>OX467319.1:1742500-11742500 GCA_950108535.1 Agriphila straminella
GCTCGGTAACTAGCATTTACTAATATAGTATGAGGCTGTGTAAGTTGACATGTGCAACACAGTGCATTGTTTAGATAGAACGTTCCATTTTCAGATCACTTTACAAGTCAAGCATGGTGAATGCTTTAATTGTAAAGTACACTTTTACAATTCAAGCATTTAAAACTCCTTAGTGAACCAATCTTTTTTCTTATTTATAAACTGACGAAACTTTTTACTGAAAAAAAAACAACAACGAAATTAGCGGTATTTCATTTCAGTTCAAGCTATGCAAAACTCCTTGGTCAAACAATTTTTTTTTTCATAAAATGATATAAGATTCATTTTGAATGGAACAGCTGTTTTTTTTTCGTGATTTCGGGGTTGGTCCAATAATGAAAGTTGTTCAGTTTATTTTTACTTTTACTTTTACTTTTACTTTTACTTTTACTTTTACTTTTACTTTTACTTTTACTTTTACTTTTACTTTTACTTTTACTTTTACTTTTACTTTTACTTTTACTTTTACTTTTACTTTTACTTTTACCTTTACCTTTACCTTTACCTTTATTTTTATTTTTATTTTTACTTTTACTCTTACTCTTACTCTTACTCTTACTCTTACTCTTACTCTTATTTTTATTTTTATTTTTATTTTTATTTTTATTTTTATTTTTATTTTTATTTTTACTTTTACTTTTACTTTTACTTTTATTTTTATTTTTATTTTTACTTTTACTTTTACTTTTACTTTTACTTTTACTTTTACTTTTACTTTTACTTTTACTTTTACTTTTACTTTTACTTTTACTTTTACTTTTACGTTTACTTTTACTTTTACTTTTACTTTTACTTTTACTTTTACTTTTACTTTTACTTTTACTTTTACTTTTACTTTTACTTTTACTTTTACTTTTACTTTTACTTTTACTTTTACTTTTACTTTTACTTTTACTTTTACTTTTACTTTTACTTTTACTTTTACTTTTACTTTTACTTTTACTTTTACTTTTACTTTTACTTTTACTTTTACTTTTACTTTTACTTTTACTTTTACTTTTACTTTTACTTTTACTTTTACTTTTACTTTTACTTTTACTTTTACTTTTACTTTTACTTTTACTTTTACTTTTACTTTTACTTTTACTTTTACTTTTACTTTTACTTTTACTTTTACTTTTACTTTTACTTTTACTTTTACTTTTACTTTTACTTTTACTTTTATTTTTATTTTTATTTTTATTTTTAGTTACCTCGCTCGAATGATGTAAAGTAGTATGCTTACCTCGGGTGTAAGTAGCTATTACACCCTCGATCCGTAGTGCCCTTTGCGAGCTACGCTCGCATGGGCGCCAAATTGGATCTTGTTCTGTAATAGCTCTCTTACGTCCCTTGTGTAACAAAAGTAGTTTATTACAGCTTGTATGTTATTGTTGAGGGCTGGAAAGTAAGAGGAAGACCGCAGAAAAGATAGATGGATTGTGTGCGGAATGATATGAATGTGAAGGGAGTGGATGAGGAGATGACGAGTGACAGGAAGGAATGGAAGAGAAGGACGCACTGCACCGAACCCAAATAAGTTGGGGTAAGGGTAGGGGGATAATATTATTGTCACTATACATAGGCGTCGACCTATATCGTCTATTTATAACGATAGCATGCATCGTAATCTGATCGCGTGACACCACGGAATGCTTAACAACTTCTTATCAATTAGACCATCGATCAAAAATCGATGCTATTATTTGAATTTTACATCATACTGCTCGGTAACTAGCATTTACTAATATAGTATGAGGCTGTGTAAGTTGACATGTGCAACACAGTGCATTGTTTAGATAGAACGTTCCATTTTCAGATCACTTTACAAGTCAAGCATGGTGAAGGCTTTAATTGTAAAGTACACTTTTACAATTCAAGCATTTAAAACTCCTTAGTGAATCAATCTTTTTTCTTATTTATAAACTGACGAAACTTTTTACTGAAAAAAAAACAACAACGAAATTAGCGGTATTTCATTTTAGTTCAAGCTATGCAAAACTCCTTGGTCAAACAATTTTTTTTTTCATAAAATGATATAAGATTCATTTTGAATGGAACAGCTGTTTTTTTTTCGTGATTTCGGGGTTGGTCCAATAATGAAAGTTGTTCAGTTTATTTTTACTTTTACTTTTACTTTTACTTTTACTTTTACTTTTACTTTTACTTTTACTTTTACTTTTACTTTTACTTTTACTTTTACTTTTACTTTTACTTTTACTTTTACTTTTACTTTTACTTTTACTTTTACTTTTACTTTTACTTTTACTTTTACTTTTACTTTTACTTTTACTTTTACTTTTACTTTTACCTTTACCTTTACCTTTACCTTTACCTTTACCTTTACCTTTACCTTTACCTTTACCTTTACCTTTACCTTTATTTTTATTTTTACTTTTACTTTTACTTTTACTTTTATTTTTATTTTTATTTTTATTTTTATTTTTATTTTTACTTTTACTTTTACTTTTACTTTTACTTTTACTTTTACTTTTACTTTTACTTTTACTTTTACTTTTACTTTTACTTTTACTTTTACTTTTACTTTTACTTTTACTTTTACTTTTACTTTTACTTTTACTTTTACTTTTACTTTTACTTTTACTTTTACTTTTACTTTTACTTTTACTTTTACTTTTACTTTTACTTTTACTTTTACTTTTACTTTTACTTTTACTTTTACTTTTACTTTTACTTTTACTTTTACTTTTACTTTTACTTTTACTTTTACTTTTACTTTTACTTTTACTTTTACTTTTACTTTTACTTTTACTTTTACTTTTACTTTTACTTTTACTTTTACTTTTACTTTTACTTTTACTTTTACTTTTACTTTTACTTTTACTTTTACTTTTACTTTTACTTTTACTTTTACTTTTACTTTTACCTTTACTTTTACTTTTACTTTTACTTTTATTTTTATTTTTATTTTTATTTTTATTTTTATTTTTATTTTTAGTTACCTCGCTCGAATGATGTAAAGTAGTATGCTTACCTCGGTTGTAAGTAGCTATTACACCCTCGATCCGTAGCGCCCTTTGCGAGCTACGCTCGCATGGGCGCCAAATTGGATCTTGTTCTGTAATAGCTCTCTTACGTCCCTTGTGTAACAAAAGTAGTTTATTACAGCTTGTATGTTATTGTTGAGGGCTGGAAAGTAAGAGGAAGACCGCAGAAAAGATAGATGGATTGTGTGCGGAATGATATGAATGTGAAGGGAGTGGATGAGGAGATGACGAGTGACAGGAAGGAATGGAAGAGAAGGACGCACTGCACCGAACCCAAATAAGTTGGGGTAAGGGTAGGGGGATAATATTATTGTCACTATACATAGGCGTCGACCTATATCGTCTAACGATAGCATGCATCGTAATCTGATCGCGTGACACCACGGAATGCTTAACAACTTATCAATTTTACTTTTACTTTTACTTTTACTTTTACTTTTACTTTTACTTTTACTTTTACTTTTACTTTTACTTTTACTTTTACTTTTACTTTTACTTTTACTTTTACTTTTACTTTTACTTTTACTTTTACTTTTACTTTTACTTTTACTTTTATTTTTATTTTTATTTTTATTTTTATTTTTATTTTTATTTTTATTTTTATTTTTATTTTTATTTTTATTTTTATTTTTATTTTTATTTTTATTTTTATTTTTATTTTTAGTTACCTCGCTCGAATGATGTAAAGTAGTATGCTTACCTCGGTTGTAAGTAGCTATTTCACCCTCGATCCGTAGCGCCCTTTGCGAGCTACGCTCGCATGGGCGCCAAATTGGATCTTGTTCTGTAATAGCTCTCTTACGTCCCTTGTGTAACAAAAGTAGTTTATTACAGCTTGTATGTTATTGTTGAGGGCTGGAAAGTAAGAGGAAGACCGCAGAAAAGATAGATGGATTGTGTGCGGAATGATATGAATGTGAAGGGAGTGGATGAGGAGATGACGAGTGACAGGAAGGAATGGAAGAGAAGGACGCACTGCACCGAACCCAAATAAGTTGGGGTAAGGGTAGGGGGATAATATTATTGTCACTGTCACTATACATAGGCGTCGACCTATATCGTCTATTTATAACGATAGCATGCATCGTAATCTGATCGCGTGACACCACGGAATGCTTAACAACTTCTTATCAATTAGACCATCGATCAAAAATCGATGCTATTATTTGAATTTTTCATCATTCTGCTCGGTAACTAGCATTTACTAATGAGTATGAGGCTGTGTAAGTTGACATGTGCAACACAGTGCATTGTTTAGATAGAACGTTCCATTTTCAGATCACTTTACAAGTCAAGCATGGTGAATGCTTTAATTGTAAAGTACACTTTTACAATTCAAGCATTTAAAACTCCTTAGTGAACCAATCTTTTTTCTTATTTATAAACTGACGAAACTTTTTACTGAAAAAAAAACAACAACGAAATTAGCGATATTTCATTTCAGTTCAAGCTATGCAAAACTCCTTGGTCAAACAATTTTTTTTTTCATAAAATGATATAAGATTCATTTTGAATGGAACAGCTGTTTTTTTTTCGTGATTTCGGGGTTGGTCCAATAATGAAAGTTGTTCAGTTTATTTTATTTTTATTTTTATTTTTATTTTTATTTTTACTTTTACTTTTACTTTTACTTTTACTTTTACTTTTACTTTTACTTTTACTTTTACTTTTACTTTTACTTTTACTTTTACTTTTACTTTTACTTTTACTTTTACTTTTACTTTTACTTTTACTTTTACTTTTACTTTTACTTTTACTTTTACTTTTACTTTTACTTTTACTTTTACTTTTACTTTTACTTTTACTTTTACTTTTACTTTTACTTTTACTTTTACTTTTACTTTTACTTTTACTTTTACTTTTACTTTTACTTTTACTTTTACTTTTACTTTTACTTTTACTTTTACTTTTACTTTTACTTTTACTTTTACTTTTACTTTTACTTTTACTTTTACTTTTACTTTTACTTTTACTTTTACTTTTACTTTTACTTTTACTTTTACTTTTACTTTTACTTTTACTTTTACTTTTACTTTTACTTTTACTTTTACTTTTACTTTTACTTTTACTTTTACTTTTACTTTTACTTTTACTTTTACTTTTACTTTTACTTCTACTTCTACTTCTACTTCTACTTCTACTTCTACTTCTACTTCTACTTCTACTTCTACTTCTACTTCTACTTCTACTTCTACTTCTACTTCTACTTCTACTTCTACTTCTACTTCTACTTCTACTTCTGTTCGGGACCAGTTCGGGACTCTTTTCGAGTTAAGTTTATTTATGGTGTATGTTATAGAAGAAAATTGTTTTCGCATTACTTTTGTCTTGTCAAATTGACTTTGGAAGAAAAGTACACATTATTTTTCCGTTTTACTTTATCTTTCATTTCAAGGGTTTTTGGCATCGCTTTTATTACGTTACGGTGTCTACAATTCGTCCCAGACAAGATAATGGCGACCGTGAAAGAATTAAAAAAGAGCCGAAAAGTTTGTCGCCTTTCATATACATTAGCGACAAAGAAAGTCCAAGAGGCTATACGGTCAGAAGCAGAGGATCTGAGAGGACTTTTTCAGACGCTTAAAAATAAAGCTGAACAGCTATTTTATGTCGACGAAGCTTTAAAATCTGCCGTCTTGGCAGAAGACGATATGTCGGAGGAAGATATGTTCCAAATACTAGATGTTGAAGAGACAACGGAACGTGAAAACTGCTTCAACATTATAAAGTTTAAATGTGAGTCTATTTTACAACATAAGTTAGAAAATGAGGAAAATGATGCTGACAGTATAAAAACTGTTGTCGAAGCGCATAACGTAAAAAGAAAGTTTCAGCTACCAAAGCTGGAACTTATGCAATTTGATGGGAGGGTTGAGAACTGGATCGGATTTTGGGGTCAATTTCGAAAGATTCACGAAGATGAGGAAATAGATGCAGATGATAAGTTCCAGTACCTTTTAAGAGCTACCGAGCCAGGTACGCCCGCCAGATCCCTAGTCGAGAGTTTTCCTCGAAGTGGTGATAACTATTTTAAGGCGATTGAAGATCTAAAAGCCAGATTTGCAAAAGACGAGCTGATTATCCAACATTACGTGAGAAAACTCTTAGAGCTTGTACTTTACCAAAACAATAATAGGAATTTAGATTTACGGTCACTTTATGATAAACTGAACACTCAACTTAGGGGGCTTGAAACTCTTGGTGTGACCAGCGACAAATATGCTGCCATGCTGCACCCGTTAATCGAGTCAACCTTACCAGAGGACACGCTTAGAATTTGGGAGCGTTCGGCAAAAGATTCAAACCAAGATGAATTACAACAGTTGATGAACTTTCTGAAGATTGAAGTGGAATGTGAAGAAAAGGTGCAGTTAGCCAGAAACAGCTTTAACGAAGGGAAGAGTTACAATAAACCCACGGCATGTATAATAGCTAGCGACAGTAAAAACATTAAGAGGCAGATGATTAAAACTGGTACGACGTCGAATGTCGAGAAAACATTCCCGTGTATCTGGTGCGATAAAACGACGCATAAGAGCACGGAGTGCATTCGCACTAGAGAGATGACGTTGGAGCAGAAGAAGGAGTTTCTGAAGGAGAAGAAAGCATGCTTGATTTGTCTTAAAATTGGTCATTATGCTAATAATTGTCGTTTCTATCCTAAGTGTTTATACTGTATGAAGCGGCACTCAATCGTTATGTGCCCGGAGCAAAAAGTTAGTATACCTTCTTGCCCAGAGATGAAAAACCAAACTGGCAGTCTGTCACCTGTTGTCATGTCAAACACCAGTGGCAAGAGTGACGTGATAGAGAAAAAAGAAGAACTTAATGTCATGTCAAGCCAAGGTGTCAACGTTTGTCATAAAAATAATATTTGTTTATTGCAGACTATTCTTGTAAATATTGTAAATAATGATAAATGTATAACAGTGCGGGCGTTGTTTGACAGCGGGGCGCAAAAATCTTATATTTCTAAGCGCGTCGCGTCATATTTAAGCCTTAGCCCGGTAAGTTGCCACTCTATTACTCATTGTCTTTTTGGGGGCGTAGAAACTGCAGTAGAGAATCACAAGTTGTATAAATGTTGTGTTCAGGATCTCGATGGTAAGTTTGAGTTTGTTGTCTCAGCCTACGGCAAGGAGAAGCTATGCGGCTATTTACCAAAACTTAGGGACCCAATAATTTTTAACCAACTCCGTAACCTGAACGTTAAATTGAATGATTGCGTAACCGATATTCAAGATATAGATTTATTAATAGGTGCAGATCATTACGGGTTTTTATTTACGGGAGATATGATTCAGGTAAATGAGTCATTAGTTGCAATGGGTACAAAACTAGGATGGGTTTTACAAGGGAATACTAGTGCTTCCAACGTTTTCGTTACAAATACAAGTTTAGTCACAATTAATACTAATATTATAGCTCAACTGTGGGATTTGGAGTCCATTGGAATAAGAGGTCCAGCACAGACTAAACAAAGTAAAGTACGGCAAAGAGAGATTATGGGATATTTTCGCGATACTATCCAAATCAATCAAGAAAGTCGGTATGAAGTCAATTTAGCCTGGAAGGACGTGTACGACGGTGAAAAGGTAACAAAAAGACTCATTCTCTCGTTATCTCACAAAATATTTGATCCGGGAGGGTACACCGCACCAGTAGCTCTTATACCAAGGGTGTCAAGCTGGTGTTTACAAGCATTACGATGGTGGAAAGGCCCTAGGTTGCAGTTTAATACAGAAGACTGGCCGGCCGATGGATAATGATCCTGGATCACCTTGGTGGGGAGTGTGGTACATGGCCACTCTTAACAGTTTAGGAGTGTGAGGAAACTATACCCGCTTGAGCGTTGTTAAACAACGGCCGCACTTAAGGTTTAATAAGTTTCCACCTAGGTATTTATTGTTTACTGATAATTGATTTTGTTTACTGATAATTGTTTTGTTTATTTTTTGTCCCTCGGGAAGATGTTCGGGACCAGTTCGGGACTCTTTTCGAGTTAAGTTTATTTATGGTGTAAGTAATAGAAGAAAATTGTTTTCGTATTACTTTTGTCTTGTCAAATTGACTTTGGAAGAAAAAGTACACATTATTTTTCCGTTTTACTTTATCTTTCATTTCAAGGGTTTTTTGGCATCGCTTTTATTACGTTACGGTGTCTACAATTCGTCCCAGACAACTTCTACTTCTACTTCTACTTCTACTTCTACTTCTACTTCTACTTCTACTTCCACTTCCACTTCCACTTCCACTTCCACTTCCACTTCCACTTCCACTTCCACTTCCACTTCCACTTCCACTTCCACTTCCACTTCCACTTCCACTTCCACTTCCACTTCCACTTCCACTTCCACTTCCACTTCCACTTCCACTTCCACTTCCACTGCCACTTCCACTTCCACTTCCACTTCCACTTCCACTTCCACTTCCACTTCCACTTCCACTTCCACTTCCACTTCCACTTCCACTTCCACTTCCACTACCACTTCCACTTCCACTTCCACTTCCACTTCCACTTCCACTTCCACTTCCACTTTTATTTTTATTTTTATTTTTATTTTTATTTTTATTTTTATTTTTATTTTTATTTTTATTTTTATTTTTATTTTTATTTTTATTTTTATTTTTATTTTTATTTTTATTTTTATTTTTATTTTTATTTTTATTTTTATTTTTAGTTACCTCGCTCGAATGATGTAAAGTAGTATGCTTACCTCGGTTGTAAGTAGCTATTACACCCTCGATCCGTAGCGCCCTTTGCGAGCTACGCTCGCATGGGCGCCAAATTGGATCTTGTTCTGTAATAGCTCTCTTACGTCCCTTGTGTAACAAAAGTAGTTTATTACAGCTTGTATGTTATTGTTGAGGGCTGGAAAGTAAGAGGAAGACCGCAGAAAAGATAGATGGATTGTGTGCGGAATGATATGAATGTGAAGGGAGTGGATGAGGAGATGACGAGTGACAGGAAGGAATGGAAGAGAAGGACGCACTGCACCGAACCCAAATAAGTTGGGGTAAGGGTAGGGGGATAATATTATTGTCACTATACATAGGCGTCGACCTATATCGTCTATTTATAACGATAGCATGCATCGTAATCTGATCGCGTGACACCACGGAATGCTTAACAACTTCTTATCAATTAGACCATCGATCAAAAATCGATGCTATTATTTGAATTTTTCATCATTCTGCTCGGTAACTAGCATTTACTAATGAGTATGAGGCTTTGTAAGTTGACATGTGCAACACAGTGCATTGTTTAGATAGAACGTTCCATTTTCAGATCACTTTACAAGTCAAGCATGGTGAATGCTTTAATTGTAAAGTACACTTTTACAATTCAAGCATTTAAAACTCCTTAGTGAACCAATCTTTTTTCTTATTTATAAACTGACGAAACTTTTTACTGAAAAAAAAACAACAACGAAATTAGCGGTATTTCATTTCAGTTCAAGCTATGCAAAACTCCTTGGTCAAACAATTTTTTTTTTCATAAAATGATATAAGATTCATTTTGAATGGAACAGCTGTTTTTTTTTCGTGATTTCGGGGTTGGTCCAATAATGAAAGTTGTTCAGTTTATTTTATTTTTATTTTTATTTTTATTTTTACTTTTACTTTTACTTTTACTTTTACTTTTACTTTTACTTTTACTTTTACTTTTACTTTTACTTTTACTTTTACTTTTACTTTTACTTTTACTTTTACTTCTACTTCTACTTCTACTTCTACTTCTACTTCTACTTCTACTTCTACTTCTACTTCTACTTCTACTTCTACTTCTACTTCTACTTCTACTTCTACTTCTACTTCTACTTCTACTTCTACTTATGCAATTTGATGGGAGGGTTGAGAACTGGATCGGATTTTGGGGTCAATTTCGAAAGATTCACGAAGATGAGGAAATAGATGCAGATGATAAGTTCCAGTACCTTTTAAGAGCTACCGAGCCAGGTACGCCCGCCAGATCCCTAGTCGAGAGTTTTCCTCCAAGTGGTGATAACTATTTTAAGGCGATTGAAGATCTAAAAGCCAGATTTGCAAAAGACGAGCTGATTATCCAACATTACGTGAGAAAACTCTTAGAGCTTGTACTTTACCAAAACAATAATAGGAATTTAGATTTACGGTCACTTTATGATAAACTGAACACTCAACTTAGGGGGCTTGAAACTCTTGGTGTGACCAGCGACAAATATGCTGCCATGCTGCACCCGTTAATCGAGTCAACCTTACCAGAGGACACGCTTAGAATTTGGGAGCGTTCGGCAAAAGATTCAAACCAAGATGAATTACAACAGTTGATGAACTTTCTGAAGATTGAAGTGGAATGTGAAGAAAAGGTGCAGTTAGCCAGAAACAGCTTTAACGAAGGGAAGAGTTACAATAAACCCACGGCATGTATAATAGCTAGCGACAGTAAAAACATTAAGAGGCAGATGATTAAAACTGGTACGACGTCGAATGTCGAGAAAACATTCCCGTGTATCTGGTGCGATAAAACGACGCATAAGAGCACGGAGTGCATTCGCACTAGAGAGATGACGTTGGAGCAGAAGAAGGAGTTTCTGAAGGAGAAGAAAGCATGCTTGATTTGTCTTAAAATTGGTCATTATGCTAATAATTGTCGTTTCTATCCTAAGTGTTTATACTGTATGAAGCGGCACTCAATCGTTATGTGCCCGGAGCAAAAAGTTAGTATACCTTCTTGCCCAGAGATGAAAAACCAAACTGGCAGTCTGTCACCTGTTGTCATGTCAAACACCAGTGGCAAGAGTGACGTGATAGAGAAAAAAGAAGAACTTAATGTCATGTCAAGCCAAGGTGTCAACGTTTGTCATAAAAATAATATTTGTTTATTGCAGACTATTCTTGTAAATATTGTAAATAATGATAAATGTATAACAGTGCGGGCGTTGTTTGACAGCGGGGCGCAAAAATCTTATATTTCTAAGCGCGTCGCGTCATATTTAAGCCTTAGCCCGGTAAGTTGCCACTCTATTACTCATTGTCTTTTTGGGGGCGTAGAAACTGCAGTAGAGAATCACAAGTTGTATAAATGTTGTGTTCAGGATCTCGATGGTAAGTTTGAGTTTGTTGTCTCAGCCTACGGCAAGGAGAAGCTATGCGGCTATTTACCAAAACTTAGGGACCCAATAATTTTTAACCAACTCCGTAACCTGAACGTTAAATTGAATGATTGCGTAACCGATATTCAAGATATAGATTTATTAATAGGTGCAGATCATTACGGGTTTTTATTTACGGGAGATATGATTCAGGTAAATGAGTCATTAGTTGCAATGGGTACAAAACTAGGATGGGTTTTACAAGGGAATACTAGTGCTTCCAACGTTTTCGTTACAAATACAAGTTTAGTCACAATTAATACTAATATTATAGCTCAACTGTGGGATTTGGAGTCCATTGGAATAAGAGGTCCAGCACAGACTAAACAAAGTAAAGTACGGCAAAGAGAGATTATGGGATATTTTCGCGATACTATCCAAATCAATCAAGAAAGTCGGTATGAAGTCAATTTAGCCTGGAAGGACGTGTACGACGGTGAAAAGGTAACAAAAAGACTCATTCTCTCGTTATCTCACAAAATATTTGATCCGGGAGGGTACACCGCACCAGTAGCTCTTATACCAAGGGTGTCAAGCTGGTGTTTACAAGCATTACGATGGTGGAAAGGCCCTAGGTTGCAGTTTAATACAGAAGACTGGCCGGCCGATGGATAATGATCCTGGATCACCTTGGTGGGGAGTGTGGTACATGGCCACTCTTAACAGTTTAGGAGTGTGAGGAAACTATACCCGCTTGAGCGTTGTTAAACAACGGCCGCACTTAAGGTTTAATAAGTTTCCACCTAGGTATTTATTGTTTACTGATAATTGATTTTGTTTACTGATAATTGTTTTGTTTATTTTTTGTCCCTCGGGAAGATGTTCGGGACCAGTTCGGGACTCTTTTCGAGTTAAGTTTATTTATGGTGTAAGTAATAGAAGAAAATTGTTTTCGTATTACTTTTGTCTTGTCAAATTGACTTTGGAAGAAAAAGTACACATTATTTTTCCGTTTTACTTTATCTTTCATTTCAAGGGTTTTTTGGCATCGCTTTTATTACGTTACGGTGTCTACAATTCGTCCCAGACAACTTCTACTTCTACTTCTACTTCTACTTCTACTTCTACTTCTACTTCTACTTCCACTTCCACTTCCACTTCCACTTCCACTTCCACTTCCACTTCCACTTCCACTTCCACTTCCACTTCCACTTCCACTTCCACTTCCACTTCCACTTCCACTTCCACTTCCACTTCCACTTCCACTTCCACTTCCACTTCCACTTCCACTTCCACTTCCACTGCCACTTCCACTTCCACTTCCACTTCCACTTCCACTTCCACTTCCACTTCCACTTCCACTTCCACTTCCACTTCCACTTCCACTTCCACTTCCACTTCCACTTCCACTTCCACTACCACTTCAACTTCCACTTCCACTTCCACTTCCACTTCCACTTCCACTTCCACTTCCACTTCCACTTCCACTTCCACTTCCACTTTTATTTTTATTTTTATTTTTATTTTTATTTTTATTTTTATTTTTATTTTTATTTTTATTTTTATTTTTATTTTTATTTTTATTTTTATTTTTATTTTTATTTTTATTTTTATTTTTATTTTTATTTTTATTTTTATTTTTAGTTACCTCGCTCGAATGATGTAAAGTAGTATGCTTACCTCGGTTGTAAGTAGCTATTACACCCTCGATCCGTAGCGCCCTTTGCGAGCTACGCTCGCATGGGCGCCAAATTGGATCTTGTTCTGTAATAGCTCTCTTACGTCCCTTGTGTAACAAAAGTAGTTTATTACAGCTTGTATGTTATTGTTGAGGGCTGGAAAGTAAGAGGAAGACCGCAGAAAAGATAGATGGATTGTGTGCGGAATGATATGAATGTGAAGGGAGTGGATGAGGAGATGACGAGTGACAGGAAGGAATGGAAGAGAAGGACGCACTGCACCGAACCCAAATAAGTTGGGGTAAGGGTAGGGGGATAATATTATTGTCACTATACATAGGCGTCGACCTATATCGTCTATTTATAACGATAGCATGCATCGTAATCTGATCGCGTGACACCACGGAATGCTTAACAACTTCTTATCAATTAGACCATCGATCAAAAATCGATGCTATTATTTGAATTTTTCATCATTCTGCTCGGTAACTAGCATTTACTAATGAGTATGAGGCTTTGTAAGTTGACATGTGCAACACAGTGCATTGTTTAGATAGAACGTTCCATTTTCAGATCACTTTACAAGTCAAGCATGGTGAATGCTTTAATTGTAAAGTACACTTTTACAATTCAAGCATTTAAAACTCCTTAGTGAACCAATCTTTTTTCTTATTTATAAACTGACGAAACTTTTTACTGAAAAAAAAACAACAACGAAATTAGCGGTATTTCATTTCAGTTCAAGCTATGCAAAACTCCTTGGTCAAACAATTTTTTTTTTCATAAAATGATATAAGATTCATTTTGAATGGAACAGCTGTTTTTTTTTCGTGATTTCGGGGTTGGTCCAATAATGAAAGTTGTTCAGTTTATTTTATTTTTATTTTTATTTTTATTTTTATTTTTACTTTTACTTTTACTTTTACTTTTACTTTTACTTTTACTTTTACTTTTACTTTTACTTTTACTTTTACTTTTACTTTTACTTTTACTTCTACTTCTACTTCTACTTCTACTTCTACTTCTACTTCTACTTCTACTTCTACTTCTACTTCTACTTCTACTTCTACTTCTACTTCTACTTCTACTTCTACTTCTACTTCTACTTCTACTTCTACTTCTACTTCTACTTCTACTTCTACTTCTACTTCTACTTCTACTTCTACTTCTACTTCTACTTCTACTTCTACTTCTACTTCTACTTCTACTTCTACTTCTACTTCTACTTCTACTTCTACTTCTACTTCCACTTCCACTTCCACTTCCACTTCCACTTCCACTTCCACTTCCACTTCCACTTCCACTTCCACTTCCACTTCCACTTCCACTTCCACTTCCACTTCCACTTCCACTTCCACTTCCACTTCCACTTCCACTTCCACTTCCACTTCCACTTCCACTTCCACTTCCACTTCCACTTCCACTTCCACTTCCACTTCCACTTCCACTTCCACTTCCACTTCCACTTCCACTTCCACTTCCACTTCCACTTCCACTTCCACTTCCACTTCCACTTCCACTTCCACTTCCACTTCCACTTTTATTTTTATTTTTATTTTTATTTTTATTTTTATTTTTATTTTTATTTTTATTTTTATTTTTATTTTTATTTTTATTTTTATTTTTATTTTTATTTTTATTTTTATTTTTATTTTTATTTTTATTTTTATTTTTATTTTTAGTTACCTCGCTCGAATGATGTAAAGTAGTATGCTTACCTCGGTTGTAAGTAGCTATTACACCCTCGATCCGTAGCGCCCTTTGCGAGCTACGCTCGCATGGGCGCCAAATTGGATCTTGTTCTGTAATAGCTCTCTTACGTCCCTTGTGTAACAAAAGTAGTTTATTACAGCTTGTATGTTATTGTTGAGGGCTGGAAAGTAAGAGGAAGACCGCAGAAAAGATAGATGGATTGTGTGCGGAATGATATGAATGTGAAGGGAGTGGATGAGGAGATGACGAGTGACAGGAAGGAATGGAAGAGAAGGACGCACTGCACCGAACCCAAATAAGTTGGGGTAAGGGTAGGGGGATAATATTATTGTCACTATACATAGGCGTCGACCTATATCGTCTATTTATAACGATAGCATGCATCGTAATCTGATCGCGTGACACCACGGAATGCTTAACAACTTCTTATCAATTAGACCATCGATCAAAAATCGATGCTATTATTTGAATTTTTCATCATTCTGCTCGGTAACTAGCATTTACTAATGAGTATGAGGCTTTGTAAGTTGACATGTGCAACACAGTGCATTGTTTAGATAGAACGTTCCATTTTCAGATCACTTTACAAGTCAAGCATGGTGAATGCTTTAATTGTAAAGTACACTTTTACAATTCAAGCATTTAAAACTCCTTAGTGAACCAATCTTTTTTCTTATTTATAAACTGACGAAACTTTTTACTGAAAAAAAAACAACAACGAAATTAGCGGTATTTCATTTCAGTTCAAGCTATGCAAAACTCCTTGGTCAAACAATTTTTTTTTTCATAAAATGATATAAGATTCATTTTGAATGGAACAGCTGTTTTTTTTTCGTGATTTCGGGGTTGGTCCAATAATGAAAGTTGTTCAGTTTATTTTATTTTTATTTTTATTTTTATTTTTATTTTTACTTTTACTTTTACTTTTACTTTTACTTTTACTTTTACTTTTACTTTTACTTTTACTTTTACTTTTACTTTTACTTTTACTTTTACTTTTACTTCTACTTCTACTTCTACTTCTACTTCTACTTCTACTTCTACTTCTACTTCTACTTCTACTTCTACTTCTACTTCTACTTCTACTTCTACTTCTACTTCTACTTCTACTTCTACTTCTACTTCTACTTCTACTTCTACTTCTACTTCTACTTCTACTTCTACTTCTACTTCTACTTCTACTTCTACTTCTACTTCTACTTCTACTTCTACTTCTACTTCTACTTCTACTTCCACTTCCACTTCCACTTCCACTTCCACTTCCACTTCCACTTCCACTTCCACTTCCACTTCCACTTCCACTTCCACTTCCACTTCCACTTCCACTTCCACTTCCACTTCCACTTCCACTTCCACTTCCACTTCCACTTCCACTTCCACTTCCACTTCCACTTCCACTTCCACTTCCACTTCCACTTCCACTTCCACTTCCACTTCCACTTCCACTTCCACTTCCACTTCCACTTCCACTTCCACTTCCACTTCCACTTCCACTTCCACTTCCACTTCCACTTCCACTTCCACTTCCACTTCCACTTCCACTTCCACTACCACTACCACTTCCACTTCCACTTCCACTTCCACTTCCACTTCCACTTCCACTTCCACTTCCACTTCCACTTCCACTTCCACTTCCACTTCCACTTCCACTTCCACTTCCACTTCCACTTCCACTTCCACTTCCACTTTTATTTTTATTTTTATTTTTATTTTTATTTTTATTTTTATTTTTATTTTTATTTTTATTTTTATTTTTATTTTTATTTTTATTTTTATTTTTATTTTTATTTTTATTTTTATTTTTATTTTTATTTTTATTTTTATTTTTAGTTACCTCGCTCGAATGATGTAAAGTAGTATGCTTACCTCGGTTGTAAGTAGCTATTACACCCTCGATCCGTAGCGCCCTTTGCGAGCTACGCTCGCATGGGCGCCAAATTGGATCTTGTTCTGTAATAGCTCTCTTACGTCCCTTGTGTAACAAAAGTAGTTTATTACAGCTTGTATGTTATTGTTGAGGGCTGGAAAGTAAGAGGAAGACCGCAGAAAAGATAGATGGATTGTGTGCGGAATGATATGAATGTGAAGGGAGTGGATGAGGAGATGACGAGTGACAGGAAGGAATGGAAGAGAAGGACGCACTGCACCGAACCCAAATAAGTTGGGGTAAGGGTAGGGGGATAATATTATTGTCACTATACATAGGCGTCGACCTATATCGTCTATTTATAACGATAGCATGCATCGTAATCTGATCGCGTGACACCACGGAATGCTTAACAACTTCTTATCAATTAGACCATCGATCAAAAATCGATGCTATTATTTGAATTTTTCATCATTCTGCTCGGTAACTAGCATTTACTAATGAGTATGAGGCTTTGTAAGTTGACATGTGCAACACAGTGCATTGTTTAGATAGAACGTTCCATTTTCAGATCACTTTACAAGTCAAGCATGGTGAATGCTTTAATTGTAAAGTACACTTTTACAATTCAAGCATTTAAAACTCCTTAGTGAACCAATCTTTTTTCTTATTTTGCGCATCGATTCCAGGCTTTTATTTTCCCATTTATCTACAATAAGCTTGCAAACATTTGCCATTTTAAACTCTGTTCTGTCAGAGAAACTAAAAAAATCGTTACAAATACTTTAATACAGTGGACATATACGGAAACAGAAAATTTGTTAAAAATTATATATTAAAAGGTTGCACCCGTTTTTGCATGCGCCTACACACACACACACACACACACACAAACACACACATCGCACGCACACAACTACATAATTAAATTTCCATATTTCGTGTTTTAAAAAATCTTAGTATAATTGTTTAAATTTGTTTGTCTTTGGCTTCAAATCATACTGTGTAAATCGTATACTTCCCCCATAGGACAGGCATAGCCTAGTGTGGGGGTTAGTTAAGTTATATAAGCTTTGTAAACTTTTTGGAAATAAACATTTTTATTTTTTTTTATTTATTTTTTTTTTATTTATAAACTGACGAAACTTTTTACTGAAAAAAAAACAACAACGAAATTAGCGGTATTTCATTTCAGTTCAAGCTATGCAAAACTCCTTGGTCAAACAATTTTTTTTTTCATAAAATGATATAAGATTCATTTTGAATGGAACAGCTGTTTTTTTTTCGTGATTTCGGGGTTGGTCCAATAATGAAAGTTGTTCAGTTTATTTTATTTTTATTTTTATTTTTACTTTTACTTTTACTTTTACTTTTACTTTTACTTCTACTTCTACTTCTACTTCTACTTCTACTTCTACTTCCACTTCCACTTCCACTTCCACTTCCACTTCCACTTCCACTTCCACTTCCACTTCCACTTCCACTTCCACTTCCACTTCCACTTCAACTTCCACTTCCACTTCCACTTCCACTTCCACTTCCACTTCCACTTCCACTTCCACTTCCACTTCCACTTCCACTTCCACTTCCACTTCCACTTCCACTTCCACTTCCACTTCCACTTCCACTTCCACTTCCACTTCCACTTCCACTTCCACTTCCACTTCCACTTCCACTTCCACTTCCACTTCCACTTCCACTTCCACTTCCACTTCCACTTCCACTTTTACTTTTATTTTTATTTTTATTTTTATTTTTATTTTTATTTTTATTTTTATTTTTATTTTTATTTTTATTTTTATTTTTATTTTTAGTTACCTCGCTCGAATGATGTAAAGTAGTATGCTTACCTCGGTTGTAAGTAGCTATTACACCCTCGATCCGTAGCGCCCTTTGCGAGCTACGCTCGCATGGGCGCCAAATTGGATCTTGTTCTGTAATAGCTCTCTTACGTCCCTTGTGTAACAAAAGTAGTTTATTACAGCTTGTATGTTATTGTTGAGGGCTGGAAAGTAAGAGGAAGACCGCAAAAAAGATAGATGGATTGTGTGCGGAATGATATGAATGTGAAGGGAGTGGATGAGGAGATGACGAGTGACAGGAAGGAATGGAAGAGAAGGACGCACTGCACCGAACCCAAATAAGTTGGGGTAAGGGTACCCTAGTAACAATTTCCGTTGGGGTGTCGTCGCCAACGGTAGGGAAAAGGTAGGGAGATGGTAGTGTTATTGCCGACAAAGTATCATCATAGGGCCAACCGCGTAATGTTTACGTTGAATATCCCACAAAGTCCCATCATAGGGCCAACGGCGTAACGTTTACGTTATATTTACCACAAACTACTAACAGTGGGCCTATTACCTGTATGGTTGGTCAACCAACAAGAAAATTGCTTCGCGGGTTTAACGTTGGCCTAACTGCACCACAACCTACAATTATGGCGTAATGTTTACGTTAAATTTCCCACAAAGTCCCATCACAGGCCCAACCGCGTAATGTTTACGTTAAATATCCCATCAAGTCCCATCATAGGGCCAACGGCGTAACGTTTACGTTATATTTACCACAAACTACTAACAGTGGGCCTATTACCTGTATGGTTGGTCAACCAACAAGAAAATTGCATCGCGGGTTTAACGTTGGCCTAACTGCACCACAACCTACAATTATGGCGTAATGTTTACGTTAAATTTCCCACAAAGTCCCATCACAGGCCCAACCGCGTAATGTTTACGTTAAATATCCCATCAAGTCCCATCATAGGGCCAACGGCGTAACGTTTACGTTATATTTACCACAAACTACTAACAGTGGGCCTATTACCTGTATGGTTGGTCAACCAACAAGAAAATTGCTTCGCGGGTTTAACGTTGGCCTAACTGCACCACAACCTACAATTATGGCGTAATGTTTACGTTAAATTTCCCACGAAGTCCCATCATAGGCCCAACCGCGTAATGTTTACATTAAATATCCCATCAAGTCCCATCATAGGGCCAACGGCGTAACGTTTACGTTATATTTACCACAAACTACTAACAGTGGGCCTATTACCTGTATGGTTGGTCAACCAACAAGAAAATTGCTTCGCGGGTTTAACGTTGGCCTAACTGCACCACAACCTACAATTATGGCGTAATTTTTACGTTAAATTTCCCACGAAGTCCCATCATAGGGCCAACCGCGTATTGTTTACGTTAAATTTCCCACAAACTTCCATCATAGGGCCAACAGCGCAACGTTTACGTTATATTTACCACAAACTACTAACAGTAGGCCTACTACCTCTATGGTTGGTCAATCAACAAGAAAATTGTTTCGCGGGTATAGCGTTGGCCTAACCACGTATGTAACAATGTACCTATATCACATCCACCTGTCAAATGAAGCCCTCTGTCAAATGAAGCCCATGCCCGTATTCATATTTCTTAGCCGGTAGCCCCCCAGATTAGTAATTTAGCCCAGTGCGAGACAAATTGAAGCAATTATTGATCAAATAAAAATTACTGTTTTGTTATATGAAATTTTTAGGTCATTTCTAGCAATAAACAGACTTGAATTGAACTTAAGTCTATCGATAGTATCGTGCGTGATACTATCGTGACCTTTAAAATCAGTTGAACTATCGATAGTCCTATCGAAACTATCGACCCTTGGTGATACTATCGATACTATCGATTGAGTAAAATGAGTAATACTATTGCTAATGATCAATAGTATCGATACTATCGATATTATCAGTGTAAAAACTATCGATAGGATGCGTGTCGATAGGATCGATACTATCGATAGCTTTGACCTATCGATAGTTAAACTTTTTACGATACTATTACTTGCTCTTTAAAGGCAATTTACGTAGTGATTACATAGTCTTGGTTCTTTTATAAATAAACATTAAACATGTTATATATTTGTGCCCCTGTGTTACTGACCAGGTGACGTGTTATTCCTAGATGATAGTATTGAAAATACGTCGATTGTTACTAAAGCAAAACTATCGATACTATCGAAACGCGTAAATAGATCATAGGGCCTAGCCAAAGTAACATTGGCAAATCTTCGTTATCGCTTCGCTTTCGAAACATGTATGGGATTGACATAAGGTTTCGTTAACAATCGAATTTTAAAACGTCAAATCCATACATGTTTCGAAGCGAAGCGATAACGAAAATTTGCAAATGTTACTTTGGCTAGGGGGGCATAGATAGTATCGATTATTTTGACGCGATACTATCGTATATTAATAGTATCGATAGTATTGAAAGTATCGAATTAATTCAATAATATCACTTACTTTTCACTATCGATACTATCGATAGTATTGCAGAATTTGGATATTTTCGATAGAACTATTCGCGCTATCGACTATTTTTCAAGGTCAGCTATCGATAGCGAAACTATCGCTATCGCAACAACACTAAACTGAAAAAAGACAAGTATTCAGAGGGCCTAGCCAAAGTAACATTAAAATTTGCAAATCTTCGTTATCGCTTCGCTTTCGAAACATGTATGGGATTGACATAAGGTTTCGTTAACTATCGAAAATTAAGACGTCAAATCCATACATGTTTCGAAGCGAAACGATAACGAAAATTTGCAAATGTTACTTTGGCTAGGGGGGCTGAGCCGTAAAACAAATGGCGTTCGCTTGGCTTCGGTTCATTGCGCTCTATATCTATGATTGCGCTGCGTTTGCATATCAGTGTTGCCAGATACACCGCTTTTCCGCTTTTTCTCCCGCTTTTTTGACTACGTATCCACCTTCAGCTTTAACCCTACGTGGGTCCGTTTTTTCAATGAGCAGTTTTCTTTTAGGTATTTATAGCATTCTGTAAAAAACTAATTAGATCATCCTAAATATCGGACCCGATATGAAGTCGCTCCTAAATTCAGAGCAGTGTAATTGCATTCAGGAAGCTAGGATCCGATTTAGGATCCTAGTTAGGATAGAAATTGTCTCCGACATAACGGATGCTAAAGCGCTTATTACACCATCCTGAATGTCGGATCCGGAATTCAGTGTCCGATTTAGGACGAGAAATTCAGTCGCCAATTAGACCGTCCTGAATGTCGGATCCGATATCACAGCTTTACGATCATACAGTTGTTAAACGAATGTTCTTGTAGCCGTAAAAATACATAGCTTGGTAAATAGGAGGTATATGTAGGTAGCTAGGTAGGTAGTAGGTACGTGTCATTTTCAACGCTAATCTGAACTAGTTTTTAACCGACTTCATCAAAAGGAGGAGGTTCTCAATTCGATTGTATACTTTTTTTTTATCGTTATTCGCGCGTATCTTCGACATTTATGGACTGATTTTGATGATTCTATTTTTGTTCGATTGAGTTTTCTTGCGAGATGGTCCCATTTTTTTTTTTAACCGACTTCATCAAAAGGAGGAGGTTCTCAATTCGATTGTATGTTTTTTTTTTTTTTTTTTTATCGTTGTTCGCGCGTATCTTCGACATTTATGGACCGATTTAGATTATTCTTTTTTTGTTCGATTGAGTTTTCTTGCGAGATGGTCCCATTTATTTTTTTTTTTCAAATCGGTTCAGTAGTTTACAAGTAATCCTGAAAATACTATGAAATTAAATCAACTAACTTGACAATTTTGTTATTTATGAACCGAATTAGATGATTTTTTTTGTTGGGGAAGGGATACCTTTGTGTAGTCTTTTTAACCGACTTCAAAAAAAGGAGGTATTGTATGTATGTTTCTCCGCGATTATCTCACGTTTGGCTAGGCCGATTTTTCTACCTAAATAATATACTTACCTACACTACCTAATACAGAAGGTACTTACACTAAAAATAAAAAAATAAAAAAATTGTTTAAAAAACAAAAAAACCGACTTCAAAAAACCTGCCTCTAAAAAGCAAGAAATAATATTCAAATCATTAGATACGCATTATCATTGTTATAATAAAACACGTCTATTGAAGTCGGGTGGGGCTTTTAGAATAAAAAAAGGAATATGTACTCCAGCCCCACCCGACTTTAATAGACGTGTTTTATTATAACAATGATAATGCGTATCTAATGATTTGAATATTATTTCTTGCTTTTTAGAGGCAGGTTTTTTGAAGTCGGTTTTTTTGTTTTTTTTTTCAAATCGGTTCAGTAGTTTTCAAGTAATCCCGAAAATACTATAATTTTACATCAACTACCTTGACGACTTTGTTATTTATGAACCGAATTAGATGATTGTTTTTGTTGGGAAAGGGATACCTTTGTGTAGTAGTTTTAACAGACTTTAAAAAAGGCGGTACCTATTCAGTTTGTATATGTATGTATGTTTCTCCGCGATTATCTCACGTTTGGCTGAGCCGATTTTACTACCTAAATAATATACCTACACTACCTAATACAGAAGGTACTTACACTAAAAATTAAAAAAAAAAAAAAATTGTTTAAAAAACAAAAAAACCGACTTCAAAAAATCTGCCTCTAAATAGCAAGAAATAATATATAAATCATTAGATACGCATTATCATATCATTGTTATAATAAAACACGTCTATTGAAGTCGGGTGGGGCTTTTAGAATAAAAAAAGGAAGTTGTAGGTACTCCAGCCTCACCCGACGTGTTTTAATTTAACAATGATAATGCGTAGCTAATGATTCATATATTATTTCTTGCTTTTAGAGGCAGGTTTTTTCAAGTCGGTTTTTTGTTTTTTATATTGATGTAGGTAAAAATAAAAGCAAATCACAGAGTGACAACCCTTATATACTTTTAGTCGTTGCGCCAACTGTCTATCTAGCTAGACGAACGGCGCGGCGGATTTTTTTTCGCCAACATAAAAGGCGTTGACTGACTGTACTCTTTATGCTGTGGTATATACTGTGTCGGAGCCGAGCGTCCTGAATGCGATTACACTGTCCTAAGTGCTTCCGATTTAGCATCCGTCATGTCGGAGACAATTTCTATCCTAATTAGGATCCTAAATCGGATCCTAGCTTCCTGAATGCAATTACACTGCTCTGAATTTAGGAGCGACTTCATATCGGGTCCGATATTCAGGATGATCTAATTAGCTCTTAAATCGGAAGCACTTAGGACAGTGTAATCGCATTCAGGACGCTCGGCTCCGACACAGTAGTACCACAGCATAAATAGTACAGTCAGTCAACGCCTTTTATGTTGGCGAAAAAAAATCCGCCGCGCCGTTCGTCTAGATAGACAGTTGGCGCAACGACTAAAAGTATATAAGGGTTGTCACTCTGTGATTTGCTTTTTTTTTGACCTACATATTGATGTAGGTTTTTTTGTTTTTTATATTGATAAAAAACAAAAAAACCTGCCTCTGAAAAGCAAGAAATAATACATAAATCATTAGCTACGTATTATCATTTTTATAATAAAACACGTCTATTAAAGTCGGGTGGGGCTGGAGTACCTACAACTTTCTTTTTTTATTCTAAAAGCCCCACCCGACTTCAATAGACGTGTTTTATTATAATAATATGATAATGCGTATTTAATGATTTATATATTATTTCTTGCTTTTTAGAGGCAGGTTTTTTGAAGTCGGTTTTTTTGTTTTTTAAACAATTTTTTATTTTTTTTATTTTTAGTATAAGTACCTTCTGTATTAGGTAGTGTAGGTATATTATTTAGGTATTAAAATCGGCTCAGCCAAACGTGAGATAATCGCGGAGAAACGTACATACATAATACAAACTGAATACCTCCTTTTTTTGAAGTCTGTTAAAAAGACTACACAAAGGTATCCCTCTCCCAACAAAAACAATCATCTAATTCGGTTCATAAATAACAAAGTCGTCAAGGTAGTTGATGTAAAGTCATAGTATTTTCGGGATTACTTGAAAACTACTGACCCGATTTGAAAAAAAAATGGAACCATCTCGCAAGAAAACTCAATCGAACAACAAAATAATCATCAAAATCGGTCCATAAATGTCGAAGATACGCGCGAATAACGATAAAAAAAAAGTATACAATCGAATTGAGAACCTCCTCCTTTTGATGAAGTCGGTTAAAAACTAGTTCAGATTAGCGTTGAAAATGACACGTACCTACCTAGCTACCTACATATACCTCCTATTTACCTAGCTATGTATTTTTACAGCTACAAGAGCATTCGTTTAACAACTGTATGATCGTAAAGCTGTGATATCGGATCCGACATTCAGGACGGTCTAATTGGCGACTGAATTTCTCGTCCTAAATCGGACACTAAATTCCGGGTCCGACATTCAGGATGGTGTAATATGCGCTTAACTCTCGCTAGATAGCGCTGGAGCTACTTTATGACCACAGATAAAAAAATAAAACGTAAAATATAACGTAAAAGGCAGTGAGAAAAAGTAGATTCTCCTTCCTTGTTTTCCTCAAGAGCCACAACAACTTTTCTGTGTTCTTCAAAACGTTTATTTCTTCATGAGTTTCATGACCGACAAACGTCACTTTTTTAATACTTTCTTAAAAGTTGGATTGAAGAAAATAAAAATAGTCAGTAGATATTTCATAATTTAAAACTTAAAACATATAAATTTTGTCATTTTATACTGTTTAAAACAATAATAAAATAAACTTTTCTACACTGCTGTGATAAAGTTTAAAGGTAAATTCATAAAAGCTATTCATAAGCTACAGTGGTATTTGAATAATATAAATTGAGAATCACGATTTTTTTAAGTACTGAGTACTGTCATCGCATTTCTGGTTTCCCCATGTGGCAACACTGTTGCACCATTTTCCTGTTCCTGTGTGGCCTATGAGTGAGTTGCGGCTTGCGCGTACAATACAAAGTGAAAGTGATGAACAGTGAATACGGAGGTAATATAATAATCTACTTACTATCTAATCTAATTTGTGATAATAACTACATAATAAGTGCAGTGATCATTGTGAGATTTACTTAAGTGGTCAAGGTAACCTATGCTTACTCGCGAATTGTAATGGCGGGCAGGTTGTGGCAGCGGCACTAAATCATAAGGAATGGCACTGTATGTAATGGAAATGAATCTTGAACTTTTATATTATGTCTTTTGTATTAGTACTTACGTAGCTAATCTTTTGTCAGATGTGTGCGATTCGTGTTAAAATAAATAAGACGCACGCGCACCGCTCGTGGCTAGTGTGCACTAGGAATGATAACCTCTTTGCATGGCAGCACAGCCCCGTGGCTAGGGTGCACTAGGAATGATAACCTCTTTGCATGGCAGCACAGCCCCCTAGCCGCGCACGCTCAGTGGGTCATCTTAGGGGCGGAAAATACCTGTGGTTCAAAGTAGGTACTAGGTTACGGCTCTACAGGAATTACCTACTTTGAATGCGCAGAGATTTTTTTTTTGGTTTGGGATGATGATAATATAATATTACTTACTAGGTACACCATGCATGACTGTTTCTCATTAACCCAATTTGGTCAGTTCATTTATGATATCTTTTAGCAAAAGGCATGTACCAAGTGGTGGAATTTACTGACACTGGTGATGGAGCCGGAGGAGGAATTAGTGTTGTCCGAGTAGAATGGCTTACACCAAGAAAGAAGCACTGCTTGTGGCCTCCACATCGAATTTTAAGTAAATTCAACAAATGTTTGACTGAAGGTACAATCCCAGATGGAGGATGGGAAATATATGGTATAAAAAGGATATTTTATGAAAGTGGTAAGTAATTTTGTACCTAATCCTCTTTCTATCAAATACTTAACCCCTGGATTGCTCCTTCAAGTTGCACCTCAACCCATGCAGATAAGAGTAATAGGAATGGGTGTGCATGATAGGCTGCTCGCTTCTTTAATTTTATTCAGAGCAGTTATTTTGGTTTCAGATAACTTGAGTAAAGCCAGAGAAAAGGCGAAACAAGCTGAAATAGATTCTGAAGTAGGTAGTGATTATGCCCACAGTGATAATATAAGAAGACGCAAAAAGACCCGAAGAGCGGTCTACGACAGTGACACAGATACTAGTGAAAAATCAGATGATGCCATAAGATATCCGTCACCACCATCCACAAGATCCATATCAGCAACTAATCCAACACCACCACTAAAAAGATCAACATCAGCCACCAATCCAGCACAATCACCGATAAAATCCACATCATCTACCAATTCAACACCACTACTGATAAGACCCACATCATCCACCAGAGAATTCAGTGAAAATGCTGAAGTTGTACAAGTAGAAGAAGAGTCATTTACATTGGGTAAGCAGATACAAGTTTGAATTTTAATAACATTTTCACACTTAACGTTATGCTTGAGTTTTGAGCGCCTTACCTGACCTGGTATCCCTGCTCCACTGTATGTATTAGGTGTTTCTTCACTAGCACCAACTAGTCTACCTTGCTCCTTTAGCAAATGCCTTTCGTATGTTACTAAGATTAGTGCAAAAAATACCTGATTAATTGGACATTGTTATTTTAAGGTTCACTTGATCTTACCGTCACACCATTTTTAAAGGAATCAAACTCGCACACTTTAGGTAAGAGAACTATGTTTATGATTTATTATTAATATCTATGAAATCAGATTGCATCCAGTATTTGGTCTGATTCATTTACTTTTTTACCTTCTTTTTTCAGATGTTATTGCAAAACATTTAGCCAGTATTAGCTTGGAAATCAAAGAATTACAAGTTAAACAAAATGAGATTTTACTCAGACTCAGATCAGATCGATCCGCTGGAAACTTGGAACTTCCAGATGAATTAAAACTACCGTGCGACGATTCAAAAGATTTGGGAGATCTTGAAACTTGGCTCACTAATGAAGAGAATAGAAAGCATATGGTAGGTAGCTATGTGATTATAAGATTTTATTGCAGAAATGTTAACAAGTTTTTTTATTGTGTGCATATCTTTAAGTTCATACCATTGATCATTATATTAATTGTAACTGCATTTCACAGACAAGTTATCTCAGCTTAGTTGGCGGAAACAAGGGTCCGGTAATTGCTAGAAGAGTACTTGAAAAAATATTTACAAACAAACTTGCACTTGTCTGCAACTGGACAGGAAAAAATGCTAAGACTCCAATAAAGGATTTACAAATAATAAAAGTTATAAGAGGTAAAACATCACAACTATATTTATTTACACACTCATTTTTTTTATACTACTTAGGGGCTACTTAAGCTTACGTCATTTTGTAAACAGGGTGTATTTTTCAAGATGCGCAATACTAAGGGTGAGGTGGGACCAAAATGTACTGCTAGATCCTTCACAGTAAATCCACAATTAGGTATTGTGTTTTTATTTTGAAATTTTATAAAAAAAAATATATAACAGTTTTTTTATAATTTTTTTGCTTATTTGTTTTTTATATTTTTTTTTACTTTCATAATTTGGTCAAAAAATAATAACAAAATTCAAAAAATTGCTGGTGGAAAATTCCACTGGATTTGAATTCAGAATTAAACTCCCAACTCACCCCACTGCACCTTCGAAAAACACCCTGTATAATGTTTTATTAAGCATAAATATTTGGACTACTTGTGAAGCTAAACAGTGTTCAAATGTTTTTATTTTTCGAAATATGCAAAATTAAATTTGAACTTCCTATACAAATCGATCAGCTCATCAGCGAACTTTGTATGGACATTAACATTTTATTCGAAGTCATTTTCAAAAGTTGTTCAGTTTCATGAGTAGATACTTTGTTTATACATATTTTATTTTAAACTTTTTAAATTATAGCATAATACCTCTTTTTTTTAGATTCAGTGCGCGCTCATAAAATTGCTGAAAAAATAACAGATTCTGAAATACATGAAGTAATAGCAAACTGGTTCAGATTCACCAAAGACCGTAATGGAGGAAGGGAATCCCGCAGACCTGCAAGGCAGTAGATCAAAACGATCCAAACAACGTGACCTCGCAAAACGGTTTGCACAAATAAAGGATCAGTTAAGTTATGCGAATGGCATAAACACTTTAAATAATAATAGGCAGTCTAACATAAATGTATCATTACCGTCTAATGAATCACTCTCATGTTTAAATAGTTCAACTGATGGTTCTGCTTGTGTAGCTACTGCTCCAGTAATATCGTCATATAGTTCTACCAATGAGCCTTCCACTTCAATTCGGGATTCCTCTGATCCAATAAACATTAATTCTTTTCTTATATCATGGTCTAAAAAACATAATATAAGTCACTCTGCTCTCACAGATTTGTTGAAAACGTTAAAATCCTACCACCCAACTTTGCCACAGGATGCGCGAACATTATTAGAGACTCCGCATAGTGTAAACATAGAAAACTGTGCTGGTGGCTCATATGTATATTTTGGCCTTGAGATACAATTAAGAGAAAGAGCTTCAAATAGGGGCATAACTCCGAAAACTTATCCGTTACTGCACAGAAAACATGCACAAATAGAGAATCCTTTTTTATCTGTAACATTAAATGTTGATGGTTTGCCAGTACACTCAAGCTCAACTAATTCTTTTTGGCCCATTTTGTGTATATTAGACCAGGCTTCTAACAATCAGCCATTTATTGTGGCATTATATTATGGCGTTTCTAAACCTAATAATGCGAATGTTTATTTACGTCCTTTCGTTGACGAATGTTTACATTTGGAGCAAAATGGCTTATATATTGATGAAGTGAAATTTGCCTTTCGAATAAGCTGTATCATTGCTGACGCACCAGCTAGATCTTTTCTGAAATGTATCAAGTCCCACAATTCCCTTCACGCATGTGAAAAATGCCAGCAAGAAGGTACTTACATGGGAAGAACTATATGGCGATATTCATCTGAGTTAAATCTTAGAAGTGATTTTGAATTTGCCAATGAAGAATATGAAGACCATCAGTTATCCAAAAGTATACTTACAGAACTTGACATAGGGCTAGTAACTCAGGTGCCGCTTGATTTTATGCATTTAGTATGTCTAGGAGTTGTAAAAAAAATGATTAAATGTTGGGTTGTTAGTGGACCGAAAAAATGCAAACTAAATGTTCATAAAATAAACGAAATTTCAAATCGCTTGAAAGTCTGTCGCGATCATTACCCAGTTGAGTTTTCTAGACGTCCTAGAGAATTGAAGCTATTTAAATATTGGAAAGCCACCGAGTTTAGAGCTTTTGTTCTCTATTTAGGACCCGTTGTTTTATACAAGATATTGCCAAATATGAGCATATACAAGCATTTTTTAATGTTGCACTGTGCGATATACATTCTATGCAATGACACATGGCAGGACGATGTTTGGCGATCGTATGCTAATAACCTGTTACACTGTTTTGTACAGAATGCTCCAAACTTTTATGGTGAGGAGTTTCTCGTGTATAATGTACACAATCTCCTTCATTTGGCCGGGGATGTGTATAATTTCGGACCATTGGACTCATTCTCGGCATTTCCTTTCGAAAATTTTATGTCAAAAATAAAGCGACTAGTTCGCTCACATAATATGCCATTGGAACAAGTGGCCAAAAGATTAGGTGAAAAGTACAGGTACATTGTGTCCCATAAACCAATGACTGTAAAAAAGCGAGGTAATATTATTAAGAAAATCCCATTTAATTATAACTGTACATTAGGTACATCTCCGTGTGATTCTTGCTTCGTCACATACAGTGGTGATATTGTTGTGGTCAAATCAATAAAAGAATTATCTGAATCTGCATGTTACAAATTAAAATGTGATTGTTTTTTGAATAAAACAGATTTTTACAAAGAACCAATAGAGAGTAGCAAGTTAGGTATATATAAAGTCAGTGGTACTACCAGAAGAAATATTAGTTTGTCTGATTTACACAGAAAATGCTTTCTTTTGCCTAACTTTAGTGACAATGATGATTCTTTTATTTGTATACCTTTTGTTAGCTTGAAGTTACATCATTAGGTTAAGTTAACTAACAATATTTTAAGTAGGCGTCTGGATTCAGTTGCCTAGTTCAAGGGCAATATTTTTTTTATCCTAGGTTTTACAAATTTTTGGATTAGTTTTACAATTTTTCTAGTACTTGCTAAATCTAAATTGCTTCCTTCCTGAATAATTTTTCTGTGGGCCATACATATACTATACAAAAAAGGCATTGACCATTATGTATAAGACGTCTTTTGGAGACAATTACAAAGAGAAATAAAAAGAATAATTACGAATTGAAATGTTGTTAATATCTTATTTCATTAGATTGTGTGGCGCGGACACATTTGTTGATTGTTGTTCGAGTAAAACTGTGGCGTTTTTTATGCCATTCTTTTTAATAATTACATTATCTTTGTTTGTTTTTTATGTCATTATCTTTGTTAGGCCACGTTCACGAGTACGAGCAACTGGCGATGGTGATGAGCGACTTGATCAAAATAATAGATTTGTAAGCGTGTTAACGAGTAACAGCGACGTGAGCAGCGATTCAATCGATTTAATCGTTTATTTTTAACTGCTGAACAGGGTTATACAAATCTTTGCATTTGATCAAGTCGCTCGTCGCCGTCGCCCGTTGCTCGTACTGGTGGCCGCCGCCTTATTACTGTAATTTGATTAGGAACTTTATATGAAAGTTTTTTTAAATTGTCCTAAATCAAGGTTTATAAGTACAATTTATTAATTGTAAATCTATAGTTAATAATAATCACAGAACAACACTAGTAATTTAAGTTTACTTTAAAATAAAAAAAATATAGTAACAACCATATTGTTTTAATTTACAAGTAGATGTAGATATTAGTGTGTACGTACAGTTATTACTATAAATCTACGTTTTTTTTTTGTTGGGTAAAGGTAGACAGACTTCCGTGCATCCCGGCCGATCGCAGCCGCCGACACGCGACAATACTCGCACTCTGAAAGTAAAAATGGAGCCGTTTCCGACTGCTGAGGTCTGCGACGGACGCGCGCCGCAGTCTACGTCAGTATCGTCGGTCGCGCGCGGTCATCGCAAACCTAAAGCCCCCAGTACAGGTTGACGGCGACCATGGCCAATATATCGTACATTGACACTTTTGAAAGAACCTTTTTAAACTTATTCGTTCAAAAGTGTCAATGTATGATGTATTGGGGGGGCTTTAGAAGCGGGGCGCCATAAATTTTCGTGTGCGGTATTGTCGCGTCGGAAGTCCGTCTACCTATACCCAACAAAAAACCAACGTAGGTTAATTATATAGTAATAACTGTACGTTAGGCCCTACCGTGGAAACACATGTTTGGCCCTACGTAAAAAGCTATCTTCGGGCCTACGTTGCAGAAACTACTTTTGGCCCTACGTAAAAAGCTATCTTCGGGCCTACGTTGCACAAACTACTTTTGGCCCTACGTAAAAAGCTATCTTTGGGCCTACGTTGTAGAAACTACTGTCGGGTTACTAGCCTACAAGGGCCTACATTGGTCCTACGGTTGGCCCACCTACAAATAGGTATGACAGACCTCACCGTTGGCCAACGATTACGTACACGGAGGCCCAACAAAACGCCAACTCAAATTGTTACTAGGGTAGGGTATAAGGGTATATTATTGTCACTATACATAGGCGTCGACCTATATCGTCTATTTATAACGGTAGCATGCATCGTAATCTGATCGCGTGACACCACGGAATGCTTAACAACTTCTTATCAATTAGACCATCGATCAAAAATCGATGCTATTATTTGAATTTTTCATCATACTGCTCGGTAACTAGCATTTACTAATGAGTATGAGGCTGTGTAAGTTGACATGTGCAACACAGTGCATTGTTTAGATAGAACGTTCCATTTTCAGATCACTTTACAAGTCAAGCATGGTGAATGCTTTAATTGTAAAGTACACTTTTACAATTCAAGCATTTAAAACTCCTTAGTGAACCAATCTTTTTTCTTATTTATAAACTGACGAAACTTTTTACTGAAAAAAAAACAACAACGAAATTAGCGGTATTTCATTTCAGTTCAAGCTATGCAAAACTCCTTGGTCAAACAATTTTTTTTTTCATAAAATGATATAAGATTCATTTTGAATGGAACAGCTGTTTTTTTTTCGTGATTTCGGGGTTGGTCCAATAATGAAAGTTGTTCAGTTTATTTTTACTTTTACTTTTACTTTTACTTTTACTTTTACTTTTACTTTTACTTTTACTTTTACTTTTACTTTTACTTTTACTTTTACTTTTACTTTTACTTTTACTTTTACTTTTACTTTTACTTTTACTTTTACTTTTACTTTTACTTTTACTTTTACTTTTACTTTTACTTTTACTTTTACTTTTACTTTTACTTTTACTTTTACTTTTACTTTTACTTTTACTTTTACTTTTACTTTTACTTTTACTTTTACTTTTACTTTTACTTTTACTTTTACTTTTACTTTTACTTTTACTTTTACTTTTACTTTTACTTTTACTTTTACTTTTACTTTTACTTTTACTTTTACTTTTACTTTTACTTTTACTTTTACTTTTACTTTTACTTTTACTTTTACTTTTACTTTTACTTTTACTTTTACTTTTACTTTTACTTTTACTTTTACTTTTACTTTTACTTTTACTTTTACTTTTACTTTTACTTTTACTTTTACTTTTACTTTTACTTTTACTTTTACTTTTACTTTTACTTTTACTTTTACTTTTACTTTTACTTTTACTTTTACTTTTACTTTTACTTTTACTTTTACTTTTACTTTTACTTTTACTTTTACTTTTACTTTTACTTTTACTTTTACTTTTACTTTTACTTTTACTTTTACTTTTACTTTTACTTTTACTTTTACTTTTACTTTTACTTTTACTTTTACTTTTACTTTTACCTTTACTTTTACCTTTACCTTTACCTTTACCTTTACCTTTACCTTTACCTTTACCTTTACCTTTACCTTTACCTTTACCTTTATTTTTATTTTTATTTTTACTTTTACTTTTACTTTTACTTTTACTTTTACTTTTACTTTTACTTTTACTTTTACCTTTACCTTTACCTTTACCTTTACCTTTACCTTTACCTTTACCTTTACCTTTACCTTTACCTTTACCTTTACCTTTACCTTTACCTTTACCTTTACCTTTACCTTTACCTTTACCTTTACCTTTACCTTTACCTTTACCTTTACCTTTACCTTTACCTTTACCTTTACCTTTACCTTTACCTTTACCTTTACCTTTACCTTTACCTTTACCTTTACCTTTACCTTTACCTTTATTTTTATTTTTATTTTTATTTTTACTTTTACTTTTACTTTTACTTTTACTTTTACTTTTACTTTTACTTTTACTTTTACTTTTACTTTTACTTTTACTTTTACTTTTACTTTTACTTTTACTTTTACTTTTACTTTTACTTTTACTTTTACTTTTACTTTTACTTTTACTTTTACTTTTACTTTTACTTTTACTTTTACTTTTACTTTTACTTTTACTTTTACTTTTACTTTTACTTTTACTTTTACTTTTACTTTTACTTTTACTTTTACTTTTACTTTTACTTTTACTTTTACTTTTACTTTTACTTTTACTTTTACTTTTACTTTTACTTTTACTTTTACTTTTACTTTTACTTTTACTTTTACTTTTACTTTTACTTTTACTTTTACTTTTACTTTTACTTTTACTTTTACTTTTACTTTTACTTTTACTTTTACTTTTACTTTTACTTTTACCTTTACTTTTACCTTTACCTTTACCTTTACCTTTACCTTTACCTTTACCTTTACCTTTACCTTTACCTTTACCTTTACCTTTATTTTTATTTTTATTTTTACTTTTACTTTTACTTTTACTTTTACTTTTACTTTTACTTTTACCTTTACCTTTACCTTTACCTTTACCTTTACCTTTACCTTTACCTTTACCTTTACCTTTACCTTTACCTTTACCTTTACCTTTACCTTTACCTTTACCTTTACCTTTACCTTTACCTTTACCTTTACCTTTACCTTTACCTTTACCTTTACCTTTACCTTTACCTTTACCTTTACCTTTACCTTTACCTTTACCTTTACCTTTACCTTTACCTTTACCTTTACCTTTACCTTTACCTTTACCTTTATTTTTATTTTTATTTTTATTTTTACTTTTACTTTTACTTTTACTTTTACTTTTACTTTTACTTTTACTTTTACTTTTACTTTTACTTTTACTTTTACTTTTACTTTTACTTTTACTTTTACTTTTACTTTTACTTTTACTTTTACTTTTACTTTTACTTTTACTTTTACTTTTACTTTTACTTTTACTTTTACTTTTACTTTTACTTTTACTTTTACTTTTACTTTTACTTTTACTTTTACTTTTACTTTTACTTTTACTTTTACTTTTACTTTTACTTTTACTTTTACTTTTACTTTTACTTTTACTTTTACTTTTACTTTTACTTTTACTTTTACTTTTACTTTTACTTTTACTTTTACTTTTACTTTTACTTTTACTTTTACTTTTACTTTTACTTTTACTTTTACTTTTACTTTTACTTTTACTTTTACTTTTACTTTTACTTTTATTTTTATTTTTATTTTTATTTTTATTTTTATTTTTAGTTACTTCGCTCGAATGATGTAAAGTAGTATGCTTACCTCGGTTGTAAGTAGCTATTACACCCTCGATCCGTAGCGCCCTTTGCGAGCTACGCTCGCATGGGCGCCAAATTGGATCTTGTTCTGTAATAGCTCTCTTACGTCCCTTGTGTAACAAAAGTAGTTTATTACAGCTTGTATGTTATTGTTGAGGGCTGGAAAGTAAGAGGAAGACCGCAGAAAAGATAGATGGATTGTGTGCGGAATGATATGAATGTGAAGGGAGTGGATGAGGAGATGACGAGTGACAGGAAGGAATGGAAGAGAAGGACGCACTGCACCGAACCCAAATAAGTTGGGGTAAGGGTAGGGGGATAATATTATTGTCACTATACATAGGCGTCGACCTATATCGTCTATTTATAACGATAGCATGCATCGTAATCTGATCGCGTGACACCACGGAATGCTTAACAACTTATCAATTTTACTTTTACTTTTACTTTTACTTTTACTTTTACTTTTACTTTTACTTTTACTTTTACTTTTACTTTTACTTTTACTTTTACTTTTACTTTTACTTTTACTTTTACTTTTACTTTTACTTTTACTTTTACTTTTACTTTTACTTTTACTTTTACTTTTACTTTTACTTTTACTTTTACTTTTACTTTAACTTTAACTTTTGCTTTTACTTTTACTTTTACTTTTACTTTTACTTTTACTTTTACTTTTACTTTTACTTTTACTTTTACTTTTACTTTTACTTTTACTTTTATTTTTATTTTTATTTTTATTTTTATTTTTATTTTTATTTTTATTTTTATTTTTATTTTTAGTTACCTCGCTCGAATGATGTAAAGTAGTATGCTTACCTCGGTTGTAAGTAGCTATTACCAGGGACGGATACCGTTATCCAAATAATACCGGTATCTGACCAAAACATTTCGTTATCGTAACGTTACTCACGAAATACCGCTACTTATCAAGTAACGTTACTAAAATACCGATACCATAACGTTATTATGATAACGTTATTTTTAACGTTAATTTTGCGACCTGATAACGGTATTTTTAACGTTAATTTAGCGACCCTTACTTGCTGCGCCGACCGCCCCGCCCGCGCATCCGCCCGCACGCACGACACCCCCCCGCCCCGCCCCTCTCGCGCGCGGCGCGTTATTGTTTGCTTATTTACTTACTCTACTCGACGTCTATAAATAAGTGCACGCGCATCGCGCTGTTTACAATCTGTTTGAAAAGCTATTGTATTAAAAAGCTATTGTGATTATTGTACTGTACTACAGATAGGTCTTTTAAATTAAACGTTAAAAAAATATCTAATTCATCATAAATTAAGAATTTATCTCAGATTCTGTCATATCCACTTCCTGCGAATGATATTTTCTGTGTGTATGTAAAAAATTCAATATTCTTGCAAAAATTCTTGTCCGCATACAAGGTTGAATATACTGGAGTTCTTCGCTTATGAGCTTCGAGAAGTAGTCGTTGCGTTTATCAGGGTCATTTTGCATAATAGCACAATCCAAACACTTCGAATTCGAAGTCCTTACTTCAGGCATACAATCTTCATCATCATTCTTGATTTCTTCAAACTTTTCAAAATCTTTACATTCTTTCCCCTGGTCCCTAGTATAACTTGAACATTCTTTTTCAAGTTCTTCTTTCATATCTTGAAGCTTTATATTTTTTTTAATTCTTGATGCCAAATCTGGATCGCACCATTTCTCCGAGTTAAAAACGTCCGGCGATGCGGGTCGTTTTGCTAAAATGTTAAAAATATCTTGAGATAAATAAAGACTTGATGTAGTGTAGGTAGGTACCGTTAAGCCCAGTTTACACATCCATAAGTAAGAAAGTAATAATATCGTAATTAATTTTCTGCTTAGAACGAATACCATTCATAAAAGAATCCTAAAACAAGTTAAATAAATAGATTTTGAAGTTCATTGAGATATTTATTAATTTGGTATTATTTAGGTATAGAAAATTTCTTTCGACAATAAAGTATAGGTATTATTTTTTGTATTATTAGTATAAGTAATATAAAAGTGTTTGGAAATAGCCTTATAAAGCCGAATATTTTAGATAGGGACTATCAAACTGAACAACTTTTACTATGGGACCAACTCTGAATTCGCGAAAACATCTGCAAAAAACAATAATGAGAATATTAAAATGTATGAAACAGTTGATTTTTTCGCGATTTGAGAGTTCCATAGTAAAAGTTCTTCAGTTTGATGGTCTCTGTCTACCATACTCGGCTTTATAAGGCTATTTACAAACACTTTGTATAAATAAATAATAACATATAAAGTATAGGTATTATGTTTTGGTAAGTATTAGTTTTTGGTATTAGGAAGGAATAGATCTTGCAACTAATGGCCGCTATTCGTCAACAATTCGTGAATTAATCGCTTACGTAATTAAAGCTCCCTCAAAAAACATTAAATACTTAAAAATCTGTAAAAAACGAGTTTATTTTTTTATAGATATTTAAGTAGTTGCCTCACAGACATTTCATTAACCACAGGCTAAACAAAATGCGCAACCGTATAATATTGATCGTGCACCTTTATGAACTTACTTACTTTGAACTTACTTACTTATGGTTGTGTAATTCGGCCTATATGAACTTACTTACTTGCTGGACGGAACTTGCAGTTTTCCGATTAAGTAAGTAAGTAGAAGGAATTAACTTCGGCAATTGAGTTCAGCCTGCCTAGCATGACCGATTTATATCGCGTGATATAGCGTTTTATCACGTTTAACTGTCAAAAAGACAAAGGAATTTGATAGTTCAGTGTCGATAAAATGCTATATCACGCGATATAAATCGGTCATGCTAGGCAGGCATAAGTCGACCGCGCGTGTCGGATAACGACGACATTGCTTGCTACCCTGTAAATAATTTTCTCTTGGGACAATCAGAGATGTAAATTAAAAACCAATATATACCATAGGTAACAGATATTTTTTTGGGACCCATACAGTCACGAGCAATAACATGTACACACCATAGAACTTTGTCACATTACGTTTTGAATAACCTAGGTATAACATTATCACACTGAGATATATGCTGAGATATAGGCTTGCAATTCGAATATTCGAATACTTCGAAAATTCGCTTCATTTTGCTATTCGAATACTCAAGCTGGTGATATTCGAATATTTTCTACTTCGTCAGATTTAAGAAAAAGTCGTTCATTAAATACCCGAATAGCGTTTGTGCGCATAGAATGAAGCGTTTAATGTTCACTTTCCTGTCTATTTATTTGTTTACGTATGTTGTTTGTTTGTCCAATTTTAATCTAGCTTCCCGATGAGTAAAAGACTTGAAACTTAAAACATAGGTCAAAAATCAAGGTCAAGTCAATAAAATGTCATAGTCATTGCGCTGATTTGAAGATGAAAAGGGAAGAAGACCATAAGAATCTGTAATAAAAGCATGTTAAAAAAATACGAATTTTCGAATATTGAATTTGTCCATTCGCTCAGATAGTGTCGGTACACCCACAAGCACTTGTGTTCAGAGACAGGAGTACTGGTATCAAACACACCTTTCACTGCGGCATTTCTATGTAAACTGCCGAAATCCAAATTGACTTGCGGGTGTACGCCGCATGCGGTATCCTTTGTTTATGCGGCGGCGGCGTCCTTTGACAAGGAGCGGCACGTGCAAAGGCGGCGTGATAAAAGGGCGACACTATCTTACCGAACGGACTTTACATTTTATTGCTCGTCGTGACTGTACACGATAAATGTATACTATTTTTTTAGCCTTTGGTTATAAAAGTCTGTGAGGCAACAACTTAAATAATCTAGAAATAAATTAAACTCCCTTTTGAATTATTTTTAAGTATTTAATGTTTTTTGAGGGAACTTTAATAACGTGATTAGCGATTAATTCCCGAATTGTTGACAGATAACGGCTATTTGTTGCAAGATCTATTTCTTTCTAATACCAAAAACGAATAATTATACATATTTACTTATATAACTATCCTTACTAATACCTATTATAAATGCGAAAGTCCGTTTGTTTGTTTGTTTCCTTGGTCTAGAGACGCGGGCCTAGACGCGAGATAATTTCGTGCGAGTTGACGAGACGACTTAACCACAGAACAACTCATTGTACCTACACTTAACTCCGCTATCTAATAGGTAGGTATCTAACTAGCTCACTTTCGCGTTTATAATATTAGTAAGGATTATTTATTATATTACGAAGTTCCACTGATGTTCATTATTTCATTAAACACACAACTACTATCCCCGTTAATTGGTAATGCGCCTGGCGGCCATGATTTTAACCTCAAAAACGAAAAACAATTGTAATTTTTTATATACATAGGCCATTTCTTATTAAAAATAAGAATTCAATAATTAATTTATTATATAAGGTACCTATTAGAATTTTATTGCTTTTTGTCATTTTTAGTTGCGGATAATGTTGATGTTTATGTTAATTTGACAAGGTTCCAGCGCATTACCAATTGACGGGGATAGTACACAACACAACTTGTTTTTTTTAACCGTTAAATTGAAGAGCTCTCATTCACTTTACAACCGAATTGAAATTAAACACTTACCGTTGCTCATTTTAGAGCCGGTGGATTGCTTTCAAGTTTTCGCAAAACTTCACAGCACAGTGCAAAAAAATCAAAATATAATAGTAGTTTATGATACAAGGTTGGTAAGGAGTTTTAAAAAACCTTAACAACCGTGTGCCATACTACGTTTTTCAATACATTTGCGAGAAAACATTATAGGTACTGCTGAAATTGTAATCTATACATATAATAAAGCTGTAAATTCTAAATATTTGTGCGCGAATTACGCAAAAACTGCTAAACGAATTTTGATGGATTTTTCACAATTTAGTAGGTTGAGGTCCAACTTAAAATCTAAGCTATGTTTCATCAAATTCAGGTGGGTGGTACCAGGGAAACAGCTTGAACTCTCCGTAGTACTAGCTTTCATACACTAAAGGGGCCATTTTAAACTGGTTGCAATATTTTTCTACTGTCCACGCGGATGAAGTCGCGGGCGGAAGCTAGTAGAAATAAAAAAAAACGTTCGTAAACAAAAACGCACGGCGCCAGCGTGCGGTAAAATCAACTTTCCGCACGCTGTACTACTCCGTAAACAAAAACGCACGGCGTGCGGTAAAATCAACTTTCCGCACGCTCGACTGTCATCGTAAACTTACATTTTCGAGCAACTGTATTGAAAAAAATATTACACTCGCGCACGCATGGCGAACTGAACCTGTACTGATGTTAGGCGACCGACAAAGCCATGCCGGCCGGCTACGGACTTGAGTAACGTTACCATTACCGTTACTCAATTACCGATATCTCTAACGTTAATAGGGTAACGTTACAAGAAAAAGACAACTTAATTATTACCGATACTAATACCGGTATTTTTTACCGTTATCAGTAACGTTATTTGTATAACGTTATAACGTTACTGATAACGTTATACGATAACGTTACCCAGAAAATACCGGTATTCCTGTCCCTGGCTATTACACCCTCGATCCGTAGCGCCCTTTGCGAGCTACGCTCGCATGGGCGCCAAATTGGATCTTGTTCTGTAATAGCTCTCTTACGTCCCTTGTGTAACAAAAGTAGTTTATTACAGCTTTTATGTTATTGTTGAGGGCTGGAAAGTAAGAGGAAGACCGCAAAAAAGATAGATGGATTGTGTGCGGAATGATATGAATGTGAAGGGAGTGGATGAGGAGATGACGAGTGACAGGAAGGAATGGAAGAGAAGGACGCACTGCACCGAACCCAAATAAGTTGGGGTAAGGGTAGGGGGATAATATTATTGTCACTATACATAGGCGTCGACCTATATCGTCTATTTATAACGATAGCATGCATCGTAATCTGATCGCGTGACACCACGGAATGCTTAACAACTTCTTATCAATTAGACCATCGATCAAAAATCGATGCTATTATTTGAATTTTTCATCATACTGCTCGGTAACTAGCATTTACTAATGAGTATGAGGCTGTGTAAGTTGACATGTGCAACACAGTGCATTGTTTAGATAGAACGTTCCATTTTCAGATCACTTTACAAGTCAAGCATGGTGAATGCTTTAATTGTAAAGTACACTTTTACAATTCAAGCATTTAAAACTCCTTAGTGAACCAATCTTTTTTCTTATTTATAAACTGACGAAACTTTTTACTGAAAAAAAAACAACAACGAAATTAGCGGTATTTCATTTCAGTTCAAGCTATGCAAAACTCCTTGGTCAAACAATTTTTTTTTTCATAAAATGATATAAGATTCATTTTGAATGGAACAGCTGTTTTTTTTTCGTGATTTCGGGGTTGGTCCAATAATGAAAGTTGTTCAGTTTATTTTTATTTTTACTTTTACTTTTACTTTTACTTTTACTTTTACTTTTACTTTTACTTTTACTTTTACTTTTACTTTTACTTTTACTTTTACTTTTACTTTTACTTTTACTTTTACTTTTACTTTTACTTTTACTTTTACTTTTACTTTTACTTTTACTTTTACTTTTACTTTTACTTTTACTTTTACTTTTACTTTTACTTTTACTTTTACTTTTACTTTTACTTTTACTTTTACTTTTACTTTTACTTTTACTTTTACTTTTACTTTTACTTTTACTTTTACTTTTACTTTTACTTTTACTTTTACTTTTACTTTTACTTTTACTTTTACTTTTACTTTTACTTTTACTTTTACTTTTACTTTTACTTTTACTTTTACTTTTACTTTTACTTTTACTTTTACTTTTACTTTTACTTTTACTTTTACTTTTACTTTTACTTTTACTTTTACTTTTACTTTTACCTTTACTTTTACCTTTACCTTTACCTTTACCTTTACCTTTACCTTTACCTTTACCTTTACCTTTACCTTTACCTTTACCTTTATTTTTATTTTTATTTTTACTTTTACTTTTACTTTTACTTTTACTTTTACTTTTACTTTTACTTTTACTTTTACTTTTACTTTTATTTTTATTTTTATTTTTATTTTTACTTTTACTTTTACTTTTACTTTTACTTTTATTTTTATTTTTATTTTTACTTTTACTTTTACTTTTACTTTTACTTTTACTTTTACTTTTACTTTTACTTTTACTTTTACTTTTACTTTTACTTTTACTTTTACTTTTACTTTTACTTTTACTTTTACTTTTACTTTTACTTTTACTTTTACTTTTACTTTTACTTTTACTTTTACTTTTACTTTTACTTTTACTTTTACTTTTACTTTTACTTTTACTTTTACTTTTACTTTTACTTTTACTTTTACTTTTACTTTTACTTTTACTTTTACTTTTACTTTTACTTTTACTTTTACTTTTACTTTTACTTTTACTTTTACTTTTACTTTTACTTTTACTTTTACTTTTACTTTTACTTTTACTTTTACTTTTACTTTTACTTTTACTTTTACTTTTACTTTTATTTTTATTTTTATTTTTATTTTTATTTTTATTTTTATTTTTATTTTTAGTTACTTCGCTCGAATGATGTAAAGTAGTATGCTTACCTCGGTTGTAAGTAGCTATTACACCCTCGATCCGTAGCGCCCTTTGCGAGCTACGCTCGCATGGGCGCCAAATTGGATCTTGTTCTGTAATAGCTCTCTTACGTCCCTTGTGTAACAAAAGTAGTTTATTACAGCTTGTATGTTATTGTTGAGGGCTGGAAAGTAAGAGGAAGACCGCAGAAAAGATAGATGGATTGTGTGCGGAATGATATGAATGTGAAGGGAGTGGATGAGGAGATGACGAGTGACAGGAAGGAATGGAAGAGAAGGACGCACTGCACCGAACCCAAATAAGTTGGGGTAAGGGTAGGGGGATAATATTATTGTCACTATACATAGGCGTCGACCTATATCGTCTATTTATAACGATAGCATGCATCGTAATCTGATCGCGTGACACCACGGAATGCTTAACAACTTCTTATCAATTAGACCATCGATCAAAAATCGATGCTATTATTTGAATTTTTCATCATACTGCTCGGTAACTAGCATTTACTAATGAGTATGAGGCTGTGTAAGTTGACATGTGCAACACAGTGCATTGTTTAGATAGAACGTTCCATTTTCAGATCACTTTACAAGTCAAGCATGGTGAATGCTTTAATTGTAAAGTACACTTTTACAATTCAAGCATTTAAAACTCCTTAGTGAACCAATCTTTTTTCTTATTTATAAACTGACGAAACTTTTTACTGAAAAAAAAACAACAACGAAATTAGCGGTATTTCATTTCAGTTCAAGCTATGCAAAACTCCTTGGTCAAACAATTTTTTTTTTCATAAAATGATATAAGATTCATTTTGAATGGAACAGCTGTTTTTTTTTCGTGATTTCGGGGTTAGTCCAATAATGAAAGTTGTTCAGTTTATTTTTATTTTTACTTTTACTTTTTTTTTTATTTTTATTTTTACTTTTACTTTTACTTTTACTTTTACTTTTACTTTTACTTTTACTTTTATTTTTATTTTTATTTTTATTTTTATTTTTATTTTTATTTTTATTTTTATTTTTAGTTACCTCGCTCGAATGATGTAAAGTAGTATGCTTACCTCGGTTGTAAGTAGCTATTACACCCTCGATCCGTAGCGCCCTTTGCGAGCTACGCTCGCATGGGCGCCAAATTGGATCTTGTTCTGTAATAGCTCTCTTACGTCCCTTGTGTAACAAAAGTAGTTTATTACAGCTTGTATGTTATTGTTGAGGGCTGGAAAGTAAGAGGAAGACCGCAGAAAAGATAGATGGATTGTGTGCGGAATGATATGAATGTGAAGGGAGTGGATGAGGAGATGACGAGTGACAGGAAGGAATGGAAGAGAAGGACGCACTGCACCGAACCCAAATAAGTTGGGGTAAGGGTAGGGGGATAATATTATTGTCACTATACATAGGCGTCGACCTATATCGTCTATTTATAACGATAGCATGCATCGTAATCTGATCGCGTGACACCACGGAATGCTTAACAACTTCTTATCAATTAGACCATCGATCAAAAATCGATGCTATTATTTGAATTTTTCATCATTCTGCTCGGTAACTAGCATTTACTAATGAGTATGAGGCTGTGTAAGTTGACATGTGCAACACAGTGCATTGTTTAGATAGAACGTTCCATTTTCAGATCACTTTACAAGTCAAGCATGGTGAATGCTTTAATTGTAAAGTACACTTTTACAATTCAAGCATTTAAAACTCCTTAGTGAACCAATCTTTTTTCTTATTTATAAACTGACGAAACTTTTTACTGAAAAAGAAACAACAACGAAATTAGCGGTATTTCATTTCAGTTCAAGCTATGCAAAACTCCTTGGTCAAACAATTTTTTTTTTCATAAAATGATATAAGATTCATTTTGAATGGAACAGCTGTTTTTTTTTCGTGATTTCGGGGTTGGTCCAATAATGAAAGTTGTTCAGTTTATTTTATTTTTATTTTTATTTTTATTTTTATTTTTACTTTTACTTTTACTTTTACTTTTACTTTTACTTTTACTTTTACTTTTACTTTTACTTTTACTTTTACTTTTACTTTTACTTTTACTTTTACTTTTACTTTTACTTTTACTTTTACTTTTACTTTTACTTTTACTTTTACTTTTACTTTTACTTTTACTTTTACTTTTACTTTCACTTTCACTTTCACTTTCACTTTCACTTTCACTTTTACTTTTACTTTTACTTTTACTTTTACTTTTACTTTTACTTTTACTTTTACTTTTACTTTTACTTTTACTTTTACTTTTACTTTTACTTCTACTTCTACTTCTACTTCTACTTCTACTTCTACTTCTACTTCTACTTCTACTTCTACTTCCACTTCCACTTCCACTTCCACTTCCACTTCCACTTCCACTTCCACTTCCACTTCCACTTCCACTTCCACTTCCACTTCCACTTCCACTTCAACTTCCACTTCCACTTCCACTTCCACTTCCACTTCCACTTCCACTTCCACTTCCACTTCCACTTCCACTTCCACTTCCACTTCCACTTCCACTTCCACTTCCACTTCCACTTCCACTTCCACTTCCACTTCCACTTCCACTTCCACTTCCACTTCCACTTCCACTTCCACTTCCACTTCCACTTCCACTTCCACTTCCACTTCCACTTCCACTTTTATTTTTATTTTTATTTTTATTTTTATTTTTATTTTTATTTTTATTTTTATTTTTATTTTTATTTTTATTTTTATTTTTATTTTTATTTTTATTTTTATTTTTATTTTTATTTTTATTTTTATTTTTATTTTTATTTTTATTTTTATTTTTATTTTTATTTTTATTTTTATTTTTATTTTTATTTTTATTTTTATTTTTATTTTTATTTTTATTTTTATTTTTAGTTACCTCGCTCGAATGATGTAAAGTAGTATGCTTACCTCGGTTGTAAGTAGCTATTACACCCTCGATCCGTAGCGCCCTTTGCGAGCTACGCTCGCATGGGCGCCAAATTGGATCTTGTTCTGTAATAGCTCTCTTACGTCCCTTGTGTAACAAAAGTAGTTTATTACAGCTTGTATGTTATTGTTGAGGGCTGGAAAGTAAGAGGAAGACCGCAGAAAAGATAGATGGATTGTGTGCGGAATGATATGAATGTGAAGGGAGTGGATGAGGAGATGACGAGTGACAGGAAGGAATGGAAGAGAAGGACGCACTGCACCGAACCCAAATAAGTTGGGGTAAGGGTAGGGGGATAATATTATTGTCACTATACATAGGCGTCGACCTATATCGTCTATTTATAACGATAGCATGCATCGTAATCTGATCGCGTGACACCACGGAATGCTTAACAACTTCTTATCAATTAGACCATCGATCAAAAATCGATGCTATTATTTGAATTTTTCATCATTCTGCTCGGTAACTAGCATTTACTAATGAGTATGAGGCTTTGTAAGTTGACATGTGCAACACAGTGCATTGTTTAGATAGAACGTTCCATTTTCAGATCACTTTACAAGTCAAGCATGGTGAATGCTTTAATTGTAAAGTACACTTTTACAATTCAAGCATTTAAAACTCCTTAGTGAACCAATCTTTTTTCTTATTTATAAACTGACGAAACTTTTTACTGAAAAAAAAACAACAACGAAATTAGCGGTATTTCATTTCAGTTCAAGCTATGCAAAACTCCTTGGTCAAACAATTTTTTTTTTCATAAAATGATATAAGATTCATTTTGAATGGAACAGCTGTTTTTTTTTCGTGATTTCGGGGTTGGTCCAATAATGAAAGTTGTTCAGTTTATTTTATTTTTATTTTTATTTTTACTTTTACTTTTACTTTTACTTTTACTTTTACTTCTACTTCTACTTCTACTTCTACTTCTACTTCTACTTCTACTTCTACTTCTACTTCTACTTCCACTTCCACTTCCACTTCCACTTCCACTTCCACTTCCACTTCCACTTCCACTTCCACTTCCACTTCCACTTCCACTTCCACTTCCACTTCCACTTCCACTTCCACTTCCACTTCCACTTCCACTTCCACTTCCACTTCCACTTCCACTTCCACTTCCACTTCCACTTCCACTTCCACTTCCACTTCCACTTCCACTTCCACTTCCACTTCCACTTCCACTTCCACTTCTACTTTTATTTTTATTTTTATTTTTATTTTTATTTTTATTTTTATTTTTATTTTTAGTTACCTCGCTCGAATGATGTAAAGTAGTATGCTTACCTCGGTTGTAAGTAGCTATTACACCCTCGATCCGTAGCGCCCTTTGCGAGCTACGCTCGCATGGGCGCCAAATTGGATCTTGTTCTGTAATAGCTCTCTTACGTCCCTTGTGTAACAAAAGTAGTTTATTACAGCTTGTATGTTATTGTTGAGGGCTGGAAAGTAAGAGGAAGACCGCAAAAAAGATAGATGGATTGTGTGCGGAATGATATGAATGTGAAGGGAGTGGATGAGGAGATGACGAGTGACAGGAAGGAATGGAAGAGAAGGACGCACTGCACCGAACCCAAATAAGTTGGGGTAAGGGTAGGGTATAAGGGTATATTATTGTCACTATACATAGGCGTCGACCTATATCGTCTATTTATAACGATAGCATGCATCGTAATCTGATCGCGTGACACCACGGAATGCTTAACAACTTCTTATCAATTAGACCATCGATCAAAAATCGATGCTATTATTTGAATTTTTCATCATACTGCTCGGTAACTAGCATTTACTAATGAGTATGAGGCTGTGTAAGTTGACATGTGCAACACAGTGCATTGTTTAGATAGAACGTTCCATTTTCAGATCACTTTACAAGTCAAGCATGGTGAATGCTTTAATTGTAAAGTACACTTTTACAATTCAAGCATTTAAAACTCCTTAGTGAACCAATCTTTTTTCTTATTTATAAACTGACGAAACTTTTTACTGAAAAAAAAACAACAACGAAATTAGCGGTATTTCATTTCAGTTCAAGCTATGCAAAACTCCTTGGTCAAACAATTTTTTTTTTCATAAAATGATATAAGATTCATTTTGAATGGAACAGCTGTTTTTTTTTCGTGATTTCGGGGTTGGTCCAATAATGAAAGTTGTTCAGTTTATTTTTATTTTTACTTTTACTTTTACTTTTACTTTTACTTTTACTTTTACTTTTACTTTTACTTTTACTTTTACTTTTACTTTTACTTTTACTTTTACCTTTACCTTTACCTTTACCTTTACCTTTACCTTTACCTTTACCTTTACCTTTATTTTTACTTTTACTTTTACTTTTACTTTTACTTTTACTTTTACTTTTACTTTTACTTTTACTTTTACTTTTACTTTTACTTTTACTTTTACTTTTACTTTTACTTTTACTTTTACTTTTACTTTTACTTTTACTTTTACTTTTACTTTTACTTTTACTTTTACTTTTACTTTTACTTTTACTTTTACTTTTACTTTTACTTTTACTTTTACTTTTACTTTTACTTTTACTTTTACTTTTACTTTTACTTTTACTTTTACTTTTACTTTTACTTTTACTTTTACTTTTACTTTTACTTTTACTTTTACTTTTACTTTTACTTTTACTTTTACTTTTACTTTTACTTTTACTTTTACTTTTACTTTTACTTTTACTTTTACTTTTACTTTTACTTTTACTTTTACTTTTACTTTTACGTTTACCTTTACCTTTACCTTTACCTTTACCTTTACCTTTACCTTTACCTTTACCTTTACCTTTACCTTTACCTTTATTTTTATACAATACTAAATAATATACTAGAAAAAAATTATAAAATTATATAGCTATTTCATCTTAATCGATTGCCAAATATCTGGAAAGATATTTCAATTGAATGTCGAGGTAATTCCTCACATTGGTGAAATAACGCTGGCTTGCAGCGTAAGAGTAGGATATACTAGAAGAAATTCGGCGATGTCACTAGTGACTCGGTAGCTCAGCGGTCAGAGCATTGGACCGGATATCCAAAGGTCGCGGGTTCGATTCCCGTCTGAGTATTGATCTGGTGCGAGTCGTATTTTTTCTAGTATATTATTTAGTATTGTGTAAAAATAGCATTGTGAATGCAAAAATCTCAAATTTAAAAAAACTTTATTTTTATTTTTATTTTTACTTTTACTTTTACTTTTACTTTTACTTTTACTTTTACTTTTACTTTTACTTTTACTTTTATTTTTATTTTTATTTTTACTTTTACTTTTACTTTTACTTTTACTTTTACTTTTACTTTTACTTTTACTTTTACTTTTACTTTTACTTTTACTTTTACTTTTACTTTTACTTTTACTTTTACTTTTACTTTTACTTTTACTTTTACTTTTACTTTTACTTTTACTTTTACTTTTACTTTTACTTTTACTTTTACTTTTACTTTTACTTTTACTTTTACTTTTACTTTTACTTTTACTTTTACTTTTACTTTTACTTTTACTTTTACTTTTACTTTTACTTTTACTTTTACTTTTACTTTTACTTTTACTTTTACTTTTACTTTTACTTTTACTTTTACTTTTACTTTTACTTTTACTTTTACTTTTACTTTTACTTTTACTTTTACTTTTACTTTTACTTTTACTTTTACTTTTACTTTTACTTTTACTGTTACTTTTACCTTTACTTTTACTTTTACTTTTACTTTTACTTTTACTTTTACTTTTACTTTTACTTTTACTTTTACTTTTACCTTTACCTTTACCTTTACCTTTACCTTTACCTTTACCTTTACCTTTACCTTTATTTTTACTTTTACTTTTACTTTTACTTTTACTTTTACTTTTACTTTTACTTTTACTTTTACTTTTACTTTTACTTTTACTTTTACTTTTACTTTTACTTTTACTTTTACTTTTACTTTTACTTTTACTTTTACTTTTACTTTTACTTTTACTTTTACTTTTACTTTTACTTTTACTTTTACTTTTACTTTTACTTTTACTTTTACTTTTACTTTTACTTTTACTTTTACTTTTACTTTTACTTTTACTTTTACTTTTACTTTTACTTTTACTTTTACTTTTACTTTTACTTTTACTTTTACTTTTACTTTTACTTTTACTTTTACTTTTACCTTTACCTTTACCTTTACCTTTACCTTTACCTTTACCTTTACCTTTACCTTTACCTTTACCTTTACCTTTACTTTTACTTTTTCTTTTACTTTTACTTTTACTTTTACTTTTACTTTTACTTTTACTTTTACTTTTACTTTTACTTTTACTTTTACTTTTACTTTTACTTTTACTTTTACTTTTACTTTTACTTTTACTTTTACTTTTACTTTTACTTTTACTTTTACTTTTACTTTTACTTTTACTTTTACTTTTACTTTTACTTTTACTTTTACTTTTACTTTTACTTTTACTTTTACTTTTACTTTTACTTTTACTTTTACTTTTACTTTTACTTTTACTTTTACTTTTACTTTTACTTTTACTTTTACTTTTACTTTTACTTTTACTTTTACTTTTACTTTTACTTTTACTTTTACTTTTACTTTTACTTTTACTTTTACTTTTACTTTTACTTTTACTTTTACTTTTACTTTTACTTTTACTTTTACTTTTACTTTTACCTTTACCTTTACCTTTACCTTTACCTTTACCTTTACCTTTACCTTTACCTTTACCTTTACCTTTACCTTTACCTTTACCTTTACCTTTACCTTTACCTTTACCTTTACCTTTACCTTTACCTTTACCTTTATTTTTATTTTTATTTTTATTTTTACTTTTACTTTTACTTTTACTTTTACTTTTACTTTTACTTTTACTTTTACTTTTATTTTTATTTTTATTTTTATTTTTATTTTTACTTTTACTTTTACTTTTACTTTTACTTTTACTTTTACTTTTACTTTTACTTTTACTTTTACTTTTACTTTTACTTTTACTTTTACTTTTACTTTTACTTTTACTTTTACTTTTACTTTTACTTTTACTTTTACTTTTACTTTTACTTTTACTTTTACTTTTACTTTTACTTTTACTTTTACTTTTACTTTTACTTTTACTTTTACTTTTACTTTTACTTTTACTTTTACTTTTACTTTTACTTTTACTTTTACTTTTACTTTTACTTTTACTTTTACTTTTACTTTTACTTTTACTTTTACTTTTACTTTTACTTTTACTTTTACTTTTACTTTTACTTTTACTTTTACTTTTACTTTTACTTTTACTTTTACTTTTACTTTTACTTTTACTTTTACTTTTACTTTTACTTTTACTTTTACTTTTACTTTTACTTTTACTTTTACTTTTACTTTTACTTTTACTTTTACTTTTACTTTTACTTTTACTTTTACTTTTACTTTTACTTTTATTTTTATTTTTATTTTTATTTTTATTTTTATTTTTAGTTACCTCGCTCGAATGATGTAAAGTAGTATGCTTACCTCGGTTGTAAGTAGCTATTACACCCTCGATCCGTAGCGCCCTTTGCGAGCTACGCTCGCATGGGCGCCAAATTGGATCTTGTTCTGTAATAGCTCTCTTACGTCCCTTGTGTAAAGAAAAGATAGATGGATTGTGTGCGGAATGATATGAATGTGAAGGGAGTGGATGAGGAGATGACGAGTGACAGGAAGGAATGGAAGAGAAGGACGCACTGCACCGAACCCAAATAAGTTGGGGTAAGGGTAGGGGGATAATATTATTGTCACTATACATAGGCGTCGACCTATATCGTCTATTTATAACGATAGCATGCATCGTAATCTGATCGCGTGACACCACGGAATGCTTAACAACTTCTTATCAATTAGACCATCGATCAAAAATCGATGCTATTATTTGAATTTTTCATCATACTGCTCGGTAACTAGCATTTACTAATGAGTATGAGGCTGTGTAAGTTGACATGTGCAACACAGTGCATTGTTTAGATAGAACGTTCCATTTTCAGATCACTTTACAAGTCAAGCATGGTGAATGCTTTAATTGTAAAGTACACTTTTACAATTCAAGCATTTAAAACTCCTTAGTGAACCAATCTTTTTTCTTATTTATAAACTGACGAAACTTTTTACTGAAAAAAAAACAACAACGAAATTAGCGGTATTTCATTTCAGTTCAAGCTATGCAAAACTCCTTGGTCAAACAATTTTTTTTTTCATAAAAATAAAATGATATAAGATTCATTTTGAATGGAACAGCTGTTTTTTTTTCGTGATTTCGGGGTTGGTCCAATAATGAAAGTTGTTCAGTTTATTTTTATTTTTACTTTTACTTTTACTTTTACTTTTACTTTTACTTTTACTTTTACTTTTACTTTTACTTTTACTTTTACTTTTACTTTTACTTTTACTTTTACTTTTACTTTTACTTTTACTTTTACTTTTACTTTTACTTTTACTTTTACTTTTACTTTTACTTTTACTTTTACTTTTACTTTTACTTTTACTTTTACTTTTACTTTTACTTTTACTTTTACTTTTACTTTTATTTTTATTTTTATTTTTATTTTTATTTTTATTTTTATTTTTATTTTTATTTTTATTTTTAGTTACCTCGCTCGAATGATGTAAAGTAGTATGCTTACCTCGGTTGTAAGTAGCTATTTCACCCTCGATCCGTAGCGCCCTTTGCGAGCTACGCTCGCATGGGCGCCAAATTGGATCTTGTTCTGTAATAGCTCTCTTACGTCCCTTGTGTAACAAAAGTAGTTTATTACAGCTTGTATGTTATTGTTGAGGGCTGGAAAGTAAGAGGAAGACCGCAGAAAAGATAGATGGATTGTGTGCGGAATGATATGAATGTGAAGGGAGTGGATGAGGAGATGACGAGTGACAGGAAGGAATGGAAGAGAAGGACGCACTGCACCGAACCCAAATAAGTTGGGGTAAGGGTAGGGGGATAATATTATTGTCACTATACATAGGCGTCGACCTATATCGTCTATTTATAACGATAGCATGCATCGTAATCTGATCGCGTGACACCACGGAATGCTTAACAACTTCTTATCAATTAGACCATCGATCAAAAATCGATGCTATTATTTGAATTTTTCATCATTCTGCTCGGTAACTAGCATTTACTAATGAGTATGAGGCTGTGTAAGTTGACATGTGCAACACAGTGCATTGTTTAGATAGAACGTTCCATTTTCAGATCACTTTACAAGTCAAGCATGGTGAATGCTTTAATTGTAAAGTACACTTTTACAATTCAAGCATTTAAAACTCCTTAGTGAACCAATCTTTTTTCTTATTTATAAACTGACGAAACTTTTTACTGAAAAAAAAACAACAACGAAATTAGCGGTATTTCATTTCAGTTCAAGCTATGCAAAACTCCTTGGTCAAACAATTTTTTTTTTCATAAAATGATATAAGATTCATTTTGAATGGAACAGCTGTTTTTTTTTCGTGATTTCGGGGTTGGTCCAATAATGAAAGTTGTTCAGTTTATTTTATTTTTATTTTTATTTTTATTTTTATTTTTACTTTTACTTTTACTTTTACTTTTACTTTTACTTTTACTTTTACTTTTACTTTTACTTTTACTTTTACTTTTACTTTTACTTTTACTTTTACTTTTACTTTTACTTTTACTTTTACTTTTACTTTTACTTTTACTTTTACTTTTACTTTTACTTTTACTTTTACTTTTACTTTTACTTTTACTTTTACTTTTACTTTTACTTTTACTTTTACTTTTACTTTTACTTTTACTTTTACTTTTACTTTTACTTTTACTTTTACTTTTACTTTTACTTTTACTTTTACTTTTACTTTTACTTTTACTTTTACTTTTACTTTTACTTTTACTTTTACTTCAACTTCAACTTCTACTTCTACTTCTACTTCTACTTCTACTTCTACTTCTACTTCTACTTCTACTTCTACTTCTACTTCTACTTCTACTTCCACTTCCACTTCCACTTCCACTTCCACTTCCACTTCCACTTCCACTTCCACTTCCACTTCCACTTCCACTTCCACTTCCACTTCCACTTCCACTTCCACTTCCACTTCCACTTCCACTTCCACTTCCACTTCCACTTCCACTTCCACTTCCACTTCCACTTCCACTTCCACTTCCACTTCCACTTCCACTTCCACTTCCACTTCCACTTCCACTTCCACTTCCACTTCCACTTCCACTTCCACTTCCACTTCCACTTCCACTTCCACTTCCACTTCCACTTCCACTTCCACTTCCACTTCCACTTCCACTTCCACTTCCACTTCCACTTCCACTTCCACTTCCACTTCCACTTCCACTTCCACTTCCACTTCCACTTCCACTTCCACTTCCACTTTTATTTTTATTTTTATTTTTATTTTTATTTTTATTTTTATTTTTATTTTTATTTTTATTTTTATTTTTATTTTTATTTTTATTTTTATTTTTATTTTTATTTTTATTTTTATTTTTATTTTTATTTTTATTTTTATTTTTATTTTTATTTTTATTTTTATTTTTATTTTTAGTTACCTCGCTCGAATGATGTAAAGTAGTATGCTTACCTCGGTTGTAAGTAGCTATTACACCCTCGATCCGTAGCGCCCTTTGCGAGCTACGCTCGCATGGGCGCCAAATTGGATCTTGTTCTGTAATAGCTCTCTTACGTCCCTTGTGTAACAAAAGTAGTTTATTACAGCTTGTATGTTATTGTTGAGGGCTGGAAAGTAAGAGGAAGACCGCAGAAAAGATAGATGGATTGTGTGCGGAATGATATGAATGTGAAGGGAGTGGATGAGGAGATGACGAGTGACAGGAAGGAATGGAAGAGAAGGACGCACTGCACCGAACCCAAATAAGTTGGGGTAAGGGTAGGGGGATAATATTATTGTCACTATACATAGGCGTCGACCTATATCGTCTATTTATAACGATAGCATGCATCGTAATCTGATCGCGTGACACCACGGAATGCTTAACAACTTCTTATCAATTAGACCATCGATCAAAAATCGATGCTATTATTTGAATTTTTCATCATTCTGCTCGGTAACTAGCATTTACTAATGAGTATGAGGCTTTGTAAGTTGACATGTGCAACACAGTGCATTGTTTAGATAGAACGTTCCATTTTCAGATCACTTTACAAGTCAAGCATGGTGAATGCTTTAATTGTAAAGTACACTTTTACAATTCAAGCATTTAAAACTCCTTAGTGAACCAATCTTTTTTCTTATTTATAAACTGACGAAACTTTTTACTGAAAAAAAAACAACAACGAAATTAGCGGTATTTCATTTCAGTTCAAGCTATGCAAAACTCCTTGGTCAAACAATTTTTTTTTTCATAAAATGATATAAGATTCATTTTGAATGGAACAGCTGTTTTTTTTTCGTGATTTCGGGGTTGGTCCAATAATGAAAGTTGTTCAGTTTATTTTATTTTTATTTTTATTTTTACTTTTACTTTTACTTTTACTTTTACTTCTACTTCTACTTCTACTTCTACTTCTACTTCTACTTCTACTTCTACTTCTACTTCCACTTCCACTTCCACTTCCACTTCCACTTCCACTTCCACTTCCACTTCCACTTCCACTTCCACTTCCACTTCCACTTCCACTTCCACTTCCACTTCCACTTCCACTTCCACTTCCACTTCCACTTCCACTTCCACTTCAACTTCCACTTCCACTTCCACTTCCACTTCCACTTCCACTTCCACTTCCACTTCCACTTCCACTTCCACTTCCACTTCCACTTCCACTTCCACTTCCACTTTTATTTTTATTTTTATTTTTATTTTTATTTTTATTTTTATTTTTATTTTTATTTTTATTTTTATTTTTAGTTACCTCGCTCGAATGATGTAAAGTAGTATGCTTACCTCGGTTGTAAGTAGCTATTACACCCTCGATCCGTAGCGCCCTTTGCGAGCTACGCTCGCATGGGCGCCAAATTGGATCTTGTTCTGTAATAGCTCTCTTACGTCCCTTGTGTAACAAAAGTAGTTTATTACAGCTTGTATGTTATTGTTGAGGGCTGGAAAGTAAGAGGAAGACCGCAAAAAAGATAGATGGATTGTGTGCGGAATGATATGAATGTGAAGGGAGTGGATGAGGAGATGACGAGTGACAGGAAGGAATGGAAGAGAAGGACGCACTGCACCGAACCCAAATAAGTTGGGGAAGGGTAGGGTATAAGGGTATATTATTGTCACTATACATAGGCGTCGACCTATATCGTCTATTTATAACGATAGCATGCATCGTAATCTGATCGCGTGACACCACGGAATGCTTAACAACTTCTTATCAATTAGACCATCGATCAAAAATCGATGCTATTATTTGAATTTTTCATCATACTGCTCGGTAACTAGCATTTACTAATGAGTATGAGGCTGTGTAAGTTGACATGTGCAACACAGTGCATTGTTTAGATAGAACGTTCCATTTTCAGATCACTTTACAAGTCAAGCATGGTGAATGCTTTAATTGTAAAGTACACTTTTACAATTCAAGCATTTAAAACTCCTTAGTGAACCAATCTTTTTTCTTATTTATAAACTGACGAAACTTTTTACTGAAAAAAAAACAACAACGAAATTAGCGGTATTTCATTTCAGTTCAAGCTATGCAAAACTCCTTGGTCAAACAATTTTTTTTTTCATAAAATGATATAAGATTCATTTTGAATGGAACAGCTGTTTTTTTTTCGTGATTTCGGGGTTGGTCCAATAATGAAAGTTGTTCAGTTTATTTTTATTTTTACTTTTACTTTTACTTTTACTTTTACTTTTACTTTTACTTTTACTTTTACTTTTACTTTTACTTTTACTTTTACTTTTACTTTTACTTTTACTTTTACTTTTACTTTTACTTTTACTTTTACTTTTACCTTTACCTTTACCTTTACCTTTACCTTTACCTTTACCTTTACTTTTACTTTTACTTTTACTTTTACTTTTACTTTTACTTTTACTTTTACTTTTACTTTTACTTTTACTTTTACTTTTACTTTTACTTTTACTTTTACTTTTACTTTTACTTTTACTTTTACTTTTACTTTTACTTTTACTTTTACTTTTACTTTTACTTTTACTTTTACTTTTACTTTTACTTTTACTTTTACTTTTACTTTTACTTTTACTTTTACTTTTACTTTTACTTTTACTTTTACTTTTACTTTTACTTTTACTTTTACTTTTACTTTTACTTTTACTTTTACTTTTACTTTTACTTTTACTTTTACTTTTACTTTTACTTTTACTTTTACTTTTACTTTTACTTTTACTTTTACTTTTACTTTTACTTTTACTTTTACTTTTACTTTTACTTTTACTTTTACTTTTACTTTTACTTTTATTTTTATTTTTATTTTTATTTTTATTTTTAGTTACTTCGCTCGAATGATGTAAAGTAGTATGCTTACCTCGGTTGTAAGTAGCTATTACACCCTCGATCCGTAGCGCCCTTTGCGAGCTACGCTCGCATGGGCGCCAAATTGGATCTTGTTCTGTAATAGCTCTCTTACGTCCCTTGTGTAACAAAAGTAGTTTATTACAGCTTGTATGTTATTGTTGAGGGCTGGAAAGTAAGAGGAAGACCGCAGAAAAGATAGATGGATTGTGTGCGGAATGATATGAATGTGAAGGGAGTGGATGAGGAGATGACGAGTGACAGGAAGGAATGGAAGAGAAGGACGCACTGCACCGAACCCAAATAAGTTGGGGTAAGGGTAGGGGGATAATATTATTGTCACTATACATAGGCGTCGACCTATATCGTCTATTTATAACGATAGCATGCATCGTAATCTGATCGCGTGACACCACGGAATGCTTAACAACTTATCAATTTTACTTTTACTTTTACTTTTACTTTTACTTTTACTTTTACTTTTACTTTTACTTTTACTTTTACTTTTACTTTTACTTTTACTTTTACTTTTACTTTTACTTTTACTTTTACTTTTACTTTTACTTTTACTTTTACTTTTACTTTTACTTTTACTTTTACTTTTACTTTTACTTTTACTTTTACTTTTACTTTTACTTTTACTTTTACTTTTACTTTTACTTTTACTTTTACTTTTATTTTTATTTTTATTTTTATTTTTATTTTTATTTTTATTTTTATTTTTATTTTTAGTTACCTCGCTCGAATGATGTAAAGTAGTATGCTTACCTCGGTTGTAAGTAGCTATTACACCCTCGATCCGTAGCGCCCTTTGCGAGCTACGCTCGCATGGGCGCCAAATTGGATCTTGTTCTGTAATAGCTCTCTTACGTCCCTTGTGTAAAGAAAAGATAGATGGATTGTGTGCGGAATGATATGAATGTGAAGGGAGTGGATGAGGAGATGACGAGTGACAGAAAGGAATGGAAGAGAAGGACGCACTGCACCGAACCCAAATAAGTTGGGGTAAGGGTAGGGGGATAATATTATTGTCACTATACATAGGCGTCGACCTATATCGTCTATTTATAACGATAGCATGCATCGTAATCTGATCGCGTGACACCACGGAATGCTTAACAACTTCTTATCAATTAGACCATCGATCAAAAATCGATGCTATTATTTGAATTTTTCATCATACTGCTCGGTAACTAGCATTTACTAATGAGTATGAGGCTGTGTAAGTTGACATGTGCAACACAGTGCATTGTTTAGATAGAACGTTCCATTTTCAGATCACTTTACAAGTCAAGCATGGTGAATGCTTTAATTGTAAAGTACACTTTTACAATTCAAGCATTTAAAACTCCTTAGTGAACCAATCTTTTTTCTTATTTATAAACTGACGAAACTTTTTACTGAAAAAAAAACAACAACGAAATTAGCGGTATTTCATTTCAGTTCAAGCTATGCAAAACTCCTTGGTCAAACAATTTTTTTTTTCATAAAATGATATAAGATTCATTTTGAATGGAACAGCTGTTTTTTTTTCGTGATTTCGGGGTTGGTCCAATAATGAAAGTTGTTCAGTTTATTTTATTTTTATTTTTATTTTTACTTTTACTTTTACTTTTACTTTTACTTTTACTTCTACTTCTACTTCTACTTCTACTTCTACTTCTACTTCTACTTCTACTTCCACTTCCACTTCCACTTCCACTTCCACTTCCACTTCCACTTCCACTTCCACTTCCACTTCCACTTCCACTTCCACTTCCACTTCCACTTCCACTTCCACTTCCACTTCCACTTCCACTTCCACTTCCACTTCCACTTCCACTTCCACTTCCACTTCCACTTCCACTTCCACTTCCACTTCCACTTCCACTTCCACTTTTACTTTTACTTTTATTTTTATTTTTATTTTTATTTTTATTTTTATTTTTATTTTTATTTTTATTTTTATTTTTATTTTTATTTTTAGTTACCTCGCTCGAATGATGTAAAGTAGTATGCTTACCTCGGTTGTAAGTAGCTATTACACCCTCGATCCGTAGCGCCCTTTGCGAGCTACGCTCGCATGGGCGCCAAATTGGATCTTGTTCTGTAATAGCTCTCTTACGTCCCTTGTGTAACAAAAGTAGTTTATTACAGCTTGTATGTTATTGTTGAGGGCTGGAAAGTAAGAGGAAGACCGCAAAAAAGATAGATGGATTGTGTGCGGAATAATGTGAAGGGAGTGGATGAGGAGATGACGAGTGACAGGAAGGAATGGAAGAGAAGGACGCACTGCACCGAACCCAAATAAGTTGGGGTAAGGGTAGGGTATAAGGGTATATTATTGTCACTATACATAGGCGTCGACCTATATCGTCTATTTATAACGATAGCATGCATCGTAATCTGATCGCGTGACACCACGGAATGCTTAACAACTTCTTATCAATTAGACCATCGATCAAAAATCGATGCTATTATTTGAATTTTTCATCATACTGCTCGGTAACTAGCATTTACTAATGAGTATGAGGCTGTGTAAGTTGACATGTGCAACACAGTGCATTGTTTAGATAGAACGTTCCATTTTCAGATCACTTTACAAGTCAAGCATGGTGAATGCTTTAATTGTAAAGTACACTTTTACAATTCAAGCATTTAAAACTCCTTAGTGAACCAATCTTTTTTCTTATTTATAAACTGACGAAACTTTTTACTGAAAAAAAAACAACAACGAAATTAGCGGTATTTCATTTCAGTTCAAGCTATGCAAAACTCCTTGGTCAAACAATTTTTTTTTTCATAAAATGATATAAGATTCATTTTGAATGGAACAGCTGTTTTTTTTTCGTGATTTCGGGGTTGGTCCAATAATGAAAGTTGTTCAGTTTATTTTTATTTTTACTTTTACTTTTACTTTTACTTTTACTTTTACTTTTACTTTTACTTTTACTTTTACTTTTACTTTTACTTTTACTTTTACTTTTACTTTTACTTTTACTTTAACTTTAACTTTTACTTTTACTTTTACTTTTACTTTTACTTTTACTTTTACTTTTACTTTTACTTTTATTTTTATTTTTATTTTTATTTTTATTTTTATTTTTATTTTTATTTTTATTTTTATTTTTATTTTTATTTTTATTTTTATTTTTATTTTTAGTTACCTCGCTCGAATGATGTAAAGTAGTATGCTTACCTCGGTTGTAAGTAGCTATTACACCCTCGATCCGTAGCGCCCTTTGCGAGCTACGCTCGCATGGGCGCCAAATTGGATCTTGTTCTGTAATAGCTCTCTTACGTCCCTTGTGTAACAAAAGTAGTTTATTACAGCTTTTATGTTATTGTTGAGGGCTGGAAAGTAAGAGGAAGACCGCAGAAAAGATAGATGGATTGTGTGCGGAATGATATGAATGTGAAGGGAGTGGATGAGGAGATGACGAGTGACAGGAAGGAATGGAAGAGAAGGACGCACTGCACCGAACCCAAATAAGTTGGGGTAAGGGTAGGGGGATAATATTATTGTCACTATACATAGGCGTCGACCTATATCGTCTATTTATAACGATAGCATGCATCGTAATCTGATCGCGTGACACCACGGAATGCTTAACATCTTCTTATCAATTAGACCATCGATCAAAAATCGATGCTATTATTTGAATTTTTCATCATACTGCTCGGTAACTAGCATTTACTAATGAGTATGAGGCTGTGTAAGTTGACATGTGCAACACAGTGCATTGTTTAGATAGAACGTTCCATTTTCAGATCACTTTACAAGTCAAGCATGGTGAATGCTTTAATTGTAAAGTACACTTTTACAATTCAAGCATTTAAAACTCCTTAGTGAACCAATCTTTTTTCTTATTTATAAACTGACGAAACTTTTTACTGAAAAAAAAACAACAACGAAATTAGCGGTATTTCATTTCAGTTCAAGCTATGCAAAACTCCTTGGTCAAACAATTTTTTTTTTCATAAAATGATATAAGATTCATTTTGAATGGAACAGCTGTTTTTTTTCGTGATTTCGGGGTTAGTCCAGTAATGAAAGTTGTTCAGTTTATTTTTATTTTTACTTTTACTTTTACTTTTACTTTTACTTTTACTTTTACTTTTACTTTTACTTTTACTTTTACTTTTACTTTTACTTTTACTTTTACTTTACTTTACTTTTACTTTTACTTTACTTTTACTTTTACTTTTACTTTTACTTTTACTTTTACTTTTACTTTTACTTTTACTTTTACTTTTACTTTTACTTTTACTTTTACTTTTACTTTACTTTTACTTTTACTTTTACTTTACTTTTACTTTTACTTTTACTTTTACTTTACCTTTACTTTACCTTTACCTTTACCTTTACCTTTACCTTTACCTTTACCTTTACCTTTACCTTTACCTTTACCTTTACCTTTACCTTTACCTTAACCTTTACCTTTACCTTTACCTTTACCTTTACCTTTACCTTACCTTTACCTTTACCTTTACCTTTACCTTTACCTTTACCTTTACCTTACTTTACCTTTACCTTTACCTTTACCTTTACCTTTACCTTTACCTTTACCTTTACCTTTACCTTTACCTTAACCTTTACCTTTACCTTACCTTTACCTTTACCTTTACCTTTACCTTTACCTTTACCTTTACCTTACCTTTACCTTTACCTTTACCTTTACCTTTACCTTTACCTTTACCTTTACCTTTACCTTTACCTTTACCTTTACCTTTACCTTTACCTTACCTACCTTTACCTTACCTTTACCTTTACCTTTACCTTACCTTTACCTTTACCTTTACCTTTACCTTTACCTTTACCTTTACCTTTACCTTTACCTTTACCTTTACCTTTACCTTTACCTTTACCTTTACCTTTACCTTTACCTTTACCTTTACCTTTACCTTTACCTTTACCTTTACCTTTACCTTTACCTTTACCTTTACCTTTACCTTACCTTTACCTTTACCTTTACCTTTACCTTTACCTTTACCTTTACCTTTACCTTACCTTTACCTTTACCTTTACCTTTACCTACCTTTACCTTTACCTTTACCTTTACCTTTACCTTTACCTTTACCTTTACCTTTACCTTTACCTTTACCTTTACCTTTACCTTTACCTTTACCTTTACCTTTACCTTTACCTTTACCTTTACCTTTACCTTTACCTTTACCTTTACCTTTACCTTTACCTTTACCTTTACCTTTACCTTTACCTTTACCTTTACCTTTACCTTTACCTTTACCTTTACCTTTACCTTTACCTTTACCTTTACCTTTACCTTTACCTTTACCTTTACCTTTACCTTTACCTTTACCTTTACCTTTACCTTTACCTTTACCTTACCTTTACCTTTACCTTTACCTTTACCTTTACCTTTACCTTTACCTTTACCTTTACCTTTACCTTTACCTTTACCTTTACCTTTACCTTTACCTTTACCTTTACCTTTACCTTTACCTTTACCTTTACCTTTACCTTTACCTTTACCTTTACCTTTACCTTTACCTTTACCTTTACCTTTACCTTTACCTTTACCTTTACCTTTACCTTTACCTTTACCTTTACCTTTACCTTTACCTTTACCTTTACCTTTACCTTTACCTTTACCTTTACCTTTACCTTTACCTTTACCTTTACCTTTACCTTTACCTTTACCTTTACCTTTACCTTTACCTTTACCTTTACCTTTACCTTTACCTTTACCTTTACCTTTACCTTTACCTTTACCTTTACCTTTACCTTTACCTTTACCTTTACCTTTACCTTTACCTTTACCTTTACCTTTACCTTTACCTTTACCTTTACCTTTACCTTTACCTTTACCTTTACCTTTACCTTTAACCTTTACCTTTACCTTTACTCTTTACCTTTACCTTTACCTTTACCTTTACCTACTTTACCTTTACCTTTACCTTTACCTTTACCTTTACCTTTACCTTTACCTTTACCTTTACCTTTACCTTTACCTTTACCTTTACCTTTACCTTTACCTTTACCTTTACCTTTACCTTTACCTTTACCTTTACCTTTACCTTTAACCTTTACCTTTACCTTTACCTTTACCTTTACCTTTATTTTTACCTTTACCTTTACTTTTACTTTTACTTTTACTTTTACCTTTACTTTTACTTTTACTTTTACTTTTACTTTTACTTTTACTTTTACCTTTACCTTTACTTTTTACTTTTACTTTTACTTTTACTTTTACTTTTACTTTTACTTTTACTTTTACTTTTACTTTTACTTTTACTTTTACTTTTACTTTTACTTTTACTTTCTTTACTTTTACTTTTACTTTTACTTTTACTTTTACTTTTACTTTTACTTTTACTTTTACTTTTACTTTTACTTTTACTTTTACTTTTACTTTTACTTTTACTTTTACTTTTACTTTCATTTCAGTTCAAGCTATGCAAAACTCCTTGGTCAAACAATTTTTTTTTTCATAAAATGATATAAGATTCATTTTGAATGGAACAGCTGTTTTTTTTTTCGTGATTTCGGGGTTGGTCCAATAATGAAAGTTGTTCAGTTTATTTTTTATTTTTACTTTTACTTTTACTTTTACTTTTACTTTTACTTTTACTTTTTACTTTTACTTTTACTTTTACTTTTACTTTTACTTTTACTTTTACTTTTACTTTTACTTTTACTTTTACTTTTACTTTTACTTTTACTTTTACTTTTACTTTTACTTTTACTTTTACTTTTACTTTTACTTTTACTTTTACTTTTACTTTTACTTTTACTTTTACTTTTACTTTTACTTTTACTTTTACTTTTACTTTTACTTTTACTTTTACTTTTACTTTTACTTTTACTTTTACTTTTACTTTTACTTTTACTTTTACTTTTACTTTTACTTTAACTTTAACTTTAACTTTAACTTTTACTTTTACTTTTACTTTTACTTTTACTTTTACTTTTACTTTTACTTTTACTTTTATTTTTATTTTTATTTTTATTTTTATTTTTATTTTTATTTTTATTTTTAGTTACCTCGCTCGAATGATGTAAAGTAGTATGCTTACCTCGGTTGTAAGTAGCTATTACACCCTCGATCCGTAGCGCCCTTTGCGAGCTACCTTTACCTTACCTTTACCTTTACCTTTACCTTTACCTTTACCTTTACCTTTACCTTTACCTTTACCTTTACCTTTACCTTTACCTTTACCTTTACCTTTACCTTTACCTTTACCTTTACCTTTACCTTTACCTTTACCTTTACCTTTACCTTTACCTTTACCTTTACCTTTACCTTTACCTTTACCTTTACCTTTACCTTTATTTTTACCTTTACCTTTACTTTTACTTTTACTTTTACTTTTACTTTTACTTTTACTTTTACTTTTACTTTTACTTTTACTTTTACTTTTACCTTTACCTTTACTTTTACTTTTACTTTTACTTTTACTTTTACTTTTACTTTTACTTTTACTTTTACTTTTACTTTTACTTTTACTTTTACTTTTACTTTTACTTTTACTTTTACTTTTACTTTTACTTTTACTTTTACTTTTACTTTTACTTTTACTTTTACTTTTACTTTTACTTTTACTTTTACTTTTACTTTTACTTTTACTTTTACTTTTACTTTTACTTTCATTTCAGTTCAAGCTATGCAAAACTCCTTGGTCAAACAATTTTTTTTTTCATAAAATGATATAAGATTCATTTTGAATGGAACAGCTGTTTTTTTTTCGTGATTTCGGGGTTGGTCCAATAATGAAAGTTGTTCAGTTTATTTTTATTTTTACTTTTACTTTTACTTTTACTTTTACTTTTACTTTTACTTTTACTTTTACTTTTACTTTTACTTTTACTTTTACTTTTACTTTTACTTTTACTTTTACTTTTACTTTTACTTTTACTTTTACTTTTACTTTTACTTTTACTTTTACTTTTACTTTTACTTTTACTTTTACTTTTACTTTTACTTTTACTTTTACTTTTACTTTTACTTTTACTTTTACTTTTACTTTTACTTTTACTTTTACTTTTACTTTTACTTTTACTTTTACTTTTACTTTTACTTTTACTTTTACTTTTACTTTTACTTTTACTTTTACTTTTACTTTAACTTTAACTTTAACTTTAACTTTTACTTTTACTTTTACTTTTACTTTTACTTTTACTTTTACTTTTACTTTTATTTTTATTTTTATTTTTATTTTTATTTTTATTTTTATTTTTATTTTTAGTTACCTCGCTCGAATGATGTAAAGTAGTATGCTTACCTCGGTTGTAAGTAGCTATTACACCCTCGATCCGTAGCGCCCTTTGCGAGCTACGCTCGCATGGGCGCCAAATTGGATCTTGTTCTGTAATAGCTCTCTTACGTCCCTTGTGTAACAAAAGTAGTTTATTACAGCTTGTATGTTATTGTTGAGGGCTGGAAAGTAAGAGGAAGACCGCAGAAAAGATAGATGGATTGTGTGCGGAATGATATGAATGTGAAGGGAGTGGATGAGGAGATGACGAGTGACAGGAAGGAATGGAAGAGAAGGACGCACTGCACCGAACCCAAATAAGTTGGGGTAAGGGTAGGGGGATAATATTATTGTCACTATACATAGGCGTCGACCTATATCGTCTATTTATAACGATAGCATGCATCGTAATCTGATCGCGTGACACCACGGAATGCTTAACAACTTCTTATCAATTAGACCATCGATCAAAAATCGATGCTATTATTTGAATTTTTCATCATACTGCTCGGTAACTAGCATTTACTAATGAGTATGAGGCTGTGTAAGTTGACATGTGCAACACAGTGCATTGTTTAGATAGAACGTTCCATTTTCAGATCACTTTACAAGTCAAGCATGGTGAATGCTTTAATTGTAAAGTACACTTTTACAATTCAAGCATTTAAAACTCCTTAGTGAACCAATCTTTTTTCTTATTTATAAACTGACGAAACTTTTTACTGAAAAAAAAACAACAACGAAATTAGCGGTATTTCATTTCAGTTCAAGCTATGCAAAACTCCTTGGTCAAACAATTTTTTTTTTCATAAAATGATATAAGATTCATTTTGAATGGAACAGCTGTTTTTTTTTCGTGATTTCGGGGTTGGTCCAATAATGAAAGTTGTTCAGTTTATTTTTATTTTTACTTTTACTTTAACTTTTACTTTTACTTTTACTTTTACTTTTACTTTTACTTTTACTTTTACTTTTACTTTTACTTTTACTTTTACTTTTACTTTTACTTTTACTTTTACTTTTACTTTTACTTTTACTTTTACTTTAACTTTAACTTTAACTTTAACTTTTACTTTTACTTTTACTTTTACTTTTACTTTTACTTTTACTTTTACTTTTACTTTTATTTTTATTTTTATTTTTATTTTTATTTTTAGTTACCTCGCTCGAATGATGTAAAGTAGTATGCTTACCTCGGTTGTAAGTAGCTATTACACCCTCGATCCGTAGCGCCCTTTGCGAGCTACGCTCGCATGGGCGCCAAATTGGATCTTGTTCTGTAATAGCTCTCTTACGTCCCTTGTGTAACAAAAGTAGTTTATTACAGCTTTTATGTTATTGTTGAGGGCTGGAAAGTAAGAGGAAGACCGCAGAAAAGATAGATGGATTGTGTGCGGAATGATATGAATGTGAAGGGAGTGGATGAGGAGATGACGAGTGACAGGAAGGAATGGAAGAGAAGGACGCACTGCACCGAACCCAAATAAGTTGGGGTAAGGGTAGGGGGATAATATTATTGTCACTATACATAGGCGTCGACCTATATCGTCTATTTATAACGATAGCATGCATCGTAATCTGATCGCGTGACACCACGGAATGCTTAACAACTTCTTATCAATTAGACCATCGATCAAAAATCGATGCTATTATTTGAATTTTTCATCATACTGCTCGGTAACTAGCATTTACTAATGAGTATGAGGCTGTGTAAGTTGACATGTGCAACACAGTGCATTGTTTAGATAGAACGTTCCATTTTCAGATCACTTTACAAGTAAAGCATGGTGAATGCTTTAATTGTAAAGTACACTTTTACAATTCAAGCATTTAAAACTCCTTAGTGAACCAATCTTTTTTCTTATTTATAAACTGACGAAACTTTTTACTGAAAAAAAGCAACAACGAAATTAGCGGTATTTCATTTCAGTTCAAGCTATGCAAAACTCCTTGGTCAAACAATTTTTTTTTTCATAAAATGATATAAGATTCATTTTGAATGGAACAGCTGTTTTTTTTTCGTGATTTCGGGGTTGGTCCAATAATGAAAGTTGTTCAGTTTATTTTTATTTTTACTTTTACTTTTACTTTTACTTTTACTTTTACTTTTACTTTTACTTTTACTTTTACTTTTACTTTTACTTTTACTTTTACTTTTACTTTTACTTTTACTTTTACTTTTACTTTTACTTTTACTTTTACTTTTACTTTTACTTTTACTTTTACTTTTACTTTTACTTTTACTTTTACTTTTACTTTTACTTTTACTTTTACTTTTACTTTTACTTTTACTTTTACCTTAACCTTTACCTTTACCTTTACCTTTACCTTTACCTTTACCTTTACCTTTACCTTTACCTTTACCTTTACCTTTATTTTTATTTTTACTTTTACTTTTACTTTTACTTTTACTTTTACTTTTACTTTTACTTTTACTTTTACTTTTACTTTTACTTTTACTTTTACTTTTACTTTTACTTTTACTTTTACTTTTACTTTTACTTTTACTTTTACTTTTACTTTTACTTTTACTTTTACTTTTACTTTTACTTTTACTTTTACTTTTACTTTTACTTTTACTTTTACTTTTACTTTTACTTTTACTTTTACTTTTACTTTTACTTTTACTTTTACTTTTACTTTTACTTTTACTTTTACTTTTACTTTTACTTTTACTTTTACTTTTACTTTTACTTTTACTTTTACTTTTACTTTTACTTTTACTTTTACTTTTACTTTTACTTTTACTTTTACTTTTACTTTTACTTTTACTTTTACTTTTACTTTTACTTTTACTTTTACTTTTACTTTTACTTTTACTTTTACTTTTACTTTTACTTTTACTTTTACTTTTACTTTTACTTTTACTTTTACTTTTACTTTTACTTTTACTTTTACTTTTACTTTTACTTTTACTTTTACTTTTACTTTTACTTTTACTTTTACTTTTACTTTTACTTTTACTTTTACTTTTACTTTTACTTTTACTTTTATTTTTATTTTTATTTTTATTTTTATTTTTAGTTACCTCGCTCGAATGATGTAAAGTAGTATGCTTACCTCGGTTGTAAGTAGCTATTACACCCTCGATCCGTAGCGCCCTTTGCGAGCTACGCTCGCATGGGCGCCAAATTGGATCTTGTTCTGTAATAGCTCTCTTACGTCCCTTGTGTAACAAAAGTAGTTTATTACAGCTTTTATGTTATTGTTGAGGGCTGGAAAGTAAGAGGAAGACCGCAAAAAAGATAGATGGATTGTGTGCGGAATGATATGAATGTGAAGGGAGTGGATGAGGAGATGACGAGTGACAGGAAGGAATGGAAGAGAAGGACGCACTGCACCGAACCCAAATAAGTTGGGGTAAGGGTAGGGGGATAATATTATTGTCACTATACATAGGCGTCGACCTATATCGTCTATTTATAACGATAGCATGCATCGTAATCTGATCGCGTGACACCACGGAATGCTTAACAACTTCTTATCAATTAGACCATCGATCAAAAATCGATGCTATTATTTGAATTTTTCATCATACTGCTCGGTAACTAGCATTTACTAATGAGTATGAGGCTGTGTAAGTTGACATGTGCAACACAGTGCATTGTTTAGATAGAACGTTCCATTTTCAGATCACTTTACAAGTCAAGCATGGTGAATGCTTTAATTGTAAAGTACACTTTTACAATTCAAGCATTTAAAACTCCTTAGTGAACCAATCTTTTTTCTTATTTATAAACTGACGAAACTTTTTACTGAAAAAAAAACAACAACGAAATTAGCGGTATTTCATTTCAGTTCAAGCTATGCAAAACTCCTTGGTCAAACAATTTTTTTTTTCATAAAATGATATAAGATTCATTTTGAATGGAACAGCTGTTTTTTTTTCGTGATTTCGGGGTTGGTCCAATAATGAAAGTTGTTCAGTTTATTTTTATTTTTACTTTTACTTTTACTTTTACTTTTACTTTTACTTTTACTTTTACTTTTACTTTTACTTTTACTTTAACTTTAACTTTAACTTTTACTTTTACTTTTACTTTTACTTTTACTTTTACTTTTACTTTTACTTTTACTTTTATTTTTATTTTTATTTTTATTTTTATTTTTATTTTTATTTTTATTTTTATTTTTATTTTTATTTTTAGTTACCTCGCTCGAATGATGTAAAGTAGTATGCTTACCTCGGTTGTAAGTAGCTATTACACCCTCGATCCGTAGCGCCCTTTGCGAGCTACGCTCGCATGGGCGCCAAATTGGATCTTGTTCTGTAATAGCTCTCTTACGTCCCTTGTGTAACAAAAGTAGTTTATTACAGCTTTTATGTTATTGTTGAGGGCTGGAAAGTAAGAGGAAGACCGCAGAAAAGATAGATGGATTGTGTGCGGAATGATATGAATGTGAAGGGAGTGGATGAGGAGATGACGAGTGACAGGAAGGAATGGAAGAGAAGGACGCACTGCACCGAACCCAAATAAGTTGGGGTAAGGGTAGGGGGATAATATTATTGTCACTATACATAGGCGTCGACCTATATCGTCTATTTATAACGATAGCATGCATCGTAATCTGATCGCGTGACACCACGGAATGCTTAACAACTTCTTATCAATTAGACCATCGATCAAAAATCGATGCTATTATTTGAATTTTTCATCATACTGCTCGGTAACTAGCATTTACTAATGAGTATGAGGCTGTGTAAGTTGACATGTGCAACACAGTGCATTGTTTAGATAGAACGTTCCATTTTCAGATCACTTTACAAGTCAAGCATGGTGAATGCTTTAATTGTAAAGTACACTTTTACAATTCAAGCATTTAAAACTCCTTAGTGAACCAATCTTTTTTCTTATTTATAAACTGACGAAACTTTTTACTGAAAAAAAAACAACAACGAAATTAGCGGTATTTCATTTCAGTTCAAGCTATGCAAAACTCCTTGGTCAAACAATTTTTTTTTTCATAAAATGATATAAGATTCATTTTGAATGGAACAGCTGTTTTTTTTTCGTGATTTCGGGGTTGGTCCAATAATGAAAGTTGTTCAGTTTATTTTTATTTTTACTTTTACTTTAACTTTTACTTTTACTTTTACTTTTACTTTTACTTTTACTTTTACTTTTACTTTTACTTTTACTTTTACTTTAACTTTAACTTTAACTTTTACTTTTACTTTTACTTTTACTTTTACTTTTACTTTTACTTTTACTTTTACTTTTACTTTTATTTTTATTTTTATTTTTATTTTTATTTTTATTTTTATTTTTAGTTACCTCGCTCGAATGATGTAAAGTAGTATGCTTACCTCGGTTGTAAGTAGCTATTACACCCTCGATCCGTAGCGCCCTTTGCGAGCTACGCTCGCATGGGCGCCAAATTGGATCTTGTTCTGTAATAGCTCTCTTACGTCCCTTGTGTAACAAAAGTAGTTTATTACAGCTTTTATGTTATTGTTGAGGGCTGGAAAGTAAGAGGAAGACCGCAGAAAAGATAGATGGATTGTGTGCGGAATGATATGAATGTGAAGGGAGTGGATGAGGAGATGACGAGTGACAGGAAGGAATGGAAGAGAAGGACGCACTGCACCGAACCCAAATAAGTTGGGGTAAGGGTAGGGGGATAATATTATTGTCACTATACATAGGCGTCGACCTATATCGTCTATTTATAACGATAGCATGCATCGTAATCTGATCGCGTGACACCACGGAATGCTTAACAACTTCTTATCAATTAGACCATCGATCAAAAATCGATGCTATTATTTGAATTTTTCATCATACTGCTCGGTAACTAGCATTTACTAATGAGTATGAGGCTGTGTAAGTTGACATGTGCAACACAGTGCATTGTTTAGATAGAACGTTCCATTTTCAGATCACTTTACAAGTCAAGCATGGTGAATGCTTTAATTGTAAAGTACACTTTTACAATTCAAGCATTTAAAACTCCTTAGTGAACCAATCTTTTTTCTTATTTATAAACTGACGAAACTTTTTACTGAAAAAAAAACAACAACGAAATTAGCGGTATTTCATTTCAGTTCAAGCTATGCAAAACTCCTTGGTCAAACAATTTTTTTTTTCATAAAATGATATAAGATTCATTTTGAATGGAACAGCTGTTTTTTTTTCGTGATTTCGGGGTTGGTCCAATAATGAAAGTTGTTCAGTTTATTTTTATTTTTACTTTTACTTTTACTTTTACTTTTACTTTTACTTTTACTTTTACTTTTACTTTTACTTTTACTTTTACTTTTACTTTTACTTTTACTTTTACTTTTACTTTTACTTTTACTTTTACTTTTACTTTTACTTTTACTTTTACTTTTACTTTTACTTTTACTTTTACTTTTACTTTTACTTTTACTTTTACTTTTACTTTTACTTTTACTTTTACTTTTACTTTTACTTTTACTTTTACTTTTACTTTTACTTTTACTTTTACTTTTACTTTTACTTTTACTTTTACTTTTACTTTTACTTTTACTTTTACTTTTACTTTTACTTTTACTTTTACTTTTACTTTTACTTTTACTTTTACTTTTACTTTTACTTTTACTTTTACTTTTACTTTTACTTTTACTTTTACTTTTACTTTTACTTTTACTTTTACTTTTACTTTTACTTTTACTTTTACTTTTACTTTTACTTTTACTTTTACTTTTACTTTTACTTTTACTTTTACTTTTACTTTTACTTTTACTTTTATTTTTATTTTTATTTTTATTTTTATTTTTATTTTTAGTTACCTCGCTCGAATGATGTAAAGTAGTATGCTTACCTCGGTTGTAAGTAGCTATTACACCCTCGATCCGTAGCGCCCTTTGCGAGCTACGCTCGCATGGGCGCCAAATTGGATCTTGTTCTGTAATAGCTCTCTTACGTCCCTTGTGTAACAAAAGTAGTTTATTACAGTTTGTATGTTATTGTTGAGGGCTGGAAAGTAAGAGGAAAACCGCAGAAAAGATAGATGGATTGTGTGCGGAATGATATGAATGTGAAGGGAGTGGATGAGGAGATGACGAGTGACAGGAAGGAATGGAAGAGAAGGACGCACTGCACCGAACCCAAATAAGTTGGGGTAAGGGTAGGGGGATAATAATATTGTCACTATACATAGGCGTCGACCTATATCGTCTATTTATAACGATAGCATGCATCGTAATCTGATCGCGTGACACCACGGAATGCTTAACAACTTATCAATTTTACTTTTACTTTTACTTTTACTTTTACTTTTACTTTTACTTTTACTTTTACTTTTACTTTTACTTTTACTTTTACTTTTACTTTTACTTTTACTTTTACTTTTACTTTTACTTTTACTTTTACTTTTACTTTTATTTTTATTTTTATTTTTATTTTTATTTTTATTTTTATTTTTATTTTTATTTTTATTTTTAGTTACCTCGCTCGAATGATGTAAAGTAGTATGCTTACCTCGGTTGTAAGTAGCTATTTCACCCTCGATCCGTAGCGCCCTTTGCGAGCTACGCTCGCATGGGCGCCAAATTGGATCTTGTTCTGTAATAGCTCTCTTACGTCCCTTGTGTAACAAAAGTAGTTTATTACAGCTTGTATGTTATTGTTGAGGGCTGGAAAGTAAGCTGGAAAGTAAGTTGGGGTAAGGGTAGGGGGATAATATTATTGTCACTATACATAGGCGTCGACCTATATCGTCTATTTATAACGATAGCATGCATCGTAATCTGATCGCGTGACACCACGGAATGCTTAGCAACTTCTTATCAATTAGACCATCGATCAAAAATCGATGCTATTATTTGAATTTTTCATCATACTGCTCGGTAACTAGCATTTACTAATGAGTATGAGGCTGTGTAAGTTGACATGTGCAACACAGTGCATTGTTTAGATAGAACGTTCCATTTTCAGATCACTTTACAAGTCAAGCATGGTGAATGCTTTAATTGTAAAGTACACTTTTACAATTCAAGCATTTAAAACTCCTTAGTGAACCAATCTTTTTTCTTATTTATAAACTGACGAAACTTTTTACTGAAAAAAAAACAACAACGAAATTAGCGGTATTTCATTTCAGTTCAAGCTATGCAAAACTCCTTGGTCAAACAATTTTTTTTTTCATAAAATGATATAAGATTCATTTTGAATGGAACAGCTGTTTTTTTTTCGTGATTTCGGGGTTGGTCCAATAATGAAAGTTGTTCAGTTTATTTTTATTTTTACTTTTACTTTTACTTTTACTTTTACTTTTACTTTTACTTTTACTTTTACTTTTACTTTTACTTTTACTTTTACTTTTACTTTTACTTTTACTTTTACTTTTACTTTTACTTTTACTTTTACTTTTACTTTTACTTTTACTTTTACTTTTACTTTTACTTTTACTTTTACTTTTACTTTTACTTTTACTTTTACTTTTACTTTTACTTTTACTTTTACTTTTACTTTTACTTTTACTTTTACTTTTACTTTTACTTTTACTTTTACTTTTACTTTTACTTTTACTTTTACTTTTACTTTTACTTTTACTTTTACTTTTACTTTTACTTTTACTTTTACTTTTACTTTTACTTTTACTTTTACTTTTACTTTTACTTTTACTTTTACTTTTACTTTTACTTTTACTTTTACTTTTACTTTTACTTTTACTTTTACTTTTACTTTTACTTTTACTTTTACTTTTACTTTTACTTTTACTTTTACTTTTACTTTTACTTTTACTTTTACTTTTACTTTTACTTTTACTTTTACCTTTACTTTTACCTTTACCTTTACCTTTACCTTTACCTTTACCTTTACCTTTACCTTTACCTTTACCTTTACCTTTATTTTTATTTTTATTTTTACTTTTACTTTTACTTTTACTTTTACTTTTACTTTTACTTTTACTTTTACTTTTACTTTTACTTTTATTTTTATTTTTATTTTTATTTTTACTTTTACTTTTACTTTTACTTTTACTTTTACTTTTATTTTTATTTTTATTTTTACTTTTACTTTTACTTTTACTTTTACTTTTACTTTTACTTTTACTTTTACTTTTACTTTTACTTTTACTTTTACTTTTACTTTTACTTTTACTTTTACTTTTACTTTTACTTTTACTTTTACTTTTACTTTTACTTTTACTTTTACTTTTACTTTTACTTTTACTTTTACTTTTACTTTTACTTTTACTTTTACTTTTACTTTTACTTTTACTTTTACTTTTACTTTTACTTTTACTTTTACTTTTACTTTTGCTTTTGCTTTTACTTTTACTTTTACTTTTACTTTTACTTTTACTTTTACTTTTACTTTTACTTTTACTTTTACTTTTACTTTTACTTTTACTTTTATTTTTATTTTTATTTTTATTTTTATTTTTAGTTACTTCGCTCGAATGATGTAAAGTAGTATGCTTACCTCGGTTGTAAGTAGCTATTACACCCTCGATCCGTAGCGCCCTTTGCGAGCTACGCTCGCATGGGCGCCAAATTGGATCTTGTTCTGTAATAGCTCTCTTACGTCCCTTGTGTAACAAAAGTAGTTTATTACAGCTTGTATGTTATTGTTGAGGGCTGGAAAGTAAGAGGAAGACCGCAGAAAAGATAGATGGATTGTGTGCGGAATGATATGAATGTGAAGGGAGTGGATGAGGAGATGACGAGTGACAGGAAGGAATGGAAGAGAAGGACGCACTGCACCGAACCCAAATAAGTTGGGGTAAGGGTAGGGGGATAATATTATTGTCACTATACATAGGCGTCGACCTATATCGTCTATTTATAACGATAGCATGCATCGTAATCTGATCGCGTGACACCACGGAATGCTTAACAACTTCTTATCAATTAGACCATCGATCAAAAATCGATGCTATTATTTGAATTTTTCATCATACTGCTCGGTAACTAGCATTTACTAATGAGTATGAGGCTGTGTAAGTTGACATGTGCAACACAGTGCATTGTTTAGATAGAACGTTCCATTTTCAGATCACTTTACAAGTCAAGCATGGTGAATGCTTTAATTGTAAAGTACACTTTTACAATTCAAGCATTTAAAACTCCTTAGTGAACCAATCTTTTTTCTTATTTATAAACTGACGAAACTTTTTACTGAAAAAAAAACAACAACGAAATTAGCGGTATTTCATTTCAGTTCAAGCTATGCAAAACTCCTTGGTCAAACAATTTTTTTTTTCATAAAATGATATAAGATTCATTTTGAATGGAACAGCTGTTTTTTTTTCGTGATTTCGGGGTTAGTCCAATAATGAAAGTTGTTCAGTTTATTTTTATTTTTACTTTTACTTTTTTTTTTATTTTTATTTTTACTTTTACTTTTACTTTTACTTTTACTTTTACTTTTACTTTTACTTTTACTTTTACTTTTACTTTTATTTTTATTTTTATTTTTATTTTTATTTTTATTTTTATTTTTATTTTTATTTTTATTTTTATTTTTAGTTACCTCGCTCGAATGATGTAAAGTAGTATGCTTACCTCGGTTGTAAGTAGCTATTACACCCTCGATCCGTAGCGCCCTTTGCGAGCTACGCTCGCATGGGCGCCAAATTGGATCTTGTTCTGTAATAGCTCTCTTACGTCCCTTGTGTAACAAAAGTAGTTTATTACAGCTTGTATGTTATTGTTGAGGGCTGGAAAGTAAGAGGAAGACCGCAGAAAAGATAGATGGATTGTGTGCGGAATGATATGAATGTGAAGGGAGTGGATGAGGAGATGACGAGTGACAGGAAGGAATGGAAGAGAAGGACGCACTGCACCGATTCCAAATAAGTTGGGGTAAGGGTAGGGGGATAATATTATTGTCACTATACATAGGCGTCGACCTATATCGTCTATTTATAACGATAGCATGCATCGTAATCTGATCGCGTGACACCACGGAATGCTTAACAACTTATCAATTTTACTTTTACTTTTACTTTTACTTTTACTTTTACTTTTACTTTTACTTTTACTTTTACTTTTACTTTTACTTTTACTTTTACTTTTACTTTTACTTTTACTTTTATTTTTATTTTTATTTTTATTTTTATTTTTATTTTTATTTTTATTTTTATTTTTATTTTTATTTTTAGTTACCTCGCTCGAATGATGTAAAGTAGTATGCTTACCTCGGTTGTAAGTAGCTATTTCACCCTCGATCCGTAGCGCCCTTTGCGAGCTACGCTCGCATGGGCGCCAAATTGGATCTTGTTCTGTAATAGCTCTCTTACGTCCCTTGTGTAACAAAAGTAGTTTATTACAGCTTGTATGTTATTGTTGAGGGCTGGAAAGTAAGAGGAAGACCGCAGAAAAGATAGATGGATTGTGTGCGGAATGATATGAATGTGAAGGGAGTGGATGAGGAGATGACGAGTGACAGGAAGGAATGGAAGAGAAGGACGCACTGCACCGAACCCAAATAAGTTGGGGTAAGGGTAGGGGGATAATATTATTGTCACTATACATAGGCGTCGACCTATATCGTCTATTTATAACGATAGCATGCATCGTAATCTGATCGCGTGACACCACGGAATGCTTAACAACTTCTTATCAATTAGACCATCGATCAAAAATCGATGCTATTATTTGAATTTTTCATCATTCTGCTCGGTAACTAGCATTTACTAATGAGTATGAGGCTGTGTAAGTTGACATGTGCAACACAGTGCATTGTTTAGATAGAACGTTCCATTTTCAGATCACTTTACAAGTCAAGCATGGTGAATGCTTTAATTGTAAAGTACACTTTTACAATTCAAGCATTTAAAACTCCTTAGTGAACCAATCTTTTTTCTTATTTATAAACTGACGAAACTTTTTACTGAAAAAAAAACAACAACGAAATTAGCGGTATTTCATTTCAGTTCAAGCTATGCAAAACTCCTTGGTCAAACAATTTTTTTTTTCATAAAATGATATAAGATTCATTTTGAATGGAACAGCTGTTTTTTTTTCGTGATTTCGGGGTTGGTCCAATAATGAAAGTTGTTCAGTTTATTTTATTTTTATTTTTATTTTTATTTTTATTTTTACTTTTACTTTTACTTTTACTTTTACTTTTACTTTTACTTTTACTTTTACTTTTACTTTTACTTTTACTTTTACTTTTACTTTTACTTTTACTTTTACTTTTACTTTTACTTTTACTTTTACTTTTACTTTTACTTTTACTTTTACTTTTACTTTAACTTTAACTTTAACTTTTACTTTTACTTTTACTTTTACTTTTACTTTTACTTTTACTTTTACTTTTACTTTTATTTTTATTTTTATTTTTATTTTTATTTTTATTTTTATTTTTATTTTTATTTTTATTTTTATTTTTATTTTTATTTTTATTTTTATTTTTAGTTACCTCGCTCGAATGATGTAAAGTAGTATGCTTACCTCGGTTGTAAGTAGCTATTACACCCTCGATCCGTAGCGCCCTTTGCGAGCTACGCTCGCATGGGCGCCAAATTGGATCTTGTTCTGTAATAGCTCTCTTACGTCCCTTGTGTAACAAAAGTAGTTTATTACAGCTTTTATGTTATTGTTGAGGGCTGGAAAGTAAGAGGAAGACCGCAGAAAAGATAGATGGATTGTGTGCGGAATGATATGAATGTGAAGGGAGTGGATGAGGAGATGACGAGTGACAGGAAGGAATGGAAGAGAAGGACGCACTGCACCGAACCCAAATAAGTTGGGGTAAGGGTAGGGGGATAATATTATTGTCACTATACATAGGCGTCGACCTATATCGTCTATTTATAACGATAGCATGCATCGTAATCTGATCGCGTGACACCACGGAATGCTTAACAACTTCTTATCAATTAGACCATCGATCAAAAATCGATGCTATTATTTGAATTTTTCATCATACTGCTCGGTAACTAGCATTTACTAATGAGTATGAGGCTGTGTAAGTTGACATGTGCAACACAGTGCATTGTTTAGATAGAACGTTCCATTTTCAGATCACTTTACAAGTCAAGCATGGTGAATGCTTTAATTGTAAAGTACACTTTTACAATTCAAGCATTTAAAACTCCTTAGTGAACCAATCTTTTTTCTTATTTATAAACTGACGAAACTTTTTACTGAAAAAAAAACAACAACGAAATTAGCGGTATTTCATTTCAGTTCAAGCTATGCAAAACTCCTTGGTCAAACAATTTTTTTTTTCATAAAATGATATAAGATTCATTTTGAATGGAACAGCTGTTTTTTTTTCGTGATTTCGGGGTTGGTCCAATAATGAAAGTTGTTCAGTTTATTTTTATTTTTACTTTTACTTTAACTTTTACTTTTACTTTTACTTTTACTTTTACTTTTACTTTTACTTTTACTTTTACTTTTACTTTTACTTTAACTTTAACTTTAACTTTTACTTTTACTTTTACTTTTACTTTTACTTTTACTTTTACTTTTACTTTTACTTTTACTTTTATTTTTATTTTTATTTTTATTTTTATTTTTATTTTTAGTTACCTCGCTCGAATGATGTAAAGTAGTATGCTTACCTCGGTTGTAAGTAGCTATTACACCCTCGATCCGTAGCGCCCTTTGCGAGCTACGCTCGCATGGGCGCCAAATTGGATCTTGTTCTGTAATAGCTCTCTTACGTCCCTTGTGTAACAAAAGTAGTTTATTACAGCTTTTATGTTATTGTTGAGGGCTGGAAAGTAAGAGGAAGACCGCAGAAAAGATAGATGGATTGTGTGCGGAATGATATGAATGTGAAGGGAGTGGATGAGGAGATGACGAGTGACAGGAAGGAATGGAAGAGAAGGACGCACTGCACCGAACCCAAATAAGTTGGGGTAAGGGTAGGGGGATAATATTATTGTCACTATACATAGGCGTCGACCTATATCGTCTATTTATAACGATAGCATGCATCGTAATCTGATCGCGTGACACCACGGAATGCTTAACAACTTCTTATCAATTAGACCATCGATCAAAAATCGATGCTATTATTTGAATTTTTCATCATACTGCTCGGTAACTAGCATTTACTAATGAGTATGAGGCTGTGTAAGTTGACATGTGCAACACAGTGCATTGTTTAGATAGAACGTTCCATTTTCAGATCACTTTACAAGTCAAGCATGGTGAATGCTTTAATTGTAAAGTACACTTTTACAATTCAAGCATTTAAAACTCCTTAGTGAACCAATCTTTTTTCTTATTTATAAACTGACGAAACTTTTTACTGAAAAAAAAACAACAACGAAATTAGCGGTATTTCATTTCAGTTCAAGCTATGCAAAACTCCTTGGTCAAACAATTTTTTTTTTCATAAAATGATATAAGATTCATTTTGAATGGAACAGCTGTTTTTTTTTCGTGATTTCGGGGTTGGTCCAATAATGAAAGTTGTTCAGTTTATTTTTATTTTTACTTTTACTTTTACTTTTACTTTTACTTTTACTTTTACTTTTACTTTTACTTTTACTTTTACTTTTACTTTTACTTTTACTTTTACTTTTACTTTTACTTTTACTTTTACTTTTACTTTTACTTTTACTTTTACTTTTACTTTTACTTTTACTTTTACTTTTACTTTTACTTTTACTTTTACTTTTACTTTTACTTTTACTTTTACTTTTACTTTTACTTTTACTTTTACTTTTACTTTTACTTTTACTTTTACTTTTACTTTTACTTTTACTTTTACTTTTACTTTTACTTTTACTTTTACTTTTACTTTTACTTTTACTTTTACTTTTACTTTTACTTTTACTTTTACTTTTACTTTTACTTTTACTTTTACTTTTACTTTTACTTTTACTTTTACTTTTACTTTTACTTTTACTTTTACTTTTACTTTTACTTTTACTTTTACTTTTACTTTTACTTTTACTTTTACTTTTACTTTTACTTTTACTTTTACTTTTACTTTTACTTTTACTTTTATTTTTATTTTTATTTTTATTTTTATTTTTATTTTTAGTTACCTCGCTCGAATGATGTAAAGTAGTATGCTTACCTCGGTTGTAAGTAGCTATTACACCCTCGATCCGTAGCGCCCTTTGCGAGCTACGCTCGCATGGGCGCCAAATTGGATCTTGTTCTGTAATAGCTCTCTTACGTCCCTTGTGTAACAAAAGTAGTTTATTACAGTTTGTATGTTATTGTTGAGGGCTGGAAAGTAAGAGGAAGACCGCAGAAAAGATAGATGGATTGTGTGCGGAATGATATGAATGTGAAGGGAGTGGATGAGGAGATGACGAGTGACAGGAAGGAATGGAAGAGAAGGACGCACTGCACCGAACCCAAATAAGTTGGGGTAAGGGTAGGGGGATAATAATATTGTCACTATACATAGGCGTCGACCTATATCGTCTATTTATAACGATAGCATGCATCGTAATCTGATCGCGTGACACCACGGAATGCTTAACAACTTATCAATTTTACTTTTACTTTTACTTTTACTTTTACTTTTACTTTTACTTTTACTTTTACTTTTACTTTTACTTTTACTTTTACTTTTACTTTTACTTTTACTTTTACTTTTACTTTTACTTTTACTTTTACTTTTACTTTTACTTTTACTTTTATTTTTATTTTTATTTTTATTTTTATTTTTATTTTTATTTTTATTTTTATTTTTATTTTTAGTTACCTCGCTCGAATGATGTAAAGTAGTATGCTTACCTCGGTTGTAAGTAGCTATTTCACCCTCGATCCGTAGCGCCCTTTGCGAGCTACGCTCGCATGGGCGCCAAATTGGATCTTGTTCTGTAATAGCTCTCTTACGTCCCTTGTGTAACAAAAGTAGTTTATTACAGCTTGTATGTTATTGTTGAGGGCTGGAAAGTAAGCTGGAAAGTAAGTTGGGGTAAGGGTAGGGGGATAATATTATTGTCACTATACATAGGCGTCGACCTATATCGTCTATTTATAACGATAGCATGCATCGTAATCTGATCGCGTGACACCACGGAATGCTTAGCAACTTCTTATCAATTAGACCATCGATCAAAAATCGATGCTATTATTTGAATTTTTCATCATACTGCTCGGTAACTAGCATTTACTAATGAGTATGAGGCTGTGTAAGTTGACATGTGCAACACAGTGCATTGTTTAGATAGAACGTTCCATTTTCAGATCACTTTACAAGTCAAGCATGGTGAATGCTTTAATTGTAAAGTACACTTTTACAATTCAAGCATTTAAAACTCCTTAGTGAACCAATCTTTTTTCTTATTTATAAACTGACGAAACTTTTTACTGAAAAAAAAACAACAACGAAATTAGCGGTATTTCATTTCAGTTCAAGCTATGCAAAACTCCTTGGTCAAACAATTTTTTTTTTCATAAAATGATATAAGATTCATTTTGAATGGAACAGCTGTTTTTTTTTCGTGATTTCGGGGTTGGTCCAATAATGAAAGTTGTTCAGTTTATTTTTATTTTTACTTTTACTTTTACTTTTACTTTTACTTTTACTTTTACTTTTACTTTTACTTTTACTTTTACTTTTACTTTTACTTTTACTTTTACTTTTACTTTTACTTTTACTTTTACTTTTACTTTTACTTTTACTTTTACTTTTACTTTTACTTTTACTTTTACTTTTACTTTTACTTTTACTTTTACTTTTACTTTTACTTTTACTTTTACTTTTACTTTTACTTTTACTTTTACTTTTACTTTTACTTTTACTTTTACTTTTACTTTTACTTTTACTTTTACTTTTACTTTTACTTTTACTTTTACTTTTACTTTTACTTTTACTTTTACTTTTACTTTTACTTTTACTTTTACTTTTACTTTTACTTTTACTTTTACTTTTACTTTTACTTTTACTTTTACTTTTACTTTTACTTTTACTTTTACTTTTACTTTTACTTTTACTTTTACTTTTACTTTTACTTTTACTTTTACTTTTACTTTTACTTTTACTTTTACTTTTACTTTTACTTTTACTTTTACTTTTACCTTTACTTTTACCTTTACCTTTACCTTTACCTTTACCTTTACCTTTACCTTTACCTTTACCTTTACCTTTACCTTTATTTTTATTTTTATTTTTACTTTTACTTTTACTTTTACTTTTACTTTTACTTTTACTTTTACTTTTATTTTTATTTTTATTTTTATTTTTACTTTTACTTTTACTTTTACTTTTACTTTTATTTTTATTTTTATTTTTACTTTTACTTTTACTTTTACTTTTACTTTTACTTTTACTTTTACTTTTACTTTTACTTTTACTTTTACTTTTACTTTTACTTTTACTTTTACTTTTACTTTTACTTTTACTTTTACTTTTACTTTTACTTTTACTTTTACTTTTACTTTTACTTTTACTTTTACTTTTACTTTTACTTTTACTTTTACTTTTACTTTTACTTTTACTTTTACTTTTACTTTTACTTTTACTTTTACTTTTACTTTTACTTTTGCTTTTACTTTTACTTTTACTTTTACTTTTACTTTTACTTTTACTTTTACTTTTACTTTTACTTTTACTTTTACTTTTACTTTTACTTTTACTTTTATTTTTATTTTTATTTTTATTTTTATTTTTAGTTACTTCGCTCGAATGATGTAAAGTAGTATGCTTACCTCGGTTGTAAGTAGCTATTACACCCTCGATCCGTAGCGCCCTTTGCGAGCTACGCTCGCATGGGCGCCAAATTGGATCTTGTTCTGTAATAGCTCTCTTACGTCCCTTGTGTAACAAAAGTAGTTTATTACAGCTTGTATGTTATTGTTGAGGGCTGGAAAGTAAGAGGAAGACCGCAGAAAAGATAGATGGATTGTGTGCGGAATGATATGAATGTGAAGGGAGTGGATGAGGAGATGACGAGTGACAGGAAGGAATGGAAGAGAAGGACGCACTGCACCGAACCCAAATAAGTTGGGGTAAGGGTAGGGGGATAATATTATTGTCACTATACATAGGCGTCGACCTATATCGTCTATTTATAACGATAGCATGCATCGTAATCTGATCGCGTGACACCACGGAATGCTTAACAACTTCTTATCAATTAGACCATCGATCAAAAATCGATGCTATTATTTGAATTTTTCATCATACTGCTCGGTAACTAGCATTTACTAATGAGTATGAGGCTGTGTAAGTTGACATGTGCAACACAGTGCATTGTTTAGATAGAACGTTCCATTTTCAGATCACTTTACAAGTCAAGCATGGTGAATGCTTTAATTGTAAAGTACACTTTTACAATTCAAGCATTTAAAACTCCTTAGTGAACCAATCTTTTTTCTTATTTATAAACTGACGAAACTTTTTACTGAAAAAAAAACAACAACGAAATTAGCGGTATTTCATTTCAGTTCAAGCTATGCAAAACTCCTTGGTCAAACAATTTTTTTTTTCATAAAATGATATAAGATTCATTTTGAATGGAACAGCTGTTTTTTTTTCGTGATTTCGGGGTTAGTCCAATAATGAAAGTTGTTCAGTTTATTTTTATTTTTACTTTTACTTTTTTTTTTATTTTTATTTTTACTTTTACTTTTACTTTTACTTTTACTTTTACTTTTACTTTTACTTTTACTTTTACTTTTATTTTTATTTTTATTTTTATTTTTATTTTTATTTTTATTTTTATTTTTATTTTTATTTTTAGTTACCTCGCTCGAATGATGTAAAGTAGTATGCTTACCTCGGTTGTAAGTAGCTATTACACCCTCGATCCGTAGCGCCCTTTGCGAGCTACGCTCGCATGGGCGCCAAATTGGATCTTGTTCTGTAATAGCTCTCTTACGTCCCTTGTGTAACAAAAGTAGTTTATTACAGCTTGTATGTTATTGTTGAGGGCTGGAAAGTAAGAGGAAGACCGCAGAAAAGATAGATGGATTGTGTGCGGAATGATATGAATGTGAAGGGAGTGGATGAGGAGATGACGAGTGACAGGAAGGAATGGAAGAGAAGGACGCACTGCACCGATTCCAAATAAGTTGGGGTAAGGGTAGGGGGATAATATTATTGTCACTATACATAGGCGTCGACCTATATCGTCTATTTATAACGATAGCATGCATCGTAATCTGATCGCGTGACACCACGGAATGCTTAACAACTTATCAATTTTACTTTTACTTTTACTTTTACTTTTACTTTTACTTTTACTTTTACTTTTACTTTTACTTTTACTTTTACTTTTACTTTTACTTTTACTTTTACTTTTACTTTTATTTTTATTTTTATTTTTATTTTTATTTTTATTTTTATTTTTATTTTTATTTTTATTTTTATTTTTAGTTACCTCGCTCGAATGATGTAAAGTAGTATGCTTACCTCGGTTGTAAGTAGCTATTTCACCCTCGATCCGTAGCGCCCTTTGCGAGCTACGCTCGCATGGGCGCCAAATTGGATCTTGTTCTGTAATAGCTCTCTTACGTCCCTTGTGTAACAAAAGTAGTTTATTACAGCTTGTATGTTATTGTTGAGGGCTGGAAAGTAAGAGGAAGACCGCAGAAAAGATAGATGGATTGTGTGCGGAATGATATGAATGTGAAGGGAGTGGATGAGGAGATGACGAGTGACAGGAAGGAATGGAAGAGAAGGACGCACTGCACCGAACCCAAATAAGTTGGGGTAAGGGTAGGGGGATAATATTATTGTCACTATACATAGGCGTCGACCTATATCGTCTATTTATAACGATAGCATGCATCGTAATCTGATCGCGTGACACCACGGAATGCTTAACAACTTCTTATCAATTAGACCATCGATCAAAAATCGATGCTATTATTTGAATTTTTCATCATTCTGCTCGGTAACTAGCATTTACTAATGAGTATGAGGCTGTGTAAGTTGACATGTGCAACACAGTGCATTGTTTAGATAGAACGTTCCATTTTCAGATCACTTTACAAGTCAAGCATGGTGAATGCTTTAATTGTAAAGTACACTTTTACAATTCAAGCATTTAAAACTCCTTAGTGAACCAATCTTTTTTCTTATTTATAAACTGACGAAACTTTTTACTGAAAAAAAAACAACAACGAAATTAGCGGTATTTCATTTCAGTTCAAGCTATGCAAAACTCCTTGGTCAAACAATTTTTTTTTTCATAAAATGATATAAGATTCATTTTGAATGGAACAGCTGTTTTTTTTTCGTGATTTCGGGGTTGGTCCAATAATGAAAGTTGTTCAGTTTATTTTATTTTTATTTTTATTTTTATTTTTACTTTTACTTTTACTTTTACTTTTACTTTTACTTTTACTTTTACTTTTACTTTTACTTTTACTTTTACTTTTACTTTTACTTTTACTTTTACTTTTACTTTTACTTTTACTTTTACTTTTACTTTTACTTTTACTTTTACTTTTACTTTTACTTTTACTTTTACTTTTACTTTTACTTTTACTTTTACTTTTACTTTTACTTTTACTTTTACTTTTACTTTTACTTTTACTTTTACTTTTACTTTTACTTTTACTTTTACTTTTACTTTTACTTTTACTTTTACTTTTACTTTTACTTTTACTTTTACTTCTACTTCTACTTCTACTTCTACTTCTACTTCTACTTCTACTTCTACTTCTACTTCTACTTCTACTTCTACTTCTACTTCTACTTCTACTTCTACTTCCACTTCCACTTCCACTTCCACTTCCACTTCCACTTCCACTTCCACTTCCACTTCCACTTCCACTTCCACTTCCACTTCCACTTCCACTTCCACTTCCACTTCCACTTCCACTTCCACTTCCACTTCCACTTCCACTTCCACTTCCACTTCCACTTCCACTTCCACTTCCACTTCCACTTCCACTTCCACTTCCACTTCCACTTCCACTTCCACTTCCACTTCCACTTCCACTTCCACTTCCACTTCCACTTCCACTTCCACTTCCACTTCCACTTCCACTTCCACTTCCACTTCCACTTCCACTTCCACTTCCACTTCCACTTCCACTTCCACTTCCACTTCCACTTCCACTTCCACTTCCACTTTTATTTTTATTTTTATTTTTATTTTTATTTTTATTTTTATTTTTATTTTTATTTTTATTTTTATTTTTATTTTTATTTTTATTTTTATTTTTATTTTTATTTTTATTTTTATTTTTATTTTTATTTTTATTTTTATTTTTATTTTTATTTTTATTTTTATTTTTATTTTTATTTTTAGTTACCTCGCTCGAATGATGTAAAGTAGTATGCTTACCTCGGTTGTAAGTAGCTATTACACCCTCGATCCGTAGCGCCCTTTGCGAGCTACGCTCGCATGGGCGCCAAATTGGATCTTGTTCTGTAATAGCTCTCTTACGTCCCTTGTGTAACAAAAGTAGTTTATTACAGCTTGTATGTTATTGTTGAGGGCTGGAAAGTAAGAGGAAGACCGCAGAAAAGATAGATGGATTGTGTGCGGAATGATATGAATGTGAAGGGAGTGGATGAGGAGATGACGAGTGACAGGAAGGAATGGAAGAGAAGGACGCACTGCACCGAACCCAAATAAGTTGGGGTAAGGGTAGGGGGATAATATTATTGTCACTATACATAGGCGTCGACCTATATCGTCTATTTATAACGATAGCATGCATCGTAATCTGATCGCGTGACACCACGGAATGCTTAACAACTTCTTATCAATTAGACCATCGATCAAAAATCGATGCTATTATTTGAATTTTTCATCATTCTGCTCGGTAACTAGCATTTACTAATGAGTATGAGGCTTTGTAAGTTGACATGTGCAACACAGTGCATTGTTTAGATAGAACGTTCCATTTTCAGATCACTTTACAAGTCAAGCATGGTGAATGCTTTAATTGTAAAGTACACTTTTACAATTCAAGCATTTAAAACTCCTTAGTGAACCAATCTTTTTTCTTATTTATAAACTGACGAAACTTTTTACTGAAAAAAAAACAACAACGAAATTAGCGGTATTTCATTTCAGTTCAAGCTATGCAAAACTCCTTGGTCAAACAATTTTTTTTTTCATAAAATGATATAAGATTCATTTTGAATGGAACAGCTGTTTTTTTTTCGTGATTTCGGGGTTGGTCCAATAATGAAAGTTGTTCAGTTTATTTTATTTTTATTTTTATTTTTACTTTTACTTTTACTTTTACTTTTACTTTTACTTCTACTTCTACTTCTACTTCTACTTCTACTTCTACTTCTACTTCTACTTCTACTTCTACTTCCACTTCCACTTCCACTTCCACTTCCACTTCCACTTCCACTTCCACTTCCACTTCCACTTCCACTTCCACTTCCACTTCCACTTCCACTTCCACTTCCACTTCCACTTCCACTTCCACTTCCACTTCCACTTCCACTTCCACTTCCACTTCCACTTCCACTTCCACTTCCACTTCCACTTCCACTTCCACTTCCACTTCCACTTCTACTTTTATTTTTATTTTTATTTTTATTTTTATTTTTATTTTTATTTTTATTTTTATTTTTATTTTTAGTTACCTCGCTCGAATGATGTAAAGTAGTATGCTTACCTCGGTTGTAAGTAGCTATTACACCCTCGATCCGTAGCGCCCTTTGCGAGCTACGCTCGCATGGGCGCCAAATTGGATCTTGTTCTGTAATAGCTCTCTTACGTCCCTTGTGTAACAAAAGTAGTTTATTACAGCTTGTATGTTATTGTTGAGGGCTGGAAAGTAAGAGGAAGACCGCAAAAAAGATAGATGGATTGTGTGCGGAATGATATGAATGTGAAGGGAGTGGATGAGGAGATGACGAGTGACAGGAAGGAATGGAAGAGAAGGACGCACTGCACCGAACCCAAATAAGTTGGGGTAAGGGTAGGGTATAAGGGTATATTATTGTCACTATACATAGGCGTCGACCTATATCGTCTATTTATAACGATAGCATGCATCGTAATCTGATCGCGTGACACCACGGAATGCTTAACAACTTCTTATCAATTAGACCATCGATCAAAAATCGATGCTATTATTTGAATTTTTCATCATACTGCTCGGTAACTAGCATTTACTAATGAGTATGAGGCTGTGTAAGTTGACATGTGCAACACAGTGCATTGTTTAGATAGAACGTTCCATTTTCAGATCACTTTACAAGTCAAGCATGGTGAATGCTTTAATTGTAAAGTACACTTTTACAATTCAAGCATTTAAAACTCCTTAGTGAACCAATCTTTTTTCTTATTTATAAACTGACGAAACTTTTTACTGAAAAAAAAACAACAACGAAATTAGCGGTATTTCATTTCAGTTCAAGCTATGCAAAACTCCTTGGTCAAACAATTTTTTTTTTCATAAAATGATATAAGATTTATTTTGAATGGAACAGCTGTTTTTTTTTCGTGATTTCGGGGTTGGTCCAATAATGAAAGTTGTTCAGTTTATTTTTATTTTTACTTTTACTTTTACTTTTACTTTTACTTTTACTTTTACTTTTACTTTTACTTTTACTTTTACTTTTACTTTTACTTTTACTTTTACTTTTACTTTTACTTTTACCTTTACCTTTACCTTTACCTTTACCTTTACCTTTACCTTTACCTTTACCTTTACCTTTATTTTTACTTTTACTTTTACTTTTACTTTTACTTTTACTTTTACTTTTACTTTTACTTTTACTTTTACTTTTACTTTTACTTTTACTTTTACTTTTACTTTTACTTTTACTTTTACTTTTACTTTTACTTTTACTTTTACTTTTACTTTTACTTTTACTTTTACTTTTACTTTTACTTTTACTTTTACTTTTACTTTTACTTTTACTTTTACTTTTACTTTTACTTTTACTTTTACTTTTACTTTTACTTTTACTTTTACTTTTACTTTTACTTTTACTTTTACTTTTACTTTTACTTTTACTTTTACTTTTACTTTTACTTTTACTTTTACTTTTACTTTTACTTTTACTTTTACTTTTACTTTTACTTTTACTTTTACTTTTACTTTTACTTTTACTTTTACTTTTACTTTTACTTTTACTTTTACTTTTACTTTTACTTTTACTTTTACTTTTATTTTTATTTTTATTTTTACTTTTACTTTTACTTTTACTTTTACTTTTATTTTTACTTTTACTTTTACTTTTACTTTTACTTTTACTTTTACTTTTACTTTTACTTTTACTTTTACTTTTACTTTTACTTTTACTTTTACTTTTACTTTTACTTTTACTTTTACTTTTACTTTTACTTTTACTTTTACTTTTACTTTTACTTTTACTTTTACTTTTACTTTTACTTTTACTTTTACTTTTACTTTTACTTTTACTTTTACTTTTACTTTTACTTTTACTTTTACTTTTACTTTTACTTTTACTTTTACTTTTACTTTTACTTTTACTTTTACTTTTACTTTTACTTTTACTTTTACTTTTACTTTTACTTTTACTTTTACTTTTACTTTTACTTTTACTTTTACTTTTACTTTTACTTTTACTTTTATTTTTATTTTTATTTTTATTTTTATTTTTATTTTTAGTTACCTCGCTCGAATGATGTAAAGTAGTATGCTTACCTCGGTTGTAAGTAGCTATTACACCCTCGATCCGTAGCGCCCTTTGCGAGCTACGCTCGCATGGGCGCCAAATTGGATCTTGTTCTGTAATAGCTCTCTTACGTCCCTTGTGTAAAGAAAAGATAGATGGATTGTGTGCGGAATGATATGAATGTGAAGGGAGTGGATGAGGAGATGACGAGTGACAGGAAGGAATGGAAGAGAAGGACGCACTGCACCGAACCCAAATAAGTTGGGGTAAGGGTAGGGGGATAATATTATTGTCACTATACATAGGCGTCGACCTATATCGTCTATTTATAACGATAGCATGCATCGTAATCTGATCGCGTGACACCACGGAATGCTTAACAACTTCTTATCAATTAGACCATCGATCAAAAATCGATGCTATTATTTGAATTTTTCATCATTCTGCTCGGTAACTAGCATTTACTAATGAGTATGAGGCTGTGTAAGTTGACATGTGCAACACAGTGCATTGTTTAGATAGAACGTTCCATTTTCAGATCACTTTACAAGTCAAGCATGGTGAATGCTTTAATTGTAAAGTACACTTTTACAATTCAAGCATTTAAAACTCCTTAGTGAACCAATCTTTTTTCTTATTTATAAACTGACGAAACTTTTTACTGAAAAAAAAACAACAACGAAATTAGCGGTATTTCATTTCAGTTCAAGCTATGCAAAACTCCTTGGTCAAACAATTTTTTTTTTCATAAAATGATATAAGATTCATTTTGAATGGAACAGCTGTTTTTTTTTCGTGATTTCGGGGTTGGTCCAATAATGAAAGTTGTTCAGTTTATTTTTATTTTTACTTTTACTTTTACTTTTACTTTTACTTTTACTTTTACTTTTACTTTTACTTTTACTTTTACTTTTACTTTTACTTTTACTTTTACTTTTACTTTTACTTTTACTTTTACTTTTACTTTTACTTTTACTTTTACTTTTACTTTTACTTTTACTTTTACTTTTACTTTTACTTTTACTTTTACTTTTACTTTTACTTTTACTTTTACTTTTACTTTTACTTTTACTTTTACTTTTACTTTTACTTTTACTTTTATTTTTATTTTTATTTTTATTTTTATTTTTATTTTTATTTTTATTTTTATTTTTAGTTACCTCGCTCGAATGATGTAAAGTAGTATGCTTACCTCGGTTGTAAGTAGCTATTTCACCCTCGATCCGTAGCGCCCTTTGCGAGCTACGCTCGCATGGGCGCCAAATTGGATCTTGTTCTGTAATAGCTCTCTTACGTCCCTTGTGTAACAAAAGTAGTTTATTACAGCTTGTATGTTATTGTTGAGGGCTGGAAAGTAAGAGGAAGACCGCAGAAAAGATAGATGGATTGTGTGCGGAATGATATGAATGTGAAGGGAGTGGATGAGGAGATGACGAGTGACAGGAAGGAATGGAAGAGAAGGACGCACTGCACCGAACCCAAATAAGTTGGGGTAAGGGTAGGGGGATAATATTATTGTCACTATACATAGGCGTCGACCTATATCGTCTATTTATAACGATAGCATGCATCGTAATCTGATCGCGTGACACCACGGAATGCTTAACAACTTCTTATCAATTAGACCATCGATCAAAAATCGATGCTATTATTTGAATTTTTCATCATTCTGCTCGGTAACTAGCATTTACTAATGAGTATGAGGCTGTGTAAGTTGACATGTGCAACACAGTGCATTGTTTAGATAGAACGTTCCATTTTCAGATCACTTTACAAGTCAAGCATGGTGAATGCTTTAATTGTAAAGTACACTTTTACAATTCAAGCATTTAAAACTCCTTAGTGAACCAATCTTTTTTCTTATTTATAAACTGACGAAACTTTTTACTGAAAAAAAAACAACAACGAAATTAGCGGTATTTCATTTCAGTTCAAGCTATGCAAAACTCCTTGGTCAAACAATTTTTTTTTTCATAAAATGATATAAGATTCATTTTGAATGGAACAGCTGTTTTTTTTTCGTGATTTCGGGGTTGGTCCAATAATGAAAGTTGTTCAGTTTATTTTATTTTTATTTTTATTTTTATTTTTATTTTTACTTTTACTTTTACTTTTACTTTTACTTTTACTTTTACTTTTACTTTTACTTTTACTTTTACTTTTACTTTTACTTTTACTTTTACTTTTACTTTTACTTTTACTTTTACTTTTACTTTTACTTTTACTTTTACTTTTACTTTTACTTTTACTTTTACTTTTACTTTTACTTTTACTTTTACTTTTACTTTTACTTTTACTTTTACTTTTACTTTTACTTTTACTTTTACTTTTACTTTTACTTTTACTTTTACTTTTACTTTTACTTTTACTTTTACTTTTACTTTTACTTTTACTTTTACTTTTACTTTTACTTTTACTTTTACTTTTACTTTTACTTTTACTTCAACTTCTACTTCTACTTCTACTTCTACTTCTACTTCTACTTCTACTTCTACTTCTACTTCTACTTCTACTTCTACTTCTACTTCTACTTCTACTTCTACTTCTACTTCCACTTCCACTTCCACTTCCACTTCCACTTCCACTTCCACTTCCACTTCCACTTCCACTTCCACTTCCACTTCCACTTCCACTTCCACTTCCACTTCCACTTCCACTTCCACTTCCACTTCCACTTCCACTTCCACTTCCACTTCCACTTCCACTTCCACTTCCACTTCCACTTCCACTTCCACTTCCACTTCCACTTCCACTTCCACTTCCACTTCCACTTCCACTTCCACTTCCACTTTTACTTTTATTTTTATTTTTATTTTTATTTTTATTTTTATTTTTATTTTTATTTTTATTTTTATTTTTATTTTTATTTTTATTTTTATTTTTAGTTACCTCGCTCGAATGATGTAAAGTAGTATGCTTACCTCGGTTGTAAGTAGCTATTACACCCTCGATCCGTAGCGCCCTTTGCGAGCTACGCTCGCATGGGCGCCAAATTGGATCTTGTTCTGTAATAGCTCTCTTACGTCCCTTGTGTAACAAAAGTAGTTTATTACAGCTTGTATGTTATTGTTGAGGGCTGGAAAGTAAGAGGAAGACCGCAAAAAAGATAGATGGATTGTGTGCGGAATGATATGAATGTGAAGGGAGTGGATGAGGAGATGACGAGTGACAGGAAGGAATGGAAGAGAAGGACGCACTGCACCGAACCCAAATAAGTTGGGGTAAGGGTAGGGTATAAGGGTATATTATTGTCACTATACATAGGCGTCGACCTATATCGTCTATTTATAACGATAGCATGCATCGTAATCTGATCGCGTGACACCACGGAATGCTTAACAACTTCTTATCAATTAGACCATCGATCAAAAATCGATGCTATTATTTGAATTTTTCATCATACTGCTCGGTAACTAGCATTTACTAATGAGTATGAGGCTGTGTAAGTTGACATGTGCAACACAGTGCATTGTTTAGATAGAACGTTCCATTTTCAGATCACTTTACAAGTCAAGCATGGTGAATGCTTTAATTGTAAAGTACACTTTTACAATTCAAGCATTTAAAACTCCTTAGTGAACCAATCTTTTTTCTTATTTATAAACTGACGAAACTTTTTACTGAAAAAAAAACAACAACGAAATTAGCGGTATTTCATTTCAGTTCAAGCTATGCAAAACTCCTTGGTCAAACAATTTTTTTTTTCATAAAATGATATAAGATTCATTTTGAATGGAACAGCTGTTTTTTTTTCGTGATTTCGGGGTTGGTCCAATAATGAAAGTTGTTCAGTTTATTTTTATTTTTACTTTTACTTTTACTTTTACTTTTACTTTTACTTTTACTTTTACTTTTACTTTTACTTTTACTTTTACTTTTACTTTTACTTTTACTTTTACTTTTACTTTTACTTTTACCTTTACCTTTACCTTTACCTTTACCTTTACCTTTACCTTTACCTTTACTTTTACTTTTACTTTTACTTTTACTTTTACTTTTACTTTTACTTTTACTTTTACTTTTACTTTTACTTTTACTTTTACTTTTACTTTTACTTTTACTTTTACTTTTACTTTTACTTTTACTTTTACTTTTACTTTTACTTTTACTTTTACTTTTACTTTTACTTTTACTTTTACTTTTACTTTTACTTTTACTTTTACTTTTACTTTTACTTTTACTTTTACTTTTACTTTTACTTTTACTTTTACTTTTACTTTTACTTTTACTTTTACTTTTACTTTTACTTTTACTTTTACTTTTACTTTTACTTTTACTTTTACTTTTACTTTTACTTTTACTTTTACTTTTACTTTTACTTTTACTTTTACTTTTACTTTTACTTTTACTTTTACTTTTACTTTTACTTTTACTTTTACTTTTACTTTTATTTTTATTTTTATTTTTATTTTTATTTTTAGTTACTTCGCTCGAATGATGTAAAGTAGTATGCTTACCTCGGTTGTAAGTAGCTATTACACCCTCGATCCGTAGCGCCCTTTGCGAGCTACGCTCGCATGGGCGCCAAATTGGATCTTGTTCTGTAATAGCTCTCTTACGTCCCTTGTGTAACAAAAGTAGTTTATTACAGCTTGTATGTTATTGTTGAGGGCTGGAAAGTAAGAGGAAGACCGCAGAAAAGATAGATGGATTGTGTGCGGAATGATATGAATGTGAAGGGAGTGGATGAGGAGATGACGAGTGACAGGAAGGAATGGAAGAGAAGGACGCACTGCACCGAACCCAAATAAGTTGGGGTAAGGGTAGGGGGATAATATTATTGTCACTATACATAGGCGTCGACCTATATCGTCTATTTATAACGATAGCATGCATCGTAATCTGATCGCGTGACACCACGGAATGCTTAACAACTTATCAATTTTACTTTTACTTTTACTTTTACTTTTACTTTTACTTTTACTTTTACTTTTACTTTTACTTTTACTTTTACTTTTACTTTTACTTTTACTTTTACTTTTACTTTTACTTTTACTTTTACTTTTACTTTTACTTTTACTTTTACTTTTACTTTTACTTTTACTTTTACTTTTACTTTTACTTTTACTTTTACTTTTACTTTTACTTTTACTTTTACTTTTACTTTTACTTTTATTTTTATTTTTATTTTTATTTTTATTTTTATTTTTATTTTTATTTTTATTTTTAGTTACCTCGCTCGAATGATGTAAAGTAGTATGCTTACCTCGGTTGTAAGTAGCTATTACACCCTCGATCCGTAGCGCCCTTTGCGAGCTACGCTCGCATGGGCGCCAAATTGGATCTTGTTCTGTAATAGCTCTCTTACGTCCCTTGTGTAAAGAAAAGATAGATGGATTGTGTGCGGAATGATATGAATGTGAAGGGAGTGGATGAGGAGATGACGAGTGACAGAAAGGAATGGAAGAGAAGGACGCACTGCACCGAACCCAAATAAGTTGGGGTAAGGGTAGGGGGATAATATTATTGTCACTATACATAGGCGTCGACCTATATCGTCTATTTATAACGATAGCATGCATCGTAATCTGATCGCGTGACACCACGGAATGCTTAACAACTTCTTATCAATTAGACCATCGATCAAAAATCGATGCTATTATTTGAATTTTTCATCATACTGCTCGGTAACTAGCATTTACTAATGAGTATGAGGCTGTGTAAGTTGACATGTGCAACACAGTGCATTGTTTAGATAGAACGTTCCATTTTCAGATCACTTTACAAGTCAAGCATGGTGAATGCTTTAATTGTAAAGTACACTTTTACAATTCAAGCATTTAAAACTCCTTAGTGAACCAATCTTTTTTCTTATTTATAAACTGACGAAACTTTTTACTGAAAAAAAAACAACAACGAAATTAGCGGTATTTCATTTCAGTTCAAGCTATGCAAAACTCCTTGGTCAAACAATTTTTTTTTTCATAAAATGATATAAGATTCATTTTGAATGGAACAGCTGTTTTTTTTTCGTGATTTCGGGGTTGGTCCAATAATGAAAGTTGTTCAGTTTATTTTATTTTTATTTTTATTTTTACTTTTACTTTTACTTTTACTTTTACTTTTACTTCTACTTCTACTTCTACTTCTACTTCTACTTCTACTTCTACTTCTACTTCTACTTCTACTTCTACTTCCACTTCCACTTCCACTTCCACTTCCACTTCCACTTCCACTTCCACTTCCACTTCCACTTCCACTTCCACTTCCACTTCCACTTCCACTTCCACTTCCACTTCCACTTCCACTTCCACTTCCACTTCCACTTCCACTTCCACTTCCACTTCCACTTCCACTTCCACTTCCACTTCCACTTCCACTTCCACTTCCACTTCCACTTCCACTTCCACTTTTACTTTTATTTTTATTTTTATTTTTATTTTTATTTTTATTTTTATTTTTATTTTTATTTTTATTTTTATTTTTAGTTACCTCGCTCGAATGATGTAAAGTAGTATGCTTACCTCGGTTGTAAGTAGCTATTACACCCTCGATCCGTAGCGCCCTTTGCGAGCTACGCTCGCATGGGCGCCAAATTGGATCTTGTTCTGTAATAGCTCTCTTACGTCCCTTGTGTAACAAAAGTAGTTTATTACAGCTTGTATGTTATTGTTGAGGGCTGGAAAGTAAGAGGAAGACCGCAAAAAAGATAGATGGATTGTGTGCGGAATGATATGAATGTGAAGGGAGTGGATGAGGAGATGACGAGTGACAGGAAGGAATGGAAGAGAAGGACGCACTGCACCGAACCCAAATAAGTTGGGGAAGGGTAGGGTATAAGGGTATATTATTGTCACTATACATAGGCGTCGACCTATATCGTCTATTTATAACGATAGCATGCATCGTAATCTGATCGCGTGACACCACGGAATGCTTAACAACTTCTTATCAATTAGACCATCGATCAAAAATCGATGCTATTATTTGAATTTTTCATCATACTGCTCGGTAACTAGCATTTACTAATGAGTATGAGGCTGTGTAAGTTGACATGTGCAACACAGTGCATTGTTTAGATAGAACGTTCCATTTTCAGATCACTTTACAAGTCAAGCATGGTGAATGCTTTAATTGTAAAGTACACTTTTACAATTCAAGCATTTAAAACTCCTTAGTGAACCAATCTTTTTTCTTATTTATAAACTGACGAAACTTTTTACTGAAAAAAAAACAACAACGAAATTAGCGGTATTTCATTTCAGTTCAAGCTATGCAAAACTCCTTGGTCAAACAATTTTTTTTTTCATAAAATGATATAAGATTCATTTTGAATGGAACAGCTGTTTTTTTTTCGTGATTTCGGGGTTGGTCCAATAATGAAAGTTGTTCAGTTTATTTTTATTTTTACTTTTACTTTTACTTTTACTTTTACTTTTACTTTTACTTTTACTTTTACTTTTACTTTTACTTTTACTTTTACTTTTACTTTTACTTTTACTTTTACTTTTACTTTTACTTTTACTTTTACCTTTACCTTTACCTTTACCTTTACCTTTACCTTTACCTTTACCTTTACCTTTACCTTTACTTTTACTTTTACTTTTACTTTTACTTTTACTTTTACTTTTACTTTTACTTTTACTTTTACTTTTACTTTTACTTTTACTTTTACTTTTACTTTTACTTTTACTTTTACTTTTACTTTTACTTTTACTTTTACTTTTACTTTTACTTTTACTTTTACTTTTACTTTTACTTTTACTTTTACTTTTACTTTTACTTTTACTTTTACTTTTACTTTTACTTTTACTTTTACTTTTACTTTTACTTTTACTTTTACTTTTACTTTTACTTTTACTTTTACTTTTACTTTTACTTTTACTTTTACTTTTACTTTTACTTTTACTTTTACTTTTACTTTTACTTTTACTTTTACTTTTACTTTTACTTTTACTTTTACTTTTACTTTTACTTTTACTTTTACTTTTACTTTTACTTTTACTTTTATTTTTATTTTTATTTTTATTTTTATTTTTAGTTACTTCGCTCGAATGATGTAAAGTAGTATGCTTACCTCGGTTGTAAGTAGCTATTACACCCTCGATCCGTAGCGCCCTTTGCGAGCTACGCTCGCATGGGCGCCAAATTGGATCTTGTTCTGTAATAGCTCTCTTACGTCCCTTGTGTAACAAAAGTAGTTTATTACAGCTTGTATGTTATTGTTGAGGGCTGGAAAGTAAGAGGAAGACCGCAGAAAAGATAGATGGATTGTGTGCGGAATGATATGAATGTGAAGGGAGTGGATGAGGAGATGACGAGTGACAGGAAGGAATGGAAGAGAAGGACGCACTGCACCGAACCCAAATAAGTTGGGGTAAGGGTAGGGGGATAATATTATTGTCACTATACATAGGCGTCGACCTATATCGTCTATTTATAACGATAGCATGCATCGTAATCTGATCGCGTGACACCACGGAATGCTTAACAACTTATCAATTTTACTTTTACTTTTACTTTTACTTTTACTTTTACTTTTACTTTTACTTTTACTTTTACTTTTACTTTTACTTTTACTTTTACTTTTACTTTTACTTTTACTTTTACTTTTACTTTTACTTTTACTTTTACTTTTACTTTTACTTTTACTTTTACTTTTACTTTTACTTTTACTTTTACTTTTACTTTTACTTTTACTTTTACTTTTACTTTTACTTTTACTTTTACTTTTACTTTTACTTTTACTTTTACTTTTATTTTTATTTTTATTTTTATTTTTATTTTTATTTTTATTTTTAGTTACCTCGCTCGAATGATGTAAAGTAGTATGCTTACCTCGGTTGTAAGTAGCTATTACACCCTCGATCCGTAGCGCCCTTTGCGAGCTACGCTCGCATGGGCGCCAAATTGGATCTTGTTCTGTAATAGCTCTCTTACGTCCCTTGTGTAAAGAAAAGATAGATGGATTGTGTGCGGAATGATATGAATGTGAAGGGAGTGGATGAGGAGATGACGAGTGACAGAAAGGAATGGAAGAGAAGGACGCACTGCACCGAACCCAAATAAGTTGGGGTAAGGGTAGGGGGATAATATTATTGTCACTATACATAGGCGTCGACCTATATCGTCTATTTATAACGATAGCATGCATCGTAATCTGATCGCGTGACACCACGGAATGCTTAACAACTTCTTATCAATTAGACCATCGATCAAAAATCGATGCTATTATTTGAATTTTTCATCATACTGCTCGGTAACTAGCATTTACTAATGAGTATGAGGCTGTGTAAGTTGACATGTGCAACACAGTGCATTGTTTAGATAGAACGTTCCATTTTCAGATCACTTTACAAGTCAAGCATGGTGAATGCTTTAATTGTAAAGTACACTTTTACAATTCAAGCATTTAAAACTCCTTAGTGAACCAATCTTTTTTCTTATTTATAAACTGACGAAACTTTTTACTGAAAAAAAAACAACAACGAAATTAGCGGTATTTCATTTCAGTTCAAGCTATGCAAAACTCCTTGGTCAAACAATTTTTTTTTTCATAAAATGATATAAGATTCATTTTGAATGGAACAGCTGTTTTTTTTTCGTGATTTCGGGGTTGGTCCAATAATGAAAGTTGTTCAGTTTATTTTATTTTTATTTTTATTTTTACTTTTACTTTTACTTTTACTTTTACTTTTACTTCTACTTCTACTTCTACTTCTACTTCTACTTCTACTTCTACTTCTACTTCTACTTCTACTTCCACTTCCACTTCCACTTCCACTTCCACTTCCACTTCCACTTCCACTTCCACTTCCACTTCCACTTCCACTTCCACTTCCACTTCCACTTCCACTTCCACTTCCACTTCCACTTCCACTTCCACTTCCACTTCCACTTCCACTTCCACTTCCACTTCCACTTCCACTTCCACTTCCACTTCCACTTCCACTTCCACTTCCACTTCCACTTCCACTTCCACTTCCACTTCCACTTCCACTTCCACTTTTACTTTTACTTTTATTTTTATTTTTATTTTTATTTTTATTTTTATTTTTATTTTTATTTTTATTTTTATTTTTATTTTTATTTTTAGTTACCTCGCTCGAATGATGTAAAGTAGTATGCTTACCTCGGTTGTAAGTAGCTATTACACCCTCGATCCGTAGCGCCCTTTGCGAGCTACGCTCGCATGGGCGCCAAATTGGATCTTGTTCTGTAATAGCTCTCTTACGTCCCTTGTGTAACAAAAGTAGTTTATTACAGCTTGTATGTTATTGTTGAGGGCTGGAAAGTAAGAGGAAGACCGCAAAAAAGATAGATGGATTGTGTGCGGAATGATATGAATGTGAAGGGAGTGGATGAGGAGATGACGAGTGACAGGAAGGAATGGAAGAGAAGGACGCACTGCACCGAACCCAAATAAGTTGGGGTAAGGGTAGGGTATAAGGGTATATTATTGTCACTATACATAGGCGTCGACCTATATCGTCTATTTATAACGATAGCATGCATCGTAATCTGATCGCGTGACACCACGGAATGCTTAACAACTTCTTATCAATTAGACCATCGATCAAAAATCGATGCTATTATTTGAATTTTTCATCATACTGCTCGGTAACTAGCATTTACTAATGAGTATGAGGCTGTGTAAGTTGACATGTGCAACACAGTGCATTGTTTAGATAGAACGTTCCATTTTCAGATCACTTTACAAGTCAAGCATGGTGAATGCTTTAATTGTAAAGTACACTTTTACAATTCAAGCATTTAAAACTCCTTAGTGAACCAATCTTTTTTCTTATTTATAAACTGACGAAACTTTTTACTGAAAAAAAAACAACAACGAAATTAGCGGTATTTCATTTCAGTTCAAGCTATGCAAAACTCCTTGGTCAAACAATTTTTTTTTTCATAAAATGATATAAGATTCATTTTGAATGGAACAGCTGTTTTTTTTTCGTGATTTCGGGGTTGGTCCAATAATGAAAGTTGTTCAGTTTATTTTTATTTTTACTTTTACTTTTACTTTTACTTTTACTTTTACTTTTACTTTTACTTTTACTTTTACTTTTACTTTTACTTTTACTTTTACTTTTACTTTTACTTTTACTTTAACTTTAACTTTTACTTTTACTTTTACTTTTACTTTTACTTTTACTTTTACTTTTACTTTTACTTTTATTTTTATTTTTATTTTTATTTTTATTTTTATTTTTATTTTTATTTTTATTTTTATTTTTATTTTTATTTTTATTTTTATTTTTAGTTACCTCGCTCGAATGATGTAAAGTAGTATGCTTACCTCGGTTGTAAGTAGCTATTACACCCTCGATCCGTAGCGCCCTTTGCGAGCTACGCTCGCATGGGCGCCAAATTGGATCTTGTTCTGTAATAGCTCTCTTACGTCCCTTGTGTAACAAAAGTAGTTTATTACAGCTTTTATGTTATTGTTGAGGGCTGGAAAGTAAGAGGAAGACCGCAGAAAAGATAGATGGATTGTGTGCGGAATGATATGAATGTGAAGGGAGTGGATGAGGAGATGACGAGTGACAGGAAGGAATGGAAGAGAAGGACGCACTGCACCGAACCCAAATAAGTTGGGGTAAGGGTAGGGGGATAATATTATTGTCACTATACATAGGCGTCGACCTATATCGTCTATTTATAACGATAGCATGCATCGTAATCTGATCGCGTGACACCACGGAATGCTTAACATCTTCTTATCAATTAGACCATCGATCAAAAATCGATGCTATTATTTGAATTTTTCATCATACTGCTCGGTAACTAGCATTTACTAATGAGTATGAGGCTGTGTAAGTTGACATGTGCAACACAGTGCATTGTTTAGATAGAACGTTCCATTTTCAGATCACTTTACAAGTCAAGCATGGTGAATGCTTTAATTGTAAAGTACACTTTTACAATTCAAGCATTTAAAACTCCTTAGTGAACCAATCTTTTTTCTTATTTATAAACTGACGAAACTTTTTACTGAAAAAAAAACAACAACGAAATTAGCGGTATTTCATTTCAGTTCAAGCTATGCAAAACTCCTTGGTCAAACAATTTTTTTTTTCATAAAATGATATAAGATTCATTTTGAATGGAACAGCTGTTTTTTTTCGTGATTTCGGGGTTAGTCCAATAATGAAAGTTGTTCAGTTTATTTTTATTTTTACTTTTACTTTTACTTTTACTTTTACTTTTACTTTTACTTTTACTTTTACTTTTACTTTTACTTTTACTTTTACTTTTACTTTTACTTTTACTTTTACTTTTACTTTTACTTTTACTTTTACTTTTACTTTTACTTTTACTTTTACTTTTACTTTTACTTTTACTTTTACTTTTACTTTTACTTTTACTTTTACTTTTACTTTTACTTTTACTTTTACTTTTACTTTTACTTTTACTTTTACTTTTACTTTTACTTTTACTTTTACTTTTACTTTTACTTTTACTTTTACTTTTACTTTTACTTTTACTTTTACTTTTACTTTTACTTTTACTTTTACTTTTACTTTTACTTTTACTTTTACTTTTACTTTTACTTTTACTTTTATTTTTATTTTTATTTTTATTTTTATTTTTATTTTTATTTTTATTTTTATTTTTATTTTTAGTTACCTCGCTCGAATGATGTAAAGTAGTATGCTTACCTCGGTTGTAAGTAGCTATTTCACCCTCGATCCGTAGCGCCCTTTGCGAGCTACGCTCGCATGGGCGCCAAATTGGATCTTGTTCTGTAATAGCTCTCTTACGTCCCTTGTGTAACAAAAGTAGTTTATTACAGCTTGTATGTTATTGTTGAGGGCTGGAAAGTAAGAGGAAGACCGCAGAAAAGATAGATGGATTGTGTGCGGAATGATATGAATGTGAAGGGAGTGGATGAGGAGATGACGAGTGACAGGAAGGAATGGAAGAGAAGGACGCACTGCACCGAACCCAAATAAGTTGGGGTAAGGGTAGGGGGATAATATTATTGTCACTATACATAGGCGTCGACCTATATCGTCTATTTATAACGATAGCATGCATCGTAATCTGATCGCGTGACACCACGGAATGCTTAACAACTTCTTATCAATTAGACCATCGATCAAAAATCGATGCTATTATTTGAATTTTTCATCATTCTGCTCGGTAACTAGCATTTACTAATGAGTATGAGGCTGTGTAAGTTGACATGTGCAACACAGTGCATTGTTTAGATAGAACGTTCCATTTTCAGATCACTTTACAAGTCAAGCATGGTGAATGCTTTAATTGTAAAGTACACTTTTACAATTCAAGCATTTAAAACTCCTTAGTGAACCAATCTTTTTTCTTATTTATAAACTGACGAAACTTTTTACTGAAAAAAAAACAACAACGAAATTAGCGGTATTTCATTTCAGTTCAAGCTATGCAAAACTCCTTGGTCAAACAATTTTTTTTTTCATAAAATGATATAAGATTCATTTTGAATGGAACAGCTGTTTTTTTTTCGTGATTTCGGGGTTGGTCCAATAATGAAAGTTGTTCAGTTTATTTTATTTTTATTTTTATTTTTATTTTTATTTTTACTTTTACTTTTACTTTTACTTTTACTTTTACTTTTACTTTTACTTTTACTTTTACTTTTACTTTTACTTTTACTTTTACTTTTACTTTTACTTTTACTTTTACTTTTACTTTTACTTTTACTTTTACTTTTACTTTTACTTTTACTTTTACTTTTACTTTTACTTTTACTTTTACTTTTACTTTTACTTTTACTTTTACTTTTACTTTTACTTTTACTTTTACTTTTACTTTTACTTTTACTTTTACTTTTACTTTTACTTTTACTTTTACTTTTACTTTTACTTTTACTTTTACTTTTACTTTTACTTTTACTTTAACTTCAACTTCAACTTCTACTTCTACTTCTACTTCTACTTCTACTTCTACTTCTACTTCTACTTCTACTTCTACTTCTACTTCTACTTCCACTTCCACTTCCACTTCCACTTCCACTTCCACTTCCACTTCCACTTCCACTTCCACTTCCACTTCCACTTCCACTTCCACTTCCACTTCCACTTCCACTTCCACTTCCACTTCCACTTCCACTTCCACTTCCACTTCCACTTCCACTTCCACTTCCACTTCCACTTCCACTTCCACTTCCACTTCCACTTCCACTTCCACTTCCACTTCCACTTCCACTTCCACTTCCACTTCCACTTCCACTTCCACTTCCACTTCCACTTCCACTTCCACTTCCACTTCCACTTCCACTTTTATTTTTATTTTTATTTTTATTTTTATTTTTATTTTTATTTTTATTTTTATTTTTATTTTTATTTTTATTTTTATTTTTATTTTTATTTTTATTTTTATTTTTATTTTTATTTTTATTTTTATTTTTAGTTACCTCGCTCGAATGATGTAAAGTAGTATGCTTACCTCGGTTGTAAGTAGCTATTACACCCTCGATCCGTAGCGCCCTTTGCGAGCTACGCTCGCATGGGCGCCAAATTGGATCTTGTTCTGTAATAGCTCTCTTACGTCCCTTGTGTAACAAAAGTAGTTTATTACAGCTTGTATGTTATTGTTGAGGGCTGGAAAGTAAGAGGAAGACCGCAGAAAAGATAGATGGATTGTGTGCGGAATGATATGAATGTGAAGGGAGTGGATGAGGAGATGACGAGTGACAGGAAGGAATGGAAGAGAAGGACGCACTGCACCGAACCCAAATAAGTTGGGGTAAGGGTAGGGGGATAATATTATTGTCACTATACATAGGCGTCGACCTATATCGTCTATTTATAACGATAGCATGCATCGTAATCTGATCGCGTGACACCACGGAATGCTTAACAACTTCTTATCAATTAGACCATCGATCAAAAATCGATGCTATTATTTGAATTTTTCATCATTCTGCTCGGTAACTAGCATTTACTAATGAGTATGAGGCTTTGTAAGTTGACATGTGCAACACAGTGCATTGTTTAGATAGAACGTTCCATTTTCAGATCACTTTACAAGTCAAGCATGGTGAATGCTTTAATTGTAAAGTACACTTTTACAATTCAAGCATTTAAAACTCCTTAGTGAACCAATCTTTTTTCTTATTTATAAACTGACGAAACTTTTTACTGAAAAAAAAACAACAACGAAATTAGCGGTATTTCATTTCAGTTCAAGCTATGCAAAACTCCTTGGTCAAACAATTTTTTTTTTCATAAAATGATATAAGATTCATTTTGAATGGAACAGCTGTTTTTTTTTCGTGATTTCGGGGTTGGTCCAATAATGAAAGTTGTTCAGTTTATTTTATTTTTATTTTTATTTTTACTTTTACTTTTACTTTTACTTTTACTTTTACTTCTACTTCTACTTCTACTTCTACTTCTACTTCTACTTCTACTTCTACTTCTACTTCTACTTCCACTTCCACTTCCACTTCCACTTCCACTTCCACTTCCACTTCCACTTCCACTTCCACTTCCACTTCCACTTCCACTTCCACTTCCACTTCCACTACCACTTCCACTTCCACTTCCACTTCCACTTCCACTTCCACTTCCACTTCCACTTCCACTTCCACTTCCACTTCCACTTCCACTTCCACTTCCACTTCCACTTCCACTTCAACTTCCACTTCCACTTCCACTTCCACTTCCACTTCCACTTCCACTTCCACTTCCACTTCCACTTCCACTTCCACTTCCACTTCCACTTCCACTTCCACTTCCACTTCCACTTCCACTTCCACTTTTACTTTTATTTTTATTTTTATTTTTATTTTTATTTTTATTTTTATTTTTATTTTTAGTTACCTCGCTCGAATGATGTAAAGTAGTATGCTTACCTCGGTTGTAAGTAGCTATTACACCCTCGATCCGTAGCGCCCTTTGCGAGCTACGCTCGCATGGGCGCCAAATTGGATCTTGTTCTGTAATAGCTCTCTTACGTCCCTTGTGTAACAAAAGTAGTTTATTACAGCTTGTATGTTATTGTTGAGGGCTGGAAAGTAAGAGGAAGACCGCAAAAAAGATAGATGGATTGTGTGCGGAATGATATGAATGTGAAGGGAGTGGATGAGGAGATGACGAGTGACAGGAAGGAATGGAAGAGAAGGACGCACTGCACCGAACCCAAATAAGTTGGGGAAGGGTAGGGTATAAGGGTATATTATTGTCACTATACATAGGCGTCGACCTATATCGTCTATTTATAACGATAGCATGCATCGTAATCTGATCGCGTGACACCACGGAATGCTTAACAACTTCTTATCAATTAGACCATCGATCAAAAATCGATGCTATTATTTGAATTTTTCATCATACTGCTCGGTAACTAGCATTTACTAATGAGTATGAGGCTGTGTAAGTTGACATGTGCAACACAGTGCATTGTTTAGATAGAACGTTCCATTTTCAGATCACTTTACAAGTCAAGCATGGTGAATGCTTTAATTGTAAAGTACACTTTTACAATTCAAGCATTTAAAACTCCTTAGTGAACCAATCTTTTTTCTTATTTATAAACTGACGAAACTTTTTACTGAAAAAAAAACAACAACGAAATTAGCGGTATTTCATTTCAGTTCAAGCTATGCAAAACTCCTTGGTCAAACAATTTTTTTTTTCATAAAATGATATAAGATTCATTTTGAATGGAACAGCTGTTTTTTTATCGTGATTTCGGGGTTGGTCCAATAATGAAAGTTGTTCAGTTTATTTTTATTTTTACTTTTACTTTTACTTTTACTTTTACTTTTACTTTTACTTTTACTTTTACTTTTACTTTTACTTTTACTTTTACTTTTACTTTTACTTTTACTTTTACTTTTACTTTTACTTTTACTTTTACTTTTACTTTTACCTTTACCTTTACCTTTACCTTTACCTTTACCTTTACCTTTACCTTTACCTTTACCTTTACTTTTACTTTTACTTTTACTTTTACTTTTACTTTTACTTTTACTTTTACTTTTACTTTTACTTTTACTTTTACTTTTACTTTTACTTTTACTTTTACTTTTACTTTTACTTTTACTTTTACTTTTACTTTTACTTTTACTTTTACTTTTACTTTTACTTTTACTTTTACTTTTACTTTTACTTTTACTTTTACTTTTACTTTTACTTTTACTTTTACTTTTACTTTTACTTTTACTTTTACTTTTACTTTTACTTTTACTTTTACTTTTACTTTTACTTTTACTTTTACTTTTACTTTTACTTTTACTTTTACTTTTACTTTTACTTTTACTTTTACTTTTACTTTTACTTTTATTTTTATTTTTATTTTTATTTTTATTTTTAGTTACTTCGCTCGAATGATGTAAAGTAGTATGCTTACCTCGGTTGTAAGTAGCTATTACACCCTCGATCCGTAGCGCCCTTTGCGAGCTACGCTCGCATGGGCGCCAAATTGGATCTTGTTCTGTAATAGCTCTCTTACGTCCCTTGTGTAACAAAAGTAGTTTATTACAGCTTGTATGTTATTGTTGAGGGCTGGAAAGTAAGAGGAAGACCGCAGAAAAGATAGATGGATTGTGTGCGGAATGATATGAATGTGAAGGGAGTGGATGAGGAGATGACGAGTGACAGGAAGGAATGGAAGAGAAGGACGCACTGCACCGAACCCAAATAAGTTGGGGTAAGGGTAGGGGGATAATATTATTGTCACTATACATAGGCGTCGACCTATATCGTCTATTTATAACGATAGCATGCATCGTAATCTGATCGCGTGACACCACGGAATGCTTAACAACTTATCAATTTTACTTTTACTTTTACTTTTACTTTTACTTTTACTTTTACTTTTACTTTTACTTTTACTTTTACTTTTACTTTTACTTTTACTTTTACTTTTACTTTTACTTTTACTTTTACTTTTACTTTTACTTTTACTTTTACTTTTACTTTTACTTTTACTTTTACTTTTACTTTTACTTTTACTTTTACTTTTACTTTTACTTTTACTTTTACTTTTATTTTTATTTTTATTTTTATTTTTATTTTTATTTTTATTTTTATTTTTATTTTTATTTTTAGTTACCTCGCTCGAATGATGTAAAGTAGTATGCTTACCTCGGTTGTAAGTAGCTATTACACCCTCGATCCGTAGCGCCCTTTGCGAGCTACGCTCGCATGGGCGCCAAATTGGATCTTGTTCTGTAATAGCTCTCTTACGTCCCTTGTGTAAAGAAAAGATAGATGGATTGTGTGCGGAATGATATGAATGTGAAGGGAGTGGATGAGGAGATGACGAGTGACAGAAAGGAATGGAAGAGAAGGACGCACTGCACCGAACCCAAATAAGTTGGGGTAAGGGTAGGGGGATAATATTATTGTCACTATACATAGGCGTCGACCTATATCGTCTATTTATAACGATAGCATGCATCGTAATCTGATCGCGTGACACCACGGAATGCTTAACAACTTCTTATCAATTAGACCATCGATCAAAAATCGATGCTATTATTTGAATTTTTCATCATACTGCTCGGTAACTAGCATTTACTAATGAGTATGAGGCTGTGTAAGTTGACATGTGCAACACAGTGCATTGTTTAGATAGAACGTTCCATTTTCAGATCACTTTACAAGTCAAGCATGGTGAATGCTTTAATTGTAAAGTACACTTTTACAATTCAAGCATTTAAAACTCCTTAGTGAACCAATCTTTTTTCTTATTTATAAACTGACGAAACTTTTTACTGAAAAAAAAACAACAACGAAATTAGCGGTATTTCATTTCAGTTCAAGCTATGCAAAACTCCTTGGTCAAACAATTTTTTTTTTCATAAAATGATATAAGATTCATTTTGAATGGAACAGCTGTTTTTTTTTCGTGATTTCGGGGTTGGTCCAATAATGAAAGTTGTTCAGTTTATTTTATTTTTATTTTTATTTTTACTTTTACTTTTACTTTTACTTTTACTTTTACTTCTACTTCTACTTCTACTTCTACTTCTACTTCTACTTCTACTTCTACTTCTACTTCTACTTCTACTTCCACTTCCACTTCCACTTCCACTTCCACTTCCACTTCCACTTCCACTTCCACTTCCACTTCCACTTCCACTTCCACTTCCACTTCCACTTCCACTTCCACTTCCACTTCCACTTCCACTTCCACTTCCACTTCCACTTCCACTTCCACTTCCACTTCCACTTCCACTTCCACTTCCACTTTTACTTTTACTTTTATTTTTATTTTTATTTTTATTTTTATTTTTATTTTTATTTTTATTTTTATTTTTAGTTACCTCGCTCGAATGATGTAAAGTAGTATGCTTACCTCGGTTGTAAGTAGCTATTACACCCTCGATCCGTAGCGCCCTTTGCGAGCTACGCTCGCATGGGCGCCAAATTGGATCTTGTTCTGTAATAGCTCTCTTACGTCCCTTGTGTAACAAAAGTAGTTTATTACAGCTTGTATGTTATTGTTGAGGGCTGGAAAGTAAGAGGAAGACCGCAAAAAAGATAGATGGATTGTGTGCGGAATGATATGAATGTGAAGGGAGTGGATGAGGAGATGACGAGTGACAGGAAGGAATGGAAGAGAAGGACGCACTGCACCGAACCCAAATAAGTTGGGGTAAGGGTAGGGTATAAGGGTATATTATTGTCACTATACATAGGCGTCGACCTATATCGTCTATTTATAACGATAGCATGCATCGTAATCTGATCGCGTGACACCACGGAATGCTTAACAACTTCTTATCAATTAGACCATCGATCAAAAATCGATGCTATTATTTGAATTTTTCATCATACTGCTCGGTAACTAGCATTTACTAATGAGTATGAGGCTGTGTAAGTTGACATGTGCAACACAGTGCATTGTTTAGATAGAACGTTCCATTTTCAGATCACTTTACAAGTCAAGCATGGTGAATGCTTTAATTGTAAAGTACACTTTTACAATTCAAGCATTTAAAACTCCTTAGTGAACCAATCTTTTTTCTTATTTATAAACTGACGAAACTTTTTACTGAAAAAAAAACAACAACGAAATTAGCGGTATTTCATTTCAGTTCAAGCTATGCAAAACTCCTTGGTCAAACAATTTTTTTTTTCATAAAATGATATAAGATTCATTTTGAATGGAACAGCTGTTTTTTTTTCGTGATTTCGGGGTTGGTCCAATAATGAAAGTTGTTCAGTTTATTTTTATTTTTACTTTTACTTTTACTTTTACTTTTACTTTTACTTTTACTTTTACTTTTACTTTTACTTTTACTTTTACTTTTACTTTTACTTTTACTTTTACTTTTACTTTAACTTTTACTTTTACTTTTACTTTTACTTTTACTTTTACTTTTACTTTTACTTTTACTTTTACTTTTATTTTTATTTTTATTTTTATTTTTATTTTTATTTTTATTTTTATTTTTATTTTTATTTTTATTTTTATTTTTATTTTTATTTTTAGTTACCTCGCTCGAATGATGTAAAGTAGTATGCTTACCTCGGTTGTAAGTAGCTATTACACCCTCGATCCGTAGCGCCCTTTGCGAGCTACGCTCGCATGGGCGCCAAATTGGATCTTGTTCTGTAATAGCTCTCTTACGTCCCTTGTGTAACAAAAGTAGTTTATTACAGCTTTTATGTTATTGTTGAGGGCTGGAAAGTAAGAGGAAGACCGCAGAAAAGATAGATGGATTGTGTGCGGAATGATATGAATGTGAAGGGAGTGGATGAGGAGATGACGAGTGACAGGAAGGAATGGAAGAGAAGGACGCACTGCACCGAACCCAAATAAGTTGGGGTAAGGGTAGGGGGATAATATTATTGTCACTATACATAGGCGTCGACCTATATCGTCTATTTATAACGATAGCATGCATCGTAATCTGATCGCGTGACACCACGGAATGCTTAACATCTTCTTATCAATTAGACCATCGATCAAAAATCGATGCTATTATTTGAATTTTTCATCATACTGCTCGGTAACTAGCATTTACTAATGAGTATGAGGCTGTGTAAGTTGACATGTGCAACACAGTGCATTGTTTAGATAGAACGTTCCATTTTCAGATCACTTTACAAGTCAAGCATGGTGAATGCTTTAATTGTAAAGTACACTTTTACAATTCAAGCATTTAAAACTCCTTAGTGAACCAATCTTTTTTCTTATTTATAAACTGACGAAACTTTTTACTGAAAAAAAAACAACAACGAAATTAGCGGTATTTCATTTCAGTTCAAGCTATGCAAAACTCCTTGGTCAAACAATTTTTTTTTTCATAAAATGATATAAGATTCATTTTGAATGGAACAGCTGTTTTTTTTCGTGATTTCGGGGTTAGTCCAATAATGAAAGTTGTTCAGTTTATTTTTATTTTTACTTTTACTTTTACTTTTACTTTTACTTTTACTTTTACTTTTACTTTTACTTTTACTTTTACTTTTACTTTTACTTTTACTTTTACTTTTACTTTTACTTTTACTTTTACTTTTACTTTTACTTTTACTTTTACTTTTACTTTTACTTTTACTTTTACTTTTACTTTTACTTTTACTTTTACTTTTACTTTTACTTTTACTTTTACTTTTACTTACTTCTACTTCTACTTCTACTTCTACTTCTACTTCTACTTCTACTTCTACTTCTACTTCTACTTCCACTTCCACTTCCACTTCCACTTCCACTTCCACTTCCACTTCCACTTCCACTTCCACTTCCACTTCCACTTCCACTTCCACTTCCACTTCCACTTCCACTTCCAGTTCCACTTCCACTTCCACTTCCACTTCCACTTCCACTTCCACTTCCACTTCCACTTCCACTTCCACTTCCACTTCCACTTCCACTTCCACTTCCACTTCCACTTTTACTTTTACTTTTATTTTTATTTTTATTTTTATTTTTATTTTTATTTTTATTTTTATTTTTATTTTTATTTTTATTTTTATTTTTAGTTACCTCGCTCGAATGATGTAAAGTAGTATGCTTACCTCGGTTGTAAGTAGCTATTACACCCTCGATCCGTAGCGCCCTTTGCGAGCTACGCTCGCATGGGCGCCAAATTGGATCTTGTTCTGTAATAGCTCTCTTACGTCCCTTGTGTAACAAAAGTAGTTTATTACAGCTTGTATGTTATTGTTGAGGGCTGGAAAGTAAGAGGAAGACCGCAAAAAAGATAGATGGATTGTGTGCGGAATGATATGAATGTGAAGGGAGTGGATGAGGAGATGACGAGTGACAGGAAGGAATGGAAGAGAAGGACGCACTGCACCGAACCCAAATAAGTTGGGGTAAGGGTAGGGTATAAGGGTATATTATTGTCACTATACATAGGCGTCGACCTATATCGTCTATTTATAACGATAGCATGCATCGTAATCTGATCGCGTGACACCACGGAATGCTTAACAACTTCTTATCAATTAGACCATCGATCAAAAATCGATGCTATTATTTGAATTTTTCATCATACTGCTCGGTAACTAGCATTTACTAATGAGTATGAGGCTGTGTAAGTTGACATGTGCAACACAGTGCATTGTTTAGATAGAACGTTCCATTTTCAGATCACTTTACAAGTCAAGCATGGTGAATGCTTTAATTGTAAAGTACACTTTTACAATTCAAGCATTTAAAACTCCTTAGTGAACCAATCTTTTTTCTTATTTATAAACTGACGAAACTTTTTACTGAAAAAAAAACAACAACGAAATTAGCGGTATTTCATTTCAGTTCAAGCTATGCAAAACTCCTTGGTCAAACAATTTTTTTTTTCATAAAATGATATAAGATTCATTTTGAATGGAACAGCTGTTTTTTTTTCGTGATTTCGGGGTTGGTCCAATAATGAAAGTTGTTCAGTTTATTTTTATTTTTACTTTTACTTTTACTTTTACTTTTACTTTTACTTTTACTTTTACTTTTACTTTTACTTTTACTTTTACTTTTACTTTTACTTTTACTTTTACTTTAACTTTAACTTTTACTTTTACTTTTACTTTTACTTTTACTTTTACTTTTACTTTTACTTTTACTTTTATTTTTATTTTTATTTTTATTTTTATTTTTATTTTTATTTTTATTTTTATTTTTATTTTTATTTTTATTTTTATTTTTATTTTTATTTTTATTTTTAGTTACCTCGCTCGAATGATGTAAAGTAGTATGCTTACCTCGGTTGTAAGTAGCTATTACACCCTCGATCCGTAGCGCCCTTTGCGAGCTACGCTCGCATGGGCGCCAAATTGGATCTTGTTCTGTAATAGCTCTCTTACGTCCCTTGTGTAACAAAAGTAGTTTATTACAGCTTTTATGTTATTGTTGAGGGCTGGAAAGTAAGAGGAAGACCGCAGAAAAGATAGATGGATTGTGTGCGGAATGATATGAATGTGAAGGGAGTGGATGAGGAGATGACGAGTGACAGGAAGGAATGGAAGAGAAGGACGCACTGCACCGAACCCAAATAAGTTGGGGTAAGGGTAGGGGGATAATATTATTGTCACTATACATAGGCGTCGACCTATATCGTCTATTTATAACGATAGCATGCATCGTAATCTGATCGCGTGACACCACGGAATGCTTAACATCTTCTTATCAATTAGACCATCGATCAAAAATCGATGCTATTATTTGAATTTTTCATCATACTGCTCGGTAACTAGCATTTACTAATGAGTATGAGGCTGTGTAAGTTGACATGTGCAACACAGTGCATTGTTTAGATAGAACGTTCCATTTTCAGATCACTTTACAAGTCAAGCATGGTGAATGCTTTAATTGTAAAGTACACTTTTACAATTCAAGCATTTAAAACTCCTTAGTGAACCAATCTTTTTTCTTATTTATAAACTGACGAAACTTTTTACTGAAAAAAAAACAACAACGAAATTAGCGGTATTTCATTTCAGTTCAAGCTATGCAAAACTCCTTGGTCAAACAATTTTTTTTTTCATAAAATGATATAAGATTCATTTTGAATGGAACAGCTGTTTTTTTTCGTGATTTCGGGGTTAGTCCAATAATGAAAGTTGTTCAGTTTATTTTTATTTTTACTTTTACTTTTACTTTTACTTTTACTTTTACTTTTACTTTTACTTTTACTTTTACTTTTACTTTTACTTTTACTTTTACTTTTACTTTTACTTTTACTTTTACTTTTACTTTTACTTTTACTTTTACTTTTACTTTTACTTTTACTTTTACTTTTACTTTTACTTTTACTTTTACTTTTACTTTTACTTTTACTTTTACTTTTACTTTTACTTTTACTTTTACTTTTACTTTTACTTTTACTTTTACTTTTACTTTTACTTTTACTTTTACTTTTACTTTTACTTTTACTTTTACTTTTACTTTTACTTTTACTTTTACTTTTACTTTTACTTTTACTTTTACTTTTACTTTTACTTTTACTTTTACTTTTACTTTTACTTTTACTTTTACTTTTACTTTTACTTTTATTTTTATTTTTATTTTTATTTTTATTTTTATTTTTATTTTTATTTTTATTTTTAGTTACCTCGCTCGAATGATGTAAAGTAGTATGCTTACCTCGGTTGTAAGTAGCTATTTCACCCTCGATCCGTAGCGCCCTTTGCGAGCTACGCTCGCATGGGCGCCAAATTGGATCTTGTTCTGTAATAGCTCTCTTACGTCCCTTGTGTAACAAAAGTAGTTTATTACAGCTTGTATGTTATTGTTGAGGGCTGGAAAGTAAGAGGAAGACCGCAGAAAAGATAGATGGATTGTGTGCGGAATGATATGAATGTGAAGGGAGTGGATGAGGAGATGACGAGTGACAGGAAGGAATGGAAGAGAAGGACGCACTGCACCGAACCCAAATAAGTTGGGGTAAGGGTAGGGGGATAATATTATTGTCACTATACATAGGCGTCGACCTATATCGTCTATTTATAACGATAGCATGCATCGTAATCTGATCGCGTGACACCACGGAATGCTTAACAACTTCTTATCAATTAGACCATCGATCAAAAATCGATGCTATTATTTGAATTTTTCATCATTCTGCTCGGTAACTAGCATTTACTAATGAGTATGAGGCTGTGTAAGTTGACATGTGCAACACAGTGCATTGTTTAGATAGAACGTTCCATTTTCAGATCACTTTACAAGTCAAGCATGGTGAATGCTTTAATTGTAAAGTACACTTTTACAATTCAAGCATTTAAAACTCCTTAGTGAACCAATCTTTTTTCTTATTTATAAACTGACGAAACTTTTTACTGAAAAAAAAACAACAACGAAATTAGCGGTATTTCATTTCAGTTCAAGCTATGCAAAACTCCTTGGTCAAACAATTTTTTTTTTCATAAAATGATATAAGATTCATTTTGAATGGAACAGCTGTTTTTTTTTCGTGATTTCGGGGTTGGTCCAATAATGAAAGTTGTTCAGTTTATTTTATTTTTATTTTTATTTTTATTTTTATTTTTACTTTTACTTTTACTTTTACTTTTACTTTTACTTTTACTTTTACTTTTACTTTTACTTTTACTTTTACTTTTACTTTTACTTTTACTTTTACTTTTACTTTTACTTTTACTTTTACTTTTACTTTTACTTTTACTTTTACTTTTACTTTTACTTTTACTTTTACTTTTACTTTTACTTTTACTTTTACTTTTACTTTTACTTTTACTTTTACTTTTACTTTTACTTTTACTTTTACTTTTACTTTTACTTTTACTTTTACTTTTACTTTTACTTTTACTTTTACTTTTACTTTTACTTTTACTTTTACTTTTACTTTTACTTTTACTTTTACTTTTACTTTTACTTTTACTTTTACTTTTACTTTAACTTCAACTTCAACTTCTACTTCTACTTCTACTTCTACTTCTACTTCTACTTCTACTTCTACTTCTACTTCTACTTCTACTTCTACTTCTACTTCTACTTCTACTTCCACTTCTACTTCCACTTCCACTTCCACTTCCACTTCCACTTCCACTTCCACTTCCACTTCCACTTCCACTTCCACTTCCACTTCCACTTCCACTTCCACTTCCACTTCCACTTCCACTTCCACTTCCACTTCCACTTCCACTTCCACTTCCACTTCCACTTCCACTTCCACTTCCACTTCCTTTTCCACTTCCACTTCCACTTCCACTTCCACTTCCACTTCCACTTCCACTTCCACTTCCACTTCCACTTCCACTTCCACTTCCACTTCCACTTCCACTTCCACTTCCACTTCCACTTTTATTTTTATTTTTATTTTTATTTTTATTTTTATTTTTATTTTTATTTTTATTTTTATTTTTATTTTTATTTTTATTTTTATTTTTATTTTTATTTTTATTTTTATTTTTATTTTTATTTTTATTTTTAGTTACCTCGCTCGAATGATGTAAAGTAGTATGCTTACCTCGGTTGTAAGTAGCTATTACACCCTCGATCCGTAGCGCCCTTTGCGAGCTACGCTCGCATGGGCGCCAAATTGGATCTTGTTCTGTAATAGCTCTCTTACGTCCCTTGTGTAACAAAAGTAGTTTATTACAGCTTGTATGTTATTGTTGAGGGCTGGAAAGTAAGAGGAAGACCGCAGAAAAGATAGATGGATTGTGTGCGGAATGATATGAATGTGAAGGGAGTGGATGAGGAGATGACGAGTGACAGGAAGGAATGGAAGAGAAGGACGCACTGCACCGAACCCAAATAAGTTGGGGTAAGGGTAGGGGGATAATATTATTGTCACTATACATAGGCGTCGACCTATATCGTCTATTTATAACGATAGCATGCATCGTAATCTGATCGCGTGACACCACGGAATGCTTAACAACTTCTTATCAATTAGACCATCGATCAAAAATCGATGCTATTATTTGAATTTTTCATCATTCTGCTCGGTAACTAGCATTTACTAATGAGTATGAGGCTTTGTAAGTTGACATGTGCAACACAGTGCATTGTTTAGATAGAACGTTCCATTTTCAGATCACTTTACAAGTCAAGCATGGTGAATGCTTTAATTGTAAAGTACACTTTTACAATTCAAGCATTTAAAACTCCTTAGTGAACCAATCTTTTTTCTTATTTATAAACTGACGAAACTTTTTACTGAAAAAAAAACAACAACGAAATTAGCGGTATTTCATTTCAGTTTAAGCTATGCAAAACTCCTTGGTCAAACAATTTTTTTTTTCATAAAATGATATAAGATTCATTTTGAATGGAACAGCTGTTTTTTTTTCGTGATTTCGGGGTTGGTCCAATAATGAAAGTTGTTCAGTTTATTTTATTTTTATTTTTATTTTTACTTTTACTTTTACTTTTACTTTTACTTTTACTTCTACTTCTACTTCTACTTCTACTTCTACTTCTACTTCTACTTCTACTTCCACTTCCACTTCCACTTCCACTTCCACTTCCACTTCCACTTCCACTTCCACTTCCACTTCCACTTCCACTTCCACTTCCACTTCCACTTCCACTACCACTTCCACTTCCACTTCCACTTCCACTTCCACTTCCACTTCCACTTCCACTTCCACTTCCACTTCCACTTCCACTTCCACTTCCACTTCCACTTCCACTTCCACTTCAACTTCCACTTCCACTTCCACTTCCACTTCCACTTCCACTTCCACTTCCACTTCCACTTCCACTTCCACTTCCACTTCCACTTCCACTTCCACTTCCACTTCCACTTCCACTTCCACTTTTACTTTTATTTTTATTTTTATTTTTATTTTTATTTTTATTTTTATTTTTATTTTTATTTTTATTTTTATTTTTATTTTTAGTTACCTCGCTCGAATGATGTAAAGTAGTATGCTTACCTCGGTTGTAAGTAGCTATTACACCCTCGATCCGTAGCGCCCTTTGCGAGCTACGCTCGCATGGGCGCCAAATTGGATCTTGTTCTGTAATAGCTCTCTTACGTCCCTTGTGTAACAAAAGTAGTTTATTACAGCTTGTATGTTATTGTTGAGGGCTGGAAAGTAAGAGGAAGACCGCAAAAAAGATAGATGGATTGTGTGCGGAATGATATGAATGTGAAGGGAGTGGATGAGGAGATGACGAGTGACAGGAAGGAATGGAAGAGAAGGACGCACTGCACCGAACCCAAATAAGTTGGGGAAGGGTAGGGTATAAGGGTATATTATTGTCACTATACATAGGCGTCGACCTATATCGTCTATTTATAACGATAGCATGCATCGTAATCTGATCGCGTGACACCACGGAATGCTTAACAACTTCTTATCAATTAGACCATCGATCAAAAATCGATGCTATTATTTGAATTTTTCATCATACTGCTCGGTAACTAGCATTTACTAATGAGTATGAGGCTGTGTAAGTTGACATGTGCAACACAGTGCATTGTTTAGATAGAACGTTCCATTTTCAGATCACTTTACAAGTCAAGCATGGTGAATGCTTTAATTGTAAAGTACACTTTTACAATTCAAGCATTTAAAACTCCTTAGTGAACCAATCTTTTTTCTTATTTATAAACTGACGAAACTTTTTACTGAAAAAAAAACAACAACGAAATTAGCGGTATTTCATTTCAGTTCAAGCTATGCAAAACTCCTTGGTCAAACAATTTTTTTTTTCATAAAATGATATAAGATTCATTTTGAATGGAACAGCTGTTTTTTTATCGTGATTTCGGGGTTGGTCCAATAATGAAAGTTGTTCAGTTTATTTTTATTTTTACTTTTACTTTTACTTTTACTTTTACTTTTACTTTTACTTTTACTTTTACTTTTACTTTTACTTTTACTTTTACTTTTACTTTTACTTTTACTTTTACTTTTACTTTTACTTTTACCTTTACCTTTACCTTTACCTTTACCTTTACCTTTACCTTTACCTTTACCTTTACCTTTACCTTTACTTTTACTTTTACTTTTACTTTTACTTTTACTTTTACTTTTACTTTTACTTTTACTTTTACTTTTACTTTTACTTTTACTTTTACTTTTACTTTTACTTTTACTTTTACTTTTACTTTTACTTTTACTTTTACTTTTACTTTTACTTTTACTTTTACTTTTACTTTTACTTTTACTTTTACTTTTACTTTTACTTTTACTTTTACTTTTACTTTTACTTTTACTTTTACTTTTACTTTTACTTTTACTTTTACTTTTACTTTTACTTTTACTTTTACTTTTACTTTTACTTTTACTTTTACTTTTACTTTTACTTTTATTTTTATTTTTATTTTTATTTTTATTTTTAGTTACTTCGCTCGAATGATGTAAAGTAGTATGCTTACCTCGGTTGTAAGTAGCTATTACACCCTCGATCCGTAGCGCCCTTTGCGAGCTACGCTCGCATGGGCGCCAAATTGGATCTTGTTCTGTAATAGCTCTCTTACGTCCCTTGTGTAACAAAAGTAGTTTATTACAGCTTGTATGTTATTGTTGAGGGCTGGAAAGTAAGAGGAAGACCGCAGAAAAGATAGATGGATTGTGTGCGGAATGATATGAATGTGAAGGGAGTGGATGAGGAGATGACGAGTGACAGGAAGGAATGGAAGAGAAGGACGCACTGCACCGAACCCAAATAAGTTGGGGTAAGGGTAGGGGGATAATATTATTGTCACTATACATAGGCGTCGACCTATATCGTCTATTTATAACGATAGCATGCATCGTAATCTGATCGCGTGACACCACGGAATGCTTAACAACTTATCAATTTTACTTTTACTTTTACTTTTACTTTTACTTTTACTTTTACTTTTACTTTTACTTTTACTTTTACTTTTACTTTTACTTTTACTTTTACTTTTACTTTTACTTTTACTTTTACTTTTACTTTTACTTTTACTTTTACTTTTACTTTTACTTTTACTTTTACTTTTACTTTTACTTTTACTTTTACTTTTACTTTTACTTTTACTTTTATTTTTATTTTTATTTTTATTTTTATTTTTATTTTTATTTTTATTTTTATTTTTATTTTTATTTTTAGTTACCTCGCTCGAATGATGTAAAGTAGTATGCTTACCTCGGTTGTAAGTAGCTATTACACCCTCGATCCGTAGCGCCCTTTGCGAGCTACGCTCGCATGGGCGCCAAATTGGATCTTGTTCTGTAATAGCTCTCTTACGTCCCTTGTGTAAAGAAAAGATAGATGGATTGTGTGCGGAATGATATGAATGTGAAGGGAGTGGATGAGGAGATGACGAGTGACAGAAAGGAATGGAAGAGAAGGACGCACTGCACCGAACCCAAATAAGTTGGGGTAAGGGTAGGGGGATAATATTATTGTCACTATACATAGGCGTCGACCTATATCGTCTATTTATAACGATAGCATGCATCGTAATCTGATCGCGTGACACCACGGAATGCTTAACAACTTCTTATCAATTAGACCATCGATCAAAAATCGATGCTATTATTTGAATTTTTCATCATACTGCTCGGTAACTAGCATTTACTAATGAGTATGAGGCTGTGTAAGTTGACATGTGCAACACAGTGCATTGTTTAGATAGAACGTTCCATTTTCAGATCACTTTACAAGTCAAGCATGGTGAATGCTTTAATTGTAAAGTACACTTTTACAATTCAAGCATTTAAAACTCCTTAGTGAACCAATCTTTTTTCTTATTTATAAACTGACGAAACTTTTTACTGAAAAAAAAACAACAACGAAATTAGCGGTATTTCATTTCAGTTCAAGCTATGCAAAACTCCTTGGTCAAACAATTTTTTTTTTCATAAAATGATATAAGATTCATTTTGAATGGAACAGCTGTTTTTTTTTCGTGATTTCGGGGTTGGTCCAATAATGAAAGTTGTTCAGTTTATTTTATTTTTATTTTTATTTTTACTTTTACTTTTACTTTTACTTTTACTTTTACTTTTACTTCTACTTCTACTTCTACTTCTACTTCTACTTCTACTTCTACTTCTACTTCTACTTCTACTTCCACTTCCACTTCCACTTCCACTTCCACTTCCACTTCCACTTCCACTTCCACTTCCACTTCCACTTCCACTTCCACTTCCACTTCCACTTCCACTTCCACTTCCACTTCCACTTCCACTTCCACTTCCACTTCCACTTCCACTTCCACTTCCACTTCCACTTCCACTTCCACTTCCACTTCCACTTCCACTTCCACTTCCACTTCCACTTTTACTTTTACTTTTATTTTTATTTTTATTTTTATTTTTATTTTTATTTTTATTTTTATTTTTATTTTTATTTTTAGTTACCTCGCTCGAATGATGTAAAGTAGTATGCTTACCTCGGTTGTAAGTAGCTATTACACCCTCGATCCGTAGCGCCCTTTGCGAGCTACGCTCGCATGGGCGCCAAATTGGATCTTGTTCTGTAATAGCTCTCTTACGTCCCTTGTGTAACAAAAGTAGTTTATTACAGCTTGTATGTTATTGTTGAGGGCTGGAAAGTAAGAGGAAGACCGCAAAAAAGATAGATGGATTGTGTGCGGAATGATATGAATGTGAAGGGAGTGGATGAGGAGATGACGAGTGACAGGAAGGAATGGAAGAGAAGGACGCACTGCACCGAACCCAAATAAGTTGGGGTAAGGGTAGGGTATAAGGGTATATTATTGTCACTATACATAGGCGTCGACCTATATCGTCTATTTATAACGATAGCATGCATCGTAATCTGATCGCGTGACACCACGGAATGCTTAACAACTTCTTATCAATTAGACCATCGATCAAAAATCGATGCTATTATTTGAATTTTTCATCATACTGCTCGGTAACTAGCATTTACTAATGAGTATGAGGCTGTGTAAGTTGACATGTGCAACACAGTGCATTGTTTAGATAGAACGTTCCATTTTCAGATCACTTTACAAGTCAAGCATGGTGAATGCTTTAATTGTAAAGTACACTTTTACAATTCAAGCATTTAAAACTCCTTAGTGAACCAATCTTTTTTCTTATTTATAAACTGACGAAACTTTTTACTGAAAAAAAAACAACAACGAAATTAGCGGTATTTCATTTCAGTTCAAGCTATGCAAAACTCCTTGGTCAAACAATTTTTTTTTTCATAAAATGATATAAGATTCATTTTGAATGGAACAGCTGTTTTTTTTTCGTGATTTCGGGGTTGGTCCAATAATGAAAGTTGTTCAGTTTATTTTTATTTTTACTTTTACTTTTACTTTTACTTTTACTTTTACTTTTACTTTTACTTTTACTTTTACTTTTACTTTTACTTTTACTTTTACTTTTACTTTTACTTTTACTTTTACTTTTACTTTAACTTTTACTTTTACTTTTACTTTTACTTTTACTTTTACTTTTACTTTTACTTTTACTTTTACTTTTATTTTTATTTTTATTTTTATTTTTATTTTTATTTTTATTTTTATTTTTATTTTTATTTTTATTTTTATTTTTATTTTTATTTTTATTTTTATTTTTATTTTTAGTTACCTCGCTCGAATGATGTAAAGTAGTATGCTTACCTCGGTTGTAAGTAGCTATTACACCCTCGATCCGTAGCGCCCTTTGCGAGCTACGCTCGCATGGGCGCCAAATTGGATCTTGTTCTGTAATAGCTCTCTTACGTCCCTTGTGTAACAAAAGTAGTTTATTACAGCTTTTATGTTATTGTTGAGGGCTGGAAAGTAAGAGGAAGACCGCAGAAAAGATAGATGGATTGTGTGCGGAATGATATGAATGTGAAGGGAGTGGATGAGGAGATGACGAGTGACAGGAAGGAATGGAAGAGAAGGACGCACTGCACCGAACCCAAATAAGTTGGGGTAAGGGTAGGGGGATAATATTATTGTCACTATACATAGGCGTCGACCTATATCGTCTATTTATAACGATAGCATGCATCGTAATCTGATCGCGTGACACCACGGAATGCTTAACATCTTCTTATCAATTAGACCATCGATCAAAAATCGATGCTATTATTTGAATTTTTCATCATACTGCTCGGTAACTAGCATTTACTAATGAGTATGAGGCTGTGTAAGTTGACATGTGCAACACAGTGCATTGTTTAGATAGAACGTTCCATTTTCAGATCACTTTACAAGTCAAGCATGGTGAATGCTTTAATTGTAAAGTACACTTTTACAATTCAAGCATTTAAAACTCCTTAGTGAACCAATCTTTTTTCTTATTTATAAACTGACGAAACTTTTTACTGAAAAAAAAACAACAACGAAATTAGCGGTATTTCATTTCAGTTCAAGCTATGCAAAACTCCTTGGTCAAACAATTTTTTTTTTCATAAAATGATATAAGATTCATTTTGAATGGAACAGCTGTTTTTTTTCGTGATTTCGGGGTTAGTCCAATAATGAAAGTTGTTCAGTTTATTTTTATTTTTACTTTTACTTTTACTTTTACTTTTACTTTTACTTTTACTTTTACTTTTACTTTTACTTTTACTTTTACTTTTACTTTTACTTTTACTTTTACTTTTACTTTTACTTTTACTTTTACTTTTACTTTTACTTTTACTTTTACTTTTACTTTTACTTTTACTTTTACTTTTACTTTTACTTTTACTTTTACTTTTACTTTTACTTTTACTTTTACTTTTACTTTTACTTTTACTTTTACTTTTACTTTTACTTTTACTTTTACTTTTACTTTTACTTTTACTTTTACTTTTACTTTTACTTTTACTTTTACTTTTACTTTTACTTTTACTTTTACTTTTACTTTTACTTTTACTTTTACTTTTACTTTTACTTTTACTTTTACTTTTACTTTACTTTTACTTTTACTTTTACTTTTACTTTTACTTTTACTTTTACTTTTACTTTTACTTTTACTTTTACTTTTACTTTTACTTTTACTTTTACTTTTACTTTTTACTTTTACTTTTACTTTTACTTTTACTTTTACTTTTACTTTTACTTTTACTTTTACTTTTACTTTTACTTTTACTTTTACTTTTACTTTTACTTTTACTTTTACTTTTACTTTTACTTTTACTTTTACTTTTACTTTTACTTTTACTTTTACTTTTACTTTTACTTTTACCTTTACCTTTACCTTTACCTTTACCTTTACCTTTACCTTTACCTTTACCTTTACCTTTACCTTTACCTTTACCTTTACCTTTACCTTTACCTTTACCTTTACCTTTACCTTTACCTTTACCTTTACCTTTACCTTTACCTTTACCTTTACCTTTACCTTTACCTTTACCTTTACCTTTACCTTTACCTTTACCTTTACCTTTACCTTTACCTTTACCTTTACCTTTACCTTTACCTTTACCTTTACCTTTACCTTTACCTTTACCTTTACCTTTACCTTTACCTTTACCTTTACCTTTACCTTTACCTTTACCTTTACCTTTACCTTTACCTTTACCTTTACCTTTACCTTTACCTTTACCTTTACCTTTACCTTTACCTTTACCTTTACCTTTACCTTTACCTTTACCTTTACCTTTACCTTTACCTTTACCTTTACCTTTACCTTTACCTTTACCTTTACCTTTACCTTTACCTTTACCTTTACCTTTACCTTTACCTTTACCTTTACCTTTACCTTTACCTTTACCTTTACCTTTACCTTTACCTTTACCTTTACCTTTACCTTTACCTTTACCTTTACCTTTACCTTTACCTTTACCTTTACCTTTACCTTTACCTTTACCTTTACCTTTACCTTTACCTTTACCTTTACCTTTACCTTTACCTTTACCTTTACCTTTACCTTTACCTTTACCTTTACCTTTACCTTTACCTTTACCTTTACCTTTACCTTTACCTTTACCTTTACCTTTACCTTTACCTTTACCTTTACCTTTACCTTTACCTTTACCTTTACCTTTACCTTTACCTTTACCTTTACCTTTACCTTTACCTTTACCTTTACCTTTACCTTTACCTTTACCTTTACCTTTACCTTTACCTTTACCTTTACCTTTACCTTTACCTTTACCTTTACCTTTACCTTTACCTTTACCTTTACCTTTACCTTTACCTTTACCTTTACCTTTACCTTTACCTTTACCTTTACCTTTACCTTTACCTTTACCTTTACCTTTACCTTTACCTTTACCTTTACCTTTACCTTTACCTTTACCTTTACCTTTACCTTTACCTTTACCTTTACCTTTACCTTTACCTTTACCTTTACCTTTACCTTTACCTTTACCTTTACCTTTACCTTTACCTTTACCTTTACCTTTACCTTTACCTTTACCTTTACCTTTACCTTTACCTTTACCTTTACCTTTACCTTTACCTTTACCTTTACCTTTACCTTTACCTTTACCTTTACCTTTACCTTTACCTTTACCTTTACCTTTACCTTTACCTTTACCTTTACCTTTACCTTTACCTTTACCTTTACCTTTACCTTTACCTTTACCTTTACCTTTACCTTTACCTTTACCTTTACCTTTACCTTTACCTTTACCTTTACCTTTACCTTTACCTTTACCTTTACCTTTACCTTTACCTTTACCTTTACCTTTACCTTTACCTTTACCTTTACCTTTACCTTTACCTTTACCTTTACCTTTACCTTTACCTTTACCTTTACCTTTACCTTTACCTTTACCTTTACCTTTACCTTTACCTTTACCTTTACCTTTACCTTTACCTTTACCTTTACCTTTACCTTTACCTTTACCTTTACCTTTACCTTTACCTTTACCTTTACCTTTACCTTTACCTTTACCTTTACCTTTACCTTTACCTTTACCTTTACCTTTACCTTTACCTTTACCTTTACCTTTACCTTTACCTTTACCTTTACCTTTACCTTTACCTTTACCTTTACCTTTACCTTTACCTTTACCTTTACCTTTACCTTTACCTTTACCTTTACCTTTACCTTTACCTTTACCTTTACCTTTACCTTTACCTTTACCTTTACCTTTACCTTTACCTTTACCTTTACCTTTACCTTTACCTTTACCTTTACCTTTACCTTTACCTTTACCTTTACCTTTACCTTTACCTTTACCTTTACCTTTACCTTTACCTTTACCTTTACCTTTACCTTTACCTTTACCTTTACCTTTACCTTTACCTTTACCTTTACCTTTACCTTTACCTTTACCTTTACCTTTACCTTTACCTTTACCTTTACCTTTACTTTTACTTTTACTTTTACTTTTACTTTTACTTTTACTTTTACTTTTACTTTTACTTTTACTTTTACTTTTACTTTTACTTTTACTTTTACTTTTACTTTTACTTTTACTTTTACTTTTACTTTTACTTTTATTTTTATTTTTATTTTTATTTTTATTTTTAGTTACTTCGCTCGAATGATGTAAAGTAGTATGCTTACCTCGGTTGTAAGTAGCTATTACACCCTCGATCCGTAGCGCCCTTTGCGAGCTACGCTCGCATGGGCGCCAAATTGGATCTTGTTCTGTAATAGCTCTCTTACGTCCCTTGTGTAACAAAAGTAGTTTATTACAGCTTGTATGTTATTGTTGAGGGCTGGAAAGTAAGAGGAAGACCGCAGAAAAGATAGATGGATTGTGTGCGGAATGATATGAATGTGAAGGGAGTGGATGAGGAGATGACGAGTGACAGGAAGGAATGGAAGAGAAGGACGCACTGCACCGAACCCAAATAAGTTGGGGTAAGGGTAGGGGGATAATATTATTGTCACTATACATAGGCGTCGACCTATATCGTCTATTTATAACGATAGCATGCATCGTAATCTGATCGCGTGACACCACGGAATGCTTAACAACTTATCAATTTTACTTTTACTTTTACTTTTACTTTTACTTTTACTTTTACTTTTACTTTTACTTTTACTTTTACTTTTACTTTTACTTTTACTTTTACTTTTACTTTTACTTTTACTTTTACTTTTACTTTTACTTTTACTTTTACTTTTACTTTTACTTTTACTTTTACTTTTACTTTTACTTTTACTTTTACTTTTACTTTTACTTTTACTTTAACTTTAACTTTTACTTTTACTTTTACTTTTACTTTTACTTTTACTTTTACTTTTACTTTTACTTTTACTTTTACTTTTATTTTTATTTTTATTTTTATTTTTATTTTTATTTTTAGTTACCTCGCTCGAATGATGTAAAGTAGTATGCTTACCTCGGTTGTAAGTAGCTATTACACCCTCGATCCGTAGCGCCCTTTGCGAGCTACGCTCGCATGGGCGCCAAATTGGATCTTGTTCTGTAATAGCTCTCTTACGTCCCTTGTGTAACAAAAGTAGTTTATTACAGCTTTTATGTTATTGTTGAGGGCTGGAAAGTAAGAGGAAGACCGCAGAAAAGATAGATGGATTGTGTGCGGAATGATATGAATGTGAAGGGAGTGGATGAGGAGATGACGAGTGACAGGAAGGAATGGAAGAGAAGGACGCACTGCACCGAACCCAAATAAGTTGGGGTAAGGGTAGGGGGATAATATTATTGTCACTATACATAGGCGTCGACCTATATCGTCTATTTATAACGATAGCATGCATCGTAATCTGATCGCGTGACACCACGGAATGCTTAACAACTTCTTATCAATTAGACCATCGATCAAAAATCGATGCTATTATTTGAATTTTTCATCATACTGCTCGGTAACTAGCATTTACTAATGAGTATGAGGCTGTGTAAGTTGACATGTGCAACACAGTGCATTGTTTAGATAGAACGTTCCATTTTCAGATCACTTTACAAGTCAAGCATGGTGAATGCTTTAATTGTAAAGTACACTTTTACAATTCAAGCATTTAAAACTCCTTAGTGAACCAATCTTTTTTCTTATTTATAAACTGACGAAACTTTTTACTGAAAAAAAAACAACAACGAAATTAGCGGTATTTCATTTCAGTTCAAGCTATGCAAAACTCCTTGGTCAAACAATTTTTTTTTTCATAAAATGATATAAGATTCATTTTGAATGGAACAGCTGTTTTTTTTTCGTGATTTCGGGGTTGGTCCAATAATGAAAGTTGTTCAGTTTATTTTTATTTTTATTTTTACTTTTACTTTTACTTTTACTTTTACTTTTACTTTTACTTTTACTTTTACTTTTACTTTTACTTTTACTTTTACTTTTACTTTTACTTTTACTTTTACTTTTACTTTTACTTTTACTTTTACTTTTACTTTTACTTTTACTTTTACTTTTACTTTTACTTTTACTTTTACTTTTACTTTTACTTTTACTTTTACTTTTACTTTTACTTTTACTTTTACTTTTACTTTTACTTTTACTTTTACTTTTACTTTTACTTTTACTTTTACTTTTACTTTTACTTTTACTTTTACTTTTACTTTTACTTTTACTTTTACTTTTACTTTTACTTTTACTTTTACTTTTACTTTTACTTTTACTTTTACTTTTACTTTTACTTTTACTTTTACTTTTACTTTTACTTTTACTTTTACTTTTACTTTTACTTTTACTTTTACTTTTACCTTTACCTTTACCTTTACCTTTACCTTTACCTTTACCTTTACCTTTACCTTTACCTATACCTTTACCTTTACCTTTACCTTTACCTTTACTTTTATTTTTACTTTTACTTTTACTTTTACTTTTACTTTTACTTTTACTTTTACTTTTACTTTTACTTTTACTTTTACTTTTACTTTTACTTTTACTTTTACTTTTACTTTTACTTTTACTTTTACTTTTACTTTTACTTTTACTTTTACTTTTACTTTTACTTTTACTTTTACTTTTACTTTTACTTTTACTTTTACTTTTACTTTTACTTTAACTTTAACTTTAACTTTAACTTTAACTTTTACTTTTACTTTTACTTTTACTTTTACTTTTACTTTTACTTTTACTTTTATTTTTATTTTTATTTTTATTTTTATTTTTATTTTTATTTTTATTTTTATTTTTAGTTACCTCGCTCGAATGATGTAAAGTAGTATGCTTACCTCGGTTGTAAGTAGCTATTACACCCTCGATCCGTAGCGCCCTTTGCGAGCTACGCTCGCATGGGCGCCAAATTGGATCTTGTTCTGTAATAGCTCTCTTACGTCCCTTGTGTAACAAAAGTAGTTTATTACAGCTTGTATGTTATTGTTGAGGGCTGGAAAGTAAGAGGAAGACCGCAGAAAAGATAGATGGATTGTGTGCGGAATGATATGAATGTGAAGGGAGTGACGAGTGACAGGAAGGAATGGAAGAGAAGGACGCACTGCACCGAACCCAAATAAGTTGGGGTAAGGGTAGGGGGATAATATTATTGTCACTATACATAGGCGTCGACCTATATCGTCTATTTATAACGATAGCATGCATCGTAATCTGATCGCGTGACACCACGGAATGCTTAACAACTTCTTATCAATTAGACCATCGATCAAAAATCGATGCTATTATTTGAATTTTTCATCATACTGCTCGGTAACTAGCATTTACTAATGAGTATGAGGCTGTGTAAGTTGACATGTGCAACACAGTGCATTGTTTAGATAGAACGTTCCATTTTCAGATCACTTTACAAGTCAAGCATGGTGAATGCTTTAATTGTAAAGTACACTTTTACAATTCAAGCATTTAAAACTCCTTAGTGAACCAATCTTTTTTCTTATTTATAAACTGACGAAACTTTTTACTGAAAAAAAAACAACAACGAAATTAGCGGTATTTCATTTCAGTTCAAGCTATGCAAAACTCCTTGGTCAAACAATTTTTTTTTTCATAAAATGATATAAGATTCATTTTGAATGGAACAGCTGTTTTTTTTTCGTGATTTCGGGGTTGGTCCAATAATGAAAGTTGTTCAGTTTATTTTTATTTTTACTTTTACTTTAACTTTTACTTTTACTTTTACTTTTACTTTTACTTTTACTTTTACTTTTACTTTTACTTTTACTTTTACTTTTACTTTTACTTTTACTTTTACTTTTACTTTTACTTTTACTTTTACTTTTACTTTAACTTTAACTTTAACTTTAACTTTTACTTTTACTTTTACTTTTACTTTTACTTTTACTTTTACTTTTACTTTTACTTTTATTTTTATTTTTATTTTTATTTTTATTTTTATTTTTATTTTTATTTTTATTTTTAGTTACCTCGCTCGAATGATGTAAAGTAGTATGCTTACCTCGGTTGTAAGTAGCTATTACACCCTCGATCCGTAGCGCCCTTTGCGAGCTACGCTCGCATGGGCGCCAAATTGGATCTTGTTCTGTAATAGCTCTCTTACGTCCCTTGTGTAACAAAAGTAGTTTATTACAGCTTTTATGTTATTGTTGAGGGCTGGAAAGTAAGAGGAAGACCGCAGAAAAGATAGATGGATTGTGTGCGGAATGATATGAATGTGAAGGGAGTGGATGAGGAGATGACGAGTGACAGGAAGGAATGGAAGAGAAGGACGCACTGCACCGAACCCAAATAAGTTGGGGTAAGGGTAGGGGGATAATATTATTGTCACTATACATAGGCGTCGACCTATATCGTCTATTTATAACGATAGCATGCATCGTAATCTGATCGCGTGACACCACGGAATGCTTAACAACTTCTTATCAATTAGACCATCGATCAAAAATCGATGCTATTATTTGAATTTTTCATCATACTGCTCGGTAACTAGCATTTACTAATGAGTATGAGGCTGTGTAAGTTGACATGTGCAACACAGTGCATTGTTTAGATAGAACGTTCCATTTTCAGATCACTTTACAAGTAAAGCATGGTGAATGCTTTAATTGTAAAGTACACTTTTACAATTCAAGCATTTAAAACTCCTTAGTGAACCAATCTTTTTTCTTATTTATAAACTGACGAAACTTTTTACTGAAAAAAAAACAACAACGAAATTAGCGGTATTTCATTTCAGTTCAAGCTATGCAAAACTCCTTGGTCAAACAATTTTTTTTTTCATAAAATGATATAAGATTCATTTTGAATGGAACAGCTGTTTTTTTTTCGTGATTTCGGGGTTGGTCCAATAATGAAAGTTGTTCAGTTTATTTTTATTTTTACTTTTACTTTTACTTTTACTTTTACTTTTACTTTTACTTTTACTTTTACTTTTACTTTTACTTTTACTTTTACTTTTACTTTTACTTTTACTTTTACTTTTACTTTTACTTTTACTTTTACTTTTACTTTTACTTTTACTTTTACTTTTACTTTTACTTTTACTTTTACTTTTACTTTTACTTTTACTTTTACTTTTACTTTTACTTTTACTTTTACCTTAACCTTTACCTTTACCTTTACCTTTACCTTTACCTTTACCTTTACCTTTACCTTTACCTTTACCTTTACCTTTATTTTTATTTTTACTTTTACTTTTACTTTTACTTTTACTTTTACTTTTACTTTTACTTTTACTTTTACTTTTACTTTTACTTTTACTTTTACTTTTACTTTTACTTTTACTTTTACTTTTACTTTTACTTTTACTTTTACTTTTACTTTTACTTTTACTTTTACTTTTACTTTTACTTTTACTTTTACTTTTACTTTTACTTTTACTTTTACTTTTACTTTTACTTTTACTTTTACTTTTACTTTTACTTTTACTTTTACTTTTACTTTTACTTTTACTTTTACTTTTACTTTTACTTTTACTTTTACTTTTACTTTTACTTTTACTTTTACTTTTACTTTTACTTTTACTTTTACTTTTACTTTTACTTTTACTTTTACTTTTACTTTTACTTTTACTTTTACTTTTACTTTTACTTTTACTTTTACTTTTACTTTTACTTTTACTTTTACTTTTACTTTTACTTTTACTTTTACTTTTACTTTTACTTTTACTTTTACTTTTACTTTTACTTTTACTTTTACTTTTACTTTTACTTTTACTTTTACTTTTACTTTTACTTTTACTTTTACTTTTACTTTTACTTTTACTTTTACTTTTACTTTTACTTTTACTTTTACTTTTACTTTTACTTTTACTTTTACTTTTACTTTTACTTTTACTTTTACTTTTACTTTTATTTTTATTTTTATTTTTATTTTTATTTTTATTTTTATTTTTAGTTACCTCGCTCGAATGATGTAAAGTAGTATGCTTACCTCGGTTGTAAGTAGCTATTACACCCTCGATCCGTAGCGCCCTTTGCGAGCTACGCTCGCATGGGCGCCAAATTGGATCTTGTTCTGTAATAGCTCTCTTACGTCCCCTGTGTAACAAAAGTAGTTTATTACAGCTTTTATGTTATTGTTGAGGGCTGGAAAGTAAGAGGAAGACCGCAAAAAAGATAGATGGATTGTGTGCGGAATGATATGAATGTGAAGGGAGTGGATGAGGAGATGACGAGTGACAGGAAGGAATGGAAGAGAAGGACGCACTGCACCGAACCCAAATAAGTTGGGGTAAGGGTAGGGGGATAATATTATTGTCACTATACATAGGCGTCGACCTATATCGTCTATTTATAACGATAGCATGCATCGTAATCTGATCGCGTGACACCACGGAATGCTTAACAACTTCTTATCAATTAGACCATCGATCAAAAATCGATGCTATTATTTGAATTTTTCATCATACTGCTCGGTAACTAGCATTTACTAATGAGTATGAGGCTGTGTAAGTTGACATGTGCAACACAGTGCATTGTTTAGATAGAACGTTCCATTTTCAGATCACTTTACAAGTCAAGCATGGTGAATGCTTTAATTGTAAAGTACACTTTTACAATTCAAGCATTTAAAACTCCTTAGTGAACCAATCTTTTTTCTTATTTATAAACTGACGAAACTTTTTACTGAAAAAAAAACAACAACGAAATTAGCGGTATTTCATTTCAGTTCAAGCTATGCAAAACTCCTTGGTCAAACAATTTTTTTTTTCATAAAATGATATAAGATTCATTTTGAATGGAACAGCTGTTTTTTTTTCGTGATTTCGGGGTTGGTCCAATAATGAAAGTTGTTCAGTTTATTTTTATTTTTACTTTTACTTTTACTTTTACTTTTACTTTTACTTTTACTTTTACTTTTACTTTTACTTTTACTTTTACTTTTACTTTAACTTTAACTTTAACTTTTACTTTTACTTTTACTTTTACTTTTACTTTTACTTTTACTTTTACTTTTATTTTTATTTTTATTTTTATTTTTATTTTTATTTTTATTTTTATTTTTATTTTTATTTTTAGTTACCTCGCTCGAATGATGTAAAGTAGTATGCTTACCTCGGTTGTAAGTAGCTATTACACCCTCGATCCGTAGCGCCCTTTGCGAGCTACGCTCGCATGGGCGCCAAATTGGATCTTGTTCTGTAATAGCTCTCTTACGTCCCTTGTGTAACAAAAGTAGTTTATTACAGCTTTTATGTTATTGTTGAGGGCTGGAAAGTAAGAGGAAGACCGCAGAAAAGATAGATGGATTGTGTGCGGAATGATATGAATGTGAAGGGAGTGGATGAGGAGATGACGAGTGACAGGAAGGAATGGAAGAGAAGGACGCACTGCACCGAACCCAAATAAGTTGGGGTAAGGGTAGGGGGATAATATTATTGTCACTATACATAGGCGTCGACCTATATCGTCTATTTATAACGATAGCATGCATCGTAATCTGATCGCGTGACACCACGGAATGCTTAACAACTTCTTATCAATTAGACCATCGATCAAAAATCGATGCTATTATTTGAATTTTTCATCATACTGCTCGGTAACTAGCATTTACTAATGAGTATGAGGCTGTGTAAGTTGACATGTGCAACACAGTGCATTGTTTAGATAGAACGTTCCATTTTCAGATCACTTTACAAGTCAAGCATGGTGAATGCTTTAATTGTAAAGTACACTTTTACAATTCAAGCATTTAAAACTCCTTAGTGAACCAATCTTTTTTCTTATTTATAAACTGACGAAACTTTTTACTGAAAAAAAAACAACAACGAAATTAGCGGTATTTCATTTCAGTTCAAGCTATGCAAAACTCCTTGGTCAAACAATTTTTTTTTTCATAAAATGATATAAGATTCATTTTGAATGGAACAGCTGTTTTTTTTTCGTGATTTCGGGGTTGGTCCAATAATGAAAGTTGTTCAGTTTATTTTTATTTTTACTTTTACTTTAACTTTTACTTTTACTTTTACTTTTACTTTTACTTTTACTTTTACTTTTACTTTTACTTTTACTTTTACTTTAACTTTAACTTTAACTTTTACTTTTACTTTTACTTTTACTTTTACTTTTACTTTTACTTTTACTTTTACTTTTACTTTTACTTTTACTTTTATTTTTATTTTTATTTTTATTTTTATTTTTATTTTTATTTTTATTTTTATTTTTAGTTACCTCGCTCGAATGATGTAAAGTAGTATGCTTACCTCGGTTGTAAGTAGCTATTACACCCTCGATCCGTAGCGCCCTTTGCGAGCTACGCTCGCATGGGCGCCAAATTGGATCTTGTTCTGTAATAGCTCTCTTACGTCCCTTGTGTAACAAAAGTAGTTTATTACAGCTTTTATGTTATTGTTGAGGGCTGGAAAGTAAGAGGAAGACCGCAGAAAAGATAGATGGATTGTGTGCGGAATGATATGAATGTGAAGGGAGTGGATGAGGAGATGACGAGTGACAGGAAGGAATGGAAGAGAAGGACGCACTGCACCGAACCCAAATAAGTTGGGGTAAGGGTAGGGGGATAATATTATTGTCACTATACATAGGCGTCGACCTATATCGTCTATTTATAACGATAGCATGCATCGTAATCTGATCGCGTGACACCACGGAATGCTTAACAACTTCTTATCAATTAGACCATCGATCAAAAATCGATGCTATTATTTGAATTTTTCATCATACTGCTCGGTAACTAGCATTTACTAATGAGTATGAGGCTGTGTAAGTTGACATGTGCAACACAGTGCATTGTTTAGATAGAACGTTCCATTTTCAGATCACTTTACAAGTCAAGCATGGTGAATGCTTTAATTGTAAAGTACACTTTTACAATTCAAGCATTTAAAACTCCTTAGTGAACCAATCTTTTTTCTTATTTATAAACTGACGAAACTTTTTACTGAAAAAAAAACAACAACGAAATTAGCGGTATTTCATTTCAGTTCAAGCTATGCAAAACTCCTTGGTCAAACAATTTTTTTTTTCATAAAATGATATAAGATTCATTTTGAATGGAACAGCTGTTTTTTTTTCGTGATTTCGGGGTTGGTCCAATAATGAAAGTTGTTCAGTTTATTTTTATTTTTACTTTTACTTTTACTTTTACTTTTACTTTTACTTTTACTTTTACTTTTACTTTTACTTTTACTTTTACTTTTACTTTTACTTTTACTTTTACTTTTACTTTTACTTTTACTTTCATTTCAGTTCAAGCTATGCAAAACTCCTTGGTCAAACAATTTTTTTTTTCATAAAATGATATAAGATTCATTTTGAATGGAACAGCTGTTTTTTTTTCGTGATTTCGGGGTTGGTCCAATAATGAAAGTTGTTCAGTTTATTTTTATTTTTACTTTTACTTTTACTTTTACTTTTACTTTTACTTTTACTTTTACTTTTACTTTTACTTTTACTTTTACTTTTACTTTTACTTTTACTTTTACTTTTACTTTTACTTTTACTTTTACTTTTACTTTTACTTTTACTTTTACTTTTACTTTTACTTTTACTTTTACTTTTACTTTTACTTTTACTTTTACTTTTACTTTTACTTTTACTTTTACTTTTACTTTTACTTTTACTTTTACTTTTACTTTTACTTTTACTTTTACTTTTACTTTTACTTTTACTTTTACTTTTACTTTTACTTTTACTTTTACTTTTACTTTTACTTTTACTTTTACTTTTACTTTTACTTTTACTTTTACTTTTACTTTTACTTTTACTTTTACTTTTACTTTTACTTTTACTTTTACTTTTACTTTTACTTTTACTTTTATTTTTATTTTTATTTTTATTTTTATTTTTATTTTTATTTTTATTTTTAGTTACCTCGCTCGAATGATGTAAAGTAGTATGCTTACCTCGGTTGTAAGTAGCTATTACACCCTCGATACGTAGCGCCCTTTGCGAGCTACGCTCGCATGGGCGCCAAATTGGATCTTGTTCTGTAATAGCTCTCTTACGTCCCTTGTGTAACAAAAGTAGTTTATTACAGTTTGTATGTTATTGTTGAGGGCTGGAAAGTAAGAGGAAGACCGCAGAAAAGATAAGATGGATTGTGTGCGGAATGATATGAATGTGAAGGGAGTGGATGAGGAGATGACGAGTGACAGGAAGGAATGGAAGAGAAGGACGCACTGCACCGAACCCAAATAAGTTGGGGTAAGGGTAGGGGGATAATAATATTGTCACTATACATAGGCGTCGACCTATATCGTCTATTTATAACGATAGCATGCATCGTAATCTGATCGCGTGACACCACGGAATGCTTAACAACTTATCAATTTTACTTTTACTTTTACTTTTACTTTTACTTTTACTTTTACTTTTACTTTTACTTTTACTTTTACTTTTACTTTTACTTTTACTTTTACTTTTACTTTTACTTTTACTTTTACTTTTACTTTTATTTTTATTTTTATTTTTATTTTTATTTTTATTTTTATTTTTATTTTTATTTTTATTTTTAGTTACCTCGCTCGAATGATGTAAAGTAGTATGCTTACCTCGGTTGTAAGTAGCTATTTCACCCTCGATCCGTAGCGCCCTTTGCGAGCTACGCTCGCATGGGCGCCAAATTGGATCTTGTTCTGTAATAGCTCTCTTACGTCCCTTGTGTAACAAAAGTAGTTTATTACAGCTTGTATGTTATTGTTGAGGGCTGGAAAGTAAGCTGGAAAGTAAGTTGGGGTAAGGGTAGGGGGATAATATTATTGTCACTATACATAGGCGTCGACCTATATCGTCTATTTATAACGATAGCATGCATCGTAATCTGATCGCGTGACACCACGGAATGCTTAACAACTTCTTATCAATTAGACCATCGATCAAAAATCGATGCTATTATTTGAATTTTTCATCATACTGCTCGGTAACTAGCATTTACTAATGAGTATGAGGCTGTGTAAGTTGACATGTGCAACACAGTGCATTGTTTAGATAGAACGTTCCATTTTCAGATCACTTTACAAGTCAAGCATGGTGAATGCTTTAATTGTAAAGTACACTTTTACAATTCAAGCATTTAAAACTCCTTAGTGAACCAATCTTTTTTCTTATTTATAAACTGACGAAACTTTTTACTGAAAAAAAAACAACAACGAAATTAGCGGTATTTCATTTCAGTTCAAGCTATGCAAAACTCCTTGGTCAAACAATTTTTTTTTTCATAAAATGATATAAGATTCATTTTGAATGGAACAGCTGTTTTTTTTTCGTGATTTCGGGGTTGGTCCAATAATGAAAGTTGTTCAGTTTATTTTTATTTTTACTTTTACTTTTACTTTTACTTTTACTTTTACTTTTACTTTTACTTTTACTTTTACTTTTACTTTTACTTTTACTTTTACTTTTACTTTTACTTTTACTTTTACTTTTACTTTAACTTTAACTTTAACTTTAACTTTTACTTTTACTTTTACTTTTACTTTTACTTTTACTTTTACTTTTACTTTTATTTTTATTTTTATTTTTATTTTTATTTTTATTTTTATTTTTATTTTTATTTTTATTTTTAGTTACCTCGCTCGAATGATGTAAAGTAGTATGCTTACCTCGGTTGTAAGTAGCTATTACACCCTCGATCCGTAGCGCCCTTTGCGAGCTACGCTCGCATGGGCGCCAAATTGGATCTTGTTCTGTAATAGCTCTCTTACGTCCCTTGTGTAACAAAAGTAGTTTATTACAGCTTGTATGTTATTGTTGAGGGCTGGAAAGTAAGAGGAAGACCGCAGAAAAGATAGATGGATTGTGTGCGGAATGATATGAATGTGAAGGGAGTGGATGAGGAGATGACGAGTGACAGGAAGGAATGGAAGAGAAGGACGCACTGCACCGAACCCAAATAAGTTGGGGTAAGGGTAGGGGGATAATATTATTGTCACTATACATAGGCGTCGACCTATATCGTCTATTTATAACGATAGCATGCATCGTAATCTGATCGCGTGACACCACGGAATGCTTAACAACTTCTTATCAATTAGACCATCGATCAAAAATCGATGCTATTATTTGAATTTTTCATCATACTGCTCGGTAACTAGCATTTACTAATGAGTATGAGGCTGTGTAAGTTGACATGTGCAACACAGTGCATTGTTTAGATAGAACGTTCCATTTTCAGATCACTTTACAAGTCAAGCATGGTGAATGCTTTAATTGTAAAGTACACTTTTACAATTCAAGCATTTAAAACTCCTTAGTGAACCAATCTTTTTTCTTATTTATAAACTGACGAAACTTTTTACTGAAAAAAAAACAACAACGAAATTAGCGGTATTTCATTTCAGTTCAAGCTATGCAAAACTCCTTGGTCAAACAATTTTTTTTTTCATAAAATGATATAAGATTCATTTTGAATGGAACAGCTGTTTTTTTTTCGTGATTTCGGGGTTGGTCCAATAATGAAAGTTGTTCAGTTTATTTTTATTTTTACTTTTACTTTTACTTTTACTTTTACTTTTACTTTTACTTTTACTTTTACTTTTACTTTTACTTTTACTTTTACTTTTACTTTTACTTTTACTTTTACTTTTACTTTTACTTTTACTTTTACTTTTACTTTTACTTTTACCTTTACCTTTACCTTTACCTTTACCTTTACCTTTACCTTTACCTTTACCTTTACCTTTACCTTTACCTTTACCTTTACCTTTACCTTTACCTTTACCTTTACCTTTACCTTTACCTTTACCTTTACCTTTACCTTTACCTTTACCTTTACCTTTACCTTTACCTTTATTTTTACTTTTACTTTTACTTTTACTTTTACTTTTACTTTTACTTTTACTTTTACTTTTACTTTTACTTTTACTTTTACTTTTACTTTTACTTTTACTTTTACTTTTACTTTTACTTTTACTTTTACTTTTACTTTTACTTTTACTTTTACTTTTACTTTTACTTTTACTTTTACTTTTACTTTTACTTTTACTTTTACTTTTACTTTTACTTTTACTTTTACTTTTACTTTTACCTTTACCTTTACCTTTACCTTTACCTTTACCTTTACCTTTACCTTTACCTTTACCTTTACCTTTACCTTTACCTTTACCTTTACCTTTACCTTTACCTTTACCTTTACCTTTACCTTTACCTTTACCTTTACCTTTACCTTTACCTTTACCTTTACCTTTACCTTTACCTTTACCTTTACCTTTACCTTTACCTTTACCTTTACCTTTACCTTTACCTTTACCTTTACCTTTACCTTTACCTTTACCTTTACCTTTACCTTTACCTTTACCTTTACCTTTACCTTTACCTTTACCTTTACCTTTACCTTTACCTTTACCTTTACCTTTACCTTTACCTTTACCTTTACCTTTACCTTTACCTTTACCTTTACCTTTACCTTTACCTTTACCTTTACCTTTACCTTTACCTTTACCTTTACCTTTACCTTTACCTTTACCTTTACCTTTACCTTTACCTTTACCTTTACCTTTACCTTTACCTTTACCTTTACCTTTACCTTTACCTTTACCTTTACCTTTACCTTTACCTTTACCTTTACCTTTACCTTTACCTTTACCTTTACCTTTACCTTTACCTTTACCTTTACCTTTACCTTTACCTTTACCTTTACCTTTACCTTTACCTTTACCTTTACCTTTACCTTTACCTTTACCTTTACCTTTACCTTTACCTTTACCTTTACCTTTACCTTTACCTTTACCTTTACCTTTACCTTTACCTTTACCTTTACCTTTACCTTTACCTTTACCTTTACCATTACCTTTATTTTTATTTTTATTTTTATTTTTACTTTTACTTTTACTTTTACTTTTACTTTTACTTTTACTTTTACTTTTACTTTTACTTTTACTTTTACTTTTACTTTTACTTTTACTTTTACTTTTACTTTTACTTTTACTTTTACTTTTACTTTTACTTTTACTTTTACTTTTACTTTTACTTTTACTTTTACTTTTACTTTTACTTTTACTTTTACTTTTACTTTTACTTTTACTTTTACTTTTACTTTTACTTTTACTTTTACTTTTACTTTTACTTTTACTTTTACTTTTACTTTTACTTTTACTTTTACTTTTACTTTTACTTTTACTTTTACTTTTACTTTTACTTTTACTTTTACTTTTACTTTTACTTTTACTTTTACTTTTACTTTTACTTTTACTTTTACTTTTACTTTTACTTTTACTTTTACTTTTACTTTTACTTTTACTTTTACTTTTACTTTTACTTTTACTTTTACTTTTACTTTTACTTTTACTTTTACTTTTACTTTTACTTTTACTTTTACTTTTACTTTTACTTTTACTTTTACTTTTACTTTTACTTTTACTTTTACTTTTACTTTTACTTTTACTTTTACTTTTACTTTTACTTTTACTTTTACTTTTACTTTTACTTTTACTTTTACTTTTACTTTTACTTTTACTTTTACTTTTACTTTTACTTTTACTTTTACTTTTACTTTTACTTTTATTTTTATTTTTATTTTTATTTTTATTTTTATTTTTAGTTACTTCGCTCGAATGATGTAAAGTAGTATGCTTACCTCGGTTGTAAGTAGCTATTACACCCTCGATCCGTAGCGCCCTTTGCGAGCTACGCTCGCATGGGCGCCAAATTGGATCTTGTTCTGTAATAGCTCTCTTACGTCCCTTGTGTAACAAAAGTAGTTTATTACAGCTTGTATGTTATTGTTGAGGGCTGGAAAGTAAGAGGAAGACCGCAGAAAAGATAGATGGATTGTGTGCGGAATGATATGAATGTGAAGGGAGTGGATGAGGAGATGACGAGTGACAGGAAGGAATGGAAGAGAAGGACGCACTGCACCGAACCCAAATAAGTTGGGGTAAGGGTAGGGGGATAATATTATTGTCACTATACATAGGCGTCGACCTATATCGTCTATTTATAACGATAGCATGCATCGTAATCTGATCGCGTGACACCACGGAATGCTTAACAACTTATCAATTTTACTTTTACTTTTACTTTTACTTTTACTTTTACTTTTACTTTTACTTTTACTTTTACTTTTACTTTTACTTTTACTTTTACTTTTACTTTTACTTTTACTTTTACTTTTACTTTTACTTTTACTTTTACTTTTACTTTTACTTTTACTTTTACTTTTACTTTTACTTTTACTTTTACTTTTACTTTTACTTTTACTTTTACTTTTACTTTTACTTTTACTTTTACTTTTACTTTTACTTTTACTTTTACTTTTATTTTTATTTTTATTTTTATTTTTATTTTTATTTTTATTTTTATTTTTATTTTTAGTTACCTCGCTCGAATGATGTAAAGTAGTATGCTTACCTCGGTTGTAAGTAGCTATTACACCCTCGATCCGTAGCGCCCTTTGCGAGCTACGCTCGCATGGGCGCCAAATTGGATCTTGTTCTGTAATAGCTCTCTTACGTCCCTTGTGTAACAAAAGTAGTTTATTACAGCTTTTATGTTATTGTTGAGGGCTGGAAAGTAAGAGGAAGACCGCAAAAAAGATAGATGGATTGTGTGCGGAATGATATGAATGTGAAGGGAGTGGATGAGGAGATGACGAGTGACAGGAAGGAATGGAAGAGAAGGACGCACTGCACCGAACCCAAATAAGTTGGGGTAAGGGTAGGGGGATAATATTATTGTCACTATACATAGGCGTCGACCTATATCGTCTATTTATAACGATAGCATGCATCGTAATCTGATCGCGTGACACCACGGAATGCTTAACAACTTCTTATCAATTAGACCATCGATCAAAAATCGATGCTATTATTTGAATTTTTCATCATACTGCTCGGTAACTAGCATTTACTAATGAGTATGAGGCTGTGTAAGTTGACATGTGCAACACAGTGCATTGTTTAGATAGAACGTTCCATTTTCAGATCACTTTACAAGTCAAGCATGGTGAATGCTTTAATTGTAAAGTACACTTTTACAATTCAAGCATTTAAAACTCCTTAGTGAACCAATCTTTTTTCTTATTTATAAACTGACGAAACTTTTTACTGAAAAAAAAACAACAACGAAATTAGCGGTATTTCATTTCAGTTCAAGCTATGCAAAACTCCTTGGTCAAACAATTTTTTTTTTCATAAAATGATATAAGATTCATTTTGAATGGAACAGCTGTTTTTTTTTCGTGATTTCGGGGTTGGTCCAATAATGAAAGTTGTTCAGTTTATTTTTATTTTTACTTTTACTTTTACTTTTACTTTTACTTTTACTTTTACTTTTACTTTTACTTTTACTTTTACTTTTACTTTTACTTTTACTTTTACTTTTACTTTTACTTTTACTTTTACTTTTACTTTTACTTTTACTTTTACTTTTACTTTTACTTTTACTTTTACTTTTACTTTTACTTTTACTTTTACTTTTACTTTTACTTTTACTTTTACTTTTACTTTTACTTTTACTTTTACTTTTACTTTTACTTTTACTTTTACTTTTACTTTTACTTTTACTTTTACTTTTACTTTTACTTTTACTTTTACTTTTACTTTTACTTTTACTTTTACTTTTACTTTTACTTTTACTTTTACTTTTACTTTTACTTTTACTTTTACTTTTACTTTTACTTTTACTTTTACTTTTACTTTTACTTTTACTTTTACTTTTACTTTTACTTTTACTTTTACTTTTACTTTTACTTTTACTTTTACTTTTACTTTTACTTTTACTTTTACTTTTACTTTTACTTTTACTTTTACTTTTACTTTTACTTTTACTTTTACTTTTACTTTTACTTTTACTTTTACTTTTACTTTTACTTTTACTTTTACTTTTACTTTTACTTTTACTTTTACTTTTACTTTTACTTTTACTTTTACTTTTACTTTTACTTTTACTTTTACTTTTACTTTTACTTTTACTTTTACTTTTACTTGTACTTTTTATTTTTATTTTTACTTTTATTTTTATTTTTATTTTTACTTTTATTTTTACTTTTACTTTTACTTTTACTTTTACTTTTACTTTTACTTTTACTTTTACTTTTACTTTTACTTTTACTTTTACTTTTACTTTTACTTTTACTTTTACTTTTATTTTTATTTTTATTTTTATTTTTAGTTACTTCGCTCGAATGATGTAAAGTAGTATGCTTACCTCGGTTGTAAGTAGCTATTACACCCTCGATCCGTAGCGCCCTTTGCGAGCTACGCTCGCATGGGCGCCAAATTGGATCTTGTTCTGTAATAGCTCTCTTACGTCCCTTGTGTAACAAAAGTAGTTTATTACAGCTTGTATGTTATTGTTGAGGGCTGGAAAGTAAGAGGAAGACCGCAGAAAAGATAGATGGATTGTGTGCGGAATGATATGAATGTGAAGGGAGTGGATGAGGAGATGACGAGTGACAGGAAGGAATGGAAGAGAAGGACGCACTGCACCGAACCCAAATAAGTTGGGGTAAGGGTAGGGGGATAATATTATTGTCACTATACATAGGCGTCGACCTATATCGTCTATTTATAACGATAGCATGCATCGTAATCTGATCGCGTGACACCACGGAATGCTTAACAACTTATCAATTTTACTTTTACTTTTACTTTTACTTTTACTTTTACTTTTACTTTTACTTTTACTTTTACTTTTACTTTTACTTTTACTTTTACTTTTACTTTTACTTTTACTTTTACTTTTACTTTTACTTTTACTTTTACTTTTACTTTTACTTTTACTTTTACTTTTACTTTTACTTTTACTTTTACTTTTACTTTTACTTTTACTTTTACTTTTACTTTTACTTTTACTTTTACTTTTACTTTTACTTTTACTTTTACTTTTACTTTTACTTTTACTTTTACTTTTACTTTTACTTTTATTTTTATTTTTATTTTTATTTTTATTTTTAGTTACCTCGCTCGAATGATGTAAAGTAGTATGCTTACCTCGGTTGTAAGTAGCTATTTCACCCTCGATCCGTAGCGCCCTTTGCGAGCTACGCTCGCATGGGCGCCAAATTGGATCTTGTTCTGTAATAGCTCTCTTACGTCCCTTGTGTAACAAAAGTAGTTTATTACAGCTTGTATGTTATTGTTGAGGGCTGGAAAGTAAGAGGAAGACCGCAGAAAAGATAGATGGATTGTGTGCGGAATGATATGAATGTGAAGGGAGTGGATGAGGAGATGACGAGTGACAGGAAGGAATGGAAGAGAAGGACGCACTGCACCGAACCCAAATAAGTTGGGGTAAGGGTAGGGGGATAATATTATTGTCACTATACATAGGCGTCGACCTATATCGTCTATTTATAACGATAGCATGCATCGTAATCTGATCGCGTGACACCACGGAATGCTTAACAACTTCTTATCAATTAGACCATCGATCAAAAATCGATGCTATTATTTGAATTTTTCATCATTCTGCTCGGTAACTAGCATTTACTAATGAGTATGAGGCTTTGTAAGTTGACATGTGCAACACAGTGCATTGTTTAGATAGAACGTTCCATTTTCAGATCACTTTACAAGTCAAGCATGGTGAATGCTTTAATTGTAAAGTACACTTTTACAATTCAAGCATTTAAAACTCCTTAGTGAACCAATCTTTTTTCTTATTTATAAACTGACGAAACTTTTTACTGAAAAAAAAACAACAACGAAATTAGCGGTATTTCATTTCAGTTCAAGCTATGCAAAACTCCTTGGTCAAACAATTTTTTTTTTCATAAAATGATATAAGATTCATTTTGAATGGAACAGCTGTTTTTTTTTCGTGATTTCGGGGTTGGTCCAATAATGAAAGTTGTTCAGTTAATTTTATTTTTATTTTTATTTTTACTTTTACTTTTACTTTTACTTTTACTTTTACTTCTACTTCTACTTCTACTTCTACTTCTACTTCTACTTCTACTTCTACTTCTACTTCTACTTCTACTTCCACTTCCACTTCCACTTCCACTTCCACTTCCACTTCCACTTCCACTTCCACTTCCACTTCCACTTCCACTTCCACTTCCACTTCCACTTCCACTTCCACTTCCACTTCCACTTCCACTTCCACTTCCACTTCCACTTCCACTTCCACTTCCACTTCCACTTCCACTTCCACTTCCACTTCCACTTCCACTTCCACTTCCACTTCCACTTCCACTTCCACTTCCACTTCCACTTCCACTTCCACTTCCACTTCCACTTCCACTTCCACTTCCACTTCCACTTCCACTTCCACTTCCACTTCCACTTCCACTTCCACTTCCACTTTTACTTTTACTTTTATTTTTATTTTTATTTTTATTTTTATTTTTATTTTTATTTTTATTTTTATTTTTATTTTTATTTTTATTTTTATTTTTAGTTACCTCGCTCGAATGATGTAAAGTAGTATGCTTACCTCGGTTGTAAGTAGCTATTACACCCTCGATCCGTAGCGCCCTTTGCGAGCTACGCTCGCATGGGCGCCAAATTGGATCTTGTTCTGTAATAGCTCTCTTACGTCCCTTGTGTAACAAAAGTAGTTTATTACAGCTTGTATGTTATTGTTGAGGGCTGGAAAGTAAGAGGAAGACCGCAAAAAAGATAGATGGATTGTGTGCGGAATGATATGAATGTGAAGGGAGTGGATGAGGAGATGACGAGTGACAGGAAGGAATGGAAGAGAAGGACGCACTGCACCGAACCCAAATAAGTTGGGGTAAGGGTAGGGTATAAGGGTATATTATTGTCACTATACATAGGCGTCGACCTATATCGTCTATTTATAACGATAGCATGCATCGTAATCTGATCGCGTGACACCACGGAATGCTTAACAACTTCTTATCAATTAGACCATCGATCAAAAATCGATGCTATTATTTGAATTTTTCATCATACTGCTCGGTAACTAGCATTTACTAATGAGTATGAGGCTGTGTAAGTTGACATGTGCAACACAGTGCATTGTTTAGATAGAACGTTCCATTTTCAGATCACTTTACAAGTCAAGCATGGTGAATGCTTTAATTGTAAAGTACACTTTTACAATTCAAGCATTTAAAACTCCTTAGTGAACCAATCTTTTTTCTTATTTATAAACTGACGAAACTTTTTACTGAAAAAAAAACAACAACGAAATTAGCGGTATTTCATTTCAGTTCAAGCTATGCAAAACTCCTTGGTCAAACAATTTTTTTTTTCATAAAATGATATAAGATTCATTTTGAATGGAACAGCTGTTTTTTTTTCGTGATTTCGGGGTTGGTCCAATAATGAAAGTTGTTCAGTTTATTTTTATTTTTACTTTTACTTTTACTTTTACTTTTACTTTTACTTTTACTTTTACTTTTACTTTTACTTTTACTTTTACTTTTACTTTTACTTTTACTTTTACTTTTACTTTTACTTTTACTTTTACTTTTACTTTTACTTTTACCTTTACCTTTACCTTTACCTTTACCTTTACCTTTACCTTTACCTTTACCTTTACCTTTATTTTTACTTTTACTTTTACTTTTACTTTTACTTTTACTTTTACTTTTACTTTTACTTTTACTTTTACTTTTACTTTTACTTTTACTTTTACTTTTACTTTTACTTTTACTTTTACTTTTACTTTTACTTTTACTTTTACTTTTACTTTTACTTTTACTTTTACTTTTACTTTTACTTTTACTTTTACTTTTACTTTTACTTTTACTTTTACTTTTACTTTTACTTTTACTTTTACTTTTACTTTTACTTTTACTTTTACTTTTACTTTTACTTTTACTTTTACTTTTACTTTTACTTTTACTTTTACTTTTACTTTTACTTTTACTTTTACTTTTACTTTTACTTTTACTTTTACTTTTACTTTTACTTTTACTTTTACTTTTACTTTTACTTTTACTTTTACTTTTACTTTTACTTTTACTTTTACTTTTACTTTTACTTTTACTTTTACTTTTACTTTTACTTTTACTTTTACTTTTATTTTTATTTTTATTTTTATTTTTAGTTACCTCGCTCGAATGATGTAAAGTAGTATGCTTACCTCGGTTGTAAGTAGCTATTACACCCTCGATCCGTAGCGCCCTTTGCGAGCTACGCTCGCATGGGCGCCAAATTGGATCTTGTTCTGTAATAGCTCTCTTACGTCCCTTGTGTAACAAAAGTAGTTTATTACAGCTTGTATGTTATTGTTGAGGGCTGGAAAGTAAGAGGAAGACCGCAGAAAAGATAGATGGATTGTGTGCGGAATGATATGAATGTGAAGGGAGTGGATGAGGAGATGACGAGTGACAGGAAGGAATGGAAGAGAAGGACGCACTGCACCGAACCCAAATAAGTTGGGGTAAGGGTAGGGGGATAATAATATTGTCACTATACATAGGCGTCGACCTATATCGTCTATTTATAACGATAGCATGCATCGTAATCTGATCGCGTGACACCACGGAATGCTTAACAACTTATCAATTTTACTTTTACTTTTACTTTTACTTTTACTTTTACTTTTACTTTTACTTTTACTTTTACTTTTACTTTTACTTTTACTTTTACTTTTACTTTTACTTTTACTTTTACTTTTACTTTTACTTTTACTTTTATTTTTATTTTTATTTTTATTTTTATTTTTATTTTTATTTTTATTTTTATTTTTAGTTACCTCGCTCGAATGATGTAAAGTAGTATGCTTACCTCGGTTGTAAGTAGCTATTTCACCCTCGATCCGTAGCGCCCTTTGCGAGCTACGCTCGCATGGGCGCCAAATTGGATCTTGTTCTGTAATAGCTCTCTTACGTCCCTTGTGTAACAAAAGTAGTTTATTACAGCTTGTATGTTATTGTTGAGGGCTGGAAAGTAAGCTGGAAAGTAAGTTGGGGTAAGGGTAGGGGGATAATATTATTGTCACTATACATAGGCGTCGACCTATATCGTCTATTTATAACGATAGCATGCATCGTAATCTGATCGCGTGACACCACGGAATGCTTAACAACTTCTTATCAATTAGACCATCGATCAAAAATCGATGCTATTATTTGAATTTTTCATCATACTGCTCGGTAACTAGCATTTACTAATGAGTATGAGGCTGTGTAAGTTGACATGTGCAACACAGTGCATTGTTTAGATAGAACGTTCCATTTTCAGATCACTTTACAAGTCAAGCATGGTGAATGCTTTAATTGTAAAGTACACTTTTACAATTCAAGCATTTAAAACTCCTTAGTGAACCAATCTTTTTTCTTATTTATAAACTGACGAAACTTTTTACTGAAAAAAAAACAACAACGAAATTAGCGGTATTTCATTTCAGTTCAAGCTATGCAAAACTCCTTGGTCAAACAATTTTTTTTTTCATAAAATGATATAAGATTCATTTTGAATGGAACAGCTGTTTTTTTTTCGTGATTTCGGGGTTGGTCCAATAATGAAAGTTGTTCAGTTTATTTTTATTTTTACTTTTACTTTAACTTTTACTTTTACTTTTACTTTTACTTTTACTTTTACTTTTACTTTTACTTTTACTTTTACTTTTACTTTTACTTTTACTTTTACTTTTACTTTTACTTTAACTTTAACTTTAACTTTTACTTTTACTTTTACTTTTACTTTTACTTTTACTTTTACTTTTACTTTTATTTTTATTTTTATTTTTATTTTTATTTTTATTTTTATTTTTATTTTTAGTTACCTCGCTCGAATGATGTAAAGTAGTATGCTTACCTCGGTTGTAAGTAGCTATTACACCCTCGATCCGTAGCGCCCTTTGCGAGCTACGCTCGCATGGGCGCCAAATTGGATCTTGTTCTGTAATAGCTCTCTTACGTCCCTTGTGTAACAAAAGTAGTTTATTACAGCTTGTATGTTATTGTTGAGGGCTGGAAAGTAAGAGGAAGACCGCAGAAAAGATAGATGGATTGTGTGCGGAATGATATGAATGTGAAGGGAGTGGATGAGGAGATGACGAGTGACAGGAAGGAATGGAAGAGAAGGACGCACTGCACCGAACCCAAATAAGTTGGGGTAAGGGTAGGGGGATAATATTATTGTCACTATACATAGGCGTCGACCTATATCGTCTATTTATAACGATAGCATGCATCGTAATCTGATCGCGTGACACCACGGAATGCTTAACAACTTCTTATCAATTAGACCATCGATCAAAAATCGATGCTATTATTTGAATTTTTCATCATACTGCTCGGTAACTAGCATTTACTAATGAGTATGAGGCTGTGTAAGTTGACATGTGCAACACAGTGCATTGTTTAGATAGAACGTTCCATTTTCAGATCACTTTACAAGTCAAGCATGGTGAATGCTTTAATTGTAAAGTACACTTTTACAATTCAAGCATTTAAAACTCCTTAGTGAACCAATCTTTTTTCTTATTTATAAACTGACGAAACTTTTTACTGAAAAAAAAACAACAACGAAATTAGCGGTATTTCATTTCAGTTCAAGCTATGCAAAACTCCTTGGTCAAACAATTTTTTTTTTCATAAAATGATATAAGATTCATTTTGAATGGAACAGCTGTTTTTTTTTCGTGATTTCGGGGTTGGTCCAATAATGAAAGTTGTTCAGTTTATTTTTATTTTTACTTTTACTTTTACTTTTACTTTTACTTTTACTTTTACTTTTACTTTTACTTTTACTTTTACTTTTACTTTTACTTTTACTTTTACTTTTACTTTTACTTTTACTTTTACTTTTACTTTTACTTTTACTTTTACTTTTACTTTTACTTTTACTTTTACTTTTACCTTTACCTTTACCTTTACCTTTACCTTTACCTTTACCTTTACCTTTACCTTTACCTTTACCTTTACCTTTACCTTTACCTTTACCTTTACCTTTACCTTTACCTTTACCTTTACCTTTACCTTTACCTTTACCTTTACCTTTACCTTTACCTTTACCTTTACCTTTACCTTTACCTTTACCTTTACCTTTACCTTTACCTTTACCTTTACCTTTACCTTTACCTTTACCTTTACCTTTACCTTTACCTTTACCTTTACCTTTACCTTTACCTTTACCTTTACCTTTACCTTTACCTTTACCTTTACCTTTACCTTTACCTTTACCTTTACCTTTACCTTTACCTTTACCTTTACCTTTACCTTTACCTTTACCTTTACCTTTACCTTTACCTTTACCTTTACCTTTACCTTTACCTTTACCTTTACCTTTACCTTTACCTTTACCTTTACCTTTACCTTTACCTTTACCTTTACCTTTACCTTTACCTTTACCTTTACCTTTACCTTTACCTTTACCTTTACCTTTACCTTTACCTTTACCTTTACCTTTACCTTTACCTTTACCTTTACCTTTACCTTTACCTTTACCTTTACCTTTACCTTTACCTTTACCTTTACCTTTACCTTTACCTTTACCTTTACCTTTACCTTTACCTTTACCTTTACCTTTACCTTTACCTTTACCTTTACCTTTACCTTTACCTTTACCTTTACCTTTACCTTTACCTTTACCTTTACCTTTACCTTTACCTTTACCTTTACCTTTACCTTTACCTTTACCTTTACCTTTACCTTTACCTTTACCTTTACCTTTACCTTTACCTTTACCTTTACCTTTACCTTTACCTTTACCTTTACCTTTACCTTTACCTTTACCTTTACCTTTACCTTTACCTTTACCTTTACCTTTACCTTTACCTTTACCTTTACCTTTACCTTTACCTTTACCTTTACCTTTACCTTTACCTTTACCTTTACCTTTACCTTTACCTTTACCTTTACCTTTACCTTTACCTTTACCTTTACCTTTACCTTTACCTTTACCTTTACCTTTACCTTTACCTTTACCTTTACCTTTACCATTACCTTTATTTTTATTTTTATTTTTATTTTTACTTTTACTTTTACTTTTACTTTTACTTTTACTTTTACTTTTACTTTTACTTTTACTTTTACTTTTACTTTTACTTTTACTTTTACTTTTACTTTTACTTTTACTTTTACTTTTAATTTTACTTTTACTTTTACTTTTACTTTTACTTTTACTTTTACTTTTACTTTTACTTTTACTTTTACTTTTACTTTTACTTTTACTTTTACTTTTACTTTTACTTTTACTTTTACTTTTACTTTTACTTTTACTTTTACTTTTACTTTTACTTTTACTTTTACTTTTACTTTTACTTTTACTTTTACTTTTACTTTTACTTTTACTTTTACTTTTACTTTTACTTTTACTTTTACTTTTACTTTTACTTTTACTTTTACTTTTACTTTTACTTTTACTTTTACTTTTACTTTTACTTTTACTTTTACTTTTACTTTTACTTTTACTTTTACTTTTACTTTTACTTTTACTTTTACTTTTACTTTTACTTTTACTTTTACTTTTACTTTTACTTTTACTTTTACTTTTACTTTTACTTTTACTTTTACTTTTACTTTTACTTTTACTTTTACTTTTACTTTTACTTTTACTTTTACTTTTACTTTTACTTTTACTTTTACTTTTACTTTTACTTTTACTTTTACTTTTACTTTTACTTTTACTTTTACTTTTACTTTTACTTTTACTTTTACTTTTACTTTTACTTTTACTTTTACTTTTACTTTTACTTTTACTTTTACTTTTACTTTTACTTTTACTTTTACTTTTACTTTTACTTTTACTTTTACTTTTACTTTTACTTTTACTTTTACTTTTACTTTTACTTTTACTTTTACTTTTACTTTTACTTTTACTTTTATTTTTATTTTTATTTTTATTTTTATTTTTATTTTTAGTTACTTCGCTCGAATGATGTAAAGTAGTATGCTTACCTCGGTTGTAAGTAGCTATTACACCCTCGATCCGTAGCGCCCTTTGCGAGCTACGCTCGCATGGGCGCCAAATTGGATCTTGTTCTGTAATAGCTCTCTTACGTCCCTTGTGTAACAAAAGTAGTTTATTACAGCTTGTATGTTATTGTTGAGGGCTGGAAAGTAAGAGGAAGACCGCAGAAAAGATAGATGGATTGTGTGCGGAATGATATGAATGTGAAGGGAGTGGATGAGGAGATGACGAGTGACAGGAAGGAATGGAAGAGAAGGACGCACTGCACCGAACCCAAATAAGTTGGGGTAAGGGTAGGGGGATAATATTATTGTCACTATACATAGGCGTCGACCTATATCGTCTATTTATAACGATAGCATGCATCGTAATCTGATCGCGTGACACCACGGAATGCTTAACAACTTATCAATTTTACTTTTACTTTTACTTTTACTTTTACTTTTACTTTTACTTTTACTTTTACTTTTACTTTTACTTTTACTTTTACTTTTACTTTTACTTTTACTTTTACTTTTACTTTTACTTTTACTTTTACTTTTACTTTTACTTTTACTTTTACTTTTACTTTTACTTTTACTTTTACTTTTACTTTTACTTTTACTTTTACTTTTACTTTTACTTTTACTTTTACTTTTACTTTTACTTTTACTTTTACTTTTACTTTTATTTTTATTTTTATTTTTATTTTTATTTTTATTTTTATTTTTATTTTTAGTTACCTCGCTCGAATGATGTAAAGTAGTATGCTTACCTCGGTTGTAAGTAGCTATTACACCCTCGATCCGTAGCGCCCTTTGCGAGCTACGCTCGCATGGGCGCCAAATTGGATCTTGTTCTGTAATAGCTCTCTTACGTCCCTTGTGTAACAAAAGTAGTTTATTACAGCTTTTATGTTATTGTTGAGGGCTGGAAAGTAAGAGGAAGACCGCAAAAAAGATAGATGGATTGTGTGCGGAATGATATGAATGTGAAGGGAGTGGATGAGGAGATGACGAGTGACAGGAAGGAATGGAAGAGAAGGACGCACTGCACCGAACCCAAATAAGTTGGGGTAAGGGTAGGGGGATAATATTATTGTCACTATACATAGGCGTCGACCTATATCGTCTATTTATAACGATAGCATGCATCGTAATCTGATCGCGTGACACCACGGAATGCTTAACAACTTCTTATCAATTAGACCATCGATCAAAAATCGATGCTATTATTTGAATTTTTCATCATACTGCTCGGTAACTAGCATTTACTAATGAGTATGAGGCTGTGTAAGTTGACATGTGCAACACAGTGCATTGTTTAGATAGAACGTTCCATTTTCAGATCACTTTACAAGTCAAGCATGGTGAATGCTTTAATTGTAAAGTACACTTTTACAATTCAAGCATTTAAAACTCCTTAGTGAACCAATCTTTTTTCTTATTTATAAACTGACGAAACTTTTTACTGAAAAAAAAACAACAACGAAATTAGCGGTATTTCATTTCAGTTCAAGCTATGCAAAACTCCTTGGTCAAACAATTTTTTTTTTCATAAAATGATATAAGATTCATTTTGAATGGAACAGCTGTTTTTTTTTCGTGATTTCGGGGTTGGTCCAATAATGAAAGTTGTTCAGTTTATTTTTATTTTTACTTTTACTTTTACTTTTACTTTTACTTTTACTTTTACTTTTACTTTTACTTTTACTTTTACTTTTACTTTTACTTTTACTTTTACTTTTACTTTTACTTTTACTTTTACTTTTACTTTTACTTTTACTTTTACTTTTACTTTTACTTTTACTTTTACTTTTACTTTTACTTTTACTTTTACTTTTACTTTTACTTTTACTTTTACTTTTACTTTTACTTTTACTTTTACTTTTACTTTTACTTTTACTTTTACTTTTACTTTTACTTTTACTTTTACTTTTACTTTTACTTTTACTTTTACTTTTACTTTTACTTTTACTTTTACTTTTACTTTTACTTTTACTTTTACTTTTACTTTTACTTTTACTTTTACTTTTACTTTTACTTTTACTTTTACTTTTACTTTTACTTTTACTTTTACTTTTACTTTTACTTTTACTTTTACTTTTACTTTTACTTTTACTTTTACTTTTACTTTTACTTTTACTTTTACTTTTACTTTTACTTTTACTTTTACTTTTACTTTTACTTTTACTTTTACTTTTACTTTTACTTTTTATTTTTATTTTTACTTTTATTTTTATTTTTATTTTTACTTTTATTTTTACTTTTACTTTTACTTTTACTTTTACTTTTACTTTTACTTTTACTTTTACTTTTACTTTTACTTTTACTTTTACTTTTACTTTTACTTTTACTTTTACTTTTATTTTTATTTTTATTTTTATTTTTATTTTTATTTTTAGTTACTTCGCTCGAATGATGTAAAGTAGTATGCTTACCTCGGTTGTAAGTAGCTATTACACCCTCGATCCGTAGCGCCCTTTGCGAGCTACGCTCGCATGGGCGCCAAATTGGATCTTGTTCTGTAATAGCTCTCTTACGTCCCTTGTGTAACAAAAGTAGTTTATTACAGCTTGTATGTTATTGTTGAGGGCTGGAAAGTAAGAGGAAGACCGCAGAAAAGATAGATGGATTGTGTGCGGAATGATATGAATGTGAAGGGAGTGGATGAGGAGATGACGAGTGACAGGAAGGAATGGAAGAGAAGGACGCACTGCACCGAACCCAAATAAGTTGGGGTAAGGGTAGGGGGATAATATTATTGTCACTATACATAGGCGTCGACCTATATCGTCTATTTATAACGATAGCATGCATCGTAATCTGATCGCGTGACACCACGGAATGCTTAACAACTTATCAATTTTACTTTTACTTTTACTTTTACTTTTACTTTTACTTTTACTTTTACTTTTACTTTTACTTTTACTTTTACTTTTACTTTTACTTTTACTTTTACTTTTACTTTTACTTTTACTTTTACTTTTACTTTTACTTTTACTTTTACTTTTACTTTTACTTTTACTTTTACTTTTACTTTTACTTTTATTTTTATTTTTATTTTTATTTTTATTTTTAGTTACCTCGCTCGAATGATGTAAAGTAGTATGCTTACCTCGGTTGTAAGTAGCTATTTCACCCTCGATCCGTAGCGCCCTTTGCGAGCTACGCTCGCATGGGCGCCAAATTGGATCTTGTTCTGTAATAGCTCTCTTACGTCCCTTGTGTAACAAAAGTAGTTTATTACAGCTTGTATGTTATTGTTGAGGGCTGGAAAGTAAGAGGAAGACCGCAGAAAAGATAGATGGATTGTGTGCGGAATGATATGAATGTGAAGGGAGTGGATGAGGAGATGACGAGTGACAGGAAGGAATGGAAGAGAAGGACGCACTGCACCGAACCCAAATAAGTTGGGGTAAGGGTAGGGGGATAATATTATTGTCACTATACATAGGCGTCGACCTATATCGTCTATTTATAACGATAGCATGCATCGTAATCTGATCGCGTGACACCACGGAATGCTTAACAACTTCTTATCAATTAGACCATCGATCAAAAATCGATGCTATTATTTGAATTTTTCATCATTCTGCTCGGTAACTAGCATTTACTAATGAGTATGAGGCTTTGTAAGTTGACATGTGCAACACAGTGCATTGTTTAGATAGAACGTTCCATTTTCAGATCAGTTTACAAGTCAAGCATGGTGAATGCTTTAATTGTAAAGTACACTTTTACAATTCAAGCATTTAAAACTCCTTAGTGAACCAATCTTTTTTCTTATTTATAAACTGACGAAACTTTTTACTGAAAAAAAAACAACAACGAAATTAGCGGTATTTCATTTCAGTTCAAGCTATGCAAAACTCCTTGGTCAAACAATTTTTTTTTTCATAAAATGATATAAGATTCATTTTGAATGGAACAGCTGTTTTTTTTTCGTGATTTCGGGGTTGGTCCAATAATGAAAGTTGTTCAGTTTATTTTATTTTTATTTTTATTTTTACTTTTACTTTTACTTTTACTTTTACTTTTACTTCTACTTCTACTTCTACTTCTACTTCTACTTCTACTTCTACTTCCACTTCCACTTCCACTTCCACTTCCACTTCCACTTCCACTTCCACTTCCACTTCCACTTCCACTTCCACTTCCACTTCCACTTCCACTTCCACTTCCACTTCCACTTCCACTTCCACTTCCACTTCCACTTCCACTTCCACTTCCACTTCCACTTCCACTTCCACTTCCACTTCCACTTCCACTTCCACTTCCACTTCCACTTCCACTTCCACTTCCACTTCCACTTCCACTTCCACTTCCACTTCCACTTCCACTTCCACTTCCACTTCCACTTCCACTTTTACTTTTACTTTTATTTTTATTTTTATTTTTATTTTTATTTTTATTTTTATTTTTATTTTTATTTTTATTTTTAGTTACCTCGCTCGAATGATGTAAAGTAGTATGCTTACCTCGGTTGTAAGTAGCTATTACACCCTCGATCCGTAGCGCCCTTTGCGAGCTACGCTCGCATGGGCGCCAAATTGGATCTTGTTCTGTAATAGCTCTCTTACGTCCCTTGTGTAACAAAAGTAGTTTATTACAGCTTGTATGTTATTGTTGAGGGCTGGAAAGTAAGAGGAAGACCGCAAAAAAGATAGATGGATTGTGTGCGGAATGATATGAATGTGAAGGGAGTGGATGAGGAGATGACGAGTGACAGGAAGGAATGGAAGAGAAGGACGCACTGCACCGAACCCAAATAAGTTGGGGTAAGGGTAGGGTATAAGGGTATATTATTGTCACTATACATAGGCGTCGACCTATATCGTCTATTTATAACGATAGCATGCATCGTAATCTGATCGCGTGACACCACGGAATGCTTAACAACTTCTTATCAATTAGACCATCGATCAAAAATCGATGCTATTATTTGAATTTTTCATCATACTGCTCGGTAACTAGCATTTACTAATGAGTATGAGGCTGTGTAAGTTGACATGTGCAACACAGTGCATTGTTTAGATAGAACGTTCCATTTTCAGATCACTTTACAAGTCAAGCATGGTGAATGCTTTAATTGTAAAGTACACTTTTACAATTCAAGCATTTAAAACTCCTTAGTGAACCAATCTTTTTTCTTATTTATAAACTGACGAAACTTTTTACTGAAAAAAAAACAACAACGAAATTAGCGGTATTTCATTTCAGTTCAAGCTATGCAAAACTCCTTGGTCAAACAATTTTTTTTTTCATAAAATGATATAAGATTCATTTTGAATGGAACAGCTGTTTTTTTTTCGTGATTTCGGGGTTGGTCCAATAATGAAAGTTGTTCAGTTTATTTTTATTTTTACTTTTACTTTTACTTTTACTTTTACTTTTACTTTTACTTTTACTTTTACTTTTACTTTTACTTTTACTTTTACTTTTACTTTTACCTTTACCTTTACCTTTACCTTTACCTTTACCTTTACCTTTACCTTTACCTTTACCTTTACCTTTATTTTTACTTTTACTTTTACTTTTACTTTTACTTTTACTTTTACTTTTACTTTTACTTTTACTTTTACTTTTACTTTTACTTTTACTTTTACTTTTACTTTTACTTTTACTTTTACTTTTACTTTTACTTTTACTTTTACTTTTACTTTTACTTTTACTTTTACTTTTACTTTTACTTTTACTTTTACTTTTACTTTTACTTTTACTTTTACTTTTACTTTTACTTTTACTTTTACTTTTACTTTTACTTTTACTTTTACTTTTACTTTTACTTTTACTTTTACTTTTACTTTTACTTTTACTTTTACTTTTACTTTTACTTTTACTTTTACTTTTACTTTTACCTTTACCTTTACCTTTACCTTTACCTTTACCTTTACCTTTACCTTTACCTTTACCTTTACCTTTACCTTTACCTTTACCTTTACCTTTACCTTTACCTTTACCTTTACCTTTACCTTTACCTTTACCTTTACCTTTACCTTTACCTTTACCTTTACCTTTACCTTTACCTTTACCTTTACCTTTACCTTTACCTTTACCTTTACCTTTACCTTTACCTTTACCTTTACCTTTACCTTTACCTTTACCTTTACCTTTACCTTTACCTTTACCTTTACCTTTACCTTTACCTTTACCTTTACCTTTACCTTTACCTTTACCTTTACCTTTACCTTTACCTTTACCTTTACCTTTACCTTTACCTTTACCTTTACCTTTACCTTTACCTTTACCTTTACCTTTACCTTTACCTTTACCTTTACCTTTACCTTTACCTTTACCTTTACCTTTACCTTTACCTTTACCTTTACCTTTACCTTTACCTTTACCTTTACCTTTACCTTTACCTTTACCTTTACCTTTACCTTTACCTTTACCTTTACCTTTACCTTTACCTTTACCTTTACCTTTACCTTTACCTTTACCTTTACCTTTACCTTTACCTTTACCTTTACCTTTACCTTTACCTTTACCTTTACCTTTACCTTTACCTTTACCTTTACCTTTACCTTTACCTTTACCTTTACCTTTACCTTTACCTTTACCTTTACCTTTACCTTTACCTTTACCTTTACCTTTACCTTTACCTTTACCTTTACCTTTACCTTTACCTTTACCTTTACCTTTACCTTTACCTTTACCTTTACCTTTACCTTTACCTTTACCTTTACCTTTACCTTTACCTTTACCTTTACCTTTACCTTTACCTTTACCTTTACCTTTACCTTTACCTTTACCTTTACCTTTACCTTTACCTTTACCTTTACCTTTACCTTTACCTTTACCTTTACCTTTACCTTTACCTTTACCTTTACCTTTACCTTTACCTTTACCTTTACCTTTACCTTTACCTTTACCTTTACCTTTACCTTTACCTTTACCTTTACCTTTACCTTTACCTTTACCTTTACCTTTACCTTTACCTTTACCTTTACCTTTACCTTTACCTTTACCTTTACCTTTACCTTTACCTTTACCTTTACCTTTACCTTTACCTTTACCTTTACCTTTACCTTTACCTTTACCTTTACCTTTACCTTTACCTTTACCTTTACCTTTACCTTTACCTTTACCTTTACCTTTACCTTTACCTTTACCTTTACCTTTACCTTTACCTTTACCTTTACCTTTACCTTTACCTTTACCTTTACCTTTACCTTTACCTTTACCTTTACCTTTACCTTTACCTTTACCTTTACCTTTACCTTTACCTTTACCTTTACCTTTACCTTTACCTTTACCTTTACCTTTACCTTTACCTTTACCTTTACCTTTACCTTTACCTTTACCTTTACCTTTACCTTTACCTTTACCTTTACCTTTACCTTTACCTTTACCTTTACCTTTACCTTTACCTTTACCTTTACCTTTACCTTTACCTTTACCTTTACCTTTACCTTTACCTTTACCTTTACCTTTACCTTTACCTTTACCTTTACCTTTACCTTTACCTTTACCTTTACCTTTACCTTTACCTTTACCTTTACCTTTACCTTTACCTTTACCTTTACCTTTACCTTTACCTTTACCTTTACCTTTACCTTTACCTTTACCTTTACCTTTACCTTTACCTTTACCTTTACCTTTACCTTTACCTTTACCTTTACTTTTACTTTTACTTTTACTTTTACTTTTACTTTTACTTTTACTTTTACTTTTACTTTTACTTTTACTTTTACTTTTACTTTTACTTTTACTTTTACTTTTACTTTTACTTTTACTTTTACCTTTACCTTTACCTTTACCTTTACCTTTACCTTTACCTTTACCTTTACCTTTACCTTTACCTTTACCTTTACCTTTACCTTTACCTTTACCTTTACCTTTACCTTTACCTTTACCTTTACCTTTACCTTTACCTTTACCTTTACCTTTACCTTTACCTTTACCTTTACCTTTACCTTTACCTTTACCTTTACCTTTACCTTTACCTTTACCTTTACCTTTACCTTTACCTTTACCTTTACCTTTACCCTTTACCTTTACCTTTACCTTTACCTTTACCTTTACCTTTACCTTTACTTTTACTTTTACTTTTACTTTTACTTTTACTTTTACTTTTACTTTTACTTTTATTTTTATTTTTATTTTTAATTTTATTTTTATTTTTATTTTTATTTTTAGTTACCTCGCTCGAATGATGTAAAGTAGTATGCTTACCTCGGTTGTAAGTAGCTATTTCACCCTCGATCCGTAGCGCCCTTTGCGAGCTACGCTCGCATGGGCGCCAAATTGGATCTTGTTCTGTAATAGCTCTCTTACGTCCCTTGTGTAACAAAAGTAGTTTATTACAGCTTGTATGTTATTGTTGAGGGCTGGAAAGTAAGAGGAAGACCGCAGAAAAGATAGATGGATTGTGTGCGGAATGATATGAATGTGAAGGGAGTGGATGAGGAGATGACGAGTGACAGGAAGGAATGGAAGAGAAGGACGCACTGCACCGAACCCAAATAAGTTGGGGTAAGGGTAGGGGGATAATATTATTGTCACTATACATAGGCGTCGACCTATATCGTCTATTTATAACGATAGCATGCATCGTAATCTGATCGCGTGACACCACGGAATGCTTAACAACTTCTTATCAATTAGACCATCGATCAAAAATCGATGCTATTATTTGAATTTTTCATCATTCTGCTCGGTAACTAGCATTTACTAATGAGTATGAGGCTGTGTAAGTTGACATGTGCAACACAGTGCATTGTTTAGATAGAACGTTCCATTTTCAGATCACTTTACAAGTCAAGCATGGTGAATGCTTTAATTGTAAAGTACACTTTTACAATTCAAGCATTTAAAACTCCTTAGTGAACCAATCTTTTTTCTTATTTATAAACTGACGAAACTTTTTACTGAAAAAAAAACAACAACGAAATTAGCGGTATTTCATTTCAGTTCAAGCTATGCAAAACTCCTTGGTCAAACAATTTTTTTTTTCATAAAATGATATAAGATTCATTTTGAATGGAACAGCTGTTTTTTTTTCGTGATTTCGGGGTTGGTCCAATAATGAAAGTTGTTCAGTTTATTTTATTTTTACTTTTACTTTTACTTTTACTTTTACTTTTACTTTTACTTTTACTTTTACTTTTACTTTTACTTTTACTTTTACTTTTACTTTTACTTTTACTTTTACTTTTACTTTTACTTTTACTTTTACTTTTACTTTTACTTTTACTTTTACTTTTACTTTTACTTTTACTTTTACTTTTACTTTTACTTTTACTTTTACTTTTACTTTTACTTTTACTTTTACTTTTACTTTTACTTTTACTTTTACTTTTACTTTTACTTTTACTTTTACTTTTACTTTTACTTTTACTTTTACTTTTACTTTTACTTTTACTTTTACTTTTACTTTTACTTTTACTTTTACTTTTATTTATATTTTTATTTATATTTTTATTTTTATTTTTATTTTTATTTTTATTTTTATTTTTATTTTTATTTTTATTTTTATTTTTATTTTTATTTTTTATTTTACTTTTACTTTTACTTTTACTTTTACTTTTACTTTTACTTTTACTTTTACTTTTACTTTTACTTTTACTTTTACTTTTACTTTTACTTTTACTTTTACTTTTACTTTTACTTTTACTTTTACTTTTACTTTTACTTTTACTTTTACTTTTACTTTTATTTTTATTTTTATTTTTATTTTTAGTTACTTCGCTCGAATGATGTAAAGTAGTATGCTTACCTCGGTTGTAAGTAGCTATTACACCCTCGATCCGTAGCGCCCTTTGCGAGCTACGCTCGCATGGGCGCCAAATTGGATCTTGTTCTGTAATAGCTCTCTTACGTCCCTTGTGTAACAAAAGTAGTTTATTACAGCTTGTATGTTATTGTTGAGGGCTGGAAAGTAAGAGGAAGACCGCAGAAAAGATAGATGGATTGTGTGCGGAATGATATGAATGTGAAGGGAGTGGATGAGGAGATGACGAGTGACAGGAAGGAATGGAAGAGAAGGACGCACTGCACCGAACCCAAATAAGTTGGGGTAAGGGTAGGGGGATAATATTATTGTCACTATACATAGGCGTCGACCTATATCGTCTATTTATAACGATAGCATGCATCGTAATCTGATCGCGTGACACCACGGAATGCTTAACAACTTATCAATTTTACTTTTACTTTTACTTTTACTTTTACTTTTACTTTTACTTTTACTTTTACTTTTACTTTTACTTTTACTTTTACTTTTACTTTTACTTTTACTTTTACTTTTACTTTTACTTTTACTTTTACTTTTACTTTTACTTTTACTTTTACTTTTACTTTTACTTTTACTTTTACTTTTACTTTTACTTTTACTTTTACTTTTACTTTTACTTTTACTTTTACTTTTACTTTTACTTTTACTTTTACTTTTACTTTTACTTTTACTTTTACTTTTACTTTTACTTTTACTTTTACTTTTACTTTTACTTTTACTTTAACTTTAACTTTAACTTTAACTTTAACTTTTACTTTTACTTTTACTTTTACTTTTACTTTTATTTTTATTTTTATTTTTATTTTTATTTTTATTTTTATTTTTATTTTTATTTTTATTTTTATTTTTAGTTACCTCGCTCGAATGATGTAAAGTAGTATGCTTACCTCGGTTGTAAGTAGCTATTACACCCTCGATCCGTAGCGCCCTTTGCGAGCTACGCTCGCATGGGCGCCAAATTGGATCTTGTTCTGTAATAGCTCTCTTACGTCCCTTGTGTAACAAAAGTAGTTTATTACAGCTTTTATGTTATTGTTGAGGGCTGGAAAGTAAGAGGAAGACCGCAAAAAAGATAGATGGATTGTGTGCGGAATGATATGAATGTGAAGGGAGTGGATGAGGAGATGACGAGTGACAGGAAGGAATGGAAGAGAAGGACGCACTGCACCGAACCCAAATAAGTTGGGGTAAGGGTAGGGGGATAATATTATTGTCACTATACATAGGCGTCGACCTATATCGTCTATTTATAACGATAGCATGCATCGTAATCTGATCGCGTGACACCACGGAATGCTTAACAACTTCTTATCAATTAGACCATCGATCAAAAATCGATGCTATTATTTGAATTTTTCATCATACTGCTCGGTAACTAGCATTTACTAATGAGTATGAGGCTGTGTAAGTTGACATGTGCAACACAGTGCATTGTTTAGATAGAACGTTCCATTTTCAGATCACTTTACAAGTCAAGCATGGTGAATGCTTTAATTGTAAAGTACGCTTTTACAATTCAAGCATTTAAAACTCCTTAGTGAACCAATCTTTTTTCTTATTTATAAACTGACGAAACTTTTTACTGAAAAAAAAACAACAACGAAATTAGCGGTATTTCATTTCAGTTCAAGCTATGCAAAACTCCTTGGTCAAACAATTTTTTTTTTCATAAAATGATATAAGATTCATTTTGAATGGAACAGCTGTTTTTTTTTCGTGATTTCGGGGTTGGTCCAATAATGAAAGTTGTTCAGTTTATTTTTATTTTTACTTTTACTTTTACTTTTACTTTTACTTTTACTTTTACTTTTACTTTTACCTTTACCTTTACCTTTACCTTTACCTTTACCTTTACCTTTACCTTTACCTTTACCTTTACCTTTACCTTTACCTTTACCTTTACCTTTACCTTTACCTTTACCTTTACCTTTACCTTTACCTTTACCTTTACCTTTACCTTTACCTTTACCTTTACCTTTACCTTTACCTTTACCTTTATTTTTACCTTTACTTTTACTTTTACTTTTACTTTTACTTTTACTTTTACTTTTACTTTTACTTTTACTTTTACTTTTACTTTTACTTTTACTTTTACTTTTACTTTTACTTTTACTTTTACTTTTACTTTTACTTTTACTTTTACTTTTACTTTTACTTTTACTTTTACTTTTACTTTTACTTTTACTTTTACTTTTACTTTTACTTTTACTTTTACTTTTACTTTTACTTTTACTTTTACTTTTACTTTTACTTTTACTTTTACTTTTACTTTTACTTTTACTTTTACTTTTACTTTTACTTTTACTTTTACTTTTACTTTTACTTTTACTTTTACTTTTACTTTTACTTTTACTTTTACTTTTACTTTTACTTTTACTTTTACTTTTACTTTTACTTTTACTTTTACTTTTACTTTTACTTTTACTTTTACTTTTACTTTTACTTTTACTTTTACTTTTACTTTTACTTTTACTTTTACTTTTACTTTTACTTTTACTTTTACTTTTACTTTTACTTTTACTTTTACTTTTACTTTTACTTTTACTTTTACTTTTACTTTTACTTTTACTTTTACTTTTACTTTTACTTTTACTTTTACTTTTACTTTTACTTTTACTTTTACTTTTACTTTTACTTTTACTTTTACTTTTACTTTTACTTTTACTTTTACTTTTACTTTTACTTTTACTTTTACTTTAACTTTTACTTTTACTTTTACTTTTACTTTTACTTTTACTTTTACTTTTACTTTTACTTTTACTTTTACTTTTATTTTTATTTTTATTTTTATTTTTATTTTTATTTTTATTTTTAGTTACCTCGCTCGAATGATGTAAAGTAGTATGCTTACCTCGGTTGTAAGTAGCTATTACACCCTCGATCCGTAGCGCCCTTTGCGAGCTACGCTCGCATGGGCGCCAAATTGGATCTTGTTCTGTAATAGCTCTCTTACGTCCCTTGTGTAACAAAAGTAGTTTATTACAGCTTGTATGTTATTGTTGAGGGCTGGAAAGTAAGAGGAAGACCGCAGAAAAGATAGATGGATTGTGTGCGGAATGATATGAATGTGAAGGGAGTGGATGAGGAGATGACGAGTGACAGGAAGGAATGGAAGAGAAGGACGCACTGCACCGAACCCAAATAAGTTGGGGTAAGGGTAGGGGGATAATATTATTGTCACTATACATAGGCGTCGACCTATATCGTCTATTTATAACGATAGCATGCATCGTAATCTGATCGCGTGACACCACGGAATGCTTAACAACTTCTTATCAATTAGACCATCGATCAAAAATCGATGCTATTATTTGAATTTTTCATCATACTGCTCGGTAACTAGCATTTACTAATGAGTATGAGGCTGTGTAAGTTGACATGTGCAACACAGTGCATTGTTTAGATAGAACGTTCCATTTTCAGATCACTTTACAAGTCAAGCATGGTGAATGCTTTAATTGTAAAGTACACTTTTACAATTCAAGCATTTAAAACTCCTTAGTGAACCAATCTTTTTTCTTATTTATAAACTGACGAAACTTTTTACTGAAAAAAAAACAACAACGAAATTAGCGGTATTTCATTTCAGTTCAAGCTATGCAAAACTCCTTGGTCAAACAATTTTTTTTTTCATAAAATGATATAAGATTCATTTTGAATGGAACAGCTGTTTTTTTTTCGTGATTTCGGGGTTGGTCCAATAATGAAAGTTGTTCAGTTTATTTTATTTTTATTTTTACTTTTACTTTTACTTTTACTTTTACTTTTACTTTTACTTTTACTTTTACTTTTACTTTTACTTTTACTTTTACTTTTACTTTTACTTTTACTTTTACTTTTACTTTTACTTTTACTTTTACTTTTACTTTTACTTTTACTTTTACTTTTACTTTTACTTTTACTTTTACTTTTACTTTTACTTTTACTTTTACTTTTACTTTTACTTTTACTTTTACTTTTACTTTTACTTTTACTTTTACTTTTACTTTTACTTTTACTTTTACTTTTACTTTTACTTTTACTTTTACTTTTACTTTTACTTTTACTTTTACTTTTACTTTTGTAATGAAACTACAATAATAACGGTGAACCACTTTTACTTTCTCCACAGGAATACATCATGACTCTTATTAACTAGGTTATAGCAACAGTACGTTAGCAGTTTTCCCTAACTACTTCTTTTCTCGACGGTTGAACAGTGACTGCCTGCAACTGACTTTCGTTGACTGTCCCGCCGATTATCCCCACCACTTTACCTCCCCATTCCACTACAAAATGGCGGGAAAATGTGGCGGGAAACGGTGGAGCCAAGCTGCGGTGTTGCCAGACTATTAAACGAAGATACTATTATCCTTTCAATTTCATTTGAAATCATAACAATAAAATGAATTTATTACTACCCAACGACAAAACGTCACATTCGTCCATCCTGACGTCGTGCGTGTCCTCATGCACGGTCAAAATATCGTCACATTCGGCAGGTTGTGTGTTTTATTTTATTTATTTGGGATAACAAACAGTTAAATTATATTGCATTAATTTGATATTTATAAAACGTTCAGAAATCTTATGTTATACAAAGAATTTAATGGTTTAATTTATTGTTTTATTTCAATTTTGTGAATTGATAAATGCTAAAAAGAGAATCTACTGAATCTACCACCATTTCACAAAATTGTGAGGCCCCTTCAAGAAAGAAATGGCGAAAGAAAACTTGAGAGGGTTGTTGACCTCTGTCTTTTATATATATTATTATTTATTTATTTACAATAGAAACTAGTTTTATCATTAGATCCTGCAGTGTGTGTTTGGGGCTATAACTGGTGACTTATGGGGTCCCAAGCTGGGATTATTCATATGGCATACACAACAGATGACAGTCAACAATAGCACACAATAACAGCTAGACATATTGTTTTAACTAAACTGACATCCAAACACGTGCACACACAGAAATATATGCGATGCGCAAATATTTAAATTATTATAAATTGGTATCTACTGTTAAAGTTGCGTGATTACTTTACATAATTAATACTAATGGGAAAATATTAAATTAATTACCTATTGAAATTATTACAGTGATCAGAGTTAATTTGACATAAATTATTTAATTATTATTGAATTATAAATATCAAAAATATAATAGTAAATGAAATCAACATAAAACTTTGTTGACATGGGACTTAAAAATAGTGTGCTTTGTAGTGTAGATATAGAGTTTCATCACCTCATCCACTCACACCATCTCACCATCATGAAATTAGGATATTTAATGATTTCAATTCAATAGCCTCGCGGAGTATACTAGAAATGAATCTTTGTTCCATGATCATTTATAAAAGCCTGTAGGTAATATTGTATTACAAATATTAACTCTTAAACATCTTCAATTCTTAGAAACCCACAATACTGCAAATAAATTATTTTTATGTAAGTAGATACAAAGTTAACACTTCTTATTAGTTCCTTTTACTAAATTATGAATTTAATTATAATATTTAACGAATACAAGAATAAAAAGAATATAGCAGCCAACAGCACGCTGGGTAACAACGACAGGGTAACTCAATCACAAATTGCAGATCTTTGACAGACAATAACCCCTGATACCCAACTGAATTTATCAATGATTTTAATACAAATTTAAATTTTATTCAATTTACAATAATTCTTATTAATGGGGAATATAAATGTAACTTCCTTTCTTTGCTTTGTTACTACACAGTAAGTGCACTTCATAAACAACGTTCAACGGCTATACAATCTTGAGTCTTGTTAAAAATAAGAAAATAAATATTACCACTTACAGTAAGTAACTACACACGTAAATCAAATTGATTAAATTTGTGTTGCAACAATAATTATGATGCATTAATTATTTACTTCATAATCCGCAGCATGACTTAGGTTCGGTACCTACCTAATATTTTTATAGTATCTGTGTTACTTATAATGTTTAATTTAGTTAAAACTTTCTACTTTAACAGGTTCTAAATAAGATTTAAATATAATTGATAAATCAATTTGTAGAAATTCTGTTATATTTCTCAGTTCAACCAGAAGATAATTGCAGCTGAAACCCATCGTCTGTCGCAGCCCGTTGCCGTCGTGCCACCAAAACTTCAATAACGCAATCGTCGTTTCTACCATTCAGTCACCCAAAAATCTTCCGTCGCACATCCTTCAGCCTGCTGCCGCGCTACCGCCACCTAGCGTCCTCTATAGCGCATCGGCATCTTGTTAGATGCCACATGTTTCTGAAATAAATAGAACATAATCGACAGTAACCGTTCATATATCATAGTACAAATGACAACCAAATAAAACATCAGAGTCAAAAGGAAAATATTTAAATCTATAAGTACATGGGAATTGTTTGAGATAAGAACAGGGATTGAATAATTTACCAATATTTTTACCGTTACATAATAATATAATAGGTAACGTCAAACTGTATCAGTAAATTTACCGGCAAAAATAACCCAACAAACAGTGTACCGGTTAGAGTGTATATTCTGTTAAATTACGAGATACCTAAACAAGAAAATCAATCGCATAGAACTCTGTGTAAGTGAACATTTCCTCAGGCTGAATACTTTCTGTATACCAACATCGTCTACCTACGCGTTCACTTCACGTTGAGTTGGCAACGTCGCATTCGCGGGCTGGTATCGGAATGAAAATAACGTTTTTTTTTTTTCCCTAAAAAAAAAGTAACGTTATTTATTGAATTTTAAAGTAACGATACAAAAGCAACGTTATCTATTAAAATACCGTTAATGTAAAAAGTAACGGTAAACAGTAAGAAACAACGTTACATTTTAAAATAACGTTATCAATCCCTGGATAAGAACGATGTCGTAAACTAATTTTTTTACATACAAAACGATAGATATCTATTTAATTGCATTGTTTTGAAATTATAATAACATCAAAGTAATAATTAAAACTTTGCTTTCTTTATTTGATCATAATAAAAAAAATAGTTATTAATAGACAAAGTTTCTGCAACAATTGAAGCGTTTTAATAACGACAATAAATTTAGTAACTCATCATGGTCTGAAGCTGTTAAATTTTCCTGATAATTCACTCATTTTATTTCACAATTTGTGGTTCTCAGACACTTCATATATAATGTGTTCAATTTTAGTAATTGCTAATGTTGATACTCGGGGCTACCGTTTGCCACTATGTGGACACGACCTGCCAAAGCGCTGATATTCCAGCCAGGGCTACCATTAGTCATCATGCGGACAGGGCCTGCCAAGACACTGATACTCAGGGCTACCGTTTGCCACTTGTAGGTAGACACGGCCTGCCAAAAGGCTGACATTCCGGTCAGGGCTACCCTTTGCCGCCATGTGTTCACGGCCTACCAAGGCTTAGATATATTCAGGCCAGAGCTATCAACTGAGGACACACATGGCCCATAGATGCGACACACTTGGCCGCTTAACCATTAAACTTTAGGACACACATGGCCCATAGACGCGACACACTTGGCCGCTTACAGAGCTTTCAACTGAGGACACACATGGCCCATAGATGCGACACACTTGGCCGCTTAACCATTACACTTTAAGACACACATGGCCCATAGATGCGACACACTTGGCCGCTTAACCATTAAACTTTAGGACACACTTGGCCCATAGACGCAACATACCTAGTCGCCTAAAAACTACAAATAGTTCATATTATAATAGTAGCTTATACACTGCTATGTACTTAACATTGAAAGACTTATTTTCTCAAGCATAAATATAATGTATTCAAATTAACCATAATTATATTAACATCGAATTGCAATATTATTAACCAATAGATAACCATGTAAAATGAAGTTGTGTCTTAAAGAAGAACGCGGACTACATAAAGTCTACTTATTTCTTTTTACAGATCTTTGTTCGTAATTGAAAAGTATCCCAATATATTTATTTAAGGGCCAGTGCACTAAGCTAAGCAACAACAACTTAAATAATCGTATGCAGATGACGATTCGAATATGAAATTAATAAAATGGCATAATATAGTCACATAAACGCGTAACATAATTAAATGACAACCTAGCCTTGTAAACCGCTGGCGCTTCTAGCCTAACTGTAGGCGCATCTAACAAAATCGTAGGCGAATCTAGCCCTCTAAACTGATGGCGCATCTAGCCCTCTAAACTGATGGCGCATCTAGCCAAACTGGATTTGCATCTAAATAATAAACCAATCATTTATTTCCCAGAATATTGTAGTATACATTGATGACATTATAATATAACAAAATCTGCATATCCTGCCTTAGTTAGGCGTGGAAATCTGCAAGTAGCTAGGTGATTATAAAATTTAAATTTGAGAATCTGTACTTAACATTAATCATTAATAAAAATATTATAACTAGGTACTTTATTTACCCATCTTTCCATTAAATAATTTAAAATCCCAATAAAATAAATGTCAAACTTTAATGCCAAATATGATAAATTGACATTAATAATAATAGTTGCCTGCCAGTACAATGTTATTTTAATTTAAAGTAATAAGATATTAATTACAACTAGTCAAAAAGATATTAATTACAACTAGTCAAACCACAGGTGAATCTAGCCCTGTAAACTGATGGCACATCTAGCCTTTTAATATAAAGGCGCATCTAACCTTGTAAAATAAAGGCGCATCTAACCTTGTAAAATAAAGGCGCATCTAACCTTGTAAAATAAAGGCGCATCTAACCTTGTAAAATAAAGGCGCATCTAACCTTGTAAATTAAAGGCGCATCTAACCTTGTAAAATAAAGGCGCATCTAACCTTGTAAAATAAAGGCGCATCTAACCTTGTAAAATAAAGGCGCATCTAACCTTGTAAAATAAAGGCGCATCTAACCTTGTAAAATAAAGGCGCATCTAACCTTGTAAAATAAAGGCGCATCTAACCTTGTAAAATAAAGGCGCATCTAACCTTGTAAAATAAAGGCGCATCTAACCTTGTAAAATAAAAGCACATTAACCTTGTAAAATAAAGGCGCATCTAACCTTGTAAAATAAAGGCGCATCTAACCTTGTAAAATAAAGGTGCATCTAACCTTGTAAAATAAAGGCGCATCTAACCTTGTAAAATAAAGGCGCATATAACCTTGTAAAATAAAGGCGCATCTAGCCTTGTAAAATAAAGGCGCATCTAACCTTGTAAAATAAAGGCGCATCTAACCTTGTAAAATAAAGGCGCATCTAGCCTTGTAAAATAAAGGCGCATCTAACCTTTTAAAATAAACGCGCATCTAACCTTGTAAAATAAACGCGCATTTAACCTTGTAAAATAAACGCGCACCTAACCTTGTAAATAAACGCGTATCTTAACCTTGTAAAATAAACGCGCATCTAACCTTGTAAAATTTAAACTTTAATTGTTAAAGACTGATTTTTTACCTAAATAAATAAAATGAAGGCAAATCCGACCTTTAAAATGCTTCACCCTTATAAATTCTCAAACCTATTTATCATTCTAGTATGAAAACGAACAAAAGCTATAGGTACCTTACTTTAGGTCGAAGGCGCGTTTAGGCTTGTCCTAGCCTTACAAACTGGATGTGCATCTAGCCTCGCAAGTCAAAATAAATTTTAGTTCATATAAATATCTAGTATAAACTGCTTAGGGTTGGGTGAAATATTTAGAATATGGTTCATTTTAGTTTGAAATATTTCATAAATTCCATATAAGTAAATTTAATTTTAATTTCATTGAAATTTTCACTGGACCCATCCATATGTATTATAGAAAACCAAAAGTTAAACCTTGTAAACCAAAGACGCGTTTAGCCTTCTAAACCACGTAGGGCACGTCTAGCTTTCTAAACCGAAGTATATTTCTTCATATATTTCTTCAAACTAAGAAATTAGGACAAAATATCATGTACTTCAAAGTAAACTTACATCATTCATTTAGGAACAAATAAAAATGAAATCAAAATTATAATCTTTTACTAGTAAACATACCGCGCATCGAAACCATGTAGAAAAAAAATAAAAACGTAGCTCGTACACCAGATAATGAAATTATCTTTCGTTTTATTTTATTCATGAAAGATGAGCTACTTGTAGGTAGGTACAGTTTTTTTTTTTTAACTGAGATCACTTCTGTAAAATCACGTTAATTAGTGAAATCGGCAATTTTTGTGAACGGCCTCTTAATAGAATAAAAATTTACTTCTTGAACTAAAATAAAACTCCTTAAGGGTCCATTATAGGAAAACATGGTTTGCGAGGGTCATATATAGAAAACGTAAAGTTGTAGTCACAAAAAAAACATACAACAAGCTAAAGAGATTCTCTAGTAGCTACAAGTATTAAATTGCGTATAAACCTCACAGATTATTGTAAGAAATATAAGAATAACATCCGAAGCGTTTGCGTAGTTCATATTTTTGGCGTAAGTAATAGCGGAAACGTATTGAATCCTACATGAAAAATATACTTTAACGTACTGTGAAGTAATAGCTCCAATAACTTTTATTCGAGAAAGATAATGATGAAAAAAAAAACACCGAAAGTCATCGAAAAAGTACAGATTTGAGGTTATTTTCCATACTCTTTACAAGTTAAGTAAAAGACAGATAAATGTTTTGCGTAACGGAGCCTTAAGCTACGACTATAGCGTCATTGTACTACTAAAACCCTTTTGAAGGTCAAAATAACTTGGTGCTAATTCTACAGTAAGTATCACGTATCCGTACATCCCCAGGGTACAGTGTAAAGGTAGACTACTAACGACAATTACCTACAATGGTATGAAATAAAAAAAAAATAAACTTGATAACCTCTGCGAAACACATTGTCCGAGATAAAAATACTCAGTAACATAGATACTGAAAATACACAGTTCCTATTTCCATAATTCATTATGTAATGCATTTCCAGAGTTTAAATCACGAAAGTTACAGTTGGGCAGTAAAGATAACAAAACTTTCATTTCATGACCTTGCTATATACAATTATGAAAATTACTATTCCATTCCATTATCATGCACTATTTCATCATGGTGACTGACGACTGAGTGTAGTTTTGTGTGCAGTGTATTGCACGACCGAAGAGTAGCCTCGATCACGTGCAATGAATGTGAATAATGGTATATGTATGCACGGCCGAAGTGTTGCCTCGACCACGTGCAATGTTTGTGAATAATGGTGTGTATGCACGGCATGGCAATGGTGTATTATGCAGTTTATTAGAACTTGAAACTACCCAACTTAATTTCGTAATTTTAGCTCGGTTTAAAACGTTAGATAAGTAAGAAGTTCGTGAGCGTACATACCTTGGTTCTTCCACTGCTGATTTGTAATGAAACTACAATAATAACGGTGAACCACTTTTACTTTCTCCACAGGAATACATCATGACTCTTATTAACTAGGTTATAGCAACAGTACGTTAGCAGTTTTCCCTAACTACTTCTTTTCTCGACGGTTGAACAGTGACTGCCTGCAACTGACTTTCGTTGACTGTCCCGCCGATTATCCCCACCACTTTACCTCCCCATTCCACTACAAAATGGCGGGAAAATGTGGCGGGAAACGGTGGAGCCAAGCTGCGGTGTTGCCAGACTATTAAACGAAGATACTATTATCCTTTCAATTTCATTTGAAATCATAACAATAAAATGAATTTATTACTACCCAACGACAAAACGTCACACTTTTACTTTTACTTTTACTTTTACTTTTACTTTTACTTTTACTTTTACTTTTACTTTTACTTTTACTTTTACTTTTACTTTTACTTTTACTTTTACTTTTACTTTTACTTTTACTTTTACTTTTACTTTTACTTTTACTTTTACTTTTACTTTTACTTTTACTTTTACTTTTACTTTTACTTTTACTTTTACTTTTACTTTTACTTTTACTTTTACTTTTACTTTTACTTTTACTTTTACTTTTACTTTTACTTTTACTTTTACTTTTACTTTTACTTTTACTTTTACTTTTACTTTTACTTTTACTTTTACTTTTACTTTTACTTTTACTTTTACTTTTACTTTTACTTTTACTTTTACTTTTACTTTTACTTTTAATTTTACTTTTACTTTTACTTTTACTTTTACTTTTACTTTTACTTTTACTTTTACTTTTACTTTTACTTTTACTTTTACTTTTACTTTTACTTTTACTTTTACTTTTACTTTTACTTTTACTTTTACTTTTACTTTTACTTTTACTTTTACTTTTACCTTTACCTTTACCTTTACCTTTACCTTTACCTTTACCTTTACCTTTACCTTTACCTTTACCTTTACCTTTACCTTTACCTTTACCTTTACCTTTACCTTTACCTTTACCTTTACCTTTACCTTTACCTTTACCTTTACCTTTACCTTTACCTTTACCTTTACCTTTACCTTTACCTTTACCTTTACCTTTACCTTTACCTTTACCTTTATTTTTATTTTTATTTTTATTTTTACTTTTACTTTTACTTTTACTTTTACTTTTACTTTTACTTTTACTTTTACTTTTACTTTTATTTTTATTTTTATTTTTATTTTTATTTTTATTTTTATTTTTATTTTTACTTTTACTTTAACTTTTATTTTTATTTTTATTTTTACTTTTACTTTTACTTTTACTTTTACTTTTACTTTTACTTTTACTTTTACTTTTACTTTTACTTTTACTTTTACTTTTACTTTTACTTTTACTTTTACTGCAGTGTGTATGCAACGGACATATTATAGTTATTAAACGTTGTTTGTATTATATCATGAATCTATAAAGTGACAAATAAACAAAGATGAAAATAAAATCTGAATAACAATTTTGTTAGTATAGTAATAGTATAGCAATCTACATTCCACGGGTGACTTCATCGGTGCGATGATGAAAAGTTAGATGAATGCGCATAAGTACGAACAAAGTAGTTATAGTAATAGTCATTTATTTGCTATTCTTGTGGTAGATACAAAAAGGTTGACTGGTAGAGAATGCTACTAGCATTAAGTCCGCCTCTTGTAATATTCTGTATTGTACTATAAAGATAGATAAAAAAAAGATCTTAAAATAGTACGATGACAAGACAAGATAAAGCTTATACTTTGATTTTGTCGACAGGGCCGGACCACAGCTTTACATAGAACGTTTTGATTGTTACCTTTTTTTTCTTAGGGAGAAAGTTGACAAAACAAAGCTTAGAAAACAATCCATACAGTTGTAAAACGGACTCACTGTGATTTGTGCACCGGGGCTAATCGGACACACTTTTTAGATGTAAGTAATTTTTTAAAGGATAAAATTTTCACCATACTAGCCTTTTGTCTAGGTACATATCTCGCTCAAACTTGTAGAGATTGCAGTGTGGCATATTACAGCACAGAAGCACAGCACAGCAGCACAGTTGGATGTAAATAAGGCATAATAATACCTAAATAAGAAAACTATTCTGTGAATATTATTGTCACTATACATAGGCCTCGACCTATATCGTCTATTTATAACGATAGCATGCATCGTAATCTGATCGCGTGACACCACGGAATGCTTAACAACTTCTTATCAATTAGACCATCGATCAAAAATCGATGCTATTATTTTAATTTTACATCATACTGCTCGGTAACTAGCATTTACTAATATAGTATGAGGCTGTGTAAGTTGACATGTGCAACACAGTGCATTGTTTAGATAGAACGTTTTTACTTTTACTTTTTTACTTTTACTTTTACATTTTTATTTTTATTTTTATTTTTATTTTTATTTTTACGTTTACTTTTACTTTTACTTTTACTTTTACTTTTACTTTTACTTTTACTTTTACTTTTACTTTTACTTTTACTTTTACTTTTACTTTTACTTTTACTTTTACTTTTACTTTTACTTTTACTTTTACTTTTACTTTTACTTTTACTTTTACTTTTACTTTTACTTTTACTTTTACTTTTACTTTTACTTTTACTTTTACTTTTACTTTTACTTTTACTTTTACTTTTACTTTTACTTTTACTTTTACTTTTACTTTTACTTTTACTTTTACTTTTACTTTTACTTTTACTTTTACTTTTACTTTTACTTTTACTTTTACTTTTACTTTTACTTTTATTTTTATTATTATTATTATTTTTATTTTTATTTTTATTTTTATTTTTAGTTACCTCGCTCGAATGATGTAAAGTAGTATGCTTACCTCGGTTGTAAGTAGCTATTACACCCTCGATCCGTAGCGCCCTTTGCGAGCTACGCTCGCATGGGCGCCAAATTGGATCTTGTTCTGTAATAGCTCTCTTACGTCCCTTGTGTAACAAAAGTAGTTTATTACAGCTTGTATGTTATTGTTGAGGGCTGGAAAGTAAGAGGAAGACCGCAGAAAAGATAGATGGATTGTGTGCGGAATGATATGAATGTGAAGGGAGTGGATGAGGAGATGACGAGTGACAGGAAGGAATGGAAGAGAAGGACGCACTGCACCGAACCCAAATAAGTTGGGGTAAGGGTAGGGGGATAACGATTACAGCTTGTATAAAACTGCGCCAGCTTTCCTGTGCTTTAGAGGAGGTTTACACGATACTGCATAAACATGTGCAAGTTTAAGCCTCCTCTACACTAGCGCCACCTGAAAAAAATATAGTGCTTATATAAAGACGAAATTGTGAATTATATCTCACTCCGAATAATCTTTGTGGTACTTTTTAACCGACTTCATCAAAAGGAGGAGGTTCTCAATTCGATTGTATGTTTTTTTTTTATCGTTGTTCGCGCGTATCTTCGACATTTATGGACCGATTTAGATAAATCTTTTTTTTTTCGATTGAGTTTTCTTGCGAGATGGTCCCATTTATTTTTTTTTCAAATCGGTTCAGTAGTTTACAAGTAATCCTGAAAATACTATGATATTAAATCAACTAACTTGACAATTTTGTTATTTATGAACCGAATTAGATGATTTTTTTTGTTGGGGAAGGGATACCTTTGTGTAGTCTTTTTAACCGACTTCAAAAAAAGGAGGTATTCAGTTTGTATGTATGTATGTTTCTTCGCGATTATCTCACGTTTGGCTGAGCCGATTTATCTACCTAAATAATATACCTACACTACCTAATACAGAAGGTACTTACACTAAAAATAAAAAAATAAAAAAATTGTTTAAAAAACAAAAAAACCGACTTCAAAAAACCTGCCTCTAAAAAAAGCAAGAAATAATATACAAATCATTAGATATGTCAATTGAAGTCGGGTGGGGCTTTTAGAATAAAAAAAGGAAGATTGTACTCCAGCCCCACCCGACTTTAATACGTGTTTTATTATAACAAAGATAATGCGTATCTAATGATTTGTATATTATTTCTTGCTTTTTTTAGAGGCAGGTTTTTTGAAGTCGGTTTTTTTGTTTTTTAAACAATTTTTTATAGCCTATCGTTTAGTTTAATGGAGTTCTTTTTGCTAAAAGTGGCCACTTTAGAATCTAAAGAATATTGACCCCTGATATAACTATTATTGAAGTTTAGTAGATCCGTCAGACTATGTTTTATTATAATCCCTTGGGACGTTAAGCAGTTCAAATATAATGAGGTATTCTAAATATAGATACCGAGTTAGGGTTGTCACTCATATTTGTTGTCACCTCCCTGTTGGTTAGTTCAGCCGAGTAATTAGGGCATCCGTAGCATAGCAACGTTGCGTACGAACAAATAGTTGGCTAATTTAATACACGGGTAATCGTTATTTGAAAACAGTCGGCATATTCATCAACTACTAAAGAAATTATTAACGAATACCACGTAGTTTTCTGGATGAAAGTACCCTTTGTCCTTCTCTGTACCCCTGACAACGTATTCAAAATTTCATGATGATCGGTTTGTCCTCTTATCGAATGAGGACTAGTGGCCACCTCTGGTGTTAGAGTTTATCAAGCCGCCTGTAAGGCCTCCAACTTGGCTTAACGACTGTTATCAGATGACAACAGCCGAGACCGACAGTTTAACGTGCCCTCCGAAGCACGGAAGCGTTTAGTTGTATTGCCACTTAACGGTCACCCATCCGACACCTGGCCGGACTGAGTGTTGCTTAACAAACGTGATCGAGTACGATCAGTCTGTCAAGTTCCGCCATGAGCGCTTCATGATGATCGGTTGAGTAGTTAAGATGGAAAGTGTAACAAACAAACAAACTCAAAACATTAAAATTTATTATTAGTGAGAATTATTGATCATTATTATTATGTCATCATCATCATCCAGCCGAACGACACCCACTGGTTTAGGTCTCTCCTAAATTAAGCAAGGATTAGGAAATCTGTAAATGTACGTTTGGTTCATTTGACTTTCTTAAAAAAAACCTATTTGGTCTTCACCAAAGTATACGAAGTTTTCAAATGACTATTGGTAGTAACTTGTGAAACTCGTTGGTCCAGCGATAAGTTGGTGCCAATTTCAACTGGGCTAGTCCGAGTTTATGATTAGACGTCTCGGCAACTTAGATTGGCAGCGGTGCATATACTCAGTTCACTCCATCGTGTACTTCATACAAAATTAACTTAAACGGATGACATGTAGTTAGCAAGTCATCTAATATTTTGTACAATGTGAATATGATGGGATTGGCTACCAATGTTAATAATACAATACCAATAATATTGTGTGGTTATATGCTCAACGGGATAGTGCTTGGCCTTCACCTCAACTGATGTTAAGTGACGATAAGGCGAAGGTGGAAGCGAACTACACCCGGAATCCACATCACTGAGAAACTGGCTATCTTACCTCCTTAACTGTCGGAACACAACAATTTTTATACTGTTGTTATGACGTCAGACTTAGGTAATATGGTACTTGAAATAAGCCCTACCACCAACCAAACCGAGTACAAATGTACCCCCCTCCTGGGAATCGAACCCGGGACCCCTGCGTCTTACACGGGTGGGGTAGAATCTGTATCTGGCTTCTGCGTCATGTTCCTAGACAGTTTATATTGTGCTAATTTTTATTTTAAGGGGTATTTTTATTTAAGCTCGTCATAAGGCTGTTTAATTTCAACATCAAACTAATTGCATACAGACATAGTATCTTTATAAGTGTTTGTCCTGTGAGTTCAGAAGGATAATCCTCCCGACGGCTGCGACAACACGACACCGGCTGCGTTATCTGGTCGACGCGACGATAAATTGTGCGTAGCTCATCCAATTCATGAAACTGATTATTTTAATAGAAAAGTTGGAAAATGTAATGTGCTATTTCTCTTATAAAGAAAATACTCATAGTTTAATTTCTGGTATAAAATTGTAACCTCTTGTGATATCCGCAAAAAACTTTGAAAGCCACAATCTTCAATAATAAAAATGGTTCCTTACGCCGAGGTCTTAAGCGTGGGTTCTATTTAGCGGAGCACCTTGAGTTGGTCTCTAAGCATAGCGACTAGCGGAGCGGATCATTAGCAATATGCCTAAATGCTGTATTTTGTTTTTCTCAAAATTATATTGACGATGATGACGATGACGTGCCTAGATACTTTTATGCGATGATTACCGGTCTCAGTTCTTAGAGTTAGGTAGGTATCTACTTATTCTTTTATTTTTCTAAAGATGGGTAAAAGACTTGTTCACGTTGCAAAAGTTCAATTTCTGTAAACCCTTGTCTTTGTAATCAATTTACTTCTAAAAGGATCACCAAAGTTTTTATCACATAATATTACAAAAATACCTCTAAAATAAATATTTCAATCTGAAAAATCCGGTATTGCTTTGATTTGTAGACTTCCACGCCTCTAAATATTGATGCCAAGCCAAACCTCAATAATAACAGGTTCGTATACATACACACTAGGATAAAGCACAGAACCATTTAGCGCAACTTTTTGGAAATTAAAATACTCTTATCACTTAAATAATTCAAACAGTAAATTCTTTACTTCCTAGACTCGCTCGACGCTGATGACAGAAGCCAACCTCAATAATAGGGGGGTCCGTACACGCCAGGACAAAGCGCAGATTCCATTTAGCGCACCTTATTGGAAATTCCACTCATTGTGCTGCCCTCTTCATTAGTATTGCAACCAGCTAAGCAGCCGAGAAATTCTGAAAGGTTCTTTCTACCGAGGTATTATATAACGTAAAGAACATTATTGGGTGTTGCAAGAAAAAACAAGATTTAATTTTTTTAGGCATTTAAGATGTAGGCTTTTACAAAACCTTTTTACGTCATTTCCGTTCCAAGTGTAATCTACTGATAAACATGAGTGCTTTTTGATTTAACTCCAAAGTCGGCATCAATCATACTTACTACGTTATGATAAATGCATTAAGTGGAAAGGCAATCTAACGTTTTAGATAATCTTATGTTCTTAGGCTTATATTACGATTTTATCACATCACATTGAGTTTGATTGCTTCTACAAGGCGCTTCTACGGTAGATTCTGCGATGTGATATCTAAGTAATTCTAAAAAAACAGGACAAATGCAAGCTTGCTTCGCGCAAATAGTTCTGTACTTATTTAAATGTTTATGAGAAATAACAAGAAAATGTCAATATAGATTTTTCTTTAAGTTTTGTCTTTTAAGATTTAAGGTCTTTGGAGTTCTGTACTTATTTAATATTTGTATGGGAAATATGTAACTACAAAATAAGATTTTATTTTCCCTCCGAGCAGATGTTCCTTTGCTTAAACGTCACACACGAAGCGCTACCCAAGAAGTTAAGGATTGACAAACTGAAACGAGAGCTTCCAGCTTTCATCGGATCGTAGCCGTCTGGTATTTCGCATAGTATAGCTGCCCGAATGCTTTTACGGCTCAATCGCATTTCACGTTCATAATATTTCATATAATATTATATATAACATACTTTCCGTGACATTGAGATCGAATCGAATAGATTCACAAAAATCAGATAACTATGCTGTACTCCAACGGCGGAAACGCCTGTTGGCATACCTACCTGTCCGCCATTTTGAAAAAAGTCGGTTTTGGCCGCCTCTGATAAAAGTGGTGTCAATCGATAGAGGAAGATATTACAAACAAAAAGTAATGAGCAAAAAATCTCGTAAGTGACATACTTACTGAGATATTTGAGTTTGAAGTCGACATTCAAAATCAGTATTTTCTGGATTTAGTGGATGAAATAATTATGTCAATGCATGTTGTTAAGCTATTTATGTATGTAGGAAGCGTCCATGGCTCAGCTGACAAAATGTGCTCCAGTTATGTGTATGGAAAGCACTTTTTTTGACCGACAGTTGTATGGAAAGTCGATTTTTAGTAATTTTTCGAAAAGTCGTAGAACAAACATTATTGTTTATGATGTTAGTAATCCACCCCTGTGAGGTTGGTGTTTTATAAGTAAACATGTATAAATCAATGCAAAAAATACATTATTTTATATTGCCTTTATTCAACTTCAAACTCAAATATCTCAGTAAGTATATCACTTACGAGATTTTTTCTTATTACTTTTTGTTTGTACTTACTCTATCGATTGACATCACTTTTATCAGAGGCGGCAAAAAAAGGTAGGTATGCCAGTCTTCATACATAAATTAATTATCAAAGTATTTCTTTTGAGTCGTCCAATTTGTTTTACCTTAACACCAAGTTAGGCGTATACCTTTTTCTACGTGGTGTCGTGTACTGTTTCAGAATTTCAATAGGACAAATAACTTTGGACACATTTTGGTAGTATCAGCGATGCGATGGCCAAAAACTTCTGGATTGAGATAACGCCAAAAATCGTCTGCAATAAACGCACAACGCATTTTTAAAATATTATGTATTTGAGAACATCACAAACATTGCTCTGATTCCAAAGTAAGTAGCTAAAGCACTTGTGTTTTGGAAATCAGAGACAACGGTGGAACTACAAACACCCAGACCTGTGTCAATTTAGAAAAGTTTGTTTTCTTTGACCCAGTCGGTGGTCGACCTCAAAGATAAAAACTACCATGGAGTTCGTCGAAAGGTTGAAAGGGGGTTTCTAGTTTTGATGATGATGATGATGTTCTCGACCGATTTCGGCCACAGCGACTGCATCATTCATTGCATAGGGCTACGTTGAATTGCCCTATCGTGCGCTCTCATATGGCTGGAGTAGCCAATTTTGTTGCTGAATACACGCGCACATATACTACAAGTTAGGACTCCGTTAACAATGTTATACGAGATGGCTGTTGATGGTTTAGCCTTTAGTTTGTCCCGCTTGGCATCAAGGTCTGCCCTTCTTTCTTCCTCGAAGTCTTGCACCTTCGAATGCACTAAGCGTCTCCATTCCGGGCGATTCTGAGCACATGCTTCCCAGTTCGAAGGTTCAATTTGGCAACACTTCATATGGCTTTTCAATACGTCCTTATATCTGAGGTACTAGCTTTAACATGGTATCAAATACATTATTACTTACTAGCTTCTGCCCGCGACTTCGTCCACGTGGATATTCGAGAAAATCCTCAGGGATCTTTTTACAATATTATTCTATTGTCTATGTTTTAATTTCAGCAAAATCAGATCAGCTGTTTTTACGTCATTAGACGGGTCCCCACCTAGCGCGCTGCCCCCCTTTTCCTCTCCCTCTCTTCTCTTCCTCCCTCTCACTCACCCCCCTCCACCTCTCCTTTCTCTTCTCACTCACCTCCCTCCTCCTCTCTTACCCCTCTCACTCTCCCCATCCCTTCCCCGTTCCTTCCCCTCACTCTCCCCTCCTCCGCCCTCTCACTCTGGAGATCCTAGCTTCGAAACCGAGGGAACTTCATACAATTTTTCATCCCCTATTTCAACCCCTTCAATCTTCGCAATAAAAGTCTATATCTCTGTACCAAGTTTCATCAAAATCGGTTCAGTAGTTTAGGTATGAAAGCGTAACAGACAGACAGACAGTTACTTTCGCATTTTTAATATTAATTAGTTAGGATTTTAGTTTTCTAGCATTCCAGGTGCTTTTGAGTAACTGGGGCCTAATCGCGCTAATTTTCAACGATAAAATCAAAGCTAAATCGTTACCGTTTCAGTTTCGTTTACAGAAAAATACTCGCTTTAGTTTTGTTAAAATTGTTGAATACTCTGCCTAAGGAGTCTAGGATTACAATCTGGGACAATTTAAGTGAAAATAATGAAGCTAAACCAAAGATTTTAGGTAAATATAACCTAAATGACAACGTAACGTTTTTGGTTTTATCGTTCAGAATTACCGCGATTGGGCTCCAGGTGTTCACTGTTCATAATACGGTTTGGTTTGTACAAACCTTTATTCGTTACAATCTTGCAAAGAATCTTGGAGCAGTTACAAAGCCCGCTTATGGTACCCAAAATGACCTGTGATTTGCATTAACTACCTTACGTCGCCTGAATAAGGGATATAATGGAGGTAACGGTTATGTTTAATGTACGTTTCATTCCCTTTTATGCAGTAAGAATTAAGTATTCATGTATTGTTCTCATATGTGTGCGTTAGTGTAGGAAACACTGTCTGAGCCTAAATTTTTAAGTGTGCAAAGGTTAATTTGTTCACCTTTTCTTGTGGGGTTAAAATAAACACACAGTTTGTTTTATGAGAAAAAAGATTACACATTATTCTTTGTTTAACTTGCTTGTAGTGAGACAAAGAGTAATTGAGTTTACATAATATAAGGATATTTAATGTTCCAACAATTTGCTAGGAGCAATTTTTAACCGACTTCCAAAAAAGGAGGAGGTTCTTTGTTCGTCTGTATATTTGTTTTTTTTTGTGTATGTCCACCGATTACTCGAAGACGGCTGGACCGATTGAAATGATTCAAACGTTATTACATTAGGTAAACACCCAAGTTGGTACCATTTTTTAAAATTTGGAAATCGGTTCAGTACCTTTCATGTAATCTTGAAAAAAACACGAAAATATGATTTTGTGTGAATTACCTCGATGATAATGGTCGTATTACTTCTATGTTTATGATCTGAATAAGATAATTATTTTTTTGTAGTAAGAGGGATATCTTAAGTGTAGGTTCTTTAACCGACATAAAAAAGGAGGTTCTCAGTTTGACCCGTATGTATGTTTCTCCGCGATTATCTTACGTTTGGCTGAGCTGATTTTTCTACATATTATAATATTATATACCTTACCTACAAGGTACCTACACTAAAAATAAAAAAATAAAAAATTGTTTAAAAAAAAACAAAAAAACCGACTTCAAAAAACCTACCTCTAAAAAGCAAGAAATAATATTCGTAATAATAAAATACGTCTATTGAAGTCGGGTGGGGCTTTTAGAATAAAAAAAGGAATCTGTACTCCAGCCCCACCCGACTTCAATAGACGTATTTTTATTATTACGAATATTATTTCTTGCTTTTAGAGGTAGGTTTTTTGAAGTCGGTTTTTTGTTTTTTTCATTTTACTGTTCTATTTAAATTTAATTACTCTGAGACCAACGTTGAATATTCCTTTATTCATAATAACCTTCGTTTGGTAAAAGATAAACTAAATTTCTATGTTAAATGAACTCCAAAAGTCAAACTCTTGTGTTTAAGTTGTGGCTAATACCGCCGCAGTTGCTTCATATCCGAAGTTATTACTACTGAGCGGATACTGCTGTACAGTCAGTTTTATGAAGATACACACGCACAGACCCGGCCTGCAGGCTTGGACTGAAGCCAAACCTTTCCGGCCAAAACTCACGTGTGTAGCATAAACCGAAGGCGCAACCTGAGGCGGTCCGGACTGCAATGCAGGGCCTGGTCTGTGCGTGTGTAGTCTCCATTATGGGCCCTCCATGCACAGGCGGCCGGAGAGGCCGAGGGGGACAGAGCAATACAAAGAAAAGGGACATACTCACAACATTCCCTTTTTTTCGTATTGCTCCGTCCCTCTCGGCTTCTCCGGCCGCCTCTCCGTGTGGAGGGCCCGTTAGAGCGGTTCCGCACTGTGTCTGATCCGAACCCCAATCCATTCACATAGACACAAAAAACTGTTCATTATCCTCATACAGATAAAAGCAATATGATCATTTACACACTGCATTCGATTCGAATCTGAAACGAAAAGTGAATACCTCGTATAAATTAACATGTCCATCAGCCATTTTTGATGTCCCCACTGCTGGGGCACAGGCCTTCCTTATGGGTGGTAAGGAGGATGGGCCATAACCCACCACGCGGGCCCAATGCGGATTGGTGGGCTTTAACGACTGCAATTGCAGCCGGGACCAACGGCTTAACGTGCCTTCCGTAGCACGGAGGAGCTCGTGATAATAAATTTTTGGTCACCCATCCCATGACCGACTCTTGCGAACGTTGCTTAACTGCCGCAATCGCTGGGCCAGGCGCTAAGCCACTGCGCCACCGAGCTGCACCTAACATGCAAGCGTACAATTTTGCGAAAGTAACCAGCGTTCGACTCGTTATCGTCAGAGTAAACCTCGGTTACGAACTAAACGTCTCGTTAATGAGTTAACAGTGGAAACTAAATCTGTCTGTAGTACTCTCGCACTAATTACCGTCGAGAGCGACGCAAACAGAGCAAGGCTCCTATAGTATGAGCTACCATTTATGTCAGAGGGCACTGAAAACTTCGATCAAGAATACCCTAGATGTCCGGTCAGAGTATCAAAAAACGGCACCTCGAAATAACGCCCCAATTACGGTATTCTTTTGTGGGGAAATTTTTGCAATATAAATAAGGTGCTCATTGCTCAAAAAGCTTGCATCAGAGCCATATGTGATGTAGACAATATGGTATCATGCAGGCCATTGTTTAAAAATCTAAATCTGCTTACTGTCCCTTGTTTATACATCTTAGAAATATGTATTTTTGTTAAAAGTCATCCGGATTTATTTACAAGAAATGATAAAATAATTCGTAAATTTCCTACAAGGTATCCAAATAAATTAAGATTACCAATGATAAGAACGAAACTCAGATCAAGAAGCTGTTATTCCATGGCTATCAAAATATTTAACAATATTCCTGATAACTTTAAAGATCTGCCTCTAAATCAATTTAAATCTATATTAAAGACATGGCTAGTGAAAAACTGTTTTATACGATGACTGAATTTTTTAATTTTAAGTGCTAATAATTTTATAATATTTGACTTGTAAATTTGAATGATATTAATGTTGACATACTATATTTATAACTATTATATTTTGCATGCCAGCTCCTGGTGAATGTGATGTGACAATATGAAATATATTAAGACCCTTATTTACCGCATTCTAGCAAATAAATTCTTGATTCTTGATGTTTTGAAAAAGTTCAAGACAACTCTGTGATTATATTTCTTCTGCAAAAATACCTTTTAAATGAATTATTTTAATATTTACTTTCCGGTGAAGAGACTTACAAGTAAATTAATTTTAAATTTAATTATAATTTTCTGTAAAACTACATTTTACAGAACAACTTGTCCACGAAAAGCCGGGATCGAACGCTTCCCTATGCGTGCCTGTTTTAGTTCGTAAAGCGTTATCTAGTACGATATTATTGATCGAAGACTGAAAAGGAATTTCGCCTGGTAACTCCTTCAAGGGCGAGTGAGTAAATTTTAATATTTTTATTCCTGTCTATTTTATTTTAATGAGCGGTTGAGTAGAATAACTTCACAAAAAACATAAACAAAACAAAAATTTACACTTTACCTCCCAATTAGCTCGAATTTCCGATCAAACAAGGTTTTTTTTTCGAAAAACTCCATTATACTAACTACAACAAAAACCTTAGAAGTTCAACCAATTTCACAAGAATTTAAAACAAAGCAAACTGTTGTTATGACAAATCTAAAGTTCGGAACTCAGCTAACGAATTAGCAAATTCGTCTGTTAGTTCTCAGCTGATTGCCGCTTTGAGCGACGCAAATTCGACCGAAGTACCTCTCCGCTGTTGTGTAAAGACAGCCGGAATGGCATTACTCTGAACACTCCTGGATACTTATTGTTAATTTCAAAATCTATCGCAATCGCTTTGGATGTGATACATTGATGGTTCTTTTTGGCACAAATAAAAACTTACCAAAGAAATGCAGCAATGTGTCACATCCATCTGGCAAATGGAAGCGATTGCGATAGATTTTAAAAATTAGACAATATTAGTGTGAGTTGCACCAAAACGCTGGCAAGTTAAAGTTATCGCATTTTGTGGTTATCGTCAAATGATAATGCTACCTATTTGTCACGTCAAACTTGTCAAAGGACATCATGCTGGCTGGCAACCTCTTTTTTTGGCTAACTTGTGCTTAACTTGACTTAAGAGCCTGCCAATAAAGAACTTTAAAAATCGCCTGGTGAGATTACTTGTTGACAAAGCCTATTACTCTGTACAGGAATTTTTAGAAGACAAAACATTGAAATAATTTGACATGTTTAATTTTTTTATTTAGTTTTATTTTCTATCTTTAGTATTAATGACATTTTAATTTTAACATTTGACATTTCTATATAACTCTAATGAAATTTGCAATACGAATATATATGACAATTGTAATAATTTAATATTTGACACATATGAAAATGTTCTTGTTTGCCATTGTTTGCCTGTTTCGCGTTGTTCTATCTTTACTATTTGTATACCTTAAAAATTAAAATATAAGGTGGGAATGTAGTGACACAAACAAAATAATGACAACTTCCATCATTGTAATACTAACACCTGCATTTCACAAATAAATTCTATTCTATTCTATTTAACTTTTCTTTCTTTCTTTCTAAACTATAAAATTACGTTGCGTAATCTTGTCGATTCCATGAAATATATCGAAGTCTGTGATTGAGTAGTGAGGCTGGTTTGCTTACCTGATCGTGAAGGTATTACTTTGACTGTATGCTTCAATGTTTTATACGTCTGGTGGATTAGATTTATTAATGTGGTTGGCCCCATACTAAAAGTTGTTCATTATGGTGGTCTGAAATCCCCTTTTTAACCGACTTCATCAAAAGGAGGAGGTTCTCAATTCGATTGTATGTTTTTTTTTTATCGTTGTTCGCGCGTATCTTCGACATTTATGGACCGATTTAGATAATTCTTTTTTTGTTCGATTGAATTTTCTTGCGAGATGGTCCCATTTTTTTTTTCAAATCGGTTCAGTAGTTTACAAGTTATCCTGATATTAAATCAACTAACTTGACAATTTTGTTATTTATGAACCGAATTAGATGATTTTTTTTTGTTGGGGAAGGGATACCTTTGTGTAGTCTTTTTCACCGACTTCAAAAAAAGGAGGTATTCAGTTTGTATGTATGTTTCTCCGCGATTATCTCACGTTTGGCTGAGCCGATTTTTCTACCTAAATAATATACCTACACTACCTAATACAGAAGGTACTTACACTAAAAATAAAAAAATTGTTTAAAAAACAAAAAAACCGACTTCAAAAAACCTGCCTCTAAAAAGCAAGAAATAATATACAAATCATTAGATACGCATTATCATTGTTATAATAAAACACGTCAATTGAAGTCGGGTGGGGCTTTTAGAATAAAAAAGGAAGATGTACTCCAGCCCCACCCGACTTTAATAGACGTGTTTTAATATAGCAATGATAATGCGTATCTAATGATTTGTATATTATTTCTTGCTTTTTAGAGGCAGGTTTTTTGAAGTCAGTTTTTTTGTTTTTTAAACAATTTTCAATTTTAGATATACTTATAAATTAACCGTGAATGTGTTGCGTTGACTGTTTGCGTGTCTGTTATGTATTCAGATGTATTTTACGTTGTCATTTCCCATTGATTATATGGGTTTTCTTTTGCTTGTGGTTATGCATGAGTAAAATAACTACACAACAAAAAGTTTACAACTCTTATTTTAACGTTCAAATTCACAATGCAAGCCTACATAATCCAATTTCTAGAACATTTTCAGCACATGTAGTTACTATAAAACAAGTTAATTCTTATAACACTGAAAGTTTAATTCGTACAGGATACTTTTCTCCCGAGTAGGAGAGTGTGTCCGAAACGCCCTTCGGTAGTAAACATCCGTTGACCTGCGCGCTAACTGCGGTCGGAACGACCGGTCGTTCCTCTAATTGAGTCCAAATGGACGCCGACGGGTTACCACCGAGCTTTTGTTGCGGACTTGATGAAACGAAAATACTCGTGCGAAGCTCCGGGTAATGTCACGTCACGGGATGTTTTAATAGTGATTTTATTTAAAAAATATATATGTTATTAGTCGAGCTCAAGAACGTATTTTGTGATGCTCACAAGTAAAATTATGAAGATTCAAATACTGCAAAATGCGAATATAGTAGTAGTACCTAATACAAAGTGGATATAATTACGTTTTTTAAGTCAAAGGAGATACGACTTGTCGCTAATCTTGTAATCTAATTGTAAGAAGATTAAATGTAAACATTTTAAATAGCAGAAGAAACTTTGGTCGGTCGTCGGAAAAACTTCAAGAGTTCCGAGGTAAAAGCTAATTTATCTTTTAATTATAAAAAGTATAACTTCCAGTCGTTCATACAAACGTTTTGCCTTTCGAGACAATTATTTAATTTCAATTTCAATTTCAATTTTTTATTGCTATTCCACAATGGTTGTTCGGTCTTAGATTTAACAAAATGGTTCATTATGGGCCCTGTCTGGCTTAGAAGGGGGAGGGCATAATTTTATTTACTCATGCAATCATAATTCTATTATTTAAGATTTATATTAACTTGAATATTTATCTATTATCAATGAAATAAATACAAGTTTAATAAGTAATATTATTAGAATAATTGTTTCATTATTTTTTTTAATTTCAATTATAATTATGTAAATTATTTTAATTATAATATTAACAATTTACGTCGTTTATTCGGATTTAATTATCTACTTTACTCTGTACGAAACAAATTCCCGACTTAACTTTTTCTATTTGGTAAATACGTAGCGTGTTTGTCAATCAGCCATTTTTGATGTCCCCACTGCTTGGGCACAGGCCTTCCTTATGGGTGGTAAGGAGGATGGGCCATAACCCACCACGCGGGCCCAATGCGGATTGGTGGGTGTTAACGACTGCAAATGCAGCCGGGACCAACGGCTTGACGTGCCTTTCGAAGCACGGAGGAGCTCGAGATAATAAATGTTTGGTCACCCATCCCATGACCGACCCTTGCAAACGTCTGGGCCAGGCGCTAAACGCCACCGAGCTCCACGTAACGTGTTAATGAATGAAACCAAAAGGGGAAAATCGTTTCTTCGTATAATCAAACAACAACTTTTACTATGGGACCAACGCAACGCTAAATCGCGAAAAAAATATCAGCTGTTTCATACAAAAATTAATAACAAAAGTATCAAAATGTTTGACATAGCAGCTTTTTAGCGATTTCAGAGTTGGTACAGTCGAGTTCATTAATATGTTGGCATTTTTACCTACCTTAGTACAGTCGGAAGCATCGAGATAAATATACTAGATACCGCGCCACGTTGAGGCCACTTCGGATATGTCGGCTGACATATGTGAAGGTTATGTCAAGCCATTGCTCATTGGGAGGCCAACAGGGAAACAGCTCTTCAAAACGGTCAAAATGCGTAGTGAAAGAGTGCGCTTCGAGGTCAAAAAAACTTATCACATCAAAGAGAATAGGGATGTTGACTAATGAATAAAATAACGAAATACTAATAAAATCGTAAACATATTAAACTTTTAGAGTAGCTTGTATACCTCTTGGTTTTATATATTGCATATTATTTGTTTTATGACCCTTCAAAGTTGGGTGGACAAGTCCATTTAAAAAGTATAAAATTTATTAAAAAAATGATACCTTTAATTAGTCCGTAAAATGTATAGCAAATTTGTCGAAGAAACCATTTTGATAAACACAATACTGAATATAGCTGCTGAACAATACAAACTTGCAAGGCGTGACGTCGTAACTTGCAAGCCATTAGTATGGAGCGTTTTTGATCGAGTCCATTTGTGTGCATTTCACACTGTGATATCTCGGGCAGTTTTCATGCTAGCGAATCAATTATTTTACCAATGTTTCTTTTTTTGAGAGGTAATTTATGTAACATAAAATAAAAAAAATAGTCAACATTCCTATTAATTTTTATGCGATAATTTATTGTTTTTGTATTACTATTAACGTTAAAACTGCAAAAAATTAATAAAATACTATCATACCATAATTTAGGTTCAGTGCTACCACTAAAAACATCGTTTTGGTTTTCCCATTTTTGGGGAGAATTTTTGTGATTAATGGATAGGTACTCCGTTACCTCTGATCAGTAGTTGAGAATTGGGGGTTCTGGATCATCCGTAGATCCAGAACCACCCAATTCTCAACAAAAGATCAGTTCCAGTGATTAAGTGACGTCTATTCAAGAAGATGACGTCTATTCAAAAGACGGCGTCTATTCGAGAAGACGAATACTTTCGTTTTGCGCACGCATGCATATAATTATTTTTTTAATAAAAATGCATTTTCTCAATCTTCATTTATTGAATGTAAACACAAACAATTTCATCATCGTATTCTTCCAAATAAGCAATAGCTTCCTCGAAATTATCAGCATATTTTCAGAGCAATCATTTTTTATCATGATGAATACAACTTTTAATTAATGTTCGGATATGAATTATATATATATATATATATATATATACGTATACTATAACTATACAGAAATACATACCTTCAATTTTATGAATGAATCATAGTCTATTCAAGAAGACGACGTCTATTCAAAAAGACGTCATCTATTCAATAAGACGACTTCTATTCAAGAAGAGGACGTCTAATCAAGTAGACCAATCACTCCAGGGAGCTTTCGTATCGTTTGATTTATGTCTAAACCTTTTTATTAAAAAAGAGAGGGTATTCACGCAATTAAACAAATTAATTTTATATTTATCAAATCATTTTATTTTCTAGACACCACAAACTTAAACAAGATACATTTTTTAAAGCACATATATTACTATGATATAAACAACTTTGAATACATGTAGAAATAGAATATTTTTCATGAAGCGTTTTTAAATTGGGACAATTAAAGTCTTCTAAATTATAAACATTATCGCTTTCTAATATTTCTTTTAACCACAACATTTTTTCTGAACCTTTAGTAAACACTCGCTTATTTTTTAAAAAATTCAATATAATATACTTATAACTTAAGTGAGGCACAAAGCCTTCATTCCACAATATTCCTCTGTTTTTTTCTATCCAATGTACATGTAAGCTTTCTTTCTTGGTCAAGTTATAGAATGGGTAAGGCGGTTTTATTAATAATACTATCATACGCTCTTTACATTTGATAGCTATTTCCTTTACTATAAATTTATTTTGTTCAGTCTTGAAACCTTGAACATCAACGATAGCATTCATGACAATTTACGAACAATATTACTCAAGGGTCTATATTCAAAAAGTCGATCGTTTATGATCAAACAGTAAGCAGTTGTGTTGTCCGGTAAGACTTCGCTGCACTCGATTTCTAACCGAACATCAACTGGCCCTGTTTTTATTGAATCGTTTTGACGGGCACAGTCTATTACAAATAGCGGAGCCGTTTCTTTAAATTGACTCAAATCAAGCAAGGGATCGATGCTGGAGTTGTAATAAGACTGACGAAATTTAGCATACATTTCATATAATATACTATATTTTTCTTCTTCAAATTTCAAGTTCAGTGAGTCATAAGGAAAATATTGTGAATTTAAAAACAGCTTGATATTATTAATTTTGCAATGATCGAATTTAGAGGAGCTCTTTGATGTATTTGTTTTTCTGTCAGTCTGCATTCCAAATATTACGAATCTTGGTTTTTCCATTTGAGACGCTGTTTTAACTGACCATGAATGTTTTGTCGTCTTTGGTAATAACGGATATTCATACAAATCCCAATTTCTGAACGCTAATTGTATTGGGCGGTCTTTTTCTAAATGTTTAAGCAATGACAACCTGTCTCGGTCGGAAACCCTTATATGTGGTACGCGCCATTGAACTTTTTGAATATCAATTTTAACGTTATCATTTTTTCCCATCATTATACTATTAAATACAGAATTGCTTCTGTGTAGTATAAGTTCATGTCTACAGTTTACAATAATTTTGTTGTAGTCTTCAGCAAACCCTAAAAGTTTGTTCAGTGGAATTATAACATTAAAGTAATTATGTTTTTGTTTAGTTCCGTCAACGTTCCAACCCCATACAGCAGCCACTTTACTTTCTCCTTGATTCATTGATATATACGATTTCATTGTAGTTGTAATGCCAGCATTCTTAATACGATCTATTTCAATACCATTAAGTTCATATTTGACATCTTGAAAAAGATACAAGATTGGGTTGTTAATGAAATTTATTTCTTTATGATTTAGTTTTCCTGCAGAATCTTTTTCTGTTACATTCACGAGACCTTCAATATAAATTGAACTACCTGAAGGTAGCACATATAAATCTTGCTGGTGAATGGGTATTCTAATTTCATCATTTTCTTTAAAACTGTTATTGTATGGATTATAGCTATGGATTTCATAGCTTTCAATAGAGTTGTCATGTTGAGGTAAGTCCAATATTTGCAGCATTTTATACCTTAAATCCGAGAGCCACAAGAAACTTTTTGTTGATGTTCGTGATTTTTTGTATTTCTCGAGGACGTCTGCTCCCTTTCGATACAGATCGAGAAATATTGTTATTTATTTTGTTGTTGGAGGTTTTATTGAAAATAATCATGATAATTCAAGATAATATTAAATACACAACTGTTTCCAATTAAAAGTCGTAATGATTTGTGAAATTAAATTTACAATAATTATATTTATATATGCCGTATTAAAAGACAAAATAACTTTCATGATCATCATCATTACTATTATTAATAATTGTATCGGTGAAGTAACCAAAATGATTGAAGAAATTTTAAGCATAAATGACCACAATTATATAAATTTGAGCCTTGAAGATTATCATAACTGTATCGTACATTTTTCTCATGTCCTACGTATCTTAAAAATTCTTTAGGTGGTTTCAGATTTCCATAACTATCAAAGTATTCAATGTGATCATAAATTTTTCCATAGGCTACCCAATGAGTACCAGAATTTTGAGCAGAATCTAGATTGATGATCCCACATTCCAGAAGAAGCGGCTTCTCTGGTAGTTCATCTCGCATAAATACACCACGAAAAAAAGGAATATTTTTCGAGAAATTTATTAGATCCAAATTATTTAAAGCTCTTCTGGGTAGCCGGGTGTTTAGTTTTTTTTCTTAGTAACATAAATTCCTAAACCGTCTCTGTAGGGTTTGAGATGTAGCCCTTTTCCTATACAATATGCTTCCATTTGCTGGTTATGTCGCTTCAGCTCAGTGAGTTGCTTCTTTGCTGCTTTATATTCATTAATGGCCTTTGTAATTCCAGCTACACCACCAACTATACTACCTGTAGCAGATAAACCCGCAAATATTGGAATCAGAGGTAGAAATCCTCCAGTTTTTGGTACTGGTATAACTCTTGGCAGTCTTATTGGTATATCCGATGCCAATTCTTGGGCAGCTTCGTAAGCTAATTTAGTCAAAATTTTCTTGCACTTCGGCTTCAATTTACGAATATGTTTTTTTGTTTGCGATACAATACCGTTGAATGTTTTTTTTAGTGCAGCAACACCTGGTGACACTTTTGTATTTCTTTTCATGATCAAAGGATAATTTTTATCGTTTTGTGAATTAGATAATCGTCTTTTAGTTTTCATAGTATAAGAAATTTTGATTATTTTTTAGATATTACTGGTACAGAAGTCTTGATACTTTAAAGGACAAACCATTAATGATAAACACTTTCTATGTTAATAAATTTAATACGGTATCAGCCGTTAACTTTTACAGAACATTATTTTTATCAATCCAACTATTTTCACTCCTTGGTAGTCCTAACCATTTGACGTATACCTTATTTCCTTTTCTTTTTAAAACTTTTTCCACAAGATATATATCAGGGTGCTTAGTCTTATTTATTTCTTGAGCATAAAAAGTTCCCAAAATAACCTGTCCTTTGCTATCTTGCAATAAATAGGTTGTAGGATTAGTATTTTGTACTTTCCTGATCTTAAATACTTCTGTCGACCAATTAGGGGTAAACCCTTTTTCGAAAATTCCTTTGTATTTACTTATTCTCACAAAATCACCTGTTTGAAATAGTTTGCATTGTATCTTCTTTTTAAATTGCGCATTGTTTACATATCTTTTGATTACAGTTTCTTTATTGTTGTGATGAATTGATACTGGAGTTTGTCCAACAGTTCTATGAAAAGTGTGGTTGTATTCATTAAGTTTTCTTTCGAGTGTTCCATCCACCCATTTATAATTTCCTTTTAAGCTAAACTCTTTGTATAATTTATTTTTTAATGTTCTTATTAATCGCTCTACAATAGAAGCTTTCTTTGTAGAATATGTGGAATAATGATTGATGTTATATTTTTCAGTAATGGTTCTAAACATATTATTATAAAATTCCTTTCCTAAATCTGTCTGTAAATTTTTTGGAATGCGTCCTTTCTTTAAAATATTATGAAATGCTTCCGAAACAAGCCCTTTGGTTTTTTGTTTAAGTTTTGTTGTCCATGCATACTTTGAAAAACAATCTATAACAACTAATATGTATTTGTAATTAGCATTTACGCTTGATATTGCTTGCATATCCATTAAATCTGCTTGCCAAAGGTCGTCTATGTCTTTTAGTATGACGCACCTTCGAGGAAAATTAAACCTAACATTTTTATGAATTTCATTTACGACATCGTGTTTGCTCATAATGTTTGCTTAATTTGCCCGAAATTTCTTTTATTTCTATGTCTTTTTCAATCTTATTGATTCTTTCTTTTAAAATTAATATTCTTTTTAATAGATTTTCTATTTTACAAGACAATTCACTTGCAATTTTATCAACATATTTTTTAATTGTAATTTCAGAATTTTCACTTTTTCGTCAATGCGTTGAGTTTGTATATCCTTTTCTACTTGTGTTTTGCTAATAATAATAATATTATTTAAACATTTGTCTGTCATGCTAGATGTTTTAGTGATTACTAACAATTTATTGGAAACTTCAAGGGTTTTATTCTTTTATTATGCCCGCTTCTTTTAACTCTTCAATGATCGATACAATCTCATTGTCGTGAATATTATTACCAGCATTTTTTGAGGCAATCAGGAGCTTTAACCTTTCAACTAGTTCATTAGGATCGTCCCAGTACACATAATCTGTATTTCTTTTGTAGTTTTTAAATAGTGGTAAGTAACCACCAATTTTTTTGGAGGTTTTTAGCTTAGAGTGGATTATCTTTGCTTTTTGCGTAAACAATGGCTTTATTATACGTCTATACTTTAACCCTTTGTCTCCTTTTATTTGACCTTTCGCGTCAAAGTCTCTTTTGTGCGCATTTGTTATATTAAGTATGTGTTTATATACACTTTTATCTTCTTCAGTTATCAGGCTAAAATTTGGTTTTCCACGTGTTAAAAGCTCTTTTAAACCCGGAGTAAGATTATATTGTTTATCGTTTATAGTAAAAACATACTTCTTTTCTGTATTTTTATCATTAGTTACTGCAGACAGATGGATGCTTTTATTACCTATTAATAACTTATTATTTTCACAGCGTATACCGAAGGGAACATTGATCTTATCATAAATATTCATCACATCATCTTTTCCAAGAGATTGCAGCGAATCGTTTGGTTTAGGACTTTCCTCAGCATTATCAAAATATTCTGAATCGCCATAACTGGATGAATGTTCCGGCGCAAAATTTTCGAAATCTTGATATTCTGCGGAAGTATTCAGTTGAGTCACATTTTTTCTGGAAACATTTGTAACTGGAAATTCTTTTTCTTTTATTAGGGTTGCTAAAGGATCGATAATAGGCTTAAATACTTTTTTGTATTTTATATCAGCTTCATCTTCTGCATTTTGTATCAATCGAATTTTGTTTTTTATATTATTAACAGAATTTATCAGTTGCTCTTTGATATCTACATTCATTTTTGCAAATAGCGTAAAAGCAAATTTATACGCAAGTGTCGTTTACAGGTACTCAACTTGAAGTGATAAAACTTACAACAATAAATGACATTTATATGATCTTCTTAAAAATAAATAAATGTATCGAATCCTTTTCTATATCTTCCTTGATTTATTGCACAATCTTTATTTATCAATAAAAAACTGAATTGATCACGCCATATGGTAGAACAAAGTTGTTTAAATGTAGAGTGATCCGTGTTGACATGCTCATTATAAATGTGTTTAAGGTTACGATCATCTTGTTTGAAAATAATCAGTAGATTAGCATTATCTCGCACTAGCTGTTTAGGTATTTTCGAATAGGTTTGAGACAAGTAAAAACAGTCTATCTGTCTGTGTCGTCCCATTGCGAAGTAATTCCGAATGTTTGATTGATTTTCACATACAACATCATCAAAAATCATAATGGAATTAACCAGTGCATCGTTGGGGTGAAGAACTTCTTTGTTATCATGATATATAAAAAGTTTTGCTTCTGGTATTTTCTTCATGACTTGTTTCAGAAAAAAATACTTTGGTTGGAATGCCGTCTTTGAGTACAAATAAATATGTTTAAATTTAACTCCATTTTTGTGTAACAACAAATTCACCATAACATTAGTTTTCCCACAGTTCGAAGGACCACACATTAAGCATCGGATTGTATTGGGTAAGAGCGTGCTATGTTTTATTGCTTGTGCTCGATTTTCTATTTTTATATTATTAACTTCCAGAGTCTCGGGTTGCTTAATGAACTTCATTTTAAATTGTGAGCTTATCAAATGTAAGTAACTTATATTTATATAGCAAGTTCTTAATGCAAAGTTTTGATGACTTCTTTTTTTAGTTCAATCTATTGTACTTATTAATAAAATGTATGTGTTTATGACGTAATATTACATCGAGTTAAAGTGTTTGCTTTATCTATCCGAAAGTAATGTATTTGGGGAGATGAAGAAAAAATCATATATTTGTATTTTGATACATATTTATTTATAAATGACGCTCAGTTGTATACATTATTCTTAATATCTGGATAATAAAAGTTTACAAATATAATTAGAATTAGGTACTATTCAGTTGTCTTCAATATGCTGTTAATCTTAAAACAATATCTAAGATTAACAGCACATTATTTTATATAAGGTAAAATATATTATTATTATTATTATTGTTAATTATAAGTAAATATTCTTTCTTGTCATTTTTACTGCTGTTGAACATATGAAGCCACCCATACTCTTAACACTAAGGTAAAATTATAAAAATGTCTTATTATTCTATTTATATTTACATTTATAAGCATTATTTTAAATATTATAACTGAACTGTATGAGTAGCATTATGAAATTGTATTACAATGCCCCCAAGGTAACGTGTCAGTCCTGTTTGATAGTATTTGTCTTTTGTCGTCATTCCCATTTAAAACAATTTTATTTACTTGTTGTGAATACAAAACATGCTTTATCGATCTTATTATGTTCATTTTATGCTTAATTGTCTTATTCTTATATAATGCTTCGCTGTAATTGCCAAGCTGAAGCGTTTTAGTAACTGGTTTTGTTATGCCTTTAGCTTTTTTTAGCGTAGTTTTTACACTTTTCAGGCAGTAAAGTTTAGCCCTCAAACCAATAAACTCGGAAATTACAGAACCTCCAAGTTCATCTTTAAACACTCCAGGGACTTTTGCGTTCACTTGAGGAATACCATAGGGATTATCCTCAACAAAATTACTTGTATCAAATTCTGTTATATTTTTAGTCATGTCTTCATAAAAGTTTTCAGTTTCAATTAAATACAAAAGACTGTCTGTGTCGGTGTAACATAATTTAGCTCTCTCATTGTATTTCTTTCTGATGAACTCATAATGGAATTGATATAAATGTTGTTTTGCATACTCCAGCACAGTGAAACCAATGTAAATAGGTTTGTCTAATAATATTTTATCTGGATTCAATTGAATAGCTACAAAGTTTTCTGAGAATATTGAAACACTTTTAAGATTTGGTTGTGAAATAAGTTTTTCAGCACCGATACATTTATTTGTCCTGTTATTGGTATCATTCCACTGTGTTATTAATTTTACGTTGGCTTGTTTGCGCTTGTTTTCTATTGTTTTGCCAAAAACAGCATTATTTAAAAGTTTGAAAAAATCTCTTTGAAATTGAGATGTAGACTCTTGTCTTAAATGCGTATTTAAGTCGATATATTTTTGTAAGAAATCATCTTGTCTAAATTTGATGACTCGATGAATTTTTCTTAAAAGCAATCCGTGAGTCAAACATTGTTTCAAGTGTACGTAGTGAATCACATAATGGTATTTGTCATACAAATTAGCTATCAATTTTTTTGTCTTTCCTCCAGGAGGAATAAACTTTTCTTGTGCAAAAGGTAAGTCGCTATGTGCATTATGATATTTTTCCGGATAGCTCAAATCTACTTCTAAGATATAGCCATAATCAGCATCATCTGATATTTTCATTACGTCAAAACTTGAGATCTCGTTATTGCTTAATAATTGAAATTCTGAAACTGGCATTCTTTTCCTCATAGCATAACCGTAAAGGTTATTACAATCAAGATACACTAAATAACTCGAAGGTTTTGTATCTTGATAATTAGGAAGGTATTTATTATTCGCTTTTGCATGTCTCAAAGAACACTGAGCTAAACCTCCGCGAATTCCCCTTTCAAGTAACTGGTATATTTCTAAATCATATATCAATTCTAACGTGACTCCAGTACATAGAAGCATTGCATCCCAGCTTAAGCTTGGTGCAGATACATAATATGCGGGATCAAGACTATAATGCTGCAAACTTGTGTTTCTAAATTTTTCGAATATGTCGCAAAGTAGTAACACATCGCATTTCAAGTACAAATCGGTATATTCTCCAAGAGATTTAATATTGAATTCATGCCAAACCGCTTTTACGTGTTCGTATTCCACATTGGTAATATTTTCATTCTTTAAAGTGTTATAAAAACATTCTTTGGGTGGTAGAAATTTTTCATCGTACTTTGACCAGGAATCAACGTATTCGTAAGGGTAATAACCTTTTTGTCTTAGTAATTCAAGACCTTTTTTGTTGCTAAATTCTCGTGATAGATTCGTAAAATCTTCCAAGTTTAGATTTTTACATAGTTCATCTAAGCTCGAACTTAAAAATTGATAAGAATCAATAAACTTTATTTGTATAGATTGAGTATCGTCTTTTGATTTAATAAATTTCATAATTGATATATATTTTTCTTTTGTTTTGGGTATTATTTTAATAGAACCATTATACATTGCTAACTCTTTGATAAATAAATGGCAATCGTAGCCAGACAGGTTATGAAAAACAACAGGGATAAATGAACAGATTGTATACATCAAATTGCAATGAGAATGTGCTGCACCTCTGTATTCTGATGTAACATGATCATGGTCACGAACTTTGTCGCCCAATAGCAAGTGTTTACAAATATGACATGTCGTAGCGTTCATATATTCATTGCTTTGTTCTACAGTTAATTGTTTCATGTGTTTATTTGCAGATAATATTGAATGTATGTATTGAACGTCTTCGAATAACAGTTTTATAAAAACTTGCACACAATCTGAACCTCGATATGTAACATACTTGTTTAAGCTTGAGTCATAGGAACAACACACATAATAGGCAAAACAAGATGGTTCGTGCACTTTTATGTTTTGAGTATTTTCGCTTGTATTTTTTATTGGACAATCTTTTAAAATACTTTCAAAGTCAGCGTAAATAACAAATTTAATTCTTTGTTGCCTATCATAGTTTTTAAATCGTATTATACTATTTTTCTCGGGTAATATAGTTAATAATTTACTACAATCATGTGAAGTATACTTATTCTCACTAGAAAAAAACTGTAAGCACGCATCGCAAAGGAATAATTTACCCCTGTGATGAGTTATTTGACGACGTACTAATTTCATTAAATCTTTAATTAAACAGTAGTGTCCTAAGCCTCCTCGTTCAAAGTATAACAAATTAACATGATTGTTTTTCTTTGAAGTTGACATATAAAGAGGTCCAGTCACGCGGCACTGTTTATCTAAACCATAAATATTTATACTAATATTAGGATTATTTTTCTCGAACAACTTTATATCACTTAAACATGGCGGGAATTTCATACCCTCAATATTTAAAGTATCTTTGTAGTGAGGGTATGAACTAGTTCTGCAAACATTAGATTTAGTAGGAAACAAATGGGCAATAATGCTCCATAAGAAACAATGATTATCACTATTTTGTAAATTTATGCAACTTTTTGTGTTCTTTATAGCCGGAGGTAACACTATGTAAGACCCCCCTCGCAAAGGACAGTATTTATTTAAATTTATTTCTAGGTGACTAACAGACATATAAGACCAACCAGATTCTTGCTGGTTAAATTCAGTCAGTTTTCTCTGAAGAGTATTTACCACATTAATGTATAGTTCATTCAAATCAGTATTCTTATAAACATTTATGTACTTTGTATTAAAAGACTTTAATTGTTGCTCATCTGACTTCGGTAAAAAGAAGTTAGCGAATAGCTCAAAGCTTATTTTAATACAATTGTGTTTCAATACAGACATTTCAATAAGTTTGACAACATCGCTTTGATTTACATTCAAGAAGGCCTCAGGAGTGATACACTCCGCCTCTGACACTTGACTCAAGCGATATGTACATATTCTATTGCGAAAAGCTGTAGCTATTATTTCAATATTTTTCAATTCAGTTTTTAATAAACAATTTGATTTGTGTATATTAGTTCTCATATGGCTTTTATATTTCTGTTTGGGTATATCAATTTTACATTTATCACAATGTATTAAAATATCACTTGGTGCTGCGCAGTGAATCAGTGGAACTGAAAGTGGAAAGAAAACAATAATTATTATTAGATACTCATATTTTATTTAAATCCTAAGAATACCTATGTATATATTTTATCATACAGCGATTATAATGTATAAAATAATTTTATGAACCTACAAATTAAAGAATATACCGTCTTAAAACAACTTAAAAGAATATTATTTAAATTTCAGAGATACAATAGAAATCTATAGAAAAGAAATTAAAAATAAGAACTTATGAATGTAGGGGGACAGGACTTAAATTCTTTGCGCGTTGCACATATGAATTTTGTTAAATGCTCCCAGGCTTCCGTATCATCGTTGGTCCGATTTTTAACAGTCACCACCGCTTGGCGCCATCTATTAATCGGTAATACAGTGTCAATCTCGTCGCACCGATACACCTTCAGTTCGATGTAGTGAGTGCCGGTTTTATTAAGATGGGACTGTCTAGAATGCCCGTTGGCTATTCTACGTGTAATGTAGGTATGAATGGGTTGAAGCTTTTTACCGGTGGCGGTCGAGTGTTGAGGTAGCGGCTCGTCTTCATCTTCGGAATCACTCCCAAACAAATCGGCTGCTGTTGCTTGTGGCTTGGATATGGGATTTATCTTCACCTTTTTTGAGTGCTTAGTCGCAGGGCTAACGACAGAGCTGTGCGAAGTTGATGCTCTCGATTGCTCTGAGCCTGATGTTCTCGAGCGCTTCGCCTTTCTAACAGGCGTCTGAGGCTGAGGCGCAGCATCCTGCACTGATCCCTCCTCGTCTGACGGGAAGAGTTCTTCGCAATTAGCAGGAGTTAGTCTTGACCTGAAACAATAGTTTGAAAGTATTTATTGAAAGAGCATATAATTATAACATCTGTTCTGCCGACAGTTAGGTATATAAACAAACAAATAAATGAAGAAATATTCCTTGTGTTTATGGATTATATTATAAAAAAGATTACTCTGAAACAATGACGGAACCACAAACATTCAAATCAGAAAAAAATATAATAATCATCAAATGAAATGAATAGATCATCTTTGTGAATTGAACATCATTCACAAAGTGATCTTTTCATTAAAATGAGTAGATCACTTTGTGAATTGAACATAATTATCATAGTGATCTATTCATTTCATATTTAGCACATCAGAACAGTTAAAAAATATAAATTTAAAATAGGTACTTACATGATAAAGACGTAGAATTTCTTTGGATTGCACTGCCTGTTGAACGAACCAGTTCGGGAGAGCGTAATAATGCTCCAGCCTCATCTCCAGCGATTTAAATACTAGAAAAGCCACGTGACTTTTTCCAAATAGGGAATAATTGTATATTCAGCACTAATCCCCAAAAAGAAAAATGTTGATCATGCTAAAATAAAAAATAGCATACTACTGATTTCCTGCAGGTTTGCTTATAAATTACTTGCCCGCGTTAGAGCAACTAAAACTTTATTTAAATGTAATTATTTATTAAAACTTGTAATATTAAATCCATACTTTAATATTATAAATGTAAAAGTATGCGGGTTTGGATGTTTGTTCCTCAATTATGCAAAAACGGCTGAACAGATTTGAATGAAATTTGACACACTGATAGTTTAGGTAAAGCGTGGATTAAAATATAGCATACTTATTATCCTGGTATCCAAAGGTTTCCTAGGGATTTTCCGAATGTCCACGCGGACGAAGTCGTGGGGCGGAAGCTAGCTTACTATATGTATAGACGACCTTACTGGTTTAAGAATATCTTCCAGGCAACCTTTACATGAAGAAAGAATAAATGTCTTTCATTTTCGCAAATACATTTGTATAATGATTATAAAAAATATGATGGACAGACAGAACTATTAATTTATTTGACTATAAATAATCACGACATACCCGGGTGATGGGCGGGCGGCGCGAGGTGCGCGGGCGGCGCGGCGGCGCGCTCATGCTGGCGGCGGCGACGCTGTATAGGCTTTGGGTTACATTACATACATCGCACCATTTATGGGTGAGTTAAAAACACATCACAATAATTATAATATTGAACTCTATTGACATAAATATGAATATGTATAAATGAAACATATAGAATGTCTAAGGGCTTATAAATACGAAAAAAATATCAAGAAAAAATACTTCTACTTTACGCATCTGCCTACACTGTCTTGTTAAGCTACAATGTCGGTATGTATTATTTAAATTATTATTTTTTATTATTTCTTGTTCTGACCTACTTATAGGTACTTACTCGTATTATTGAGTTCTCAATACGGCTTCATACTATGTTTTAATTTAAAATTCGTATTGATCTGTTCAAACAGATAGTTAACATGATATCACGTATATTTAAAGGCATGATAGGTACTCTATATTTATATTTTTTACTTTCAGGATACTGAAGATCTATTCAACTTTGTGCCGAATGTACCTAAGGATCAAACTTTGATTCAAAAGCCCGAGCCAAGATTGGGCTTATCTCGTAAAAGAATGAAAACCGAACGAACCTTATTCTCTTATATAAAAAAACCAATCACAAGAGGAGCAAAAGTTATCAAAATAGAAATATATGACGCCGACAACTCCCCAAACTCGGAAAAGTCAACATGTGATTGTGAAGCCGAGATTTGCGTGCAACATATTGTAAAGACTGTAATGTTCGATGATATATACAATAATATCAAAGATATAATTACAAAAATACAAGATGAAATAGTATCATGCTAACGGAATAATTTACTAGCGCATAAGTGTACTGATTTCGCAGTCATACCCATATTGTCATGAAAAAATGCACTTTACGTACCTATGTAAATAGAAAAAATGCTTATAAATTATTATAATAAGTGAGCATTAAACAAAATAATAAAAGAGTAAAATACTAGCACATTAATTGGTTTTATTTTTACTACTTCTTTACTTACCTACCTTTTAAATTCGGATAGTAAAGTTATTGGATTGAGATAGCTTAACCTTTTTCACACAATCACTTATATACTTAAAACGAAATGATCATTTACAAGTGACTCGGTAGCTCAGCGGTCAGAGCATTGGACCGGATATCCAAAGGTCGCGGGTTCGATTCCCGTCTGAGTATTTATCTGGTGCGAGTCGTATTTTTTCTAGTATATTATTTAGTATTGTGTAAAAATAGCATTGTGAATGCAAAAATCTCAAATTAAAAAATTTACAAGGAGTCATAATGTTTTAATGCAAGAATCGAACCTGTTAATCTACGTCAGAAGGTGAAGTCATTCGTGTGTTATGCACGCATGCATATTCCATATTTGGTGCGAGCAGACTATACTTACTAGCGAGTTGAATTGTAATCTTACACATACTGTCTGCAGCCGTCGAACGAAAATAATAAGGTGCATATTTAGATATATAACAATATAACATATCATGTTAAATAATGTAGATAGTACTCAATGAATACGTAGGCTACTTGATTAGATTTATAGTTTCAGCATTGAAAGAATACTTGTTGAGTTATAATATCAAATGGTTTGGACATAAAACAAAAGTATTCATCTTCTCGAATAGAATGGACGTCACTTAATCACTGGAACTGATCTTCTTGTTGAGAATTGGGTGGTTCTGGATCTACGGATGATCCAGAACCCCCAATTCTCAACTACTCTGATCTTACATACACCTCTGTAATATTATTAAAAAAATGATTTGATAAAACGATAATTTCATTAAAATCACATTTTTGCTTTTTTTGCAATAACATCTGTGGTCTTTGCCTAATCTTGGCGACGTTATTGTTTTTGGGACGTGTGTAAGTGAGTCAGATATTATATGTTTACATAAAAATGATTTGTGGTTTGAAAGCTACGTCCTACACGGTTAAAAAGTTACACGCTTTTTGTGGCGCGTGGTAGTGAGGTTTGCTTCTCTTGTATATTTATCTCGATGGTCCGAAGAAATGGTTTTCCCATTTTCGATTTTATGTCAATATTCTTATTATTTCGACTTGATTAGTCACTCATTACCCGTGGTCACGGTGGGCCGACTCGACACCAATGAGGATCAACGAGGTTTTTAGTTAAATATGTAGAGTTTCAGTCACATTAAATTAAATTATTTCAGTGAAAGAATTATTGAAATTGGACCAAAAATGACGAAGATAGAGCGATTTTTGTGTCGCATTCTTAAAAACGCTCCCCAATTCACGATTGGCTGATGACGTCATCGGCCACGTGCACCGCTCAGCGGCGGGGCGGGTGTTTGTTCGGGCGATCGTGGCACGTGACGTCATCGCATGATCCGCAAGGGCCGACCGTGTTTTTTAAACTCACTTTTTAAATCTTTAATAATTTTGTCATTTCTTGATGGATTTGAGAAAATTAAACAGAGATTTACTCAGATATTGATACTGTATTTGATGTGATATACAAAATTGATATATTCAATTGTCGTGTTGATCCTCATCACCACGGTTAATAACGAGTGAGACACACTACACATAAAATAAAAAAAAACCTCAAATATTAGGATATTATAATTAAGTATCACAGTCATAATAATTAATCAATTAATATATTCCTTTATTGTTTCTTGATCTTTGAAAGATATTCATTGTGGACCTTATTTCCTTTTTTGATTTAATTTCATTGTTTTATTTATAAAATCTGCAGTATTTATCTATTTCTTAACATTACACAGCAATTCTATTAGCGTCTTACCTCTGTCAATCAAAATTAGTGGATCCATTCTGTCGGATAGTTGGTTGGGTCCAACATCTATCATTTTCAACGATAAATACGTCGTTTTTGGTTGAATGATCCCTTGAAGGGATCTTGGAAAGACTGAAACACATTTTCATGAACCTATCAATCGTCGTTGGAGAGTATTACTATTATCATCATTTATTATTAACATTTTGGACTAGGTTATATCCAAAGCTACTAGCTTATATGTACTGGTAATATTAGTCATATTCATACCTAATTAAAGTAAATGTTTTACAAACTATAATAAATTGGTAAGTTTTAAGTAGTTTCGTGCTAAATCTGCTATAATTTATGATTAAAAAAAGTTTGTGACATAATATGATGGCACAAAAATTTTTTACTAAGTAAATATGAATATGATAAATTTAAATAAGTTATCAACTAAAATCCATGTGATGAATGGCAGTTGTGCGGAATCCATATTGTGTAGAATCTCGAATAGGCAAAGAGGAGATTGTCAAGAACGTCGATTAATCCATACAGTGATAAATTTAACTGATATGATGTACCTATTGTATTGTTGCGCGAAATTGCTTTTCTACCTAGCGACTAACAGCGAATTTTTACAACATTGCCAACCATTAATTTCAATCAATATCAACACTACTCCCTCTCAACATAAGGGCGAAATACACGTGACATGAATATGGAAAGATCAGATAAGCCTAGGCACATTAAATTCAATTGTGTGCGAAAGAAAGATGGCCGACTCGACGGAACTGGCGACTTTAATTTGGGCTCCGCAAACATCCAGTAATTGTTTGAAACCGAGGTAAATACTTGTTTTGTCCCCGATTCGCTTTAAACAGGGCTTTTATTACATTTTTATTATGATCCTCTTTTGCAAAGAGGAACACTTTTCGTTAAATGCTGTCCGACTTTGAAAGTGTGCACGATTTAATTCTTGCTTATTGAGTTTAGCATTTTGAGTGGTGTCTGTAATCGCTGTTGGCTTATCAAGGATTTCGATGAAATGTTAGCTTACCTACTATTTAGTGAGTTTTTAATCTACAACGGGTTTTGGCCTTCATCTCACCTGATGTTAAGTGTCAATAAGGCTGAAAGTGGAAGCACACTATACCCGGAAGGAACTGGCTATTTTACCTCTAATTGCCGGAACACTACATGTTATGGCGTCAGACTTGGTGACAATTTTACCTAAATGTGGTACTATACTATGTTTAAACTTCCGGATGTGTCGCTGTAATTAATATATTTTTTCACTAATATAATGAAGTACATAGTACCTAACTATTTTGTGAAATTTTGTCAAACTGTCTGAAATAGGTCTGATAATTTTGAATACTGAAAGTATAAAAATGTTTTCTACTGCCGCCTATCTCATAAAGCTTATGAGCATGTGAGGTAATGAAATAGATATTAAAATATGTTTATACTTTGTGTACTTGGAAGATGTTATCATTCAACGTTTACATGTTGTTAAAATGAAAATGAGATAAACCTTTAGTTAATTCTGTGGAATGTTTGTAAAAATGCAAATGTTAGCTGTGTTTTATTTGTAACACAAAGGGATTAAATCCAGCACCCAGTGTGAAATATAATAATCAACTTTAAAACATGTTATATATACTTTTAAACTTTCGCGTTGCATTTTATTAGATTAGGAACACAGGTTTTAAACGCGTTTTTAAACTAAACATAGGTGTTGGACACCTACCTTATCCCGATGTTTCGACCGAGTTACATCGGCCGTGGTCACGGGCTGGCTGGAGCTGCGGTGTTACGCCTCCTCCTCTGCGGTGCAATCTTCATCCACCGTCGAACAGTTTTTCCAACTACCGCCGCACACTATACTAACGGTGTCCCTATTCCGTATCATAGCCGTATTCTGGTTGTTAGCCGTCCGCGAACAAAGAGGTAGTGTGTTTGCAATTACTGGATTCCACACTGCAGATAGTTTTTTTTAAAACATGTTGTAGTAAAACATCAAAAACCTTGCAGGAGTAGATTAGTAAACATCATAACATATCATACCGAGATATTTTTTTTAGTTTATTCTCAATACTAAAGAAAATTATAACAAATATTTTTTCAATCGCAGATGATGTTAGTAATCCTGAGAGGTTGTTGGTGTTTTACAATAATCCTCTATATTATTTTGCTTTCGTTAAACAAAACATTTGTCCTAAATATATTCAGACACCTGTAACCCGAGCTGTATAAATTATGAAGCAATCATAAGCCAAGTTTGATGAATGACCGAGTCGGATCCAATCTGAACAAAAAAGATAAACAATTTCAAATAACGGCGATTGATCAAATTAAATGGACTGCAATGGATATAAACTATGTTTACTAGATGTGGCAGGATCCTTCGTTCAAATCAAAACAAAATGTTTATTCGATGTAAACCTTTACAGGCGCTTATCGACGTCAAGACAAGATATTTATGACAAACGATTGACGTAAATCTATGTTTACTTTACTAATTAAAACAAATTTAGTATATTATTTAATAGTTAGAATATTATCATTAAAAACTACACACAGAATTTTCAATTTTTGGAAAAAAAAATACGTCGGTTGCCTGAATTATCTAGCAGGTAAAAAGTTTGGCCAACATAACAAAACATCTGTCAGTGCAGCCGTGATACTGACTACTGGGGCCATACCGGCTAACGCATCGAACTTCGGAAAGACTGACGAATTTCAAATTAAAACAGATAAATCGAGCCCCAATCGGGCCAAAATGGCGAACCCCAATTCATGATGACTGTCACACGAACATCAATAATATCTTCCAAATAACTTCAACAAATAGTACAATACGAAATTCCTTACTTCGATTAATCTGTTTTAAGTTGAAGCTGGGCAGACCCGCCGAAGTTCGAAAAGTTAGCCGGTAGGGCCCCTGCTCAATGTAGATGATGATATTGTGTATGTGTTTTGTATTGCTGAATAAAATGTTATTCTATTCCATATTAACATTTCCAGCTTAACCCAAACCCACGTAAATAATTTCGAAGCAACATCCCCAGTTGGCTGGGTCAAGGGATTCATCACCATATCCGATGTATCGATTACAGCCTCCAGTGAGCCAAGATCAACGAACACAATACGAAGCTTGGAAAATTCTGATCCATATTTATCCTACTTGATATTGCAGGGTTAACCCATACAGAAACATAATATCTGACGCGGGTTCGATCAAGGCAAATATTTAGGTAGTCGCTTACAATAATAACAATAGCACGACGAGTAGATTCAATATTCTATGGGTAGGTATGTTATGTAGCGTTGCGAAGTACAGGATAGGTTCACTACAAATGATAGGTTAAAATTACTATGAGTTCCGTACTATCTCAAAAAACCGACTTCAAAAACCTACCTCTAAAAAGCAAGAAATAATATTCGTAATAATAAAAATACGTCTATTGAAGTCGGGTGGGGCTGGAGTACAATTTCCTTTTTTTTTTATTGTAAAAGACAATCTTTTAGAATGCTGATCAGATCAGTTGGGTGTGTATAGCGATCTGAATCTCCTCCATTCACTCCCTGGATGGCCATCATCAGATCACAGCACGGTACATCCCTGGCAGAAATCCAAGGCTTCAAAGTTACCTCGTTTGTATGAAAATAACACCTGTATCCCTAGACAAAGTTGATTTTCAAAAACCCTTGGATATTCAACTATCGGCATTGCGTATTAAAAACCTACTTTTTTCTAAAACCTTCGGGTTTTTCAATAAATTAGAAACTGCCGGGATGGGGACAGGCGCACAGCTCCGAGCCCTTTATTTTAAATTAATATTTATTAGTTTTGTTAGACGGTGAAATAAATATTTTTTTACGATATTTTCCTCTTGAAAGAAAATAGACTGTTGGTCAAGTTGATTCTATTATTTTGTATCTTTTTTTTAGATAATTGATTTAAGGTAGGTTTACATTGGAGGACTCTTTGCTTGATTATAAAAATGTTTCATTGTTTATTTTAAATGCTTTGGAGTGTAAATGTCTTTTTAATCATGTTCATTAGGTATGCAAGGTATGCGAATAACGTAAAAAAATGTGTTATATTCTGTTTTATTATTTAAGTTTTTTTTGTATTTACTTTACCTACTAGTTTTATGCTCTTAATGGTATTAGAAATACTTAATCAAATATATTTTACAAAGTTTGTGGAGGTGTAACAACATTGCCAGATGTTTGGTTTAATGTCATGCTCGTGAACGGATGCGGCTAGTGGAAATAGGTCAGCGCTCCTGGCTAGAATGAAATATTTGTATTTATGACAATCTTGTTTAAAAAAATCGTGACCTAAACATACTCGTACTTGTGCATAATGAATGGTAGTAACTTGTAATAATAACGGCACAGTGGTAATAAGTTCTACAGTTATTTGATTTCAAACACTGACAGTGTGTACACGTCCGTTTGCCCAGAGGCTTTCCTTTCATTTATCTTTATTGGAAATAATAGTAAATAATGAATTATTCATTACCAAGCCTGGGTTGGCTACCGATATAGATAAATTGTTTACTTTGTACGGATTAGGTCGCTAGGTTCTTTATTTTGATAACAACCAACGTTATATTTACAAAATGAAACAAAATAATATGAGTATACTAACCCTAACCGGTGGAAACAATGATGCAATGATCTGGGCCCCTTGCAGTGTAGAGGTTCTTGATGGAGACCTATGCCCAGCAGATACATATTTTGATTTGACACACGGAAAAAAATAGGTACCTTGCTGGTAGGTATAGGTTCCTATAGGTAATAGGCTGCCCGCTTGCTGTTTATATTGAGCTTGTACAGTTTCGGCATCACGAAGGTGCGAAATGTGCATGTTTGATTGTTTTTACTTTTGTTTTATTTTTCTGATTTTAATGTGTATCGTTGGTGGTTTGTGGTCCCAAATAAGTGTATTTTCTTTCTTTCTGAATGCTAAAATTAAAAACGTATCATAGCTTTTCCTTAAATTGTCTTCTTGCTTGACGAAATTGTCACAAGTTACTCGTGCGCCTCGCGTTAAGGCGAGGCCAGTTCACGATCTGATGAAAAGTCTGATTTTTGAACTTCCAATGTGAAGAACTGATGTAAAATTCTACTTCACAAAAATTACTGTAGACTGAAAAAGAAACAAAGAAGCAAATCAACCGAACAGAATATTGAAAAATGGCATGGTAACTCTGTAAAAAAATCCTGAATAACACCATAAAAACTTATAAAACTAAATTTCAAATCGTCAGATTTCGTCATTTTCAACGACAGTGATATGATTTTTTATGCAAAAAGGATAGCTTTTTTTATCGATCTAACACAATAACCGAGTACATTTTTAATAAATGATCCAGTATTTCAGAAATCAATAAAAATGTACTAAAATTCGTCAAATTTCTGACGAAGCGTCAATTAAAGTTATGCAATATTCAACCTTATTCTAAAGACATAGTGAAAGAGTAAATTTCGTGAACTGGCCTCGCGTTAATGACGTTATGGCCGTCAATGAAATCTGTTCCAAAGATTAATCGAGCTTACTTCTCCAAGATCATTCGTGGAGCTCACTACGCATAAAATAGCTAATTTCCTTACCCTAATTAATTCCAAACTTGGCAGTCATTTTGATGGTAAGGCTTAGAATCTATTCATTAATCGGTAGTTGCAAAAAGATAGCATAGCTTAGCTTATTGGTATTGTTTATACAATACATACTTTACAAGCCTTATAAAGCCGAATGTGATAGTTAGGGATCATCAAACTGAACAACATTTACTATGGGACCAACTCTGAAATCGCGAACAAAATTCAGCTCTTTCATACAAAAATTAATAACGAAAATACATACTAAGTAAATCATTATCCTTACTAATATTACAAATGCGAAAGTCAGTTTGTTTGTTTGTTACGCCTTCACGTCTTAAGGCCTTCATCATCATCATCATCATCATATCAGCCGCACGACACCCACTGCTGGGTATAGGCCTCCCCTAAGGATCTCCACGACGATCGGTCCTGCGCTGCCCGCATCCAGCGGCTTCCCGCGACCTTCACCAGATCGTCGGTCCACCTTGTCGGGGGCCTACCCACGGAGCGCCGTCCGGTGCGCGGTCGACATTCCAGAACGTTTCCGCCCTTCTTTTCTTTTTCTTAAGGCCTTAAGGTGGGTTAATCCGAGCGGATCGATCCGTGATGGAGTGAAATCGAACGTAACTCTACTCGCTTTGGGTTCAAATCAGTGCGCGGTTGCGTTGAGAACTTGCACCGAATTCTCAATTTTTACATGTTTTTATTACTTTTCTTCGCTTTCAAGTAAGTTAAATAAAATCTGTTCAATTAAGATTGTTTAGATATCGCTTTAGCGTCACTGATTATCAATTGGACTGTTATCCTAATATCATCGCGTTGAAGATACAAAACATGGAGATTAATTGGATACCGTATTCAATGTGGTGTACTTAGGATGATAATAGGCGTTCGTGCCGTATTTATGCACGTATGATTTCAATAGAGCGTATTTGGAGCAAACTTGGAAATAAAATGATTTGGAATACTTATTCGTTAATTAGGATTAAATGTTTTGATGTTTGTTGTTTGGACGTTTGTTCCTCAATCACGCAAAAACTACTGAAAGCATTTGGTTGAAATTTGGTACACAGATAGTAGATAGCCTAGATTAAAACATAGAATAATTTTTATCCCGATATTCCCACGGCAACGGGAACCACCCGGGTGAAACCGCGGGCGGCCGCTAGTGATGAAATAGTTGTCTTTTTAATAAATCATATTTTATGAATTTATGTGCTTAAGTCTTCGGAATAAGGAATTGATACAATCAACCGTCAAAGCCATAATGTTTAAGTGCCTATTCTTACAAAGTTGTAAGCTTCAATCTTCTTAACGTGCACATTATAGCATAGCGTTTACATATAGCTGCCATTAAGCGAATGGGACAAAACATTAAACATAATGGATTCAATTATTTAAGCCAAGATAAAGTATTCGAAATGTTGAGCGCCACTGAAATATGAGACGGGTAACGTAACAGGTCCCAATTTCAGATGCCTTGGGGATTACGGGAAATGATGCATTAAATTAAAGCCGTGAATATTTTTTATTATTAAAGGTCTATGCCAACTGTACTCTCTGCCTCTGTACACCGTACCATACGATGACCGTGCTAGGAATGTGTCAGGCAAAAAAAAAATATCTTTCTATTAAAAAGTATGACAAATACATGGCCGGTGATGGAACGATCTAGTAGGAATAGTGTCATACTTTTAAGAAAGAAAAGAAAGAAAGAAAAAATGTTTATTCGGAGCATATACATACACATTTATAAAAATACATTTTAAATCTTATTGCTATGCAACCGAAAAGGCCTTCACTCAGCAAAATGCCACAGCATGTTAATGCCATGACGCTGGTGTTATGTGGAACCAGTTTGAGAGGGGCGTATAATAAACAATATCTTTTAAATACAATTTTTTTTTTTGCCTTATACGTTCCCGTAATATAGCACGGTCATGGTATGGTACTACGGCTTTGTTTGTCCGCGAGTTTGTTTGTTTTTCCATTGGCGTGTGGAACCACGTTGAACTACATTTCCTCGTGGTCAAAATCAAAATACTGGGACCACAAATAAAAATTCCCATTTTCGCTCTCAGACTGTAAAAAATATTGCTTGCAAAGAACAGCATCTTAACCCAGAACCACCTAGTGTACAATCAAGAAATAAGTACCTATCTATCATCATATTCTTTGGAGTTGGAGTAACAAACTCCAGCACACCATCAGTCATTTTTTGATAACGCCCGTATTGACTCCCATGAAAAAGCCATAATCTTTCCTGTCTTCACATCCATGTCCGTAGAGGAACGTCTTGATGCAGCAATATGCACTTTACAGTTCACACATAAAGTTTTTTTGGCTTGAATGCGAGATAAAGTGCCCTCTAAAGCTTATCAGCGCTTTGGTGAAAGATGTATTATTTTACTGTTAAACCTAGCTTTATTTTATAAATGTCAAAAGAATTAACACATCTCATTAAAACTAATAGTTAAGTGTGCTTTTGCTTAGACAAGAAAAACTAAAATTGAACAAGCCAGAAATACTTAAGTAGCTTACTCAGTAAAAAAATATGGTAAGATAAACATGATTGAAAACGAAGCAATTGAAAAATATAAAGTAGGTAGTTGAAAACATTATTTAAGTAACATCTTTATGTTGCAAAGTATAAAGTAGTTACCTATTTGAATATTAATATTTCTGCCACAGAACGGTCTCCCGATTGCAATGACATTGTTATTTATTTAACTTTTTACTTTGTTCGTTTTTTAACAGGGCAGTCATCTTTTTAATATTTTTTAGATGCTTATATTTGTTTTATAAGTCAGTCAACAAAAAAAGTATAAGTACCTACTAACAAAAATAGTTAAGTACAGACTTACAATCTGAAATTACAAAAACAAATAAAAAGTTAGCGCATAATTTGATGAGGTTATCAAGAATAAATTGACTAGCATCCTAAAATTAACTTATAGACCGCGCGAGGCGAGATGTTTTAAATTTTAGAGAAAAATCTGCTACAATTTCTTATAAAAAAAAATTTTGAAATGTTCAATTACTTTCTAAATATTTAACATCGTATTATCTTCTTACAACAAACCTCAGTGTATATGTGCGCTGATATCAAATTCCTTATTCATGGAATAGCATAGCTTGCTCACGTGGGACGCACAATAACACATAAACGGTAGAAATTAGGGCGCGTTCACTCAGGCGTAGGGTAACCAGATGGTATGTCTAAAAATCCTGAAAAAAAGCCTGATTTGTACCTAAAAGTCCTGAAATTTAGCTAAATTTTCTTTTAATAAAGAAATTATTTTCGTTTATTATTATAATGACGTGTCAATTGTCGTGACGATTAATATTTCAAGTTTTTAGACAAAAATTTAGTTTTAGTTATTTATACTTTATATGTGACTTATATTATTTATTGCAAAGTTAGTTGATTATTTTACACTGAAAATGAAAATGTCCTCGTTGATTAACTATTAATGTATGTATGTAAATGAATATATTAAGTTACTATATAACTGAAAAAATATTAGAAAAAATCGACTCACCCGTAGAATCTCAGTAATGAATATTCCAAAAAAGCCTGACATTTTCTTAGTCCGGCCGGAATCCTGACAGGGTTCTAAAAAGCCTGACATGTCAGGACAAATCCTGACGTCTGGTAATCCTACTGAAGCGTGACTCCTGCGCGATTTAAGGCGATTCCCTGACTGAATGTGACGCCCTCAGATGTTTTTATTTAATAAGTTGCTATTAGAAAAGTAATTTAATAAAACTTTTCGAAGAATTTTAGGGCTCATATTCTAGTATTTTTAGAAGGGTCATACATTCCCTCGCAGTCGTAGATGTAGATAGCAAATGTGTCAAAAACGGCCACTTTTAGCAGTTTTGCTATCTACCTCTAGCAGTGACTACGAGGGAATGTAATACCATCTATAAATACCTACTAGACTGTGGGCCCTCAAAATTCTATGAGAAGTTTTATTAAAGTCAAATAAGCTTTATTCAAATAAACTTAATTATTAAGTACTTTTGAATCGTCCATATTTTCCTACCACCCGTTCCAGACTTTTTTAGCTGACAAGAAGAACGGGCGCAAGAAACTTATCAGCTGTAACAGCCATAAGTAACGATATTTACAAACTTGAATATATCGTTACCAGATAATTACAACAGGGTGACAGGATTATTGGCAACAACTTAGACTTATTATATTACTTCTACAAAGTACTTATATAAGCAAGTGATGTGTTACATCATTTCCACGCATTTTGATCTTTAAGATAATCGTCTACTTTATAATAACCTTTACCCATAAGCGTTTTTTCAACATGGTTTTAAAAAACAATTTTAAAATTGTGTAGTTGAATTACGTTATTAAATAAAATTTACCGCGGTGCCACTTTCGGTCAAGAATGAGCTTTAATTGAGAGTCGCTCCCTCCACAAAAACAGTGGACCTACCATTAGATTTGATGCAAACTGTTTTCGCTACCGTAAACTTAATGCTCTAAGCCGTAAACTATCGTTTTCTTTCTTTCACTCGCATTGACTGTGACTGTGAGCAGTATATCCGACAGTAAACCGTAAACGGTAGCAAAAACAGTTTGCATCAACTCATGTAGAGCTACAGGGAATCGCGCAAAATCGCGTAGAAGTCGCGTGTTGGTGTGAATGCGCCCTTAGGCAGCCATTTTGAACGACGTCGTTTATGAGTTTAAATGCGTTTTAGCTACAGACAAAATCACGGTTGGAGGAGGTAATAGTACCAGGGTTAAGTCTTCTCCACTCAAGTAGAAACAAGATAATATGCAATTATTAATAATGTGAATTTTGTTTTGGTGTATTGAAGGGTTCTATTGTTCAAATGCGTCATTGTGAGGTCATACATTGTTACAAGCTTTGATTTTACTTGTACCAACTGTCTTTCGAGTAGGTAGTTTAGGTACCTAGTTATGTTATATGTAAAAAACTTCTTTAAAATTGGTAGCCGTAGATCAAAACCAGGTAATGTGTTTTTATACGTACTCGCACCGACTCGCACGTACGTTTTTTACTAGTAAACAAAAAACCAAAGTGGTTGTAAATAACATCAAAAGAATATCCATTCTTGTTATACATAGAAGTGAATATGAGAATTGTAGCAAATAATTATTATGACTATTTGAATTATGTAGAGCACCATATTTTTTACATAACATTTTCAAAATGTCACTAAAATGATTTTATGTATGTAAATAGTTATAAGTAATATTATAATAGTTACAGTCCAATTGAAGCAAGTATACCTACACGAACAAATATAAATGCCGCAGGGAAATCAATCAGGCATAATATGTAAAACAGTCAAAGACTAGCTACCGGCAAGCAAAACTGCGAACAGAGACTTAAGCGTTTTTGCATAATATCACATAGAGCTATCGCATATCGATGGTATAGCTCACAGATGTGGTATGTGCAATAAAGTAACTTTTACACAATAGCGTTTTTAAAGTTTGGATGTCTGGTACATTTAAGCGTTAATAGTCATAGCTGCTATATTTAGGTGTATCTGTAAACTAGTTCATTGGCTAACATAATATATGTAACTAGAGTAATTAAAGTAAAATTTGAATGATTAAGTTTGAATTAATTACCTATGGGTGTACACTTACCACTTCTGTGTATTTCTTTATTGTACATACCACATTTGACTGCTTTTGATAGTAGGTTTTTTACAGAGAAAAAAATAACTTTTTATAATTTATAAACTCAATAAGATTATACAATTAACAAAAACAAATCAATTTTCATTCTTGTTCTCAGAAGCCTCCAATAAAATTATTTAAGTACAAAAACAAATCAATTTTCATTCTTCTTCTTCAGAATCCACTTCTCTCAATATGCGGGAACTTGAAGGTAGGGAACGATAGAAATGTTCATAATCCCGTGGGATTACTTGGGCCTCAAGCAGTGACAGTAAATCTTTCTTTTTCGCTTCCGAGATAGGCAAGGTGTTATTGTATGCCTTTTTCAAAATAACTTTCTGCCAATCCACTGCCTGTAAGTTAAAATAATAAATACAAATCATTATATTAGCAGAGAAGGTAAAAAACTTAAAAAATATCCTTTACACCTTAGCATTCCTTTTTTGGTTAATATTAATTTCCATGAAATTCTCTTCATCGAGGTCATACTTGTACATAATAACATTGGGCTTAAGTTTGGTAAATCGCAGCCATTTAATTTTCAGCCAATTCACCGTGTCTTTGTCAGTATTTTTTGTAGTATTTTGAACTACTTGCTTAGTCAATAATTTAAAATCATAAAAGTCACTGTTAGTCAAAGTATTTACAATATATGGCTTAGGATTTATTCTAGCAGCAGAAATCAGCAAGGCCCATTCCCGTGTGGTATAAATTTTTTTGTGTTTTCTAGCCCTTTCAATTGTGGCATGCATGGCATCTGCCTCCAAGTAAGAATGACCAGATTCCATGTACTTGAGATCTATTGTCTCCAGGTGGCTCATATTATTCACAGCATATAGCATTGCAGCACAGATATGTTTATTCCTGTTTTGGCCTCCACATGTGTCAGAGAAAGAAGAAACATGAGTCACGGTGTCAGGCAATGACTCCAAATATTTAAAAACACAGGTAGCTATTTCATTGCTGCCTTTCTGAGCATTACACTCGTCCCATATGTAGCAGTAACCATCTCTGGAATGGTTTTCATATATTGTGAAATTATATGCATTCAATTTCCTCTTGTAATAAATAGCAGAGTCACCTGCAAATGGGAGAGTCAATATGCTTTGCAAGTCAAATGAAACCGATCTGAATGTCTTACCATGATTCTCTTCTGCCTTACTTTTGTCACTTTGTTTCATTTTCATTGATGCATTTTCTCTGGCTTTATGTGCTGTCCACTCATCCTTTAAGGGATCTTTATTTGATGATGCATTATATGCATTACATTTTGTACATTGATCCTTTTTTGGTTGATAAAAACTTAATGCTGGATCATATGAATGAAAAATATTCTTATAAACATAATAGGACACTGGTTGCACTTCTTTCAATTGTTCTTTATACAAACGATACATAATGCTAATATTTAAATCAGAGGCCAAATAAAATTTCTTGCTGTCACGCCTGCAGTAGTGGGATTCCATCCGTGGAAATGAGTCGATGTGAGATTTAACAGCTGCAATACCGGTCGCTGATGTAGCATTGACTGGTTTCTTATTAGCTCTCATGTCATGACTCGAATAATTGCAAGTACTTGACACTATCAAATTGTCTACTATCCGGTGACTAATCGATAATGTGTCACATAAAAACTTCATACAAACTCTTATTAATGCTCCTCCTTGTGTCCTCAAATGATATCGTTTTGACAGTTGCTTAGGGTTTTTAGCATTTGGTCTCCGTCGAACAACATCACCAACTGTAATTAATGATGATAAAAATTGCTTTTGTTTGGTGGTATCACTCAAAGCATAATATTCTTCAAATATTTCTTTTCTCAAATCTTCATTAAAGTGTTCATTGCATTTGTATCTGAAATAATAAAAAATAACATAAATAAATATAACATAGTTATCTAAGTAATTTAATAAAACTATAACACTAAGTTTTTAAACTTACCGGCATTTGCTACAGTCAGTGTTCTTTACAGATTTTTTTGCAACTATTTTGCCTGATCGATTCACGTACTCCTGCCCTCTAATACGACTCATCTTTACTTTATTTCTTCTCCAGTTTTCTGGTTGAGCTATTCTATTTCTTTTTCTTTTGATTATTGGAGCAGTCTCGTTATTAGTATCATGATTTCCTAAAATATGAGTAAAAAAATATTTATTAGATGTAAGAAATTGTAGTTAAAGCGAGCAATGTAAATTAAGAATAATATTAAAACTTGAATTGTCAAAACTGTAATTTTAATAGAGTCATAGTTTCCTACCAATAATATTATGGAGTCTCTCTTCAGTAAGCAGTGACTCAGAGTCACTGCTTTCTGGGTTGTCATCTGGATGATAACTGGAAGAAGTATCACTTGAAAAGTCCAAAGTTTCATTTGTTGCGATTGAGTTTGGTGTGGTGTGGCCTGGATTTATTGTATCAACAGGTAAATCTGAAATAGCATGCATTGCATTAGGTGATGATTTGAAAAAGTGCCATATTGTTACATTCTCAAGCCTCAAGACTCATAAATTGTTGAGATTGGTATTGCATCCGTAGGATGTTGCACTGTTTTATGAGGCAATACTTATTTGATATGATTTAAAAGTAATAAATATTGCAGTAGCATGGTAAAAATAGAGAACAATAAGAAACAAACTATTTGAAGGTTATTGTATGGTAATTCATTTAGATATTTACCTGTCTCATCCAAAGTTTCATTTGTTGTGATTGAGTTTGGCGTGGTGTGGCCTGGATTTATTGTATCAACAGGTAAATCTGAAATAGTATGCATTGCATTAGGTGATGATTTGAAAAAGTGTCATATTGTGTACATTCTGGAGCCTCAGACTCATAAATTGTTGTGATTGGTATTGCATCCGTAGGATGTTGCACTGTTTTATGAGGCAATACTTCATTGTTATGATCCAAAAAGTAATAAATATTGCAGTACCATGGTAAAAATAGAGAACAATAATGAACATAATTATTTGAAGGTTAACGGTAATTCATTTAGATATTTACCTGTCTCCGATTGCTCACAGGCAAGGTTCACTAATAAACGTCCCCGGCTGAACATAATTATATCACTATTACACACTTTTCTTTAAAATAAATCACACAGGAACACAAAACCAATTAACCGCCTCTCCAAAGCACTCCAAAGTGACGACCACAGTGACAAGTGAAATTTGACAGAACGTCTGGGTTGCCAGTTTAGGTGTCAAAATATGCAAAGTGCCACATACCACATTTGTACAATTAAGTTGTGAATTGCTTGTGAAAGCCGAATGAGGTAAGGGCACATGCAACAATTGACTGCTACAACATTTTAATTTGTAGTGAATTTATCACACTTGGTACATTAGTAGATCATAACCGGGCCAACATACGCTCACCACATTTGTGCACAATAAAATATAAGTTACAAGAGCAAACTCTGTGTACTTAACTCAATTTTCAATAAAAACGTACTTACCACATCTGTGAGCTATACCATCGATATATTCTGTGCTATCGAGAACAAATATCTAAAAATAATTATTACTAAATCGTCAGAATTATTTGTAAACAAAATAACATAAATATTTTTATGGTTTCTTTTGTTCAAATACGAGGAGGAGCTCGGTGGCGCAGTGGTATAGCGCCTGGCCCAGCGATTGCAGAGGTTAAGCATAAGGGTCGGTCATCATGGGATATGTGACCAAAAATTTATTATTTCGAGCTCCTCCGTGCTTCGGAAGGCATGTTAAGCCGTTGGTCCTGGCTGCATTTGCAGTCGTTAATACCCATCAATCTGCATTAGGCCCGCGTGGTGGGTTATGGTCCATCCTCCTTATCCACCTTAAGGAAGGCCTGTGCCCCAGCAGTGGGGACATTAAAAATGGCTAATGATGGATGGTTTCTTATTTTACTGGACCTTAGCGTTATTCGTGATAGTGAATATAAATCAAATACCGAAAATAACAGCATCTGCTGCATGCTAAAAGAACTTTCATTTATTTTTGATCTGCTGGACAATGTTCTGCTAAGTTCACAAACATAAATAACAGTGGTTTCACATTTTTTTGTCATCTAATAATAAATAGACGAATAAAATAATTTGGGTAACGGAGTCCTTAGCTTCAACTTGCATGATTTGATTGGTAAGTCAGTCAAACGTTTTGCTTATTAGTAGTTCTATAAGTATATTTTACTTTGTCTCTGTTCGACTATCTTCTCCTATCTCAAAGCTTGTAAGCCTATCACGTACTCCCAAAATAAAATGTTTCGTTGCCGTATTCCAATCTGAACCTTACTCGAACAACATAAGGTGCATTTTTTATGGAATTTGGAAGCCTGCAATTTTGTTGACATCCAATTCCCGTTCACCTAGCTTCTTTTTGCTTAAGATGTCATAAATATACTCGTAAGACGTCTTCTAAAGGCTTTTACGTTAAGTATGACAATATTGCTGACGAGATAAGAATCAAATATGAGTTACTTGTTTGTTAGTTGGGTCTCGTACTGATGTCACATGACGTAATAAAACCTTAAAACTTTACCGGAAGTAAAGGATTTTCTCAAGTTTCCGGCCAATTTTATTGCGATAATCTTCTGATCCTCGCTCTGCACAACATTTCTGACCGTGTGCCATGTATTTCATCGTGATGTCATATGACGTAGGCAATATTGTCGCGGGCTTACGGACTATAAGGTTAGAAAGCAGGAAAACCGTAGGATAGTTCTGTCTGTGTTGTAATAAATGAACCACAAAACAATCAGGTTCAAAGATTATTGATCTCAAGATATTTCTGAAGTCTCAGTGTGCCCTTGAAAGTTACACCGTTAGGAAATGTTACCGCCTACTGTTTCTCACATTCATCGCCAACTTTACGATGAGTGTATTCAGATTTTTATGCCTATCGACTGTGGAATTTATTGCTTTGTGTAAGGTCCGGCCCTTTTTCTTAGGCTTCGTCCTAATTGGCTATGATCGTATGAGCAAACGATGTGTTTTTATCGCACGATGGTACATTTCTATAGAGTCGCACTTGTCACAAAAATGTATCAATGTGCGACGAAAACGTATCATTTACTTGTACGAATGATATTGAGTAACTAGGTAGTACAATTTTATTTATCATCATCAGCCTTTCATCGTCCACTACTGGACATAGGCCTCTCCAAATGCACGCCACCGAGCACGATCCGCGGCTACTCTCATCCAGCTTTTGCCAGCCACCTTGTGAAGATCGTCCCTCCACCTTGTCTGAGGGCGTCCCAAACTACGTTTACGCGTTTACCAATACAATTTTATTAGTGGAATTGATTTAGTGATTATAGTGTTTAATGGCGCTTTCACACAATCGTCGAGACGTTACTAATGATTGTGTGGGGATGGAAGGAACGAAAACCCTCGGTTACTGTGTAAACTCGTGCGATAATCGTAAAGAATATAGACAATCATTATCATATCCGCGACGCTTATTGGCGATTATGTTGATCGTCGATTTTGCGACAGTCAGTGATCGAGTGGCGAGCACCTACAACGGTTTTCATGGTGTCGCTATATCTGAGGCCTCGGTTCGATCCCCGGCTAGGTTAATTTATAAAATGAGCTTTGATATGTTATTTCAGGTCTGGGTGTTAGTGATACCGTCGTGGTTTCTGACTTTCATAACACAAGAGCTATAATTTTAGCATTATATATTAACCCCCTTACTAATAAATATTGTATAGCAGATGTATGCAGCTACACAATAGTTGATCTCTGTTAAACTATTTGAGTTTGACATTGAAAAGAAAGTGACAAAACACATCGACGGTCAACATAATCGCCGTAAGTAAGTAGATGAGGATTGAGGAGATGAGGAGCTCGGTGGCGCAGTGGTTTAGTAAGTATTTTAGCATATGGTTGGGTGGGGCGCACAGGGTAAGAGGTTGGGAATCCTTGCCCTAGGGGATCCCCGTGAACTCATCTGTTCATCAGAATCTCCATTAAACGAAGTAAGTATAAAACGATGCTGTCATACTGAGTCCGAGTCGGTCATGGGATAGGTGACCAAAAATTTATTATCTTGAGCTCCCCGTGCTTCGGAAGGCACGCTAAACCGTAGTTCCCGGCTTTATTTGCAATCATTAACACCCACCAATCCGCATTAGGCCTGTTATGGTCCCCTCTTTATTCATCCATAGAGAATGCCTGTGTGTGTCCCAGTATATTGGACACCTTTGAAATTGGCTGATGTCGATAATAATTAGAGATCACTAATTGCTTCGTACTTTAATTGTAAATAGGTACTTTATCTTACTCACTCCATAACGTTCTAACAAAAGTATGTTTAGATTTATATTATTTTTAAAAATTATTTCATAAAGCTTCTTAAAATATTCAAGGGTTAGTACAATAATTAATGATAATGGTCCCTATTAGTGGGACGCAGTCGGATTAACGGCCTTGTCTTTGGAATTACCATTGTTTATGGCCGCCCTTTTGATTATGAACGATGTAGGTTAGCTAATAAGTGAGGTGTGTTAAGGTAGAGGGGCTATGGTTTAATTTGTAAGTCTGACTGCCATTAAGTTTACCTGCGACAATAGACAATTTTAGAGGTGATTTCTGCATACCCAAATTTATATTAAAAACATTCAATTGTTTTTTTTCCTTTGATCTTTAACAAAAATCAAGCTTGAACAATTATTATATATTAGGGACTGGTGGATTGCTAATAGGCTAGTGTTCAAATAGTACGTAGGTATCTTATAATTTTAATGCTTTTGTACTTATAGATGAAGTCAACACCCATTTTGTAAACCGAATTTGTGAACGTGAATAAACATTTATTAATTTAGGTGTATGGACAATAAACTCAAATAAAACTCATTTCCAATTTCAATGTTTAATGAACAATATTTCAAATAATTTGTTTTTTGTATTGTTCAAAATTGTATATGTATATAATTATAGAATGCTATACATTAGATACAAGCCCTGTTTACTCACTGTGTAAGCCTTATTTCCTACGTTGCAAATGTCATTTTTCATTAAGATACTGTAAGTGTTACAAAATTTATAAATAAATAATAAAACAAACGGTGTAATATTATAAGTAGCTGATTAAAATAAAAAAAATACAGAATAGGTAAAATGGTTTACGTCCCATTGGATCAAAATAGATATACGTAATCAACATAGTATAATCATTAAAGGCTTGCTGGCGTAACGCGTACAGTATCTAAAATGTAAAATGAACTGGTATACCATCAGATGTTAAGCTACAAAGCCCTCAATATTGTCTAACTCTGAACTTTGACTCAAATGCCGTTTAACTTTCAATCTTTGATTGAATAACTAATATCTACTAATTTGTTTTAGTAGTGTAAGGCCCATATTTATAAACCACTCGCAATGTTGAAAGCTATCTTGAGATCACACCTGAGATGGTGTTACTTATAAGAAGAGCAACTCAAGTATGATCTCAAGATAACTCTTAACGTTGAGGGCGGTTTATAAATAAATACGGGTCTAGGTATCAAAAATCAGAGTTAAACATATAGATTGGAACTTTTGACATTTAACTTTCCTTAAACGATGCTTACAATAAAAAAGCATAAAGTTAAGCTTTCATAAAAAATGCGGACACTCAAAAATTAATATCAGTAAAAAAGGGTTGAGAATTTCTTACTTTTATGACAAACTTAAAGTTTCTTAGAGACCATAAAAATAAGTACAAGGCAAATTAGTAAGACTAAAGTTAATTAAGTATAAAACCTTATACATTCTCTGTGGTCCACTAAATCCGCTTTCAAGTTTATGTACAATTTAGCAAAACAGCTTTATACATCACTTATAAAAGGATGATTATAATAGGCATTCGAACTGTGTTTTTTAATCAAAAATATATGCGTATTTCTTGCCAGAATGATTATTTATTTATTTATTTATTAAATTACAACAATAAAAACATTATTACATTTCATAAAACAGTGTCACAAAAACCTATTTAGGTTTGACCGTACACTGTCTGCATTCATCATCTTGTACAATAATAATCATATTTTCATGTACAACAATCAATAAAATAACTGTAGGGTATGCATTACAATTTGCTTACGAAGAGTAATTTTTTCTACCTGCCCAGTCCGACCAACGCACCAACGGCCGCGAGCGCAAACTCACGGGTGGATTTCTGAGCGTTTTATCGAGCAAATTCTATCAAATTAAAACATTTTAGAAATAGACATAATTTGTAAATTATGCATTCATTATGCATTGCATGATGATCAATTACTAAACGTAGTGATGGTTTTGTCAAAGTAATAATTCCAAAATTAAACTCCATTTACCGTTACCAATAGGCTATTATTTACTTATTGAAATTGATTGAGATAAAAATAAGATCACGAATGAAATCACAAAGATTATCGATTTCTAAGTTACGATATGGAAATATTTATTATATTTTATTTTTTATTAAAATGGTGTTAAAATTGTCAGAATATTATTTTCAATTTACTATAAATTCCAAGTAACATTGTTTAATGCTCGTAAACTATGTAAAAATATATCAAACTTATTGCAACCAAATAATTTGAACTCAACTTAAAGTAACAAAAACTCAGCTCGGCCATTTCCATTAAAAACGAGTACTCACTTTTATCACTCTTGTATAAGTGAAGTATTTGAAGGCATAAAATTATACAATTTACTTTTAAAATTATGCTAGAAAAGACAAGCTACGTCATGAAATTATATTAGCTCGGCCTTTCTGCCTAATTGGTACGAGGTAACTTCATTATAATAATTTACACTGAGAGTGTATTTAAACCTAAAATTATATACAAAAGTTTGTTCCGTAACTTAGTTTTTTGTGCTATCTACAAACGTTAAAATTATTGCATTTCATGCGTACCTACCATAAAATTTGTGACTATTAAACTGATAAAATTTCGTAAGGTACAAACTTAAAACATCACAAACTATTTATCATTTTTCAACGTCACATAGTAACGTTATTATAAAATTTTAAAACATTTAAGGGTCCCAAACTTTAGACATTTTTTTAAAATTTGTTTCAATTTTATTTTAATCAACTTAACTTCGCTAAGCAACTCAAAACCATGTTATAATACTTCTCCTTGCAAATTCTAAGTTGTATATTTGAATTAACAAAAATTATATAACTATAGTTTTACATTTTTGTTATAAACTAAAAACAGTGATACTTATAACGTCGAGAAATAATTTATTTGCATTCTATCTACCTTATTTACTTATATCTATCATAAACATAGTCGCTTTTTATACATTTAAAACAAATATACAGGGTAATTTTTTGTCACTGTCCAAACATTAAGGAAATGATATTTCTCCAAGAAACATTACTCAAAATACGCCACATGTGCCATTCGTTACTAAACTGATCGCGTCACGATCTCTTTGATTTGTATGGATGGATATCTTTTTTTATTAATGATTTTCAACTAATCAATTAAGAATTTTTAGGGTTTCGTACCCAAAGGGTTAAAACTATACTAAGACTCCACCGTCCGTCTGTTTGTATGTCACATACACATGAACCTGCTAGCTAGCTATGTTTCTTATAGAAAGTTGTTCAGTTTCATGGACTGAACACATCATTTTGGACAATGACTAAAAATAATCGAGTATAACACCAATAATGAAAGAAGGTGCCAATGATATGTTTTCTAGTGATTGTATATAACTGCTAAGATATAAAATTATTAACGCTACATTATTCCTTATTTACAAATTTACTGATAATTTCACTTATAACAATGTAGAGAGAACTTGCATTATTTACAATGTTTGGACGCGATTATTTAATTTATCTATTTTAAATTTTGGAAAGACGAATAATGAAAACCTCACGAATGTCAAATTCGGTAGTCGATTTTAACATGGCGTTTTGAGGAACTAATGCAGGCTTACGCAAAAGCACAATTTGACGACCGTCGTGATCGTGATCGTAAAACAGTGTAAGATATAGTCAGCGAGTCAAGCTTTCTATCGGCGTTTTTCGTTGCTCTATCTAGCAACTAAGATCTTATACCGCGAATTTTTATTTCACTATGAATAACTGACACCGCCTGTCAAATTGGTACGCAAAGGCACATTCGCAAAGTAAAGATAACGATGAACGACCACATAGACTTTTTGTCTTTGCATCGCAACGCTGTTGCGTAAGCCTGCAGGTGACTGTAATAAAATCGTTTGATTGGTTGTTTCAAATGTTAAATGTAATTTCTGACGTATTTTAACCAATCAAAACCATTGATAGCGGCTGGGTCGCTGCCGGCTGCGATTAGTTTTGATTAGTTTTGCGTGTGGATCCCCATTGTTAGTTTAAAAAAGACTTACTTAATAAAGTATCGCATTATTTAAAAATCTATTTCAAACGTAATAAACCTAGATAATTTATCTAACAGTAAAGATTAAAAAGTAACATCATGAAAAGAGACAATCAAATTAATGGTAAAATAGTTAATAATTGTCAGTGTCCTTTATTACGTTTTTATTTTATTTTATTATGCTTAATAAAGACAAGTTCTCTCCCATTCAATGGACAAATGGACAGTTAGACGTATTTGACTATGTATCCACGAGTTATCAGCCAACAATCTCTACCATGAGCTTAGCAATTTACCTAACATTAAATAATATTACCTACATAAGTTCAAACTATTGGATCAAATACCATTGTTGATTTTTTAAATTAAACACATCGTTTAGATATGTTACGGTTAATAACCAAAGTGCGGCTAAACCTAGTTTTAGCCATCTGAAACTAGGTGTAGTCGATAGCTGTTGGTTAAAACTAGATGTAACCGGTCTACTTTACTCTTGTAGGAATATAGGCGAGCGCTCGGAGCGTGGGCCTTAAATTTCGTGGTTATTTATATTTTTTAACAGACAACAGAAATAACTTAATACCCCATAAATTACTCCCTCTATAGCTCCCTCTTTAAACACAAAGAAGGCTAGACCTAGTTTTAACCGGCTTAACCTAGTATTAGCCGCGAGCAAATCGGCTACACCTAGGTTTAACCAATAGCTATCGGCTACACCTAGTTTTAAAACTAGGTGTAGCCGCACTTCGGGTATTAGTTAGCCGTAACAAATACATATATTGAATTGTACGAACGTATTTAGAAAATTATTGTAAGAAGTTATACACATAGTTTCACGTGACAATAAAATGCTAGTCGAACCCTAAGTTACTGCACAAAATATTCTAAATATTGATGATAATTGTAAAATAGATTGACAATCAATAACATAATTTTAATGTTTTTAAAAAACATGCAGCAAAGGGGTGTTAGTTCAAAACTCATGGTAAAGATACTGTTCAATGTATTGTTGCTACAGTAAATTATTTCCACTTTCACTTGATTTTTATCTTGTAATCACATCATTGGTTTATATTATAAGTATAATAACTTAAACTTTTGATTTAATAGTACTTATTGGAACTAATCCAATCCCAGTATTTAATGAATCTATCGATTTCACACAAACGCTAAAATAATGTGCCTTAAATATTGTTTAAATATGGTTCTAGGTATTTCTCTAGCCATTAGAAAAAAAATGTGTTAAGTTGCGATGGTAGCTTGGATTCGTCCAAGGATGGTAGCCAAAATTCTTAACATTACAAAAAGGAGGAAATTGATATGTTATTTTTCATAAATACCAATGATGACTACAAGATTAAAAAACAAAGTCAACGTGTTTGAAGACTAAAATCTAGTTCGTGACAGGCGACTATTCACTATAATGTATGTGAAAAATACGTACCTTACCGATACCTAGCTTACAACTATCACGGCCTTGGTATATTGATCTTAAGACAAAACTTTAGATTACATTCCATTAACGTACGGTTATAGCACAAAGGTTAACCTTAATCTTCATTAGCGACAGTTAGTCCCATAAAAGCAGTACTCTATCTCACTTTAGTTCCAGTAATATAATGTCTCAAATAGTCTACATTATTAAGACACGCAATAAAATGGGATGCTTTATTGCTCGTTCCGGCGGACGTAAAAATAGGACCAAATAAAGTCATGTCTTGTTCAATCTCGATAAATTTCATTTTTCCAGTTTTACTATGTTGAAACATCATATTACTCGTTAAATTTAATTTATGAGAAAACAAGAAAAGGACAGTGCTGTCGGTTTGGGAAGGAAATCCTTAATATACTATTGGTCTCGTTGATTTAATGTTTACTGTGACGGTAGCTTAAATTTTTTTGATCGGGTCTAGTTATGTAGATGCTGAAGATTTTCTCTTTTCTATTTTGTTGTCACGCAGTTTGCTTTCATCGAGAGATTCAATCTTATGGTCTCGTAGTAAAGGTGTTCTAGCGTCAATTTTTTCATCGCCCTTTCCGTATCTTTCATTTTTGTAGTTATTAACTCTAATAGTGTTGTCGCTCTCTAAAGATTCTTGTCTACTTGACACTTTACTACTTTTTGCGCTATCTGTGCGTTTGTTTGCTGCTTTTTCTTCGTGGAAAGCCATGTTGTCAAAACACTGAGCTGGTAGTATGTTGACTGATTTCATCATCGGTAGTGCGATGGCTAAAGCAGGGCTCATGTCTCGAGGGCTTGGAGTCAAACGTGTTGTGACTGAGAGATCCATGCCTGGCATCAATGTTGCGACTGTTAGAAATAAAACTGATGTAAATAATCAAGAATGTAGTCTAAATGAACACATAAAGAAAGTAAGTAGAGTTAATTAAGTAGTTGATAGACAATCATGCAAATTGCATGCTTATTTTTTTGTTTCATAAAATATAATCCAAAAGATTTTTAGAAAGATCTAATACATGGACTATTTACAAATAATAAATAACGTTTTATTGCACGAGACTTTTAGAATTTAATAAAGTCAAAAAATTTTAAGGGGACAAAGGTGCTAATTATATTAATAACATTCCACTTTTTCTAATCGGAAATCCTCATTTAATAGAAAAAAAAAAAAAAAAATTTACTCAATAATTTCAGCGCGGCCCCATGCGGTATGAAAACAACAACGAAAATTTATTGAACTCCAATAATTCCAATTGGAAAAAGTGGACTAGTGGAAAACAAAAATTCTAGAACACGTATACACATTATACGTACACACATTTATTAAAAATAGTATTAGGTTTATGTTAGTGTATTTAAAATTTAACTTTCAATGTGTACCACAGTGTTGGATGGTGAGATCGATGCTTCAGTTGGTGTGGTATTGTTTTGATTGTTTGCCGATCTTTGATGGTATGGTAAACTAGGACAGTAGCCTGAAAAATTATCATTACATAATGTAATAAAAACAAACTTTAACCAGACATGGACGACAAAATAAACGGAATCTCTAATGAAAAAAGTAATGTAGAAACAACTCACAGACACTGAAATAAATAAAAATGCAAACGTCATATTTATATTCTAAAGGGATAACAAGGACTTGAATAGTCTAGAAAGTAACTACGACGACATCAAGATAAAAGCGACAAAGCAGCTACCAGCATGGGACTTCCACACAATGTCAAAATAACCTCGAACCTTGCCTCCCGACCGAGTAGGTCGGACCTAGCCGGCTCCAGTAGTGCTGCTGAAGATATAGTCAGTTTGTGCAATTATGATGATGAGCTGAATGACCATGATTTTGTTAGTGACGACTAAAGATTTAGTAGCATTCCTGTAAGCTAAGTCCGTATATTGTGCAGGCGATATATAAAGCCCGTTTGTAGTCTCAACGGCGCCAGTATCATGTGTTGCTGTCTAAAGCATGTTTAAATTTTTTCTTTTGCAGTTGTTTGGTGTTGTTTGGATCATAGCTTCAAGCTCGCTACGATCACCATCTGTGGAGGATTACATTGCATAAGCTACAATAACTGTTTTAGTATCGATATACAATAAAAGAAAACACTCCCAATTTTATTATATTAAAGGTCTAAACTACCAAAGAGATTTGTTTCTTCTTCATATTTTGTATATTTACAATACAATTTATTTGCGAAAATATATTAATTATTAACTTTATTATTGGGATTGTCATCTCGTAATATATTCAGTTTAGTTTATATTATTATGTTTAGTTTGTTAAATAATATCAGTTAGTTTCAAAGCAGTGAGGTAAATATTAAGTAGGTATTTATTAATGATCAAAGCATACTTCAATTTATGTAATATCTTTTGGATGCCGATCATTTCTGTGTTTAAAAATTGTTTTAGTAAATTATAATGCACATAAGTGTTATTTTTTTAATTTTAATGTGATAATTAGAATAAATTCAGTGAATTCTTTAAATAAATCTAATTGGTTGTATGCTGAAAAATGGTAAAAAAACTGTTAGTTCTTTTATAATAATAATATTATTATACTTGTAGCGTTATTATGAATTTCTACGCAGTGATTTCATACACTTAACAGTGGTGTTACTACTGGTGGATACAATCTTAAATACCAATTTATCAGACATCCTTCAGAAGGAAGAAAATTTAACAACTTCAAATTAGCCTTTAAGATTGTTTTAAATTTGTACAGCTGAAATTACAATAAGTATAAAATTCTAAAATCGGTTAAATCAGTGTTTACTCGAATCTACAAGAGTAGTTTAAAAATACTTTCTTGTAGTAGTTTTAAATGAATTTGATATTATTATTAGGGTTGTCAATAATGATTTTTCCCTTACCCATGTTAGGTCCTATTATGTCCTTGGGATGGTTTGTTTTTATTGCATTCATCCTACGATTTATTGCTTGAGGGGCCATCCCTGGTGGTAAGGGTCCCGTACCTGGTTGTCCTGGTGCGCCTGGTGTGTGTCGTGCTGATTTTATTAATAACAAAAATATTATTACAATTATTGAAAGGACATAAAGTTACCCCGAAATAAAAGGTAATCGAAAAACCTAAAAAATAGCTGGAATACAATATATTAAACATAGAATAAAATGTATTAGATCATACCAGAGTTTAAGATAAACTTTTTAGGTAATTCAAACATAAATGTAAGAAGTTCTATGTTAAGTTGATATTGGGACTGTAAAATATATTACTTACAAAAAAAGGTAGATGTCAAATCACGTAATACTCCTCAAATTCTTAACTAAAATATTTAAATGCGGTCTCATTATATGGGAAAGCTTATCAGGTTTATAGTGTTTCTATCAAATCTGACTACTTATTGGAAATTAAGGTGACTTTGCATTCAAAGTCACCTTAACTTTATCAGCCATTGCTGAATAGTTTAGTATTAGGCCGTAAACTGTCATTAATGGTGATATAAAGTGTATACTAACGCATCGGAGGTCTAGTAGGTTCTACGTTGACGACTCGCCGACGCTTCTTCGGCAGTTTCGCTCTGGCCTGCGTGTGCGAGTAGTACATCGCGAAATTGGATACTATGACTGGCACGGGCAGAGCTATCGTGAGTACCTGTGGATGGGAGAGTTGTATGTGGTAGAGGCTTGTGAAAGTTTGTTAATATTTAAGTTGCTTTGGTATTCTTCTCATTATCATCAAAATTTCTTAAAGCTTTAAAATTATGGTCGAGTTGTTGCAAAGTAACTAATTTTTTTTCTCCCAAATTACTATCATCTATCAGATCTTGATCTTGATACGGGTCTAAAAGTAGTTTAAATACTCCGTTCTGGAAAAATTAAATCTTTGAGTTATATTTAATGTTCTACTTACACCAGCCAAAGCACACAAGGCACCAACAAACATCCCCACGTACGTCTTCGGCGCCATGTCACCATACCCCACCGTCGTCATGGTAACCAGCGCCCACCACAACCCCAGAGGGATACTATTAAAGTCATTGTGGGGATTCGTTTGTATCCTCTCCGCGTAATACACCAAACTAGCAAAGATCACAATACCCAGCACTAGGAAAAACACCAATAATGTCAATTCTTTGGCCGATGCCCTAAAGGTTTGTATCAAAATCTTGAGACCCGACGAGTGTCTGGTGAGCTTGAAGAGTCGCATGATTCTAATAATGGAGAAGAACTCCAGGATATCCGCATTCTCTACGTGGGAGGCATATTTCTGGAGGGTGAGGTCGATGTAGAAACTCATTGTGGCGATGTAGTCGATGATGTTCACGGAAGATTTGATGAACTCGCACTTATTGGGGGACGATATGAATCTGACGAGGATCTCGAGAGTGAACCACGCGTTGCACACGCACTCTATGTAGAAGAACGCTACGTGAGCGTTTGTCTGCACTTTGTCCAACGCCCAACTTTGCGTCTGGTTTGCGGTTGTCACTGTGTAGTTTCTGATCACTGGCACTCTCATGTCCGGATGCGTTTTCAGACAGAACGATATTATCGAGACGCATATGAAAAATACTGATATCACACCAATTATCTAAAAAAAAAGTAAAATATTAACATATCTAAAATATTCACTTCTCAAGCTTACGCGCTCACTAGACATGAAATAAAACACTTTTAACGGATACTAGCGCGGTTTTATTGAAAGTACTTTGGTAATTAGTTGGTATTTGGTTTGATTTTTGATTTTTTCAAAGTACTTTCAATAAAACCGCGCTAGTATCCGTTAAAAGTGTTTTATTTCATATCTAAAATAGTTTTTTTATTATAATTAGGTGTTTTATAGCATAAAGTACACAAAAAGAATGTCAGTGCAAACAAAATGGTTTAATACGGTTGACATCTCAACAAAAACATTTAATTAAACAGCTTCGATAACAATCTATAACTAAGTTTGCTTCGGAGCTCGCTCCGTTTCAAAGCAGCAATTAATTTAATATATAAGTCAATGATGTAGATTGAATAAATTAATATAGTGTTATGAAAATATTTGAGGCATTGAACCGGAATTAATAAGCGAACTTCGTTTGGGAATAACTGTACGGTTCGTTAGATTTTTGTGAAATATTATAAGGAACATCTGACGTGTAATGTTGTGTCTGTCTGTTGGAACGAAATGTTAATCTCTTCTAAGCTCAAAGTTCCGAGTTCACGATTGTCACAAACGGAGACCGAGTCAAGGAAAATTATAATTAGCATAAATTTGAATTATAATGTTCGGCTCTTAAGAATACTCCTTCCTGAATTGCTCTACAATATTTTACACTTCATAAACTTAGGGGATTACAATTTTGCATTTCATTTAACGTTGTGAAATACTTATCTTGTGACATTGGGGTCGACAACTGACTGTTGCAATCTAAATAAACATTTACTTTTCCAAAATTCTTTATATCCTTGAGCTTTATGATAATGTTTATATAAAAATAATGTTTACTGCCAGCACTGATTTTGGATCAGTCATGTTTTTGAATTAAACCGCGTACAAGACTATTTGAGAAATCTCTTATAATTTAATACTCGGGCAATGGTCAATTAAGGTAATATCCCTGTTTTTTAAGCCAGTGAATGGATTGAGAAAAATTGGTAACCTAGTTAGCTCTCTTTCGCACTGTTAAGGAACCACCATATCTTACCTTCGCCGCATTCGAGCTGTACGGCTCATCAAACAAGGACCACATCTGGGGCTTGAGCTGTTGCCACCAGGACACAGTGCCGTTGTAGTAGTCCTCTTCATAGCCGAACTTCCTCGCGACTTCCTCGTCTGAAGGCTTCTCCGTATCCAGGTCTAGGCGGTCCAGCACTGCTAATGTTTCTTGCGTGTCTCGATGCTGAGGACAAAAATATTTTTTAAAGAGGTTGTCCCCGACAAGGTGGACTGACGATCTGGTGAAGGTCGCGGCGCGCCGCTGGATGCGGGCAGCGCAGGACCGATCGTTGTGGAGATCCTTGGGGGTGGCCAAGGATCTCCACCCTGGCCTATACCCAGCAGTGGGTGTCTCGCGGCGGATATGATAATGGTTGTTTGTTTATCCTCATGACTTCTTGAATTTTGTTGTGTTCCTAATAATAATTGAAACCAGTAGAATAGATTGAAATATTAATAAAATAAAATAAAAACAGACTTTACGCGCATAGGTGACGCACCTTACGTGGCACTAGAGTCACTTTGTCACCGACACATGCAAAAAGAGCCTATCTCGTTTGTGATACAATAGATTGATAGAAACATAATCACACTTTAGAGGGATTTGAAACCAGTAAGCAGTTTCAGGACATGTGAGGGTAGCTGAACGTTCCCAATAAGCTTGTCAAAAGAAGTTTTTTATACCGCGCTTAAGGCGCTGCTTAATCGAGTTGCAAGCCCCCGGGCGTTCATTCTGCCCGCGCTAGCAAATATTTTTCAAAATGCCTCTTTACATTTTTCATGCGCTAAAAAACCTGTTTATTTTGATTTCAATAGTGATCCATAACATTTACATTCTTTTTTTTAGGTAACTCTCTAATTCATCATATGTCCAATTTGTAATTTGAAAAAGATATGCTAGTTACCGCTGAAAATTTCGAGTATTTCGCGACGAAAAAACTTTTTAGAAAATATTTTATAATTATTTATAGCTATGTATCTCATTCAGGATATATCAAATACAATAATATTTTTTTCTAACTTTCAAAATGAGTGGATTCTTATAACTATATGCGACAAAACTTTATATGTTTTCATTGACGCTACGTTTTGCAGGCCCTTAAGTAATAAAATCTTTATTCAATAGTGAAACAGATAAAATTTAATAAAAACGCTTCAACTCAATGAGCTGTATTCGAATTACCATTTGCCCGAAGCCATTCGATTCTCCCTTGCATTGGTATAAATAAATAAAAGTTCTTTGTTTAGTTAAATATTGTTTTCTAACTTCTGTTGCAACTTAATATTTTATTTTTCAATAATAATTTGTTCCACATACGTGCGTCGTCGGTCGAAACAAATTAAATTTAGTCAACAATTTTCAACGGGTCATTGTGTTTGCTTCCCGCGTATTTTTTTTGCTAAAAATATGTTGTAGTAGGTTGATTGTGACTTTTGTTTTTTTGTGAAATTGTTTGATTCCAGTGTTCTAAACTGCTGGATGGATGAGTCCAGCAGTATAGCATAGCAATATCTTGTACACAAGTTGTCTTATAATAGTTACAAATGATTCAAAGATAGGAGGTATATCTAGCACCTCCATTGACCAGAAGATGGTCTACCTCCCTCTATTGACTTTGTAGTTGACCAGAAAATGAACTGCGGCATTTTTCCATGAAAGTGATCCAATACTAACTAACTTAGCCAAGCGAGGCGAATATGGCAAACCCCCCCAAGTGGGGTTGATATGATAATGATCGTGATGATCCAATACTGCAATATCCAACCGTTAACCAAGCTTGGAAACTAATCTCCATTGGACTAATGCAACATTCGTGAGGCCTACGTCTTGCAGAGGACTTGTTATTAAAGGTAAGGTAAAATGAAATCGTAAGTTACTGACTAAATATGTGTCAGAAGTATTTTGCTAATACGAGTACATTTTCCTATTCATTCGTAATTTTGAATATTTTTCTTGTTAACATTACAGCAATGTTTAGGTACCCTGGTTTTAGTGCTAGTTCAGATTTCCATTTTTTACACGACCACTGCCCAAAAAGAGTGTATTTTGGCTTTCTGAGTGGTAAAATTCATCGCCATTGTTAGCACTGAATATTCATCGCGGGTTTTCATTTTAAACTTTTTTGCTTCGTATGAATTTTCATGTTCTAATAAACTCGACAACACGTTCAGTTGAATTACGTATATATAAGTATAACGTAACGTTATTTGTAGCGTTTCTATTGTTACTTGTTTAGACACTTTCACAAACAAGAAATCACTGTAGTTTTCGACAGCTATAATTTTGTATGAACTCTTAGGGATATCCCTAATCAATCATAAAACACAAAATGATTTCATCGAATACAACACCAAGAACTACTAAAAATATTTAACTAAAGCGACATTTTCTCTTCTTCGATAGGAAAGTTTTTAATGGAAAAGCAGCCTTCCAACCAACAATTTTGTGACGTCAAATTGCCGTCATTACGCTAAAAACTGTTTTCAATTAAGAAGGATTAAGCAATTTGTACCTAAAGCTTATTAAATCAGTCTTCCATTAATTGTCAACGGAGTAACTTCATTATGATAATCAATATCGCTTAGCTTCGTTAATTAATTGGAAAGCGTAACCTTTACCACCTCCTAACAAACAACGAATTATCGAGAACTGCCTTTTTAACCGACTTCCAAAAAAGGGGGAGGTTCTATGTTCGTCTGTATTTTTTTTTTGTGTATGTCCACCGATTACTCGAAAATGGCTAGACCGATTGAAATGATTCAAACGTTATTACATTAGGTACACTCCCAAGTTGGTCCCATTCTTTAAAATTTGGAAATCGGTTCAGTACTTTTCAAGTAATTTTGAAAAAAAACACGAAAATAGTATGATTTTGTGTGAATTACCTCGATGATTGGTCGTATTACTTCTTTGTTTATGAACTGACTAAGATAATTATTTTTTTGTTGGAAGAGGGATATCTTAAGTGTAGTTTTTTAACCGACTTAAAAAAGAAGGTTCTCAGTTTGAGCCGTATTTAAGTATGTTTCTCCTTGATTATCTTACGTTTGGCTGAGCCGATTTTTCTACATTATATAATATACCTTACCTACAAGACCTACACTACCTACACTAAAAATAAAAAATAAAAAATTGTTTAAAAAAAACAAAGAACCGACTTCAAAAAACCTACCTCTAAAAAGCAAGAAATAATATTCGTAATAATAAAAATACGTCTATTGAAGTCGGGTGGGGCTTTTAGAATAAAAAAAAGGAATTTGTACTCCAGCCCCACCCGACTTCAATAGACGTATTTTTATTATTACGAATATTATTTCTTGCTTTTTAGAGGTAGGTTTTTTGAAGTCGGTTCTTTGTTTTTTTTAAACAATTTTAACGAAAATATTTTATAGATAAGGTTATTTGTAATCATTACCACATATTTTTGGCTAAGATAAAATAGGCAAGCAGCCAGCACTGTCTAATTCTTTCGGTTCTATGTAAGAGAATTTATCAATGTAGAAATATAAATATGTTTAAAGTGTTTCACAAAGTCTGTTTAAGTTAAAATTAATATGCTTGACGAATTAATTTTATATAAATTCTGTTTAATTTTTAAATTAAACAAGAAGTTAGGTCGTAATTATCATAGATTGTGAAACAATGTCAGAAATAAACTTTATTCAAAAATAGACAAAGTTTGTTATAAGAAAAGCTTCCTTTTATCTTTTAACCATGGTCTATATTAAATTTCACTCCTGGCTCGCAAATTTCTGCACCGTTAGGGAAATGTGCATGTCTTTTCAAATATGTGGTTACTGTGTTTTTAAAGCGAATATCTTTTCTGAGGGTTCTGCAGTTCGTAAAATTTAAAGGCTTTGATAACATACTGTTATTCGTTTTACGACACGGTTTGAAGGTTGTTTGAGGCAACCGACTAAATGGTTTTTCTGTGTAACGTATGAAGGTTTAGGTCATAAAAATGTCGGAATAGTTATTTGAAATATTCTTTACAAGTTCACGATGAGTAAAAAGTTTGAGCAAAGCAAGGAAAACTAATGATTGTCCATCAGCCATTTTTTGATGTCCCCACTGCTGGGGCACAGGCCTTCCTTATGGGTGGTAAGGAGGATGGGCTATAACCCACCACGCGGGCCAGCCAGGCGCTATACCACTGCGCCACCGAGCTCCTAATAATTACGTAGTTATTAATTTCTTTCTAAATCATTTCTACTTAATATTTGAATCTAAACAAACAACTTCGTGTCTGACCAAAAATACCGATGGATTTAATGAAAACAAATCTTTAAAATATTCTGTGGCCTTTCTAATTTTCTATGCAAACCTAAGTAATTTCATCTGGTACATATTAAACTCCATGGATCCGAAGAGTACAATGGAACTACCCCTGGAGACCAATTTGAAAAGGTTTCTGTATTTCTAAAGTCTCGCTTGCTAATTAACATTTTTAATGCATAATACAAATAAAACCAGCAATGGAACGAGTCGAGAGTAAATTCTCGTTCAAAATTTTACATACAAAGAATTTTTCTTTAATTTGCTCGAGGGTATGGGATTGGATTTTAATGGGTATTGAGTGTGTTCGAACATGAAATGTAAATAGGATTCGCGTCTACAAAGGATCAATTTCAATTCTGATGTGAATACCCATGTTTAAATTATAGGGTAGTGGTAAGAATTAAGAAAATATTTTATTGGAATTAATGAAATTAATTGCAGATATTTTGTAAAATAATTTTAGATTTTTGTAAGAATTTTTGCTTCGAATAAATATTTTTCATCTACAAATTCGTATCAGACTGCGGGCTTAAAATGAAAATGCTATCGAATGGACTCCGCATTCAAAAATATTTAAAGTCTCATTATGATATCTGTCCATTTCCATAAACCATATTCAATTCAATTCATTTATTTGCATTAAATAGGGTACAATTTTTATGACTTTGTAGGTGTTATACAACTGGGTAGAACTTATGCCTATTTAACTATATCATTTCATACCATGCAAATTTGAAATAAAACCGTTTATAATAATTTAATGTTATTTACCTATACTATTTTATATAATTGTTTATCCTGGAGAAAATGTCTAGCAGAGTTATTACATCGATCTTCTTTACTCTTTATATTTGAGGCATATTATTATAATTTAAAAATATATTAAATATTTTATTTTTTATGTAAAAAATACACAATTGTTGCGCAAGGTACAGTTAAAATGAACTAAAAATTGAACTTTTCCCAATAAGCGACTCACATTTTCGAGCTTGCATTTTTCCAGACTCAATATTTTGCAAATTGGCATGGAATCCTTTGTAAATTAACTCCGTTGGAAAAGTGGACGTCAATTTTCTACAACGATATCCAATGACTGGTTATTTGCTGAACGTGGAAAATAATATCATCCGACATCGCGATGTGACTCTATTCATAAGAAATCAAATTTCAGCTCAAACAATTCGTGGAACATACATTTGACGTGTGCATTGAAAATCATATTGAATAAATTCTTGGGTTTTCAGTTAAATAATTCAACCCTCTGCCAGTTGGTGAATTCACAGATACATTTGTACACCGGTATTATTATCGATTTGGGCTTTACTGTAAGTCAGCATGTAAACTTTTAATAAATAAAATAAATAAAATATAATCACTGTAGATCAGTGCTTCTTAAAGTGATTTATTATTAAAGCACAACTTGAACACATTGTATGAGCCACTAACATTGACCTGATTTTTTTTTTCTATTTTTATTTATTTATTTCTATGTAATAACCAATTTGTGTAACTTGCAATTTTATTTTTTAGTAACGCCACGATATATAGATAAGATCCATGGATCCATGATGTGTCCGATCCATGGCTAATGTTTCATAACAATAAATCTCTAAAGAATATAAGCTTGGACACGAATTAATAAAAGTGTCCCTTGATTTTAGAAACACTACAATATTATATTGAACTGTATCCCTTTCCTATTTTAATGAAAAACCCAAACAAAAGAGTTAACCCTGCTAATATTGTTGACTTGACAACTGCAAAAACCCTCCATATATCAGTGTGTCAGCGAAATCCCCGGAGCACCACCGCAAATCCAACAAACCAATCTTGCACAGTGTAACGAAATTTAATATCAGTCGCCATATGTCGCTCATAAAAACCGGACATGTTGTGGGCTGCGGGACAGTAAAAACGGACGAAAGGTACCGAACTGTTCCGATACGTGACGTCAGTGGACTAATGAAAGTTTTATGGGGAAAGAAACAATGAAATCCGAATGTTGGTAAGGAATTGTAAGTTGCAACGGATTTTGCACTAAGCTGTAAAAGAGATAAAAACAAAAAAACGCCTCGAAAAGAGTGCGGAAGTAAAATTTTGCTCGTTGTTCCAAATAAATAAATTAACTTTTACTTGCAAAACCTCGTTTATTTGTAAGTGTAAACAAACATTAGGATTAGTCTCTCGAAAAAAAACCTACGTTTTATGGACACTAGCCATTGTGTTTTATAGTCATTCGAAGTGCAAAGCGCAATTTAAAGCAAGCACTTTAATGGATTCTCAGATGAATACTGCATTTCTTTCAACTGCATTCAATTCCGTCTCACATTTCGTGGCTAGGTCAGATTTCTGATAAAAGTTACATTGTTACTCTCTTTGACACATTATAACTTTTCCTAAGTTTTTAACATTTTGTATTTACCTGTGTGGCGTTTGTAACAGTGAAAAATAACAAACCCTCACTTAGGCAATAAAGCGAGTAGTGACTTAAAAGTGTAACATAGTGCTAACACGTTTGTGGAACAGAAACAGTACAGTTTCCCGATGTAAACGGTCCAAATACTTCGATCTTTAACCCAGTTGCCAAGCATGGATGTTATAGCAACATCGATTCGCGTAAATCAATCATTCGAATTCAATGAAGAGGTTATAATAGTATATTATGAGACAAGTTAGCTTAGGTTGCTCATGGCACACAAGGCTGTGGGTTGCAGCCCGAGCCGCAGGCGAGGGCGTATCTCAGCCGAGTGTGCAATAAGCAAGAGCTCACGAGTTTTATACGACGTTTTTCAACACATTTGCGAGGAAAAAACAAAGTAATTTACCACACAGCAACAAATACGACAATAACAAAATATGACAATTATGGGAAAAGGCGCGCAGGTTTTTTTTTGTTTTTTTTCACACGCCCAACGCAAGAAAATTTTTCGAACAAAGGGGTGAGGAGCATACAGCCTACTTCAAAATTATAATTTTAAGTGATAAAATGCAAATATTTTTATATTTTATAATAAAATATTGTGAATTATGAATAATTTAATAATAATAAACATTTGTTTGACTTAATTAAGGACTTACACATTTATTTATTCCAAAAATCTATATAGATAGATAAAAATTTTATTCATATACCACTACAACACACAACAACAACAACAACAACAGGAACACTTGATAAAATGCAAAAAAATGTGATAACTTAAACTAAAAACATTGTCCAAGATAATACCGTACCGGAGTGTGCAGCAGTGGCAGTCTGAAAAGGAACTCAAGCTCAGTGTTGATGGTTCCGAAGAACCAGACACTGATTTTCAGCCGAGCCCCTGTCATCGTTTGGTCGCAAGCAAAAACACAAAACAAAAGTGTGTACTTCAATACATTAAAAGATATATATATATATATATATACATACATACATTTAAGTAGATATTTTAGATAAGTAGTGGGTAAAATAATGTGGCACCGTGAATAATAAATGAGCAGTAGGTACAACAAGAAAATATTTAGAGTAATTTAATTAGGTAAATATAATTATATAAGTGACAAGCTTAAGCAATAATATCAATTACGGCATACTCGCAGCTATGTACAACATACCAAGGGGCCAGTATAAATAAATCAATTAGTTTCAATACCAAGCTAGTAAACATTCACTAATCCTAATTTCTGTTTTTCTAAAAATTCTAGTTTTAGGTATTTTATGAGAGAGGTCTTACACATACGTCTTATAGGGGGTGGAATGGTGTTCCAACTATGAATTTTCAACAGCATAAAACCTCTTTGTTGTTACTAAAAAAATAACTGTATTACCCGGCTAAATTGGGAATGCTCTGTTTATTCGCATAGAACTTGCAGTAAGGAATAATTTAACTTTGTAGGGTTAATTCTATTACGTACTAGTATTTTATATATTATTGCACGCGTTTGTTATAGCTCGGTTTATGGCCCTAAAAGCGATGTATTAGGGCTCACTTTACGAGCAAGTGTGTTGAAAAATAACTAGCCTGAGTTTTTTTGAGATATTAAATTGAAATACCAACTCCATCTTAAAGTTACTAGATAAATCTTTGCATTTCACATATTATTAGCCGCCGATTGTGAATTTCTTTTGCTTCAAGATTAGCATGGAAGCAATTTATTTCTATTCCGAAACTTTACCTCATTGGTTGCTAAGGCTACCTAAGTAAAATTTATCGTTTCATCTCGACTCCCAGGTGATTCCCTTTGGATAACTTAATATGAATATAAACATTCTCTCCCTAATTTTCATTATAAAGAGAAGAGAACCAGAGTTTCTAAATTAGTTCCAGGCAAAATTTAAATATCGCATTATCTTTAGGCCAATATTTTTTATTTAAATAAACTGTAATAAAAAGTTCTCTAGCAACGTTCGCTGTCCCCACTTTGTCCCCCATTGGGGGATATCGGAAAAATAGTAGATTATACAACAAGTGAAAAAGGAGGGAATTTAGTTCGAGGGACTAAGTTGAGATGATTTTTTTTTTCACGAGTTGTGTAATCTACTTTTTACCATTGACTGCGAGAAAACAAATAGCAGTACTTATATTATACCTATAGTATTTATAGTTATCACATTTTATTATTTAGGTAGGTAATCGGTAATATTTAAACATTAGAAAATAGTGAAACTAGAAATTTTCCAATGACATAAAACAACCACGCTAAGAGGAAAATTACATGATCAGTCTGGCATCAGTCCATTTCATCAGTTTGTAAAGACTGAATTTATTCAGACTGAAGATAGTACCAGAATGATGGAATAGACTGATGAAAGACTGAACATCTAATCTCTTCTCTAATACATAGAAAAGAACCCTAGGATAAGACACTAAAAGAACCTAATTAATTTGGCGGGATTTTTTTTTATTAACTCTATGGAATAGCTCCATAGCAGCTAGTAGGTACTTTCAGCACGTTTAATTTTTTTTGAACATAATAATATGATGCGCGCTTATTGTTCCAAATATTTTTTTTTTATTCACTCAGTGAATAAAACCGCGTTTTATTCACTCTTATCGTTGAATAATAATTAAACGCACTTTTACGAGTGGCATAAAAAATGAGTATTTATATCTTGTACCATTTCAAACGACAAGTTAATGATTTTATTGAAATGACTACTATTACAAGGCCGTTTCAGTACAGAAAATATATTATAGGTTTAGAATACGTCGGCTATGTTAGGAATCTTCATTACACCTTCAGATGTTGGACCTTTTATGTGAAGAATGCCACGTATCGGAATGTCTGCTTAAATTGAGCCGTATATTTCGTAGTCGAGGATTTAGGAGTCAATAAGTGGACCGTAATAATAGTACAAAAACTTTTGATTAATACATTAAAGTTGATTGTATTTTTTGGATGCGTGTAATTACAATCAGCGTCATAATTACCTACCTAGCTGAAATAACTAAACAGTAATTTCAGCTAGGTGGTTACCTAGCAAACACTAAACAGTAATTTCAACTAGGTGGTTACCTAGCTGAAATTACTGTTTAGCAGTTTCAGCTAGGTAGGTAAATTATTATGCCACTCATTTCTTTATCTAAACATATTTTATTAAAAATGTTTAGGGGCAGGAATCATTATAGTCGTACTTAGTAGTAAGTGTCCTGAAATACAGTATTCTCTTTAAAGCCTAGGAAATGTTATAAAAACAAAATACGTTAATGCATACACATTTGGCTGACCCTTACCGCAGCAAAAAATGTATTCTACTATCCTTGTTTTTAAGTTGCTAATTACTTTTAGCTTACTCAGTAAATAGCTGTTACTTTCATTATGGACTTGCCTTTCAAGCTATATTCAGGGCAAACAGGCCCAGGCACCGTAATGAAATTTCAGCTCGATGTTTTTACCAACTTCAGCTAAAGTTTAAATGTAGGCGAGAATAGCTTCGCGAACAATAAGGCCTGAAACTTTCGGTATTTTCAAAAGGTTTATAGTATTATGTAATACGGAAATTAATCATATTCACCTCTGTGCATAGTTACTATTTTACGAAAGTATAAAAATAAATTGTAAATTGTCCCATATCTTGAATTATGTTGTTGAAAATTAGCATGCACGCAAAATATAAAGCGGTAATTATTTTGAAGTGTGAATGTGTTTGAAAAGTGGTATTTTAACATTTTTGTTAGAGACTTAATTAAATTTTACCGGGGTGTGAGTGAGTGAAGATATAAAAGCGTAGGACGCGTTTCTATCATTACATATGTAGGTAATAATCTAATTATAAAGAAATCAAGGATCAGCTAAAAGATTTAAGTTCCTACTTGTATAAGTACGAGTAGCTTTCAAAATAGTACAAGAGATCTAGTTTGATGTAAGTTAAAAAAAAAACCTGTCAAGAGCGAGTCGGACTCGCGCACCGAGGGTTTCCGTACCATCATAATAAATACACTGCAGAGCTGTAGAATCAGCACATGCCCTGGCCGCCCCACTTAAAATTTTTAAGACCCCATTTCAGTCCCTGTTGTAAAAAAAACATTTATTTTTTATTTCTTTCTTATTTGAAAAATAGTTGGGCAAACGTCATCTTAAACTTTTCAAATTTTCAAGTTGATTCCATTAGTTCTCGAGATATCCAGCTGTGACAGACAGACAGACAGACTGACTATGACACCATAAGGGTTCCTTTTACCATTTTGGTACGGAACTCTAAAAACGAGTTCTGCATAGGTACATTTTGAATTACGTGCAGTGCAAGCGTGACGTCGTACCAGACAGCAACGAGAAATTATAAGAAAACCTGAAGCACAATATATACGCCAGCTTACCATATTTTATCCAAGTTGCAGCATTAAACTGTCGAGGTTGTAGTCCATGAGTACAGAAATTTCAATACTTCTGTTATCGTTGAATATGTTGCGAAAAATCTTGCCTTTTAACAAACGTATAGGTTTTTTATCTACAACGGATCAGTGCCTGGCATTTATCCTACCTGACGTAAAGTGACGATAAAGCCAAAGGTGGCTACGCACAGAATCCTCAATCAATGAGGAACTGGCAATTTCAAATTGTTGTTAAGGCGTTAGTTACAGTCATTATGTTTCCTCCAGCTCACCTGCGTGTAGGTCATCCAGCAGCAGGGCTCCACCTGGTTCGCGTCCAGCCCCCAGAACTCCAGCTCTTCTTCAAACAGTGGCCCGCAGACGTCTGTAGGGTAGTGAAGCTTGCCGGTCCTGAGAAAAAGTGCAGAGATATGAAAAAAATGGGAATTTATACTTTAACATACCGGGTTATTTGTAATACATCAACAACCTCGCAGGAGTAGATTAGTAACATCATAATAATATACAACAACATATTGTGTTCTACGACTTTTCCAAAAACAGACAAAAAAATCGTCTTTTCATACAAAACTAGATCAGCTGTTCGGACATTAGTATGGAGAGTCGAATTTTTTTGTCTGTTTTCGGAAAAGTCGTAGAACAATAATCTACTCCTGCGAGGTTGTTAGTGTTTTACAAAAAACCCTGTATACAAAGACCAAAAAAAAAACTATAATCAGTCTATATAGGTACAGTCGATTTCTGAGAAAATTTTAAAAGTGTATACGTTTTCTGAGATTCGTAAAGGAGTGGTTATTGAAGCTTACGGATTTTACATGGGATCGTTTAGTATGTATTTTCCATAGCTCTATTTTATTTCGATAACCAAAAATGACGATTCTTTCTTGAATTCGAGAAAGCCACTTAACCGCTTCCGCATTCTCTAGCATCGGGTATCATAGCCAATCATCGCCGATATTCAAAGCCAATGGCAATTTTTTTTATATATTGAAATAAGCTTAAAAATTAGGCACTATTGAATTGATAATATTTTATTCTCGCTTTAAAAACACTACCTTATTTCTTTCTTTTCTAGCAGATACAGATATTGTAAGTACTCCAATAAAGCGTTTCATCAATTTAATAAGAAGGACAAGGAAACATAAAGTTGTAGTTTAAAATAAAACATTGTCCTTTTAATCAGTGCATCTTCAAGTGTTAATATTAACTCTTGAAGTAGTCAACAAGTAAACAGCACGCGTCGATCCTTAACATAATAATATCTCCAAACAAAAGCAATAAAATAAACCTAAACAAAACAGCCAACTCTTTCTTTGCGGAAACAAACACATTTGTCCGATTAATAGGACGTGGGCAAATACCCACGCGTGGGCCAACATTAGTGGATCGATATTGGTCAGATTAGGGACATTAATCAGATTCTAAGGGTGGCCGAGTTTACCCGAGGCCGTCGGGGTAATAAGGTAGCGAGGGGACATGAGCGATAGCGGGGAAGTCAGCGGGCGAGATAATGTAAGTATTTCTGTATACTAAGTAAAAAAGAGCTAAAACGGTAGTTTTCTGCAGTTTTCTTGATTGGTGAATCTGTAAACTTGAAGTACCTGAGCGATGACGATAAAGTCATCCAAAGTTTAGATGTGAAATTACAACAGATACAGTATTATGGGTCCTATAGAGATTGTTGTGAAAATGTTTCCCTCGGCGCTCATCACCCAACCACAAGCTTTACTCGAACAACAGTAGAAACGGAAGTTTGGCTGTTTGGCAGTATACATGCTAACTACTTTCACAAGTGTTGATTACAATAAACGACGTGATTGTCAACATGTTATAAAACTACTTTTCAACAAGATACAAATAAAGCAAACAAAAAGCGTTTTTTTTTCTTTTGAAACTTGAATAGGAACTGAGGGCCTATTACGAAAATAACATACGCAATTGCGTAACATAGTCACTTGTTCACCATAGTAGTCCGCAGTTCGTCGGTTGTAGCTATGACAAAGATTTTCAATTTGTCTATCGTAGCCCATAGACTATTGAACGAATGATGTTGAATCTGCTAGAGAGAAACAGTCAAACTTACGCAATCACTTTGTGATATCGCATACGCAAGTGCTTTGTAATAGGAAACAATCAGAACGAAGCACGGACGCAGCTGCGTGTATCGCGTTAAACTTTTCGTAATAGACCCCCTGGAATCAAAAATGAAAAAATCTTTATAAGTTACCAACTAAAAAGGTGGTTTTCATTAAAAAACATTTTATTGTTAGTAGTTGTTAACAGTTATTATAATAAAAAAATCAGTATAACTTAATTTAATGATATCTGCTATACGCCTGCTCAACGTAAAGAAATAAAAGAAAATAATGTTATCCTCTTTCGAATAAACTAGCCATTTTACTCATTTTCCCACATAAATCTGGTAGAGGAAAAGTGTTTATCTCGGATTTCTCGGGCGTTTATAAGATTTAGAAGCTTTTCGAGGAGCTTACTAAATTGGCGACATTCAATTTTAATGCTTGCCATAGAGCTGGTTTATTAATCCTTTGCCTTTTGACTAAAGTGGGACTTTAAGTCTCAGTATACGTGACGGATTTTTTTTACGTTCCATACGGAACGGGGTGAGTTATGCCCGGACCACATTCAAGTACTCAGATGGTTTAGCTCCAAATAGTAGCTACTACAAAAATATTTGTAATTAAAAGCACCTCAACAGATAAAGAAATATTTAACAATTAATGTGATCCGGCCGCAAAGCAACGCCCTCTAGCCGCGCCAAATCAAATTTAAAAAAGTGTAATACATTTTCAAGAAAGTGATATCCCAATAAAAACTACCTAAATGGTACTTTCCACACGACAAGTTTCGTATAATAAAACTCATTGGCCTAGAAGTTACTAGCCCCAGTTTGTGCTCCGGCTAGAGAATATTCTCTGCAGCAGGTCAATATCGTTATAATACATGTTACAATTATTTCACAACATACTTGTCCCTCAATTGTAAAATTCACCGACATAATTACACTGACAAATGTCAATTTGCTGAAATAGGGCCCAGTGGGTCTATCGACTAAAACACTGAAGTTTAGGTACGCTTTGATTTGTCAGATGGATGTGATACTGATACATTGCTACTTATGTTGGCAGAAATAAAAACTTACCAAAGAAAAGTAGCAATGTGTCACATCCAAATCTGTCAAATAAAAAATATTGAAGTTAGGCATTAGAGCCCCAGATCTGAAAAGTGCTAAATAAAACTTCCGTGGATCTAAGATTACTTGCTTACCAAGTCCCGAGTCCCGAGTCCCGAGGCCCTTTTGCTACCCATAAATTCAGGGTACACGCGCTTAAATAAGTAACATTTTTTATTTTGACACATCCCGGGAACCCTCCCTGAATTGAAAAAGTCCTCCTTATTTTTCTACTAAATCTGCCGTGCCTCGAGGCGAGACTTTTTCAAGACGTGAATTTTTTATACCGATATCTTTAAGATGTTCGGAAAGGATTTTTTAGCTTCATTTTCACTCGGTTTTGTAATAGATTTTCATCGCGATTGTGTTTCTGTGGAGTTTTTAATAGGTACTCATATTATTGAATAAGATAACAAGGTACGTTTCTGAATGAAGTATTGTTTTATTTTCTTTGGACAGAATAATGTCTTGGTTTTAGTTTCTTCATGGTGAAAAAACAGAGCGATTGCGTACCTCACATACCTACGAAACTACAGGCAAATGTCATAATATCATAAATCGGGGCACTATACCATAATTTGATTCTACTATGACTATACTCGATCACAAAAACATAAACATTTTCAATGTTGATTTTCATTGATTTTCAAACTGAATAGCGCGAGTATGTGCTAGAAACACAAAACATTGTTACCTATAATATTTTTTGATATTTGAATATTCTGAACCGATCCAGATTTTCCCGTACACATACATTTAGAAATTCACGTTGAAATAAATCACTACTTTTATGAAGAAGGTTAGGGGATGAACCGAAGCCACGAATTTGTAAGGTCTCTTTGATAAACCCTGCTCGAATTTCAATTTGCGTAATCCCCGACCTACTTCATGCTAATAACTGAAAATCACTTAATACAGTACCTTAAACTGAGAAGTTTGAGAATGAAAATTATTACATCTACAAGCCATTTATACTGTAAACGAAAATGGATTAATTTCATTAGTTTTTTAAAAGTGCCAAAGTGGTCATAATTATCACCGCAAATGCAAAAGTAAAAGAAATGCATGACCAGCATAGGCATCTTAGAGATAAGGAGTGTTTAACACGTGTCGTCAGTACTAAATAAATTATAATTGACGATCGGTTGGAGCGGAGAGCTCCTGACTATAAACTGCTAAAGTTCCACCCCTAGATTCGAATTTTGGTGACGATTAGCTTCGTTCCCGATGAGTTTTGGACGTAGATCCGCTTTATTTAGTTTGGGACCAAATGATTGGTGTGGGGTATCCGGATAAAGCAAATAGTCGCAGATGAATCCCCATAAATGCCGGCCATCAAATCGATGAAACAACATATTCTGCCTTCTAAAATTGCACACGAGTTGGACTAACGAAGGGAGAAAATGGGCAAATATCTCGTTATGTTGAGAAAATATTATGTTGGGCTGGAGTAAGTCGTAAGTATTCATAAGCAAAACGGTCATAACTTCCCATTATAACCTCATACGAAACCGCATAAAAGTTTAAACTTTTCAGAACTTTTCAGAACCGGGTAAGCTGAATATTGGTGCAGTTTGAAAGTAGTCTTGGCATTTAAGCAGGATTTTAAACGCTATTTCAAGTCTACTACATTAATGGAAGTTACTTTGAAGTTTTTTCAAGTTGAAGTTAATAAAGTGCAGTGTTTACCTGTAGTAGTTAAGGACCTGCGCGAAGACCCCAGGGTGCCTGTCAAAGAAGTACTCGTTGAGCACCGGGTCGTAGTTAGCGAGCGCCTCCGTCAGCCTGGAGAGGCGCGTCGCTGGGATCTTCTTTAGGGTCGCCTTGTAGGTCTCGTGGCGAATACCCCCCACATTGAGAACCACGCGGTTCTCTGCGTCCATATTTAAGAGGTTCATGGCTGAAACAACAATTTTATATTAGTCGTAAGCTCAAAAGCCTCAAGCGTAGACGCAAGGTTGCAAGCTTTTTTATCGGATACATTTCGGTAAGTGTGTATTGGAGTTGCACAACCAAATTCTGCCATCTTCCTTCTTCCATCGGACAACCAGACGTACGAATCAGCACCACCGTTTTTTGTTGAATATTCCAAAGACTCTTTAAGCGTTATGCGTACTATTATATATTCTGTGGTTATGCTTCAAATTTTATCATCTGTACCTCTACAGAGTGGAACTCCTTGCCTGATTCTGTGTTTCCCGATAGGTACAATCTGGAGGCCTTCAAGTCGCGAGTGAATAGGTATCTTTTAGACAAACGTGTTTCATCGTAGATAGCATCATCGCTTACCATCAGGCGTGAAAGCGGGTAAGCGCTTGCCTATCTATCATAAAAAGTCGCCTTAATGCTGATACCTACGGATGTTCGGACAAAGGTTGGATGGACAAGAAATTGCTTAATATTTCAGCTGCCAGCTAAGTTAAGTATGCGGTAGGTAGTCTTTAGTTTGCCAAGACTGAAAATAGAGTAGGAGAATTCTTCGCAACTTCAGAGCCAAATATTTAGTTCTTCTTCTTCTTCTTCTTATCGAATGAGGAATAGTGGCCACCTCTGGTGCTAGACTTTATCAAGCCGCCTGTAAGGCCTCTAACTTGGCTTAACGACTGTTAACAGATGACAACCGCCGGGACCGACGGTTTAACGTGCCCTCCGAAGCACGGAAGCGCTCAGTTGTAATGCCAATTAACGGTCACCCTTCCGACACCTGGCCGGACTGAGCGTTGCTTAACAAACGTGATCGAGTACGATCAGCCTGTCAAGTTTAGTGTACCTAACTAAAAGATTGTAAATTGCAGCATGTTGACTGCTAAAACTTTTAATTTTCTCATGGAAATTACTATTACTAATCTGGGTTACTTTGACCCTGGGGGACACTTTGAACGATACTAACCACTGGTAAAAACTAATATAATTCCATGAAGTAGATTCAAACTGCAATTCAAGCGGTTTAGACATGCCGGAAAGTTCAAAGTTGTTCCTAGTTTGGGATAAAGTTATCCCTGGGGTCAAAGTGAATCACCGCTGCTGTATTTATTAGGAAAATGAGCGTTAGGTTTACCAACCAATATTATTTTAATTTAGTAATTGTGAGTTGTGACTAATTTCTTTGCCTTTATTTGATGGGCCAGTTGTTCCTTATAGTAGTTCTTATAATAGTTGCTCCTTATAACACGGACCAACAGTTGGTCCTATCTGCTAAAGGACGACTTCTTGTCAGCTAAAAGATGACTGGAATAAATAGGTGGTAGAGTAAAAATTTGACGATTTGAAAATGTTTTGTTAGATAGCTCAGAAAGGCCCAGACTCTGAAATCTTTTGGCGATAAAGATATAAGTCATTTCTTTTTTTGTGATCTTAATTTATTTATAATATAAATTAATACCTATATTTCGTTTCTCTTTCTATCTATAAATATATCAGTGGCAAAGGGTACATACAAGCTGATTCCCATCGGCTTACATTCGCTATAATTTCACCCCATGTCCCTGATATATACATTACCTGTCTTTTAAATTGCATGCATTCCCCTACGTCTACTTATTTATGTTCTCTCACCCAAGATTGCCTGGAAGAGATTGTTATTTAGCAATGAGGCAAACTTTTATATGTTTTCTTTTTGACATTTTTGTGTCTTTCTGTTCTATTTTTGTCACGTGCAATAAAAAAATATTTTTATTATTGTAATAATGTTTTAAGTTGAGTTTCACTTACTCGCGGTGTTCCCTCAGCCTCCTAGCAGACACGCGACGCCGCTACGGTGACCGGCTCTGGCCCCTCCTCCGCGTGAGCTCGATGTAGCCGCTCTCAAGTCTGCTGACCTTCACGTGGGGTGTCATCGCTGCCGGCCGAAGGAATCCTGGTAACAATAGAGTTGAGTGATTTTATAAAGTCAAACTCTTCATCATCATTGACTATGCTATTCTCTAAAGTTAGCAGCGTCGAGTTCGTCGCTGCGGTAATGTTGTCTTACAGTTGTCATATTCCCATTACTGGTTAAACTCAATGGAATCTATGACATTCTACCTAGTGACTCAGTAATGGGTATGTGACATCTGTCCGAAAACCGATGACACGATGACTGACAGTGAAGTTGCATGTTAGAGAATAGCACCGCAGTAATTTTTTAATGTTCCACTGTTGGGGCCATAGAAATAGAATGTCAAAGAATAACAATGTCAATAAACAGATAATAAGATAATTTGTAAAGAAATTAATAATCTATATTCCATACTGTTTTCATAAACGAATAAATGTAGCGAAATTTGGTTTTAGATAAATGTGTGGCAATATCTTATTTACCTTTGAAAAGTGTGATTACTTGGATTGTTTTTTTTTGTCACATCACAATCACTAACAGAACAAGACACCATGGCTCCACGATACCCTTATTTCTAATCAAGATTACCAAATATTTTAAAGAAAATGGTGATTGCTCTTTTGGTAGGCGAGACGCTAGGGGCTCTTACTGTAAAAAACATTGTCACTTCATATTTTGTCTCTTTTTTCATAGACCGTGTCCGTATAATGTTAACTTCTCTTTTCCACGCTTTGTTGGTCTTCTTGAGCGCAGCGAAATTTTTTCTAAGTATATGGTTGGGGACAGGCCTTGATTGAAGGTTAGGTATGCCATTAACCCAACATCGGCTATTTTTTATGTCCCCACTGCTGGGCCAATGATCTTACTTTTTTTTAAATTCAGATGTACAAAACCGGTGACAGCCAGAACAATACAAGAAAGGCCCACCTTACAACCTAGGCTAGGTTGAAAGGTGGGCGGATAAGGAAGATGGGCCATAACCCACCACGTAGAAATTAATCTTTCAATACACATGAAGTTTTTTGAACACCTAAATAAAATTGGAACTTGTATAAAAAAAGGTGAAGTGGTAAAGTTAAGTATTGGGGCAATTATCCCCCAATACTTAATCATATTAGTCATAGGAATAGTACTAAATAATTAATGATTAAACGAACTTACCTGTAAGTGAAGTTCTATCATTATTATACGAAGGATTCGTCCGAAGATATTAGTATATTAACACATGTAGTACCGCTTTTGCATGTATCACCACTTAGCACGTTATTTTAAAGTAATAACCTAAAAAACCTGAAAAGAGAAGGTTTTTGACTTAAAATTGACAGATATTTTGACATTTCCGGTCAGAGTTCTCCTCGTCATCACTAGCCGCCAACCACTTCATTTAGTTTAAAGTCCAAATCCTATGATATTTCCTCATTTTCTTCAGTGGGTAGATAGTTACTGTAATTAACAATAATGAGTAGGGAGGGTGGGATTCTATACTAATATCTTCGGACGAATCCTTCGTATAATAATGATAGAACTTCACTTACAGGTAAGTTCGTTTAATCATTAATTATACTTCAGATTCGTCCTTGATATTAGTATATTAACACATGTAGATGTTGAAAGCATTATAATAAGAAAATGGAAATATCATTTCTTGCGTATTAGTCTTTTTTTTTTTAAAAAGAAAGGAATACCATTTGACATAATTCTGAACGTTTTACATGATTATTATTAAAAACAGTACCTACAGATGGTTGGTACAAAAAAAAAATATGCAAGGTTGGTTTGGAAAACTCAGTTTTATTATTATCGATGATAATAATTATGTTTTAATATTTTTCGAATATAGTGGAGTCATTGACCATCCCGCCGTATTACCAAGAACATCTATAATATCATTTTTCGTTAGGGCTATAAAGGTATTGGCCGGCGACGTCGAGTGCTAAAATTGGTTGGACACGAGTCTACTCCACTATCATTAAATGTTTTATTACAACAATCTATTAATTACATTACATGTCATAAAAATATATGAATTTAATTTCTTTCTAAATAAGAAGTGATTATGAACTGTTTTTTATACTTAATATAATACATTCTTGTAATTATTTTTTTTGTATTGTTTGCATTCTTTGTGCAATAGGCAAGGTAATCAAAGTTAAACTTTTAAGATAAAAAAGTTGAAAAAAGAAGAGAATTGGAAAATATTTAATAAAAATAATTAAGTATTCTAAGATATACATTGTATTTGAACAATGAAGTCTACGCAAAGGCGTAGTTAGATTCTTTACCAAACCTTGAAATTAGCTCAATTTTGTCTATTTAATAATGAACGCAATATTATGTAATACTGATAATTTGTGTTATACACTTCTGTAAAAAAATGAGTTTATTCTGTTAATATTATTGTTAAATAATCGAACCGTTTCTGTTACCAATCTCTGTACTTCCTGATAGCATTAGCAGACAGCAGCTTCAATAATAACATAAATAATATGTGTAACCTGTAAAATAATACCACCTTGATAATGTTGTTAAAACCAATTTATTTGTGCGATTAATTTCTGTCTCTGAAATTGAAAGTTATAGGATGTTAATATTTTATATTAGAATAAGAGATACAAAGGAGTACCATATATGTGAATAAGAGGTACCAAACCAAGGCTCAAGTCAAGATTGTGACGATCATGATGGCACAATCGTTACACCTCTAGCCTAAGAAACTGGTGGAAAACAATTAAAATAATAAGTAGCTTAGTGTCAGAATTGACTTTGTATAATACTTAACCAAAATAGCATTGTGAATGCTAAATTCTCAAATGATAAAATAAATGTTTTTGGGATCCAAATGCTAGAAATAGAAAAAATAAAAATATAATCTACTTCATTTTATTTCTACTGCCTAATTCGACTTTCATTCGAATTTACTCAATCTCAATCTGGAAAAAAAAGACAAAACTGGTGATAAGTTTTTTAAATTAATGAATTGAATAATTTTTATTTAGCATCAAAATAAATCTAGAAAACTTAACACCCCGCACTGAATACCATAAGAAAAATTGCAATGAAAATATCATGTGCTGCATGTTATAGATAATTGATATGCAATTATTTTGCAATTTTATTCCTGGTGTGACCACTAGTGACCCCTAGTCCACCCCGTTGTTAAAAGGCACAAAAGAAAATATGTCTACAATTATGTAGTCTCTGATTCGGTGTAAGTATCGATGACATTATACTAAGTAAAATAATACGATGACATACCGGTATCTACCAGTTTAATCAATTCATAAAAAGGTCATAAATAAGTGATTTTTGTAGTTTTGTGAACGTTTGTCTTGTGAAGCCATTGCCATTACATTTGTAATATAATGGAAAGTTGTGACGGTAGCTGTATATTAAAAAAGAAAAACATTGTATATAAAAAGATAAACTTCAATTCTGAGTCCATTATAGTAAATATTGTCCAATTACAGGGGATTCATGCTGTTTAAAAAACGTCATAGCTGGTGGCGGTAGTTTTGTAATAAAAGTATGGGCACTACAATGCCCAAAAGTTAAGATTTTTTAATTCGTGTATTTCTATTACTTTCCTTATCAATATTAAAACCTTATAGGTGATGGGATCTCTAGACTGTGTTTTTAAAAACAATAAGCATTTTTTAATTGTGATATTATTATTTTTACGTACTTATAGTACGTAAATTTTTCTAAAAGCTAAGTTAACTTTTAAACAGTTCTTAACTTAACCTGGAGCCATACTCTAAGCTCTTATAACAACCTGAAAGTAATATTGTTACAGGGACAGAGCTATACATCGCGTATAGCGCCATCTCAATCACAACATCGCTTAGATATTACTTTTGACAATCATAGTAGGGGGGCTGATATGACAGCCTGTTTCTTATTTTTATTAATTTTATTTTATTTGAACATAGATCACATTCTGTTGAACCTTCAACAAAATGGAACAAAACTATTATTTATATGTATTATAACTGCCCGAATTTTAGTCATATTAATCGTAGACTATAATATATCTCTGGAGATGGTATAAAAGTGAATCATTAAACAGATACACTCATAAAAAATATAAGAAAAAATATAATAGTAATCTAGGTGCCCTGCGTAGCGCGGCTAAATGGTAAGTACTTCCACACATTGACGATTACCGGCCCCAGCGATTGAGTCGACCTTTGCGCCTGTAGTTGGCGACCACTGCCTGTATTCGCTGAATACAGACAAATGCTACACCAACATGCACCCTCACGAATACAATATCCTAATTTGAATGCATCATCGGCAACTGTTTGGATGGGCCGTAACGCCCGTCTGCGAGTCTGCTGTGATGTGACTGACGAAACAAATCGCTGATGGAGCTTCCTCGCCGCGTTTCGCTGTTCGTTTGCCGTCGGAGATGAAGCATGTTGCATACCTGCCTACGTCTTTTGTTTGTCGCTTTTAAGTTAAATAAATATATAAATCAGTTTAAAAAATGTTTTATTGAGTACTGCGCCCGATTTACTTACAGTTTTTTTGTTGATCCATATCGTTCACATCAGGCCTGTGGCCAATGCATCATTCATATTCGACTGAACTGTCGGTGGCCGTTTAAGCGAAAAGCCTCAGCTACACTAGAGTTGACCGTGTACGGTATAACCGAACGTCGGTATGCCATAATGTAATAATGTAAAAAATGCGAAATACTGTCACAAAAAAGATTTATTAGCTGTCTTAACCACAGATTACATAATACTACGCCTGAAACATAAGTGATACTTGTAGCTAAAAAAAAAATCACTTCAGAAACATCATTTTGTACACACTCACAAAAATCAAATTTGAAAAGTAATAGAGATAATTTGCACAAGGGCAAAGCTTAGGAAAAAAAACATACTAAATAGTTAGAGATTAACAGGTTTTTCAACATGTTAGGTCTACCCGCCTGAAATACAAGGTGTCCTAGTTTAGGCAAATGTTACTGTATACCAACAAACATTAACTGCAATTATGATTTATGCATTTATAGATAGTAAAATGTAAGGATTCTGTTAATCCATTTTTATTTCATTGAAATTTCTATCAGCATGCCAGCAGCTAGCTATTTCAGCAGCTAAGCTATTTTACATAAAAGGTGTGTAATATCAGGTATGAACTAGTTGCTGTACAACTCAATATCTGGTTCCATTAAGTTCTTAAGTTTTAGCATTTATAGCTAGCTCTGTCAGTTTTACTAGATTACTATAAATTTATCTTAGTACCGATGGTACTCGTATTATACCGTTGAGACTAACTCAACTCAACACCAAGAATATCATGATATGATGATATCAAAACTCATACCTGATGAACAACGCTCTTGTCAGGGCTGCTGTTACAGCTACAGTGCAGCGGCCGCCTGCCTGGAAGGTGGATGGCAGTGGATTCAGCGGACGACGGAGTCACCCGATTGGTGCTCGGCATCGGTTCCAACGTGGCAACCTTTGAGGGTAGTCTGCTTTTTACAATGCCGCGTCGTCAACGGCACTTTGAGTTGGTGTAGTTGTTGCAGTTGCGTTTCTAACCTATCTATGCGGTGAAATAGTCCAGTATGTCTATCTCGAGTGCAATAGATATTTAGTTGATGTCTTATTAGACACAATGCTTTGACAGAAAGTACCCAGTATGGTAAATTCGCATCAGACAAATAAATAAACTGACAGAAAGTACCCAGTATGGTAAGTTCGCATCAGATAAATAAATAAATTGACAGAAAATACCCGGTATGGTAAGTTCGCATCAGACAAATAATTAAAATAATGGTAAAAGCCCAGTGTGGCAGTTACGCATTCATAAAGGTAAGCAGGTTTAACCAAGTAAACGGCATTGAATAGTGTTCCTCCATCTTGACTTCTTCTTGTCCTCTTCAGCCTTGAAAACTTTTTCCTTTCTTCACGAAGCATTTTAAATAAAATTTAATTTTCACTGTAAAAATATAATTCTAAAGAAGTCTCACATTGAGACTGTATACGTGCGTCCGTGGCGAAGCACGAAAAACGAATGAAGTGGTTGGCGGCTAGTGATGACGAGGAGAACTCTGACCGGAAATGTCAAAATATCTGTCAATTTTAAGTCAAAAACCTTCTCTTTTCAGGTTTTTTAGGTTATTACTTTAAAATAACGTGCTAAGTGGTGATACATGCAAAAGCGGTACTACATGTGTTAATATACTAATATCAAGGACGAATCTGAAGTATAATGGTTATCAATAACCTTTTTCATTTTTTATAGAATTTATTAAAAGTAATTAGGTATTTTCGTGCTGACATAATTTGTCTTTGTAACTTAAATAATAACTTTTTTACAAAGTACTTTAAAATAATGCCATTAGTCAGTAAGGCGATTAAGGCATTAATTATTGGATTAAGATTGATGAGTTTCTACTATGACAAAGTTTTCAGACTGATCAAAATTTTACTTGTAAAGAAATCGCTTTTATCCTTTAATGCTAAGGTAAGTAAGCCGCATTTTCTTTTCATAATCTTATTTGAAAAGAAGTTTAATAAAGATGACGAAAGAATATCATTCAGACAATATCTGTCTGTCAGCTGTTTATCTTAGGTGACATAAATGAAACTGTGCTATTCAGGGAAACCCAAGGGAAAGCGAATGAGTGACAATGACATGTAGGTATTCCAAAATGTATGAAATACAAAATACGATAATACATTTTTTTGGTTAAATACAGTACTTACGCGTGAAATGAATCATTTTTGCTGTATAATTTGTACATCGTCTAAAGACGCAAGAAAGTATTTTTTTAACAGAATATCACAATATTGTCGCGTCTGACTAACGGGAGTCGCGCGGTGTTTCCGTGTCACGAGACTGTGCCAGACTAATTGAAAGTCGGGCAATTACCTTACATTTGTCTTGCCATTGTGGAGCGCGGGTAACCGTTAATCTGTACATTTATTGGTTTAGAGCTTATTTTTTTTCTCTCCCCGGTGGAAAAGTCCAGTGGGTCGGGATTGAAATAAACACCCTGTAAATAATTATCAAGTTCGATATCTGCGCTGAGGGTTCTTTACTAAAATAAAATATTGATTTTCGGAATCTAAGTTTATAGTATGCTGTGAAACTTTGTTTTCTGCCTTCGATCAAGAATAACCTAGATGTCCGGTCAGAGTCTCAAAAATGGAACCTCAAATCGCGTCCCACTTACAAACTAGTGGGCGCTTATTTTGCACAAAGTATAAGTGATAAAAGATGTGTTTTTATACAAAAAAATTGTTAAAAAAAAAAACAAAAAACCGACTTCAAAAAACCTACCTCTAAAAAGCATATTCGTAATAATAAAAATACGTCTATTGAAGTCGGGTGGGGCTGGAGTACAAATTCCGTTTTTTTATTCTAAAAGCCCCACCCGACTTCAATAGACGTATTTTTATTATTACGAATATTATTTCTTGCTTTTTAGAGGTAGGTTTTTTGTTTTTTTTTAAACAATTTTTTATTTTTTTATTTTTAATGTAGGTACCTTGTAGGTAAGGTATATTATATATGTAGAAAAATCGGCTCAGCCAAACGTAAGATAATCGCGGAGAAACATACTTAAATACGGGTCAAACTGAGAACCTCCTTTTTTAAGTCGGTTAAAAAACTACACTACCTCTTCCAACAAAAAAATAATTATCTTATTCAGTTCATAAACAAAGAAGTAATACGACCAATCATCGAGGTAATTCACACAAAATCATACTATTTTCAGAAATCAGAAATCAGAAATCAGAATATTTATTTGCACAATATTGTGTACATTACATTGAGATTGGTGACAATGTTTTAAATAAAGTTTCAACAATATTCTGCCTTAAGTCTGTAGGCATGCAAATGTTAGTAAGTGTCAGCTATCTATAGTAAATATTATTACTACTAAGTACCTATTGCTATTTTAAGACGTCAATAAATTACAAAATTGTCAACAGAAATCTCATATTCAAAATTAAATGTCAATTATGCAAAATTATCATTAATAAGTCAGATTAAGTAGAGATGTCATTTTTTTTCTCTCCAAATATTCCTTGGTCGAGTAGAAACTGTGCTGTAGGAGCCAATTAAATAATTTATTCCTGAAAATATTTTTCTCTATTGGTTGATTGATAATGTCTAGCGGTAGTTTATTAAATATTTTGATAGCCATATAATATACATTTTTACGAAATATAGTTAGATTAGATTTAGGTATTACTAGTTGATTCTTTCTCGATGCTCGTAAATTATCGTTTTTTTCACTACATTTTACAAAGTATTTAGGGTGCTTTTTAACCAACAAGCATAGTTCTAATATATATATACATGGTAGAGGTAGTATTCTATGTTTTTGAAATAGGGGTTTACATGAATCTCTTTCTTTTATCTGGCATAAGGCACGAATACACTTCTTTTGTGCTCTAAAAGCTCTGTCTAAATCTACACTGTTGCCCCATATTATTATGCCGTAACGCAGTAAAGAAGAGACGTATCCGTGGTACGCCTGTAAGGCTACTTGAAAAGACGTTATATTTTTGATTCTATTCAGTGCAAATACAAATTTATTTAGTTTAGTGCAGAGACTGTCTATATGTTTTTTCCAATTGCAATGTTCATCTAGATTTATACCTAAGAATACTGTGTTATCTACGATGTCAATTTTATTGTTATTATAGTGTATGTCAATGTTAAGTTTTTTCGCTTTATATGTATGGAATTGAATTGCTTTCGTTTTCGATATATTAATTTTAAGGTCATTTTTATTCATCCAATTGATTATGTCAAAAAGAGTATCATTAATGTCATGTTCAAGTTCGTCAATATTTTTATTTTGAAACAGAAGTGTACAGTCATCTGCAAATAGGAAACAATTATTGGTAGTTATATCGGGAAGATCGTTTATGTATAATATAAAAAGTAAAGGTCCCAAGATACTGCCTTGAGGCACGCCATTACTTATTAGACGATATTTTGATCTGACTTTTACTTTTGTTTGAATTCGACAACTTGGCGACTCGGACGGAAGCGTACGCGTTGTTTCGGTACATTGTTGACGATTTGCCAAGTAGCTAGCGAACCATTTGTGAGCGATTCCCCTTACACCATAGTCATGAAGCTTCTGTAACAGTATTTCGTGACTTACGTGGTCAAAAGCTTTTGACATGTCAAGAAATACTGCTACGGTTGGGACTTTTTCATTGATACCTTCTATAATTTTTTTTATTAAAGTAAAACAAGCTAGTGCAGTCGATTTTCCTTCCTGAAAACCATACTGTTGTTTTTTAATAATTTTATACTTGGTGATAAAAGAGTAGAGACGTATAGCCATCACTTTTTCAAATATTTTTGATATTACAGGTATAAGTGTGATGGGCCTGTAATTTCCCATATCACTATCATCTCCTTTTTTAAATAGAGGCTTAACTACGGATAATTTAAGTTTATCTGGAAAAATGCCGTTCTCCATAGAAATATTGATTATATGTGCCAAAGGAAAGCAAATTTTCGGCGCACACATTTTTAGAATATCAGTGCTTATTTCGTCATAACCTACTGATTTAGTGTTTTTCAAGCCCATAATGATTTTTTGTACCTCAGTTTCAGTTGTAGGGTACAAAAATATACTGTTATTTAATTTATTTTTATTTGTATTTGATAGAGTATTACCTGTGTTTTTAGCTATGTCTATAAAATAATCATTAAATAATTCTGATATGTCATTAATATTATTAATTATGTCATTTTTATGTTTTATAGATTTTATTTCATTTTTATTAAGATTTTTGTTTATATTATTATTTATTATTCTCCAGGACGCCTTACATTTATTTTTTGCGTTTAGTATGTATTTCGAATTATTAATCCTTTGTGCAGCGTTCATACATTTCTGTAGTGATTTCGTGTAGTTTTGATATTGTATTTTATTATTTTCCCTGTTCTTATTGTTTCCATATATGTAGTTGTAATAAAGTTTTCGTTTTTTTACACAGCTTTTTTTTAGTCCTTTTGTTACCCACTTTAGTTTTTTAAAATTATGCTTTTTTTTAATTCTTTTAACAGGGAAGCAAAGATAATAGAGAAGGGAAAAAATATCATGAAATGCGTTGTAGGCTTCATTTGCATCTGTATGCTCTACTACATTATTAAATGTCAAAGAGTTTCGTGCTTTTTTTCAAAATTACTTGAAAAGTACTGAACTGATTTCCAAATTTTAAAAAATGGGACCAACTTGGGAGTGTACCTAATCTAATAACGTTTGAATCATTTCAATCGGTCCAGCCGTCTTCGAGTAATCGGTGGACATACACAAAAAAAAAAAAACAAATATACAGACGAACATGCAGATGTCAGCTATCTCGATCTCACAGAAGAGCAACTAAATAAACTTGAGCGGCTTCAAAATTTTTGCATCAGATTTGTGTTTGGACTTCGCAAATATGACCATATCTCCGAATTTCGTAAAAAGCTCAAGTGGTTGCCTATTCGCCTTCGCCGGAATATGCATATACTTTCCCTATTGTTTAATATTCTCTTTAATCCTACCACCCCTTCTTATCTTAAAGATCGTTTCAAATTTGCTAAAGACTCCCACTCCCGTTCCTTAAGGTCATCAGAAAACTTGCTACTGGAAATGCCGATACATTCTACTATCTACTACGATCGATCTTTTTCGGTGCAGGCTGTCCGTCTATGGAATGCTTTGTCAATAGCGATAAGGACTGCTCAATCTCAGCACACTTTTAAAAAGCTAGTCAAAAAGCACTATCTTACTTTTTAAATTATATTTCTCATGGTCTTACAATTGGATTTAACTTCAATAATTTCCTCTACGCATTGTAGGTATTATGTATTATATGTAGGTTTATTATATTTTGGTATGTAGGTATATAGTATATTATATTAGTTACATTTTATCATATATTTATGTAGGTATTCGAGTTTAGTAGGATTATTATTATTACTTTATTAAATTTGCACACGTCCAACTACCCCATCACATTTATCTTAATTCCTGTCCATCCCAAGGTTGCCTGGAAGAAATCGCTTTTTAGTGATAAGGCCGCCATTTGTATGTCTCCTTTATGTTTGTATTGTTACTTGTTTGTTCTGTGTGTAATAAAGAGTATATAAATATAAATAAATATAAATAAACATAGAACCTCCTCCTTTTTTGGAAGTCGGTTAAAAATAAGCTTATTTTGTATAAAAAAAATAGTGATATAAAATGTGAGTGTGTACAAAATAAGAGGTGATTATGTACAAAATAAGCGCCAAGTTTGTAAGTGGGACGCTTATTGAGGTGCCATTTTTGCGTACCTACTGTTTTAGTTCGCGAAGCGTTATCTGGGATATTCTTGATCGAATTTTTCGCATTAGATACGCATTATCATTGTTATAATAAAACACGTCAATTGAAGTCGGGTGGGGCTGGAGTACATCTTCCGTTTTTTTATTCTAAAAGCCCCACCCGACTTCAATTGACGTGTTTTATTATAACAATGATAATGCGTATCTAATGATTTGTATATTATTTCTTGCTTTTTAGAGACAGGTTTTTTTGTTTTTTAAACAATTATTTATTTTTTATTTTTAGTGTAAGTAAGTACCTTCTGTATTAGGTAGTGTAGGTATATTATTTAGGTAGAAAAATCGGCTCAGCCAAACGTGAGATAATCGCGGAGAAACATCCATACAAACAGAATACCTCCTTTTTTGAAGTCGGTTAAAAGACTACACAAATGTATCCCTTCCCCAACAAAAAAAATCATCTAATTCGGTTCATAAATAACAAAATTGTCAAGTTAGTTGATTTAATATCATTGTATTTTCAGGATTACTTGTAAACTACTAAACCGATTTGAAAAAAAAATTAATGGGACCATCTCGCAAGAAAACTCAATCGAACAAAAAAAGAACCATCTAAATCGGTCCATAAATGTCGAAGATACGCGCGAACAACGATAAAAAAAAAACATACAATCGAATTGAGAACCTCCTCCTTTTGCTGAAGTCGGTTAAAAATACCCCATAGGTTTTGGTTTATTCTGAGTTGAATAACCTACATGTAATAATTAAATTAAATGTATTAATCGAAATACCTACACATATTTTGCGATTAATTTGGTTTAATTTAAGCTTGATTTGCACAGTTTTAAGGGACCATAATATTTTATATTAATTTCAATTTCCTATTTGCATCCATTCCTGATAAAAAAAATGTACATACAAATCGATGGTTTCGAAATGACCAAATGGGGCCTGTTTTTTCTTTTAAGGTACCTACCTACCAAAACCAACTTTTTTCACTCTCATAACCCAAAATACAAAGGCAGTTGCCAAACAATGTGCGGGTGAAAAATGTTGCCAGAAAAATCTAAAGGATCCCAACAATTTGCGGGAATTGGGTGGCCCCTACACTCTTCGGAACTCCGATACTTACAAATAAAAGGCGCGTTGATTAAGTAAGTTTTGCCAATCTAAAGGGAAAAAGTTACCTCTTTTATGATGTTAGCTGGAGAGGCCGATTTATATTAGGCCCAAGTGACTTGGGTAAGTAAGTAGACGTTCACACGTTGCTTTGCCTTAACTTTCAATTTGATAGCTTCATCACGTAACTATGCGAACACGCTATAACATTGATAAGTATAATAATAATGTACTGGGCATTATGTCTCCTCTACGCATCGACGGATGAATCAGTAGGCGGATCAGCAGATCATCGATCCTTTGATAATCCGTAAGTTAATCAGTCTTGTGTTCAATCTCGAAAGTCGCAACTCGTGAGTTTTTTTTGCAGTACAGGATAATGTTTGGTTTCACCTCACTTGATGTTAAGTGATGATAAGGCCGAAGTTGGAAGCGCACTACACCCAGAATCCTCATCACTGAGAAACTGGCTATCTTACCTCTAACTGCCGGAACACAACAATTTTTAAATTGTTGTTATGGGGCGTGAGACGGTAAGATGGTGGTAGCTAGCCAGGCGGACTTGAAATAAGCCATACCACCGCGGGACCCAAATTTCCATCCAATACTGATGCAGACGACGGCAGACGGGTGGTCAGATGCCTTGTGTTCGCGCTGTCACCCTTTGATCTGTGTCGCAAAAGCGACAACCACAGGCGACAACAAAGACTCATCGGCACTTACACACCGCCTACAAACGATCATAATTGCTCGTCCACACATCGGCGGACGCATCCGTAGATCCAAGGTTCAGATGGATAAGTCGTAGAGTGTGTAATTATATCGGGCCACAAAGAATAAGAATAAGAATTTTTATTTGTTCAAAACATGGATATTATAGGTACGTTAGTGATATAGGCCAACATGTTTTACCAAAGTTTGGAGTGCAAAATTTCATTACCTACATTAAAAATTTAAACAATTATTAAAAAGAATTAATTAAATTAAGAAAAAGGTTATGTAACCTACTAAACTTTACATTTCATGGATATGTCAATGGAAATGTCAACAATGCAACTAAGTATGTAGATATGTAAATATTTTGCAGTTGCTTAAATGATTATTGGTAGGTTGAAATTTTGGTCTAGCTATCAAATAATAAATCATTAGAGAGATGCAATTTTTTTTATCAATAAAGACTGTGAAGTGAGCATGTTTTTTGTTAATTGTATGAATAACGTGGTGACCCATTTTATTTGTGGCCCAGTGTATTAGTCAGACCACAATAGTGCAATTTTCGTTCGTACGAAAGATCGCTTGTGAGATTCACGTTCGTGCAAAAGATAACATAAACCATTACACGAATCTTTAGAAAATTTCTGGACCCACTCTCTGGAATTAATTTCTTCGTGGGAGGAAGCACAACTAAAGGATACTTTATTATTTTTTTTTCATTAAGGATATCTTGTATCAAGCAAGATTAAAATTTCAATATAAAAAAGCTTTACGCTGTGATGTTGGAAGAGGGTTCTCATTCACAATCTGTACCTCTAAGGCAAACAAAAGTTTTAACATAGGGTCTTATTGTAGAGTGTATGAAATATTTAAAATAAAATAAAATATTAGAATTATCTTTTAGATCGGCTAAAGGAACCTAGGTTACATGATACTTCAAGCGTTGGTGATGGATGATTCAGCTGCTTTTCAGAAGCTCGATGACCTAGATGATAGCGACCAAACATGCTACACTGCATAAATACTTACTCGTATTTACTCGATGCAGCGACTGAATGCAGCAAGTTGTCAAAATGTGACGCTGTATCACTAGTAGTGGCTACAATCGTGATTGAACGCAACGCAAGGTAAAAGTGTCCTCATAAAGAGAAATCTCTATAGTCCGAAAGCCCGCGACAATATTGCCTACGTCATATGACATCACGGTGAAATGCATGGCACACGGTCGGAAATGTTGTGCAGAGCGAGGATCAGATGATTATCGCAAATAAAATTGGCCGGAAGCTTGAGAAAATCTTTCACTAAGTTATATTTACGTCATGTGACATCAGTACGAGACCCGTGGCGTGTTTAACCCGTGGTGTGCATAATTTAGCCCTTCAATAGTTAAGTAGAAAGAGTTTACATAAGTCTGTCAGTTCTGAAATGGCCGGAAGTCTGTCAAGTACTTTCAGGCCATTTCAGAAGTGACAGACTTATGTTAAATCTCTTTACTATTGAAGGCTAAATGATGCCACGGGTCTTGTACTGATGTCACATGACGTAAATATAACCTTAACATTTTGACCGGAAGTGAAGGATTTTCTTAAGATTCCGACCAATTTTATTTGCGATAATCTTCTGATCCTCGCTCTGCACAACATTTCCGACCGTGTGCCATGCATTTCATTGTGATGTCTTATGACGTAGGCAATATTGTCGCGGGCTTACGGCCTACTATAACCGTCTCACCGACATGAGAGCGTGAATGCCGCCGAGTGGTATTCTCACACTAACGAATGTTTCTAAGCAGCGGAAAGAGAACTACAAAAATACGGAGACGGTTGTATCAATATGGTTTAGATCTTCGACCCTAAAAGTTGAATTACAAGAAAATTGTTTGGCTGATATTAGATTGTCAGCAAGGATTGTATAAAATATTTTTTATTTTCTTACAGAAGCATTAAAAAAGACATCAAAAGAGAGCATAATACTTAACCCTATAACATCAAAGTACCAAACGGTTCTTATAGGTTGTTATTCGATTGAAACGAATCATTAGCCTCCTATAATTGGCACAGAAAGGATTCAATTTGCGACCATTCGCCCGAGGAGCGAACGGTTAACGTGATGTGAATGGCTCTGTAAACGATAAAGAAGTAAACGATTAAAGGCCCGGAATCGTAGGAGAGGTACTATAAATTTGCCACAGAGTTGCAATTTACTACAAAGTTCTCTACTAGGAAAAAGGAAATATTTATTTAGCTAGGTACTTTGTATTTCTTAAGACGCAAGGAAGATTTCATGGCGGAACTTGACAGACTGATCGCACTCGATCACATGTGTTAAGCAACGCTCGGTCCGGTCAGGTGTCGGATGGGTGACCGTTAAGTGGCATTACAACTGAGCGCTTCCGTGCTTCGGAGGGCACGTTAAACCGTCGGTCCCGGCTGTTGTCATCGGATAACAGTTGTTAAGCCAAGTTAGAGGCCTTACAGGCGGCTTGATAAACTCTAACACTGGAGGTGGCCACTATTCCTCATTCGATAAGAAGAAGAAAAACGAAATATTTGGCTCTGAAGTTTCGAGGAATTCTCCTACTCGAGTGAAAATAGAGTAGGAGAATTCCTACTCTATTTTCACTCTTGGCAAACTAAAGACTACCTACCGCATACTTAGTTTAGCTGGCAGCTGAAATATTTATGTCCCGGCTGTTGTCATCGCATAACAGTTGTTAAGCCAAGTTAGAGGCCTTACAGGCTTTACATTCGATAATAATAAGAATAATAAGGGTGTTTTTTCTCCATTTTAATTTTTTGTTCATAATTTTATTATGGATTTTTAAATAATAGGAGTTAAAGTATGAAATTCCCAATTTTTCTCACACACAAAGGTTTTCAGAATATACATATTATATTTTATGATAATATTTCGAATTATGATCATGGCGTGCTACCAGCAATAAAAGTATTTCTGATTTTCTTTCCCTAACGTTAAAAAAAGTAAGTACTTATCTTAAAATATTCCTTTTCTCGTTAGCAGAAATGAACACATAATAATATATCGTTGTAGCTTAGCCGATACTTATTCATTAGTTAGCTGGGTATTTAAAAAATTTTGTGCATACAAGTTTTAAAACATTGGCGTTTATGGTTGTTAAATAAATTAAGACAATGTTAGTAAGGCAAATGCAAATTTTTAAATATTCTCCATACAAAACAGCAATTATCTCTAGAACACATTTTGTTTCACCAATTTTGCTAAAATAGACAAAACCTACCTAAACCTACTACTGTTTTGGAATTTGCAAAATATCCTTCTTTACCTCTGTTATTTCTTCCTTCTGCAAACATTTATTACTAGCATAGAACTAGACATTTTAAAAGTAGAAATTGTGTGGCGTATTACCTTTTGAGACACCAATTCTTATCGCTTTATGTTTAAAGTGGGCGTCTAAAATGTCAAGCCTTCGTCGTGTTGGCCATTTGGACTTGATTGGGTTTATACCGGCCCTTTCATGTAATTACAGGGCAATTTCACTTTCCTTGAATATCATTTTGACGTTTCATTGCCATTGCTAATTAAACTCTTTGGTGAAAGAAAGGGTTGACAAAGAAATTTCTAGGTACTATTTTACTACGCAGCATAACGACGCTTAAGAACCAAGACCATCTATCTACACTTTTGGCGATTTTTACTTTTTAATGCAGTTATTTTTATGGTTGATTTACGCATCGCTTCCTTTTATCAGTTACTTCAAATTCGCATTAAATAAGAAGTTATGCGAAAATACCAATACCACCTAAGTAACTAATTTTAACTAAATACCAGCTATCTACAGTAATTTCAGAACTAATTAAGCGTTTGTTTAAAGAAAAAAAAACTTTTTTTTTGTTTTTTTCGTCTCCTGTGAAGTCGACTTTTTGTAGATAAATGGTCTTGGTTCTTATGCGTCGATAATATATTTTGACGACTGCCATCGTGATTTAAATTCAGTGCTCATGTCGCCATCTTTCAATTGCTGGGTTCGATTGCCGGTTGGAAGATTACAGAAAGAAGTAGTAAACTAAACTATTATTATAGTTTGTCTCGGATTTGGGTTTGTAGTACCTACCATAGTTTTTTACCGAACATGAAATAAAACACTTTTTAACGGATACTAGTTAGCGCGATTTTATTGAAAGTAGGGGAGGCTGGGGTTCAAAGTGCCGATTTTTAAATAACACGTAAAAATAATGTCAAAAATGGGACTGGGGTTTAATAACTTGGGCATAATTTGATGCAGAATTTATTGTAGTTTTAGTTATGTAGACGTATTTATTAAATTATTAATAACTTTTGGATCAGGATACTTTTTTTGAGAAAAGATCCTAAGGAACAACCCACCCCGTCATGGGGCTGGTTGTTCCAACGTTGGGGTTAAAAGTTCCAGTAGTATTTTCGATCATTACTGATACAGTAGTAGTTTATGGTTATGTATAGATCAGACACAAAAGTTCTTAACTAAAATATCCATGTATCATTTATTTAAAAATATGAGAATTTCAAGTCATATAAACTGATAAAAGATTATCAAGCCCTAATAGTACTGGAATTAACTTTTTGACATAGATGTCATAATATGGCATATTTTTTGAATTCTCGAGCATCTTTAATTCACTTGAAGTCATTCTAAATTCCATTTTTGTTTTATAGGTTCTCATCCTACAGCAAACTTTGTTTAAATTAATCAGTTTCTGTATCATAGGGTATGTTTTTACGCGGCACAACCAGCTCCATGTCAGGGGAACTTTGAGCCCCAAATTCCATTTTCTAGATTAAGTAAAATATTTAAAAATACGTATCATATAATCAAAAGTGATATTTAGAAAATCAATCTCTATAAATTTTCCAATAAATGAATGCAAGTCACACATTAATAGATATAAAGTTAATCAAAATAGACCAAAAAGTGTCAATACAAAAATAGTTACAAAAGTACCATTTATGTACCGCTGAGTGACTGCCACACTTTCAGGCCGTCATGGCGTCACTAAAACGGCTGCCGCAAGGGCGCTATGGCATGACGTTTTACAACGTGCTCCACACTTATTGCTATCACTTTTCTTGGCGAAGCTATTTGCATCGGAACAAGTTACCCCCGGCACTTTGAACCCCGGCCTCCCCTACTTTGGTAATTAGTTGGTATTTGGTTTGATTTTTTATTTTCCCGATTTTTATTTTGCAATTTTTATAACACAAGACAAGAGCATTGTAATAATGTGATATTTTTCAATTGTCCTAACCATTTTCTAAATGTCATGTCATAAATTTTTGTAACAAAATTAAAACAATGCGCACGCAGTCAATTTTGCACTCTCATATTTATAATAGAATTTTCGTGGCCAATGACAGTTTGACAAATGCGATAATTTCAAACTGTGTTTGATAGATCGGCCTTCAAGCACCTCTTCCCTGATGAATGGGCTTAAGGCATCGTTAATCAATTGGCTACCCTTTAAATGTAACCCGAGGAAAATCGGTTAATGATGCAAAGCCTTAAGTTAACGGTTTATCGGTAAGTTTAACTTAGTAACGAAATGTCTAGATTGAACTGGGTTTTCAACTAATCCTGATATGGTACATACATACGTTTACATACATGTGCATACATGTTGTGTACGTACTATCGACAACACTTCCGTTTTACCACTCCTAAGGTTGAAATAGATTGCACGCCTCGCCGTCACTAGCGTACGTTCCACAATTGTTTGCTGTAAAGTGGTAAAACATGTGAGTTGCCGATCATACATACATGTGATCAACCACAGGCCTCTATGGCTTAGCTCGGATGCCAGTCTCTCGCAATCTTTACACTTAATAACAATATCTTAAATGTAATATAAAAAAATGTAACACTTAAGATTGTTGGAGAAAACAATAAATATTATTACATTATTATGTTTGTGTCATGAGCATTTGTAGTCGGGTCATGAATGCTGTTAAGATTATTTTTTCCATTCCTTACTAGTCTGTCTATAATAAAACCTATGCTTCCATTGGAATAAAAAAAACAATTGGGGTTGGTCAGAAGTCAGAACTGTATGCAATTCAATTCAATTCAATATTTTATTGCATACCATAAAGTGAATACATAGGTGGTAGTTTATAGAAAGAGAACATTACGGACCCTGGTAGGGTATAGCAATTGAAGTAGGAGAGGACGCCTTATTAAAAACAAATTACAATTATTACTATATCAAAAAATACATAGTTTTGAACTGTGTATCACATATAAGTCACAATATAATATAAGTAGATATTGTTTAATTGTATTAGTATAATATTTTTCTATTATTTTACGTTTATATTAAGTATGTAAGTACCTATATCTTCAGGCATTTATTCTATCATTCAAATACTCTTATACACTATAGTAGCATTCATTTAATAACATATCTTTTAGACTTCTGTTAAACAATTTGTTATTTTCTTCATTTATTAATTTTTCAGGCAATTTGTTGTAGATTCTGATAGACATATTATATGCACTGGATGAGCACAAATGTAGGCGAGCGGTTGGAACTTTTAGCTTATTTTTATGCCGTAATGAATAAGTAGACTGGACATCTTTTCGTTTAGTATATAACTCTATGAGTTTTCTGACAAATTTGCAGATTTCAAAAATATAAATACAAGGTAGGGAAAGGATTTTATGCTTTTGGAAGTACGGCTTGCAGCTTTTGGTATTATCTATATTGACTAAGATTCTGATAAGTTTTTTTTGCAGTATGAATAAGGATGAGACTTCTGTACTCTGTACAAATATGGTCTCTCAAATGTCTGCAAGCATTAAAACATTACTTATTCAAAAGAATACTTAATAAGTTCCAAGTTGTGTAACTAAGTCAAGAAAAACTCTTTAATACTTATTCCTTGACTTCAGGTTAGTTAACTATTTTTTTATCCGCTTACTTCTACCCCGCTGAAGTTTAAGTTTTAAAGTTTAACCATCAAAGTTTGTCTGACTTTATCTTGTTTTATCATCTAGTTTAAACTAGATAAAACTACTTCGCTTTTTGACTTGATTAAGAATGAATGAATTAATGTGTAACAACTCGGTCGAAACGTCGGGAAAATAGGTAAATAATAATAAATAAATAAATATTTGACAACATCACATACATTGCTCCGATTCCAAAGTAAGTAGCTAAAGCACTTGTGTTATGGAAATCAGAGACAACGGTGGTATCACAAACACCCAGACCTGAGTCAATATAGAAAAGTTCATTTTCTACATTGACCCAGCCGGGGATCGAACCCGGGACCTCAGAGATGGCGACACCTTGAAGACCGGCGTGCAAACCACTCGACCACGGAGCTCGACCAAATAGGTAGGTGTGAAAATACCTATCATTAGTTGTACGCGTTTAATTCCTGTTATATTAAGTAAGTACAATAGAGCTAAGTTCTGAAAGGAATTTTTCTGATAAAACCAATCTGATTGTATACGAATTTAATATTGTTCGAAAGCAATATAATCAACTTGCCACTAGAAAAATACAAGTTGTCTGTGTTATGATGACATAAAAAGACGCCAAAAGACTCGTAAAATTGTAAGGTAAATAATATTAGAAAAAATACTAGAAAAGAAATCCACTCACCCGTAGCACCTCAGATGGAACTGGAACTCGTAGAACACTGAGGAGGTGTCATGAGGGAACCGATTTTTTATGAAGTTATTATTTATCTTAATAGTATAAAAATAGAATTGTAAATGTGAAAAATCTCAATTTAATAATAGCAAATTTTAATTGCAATTTTTCTCGTTTTTCCAGAGAAGAGAATTCTCAAAATGAATAAGTTTAAATTTAACTATTAACTAGCTATAGTTTTACTTTTAAGTTGGCATTGAGGCGGTTGTATGACCGAAAGTGGTGCCCTCAGAGGTTTTTATTTAATAAGTTGTTAAAAGAAAAAGAAAAAGAGCCCATGGTCTAGTATTTTTAGAAGGTATAACTACACGCCCTCGTAGTCATTCGTAGAAGTAGACAGCAAATGTGTCAAAAACGGCCACTTTTAGCAGTTTTGCTATCTACTTCTAGCAGTGACTACGAGGGAATGTAACAATACCGTCTAAAAATACTAGAATGTGGGCCCTAAAATCTCCACGATAAACATTTTTAAAATTGTGTATTAGAATTATAATATTAAATATAATTCACCGCGGCGCCACTTTCGCTCAGGGTACCATCTTAACATTATTTTTCTATTACAAAGTCACAAATTAATGTAATTCCAAATTCTTATTTATTATTCAACTAAAACAAACGAAGCTATTCAAATGGCCAAACCAAATTACCTTTGTCAAGGTATAAAGGACTTTAACACAAATAGATTAAGATTGAGAATACAAGTGATGTTTTATCACACAGCCTACGGTCGTCAATTAAAACTTCAAATTAGTTTTACTGTTGGACATTATCTTTATGTAGGTTATTCAGAGGTTAAAGTAATCTCGTTATATTCGTGTGTTAATTTCAAACGTTGTATTTGTTTATGAAACTAGTTATAGTATGTGTAATAAGCTTGGTCCTTTGGTTTATGCTTTATACTTGTCTGTTGGTGGTGACGCTGAAGTAAATTTACTAGTTATGGGGCATTTACATGGGTAACATTTACATTTTCCGGGCGACTTGCTACGTGACTTAAGTCAAATAGGGCTTTTTAATGAGAATTGCTTGTAAAATCGAGCCGCAAACCTGATTTTAATGAGGTGGCGATTTGATTTTTAAAGCGATTGTCGATAAGTCGACTAAAGTCGCCTGAAATATCGATCAGTGTAAATTTAAAATGCTAATTAGATTTTTAACTTGAGTTTTAAACAATTTTTTTTTATTTATACAAAATTTAATGTAAAACTTTGTTTTTTTAAACATTTGTTTTTATTACAATTAAATACAAATGTTTAAAAAAACAAAGTTAATTGCCAATTAGTACTAGCACATAATACAATAAAACGGTATTTTATGTCATTGTTGTATTTTAAGGGTGATTGGTCATAACAATTCTGATGAAATACAAAATTTTATTAACACAATCAAAATATTATTTGGAAATCATTTCAAGAGCTGCTTGGAAACCCATTCAATTTTAATTTGCTTTGTTTAATATTGTGCATCTTATTTCACCTACTTGAATTAATTAATGGCTTAATCTTGAGAAACAATGAAAGTCTTGAGGAAATATTCTTAATTTTCTTCTAATATGATGCCAAAACAATATTTATTTTGGGATCTTAATTGCCCATATTAAATCAATTTGAATTTGAATAAAATTCCATTTCCATAATAACATTTAAGTTTTTGCTAAGTAACATCATTTGGGGCCAGTTTCACAATGAAAAAGTAAGTTTAATTTTGAAACAGGTAGCTTACTTGACATATGATTTGACATACCTATTTATCATATTATTATCAAAACTGATATGAGGTTGTCGAAAGGTGTGGTCTGAAAGATGATATAGTGACAAGAATTGAGAAAGGAATGCTCAGGTGGTTTGGTCACTTAGAGAGGATGAATGAAAGGCGAATCATCGAAAGAGATATATTGTGCAAATGTGGAAGGAACGATTGCGCAAGGGCATCCCAGAAAAACCTAAACGCGGACCAATTAGAGGTTATTATAAAAAAGACTGGTGTACGCAGTGACAAAAACCGCAGGGCATGTATGAAAAGATTGATGGATGTGAAAGAAGCAAAAGAAGTGTGTAAGGATCGTAGCAGGACCATAGTCTCTGCCTACCCTCATGGGAAACAGGCGTGAGTGTATATATGTATGTATTAAAACTGAAAAAAAAAATGTATCAAGTAACCTACTTAGAACTTACATACGATAGAGCTATACGGATACAATGTTAAACAGGCCTTAAAGCGGTCATTTTTAAAAATAACACAGATATTTTTACCATTAGGAAAACAAAAATAAAGAGCTGAATAACACTGGTTCTTGGCTGCTATTTTCGTAATTTGGTATTATTTTCTTTTATTTATTTGGAACAAAAAACAATTACATAATTATGTTAAAAGCAACTTATGCATCTTTACAATCAAGGAACTTATAATGCTCTTTGTTTGTAAGAAAAAAAGCGTCATTTTCATATAATTTATTTCTCTTACAATATTAACAGTGAAAATCGAACCGTAGATCGGTTGTGAGACGGAATATTGCCATTGAAATTATTTTCGAATTATGTTTAGTTCAAAAGCGTTTAATACCTGTTTTCTTAATTCTTGTATTTTCTTGCTTTTGTTTATCTTGGCTCATTAGGTTAATTATTTGATGTAGATTCTATGTTGTTTGATAATTTAAAAATAAATAAGTGTATTTCATTTTTAAATCGAGGAAATATAATGTTTAGTGTGCTGTTAATTGTTCAGCCGAAACTGGCTTTTATCTTTTTTTTGCTACTGCTCCCCAGACATGAGGTCTGGGCCTTTTTATCTCTATTTTTACATTCACTCCAGTTCTCGCGTGTATTCTTCTCGCACTTTCATGCTTCATACGGTATCTTTCTAGCATTTATCACCATTTATTCTTTAGCGGGTGGGATTCCCGTCTAGTTGTTAACCTATTTTTTTTTCTTTATTATTTCCAACACAGGGGTAAATAAGATCGCACACATATATATTTTTTATTTATTTTTCAGTCCTCTTGTAACTATTTTTCAACTACTTTAAAAGTAATAATAAGCTTTTATCTTTTATAAACAATATACTCATTATTTTCTACTTTTATTTTTACTAGTTGTTGCTTAATAATTATGATATTTCATCCACCCTTTTCCAGTTCGTATTATAATAGTCATTTTATTTTGAAGCGAAAAACTAAATAAGATCCACTTTTCGTAGCACTCTACAGCCCTACGCCGTAGCATTCGTAGCGAAACGTAACGGCAACGTTAATTACCAAATATCGTGCGGATCGGCAGCCGATAAGCTACGATAACTGCTCAAATGGCTCGAATCGGTCAAAATTATGTCTTTGCATTGTTTTCGCCTTTCAATGTGTTGGTTTTTTATCGTTTTTGCTGATGACACTTTTTGATTGAACACTTTTTATAACGAGTTTCATTATTGGAGAAAATTATACACATTAAAGATAAATGGTGCGCAATTTTATCTTTTGACATTTAACTTTGATACGAATTTTGCTGTACTAAGCTTTGGCTTATTTTGCCAAAACATACATAATTAAATTTTGAAATCGGCTTTAACTATTTATACTGCTTATTAACATTATATTGTTCTTAATCAGTCATGTTTACTTACTGGAACTACATCCTGACAATATGCGAACAACATTTGTTAACGCGCTGAGATCCGTATCCTACCACTATGAAATTCTATGATATTTTTTAATTTTAAGTCCTCTTCCCCTGACATCAAATACAAAGTATTCCTATAAAAAAACATACCAATTTATTACCTGAAAATGGAGATTTCGCCCGCAATTTTTACGGCCCCAAAAGGGTTTTCGTTGTTCAGCAAATCTGAAAGAAAGAGAAATTGCTTTTAATTTTATGAAGACATCGCTTATAAAATAATTTTCTGACGCTCAGCCGCAATAGATCTTTTTTGGATTCAATTTATTAAGAGGATTTTTTACAGGATCAGTGGTGAAGCTGTTTGGTGACAATCAGTAAATTAATTATAGCCAGTATTACGTAGCTTGCATCATCCAATTTGGACCAAAATGGATGATGTCCTTTTATAGATTAAAATACATCGTTTTGTACTCTGACGTTTGTCACTTATGTCACAGTCTAAATACTCTGTGCTTATGTGGTACATAGTTAAATAATTAATTATGATACATTCATTTATTAGATTTTATTGATCCATGTTATCACATTAAATATAATTTACTTACGTTTAAGATTTAAATTAAACTATAAATTATGAGGAAATAATTACCCCAATATTAGGCAGTGTTCAATTCACGTAACAGCAAAACTTTTAAGGGAATAATAGATAAGTATAGAAAAGGGTGGAACTAAGCTAAAAGGGTTTTTAAGTGTCCGAAACATAAAGCCCTTTGTTTAACAACTTCAAAATATATTACAGCTTAAAGATATTAAAGTGTTATTCATTACGTCATGTCTAAAATAACAGACATAGAGTGCTTAGTAGAATCAGAATAATAAATATTTAACGTTAATCAAAGTCTGAAATAAATAGTAGTTTTTACCATTGAAAATGGTTAACTATCAGATGCAAACTGCCTGAAACGTATTTTTAGCCATATCTCCGAGGATTTTGGGAGGATCAAGATGGAAATAGTACCAAAAGTTGATGAATTTATCGAGACACGAACGTTTGAATTTTAAGAATCTACTGGTAACTTTTTTTGGAATTTTGCAAAATTCGGGTAAATTCGGGTTTCATTGTTTGTTTACTAAATTGAAGTAAGTATTTAAAAAAAAACCTTCTTAAGAAAAAATGAAAAAATGGGTCCTAGGGTATAAGTTTGGCTACAAAATAGAGACAACATTTTGAAAATCGGTTAATAATTGTGTCTTGTAGGTGGTCCCTTTAGATTTGGAATTGTAGAAAAACGGGTTTTTCCTTACATAAAAAGTGATGTAGCTTCTATGATTATTGACCGATCGTCATGGTAATAGTGTTAAAAGATGCAGAAACAGACGAAAAGTGCATTCGTTGTAATTTAGAAAATCGGTTAATAATATTTCGGTCGCGTCGAGGCAGTCGCCGAGTGTCACAATCACAATCGTAAAAATAAATAGGTAGGTACTACCTAGGTAACTTTAAAAACATAATAGGATTTTGCGTTTGATTTGATTTTGATTTTAAATTTTGTAAATTTTGGGTTCATTTTCAATGCTCCGATTCTTGCGGGGACTGTAAATCTGAGATTTTTTAAAAACTAATGTAAACTGTAATGAAGTAAAAAAATATTTCGAAACATAGTCGATGTTAGAAAGAAAGATTGAAGTTCGTATTAATAGTCGGAGGACTTCGAGAATTCTTACAGAAACACTATTCAGAGAAAACACTTTCAACATAAAATGAATCGATCCGAACAGAAAGGCTTTTACTTTAATATACGATAACGCTTTCCATCATGAAAGTTGCTGAACGTATAACCTGAAATTCAGCCTCTTTCATCATGTTTTTGTAAATATGGATAAGCTTTGTTCATTTGTTGGGATCAACAATACGTTTCTAATAAGATAATATTGACGATTACAGCTAATTTTGAAATGTCTTATTTATCTTATTTACACAAAATAATATTATTCATCATTTTATTCTACCATATTTTCTGCGTGATTAATATACACATTCATGTCAAATTACAGCTTACTGATACTAAGGGCCTCAGACTCTGAGCTAGGACGCGGACGATAAATCTTGTCCGATTTGATTACAGACAAACACCGGACAGGTGAAACAAAAAGCTTGTAATGAAGTTCTTTGGAATTATCTTTATTTTAGTATCCCCCGTTCGAGACTTTTTTAGCTGACTATAGATGCACAGGCGCAATAAACTTATCAGAAATAACGATATTTACCGCTATCGAAAAAGTAACGTGCGTAAAAATATTCGATATTTTTTTTTTATGGGCAATTTCCACAGCGCCATCTTCCGTCGAAAAGCAAAATGATATTTTCCATAGAGAATTTCCTCATCGAGTACTTTTTCGCGAGTTATTTTTCTCTATAGTTATTCGTGCTAAGGGTACAGTACTATTTACAACTGTAGCGTGCTGCCTGTCGCTCCTGAACTCTTAGTTTGTAGCTAGTTTTAATTAGTTTAAGTTCCCTAGAGAGTAAAGTGTTTTTGGTCATAACTTTCTAAATTCTTCGAAAATAAGCACTCGTTTTTACAATCCTTTTACCCTAGGTTTGCTCTCACTTTCTTTTCTCTCCTTTGTAACAGGAACAGGTGAGTCGTATAGAATCAAAGGCGGCAAAGTAGGTAGATTGTCAAAAATGACATATTGATACAGCAGCATTGCAAATTTTAAACGTCATCGACTGTTCAACCGATTAATAATCAAAGGCGGCCATTTCCTCTAGTAGATTGGACTGCAAATCTCTTATTAGAATCAAAGACGGCTTTCTTTCATACAAAATCCACGAAAATCCGCCATCTTGATTTTTTCTTTTTCGATTTACCATAAATTAGTAAAATCGTAGATTGCCGCCTTTGATACTATATACGACTCAGGTAGGCTCTCTCTTTCTTTTCTCTCCTTTGTAACAGGTAGGCTCTCTTTCTTTCCTCTCTTTTGTATCGCTACACTACCAGTGAATTTGATATACCCCAAAGTTCCAATAACGCCTGCGGAATAAATTTAAAAGTTTCGAGTTTGTATGGCAGTTGTCCTCATGACTTTATAAATAAAATGTATAGTATACCCAGTGTCTTGTATATAATCACATTTAATGTAATGTAGGTTCCTATTTAGGGTTGCCACCCGTTCTCTAAAATAGAGTATTATTCCCTATTTCGAGTAGGGGTACTGGTTAACTTGAGACGCAATAGAATACGCTTAAATACTAAATTTTACGTAACTCTTGACTGTTATTGACTTGTCTGGTCGTGAGTACGTATGAGACTAAATAAACTGTTTTTTTAGGATAGATATAAGACGAGTCAGGAACACGACGAATCCGGAACAAATCAAAATAAATATGTACCTACCTATTCTCTTTTTGCTGCGTACTTTATTTTAAAAAATAAGTACTCTATTTGAAAAAAGGTGGCAACCCTGATGGTCTCAGTAGTATTCCTTGCGATCTATCGCTCCCATTCTGTACGGAACTTTATTGCGCACTATGGAAGATAAAACCCTTTTTTAAATGGAATTGAATCAAATAATGTCTTGTGGTTTTACAGCCATTATGGGTACATACCTACTTTTAAAAAGACAAGCACATAAGTAATTATTATTGTAAATTTATACACTAAAGTTATTTTGTTTTTTTATTAATGCTTTTTGTGAGGTATTGAAAATTCAAAAGCGATGTATTTTATTTTATTTTAATACGGATATTTTTAAATTGTTTAACAATGAAACATTTTGTTTCCAAAGAGAAATGTTTAATTACATTGGTAATTAAAATAAATACCTAACGGTGTATAGTTATAAATCCCGTGAGACTTTCTACTGAAACAGTACCGAACCGTCACAAAATCCATAAGAAACAAAAACAAAAAAAAATGCAAAAAAACTAGTCTTTGTGACTGACAAGCAATTTTGTTGAAAAGTAACCGTTTCGATAATGTAACGGCATTTTCGTCCGAGCACTTACCGCCGTAAATGTCGTGAAAAGCTTGTCATAACAAATCACTCCGCAGCGTCAAGTTTGGTGACAACAGTGAACCATCGGTGGTGGACATAAGGTTGATAATAGCTAAGCTAAATAAAGAGGCTTCAACTTGACGTAAACATTCGACAGTAGATTAAAATAGCTCACTGTTTATGGATAGAGAAAACAAAAAGGCGGAAGTTTGTTTACTTTTGTTTTAGGCTCTAATGCTATAACGTTGTTTATTGTTTTATTTATGGAGCAACCCAAATTAAATACGTTGCTTATGAAAAAAAACATTGATAATAATAATCGTAACAATGTATTAACTAGAGTACAATAATCAGACTTGATTATTGTTAGACTAGTGGCTCTATGAACTATTAGACTTCGCGTTTGTGAATTTTTTCAATATTTTTGAAATGAAACCGACAAAAAATCTATAGATAATTATCGAACCTGCTCACAAAATTTCACGAAAATCGGTTGAGAAATGCGACCTGTAGAGAAAAACAGACGGAAATACGAAATATTTTTTTCCATGCTGAAACGGAGACGATTCGCTCGCGCATCGCGCTCGCTCGGTCAATTATTTTATTAGTGGTTTACTAGAAAATTCAAAGTCAGCAATGACATACCGGATATGCCACAAAGAAATAAAATGAATAATTAAATCCGTCCTTCCCTCACCCTGATCAAAATATTTTTAGTTTTTTATTATGTAAAGCTCTTATCTTAACCTAAAAAACATTATCAGTTTTAACTATTTTAAGTTTAAGTTTAAAAAGTTTTTTTTATTTAGTAAAAGGTAAGTTATCTATCATTTTAAGACCACTGTCGAACGTTATCAAAACATTGGGTTAGGTACTTTTAACGTTCAAAACAAAGAGTGGAGGTGTGTCTAAATTATAACATTTTAAACTACACGTTCAACAAAATTTTATCCTAGTGTGGTGACGTGGCACAAAACAGTCATACATCCTAACAAGACACGTCGTTACTGGCGAGGTAACAACCCAGGTCAAGGTCACTGTATTTTTAGGCAAAGATAGCTAAGGTCTGATCAGACCGCGAGCGAACCATAGCGGACGCGATTTAAATAGTTTTAATGTACTATTATGATTTCACCGAAGAGATCGCTGCTTTTAGTTCCATTTTCTAAAATAAGAATGAGAAACAGTATTAAGTCGAGCGAGCACTGACCTGAAGATTTTTTTTTCTATAGAGGTCAATGCGAGCGAGTCTTTATTCGTGATTATGAATAAAGACTTTTTCGTTAAGTAGGCTTTGGTAATAGACAAACATTAATAAAAAAGAAAAAAACTTTTTCCCCTAGGGCTAATTATGCTATTTTATCCCTTTTTTAACTTTTTGAGAAAGAGGAGTGATAATCTTAATATATATATATATATATATTATTAAATTATTAGGCATCAATATAGACACCCACTTAAATTGGAAAAGTCATGTCAGTGAAATAAAAAAAAAGTTTTCAAAATTTATTTGTGCATTATGGGTAATAAAAACCAATACAAACACAGCCTGCGCATTAAATGTCTACTATGCTTACGCATACGCATGGCTACGCTATGGTGTTATACTATGGGGCCATAGCACAGACTCACACGACATACTTATACAGCAAAAAAAATGTATAGGTACGTATACTAGTAAATATTCGCCAGCCAGAATCTTGCAAACCTCATTTTATTAAACTAAATATTTTAACCTTCCCATGCATATATATCCTTGAAATAGTATTATTTGTGAGGAAAAATCTTAACTACTTCCAGTTTTTCAGGCCATCACACTTTGTCTAATATCTCAGTTATTGATGTGAAAGTGATACTTTAACATGTGCTTTATATAAATAAATACTAAATACTAAATACTAATTATCTTATGTTTTAATCTAGGCTATCTACTATCTGTGTGCCAAATTCCAACCAAATCCGTTCAGTAGTTTTTGCGTGATTGAGGAACAAACATCAAAACATCTAAACATCCAAACATCAAAACCCACAAACTTTCACATTTATAACATTATATAAGTAGGAAGTAGAATGTCACACTCATACCCTCGGCGTGGCGGCGTTGCAACATTAGCCTCGTTTTCATTATGAGACAAAATTTCGCATGACATCTGTCACTTGAGATGTCAGGTGAAGTCGTTCGAAGCAACGTTCTGCGATGTCGACTGATCTTGAATTAATAATTAATGTGGTAGAAACTGAACGCAAGGTCCATTTTCGGCTACATTTATAAGTTATAGGTATTCTACCATGACACTCAAAAAGGTAGTGCCATTACAGCAGTTTTTATTTATAACAATACAATTAGTGACTGAATAAACAGGACGGGCAATGTTTCCGATCTAGTCGTGCCCAAATAAATGTTTGTCCTCATTTCTGTTTCATTGTCCTCTAATGAATACAAGGCTTTACTTACATTCACATCGCTTAAACACCGTCGTTGCGCCAGTATGACCAGGCCTTTATTCTGAAAGCTTTTAGGAAAACGGAATCTTCGTATATAAACGGTTAGTGTTTCCTGGGCGGTTTGTGCTCTTTACGCGATGCAGACGCGGTGCAAACGCGGTTGCTGAAGGGTTCACCGAGGTACGATTATAGCGCGATTCAGCGAACTGAAATCTATGGAAGTGTGATTGCAAACTAATATTGGTAAAAAAATGGCACCCGGGGCTAAAAAATTACATATCGTACAACATTTAGTCGGGCCAGCCACCAGTGACAGACTATAGCGTTCTATGCAATAATTGCCGTAAATATTGTCAAGAAAAGAGAGAAAGAGAGAGTTTATTAGAAATTACGTTAGTCAAATGGTGTAAAAGAAGCAAATAATGCAATAAAATGATTCGGAAATAACGGGAAATATCTGAGTATACAAATTATGGTTGCTATCATGCAACCAGTGTTCAGTCACTTTGTGCTGCATAATGCCAGCATTTTCAGCTCCACCCACTTAGTTGACATTTTCATATGGTGCCATTTTTTGAGCGAAATGCTTGTTCCATAGATTTTAGTTCACTGGCGCCATTGCTTTTGAATTACGTTTGAGCAGCGTAATATGCACAACGGTGCATTCACGGTGAGAGGTTTTTGAATCAATGTAAAACGTGAATTTGTTATGGTTTCGAAAGTTTACTGAATCGATGATAAAACATAGTTTTTTTTTATCCCTCTCCTAGTTAAATAGCTTTCTTTGACGGTTAAGAATAAGACGTAGTGATTAAATACTCAGTGGTGAAGGGGCTAGGTCATGTCAGCTTGTAGTTGCCAAAAAATATATAATAATGTATGTTTATTATAAAGCGAAAGTAGTAATTTGTAAGTCTATTAATTTTAAAGTCTAGTCTATTTTATGTGCATTATTTTGATGAAATTAATGGTGGTAAATGAGTAGTTACCCACAAATCACTCAGAATATGATTTATTGACTGAACAATTGGTTTCAAATTTCGTGTATTGACCGTTTACCATTCACCTTGGAGAGTTTTCATTTGTTTGGATCCTCGTTGCCATGGCAACGGAAGTACAGGGAACAACACAACAACGGTAACTAAAACACCACTTACATTGTTGCTATGTAATTTATTGTAAGTCTGTATGGGTGCTTAAAAGGTATTGAGTGTTGCGATTGATATGTGGTTGATTGTACTTTGTGCGTGTATCGACATGACATGAAGATTAGATGTCAAATAGGAATTATTACATTGTATTAACTGCAAGAATATACGTACGTAACTACGTAGTAAAAATTACTAGACAGTTGATAAGGCAGCCTCTAAGCAGGTGAATGCTGTTTAATCTGAATGTTTTAGTACTATGTCGCACTAACGATGCCATTCAATAAATGTGAAAGCTTTTAATATTTGGATTTTCTTACTCAATACGACTGGCACACAGATAGTTTTCAGCCTGGACAAAACATAAGTAATATAAGCTACTTACTTTCAATTTTGTTCAAAATACTTCTTTCGAACGTCCACGCGGACGAAGTCGTAGGCGGAAGCTAGTATAATGGAACATTTGCAACATATAGGTATACCTCTTAATAGTGCAAAATAAAATGAACTTAAAATAAGTTCCAAGAACTAGAAAATAGGCAATCATAGATAAGTTAAATTGTTTTATCAACTTCAACGATTGGTTGATTGTTATTAAACCGGCAATAAACAGTTTAACTATCTATCCCAATGGAAATATTCCTAGTCTGAAATGAACATCTATGAAATCTGTTCACAGGAAATTCACTTTTATTGCCCATAAACTGATACAACTCAACGTTAATATTCAAAACAATAACGAACAAATTATTGTTAGACGAGATTTCACCGCAGCCGTTAAATATAGGTTATGTGCAATTATAGCTCCTTCCGTGAGTATTATTAAATAATAATGCTTCGTCTATTTTATTACCGGATTTCAGTAATCCTTATTACGACTTTTCATTTAAACATAGGTTGTTAAACACTTTTAAAGTACCTAAAAAAAATATATAAAATCACATCCAGTCACTTAAAAAAAGTTCAATTAATTGTCTACTTTAAATCGAACATAGACATCACTAGAGAACCCTACAAAAGAAAAAAATGAGGTGAGAGAGACATTATTAGCCTTAAAAATATTGCTTTGGAATTAGTCATGTTATAGTAACAAGGCAATGATAACCGAGTTTATGCTGTGAACTGATCAAAGTAAAATCAAGACGAATCAGATTTATACTAAACACAATCAGATAGAGATCTTGGCACTCCAGACAACTATGCCGAGTATTACTTTGAAGTATGATTGATTTATTCAGTGGGTTTATTCGGAAACAGACAAGCCGTCTGATAAAGTGATATCTTGGGAAGTTAATCAAATAAATTATTATGCCAGTTTGACTTGTGAGGGATTCGGGATACATTCCTTGAATGTGTTATACTCGTAGCTTATTTGCCAACCCTTTGTGATGTATGCGTTTCAATATTTCTGCTTGTGATGTTTTATGAACTACGGTGTTCCTCAAGGCTCTCACTTAAGCCCAATACTACTTTAATTATATAACGTGGTAGCTCCACAATCTTCTTATCATCCTTATCCTTAGTAATATTATAAATGCAAAAGTCCTAATACTACTGAACCGATCATCATGAAATTCTAAACAAATAATATACAAGAAAAAAAAATTACACACAAGGTTACAGAGAAGGACACAGTGTACTTTTCATGCAGAAAAGAGTATTATTCCGAGGAATAGCAAAAAAACATTCCGCGCAGGCGCAGTCGCGGGCGGCAGCTAGTTTACTATAAGAAGCTAAAAATGAATACCTATATTTTTAGGTTGAGTATTACCTTCAAGCACCAAACCTGCACCATTTTTCTGCCAGTTTACACATCAAGCAAAATTATTAAAATAAATAATTCAGAAATTATTGTGCTTTTTTGTAAGCAAGACCATAAGAACAAACTATAAAGCCTACTCCCTCTTTTTGTTTATCTTATTTATTTTTAATGTTAAATAGTGAAGGATGTCAAGATTTTATCAAAGTCATAGCTGAGCTCATAATTTGTGATCGTAAAAACTGTCTAGTACCATCTAGAGCCAGGCACGGAACGGATTAGCTTTATGATATTGAATTTACTATTGTTTAGAAAAGGTAATTGAAAGTTGTACAGGATCAATATTTTATTTGGAACTTATGATAAAAGTTAAATTTAATAATAAAAATCAATAGAAAAATAATTAACTTGCTGACGTTCATGTCAATTTTAATTTAGCAATGAAAAAATTAAAACAAACAATGACTGATTTATGTTAAAACGTCGATGGGATGTTTCAATACACAATTTTCCTTTACGGTTAATTCCAATGTAAAACAAATTTGCTGCAGCTGTTATTATTTTATGATAAATCAGTTATCCTTGACTAAACTATGGAACTCATTAATAAGTCTACAATGCCATAGGTAGCTAAATTATTCACTAATGTGATTATGGGCTAATACGAATTTGGCGCAAGCTTCATACAGAATTCAAGACTGTTAAACTTACGCTTGCTGGGACAAAACAATTTAACACATTTACTGTCAAGGCTGCATTGACGCGACTTGAGAAGTGTCTTTGAATAAATCATACAGTTATTTCACGGGTGTCGTACGAGTGTAAATGGAAGCATGTGAACGAATGAGGGGAAAACCAAAAAAGTTTGGGCAACGAGTTTGTGATTTTATTTGAGTATGCGAAAGCTTTTGTTAAGAATTGGGAGAAAAGTTTAATATAAGTTTATAACAATGAAGATCAGAGCATAAATCTAAAAGCGTCGGGTATTTGTAGAAATGTTCAGCCGCTGAAGTTAATATTGCGTTTAGTAAGTAATAAAATAAAATAAAATAAAAAAATAAAAAATTAGTTCGAACCTTGAACCGCTAGAATCTATTTACAATTTGAGGGTTGAATAAATTACTAATTAAAGTATTATATTATATAGTGAGTAATTGTATTTATTTTTGTTTTATTATTTACTAGCGACCCGCCCTCGCCTCGCTTCGGTTCCTTTCTTTTCGCTCCAAAAGTCTGTACCCGTCATCATCGGTATGAGAAATGCGCTAGAATTTATTTTCGCGCGCGTAAACTTTTTGCGATAACTCCTAAGATATTTAGACAAGAAATAAAACACTTTTAACGGATACTAGCGCGGTTTTATTGAAAGTACTTTGGTAATTAGTTGGTATTTGGTTTGATTTTTGATTTTCCCGACGTTTCGGCACCTTTGCAGCTGCCGTGGTCACGGGGGACTGAAGCTACTTGTGAGCCTACCCTCAAGCGATGAATTTTTTTTTAGAACTTTCAGAAATTAAAATTTATCAAATTTAATTAGTTTAATTTTGGTTTGGTTTTAATTTAATTTTATATGTTAAAAAGAGAGAATCTACTGAAACTACTACCATTTCAAAAAATTGGGAGGCCCCTCCAAGAAAGAAATGGCGAAAGAAAACTTGGAGAGGAAGGCCGACCTCCGTCTTTTATATTAATTAATTTATTTGCAAAAGGAACTAACCGTATCATTAGATCTTACAGTGTGTGTTTGGGGCTTTAGCTTGTGAATGATGGGGTCCCAAGCTGGTGGAATTTTCCAACCATCATCTCTATTGAAATTAGGATATTTATTTATTTCGATAGCCTCGCGGAGCATTCTAGGAATGAATCTACGTTCCCTAGCAAGGATTTGGGGTTTGTCAAATCTAATATAATGGTTGGGCCCCTCAAAGGCGTGTTCACTCACTGCAGACTTGTTATCGCGCCTATGTTTCATGTCAGCTACATGTTCTTTAACCCGGGTCCCTATGCTTCTCTTTGTTTGCCCGATGTAGGAGAGCCCACAGTCACAATCTAGTTTGTAGACGCCTGCGGCTTGAAGGGGGATATTACACTTGACAGGTCGTAAGAATTGGTTGATCTTCTTCGGCGGCTTGAAGTAAGTTTTGATTGACGCTCGCTTCAGAATGTTTCCAATCTTGTCAGTGACACCCTTCAAGTATGGTAGGATGGCAGGTTGACGCTCTACTGTGGCTGTTTTGGTGCGTTTTCTTTGACGAAGGCGTGGTACTTGCAACTTGTTGTTACGTAGTACTTGCTTGACGTGCTGAAGCTCAGCAGTCAGGTGTTGTTTGTCACAGATGCCGCGGGCTCTCTGAAACAAAGATTTCCCTACGGTAGCTAACTGTATAGGATGATGGTGAGAGTCACCATTAAGGTATCTGTCTGTATGGGTTGCTTTACGATACACTGTATGGCTCAAGGTTTGGTTCGGATTCCTGATAATGAGAATGTCTAGGAAAGCTAGTTTATTTTCTGCCTCTAACTCCATAGTAAATTGTATGTTGGGGTTTATGGAGTTAAGATGGTTAAGAAATGCAGGGACACTGTCTCTAGGTAGTATTGTGAAAGTTTTTGAAATGGTAGTAGTTTCAGTAGATTCTCTCTTTTTAACATATAAAATTAAATTAAAACCAAACCAAAATTAAACTAATTAAATTTGATAAATTTTAATTTCTGAACGTTCTAAAAAAAATTCATCGCTTGAGGGTAGGCTCACAAGTAGCTTCAGTCCCCCGTGACCACGGCAGCTGCAAAGGTGCCGAAACGTCGGGAAAATCAAAAATCAAACCAAATACCAATTAATTACCAAAGTACTTTCAATAAAACCGCGCTAGTATCCGTTAAAAGTGTTTTATTTCATGTCTAGTGAGCGCGTAAGCTTGAGAAGTGAATATATTTAGACAAGATATTTATTTTATTTGCTAAGGATTAATACTTTTTCCGTCTAAATACCTTTTGCAATACCACATTATTTGTGACCATTTAAAAAAAAGAGTTCAAATGGCTATAGTAAGCTATCCTTAAAAGATAGACATATACCGACGCGGACTCTTTTTAACCGACTTCATCAAAAGGAGGAGGTTCTCAATTCGATTGTATGTTTTTTTTTTTTTTTTTTTTATCGTTGTTCGCGCGTATCTTCGACATTTATGGACCGATTTAGATAATTCTTTTTTTGTTCGATTGAGTTTACTTGCGAGATGGTCCCATTTCATTTTTTTTCAAATCGGTTCAGTAGTTTACAAGTAATCCTGAAAATACTATGATATTAAATCAACTAACTTGACAATTTTGTTATTTATGAACCGAATTAGATGATTTTTTTTGTTGGGGAAGGGATACCTTTGTGTAGTCTTTTTAACCGACTTCAAAAAAAGGGGGTATTCAGTTTGTATGTATGTATGTTTCTCCGCGATTATCTCACGTTTGGCTGAGCCGATTTTTCTACCTAAATAATATACCTACACTACCTAATACAGAAGGTACTTACACTAAAAATAAAAAATTGTTTAAAAACAAAAAAACCGACTTCAAAAAACCTGCCTCTAAAAAAAGCAAGAAATAATATAGAAATCATTAGATACGCATTATCATTGTTATAATAAAACACGTCAATTGAAGTCGGGTGGGGCTTTTAGAATAAAAAAAGGAAGATGTACTCCAGCCCCACCCGACTTTAATAGACGTGTTTTATTATAACAATGATATGTTGCGTATCTAATGATTTCTATATTATTTCTTGCTTTTTTTAGAGGCAGGTTTTTTGAAGTCGGTTTTTTTTGTTTTTAAACAATTTTTGTAGACCTATAATAGAGAAACAATTGCTTCATACATTATTTTGTTATAGCTCAAAAGGTTTAGAAGCTCCCAGACGGCTTAATTTTTGCCGACTTCTTCAACAATCATCGTCATATTTCTATTAATTTACATAAAACCTCAACTTATTATACATTATAACCTTCCTCAAGAATTACTCTATCAATTGGTGAAAAACGCATGAAAATCCGTTCAGTAGTTTCGGAGTTTATCGCGAACAGACAGACAGACAGACAGACGCGGCTAGGGACTTTGTTTTATAATAATGTAGTGATAGTGATGATATTGTTCGCGTAAATCTAAAGTTGGAAAGACAAGAAAATATCAAACTTCTTACAACATAGTTTTAGTAGGTAAATGCCTAAATACTGAATAGAATAATTATAATCAATAATAATTATGTCTTTTTTATTTATTTTTTTGTTTATGGGTAAGTTTCATCATCATCATCATATCAGCCGCACGACACCCACTGCTGGGTATAGGCCTCCCCTAAGGATCTCCACGACGATCGGTCCTGCGCTGCCCGCATCCAGCGGCTTCCCGCGACCTTCACCAGATCGTCGGTCCACCTTGTCGGGGGCCTACCCACGGAGCGCCGTCCGGTGCGCGGTCGCCATTCCAGAACCTTTCCGCCCCAACGGCCATCGGTTCTGCCATGGGTATGTTTAATATTATTTTATTATTATAATTTGTACGCCATGTTTATGGTAGAATGTATCATGGACTTATAAAATAACTTATTATCACAAATTATTGTAACACTGCATTCTAACAAATAAATGATTTGATTTGATTTGATTTGTCGTACTTTCCATATACGGTCTACAATCTGCATTGCTTTAAACAAGTTAATGAATGAGCAACCTATCGGATTTCGAGTAAGCTTCGTCGTGTCCCGAATTCCTAATGGAACTGAACTTCGCAGTTCAACAGATATCGAAGTTGGAACCTAAAGAGTATTAATCTAGAATTCGATAATTAGTTCCTATGAAGAACCACCTTTTATCGATGTAAGCTATTATATTTTCAATATCAAATTCAAGACTCCTGCCATATTTTGCTCAGTCGTATGCAAAGACAAAAATGGCGTCCACACTGTGCGAGGTAGACGACAGGACACCGAAAAGCCGACACAGCTTTGTTAGGCCGCACGCACTCGCCCGAGGCAGAGCATGTCATTGTGCCTGCCGTGCGCGAGGTAAGTCCACACTGAAAGAGCCACCTCGCGAGGCAGAACGTTTGCCACGCGCGGCTGTGGACTGGACGCGGCTATGGTAATCATTAAAATACTGACAAAAATACTTAAAAAATTACGAAGTTCACTTGAAATATGTAAGTATATTTTTTAATCTGATAAGTGTGAAGGATAAGGAAAAGGTAAGTTGATGTAAAGTTTATAGCTTAAATATTAAGCTAAAAATCACATTGTGGCCAAAAAAAATGCTTAGGTGTATATTCACTAGCAAACAGAATGTCAATTAATTTATGTAATTAATGATCCCACTTTCATTAATTAAAACTAGTTTTTGATTTACTATCTAAGCTGACGTGGAATGAGTCTGCGTGACAGGTAGTGGTTTGCGTGGCACTTTTTGTCCTTTTTGCGTGTTAGCGTGTTGTCACCGTGACCGGAGCTTGCGTGACACCTACTTTCGCAGACTTGTATGTTTATGCAGAACTGCAAGTTTTTGCATTCCTTATTCAATAAGGTCTAAAATAAGAAACCATTTACCACTGCTTTTGCTTATTTTTGTTGAAGTAAAACCAATTTATAAAACTTTATTTGTGGGGTTATAGGGCATAGATTTGAACTTGAAAGAAAACTTATAATAACTAATTCAGTGTTGGGTTACGCAAGATCTAACTCCTGAGGATGCTCCGGGTTGGTGCGAGGTGTGTTGCTGTCTTGCAAAATGCAGGTATTGTGCAATGGTATTTTGTGGTGTGCATGTGCATTTTTTTGCGGGCGGGCGGGCGGTGCATCTTGCATATTTTATACGGCAATACAGTATATTTTTTGGGGAAGTATAAGCTACATGCCATGCTCGTCGTTTCCCTGCGTGATTGCATCAGAAACGAAGAGATCCGCAGGAGAGCTAAAGTAGTCAGCTGACAAGCTCGATGGGCGGGACACATAGCGAGAAGAACCGATGGCCGTTGGGGCGGAAAGGCTCTGGAATGGCGACCGCGCACCGGACGACGCTCCGTGGGTAGGCCCCCGACAAGGTGGACCGACGATCTGGTGAAGGTTGCGGGAAGCCGCTGGATGCGGACAGCGCAGGACCGATCGTCGTGGAGATCCTTAGGGGAGGCCTATACCCAGCAGTGGGTGTCGTGCGGCTGATTTGATGATGATGAAGCTACATATATTTATTTTTTCACAATGGTTTAGGATTTCCGCCAAGTGATGCCTGATTCAATCAAATATGAAAACTAACAATTTATATTAATTTAGTGTATAATATTTTAACAGCTTTAAAAAAGTCTATACCATTTTCGATACTTCAACGGATTTAAAAGTTACATTAACAACTTTGATTATTTAATAATCTACGAATAAATATTATTATTATTTAGCGAAAATATACAATTTAAGTATTAAAGTAAATAACGCAGTTAATAATTTTCTCTAGGCTCTATTATACGGTGTTTCTAGTTATTTTGCTTCGGCATTGACGTCGTGTGCTTTCAAACTAATTGGAGTCAGAGCAAATTGGAAATTAATTATTTGCGGTATACGCTCCGATGGCGCTGGCGCCGAGACTATTATCGTGCGAAGTTATAATAACGCCGTAGGTATTTCGGTGTTGTATGTGCTTTTTCTGTAGGGTTAAAAAAAGATTTTTTTAATAAAAAATAGTGCTTCGCAAGATATAATATAATATACTAGTGTTCTTCGGTCATGATTTTATTATCATTATACATCAACTTTAAAAAAGTTATTTGCCAGGTCAATGCTTTTATGGGAAATGGTATTTCTCTGTTATGTAATAAATCATTTTAAACTTACCCATGACTTACCTATATTATATAACATCGCATGTTTTGTTTTCTAAGTACCTTTAAACATCAATATTATTATGTTAATGATTTGCACTCCATTGTTTCATTAAGGGAACTAATAGGTCTTGTGTAACTTGTTATTTGTAATTTTTGTAAATGTATGTGTACGACCGTTTGTTTCTAAATAAACAAAATAAAACAAAATAAAGATATTTGATTCGAAAATAATACCTGTATATTTTTTAACAAATATTTGTAGGCAAGTGCAATTAGTAATTCTTGAGGCTTTTAAGTCAGTAAGTTAAGTAAGTATACAGTAGTTACAGTCTGTTACAGCTGATAAGTTTCTTGCGCCTTCTTCTTGTCAGCTAAAAAAGTCTGGAACGGGTGGTAGGAAAATATAGACGATTCAAAAGTACTTAATAATTAAGTTTATATGAATAAAGCTTATTTGACTTTTTGACTTTTGACTACCTAATTAAACACAACTTCTTAATAACTTTTTGGAAATAGCTAATGGCAGATTCAGTAGCTTAGTCTTGTTAAAAATAACTTTAATCAATTTAATCTAGTATTAATATTGAAAATCAGAACGTTTATAGCTATAAAATAATTTTATTGAATGCATTTTTATACCGAGCGGGTAGTTTCATAAAATTATGAGAGATTAGGAGCAGCCCTTTTGCAATAATCATCCCGTGACCAAAGGTGTCATAACGTCGGGAAACCAAAAAACCAGTAAATCCAAACTAAATTATTCTCACATGAATTAATAATTTTTGCGATAACTTCTAAGATATTTATTTAAACTATATAGTGTAAAGAGCTAAAATTATGTGCATGAAACGCTCATGGTAACAAACGCATTTTATTTGATAAGGATTAATACTGTTTCCGTCTAAATACCCTTTTCAATTACCACATTATTTGTAACTATTTTGAAAAAGTTCAAATGGCTATAGTTAGCTTATCCTTAAAAGATAGACATATACTGTCGCGGACTTTTTTGTAGACCTATAACATTCCTTCATGCATTATTTTTTTATAGCTCGAAAGATTTAGGCAGTGTTTTCGATGCAAGCTCCCAGACGGCTTAATTTTTGCCGACCCCTTCAATAATTATCGACATATTTCTATCAATTTACACAAAACCTCAATTTATTATACACTAAATCCTTCCTCAAGAATTATTTTATCAACTGGTGAAAACGGCATGAAAATCCGTTCAGTAGTTTCCGAGTTTATCGCGAACAGACAGACAGACAGACAGACGCGGCGAGGGACTTTGTTTTATATAATGTAAGGATGAACCTGCGCGGAAATTTAAGAAATGTAAGTATTCTGAAAATATTCTACATATCATTTGAAAAGAAATTATTTTCATGATTTCTTTGATTGTCATAAAAAGTATGTTACAAGAGCTTATTATGTAATTACTGTCGTGTCGAGTAATTCTTTTGTTGTAAAATTGAAGAATTCCCATGAGGTATGAGTATGACGTCACAATCAATTAAGGGTTTTAGGTCAAATGGAAGTATATTTATAGGTTTTGCTGTGTTGTTTAACTATGTAGCTAACAACATAATTGTTTGCCAATATCCCAGCATGAAAACCTTACTCTTTAGGAACACAATTGAAATTAAATGACTAGGAAAGAGGAAAACAGGGAAAACCATTTTTACCAAATAAGTTATTTAATTATTTATATGTTACAAAATAAATAATAAATAAATAGTTACCTACATAAGTTATGAAGTTGCTGGTATTATCGCCTTGGATTTTCCTTAAGGCGAGGCCAGTTCACGATCTGATGAAAAGTCTGATTTTTGAACTTCCAATGTGAAGAACTGATGTAAAATTCTACTTCACAAAAAATACTGTAGACTGAAAAAGAAACAAAGAAGCAAATCAACCGAACAGAATATTGAAAAATGGCATGGTAACTCTGTAAAAAAATCCCGAATAACACCACAGAAACTTAAAAAACTAAATTTCAAATCGTCAGATTTCGTAATTTTCAACGACAGTGATATGATTTTTTATGCAAAAAGGATAGCTTTTTTATCGATCTAACACAATAACCGAGTACATTTTTAATAAATGATCCAGTATTTCAGAAATCAATAAAAATGTACTAAAATTCGTCAAATTTCTGACGAAGCGTCAATTAAAGTTATGCAATATTCAACCTTATTCTAAAGATATAGTGAAAGAGTAAATTTCGTGAACTGGCCTCGCCTTAAATCTGTAATGGTAGTACTAAGTTTTGTTGAATAAAATAAATTAAATTAAATTACAATTAAATTCGAGGCACTAAATTCACATTAAGAACTGTCAGATATGTATGGGCAAATGGGCCATTGCTCATACTGTCTGATCAGTAAATTGACATTTAGAACTGTCATTCTAAATGTCAATTTACAGACACGAATTAAAAACCTATTACCTAAATTATTATGTTTCGATTTGCATAATTTGAGTCAAAGTAATCATGTGATTCAAAAGGCCGTATATTTTGATTGAGTTAGAATTATGACGTGTTATTACAAAATATTTTTAAACACTTTTTAACTAAACACAAGTTTAAATGTGATGCTGTCTCTTTCAAACAATATTGTCAAAAAAGTGACGGCATCACATTTAAACACGTGTTTAGTTAAACAGTGTCTATTTTTTTTTAATAACACGGTTGATGTTTTTATACCTTCTTGGTTTGTAGACCTGTGTAAAACTTGATACCTCCACACTATTACATCACACATGAACACTTGACTCATTTACAACATCAAAATAGTGAACTTTCTCACAAAACAGGGCGAATAAAATAAAATAAAATGAATGAAAGTTTCAATGATTTTACCAATTTATTCAGAGATAAGATTCACATATTGTATGTATACGCGTTATTTATAATTTTGAAACATTAAATAAAAAAAATAAAAAACCCGCCTGCATAAAAAGACAAGTCGACTGAAAAGATGGAAACAAGATTAAATAAATATTAAAGGCAACATGTCATAATAACATGCAGTCGGAGGCATGCATAAAGAAAATGACATTATGAATGATTGAATTATATGCCTCCGACTGCATGTTATTATGACATGTTGCCTTTAATATTTATTTAATCTTGTTTCCATCTTTTCAGTCGACTTGTCTTTTTATGCAGGCGGGTTTTTAATTTTTTTTTTTTATTTATCTCTTTTTAGTTATTATATATTACGGTCATGATATACCTTTTTGAAATCCTTATAATAAGCCCTTTAATTTGACACCCATATTGCAGTATTCTAAAAAAAAAAAATTTTTTTTCACTACGTATAATAGCACCGTACAGCCGCCATGTTGGTTTTTTTATAACGCCACCATCTCAAGAACACTTGGGCTGAAAAGACAAATCTAACGATATCTTAATCATAGAAATCCGTTCAGCCGTTTGAAAGATATGAGGTAATAAAAATATTACATACAAACATACATACTGTAATGTAGTTTTTCTCTTGCCCTCTGTTCAAGAAGAGTAAGTAAATACAAATCATGCGGTACTTACCATAATGACATATTTAGGGAAAATAAAGAACACAACTACATGTAAGGTAAATACCAAAATACAGTTTTATTGAAACTTCCTTTTGATTCTATATAATAATAAATATCTTTGCAATCACTGACTGTTAACCGCTGAATTTTCACTGAGGTACACATATAAATAACACAATAAAAATATCGTCTGCTTCCCCAGTGGTTATATAAGAAAAGTGGTTAACTCTTAAAACTAACTCAAAGATAATGTGGGTAAGGAATGCCTGCCCTAAGGATATCAGGTAGAATAGTATCTTGTAAAAATCTAGCTCGAGACTTAACTAGAATGCCTAAATATTAGAGTCCGGAGACTATCTGTTGCCGAGGATTACTTGCCGCTTCGGTTAGTTTAAATGTTAGGTAGATTTTACAGTTAAATAGTACCTATTTGAACAGATTCGACGGCTGCTGATTATTGATTCCTAGGAGCCGTTAGCGAGTGACGAGTGTCAGGGTATAACTCGACTTCTTTCTCTCGACGTCTAGCCTTCAGACTACTTGGACGAACGGAGCAGTGGGCTGGGAACGTGGCCCCGTATAAGCTTCTTCACCTCCGGCTCCTTGTGAAACGATAAATATGGTTTTAAATCCACCAAATGGGTACAAGCACTCAGCAGCTTCTCTTAGTAGCGAAATAAGCCCAGAAATCCCTGGTCAAATTCGATGGTCTGAATAAATAGGCTCCAAAAGGCCGAATACTTTTAGCGTAATCAGACACTGGTCTGAATAAAATATATCAAAATGAAGTTATTTTCGAAGGAAGAATTAAATAGGTAATGTCTCAATCACACCAGCTGATATTTTAAAGTTCAACGACTCGACTTTCCTTCCGATGCATTCCAAGATTTCGGACACATTCCGGCGGGTCCAACGAGAGCTCAGCGATTGGTATGGCTTGACCGCCGACCGACAAGATCGCCGCCACTCAAACCCCGCTGCGCAGCCCGCAAGGAAGCGATGGACGTCAGCGAACACAACGGAACTACGGTCAAACAACTTCGCGGAACTAACCAACTTTTGAGGACTACAGAAAAGGATCTCAACATCAAGACTTGGACATCGGAAGTCATAACTGCACGCGCCCCGATCAGTGGGCGGCCTGGGGGAGTCGATTATATGGGAAATACGATTCTAATTCTTTTTTTTTTTTTTTTTTTTTTTTTTTTAAAGTCGATGACGCGAAAATTTAAAATGAACTTTTTACGGAAATAAGGAAAAGGACATGAGGCTTACTGCCAAACAATAAAATTTTATCATTAATAGGAAAAAGTACCTTTATACTTTGAAAAACTACTCTTTCAAGGGAAATCAACTAAACTATCATTCATTTAGTTTAATACACCAAAAAAACAACGCTACAGTAGTCCCCCGGCACGCAAGAATTCACGTAGGGAATTCTCCGGACGCCCACGTCCAACCACACTGCTCCACCGCAAATAAACTATAACCCTACTTTGCAGAAAGCAATCCATCATCAGTCAATGTAAATGCCTGTCACATATGACAAATTATAAAATTGAAAGAACAAAACTTATAAGAACTACTCGACTGTTGTGTTCTACATAAACCAATACATAAAAAAAAACTAATATAAAATATTTTAATAATAATTGACCCTACTGTTTATCATACCTAAAACCAAATATAAAAAATTACATATTTAAGTGGAAAATGTATGTGCCCCTGTGAGCGGTGTTGGGTTTGCTCATTACTCCTCTACTACTTTTCCTACGGCTTCCCCCTCTAAATGATCAAACCTACCTGTCAGTCATTCATTTTGCATCGGCTTGTCAGTCCTATTTTTATCGTCCAGAATTGATGCTTGACGAGCACATGATTTCAGTGACTGGGTGTTGGACAAGCCCATGATCTAATATTGCGATGCTTGACACGCAATAACTGACAAGAACGCTCGACTCTCCTGAAACTACTTTAAAATGATTGAAAAAATTTAGATTGTCCATCTGTGGAATAGACGTTTTAATTTGTCTATGCCCACATTATAATTCCTGACGGTAGTAAAATTGCCAAAAAACATATCAAATACCGACGACAAAGCGTGTCGGCATGATACAGATTAAATGTGTTAACTTTCCTCTTTCCAAATTACCTCAGTCGTCTAATCCCTTCAAGCCCTCAAGCAAAACTGATGTAAAACGCAACAAACTAGACAAGCCCCAACACCAACACTCGGCTCACATACATAATATAACAACCAAATAGATACGCGTAGTACGTAGTAAGATAGTAGATGGCGCTAGTGCTGCCTTGTGGCCGTTTGTATCCGCGCCACAAGATAGACCGCACCGGAGTAGCACCGTACCTAAACCAGAACCTAATTATAAAAGAAAAGAAAAAAAAAAATTGCAGCAGTATACTGCGTATAATAAGTATGTAAGTAAAATAGTAATTATTGGTGCTATAATATGCCCTATGATCGTTTAAATCCGCACCACAGAGTAGCACCGTAATGACAAGCAACCGAATTCCTGCGTAGTACGTAGGTAATGTAGGTAGACCGCCCTTTGTGGTCGTTTGAAATCCGCACCACAGAGGTCACCCCCTTGCTACGTAATACGCGGGCGCGATGGTAGATGGCGCTTTTACTCCCGTAAGTCGGCTCTTACGACACGCAGAGAGTGGAGTACTGCGGTGTGAGTATTCTGCACCGCCCACACACAGTGTTCAAAGAAAGAAAAAAAAAAAAAAAAAATAATAATAGGCACCATAATTTGACGCGCAGCGCTATATCATTAGTAGGTAAGGTAAATAGCAATATTTATCACTAAGAAAAACTAATCACTCCCCGCATCTATGGTTTTGAAGTCTTTCACATGCCATTTGCCTATCAATTTTCCCTTCTCGTCCTCCAGTTCATATACAAGTGGAGATAGTTTCCTAACTACACGGCAACGCTCGTATTTAGGTGCCAATTTGGCAGTGAAGTATTTATTCGCAGCGCTATGTTTATACGTCCTCTTCCAGACGTAGTCGCCAACGTCGAAAGACACGTCTCGACGTTTTCGATTATAATATTTAATGTTACGACTGTGAGCCTTAATAAGTGATTCTTGGACAGTTTTATATATGTCTTTGAGGTAACCTAATCTCGAGGCATAAGCATCCCTAGGCGCGCAGACTAACTCATTGACATCTTTAAAATCATTGTAAATGTTACCGTCGGCGATCGCCTCGCGGCCGTAAACTAGCATAAATGGCGTATATGATGTGGACTCGTTCACCGAGGTGTTCATTGCGAACTGTATTTTATGAATGTTAACGTCCCACGTCCTATGATCGTTATCTACAAATGATGACACCGCCGTAATCACGGTACGATTATAACGTTCGACTGTGTTAACCTGAGGACAGTATACCGGCCCCAGATGTACCTGTGGTATATTGTATTTTGCATAAAGCGCTTGCACCTCATGACTTACAAACTGCGAACCGTTATCTGAGATTACGGTTTGCGGAATGCCGTGAACTAAAAACACGTGGTCTTCGAGCCGCTGCGCAATAACTTTACCTGTCGCTCTTCGCAACGGAAACAACAAAACATATTTTGAAAAACAACAAACAACTACTAATAAATACGTGTTCTGCTGCCGCGAAGCGGGCAAAGGCCCAACCAAATCGACGCTCAGACACTGATAAGGGCGACCGCAAACCTTAGGTTCCCCCATAAAACCTGGTGTTGCTTGTGAGCTATGTTTATAAGCGTTACAAATAGAACACTTTTTTATGAATTCCGCGGTATCCTGGTACATACCCGGCCAAAAATACCTTAATTTCAAACGTTGATACGTCTTAGCGACGCCTAGATGCGCCGCGGTAGGTTTAGAATGATTTTCCTGTATAATAGACTCCCTAAGTTCTTTGGGCATTACCTCTTTCCATTGGAAATCTCCACTCAATTTGTTGTTGGACTTAGTAAAACGATAAAGCCTACCATCTACGAGCTGAAAATTAGGACACGCCCGCGGCTTTTCGGTACAACGTTTTATAATATTTAAATACCAGGGGTCATTTATTTGTGAAATATCTATAGACCCCACTGGCATAGATCGCGAGAGGGCGTCAGGTACAATATTTTGAGAACCACTGCGGTGTTCGATAGTAAAATTATATGGAGATAGCCTACAACCCCATCGCGCCAACCGACCGGCAGGACTTTTCAGATTTAAAAACCACTTCAAGCTTGCATGATCCGTTATTATGCGGAACGGCCTGTCACCTTCCAAATAGGGGCGGAAATGCTCAACAGTTAATACGACCGCCAATGCCTCGCGTTCTGTCGCGGAGTAATTACGTTCGGCGGGCGCAAGAGAACGGCTAAAATACGCGACCGGGTGTTCCTCGCCATCGATCAACTGCGTAAGTGAGCCCCCTATTCCGAAATTGGACGCGTCACAGTGAACGGTAAAGTCTTTCGTGAAATCTGGACATGTTAAGACTGGAGCATTAGTCAGTGCCCGCTTGAGGTCCGCGAATGCACGTTCAGCCTCCGGTGACCAGTTGAACGGAGGGGCCCCCTTACGTGTTGACGTCAGAGCGTTTAACGGCCCCGCCCGGTTACTGAAATTTTTAATAAACCGCCTGTAGTAGGATGCCGTACCTAAGAAGCGTTTAACGTCCTTTCTGCAAGTTGGGGTGGCAAAATCTACTATAGCCCTCACCTTATCAGGATCAGTGCGCAAACCATGTTCATCGACTACATGACCCAAATACTTTAACTGCTTCCTAAAAAATTGGCACTTTCCCAGATTAATGGTTAAGTTGGCCTCTTTTAACTTCTTATACACCTTTCGCAGTAACTCCAGATGTTCCGTCAAAGTTGAGCTAGTTAAAATAATGTCATCCAAATAACAGCTTACATTATTCGCGAATTCCGGCCCCAAAATCCGGTCCATCAGTCGCTGCTGAGTAGCCGGCGCTGATGTCAACCCAAAGCACATGACTTTAAAATGATATAGGCCGCGCGACGGAACCGTGAATGCGGTTTTTTCACGGCTCTCAGCGCCATCTAGCGGGATCTGCCAATAAGCCGATTTTAGGTCTATTGTCGATATGTATTTCGCGTTCTTTAGTTGATCTAGTATACTAGTCACGTAAGGTAGAGGATAAGCATCGTGTTTAGAAATGGCGTTGAGTTTCCGGCTATCTAGGCAAAAGCGAGACGTTCCGTCCGCCTTCCGCACTAAAGTGACGGGATTATTCCATGCACTGTTGCTGGGCTCCACGACGTCGTCCGCCAGCATTTGATCTAGATGCTTGTTCAGCTCGGCCAACCTATCCGGAGACATCGGGTAATAACGCTGTTTAATTGGCGGATGATCTCCGGTGTCGATTTTGTGCGTCACTAAATGAGTTCTACCGAGCCCTTTTTTCTCATCTGAAATACTTTCAAACTCGCTAATAACCTCTTCTGCCTGTTCACGCTCGACCTCCGTAAGTGATTCGAAATCGATTAAAAATTTATCCGTCGTAGTTATTGCACTAACATGCTGATTACACGGTAAGAACTCCCTATCTTTCAACAGTGACAGAACATCTGGCGCTATCTGAAATTCTTTCCAAAAATTTATGCCCAACAACAACTCAGTGGAGACCCCTGGAACTATATAAAATTTAATAATAGCGGTCCGCCCGTCTACTGTGACCGGTAAAAATACATAACCAGTTACAGGTGAAGCGGAACCGTTCGCGGTTTTAATTATATCTAAATCGGTAGACTTATGGATTGTGCCCATATCAGAAAAGTATTTAAAAGCGTTTCCGCCAATAATTGAAATTTCTGACCCCGAGTCCAATAAACCCCTAAATGTAATATCATATATGGCAATTTTTAAGTAGGGTCTGGTATCCCTATTTTGACATACGTGAGTCGGCGACGAGTGACATTGACGTTCGGAAATGACACCTGACATTGACATATTATTTTTCCTATTTTCATAATAGAAATTTTTCAGGAATTTCAGCCAATTTAACCACTCCTGCGCTGATGTCTTGGTCCACCGTCGTCGACTCACGCCTGCGAGTTTTTTGGCGCAGACACAAGCTTCGCTGTGGCATTTTCCCTGGTCTGCCGGCATTTGGGACATGTTCTTGCAGTCACCTCTCTTTCGCCGCATCTATAGCATACCACGCAGAAAGGAGCTTTGCAACTCTTCAGACTGTGTCCCTGAACCCTACAGCGCACGCAAAAGCCCTCATTTGTGGCTTGAACAGCTGCTACCTTCGGCGTGGGCCGGCAATACTTATAGCAGAGATCCGGAGCCAAAGAAGATGAACTCGATTTGGGGGGGTCAGCAAAATTATGAGTCCTATCTTTAGCCATCTCGATAAGCCTGCATTTGCGCTTAAGATCAACCCAAGAGTCCGCTGGATTTAGTGCCAATTGAGAAGTGTAACACGGCCTAATGTTATATAGAACAATATTTAATTTATCTTCCTCAGACAGTGGTTTTGATAAACGAATAAAATAATTTTGCATAATACTAAGGTAATTTACTATGCTTTCATCGGATCCTTGGGTGCGGGACCTTATTTCTTGCATTAATCTATGATCATAATCTGTAGGCAGATATTCTTCTAATAACAAATCTCTTAATTCTCCCCAATCATTCACCTCGGTATGATTGCCCCGGTACCAGCAAAGAGCTTCATCAGTAAAGAGTTCAGCGGCAGAATTGAACAGTCTACTCTCTGAAATATGACGTGAGCGACACAACTCATCCAATCTTTGTAAGAAAGTTTTTACACAAGTAGTCCCATTAAAACTAATCCCAAGTTTATGTATAGCTGAAACGGACTCATTAACTTTTATCGCTTTAGTAGGGCTGCTAGGCTGAATGTCACTCCCTGCGCTGGCGGGCTCATCCACCACTGATGCTGTTTGTATAGAGGGTTGTCTCTGCGACAATCCACTCTTGAAGTTATACATGATATTATCAAGCTTATGTAAGATATGGTCTAAATTTTCACGCAAACTATTCAGTTGATCAAGTGTAACTGTCGAGTCAGCCGCAGGGTTCAACCGACCAAGCCTATGAAACAGGTGGTGAGCAACCGCCTCAACCCGGTTGAGTGATTTTAGTGAACATCCCGGCTTAGCAGCCCCCAATATCAAATTGTCTACGTAAGCTAATTTATCTTTAATCACAGCATATTCAGAAACAATATCAAGATCCACTTCAGCTATTTCATCTGATGGCAGCTCTCTGCTTAGCTTCCTTAATTGGGCCCGAAGATCTGTAACCTTACCCGCTGGCTCCGCACCCCGGATCCTAGCTTCATATTCTAATTCATCTTTATGTAATAAATGAAATTTTATAGGCCTCTCTTCTTCCATCTTGTAATGAGGAAGTAGAGAAGTAGGTAAATGTAGATAGATATTTATTTAAGAAATTGTTAAGTAAATAATGTAGTTTAAGCTTATGTAAGTACCTAACTATGCAAATTACCAATATACCAACCAAGTTTAAAACTGCTAATGGCAAACTAAGTTAGTTAAAAAAAAGTATGTATATTTAATTTTCAATGCCTAGCAAGTAATTTTAACTTGTCACTTTACTATAAATATATCTATTCTGTTAAGCAAGTAAATCAATAGTGTGTAAGATCAAGTAGGTACTAATAATTTATTCTCAATGTAACAAAAATGAACTAATAAAGACTTTTCTCTAACTCAAGATAGCAATTATTGTAACTTAGGCGATCCTCCTCAGACAACTATTAAAAAAAATTAAAGCCGCTGTAGTAAGTAGTTAAAAAAACAAGAGAAAATTTTATGTAAGTCTCTGTGATTCAGCTGATATCCCACAAGCTAACAAACACAATAGGTATGGCTATCCTTCCTTATTTTTATGTATGTGTACGGTCCTACGCCAATACAATGTATGAATATCAAAGTATTTTCAACCAATAAAAAAGATATGTAATAACATGCAACTATTCTAACTTTAAAACAACCTGTCTCTATCCTGATATCCCTGGGTTTCTGTTGAGCTTAATCAATTTCAGCTTACTTGACCAACAAGAAAAAACAGAAAAAAAAAAAAAACTGAAAAATTTTTCTTATCTCTTATTTCAGGCACTCCTTTTTCCTACAATGTTCGGGCGCCAAATGTAATGTAGTTTTTCTCTTGCCCTCTGTTCAAGAAGAGTAAGTAAATACAAATCATGCGGTACTTACCATAATGACATATTTAGGGAAAATAAAGAACACAACTACATGTAAGGTAAATACCAAAATACAGTTTTATTGAAACTTCCTTTTGATTCTATATAATAATAAATATCTTTGCAATCACTGACTGTTAACCGCTGAATTTTCACTGAGGTACACATATAAATAACACAATAAAAATATCGTCTGCTTCTGTAGCGTTGTTTTTTTGGTGTATTAAACTAAATGAATGATAGTTTAGTTGATTTCCCTTGAAAGTGTAGTTTTTCAAAGTATAAAGGTACTTTTTCCTATTAATGATAAAATTTTATTGTTTGGCAGTAAGCCTCATGTCCTTTTCCTTATTTCCGTAAAAAGTTCATTTTAAATTTTCGCGTCATCGACTTTAAAAAAAAAAAAAAAAAAAAAAAGAATTAGAATCGTATTTCCCATATAATCGACTCCCCCAGGCCGCCCACTGATCGGGGCGCGTGCAGTTATGACTTCCGATGTCCAAGTCTTGATGTTGAGATCCTTTTCTGTAGTCCTCAAAAGTTGGTTAGTTCCGCGAAGTTGTTTGACCGTAGTTCCGTTGTGTTCGCTGACGTCCATCGCTTCCTTGCGGGCTGCGCAGCGGGGTTTGAGTGGCGGCGATCTTGTCGGTCGGCGGTCAAGCCATACCAATCGCTGAGCTCTCGTTGGACCCGCCGGAATGTGTCCGAAATCTTGGAATGCATCGGAAGGAAAGTCGAGTCGTTGAACTTTAAAATATCAGCTGGTGTGATTGAGACATTACCTATTTAATTCTTCCTTCGAAAATAACTTCATTTTGATATATTTTATTCAGACCAGTGTCTGATTACGCTAAAAGTATTCGGCCTTTTGGAGCCTATTTATTCAGACCATCGAATTTGACCAGGTTTGTGGTTTTTTTTACTACAGATTTTCGTTGACTGGAATCTTGGAAATTGTTTTATCACGGTACCTATTCGTTGTTTACAGGGATTTCTGGGCTTATTTCGCTACTAAGAGAAGCTGCTGAGTGCTTGTACCCATTTGGTGGATTTAAAACCATATTTATCGTTTCACAAGGAGCCGGAGGTAACCTGAGACAATCTATACTTTATTGTTATTCCCTATTAGGTACCTAGTTTTAAATGCCTGGAATTGGTCTAATTACTACTCTCAATTTCAGATCTTTTAGAGTGTAAAAGATCCTTGCAAATTGAGAGAATTATTAATCTAACTCGGCCATCAGCCAAAATATTTTGACCTTTCATCTCTTTTTTTAGTCAAGTGAAACCTAATTTTGGCTGCAGGTAGAATCGTTAAACAGAAAATGCTTTCATGGATAATATTTATTGTCAAAACCAACACTTTAAACAGCAGGAATATTTAGCTTTCTTGTAATAATTATGTTCTTTAAAATTATGAGCTATTAGTAAAATCTATGGGTTGATCTGGGTCGCCGTTGTTAACCACAGTACTGTTCCCCGAATACAGGTGAAGAAGCTTATACGGGGCCACGTTCCCAGCCCACTGCTCCGTTCGTCCAAGTAGTCTGAAGGCTAGACGTCGAGAGAAAGAAGTCGAGTTATACCCTGACACTCGTCACTCGCTAACGGCTCCTAGGAATCAATAATCAGCAGCCGTCGAATCTGTTCAAATAGGTACTATTTAACTGTAAAATCTACCTAACATTTAAACTAACCGAAGCGGCAAGTAATCCTCGGCAACAGATAGTCTCCGGACTTTAATATTTAGGCATTCTAGTTAAGTCTCGAGCTAGATTTTTACAAGATACTATTCTACCTGATATCCTTAGGGCAGGCATTCCTTACCCACATTATCTTTGAGTTAGTTTTAAGAGTTAACCACTTTTCTTATATAACCACTGGGGAAGCAGACGATATTTTTATTGTGTTATTTATATGTGTACCTCAGTGAAAATTCAGCGGTTAACAGTCAGTGATTGCAAAGATATTTATTATTATATAGAATCAAAAGGAAGTTTCAATAAAACTGTATTTTGGTATTTACCTTACATGTAGTTGTGTTCTTTATTTTCCCTAAATATGTCATTATGGTAAGTACCGCATGATTTGTATTTACTTACTCTTCTTGAACAGAGGGCAAGAGAAGAACTACATTACATTTGGCGCCCGAACATTGTAGGAAAAAGGAGTGCCTGAAATAAGAGATAAGAAAAATTTTTCAGTTTTTTTTTTTTTTCTGTTTTTTCTTGTTGGTCAAGTAAGCTGAAATTGATTAAGCTCAACAGAAACCCAGGGATATCAGGATAGAGACAGGTTGTTTTAAAGTTAGAATAGTTGCATGTTATTACATATCTTTTTTATTGGTTGAAAATACTTTGATATTCATACATTGTATTGGCGTAGGACCGTACACATACATAAAAATAAGGAAGGATTGCCATACCTATTGTGTTTGTTAGCTTGTGGGATATCAGCTGAATCACAGAGACTTACATAAAATTTTCTCTTGTTTTTTTAACTACTTACTACAGCGGCTTTAATTTTTTTTAATAGTTGTCTGAGGAGGATCGCCTAAGTTACAATAATTGCTATCTTGAGTTAGAGAAAAGTCTTTATTAGTTCATTTTTGTTACATTGAGAATAAATTATTAGTACCTACTTGATCTTACACACTATTGATTTACTTGCTTAACAGAATAGATATATTTATAGTAAAGTGACAAGTTAAAATTACTTGCTAGGCATTGAAAATTAAATATACATACTTTTTTTTAACTAACTTAGTTTGCCATTAGCAGTTTTAAACTTGGTTGGTATATTGGTAATTTGCATAGTTAGGTACTTACATAAGCTTAAACTACATTATTTACTTAACAATTTCTTAAATAAATATCTATCTACATTTACCTACTTCTCTACTTCCTCATTACAAGATGGAAGAAGAGAGGCCTATAAAATTTCATTTATTACATAAAGATGAATTAGAATATGAAGCTAGGATCCGGGGTGCGGAGCCAGCGGGTAAGGTTACAGATCTTCGGGCCCAATTAAGGAAGCTAAGCAGAGAGCTGCCATCAGATGAAATAGCTGAAGTGGATCTTGATATTGTTTCTGAATATGCTGTGATTAAAGATAAATTAGCTTACGTAGACAATTTGATATTGGGGGCTGCTAAGCCGGGATGTTCACTAAAATCACTCAACCGGGTTGAGGCGGTTGCTCACCACCTGTTTCATAGGCTTGGTCGGTTGAACCCTGCGGCTGACTCGACAGTTACACTTGATCAACTGAATAGTTTGCGTGAAAATTTAGACCATATCTTACATAAGCTTGATAATATCATGTATAACTTCAAGAGTGGATTGTCGCAGAGACAACCCTCTATACAAACAGCATCAGTGGTGGATGAGCCCGCCAGCGCAGGGAGTGACATTCAGCCTAGCAGCCCTACTAAAGCGATAAAAGTTAATGAGTCCGTTTCAGCTATACATAAACTTGGGATTAGTTTTAATGGGACTACTTGTGTAAAAACTTTCTTACAAAGATTGGATGAGTTGTGTCGCTCACGTCATATTTCAGAGAGTAGACTGTTCAATTCTGCCGCTGAACTCTTTACTGATGAAGCTCTTTGCTGGTACCGGGGCAATCATACCGAGGTGAATGATTGGGGAGAATTAAGAGATTTGTTATTAGAAGAATATCTGCCTACAGATTATGATCATAGATTAATGCAAGAAATAAGGTCCCGCACCCAAGGATCCGATGAAAGCATAGTAAATTACCTTAGTATTATGCAAAATTATTTTATTCGTTTATCAAAACCACTGTCTGAGGAAGATAAATTAAATATTGTTCTATATAACATTAGGCCGTGTTACACTTCTCAATTGGCACTAAATCCAGCGGACTCTTGGGTTGATCTTAAGCGCAAATGCAGGCTTATCGAGATGGCTAAAGATAGGACTCATAATTTTGCTGACCCCCCCAAATCGAGTTCATCTTCTTTGGCTCCGGATCTCTGCTATAAGTATTGCCGGCCCACGCCGAAGGTAGCAGCTGTTCAAGCCACAAATGAGGGCTTTTGCGTGCGCTGTAGGGTTCAGGGACACAGTCTGAAGAGTTGCAAAGCTCCTTTCTGCGTGGTATGCTATAGATGCGGCGAAAGAGAGGTGACTGCAAGAACATGTCCCAAATGCCGGCAGACCAGGGAAAATGCCACAGCGAAGCTTGTGTCTGCGCCAAAAAACTCGCAGGCGTGAGTCGACGACGGTGGACCAAGACATCAGCGCAGGAGTGGTTAAATTGGCTGAAATTCCTGAAAAATTTCTATTATGAAAATAGGAAAAATAATATGTCAATGTCAGGTGTCATTTCCGAACGTCAATGTCACTCGTCGCCGACTCACGTATGTCAAAATAGGGATACCAGACCCTACTTAAAAATTGCCATATATGATATTACATTTAGGGGTTTATTGGACTCGGGGTCAGAAATTTCAATTATTGGCGGAAACGCTTTTAAATACTTTTCTGATATGGGCACAATCCATAAGTCTACCGATTTAGATATAATTAAAACCGCGAACGGTTCCGCTTCACCTGTAACTGGTTATGTATTTTTACCGGTCACAGTAGACGGGCGGACCGCTATTATTAAATTTTATATAGTTCCAGGGGTCTCCACTGAGTTGTTGTTGGGCATAAATTTTTGGAAAGAATTTCAGATAGCGCCAGATGTTCTGTCACTGTTGAAAGATAGGGAGTTCTTACCGTGTAATCAGCATGTTAGTGCAATAACTACGACGGATAAATTTTTAATCGATTTCGAATCACTTACGGAGGTCGAGCGTGAACAGGCAGAAGAGGTTATTAGCGAGTTTGAAAGTATTTCAGATGAGAAAAAAGGGCTCGGTAGAACTCATTTAGTGACGCACAAAATCGACACCGGAGATCATCCGCCAATTAAACAGCGTTATTACCCGATGTCTCCGGATAGGTTGGCCGAGCTGAACAAGCATCTAGATCAAATGCTGGCGGACGACGTCGTGGAGCCCAGCAACAGTGCATGGAATAATCCCGTCACTTTAGTGCGGAAGGCGGACGGAACGTCTCGCTTTTGCCTAGATAGCCGGAAACTCAACGCCATTTCTAAACACGATGCTTATCCTCTACCTTACGTGACTAGTATACTAGATCAACTAAAGAACGCGAAATACATATCGACAATAGACCTAAAATCGGCTTATTGGCAGATCCCGCTAGATGGCGCTGAGAGCCGTGAAAAAACCGCATTCACGGTTCCGTCGCGCGGCCTATATCATTTTAAAGTCATGTGCTTTGGGTTGACATCAGCGCCGGCTACTCAGCAGCGACTGATGGACCGGATTTTGGGGCCGGAATTCGCGAATAATGTAAGCTGTTATTTGGATGACATTATTTTAACTAGCTCAACTTTGACGGAACATCTGGAGTTACTGCGAAAGGTGTATAAGAAGTTAAAAGAGGCCAACTTAACCATTAATCTGGGAAAGTGCCAATTTTTTAGGAAGCAGTTAAAGTATTTGGGTCATGTAGTCGATGAACATGGTTTGCGCACTGATCCTGATAAGGTGAGGGCTATAGTAGATTTTGCCACCCCAACTTGCAGAAAGGACGTTAAACGCTTCTTAGGTACGGCATCCTACTACAGGCGGTTTATTAAAAATTTCAGTAACCGGGCGGGGCCGTTAAACGCTCTGACGTCAACACGTAAGGGGGCCCCTCCGTTCAACTGGTCACCGGAGGCTGAACGTGCATTCGCGGACCTCAAGCGGGCACTGACTAATGCTCCAGTCTTAACATGTCCAGATTTCACGAAAGACTTTACCGTTCACTGTGACGCGTCCAATTTCGGAATAGGGGGCTCACTTACGCAGTTGATCGATGGCGAGGAACACCCGGTCGCGTATTTTAGCCGTTCTCTTGCGCCCGCCGAACGTAATTACTCCGCGACAGAACGCGAGGCATTGGCGGTCGTATTAACTGTTGAGCATTTCCGCCCCTATTTGGAAGGTGACAGGCCGTTCCGCATAATAACGGATCATGCAAGCTTGAAGTGGTTTTTAAATCTGAAAAGTCCTGCCGGTCGGTTGGCGCGATGGGGTTGTAGGCTATCTCCATATAATTTTACTATCGAACACCGCAGTGGTTCTCAAAATATTGTACCTGACGCCCTCTCGCGATCTATGCCAGTGGGGTCTATAGATATTTCACAAATAAATGACCCCTGGTATTTAAATATTATAAAACGTTGTACCGAAAAGCCGCGGGCGTGTCCTAATTTTCAGCTCGTAGATGGTAGGCTTTATCGTTTTACTAAGTCCAACAACAAATTGAGTGGAGATTTCCAATGGAAAGAGGTAATGCCCAAAGAACTTAGGGAGTCTATTATACAGGAAAATCATTCTAAACCTACCGCGGCGCATCTAGGCGTCGCTAAGACGTATCAACGTTTGAAATTAAGGTATTTTTGGCCGGGTATGTACCAGGATACCGCGGAATTCATAAAAAAGTGTTCTATTTGTAACGCTTATAAACATAGCTCACAAGCAACACCAGGTTTTATGGGGGAACCTAAGGTTTGCGGTCGCCCTTATCAGTGTCTGAGCGTCGATTTGGTTGGGCCTTTGCCCGCTTCGCGGCAGCAGAACACGTATTTATTAGTAGTTGTTTGTTGTTTTTCAAAATATGTTTTGTTGTTTCCGTTGCGAAGAGCGACAGGTAAAGTTATTGCGCAGCGGCTCGAAGACCACGTGTTTTTAGTTCACGGCATTCCGCAAACCGTAATCTCAGATAACGGTTCGCAGTTTGTAAGTCATGAGGTGCAAGCGCTTTATGCAAAATACAATATACCACAGGTACATCTGGGGCCGGTATACTGTCCTCAGGTTAACACAGTCGAACGTTATAATCGTACCGTGATTACGGCGGTGTCATCATTTGTAGATAACGATCATAGGACGTGGGACGTTAACATTCATAAAATACAGTTCGCAATGAACACCTCGGTGAACGAGTCCACATCATATACGCCATTTATGCTAGTTTACGGCCGCGAGGCGATCGCCGACGGTAACATTTACAATGATTTTAAAGATGTCAATGAGTTAGTCTGCGCGCCTAGGGATGCTTATGCCTCGAGATTAGGTTACCTCAAAGACATATATAAAACTGTCCAAGAATCACTTATTAAGGCTCACAGTCGTAACATTAAATATTATAATCGAAAACGTCGAGACGTGTCTTTCGACGTTGGCGACTACGTCTGGAAGAGGACGTATAAACATAGCGCTGCGAATAAATACTTCACTGCCAAATTGGCACCTAAATACGAGCGTTGCCGTGTAGTTAGGAAACTATCTCCACTTGTATATGAACTGGAGGACGAGAAGGGAAAATTGATAGGCAAATGGCATGTGAAAGACTTCAAAACCATAGATGCGGGGAGTGATTAGTTTTTCTTAGTGATAAATATTGCTATTTACCTTACCTACTAATGATATAGCGCTGCGCGTCAAATTATGGTGCCTATTATTATTTTTTTTTCTTTGAACACTGTGTGTGGGCGGTGCAGAATACTCACACCGCAGTACTCCACTCTCTGCGTGTCGTAAGAGCCGACTTACGGGAGTAAAAGCGCCATCTACCATCGCGCCCGCGTATTACGTAGCAAGGGGGCGACCTCTGTGGTGCGGATTTCAAACGACCACAAAGGGCGGTCTACCTACATTACCTACGTACTACGCAGGAATTCGGTTGCTTGTCATTACGGTGCTACTCTGTGGTGCGGATTTAAACGATCATAGGGCATATTATAGCACCAATAATTACCATTTTACTTACATACTTATTATACGCAGTATACTGCTGCAATTTTTTTTTTTCTTTTCTTTTATAATTAGGTTCTGGTTTAGGTACGGTGCTACTCCGGTGCGGATTCCAAACGGCCGAGGGTGGTGCTTGTGTTTTACGTACGCATTGCGCAGTCTATCTTGTGGCGCGGATCCAAACGGCCACAAGGCAGCACTAGCGCCATCTACTATCTTACTACGTACTACGCGTATCTATTTGGTTGTTATATTATGTATGTGAGCCGAGTGTTGGTGTTGGGGCTTGTCTAGTTTATTGCGTTTTACATCAGTTTTGCTTGAGGGCTTGAAGGGATTAGACGACTGAGGTAATTTGGAAAGAGGAAAGTTAACACATTTAATCTGTATCATGCCGACACGCTTTGTCGTCGGTATTTGATATGTTTTTTGGCAATTTTACTACCGTCAGGAATTATAATGTGGGCATAGACAAATTAAAACGTCTATTCCACAGATGGACAATCTAAATTTTTTCAATCATTTTAAAGTAGTTTCAGGAGAGTCGAGCGTTCTTGTCAGTTATTGCGTGTCAAGCATCGCAATATTAGATCATGGGCTTGTCCAACACCCAGTCACTGAAATCATGTGCTCGTCAAGCATCAATTCTGGACGATAAAAATAGGACTGACAAGCCGATGCAAAATGAATGACTGACAGGTAGGTTTGATCATTTAGAGGGGGAAGCCGTAGGAAAAGTAGTAGAGGAGTAATGAGCAAACCCAACACCGCTCACAGGGGCACATACATTTTCCACTTAAATAGGTAATTTTTTATATTTGGTTTTAGGTATGATAAACAGTAGGGTCAATTATTATTAAAATATTTTATATTAGTTTTTTTTTTTATGTATTGGTTTATGTAGAACACAACAGTCGAGTAATTCTTATAAGTTTTGTTCTTTCAATTTTATAATTTGTCATATGTGACAGGCATTTACATTGACTGATGGTGGATTGCTTTCTGCAAAGTAGGGTTATAGTTTATTTGCGGTGGAGCAGTGTGGTTGGACGTGGGCGTCCGGAGAATTCCCTACGTGAATTCTTGCGTGCCGGGGGACTACTGTAGCGTTGTTTTTTTGGTGTATTAAACTAAATGAATGATAGTTTAGTTGATTTCCCTTGAAAGTGTAGTTTTTCAAAGTATAAAGGTACTTTTTCCTATTAATGATAAAATTTTATTGTTTGGCAGTAAGCCTCATGTCCTTTTCCTTATTTCCGTAAAAAGTTCATTTTAAATTTTCGCGTCATCGACTTTAAAAAAAAAAAAAAAAAAAAAAAGAATTAGAATCGTATTTCCCATATAATCGACTCCCCCAGGCCGCCCACTGATCGGGGCGCGTGCAGTTATGACTTCCGATGTCCAAGTCTTGATGTTGAGATCCTTTTCTGTAGTCCTCAAAAGTTGGTTAGTTCCGCGAAGTTGTTTGACCGTAGTTCCGTTGTGTTCGCTGACGTCCATCGCTTCCTTGCGGGCTGCGCAGCGGGGTTTGAGTGGCGGCGATCTTGTCGGTCGGCGGTCAAGCCATACCAATCGCTGAGCTCTCGTTGGACCCGCCGGAATGTGTCCGAAATCTTGGAATGCATCGGAAGGAAAGTCGAGTCGTTGAACTTTAAAATATCAGCTGGTGTGATTGAGACATTACCTATTTAATTCTTCCTTCGAAAATAACTTCATTTTGATATATTTTATTCAGACCAGTGTCTGATTACGCTAAAAGTATTCGGCCTTTTGGAGCCTATTTATTCAGACCATCGAATTTGACCAGGTTTGTGGTTTTTTTTACTACAGATTTTCGTTGACTGGAATCTTGGAAATTGTTTTATCACGGTACCTATTCGTTGTTTACAGGGATTTCTGGGCTTATTTCGCTACTAAGAGAAGCTGCTGAGTGCTTGTACCCATTTGGTGGATTTAAAACCATATTTATCGTTTCACAAGGAGCCGGAGGTAACCTGAGACAATCTATACTTTATTGTTATTCCCTATTAGGTACCTAGTTTTAAATGCCTGGAATTGGTCTAATTACTACTCTCAATTTCAGATCTTTTAGAGTGTAAAAGATCCTTGCAAATTGAGAGAATTATTAATCTAACTCGGCCATCAGCCAAAATATTTTGACCTTTCATCTCTTTTTTTAGTCAAGTGAAACCTAATTTTGGCTGCAGGTAGAATCGTTAAACAGAAAATGCTTTCATGGATAATATTTATTGTCAAAACCAACACTTTAAACAGCAGGAATATTTAGCTTTCTTGTAATAATTATGTTCTTTAAAATTATGAGCTATTAGTAAAATCTATGGGTTGATCTGGGTCGCCGTTGTTAACCACAGTACTGTTCCCCGAATACAGGTGAAGAAGCTTATACGGGGCCACGTTCCCAGCCCACTGCTCCGTTCGTCCAAGTAGTCTGAAGGCTAGACGTCGAGAGAAAGAAGTCGAGTTATACCCTGACACTCGTCACTCGCTAACGGCTCCTAGGAATCAATAATCAGCAGCCGTCGAATCTGTTCAAATAGGTACTATTTAACTGTAAAATCTACCTAACATTTAAACTAACCGAAGCGGCAAGTAATCCTCGGCAACAGATAGTCTCCGGACTTTAATATTTAGGCATTCTAGTTAAGTCTCGAGCTAGATTTTTACAAGATACTATTCTACCTGATATCCTTAGGGCAGGCATTCCTTACCCACATTATCTTTGAGTTAGTTTTAAGAGTTAACCACTTTTCTTATATAACCACTGGGGAAGCAGACGATATTTTTATTGTGTTATTTATATGTGTACCTCAGTGAAAATTCAGCGGTTAACAGTCAGTGATTGCAAAGATATTTATTATTATATAGAATCAAAAGGAAGTTTCAATAAAACTGTATTTTGGTATTTACCTTACATGTAGTTGTGTTCTTTATTTTCCCTAAATATGTCATTATGGTAAGTACCGCATGATTTGTATTTACTTACTCTTCTTGAACAGAGGGCAAGAGAAGAACTACATTACATTTGGCGCCCGAACATTGTAGGAAAAAGGAGTGCCTGAAATAAGAGATAAGAAAAATTTTTCAGTTTTTTTTTTTTTTCTGTTTTTTCTTGTTGGTCAAGTAAGCTGAAATTGATTAAGCTCAACAGAAACCCAGGGATATCAGGATAGAGACAGGTTGTTTTAAAGTTAGAATAGTTGCATGTTATTACATATCTTTTTTATTGGTTGAAAATACTTTGATATTCATACATTGTATTGGCGTAGGACCGTACACATACATAAAAATAAGGAAGGATTGCCATACCTATTGTGTTTGTTAGCTTGTGGGATATCAGCTGAATCACAGAGACTTACATAAAATTTTCTCTTGTTTTTTTAACTACTTACTACAGCGGCTTTAATTTTTTTTAATAGTTGTCTGAGGAGGATCGCCTAAGTTACAATAATTGCTATCTTGAGTTAGAGAAAAGTCTTTATTAGTTCATTTTTGTTACATTGAGAATAAATTATTAGTACCTACTTGATCTTACACACTATTGATTTACTTGCTTAACAGAATAGATATATTTATAGTAAAGTGACAAGTTAAAATTACTTGCTAGGCATTGAAAATTAAATATACATACTTTTTTTTAACTAACTTAGTTTGCCATTAGCAGTTTTAAACTTGGTTGGTATATTGGTAATTTGCATAGTTAGGTACTTACATAAGCTTAAACTACATTATTTACTTAACAATTTCTTAAATAAATATCTATCTACATTTACCTACTTCTCTACTTCCTCATTACAAGATGGAAGAAGAGAGGCCTATAAAATTTCATTTATTACATAAAGATGAATTAGAATATGAAGCTAGGATCCGGGGTGCGGAGCCAGCGGGTAAGGTTACAGATCTTCGGGCCCAATTAAGGAAGCTAAGCAGAGAGCTGCCATCAGATGAAATAGCTGAAGTGGATCTTGATATTGTTTCTGAATATGCTGTGATTAAAGATAAATTAGCTTACGTAGACAATTTGATATTGGGGGCTGCTAAGCCGGGATGTTCACTAAAATCACTCAACCGGGTTGAGGCGGTTGCTCACCACCTGTTTCATAGGCTTGGTCGGTTGAACCCTGCGGCTGACTCGACAGTTACACTTGATCAACTGAATAGTTTGCGTGAAAATTTAGACCATATCTTACATAAGCTTGATAATATCATGTATAACTTCAAGAGTGGATTGTCGCAGAGACAACCCTCTATACAAACAGCATCAGTGGTGGATGAGCCCGCCAGCGCAGGGAGTGACATTCAGCCTAGCAGCCCTACTAAAGCGATAAAAGTTAATGAGTCCGTTTCAGCTATACATAAACTTGGGATTAGTTTTAATGGGACTACTTGTGTAAAAACTTTCTTACAAAGATTGGATGAGTTGTGTCGCTCACGTCATATTTCAGAGAGTAGACTGTTCAATTCTGCCGCTGAACTCTTTACTGATGAAGCTCTTTGCTGGTACCGGGGCAATCATACCGAGGTGAATGATTGGGGAGAATTAAGAGATTTGTTATTAGAAGAATATCTGCCTACAGATTATGATCATAGATTAATGCAAGAAATAAGGTCCCGCACCCAAGGATCCGATGAAAGCATAGTAAATTACCTTAGTATTATGCAAAATTATTTTATTCGTTTATCAAAACCACTGTCTGAGGAAGATAAATTAAATATTGTTCTATATAACATTAGGCCGTGTTACACTTCTCAATTGGCACTAAATCCAGCGGACTCTTGGGTTGATCTTAAGCGCAAATGCAGGCTTATCGAGATGGCTAAAGATAGGACTCATAATTTTGCTGACCCCCCCAAATCGAGTTCATCTTCTTTGGCTCCGGATCTCTGCTATAAGTATTGCCGGCCCACGCCGAAGGTAGCAGCTGTTCAAGCCACAAATGAGGGCTTTTGCGTGCGCTGTAGGGTTCAGGGACACAGTCTGAAGAGTTGCAAAGCTCCTTTCTGCGTGGTATGCTATAGATGCGGCGAAAGAGAGGTGACTGCAAGAACATGTCCCAAATGCCGGCAGACCAGGGAAAATGCCACAGCGAAGCTTGTGTCTGCGCCAAAAAACTCGCAGGCGTGAGTCGACGACGGTGGACCAAGACATCAGCGCAGGAGTGGTTAAATTGGCTGAAATTCCTGAAAAATTTCTATTATGAAAATAGGAAAAATAATATGTCAATGTCAGGTGTCATTTCCGAACGTCAATGTCACTCGTCGCCGACTCACGTATGTCAAAATAGGGATACCAGACCCTACTTAAAAATTGCCATATATGATATTACATTTAGGGGTTTATTGGACTCGGGGTCAGAAATTTCAATTATTGGCGGAAACGCTTTTAAATACTTTTCTGATATGGGCACAATCCATAAGTCTACCGATTTAGATATAATTAAAACCGCGAACGGTTCCGCTTCACCTGTAACTGGTTATGTATTTTTACCGGTCACAGTAGACGGGCGGACCGCTATTATTAAATTTTATATAGTTCCAGGGGTCTCCACTGAGTTGTTGTTGGGCATAAATTTTTGGAAAGAATTTCAGATAGCGCCAGATGTTCTGTCACTGTTGAAAGATAGGGAGTTCTTACCGTGTAATCAGCATGTTAGTGCAATAACTACGACGGATAAATTTTTAATCGATTTCGAATCACTTACGGAGGTCGAGCGTGAACAGGCAGAAGAGGTTATTAGCGAGTTTGAAAGTATTTCAGATGAGAAAAAAGGGCTCGGTAGAACTCATTTAGTGACGCACAAAATCGACACCGGAGATCATCCGCCAATTAAACAGCGTTATTACCCGATGTCTCCGGATAGGTTGGCCGAGCTGAACAAGCATCTAGATCAAATGCTGGCGGACGACGTCGTGGAGCCCAGCAACAGTGCATGGAATAATCCCGTCACTTTAGTGCGGAAGGCGGACGGAACGTCTCGCTTTTGCCTAGATAGCCGGAAACTCAACGCCATTTCTAAACACGATGCTTATCCTCTACCTTACGTGACTAGTATACTAGATCAACTAAAGAACGCGAAATACATATCGACAATAGACCTAAAATCGGCTTATTGGCAGATCCCGCTAGATGGCGCTGAGAGCCGTGAAAAAACCGCATTCACGGTTCCGTCGCGCGGCCTATATCATTTTAAAGTCATGTGCTTTGGGTTGACATCAGCGCCGGCTACTCAGCAGCGACTGATGGACCGGATTTTGGGGCCGGAATTCGCGAATAATGTAAGCTGTTATTTGGATGACATTATTTTAACTAGCTCAACTTTGACGGAACATCTGGAGTTACTGCGAAAGGTGTATAAGAAGTTAAAAGAGGCCAACTTAACCATTAATCTGGGAAAGTGCCAATTTTTTAGGAAGCAGTTAAAGTATTTGGGTCATGTAGTCGATGAACATGGTTTGCGCACTGATCCTGATAAGGTGAGGGCTATAGTAGATTTTGCCACCCCAACTTGCAGAAAGGACGTTAAACGCTTCTTAGGTACGGCATCCTACTACAGGCGGTTTATTAAAAATTTCAGTAACCGGGCGGGGCCGTTAAACGCTCTGACGTCAACACGTAAGGGGGCCCCTCCGTTCAACTGGTCACCGGAGGCTGAACGTGCATTCGCGGACCTCAAGCGGGCACTGACTAATGCTCCAGTCTTAACATGTCCAGATTTCACGAAAGACTTTACCGTTCACTGTGACGCGTCCAATTTCGGAATAGGGGGCTCACTTACGCAGTTGATCGATGGCGAGGAACACCCGGTCGCGTATTTTAGCCGTTCTCTTGCGCCCGCCGAACGTAATTACTCCGCGACAGAACGCGAGGCATTGGCGGTCGTATTAACTGTTGAGCATTTCCGCCCCTATTTGGAAGGTGACAGGCCGTTCCGCATAATAACGGATCATGCAAGCTTGAAGTGGTTTTTAAATCTGAAAAGTCCTGCCGGTCGGTTGGCGCGATGGGGTTGTAGGCTATCTCCATATAATTTTACTATCGAACACCGCAGTGGTTCTCAAAATATTGTACCTGACGCCCTCTCGCGATCTATGCCAGTGGGGTCTATAGATATTTCACAAATAAATGACCCCTGGTATTTAAATATTATAAAACGTTGTACCGAAAAGCCGCGGGCGTGTCCTAATTTTCAGCTCGTAGATGGTAGGCTTTATCGTTTTACTAAGTCCAACAACAAATTGAGTGGAGATTTCCAATGGAAAGAGGTAATGCCCAAAGAACTTAGGGAGTCTATTATACAGGAAAATCATTCTAAACCTACCGCGGCGCATCTAGGCGTCGCTAAGACGTATCAACGTTTGAAATTAAGGTATTTTTGGCCGGGTATGTACCAGGATACCGCGGAATTCATAAAAAAGTGTTCTATTTGTAACGCTTATAAACATAGCTCACAAGCAACACCAGGTTTTATGGGGGAACCTAAGGTTTGCGGTCGCCCTTATCAGTGTCTGAGCGTCGATTTGGTTGGGCCTTTGCCCGCTTCGCGGCAGCAGAACACGTATTTATTAGTAGTTGTTTGTTGTTTTTCAAAATATGTTTTGTTGTTTCCGTTGCGAAGAGCGACAGGTAAAGTTATTGCGCAGCGGCTCGAAGACCACGTGTTTTTAGTTCACGGCATTCCGCAAACCGTAATCTCAGATAACGGTTCGCAGTTTGTAAGTCATGAGGTGCAAGCGCTTTATGCAAAATACAATATACCACAGGTACATCTGGGGCCGGTATACTGTCCTCAGGTTAACACAGTCGAACGTTATAATCGTACCGTGATTACGGCGGTGTCATCATTTGTAGATAACGATCATAGGACGTGGGACGTTAACATTCATAAAATACAGTTCGCAATGAACACCTCGGTGAACGAGTCCACATCATATACGCCATTTATGCTAGTTTACGGCCGCGAGGCGATCGCCGACGGTAACATTTACAATGATTTTAAAGATGTCAATGAGTTAGTCTGCGCGCCTAGGGATGCTTATGCCTCGAGATTAGGTTACCTCAAAGACATATATAAAACTGTCCAAGAATCACTTATTAAGGCTCACAGTCGTAACATTAAATATTATAATCGAAAACGTCGAGACGTGTCTTTCGACGTTGGCGACTACGTCTGGAAGAGGACGTATAAACATAGCGCTGCGAATAAATACTTCACTGCCAAATTGGCACCTAAATACGAGCGTTGCCGTGTAGTTAGGAAACTATCTCCACTTGTATATGAACTGGAGGACGAGAAGGGAAAATTGATAGGCAAATGGCATGTGAAAGACTTCAAAACCATAGATGCGGGGAGTGATTAGTTTTTCTTAGTGATAAATATTGCTATTTACCTTACCTACTAATGATATAGCGCTGCGCGTCAAATTATGGTGCCTATTATTATTTTTTTTTCTTTGAACACTGTGTGTGGGCGGTGCAGAATACTCACACCGCAGTACTCCACTCTCTGCGTGTCGTAAGAGCCGACTTACGGGAGTAAAAGCGCCATCTACCATCGCGCCCGCGTATTACGTAGCAAGGGGGCGACCTCTGTGGTGCGGATTTCAAACGACCACAAAGGGCGGTCTACCTACATTACCTACGTACTACGCAGGAATTCGGTTGCTTGTCATTACGGTGCTACTCTGTGGTGCGGATTTAAACGATCATAGGGCATATTATAGCACCAATAATTACCATTTTACTTACATACTTATTATACGCAGTATACTGCTGCAATTTTTTTTTTTCTTTTCTTTTATAATTAGGTTCTGGTTTAGGTACGGTGCTACTCCGGTGCGGATTCCAAACGGCCGAGGGTGGTGCTTGTGTTTTACGTACGCATTGCGCAGTCTATCTTGTGGCGCGGATCCAAACGGCCACAAGGCAGCACTAGCGCCATCTACTATCTTACTACGTACTACGCGTATCTATTTGGTTGTTATATTATGTATGTGAGCCGAGTGTTGGTGTTGGGGCTTGTCTAGTTTATTGCGTTTTACATCAGTTTTGCTTGAGGGCTTGAAGGGATTAGACGACTGAGGTAATTTGGAAAGAGGAAAGTTAACACATTTAATCTGTATCATGCCGACACGCTTTGTCGTCGGTATTTGATATGTTTTTTGGCAATTTTACTACCGTCAGGAATTATAATGTGGGCATAGACAAATTAAAACGTCTATTCCACAGATGGACAATCTAAATTTTTTCAATCATTTTAAAGTAGTTTCAGGAGAGTCGAGCGTTCTTGTCAGTTATTGCGTGTCAAGCATCGCAATATTAGATCATGGGCTTGTCCAACACCCAGTCACTGAAATCATGTGCTCGTCAAGCATCAATTCTGGACGATAAAAATAGGACTGACAAGCCGATGCAAAATGAATGACTGACAGGTAGGTTTGATCATTTAGAGGGGGAAGCCGTAGGAAAAGTAGTAGAGGAGTAATGAGCAAACCCAACACCGCTCACAGGGGCACATACATTTTCCACTTAAATAGGTAATTTTTTATATTTGGTTTTAGGTATGATAAACAGTAGGGTCAATTATTATTAAAATATTTTATATTAGTTTTTTTTTTTATGTATTGGTTTATGTAGAACACAACAGTCGAGTAATTCTTATAAGTTTTGTTCTTTCAATTTTATAATTTGTCATATGTGACAGGCATTTACATTGACTGATGGTGGATTGCTTTCTGCAAAGTAGGGTTATAGTTTATTTGCGGTGGAGCAGTGTGGTTGGACGTGGGCGTCCGGAGAATTCCCTACGTGAATTCTTGCGTGCCGGGGGACTACTGTAGCGTTGTTTTTTTGGTGTATTAAACTAAATGAATGATAGTTTAGTTGATTTCCCTTGAAAGTGTAGTTTTTCAAAGTATAAAGGTACTTTTTCCTATTAATGATAAAATTTTATTGTTTGGCAGTAAGCCTCATGTCCTTTTCCTTATTTCCGTAAAAAGTTCATTTTAAATTTTCGCGTCATCGACTTTAAAAAAAAAAAAAAAAAAAAAAAGAATTAGAATCGTATTTCCCATATAATCGACTCCCCCAGGCCGCCCACTGATCGGGGCGCGTGCAGTTATGACTTCCGATGTCCAAGTCTTGATGTTGAGATCCTTTTCTGTAGTCCTCAAAAGTTGGTTAGTTCCGCGAAGTTGTTTGACCGTAGTTCCGTTGTGTTCGCTGACGTCCATCGCTTCCTTGCGGGCTGCGCAGCGGGGTTTGAGTGGCGGCGATCTTGTCGGTCGGCGGTCAAGCCATACCAATCGCTGAGCTCTCGTTGGACCCGCCGGAATGTGTCCGAAATCTTGGAATGCATCGGAAGGAAAGTCGAGTCGTTGAACTTTAAAATATCAGCTGGTGTGATTGAGACATTACCTATTTAATTCTTCCTTCGAAAATAACTTCATTTTGATATATTTTATTCAGACCAGTGTCTGATTACGCTAAAAGTATTCGGCCTTTTGGAGCCTATTTATTCAGACCATCGAATTTGACCAGGTTTGTGGTTTTTTTTACTACAGATTTTCGTTGACTGGAATCTTGGAAATTGTTTTATCACGGTACCTATTCGTTGTTTACAGGGATTTCTGGGCTTATTTCGCTACTAAGAGAAGCTGCTGAGTGCTTGTACCCATTTGGTGGATTTAAAACCATATTTATCGTTTCACAAGGAGCCGGAGGTAACCTGAGACAATCTATACTTTATTGTTATTCCCTATTAGGTACCTAGTTTTAAATGCCTGGAATTGGTCTAATTACTACTCTCAATTTCAGATCTTTTAGAGTGTAAAAGATCCTTGCAAATTGAGAGAATTATTAATCTAACTCGGCCATCAGCCAAAATATTTTGACCTTTCATCTCTTTTTTTAGTCAAGTGAAACCTAATTTTGGCTGCAGGTAGAATCGTTAAACAGAAAATGCTTTCATGGATAATATTTATTGTCAAAACCAACACTTTAAACAGCAGGAATATTTAGCTTTCTTGTAATAATTATGTTCTTTAAAATTATGAGCTATTAGTAAAATCTATGGGTTGATCTGGGTCGCCGTTGTTAACCACAGTACTGTTCCCCGAATACAGGTGAAGAAGCTTATACGGGGCCACGTTCCCAGCCCACTGCTCCGTTCGTCCAAGTAGTCTGAAGGCTAGACGTCGAGAGAAAGAAGTCGAGTTATACCCTGACACTCGTCACTCGCTAACGGCTCCTAGGAATCAATAATCAGCAGCCGTCGAATCTGTTCAAATAGGTACTATTTAACTGTAAAATCTACCTAACATTTAAACTAACCGAAGCGGCAAGTAATCCTCGGCAACAGATAGTCTCCGGACTTTAATATTTAGGCATTCTAGTTAAGTCTCGAGCTAGATTTTTACAAGATACTATTCTACCTGATATCCTTAGGGCAGGCATTCCTTACCCACATTATCTTTGAGTTAGTTTTAAGAGTTAACCACTTTTCTTATATAACCACTGGGGAAGCAGACGATATTTTTATTGTGTTATTTATATGTGTACCTCAGTGAAAATTCAGCGGTTAACAGTCAGTGATTGCAAAGATATTTATTATTATATAGAATCAAAAGGAAGTTTCAATAAAACTGTATTTTGGTATTTACCTTACATGTAGTTGTGTTCTTTATTTTCCCTAAATATGTCATTATGGTAAGTACCGCATGATTTGTATTTACTTACTCTTCTTGAACAGAGGGCAAGAGAAGAACTACATTACACTTCCCCAGTGGTTATATAAGAAAAGTGGTTAACTCTTAAAACTAACTCAAAGATAATGTGGGTAAGGAATGCCTGCCCTAAGGATATCAGGTAGAATAGTATCTTGTAAAAATCTAGCTCGAGACTTAACTAGAATGCCTAAATATTAGAGTCCGGAGACTATCTGTTGCCGAGGATTACTTGCCGCTTCGGTTAGTTTAAATGTTAGGTAGATTTTACAGTTAAATAGTACCTATTTGAACAGATTCGACGGCTGCTGATTATTGATTCCTAGGAGCCGTTAGCGAGTGACGAGTGTCAGGGTATAACTCGACTTCTTTCTCTCGACGTCTAGCCTTCAGACTACTTGGACGAACGGAGCAGTGGGCTGGGAACGTGGCCCCGTATAAGCTTCTTCACCTCCGGCTCCTTGTGAAACGATAAATATGGTTTTAAATCCACCAAATGGGTACAAGCACTCAGCAGCTTCTCTTAGTAGCGAAATAAGCCCAGAAATCCCTGGTCAAATTCGATGGTCTGAATAAATAGGCTCCAAAAGGCCGAATACTTTTAGCGTAATCAGACACTGGTCTGAATAAAATATATCAAAATGAAGTTATTTTCGAAGGAAGAATTAAATAGGTAATGTCTCAATCACACCAGCTGATATTTTAAAGTTCAACGACTCGACTTTCCTTCCGATGCATTCCAAGATTTCGGACACATTCCGGCGGGTCCAACGAGAGCTCAGCGATTGGTATGGCTTGACCGCCGACCGACAAGATCGCCGCCACTCAAACCCCGCTGCGCAGCCCGCAAGGAAGCGATGGACGTCAGCGAACACAACGGAACTACGGTCAAACAACTTCGCGGAACTAACCAACTTTTGAGGACTACAGAAAAGGATCTCAACATCAAGACTTGGACATCGGAAGTCATAACTGCACGCGCCCCGATCAGTGGGCGGCCTGGGGGAGTCGATTATATGGGAAATACGATTCTAATTCTTTTTTTTTTTTTTTTTTTTTTTTTTTTTAAAGTCGATGACGCGAAAATTTAAAATGAACTTTTTACGGAAATAAGGAAAAGGACATGAGGCTTACTGCCAAACAATAAAATTTTATCATTAATAGGAAAAAGTACCTTTATACTTTGAAAAACTACTCTTTCAAGGGAAATCAACTAAACTATCATTCATTTAGTTTAATACACCAAAAAAACAACGCTACAATACATACATACAAACATACTTACAAGAGACGCGCGAAAAACATAACCCGCAGTCGGGTAATAAAAAGACATAATTGCACCTTCAAAGTTCAGTTCTAACCGATGAACATAGTAATTGTGCTCATAACTAAGCCCGTAAAAAGTTGGCAAACTTACTGACACGTGAATAATTCACACAAACGGGTGGTTTAATTACCACGAGACTTTCTGTCGCGGATCCGGGTCAGTGTTCCGGCGCAAAACCGACACTTTTTAACCGGGCGGTAGCGGAACCGGGCCCTATTTTGTTTGGAACTACGCGTTTCGTGTAACGAAAATTGTGGAGTAAAATAAATAAAATATGCGTGGCAACGCGTGGGTTACACGAGTTGAATTGAAAGAGTAAAAGTTTTAATAGCATGATGACCAGCTCGAGAGCGGTTTTGCTTACGTGCCATTTTTTTTAATGTCCCCACTGCTGGGGCACAGGCCTTCCTTATGGGTGGATAAGGAAGACGGGCCATAACCCACCACGCGGGCCCAATGTGGATTGGTGGGTCTTAACGACTGCAAATGCAGCCGGGACGGCTTAACGTGCCTTCCGAAGCACAGAGGAGCTCGAGATAATAAATTTTTGGTCACCCATCCCATGACCGACCCTTGCGAACGTTGCTTAACTTCCGCAATCGCTGGGACAGGCGCTAAACCACTGCGCCACCAAGCTCCTCTACCTTGCTCCACAAAAAAACATCCCAACGTAGACAAACCCATGGTCCCAGAAAACAAGGTCTGTCATTCCGGGAGTAACACCATTCTTACGTCACTATCCAGTTGAACGACCTTATTAAGGCGGTTGTATGACCGAAAGTGGCGCCCTCAGAGGTTTTTATTTAATAAGTTATTAAAAGAAAAAGATTTTAATAATGTTTATCGTGGAGATTTTAGGGCCCATTTAGAAGGTAACACTACATGCTCTTTCGTAGTCATTCGTAGAAGTAGATAGCAAATGTGTCAAAAACGGCCACTTTTAGCAGTTTTGCTATCTAGCAGTGACTACGAGGGAATGTAACGATACCGTCTAAAAATACTAGACTGTGGGCTGGGCCCTAAAATCTCCACGATAAACATTTTTAAAATTGTGTATTAGAATAATAATATTAAATATAATTCACCGCGGCGCCACTTTCGCTCAGGGTACCACCATAATGTTTTTTTCTGTCACAATAATTACAAAATTATTGTAGTGTATTTTAATTGTGATTTGTTTCTCAATTTCAAGCCGAGATACAATAATCATAATAATTATTTATTTGGAACAAGTTACATTGTTACACTTAGTATTGTACGTTAATAACCGCAAAAGTTATAAAAACTGTGTCGCAGCACTAACGCCCGTCTCCGGTAATAACAGGGACAGAATGCTATACCTGCTATACTGAAGACGGAATGCTATACCTGCCCCCCTAGCATGACCAACGAAACTCAATAATATATCGCGTGATATAGCGTTTTGTCGACACCCAACTGTCAAAATCCATAGCTTAAAAGATGGTAGCATTTATGTAAGGTACCTACTTAAAGATATTATCTCGAAAAAGTCAAGAAATCGTAGAGATTGCAAAGACTTTCGACTTGTAATGGTCTAAGATCGCTGATAATAAGTTTTTTGGCTGCAATAGAGATTTTAGTGACACTTTTAATAGAGATTTGTGATTAGAGATGATCTCGAATTCGAGAAATGTCACAGTGCGCGAGAACTGGCCCCTTGGTCGTCGTCGCGACTGCTGCGCAGTGCGACGTAAGACGCAGGAGTCAGAACGCGTGCGTGGTGATGTCGTGGCTGCGCCTTGACGCTTCCTGACGCGTCGCTTCTACCTTGGTTAGATTGAGCCTTAACGGGTCGATACAAAAGTTGTAATGAGTTCCCCCCTAGATGCCGCCACGGATCTGATTAACGTTCAATCAAAGTAACCAGCGTCTTTCGCAAAGTTACCCATAATTATGTTACGAGTTTTGTGAAATCTTGTTATTTTCGACTTTCGAGGTTTTGTTCAGTATTGGTGGTTGGTATAATAATCGTAGTTTCAGATCCGAAACTTTAATTACAAACAGATAAAGCTTCTATTTGATTGCCAAAGTTAGTTTCGAAGTTCTGAATTCATTCGTATAATTGTAAAGTAATTATCGTGTTGGTTTATCAAAGTGAGAACACTTTCTCTATTGACATAAATGGTACTTTGGTTTTGGTCATGGATTATCTTTCGCTTATTGGTAACAGTTTCGGAATATTTTTCTACCCTATTTTTCTACCTCTAAATTAAACCAATGATACAACTTACACCAATAACTTTGATTAAAACATAGGATACTCTTTATCCCATCCAAATATTTCCAGGTTCAAAATTACAAGTGCTTTGTAAGAGTCAGGATGTTTGAAATTATACGCTTGTCGTACTAGCTATTTCTTGTTTTTAAACAACCTTTGATGATTGGTTGTAATAACGGTGGTTTCCTTTGTTTTCAGTAAACAATGTTAGATTTTCCTCTCTACTAATTAAACTACATACACTGATTCCCGTCCGAGAATTTGATCTGGTGCGAGTCGTATTTTTTCTAGTATATAATTTAGTATTGTATAAAAATAGCATTGTGAATGCAAAAATCTTAAATTTAAAAATTATATAGCTATGTCATCTTTATCAATTGTCAAAATATCTGGAAAGATATTTCAATTGAATGTCGAGGTAATTCCTCACATTGGTGAAATAACGCTGGCTTACAGCGTAACAGTTGGATATACTAGAAGAAATTCGACGATGTCACTAGTGATTCGGTAGCTCAGTGGTCAGAGCATGGGACCGAATATCCAAAGGCCGCGGGTTCGATTCCCGTCCGAATATTGATCTGGTGCGAGTCGTATTTTTTCTAGTTTATCATTTAGTAAGTATTACATACACCACTCAGTATACAACGTATTACAAAATAACACCTAATGCCGAATATGGTAGATAAGGGCCATCAAACTAAACAACTTTTACTATGGGACTAAATCTGAAATCACGAAAAAAATCTGCTGTTTCATACAAAAAATAATAACGAAAATATCAAAATGTATGAAACAGCTGATTTTTTTTCGCGATTTCAAAGTTGGTCCCATAGTAAAAGTTGTTCAGTTTGATGGTCCCTATCTACCATATTCAGCATTAGGGTTAATTTTGTAACACGTTGTATACAAAAAACACTACACATTTCTGAAAGTAAGTATTAAGTATAGTTATTAATGTTTCATGATTTTGTTTGTTTGAATCCTTATTAATGTTGTTAATATGAAAGTAAGTTTGTTCATTTGTTACGCTACTACTCAAACGATCCTGCATAAATATTTCCAGGGTTACAGAAAAGGACATAGGGAATCTTTCATCTAGGAAAAAAAATAGCTCCCGAGGGAAAGAAAAAAATCTATTCAAGCAGACGAAGTCGCGGGCGACCGCTAGTTCCCAATAATCCTATAATCCAATGATTTAGACAAATTAAGGTAGTTAGTTACACAAAGTCTTGCTGCCGTACAAATAAACGAAGAATAAGTTTATACTTAAGTATTATGCCGGGTCTATAACGAATGTTTTGCCCTACACAACCAACAAAACATCACAACATTCAACAAAATCCTCATCCTTTTTTTTGTTGAATATTGAGATGTTTTTGTTGATTGTATAGGGCAAAATACGCGCTATGGATCCGGCATTAGAATAACCAAAAATATTGCATAGAAATTATCAAATCAAATCAAAATCAAAAAAATATTTATTCAGTCTAGGCTGTTACAAGCACTTGTGAATGTCAAAGAAGCTACGCCATCGGTTCGCAAACCCTGAGCGGGAGACCTTGTAACGAGAAGAACCGGCAAGAAACTCGTCAAGGGCTGCTTTTTTCTCCCTGTATATTTCATACAGAGTTGTCAACATTGAAAAATGAGCTCCACATTTAAAGTGAGGTCATTTTCCATCACAATAATTAACAAAAGTTTGCACACAATGGGTAGGTAGGTTGAAATTAAATACCTACTACATATCGGATAGGTAATTGTGAGAGTAAATAACTTTCAACTAGTTGAGAAATCAGTAATCACTATGTCTGCTACTCGAAAGTGCACCTAAGTAGGCAAAATTTACCAAAAAACACTTGATACAAGACAAAAAAAAATAATAATAAAAAAACGCAATTCTTACAATTCAATATGCGTTAAGATAGGTACTCAGAAGCAGACCCATTCCCACTGGCAGCACCCGTTCACGAGCATGACGCGTGGACCAGCCATTATTACTCCTAGAGTCATATTCCTAAATAAACTTTTTGGTTTTTCCAATTCTAACCCCCTTATAATTAAGACTGTATAGCAGATGTATAGTTACATAGTGTTTTGTCACTTTCTTTTCAATGTCAAACTCAAATAATTTGACAGAGAGTAACCATTGTGTAACTATACATCTGCTATACAATCTTTATTAGTAAGGGGGTAAGTATAAACTTGTTCTTCGTTTATTTGTACGGCAGTAGAAGTTTTATACTAATCTATCCACTACCATGATATCACCTCTTTATCCACACACGTTACTTCCAATGTCAGCAAACACGATCCGCTCGCAGATCATATTACATGAGCAAACCAGAGTTATTGAATCAATTTACTGACACGTATGTGTAACCCAGTTGGAAGATTATGTTATCTGATTCAGCCAGCCTAGAAAATGGGGCGGCTATGATATTTTCTGTAACTTGCATACGATATTGCGGATTTGAATGTCTGTTGAATGGGAGTAGGGGCTAACTTTTGCCATAGATAACATAATGATAATACTACTAGTAGATTGTAGATTGTGATGAGAAAAGGTAGAAAAGAGAGATACCTATATAGAATATATACAACTTGTTACATAAAACCCCTCGAGCCTAATATAGTAGATAGGGACCATCAAACTGAATAACTTTCAAACTCTGAAAATCGCGAAAAAAAAACCAAAAATTAATAACGAAAATATCAAAATGTATGAAACATCTGATTCTTTTCCGTGATATTTGAGTTGGTCCCTTAGAAAAGTGATTCAGTTTGATGGTGGGATCTACTATATTCGGAATTAGTTTTTTTGTAACACGTTGTAGATAAGCAGTGTTGCATCCGTTTTATACTGTAATACTGTAAACAACAACATATAAACTCGATAACTTTGCATAGGAAAACTTAACACAAAAAATAAGCAACAATAATTACTTAACCTAACTTTGTCTCGTCAACTACCTCAGCCGATAGAGGTTTGTTCGATTTATTTTTGTCGATAATAATGTAAAGAATCAGCATATAATAGAGTTCGCTACGTAATATGCTCTTAAATAAGTTGTTTTGTTTTTCAGAAAATTAATAGGTAGATAGGGATCATCAAGCTGAACAACTTTTACTATGTATTCATTTAGATATTTCCGTTAATTTTTGTATGAAACAGCTGATTTTTTTTCGCGATTTCAGAGTTGGTTCCATAGTAAAAGTTGTTCAGTTGATGGGCATAATATATAATAACTTATTTAAAAAAAAAAAAATGAAAATGAAACGAAATTGCCCATAAAGCAAAAGGAAAAAAAAGAAGTAAAAAGAAAAATTGGCAAAAAAGGCCTGCCAAAAAGCGGGGAGCTAAAAGCAAAAAAAAAAAACTAGAAAGAGATAAATAAAAAAATAATTAAAAAAAATAATTAATATTATTTGCCTTTAATATTAAATCTTGTTTCCATCTTTTCAGTTGACTTGTCTTTTTATGCAGGCGGTTTTTTTTAACACGTTGTATAACATAAATGAAACAAACAATATAAACTTTGACGACCACCTCTACAGGTTGCAAAAAAAAAAATAAGTAGGTACGACGAAAATGTAAAATACTGAACCGTAACTCAATTTTTGTAGTAAGTACGTTCTATTTCGTTGCACCGCACAAGTTACACAAATAACCCAGTTGAAAGGATGCAGACTCCGTCGGCTAATACAATTCGAGCCGAGAAAATGGGACACGCCGCCGTTTAGAATATGCTGCGATCAATACCGAATATTATAATGATATCTTTCGGTGAAACGTCTTATTGTGATATTGTGCAGATGTTGGTGTTTAAGAATGTTGTAATAATAACTTAGTTTGAGGGTTTTGTTTGTTCAAACATACAAGGGCCCTATTTTATTCATTATATAGTCGTCATGCCCAAAATAGGGATGACGACATTGACGACTAATGAATAAAATAACGAAATACTATAAAATCGTAAACATATTAAACTTTAAGAGTAGCTTGTATATATACCTCTTGGTTTTTATACATTATATTGCGTATTATTTGTTTTATGACCCTTCAAAGTATTTATTTTAATTTTATACTTTTTAAATGGACTTGTCCTTTTAAAAAGTATAAAATTAAAATAAATATAATCTTTAATTAGCCCGTAAAATTTACAGCAAAAATTCCTACAGACTTTAAACTTCGTGTGTTTTTCATTATCTAATTTATGTGTATGAACAATGTAAGCAAGTTATAATTTCGGTTAGGAATTATATGAAAAAAGCGACATAATTTTAAACAATTACGCTATGGATATACATTATCGAGGTATCTACTTCACCTATACAGCTTCAGCAGGAATAGACAATATTAACAAGACACCTAATTATTATTAAAGCTAGTCCAAAATAAAAAGTTTTGATGTATTTTGGTATAAATAAATATTTGACCCTTGCAAAGAATCATCATCAATTAATCCTGAACTTCCCATGTGAAACGAAATTCTATGCTATATTTATTGACATAGCAGCAGAGGAACCACAGTCGCACGTATTTAAAACCAGCATATCATTGTTGACCCGTCCAGCACCTGAGTTCTAAACCAAACGATGCATGGTGGGGCATTAACAGATTTTACTGCGTCGTAAACGATAAATTATCAATTTATGCATAACGTTCAGTGCGCCTGCGCGTGTTTGGTTGCTGTTACTAATTCAGCTTGTTTACACACTGATGAATCGGCGATCGCCGAAATACATGTGTATCAGTGCAGTAATTTTAGGGCTATCGATTTTCCAGGAAAATTGGATACCTATCTACAATTTTTATTTAAATTCATCAATGCCCGCGCGGACAACAATAAAAAATCTATTGTGTCTCATTTTCCGGGCTTTGAAAGGTTAAGCATTGTTACTAAAACAAAAACAAAACTAAAATAAAATTGGAAAGAGAAAAATTGCGAAAATATGTTAAATAAATGAGGGTTGCCTCAAAAGTTAATGAGAGTTAAGATTAAAGAAGAAAAATATAAGACGTTTGTATAGATATAATTCTAAAATACATTCTTGTTTTGAGTATCCACTTAAATGATGTAAGTGTTTTGAATTTTGATAAGCATTTATCCCAAAAGCTTTTCTTGGAAATGGATATTGAGGTTGAGTGATTTAGTGAGATTCTATTCAAAACAGATTCTATTAATTTTAAATGAAAGGCCCTTGTATGCTAATTTTATATCTAAATTCAATATTGTATCCTAATTTATTTAATTGCAATATCAATAAGCTTACAGAGAAATTATAGATTGAATTTAAAGCATAAAAGCTTTGCCTACCAAATGTAACATGAAAGTGTTACGTGTAAAAAAAGTCTGGAACGGGTGGTAGGAAAATATAGACGATTCAAAAGTGCTTAATTATTAGGTGAGTTTATTTGAATAAAGACACTTTGACTTTAACTTTATGAACGTTGCGTTATCGATCGATCGCTTATGCGTTGTCGTTTGTGCGAACGATCGCTCGTGCGAAGGTACTTTTTTGTAAATATACAGTCTTGTGTTGTTGGTGTAATTGGAGGTGTTGGAGAGTCACCCCACTAAGTTAAAAATGTAAAAAAATATAGATACTTATATTATTATTCATTATTAGTTGTTAAAAAGTTAGGTAAAACTATTATGTAAATATTCAAGTTAGAATACGAGGGTTTTAGAAAAAACAGAAAACTTCTCATAAAAAGTAATGAAAACACTATAACAAAACAAACGGCAACTTTATCATACCAAATGGGAACAAATTGAGATTAATGTATGATTATAAAACGAATGCCAAAGCAACAAGTGTGCTAAGTGAGAAGAATCGGATAAGGGGTGCCTCTTAGAATCGTCTATATACCTAATAAGTAGAAACAGACCCACCCTTTACGACCTTTCTCAAAGCATATAGAAAAATAAACTTTAACACGCTACAGTAAAGTCGAGTTTTCTTCAAAAAGTGTGAACAAGAGAGAGCATTTCTTGACATAACTGGGTTATTCCCATTTGTGTTCAGAACATTCATTATTATGTATTTTTCGTTTGGTCCGCCAGATGGTGCGCGAATCTCTGATCGACTTGTTTTCAAATTACAGCTAATTTATGGTCGTTAGGCCACAATGAAACGGTTAAGATTGCGCGTTGCAAAATTAAGAGGCGTACTTAATGAGATACGGGAGTTGTTTGCGACGTTGAAGAAGAAGTAAAGTGTAAAAAGCAATGATTAATCGTTTGCTTTGAATAGCTTAGGTACTTTTGCTTTTCTGAATGGTAATTGTTAATGTGGGAACATAAAACATGATAAAGGTTCTACAACGATGTAGGCCTTTTATATTGTACGCAAGTGAAGCGTCTGTTTCAGCTTCCGTCCGGCTGTCCAGCTGTCCGTCAGTTCTCCTCTACAGGAGCCCAATCGCGGTAATTCTGAACGATAAAAATTGTTTAAAAAACAGTTTTTTTGAAAGGCAGGTTTTTTGAAGTCGGTTTTTTTGTTTTTTATTTATTTTTTTTATTTTTTTATTTTTAGTGTAAGTACCTTCTGTATAAGGTAGTGTAGGTATATTATTTAGGTAGAAAAATCGGCTCAGCCAAACGTGAGATAATCGCGGAGAAAAATACATACATACGAACTGAATAGGTACCTCCTTTTTTTGAAGTCGGTTAAAAGACTACACAATGGTATCCCTTCCCCAACAAAAAATCATCTAATTCGGTTCATAAATAACAAAATTGTCAAGTTGGTTGATTTAATATCATAGTATTTTCAGGATTACTTGTAAACTACTGAACCGATTTAAAAAAAAATAATGGGACCATCTCGCAAGAAAACTCAATCGAACAAAAAAAGAATCATCTAAATCGGTCCATAAATGTCGAAGATACACGCGAACAACGATAAAAAAAAAAACACAATCGAATTGAGAACCTCCTCCTTTTGATGAAGTCGGTTAAAAAAACGTTACGTTGTCCTTTAGATTATATTTACCTAAAAATCTTTAGTTTAGCTTCATAATTTTCAATTAAATTGTTCCAGATTGTAATTCTAGACTCCTTAAGCAGAGTATTCAAAAATTTTAACAAAACTTAAGTGAGTATTTTTCTGTAAACGAAACTGAAACAGTAACGATTAAGCATTGGTTTTATTGATGAAAATTAGCGCGATCTCAACAGGTTCTCGTGAAATTATTGTCTTATTTTCAAAATCTATCGCAATAGCTTTCATTTGACAGATGGATATGACACATTGCTGCATTTCTTTGGTAAGTTTTATTTATGCCAAAACGAAGCATTAATGTATCACATCCTGAAAGCGATTGCGATAGCTATTGAAATTAGACAATTATTCCTCAGGTTCGATAAATCAAATAGATTATTTTGTCGATTCGGTTTTTTCGATGTTTTCAAAATGGCGGAGATATTAAAGCGAGGTCTATATAGTTTTAGAAAACAAGAAAGCTTTTTGGAATTTTCTTGATGGCGCGTTTATAGGCCAGTAAAATCTTACAAATGTTTTTCCTAAAAACGCAAAATGCGATGTATAGCTGAATTTTTGGTGTGTTATTTGGACCCCTTAGGAGAGTGTGGAACTATGTTTTGCAAGCAAAAAAAGTTGTGTTAGCTGCGTTAAACGTGAAAAACTGCAAAAAAAAACAGTTTTTGTAGTTTTATTCAAAAACTTTGCGCTTTTGACATAAGTTACCAATTTCATTTTAAAAGTGTATTAAATTTCAAACAATTAAAGTCAACCCACAACTCCGTATGTCTAATAGTTTTTGAGATATGATGCTTGAAACATTGACACTCAGCGGCATATCTAACCGCCTACACCGTTATTTTCATACAAACATGCTCACTTCACAGTCTCATAAATAAAAAAGATTGTGCATCTCTGCAATGATTTGTATGTTGATAGATAAGTCAGGTGCTCATTTTTCTAATAAAAATGACAAATAAGTATAGAACTCTCAATTTATCCAAAAAGAGGAAAAGGTAAACCAATTTTCTCGTTCCATACAATGATATATGGTATAAAATTATGCATTGCTTTACTGAATTTTTTTGCAGTTTTTCACGTATAACGCAGCTAACACAACTTTTTTTTGCTTGCAAAACATGGTTCCATACTCCCTTAAGGGGTCCAAATAACATACGTACCTTCCAAAAATGCAGCTTCGCGTTTTGCGTTTTAAATGTCGAATTTTACTGGGCTATTATGTGATTTTGATAAGTTAATTTTAATTCTAGTTAACTTGTAATGGGGTGAACACAAGTATTTTTATAAAATAATTTATAATTTCATAAAGCTTAATTTACTGAGAGTGCTCTACATAGTCATTTAATTCTAACATACTAACTGTTCAATAAATCATAAGCATTATTGTACTCGTCCATTTCCATAACATTTGTAAACCAACATCCATAAATATTCCAGAGCGTGTATTCAATTCTTCCAAGAACTTGGGGATTCGTTTAGGTATTCCTTCCTACGCACTGAGAACAGAACTGGCAATAAATAAAGCAATTTGTGGGGGGGTGTCGTTTTATTTTGGGGGGAGAGAGCCAGATGTTCAACTGTTCGTGGGTAATACGTCGTCATGATGAGTGCACGCCTTTTTTGCGAAAACTCTCGCGTGTTTTGCTTATTCACCGTTTAGGGACTACCGCCACGAGCGATGTTAATCGCGGCGATCTTGGAGTCTTGTCACCTAATTCTGTCTGTAAGTCCGGCTGTTTTCCGGTCGAATCTCCGGTGAAATTTAGTAAAAGCATGTATTTCCATACAGTTTTTTTATTTTTTTCAAAATGGCGAAAGACGCAAACAAAAATAATATATCAGCTATTTCGAAAAGTGTTCACGCATAAACTTAAAGGGGTTGGTTGGAGGGTGTAGAATAATTTTAAGCTATGCAAAGACAGACTCTCGAGGTTTACAGCTCACATAGCGATTAGTTATTGTACTTAAACTTGGAAATCTGTTGAAGTTGTTTATCATTAACTACCATCTACACAATGTACAAATTAATGGTAGTTCTGAGAGTATCTCCACGATAATAAATATAATAGCGATAGTATAGCGGAGTATGCACCGAACAGTTGCTATGACGAGCAAAACGTCAACGACTGCACGCTGTCTTGTCAGCCTCTCAGGTCGTCTTCGCGACCGCGCAGTAGTTGCCGAGACACAAGACGCGCGTGCGGGTGATGTCGTGGCCGAGGGGTCAGCGTTTTCGTGGCTCAATCGCTCTTGCCTATCACCGAACTTCTTTAACAAAACATACGTAACTGCAACTCGCTGAGGCTAGCTGCAGGTCAGTCAACAGTTATACAGCCGCGACGATACGCTGACGATATAATCGTAGTCTCGTGAAGATTACCCGACGGTTAGCGTACTCATCGCGATTCTCTCGCTCGTGGAGGTGAAGCTTTAGAGCTGAGGCCTGAGGGTCCGTGGATCCGTGAGTCAGAGTTGGAAATTGCGCTGTCAGATAACTTTTAACAATGTTGAAATGGTTTAGGACTGTTGACGTTACATGGCTAAGTAAAGTATTCTCTTTTGATTTTTTTTTTCATTATATTATTGTTATTACTATTGTAACGTGACTCAATATGACGACGATATTCAGTGTTGTGTAGGTAATGGTGTGATATACAAAAGTAGATTTACCAGGCGATTTGCTAAACCGCAACAATATACCGTAAATAATAACCGTAAATTGCGCAAACCTAATTTCAATGAAGTGGCGATTAGATTTTACAAGCAACAGTCGATAAAAAGCGCTAGTCAACTAAAATCGACCAGCAAGTCGCCTAAAAAACGACCCGTGTAAATGCCCCATTACTATTCTAAAGTTTTAATTAACTTACTATATAAGTTAATTAAAAGCTTAACTGTCAGAAACATCGCACGGGATGCACACGTGTAACAAATATTCCTGGAACTGACATTACCTCGTGATGAGGGTCAAAATTTACACAATTGTGTACAAAATTACGCATTAGATTTCAATGCTTGGGAAGGTATGAATAATATATGGACTGCTGCTTGCGTCAAGTTTTCTAAATAGATTTCATGTTAAAGAAAATACCTATATTATTGAATTGAAGTTTTACAAACGCCCTAAAGTTTTCCTTATGGGTGGATAAGAAAGAAGAGCCATAATCCACCACGCAGTGCAAATGTGGATTGGTGGGTAAACATTAAAATTGAAAGGGGAAAAAATACATACATACATAATATACTCACGCCTGTTTCCCATGGGGGTAGGCAGAGACTATGGATCGCCACCTGCTACGATCCTTGCACACTTCTTTCGCTTCATTAACATCTATCAAGGGAATATAATATATGTTAAGAGGTCCTATTGATAAATGGCGTAACCATATCAATCAAAATCTACCTAGCTATTTTTAGTAGCAGTAGTTTGTAAAGTTTACACAAACCATGAGATAGCAAAATTATTTATTATTCAAGAGCTGTGCTAATTTTATGACTCTTTCTTCTTTATATTTACCGAAAAACTTATATCCAAGAAGCTCCGTGCTATAATTTTAAAGTATTTATAATAGAAACACGTTTTCTCACCTCCATAAACTCCTAATGAAATTTCTCATTCAAAAGTTCTCTGTACTTCTCGACTTGGAAGTGTTATTTGCTTAACTTTCGACTTGTTTAGATTTCTTCCTCTGCCTTGTAATTGTACTTCAGTTCTAACGCCAAAGATTTTAGCTAAATTTATTTAAGATGTTGAAATGTTTTATTGTAAAGTATTTCACAAACGTTCGTGCTAACGGATTTCGTAATTTATAAGTACATTCATAAGTAAAATAATACTCTAATTTTCATAATACATTTTTTTTGTTTCGTTCACGGTTGGACATCTTATTTAACGTTTGTATTCATACATACTTTAATGTATGTAACTAGAAAATAATTACATTGATTTGAACTAAAAAAATTTCTGATCTACTGGGTCAAAAGCTGTAGGTAATTAAGAAACAATTTAAAATCATCATACCAGTCGTTTTAATTTTGGTTTTATTGGAACAGTGTAATTATCTAGTAACGATATAATCAAGTTTGTAAATATCGTAACTTATGGGCGTTACAGCTGATAAGTTTCATTCGGCGGCTGTTTACGCGTCGTTGATATAGATGGCGCCAACAAGTTTATTTAAATAAAGCTTATAAATTTGACTTTGACTTTGACAATAATAATGTATTCTAATGAATTCTATGCGCTGAAATAGAATCACGAAGATTCGCAATTAGTTTTTAGCTTGCTTGGATAAAAAACAATTAAAGTGTTACATATTCGTTGACTATTTTCGCCAGCAGCATAATTAGTAGCTTAGTATTTTTCCGGAATTGGGCTGCTTCAAAGCCTATTCAAAAGCATTGCGCTATTGTGTTCTAGAATTTTCGGTTCTGCGATGCTTTTACAATGTTCCTGTTTGTTCTTCGTATTCTCTGGTATTTATGAGCGGCAGTACACTTTTGTATTCGGTTGTTCTGTTTGTTGTTACTTGTGTCCAGATGAAAATATTTACTTTTTATTTTAAAGTAAAAATAATGCTCCAAAATAGTTACATCTACAGCATACAATATACACTGACGCACACCGTTTAGTACCATATGCAAACACTGTCTTTCACCACGGCTGAGAGACTTGGAGTCCTGAAATACAGGGCTGACCTAGTTTAGGCTCCAGTTTATTACTTAGAATTTTGATACTATATACCTAGATAATTGAATGTACCTAACTTTAGTAGAAATAAATTATTTTTCAGTTTTTTTAAATGCTAAATTACACCAACGCCCTTGAACTCTCTTGAATTAGTTCCGAAAGCTTCAGTTTTAAATCACGTCTAACTTTAGAGTTAGACGTGGTTAGACGTAAGCTTTTTCTGTTCTTCCTTTCATTAAATAGGAGAGACAGCATTAGTTTTAAGCTAGATCTAACATTTGAAAATAAGGTATAAAAAAAAAATGAGATAAATTATTCATTAAAAAATTCTAGCAATGGAATCCGGTGCGAAGGACCATTTTGAAATTAACTTAAAAACTATTAAAATGAACTATAATGTCAAAATGGTCTTTCGATTTTACTTTATATCAGTATTTTATGTTATAAAAAGACTTTGATATGAAAACAAAATAACAAAAGCTCCCATTTCAGGAAAGCTCTTCACAAGTATATTTATGGCGACATCTGTTGACAGGCGTATTAGCAAATAATTAGGCGGAGGACGAAATTTATGCCAAGGATTTCACTAAGAGGCTTTTTCAGACCTTAGAGGGAAACATTAATGCTATTGTACAAACGAAACGTTCCTCTGTTTTCTTTGACAATTTAAACGAATACGTACTCATAAAAACAGACAAACACATGTCAACGACTTTAGAAACCTATGGTATAAAAACCGACTTCAAAAAACCTGCCTCTAAAAAGCAAGAAATAATATACAAATCATTAGATACGCATTATCATTGTTATAATAAAACACGTCAATTGAAGTCGGGTGGGGCTTTTAGAATAAAAAAAAGGAAGATGTACTCCAGCCCCACCCGACTTTAATAGACGTGTTTTATTATAACAATGATAATGCGTATCTAATGATTTGTATATTATTTCTTGCTTTTTAGAGGCAGGTTTTTTGAAGTCGGTTTTTTTGTTTTTTAAACAATTTTTTTATTTTTTTATTTTTAGTGTAAGTACCTTGTGTATTAGGTAGTGTAGGTATATTATTTAGGTAGAAAAATCGGCTCAGCCAAACTTGAGATAATCGCGGAGAAACATACATACATACAAACTGAATACCTCCTTTTTTTGAAGTCGGTTAAAAAGACTACACAAAGGTATCCCTTCCCCAACAAAAAAAATCATCTAATTCGGTTCATAAATAACAAAATTGTCAAGTTAGTTGATTTAATATCATAGTATTTTCAGGATTACTTGTAAACTACTGAACCGATTTGAAAGAAAATTAAATGGGACCATCTCGCAAGAAAACTCAATCGAACAAAAAAAAGAATCATCTAAATCGGTCCATAAATGTCGAAGATACGCGCGAACAACGATAAAAAAAAAAAACATACAATCGAATTGAGAACCTCCTCCTTTTGCTGAAGTCGGTTAAAAAACGAAACTTAATTAAAGCAGACTCTGACGAAGTAAAACACTTTTTAACGGATACTAGCGTGGTTTTATTAACTTTGGTAATTGGTTGGTATTTGGTTTAATTTTTTATTTTCCTGACGTTTCGGCACATTTGCAGTTCCCCGTGACTACGGCAGCTGCAAAGGTGCCGAAATGTCGGGAAAATAAAAAATCAAACCAAATACCAACTAATTACCAAAGTACTTTCAATAAAACCGCGCTAGTATCCGTTAAAAAGTGTTTTATTTCATATCTAAGTCAACGTCAAAAGTAAAAAATAGCTTATATACTTAATTATTAAGTACCTACTTTTGAATCGTCTTATTTTGTATCACTAGATACTATTATACTATCTAGTGATTCTAGTGAGTGCGTATAAGCTTGAGAGGTGAAAATATAAATAGAATCTAAAGAATTTATAATTTATTCTTCCGGAAAAATAGCTTACCGGTATTTTAATACTCTCCAAAGTTCCTTAAATTACTTTACAATTAAACCAGCACGCTTTCTATATCTACCGAAATTCTATACCAAGTTAAAATCTCGTAACGACACCAATTTGTTTGTATCAAATCTCACATTCCCTTTGTCCACAGAGATTTGGGGTCTCACGTTGATTCAAGTAGATAAATGAAGGTTGTAGATCACGGCTTTCGCCTTGATTTTAGCATCTAACAGCCTGGCTACGCAAAGGGGCGACCGAAGGCAGCGCTATATGCGAACTCTTATGGCTTGTAATGCCAATCCACCACCATAGTGTAAAATAATATGTCATTTTTGATGTCCTCACTGGGGCTGGGGCACTGGCCTTCCTTATGGATGGTAAGAAGGATGGGCCATAACTCACCACGCGCGCCCAATGCGGATTGGTGGGTGTTAACGACTGCAAATGCAGCCGGGACCAACGGCTTAACGTGTCTTCCGAAGCCCAGAGGAGCTCGAGATAATAAATTTTTGGTCACCCATCCCATAACCGACCCATGCGAACGTTGCTTAACTTCCGCAATCGCTGGGCCAGGCGCTAAACCACTGCGCCACCGAGCTCCTCTGCGCCATATAAAAAAAATATAATAGTGTTAAATCACCGAAGAGCGCGCGCGACGCCGAAGGGTCGCGGACTCGCGGCAACCAATGCGTGCTGCCTCGATTTCGGCTTCCATTCTCGGGCGCGTGAGTGTGACAAAGTGTCAAATTCGAGATTTCTCGAAAAAATCAAGAAATCGTAGAGATTGCAAAGTCATTCGACTAGTAATGTCGAAAATCGCTGGGAATAAGTTTAGTGCTGCAATCAGTAGAGATTTTAGTGTCATTTTTAATAGAGATTTGGGATAAGAGATAATTGTTGCAATGAGCGAGAATCGGCTCTCTGCTGGTCGTGGCGACAGCGCCATTCAATTAATGTCCCTCAATGCGAAGTAACGTTGAGGGACGCCTCGCAGGCAGCGCAGTTTTCCGCGCCTCCCGCGCCACGTACTCACGATTTTCCTGTCGCGACCGCTGAGTAAACATTATTATATTTCTTTACATACACTATAGTACTACTGTGCCGGGGAATGAACAAAGAATTCACGCGTTTTGTTGCGCTAGGAACTGATACAATATTGAATAGAATAAGAATAGAATAGAAAAATCTTTATTTGAGACAAAACAACTATTTTAAAATACATTGATGGTTACGATTTGTCCCAAATCGGTCCCAACTCAGCATAATACTTGGCCCCTGACCAAGTGCTGATCTTCCGTTGGAACCGGTTTGGTGATGCCACGGAACAATGACCGGCAAAACATACTATAAAACTAAACATTACAATTTAAAGAAAACTAAAAAAATAAAAACAATATAAACCAATGCAGTATGGGTAATCCCCGTGCACAAAAGGCAACACAAAAAAAAAAACAAAAACACAATATTCACTCGTCTTTTTTACTACTCCAAATAGTTATCTGTGAACGAACAGACTAGGTACCTAGTCTGTGACATTGACATTGACATGAGAGAGGTGTGAGACGCTCTTTATCTAATTATTACACATCAGCGAACAAAATAAAACATGAAGAACAAAACATAAAATTTCATTGATACGGTTCATTGATAATTCAGTTCAATGCAATATAAAAAAATCAACCAACATCGGCAGACAGAATCAACACTACAATGCATATGGGACATACAAACAAGGTAAGAAAAAGTATTGTCAAAGTGCACTTGTATCCTGCACTTGAGTTTCCTGCATTTTCTGAAAGTTATTAAGAAACAGCTTGAGTTTTTTCCTAAAACCGTTGATACTTTGCAGGCCCCTAATCGGTGGAGGAATATTATTCCAGCACTTGGAAGCCGCGTAGCGGAAACTACCTCGGAAGGCAGCAGATGCATGTTGAGGAGTTGCCAGCTGTTTAGCATCTTTTCGGGCCCCATAAGGCTTACGACTTGATAACCAAAAAAGTTTAGTATATAAATAGGAAGGTGCTTTATGTTTAACCACGCCAAACATTAAGCAAGCTAAGTGCAGTTTTCGACGGTGCCTCATTTTTAACCGACTTCATCAAAAGGAGGAGGTTCTCAATTCGATTGTATGTTTTTTTTTTTTTTTTTTTTTCAAATCGGTTCAGTAGTTTACAAGTAATCCTGAAAATACTATGATATTAAATCAACTAACTTGACAACTTTGTTATTTATGAACCGAATTAGATGATTTTTTTTGTTGGGGAAGGGATACCGTTGTGTAGTCTTTTTAACCGACTTCAAAAAAAGGAGGTAAGTTTCAGTTTGTATGTATGTATGTTTCTCCGCAATTATCTCACGTTTGGCTGAGCCGATTTTTCTACCTAAATAATATACCTACACTACCTAATGCAGAAGGTACTTACACTAAAAATAAAAAAATAAAAAAATTGTTTAAAAAACAAAAAACCGACTTCAAAAAACCTGCCTCTAAAAAAAGGAAGAAATAATATACAAATCATTAGATACGCATTATCATTGTTATAATAAAACACGTCAATTGAAGTCGGGTGGGGCTTTTAGAATAAAAAAGGAAGATGTTCTCCAGCCCTACCCGACTTTAATAGACGTGTTTTATTATAACAATGATAATGCGTATCTAATGATTTGTATATTATTTCTTCCTTTTTTTAGAGGCAGGTTTTTTGAAGTCGGTTTTCAACAAAGTATGCCTATTTAAGAATGGGGTCACGTGGTTATAGTCCGGTTTGGTATGAGAATACCAGAGGGCCTAGCCAAAGTAACATTGGCAAATCTTCGTTATCGCTTCGCTTTCGAAACATGTATGGGATTGACATAAGGTTTCGTTAACAATCGAATTTTAAAACGTCAAATCCATACATGTTGCGAAGCGAAGCGAAGCGATAACGAAAATTTGCAAATGTTACTTTGGCTAGGGGGGCTGAACTTAATGTTTATGTGTTAAGCGGCTCTTCTAATCAATTTATATTTTTTTCTAACCCTAACGCTGCCACAGCTAAAAACTTAAATTAAACAACTATTTACATACTACATACTAATACTATTCAAGAAAATCTTTTGGAAAATTCATCATAAATACGAACCCTCAGTCTCTTGGGGTCTCTTGTTCAAACTATTTTTTTACCATTTGATGAAATATTCAATCTTTATGTCCGTACCTGAAATAAAAAGAATATTAATTAGTTTTATATCACATACAAAAAAAATAAAAAAGACAAATATAATTACTAACAACAATTGTTTACTTATACTTTTAAGTTGACATTTTATGTATTCATTAGCATTAAAATACTTAAAGTGGGTTGTAAAAAGCACTTTTTAATATTTTTTTAGGTAGTTAAATTGTCGTCATTAAATTGACTATAAATGCCTACGTCGATCGTATTAATTATGAAAGTTGTACAACGTATATTTATGATGAAAAAAAAACTCTATAAAATCATAACATTTGGAATGTCACAATCAAGTCCCTATAATGCAGTATTTACCTACCTTAAAAAATTATAGCATGGTTTTGCTTTTATTTTATAGAACTGATGCCGCTGCTATAAAAACGTTGATGTTCAACGTTCCATAGAAACAATGAAATGAGAAACATTTGAATTTATTTGACTACCAAATTGCAGCGAACATCTCAAACGGCTTTATTATGCAATTACTCTCATTGTATCCTTTTTAAAGCCCAAAAACCATTTTAAAACTTATCTCCCTCAGTCGTGGAAGATGTATAACGGTGCTCACTTCCACAAAGGAAAAGATAGCGTATGTTACAGATTTTAAGGTTATATTCCTATGAAGGTGAATCCAGGTTCCGATCCGATTAAATTTGATGAGACACGGATTTTCCAGGCAGTTTGTTCGGTTTAGTGGCCTCTATGTCCTATAAATATACCCAGTCGTGGTGAGATTTGGCCTAAAGATATTTAAAGGACGGATGTTTTCACTGAAATCTGATAGTACGGGTTGTGTTTGGACGATTGAATCAATTAATTATATTAGAAACATAAGCATTATAGTCTTGTATCATCATGTATCGTATTCGTCATGTATCGTCACAGGGATTGAATAGTGACAAGCTGCAAGGCAAGGCTGTTGTATGTTTATAGAGATGTGAAGTGTGTTCTGTTCCGAATACCTACTTAAAAAAATTATAAATTGACTATCGAAATTATTATAAAATTGCTTAGGTACGATTTTGATATTTGCATTTTTTTTTAATTGACACTTTTATCACAGATATTATAATAATAAACTAATAATATACTACCTAATATACTATTTATTAAATGCGGTAACGCGAAAAATATACATACATACTACTACATGAACCAAATATTTAAAACATTAAAAGAACAGACGTCAATTTTGTTATATTTCTAAATATTGTATTCCCTAACTAAATCCTAATTAATTTCAAATCAGCTTGAATAACTTTATGTGTTTCCTATTCTATAATTCGCATTAAGTTACAAACTAAGTTGGAAGTTTAAGAAACTATGTGCCAGAGTGAATCTTCGTGTGCGTAACTTTAACTTAAATCTTCAGCGAGTAACCTCAGAAATTTGTAGACCCGTAATATTATAGCTAAATAATAATATTAAATAATACTCAATAGGTAATTAAACATTCATTATAATTTTATATCGAAAATATAATTTATTAATTAGTACGAATAGCTTATGAATCTTAAAATACTTATTTTTTTTAATTCATTGTAAAGGTATTCTTCGTAACTTTTATGTTTCCATAAATCAATAACTTTTCCAAGTATTTTAACAACAAATGCCAATTTATACCAAAATTAAGGTATTCTTAAAGAATTATGCGACAAATATAATAATTAATTATGACTCTTCAGTTTTTCCCGAAGTTATAATTCTCATCATCGCCTTTGTGAGGGATGTGGAGGCTCTTGTTAACAAGAGAGGAACAATGACCCTCTTAAGGCCTGATGGCGTTATTGTTTTACTTTTTACTTGATATCTGAAAGAGAAAATTAATATTAATGCTACTTAGGAGCGTGTTTACGTAAACAATGTGTAGATTACTTTATTATAGAAGCTTACGCGATAAAAATTCAAAATGTGTACATAGAAAAAATATGTTATTTAATGCAAGTAGTCGCTCATGGCGGAGCTTGACAGACTCAACGTACTCAATCACGTTTGTTAAGCAACGCTCGGTCCGGCCAGGTGTCAGATGGGTGACCGTTAAGTGGCATTACAACTGAGTGTAGTCTTAAAACTGAGTTTAACCATCGGTCACGGCTGTTGTCATCTGATAACAGTCGTTAAGCCAAGTCAGAGGCCTTACAGGCCGATTGATAAACTGTAACACCAGAGGTGGCCAGGCCACTAATCCTCAGACTATAAGACAGAAAGAAAGAGTGAGTAGATCGTTAGGTTTATTCTAAGATAACGCTGATACTGAAAGACAAAGGGCAACATCAAGGCTGCCTCGTGAGGCGGGCATCCCACGCGAGGCATACGTGCCAAGGCATGTTCGCGATGCAGCCTCGCGAAATTTACGTCCCGAATTAAGGTTTTATTGAACGTTGCTGCGTGGACGCCATTTTTAACCGACTTCCAATAAAGGAGGAGGTTCTATGTTCGTCTGTATATTTCTTTTTTTTTTTTTGTATGTCCACCGATTACTCGAAGACGGCTGGACCGATTGAAATGATTCAAACGTTATTACATTAGGTACACTCCCAAGTTGGTCTTATTTTTTAAAATTTGGAAATCGGTTCAGTACTTTTCAAGTAATTTTGAAAAAAGCACGAAAATAGTATGATTTTGTGTGAATTACCTCGATGATTGGTCGAATTACTTCTTTGTTTATGAACTGAATAAGATAATATTTTTTTTGTTGGAAAGGGATATCTTAAGTCTAGTTTTTTAACCGACTTAAAAAAGGAGGTTCTCAGTTTGTCCCGTATTTAAGTATGTTTCTCCGCGATTATCTTACGTTTGGCTGAGCCGATTTTTCTACATATATAATATACCTTACCTACAAGGTACCTACACTAAAAATAAAGAAATAAAAAATTGTTTAAAAAAAAACAAAAAACCGACTTCAAAAACCTACCTCTAAAAAGCAAGAAATAATATTCGTAATAATAAAAATGCGTCTATTGAAGTCGGGTGGGGCTTGTAGAATAAAAAAATAGGAATTTGTACTCCAGCCCCACCCGACTTCAATAGACGGATTTTTATTATTACGAATATTATTTCTTGCTTTTTAGAGGTAGGTTTTTTGAAGTCGGTTTTTTGTTTTTTTCTAAACAATTTTGTTACTAAATAGAAGACGTAAAAAAGTGCAAGACTCTACTTGGTATGCGGTATTTTGCTCAATTTATTTGGGATTAATTAAAAAAGTTACTTCACCGTTTAAAGTATGACTGTATAACATAATTATGAAAACATAACATTTAGTAAAAAATGATTGTCATAATAGCAATGCATTTCCTTTATACATTATTCAATAGTTTCTTTGAAACATAAGACTGTAACAATTCATCCCTTCCAGAAATATTTGGAAACCGTAACACTCGCCAAATAGGGTAAGACCTTTAGATTAAAGGGCTCCATTAGAAATCCTTTTGTTGCGAAGGTCAGAGGCCGCCTTTTATTATAACAGAGATATCTAACGTGGGCCTCTTATTGCTAAAATAATACAATACTCGTGTAATGCAATGAATTTCATATTAGTGTAAGTACGAGTATAATATAGTTAGTTCTTTTATTATTATTATTATTATTTATTTTATTTATTAGAAAAACACATTTTCAATTTAATTATATGCAATGACGGTGTCTCATAAACCTTTAAAGGTTTTTCTGTACACCGTAACTCGTCGTCTTCTTTACACATTAGACACAATTCAAACTATTTACGGGACACATACGTATACATAACTCATTTAAACAATGATTATATTATTGATTAATTATCAATTTTGTCGGTAGGTAGGTCGTAAGTAAAAAGACAGTTCGCTCTCCGACGAAGGACGACAGCGCACCCGGTCGGCGCGCGGCGCTGCGGTCGCCATTCGCATTACTCAGATCGTGTTGTTATGATAAGTTTTTTTCCGCGTTGAATAAATACAGGATGTTTTTTTTTATTTACGTTAGTTATTTACGTTTAATTTCTTAAGACAGGTTTGAGATTTTTACGTCTCGGAATATCATTTGACTTTGACAAAGCTTAGTAATTATTGACGCTCTGTTTATAAATTCACAAAATTATAGAAACATAATCTTGACAACAATAGCTTTCCTAACAAATAAAACAGTGTACCAATACAGATAACAAAAACACTAACCTCATTAATACAAAACAACAAGCTTAGATAAAAGGTAACGGTTTTAGAGCTTACCGATTGTAGAGCTTAAAGTAAACTTTGATAATATTTGATAATAGAAATCGGTAAAAACAAACAGTGTTTATTGAGTTTTCCAAAAATGATAACCTTGTTAGTAATTTATTTATACTTAATTGCTGATACAGAGGTTTCAGAATACATTGACGGTACCTTCCTTATATACGCTTAATCTTAAAATAACAGATAATAAATTAATACTAAACTCAAAGTTAACCAGAATATAAAGCGAGTTCATTACTTAACACTATTACGTGGCGAGTTAAAAACATTCTTAACAACCAATCATAGGTACACTTTAATTTTTATACTCCACCTTATACAATACTTTAATTACTCCAATTCGTGAATCGTAGGTAATTAAAAAGAAATCATTTACTTATTACAGTAAAAAAACAGATTTACAGCAAAATAATTAATTACCTAATTTGGGCAATTTCCAAATTATGCCTCACAATTCACACACTATAGTTACATAGATGTATCGATATGCCATCGATTTCGCAATCGAGGAATTACGAGTAACCAGTCATGGCTAAATAACTCGAATTATCCAATTAGTAAATTAATGATATGCTCATAGCACGAGGTATGCATTAAATATCATTAAATATGTCTAATTATAAATAATTTGATGGCTAAAAAGTAACGAAAGTACCGGCACACTCTTTGGAGTTACTGTAAAATTAAATAGTGCTGTCGATAAATTAAAAAAATACTGTTCCTCATATAATACACTTAAGACTACTTTACACTACATTTCACTAGATTTAAGCCTGAATAGAGTGAAAGTAGATTATACATACAACAAGTGAAAAAAGAGGGAATTTAGTTCGAGGGATACAAAGGACTCTACTTTTTACCATTGACTGCGAGAAAACAAATAGCAGTAGGAACTTATACCTATATAATGAAATTATCATATTTTTATTATTTAGGTAGGTAATCAGTAATAAGTATTTAAACATTAGAAAATAGTGAAACTAGAAGTTTTCCAATGACATAAAACAACCACGCTAAGAGGGAAACATGATCAGTTTGGCATCAGTCCATTTCATCAGTTTGTATAGACTTTGAATTTTTACAGACTAAAGATCGTACCAGACTGATGCAAGACTGAACATCTAATCTTAGAATCCAAAGATGAGACACTAAAAAGTAGAACCTAAATAAAATTGGCAGGATATTTTTTTTTAATTTGTATAACTATGGCTTTATCTATGGAATAGCTCCATGCTTTCAGCAAGTTTTTTTACATAATTCATACGATGCGCGCTTGTTCCAAATTCAAAACATTTTTATTCACTCGGTGAATAAAACAGCGTTTTATTCACTCTTATCGTTGAATTAAACGCACTTTTTCGAGTGGCGATGGTAAAAAAATACTATTAGAGCAGGACTTCGACTGTAACTAATTATCGACACTTTAAGTAGTTGAACTCACCATAATAAACTGAGATAAAAAAATACTTTATTTCTGAAACTACTGTTTAAGATTAACGTCAATGGAATGGAATAAAATCTGCGAAAACTTACTCTGTACAATGAAATTGTTTTATATAATAGAGTTTGAACCTTATGTCCTTCAGAGAGGGCCAATATTGCAGTAACCGCTTCATTGTTAATGGGGCGTAAATTGGAGCGAGCTTGGATATTTTAAGTGCCATGTGCCGGGAGTTTGGCTTTTTAACCAACTTCAAAAAGAGAGTAGTAGGAATTTTATTTTATTTTAATTTTAACTATCTTTATTGTACAATACAGAATGGTACAAGTGGCGGACTTAATGCTAGTAGCATTCTCTACCAGTCAACCTTTCGGAAAAACGATATTCGCGAATGCTGTACAGAATAATACATAATATTACCTATAATCTATATAAACATCTACATAATAATTATGATATACTCATAATACACATACAAACAATATAATTACAAAAATATAGATTACATACATACATACATATAATAATAAATACAATATTATACTCTATAATATTATAAGGAAAAGGAGAAAAACGATGACGTCACTTTTCACACTATGAGCATAATCCATTCAGGAGAATGTCATGCACTTTTTTTTTAAAGAAAATTCTCTGATTGGTTCAGGGAGATCATTCCATAGGTATATAGGCACTCTAACATTTCTTTTTAGAACTAGTCGTATACAATTATCAAAAATACTGACAACGAGACAGGTTGGAGGGGATAAGGTGGGCCAACCCACCTTGCGAGCCATTAAACGGATTAGTGTTACTACATTATAATTTTAAAGCCACCCAAATTATTTTTATCCGCCTCTGTGGTCCAGTGGTTCGCCAACATGTGTAACGGTTCATCATGACGCAGCGGTTCCGGGTTCGATTTCCAGAAGAGGGGTACAGTTTGTACTCGCTTTAGTTGGTGGTAGGGCTTATTTCAAGTCCGCCTGGCTAGCTACCACTATCTTACCTTGACGCCATAGCAATAATTAAGAATTATTGTGTTCAGGTAGTAAAAGGTAAGATAGCCAGTTCCTCAGTGGTGAGGATTCCGGGTGTAGTGCGCTTACATTTTCGGCCTTATCGTCATTTAACATCAGGGGAGGTGAAGGCCAAGCACTGTTTCATTGTGGGTAAACAAAAATCAAAACTATAATAAAAACATAGAAGGAACTTAATATTATCAAATTAATCTCGTTGAAACTTTTTCCAACAAGATAAATGTGCCATAACTACGAGTGTCTTTAGAAATCAAGTTTGCTTATTTACAAACAGTGTTGCTAATGAGGTCCTGTGCGAAGTTTTAATACCATTAATGAGTTTAAAAGTATAAAATAAGTTAGCACAGGGTGCGACAAGCATTCATGATCTGAATACCGAAGTTGTCACATCGCAGTGTAGTTGGGAAATAATCGTTAGTGAAACTTTCAAAATGTCATTGGATTCGAGTCGTATTGACTTTATGGAGCAGAATCAACCACAAATGTCGTGCTATTCAGAATCATACCAACATTTACAGGTAAATACTGTGATTTGTTACTAACTCATGTACCTATAGGTACTAAGAGCTAGCCAGAGGCTAGCCACGGAAAAAGGTTTGCAATTTATAGAGCAACGAAATCCCTCTAGTAACTAACAAGTAACTAGACGGATTTTGTTGCTCTATAAATTGCAAAACTAGAGTCTAGTTAGTGTGCCATACTATCATTTAGATCCGGGCGCCTGGCAGACGTTCAGCGGTGTGGGTAAGAGTTGGTGGTAAATTGCAGGTGTGCTTTTACAACCCTTTAGTTGCGAAATCATTCTTACCTTCATCGCTGAACAGCTGCCAGACGCTCGGATCTATTAGTAATGATAGTATGACACAATAACTAGAGGGATTTCATTGGTCTATAAATTGCAAACCTATTTCCGTGGCCTACAGCCAATTTAGGACGATTTGGTAACTTTCTAAATCTGTATTATTGTAATTACAATAAATCTACCCACTCTATTTACGATTCGAAACTGTTAGGTAGGATCAACAGTTTGTTTAGTAATATGATACTTTTACAGTAATTTTAACATAAATCAAAATTAGCAACTTTATAAAGGTACCATTTGAATGAAATTTTAAACATTAGATGATTTATGAAATATAATAACAGAATTATAATAATTTATTACAGAAACAGCATTATGCACTGGACACTTCCACATCAGAACCTCCTGAGTACGACGCAGTGAGCAGTACAAGCCATCTTGATATGGGCTTGGGGCTGAATGAAAGTTGTAGATTTATAGAAAGTGATCCTAATACGTACCCAATTATACTCAATAGAGAAGCTTACTTATCGCAGAGCAGAGTGGGCGTTACTGAAGATTTAAACAAGCCAAAAGCTGTCATTAGGCCAACTGTTACACGTGAATTTGTGTCAACTACTGGTGAAAAGTTTGTACTCAGTCATTTAGTACAGCACCCTACACCGAATGGTAGAAATGTTACCAATGAAGGTGTTAAAAAGCGTAAAAGAACTCGCACCGCATTTACAGACAACCAAATTAAACAGCTGGAAGACGAGTACGCGTCAAACAGATATGTGGACCAACCACGGAGACAACAAATAGCGAAATCATTAAACTTATTTGAAAGAACTGTTAAAATATGGTTCCAGAACCGCAGAATGAAAGAAAAGAAGATGATACGTGAAGCAAATGAACAATCTGGAGATGAAGATCCTCAAAGAGATAACTTTCGACGTGAATATTATGCTGTTCCTACTGGCGCTTTTCCAAATTCTCAGCCTAGCACTCCATACGAAGTACCACAGATGTCGAATAGTACTACTCCTGATAACAGCTACGGTTACGGAATGTGTCCTCCAACTTATAATGAAGCTGTCTCTTTCTACCCATCTAATTCCCAACATTATTCAGTGATTATATCTGATAGCACAAATATCATGAATATGGATTATAATGGTCAGAATAACGGTTTTAGCAAAGCAGAACCAAGTGTACTAGGATATTCAATACAGAATGATACTCTAAGGACTGCAATGTCTACTTTAAATGTGCAAGATACTAATAGAACATCTAACATGGTAATTGAGAAATATAGCCCACAAACTTTTGCTACAGATGAAGAAATGAAAAATGAAGTAACGTGCAGTGAAAAACTTGATAGTGAAGTTATATCTGGTGATGAAATATCTAAAAACGAATTTATTAATTTAGATTCTTTCTTTCAATGACTCAATAATATTGTAACTATTTTGTTTACATTATTATATAGGTACTATTAGAATTATTTTAATTGATAGTGAAAATGTTTTGACTATAAATTAGAAAATCTCCTATACACATTTACGAGTATTCTATTATTGTACCAAACAAACGTTACTATATTAATCTTGTACAGTTTTGAATATTTGTTTGTATTTTTTTAATAATAACTTTTCAAGTAGTGATAATTTTTGTTAAATTGGGTTTTTTATTTTACAATTTAAAGTTATTAAAAAAATATTTAAAAAAAGTTGTATGATTACAAAAAGAAAACTTATTTTTTTTTTATAAAATTATATATTTTTTTTCTGTCCTGTATAAAGTGAGGTTAGTAGGAACTTTTTTAATCTAGTAGGTACTGAGGGATTTACGAAATAAGTACACAGTTCACTTAAAACTACCGGGCACTGATACGGTACAATTTAAGTTTAAACTTGGAATTTTATTAAGATCCTTAAACCTGATGCTGTCATTTTTATTTTTGTGAAAGGAAAAAAGAGACATTATTCGTTTTAAACCAGGTCAGCCCTTGTTGTTTTTACCGACTTCCAAAAAAGCAGGAGATTTTCTGTTCGTCTGTATATTTTTTTTGTGTATGTCCACCGATTACTCAAAGACGACTGGACCGATTGAAATGATTCAAACGTTACATTAGGTAAACTCCCAAGTTGGCCCATTTTTTTAAATTTGGAAATCGGTTCAGTACTTTTCAAGTAATCTTGAAAAAAGCACGAAAATAGTATGATTTTATGTGAACGACCTCGATGATCAGTCGTAACTTATTTGTTTATAAACTGAATAAGATAATTATTTTTTTGTTGGAAAAAGGAATATCTTAAGTGTAGTTCTTTCACCGACTTAAAAAAGGAGGTTCTCAGTTTGACCCGTATGTATGATGTATGTTTCTCCGCGATTAACTCACGTTTGACTGAGCCGATTTTTCTACCTAAATAATATACCTACACTACCTAATACGGAAGGTACCTACACTAAAAAAAAAATGTTTAAAAAAACAAAAAACCGACTTCAAAAAACTTACCTCTAAAAAGCAAGAAATAATATTAGTAATAATAAAAACACGTCTATTGAAGTCGGGTGGGGCTGGAGTACAAATTCCTTATTTTTATTCTAAAAGCCCCACCCGACTTCAATTGACGTGTTTTTATTATTACGAATATTATTTCTTGCTTTTTAGAGGTAAGTTTTTTGAAGTCGGGTTTATTAGATAAACTTGTCTAGAAAAAGCAGAGAGCCTATTACATAAAAATAATCGCGATGATCGGTCGATGTTCGTCCCACTCTGAAACACTATTAATACAGGCGGAAACATACTAACTCGTACGTTTTGTGACACATTAAAAGTGGGCAGTGTCGTCACAACACAACACGACCCATAAATATTTCTCTACTCTAACAATACTAAATGTATGAAACTGATATCGTCGGGTGACAGGAAAAAAACACTAAGTAACAAACATAAACAATGGTATGGCACGTCACGATTTACGACACGCCACGTCACGTAAGTAGTAGGTATGTAAAAGAAAGACGAACATCGTCAAATTACAGCGGATTTGTTTTGAACAAGGTCCTTAGATAGAGTTTATTTTAAATATTAAAATAACATCCGGACACAGCAAATAGTAGAAAATATGAAATTAGTTTCAAAAACTAAATAACATCAAAAAACATATTTATACTTATTTATATAAAGCACATGTCATGTTAAAGTATCACTTTCACATCAATAAATGAGATAGTAGTAAAGTGTGATGGCCTGAAAAACATACCCTGTTAGGGTGTTGCTTATTATGACCTAATTATTAAATTAAAAATAATCATAGAGCAAAATAATTAACATAATAGATTGATATTTAGAGAGCTTCCCGAGGATTAATAGAATTATTTGAGCTTATCGCACATACAAGGGTAACACTGAAAGTTTTTAGAACTGGCTAGTTATTAACAAATCTAATGAAACATTTAATAACCCTGAAGACGCGGTGACTGCGTACGAAATGGCCGTGAAAAAGATCCCTTAAGTAGAGTGGGCCCACTGCTTTTCTCAATAGTTCCATCGAATGCGACATTGTTTAGAAAGGAATGGAGAGCATTTTGAAAATCAGTAAAGGTATTAACACCTTCATGCTTCGTTTAGTTTTTTACTTTCTAAGAACTTTCAGTTTGTCTCACGTATATTCTTCAACTGAGTAATAACACTTTTTTATTTCACGACGAGAGGCATATAGTTTTATACTGGTAAGTTAATATACCATCGTAAACTTATTTGTTTGTAAGAATCTGGGGCCCTATTTTTGAATCATTCATTTGAAATGTCGCATGCGATGTAAAGGCATAATTGACAACAAAATCACACGAAGATTGGTTAATTGTGACACAAACTTTTCAAATGAATGAATTAAAAATAGGGCCCCAGCCAGATCAATTACTTATAAGAACCTCTATAAAAAAATATTTGTGTTCACTATGACCAGTATCATCTCCGAGGAACTTGTAACTTAAAAGAGCATTTAAAAACTTTTGGCGTGGCCTTCGTATTGAAAAATAACTAACACTATTGCCCATTTGCACTAAACTTGGGTTAGGCTTGTCCTAGTTAAGGTACACCTAAGCTTAAGAGCAGCTTACTAAAAGTTTGATTTGCACTAACAGTTCTGTCTCAGCTGTGACAAAACATGGGAAATGCCTAGTAAAGCGAATGATAAACGAATGGCGAACGATTGAAATGATAGATTGTTAATGATCTATTATTTAAAGAAACAAAATCTGTTTGAATTTGTCAAACCACTGAACTATTCAACACTTGATACTGGCAAAAATTACTCCCTAAAGAGGAAAGTAGATTGACATACCAAAAATAAGAAGAAGAATGTCTTTGACAAATGACAGAAAATGACATAAAAATACTTTTTTATTTTGCTGTTTGTCAAGTAAAGTTGGACAGGCTAAGGAAACCTCCATGCTGTAACACAAAAATACTACTTAGGTATCGCCTTACGCGTTGGGCGCTTCCTATTCGAGGTCATAAAGTTAGGATTATCCTAAGTGGATTTAGGAATGGCTTAAGGTTAGTGCAAGCAATTTTTTTGCTAGGACTAGCCTAAACAAGTTAGGCAAGAACTTAGGCGATTCTTAAGTTTAGTGCAAACGGGCATATGAGTAGTATGAGTAATCCGTAACGTACTAGCTAGATTAGTACTTACCTATATTTTTTTTAATAATGTGAGCACATACCTAATGCTATTTCATCTGCTAACCCCTAGCAAAGCTGTATGACTCTGATGCGAAGTTTGCGTGACGTTGTTGCACATAAAAGTGTTAAAAGCATACAATATGATTGTTAAAACCGGAAAATGGTTTCAACTTAAAAATTGTTTTGAAAAGTTTTAGAAAAAACGACGAATCGTTTTTCAAACCTTCGACTTTTCGCAAAATCGCATTTGTGCGGATTTTAACTGTTGCGATGTTTTATTATAAAATGTTTACCTACCTATTTGTAAAACCAAAATTAAAGAATGCCTTATTTTCATATGATTCGGTGTTGGTTTACGCACGATCTAACTCCTGAGGATGCTCCGGGTTGGGGCGAAACACGTGTGGAGTAGCCTAATTGGTGAAGGTGCAAGGTGTGTGCTGTCTTGCTAAATGCAGGTATTGTGCACTTATATTTTGAGGTGTGCATGTGCATATTTTTGCGGGCGGGCGGGCGGTGCATCTTGCATATTTTGTTTGCGGAAGTAAGCTACATTATATTTCTTTTTTCAAAATGGTTTGGGACTTCCGCCAAGTGACGCCTGATTAAATCAAATACAACAAAAATCTGTTGTTCAACAGCATGTGGTATTTATGTCTTAATGAATCACTTAACAATGAAAAGCTCATTAGTTTGGTACTTACTTGCCTTTATTTTCAATACCTTTTACTTATGAGTTTAATGACTCATTATATTGAAATAATATAAAAAGTTAGGAAAAGGATGAAGATTCATTCACTGTCGAACAGTTAAAGTGACAAGATCTTGTTTCAATCAAAATAGCGTCGAATCGAAACTGAAGTGGCAGTTTCATACATGTAACGTCAACTCAGAATTGTTCTAAAAGTCAAGTAACAATGACTACTTAATGGTAAGTATTTACCAATTACAGTTGTTAAGAAGAAAGTTTTTTTGTTTTAGTAAAAGAAACAATTGAAATACTGTATCTATCAAATAAAACAAAAATTATGGGATGATGATTTGCCTTCTTACTATTTTCGTATCCTCATGAATTATAACCGGATGATATTGAATGATTTGCAAATTAAAGCATTACTGTTTATTTTACAGAGTCGAGAATCGCATGCATCTCACAAGAATAAATAAATAAGAAAACAATCAAATAAGAAACCTCCATGTTTTTTTTACTACCAGTGTTATCAAAATGTACAAATATAAATCACTCAGCGGTGAAATATTTTATTTAAATGAATGTAAAAAGCTACCCACGAAAAAAGATGAAAATAAAGAAAATAAAATACAAGAAAAGCGCAAACGATTTTTGACCGTAATAACGAGTGAACACAATCGAATATTGGAAGAAGCTTACCGATTTGAGAAGAGTTGGGATGTAGAGACAATTCAAGAAATTGCAAGAATGTTAAACCTTACTGAGAAGAGTGTTCAGAAATGGCTTTTGAAAAGAAGAAAAATGTCTTGAAATAACATTAATTTCTTTGTTGATGAGAATTGAAATAGTTTATTTTTTTAAAGACTATTTTGACCAAGTGTGTTATTGAATTTTGGAAATACTGTCTCTGACATAACTCTTCCTAAAAGTAATTAATTAATTAAAATAATTGTAATAAGTAATTTATTTTTGTAAATATTCTAGGCTGCACAGCAGCATTCAGTTTGTATTTATGGTAAATGTTAAATACTTTATTTGTACCTACTTACTAATTGATGTATAAGATAAATTTAAATGTTTTAAAATAAATAAAGATTTCCATAATAAACAATGTTTTTTTATTATACCTACTATAATGATGTAAAAAAACGTATTGAAAGTTATCAGAATTAAGAGTCTGAAGTATTTCATACTATTTACTTATAAAACAGAGAGTCTACTACGAATTAAGAATTTCGATAATCGCTCGACGTTCGTGTTTAATTTATTTAATTTAAAACCTTCACTCAATTTCAAAATGTATGTGATGTTGTTCTAATATTTGCATTTTTGTCTTATAAATAGGGTGGATAGGAGGATGCGTCACGATGTAATGTATCGAATAAAAACCGCATAAGGCCCGCAGGCGGTTTTTTTTAACCTTATCTAAAAATTTTCAACGAAGCGAGCGTCGTTCGATTCTTCGTCGGGCACTCTTGACTGAGTGGTCGTGGCTGTCGATGGACATAGTTGCGGCTCGCCGTCACCTCTCGCTCCCAGGGCGGCCACACGACGTGCGATGTCTCTCCACTTTTGACGACTTTCAGCGTTGCGAAAACACTGTACTGGGGTCTAGGGCGTAGTTTTCTTAATGAGTCGGCGGCCTCGGGTCTCTTCCCCTCAGTGTGGCCTTGTACTTCGAGCCTCTCCATCGATTCTGGAGATACGACCAAAGAACTTGAGTATTCGTAACGCTGTCCAGGGTATTTTAGCAATCGTCTCCAACACGTTCGACACGTTCGATTATCGCTATTAGTTTTTCGTAGTAGGCCCTTAGCAGCTATGCGAATAAGTTGAAATATGTGTTATAATTGGCACTTTATTTGTAAAAGCGCCCTCTACCGAACACGGCTGCAAACTGGTAGTAACGTAACTTACGTGTACAATTACTGACTATATGCCAAGAATTGAGGAATTTTCAACGGATTACGTCGAAAGAAAATTGGAACAGAATTTATATGAAAATACTAAATTAACAGAATCTTTGTCAACTATTTAACAACTTAATTATTGTAACACTGTGAAAAAATATTTTATTTTAATCAAAAAGAGATACTACTCGTACAGTCAGCAAAGAAAGTCGCTTACCCTTTGGTACTTTGTCATAGCAACTTTTTTGAGATATGTCTCACGGTTTGAAATATTAGTCAAAAAAGTAACTTTGACAAAGTACTAAAGTGTTAAACAACTTTCGTTGCTGACCGTACATATCAAATCAATTTAATCAAAAAGAGAAAAGAGGTTTACAAATAGCACCGACCGTGATATCACCTAAAAAGGAACGTGTTGAGTTGAAATCTCCTTTTGTTATAAATCATCTCTCAGAAAATAACTCTGAAAAAGGTATATCGCTTACTGCTCACATGTAGCCCTGTAATCTATAGGGCGTGTAAACAAAAACGGGTGTCTGCAGATAAGGGCCTTTCCACAAACAGATATATCTCGGGCTTTCGTTTAACGAGATTAAGAGCGTTCGGGCCGTCGTAATTGAAAGAAGGATAATTGGCGATAAATACTATTTAGCGATAATTGGTTTTTCAGTTTATATGCAAATGATGTGGTGCATTAGTTTGGAATAAACCGTTCATTATGATTTCAACTCTACTAATAGTTTTCAGATTTCTGAGCTAACAAAAATATGTTTTTTTACACAAAGAACGAAGAAAATTGTATGCAGTGGTCAGGAAAATGTGTGGATCTGAACAGAGAGCCCAAATTTTAAATCATTGCGAATCAAATTAAAACTTATAGGGGAGTTAATAAAAAAATCTAAAAACCTGAAGCAATACTTCAAACATTTCTAAAACGTGAATTATAGCTTTTATAACCGAATTTGTTAGGCCCTCAACACTGAGAAAAATGCCCATCATAAATGACGTGAATTCAGATTAAAATAAGATGGATTCACTTAAAGCACGGAGTATACTGATATCATCAAAAAGTACGATGATACTACTGTTGCTGATGATAACGGTATTTAAGATGACATGTCACCATACCTTTGGTAGGACGAGCATACAATATTTTTTATATTGTATGCTCGTCCTACAATATAAAATATTGTATGCTCTTTCCTACTACTTATGGTTACTGTCATTGTACATCGAGTTATATCCTATTATTTTTCGTACTATTTCTCGATGACATCCTCTTATGTCAAAAAATATAATATTCTTTCATTATATCTCAAGTTATGTCCTATTATTTTTCGTACTATTTATTGATGACTTCCTCATATCTCCAGTTAGGTCCTAATATTTTTCCTACTATTTAGAAATTATTTCCTCATATATTCGGTTGTTTCCTACTATTTATCGGTGACTTCCTAATATCCTTAGTGAAGTCCTACTAATTAAAATATACTTTTCTCGCATTTCGGGTTAAATCCTACTATTTAGCAACGATTTCCTCATATCTCCGGTTATATCCTATTACTTTACGTGCTATTTATTATTACATCCTCTTACCTTGGGTTATCCTAGTACAGGCGCCATCAGATATACTGTAGCAGAAAAGGTGATCAAATACTTCTGAACAGTTTAAAATATCAATAAATTCCATACACTTCGTTTACACTTTGTATGGAATTTATTGATATTTAAACTGTTCAGAAGTATTTGATCACCTTTTCTGCTACAGTATATCTGATGGCGCCTGTACTAGGATAACCCAAGGTAAGAGGATGTACCTAATAATAAATAGTAGGTACGTAAAGTAATAGGATATAACCGGAGATATGAGGAAATCGTTGCTAAATTGTAGGATCTTACCCAAAACACAAGAAAAGTCTATTTTAATTGGTTGGACTTAACTAAGGATATGAGTCACCTTATTTGCTACAATATCTCTAAAGACGACTGTACCTACTACTTCTTTCTTACCTAATTCACATTCCTAAAATATAAAAAAGAGGATCGCGCATAAGTAAAAAATAACAATTTAAAGCATGTGAAATATAGAAAAAGTAATAGGTACCTTCATAACTTGGCAATATGCAATTGCATTAAAAACTTAAAGAGAACAGGAAGACACGTGTATAAAAAAACAGAAATAGTAATCAAGAGTAATTTTATTTATTTTTGAAAGTAACTTTAATTATTGCAATATCAATATTTCTTTTTGAAAGTAAGTAACGTTAATTTTTACAATATTATTTTTTTACTTTTATATAAGTAATTATTTATTAATAAATGTAATGTACAACAGAAAAAAAGACACCAAAAATAATGTACCTACCTATTCGCAAATTGAGCACATAATAGTACTTAATTATAATAACACAGGCTTATCATTATGGTGAACAACTTTTACTTTGGGCACAACATAATTCGACGAAATTTACTTAAGGTGGTACCCTGAGCGAAAGTGGTGCAGCGGTGAATTATATTTAATATTATAATTCTAATACACGTCTAGTATTTTTAGACGGTATCGTTACATTCCCTCGTAGTCACTGCTAGAAGTAGATAGTAAAACTGCTAAAAGTGGCCGTTTTTGACACATTTGCTATCTACTTCTACGAATGACTACGAGGGCATGTAGTGATACCTTCTAAAAATACTAGACCAAGGGCCCTAAAATCTCCACGATAAACATTATTAAAATAATTTTCTATTAATAACTTATTAAATAAAAACCTCTGAGGGCGCCACTTTCGGTCATACAACCGCCTTAAGTAGCAGCAGTTTTTTTCGATTTCAGAGTTTACCCGATAGTAAAAGTTATTTAATGGATGAGTACAATGCCCCCCTTTCGGCTTAATACACTATGCTTATAATCCCGTACCTTTATGCTTATAACAATCACAGTATTTGTCAAAAATAATTTACATAGTTAAAAATAAATACCTATTTAGCATGTCACAACTTACTTACGTACCTAATTATACTCATGACACTAAGAACAATCTTTAGGAAAATCCATAAAATATGCAAAATAATTTAATAAGTAAAATCATGATTCGCTTTCAATGACTTAAGATAAGAACCACCCAGCATTCTGCAAGATACTGTGGGTTACACCCACCGTCTCCGTCAAATCCTTCCAATATTTCTGCTCGTGATGTTTGCCAATCTTTCCTGGAGCGACGGGCAGGAGCCGCAGGAGGTATGTTAAATAAGCAACCGAGGAGTAATATGACAGCAATGAAATTTTGTCTCTGGTTTTGTATCTGAAAAAAAATGCTTATTGTATATAATACTACACATTATTATTAATTTATTTTTTTGTCAAACGAGGACAGACCAGAATAATTACATAAATCCTTACCGTCACAAACTGCTAGTGTGTCTGTTATTTTTTTGCGAAGAAACTTGTGCTTTGTGGTGTTCAGCTTCTGCCGGGCGAAGCTTCGAAGCTGTCGAGACCGCCGGATTTTAAGCTAAAATCAAACATGTAATTTGTGATAAGAATTCAATGTTTTAGGTCCATTTCAATGGCAATAATATGATCATTTGATTTTTTCCTTCAAATGATAAGTACACTTTATATGAAGAGAAACTTAAAATTTACCCCAAATAGGTACGTTTTTTGTCCTCCAAAATGATACGTTTTATATAAAAAGTTAATTTTTTTCCCCCCAATAAAGTGTGCACGCGCACGCGCACAACATAGGATTGGCAACTTACCTTCAAAACGTTGTATATAAGTATTGAGCTAGATTCCATTATTTTAGGAAGTCATGAGTTGCTTTATCCATAAGTATTGCACTTTGCACACTCACTCACATTTAAAAAAATAGTCAAATATAAATTAATTCTGTACACGCTAAAAACTGTCCTTGCGACTCTGCGACTTCGACTGACTGAATGGAGAGAATATACAAAACGAACGACAAGTCGATGAGTAATGAACGGCGAATTTACGTGCTGTCATCGTATTTTTTAGGAATCATACAAAAATTGATGCAAACTCTTAAATAAGTTTCTGTAATCGTATTTTTGTAGGATTCATTTTAATTTTGATACTATAAGGGGACGTCATCGTATTCTAGATGCTTCTTCTCAAAAACTATGACAACTTTTTATGGAAGGTGGCACTTTCATTGTGATTTAGAATTATAATCTTATTTATAGATTATCATACATATTTATAGGACAGTGGGCTATTTTCTATACATAATGTTATAATATTAAGAAGATAATATTATTTTTGATGACCAATTTTTACGATACAATATTTTGGCCAAAACTCTTATATAAGTTTCTGTAATCGTATTTTTGTAGGATTCATTTTAAATTTTGATGCCAATTCCTTATATTTTAAGTGAAGGTAATCTCAAAATAAAAGGAACTAGCACATAATTTTATCATACTACTATAAGGGGACGTCATCGTATTCTAGAGATGCTTCTTCTCAAATACTATGACATCTTTTTATGGAAGGTGGCACTTTCATTGTGATTTAGAATTATAATCTTATTTATAGATTATCATACATATTTATAGGACAGTGGGCTATTTTCTATTACATAGTGTTATAATATTAAGAAGATAATATTATTTTTGATGACCAATTTTTACGATGATAAGTGTCATAATATTGCCTTATTTAACCATATAATTTGACTACATCATAACACGTTTCAAGATAGCGTTATATAAACCTATTATTTCCTTATTTTAGGACAACGCACTTAATTTAAACGTACGCCACGATATTTTAAGATTACCCCAAAATGACATTTTTCTCAGTGAATCCAGACGGTTGCAATAAGAGGCATAGCATAGATCTCAGAAAGTACCATCTTTGTGTTAATAGTTTTCATTTTAGAATTTAGTTTGGAATTTCTAACATCGTTTTAGAAATTTTCAACTCGCTAGGAGATGGCATAACAGATTTATGGCTGTTTAGCATGGGCCCTCAGTTCAAACATATAGAATCTTCAAAACATGAGTTAAACTGAAGAAATAAAATAAAATCACGTTATTATTATAAAGTCTAACACTTTGGTAAATTTCTAAAAAAGAAATATTCGTTAAAAAGTTATTGGTTAAATAGTAAGTGAAACCCGAAATTTCTTAAAACGTTGAACTGAGAGCCGTACATTTTCGACTATATTTACTAGGCTAAACCTCATAAAATAATGAAAATTACACCAAGTTTGTAAGAAATTCCCTCCTCCCTTCTAATTAGCTGCGCCAGACAGGGCCCATAATGTACCATTTTGTTAAATCTAAGACCGAACAACCATTGTGGAATAGCAATAAAACATTGAATTGAATCGAATTGAATTCTTTATTAAAATTTGAGATAACGTTTGTTGTTCGTAACATCAGATTTTAAGAGAAAATGCTAAATAAAAATTTTAAATTTCTTGTATGACCAAAATTTGTGGGGTGTCCATAATGTTATTTAATGTAAGTACAAAATATAAAATTACTAAAAAAATAAAGACGAAGACGCAATGATTTAAAATTGGGGCTCTCAGTTCAGATCCACACCAGGAAAATTCGTAGAAAATCAAAGCATTAAAATTTAGCCAGTTATTGTTTTGTTTTTAGACACATTATATAATGCATGTGTGATGTATAACGTTTATTTATATAAAAGTGACGTGAATCTCATAACAATTGTGTTTTCTTTTATTGTAAAATTCATCGTTTATTTTCGATATCGAGTACTTACTATGTTTGCTTTTACATACTTATATCTAGAAATATAGTATGATATATATAATCATAATCATTAGATAACAGAAAATTAATCAACAAACAAGTTAATCAGAAGGTGTATTATAATAATACTACTTACAAAAAGTTGTAAAATTTGATAATAGGTTAAATATTTTTTGGAGTAAGTAATTTTATTTTTCAATACAGTTGCACGAAAATTGTGTGCTTTCGATGACAGTAAAGCGTGCGGAAAGATGATTTTACCGCAAGCCATGCGTTTTTGTTTATGTTTTTTTTTATTTCTACTACAATTTCGGTAGATACCTATGAACTGGAATTAAGATTCTAAAGTAAATTTTATAATATTTTTTTTTATTAAAATTATCAACAAAAGGTACTTCTGTTTTACAAAGTAATTTATTTATTACTATTACCTTTATAAGAGTAATTTTATATTACAATTATTATTTTTGTTAAAATAGAATTTATATTTATTTATAAAACTATAATTATTCATAATTTACTTTCGAATCCATTTTCTAGTTTCTGTAGAATGACGCTGCTGAATTTTGAAATAAACTATTCTTTCTATGGGTGACTGGTACCAACGAAATGCTTTTCTATAAACTATATATAAGCTACGCTAACGCCAACATACAGTTTTAATGTTATTCCATTAAGATTCTATTACGTTTATAACTTGGAAAATGGTTTATTTATGTTATCCGAGAATAGGACTTTTTTAAAATAACAAGCAACCCACTGGAAATATTAAAATTAGAAACATGACCATCGAATGAATAGTTTTATATAAATCATTACTTCCTCTCCTTTCATATCGGTACAATTTATAAATAAGACCTTTAGCCAGAATTATCCATAAATCTGGATTTCAAAGAAAAGAATCAGATAAATAAAATATGTTTCGGAAACTGCACAGCAGGAAAAGGAGTAAATACATACAGCCACCGGGAATCAAATAGCCATCATTCTATACGTTTGAACGCTACACTCACTATAGCTTCAATATGAGCTAAAACGATTAAATCACATGTAGCAAACTTCTGTAAATCACAGACGTTGGTGTATTGTATGGAATTGACAAGCTTACGGCGGGTAGTTTTATAGTTACTGCTTAATTTAAAGCGTTTTAAACGCATTGGCCATTTGAGTTAGCGAGGTTTGTAACAGTAAAAAAAGGACTTTGGAGTAACAATTTATTTATTTATTTATTTAATCTTTATTGATTATATATAAAAATACAGCAAATGGCAGACCTAATGCTAAAAAGGCATCCTCTCCCAGTCAACAAGAGAGGATGTGACAATGAAAAATGTGCAGGCAATAAAGCGGAAATGAAAAATAATAAAATTCAAATTACACATAAGTACTATAACATAACATAGTGTAAATATATATTATAATATAAAAATATAATTATTAAGTACATATATATGCAATAAAAATATTTATTTAAGTAGGTAATAGAAAAAGTTAGATTCCAAGGGAGCTAGCGTAGAGAACCAAGATATTGTTCTCGAACCAGTCTCTTAAAAGTGAACTTTCCGTATGAGCGTGGGTAGGGCGTTCCAGAGTCGTATAGCCGTAAGGGTGAAAGAGTAGGAAACGAAGCCAGAAGAATGAGCAGGTGTTTTTAAGAGAAGGTTATTCATGAGCTTTTTAAGTTTCCACAGCAAATCAAATTCCTAAATCGATTTAGACCTTACAGGAAACTTGTCAGTTTTGTTTAACTCGACGTGCAGTCCTACTTTTATAATGACTCGATTACGAAAATATATTTTTTGTAAGTCCAACTAAGTTGCAACCTACGTCATTTGAGTGAAAATCGACTCACCCGTAGCAGCTCAGACGGGACGCGATGCTACGGGTGAGTAGATTTTTTCTAATATTTTTCAATTATATTGATAATCTTAATATAAAAATAGCATTGTGAATGCATAAAATCTAAAAGTTTAATAGTAGATTATACAACAGGTGAAAAAAGAGGGAATTTAGTTCGAGGGACTAAGTTGGATCCCGAGAGCAGCGAAGGATTCAAAAGTAGAATCCTGAACGAAGCGAGGGATACAAAGGACCGAGATGAATTTTTTTTTTCACGAGTTGTGTACTCTACTTTTTACCATTGACTGCGAGAAAACAAATAGCAGTAGTTACTTATACCTACATATATATATAATTAAATAGTTATCACATTTTTATTATTTAGGTAGGTAATCAGTAATAAGTATTTAAACATTAGAAAATAGTGAAACTAGAAGTTTTCCAATGACATAAAACAACCACGCTAAGAGGGAAATTACATGATCAGTTTGGCATCAGTCCATTTCATCAGTTTGTATAGACGTTCGAATTTTTACAAACTGAAGATCGTACCAGACTGATGCAAGACTGAACATCTAATCTCCCTCTAATATATAGAAAATAATCCAAAGATGAGACACTAAAAAGGACCTAATTAATTTGGCGGGATATTTTTTAGAAAAGAACCCATAGATGAGACACTAAAAAGAACCTAAATAAAATTGGCGGGATATTTCTTTTTTTTTTTATTTGTATAACTATGGCTTTATCTATGGAATAGCTCCATACTTTCAGCACGTTTTATTTTTTTTCTACGTAATTCATACGATGCGCGCTTTTTCCGAATTCAAAATATTTTTATTCACTCGGTGAATAAAACAGCGTTTTATTCACTCTTATCGTTGAATTAAACGCACTTTTTCGAGTGGCGATGGTAATAAAGTAATTTGAGTGCTTAGTTAATTGCACTAAAAAAATACACTCTTATTCTAAAACGTGGGAGAAAAGGAATAAGAAATTCAATCAAACACGAATTATTATTTCTTAATCTTATAAATTTATAGGATTTTCATTCAAACTAAGTAAATAAAATTATTCATGACCTTTTTAAAACACTGGAACCTTTGTAGGAAAATGTCAAGCGATATTCACAGCAGTTCCTAGCCCTTTATTTCGTCCCAAGGGAGATACAGGTTTGCAAATGGATAGGGTATCTTTGAAAAACAACCCTCTCGGGTAGAAGCTCGGTATTGAAGTCTTATAAATATTTAATAGAACAATATTCCGATGTTGTTAGAGGGTGTCTTATAAAATTGCTGGCTAATGGAATTGTAAGACTATTAACTGAATAAAATATGATTTATTTAATATTTTTTATTTAGCAATTTTTTTCGCTTTTGAAAGGATTTTATTCTATACTCTGTTCCACGATTTGAACTCCTAGGAAACCAAATACTCACAGCTTATTTTTGTCAATGCATGCGGCTAGAGCTAGGTTATAAGCTAGGTTTTTGAAGGTCACGTGCATTAACCAATGTGTGCAAAAAGACCGATTTTCTTGGAAGCTCGTTTTGTGGAATGGAATTTTTTTATGTCAATTTCGTGCTTATTGTTTGTCGACATTAAGTAGCTTATAGCATTTATTTTATGCAACTGTATTACCTTTTTTTAATGTGTACCTTTTAGTATTAACTGCCACCGAGAGAAAAAACGCGCGACAAAATAATAATTATCTATGATTTTTTTATTTTACTTTTCGCTGGTAGATGGCGCTGTACATATTACCCATACAAGTGATTATATCCAATGTTTTTACGCTCGTTAATTTTTCGATAGCTGTTCGTGCTACGGGTACTGAAAGCAACATAATATACAAATATACTATCTAAGTAAACATATTCCTTGACCTTGCAAAACTTTGCTTAAAACTTTTAAGTCAACATATCAGTTATTTTTAACAAAATTATCCGGTTATTTCTCAAAGAATCCACCCTAAGGGGATTGTGGGCAACATATATCCGAGAATTTACCGTAATTTTCCACATAGGTTTCCCAGAAAACCTCAGGGTAGATTCTTTGGGGTAACAGATCGGAATAACCAAATTAACTTTGTGTCGTTTATATTTTTATCCTAAATAAACTGCTTATATTACTAAATAAGGATGAGTAATCAGCTCACCAAAATAGCGTGATTGAACAACATAAAAACCTCATACATTCGAAATTCACGCAAACGGAAAAAGGTAGCAAAAACACCGTCACTTTTGCTCTACACATCCGTCCATTTAGGGCGAGTCCTTAAACACAGCGAATATAACAACTGAGCGATACGCGACACGATGACCAACGCGGTTAATCATAATAAAATAGGATCAAATTATCAATAAAATAGGACTTATTAAGTACTTTCCATTTTCATTCATTACTTTAAAGGTATGTTCGTTCAGAGTATGGAACTAAACAATTTCAAAACATGAATCAAATTACATTTTAGACCTCCCATACCGTGGTTTCTCTGGTACACAAGTTCCTTGAAGATATTTGTTGTTAGTTAGTTGAAGTGTCTTGATCCGTGCTATGTCATATTTTGGAAAGACAATCTCTTTCGACGTATAACTTAAAATTAACCACATATTATTGAATTTTTAGATTTTTTGGCATTCACAATGCTATTTTTCCCAATGTATTACCGGATTAAAATGGTTAGAATATTTATGTGTAAAATAAAAAAATAAAAAAAATCATACTTAGGTTGTTATTGCTTTTTATGTCTCGGATTCAATAATTTGTCTTCTGTATGATCCATTCTCGACTATTATAATAATACAAGCTATTGCCAGCGACTTCGTTCGCGTGGACATTTGAAAAATCGCTATGGCACCTTTAACCGAGATACTCGTATAAAATTATTATTCGTTTATTTGTGCGACTTGTAAGTTACAGAAGCTAGCACTTTAGTATTTTGTCGAACTGAATTTTGTAGCTGCTACAAAGCTGTAGTTGAAAAATTTGTACTAAGTTATTTAAAGGTTAGGTACCCGTCCACATCCCACTAGATTATCCCCTCCATGTCCTCAGTCCCTCGTCCTTCCAAATTTAAATATTTATTCCGAGTTGAACCCTCATTTCTTTGTGAGGACACGCCATCTTGTTTTCTAATCACGTATGTACACTTGTTTGAAACTTTTATCTTTTTACATTACGACTAGAAAAAGGCCATACATAGTCTTAGTTCGTTGATACATAGTTTTATATTAACCTTTACCACAGATTGTCAAACCACACGGAGCGGCGACCGGCGACGCGACTCGCTAATTCGTAATACATGTCATGTGATGACGCAAATTGTGAATCAACCGCGGAGAGCATGTCGATAGCACAGTACAAGAGACAATTCGCGCGTTGCTTCGCCGTCACTGGTTCGTGTGGTCAAGCGGTTACGTAGATATATCTTCTACGTGTGGAAGCGCACTACACCAGAAATCCTCATCACTGAGGAACTGCATATCTTACCTCTAACTGCCGAAACACAATTATTTTTTAATTGTTGTTATGGCGTCAGACTTAAGGTAAGATGGTGGTAGCTAGCCAGGCAGTCTTGAAATAAGCCCTACCACCAACCAAATCGAGTACAAATTTTATCCCCCCCTGGGAATCGAACCCTGCGTCTTACACGGGTGGGCGAACCACTAGACCAAAGAGGCGTCAATCCAAGGTTAAATAATTTCTTTTTGTCACGCTATCGTTGTTATCGTGACCACAGCTTCAGAGGTATCGCTAATTTGATCAGCGCACTTTGCGGGAACCCTCTCAGGCTCACGCCACATAAATCCTTTTCATACTTCTGTAGCCGACGATACATAATAATATGATGAATACTTTTGTACGTGGCTACCCTTTTAGGGTTGAAAGAAAAGTGTGTCACGTTATTGTAAAATTTCAAATTATGTCAATGACATAAATTTAATGTAGTAGTGTAGATGTGTGAATTTTTGGATGTTGAAAGCGAATTTTCGCAAATACTTTTATCAGTTTATATTCCAACACATTTTGGTTTCATTTTTTCAATTCGATCTTTAATCCGTTTACTGTCCAACTTATATTTTATTTATTTATGAACCACAAACAAGTTTATGTCGGAAAATAGGGTCAGACATCAGAAGCAAAAATGCAGTACTCAGTGACAGTCCGAGTGGTTAGACAACGGTCCGTGCACCAAGACGCATCCAACAGAAATGCGTGCCGAGTGAGCGCTGCGGCCGCTTTTATAGGCAAGAGTGGGGATATCCCCGCTCGACCGGTCGCACCGCAAGCCCGTTCGAGGCGATGACGTCAGGGCGCACGTGCCGCTAGCGAGTCATAACACCGTCTTTTCACGCCGTGCCGACATTTACAATGCAGCTAAATGTAACAGTGATGATAGGTATATAATTTTATAAACAGTACTTATTGTAAACTCAACGGTGCTATGGTTACATCTTAAATATAAAACTTAATGAAATGCGAGACTCAAATAAGTAACTAAAACTAGGTATGTTTATAACTATTCTACAGAATAACAAAATATAAAAAAAGGAATTTATTATTATTAAGGCTTAGTTAAACAGTTTATGCAAGTGTGAGTAATGTATCAAGTGTATTTTGTGTGCGTGGTGATAGTGTACATGTTTGAGGTTAATTGTATAAGGGTGTGTATTAGGGTTGTATAAGTGTGTGTGAACATTTGAGCATAATGTGTGTGAGTGAGTGTGTGTAATTGCGTATTCATGTAAAAGCATAAGTGTGACATGATATGTGCTTACAAATCTAAGATATCCCAATGTATTACCGGATTAAAATGGTTAGAATATTTATGTGTAAAATAAAAAAATAAAAAAAATCATACTTAAGTATTGCTTTTTATGTCTCGGATTCAATAATTTGTCTTCTGTATGATCCATTATCGACTATTATAATAATACAACCTATTGCCAGCGACTTCGTTCGCGTGGACATTTGGAAAATCGCTATGAAACCTTTAACCGAGATACTCGTATAAAATTATTATTCGTTTATTTGTGCGACGTGTAAGTTACAGAAGCTAGCACTTTAGTATTTTGTCGAACTGAATTTTGTAGCTGCTACAAAGCTGTAGTTGAAAAATTTGTACTAAGTTATTTAAAGGTTAGGTACCCGTTCACATCCCACTAGATTATCCCCTCCATGTCCCAGTCCCTCGTCCTTCCAAATTTAAATATTTATTCCGAGTTGAACCCTCATTTCTTTGTGAGGACACGCCATCTTGTTTTCTAATCACGTAGGTACATTTGTTTGAAACTTTTATCTTTTTACATTACGACTAGAAAAAGGCCATACATAGTCTTAGTTCGTTGATACATAGGTACACTTTAGACTTTCGTGGTGGGTTATGTGGTCCAGCCTCCCTTTATCCACCCTTGTGGAAGTTATGTGCCCTAGCAGTGAGGACTTTAACAATCTGCTATCTATTCTTTGAAACAAAAAATAATTTTCCAAATCGGTCCATTAAGGCGGTTGTATGACCGAAAGTGGCGCCCTCAGAGGTTTTTATTTAATAAGTTATTAATAGAAAAAGATTTTAATAATGTATATCGTGGAGATTTTAGGGCCCATGGTCTAGTATTTTTAGAAGGTATCACTACATGCTCTCGTACTCTTTCGTAGAAGTAGATAGCAAATGTGTCAAAAACGGCCACTTTTAGCAGTTTTGCTATCTACTTCTAGCAGTGACTACTAGGGAATGTAACAATACCGGCTAAATATACTAGACTGTGGGCCCTAAAATCTCCACGATAAACATTTTTTAATTCTGTATTAGAATTATAATATTATAAATAATTTACCGCGGCGCCACTTTCGCTCAGGGTACCACCTTAATGACGGAGTACTAAGGCAAAACTTAAAAAAAAAACAAACAACCGAATTCATCACCTCCTCCTTTTTGAAATCAGTTAAAAATGGCTGAAGATGATGATGACACAATAATAAGAAATTCTGTCAAACAATATTGTCAAAAAAGTGACAGCATCACATTTAAACACGTGTTTAGTTAAACAGTGTTTAAAAATCTTTTGTAATAACACCCATTAGCCACTTCTCAGGTCTACATGGGGAAAAATACTTTTTTTATCAGTAACTAGGCAGGCATTTGACCAACATCTTCATAAACAGAATGTGCTCTAAGGTGTTGCATGCTTGCCCAAGAAATGCCTATTCACTCTTTCCTTGAAGAGACACAGGTTCTAACTATCGGGGAACACATAAGCAGGCAGCGCATTCCATACTTTAGCAGTTCGCATAAGAAATGTATTGGCAAAGCGCTTGGTACGGACCCTTGGAGTATCAAGTATCCACGTTAAGGCAGTCTTAGTTCTGTCCTCCCAGCTTTATGTCATTATTATGTCATGCATTATCAAAAATATTTATTTATAAAGACTACTAAACTTTTGATCTGACATCATGTGTAATTTACTAATGACTGTAAGATCAGCTGTCAGGTTTAAATAGTTTTTATTGGTTTTTAATAGTTTTGTGACAAGACTGAGGTCACGGTCACACTGCTGCGGCGAGTTGTTAATAGAAAAAGATTTTAATAAAACCTTTCGTGGTTTTTTTAGGGCTCGTAGTCTAGTATTTTTTAGAAGGTATCACTTGTAATCATTCGTAGAAGACGTTAGCAAATGTGTTAAAAACGGCCACTTTTAGCAGTTTTGCTATCCACTTCTAGAAGTGACTACGAGGGAGTGTAATTATACCGTCTTAAAATACTAAACTGTGGGCCCTGAAAATTCCATGTAAAGTTACAATTACAATATTATACATAATTTACCGCGGCGCCACTTTCGGTCAGGAAAGTGCCTTGAGAAAGCGATATTAAGAAAACCTGACATTATGAGAACATGACATTATGCGAACATGATATTATGCGAACGTGTTATTATATGCGCCGCGAGTCGCAATCGCCAGTAAATATCCGAAATCAGGAATTTGATTCCCAATCGCTCACATCACATATTATTATTGTGGTTTTATTGCTCATATTTTTTTTTAAAAACTTTGTTTCAACACGGGGTTTCAGTAAAGTGAATAGGGATGTTGACTATTTTTTTTATTTTATGTTACATAAATTACCTCTCAAAAAAAGAAACATTGGTAAAATAATTAATTCGCTAGCATGAAAACTGCCCGAGATGTCACAGTGTGAAATGCACACAAATGGACTCGATCAAAAACGCTCCATACTAATGGCTTCCAAGTTATGACGTCACGCCTTGCAAGTTTGTATGCAACGCATAGGAAATTTGTTCAGCAGCTATATTAAATATTGTGTTTATCAAAATGGTTTCTTCGACAAATTTGCTTTACATTTTACGGACTAATTAAAGGTATCATTTATTTTAATAAATTTTATACTTTTTTAAATGGACTTGTCCACCCAACTTTGAAGGGTCATAAAACAAATAATATGCAATATATAAAACCAAGAGGTATACAAGCTACTCTAAAAGTTTAATATGTTTACGATTTTTATTAGTATTTCGTTATTTTATTCATTAGTCAACATCCCTATTATCTAAAGAACATTTTTAAGCTTTTACAGTACAAAATGAGATGAGAAATCCCAGGATAAGTAACTGCGAGCATAATTCGATAAAGCATACTTACAGTTAAAATTATACCTGCTGAAATGATAAATTACAAGCAGGCGGTACGTTTCAGGAAATTTCAGAACGTGAGAGTTTCCCAGTTGTAAGTCATGAGTGTCATTAATATTTACAAATGTTTCAACTATGAATAAACACCTACTAGTAAAGTGCAATTCGAACTTTAAGTGTTAACAAATTAATTAGGGCTAGTACAGCTTGGCTATAAAGAGTTGAAATTAAATAAAATGGAACTAAAATTTTTCAGTACAAAATAATAGTCAGTGTTGCCGAATTATTCGTGATTTTGACGTGTTTATATACAAAGTGGCGTCCTCAATGAGGGCTTTTCAAAATGATAAAAAACTGTAATCTCTATAGATGGCGTTGATAAAATTAGGTGACAATGTGATTTTTTTACTAAGCTTCGAAGAGTATCAACACCATCTGGTGAGGCAAATAGTTACTATTTTTCTATATCTATGCTATTTTTAGGCTTCGAAGAGTATCAACACCATCCAGTGAAGTAAATAGTTACTATTTTTATTTTTTAAATGTCACTTTGAAAACCCCTCATTTTTGTCAACTCTTTATAGTCAAGCTGTAGGTAACAACACAAAATATAAATTCTGTGTATACTAGACTAGTAGGTTAAAAATTTAATTTATTTTAAAAGATGAGTCAGTTAAATAAAAAAAAAATATATTTCGGACCAGAATACATCCATATTTAATTTGTTAGTTAGTAATATGGTTATAGTTAATATGGTTTTATGCTAAATTAGCTTCTACCTGCAAATTCAGTCTAATTGTGTACTTAGTTTTATCCAAATCAGTTAATTCATAATTTATTTATTGCATAAAAACATGGTACCTACAATAGATTTTGCAAAATAAATAGTCTCACATATTTTACTGTTGGACAGCATGCAGTATTTAAAATTAATTTTATAGTATAGTTGAGCTGTTTTTGCGGGATTAATAATAATTAACAAACTTCAAACAGATGTTTTTTTCTTTTTTTAAGATAATTTCAAAATTTGGGCCATAGGCTCATAGTAACGGATCACTTTACTTTCTATTGACTTAATTATTATAACTTTTTCCGTAGACGAAGCTTGTTGCTATTTCAACAGGATTTTTTAATAATCTTTCGTAGCTGATAGTTTTTTGTAACACTTACATTACACGATATCGACTTGCGTTTAAATATAGTTATTGTTTTTCCTATATGTGAAAACTTGTAATTGGCTTTACTGTAATTATAATGATATACTAAAATCTGTAGTAGCTGTAAGATTTCATCGAAAATAAAAATAAATCAATAAAATAACAGACTAAACTCTTTAAAGAAAAATTAATCGTTTGTAAACTTCGTGGCATAATTATTAAAGCTTTATTATTTTTTACAATACTTATGTTTTAACTGTATTGTATGCAAATTCACATTGATATGAAAACAAAAGAAATTGTCCCAAAAAACATTATACGATAAAATACCTTTTACCAAACGGCGCAAAAAAGGTTCCCTTTATCAGCAAATGTATATCTAAAAAAAGAAAACAAAGCAATCACGATGAAATCTAGGGCAGGTTATCCAGTGCGCAGATTGGCTAGTCAATTTTGTCCTATCTACCCTTTTATCTGAAAGCATTATATATACACGCAAACACTATCAGCGGTACATAACTTTGCAAATTAAACGCCAGTAGAGTTAATTGAGAGTTTATTTTCGCTTGCACGGTTATTTTTGGTATTTTTCATTAAAGTTGACTGTATCAATTTATTATGGTGCTGATGTTAAAAATTGTGAGCATTAAATGTGCACCTATATACATTTGATTTAGGAAGTTGATTAAACTTTGATTAATCAACTTCCAAAATGTAGTAGAAGAAAAGAGAAAAACAACTTTGAACTGTGAAAAATTGACAAACATTTTAATAATACTAAACTTAACTATACTATGCTCAGTATAAAGTGGTGTAAGCATAATAGTGTATCTATTTTTTTTATATAGTGAGGGAATGCCTTTGTCGCGGCACATAATGCAGACAAATGACGATCAGTAGGGACGGTACCTTACTTTGAGTAGGAAAAGGTTAGGTACGGCTTGCTTACACGGTAGCGGTAGAGGACCTCACCCTGCCCCGCACCTCACCTCATAAGGCCCTCCATATAGAAACGGAATCTACCTATCTATTGTATAATTTCAAAATCTGACGCAATCGCTTTCAGGTAAGACACATTACTTTTTGGCACAAATAAAAACTTACCAAAGAAATCGCGATAGATTTTGAAATTAGACAATTAGCCAATTGATTCGGAATTTTGAAACGAAATATCGATAATGTAAGAAAATTTCAAGCGGAAAACTACCATAGTTTTTTTAAATATAGGATTTGTATGAATTTGCTGTATTCGGAATAATAGGGATGTTGACTATTTTTTTTATTTTATGTTACATAAATTACCTCTCAAAAAAAGAAACATTGGTAAAAGAATTAATTCGCTAGCATGAAAACTGCCCGAGATATCACAGTGTGAAATGCGCACAAATGGACTCGATCAAAAACGCTCCATACTAATGGCTTGCACGTTATGACGTCACGCCGTGCTAGTTTGTATGCAACGCATAGGAAATTTGTTCAGCAGCTATATTAAATATTGTGTTTATCAAAATGGTTTCTTCGACAAATTTGCTATACATTTTACGGACTAATTAATGGTATCATTTATTTTAATAAATTTTATACTTTTTAAATGGACTTGTCCACCCAACTTTGAAGGGTCATAAAACAAATAATATGCAATATATAAAACCAAGAGGTATACAAGCTACTCTAAAAGTTTAATATGTTTACGATTTTTATTAGTATTTCGTTATTTTATTCATTAGTCAACATCCCTATTCCGTTAAGGAATTCCAAATCGAAATTCCGTCTCTATGTGGCGGGCATAAGTAAGTCGATTTAGTATTAATCCAAAACCAAATCCTTGAAAATTTTACGAATAAGATTATTAAAAGCGCTTCTTCTTCATACGTATGGTTAAATAGAATAGCGTTTACGTTATAAATACTGATCAAAGGCGTTTCATCTAAAGGCACTCTTTAAGAATTACAGCATTTTCTTTTAAGGCCACTGCGTATTTTCTTTTTCGTGCTACTTCCAATTTTCCTCCTGGTTTGTCACAAACGCGTTATTTATTATTTGTAACGCAGGCAACCTTCACAGGGTCTGTTTATTAAATTATTTTGGTAAAGTCTGGTATAAGCTATAAATATTGCTCTATGCAGCGTTTTTTTCAAGTCAGTCACACACGCATAATCAAAAAGTTAAACGTTTTTACTAAAAATATTTTTTTTATGTTTAGTAAATTTAATGGCTGCATACGGTGACTTCGGTGACTCGGAGCTCGGTGGCGCAGTGGTGTAGCGCAGGCGCTTGCTGTTGGGCCAGGGCCCAGCGATTGCGGAAGTTAAGCAACGTTCGCAAGAGTCGTTCGTGGGATGGGTGACCAAAAATTTATTATCTCGAGCTCCTCCGTGCTTCGGAAGGCACGTTAAGCCGTTGGTCCCAGCTGCATTTGCAGTCGTTAACACCCACTAATCCGCATTGGGCCCGCGTGGTGGGTTATGGCCCATCCTCCTAACCACCCATAAAGAATGCCTGCGCCTTAGCAGTGGGGACATCACCATAAAATGGCCGATGGACATACAGTGACTTCGTCCGTATGGAATTTTGCTTCCCGTTGAATTTTTTTACTTATGTCCTTTCTTAGTGTTCGCTTACATAAAGAAGCATTCTAGTGCAAAATGTAGAGTTCCTAGTTCCATAGTTTAAGCTATGCGTTGATATGTCAGTCTCAATCAATGAGTCGGTCAGTTTTTTTCCATTTAAATAATGGATCAGGTTTGTGGAATGAGGCAGACAGTATAATCTTATACCTAACGGTTTCCTACTTAAACTACAACATAAAGAAAAAACTTACATCAATTTTGTTAGGAGTGCCTATTAAGTTATTTACGGCACATTGCACACTTTATCAACCTCATAAGTTAGGTAGAGAGGTAGGTAGAAAATTCATTACCTACCTAGTTTATTATGCTTCAGTGCAAATAGCAAAGTAAGACAGCAAAATGAGGGGTCTCTTTGTATCAAACAAACCACGTGGAAAATAAGAGCAACGGCAGGAAAAAAATATAATAAGTATCTATGAAATGACTGCGGTGCTCGTCTAAAGATGTTGCGTATTAAGTTAATAGGGACAATTGTTTCTACTGGGCTTTCATTTTCTGTGGTGGAACATTTCGACTTGTTTGTTGTACAATATTAATTCCAAAGAGAAGATGGAAGTGGAATAGCTTGTCTAGAAAAGATCGCAACGCAATCAAATTATGCAACCGATCTTTTATTGTTATTTTTCTGGAGTTTATGTAGACCGCCAATCTGCTAATATAGCGCGGCGTTTAATCTACATTCCTCAAAAAATATAAAACTATAACTCACCACGCAAGTTGCTAATCACCCCAGTGGGCACACTGGAGATGTCAAATTACTGCACCGAATTAAAAGTCGGAGTATAGTTTCAATTAATTTGTCAAATTTTTGGTGTTTTGTAAGTTGTTTTCCGTACCCGTTTAGACGTACGTAGGTATAACAAAAACATCCTTAACTTTCACATTTATAATAATAGTGGCTCTGTAGACCTCGCTTTTGTGACATTTCTGAAAATTTTTAGAATTGTCTGAAATATGATTTTCCCTATATCTGCGCCATTCAGTAAAATTTAGAAAAACTTAAAAGGGTAAAAAAATAAAATAACAGAACCTGCTCACAAAAATTCACAAGAATCGTTGAGATGTCAATTCTCTAAAAACATATCTACGATGGGGCACCGCTGTCACATAGACGCCAGCGCTCGGACGACGAGCTCGCAGATGGTCGGAACTATTTTTCTATACAAAAATGACGTTCCCTAAAAATATCCGCAGCGTCGAGCGCATTTCGACGCTGCGGATGTTTTTAGGGAATTGAGGGGCTGTAGAGGAGAACAGACGGACAGCCGGACATACGAAAGCACTTTTGCCTAAGCTGAAACGAACACGCTTCGCTCTCGCTTCGCGCTCGCTCGGTCGATAGTTAGATTTCGCGGTCGAATCACTCACGTCCCATCGAATTCACAATTCGCGGCATCACGACCCATATATTAGGAAGATTCGTTTGTCAACAAATAGATAAGCCTGATTCTTCAAAAGAAATCTATCTAAGAGCATTGTTTGTGTAAAGATTGTAGATATTTGTTTAGTAAATAAATAAAGGATCGAAGTATACAGGAACTATCTACTAACTCCGGTGTTTGCTATCGACCTAAAATATTGTGTGTTGTCGAAATAGGTTGTTTATTTCCGAACCTTTTTCGTTACGTAATTGTTATTGTTACACTTTCACGATTTTTCTGCATTATACCAAAAAAGTTTGATATTTACGATTAGATATTTTGATTCATTCTAGTTTACCTTTATTTTTTATTCAATATTATTTTTTTCATCAAAGAGGATGGTTTCTGCCCAAAGGTAAGCAGACAGCATTTTTTCAGAATTCAAAGCAATGCATGTAATTCTCAAACTGGCTGCGTTAAACTAAATTTTACCATGTAATATCGAGCCTTATAAAAGGGTTCGGACATTTATGTATGAAGACTGGCATACCTACCTGTCCGCCATTTTTAAAAAAGTTGATTTTGGCTGCCTCTGATAAAAGTGATGTCTATCGATAGAGTAAGTCTTTACAAACAAAAAGTAATAAGAAAAAATCTCCTAAGTGATATACTTACTGAGATATTTGAGTTTGAAGTTGAATAAAGGCAATATAAAATTAATATGTATTTTTTGCATTGATATACAGGTAGGTATGCCAAAAGGGCCTGATGCTCAAAGTTACCTCATAGTTAATTTTATTATGATTGTGAAGTTGTTGTCATAAATAAATAAAATAAAATGATATAAAAATATCATATTTTATTCCCCAGAAAAACGTTAGCAAAATTCATCTACATAGGCGTCAGGTTGTTAAACCCAGCACAATAAATCCCAAAAAAAGTATTAATAATCGTCAGATTCACGTTCCGGCGTCTAATTGCCGGACTACACGTTAACGGCCGTGATTCCGCGGCCGGAACCGGGTTTACGGCGCCGTAAAAGTTGCAAAAATCTTTCGTTTTATTGCCCGGATTAAACATTATTGACTCGTAAAGTAGTATATTGGCCGCAGGTTTGGTTCATTCATAATAGTTTTGGATTAATTTCTAGGGAAATAATGATAATAAAATGTTAATTACTGCGTAGGTATACATATCTACGTAAAATATGGTTCTAATAATTTAAAATGGAGGTTCTCTTGATAATGGGTATCAGTAACAGGTTTGAATCCTATAGTTTTATTAATATAATATAAAATCATATTAATAGCTATGAAACTTAGTGAAAGATTTTTTGAAATCCGTTTAGAAATGGTTGAGTTATTAAGGGTTTGAAGGAAATGCCAAACTCAATGCAATAAGTATGTGCTTTATCACGTATTGTCGTACGGTATAAGGTTCGCGTACGTCTCGATGACGTCATAAGGACCCCCCAAAATCGTTTTAGCACGTTTTAGCTCGTATAACTTCTCAAAAAAATTTCTTCACAGTTAATTATGTGGTGGCATAAGTTTTCTGATAAGCCACGAAACAAAAATCGATACTGATCCTCATTCCAACTTAAACAAACAAAAAAGGTTGAAAATGGCTGAGCACAATTTTTATGTGGATATTAAGGCTTTTATTTTCAGCAGGTACTATCTTTTAATTGAGATAAATTTACTAATAATAATGAAATGGCCGGCCCCTGTAGTATGTAAATAAATACCTTGTCACACCAACTTAATGCTTGTTTCAGTTAGATGCAACAACGTATTTATGATAGTTCTATAATTACTAACCAATAAAGAAATTACCTACCAATCTACCAATGAAGAAATAAACAATTTCCCTCGGGTAATAATTAGGAACATTTTATTTCACGTTCATTACAACACAGCTCGTAAAATGACTAAAAATAAACAAATCAATAGAACAACATTGAAGATTGCGTGTAAACTAACGTAAACCTTGTGGTACCTATTATATGGATTATATAGGTGTGTTGTTTTTGTTTAACAATAGAAATTTGAAAATTTTCAGTAAATAATAAAGTTTACAATCACATAAATAGTCACCACTCTCATTTTTAGTGGCCTAAATTGCATTTAGCCAAGGTGTCTAATACAACATCAAATGCTTAAGCTAGGGTTTTCTATAGGATGACGGTGCCGTCATATTACGGCCGTAATTTAGCGGCGTAGCACGTTGTCTATGTAAACAATATGGCGCGCCGTATTGTTTACATAGAAAACGTTCTACGGCGCTAAATTACGGCCGTAATATGACGGCACCGTCATCCTAGGAAACCCTAGCTTTAGGCCGTAAAAACACAATGTGACAGTTAACATTGTATACCCACATATCGCCTAACCAACAATAAATTGCGAAAAATTAACAAATAAATATCCAAGTTATGTGATATAATCTTATGTGAATATAATCTGAGTGAAACACGGGATTATTGATATTTTTGCATTATGTTCCGTACAAAAAAACTTCGTATTTACAAACCGATAGCGTATATTCTTAACAAGGCTAAATTACATTTTTGAATCAAAGAAAATAAGCGTTGTTGTTACAAAGATAGCGTGTAGTGTAGATACATGTAAAATGTCTTTTCAGGTTGATGACTCAACCTTTAAAGGCTATAGAATGGGTATTTATTTTATTTTATTTATTAATTTTAGGAAGACTATCGACTAATACATTCTAAATACATAAAAAAATAGCAACAAAGAGTCATTTATAAGTCTCCACTGATAGAAATAATATGTATAGCTAATGATACAGTGGAGGTAAAATTAAACTAAGTTACAATTTATAGGCTTAATACAACTACATAATAGTTTTTTTTCAAAGGTGGCAAGAACACTTACAGAAATGCCCGAGTAACATTTCTAAGTGTTTTTTTTCGTCATGAGGCCTCAGTTCTTAATTTTGTGATTCTATATTGAATTGAAATCTCTTGGATATTTTGCAAAATTCACGTTAATTATGACATATACATAATACTACTATGTAATTTGACTATATACAAATCCGCAAATGAGAGCAAAGTTAAGCTCCCACAAATAGCTTATGTTGTACGATCGTTAGATGTTATCGAGTCAAATTGACCGGGGAACTTTCGTTTGGATAGCACAAACACTCCAGGAAATTTAATCAACACACTGATATAGATAACCTTTATCAAGCTAAACATAAGGTTCAGTATCAGGATAAATTTTGTGGAAACAATATTCCCAATTTAGAACACTAATTTTCAATGTGTAATCAAATAAGTTACCTATTTGAATACGGTAAGCTAGCTAATGTCCAATTATTATTATTTTAGATAGACACATACTTTTATATTTCCATACCAAAAATAAACAGGCGTTGTTATGTTGTGCTGCTTAGAACTTTTCCTATAGTAAGGTTACCTATTGTCTCAGCGAATGCGGACAATTGACTATCCCACCTCATTCTTGTCTTGACAGGGCGGCCGAGTTTAACTTAGAATAGTATTCATTACGCTATGGGAGTACCTACATATTCTTAGATCACAGAATAGTAATAATATAAGTATAGGTACTATATCGTACATGAAAGGAAACTCTCCGCCCTGCATCACAATTAATTACCTCACCCCACCGCGCGAGTTCGTGTGCCGAATCGTGTGCTCATTCAATACCTAGCCCTAGACTTCACGCACACAGTTGCACGTGTGCAAAACGTAGTTAAAACGCGGCGCTTGTATGGAGTGCCCGGGGTGTGCTTAGATACAAGGTCATAAATGAGCCAAATAATCAGTCAAAGTTGATAAAAGTTGATAAGTTTCTTGCGCCCGTTCCTCTTATCAGTTAAAAAAGTCTGGAACGGGTAGTAGGAAAATATGGACGATTCAAAAGCGCTCAATTACTACGTTTATTTGAATACAGATATTTTGACATAGACTTTGGACCTTTTTAAGTTTTTACTAGCGGCCGCCCGCGACTTGCCTGCGTGGAAAGTTATTTTGCTATCCATCGGGAACAATACTTTTCTTCAGGATGAAAGATACCCTATGTCCTTCTCTGTAACCCTGACAACGTGTATGCAAAATTTCATGATGATCGATTTAGTAGTTAAGACGTGGTGGCGTAACAAACAACAAACAAACGGACATTCGCATTTAATTATAGTAATTAAAAGGATTAACACTTGCCTTCATGAAAAAAAATCAGGTCGGTCTTCACAAAAAGATGAAACAAACCAAAAAGATAAAAAAAACTAATATTACCACAAACGATTCACTGATGCAAACTTGATGTTGCCACATTCCAAAAATATACGTACTTCTAAAGCACTTTCTAACACAAATAAATAACTGAAATAGCTACAAGTAGCAGTCAATAAATCGAGTGAAGACCGAAGAGAAACAAATAAACATGTCGATAAGTTCCGCGAAGACCTTGCTCAAATGTAGATTTTTACGATTTATAAAAAGCTTTTTTGCAAAGAGTTTTGAGATCAGCGGATGTTAAGCAACTTTGGAAAAGGTTCATTATTGGATGGGTGACCGATTTTTTTCTATTTCTAATTATTTCATAACGTGACATCCAGATAGAAGCGGATCGCGACCACCGTATGGTGACTTTAGCAATATTTGACACTTATAAAGAGCAATGCGAATTACAAAAAAGTTATGCAGTAAGCTTATGAAGTTGTGGTTATTTATGCAAAAAGATTATACAAATGATAATACTTATGTATTTTTCATAATTTATCACTACATATAAAACAAAGTCGCTCATTCCCGCTGTCTGTTCCTATGTATGCTTAGATCTTTAAAACTACGCAACGGATTTTGATGCGGTTTTTTTTAATAAATGGAGTGATTCAAGAGGATGGTTTATGTATAATACAATGGTACCAAATTCCACACTACACCGAACCGAAGCAGGGGCGGGTCGCTGCTTAATTATAATTGAAATGATTTGAAACCGATGTATAATAAAATCATAGCAGGATAGGAAATGTCACAGTTAGCAGATTTGGGTCTCTGTATGATGTCACAGGAAGTCGCTGGATGAGGCCTAGTTCTTAGCAGAAGGGGTCTGATTCAATGACCATGAAATGAAATGAAATGAAATAATTCTTTATTGCTTTAAATGTGGTCAGTACAAGATTATAACATTTATTGGATTCGTTTCTCACATTTAACCAAATAACATTGGTATGCAAATTAGAGATGGGTCTTGACTATTTAATAATAAATTAAAAATGTCGCAAAATAATCATAAATAAAATAAAAACCAAATAAAACCATAAAAATAAAAATAATTAAATCATGTCCAAAAGTAATAAACGAATTGAAATGAGATTTAAAATAAAAAAAAATGGTTTGATAGTCTTCAAATTTTGCAATTAATAAATTCCTTAACGCTATAAAAACATTTGTCAGTCAGTAATCGATACAACGCACATTTAAATTGTTTCATTGGTAAGCGCCAACGCTCACGGGCGCTTAATCGCCGAGCGATTTTTTGTAGCCCAGAATAGAACATATGGAGTTCAATACGTAAACGCCCACGAGCTACAAAAAGTAGCTCACACATAGCTCGGCGACTAATCGCCCACGAAATGACACTGACAAGAGTGACAGGCGGCTTTAACCCTAAAAGACACCACAATTTTTTTCGCTGGCTGACATAATTATTTTTGTAATGGTAGAGTTTGCAATAAAAAGTAAGAGAATTATTATTACATGATATGCTTACCAATTTATATAGTTTTTAATCCTGTTCCAAAAAAGGTAGGAACACACTACGAACCTAAGGTCGGTTATAGGCAATTATTGTTCTGGGATTATCATAAGTTTATAATTTACCTATATTATTATGGAAAACTTAACGTAAACGTAACAAAAGAAACATCAAGTTAGCTAAAGAATTTGACTAGTCGCTAATAAAATCGTATTGAAAGCACTGTCGGATTGTCTAAGAACAAACATCTAGTAAATTTTATTTATTTATAAATAATGAAAATCAAAGCAGTCGCCGTTTAAATATGTTTTCCATAACAATGCCTACCTACCTACTTCTGTTTTGCGTAAAAGAATCGCAAGATTCAGTTTTTTAAGTAAGATGATTTTGGGCATGGAATAGGGGATAATACTGAGGAAGTAATGGCGCCACATGCGACTGTCCTAAATTCGTTAAATTTGATGTTTCAGATGTAAAATGTAATTTCTGACGTATTTTAGCCAATCAAAACCATTTTTGTTTACCACAGAGTACAATGGCGCCATCTGCGAAAAGTTTTACGTATTATTTCCTATTGCGAGTTTTTACACAAAAAAAGAAAAACCATAAGCATTCTATGGGTTCTTTATAAGGGTTCCGTAGCAAAATGGTAAAAAGGAACCCTTATGGTGTGACTCAGTCTGTCTGTCTGTCTGTCACAGCTGGATATCTCGATAACTATCTATTAATGGTATTAACTTGAAATTTGGAATAGTTTAAGATGACGTTTGCCCAAATATTTTGCAAATAAGGATGTTTTTTTTACAGCAGGAATTGAAAAGGGGTCTTAAAAATTTGAAGTGAGGCTACTAGTAGGGCATGTGGGTATCATAACATAATGAAAGAGTGTTGTTAGCACATTTTCAAACATTTCTCTTTTTTTAGGCCGCATAGTGTTCGACTTATAATGAAAAATGTAAAAACATACCGTTCCTTCCTTATAGTATAGAACTTATAGTAAAAAAGATAACTATAACGTTCGAAAAACACGAATAAAATATTTTATTGTACTGTTAGCCGATCGGTAATTATAGGGTTTGAGGTTATTTTTCGCACAAGTCATCACGAAAATACAAAAATGTGGTATCGATGCATTCAATACGATGCCCCGATCACAAATATATAAGATGAAAAGCGTGAAAATGGCGGGGGTAGAAACTGTGATGTCATAAAGTTTTCAGTACTTACAAAGATTTTTTTCATACCATGTGGTATATCAAAGCCCTTTGGCTTTGTGAGTATATTGCGAATATAAAACACACTATAACATGTCATCAAAATCTCATCATAGTAACATACACAGTAACAGTTAAAACACATAAAAAATACCGTTTGTGGAACATGGATAAAAATATTATTTTTTAATATGTCATAAAATGATGTAATACAAAAACTAGCTTATGTCTGCAAAACAAACACTTCGAGCGACTCGCAATATTTTTTCGGGGTCAAAACCTTCCAGTAGGTATCGAACAAATTTTTATTAATTCTTGAATTTGCGCATATAAAGTAAATGCAGAATTTTTGTTCTTCACACTATTTTGACGATAAAAGGATCTGTACCCTTAGCACGAACAGCTATCAAAAAAAAAATCATTCGATAGATAAATTTTGTATTGGAAATTTGTACAACGCCATCTATCGCCGATAAGCGAAATGAAATTTTCCATAGAGAATTGTCTATCGAGTAATTTTACGTGCGTTTTTTTTCTCGATAGCTGTTCGTGCTAAGGGTACTGAAGACATTTGAATCGTATACATTGTTGGCTTCATTTGTGAAAAGTATATAATTACTGACATAAATAAATCATAAACTTTATTTTATAGAGCTTAGCAATAATAAAAGTGATTGTTCTATAATATTATTACCGGGTGCCTTTTAGGGTTAACCTATGTCAGCGACTAAAAAGCGCCGTGATTGTCGCCGCGATTATCGCCGCGTTTATCGCAGCGATATCGCCGCGATTAACGCCGCGCTTATCGCAGCTACAAAATAGCGCCCGTCAATGGTAAGCCTAAGTCTTTCATTGCCATTGGTAGTTTATTGAATAATTTTATTGACATGAGATAACAATTCCTTTGGCAACACGTTGTTGAGCAAGATGGCAACACTAATTGATTTGGATATCTGGTTGAGAATGTACACACCTCATGCTTCTTTTTAAACAAATTCAGATTACTTTTCGTAAAGACACATAATTAAAAAATATACATTGATGGGACTGTTAATAGATTTAGTTTTTTGAATAATGGTCGACAGGAATCCATGGGTCCTGCACCACACATAGCTCTAATACACTTTTTCTGAATCAAAAAGGCACGGTCAACGTCAACCGAGTTTCCCCATAAAATGATTACAGATTTTCTGTCAAACAGATCTAAGTAAAGTCTTTTGTTGTGTGACAACATATTAAAACTCTTAACGTTATTTGAAATAAGAGCCCGAAACATTCGATTGTACAAATATATGAGTGCGACATCTTGATGGATGGAGGAACATTCCGGCAACAACTTATTCTTCGACGGAAAGAATCACTCACTCACAAACACCGAACTATACGCTCGTGTATAGGGTGTGGCGGAAATAACAACAAAAAAGGTAATATCAGATTGTAGGTCGAACAACGATAAACATTTGTGCGAAATATCGATTGTGCACTTTGTGCGAAATACATTTTGTGCGATCAATATTTGTGTGATCTACATTTTTACGAAAGAGCGCTTTTGCTACAATATTATATTCAAAATTTAAAAAATTCAAATCTAATTTATTCAGTCTAGGCTGTTACAAGCACTTGTGAATGTCATAGAAGCTACGCCATCGGTTCGCAAACCCTAAGCGGGAGACCTTGTAACGAGAAGAACCGGCAAGAAACTCGTCAAGGGCTGCTTTTTTCTCCCTTGTATATTACATACAGAGTCGTCAACATTGACAAATGAGCTCCACATTTGAATATGAATATGACTATTACGTAGTCAGTAGTCATAAAATGTTTTAACATCTTAACAATTTAATGTAACTAGTGGCTCTGTGACATTTTTGAATACTTTTCGTAATAGCTGTAATATGTTTATTTACGTAAAATTTCGAAAAACTGAATCGACAAAAAAATAATTGCCTATATAATTATCGAACCTCACTCTTTCACGAAAATCGGTTAGGAAATGCGATCTGTAGAGAAGAGACAAACAATTCTACCCAGCGTTTATTATCACAAATTCCTTTTTTTATTTCTTTTTTTCACTTTAATCTTTTAGGCATTTTGCTACTTGCACATTTTGCGTTTTAGACGTCGCGCTCATTAAGGTTATTTTTATTTCCTACCATTTTTATCATGTCATCAGTGAAAATACAGTACAATTTCAATGCCTCTTTTCGTAACACCATGTATATACAAACCAACATATTGTCTTCCCTTCAGCCGAAGAACATTCATCATATGTCGGGTATTGTTTGCGAACGTTTCTAGTACACCAGTTTGTGAGAATTTATATGTTACATCCTAGGTTTTAGTTGTAAATCTGTATTTCAAGAAACTCAAATTAGTACCCGTCATGATGGGTATGAATTATATGTATAGTTTATGAGGAGTATTAGTTTTCTGAACAGTGTTGCCAGATCTTCTGTTTTTCTGAAATATCTCACGTTCTTCTGTTTTTGTACATTTTTTAATAAAGTAATTGCATGAAATAAAACGTAAAACACGTCACATGAGACATCACTGCCTTTTCGTCACTGAGAATATAAATAAAAAACTTATTAGTGAACAAATTAAAATGTTGCACTTGTTCACAAAGCACCTTAATATGACACTAAATAATAGGGATGTTGACTATTTTTTTTATTTTATGTTACATAAATTACCACTCAAAAAAAGAAACATTGGTAAAAGAATTAATTCGCTAGCATGAAAACTGCCCGAGATATCACAGTGTGAAATGCACACAAATGGACTCGATCAAAAACGCTCCATACTAATGGCTTGCACGTTATGACGTCACGCCGTGCTAGTTTGTATGCAACGCATAGGAAATTCGTTCAGCAGCTATATTAAATATTGTGTTTATCAAAATGGTTTCTTCGACAAATTAGCTATACATTTTACGGACTAATTAAAGGTATTATTTATTTTAATAAATTTTATACTTTTTAAATGGACTTGTCAACCCAACTTTGAAGGGTCATAAAACAAATAATATGCAATATATAAAACCAAGAGGTATACAAGCTACTCTAAAAGTTTAATATGTTTACGTTTTTTATTAGTATTTCGTTATTTTATTCATTAGTCAACATCCCTATTAGCTTAAAAAAACTCAGTTGGAAGAGCATTGGACCAAACTTCCAGAGGTGGCGGGTTCTATTTCCCGCCTGAGAATATGATCTGGTGCGAGTCGATTTTTTTCTAGTATATGATTTAGTATTGTATAAAAATAGCATTATGAATGCTAAAATCTGAAATAAAAAAACACATCTTATTATGCTTTGTTACAATGAGTGGTTGGTTGAGTGGTTTTAAGTTAGAGTAAGGTAATACATTATTTTACAGGCCAAAGTTTATCTTTTTTCTTAAAAGATTTTTTTTGAAAACAAAAAGAAACAATTTATTTTTATTTTGCAATAATGATACAGGAGCAGGACCTTATGAAATAATTTATTGTAATAACGTCATTAAGACGTTTGTCTTTAAAATAACTTGAATACTTGTGTATTATATAAATGTTTGCTTTTATATAAATTGTCTTTGCCAAAGAGATTAAAGTGTCCCATATATTATTTAGTATCGCGTGCCACTTTGTCACTTCGGTAGCTGTGATGACCTGTTGATAACGATATTTGTTTCACATCATAAAACTACTTTTATGCCACGTATCGCGATACTTCAAACTGGGTGCTAAAACTTAGTAGAGGCACAAAATAAAAAAGGCAAAGCATTGTACAAGAGCCGATAAAGTAATTTAATAAAATATTTTGAAATCGTTAGATATATTGTAAATCTTCACAAATATGAATTAATGCCACTTTACTGACAGAAAAAAAATGTTTTGTTTAAAAAAAACATACATCTAGTTTAAAATTTTCCGGGTTACCATTTTTTAGGGTTCCGTAGCCAAAATGGCAAAAAACGGAACCCTTATAGATTTTTTATTCTATCTTTTGGATTTCTTTTATTACCTACCTAATCAACCTTTTTTTTGTTCACAGTTAACGACATATTTCATAACCAAATTGAGGGAAACAAAGAGCAATATATTCTGCATTTTGCGAAAAGTACTTTATTACATAATTCGACTGAAAATTCCCCAAACTATCATAGGAATTCAAAACAAGTTGATTATTTTTTATACTGTTGATTTTTTCTCGCGAATACAAAGACATCTTCACATATTTTTCACAAAGCGACGAAGTCTACAGAAATGAAATGAAACAAAGATAGCTGTTTTTTAATTGAGCACACTAGATAAAAAAATACATATCGCAGTAAATAGGGCTTAATCAATATAATATAATACAAAATATTATATTGGGCTTAACTAATAATCAAATGAAACAGATAGCTTTGTTAATTGTATAAGTTATTAAAGTTTTGCGTTTAAAACGCTCTCCTGAAAAGTAACGATTTTGTAGATAACCGCTTATTCCTTGCTGCCGTCGAAATGTTATACATAAACATGACTAGATCATTAATTTTCAACCCATCATGACATGGGACATATGAATACTATTGTCATCAATCACGTGTACTATCAACAACACATGTTGAGTGACAGTGCGTTTTTAAGATCAACTTTATATCCAGTGATTAGAATTTAATTTTGAAGAAGAACTTTTCGAAATGTAGTATAACATAGTAGTATATTGTAGTAATAAATTGGTAAGTAGGGATGGAAACATGATTTTAAATATTTTATGGACATCAGTGAAAGTAATTTTTCACTATATTTGTTGGAGTATGCTAAACTGACTGCTGTGGACTGGCTGGTACTGGCCAGCAAGTGTCAAGCATGTAATCTGCCACATTGGCTGATGTCAACATTTGCTAAATATGATAAGATGTCTGACTGAATTGCCATTTATATACTAGTATTTGGGTAAACACTACTCTGCTCTAGGCAGCGAACTTAAATCTATGGAACTAGCATTCCGCTCAAACAATATCTGTCGTATAAAGAATCTGCCATTTACCGGATCTGCCGTTTCCAGAATCTGCCACTTACCGAAAAAAGGGCATCCGCGGCGGGGCTATAAATGCTGGCATTTAGTTATGCAGCACAAAGCGACTGAACTCTGGTTGCATAATAGCGACTATAATCCATACTCATAGATATTTCCAATACTTTTAAACGCTGGCGGTAGGTGAATTTATTAAAGATTGTAAAAACGATAATATCCATCATAAGCCATTTTTTTAAATGTCCCCACTGCTGGGGCAAAGACATTCCTTATGGGTATGGATAAGGAGGACGTACCATTACCCACCACGCGGGCCTAATGCGGATTGGTGGGTGTTAACGACTGCAAATTCAGCGGTGACCAATGGCTTAACGTGCTTTCCGAAGCATGAAGGATTTCGAGATATTAAATTTTTGGTAATTTGTGGAGCTCGGTGGCACAGTGGTTTAGCGCCTGGCCCAGCGATTGCGGAAGTTAATCAACGTTCGCAAGGGTCGGTCATGGGATGGGTGACCAAAAATGTATTATCTCGAGCTCCTCCGTGCTTCGGAAGGCACGTTAAGCCGTTGGTCCCGGGTGCATTTGCAGTCGTTAACACCCACCAGTCCGCATTGGGCCCGCATGGTGGGTTATGGCCCGTCTTCCTTACCACCCATAAGGAAGGCCTGTGCAAAAATGGCTGATGAACAAATTTTTGGTCACTTATCCCATGACTGACTCTTGCGAAAGTTGAATAACCACCGCAATCGCAGGGCCAACCGCTAAACCGCTGCACCACCGAGTCACCTTCACCATGAGAACATTCTATGCGTTTGAAAATAAGCAGTAAACTACAAAATTACGTGCCGTAAGTTTGTCAATTCCATACAATACATCAAAATTTACATAAGTTTGCGACATGTGATTTTATCGTCTATAATTAAGTAAGGTACCCTGAGCGAAAGTGGCGCTGCGGTGAATTATATATTTCATATTATAATTCTAATACACAATTTTAAAAATGTTTATCGTGGAGATTTTAGGGCCCACAGTCTAGTATTTTTAGACGGTATCGTTTCATTCCCCCGTAGTCACTGCTAGAAGTAGATAGCTAAACTGCTAAAAGTGGCCGTTTTTGACACATTTGCTATCTACTTCTATGAATGACTACGAGGGCATGTAGTGATACCTTCTAAAAATACTAGACCATGGGCCCTAAAATCTCCACGATAAACATTATTAAAATCTTTTTCTATTAATAACTTATTGAATAAAAACCTCTGAGGGCGCCACTTTCGGTCAGATAACCGCCTTAATAGTAAGCGTAGCGTTCAAACGTATAGAATGTCGTCCATTTGAGTAGGGGGAAAAGTCATATTACACCGTCTTATTTATGGAAAAACGTTACAAACAGAAGCTATTTCGGTTTGTAAACATCATTTGTGATTCCCGTAGTTTATGTAACTTGAATTGGGCTGGTGTGAATACGTTGTCAATACTGTAGATACTACTATTGAATGTTGTTCTTTGTAGTTTTGAAATCAGTTAGATTTTATTTTTAATACTAGCGGCCGCCCGCGGTTTCACCTGCGTGGTTCCCGTTCCCTTGGAGTATCGATCGGGATAAAAAAGTATCCTATGTTTTAATCTAGGCTATCTACTATCTGTGTGCCAAATTTCAACCAAATCCATTCAGTAGTTTTTGCGTGATTGAGGAACAAACATCCAAATATCCAAACCCACAAACTTTCACATTTATAATACTAGCGGCCACCCGCGGTTTCACGCGCGTCGTTCCCGTTCCCGTAGGAATATTGGGATAAAAAGTATTCTATGTTTTAATCTAGGCTGTCTACTATTTGTGTGCCAAATTTGAACCAAATCCGTTCAGTAGTTTTTGTGTGATTGAGGAACAAACATCCAAACATCTAAACATCCAAACCCACAAACTTTCACATTTATAATATTAGTAGGAAGTAGGATAGTAGGATTAAGTAGGATTTTCGATATGAACTGTATGTTGCGCAATGATTTTTCAACAACCAAAATACATTTTTAATACCTTGATATTATCTTATTTAATACCTTGATAATACCACTTTTACAATTTCAAAACATAGTTAAGGAACCTTAAATACCAGCTCTGTTTAACATACCTACGCCAGATTTTGTTCCGCTAATACCAGTGTGTTTATCTCTCGCACCAAAATGATTTGACGTTGCGTGCAATGAATTCGAAGCTAGAAATAGACGACGCACAGTGATTTTGGGGTTAAAGTTAACATGATTGGTTAGTTTACGGTTTGCTGTCAAAAGTTTGTTTAGTCGTTGGTTAAGCTGACAGCTTTTGTAGAAGATTGGACGTTGGTGTCTGATAATGTTTTGACTATTCTCGACAGTATATCACAACTGTTTTGAACTATGATTGAAATCTGAAAATCAAAGTTAGTTTTCTATAGACGTCCGACTGTTTTCGGAACACTCAAAAAAGACCAAAACACTGGTTAAAAAATAAAAAATAATTTTGTAAAATACGAACCTTTTGAGTGAGGGGCAATTACTCGTCTCAACTCTTACTCACTCGACTCATCCCTTTTTTGTTTTCTGTGTGTATACCTAGTGCAACAGTATTTAACTAAAAATAAATAAGTATTAAGTTACTTTGCTGTAATCTTGAATCGATGATGAGAAAAATAGATATCGAATATAAAGGTCGATTTTCCTTGGGACGAGATGCCTCCCCCCTTCTATTACAATGAAAAGCAGACTCAATATTTCCATGACTAACGTAATAATTCAGCTTTTTATTATTACATAATTATTCTTATCCAATTGACAGAGTAGATAATTATCGGAGTTTTAACTATATCGGAGGGGTCCAAAATATCTGGTCTAAAGTTAATTGTATACTTCTTGTGTGTATAGTTCTGTCTGTGTGCCTATTGGGGAGAGATAATAAATGGCTTATTTATTTATTTATTACAATAAACCAGATACTGTGGACCCCTCAGATTAAACCACCGATAATTGTACCTCGGAAACCAGGCATAAGCGACGCGACGGTATAACACATTAATTGAACACAATTATTCTGAAACTAGAGTTTTCTAGAAGTAGAATTCTCTAGAGAGAATCCGTATTCAATACAGTTGGAACTATGAGTTTTCCGACAGCACTCAATACAAAATTTATAAAAACGCCGTGTAAACTGTCTTGTTTTAGTTTTTATAATTATAGAACGATCAGTGATTTATAAAAAATGTCTCGAATGGGTGGTAGGAAAATATCGACAATTCGAAAGCACTTAATTGTTTAGTTTATTTGAATAAGTAAATTTTAGTTTCTGAGGTACTTTATCGGAGGGGTCCACATTATTTGGTATAAAGTAATAAAATTAAATTTAAACCAGATAATTTAATATTTATATTATAATTATATACTATTTATAATTATATTATAATATTTATTTATGTTATATTATAGTACTTATGCATAATTTGAATATTATTATTTTTCATATCCGCTTTATTGCCTGCACATTTTTCACTGTCACATCCTCTCTGGTTTACTGGGAGAGAATGCATTTTAAGCATTAAGTCCGCCATTTGCTGTATTTTTTTTATATAAACAATAAAGATTAAATAAATAATTAATTTGGCCCTATTCGACAAAATTAAACCCACCGATAAGTATTTCAGAAACCGGTCGTTAGCCAATCAGCAGTTCCCTAAACGCCTATTCAGAAATTATAAAACTTAAATTAGGAAATACTTGCAATATGAATTCAGATATAAAAAAAATATAAAAAACTCTCTAGCTGTCACGACCATTATTAGGTTCTTCAACTGTCAGATATAATTTTGTAGCTAACTTTTGTCCTGGCTGTATGGCTGAACAGAACAAAAACCGTGTCCGAAAGATACAAAACAGAATATCCGTTCGTGTTTTATCAACGCGTAGTAATCAAACTGAGTGCTTTCGAGGCAAATAAAGGTAAAAATTGCTTTTTTGTTACAATATTCTAATGCTGCAGTAACATGGTGGTAATTTAAACTTCTACAATATCGTAAAAGGCGGTACATTATTTTGTTATCTAATTTTAATTTTAAATTGTTTAGATTTTGGGGATTTTTTTAAAAGAAAAATAGTTTTGTCATGACAGTGAATAAAATATGGTGGTAATTTTAATTTTTACAATAACAATTACTCAGTGGTACTTTTTTGTTATTTTATTTAAATGTTGCTTAGATTCTGGGGATTTTTGGGAATAAAAATAGCCATGGTACCTAGTGAATTGAATTTATATAATCAATTAAATTGTTAATTAATCACTGAGCTTCCTGCGAACTCTACCATGATTTCATTAACTTTTAACTTAAACGTTGCTTTTACTGCAAATTATTATAGTTTTTATTGTTATGTATCTATGTTTTTTATTAGGTTTTTCTTTTTCAATTTAAAGTATTTGAGCTTTCAGATTTTTTCCCCCTCAAATCATACTGATTTACCTTTAACTATTAAGTATACTTTGTAAATACTTATAGTAAGTACCTAATCGTTTTCTAAAATGTATACACACTATTATTATAGCATACTTACAAGTTTTTTTACGATTTAATAGTTCCAAAAGCATTCAGCGTATTATATTCGATCCAAATATTCCTAATTAAAACATTCCAATTATTTAGTCTTCGCACGAAAACTTTGTAACGTTACATACAACACGGCAATCGTAAACAACCCTTACTTATTACTTAAAAACGAAATAGTTTTCGGGGTTGGCACGCAATCGAGTAATTTAATTCCACCAACCTCGACCCGTAGGCTTCTTACATGAGCTCCGATCCGTCGCACTGCGAAACCGGCATAAAATATTCAAAACCTCACCGTATAAAAAACTTGACACCAAAAAGAACCACTTCAATACAAAAAAGGAACTGTTGTATAATCTGTAATCAACTTGTCACTTTTGAAACCCGAATTGCATTTTCAAATTTGGAACGCGGCGCGGTTGAGCCGTGGTTCGTTGGTTGCGCTTTCTGTACGACTGAAGCTTTCAAACTTCTACGCATGCGCTGACAAGTGTGCTTGATACTTAGGCACATTGTAATTTTGTTATGAACCGGAAAACCTGCGTATTTCACTGTGAACCTTAATTTTTATATATGCAAGTATAAATTTATCAAAGGGTGAGTTTTAACTTCGAAATCGCCTGTCTCGTTCTCGTTTTGATTAAGGCGGTTGTATGACCGAAAGTGGCGCTCTCAAAGGTTTTCATTTAATGAGTTATTAATAGAAAAAGATTTTAATAATGTTTTAAGTGGAGTTTTTAGGGCCCATGGTCTAGTATTTTTAGATGGTATCACTACATGCCCTTGTAGTCATTCGTATAAGTAGATAGCAAATGTGTCAAAAACAGCCACTTTTAGAAGTTTTGTTAACTACTTCTAGCAGTGACTATGAGGGCATGTAACGATACCGTCTCAAAATACTAGACTGTGGGCTCTAAAAATTTCACTTAAAACATTATTAAAATTGTGTATTAGAATTAAAATAAATAATAAAATTCACCGCGAGCGTATGGCCATAAACTGTTTTGTCAGGAAATGTGTCAGGGTGTCAATAAACAGCTTGAATCATTTTCGAATAAGTTATTAAAATTTTCATTATTACAATACTAGGTGCAAAACCAAGTTAAAACTAAACAAAACATTTTAGATATTTTGCAAATAGTCAAATATTTTTGAGCGGCTAGCTTGAATTTCAAATTCTCGCATCAGTTTTTTGTTACTCAAAATTACTGTAAAAATCTTGCTCTCTTTACACGGGGCTATTTCTCAGTATTTTGAAAATTAATAGATTTCTATTTTATGTCCTTGTCTTTTCAAGATTGTTATCTTTCCCGAGATACTTGGATTGGTCGATCAATAGCTCCTGGGGTAGATCTAGCATTTAAATTTGGAGGGGGGGGGGGGGCAGCCCTTCGGAGCCCTAGGCCACGTTTTAAGATAAAAAAATTAAAGTATGACATTAAAGTACTTGAATAAAAACCGGCCAAGTGCAAGTCAACTCGAGCACGGATAGTGGAGTCTTAGTAATAGGGTCCCGTTTTTAACCTTTTTGTACGGTACCCCAATTTTTTTTTTGTAAATTTCAATCCAAACAGATGCCTTGTGGCCATGGCCCTCTTCCTTTCCCCCCTGGATCCGCCCTTGCTTTAACTCTTCATAGCTATCTTACCTTTTCAATCATGGTAGGACTGTTGAAAAGGTTTGTTAATATTTGCTTAGTATCAATTTCGCTTCTAAAGACAATAATTATTTAAGAATTATACCGTTATTATTTTCAACGATGTTAAAAAAATATCCATCTTTATTTTTACATTCATACTTTATTTTTATGATCCATCCAAAAAAAAAATAGTTTAATAAATTAGTAACTTTATGGAACTACGAGTATTTATACCTTTATACATGTTACTTAAAGTATAAGTAAGTACGAAATAATTAATCAATAAGAATAAAATTTATAGGCAATTTTATACTAAAACAATGTCTACCAAATCTTACTTCATTAAAATAAAAATATAACGCGACTACGAAAGTACTTGCCCGCAAATGAATATTTTTAAAAACAAAATCAGAAACTTCCTAATCAATCAAATCTCTTATCAACATAATACTCGTAAGCCCAGAACTGGGCATCTGAAATTCCCCACCCAACATTTACATAGTAATTTACAAAATAGATTTTCCCTTTTTTTCGAGCACTACTCAACGCGAGGGCTCTTGATCGATCCGTTATCGAGTACTCTTCGAGCCTATCAGCCAATATGTTATTTTAGGAGATTGGAAAATGTGTTTTTGTAAAAGGAAAATTGTTTGGATTGATATGTTTTGTTTGACCAATAAATATAGAACTTCCTCGTTGCTATTTTTTTTGACCGTACGGACCATCAACCATTTTTAATGTCCCCACTACTAGGACAGGCCTTCCTTATGGGTGGATAAGGAGGATGGGCCACGGGCCCAATGCGGTTTGGTGGGCCCAATGTGGGTGTAAACGACTGCAAATGCAGCCGGACCAACGGCTTAACGTGGCTTCTAAAGCACGGAGGAGCTCGAGATAATAAATTTTTGGTCACCCATCCCATGGCCAACCCTTGCGAACGTTGCTTAACCTCCGCAATCGCTGGGCCAGGCGCTATACGTCAGCGCCACTGACCTCCTCTTGTTATTTAACTTTTTTGGGAGAGCAGTTGTGATTTTTTTAATTAGTTATAATGATTTCATACATTTTAGTGACTTATGTAACTTTGGAATAAGCTCATCGACTCTTGTTTTAGTTTTTTTAAAAGTACCTTAAGGAAGCGCTTTTCAGGTATATTATTATGTATCCTATACTTTTGTCAAACAAACTAAATTTACTACAATTTAAGTTCTTAAAGATGTTTTGAAAAAGAAATATATGTAGCTTACTTCCGCAAACAAAATATGCAAGATGCATCGACCGCCCGCCCGCAACCTAGAGAGCTTATAATAGGCTTAAATTGTAGTAAATTTAGTTCGCTTGACAAAAGTATAGGACAAATATAGCTGAAAAGCGCTTCTTTAAGGTACTTTAAAAAAAACTGAAAGACTCAGAATTTAGCAGTTTTTCGAGCACCATGGTAGCAGCATAAGGTTTTCAGGGTTGCAAGTCTTGGTTTAAACTACTCTCAGGGCTACTCTCTAGGGGTCTCAGCAACATTTAAAAAAAATCGTAGACACATGAGCGTTTGCGATGTTTGCCTTTTTTGTGTCGATAATGACAGGGCTAAGTGCACGAATAGCATAGTTAATTGAAGTTTGCATGATTACAATAACCGCCAAGTGCACGAACTTCCATTTGCACGTAGTCATATCTTAGTATCTTTTGACAGCCAATATTCCCTAAAGTAAAATATATACGTCTTCGTTTCCCAGCGTGCTATAAACATGCTCTAATGATGCCTCAGAGAGCTCGCAGGTCGACTCTCGCGCTCTGACAACATCGGGAAAACTTATTTGATTTGTGTTTACTGGCAATTGCGAAATTTTGAGGGAAGTATTTAACATTTTAGAGTCGGAACGTGTCTAAAAACCTGTGCATACGATTTTAGTTTAAGTTTAAGGCGAGGCCAGTTCACGAAATTTACTCTTTCACTATGTCTTTAGAATAAGGTTGAATATTGCATAACTTTAATTGACGCTTCGCCAGAAATTTGACGAAATTTAGTACATTTTTATTGGTTTCTGAAATACTGGATCGTTTATTAAAAATGTACTCGGTTATTGTGTTAGATCAATAAAAAAGCTATCCTTTTTGCATAAAATATCATATCACTGTCGTTGAAAATTACGAAATCTGACGATTTGAAATTTATTTTTATAAGTTTTTATGGTGTTATTCAGGATTTTTTACAGAATTACCATGCCATTTTTCAATATTCTGTTCGGTTACTTTGCTTCTTTGTTTCTTTTTCAGTGTACAGTAATTTTTGTGAAGTAGAATTTTACATCAGTTCTTCACATTGGATGTTCAAAAATCAGACTTTTCATCAGATCGTGAACTGGCCTCGCCTTAAGGGCTTGTTTCACAAGTTATGGATAGCATCTATCTTTAGGTTTAATTTAAAAATGGAACAGAATTTGTGTGAATATTATTTTTAAATAATGAAACCTATCGCAAAGTATCATAAAATTAAAACAAAGAACAACAGTAAAAATACTGTAAGCTGCTGTATTAACAGCTAATTCCCTATCGAGAACTTTTATAGAGTCTTATAAATTGATAGCGGGAACTTTATTCGTTTTTCATGAATGATAAGCATCGAGATAAATGATAAGTATCTTGTTTTCCTTTAATTTGAAAACTAAATATTTATACACTGTAAAACTGGAAAATACAACACATTTAATTTTTTTATCAAAAGAACATCGAATTAATACCATTTTCTTAAATGTACTTCCATCGAATAAATTAATACTTTAGTGAGTTTAACAAAATTATGGACGTTAGAATAAAATTATGATTAATCGCAGCTTAGAAATGAGGTCACATAAATATTTATAATGTTAATGAAGACAAAAGACAGTCGTACAGCATTTTTCTTATTCGCTCCCTCAACAGTAATTTGGAACAATCTTATCAATAAATCAGTAAAAGTAATTATATCGATCACACGAACAAATTCAAATTACTTGAATTTCCATATTTAAAATGAAGATATCTTTCTTTAGAGACACCCGAGGGACTATTACAAATTAAGAATCCCGACAATCGGACGATGACTGTCGATCGATTAACTCGATTGGTGAATTTATACTACGAAAATAGTGACACGAAAGTAGTTGCACGACACTAATTTCATTATCAGTTTGACGTGTAAACGTCTACTTTTACAATAATAACAATAAAATATTTATTGCGGAAAACAAAGATCCATAATGGAGTTAGTTACATAACGTTACAGTGTGTGTACAATGCACGGATTCCTTTCACGACACTGAATAATTTTTATGCCTTGTGCTTTTTTTGTTTCATCATCATATCAGCCGCACGACACCCACTGCTGGGTATAGGCCTCCCCTATGGATCTCAACGACGATCGGTCCTGCTTGGCCCGCATCCAGCGGCTTCCTGCGACCTTCACCAGATCGTCGGTCCACCTTGTCGGCCTACCCACGGAGCGTCGTCCGGTGCGCGGTCGCCATTCCAGAACCTTTCCGCCCCAACGGCCATCGGTTCTTCTCGCTATGTGTCCCGCCTATCGCACTTCAGCTGAGCAATCCTTCGAGCGATGTCGGTTACTTTAGTTCTTAAATTTGAGATTTTTGCATTCACAATGCTATTCTTATACAATACCAAATAATATACTAGAAAAAATATCCAAAGGTATCCAAAGGTCGCGGGTTCGATTCCCGTCTGAGTATTGATCTGGTGCGAGTCGTATTTTTTCTAGTATATTATTTGGTATTACTTTAGTTCTCTTGCGGATCTCTTCGTTTCTGATTCGATCACGCAGGGAAACGCCGAGCATGGCTCTCTCCATTGCACGCTGCGTGACCTTGAGCCTCCTTATGAGGCTTATTTTGTTTGGTAAAACGAAACTAGTGTCATGCAATTAATTTCACCGTGTAGTTAAACAAACACGACGTAAAAGTAGTGTTGCGAAAGTCTTAATATAAAATTTTGATACTGATAAAATGGCACTACGAATATATTCGCGCGACACTACAAATTAGTCGCACAAGTACAACTAGTGTAGTGAAAGTACAATTTCATCATGCACGCATGCCACTAGTTTCGTATTGTCAATTCGGCTTTAGGCATGAGTTAATAATGCCACGGAGTGAAACGAATTTTAGAATATTATTATAATTATGTATACCCGCCCGCTCTATATAAATCAGTCATCCCTTACTGATTAAAGGACTTTAAGTGGGAGAGACGGATCTGCGAGGAGGTGACAATTATTCAAAAACATTTTAGAGTTGTAATAGGTCTATTATTATGATAAATTTCACCGATGACAATGGAGAAAGGTATTTTTAGTTGAGCGGTGTTAATGCTCCCTTTCATCTCCGCTTTTTCCCTTACATTCTTTTTTTTCTTTTATATCATTACCTTTTTAACACTTCCTTGTCTTCGTAATAAATTAAAAACTTTGTGGTGAATTGTTAAGAGTTGACTTGTATTACAATCTGGTAAAATTATTTTTCTGCAAGTATTCACATAACAAAATCTTGCATGACTTTACTTGTATTCTTTACGCAAAAAGCCAATTTTATGTATGTAAAGTAACGCCAGTATTTTTTTATCCCTCAGAAAAAGTTTCTTCTTTTGGATGAAAGCTATATTCTTTGTCCTTTTCTGTATTTCTGACAACGTGTATGCCAAATTTAATTATGATCGGTGACAAAAAAACAAACCATCTGTCATTTTTGATGTCCCCACTTCTGGGGCAAAGGCCTTCCTTATGGGTGGATAAGAAAGATGAGCCATAACTCGCCACGCGGGCCCAATGTGCATCGGTGGGTGTTAACGACTGCAAATGCACCCGGGACCAACGGCTTAACGTGCCTTCCGAAGCACGGAGGAGCTCGAGATAATATATTTTTGGTCACCCATCCCATGACTGACCCTTGCGAAAGTTGCTTAACCTCCGCAATCGCTGGGCTAGACGCTAAACCACTGCGCCATCGAGCTCCTCTATGAAGTGTTGTGAAGTGACTGCTGATCATCAGTCTATTATTAAGACAAGAAATTCAATTACATGGTGCAAGACAAGGCAAATCAATGCCACTTCATTCAAACAAGGGTCGTTTCGGTTGTAGTATTGAACGCACAAATTGACTAAATTAAACCTTATTGTAAAGACATTGAGATATCTCCGAATTCAAAATTATTTATTACCAGCTCAATTGACAACAGTTCATCCGCATGAAGTTTCCTTGAATAAGTTTTATTTTATTTATTTTCCAACTTACAACAGCTATCATTACAGGCTCCCTAATGCGATAGTGTAGACTAATTTATTTACTTATCCTTGAAATTAACTATTATTATAACAAATAACAATTAATGCCGCCTTTGTGAATGCGTTCAGTGAGCAACCGAATATGTCCACGGTATCAGCCAAATGTTGTTCAGCATCCTCAGTGTTCGAGTAAACGGTGTTTTTTTTAATTTAAGTTTGGCAATAATAGCAGCCTATGTTAGTCTCCAAAAATCCAAGCTGCGAGGTGGTGAAGTCTACACATCTAAGTAAACGCCAAGATTTACTCAAATTGATGTGGTTTACGTATAAAAGTAACAATCAAATAAGCAGACGGACAGATTTATATCAAATTTAATAAATTAGTATGAGCGACGTTCGGGGCGTGAAAAAGCACTATACAAGCCTTGTACGGGAAGCAATTCATTGGCTTGAATGATTAAGGCCCTCGGGCTTCGAACCATCCTCGACAATGTAAATGCTAACTTCCTGTGTTCGCCTGTGATGTACTATTGTGTTCCGTGTAATAAAGTCTTAATTTGAACAGCAAACCTCTTCACTGTTATTACATATTTGGTATAGACAATAGACATAAGAACTTGCATTAGGTACTTACAGTTATATAAAATTTTGAATAGCTTTATTTCTTAATGAATTGCTAAGTACAAGACTCTTCTTGTATCAATTCACCATAAAAAATAACTCCTCAGTTTGAGTAATTGAAGTGAAAATGATTGACATGAGTGATTGAAATGAGTGAAAATCATACCCAAAAGAATTTGATATCTGAAAAGTGCTGCCTTTAAAAAGAATATTGGAAAATGAATTCTTTAGTGCTAAGTATTTTTATTTTTCTCGGCACAACCGTGCTTTTGTAGTGTCATATTTCTTTTTACATTTATTGTTTGAAAAATATCTCCGCCTTTTAATTTCAAAGATTAATGACTTTCAGTTTCAGCAGAAAGTTTTTTATTTATGGGATTCTTTCTTGTTTTTATTACAGTTAAAATAAACTGTTTGGAACAATTTCCCAGTCGACATTTTCAGTACAAACTTCATGTTTAAACTCTCTACAATTTAAGCTTTTAGTATTCAAGAGATGGGCAATGCATATTAAACCAATGCAAGATTGGGTCTTGTTCACATGAATGGAGAAAATATTATGTTAATTGCGTAACCACAGTTCTTACTGATTGTGCACGAGAGAAAATTCAAATAGACATTTGTAGACCCTGCTTTTGGAGGCTTTGCTTTGTAGTGCAATGGTAAACTAAATTGCCAGTGTCCAAAATATAATGTAGACTTAAGAGGGCTCGGAGCAAATCGAAGTTTTCCATGCACGGACATTATAGACAGTCCATACTATCAGTCTCGGTTTAAATGAAGCTATATATGTATAGAAATCCATACAAAGTGACAAATCCGTCCGCTCCGATGATGCCGATGCAGTGCTCCTACGCAACAAAATAAGTGTAGGCTGAGCCGTGTTTCAGAACACACACTTTTTATTTTATAGACGGTGTTAGTTATTTAAAATCCAGTGCCAAAAAGAAATCCTACTTTAATATTATAACCCCCTTACTAATAAAGTTTGTACAGCAGATGTATAATTACACAGTGTTTTGTCACTTTCTTTTTAGTGTCAAATTCAAATAGTTTGATAGAGAGTAATCATTGTGTAACTAGACATCTGCTATACAATCTTGTTTGGATGTTTGTTCCTCAATCACGCAAAAACGGCTGAACAGATTTGGGTGAAATTTGACACACAGATAGTTTATAGCCTAAATTAAAACATAGGATACTTTTATCCCGGTCAAAGGTTCCCTAAGGATTTTCCAAATATCCACGCAGACGAAGTCGCGGGCGGAAGCTTGTAAATACATAAATATGAATATTTTAGACAACATCACAAACATTTCTCTAATTCCAAAGTAAGTAGCTGAAATACTTGTGTTATAGAAACCAGAGACAACTGTGGAACTTCAAACACGCAGACTTTGAGTCAGTTTCAAAAAGTTCGTTATCTGAATTTTGCACACCAGACAAAGGAGTTTGACAGTTGAGTGTCGATAAAATGCTATATCATGCGATATAAATCGGTCATGCTAGGCAGGCAGAAATGGTTAGATATGGCGCTCCAATAATATTTGTACCACCCATATTTTGCAAATAAAACTATTTGATTTGATTTGAATTGACCGAGCCGGGGATCGAACCCGGGACCTCAGAGATGGCGACGCCTTGAAAACCGGCGTATAATCAACTCGACCACGGAGGTCGTGAAATCGCGATACTAAAGAAAAAAGGATTTAAAAGGCTCGGTAAGATTTTACCAGGGATTGATAACGTTATTTTTAAATGTAAAGTTATTTCTTACTTTTTTACCGTAACTTTAAACATTAACGTTATGTCAATAAATAACGTTACTTTAGATAACGTTACATTGAAATTAACGTGATTTCAGTAAATAACGTTGATTTTAACGTTATTTCTTACATTTTGTTACCGTTACTTTAAAATTAACGTTATTCCAAGTTATAACGTTACTTTTTTACCGCATTTTTTTATTTAATTACCGGTACAATAGTACCGGTAAAGTTTAACGCTATATTTAACGGTAATTTTACCGGTACCTTAATTTTAATGTCAGTTTTACCGGTAAATTTACCGATAAAATGTTTTAACGGTATTTTTAACGTTATTTTTTGTATCGTTTTTTTTATCGGTATTTCAATCCCTGGATTTAACAAAATACTTCTATTACAGCAGTACCAATGGTTGAGCCTTAAGCTGAGTACTCACTAGCTTGAACTTCGTTACTATTTATTATTAGTTGGTTACGGTTACAGCTCGCTATTGAGTACCCGGCTTTACATGCTTGAGCTTGAACAAATGCTCGAGTTAATGAGGGCCTCGAAAAAGCCAATTATACAGCGTGCTGCGCGCCTGATAACATTCCTACTTTAAATATTTGTGTGCTTGCCTTCGCCTAATATAGGAATAGTTTAAATGCATACACGTATAAAGTACGTAAAATAATAATAAAAAACTTTCTGTAAAATAAAAATTAAGCTTTTACTTTCTGTAAAATAAAAATAAAGCTTAAATCTCCCTACACGAGTGTTAACTTTTTAACCGACTTCCAAAAAAGGAGGAGGTTCTATGTTCGTCTGTATATTTTTTTTTGTGTATGTCCACCGATTACTCAAAGACGGCTGGACCGATTGAAATGATTCAAACGTTATTACATTAGGTGAACTCCCAAGTTGGTCCCATTTTTTTAAATTTGGAAATCGGTTCAGTACTTTTCAAGTAATCTTGAAAAAAAAACACGAAAATAGTATGATTTTGTGTGAATTACCTCGATGATAATGGTCGTATTACTTCTTTGTTTATGAACTGAATAAGATAATTATTTTTTGTAGGAAGAGGGGTATCTTAAGTGTAGGTTCTTTAACCGACTTAAAAAAGGAGGTTCTCAGTTTGACCCGTATGTATGTTTCTCCGCGATTATCTTACGTTTGGCTGAGCCGATTTTTCAATATATTATAATATACCTTACCTACAAGGTACCTACACTAAAAATAAAAAAATAAGAAATAGTTTAAATAAAACAAAAAACCGACTTCAAAAAACCTTCCTCTAAAAAGCAAGAAATAATATTCGTAATAATAAAAATACGTGTATTGAAGTCGGGTGGGACTTTTAGAATAAAAAAAAAGGAATCTGTACTCCACCCGACTTAAATAGACGTATTTTTATTATTACGAATATTATTTCTTGCTTTTTAGAAGTAGGTTTTTTGATAATATGGTGTATGGTGTTTTTTGGTATTTTTAGGTTTACACAATACCTGTGTCACTATTATTAAAACATCCAAGTTATGTTTATGTTCGAAATTATAGACAGAAAAAAAGGATCGATTAAAACTTCTAAACTGTTGACCAATTAGTTTTACCTTGAAGCTACGAAAATAATTAGATTCGATCGATTTCTTTACAAGACTAAGTAGGACGTTAGGTATTTTCGGTTAATACGCAACCGAAAATACGACCCCTTAGGGTCTGAGGAGCTCGGTGGCGCATTATACACACATTAACTTTGTCTAGGGATACAGGTGTTATTTTCATACAAACGAGGTAACTTTGAAGCCTTGGTTTCCTGCCAGGGATGTACTGTACTGTGATCTGATGATGGCCATCCAGGGAGTGAATGGAGGAGATTCAGGTCGCTATGCACACCCAACTGATCTGACCAGCATTCTAAAAGATTAAAGGACATGTTTAAAAATCCCGCGAAAATTTTTATTTTTACCGTTACTTTAAACATTAACGTTATGTCAATAAATAACGTTACTTTAGATAACGTTACATTGAAATTAACGTGATTTCAGTAAATAACGTTGATTTTAACGTTATTTCTTACATTTTGTTACCGTTACTTTAAAATTAACGTTATTCCAAGTAATAACGTTACTTTTTTACCGCAATTTTTTATTTAATTACCGGTACAATAGTACCGGTAAAGTTTAACGCTATATTTAACGGTAATTTTACCGGTACCTTAATTTTAATGTCAGTTTTACCGGTAAATTTACCGATAAAATGTTTTAACGGTATTTTTAACGTTATTTTTTGTACCATTTTTTAAACGGTATTTCAATCCCTGGATTTAACAAAATACTTCTATTACAGCAGTATGGTAGAGCCTTAAGCTGAATACTCACTAGCTGGAACTTCGTTACTATATTAGCTGGTTACGGTTACAGCTCGCTATTGAGTAACCGGCTTTACATGCTTGAGCTTGAACAAATGCTCGAGTTAATGAGGGCCTCGAAAAAGCCAATTATACAGCGTGCTGCGCGCCTGATAACATTCCCACTTTAAATATTTGTGTGCTTGCCTTCGCTTAATATAGGAATAGTTGAAATGCATACACGTATAAAGTACGTAAAATAATAATAAAAAACTTTCTGTAAAATAAAAATAAAGCTTAAATCTCCCTACACGAGTATTAACTTTTTAACCAACTTTCAAAAAAAGAGAAGGTTCTATGTTCGTCTGTATATTTTTTTTTGTGTATGTCCACTGATTACTCAAAGACGGCTGGACTAATTGAAATGATTCAAACGTTATTACATTAGGTGAACTCCCAAGTTGGTCCCATTTTTTTAAAATTTGGAAATCGGTTCAGTACTTTTCAAGTAATCTTGAAAAAAGCACGAAAATAGTATGATTTTGTGTGAATTACCTCGATGATAATGGTCGTATTACTTCTTTGTTTATGAACTGAATAAGATAATTATTTTTTGTAGGAAGAGGGATATCTTAAGTGTAGGTTCTTTAACCGACTTAAAAAAAGGAGGTTCTCAGTTTGAGCCGTATGTATGTTTCTCCGCGATTATCTTACGTTTGGCTGAGCCGATTTTTCTACATATTATATACCTTTCCTACAAGGTACCTACACTAAAAATAAAAACATTAGAAATAGTTTAATTAAAACAAAAAATCGACTTCAAAAAACCTACCTCTAAAAAGCAAGAAATAATATTCGTAATAATAAAAATACGTGTATTGAAGTCGGGTGGGGCTTTTAGAATAAAAAAAAAGGAATCTGCCCGACTTAAATAGACGTATTTTTATTATTACGAATATTATTTCTTGCTTTTTAGAAGTAGGTTTTTTGATAATATGGTGTATGGTGTTTTTTGGTATTTTTAGCTTTACACAATACCTGTGTCACTATTATTAAAACATCCAAGTTATGTTTAAGTTCGAAATTATAGACAGAAAAAAGGATCGATTAAAACTTCTAAACTGTTGACCAATTAGTTTTACCTTGAAGCTACGAAAATAATTAGATTCGATCGATTTCTTTACAAGACTAAGTAGGACGTTAGGTATTTTCGGTTAATACGCAACCGAAAATACGACCCCTTAGGGTCTGAGGAGCTCGGTGGCGCATTATACACACATCAACTTTGTCTAGGGATACAGGTGTTATTTTCATGCAAACGAGGTAACTTTGAAGCCTTGGTTTCCTGCCAGGGATGTACTGTGCTGTGATCTGATGATGGCCATCCAGGGAGTGAATGGAGGAGATTCAGGTCGCTATGCACACCCAACTGATCTGACCAGCATTCTAAAAGATTAAAGGACATGTTTAAAAATCCCGCGAAAATTTTTATTTTTACCGTTACTTTAAACATTAACGTTATGTCAATAAATAACGTTACTTTAGATAACGTTACATTGAAATTAACGTGATTTCAGTAAATAACGTTGATTTTAACGTTATTTCTTACATTTTGTTACCGTTACTTTAAAATTAACGTTATTCCAAGTAATAACGTTACTTTTTTACCGCAATTTTTTATTTAATTACCGGTACAATAGTACCGGTAAAGTTTAACGCTATATTTAACGGTAATTTTACCGGTACCTTAATTTTAATGTCAGTTTTACCGGTAAATTTACCGATAAAATGTTTTAACGGTATTTTTAACGTTATTTTTTGTACCATTTTTTAAACGGTATTTCAATCCCTGGATTTAACAAAATACTTCTATTACAGCAGTATGGTAGAGCCTTAAGCTGAATACTCACTAGCTGGAACTTCGTTACTATATTAGCTGGTTACGGTTACAGCTCGCTATTGAGTACCCGGCTTTACATGCTTGAGCTTGAACAAATGCTCGAGTTAATGAGGGCCTCGAAAAAGCCAATTATACAGCGTGCTGCGCGCCTGATAACATTCCCACTTTAAATATTTGTGTGCTTGCCTTCGCTTAATATAGGAATAGTTGAAATGCATACACGTATAAAGTACGTAAAATAATAATAAAAAACTTTCTGTAAAATAAAAATAAAGCTTAAATCTCCCTACACGAGTATTAACTTTTTAACCAACTTTCAAAAAAAGAGAAGGTTCTATGTTCGTCTGTATATTTTTTTTTTGTGTATGTCCACCGATTACTCAAAGACGGCTGGACTAATTGAAATGATTCAAACGTTATTACATTAGGTGAACTCCCAAGTTGGTCCCATTTTTTTAAAATTTGGAAATCGGTTCAGTACTTTTCAAGTAATCTTGAAAAAAGCACGAAAATAGTATGATTTTGTGTGAATTACCTCGATGATAATGGTCGTATTACTTCTTTGTTTATGAACTGAATAAGATAATTATTTTTTGTAGGAAGAGGGATATCTTAAGTGTAGGTTCTTTAACCGACTTAAAAAAAGGAGGTTCTCAGTTTGAGCCGTATGTATGTTTCTCCGCGATTATCTTACGTTTGGCTGAGCCGATTTTTCTACATATTATATACCTTTCCTACAAGGTACCTACACTAAAAATAAAAACATTAGAAACATTGATATATCAAAACAAAGTTTAGATGCGTTACCCGCACTCCACAATGGCAAGACGAAAGTAAGGTAATTGCCCGACTTTCAATTAGTCAGACACAGGCTCGTGACACGTAAACACACATCACTCTCGTCAGACAGACACTAAAAAAACCGTGACATTCTGATCAAAAATGCCTTCCTGCGTCTATAAACGATGTGCAAATTATACAGCAACAGTCAGAGATCGGAAAAATGTTTTATTTCACACGTAAGTACTGTATTTAACCGTAAAATGTATTTTCGTATTTTGTATTACTCTAATCGGCCATTTTTTTACAAAGAGCGAGACGCGCCAATGAGCATGCAGCGTATCAGACGAAACTTATGATGTCTGTTTATCTCTTTCTAACGACAGGGATTCCGTATGGTGGCGTTCATTTTTGTCCCACTATTGATGTAATATGTCAATGTGTGTATCTGCAGTACCTGTCGCTGTTTTAAATTGCATGATGTTGGCGCATAACGCATCTAAACTTTGTTTTGATATATCAATGATTAGAAATAGTTTAATTAAAACAAAAAATCGACTTCAAAAAACCTACCTCTAAAAAGCAAGAAATAATATTCGTAATAATAAAAATACGTGTATTGAAGTCGGGTGGGGCTTTTAGAATAAAAAAAAGGAATCTGCCCGACTTAAATAGACGTATTTTTATTATTACGAATATTATTTCTTGCTTTTTAGAAGTAGGTTTTTTGATAATATGGTGTATGGTGTTTTTTGGTATTTTTAGCTTTACACAATACCTGTGTCACTATTATTAAAACATCCAAGTTATGTTTAAGTTCGAAATTATAGACAAAAAAAAGGATCGATTAAAACTTCTAAACTGTTGACCAATTAGTTTTACCTTGAAGCTACGAAAATAATTAGATTCGATCGATTTCTTTACAAGACTAAGTAGGACGTTAGGTATTTTCGGTTAATACGCAACCGAAAATACGACCCCTTAGGGTCTGAGGAGCTCGGTGGCGCATTATACACACATCAACTTTGTCTAGGGATACAGGTGTTATTTTCATACAAACGAGGTAACTTTGAAGCCTTGGTTTCCTGCCAGGGATGTACTGTGCTGTGATCTGATGATGGCCATCCAGGGAGTGAATGGAGGAGATTCAGGTCGCTATGCACACCCAACTGATCTGACCAGCATTCTAAAAGATTAAAGGACATGTTTAAAAATCCCGCGAAAATAGCATGAAAATGTATGGAAATCCTGAAACTGAGAACTCTGCCCCATTAATCTTTTACATGTCCTTTAATCTTTTAGAATGCTGATCAGATCAGTTGGGTGTGCGTAGCGATCTAAATCTCCTCCATTCACTCCCTGGATGGCCATCATCAGATCACAGCACAGTACATGCCTGGCAGGAAACCAAGGCTTCAAAGTTCCATCGTTTGTATGAAAATAACAGCTGTATCCCTAGACAAAGTTGATGAGTATACATAAACGCCTGGCCCAGCAATTGCGGCGGTTAAGCAACTTTCGGAAGGGTCGGATGGGATGGGTGACCAAAAATTTACTATCTCGAGCTCCTCCGTGTTCGGAAGGCACGTTAAGTCGTTGGTCCCGGCTGCATTTGCAGTCGTTAACACCCACCAATCTGCATTGGGCCCGCGTGGTGGGTTATGGCTTATCCTTCTTACCCACACATAAGGAAGGCCTGTGCCCCATGAAAATGATAAATAAAATGAAACGAAAATTGCTTCCAGCATTGTCTGCCCCTTAAAGTTCTATTAAGTCTGATAATCGAAATCTTTCTATTAGAAACAAGGTAACTGAAATTTATAATCTTTTACTATTTGTCCTTGATTTGATAGTACTTATAACATTCTTATCCTGCTCTTGTTTGTAGTTCCAGAACACGATATCTGTGTTCCGCCCACTATAATTGAAATGCCATCGGAAATTAGAACTTAATTAATTTCCATTCGATTGTTACGCACCAATCGAATTAAGTTCATCAAGCCCTTTGAGCACCACAACCTTTGTGTATAAAATATCCTTGACATAGTATAGATTGATCAGTAGAGCAATTCTCAAGTCCAATTTGTAAAATGATTGCCTTTAATGTTTACAAAGTCTCTTCATAATTTTTTCGCTTCGCCTTGAACGCCAGACATAGTAAAGAATTATTGTGTTTTATGTAAAGCATTATTATATCTCCTATAAGGTTGTATGTATTATGTGTTGTATTACATCATCATAGTATCAGCCGCTCGTCACCCACTGCTGAGTATTATATAGGCCTCCCCCATGGATCTCCACAACGATAAGTCCTGCGTTGCCCGCATTCAGCGTCTTCACCAGATCGTCGGTCCGCTTTGCATTTACATATTGTTTTGTTTTCAATATTTATTTCTGGTTGAGGATGTAATTTTTAGGTTCTATTACCTATAAATCTTTCTTTACCTATTATATACGAGAAAACTTTCAATACTGATTGCATTCCAATAGCTAAGTACAAAGTATAAGAATCGCTTAGATTACCATGACTGCAGTTTACCTAAGCTAAACTGCGTTGACCACCCACTGCCCACAGTCATAAGTTGCTATCTCTGTGTTAGAAACTCATGACAGTGTTAGCTCAAGGAGTTACCATACTTCCCCAAAGTACACTATGCCGCAAGTTAGTTCCTGTCGTCAATATTTGGTGTTGGGTTTTGATTAGAGACTAAAGGCTTTCGGCTTTGGCTAGAAATTTAATTATGGAAAGCCTCTTGCCGCACGACGATGCCTGACAACTTTGCCCTAAAATATTTAGTTCAACCCGAATTATCGAGTTGATTCCCAAATTTAATCAACATTGTCCTTGTTTATGGTTTGATTACATATAAATTTTGATTCCAATCATGTACTTTTTAGGTTTCCGTAGCCAAAATGGCAAAAAACGGAACCCTCATAGATTCGTCATGTCTGTCTGTCTGTCTGTCCGTCCGTATGTCACAGCCATTTTATTCTAAAAGTATTAGGATTACACAGTTGAAACTTAGTAGGTAGATGTATTCTGTTAACCGCTTAACGATTTTAACACAAAAATAAAAAAATAGAGATTAAGGGGGGCTCCCCATACATGGAACTAAAACTGTTTTTTTTTCATCATACCAATACGTACGGGGTGTCTCTAGATAAGTCTATAAAAATGACATTGAGGTTCCTAAGACAATTTTTTCTCAAAGTCAACCGTTTGAAAGATAAACACTGCCAAACTATAGATCTTAATAAAAACTTTCAATAAAAAATAGTTTGGACGAGATAAAGTAATTAGTTTTTGAGATATGTCATATTTTCCAAAACCGCAAATATAACTTTGTCATTCATACCAACAATATGAAATACAAAGTTATTTTTACAGACGAAAAATGATAGTGGTATTAAATATGGTATAGTATAAATAAGGTAACTACGGAACCCTACGGCGCGTGGCCCGACATGCACTTGGCCGGTTTTTTGATTACTTTCATTATTTTTTCTATAAATAATAAAAGTGCTAAGCAGATTTTATAGGTAAAGTATCTAAATAATTGTTTTATTACCTACCATTGTGTGGAATATTTAAGCAATTAAACAAACTTTTCTGTCAAGTGTTTATTCAAACAATAAAACGGGATAAGTACATTAAAAATAACACTAAAATTACAAATTCTTTCCACGAACAACCTTCAATTGCAATCGTCAATTTCCTTCTTCTTCTGGACCACTTTAATTAACGATGACTTCAACTTTAACGATATAAAAAATATACAATATCTAGAGTACTACATATTTATGTTAGATTTATAATTTGAATTTAGGTTTGACCATAAAAACTTGCTCATATGATCGAAATTGATCACGGAAAAATAAAAAAACTTAATTTTGGAAGCAAACGTCGATTTCATTTGAATAAGCCTATCTATGGATGCAAAAAACAACTATATTTAACATAATCTTCCACACTACATATGGTAAAACAAGCAAGAAACGGCAAATATGTAAATGCAAGTGCCTGCAGACACACTTAGTGCTGTTAAGCTAGGGTTTCCAGTGCCGTCATATTATTACGGCCGTAATTTAGCGGTGTAGAACGTTTTCTATGTAAAAAATTCAAAATTCAAAATAATTCATTCAGTCTAGGCTGTTACAAGCACTTGTGAATGTCAAAGAAGCTACGCCATCGGTTCGCAAACCCTGAGCGGGAGACCTTGTAACGATAAGAACCGGCAAGAAACTCGTCAAGGGCTGCTTTTTTCTCCCTGTATATTTCATACAGAGTCGTCAACATTTGAAAAAAGAGTTCCACATTTAAAGTAAGGTAATTTTCCATCACAATAATTATTATTAACAAAATTTTGCACACAATGGGTAGGTAGGTTGAAATTAAATACCTACTACATATCGGATAGGTAATTGTGAGAGTAAATTACTTTCAACTAGTTGAGAAATCAGTAATCACTATGTCTGCTACTCGAAAGTGCACCTAAGTAGGCAAAATTTACCAAAAAACACTTTATACAAGACATAAAAAATAATAATAAAAAAACGCAATTCTTACCATTCAATATGCGTTAAGATAGGTACTCAGAAGCAGACCCATTCCCACTGGCAGCATCCGTTCACGAGTATTACGCGTGGACCAGCCATCGCTTCGCTCAACCATATTTGAGAGAAAAATGAGGGTAAAGAATACGGCGCGCCATTTTGTTTTCATAGACAACGTTCTACGCCGCTAAATTACGGCCGTAATATGACGGCACCGTCATCCTAGGAAACTAGGTGCAATAGCTTTAGCGCTTATCAACAAACTACTATTACGTAGCGATGCGATTAATTTGCAATGGACAGTGGTAAGCGCTCGGTGGCGCAGTGGTTTAGCGCCTGGTCCAGCGATTGCGGAAGTTAAGCAACGTTCGCAAGGGTCGGTCATGGGATGGGTGACCAAAAATTTATTATCTCGAGCTCCATGCATCGGAAGGCACGTCAAGCCGTTGGTCCCGGCTGCATTTGCAGTCGTTAATACCCACCAATCCGCATTGGGCCCGCGTAGTGGGCTATGGCCCATCCTCCTTACCACCCATAAGGAAGGCCTGTGCCCCAGCAGTGTGGACATCAAAAATAGCTGATGGACAGTGGTAAGTGGCAACTTCACTCAAGAATGTGTCACGTCTGTTGGATATTGTCAAACTAATCTGATTGTACACGTATGTTTTGCCGTTACACGGAGGGACACTTGACATTTCGTGGAAGAACCTAATTGCTATAATAATTGTAGTTTTTGCATCCATTGTAATGAAATTCCGCCATGATAATGACTGATTCTACTAGTAGTCAGTATTTTCATAAAAGTTTGGCAATTTGGGAAGATTTCGTTTATCTAGTTAACATACATTACGCAATGTTGTTGTTTATCAATTATTTGAATATATTTCTTAGTGATTTCTTAATTACAAATTTTATTGATCGTTTTTATTATGAAAAGAAATCTGAAATTCTCTATTAACCTATTTTAGTCACTTATAAACGATTTTGTCTCATTCGTTAAATTCTTATTTCATATATGAAAGAAATAGACAAAACACTTTTTAACTTAAATAGGATTATTAAGCGTTTGTTTTTTTTATAACGCGATAAGAATACTAAATTCACAAAATATGAAAAAGGCTATTCCACCATATCTTAGAGTATTGACTGGTAATTGAAATGATATATGTTATTAGCCATTATTGCTAAAAATTAAAATAATATACAGTACATTTTTACATTATACAGTTTTGTAAAATATCAACAACCTTCTAGCAGGAGCAGATTAAATACTAACGTAACAAACCACAAAAATTTTGTACTTTTTTTTTGTTAATGTGAGTAATCTACTCCTGCGAGATTGTTGGTGTCTCACTAATAACAATGTATATAGGTCACAACTATTAACTCATAAAATATGAAACAAAAAATGTAAATACAATACCATTTACGTTGAATATCTGCTGCATTATAAAATCATCGACATAAATAAACAGCAGGAAATATTTTAAGTAGTACTTAAAATACCCAGAATTTAGCACTTTAATTGCTTCATGCTGAGCCCTTAGTAGATTAAAAGTTTAAATAAGAAATTGAATAGCAGAACCTGCATCCGTAAACTTATGATAAAATGTCCCTAGCCATACTTTTAGTATATTTTTCAACAGCCATTTCGATACTATTCTAATTTAATAATAAATGTATCTACAATAGTTTGGAAAGTTTTGGCACGTTAGTTATTATTCGTACATTGAATTATAGAAACATCACTCACCAAAAAATAACCATTAAAGCAAGCAGCTTTTGTTTTTACGACAGAAGTACTGAGCTTTTGCATTTTTATTTTCAGTCAATATTTCTTTTGAGATTTTAGCACTGTGAATGCCAAAATCTCAAATTTAAAAGCTATTTTATCTCTATCGATTGTCGGATACCTGCAAAGATGTTGCATTCGAAAGTCAAGCGTATTTGTTAACATTGATGAAATAACTATGGCTTGCAGCGAAAGAGTAGGATATACTAGAAACATTTCGACGATCCTACTAGTTACTCAGTAGGTCAAATTGATAGCATTGGATTCGATATTTATTGTAAATGAAAAGCTACGTACTTACATAAAACGTACTAGTGAGTTTTCAAAAATTACAAGAAATGTAACCAGAAGCTGCTTGCCAGAAGGGTATCTCATCAATTAAATCAACGAAATTTAGATAAACACAAATAAACAATCAAGAAATAGGTAATTAAAAACAACAATTATCTTAATTTATAGGTGTGTCACAGCAAGATTTAAATACTTATAATTAAAATTGTTTTTACATATTTATTTTAATTATTTTAAGGAGATGAAAAATGTTAGATAAATAAGATCGAGGAACTGACTGCCCATTTTGGATTTAAAACGCCAATAGTAAAAGCGTGTATTATTACATTATTACTATTAATGAAAATTTAACAAAAAGAACAAAGAGTACCTAGGTATGTTATTGTTTTATTAGTTCATAAGTCTAATAAAAAAAAATGATTTGAAACTATGAATTTATATTTTGTTAACATCATCGTTATATACATCATTGCCAACTCTAATTTACAAAATATACAAAAATGTTAATACATAAACTACTTTCTACTCTACTATTGGTCAAAATGTAGAATGACTAGACGCGTCGCATATTATCCGCAGTACTTATACCATATTTATGACATATCGGTTTTATCACTTTGTGTGTCTGTTACAGTTTTATTATCTTCATGTGTTGATTTAATACATAAATTACATGTCACAAATAGTTAAATTTAAATTTACAGTTATCTTACATTCAATACCAAAAATAAATTCTAGTGGGAGACATTCGTTATACTAATTTGGGGTTTCACAACTAGATGTTTTTAACATGTTATGTTCAAATATTATGGTTTTAGTAAATTAGTAAGAATTATTATTAGGACTGTTATCATTTGAGCTACACACTATACTAGTTTCAACAATTTTCGAATCAATTACATTTGAATTAATTTCATCGTTATATGAATCATTTTCGGCTGTGCTGTATGCATCATTAACTACTCTGTTACTATCGCTTTCATCTATACTATTTACATTAGCTTGATCTGAAATCCTATCTAAATTGTCACAACTCTTACCAGATATTTCTACATTACTATCACGTGCTGAGCTATCAGAGATCGATTCTCGTTTCTCAATTATCACTTCTACACTAGGCTTATAACTATCACTTTCTTTCTTTTCGGGTAAATCTGGTGGTCTTACTGTCGATAGGGTGTTGGAAAGAAATGATGACTGGAGGTTGTATCCGGGTAGTAGTTTTGGTTGTAATGGTAGCATCAGGTCTAGGGATCCAGTGGTTGCAGGTCTTGGTTGCAGGGGTGGGGCAGTCATCAATGGCGGTTGCAATGATGCTAGGGATATGGCTCCGGACTGCGTGTTGATTAATGGACTCTCAACTGCAAAGACAGTAACAAAAGCAATTATTGATTAATGCTTTGTATACCTAATTATCTTTGATTCAGGTCTTAACTAGAGAGCCTTGAAGCCTCGCAATGTTTCTAATAAAAAAATGTAGTAATTAATAATCAAGTTGAAAAGGGTAATGAATTCCTTTGATCATAGAGTTATTATAGATCATAGTGTGTAGGTATATTTTCTAAGTGAATATTTTGTACCTATAAGTATTGTATTTTAATTTTATACTCCTGACAAAATATTTTAGAGAGCTCCTCTTGAAATCAATGTGCACTCTGACGGAGTTGATGTGAAAATTTTGTTCAAAACCAAGGGTTGCAAAATGCTTGGACCAACTATTAGCATGCACGTGCAAGACAATTTAGAGATTATAGGAGTCGTTTCGGCGGAGAGCCTTCCGAAGACTTTACAATGATGATGTGGGCTTTACCGATTGGTGCTCGTGCTTGTAATGGTTGTGCTGCGGTTGCTGGTGGTCGCAGCAGGTTTGGAGGACCCTGGAGAGCAATGCTGATCATGTTCATGCCGTTCACCCCTGAAATCAACGTCGATAAAGAGTTAAGTTTCTTTCTTATATCGAAAGCAGTGTATTTTTAATTGTCCATCAGCCATTTTTGATGTCCCCACTGCTGGGGCACAGGCCTTCCTTATGGGTTGAATGGTGTCGAGTGCTTCTTAACTACTCATTTTCATTTGACAGCCATAGACAGAGTAGTGAAGAGCGCTTGACGTCTTCCAAAATTAGGGCCCCAAAACTATTTTACCAAACTTTTTGAATCTGTTTTTTTTTAACACAAAACTTAAACAAATAAGACGTCGCTGTTATCCTCAGAAAAGAAAACAGAAATAAAAAGTTAATGCAGCCTGTTTCCCTAGTCACAAATTAATGATATTAGCAATATTATCAAATAGATAAATTGTGAATTGTGTAAATTGTAAAAAGGTGATGAAAAAAATATTATACTTTAAACATATGAAAAGCGCCATCTAGTCTAGTGCATTAATAAGAAAGAAGGCGACTTACCAAATTTATTGCTTCCAGGCGACAAGTCTTTCAGGACTACAGGATGTTTCACAGCATTGACGCGGCGGTTGGAGGCGGTAGCGTCGCGCTTTCTCCGAGGTTGCTCCACGGGGAGCACGCGTCGTCTCTTCTTGGGCAGTTTTGACCGCGCCTGTCGATAGATGGCGTTGGTATTAGTTATGGCAAATTACATAAAGTAAGAGTTTCCGGCACGGAAGCCGCGTTGCCCTATAAAGTAAGTATTTGTAGAATTGAGATTTCATTATTATTGGCCAAGTCATATAGATGTTTTTTTTGTTGTTGTTTATTCTGTGATTGATATTATAGTCACCCAAAATTGTAGGTAATTTTAAACACAAACTTTTATATGACATAAAAATACCCAAACTGCCAAAAAATAACTGTAGTGTTATTCGTGTAGTTTTCTAGGAATCAAATCCCAATAGCGAAATGATCAAGAATAAATTCAACTTTGCCTGTGGCACGTATAAAATGATTAATGACCATGAAGTTGTCACACTTAACATTATTATATAGCCAGTATCCGAGTGAGCTATTTCGCTAAATCAAGAGCTTAAATTAAAACATGGCGGGCGGAAGAGTAATGGCTACGGGTGTTCAGCTTACAACTTACTTTCGAAATCTTTGCGCTTAAGTGTAAGCAGCTGGAATTATCTTAATGGGATTTAAACTACTGGTTGTTCAACTGAAAAAGTACCAACTTTGAGTACAGAATAAACATCTGCGGTGTTATTAGAGACTTTGATACTGTTTAAATGTGATGGTCTCTTTCAAACAAAATTGTCAAAAAAGTGACACCTGTTTAACTTAGACCCTGTTTAAATGTGATTAAACAGGGTCTAAGTTAAACAGGTGTTTAAAAATCTTTTGTAATGACACGGCTGATGTTCTGAGTTGAGTTGCAATACTAAATAATTTGAGATTTTAGCATTCACAAAGTTATTTTTACATATCGCTCATTTGCAGTAAAGTCGACATTTTCAAAAAAGTATCATTTTACAGGAGAGAATTTTAAAGTTTCAAGTACCGGAACAGTGCTTAAGCAGCACAACTGTGAATAGTTGATCTCTCTCTCTCTCTCTTACTATAGAGTTTAGAGAAATGGCGTTTTTACAGTAAACAGAGCTCTATTTTTTCTACATAACTATACCGGGTGTAACAAGACCTTCAACGAAGCCGCGGTCTACATATTCTGCCCATCATCAGGACCATTTCTGTTCAAAATTATTGCTGGGAAACGATTTTAATTTTTGGTGTTAAAAAAGCATTGCATACATTACCACGCAATGTAGCGCGTACAAAAGTCCGCGCCTGCGAGTAAATGCTACACAGCTGCGTGCGGCCGAGTTGATAGGCAACGTTTATGTGCGTGCTCATGAAATAAATTGAGTGATGACGTTTTGGAGCCATTGTTTGTTACGAAATACATACAATTTTGATAATGTTTCTGTAGACAAAAATTAGGAAATAACGAATATAAGTAATAAGATTTCATAAAAATTTAGAAAAAAAATATTTTTGACTTTGACCTTCAATAACTTCGTAGTTATTGGTTTCCCAGGTATAGTCTAAAAGACAAAAATGATCCTGATAATGGGCGGAATGCGTGGACTTCGGCTTCGTTGAGTGTCTTGTTACACCCGTTATTATTAACTAAAAACTCGCCAATATTGAGATATGCCACCCTTGCAGCAAATGAGCGATATAAGTAAGTACTTGCTAGATACTTATAATAGAAAAAAATCGACGATACCACTAGTGACTTGGTTAGTTGGAAGAGCATTGGATCCAGGGTTGCCACCATTAGGAACATAAAAGTCGGGACAAGGGCGGATAGACTTCCAAAGGTCGCGGGTTCGATTCCCGCCTGAGAATATCTGGTGACGAGTCGATTTTTTTCTAGTGCCTATATCATTGCGAATGCTGAAATCTCAAAAAATCTTCTTTGGTTTTTATATTATACCTACCCAAACTGTTTAGATAAATCTCACCCCTAGCTCTATTTGGTACGGAACCCTAAATGTGCTAAGTCCGTCACGCACATGGCCGGTTTTTTTATTCTCATCTCTCTCAATCCAATTACTTACTTATTCTACATACAATCTAGACTAAAGCCTTCGCTCATCGTTTTTATTTTCCCCTTTTGGAATAAAAAGAGTCCATAAGAGTAAGTGAATCATTTGTATTACTAAAAACATCGTGGAGGTGTTCCGGTAATTTGTTTAAATTTTGTTTGTGCCAGCCTTTTATAAGTGTAAAAAATACGTATACCGATACAAAATAATATAAAGTTTACCGCTTATGTACCTATTTTGAAAGTCACATACTAGGTTGTGTATGGTATTAGCTGTAGAGAGATACGGAATTTAGGAACTACACTGTATCAGGTAGAAACAAAATCAATTTGAGAAAGACCTCTATAATCATCATCATCATTACAAGCTAAAATTTTAATAATTTGGTTCCTGCAGTAGGGTGGTACCACTCATGATTACAAGCAACTTTTACTATGGGTTCAACTCTTATATTGGACCTACTCGACCTGTATGGAACAGCAGATTTTTTTTTTCGCGATATCAGAGTTGGCCCCATAGTAAAAGTTGCTTGTAACCATGAGTAAAACCACCCCACTGGGGGAACCAAATGATTAAAAATTCACGCTGTATATCAGCCTATTTTATTAGTCTAGACAGAACGTGGGTAGACTTCTCCCATGAGACCATAAACTTAATATAAGTTCATGCCATGGGACCTCCCACAACTCAGAACTTCAACCTTGTTGATATGATCTCCACGCTTGGCATAAGTACGTGTTAGATTGGAAATTAAAATGTAGTAATGTTTTTTTCAACACACTTGCTCGTAAAGTGATCCCTAATACATCACTCTTAGGGCCATAAACCGAGCTATAACAAACGCGTGCAATAATATATAAAACACTAGAACGTAATAGAATTAACCCTACAAAGTTAAATTAGTACCTTACTGCAAGTTCTATGCTAGCAAACAGAGCATTCCCAATTTAGCCGTTTTTTAGTAACAACAAAGAGGTTTTATGCTGCTGAAAATTCATATACATTTTAGGAATTAATAACTTCCTACCTACCTTCCTACAAGCAAATAAATAAATAAATGTTTAAATCCTTAATTAAGTCAAACAAATTTTTATTTTATCAAATTATTCATAATTCACAATATTTTGTGATAAAATATTAAAATATTTATTACATGGCGAAACCATGTCCGTCTGTCTGTCCATCCGCGACTTAGGCTCTAAGTTTTAGAAAGCTGTAATTTGCATTAATGTGAATATTAATTCCATCGAAAAAGTGATATAAGTAATAAAATCTTAAAAATATTTTTTAGGTAAGTACTTCCCTTACATGTAAAGTGTTAAGAATGTTTTTCTCATTAATCTCATAGTGTGTGGTGTTTTTGGTTAGTTCTTTCTTCCAATAATATTGAATGTTTGTAAAAAACAGTTTTTGATTCATGAAACCGGTTGCGAAATGTATAGCTAAATTGCTTTAAGGGTTAGTGCAAATCTTTTGTTAGAGTCAAGTCCCCTCCCCCTACCAGGTAAACGGTTGTTTTGGTTTTTTTTTTATTTTTCATTTTCATTGTAGCACTGAATTCTAACAAATAAATGATTTGTATGGTAACGTCTACATGGAATGTAGACTAAAGCCTTACCATTAGGTAGGTTTCTACATAGATTCTTCAAATTTTCCAAAGTACGGAGAATCTCAAAGTGATATTTTGGTCAATCATCCTAAGATTAACGTCTGCGATGTGTAAACCAATGTGTCTTGGCTAAGTCTCTTGGCTAAGTGTCTTGGCTAAGTGTCTTGGCTAAGTGTCTTGGCTAAGTGTCTTGGCTAAGTGTCATGGCTAAGTGTCTTGGCTAAGTCTCTTGGTTAAGTGTCTTGGCTAAGTGTCTTGGCTAAGTGTCTTAGCTAAGTGTCTTGGCTAAGTGTCTTGGCTAAGTGTCTTGGCTAAATGTCTTGGCTAAGTGTCATGGCTAAGTGTCTTGGCTAAGTGTTTCGGCTAAGTGTCTTGGCTAAGTGTCTTGGGTCAACCAGCTTCTACAATGTTTATAGGAAGTCATATTAGTTCTAAAGTCATTCAATTTAAAAGCAATCACAAACGACCTTCATAAAAGCCGTATGTTCAAGATGATTTAAATCTGGATTAATATTGTGAACTGATTGAACTCGTCTGTAACACGTTTCAAATAAAAAAATGTCAACGTCTGATGTCGTTTAAAAGAAACAAATATTGGATTATGTTATTCAGAATTCGTAAAAAAATCATCTAATATAAATATATTACTTTTTTATAACATACGTACTTATCAAAAAGCAGGGATTTAAATGGCTCGGGGGATTGGAACGGTTTTTTACATTTTTCATGAAAATTAAAAATCTATGCAATTTTTTAAGAATCTATGCAATTTTTTAAGATCCCCTTTCAGTACTGTTGCAAAAAATATTATTATGTATTTTTTATATCTTTCTTATTCGCAAAATAGTTGGGCAAACGTCATCTAAAACTATTCAAAATTTCAAGTTCATAGCATTTAGTAGTTCTTGAGATATCCAGCTGTGACAGACAGACAGACTGAGTTGCACCATAAGGGTTCCTATTTACCATTATGGTACGGAACCCTAAAAGATTGGATTTCATCATAACAATAACACGATGAAGTTCTATCCAATGCACTTATAGCAGCCGCCAAGAATTGTGCGAAATATAATTAAACTCCGTCTTATACAGCTATAGTGAAACTAATAAACTATAAGCTGATTAAGCTGACATAGTGAAATTCAGCTTAAGTCCACAACTGACGCAGTCTTAGTAGCTGGTGTGAAACTTCATTAGATTCCAAGATCAAGGGAAATTGTGAGTAGCTAGTACTTAGTTAGGTAATACACAACCCGCGCAGATAAAGACTAATTTCTTTGCATATTAAAAAATAAAAAAATATCATGGATTATGATATAAAAATATTTTTTTGCCATTAACATAAATTAATTATGTTGAAAAATAATATGACAATAAATGAAATTGAACTCAATGCTTATTTGCCTTGATTTCGTGTGGTTATTAGAAATAGATTAAATGTTTCCAAAGGCGATTCGTCATACTGTATTTCAAAATATCGCAATCTACTCTGCTGATAAAGTACCAAAAATTAAGCTTACATATAAAAATAAATATGATTGAATTCTTATTTCATTTTTTCAATCATTCAATCCATTTATTTTACTATCAATAAACTATCAAAATAAAAAATAAAACAAAAAATCTAGGCTGTATGGCAAAATTCCTATGACAGTTATGATGGATGAACGGTTCGAATTTGGAACGCTCCGAGTTTGCGGAAAAACATGGCGGACAGAGAACGCGTGCGGGACCTCCCTCATTAATTATTAAAATGTGAAAATTGCCTATGCTAATGTCGAATTGGTGATCTAAATTCGGGTTTGCAGGATTTATGTAAGTATTAATATTAATATTATGAACTCAAAATTAAATATTAGTCAAAATATAGATGTACGAGGTCCACTGATAGTACTTGTATTTTATAGATAGGTAGGTATGTCACATTTACGTTGTACTGAATATTGCTTTCTCTGTGGTACTGAACTAAAAGTGAATTTATAAATACACATTTTTATAAGTAATGTAAGCATTTAAATATATTTTGAAAAACGAAAAAAATAACATCAGTAGTTGTGTTATTTAACCATAACCATACCTATTTCACCTATTATAACCAAGGAAAAATAGGAAATGATTACTCAACAGGTACGTAGCATCAAATATTAAATACTATGTTATTGCCAAATTTTGGAGTGGTTATGAAAGCTCATGCCGATCAACAATTAACTGTGGATCGAAGCATCTATCCGATTTTCCCTCCACCGTATTTTGCATGCACAAACATGTTTTCGCCAGTTAAGCTCGGTGTATTATGAGGATATTAGTTGGGAAGCCTTAAAACCAGGCGGTGAAGTTATTTTGGTCGAGGGAAACATCGTTACTGTATCGAAATTAAGGAACAAATTCACAGGTTTCGGATAGCACCTATCTACTATAACTATATACTATAATTGAAAAAAATACTAGAAAAAATCGACTCACCCGTAGCAGCTCATACGGGACTCGAACCCGCACCCTTAGGATTCCGGCCCAATGCACTAACCAATTATGCTACCGAGTCGCTAGTGGGAGTGACGAAATTTTCTAGTTCTTTTTTTTTACGTGTTCGCTGTAAGCCAGCGTTATTTCATCAATGTGAAGAATTGCCTTCAATTATATTAAGAAACTTAATAACATAAAAATAGCATTGTGAATGCTAAAATCTAAAAATTCAATACCTATCCCCTAGTTTAATTTAAAAATGTAACAGAATTAGTATGAAATTATCTGTCAAGTAAATATCCAAATGTACCTATAGTATAAAAATACATCTAAAGTAGCTGTTAAAAACAGATTTAATTTTATTGATAGGGAATTAGGGATGGATAAGATTGAAAATAGTATATTAATTTTATCATTAACAATTGTTATTTCAAACCAAAGACCATACAACAAATACTACATATCAAACTAAACACCATTATCAAAATAATTCGATCCGGCGACTGCGCCCATGGGTTCAGTTAAAAGTGGGCGCAGTCGCCGGAAGATTCAAATATAGATAGAACATGTTTGCTTAGAGAAGTAAATGTATTAAATCTATAAATTTTGTAATATTTATTTTGTTTGCTAAAATCATAAATCATTTGGAACACGAAGCGTCCGTACCATTATAATCCGTACCGCTAGAAAGTGGAATTCCTTGCCTGAGTCCGTTTTTCTGATATATACAATCAGGTCACTTCTATTCTATGCAAGTGCGTTTCAATGTCATCGCATCATCATCGCTGGCGTGATAGAGGTCGAGCGCTTGCCTATCTACTTGCAAAGTCAACTAAACAGAACGAGCTGAAAATGGGCTGATACAGGGTCATTTTATATACACCATCTAAATTTTAAGGATGTGTTTAGTTTAGTCCATGAAACTAAACAACCTTCTCCAAGAAACATGACGTGTCGAATTTCACCACAAAATTTTGGTCATCCCATACTAAACTGATCACGTGATCTCTTTGATTTGTATGGACAGTCGATCTTTGTTCACGCAATCACAACACCAGCCCGGGCGAACCCGGGGCATGAGGTGAAGGAGGAGGGAGAACGACGGGAGACGGCGCGGCGCGACTATGCAGAGCACTCGCCTCACGACCGCTGTGAACTACGCGCGTACGCATTTTCATTGTCGGGCCTTCTTGTACTATTTTACTTCATACATTTTGATACAGTCCACTAGCCTTTCAATTCACACATTTACAATCTTTTTTACATATTTGGCCAATTTTCCTTAGCAAAAGTTGTTCAGTTTCATCGACTGAACACATCCCTTAAAGGGGTTCGGGTACTTTGGTCCTTATGACAAATAGACTTGAATCGTACATCGATGGTTAGGTCTTTTCAAGAGGAAAATAAGTTAATATGGGGTTACATTTGGATTTGTTGTCTGATTCGAGATATTAGTTTATAAAGTATGTGTTTTCAGTATCTCGATGAAACGGCGGCGGGTCCATAGAATATCAGGACAACATTTCAGGACAAGCGCCATACCTATGCGTGCTCTATGAGAATATACCTTTCTAACGATATGCTATTTATATCAGCTATTGGGTCCAGGACCAGAGAACCCCTTTGGATGGTAATTACAAAATGACTTACTTATTATACTGTGCTTATGTATTTTAATAAAAAATAATATCTAGTAAGTTTTTAATCTTTGTAGGTGAGCTGACACGTGCTGATTAAATTAAGATTGTGTTGACGTGGTGCTGCTACTTCCAGAGTCAGTAAGTACGCTTCCCATTTTATATTCTACAGTTTTTTTTCACCTTACACTAACACTGTTCTGTATATCTGTACTAGATGAATGTGCATCTCACGAGTGGCATGATTAATTATGCTTGATTAAACCTTGATTCGTCCAAGATTAAACCATTTTGACAGTGTGTGAGGCAACTTTTAGAACGACATAATATCACTTGACGAAAGGATGTGACAATGTTGACCCGCTTGTCCGCGTGAACTAACGCCACTGAACATGTGTGATTTCTGTCATGCTACTAAATTTAATGTATAGGTAATTATTTTTTTCTTAGAAAATAGCCAAAAATTTCCCAACCACAATGATAATATGAACTAAAAACTCTCAAAAATCATACAAAATTGAAACTAAACTTCAGTCACCCACTAATTGGATATCCGTTGTGGCCACACTTTTAATTAACTGACATTTCTTTCTATAACAACTTGCGAGAAAGAGAGTAACGAAAATAACGAACTAAAACCAACTTTTGTGTATTTACACAAAAGTTCGTTTCGCGAACACAAACAAAAAGTAAGGTTTCTCTTAGGACAAGCTTTAAAAGTTTTAAAATAACTTTTAAAACAAAATCTCGTATTGCTTCATTGCGTACGCGCGGTCGCCGGCATCCGGACAAAAATACAAAATCTGTTATGTCTCATTTTCCGGGCGTTGATGGGTAAAGTTGCAAAATAGAGGAGTTTAGACTCTAGATTTTATTTTAGGCGTTCCTAAAATCTAGTTAGATTTTTCTGATCTAAGTGGATTTTCGTTTCCATGGGAGTTTAGGGAATAATTTACACCAAAAGTCATCAAAATGGTTCGATGGTTTACCGATCTAGACCTCGCGACTATTTTTTACTCTTTAAAAAGGATTGCGCTGGTGTGTTTATAGATGGCTGCTGATGTAGCCAATTTTTGCGATATAGGTACCCAACATCGCAAAATTAGGTAGTGCCTTCAAACTCTTTTAGAACTCAGATTCAGATTTTCGCTGTTTCTCAAAGTCCCTTATTGTTTTTTTACAAGACTTCGCCATTCTGGACATGTTGCCAAATCTTCCCATTGTCCATCAGCCATGTTTAATGTCCCCACTGGCTACCTTATGGGTGGTAAGGAGGATGAGCCATAACCCACCACGCGGGCCTAATGCGGATTGGCGGGTGTTAACGACCGCAAATGCAGCCGGGACCAACGGCTTAACGTGCCTTTCGAAGCAAGGAGGAGCTCGAGATAATAAATTTTTGGTCACCCATCCCATGACCGACCCTTGCGAACGTTGCTTAACCTCCGCAATCGCTGGGTGAGGCGCTAAACCACTGCGCCACCGAGCTCCTCTTCCCATTGCGAAGGGACATCTTTATACCGAAGCAGTTGACCATTTTTTGTTAAATAAACTGAAATCATACGCTTAAAACATCATCGACCAACATACAAATATTTATTTACATAATAATATTTCAAATACAACACGCAAACATTTATCAGAAAAATATCTCCCATAAACTCGGTCACGTTTCAAAATACCCAGTTTTCGGTCGTAGCGCTGCGGAGGGTTTATCCAGAAAAATATCCGTCTTTATTTACTCGGATGGGATTTAAGCCGGGTATTATTGACAAAAACCGACCATATGGTGTTCCAATAAACAAGATAATAAAGAAACACAAAAATTTTGAAGATTTCCGATATCATATTTTGACAACCCGAAGCGTACCTACTCTGTGAATTATATACGTTTTTAGGCGACATTAATTGTTCTAGTTTAACAGATATTAAGGTATGAAACACTTTTATTTCAATAATTTTCCGGGTAAGATTGCCTTGGCTACGAGTAACTTTTAAAACTGTATATAGGTACTAAAATATGCTTATTTTAAAATAAGGTACTAAACAAAGTTAAAATAGTTGTCTGTCAAGTGATTAATAAACAAAAGATTTTCTATTACATTTGAGTTGAAAGTGCTCTTAGTAATACAGTATAGAGATTCAAACCACTTTAAGGTGGTACCCTGAGCGAAAGTGGCGCCGCGGTGAATTATATTTAATATTATAATTCTAATACACTATTTTAAAAATGTGTATCGAGGAGATTTTAGGGCCCACAGTCTAGTATTTTTAGACGGTATCGTTACATTCCCTCGTAGTCACTGCTAGAAGTAGATAGCAAAACTGCTAAAAGTGGCCGTTTTTGACACATTTGCTATCTACTTCTACGAATGACTGTGTGGGCATGTAGTGATATCTTCTAAATATACTAGACCATAAGCCCTAAAATCTCCACGATAAACATTATTAAAATCTTTTTCTAAAATAACTTATTAAATAAAAACCTCTGAGGACGCCACTTTCGGTCATACAACCGCCTTAAACCATTAAAACTCAAATTTACAGCTGATTAAGTCCAAACGAGGAGCTCAGTGGCGCAGTGGTTTAGCGCCTGGCCCTGCAATTGCGGATGTTGAGCAACTTTCGCAAGGGTCGGTCATGGGATTGGTGACCAAAAAATATTATATCGATTTCCTCCGTTTTTCGGATCGTTAAGCCATTGGTCCCGGCTGCATTTACAGTCGTTAACTCCCACTAATTCGCATTGGGCCCGCGTGGTGCATCCTACTTATCAACGCTTATAAGGAGAACCCACCAAAGGAAAACCCTGCCAACAGTAGGGACATTAAATGCGGCTGATTTCAAGTCCAAACTAATGTGTCATTTTGCGTATGTGTCATTTCGCGTAAAATTGGAAGCGATCTAGAGCCCAATCGCGGTATTTCTGAACGATAAAACCAAAAACGTTACGTTGTCATTTAGGTTATATTTACCTAAAAAACTTTGGTTTAGCTTCATAATTTTCACTTAAATTGTCCCAGATTGTAATCCTAGACTCCTTAGGCAGAGTATTCAACTATTTAAAAAAAACTAAAGCGAGTATTTTTCTGTAAACGAAACGGAAACGGTAACGATTTAGCTTTGGTTTTATCGTTGAAAATTAGCGTGTTTTGCTCACGGTGATTCTAGTCGCATGCTTGTAATTTATCAAGTTGTGGGCTGGTATGGCTTTCCACGTCACGGGTTAGGTACAGTAGACTAGCTAGAGGGTTGTTAATCATAGATATTGGTATGAATATAAGATTCTTGACTTGATATTGGTATAAGTTAATTTAAATAAATAAAAATTACGAATATAAAAATTTGCTTTTTTTAAATTACAAAAGAAAAAAGTGTAAGGAGAAGTTAAGTGCGAACAGCCGAAGTAACAGCCGTTGACATTTTTATTGCTTCGTAACGTAATCTGGAAGTTACTTTGCAGTAACCACGCGTCGACGTGAAATATTACCAAGGGAAGGAAACTTATGATCGATGACAAAGTGAGATCATTATTTAGCCCAACTTTTGAATTAGTCAAATGTGTTACTTTTTATGAAACGAAGATGAATAAGCAAATTTTCTGTCTTGAAATCGTCAAATCTTCTAAAAATAATTCTTTCTTTCATCGAATGAGGAATAGTGGCCACCTCTGCCTGCCTAGCATGACCGATTTATATCGCGTGATATAGTATTTTATCGACACTCAACTGTCAAACTCCTTTGTCTTTTTGACAGTTAAACGTGATAAAACGCTATATCACGCGATATAAATCGGTCATGCTAGGCAGGCAGGTGTTAGAGTTTATCAAGCCGCCTGTAAGGCCTCTAACTTGGCTTAACGACTGTTATCAGATGACAGCAGCCGGGACCGACGGTTTAACGTGCCCTCCGAAGCACGGAAGCGCTCAGTTGTAATGCCACTTAACGATCACCCATCCGATACCTGACCGGACCGAGCGTTGCTTAACAAACGTGATCGAGTACGATCAATCTGTCAAGTTCCGCCATGAGCGCTTCCATCATAATTAAATGAAAGTTAATTAGAAGTACTTAATTGTTGTTAACTTCATCCACTTTATTGATTTGATCCATGATTTCAACATCATGAAAATGAAAAAAAATTTTTTTTTTTAAGTTTCATGTTTAACTTTCCGTATTTTTGTTTCTTGCATTGTACAATACTTAGCTTGCTATTCCATAGACAATACACACAAATGAAAATAATTTGCCGTTCTAACATTAAAATAAGTTTTAAGACACGAGTGTTTTAGTTTTAAAATATTTGTAATGTAATAAAAAACTCATCCCTTTTTCCTCGAACCGCTTTCGTGGTTTCCTTAGTAAGGGTTTAAGTCTATTAGAGGCTCGTAAATTACCGACGATGGCAATCTGTGCCACCTTTGATTAAATTCACCTCCTGAGAGTGATTTGTCGGCATGTCGGGGTAACGTAACGGAATATATTGGGTAACGCAGCGGAATTATGTTCGATCAATTGTAGCGGAAATGCAGGGGAGAATGGGGACTCGTGTTTGTAACTTGAACCAAAATTATAAATAAATAAATAATATAAATAAATGCTTGGACAATTTCACACAGCGCCATCTAGCCCCAAACTAAGCAAAGCTTGTAATATGGGTGCTAGACAACTGATATACTACTTATATACTTTTTAAATATATACTTATTATACGTAGTAACACCCAGACCCGTCACAGAAATTAAAATTCATCATTTCAATTTCTGCCCTGCCGGGAATCGAACCCGGGACATCTTGCGTGTGTGAAAAGCTCACCTGGGCTGTTAAGATCTAAGATCCTAGTGAAAGGTACCCATTGTAAACTCCACTTACTTCTACCATCGTTTAATATCTATGGTAATATAATCCTCAATTGATTACAGCTATAGGTAACTGAAACCTCATGAAGACTTAGTATTGGCCAAATTTGATCGTCTAATTATAAAAGGACCTACGTTGTGATTTTAAGTAGTAGTAACCCGGACTCTTTTGGTATGTCTGGCTCGAGTCTAGATGTTTCATTATCAAGTGCACATGTACTAATTCTATCCTATAACTAAAAAGCCTTATTCTGATCTTAAAATTAATAAGCATTATAATATATTAATATTTGACATAGCATAAATTATATTGATGATTTGGATAAATTAAAGATAAATAAATAAGGATGAAGATAATGGAGCCAAGGCTATAAGCCTTGGAAGGTCTCTACCACCAGCCCCCGACCTTAATTCCAAACGCACACCAGCATAACTAGATGCTTTCCCGGTAACTATGTACTGCGCAACTGTGGCGCTATTTAAAATCGACATGAAAGAGGAAGGTACACCGATTTAACCATACTGGAATAGATGTAAATGTTCCTAGTAGTATTCCATGTCAATGCGTCACCATGCAACATACACAGCCAGGAGTGGGTAAGCATTGGGATAGTTCCGTAGAATCTATACCAAGTGATTACATAAGTTGGTGATGGTACCGACCACTAGGGAGGCACAATGTGGTGTTCCCAGGTACAATTAGGTGAGCGAATCAGCCTGCATGTCCATAGGTTTGTGTAGTATAAGTTCCCATAGAGGTCAGCTGGTACGGAAACCTACCGTCAACGCTTTCGGTGGATGGCATTGAGCAGATCCAGTTACTGGCGTATATTCGCGGCTCCGCATATTTCCAGACTAAGCTCTATCAGGGGATTAAAATTTGTGATTATAGTAACAGCCAACGGCTGCCATTGTATAGTTGTGTTCTGTATAAAATCCATGTATGTTACAAGGCTATTGCATTGACATGGAAAAAACAGCATATCGCTGAACCAATTGGAACAGTTCAAGATGACATTGAATGTATTGTTAAATCATAGTATGATTAAATCAGGTACTGATGTGGGTCAGTATGATTATAAAATAGACAAATAATTCTGTCTTGTAATGTATAATATAAGTCTGTATAGAGTATACCAAACCAGCAACCTTTACCGGCTAAGCTCCCAACTTTAAGTTATTTCTAAAGTCTATCAAGCTTTGGTTTTAGTTCACCAGACGGTCATAAAAATAGGAACACAGGGAGGTGGATGTACTATGCCTTGTATATCAATAGCCGAATGGAGATTTGTCCACAACCACTGATATCACAAGGACAAAGTTTAGTTTTGAAGTAATTGCATCAGGAAACCAACGGACATCTGATCAAGCCTCATAATTAACAGTAATCTCATCAGAATATGATATGACTGTACACACAGATTCTCCACTGGCAGGTCCGCCTAACATGGCTTAAGGTGTTCAGTCATAACATCACATTCTAACAAATCACTATTAACTATGGTGTTAGAGTTTCAAGGCACAAGGCCAAGAACTGCCCAAGCCCTCAACATTTTTCAAACAAGCCTATTTTAGCCGCTTGATAAATGAGATTGAATGTCGTAACTAGACTTGTAATTACCTCGGGGAAAGCCCTAAAATAAAACTCTAAGGGTTTATGATCGTCTGCTGAAAACTACCAATAGACTCAACAATTATTGTTAAAATCCAGGGTCGCTCAACTTTACCTTTATACCTCATTTAAAATATCTGGAGATTAAATCCACAGACATTTCAAACTACAATTTGATTGTTTGTGTATAGGTGTAGGCATATATAAGTACATACAAGCAACTTTTATCATATAGATAATAACTATTGTTTGGATGAAGTAGTCTTAACTAAGTTGGTTGATTAAAGTCTAGACTTATATCAGCTCTCATTATTCTCTGAGATTAGATAGTAGGTATTTGACTAATTTCATCCAAGCAGTAGAAAAACACATGCAAATATTGGATTTTGTCATTTTCAATAAAGGTCCTTTTGCTCATTACTATTGCTTATTGAGGCAATTAAATAAGTGTTTAAGTGCAAGGAACACCTTTTGAAAATACACCATCCAAATCACACATAACAAATGTATGGTTCATACTGGTATTCATTATGTAATTTTATGGTCTCAATTTGCCCAGCGTTGTCAAATTTAGTATTGTTCTGAAACCTGCATGAGTCATAAGGATTATAACTGTGAAAACAATGATATTTTGTTCGCATATTAATTAATAAACTTTATTATTAAGTTTATTAATTTTGAGCTAGATTTATTTTGGTAAAACCTTAAATCATGAAATAAATGATTGGATTAGTATAGTATTACTGATATTAGAAGTTAAAGTATGTAGGTATTTTTAGTCCTACAAATAAAGTTAGGAGTATTAGATGTGAACAAAATACCTAATTAAACGCAAAGCACATGACATCCTAACCCTAGATCTGTCAGATTCCTAAAAAATAGTACAAGCAATAAATTAATAAACTTTAGGTTCAATTTAAAGCCTAGATTTGCTAAGAAATTATGTTGTATGAGTGATAGCTGGGTCAACACAGAATACTTTTGATCCTAAATGTACCTAGGTCGTCTAATAACACTAAAACACACAAAACATAGTATTCCTGAAAAAAAAACACTGATTAATTACCCTAACATGAACTGAAGGAGATTTTAGAAAACATGCTTACTTACCTGAAATCTATTTGTTTATTCCTCGTAAATAGATCCTCCTCACCTTAGTTTACCACAAATCACTCACTTTACACACAACACTTAAGCACATTTCACTAAAACACAAAGACACTGATTACTACATACACTGGTCACTAAGACAATCCCGTCGCGATTTCTTTGCTAGCTCAAGAGGCGACGACCTAGAGCTTTACGCGAGCAAAGATAACCCTAAGTCCTAACTGTGACCTACCTGTTGGAACAGTAAGCAAGTCTCCCCCCCCTAGTCTAGACACGGCCACGCACAACAACACGATTTCATACAAAAAGAATCGCATCTGGACGCGCTTACGATGTCAAAAGTTCCATGAATTCAGAAGTTCTTCAGACTTCTTGGAAAATCAACAATGAAACTCTACCTTAATCCTTGCAACCATCAGTACAAGCAGGGCCCTGTACCTGTACTAACTATTCCAAGAACTGTCCCGAACGAGGGTTTATAAAACACAGTATTCTAGAAGACCAGATGAGACCTGCTTACCAGTTACGAACCAACATGCCTAGCTATTTATGCAAAATCTACGATGTATTCTTCACAGAAAACTAACACTATTTAACTTTTAATTAAAACAAAAGACAATAAATTTACACTTAAAACTTTGACTGGCTTCTTGGATTTTTTCGGCAGAGTTCCGACTCCTGCTAGATATACGCAAAAACTATCCCCGAAGGTCTCAATCTTCGTCTTTTAAAGTCCCTCAAACCCCCACTTAATTCTCGAAAAACCGTTGAATCCTTATGTAAAATGCCATATATGGCCTGATACATAAGAAAATATATCCGACTGTAACGTTTCCACATCCAAGTGTCAAGTGGTTTTTAAAAGGTCAATAAATCATTATATGAACATAAAAACAAGAAAAGAAATGTGAATTCCTCAAGCATTTAGGTTTCAACATCGGTTAGATGACTTATTTGTAAGCTTTTCAGCTGTTTTCTATAATTAATAAATAGCTAATAAATACTAAAAATTGCCAGCTTTTCCTCAATTCTCCCATTATAAATATTCAAGTTTTTTATTCGATAATAACTTTATTTGTAGATTTCTTATATTAATCACCAACCAAAGTAATTTAATTTATACTTCTTTCAATCCTAACAATAACTTGCTAACTTTTTAGCCTTTCGAAACTCCTGGTGACATAGTAATATCCATTTTTAACACTTGGAAAACCTTATTAATTAATTAAACAACATATATAATTACCTACATAACACATTTAATAGGTAAAACCTACTAATAAGATAGTAGCTTATTAATTTCAAATATTCTATAAAATTTTCAAAGTATTTTATCTCCAGACAATTTATACATTTGCATGAATTTACTTTATTTCCACGCATTATTAGCCCTTCATTACTTGTTTTGCATGTAAACAACCTATATTTTAGTTAGATTATTTAGGTTTTGTAATTTCAAACAACTTAAGTTAAAATACCGTAGTCGAAAAATCTCCCGATGATCGGGGAAAATGTGACTTGCCACACTAATTTTCCCCTAGACCTCAGACTAGCTATCAGCTTATGTACTGTGTTAAAAACAACGACAACTTCATTTTAGGACCCGATTACATTATACAAGCAACCAAGCGGCCTGTATAAATGTCAGCGTTTTTAAAACCGCCAAAGTGAATATGTTTCCATACAGTTTATAATTTGTTGCGCTGTGTTCATAATGACGATTTTGATGTAAAGCCGGCCACAGACGTACACTTATAGTGTAGCTGTTACAAAACTGTCCCTGTCTTAATGACAACGTAGTGAAAACATAATAGTTAAGAAAATCAGACGCGGATTAAATCGATAACTGTAGCAAGATTTTCTATTCCGTACATCAATAGACAGCCAAACCATGGTCGAAATGCACACCCCTTGTTTACCCGGTAGGCAATCCTATTCTTATCTTATATAACTAGATAATTTCACCATATATTCGGCCTAACAAATGTTCCCCTTAACATTTGCAAATAACGAGTAGCAATATTAAAGCGGAACTGCATAAAACACGTGCATGACGTACATCAATTGGTTTGCGCACACCAATCTCACATTTGTGATATTATTTGAGACGTGTTTGTAGCATTCGTGAATCTGGTAGCCCCTTAACAGCTAGTGTTTGAACGCATCCGTTGAAATGCATCATTTACCTCGGAACGCATCTCATAAAACGTAATCACTGAGAAAAAAAATAACTTGAAGGTAGATAATATAATGTAATAATGTTTTTAAATGTGGTCTTTTGTTAACTTACAGCTTTCAGCTGTAGTGAGGTTTCATTTTCAGGAGTTCTAACCATCAGCCAAAGTTAAAAGGTATTTATAATAGCGCAATTTGTCATATTTTGGTATTTTTCACACATCCAAAAAGTAATGTTTTCCTAAATTTCTTGACATTATTTATATTAAATTATAATAAGAACAATCTGAATTTATCAATTTTACTTCAACCTTGTGAATCTATTATCAAACACAAAAGTTATTAGCATTCTTAAATTAGCTTAATTTTGGAATTCTTTTATATCAAAGAATCTGCTTTTTTGCTCCCATTTAAAATCTATATGACTTAAGAAGGTAGTTTTTATTTTAATATGTTAGGCTAATTTAGTAGCAATAATAAATGATAAATTTCCCATAAAGAACATAACAATATTGATTTTCTGATGAAAATCCAAATTTTGTCTACGACAAAATTTTATCCACTTTAATTTTCATTACTGTTAGTTAGTTATACTATAAGTACTGGTTAAGTTTATTAATTCCTTATCAACACTGGTTCTATTTAGCAGTAATATCAGAAAATACCTAGATTTATGTATATTTCTATATCTTAATGAAATATTAAGAAGATGCAAATTTCTATATTTTGACATTTGGTACTTTTCAGGTTACCAATGCGAGACATGAAGTCTCATGGATCAGGATGAGACATGAAGTCTCATGATGATGATTTGACTCACTGGAAACATGATAGCACCTCCACCCGTTTGCTAACAATAAACAGAATGAAACAGGACATTGAAGACAAGTTTTTCAGAAGAAAACACATTATTAATTTGACCAGTCTGAAAACTCATGCTTCCTTTTGATTCTACCAAACAAGCTTTTATAATTGATTGTAGTAATAATAATGTATGTTTCTTTTTGTCCCTGCAGCTTGTAATGTACGAGTAAATAAACTATTTCGACTTTATTGACTCAGATAGTGTCTTTAATTATCTTATCTTTAACAGCGCCATCTAACGAATGTTGGCCGTACTTCTTATCATATATTCTTTAAAGCAACAGACAAGCACGACTTTAGCCCCACTTTGTCAATTGCACTAATAGCTTTTAGGTCTCACCGCAAGATGGCGTTGACTTGTTATTTGTAATATCTTCACAAAACTAACATTCTCATTTATTCATCTCCAAAGAATAAATATCCATAAAAGATTAGAATAATAAATTGCTTCAGTGAAAAAGAATTGTTAATTCTCCTTAAAAACAATTCTTAACAGCTGAAACAATTTATATGAAATCTTTACTCATTCTGTAAGACTCAAAACAAGAAAAATAATAATAATAAAGATTTAAGTTAGTAAATGTTAGTAATAATGTATAAAAATACTAAAAAGTAAGAAAGAAAGAAAAAGAAAAGAGAAAAAAATATCAAGTCGTCTGAATAATAATAGGCAATTAGTTTGGTTTGGCACATCCGGCCCCTGATTAATAATGAAAAATAATTTGAGTTATAAATCATCTAAACAATACAAAACATAATAATTGCCGCAATAATAATATATAAAAAATTTGGAGGAAGATTGGAAAATAAAAAACCATTTTTTTTTTTTCGCAAGGTGTGAGTAGCCCCCTACCCCCTGAAATGACCTCCCTACACCCCACCGAGTATGATTGTTATTATAACGCTTGATAGTTTACCTTTTAACCAATTTAAAATGATATTAAGACAGTAGACCGATTGAGGTCGTCGATTTGAATGTAAAACGCATAATTAAGGTTATTCATCCTTCCAAGCGTTCTGACAGTCGTACTCGAGTCATTTCCCTGACCCAGCGATTCCCCAAAATCTATTATTAAATATAAATTAGTATATAGATTTGTTGAATCAACACTGTTCAAATAACAATAATTGCAGCTTTCCAAAAGCGATTCATTATAATCGTGTAGTTATGAAATAATTTACATGATAATATTTGCACTCTATTTTTAGTATAACATCAATTTACAAATGATATCGTTAAATATTCATAGGATCATAATCGGAATAAAATCAGTCCCCCCTTTTTTTATAGTAAGAATTATTCAATAGCTAGCCATTAATCTTAAGATTAATATGTTTAACTTGCTCTTACCACAAAATCAAAGATAAATTCTATCAAAAACTTCGCAAGTCAAATTATGACATAGTAAAAGAATGATATTATTCACAATATTAGCTATGGTAATATCCTAGTACACAAGTAACTTAAATAACGTAAAAACCCTAAAATAATTGAATTCCAACATATTTGCAACATTAAAAGACACAAATAAAACGATTAAACTTAACTAAAACATTTACAACACTAAAACCCACAAATAAAATGAATGAACTTAACTAACATAATATTATTTACAACCCACAACCAAATTTAACAAACCTAATTGGCTCGATTACACGGTATGTCATTATAAAACCAGGATTCTTAGTCAAAAATGAAAATAAATGAAAATAATAAAATAAAAAGAAAAAAACAAAACAAAACTAACTCTAAAATGTATGGTTATACCAAGTGAAACCTAACTTAACTGTACGTAATATTTTAATGATTTGTTCATCATAATCAATTATCCTTAACTATTATAAGCAACTTGTGATTGAATGTTTACACATAATATCTATTTAAATGAATGGCATTAAAGTTGCCCCTAATCTGCTTGGTTTTAGGGTCCATTAACGTGTAAACATTTGCAAAAGGCACGGCGCTAACTACATAAGGACCTTCGTAAAGTAATTGAAATTTCTTTGTAAGTTTTTTCTGAGCCTCTGACTTGTTAACCTTACGGATCTTTACATAATCACCAATATGAAATTCGATCAACCGATGAGATCTATTGAACCTAGTTTGTCGTTTTACACTGTTATCTTTTAGATTTTGCCTAGCCTTTGCCCTGACATCATTAATGTCTTTAATTTTGTTTAGTTGTGGCAGACAATTGTCAAATGACATGCTGTTACACGAGCCATATAATATTTCGTTAGGAGTAAAACCGGTACTTTCATGGAAGGTGTTATTGTACAACTGCTCTATATTGTTTAATATCGTTGCCCACCCCTTATGATTTTTATGACAATATGTTCTAAATAGTCGTCCTAACTCTTTATTTACCCTTTCCGTGGTGTTAGGTCTAGGGTTTCTAACAGTTGTGTATATTGGTTTAATTTCGATGTCTTTTAAAGCTTGTTTCCAACTATCAGATGAGAATTGACTGCCATTATCTGTCATGACTACCTTAGGCTTGATTATTTTAGCGAATTGTTTTAATTTAGAAATTACTGATCGTGAAGTAGCCTTTGCTAAATCATATAACTTAACAAATTTGCTAAATGAATCCTGGATTACAAGTATATAAGCAACTCCAAATCTACCTTTAGGTAAAGGCCCATACAAATCTGCCATTACAATGTCTCCTACTTGTTCTGTTACAATAGACTTACATTCGCCTACATACTTTATATTATCACTTTTAGAGACCTGGCAAATATGACAAGTTCGTAATAAGGCTTTTACTGTTTTGTTCATCCCAAGCCAATAAAATCTATCTTTGAGATATTTAAGTACTTTATACGCCCCTTGGTGACCCATTTCTTTATGGACTTGAAGTATTATTTCCTCTCTCAAGCTAGTAGGCAAATAGATTACATGTTTATCCGAATCTATCTTGAAATACACTACTCTATCCTTAATATAACATCGTTGAGCTATTTTACCTAATTTACCAACTAGATTATTATTAGTTTTATTTACAACACTCATAATTAACTGAACCTCGTTATCGTTAGCTTGAAAATTAGCTATGTTTTTCAAATCAGCTATTAGAGTTTTGTTTTTAGTGGCCTCCATATAATGAATCTCAGGACAATACACCTTATCATCCTGTATTAATGCTGAATCAGGTGGAAACCTAGACAGCACATCAACAGCGACATTGTCTTTACCCTTTATGTGTTCAATGGTATAATCAAACTGTTCAAGGAAAAGGATCCATCTTATTATTCGGCTATTGTATAATTTCCAAGTTCTAACAAACGTCAATGCTTTATGGTCAGTCCTAATTATTAATTTCGCGCCTCTCAAATACGTCTCGAACTTTCGCAAACAATAAATTATTGCCCAAAATTCTTGTTCTGTGACTGTCCATCTTAGTTCAGCGCCCCTCAAAGCTCTACTACAGTATCCTAATATTTTCATTTCACCCTTATCATCGTACTGAAATAGAACTCCAGCTAAACCTACTCCAGAACTATCAGTCTGCAGGTAATAAGGCCTAGACATATCCGGATGATGCAACATTATTGAATTCAAAAACTTGCCTTTTAGTTCCTCAAAGGCTACCTGAGCTTCTGAAGTCCAGGTCCAACCTTTACTTTTCTTTAATAATTGACATAAGGGTTGAATAGTACTATTGTAATCAGGAATGAAACGCCTATAGTAATTACATAGTCCTAAAAATGCCCTTAAATGTTTTATCTTTTTAGGAATCGGAAAATTCTTTATGGATTCTATTTTCTCTGGATCTGTTCTAATTCCTTCTGTAGAAATAATATGACCTAGCATTTTTACCTCCTTACAAATGAATTTACATTTTTCAAGATTACAGGTAAGTCCTGCTGACTTTAATTTGTTTAATATAATGTCGATATGTTCTAGATGTTCTTCTAAACTACCTTGCGTTAGAATCGCGATATCATCCAAGTACTTGACACAAAAATGACTAACTTCAGGCCCTAATATCTGATCTATTGCCCGGCTGAAGCTTCCAACAGATGTCTTAAGTCCTTGTGGTAAAACATTGTACATGTAAGATTTTCCATTAAATGTGAACCCCGTATACTTTCTACTATCCTCTGAGATGGCAACTTGGAAGTACGCATTATTAAGGTCTATAATGCTGATGTAATTAACCCCATGAAACGAATTCAAAACGTCTATTTGCATAGGTGGAGCTTCAGCTTCAGCTACCATATATTTGTTAATTTCCCGTGCATCTAACAGAACCCTAATTGAACCGTCGGGCTTTAATGTGAATGTTAATGGACTACAATATGGAGTAGAACCTCTAGATATTATACCCATTTCTACCATTTCAGCTAGTTTTTCCTCCATTCGTTGTCTATACGCATATGGAACGGGATAAGAGCGTCTTATAACTGGACTATGATCCGTCATTTTTATTACGTGCTCATAGCTATTTGCACGTCCTAATCTCTTAGTAAAAACATCACTGTGTTTTCTTAACACTTGTCTCAATTTATTAGTCTGTGTCCCTTTAAGAGGTATCCCTGTTTTGATTTCCTGTAAATACTTTTCGAAGTCAAAATTACTATCTACCTTCGCAATTTCTGAAACTTGACCCTCAAATACATACTCGATGAAAGGAATTAACACTCTTTGGCTATTGTGACTAATTATTAACCCTACTGGAGGAGTTTGTAACCTGATATTAGTTTTATTTGCAACAAGCCAATCAAACCCTAATATCGCGGAGTGAACTAATTTTGGTACTATTAGAAATCGGATTTCTAGATCAATATTCCCTAACCTTACAGGCAATAAGACCATTTGTTGTATTTTAGCGCTCTTTTGTCCTACGGCCCCACGAATCTGAATCGGCTTAACGGGTAGCATATTTAATTTATTTCCACCCTGTGACTTGAGAGTTTCCCAAAATGACTCGGAAATACACGTGATGTCACTACCAGTATCAACAAGACATATAACACGATGATTAAATATTTCTACCTCAACTTCAGACTTGACCATTTCGAGTTTATCAACAGAAATGTTATCTTCTTCCTCAAATAGTGACGAAACTACCTCAGTTTGAACTGATGAACTATTACCTAACTCTGATTGTGCTTTAAGAGTATCCACCACTTGCAACTCAAAGTTACTTAAGTTAGTTTCTTTTATACCTGACCCTAAACCTGCCTTATTGCATTGACCTTTGATGACTATGGGTTTAAGAATCCCTTTATCGCGCGTTCCTAATGTCTGTCCAGGCTTCCACCCGAGATCTAGCATAATTTTTAAAGCTACTGGAGTTAAATCGGCCCCTCCTAATGTCGATGTAACGGAGCAACTTACATCAACACCTACTCGTTTAAATTATTTGTGGGTTCATTAGAAGAATTGTTAGAATCATTTACAATATTTACAACATTAGTTTTTGCTATTCTATTTGATGTTGCTTGACGTGCCGGTCGGTCATTGAACTGCCTCTTCCGGTTGAAATTGTTTCTGTTTTCTGGTTGATGTTGTTCGGCTGCCGCAGGCTTTTGTACAACGTTCGTTCGGGTATTCTTCTGTTTGAGGTCTGTTCGCTTGTTCACATTGTCTAATTTGCGTAAAAATTCTGTAGCTTGTAGTATGGTGGTATAATTAGACGCATTCCATGCGTATTGGATATTTCTGGGGAAATGTCCGATGATGTCGCTTACTAACTGTTGTTCTTGTATAGGGTATGTCAACATCTTCGCTTGACCACATAGCGATATGAAATGGCTTAACATTGATTGTGTCCCATCCCATGTGTTTTGTACAATTTTCCTCCTCAATTCTCCTTGTTCTGCTTCTCCCCAAAAATTTTCCAAGAAGTCCCTTTTGAAGTCCTCAAACTGTGTCCATCTACTCCTATATAACCTTCCCCATTCTCGTACTTCACCGTCAAGGGATTCCAGGACCATATCAACAATATCAGTAGTTCCAGGATACTTCTTCAGATATGCTGTCAAATCTTCAATGAAGGTCACAGGGTGCTTGTATTTTGACGGATACTTGGGCTTCTCAGCAGACATTTGGGGTACCGGATAATACACCGTAGAAGGTCCAGGCTGTACTAAAGCTTGAATATTAGTGTCGCTTCCTTGTATAGATGTATCTGATGCTTCGACAGGTGTTGAGGGGGTTGAAATCTTGTTTTCTAATTCAGCAATTTTATTATTGATGGTATTTACAGCTCGCTGTACCATACGTGACATATACTGCACTGAAGTGACCCTTCTCGGCTCTGGAGGGGGGTCTGCTATGGCGGCCCCTCGAGTCACAATATTGGATCTTCTTGTAGCAGCGGCTTTAGGTTGTGCTCTTTGTTTCGGCATCTTGAAGGTTTTATTGGAATACGTTCACCTTTAGACTCACTTTTAAGTTCACTTATACACTCAAGGTTCACTTACTATTTAACCACCATAAATTAAAGTCAAAAAAATTTAAGTTCACATTAACATAAAAATCCACTCATTAATAAAATTAAAAGAAAAGAAAAAACATAAAACATAAAAAAACACTCAATAATAAAGTCAGAAGAATAATAAAAAAAATAGTAGTTCACCTTAACACTAAAAATCACTCAATAATAAGTCAAAAGAATAAAAAATAGTAGTTCACTTTAACACTAAAAAAAAAATCACTTAGCTACTAATAAAGTCAAAAGAAAAAAATAGTAGTTCACTTTAACACTAAAAAAAAAACTCGCTAATAAAGTCAAAGAATAAAAAAATAGTAGGTAGTTCACTTTAACACTAGAGATTGTTCACTCGTAATTAATTATAATGCACTCTGGATAAGTTCACTTTCACTTTTCACTTTCTAAAGCACCCCGAAAATGCACTCTGGAACAAACGTGTCTACGTTAAACTGGTAATATCGCACTTATGTCCAAGATTGAAAAAAAAATTTTCTAATTTATATTCTATTAATAATTAATGAAAGGTTAAAAGCCTAAATGAACAATGTCATATTCGAATAAGAATGTAGTTCGTTGTATTTGTCATCTTAAAGTTATTAAAACCTAATAATAATAGCAGAAACGTTTAACTAAACGCAAGCAGGAACGCAATTGAATCGAAATTGTAACCCGAAACGCAAAAGAAATAATAGTAAACGCGGAAAAAAAAAATGCCGAGCAATACCGCGAAATCATAATCAAAATAAATCGAAACCAGAAAAAAAATATTCGTACCTATACAAATAAAATTAATGTTACTACTGTGAATCCAAAACATACAGCATCACGTACTGGGTGGCGCTGTAACTAAACGTAGGTATTGTTTAAATATTTTATTATTATTATTATTCAAAGAGAAAAAAAAATATTTATAATATTTTAATAAGTAGGTAACTGTATTTTTTTCAAAAGGAAAAAGGAATACAAAAGAAATTTAATGAAAGCCGAAAATGAAAATTTATCAAAGTGGTAAACATCCTACTAGCGCCATCTCTTTAATTCTCAGTGAACTATACATCTAAATTAATTTAATCACGTTTCATCTAAATACACCACGTATTTGGTTTTAATAAAATCCACTAGACTGTGTTTGTAACACTAAACTATACCGAATAGTTTTAGAATAACAGATGGTCTATAAACAACTAACGCCATCTATGTAAATTGGCGCGAACTAATTGTCTAGACTAGACTATTTAAATAGACAATACCATAAATAGTTTACCGAAATTAGTGTTAGTTTTATTCTATGTGTGTGCTAAATTGATAAAGAAGTCAAGAAAAATTTAGAGTTATTGGTCTAAAATAGTTACATAAGTATCAAAACATTTTATCTCCTGTCTTTCATACGAGACTTACTTATTTAAACCCTTAAAAAGGAACCTCCTAGTAATTTATTCTAAAACCGCATCAACATCATTGGTTAAGCTACTCTTGACAAATCTAATAGTAATATTTCTACTACAGCGCCCCCCAGCGACCAACCATTGTAACATCCATTTACAACCTATTGCCGACAAACCGCAATCACATACATAAAAACCCGCATCTTATTTGATTAGACAAGACTGTACATAGAATAGTTAACAACGCGCGTTTATATGTACTCGAATAATTAATCAAACAACCACACACATAAAAAAACCCGCCAACTACCCGTAATATCCATTATTCCATTGTTGTTAACCCGGCGTCATTGAGGCAGGGTCAATATGACCCTGCATGTTTTGCATACGGAAAACTGCTTAGAAATAATTGCCACCCACAACTGTCTGTCTCAGTAGCTGCAGCTAAAGATCACCCCTCCCCTTCGCGTATCTCACTTCATTCGTCCATCACCAGCGCAACGAGCAACACGTGTGTGAACCTGCGACAGGGTAATTATGACCCAGCTCAACGGCGACGTTGCTGTTTTGTGCCATATACTTTTTATATATATTTTATATGAAGATCATGTTAGTGTTCGTCGTTCGTTCTTATCTTCCAATGATAGAGAGGTAAGGTAGTATAGATTTTATTTAAGTAGGTATTTGTTAGAAACGATATTGTTTTTTGTTGATATAAGAAAATTAAGAAAAGAGTTACAGTTTTGTTGTATAATTAATAGTCTATAAGAAAAACGAAAAATAAAGATTATTTCACTCATTACCAATGTGTTTTATTGCTGCTACTGATTATAAATACAGTATTTATAATTAATATAAAATTTGAAAAATTTAAAATTATTTTATACTAGGCAAAATTTTAACAATTGTAACCAGGGTCATGATGACCCACCTCAACGTTAGTGTAACTTTTTTCCGCCACAATGACGCCGGGTTAAAATAAAAAGCTTTACCTAAGTCCTAAGCAATAACAACTAACCCAAAATTATTTACTTAACAAATGGCGCGGCCCCACTTAAACATAACAAGAGACAATTTATCATTCCCATGGTAGGTATAAACTAGTAAGGTATACTCGTTAAATCTATTTATAATAGTAGATTTCTATCATGAGCCTTAACTGCCCTTTAGTAAAAGAAATCGTTAACCCTCAAGTGAAATTTACGCACTAGGGAATCAGCAAGTCGTCAGTTACCTAAGGCATCCGTATACCTACACAATTTTTTTTTATAAATAAATAAACCAAACCGCATTTTGTACTAAGTAAAAGAAGATGATTAGAAAGGGAAAAAATAAAATCCATTGGTGTTAGGTAGGTATACATAAACCATTTATTATTTTAACAACTCACAATATGTTAACAATACATCAATTATAAATTCCTGGACATAGCATGCAGCTTGTTGTATGGTCGGTGAGCACGCAGGTATGAAGGTGATGACTGATGATGAAGTTTCACTACGTAGCCGTTAAAATGTTTCCACGTCACTAATGGTTACCATATTCATTTCTTCCATAAGAGGTAATAGCTAGTATTCTTCCTCGGACTTCTTGTTGATAAGATGAAGAAAAATAATATTTTATTGTAAACATTTTTCGCTTGTTTCACTTCACAATATTCTTCAAACACCAATACTGACACAGCTCACTGCACTATCACTTGATAACACTTAAATCACTGTACACTTAATATCTTAACACTTCTAACACAAATAAGTATTTCACACAGCACTCACTTAGTCAACTTAGTTTTCACTATTAATTAAATCACAAGTCCGTCCGTAAAGCAATACAATTTGATTTACACTAACACAAAACACAAAAGATATTCACGTAACCATAAACTTTAGTGCAGATACACTGGTGGTACACGAGGTGTACACAGTAGTACGTTTGTGTCACACGTATTTATGCACTAAAATCAGTACATAAGTTTGTTTGTTTGTCACTCCTTCGTAATATTCATAACTAAATAGCGCAATTGATTCCTGTAGTGACCTACTGTATTTAGTGATTTTTATTATCATGTAAACATTTCCAAAATTTAATTATTTAATTTATTTTATATTAAAAGTTAACTTTATAGCACGAGCGAGAACGGGGCGCACGCTAGTATAGCAAAGCAACTCGCTCTTGACCGCTGTGACGGAGTGCGCCAGTCTGAGCTCGAGCGATGCACCGAAGTGCGCTTCAGTGCTATTCACGTTCCCCAAGGCGAGTGCACGCACTTTTTCGCTCCCGCCCTACCTAAATCTTTTACGTAAACTGATTTCTGCTAGCGACAATAATTCGTTTAAAAATTAAAATTAAATATGTTGAAGAATTAAAATAGCTAAGTTACCCTTTTTTATAGATATTAGTTCGCTTTACGCAAAACAACCAGTACAGATAATAAAAATATGTTCACATGTACACACAACAGCGCATCGGTTTCGTCAGCCGAATTATCGTAAATTCTTATCACCACGTCCAAAGTTAACAAGTACAGTTCGACGCACCGCTGAATGTACATCGTAAATAAAAGTAAATAGATACTAACCCCGTACTTTTTCGTATAAAATCATTAGCTACATGTAGTTTAAAGTGATAACTATACTCGAAAAGTCGCTAAGTTAGTTTTTATTAAATTACTCGAAAACCAAATAAACTAATCAGTTGAACTATGAAAACAGTCCAACGCGACGTGACGCGAACTGTACCTTTGCTAAGTTAAGTTTTTATTAAATTACTCGAAAACCAAATAAACTAATCAGTTGAACTATGAAAACAGTCCGACGCGACGTGACGCGAACTGTACCTATCGCGTAATGATCGCGTAGTGGATTTCTATTCATTTACCTATGTGTCGTGTGACATGTGTCACGTAATAAATGACTATTTACATGATAACCTAGACTGTTAGTAGGTCACTATTACTAGTCTACGTACCTAGTCTACTAAAACGTAATCAAAATGTTGTCCTACAAAACTATTAAAGAAATTGTCTATGGATTAAGGCTTTTTTTCAAAATTATCTAAGCCCCAAAATGCTATAGCATTTAAATCCTGCCACAATTTGCCACATAATAAAACTTTAATAAATTTTTATAAAATTTAGTATAGAAAAAAAATTTAAAGTTCACCCTAGACCGTTTTTTGATAGCTTATCAGGTGCTACTAACCTACTACGGGGTTTCTAAAAGGGGGTCAAAATTCGACTATTTTTCCTATCAGACCCACCGTTTTCGAGATAATTGAATTTTTGTAAAAATTTCAAACTAAATTTAGTATAATGACATTTCTAGCAAAATAACTCAAAAGTACAAAACTAAATAACACACTAAGAAGAATCTATCTGTACCATCCAAACTCCGAACAGGATTCGAACCCATGAGCTAACCACTAGGTCACCGAGTCACATTTTTTTCTAAAAAACTGCTAAGCTGTGACATCTTTGAACGTACTAAGAAGGAAAACTGACTCGCATCAGATCAACCCCCCCGAACAGGAATCGAACCCGTAACTAACCACTAAGCCACCGAGTCACTATTTTTTCTACAGTTCCGTGAACTATTTTGTTAAAATAATTGATGACAGATTTATCTACTGAAAGAAATGAACGCACATTAACTACTCCCCCTAGCTAAAATGTACAAAAGTCTGGTGTCATTTTTATGATTGTGTCTGTGAACATAAGCTACTATCTTATCAGGGTATAATGAGCCTAAAATTGTGACGTGTCAACAAAAATTTCCGTAATTTTCCTTATGTAAACAGTAAATAATAAGCCGTACGATCACATCATACCTTTACCTATTTTTAAAGAATGAATAAAAAGATGTCAAAAGTTACCAACTTGACAAAAAAATATCCGGAACTTTGCGAATTTTCGTAATGAATATGTGAAAAATAATATTATGATAATAATATTCTTGTAGGCTTTATGATTTAAAATTACCAACCGCAGTAACCAAAACTTATTCTTTCCTGATAAATCAACATTACTACTACCCGTTAACTAGACTTTTATCATTTGAACCCGAATAATAATAAATTCTTACGAAATACGTTTTTAAATTCTGATATTTTGTACTATTTTTAAAACCTTCCGCTGGCAATACTTTGTCTTGACACTTCAAGATACGTGTTATGATAAGGGATGTGACAGAAAAATCGATATCCACGCTATTCAATCACTATGAATGAATCGATTCTACTTTTGAATGAACTAATAATCGAACTATTTCTATTCGTGTTTCTCAACTTTAAATGTTAAAAAGTATTTACATAAAACAATAGAATACAAGAAATAAATTTATTTCGAAGATTTTTCGGCCCCAGCATACTACTATTAAATTTAACTATTTAGCTATTGTTATCGTTTAAATAAATAATTAATGAATTTATCAGTAATCTTATCGATTTTTCCGTCACTAAAAACTGTTTAGTAATATATTAGTAAAATTCTGTTAAGTTTAGTTGGAATCGATTAACTCGATAATCGGTTCGGTGAGTTTACGATAATACGATTACGGCACTAGTCATGTCAAAGTACTAATTGTCAAACATGAAAAATAAATCAATACGACGAACACAAATTATTATAAAAAATATGAAAAGCACAGAAAAAGTAATAGCTATACGCAATAATAAAAAGATCTGAAATAAAGCCGATACGAAGTAACATACAATAAACCCCAGGTATCACTCTTTTTGTCATTTTGTTGTTAATGGGTTGCGATTTTATGCTAACTAATGTTTGTTTTCATGCTTCTAACGCTATTGTTTTTATTTCAGTTTGCCTGTACTGTTCTTTTGGTGAAGACTATGAATGCTTGAACACTTATTACGCAATGCCGCATGGCATAACTGCACTGAAAAATAACCTAATCGCCAAGCCAAACAGAACTATTAAATGGTTTAGAGCAAGTTTTTATTTTTATTTTGCCCTCATGCTTTTATAACTTCGCTAGGCACACAGACATTTTCGCTTTGCACTCAATTAATATAAAGACTAGTTGCACTTTGAAACATCTAGTCTAACCAGACATTTTTAAAACCAAACATCCGCTGGTCACGGCAACAATTGTGAAAAGCTCACCTGGGCTGTTAAGATCTAAGATCCTAGTGAAAGGTACCCATTGTAAACTCCACTTACTTCTACCATCGTTTAATATCTATGGTAATATAATCCTCAATTGATTACAGCTATAGGTAACTGAAACCTCATGAAGACTTAGTATTGGCCAAATTTGATCGTCTAATTATAAAAGGACCTACGTTGTGATTTTAAGTAGTAGTAACCCGGACTCTTTTGGTATGTCTGGCTCGAGTCTAGATGTTTCATTATCAAGTGCACATGTACTAATTCTATCCTATAACTAAAAAGCCTTATTCTGATCTTAAAATTAATAAGCATTATAATATATTAATATTTGACATAGCATAAATTATATTGATGATTTGGATAAATTAAAGATAAATAAATAAGGATGAAGATAATGGAGCCAAGGCTATAAGCCTTGGAAGGTCTCTACCACCAGCCCCCGACCTTAATTCCAAACGCACACCAGCATAACTAGATGCTTTCCCGGTAACTATGTACTGCGCAACTGTGGCGCTATTTAAAATCGACATGAAAGAGGAAGGTACACCGATTTAACCATACTGGAATAGATGTAAATGTTCCTAGTAGTATTCCATGTCAATGCGTCACCATGCAACATACACAGCCAGGAGTGGGTAAGCATTGGGATAGTTCCGTAGAATCTATACCAAGTGATTACATAAGTTGGTGATGGTACCGACCACTAGGGAGGCACAATGTGGTGTTCCCAGGTACAATTAGGTGAGCGAATCAGCCTGCATGTCCATAGGTTTGTGTAGTATAAGTTCCCATAGAGGTCAGCTGGTACGGAAACCTACCGTCAACGCTTTCGGTGGATGGCATTGAGCAGATCCAGTTACTGGCGTATATTCGCGGCTCCGCATATTTCCAGACTAAGCTCTATCAGGGGATTAAAATTTGTGATTATAGTAACAGCCAACGGCTGCCATTGTATAGTTGTGTTCTGTATAAAATCCATGTATGTTACAAGGCTATTGCATTGACATGGAAAAAACAGCATATCGCTGAACCAATTGGAACAGTTCAAGATGACATTGAATGTATTGTTAAATCATAGTATGATTAAATCAGGTACTGATGTGGGTCAGTATGATTATAAAATAGACAAATAATTCTGTCTTGTAATGTATAATATAAGTCTGTATAGAGTATACCAAACCAGCAACCTTTACCGGCTAAGCTCCCAACTTTAAGTTATTTCTAAAGTCTATCAAGCTTTGGTTTTAGTTCACCAGACGGTCATAAAAATAGGAACACAGGGAGGTGGATGTACTATGCCTTGTATATCAATAGCCGAATGGAGATTTGTCCACAACCACTGATATCACAAGGACAAAGTTTAGTTTTGAAGTAATTGCATCAGGAAACCAACGGACATCTGATCAAGCCTCATAATTAACAGTAATCTCATCAGAATATGATATGACTGTACACACAGATTCTCCACTGGCAGGTCCGCCTAACATGGCTTAAGGTGTTCAGTCATAACATCACATTCTAACAAATCACTATTAACTATGGTGTTAGAGTTTCAAGGCACAAGGCCAAGAACTGCCCAAGCCCTCAACATTTTTCAAACAAGCCTATTTTAGCCGCTTGATAAATGAGATTGAATGTCGTAACTAGACTTGTAATTACCTCGGGGAAAGCCCTAAAATAAAACTCTAAGGGTTTATGATCGTCTGCTGAAAACTACCAATAGACTCAACAATTATTGTTAAAATCCAGGGTCGCTCAACTTTACCTTTATACCTCATTTAAAATATCTGGAGATTAAATCCACAGACATTTCAAACTACAATTTGATTGTTTGTGTATAGGTGTAGGCATATATAAGTACATACAAGCAACTTTTATCATATAGATAATAACTATTGTTTGGATGAAGTAGTCTTAACTAAGTTGGTTGATTAAAGTCTAGACTTATATCAGCTCTCATTATTCTCTGAGATTAGATAGTAGGTATTTGACTAATTTCATCCAAGCAGTAGAAAAACACATGCAAATATTGGATTTTGTCATTTTCAATAAAGGTCCTTTTGCTCATTACTATTGCTTATTGAGGCAATTAAATAAGTGTTTAAGTGCAAGGAACACCTTTTGAAAATACACCATCCAAATCACACATAACAAATGTATGGTTCATACTGGTATTCATTATGTAATTTTATGGTCTCAATTTGCCCAGCGTTGTCAAATTTAGTATTGTTCTGAAACCTGCATGAGTCATAAGGATTATAACTGTGAAAACAATGATATTTTGTTCGCATATTAATTAATAAACTTTATTATTAAGTTTATTAATTTTGAGCTAGATTTATTTTGGTAAAACCTTAAATCATGAAATAAATGATTGGATTAGTATAGTATTACTGATATTAGAAGTTAAAGTATGTAGGTATTTTTAGTCCTACAAATAAAGTTAGGAGTATTAGATGTGAACAAAATACCTAATTAAACGCAAAGCACATGACATCCTAACCCTAGATCTGTCAGATTCCTAAAAAATAGTACAAGCAATAAATTAATAAACTTTAGGTTCAATTTAAAGCCTAGATTTGCTAAGAAATTATGTTGTATGAGTGATAGCTGGGTCAACACAGAATACTTTTGATCCTAAATGTACCTAGGTCGTCTAATAACACTAAAACACACAAAACATAGTATTCCTGAAAAAAAAACACTGATTAATTACCCTAACATGAACTGAAGGAGATTTTAGAAAACATGCTTACTTACCTGAAATCTATTTGTTTATTCCTCGTAAATAGATCCTCCTCACCTTAGTTTACCACAAATCACTCACTTTACACACAACACTTAAGCACATTTCACTAAAACACAAAGACACTGATTACTACATACACTGGTCACTAAGACAATCCCGTCGCGATTTCTTTGCTAGCTCAAGAGGCGACGACCTAGAGCTTTACGCGAGCAAAGATAACCCTAAGTCCTAACTGTGACCTACCTGTTGGAACAGTAAGCAAGTCTCCCCCCCCTAGTCTAGACACGGCCACGCACAACAACACGATTTCATACAAAAAGAATCGCATCTGGACGCGCTTACGATGTCAAAAGTTCCATGAATTCAGAAGTTCTTCAGACTTCTTGGAAAATCAACAATGAAACTCTACCTTAATCCTTGCAACCATCAGTACAAGCAGGGCCCTGTACCTGTACTAACTATTCCAAGAACTGTCCCGAACGAGGGTTTATAAAACACAGTATTCTAGAAGACCAGATGAGACCTGCTTACCAGTTACGAACCAACATGCCTAGCTATTTATGCAAAATCTACGATGTATTCTTCACAGAAAACTAACACTATTTAACTTTTAATTAAAACAAAAGACAATAAATTTACACTTAAAACTTTGACTGGCTTCTTGGATTTTTTCGGCAGAGTTCCGACTCCTGCTAGATATACGCAAAAACTATCCCCGAAGGTCTCAATCTTCGTCTTTTAAAGTCCCTCAAACCCCCACTTAATTCTCGAAAAACCGTTGAATCCTTATGTAAAATGCCATATATGGCCTGATACATAAGAAAATATATCCGACTGTAACGTTTCCACATCCAAGTGTCAAGTAGTTTTTAAAAGGTCAATAAATCATTATATGAACATAAAAACAAGAAAAGAAATGTGAATTCCTCAAGCATTTAGGTTTCAACATCGGTTAGATGACTTATTTGTAAGCTTTTCAGCTGTTTTCTATAATTAATAAATAGCTAATAAATACTAAAAATTGCCAGCTTTTCCTCAATTCTCCCATTATAAATATTCAAGTTTTTTATTCGATAATAACTTTATTTGTAGATTTCTTATATTAATCACCAACCAAAGTAATTTAATTTATACTTCTTTCAATCCTAACAATAACTTGCTAACTTTTTAGCCTTTCGAAACTCCTGGTGACATAGTAATATCCATTTTTAACACTTGGAAAACCTTATTAATTAATTAAACAACATATATAATTACCTACATAACACATTTAATAGGTAAAACCTACTAATAAGATAGTAGCTTATTAATTTCAAATATTCTATAAAATTTTCAAAGTATTTTATCTCCAGACAATTTATACATTTGCATGAATTTACTTTATTTCCACGCATTATTAGCCCTTCATTACTTGTTTTGCATGTAAACAACCTATATTTTAGTTAGATTATTTAGGTTTTGTAATTTCAAACAACTTAAGTTAAAATACCGTAGTCGAAAAATCTCCCGATGATCGGGGAAAATGTGACTTGCCACACTAATTTTCCCCTAGACCTCAGACTAGCTATCAGCTTATGTACTGTGTTAAAAACAACGACAACTTCATTTTAGGACCCGATTACATTATACAAGCAACCAAGCGGCCTGTATAAATGTCAGCGTTTTTAAAACCGCCAAAGTGAATATGTTTCCATACAGTTTATAATTTGTTGCGCTGTGTTCATAATGACGATTTTGATGTAAAGCCGGCCACAGACGTACACTTATAGTGTAGCTGTTACAAAACTGTCCCTGTCTTAATGACAACGTAGTGAAAACATAATAGTTAAGAAAATCAGACGCGGATTAAATCGATAACTGTAGCAAGATTTTCTATTCCGTACATCAATAGACAGCCAAACCATGGTCGAAATGCACACCCCTTGTTTACCCGGTAGGCAATCCTATTCTTATCTTATATAACTAGATAATTTCACCATATATTCGGCCTAACAAATGTTCCCCTTAACATTTGCAAATAACGAGTAGCAATATTAAAGCGGAACTGCATAAAACACGTGCATGACGTACATCAATTGGTTTGCGCACACCAATCTCACATTTGTGATATTATTTGAGACGTGTTTGTAGCATTCGTGAATCTGGTAGCCCCTTAACAGCTAGTGTTTGAACGCATCCGTTGAAATGCATCATTTACCTCGGAACGCATCTCATAAAACGTAATCACTGAGAAAAAAAATAACTTGAAGGTAGATAATATAATGTAATAATGTTTTTAAATGTGGTCTTTTGTTAACTTACAGCTTTCAGCTGTAGTGAGGTTTCATTTTCAGGAGTTCTAACCATCAGCCAAAGTTAAAAGGTATTTATAATAGCGCAATTTGTCATATTTTGGTATTTTTCACACATCCAAAAAGTAATGTTTTCCTAAATTTCTTGACATTATTTATATTAAATTATAATAAGAACAATCTGAATTTATCAATTTTACTTCAACCTTGTGAATCTATTATCAAACACAAAAGTTATTAGCATTCTTAAATTAGCTTAATTTTGGAATTCTTTTATATCAAAGAATCTGCTTTTTTGCTCCCATTTAAAATCTATATGACTTAAGAAGGTAGTTTTTATTTTAATATGTTAGGCTAATTTAGTAGCAATAATAAATGATAAATTTCCCATAAAGAACATAACAATATTGATTTTCTGATGAAAATCCAAATTTTGTCTACGACAAAATTTTATCCACTTTAATTTTCATTACTGTTAGTTAGTTATACTATAAGTACTGGTTAAGTTTATTAATTCCTTATCAACACTGGTTCTATTTAGCAGTAATATCAGAAAATACCTAGATTTATGTATATTTCTATATCTTAATGAAATATTAAGAAGATGCAAATTTCTATATTTTGACATTTGGTACTTTTCAGGTTACCAATGCGAGACATGAAGTCTCATGGATCAGGATGAGACATGAAGTCTCATGATGATGATTTGACTCACTGGAAACATGATAGCACCTCCACCCGTTTGCTAACAATAAACAGAATGAAACAGGACATTGAAGACAAGTTTTTCAGAAGAAAACACATTATTAATTTGACCAGTCTGAAAACTCATGCTTCCTTTTGATTCTACCAAACAAGCTTTTATAATTGATTGTAGTAATAATAATGTATGTTTCTTTTTGTCCCTGCAGCTTGTAATGTACGAGTAAATAAACTATTTCGACTTTATTGACTCAGATAGTGTCTTTAATTATCTTATCTTTAACAGCGCCATCTAACGAATGTTGGCCGTACTTCTTATCATATATTCTTTAAAGCAACAGACAAGCACGACTTTAGCCCCACTTTGTCAATTGCACTAATAGCTTTTAGGTCTCACCGCAAGATGGCGTTGACTTGTTATTTGTAATATCTTCACAAAACTAACATTCTCATTTATTCATCTCCAAAGAATAAATATCCATAAAAGATTAGAATAATAAATTGCTTCAGTGAAAAAGAATTGTTAATTCTCCTTAAAAACAATTCTTAACAGCTGAAACAATTTATATGAAATCTTTACTCATTCTGTAAGACTCAAAACAAGAAAAATAATAATAATAAAGATTTAAGTTAGTAAATGTTAGTAATAATGTATAAAAATACTAAAAAGTAAGAAAGAAAGAAAAAGAAAAGAGAAAAAAATATCAAGTCGTCTGAATAATAATAGGCAATTAGTTTGGTTTGGCACACGTGGTAGGCGGCATGTTGACCACTGCACCACTCAGGTCGTCGTATACCTTATATGAAACGTGAAAAATTGGCGTAAGTATTTTATAATTTTATACAATTTGCCTTACTGTATGTACTGTGTAAACTGAGGCTTCACTGTAATGTAGACTGGGAAAATTACTGAATTTTAAGGGATCAATGTACAAACAATTTTTTCATGACAAATTTTACAAGGACTTGAAGAATAGATAAGACTGTAGGTATTACATGCATAAAATTAAAAAAATAGTTGTTTATGTTTGAAAAGTTTTTTTAAATAACAAAATACAGACTCAATTTATGCGAAAACATTATACCTACCTACTTGAAAAAACATTTGAAATTTTAAACATATTACAGTGTTATTTTTAAAACACCAACAACTTCGCAGGAGTATTAGATTACCAAAATCATAAACAACTACATTTGCTCTACGGCTTTTCCGAAAACAGGCAAAAAATTGACTATCCACAGAAATATAATTTTTCGGAAAGTCGTAAAACAAAATTTTGTTGTTTTGTTGTTATTATTATTATTATTTATTAATCTTAAGGAAGACAAACAACTAGTAAAAAACAAAAAGCACTCTTAGTAACAGTAGGAAGTCATTTACAGGTCCTCGCATATATATATAACAGGCTGACCTACTGAGTTGTTTGAGTTGTTGGTGTTTTGCAAATATAAGGTAGGTTTATTATTAAATTAGCTTTATTAGTCTAACATAGACCAAATAAACCGTGTAACAAATATACTACAAGACTTATAATGCTTGTTCACATTTTATGTCCCTTGAGACAGAATACAGATTAAACTACATTTAGCAATAATTTACGCATATTAGGTATACAAATGGTATACCTATGGTATACCTATTAATTAGATATATCTTATATTATTTACCTATGGTATACCTAATACTATGTAATGTTAGTAACCTAAAGCCCTATTTTTGAAAGGCGTCAAGCGTTTTTTACTACTCATTTTCATTGGACATGAAAATGAGAAAAAAAATGAGTAGTAATAGAGCGCTCGACGCCTTTCAAAAACAGGGGCCCCTAGTTTTATTTCTTTAATCTGAATTCTTTTCGCCTAGTTTCTGTTGGTATATCATATAATTAAATAAATGAATGAATACTCAAATAAATAAATACTATGGCATCGACTGTTTTACGACGAATCTGGAATTATATATTTGGAATATGGCGAACCTGGAATATGTCAAGTCAGGAACATGACGAATCCGAAACAAATCTTGATGACAACAGACGCGTCACTCGTACGTTCCACAAGAATCAGTGAGCGCGGCGATAAAACGACCGTTCTACAGATTGCGATAATTTAGTGACAGTAGCCATTCCGAGACGTTCCATATTATCAACGTATAGTTGAAAGGGTGTAAAGAAATCTAATAGTGGCTTCCCTCCATAGAGCGCGCGGCCGGCGCGGCAACCAATGAAATGATGTCAGCCTCTCAGCTCGTCGGTTTTAGAGACCGCACAATGCATCACATTTCCCGCAACGTGAAGGAACGTTGCGGGAAACCCCGCAGGCAGCGCGGGTAGGGCGCGTTTACCACGCGTACCCCCCACGATAGACCGCGTCGCGATCGCTGATAACCACTATTCATTTTCGCATAGGTCGGTCATGGGATGGGTGACCAAAAATGTATTATCTCGAGCGCCTCCGTGCTTCGGAAGGGCGCATTTGCAGTCGTTAACACCCACCAATCCGCATTGGGTCTGCGTGGTGGGTTATGGCCCATCCTCCTTATCCACCCATTAAGAAGGCCTGTGCCCCAGCAGTGGGTACATTAAAAAAAACAGATTTTACAGTCCCGCAAGAATCAGAGCATTGAAAATGAAAACAAGAATTTACAAACAACAAAATCAAATTTTGATTGCAAAATCCTATTATTTATCTAAGGTAGGTTAGTTTGTATCTATTTATTTTTACGATTGTGTTCGCCTAGTGTCACAAAAGCACCGGTGACTGCCTCGACGCGGACGAAATATTATTAAGCGATTTACAAAAATCCAACAAATGCACTTCTCGTCTGCTTCCGCATCTTGCAATACCATTACTATGACGATCGGTATATAATCATAGAAGCTACATCACTTTTATAGACGGAAATTCCCGTTTTTCTACAATTCCAAATCTGGGACCACCTGCAGGTCACAATTATTTTCAAAAAAAGTTCGCTATTTTGTAGCCCTAGGGCCCTAGGGTATTAGTTTAATACCCTAGGGCCCATTTTTTCTTAAGTCGTTTTTTTTTCGAAATATTGACAATTCAGTAAACAAACACCCTCCAAAAAACCCAAATTTTTCGAAATTTTTCGAAATTCCAAAAAAAGTTACCAGCTGATTTTTAAAATTCAAACGTTCATACGTTTCTCGATAAATTTCTTAACTTTTGGTAATTTTTATCTCGATCCTTCCAAAATCCTCGGAGCTGTGGCCAAAAATACGTATCGGGAGATTTACATCGATAACCATTTTCAATGGTAAAATGGCCGATGGTCATGCTACAGACGTGCAAAACAATGTCTCGACGAAATTGAGTCCAAAAGTTGTGAAATCAAATTACTAGTCAAGAGTCCGACCCTTATTTATAACGGGCAATTCAAGAGAGATTATCCAAAATTATCCTGCTGAATTCCGGGACCTTTTTTGTAATAAGTCGCCTTTGCATGGGCTTCGAGCATTAGTCAGGCACGCCTCGGAGGATATTATGATTAGAGTGCCTAAGGAGGCTCCCGGGGCATAAAAAGCCCATTGAGATTAAAGATCTCATGAGGAAAGGACGACCTATAAAAAACATGTAGCATTTTTCCCAAGTTGGGGGAACTTGGCAAAAATGGACTATGATTTGATTAAACGTTGCTGACAAATATTAATCATGTTGAAGAATCCTATTAATAAGTAAGGAAAGAATTTTACAGCTGTTATTCTTTGTAAGTTGTTACTTATTAAGTATTTTACTTAAATTGAAATCAAATGAAATTCAACAGTTTAAATCTTTCCAGGTAGGTATTTTATTTTAATTGATTTTATCGCATTATCATCTATTGCATGACGCTCACTGTTTACCATAAGCCACCTTATTAACGAGTTTTAATAATTTTATAACTCGCAAACTTATATGATACAACAGCATAATCTAAAGATCATCGGTCAACATAAAAAAAACACCGCATCGTATTTTTTTTCACTGTCTGATCTGTATTAAAAATTGTGAGTATAGGTATGACAGCCACTTATGGTACAAATATCTAATCAAAAATCTTATCTCCTAGATTTCTACCTACTCTCATGGATTGCATTCGCAAAAAGTATGTGCTACGTGACATGGTCATTTTATCACAGACCACCAGACGTGTCTGAAATCCCCTAACGACGCCGACGTCACGTCAATGCTAATGAGCCCCACTCTTATGTCAAGGAAGTAAGGTCCAAAATTTCTTATCAGTTTTTATAGCTATTTTACAGTCACTTTAGTGGACTGTCCCAGTAAGTATAAAATTTACTGTGTGCCGTGTATGTGACTGAAATTTTAAGTTATATTTTCGGTAATATATCAAAAAGATAGGGATGGTTGGAGTAGTTTTTTTTCGCAAAACTAGTTATGGAATAGAAAGTTGTCGAATGAAGTTTTGAAATATTTGAATAATCAGTAGTATTTATTGCTCTATTGTGGCCCCCAAACGTGATTTACGTTGCAAATAATTTATAGATTTGGGTATATCTCCAATAAATTTATATGTGAAAATACTGACTTTATATCAACAAAAAAAACCAGCCTGCATCAAAACACAAGTCAACTGAAAAGATGAAAACAAGTTCAAATAAAAACATGCAGCCGTATTACATACAAACATTCATACATACATACAAGTACTCCTCCTTTGTGCCATATCTCAATTTATTTTTGTGTAACTGTTTTTATGAGTGCAATAAAGAGTATAATAACAAGATACGCGCGAAAAACATATTTAACCCTTTCCTGCAATTCGGGTAATAAAGCTTGAATTATTCTGAAATTAGTAGAACGACTGAGAATTGAGAATATCTAAGCATTTTCTTTTTATTGCTGAAGGAGAACTAAAAATAATTGGTAAAAACTGTTGCTCCGTCAATACATTCTCAAGCATTTTCCTCTAAATAACATCGTTAGATAGTAGTATGAGTAAAATATGCATGAAGCTATAAATCTCCTCTGGCATAAATGTTCGTATATTGCCCAGAAACGATATACGAACATGATAATGTAAGATAAAATTCAATACTTTCATTCGTAACACTCTCTTTGTGTCTTCGCGTAAAACATACGAATACTTTTCCATCCGAGCTTAAAATTCTTTATTATTTGTGAAAAATGATCCTTTTACCTATGTTATGGTTACAGGCTTTTTTAAATTTATTTATATGGAAAAAATATTTGAATAATTAGAATAAACCGAATTTAAGTACTGGCTTTTGCCCGCGACTTCGTCCGCATTGAATTTCGTTTACTAGGTAAGCATTTTAAGAATAATATTCTAAGTATGCGTCCTAATAACAAACAGATTCGCATTAATTAAAGATAAAAGTATGGGTTTTTATATTTAGTAGGTATAATTATGTGCTGGAACGAATAAAGAGAAATTGGAGGGGATTACTGCGCATGTTTTCAGTCGGCCGCACCACGTCCCCCGCCAATGAGACCTAAAAATTACTCCTGCGCATTAAATAACTGTCATTTGGGATAACGATACCTCACACATTTAAATCTGTTTAGGCATTAAGAAGTTATGGTAGTGATAAAGAAACTCACATGAACCCTGAATACAATACACTCTTCTTTTTTAGGGCGTCGTCGTGTAAATAAGCGTCGTGTAAAAATTGATTCAGATAAAAAAATGCTCGACGTTATTTCTGTCCGTGAATTTTTTTGAGTTCGTATTACATTCTCAATTTTATATGAAACTGTTCTTCGTCAATATGTTATTATGATAATACCGATTTTCTTTCTTTTATGATTAATATTATTCACTGTGAAATGAAGAGAATATTAATTTCTGTGTAAAATGAATTATAAAAAGTAACTATGGAAAGAAAAGTTAGCTAAAGGTTTTTTTAAAAGATCTTGGTCTATTCGTGTCTTATTTTTTTACTTCACTACCAGTGTACAAGAGAATGATTTATTTATTTGTAATTTTTTAATTCGATTTTATTTTTATTTTGTTATTTCAAGTATTTCATTTATTAATAATATTATTTGATTTAATTTGTAATATTCTTAATTGACATTTTAATTATTATTATTAAGAATATGATTGTTGCATGAATGACTATGGAACTTTGTATTCTGAAATAAAGCATTATTATTATGTACGCTTAGGAATTCGCGGGCCAAAAGTGACCCGGTCCTTTAAGGCTTGCGTGGGGATATGGATCCAACACGTAGAGGCCATTATTAGCGACTTTAATCTAATATGCGTGTGGTACACCTGCTGGATCTAATCTCTGACTACATCAGTTTGATATACTCAGAGACTATCCCCAGCAAATGCACAGGAACTATGGAATCTACTGGTTAAGGACTAGTGGGCTATCAGGTTGGGATTGAGATGGACTGGGATTTGGGCTATGGAAAGAGACTACCGGACACCTGCCTTATCATAGTCTCCCAGACTGAAAAATTGGCAGGCGGTGACTAGCCTAAATGGGCTCTCCAAAATAGCCGCGATGGCAAGAGAGCAACATCGGTGTCCTCGGCTGCAGGGTGTAGAGAGGTGTGCACCGCTTTTTACCCACTGTACAAGCGACAGTGTGCCAACTCGCGTCTAATGCATGTTTCACTTCCACCCTGCGAGCGTATAGCTCTAACGACTCCACCCTGGACGGCCGTTAAAGGCGAGCCAGGGGCGGGAGTCCGCAGGCCCCCCTGGGGCCCACCCCTGCCTGCGGGGACGAGGGCCTGGATCGACTCCCGGGAGCACTCGGGTCCTATTATTATTATTATTATTTATGTGTGTAACTAACAGGACCTATACCACAGCTTTACCATCTTTTGTTAAACTGTGCCTATACTAAAAAAACGACAATCGGATGGCATTCGTTCCATTTCTTGTTAATTCAGATAAAAAAAAAATATCGTCTTACTGTCCCATTTTTTTTTGTAGTAGGCCCCTAGTGAAAAGTGTAAGCTAAAAATAGATTTTTCAAAAAGTTCAACCTTAGCCTCAACCTTTAAAAAATATACAAATCAGCGTCCATCGAAAACTAGTTTTTATGCACAACGGGATAGTGCTTGGCCTCCACCTCACCTGATGTTAAGTGGCGGTAAGGCGCACTACACCCGGAATCTTCATCACTGAGGAACTGGCTATCTTCACCTCTAACTGCCGAAACTAAACAATTTTTTTATTGTTGTTATGGCGTCAGACTTAGGTTAGATGGTGGTAGCCCTACTACCAACCAAATCGAGTACAGACTGTACCCCCCCTGGTCGCACTCGGGACCCCTGTGTCTTACACGGAAGGGACCACTAGACTACAAAGGCGCTTTAATACTTAGTCCTGAACGAAACTAATAAATTTACCACCACATTAAGCACATAAGGCAGACGCTCGCGACAGTGGCGACCCATTTGCGCAACCCAATCAATCAGCCCGTCAGAGCCAGTAAAGTGTCGACTGTCCCTTCAACTAACATTCTCGCGTGGAGATAAAGAATGGCGATGTGAAAGATTGAATTGACAAAAAGAAAGCCAAAGTGTGTTAAAATAATACATTATGAGACAAGTTAGCTTAGGTTGCTCATTGCACACAAGGCTGTGGGTTGCAGCCCGAGCCGCAGGCGAGGGCGTAACTCAGCTAAGCAAGAGCTCACGAGTTTCATACGACGTTTTTCAACACATTTGCGAGGAAAAAACAAAGTAATTTATCACACAGCAACAAATATGGCAAAAACAAAATATGATAATTATGGGAAAAGGCGCGCATGTTTTTTTTTGGTTTTTTTTCACACGCCCAACGCAAGAATATTTTGCGAACAAAGGGGAGAGGAGCATACAGCCTACTACTTATACTTCAAAATTATAATTTTAAGTGACAAAATGCAAATATTTTAATATTTTATAACAAAATATTGTGAATTATGAATAATTTGATAAAACTTAATTACTTATATATTTATTTGACTTAATTAAAGACTTACACATTTATTTATTCCAAAAATAAGTATATGAATTTTTAGCAGCATAAAACCTCTTTGTTGTAAAAAAAAATAACTGTATAACCCGGCTAAATTGGGAATGCTCTGTTTACTCGCATAGAACTTGCAGTAAGGTACTAATTTAACTTTGTAGGGTTAATTCTATTACGAACTAGTGTTTTATATATTATTGCACGCGTTTGTTATAGCTCGGTTTATGGCCCTAAAAGCGATGTATTAGGGCTCACTTTACGAGCAAGTGTGTTGAAAAAATATTTTCGAAAACTCACTTTTATCATCCAAAAAATTGATAGCAAACACCAAACAACAAAATGACAGGTCTACATCTCTACTAGCGCCAAGTTGGCGGTAGTGCGTCGACTGGTGGACGATTTGTGAATCAGTCAAATTAATTAATTTAGTCAATGGTGTCTTACTGATTTAACTAAATTGACAGGACTAAACTTAATTTAAGCATTCTGTTCTTCTCTATTCGATACAAAAAGAAAAGGATGTAAAAGAAAATTGAGTTTAGTCCTGTCAATTTAGTTAAGTCGTTGCCAACCGAATCATCACCATTGTTAGCTTTCTCAAAGGTTGGACATGCTATGGGTGACTGAAAATTTATTATCTCGAGCTCCTCCGTGCTTAAAAGCACGTTAACCTGTTGATACTGGTTCCATCTGCAGTTGTTAACACCCATCAATCCGCATTAGACCCGCGTGATAGTGGATTATGGGTTATGGGTGGGTAAAATGTAATCAAATCAAATCAAATCAAAATATGTTTATTGCGAATACAGGTGTTACATGAGATTTCACATAGGTAGCAAATTAGTTCAGCCATATTCTGCCTTTCTGACATGCAATAATTAAAATAATGTTGTATTAATTGTATATGTCGCCGCGACGATTGATCAACGCTCCTGTTATTTATTTTTAATTGTTTCCTGAATTATGAGAACTTGATTTAAAAACACAAATTGTTATTTAGAAAATTAATTAAGTAACTTTTATAAATCTATGGATTATTTTCATAAAAAAATTAAGTGTGTTGATTAAGTAACAACTGTCGTATTTCCGAGAAATCCGAGTAAGTCACTTCTTTTGTTTATTTGCTTATTTGGCTTTAATTTACATCAAATAAGCTTTGTTAAGTGAAGAAATGAATTTAGAAATAATTAAGTAACGCTTAATAACAGGCTTTCGCCGATTTATTGTAAATAGGAGCAATAGCAGCGCCATCTACGCGCGCTAAAACAGTAGTTTGCATTGGCGGGAAAGATGGCGATGCTTCTTGCTCGAGAAACTAATTTTTGATTCAGTTTGGTGTTGATTTTTGAGCTGTGCACACATGTAAGTTGAACCTTTATAATTATAATAAAAGTTGATTAGTTTGTTAGACTTGCTTTTATTTTCTTCTCATAATGAGTTTGTTTCACAGTATTTTAGAAACCAGTAACATTCAGGTGTTATCTTTTAACGAAGTTTAGATTCTTATAGTCAAAGAGTAAATTATTCTTGTTGTAGAATTGATGACTATAGTGATAAACTAATGACTCTGCTTATTTTAAACGGTTAGTTTATAGCCATCCTTCGATAAGCGTTTGTTTTAAAGTATTTTAGGGATCAGTGATATTCAGGTGTAGCCTTTGAACGAAGTCTAGATTTCCTTTAGTCGAGGTTAATTATTCTTGTTGTAGAACCGATGGCTATAGTGATAAGCCAACGGTTCTGCTTATTTTAAAAAAGTTAGTTTTTAGTTTTTTTCCGATATCAGAAGTGCGCGATCGCCTACTGTCCCGATCACCTTAACATTTTCAGGTTCAGACATCCATAATGAGTGATCAGCAATCAAGTACGCCAGCTGTATCGGCGCGGACGACGAGTGATGCAGAGGCTGCAGAAACACCCGTGGAGTCTACGGCAGCGACGAGTGCACCTACGCCGGTGATGTCGCAGCTACGTCTACCACCAGATGTGACTCCACTACAGCAAGGGGGTAATGTACCACCTGATTTTTACTCTCACATGGTTACCATGATGCAATCTATGAGTGAACGGCTTCTTAGTCAGCCACATAGTGAGAAGATTAAAATAACAGATGTATTTTTGCCTTCATATGACCCCGACGGCAATGTTGGAGTTCGTGAATGGTGTGATCACATTTCTGTTGCAAAGAATACTTACCAACTTAGTGATTATGATATTCGTATGAAAGTAACCAGCTTGCTTCGAGGTCGAGCTAAAATGTGGGCCGATAACTGGCTTGTAACTACTTCGTCTTGGGAAGAGTTACGTCAAAATATTGTGACAACTTTCGAGCCCGAAAGCCGTTACTCACGAGATGTGCTTAGATTTAGAGAACACTCTTATGAACCTTCTAAAGATATTGCTGAGTTTCTTACCCGGTCTTGGATTCTGTGGAGACGCGTGACTAAAGATAAGTTAGATAGTTGCGATGCTGTGGAAGCGGTGATAGGAACTATTAGTGATGAGCGGCTTAGGATTGAGTTGATGAATTCCAGAGCTACTTCGGTGCCCGAATTAATTTCTGTCGCCTCTTCTATCCGAATAAAGCGCCCCAATCAACATAACCTTGATAGGCCACTGCCAAAGCGCGCTAGATATTCCCTCGATAATCGAAACGCCCCTTCGTATTGTAATTTTTGTAAGATAACTGGCCACTCTTTTAATAACTGTCGTAGTAAAAGTATTACCGATTCGAATGTTCCTTCGACTGAGAAACCTCCCGTAACGTCTACCGCTCAATCTAATCCCAGACAAAGTAATAAAAATTGTTCTTTCTGCTCTAAGTCGGGTCATACATATGAAACTTGTTATCGTCGTGAGAAGCAGATAACGTCTAATGTAAATTCAATATCTCAGAATAGATCTAGCTTAAATACCATGCGTGTCCGCGTCGGTACTATAATTCTAAATGCCGTGTTTGATAGTGGCGCCGAATGTTCCGTTATGCGGGAATCTATTGCTGATAAATTACCAGGGCGTAGGTCCCAAACAGTTAGTTATTTGCGTGGTATAGGTCCCTTTCCGGTTATTTCTATGTGCTCTTTAACTACCATTTGTGTCATTGACAATATCAACATCGAGATTAAATTTTACGTGTTACCTGACTATGAGATGACTTCAGATGTCTTGATAGGTTCGAATATTCTAAACGAAACTGGTTTGAGTGTTGTAGTAACTCAAGATAGCGCGGTGTTGTGTTCACTCCCACGGATTATGCACGTGCGATCAAACGATCCCTTTTTTGAGAATATTAATCACGACTTAAATGAAGATTCACAGATTGAACAGCTTTTAATTTTGCTCAATAAATATTTAGATGTTTTTATCCGCGGTTTTGCAAAGTCACGAGTTAATACACTGAGAAAAATGGGGCACTATAAACTATTGTGAATGCACAACTTTTTGACCAATTGTGCAAGCACGTTAAGTTACGCTGCTGGCGGTGCACATTAAATTATGGTTCCACCGTAATTTAGCGACGTCACAACGTTATTTGCTGCTCGCACTATAAAATAGAGGTCAAGAAAGAAAACATTATAGTGCATCACTTCAAAATATCTAATTGACGGCATTTAATATTATAATGCATTGCGATTACTCGTAGTTCCGTATCATTATACTATTATGTGCGTTTGCATTTTACTTATTGATGACTTCCAGGTTGTGCCCTATAATATTTCGTGCCTGCCATGATATTATTTGATTGCTGGAAGCATGTCTTTACATGCGAGTGCACTATATTTTATAGTGATTTTTTACCTTAGCATGATACTTTTACGTGCCCGAGCCCTTTTTCCGCACTATTTAATATCGTGATGGCATATATATTTTTCAAGATTAGCACTAAATTTATACAAGGTGTTTCCGGACGATAAAATAATATAAACAAATTAGTGTTTGGAGAGGTATCCTGAGTCAGGCAGGATTGATAAATCAAATGAAAAATTCGGACTTTTTTTACTCCACTTACAAATTAGTGCCCCGTTGGAACTAGTGGACGATTTGTATGGGGAGTCGAAAAAAACGCCTTTTTTTTGTTTCATCTATCAATCGTGACTGAAGATACCTCTCCGAACACTCCGAACTGATTATATTATTTCATCGTCCGGAAACCACCTGTATAGATTTAGTGCTAATCCTGAAAAATATCCACTTACATTACAATACATACAGAAAAAACGTAATACTGAAAAAATATGCTGATATTCACGATGCCTGAAGTAAAAATCTAATCACACACAAAGTCTAGACTCTAGGGTATGAAATTTAAAAAACTTTTTTTAATTTTACAATCATTTATTTTCCATAAAAATCAGATCTTATCCAAAGAACAGTTAAAAACCTGGAGTTTATTAGAAAACCATTATGTAATCGATAAAAAAGGTGCATAAATATTTTACATTAGTCATTATAATAAATTAATATAATATACCTACACTTGGAAAGCTTACAGCTATACATAAGTATATAAATAGAAACAGTCTTAATACTAAAAGGCTATTAAAGGTTTTTACATCTGCACTAAACACACAAAAGTACATATTTAAATATATGTCTCTGACCACAGTTTTAGGGAATGCCCACTATGCTTCGGCTGGTCTATAGCACTTTTTACCAATTCAACTTTACACCTGAAACAAAATTAATAATATGAATACAATATAATAAAAAATAAAGATGTTTTTCCACAATCGACCATTGCATTCTGAACCCCAAGAAGTAATTAACTACTTCCGAAGACCCCGTTCCAGGGTTATATTCTTGTAACTGAAGACTGAGAAGCAAGGCAATTTTTGGAAAAAATACGAAATACCTAAATATTGCACTGAGTTTCAAAACAAACTGAGATAATTGACAATGTTACTGGCAAAAGACGCTAGAGACCTTCAAGAAGACTGAAGGCTGATAGACTGACTATTTAATGCATCTTACCGGCTTCGAGGTGACACAGGTGACCCGGTGTCCATAGAACACGAATGAGATCGTTTGGCTGGTGGCTCCATAAATCCCAGGCTCGTCAGGGTTTTTTCTGGTTATTTCGAGCATTCACCAGCCACTCGGATGTGTTCTTCCTTGGCGTAAATTTTCCTCTTGTGGCACATCTCACTTACTGACAAAGCAAAAGCTTCAACTGTTGATTTCTTCACCAAAGCTCAATTTTCTAAGGAGAACATGGGATCTATTTTATTTAACTAAAATTACTTCACACACTAAAAGCACGTCACGATGTTCGAGGTCACAATGAATGAATGAAAGATGTCACATTGCCTACCTCCCCGTCCCTGGGCCCCCGCCCTGGAAACCCCGGCGTTCGCAGCATGCACGTAATCTTTATGTGCAATATGCACCATATTTTTTAATTTATTTTTATACTTTTTTGTGTTGAGCAAATTTTTTCAACCTGGCACGATTCTTTAACGTGCAATAATATCTATACGCACTGCATTTTAATGTTCCTCGGGATTGATGTACTTATTGTGCAAATAATCGAAAATGGCACTATCAAACTTGCTGCATAGTTTGAAATATATACATGCATTGCATCAAATGCCATGGTGCAACTTTTTGAAACATAGCTTTTAACGCAAAAAACGATATTTTAACGTGCATTTAAGACGTCACTAATTTATTGTGCTTTGATCACTATACATTATGATGTTTAATCCACAATTTTACTATGCATTAGTTTTTGCACGATAAAAGATAAGGCATTTGTTCTATAAGATTTGGTGAGGTTTCTTGCACATTGAAGTTTAATGCTCAGCAGAATAAATATACCTTCGTGTCACTATTTAAAGTGTTGCGCATTGTTTTATTAGTGGTGAGCAGGGCATTATATAATGTTTGCATAATATTTTACTACGTCGACTTCAATCCATTTTTCTCAGTGTACAGGCATGTTGGAGATTCGCTTGAAAAATAAAGATAAATTTGTCGAGCGAAGGCCTTATAGACTTAGTCCAATCGAACGTGAAAAGGTTAAAAACATAGTAAAAGAACTTCTTGATAATAATATTGTTCGCGAAAGTAAATCTCCCTATTCAAGCCCAATTATTTTGGTAAAAAAGAAAAACGGTGACGACCGTATGTGCGTCGATTATAGGGAGTTGAACGCTAACACCATCCGCGATCACTACCCCTTACCACTCATCGCCGATCAAATCGATCAATTGGCTGGAGGAATTGAATTGAAATACTACACCTCCCTTGACATGGCATCGGGTTTTCACCAAATCCTGATCTCCGAAGACTCCATTGAGAAAACCGCGTTTGTAACCCCGGACGGCCTTTATGAGTACCTCACCATGCCGTTTGGTCTTTGTAATGCGCCTTCAGTGTACCAGAGATGCATAAATAGGGCGCTAGGGTCTCTCTTAAACCCCGGTAGTGTTAGTAGTGCTGGTGATGGTCATAACGATAGCGTTGCTCAAGTTTACATAGACGACGTCATTAGCAAATGTCGTGATTTTCAATCCGGACTTACAAACTTGGAGCGACTTTTAGTTGCGTTGCGTCAATCAGGATTTTCAGTCAATATAGATAAGTGTCTATTCTTTAAGCGCTCAATAGAATATCTCGGCAATGTTATTGAAAATGGGCAAGTGCGTCCTAGTCCTAAAAAGGTAGAAGCCCTAGTGAAGGCCCCTGTTCCAAACACGGTTAAGCAAATTCGTCAATTTAACGGTTTAGCCGGCTACTTTCGCCGTTTCATTCCCGATTTTGCGCGAACTATGGCTCCCTTGTACGAATTAACTAAACAGGGTACGCGGTGGCAATGGACTCACGCTCATGAACAAGCGCGTCAAAAGATCATCCACTATTTGACCTCCACACCAGTTCTCACGATATTCCAAGAAGGACAACCAATAGAGTTGTTTACCGACGCCAGTAGCCTCGGCTTTGGAGCAATTCTTGTCCAGATCATAAATGGTAGACAGCACGTGGTAGCCTACTTCAGTATGAGAACAACTGATATAGAAAGTAGGTACCACTCTTATGAGCTGGAAACTCTGGCCGTTGTTAGGGCTATTAAACACTTTAGACACTTTTTATATGGTCGTAAGTTCAAAGTTATCACCGATTGTAACGCCTTGAAGGCCTCTAAACATAAGCGAGATTTGCTGCCCCGTATACATAGGTGGTGGGCATATTTGCAAAACTTTGAGTTTGAAATAGAGTATAGGAAGGGCGAGCGCATGCAACATGCTGACTTTTTAAGCCGAAATCCAGATCCTCTGACCGTCAACGTCACTACTAATAACTTAGAGTGGATCAACGTGGAACAACGACGCGATGCTCAACTAAGACCTATTATAGACCGTCTACATAACGGAGATGAAGTCGCCGGTTATATACTCGAAGGTAATGTGTTAAAATTTGTAAAGAGAGATGAAATGATAGGAGAAATTAAGCTAATAGTTGTACCAAAAGCTTTCCAATGGAGCCTCATAAATACGTTCCATTCTGCACTCAAACATCCGGGCTGGGAAAAGACACTCCACAAAATCAGAGAAACCTATCACTTTGATAAAATGAGCAGCACTGTTCGAGATTTTGTCGACAACTGTATCATGTGCAGGACGTCAAAACAAACGTCTGGTGCAACACAGGTACGTCTGCATCCCATTAACAAGCCGTCAGTGCCATTCGAGGTAATACATATGGACATAACTGGTAAGCTGGGCACCCGCAACGAACAAGAGTACGTCGTGGTTACGATCGATGCATTTACGAAGTACGTGCTACTGCGTCACACGAACAACAAAAGCCAGCACAGCACACTTGCCGCTTTAAAACAGGTAATTCATCTTTTCGGAGCTCCCCGACAAATCATAGTTGATGGTGGGCGCGAGTTTTTGGGCGAATACAAAGCCTATTGTGACAGATTTAGTATAGAGATACATAGCATATCACCAGGAGTCAGCAGAGCAAACGGCCAAGTGGAGCGCGTTATGGCAACACTAAAAAACGGTTTGATCATTATAAAAAACTACGAAACTCCAGATTGGCATACTGCGTTAGACAGCCTTCAGCTTGCCTTAAACTGCACCACACACCGAACAACTGGTACCACTCCACTTACACTTCTGACTCGACGACCAAACTGCGTACCTCCCGAGCTGTTAAACTTGGTGAATCTCGACAGCGCTTCAATCGATCCGGAGCTACTAGAACAGCATGTACAACGAAGGATGACCGAACAGTCAATAAAAGATAAGCAGCGATTTGATAGAGGTCGAGCAAGGATACGTAATTTCCAGCGTGGAGACTTTGTTTTGATAAAAAACAATCCAAGAAACCAAACCTCTTTAGATTTAAAATTTAGTGCACCTTACGAAGTTCACAGGGTTCTGCAGAACGACCGCTACCTAGTGAAGAAGGTGGTAGGCCACGGCCGGCCTCGTAAAGTCGCACACGACCAGCTCCGGCGAGCCCCACAACCAGGCGCTGGAGTCCAGGCTGCCGTGTCGCCCACAGATGAACCGCAACCAGGGCCATCTGGCCTGCCGCCACCGACCCGTCACCAACCGGTGACACCACACAACTCTGAAACTGATTCTTCAGACTGAAAAAAAAAACCCGGTGAGAATCTTTCATTTTATTCACACACAACACAACAGTAGAATATGAAAAAAAAAAAAAAAAAAAAAAAACTATAAAAAAAAATAAACTAAAAAAAAAAAAAAAGTAAAATAGTGCTATGGCATGAGGGGCCTACAAATAGCAAACTGAAACATTTACTGTTGACACAGTTTAAAACCTTATCCAGAAAGAAAAATAGTCCCCTGTGTACCACGGCGTTCCAGACCGCCCAGAGCACAGCATCAACCTGTCCAACAATCCTTTAGAGCCTCTGTTATAACAGCATCGACCTTTCTCAACCCCTTCCTTCCTTCTTTACTTCTAAGTTTATTATTGTTGTATAGTGCATTGGCATATGCGCAGTACTTTCTCTACTTCTACGTTTATTAATGTTGTCTAGTGCATTAGCATAGGCGCAGCACCTATAAAAACAAGTCCTTATTTATCACTCTATCTATACTGTTGTCACGTGGAGTGAACAGTTTATGAATTTCGAATCGCTTACTAGACTCATAGGTTAGTGTGTACTGTGGAAGTGCCTAGCCTCAAAATATTTTATTTACATTTACAGATTATGATGCAGCAACAAGGAGCAACGCAGAGCACGCATTGCATATCAGAATGGCCGTGTCGCCGCGACGATTGATCAACGCTCCTGTTATTTATTTTTAATTGTTTCCTGAATTATGAGAACTTGATTTAAAAACACAAATTGTTATTTAGAAAATTAATTAAGTAACTTTTATAAATCTATGGATTATTTTCATAAAAAAATTAAGTGTGTTGATTAAGTAACAACTGTCGTATTTCCGAGAAATCCGAGTAAGTCACTTCTTTTGTTTATTTGCTTATTTGGCTTTAATTTACATCAAATAAGCTTTGTTAAGTGAAGAAATGAATTTAGAAATAATTAAGTAACGCTTAATAACAGGCTTTCGCCGATTTATTGTAAATAGGAGCAATAGCAGCGCCATCTACGCGCGCTAAAACAGTAGTTTGCATTGGCGGGAAAGATGGCGATGCTTCTTGCTCGAGAAACTAATTTTTGATTCAGTTTGGTGTTGATTTTTGAGCTGTGCACACATGTAAGTTGAACCTTTATAATTATAATAAAAGTTGATTAGTTTGTTAGACTTGCTTTTATTTTCTTCTCATAATGAGTTTGTTTCACAGTATTTTAGAAACCAGTAACATTCAGGTGTTATCTTTTAACGAAGTTTAGATTCTTATAGTCAAAGAGTAAATTATTCTTGTTGTAGAATTGATGACTATAGTGATAAACTAATGACTCTGCTTATTTTAAACGGTTAGTTTATAGCCATCCTTCGATAAGCGTTTGTTTTAAAGTATTTTAGGGATCAGTGATATTCAGGTGTAGCCTTTGAACGAAGTCTAGATTTCCTTTAGTCGAGGTTAATTATTCTTGTTGTAGAACCGATGGCTATAGTGATAAGCCAACGGTTCTGCTTATTTTAAAAAAGTTAGTTTTTAGTTTTTTTCCGATATATATATTGTAATTGTATTATAGTATATCTGACTATTTGAATGATAAAATTTGACTTATATTTACTTTTTTAATTTTATTTTAATTGACAATTTTTAAATTATGGACATACACTTGGTTTTTATTACCTTACTTATTTAATAAATATTACTTACTTACATAGTCTACAATTTTTAAATATTTGCACATCGATTGTTTTACGATAGAATATATTGGAAATAACTTAGTTTAAGAACACTTTTGTAACCGTATTCTTGCAAATAAAATTACTTACTTACTTACTTACTTACTATGATGGTTGACGATGTTTTAATAAGGTTGAAAGTAATTTACTTACTAAACATACATACATTTAGTAGGTAACTTATTTATTAACTATTCTGTTAATATTACGATCTTCGAATAGTACTAAAAGTTGAGAAATTTATCGAGACATGTGTGAACGTTTGAATTTTGAAAATCAACTGGTAACTTTTTTGAAATTTTGCAAAATTCGGGTAAATTCGGGTTTTTTGAGGGGTGTTTGTTTATTTTTTTAATTTTAATTTAATAAATTAATTAATCGTTTATTTCAGGCAACAGAAATATCATTTACAATATTAGGCCCATATAATAAATACCTTACAGACTAACATACATATTATATTATCTTAACTACTTATTTATTTACACGTATAGAAGGCGGCGACGTGTTACGCAACGCAGTGTCCGGTAGCCGACCTCGAAACCGGCGGAATAGGACACCCTTCGGCCAAAAATCTTCCTTCATGAAGGTCGACAGATGTTCAGATGTTTATGACAGATTTTTATTAAATTGTAAATATTTCGGAAAAAACCGACTTAAAAATAAATAAAAAAATGAGTCCTAGGGTATTAGTTTGGCTACAAAATGGCGAAAATAAATTGAAAATCGGTTAACAATTGTGACCTGTAGGTGGTCCCTTTAGATTTGGAATTGTATAGAAAAACGGGTGTTTTCGTACATAAAAAATGATGTAGCTTCTATGATTATTGACCGATTGTCATAGTAATAGTGTTAAAAGATACAGAAGCAGACGAGAAGTGCATTGGTTGGAATTTTTTAAATCGGTTAATAATATTTCGGCCGCGTCGAGGCAGTCAGCGGGCGGTTTTGTGACACGAGGCGAAGCCGAGTGTCACAATCGTAAAAATAAATAGGTACTAGGTATCTAGGTAACTTTAAAAATATAATAGGATTTTGCATTTGATTTTATTTTAGGTTTTTCGTAAATTTTTTGGGTTCTTTTTTAATGCTCCGATTCTTGCGGGACTGTAAAATCTGTGAATTTTTATTTACTACAGTAATTCGTATACATTGCGGTGTCTGTGTGTAATTAATTTTCTAGTTTCATAATAGCTGACGCAATGAACATCAAACGGTCGTTGTAATTTACAGTAATGTTGATGAAACAGGGCCCAGGAGCAGTCAGAGGCCAAAGTTAGTCTATAATACAACTTTACAAATTACCTGGTTCATACAAAACGATTAAGTAAATGAGTACTGAATATTCATAGACCTAACGGGGATGGCTTTGATAGTAAGGCAAAATGGTTATAAGGCAATTATGCAGGAGATTAAGGGGAAGTTAGGCAGTTACCGTGGTTGTGGTCGAAATACTACGTGTCTATGGTATTCGTTTTAGTTTGCTTTATTAAATCGAATCGATTCTATAAGTTGTGTTCATTTTGGCTTGATAGGTAAATCTGTTTGTATTTGTTGCAATTAAACCATATTTTTATTTTTGAATCCGGCTCGAAGGACCATAGGTATAGTAATTTGATTATTTTAATAAAATACTAACTTGTGAAAATAATTTGTGATATTAATTTAAAGCGTACAAAAGCGGCCGCTCGCGAGATCGTCTGAGTGGAAAGTTTTTTTCCATCCCTCGGGAACAGTACTTATTTTCTGTATATCCTATGACCTTCTCTGTACCCCTGACAACATGTATGCAAAATTTCATGATGATCGGTTGAATATTTAAGACGTAAAGGGGTAACAAGCAAAAAAACTTACTTTGGGATTTATAATATAATTGTTAAGAATTAAACATTTTTTTAGGATAATCTGTATTTGACTCCGTATTTTAAAGTGAAAACATTAAAACAAAACTCAGAGTAAATACCTCAAATGTGATACACATATAAAACGAGATACACATATCTCTAGCTAGCAATACATGACAAAACTTCTCTATCTTCATAGTGAAGAAAAATAATATTGTTTCTGCCCATTACTTAGTATCTCCCTCGAGAGTGCTTTCAACAAAATATGGAAGAACTTTCTGTATGCATTGAATATTAAATACTTTCTTTGGAACTTTAATAGAAAAGAGTGGAACTAACATTGAAAACGTTCTAAGAATCTTGACGCTTCACGGCTGGGCCACGCGCAGCGGCGACGGGCGACGCGACGCACGAATTCTCTCTTTATTGCACGCTCGAAGCTGCAAACTTTTATTTACGCTACTGGTAGTGATCCTAACAACATATTAAAAATCCAGAACTAGCAGTTAGTTTGCGATTTTAGCAATTTCTTGTGTTAGATATGACCGGCCTATCAACTCACAGAGGCTAGTTCAAAATTCTCGACATAACTTGCCATGTACAAAAATTGGTACTGGCCGTTAGCTTAAAAATATCTATAACTATAGCGACCGCCCGCGACTTCGTCTGTGTGAACAGTTATTTTTCTATCCCTCGGGAACAGTACTTTTTTCCTGGATGAAAGGTATCCTGTGTCCTTTTCTGTATACCCCTGACAACGGTTGAGTAAAGAAAAATAACTAGTGGCTCATAGCTGTAGACCTCGCTCAAATTGTATGTTGTTTAAAAATGTATCTAATAGATGTCGCCACGAGGTTGACACTGATTAGACCCAAATGTATCAAAATCCAGTACAAAATACACTGACTCACACACAAATTCAAAATAAAACGCGTGCGCTAGATGGCGCTAGGCTCGACGCGGAAAACGAATGCGGAATCCGCGCGCGGAAAACGCCTGTGTGCGGCCAGGCAAAGCAGTGCTATTTTGCTGTTTGGTAGGTTAGGTATTCTTTTGTTATCTATTCGAGGCTAGATGGCGCTTCTAATTTTGTACATTTTTGAATGACTGAATTCTTTTTTCGCGAAATTTCGAAAAACTCTCTCGTCATCAAAAATTCTATATAATAATCGAACCTGCTAATAAATTTCACTAGAATCAAACAAACGAACAGACAGCCACCGGACGGATAGGGATCACTTATACGAAAGCATTTTGTCGAAGCTGAAGCAGAAACGTTTCGCTTCGCTTTATTTTGATAACTTAAATCCTAAAAGAAGCTACAAAAAAAAATTGTGTGTACTTTAATTTTGACTTATTTATAATCCGTTAGATTAGAAATAAAATTGCGTTGTTCCCTGAAAAATAACATTATAATGAGTAAAATTATGCCTGGTTGAATTCACAAACAAACATTTTCATTGGTGTGAGGCAGGAAATGTCGAAAGCATACGAGGTCTTATGAAACAGTGTGATTCCGTGAAAGCTATTACAGAAAGTGTAAAGTGCTGTGCGATTGAGAGGTACAGGGGATAAGCTTAAGCGGGGAAGAATTAAGTACATAATTTCAATACAATATTTCAAATTATAATATTTCATACTAATAAACTTATTAATAAGGTAGGTAGTAATCAATTATTAAACATAATGCATTTTTACATTTTATAAAATTAGTTAAAATAAAATCAACACAAAACTGACACTTGTAATTTGACCATCCACATTTCATAGGAAAAATACAAATAGAAAAAGTAAATTATATTCTATTAAGTAGCCTCTACCACAGAATTAATATAGTGCTGACGTACTTCTTACTACACATTTTGATCAGAACACACCGTGTTCTGGGCATTTAATATAGCCACAGATAATATAATACGATAGTTAAAGCTAAATTATTCTCGAGGTCACTAACTGCATGTGGAAGTGTAATATTCACGTTAAAAATCCAATGTTAGGGCGTATGTATTAACTGGAAAAAGGGTCATAAGCTCTGAGCATTTGAAAAAAGCGTAAAAAATATATTATTTTGAAAACTCAAAGATTTAACATTGCAGGAAAAGAAAAGTAGGGAGCTTGCTTATTTTTCCGTGTTCTGTATCATTTAACATAATGACATAATCGCTGTACGCTTATGAATTAGCTATTGTACAATTCGTGGTTATATGAATGCCATCGGCTGTAACATGAAAGGGCTGTGGAAATTATAACATTATTACGGAATTAAGTGGGAAATGGAAATCTTATAACAATATTATTGATATCACAATGCTTTCATAATGATAAATCGCAATGAAAATTAAATAGAATGAATCAGATATTGCTGAGCTTTTACTTATATAAATACCTAATTAAGAGTTAAACATACAATTATGCGTCAGTGAAATACCATTGTTTTAAGTATCTCAAGCTCCAAAATTGAGAAAAAAGGCTTATTGTGCCCATTAAAATCGGTGCTAATGTGGCTTGATAAAACAGTAATGTCTACCGTTTCGCACAGACTGCTTTCCGTTATTAATTGTCTGAGTATAACGACGTCCATTTGGAACGTTGCCAGAAGAAAGGTAGGGCGTGTAGACTAGCGGGTAGAGGTGTGAGCGGCTTTGAGAGCGATTTTCAACATACTAAAGCACACTTCCTTGACCATGGCGCATGCAATGCGCTGAAATATCGGAGCCTCAAAAATAAACAGGTAATGTAAATCCCGACAAAGTTTATTCTAATACTAAAGCACAGTCTATTCTAACAACCTTTGTGCACCGCCGCCTTTTAATTTTTTTGAGTTTCTATAAGTACTTAAAAAAAATATTATCATTTCTAATTGACACACAAATACTACGTAGGTACATATAATTACAGACTATTATTTACTGTATTTACAAACATTGTTATACAGAAAACTAAATGGTTCCATTGCACTTCCACTAAGCTTATCTATATTTTAAGTTCCGCAGAAAAAAAAACTCTAAAGTCCTGTGACAGTGTGATAAAACAGCTGAAATTCCATCTGATTATTCTGTGGCTTATACTACAGAATGCAATACTCGCTTGTCGCCATGTTTGAGGACTCACCTACGATACGTTGCATTGAATAATGGTAGGTCTTGGAGTTGATTCTACAATTTCAGTTAGAGAGTTTAATGATTGAAGTACTTATGTAATTAAATAGGTATTTTTAAGATAGCAGTTGAATATAACTGCCTTTTTACTGGCTATACAGGGTTATTTGTAAAACACCAACAACATCGAAAGTAAATTACTAACATAATAAACAACAATTTTTTTCTACGACTTTTCCGAAAACAGACAAAAAAATCGACTTTTCATACAGAACTCGATCAGCTGTTTGGACATTTATATGGTTTTAGATATTGTTTAAATTTTAAGTACCTACTTAATACGTCTTTACATTAAGCAATTAGTGCAATTAAATGCTGTGGTTAATGTGTTTTCGCATAATTTACTCTTTTATACATGGCAAAGGACAGCAGGCTATTCGGCATGAATATTAAAAAAAGAATTGCCTCACAAAAGACGCAAAGGGAATTATAAAATAAGGCTGTATCTCATTGTTTTGCTAGCCTTGTTATTTTCCGGGTCAACGGCGCTGCCAAGCTTCTTAAAGTTCAAAACTTTGCACTTTTATGCCACCGCCGCCGCCACTAAGTAAAGTTCAGAAATAACTTTTTTACGCATAAGCCTTTATACAAAAATTAACATTTGTTGATAAATTAGAAAACAAGATCTCAAAATCACATTTGCAGGCATGCCAACATGACGTGATGCCAGATGGCACGACTTTTGCGCATTGTCTGCGTCTAAGGCATTGTCACTCAACAGTTGAGTACCATTTTGTGCATTGCTTAGTGGCCACTAGGTTATTTTACCTTTTTTTTTTGGAATTTTGCAAAATTCGGGTTTTTGGGGGCTGATTTTTTACTAAATTGTAAATATTTCGAGAAAAAAAACCGACTTAAGAAAAAATGAAGAAAAAGGGTCCTAGGGTATTAGTTTAGCTACAAAATAGCGTATTTTTTTTTAAAATCAGATAATAATAATAATTGTGACCTACAGGTCTCTTTAGATGTTTCCGTACATAAAAAGTGATGTAGCTTTTATGATTATTGACTGATCGTCATGGTAATAGTGATAAATGATGCAGAAGCAGACGAGAAGTGCATTCATTGGAACTTTGAAAATCGGTTAATAATATTTCGGCCGCGTCGAAGCAGTCAGGCGAAGCCGATGTCTCAATCGTGTAAATAAATAAGTAGGTATTTGATTTGGTTTTTCGTAAATTTTTGTATTCATTTTCAATTCACCGATTCTTGCGTGGACTGCAAAGTCTGTGATATTTTTTAAGCACAACGGGTAGTGCTTAGTGCTTGGCCTTCCCCTCACCTGATGTTAAGTGACGATAAGGCCGAAGGTGGAAGCGTACTACACCCGGAATCCTCAGCACTGAGGAACTGGCTATCTTATTACTTCTAACAGCCGGAACACAACAATTTTTTTATTGTTGTTTTGGCGTCAGACTTAGGTAATCACCAACCGAACCGAATACAAATTGTACTCCCCCTGGTAATCAAACCCGGGACCCCTACGTCTTACACGGGTGGGCGAACGACTAGACCACAGAGGCGGTTTTATACTGGTTTCGCTAAAAGGCGCTATTTTAAAAAATAACGATATCAACGTCCTTTACAGACTTAATCCAACTTAACTGCTGAATCATATTTGGCCCTTATACCCAATACTGATAGGACACTATATTGCCATTAAGTACCATGACTCGACAGGCAGCGGACCCAAGTCATTATGTGAAGAGTCAACCGCAAACGTGACATTAATCATTATCAAAATGACGAGAATTCTATCCACTTTCGATAAACCTCTGAATTAGCAAATCGATTTCAATAAATGAGCGTTTGACCAACATTTTTTATAAGATTTTGTAACTTAGGGGACTAATCAATTCAAATAAGCGCTTGTAATTAGCTTAAACTGAATAAATTACTTACTGGCTTGTACTACCTTTAACCGTCTTTGTGGTGTAGTGGTTCACCTACCCGTGTAAGACGCAGGGGTCCCGGGTTCGATTTCAAGGGGAGGTACAATGTGTTCTCAGTTTGGTTGGTCTGGTCTGAGGTTTGAGGTCTTTGGTTGGTTTGGTTTGTGGCTTATTTCAAGTCCGTCTGGCTAGCTACCAACAACTTACCTAAGTCTGACGCCATAACAACAATTTTAAAATTGTTGTGTTCCGGCATTTAGAGGTAAGATAGCCAGTTCCTCAGTAGTGAGGATTCCGGGTGTAGTGCACTTCCACCTTCGGCCTTATGGTCACTTAACATCAGGTGAGGTGAAAACCCTTAAAACCATGGCAAAGGGAAGCGAAAAACTTTTAAGAGGATAATACTTTTTTAAATATCCTCCATGCATTTCATTTTAAGAGCCTTTCAAGACTTCCCAAAGGGATGCCTCGCTTTAACTCCCAATATAAATATCAAAGCCGGTTCTGATTACCTTGCCGTCCAATTTGAGGCAAACTCGAGTGCTTATAAGGGCTTATTCACAACATTCTAATGGTACGTAAGTTCTCTGTCTTGTTGTTAGTATAGAACTACGGTGACATATAAGCCACAGTCCTCTTTTTAAAATGATATCGGATTTTCAGCCACATGGCATGTCAGTAATGGCTGAAATGTCACATGTAAATAAAGGTGGTCATAATAATATCACCAATTAAAAAATAATATCAAAGTATATGCCTAGTATTATCAGATGAGAATTTTATTAGCCTCTAGATAGGTATGCCAATAAAAGAGGTTTCAGTTTTCTGAAAACTTTTAGAAAAGGCAAGTCAATATTTGTATGTAAAGCAGTTATTTTCACTGAGTACAAACAGACAAACTTCATTAATTGTTTTTAATGATTTTGTAGATTTTGATCGATTTTGTAGTTATTAAATTAATTTTGAAACTGTTTTGAAAAGCACGAATAATGGAAATATTAGCCATATAAATAATAAGATGGTAAGCTCCACAGAACAAAGATGAAAGTGTTGAGCTAAGTTAATCAGCATTTTCTTTTTCTGGGCTCTAAAATGACGTTTGAGTGACATGAAAAGACACAATTCAAATGTCGTTTTATTATTTACCGGGTATTTGGATTTAGGTATGGTACTTTATAAATAAACAAGTAGACAGGCAAGTCTGGCATATGAAAAGACGCTTCTGATAATAATCAAAACTTCGTTACGACAGTCCATACAATGTGAAACAAGCTTAATATCACAAAGTCCCTCCGCTAATTTATGTTTCTAACTTTCGCGTTTGAGAATGAAAGTAGAAATTACCGGTTCATTTTAACATGTTTGTGTGAATTTCATCCTCTGTTAAACTCGTTAAAGGTAATCCTTGCATGTATTTATAAGTTTGGCTATTAAATGTATATCATGATGTTTATAATCGTTTGTCGTTTTTCAAACACTTTTATAACCGTCCAAAGTTCATTTAATGTGTGTCTTAAGTTATATGGAACAACGTATTAGGTAACGAAATAATTATAATAAAGCACTCTTCTTTTATAATTCATAAAAAATTAAGGGAGTGCTTCTGTCACTTAATGAAGGAGTGTTGTATCTTTTATCATTTCAACAGCTATAAATTATAAAACCTTAATAAAACAAGCATTATTTTCTATGCTTTATCTGCTAATCTTAAATGAAAATAATTTCAAACTTAGTGTATAGTTAAGAAGGTCGATTTTCGCATATAATGTTAAGGGAAATGTGCCTACAAGGTCCGTAGATTAGTCGCCTAAGTCTGAATCACTGGAATGGACCAAATTTTTATGGTCCTGGACTAAATTGAGTTTTACCGGCTTATGAGCTTTGTAATGCGACCTTTTCTGTACAGTAAAATTAGAGATTAATAGGGTTAAAATGTGATTACATATAACAAGGAAAATGGTGAAGTTTTTTTATAAAACATGATTTCGTTTATCATACATTTATGAATTTTTTAACATAACGTTTTTATAATATAACTACTTCTAGTAGGTATATTTCAATGGCAAGAAAAGAGTTTATGTAAATAAAAACTTAACCTCAGTAATCCAAGTATTTGACGAGAGATCTTTTGGCTAAAAAACCTCGTTTGTTGTATGGGAGCCTTCCTGATCACGCTGCTTTATTCTGTTTTTAGTATTTGTTGATATAAGTAGCGATAACAGAAATACATCATGTGTGAAAATTTCAACTGTCAAGGTAATATCACTGTTCATGAGATACAGCGTGGTGACAGACAGACAGACGGACAGTGGAGTCTTAGTAATTGGGCCCCGTTTTTACCTTTTGGGTACGGAACCCTAAAAAAGACGCTAATTCTTAATGCTGGTATTTTTTTTTAACAAAATGTCTTTGAATACGTATTGTTTTCAAACCATGCTGCACGTTCTTCCTAGTAGATAGCTGATGTCCGTGACAAGAAAAGGCCTTAAGATTGTGTAAATATAGACTCGGCTTCAGTAATCCAAGTATTTGATGAGTCTTTTGTCTACCGTCTCCTCGGGAGCCTCGTTGAATGAGAACAATTGATGTCGTCTCGTGGATGGTCAAGATGGCTAATAATTGGAAATGGCGGTTAAATTGTTCCTTAAATCCTATTAAATCTTTGCTTCTTAATTTCACTTCATTAAAATGTTTACTATGTGAGAAGTATGAATATTTTAGAGTTTAGTGAAAATGTATTGTCAAAGTTTGGCCCAGCGATTGCGGAAGTTAAGCAACGTTCGCAAGGGTCGGTCATGGGATGGGTGACCAAAAATTTATTATCTCGAGCTCCTCCATGCATCGGAAGGCACGTTAAGCCGTTGGTCCCGGCTGCATTTGCAGTCGTTAACACCCACCAATCCGCATTGGGCCCGCGTGGTGGGTTATGGCCCATCCTCCTTACCACCCATAAGGAAGGCCTGTGCCCCAGCAGTGGGGACATCAAAAATGGCTGATGGACATTGTCAAAGTAAAACTTCTTCTTCTTATAATTTATTATCTAAGAATAATTGGATGAAAAGTTCATTGAGCTGGTTCATAAGATAAAATAAAATATTGACTAAATAAAGTCTAAAAAAACGTTTTAGGAGATGTGTAGTGATAACTATCTACCTTAACCTGACCTGAGTGGTGCAGTGGTCAACATGCCGCCTACCACGCAAGAGGTCCCGGGTTCGATTCCCGGCCGGGCAGAAATTAAAACGACGAATTTTAATTTCTGTGACGGGTCTGGGTGTTACTATGTATAATTTTATTAGTATATATTTAAAAAGTATAGAAGTAGTATATCAGTTGTCTAGCTCCCATATTACAAGCTTTGCTTAGTTAGGGGCTAGATGGCGCTGTGTGAAATTGACAAAAAGGCCCTATTTAATTAAACGTATAACATGTACGTATTATATATTTACATAGGTTTACATTGCGGTGTATATATAGATTACATTAAAAAATAATAGTTAAATTTTATTAATAAAATGTCACATCATCTCAAAATATAATTAATGCAATTAGGTACCAACCAAAACCAAATTTTCTCTTTTACATTTAATTAAGAATTCCATTGATTACTAGGTTACACTCTTAAAGGCTGAATTAAATGCCATTCAAGGAACGAACAAAGGGAACGATTTTCTTAGTACGAGCACTGAAACGAAGTAAAATTTTCTGGATTCGAGTTTTACATTAATTACAATAGGCACTTCTCTTACCTATCTTTTTGATGGTTTGTGATAAATTTAATTTTGTTGAAATTGTAGCTTACTTCGTCACTTCAAAAGGGTCTTTAGAATTTATGTTCTTTGTAAGTGAGAATTTCCTGCCGATTAATGTTCTAACACATTTTTTAATTTGTTTCAGTTTAAAGTTATAATTTCTATTCGTAGTAACTTTGAGATGAAACAGTATTTTGGAACCAACATGGCAAAAACAATACCCACTTATTACTCATATCCTTTTATATGGCAAAAAGTTGAAAGGGAATCGCACGTTTGGAGGCAATATTGCTGGCGCCTGACGCAAGAAGAATTGAAAATTGAAGCGTCTTGGTGAAGACAAACCAAAACGGTATAGAAGCCGCATCGCTAACTTACAATACTATGACCCGAATTTATAAACCGCTCTTAATACCGATCTCAAGAGTGATCTCAGTTGATACGCTCTCAAGATATGAGCAGCATCTTAAGTTGATTATTAATTAATAGTCGGATATCAAGAGTGTATCAAATGAGATCGATCTTAGGAGCAGGATCTTAACTTCACGATTTTTGTAGATAGCAACACTACATTTTTGAATGAAGTTTGAATGATTGACCGACCATAAATCATAAGAATTACTTAACGGCGTTTCGTTTTAATGTTTGGCAGAGTATAGAATATAGAATAATAATTTTCCAGCGCGCGCACGCTCTCAAGTCACGGTTTTGCAGTACTTGGCGAACAATCGATCTCAAGTGCAGAGTTTTGTTTATTAATATGAGTGACTCTCAGTTGATACCACGAACTTAAACATGTACTTAATTATGATTTATTAATTAGAACTGTATCTCAAGTATGAGCTTAAGATGGCTCTCAACGTTGAGAGCGGTTTATAAATACGGGCCTGAAAGCCCAAAGTGCATCTATCAGAATTGCACATGCGATACAGCTGGGCTCGTAAAAAAATACTACTCCCAAAAATACAGAGAGATGTAAACTGAATCATGTTCATGTGTCACAAAGCGCTTTGTGCTCTACATCTCTCAACACAGGGAATTCGATAGCGCTGCACGCTGCAACACGCTCTCGAATGGTGTGAAAGGAAAGATACTAAAAGTTATTTAGAGTGGCATCGATGTAGCATTTTTTTATTGCTGGGAAAAAGGTTTTATCCCTGTTGTATTCTAATCTTAACGGTTTTTTTAAATACACATGATCTGTTGCTAAAAAAATCAAATAAAAAAACTATTACGTGATTACTGGACGACTTACTAGCCTCCACTTGCCGTAACACAAAACTGAAAATTGATATGGCGTCAAACTTAGGTAAAGATGGTAAAGACCACTACTGTGCACACTTCAGGCAGTTTCAATTTGTGCTGCGCATTTGCTTACATCACTTTTTTCATTTATAAAAAATAAAACAAAAAAACGACTTCAAAAAACCTACCGATAAAAAGCAAGAAATAATATTCGTAATAATTAAAACACGCCTATTGAAGTCAGGTGGGGCTGGCCGCTGGAGTACAAATTCCTTTTTTTTATTCTAAAAGCCCCACCCGACTTCAATAGACGTGTTTTTATTATTACGAATATTATTTCTTGCTTTTTATAGGTAGGTTTTTTGAAGTCGATTTTTTGTTTTTTTTTTAAACAATTTTTTATTTTTTTATTTTTAGTGTAGGTACCTTGTAGGTAAGTTATATTTATAATATGTAGAAAAATCGGCTCAGCCAAACGTAAGATAATCGCGGAGAAACATACATACAGGTCAAACTGAGAACCTCCTTTTTTAAGTCGGTTAAAGAACCTACACTTAAGATTTCCCTTTTCCTACAAAAAAATATTATCTTATTCAGTTCATAAACAAAGAAGTAATACGACCATTATCATCGAGGTAATTCACACAAAATCATACTATTTTCGTGCTTTTTTCAAGATTACTTGAAAAGTACTAAACCGATTTCCAAATTTTAAAAAATGGGACCAACTTGGGAGTTCACCTAATGTTAACGTTTGAATCATTTCAATCGGTGCAGCCGTCTTCGAGTAATCGGTGGACATACAAAAAAAAACAAATATACAGACGAACATAGAACCTCCTCCTTTTTTGGAAGTCGGTTAAAAATGAAACTCGACACATCAGGCGCACTGAGACGTTTGCAAGTTTTCGCTTCAAGTAACATCAAAGCGAAGACGCATTTAGAACGAAATTATGAAAATTTCTTTAAAAATTTGATACCTTTTGCGCTGACATATTTTAAAAGCATTTAGTTGCATAGTAATATCACATAATAGCAAGTCTGTGTGAATATCCCTATTCTATGGCTAACTGATTTAGGTATCTACATTGGCCCTATTTAATAAAAGTGACAATTTGTCACCTGTCATGACAATTTATATCCATTGCGTCAGTCAACCAATTTGCAAACAAAGCAAACTAACTACAGAAAAGTATAATGCGCGAAAAAATCAACTGTAATATTAAAACTTTTGTCTTGCGTTTTTTTCTCGTGATATAGTTAGGTAAGTACTTGAAGTTAGCACGCAGCAGCACCCACCGAAAACGCTCTATACAAAACGGTCAACATTTGTGACATCACTTATGCCACGTTTCAGGCGCATTATTATGGAGTTAGTCAAGAATTTTCAAATATCTCCCTAAATATTGCGTTTAAACATATTATTTGGAATACAAAATATTATTTTTGTTCGATATTCTATCCGACTGTTAAGTACATTATATCCGAAAATGAAAAAAAAGTTATTTTCCCATGTTTGATAAAACTAAAATAATACATTTTTTATTGATTTTTCTGTACCATCATGTTTTTATACGTGTCCGCAGCGATCAAGCTCCAATTTATCAAAATCGGTGACTATGCATGTTCCCTATTGTGACGTCATTAAATAGGGCCTTGGTTGTTTTTGTCCTAATCTTGAATAGATTGTTTTATCAATAACAGGATTCCCAATTCGATTGAACTTTATCCATTTAATAAAGATGACGAGCGCTCCGGTCAAGTGATAAACTATTCACAAACAATTCGCTCTCGAAAACGAAAGGGATCAAACTTTCAGAGGGCAACAGGTGCCTTGTTTTTTAAACTGTTTCCCAATTTGGTACAATGTTGGTTTTTTGTTTCACTAGCTAAAAAAACCTTAAACATTTTGAAAATATTTTCACACAGGGTTATGTTATCGTAAAAATCTAATGAATAGTAAACTTGCATATTATAGTGTTTTAATAAATATATAGATATTTAGTTACTGATTATTATGAACACTGGAATAAATAATAAAACACTATTAATATGATTTTGGAGCACGGTGGCGCAGTGGTTTAGCGCCTGGCCCAGCGATTGCTGAAGTTAAGCAACGTTCGCAAGGGTCGGTCATGGGATGGGTGACCAAAATGTATTATCACGAGCTCATCCGTGCTTCGGAAGGCACGTTAAGCCGTTGGTCCCGGCTGCATTTGCAGTCGTTAACACACACCAATCCGAATTGGGCCCGCTTGGTGGGTTATGGCCCGTCCTCCTTACCAACCCATAAGGAAGGCCTGTGCCCCAGCAGTGGGGACATCAAAATTGGCTGATGGAATATGATTTCAAAGAAAAAAATCTAAAAGGGAAGAAGTTAAGCCCCCAAATTACAGTATAACAAATATTTACCAATTCGAAACAAAGCAGAATGTTACTCACGTACTCAGAAGTACTTCGAATCTAATAAAAAGACAAAGAAAAACGACGTACACGCCTGTCTTTGTCAATAACAGGAATCTCAGAACCGAATTTAATTTCAGGATATTGTGAAAATAGAAATACGACTTTTTATTTTTCGTCGAATGCATAGCTTTTACAAAAAAGGCGGTTACAAACAGACAGCTAGTAAATACGAGAAAAATAAATTAGAATAATATAGTTTTTGATTTTTACTTTGTCTATTGTTTAGAGGAAATTAATTGAAATGAACAAGATATAAAATTAGTTTTCCTATCGTCATAATAAAGTGAAAGGTTACTTCGTATATGACCTTATTCGAATAGCAAAAATATAATGCGGGAAAGAACTTTTAAATATTTTCACAACCTTATTACGAAAACTAAATGACTGTAATAATAAGTGCTTACTTTCAGTTATAATCCAGTGTATTAAAATATACAAACTACACGAAACTGTCCCTAATTGAAAATGATGTGTCTTTTCTTTGAAATTGAAAATACTCTTGCATTATCGGATCAAGACTAGATCTGAAAATGGTGACTTTTGTCATATAATCAGCGAGATTTGTTTTCCTTTTGTTTATTTTAATGCTAAAGCTAGGGTTTCCTAGGTACCGTCATATTACGGCCGTAATATGACGGCACCGTCATCCTAGGAAACCCTAGCTTAAGACAAAGCAAGTTATAACAGTTATGTTTGCAACCGAAAATAGAAATTGATTGCTTTTTACGAGAGTTTATGATTTCAATTGCTTAAAAATTACCAGTACTTACGACTACACAATATGTTTTAATCTGCAATAATAGTAGTATTTGCTCACGACAAAAAGTGTAATAAAGAGTATTTCAATTAAAAAACCAATTATCGTTTCCTGGGTTACGGTTCATGCCAAACCAATATAAAAGTTAAGCTTCCAGGAAATTAATCCTACAAAATGCTAGCCTCTGATTGAAATGGGATTCCAGAACTTCCTGTCTAAAATGCTTTTAGTTCGGAGGCTAATTGGCGCGTCTCCTGGGGATATTGGGAATATAGGCTTCCTAGAAGTTGATTCATAAGTTGGAGTCGAAAACATACTGCTCATTCGTAATATAAAGAAGCCACAGCATTGTTGACTATATTAAAATACATACTCGTATTCATTTGTTTTATTATTTATTTATTTAAACTTTATTCCCTATACGTACTGCCTTTGCTAGAAGACAGTACCCATCCCAATCAGTATTTATATATAATAAACTTAACAAAATACTTAACATTTATCCTATGCATCTACGTATATATGTGTAAAAAATGTATAACGTTATGGCTAGGAACGCTTACATATCTCGAAGTCGAAGACCTTTTAACTAGAATCGCTTAAATACACACACACACACACACATTCTCACACACACACTCACACACACACACACACACACACTGACACGCATTTCATGACATCTCGTAGTTAGATTACCTCAACAAACACGCATATTAAAAACAGTTGGTTTTTCTCTATTATTTGATTTTTGTTTACTTTTTCTATTTCTATTGTTGTAATATATTTATTTTTGTAATCTACTGTTATCCATAGGGAAGTAGCGGGTCATTCTCATCTTTTGATTACTTACAGGGAAGTCTCAGCAATTTTTTGTACCTAAGATTACTGAAATAAATGAATTTTTGTTATTTATTTTATTTTATTGGATAGAACACAAAATGGTGCACTCAATGCATCCCTTTCCAGTCAATTGGTAAGGGTGTTAAGGCGAGGCCAGTTCACGATCTGATGAAAAGTCTGATTTTTGAACTTCCAATGTGAAGAACTGATGTAAAATTCTACTTCACAAAAATTACTGTAGACTGAAAAAGAAACAAAGAAGCATAGTAACCGAACAGAATATTGAAAAATAGCATGGTACCTCTGTAAAAAAATCCTAAATAACACCATAAAAACTTATAAAAATAAATTTCAAATCGTCAGATTTCGTAATTTTCAACGACAGTGATATGATTTTTTATGCAAAAAGTATAGCTTTTTTATCGATCTAACACAATAACCGAGTACATTTTTAATAAATGATCCAGTATTTCAGAAATCAATAAAAATGTACTAAAATTCGTCAAATTTATAGCGAAGCGTCAATTAAAGTTATGCAATATTCAACCTTATTCTAAAGACAAACTACTAGTGAAAGAGTAAATTTCGTGAACTGGCCTCGCCTTAATAAAAAAAATCGTGCAGCAATACAGATAAAGGTGTTCTGGCCGTTAAAGGTTAGGTATGTACCCGTTTCCGGGTGAATATATACGTCTATATTAAATCATCTTCCTTATAAACCTATATTGCCCAGAAGGACCCATAGTGCCCAGCAATGGGGACATTAAAAATGGCTGATGATCAATGGATATAGATGGCAGAGAAGAAGAAGAAGAGAATTTAACTGGACACCTATCCTTGACCTTAACTTTGCAAAAGTTGATTCACTTATAACAAACCTTCAATATTTGCATTTACCATTTGCATTAATCCTAATTTTTAAAGGTATTCCAACATCATGCCATTTGCGTTGTTATATTTAAATACCTATTCCGTCAGAATATAGCTCTTTAGCTGTCTCAAAGAGTATCTTTTCATTATTCCCATTCTGTTGAAAGCAATTTATCACAGCTGAGCAGCTAACTCCTAATAGTTGAGTAAATAATTCCACGCGTTAGTGGTCTTTGCTTCGATCAATATCAATCGTTTGCTAACTTCTCCGGTAATTAATCTTTTTGTCTAAGGGATGAGGTACACTATGTATTTTGCAATTAAATTATAGTTGTTAGTAAAATTAAATACAAATAAGAGAGTTACGTTAGAGAAAGGAAGTTTTGATGATACGCTGATTATGCTAACGGTATTTGCGTATTTTGACACATAATTTTACTGTGACGCCTCGTAGAATGTCAAAGTCAAAGTCAAATAAGCTATTCAAATAAATTTAATCATTAAGTAGGTACTTTTGAATCGTCTATATTTCCCTACCACCCGTTCCAGACTTTTTTAGCTGACAAGAAGAACGGGCGCAAGAAACTGATCAGCTGTAACAGCCATAAGTAACGATATTTACGAACTTGAATATTATCGTTAATTAAAGCATAAACAAATATTATTATCCGGCCGTCTGTCATTATTCTGTTTTGTAATGTAAGTTTTATTTTTCTTTCGAATGACAAAGATTAGAGTACTACATACATACATGTATGATGGACTTTATCCAATACATTTATAAAATGTTTGAGATTGGGAGACTGTCTCCTGGCCTACGCTGTTAGGAGATCCAGAAATCCCTAATTGAAGAAGACAGGGCTTCCGCAGGATATTGCGTTGAGCATCTGGAATCATAAAGTGGATGGTCTCGTTCATAGAGCATAAGTTATATAGGGTCCTTCTTGAATAGTGCACAAAATTTTAAGGGGTCAATGTACTCATGCATACAAACAACAGAAAAAAAACAGCTGTTCTATACGTTTTGATCTATTCGATTTTAAATTTTCTATGGAACAGCTGTTTTTTTTTCTCGATTTCAATGTTGGTCCCATAGTAAAAGTTGTTTGTATGCATGAGTACATTGACCCCTTAATGTTTTTTGCATTATTTAAGAAGGACCATAATTATATATTAATTAAATAAGAGCAATTAACCAATGTTGAAAAATTTGTATAGTCCATAGTCTAGGTATAGTCCATAGTCTCTGCCTACCCCCATGGGAAACAGGCGTGAGTATTGTATGTATGAAAAATTTATGTCTTATCTATTTTTTGAGTATATTGTAAATTTTGAATGTTTTTCAAAAATTTTATCAATAGCACTTGCTTTGTCTTAATGCAATAATATTGAAAATCCTGATATGGGAGTGGGAATTTTCTTTAAGTATATTACAATAGTACCTAAATGCGGTACATAGGTACGATATGTTTTCCGAAGATATATTGTTATTTTCTATGTATAAGGCAATCAGAGCATAATTTTCTTGAATTGAATTTAACACTGAAGTAAGTATAATTAACTACAATACTTGTTATTTGGAAAATAATAATTACAACCTGGAGCTTTAGAGTTCAAATTCAAACTAAGTTTGCTAGCAGCTAGTCTAAGGAATCAAAATATTTTCCAATATTTATTAATAATTCGCTGAAATTAATCACGTTTCAGAGTACAAAGATGTCTAAAATAATTCAATTTATCGCTGTTCTATTAACGCTCAAATACATTTAAAGCATCAATTTGTCCCTAATGGATGTATGAATTTTGAATGGTTTAAAATTAGTTGGTACTAGGAATAGAGATTCAAAACCCGTTCTTTTAATAGGATTTCATTTAATATCCAGTACCGTGAAATAATTAGCTAGGTATTTAGAGTTTAGATAAATTATGCTTAGAATAGAATGCCATGTTGTCACGGGCCAGAATATAATTGTACCTATAGTTAATTATTAGTTTCAGCATTTAAACATGATATTTATTCATGTTAGGCTACGTCGTTAATGTTATCCATCACCTACAGTGTTTTTGAACTTTATGAGATTTTTTAAAACACACAAAAGACGATCTTAAAAAACTATACCTTCTTACAATTAATAAAACTTTAGGTTTTGGGTATTATCTTGCTTATTATTTTTATTCGCAAAATTACGACAGAATCGATAAAATCTTCTTTTTTTGTAAGTTGTTCTTTGTTGAATGTTATCAATGATGTAGGTATATTAACTTTATTTAACATGTGTACCATACAATTTTAAATCATTAACACGAAATTAAGATAAGAGTTTAATCAAGATCAAGTTCATATTAGATTTTATCAAAAGATATAATATCTCTTTACTACAAAGGCCTTTCATCAAAAGGTTATTTTATTTTAATAACTGAATTGTGATACACGCTTGCGAAAATTTTCATGTATGTAATAACAGCCACAGTATTTAATTGTTATTTGTTTCAGATTTCCACTTCATTATAATTAAGGTGAGTATATTATTACAATTGTTTAATGTTTTTTTATTTCCAACTTTAGCTCTTAAAAAGTTTTAACCAGCTCCATCTATAATTCATTAATTATTACACAAGTCATGGTAATACTATAAAAAATAAGCCTAAGAGGAGCGCTCATAGTGGAGCTTGACAGACTGATCGTACTCGATCACGTTTGATAAGCACGCTCTGTCCGGCCATGTGTCGGATGGGTGACCGTTAAGTAATAACAGTAGTTAAGGCAGGTCAAAGGCCTTACAGGCGGCTTGATGAACTTTAACACCTGCCTGCCTAGCATGACCGATTTATATCGCGTGATATAGCATTTTATCGACACTCAACTGTCAAACTCCTTTGTCTTTTTGACAGATAAACGTGATAAAACGCTATATCACGCGATATAAATCGGTCATGCAGCCTGCCTAGCATGACCGATTTATATCGCGTGATATAGCATTTTATCGACACTGAACTGTCAAATTCTTTTGTCTTTTTGACAGTTAAACGTGACGCGCGATATAAATCGGTCATGCTAGGCAGGCTGGGTAGGCAGAATGGCCACAAATCCTCATACGATAAGAAAGAAAGATAAATACTAATAAAACATAAAATTAGCTTTAAAACATGTTGATTTTCTTCTTCCGCAAGTTAAATAAAAGTAGATTTGGATTTGGTTAAGTCCACAAACGGAAAAAGGAAAAGCTTAGCGATTCGATTCTTAAATTGACGATTTCAGTTTTGCTTCGCCGCTTGAATACTTCGCTAAAAGAATAAAAAATAAGGCGAATGCAAAAACGGTTTATGGTATTGGTACCTTGATACAATTCATTTATTGCATAACAAACAGTACATGCAATTGTATCGGAAATAAAATTAAAACAAAATGTATCAATAATGTTAGTAAAATTAAATTTATAAAGCAGAGTTTTAGCTTATTGAACCAACATAATAGTTGGTAGGTATGTCAGTACTGAAGTCTAGGTACTTTTGATGCCGACCGTAAAAAAAAATACGATTTTGATTATTATCAACGATTTATATTATTATGCATAACCGATTTATATATTTATAACCGAATATTTTTTTTTAAATTGTCCATCAGCCATTTTTAATGTCCCGACTGCTGGGGCACAGGCCTTCTTTATGTGTGGATAAGGAGGATGGGCCATAACCCACCACGCGGGCCCAATGCGGATTGGTGGGTGTTAACGACTGCAGATGCAGCCGGGACCAACGGCTTATCGTGCCTTCCGAAGCACGGAGGAGCTCGAGATAATAAATTTTTGGTCACCCATCCCATGACCGACCCTTGCGAACGTTGCTTAACATCCGCAATCGCTGGGCCAGGCGCTAAACCACTGCGCCACCGAGCTTCTTATTTTTTATATACCTAGGTTTTATTATTTGTCAAATAACACGTTTTCCAAGATTCATAAATCTTTATGCAGTGTTTGTCCGTTTATTTTTTTTATTTTTTTTATTTATTTATTTATATTCAGGCAACGATGGCCCATAGATATATACCTTAAAAACTAAACATATATAATTTATAAAACAATGTTGTTAGTAAATAACTTAAAACATATGTTAGTAAAAAAAAAAAAAAAACAAGTAGACAATAAAAGATAATAAAATAGTATCAAGTAGATAATAAAATCAAGTTATTACTCGGATAAAAAATTTACATACAAATAAATTTCTATAATATATAATCAGCAATATTTACAGACTTTTCTTTAATAAAGAGCTGAATAATTCTTGAAAGAAATTAAATTAACAAGAAAATAAGTTAAGTATTTCCAGAAATGTTTGAAAACATTCGTGAGCACCAAGCGCCATCCATTATTCAGCAGAGATGTCTATTTTGTCATAAACGTTCAGATTATCCGATTTATGGCCATATTTTCTGGTTTATCTTAATATTTAACCTCAATGATTTATTGAACAACTCGATCCGCACTTCACTGGTTTTGATATTTTACTGTTCATCTTTAAGCAATGTTTTACACCAGTTATAATACTAACCAACTGGTTTTTATGCCACTTTAAGATAATTTATGAATGTACTGCAAATTCTTATTTTTTAACGTTATAATTTTCATTAGGTACCATAAAAGCACAAGGATCGAGGAGCTACATAGTTATTTTAGATTCTATTATTTAGAATATGGACGTATATTGATTTGATTTTATACACTTACTATCAATCAACTGACAGTGGTCAAGATACGTTATTAATATTTAATTTATTCAAACTTAAACTAGGATGTCCCAAAAAGGTTCTAGTACATTATGGACTCAGTAGTTATGGTCGAACATATAAAACTAACATTGACTTAATATACAAACTTCAACTTAGTATACTTAAAACAATCATTCCAAAATATATTAGAAAAAAATATAAAGAAGACGAAATAGGGTTGTTGAAGTACTGCAGAATTATGTCAGCTCACAATAAAATCAATTATCAAATAGTACTTGAGGAAGAGGTACATTGAGTCCCTAACGGCTAAAGTTAGGCATAGTAAACTGCGCAAACTAAACAGTACACCAATGTTTGTTCTACCTAAATATAATAATGAATATGGTAAAAGGACGTGGAAATATAAGCTACCCAATATATTAAACAGGCTTCCGCACACATTGCAAAATAGCATCTTAAAGAACTACAAAACTTGTAAACATTTATTAAAAAAATACTATATATTGGGATCGAGTGAGTGACATTATAATGCTGTAATGCGACTCATTCGCGCAAGTATAAACCTTTAACAGGTTTAGAGCGCGTCTAGTTTTTAACTTTTATAATTGTAATATTATGAACAAAAAAAAAAAAAAACATATTTATAACATGTCTAGAAAATAAGCAGCAGCATTTCTTTGGTCAAAAAACTTTGCCTCCATCCATCCACCTACAGATATGGCAAAATTTCCAAAATATCAAAATTTACTTCCACGAGAGTGGTCTAAGTTCTGTAGTTGAGTATAACAACAGGCCTATTACATCAAAAGAATCGCGGTAATCGGACGCAATTTGTCGTTAAATTTACTTGATAATGAACCTTATTCGTGAGTAAATAGTGCCACGGAGTGGGATAACGGGCTCTCAGGTTATGGTGATGATTACTTTTAGTTCAAAAAATAACTTTACAGGCTTTCGAAAATTCAGTTTCAATTTTTTATTTTTTTATTTTTTTTTATTAACTGTTTAGATGTACATCACATAAGTTACTGGATTCCCCTTTTAAGCTCAAATGCCTGTGTCAGGGGGCACCGCTCTTCCTTAACAATGAAATCCAATCAATTCCAGCGCACTATCGGTACATTCAAATACAATTTAGGCCTCCAGCTGACCTGGATACTTTTATAGCGCGGCTACTCCGACAAAGGTCGCCGTCCCAAATAGCTACCGATTTTGTACGACACTACTGAATGACGTGTGACTGTTTTGTTAAAAATAATTGTACCTAAGTATGTGATATATGTCGGAGCGAGAGCGTAATGCTGGTGACTAATCGGTACAGAATCGGTGCAGGCTGAATACACAGTACATATATAAGTTTTTCAAACAGTATAGGAACTCCATAGAAACGGTCGGATTTGACGGCTGACGTCACTCTAAGAGCTCTAAGCAAAGTTCGCAGTACTTTAGTCGGGGTTGTCACATCGCGTGGATTAGTTCACCGAGAACTGTTTGTTACTTACTTTTATTTAATTTTCATTATTTAAACTTCCTGCCGATGTTGAAAGGTAAAATGTTTTAAATAATCGAACCTGTAAAATGTATCATCGATTGGGTTTGTGTGCTCGACTTGTGCCCGATTAAAAATCTCAACTATTTACTTAAAAGTAATAAAAAATATTTAAATAACAGTAACGTTCAAATTTTGAGCTCGGAATATAACCAACTGGATATTCCCGAAAAAAAATCACTATTTTATGTTTCCTGTTATCTTTTGAAAAAATGTGCCGAACGTCACAACAATTGTTTAATTTTAAAATCTTATGTAAAACCGGATGAAACTATCCAAAACGGTTTTTGAAAGTCATTACCTGAGGTACAGGGACTATAGCCATAAGATACCTGGTTGTACCATCGGCTGATTTTGTTCAATATGTTGAATAAATGGATCAAATTTTTCGCCGTTGTTTCCAAAGCAAACATATAAATTGCAAAATATCCAAATTAATTTACGAACAAATTAACAGAATTAAGTTTTATACAGCCATGTCCTTGTTTCCCCATTATTTACTTAAAAAATCTACCTCTAAAAAGCAAGAAATAATATTCGTAATAATAAAAAAACGTCTATTGAAGTCGGGTGGGGCTGGAGTACAGATTCCTTTTTTTTATTCTAAAAGCCCCACCCGACTTCAATAGACGAACGACGTACTGCTTCCCGGAAACATCGTTCGCTTTAGTGTAATTATACCTACTATTCGACGAGACGGCCGGAGAATGCCAACCCTAGCGATCCGACGGAGTGCAATGACAAAAGGGCCTAAGTTAGCTCTTCTACTGTTTGAAAAACTTATATATGTACTGTGCTGAATACCACTAAACCTTATGTTGTGAAACTCTTTTGATTATGGTAATGGTTGACTGGCTGGTTGGAGAAATGTCAAGAACGCGTTACGTCAGTTTTGACATAACGTTGGTGTGTGGTCTGTGGATGGGTCGTATTCCTCGTATAGCGATTCTGTGAGCTCAGTGTAGAAAGATGGAGGTTATAATATTGGATAATGGAGATTATTGATTATTGCGAGTTGTGTTGTGATTCATTCGTGTAGAATCGTGAAAGGCCTCAGAACTCACTGCGTTTTTCTAATCAGTCTTCATCCTGACCGTGCTGTAGTTAACAATCAACTTTAATTGTGAAATTGTAATAAAATAGGATTAGAGGAAACGTCTGCGAGTTTATTTTAGAAAAATATACCCACACTCAAGAATAACTGATATCGGCAAGAAATACTTGAGAAACCCATAGGTCTACTCCGACATATATTTTTTTTTATTTTCAAGATGGATCTAACTTTGTACCAGTGGCGAAGGGTCCATACAATCCAATTCCCATAGAAGCCTATTAAACCTTGAAATCCCTACCCACCGATCCACTATGCAGATCATATTTTTTTTTTTGTAGAACGGTTTACCTTTGCCATAACTTCGCCCCTCGCCACTGCTCTCTACTATTAGAGTTGTTTTAATTATACAACGGTTCACAACTTTTACTATGGGGCAAACTTTGAAATCGCGAAAAAAAATGTATAAAACATTTAGAAATTTTCGTTAGGTAGGTATTATGTTTTGTATAAAACAGCAGATTTTATTTCGTGATTTTAAAATTGGTCCTATAGTAAAAGTTGTTCAGTTTGATGGTCCTTATCTACCACATTCGGATTAAGGGTTTTTTGTAACACCTTGTATATCATTACAAGTTATTGTTTGTATCTTTTTTTAGAGTTTAAAATGCTTTGATTTTAAACTCCAATGATAAAGTATGCAGAATGGTCCTTACGTGAGCAAATAAAGATCTTGCATTCGAAATAAAACAAAGTTTAAACTTATCAAAAAAGTTAACTTTGCAACAAAAGTTAGATAACCTGCAACTGCAGTTAGATAAATTGACACCTGCTGCGGTACAATATATCTGGAAACTTATGCAATGCAAACTTAGAAGACGGCGGGCGATCCAGTTTAGGTTCGATTCGGTGAGTGCTACGAGATATTGCTACGGAACTACGGAGTAGCAACATTGTAATGTGTTGCTACTGCTACGTGACTGACTACGAAGTTCTATTCGACTTCAAAGGCAAATATCAAAGTCTTGAAGTGAAATGTGTATTTTGAAATTCTAATTAGTTTAGTTATCAATGACTTTAAAGTCAATATTTCAAATTATTACTGTTTATTTATCAATGACTCACATCACTGCCAATATTCAATTTATTTATAATGATTAGTTTGCAGTTCTGTTTTAAACTGATATTTCACAGCTATGCAAACCTAAAGCTGTGAAATATTGCTACAGTGCTACAACGCTACGAGGCTAACTTAGAATTAGTTTTTAGATTTATCGGTGGTTAAACTTTGTAAATTTAGCTTTTTAGGTGTTTAAAAGAAAAGCCGTGTGGGGTCCGGCAGAGCAAAATAAATTGGCAAAAAGGTCACATTACCATTGCCTAAAATATTACCGTCCTTTTAACATTAGAATTTATGATTTTAACGACAGTGTAAATCTTTTAACAAGCCAACACCCAACAAGATTTGAATTTAGATAAACCAAAATATATTGCTCAGTCTACACAGATTAATATAATTTTATACCAAAGACTTGTTCTAAAAGCAATTTGGACCAAATAAGGTACAACAATGTTGATTTTACTTCTAAGATAAAGAACGGGTAAAATATCGACACATGATAAAGTTTTAGAACAAATCTGGTAAATATGAAATCTGTCGATTCTGTTAGCAAAAATATTGATATTGACTTAATATTTTATTATGCTGATAGACTATTGAGTGTTCAACTATAAAATTAAGTTTTTTGTTTACTGATATGACGTTTAGCTATATATATTTATGATTATTCATATTCAAAAAACACATTTACTTAACTACTTCACCATTAACATCATCAAATGAAACACAAAGTTTGAACGATGTGTGTTCATTACAAATAAGTTATACGTATTTATGAGAAAAGTGTCGTTTTATAGGTACTCATGTTGGTAAAACAGTCGATTCAAGTAAAAGCAATAGTTTTGAAGACGGATATAATTTTCATAAACTTCTAACATGAATACATTTCCTCGGTGGCAAATGATTCAATGTAAAGTACGCCGTATCTTAACCCTCATCTTCACCTGCTCACATCTTCACAGTTCATAAAACTTCTTTACATCACGACATTATTTTTAGAAGACAACTTTTTATCGCTCTAAACTTTTCCAACTTCGCAACAACTTCGCAAAACAAAAAACTTCGCAAAAAATAAAAGGTGTTTACCTGAAATATGGAATGCAAACAGTCTCACTTGGAAAACCTTCAGAAAGTTAAATGAAGTTGATTTTTGCGTCGATTTTTTCCTGATTAAGTAAAAAAGTCGAAAGTGTGTTAGTATCGATTTTATTTTTGGTTGATGTTTGTAAATTCACCCGAGTAAATATCGAGTGAATCATTTCTTCTTATTTTGTTCTTTTATCTATAAGCCTTGCCTTAAAATGTACAAATAATTATAATAGTCATATTGGATCAATGATCTAAGATGACAAGTAAGTTTATTGTAGCTAAGCAAAACTGGAAAGGCTTTGCAACAGGTATTACAGGCTATATCTATAGACTGATGCATCAAGGGCTGATTTAATTTTATATGTATAACGGATACCAAAACCAGCTATAATTTTTTTGGTGACGGTTGTAAAACAATTTTTACGGGCTCCTCCAACCGTACTTCAAGAATGTTATAATAGTTATCAAAAAAAAAGAATTAATCCAGATACTATCTGGTTATAGTAAAAGACACTAGATGCTTAATTTAATTAATTATAGCAATATTTCATCAATTTTTCAAAGAAATATAGGTACTTATATGACTTTATTTCACTATTTTGCTTCAACAATTTTATATAATAAGACCTTCGGTCTCAACAGTTCGTTCGTTCATTGCAGCTGTTGCTTGGTTTTGAATCACGATCGCTTGGAAAAATGTATGCATCATTTCATTTTGCTGGAAGGTCTAAGGTCGCAGTATTACAATAAATTATTTCACTTGTCAGAGGAAAAAGTAGAAAATTGGAAAATGTAAGGGACTACAGAAAATTGATTTAGAGTGTCGGCACAAAATGTTACATTAGAAGGCGCGAATATTGGGCAAGAATTAACATAGTCGTACATCTTGTTAATTTTCTAGACAAATTTCAACGTCAAAAATTATTTTGGATTATTTATGAATTTTAATCAAAAGTTTTCATTAGTCCGACAGTGGTCGCCGTAGCCGATTGTTGGTAAAGTTACGATGGCTCATCCCAGGCTTAGTAGGACTGTTATCGGAAGTGTTTGAAGTATTCGCAATTTTCGTTGTTTTGTAGGACCATTTAAAATCTTACCTGCGTATGTGAATAAAACATGGAGAAGTTAGACACGATGACCGGCACTGGCAGGGCGATCGTTAGTACGCCCGCCAACGCACAGAGGGCGCCCACAAACATGCCTAAGTAGGTCTTGGGCGCCATGTCGCCGTAGCCCACTGTGGTCATCGTCACTATGGCCCACCACAGGCCCAATGGGATTGACTTGAACTGGTTGTCTGGGTTATCCTGTGGAATACACAAGATAAATAATAACTATTTTAGTAAAACGAGAGCTAGTTAAATGAAATCCAAGGTCTGGTACAAAATACGTTTGCAGGCTTGTGATTAAGCCTTACAATAATGTTAGCTAATGTTAATTTCACAATGTTACAGTCAAAGATTATTCAACGATTAATAAATGTTATATTCCTCTATAATTATGGATACTATGACATCTGTATGTTAGGTACATGTTTCACAATAAATGATTATGATTATTATGATTATGATTATGACTATAATTTTAATGCCTATATTCTTTGTTAAAAAATCTTATGAATACCGATCTATAAAAATCCTTATTTTCTCTGAATTTTCCATATAAAATCCGCCGTCTGCCGCCAAACTTTTTGTATTCATTTGCATTTAGTTCATAACGACAATTTGTGTCTGGATTTGGGTATAAAATATACGAAGACAGATGTCTACTTTGAGTGTTAATAATCAATAAAAGTTAATTTTGAAGTATCTTTGTGTTATGATCAGAGGTCGAAATCCAGGCCCGCATTGAAGTAACATGACTATAGGGCCCTCTTAATTAATTGTACTTTTTGCAAAATACAGACTAAAAAGAGGGCTGAAATCATATCACTTAAATGCGGACTGACCGGCAGATTCCAATATCTGCCCGTGGATTACGTAACTCTGTTGCTAACAATTCTCGATTGAAATCGATTGAAAGCGCAGTTGCATTGCTGCTTTAAGTAAGACAGTTCTCATATTGGTCCTTACTAAAGCAGCAATGTAACTGCGTTTTCTGACAGAGTTGATTGCAACAAAGTTACATAATTACCACGCTGGATAGAAAATAACCAATAGATAAATAATTATGTGTAAGGTATTGGTAAAAATGATTCTTATATTATTTCAAAATGTATGCCGCTTACTTAATCATCCACATCACACCTTTATTTAAACATTTATTATTCCATAAACCTTATATTCTAATATTTTTGTCGTCAGCTAAATGTTTTTTGATAAAGAAACTAATACAACAAACGATTCACTATAACTTTTTTTATTTCATTTCGATACCTTAATGAGACAAATCTCGTATTAAGTTTTAGGTTACAGATAACTAAAATTAGTAACCCTGTGTTTCAATACCAAGCGACGAAGTTCGTCCGGAATTAATTTACTTATTTATTTTATCACTACCAAAGGCAGTGCCTATTCATTTGATACAGTTTCTATCCACACATTTCTCAGACTTTAGGTCCTTTGGTAGTTTATGGAAGGATTCCTAAGGCACAGATGTGCCATAAATAACCCACTGCTCAGTAGAGCGTGTTAGTTTTGCAAAAGGTCTTTGGTTTAATTCCCGTAAAAGTATTTTCTTAATATTGTCATTTCATTCCAAGTTTAGAATAGTTTTTTGTGTGGATTGACAATTTGACCTGCCCGAGAAATTAGTTTTTTATAGGAAAACTGTGTCTTTTTATGGCGTTATAAAACACACCTAATAATGTTAAAAGTATTCAGGTGATATAATCGTGTAAAAGCGCCATTTATTTCAGGAACTCATAAAATGCACTCGACAAATTTTTATTAAGTTAATACGTAGCTTAAACGGAGACTGCACCAATTTATTTAAATTTAATCTCATAGAAAGGTATTATTCAGGCAGTTATTGCAGAAATTCAAATGGCGCTCGAGTTTTAGAGAATTTATTCAATTTGATTTAAATTGCATTTCAATTTTGTTACAAACTGCTTGCACAGTGAATTGACTGCAATCAGGATTGAGAAATAACTTTGCAAGTTTTAAATAAAATTTAACTAAGTGTGTTCGAAAGTAAAAGGTATTGAATACAATTTTTTCATTTTTACTAAACTTAGTACTACAACAAAACAAAATCTATGTCTTACTAAATTGCCAGAAGATCGTTGATATAGGTATTGGATCAACCAGCTCCGATTTTTTTATAGCTCTATCTCTTTCTTCGACTGTAGCGACGCCGGGCTAGAACATTTAGGTTTCTATCAAGTGGAAGCGGTGCCACAGCCACAGAATACATCATCATCATATCAGCCACACTACACCCACTGCTGGGTATAGGCCTCCCCCAAGGATCTCCACGACGATCGGTCCTGCTTGGCCGGCATCCAGCGGCGCACCGCGACCGCGCACCAGATCGTCAGTCCACCTTGTGGGGGGACTACCCATGGAGCGTCATTCGGTGCGCGGTCGCCATTCAAGAACCTTTCCGAGCCAAGAATACATAGAATACATAATAATACAAGTTCTGTCCACAGCGCTCCAACCAGCTGGCCAACAACTGTCGGGCAAATTCCAATGCCTTGGCGGGGCTACTTTGTGGCCCTCGGGCCTGGGTTTGGCCGGCCTTGCTCTATCTCTTCCCGCCTCTCAGTGCTCAAATGTGATGAAAAAATATAGATACATCTTTACCTAAGACAAGAAAAAAGTCAGTTCTTGACGAGTTTGTAGACAGTTCTTCTTACAGGTATACACTGTAGTTTTGGAACCGATTGCGTAGTAGTGCGTAGTAGTATTAAAATCTTTCAAAGTCTAAAAAAGCCTAGACTCTAGGCTGTACTTGAACTTATAAAATGAATCTAGGCTCTAGACTGCATGCATAAATGATTTTAAATTGAATTGAATTTTATGTACAGTTGCCTGAAAATGTGCCTGCTATCTAAAAAGGCATAATTGAATTCTTCTTTCAAAAAGGAACAATTGAAGTAATAAATCAAATTGGAATCTGAATGCCAATTGGCCGAGCTTCGCATAAGCGTATGTTGCCAGTGACATAAAATATTGGCGCCAATTTAAATCTTTGTTTGGCGGCCATTTTTAACGATCGCATGTGTAGGTAACCTGTACAACAATTTGAAGTCAAATCAGTTATCGTGTCTCGTAAAATTTCGTTGAAAATAAATAAATAAAGGGAGCGGCTTTTTTATTAAGATAATAGTTTTTATGTGAACTTTAATATAAATTTAGTTCAAGCTAATTTGGTTCAAGGGTAGTAATAACATTAGTGATAAGAAATTTTTCAACTACTTTATTTTAGTATAGCTTAGCAATATTCTTTTCTTTCTTTCATTGCTTTTGTAGAAAAATAGCTTGTTAAAAATACTTAGTAAGTAGGTACTCGTATTTTATAAAATTCAATCTCCTAAATTACAACATTAGATTTGTGTATAATAAGTAATAATGGTTTCGTTTATCACCATCAACGAAATACAGTGGCGGTCACATAATTGAATACACCTGTCGATTTTCATACAAACGAGGTAATTTTGAAGCCTTGGTCTTCCGCCAAGGATTGACCTAGCTGTGATCTGATGATAGCCATCTAGGGAGTGAATGGAGAAGATTCAGATCTCTTTACACACCCAATTGATATGATCAGTATTCTTAGAGATATAAGGATCAGAGTTTTCAGTTTTCCATACAGACCTATATTTTTATGCTCATTTCGGTTTTTTTTAAACATATCCTTATTATCTTTTAGAATGCTGATCAGATGAGTTTTTCTTAACAATGACGTAATATAAGTAATCTTTATTTTTCATAATCTATTTATCTGTATGTGTTCCTAATCAAACCTGATGTTTGTGGTATTACAACGCATGCAGTGTACAGTTAGTTCAAAATAAAATTTTTAAACGTTTAAAATATTCGGCGACCAGCAATAAAGTAATTAAATTGCACCTCCACGCTGACATTCCCAATTTGTTTACTGAACGGTTTGATAGCCAATTAATATACGTTCGCATTCATTTACAGCTCGTTCACGGCGAATACGAAGGCTTCACAGGAAACACGTCACTCTCAAACACGGAAAAACTCTCGCGCTGAATGTCCACTAATTGATTTATAACATCGGTCTTTTTTGGTGATACGTAGGAAATAGTAGATTATACACCAAGGGGATAAAGCACTGTTTTATGTCACGGGCGCTACATTGAATCCTGAACGTAACGAAGGACTCCAAATTTAACTCCCGAGCGCAGCGAGGGTGTTATAAGTTAATTCCCGAGCAAAGCGAGGGCGATTGAGTCCTGAGTGCAGAGAGGGATTCAAGCGCCCAAGAAAAAAACAGTTTTATCCCGGTGGTGTATACTCTACTTTTCTCATTTTATGCGAGACAATAACAAACAAACAAATGAAGTTCGTCTCAGTGCGAATCTAGTGGGCCACGGCCTCGGTCTTCGAAAATCGAGCTGGCCGCGCCCGCTGAGGACACATTCTGTTTAGTGAAATTAGACTTTATGGACATAGCAATAAGAATTATGAAAGTGAAAATCACATTATTGACCAGCGGGTTATAATATAACATTATAACCCGGCTAAAGCCAAGAGATATAATGTCTTGCTTTCGGTAAGGTTTACATGACATATAATTCGGCATTGTCGAGCATGTGGTGTGAAAATAAATTTATTAGTTTTATAGACCTCAATTAAAATCCCACTGTTAATATTCACCTTTCAAGCTTTGTTAATAATATTCATCTCATTGGTAACATTTATCTTAATATTTTTTCAAGCCACGCCACAGTATATGTTGGCCACTGGACAAAGAAAGAAACGCTTGCTCAATTTCTAAAACGAGCTAATAATAGTTTTGACAAACCAAAAACCTAAAATAAAATAAATAAGTATGAACTTCTTTCTATTATGGAGTCTATGTTTAAAATTAGTTATGTAACTTTGAAGAAAACATCAATGCTGTGCTATGTAAATTTCAGAAAATTTTCATTTACTTACCTACGTTTAATTCTAACCACAGTTTATATTACGAGGTTAACCGTTATGCCATATTTGCTGACATGAAAGAGCTAGTTTCACTCGAAAACTAGTTACCCGAAATCTTTACACTATGTGAATTTTATATCAAAATAGCTTGCATTCCTAAACTTTATTAAAATTAGATTTTGCTAAGCTTGAGGTACGGATAACTTTGGGAAAATAATCATAACAAGATGGAAAATGTGTGTACAATTTCTAAAATTGTGATTAAAATCGTACATAAATGCAAAAAGTCTTTTTTGATAATTCAACTAACTTTTTTTATTTCCTTTCTCTCTAACCCCCTTACTAACAAAGATTGTATAGCAGATGTAGGTATAGTATATTCTGTGGTTACACAGTGTTTTGTCACTTTCTTTTCAATGTCAAACTCAAATAGTTTGACAGAGAGTAACCATTGTGCAACCGTACATCTGCAATACAGTCTTTATTAGTCAGGGGGTTATGATATAAAACCCTTGGTGACTACAATATACAATAGTAGCACAAAGCATATCCAAGAATAGAAAACAATGCCTGGCATTCTGGCAGTAACGCTTGCTTACGTCACTGTCCATAGAAACAAGCAAAGAATGAAGGATTTTTTTCACACACACACATGTGACATCATCACATCCCACACAAGGATTTTTTTGTCACACTCATTACAAAATTATTATAGTGTATTTTATTGTGATTTGTTTCTCTTAACAAACGAAACAGTCTAAGTTAAAGATGAATGAACGTAATTTTTAATACCGATAGCGGAGATGACGTAAGCAAGTGACTTCCTCTGTCTCGGAATGCTATACCTGATGCAATATATTATTGTACCATTGCTAGGCTTGCTAGTTTGGAACAAATCATCGTACTCAGCTAGAATCTTGTTTTTGTCACTTTATGACGAAAAAGGATGTCAAGAACTGATTGGATTACAATCGGATGAGAGTAATTAAGTAGTAACAGCACAGAATATATAATAGTACTAACGTACAGAAGTCCGACCCCGCGAGGACCATCAAATAATAAGCTACTCTCGCTGCACGGCAATAAAGTACAATTTCAAACTGCACAACGCTGCGTGGATAAAATTATATGCACCTACGAAGAAGAAAGAGAGGCGTCTCTTTCTGTCGCATAGCTCTGTCTCAACCGACACATTTCGGGGTTGCTACTCGCTAGTTACTGATATCATAGAAAACATTCGTTATGCCCATGAATAAACAATGAAATTACTATAATAGGTACCTACTTATAAAATAAAATAAATCTACCTAATAGGTGAGCTGAGCATATTTAAAGAGCATAAATAATAAGTATTTCTAAGTAGTTAGAGAAGCTCGATGGCGCAGTGGTATAGCGCCTGGCCCAACGATTGCGGAGGTTAAGCAACTTTTGCAAGGGTCAGTTATGGGATGGGTGAAAAAAAATAGTATTTTTTAGCTTTTTTCTTTACTGGTGCCATATTTCGAACTTCGATACAACTAAGTATGTAAATATGTATACAAAAAATACAATAAACTTTGGTAGGTAGGTAGGTACGTTAGTAATTAAGTATCAAAAACGAAGTGCATGCAGTTTCGCATTCGGAGCTTGACTGACTCGTTTCGTTCGTGACGTTCACGCGCTGCGCTCTCGTCGCTTGCCTATGCCGCGCGTTTCGGTCGGCGCGGTGATATCCCTCGACAATGGCCCTCTTGGAGTGGGCCGCGAGCAGTAGGCTAATATAAAAGTTTAAGCGCGGAGTTATACCCCCCTGGTAACAGCTAATCTTGCTGACGTAGACCATGGAAGGTCAAGTATACTACCACTATAAAACCTTATATATTCTTAAGGCGGTTGTATTACCAAAAATGGGTTATTAATAGAAAAAGATTTGAATAATGTTTTAAGTGGAGTTTTTAGGGCCCATGTTCTAGTATTTTTAGAAGGTATCACTACATGCCCTCATAGCCATTCGTAGAGGTAGATAGCAAATGTGTCAAAAACGGTCACTTTTAGCAGTTTTGCTATCTAGTTCTAGCAATGACTACAAGGGAATGTAACGATACCGTCTAAAAATACGAGACTGTGGGCCCAAAAATTCCACGTAAAACATCAACGCGGCGCCACTTTCGCTCAGGGTTAAGGGTTATAGGCAGGGGGGTATAACTCCGCGCTTAAACTTTTATATTAGCCTACTGCTCGCGGCCCACTCCAAGAGGGCCATTGTCGAGGGATATCACCGCGCCGACCGAAACGCGCGGCGTGTGCAAGCGACGAGAGCGCAGCGCGTGAACGTCACCAACGAAACGAGTCAGTCAAGCGCCGAATGCGAAACTGCATGCACTTCGTTTTTGATACTTAATTACTAACGTTTATTGTATTTTTTGTATACATATTTACATACTTAGTTGTATCGAAGTTCGAAATATGGCACCAGTAAAGAAAAAAGCTAAAAAATACTATTTTTTTTCACCCATCCCATAACTGACCCTTGCAAAAGTGGCTTAACCTCCGCAATCGTTGGGCCAGGCGCTATACCACTGCGCCATCGAGCTTCTCTAACTACTAAGAAATACTTATTATTTATGCTCTTTAAATATGCTCAGCTCACCTATTAGGTAGATTTATTTTATTTTATAAGTAGGTACCTATTATAGTAATTTCATTGTTTATTCATGGGCATAACGAATGTTTTCTATGATATCAGTAACTAGCGAGTAGCAACCCCGAAATGTGTCGGTTGAGACAGAGCTATGCGACAGAAAGAGACGCCTCTCTTTCTTCTTCGTAGGTGCATATAATTTTATCCACGCAGCGTTGTGCAGTTTGAAATTGTACTTTATTGCCGTGCAGCGAGAGTAGCTTATTATTTGATGGTCCTCGCGGGGTCGGACTTCTGTACGTTAGTACTATTATATATTCTGTGTTATAGGTAACTATATCACTTGAAGAATCTTCCGATATAGGCAGAAAGAGACTATAATATTATCGAATGTCGTTAGTTTATATAGTTAGTAAATCTTTTACACAACATTTACAAAAAAAAAACATTCTACACTGCTTTACTCTGTGTCCTGGATTAGATTAGAAGTATGCAAAAACTGCACACGGAATAGTTTATATAATTTTGTTATGGTAAGTAGGTACCCTACTGTAAAACTTTTTTATATCAGACTTTGATCTTCAGTCAAAGACTATCACTACATGATTGGATGTCATAAGGTTGTGCCTGATAATGATTTTGGGGGTAAAAATGAGTAGAAATGACTATAGTACTAACCTGCGATTTCTCCGCATAATACACCAGACTGGCAAATATAACAATGCCGAGCACCAGAAAAAACACCAGCAGTGTCAGTTCCTTCGCAGACGCCTTGAAGGTGTGCACCAGGATCTTCAACCCTGGGCTGTGCCTCGTCAGTTTGAACAGCCTCAGGATCTTTATGATCGATATGAACTCCAAAATGTCTGCCTTATCCACATACTGTTTCACCACTGTTAGTTCCACCACTACGTCCATATAAAAACTTAATGTAGCTATAAAATCTATTATATTCACTGGGGATTTCACAAATTCTATTATGTTTGGGGCGACCTGTAACAAAAGAGATTGAATTTATTAGACAGGTTTTTTTTCAAAAACGTACTTTTTTGTGTCTTTAATGAAACTAAATCTTTCAGTCATTCAACGGCATTACTAGTAGTGACACAATCATTTCTTAACCAAGTAAAGAAAAAAGTACGACTTTTAATGACGTGAGGGACCGTAAAATATGATGACAAAGTTTCACTTTCTTCTTTGTATGTACGTATACTTATACCACTTATACCTAAAAAACTGAAACGCTGCCGCTCCATTCCGAAAGGTCAGGTTAGTATTTTATCAACCTGGTAACCTGGGGCCTAATCGCGCTAATTTTCAACGATAAAACCAAAGCTAAATCGTTACCGTGTCAGTTTCGTTTACAGAAAAATACTCGCTTTCGTTTGAACACTCTGCCTAAGGAGTCTAGGATTATAATCTGGGACAATTTAAGTGAAAATTATGAAGCTAAAACAAAGATTTTTAGGTAGATATAACCTAAATGACAACGTAGCGTTTTTGGTTTTATCGTTCAGAATTACCGCGATTGGGCTCCTGTTATATTATTAAACTCCTAATCACACTAAGATCTGTCTATTGTTATTTAAATTAAAATGGCGTTCACATACCATTGACTAGTTTTTTTAGTTAATTTACTTTCTTAGGGATTCAAACAGCAATTTTACAATACTTGTAGATTCCACAATTAAATCACATATTTGCTAAATAAGTTTCCTTAAATAGTTTACACATTGGTATCTAGAGTTGAATAAACAAGTATTAATTTCCAATTCAATTAAATATTTCAGTGTTGGGCCACAAAAATAGGGGTTAATCAAATACCGGAGCCACTACTGTAATGAAAGCTTGCCGCAATTAAATTTATTGCCTTCTCGATAAAGACTGGGTCGCATTAAGTTGCATAAGTAGGTACTATAATAATATTGATATGAATACGTTAAGTTAAGTTGTGGAACTCGGTGGCGCAGTGGTTTAGCGCCTGGCCCAGCGATTGTGGAAGTTAAGCAACGTTCGCAAGGGTCGGTCATGGGATAGGTGACCAAAAATGTATTATCTCGAGCTCCACCGTGCTTCGGAAGGCACGTTAAGCCGTTGCTCCCGGCTGCATTTGCAGTCGTTAACACCCACCAATCCGCATTGGGCCCGCGTGGTGGGTTACGGCCCGTCCTCCTTATCCACCCATAAGGAAGGCCTGTGCCCCAGCAGTGGGGACATTAAAAATGGCTGATGGATTGAATAAGTTAATACACCAGTCGATTTGCACTCTTCGAAACTTTGAAGCCTTGGTACTCCGCCAAGAATTGACCTGGCTGAGATCTGATGGCCATCCAGGGAGTGAATAAAGGAGATTTAGATCGCCATACGCACCCAATTGATCTGATCAGCATTCTAAGAAGGATGTAGGGGTCAGAGTTTTAGTTTCAGGATTTCCATAATTTTTTATGCTTATTTCGCGGTTTTTTTAAACATATCCTTATGTCTCTTAAAATTTTAAAAACAAAAATAATAAAAATCGACTTATGCGAACAAAATGGTAATTGGTCGTGTTCACCATTTTCGTCCGTTTGTGCAAAACAAACCAACCCAAGCCAAAAATCTCAAAACCTTCAAACGTTTATTTAAACGTTAATTATTGTGACCTTGAATTAACCATCTTTATCAGCAGCTTTGTAGCTAAAAGAGGTATTAAAAGTTTTCAATTAAACGGAATTTCTCATTAAAGCCCGCATCTGTAAGTGAATTATATCTTTGGAAATATGGAAACTGCCATCCGCAGACAATAGGCTAGTTGACAAAATTTCAATAACTGCTTAATATTTTAGCTTATTAGGCATTTTATCGAAAAAAAAGGTTTATTTATTTTTAATCGAGCGTTTACATTATAAATTTCGCGTTTTAAAAAACCAATTTTAATTTGGTTCCAAAACGCACAAGACTGTCATGGCGTCTTGAATGACGTCACGCCGTGCAAAACAAACAAAAGAGCGATCGTGTCTTCGTACGTTATAGCTAGTTTTTATCGTTTAAAAATGAATTTCTCATATTATAAGTACTGTATAGTGCCCCAGTGTGATAGTACAACTATAAAAACGCCAAACCAGTTATTTATATATGTTCCAAACAATGGAGAAATACGGAACAAGTGGCTAAAACTTGCGTTCGGTTGTGGTTAGGTTGCACTCGGAGTGTAGGTTTGGAACGCGCCTCCGGTAGTGATACTCGAAACGTCAAAGACAAGATTGGAGTTTCGCACGGCGTGACGTAACGCTTTCTGATTGGTGTTCACTGTCACGTGACTAAAGGTTGCATTTTACGAAATTTATTTTTTAAAAATATTATTAATCTTTAACGCTTTTAATAATTAAAATTGTTAGTTATTTTCTCCATAATATAATTAATCATTATAAACCCCTATCCATTATATTTATTCTTAATGGAAACAAGCCTATTGTAAAGTGCTTTTAATGAAGCTGGACAGTAAAAGGTCATTTCCATTCAGAAACGGTGCCTTTGTTAAGTGCACCAATGGAACGATTACATTCTTATGCCTGCTATTGATGTATAAAGCACATCTACAGTTTTCAAAGGGTTCGTTTGCATTCGCGTAAATCAAGTTGTAAAAATTCCAGGACATATCGCAGATTTACTCATCAAAAGATAGCAATAAAAATAGTTATTTGTTCAACGAGTGAACAAAGTTTTTTTTTGCTGCAAGTGCAGATATATATAGAAAAAAATCTTTCTTGTGAAACATACAACTTTCACCTCTACCAGTGTGATAACTCGCAGCAAAATCGCAGTTTGCTCCGAGCGTGAAAGTGATTTGAAACTCACGCTCGCAGCAAAAGCTATTTTGCATCGAGTTCTTACACACCAAAAGGGCCATTTTCGTACGGGAGAGGAAAAAGTAAATGCTATAATAAATAATAAATGCTTGGACAATTTCACACAGCGCCATCTAGCCGCAAACTAAGCAAAGCTTGTAATATGGGTGCTAGACAACTGATATACTACTTATATACTTTTTAAATATATACTTATTATACATAGTAACACCCAGACCCGTCACAGAAATTAAAATTCATCATTTCAATTTCTGCCCGGCCGGGAATCGAACCCGGGACCTCTTGCGTGGTAGGCGGCATGTTGACCACTGCACCACACAGGTCGTCAAAGTTTTCGTAGTTTTCAATTTTGAATAGTCAATCAATGAATAGTGATAATTTTGTGGTTGTAGTTTGTGGTGGTATGTCGTTCTCATCTCGTGCGACTCCACGGAACCAACTCCTCGCCCCCAATGGCTACACGGCAGCCCCGCGCTCGCTAGCACCACTCACACACATAGCCACGAGCACTTTTACGAGCACACATTTACATAAGTGTCGCTTCTTTTCGCGTAGTGTATATTTTCCTTGCTCCGGCTAAATAGGCTTTGTCATCATGTCTGGCTCAACCCGGTCCGTCTTTAAATGCGGCCAAAGTAAACGAAAGATCTAAAATGCAGTCGCAAAACAAGCACAGCTGACGGTTTTAATGAAAACAGTTTAACTGAAACATGTAAAACTTTAGCTGTGAGCAGTGCCAAAATGTTCGTTTCATTGAATTCAGCTCACAGCCTCCGTCAACTGTTGGCTTCACTCCAAAACGAAGTATTTGGAAATTTAGATGAAGATTTTAATTTATGAATTAATGTTTTTTTCTAGAAGGAAGGAAAACGTATCTTTTTAATGGTTTCTTGAACTTGTTTTAACAGCTCTGTTGGTTCTGTGGGCATTATCGTAATATCTGTGGACTGAAAGTACCTACGTAAAAAATCTCAAGCTATAATGGTTTCAATGCCAAATGCCAAACCAGTGATCTGCTTTTGAATAACCTAAGGAACCTTATAGTCGTACATTATCCAGATTAATTCTCTAGACAGTTTAAAAAACAGAAAAAACGCCCTTATAAAAATAAGTGAATTGACAAGAGCTTATTTTATGGCAAATCACGTGCAAACTGACAAATACATAATAGTAGTTTATGATACTGATGCATAAAACATGAGTGTGTGTTTAAAAACCGAGCCGTAGGCGAGGTTTTTAATAGTATCACACGAGTGTTTTAATACCTAGTTATGTGCAGTTTCATACACTACTTTATCTACACTCATACATTTGGGATTGAATCTACTATAAATAAAAGATCAAGGTTAGAAAAGAGAGAGAGACTTTGGTTGTATTAGCTATATGTACCTACCTTGTAATAAGTCATTTCCTTAGCTGCATCTAAAATAATTTTGCAGTCCATTTTTTTCACATTTTTAAGCAAGAATAAAAAACACCTATGAAATTTACTATAACAAAATGTAAAAATTTAAATCAAAATTCAAATTTTTTTTGTAATGCTCTAAAAATGGCGCGCATTCTATTAGAAAAAAAAAATAGATGAGTGCATTCTTGCAAACTAATTGCAATAAGTCATCGATCACCATAGAGTGCATTTTAATCATGGAAAGTATGTGGGAAAATATCGTTGTTTTTTTTAATATCACGGCACTACCTTCTTCTTGGATTTGCCCTGTATCGTAATGAGAAAAAAAGTTATTTTATGATGCAGCTGACTGCATCGTAATGAGTTTTTTTTTTAATTTTACCTATTCACGAAATTAAAGTACGTATTTATATTACCTTTTTCGAATTCATATTTGGAACATTACGTTGTGAGTGTAGCTAAAACCTTTTTTAAGCTCTGACGTCATATCTGTACATGGATGAATGCGTGCAGCCGTGCGTTGATTGAGTGTCACAAACATGCTTGTGTGATTTCGAGCATACATTTTTTTTTGCATTTTACATAATATTTTATATCTCAAGATCATGGAGTTTATTTCTCTAAGAATATTATAAAGAGTGGAAATGGAAAGAAACTTATAAGGTTAAGTGTAACTGGGGGTCAAAAATGCAAGAATGCAATTTGAATGCATTATTATTTCGTGGTCCCCTCACGCTCGCAGCAAAAATCGATTTTCCTGCTAGTTTTTACGCACCAAAAGGGCTCTTTTCGTGCTGGAGAGGTAAAAAGAAATTTTGGCTACAATTTAGGTGTTTGGTAACTATTTAGGTGGAACAGAGGGTTATTTATTTTCCACAATATCTGGCATTGTCCATCAGCCATTTTTTAATGTCCCAACTGCTGGGGCACAGGCCTTCCTTATGGGTGGTAAGGAGGATGGGCCATAACCCACCACGCGGGCCCAATGCGGATTGGTGGGTGTTAACGACTGCAAAAGCAGCCGGGACCAACGACTTAACGTGCCTTCCGAAGCACGGAGGAGCTCGAGATAGTAAATTTTTGGTCACCCATCCCGTGACCGACCCTTGCGAACTTTGCTTAACCTCCGCAACTGCGCCACCGAGCTCCTCCTTTTCTTACACGGAATTGAAATAAATAAATGTTATTTTTTAAACTTTTTAGTCTGTCGTATTCTTTAGATACTGTCCAGTCTCATGAAATAACTATGTATGAAAAAAAATCTGCAAAATTAAGGAAAAATGCATAAATTGCGGCTGCCGCTTCCGTCGAGTGGCCGAATTGGGATACGCAAGGGTCGGTTAATGGGCCCTTTATGGAACCAGGGTGATAATGGGCTACTCCGTCTGAATGTAAGATAAGGACGTGTTGTCGCAGTAAAATGTGTGTATATTATCTATACTTAGGATAAATAAATTGTATGATGTGTGCATATTTGCTGTCGCCTCATCGCTCAATTATCAGCTGCACATCGCTCATTGCTTTGCATAATAAGGCTTGATTCGATTGAGGAGGAATTTCACCGATACCACTTTTCTCTAATTTTGGACAAAATTTCGTGTGTTTTCCTCTTTCGATGTCCATTTACGATCAAGCTCATTCATATAACGAATGTGTTCAAATTTTGGCCAACTCCTGTGTGTCCGTTTATATATTGGTTTAGAAGATGAGATAAGTATTGTCTAAACTTTAGTCAATACTTATCTCAGCTTTTACGTCACAGGATTGCACATTAGTCAAAACAAATGATGTATTTTAAAATGAATCAATCTGTCCTTTGACTTTCTAGTTAAAACAAAGTTAGGTGTTATTCATTTATAAAAATTGGCTTACAATTCATTACAATTTACAATTAAGTGTATAGTTATGATGTTTTAGCTCATGCTCTCTTTAATCATTTCTGCGGTGGTGTCGTGTGGGGCGGGTCGTTACGTTCCCTCAAATATGGTTGAGCGAAGCGATGGCTGGTCCACGCGTCATGCTCGTGAACGGGTGCTGCCAATGGGAATGGGTCTGCTTCTGAGTACCTATCTTAACGCATATTGAATTGTAAGAATTGCGTTTTTTTATTATTATTTTTTGTCTTGTATCAAGTGTTTTTTGGTAAATTTTGCCTACTTAGGTGCACTTTCGAGTAGCAGACATAGTGATTACTGATTTCTCAACTAGTTGAAAGTTATTTACTCTCACAATTACCTATCCGATATGTAGTAGGTATTTAATTTCAACCTACCTACCCATTGTGTGCAAACTTTTGTTACTTATTGTGATGGAAAATAACCTCACTTTAAATGTGGAGCTCATTTTTCAATGTTGACGACTCTGTATGAAATATACAGGGAGAAAAAAGCAGCCCTTGACGAGTTTCTTGCCGGTTCTTCTCGTTACAAGGTCTCCCGCTCAGGGTTTGCGAACCGATGGCGTAGCTTCTTTGACATTCACAAGTGCTTGTATCAGCCTAGGATGAATAAATATTTTTTTTTTATTTTTTATTTTTATTTGATTTTGATTTTAATTTTTTAGATGAATAGCCTCACTAATGCTCTCAGTTTCTATCTATTCACAAATTAGTAGCTATCTCGTCTGCTGAACACCTGTTTATTCAAGTTGTGTTTGAATAATTCATAAAACTGTAAACATTGCGGTTCGTATTGTGAATGGGAGCAAAGTTCGATTTCAATTACACGCGAATAGCAAATATTTGAGAGCTATGTGTCGGATATCGGATATCAACAGTGTTTTTTTACACGACTGCCCAAAAAAACAGAGGGTGTAATGTGTTCCGGGTTCATGTACATAATGTTTGTGTGTGGGTATTTGAGTTTCTTTATTCCACCATAACTTCTTAATACCTGAAGGACCCCCTACTGCAATGATACTTGCTATTCCACTAATCAAATTGTTCCATTACTCAACAACTATAATACGCACTTCACAAAACTGCACCTCAACCAAAGTGATGGCGTTGTAGCTTATGTTAAATCTGACTTAAACTACTCGGTTGAAGAACCGAATATACAGATGGCTTCTTGTCTATTAATCAAGTTGTCAAATAGCACGGCTGTACTCGGCATCTACCGTTCACCTTCTAATGACTCGATTGACACCTTCTTACACTCTTTGTGCAATATTTTAACAACTTTATCATCGTTTAATAATATCATAATTATAGGTGATATAAATATTAATATTACCCCTTCAACTGGAGACACTCGTGCCGCCGAATACCTTAACACTTTAGCTTTTCATGGATTTTTACCCAGCCATACTCTCCCAACTCGTGGTCCAAACTGTTTAGACCACGCTTTTTTAAAAACCAGCGTATCTTCAACTACCCTTGTAATAGACTCCACTATAACAGATCATTCCGCCGTGTTGTTATGTCTAAACAATAATCAAATACGTATTCCTTGTGAAACCACCGTACGCAAAATTGACTTTAATGGTTTGGATCACTCGATCAATAATATGGATCTTTCTATTATTTACCAGACAGATGACCCAAATCGAGCTACGGACCTTTTAATTGACACCTTAAACACAGCTTTAAAAGAAAACACCTTTGTTAAAAGGCTTCAACGTAAAAAGCGCATCCTCAAACCCTGGATCACTCCAGGAGTGTTGCGTTGTATTCGGAACAGGGATGCCATGCATCGCAAATTAAAAAAAAAACCAGATAACACTATCTTAAAGCTCACTTACACTAGGTATCGAAACTTTTGCACAAAACTTCTAAAAAAACTCAAAAGACAGTTTGACAGGAATGAGCTTCTTAAAGCAGGTACTAATCTAAAAATGTTGTGGAACTCTATCAAGCGAATAACTCAATTGTCACAGTCAAAACAACCTTCAACCCACCTACTACAGTCGTGTGTCACTCCAGTTGCCTCTGTCAATCGTACAAATTCTTACTTTGCAACGATAGGAGAAGAATTAGCCAATAAAATCCCTATGCTCCAAAACCAGCAGATTCCATTCCACAGCCCATCATGCTCACAATCGTTTGTCCTTCTTGACACTGACCATGACGAAGTCTTCACCACTATTCTGTCATTAAAAACTAACAGCGCTGTTGGCTGGGACAATATTTCCTCCGCTATTCTCAAGCGATATGCTGCCATCCTTACTAAACCATTAACTCATATATTTAACAATTGCTTTCGCTTGGGAATCTTTCCCGATGCATTTAAAAAAGCCAACATCCATCCCATCTACAAGAGTGGGGATAAGACATTGCCGGGTAACTATAGGCCTATAGCCGTCCTTACGTCGCTCTCTAAAGTTCTTGAACGCATCATCAATAAACGACTTATTGACTTCCTAGAAACCAACAACCTTATTTCACCGAACCAATTTGGTTTCAGACGCAATATCTCAACATCCGATGCCGTTCTTGAACTTATAAGTAATATTGTTACCGCTCTTAACAATCGCAAGCGATTGAAACGTGTACCCGGAAGTTTAAGCTGGAGCCATTCTGTACAGTCTTCCAAGCCGAGTTGTATGCCATCCTCCAAGCTACTGAAATTATTATTGGCCGAAAATTTAAGGAAACAGCCGTACTTAGCGATTCGAGATCTGCTCTCCAAACGCTACTTGATCCGGACTCCACACACCCAATCACAAAGGCAATTCAGGGTAATCTACAATTTCTCAGAGACAATCACCAACTAGTCTCATTATTCTGGATTAGAGCCCATGTCGGAGTGGAAGGGAATGAGAGGGCGGATCAACTGGCGAAGGAGGCGGCTCTCAAATTGAGGACCAGACCGGACTATGACTGTGGTCCCATCTCGTTCGTCAAACGTCACATCCGAGCGGAAACGATCGAGAAATGGGACTGTAGGTATAAATCCGGTAATACGGCGGCGACCACCAAGGTCTTTTTCCCTGATGGGGTGGTGGCATACAGCGTGGTGCGGAAGATGACCATAGATCGTTTGGCGTCGCAGATTTTGACAGGACACGGAGGATTCTGCGCATACCTGCACAGATTTAAGCTCAGGGACAGCCCCTCGTGTATCTGTGACCCGGCGACGATAGAGGACATTTTCCACATCATGCTAGACTGTCCAATACACAGCGTCGATAGGTACACACTGCGACAAAAAATGGACACAAAACTGAGCAGAGAAACCCTAAGAGAAATAATGAACAGCAAAAAAGAAAGGATTTTATTTATAGAGTATGCCAAAAGAGTGGCGGACATAGTAATAAATAGAAATAAATGATATTTGATAAGGTAATAAACATATAACAATAATGTACAATACAATACAAATGAAACAAATTTTAATGTTATTACAATAAGAAATTAATAAAAAAAAATAAAAAAATAGTATAAAATTGTAAGGAACGACAGATAGAAGACTATTAGTAAGTAAGCTTTGAATTATATAAAAAAAAAGTAGGCAATAAAAACATGTAGCTCTTATAGCTAAAGAAAAAAAAGGAAAAAAAAAAAGAAAAAAAGAAAATGGCAAAAAAAGTCCTGCCAAAAAGCGGGGAGCAACCGCATTTAAAAAAAAAAAAAAAAAAAAAAAAAAAAAAACAATCGCAAAAAGGTAGTTTCCATCTTTTTAGACCTTTAGAAGGCTTTTGATACCGTTCCCATCCCCACTCTCCTAAACAAGTTAGAAAGACTTGGCGTCCGAGGTGTACAACACAACCTATTCAGCAGCTATCTCCTGGAACGGTATCAAAGAGTGAAAATCAACGATACCTACAGTGACTACCTCCCCGTATCCTATGGCATTCCGCAGGGGAGCATCTTAGGGCCTACCCTCTTCCTCGTTTTTATTAACGATCTCTGCAATCTACACATCCCTAACGGCAAGGTGATCTCTTTTGCGGATGATACAGTGCTTACATTTACAGCAAACAACTGGTCCGATGCCATGTCCTCCGCCCAAAACGGTTTCAATGCTGTCAACTCACTGTTAGCATCGAATACGCTCACCCTTAATGCTTCGAAAACCAATTTTGTGACATTTTCTATTCGAGATGACTCCCAACCTACGCCCTCACCAACCCTTATAGCCCATACCTGTCTTACCCCGAACCTCAATAATTGTTCTTGTCCCCCAATTGCGTCTGTTCCCTTCATAAAATACCTTGGAATCATTGTTGACCGGAATCTCAACTTCAAACTGCACATTGAAGCCCTTACATCTCGGGTCAGGAAGTTAATAAGTTTATAACCCTGCACCAGACACGTAGTTGGATCATTTAAGTTTTAATTTATATCTATTTCTAGTTATGATTATTTCCTATATGTTGTGTTCCTATAGTTATTGTATAATAGGGATGATGACTAATGAATAAAATAACGAAAACTAATAAAAATCGTAAACATATTAAACTTTTAGAGTAGCTTGTATACCTCTTGGTTTTATATATTGCATATTATTTATTTTATGACCCTTCAAAGTTGGATGGACCATTTAAAAAGTATAAAATTTATTAAAATAAATGATACCTTTAATTAGTCCGTAAAATGTATAGCAAATTTGTCTAAGAAACTATTTTGATAAACACAATATTTAATATAGCTGCCGAACAAATTTCCTACGCGTTGCATACAAACTTCTCAGGCGTGACGTCATCACTTAGTAGCCGTTAGTCTGGAGCGTTTTTGTGCGAGTCCATTTGTGTGCATTTCACACTGTGATATCTCGGGCAGTTTTTATGCTAGCGAATTAATTCTTTTACCAATGTTTCTTTTTTTGAGAGGTAATTTATGTAACATAAAATAAAAAAAGTTGTCATCACCCTATTATGCAGATTTTAAAAACCATTAGCCTTTATTTAGTGCATGTTGTGTTTGTCTATAATAGATTGTGCAATTAGATCACTATTCCTTTGTGTAATTAGAAAGTTAGTTTAATTGTTGCAATTGTTGAAATACCTTTAATAAATAAAAAAAAAAAAAAACTGTCTGTAAACCAAAATTCATAAAAAATATTGCAGCAGCTTCAGCGAGAAAAAATAACAAACAAACAAACTTTCATTTTAGTCACAGATTAAAAAAAATCTCTTTTTGTTATAGTATAACAAAGTCCCAAAAGATTTTGAAAACGGGAACTATGATAGGATCACTCCCAAGGGCCTTTTATAAGCAAAAGGAGAAAGAATGAAATACATTTGTGTCATAAAAGTCATTGTGAGTTTGCCCGAAGTAAAAAAAACAATCATAACTTCCCCGGGTATTCTCGAAAATATAGCATCCATTTCCTTTGTAACCGCAAAATGCTTTGTATTTTGAATAAAAACATATTTTTGCTTCTACTTGTCTTTATAGCGACGATATTGCATGCATTGATTGAAAACATTTACGAAAAAGGTATATTGTATTCCCCTTTTTATTATATTGACCCAGGGAAGTTTATCAAACTAAGAATCAAGCAAACCCGAGAAGATCTCAACCTACCTCTATGAGAGTAGGTAAGGCTACCTGCACTATATATTTTTTTTTTTTTTGTATCGCGAAACGCATCGTAGCTAGAAATTTAATGATTTCTACATACTACTACTATTTAATTAGATTGCAGTCAAACTCTGTATAATAATAAAAAAAGGATTCATCCTTGCACAGTTGAGACTTCTGGATGATCAGGATCACAGATAGCTATGAGTATGAGTACGACCTGAATGGTGCAATGGTCAACATGCCGCCACCACGCAAGAGGTCCCGGGTTCGATTCCCGGCCGGGCAGAAATTGAAATGATGAATTTTAATTTCTGTGACGGGTCTGGGTGTTACTATGTATAATAAGTATATTTTTAAAAAGTATATAAGTAGTATATCAGTTGTCTAGCACCCATATTACAAGCTTTGCTTAGTTTGGGGCTAGATGGCGCTGTGTGAAATTATCCAAGCATTTATTATTATTTTTATTAAAAGTATGACGTAGAAATTCGCGAAGGAAGAAATTATGGCAATTCTTTCGGGAAGTGGATTAGGTACCACGCGGGCGGAAGCTAGCAGTTTTAAAATGTTTGCGAAATAGGTAGACTTTGAGACGAAAAGATGTTAAATGTTTCATCGGGTGATGATGATGGTGACATGTACTTCTAACACAGTAAAGTAAAGTCAGCATTGACAGATGTCTCATAGTTTGAAGCATTACTCAAAAAAGTTACTATGACAAAGTACTAAAGTGAAGCCGCTTCCGTTGCTGACCGTACCACCTGCAGCGGTATTACGTATATTGCCCTCTCACTTCCTCACACACTCACTTCTTTCGATCTCCGGCACCCTACTCACCAACAGAAACAACATTTAATTACTGTAAGGTACCTTTATTTGTCTGCGGTATTGAGTGAAGCAGCGTTTCCCAAATGGTGGGTCGCGCCCCGGCACTGGGCCACGAAAATAAAATACTGGGTCGCAGCATTGTCTCATAAACTTTAGATAAAAGAAAAAAAAACTACTTTTAGAAATATTGTATTTTTAAAGCACTTTACTGCACAAGTCATGATGTGTTAACAAAAACTGTGTGCAAAAATAATTCACAAATAATGTAACTTAAATATTCTGTAATAGGTATACTGTGACAAAGGTGTGGTACGTTTTTAAAATAAGGATCTTCCCATGTTCCCTTTTCAAAATTACGGCTCACAAAATGAAGTGCGAAATAAAAAATATAACGCCACTTTCGTGAAATGAGATCTTTGAGCTCGTGCGCGAAACACGTGCTCCGTAATTTGAGCGGCTATTCGATGCTACGTAGTGAACAAGTGCTACGATCTTGTTACGGCGACTACGGCGTAGTCAAGGTATCTTGTGTAATAGGTTTTTTTGCCTACGCTTGTAAAAAAAGCGATGTTTTACAACGGTTCATATTAAAAGTAATAACAAAAATATCAAAATGTATGAAACGGTAGATGTTTTTCGCGATTTCAGAGTTGGTCTCATAGTAAAAGTTTGATGGTCCCTATCTACCTTATTCGACATTAGGGGTTATTTTGTTACACGTTGTATAATGTGAATTTGTTGAATGATGGTGAAAGTTCCACTAACTCCTGGGGGTTAGGAAAGTATCACAGTTGATATCTAATTTAACGCGTGGTTGATTTTTATACAAGGTCCATAATAGGTTTTACTCCTTTGTATGATTAACTTACATACTTTAATCAAAGCAACTAACCCTTCCGAAAAATCACGGCCAATTTAACAAGGGTTCGATCAGCGACGACCGTCTGCAATTTATCGGGCCCATCCTGATATTTTTTTTATTCCTTGTATCTTTTGAACAGAAATATGTACTTCTATTGGCGGTCCTTATTTGACCCTTAGTTAAGTTAAAAAAACCTCATAAAATGTATAATTTTTTTGTGCCAAGATAAGGGTTAACATACTTACAGATTCCGGCAAACATCTTGACGCTCTTTCTTTTTAGTGGGGATAAGTTCGCGCATGTGCACTTGCGAACGACCAATAGCGCGCGCCCCTCTGATCTCCTCCCGCCCCCGTACCTCACCGCTACGCATACCTAAATAAAATACGCGTTCTACGCAATCCCCACCCGATTTTAAGATGTTTGCCGTCTACTGTACATACCACTTTAAAACCACTGTGATATTTGATTAAAAATGTGAATAGCAATAGCAATAAGCAATCAAGCTAAACTATAATTTTTTATATTTTTTCTTACCTTTCCAATAAAAAATTTAAAGGCTCTCAGAAAAGCTGCATCGAACAGGTCAAGGTTGAAAAAGTGAAAAGTACACAAAACCTTTTTGAATAAAAGCAAAGTCAACTTGTCTGAAAAAACCGAGGGGGTTAGATAAAGCGCCCGCAATTTTTCAGGCCCATCCTCTTCTGTGATTATGCTTATTTCGTCCTGTATTCCATACGTTGTGTTTACAGGAATGTTGGGATGCTAGATGGTGCTTCATTTGTATATTTTTTTTAGTACGAATATTTTCTGTAAGCAATCAAAATGTTTTTCTATTTGCACTTAATTTATTTGTAATGTTATTTTCAATAAATTCAATGGCATTGTTGATTCTTTGAAGAAATTAAAATTTTATATTATGGCCCTTATAGCCGTCAACTAGCGCCGCCATTTCATTTTAAAATACTTAACTTAAATTAAATACATAAGTGCAATATAATTGAATAAATAAAATAGTTTTTATTAATTAAGTAATAACTACTATTGTAATGAAACTAATATACTTACTAATATAATATAATGATAAATAAGTGTTTGCTATCTATTATTGTTGTTGTGCCCGACAGGGTCCATAGTGATCTAAAATATTATAATTTAAGAACTAGGTACTGTAACACTGTGGAATGCAATAAATGATTTGAGTATTGAGTATTTATTTTTATTATACGTACTTATTATTATTATTATACATACTTAGCCCCTTTTACATTCACAAGTGCTTGTAACAGCCTAGACTGAATAAATTATTTAGAATTTTGAATTTTTTAAATTGTCTCTAATATTTTTTGAATGGCTTTTCAACACTTTTCATTCTTTCTGTAAGTTTTGAAATCCATTTAAGCCAAAAGTGGCCACTGTCATCGTTTCGATTGCATTTTAAAGATTGAAAAATAATATTAGAGACTTATTCAAAAAATATTAGAGACGATTTAAGAGGGCATGGATGTTTGCTTTCTTTTAAATATTTACTTGGTTTACGAGTAATAAAATAAATGTATTGGCGGCGCTAGTGGATCAATATAAGTACCTTAAATAGGCATATTTAGTTGAAGGCAAAAAAAATACTTTTCATAATATGGTAAACAAAATGTCATTTCCAGTATTCTTTTGACTCTAAAGAACCTTTCTGGTTCCACAACGGCCGATATATAACGGAATACGCAAATAGAAATCGGCTGTGCAAAAAAGACTGAATTTTGTCTCCACGACACCGCGACCATAAATATAAACATACGTTTTTATTGCCAAAGCGCTTCTGTTAGGCGTATAAAATAAAATTGGGACGTCTAATGGTTCAATTCTGTTACTGAGAGCAACATATGTTTAGACCTTTAGGATCTTATCGCATTCATAACGTAAATCTTCTAGAACGTACTCAGAGAACGTAGATTATTGTGGCAAGATTGTCGCAATAACAATTTGTTTTATCTGTACTTATGTGTAATAAAAAAGTGTGTGTGATAAATGGCAATTCTTCTAAAATTAACGCTAGTAAAATTGAATTACAATGTATGGGAATGACATAAGCTATCGCTTTGCTCCTGTTAATCCCATACATTGTCATTCTATTCTACTAGCGTTAATTTTAGTTGAATGGCCTGGCCATTTGAGTAGACCCTCTGTGCAGACAGGATCAAAAAACTTTAAGCAAAGTTGTCACAATGTAAATTAGGATTACAGGATTTTTCTTTACTCTCTTTTAGGATCTTGCAAATTAAATATAAAGCAAAAGATATGCAGACTAAATTCTGTCATATTCAAGCAATAAAGGAGACAAAGAGACACTTATATAAATTCATTATTGACAAAGAAAAGAAAAAACTCTATAGCCCATGAATGGTCGGGTTTATTTTCACTTTCATATTCTCGCGTAAATACCCCTTACCAGATAATATGTGACAATGTTGTGCACATGGCGAAACAACCCATTTTGAACCTTTGAAATTTAATACCTGTACGTGGCTATTGTTGTAACAGATGTTTCCAAGTTAAAGAACCTTTTACAGCATTAGTAAAAGGATTTGTCGATACAAATAATTTAATAAAGGTACCTATATAAAACCATCTTTTTTGTAATAGGTATACAATGTGACTGTAGTTATGAAATAAAACACTTTTTAACGGATACTAGCGCGGTTTTATTGAAAGTTCTTTGGTAATTAGTTTGTAATTGGTTTGATTTTTTATTTTTCCCGAAGTTTCGGTAGTCACGGGGGACTGAAGCTGCTCGTAACTGAAGCTTGGGAAGTGAATTGCGGTATTTTTCCTTTTGAAATTTTCGTACAGTATCGATATTCCGTTTCGGATTTCCGAATCAGATTCCGTCTGTATGTGGCGGGCACTAGCACCTACCTACCTATTGCCTATGTTAACTTACCTACGTTTTGTTAAATGTCCGAGTTCCGATGACCCTTCTCACTACCTAAGACAGAACACTCCTGAATGTTGGTGCTATTTGACTGGTGGTACAGTTCTGTTTTCGAATTTCACATTCATAATGCTGCTTAATCTCTAAAAATAACAACTACTCATTGTGAGATTTCGACATTATACAACGTGTTACAAAATAACTCCTAATGCCGAATATGGTAGATAGGGACCATGAAACCGAACAACTTTTACTATGGGACCAACTCTGAAATCGCGAAAAAAATCCGCTGTTTCATACATTTTGATATTTTCGTTATTAATATTCGTATGAAACAGCTGTTTTTTTCATAATTTCGGAGTTTGTAAAAGTTATCCAGTTTGATACTATATTTTGACATTAGGGGTTGTTATATATAACACGTTGTATTTAGTAAGATAGAGGACCTTACATATTTTTTTATATATTTAAGCGGATTTAATAGGACCAAAATTATCTGCTCTAGTTTACTTCTATAAACTACATTATTTGCTCTTAATTTTGCTACTTATATACGGTAAATTGGAGTCGTAAATTAAAGAAAACAAATACTCAGCCCAGCCAAACAAATAATTCGATTACCTCAGTTACCGCGAAGGTATTTTAGACAATCAGAAAAATCTGGGTCACTATACGACACAGCTTAAAAATGTTTAGTAGGTCAACTGTTAGCTGCAAAGCTGGGTTGAAGGTCGTTGAGAATGAGAAATTGCAACTGCGGAAAGATAAGGCAAAGTTGTAAAAATGTTTTCTTTCGTAATAACTTTTCTCGCAACTTTAGTCCGCTAAAATTTAAATTGTAAAAAAAGGCCTTAACTTGAGATGATCTATACTTAACTAGTGTTGTGTCTAAGAGAGGGCAGTAGTTAATTTAATTATAACTTTTACATTATAGAGCTTTACCAATACCAATCAGTTTTTGTATGTACTCGAATGTATGTAACGTAATATGAAAGGCACGAAGCTAGAATGATGAGCGTCATCCATTCTTTACGTTTTAAGATTAGCTGAATTGAAAATGTTTGAAAATTTTAACCTTAGCGTTTTAGCAGTGCAATACGTTGTTTTCTTAAAAAAACTCGTGACTGTCATCTTTTTAAGCATTTGTTTCTTTCACAAAAAGATAAAGCTCGTGGAATACTACCATAGACAATAAAAAACAGAGTTTTTGGTCCCTCATCATTCTAGAGATTATTGTACCCTTTATATTTAAACTGATAACTATCACTTCACACAGAAGACATTAGATAGTGAAAAGCATTTCACGAATAAATTCTATAGCTTTTTCCAGTTAATAATAATGAACGTACTGTTAACTCCTATGCTGTAACACCCACTCCAAAGTTAGAAGACTCTCTCGCCAATTAAACGCCGTGAACCACTCTAGGGAAAAATCGAGATCGGGTAGCCATGTGAGCACGCCCTAATGATACGGCGAAGGTGGGTTGCAATTACCTCTTATATAGTTTGCCCAATTTACGGAAACATTAGGGCTGGCAGTGGGTAAACAAAAGAGTGCTGATTTAGGCTGGTTAGAGCAGTGATGATTGAGGATTGAGTATTATGTGGTATTTACTGGTCGAATATGCGCTTTTTGACGACAATCGCTTGTAAAATCTAATTGCGAAGCTAATAATAATAATAATAATAATAATAATAAAGACTTTATTGCACGTGATAGAAAAACGATACAATCAGAAAAAACAAGAAAACATACAATAGGCGGCCTTATTGCTACATAGCAATTTCTTCCAGGCAACCTTGGGCGAAATAAAATAAGATAAATAGGATAAAAGGGGAATAGGTGCACTTTAGAGGACAGAATATAATTATATAAAAATACTAAAGGATAAAAACATAATTCCATGGTATAGATAGGAGATAAATATAAACAAGAAATATTAGTCGCGGGAAGAAGAGAGAAAATGACTCCTAACTTGTTCTCTAAATGACCTTGGAGTTTGAGCCTTTCTGATGCCCTCCGGCAGAGAGTTCCACAAACGAACAGCATGGACGGAAAAGGAATAGGAAGCAAAGTCGGTAGCGTGGCGAGGAATATTAAGGGTAAGATTAGAGGAAGAACGCAAAGAAGAAAGTGAAATTGAAGAACGAAAGGTGAAAGGTGAAAAGTTGCTAATTTCATAGGGGGCGATTCATTTTTCCAAAAGATTGTCGATAAACAGCACTAGTTGACTAAAATCAATTAGCAATAATCACCTGAAAAATCAACCCGCGCCAATACCGCATTAAATTGAAATTGGCGCGATAACTTTATAAATGGTAGTATTTTATTCGGGTAACAATAAATTCCCATTCTGGGTATTAAAAATACTGAATATAGCGCACTGAAATACTAAGTGGGCGACGGACTGAGGGCGACTAGAAATGTTGAAAATGGGTAACTTTTAAATAGGTACTAATTGAGTCGATAACTAGTTATTTAGAACGAGCGACCAAATCACTATTTGGGCGACAACCTTAGGGCACACAAAACATAAAAAATTGGCATATTATTATATTTTATTTAAAAGGTGACTATTATCCTAATCGAGATGACAAAAATACCATGTTGGGCAGCTTAAATCAGTTATAGAGTTACCTACTTAGTATTTTTATCACACATTTAGAATTTTCACTGCTTACTTAAATTATTTGTCTCACACAATATGTAGTCGCCCGTTTAGTTGTTTTGTCGCCCAAAAAAATAAACCTCTGCCAGGTTTAGTATTTTAGTATCCCATTAACAGTCGCCTTTAATTATTTCCAGTCACCCAATTATTTACTCGTAATACCTCTTTATAAATAGGTTACATAAAAATTACATAAAATATTTGATTGAATCAGGCGTCATTTGGCGGAAGTCCCTAACCATTTTGAAAAAAGAAATATATGTAGCTTACTTCCGCAAACAAAATAAGCAAGATGCACCGCCCGCCCGCCCGCAAAAATATGCACATGCACACCACAAAATATAAGTGCACAATACCTGCATTTAGCAAGACAGCAACACACCTTGCACCTTTACCAATAAGGCTACTTATATTTTGTGGTGTGCATGTGCATATTTTTGCGGGCGGGCGGGCGGTGCTTCTTGCATATTTTGTTTGCGGAAGTAAGCTACATTATATTTCTTTTTTCAAAATAATTACATAAAAGTTATTAAATAGGTTTAGGAATATTAATGAGTTTTTAGGAAAAATAATTTTCATACGAATATGTTTTTATGGTTTATTTATCTGACAACCGTAAACGACAACATTACGAAACTTTAATGTTCAGAGTACTTTGAACGCTTACCTAGTCATGTGATGCTGCCTAATTCCGTTATACTCCTGCTTTATTAGGTATTCTCGTATTTTGTACTATGCGAGGGTTTCTTGTAAATTAGAGGCTGACAAGTAACTCTTGGGAGGAACACGTATAAGATCAGAATGATTATTGACAATGAAGCTAACGAGAAAAGAAGATAATAGCATTGCTTTTCTCAGGGCTGATTTTTTTATTCTTAGATAAATAAATAAAATAAATATTTGACAACATCACATACATTGCTCCGATTCCAAAGTATGTAGCTAAAGCACTTGTGTTATGGAAATCAAAGACAACGGTGGTATCACAAACACCCAGACCTGAGGCAATATAGAAAAGTTCATTTTCTACATTGACCCAGCCGGGGATCGAACCCGGGACCTCAGAGATGGCGACACCTTGAAAACCGGCGTGCAAACCACTCGACCACGGAGGTCGTCAAAGATAACAAAGCTAACAAGAAAAGAAGATAATAGCATTCCTTTTCTCAGGGCCGATTTTTTTATTCTCAGATAACAAGATGTTTTTTTAATTATAATTAAATAAATTAAAAGTCTTGTAAAAAATTGACAGACAAATATGAGAAACATTTCAATTTGGCGGGATAACACGACTTTAGGCATTGCAAAAAGCAGACGAAGATGGAACTAATGGGTACTGTTATGCTAGCTATAATCTACTCTTTGTTATTCCTTACAGAAAAAACCGTTTTAAAACATAAATTTAGTATCTCGTATTTTACTTAATAAAGCATATTTTCTAAAGAGCAACATTAATTTTGAATCTTGTTCTTTTGTATTCCTAATAAGAACTTATTTAAACCTAACAAACACGTATAACGAAGCTCTCAGAAGTCCTTAGTACCTCCAGGGACATTACCCTAACCCGTAGTCCATTATGTAAATCCCCGAGCTGTCAATTTACCTCTCATTGCCCTGAAAATAAGTTAAAAACGTCTTACTTTACGACGAAGACGACAGTCGCTAATGTTTGAAATGTTGCCTGTTTGTTTTAATAATTATCTTGGCAGTGAAAATTACGGAAAAAAATGTTTTTTTTTATTTTGCAAGACCAACAGCTAAAATTAGAGTTAGTAGATTTTTATTCTAGGTACCTATTTTATTCACCAATAGAATTGCTATTTGCTGTTGCTATGGGCTCTTTTTTATTATGAAAAAAAACCCCAACCACATTAAACTCAATTGACAGAGTTTTATTTCATTTTTTATTTATTTATCGGAAATTAATTTTAAATTCATTTCTGATTTAATTCAAAATCTAAACGAAACAATGCACTCATTAAAAGCTGTCTTCGTAATAAATGCAACCCCTAATTTTTGTTTCTCGCTCGTTTAATTAAACGCCTTGAAAAATTACGAAAGTAACCTACTAACCTAATTATTGTTCTACTCTCAATATTTCGCAACTAAACTCTTAAGGAATGCACCCTTATTATTAAAAGTTTACACGATAAATTTGGGGTAAAACGAGCTTTTATAGAAGGCCACTTGAAACATATTATACAAAAGTACCTAGTGCTTGTGTGTGGCTTTGAGCACAGCGATAAAATGCAGCAGAAATTAACAATTTAATGTAAAATCCCATTTGGTTAACTATCGCGTCTTTGTATTCTACAGTCTGCTTGGTAATAGCACAGAATACCTAATAGGTAATTAATAGTCTTTCAAAGCCGAATAGGGCAGATAAGGTACCATGCATATAACCCGGATAAATATTATTAACATTGAAAACCATGCATGGCTAGGAAATTATATTTTTTATCTGTTTGGAAGATGCAAAATTACAACCTTAGACGCAAATAGACTATTACATCTATCCGATAATCAATTCCTTTGATGCGCAATAGCAAAACACAATTTCGGTCTGGAGTTGCCACTATGCTTTTTATCCTAAAAAGAAAAAAAAGGTGGTGGTTTTCTGAGTTTCTAATAATGTTCCTACAATATTATGTAAGAATATATTGCTAAACACCCTGTGTAACTTGCGTGCCAAGTATTACAGTAAAAAAAAACATTCTTGCCTTTAAAAAAATAAGTTTGGATCAATTTTGACTTTTTTATTTGATTATTCTAGCTAAATCAAATACCTACTAACCAAACTACCTTCTAAACCAAAACCTACCTACCTACCTCATAATTAAATACGTAAGCGTTGAAACGACCGCTCCGCTTACCGCTACTATTGCATACCTACGCCGCTTTTTCGGCTACCCAGTCTTTAACAATTCGTGCTTTCAGAGTAATTAATTTTTAATTGCTGAGAGTAACTCGACAGCTTCCTTTTCCCATTGTTTCGACATTGGAGACTTTGAACAAGGAAAAAGGTAACAATTTCAATTCTATAATTATACTTCTGTAAGGTATATAATAACGTATCTTAGCAACGCAAGTAAAAAGGAAGTAAAAATGAGGTCTTCAAACTTGTTTTTTTTATTTTGCAAAAATGTTGTGCCTGTTGAGATTTTGATTTTTTTTTTCGTGATGATATCTTAATGGATTTGGATAAAATTAGGAATGAGTATGTCAGAGGAAGTCTGAAAGTAGCACCAGTAACAGAGAAGTTGAAAGGGAATCGTCTGGCTTGGTTTAGGCATGTTATGAGAAGAGGATGAAAGGCATGTTACTAGGATAATATGGATGTAGTAGATTGTAGCAGATTTACGCACTGCACCGACCCCAAATAAATTGGGATAAGGGTAGGGGGATGATGATGATGATATCTATAGTACATTACTGCAGCGGCACGCAACACAGGCATTGAAGGACGAACGTGAAAATGTGGGCCGAGGCGAAGCCGAGGCACACATACGTGAGTCCATCAATGCGTTTTTTATTGTTATTTTTTATGTCTTGTCTCAAGTATTTTTTGTTAAATTTTGCCTACTTAGGTGCACTTTCGAGTAGCAGACATAGTGATTACTGATTTCTCAACTAGTTGAAAGTTATTTACTCTCACAATTACCTATCCGATATGTAGTAGGTATTTAATTTCAACCTACCTACCCATTGTGTACAAACTTTTGTTAATTATTGTGATGGAAAATGACCTCACTTTAAATGTGGAGCTCATTTTTCAATGTTGACGACTCTGTATGAAATATACAGGGAGAAAAAAGCAGCCCTTGACGAGTTTCTTGCCGGTTCTTCTCGTTACAAGGTCTCCCGCTCAGGGTTTGCGAACCGATGGCGTAGCTTCTCTGACATTCACAAGTGCTTGTAACAGCCTAGACTGAATAAATGATTTTTTGATTTGATTTGATTTGAATGCCCAGTTGCGGCCAAGGCTTGTATAGTACTTTTCTCAAATAATGCGCGGAAATTCAAACCAAGTAGTAACTTTTCTAACATTTTATTTTTATTTAAAATTACAGTAATTGAAAGTAACAAACCGCACCGTCTTGTGTTTCTACGTCTTTTACATAAATCTGAATATGTCGTTGCATCTTCATGCACCGAATATGGCAAAAATCAAACCTGAAACAAAAATAAAGAACGTGTAAAGATGTGATGTTAGCTGTTTAACTAAAACAAAGTGGTAAATTAGTACCTATATAAGTAGGTATCAATAAATACGAAAACTTACTTTTTAGGATCCAAATACACACTGTCTAATGCTTCTGACAAGAAAATTTGCACGTTTGATGCAGACTTCCTACATTTATACCCTTGTGAATGTCTTTGGGCATTGCAATTAGGTTTACATCTGGTTTACCTAATGTTTTTTTTTATTTTGGAGACAAAATGTATTCTATTACAGTTCTTGCCGCTTCTTGAATTTCAGGTGGCGTCAAAATGTTACTTTCGTCGCTTGAACTCATTTTTATATTAAATTAATTACTTAATTTAAATCGAAGATAAAATATTTGGCAAAACAACAAACAATTTCAACAATAATAACTTCCCGCGCTAAGATCCATAGATAATACAATGATATTTTACGCCACCTGTCCGAATCGTATGTTACACTTAAGTTTTGTAACCAGGAATACGGATTAATGGGCGGGCATTAGTGCGCTCATGACACTGTTACCGTGATTCGGAACTTTCCATTTGCAAAGCCAGTTCTAATTTTAAATATTGATGATGATCACAGACCTCATTGGCTGTCGTGTTTCATTGAAAATTTGGTTCCATTTCTGAATTACACGTGTATAATCAGTTTCAATACTAACATTTACGGTCAGACGCAGGCAATGTTTCTATGAAAATCCATTATTACACGTTAGTAATGGATTCTCATACAAAAATTGCCGGCGCGGTTTAGGTCTGTCCGGAAACTCCGATTTAGCCCGAAGAAGGTTGTCCAAATAATGTTCGAATTTCCAAGCATGTTTGAGAAATAGTACATTACAGCCGTGAACGGGAAGCTAGCGATTGCATTGTCGAGGATGGTTTGAAGCCCGAGCCGCAGGCGAGGGCTTTAATCATTCGAGGCAATGCAAGTAGCTTCCAGAACAAGGCTTGTATAGTGCTTTTCTCAAGAAATGCGAGGAAATAAAAAACTTTTCAATTGAAACTTAATTAAATTTAATTCCCGCCAGTTTTTTTTTTGGGTGCATTCCAGCAGTTTAATCGCTCGAAGCGCCGAAAAGCAAAATGAGATTTATCATAGACAAATCCTCTGAGTAATCTTGAATTACGTGCAGCGCCATCTACCGCCGAAAAGCAAAAACCCATTTCATTTCACTTCTCGGCGGTAGATGGCGCTGTACATAATTCAAGATTACTTAGAGGATTTGTCTCTGATAAATCTGGTACAATACAATGTAATATTTATTTATTCTTATAGTAATATACTCTGTGCGCACCATTTTTTTTATTGTATCGTTATTATAGTAGTACCTACCTATTAAATAATTTTACCTTTATAATATTAACTGTCTTGTCGTTGGCTTGCGTGCCAGAAAAAAGGAACTAAAGTTATGGCTGTATGGTGCAAATGTGCCTTTGCTTTTTTTGTTTTTGTGAACAGCTAAAACAAAAAAAAGAAGTTGCCGCAGACCACCCAGATCATCTTCGCACTGTACCTACTTCCCGCACTGGTGCTGGTGCGGGAAGTAAGTATTAAAATTCATTCCTGGCCTGAATTTTAAATTTAGAATGTGATGAACCAGACCCCCTCGGAAATGTGGAACGCCCCGCATTCCTTTTTCAAATGGAATGATAAGATTTCAGAGCATAAGTGAGAAAAATAGATTTATTCAACCGGCTTGGTACCGTAATAATTGAGATGACGACCTCCGTGGTCGAGTAATTTGTAATGGTGTCGCCATCTCTGAGATCCCAGGTTCGATCCCCGGGAAAAAACTAACTTTTCTATATTGGCTCAGGTCTAGGTGTTTGTAGTTCCACCGTTGAACTCTGTCGGTCAGTCTCTGATTGCCATAACACAAGTGTGCTTTAGTTATTTAAGAATCGGAGAAAAGTTTCTGATGTTGTCTAATATTTACTTATAATATCTATTTATATTGGATTTATTTATTAATATAAACTAGCGACCCACCCTCGCTTCGCTTCGGTTTCTTCCGTTATTTTACCAATTGCAACCTTCCACCCACAATCCCCAAAAATTAAACAAATACCTTCCAGTCGGCACCTCCATTCACTCCAAAAGTCTGTTTATTAAAGGAGGGTTATCGCTCGGCTTATGTTATAATTGACATAAAATCTTAACAAATGATATACCTAAACCTTTCCCATAAATCATTCTATCTATTAAGAAAAACCGCATGAAAATCCGTACAGTAATTTTTTGAGTTTATCGCGGACAGACAGACAGACGCGGCGGATAACTTTGTTTTATAATATGTAGTGATGGATTAATATTGGAATTAAGGCGAGGCAGTTCCCGAAATTTACTCTTTCACTATGTCTTTAGGATAAGGTTGAATATTGCATAGCTTTAATTGACGCTACGCCAGAAATTTGACGAAATTTAGTACATTTTTATTGATTTCTGAAATACTGGATTATTTATTAAAAATGTACTCGGTTATTGTGTTAGATCAATAAAAAAGCTATCCTTTTTGCATAAAAAATCATATCACTGTCGTTGAAAATAACGAAATCTGACGATTTGAAGTTTATTTTTATGGTGTTATTCAAGATTTATTTACAGAGTAACCATGCCAATTTTCAATATTCTGTTCGGTTATTGTGTTTCTTTGTTTCTTTTTCAGTCTACAGTATTTTTTGTAAAGTAGAGTTCTACATCAGTTCTTCACATTGGAAGTTCAAAAATCAATAATTTCATCAAATCGTGAACTGGCCTCGCCTTAAGTTGTTATACTTGACAGTTTCTCAATTGTTTATGTAATGTTAATTCTCATCTCAGCTAGACATCTGTAACTGTTCGCTGAAGCGTGCAGGCTAGGAATTCTATTTGGGCATGACTTGCGAGCCTGTCATAGCCGCTAAGTGAGGACATACGGGGCAGAATTGCGGAATTTAACCGATTTAGGTACAGTTTTTTTTTAATCATTAATTTCTTTAGATTTTTCTACGTGCAGTTTTAAAAATGCACATAAATTCCGTTGTAGTATCATTCACACTTGTTTGTAGCAACATGAAGAATCTCTTTTGCTTAGTCGGTGCGACTGCTTTTTCTAATACTAATGAACGCTCTAGTCAATCGGATGTTTTTTAAGTTTGTAAAAAAAGCTAGAGGTTCAAGATTCATATGGGTATCAGTCTTTCAACTCAAGAAATCCTTATCTAATATAAGAAAGAACTATAAATAGTGTTAATTAGACTCTTTTTAAGGTGAAAACTACCTACTATCGACCTTTGAGCAGTAAATGTACTTACCTTCTTCCATGCAATACTAATAAATAATATACTAGAAAAAATACGACTCGCACTAGATAAATTCTCGGACGGGAATTCAACCCGCGACCTTTGGATAACCAGTCCAATGCTCTGACCGCTGAGCTACCGAGTCAGCTGCTCAGCGGTGAGAGCAATTGGACGAAGTGACTTCGTAGCTCAGCGGTCAGAGGGGGTCAGAGCATTGGATTGGACCGGAAATCCAAAGGTCGCGGGTTCTATTCCCGTCCGAGAATTGATCTGGTGCGAGTCATATTTTTTCTACTATACTTATTATGTAACTAGTATCCATATAATTGCATTGTAAATGCAAAAATCACAAATTTAAAAATTTCCTACTAAAAATTGAAATACGAACAAAAATATAGTAAAGTTCATTAACATGCACCGTGTGTTTTCTAACTCATTGTGCCACAACACAAGCACTTGTCGGTTCGTTTGCAGACAGCCACTTGTGTTCTTATAAAGCTTTTGTTTTTGTGAGAGAGTTGTTACTTACGTCCGTAGTTTGAAAGTACTAGGTCATAAAGTTTGGTCTAACTATGGCCTGCCTGTTACCACAGTTTTCTGGCTCTATATTTTTCCTAAATAAAAACCATAGAACATTAAGGGTCTATTTATAACCATCCGTGAGAGAGAGGTAATGGTCGCATCCAAACTCGTGGTACGTCAACCCGTGTAAGATGCAGGGGTCCCGGGTTTGATTCCCAGGGGGGGTACAATTTGTACTCGGTTTGGTTGGTGTTGGGGCTTATTTCAAGTCTTCCTGGCTAGCTACCACCATCTTACCTAATTCTGACGCCATAACAATAATTTAAAAATTCTTGTGTTCCGGCCGTTAGAGGTTAGATAGCCAGTTCCTCAGTGATAATGATTCCGGGAGTATTGCGCTTCCACATTCGGCCTTGTAAGGTGAAGGCCAAGCACTACCCCGTTGTGCATAAAAAAACCGCGCTCATCAGCTTCGGTCTTTGTTTTGCCAAGTATTTTCGCTCTAGCAAAAGGAAAAGAGAGCTAATAAAAATGTTGGACATTTCTCATTAAAGTTACGAAGAGCTCGGTAGCGCAGTGGTTTAGCGCCTGGCCCAGAGATTGCGGAAGCTAAGCAACGTTCGCAAGGGTCGGTCATGGGATGGGTGACCAAAAATGTATTATCTCGAGCTCCTCCGTGCTACGGAAGGCACGTTAAGCCGTTGGTCCCGGCTGCATTTGCAGTCGTTAACACCCACCAATCCGCATTGGGCCCGCGTGGTGGGTTATTGCCCATCCTCCTTACCACCCATAAGGAAGGCCTGTGCCCCAGCAGTGGGGACATCAAAAATGGCTGATGGACAATTAAAGATACTACTTCATCTAATACGGAATGGTTTGGATTTATTATGGCAGTAACTAATACATAAAAAACACAAATAACCGTAATTACAATATATCTACCTAGCATATAGCATTTTCATATTGCTTATTGTTGTACAAGGCACGCGTGGAAAATATTTTGCATTCAATCGAAGCAAGGAATTTTTCATTTGTTGAGTTTTGTTCCAATAAAATGCAATTTAATGTTCTGTTTTCCTTTAGCGAATATCTAAAAGTAGTATGGAAATAGTAGAACGAAGAGGTTAATAGTTGATTGATCTTCAAAGAAAATCGTCCATGGGCTTCGCATATTTTAGTGAGCTTATCCCAACGTACACAAAATCGTGCCATAGTTTAAACTTGTCATAAATGTCTTAAGGATTATTTAGTATGGCAATAAATATGATGATAGAGGTTTTTCAGAATTATTGGCTTGAGCAAAAGGCAAATGTTTTTTGTTAAAAGTGTTCTGAAATAAAAAAAGATACTTACTTAAAAACAACTTTTTTTATAAATAAACGTTTTTAAGACGGACTAAAATATAAAAATCCGACTAAAACATAAAAAACAAACTAGTAAAAAGAAGACTAAAACGTATAAAATAAATTCTTTTGTAAATATTTATGACCTCTACCTACAGAAGTTTGAAACCTAAAAACGTGGGGCGCATTTTGTATTTTGTAAGAACTTTGTATCATCAATTGTTTTTAGCATGCGAAAAAAAGAAAACCAGTTTTTTCCACCAAAGCCAGTAGTTGTGACGCTGGTGCTAAAAGTAGCTAAAATACGAGTTATTTAAGAAGATACTTACCAAGAATCGCACCAATAGTTCAATCGTGAACCACACATTGCACACAAGTTCAATGTAGAAGAAGGCCGCGTGTGGTTGGCCGTCATCGTCATGCCACAAAGACGTATGGACCACAGGCTTGTAGTCCCAAGTGGCATTTATCGGTGGTGGTAGCGTCGGCCGTGCTACTCGCAGGTCGGGGTGCGTCTTCAGGCAGAACGAGAGCACTGACACGCAGATGAAGAAGACGGATACTACTGATATCACCTGTGGAAGAGAAAGAAAGAAGATTATTGTTACAGCGATGATGATGATCGATCACCATTGTTAAGCAACGCTCGGTCCGGCCAGGTGTCGGATGGGTGACCGTTAAGTGGCATTACAACTGAGCGCTTCCGTGCTTCGGAGAGCAAGTTAAACCGTCGGTCCGGCTGTTGTCATCTGATAAGGCCTTACAGGCGGCTTGATAAACTCTAACACCAGAAGTGGCCACTTTTTCATACGATAATAATAAGAAGAATTTGGAAAACAACACCAAAAGACCTCGAAGAAGGGCAAGGTAGCAAGACACAAGTAGCGAAGTCTGTATTTAGAAATTTCACTGCAAAATTGTTTTGAAATCGTTTCAAACAAGAATTTCGTTGAAGAAGTACCTAAGTGTTTAAAAAGGTCACAAGATAAAAAACATATAGAATTGAAAGTACATAAAGATCTTTACTCGGCTTTAACAGAAGTTGTATGTCAACATACACTATTTGCGATAGGACCTTTCGGAAGTGACGCTCGTCCCGCGGGTCACAACAGATACGGCATCCGGCTTCCATAACGGATAGTAAACTGCCCGCCCAGTTTACTTCATTTCCTGACATGAAGGATCTCGTGACAAATATTATATTATCGTGATGCTTTTGGTTGAAGGTTCTGAATATGCTGTTTTTTGGGGTCGGAGTTTGTAACTATCTTTTTACCGACTTCCAAAAAAGGATAGGTTCTCTGTAATGTTCGTCTGTATATATTTTTTTTGTGTATGTCCACCGATTACTCGAAGACGGCTGGACCGATTGAAATGATTCAAACGTTATTACATTAGGTAAACTCCCAAGTTGGTCTCATTTTTTTAAATTTGGAAATCGGTTCAGTACTTTTCAAGTAATCTTGAAAAAAAGCACGAAAACAGTATGATTTCGTGTGAACTACCTCGATGATCAGTCGTATAACTTCTTTGTTTATGAACTGAAAAAGATAATTGTTTTTTTGTTGGAAAAGGGATATCCTAAGTGTAATTCTTTAACCGACTTAAAGAAGGAGGTTCTCAGTTTGACCCGTATGTATGTATGTTTCTCCGCGATTAACTCACGTTTGGCTGAGCCGATTTTTCTACCTATACTAAAAATACAAAAATAAAAAATTGTTTAAAAAAAACAAAAAACCGACTTCAAACAACCTACCTCTAAAAAGCAAGAAATAATATTCGTAATAATAAAAACACGTCTATTGAAGTCGGGTTGGGCTTTTAGAATAAAAAAAGGAATTTGTGCTCCAGCCCCACCGACTTCAATAGACGTGTTTTTATTATTACGAATATTATTTTTAGAGGTAGGTTTTTTGAAGTCGGTTTTTTGTTTTTTTTTATTGGAATTATAACAACGTAGCAATAACAACAGAATAATGGGAAATGTTATTGTATTATAGATGGGTATTATGAGTAGTTAAGAAATGGCAAATGATTAGCAAAATGTTATAAGTTGTCATGTCTAGTACCTACTTCTAGTCGCCAGCAGAATTGAACACTATTTTAGGCAACACTGCCTACTTAGTTACTTGTATCTATGAGTATAATACTTCTGGATGCGAACTAATTGACGCGATATAGGTAGTAAGATGTACTAAAATTATTAAATTGCAGCTTTATATTCAAAATTTAAAAAAATGTCAATGAAGCTCCGCCATCGGTTCGCAAACCTTAAGTGGGAGACCTTTGTAACGAGAAGAACTAGCAAAAACTCGTCACGGGCAGATTTTTCTCCCTGGAGTCGAAAAATTACCTCAGCATTTAAAGTGAGGCCATTTTCCATCGCAATAATTAACAAAAGTTCACATACAATGAATAGGTATTGAATTACTTAATATAATTGAAAAATACTAGAAAAAATATATAAAAATAGCATGTGAATGCTAAAATCTAAAAATTCAATATCATAAATATAGCTGTTTCATCTTAATCGATTGTCTGGCATCTGTAAAGATGTTGCATTCGAATGTTGAAGGTAATTCTTCACATTGATGAAATAACGCTGGCTTACAGCGAAAACGTAAAAAGTACTAGAAAATTTCGCCACTCCCACTAGTGACTCGGTAGCATAATTGGTTAGTGCATTGGGCCGGAATCCTAAGGGTGCTGGTTCGAGTCCCGTCTGAGCTACTACGGGTGAGTCGATTTTTTCTAGTATTTTTCAATTATATTATGTAACTTAATATCTAAAAATAGCATGTGAATGCTAAAATCTCAAAATTTAATAGGTATTGAAATTATTTAATTAACAACATATCGAATATGTGGTTGCGAAAACAAATAACTTTCAACTATTTGCGAAATCCACAGACCATACAACAAGTACTTACATCACTCTCTACTACTCGAAAATGCATACCTGAATAGGAATATGAAAATCATAGTCATAAAACTTTTCACTTTAATTTTAATTAAAAGCTTTAATTATAGTCACTAGTATTTCCTCTTCTAGGAATGTCATTACCTCCTACTCGAATAGAAATTTATATTCCACCGAAACTATTCAAAATTGAACGCTATGTAATCAGCAGCAGTGTTTATTTTCGCCTGTATCATAAATCTCATTTTGAAACGACTTTAAGACTCTAACATTGCTTCTGTTTCAGCAAAGTGTCAACTATTGTTAGTTCAAATGAATGTTTTAACCCAAACACACATGTTGAGGAACACTTTATCCAATTTGATAGTAGATAGTAAATATAGTCTTTATGTTTATTGTTCCGAAGTTGGAAGTCGGTGGAAGCTAACAATGCCTTTGGGAAATAAAAGGTTGCTATTGTGAAAGGTAAACAACGATTCTTAGGGCAATAGCGCACTTGCGGCCAGGTTGCGCGACCGGGCGGCAAGGTGCGCGACTAAACACGCGGTCAAAACCGTCGCTTCAATCTCGTTAGCTGCCGGCCGCCGGTTTTATTTAATTGTAGACAAACACCAGAGTGCGCGCACTAGCCGCGACCAACGGCCGGAAGTGTTATGGAACTACAGCGTGTGCTCATTGTGATTACAAATTATATAAAGTACCTACAGAAGAATTATAATGGCCGTCAATTAGTGAAATGATACATGTCCGACGATAGTGCCTCCCTGATTGCCTATTACTTCGTTACGATATCAACATTAGTAGGCAATATCGATATTATTTCCTATTTCATCCATTTCGAAGTGCGCTGTATTTGCAACTGACGATTGTGGCCGCGGTTTTGGTCGCGAACCTTGCGGCTAGGACGCGCGACCTGGCCGCGCAGCCAGGCCGCAAGTGTGCTATTTCTTTTTATATTTGCAAGAAAGAATGAAGTTCATTTCATTTTGTAATGTGAGAGTATGAGAATAAAATGTTACACGACTACGAAGCTAATCACTAATAGGTATTTTTGAAATGACCAGGATTTTTGGACCCCCCTCCTCCTCTTTCTTCCCTCCCTTTCTATAGGCTGGCCTGCCTAAGTACCTATTTTTGTAAAAAAAACTGTTAACACAGAAAAACAGAAAAGCTGCATCAACACATAAAAGTAAGGATGTGTGAAACCACTTTAAGTTCTTGCTGCAGCTCTAAAAGCAACAAAAGCAATGAAATATTAAAGTGAACATTTTACTGTGCACTCTGGCAGCTTTATTTTTTGTTTATCTTTAATAAAACAACCTGATGAAATGCGGCCACGGTTGTAACGTACGTCAGTTTATTATTAGGTGAATTTCGAGAAAATTACAAATTCTTTAATAACTTTGCTGGTGAGAAATATACAATACATCCTTTTTTACCCGACTGCAAAAAAGGGTTAAGTTGTTTGCGCGTATCTTGTATGTAAGTATGTAATATTCTTTATTACTTACCTCATTTCTTTCAACGGCTTTCTATTAGATTTGTCTTAACAGCCCAAATGTTCTTAGGTAAGTGATTTTAAAAATCAACATAGCGGATGTAAGGTGCTATTATTTGAAGGGTTTTTTTTATTAGAATACTGCAATATGGGTATTAAATTGAAGGGCTTATTATTAAGGTTTTAAAATTATATATCACGACCCTAAATAACTAAAAAGACATGAATAAAAAATGAATAAATTGAGAAAACTAAAAAACCTGCCTGCATTAAAAAACAAGTCAACTAAAAAGATGGAAACAAGATCTAATATTAATGAAAATGTAATTTAGAAGTAAAGCACACCATATTTTTTTCTGTTTCTGGAATAGTGAGTTAAAAATAAGTTATTGGGAAATTCTCGATCCAAGTCGGCGAAAAAGTATTGAAATTTTGTAAAATTTTAGAAAATCTGTAAGTTAAGAACCGATAATAGGATTCAAATTGCACTTTAAAGCTATCTTGCAGACGCACATTTTGATATAATGACACATCCGCGTACCTCTCTCTCATATCTACGAAACTACAGGCAAATGTCACAACTCACAATTTCATAAATCGGGGCACTAATACTCGATCACGAAAACTATTTTTTTTTTCATAAAAATTCAAAAAATTCAAATATAAAAATGAAAGTTAAAATCTAATAAAAATGACCTTTCCGAACAAAGCTTTTAAAAACCGCTATACATTCAAGTTGCATGCTGCTTCGGCCATAACAACAACTACTTTGTATTTTAACAACCTCCAGATTTCAGAGTTCAGATCAATTGGCAGTGAGAATTATTTATGGATCTGTTCTATTTAGCAGTTTGGTTTGTCCAACATTAATATTTCAAAGGTTGTAATAGAACATAAGTGTCTTTAAAAGGGGAGATTTATTGGGATTAACGTCCTATAAATATGATATAGGAGCTAGATAGCACCTTGCCCAGCGATGGCGGAGGTAAAGCAACTTTCGCAAGGGTCGCTCATGGGATGGGTGACCAAAAATTTATTATCTCGAGCTCCACCGTGCTTCTGAAGGCACGTTAAGCCGTTGGTCCCGGCTGCATTTGCAGTCGTTAACACCCACCAATCCGCATTGGGCTCGCGTGGTGAGTTATGTCGCATCCTCCTTATCCACCCATAACATGGAAAAAAATTGCTGATGGTTAATATCCTAAATGAGGTAACATTATAACTGCATGAGTTTTAGGAACTTAGAAAGCTTAATTTCAAAACTGCTGGAAATTAGATTAAAAATCTCAACAAAAGGACAACAGAATTCGGATGATGACTAAGTAATGAACAAAGTAACGAAATACTAATAAAAATCGTAAACATATTAAACTTTTAGAGTAGCGTGTATACCTCTTGGTTTTATATATTGCATATTTTTTATTTTATGACCCTTCAAAGTTGGGTGGACAAATCCATTTAAAAAGTATAAAATTTATTAAAATAAATGATACCTTTAATTAGTCCATAAAATGTTTAGCAAATTAGTCTAAGAAACCATTTTGATAAACACAATATTTAATATAGCTGCCGAACAAATTTCCTACGCGTTGCATACAAACTACTCAGGCGTGACGTCATAATTGAGTAGCCGTTAGTATGAAGCGTTTTTTGGCGAGTCCATTTGTGTGCATTTCACACTGTGATATCTCGGCCAGTTTTTATGCCAGCGAAATAATTATTTTACCAATGTTTCTTTTTTTGAGAGGTAATTTATTTAACATTGAAGAAAAAAGTTGTCATCATCCCAATTATGTTAAAAAGTATCTTCTTAAATTGTAAATCACTTTCAGGCAAGATATAAAGTGACTTTAACGAACCTGCCTATCGGACAACACATTTGAATATCATGATTTATTCCCAACATCTATGCAAATAGGTTGGGACGCGAACATCCCACAAGGATTGTCAGAAAATGGACGTAGGCTATATAGGTACGAGTACATAGGTATACAAAAACCGAACGTATACTGCATTTGATATAGGTTGCAATCTTTGAGCAACACGGCTTCCCGAAGCCGGCGTTGCTCTAAGGTTGCAATAGACTTGGCATAATATCAAATTCTCAAATAAAAATTTCATAAAGTCTGTTCCGATAATCGAACCCTCACGTTGCTTATAAAAAATTCACAATATTTAGTCGCAAAACTAAAGTGTTCTTTTCCATAAAATGTTCTTCCTCAAAAACATTTTTTCACATTTAATTCTTTGTTTAATTTAGGGACTTTTTTCCACATCATTTAAGTTTATCGAACAATTTGCGATACGAATATTATATTCGTCTATAATATAGTATAGTATAGTAATATTATATCCGGTCTTAAATAACGCACTCAAAAACAGAAAAAAATATTGTAGTTAGTAATAAGTGTTTTTTCACAGTATGTACCTACAAAGGTTTCTGAACAAAAGCATTTTTCATTAAGTTAATGGTGTCTTAAAAATGTCATATCAATTAGGCAAATTCCAATAAAAACAAATACCTCTATTGTTTATTTGAATTTCATGAAAAATTGTTAAGTTTTTAATTTAGTATTTTATATAGCTTGCTTAAACCCCAACTTGCTAATGGAATGTGCTGTCAAAATGAGCATTATATACTGGAAAGTTTCTCTGCATATTATAAAATGTTTTGTTTTAAAATAGACTGTACCTAGTTTCTGAAATACTTATTCGTAATAAATACACAGTCATTGTTATAATTATATTTTATTTATCAACTAGTTGATTCTTTTCTCTACCTCTCCATTAATATCGCTCGCATCTTTTTTTTTATTAAAAATTTTTTTTTGAAACTTTTGATTTCACGAAAAGATTAACCTCCCATACTAAATTGATAGAAATAAGTATGTCTAAAAAGAGGATATTTATTTCCGTCCTAAATGATAACCTAAAAGCATCATCCTTCGTGACACTCTATAGAAATGTGTCATCGTGCGACGAAAACGCATCGTTTGCTCCCGCACGACCAAGATACTATAAAGAAATGTTCGTTTGTTTACCACTTTCTCTTCGTGTAACGAAAACACATCGTTTGCTCGAACGATCGTAGCCAATTGCGACGATCCCTTGCTTTGATTTAAAATAAACTACTCTATATGTGTACATTACTTTTTAATAATAAATAAATAAATAAATAATAAAATAAAGAGCAAAAATTAAAAACTAATCGAGTGTGGACTGAAAGATAACACAGATTGCATTGAAGAAACGTAGCTTGATAATTGCAAGCTGATGGTACTTATTAAAGAAGAAGCACATCTTTTTTTAATTAGTAATAAAGTCTACTGTCGTACGATTTTAAAGAGCCACTTTAAGAAGACAAATATCATATTATCAAAACGGAATTTTATGAACCTTAATACTTTACTACTCTGTTAAGACAATGAAAAGCTCAAATATTGTACTTTTTGTGCTAACAACCAAACACATTCTTTTAACTCACTCCCAGCATCCAATTCATTATGACGAACAAACTTTAAAATTTATTAATGATATAATAAAAATTATGGATACATACCCCTAGATACACAAAGAATAGCCGTCCAAGATATTTAAAAATGAAAAAAAAAACAAAATCAAATTCAGTCTCAGGCCTGTTACAAGCACTGTGAATGTCAACGAAGCTACGCCATTGGTTCGCAAACCCTAAACAGGAGACCCTGTAACGAGAAAAACCGGCAAGAAACTCGTCAAGGGCTGATTTTGTTCTGCCTGTTTTCATACAGAGTCGTCAAATTGAAAAATGACCTTAACATTTAGAGAGAGGTTATTTTCCATCATAAAGATTGCATACAACGATGGGTAGGTATTACACATATTGTACTTATAGCTAATTATTGTGAGAGATGAATGTATCAGTAGTCCAACTATTGATATTTTGGGCGTATTCTTTGTGCTAAGACAAACAAGTCCTTGTTTGTAGAAATAATCATCGGTTAAGACTGAGACAGATAGTCAATTCCAGGTGATAATATTTACTTTGTAGCAAGAAAGGTAGCTAGACTATAATGAAAAAAAAGTGGAATGCGGATCATCTGTTTTGACGCAAACTTTTAGCAGCTTTAGATTATTACATAATTGGGATATAAATTTTAGCCAAAAAATCGACTCGCCACCTGAACATTTTCTCAGACGGGCCTCGAACCCGCGATAGCGTGTCGTGTAATTGCTTCTTTTATGCATATACGGACATCAGTGTGCTATTAAGTTTATCGTCATAGATCATACATCACAAAAGTATCCTTAATTTTTTTTAAATATCATTCCTATTATTTGAGTTTGGTGGTTTCAATTTAAATAACTGTATTTGGACATCTTCTCGAAAATATGTTTGAGAACAGCTTTATGGGAACCAAATACCAAAAATCCAAGTAGGTACTAAGTTTTGCGATCTTTTGAATGTTTGAATTTGTTTTCCAAAATTTCATTTAGATAAATTAGAAACATTTACAAAAACGAATTGCCAAGTTATTGTTTAAGATAAAGACGCTATTGTTTAAGATAAAGACGCTATTTATAAAATGCAGGAGTAGAGCAGCCTTTACAAGCGAACAGAGATTAATTAATGAAGCTGTTCAAGGTGGAAATGGCGTCGATTATCTCCCGCTCGATATCCGGTAGGTTGAATGCATAATTATGCTTTGAAATGCTTGATGGGATATTATAAATGCTGTGTATATTGTTCATAACATAATTTATGTTAGGGCTGGAAAAGATAATATTTCTTTAGGGAACAAGAATTTCTTTTGGTATACCATTCGGTGTTGGTTTACGAACGATCTAACTCCTGAGGATGCTCCGGGTTGGGGCGAAACACGTGTAGAGTAGCCTAATTGGTGAAGGTGCAAGGTGTTGCTGTTTGTCTTGCTAAATGCAGGTATTGTGCACTGATATTATTGTGGAGTGCATGTGCATTTTTTTGCGGGCGGGCGGGCGGTGCATCTTGCATATATTTTTTGCGGAAGTAATAGCTAATTTTTTTTAACAAGGTTTCTTTTGGCCTGTCTTCACCGAATCGCATCAACTTTCAATGAGGGCTTTCACAATGACAAAAAACTGTAGGCTCGATAGATGGCGTTGATAAAAGTAGGTGACAATGTGATTATTTTACTAAACTTCGAAGTATCAACACCACCAACCTATGGATTGGCTAAGAAAAAGAACAAAAACTAATGACTATACCTATACGTTCGGCTACCCGACTGTTTAATACCACCGGCAGATCCGAGTTCGAATCTTGATGGTAACAAACATGAGGCTGGTTTAATGAATTTCCACGATAGCGAGACAACTCAACTTAACATTACACCTCTAACCGCCTCTGTGGTCTAGTGGTTGGCCCACCCGTGTAAGCACAGGGGTCCCGGGTTCGATTTCCAGGGGGTATAATTTGTACTTGGATTGGTTGGTGGTAGGGCTTCCATCTTACCTAATTCTGACGCCATAACAACAATTTAAACATTGTTGTGTTCCGGCAGTTAGAGGTAAGATAGCCAGTTCCTTAGTGATGAGGATTCCGGGAGTAGTGCGCTTCTACCTTCGGCCTTATCGTCACTTAACATCAGGTGAGGTGAAGGCCAAGCACTATCCCGTTGTGCATTCTACTTCCTACTAATATTATAAAATGTGAAAGTTTGTGGGTTTGGATGTTTAGATCACGCAAAAACGGCTGAACGGATTTAGATGAAATTTGGCACACAGATAGTTTAGCCTGTATTAAAACAAAGGATACTTTTTATCCCGGTCAAAGGTTCCCTAGGGATTTTTCCGAATATCCACGCGGACGAAGTCGCGGGCGGAAGCTAGTAAAAACAAAAGTTAAAAAAAACGCTAGTGGCGGTCAGTCCAAATTTTATAATGCCTCCAAATTCGGGTGAATGACTGATTACGCCAAGTCTTTAAGTCTTAAGTCCCACTGAAAAATGAAACTTGTCTTCAATGTTTTGACAATGAGGTATTGGATTGCAGCGGGGATGAAGCAGTTTAAATAAAAAAACATGTTCTCTGCTTCGAGTTAGATATCAGAATTAAAATAAGCTTACTTAGCACTATTCGACATCGAGTATTACGTATGTCGCAGACATTTATGTTATGTTACGGTAAAAGTAACAAATAAAGATACTCCAAAGGATTCAAAGTTTAAATATCTTGAGAAAACTGTTATACCTTGAGCATGTTAGGTATTTCATCTTACCCATTTCAAACGGAACTCAAGCTCAGTACCGATTAGTCTGTAACAAATAAGTTTGTTTATTTCTTTTAAATCAACAGTAGGTATAAAGTTTTAAGCTGGGTAGTCTTGGTTGATTAATGACTTAATCTCTCTAAGTTGGGGGAAATCAGAGCTCAGAAGTTTATACTTCGTAAAACTGTTAACGTAATGGTTAAACTGTGATTACTTACTCACTTACTTACGATTTTTTTTCGATAAAGCAGAAACGTAAATTTCATTTTCATATTTTTCAGATTACTTAATTATTTCAGTGTGCAATCTATTGTTTAGGTATACATATCAACTTTGAACTTAACATTCAACATACAAAAATTTAAAGTCAATTATTGATTTTTTTATTAGTTTAAGCAATTTTACCCTTAGTGAAAGTGATACTGTAATAGGGAGCTCGGTGGCGCAGTGGTTTAGCGCCTGGCCCAGCGATTGCGGAAGTTAAGCAACGTTCGCAAGGGTCGGTCATGGGATGGGTGACCAAAAATTTATTATCTCGAGCTCCTCCGTGCTTCGGAAGGCACGTTAAGCCGTTGGTCCCGGCTGCATTTGCAGTCGTTAACACCCACCAATCCGCATTGGGCCCGCGTGGTGGGTTATGGCCCGTCCTCCTTATCCATCCAATAAGGAAGGCCTGTGCCCCAGCAGTGGGAACATCAAAAAAAAAAATGGCTGATGGACAATAGGTTTATCAGTCATATGAGTAATTACAGCAAATTCTTGTAGAAATTCTGACTCTTAACTTATTGTGTGCTAGCTAAAGCTTAATAATAAATTAAACCTCACATTTTCCCTAACAACTAAGCTAATAAGTTAAAGCAAATACGCTTTGGTCTCAGAATTTTAGATTAAAACCCTAAAACATACACAGTGCAATTGAATAGACTTGTAGCTTTAGTATTTTTTCATGAATTGCGAAATGTCTCCTTTCATCATAAATTCCGAAAGTTTTGTACAAAAGAGTGAATAAAAATAAACAGGACTGAATCACGTTTCGACACACCAGTATTCAAAGTCCAAGAAACATTCGAAAACCTCAGCAATTAAACATTAAAACGTAATGGATCGTAAAAAACATCTGTTTAGGAACCGTAATTGGGGAAAAGGGGTTCTTTTATAAAAAAAGTGTTTTTTCGGACTAATGGCGCATTTCCCGGCGCTAGGCGGGTTGTAAAGTCTGACATATTGCTCGCTGTACGATGCTCGGAATGATTTTCGGTGTTAAAACGAAGCTTTGCGAATTGAAAAATGCAGGCGCCTCGTTAGGAGGGCATCCAATCTGTATCTCACTATTTTTCCACAATTGATGTCTACTATAGCTACTAGCGAGGAGGAGCTCGGTGGCGCAGTGGTTTAGCGCCTGGCCCAGCGATTGCGGAAGTTAAGCAATGTTCGCAAGGGTCGGTCATGGGATGGGTGACCAAAAATGTATTATCTCGAGCTCCTCCGTGCTTCGGAAGGCACGTTAAGCCGTTGGTCCCGGCTGTATTTGCAGTCGTTAACACCCACCAATCCGCATTGGGCCCGCGTGGTGGGTTATGGCCCATCCTCCTTACCACCCATAAGGAAGGCCTGTGCCCCAGCAGTGGGGACAAAAAATGGCTGATGGACATAGCTACTAGCTACATGTTTTACTTACAGTGTAGTACCTATTAGCCACGTGTGTATCTTTTTATATTTGTTGAATTGGTGTTATAAAATTATGACGAAAGCAATATATTTCTGAAATTTTATTAGGTAGCTATGTAACAAAAGATAGACACGAAATGTCAACTACATTGTAGCTAGCAAAATCCTGTTAAAAATCGTTATTTTCCTTCAATTTATGTGAGAACCTTATTTAAACATTAAATTCCAGGAAACATTAAAAGCTCTATGGAAGTTTAAAATAAAATAACTAGAACCATTTGTCGTTCGTTACACATGACATTTAATACTTTTTTTGTAAACATTTCTAGTAAATTGTTGGTAAAAAAAGATTTCGGAATTACTTTGATCAATTTTATTATCTTTTTTATTTTCTTTACACACACACGGGTTAAAAAAATCAGAAATAAAATACGCAAAAGGCGATCTTATTGTTAAATAGTAAAATTATCATGAGAAGTTTGAGTAGTGAAGTATAATCCCCTTAAAAAAATCCAATCACGGTTACGAATAACTCATCGTAGGTATTAACACTCTTCCAGGCTTAATTAATGGTTTAAATACTCGCCCCCGTTAGTTAATACAGAGCTCATTTTTAACTACCCCCACACAGTTTGCAGTGACCGGGATAAAAATGCTAATTTTAGCTAGGCTCCGACATAAGCATATAAGCCTACCCTTTTATGATTTAATTTTGAAATGATTTTAAGCTTTTAAGTTGGATATAAATGTTCGTAAGCAGAAATCTCTGTCATATATTAATAAAAAAAAGAAACTTTACCTACTTAATTATAATAATTCTAGCTGGGTATCTCCCTATTTTTACCCGACTGCAAAGAAAGGGTTATGTTTTTCGCGCGTATCTTGTAAGTATGTTTGTATGTATTATTCTTTATTACCTCATATCTTTCAAACGGCTAAACGGATTTCTACGATTAAGATATCGTTAGATTTGTCTTGTCAGCCCAAGTGTTCTTAAGAAGGTGGCGTTATAAAAAAATTAACATGGCGGCTGTGCTATTATACGTAAGTACTGAAAAAAAATTTTTTTAGAATACTGCAATATGGGTGTCATATTAAAGGGCATATTATAAGGATTTCAAAAAGGTATATCATGACCGTAATATATAATAACTAAAAAGAGATAATAAAAAAATTAATTAAAAAACCCGCCTGCATAAAAAGACAAGTCAACTGAAAAGATGGAAACAAGATTAAATATTAAAGGCAAAATGTCATAATAACATGCTGTCGGAGGCATATAATTCAAATCATTCATAATGTCACTTTCTTTATGCACGCCTCCGACTGCATGTTATTATGACATGTTGCCTTTAATATTTAGGTATTCTTGTTTCCATCTTTCAGGTTTTTTAATTATTTTATTTTCTACGGTCTTCTTCCTCTCCATATATCAACGTTCATCATGTCAAAAGTCATAACTGTATTTTTAATACAATGAAACAGCGAATGATGGCGGAAGCAAAAAAGTGCACAAAGTTTTTATTTAACTTTTTTACATTATTCGACATTGGCAACGAGATTGAGTAACATAAAGCCCACTAGACTAATCAGTTCATATATCAGTTATACAAAAAAACGACTTAAGTAGCTGTTGACAAGTAGTTTTTCCGTTCATTTTTTACTTTTCTATTTACAGTATCAATGAAAATGAAGTGTAAATTGAATCGAACTCCTCCAACTAAAGGGCGTATTATCGTGAGGGTTTCCGTTTCGAAACTCATTTTAATTCAAGGGCTTCTCGACTAGTGAATTACACTTTGCCCTGTTGTTCAAAAAAGTGTGTAGGTACATGTTTCGGATTTTCTTTTCTAAGATCGAATTCATTCTTCGTAGGTATCTACTTTACATTTCAAGGTATGGCGCTATTGTACTAAAAGTTAATTCAATTATTATGGGAAATCGTTTTTTGTTTAATTTTGTTAATTAATTAAAAAAACTTACGGTTATTGAATTTTAAGATTCATTTAGCGTTTATAAGCTATTTTTATATTAAGACCATTAATTATTTTAGAAAAATACTAGGAAAAAACGACTCACCCGTAGCACCTCAGACAGGACTAACTTAACTTAGACAACTTACGCATGACAGTGTTTAAGAAAATGTTTCTAAAAAGAAATTAAATTAAGTAATAAGAAAAAAGTCTGCATAATATAATAATTTATGTGAGAAAGTCTGCATATAACTTGAATTCAAATGTTTCGATTAAGTACTTTATCATTTGAGTACCTAACGGGTGTAACAAGACACTCAACGAAGCACAAGTTCACGCATTCCGCCCATCATCAGGATCATTGTTGTCTTTTAGACTATACCTAAGAAACCAATAACTACGAAATTAAAATCGTTTCCCAGCAATAATTTTGAACAGAAATGGTCCTGATGATGTGCAGAATACGTAGACCTCGGCTTCGTTGAAGGTCTTATTACACCCGGTATTCGAAATTTGTTATTAGTACCAATGTTTATTTTAAATATAAACCCAATATCAGAATAACTAGATCTTCATAGCACTATAACATTACTGCCTGCCAATTTGAATGTAAATTTGATTGTTATCACCAGCGTGGAAGGTATTTGTGCGAGAGCAAAGACAGATGTACCATAATGGCTTCCAAGCGTGGATCACAATTACTTCTGGGATTCAGAGATAGTTGGAAATCCCGCCTACGGTAGGTCTGTGACGTCACACACGTGGAAGCAGATTAGAACGAAATAACAAATTTAAGTAGGTACTGCTTACTGCTACACTATGGTAGTAATTTGTATTCAACAGTATTGTACTAAATTATGAGCTTATCTGTAAACTGAATAAAAAACCCGTTGGCCAGGCTAGTCTGTCCAGCAATCAGTACCCTTAGCACGAACAGCTATCGAGAAAAAAAACGCGTGTAAAATTACTCGATAGAGAATTATCTGTGGAAATATTAATTTCGCTATTCGGCGGTAGATGGCGTTGTACAAATTTCCAATACAAAATTGCACTATCGAATGATTTTACGCGCGTATTTTTTTTTCGATAGCTGTTCGTGCTAAGGGAGAAAAACTGAATTAAAAGTTATGTTACTACCTCATAACAGGGAAAAGAGTATGTTCTGTGATTATCAAATGTGTACACTTTTAACTTAGGCCCGTATTTATACTGAAGAGAGAAAACTTGTTTTGAAACTTGGTTTCAAAAACGGCTGAAAGGGAAATATTATGTTCTTCCTATAATCGTTAAGCAAAGCACATCACGGTTTGTTCAAAGTCAACATTACGTTTGCTAATTTAAGACAGCTATCGTGTGTCTCGAGCAAACATTGTTAATCTAAATTGCTTAGTTCACACATTAATTGTTCGGGGATTTGAAGATGATTGTTAACTTTAACTTCAGTATTTAAACAATGATTAGATACTTGCATTATTTATTTAGAGAAAGTCTGAGTAACTATATACAGAAGAAGAAATAGAGATGTAGTTAATAGTGTAGGCGTTAGAACTGCTTTTGCTATGTATACAACCATGGTTGTATACATAGCAATCAATCTTGCTATGTATACAACCATGTAAATACACAGTTAAATATAAAATCATAATAATAAGTATTATTTTGAATTGCTAGTCAGAGAACTGTTTGTTTTAAATGATAATGCTCCATTTTGTAAAATAACAGAAGCCGTATATGCTCTGCGCTGATAATGGGGAAACCCTTTGGCACAATATTTGTATTGGCTTTGTCCTTTTTGAATGGAAATGGATTTTAATAAATACAATATCATAATGGGAAATCTTTGTTGACGTTTCTCCACATTTTCTAGGGTTTCATACTTCATCAGAAAAAAGAGAACTGTAATATCACTTTGTTGTTCGTCAATTTTTTTATTTATTTTACTATTTTTTTCAGGATCGCGGTATAATATACTAGCCTTGAAAATGTAAAAAAAATAAGCTTCAAACCCCCGGTTTCTGATAACTTTATCGGAGAGGTCCACATTATCTGATTTTTAAAGTAATAAAATTAAAGGCCCACTCAAATCTGACTGGTATCCTGTACCGGTGGCGGTTACGGTATCCCGATGGGTATGCGGTATGTACAAGACTCGAGTCTTCGAGTTCTACTTTTGAAGACTCGAGGCGGATTGGCAGGACTCAGTGAGCTTCGTAGGCTTGTAGTCCCCAGCCTAGCCGAGTCGCGAGTTCTCTGAGCCACGCATCGAGGCTTCAAAAGAGTTCGAGTCTTCCAAAGAGCTTAAACCTATCAAAATGGCTCGAGCCTACAAAATAACTCGAGCCTTCAAAAGAGCTCGAGTTGTTTATTTAACACTGATTCCAATTCCAAATGAGAAATAAATAAAACACATTACAAAAATCATAAAATGACTAAGATTTGTACTGTTTGTAGTTAAAATAATATTTGCTTGCATACCTTGAATAATTAAAATTTATCTGAAATTTCGCCTCGAGCCCTTTTTGAGCGTCAAGCTTCAAGTAGTTTTTTTAAACTCGAGCTCACTTTTCAAGGTTCGAGTTATTGCTTTAAAGAGCTCGCTATCGAGCTCACAGAGCCCTACAAATCTGACTCGAGTCTCCAAAATTTGAACTCAAAAAGAAAAGGCTTCGAAGTCAATCGAGCTCTCAAAAAGACTTGAGCTCTGAAAAAGACTCCCGAGTCGTCGAGCGTCATACAAACGAGCCGAGCCCTGTAAAACGACTCCGAGCTCTAGACAAAAGGACTCGGAGACTCGAGTCGTGTCATCACTCGCTAGTAACGCGCTACCGGAGGCGGTAACGGTACTGGCGCGCGACGCGAGCACTGCGGGCGGGCGGGCGGCGCGGGGTGGAAAAGTTTCAACGAACACGCAGTACGTACCGCGTATCCGGTATGCGAGGATCCGGTTTCGCAACAGCTGCGGTAAGGCATGGTAATGCCATACAAAATACCGGTCGAGATATCGGTCGGGTATACCGTTATTCCACTGCGGTGGCGGATACCGTCAAACCAGATAATGTGGACTATTGTGATCAAGTTAAACCTCCAATAAACCACCGATAAGTACTTACCTCAGTAACCGGGCATTAGTCATCTTAGTCAACATATACATACATTTTGTGTCGCTATTCGCTTACCAAAATTCAAAACCAGCGGGCTTAGCCAATGTAACATTGGCAAATCTTCGTTACCGCTTCGCTTTCGAAACATGTATGGGATTGACATAAGGTTTCGTTAACAATCGAATTTTAAAACGTCAAATCCGTCGTTTCGAAAGCGAAGCGATAACGAAAATTTGCAAATGTTACTTTGGCTAGGGGAGCAGATTGGAATATACTTACCTATATAGATTGATAGATAAACCTAGAATCTTAAAAATGGCAGGGAGCACGGATTCATTCTGAAAATCATTATTTTATGGTTTTATGTTACCTGGTTTTATGTTATCTCAATGAGAAATTCAGTTAACAGCCTAGCTTATAATATTTTTGGTGCTCGATGTTCGATGCTCGGTGCATGACGAACTCGCGTTTGATGCGTGCATCACTCATCATGCGAACTTTTTCGGTTTTCTTTTTGTAATTAGCATTCCCATTGCGAATATTGTATGAACTTGTATTTCTTTTGTGTTGGTTGGCAAGTGGAGGCTTGTATGCTTAAAGGCTTTTGTGTTGAATAGTTAGAAATACAAGCTCTGCCACTGTCATGTTGAAAACAGTAATTACAGCGAATGTAGACTTAGTTATGAAAATCAAAATCTAGACTTTGTTTTCGTTTATCAATATTTTATAAAATGTATTCGTCTGAAAGACAATATCCAGATCTTGAATGAAATTTAATAAAATGTTACGTTATGTGCAACATAATTATTATAAGCAGAATTAAAGGTATATAATATGCAAATAAACAGGATAATATAAATAATTGGAGGTACTTAAGTACATTGATTTTTTAGCACTATCTACATTACGTCTAATACTTGTCCAATGTCTTTCATATACATAGTACTCTCTTTCTGGATGTTATATAATTTTCTCAATGTCCATCAGCCATTTTTGATGTCCCCACTGCTGGGTCACAGGCCTTCCTTATGGGTGGTAAGGAGGATGGGCTATAACCCACCACGCGGGCCCAATGCGGATTGGTGGGTGTTAACGACTGCAAATGCAGCCGGGACCAACGGCTTAACTTGCCTTCCGAAGCACGGAGGAGCTCGAGATAATAAATTTTTGGTCACCCATCCCATGATCGACCCTTGCGAACGTTGCTTAACTTCAGCAATCGCTGGGCCAGGCACTAAACCACTGCGCCACCGAGCTCCTCAATACCTATACCTAAATAATACTTAACACTGATGAGTGTATAACTTTTTCTATTGACTGGTACATCTTAAAAGTCATTTATAACAGTACTCAAAATGAGAACAAGACCATCAAATGCTTTGATGGATGGCTGTTTACAACTCAATTAGGTGTTCAAAATTCAATATTGATTCTGGCAACGAGACAAACTTAACAGATACTTTCAGTTTGGCCGACTGCCAACTTCAGACATTAAGGATTTTAATTAAATGTTTATTTAATGTTCCTCAAGAAGATCTAAATGTATGACGTTAATTGAGTCAGTTCTTAAGAGATAGGTTCATTTGACCCAAGACGATAAAATGATATCTAATACATTTACTGCCTTTTGGGTTTCAGCGTGTTATTTACTCGTTAAGTGTACTCATAGGCAAGATGCTAACGACTGATCGAGTTGCTTTTAATGTTCATACAAGTGTTTGGTTTATTTAGCTTTGTCTGAATTAAGTAAAAGTTCTAAAATCGTTAGAACTTCACTAGGAGCTACTAAAATACGGGTTAAACTATCCTCGCAAATTGCTAAAGGTCCTGGTGGCCATTTTTTTACCTTAAAAATGAAAAACAACTGTAAATTTTGTATAAACCTAGACCCTATGTTATTGAAAATAATAATTAATATATTAAATTACCTATTATAATTTTATTGTTATAATTATGTCATTTGAGATGAGACGCCAACGTTGATGTTAATGTGACAAGGTTCTATCGTATTTAGCAATTTGCGAGGATAATAATATTGATAATATAATAACATTTATTGATAATATAATAATGCAAGTTTTTAAACATCTTACTTAAATGAATTAGCTGCACCCAAACTAGTAAAAACTGTATCTCAGGCGCAGCGCTTTTATTAGGACTCGATTACATAGATGGAAATAGTTCAACGCAAAAACTGGAGGATAGTAGGTACAGGGTAGAAACTTTCAGCGTTGCAGTAAGAGGAAGTACCTTAACCGTTGCAGCTACACGAAAATGTTAGGAGACTTTCAAAATGCCAACCGATCCTGTTTCTAGTACTGATTAAAAACTTTTATGGGACCAACCTCGGTTGTACTCGGTCTTGGTTGGTGGTAGGGCTTATTTCAAGTCCACCTGGCTAGCTACCACCATCTTACCTAAGTGTGACGCCATAACAACAGTTTAAAAATTGTTGTGTTCCGGCAGTTAGAGGTAAGATAGCCAGTTCCTCAGCGGTGAGGATGCGCTCACACTTTCGGCCTTATCGACATTTAACATCAGGTGAAGTGAAGACGAAGCACTACCCCGTTGTGGATAAAAAAACCTTACCTTTGCCGGTGGTGAACTGGAAGGCTCATCAAATAGAGCCCAGACTTTAGGTTTGAGCCGCTGCCAAATGCCAATCTCTCCCGCCAGGTATGCTTCCTCATAGCCAAACAGCCTGGCAATTTCCTCCTCCGAAGGCTTCTCGCTGTCGATGTCCAATTTGTCCAAAATAGCCAGGGTATTCTGTGAACAATTAATAACTGCAGTCAAACTGTGTAAACAGTTTTGCGGGGCTACGTACTACATATAAGTCTTATTTGATTATTAAAATAATAAATAAATAAAAAAAATAAATCTCAATAAATTATCTCATTACGAAAAACATCGCTGTAAAGCCTCGGTCTCACGCAGCGATTTATAGCTGCTAATTAGCTTCGTGTGAGCGTGCACGAGCTAAAAATCACTGATCGAAAATAGCCGCTACAAAATTGAGTATGTTCAATTTCTTCGCTTGCGATAATTATCAGAGCTATAAATAGTTAAGTGTGACAGGACATTTCCTACAATAGCGCGAGCAGCCATCTCTTTCCTTTAGCACGACGATTTACGACACATGACACTTCGACTAAGGGCACAAATCGAATGAGGTTTTTAGCTGTTTAATACTGCATGCGTAGTTGACAGCGGTCACACAGTAGCGGTGATTTAGAGCTGATAGTAATCGCAAGCAGTAAATAGCAGCTATAAATCGCTACGTGTAACCGAGGCTTAAACAAAACACAATCGAAATCTTTAAAAGAAAAACACGTCAATAGAGGTGTCTGTACACAGCCTGCTTGGATCAACCTGCATGCATGGAGATATGGAGCCTTATAACCACACAGGTAAAATTTTCAGACCCAAACTAAAAGATTTTGTTACTAGATTAAAGTACAATGAAGCCAACCACGATCCCTGTACTATCCCTGTACTAATCCCACAATCCCGTGTCCATCACACAAAGCGTTTGCCTTTGCGTGATTTGTACAGGCCACCATGTTGGTTTCGCATTCAAAGCTAACCAAGCCGCCAAACGGCTGGTCAGTTTGGTTTGTGATGTTGTAACGTTACAGAGTAAGAGGGAAGAGGGCCTACCTAAGATTGGAGGATTTTAACTATCTAGTAAAGAGAAATGCGGAAAGTTGGAATTTTAACATTTAATATCACATAAATTAACAAAGAGGATGATAAGGAACTTAAAACTACGAGGGAGGTAAGGGGTGTGGATGGATCTTCAGAGGCTTGCAGAGGGACAGGGGAACGTATTCTTGCGCGCGGAGAGGGGACACAATGGGGCGTAGTTAAACCGTTGACGGGCACGCGGAGAGGAAACGTATTCTTGCGCGTGGAGAGGGGACACAATGTAGCGTAGTTATACCGTTGATGAGCAGCGTAGCCAGGCCGGAGATGGAGCGTTTCACTAGCTTGGGGTTGACCAGCAGGAGTTGGAGACTCGCAGCACCCGTAGAACTTGTTAGAAGTCTCACACGGCACGGGCTTTCTTGAGTCCCGGGCCTTGCCTAAGGCCCGGAACGGCCACTACTTGTTTTTACTGTAGATCACGAAGACTGACTGAGCCACGTAACACGTTTGACAATCTTTTTATACTCACAGAAAATTTTGAAAAATCGAAAGAAAAACGTAGAAGAAAAATAATACAGCGTTTCAAAATGGGAATTCGTGTATTCGCTCGGCAGCAATACGAAAGAGCGGGATGAACAATAAATTGATAGACAACCTACGCGAGGTGTGAATAGAATTGAGAAAAAGCAAATAAACATAGCTGTCACATGTAAACAAGCAGCTGTCAAAATAAATACAAAATTATAACCTCACTTTTCTACTAAGTATGAAATTTATGTATGAAATTTAACAAAATTGTATGAGAAAGGATGAAACTACAAACCTAATAAGAATCGCCGTAAAGAGACGAATTTATTGCTGCCAAGCAAATGCTTATTTTCAAAGAATTTGGAAAGTTACAGCCAAAAATACTTATTCCCTAAGAAACTTAAACTAATTAAAACTAGCTTAAAACTAAGAATTCAGGAGCGACAGGCAGCACGCTACATTATTCCCCCCCCAAAGAGAAAATTTTCCCTTAGGAAAATTTTACAAGACTAAAATAAAGCTAATAAAATATGTACAGTAATTAACAAATTCACACCACTGTGCACTAGATACACAAAAGGGCATTGTCCTGCAGAGCTTAGCTACTCTGCAGCAAAGAGAATAAAGAGAGATTATACTTAATTACTGTCTGGAGAGCTTAGCTACTTCCCAACAGAGAGTAAACATAGAGACGATGTGCACTATGGCCGCCAGTATGCAGAATAAAAAAAAAAACAATTAAGCCCAAATAAACAGAATAGTGCGCCTGCCGTCCGCATATGTACTAGAATAAAATATAAACAGAAATAAACATAACCGAAACAAAATTACAACTTAAAATCTTTTATGTGCCATTTGCCTCTGGCTCCATTTTGGTCTTCTAAAATATAAACAAGAGGAGAAAGCTTAACAATAACTTTAGATTTTATAAAACGTGGTGCCAATTTTGCGGAGAAATATGCACCTGCATCACTTTGAACATAATTTCGACGCCAAACAGTATCGCCGACATTAAATTCTTTAAAAGAGCGCCTTAAATTATAAGGACCAGTGTTCTTAACATACGCATTATATAAAGCAACTTGAACCTGGTCAAAGTAAGATGCTAAATGCCCAAGATTATTAGCATAGATATCACGGGGCATAAAAATTATCTCGTCATAGTCAGATGTTGGTGTATAAAGGGAGCCAGTGGAAACATACTCCCGACCATGAACAAGAAAGAAAGGAGAAAAACCCGTAGATAAATTTACACTAGAGTTCATAGCGCATTGAATTTTGTTCAGATGTTTGTCCCAAGAGCGATGATCATTACCTACTAAGGCAGCTAACGCGGTTACGATGGTACGATTATATCGCTCGGTAAGATTAACCTGTGGGCAGTAACGAGGAGTAAAGGATACGAACGGAATATTATAACGCGAAAGAAAATTTGAGAATTGATGCGATTGGAACTGTGAACCATTGTCCATAATAATAGTTTGCGGAACGCCATGAATAAAAAAAACTGAGTTCTCCAAATGAAAAATAACATTTTCGGTAGTTGCGCGTTTGAGAGGAAAAATAAGTGTGTATTTGGAAAAGCAACAATTAACAACTAAAATATATTGATTCCTTTGCCTGGTCATTGGAAAAGGGCCCATTAAATCTAATGAGATGGATTGCCAAGGTCGCGAACATATTTTTGGTTTTCCCATTGGCCCAAAAGGAGAATGATTCATATGTTTATACGCCAAACACGTTTCACAAGAAGAAATAATTTTTGAAATTTGTTTAAACATACCAGACCAATAATAAAGAATAGAGAGTTTTTTATATGTTTTAAAAATGCCAAAATGAGGACTTGAAGCGTCACCATGAGCGGCTTTTATAAGGTCTTCTCTAGCAGAAGGTGGGGGCACTTCCTTCCAAAGGAAATCTTGGTTCAGCGGTTCAGATGAATTAATACGACGGTACAACTTTCCATCCCGAACACTGAAATTAGGATATGAATCCGGGTTTTCACGACAATTGTTAAATATATTATTAAAACGATCTGTTTCCGAGGTTTCACTGGGAGTAGCAATAGGTTCGATCATATTCGCTTTCGATCTAGAAAGTAAATCAGGGACAACATTTTCTTTACCCCTTTTATGTTTTAAAATAAAATTAAAGCACGACAGACGAAGAGCCCATCGAGCAAGTCTCCCGGTTGGATTGGACATATTTAAAAACCATTTCAGAGCTGCATGGTCAGTAAAAACAGTAAATTGTTTGCCATTATCTAAATAACAACGCCAGTGTTCAATAGCTGTGAGTACTGCTAAAGTCTCTCGTTCAGTTGTTGAGTAATTTTGTTCATTTTTATTTAGAGATTTGCTCATATAAGCAATAACTACCTCAATAGAACCTTGAGTTTGTGTAAGCATAGCGCCTACGCCAACATTAGAAGCGTCACAATGAACAGCAAAAGGAAGATCAAAATCAGGACATGAAAGAATAGGAGCAGAAATAAGCGCTTCCTTTAGTTTTCGGAAAGCAGCTTCAGCATCAGGATTCCAAATAAATTTAGAAATTGAACCCGAAGTCAATTTATTAAGAGGAGAAGCTACAGAGCTAAAATTGGGAATGAAACGTCTAAACCAACTACATGTTCCCAAAAATTTCCTCATTTCCCTTTTATTCGTAGGAATTGGAAAATCTAAAATTGCCTGAACCTTGGCCGGATCAGCCCGTAAACCCTTATTGTCAACAATATACCCGAGATACTTTAATTCGTTACGAAAGAATTGACTCTTACCAAAGTTGATTGTGAGACCAGCAAGAGAGAGTTTTTGATGAACTTTCATCAAAAGAGAAATATGCTCTTCAAAAGTATTACTAATGATAATTATATCATCGAGATAGCAGAACACTTTATTCTCGAATTCTGGAGTAAATAATTGATCCATTAAACGTTGTTGAGTAGCAGGGGCATTCGTCAGACCAAACGGCATTACCGTAAAACGATACATTCCTCTGCCGGGTACATAAAAAGCGGTCTTATCCCTATCATTAGGGTCCAAAGGTATTTCCCAAAATGCTTTTGCAATGTCAATACTAGAAAGATATCGAGCATCCCTAAGGTTATCTAAAATTTCACTTATTAACGGAAGGCTATAAGCATCCCGTTTAGTAATTGCATTTAATTTGCGACTGTCCACGCAGAACCGCCAATCGCCATCTTTCTTTGGTGTAATTAAAACTGGAGAAAGCCAGGGGCTCTCACATTCCTCAATAACGTCAAGTTCTAACATTTTATCCACCTCATTCACGAGAGCTTTCTGTTTCTCAGGAGAGAGTCTATAACAACGCTGGCGAATAGGTAGGGCATCGCCCGTATCAATTTTGTGACAAATTAAAGCTGTACGACCAAGCTTGCCATTCTGTTCAAAAGAAATAATTTTAAATTCATCAATGATATCAGAAGCTATATTTTTCTGAACGTCAGTCAAATGGGAAAAAGATAAAACCTGAGTATCAGTAGAACTATTTATAGTATTAATTTGGGAAGAAATATTTTGTAAGGGTATTTTGGGAATTAAGTCAAACTTCTTCCAAAAGTCAATACCAAGAATAAGAGAAGGATATATATCGGAAAAGACCAAAGCTTTGATTAAATGAGTAGAACCGTTAAAGGTCATGGGCAAAAGCATATACCCAGAAGATTTCACAGTATTTTTATTTGCAACCATTACTTTCGCAGCCGACTTGAATAGAGTAAACCCAAGGTTTACAAATTGTTTATGAGCATCATTACCTAATACAGTAACACAACTTCCGCTATCCAATAATCCGGAAAATGATTTACCGGCTATAGAGACGTTGGTAAAAGGACGCTGGTTATCAATTTCCTCCATAAAAATGGAAGTACTAAAATAATTTAATAAATCTTGATTATCTTTAAAATTTAGGGAAGAACTACTATTCAAGTCGTTATCTAGTTTTTTGGAGACGAAGGCCTATTACATTTAGGACAATCAGTAGCCTTAGTACCTTTAAAGCCACATTTAAAACAAACGAGATCCCGGGGCTTGTCGCAGTTATTAATTGAATGCCCATTAGTTCTACAACGCACACAGAATAGATGGGACTGAAAGAAAGGCGCACTATCGACACGATTGAAGTGATTACCCGGGCCGGAAGGCTGACCGGAAAAACGGTTTGAAGAAGGACCTGGGGCAGGCCGAAGTCCAACGTCAACAGGAGGTGAAGACTGGAAAGTATGTCTGACAGGTGAATGAATTCTAGCAGGAGCAGGAGTTCCATAACCTGGTTGTGGGGTGGAACTACGAGGAGAATACTGTGAATTACCTGGAGTTGCAATAGAACCACGATGGGAATACTGGGAATTACCCGAGGGTGCAATATTATCCCGATAGGAATACTGGGAATTGCTTGAAGGAACGATATTATCGTGATGGGAATATTGGGAATTGGAACCTGGAGGTGTGATAGAGATGTCCTGGGAAAAATGAACAGTTCGAGCAGAGGGTCTTGCAACGTAATTAAATTCCGAAGCACAATTGTTTAGTGGCCTCGGTTCGTGAAAATTCCTGTCTCTATCGATCATATGATCATAAGATTGACAAGTAGTTAAAAGTGAGTCTATTGAGAAAATATTATTAAGAGCAACAAATGTAGAATAACAAGGACGAATGTTATGAAGTAAAATATCAAGCTGTTCCTGCTCAGATAATTTTCTAGAAAGCTTGGAAAACATTCCAAACATAACGGAAACGTAAACTATAATAGATTCCCCTAAGCCCTGTGTACGATTACGAATGGCTTCCATTAACTTATAATCATAATCGTGAGCACCAAAATCTTTTATCAGGGATTCCGTTAATTGGTCCCAAGAAATATCCGGATTCCGAAAGAGTTGGAACCGGAACCAGTGTAGGGCATCTTCCGTAAAGATTTCGAATGCGTGGTTCCGAAGAGTGGCTTTATCAATATTGCGGGAAATAGAAAATTCCTGAATTTTCTGAAGAAAGGAACGAGGACATGCCTTGCCATTAAACGAAAAGGATTTCAATTCTTTGATTGAAACTGGATGGGGAGCACTTACTTGATTTAACAGTGGCCTGTCAAGGTGAAGGTTTGAAGAGGCAGGGTACAAAGTTGGATAGGGAGGAGAAATGGGACGTTGGTCACTTACAAATTTTTGGACTGGTTCAGCAGCTTCAAACGTCAAGGGTTCGAATCTTTTTTCTAAGAAGTCAAATTTCTGTTTAATACTAGAGTAAAGTTCGCTATTTTCGGGGTAGAGGAGAATATCGATCCTATCCAAACGAAAATAGGAATGATTCAGAAAAGTCTCAATTTTCCTAATTAAATTTCGTTTTCCGGCCTCGATCTGGTTAATCTTAGCGTCGATATAATTTAAAGTAACCGATAATTGCTGCAAATCGGTGTCGGCTGTCAAAATAGAGTCTACGACTTCCTCCGATGGAAAAGTCTCTAATAATTTGGAAACTTGGGTACGCAGCTTAATAATGGTATCTAGCGGTACCTCACCCCTAACTTCAACTTCATACACCAACTCTGCCTTATTAAGGTAAACTACATTTATAAAGCGGGCCATTTTTCAAAGAGAAATAAATAGCCACAGAGCAAATAATTCCTACGTGACCGTATGTACCTACCTAAAGAGGCAAGCGGCAAAAGATAAAAACTCCTTACAGAAAGATAAAATCCTCCTTAATCAAATTAGGTTTTTAAGAAAAATAGAGTAAAAGTTAAATTTAGAATAGAGTAACAGAATCAGAGAGAGATTTAATGAAAATAAATTTTTGAAAATGAAGGTAAATTTAAGGTCGCCCAATTACGAACGTTTGTATAATAGATGGATGGGATGTTATGTAGGGAGTGTAATGTTTAGTTTCGGTACCTCTTAGTCGGACTCGAGATCCTTCGAGGTACCTCTACCTACTCGTTTGTTTGCCTTCTAGGATATTCTCCTAGAAGTCAAGTTGTATGTATTCTCAGGTCAAGAATAACTGTATAATTACTTAGAATAATTATACAGTTTAAACTCTTGAGCCTGAGCGTACGTGCTACTGTCCGTAAGACAGCGTGATTGTGTATCTGTATGTAATATGCGTGTGACGATTTGGAAGGTGTACTGTATAGTAGAGTACAGTGTAGAGATGGATGGTTTTTTTAGATGGAAAATATTGCCAAAAGTACCAACTTGTGCAAGTTCAATTTAGAATTTTGAAGAGCGTGGGTTTGCGTAAATTAATCCCGTTGGGCGCCAAAAACTGTAACGTTACAGAGTAAGAGGGAAGAGGGCCTACCTAAGATTGGAGGATTTTAACTATCTAGTAAAGAGAAATGCGGAAAGTTGGAATTTTAACATTTAATATCACATAAATTAACAAAGAGGATGATAAGGAACTTAAAACTACGAGGGAGGTAAGGGGTGTGGATGGATCTTCAGAGGCTTGCAGAGGGACAGGGGAACGTATTCTTGCGCGCGGAGAGGGGACACAATGGGGCGTAGTTAAACCGTTGACGGGCACGCGGAGAGGAAACGTATTCTTGCGCGTGGAGAGGGGACACAATGTAGCGTAGTTATACCGTTGATGAGCAGCGTAGCCAGGCCGGAGATGGAGCGTTTCACTAGCTTGGGGTTGACCAGCAGGAGTTGGAGACTCGCAGCACCCGTAGAACTTGTTAGAAGTCTCACACGGCACGGGCTTTCTTGAGTCCCGGGCCTTGCCTAAGGCCCGGAACGGCCACTACTTGTTTTTACTGTAGATCACGAAGACTGACTGAGCCACGTAACACGTTTGACAATCTTTTTATACTCACAGAAAATTTTGAAAAATCGAAAGAAAAACGTAGAAGAAAAATAATACAGCGTTTCAAAATGGGAATTCGTGTATTCGCTCGGCAGCAATACGAAAGAGCGGGATGAACAATAAATTGATAGACAACCTACGCGAGGTGTGAATAGAATTGAGAAAAAGCAAATAAACATAGCTGTCACATGTAAACAAGCAGCTGTCAAAATAAATACAAAATTATAACCTCACTTTTCTACTAAGTATGAAATTTATGTATGAAATTTAACAAAATTGTATGAGAAAGGATGAAACTACAAACCTAATAAGAATCGCCGTAAAGAGACGAATTTATTGCTGCCAAGCAAATGCTTATTTTCAAAGAATTTGGAAAGTTACAGCCAAAAATACTTATTCCCTAAGAAACTTAAACTAATTAAAACTAGCTTAAAACTAAGAATTCAGGAGCGACAGGCAGCACGCTACAATGTAAGGATTAATTGATGGAGTCACCAAATAATACCTACGTCAGTTTACTATCTGTTGCGTCACAAGTATTATATCAGGGCCCGATCAAAGATTTAATTAAATCTTTGGGCCCGATTTAATAATCGTGACAATGACCATCAGCCATTTCAATGTCCCCACTGCTGGGGCTTTCCTTATAGGTGGATAAGGAGAATGGGCCATGACCCACCACGCGGGCCCAATGCGGATTGGTGGGTGTTAACGACTGCAAATGCAGCCGAGACCAACGGCTTAACGTGCCTTTCGAAGCACGGAGGAGTTCGCGATAATAAAATTTTGGTCATCCATCCCATGACCGACCCTTGCGAAAGTTGCTTAACCTCTGCAATCGCTGGGCCAGGCGCTATGCCACTGCGCCACCAAGCTCCTCAACGTGACAATAGTGTAAATTATTTTAAAAATTTAATTGGTGATAAAACTATAATAGGTACTTAATACTATTTTTTTCTTTTTTTTTCTGTTCCATCATGTGTTTATAAGTGTCCGCAGCGATCAAGCTCAAATTCATCAAACTATCAAACATTATGACGGATTCAATTACGTGTTAGATGTTATTATTTCGGAAGAGCACGGGACACCAGACAAGTTGGCTTGTTAAAATTCGTGCCGTACGTTCGCCCGACGATGTGTCCAGAATATTTATATATTTTGAATGAAATGACATCGCGTGGTTGTGGTACCTACTAAAAATTGTACGAAACATTGTACGTGGGCATGAAAAGTTTATAAATATTAAAATAATTACATAATAAGTAATGCTTATAGGGTGGAAGAGAGAAATAAGAATATTTATTATGATAAAAAGAAACAAAAAGAGAAATAAGAAATGGTAAAAAGAAATACAAAAGAAAGAAAGCAACATTTTATTGACTTTAACTTAAACTTTATGTAATATTACTTAAACAATAGTAAAAAGTATCACTTTATAAGAAAAATTAACCAACTTTGAAATATCATTTCTGTGAGATTCACGCGTAGCACGCGCGTATAGCACATACATTGAAAATTGAACAGTTTTTTCTGTTATTACCTTAAAATAAAACTTAATCACTTTTTACGGTTATAGTCAAGGCTAAAACCAAACAAAACATAATCTCTAGGGTTTTATTTCAATAACTGATCTAAAGCAATCCGAAGCAAAAATCCTTCAAAAACATAATTTACAATAGACTTAGAAAATTTTTCGCTGCGCTACCTACCAATTTTTTTTTATCCACGACGGGATAGTGCTTGGCCTTCACCTCACCTGACCTTAAGTGACGATATCCGTAAAAGTGTTTTAATTTTAATTCGATGAATTAAACGTTCATCAGCACAGGAAATAGGTTAACCAAAACTATCCATGTTTTGCAAGTCGATGTTAGGTTCAGAAATCAGAAAATTTATTTGCACAATATTGTGTACATTACATTGAGATTGGTGACAATGTTTTTAATAAAGTTTCAACAAATTTCTGCCTTAAGTTTGTAGGCATGCAAATGTTAGTAAGTGTCAGCTATCTATAGTAAATATTATTACTACTAAGTACCTATTGCTATTTTAAGACGCCAATAAATTACAAAATTGTCAACAGAAATCTCATATTCAAAATTAAATGTCAATTATGCAAAATTATCATTAATAAGTCAGATTAAGTAGAGATGTCATTTTTTTCTCTCCAAATATTCCTTGGTCGAGTAGAAACTGTGCTGTTCATAAGCATTTGAACTTCACACTACGTTATACTAAATAATATACTAGAAAAAATACGACTCGCACTAGATCAATACTCAGACGGGAATCGAAACCGCGACCTTTGGATATCCGGTCCAATGCTCTGACCGCTGAGCTACCGAGTCACCAGTGACATCGTCGAATTTCTTCTAGTATATCCTACTCTTACGCTGCAAGCCAGCGTTATTTCACCAATGTGAGGAATTACCTCGACATTAAATTGAAATATCTTTCCAGATATTTGGCAATCGATTAAGATGAAATAGCTATATAATTTTTAAATTTGAGAATTTTGCATTCACAATGCTATTTTTACACAATACTAAATAATATACTAGAAAAAATACGACTCGCACTAGATCAATACTCAGACGGGAATCGAACCCGCGACCTTTGGATATCCGGTCCAATGCTCTGACCGCTGAGCTACCGAGTCACCAGTGACATCGTCGAATTTCTTCTAGTATATCCTACTCTTACGCTGCAAGCCAGCGTTATTTCACCAATGTGAGGAATTACCTCGACATTCAATTGAAATATCTTTCCAGATATTTGTCAATCGATTAAGATGAAATAGCTATATAATTTTTAAATTTGAGAATTTTGCATTCACAGTGCTATTTTTACACAATACTAAATAATATACTAGAAAAAATACGACTCGCACTAGATCAATACTCAGACGGGAATCGAACCCGCGACCTTTGGATATCCGGTCCAATGCTCTGACCGCTGAGCTACCGAGTCACCAGTGACATCGTCGAATTTCTTCTAGTATATCCTCACATTATTGTCTAGTATATTGTCTAGTATATTCCTCACATTGGTGAAATAACGCTGGCTTGCAGCGTAAGAGTAGGATATACTAGAAGAAATTCGACGATGTCACTGGTGACTCGGTAGCTCAGCGGTCAGAGCATTGGACCGGATATCCAAAGGTCGCGGGTTCGATTCCCGTCTGAGTATTGATCTAGTGCGAGTCGTATTTTTTCTAGTATATTATTTAGTATTGTGTAAAAATAGCATTGTGAATGCAAAATTCTCAAATTTAAAAATTCACACTACGTGATAAAAATAATCTGATTTGCTGCTAACTCTATTTTAACCGGCCACTTTGCAAGTCGTCTGATGAGCTCAGTAGCGCCACCAATGGAAATAAATAAAAGTTTTGGATATTTTGCGCAAATAAAAGAGTAAAGTGCCATTTTTAAATATTTTTTCATGGCCTCAAATATAAACAATAAGTTATGAATGTGGATATTGCTAAATGTGGCCACTTTTGGCACTAGTGACATGCACGACTTATTGCTTAAGTTTGAGTTCTAGAAACTATATTTAGAAAATGCATTTTAGTCTTTTATTTGCGCAAAATCATCAAAACTTTTAATCTAAACCCTTGATACAACGTAAATCATTTATTTCCATTGGTGGCGCTACTGAGCTCAACGAACCACCTTAATATAGTAGTCCCTAACTTCGTTTAAGGCCGTCACAACTGAAATAACTACTCCCGTAGAGAAGCGGGGTGAAAATAACATAGAAACGTAGGTATTAACCTAAATAATGAACACTGGCGTGATATTCTAAAATTAGGATATAGTAGTGCTTAGGTGAATATCCAAACTTGTGTGGTCTTGGCAGGCGACTTGCTAGTCGATTGTAGTCAATGAGTAACAGTAACGATTTTTGTTTAGTGTGCTTATCAGAAAGCTAATGCCACCACATGATTAACTGTGAAGAAATTTTTGCGATATCTTTTAAACCTGAGAAGTTAAACGAGGTAAAACATGCTAAAACACTGATGGGAGGGTCTTTATGACGTCATTGCGACGTACGCGAACCTTATGCCGTACGTGATAAAGCATATTGCATTGAGATTAGCATTTCCTTCAAACCTTTAATAACTTAACTATTTCTAAACGGATTTAAAAAAATCTTACAATAAGTTTCATAGCTATTAATATAATTTTATATTATTATTCAATAAAAATATAAGATTCAAACCTGTTACTAATCCTCATAAGCGATTTTTTGCTAAAATCGACCAAGTCGCCTGCCCGTGTAAATACCACAATCTTGGCAACAACGGTTAGAAATAAAAAAAAATGTTACCAACTAAATAGTGAAGTTTTGTACTAATACCAAATTCTAGCTGTCTACTCCTAAATAATCTTTTTGCTGTAAAATTATAATATGTGATTCTGACACAAACAATTCTATAAATACATAATAAATAATATTTGATTACTCTAATCTGATACAAACGGTGTGTATGAGTTGAGTTTGTTTGTTTGTTACGCCTTTACGTCTTAACTACTTAACTGATCATCATAAAATCATGCATGCACACACGTTGTCAGTCTTTTAACATAAACAGTAAATAGTTTCTCGTGGTTTCTCCAAAACAGTTTGAATACAATATAATGCTAATGAGCGGTGACTCCATTACACGCGCTTTGATCAACCCTCCGAGTCTAGGCGTTAATTAAGTTAGCTCTTTAATATATTTTCAACACACTTGCTCGTAAAGTGAGCCCTAATACATCGCTTTTAGGGCCATAAACCGAGCTTTAACAAACGCGTGCAATAATATATAAAACACTAGTTCGTAATAGAATTAACCCTACAAAGTTAAATTAGTACCTTACTGCAAGTTCTATGCGAGTAAACAGAGCATTCCCAATTTAGCCGGGTAATACAGTTATTTTTTTTGACAACAAAGAGGTTTTATGCTGCTGAAAATTCTTATACATTTTTTTAATAAATAAATGTGTAAGTCCTTAATTAAGTCAAATAAATATATATTATTATCAAATTATTCATAATTCACAATATTTTGTTATAAAATATTAAAATATTTGCATTTTGTCACTTAAAATTATAATTTTGAAGTAGGCTGTATGCTCCTCACCCCTTTGTTCGCAAAATATTCTTGCGTTGGGCTTGTGAAAAAAACAAAAAAAAAACATGCGCGCCTTTTCCCATAATTATCATATTTTGTTTTTGTCGTATTTGTTGCTGTGTGATAAATTACTTTGTTTTTTCCTCGCAAATGTGTTGAAAAACGTCGTATGAAACTCGTGAGCTCTTGCTTATTGCACACTCGGCTGAGTTACGCCCTCGCCTGCGGCTCGGGCTGCAACCCACAGCCTTGTGTGCAATGAGCAACCTAAGCTAACTTGTCTTATTATAGGCTCTGGTAATCGCAGGCTAAACTACAAAGCGAAGAAGATAATATTAGACTTTAAAACTATGAAGATAAAGAACATTATCTCTTTTTGTTGTACTTATCTAGTGGTTTAATGAATGCGTTTCAAGTAATTCCTCGTTTGAATTTCAGCTGAGTTTAACCTTTTATGTGGTTTATTGAAAAACAATGTTTGTTATTGATTGTCAAAAATGAGGGTGCTCTGCTCAGCTCACATATAAAAACCGGCCAAGTCGAGTCGGATTCGCGTATGAAGGGTTCCGTAGCATTATCTACACAACATTGTTGTATGGGAGCCCACTTAAATATTTTTTTTAGTATTTGTTGTTTTTATTTTTTATTTTCTTTTTTTTATTTAAGACACACCAACAGCATACACAATGAAACATACACTTTGAAACAATAATCAAACTTCACTTCTGACGTGTAGGCCAATAACAGACACTTCTGATGTGTGTTACTTATAGCGGCAACAGAAATATGTCTGTGAAAATTTCAACTGTCTAGCTATCACGGTTCATGAGATACAGCCTGGTGACAGACAGACAGACGGACAGTGGTGTCTTAGTAATAGGGTACCGTTTTTACCCTTTGGGTACGGGTAAGACTTACTGTAAAACTTCTTTATTAGATCGAATAATAGGACATAATATATGAATTACTATATACCAGCTCACATGTGCTACGAGAAATCAACGTAAACTTTTTATGCATCTGTACTTCGATCAAAAACACCCTAGATGTCCGGTCAGAGTCTGAAAAATGGCACCTCAAATAGCGTCCCACTTACAAACTGGGCGCTTATTTTGCACAAAGTTAGTGACAAAATATGTGTTTTTGTACAAAATAAGTGATATTAAATGTGAGTTTGTACAAAATAAGCGCCAAGTTTAGAAGTGGGAGGCTATTTGTTGAGGTGTCATTTTTTAATACTGTTTTAGTTCGTGAAGCGTTATCTAGGATATTCTTGATCGAAGCATCTGTAGGACGAAAAGTCGATCCTACAAACGCAAAAATAAAGTTTGCGATCCGATGATCGGTTTTACAAATATCGTGTGCAGGCACATTTATGTTTGATTTAGGTATTACTCAGCCGTATGAAAATTAATTTCATTGGAATAAAACACTAAAACATTACAGAGGATTATATAAATATTAAACTTACTATATTCCTAAAATGCAAATTACAAATTTATTCTACTTTTGTTACAAAAAAGAGCAAAGATTTTCGAAACTTCAATCGAGTTACTGGAAACGACTTTTCTTACAAAAGAAACCTCAGTCGTCCCTTTTATTTGGCGAGTTGGCAACGAACTTTGTTTCTATTGGGAAAACTCATTTGGACTTACCTCATTGTATGTACTACTAACTAGTTTTGACCACGTTGCACTTTATTTCAATGACATTTAAGCACAGCAGTGTATTATTTGGATGTGAGTCGGTTCTATTTCTTTCCTAGCCTTTCTAAACCATCTCTGTCCATTCTCTAGTGCACGAAGGTAAGAACTATTTATCTGTGACGGAGGTATTACGTGGACTATTTATAAATCTTATGTCGCCTTTTACGTCACACCTCTTTTACGCCTCTACTTGTTAGAGGTTGGGTGCTATTTTACTCTGCTGGACGTCATACGGCTACGTATACGTAAAACACCAACAACCTCGCAGGAGTAGATTACTAACATTTCATAAACGACTTTTCCGAAAACAGACAAAAAAAAATTAACTTTTCATACTAAACTAGATCAACTGTTCGGACATTTGTATGGAACGTTGTTTTTCTGTCTGTTTTCGGAAAAGTCTTAGAACAAAATAATGTTATTACAAATTAAAATGTTAGCAATCTGATCCTCCAAGATTGTTGGTATTTTATAAATAACCCTGTATGTAACACCTAAAACTAATATAATTAATACCCGTGTAAGTATAATATAATATGTATGTAAACTTGACAGCATGATACGCCCCACCATACAAAGCTATACGCTCTGACTGACTCCATAAATGAAAGCCTTAAATCCACTTGAGCATGCTCAGGCGAATGAGCGGCTCATTTGGCCGAGCCACTCAACTGGAGACGCCTGAGCACACTTATCTATGTAAACTTGACACTGTTGATAAGCCCTACCATACAATGCTATACGCTCTGACTGACTCCATAAATAAAAGCCTTAAAGCCACTTGAGCATGCTCAGGCGAATGAGCGGCTCATTTGGCCGAGCCACTCAACTGGAGACGCCTGAGCACACTTATCTATGTAAACTTGACACTGTTGATACGCCCCACCATACAATGCTATACGCTCTGACTGACTCTATAAATGAAAGCCTTAAATTCACTTGAGCATGCTCAGGCGAATGAGCGGCTCATTTGGCCGAGCCACTCAACTGGAGACGCCTGAGCACACTTATCTATGTAAACTTGACACTGTTGATACGCCCCACCATACAATGCTATACGCTCTGACTGACTCTATAAATGAAAGCCTTAAATTCACTTGAGCATGCTCAGGCGAATGAGCGGCTCATTTGGCCGAGCCACTCAACTGGAGACGCCTGAGCACACTTATCTATGTAAACTTGACACTGTTGATACGCCCCACCATACAATGCTATACGCTCTGACTGACTCCATAAATGAAAGCATTAAATCTACTTGAGCATGCTCAGGCGAATAAGCGGCTTATTTGGCCGAGCCGCTCAACTGGAGACGCCTGAGCACACTTATCTATGTAAACTTGACACTGTTGATACGCCCCACCATACAAAGCTATACGCTCCTACTCCATAATAGAGCCTAAAGTTTCGTTTAATCAGAGCCACGCAAGGCAATCACGTATGCATTCAGATTGGTACTGCAACTGCATAATATTCGCAATCAGCCACGTTTTGTTCTATTGTACTGAAATAGGTCACAGATAATGTCGACAGTGCTTAGTTTTGAATTTGTGAGTCATGTAATATGAATTAGGTTCGATTTTTGATAGCTTATGAGGTATACAATAGCTTTATACTCGTACCTAATAAGCCATCCAAAAAAAGTTGGTATGAAAATGTAGTTTCATTAAGTGCAACTAAATTATTAGTTTTCTAAAGCAAACCTGTAGGAAATTACTTGATTAAAGAGTAACAAAGGATTGATTTACGGAGGATTTATTATCGCACACATTGATTAAGGCAAATATACAGATAGATTTTTCTATCTCGCTTGTTTCTGAAGTAAATTAATTTATAATTGTATTTTTTAAGCATCATTAATATAAATAAGAAATTAAATTTTGAAATGATGAAATGTTGATGCTAATTATATCAAAACAAGACAGAACTAAGAAATTTTACAAGAAAATGAGTAAATCAAGAAAATTTGTTATTACCTGAGATCGTACTGCAATGATAAATCTATTTCGTTCAGCAAACAACGTTGTATCTGTCAAGTTTATTAATTGCTTTCTTTGGAATTTAATTTCCAGATGAATAATTTACTTAATCTCGTGCAATAGCATAAGAACATCTAACACCGTCTTTAATGTGTATGAGTCGTATAATTAAATTGATAGTATTTTTGCACCTAACTATGTGTTTTTTTTATTTCTAACTGTGAAATTCTTCTCTTCTTATAATGTTAGTGAATATTGACAGTCAGTTCTGCATATTTGGATTGGTCCTTGGCAAGGAGAAAGAATTCGGCGGCATTCGTTTTTCCTATCCACTTCTAAATTTGTCACAATAATTTCTTCTGCGACCAGGGGGTCAAGTCTGCTAATGTTTTCGTCAAAATTGTAGTTTAATGGTGTTTGAATGGTAATGCTTTTTGACACAGTTCTTGTTTATTAAACCCAAAACCGAAACACATTGTGTTTCCTAAACCCAAAACGGAAAAATATTGTGTCTCGATTTTGGGTTTAAGAAACGAGAACAGTGTCAAAAAGCATAACCATTCAAACACCATTGAACCACAATTTTGACGAAAACATTAGCAGACTTGACCCCCAGGTCTTATTCTTCCTGCAACTTATCCCATCATAATTAGTTGCAAGAGCTCGTATCTGTCGTGCCCTAGATATGCACTTCTCTCTGTTTGACGGTTTGCAAAAGCTTGAGTTTCTGTCTGACTCGCCGCAGAACTTCCTCATTTGTGACTTTCTGAGTTCAAAATATGCTGTAAAATTACTAACCACCAACCAATATTTTGGACGCAAATACCAAGTACCTACGATCTTTTACAGTTTATTATTCTGGGTAAAAAGATAATATTGTTGACGAACAACATCATAGCTAAAATTTTTAACCAATAGTAGCATAACAAGGTACCCGATCATTGCTCAACATGGAGGCATCAAAATAGAAATCTCATTTATATTATATATATAACGGCACAATAAAGATAAAAAAATTACTAGCATTAACGAATTTGAAACGATTTTACACAAAAAAATATTTACATCATCATGAAGCAATTATTTATACAATCAACACTGATTAACCACTAATTTTGACACTTTACCGAGAGAAACACACATCGTTATACCCGTTTTAATTAACATTCAACGCAGTTGTGGCAGCTATTATGCTTAACATACAATCTGGTCAACGTAATTAATTTTGAACGTCGGTCTCACTACTACCTTAATTAATCTGACATACGGCTGGGTGACCTCACACCTTGCCCGGAATTATTAAAAACTCCCCGAGAATAATAAGTAAGAGATCGACGTGCCTGAAGCAAAAATCTCTCGGTCGAACATAATCCAGGATAATAGAGGATCTTTTGTTTACGAACCCGTGTGGCGAAAACATGGAGAATCCGTATAGTACCCTTATTATATTTGGTTTGTCCACAATTTAATAGGAAACATGGTTTGTACTGATTTCAACAATGTTTGGTTTGTCCAGAATTTAATTTATCAACGCCCGACCGGCCCGATCAGGCCGCACCACAATGGAAAATCTATTATGTCTCATTTTCCGGGGCTTAAAGGATGAAATAGGGTTTGATGTGATTTCATAATTTTGCTTGATATCAGTTTTCCGGAATCAAGCATCACATTGACCCAATGAAATGGATTAAATCATTTCCTAAAGATATTAAATAGTATTTTTCAACACACTTGCTCGTAAAGTGAGCCCTAATACATCGCTTTTAGGGCCATAAACCGAGCTATAACAAACGCGTGCAATAATATATAAAACACTAGTTCGTAATAGAATTAACCCTACAAAGTTAAATTAGTATTTTACTACAAGTTTTATACAAGTAAACAGAGCATTCCCAATTTAGCCGGGTAATACAGTTTTTTTTTTTACAACAAAGAGGTTTTATGCTGCTGAAAATTCATATACATTTTTGGAATAAATAAATGTGTAAGTCCTTAATTAAGACAAATAAATATAAAATTATTATCAAATTATTCATAATTCACAATATTTTGTTAAAAAATAATAAAATATTTGCATTTTGTCACTTAAAATTATAATTTTGAAGTATTAGTAGTAGGCTGTATGCTCCTCACCCCTTTGTTCGCAAAATATTCTTGCGTTGGGCGTGTGAAAAAAAACCAAAAAAAAACATGCGCGCCTTTTCCCATAATTATCATATTTTGTGTTTGCCATATTTGTTGCTGTGTGATAAATTACTTTGTTTTTTCCTCGCAAATGTGTTGAAAAACGTCGTATGAAACTCGTGTGCTCGGGTTGCAACCCACAGCCTTGTGTGCAATGAGCAACCTAAGCTAACTTGTCTCATAATGTACTATTTAGAGTCAACCACTTTATAAGATGACTTCTTACGAAAGGTAAAGGAAACTTTACTTCTTCCTTTAATTATGAATTTATTTTTCTTATATTGATGAAGTAATAATGTTCTTAGAGAAGATCAAAATTGCGTTAATGTATCAAAGTAAACAAAGCCATGCTAACAATACTTAGATTGTCCAAGTTCCTTAATGTTAGTTTGATTAAAGAATTTGTTATGATACTGGGTCGATGGAAATTTCAGTCTAAGGTATTTTGTCATGCTCTGAAGTTTGTTGTTGTTTCAAGAGCCCCTTGTTTGCCCCAAATTTCACAGAATGGCTTAAAGTAATTCTATGCTTAAAATTTAACCTACGTATGATTTGTTTAAAAGTTATCATCACTTAAATCTTTGAGCTAATTGGCTATCCAAATTGACCCTTGATGAACTAAATATTAGTATTAGTAAGATATATTCATACTCTATTTTAGTTGCACCAACAGAAAATGTTATCGAGAAAACAAATAAGTATTAAAAACTGAAACATTCTTTCCTTAGCTAAAAATAGAAGCCAATTAATTATTCCATTAAATACGTTTTTTAACTTTATTCCTTTGAAAAGGTACCTAATATTGTTAAGTTATCTATGTAGATATATACAAACATGTTACATTTGTTTTCAAACGAAAATGTTTATCCAATTTTCACCGTCAACAAAAATAGGGTGCGTTGCGGTACTCGATAGCCATTCTATCGCATATTTATTGGCACCCTCGAGATGCGTGACGTGGTAGGTAAACTGCCGAATTTGCGGTTTCTATCTGATGATATCCCCCGTGCATGTTAATTGCCAAATTAAGTAAGGTTAAGTAATTATTTTCGTGTTAATAAAGAACTTTGTTTAACCAATAGATAGCCTTTTTACGGTTCCGTAGCCTAATGGCAAAAAACGGAATTCTTATAGATTCGTCATGTCTATCTGTCTGTTAGTCCGTATGTCACAGACATTTTATTCCGAAACTATTAAGATTATACAGTTGAAACTTGGTAGGTAGAGGTATTCTGTAAACCGCTGTACGATTTTGACACAAAAAAAAGATTAAAGAAGTTAAAAAAAACAACTAAATTTAAAAAATTATATTATCTTGTTTCCATCTTTTCAGTTGACTTATTTTTTGATGCATGTGGGTTTTTTAGTTTTTCTATTTTATTTTTCTGTTGACTTGTCTTTTTTTAGGCAGGCGGGTTTTTAATTTTTTAAATTTAGTTGTTTTTTATTTACGTCTTTTTAGTTATATTCTCCTTACAAATTACGTAGACGGTCTAATTCTTTAAAAGAATTTTCATCGTGTGGTTTAAATAAGAATTTTTTAGGGTCAAGACAACTGACAGCAAGCCCTGCGAGAGATCGGACTCTGCTTAAAGCCACGTAAGCTTGACCTTTAGCAAATAGGTGACTGCTCAAATCGACAACTGCCCGGTCTAAAGTTGTACCTTGCAATTTATGCACAGTCACCGCCCAGCATAAAATTAGAGGTAGCATACGTCGCTCGATCTTGCCTTTACCGCGTAAACCATCAAACTCAGACGCAGAAGGTTCAATCCGAACACCAATACAAGAAGCTACCAATTTTCTAAATAATATTTTATCGATATCAAAGAGAATGTAATTAATCACTAATTCAGTAATAAGATATTCCTAAACACCCTATTCCTTAGTCCTAACTAAACTAGGTATACTTGCTACAAAACCTAACAAAATCTACTTCTTTAATATTTTTTTCAATATAAGCGCCAACGCTCACGGGCGCTTAATCGCCGAGCGATTTTTTGTAGCCCAGAATAGAACATATGGAGTTCAATACGTAAACGCCCACGAGCTACAAAAAGTAGCTCACACATAGCTCGGCGACTAATCGCCCACGAAATGACACTGACAAGAGTGACAAGCGGCTTTAACCCTAAAAGACACCACAATTTTTTTCGCTGGCTGACATAATTATTTTTGTAATGGTAGAGTTTGCAATAAAAAGTAAGAGAATTATTATTACATGATATGCTTACCAATTTATATAGTTTTTAATCCTGTTCCAAAAAAGGTAGGAACACACTACGAACCTAAGGTCGGTTATAAGCAATTATTGTTCTGGGATTATCATAAGTTTATAATTTACCTATATTATTATGGAAAACTTAACGTAAACGTAACAAAAGAAACATCAAGTTAGCTAAAGAATTTGACTAGGCGCTAATAAAATCGTATTGAAAGCACTGTCGGATTGTCTAAGAACAAACATCTAGTAAATTTTATTTATTTATAAATAATGAAAATCAAAGCAGTCGCCGTTTAAATATGTTTTCCATAACAATGCCTACCTACCTACTTCTGTTTTGCGTAAAAGAATCGCAAGATTCAGTTTTTTAAGTAAGATGATTTTGGGCATGGAATAGGGGATAATACTGAGGAAGTAATGGCGCCACATGCGACTGTCCTAAATTCGTTAAATTTGATGTTTCAGATGTAAAATGTAATTTCTGACGTATTTTAGCCAATCAAAACCATTTTTGTTTACCACAGAGTACAATGGCGCCATCTGCGAAAAGTTTTACGTATTATTTCCTATTGCGACTTTTTACACAAAAAAAGAAAAACCATAAGCATTCTATGGGTTCTTTATAAGGGTTCCGTAGCAAAATGGTAAAAAGGAACCCTTATGGTGTGACTCAGTCTGTCTGTCTGTCTGTCACAGCTGGATATCTCGATAACTATCTATTAATGGTATCAACTTGAAATTTGGAATAGTTTAAGATGACGTTTGCCCAAATATTTTGCAAATAAGGATGTTTTTTTACAGCAGGAATTGAAAAGGGGTCTTAAAAATTTGAAGTGAGGCTACTAGTAGGGCATGTGGGTATCATAACATAATGAAAGAGTGTTTTTAGCACATTTTCAAACATTTCTCTTTTTTTAGGCCGCATAGTGTTCGACTTATAATGAAAAATGTAAAAACATACCGTTCCTTCCTTATAGTATAGAACTTATAGTAAAAAAGATAACTATAACGTTCGAAAAACATGAATAAAATATTCTATTGTACTGTTAGCCGATCGGTAATTATAGGGTTTGAGGTTATTTTTCGCACAAGTCATCACGAAAATACGAAAATGTGGTATCGATGCATTCAATACGATGCCCCGATCACAAATATATAAAATGAAAAGCGTGAAAATGGCGGGGGTAGAAACTGTGATGTCATAAAGTTTTCAGTACTTACAAAGATTTTTTTCATACCATGTGGTATATCAAAGCCCTTTGGCTTTGTGAGTATATTGCGAATATAAAACACACTATAACATGTCATCAAAATCTCATCATAGTAACATACACAGTAACAGTTAAAACACATAATAAATACCGTTTGTGGAACATGGATAAGAATATTATTTTTTAATATGTCATAAAATGATGTAATACAAAAACTAGCTTATGTCTGCAAAACAAACACTTCGAGCGACTCGCAATATTTTTTCGGGGTCAAAACCTTCCAGTAGGTTTCGAACAAATTTTTATTAATTCTTGAATTTGCGCATATAAAGTAAATGCAGAATTTATGTTCTTCACACTATTTTGACGATAAAAGGATCTGTACCCTTAGCACGAACAGCTATCAAAAAAATAATCATTCGATAGATAAATTTTGTATTGGAAATTTGTACAACGCCATCTATCGCCGATAAGCGAAATGAAATTTTCCATAGAGAATTGTCTATCGAGTAATTTTACGTGCGTTTTTTTTCTCGATAGCTGTTCGTGCTAAGGGTACTGAAGACATTTGAATCGTATACATTGTTTGCTTCATTTGTGAAAAGTATATAATTACTGACATAAATAAATCATAAACTTTATTTTATAGAGCTTAGCAATAATAAAAGTGATTGTTCTATAATATTATTACCGGGTGCCTTTTAGGGTTAACCTACGTCAGCGACTAAAAAGCGCCGTGATTGTCGCCGCGATTATCGCCGCGTTTATCGCAGCGATATCGCCGCGATTAACGCCGCGATTATCGCAGCTACAAAATAGCGCCCCTCAGCGACGCTGACGTAGGTTAACCCTAAAAGGCACCCGGTAATAATATTATAGAACAATCACTTTTATTATTGCTAAGCTCTATAAAATAAAGTTTATGATTTATTTATGTCAGTAATTATATACTTTTCACAAATGAAGCAAACAATGTATACGATTCAAATGTCTTCAGTACCCTTAGCACGAACAGCTATCGAGAAAAAAAACGCACGTAAAATTACTCGATAGACAATTCTCTATGGAAAATTTCATTTCGCTTATCGGCGATAGATGGCGTTGTACAAATTTCCAATACAAAATTTATCTATCGAATGATTATTTTTTTGATAGCTGTTCGTGCTAAGGGTACAGATCCTTTTATCGTCAAAATAGTGTGAAGAACAAAAATTCTGCATTTACTTTATATGCGCAAATTCAAGAATTATATAAATTGGTAAGCATATCATGTAATAATAATTCTCTTACTTTTTATTGCAAACTCTACCATTACAAAAATAATTATGTCAGCCAGCGAAAAAAATTGTGGTGTCTTTTAGGGTTAAAGCCGCTTGTCACTCTTGTCAGTGTCATTTCGTGGGCGATTAGTCGCCGAGCTATGTGTGAGCTACTTTTTGTAGCTCGTGGGCGTTTACGTATTGAACTCCATATGTTCTATTCTGGGCTACAAAAAATCGCTCGGCGATTAAGCGCCCGTGAGCGGTGGCGCTTAATGCAAGTAAAGTAATGCAACACGCGGGAATCTAGTATAATAAATAATGAATGTACTCTAGCTAGCTAGATGGAATCGTATTAAAATAATTATCAATTAAAAAAGTTGTTAATTGTTATAGAGACCATAAACGAGAATCGTTTCTTCTTATTTCTCGTTATCGTTTCTTCGATTCTTTTATTATTATCTTTTTATTTTCAGTATAAACACAAAAGACCTTATATAATCTACAGAGAGCTAAACCATACCGAGATGTATTTGGCTACAACGCCATCTATTGATATGGTCTATGCAACTAGAAATCTATTGATGATGAATACAAAACCATACCGCGATGTACTCGGCTACAGCGCCATCTATTGATTAACTTAGCCGTGCCCTGCGGCATAGCCTGAGGCTTCCATCCCGAGAGATTTCGGGATGATATTATAGCCTATTTTTTCATCATGAATGTGGCTAACATACACAAACAAAATATAAATTTCTCATTGACATGTTTATAGCGGCCGCTCGCATTTGCGTAAAATAAATTTACTTTTTTTATTTTATTGATTTTTTTTATAATTATATTATGGTCATGATATACCTTTTTGAAATCCTTATAATAAGCCCTTTAATTTGACACCCATATTGCAGTATTCTAAAAAAAAATTTTTTTTTTCACTACGTATAATAGCACCGTACAGCCGCCATGTTGGTTTTTTTATAACGCCACCTTCTTAAGAACACTTGGGCTGAAAAGACCAATCTAACGATATCTTAATCATAGAAATCCGTTCAGCCGTTTGAAAGATATGAGGTAATAAAGAATATTACATACAAACATACATACATACTTACAAGATACGCGCGAAACACATAACCCTTTCTTTGCAGTCGGGTAAAAAGGGGAGCGACGACGACATTTTGCCACTTTGCAGGTGTATATCATTCAAACGGCTGATTTTGAGAAAAAAATTGTTTTAAGGAAATCAATGTCATTTTCAAAAACGATAGGTTTTTGTTTCTTTATATACCTACTCCCCGCACGTTAATAGGTTTGCTGATCTTTTTTTCATTTTCAGTTACATGCATGAAAAAAATATCCAAAGTGGTAAAATGTGTCCCGTAAGTTTAAAAGCAGCAATTAATAAACATTATAAACCTATGACAAATGCTTGTAAGATACAGATTCAAACATCCTATTTTCAGAAAGAAGTTAAAAATGGAAGTTATCTTTAATGCAACTAAAATTCGTTTACCATCAGCAAAATGTTATCGACATTTTTCATTTTGACGTAAAAGGAAGTTAAATTGAATTCAGTTCGGTAGCCAACCATAGTTCGCTGTGAAATTTATTAGTGCATGCACTAGGAGTGAGTAAAATGCATTAATTTTATTCTCGTTCATCGCACACAAACTCTACTACCCACTACTAGCGCCGCCATTACATTTATTTTTATTAATCGCAAACCAAGTGAATATTTAAAAAAAGCTAAGATGTTAAATTGTCTCTAAAAGTTTTTTCACTCCTCTTGCTCAAAAAGTGCGTCATTGTAACGTACAAGAGTCGAGATAAAATAGCATAATAAGCCCTAGGGGATAAAGTTTTTTCTTTTTTAATGTTTGTCTATTACCAATGAGCCTACTAAAACGAAAAAGTCTTTATTCATAATCACGAATAAAAACTCGCTCGACTTAATACTGGGGGTCTATTACGAAAAGTTTAATACGATACACGCAGCTGCGGCCGTGCTTCGTTCTGATTGATTCCTATTACAAAGCACTTGCGTATGCGATATTGCAAAATGATTGCGTAAATTTGACAGTTTCTCTCTTCTAGTGGATCCGTCATTATTCGTTCAATAGACTAAGTATGGACTACGATAGCTACATTGAAAATATTTGTAATAACTACAACCGACGAACTGCGGACGACTATCGTGACCAAGTTTCGTAATAGGCCCCCAGTGTCTCATTCTTATTTTTGAAAATGGAACTAAAAGCATCTCTTCGGTGAAATCATAGACTTATTTATACTCTGTGTTCAGAGTGAATCGTAGAATGCGTGTTTGTGTTGCTTAGCTGCTACAGCAGAAATTAAAAAAGGTACCATGGCGCGAAATCTTTAGAATTTTTCTATAATTACAAACTGATTGAATTGTGTGACTGTAATAGGAAAGAAATAATTTTAATCTTTTGCCGTCAAGCACAAATCATTTATTTAAATATTGTACAAAAAGTTTATGAAGTGGAGGATAGAGAAACGAGTGGATTCGTTTACGGAAGTAGGTATAAACTATTTAATATTGTATTTTATTTTCTCGCAATCGTAGTGAAAAGTATAGTGTAACACACGACGCTAAAACCCATTGTAACTCGGTTTCTATTTATTCCCTCGCTAAAGCTCGGGAATAAAACTACCTCGTATGCAATGGGTAATTTTAGCGTCTTGTATAACAATCTACTATTGTATAACACTTCAACAGTTTTCATTCTTTTATAGGGGTTGTGCATTCTGTTTTGTTAGTTATTTTTTAGTTACTAATATAGTTGTTAAGCCAATTATTGTTACTTACATATTTTATTTTATTTATTTTTATTTATTTCTTAAATAAAGTGTGTTTTAATAATGTGATAATGTATGTAATAATAATAATAATGAATTGGAATTTGTAAATTATAATTTTGTTAATATGGAATTTGGTCTGAAATAAAAGTTTTTTTTAGTAAGTTTTAAAATCCATTCTCGCTCAAAGTGGCCACTTTTGGCTAGAATGGATTTTAAAACTTACAGAAAGAATGAAAACTGTTGAAGAGTTATTCAAAAAATATTAGAGACAATAATTTAAGATCTTAGCTTTTTTTAAATATCCACTTGGTTTGCGATTAATAAAAATAATGTATTGGCGGCGCTAGTAGTAGGTACTACGGCGCCTTAAGTGCTTATTATTTTATTCTCTGTAAAAAATAACTAAAAAAACTACTGTTTCATATTATTTACTTAGACGCGTTATTAAAAGATAAATAAAAACTTTATTTTTCTTATCTTTTTTAATGTTTTAAGGGTTTTAAAATGTTGAGAGTAATGTTAAAATTAAAACCCGGGTCGATTTTTCAGGCGACTTGCTAGTCAATTTTAGTCGACCAGCGCTTCTTATGGACGATCACTTGTAAAATCTAATCGCTAACTTAATTTCAATGAGGTGGCTATTCGATTTTACATGCGATTGTCTCGAAAAAAGTCGACAAAAATCGACCCGAATGCTCCAGCCTAAAAGTCATACTGTGGGGTATTCCCACTATTTACTCATTTTATTTACATATAAAATATTATTATTTATTTTATAAAACATATTTATTATATTACATTTATAATAATTAAAATAAGTATCTATTTACACATAAAAACATTTTATACGATAAATCGTAATCTCGTACGTCATTTAATTAAATGTCGTGCCAAGTTGTCGTGCGAGTATGATGGACACCCGGTATCGAGACCGGACCCATCGTTCATTCCTATTGTTCTCGCAGGCGGCGCTTGCGCCGGCTACCGGTCGCGTCACCAGTCTTGACCTTATTCGGACGGCGAGTGCACGCCACTTTGCGCTCCCGGTAAACCGGCGAAAACATTGTATTTCGTATGCTTAAGATATTATTTCATCCTAAGTCTATTGCTCAGTGTGTATGCCAGCCTGAAATAAACTGTGAGTCAACGTAGTGCGGTGTTTGGATTGTCTTGCCACCTATCCTGTTCAACTACAGTAAGTCGACGGTGAGAACACCATCTTACCCACAGTGGTGACCTTAATTGAATTGAACACATAACCAGTGCTGGCGGAGAAAAAGTACGTAGAACTCAATTTCTAACTGCGCAATTATAAGATGTCGACCGGCAACGGCAATGACGCGGCAAACGCCACAGAGCGCGTGCCCACTGCACGCACGTCATCCGGCACGTCATCCGGCACGTCATCCGGCACGTCATCCGACATTTTTAAAGTGGGAGTTCGGATGCCGCCTTTTTGGCCTGAGGAGCCTGAAATATGGTTTTCGCAAATCGAGGGACAGTTCCAGATTGCAGGAATTACCAACGACCTGACGAAATTCCACTACGTCATCGGACAGTTAGACCGTCAGTTCCTATGCGAGGTCAAGGATCTTATTGCGAAACCGCCAACTAGTGACCGTTACGAGAAGCTTAAGACCGAGCTCATAAAGCGTCTGAGTGCGTCCAAAGAAAAAAAGGTGCAGCAGCTACTTATGCACGAAGAGCTGGGAGACCGCAAGCCATCTCAGTTTCTTCGGCACTTGCAGAGTCTCGCCGGTCACCAGATTACGGACGATTTTCTTCGCACAATTTGGACGAGCCGCCTTCCTGGGAATATACAGACCGTACTGGCTGCTCAACCAACTGCGGAGCTGGAAACTCTCGCCGATCTCGCTGACCGCATCCACGACATCGTCCCCTCAGCACCTCAAGTTGCTTCAGCTGGCAACGATTATAGCTCGAAGATGGACGCTATGGCTAGAGAAATCGCCGAGCTGCGTCATCAACTGAAGAGCTGTAACCTGGGCAGCCGGGACAGCAGAAGATCTCGACCCCGGAGCCGTCAACAGGGAGAGCGTCGCAGGTCCTCCAGCAGATCCCTATCTTCGTACCGTAATCACCCTACCTGCTGGTACCATTCGAAGCATGGGGACAAGGCTCATTACTGCATCAAGCCTTGTGACTACGAGAAGTCGGGAAACGCAAGGGGCAGTCGGTAATGGCGACAGCTGATAGCCCATCCTCTGGTCGCCTGTTCGTCACTGACAGACGGACGAAGATGCAATTCCTGATCGACACAGGTAGCGATCTATGTGTCTTCCCCCGAACTCTGTTACGTGAACGTCGTGCTCCAACTTCATATAAGCTCTGCGCGGCTAACGGGACGACCATCGACACTTATGGTTATCACCATCTTAACTTAGATTTTAGTTTGCGTAGGAATTACTCTTGGCGCTTTGTTGTTGCGAATGTTACCAAGCCAATTATAGGAGTAGATTTTCTATCTTTTTATAATTTAATGGTAGATTGTAGAAATCAAAAGCTTGTAGACAATACCACTAGCCTTTCTGTTTCTGCTTCTTTTGCTCCTGTTAATTGTAATATTAATTCTGTAAAGGTATCGACTGGTGAATCTCGCTTTCATAGCTTGCTTACGCGGGAATTTCCTGAAATAACGCGACCACCTGGCACTCACCGCATAATACCTCATAGTACACAACACCACATTCGTACAACACCTGGTCCACCTGTCTCTAGCGCGCCGCGACGTCTGGCACCTGATAAGCTGAAGGTGGCTAGGCAAGAGTTTGAGGCCATGCTGGCTGATGGTACAGCCAGGCCTTCAGAGAGTCCCTGGTCCTCACCCCTGCACCTGGCCCCGAAAAAAGAAAATGGTTGGAGGCCCTGTGGGGATTACAGACAGCTCAACTCCAGGACCATTCCTGACAGGTATCCGATTAGACACCTCCACGACTTTGCACATTCTATCGCGGGCTGTAAAATTTTTAGCACCATAGATCTCGTGAAGGCGTATAATCAGATACCTGTCCATCCAGACGACATACCGAAGACTGCTATCACCACCCCGTTCGGTATGTACGAATTCCCCTATATGACGTTTGGTCTACGCAATGCTGGCCAAACGTTTCAACGTTTCGTGGACGAGATGACTCGCGGGCTGGATTTCGTTTACACCTTCTTGGACGATTTTTTAGTCTTTTCCCGTAGCGAGGCCGAGCACGAAGACCACCTACGTCAATTGTTTACCAGGCTTAAGGACTACGGTATGGTAATAAATGTATCCAAATGCGTCTTTGGGGTTCCCGAGGTAACCTTTCTAGGTTATCAGATATCGGAGAGCGGTACCAGACCCTTGGATACCAAGGTACAAGCCATACGTGAATTCCCACCACCCAAAACAGTCAAGCAGTTAAGGGGATTTCTAGGGATGGCGAACTTTTATAGGCGATTTTTGCCCCAAGCCGCCCTCATCCAAGCTCCTCTTAACGCGCTTCTTACAGGCACTGTAAAAGGTTCAACCCCCATTGATCTCTCTGGTGACGCTCTGAAGGCTTTCAATGACACCAAGGAAAGTCTAGCCAATGCTGTTATGCTCGCTCACCCTGACTGCCGAGCCAAGTTAGCGTTGGTGACAGATGCGTCGGACTTAGCCATTGGGGCGGTACTCCAACAATTACAAGATTGTAAGTGGCAACCTCTTGCTTTCTTCTCCCGTAAGCTTAGCTCATGTCAAGCCAAATACTCTCCCTATGACCGTGAACTTCTCGCCATCTACGAAGCTATTAAATATTTTCGTCACATGGTGGAGGCGAGACATTTCACGGTGTACACGGATCATAAGCCGCTCAGTTATGCTTTCAGTGAACGGAAACGTAACTGTTCGCCTCGCCAATATCGTCATTTGGATTATATCTCCCAATTTACGACCGATATAAAGCATATAGCCGGTAAGGACAACATTGTCGCCGATACTTTATCTCGAGTCGAGGCATTGGAGGCTCCAATCAATTTCGAAGATTTGGCTCATTCCCAGTCATCTGATCCCGAACTAGCTGGTTACCTTAATAACTCTTCCTCTCTTCGCTTGCAGCAATTGGTCTTACCTGAGAGTCGTACATCTCTGTACTGTGATGTCAGTACAACGACTGCCAGGCCTTTTGTTACCAAAGAATTTCGCAAGCAAGTATTTAACAGTCTGCACTCTCTAAGTCACCCGGGCCCCACCGCGACCGCTCAACTCGTGGCTCAGCGTTTCGTTTGGCCTGGAATAAGAAAAGACGTGAGAGAGTGGACTAGAGGATGCCTTCATTGCCAACGTGCAAAGGTAAGTAGGCATGTTTCTGCACCAATTGGCAGTTTTAACTTACCGCGCGCACGATTCAAGAATTTGCATATTGATTTGGTTGGCCCCCTCCCCGTCTCAAACGGTTACCGGTACTGTTTAACGGCTGTAGATCGTTTTACCCGGTGGCCCGAAGTCGTTCCAATCACGGACATTACCGCCGAGACTGTAGCCAAAGCTCTTATGATGAGCTGGATTTCCAGATTTGGTTGCCCTTTAGATATTGTAACAGATCGTGGTCGTCAATTCGAGTCCGCACTGTTTAAATATCTGGCAAAAACAGCGGGTTTTCAGCACAGACGCACTACCGCATACCATCCTGCGTGTAACGGCCTTGTTGAGCGCTTCCACAGGCAGCTCAAAGCAGCTATTACTTGCCATGCAGATGCCAACTGGACTGAAAGCCTACCCCTTGTCTTACTGGGAGTCCGCAGTTCATTTAAAGAGGACTTACAGACTTCTTCAGCGGAGCTCCTATATGGCGAGCCGCTACGGCTACCCAGCGAATTTTTCGACCCAAGAGAAACTGGTACTACTGACGTATCAGATTTTACCGCACGCTTGCGCTCTTTCGCGGAAAAACTACAGCCGATGCCAGCTTCTCGACATTGTAAGGGTAAGGTGTTTATTTTTAAGGAATTAGCTACCGCCGATCACGTCTTCCTGCGTGAAGACGCCTCGCGTGCTCCTTTCCAACCAGCATATACCGGTCCACATAAAGTTTTGGAACGTGGAGATAAAACTTTTAAAATTCTTTTAAAAGGTAACAAACTTACCGTCACTATTGACCGCTTGAAACCGGCTTTCATATTGGCTGACGACGGGGATAACATTCCGCCGCCAATTACCAAGTCGCCAGAGACGGTAACCAACACACCAACTCACGTCCCATCCACACCTACTAAAGTAATCAAGAAAACACGCTTTGGAAGACAAGAACGTTTTCCTGATTTTTATCGTCCCTAACCAGGCCTTTGGAGGGGAGTGATGTGGGGTATTCCCACTATTTACTCATTTTATTTACATATAAAATATTATTATTTATTTTATAAAACATATTTATTATATTACATTTATAATAATTAAAATAAGTATCTATTTACACATAAAAACATTTTATACGATAAATCGTAATCTCGTACGTCATTTAATTAAATGTCGTGCCAAGTTGTCGTGCGAGTATGATGGACACCCGGTATCGAGACCGGACCCATCGTTCATTCCTATTGTTCTCGCAGGCGGCGCTTGCGCCGGCTACCGGTCGCGTCACCAGTCTTGACCTTATTCGGACGGCGAGTGCACGCCACTTTGCGCTCCCGGTAAACCGGCGAAAACATTGTATTTCGTATGCTTAAGATATTATTTCATCCTAAGTCTATTGCTCAGTGTGTATGCCAGCCTGAAATAAACTGTGAGTCAACGTAGTGCGGTGTTTGGATTGTCTTGCCACCTATCCTGTTCAACTACAGTAAGTCGACGGTGAGAACACCATCTTACCCACAATACCTTTAAAAATCAAAGATAATGCCGTGTTATTACAAAAGTTTTTTAAACACTTTTTAACTAAACACGCTTAAATGCGATGCTGTCATTTTTTTGACAATACTGTTTGACAACGACAAAATCACATTTAAACAGGTGTTTTGTTAAATAATGTTTAAAAATCTTTTGTAATGACTCGGATTGTTTTCAGAATTGTGCTTTACATTATTTTATGAGCAAAATCTGTATTCGTAATCGTTTTAACGATAAATGAATTCATGTCCATACATAATCTAATGCACACATTCATCACATTTTTCACTGTGATGTAAACATACGCGTATTTCCATTTTACGGCTAACGAACCGGGAAACTTAATTTAATTTTTAAAAACGGTTTGTTAGTCATCCTAGAAGCCTATATTTGCAATTGAACTGAAAACCTATATATTCTAATTGCGGCGTTATTGAATTTTTGAATTGAATTGAAATGAATTGAATATTTAAACCTCCCAGCGCATTTTGCCACGTTCGCAAAATGTCACGTTCGCACTCCCGGTGCATAATGTCACATTCGCAAAATGACATTTTTAATATTTATTTTTAAAGAACAGCTAAATATTCGAATACTAAATAATATAGGTACTAGAAAAAATACAACACGCAACAGGTCAATTCTCGAACGGGAATCGATCCCGATAATTTATCTGGTGTGAATCGTATTTTTTCTGGTAGGTTATACAGGGTGTATTTATAACCACACTCCAAATTTTAAGGATGTGTTCAGTCCATGAAACATGTGTCGAAATACGCCAAAAAATTTTGGTCATCCCATACTAAACTGATCACGTGATCTCTTTGATTTGTATGAAAGTCATTTTTTTATATATATTTGACCCTATGTTTCATGGAAAAAGTTCACTTCTCAAGCTTACCCGCTCACTAGACATGAAATAAAACACTTTTTTACCATCGCCACTCAAAAAAGTGCGTCTTATTCATTGATAACAGTGAATAAAACGCGTTTTTATTCACCGAGTGAATAAAAATATTTTGAATTTGGAACAAGCGCGCATCGTATGAATTGGGTACAAAAAAATAAAAGGTGCTGAAAGTATGAAGCTATTCCATAGATAAAGATATAGTTCTACAATTAAATGACAAAAATAATCCCGCCAATTTTATTTAGGTTCTTTTTAGTGTCTTATCTTTGGGTTCTTTTCTAAAAAATATCCCGCTAAATCAATTAGGTCCTTTTTAGTGTCTTATATTTGGGTTCTTTTTTATATATTTGAGGGAGATTAGTTGTTCAGTCTTGCATCAGTCCATTCCATCAGTCTGGTACGATCTTCAGTCTGTAAAAATTCAAAGTCTATACAAACTGATGAAGTGGACTGATGCCAGACTGATCATGTAGTTTCCCTCTTAGTTAGCTCGGTGGCGCAGTGGTTTAGCGCCTGGCCCAGCGATTGCCGAAGTTAAGCAACGTTCGCAAGGGTCGGTCATGGGATGGGTGACCAAAAATGTATTATCTCGAGCTCCTCCGTGCTTCAGAAGGCGCGTTAAGCCGTTGGTCCCGGCTGCATTTGCAGTCATTAACACCCACCAATCCGCATTGGGCCCGCGTGGTGGGTTATGGCCCGTCCTCCTTACCACCCATAAGGAAGGCCTGTGCCCCACAGTGGGGACATCAAAAATGGCTGATGGACAACTACTATAAATACTATAGGTACCTACTGCTATTTTTTTTTCTCGCAGTCAATGGTAAAAAGTAGAGTACACAACTCGTGAAAAAAAAATTTCATCTCGGTCCTTTGTATCCCTCGCTTCGCTCAGGATTCTACTTTTGAATCCCTCGCTACGCTCGGGATTCAACTCTAGAATCCTTCGCTGCTCTCGGGATCCAACTTAGTCCCTCGAACTAAATTCCCTCTTTTTTCACTTGTTGTATAATCTACTATTAACGGATACTAGCGCGATACTTTCAATAAAACCGCGCTAGTATCCGTTAAAAGTGTTTTATTTCATGGAGAAAGTTGTTCAGTTTCATGGACTGAACATATCCTTAAAATTTGGAGAGTGGTTACAAATACACCCTGTATTAATTTAGTATTGTATGAAAAATTGCATTCTGAATGCAAAAATTTAATCTCGAATTTAAAAGTTAAATAATCGAAAATTTAACGTTGGTAATTTCGTATCATTTTATTTGCGGTAATCGCCATTTCAGATTACTTTTGACAGCTAACTTTTGAGTACAGCGCGGCCAATACATTTTTTTTTACCTACTCGTAAACCAAGTCAATATTTTAAAAAAGCTTAAATCAAAAATTGTCTCTAATATTTTTTGATGACTTCATCACTTTTCATTCTTTCTATTAGTTTTAAAATCCATTCTAGCCAAAAGTTGAACCTAAACTATACTGATATTTGAAAGAAAAAATTGTCTAAGTGACACTTAATTACTTTTTCTTCAAGTAAAATAAAAGAAAGAAAGTAGGGTACGAGTTTAAGCAAGTGAACTTCATCCTAGTTCTTTGTAAGAAGTTAAATTAGACTTGGTTCTTTAAGCCAGTTTAAACAGCAAAATATTAATTTTAACTTACTACATTCATAAATGTACCTATCGTAATAAATGTAAATTGAATTAGTAGGTACTATTATACCCTTTAAAAGTTTTTTGATTAATCATATTTTGAAGAATCGAGGTTGTTCAAAATGGAATGTGAAATTGACTGTAAATTAAGTTTTTATACGGGCTTCAATAAAAGCTGTACTTACCATATTTGCTCAACGAACCATTAATACTATCGAATTTTGTGAAATAATATTCAAACTACAATTACAGAGTAAGAAAAACAACTTTTCATAATAACAGCGCTGTTTTATAGTAAAATGTTTTTTTTTTAATATTTGATGTTTCTCTTTTGGCTGTGTTATAATATATGATATTGTTAAATAGAATGATTAGATTTCAAAGAAAATTCTAAATTGAGAAGATGAAAAAGGCAAGGCAAAACATAAAAGGGCCCTAAGAATTTCTAATAAATAAATCACGAGATTAAAATTCGTCTTTCAGTTTTCTGCCAAGTTTGCATTTACATTTTTTAGTAGCCCCAATTGATTACAGCGCAAATTAAACATTCCCCGAATATTTAATTATTCACAACCTGGTTGCTATTTAAGCGAATGATCCCTTTGCAATTAATTTTCGTTTGGGTTAACCGGAAGCACTTTCAAGATCAAATGAATTATTTCTGCTATTAATTTTGGTTATTTCACGTACATGAAATTTTATGAGATCGAAATAAGCTTTAAATTCGAAATGGGATTGTTTTGACATTAAGTTTAATCTGCAGTGAAGTTTCTACTGAAGAATAGGTACACTTTGAAAAGTTATAATTTATCTTACAGGGGACTGCAGCAAGAGATTAACATAAACCTGTAATAAATAACGGTGATATTACATCATGCTGTTTACCAGATTTCAGAGTGCCTTAGAAGAGGTCTCAATATATGCTATAGATTCGGGTACCCGACTGGCAAAATACTTATCAACACCAGCATATCTTATCCCTTTATTAAGTCTACGTTCAGATGATAACACATGACCTCAACCTGAACTCAACACAAACTCAACTCAACCGCAGCCCACTCCTTGAAATACACCACTTACAATTTTGAATTTTATGACACATTAATAAGCTCCGTTATATATTGTCGATGTAACTGCACTCGCCCCAAACTCATCCCGAACTCAACTCAAACTCAACACAAACTCAACTCAAACTCAACCCGAACTTACCCCGAACTCACCTCAAACTCACCTGTGGCCCTACCATGAGTTGATGCAAACTCTTTACGTTACCGTAAACTATCGTTTTGTCTCTTTCACTTGCACTGACTGTGAGCAGTATATCCGATAGTTTACGGTAACGTAAACAGTTTGCATCAACTCATGGTAGGGCCACTGGGCTCCGGTTGAGTTGTGTTCGAGTTGAGTTTGAGTTGAGTTCGGGTCGAGGTCGGGTCGTGCGTTATCGTCTGAATGCAGCTTAACTCGACGACTGCGCCTATTTTGTATCGATTGTCTGGTTGGACTATTCCAGCCATCCTGCCCTGATCCAGCGGTCTTTGTAGGCTACTACAGCACAGAGCACAGAGCCAACAAAAAAATTACTTGATTTCGCCCTTACATATAGTGATACCTCTTTTTGATGGCAATTACCTGACTGCCTGCTGCTTAGTAGTAACTTAGCTGATACTGTTAGTATTCATATAGTACCTACATACATTTTTTGTCAGTATGAAAATGAACTTCTTTTTAAAGTTTCATCAGGGTTATTCAAAAGTACAATTTGAAAGTCACAGACTTTTTCGGAATTAAAAAAATTAGAAGATTTCTTATTAAATGAATACCCTAAACCTTTTAGGACTTCTAGTTCAAAGTCACACGATACACTCGTAAATCGTTCAATTAGTGAAGGTTCAGTTTTACTACCGGCTCAACTTTGTAGCTTAAGTAAGGAGCTTACGGAGGAATTAAGAGAGCACATGAACTGTTTATTAAAAAAATATGGTCACAATGACTTTACTGAAAAGATTGTTGACCTTTCAAGCATTAATTTTTGCTGAATAATGGACAATAACAAAAACAAATTTAGAAGACTAATAAAAAACGATGATTCAGCAGACAGACTTATTTCTATAACCGTGGTAGTATCTGAACTATATATTTAATTATTTCATGTCATTCTCCATCTATGCGAAAATTCTTCTTTCAGCTAGTAGATTTCCTAAATATCAGAAAAAAACTATTCAAAAATTTAGAGATTTTGCAGTCCCCGCAAGAATCGAAGCATTGAAAATGAATACAAAAATTTACGAAAAACCAAAATCAAATCAAATGCAAAATCCTATTATAATTTTAAAGTTACCTAGGTAGTACGATTGTGACATTCGGCTTCGCTCCGTGTCACAAAAGCGCCCGCTGACTGCCTCGACGCGGCCGAAATATTATTAACCGATTTTCAAAATTCCAACGAATGCACTTCACGTCTGCTTCTGCATCTGGATTACCATGGCGATCTGTCAATAATCATAGAAGCTACATCACTTTTTACGTACGGAAACACCCGTTTTTCTACAATTCCAAATCTGAAGGGACCTACATTAACCGATTTTCATTTTTTTCCCAATTTTGTAGCTAAACTAATACCCTAGGACCTTTTCTTTTAAATTTTCTTAAGTCGGTTTTTAAATTTAGTAAACAAACACCCTCAAAAAACCCGAAAAACCCCTAATTTTGCAAAATTCCAAAAAAAGTTACCAGTAGATTTTCAAAATTCAAACGTTCACACGTGTCTCGATAAATTCCTCAACCTTTGGTACTATTCCCATCTCGATCCTCCCAAAATCCTCGGAGATGTGGCAAAAAATACGTCCCAGGCGATTTGCATCTGATAACCATTTTCAATGGTTATCAAAACACTTCAGTTTAAATTTTTGTTTGAATAAAGTTTATTTGTGATTTTAGATTCACTTCCAATAGTTCTCAGGTTTCTAATAAATTCAATGAATCTGTATTGGTTGTTTGACACTCATAGATCACGCATTAAAAGCACTACAAAAAGAGCAAAAACTCACTCTCCGCTTAATACTCGTATTTGTGCCTATTTCCAAAGCAACAGATGGTTAGAAACGGAAAAACTTCACAAATGTAAATTACGTTTTTGTTTTTTCAATTAAATTTTAGTCCGATAACTTTGGAGTATAAATTTTCCTCTCCGAATTTTTCGTGCTGCATAAAACGCTGAATATACGTGAATTATCATTTAATTTTTAAAGTGGTTCTTTTTAACGATTGCAAATAAATGATAATACAATCAAAGAAAATAAAGTCTTTGTTCAAATTATTTTATCTTAGAGTATTATCAACCTGAGTTTAGATTTATTTGATAGTTAACGATCGAAGCTATAACTTTCCTAATATTGATGTTATTTATCTGACTCGAATCAAAGAAACGAGTCACCATAAAAATCACTTTTCTTACAAAGTAATAATAAGTCTTTACAAACCAGATGTTTTGCTTTCTCCCAACAAACAGTGTCTGAAAGCATCTGTCGTACTAAAAGGATAACTTATATAAGAAAGTTGCCATCCACTCTAATAAGACCTTTATTCTGGCAACACCAAATTGATGAAGAAGTTATCTTCAAGGGTCCAACAGGAATGGTCATTTAAGTAATGTGTCGCAGACATCAACAATTTTATGTTTATCTCCTGTTGGTATCTAAAAGGATTGCTTCTTGGCTTTACTAGTATTTTTTCGATCTCCTTCGTACAAATGTTTTTACTACTGATTTATTTCTGAGTATATTTGTGTCGGGACAGTGCAAGATGGAATTCTGGTGTTCAAATGAAGCCGGAAGCAATGGCTAAACGTGCCTTCGTATAAAGAAAATAAAAATTACTTGACAAAAATCTATTATTCTATGATTCGATCGTTGCTTCGAAATTCTGAATTCGATATTTCATAAATACGTTTTGAATTTATTACCATACATTTCTCTCTGTCGCTCCTAGAATGGTATTTGCTTCTAGTTCCATTAATGCATATAGCGCCAGTTACCTGCATTCACAGTACACACTATAATATGGTTTGATTAAATCTCGCTCAAAGCAATATGAACGCTTTGTGACTGTACAAAGGGTTAATTTCATAATGTAGATACATTTACTGCTAGAAGTTCCTTGTTCTTTGATATCACGTTTATATTCGTTGATATAGATTAGGTCGCACACTGCCACGCATCTGCATCAGAGTGAATACAATCACAGTGTTTTTCATACGAAAGTCAAGCCAATATTCTGTTATTTACTTCTTTGCCTTCATCTCACGAGACAATAAGAAGCGCACTACGAAATCTTTATTAACTAAGGAACTGGTTATCTAACCTCCCTGCCGGAACACAACAATGTTTTATAGTTTTTATTGCAGCAGACTTAGCTAAGATGGTGTTAGCCAGAGCCACAGACCATATCGGGTCATTCTGAACTTACCATCCAAATTTCGAGGATGTGTCCAGTCCATGAAACTAAACAACTATCTCTAAGAAACATGTGTCGAATTTCCCCACATTTTTTTTTGTATTATCCCATACTAAATTGATCACGTGATCTCTTTGATTTGTATGAATAGTTGATTATTTTTTTACATATTTGGCCCTGTTTTCCTTAGAGAAAGTCGTTGGAAGTTCATGGACTGAACACAAACAAAACGGACTTGAAACAAGCCCTACCACCAATCAAAAAGAGTAAACCTGCAAAGCCAATGTCATGATGGAGGTATAAAGTGGGTTCCCAATTAGGCTCGCGAACTTCGCGCTCCGCAAACCTGTAACATGCTCAATGAGGATGCTTTGCGAACTTCTACTTGTTCCCCTTTGTTCGCGTTCGCATCGGCTGATTATCTAACTAAAAACCATCTAACAACCAGTAATAATTACGGAATCGTCGCTGTCAAACTCGATTTCGTACCAGCAATCGAGTTTCTGATAGTGCTGCTTCCAGCGAACAACCAAAGCACTAACAAAAACAGAGCACTTGTGCAAGGAAATGCTCCAAAATTAGTAGTATGTAACCGTGACGCGACCGCGACGAATTCGCGATTTCTTCTATCAAACAGTTTGACAGCGACGATTTCGTAATTATTACTGGCTAGATGGTTTTTAGTTAGATAATCAGATCGCAAATCGCAGACACACTTTACAGGTTCAAGGAGCGCAGAGATTCGCGCTAAGTACCCAACCCAGCTTTAGATTATGTAGAAATATACATGCAAGTATGCATATTCGCGTTGCATATCAGTTTGAAGTTTTGACGTTTTCGGTACCGTTATAATATCAAAATACATGTCAGCTACAACACTAGAACATGGTTTTAGTTAGTAATTTGCCGCTGGTAACATGTTCCTAACTATAAACGTGATTCATCAATAGTTATTGGAAGTTATGGAATAAATATTTAAAGCAGGATCTTGATTGGATAAGTACAAATATTTATATGATAATAGTAATAAATCTTTATTTTGTTATCTCAAACAAGGAACTTTGCTTACAGAATCAAATATTATTCTGATGTCTGATTGCCTACCTATTATAAACAAAAATTTAAATCGCATTGTAAGAAATATCATCATTATCATCATCATCAGTAAGAAATACCCGTTAGTGTAAATCATCTTCATCACACAGTTTTCAAACAGTTGTAGTAATTAAATAGAATTAAGTAACAGAGATGTAATGACAATCAGTATATAGGACTAGATACATAGTTTCAATAATATGATAATTTGTGATATTTTTTTAAGTACGGGTATCTACGTAACAATAATTGTGTAAAAGTATGTGTACACGTATTTCACTCAACGTCAGTGAGTTTTATTAAATTCGCCATGCCCATAATTCGATCATTTTTGGGGGGCGTCGAATTACGAAAAGCCGTGTTCTTCTGAAGAAAGGTTATAAATAAGAATCGACTCATTAGCAAATTCGCAAGTGTGTACGTGCAATTAAGTAAAATCAAAAAGCGTACAATAATTATTACACTAACACTAACTTTATCTCTTCATTAGAAGATGCTGTTTCATTACAGGATGATCTGATAAGGCTTGACAATTACTGTACTGAGAACTGCTTGGATCTCAACCCATCCAAATGTAGTGTCGTCACTTATAGTCGGAAGCGTAGCTTGGTTGAGTTTAATTATACACTAAAGGGTATGTCACTAGCTCGGGAAACTATTGTAAGAGATTTGGGTGTGTCTCACGATAGTAAACTTCTTTTTGATACCCATATTGATAACATAGTGTCTAAAGCTTCCAGGGCTCTTGGATTTCTAATGCGTGCTTCAAAGGACTTTACTCATGCGAAGACTTTAAAAATTCTTTATTGTTCATTAGTCCGCAGCCATCTGGAGTTTGCATCGCAGATCTGGAACCCTAGGTATAAAATATACATCTCGCGTATCGAAAATATCCAAAAAAGATTTCTTAAGTATCTATGTTTTCGCACAAAGGATCGTTATCATTCGAGCCTCTATCTCGATCTGTGCAAAAAACATCATTTTCTCCCGTTGGAAAAGCGTCGCGAGATTGCGGATTTGGTTTTTCTTTCGAAAATTGCATCTAGTACTGTAAACTGTCCGGAACTTCTATGCAAATTAACATTACGAACACCCTCAAAACCACTCAGATTCAACCACTTGCTGCGTGTCCCCCCTGCATCTTCAAATTATCGGCAGAATTCATACTTATGTCGTGCTTGTAATAGCTTTAACTCGGCAACGCGTCAGGCGGACTTGGATCTTTTTGCGACAAGTGAAGCATCGATCAAGCGTATTATGAGTCTCAGTTTCTTCAATGCGACCTAATTGTGTAATTGTAAGATAATTAATTATTAAGATAGTGCTCGTTAAGTGTATTTTGCTTTATATTTGTGATGACCTATAATTGGCTTTCTGTTACTATTTAAGTTTTGTTTTATGTTATAGTAGCTGTTGGTCGTCCCAAATTAAATAAATAAATAAATAAAAACACAATATTCGCTCCTGCAGTGCATCCGGGATGTTTGCAGAAGCCAAAGTAGATTGTTTCTACGCAACTATGCGCAAAAGATGTGCTTCCCTGGTGCGCAGGGTGCGGGGGAGCCCCAACAGCATCCTGGACATGATTGCGAGCAGACTTGACTGCTCGTATATCAATCGTTGCTGTGCCATATCAAACATAAATACCTAAACATAAATACTAACATAGTTTATAAGAAATATTGTTACAAACAAAATGAGTTACTTAATTACTTGAATAAATAAATTATATTATATTATTAATATTCACTGTCTGTGCCAGTTTTCTTCAAAACTCAATCCGCATTATAAAAGTTAGCTTTACATCATGGAAATGAGATCATAACTCTGCGCAGTCGCCCGCAAATATTTTGTTTCTATATAGCATGTAATCCGCGAGAGATGGATGTTTAAACGTTTGTGTAAATCTGGAGTTATTATTTACTCCCAAGGAAAGCTTATGTGCTGCGAAGATTTCATTAAAAATTCTTTGAAATATTTGAAGATTAATCCTTTGACTTTTATTTGCATTTGACGTGTTTGTGACGGGATGGAAAATCCTAAGTCATTTTAGGTTAGTGGTTCTTAACCTTTTGACGGAGCTCGGTGGCGCAGTGGTTTAGCGCCTGTCCCAGCGATTGCGGAAGTTAAGCAACGTTGGCAAGGGTCGGTCATGGGATGGGTGACCAAAAATTTATTATCTCGAGCTCCTCCGTGCTTCGGAAGGCACGTTAAGCCGTTGGTCCCGGCTGCATTTGCAGTCGTTAACACCCACCAATCCGCATTGGGCCCGCGTGGTGGGTTATGGCCCATCCTCCTTACCACCCATAAGGAAGGCCACTGTTTGCATTGGATGTAAATACAGTAAATGTAAATAAATGAATGAAGGGGTGTTATTGTAGGATGACTTCGCGGACCACTTCTGGTGCTTGCAGGGACCACCAGTGGTCCGCGGACCACCACTAAGAAGAACCACTGTTCGGTTAAGAACTACTGTTCTATACTCCGACTTTTAATTCGGTGCAGTAATTTGACAGCTCCAGTGTGCCCACTGGGGAGATTAGCAACTTGCGTGGTGACCGCCACGAATTGCACCGAATTAAAAGTCGGAGTATAGGTCAATCGCACAACTTTTATTTATCAATAGGATTGCGTATTTTGTCGTTAGGTAGGTATTGTGTATTTTTAATTAAGTATGATGTATTTTTTTAAATACACAAAAGCGACACTTATAATATCTTTATTTAAAAAAAATCACAAAGTGTTTATCAATATTAAAATCATATAAAAAAAATGTTGAGAATACTCACGCCCAGTAAGTCAATAAATGTTGTACCCTCAGCCAATTCAAAAATAAACAGAACTAAAAGTCAAACGGCATCCATCATCCGACTCTTCGCACTAAATCCGAACTACTCACTTTACATACGAGGAAAACATAAACACCCATTTTCACGACCAATCCCACTATCCTAACAACCAGCATAAAATTTCCACTTTAAACCAATCCATTTTAAACCTTTCTCCATTTGAAATAAAAGCGATGACGGGTTTGAATACAGTTCTGATGTAATAGAGTAATATCGTTATCGCAAACAAACAGACTCGTTTGTGCTGATCATTATGAAAGGCGGCAATTGTTTTGATTTACGCTTCCAAAAGTTTTCGTTTTTGGCAGCTGGTGATTTTGAACGCTAGAAATTACGAGTTGGCCACGCGAAATAACGAAGAACGAAGAAATACAAGAAACAGTGTGTGATGCAAATCAACCATCGTGTGGTGAGCGGTTCGACCGCGCAATCAAGAGAGAATTTGCTCACCGCACCGCCATTCGCGCCTTCACGTGGTCCGGGGGCCTATGACGAAAATAACGTACGCAATTACGTAACGCAGTCACTTGGTCACGATAATCGTCCGCAGTTCGTCGGTTATGGCTATTAAACACATTTTCAATAAATGTGGCTATCGTAGCCCAAAGACTGAACGAATGATGTCGGATACGCTAGAGAAAAACTGTCAAACTTACGCAATCACTTTGCAATATCGCATACGCAAGTGCTTTGTAATATAAAACAATCATAACGAAGTACGGGCGCAGCTTCGTGTACCGCATTAAACTTTTCGTAATAGACCCCCAGATCAGGCTGTTAAACAAATGAGGTTCAGCTAATAATAACTATTTTACAGTTCATATACTTACCTTGGCCAACAGGGACGATTAATTTTTCTAGAAAAAAAATGTGTCTAATCCGAACTGGCAGTATGTTCATCAGATCTTGAATCTCTTTAAAGTTTCTCTGATACAAAGTTACCATCATTGACCGAGCCAGCGCGAAGCGCGAGCGAAGCCTCTCTACTTCAGCATCGGCAAAAATGATTTCGTATGTCCGTCCGGATGTCCGTTTGTCCTCCTCTTATCAACCGAATCTCGTGAAATTGTAGGTTCGATATTTAAATATAACTTTTTTGTCGATTAAGTTTTCGAAATTTTTCAAAATGGCGGAGATATGTTTTTAAAAGCAACGTCTACAGCTCACACAGTCACTTTTTTAAATCGCAAATTAATTTAAAAGTAGTGTTGAAAAGCTTTAACTATCAAAGCTCAAATTATATGATTGATCTGTCTGTCTAAGAGTATTTTAAGGGACTATAATGATAGATGATAATTTACTTAAAAAGGGAAAATGTGTTAACAAATTGCAACTATCTTCTGTAGTGATTTAAAAATAAAATTATCTTTGAGATGTGGTATCTAAAACATAATCAAGATGTAAATGAAGTAGCACTTTATTTATCAAATACTTACTACATTTTTCCTTTCATTTCAGAATATCAAAGCTGTTATGCTAGCGAACTCTGCGATTTTTGAAAGAGTGCAGCAATAAGTGGCAAAAGAAGACAGCTAGTGATATAGACTAAAAATAATGGAACACCGTGAAAAATTAATTCAGAGAGAATTTCACAGACTAGAAATAGATCCATAATGTCTGAATCAATTAGTTTTAACCTAATTGATGACGGAGTGGGACAGGGAAAAAACACTAGCGAAGATAGATGACTGCTTAATAGGATCTAGAGCAAAAAGTATCCTATCACGGACATTCATTTTCCATTTGTCTAGATGGATATGCTGTGCTTCGTGGATTTTTCATTATTGTGCTATCTACTTTGGTTTCGAATATCATTTAGTATACGAGTACTATGGGACTAAATTGCTGTCAAACTCTTGGGTGCAAATCAGCTGTATTGTTTTTAAAAAAATAAGTAACACTCTATAGACCGTTTTTTAAATATAAATAAAATGGGTGTATAAGGAACCTTTATTGAATATGTATGTGTAGTTAAAATAAAAAAACCAGAACCCAACCCCTTACCCAAAGCAGTAACCTTCTAGTCCACCTATAGCCACTTATGCGGGGGGGCTTAGGGGAACATCTTGTAATCCAGTATAAACTATTTCGTCACAAAGACAAGTTTATACGCGTCACACGTACTGAAGTAAGTTCCTTATTTATTTACTGCAGTGAGCAACACCAGAATAGCCTAATATCGAGAAATTTCTGTCACTGTCTTTTGTCTACCTTTTTCCCTCATACATACATTTGTAGTTCATTTGTTTCAGATAAAAGCTGTTATTTATCATTTGGAAGAACATTAGTAAGTTCCTAAGACCTATTTTTAACCGACTTCAAAAAACAGGAGGAGGTTCTCAAGTCGATGGTTTTTTATATGATATGATTATGATAAGATACATTCCTTAATTTACTACGTATTTTTATTAAGGTGATCTATCATGTTCTATTTTTGCTTATTAGGCGTCATTATCTTTTTAAATCCCAGCCTGCCTAGCATGACCGATTTATATCGCGTGATATAGAGTTTTATCACGTTTAACTGTCAAAAAGACAAAGAAGTTTGACAGTTGAGTGTCGATAAAATGCTTTATCACGCGATATAAATCGGTCATGCTAGGCAGGCTGGAGTATCTTCAATTATTTCTTGTTCTAGATCATTTATGAAGGTAAGTAAATAAAATAATTATTTAACTAAGTAATTTTTGAACAAATTGTTGATTTCCGGTTTTCAGCTATTTAGATATTCTTTTTTAATAAGGTTGATATTTAATGTGGTTCATGTCACTACAAGTACTTTTTGTTTTGTTGTCGATTAGTTTCGAGTCGATTTAAAAACTAAACTAAAGGACGATTCTTATCTTTCCAATCCAGCATCGAATCCTTTCAATATAATATGATTGATTGAATATCAGGGTTGATCCCAATACAATAAACAATCAATCATTTAGACCAGGGTTTCTTAAAGTGTGGTCGACGGACCCCAGGGTCCGTGCATGTGTGTCAGGGGTCTGCAGATAACACTCCCCTTAATGAAACTACCAATAAAAGTGTTTTTTTTATATACAGGGTCATTATGAATTAACTTACCATCCAAGGATTGTGTTCAGTCCATGAAACTGTGCAACTTTCTCTAAGGAACACAGGGCCAAATATGTGAAAAAAAATGATTATCCATACAAATCACAGAGATCACGTGATCAATTTAGTATGGGATGACCAATTTTTTGTATTTATTTATTTAAATTTATTTTTCTTTATTGAGACAGGCATAAACATTTACAATAACAGTGTCCTGCAAAACTGTTTGAACAGTTTGACTGCGGAATCATAATGAGTCTCTAATATATTATGAATGTGGCGAAATTGGACACATGTTTCTTGAAAAAAGATGTTCAGTTTCATAGATCATCGTGAAACTGAATAACTTTTAGATTCAGATTTCAGATCAGACACATCCTTGAAATTTGGATCGTAAATTTAGAATGACCCTGTTTAAGGCTTGTTATCTTTTCCTAAAATATTAATTGACACGGGCCCGTGGATTTTTTAAATTCTAAAAGTGGTACATAACTGCATACATTTGAAGAATCACTGATTTAGACAGCAGTTTTCACGTGTCGTACCGTAACTGTAGACGATATATAGACGTCAATTGCTTTCGTGTCAGAGTGGTTATTTCCGGTTCAAAATGATTGCAAGTGACATGTGCTTGCGAACTGGAATATTTTTATTGGATTTAGCCTTAATATGCAAGTAATATGGGCTGACTGACTAAATGATTAAAGGATTAGGTGACACAAATGCATATCTGAATCTCCTATGGTCGAATACTCAAAGGCTTTTTAGGTAAATCTCTTAATAGTTAATGTTTCCTTAACTTTAAGGAAGCTGTCAGTTTCACAGAGTTTTGATCCTGCAATGGATTTCTGATTTTAATCCACTACTAAAAGTTCCATTACATAAATTATTGGCTATCTAGTTCAATTTATAACATAATCGCAATGGCAAAAGCTAAACAATCAAATTCAACTTTACAATCACTATTCGGACTTTCAGCACAGAATAGATAATAGTACTAGCGTACAGAAGTTGCACTCCGCAAAATCGTATAAATAAATTACGACTCTTGCTCTGACACAATAGAGTGCAATTCAGGTCGCACAGCGCTCCCTTCGCTCCAAAACACTCTCTTAGTAGTTGCCTCTCTTTCTATCCCGTAGGTCTTATCTTTTCTGATGTATGAAATTTGTCCTCTCAGAGGACGCCGAGCGATTCAGACTCGCGCGCGGAGTGACAGAGCCCTGCTTTCAGTGACTACTTTATTTACTATCACATCACTATTTGAACACTTTGCAGCGCCATCTCTGAGCCACTCATCAATAACGTGCAAACAGTGGGCGATATTTCAACAAGTTTATGACGTCATAACAATAAAACACATTTTTACGACGCCTCGCGAGATTGTAGCTCCAGGGTCTTAGCTAGATCTAGTGTAGACGAATACTGACTTTTCTATTGGAGATTTGAAAGTGGATAATAAAATTTATATCGAAATAAACAGGCTATTACCGAAGCAAAAATTTTTTCACCTGGTCAACCAAAATGTAATCATTTGATTGAATCAGGCGTCACTTGGCGGAAGTCCCAAACCATTTTGAAAAAAGAAATATATGTAGCTTACTTCCGCAAACAAAATATGCAAGATGCACCGCCCGCCCGCCCGCAAAAATATGCAGCACACCACAAAATATAAGTGCACAATACCTGCATTTAGCAAGACAGCAACACACCTTGCACCTTTACCAATTAGGCTACTCTACACGTGTTTCGCCCCAAACCGGAGCATCCTGAGGAGTTAGATCGTGCGTAAACCAACACCGAATGAGCAACTACGCCCTCCGACACCGTATTTATTGTCACTTCCTCCCCACTGCGCATCGAGTGACTGACAGTGACAACGTTTTGAGATAATACGCAGCAATGGCGAGGAAGAGACGTCAAGTTGATTGTTAAGTATGGTTCCATCAACATTGTGTTTGATAATTTCTAGGTTTTCCAACACGTTCAGTCGTATAGAAATTATCAAACACAATGTTGATGGAACCATACTTAACAATCAACTTGACGTCTCTTCCTCGCCATTGCTGCGTATTTTCTCAAATAATAATAATTCTTAAAAATAAGTATCTAATTAATAAAACACATTATTTAATGTATATCAATTTATTTGTAGGTTATTTAAATTAAAAAACATGTTTTCTTTCTTTTTTCCTTTTTATTTGAAACTGGCAACATTCTTCAAACGTTGTCACTGTCAGTCACTCGATGCGCAGTGGGGAGGAAGTGACAATAAATACGGTGTCGGAGGGCGTAGTTGCTCATTCGGTGTTGGTTTACGCACGATCTAACTCCTGAGGATGCTCCGGGTTGGGGCGAAACACGTGTAGAGTAGCCTAATTGGTGAAGGTGCAAGGTGTGTTGCTGTCTTGCTAAATGCAGGTATTGTGCACTTATATTTTGTGGTGTGCTGCATATTTTTGCGGGCGGGCGGGCGGTGCATCTTGCATATTTTGTTTGCGGAAGTAAGCTACATATATTTATTTTTTCAAAAAACAAAATGTAATCTTTGTTTAAGAATAATATATTAATATTGATGATGCCTAAGATTAGAATAAATTAGATTATTATTATTATTTATTATTATTATTATTAGATAAATTAACTTTTTGATATAATTAATGCCGAATTTGAAGGTAAAATGGAAAATACATGATAGACAAATACTAATTCTTATCAATCTCTATCGAGCTACTGCGAATGGTGTAGAAGTAAGGTTTCATTTTATCACTTAGTTTAAAGAAACATTCGTAAAGCTTTTAAGGCCTTAAGGTGGGTCAATTCGAGTGGGTCAATCCTTGATGGAGTGAAATCGAACGTAACTCTACTCACTTTGGGTTCAAATCAGTGCGCGTTCCAACGCGGCGGTTGCGTTGAGAACTTGCACCGAATTCTCAATTTTTACTTATTACTTTTCTTCGCTTTCAAGTTAGTTAAAAAAAATCTGTACAATTAAGATTGAAGGTATTAACATCGGCGATTCTAAATATGCAAATAAGATAAATTAAATAAGAGAAATTTTGCAAATAAGACCAGAAACAGGGTCCACGAAATATTTTTTTACATCAAAGGTGGTAACATTTTTATAAATGCTTTCAATTAAATCTATTGTGTATTATTTCAAGTACGTTATATATTTTTCCATGATAGCTTCACGCGCGTAATCTTTCAATAATTTGAATTGAATATTGGGATTTGACTCACCTTAACGATTAGGAGGCTATATTTATAAAGCGAGATGGCAATAAAAAAACGACGCGCGGGAGCGAGACCGAGTTGGCAGATTAGGCAAAAACATTACAAAATCAATTCGTAGCGAATAACCAAGTCTGAATATTGGATTATACAAAATACTTAAAGCAATTTCGACTTGAGCACCTAATGTTGTTTCTAAATAAACTCAAACTTTGGAATTTATAAAAGGTGTTTTCGAAATTAAAATTTATTTAGCCTAAATCACTGATTCGAGTTTCTAGTTCAGTACATGTCTGCTACGGCATTACATCAAAAAGTGTTAATTTGTTCAAAAGTTCGCCATAACAACACAGCCTACCAAAAATCTGAATTCCGTTTTCTACCTTCGATACAACAAATTATTATAGTTTTGTGGGTTGAAAATAGAATTTGAGTTGAAAACGGAAATAATAACCTACTTAGCTAGTGGATAAAAAGTGGGTAGAATACGAAACACATCAACGAACAGCGAGACCAATTGAATCTAAAACATTACTGAATTATTTTCTTTTCTCAATGGGTACCTTTTCTTCAATGGCAACATGTTTTGCTATTAATTTTTCCTAAGAAATCATTAATTTTCAATAATTCACGTAACTGAACCTCTCCGCCACAGATAAAGCCGAAACGGCTTTTGTAGCGGTGTTTATTTTTATATCTTACTTGTATAATTTAAACAATAAATAAAAAAAAACCTACCTATTTTGTCTCGACATAAATATTACTCGTAGTTGATTTGAACTATTATTAAATGTTTTTATTTTTACAAATACTTGCCAAATACATCGTCAAAAATGGAAAAACACGTTTACTGTCCATGTCCAAGTCCATACGCCGGAAAAGCTTATAAAAAAAAGGAAATTCGTCGTCCTCCCGATCCAGCCAAATCGCATTAGCCGTTTCATTTTCCTTGACACAGTCAGGTACACAATATTTGGTCGTAATAAAGTTGGCCCTTTGAAAATCACATCGCTCCGGTCGGATTGATACTTTTCCTTTGTGGTCGATGACTTAATCAAATTCTGTAAGATTCGCTGGTGGTATAATAAATAATGTTTTATTCGAAACTTGTTTGAATAGTTCAATTCAATTCTTTAATGCAATTCCACAAAATTGTTAAGGGGTATAGAATCAAAGACAGCTAAGTGCATTGTCAAATTGTCAGGAAACCTCTTCTAAGTTTACCTCAATAATCATCTGGTTCACTTTTTTATGGCCCTTAGCTGCCTTTGAACCCAACTTAAATTTTCGAACGTTTTTAAAGGGCTTTAGTTATTTTTGTTTCTAAAATAAAAGAAGTAAATAGAAAAAACCGAAAATTCCCTAGGTGGCGTGATACTCAGTTCATTTTCGTAATTTATGGCATTTAGCTGTATTTGATTCTGTACCTCTCTGCTTTTTACACGAACGGAGGGTAAACAACTTCCGAATGCCAAGCTTTAAGATTATGGCAACATTCTCTCACAAAAAATACCTACATCCTACTCTATATTGTGCTTTTGTGATGATGATGATCTAATGACGTAAACTAACCTAACCTAACCCATTTTGGCTCCGACAGCCCCGGCGAGAACGCCACGAAACATGTATCTCTGCACGTACTTATATCTATTCTGTGTCTGCACTTAAAAAAATCAGAAAAGTGGTGAATATTTTTATCATGAGTTCTCTATCATTTCGTTTTTTATCCACAACGGGATAGTGCTTGGCCTTCATCTCATCTGATGTTAAGTGACGATAAGGCTGAAGGTGGAAGTGTACAACTCCCGGAATCCTCATCACTGAGGAACTGGCTATCTTTCTTTATTATCACATTTATCATCCTACTTCCTACAAATATTATAAATGTGAAAGTTTGGATATTTTGATATAACTTACACAATCACGGATGTAGTGTATTGGCTGTATGTTAGTACTAACTTTGTCTCTAGTGCATACGTCACAGTGGGTAGTCTAGTCTGTGGTACAGACTCTACACAGGGAGTCTATCGTGACTGCCGACAGAGTGAAGATTTGTGTTGGTGCATTGGCGAGGCGTGGATAGCGGACACAACAACGCAAAAACGGCAGAACGGATTTGGATAATTAGTACACAGATAGTTTATAGATTTGGTTAAAACATAGCATACTTTGTATCCCGCTCAAAACCTTCGAGGAAGGAATTTTTCAATTGTCCACGCGACCGAAGTCGCGGGCGGAAGCTAGTAGAGTAGATTACTAACATCATAAATAACAATATTTCTACGACTTTTTCTAAAATAGCCTAGAAAAACTACTTTTCATACTAATGTCCAAACAGCCTGATCGAGCTATGTATGAAAAAATTTTTTGACTGTTTTCTGAAAAGTCGTGGAACAATTAATGTTGTTATTTATGATGTTAGTAATCTTCTCCTGCGAAGTTGTTGGTGTTTTACAAATAACCCAGTTAATAATCATATTTTCTCACTTATGCTCTGAAATCTTATCATTCCATTTGAAAAAGGAATGCGGGGCGTTCCACATTTCCGAGGGGGTCTGGTTCATCACATTCTAAATTTAAAATTCAGGCCAGGAATGAATTTCAATACTTACTTCCCGCACCAGCACCAGTGCGGGAAGTAGGTACAGTGCGAAGATGATCTGGGTGGTCTGCGGCAACTTCTTTTTTTTGTTTTAGCTGTTCACAAAAACAAAAAAAGCAAAGGCACATTTGCACCATACAGCCATAACTTTAGTTCCTTTTTTCTGGCACGCAAGCCAACGACAAGACAGTTAATATTATAAAGGTAAAATTATTTAATAGGTACTATAATAACGATACAATAAAAAAAATGGTGCGCACTGAGTATATTACTATAAGAATAAATAAATATTACATTGTATTGTACCAGATTTATCAGAGACAAATCCTCGAAGTAATCTTGAATTATGTACAGCGCCATCTACCGCCGAGAAGCGAAATGAGATGGGTTTTTGCTTCTCGGCGGTAGATGGCGCTGCACGTAATTCAAGGTTACTCAGAGGATTTGTCTATGATAAATCTCATTTTTAATATTAATTAAATTTAAGTTTCAAATAAAAAGTTTTTTATTTCCTCGCATTTCTTGAGAAAAGCACTATACAAGCCTTATTCTGGAAGCTACTTGCATTGCCTCGAATGATTAAAGCCCTCGCCTGCGGCTCGGGCTTCAAACCATCCTCGACAATGCAATCGCTAGCTTCCCGTTCACGGCTGTTATGTACTATTTCTATGCTCTTACATTCCAACAATTTCCAATTTCCAACAGTAACAGTAAGTACATTGATAAAAATTATGTGTTTTATCTATTCGTTCGTTTATATTACCGCATCCACGGAATGGATAATTTAACCCCGCAGAGAGATAATAAAATCAGATGCAATCGTAAAATTTGAAATGTACCGTCGACGGCATATCACATTATACATGTTGAGTTTGAGACCGAGTTTATGTCGTACGTAATAGAAGCTGTTTTCGTAGTACAATTGTTTAACTTACCGTGCTGTTGTGTGTACCGTTGGCGGTAAACAACAAATCTACTGAGCTTTTCTTTTTATTTTTAAATGTAGTGTAGTTTGTATTCGTAGGAATATTTTCGATTCATGTATAAAGATAATTTCCTGGTTGGGTTACAAAAATACCTAGGTAACTTTTGAAATGTCATATTTCTTTAATTTAATTTTTTATCAGATTTGGTGGGCGCTAGCAGTGACGCTTGTATGCTTATCTACCTTATTTTGTGAAAAATATAAATGATTATACAATAATTATACTTTATTTATTAAACAATATTATTTCACTTAACCGACCTTTATCATACCTACTAAATTAATTAAATAACAAAATTAAGCTTAGGGCCTGTTATATGATTTTGTGCAAGGGGGATTTGTTCCGGGTTCGTGACGTGTCACTTTTTTATTAGGTTTCCTTACCAAAATGGTAAAAAAGGAACCCTTATGGTGTGACTCAGTCTGTCTGTCTGTCTGTCACAGCTGGATATCTCGAGAACTACTAATGGTATCAACTTGAAATTTGGAATAGTTTAAGGTGACGTTTGTCCAACTATTTTGCAAATAAGAAAGAAATAAAAAAATAATTATTTTTTTTACAACAGGGACCGAAAAGGGGTCTTAAAAATTTTAAGTGAAGCGACTGGGGCATGTGGGGTATCATAATATGAAGGAGCGCTGTTTGCACATTTTAAATTATTTTTTTTCTTTTTTTTTAGGCCGCATAGTTTTTGACTTATGATGAAAAATGTAAAAAAATACCGTCCCCCCCCCCTTATCTCCGAAGTTTGCAAAGAGAAAAATCTCAAATAATTCTATGTGATAGTAGTTTATGTAAAGATAACAGGAAAAATAAAACGATGTCTCAATATAACACACTTTTTTAGAAATTCAAAAAACAAACAAAATATTCATATTATGTTCCTCTACCAGTCAACAGATGGCCCTGACCTAAGTAAAATTAAATTAGTTCCACTATCGAACAAGAGATGGCGCTGGCCTAAGAAAAAAAATTGTTCCACTATCGGTCAAGAGATGGTGCTGACCTAATACTGCAATAATAATTTTATTATTCTACAGCTCTGCAGTGTATTTATTATGATGGTACGGAAACCCTCGGTGCGCGAGTCCGACTCGCTCTTGACCGGTTTTTATTTTTAACTGATATTGCTTTTGATAGACTACATACATAGTACCGCAGAATAAATAATAGTAATAGTACTACAACATGAAATTTAAATATTAGGAAACTGCATCTCAAGATAAATGTTATTGCTTCCTAAAATTTGGTAAATTTATATCTCCCTACTTGGATGTTATCGTAAAGAGCATTTCATATCTCTCCACTTTTATATTACTCAATAAAATATCTTACTGTTATGCGCACAAAAATGCAATAACGCCCCTCATAACTGTGTGACTATTTTGAATTTAACTTTTTGCTGTCTTTTTAGGGTTCCGTATCTCAAAAGGAAAAAAACGAAACCTTTATAGGGTCACTTTGTTGTCCGTCTGTTTGTCTTTCTGTCAAGACCAATCTCAGGAACGCGTGGAGGTATCGAGTTGAAATTAAAACCATAATTATACTTAGTTCTACAGTCCCTTGATGCTGTGAATAAATCAAACTTCTAACTAACATAAAAAAGATACGGCTTATTATGCCGCAAAAAACGCATATTTCGACACTATCAAGGGAATTAAATTTTATATGGTAGGTACTTCCTGTTGCCCTAGAACTATGAAATAAACATGTGTCGAATTTCACCACAAAACTTTGTTCATTGATTTGTATGAATAGTGGATTTTTTTACATATTAAGCCATGTGTTCCTTAGAGAAAGTTGTTCAGTTTCATGGACTGAACACATCCTTGTTTGGATGGTAAGTTTAGAATATCGCTGTAGAAGTCTACAACATCCCTTATAATGTATCTATATTAAGTAGAAAAAGATTTAGCAACAGAACTCCCGTGATAAATATCGTCATAGACATTCTCATATATCACAGAAGACGGCAATAAATTCTTTAATAACATTCTCCACAGAAACTTGGTGCGTTCATTGATTCGGGAATAACATATGACGTATTATTGAACAGAGCTTAACACGATGTGTCATGTTCGTGTTGCGGGTTCTGAACAAAACAAAGACATATGATCCGGAATGGTGTTGAGCATTGTTCGTGGAAATGGGGTCATACAAGTAAACAACAGCTTTCCTTACACCCTGAGGTAAAGTGTTAAAGCAGCAGTGGCTAATATGAACTGTTTTACTGCATATAAATATAGCTTACTATATTTAAAAGAGTTAATATAGTTTTTAAAATAGGTACAGTAACTGTTGACAACGAACTAAAATCTGTTGAAGTGTAATTGCAAGCAAATATTGGCTTAAAAACAAAACCACGAATCCGATTCACATCTAAAACATAAAAGGCCGCAACTCAAGTTTACTTTTACAATGAGTCTAGTTGAGAAGAAAAAGGCTATTGTTTTATAGAAAGAGATGTCACAGCAATTTTAAATAAATAAAACTAAAGAGAAGAAAATGAATTAAAGGCCGTAGCTAGCGATGCTGGTCGGTAAGAGTATCTTACCTTTCTTCCAATCACTTCATATCAATATTCGCGCTTATCTATCCATAAGTAAGGCCCCATAAAAGTGCTCCAGCATTAAGGACATTAAAATGGCCGTTAAGTATGAAGATGATGGTGATGATATTATTATATCACAAAAGTTATTTCACTTTCAAAAAGTCAAGACAGTACCGCGGCGTCTTTCGATCTATTATTGTCATTTTCATTTATGTAATATACAAATCCAAGTTACCTAAATAAATTGTATATTCTTTTACAAAATATAATTATATCTAATGTGAATAGAAATAACATTTTTAGTGTTCCTTTGCTACTCTTATACATAAAATAACATTTACATTATTCATTGCCTTTGACAATATTAACGAAGGTTGTCCTTTTGACAAAGATAATTAGGTTTCAAGCACTTGAAAGAGCATATTTTATTTAGGATACAAAAGTAAAGTAAAAAATTTGAATATCTCTTTTAATACTAACGTTTTTAAATAGTTACTGAGTATAAAGCCAGTAATTAAACACTCATTAATTCAGTCACACTTCAATATCAATTTATCAAGCAACATTTTAAAATTTTCGCGATAAATTGTATTTAGTGGAAATCACAGGTTTAACCTGTATTAATTAGTATTAATCCTACTAATATTATGAATGTGAAAAATCCTACTAATATTATAAATACTCGGTAGTTCAGTGGTCAGAGCATTGGACCGGATATCCAAAGGTCGCGGGTTCGATTCCCGTCCGAGAATTGATCGGTGCGAGTCGTATTTTTTCTAGTATATCATTTTAGTATTGTAAAAATAGCATTGTGAATGTAAAAATCTCAAATTTAAAAATATTATAAATGTCAAAGATTTGATGCTTAGATGTATGTTTTACAATCACGCAAAAACGGCTAAATTGATTTGGATTCAATTTCGCACACAAATAGCCTGAGGGCCTATTACAAAAAACAATCACGATAAGCGTACGATATTCGTCGCACACCGTGGCACTATTGACTCACAAATAAGGTTAAATATCAAGTAAATTGTACGACAAATTGCATTTTGTAACACCCACCAATCCGCATTGGGCCCGCGTGGTGGGTTAGGTTAGGTTAGGTTAGGTTAGCCCATCCTCCTTACCACCCATAAGGAAGGCCTGTGCCCTAGCAGTGGGGACATCAAAAATGGCTGATGGACAATAGGCCCTCTGGACTCAAACAAAGGATAATTTTTATCCCGGTCAAAGTTTCCCTAGCGATCTTTCGAGTGTCCGCGGATGAAGGAACGGGCGGAAGCTAGTAACTAGTAAGTACCTCCCGATGTTTCAACCAAGTTAAGTACCTACATCAGCCTTGGTCACAGGATGAATCTGATTAATATGAAGTTAATGTAAGCCTTTTTTAGTTCTGTATATAGTTTCACATTATCCTATTTGTCATCTATGAGGACAACCTAGGATTCAATAATATTCCACAAAAACATAAACACCGACTCCATTACCGACTTTATATCGGTATATTTACTGATCTATACTTCACTGATCAATAGAACCGGCTTCTTATTCAATACACTACGTTCTATTCTAAATCAGGCGATTACATAAATTGACAGTGAGCAAGCCGGGAAATTATATTAGAAATTCAACATTATAAACACATACAGAAATAGACTCTTTGATGCACGAATGCGGAATCTTTACTTGTGTAAATTTGTATTACATCTCAAAGTCCACGTTGGAATCGGTATCATTGGAGCGATGTATGGTTTATTATATTAGTATGTTACGTAATATTTAGCTTATGGAGAGGCCATGCTCGGTGTTTCCCAGCGTGATCGAATCAGAAATAAGGAGATCCGTAGAAAAACTAAAGTAACCGACTTCGTTCGAAGGGTTGCTCAGCTGAAGCGGTACTGGGTTCCGACCAGGGATGATGCGGAATTTAAGAGGCTCACATCCGCGGATGCGGATGCGGATGCGGATCTGTACAAAAAACTTAATTGTGGGTAAAACAATAAAAAGATAGTCATATTTATCCCTTCTTTATTCAATAATCAAATAGTAACTATTACAAATTATTTATTTTAGTAATTAAATTTGAATATTGGAGCATTATATTTAATGAAAAGTAGAATGGCCGCCCTTTCGGACTCCAGTCTGTTTCGCAAGGGTTCGTATATTAATCCTGCGCTACTAAATAACTGTTCACTTGGAACACTGGCTGGTGAAGCTGATAAGAATTTGCGTGCTATTTTAGATAACTGTTTGAACTCGCTTTGATTAACACTCCACCATTTAAGCGGACTCTCATTTAAATTAATTCGCTTCTTATTGCGGAAAGAGAGTAACTCCTTCTTGAGAATTGCGTCAGGGCTGGCAATTTCTGGTGTTTCTTGACTCTCATCTTCACTTGATGAATCGAGCGGTCGACACGCGCCTCTCGCCGGGCCCGCCCCTTTCTTTCTTGTCGCGACCTGCTACACATCTGCATCCGCATCAGCTCCGCATCGATTTATGCGGATGCGGATGCAGATGCGGATGTCTAAATAAATGCGGATGTTCCGCATATGCGGATGCGGATGCGAATATTCGCAACATCCCTGGTTCCGACACATAGCGAGAAGAACCGATAACTATTGGGGCGGGAAGGTTCTGGAATAGCGACCGCGCACCGGACGACGACGCTCCGTGGGTACTGGGTAGGCCCCCAACAAGGTGGACCGACGATCTGGTGAATTCGAAGAAAGTCGCTGGGTGCGGACTTTGTTCCTGCAGTGTACTATTTATTGATGAACACTGATTGTGATGGAACGTGATGCTGAGGTCATTTTCAATTGGAGGACTCTCTATAAATAATTATGCGCAATAAAGCGCATGGGCAGAAAAAAATCAGCCCTTGACGAGTTTCTTGCCAGTTAATCGTTACAAGGTCTCCCGCTTAGGGTTTGCGAACCGTAGCTTCATTGACATTCACAAGTGATTGTAACAACATAGACTAAAGTGAATAAATTATTTTTTACCATCGCCACTCAAAAAAGTGCGTCTTATTCATTGATAACAGTGAATATAACGCGTTTTTATTCACCGAGTGAATAAAAGTATTTTGAATTTGGAACAAGCGCGCATCAGATGAATTTTTGTACAAAAAAAATAAAACGTCCTGAAAGTATGGAGCTATTCCATAGATAAAGCTGTAGTTATACAATTAAGGGTGGATTCGTCCAAACTTCAATATAAACGGGAATAACTATACCAAGAATACATCTATTCCACGATTTATTTCTCGAGTAAAGAAATGGTAATTTTTCCATGCAATCCAAAGATAAGTTACTCTTGGGATTCTTATTCATTCATTAGTGAGTGAATATGTGAATGAACGTATTATCCTGCCAATTGTCATTGTTCTATAAACAAACTATTTAAAAGGCAAAGTCTTGTCAACTCTATTTTGTCGCCTTGTACGTATCTGTAGCGGTCAAAGTCAAATGTCAAACAAATGTCACTGACATATGGCACGCGGACGCCATTAAAATAAAAAAATAATAAATAAATACTCGCGGATTAACTCTGTTATTCCCCGCGAAATGGTGGTAAAGTGACTATTCCTGAATAGGCAAAATACTCTGAGAATAGTATGTGGTAAAACGTAATTTCGGTTTACTCTCGAATAACTGGTCATTTTATCTAAGAATAACAGTTATTCTCACTTGGTTGAATCCGCCCTAATGGCATCCGCGTGCCGTATGTCAGTGACATTTGTTTGACATTTGACTTTGACCGCTACAGATACGTACAAGGCGACAAAATAAAGTTGACAAGACTTTTCCTTTTAAATAGTTCGTTTAAAGAACAATGACAATTGGCCGGTTAATACGTTCATTCACATATTCACTCACTAATGAAGGAATAAGAATCCCAAGAGAGTAACTTATCTTTGGATTGCATGGAAAAATGACCATTTCTTTACTCGAGAAAAAAATCGTGGAATAGATGTATTCTTGGTATAGTTATTCCCGTTTATATTGAAGTTTGGACGAATCCGCCCTAAATAAAAAAAAATATCCCGCCTATTTTAGTTAGGTTCTTTTAAGTGTCTTAGCTTTGGGTTCTTTTCTATCTATAGGTTCTTTTTAGTGTCTTAGCTTTCGGTTCTTTTCTATAGGGAGATTAGATGTTCAGTCTGTGGCATCAGTCCTTTTTTTCAGGGTACCTACGATCATCAGGTCTGGAAAAAAATCAAACTCTACAGATTGATGGCATGGACTGATGCCAGACTGACTGATCATGTAATCTCCCTCTTATCGTGGTTGTTTTATGTAATAGAAAGCTTCTAATTTCATATACACTTCTAAAGCTTGCGCGCGTACAGTTCATTAGAAAATTTCAAAATTTCTAATTTCACTATTTAATTTTTCTAATGTTTTAAATATTATCGATTTCTTACCTAAATATCAAAATCTGATGACCTATCAATACCTACTATAGGTATAAGTACTGCTATTTGTTTTCTCGCAGTCGATGGTAAAAAGTAGAGTACACAACTCGTGAAAAAAAAATTCATCTCGGTCCTTTGTATCCCTCGCTACTCTCGGGATCCAACTTAGTCCCTCGAACTAAATTCCCTTTTTTTTCACTTGTTGTATAATCTACTATTGATTTTTTAATTTTATAATGGACTGTTTTGCTTACTATCGTCACGTCGCTTACACCGCTTCATAAATAATGTGATAGGACGACAAAAAACTATCACAAAGAGATTTTATTTCTCTAAGTTCTCGGGAGTTCCTTCTTTTAACTAGTTCCCATAACTTCGGTAGTTTGGGACAAGACACTAAAGATAGTTCAACACTAAACGCTCCTAAACTGTGCTTGAGAAGGTCGGTAATCTTCAAACTTGGTTTATTTGAATGTGATCTTGAACAATTTAATGTTATGTTGGCATTTAAACTAAGTTAAAGACTTCTGTGACAAATTGAATGTTTGTTTGTTTTGTTTATAGAAACAAATAGATAGACAAAAATATAAACTCAGATATTAAAGTAATTGGCCATGGTTTTTGTTCCTGCGTGAACTAAAGAACAATTTGTAAAAAGAAAATGTCAAATTATTATTTATTACAGTTGTTATATTTCACGAAGGCGGTTCAGCTTTGAAAGTTTATGATTTTTTTTATGGAAATGAAGCGTGCACGTGCACATTGTTTTAGTGTGCGTCGGCTCGCTCTCGTATTACGCACACTAAAACAATGTGAAATTCAAATAAACACAATAAAGCAACTTTGAATCGTCTTTATTTTCCAGACTTTTTTTGGAACGGGTGCATATGCACTCCTAATAACATTTATAGCCTTCGCGATGAACAGCTGTAGCCATTTTGAATACATTAAGAAAATAGAAAATTTTGGAAAGAATATATAAAAGAACTATACGCAAGTATTTCTACAGAATCCAATTTATTTGTCTGCCCAAATCCAAGTATCAAAGGCGCGATGCCTAATTCGTAGGTTTGGTGTCTCGAAATCCGTGCAAAACGTGTTTCGGTCTGCCGCAAGGGAGCAACGTGGGTACACATTTATATTACGGCTATATTACACGCGTCTAGTTCTTTTGAGAAAGAAGAATTGTGTATTCTCTTAGATGTCATTTGGAGTGTTGAATTTTATATTCAATGCCTACATTCTTACTTCCATACTAAGTAGTATTGTAAATGGGAAAGCAACTGTTTGTTATTTTATTTTTTTATTTTATTATTATTAGGGAAACATACAATGTTTTAAAAGACTTATATAAACTTAACTTACATTTTAACGCATATATCAGCAAAGTTTCCACTGTTACATAACACACACAAAGTACCTAAATTTATCCAAAAACGGGTGCAAAAGGAGAAAATTAAAACAATTGAGCTAAAAATTGGTAAAACAAAAAACTGAGTTAATTAAAAAAAAAAAAAGTTAATGTTAAATTATTTAAAATGATATCATTATTTGTATGGTTACACTCTTGAGATATAGAAGTTAGTTAGTTGGAGTGCAGGATGAAAAGATCGCTATAGATTGAAGTTGAGATGTATTTACGTAAACGTTACAAGTAAGTTAAAAATAGACGATTCTTTTCTCTAATGTGTGAAACCGATTAAGTTGGCGTTATAAATTGCACTGAGCTAAAATATGTACTTATTATAATAATTAAATATGATACTTTAGGTTACTTCGGGTCGATGACGCGTGAGCCGCGACGTTTGCTGTGTTAGCAAAGTAAAATAAATATGTACATGTAAACCGTACATCTTGGCAACCCAAGAAAACAAAAAAGTTAACAAAAACAAAAGAGAAAAGAAAAGCCTTCACAAAGCAAAAAATGTCACTAATCGAAGTTGAATGCAACGTTGCTTGATCCGGCGTTGTTGAGACTTCGGGGCGGCTTCGGCGGCGCTGTTACCACGGCGTCGTCGCGTTGTCGGTCCCTTCGATAAAAGGTTTGAAGTTCGATGTCGACAGGATGTGGTCGTTGGATAGCAGTCGAGCTTCTCTTATTTTTCTTCAAACAGTGGGGGCAGTATTTCCTCACAACCAACACAAGAAAAACAGCGACAGCTGACGCCAATAATACGTAACTGATGACGTATTGATGTATGTCATGACTTGATATGGTTGGCAATTTAGCTTCATGTTCCTTCAGTTTTGTAATGTTTTCTTCGATCTGTTCTGTTTCACGAGCTGTAGATCGGAATATAAGTAGCGTGTTATGGTGAGTTAAGTTCACTATCTTGTTTACTGATGTATCCAATGTTGTAGGTGCGACGTTGTAGTTCATCTTCATACGACTGCTGTAGTGGTTGTGCGAGTAAATCGATAAGTCCTTAGATTGTAGTACACATCCTTGTGGTAGCGTTACTATTCCAGATGACGTCATAGTGTATGAAATGATGTCACTATTGCATATGGTACGTAATGAACACGTATCACAACATAGGGCGAGCCACTTGTTAGCTGAATGCAACTCGATCCACGCGTCCTTGCATGACGCGCGCTCAACGTCACAGGGCTCAATGTTTTGATGTGACAGCAGTTTCGCCTCGCACGGCGCACTATCGCTATGCATATCAAAAATAGGTCTGTTCGTTTTGCATATGAATTTTTCAGTTCTTTGTTGTTGACAGTGGGCAAGGTCATCTTCATTTAGTGAAATATAAATGTTTTTCTCCAAATTCACTGCAATGTACTTTGAAGTTGTTTGTACATATGCCGCCGTGGTCCTCTCTATTTTCACAGGTAACGGTATGGCTTGATACAAGTTGAAGTCTTCGTTAGTTATCAGCGGTATATGCATTTCAAAGAGAAAGTAATTTTCGGTGACTCGTGCTTTCACGTAAATTAAAGCATAGAGGTCCTTGATATCTTCTTTGTAGTTTTGCACCGGCAACGATAAATCCTTCGGAATGCTTCCAGATATTTCTGTTAGTTGTTGTATAAGATGGGCTGGAGATATCAGGTGCACGTCGATATGACCTCGATACACGTTGGTGAGTGAGTCGAAAAGCATGTTCTGGAACGTTCTTAGGCTGTTAATGAGAAGATACGCTGTCAGCGACGCGGAGTTGAAGTAGGTGGTGGCAGAAAGTATTTCCATTTCCGATTCCACATTCGCAAAGTTTACGTTAGTCTGGTTGATGAAGCGCTCTATCATTTGGAACTGTCGTTGAATGTTGTCCTCACTTTTTCTCAACACCTTGTTTTCCAATTCAACTATGCTTGTCTGGTTTTTAATTAGTTCTAATAAATAGTCTTCGTTACTTTGGATAGCTTGAATATCATTTTCGTACTTGTCAGCGAACCGTTGGTCTAGTATTCCAAACAAGCTATTCGCTACGTAGCCCACTCCATCCAGTAATCCTCGTTTTTTTCTACTGCTCAAATGTCTGTGGGGATTCATGAGAATAGAGTTGTAGTGGTCAAGAATTTCCATCTCATGGCTTAGTTGGTCTGTTGTCGTCATACAGTGTTCTAAGTTAGCACTGTAACACAAGTTTTTCACAGTATTGAAATAGTTTTCGACACGACGAGTTCCTTCCCAATAAGTTGTTATGTTGTAATACATAATTAGCGTCCATTCATCGTGCATCATTTGCATTTTGCCGACTGCGTCATAGTAGATAGGGCGTTCACGTTCTAAGTTTGTAATTTGAGCGCCTGACGACGCGCCGTCAATGGAGCCATATGATCCCGATAAAAATGTAAACATTGTTAGCAGCGTTATTAATAGATTTGATGTTTTGTTCCCTCCTTTTTTCTTCGTGGTTTTTGAGTTTTGGTTTTGATCTTGATTAGATGTAGGATCTTGTTTGGGAGTTTCAATTTCACTGCTTAAGGGGAGGGGTGACAGTTTAGTTACAGGGCGCTTGATGATTCCCGTTTGAGTTTTGATGGTAGTAACTCGAACGTATCCGTCAGAACCAGGATGAGTTTCCAGGACGCGCCCCAACGCCCATTTTGCTGGGGGTAAGTTGTTGTCTTTAACGAGTACTACCTCGCCGATTTTGATGTTCTTTGTGGGTTTGTTCCACTTGCTACGAGTTTGAAGTTGTGTAAGATAATCGTTCGACCAATTTCTCCAGTACCGCTGGAACATTTGTTCAACAAGTTGCCATCTGCGGCGCACACCAATGTGGATATCACTGTAATCCGATACTGGCAGCGTCATTATCGGAGTCCCAGTAAGAAAGTGGCCAGGGGTCAAACAGTTGTAGAATTCTTCGGGGTCCTCGGTAAGTGGGCACAGGGGCCTCGAGTTTAGGCAGGCTTCTACGTTCGCCAGGAGAGTAGTCATCTCTTCATAGGTGAGTTTCTGGTCACCTAGCACACGTCGCAAATGGTATTTCATCGACTTGACGGCTGCTTCCCACAAGCCGCCAGCAGTTGGCCAGGCGGGGGCGTTAAAATTCCATTCGATTTCCAGTTTAGTTAGTTGGTCGAAGAACTCGGGTGTTATGATTTTCTTGAATTCTTCAAATTCTTGATGAAGCACCTTTGCAGCACCGACGAAGTTAGTTTCACAATCCGAATACATTTGCTTAGGGGTGCCACGTCTCGCACACAACCGTTGTAGGGCTGCTATGAAGGTCTCGGTGCTGAGATCTGAGACAAGTTCAATATGTACGGCTTTAGTGGCCTTACATATAAATATTGCTATATAACCCTTCGAAGTTTTAACGCCTCGGCCTTTGTTTATCTTGAGTTCGATGAAACCAGAATAGTCAACCCCGGTGAAGGTGAAAGCTCGACATGGTGTAACTCTTTGTTGTGGAAGCTGACTCATTATCTGATGATTATCGTTCTGTCTGAAACGGTGGCAGCGCACACATTTCCTTAGTTGTGTTTTGACAGCCCTGTTGCCGCCGACGATCCAATATCGCTGCCTTATATGAGTCAAAGTTAGTCGCGCTCCGCCGTGCAATGTTGTTAAATGCGAATGTTCTATTAAAAGTTGCGTAAATCGGCTAGTATGTGGGATAATGATAGGGTTCTTCATTTCCACAGGCAAGTTCGAGTTCTGGAGGCGACCACCGACACGTATGATCTTGTCGTCGTCTAAGTAAGGGCTCAGCTTCATAATAGCACTTTTCTTAGATAATGTTTCTTTATTTTCAAGTAGTTTATATTCTTCAATGAAATAATTTTGCTGTATGTGTTTTATAATAATTTTATTTGCTGCATTTATTTCGCTAGTCAGTAGGTATGGAGTTTCCGATTTCCGTTTAGCGCGCATGTTTGTTATACAGCGAAGTATCCATGCTGTTATTCGTAATATTCGTGTCATTGAACTAAAGTTAGTCAGCAGCTTAGTTATAAAATGTTCTTTTTGATAGTTTTGTACAATTTCTTTCTGGCAAAGTTGATTGTTTCCGATGTTTGTGTAAAATGTATTGCAGCTCAAAATTTCTTCTGATTTGATTTTCTTCAAAAAATCAGGTCCTTGGAACCATAAGTCGAAGTTTGCTAGTTTGCTTGGTAGCATGCCACGTGACGCGCAGTCTGCAGGGTTTTGCTCTGATTTGACGTAACTCCATTGTGACGCAGGTATGATGCGTTTGATTTGCGTGACTCTGTTGGCTACATATTTTTCTCGCTTAGATGTTTCACCTTGGAGCCAGGCTAGGACGACCTGTGAGTCACACCAGGCTTGTATTTTTTGATGGTATATTCAGATAAAGCTTGCTGTGTTTTTTCCATGAGCTTAGCCAGCAGCACGGCCCCATTGAGCTCCAATTTTGGCAACGAAGGTCTCTGTGCTATCGGGGAAACTCTAGTTCGCGACACAAGTAGTGTAATTATTGGGGTTCCAGTTTTATCGGTGACGCGACTGTAGATAACACAAGCGTAAGCTTTCTCGCTTGCGTCACAGAATCCCAGTAATTCGATGCTTTGTTTTGTTTCGCCAATCCATCGCTTTAAAGTTATTTGTTTAATGTGTGGCAGTTCCAATTTTAGCTTCGTCCACTCTCTCTCAATATCTTGCGGAACCTTCTCATCCCAGTCGATGTTACTTGTCCAAAGTTTTTGAAACAATAGTTTTGCAGTGATCGTCACAGGAGAGAGCCAGCCCAACGGATCATAGAATTTCGATATTTCCGAAAGTAGTAATCGTTTCGTTAGTTGCTTCGAATTTTCTTTTACAGGCCAGTTAAGATGGAAAGTATCAGTGTCGGTATTCCAGCTCAGTCCCAAAGTTTTAGAAGACTCTTCAGTTTTGAAGTTATAGTTGTTTGTTGTTGAAATCTGCTCCTTTGGTAAGTTTTCAAGTAAAGCTGGACAGTTGCTGGACCATTTCCGCAGATTCATCCCCCCGCCCTTCAATAAAGCGATTAGGGACTCTTGTATCTTCTTAGCTTCTTCAAGTGAATTATTCCCGCTGACAAGGTCATCAACGAAAAAATCAGTTTCCAGTACTTTTGCAGCAGTGGGGTGCTTATGGCCATCGTCAATGGCGAGTTGTTTAAGGGTGCGTAGTGCCAGCCACGGAGAGGGCTTTAAACCATATGTCAGAGTACAAAGATTGAATTCTTGAAAACCTTCGGTTAGCGAGTTTCGCCAAATGATTTTTTGTAGGTTATGCTGTTCTTCATGAATCCATATACAGCGGTACATCTTTTCGATGTCGGCAGTATAGGCAAATTCATAAGTTCTCCATTTCAATATTAATGATTGAATGTCCTTTTGAAGGTTAGGTCCTTTTTCCAGGAGGCTGTTCAAACTGTAGCCGCTCGAGTTTTTCTGAGATCCATTAAATACAACTCTTAGTTTAGTTGTTGTAGAACTTTCTTTCAGAACGCCGTGGTGTGGTAAGTAGCAATCGTCAGGTAAAATATGAGCCGCCGGCGCCATATGACCCATATCTTCATACTCTTTCATAAAAGCTTTGTACATAGTTGATAGTTGTTGGTTTCTTGCAAGTCGTTTTTCCAATTGAATAAATTGAGAAATAGCTATTGATCTTGATGATCCCAGTTTTTCTTCATAATCAGGGAGGAGAGGCATCTTCACGATGTATTTTCCTTCAGGGTCCCGTTGTACAGTTTGTGAATAAAATTGCTCACAGTAGTCATCTTTGGAAATATCTTCGGAGTTTAGGATTTCTTCGCTTTCCCAATATTTAGTCAGTTCTTCTAAGTTAATCAAAGTTACATGGCAGTTAAAAGTTTTCATTTTTCCACACAGAATCCATCCCAAATGAGTTTGTTGTGCTACCGGAGATTGGCAGCTTCCTTTCAGGACTCCGTCGAGGATAATTTCAGAATAAACATCGGCTCCCAGTAATAAGTCGATAGGGCGCGAAATATTAAATTCAGGATCAGCTAGTTTCAGGTTTTCTATGTGCGGCCAGTTAGATTTTTCAAAGGTATTATTGGGTAAGTTGTTTGTTAGTTTTTTCATTACAAGCGCCTGCATTTCGAAGCTGTAGTCAGAGTGAATCGATTTACAGGTCAAGTTTAGTTGTCCCCGGCAATCACCAGAGACTGAGCCCACCCCTGAAATGGTTGCGGCCATCTTCCTTCGGGGCAGTCGCAGCAGCTGGGCAGCGTTTTCAGTTATTAAGTTAACCTGCGAGCCTTGATCTAGAAGGGCTCGAAGGGTGACGTAAGTTCCGTCGATAGTTTTTATTTTCAGTTGAGTTGTAGTTAGTAAAATCTCAGTGTTCTCAGAAGATAAGTGATTAGAAGCTTGTTGTTTAGATGTTGATGGTTGTTGCCCAATGTTATTTTTCCCATTTGACGAAGATTTCCAGTTGGAGTTATGCAGCAGCGTGTGGTGTTTCATATTACATTCCTTACAAGTTTTAGTCGATTTACATTCTACATTGTTATGACTAAAAAGGCAGTTTTTGCAAACTTTCAATTTCGCAACTGTGTAGTTCCGCTGCGCCGTGTCCATGTCGATGAACTTGTCACATTGCATTAAAACGTGACTTCCGTTGCAATTGGGGCAACTCCCATAAGCAGTATAATAAGTTTTCTTTAAATCATAAGTAGATTTTTTCATAAGTTGTCTGTTCATAGGTTTCCAAAATGATGTTTTTTCTGAAGTATTATTTCCCTTCACAGATTTCGTAGATTTTGCAGTTTCATACGCCATAAACTTGCACTCCAGAAAATATAAAAAATCTTGTAAATTTTGAAGTTCTCTATGATCTCGTATTTCATTCATATAATCGTTCAAGGTTGTCGAATCCAGCTTCGGTAACATTAAGTGGACGATCATTGGATCCCATGTTGAAGTATCCAATCCGATGTTTGCTATGCCGTTCATGCATTCCTTAATGACGTCATGCATTTTCTTCAAGTTATTGGCGTCCGGATGCTGGATGACGGAGAGGTTAATCATTGCGTTGAAAAAAGATGAAAATTGCAAGCGGCGATTATCATAACGTTGCACTAAAATTTCCCAGCAGGAGTTGTAGTTTTCAGCACATACAGACAAATGTTGCACCAGACTTTCGGCCTCACCCTTCAGTTTAGTTTTCAGATGTTTCATTTTCTGCGCTTTGTTTATTGCTGGGTTGTTATGGATGGTTTCAAGAAACAAATCCTTGAAAGAAATCCACTTGCTGTAGTTCCCGGAGAAGTCTGGAAGTTCCATTTTTGGTACTGATTGCTGGTAGTGGGCACTCGACCAAATCGTGGAGTGAAGTTGTTTTCGCAGTTCATCATATTTATCTTCAATATCCGAGAACATTTCGTAATATTCTTTGTTGGACCCCTTCAGCTGAAAGTCGATTTCCCAATGAAGTTTGTCCATCGGTTCCCATTTAGTTTTTAAAATATTTAAGTTATCTTCCAGCTCCCATTTTGCGGTGTCGCTCGTGACGTTAATTTTGGACATAGCACGGTCGATAGCATTAAAATTGCATTCTTGTTTGTTAAGTAAAAGTTGAATCTTCGTAGTTTTATCATCTTTCTGATCTTGAGAAGCTTCTCCCGAATTTTCATTCAAGTCGAACTTCACATTTCGTTTTTGTTCTTCCAGTTGTTCTAGTTTATTCCGTATGTCCATCTTAGTTGCTAAATACATCTCTTTAGTTTTGCCGAATATGTCGTCAGCGAAATAGTTAATAGTTTTATCTTCAAGTTCAAGTACCAAGAGAGCGTGTCTCGCCTCGAAGTCCTTCCATTGCTCAGTTAGCGACGTCAAACGAAGGTTGAGATACTTTTCAGTTTTCCGAGATGAGGAATCCTTGCGATAGTTGACACACAAGGTCTTGATGTTTTCAAAACAGGTTGATTGAAGTTCCAGTTTAGACATGTTGTTGTTGAATTAATAAGTAGTTGTTGTTGAAAGTTCCGACTGCTATTCACAAGGTGTGCGCGCCTGTACCCTAAATACGATATGTGCGCTCTCGTCTCAATTCAACCGGTGAGACCCGCTGGTGGGAGGCCGGCCGAACCGATTCGCTATCGCAAAAAAAGGCACAAGATCACACACTGCGAAGATGCTGTTTGCAGTCACAGGTGACAGATGACAGTGTCCACAGGTTGGTGTCCGTGCGCGCAGGAATAGGTGATCCACAAGTATCACGCACTCGCGAACTCTGGTCCCGCTTACACGAATTCTCGAAGGACCAAAAAGAATGTATGGTTACACTCTTGAGATATAGAAGTTAGTTAGTTGGAGTGCAGGATGAAAAGATCGCTATAGATTGAAGTTGAGATGTATTTACGTAAACGTTACAAGTAAGTTAAAAATAGACGATTCTTTTCTCTAATGTGTGAAACCGATTAAGTTGGCGTTATAAATTGCACTGAGCTAAAATATGTACTTATTATAATAATTAAATATGATACTTTAGGTTACTTCGGGTCGATGACGCGTGAGCCGCGACGTTTGCTGTGTTAGCAAAGTAAAATAAATATGTACATGTAAACCGTACATTATTTATAAACTACCTACCCACCACTATTATTATTATCGCTGCTAATCAGCTCATGGATGATTTTTTTCTACTGAGGAGGAGTACAATTAAATATGTCCACTGACGTAAATTTTTTTTTGTTTGTTTTTACATTTTAGGCAGCCGCTAAACCTAATTTCGAAAAATGAAATTCTACGCCGACGAAGTGTGTGTGAAGTGGGCAAAAGTCAGTTTTTTACAAAATGGTTGTTTTTGTCCAAATATTTTGAAATCCTCTGAATAGTTACAAAATTGATTTTCAAGGTATTATTTAGTTAGATAAACATACATGCCCTTTTATGATCTAACAGTCCATTTCTATTTAAAGTTATTCTTAAATCTTTAGCTTAACAATGCGCAATGATAATGTATTTAAGAATTTCGGTTTCAAAAGAGATAGGTACTTATTATAAAACTTTACTAGATGTTGGGATTGAAATAACGATCAAGCTAGTGATAGGCTTTCGTATCTATCTCGTTAAAATTGAGAGAGCCTCTAACGATGAAAAAATCTGAATCTAAGTAGTATCTGAATATTCTATTCGTATAAAAATAATAACAATAGCTCTGACGTCCATTATACAAGTACGCTGGACTGGCTATTGTCATGAAATGACAGCAAGTTTTTGTGCCGATTTAAAAATCGCCATATTAGCGCTGAGAGCAGTAGATTCTACTGCTCTCAGCGCCAATATGGCAATTATCAATTTGGATCAAACGATAGGTGACGTTCGCCTGTCCAGCGTACTTGTATAATGGACGTCAGTAAACAATAGCCTTCTGAAAACGTTTACTTATTTTATCTACACTCACAACGTAATGTTCCAAATATGAATTCAAAAGAGGTAATATAAATACGTACTTTATTTTCGTGAATAGGTAAAATTAAAAAAAACTCATTACGATGCAGTCAGCTGCATCATAAAATAACTTTTTTTCTCATTACGATACAGGGCAAATCCAAGAAGAAGGTAGTGCCGTGATATTAAAAAAAACACGATATTTTCCCACCTACTTTCCATGATTAAAATGCACTCAATGGTGATCGACGACTTATTGCGCGCCATTTTTAGAGCATTACGAAAAAAGTTTTGAATTTTGATTTCAATTTTTACATTTTGTTATAGGTACTGAATTTCGTAGGTGTTTTTTATTCTTGCTTAAAAATGTGAAAAAAATTGACTCTGCAAAATTATTTTAGATGCAGCTAAGGAAATGACTTATTACAAGGTAGGTACATAGCTAATACAACCAAAGTCTCTCTCTCTTTTCTAACGTTGATCTTTTATTTAGTAGGTTCAATCCCAAATGTATGAGTGCAGATAAAGTAGTGTATGAAACTGCACATAACTAGGTATTAAAACACTCGTGTGATACTATTAAAAACCTCGCCTACGGCTCGGTTTTTAAACACACACTCATGTTTTAATACCCCTCATTATGCATCAGTATCATAAACTACTATTAAAGGGTTTGTTCTAAGGACATAAAATAAAACTGGCTATAAGTACAAACATAAACGGCGGCAATTTTTTTGTCATTTAATTGAACTATATCTTTGTCTATTGAATAGCTCCATACTTTCAGCACCTTTTTTGTACATAATTCATACGATGCGCGCTTGGTCCAAATTCAAAATATTTTTATTCACTCGGTGAATAAAACCGCATTTTATTCACTCTTATCGTTGAATTAAACGCACTTTTTCGAGTGGCGATGGTAAAAAAACATATTATTGTGGTGTTTCTGATTGACACAATGAGGTTGTTTCTTTTTATGATACTATTCAATTATTAAACTATCCACTTTAAGTATTTCTTTATTAACTAACTTTCTTGTACAAATACCCTAAGCGTGCACTTATTCCAACCCTAATCCTTTTTTCCTTTTGATAACAACAGTATTTCATCAGCCCTTGACATTTGCACGGTGATTACCCTGCGAAATTTCAGCAGACCAAACACGTGACGTCAGCAGTTTTGACTTTTGCTGTACAATAGGCTTGTGGTCCATCGCAAGTGCTGAGCGAAGCTATAATAATTTGTAAAGCTTTAAAGTCTTATAAAGTTATCTAAAATATTTAATGAAAAAGAGCTTAAAAATTTCCGGCCGTAGTACTGTTTTTATTTTATATCAAAATGCTTAAATCGTTAAAATAAAAAAAAAAATTAAAAAAAAACTTTATTTGCATAAAACACGGTAACAAGGATGTAAATTAGAGCGTAGCACTACATGTTTCATCGATCTGTCGATATGCAAATATTTTGTCGTCATGCTTCTGATAGTAATTATTAATTAGGTACTTAAAAAAAAATCTAAATTACAATATTTACTTACATTAGATGTGTGAGAATGTCATTAACAATTTATAAAATTATATAACAAAAATAAGATAACAGATAGATTGAAATCTTTATTGGTCTTTCTACAATACCTTTTATGTTATTGGGGGTAAAGTATAGTGATTAGAGTACCTATAATAAGCCTTTTTCGTTTAATGGCAGATTCTAAGAATTATACTCGTAGATATAAAATGACTAGTTCTATGACTAAACGACGCCGAATTATCTGGTTATATCCTTACTAATATTAAAAATGCAAAAGTCCGTTTTTTAGTTTGTTTGTTACGCCTAAATTTTGCATACACGTTGTCAGGGTACCTTTCATCCCGAAAAAAAGTATTGTTCTCGATTTTCCATCGGGAACAATACTTTTTTTCGTGATGAAAGCAAAAAACTTTCTACGCAGACGAAGTCGCGGCCGGCTGCTAGTTATAATATACTTCTCAAAACTACTTATTCATATAGCGGGCTTGTAGTGGAATCGCATCCTAAAACGGGCACAAAGCAAAGTGTTACGTATTTAAAACGTGCTACGCTGGAAATCGCTGAAAAACGACATTCGTTTCGTTTTCATGCTGAGAAGTGTATACAGAAATGACATAGCCCAAAAACGGTCTATAGGGGGTTGTAAATTCGACTTGTTTTTACATATTTTCTGTATGTTTCTTGTTTCAAAATTCAAAACTTGCATTAACTGACTTATGTCACTGAATAAATATCAATCTTACGTACATACTCTGTGGTCTAGTGGTTCGCCCACCCGTGTAAGTCGCAGGGGTCCAGGGTTCAATTCCCAGGAGGGGGGCACATTATTGTACTCTGTTTGGTTGGTGGCAGGGCTTATTCCAAGTACGCTACCATTTTAACTTTTTTTTTTGTATGCCGAGGTAAAACGCATTTACGCGTTTCCCCGCCCGCAGGTGAACGGGAGGAGGGTATGTGGGACTCGCCAGGAGGGGACCGCAACATTCAGCGTTGCAGCTCCACGACTGCCTCCCGTGATCCCGCCCAACCAAGAGGTTCGGTGGGATCTCGGGAGGAGGGAATACCCACTAAAAAACCCCGGCACCTGCCCTCTCGCCGCAATGTCCACAACCGTTGGGCTGTATGAGGGTCCGTGTGGGCAATCACCTCAACGACAGCGGCCTGCCCGCTACCGGGCCTCCTCCGCTACCATCTTACCTAAGCCTGACGCCATAACAACAATTTAAAAGTTGTTGTGCTCCGGCAGTTAGAGGTAGTATAGCCAGTTCCTCAGTGGTGAGGATTCGGGGTGTAGTGCGCTTCCATATTCGGCCTTATCGTCACTACATCAGGTGAGGTGAAGGCCAAGCACTGTCCCGTTGAGCATAAAAAATATAGGTACTTGTCTGAAATAAATCATTACTATTATAGTGTCTTAATTTGCCTATTTATGTAAGGACTCGAGCAATGCTGTTTAGGCTTTTTTTCTCGCAATGTGTTCCTCTGTTTTCTTTCTAGAAAACAGAAAAAAAAAATTAAAATCCAAATTTTCAGTACATAACAATAATCAACCTTGAGCTGTGTTAAGCTTGTCCATCCTTTTTAAAATAGTAGTTAACCAAAGCGACCGCATCTGAGTTAGTTAATGCGGTAATCGTGTTGCGGCAAGATGGCTGTGAGTCGCCAAATAGCGGAACCATGTTCGAGCTATGCGGTGACAGTTGAATCATTTTGTGGTTAGATTGTATTGATAAACAAAAACAAATGACGATTCCTCGTGTTCCTAGGAAAGCTTCTTTTAAGGGTCCATGATAGGAAAACATGGTTTGCGCGGGCCATAATTTTATATAGAAAACGTAAAGTTGTGGCCACAAAAAAAATAAATACGACAAGCTAAAGAGGTTATCTAGTAGCTACTAAATTAAATTGCGTATAAACCTCACCAGATGATTGTAAAAAAATCAGAATATCATCAAAAGCGCTTGTCGCGGGTCATATTTTTGGCGTAAATAATAGCGGAAACGTATTGAATTCCACATCAAAAACACTTTAATGTACAATGCAGTTGCTCCAATAACTTTTTTCAAGAAAGATGATTGTGGTAAAAGTAATGATGATATCGAAAAACATCGAAAAAGTGCAGAATTGAGGACATTTTTCATACTCTTTACACGAAAAGAAAAATACAGAGACAAATGTTTTCGCATGAGCGAGCCTTAAAGGAAAATAATAAGTTTTCATCAACACCTCAAACAGGAGTATAAACTTTCGCAATAACGTACATCGCGGTGATGAATTTCGCAACTATGATTTACACCCCTCAACCTGTATAGTGCAATAATGGTGTCAATTCGGTCGGTACGACTTAACTAAATTGACAGGATTAAACTTAATTTTAGCATTCTGTTCTTGTTTTTTTAATACAGAAAAAAAAGGATGGAAAACTAATTTTAGTTTAGTCCTGTCAATTTAGTTAAGTCGTTGCCAGCCGAAACGACATCAATATCAACAAAAGAGAAGTTTTACAACTTTGTTGCAGTAGTCGCTGCAAGGCTGCAACGTAGTTGTAATCGCTGCAACAAAATTGCTATAAAACCAAAACAAACAACAAAAAATAGGCTTTTTATCTACCCATAAGGAAGGACTGTGCCTAAACAGCAGTGAAGACATTAAAAATAGCGAATGTGAGTGTGAATTTTTTATAATAAAAATTGTAAATGCAACATTTTAAATCTCTTTCTATAACAATCAAAATGTGATTAAACCTGACAGCTTTTCGTTTCAATATTCATAAACAAATAACAAATTAATTCCTTTATGTTTTCTCGTTAACACAGCGAAATTACCAATAACAATTCAAGTAATGTAAAACAGACTCATTACGGAAATTATCCGCATACAATATTGTAACTTAGTCGACTAACAATAGAGTTGAAAATTTAAACAAAAGCGCATCGCTAAATCGACACTGAAAAGAAACGTAGATCACCATATTTTAATACTAGCACCTAATACGGTTGAGTTAAAGTCGCTTTTAGGTTTTAGTTAGTGTCTCCAGATGGATTTTTACAAATGCAAAGAAAAATAGGCCATCGGCCCTCGTCATAAAATGCGATAAGCTCTCGAATGCCGCTCGATCACGTGTTTCATCCCTAATCTTCTTACAATTCAAAAACGTTCTGAACAACGGAAAAAGCTTTAGTATAATTTAATATTCCTACTTCCTTATGAAAAAAAATCATGTCCCTTTTGAATTCAGGAAATTGCAATATTTTTACATTCTTATACCAGGAAATATCTTTATTCAATGTTGCAATAGTAATTATTGTGATCAAACAGAAAGGTAACAAGTTTATTTATTATAAAAGCAATGATTGGACATCATACATTCATGCTGGCTGGCAACCTCTTTTTTTGGCAAACTTGTGCTTAACCGGTACTTTAACAAGCTTGTTATCGTTAAAGTTACAAAGCAACTGAGCAGTATACAACTCGATATTAGAATCGTCGCTCTTCGCTTAGAGTCGAAAACTCTATTACATCCATTTAAGCAGAATTTGGAATCTTAACAAAATAGCATGTTCGAGATTCCTTAAAAGACTGGATAAAATGAAAAAAGCATGTTCGGGATTCATAAAAAGGAAAAGATGTGGGACAGAGATAGACTATCAAGGTAATCTTATGAAACGAATGCTCGAAGTTGCACGATTAACTTCGATTGATGTTTTACGATACAATATCGAAGAAAAATGTAATGGCTGGTTTAAGTTAAAATTTAAGTACCGAGTAACGGAAAACATTAATATATCTAAACTACAAGTTTTGTTTTATATAAGGTAAGTTGATTAGAACTTAACTGTAACTTGCAAAACTTTCGAATAACTAGCGAATTTAAACAAAAGGTACTTAAATACAATATACAACTATTTCTGTCTTATCAAACTACTACATGACCGTCACAGACCTTTTTCCTTTTTTCTTTATATTCCATTACTTGTTCATAAAATCAAAATAAAAAACTAAAAGTATGATCTATATAGACAGTGGGGGACATGTCCCTAAACCAGAACACGCTTATCTGGGCAGATTTAGTTCGGAAACAATTCTATAATGTTTTTACGGTGGCCGTAACTCGCTTCAGTGGAGCTTACACATCGGGCCACGAAGTAAGCGGTTCCATTCAACTTATACTTAGACAGGTGTTTTGAAGTGAACGTGAATAAAACTTTTATAGATAGTTGATGTAAACTATTGTAAACGGCATAAATTTTAAAATTTACTTTCTATCCAAAACCAAATCATTCCTATACACTTACCGTGATTATAGCTTAGCCTAAAAAAAACATAATATACTTACTAAAAACTTACCATTTTCTTTATTATAAAATTAGTGTCATTCTATCTGTACCATTTGCATAAACACAAGCAATTTTATTTTTACAATTTTTGTACCTACTGTGAATGCTTGCAAAATAAAATATTCTTAATCTTGTAATAAAAAGGAGAAAGATCTATCGCTAACCCATCTGAGGTAACTTTTAATTCAAACAATCTGTTCCTCCAGTTATAACGTTATCATGTTTTCACGTTCTCCTAAAGTTTCTATAGTGTTTCACTATTTTGTGTGTTCCATAATTTATAAAATAGTTTTGGTAACCGATCATAAAATTACCGCTTGTTTAGCGGCTCCACCTTTACAACCAAACGACGGTAGCCGAGCGTTTGTTGAATACGACTTCCGGTTGAGCAGTTTCCTTTAAAACAAATAGCACGTTCATAACAGTATATTATACGTCTACGTCTGTGATGAACTTCGAGGTCACCATTTTGTTTATGAGACGATTCTTTAAGAAATCTGTCGAAAGATAACCTGTCGGTGTTTAGATAACAGTTGCAATCGTAAACTTTGCTTGGCCTTCGTTTCCGTTGCATTTTCTAAAGTTAGATGTTTGTTAGAGATTTTGATCTCAGGATTCTGGATTCACGAATTAAAGTAATATCGGTACATAGAAACTTGTTTTGATGACTCTCGCATATTTTACTTCTTTTTAGAAGTATTGTAATATTTTTCGTTCCACACGTTCGTTGGAGCTCGGTGGCGCAGTGGTTTGGTGCCTGGCCCAACGATTGCGGAAGTTAAGCAACGTTCGCAAGGGTCGGTCACGGGATGGGTGACCAAAAATGTATTATCTCGAGCTCCTCCGTGCTTCGGAAGCACGTTAAGCCGTTGGTCCCGGCTGCATTTGCAGTCGTTAACACCCACCAATCCGCATTGGGTCCGCGTGGTGGGTTATGGCCCGTCCTCCTTACCACCCATAAGAAAGGCCTGTGCCCCAGCAGTGGGGACATCAAAAATGGCTGATGGACACGTTCGTAATTCTTTGTTTAGGCTGCAATTATTTTGTCTCTGTTTTTGTGTATTTGCAAATAGCATATTCAGTATTGTATTAAATCAGATTACGTGATTTCACTGACGCTCCACTGAAAGCACATTGTCGTAAGTGCAACTCAATACACAATTTACTTATCATAAAAAAACAGTAACTTAACCTCTTTCAATATTTGAATAGCAGCTTACACACTCTACTCTACCTATTCTTACACGTGCCTTTTCCGATATATCTTTCTCCTTCTAATAATTTTTACTTTTACTCCAATTTTAATCAACACATTACCACTCCTAGGACCACATGTTCTAGAAGTTTTATTTATTATTTTGACCTATAGAATATTAACTCAGAGTTATGGGATTTCACAAAATACAAGGTAATATCACCAACCTGCGTGTCTCTGTGGATGCTGTAGGTAGACCAGCAGCAGGGCTCCACCTGGTTGGAGTCCAGCCCCCAGAACTCCAGCTCCTCTTCGAAGAGTGGCCCGCACACATTTGTAGGGTAGTGGAGTTTGCCAGTCCTTGGGAACAACAAAATTTTGGATATAGGATAATCCTACTAATATTATAAATGTGAAAGTTTGGATGTTTGTTCCTCAATCACGAAAAAACGGCTGAACAGATTTGGATTAAATTTGACACAGATATAGTTTATAGCCTAGATTAAAACATAGGATACTTTTTATCCCGGTCAAAGATTCCCTAGGAAGTTTCCGAATGTCTACGCGGAGGAAGTGGCGGGCGGAAGCTAGTCATAGTATATTCGACCAGCAGCCAAACTGGACAACTCTCATAATTATTACGAAAAGTATATATTTTTTAATGGCAACATCAAGCAAAACACATCAACTTCCTTGAGTTAGGTTGAAGTTAGGGTGCAGGTGGTACCCTGAGCGAAAGTGGCGCCGCGTTGAATTATATTTAATATTATTATTCTAATACACAATTTAAAAAATGTTTATCGTGGAGATTCTAGGGCCTACAGTCTAGTATTTTTAGACGGTATCGTTACATTCCCTCGTAGTCACTGCTAGAAGTAGATAGCAAAACTGCTAAAAGTGGGCGTTTTTGACATATTTGCTATCTAGGTACTTCTAGTGATACATTCTAAAAATACTAGACCATGGGCCCTAAAATCTCCACGATAAACATTATTAAAATCTTTTTCTATTAATAACTTATTAAATAAAAACCTCTGAGGGCGCCACTTTCGGTCATACAACCGCCTTAAAGTAATTCGTTATTTTTATTGTTACAGACTTAAGACCTTAGTGACAAGTTGTTTAGGAGTTTGCCGGGTTGACGACTATTTAACGCGCATATTTTATCACTGAGTCATAAAATACTCGAAGTATCATCGGTCTCGAAATAGACTTTAAAGACAATTTAATAAATTATTATCACAATTACTTTAAAACACATTAATGAAAAGTGTAATCGCATTAACTTCTAAAGAAAAATTCTTAAAGTATTAAGAATTTTTCTTTAGAAGTTAATGCGATTACATTAAGGTAATTGACTAAATGCATATGGCGAAGCTTTACAGAGTGATCGTACTCGATCACGTTTGTTAAGCAACGCACGGTCCGGCCAGGGTGTCGGATGGGTGACCGTTAAGTGGCATTACAACTGAGCGCTTCCGTGCTTCGGAGGGTACGTTAAACCGTCGGTCCCCGCTATTGTCATCTGATAACAGTCGTTAAGCCAAGTTAGAGGCCTTACAGGCAGCTTGATAAACTTAACACCAGAGGTGGTCACTGATTGATGAGAAGAAGACATTGAAGTAGGCAGTCAGTACCCATGGAATCAGTACGATAAGACGCTTTTCATAGTATATAAAGTCTTTAATCTGCAAATACGAGGGACTAAGCATCAATTAACAAACAATTAACAAACATTAAATACTGATAAGATCTATAACAGCAATTACACAACTCTCAAAGGAAATCCAACTTCTCCAATCATTAATAAACCCGAATTGATCCGCAGCAAATAAGTAACGTGAAGGAACACATCTATACACGAGTTCACACTCCCAGATCTGCTAACGCGATTGAGGGTACATTATTAAGTACTCCTCACGTCCCTTAGGATAAGGAGATAAGAAATAACCCCCAGAAAAGTTACGTTAGTTCAAAAGATTTTTTGCTTCCAAAGCGATGGCAACTTTTTGGTAGAGCTTCGAGAAATTAATCAAGCTAAGTGGGTAGAGGAATTTTGGTCGGGACTTCTTGTGGCTTTTGTTGTGTTTAGTCTTTATAAACTTTACATGATGACGCATGTAGAAAATATTAACTAGGATTTCCTTATGATTCAGGGGATAAAACAGTTTTCGATTTTTCATAATCTAAATTTAAATGTTTCGGATCCGAGTGGTCGAGGTACTATTGTTCCTTCGTCATCATCATAATTTCAGCCGCGTTCCTTCGTATCTTCATCAATTTCATTAGGTACTTGTGCTAACTATTCATTGCCTGAGGTTATCAATAATTTTACAATAAAAGAATCCACAACACTGTAGTCTGTATTAGTGCGATCTGCCAACAATATAGCATTTTGAAATGAGACGGAAGTTATCTACTGAAAAATCAAATTTTAACGATTTATAACTTTAATATTTTCAATTGTTTTGATTATCAAATCAACACAAGTAATAGACACCAATATTTTAAAAAGGAATAGGCAATGCAATATCCAACAAAATGAGGTCGAAATCCCTTTCCATAACTTTGTTCGTTGAGCCCAAGTTTTCCTTTGTTAACGAGTCCAACCGTTCAGAAACTTAGTCGAATATTTAACGAATGTATAAATCGACTCGTCTATCCGGTTTACGATTATTCGATGTCCACTCAAGGAATGCCCAATTGATTATTACGCTTGAGTGGATAGTGAAATAAAATCCATTGATTTCCTGGGTTTCATGCCCTGGTAAGATCAAATGTTTGTGTAATGTACATAATTACTTATACTAGGTACTACTTGTACCTAACATCATATCAGAGCCGCGTTCCTTTGTATCTTCATCAATTTTATTAGGTACTTGTGCTAACTATTCATTGCTTGAGGTTATAAATAATTTCACAATAAAAGAATCGACATCCTACTAATATTATCTATATTTATAAAATCGTAAACTGAATGACTGACTGACTGACTGACTGACTGACTGACTGACTGATCTATCAACGCACAGCCCAAACCGCTGGGTCTAGAGACTCCAAATTTGGCACGTAGGTTCCTTATGAGGTCTAGGGGTGCACTAAGAAAGGTTTTTTCAAAATTCACCCCCTAAGGGGGTAAAAAAGGGGATCAAAGTTTGTATGAAAGTCCCTCAGTTTTGAAGCTAGGATCTTTAAATTTTGTGTTTAGACTGACCATTGAAAATAAATAAATACGGGTCTCAGCGTTTTTCAAAATTCTACCCCCGAAGGGGTCAAAAGGGGGATGAAGTTGTGTATTGAAGAAAATCCTTTATTTTCGAAGTAAAAATCGCAAAATTTATAATTTAGGCTTATGGATAGACATCTAACGCAACGTATATTGTTATTGTTAGTATTTGAACCCCTATTGGGATGAAATGGGGGTGAAAAGGGGTAAAAAAACCCCAAAAATAGATATGGATGTCGTTATTGGGGTTTTCGGGGATGACGATTGCAAAAATGACATTTATTTTGAAGTCCAACACGGTGGACATGATTTGACCCCTAAAGGGGTGAAAATGGGGTTCAAATTTTGTATGAAAAAATAATATAAAATAGACATTACAACTTTAAAGTTCGTTGGAGCACATCTAAAAACAAATAGGCAAACATATATTTTGTAATTTTGAAAATCAACCACTTAGGGGTAAATGGGGTGAGTAAACATAAAAATCGATATGGATGTCGTTCTTGAGGTTTTATGGGATGGTGATTGCGAAAATGAGATTTATTTTGAAGTCCAACACGGTGTACATGATTTAACCCCTAAAGGGGTGAAAATGGGGTTTAAAATTTGTATGGAAAAATAATATAAAATAGACATTACAACTTTAAAATTCGTAGGAGCATGTCTAAAAATAAATAGGCAAACACATATTTTGTTAATTTGAAAATCCTCCCTTAAGGTGTATATGGGGTAAGTAAACATGAAAATCGATGTGGATGTCGTTCTTGAGGTTTCATGGATAGTGGTGGCGAAAATGACATTTATTTTGAAGTCCAACACGGTGGCCATGATTGGACCTGGACATGCACATCCAGGGGACGGGGACGGGGACAGGGACGGGGACGGGGACGGGGACGGGGACGGGGACGGGGAGGGGGACGGGGACGGGGACGGGGACGGGGACGGGGACGGGGACGGGGACGGGGACGGGGACTGGGACGGGGACTGGGACGGGGACTGGGACGGGGACTGGGACGGGGACGGGGACGGGAACGGGGACGGGAACGGGAACGGGAACGGGAACGGGAACGGGAACGGGAACGGGGACGGGGACGGGGACGGGGACGGGGACGGGGACGGGGACGGGGACGGGGACGGGGACTGGGACGGGGACGGGGACGGGAACGGGAACGGGAACGGGAACGGGAACGGGAACGGTTCCTTATGAGGTCTAGGGGTGCACTAAGAAAGGGTTTTTCAAAATTCATCCCCTAAGGGGGTAAAAAAGGGGATCAAAGTTTGTATGAAAGTCCCTCATTTTTTAAGCTAGGATCTTCAAATTTTGTGATTAGACTGACCATTAAAAATAAATAAATACGGGTCTCAGCGTTTTTCAAAATTGTACCCCCGAAGGGGTCAAAAGGGGGATGAAGTTGTGTATTGAAGAAAATCCTTTATTTTCGAAGTAAAAATCGCTAAATTTAAAATTTAGGCTTATGGATAGAAATCTAACGCAACGTTTATTGTTATTGTTAGTATTTGAACCCCTATTGGGATGAAATGGGAACGGGAACGGGAACGGGAACGGGAACGGTTCCTTATGAGGTCTAGGGGTGCACTAAGAAAGGGTTTTTCAAAATTCATCCCCTAAGGGGGTAAAAAAGGGGATCAAAGTTTGTATGAAAGTCCCTCATTTTTTAAGCTAGGATCTTCAAATTTTTGATTAGACTGACCATTAAAAATAAATAAATACGGGTCTCAGCGTTTTTCAAAATTCTACCCCCGAAGGGGTCAAAAGGGGGATGAAGTTGTGTATTGAAGAAAATCCTTTATTTTCGAAGTAAAAATCGCTAAATTTATAATTTAGGCTTATGGATAGAAATCTAACGCAACGTATATTGTTATTATTTGAACCCCTATTGGGATGAAATGGGAACGGGAACGGGAACGGGAACGGGAACGGGACCGGGAACGGGAACGGGAACGGGAACGGGAACGGGAACAGTGGCCCTACCATGAGTTGATGCAAACTGTTTACGTAACCGTAAACTATCGGATATACTGCTCACAGTCACTGCGAGTGAAAGAGACAAAAGGATAGTTTACGGTAACGTAAACAGTTTGCATCAACTCATGGTAGGGCCACGGGAACGGGAACGGGAACGGGAACGGGAACGGGAACGGGAAGCCGTAATGCGTAAAAATGGCTGGTCAGATCCTGGTTGAAGGTTCCCTAAGGATTTTCTCTAATATCCACGCGGACGAAGTCGCGGGCAGAAGCTAGTAAATAAATAAAAGTTTGTGGGTTTGCATGTTTGTTCCTCAATCGCTCAAAAACGGCTAAACAGATTTGGATGAAATTTGACACACAGATAGTTTATAACTTGGATTAAAACATAGGATCCTTTTATCTCGGTCAAGGATTCTCTAGGGATATTCCGAATGACCCTTAACAGAAATTAAAATTCATCATTTCAATTTCTGCGCGGCCGGGAATCTAACCGGGGACCACTTGCGTGGTAGACCAGCACGTTGACTGACTGCACCACTCAGGTCATCAGCGTCGTGCATATACCTTAAAATGTTGTTCCTGACTAACGGATGTTATTATAATTTGTCTCTATTTGTTATTTACTCACCGTAATATACGCTCTTATTAATTTAGTTTGGATTTTAACCCGAAAAGTGAACAAGTATTAAAGAGTAAACTAAATGTAATAAAAACCAGGCGTCTACTAAAGCTGGCAATTTTCACCTCACAACCTCCATTCAACGAGTTTTCAAAGAAAATCTGGAAAGGAAAAATCACGGGGTTTAGATCGAATAGCTTACCCAAACGCGGTTCGCTTAAGGAAATAAGATTGCATTAGTCGTGGGGGTGATTGGAGTGCCATCAAAACAGTAGGAAGCCTATCTCGGATAGATTGGCGACACGGCGCAAATATTTTTTCATGTTTTTTACCTCTTGTTTGTTTTTTATTTTCTAACACAAAAGCTTTGCTGTAGAAGGTGTTTAATTGTATACAGACAGAATAAAAGAGCTGCTGGTTAGGTTGAATCAGCCATAATCATTTTGAAAAAAGAAATATATGTAGCTTACCTCCGCAAACAAAATATGCAAGATGCACCGCCCGCCCGCCCGCAAAAATATGCACATGCACACCACAAAATATAAGTGCACAATACCTGCATTTAGCAAGACAGCAACACACCTTGCACCTTCACCAATTAGGCTACTCTACACGTGTTTCACCCCAAGCCGGAGCATCCTCAGGAGTTAGATCGTGCGTAAACCAACACCGAATTTCGGTGTTGGTTTACGCACGATCTAACTTTACGATTACGGTTTACGGTTTGGGACTTCCGCCAAGTGACGCCTGATTCAATCAAATACTTATCAGCCATAATCATCTAGCTATCATCAAATTAAGATCCAATCGAGTTACCGGTCAGTCTCGAGCGTACAGCTGGCAAACGTCTTACGGGTTCTGCATGAACCCTTTAAATAAATAATAAAATATATGTTTATAGAGTGACTGAGCTGAAGTGGCAGTGAGCTGGATACATAGCGAGAAGAACCAATTGCCGTTGGGGCGGAAATGATCTTGAATGGCTACCGCGCACCAGATGACACGCTCCGCTCCGTGGGTAGGCCCCCGACAAGGTGGACCGACGATCTGGTGAAGGTCGCGGGAAGCCGCTGGATGTTGGCAGCGCAGGACCGATCGTCGTCGTGGAGATAGAGGCCTATACCCAGCAGTGGGTGTCATGCGGCTGATATGATGATGATGATGAGAGTGACTCAGTAATTGGTACCTGAATTCTGTCAGCAACTCAATGGTGATATCGACAATGGAATTGTACTTTACAGACTCCTGCATTTTACCACGAATGATATTTAAATAATTAATTTAATAAATAAAAATAATTATTTTTCAATAATACCAGTTGAGTTTTCAGTCCGTCCATCCGATCCGATTTTATCGCTTATTGATTTGCCACGCTAGTAGAAGTAATGAAGTTTTGGTCCCTCGCTCAAACCGGCGGACCGGATTTGCCAATCTGATAATTTGTGGTGTTTTGAATTTAAATCGCTAGATTAAAAGTTGGATTTAATTTGAACATCATTATTTACGTTTTTATGACCGTTTGATAGATATGAGAGGACTTTGACAGCGCAGTGATTAAGTGTTTGTAAAATCGATTCGCCAACTCATTAAAATTAGTTTTGGAATTATATTTTACAAGCGATTTTCGATAAAAAGTGCTAATTTACTAAAGACGTCTGCCAAGTTGCCTGCCAAGTCGCTCAATGTAAATACCCCGTTAAGGTGTAAAACATTGACACTTTTTGATGTAATGCCATAGGTCGCTGAAAGATCATACAGATCTGAATTAAGATATATGTATATTGGTTCTTCATATAAAGATATAATTATGTATATTGATTCTTCATAATATCTTTCTTCATTCTTCAGTCACGTATTAAACCAGAAACACGATTCAGTGATTTAGACTCGATACATTCTTAAGTTTGAAATTACTGAGAAACAACGTAAGGTATTCAAGTCGAAATTGCTTTAAATAATGTGTATCATCAATATTCACAATCGTGTAGAAGCATTTCTCTTTAATCGCTATCGTTATTTAGTACGAATTGATTTAGTGATTTTTTTCGCCTAATCTGCCAAATCCATAGACATAGAAAGAATTTTCGCTGCGCTCAAGACCAACAAAGCGTGGAAAAGAGAAGTTAACATTATACGGACACGGTCTATGAATAAAAGAGAAAAAGGATCAAGTGACAATGTGCCAACATTATTTACAGTAAGAGCCCCTAGCGTCCCGCCTAGCAAAAGAGCAATCACAATTTCTTTAAAATATTTGGTAATCTTGATTAGAATTTTAAATAAGGGTATCGTGGAGCCATGGTGTCTTGTTTTGTTAGTGATTGTGATGTGACAAAAAGAAACAATCCAATTAATCACACTTTTCACAGGTAAATAAGATATTGCCACACATTTCTTTAAAACCAAATTTCGCTACATTTATTCGTTTATCGACGAAGAAAACAGTATGGAGTTTATTAATTTCCTTCTCAACACTGCTCGTAAAGTGAGCCCTAATACATCGATTTTAGGGCCATAAACCGAGCTATAACAAACGCGTGCAATAATATATAAAACACTAGTTCGTAATAGAATTAACCCTAAAAAGTTAAATTAGTACCTTACTGCAAGTTCTATGCGAGTAAACAGTGCATTCCAAATCTAGCTGGGTAATACAGTTTTTTTTGACAACAAAGAGGTTTTATGCTGCTGAAAATTCATATACATTTTTGGAATAAATAAATGTGTAAGTCCTTAATTAAGTCAAATAAATATATAATTATTAACAAATTATTCATAACTCACAATATTTTGTTACTTATAAAATATTAAAATATTTGCATTTTGTCACTTATATTTTGAAGTATAAGTAGTAGGCTGTATGCTCCTCACCCCTTTGTTCGCAAAATATTCATGCGTTGGGCGTGTGGAAAAAAAAAACAAAAAAAACAGGCGCGCCTTTTCCCATAATTATCATATTTTGTTTTTGCCATATTTGTTGCGGTGTGATAAATTACTTTTCAACACACTTGCTCGTAAAGTGAGCCCTAATACATCGATTTTAGGGCCATAAACCGAGCTATAAGAAACGCGTGCAATAATATATAAAACACTAGTTCGTAATAGAATTAACTCTACAAAGTTAAATTAGTACCTTACTGCAAGTTCTATGCGAGTAAACAAAGCATTCCTAATTTAGCCGGGTAATACAGTAATTTTTTTTTTGACAACAAAGAGGTTTTATTTATATTTTATTTATATTCATATCCATCCATTAGCCATTTTTGATGTCCCCACTGCTGGGGCACAGGCCTTCCTTATGGGTGGTAAGGAGGATGGGCCATAACCCACCACGCGGGCCCAATGCGGATTGGTGGGTGTTAACGACTGCAAATGCAGCCGGGACCAACGGCTTAACGTGCCTTCCGAAGCACGGAGGAGCTCGAGATAATAAATTTTTGGTCACCCATTCCATGACCGACCCTTGCGAACGTTGCTTAACCTCCGCAATCGCTGGGCCAGGCGCTAAACCACTGCGCCACCGAGCTCCTCATATCATATTCATATACATTTTTGAAATAAATAAATGTGTAAGTCCTTAATTAAGTCAAATAAATATAAAATTATTATCAAATTATTCATAATTCACAATATTTTGTTAAAAAATATTAAAATATTTGCATTTTGTCACTTAAAATTATAATTTTGAAGTATTAGTAGTAGGCTGTATGCTCCTAACCCCTTTTTTCGCAAAATATTCTTGCGTTGGGCGTGTGAAAAAAAAACAAAAAAAAATATGCGCGCCTTTTCCCATAATTATCATATTTTGTTTTTGCCATATTTGTTGTTGTGTGATAAATTACTTGTTTTTTCCTCGCAAATGTGTTGAAAAACGTCGTATGAAACTCGTGAGCTCTTGCTTATTGCACACTCGGCTGAGTTACGCCCTCGCCTGCGGCTCGGGCTGCAACCCACAGCCTTGTGTGCAATGAGCAACCTAAGCTAACTTGTCTCATAATGTACTATTACCATAATATAGTCATATTTTAGGTATGTAAGTCATATTTTACGTATCTCATATATAAATGTATACATTCGTTTTTCGGATCACCTGTTTATTGAAATTGTTGTTCTTTGACATTCTATTTCTATGGCCAAATCGGTCTCGCTCTGGCATTTTCTGATTGCTATCTTGCTTTAAGCAACTATCGCTGAAGTCGGGTCCTAAGATGGGTCATAAAAAATTACTATCTCGAGCTACTCCGTGCTTCGGAAGGCACGTAATGCAGTCGAACGTACGGCCATCAAGTCGCGTTGGGCCCGCGTCATGGGTTATTTCCTATCTTCCTAATCAATCCATTATGCCACCCATCAGTAAAAGCATTATATTCTTATATAACACACGGGGAAAAACGGCGTACATGCAATGTTAGGTAGAAATGTAATTTTTCAAAATAACCATAATCCACTCCTCCAGTACGTGAAAGTCGTTTGCTTGTTGTTTTTACCCGACTGCAAAGAAAGGGTTATGTGTTTCGCGCGTATCTTGTAAGTATGTTTGTATGTTTGTAAGTATGTATGTATGTATGTATGTTTGTATGTAATATTCTTTATTACCTCATATCTCTCAAACGGCTGAACGGATTTCTATGATTAAGATATCGTTAGATTGGTCTTTTCAGCCCAAGTGTTCTTAAGAAGGTGGCGTTATAAAAAAACCAACATGGCGGCTGTACGGTGCTATTATACATAGTGAAAAAAAAATTTTTTTTTTAGAATACTGCAATATGGGTGTCAAATTAAAGGGCTTATTATAAGGATTTCAAAAAGGTATATCATGACCGTAATATATAATAACTAAAAAGAGATAAATAAAAAAATAAATTTAAAACATTAAAAAACCCGCCTGCATAAAAAGACAAGTCGACTGAAAAGATGGAAACAAGATTAAATAAATATTAGAGGGAACATGTCATAATAACATGCAGTCGGAGGCATATAATTCAATCATTCATAATGTCACTTTCTTTATGCATGCCTCCGACTGCATGTTATTATGACATGTTCCCTCTAATATTTATTTAATCTTGTTTCCATCTTTTCAGTCGACTTGTCTTTTTATGCAGGCGGGTTTTTTTTTAATTATAATAAGCCTCTTGAACGTTGAAAGTTCAGACATGGCTTTATAAGCCTTACGGGGAGACCTTAGCCAAGAAGCTTTAACAAAATTCGCGAGGGCGGTTTTTCCCCAATTATAAAATGTTTATGATTTAAGCATTGATTTACGAAAGTTTTTAACATTTATGTAATTCTATGGATTAAAGTAAGCTTCTATTTTGCACTTACATTAAACATAATTATTAAACCGGCTAAAGCTGAACTTTTTTTTTACTGTTCTGCTTTGATTAATAATTTAGGTAGGCATCTATTTTTACTTAGACATGAAACCTCAAGTCATTTACTTACTCGTCTATAGATATGAGGGTTAGAAACCTATTTCCTATAGGTCAACGGCAGCCAATATATCAGGAGAGCGTTACTTTAACAATTTGTACAATTACAAAGCTATTTCCTTTCGGCCGCCATGGCAATTTTTAACCGACTTCAAAAAAAGGAGGAGGTTATCATGTCGATGGTTTTTTTATGTATGTTTTTATTAGATGAGGACTACATTACTACTAGAACTACAATGAGAAATTCTTTGTTGGCAACTGGTTGCGTATTAATAAAAAAAAACTTTTGCAACTAGTTGCCAAAAACGAATAAAAAATCATTTTTCACAACTGGTTGCCACGGCGGCTGAAAGGATCTATTTCTGGTATGTTTAATTCACTGTGAAATAGATTTTTATCATAATAGGTAGGTACAGATTCATCACTTTGTCAAAAATATGCGTAGATGTTTATATATATTCGCGAGAAAAATCAGCAATATATAATGTATTTAAGTTTATTTGAATTTCTTAATAGTTTGGGAAATTATTCCCATCGAAAACTATTTCGAGGTTTTTCAATTTCTGACACCGTACATAAGTTTTCGGGGTTTTTGATCAATTATTTAACGAAATATGTGGAAAAAATAAAAAAATATTAAAAATTGTAATAATTAAATTACAATAAAAGACAAACAACCTCGAGCAAAAGATAAACAAACAAACGTCATTAGCGTCCATACATTAGGTTGACAGGTTGACGTCAAAGTGTATTTTTTTATCCATATCTCTGCAAATGATTGTCCGCCAGAAATCGTTTAGTCTATATCTCAATGTGAGATATAGACTAAACGCCTATTTGAAATAACGTTTAGGCATATCGCGATTTAGGCATACTGCGTTATAGGTATTCAGCGAGCAAAGGATATAAGACACCTACGCAACAGATGACGCGCATTTTGACGCCATCTTGTTAAAAAGTTTCGCAACATGTTGTTTGTCAAATGTTGCGTATTGAATACGAGGTTTCACGTTGTTTCCTTAAACGATGATACGAGACTTTATTCATACTCGTAATACAATAGGCAGAAACCGGAAGCGTAATTTTTCCCCGCAACATTGAAATTTCCATGGATCTCTATACTCTATAATGCTCTAATGAGTAAAAGGGGTGAAGTGAAGCGTGTAGGTACTGCTTCACGGGTCGCCGCGTCGAGTCTCTGACGTCATTATGTCGCGTTTACACGAGGACAATTAACTGGATGATAAATAAACATGTTTATGGGGACTTAAACCAGTTATAAGTCATAATATGTATGAAGGTAACAGGCTGTGTGCCGTCCGGCAGAGTAGGATAGCATCAACTCTTCAAGGGTGCCGTAAAATGCAACTAATAGGGTGTGATACGATGGAATTATTGGCGCCAAAAGCGACTTTCCTAAAATCTTTTAATTGGTCGGTTCAGATGTCAAAGCCATTTCTAACCAATCAAAGCGGTTGTGTTTACCACAGAGCACATTGGCGCCACCTGCAAAAACTATTGTGTATGACCTTCCACTTAATTTGACCAAGACCTGCCATTACAGAGAGATGTAATACTACCATCTAACTCTTTGGTAGGTAACACCTTCTCATGGGAAATGCCTACATCCATAGATATCTTTATTTTGCTAAATTATTTGTAATAAGTCTGGCCTAGAGAGGATAGACGTACAGAATACCGACTTGGATTCTAAAACACTCGAACCTAATCAATATTTAACAGATAATAATAATAATAATAAAATCATTTATTTGTCTCAAATCAATAGTATACATGCAATGATTAAATACTTCAACAATTTAACAAAAAGGTTAATGACTCAGTGACCGCGGGAGGGAAACCCACAGCCTCTGGTATTCTGCCATAACCTGAACAATATTGTGTCCCCCAACAGAAAGACACTTCTCATAATGATATTTTAGGACACCAAGTCTAATAGTAGTAAACGTTAATAAATGTTTCCAAAATAACAAAATATAGCAGTATGAAAAAAGCTCGACAGTTCCTCAGACCAATCCGAGCGCGCGAGTCTGCTGTTCAAGCAGCCAGTCACGGCAATATCTTCTAAAAGTTGGCAGAGTGGTATTAAATGTAATTTTTCGCAAGGGCGGAGGAGATAAACAATTGTTAAAGACTCAGCACCATGGCAACTGAGTTCAAAATCTCAACACCTAACACGCATGGTAAGCGATAATTTCCTTATTACTTGGCCCGTTTCGGCATCCATTAGATACCCTAATTAATACAAATTACGCTTCAGTCGTATGCCTTTAAGCGAAGGTCTATAATCGTTTAAATCAATTACGAACCCGATATTGGCACAGCTTTGACCCATTAATTTGCTGGGCAGTAAGGGTCCCCGCACACAGGCGACTCGCCGCCACAATCACAAAACGCCCGCCGCCGCGCCGCGTCGGTGCCGCTGACCTATTTCTGGGGCCCTATTTTGAATCGCTGGCTGGCGTCGAGCGCTCTTTTTTACTGATTTTCGTTCGACATTTGACTTAATCTCATACATTTGAGTACTGACTCAAAAATAAGGCCGGTGTAGCTACATCGCCGCACACGGTAAACGCCGGTGTTCGCAACACGCTACAAACGTCGCTTGTCGCATCTTGTGGCCGACACCGGCCACCAAACTGCAAGCGAAGGAAATTTGTGGCGGCTGCCGACCACTTGTGGCTGTCTCGCGCTTCAGCTCCTTTTACAGCCGCTCTAGTTTCTAGTGGCGACGTTTGTGGTTGTGGCGTGTCGTCCGTGTGTGGGGACCCTAAATTGCATGCCCGCCCTATTTAGTTGAGCGATATTGAATTCTTAATACACCTATCGGTATTTTAATTTAAAGGCTTGCATTCACTAGGAAAATTTTGACGCGCAACACGTGGCGCTGAATGTTACGCAACACTGCACAATGTTGCCAAATGGCGCGTTATGTTATGCTTGAAGTTAGTCAATAATTTTTAAGATACGTTGCGGATTTTTCCGGCCTAACTTAACTTCTCTGAAATAAGTTTGACAACTTATTTATCATAAATTAACACACACAAAATATTAATAATACTTAATCAACACTTAACGTTAGAAATGAGATACCATTTATTATGATTATAAGGGGTATAATACACATTACTTTAATCTACTCAAAGCGAACAACGTCTAACTCCAAGGAAATGTTTACCCAATTCAAGGCAAAGGAATCCTTTATCAGATCCAACAATCCCATGCTCTAGTAGGCAGAATTAGTCGTATTTTAGTTGTGACATGTACGGTTAGTTGCAAAAGTCTTTAGAAGAAAACAGAAAATGTATATTTGACTGTTTTTACACGACTGCTGAAAAAAAGAAGAGTGTTCAAGGTTCATGTATGTGAGTTTCTTTACTCTTACTTTACTACAATAACATCTAAATGACTGAACAGAGTAAGATGTGTGGGGTATCGTTAGATTTCTTGCATCACCCCGAGTGACATTGGCTTATAGATTTTTTTTAAAAAGGCAATTATGTCGGCTGCATAGCGCCATTTTGTAATGTGCAAACAAAATTTTATTCAATTATTACAATATGGGTATCAAATGAAAGCCATTATTATTAATGAACACATTCCAAAACTATATAATTAAAAAGTAAGTACGAGAACAGCATTACTATGATTATCGCGACGCCACGATATACTAGCGCTTTAATTTTGTTTTTTTTTATTATTTAAGTTTACGTTGTTTTCCAGAGTGTTTTTATTTACTTACTAATATTGATATTTGAGAGGAAATTATAATCATGATGTTTTAATATTAATACACACTTGAATTTATTTATTTTTTATATCTATTAATGAAATTAATTATCAGTGGGTTATGACATTTTTCAGTGGTTTGTGTGCTTGATTTAACTTTTTGACTTTTAGCAATGTATGACTGACTGTACTTCACCTTCAAAGGACCCCCTGGGGTGCAGGAGGCATGTTGAGAGCCGCTGATTTATGACCTGCCCGTTTTTACGACGGAGACGACTGATTTGGTCTTTTTCAGGTGCTAATGCGCCTTTCACAAGTTATAGCCTTCTTCAGGTCGGGTCACGTCTCGGCTCTTAGTTGCATACTGAATTGAATTACGACTTTTCTCTCTTGGGGCTTATAAGTCAGAGACGTTTTTCATTTGTTCCTCTATTTCCGCCCGGCATCGCACTTTTGATTAGCTAAATATCGTTACTTATGGCTGTTACAGCTGATAAGTTTCTTGCCAGTTAAAAAAGTCTGGAACGGTAAAATGGTTAAATAAAAAAGTTAAAAAAGTTGGAAAATATAGACGATTCAAAAGTACTTAATAATTAAGTTTATTTAAAGCTTATTTGACTTTGACTTTGACATTTTGGTATTGACTCTGCAAGGACATCATGGATAGTAATTTTGCGAAATTTAAAAAGGCGATTGTTTAACAAATAGGCTTAGACGATGCGATGTAGGAGTCCAAATCTTAGCACATTATAAGGTACTTGTGTGATGATTAAGTATGTTTGTGCATCACGGATGTTCCTACTCATTTGTATTTTTAACCCCCCACCACAGAATGCATAATAGGTCCCAAGGCAAAAAGTGAGGTGTTATAAGTTTAACGTAACTCCCAAACTGATGGTACAGATTTTGATGCGGGTTTTATTGTCTAATATTTAGCCTCCATTTTAAAGATGTACTATTTATGTTTTCTGTAGTATAGACTCAGCTAAGTTTAAGGTTAAGTTTCGGACTATGATTTCTGGAATGATTATTGTTGCGAAATTATTAATTGCTATCAGACGAAAATAACGTAGCTTATTACAGTTTAGGTAGACACCTTATCAGGACTATAAGTGTGCACAATCCTAAGAGAACATATTGCTTTAACAGCAGGCGTGGTCAGTCTCCCGTTTGCCTTTAATAAAAAAACTTCTAAGAAATACGCGTCAAAAATCACTAAATCAAAAGGCTCTTTCCGACCCGAGGGGAGGAAAATTTCCGCAAGATTTTGCAATATTAACACGATTGTATCGCATTGGGGGTGAGACATTTAAATTGCGAATTTATTACAATGTACGTAAGATGTATTATTCATGAACGGCATGAGAATTCGAGTTTTCTCCGCATATTTGATTATTGTTTCATCGCGGTTTGTCGCACAAATTTTGTAATCCTTGATTTTATGCTTGTGGAATAAGTACAACGAAGCTAAGCAACTTCTCCAAAAGAAAGCCTCAAGATGGGTGACCACAGATTGTTTAATGTAAGGCACTGACAGTTTTAAATCTTTTTGCTTAATCGACAGTCAATCGCAGTAACTTTTACTTGATTATTAAATTCAGCAAAAAGACTAGAATTAATTCAAAATTATGTTTTTAAATATTTCAAAAACAGTTATTTCCGGCACATCAACATTCATTCACAATTAATTAATATAAACGTACAACATCAATGTAAAAAAATACCTATTTACTATAAAAAAACACGTGTTAAAAACAACTCATCACCCAGCTCTACATTATTAAACATAATAACAAATAATCTATAAATAAAAATGCATCGTCGAAATGATGTACCTATTGTTATCGCATAACTTTGTATGACTGAACCAAAGATAACTCTTTTTTTGTTGTTTTTGTTACTATCAGGACAAGGTTTGTTTAAAAGAAAATTTTCTACTATCAGAAAACTTAAAAAATGCGGTTTTTTTAAAAGGCAGTTTAAGAAAAAAAATACATACATAAAAAGAACTAGATGTCACTGAACAACTAAGTAGCAAAAGGCAAAGGATGAAACGTAATTACCATAGTTAAAAATTTAATTTCTTTTTAACATACGTTTGTTGAGTACCTATGTGGTTTGTTGCCTTGTGCGTTGTTGGTTGTCTGTTGTTGGCGTGTTCCGAAGAACTTTTCTCTAACCATTAGTGGGAATATTTTTTAAAAAATCTACATACTTGAATAGCGCCATCTATCGACATAAAATTATACTAAAATTGACAACTGTCAGAAAATCGCTTATTGTAAGGAAAACGTTAAGATCCAATATTTCTCTTTTTCGTCATATTAAATCGCAAAATATAACTAATATATGCCACCTCCTCCCGAGCCAAGCCGAGGCGGGGCAGCTAGTAAATAAATAAGTAAGTTAATAAAAAAACTCATTACTTTTTCTTAAACAGTTTTAAGCTATCGTGGAAAATAATAATAGTTAGATATATGTAATAGTAAACCATCTTATAGGTTCTATTTTATAATAAACATTGTTTAACTTTGTTATCACTTCCTTTACACTTTCAATAGGTAATGAAAAGCTTCTCAAAACATCAAGGGGGCTTAACCCGTAAAACGGCGCTTGCTCACAAATTTTAACCCTGCGTTACTGTGTTGAAATGTTTATATTCACCGTAAAATAATTTATTAGATACGTTTGCTTACAAGTTATTTCCCTCGGGGTAAAATGGTGGGCTTTGCCGTAGTTTATCAGAGCACAGTATTGTAAAAGGGTTTTATCAAAACAACAAATTTAAGTTATGTTAAATAATTCAAGTGTTTCCTTTGTTTACAGACTATTCACTTCAGACAAAACACTTTTAAAAGGACAGCTCTGTTATTGTTGTTTTGGACCAACTCTAAATCGCGGAAAAAAACAGCTGTTTCAATTTTCATATTTTTGTTATTAATTTTTGTATGAAACAGCTGATTTTTATTCGCGATTTCAGATTTGGTTTCATAGTAAAAGTTGTTCAGTTCGATGGTCCCTATCTAACATATTCTGGTTTAGCCATTATTTCTGTTATACGTTGTATAAGAAAATCATTATGTGGTGGAACAGGAGCTTAAATTCTTAGCTTATTTTTGTAAGACTATTCTGATATTTTTGTATAACAATACAAAACGAATATGTATATTGACTAAAGTTAAGTGTTTCGACGAAATTACTCACTTCAAGCCGTAGGCGTAAAATCCATCTGCTTATTATTTAAGGCATTTTGTCTCCACCCACTATGTTGTAGACGTTTGAAATTATATTTTATTAAGGCTGAGTTGCACCATCTTAACTTAACTTTAACAGATACAAACTTATCTGAGCCAGTGGTCAAAAGTGGAACTAAGGTGTCATTACATATTGTTACCTAGGTTACGCTTACGCCATAGACGACAGCGACGCTGTTACGGAGTCAGATAAGTTTGTATAGTAATTCAAGATGGTGCAACTAAGCCTAAGTAAAGGTTTCGACCTTTCACGGATGGCATTCAAACAGTTAACCCCAGGGATTGATAACGTTATTTTAAAATGTAACGTTATTTCTTACTTTTTTACCGTTACTTTTAACATTAACGTTATGTCAATAAATAACGTTACTTTAGATAACGTTACATTTAGACCAATACCGCTAGAGTTTTAGGTTTCAAAAATATTAAAGTTTGTTTTTTTTTCGTATATAGTTTCTGCACCATTAACTAAGACTAATACATGAATTTGTGTCATTTTGGGTGGATGCATAAGTGACAATTTAGGTTTTTGTCTTTTTTAACACTATCAATCGAAAAGAAAATTAAAGTTGAAAATTTTACTTTCATGATGATTACGAAGTCATAACCGATGTACATGAGCTTTTTGTGTCATCTTTGTCCACGGGAACACTGTTATTTAACTGACACAATTTGTGTCGTTTTTATCAATGGAATCTTATATCAGATACAGTTGAAGTTAAAGTTACCGTTACCTACTATAAGTCAGTTTGCACTGGACGAAAATGGGTTTGTACACTACTCAGGCTATCTTAAATACAAAACCATTGAGTTTTTTAACTTTAAAACAATTTTGTCAGTTTTGTGTTCAATTATTTATATCGACGACAAATAATCGAATTTCTAAAGATGCATCAGCTAGATGTGACACAAAACGCAAAAATAAACGTTTTATATGAAAGTCTATCGACAAACAAGATTTCATAAACTTTAGAATTTTTGAAGGTTATACCCTCAAAATAACGTATTGGTATCGGTCTAATTGAAATAAACGTTATTTCTTACTTTTTGTTACCGTTACTTTAAAATTAACGTTATTCCAATTGATAACGTTACTTTTTTACCGATAATTTTACCAGTAGGTACTATTGTACCGGTAAAGTTTAACGCTATATTTAACGGTAATTTTACCGGTACAATAATTTTAACGTTATTTTTACCAGTAAATTTACCGATAAAATGTTTTAACGGTATTTTAACATATTTTTTTTTGTATCGTTATTTTTTTTAACGGTATTTTAATCCCTGATTAACCCACATGATTCTAACCTTTGGTTAGGTTTTGACTACCGACACAAGAAAATAATACAATTAATTCAACTGATTATGCAGTTTATTTACCTAAATAAAAAAAAAGTTTATTTTAAAACTATAAGCTGAATAAAATGGTTAAAAACACTAAGTGAGTTACTTATTACCTAATTATAAGTAACTCACTATAAGTTACCTAACCACACAATTTTGGGGTTAAAAGAGAGTTATTCTCTAAATAATAGCAAAAAAGGATGATAGATAAACAAAAGTTTGCTAATGATTTTTTGATCTACTAAACCTTGAACATAATAAAACATTTTATTGTTTATTATTTTAGACTATTTTCACAAGCATTATCGGTTATAAGATTTATAGCACTAATAAACGTCTTGAGAGTTTGATGGCGCTGCATTAAACGAGTAGTTAAAAACTTTAATGATATCAGTGTGCCGTGTTTGTTTATTTTTAAATCATTTATTGGTTTTCTGCTATTCATTGATACGAAAGTTTGAAGTTCTACGAGGAAAAATCGGCAAGCTGTTAATAATTGTGATGGAACTTTAAATGCTGTGGTCATCTTTCAATTTAACGTCTCTGTATGAAATATACGGGGGGAGAAAAAAGCAGCCCTTGACGAGTTTCTTGCCGGTTCTTCTCGTTACAAGGTTTCCCGCTTAGGGTTTGCGAACCGATGGCGTCGCTTCTATGACATTCACAAGTCAAAGTCAAGTCAAAGTCAAATAAGCTGTATTCAAATAAACTTAATTATTAAGGCCAGTATATTCCAATAACTCTGTCTCTGTCTTTTACTTTACGTGTGAAGAGAAATGAAAATAACCTCACTTTTTCATTTTTACAATGTTTTTGTTGTTATTTTGAGCATAGAGTCACTTTTTGAAAAAGTAACCGTTGACTATTCTTCTATTTGTCATTACCGATCTTTCTATATATTATTAGTGAATAAGGGATTAATAAACTTTAAGTATTATCCAAAAAATATAAAATTAATGAAAATTTTCTTTGTCTTTGCATATTTTTATAGTAGAGTGAAGATACGAATATCAATTTTTTTACCGTAAAAAATCAAGATCGTTTATGAAACTTCAACATAATATTTTTATCTGCTCAAAATAAAGAATATTTGATTGTTTACCGTTGAATCAAAAATTTGCCAATTTCGATAATTTCGGATATACTAGCCTTAAGTAGGTACTTTTGAATCGTCTATATTTTCCTACTACCCGTTCCAGACTTTTTTAGCTGACAAGAAGAACGCTTAAATTAATAAATGACTTTGGGTATGAAATTAATTAGTACCTGTATACGACTTTCAGTGGTCGAGTGGCTTTTACACCGGTTTTCATGGTTTCACCATCTCCTAGGTTTGATATCCGGCTGAGTCAATTAGGAAATGAACTCTTCTATTTTGTTTAAGTTTAAGTGTTAGTGTTAGGTATCGTTATTTCTGATTTCCATGGCACAAGTTTGCTAACAGAGTTATGTATTTTATTTAATGCGAAAAAAATATCTCACTGATTGTTTTTTTACTCTTGGCTGGAAGAGTTATGATATTGTTGATAAAAATAAATAAATAGTTATGATAATGAAAATACAGTGACTTGTGTTTATATAACTGACTAATACATAGCTCAAAGGTAAATAATTTAATAAAAAAAACAAAAGTTAAATTATTATTCCTCACCAAAGTCTGGGTTGATACCGTCAGTAAAACGCTACACAATAAAAATCTACGGAACCCTAAAAAATCCCAAAACTTTGCCTGCCTATTTAGGCCGACATCAGTGCAAGTGACCGAGAAAATCGTTATAGGGGAGTTTCACTAAATATACCTTTGGGTATTATTATACCGGTCTGGAGAACTTTGGTAACGCAAAATTACTATCAAAGACTAATTGGATAGTATTATCTGCCCGAAAGATTAATGAAATGAGCTGGCGATCGCAAAAAGTTATGGAGACAAAGAAAAGAAAAGTATATTTTTTTCGATAAACTACTAAACCTGAAAATTATGACAAGTAATGTAAGCTTTTCTTTTGTTTTCGTCAAAGTAATAATACTACTAACATTTTTATGTCGTAAGTTATAAATGATCTATTTTGATTTGAACCGAACTAGGTAGGTACTTAATTTAAGCACAGAAGGAAACCAAATTACTTTTTAGTGTGATAATAAGGAATACTAAGCTCCAAACAAAAATAAAAAATTGAACTATACCACTGCTAAACTTCAATATTGGGAACTAACCGGTAGTGTGCAAACTGCAAATAAAAATTATTATAAAGCGTTCTAAAATTAATTTAATACGTTTCAAAACAACATATTTTTTTTACCATAATATTAAAAAAAATAACCAGTTTTCACGGTCATGAATAAAATCAACGACATTTTGTGTATAGTCAGCATCATAAACGGCCTATTAAAAACAAAGTGGTAGGTTATGCTTGTTTGTTGCCATATTGTGGAAACCAATATTTAAAAAGAATCAGGTAAACATTACGTCAGCAACATGTTACTTAACTGTAGTGACTCAGTAGCTCAGCGGTCAGATCATTGGACCGGATATCCAAAGGTCGCGGGTTCGATTCCCGTCTCAGTATTGATCTGGTGCGAGTCATATTTTTTCTAGTATATTATTTTATTTAGTATTGTATAAAAATAGCATTGTGAATGCAAAACTCTCAAATTTAAAAAAATGTTACTTAACCCTTAATTTTTAGAGACCTGTGTACCTACCTACTGTTAAAATATGTATCAAAATAAGCTCATTGTATTACTTTGTCTATCTAGCGCCACCTATTTATAACAACTGAAACTCATGTTTGTGTCTAGAGTTAACTAATCTGTTGTAATAAAATCAGTCTGTGGTAACCGTATTTCCGTGTCTTTCATTAGGTTATGGGCCGTCCCATTTTTTCATTAAATAATTAGTAATTTGTTTCTAAAACCAGTGTTTAAAGTGATAAAAATGTCGGCGGGCAGTTATATCATAAACGTGCCTAAATTAAAAGGGCGAGATAACTACGACGATTGGGCCTTTGCCGCTAGAAATTTTCTCCTGTTGGAGGGCATCGACATAGACGCCATTCCCAAAGAAATAAGTGCCGCTGAAAACAAAAAGGCCAAGGCGAAGCTCGTCATGACGATTGATCCAAAGTTATATGTGCACATCAAAAATGAGAACAATCTCGCTGATTTGTGGAACAAACTCCAAAAGTTGTTTGATGACAGCGGATTTACCAGAAAAATACATTTACTTAGAACGCTAATCTCGATACGACTTGATAACTGTGAATCAATGACGAGTTATGTATCGCAAATCGTTGAAACTGCACAGAGATTAAAGGGTACAGGTTTTGATATCAACGAGGAATGGATCGGATCATTATTATTGGCGGGGCTTCCAGAAAAATTTGCACCGATGATAATGGCAATAGAACATTCTGGTATCGCCATCAGCTCTGACGTCATAAAAACGAAGTTGCTCGATATGTGTTCTGATGTTGGTAGCAGTGACACAGATGTTGCACTATGGTCAAAACAAAAAGGCAAAGTTGGTCACACTGCAAAAGGCGCACACACCAAGCAAATGTCAAACTATACGTCAAATAGAAAAATAATTAAATGCTATAAATGCAAGAAAACCGGCCATTACAAAAACCAGTGCCCCGAAACAAAAGAAAAAGAACCGAAAGAAAAACATTTGAATGTTTTTAGTGCAGCTTTTTTCAACAGTAACTTTAGTAAAGAAGACTGGTTTATAGACTCAGGCGCAAGTGCGCATATGACGTCGAACAAAGAAAGCTTATTGAAAGTTCGACAAGTACATGATACAAAAGAAATTATTGTTGCAAACAAAACGACTGTGCCAGTTATATGTGCCGGAGATACACAGATCACCACGAAAGTGAATAATTCTCAGTTCGACATTATTGTAAAGAACATTTTATATGTACCTAACCTAACAACAAACTTGTTATCAGTGAGCCAGTTGATAGAAAATGGAAACAAAGTTATTTTTAGAAAAGATGTTTGTCATATCCATAATCAACAGAATGAGCTTATTGGAGTTGCACATTTACAAAATGGTGTTTACAAATTGAAAACAATAAAGTCAGAGATGATTTTGGCAGCAGCAGTTCAAACTATAGAAGCGAAGCAATGGCATAGAAGATTGGGACACATAAATAGTAATGACTTACAAAAGATGAAAAATGGTGCCGTAGAGGGAATATCATATGATAAGAAGACTGATATTCAGAAATCCAATTGTGAAGTATGTTGCGAAGGAAAACAGACGCGTTTACCGTTTCAACTAGCAAACCATAGAAGTGAGAAAGAGCTAGATTTAGTTCATTCAGATCTGTGTGGGCCGATGGAGGTTCGATCTATTGGACAGGCAAGATACTTTCTGTTATTTGTGGATGATGCTAGTCGAATGGCTTTTGTTTACTTCCTGAGGGAGAAGAATCAGGTTCTACGATATTTTAAGGAATTTCAAAGTATGGTCGAGAATCAGAAAGGAACAAAGATAAAAACACTGAGAACTGACAATGGAGGGGAGTTTTGTTCGAATACCATGGAGAACTATTTGAAAGAAGCTGGAATAATCCATCAAAAAACTAACCCGTACACTCCGGAGCAAAATGGTCTCAGCGAGCGCTTCAACAGGACTATTGTTGAACGTGCGAGATGTTTATTGTTCGATGCTAAACTGGACAAAGGTTTTTGGGCCGAGGCAGTTAATACGGCAGTGTATCTTAAAAATCGAACGCCAGCCTCAGGTTTAGGCCAGAAAACACCAAATGAGATTTGGACTGGAAGGAAGCCTGACCTTAGCCATATCAGAATATTTGGAAGTCCAGCAATGATGCACATTCCCAAAAATAAAAGATTAAAATGGGACAAGAAAGCAGTGAAATACATTCTTGTGGGCTATTCCGAAACCACGAAGGGTTACAGACTGTATAATCCAGAAACCAAGAAAATCTGTACAAGTAGAGATGTAATCATTATGGAAAGAAATAATGTGATGGAAAGAAAGAATAATGAAACTGCTCAGATAGAAATAAATGAAGAATATGACAAGCCTCAGATATTAGCACAAGAGAAAAGTTCTGAAGAAGAAGATGAAAGCACACTCACAGATGCAAATGACCCTACATATGTGTATGATCCAGAAGAAGAAATAAGTACAGATTCAACGGAAGATAAATCTTACCATACATTATCTGAAGCAGAAGACGAGGAAATTGTTGTGAAAGATGGGGTAGCAGAGGATGTTGTTCAACCATTACAAAAGCGTTCCAGAAAAGCTCCTGATAGATATGTTATAAATTTATGTATTTCAGATGAACTGGAGTCATGTGCCGAAGAGATTACTTATGAAGAAGTAACTAATGGGCCAGAGAAGGAAAAATGGCAACAAGCCATGTCCGATGAACTCCGGGCTTTTGATGAAAACCAAGCGTGGGAGTTTGTGAACAGAAAAGAAGCAGATAGAGTAGTACAGTGTAAGTGGGTGTTTAAGAAAAAGTTAGAAAGTGATAATAGTGTTAGATATAGAGCTAGACTGGTGGCAAAAGGTTACACTCAGCAACAGGGTGTGGATTTTAAAGAGACATACTCACCGGTTCTCAGGTACTCAACATTAAGACTTTTATTTGCTTTAAGTGCTAAATTAAACTTTGAAATAACACATCTTGATGTAGTTACAGCATTCTTAAATGGCCTCTTAGAGGAAAATGTGTACATGCATGCTCCACCTAGTTTAAATTGTCCAAGTGATTGTGTACTTAAGCTCAAAAAAGCAATTTATGGTTTAAAGCAGTCTGCAAGGGCATGGAATGCAAGGATAAATAATTGTTTAATTGAAATGGGCTATGTAAAGTCTCAATCAGAACCTTGTTTATATTATAAAAATTGTAAAAAAGTGCAGACTATAATAGCTATATTTGTTGATGATTTTTTCATTTTTTCTAATAGTAAAGATATGACAAATGATTTAAAGAAAAAACTTATGTCGACATTTAAAATTAAAGATCTTGGTCAGCTAAAAAGATGTTTGGGTATGCGAGTAAAATTCTATGAAGATAACAGTATTTCTATTGATCAGGAACAGTTTGTAAAGTATATTCTAAATAAGTTTTATATGAATGATTGTAAGACTAAAGACACTCCTATGGAATGTAGCTTAAAATTGGAAAAGGCAGAAAGTGTTGACAAACAGTTTCCATATTAGCAACTTTTAGGAAGTCTCATGTATTTGTCAGTATTAACACGTCCAGACATTTCATACAGTGTTAGCTACTTAAGCCAATTTAATAACTGTTTTAGTTCAATTCATTGGCATCATGCAAGACGAATATTAAAATATTTACAAAAAACCAAATCTTATGGATTGATGTTTACAAAAGATAATTGTAATTTAGAGGGTTTTGTAGATGCAGACTGGGCTTCCAGTAATGTAGATAGAAAATCCTACACAGGATTTTGTTTTAAATTATCTAAATGTGTAGTATCCTATGAATGTAAAAAACAACAAACTGTTGCATTATCGAGCACAGAAGCCGAATACATGGCCATTTCCGAGGCGTGTAAAGAGGCAATGTATTTAAAAAGTTTAATGTCAGAAATTGTTAACTGCGATTATACCATTGTAATATACAATGATAATCAGGGAGCTCAGAAGTTGACTGAAAATCCTTTATTTCATAAACGCACTAAGCACATTGATGTGCGTCATCATTTTATACGAGAAGCAGTTTCTAATAAGCTTGTAAAAATAGTATATCTGTCAACATCTGAGATGCCTGCTGATATATTAACCAAAAGTCTCAATTATATAAAACATAATTATTTTGTGCAAAAATTAGGAATTCAAAATATTGCCTAAAAGAAAAAACAGTGTAGTTTTTAGCAATTTTTTTTGTGTTTATCATAGTTAAATGCATAATATCTAGCTTATTTTAATAAGTGGTGGTGTTAAAATATGTATCAAAATAAGCTCATTGTATTACTTTGTCTATCTAGCGCCACCTATTTATAACAACTGAAACTCATGTTTGTGTCTAGAGTTAACTAATCTGTTGTAATAAAATCAGTCTGTGGTAACCGTATTTCCGTGTCTTTCATTACCTACTCCATCCCAAAATAGTTTTAATCATAGCTTTTATATAAACGCGGATCCAGTGTCGCGCGCTCGAGTATTTCGAAAATTATACTCTGAATAGGAAAGTATCAGATTATCTTATTATTCATTACAATAGTAAGATTCTCGGTTTTTTGAAGTAGTCCTATTAAACTTTAATCAAGATCCACACTAATATTGTGTAGGTTAATGTTATTCTAGACCTTTCTATCCAGTTTTCTCTGGCTTCTAGGAACCAGTAATGAAATGGAATAACATTCCGGGTAATTACGTCCTAAGATAACTAGAATAAGTTAAACAAGAGAAAAAAGATCTTTTAATTGAATAGGATGTTGTTTCTCACAGAGTGAACAGTTGGAAATTGTCTTGTGATACTTTACTTAGTTCCAAAACAGGGTTTTTACAGGTTTATGATTTATTTTTTGCATCATTTTGCATTTTTCCAAGTAAGAAATTGTTTCTCAGTGATTCGTTAGGAAAGTCATTTTGTTAGTTATCGAGAGGCAATCGATTACTCCAACTGAGTAATCAGCCATAATAGCATCTGGCAGCAATGGCGTGATTGGCCAAGTTGTTTGTTTTGTTCGGGAGCGGAGTTAGAGGGTTTTGTTTAACCCTAATCAATTTATCGGTCTTTGGGTCACATTGACTTGTTATTGATTGTTGAAAATGTCAAAGTTGGCTGACTAAATTGCTTATACATAAGTTTTGATATACATTTTATTTAAAAAATTACAAAAATTAGGTACGTCAGGCAGGCTTTAAATCATTCATCCGTTAATATAATTTACTTATGGTCTATATTAATTTTATGGTCTATGACTGTGAACGTAATACATAGTTATTTCCCCTTTAAAAACTTATATATAAATAAGTTTTAAGAGGAAATAATTACACAACTATGTTTCACGAGACGCAATTAGTCAAGGCAGTTGCACTTTGTGACAACTGGACAACGGCAGCAACGCAAAAGGGTTTTAGTGGGTATGTGGCCGTTTAATCTGTGGTATGGCTCCGCGCGTCTATCCAGCGAGCATGCTAGTCAGGTGGGCGAGCAGACGGTTCTACTAGCTGGTACCATGGGCAACAGCGTCACTGTACCACTCCTAATGGACTAAGAGCTAGCCCCGGAAATAGGTGGACAATTTACAGAGCGACGAAATCCCTCTTATTAGTTTGCCATACGTAGTTGTACAAGTAGTGCCAGGCGGCATCAAACTTTACCACTTTTTCGCGCATTTTGATGCCGCCTGGCACTACTTTTCCATCAGTCAAAATTCCTGGCAATGTTATATTCGATTTAGATACATGATTGGCTTGTTATTATACCACACCAAATCCAGAGCTCTGTAAATGGTATACCTTCAATCGCTTTCCAGCCCCTTTGTTGCTCAACTACCCACTGAAAATCTGCGAGGTGCCCGGCCTGATTATCTAAATAGAAACTATTTAGCGACCGGTTTCATTTGACATACATTGCTACTTTTCTTTGGTATGTTTTTTACCCCAAAAAGAAGAAGCAATGTATCACATTTATCTGTCAAATGAGACCGGTCGCTAGGTGGTTTCTAATTAGATATCAGCCCGCTGATCTGTTAATAATGATAGTACTAACTAACTAGAGGGATTTCATCGCTCTGTAAATTGTCCACCTATTTCCGGAGCCAGCTCTTAGTATATAGGTAAGGTTAAAATCGCCTGCACGTCGCACCGTCACAACATACGTTTAGTTCGTCCAGGGGCGATAATATACTAATACAAAATATAATAGTAGATTGTTATACAAGACGCTAAAAGTACCCATTGCATACGAGGTATTTTTATTCCCGAGCTTTAGCGATAAATAGAAACCGAGTTACAATGGGTTTTAGCGTCGTGTGTTACACTATACTTTTCACTACGATTGCGAGAAAATAAAATACAATATTAAATAGTTTATACCTACTTACTTCCGTAAACGAATCCACTCGTTTTTCTTTCCTCCACTTTATAAACTTTTTGTACAATATTTAAATAAATGATTGTGTTTGACGGCAGAAGATTAAAATTATTTCTTTCCTATTACAGTCACAATTCAATAACAATTCAATCAGTTTGTAATTTAAAAAAAAATCTAATGATTTCGCGCCATTTTTTTAATTTCTGCTGTAGCAGCTAAGCAACACAAACACGCATTCTACGATTCACTCTGTACACAGAGTTTAAATAAGTCTATGGTTTTACCGAAGAGATGCTTTTAGTTCCATTTTCAAAAATAATAATGAGAAACTGGGGGCCTATTACGAAACTTGGTCACGATAGTCGTCCGCAGTTCGTCGGTTATAGTTATTACAAATATTTTCAATGTAGCTATCGTAGTCCATAGTCTATTGAACGAATAATGACGGATTCACTAGAGAGAAACTGTCAAATTTACGCAATCGCTTTGCAATATCGCATACGCAAGTGCTTTGTAATAGGAATCAATCAGAACGAAGCACGGACGCAGCCGCGTGTATCGCATTAAACTTTTCGTAATAGGCCCCCAGTATTAATTCGAGCGAGTTTTTATTCGTGATTATGAATAAAGACTTTTTCGTACGCGTACTAAACGCTCATTGGTAATAGACAAACATTAAAAAAGAAAAAACTTTATCCCCTAGGGCTTATTATGCTATTTTATCTCGACTCTTGTACGTTACAATGACGCACTTTTTGAGCAAGAGGAGTGAAAATGTAGTTTGCATAGCAGGTTGCATAGCATTTACATAGCAGGTGGCAGCACTGCCGCATGACATTACGACGATTTACCTTGTTTTCGCTGCAGTGATATTTAGAAGCGATCTATTAAATCCTCAGCGAAAACAACTTATTCAAATGAACTGCTTTTTGGTTGACAATAATGTATTAAACTAGACATAAACCCCTCAGGTAAAATAATTTAAATTTCGGTAACGGATTATATCTGTAGCTTTTTATGAAAAATAGGCAATTAAGTAAAAAATAAGTAATTAATTAAAAATTACATTAAATTAAATAAGTAATTAATTAAAAATTAGTAAAAAAAGTAATTAAAAATTACATTTTTATTTCTGAGGAAAAATAAAAAAGTAATATAAACGGTCTTGAAGGCAAAACTATAGTTAAATATTTTTAATGTACCAGAGATGATCCTTTTGGCGATTAAGTCAGAAAATGGCGATTAAGTCAGTTTACTTTGTTGTACCTGAGAGTGATGCTTAAAATCGTTTAAATAATTGGTGTTCTCATTTAGTATCACCGAAAGTATGCCAATGTCACTATAATGGGTTTTCGCAGACGAAAGAGCATGAAAAACTGACTCGATTGGTTGTGTTAACTCATTTTATGAAAATTGTTGATTTACTCGGTTTTCGCAGAACAACGACGATATGCGCACACACGAGTTTTTTTTACTGTTGCCCATCCTTACTGTTGCTGTTGCGGTATTTACCTGTAGTAGTTAAGGACCTGCGCGAAGACCCCAGGGTGCCTATCGAAGAAGTATTCGTTGAGCACGGGGTCGTAGTTGGCAAGCGCCTCCGTCAGCCTGGAGAGGCGCGTCGCTGGGATTTTCTTTAGAGTCGCCTTGTAAGTTTCGTATCTGTGAACGAATAGATTGATGAGAATAGAGACAACTTGCGGAAGTAATCAAAGGTTATACGACCTAAGACAACATAATCTAGTTAGGCGACGTATAAAGGGCTGTATGGTCTGGTTACTGCTTCTTAGCTTTTTACCACTGAACTGATGGCCTATTACAAAAAGGTATCACGATAGTCGGACGCAATTCGTCGTTCAATTTATTTGATATTGAACCTTATTCGCGAGTCAATAGTTCCATTGAGTGGAACGAACATCGTAAGCTTATTTTTGTAATAGGCCTGTTTACTAGTGATCCCTTCCCCCGCGGACGTGATCGAGAGTGGACGTGTACACTAATTTGTGTTGCGGAATTAAATTAAATTTAAAATTAAATTCAAAATATTAAAGTCAGTTGTTGGTGCGGTTCGAACTCACGTCTCGCGCCGCTCCGTGGATACTTTTGCCTGAGGTGAGACGCGTTGAGCCATCGAAACAATACACGCAGCGACAAAACCAAGCATCATTTTGGTGGAGACTGGAGACACGCTACGGAAAACACAGTGCTACACGTCGCTACGAGCTACGCGCTCAGCTACGACATCAGCCGGTGACTACGGCGGACGGACGACTATTATAGTGTTAAGTGTACCCTGTTATTTTTTTCAACTGTGACTAAACGAAACCGAACTAACAATGCCATTGCCTGTGAGACGCACTCCCCCCCCCTCACCGAAAGCTAAAGGATCGCGTAATAAAAAGGTCCCCGGCTTGACCGCTTGCAGCGATACGGATAATAGTCAACAAATGCTACAACACTGCGACTCCGCACCGGACTTACACGCGTTAACAAAGGTAAATGAACGGAAAAAACGAAAATTAGATGATGAGAATACTAACTTAATGGCAATGATGAACGAAATGTTCTCCACATTTTCAAACAGGCTGGATAAAAAAATCACGGATTTGCATGATACAATTAAATCAATTCAACATCAAAATCTGGAACTTACCAAAAGCATTGAAGTCATGTCAAGCAATCACGATGCGTTATTATCCCGAATATCTCAACTTGAGACGGAAAAGAAGCAAGATAAAAAAGTAATTACACTGCTGGAGGATAAATTGGAATTTATGGAGAAAAAAATGCGTGCAACGGGATTGGAGATTCGAAATATACAAAAAATAACTGGCGAGTCAAAATCCGATTTGTGTGAGATAGCGAGAGGGCTTGGGAAGGTCCTAAATACTGAAATCAAACCTACTGAAATTAAGGACATATATAGAACCCCATCAAAAGATAACTCGTTCCCAATTATATTAGAACTTACCACAGTTTTACAAAAAGATAAAATTTTGGCTGAAGTTAAAAAATTCAACAAAAATAAGACAAAAGGCGACAAGTTAAATAGCAGTCATTTGCAGTTGAATCAACCTACCAAACCTATTTTTATATCGGAAACACTCACACATAAAACGCAAAGACTGTTTTACTTGGCCAGGACTTACCAAAAAAACTACAACTACACCTTTTGCTGGACATCACATGGGGTCGTCTATCTTCGTAAAAATGAAAACTCGCCACAAATCAAGATAATATCTGAAGATGACCTAGAAAACTTGAGGAAGAAGGAATGACTAGATAGTAATTTTCTTAAAATAATAATACTGCATGCTTACTTTTGTTTCTATAATTTAAAAATTACTTTCCTGTTATATACTGGTTATATAGCTATTTCAAAGATAAGTTTCTTGCATGATAATTTTAAGAACAGTTATTTGTTTAATATTTTTCAAAGAATTTGTTTATATTTATTCCTTTGTACTATAAATTTAACTCACACAAAAACTCAAAACAAAAACAATAATACACACGCTGCACACACAAAAACACAAAAACAACAATTTTTTATACACTTTAACATTAATACACAAAAACAAAATAATATCAATTACTATCATAAATTACTGCTATGCATACATATACAATGGTTTTACTGTCCACAATTGTTTATTACACAAAGAATCACTATCTGGTGGAATGTAACGGTTTTCTATCAAAATGTTGGATAACGATATATATAACGAGTTAGACTCGTCACTTACTTTTTCTTTTGAATGTGACACCGAAAAGGTACGCACCTACATTCAACCAGAGAAGTCGTCACTATCTGTTTTGACACAAAATATATGTAGTATAAATTCCAACATGCCTGGTTTTGAAGTTTTACTTGCTAACCTAAACGTAACCTGTGATGTTCTGGTACTCACCGAATGTTGGCTATCTTCTATACCGACCATTCCTGTACTCGAGAGTTACAACTCTCATCACACCAAAAATAATTTAAATCAAAACGATGGGGTTGTGATCTTCGTGAGAAACAATTTGACAGTAAACGTATATGAACCTAGTTTTCAGGAAGCTACCGGTCTCATAATGGAAATTGATCAGGATCATGCTATAATAGCCATTTATCGATCACCATCCTTTAAAAATACTGACAGATTTCTATCTAGTCTTGACGAAGTATTACAAAATTTGTCTCGGATCAAAAATATAACATTAGTCGGAGATATTAATATTGCTATAAATAAAGAAAAAAGGGATTTAAACGCTGATCGCTATCTTAATCTTGTTGCTTTTCACGGTCTCTTCCCGGGACACACTTTTGTTACTCGAGATGCCAGTGGGACATGTCTTGATCACATAATGATAAAAACACAATACGAAGCAGTAACTATCGTAGTCCAAACGACATTAACTGATCATAAAACTGTAATCCTAAATATAAACACAAAATTGAAACGTGATTTGAATAATACTATTACTAAAGTAAACTATACACAACTTGATATAGATATAGCTAATATCGACTTCAGCATAATTTATGACATAAAAGATCCAAACCAGGCGATGACATATCTAATTACCAAAATAGAAGATGCAATAAATAAAAATTCAAGGACAGTGACGATATCTCGTAGAAAAAGAATAATTAAACCATGGATTACGGTTGGTTTACTAAGATGTATTAAAAACAGAGATAGGTTACATAAAAAATCCAAATCTAATCCAAACAATGAAGTGCTAAAAATAACGTATGCCAGGTACAGAGATTTTTGTAATAAAACTTTAAAGAACGTGAAAAGAGCATATGAGAAGCAACTTATACTTGATGCAGGAAATGATACAAAAAAGGTTTTTAATGCTATAAAAGACATCACACACTCAAACAAAGAAAAAAGATTTCCTAAGGAACTATTAACTTTATCGGATTCCCCTCAAGAATCAGTAGAACTGATTAATAATCATTTTGTCAATGTGGGCCAGTCTTTGGCTAGTAAAATAAATAACAATAAATGTGGTTACAATCCAACAAATACACCAGCTAAGAGTGAATCATTTGTCTTACTAGACACTGACTGGGAGGAGCTTGAATTGCTTATATCTGGCCTTAAGAATGACTGCTCGGTAGGGATAGATAAAATATCAAATAAAATATTAAAAAACCATAAACAAACACTAATACCTCCGCTATTATATATATTTAATTTGTGTCTGCAAACTGGTACTTTTCCAGATATACTAAAGAGATCATTAGTCTCCCCAATATACAAGAGTGGAAACAGATACAGTGTGTCGAACTATAGGCCCATTTCAATACTACCTTCACTTTCAAAGATTTTGGAAAAAATTATAAATAATCAATTAATAAATTATATTGAAAAGTACAACCTCTTATCAGACAAACAATTTGGTTTTCGTCGAAATAAATCAACTAATGATGCTGTGCTAAGTCTCACTGATTTTATTGCTTCATCCCTTGACAAAGGTAAAAAGAGTATTGCAATATTTTTGGATCTAGCAAAAGCCTTCGACACTGTGTCTGTCCCACTCTTGTTGCGTAAGTTGGAAAGCATGGGTATACGTGGAAATCAATTAAAAATATTTGAAAATTATTTAAAGAACCGTTGCCAATGTGTAAAGGTAGGCACGTGTGTCAGCAGCAGTCTTCCGATTGAGTACGGCGTGCCTCAGGGAAGCATTTTGGGACCAACACTCTTCCTTATCTATATCAATGGACTAACTGATTTAAAAATGCCACAGGGTGAAATTATCTCATATGCAGACGACACCGCTCTTGTCTTCTCGGACGTATCATGGGAAAGGGTTTTTCACAATGCACAAATTGGCATCAATATTGTTAGAGAATGGCTTGCTGATAACAAATTAACACTAAACCTTAACAAAACAAAATATATTATATTCTCAATACGACCACTATCCTTAACTGAAGAGTATAAAATTGTTGCTCATGACTGCTCCCTATCGAACCCTGAATGTACTTGTATGATACTTGACAGAGTGGATAGTATAAAGTACCTTGGGGTCGTCATAGATGCTCATTTGGACTTTCGAGAACATATAGAATTAGTAAGCTCTAGAGTACGCAGATTAATATATATCTTTAAGTGTATAAGGCATATTTTGGAACCCTACCGCCTAAAACAAATTTATTATGCACTGTGTCAATCCTTACTTAACTATTGTATAATAAGTTGGGGCGGAGCTGCAAAAACAGTGCTAAAGCGATTAGAAATAGCGCAAAGGGCAATACTTAAAATTTGTACATTTAAACCTTTTCTTTTTCCAACAACTGCATTATACAACCTTTGTGACGTTCTCACAGTCCGTCAGCTTTATATTCTTAACCTTATGATTCGACAGCATACTCAAATTGAATTTGACCCTTTAATACTAAATACTCGTAGGGGATTCACATGTAAACTCGATGATTGGTTTTGTACTGCTTTTAGTCATAGGTTTTCAAAATTTCTCGGTCCAATAGTATACAATCAAGTTAATAAAGTTCTAAACATATATCCATTAACTATTCCTAAGCTTAAAATTATTACATCTAAATGGCTCAAAACCCTGACGTATGATGAAACCGAAAAACTGCTAGAGGTTAGTAAATAAATAAAGGCTAGCTAAATAAACTCATTCTGTAACTGAAATACATTAATAAGTTCATATTTTATTTAATATTATATTACGTGCACACACATACATACACACTCACACACACACACACATACACACACACACACACACACACACACACAAATACATGCTGGTAGAGAGAAAGGAACACAAGACTTTTTTATTAAACTCATTCTACTATATATGTTTCATTTAAAGTAGTTTCATAAAAAATGGACTTACATTGATCATGTCCAAGGGGTCTGGCGCTGTATGCCGTAATACAGGCTTACGCCTAGCTCGGCAGTAGATACTTATTTATGTTAACATTGTTAGTCCTAGCTTAATTAATTAAGTTAATAAACATGTAATTACTTATTTAATGAAATAAACTATTCTATTCTATTCTAAACTATTCTATTCTATTAATTAGAGAGTCTCAATTCTCTGTGAATCTGGATTTAGAATCTTCCTTATGCTTAGAACTTTTTAAAATACTTTTAGTTTAAGCAGACAATGCTTTGTCTATATTCATCAGTAGAGTCTGGCCTACTACCAAATCAATTAACAAAATGTTGTGAATCGTAATATAACATACTATATGTAGCGGTTTTTGATCCATCAACACAACTTCTCAATTCATCTTTACGTCGCCATATAAACTGTTTCCCAAGTATAATATTTGCATCATAAACAGTCACCCTTTTGCCAACTTTCAGACATATTTCAACGCGACTTTTCATCACATCAACAAAATTAGGATTGATGAAGTAAAGCGTTCAGTGACATAAATATCATTTTTAATTATGATTTCAAATCGGATTTACAGTGACGCAACGTTGCATAAAATTAAAATTAATGGCGTGTTGTAGATTTCTATTGTATGAGCTTTGGTTGTTAATTTTTCAACGTGACCTAATTTTTCTTCGAGTCTGTGTTGTGTTATAATTTCAAAAGGTTGCTCTTTAATTGCGCGTTTGTAACCGGAGGTTTTCTACAATCCGTGCAAAATTAATTCAAGTCAAAAATATTTCTAAGCCCTATGATGATAGCTCTGTAAATTGTTTAATAAACCCCGGTCATTGATTGAAGACACATTTATAGGTATTTTGTTTGCAAATTACACAACAAAAACTGTACATGTAATATTTAGACAATACTAAATAATATACTAGAAAAAATCTGTGCCTGGAAAGATATTTCAATTGAATGTCGAGGTAATTCCTCACATTGGTGAATAACGCTGGCTTGCAGCGTAAGACTAGGATATACTAGAAAAAATTCGGCGATGCCACTAGTGACTCGGTAGCTCAGCGGTCAGAGCATTGGACCGGATATCCAAAGGTCGCGGGTTCGATTCACGTCTGAGTATTGATCTGGTGCGAGTCGTATTTTTTCTAGTATATTATTTAGTATTGTGTAAAAATAGCATTTTTTTTTCTTTATTTTTAAAGGAGCTTTTGTAATAATGTTACATGTCAGCCCCATCGTAACTATAATTTTATGTGGGGATATGCAGATAAATTAAAATAATTATACTAATTAACATTAGGTATTCGGCCTTAAACTGATGCTCTGTGCTGCGAATCTGTAAGTCAACACAGCTGCTTCAGACGTAGGGGTGTAAAAATAGCACTGTGAATGCAAAAATCTCAAATTTAAAAATGTAATTTTAAGTTTTATAATTTTTACTTTATGTAAAAATTATAAAACTAAATATTACATTACATACAGCGTATATTTTTAAGTATGTACTTATAACTAAAAATAATATAGGGATATCTGACCACGTTTCTGAACCACGTGCAGTTAGAAGTAAAAAATTAATAGTTTTGCAAATATTGAAAAAAAATCTTGATTAATCGGAAAACTTACAAAAATAGGTAGCAAGACGCCTGCGTAGATTCATTATTTTCATTATTTACGTAGGTAAACAAGATTTTCTCTTTTGATTACGCGCGTGTAATTCTATAATTGAGCTCTAAATCCAGAAATCAGTAAAATTTTGGGACACAAACAAACCTCAATATCTTTGTCAATTAAGTATTAAATATTTGAACTTTTAACTTGTATACTCGATTAGAATAGGGAAGAGAATACACTCAATTCATTTTTAGATATAACTACTTAAAAATTAACCGTGTATATTTTTACTTAATGGTACCTATGTTACAAAACATAATTAACTTTTTTAGTATTTACTTTTAATTTGGTTAAATGGAAAACAAATAACACACACTAATAATATTAACTAATCATTTATTTTCACCAATCTATTTCAACTCGAACTTCTTCTAGAAAGAACTGATTTTTCCAAATCTAGTTTGCATTTCATAAAAAAAACGTCAAATATTCAATCTTCATTCAAGACCTGTGCCAGCTGGTGACGATGACAGTAATTCTGAGTGGCAATTCCATTTCGAAGTCACTGTGGCAATCATACCTTCGACAATTAATAGAAGAGAACATTTTTCTACATTTTAATTCTGCAAATCGTGAATTTTTCATAGGTATGTGACATACGTGCACTTTGTTTGTCAAACTTAAACGTAGATTCAATTTTTGGTGATATGTATGTACATACTCACTTCTGAATGAGTGATTATTAATTATTTATCTACTAAAATCAGTGTCATCGTTCAGCATGTTACAGAAAGTTCTTCATTTCAGTTAATGTACAACTTAAGTAAGTAATAAATAATAAAAAGTATGTACACCTATTATCGCGTGATTGAAATCAGATTTAAGATAGACACGGAGTTAAGTACTATAAAAATATTAATTTTCTGAATTTAACTGTCCACGGATATCAAGCTGAACTCGTACAAGGAATCTGATATAACAAATACCTATTAGACCGCAAGCTTATAATCGAGTGGTTTGCACGCCGGTTTTCAAGGCGTCACCATCTCTTGAGGTTCCGGGTTCGATCCCCGGCTGGGTCAATGTAGAAAATTAACTTTTCAATATTGTCTCAGGTCTGGGTGTTTGTGATACCACCGTTGTCTCTGATTTCCATAACACAAGTGCTTTAGCTACTTTCTTTGGAATCGGAGCAATGTATGTGATGTTGTCAAATATTTATTTATTATTTATTTTATTTGTTTCTCCGGGGCAGTTTGAAATTGATCTATTTTTTACGCTTGTGTGGTGAAATAAAAAAAATATATCGTTTGAATACCATGTTGTGAAAAGTTGTCTTTTAATTGCATTAATACCACTAGGTACTAATCTGTTTCAAATAAAACAATGTATAATATTAATTTTATTCTTCGTCTGTTTCGTCAATGTGTCCCCAAAAACATCATTCTCTTTAGGGAAACTTATTTTAATTGAGCTCATTTGTCATTCGTAAATATTAAGGGAAAGAAAGAATTCTTTCTCACAAATTACTGTACTTCAAGTTTGAGAGCTTTTTGAGTGATGACAATTGTTTCTATGCGAAAAGACGTGATATTATTTTGTGATACAATACGTAGGTTGCTTTGACAACTTTTCAAATAAAAGTTCGTATGAAATGGATAATTTCTAATAAGCTTGTGCTTCGGTTCCTGTGTCTTGTAATATCGTCTTCGATTTTAAAATTGAGGTTTTTAAATAAGTGTAGTGTAGTAATTAGATATGAAATGAATAGTAGGTAATCAAAATATTTATCAAATTTTTCAAAATTTCAGATTTGACAATAGCAAACTTTTAGAAATTTTCTTATAATTTAAATTATGATTCTAAGGCTGAGTTGCACCATCTTAACTTAACCTTAACTTTAACAGTTACAAACTTATCTAAGCCAGTGGTCAAAAGTGGAACTGAGGTGTTTACATTATTGTTACCTAGGTTACGCCATAGACGACAGCGACGCTGTCATCGAGTCAGATAAGTTTGTAACTGTTAAAGTTATGGTGGTGCAATTCAGCCTGAGTACCTTTCCATATTTGAGCTTTTTTCATTATGAAATAAAAATGTAAGTAGGTATTATCCTTTTACATCCGGTGGGCAAATCCCATGGAATGTATATTATCTCGAGCTCTGTGGTTAGGACGGCACGTTAATCCGCCTGGTCCCGGTTTCATTACCAGTCGTTAACACCCACCAATCCGCATAGATTTTACCAAATATCCTTTAAACCTATAATCTGATCAAAGACACAGGCATAGCTCTGGTAGACAAAGCTACTTTTATAACAGCGTTATTGAATTTGAAAGTTTAAGATGTATGGATATGAATCGTATGCTAACACGAGTGGATGCTTAGCAAAAACTTATTGGCCTTATAAATAAACGAAAAGTAAGTTTACATCCAGTTTAACTAAAAATATTGCTTAGCAATTTTAATGATTACTCTTTACGTTTGATGTCTCAACGCCTCATTATTCATATGAAGGTACGGGTCGACTTGACAGGCAACTTGCTGCTTGATTTAGTTAATCGCTTGTAAAATCTAATAGTAAACCTAATTTCAATGAGGTGGCGATTCGATTTTAGAAGCGATTGTCGATAAAAAGCGAGCGAAGATAAAAAGCGTTAGTTGACTAAAATCGACCAACAAGTCGTCTGCCAAGTCGAATCGTGTAAATACCACAACTTTTTGGTTAAACCACAGCCTAAAGAGTATTTAGTACTAAATACAGTTTAGGCTGTGGTTAAACTACTTCGTTTATTAATAAAGGGGAAATCCTTTATTTTTGCGAAATTTGTATCACGTTTACAAATGAAACTCTGTCAATGAAGCAGATCTTGAGCAATCACTACTTCTGGACCAAGATGTCGTAAGTATCTTGAGCCCGTATTTATAAACCTTAAGAGCTATCTTGAGATCATACTTGAGATAGTCTTCATATAGGAACAGCATCTCGGGTAAGATCTCAAGATAGCTCTCAACGTTGTGAGCGGTTTATAAATACGGGGCTTAGAGTGCACCTAACGAATCAAGACGCCCCAAGTAGGTAGCTAATCACGTGATAGGAGCGCCTCAAGACGCAGCATCAGATTGATTCGAACAGAGTTCTGCACATCTGCCATCTAAGATCTGTGCCGAGACCCATAACCGATAATGAACTTACGTCTGTACCCAAAAAGAACTAAACTGCTGTTATGGTCCCTCATGCAGATCTCACCAACAATTTTCCGTCCATTTGTTAAGATGAAATAAACATTTCTTGAAGGTAAGTAGGTCACGACTTGAGCATAATTCGTTGCCTATCTCAGCCAAATCTTGCTTTACGGCGAGGGATGTCGAGAAAGCTGACGAATTTTTAATATTTTGAGCTTATATCATGACTTTAATACAAGATGGTGAATTTTTTTGGGAGGAAATAAAATGTTCAGCCTTGTTTTATTAGCTTGACTTATTTTATTATGTAATTACCGGTTCTTTTTAAATTTTGCTGGAAATAAAAACGTTTTGTAAAAAAAATACGCAGACATATAAGACTATAGGTATTTTAAGAAATAGCTTAGGTACAATGTGTGGATAAGCATTCGAGAACACCAAGAATTTGTGTCTCTTTAGTGCTATCTGCTTCAACGAATGACTACGAGGGTATGTAGTTATTGATACGTTTTAAAAATACTAGACTATGAGCCCTGAAAATTCCGCGAAAAGTTTTATTAAAATCCTTTTCTATTAACAACTAACTTATTAAATAAACACCGCTGAGAGCGCCACTTTCGGTCAGGGTCGCCATAAGAAACCCTTATTGAGTTAGTATCGTAAGTTTGTTTATAGAGAAGATCTTCATTGTTATACTTACTATATCATACTAGAATTTATATCACATTGAAACATTAACGAAACTTTCTAGGCTGTGTATAGGTTATAAAAAGAAACGCGGCAGACCGATGGTGTTATAAGGGGTGCTCACAACAAGTTATCGTTAACGATTCGACTGACCCTTTTAGGGATCCGTTATACAAAAGATATAAGTAAAAAATTACCTGATTTGGGTACAGGCCTTCCTTAAGGATGTCAGGAGTGTGGACTATCATAACAGACCACAAGAGCCCAAGGGAGTTGTGAGTTGTGATTGTGAGGCTTAATGTGCTTTCCGAAGCACAGAGGAGCTTGCAATAATGTTTGGTCACATTGGTCACCCATCCAAAGGCAGGAACATACGGTAGTGGGCCGTATGTGTTAAGCCACAGAGCCATCACGCTCCTATATCCTATCTATCCTATATTGGTCTGTCTTCTCTTCACCGAGTCGCTTCAACTTTCAAGTCAACTTGCGTTAGACGCATGCATAGGTATTGGTATTATTGGTACTGGTGATGGGCTCTTTTTCCGCATTTAGACTCCCATTTGGTCCTTTATGCGTGAATATAGCATTGGTATGGCTAGTCAAGCCAACCCAGCTCCTTCCAGAAGCGCAGAAGCCTCCTGGGGCGTTCACAGGCTTCTAGAAGCGACCTCACGTCTTTGAGGATTTCTGCCCGGTGTGCGGCCAAACCCACGCACTCCAGGATCACGTGGGCGGCTGTTTCCTCTGCGTCCAGGCATCCTCTACATGTCTGTCTGTCGCATTCATAATGAATAGTTGTCGGTTTAAAGCTAGGTGACCTTTTAGTGTACCTACAACTATTCGGAGGTCTGGACGATTAAGGCTGAGCAGTCTACAGGTCAACCGCGGCGAGACTGCAGTCATCGCCAACTTGGACTGTCTACAGCTTGTTAGATCTACCCAACGAGTATTATGTGCAGCACGAGTTCGTTGTCTTACCCATGAGCGCAGTTGGCTGAACAGGAGTGGCAGAATGGGTATGGGTCCTGCCACTATATTGTGGAAGACGAATGCAATATTGCCTCTAAACTGTGCGCTTTCCGTTTCAACTTTCAAGTCAACTTGCGTCAAACGCATGCAATATTGATTGCCCCCAAACCGTGCGCTTTCACGTTCAACTTACTGCCGTACAAATTTAACGTTTGAGTAGATAAGGCATGCCCCTGTTGAAAGCGCAAGAGGAAAGCGAAAGCGCTCGGTCAGCGTGCGCTATTGAATACGTCAGATGAAAGTTAAGGGTTCGGCTACGTTCAGACGATAACACACGACCCGACCTCAACCCGAACTCAACTCAAACTCAACTCAACCGCAGCACACTCCTTGAAATACATCGCTTTCAATTTCGAGTTTATGACACATTAATAAGCTTCGCTTAATTTTGTCGATGCAACTGCACACGCCCCGCGCACAACCCGAACTCAACCCAAACTCAACCCGAACTCAACTGAAACTCCACTCAAACTCAACCCGAACTCACCTCAAAGTCACCTGAACATTACACATGAGCTTATTAATATGTCATAATACCTAAAATTGAAAGCGATGTATTTCAAGGTGGGCTGCAGTGCAGCTTAGGTGAGTTTGAGTTGAGTTTGGGTTGAGGTCGGGTCGTGCGTTATCGTCTGTACGCAGCCTCGGAAAAGCGATCGTATGAAGACACACCAACCTTATCTTTTTCTATGTCCAAATATTTTTGCTAGGCATCAGCTACGCTTTTATAAGTACCACTTATGAGAAAGCACCTAAGGTCCTCTCATATTTTTATTTGTGTACAGAACTTTCATAACTTAAGACAAATCGCCCTTTTCCGTTTTTATGAGGCCTACAAATAGCTCGGGTGCTGAATAGCACATTTGCGGCCCTAAAATTGCTTATAGCCGCATCAAACTTCCCGTCCCTTTCTCTCCTCAAGGGTGGAAGAGGGATAGCAACACGTTATACTTCAGTACGAAATGTTTGTTTTGTGGGCAATAACTTGGATATTGGTAGATGTTTAGTAGATTACTCATTATTTGTAACTGTTAATATTTTAATTTGTTTCTATAGAAAAAAAAGATATATGTGTTTTAAACACTTTGCACTATTAAAGTAAATTTGTATATTAAGTAAAGAAATTATATTTAAAAATATGTACTAATATAAGCTCCTAGTTATGTACTACAAATTGTACACTAAAAAGAGGGGCCTCTTCTAATACAGGTTTTTTCAAACTTAAAAGAAGAGACCCACACATTGTTAAATATTACTTGTAGTAAATAATAAAGATAAAAAAACGATAATGTAATAACTATAGCTAATGAACTGAGCAATTTATTGTAAAATACAGTCAATATAGTTTTGGGTTTAACGCAAACGGTAAAGTCACTTGCGCGAACAGAAATTTGCGCAGAAAACCGTTTGCGCGCAAAAACTTGTGCAAAAACCTGTATGCTAATTGCATTTGATACTCAAAACAAAATCATAATACTCACATTATGATTTTCCTCTCACGCGAATTAGTTACTATGACCTAACACTAGAAGTTTAGTCATGTTGGCACTATATATTTGTAGTGCTACTCAGCATAATTTGCTTATCTTAGCTCTCAGGACTTGCAAACTTTTGGTGCATCGTAAATGCAAAAGCATTGTTAGATAAATAAGATACAAGCATAAGTTTGTAAGTAGTAATGTACCTACCTAGTAACAATGTAGGTAGTAAAACTTTAGACAACCTATTTTTATATGTTCGTATTAACACAAGCATCGGTATAAAAATCGGCCAAGTGCGAGTCGGAATCGCGCACGAAGGGTTCCGTAACAAAAACAGCAAAAAAAACACGCTTGTTGTATAGAAGCCCCATTCAAATATTTATTTTATTCTGTTTTTAGTATTTGTTGTTATAGCAGCAAAAGAAATACATCATCTGTGAAAATTTCAACTGTCTAGCTATCACTGTTCATGAAATACAGCCTGGTGACAGACAGACAGACAGACGGACAGCGGAGTCTTAGTAATAGGGTCCCGTTTTTACCCTTTGGGTACGGAACCCTAAAAAGCGAAAACAAAACTCGTTGCATAATTTGCATAATCAACTGGTAGACATCGCACTTCATAACATTTTTCTAATATCTGAAACTAATTGAAACTTCGATCTATCATCTAGTAACTCTATGAAAGTCAAACCTTGAAAATTCAATGAGCATTATATAGATATTTCATTTCAAGCGGGTATACAAGCACTTAAGACTACGCAATAAAGTTGAAACTCGATAAACTCACCCGCATTCTCAAACATCTTTACGAGTCGCAAACTTTGTGACATCTGTCAAAATGTATACGAACCCCGTTCGAGTTTCCCTATTGTTGTCATTTCTGTGAGGACCGTGTGAAATTGTGCGGCGATGCTCAGCTGTTCAAGGTTGGACCCATAGACATAGAAAAATTTTCGCTGCGCTCAAGAAGACCAACAAAGCATGGAAAACAGAAGTTAACATTATACGGACACGGTCTATGAAAAAAAGAGACAAAGGATCAAGTGACAATGTGCCAACATTTTTTACAGTAAGAGCCCCTAGCGTCCCGCCTAGCAAAAGAGCAATTTCTTTAAAATATTTGGTAATCTTGATTAGAATTTTAAATAAGGGTATCGTGGAGACATGTTGTCTTGTTCTGTTAGTGATTGTGATGTGACAAAAAGAAACAATCCAATTAATCACACTGTTCACATGTAAATAAGATATTGCCACACATTTCTCTAAAACCAAATTTCTCTACATTTATTCGTTTATCGACGAATAAAACAGTATGGAACATAGTTTATTAATTTCCTTTGCCATAATATAGTCATATTTTATGTATGTAAGTCATATTTTACGTATCTTATATAAAATGTATACTTCGTTTTTCGGATCACCTGTTTATTGACATTGTTGTTCGTTGACATTCTATTTCTATGGTTGAACCCGTCTGCAAGACGGTGCGGAACGAATACATTTGAAGTATTTGAGCCTACTGAAAACTTGAGTGCACAAGATTAGGCTCTCTCGAAGATTTCATGTTTTCCGTAAGGAACGTAACCCAAAGTTTAGTTCTTAGACTAGAATGCTAGTATAGGAAGTATTAGTTATTCTGTGTTCGTTCATACCATACTTATGTTACTCTGTTTATGCGTAACTCTGTCTTGTCTTGTTGTATTTTCACGCCAATACTAACTAAACCAATTTTAATGAAATTTGATATACTTACTATTGACTTACTTACTTATTTACTTACTACTTTGATATTGATTAGATCTGGGAAAGGAACATTATACTTAATTCTCAATGGAAACAAAATTCCACGCGATCGATGTCGAGTGCAAAGGCTAGTTTAGTAAAAAATATAAAAGGTAGGTACGTAAATGATTTCAACTCATTTTGAGTTCCAAATAAAGTAGGTAAACAAATGCTTTCAAATTAAAAAAAATACGGTAGGCTATTTTTAGAGAAATAATACTTTTTCATGGCACAATAACTTAAAGTAATTTTCTGTACCAATCTCTGATTCACACATGATAAATATTTAAGATGTAACTTTTATCCAATCACTGTAAAACCTGTATAAAGAAATATGAAAATGTTTACAAAACGTTATACAAAATCCCTGAAAGCCTCGGGATCCATTGAAAACACTTGTCAGGTTAGATAAGGGTCACTGAGGTCAACATAATCACAGGCCACCTGGACGCTCCCACGTCGCAATTTCGAGGGGTTAAGCTACAACGCACCAGCACATCGGCACCCCAATTTTTTTAAAGGCCTTGGCCAGAGCAGCGACACTCCCTTGTACGTGTGAGCTCTGACGACTGAGGTGACCTTGAGCTGTGTCGGGGACTAGTTTTGTACTCTCTCTATTTTGTGGTTTCGTGTATAGTTCTCATCATGCGCGACTCCGCTGAGTCAAATCTTCGCTACGATGGCTACGCGGCACCCCCGCGCTCGTCCAGTGAGAAACAATGAATGTTAACGATGCGACATCTTGATGAAGGAGAATAGGTTATTATGACTAATTTTGTTAAAAAAAACTCTACTTAGTTTCAATCACAATATATCCGAAAGTGATACATATTGTTAAAGCTAGCATCGTAAACGCACTTCTTCGCCATTATGACATCGGATCACAAATCAGTTCGGACCCAAACTGTACCCTCGGTCACATCAGTTAAGTTCAACGTTTTAACTTTAGCGCTTAACCCGCGTTACCGAACCTTTACTTGATAAGGGCTGTGTCCGTCCGCATGTTTTATAAGTACCTACCCTTAACCTATTCATAAAGTTACCGCTTTTAAGTCTTTAGTAATGATACAAGATAGTTTTCCTTTTGATATAACTGATATCCAAAACTGAACTTAGATAGAAAGAGTGAAATGCAAAATTTCGTTTTTTTATGCTTTTTTGTAAGTATTTTGTATTTTATTTTCAGACGTAAAGTCATTAAATTACCAGAAATGTTTAAATCGCTAAAATAGGCAAATAAATGCTGGAAAATGTTAGGTAAACTTAGATCGTCTTAATATTGTTTTACACCAAGATACCGTGAGTTAGATGGTATTGGTTCAAACAGACAAAAATTGAGATAGACATTATTGGTTCTTAACCGTCGATATTTTAAACTTTTAATTGAAATGTCAACAGGAACAGTAAGATATTTTTGCTTGTTTTATAGCCGCCTCGACGGAGAATAAACTTCTGTCATAAAATATAAATAATAATAACTTTATAATACTTAACTATTTTTCGTCTTAAAAGAGCTATATTCATGAAAACAATTATAAAGTATAACATCAAAATCTGTACTATTTTTTTTATAAAAAACAGCATAATAATATGACGAATATTATTATACGAGAATAAAGAAAAAAGCCTTTCAATTTTTCGACTCAATATTTTTTTCGAAAAGAAATTTTTCGAACTAAGAGCTTCCAATTTATCACAAAAATTCCTTATCATCATTAAAAAATGATTTTAAATATTTTCACGCGAAGCAGAAACTCCAAACTAAACGTAGTCGCGTGCAGCCGCTAGTCTATATTATTACGTCATCACAAAATTACGATTTAAAACATTGCTGCCCCAAAACCCCGCAAGGAATAAGAATAAAATATGTCGGAGAGAGAAGAAAATAACATCTCCTAAGTTTCATTTACACAATTTCCAAGTTTTTCATGACTGCGTTAATTTTTAAACGGGGTGCTGGCATGTGGTGCAAGTGAAAAGAGAATCGCAGAAGCGTTCTTCTTCAAACCTTTATTTTTTTTAACAAACCACTTTTAAGTTGAATACAATAATAATATTATGTTTTGGGAAATAGGTTGCCCGGAAAAAATGGTAAAGTCAGTGCATCATACTAATCATTTAGCCAACACTTAAGTTTAAAAAAAATACCTCTCTAGCAGAAAATAATTTTTCTAATGTATTAGTTTCACATACAAAATAACATAGCTCCAGCTCTCATGAGGCAGCAGTATAAAACCTAGAACAATATTATTATTCAAAATTTAAAAAAAGGTTTTGTAAATCGCTTCCCGCTTTCAACTTACACTTCAAACTTTAGAATTTTACGCTGTGATAAACATGTTTAATACAGACCGCGTTTATTCCAAAGCGCCTTCTGAATTTCAGAGAAAATACGTTTTCTCGCCATCTCTTTGTGTCTTCAGCCTTGTGTATCAAATTAATCTGAGGTAGATTTTTCAGTGGTTACAGTGTCAAATGCATTTTATCCAAAGGAGCGTTGCTTTTATTAAGAATGGCAAGATTTAAATTCTTTTGTCTGCATTCTTTTTTAAAGGCTTTTATTTTGCTTTTGTGCATATTTTATTTGAAAGCTGCCTTTGTTATTATTTATTATTTTTGATAAATTTTAACTTTATAAAAGTTAAATCTTTTTTTATTCGCTTTGATTGAAAATTATCCGTTACATTTAGTTTTGGTTGAAATATTTTTCTTGTAAGCGAAAGATTTAGATCCTTTTGTTTCCAGAATATCTATGTTGTACACTTTAAAAGCATACTTAGCTTCAAAACTGCAGAACTATCTAAACATAGTACGAGTATATTTCACTCAAATGACATATTTGGTATGGAAAAGCGCAGAATATTTAGTGTAGTTTTATTTGGTGTATCTACTGAAATGTTCAGCCACAAAGCCAATTACACCCAATTTAGATATTTACACACCACATTACCAACCATATATCAATTTAATAATACCCAACTAATAAAGTTCTTACTAGCTTAAACCAACCCCTTTGAATACGTAGCTACAACAGCTTACAAATTATGCAGGTAAGTCAAACGTAGGGCAATGAATAATTTGCATCTGATCACCGATGCAAAACCTTTGCTTACAATTCTCCATAGATTATAAGAAGGTGCTTACGTACTTGACATTATTAATAGTTATTTGATGATATTCTGGATCCATAACCATATAGAGTTTACTTTGTATTATGTGAAACCAAACTATTGTGTTAGGTATTAATGAGATCCAAACTCTAAATTCGTTGATACGTAGCAAGTGGCCCTACCATGAGTTGATGCAAACTGTTTACGTTGCCGTAAACCATCGTTTTGTCTCTTTCACTCGCACTGACTGTGAGCAGTATATCCGATAGTTTACGGTTACGTAAACAGTTTGCATCAACTCATGGTAGGGCCAAAGGTCTCAACCCATAGTTTATTTTTTAAATTTGATATTTTAGCATGAATGCTATAGGCTTGGTAGCTCAGTTGGACGAGAATTGGACCGGACTTCCAAAGGGCTCGGGTTCGATTCCCGTCTGAGGAAATGAATATCTGGTGGCGAGTTGTTTTTTTTCTAGTACTTTTTTCTAGAGATATAATAGAACTGTCACCATAAGAATCTTATGCTATCACTTCAAAGTTTGTTATGCCTAAAATATTCTGTAAAATAAATATCGTAACGGAAAGGCTTATTTTTCAATGACTGGATAAAACTTATTCGTTTAATATCAAATTAAAAATGTCCATCAGCCATTTTTGATGTCCCCACTGCTGGGGCACAGGCCTTCCTTATGGGTGGTAAGGAGGATGGGCCATAACCCACCACGCGGGCCCAATGCGGATTGATGGGTGTTAACGACTGCAAATGCAGCCGGGACCAACGGCTTAACGTGCCTTCCGAAGCACGGAAGAGCTCGAGATAATAAATTTTTGGTCACCCATCCCATGACCGACCCTTGCAAACGTTGCTTAACATCCGCAATCGCTGGGCCAGGCGCTAAACCACTGCGCCACCGAGCTCCTCAAAATTAAAAATGTTTGGCATTAATTTTTTTTCAATTGTTATTAATTTATCTGGTACCTATCTCAAGTTTAAAAGTGTAATTAAACCAATAATTGAATCACAACGGCACAAGTTTTTATATACCTAGGTGGGTAAAGTATTTTTTCTATGCCTGCTGATATTTCCTCCTAAAAATATATGATGTTTTCATAAACTAAATTCGATGGTCCATTTTTCATTTATTAATAAGCACAAATCTTCTTCCAGCGGCGACTCGATTACCCCCAAGCGAGTTCTCGATTCGAGTAATTCATTCGAGAGCCTGAAGGCACGTAAGGTTTATTTTCAGGAGCCTTTGCCTTGTATTTTTATCATTTATTTGTTAAGTTACCTTTTTTACAAAAGCGGTTGTTCATGATTCAGAATTAAATAACGACTAATTTTCATAAAAGACTCAATGCTTTTTTGTTCAATTTAATTTTTTCATATTTTAAGTTTCTTTCAATCTTTTCACAAAATCCACAGTATAGGTATTTATAATGTTTAAATTCTTAAATTAAAAACGTAAATCTAAAGCTCGTGCGTGTGTAGAAAGACAAGCTTCTCTTCTTAGCTTTTAGTCTAGTCATGGCTATAAATAATAGAACAATAGTGTACTATCAAGTTTATAAAGGTGACAGCTGCTTATAATTTATTTCTTACTAGCTTTCTGCCCGCAGCTTCCCCCGCGTGGACTACAGATTATATCGTGCAGGCGCAGACCCGTGCCCAGCAGTGGTATTAAAAGTAGCCTATGTTCCATCTATCTCCTTACGAAATTTCATCAAAATCGGTTCAGTAGTTTAGGCGTGAAAGCGTAACAGGACAGAGTTACTTTAACATTTATAACATTAGTAGGGTTTTTTAGTATAAGATGAATAAGTATAAAAATTGCCGAGATGCAAGAGCATTTACTTTATTAACATTTCACAACTTTTTTTTAAGTAAAAAAAGGTTTTATGTATTACTATACTTTTTCGCTAGGTACCGATCGGCAACACTATGGCCGACTACGTAACCATTTTTAAAAATATTTTTCTGCCTAGGAAGGAAAGCAGAGTTTTCCACCCGCCTGCTCAGTTTAAATATATCCACTCGGAAATTACAATTTCCGGAATTCCAAAAATTGTATTACATTATTAAAACTATATCAATACCAAAAATATATTTATTTAGTTGTTAAGTAATATTTTATGTCTTGAACTCGGAGTTTACCAAGATGTTTTTATTTTAACTTTACCCACCAAGCTCTGTCAATTCTAAACCTTTTTAGTTCATTATTCCCAACTCTTAATGCTTGCCAATCAACTTCATCGCAGTTTCAGGGTTTCATGTTTCTGAAAACATGAAACCCTGTGAATGTGCTAAAGTGTATGTAATGTAAACAAAGCGTCAGAAACACACGTATTCCCAGTAATGTAAACTTATAAATTGTTATCTTGAATTTACGGACTGCAAAAAATATGTGTCTAAATGTGATATATTATTGAATTCACATCTAGGTATACGTTTTTTATTGTATAAACTACTATGTTTTGCAGTATTATGTAGGCATTGAAGCCTAACATATGTATATCAATAGCACTTTTACTTTTTAACAAAAACAATACATACACATTTTTTCTATTTTATATTAATGAAAGCACAAAAGTAAATTATCTACAGTTTCAATAAAAAGTTGTAATAATTATTCCTTACAGCTACATCCCACGACTTTATCCAGGCGGACCTAAGGAAAAAATATTCTATGATTTTATTCAGGTTATAAACTATCTGTGTAACAAATTTACTTCAGCCCTTTTTGCGTTGTTGAGTAACAAACATCTAAACATACAAACAACCAACATTCACATTTATAATATTAATAGGATGCGGAGCGGCTGCCCGCGACTTCGTCTGCGTGGACAGTAGTTTTTCTATCCCTCGGGAACAAAACTTTTTTTCTGGATGAAAGTTACTCTATGTCCTTTACTCTCTCTCTCTCACTCTTGCCCTCAAGATGTACGCAAAATTACAAATGATGATCAGTTAAAAAGTAACAAAAAACTTACTTTCGCATTAAGTTTAGAGGATCGTCCCAGGCTCACTTTTCTCAACAAGAAGCTAAGATTCCAGCAACCCTTTACACATGTTTTTCTCTCATGAATACCATACATGTATATACCACCGGACAAAGGATCGCATTCCGTTGTTAGCTCAGGACGACAGGCGACATTGATGAAACTACCATACATCAATTTAGCGCTAACATATCGGCGGAGACTATTGTATGGAAAGGATAAAGTAAGCTTCATCGAGCGTAAAGAAAACAAAAAAAATCGGACAAAAATATTAAAACGGACTAGTAAGAAGAGACTAAAAAGTAAAAAATAAATTCTTCTGTAAATATTTATAACCCTATAGGTACCTACAGAAATTTAAAACCTAAAAAAGGGAGGCACATTTTGTAAAATTTATCATCCATATTGTCTTTAGCATGCATTTTTAGGTTAAAAATTTCTGTAGGTTTTTTTTATTTTTTACTTTATTTTTTTACTAGTCCGTTTTAATGTTTTTTGTCCGATTTTTTTTGTAATAATTTAGTCCGTTTTAAAAACGTGTTTTTAAAAAAGATTTTTTTTCAGTAAATTAGCTTTTTAGTTAACGAGCTAGTTAAGACTAAAAATATACCATCTCCTATCGGAGCACTCGTCAAGACGATTCAAACAAGCTCAAACTCGATGGGTTTGCATGGTTTTGTTACCGAGTTCCAGTAGCCTTCTTCCGGCTCCATCATCAGGCCCTGGAAACTATTTCCCAACAAAGTACTCGTCAAGACGATTTAAACGAGCCCAATCTCGATGGGGTAGCGTGGTTTTATTAAAGAGTTCCTGTGTCCTTCTTCCGGCTCCATCATCAGACCCTGGAAACTATTTCCCAACAAAGAACTCGTCAAGACGATTTAAACGAGCCCAAATTTGACGGGGTTGCACAATTTCAATATTGAGTTCTTATGGCATGGCCTTTCGGCTTCATCATCAGACCCTGGACCTCGCCTCCCATTAGAGTACTCGTCAGGACGATTCTAACGAGCCTAAACACGATGGGGTTGTATGGTTTCATCATAGAGTTCCTGTGGCCTTCTTCTGGTTTCATCATCAGATCAGCTCAATGACAATTGCCTTCCAGTTCTGACCTATGTTCAAAGTTTCAAGTCTCTAGATCATCGGGAAGCTAGTATAAAATCGTTCGCAAACTTTGTGGAGAAACAAACTAACGAACGAACGAACACACAAACGAGAAAGCAACCAAATAAAAACGTGTTAAAATGGGTGGAACTGCAAAATAATTGAAATAAATAAAAAAAGATCAATTATTTTATTTTTTAACAAAAGAGCTGCAATAAAATTGATCTTTTGTCTTTCTGAAATTTTATTATTTTACTGAACGTGGGATTAATCTGACAACATACCAGACTAGAGGTAGGCGTGAAACTGACAGTTAGTTTCGTAGGGTGATGATGAGTGATGTCAGTACATTATCAGATAAATTGCACTGTAAATTTTATCATTGTGGTCTTCTCTTAAATTGATACTTATCCACAGTATTCTATAATCGCGACTCCAGTCACGACTAGTCACGATTATATGACTAAGGGGCCAGTTTCGCTTTTTTATCCTTCGGGAACAAATTTTGCGGATGTACAATGTCTTGCTCAGCTGTACTCTTGACAACTCGTATGCAAAATTTCGTGTTAATCAATGGAGTAGTTCTTGAATTGGATATGAGTGCTATGAGTTGCTCTGTTACAGAAAATATAGGTGTAACTTTTATTGGAATTCAATAACAGAAGCATTAATATAGTTATGGAGATGAGTTTCATGCTAGATAGAGCAATAAACTTAATGAGCGATTTTATGACTAGAGCTTTAGTATTTATGGCATATTTTACGGTGACTTAAGGCCTACTCAAATCTGACCTCCTGTACGGGTGGCGGTAACGATATCCCGATGGGTATGCGGTAACGCGCTGTCCAAAAGAGTTCCGCAACAGCTGCGGTAATGTCATACAAAATACCGGTCGGGTATACCCTTACCGCGACCGGTACATGATACCGGTCAGGTTAGAAAGCCTTTATGTATAATTATTTCATTGTTCTTTTGATTGAGCTTTTTGTTTCTATAACCACAAGCCTAAATTATATTGTGTACAATTAGTGTGTCAATTTTTGCAGGGTTATACTACCCAAAACTAACCAAGGGCCACAAATAATTTCAATGTTATTAATATATTTTTACCATCGCCACTCAAAAAGTGCGTCTTATACATTGATAACAGTGAATAAAACGCGTTTTTATTCACCGAGTGAATAAAAATATTTTGAATTTGGAACAAGCGCGCATCGTATGAATTAGGTACAAAAAAATAAAAGGTGCTGAAAGTATGGAGCTATTCCATAGATAAAGATATAGTTCTACATTTAAATGACAAAAATAATCCCGCCAATTTTATTTAGGTTCTTTTTAGTGTCCTAACTTTGGGTTCTTTTCTAAAAAATATCCCGCTAAATCAATTAGGTCCTTTTTAGTGTCTTATATTTGGGTTCTTTTTTATATATTTGAGGGAGATTAGTTGTTCAGTCTTGCATCAGTCCATTCCATCAGTCTGGTACGATCTTCAGTCTGTAAAAATTCAAAGTCTATACAAACTGATGAAGTGGACTGATGCCAGACTGATCATGTAGTTTCCCTCTTAGTTAGCTCGGTGGCGCAGTGGTTTAGCGCCTGGCCCAGCGATTGCGGAAGTTAAGCAACGTTCGCAAGGGTCGGTCATGGGATGGGTGACTAAAAATGTATTATCTTGAGCTCCTCCGTGCTTCAGAAGGCACGTTAAGCCGTTGGTCCCGGCTGCATTTGCATTCGTTAACACCCACCAATCCGCATTGGGCCCGCGTGGTGGGTTATGGCCCGTCCTCCTTACCACCCATAAGGAAGTCCTGTGCCCCACAGTGGGGACATCAAAAATGGCTGATGGACAACTATAAATACTATAGGTACCTACTGCTATTTTTTTTCTCGCAGTCAATGGTAAAAAGTAGAGTACACAACTCGTGAAAAAAAAAATTCATCTCGGTCCTTTGTATCCCTCGAACTAAATTCCCTCTTTTTTCACTTGTTGTATAATCTACTATTTGTCCATTTATGATAACAACACCTACACGATTACAACTATCACTCCATTTTTTTTCTTAATAATGGAAGCTATTTTATTTGCTTCCATTATAGACAGCAAAAAAATTACGCAACCATCCAAAAAACCAGCCATAATCATGCTTAATTATTTATTGATACATTTTGTTCCGACATGCTGTTTTACAAAGTTTATAGTAATAACTATAGCTCTATAACCTAAATGTGTAATACAGCTAAAAAGTTACAATTGAGAAGTGAGCAAAATGTGTTTATAAACATGATATGGAATGCGGAAACTTGCAGTGCAGATTTAGTTGTTTTTCAATATACATAATAATGCAATCAGCTAAATAGTGGAATAAATACAGTCTGAACATGGAACAACGAACTTGTGCTGTTCTAAAAATTAAACAGCAAACCAGTTAAGAATTTGGGTCTATGATCATGGTAATGCGATTTAATCAAATAAGATAGGTATACCTACTTCCGTATTATAAGTTCTGAACATTTAAACACAGCTTTCAAACGCTGGACAGTATAGTTAATTCAAAATAAACATTTTAGAAAACACATGCCTGTTCACGTATCCTGAATATTTTACACCCTCTTGGTAATCCCTGCTTAAGCTTTAGAGCAAACATCAATTTGTTTGCCTCAGACTATCCCGATTCAATTTAAAATTCATTAGGCTTTATCGCATAAATTACCTCCCTTCATCTTGTATTGTCCTAATAACAAAGAGCGAAATATTTTGAAAAGAACCTTCTCATATTCTCTTAGGGCATCTCGCATTCTGAGTTAATTGCCGCATAGCATTCTTAGTTGAAGTGCTCATGGCGGAACTTGAAAGACTGATCGTACTCGATCACGTTTGTTATGCAACGCTCAGTCCGGCCAGGTGTCGGATGGGTGACCGTTAAGTAGCATTACAATTGAGCGCTTCCGTGCTTTGGGGTCCCGGCTGTTGTCATCTGATAACAGTCGTTAAGTCAAGTTAGAGGCCTTACAGGCGGCTTGATAAACTCTAACACCAGACGTGGCCACTATTCCTCATTCGATAATAATAAAAAAAGTTAATTGCCAACACAATCTTATGAGTCTCACCTTATGCCGCCTACGTTTAAAATTATCCGGTTTTCTCCATCCATTCCTGCTTAAAGTTAATCACACATTTGATATTTTGAACCACTCACTGGACACAACACTGCCACTGCGAAAACTTTTGGTGTGCGGATATCACTCGCGCTTTTCGTAATTCGCGACGCGCAGCGCCGTGACGTCCGTGCGGCGCGGCGTTTAATACGGTACTGGAACACTGGAAACTGGGGAAAAGTAGGGATGCTTTTTAGCGAGATGAAGGGTGGGGGTGGCCCCCCACCTGTGGCCGCACGCACTGCAGTCGACCCTTTGCGCCTTTCAAGTTTATGATGAGCCGCCTTTCAGCTGTTTTAACATTCGTTAGTAATGCAGTGCGCATCCTTTTCATGTCTCAAGTGGCTACGATTTCTGACGGTTCTGACTTCGAGCTTTTCATATTAAATGAAAAATCCTATATCTCAACTTGAACTTATACCATTTTGTGTAGGTTTACAACCTCGGTCTCTCTTCTTTTGTGTATCCTTGTAAACGTTTATTTCTCGCAATTCTCGCCAGAATAGTCACTTTTCCTAGCCAAGAAGTAACAACAATAGTAAGTATTATACCTATAAGTAGTCTTTCTTTTCACCAATTCTTCATCAAGTTAAGCTGATCAAATTCTTTTTTATAGCACATTTAGCTTACTATCCATATCCACGCATATTTCACTTTCAAAAACATTCAGCGGATATAACAGTTTGTTTTGCAATATGGTGTACTCGAAAATGAACCCAAACGTCGACAAATGACTCATCAATTGCATAATAAAATTATATCAATAAGCATCAGTTTGCATACAGAAGTACCTTCAGCCTGAAAGTATTGCGTGGAGCATACTAGTTTCGGCTCTCTGCTATTTAATTACAAATCTTGCAAATTCAATTACAGTTAACGAGTAGTAGAACTGCAGTGTGCTGTGGAAAGTACTAGGCAGGTAATCAGGAACTCGCAACTAATTGGTAAAGTTTTGTTTCATCTATCTAATTGTTTGTTTTGAGTTAAGTAGAACTTAAGTTTTTTCTTTGCAACCAGAGTGCTATATTCTTTATTAACATCAACATCAACATCACAACCCACTGCTAGGCAAAGGCCTCTCTCAAGGATCTTCACAACAATCGGTCCTGCGCTGCCCGCATCCAGCGGCTTCCCGCAACCAACCCTCACGTCGGTCCACCTTGTCGGGGGCCTGAGCGTCGTCCGGTGCGCGGTCACCATTCCAGAACCATTACTCACCAACGGCCATCGGTTCTTCTCGCTATGTGTACCGGCTACTGCCGTTGCCGTAGGTTAGTACCTAGAATTGCTTATCTGATTACATTTTAAATTACATTGATGATGTAGTATGGCATAGTTGCCATACTACAGTTAAATTCTATTTTAGTTAGCTCACTACTTAATAAACTTTCTGTTAAGAATAACGAAAACATGACTAAGATTAAGGAATATTTTTTGTTAAAATTCCTAACTCCTAACTACAATAAGTTGGTCGAAAACGTTATTCGTATCAGCAGCTTCTGCAGGAAACTACATCTATCTATAGCACGTTCGCATGAAGATAAGACATATAAGCTCAAAGTTTTATTTGAAATGAACATTACGAGATGTTTCTAAGTTAGAGTATATATCCTACCAAAATTAATCAGGTTGTGGTGGACCTTAATATAGTAGATATTTCTTCGGTGCCTAGCTACGTCAATTTTGCGAATTTCAACTCATATACCAGTAGAAGCGCAATTCTATTATCTATCACACGGCATTCATAAGTCGTTTTCGTAAAAAATGTTAGTTAGGAGCTGTTGTTAACACTTCCCCATCGACTCTGTATTCTTGTACCTCAAAGCCCTACCAATACAAAATAGAAATCCAAGTTACTGTTATCTAGTAAGTTATGAACTCACATAGAAACATGGACATTTTTATATGACGTTATATTATTATTTGTTTACCTACTCCGGGATAAGGTTTCATGTTTACTAGTTAAGGTGGCAAACAAGATAATAAACAAACCAACTTCCTGATTTATTACTGTTGGTGGATGGGGTGAATAATGCAAGAGACAAGTTTTGATAAGAATAAGAATACAGCATTATATCTACCTTAGAAGTCATTGAACACTTGATGTGATATCAACTGTTTCAGAAGGAGCCGTTCAGGAGGCTTCTATTCTAGCGCCGCCAATGGAAAAAAAATCGTAGTGCTTAAATAAAGACGAAATTATAAATTGTGTTCTTCTAGTGTAGGTACTCCGAAAAAGTATAACAAAGCTTTTTCGGAGTACACTAGAAGAAAACAATTCACAATTTCGTCTTTATTTAAGCACTACGATTTTTTTCCCATTGGCGGCGCTAGTGTAGCGCATAAACGCTCTTAAATGTTCAGTTAGCCAGAGTCTCCCAACCTTTTACCTGTGCGCCCCACCCAACGGTATTCTTAAACACTTAATACGCCCCCAAAAAAAACCATAAAACAGTTGGTTAACAAAATACCTACGATAAAACTATAAAATCTTTTCTTATCTTTAACAATCTCAAGACTACTTAACTTCAAATAAACTAAGCCAGTGGCTAAAATGGTTCTTCTTATGGAGGAAAGATAAATACAGTTTTAACACCATAAAGCTACTTTACTAGTCACAGCTTGGGTGTTTTTAACACCATATATCAGTCTTCTGAAGAAATTCTCGATCCGTGCATATTTGCCTTTATTGTAACAGTTCAGGGGACGTATTTTTGAATCATTCGAAATTAATCTTAAATTCATGCACGAAAGCAAAACGTATACGAAATCATTTCGATTGCTCCCAATTTTACGTATTTTTGAAACAATAGAAATGAGTGTTGCCCTAAAACTCGAATCTTTTAACATTTTTCATTTCACGCAGAAAAAATCCGGAAAGCCATAACTCGTTGATTTTTAAAACCGGTATTGAGTCACGGGGAACGGAACGTAAATTAAAAAGTTATAATGTCATTGTCTGTCAGTCATTTGATTTTGATATTTACTCTCTCTCTCTCGCGTCATTTCTACTGGTAGTATATCGAAAACGTGGGTGAGTGGGTCGGACCACTCTTTGCAAAATTCACGAGTATGAATATTCAAAAATAGCGACTTTAGGGATTCGCATACGAATCTTGTGATTTCATACACGATTTGGAATTCTAATGATTCAAAAATACGTCTCCAGATTCAAGCATTACTTCAGTGAGTGAGGAGCATTATACACCTGCTTGTCGTGGATCTAACACTTGGCGAATTAACCCCGTAAAGCCCTCAAACTGATATACTGTAAATCAATACACATCTCAAGATAAATACTGCCAGGCGTTGCCACGAGGTCTGCAGCGAGCTGGCGACACGCCAACACAAATTACGACATTGCACTGGACACTCGATTTACAATGCACTGAAAAATACATGGTTATGTTCATCCCTTTAGTAAATGTGGAATAGATGAATTAATAATGTACTAAGTTTACGTATATAGAGAAAGATTCCCTAGGGTATTTTTTTATGAAGATGTGCCTTCTAAGGTGGTTGGTGGTAGGGCTTATTTCAAGTCCGCCTGGCTAGCTACCACCATCTTACCTATAAGTCTGACGCCATAACAACAATTTAAAACTTGTTGTGTTCCGGCAGTTAGAGGTAAGATAGCCAGTTCCTCAGTGATGAGGATTCCGGGTGTAGTGCGCTTCCACCTTCGACCTTATCGTAACTTAACATCGGGTGAGGTGAAGGCCAAGCACTATCCCGTTACTTCAGCTAGCAAAGACTAAAACATAAATGTAGGTACTGTAATTTGTACTTTCAGCTTTTATTCTCACAAAATACCATTGCTAGTAGATAGAGTTCACAGTATTTCATACTCATTTCGCCGACACAAAGCGTAGGCAGCCATTTTGTTTGTATAATTATCGTTATAATGTCGGCCATTGTTCCCGCCATAATTGTTCGGACATATGCAGCTTGCGGCTCTTACTAAGTAACTACTTCTCATTTAATTTTACTCTTGTTGTTGTTAGGAAAATCATATTTATATAGGTACAACTTTTGATTATGGAATTCTGTAATACCCAGAAAGATAATTCGCAATGATTGCTATTTTCTTTGAACTGGGTTTTGTGAAATACAAACGAGTAAGTATACTGAACCTTTTTTAGGTTTTGGATACTTACCTTGATTTACAATAATAATAATAAATAAATATTAGACAACATGACAAACATTGCTACGATTCCATAGTAAGTATAGTTAAAGCACTTGTTTTATGGAAATCAGAGACAACGGTGGAACTACAAATATCCAGACCCGAGTTAGTATAGAAAAGTTCATTTTCCAAACTGTCCCAGCCGGGGATCGAACCTGGGACCTTAGTGATGGCAACACCTTGAAAACCAGTGTACAAACCACTCAACCCCGAAAGTCGTAAAATGGATGTAGTAACACAAAAGAAGAATCTTAAATTTTACCCTCGTTTTAACAAACACGTACAATACTGAAATCTTTAGGCTGCGTTCAAACGATAACACACGACCCGACCTCAACCCGAACTCAACTCAAACTCACCTCAACCGCAGCCCACCTTGAAATACATCGCTTACAATTTTGAGTCTTATGACACATTAATAAGCTCATGTGTAATGTTCAGGTGAGTTTGAGGTGAGTTCGGGTTGAGTTCGGGTTGTGTTCGGGTTGAGTTTGAGTTGAGTTCGGGTTGAGCGCGGGGCGTGTGCAGTTGCATCGACAAAATATAACGGAGCTTATTAATGCGTCCTAAAAGTCAAAATTGTAAGCGCTGCATTTCAAGGAGTGATGGGCTCCGGTTGAGTTGAGTTCGGGTTGAGGTCGGGTCTTGCGGTATCTTCTGAACGCAGCCTCACAGACCTTAAACTTCACGGCTTTACGCAGGAGTCCACGCATGCGACATATTAAAAAGGTGGCCTTCTTCCGAATGCTTAGCCAACTATTCTGAGCTTAAATTAGTGAATTATGTAGCACCAAGGCACAGATTCTCGAGCTCGAACAGAAACAATTGAAACAATCTGAATATCTTAAAAACTGTTTTACGTCGACCTAAGATCATCCGCAGACACTGAAGTAACAAAAATGTAATACTGGTGTATTATTTAAGTATATCAGAAATAGAAATAGAAATAGAAATAGAAATAGAAATAGAAATAGAAATAGAAATAGAAAATATTTATTTGCCACAAACATGGTACATTTGATGTTCCAACAGTAAATACAGTTTCTCATATTTGACCCATAACAAAGGCATGCAAATATTGGGTACAAGTTGTGATAATATGAAGCTACACAAAAAATAAATAATAATAAGTGCGCACTAAACTTCTGCAAATTTATAATAAAATGTTTATACGTGAATATTTAATTATAGTTATCAAAACCGTACATAATAATAAATCATTTAAAAATATTAATTACGTCAAAATATAAAATCGTCAAAATATAAATCATGTCAAAATATTAATTACGACACAAAAACAATTATCAAATCATGTCAATTCAAAGTAATAATAACATATTTACCCTAATACTACTATTCAGTCATGTCCAAAATATTCTGTATTATGTCAATATAAATCAAAATACTCGTAATACCACATGTCATGATTAAAATACAAACATTACCCAATTTTATAATCTAAATATTCTTTTACAGTATAGAAGCAATGTTCTAGCAGCCATACCGATAGTTTTCGTTTAAATATATTAAATGGCAAATTCTTTATGTCATTAGGCAGTCTATTAAATATTTTTATGGCTTGAACATAAACATTTCGTTTGAACATATCAAGTCTACAATTAGGCAGAAACAATCTGCCGCAATCAGTACGCCGAACCGGCCCTATGAGGCACAGATAAAAACATTGAAGCTATCTAATTTAGTTACGTATTTTATGCTAATAAAATATGCAGCTTTCTGCCGTTTGGTGCAATGGCGATACTAATTTGCGTCCGAATTCTAGCATGAACAAAATATCAGTGTGTTAGGTATAGTAAGCATTTGTTCCCGACCCAATTATTGCTATGTTTTCTATCTGTAATTAATTTGAAGTATTCCTCAAAGTGCACCCATTTCGAAACTCACCTAAACTATGCCTCAAACCGCAACAAAATTATGTAATTGGTGTTCTAGCGCACCTAAAATTGAGTGCGTTTCGAGGAACAGTTTAGGTGCAGATTTCATTCTATAATTTTGTATTGTATTTGTTTACCTCCAAAAATAAGTATGCGTTTCTCAGAAAATAAAGTCAGATGCCTCTGTTCTACAACGTAGTCCTATGACCAAGGGTTAAAGGAAAACTTTCTAAAATTTTGACGCTCCCAAAGTGACAAGGGTTGAATTACTGTGATGCGGACCGAACACGTCCCTGCGCTGTCTAAAGACACTTTTATGAAAAGTCTTTTTATTTTCGAGTCTGCTAGTTGACGACTATGGTAACTTGTCAATGTTAGGCCCTCCCTCGCTGATGGATAGGATTTATATAAAAAATTAACAAGAGTTTCTTTTTTGTATACGGCACGCTGGTAAAAAAAAATTATTGAAATTGAAATATTCTTTATTTAAATAAGCTCACATAATAAGCGTTTTTAAATCGTCAATTCTTTTACCCTACTACCCATCATGATAATATGAATACATTATTGTACTGATGATGTAGAATTTGCCAGATAATATGGACTGAATGAAAAAGGAGAACATAAACTTTAACCCAGAGTTACCAATAACTTCGTGACTCTATCACAGATTTAACAAATATCTTCTATGATCTCCTTTCACTCCTCTCCAACTTCATCTTTTGCTTTTATTTTAAACATGGAATAAGTAATCAAGTTTAAGCTACCCCCGGGATATGTTTCCGGGATGAAAACTATTAGTAGCTTAGTTGGAAACTTTGATAACTTTCTGCGGTAATAGCAGAACACTACACTCTGCCAGTCAGCTACACTCACTTTCCTTAAAAGACAAAAGATAATTTGTTCTGTAATTCACAGAATATAGAAAACCTGTATAAAAAAGTTTGGAAATGTAGTTTCATTCCAAGCTTATCGTGGCAAAAAAATATCGTTTTTTTTCGATGTTCTCTAGAAAAAACATGATAATAAAAAATAAACCATTTTGATTTCTAAAGTTGCTTAGTTATTTTTCTCATGTCAAATTAGGAGATCTTGGAAAATACATGTGTAGGTAGCATGGGTAGTAGGTACCCATTTATTTTTTATATGATGCCATAGCAAGATTTTGCACATTTTGTCAGTACCTAGGTAGGTAATAATTTCTACTCCCATAATCTAAAAGATAAGTGTTCAAATTTTTGCTAAATACAACTACCAGATACTTCAAAATTTAGGTTAACAGTCATCCGTACCAGTTGCAAAGATAAAAGGTTACGAAATCAGTGATATCGTTCCAATGCCTAAAACTGGTATTACTTTATCAAAAGTGTATGAAAGGAAATATCTCTTCTTATCGCAAGATAAATTTCAGATCACAGCAGCTCGGTTCAGATATTTCATTGTTATACAAATATTTTGTGAAGATTGTTGGTTTCAAGAAAATTTGTTAAAAATGTTGTTTAAATTGTTGTTGTTGTGTTTCACTGGATTCGTAGCTGTTTTGAGTTACCCTTACGTTTATAAGACGGAGAAATTCAGAGTTGGAATCGAATATGACAGTATGTATTATCATCATCATCTCGTGCCATCTTCATGTTGAAGTTTGGCGGTCAGTAGACAATAGTTTGTGCGAAGCCATGTAGCGTCTTTTAACTGACGATAGCCAAGTCCAGTCCACTGTTTGATGTCGTCCAGCCATTTGCGTCTCGGACGTCCCGGACCTCTCTTTCCCGGAATTTTGCCTTCGAGGATTTGCCGTGGGAACTTGTACAAGTACTCGTACAATGTATTATATTTCTGTTGTACATTGTTAAATTAATCGCATGGTATTTCAGTCCACGCCGTTCATTCATTTTTGATACACTAAAATTAGTTTTAACGTTAACGCCAACTCAAATTTTACTAATTAACAATAGTTACTTAAGCATTGAACATACGGCTAATATATTTCATATTCTGAAGATGACTGTATCTTTTTTTTGACAACTGCAATTATTTCTATAAATTTTGCTAGCTCGCGAAAGTATCATAATAATATTATGCAGTTAAATTCTGTTGCATGTTAACGTGGTGGTGAATTACTCGTACAATTATAGAAATATCTCTATCTAATACCCAACCGATTATAAAGCTTTGATTGGCAATCATAGGGTCGTGTGCCAGCTGTGTCAGAAAATTCATGAATTTTTTTAGCTTTTAGCTTCATCAAAATAATATTTCTTTCTTTTCTAGTATTATATCTCTTTCTATTTCCTCAAAAAGTCTTTTATATTATGTTCACTTGTTGTAATAAAAGCATTTTTTTCTTTTTAAATGTTTTACATAAATAAAAATGTGTTGAAAACAAGATTGATTATTTTCGGGCAGGATTCCAACTCGCGCCACCAGACATAAGTTTAGGCTCTTGGATACATATCTTAAATTTCATTACTCATCATGAGTCATGAATTAATAAGTATCTACATACTCGTATTTTCTTCTTGGTCTTGTTAAAGTAAAATGCTATAATTTTTCTTGATGTTGGTAGATGCAAGTGGCTTTGTAATGAATGATTTTGTATTCGAGTCATGATTGCATTCTTAGGAACTACCTTTTCATGACTATGACTGTAAGTTTTACCTTACCTAAAATAAAATACTAACTTTATGGATAAAATAAATAAATAAAAATCCTTAGGGAACCTTCAACCAGGATCCGACCAGCCGTTTTTACGCGATTAGGCGGGTCCCCACCAAGCGCGCTGCCTCGCGAGGCAAGATGTTTGCCGCGTGTGGCGGGCCTCGCACGTACGGCTGCTCGCATATACTCTACACGCGACCATAAATTTTAATGGAACTCATTTGCACATAGTAGAATAGAAAGCTACTCGTATCATAGTAAAAAAAACTATTGAATTGAGCAAGCTTTCCACATCAGCCATTTTGAATATCCCCACTGCTGGGGCACAGGCCTTCATTATGTGGGATAAGATAGATGGGCCATAGCCCACCACGTAGGCCCAATGCGGATTGGTGGTTGTTAACGACTGCAAATGCAGCCAGAACTAAGCACGGAGGACTAGACATAACAAAATTTTAGGTAAAGTGTGCCGTGCGGCTGGTATGATGATGATGACCTACCTACTGATTTACTTCATACTAATGTTTCAGAGTCACTGCCTATGAACGGAGGGTCAGACCGGTACCGGCATAGGAACAATTTGGACCCCTTCTTCGTAACCATCACGACGACAGCCAAAGTAAGGATTACTAGGAAAAGCCAAATTTTCCGGATCGGGATTTTTTTTACAATTTTTTCAGTCTCGGGCCTTATAGAACAACTTCTGAAAGCTTCACAATGATGCTCAAAACAAGTGTTCCTGGTTGTCCAGGAGGTTTAATAGTTATTTATAGTTATGCAACTGTTGTATAATTAGGGATATTAAAACACGAATTTGATATCACATGAGTGTGTTTATACATAACTGTGTACAGTTGTATACAAAACTTTATCTGCACCCATGATAATTGAATGCTCTATAAAAGGTTCCTGAAACATCTTACTGCTAACATTAATACAACCAGTGTCATAGTAACCATAATTTCGAAAGAGTTGCATGAAATTTAGTGCAACATTAATATACTCGTTTGTATGATATAATAGTTATTAAGACACTGGTTGTTTTAATGTTGGCAATAAGTTAACTGTTTCAGGAACATTTATAAAAAAAAAATGAAAAAATAGGCATAGTGGCACCCGTAGACCTAAATTGTGTTTTGCTTGTGAAAACAAATTAGTCTGATTGAGTCTAGGTTATAATTTTGCAGTTTTTCATACAAATAATACGGGTTATTATGAAACACTCTGTATAGACGATTTATTTAAATAAAGGCATTTTGACTTTGACTTTGACATAATATTTTTTTCTATAAAGTATGGAACTTTTCTAATTCCTCAGAAAGGCTTCGTCATATCCTACATGGACGTATCAGCGACAGTAGCAGAGGACGGTGATGTGGACTTCCAGGTCCTACGAGGGTCCACCGGCTCCAAGACCATGGCGTTCCAGCTGGTCTCCAACAACAGCGACTTCCTCTCTTTCCAATACTTGGCTTACGGCATCAGGGAGGAGGAATACCAAAAGGTGACTTCAGCTTTAGGAACATAGGTTAGTTGCATGCAAGAACGGCTTTAACTTTGGATCTGTAGCATGGCCGTAGATTTGGAAACAAGCAATATAGCCTGCTACCTACTTGGACAAAAAGCGAAAAGCTAATGGCGATTTACAGACCGAAAGTGGTGCCCTCAGAAGTTTTTATTTAATAAGTTGTTAATCTTTCTATTAATAAAACTTCTCGTGGAATTTTTCCCGAGATTCGATCGCGTGGTTCGAGTGATCGAACCACGCGAAATAATAGTCTAGTATTTTTAGAAGGTATCACTACCATTCCTTCGCAGTCATTCGTAGAAGTAGATAGCAAATCTATCATATCGTAGATAGCATAGCTATCTACTTCTAGCAGCGACCCATTTTGCCATTACCTAGTCCCGTCTCTTAAAACGTAGTGATTATTTCCTCTGTGGCAGCGACTACAAGGGAATGTTCTATCGGCCCTAAAAATTCCACGAGAAAAACCACCGCGGCGCCACTTTCAGTCAGCTAGTAGCGCCGCTTATATATAGAAAAAATCACATATTTTACAGTCCCCGCAAGAATCAGAGCATTGAAAATGAACCCAAAAATCTACGAAAAACCAAAATCAAAACAAATGCGAAATCCAATTTTATTTTTAAAGGTAGTACGACTCTATTTATTTTTACGATTGTGACACTCGACTTCGCCTCGTGTCACAAAAGCGCCTGCTGACTGCCTCGACGCGGCCGAAATATTATTAACCGATTTTCAGAATTCCAATAAATGCACTTCTCGTCTGCTTCTGCATTTTTAACACTATTACCATAACGATCGGTCAATAATCATAGAAACTACATAACTTTTTATGTACGGAAACACCCGTTTTTCTACAATTCCAAATCTAAAGGGACCACCTTCAGGTCACAATTATTAACCGATTTTCAAAAGTTTTTAGCCATTTTGTAGCCAAACTAATACATTAGGACCCATTTTTTAATTTTTTAAAGTCGGTTTTTTTTTTAAATATTTACAGTAGTAAACAACAAACACCCGAAAAACCGAATTTACCCGAATTTTGCACAATTCCAAAAAAAGTTACCAGTAGATTTTCAAATTTCAAACGTTCACACGTGCCTCGACAAATTCCTCAACGTTTGGTACTATTCCCATCTCGATCTTCCCAAATCCGCGGAGATATGGTCAAAACTACGTTTTAGGCGATTTGCATCTGATAACCATTTTCAATGGTAAAAAAAACAAAATTGTGAAATATTTATCTGTAGTTCACTCCAAAGAAGCTTGGCGTTACTTTTTATCGCTTAAACAATATTTTCTAGCCTGTCATTAGTTTAATGGAGTTTTATTGCTAAAAGTGGCCACTTTCGCATTTAATCGATGATAATGAAATTTTACATACACGTTGTCAGGAGTCAAAGAAAAGGACATAGGTAGTATTTATCCTGAAAAAACTGAAAAAAGTATTGTTTCTAGGGGATAGCAAAAAAACTTTCCACGCAGACGAAGTCGCGGACGGCCGCTAGTATATGAATAAATAAATAAATAGATAGTAATAAAATATAAATCCGATTATGTCACTGAAGGTGTTACAAAACTAGAGCTCGAAAAACACGGTAAATTATTTCAGCGCCCTCTGTGATTTGTTTAGACTGTTTCGTGCATGCGTAGCCTACGTAGCATTTGCGTAGTACTGCTACGTAGCCAGTGTTGAACATGCTTTTTGTGAAGTAACAATGCTTTTTCTAACGTTGTGTATCTGCAATTGTTCGATAGATGACACGACTTGTATTGGCCAGATCCACATTGGATCTAGTGAGATTTTTTTTTCTCATAAGATCTAATTTTAGAAAAATGGATCTAATGAGACCTTAAAATTTTAGAGATCCATTGTACAGGTCCATAATGGATCTAGAGAGATATATTTTTTTCTCAAAAGATTTAATTTTAGAAAAGTTGATCTAATGAGACTTTACATATCAAAGATCCATTGTACAGATCCATAATGGATCTAGTGAGATTTTTTTTCATTAGGTCTATTTATTAAAAAATATTATTTTCTGAAGAACTAGTAAAAGTCTAATAAATGAAGATTGGGGCAGTAGAAAGGATAAATGGAAAACATTTAATCACAAGCCCTAATATGTTTATTTATTTATTATTAAGATTAAATCAGATGAGAGGAAACAAAAAAAACTATTTTCTGAAGAAATTAAAAAATACTCATAGACATAAGTACATTTTTAGTTCATGTTAATGAACTAAAAATGTACTCTTTGTTGGAAAATGATCTTTGATGGAAACAATGGATCAACTAAAAAAACACCTTAGTAGATCCATAGTTTAAAATCAGGATCCAGGGAGAAATCTCACTAGATCCATTGTGGATCTGGCCGATGGATCTAGTGAGAATAAAGGCTTTTTACTTATTTTGATTTTGTTTTTATTTTCAGATCACGAATATTATCAATTTACCAATAGGCAACAGCGGAACCGAAAACCATATCCATTTATACGCTTTTATATTTGTAATTTATCAAATGTTAATAATGTTATTATAATGAAAACTAAAATGTACCTAATTATTTATTTTAAGTGTTATTATTATACTAAAAAACTTGTGATAAGAAATAGCGAATAAAAGTTATACTTACCTACTAACATTTTCCTTTTCAGTTTAAAAATAGGTACCTACATACCTAAATAATTTTTATCAATATAATAGACGGGGGACATAAAATTTTCAGTTTTATTTTTCAAAATAAGGTTACCTATGGTCTTCTCCTCTGCGACACCTAATGAGATAATGTAAAAAACCTAATTTCTTGAAACAAATATTAATAAAATTCTACAGTGGAGTTTTAAGATGCTTTTGCTTGGTAAAAAATATTCACTGATTTCATAGAGATAGGATGTGTAACAGTAATATTTTTGAGATGTAAATAAATACAAATACAAATATCTTTATTTGCTTTAAATAGGGTACAAATGGAGATCTTAAAAGTAGTTGTATCAGAAGCTTAACCTATTTAGCCAACTTAAGTAGCATGCAAACATAAGGTGATTTATATATTTTTTTATAAATCCAGAAGCTTCTTAGACTTTTCAGAGTTCTTACAGTTCAATAAAACAACCCATTACATACATTGCCTTATTATTTGTTTATTTCTTATTTATTTTATTAAAACTATTTTGTTAACTAAATTAACGTTAAATTTTATGTAGGTATTAACATTTGAACACAATAATAATATCGTTTAAAGTTATTAATAATTAATTATGTACATATTATCTACTTAATATTATATTACCTACTTGAGAAAACGAATAAAGTAAAAGATATTTTGATTACAAACGAAACGAGTCAGTCGTTCTAAAGTAGGAAAAATATTTAAGGAAAAATGTTAAATAGATTTATTGTAAAATGATTTAGAATTAAAACATGAATATCTAGAATTATCTACAGATATGCAAAATAGTTTATACACCGTCATTTTTGGGTCCTTTTAATAATAAAATATAGACGATTCAAAAGTACTTAATAATTAAGTTTATTTGAATAAAGCTTATTTCACTTTCACTTTCCCTTAAAGGTAGTGTTCTACCAACAAAACTAAACATTTTTTCCCAAGAAACTTATCTGGAAAAATCACAAACAATTTTTACTTTCCCATACTAAAAGAATGTTTTAGCTGTCTAGTTAGTTTAAGAGGACCAACATTTTTTGTCGCTTTTGACCCGTTTTTGGCCAAAAATGACTAATTTCATTGGTAGAATTAAAATTACTACAAAATGACAGCGTATTAGCTTCACTATATTGGTTTTTATATATTGTAAATAAGAGGTAGGTACTACTTACAGATTTACAAAAATGAGAGAAAAAATAATGGTATTTTTATATTTGTAATATTTTTTCTCTTGGCTTCAATTGCATTGTAAATTTAATTTTTAAGTCTCTACATAATTAATTAAAAACTTTTATCTGTGGCTTCAAGTACTTATGCTTTTATTATCTCGATTATAATAAATAATACATTTGGTTTGGTCGTCTCTTTAAGATCTATTGTTTCACCACGGCTTTTAAAATGTTGGAAAGTATGTTTCCTAATATTCTGATTTCATTAATTTTATGGTTTTTCTTCAAATAAGAATTTTTTCGTTCCTTTAATTAAGATGCATCCTATGCCGAAAGTGGCTACCCCAGAGGTTTTCATTTAATAAGAATTTCAATGAAACTAAACGTGGAATTTAGTCTGGTATTGTTAGCAAATATTAATTACATTCCGTAGTCATTCGTAGATGTAGGTAGAAAATGTGCCAAAAACGGCTACTCATAAGTAGCACTTTTTCTATCAACTTCTGGAAATGACTACGATCCCTACAGGGGAATGTAATTTAATTATGATACCTTCTAAAAATACAAGACTATGGGTCCTAAAAATTTCACGTACCTATTATAGTTTTATTAAATTTATGTATTTTACAATATTTATAAATTTAATTTAATAAAATTAAATTTATGTATTTACGGCGGCACCACTTTAGGTCTGGGTTTTAAATTTTTGAATTTAAGCAGCAGAAGGCATTCCAGATAAATGTAAGATTTTATTTATCATATTCATATAGCTGACCAAAAGGCTTGGATCAGTTGAATTTCCCCCGGGGCACTTATCCAGAGTGACACAGGTTCCATTGTCGTCCCGAATGTACCCAGTTGCGCAGACGCAGCCTCCCGAACAGAGCTTGGTGCAGATCGGTTCGGGGTCGGAGCAGGAAGACTGGCAGCCACTGTTGCAGATGTCGTATACTTCGTTCTGGTTCAGGCATTGCTCTGGAAAGAGGTGCGGCATCAGATCTTATGTTTGGTGATTTTATGTTAGGACTTCTGGTAGGGGTATCACTAACTTTTTACACTACTTTCAGAAATTGGATTTTGTTCTAAAACTAGCTGATGAGGACAGAACCAACACAGCTGATGTTTTAACTATCAAACAAAAGCAACATAATTAATTTTATGCGCATCTTTGTTATTATAGAGCAAGGGTCTTCAACCTTTTTGAAGTCAAGGGCCTATAGTATACTCTGATATTGGTTCGGTGGGCCGCAACACAACGAAAACATTATATTCTAACTAAATAGGTAGGTAAATAGGTATAATTTGTAGACAATATGTGAATTTAATTTTGTCAATCAATACAATGACGGGCCGCCAAGAACGCAACCGCGGGCCGCATGCGGCCCGCGGGCCGCGGGTTGAAGACCCTTGTTATAGAGAATCACTAGTCATCCTACCTACTTAGAGTTGTTATTCGTAATTTCTTAATCCTGTTTATTCATTAGTGTAATTTTGTCTGCTGCAGTCATTCGTAAAGAGGGAGATCAATACCACAGACATGATTCACTTTTTGAATAGACAATCAGTTTTTAAAACCGTAGTTAGTATCGCAAAAAATCCCTTTCATGACAATCAAGGCAGTCTTAGCACGACAGGCAAAATCAGCACAAAGTGTTTAACGGTATACCCACCAGCGGGACAGTTGTCCAACGTGACACATAAATTGTTCTTCGTGTCCCGTACGAAGCCAGACTTGCAGAAGCAGCCCATGCTGCAGGCCAGACCGCAGATGACTGGTTCCGGGACAGAACACGTGCCGGGACAGGCAGACCCGCAGGATAGGAACTCTTCGTTCAAACCACACACTGGCACTTTGTCTGCAATATAAAATTTGGAGAACTGTTTGTCACTGTTTGTCAAAATAAGTTCTTTATAAACTTGGAGGTAGTGACTTACCTAAGAAATTGTGATTGAACAGATAAAGTAAATTGCAATAATCTCATGCTATTGAAGAAAAGTAGAAGTCGTCGTATTCGTGAGTTAAATTCATCTTACTACTGCTTACTTTCAATCAATAATCTGATTCCAGATCATTAAAAGCATGTCAAAAATAATATACAGAAATGAAATAAAATCTTAAACCGCATAGTAAATTGCAATCAATCAACGGCCTCTATTATTAAAATTCTAAAATAAACATTTAAAAATTTAATGACTGGGTCACGAACTGAGCTATAAATGAACAATCTCCTTATGATCTTACCTCCAATACAAGTGTCAGCAGTGACGCAGGTTCCGTTCTCGTCCCGCAAGTAGCCAGACTTACAGAAGCAGCCTTCGACGCAGTCATCGGAGCACACCACGGGCCCAACCGGGTCCGTACAGTTGAACGGGCAGGCGGACCCACAAAGGAGGTATTCCTCATTCTCTGGACATTCCTCTAAAATAAAAACAAAAACATTTATTGGCCATTTTCACGAGTCACATTGTCGGCTGCACACGTTGGCCAATGTATAGTTCGTCGATGCTTTTGAAAGAACCTGTTTGAAGAATTTTATACAAAACCGGCAACGCACGATGAATTTGTGAAATATTGTGGCCAAGGTGTGGAGCTGGCATAGATTGGCCATAATATTGACTTATTTGAATGCAGCTGCTTTAAAATTGCTGTAGATTTAATGAATCCCTATCCCTCTACTTTTTATTGAACCTATATCACCCTATATTTAGAACCAACCTATATTTACTCTGAACCAATTATTATAGCTCATTAACATTGAACTTAGAAAGATAGATTCAAGCAAATGCTAAATAGCAATTGAAAAGTTAATAGAATAGATAAAGTTAAGTATCGTAACTCAGAACCAGAACTAAATCGTAAACCTAAACAAAATGGCTAAATTCAAGCACTTTATTCACACATTTTTTTTTGCTTACTTGCGATTCGTATTACCTGCTACACTCATTGCAAGAAATTATTTCAAGAAAGCAAGTTAACTACTAAAAACTTAACTACGCTACATTCTATCTCACCATCAAATAACTTCTACTATCGCGACGGACAAACAATAAAACTATACGACCTTATCGAAAAACAATCAAGTTAACGGCGGAAACTTTTTTACCATAAAAAGACGAAAGAGTATTTAATGCGGCCCAAAGAATAAATTCTCCAATGAAGACTTTAACCGGCAGTAACCTTAATCAGGAACCCATTTCACACTTCACTAATTAACGAGAATTACTTCCTTAATTCCCTTTTATTTGCGAGACGGCCATTATTATTGGATTTTCTGGCTTCATGTATTTCGAAATTCTTTTCCTTGGTTTTTTTGCTACTTATTTTGTGCTGGTCAACGCTGTTATGATAAGTAAGTATCTACTAGCCAAACTATTGCGGTAAGTACCTACCTACCTACCATTTGCTTAGTCTCGATGTTCAAAAGAAAAACAAATTATGAAATTTATGAAACTCTATTTTTTCAGTAAGCTTCGTGAAATTGTATATCTTAAAATATGGTAACTTTAGAGAATTGACATATTAAATTTTGCTGACATATTTGCGACCATTAATTTTTCAAAGCCTGCGCGGCCACATGCAGCCGGACATCAATAGAAAATCTGTTGTGTCTCATCTTCCGGGCGTTAATTTAACATTGATCGTGATCTAATAGACAATCTATTCTGTAATATCGTGCCGTTTCTTTCACTTTGGAAATATATAGTCATCATCATGACTATATATTTCCAAAGTGTATCATTAGCTATACACCTTATTTCTATCAGTGGAGACTTATAAATGACTCTTTGTTGCTATTTTTTTAAGTATTTAAAATGTATTAGTCGATAGTCTTCCTAAAATTAATAAATAAATAAATCATCATATCAGCCGCCCGACACCCACTGCTGGGTATAGGCCTTCCCCAAGGATCTCCACGACGCTCGGTCCTGCGCTGCCCGCATCCAGCGGCTTCCCGTGACCTTCACCAGATCGTCGGTCCACCTTGTCGGGGGCCTACCCACGGAGCGCGGTCGCAATTCCAGAACCGCCCCGCCCCAACGGCCATCGGCTCTTCTCGCTATGTGTCCAGCCCACTGCCACTTCAGCTGATCAATCCCTCGAGCGATGTCGATTACATTAGTTCTCCTGCGGATCTCTTCGTTTCTGATTCGATCACGCATGGAAACGCCGAGCATAGCTCTCTCCATTGCATGCTGGGTGACCTTGAGCCTCCATAGTTAGCGACCACGTTTCACTGCCGTAAGTCATCACTGGCAACACACACTGGTCATAGACTTTCGTACTATAGGATATCTATAGTACTTAATTATATATTTTAAGGGCATTAAAATAATCAGGGTTGAACTTAGAAATAATGATCCAAAATTCCACTGTGTCTATTTTAGGGTTTTTTTTAAAAAAAATTTTTTGCTTCTCATTTAGAAAGACAATGTCCATTTGATGAAATACACAAATCGTGTGCTTTTCACGAAGAGTATTCTTGTTGGGTGGATAAATCGAAGTCGACGAGGGTCAAAACTCCACCGAAGAGGCTCGAACACTGCAGATCTGGCTGTTTTTGCAAGTAAGTAAATGATGAAGAGCTTCATGGCAGAATGAGTTAGAAAATTTGCCCTATTATGCAGTCATTAATGCCGGCTGCATTTGCAGTCATACCCACGAATTCGTATTGGACCTTCGTAGTGGGTTATGTATGGCCCAATTCCTTACTCTTCGATGTACATTGGATGTCGACTTCCGGAAATGATTAAGTTGAAAAAACAAAAGATAGAGAAAAAAGAAGTAATATTCAGAAACTGCGGTATCCATAAAGATGAATGTTATCATGTCGGATGCTTGCAAATTATAAGTTAGATGTAAGATAGCCAGTTCCATAGTGGTTGAGGATTCCGGGTGTAGTGTGCTTCCACCCTCGGCCTTCACTTATATTATAACATCAGCCCCCCTAGTATGACCACTGAAACACGGTTTATCGACACTCAACTGTCAAAATCCAATGTTAACGTGATCTCGTTTCAATGGTCATGCTAGTGGCAGGCGAGTTGAAAATGTAGAACCCGTTGAGGATAAAAAAGCCTAAACTTTTAACTTCTACCTTTGTGATGTAACATGTGATGTTTTCAGGAGAGGCTGGGTACGTGCGTACCCCCGCGGACCTTGTATAGCCGCAGTCAAATGTAGGAACAGAGGACTGCGCGAACTGTTACAGAAACTTCCGGACGGATTCACTATTTCGTGATACTAATTATGCGAAATAATAAAACATATTTTTTTTCAAATTGTCATTATTGTTAACACAGTAATAATACGTATGAGAAGTGCCGGAATACTTTTAACAACTTTTAAAAATGGTTTTAATTTGCTTTTCGATTTCTAGCTATAAAAACTAATATGCTCTATCCTGTGTTACATTCAATGAAAAGAGTCATTTTATAAGGTTTTTCACTAGGTATGTTTCAACAAAATGTGAGAATTTATAAAATCTTCAGAGAAAAATAGTGATATTCTAAATCATTTTTGACTATATTATTTTATAGTTAAATGTGTAAATTCTTAATTTTGAGATCTTTCTTAACGAATAATAATAATTTGCCATGTAATCCCTGGCATATGAATTTACACTCTAACTACTTACTTAACTATGATTGTAGTTGCTAGTACAGTATAATGTATCTTAATTATTATTTATCTGTGGACACTGTGGTACCTACTCAAGTTTTTAACAATCTTGTTAAAAACTTAACATAGATCTCTATGATTATTTTATTTACTGATTCTATTCTAACAGTCTTTTCAAAACAAAAAAAAATGTAAAATATATTATCCTTACCATTAGCTATATATATGCCACCAGCCAGGGCTACCACAGCAAGAAGAACAATCACAATATTATCTGCCATAATCACTTAATGATTTACACCACCGCACCGTTTGACAATACAATTCAATCTGATGAATGAGTTCAGTTTCAGGGTTCGATTATGGCCTTTCTACACAGTTGAATGCGTCTATTAAAAAATTTGTGCCATCCTTGAATGCATTCGTGCGTGCAACCGTGCAACCACTGCCTGTTACTGTGATACAGAATTATAGTCAACGATTGTGATGTTTGTTATTGAATTGATTTAGTAGTGCAGATTGCGTAATTTTGTGATACAATAGATTTACGTCATTATTTATGTCAATAACTACAAGTTGTGATTGAGCGTGAAGTATGGTGAATTACCGATTTGGGTGATGCGATCACATTTTCAAGGTGATTATTACGACTAAATGGAGATACTTCATAAACCTAATCTATAGGCGTGTACGCACGAACGAACAATAGTGTTCAAGTTCGCTATGCTCATTTATGTTTACACGTACAAAAAAAATGTTTAGGTTCGATATCCGAGTCCACCGTTTTCTTGTTTTTGGTATACTTACGCCTTGAATTTTTATGGGCTTTTGATATAAAGGAGGTCCAAATGTACCAGATTATTGTATAAGGCTTAGATTATTGCTTGATTGATTGATGGATTATTGCTTGTATAAGGCTTTTAACAACACAATAGTACAGTCGGTAATAAAAATATCTGAGACTAAAGAACTCACCTACTTCTGACACCAACTGTACAACAAAGTGACTCAAACCGAATCGAACCAGTACATCCATCTCAGTCCTCGCTCCCTGACCTGGTTCAGTGACATTGCAATCTCCTACCTTACACTCCAATAATTTTACACCAATATACACATAAGCACTCAAGTTTCAACCCTAAACCAACCCTTCAAAGTAGATTTTCCGATGAAACGTCTGCAATGCACTAATTTTAGCCATTGAAATTCCTCCTGTATTTTTAAGGGGTTAGGATTTAATTTCCTTCGAGTCTAACGGTACGAGGATTCTATTTATTTTAACGAAGAATTGCAGTCAGTTTGAAGGATTTTCAATTTCAAGTTAAAAGCTATTGAAAGCTGCAGCTACAGTGAAAACAATGATCTGTGATTGAAAGTAAGGAAACAGTGTCTTTGAAACTTTATTCCTTTAGATAGGTAAGTTTTTAAGTGTCACGAAGAAGGCCTTTAAATAAGCACTAACAATATATTAAAAATTAGTTGAGTAGATTTTGTCCGAGCGTTTTCTCTCTCCTCTTTTTTTAAGTCGGTTAAAAAACCCAGACATTACGTTACACAACTTCGTTGTTGAAAATTACTAAAAACATTTCAAATAAATTAATTTTAAGTTTTTAGCCGACTTCCAAAAAAGGAGGAGGTTCTATGTTCGTCTGTATATTTGTTTTTTTTTGTGTATGTCCACCGATTACTCGAAGACGGCTGGACCGATTAAAATGATTCAAACATTATTACATCAGGTAAACTCCCAAGTTGGTCCCATTTTTTAAAATTTGGAAATCGGTTCAGTACTTTTCAATAGTAATCTTGAAAAAAGCTCGAAAATAGTATGATTTTGTGTGAATTATCTCAAAGATAATGTTCGTATTACTTCTTTGTTTATGAACTGAATAAGATAATATTTTTTTGTAGGAAGAGGGATATCTTAAGTGTAGGTTCTTTAACCGACTTAAAAAAGGAGGTTCTCATTTTGACCCGTATGTATGTTTCTCCGCGATTATCTTACGTTTGGCTAAGCCGATTTTTCTACATAATTATTATTATAATATACCTTACCTACAAGGTACCTACACTAAAAATAAAAAAAATAAAAAATAGTTTAAAAAAAACAAAAAACCGACTTCAAAAAACCTACTTTTAAAAAGCAAGAAATAATATTCGTAATAAAAAAAATACGTCTATTGAAGTCGGGTGGGGCTTTTAGAATAAAAAAAAAGGATTTTGTACTCCAGCCCCACCCGACTTCAATAGACGTATTTTTATTATTACGAATATTATTTCTTGCTTTTTAGAGGTAGGTTTTTTGAAGTCGGTTTTTATATCTGTTTATTATTTGGGACGTTCAAAGATTCTGGATAAGCTCTAATTTACTTTGTTGATTACTTTAGAGAAAATCTGTTTCATCTATAAATTAAAAATGTATAACCAGATCTTAAACAGTAGGTCCTTATTAACCCTTCAACGCCCGGAAAATGAGACACAATAGAAAATCTATTGTGTCTCGGTCGCCAGCGACCGCTCCGGCGTTAATGAATTAAAACATATTAAGTTTAGTTTTACTAATCTGTTAACAGCATTCTGAACTTGAAACTAAATTAATGTTACTCTTATAAATTTTATTTGCGGAGTAAGGAGCTTATCAACACCATATATTACAGATATAGAGCTCACTATTTTGCTTTTGTGACAATTTTCAAGTTCCAGCACTAAACCCATCTTCAGCTTATGCGAATAGTGTTGTACCAGAATCAATTGTTAGTTGGAAAGCGATATTCTTATTTACAAAATACCTAAGTAGTGAATTATTTTTTATAACATCATCACATGTTATAGCACGTAGGTAAGTTTCCCGAGATCATCACGTGATTCGCAGTATCATTATTCAGTATCAAATTATTGTCGATAATCCTGGATCACCTCTCTTCAATTAAGTAAAGACACTATTCGCTAATTATTTCAAGATAACCCTTGAATAAAACAATATTTTAGCTTTGAAAACCCATTACAATAGGTACATGGTTTTTCGACTTAATAGAATAGAATAGAATGATTTATTAGCATCACAACCATAACACACATGCACATAGACAAAAATTAAAAAATAAAATAAAAAGATAATTTCAACAATTAAAACTGCATATTGGCAACTAAATAATACTCCTTAATTTGTGTGTCACAGCGATGCAATTAGGTTAAAGCTCAGCGTATATCATTGCCCCGATGATGAGGCAAAACACTGGTTTTCAGCTGTCACCTGTAGTCACAAGGACGCATTGACAAAATCGGCCGTGCCGTGATAAAAATAAAGTATTAAAAACGAAAAACAATATTTTTACAAAAAATAAAAATCAAAAAAACAAAAACGTGGAAATCGATGTCTTATCATAAAATATAAAAGAATAAAATTAATTGCATTGAAATTTAATAAAATAATAAAAATATAATTATAATCAATTTATTTAGTACCTAGAGAAATAAATAAAATAAAATACATAATATAATCAATTAAATTAGTAAAAAACAATAAAATGATAACATTCACGAATTATAAATTAGAAGACCGCGACCAGAACGACTGTTAGTGCGTATAAGTACCTAAATTTTGCATTTCCAATAAGCCTAATTTTATATGTTTTTTGAATGTATATTTTGACGTCAGCTGCCTTATTGGAGGGGGTATATTGTTCCAGCACTTGGTCGCTTGGTAGCGGAAACTGCCCGTGAAAGCCACAGTCTTATGCACATGAAATTCCAGTAGAGGTCGATTTGATCTGGGAATGCCTGGCCCATACTTAGTATGAAAGGAGCGAAATATCAATTTGCTGTAAAGATATTCTGGTTTTTTAAATTTCATAAGGTCAAACATAAGAACTGCAAGATGCAACCGTCTGCGTGACTCCATATTAAGAATAGAGGCTCTGTTTAAAAATGGTGACACATGAGTACGAGGAGGGATGTTAAAACAAAATCGGCCACAAGCATTCTGAACACGCTGTATCATTCTTTTTGTTCCTGATAATAAACGAGGACCATACACTAAGTCGCCATAATTGAGTACCGATAAAATTAGTGACTCGCATAAGGAGATACGTGATTTTTCAGAAAGATAATTCCGGATCCTATAGAGAATTTTTAATCTGTAAAAACAATTTCTGACTAGACTCAATACATGATTTTCAAAGCGCAAATTATCGTCAAAGAGTATTCCCAAGTTCCTGGCTTCTTTCACACATTCAATATCAGTACCCAGAACTTGAAGCGTAGGATTACAACTGTAAATATCCGCGGTTTGTTTTTTTGTACCTACAATCATAAATTTTGATTTCAATGGATTAAGAACCAGTGCGTTGTTGGTCGACCAAGCAGCTATAGCTTCCAGATCTTCATTCACATTGCGCAGAGCATCAGATATTTTATCTGGGCTTGCTGATATGTATAACTGAACATCATCAGCGTAGCAATGAAACCTGCAATGTTTAATTACCGAAGGGAGATCTGCACTGTAAATAATAAATAAAAGTGGTCCAAGAATGGAACCCTGAGGGACACCCCGATTAACCAACTTAGGTTGTGATATTAAAATCGAGCCATCCGTTTTTTTAAGTTTGACTGATTGATAACGCTCACGTAGATAACTGTCGAAAAACCGTAGTGCATGAGGATCAACGCCATAGAATGAAAGTTTAGATAACAGGAGCGGAACGTTCAGACTGTCAAACGCACGAGAAAAATCGAGAAGCGTCAGCACAGTAGCCCGGCCCGCATCTTGATCCGCAATCATATTATCTGTCACATCAAGGAGAGTCGTTACAGTACCTCGTTTCCTTCGAAAACCAGACTGAAAGGATGGTAATATATTATGGGTTTCAACATGGTACAATAACTGTTCATAAATAGCCTTTTCTAAAATTTTCGAAAGAAACGGTAAAATACTAATAGGTCTAAGGTCTTTTAGATCGTTCGGAGGTTCAACCTTAGGTAACGGTGTCACCAACGCCATTTTCCACTTTTGAGGAACCACACCAGATTCGATGGACTTATTAATAATATCCGTAATTGTAGACAGAGTACGGGGAAGAGATAGCAAAATCATATCTCTACTAATGCTATCGCACCCAACTGCATTTGACTTTATGGACAATATATACTTCGAGATGTCTTCCATAGAGACAGAATTAAGTTTGAATGGGGGAGCCGCCGTGTCATGTCGATGAAATTCGAAATAAGTCAATTGAGAGAGGGGAACTTTATCGTTTCCGGGAATATTCAAAAAGTGGTCATTGATAATATCGGCATCACCCATACAATCAGGAAGACCTTCACTTTTGTCAGGCTTGACCAAAATTTTTTCTTTTACATTTTTCCAGAATTTTTTGGAATTGTTTACATTAGAATTGATTAAGTGATTATAATAAACCCTTTTCTCATTATCAGTACTTTTAATTACTATATTTTTTAGGTCTCTGTAATACTGCCCATCAACATCCGACTTTGATTTACGGTATTTATTACGAGCCTCATCTCGCAGACTAATCATAAACTTAATCATGTCAGTTACCCAAGGCAGATTGACTTGAAATCAATTAATATTTCTTTGCCAAAAAAAAGACGTCATATTAAACATAATATGTCGATGTCAAATAAAGACGTCATATTAAACATAAAAATTTGATAGCTCATCAAAAGTAATAATGATTGGTGGTTATAATTTATTTTTTTAATTTTCCATTACCTACTCAAATATTTAGTCTACCTTACCTCATCCCTGTTTTCCAAAGTCGTTGTCAGCGAAGAAGATTGTACTGTACTAAATTATTCGAGTCCGCCCTCCACCACCAACCAACCACCAAGAAAATATTAGGCAAACTACAGAGGTGGATAAAAACAAAACAATAGCCACCACCAATTTATTGTGTACTGTACCTAGGTCCTAGGTATTACATTTTTGAACCTTACATTACTCACAATATACCTATTCCTTACATTAGCTGTTGTTTTTCATCATATCAGCCGCACGACACCCACTGCTGGGTATAGGCCTCCCCTAAGGATCTCCACGACGATCGGTCCTGCGCTGCCCGCATCCAGTGGCTTCCCGCAACCTTCACCAGATCGTCGGTCCACCTTGTCGGGGGCCTACCCACGGAGCGTCGTCCGGTGCGCGGTCGCCATTCCAGAACCTTTCCGCCCCAACGGCCATCGGTTCTCCTCGCTATGTGTCCCGCCATGTCCCGCCCTTAGAGTAAGACGCTCTTCTGTCGGAGCCGCGATGCTCGAAGGTCCCACCCATTGCCACTTCAGCTGAGCAATCATTCGAGCGATGTCGATTACTTTAGTTCTCCTGCGGATCATACCTCTTTAGTTGATCTTACCTCTTTACCTCTTGCGAATTAGTTGTTCTTACCTCATCTCTTTTCACCAAAGTCGTCAGCAAAGAAAACCTTCTTTGCTGACGACTTTGGTGAAAAGAGATGAGAACAACCGTTCTAATTATTCGGGCCCGCCCTTACCTTGTTCGTCGCCAATCACCAACTAACAACCTCCACCAACAAACTAATTCGTTTGTCTGTCATACGTTGCATTTGCTATTATAACAATCTACAGAGATTTGAGAGCTCATTTAAAGTACTCTAATAATTGTTTGGTGGTTGTAACCTATATTTTTAACCTTCCATTACCTATATACAAACTTACTCAAATATTTAGTTATCCTTACCTCATCCCTATTCACCAAAGTCGTCAGCAAAGAAGGTTGTTCTAATTATTCGGGCCCGCCCTTGCCTTGTTCGTCGCCAAACCCAACCACCAACCTCCACCAACAAACTAATTTGTTTGTCTGCCTGTGGTTTCATTACGGCACACTCCAGAAATGTTTAGTGAAAATCATTTGTTACTACCCTTGTTTGAGTCGAGTCACTTGTTTGTATCACTTATTTGGAATCCTATTAAGTTAGATTGAAAACAACACAAACAAATTTATTATTGAAACCTATTTACTTTTGCATATAAAAGCAAAAAAAAAAATGGTGACAATAATAACGCACAAAGCTATTCCATATTAATATCCATATTGATTATTATAAATACAAATGTAACGCTAAGTATCTTTCACGCGTTGCCGAAACAAATTGTTATGCTAATTGTATGTAAATTGATGATTATGGACATTGAAGAAAGATGGAAGAGAAAATAACTAATGAACTATATTTCCCGAAATTTCCACGGGAAACGAATTTCCTCATAAAAGAAATCGCGGGAAAAATCTAATAGGTTATATTGGGAAGTCCATCAGCTATTTTTGATGTCCCCACTGCTGGGGCACAGGCCTTCCCTATGGGTGGTAAGGAGGATGGGCCATAACCCACCACGCGGGCCCAATGCGGATTGGTGGGTGTTAACGAATGCAGCCGGGACCAACGGCTTAACGTGCCTTCCGAAGCACGGAGGAGCTCGAGATAATAAATTTTTGGTCACCCATCCCATGACCGACCCTTGCCAACTTTGCTTAACTTCCGCAATCGCTGGGCCAGGCGCTAAACCACTGCGCCACTGAGCTCCTTGGGAAGTAGTAGTTATCAAATACAATAAGAAATGCCACTCGTAAACGTATATTGTTCATTTCAGCCTTCTTGTTGAGTGTACCACAAACCACCATTACATGGATTGGACCAAACAAACATGGCGGCTGTTGGCCGTTCATATTAAACTGCAATCCATCCATTACACTTGACAGTTTAAGGAGTGGAAAATTCGCACATTATAGACAGAGTAAAATCTGAAATTATTATAAGATTTATTTTATCAACATTATTGTTAGCTTCAGACTATTTGACTTTAAACTTGAGGGTAGTATAATTAGCAATGGCTAGAAGAAAACAGCGGTTAGATATTACATAGGTTATACTAGAAAAGTTTACAATTAACTTTTAAAACAAAGCCGACTTTAGTTTTCCGTAATCAGTTTTTACTTTCCAGGTCAATTTGAAAAGGTGCAATCAAAATTACTAATTTATTCCACAGAAGTATGTAGGTAATTAATATTTTTAAATATAAAAGTAATGCAATTTCTTTACGTGGATAAGATTAAGCACCCTTTGAGAGAGTTTAACTTCACTTACTCGAGACATAAATACAAAAAACGACCAAAAATTAAACAATACCAGTTTAGCGACATCTATCAACGGGAATTTAAGGCCTAAAGTAATTACACAATGGATTTTTCATTAATCGCCGAACAATTTTTATTAAATGAAAAATAATACCGACCGTCTAAAATATGGAACAATTACCAACAAACGCTTTTATAAATATTATTAATGTCCTAAAGGTTCACTGTTTGGTTGACATCGCTTTGTTTTAAATGAAAAATGATTATTTCATTTTGAATCCTTCCTTTCTTATTGCGATAACTGGATTTTGAACGCTAGTATGTTGAAATAAAGTTTATGTTAACAGAAATGGTTTTGGCTTCGAGTGGAGTAGCAGGAAACTATAAATTGCAGGATACATTTTGATTTATACACTAAAATAATTAGGTACGCTAAATTTTAGGATCATAATGTCACGTAAAGTGAATTTCTTTTCAAACTCATACTATACTATTATTTATTCTGTGTTCATACAACAGTCATTACTTTTGTTTTATCAGAGAGCTAATCTTGAATGGTCTTTTAACGTTAAAACCATAGCTAAAGGAATGTTTTTCATTTTGGTTTTCTTAAGGTAACTGAATCGTACCACTATTATCGTGTGGTTACTGTAAATACAAACGTGTTACAAAAAAAACTTCTATAGCCGAATATGGTAGATAGGGACCATCACACTGAATAACTTTCACTATGGGACCAAACTCTAAAACCGCGAAAAAAATAATCAGCAGTTTCATACAAAAATGAATATCGAAAAGTATGAAACAACTGATTTTTTCGCGGGTTCAGAGTTGGTCCCATAGTAAAATATAGTTAATTGAGAAATACCACAGCAAAAAAAGTAGCTTAAATTCAAAAAGAACCACTAAGCGCAACATGAAAACATCAAAAATAAGGTAGAATATAAATTCATAGCAACAAACAGAATAAAACTTAATATAAAACTTCCATTCTGCTCACAAATTGAACAGAACTATTCAATAAAATCTCAGCTGCTGTGCTCGTTGAATTTTCTCTTCCGAGTATTAGTTTAGAGTTGAGATTTTTATTTGTCGTCATGCATCGGAAGCATGTTTATTCTGCGTCAGGATCTAATAAGGAGCTGCAGACTCCATCTGCTCTCTCTAAGATGGATTTACAACTATAACATGGGGTACTGAGTGTGGTGCTAACTTTAAGAGTTAGCGGAAAGTTATAGGTTCCAGGCCAGCACGAATCTTGAGCGGTAAGAGAAATTGGAAGATATTACTGCTCCTTTTTGCAGCCTCGCACCACGTTTCCCGCCAATTAGAACCAAAAATGTTTTCAGCGCATTAAATATCACCGCTCAAGATTCGTGCCAAAGGTACCTGATGTATTGTAAATAAACAATTTCATTGATTAAGAATTATTTTTGATCGGGGGACGCACTCTCTTGATCCGTTTTGTTTGATGCAATTATCAATAACTTTGCGTTTTTGTTTGGTTTTAGCTCAACTAGTATTCAGCTTGTGTTTGTCATCAATCAGTCAGTAGATACTATTAAACACCTGTAAAAAAACTGCTAAGTGATTTTATAGGTAAAAAAGAGTATAATAGTAAGTAGACGAAGTGGACGTTTGTTTGTAAATGAAAATTAAAGAAAATTACAAATCAAATCAAATCAAATTTATTTATTGTGAAACACAGGTAAATAAAGTTATTGTAAAAAAATATAATATATTCAGCTGGTTTCCGCCGTTATGGCATACAATTAAATACAATGTCAAAATTTTTAATAGTTATCATAATAGGTACCAACCTTACATAATAATTTCAACAAAATTTATTATTATTTAATTAAATTGAACATAATACAGTAGGTCTTTAGTTCTTATACTAGTTAATTAAATAACATAGTTAATGATTTTTATCGTCCATCAGTTTTTGACTTGCGCCGTACATTTAGACAGTAATACAATTTAGAGCGCGATAACGCGGTTCGTAGCCGGGAAAAAATTGTTTGACTTGACTATAGCACAGAAATACTCTAACGCGACTATAGTGCATCGCGTAAATGTAAGGTGTGTCGGCGACACATCGTCTACACGTTAAAGAAGTAGTAGGTATATGCAGTTTGTACAGTCAGCAGCACATCAGACTATACATGTTGACTTTGAAACCGCCTTTATGCTGTATGTAATAAAAGCTTTCGTAGTTCAACTGTTTAACCTAGCGTGCAATCGTGCGTACATACATGCCACGGCTGTACCACGTACCTATGTTGTTGATAGAAAAGGTGTGCTGAAGTGCTGACGTCACACAAGATGTTTAAAAGCTACAATATTATAAAAAAAAAATCTAACAACATTATTTTTGGGAGTGATATTAATGTTATTTTCATTGTTGGTTAAAAAAATTTTTATTTTGAGCACAATAATAGCACAAAAATGAGCGCCTAGATATTTGATATTAGGTTGGTCGTCCATTTTGTGCCCTTTTTGATATATTCCGATACACGTACCTACCTATAAATTACTTAAAATATTAACAGTGACATAAAACCATGAGTAAGGCAATAAAACATATTCAGCCCAGACAGGCCCACGATTCGCCCACGCTTGGTTTCCGGATATGACACCACGTTGATAAACAATAGTTATAATTTTGGCCCTCCAGAGAACATGCATATTGCATTAGAGCCACGTGTATGGCGTGTACGTACAATACATTATAATTAATGTTATTTTAATTAGAATTAACGAAATGGAAAAAATAAAAAAAACGTATCATGTTAATGTGCCTCTTTAGACATTAAAAAGCTTAAAAAAATAACTACTTTACAATTTTAATATTAAAAAGATATAAAAAACAAACTCGTTCTAAACGAGTTTTGGCGACAAATACACAATACACAGAGATAAAGCAATGTGATCGTTCAAATAACTAAAGACTGTTTTTTTCAATACAGGCAGTGTATTTTTTAAAAAAAGACTTCGACCGAAGATTGCAGGCTATAATGAGTTCGCACAATTTCAGCGTGCATTCATTCATTCATAGGGTAATATCTCCGGCGGGAGTCTGGATCGAACTCGATGTATTCTAAGTGGGCAGCCTTCCAAATCTACATGCCACACCACAGCAGCACAGCACACTCATAACAACACTGGAACTGACCCCCTCGTCAAAGTGGCATTTGCAAATCTCGGTTATCACTTCGCTTTTGAATCTTTGATTATCTAGATAGACAGTCGTAGCTATGAATGCGTCAAAAAAAATATCACCCAACAGTTAGGTGACCAAAACAGGCACACATTGTAAGTTGTGTGACGCGGCCATAGTTTTAATTACAATACTCTTTGGACCCGATGATGAAATGCACACCAACCTAAGAAAGTTGGCCTTTTTTATTTATTATATTAGGAACACAGGTTTTTAACGCGTTTTTAAACTAAACATAGGTGTTGGACACCTACCTTATCCCGACGTTTCGACCGAGTTGCATCGGCCGTGGTCACGGGCTGACTGGAGCTGCGGTGTTACGCCTCCTCCTCTGCGGTGCAATCTTCATCCACCGTCGAACAGTTTTTCCAACTACCGCCGCACACTATACTAACGGTGTCCCTATTCCGTATCATAGCCGTATTCCGGTTGTTAGCCGACCGCGAACAAAGAGGTAGAGCGTTTGTAATTACTGGATTCCACACTGCAGATAATTTGTGGCCATCTTCCCGATTGAAGTTTTTAGGATGTTTTTTAATTTCAATCGCTTCACGTACGACTCGTGAATAAAAATGGCGATCAGTGGAAAGAACCTGCGTGCGATAAAATTCGATCCAGTGGTTTGTGCCACTTTCCAGCAAATGCTCTGCAATCGCTGATTTATTAGTTTGGCGGTTTTTTATTTAGTAAAAAAAGTCAAAAGTCCAAGACTCTATCTTCCGGGCAGATTCCTTTAGATAGAACCTGACCTGCCCCTCTCTCGACGGGATCGAGTTCACATCAGGATCGAATATGAATAAAAAAATCTGATATTTTAGTACATTGAAAACTGTTTCCATGGTTTTCATAGTAGCGTTTTGACGTTTACTCGATTCGAACGATCTCGATCAAGTCGGAGTAACTCCCTTGTTTTCAGTACCCTTAGCACGAACAGCTAACGATAAAAAAACGCGCGTAAAATTACTCGATAGAGAATTATCTATGGAAATTTTAATTTCGTTATTCGGCGGTAGATGGCGTTGTACAAATTTCCAATACAAAATTGCACTATCGAATGATTTTACGCGCGTTATTTTTTTCGATAGCTGTTCGTGCTACGGGTACAGAATTCAATTCTATACTTTTTAAACTTTATTCTAATTTTTTTAGAATGCAACAGTAAATTATGACTGTTCTTTTTTGATGAAAGAATGAATTGTAAATTTATCACAAAAATAATAAATTAAAATGTGAGCTACAACATGTTTTTTTTTAAATAATATCTTTTGTAAGTAACTACCTTATAACCAAAATGTCTCTTCTAAAGGCTTTACATGCTTGTGCGTTTTTCTCATTATTGCGTGGTCTATTTTTGAGAAAGCATTAAAAACTTGAGATTTTCTTCATTTTGTCACTTTTTTAGATATAGATCTACTTATTCATAAGTTGTCTAGTAGGTAGGTATGATATTCGTTCCGTTACCTCGCGAAACGTCGTATACGAACATGGTGTGATCCTAGCAGACTGTAGACTTAATTAAATAGATATTGCAAGGGTTATGGGCCTTAAGAATCATAAGTTAAGATGCAGACATCTTAACTTATGATTCTTAAGGCCCATAACCCTTGCAACTGCAGCCGGGCAAAAGCTAAAGGCTTTACTTTGGCTACATATCTAGTGTCGGAAGCTTTGCTAAAGTTGTAACTAAATAAAATGAACTCTCACTAAAGTTTGAAGACAAAAGTGCATAAAGGACCACTCAGCATTTATGCGATTTATACAGCAAACTATTTGTAACAAAGTTCATATTAAACAAACTACATACTTAATCAGTGCATGCGGGTTGTTTTCAAAACATGCACTAATCGAGTAATGTTTTTTTTTTAAATATGGGTATCACTTAAGCTATAAATAAGAAACAATTTTAAAGTTCGAGTTAAATAGAAGACAGAAAAATAAATAATTAAGGTTAATGTTGTCAACATTTTGTATTTTTTTTTATTATTTATTAATTTGGAACAAAACATTATACGTATTTCATATACATGGGTTTCTCTTATATGGCTTCGTTACTTATACATATAACAATTATTACACATATTATACAGAAATAGAGCAAAAAAAACTACTTTTAATTAATTACTTTTGCGTCAATGAAAAAGTTATAAAAACAATAAAAACTACACTGATGGAGTGTAATAAAGTTTCAGCATATTAGAGAATGATTTGATTGGATGGTGAAATATGATATAAAACATAACCTTTGTAGAAAATGTTACTAAATCCGTTGTGTTTGCACGTTAGTTTCCCAACATCCAGTTACGAGTAAAGGAGATTGCATTTTCAAAGACCGTTTTAAATTTCACGAGCTGAGCTGCAAGTCTTTATCGAATGGGTTTCGCTATCAAAGGAACTTATGCCAAACAAAACAGCGGGAAATTGAATCCCAGGTGAAATATCTCGCATATTTTTCCAGCCGCACTAACGTTAGTGTCTTATGGTGGAATCGCTCGATAACAATTCTTAAGGATATTGCTTACACTATGAATTGGTACCTACTTACCATAGGTAGAGTCTGTTCGGAAAGAGAACCGTCGTGGGCTTTGTGCTTGATCATCGTTTTTGTCATGTTTACGGCACTGATATACGAAATTATGGTGCGACTATCTTGAATCGATAGATATCAAGATATTACAGTCGCACTAAAACGTTACAGTGCCGTCAACATTTCAAAAATGGTAATCGAGTACGAAGCCCAAGACGGTTCTCTTTCCGAACAGACTCCAGTTGATTTATTTTTATAGTAATTTAATGTGTTTACCATTTTATCATCTTTATCAGCCATTTAAACGTCCCGCACAGCGTTAGGTATTTATAGACCATCCCTTATGGATGGTTACGGAGGATGGCCCAAAAGCATAACTCATATTAATTTTGAATCATCAAACATTGTAGTTACAATTAAAATATTTTGTTTTTTTATATTTTAAGTGTTTTTTTATTAACATTCTTTCAAATTGTCTGTGATACAATGCTAGAACAATATTAAGTATAATATTTTTAAGGATATCACTAAGGAGTTACGCAATTTTACTTCGACAAAACGGTTCAGTTTTTCAGCTGGTTCAAATAGGTGTTAAGAGGATTGTCAACCACGTGGTCTCCATACAAACGGCGATAACGTTTCCCACCCTCTAAACCTTAACCTACAGCAATGAATTTTTGGTATGTTTTTGAAATGCCTAAAAACTAGGGCTGTACGTTTTGATTTTTAAAATATTCATTGAAGATTTGAAAATATTGGCACTTCTGTGTTTGGTATGAAATCACTAAAATGCAAATATTTCGAAATCTATTATAGATATTTAAAAAATCAAAACGTACAGCCCTAGTTTTTAGGCATTTCAAAAACATACCAAAAATTCATTGCTGTAGGTTAAGGTTTAGAGGGTGGGAAACGTTATCGCCGTTTGTATGGAGACCACGTGGTTGACAATCCTCTTAAAGAATATCTACTACTTTCTTCTAATATCGAACGGTTTAAGTATAAAGACTCGCATTTCCCAGCAACAGGGATCGGCAGGCAGCAGACATATCTCTAGATTCCGTAAAGGCATTGTCACGAACCTATTGTCTGGCTTTAATTAAATTTTTAGGCTTATATTAAATCTGCAAAGTGAAGATTTCTTTGCGTCTATGTACTTGATTCAAAACTTTTAAATTCATCTTCAGCTGTTGAAGGTATGTCCTACAAACAAGACAGTCTAACGAACTTAAATAGTTATACGGCTTCCTGAAAAGATAATTATAGTAACTGTTAGACAGACAGACAGACAGACAAGCCGACAACGAAGAGTCCTAGTGCATTGATTAGATCTATGGGTATTTTTTACGAGATTCGGTATCCTCATAACACTTTTTATAGTGATGTGGGTTAAATTAGCATAGGTTAGTAAGTAGGTAAGGTAAGCAAGTAGGTAAGGTCTTCATAAACGGTCTTCAAAAGAAAAATATTTTATAATATTTTTTATGCACAACGGTTAAGTGACGATAAGGCCAAAGGTGGGAGCGCACTACACCCAAGATCCTCATCACTAATAAGGAACTGGCTATCTTACCTCTAATTACTGCCGGAACACTTTTTAAATGAGGATCAGTTGTAGGTTTGAATCAGTTTTATTGGTATAATATAAAAACATATTCATAGTTTCGAAACTTAGTAAAAGATTTTTTGAAATCCGTTTAGAAATGGTTGAGTTATTATAACTCAGTTATAATAAGATTTGAAGAAAATGCCAAGCTTAATGCAATATGTGCTTTATCACGACATATAATAAGGTTCGCGTACGTCTCCATGACGTCATAATGACCCCCCAAAATAACAGTGTTTTAGCTCGTTTTAGCTCGTATAGCTTCTCAGGTTTAAGAGATATCGTAAAGGTTTCTTAACAGTTAATCATATGGTGGCATAAGCATTCTTATAAGCCACTAAACAAAAATCGTTACTGATCCTCATTGTTGTTATGGCGTCAGACTTAGGTAAGATGGTGGTAGGTAGCCAGGCGGACATGAAATAAGCCCTACCACCAACCAATTTGGGTTTAATTACAATCCACATCAATCATGGACATAGTAAACATCAATGTGATATAGGAAAAGTAATAAAAATAGAACCATATTATAATCCAAAGATTTACAGTGCAAACATTCGGACATGCCTTTAAATCAGTCAAATGTCAAATTGTCAATATCGATAAAGATATATCTGTCAGTATGTGGGTCACTGCAATTTATTGCCTTTCACGAAATGCCAGGCGGTTTTATTGCATTTCAAAGTTATTACTTACTTGTATTGTAGACGACAACAATATGATGAAACCAATATTTTTCTTGAGCCAGTGATCAAGATTTTTAATGGACCGATAGTTAACCAGCTATCGTTTTAGATAACACTGTATGTATTATGTAAACTTTGTAGAAGAAATAAATATTTTTTTCAATTAATTTTAGATAATAGGTATTATTTTTTTACATTTGTTATTTTTTTAATTCTTAAATGCGCTCACTTTTTGAGAGTGGATAGGGAATGGATAGCTTCAAGCTGATTCCTAAAAATATCAAAAAAATGTGAACTGCGAATTGAAGCTATATTTTTTTTTATTATTATCTGATTTTTTTTAATATTTCCTGATAAATTACTGTATAAATTACAGCAGCAGAGTTTTTACAAAGATACGCCGAGCGTCAGGCATATTATACGGGTGAAATGTTAATAGTAAGCATTTTACGAAAATTCAAATGAACTCTGAACTTACGCAATAAAATGACTTATTTTGTGCTTGTAGACGCATTCGCCCTAAATGCACCGTAATTATGTACCGGAAATGCACATCGTAATCCTCGGGACAATAGCGATATAATATGATAATTCTGTGCATTTTCACCTTCCCCACTATCCCGTGGTCCAAGTGATAAGAAAAAAAAACATATTATTTTATTAGTGACAAGCACTCATGAAGCGCGCATAGCGGAACTTGACAGACTGATCGTACTCGATCACGTTGGTTAAGCAACGCTCGGTCCGGCCAGGTGTCGGATGGGTGACCGTTAAGTGGCATTACAACTGAGCGCTTCCGTGCGCCGGAGGGCACGTTAAACCGTCGGTCCCGGCTGCTGTCATCTGATAACAGTCGTTAAGCCAAGTTAGAGGCCTTACAGGCGGCTTGATAAACTCTAACACTAGAGGTGGCCACTATTCCTCATTCGATAAGAAGAAGTGACAAGCAACGTTCGAATCAGTGACATGTCGGAATTGTCGGACCACGTCGAGCAAAGGGGTAAGTTCATAGACATTCTATGCAATGAAGCATGGGGTGTTATCTTACATCATATTAATATACTTACTTTTTCTGTGTACCTAATCCAAAAAGCGGTGATTGCGCTCTACCATAAGTTAAGTATAGAAAGGGGGAATAACTAATACTAGACGTTTTTACCCTACCTTTTCAGGAGAAAAAAGGTTTTTTCACGCCTCCCTTAAAAGAATCTGGTTATTTCAACCATAATTTAATGGTGTGTAGCTATTTGACTATGTCTCTACTATTAGCATTATCGTGCCATAATTTCTAAAATCTAGATTTATTATCTCATTTCTAGATTTCTTTTCTCATTTCTAGATTTCTTTTCTCATTTCTAGATTTCTTTTCTCATTTGATCATCCGCTGTTGTCTATAACATGTTCCACAGAAAAAAACGTTTATTGTACGCAAGAGGACACTCGCGCGCAAACCGATTATCTGAATTAAACTGTACCTGTGACAGTTATAGAGCCATTACGGAGTATTTGGAGGCTCTTATGGAACACTGCTGAAATTATTCGTTCATGTAAAAATGGGTACTTTAACAGGGGTTTAAAAGATGAGATTGTATGTTGCAGTATTGCTCAGATGTTTCATTTTTAACCGACTTCATCAAAAGGAGGAGGTTCTCAATTCGATTGTATGTTTTTTTTATCGTTGTTCGCGCGTATCTTCGACATTTATGGAACGTTTTAGATGATTCTTTTTTTTTCGATTGAGGTTTCTTGCGAGATGGTCCCATTTAATTTTTTTTCAAATCGGTTCAGTAGTTTACAAGTAATCCTGAAAATACTATGATATTAAATCAACTAACTTGACCATTTTGTTATTTATGAAGCGAATTAGATGATTTTTTTGGTTGGGGAAGGGATACCTTTGTGTAGTCTTTTCAACCGACTTCAAAAAAAGGAGGTATTCAGTTTGTATTATTATTATTATTTATTTATTATTAAAAAGTAATTTACATATATAATGTATGTATGTATGTTTCTCCGCGATTATCTCACGTTTGGCTGAGCCGATTTTTTTACCTAAATAATATACCTACACTACCTAATACAGAAGGTACTTACACTAAAAATAAAATAATAATAATAATAATATAATAATATTTGACAACATCACATACATTGCTCCGATTCCAAAGTAAGTAGCTAAAGCACTTGTGTTATGGAAATCAGAGACAACGGTGGTATCACAAACACCCAGACCTGAGACAATATTGAAAAGTTCATTTTCTACATTGACCCAGCCGGGGATCGAACCCGGGACCTCAAGAGATGGTGACTCCTTGAAAACCGGCGTGCAAACCACTCGACCACGGAGGTCGTCGAAAAATAAAAAAATTGTTTAAAAAACAAAAAATCCGACTTCAAAAAACCTGCCTCTAAAAAGCAGGAAATAATATACAAATCATTAGATACGCATTATCATTGTTATAATAAAACACGTCAATTGAAGTCGGGTGGGGCTTTTAGAATAAAAAAGGAAGATGTACTCCAGCCCTACCCGACTTTAATAGACGTATTTATTATAACAATGATAATGCGTATCTAATGATATGTATATTATTTCTTGCTTTTTAGAGGCAGGTTTTTGAAGTCGGTTTTTTATTTTTTAAACAATTTTCCAAATCTTAAAATTATGTTATTATTGGTAAATTATTACAAACAACGTAAGTAATCTATTCAACAAATCAATATACCTATTCAAATTACATAAATAATTATTTTCAAGTCAGTAACAAAAACAATCCAAAGTATTTCATAAGTAAAATTTCAAGACATGGATGGTGTCAATCAAATTATCATTACCAGTGATAGATGCGATGGGGTTGCCACAAAAAATAAAAAGCTACCATATGGTAGGAACAGTGACGGATCACTGCAACACTGCGAGTGTTAATTAAGGAGTTAATTAAACCTTGTAGTAATTTAACGTTAAATAATTAAGAGAGAGAAAGGGTCCGTAGGTAGGTGTAGGTAGACTCTTAAGGGTTCTATTAAATACAAAAGATTAATTAGCGATATCCTACACAGCAGAGATATTATAAGAGTTAAGTACATAAGTTTGCTTGACTATACCGGGTGTAACAAGACCCTCGACGAAGCCGAGGTCTATGTATTACGAATTCATCAGGACCATTTCTGTTCAAAATTATTGCTGGGAAGCGATTTAAATTTTTGGTGTCAAAAAACCACTGCATACTTTACCACGCAATGTAACGCGTACAACAGATCGCGCCTGCGAGTGTATGCTACACAGCTGCTAGCGGCCGAGTTGAAAGGCAGCGTTTATGTGCGTGCTCATGAGATACATTGAGTGGTGACGTTTTGAAGTCATTGTTTGTTACGAAATAATTAAAATTTTGATATTTTTTCTTTGGACAAAAATTAGGAAATAACGAATAAAATAAGATTTCATAAAAAAATGTTTTTTTTTTTGACTTTGACCTTCAATAACTTCGTAGGTATTGGTTTCCCAGGTATAGTCTAGAAGACAAAAATGATCCTGATGATGGGCGGAATGCGTGGACTTCGGCTTCGTCGAAGGTCTTGTTACACCCGTTATTAAAATAAAAAGTATAACTAAAAAAGATGTAAAGAAGTAACCTTAGAAATCCCACAGCACTCTAGCGACTTCTTCGCATAGTCGTTTTCTGTCCATGCTGTTCGTCTATGGAACTGACTACCAGAGGACATCAGCAAATCTCAGACTCTCAAGTCCTTTAGAGATAGAGTTAGAAATCATTTCCTTTCCTCTACATCTGATTGACTTATCCTTATCCTTTATCCTATTTGTATTTATCTTTAGATATTACTAATGTTTGTTTTCTTATACACACTTGTTCTTCCCTTTTTAAAATTGCACCCACTCCCCTATTTTTCCTTTTTTTCTATGTATGTTTCACCCAAAGGTTGCCTGAAAGAGATTGCTGCTTAGCAATAAGGCCGCATCTTGTATACTTTCTTCTTTGTATTTTTGTTCTCTTTTCTGTAATATTTTTACTTGTGTGCAATAAAGCGTAATTTAATATTAATTATTATTATTATTAAAGATTTCAAATTGACCTACAAAAACGCATCTCAGATGGGAAAGCGTAGGTATTAAGCATAATAATATGGGAAAGTGCGGAAGCTATATTGACCTTTAACAAAGTCAAAGTCAAAATGACTTTATTCGCACTTTTGAATCGTCTTTATTTTCCTACCACCGTTCCAGACCTTTTTAACTGACAAGAAGAACGCTAGAAACTTATCATCAGCTGTAACAGAAATAAGTAACGATACTTACAAATTTAAATATATCGTTACCAAATACAGTACAACATGATTATTGACAACAAAGTACTTATACTAGAAAGTTATGTGTTACATCATTTCCACGTATTTCGATCGTTCAGATAATCGTTAACTTTATACCCATACCAAACCATAACTTTACCCGTACCTACTAAAATACTAACAATTGATATTATAAAATATGTTTACAGTAAATTGGATCTTGCTCATCATCCAAATTTTCACATTTAATCAAAAATCAAAATCAAAATATATTTATTGCATATCATGTGGTTATTATCAATCATTTAGGTACTGAGCGAGTAGCTCAAAAACGATTTAGAATTAGAACAAAGTGTAACAGCACAAAAGTTATAGAAAATTTTATGAAAATATTTTCTCTACAACGCACCATTTTTGAGATATTGGCGAGAAGCCTTAAATTGATACCTTTGTCCCCTCCCTCCTAAAAATCAAAATCAAAAAATCAAAAAATCATTTATTCAGTCTAGGCTGTTACAAGCACTTCCAAGCCTAGACGTCAGGACTTTTAGTATGTTTTCTCACTAAGCACCCTGAATAGATTTCTGCAGAAATCGCTTAGGTTCCTTAGGCTTAGGCTCACGCACTCTACAACTACTATATTGATTGGACTATGACTATAATATCAAATCAAAGCAAACATAATTGATAAATGCAATTATTATTATTTTTTAGAACTATCCCTAATAAACATTAACCAAAATATATCTTTAACATAAAAAGGTACGCTCTAACACGGAGCACCCAGCTACATATTATCTCTGCATTCATTTATCCATTTTAATTAGATGAATATTCATTATTCATTCTTATTAGAATATTATCTAATCATACAATCAACCAAACATGCGACAGTTTCCACATGTGAGCTGCTCACTTTTGATTCATTCTCTATTCGAGTGTAAAAATAAATAATTGCGATCGAGATACAAATATCTCTCACATTTGAACCGCTACAATTATTTTGAGATTAATTTCACTGTTAATGAAAGCTTTGAGCTTTTAGGGATCGTTGATAAAATTATTATAACTAAGTAGAAAAAAAATTCTAACCTAAGCAAACATTTCAGTGAATAATGTGTTTGGTAAAGTCTAGAAATAATGTTTTTAGCAAAACAAAAAGCAACTTGTAGGCTGCCTGTCCATTGACGTGGAGCGACGCGGCGGGCGGCGGCGGTGCGGAGAAACGAGGAAATATTAACCAATAGGATTGCTGAGCCGAGATTTTATGCAATCCTATTGGTTAATATTTGCTAATTTCTCCGCTCCGCCGCCACCTCGCTTCACGTCAATGGACAGGCAGTCTTAAAGTGGGAAATAAATCGAAATCACTATGTAACAATAGGCATTTTAATAAAGACAAGAATAGTTTAGATGTTTGTTTAAATATTTAACATTCTCTAAAAGGTCCATCTGATTTACAACGGCTTAGCTTTCTTAAATCTTACCCCATCAATCAACCATGCAGATCATTACATTTTTTTAGAACTGCTTACCTTCGCCATAATTTTACCTCTCGCGACTTACTGCCACAAAATTGGTGGTTTCTTCAGTGGTTCATTAATGCATTTTTAGAAATAATTAAAGCAATAAAGGTAAAACAGTCCTTTTGAGATCTTTGCAAAAATTATCAAAAATCTCTTCACATATTAAATGCTAACATTTTATTTCCAAGCAAGTACGGAACCATTAGCAAGTTTCCCAGCGCTCGGTTCTAATCGTTTTATGCTAGGCGTCTAGTTAACTCGACTGTGATAAATGACGGGGCGTTATCAGTCGATCTGTGCCCGATGCAGCTGTGGATGGACCTGTGCTACATACAGTATAATATTATGTAACAGTAACTCAACTAGCTGAGTACCAAATATTTTTAACCAACTAAAATTGGAATGTGTAAAACATACAAATGACATTGTTTTTTTTAGGGCCTCCACATGCACAGGCCTGTCCCTGCAATATCGTACGGAGAGGCGCGGCCTCTCCGCGGCCTTCTGGCCTTTCAGCGTGTGTAGGGGGAGGTCTTCAGAAGTTTTTTTTTTTATCTCATTTTTAAAGGACTTTTATCTTACAAGATAATATGCCAGTCCTATCGTATCCTAAACATGCTAACTACATACTAAAATATACAATACAACAATTACAAGTTTAATTGCTAGATTGCGAGGGCATTGATCACCGATGACTGGCCAACTGGCCATATCACAACTGTATTTGGCTGAACTAGAGGTTGGGTTACTAAGTAATCTCTGAAAGATGCCTATATAAGTCCAATTTATTTATATTCAGAGCAGTCATTAGCGTTCGACGCTCTCTCCCATTTTTAACACACTCCGACAACAAATGCTGAACATCATCGATTCAGGAGATTGATGATATAGAGATTTAGCCGGAAGGCTCCAGGAGGCCGTGCCTCTCCTTACGATCCTGCATGCGGAGCCTTAGATGAGATAGGTCATACATCGTCTGATAGGTTTGTTGCGGCTTTTGCGCTTGCTTCTCCATCGTAATATCCATCCATCGTTGATATTGTAACGTAGAAAGAAATGAATCGCATACGCAACTTTTTTTTTTAATTGTTGCCAGCTCTGAGATCCAAATATAATGCCTCTGATGAATCGATGTAAAAATAACTAACCTTTCTATATTACCTATTGCTTCGAATCTGGGTATTATGATGACGTCATTATTATTTTTATTCGTGACGCTATTGCAATACCAGTAGTGTGCCTAGGTTGACCTCTGGCAATTCTTCACACTAACTAACAGAACCAAAACACTTCTAAAAAGTAACTCCGTGAATGTTTTCTTTAGCAATTTTATAAGATTTTCATTTATTTACAGTACCTACTGCTTCCGTTTTTGTGTATCAGATTTTATATCCAAGTAAGAGTATTATGAGTTGAGCTACTGCTTTGATTCATATTTACTGTGGCTTCATGACTTGCTATTGCATTATTCAGTTATTTTGGAATATGTAATTGATACTGTTTTTGTTTTAATGCTAATGGCAATGTTGTCACGACGTTCTATGGCTACGTTTATAAATTACAGTTACATAGTTTATTTTCATGTATTTACGTGTAGTTTTCACATAAGTACTTAAATTCACTCATTGGTCGAGTCAATTCTTATTTTCAACAATTTAGAAATATAAATATACATTACACAGTAATTTTGTAGATGCTTTAATCTCTTTAAGGGGGTGTTCTACCAATGAAACCATTTTTTTTTGCCAAATTGACGACTTTTTTCTTTCCCATACTAATACAATGTTTTATTTAGCTGACTAGTTAATATGGAAGGCACAAAATTTTTTGTCGTTTTTTGACCCATGTTTATTGTGCAAAAATGTTTAGTTTTATTGGTAAAACACTCTCTTAAGGGGTTTAAAACAACTACAAAATGACGGTTTATAGCTCAATTGTAACAAGAAAGCTATCAAATTGGGAGGCAATGTTGTTTATAGCTTTATTTTAGGTTTTGCAGTAAAACTTAAATTTATTAATATTCAAATCATCGAACGAGTGATTTACATTTTACCAATGAAAATTCAAATGCCTAAAAATGCTTTCATGATAACTATAAAACAACTTTGCTCAAGTTTGATATTGAAACAGAAATGTCATAAAACTCTATTATAAACTTTCGGAAGGGTTCCGTCCATTTCGTGAGAACTTTTTTATATGTAAAGTTGCAAACTATGAACATACTAAGAAGAAACGCACAGAAAAATTGTTTTACTTTTGTAAGTTTTTCTGTTATTTTTCTCCTACTTTGGCAATATTTTTTTAAGTCCTGTTTTAATAAGATGTGGAAAATAATAGTGTTTGTTTAATTCATCATGAGTGAAAAGAACCACGGTGATCTAGTGATCGAGTATCTGATTTGGCTCATCAATAGTTGCAAGTTCAATACCTATGTAGATCACAAAAAATTTTTTCACACTTTTAATAAAAAAAAACAATTGAGTTAATTATTCGTAGGTCACAAAATCGCTACACTTATGTAGTTATATTTTTTTCATTTACTTTATTTTCAACACAATTTGACCAATTAGGTACATCTCCTAAGCATTAATACGCCAGAATTATAACGTTTCATTACCCGCCTTAAATATGAATTAAAAGAACAAAGCTAAAATAAACCTAATGAGAGCTACACATGGTGCAGAATTACTTGTGCCATTTTGGGTCATATAAACATTTTGCCTCCCGTATAATCCCATTTTTCCCAGGAAGTAAGCTTCGTAATAAATTAGGCGTAAGATAAAAAAAGGATGCGTAATTTTCACAAAATATTACGAAAGTGATACTGGGCCTTATCTACAAGACGAGTAGCTGCTAGGGTATTTTGTTACAGTGCTTACATTAAGGCACTATATTCCTAAATCTTCTAGAAGTTTTTTTTAAGTATTTGTGAAGGGTCATCGACTCTTCAGGAGTAACTAAACATCTAAAAATAGAACCTCTAACATTTTAATACTAAGTACCTATACCTACCTAATTTTACCCTAAAAGTAAGTTTCTAGGCTACGATATGCAGAAATTAATATTGGCAGTAAGCACCAAGCAGTCTGTAATTAAATTTAAAAAAAACTAATTAGCTATAGCTTCCAGGTTTTTATTATTATCATTGACATTTTTAATGAAAAATAATTGGTTTTTGAGAGATGTGCCAGCGTTTTGTCTTACTATAAAAATAACCTTGAGTCTTTATATTCACATTTCAAAGAAATTAGCGTTTTTCCAAAGAAGTTATAAAATAATTAAAGTATTGATATTGATGTACTTACACCAACTTTAGTTTTAAGAAGCAAAATTCTTAAATTAGTGCCGTATAGTGAAAAAACCATAATAAATTATCAGGTATTTTAAAACGAAGACAATCTGTTCAAGTGGAATTTCAGCTTGCCAGATGTATTTTTCACAAAAGTTTCAGCTGTAACAAATAAGAATACGACTCATATCTTTTCACTTATTCTTTGTATTGTTAAAAAAAGGGAACGTGATCCGAATATGTATGTATACATACAGCCTTAACTACGAGTTAAGCGCAGCCACATACAGAGGGAATCTTTCCATGTATGGGTATATCTAAAAATGAATTGGGGATTTAGGACCACGTGAATGAACAACTTTTACTATTGGTCCAACCTCGGAATCGCGAGGAAAAATCAGCAGTTCCATACATAGTCGAGTCGATGTTGTACTTTTCTATGGAACAGCTGATTTTTTGGAGATTCCGTGGTTGACCCCATAGTAAAAGTTGTTCACTTACGTGGTCCGAAATCCCCATTTCATTTTTAGATACCTATACTTAAAAATTAACGGTGTATAGTAGGTTCATTCGGAATGATTCCGTTTCGGAATTCCGAATCAAAATTCCCTTCAAATATATGGACAGTCTAATCCGTGGTTACGTAAGCGTGGTTTATCTTAAACGCCGGTGGCATGAGGAACTAGCGATTTTAGTACGATTAGAGACGCTTGACATTTTGACCGAGCTATACCGGGAGGAAATCACGAGAGTTATTTATAAAAGACTAGCTTCCGCCCGGGACTTCGTCCGCGTGCAAATTCAGAAAATCCCTAGGAAACCTTTGACCGGGATAAAAAGTATCCTATGTTTTAATCCAGGCTATAAACTGACTGTGTGTCGAATTTTATCCAAATCTGTTCAGCCGTTTTTGCGTGACTGAAGAACAAACATCCAAACCCACAAACTTTCACATTTATAATATTATAGTAGGATATTAGGAAGTAGGACATTAGTTATTCTGTGGTAGGACTAGCGGGCAAAGTGATATTACATGTGACTTATCTATAATGGATGGGATTAATGCCATATATTGACTTTAAGGAGCTCGGTGGCGAAGTGGTTTAGCGCCTGGCCCTGCGATTGTTCGCAAGGGTCGGTCATGGGATGGGTTACCAAAAATTTACTATATTAAGCCACTCCGTGCTTCTGAAGCCACGTTAAGCCGTTGGTTCCAGCTGTATTTGCAGTCGATAACACCCACCAATCCACACTGGGCCCATGTGGTAGATTATAGCCCATCCTCTTTATCCACCCATATGGAACGCCTGTGCCTCAACATTAAAAAAATGGCTGATTTTGGTGGATGGTGAAGCACCACAAGGTTTTCACCGTTTTCATCTTCAGCAAAGCCTTGTGTCCTAATAGTGCACTTTAATGTGCTATTAATAGTGATTATGATAATAGCCGTTTCCGTGTTTTAACGTAAGTTACCACAACACCAAAAGTGAACAATACTAATGCTTTTCAATTAGTCTAAACAATAAAATCATCTTCACGCACCGCGCGAGCCGTGACTGCGCCATTTCCCTTGTCACAGATGGTTAGCTAAACAAAATGGCCGCTCCAAATAACAGATTCGACAATTAAACTGATCTTTTTGAAGCTTGCCGGAAGGTTATCTCATTTAAGTAATGTAAAGAGATTTCAAATTGAATTTCAACAAAGATTGGCTTCCTACATGCATTTTTAAAAGGTATGCACAAAGACTTCTATGTTATGTAATTGAAGTCTTTGGGTATGCAATGCAGCGTATTTTTCGTAGAGTTACTGTTTATCTATGGGCAGTTTGAAAAGAGGGGGAATATTGTAGTTTGATATAGGTAGTAGGTACCTAGGTACTTATTGTTGCAAAAAAGGTTTTCCTATCTTTAATAAGTGGTAAATAACACAGTAACAAATTGTCAATAAATATAGTAATAAAATATAATATCACCCCAAGCACAGAATATGTATAAGTAGGTACTACGCTATGACCCAAGCTAAAAACACAAATATTTATGAGCAAGACAGAAACAAACTAAAATTATTTTAAATTGATATAGGTTTAGGATTATTTTAATATTGTAATATTAGGCAAATTCAATGCGATTACCTACACAGTCGGGTTAACCATAAATCCCATTTACACTTGACTTGTATTAAAAACTTACATCATCTTGAGTACGTCTCTAACTTGCTGTACTTCACTTGAATATTAAGTAACTTGTACTTGCCAAGTCTGGAGCGTAAAATTAACAAAGCAACTGAGAACTTAACAGTGCAAGTATAACCGACTTGCTCCTATCAATCTGCAGTCTTGGACTTCGCTAATAGTTTGAATAGGGGTTAGGTAGTAAAGGCGGTTTCTATCTTACGCGGATGCGAGTGCGAGTGCGGATTCAATCAGCATGCGGTTTTTTTCTTCGTACTTTTTATCCGGAGCCCGCTTTACTTAAAAACGTAAGTACTAAGATTGATGACTAATAAGATTCAAGTAAGTCCATTTTGGCTGATGGACAAGTCCATTTTGTGGTTCTGCCACAACATATTCAACCGGCTCTTCCAGGCTTTACAAAGTTCACAGGATTACCTACCACGATCCTTTAGATTCAATAAAAATCCTTTTTGCTTATATTCTTTACTAACGTTAGTACCCTAATACTGTTACTTTTTTATTCTGTAGTTACGGTAAGTGCATTCTAACTTCTATGGTCATAATGCACTGTTTTTCAGTCTTTATTTCATCAAGACTGAATATTAGGTATTTGATTGAATCAGGCGTCACTTGGCGGAAGTCCCAAACCATTTTGAAAAAAGAAATATAATATAGCTTACAAAATATGCAAGATGCACCGCCCGCCCGCCCGCAAAACTCCGGTGTTGGTTTACACACGATCTAACTCCTGAGGATGCTCCGGGTTGGGGCAAAACACGTGTAGAGTAGCCTAATTGGTGAAGGTGCAAGGTGTGTTGCTGTCTTGCTAAATGCAGGTATTGTGCACTGATATTTTGTGGTGTGCATGTGCATATTTTTGCTGGCGGGCGGGCGGTGCATCTTGCATATTTTGTTTGCGGAAGTAAGCTACATATATCTATTTTTTCAAAATGAATATTAGGTATTTTGGCCATATGAAGGCCCCGCGCAGACAGAAAGAGTTCAGCCGTTCCGAGTTCTGCGTTTAGTTGTAACTTCGATTGATGGAGAATTCTGACTGCCTGTCGTCTGCGCGGCGCTATAAAGTTACAAACTATAAAAAATTTGGAACGCAGAACGCAGAACTCGGAATGACTACAAATAGGACCGTTTCGTCGATATTTCCGACTCCCACTTATTTCTTCATGCAGATAGGTACCTATAAAGGGATCACAGCTTGTTAAATGTTTATTCATGTCTTGTAACTCGCCAAATATGGCGATCGAAAGCATTTAGGTCCGAGCCATGCTAAACTAGGAAATTTCCTAACTGTGATGCTGCTGTTTACTGCAGTAGGAAAAGATTATGTAATTTGTTGGAGCAATTTCACCTTCTGTTTCAAAAAGTTTGCGTAGGTATCTAATCTTCATTTACTTTATTTTAAGCTGCCCAGAATATATTGTTTCCTACATCTATTAATAGTGTAGAATGAAACTGATTTATTTATCAGCCGGCTTACTCTTAATTCATTAAACCGGCGAATAGGAAATATTAAACAGTAAATATGACAGTAAACTCCACAAGTTGACTCTTACAGCTTTCAAATTCAAATAAATACATTTTTAATTTATATAAAAAAAACTTATCAGAAGTTAGCTCGTTTGTATAGAAAACCATAAATTATTAGTGGCTCCTATTTTCTTTTGATCAGGGGTGGAATTGCGTAAGGTAATCGTATTCATTTGACAGTTCATATCGTATTCCATCGGCTGCAATTTGTATGGGATTGTTATGATACAATATGAACTGTCAAATGAATACGATTGACTTTACGCAATCACCTATCAGTTTATTATGTCAACTGTTTCTGTTGTCAGTAAACACCAAACGCTTTTAACATTTATTTCAAATCAATAATGGTCAGACCAGAACCATTATTTTTCAGTGGAATCTGAATCATACACGATTGATTAGAGATCAATTGGTTGATTTAAAGTTGATTGTGAAAAATCGTCTGACAACAGTATATAAATAAAGTCTGTATAATTTTGATTCTTAATGTAATTCTTTCACTCAGGAACATTATTATTATTATTATTAAGCTTTATTTTGTCCCTTACAAGGAGATTTATATTATCTTATAATTTACTTTTATTTGTGTACTTATTTATTTGTTAGAAATTTTAGTTTTTGTGCTTAAAGTAACGTTAGTTTTTGTTAGGTGTAAGGGCCGCCTTTTGCGGTGAAAGCCTCCTCCAAACCATTCCAGGTGACTCTGTCTATTGCCAGTCTGGGCCATAGGTTTCTTGCTGTCAGTACTATGTCGTCACTCCATCTTTTAAATGGTCTACCCTTTCTCCTTTTTTTATATATTGGACTAGCTTCTGCCCGCGACTTCGTCCGCGTGGATATTAGAGAAAATCCTTAGGGAACCGTCAACCAGGATCAGACCAGCCGTTTTTACGCAATTAGGCGCGCTGCTTGAGACATCTGCCGCGTGTGGCGGACCTCGCACAAGGCTCCCCGTTTTCGGTCCCGGTCCCGTTCCCGTTCCCGTTCCCGTTCCCGTTCCCGTTCCCGTTCCCGTTCCCGTTCCCGTTCCCGTTCCCGTTCCCGTTCCCGTTCCCGTTCCCGTTCCCGTTCCCGTTCCCGTTCCCGTTCCCGTTCCCGTTCCCGTTCCCGTTCCCGTTCCCGTTCCCGTTCCCGTTCCCGTTCCCGTTCCCGTTCCCGTTCCCGTTCCCGTTCCCGTTCCCGTTCCCGTTCCCGTTCCCGTTCCCGTTCCCGTTCCCGTTCCCGTTCCCGTTCCCGTTCCCGTTCCCGTTCCCGTTCCCGTTCCCGTTCCCGTTCCCGTTCCCGTTCCCGTTCCCGTTCCCGTTCCCGTTGCCGTTCCCGTTCCCGTTCCCGTTCCCGTTCCCGTTCCCGTCCCCGTCCCCTGGATGTGCATGTCCAGGTCCAATCATGGCCACCGTGTTGGACTTCAAAATAAATGTCATTTTCGCAACCACCATCCCATGAAACCTCAAGAACGACATCCACATCGCTTTTCATGTTTACTTACGCCATTTACACCATAAGGGAGGATTTTCAAAATAACAAAATATGTGTTTGCCTATTTATTTTTAGACATGCTCCTACAAATTTTAAAGTTGTAATGTCTATTTTATATTATTTTTCCATACAAAAATTGAACCCCATTTTCACCCCTTAAGGGGTTAAATCATGTCCACCGTGTTGGACTTCAAAATAAACCTCATTTTCGCAATCACTATCCCATAAAACCTCAAGAACGACATCCATATTGATTTTTATGTTTACTCACCCCATTTACCCCTAAGTGGTTGATTTTCAAAATTACAAAATATATGTTTGCCTATTTATTTTTAGATGTGCTCCAACGAAGTTTAAAGTTGTAATGTCTATTTTATATAATTTTTCCATACAAAATTTGAACCCCATTTTCACCCCTTTAGGGGTCAAATCATGTCCACCGTGTTGAACTTCAAAATAAATGTCATTTTTGCAATCGTCATCCCAGAAAACCCCAATAACGACATCCATATCTATTTTTGGGGTTTTTTACCCCTTTTCACCCCCATTTCATCCCAATAGGGGTTTAAATACTAACAATAACAATATACGTTGCGTTAGATTTCTATCCATAAGCCTAAATTATAAATTTAGCGATTTTTACTTCGAAAATAAAGGATTTTCTTCAATACACAACTTCATCCCCCTTTTGACCTCTTCGGGGGTAGAATTTTGAAAAACGCTGAGACCCGTATTTATTTATTTTTATTGGTCAGTCTAAACACAAAATTTGAAGATCCTAGCTTCAAAACTGAGGGACTTTCATACAAACTTTGATCCCCTTTTTTACCCCCTTAGGGGGTGAATTTTGAAAAATCCTTTCTTAGTGCACCCCTAGACCTCATAAGGAACCTGCGTGCCAAATTTGGAGTCTCTAGACCCAGCGGTTTGGGCTGTGCGTTGATAGATCAGTCAGTCAGTCAGTCAGTCAGTCATTCAGTTTACGATTTTATAAATATAGATATCAATTTGTGATTGTGTGTGACCATCTTTTGTCTGGTACTCTCTGAGTATGGCCTGTCCATTTCCACTTCATTGTCAACACCTGTTTGACCGCATCTCTCACCTTTGTTTTTTCCCTTATCAGTGAACTTTTGACTCTATCTTTCAATTTGATATTCATAAAACTTCGTTCCGAAGTTTTTACTCTGGAACATATTCAGTAGTAAATACTATCAATATCGAATAAATATTTTCTTGTTACTGGAAATCATGGCAAATTAAAACTTCTTAAGTAGGTACCTAGGTATTATCCAAAACCCACCAAAAAAGTTTTAATAGGTAACTCGTATTTACTAAGCTAGTTCTTACTAGTTACTAAGTTATTATTTAAACTTAAATAAAGTGGGAATACTGAAGTTCAATTAAGAAAATTTATTCTATGTAACAAAATTTGAGTCGACGCATTTTCATTAGTGTACTTTTACCGAATGATCAAAGTAAGTATTTTGTTACCTCAAATAATAAACATGTTGAACAAAAACTGTCGATGATAGATGAGTTTCAAGGGAGATTGGGGATAGGGTTGCCAATGATAGTGACAGTCCTGCCAGGGGTCAACTATATTGGACCACCCAGCTAACAGGTTTACTCTACTTAGTACTTTGACAAACCGGTGCTCTTAATTTTATATAAGTAAGTAAGTTATGTAAGTAAGCCATATGCTCGGCGTTTCCCTGCGTAATCGAATCAGAAACGAAGAGATCCGCAGGAGAACTAAAGTAACCGACATCGCTCGAAGGATTGCTCAGCTGAAGTGGCAATGGGCGGGACACATAGCGAGAAGAACCGATGGCCGTTGGGGCGGAAAGGTTCTTGAATGGCGACCGCGCACCGGACGGCGCTCCGTGGGTAGGCCCCCGACAAGGTGGACCGACGATCTGGTGAAGGTCGCGGGAAGCCGCTGGATGCGGGCAGCGCAGGACCGATTGTCGTGGAGATCCTTAGGGGAGGCCTATACCCAGCAGTGGGTGTCGTGCGGCTGATATGATGATGATGATGAAGTAAGTTATTAAATATTTGTTCCTATTAGTTTTTTCAAATCTTTTATGTTATGGAAGAGTGATACCCTCAATACAGCTACATACTTAACAAGTTATAGTTTAGATTTTTTTTTGTTGCCAAACAATATCATAATATGCGCCTTTTAACGGTATTGTTACTTTATGGGACAGAAAAATCTGTTTGACCTAGACCATAGCCTTCTATATTTTACAAGCCATGAAGTAAGCGGAACGGCAACGTCGCATGTGGTCAAGTACGGGGTATAACATTATTTTAATTATAACATATACTAAGAATAGACCTAGCAATATTTTAAATATTGCTGTAAGTGATTTGATTGTATAACTATGGCTTTATCTATTGAGAATTAAATAAAATCTAACAATTAAAAAAAAAAAAAAAAAAAATTTAATTATTATTTATTATTTGTTTTTCCTATACTATCTATCTTTAAACTAGTTGTAAATTGTGATGTAAGATTATTTCAATAAAGATTTTGTATTTATTATTATTATTTATTTATTAGGACATGAGGTTTGAGTCAAATTGTTTGACTTTCTCGGGGTCCTTTAGTACGATGAGGATTTTGATCTAGGCCTTCTCTAGCTCTGTCATCATTGGAAAGGTATTTAAATTTGAAACATTTTATTGTATGACAGCAAGCGTCAACTATTAGTACTTTGAGAGTTAAATCGCTCTGAAATCAACCAAATTTTATAACATTAATGACCTGAAACTCCGAAAATACTAACTATTGATAAAAATAATGTTAACAGCAAATGTTTTTCATGTAAAAACCTTTCTAATGATATATCATTCAATGCTAGAGGTGGGGTAGATTAACTCCCATAGACAATAAACCAGTTTTATAATTTAATAACCATTAACTCCAAAAGTATTAACAATTGATAAAAAGTATATTAACAGCGAATGTTTGTCTTTAAAAAACCTTTCTAATGATATATCATTCATAGCTAAAGGGCGTGTTAATCAACGCCCTGCTGAAAAAAATCAACAAAAAAGATTGACATCTTTGACAGCCATTTTTTCCTGGTTAAAATTGATATTTTTCTTATTGTTTAATATATAAAGAACTTCAATAAAAGAACTACATTATTTTTATAATTTCAACCCCACACAATCATTACGAAAAAAGTTATCGACCTTTTAAAATTGAAATATTCCCATACATTTAGTATGGAGACCAGCCGACGACATGACCACGAACTGACAGTAACAGACGTTGCCAAACCTAAGTTCATGGCTTGATACCAATAGAGAAGGCCTAGACTAATTAATAAGGATTCACAAACGTCTGAGGTACCTACTCTATGGTTTCCGTAACTTTCAAAATGAAGACTAAGTATAATATTTGCGGATTCATTTCCGACAGCTATATTTGGTGTCAGTAGAGTTAGTACAGTGAACGGAAATGATATTCAATCAATTTTATACTTAAATGCAAAGCTATTAAGGTTCAAAATAAATAACAGATTTTTGACAGTGATCCGCTGCTCTTCACTCGAGAATGTATAGAAAAGGGAGAGAGAGAGTCATTTTGTACCGCAAGCGCTCTGAAGTTGCCGCAGATCATTGTCATTCAACCGCATTGTATTCTTCCGTCGGGAAGAAAATTTATATTTCGAATAGAGGAAATAGTTCCGACCGTTCGGAATTTAAAATATTCAGCTATTAATACATTTAAAAAATGTCTCAGCCGATTAAAAAAAACTTTAGGCTGTAAATTAAAACATAAAGAATACATACCTTTTAAGCAGTCGTGTAAAAACCAAACTAGGCTCAAGTATCAACTTTCCTCGTTAAGTATTTCGAGATCGTAAAGAAAATGGCACACCATAAAATGTCGGATAAACAATAAAAATGTTTACGTTAGATTAACGTTGTTTATCCAGCAAAGAAATAAACAACCATAAAATAACTTATGCGAGTCTTAAACAGTATCATTGACTTATTAATTACAAATTATTCCTTTACTACTCCTAAAGGACGGAACAATTAAAAATCTACTAAATAAAGTTCTCATATACTTATTGATCGAGAGCGTGAAGCGCGAGCGAAGCGTCTCCGTTTCAGCTTGGGCAAATCAAATCAAATCGTTTTATTCACACAAAACAGAGTGCATACAGTTGTTATTGATGTTGAGTTGTTGTTTTTTTTTCTTTATTTTATTTAGGAACTTTGTTTTTTAAAAAACAAAAACATGTCAGTTCCATCGAACCAGAATAATACAAACAGTACAGAGTCAGTGCATAAGTAAGTAAGGTAGTGTCCTTATTGTTTGTACTTGTTGAGTTGTTTGATTGATGTTGAGATGTTGAGTTGTTATTGATTGGCAAAAATGCTTTCGTGTGTCTGTCCATCTGTTCTCCTCTACAGGCCGCTTTTCTCAACGGATTCTCGTGAAACTTTGTGAGCAGGTTCAATAATAATTATTTTTTTGTCGAGACAGTTTTTTCGAAATTTTTCGAAAAAAAAAACACATTTCAGCCATTTCGAAAAGTCACAAACGCGAGGTCTACTCAGACACTAGTTTTATAATTATGTCAGGGTTTTGATGAGAGTCCAGTGATAGAGTCAATATTGAAAAACTTTTTTATTCTTTCTGATGTTCATGATTTTGTATCAGAAAGAATAGAAAAGTTTTAAATTATTATTATTTCGATGTAGGTAGTTACCAAAAGTATCAAATTAAACGGTATCTGTATGTGATGTGATGTGATGTATAATAAGTACTTGAACATCTTGTTTTCTAAATAACTTTGTCAATTTTGTCATGAAACAAACACGAGAGTCACGGAATCACTTCTTCTCTAATTAAATTTTACTCGAATTTTGAATTAATTAAGAGAACTCGTCAACAATTTCTCAAACAAAACTTATTCTATCTGGTGAGATTTTAATGAAACAAAAGACCAAGAAGTTCCAATTACAATTCAAATGTTCAAACAATCGAACGCCATCAAACAAACGCGCGGCCAGTTCGAAATTCGAAAACAAAAGACGTTACAGCCGATTCGAATTTGGAACGCGGAAAGCTGCGTGTGGTCTCGCGGAAAGTTGCGCACAGATTATATTTGGACTAAGATGAAATTAAGGCTATCTGTAGCATACAATGCGTGGTTCGTATAGAACTTTTTTGAGATTACTCTATACTTATGTTACATTGTATACGTGTCAAACGAAAGTTTTTACTAGCGTTTTCATTCTATTTCTAGGCCATGCTTACCTACACCTGAAATTAATTTAGGTCAACTGTACCTTTGTATTACAGAAGGAAGTAGTGATACACATTCGTTATTTAAAATGGGTTATTTAAATTAAGATTTCATCATCAACGGTATTTGCTTTCACTGTTACTTATAATAGGTTGTTATTATGATTTTATAGAGTAAAAGTAGCTACCGCCTATGTATAATGTTAGAAAATTATTTAAGGGTCATTATCACGCACGTTGACCAATGCTTTTATAACTTATTCTTTAATGAAAAAAGACTAACAAGAAGCACTATTAAATCATATTTTTTCCCCTACATCATCAGGACATGTCAAGAAGAATAGGCGCAAGAAACTTATAAGCTTTTATCACTCTGTCTCATGGATATAGTACTTTGTTCAGTCTGCACGACTCTCTGTTACGGGAAGTTATCAAAACATATGTCAAACATTTTATTATGAACAATATATTACAAAACAATTCATTATAACACGTGGCAGACCGGAAATGCCCCTGCCCCTCGAACTAAGGGTTGTAAAATAATCGGCTAAACGGAACGCCAGATCATAGTATAAGGATAGGGGTGAACGCAATTAATTAATGCATTTAATATGGTAGTAATGATGTTTATAGAGAAGGGAGATGGAGGGTTTGTTGTTCTTTGAAGGTTAATAGTTTTTTTGCTATTGAATGAAGTTTAGTTATTTTACGTAGGTAGTATTGTTAAATAGTGTAAGTACTTAGATAAGATAACGTATTTTTATTTATTCTATGAAAGATGTAACATTATACATTATATTTTAATGACTTTTCTCAGTATGTTGCAAGCATTCGATAATAAAAAAAATCTTAATTTTATATCTACAAAAGTTAACATAATTTTATTGAAAAGCAACTCTTCACCTCTCGTAAAAATCAATAATCAAAGAGAAACAAAATTAGAATGAAAAACAAATTGAAAGTTAACTGTATAGGAGACTTTTCCACAAATTCCTGTATAAATCCTGTACCGTACATGTAATAAACAATACGATGTACATACATGGTGTACCACAGACAAGCTATACATCATCTGAACGAGCATATTTCCATAGAGCCACTGATCAGACGGGCATTAATTATTATCCGCCATTATCTGTCATGGCTGACGTGACGTCATCATTGGAGAGTAATTACAGCTTTTGAAATCAAATAATTAATTCAATTTTAAATATTACACGTATTAAAGTCAAAACAATAATGAAGTAAGGTAATTTATAACAAGTGGTAGACTTCGCTTTTAACATATTATGGAGGTATTATGCCATTTTGAAAAATTTTGAAAACCTGAATAGACAAAAAATATAAATAACAAACCTGCTCATAAAATTTCACTAGAATCGGTTGAAAAATGCGTCCTGTAGAGGAAAACAGACGGACAGCCAAACAGCGGGACGTAGGTACATTCGAAAGCATTTATACCCAAGCTGCAACAGCGACGCTTCGCTCGCGCTTCGCACTCGCTCGGCCAAAAAAAACTCTGTGATATAATGTATAGGTATAGGCAACCATAGTAACTAGATAACCGGCCGTGGAAAATATTCCTTTCATTGCGTAAAAAATTTACTTCTAAATGTTTACCCCAAAAAAATACAAAAATTAAGCGAGTAATTAAAAAACTCAAAGTCTTTATTAAAAGCGAAAATTTAATTTGTTACAGAAAGAGAAAAAGAGAAAAGTCTTTCGTTTATTTTTACTCTAACCAGTAAATTATACCGAATTATATCTACTTACGTTAAAATCAACATCAGAAAATAGAAGTTGGTGGTCATAGTTTAGAAGGAGACTTTTTTTTTTAATAAAAAGGGTGTTAGCAAATTAATAAAAAGGTTAATATTTCGTTGTAACTTTGAGCTTTCCCTAACTTATAAATATAATAAGATTTGACAGTTTCATTGACTCCCTACATGTAAGCATAATCCCCAAGAATCTTATGTTAATATTGATAATCCCCATTTTACTACCTGGGATTACAAACTTTATGACAACATTTTGTAATAAGAAACTTTCATAGTTGACATTGATATCAGTTTAACTGAGAATAAAATGTGTTAGGTATGAATATTATAATAAAAACACAAAAGCGCGTCTTGCTCTAAGATAAAAACTATTGATGTCCGTCTTTTTGATTTAAGAGATGGCAACGGTCACTACATATTTTAATACTCTTCATTTAGTCTTTCAGTTATTTACTACTGAGATGGATAGAAAATTTAACATAAAGAATAGATATAAATACTAACCTTGCACTGTTACTACATTCGATCCACGGAGCCTCGTCGGTGGATCGTAGAGTTATGGGGGATAGGAAAGTTTGAGATAATATAAGGTGGTAGTTAATCACCAATAATTAACTTTAAGATGACGTGGACCCAGAAATTAGGTATGCTAAGAAAAAACTAACTCAATACAAGATCAATAAGTTATAAAAGACGAACGAACTGAGGCCAATTTAAAAATATATTTCGTTATAACTATCAGCCATTTTTATTAACCCCACTGCTGGGGAACAGGCCTTCCTATTATGGGTGGATAAGGAGATGGACCATAACCCACCACGCAGGCCCAATAAGGATTGGTGGGTATTACCGACTGCAAATTCCGCCGGGACCAACGGCTTAACGTGCCTTCCGAAGCACGGAGGAACTTGAGATAATAATTTTTGGTCACCCATCCCATGACCGACCCTCGCAAAAGTTGCTTAACCTCCGCAATCGCTGTGCCAGCCGCTAAACCACTGCGCTGCTGACCTCATCTTTAGATCTCGTATTATCTCGTCTCTATCTTATCTAGTCGGAATAATTATACGGACTTACCGTATATAATTATTCCGACAGTTAATCAGTTTCGTGCAAACAAAATCTTCGACCGGAAATACAGACACCGAACCCGGAACAGGTACGAAATAACTAGTTCGTTAAATCATTCCACCACAGACACTTTACTAATAAGGGGTAGCCGAAACTGTACAAAACAACGGAGATACAGGGAACTAAGGCCATAACTCAATACGGACGCAGTTTATCGAAACCTAAAACCTGTTTGCTCAGAACTAAAGTATATTTTGTATACGCTCTAAACCACACAGCTTAAAAGTTTAGACAGCGCGATCAATTTATGTTAGTATGTTGTATTGCCATAATGTCAGATTGGCATTTGGAAAATTTTGTATGAACTGCATCTAGCATGGCCGATGAACACGATACTTATCGCGTGATATAGCCTTTTATCGACACTTAACTGTCAAAATGCATTGTCTTATGACAGTTAAAGGTGAAAAATCTGTATATCTTATCGCGTTTTGGAGGTCATGCTAGGGGAGCTGGATAAAATTTTACACGATAACATTCAAAACTCGTCCAAATTTTCTCGTAAGTACCTCTATAATAAACTAACCATATTTTTTAAAGATACAATCACACTTATTGTTCGTTTATCGCATCATGTTGGTTGGTATGTCTTTCTTATATTTTATATAGGTTAACACATTTCATTACCTATCTACATTTTAATTTATTTTAATAAACCATAATTATACATTGTCGTTACAGGTTTTGATAAAACGCTGCCAGCTTCCGTCAATACCAGAAGCATGCAAACTTACCGAGCGCACCTGACTACCTGTCTAGTCCAGGAGATAGGGTACGTTGTCTTGGTTTCTCTTATTTACATTCTTCACTTTTCAAAACAAAAGCGATACTTATTATGTTTCTAATAAGCAGGACAATCAAAAATGGATTTCCACTCATTAACATACAGATGATAATAGCAAAATCATGTCATTTCAATCTACAATGAGTAGGTAGGTTTTAAATAAGGGTTACGTCAATCAAACAATATTGAAATTAAATAAACAAAATGTGAAAAGGGTCTGTTTATGTCAGAAGTGTTTCATTCTGAATACTTTAAGTACAAAATTTGAATGTGATTTTCTTTTTTTTATCTTGCAATTTATAAAAAAGAAAGCTAGCAAGCTTAGCCACATAATTTAAAAGTTATACACCTACTTTATAAAGTTTATTATAGCAAATTCATAGAAGTGACTACATGATACCCAATCAAAATCGCAGCCACAGGTTTAAAAAGTTGGGAATTCCAAATCAGGAACTTGGAAAACTCTAAATTATGTACATGAGATTATTACTCTCTTTTTAAAATCTTTGTCTTTTTCAAATTTGAGCAGCGACTTTGAATATGTGGATGGATCCGGTTTCTTTTGAATATGACGCTTGAAAGCACTTATACTCCATAGCCCCAGAGGGTCAGTTTAATATAAAAATAACAAAATATTTATATTGATTTTGGGGGCAATGGTTACTATTTATAGGGGTCAGAAGGGAATAAAAAAGAAAATTAATAAAATATTAAACTGCCCCCGGGGGCAATGGAGCATAAGTCCTTGAAAGTACGACACTTAAATTTTACTATTATATTATGTATTCTGTGGTACGTACGACGACATAATATATTTGGACACTGTCTCTAGAGCTAAAGAAAAGGTAAAATATAGTTTAGAATATGGTTCTAGTCGAAACGTCGCGGTGGGGACGTGACAGCTCCAACATACTGAAATAAATAATGGAAGAGTAGGTTGACTCTATTAATCGGCTTATCCTTATTTTCGATACTATTCTTTTATATTTTCGTAGTTTTGAACTACCTACTGTATTATTTTGGTGACAATTTTCTACTACTCAAAAGAAAATAAGGGCCACTTTATGGTTTTATACTACACCTGCTCGGAAAGTACCTTAATACTTTATCAAATTTACGGTAGAAAGTACGTCATTGCATATCGAACAAATATGCGGGGAGAAAACGCATCTGAGCGGGAGAGAAAAGTGTATGAAAATCCATTTCTTACGTGGTTTTTCTTTTTTAATTTTGGGTAAGACTATGTGCCGGTAACCAAAATATCAAAAGCCAAAAAGTTTTTACAGTGAGTTTTTATCTCCAAGTTCGCAAAATGACACTGGCCACTAGCTGTGTGTCGGATGGTGTCGGGCTGGCAGTGCGACCCTGCGACAATTTGAAAAAAGAACATGTGAAAATTGCAGACGCCATTGGCGCTATTTTCAATTTGTGTGTTGTTTGAGGATTCAGTTTTCGTAGAAAGTAAAATAAAACTATTATTTTCCTCGTAGGTGAGCACTATGTATCACTCGAGAGAAAGTGCGATTCCCGATCTCGGGTGTTTTTCCTCTCGGTGAACAATGTACTATTCTATAAGAACGAGCTAGTTACATAATGTTTTTTTTTATATAAAAATTCGATCTGATTTTTTGGAATTTGATGCTGTTCGAAACCTTGTAATAGTCAACTTGTGGACCTAACTGTCGAATTTACTGTAAATTTAATTAACCACATTTAGCATGATCTATATAAATTTTAAGTAATAATACATAAGTGTTTACTATCTATTATTGTTGTTGTGCCCGACAGGGTCCATAGTGATCTAAAATATTATAATTTAAGAACTACTGTAACACTGTGGGATGCAATAAATGATTTGAGTATTGAGTATGGAGTATTTTTCCTATTCGCCGTGTGTCAGTAAGAATAGAAAGAAATTTAAGTTTCATACAAGAATACGCGAAATTAAATTCTAACTAACACACTGATTAGGAAAATTTATACATTAAATTCGATAGTAAAGATCGCAAGTTAACTATTACAGCTTTTGAACAATATCAAATTAAAATAAAATCTGGTAATAGTGGCCCTAAACTTATTTTATTACCCAATCCGTATTTTCCTATTCGCTGCGTGTCAGTAAGAATAGAAAGAAATTGGAGTTTCATACAAAAACATTTTTTAATTCTAACTGACACACGGTGAGTAGGAAAAATTATCGACAGTAAAGTTGACTATCACAGCTTTCGAAAAATATCGAATTCAAATAAAAACATCATTCAATACGAGGAATTTATCATAAAATACCTCTCAAAAGTTAGCTCTTTCATATGAAAAAGCAAATAAAAGTGGCCCTAATTTTCGTTTTAGTAGTAATATAAACCACATTAGGTAACAACTAAAACAAATACTACCTAATTAATATTTTTGACAGATGTTAACAGATATCGAAAATATATTTATTGCTCGTATAAATAACCAATAAAAGATTGAAATGCGAACATGTGGCATATCAAGAGCTATTTTTATGGCAAATAGTTATAGTGTAACCACATGACAGATCATTTGAAACATCAAACTATGTTATAGTTAACTTTTTAACGGCTGTTAAAGTTAACAGGTTTGGTTAACCTTGTTGTTAAACTTTCTGTCTTAGAAGTTGTTTGGATAAACAAATGTTTTTGATGTATTTCGGGGGCTCCATAACGTAAAAAAACTAGTTATTATAATTCGCTGAAATCAAATTTCACCTATTTATTGATGGAAATAAGAAAAATCTTAAAGTAAGTATATAAGACTAATAGTGATGGCCAAACTTAAAAGCAATAAGAGATTATAAGTATAAAACATTGTACATTAAGCTTGTATGTATGTATTGCCAAATGGGGAAAGTATGAAAAAAAAATTGGCTGATTTTTTATAGGTACAAATAATAGGTAACTGGTGAGTATAATAAATTAATAGAAAAAGTATTAGAATTTATGTTTGCGTGATAAATAAAAATAAAGCTTTGTCTTCGCAAAAGGAGTAACGGCAGAATTGAGAATATTCCTTAAACACAACCACAACATGTCTTTAAAAAAAGTTTCGACATAATTTTGACATTTCTGCATAACCATAGACTTTTTTTTTTTTTTTTTTTTTTGGCTCGTACGATTTGTACATTTGCCAATGTCGAGTAAAAAACCATAGACTGATACAAAAGTCAGTACTAAAACTTGACATTTCACAAACTTTTCTGCTGAAGTTTACCCATAAGCCTCAACATACAGCTTCCTATTATCTATACTGACACAACATAATCCTGATCTTGACATTCTATAAGATAAGATAAGACAAGATGGGTGGTCCTACAAAACACGAAAACTAGGACAAATATTAACTAAGCACATAATTACGTTACCTACCCCAAGAGTAATATGAGAAATCTCAAAGTTAATTTAAAGTCTAAAATAACTTAAAGATAACGTTACGTTGAGTGTTAACATTGACGTTTCTAATGATGACAAGGTTGTCTTATTTATTTTATTTTTATTTTTATTTTATTGATAAGACACGCCAACAGAGTACACATAAAACATTACATAATACGAAGTTGAACATATAAAATCCTGATGTGTAAACCTATAACAGGCATGTACAGCATTCACAATTACAAAATCACAGTCAACAAATAGTTAATAATTAAAATATAAATTTAGAAAATTTAAGTGAAAATTATATAGGTGCCTACTCAAAAACCAAAAAATTAAATAACAATAATCTTATCTTAGTCTTATCTCTGATTTGGGGGTTAACTTTGGGCAAAAAACACGTTGCTGGTAAGTTTAGCGATTTGCCATTGTTCGTTCGTTAAAAAATTGAATTAATTAAAGTCATGGATCATTATAATAAATCCTCACAACTAATTAACCTCTATGGGCCAGAGCGGTCTCCTGAGACCGCTCAAAATAAGTACATTATCACAACTAATTAATACTGAGTTGTTAAGTAATCTTTCAACCTTTTTTATTAGGGTTCCGTACCCAAAGGGTAAAAACGGGACCCTATTACTAAGACTCCATCTGTCCGTCTGTCTGTCACCAGGTTGTATCTCATGAATCGTGATAGGTAGAAAGTTGAAATTTTCACATATGATGTATTTCTGTTTGCCGCTATAACATAAAAAACTAATACTTAAAACAGAATAAAAAAAATATTTAAGTGGAGCTCCGAACAACAAACGTGTTTTTTTGCGTTTTTGCTACTGAACACTTCGTGCGCGAGTCCGAGTCGCACTTGGGCGGTTTTTTTTTTTAAAATAGCGCACATAATTTCGGTCACTTTGCAGATGTTTTGTTGTGGTGTTTCAATTTCGTTGCAATTTGAGATGTTTTTGATTAAACAAGTGGACCCAGATGTTGCTTCTGGTATTACTAATTAAAAAAACTAATGAATATTTCAAAACGGTTGATTTCTTTTCACACCTAATATTGAAAATGTCACGAGATCCATAATACATTATGTCAAGTTCAAAATCGTTACGTTTTCACACCATCTTCAGTTCTCACAGTCCATAAACGTCGCGACAGGCGACTCAAGTGTTTTTTATAGATAAACTCTAAAAGAAAAAGATGACGAAATTATCTTAAAGTCATAACTTTAAAGTAGGTACTTTGCAAAGTGTCCTTTCTTACACTTTATACCTATCTCAAACTAAGCAGCACATTTTTCTCTCAAAAAACTCAAAAAATTAGGCAGTTAAAAGAAAATTATTATTGTTGTTTATTTTAATGAAAATGCAGACATTACATACAACAAATGTTGCTTGAAGTCATACCAACTACAATATTAGTACAAATATTTTTCGCGACATACCCTATAATTTATTATTTATCGTTCATCGATGAATGCTCAAATTGAAGTTGTTTACTCTATAGCTAGACGGAAGAACTCACCTTACAAAAACATAACTGACCATCAGCTATTTTAATGTCCCTATACTGCTGGGGCATATAGGCCTTTCTAATGGGTGGTGATTGGTGGGTGTTAACGACTGCAAATGCAGCCGGGACCAACGGCTTAACGTGCCTTCCAAAGCACGGAGGAGCTCCAGACAATACATTTTTGGTCAGCCATCCCACGACCGACCCTTGTGAAAGTTGCTTAACCTCCGCAATCGCTCTGACATGCGCTAAACCACTGCGCCATCGAGCTCCTCATCGAAACAACTAAGTATTTGGTTCTAAAAATAAACATTACAAATATTGCTAAACTAAAAACGTAACCAACATTTGGCCGATTGCCTCACCTAATTACTTTGTGCATTATCTAGCAGGTTCGTATCTTAATGGCCGTTACACACGAGATGTGGGCGCCAGAGCACGCATGTGGAGATAAGCCTTTATGTTTGGAACGATCGACAAACTGATGAATTCAGAAAGAAATTACATATTTAGGCGATACTGTAAACATAGAGGTACAATTCGGCGTGCGAATGAGTATCGTAGTACTAACTAGTGACCCGCCCTCGCACCGCTTTGGTGTAGTGTGGAATTTGGCACCATGTATTATACGTATAAACATGTATTATAAACCTTCCGCTTGAATCACTCTATCTATTTAAAAAACCGCATCAAAATCCGTTGCGTAGTTTTAAAGATCTAAGCATATAATAGGGATAGACAGCGGGAAGCGACTTTGTTTTATACTATGTAGTGATATTACGATTCTCGCTACTACTACTCTACTCTACTTATAGCTACGTTAACGTGGAATTTCCTTAGAATAATAAAAAATAATAATAATAAAAAATGTTTATTTCTCTCTCATCTTACATGTTACATTTACAGCTTAAGACTAAGAACAACATTATTAACATATTATGAAGATTGAGAGAGACTTGGTGCCCAAACTAAGCCGAAGCCTGTATGTATCTCAGGTCACCAGTACCCTCCTCCTCGCAAGGTGGCTACACGGAATTTACAGTAATAAGGGGTTTACACAATTCTAAGAGAAATACATTTTACATACACTGCAATATACTCAAAACTGACGATCATTATTATTATAATGATTATAATTTACAAATTTCAATGAGGTGGCCCAAAACTACATGTGTGCAGTGTTGTGAAAGCTAGATAAAAATAAATACGAATAATCAACTTAAAAATAGGCATGGAAAGGCTTAATGGTTATGAAAAAAAAAAATATAATCGGAAGTATGAGTTTTTCAGTATCGTCATAATTAAGATTTTGCAAATAGGACGTTACAGAGATTTTACATTGGTACCTCGAATGGAAGACGATATTTATTTCTTTGTGGAGACGATTATATAGGAGAGGCCCTAAATAGCAGAAATAGCAGAATGTCGCAATTATCCTATGTTATTTTCTAAGGTTCAAACTCTACACAAATTACAGGGTCATCAGTAGATTAGGCCTGAATACGTGACAAAGAGCCAGAAGCTCTTGCAGTTGCATTGAAATCATAAATATATTGCCTTGCATCATCGTTAGTAAAAACTGTTTAACTAATTAATCAAAGTTAACAGCATACCTTAAATTAAAGCACAGAACTAGTATAAATAAAGTGATACTCAATTATTTGTTAGTGGTTAACGGTTATTAAATTTATTTTTTTACTACTGGTTCCCTCATAGCATCAAGTGAGCCAGTCGTAATGCCATAAAGATCAGTTTTAACCGATTTATGGCGGCGCCGGATAAGCCTAGACATTAGTATTAAACGGGCTTTAGTCGATAAGCGTTTCATATTTTATTTAATATGACCTTTTTAAGTCAAAGAAAATAACGATCAGTATTTTAACACTTATTTCTCTCACTCACTCACTATATTTTCTCACTTACATTTTATGTTTTTTTTACTAGGTCACGGGATTACGAACGCCACATTACAATATCCACCTTCTAAAATTTTTCGAGTTTTTACATAAAAACTAAATATACTTAAAATAAAAGAATAGTATTTTTAATTGTAGATTTTTTAATAAGTACTTACCTAAATTTAATTTGCATTATTAAAAATCTACAATTAAAAATACTATTCTTTTATTGTATAGAAAAACCTACGAAAACATTTCTTATTCATTTATTTAATAAAAACATTGTTCTCACTGAGAGTTTGTTAACTAAAAACACTAATAACTAGATAGATAGATAGATGCATCGTTTATTGTTGCTTTTTAACACATATATAACATAATTTTCAGCAAATAAAAAATCATGAACGTATATAATATGTGTACAACAGCAACAGGGCTAAAGCTCAGCGTAGTTTTCGCTGGAAGCAAAAAATGCCGATTTCCAGCCATCACCCTAATAACTGTCATTAACCCTTAACGACTACTTACTATTTTTTACCAGTGAATTATCACCAAAACACGAACTTTTGACGCAAAATAACTCGACCAATTAAACCACATATAGACGTTTATAGCACCATCTGTTTTCACCCCACGGAGGGGAAAAAACACCCCACAAAAAACGAAAACACCCATAAAATACTTTATTTTCTGGGACAAATGATGCCTTGAGTGACATTGTTGGGTAATGATTGTTTTGGTACTAAACTTCATTTTGTGAGGTGGTCTTTTTAAGAAATTAATATCCTTTTGTCTTAATATTTAAAAAAAACAGTTTTTATTTAATTAGGTCTAAGATTTGATAACATAACGTGTAACGTAATGGAAAACCATAAACGTTGCCTAAACACTTTTGGGAAATAAGAAAGAATGACTATACCAACGCACTCTTACACAGACTTGACTATAGGAATGGAACTTGGACACGGTAATACCATTACCGTGACTTGGAATTCCAGAGACTGTCAGAATGACCCCCAAGCAATCGCGCACGCCACGGGGGCGTAAAACGCGTCTTAAAATGTGCTTTAATTTTTTACATAATTAAACTGCAATCTACAGATTCTGCGGGCGGGCTGCAAGTAGCTTGATGAGTTTTTAGCTTTAATGTTTTGGTCTCTTGGATATTGGATGTTTTCAAAGATCGAAATATCATACTTAAAAGAGAATAATGACATAATTGATAATTATCAATTATTTCATTATTATTTTTGCATTCTTACAACAATATTACGAGTTAACGTTTCAGTTATGAAAAATTAAGGATTCAAACCAAATAATGTGGTAGTAGTAGAGTGGCTTATGTATATTTTTTTTAAGTAAAAAAAAATATTCATATTTTCAAATGTTTTTTATTACTTTCTATAATCCAATGGAGTTCATTTACTTTGAAGTTTTAACCGAATAATTGGAATACCTAAGTACTTAATTTAATAGCCCGGAAATATGTGAGGACGTTTATTGTTTCACATCTGAGTACTTCTACTGCGCGTGCCGACCGTACGAGCAGCGGGTGTTTTAGGCTAGTACTGACTGCAAAAAAGTAGCTTTATTTCCCATATTTCTAATCACGACATAAATAAAACTCACATTAAAAATATTTTTACTGCGCTGACCCTAAATAGTTTAAAAGGGCAAAACAGATGGCGATGAAACTGAGAAAAATAAATCTTTCACTGCTCATCGTTTTGTTATTATTATGCATAATTACTAGGATCGGAGTACTATTATTTATTTTGTGTCCGAATCCAGGGTCTTGGCAGAGTAGACAAGCAGGAACACTGCCGTTTTAAACAGACTTAAAAAAAGAACGAAGATGTTATTTTTTTATTTCAAAGAATACTAAATACTTCCAAATTGATAAAAAAATAATAATTTTGAAATCAATTTTGTAGATTTCAGCATATCCTGAAAATACTTTCATTGTTGTATTGTAACCATTACAATTACTTTTTTAATGGATGATCAAGCATAAGTTCTTACCGATAGAAAGCAGATTCCGATCGGTTGGACGAATCGGAATTACAATTCCTTGTAGTCCGATTAATCAAACTAACAGGAAAAAAAATTATGTCGTCCGATCGGTAGGACAAAAGCAGTCGTACCACGTGACCAGAGGGAAAATGGTGGCTTTCACGACCACCCACACCCGTAAGTAACACAAAAAGATTCATTATAAATTGACTGAAAAAAAAAAACCGGCCAAGTGCGAGTCGGACTCGCACACGATGGGTTCCGTACCAAAAAACGGCAACAAATTCACGTTTGTTGTATGGGAGCCCCCCTTAAATATTTATTTTATTCCGTTTTTAGTATTTGGTGTTATAGCAGCAACAGAAATATATCATCTGTGAAAATTTCAACTGTCTACCTGTTGTCATTATTAATATCGAGCAAAAAACGGCAAAAAATCACGTTTGTTGTATGGGAGCCCCCCTCAAATATTTATTTTATTATGTTTTTAGTATTTGTTGTTATAGCGGCAACAGAAATATATCATCTGTGAAAATTTTAACTGTCTAGCTATCACGGTTCATAAGATACAGCCTGGTGACAGACAGACAGACGGACAGCGGAGTCTTAGTAATAGGGTCCCGTTTTTACTCTTTGGGTACGGAACCCTAAAAAGGTAAAGATGTCGAAGAGAGATTCTTACAAATCGTTTTATTCAAAGGTCATAAAATGAATAAAAGTCTAACTTACGCTGCTGACCGTATCGCCTATTGAAAGGACTAAACCGAGCCCGAATGTCCGATGATTTATAAAGGCCTGTTCATTTGAATTTGAATCGGCGGGTATTGGATTACCCGTATTTTTAACCCTCCGCTGGATTATTGGCAGCTTAACCCGTTATCCGGATATCCGGAATGGATGAAAAAAGTTTCACTTCTCGTGTCCATCACGGGCCTTTATTTGAGTTATAGATAACTCGCTGCACCCTTCAGTGAAACAAAATGAATATTGAATCCATTTAAAGTCATTTTGCTACCCAAAACAAATCCATAGTATCTGAAATTGTAGAGTAAAGAAGAAAATGCGTTACAATTGACCTAATCCGATGGTAGAAGGGAGATGTCGGAATTATTCTCTTATTCATTGCCACTTAACATTACATCAATCTCTCCCAAGCCAGTACCTAGGTTAGTTGAAGTAAGATTATACCTACCTTCTTCTTATCGAATGAGGAATAGTGGCCACCTCTGGTGTTAAAGTTTATCAAGCCGCCTGTAAGGCCTCTAACTTGCTTATCGACTGTTATCAGATGACAACAGCCGGGACCGACGGATTAACGTGCCTCCCGAAGCACGGAACCGGTCAGTTGTAATGACACTTAACGGTCACCCATCCGACACCTGGCCGGACTAAGCGTTGCTTAACAAACGTGATCAAGTACGATCAGTCTGCCAAGATCCGCCATGAGCGCTTCAATACTTCATACTTACCAATGATATAGAATGACTCTGTTACGACAGTGCCAAAACTTCCGATCCAAAAGGAGAAACTTTCTTTAGTGGAGGTTCTTGAGCATAAGTTTAATATTCCGATAAACTTCACTGCATTATTTTTATAGGAATTTCAGTTAGACTTTTTAGAAATCAAGCCAAACCTTTAGTCCGCAGTCAGCAAGACCCCAACGTAACTAGTGATGTAACGAACAGATCAATCTATCGATTATATTTCCGCAGTTTTTAAAAAGGGATTATTTTTGGCCTTTTTCATCACTTTTTGTTTGTGCACGAGTGTGTAGCGAAAAGTTTTGATCGTAGAAAAATTTCAACAAATATCTTTCTTAACATGTATTACATCGTATATCGTATTTTAATTACAAAATACAAAAGTATGCTTTTCCATAACTTGCGAGGTCAATTCGCGTGCAGCTTTGATATGGTAGTTTAATAAACAACGTTGAAGAGTTTCGGCTAAACATATTCGAAAAAAGCGGCCATTGCTCATAAACTTTCCCATAACTACTAACTCAAACATTCGAATTCTCTCAGAATAGCAGCTCCGCCGCTTCACAACCACAAATTCGTATGCACAGATTCCCAGGATTATTCGAGATAAATGCACAATTGCATATGTTCATTTCCATCCGTGCTACAAGTCTCTCTGTCGAAATTCAATGGATTTCAGAAATAACTCTTTATTGTATCATTGAAAATGGAACAAACGGAAAAAAAAACCAAAAAGGTAACCTATGATTAGTACCTACGTCTTTTTCAGAGTATTTCAATTCAATTCAATTCACTTTATTGCATTCCACAATGATAACAAGATGGTAGGTAGGTAAAATAACAAAGTACATTGTAGACCCTGAATAGGGCACAGCAAATTATTTGGAGAGGAGTGGAGAGGACGACTTACTTTTTTTCAATTAAATGACAATACTTAAAATTAAATACTTATTTAAATTTTTAAATCTTTATCATTTAAAAAATCTGAAACACTATAGTAGCATTTTTCCAAGAGCAGTTTTTGTAACTTTTTTAAGTATAAACTATAACTTTTTTCTTCTGTTAGTTCTTTCGGTAATTTACTGTGTATTCTAATTAAATATGTACTTGGAAATTTTATTCAAATACCAAATATAAAAGTTTCTAAAATGCAAAATATATAAGTATATCAGAAACTTCTTAAAACTTATTTCGTTAAAAATTTAAGTAACATTTTCCATAGCAGTCTGTTGTTGGCTAATACATAATAATTTCAAGATATGTACGTCCTGAAAGAATATACATTTATAATTTTTAATTTTGAGATTTTTGCATTCACAATGCTATTTTTACACAATACTAAATAATATACTAGAAAAAATACGACTCGCACCAGACTGTCACTAGTGACTCGGTAGCTCAGCGGTCAGAGCATTGGACCGGATATCCAAAGGTCGCGGGTTCGATTCCCGTCTGAGTATTGATCTGGTGCGAGTCGTATTTTTTCTAGTATATTATTTAGTATTGAATATACATTTATTTAGAATTCACTATCGATTCAGAAAAGTACAATGTGAATATTATTTCTTTAATTCACATCACTAGTACAAATAATACCACGTGCGTTTGCGCACGTGTCGTAAGCACGTGCCCCTTATAATACTCTATCGAATATCATACAATGACATCTATTAAATTCGTATTGATCTTTCACTAAAAGTCACAAAAAAATAACAAGCGCGTTAGTCCGGTACCAAAAAAGTATCTCAATCGAAACTATAAATACTACAGGGTGAAATCGAAAACAGTCGACAGTTTATACGCTCCTATAATTTTTCTCCAGCGTCCTAGCTACTTGTGTCGCGAAAGGCGAGTAAACTGCATGAAATGGACCAATTAAAAATGATTAGGTTGGTAGCGGGACAGAAAGTGAAGTTACGGGAGTGGTGACTGCTGGAACGGCGTGATGATAGCGCTAAGTAACAAGAAGGAAGAATAAGGTGAATAAAGTTTCCAATGGAAGTTGGTAAGATGGTGCCTGGTCTTGGCAAGTGTTTTGAATATCACTTTAATCTCATCTCAAAGGAACGGGGAAAACTTGGTGGTATGGGGTAGCTGGATGGGGCGGCAAAGAGAGGCTAATTTAGGGTTAAGTTATGATAAATACTTAAAAAAACCCATATATAACTCTGCTGAACTGAAAAAGAAATATCATAGGAATATGTTTTGCATTCCAAATTCTCTATAATTTTCGATATAAATGTGGGATGATGATAAAGCATTCAATAAAGGTTGAATAGAAATAAAGTATAAACTCATCATTCTTATTTTGGGAATTTATCTATTATATTTACTAATAAATTAGTTTCGAAATAAACATTTATACCCACGCCCACAAAATCTAGTTTAAAGTTAAAAGTTTATTTTATCTACGCTCCACTCGTCCTAACAAACTAACACTCGTCCTAACAAAATGACCGCATTATTCACTGCCGGGCATCGAACTTGCAACCCCAAATAAACAGACGCAGCTGGTACATACCACATTTGGTTTTTTCCAAAGAATTACGGAATCACGCTGGTCAACTGATTTCCAATCGTTTTTAGGGTTCCGTACCTTAAAAGGAATAAACGGAACCCTTATTAGATCACTTTGTTGTTTGTCTGTCTGTCAAGACCCTTTATCTTGAGAACGCGTGGAGGTATCGAGTTGAAATTAAAACCATATAAGTACTCAAATCTACGGTCCCTTGAAGCTGTAAAAAAATCCAACTTCAAAGTTTACGTAAAAAAAATACGCCCGTTTATGCCGCAAAAAACGCGACTATATTTCGAGACTTTCAAGGGAATCAACATTCAAAGGGCACTTTTCGTCGACCTAGAACTATGAAATTTGGCAAGTAATATGTCTCTACAAGTACAGGGAAAAAACTGAAAACTATTTGTAATTAAATCATAAAAAATATAGATATAGTCTTTAAGTACCAACAAAATTGTACGGAACCCTCGGTGAGCGAGTCCGACTCGCACTTGTCCGGTTTTTTTGATAGAGGCGCGCAGCATTGAATGTTTTCAACTTAAATACAATCTAATGTTAAATGTCGACTATTACTCGTTAACTTTTAAATGTAACAGTGACAGTTTTTCTTAAGCTTCATAAATTTTATTGATGTTAGTAATCTATTTCTGTGATATTTTTGGTGTTTTACAAATGACCCTGGTGGTTATATAATGTACTACCTGTCATTAATTCTTTCATGTATCCAAAAAAGCAACTATTTACTGTTTAAATGGTTGCTTATAGATACGAAATATAGGTTTCTACAAAGGGTCTCCGACATGGTGAAACTATGAGGGTTCTTTGTTGCCTAAGGAATCCTAAAAAAGGGGACAAGTTAGGAACCAGAAACACAGATCTGCCTGCCTAGCATGACCGATTTATATCTCGTGATATATAAATTTAGCATTTTATCGACACTCAACTGTCAAACTCCTTTGTTCTTTTGACAGTTAAACGTGATAAAACGCTATATCACGCGATATAAATCGTGTTATGCTGGTCATGCTAGCGGGGCTGTGATAAATATTAAAAGTTATGGTTTTTGAACCTGGGACCTCAGATAAACGTTATAATGACAACAATGGTCGTCAAACAAGTATTTTTTTATTTTAAACGGGAATTCTAAAAAACAACTCTAACAAACAAGCACAAAGCACTAAGCCACTCCTATTTATCATTCTTTGTCTAGTCACAACAGCTTATAGTTACAAGGATATCTAGATTTTTTCCTAAAGGTAATCCTTTAAATACTTTTTCAATGTCTCATAAATTATTTAAATGCCATTTTGTTGTTATGCTTATTATTCATATTATGATTATTGTCATAATACATATCTTTATATTTAAATATCAGCAATAACCAATTACTTCTATGTCGTCTTATAACAGAGTTTAGAATAAAAAGGATGACGTAATAACGATGATGAAATAAAAATACTATTCCGACGAAGAAAAAATATGAAAAAGCTAGTTATATAAATAAGTATTATGATTCCTATTTTTGACCTGAAAAAAATTAATAAATATGAATTTGAATAATTTGTACCCAAAAAAAATAATAGGTACAAAAAGATTTGTGTAAATTTTTGTAACAATTTTCAACATAGCGGCGCTCGATTTAGTCGCCAGCGGTCACCGGAGTGAGCGGACGTATCGACGCACGCGCAGCGGGCGCGTCGTATGAACCAAATCTTCATGAAATGTATTGCAGCTTGCGGCTGCAGCTACAAGTATAAAAAACAAAGTTCTCAATAGGTCGTAATCGGTTTTTAAAAAAATCTGTAGGTACTCCATAAATCGACATAATGTGTCGTCGACTACAGTAATCCAATGTATTAGTTTTCTAATTAAAACTATGAATGCATCGCTTTGATTAATGAATGTATGAACCCGTTGGGGTTATCCTGCGCCATATGGTCAAAATAGGGCGATTCTGTCACATCCAATTTGGTGCTTTTTCCGACACGACTTACTTTACATTAGTGCTCCCAATGAACGATGTTTTATAAGAGTTCCCTTATGTTTATAATAGCAATAATTTTACCTACCAACAGACTAATTATTACATATTTAATTTAATGCTCCTTGTAAATAGAAAGTGTTGAAATGACAAAACTATAAATTATTTAGTTCAATTATCAAATAAATAATAAAAAAAATCTATACTAAATAATATACTAGAAAAAATACGACTCGCACCAGATCAATACTCAGACGGGAATCGAACCCGCGACCTTTGAATATCCGGTCCAATGCTCTGACCGCTGAGCTACAGAGTCACTAGTGACATCGTCGAATTTCTTCTAGTATATCCCACTCTTACGCTGCAAGCCAGCGTTATTTCACCAATGTGAGGAATTACCTCGACATTCAATTGAAACATTTTTCCAGATATTTGGCAATCGATTAAGATGAAATAGCTATATAATTTTTAAATTTGACATTTTTAATTAATTTTAATTTAGTATTGTATAAAAATAGCATTGTGAATGCAAAAATCTCAAAATTTTAAAATTTTTTTTTTGTGGTTTCACTAAGCTCTACCATCAACCGAAAAATCTTTGGATCTATGCTATGACAGAATCTCGAAAAGCTAGTCATGGTTGGTGCAATAGAAGGCAAGAGCCCAAGGTCGTTTGCCAACCAGAATGGTCTGACCAAGTAAGAGTAGCAACCTCCTCGAGCAAATTCCACGAAAGCAGTAAGAGCAACTATGAACCAAGACCGATGGAGGCAAATCTTAAAAGCAGCCAGTTATCACGATCTTATCAGTTATGAGGGAATGATTAAGAGAAAGATGCCATGACTAATATAAAGAGAATCAAAATTATGTTTTTTTTGACACTGGTTGTCAAGGCTCAACACTAGAGAGGATGTCCATGTCAAAACCACTTTGACTTTCATAATTATGTACTAAATTAGCAAGAGAGCTTTTATATCCTAAAAAAGTTTTTTGTCTTCTTAAAGAAAATAACATTTTCATTAAATCCTATCAGCTCACCCATTCTTCTCCAACTTAAAACCCGGTTGAAAGTATCCTCAAAGGTTCTCGAAACTACGATGTTAAAATGATAAGTCCCAAAAGTGTTTACGAAACTAAAGTCTTCGGAAAATTTACAGCACTTTAACAATGAGCTTCTGAAAAGTTCGTGAATTTAAACTTGTAAGTAGCATTGTTATGAAGTTTCAAAATCTTACTTATAAGTTGTGATGAAACACCAAGAATCGCTCCAACGAAATGGTTTTAAAGTTTTTCCGATCTTCAGTACCTAAAAATAAATTATATATGTTTAGTTTTTAAGGTATATATCTATGGGCCATCGATGCCTGAATATAAATAAATAAATTTAAAAAAAAATTAAAATTAAAAGCAAAATAGGAACTTGTGTAGGATCATTTTGTTGTCTGTCTGTATTCAATTCCCTTTTTTCCGCAGGAACTTGTTCTCCGATCCTTTTGGAGTTGAAAAAATAATACAGCAGTTATCATTTTACTCTGAATATTTCATTGAATTATAAAATTTTCAAAAAAGCAAGGACTCCCAACAAGAGTTGAGGGAAACATTCCAAATTTTAAATTGATAGTCATTTCAAAGTCGGTATTTTCTATGGAACCCTCGGTGCTCTAGTCAGACTTGTCTTGTTTTTATTAAATCAAAGATTTTATAGAGTTTTTTTCTTTCATATAGCAAATGAGTGGTCAAAGAATCCACCCATTTGCTATTATGACAGAAAAATAACTATGTGGATAGGTACAGGAAAAGGACTCAAAAAATTATTTATTACGAGTACATACTTTAATTACAGGATTGATTGAACACTGCGTTAATTATTCTCAATAATAGTCTCATTTCCATTTATTAATTACCGTTCAATAAATTTTATTGGTGTGTTGTTATTGGTTTGTTAATGTCCAATTAATATTGGGTGGGGGAGGGCATAAATAATTGATGTCGTGTGGATTATTAACACATGCTGTGGACATGTGGCTGAGATAGGATGTGGGTTTGGAAGGTCAGGAATGGCGAAACAAGGACGTGTTGTGTTTGAATAAGATGAATTGTTTGCGTCAAATGTGTTCCTCCTTATCTTTCTTGTTTAATAATTCCATTTAAGGGTTACTTTTAGGTAGTTTGTTTGATGCTGTTGACAAAATAAAGTTTTTAATTGGTTATTTTAATGTTAACAATATCGTTCGGAAGTTTTTTTAATTAATAAGTACAAGGCAATTAAACTTTTGATATCATTGGAACAAGGTTTATTTGTTACTGAGCGTTTCTGTACTTAGTCGGTTAGTTCGAAGACTTTGTGTCGAAATATTGTTTCAAACATTATAATAAAATAATAAAAGCCAACATAAGGCCAACATCGTCTGTGACTATTTAATTGTTGGGCGTCAGTGTTTATTGTTGAGTGTATTGGAAATTGCAATATTTTTAAGCTAGGCTAGGTATCTTTTCTTCCAATAATACTTGATAAACCATGAATCATACCCACCCGATGGATTCCAGCGCACAGATCAGTACGTGCCGGCGATAAAACATCCAATATTCATCGATTAAACTCCAACAAACACACTGAAGGTTGAGCTAGCAAACAGACAGACAGAAGGACAACTTTACTGAAGTAATAACTGATAGTACAAAAAGCTATCCACCATCACAATAATTGAAGAAAAATTAAAAAATCTACAAGAAAAAGTTTACAAATTTGTCCTACTGTTTGATATACTTTGATTATGCTAAACACACTCGCCCGCAGGTCAAGGGGACAGACCTGCATACTAAACTGTTGGACATTCTTGTTGTATCTGATAACAGGCAGGATTACAAAACATGGTGTATTAACTTATAAAGGTATTACATGTATTGTATACTTAGTAGCTGGTTGTGAATATAACATCATTGAAAGAGTGACAAAATGAGAATAAAAATTCAGTTTACAGATAATGCGCTTTAACTTCACTTATTTTTTTTAAAGTCAAAATATTTTTATTAAAATAAACTTAGAAGTTAAGGCAAGGCCAGTTCGCGATCTGATGAAAAGATTGATTTTTGAACTTCCAATGTGAAGAACTGATGTAGAATTCTACTTCACAAAAATTACTGTACTGTGACTGAAAAAGAAACAAAGAAACACAATAACCGAACAGAATATTGAAAAAGGTAACTCTGTAAAAAAATCCTGAATAATACCATAAAAACTTATAAAAATAAATTTCCAATCGTCAGATTTCGTAATTTTCAAAGACAGTGATATGATTTTTATGCAAATAGGATAACTTTTTTATCGATCTAACACAATAACCGAGTACATTTTTAATAAATGATCCAGTATTTCAGAAATCAATAAAAATGTACTAAATTTCGTCAAATTTCTGGCGAAGCATCAATTAAAGCTATGCAATATTCAACCTTATTCTAAAGTCACAGTTCTCAACCGCTGTAGCAATTTAGCGTGGGAATATGGACTCGCCTGAATGCGTGGAACAATTGTTTCAGCTATAATATGTGCCTGAGATTTTTTTGCGCATTCGTTCCAGTCGTAGGCATCGACTGTTTGCACGTCCACCATGTCGCTCGGTGGCGCGTGCGCACTGCGCAGTCGCCGCTGTGTCGCATACATGAGGCACTCAATGTTGAATTTCAACTTTGTTTATTTTTCGCGAATGTCGCTATTTTTACTAGCTATTTGATTGCTGAGGTGAATGGTTTTACTTCTCCCAAAACCACTATCATGGAATGTCACCTTTTAAAGTTATTTAAAGTTGGTTTAAAGTTAAAAGTTTTTGAGCATAAGTAAAATAAAATAAAAGCAAAATAAAGCCAAACCTTTACTTACAAAAAAAATCACTAGTAAAAAAAAACAAAAGCTCTTAATTAAAAAAGCCAGTGTGCTACCTGCCATCTGCGCCAATAACTCCTATGCCACCTTTACTTACCTATAACTTTGCAAGAAAAACCGAGCAAGTGCAAATCAGATTATGTTAAAGATTCCGTACATTATAATAGTAGATTATACAACAAGTGAAAAAAGAGGGAATTTATTTTGAGGGACTAAGTTGGATCCCGAGAGCAGCGAAGGATTCTAGAGTTGAAGAGCGAGCGTAGCAAGGGATTCAAAAGTAGAATCCTGAGCGAAGCGAGGGATACAAAGGACCGAGATGAAATTATTTTTTCACGAGTTGTGTACTCTACTTTTTACCATTGACTGCGAGAAAACAAATAGCAGTACCTACTTATACCTTATTTATAGTTATCACATTTTTAGGGTTCCGTAACCAAAATGGCAAAAAACGGAACCCTTATAGTTTCGTCATGTCTGTCTGTCTGTCTGTCCGTCCGTCCGTATGTCACAGCCGTTTTATTCCGAAAGTATTAGGATTACACAGTTGAAACTTAGTAGGTAGATGTATTCTGTTAACCGCTTAACGATTTTAACTTAAAAATAAAAAGAAATAAACATTACCATACATGGAACTGAAAATGAAAAAAAAAACTTCATACTAATACGTGCGGGGTATCAATAGATAGGTCTTCAAAAATGACATTGCGGTTCTTAAGACAGTTTTTTTTCAAAGTCAACCGTTTGAAAGATAAACACTGCCAAAGTGGTAAAATGTGTGTGTGTCCCCCCCTCTAACTTTTGAAATAGGTGAGTGAAAAATAAAAAAAAAATATATGCTATAGATCTTAATAAAAACTTTCACTGAAAATTTGTTTGAACGAGATATCGTAATTAGTTTTGAGATAAGTATATCATATTTTCCAAAACCGCAAATATAACTTTGTCATTCATACCAACACTGTGAAAAACAAAGTTATTTTTACAGACGAAAAATGATAGTAGTATTAAATATGGTATGGTATATAAGGTAACTTCGGAACCCTACGGCGCGTGGCCCGACACGCACTTGGCCGGTTTTTTTTTTATTATTTAGGTAGGTAATCAGTATTATTTAAATATTAGAAAATAGTGAAACTAGAAGTTTTCCAATGACATAAAACAACCACGCTAACTAAGAGGGAAACTAAATGATCAGTCTGGCATCAGTCCATTTCATCAGTTTGTATAGACTTTGAATTTTTATAGACTGAAGATCGTACCAGACTGATGGAATAGACTGATGCAAGACTGAACATCTAATCTCTCTCTAATATATAAAAAAGAACCCAAATATAAGACACTAAAAAGAACCTAATTAATTTGGCGGGATATTTTTTGAAAAGAACCCAAAGATAAGACACTAAAAAGAAGCTAAATAAAATTGGCGGTAACTATAATATCTTTGGAATAGCTCCATACTTTCAGCACCTGGTTTTTTTTGTACATAATTCATACGATGCGCGCTTGTTCCAAATTCAAAATATTTTTATTCACTCGGTGAATAAAACGGCATTTTATTCACTCTTATCGTTGAATTAAACGCACTTTTTCGAGTGGCGATGATAAAAACGTCATTATATTTCACCCCGGACGCCTGATTTACTAGTAATACCTATTTTTTACCAATACCTTGAAGTTGTTGACCATTACGTATACCTAGGACAGGCAATCCAGTTAGGTAAGTCCAACTTCGAGAAAGAGATCTCTCGTCGAATCCAACTCGGGTGGGCAGCATTCGAGAAGCTTCGAAAAATCTTCGCGTCCGACTTACCTCAGTGTCTCAAGACGAAAGTCTATGAACAGTGTGTGTTGCCAGTGATGACTTACGGCAGTGAAACGTGGTCGCTAACTATGGGTCTCATAAGGAGGCTCAAGGTCACCCAGCGTGCAATGGAGAGAGCCATGCTCGGCGTTTCCCTGCGTGATCGAATCAGAAACGAAGAGATCCGCAAGAGAACTAAAGTAACCGACATCGCTCGAAGGATTGCTCAGCTGAAGTGGCAATGGGCGGGACACATAGCGAGAAGAACCGATGGCCGTTGGGGCGGAAAGGTTCTGGAATGGCGACCGCGCACCGGACGGCGCTCCGTGGGTAGGCTCCCGACAAGGTGGACCGACGATCTGGTGAAGGTCGCGGGAAGCCGCTGGATGCGGGCAGCGCAGGACCGATCGTCGTGGAGATCCTTAGGGGAGGCCTATACCCAGCAGTGGGTGTCGTGCGGCTGATATGATGATGATGATGATGATGACCTATTTTTTCAACCTATGCTACTTGGTGAAAGTTGTTATCACCTGTTTCAGTATTGTAACATAATGTGGTTCCACGCTATTATATTAAGTTCTATCTTATATTTAGCAATAACTTTACACAAAAGATGGTAAAACATGCACCGCCCGCCAGTGGTCGCCTCATGCGGTGGCTGTCACGCGTTGCAGCCGCTTCTAGCTGCTAGTGGCGGGGCGTTTGTGGTTGTGGCGTGTCGCTTGTGTGCGGGGACCCTTAGGGCAAGCTGTGTTGCTGTTTGTCTGCATAGCGGGCGGGCGGTGTATGGACTTCTTGCATGTTTTACTATCTATTGTGTGTAGGGTTACCATTTGAAAATTTGGAAAATCCTGACAAAAAGCCGCACATTTTAATAAAAGTCCGGACATTTTCACTGACAGATCCAGACTCCACTCATTTTGGGACTTCTCTTTCAAACACTACTGCTCTGCTATGTATGTTTTTAGCTAGTATTACACAGCCCAATTTTAAAAAGCCGGACAAATGTGGAAGTTATTGCTAATTTTAATTTTTCTTTGTCAACGTTCTTTCTTCCTACGTATGGAACCCTAAAAATCCAAAACGCAGACTAATAAATAACGTTGCGTCAATATTAGCGGTCGCGATTTACGAGCGAGCATAATTCACCGGCCTTAAGACTAGCCTCGCTCCCAGGATTCTGTTATAAGTAAATGAAACTTTGGGGTGCTTTTTTCACAGCTAATGTTATAAATGAGCAAAAATAAATTAAGATTAATGTGTCATTTATTTAAGTCATGCAAAATGATTACGATAATTTTTTTAATGTAGGTCTTTGATCAGGTGAAAAATAAAGCTAGACAAATTATCAAGCTTATTTTCTTTAATCTAACTCACTATTAGCTAATACATTTTTTTTATTATTTTGATTTTTGTCTTGTGAAAAGTATTTCGCAAGTTCTCGAGTTCTAACTGGCATATTGAAGTGTGTGTTTAGACTAATCTACTAAGAAAATTGATGCCTGTAAAATGCAAATATCTGTCTTAAGGTGGTACCCTGAGCGAAAGTGGCACCGCGGTGAATTATATTTAATATTATAATTCTAATAAGTACACAATTTTAAAAAAAAATATCGTGGAGATTTTAGGGCCTACAGTCTAGTATTTTTAGACGGTATCGTTACATTCCCTCGTAGTCACTGCTAGAAGTAGATAGCAAAACTGCTAAAAGTGGCCGTTTTTGACACATTTGCTATCTACTTCTACGAATGACTACGAGGGCATGTAGTGATACCTTCTAAAAATACTAGACCATGGGCCCTAAAATCTCCACGATAAACATTATTAAAATCTTTTTCTATTAATAACTTATTAAATAAAAACCTCTGAGGGCGCCACTTTTGGTCATTCAACCGCCTTAAAAGAGGTTTGATATTTTTTTTATATTATGTTAAAAAGATAACAAATCGTGTTTCTCCAACTGAAAAAAATAAAGTCAATGAAATAAATAATCAGGTTTTCTAATATCATTTTCATATGTTTTGTAATTGATGAGAAATATCGAGATCCAAGTTCCGATCCGAGTTTAATGCATCCTCTTAAGTTCATTGAGTTTTCTTCAAGAAATCTTTGGTACGATATTTTTTTATTAGGTCTCTGCTTTAGCCATATTATTATATCGATAATATTCAATCTTCTAGCTTTTTCGCTACTATTATAATAAAATATAGCTCCAAAACTATAATTAAATGCAATTTTCATCACAGAATCCAGTAATAATTTGTGTGTGGTACAAAGGTCGGTACCGTTAGCAAACAAAAGGTACAGACAACAGGACAAGGCATTTGCATTAGCAACCGGAGGTCAGTGCCTCGTGCCTCGCTGGGAACAATACTAACTAAATAATAAATTAGGAAGCACATTCTGTATACAAGGTGAAAGGGACTTTAATGGTCTAAAGATATCTTCAACGAAGTTAGGAAGTAAAGAAAACTGTACTTTCTGATTTAGTTCTAGTATGTATACAATCCCATGGAATTGATAATCTATTTTTTTTAAATTCACTGAAACACGATAGGGATATATTTTTTTTTAACTGCTCCATTGTCTTGGGCAGTGCTCTAAATATTAAAATATCGAATAGGTATTCAGTATTAACTACGATTTACGAAATATTATATGATAGTAGAATTATTGGGTCCTTGATGATTTTATTTCAAAATGTTACGATGGTTTTATTACAATTTCCTGGATAAATAAAGAAAATTTACTTTTCAATAACTGTTTCTGATTGCCTCACAATTTTATTCTCCAATAGTATTATAAAGATTTTGTTTTTTTATAATTACTATTTCACTTAATTTATTGTTGTTCTGTTGTTGCGGTCTATAAATAGTGTTTCTTTCTTTCCTCTTTCTATTTCTTCATAAGTATTTCGTCTAAATCTTATCTTAAGATAATAATTGATTTCCCGTTTGCTCTCTTTCAATACATTTATTTACTCGATCATAACTTTCATACAACATAATTATACACTAAACTAAACCCCTCCAACTCTAACTATAGCAAACACAATTAACATCGGAAATCCGACAACAATCGTACGGACACACGACATGCTGATCTTTGAGGGCCCACTTCAAACCTGCATTATTAAGAAATAACTAACAAAGGAATTAGAACCGTATTTATTTGAAATAGAAACTAAATTTGTGAAACGTGTTAATAACCAATATTAGCTCTGATAAATTAATCGCAAATAACGGGAAACAGAACTGACAGCCTAGTTGATGTAACGTAATGAACTTGATGGGTAAAAGTTTCCAGATCCTATTATTCGCAAAAATTCTATTCAATTCAATTCATTTATTCCATATCAAGGTTCGAGTCCTGTCCCGGAGGCTGATTATCTAAAATGAGCGACCGAACTCGATTCCTGAATTATTTCGTAATCGTCGCGCGACCGAGTCACTGGTTTGGTATTATGTATGCGATCACTGATTAGTTTATGCTCGGTTTATGCTCGTGAAAATCGCCATAGAAACTAGCGCCACTGGTAACCGGTGGGAGCGACTGAGAAGTCTTTTTACTGAAACTTGTCTGTGACTGTGTATGTGTGTGACCATATGTGTTCTGTGAACATAACCTCTTGGTTTTCGCTTCGAATTTTGTTTACATTTTTTCGTATTACAAAATTGCAAAATACCGTGTAGGTATTGAAGGATAGGCCTTTTGTTTTACATTATAGCAATTTTATTTAATATTGGTTAGAGGTAAGGCTAAGAATTTATGAAAACTAATCAGAAATTAAGTTTTGTCTGGTTTCTGTTTGACAGAAGAAATCGCGAAATCGTCGCGGTCGCGTCGCGGTTACTGAGTTAGATAATTCGAATTTCGGAGCATTTCCTTGCAAGTGCTCGTATATTTTAGTTCTTTAGTTGTCCGTAGGAGGCAGCACTCTTAGAAACTCGATCGGTGGTACGAAATCGAGTTTGACAGCTAGGTGATTTTTAATTAGATAATCAGCCTACCGGTCGCCACAAATAAACTGAAAACTCTGAATAATAATAGGTATTTTCCAGTTCAAAAACATTATACCTAATGAAGTCACAAAGAAATCAACCATTTTGAAACTTGTCAAAAAAACTCTTACAATGTCGTACAAAAAAAATATTGCTGTTTATTTTTGAAGCTGTTTTTAGAGCTATTTTTTAAAGTATTCGAAGGAGACTGCTTTTTTATCTCACTCTATGAAGTTCTAGTTAAATTAACATAATTATTATTTTAAAGGAGTTTCGTACATATCGCCGAAAGGCAAAACGTCGAACGTCAAATGGTCGTCAACGAATGGTCGAGTGCACAAAACGTCGATAGCACATTAGGTTGAACGTTTAATACGTCGAAATTACAATACGTCGTAGCGACATTTGGCCAAGTCATTAAAAGGTCGAATAGTCATTAGGTCATCATAGGCGGGCCAAGCTAAACAAGTAATAATATTTTATAAAAAACGACTTCACTTTGATTATCGATCCTTTCAATTTAATCAGAATAGTGCCGTGGAGTAAGTCGTGTGTCATTGTCACCAATAACGAGTGACAGACAAACAGACATACAGGATATTAGCGACACGTGGCGTTTGTGGCCCTTCTGTAGGGCGTGACAATCGATGTGAACGGCGATAACGTGAGAAATTTGTATTGATCACTTTATTATTGGGAAATAATTACCAAAGGTTGAGAAAGTTAAATAACTTGGCAAAATGCTGAAAATAAGTAAAGCGATTAAATTGACAATAAGACAGTGATCCGCTGTTACTATTACATTCGAGAATATATGGCAAAGAGAACATTTTACAGATTAAAATACGTCGTTTTTCTGTTGTTCGTTGTTAAATTAATTGCATTGTAGGTAAGTATAGTAACTTTTTCCTTTGTTAGCCTAACCTATAGTTAACCCAACTTTACAAAAGTTTGAATTTTTTTAACCGAGGTAATGATGTGCTCTACTTTATAACTCTTAGATAAAAATATTTAAATGTAAATTACATAGTTAACTTAAATAAAAACAAAAAACCGACTTCAAAAAACCTACCTCTAAAAAGCAAGAAATAAACACGTCTATTGAAGTCGGGTGGGTGGGGCTGGAGTCAAATTCCTTTTTTTTTATTCTAAAGCCTTCGTATTAGGTACCTTCTGTATTAGGTAGTGTAGGTAAAAAATCGGCTCAGCCAAACGTGAGTTAATCGCGGAGAAACATATAAGTATACATACGGGTCAAACTCCTTTTTTTAAGTCGGTTAAAAAACTACACTTAAGATATCCCTTTTCCAACAAAAAATAATTATCTTTTTCAGTTCATAAACAAAGAAGTTATACGACTGATCATCGAGGTAGTACACACAAAATCATACTATTTTCGTGATTTTTTTCAAGATAACTTGAAAAGTACTGAACCGATTTTAAAATTTTAAAAAATGGAACCAACTTGGGAGTTTACCTAATGTAATAACGTTTGAATCATTTCAATCGGTCCAGCCGTCTTCGAGTAATCGGTGGAAATACACAAAAAAAAAATACAGACGAACATAGAACCTCCTCCTTTTTTGGAAGTCGGTTAAAAACGCACGGCGTGCGGTAAAATCAACTTACCGCACGCTCGACTGTAATCGTAAACTTACATTTTCGAGCAACTGTATTAAAAAATCCATTTTAGCTCAAAGTGGCCACTTTTGGCAATTATGGATTTTAAAACTTACAGAAATAATGAAAACTGTTAAAGAGTTATTCAAAAAATATTAAAGACAATTTAAGAGATTATTACATGAGCTTTTTTTAAATATTGACTAGGTTTACGAGTAATAAAAATAAATGTAGTGGCGGCGCTAGTTTCACGACCACCGCGCCGTAATTTACTTTTGGCCAGTCAATTCACATTTTTTTTGTAAACATTGTTTCAATTAAGGTATTTCGGTCATAATCATAGACATTAAAGAGATAGTAATATAGACTGTTTTTTTTATTTTATTTTCAATCACTTATAATCAATGACTTGACTTCCGTCAAGTCATTGATTATAAGTAACTTAACTTCATTAGGTTAAAAATAAACCTATTCTTATAAATTACATCCTGCCTACAAAGTTAATGTAGAAAAGTCTAAGTTTAAACTCAAACCAATTGTCTTAACTGCAGTTCATCCTAATGGAATCTCTATAAATAGGAATCTTAACAGCAAAGTTAAAACAAGGAACTGTAAACAAAAAATCTGTTAGTTACAAAAAAGTAAGCTATTTTGAACTTTATTGCTAAGGGTTTAAGCGTCAGTGTCGCGTTCGGTAAAAGTAACAGTTAGTTAGTCGATCTCCACATTAGTTCTGCGCAAGAGTCGATCACATTGAATTGTTTCCGTTGGACAATTACTGGGGTGAGGGTAGGAATAAATTATAAATTTTTATCCTAAAACCAAGGAATATTGGACTTTATTGCGTGGAAATAAGGATTGTAAGATTTGTTTATTTATAGTGTTTTATCATTGGAGTGATAATGATAAACTATGATTTATTTATTACTTTCGAGCACGAATGAAAGTTTCACTATTTCTGTCTTGTTCTCCTAAATGTTAGATGATAACATTTACTATTCCGCGTGCACTAAAAGCATTAAAAAAACACGGGATTACTTATTAAAATTTTGTTATCAAGTATTAGGGAAATGAATTTTGAGATGATAGCACATTGCAACAAATTAATAAGAAATCGTGCACTTATTTAGTAGCTTTAGTAAGGCGAAAAATGCAAAAACTTTCCAGTCATTAAAAATCCTTTAAAATTGCCTTTGTACGCGGCTAATATAACAAAAAAGTCATGGTGGTTGAGGAGCTCGGTGGCGCAGTGGTTTAGCCCAGCGATTGCGGAAGTTAAGCAACGTTCGCAAGGGTCGGTCATGGGATGGGTGACCAAAAATGTATTATCTCGAGCTCCTCCGTGCTTCGGAAGGCACGTTAAGCCGTTGGTCCCGGCTGCATTTGCAGTCGTTAACACCCACCAATCCGCATTGAGCCCGCGTGGTGGGTTATGTTTATGTCCCATCCTTCTTACCACCCATAAGGAAGGCCTGTGCCCCAGCAGTGGGGACATCAAAAATGGCTGATGGACTGGACATGGTGGCTAAGATAGGTCATGGTGACTAAAACATCATTGTCACGAAAATAGGCTATGGTGGCTAAAATAGGTCATGTTGACTAATACCTACGTCACTGGGACTAAAATAGGTAATGGTGGCTAAAATAGGTCATGTTGACTAATACCTACGTCACTGGGACTAAAATAGGTAATGGTGGCTAAAATAGGTCATGTTGACTAATACCTACGTCACTGGGACTAAAATAGGTAATGGTGGCTAAAATAGGTCATGTTGACTAATAACTGCGTCACTGGGAATAAAATAGGTAATGGTGGCTAAAATAGGTCATGTTGACTAATACCTACGTCACTGGGACTAAAATAGGTAATGGTGGCTAAAATAGGTCATGTTGACTAATACCTACGTCACTGGGACTAAAATAGGTAATGGTGGCTAAAATAGATCATGTTGACTAATACCTACGTCACTGGGACTAAAATAGGTAATGGTGGCTAAAATAGGTCATGTTGACTAATACCTACGTCACTGGGACTAAAATAGATAATGGCGGCTAAAATAGGTCATGCTGACTAATACCTACGTCACTGGGACTAAAATAGGTAATGGTGGCTAAAATAGGTCATGTTGACTAATAACTGCGTCACTGGGAATAAAATAGGTAATGGTGGCTAAAATAGGTCATGTTGACTAATACCTACGTCACTGGGACTAAAATAGGTAATGGTGGCTAAAATAGGTCATGTTGACTAATACCTACGTCACTGGGACTAAAATAGGTAATGGTGGCTAAAATAGATCATGTTGACTAATACCTACGTCACTGGGACTAAAATAGGTAATGGTGGCTAAAATAGGTCATGTTGACTAATACCTACGTCACTGGGACTAAAATAAGTAATGGTGGCTAAAATAGGTCATGCTGACTAATACCTACGTCACTGGGACTAAAATAGGTGATGGTGGCTAAAATAGGTCATGTTGACTAATACCTACGTCACTGGGACTAAAATAGGTAATGGTGGCTAAAATAGGTCATGTTGACTAATATCTACGTCACTGGGACTAAAATAGGTAATGGTGGCTAAAATAGGTCATGTTGACTAATACCTACGTCACTGGGACTAAAATAGGTAATGGTGGCTAAAATAGATCATGTTGACTAATACCTACGTCACTGGGACTAAAATAGGTAATGGTGGCTAAAATAGGTCATGTTGACTAATACCTACGGCATTGGGACTAATTGGTAATGGTGGCTAAAACAATGGTGATAGGTCATGTCATAGGTCACGCCGTGGTGACTTTTTAGTCATTTATCAACCCTTCCTTTCGCAATAACGTTTTCATCATTACCACTAAACGTATACACTTTCACGTTCCCAGGTTCGGAAAAATATATCTACGATTCCAGGGAATTTTTGATATTTTATGAACATTCTTTGGTTAGTACTTGCATATTTTTAGTAATAAACAAATAAAGTGTTAAAAGACCCTTATAGCAAAGCCGAAGTTTCTTGCCGGTTCTTCTCGTTACAAGGTCTCCCGCTCAGGGTTTGCGAACCGATGGCGTAGCTTCTTTGACATTCACAAGTGCTTGTAACAGCCTAGACTGAATAAATTATTTTGAATTTTAAAGTCTACGCATTCTTAAGTACATCAAAACAAGAAACATAAAGATAAATATTGCTGGGAATCGATTTCCATTTTTTTGTGTTAAAAAGCACTACAAACAGAACCACACAATGAAATATCTGTAAACTGTTTTATTTCAGTTTAACGTTTTGGTTTTAATTGATGAATTACATTACAATATCTCATTAGTTACTTATAAGTAATTTAGATACTTATTAAATAGTACAACCTATAAATCATTAGCATTTCCAGATCTGAGTCCTAAATTTTCTTTCAGAAGGAAATCAGCTACATGAAAGCACGACAAATTACGAACAATATAGTTCCAAAATAAGCAAAGGTATTATTATAAATGCCAAAGTTCGTCTTTTTATTTGTTTGTTTGTTACGCCTTCACGTTTTAACTACTGAACTGATCATCATGCAATTTTACATACACGTTGTCAAGGGTACAGAGAAGGACATAGGGTACAATTCATCCCGAAAAAAGGAACTGTTCCCAAGGGATAGACAAAATACTATCCACGCAGACGAAGTCGCGGGCGTTCGTTAGTTGATTTAACTAGGATTAAATTTAAAAAGTTTTTTTTCTACTTCGTAACTTGAACCATATGTTTAGCACACGCTTCTACAATTAAGGCGGTGGTCATGGATGGAACCCTAATTAGGGCACCGCATTGTGCAAAACCATTTATTACGGAACCACCTGGGTCCGTTTGATAAATGGTGCAGTTATAATTAGCTTTAATCATTAACTAGGAGAGGTGTGACTTATTGAAGGGTTAGTTGTAATGGGTGACAGGATGTTTTAGTGGAATTAAATGAATATAAATGGGTCGAATTGGGGTTAAAAAAATAAAAATTGGAGTAAAGCATTTAAAACTGCAGAAAACAAATGAATCGCAATTTCGCTAAACTTTTATGGAACTGGAAAACCAAGAACCAAGAAAACAAGATCTGGCATTCCGGGAATAACACTTGCTTACGTCACTATACAGTTGCGCGACTTTATAGTAACAAGCAAAGAATGAAGGATTTTTTTTTCTGTCACACTCATTACAACATTTTTATAGTGCATTTAATTTGTGATTTGTTTTTCTCAGCAAACGAAACAATGGGGAATGTCCGAAAAAAATCAAATTGACTGAATATTTTTCTATAGGTAGGAATAAGGTCCCTTAGTAATAGAATAAAGTTTCAGAATTTTCGGTTGCGTGAAAATTTAAAAAAAACAAAGTCTCCGACTTCACAAATGTATGATAGTAACAGCAGAATGGAGATTATACCTTTGCCACCACCTGCCACAGCCACAACACGGTATTAAAAAATGTTTCAAGACTAAATGTCAAAACTTTTTTGTTAAATACGTGTTGTGGTTGTGGCAGTTAGCGGCTGCTGTTACATAAATATAGAAAAATATTCAGCCAATATGATTTTTTTCGGACATTCCCCATTCAAGTTAAAGATGAATGAGATGAATGAATGTAATTTTCTTTACCGATAGCGAAGATGAGTAAGCAAGTGTTACTCACGTGACTTCCTCTTTCTCGGAAGGCTATACCTGGCATAGTATTATACCATAATAATATGGAAAACCAAAGAAACACAACATTAAAGGTTTTTTTTGGCTGGCACTTTCAGTATGAAACATGAATGACCTTTATATCCCCATTAAATCCATCAGTACTTATCAGCTATTGGTCGTATATCTTCGTGTTTACTATTTGATCATGCTTAGTTGGGGGAGATAACTTTAGTTTTGGTAATAAAACCAACAAAGACCCTTCTTGGGTAGTAAATTTGTCAATGTTTATTGTTCGTGGATTTTGACTGTGTTATCTTATTGAGAGTTTGGTCACTGAAAATTAAATACATACCGCCTTATTTTTAATAAAAATAAGCAAAGTTATAGGAGGCTTATAAAGTATTTTATTTCTTTTACTCTTTTGAAAAATGATAAAGATAAAACATAATATAGCTAAAATAGAATTATTAGGCGTTTATGAATAATTAAACTAGTACCTTCCTAAGATATCTTACCTCATCGTAACCATAATAATAGAGTTTTTTAATTTTTTTATTACAAAACCAACATAGAATTGCCGAAAGAATATCTGATTCTGTACTATTTAAGTATTAACAGAAAATGAACCAAAAGCTGTTGTTCGCGTTTTTATTATTTTTTATCAATACAGCTTTTCACGTAATTAAAATAAAAACATTTTTTTCTTGTAATGACAAAGACGTACTCGTACGTACGAGTATTCCAACTTTTTTTTTAGGTTTAGTGTCTTTTGCATTTCAATAAAACAATAGCTTCATGTATACGCGCGTGTGCATTATTTTGAAAGCGTTCGCTACGCTTTCGAGTGGCACCACTCGAAAGCTCTCGAGTATGCTCGCTCGACTTTGAATAGCTCGTGCCTGCAATCCGCCATTTTGTCTCTGAAAGCTGTAAGCTGGTGGCGCAGGTATTTTTGGAACTGAGACATTTTTGGAAAAGCCTATTTTGGCAAATTATACGATTTAGGGCTGATCTTTCAATGCCTAGATAGTGCTTTATATCCGTTTGATAGCGCTACTAGCGATTATACTGCCAAATTGAAAATGCTTGTCATTCATTTGTCTGTCACATTTTTTAATGACTTTTATTAGATTTGGTTAATATTTAAACTGACTGATATGTTATCTGAGGAATTAAAAATCCGCCCTAAGTCATAGGGATGTTAGAGTTGAGCTAACATTGTGAAAAGTTGACTTTACCAACGTGTAAAGAATAATAAGCTATATATATCAGATTACACTCTGTTTTCTTTCTTTGCATTATTAATATTAATTTAATAAGTCAAGTCAAAAAATAATAAATAAATCAGACGTTTCATATTTCGATTCGATATTTTTCTACCACCCGTTCCAGATTTTTTAACTGACAAAGAAAAGTCATTGTTATTAATTATTATAAATTCGGTAACGTAATCAATTATAGCTGAGCTTTTGCTAGAGCTGTGTACTGTTATGACAATTTAAGTTCATGACAAAATCTTTCTCAGATAAAAAGTGTAATTAAATGTAAAATAAAGGTAATTTTTTTGGGAATTTCCCAATGAGCCTTAATTCACACACACACGGCTACTCCTCTTGTCTGATACCAGATATTTACGCAGCCGCTAACTACCTCGCTAACAATGTTGACAACAATGGTCCGCTAATCTTTGAGAAACTTTATTAGGTGTACTGTCGACGCAGTTATCAAAATGACAAGTAAGAGCTAATTAAAGCTTATTTTATTAAGATAGATAGGTTCTTGATTTTTGAGAACAATGGGCAATAAATAAAATAGTGAAACCCTTTTTACAAGAATTAAGGTTAGGTTTTTACATGTTTTTTTTACTGGCGCAGTAATAAAATATGCGATATGGAAATTATAAATATCAATCAATAGCAAATAGGGATATATGCATGAACAATTGAACAAGGGTCAAAAATAGTAGATTATACAACAAGTGAAAAAAGAGGGAATTTAGTTCGAGGGACTAAGACCGAGATGAATTTTTTTTTCACGAGTTGTGTACTCTACTTTTTACCATTGACTGCGAGAAAAAAAATAGCAGTAGGTACCTATAGTATTTATAGTTATCACATTTTTATCTGTTATAGCATTTTACATCACATTTTTATTATTTAGGTAGGTAATCAGTAATATTTAAACATTAGAAAATAGTGAAACTAGAAGTTTTCCAATGACATAAAACAACCACGCTAACTAAGAGGGAAAATACATGATCAGTCTGGCATCAGTCCATTTCATCGGTTTGAATTTTTACAGACTGAAGATCGTACCAGACTGGATGGAATGGACTGATGCAAGACTGAACATCTAATCTCCCTCTAATATATAAAAAAGTACCCAAATATAAGACACTAAAAAGAACCTAATTAATTTGGCGGGATATTTTTCAGTAAAGAACCTAAAGATAAGATACTAAAAAGAACCTAAATAAAATAGGCGGGTTTTTTTTGCCATTTAATTCTAGAACTATTATCTTTTTACCATCGCCACTTAAAAAAGTGCGTTTAATTCAACGATAAGAGTGAATAAAACGCTGTTTTATTCACCGAGTGAATAAAAATATTTTGAATTTGAAACAAGCGCGCATCGTATGAATTATGTAGAAAAAAAAACAAAACGTGCTGAAAGTATGGAGCTATTCCGTAGATAAAGCCATAGTCATACAAATAAATTAAAAAAAAATATCCCGCCAATTTTATTTAAGTAGGTCCTTTTTAGTGTCTCATCTTTGGATTCTTTTCTATATATTAGAGGGAGATTAGACTGATGTTCAGTCTGATGAAATGGACTGATGCCAAACTGATCATGTAATTTCCCTCTTAGCGTGGTTGTTTTATGTCATTGGAAAACTTCTAGTTTCACTATTTTCTAATGTTTAAATATTACTGATTACCTACCTAAATAATCAAAATGTGATAACTATTATATAGGTATTAAGTACCTACTGCTATTTGTTTTCTCGCAGTCAATGGTAAAAAGTAGAGTACACGACTCGTGAACTTTTTTCACTTGTTGTATAATCTACTATTATCTATGGAATAGCTCCATACTTTCAGCACCTTTTATTTTTTTTGTACATAATTCATACGATGCGCGCTTGTTCCAAATTAAAAATATTTTTATTCACTCGGTGAATAAAACAGCATTTTATTCACTCTTATTGTTGAATTAAACGCACTTTTTCGAGTGGCGTGGTAAAAACTTTTTTAAGTAGGTACTTGACTTTTCAGAAATGAATAAAATGGGTTGATTTCTTATAGGTACCAAGTTTGGTCAATCTGTTTATTTTTTTCTTTTCTTATTAATCCACTTTGGACACACATTTTCGGCAAAGGTCAACTCGTATTTATTTATTTTTTTCTGGCAACTCTCGCTGCGTAATAATTTATTTCAGCAACGGCCCTGTTTATGGCGGGAACTTCTTTTTGTTCCATCCGACTCCCGTATTTATGTGTTATTTACTAAGATAACGTTTTTGCGAAGGAGGTGACCAGACGCGACACAACAGAAATTTACTGTTATTTATAAGTCCGATAGAGGTTAAGTGTTGCCAGGCGAAAAATAGTGGCATAAATTGTAGATAATGGTGAATAGAAAAAGCAGATAATGTTTTTGAATTATTTTATTAGGTAACTAATGTCTGCCTAAAAAAAGATTGTAGTTGACTTTGACAGCTGAAGAACTGTCACTTCGACATTGACAGGTAAGGCTGTCCCAAAATAAGAGGATTAGAATCGCGTTAATTTTACATAATTAAATGGTTGTTTGTTAACTTAAATATTATGTAATATAAATAATTACGGTGTCAATAAATTATTTGACTTTCAAAAAAGTGCCATTGAATAATATTGAGGAGAGAGTCACTTTGTTTCAACGATGAATAACTAAGTATTTGGATTTATCACGGTATGGTTATCGTAAGGTGTCAGGAAAAGATATAAGACGTCATAATGGGTAGTAGGGTAAAAGAATTGACGATTTAAAAACGCTTATTATGTGAGCTTATTCAAATAAAGATTATTTCAATTTAAATTTTAGGCATGTATACCTTCTAGAAGGTTTTTTTTATTATAAAAGTGGAATTCCGAGGTTGAGGTCGCGGGCGGAAGCTATTCTACAAATAGTACAAAATGATGAGTATGAAATCTAACTTCAAAATTCCCACATTATGTCATTACTTGCTCAGTGCATTATGTATTCTGTGCTCTAAGTACTAAGTTAAAGACCATTTTTTTTTCAAATATAATTAAATTTGAATTAAATTATGTAAGCACGGTGTGTTTAAATGGAACAACTTTAACCAAAGGAACATAGGTCGAAATACGAAAAAAAACATTCATACTCCCATACAAAATATATTGGTCAGCTGATCGACTTAGTATATATATGAAAATAAAAAAATAAAAATTTCGACCTATATTCCTTGGAGAAAGTTGTTTAGTTTAAGCAACACTATCACATGTTTCAGTATTGTTGCATTTGGTATAACCTTATATAAAATTCAGTTTGTATGTTATTTTATTTATTATTTATTAAATTCAAGTTACAAGGACTCATTTTTGTTAGTAACAAAGTTTTTACTTAACCTATGTTAGTAAAATCATGTTTCATAATAATATTGGTGCCACCGTCCGCACGCGAATCACCGACGCACCGCCCCGGGCCCGGCAGATGTTACGCAGCAATGATTCACGTACGGGCAGTCCAGCCTGCTTGCAATCATGCTCAGGATGCTGTTGGCGCTGCCCCTCACCCTGCGCACCAGGGAGGCGCATCGCTTCCGCATAGTCGCGTAAAAGCAGTCTACCCGCGCTTCTGCAAACATCCCTGATGCACTACAGTGGCGGGGCAACCCCAACAACACCCTGAACGCATTGTTGAATTGAACTCTCACGGCATTGTAAGACCGACGAGTACATTTGGCCCACAGGCTGCACGTGTAAAAAGTTGTACAATATGCTCTAAACAAAGTAATTTTTACATTATTTGTGCAACGCGCGAACCTGCGGTTATATTATTCCATTTATTTTATGCAGTGTTCCAAGTCCCAACCAAAACCACATGCCTAAACTTGGTAAAGTAACAAAGACTTGGTTTCAAGTTTCAGTAAAGAATGTTTCAGTGTGCACTGAACGCGCTGAAGTCTGCCGTTCAAAACCGGGCAAGAGCCCAGCTCTTTGAAATTAGGATGTGAGCTTGTTGGGGTTTTTATTTAAAAAATGTCGTTTGAAATCCAAACCAATAATTACAGAAACATAATATTTGGTGGTCGAAGCATGAATTTTGCGTGTTATATTACTGGCAATACTAAACTTAAATGTATTATATTGTGTGACAGCTGCCTTCCTAGTAATAGTGGTAAAATTTAAACAAATTTATAATTGTCTTGCTTTTACATATTTTTTATATTTTTTATTAAAGATATTTCTCATTCGGTAGGTACCTATTATGTAGATGTTAAACCATTATTGCTGATTATAGTTACAGAAAATCCAAATTTAGTATTTTCAGGACTATTGTTAGGCCGCGGCCGTTTATATACGTAATTGAAGACGTCTTTGATGACAATTCTGCAAGATCACGTTTTTTTTTATTACAAAGGAAAAAGAACTAGTTTACCATCACATTACATCACAAAAGTCATAATCTCTACGAAACTAATACTGCAGTTTTATGGAATTACCTGTAACTTGTAAGTACATAACTTATTTCTCAACAGGTATAATCAAGAATTAGATATTTTTTTCATTTGTTCGTTCAAAAATACAATATTTAAGCATAAGCCGGTCCTATTTTAAAAGGACAATGTTACCAATCTACGTTTTCAACTTTTCGTCGCTACAATTCTTCAATACCCAGGTATAACTCATTAGTCTGATGTCATACAATTGAAAAAGTGGTATCTAATACGGTCTAAAATATCAGCTCCTAATTACTAATATAGCGATTCTTAAAAATCGCTAATTCTATTCTCCCATGTCCTCACCATATTGTGTAAAAGAGCAAGGCTTTGTTTCAACTCCTTTGACGCGTCACACATTGTTCCTGTGAGCTTTTACTACGGGATTTACGGGAATTAGAGATGTGCTGTATTGAAAAAAGTTAACTAGTTTTTTTCATGCACAACGCGATAGTGCTTGGCTTTCACCTCACTCGATGTTAAGTGACGATATGGTCGATGGTGGAAGGACACTACTCCTGGAATCCTCATCACTGAGGAACAGGCTATCTTACGTCTAACTGCCGGAACACATTAATTTTTAAATTGTTGTTATGGCGTCATATGATCCCACTCCATTCTTATGTTAGCCTAGGTATTGGAGGCGGCATCACCATCCAGTCATCCGCCCGCAAAACGGTTAAGTTTATACGGCCAATTAAAATAACAAGCCTAAGTATTTTCTATCAACTTTCTTAGGATAAACACTTATTGAATACTAATGCAGTTTTGCAAGACTTTTTTTTTGGGTTTTGAATTTGATTATTGCATTTCTTAGGCATAATAACTTCTTTATAACTTTATATCTTTTACAATAGGGATGTTGACTATTTTTTTATTTTATGTTACATAAATTACCTCTCAAAAAAAGAAACATTGGTAAAAGAATTAATTCGCTAGCATGAAAACTGCCCGAGATATCACAGTGTGAAATGCACACAAATGGACTCGATCAAAAACGCTCCATACGAACATGGCTTGCACGTTATGACGTCACGCCGTGCTAGTTTGTATGCAACGCATAGGAAATTTGTTCAGCAGCTATATTAAATATTGTGTTTATCAAAATGGTTTCTTAGACAAATTTGCTATACATTTTACGGACTAATTAAAGGTATCATTTATTTTAATAAATTTTAAACTTTTTAAATGGACTTGTCCACCCAACTTTGAAGGGTCATAAAACAAATAATAAGCAATATATAAAACCAAGAGGTATACAAGCTACTCTAAAAGTTTAATATATTTACGATTTTTATTAGTATTTCGTTATTTTATTCATTAGTCAACATCCCAATTAATTTTACGTTCCCTAACTAATAGGTAGGTAGTTTGATTTTACATAATTTCTCTTTATTGTTGTCAGTGTTATTTACATAAATTCGCATAATTGCTGTTCTACTAACCCTAAATCGTAAGATACCTACTTCACTAACACGTAGGTATACGTTATACCTATAAAAATAATTAATGCAAATAATAATGCATCATTGACTTTGAACTAGTTTATAATTTTGATGACGCAGATGGCAGATGCTATATATATTTGTCTATTTTTGATTTATTTTTATTTTTCCAAATATTAATATTTACTGTATTTAATTGTTTAATAATATTACATAGTGATGTAAGTCCTTATTTGCCTGAGATACAAGTTCAACCTAGTTCAGGCACACTGTATTTTAGCTTTAATTATCTATGTCTTGTTGTCTAGACTTTTATTGTAAAATTTTGATGTAAGATAATTTTAATAAAGATTTTATTATTATTATTATTATTATTATTATTATATTGCACTATTGCAACTGTATGATTTATTTCAATGTAAAATGCATGCGTGGAACTTTTGGAAAATAAACTGTTTTCTTGCATGAAAATTAGGATTAAAATTACATGAAAACAAAAATATCTTTCAATAAAACCTTTCAACGGCAAACAAAAGCAAGTTGAAAGTCGGTCAAGTTGTAAAAACAGTTGAATATAAAAAATTCAAAATATTAATCTCGCAAACGAAAAGGAAAACGCACATAAAGGACCCTCGCAGAACAACCAGGTAACTAAAAAAATGATAAAAAATCAGAAAAGGTCGAATGGCTCGTGGCGGCGCTACGAAAATGCGGGAAAAAAGAGCAAAAACTTTATTAGCACCCTTATAATATGCATGGGTTAGGTTTTTAACATTCTTTTAGTTAAGTATAAACTATGTCTGTCTTGGCTTATGACAAAAAAACTCAAGTATCGATTGGCATAAAAAGGTGCCAGAAATAATTTATCAGTGTTACGTTAAAAGGGAAAATCTATATGAGTGTGATTTTTTATAAAGATTTCTTGTTTCATTCATACATTCTAATGTGATAAAATTTTATTTTATTTCGAAGCTTAACAATTCTGTCAAACCATATTGTCTAAAAAGTGACAGCATCACATTTAAACAGGTGTTTAGTTTTTTCATTTATTGGGGTAAACAAACGGTTTCACAATGTGTAATACATCAAAAAGTATACTTAATTTAATTGAACTAAATAATTGTGAGACCAACACCGTTTACCACAAAAAGTTAAATTAAATTAATTTGTTTTTTGTTATAACGCGGCATATATTTAACCTATCGCATTACTTGCTTGTGTAGCATTGAAATAAAATAAATAAATAAACTCAAAATTAATAAACACTCTAAATAAACTGAAAAACTGATTACTGTGACTCCGTGAATATTAAATCACATGAAAAGCCTTTGTACAAATAAAAAATACGATGTCCATTCCCAGTTATCCTATGAAAAAGAAGCAAGAACAAAGATAATGCCGGACTATGCATAATTTACGTTAGCAAACTCCATTCCATCCAACGGTCTTACTGAGAAATTTAAAACGTAAAGAATACTTTTTTTTTAAAGACAGAATGACTAAAAAATCTAAGCCAATTTTTGAACTGTTGATTAAAGATCTCTTTTTAAAGAAAGCTCTTATGATTATGACTGTTAATAGGAAAACCACACTTAAAAAGCTCTTAAAGCTTTAAAAAAACGTTAAGTTGTACACGTGGTACAACAAAAACGCGCCAACTCAAGAATTTATGTTTTGTGCAAATGATTTTATTAAAATCTAGCGTGCCATGTGGTCATTCATTCTCGGTCATACCGCTACTTCGTTCTTATCCATGTTCTTTCCCTTTCTAACTCCGTATTAATTCAATTCAAATGTTTTGCCATTTCTTTCCAACAGTCGCGCGCGTCAGTTCGCGACAGAGCTCCGAGCTGCAAGGTTGTGCTGCGCTTTGCTACAAAGTCGCGTGATAACTTTCGTGTATAAACGATTTTAATACTTTTTTCGTGATTTTTTGCGAAAGTGTTCCGGTGCTTGGCTCAGTGTGAAAACTGTTACCGTGTGCATATTACCCAATATACAGTGTTTACGGAATTGTTGAAGTGCATTTTGGAATGTTGCAAACATCTCAGGTTGTGTTGCGGTTTTAGTGCGAAGTGAGCGGATTTTTCACGGTTTGTATGAGTTTTTTTTCTTATCTCTATTGTTGTAGGCATTGATCGTTTGACGTGGCGTTTCGCTTTTCGATTAATATTTTTTATCTGTTTAGGATTTTTATTGATCTTGTGCATGCAATCGTAGCCGCTATTGTTTGCACAACTGTAAAAACACAGTTTTACAGTTGTTTCGCAACAAAATATATCCAAAAAAATACAATGGAGTCCTTCCTACCCGCATAATGCTAAAAGAAAAGGTCAGCAAAGGGAAACAATGTGTCTTGTATTGTTTGTTAGCACTTGAATAAATATGGTTTTATTTTGTTTTTATACGCTTTCAACCATATTAGATAGGTACTTTCGTTATATTTCAAATTATATTGGTAAAACACAGTAGTCCTTGACGGAAAATTGATAGAACACGAACTTGCAGTAAAATTAATTGCGTAATAAAAATGAGTTTTGAAATAACTTTTATCAACTTTGACGTTTTTGTGCTGGAGTTTTTATTTAAGTATGGCATTCTATTATGTAACAGAAGTACAAAAAAGGTACATTATTTCTGTCTATAATACTGCCTTGTCATTCTCAATTCTCAGTTTCTTGCGATGACAAAACGGGGCAACTCAGTTTTTTCTATTTTCTCGGACAGAAGCGTGACATGGATGCGGTCATGATTTTTATTTTTATTTCGTAACTTATTCCGTAGGCTAAACAAGCAGAGGGTAAAAAACTTGACATTTAAACGGGTACTCTTCAATAACTAAACCCTTTTATTCATGAGCAATAACAAGATATCCAAACATTGTTATTACACTGTGAAATCTACTGTTAAATTAAAGTTTTTACAATGATATAATACACTCAAGAGGAGACCAAATAAATATCAATAAATATCAATACATATTAAGGCGGTTGTATGACCGAAAGTGGCGCCCTCAGAGGTTTTTAGAAAAAGATTTTAATAATCTTTATCGTGGAGATTTTAGGGCCCATGGTCTAGTATTTTGAGAAGGTATCACTACATGCCCTCGTAGTCATTCGTAAAAGTAGATAGCAAATGTTTCAAAAACGGCCACTTTTAGCAGTTTTGCTATCTACTTCTAGCAGTGAGTACGAGGGAATGTAACGATAGCGTCTAAAAATACTAGACTGCGGGCCCTAAAATCTCCACGATAAACATTTTTAAAATTATGTATTAGAATTATTATTAAATATAATTCACCGCGGCGCCACTTTGGTTCACCACCTTAAGAAAAACCTAATAGAAAATTGAAAAAAACAAACATGTTAATCAAATACAATTTAGTACCTAACTAAATTATTTGATGCCGATAAAAGGCGAAATCATGGAAACCTGAAGAAACTACAAACATCACCACTTAGCAAAAGAGTTTTAACAAAATAATCAAAAATGATCATGACAGACCTTGTTAAAAAGTATTAAAATATTTTGTTCGATTCCCTAATCATTTCGACACTCAACTCAACAATTCGAACAATTCAATCGAGCTTGTATTCGAATAGTTCAAGTGGTCAGCTTGCCAGTTGAAAGACGATCGGTGACCACACGATTGTGGTGGAAGTTCTATTAATACAATCTTCCGCTAAGAATCGATCCAGTCTCGTCACCAGATTAAACTTTCCAACTACCCAGTACACAACTTGGAAACTGAAAGTTAATCAACTTCAGACTTAATTGGTGTTAAAGTTCGCATTACATCAACAGTGTACAGGGAAACAACTGGAAAGTCTGCCTCTCTGTCGTCTAATTTTAAAATCTATCGCAATCGCTTTCGAGATGTCAAACATTGATGCTTCTTTTTATCACAAATAAAGAAATGCACTAAACTTACAATAAACTTACCAAAGAAATGCAGCGATGTATCACATCCATTAAGTAAGTATCGCACTCACTATAAACCTCAGTGGTTTACGTAGTGCTTTTTAAATTTGGTTTTTAGTCTGTATCATGTTTATATTGATAAATAAAAAAAAACTGTCAAATGAAAGCGATTCCAATAGATTTTGAAATAAGACAATTAGCCCCCTGGTTTTAAAATTTTCACTATTTTATCTGACTTGACTTATGACTCGATCACACGATCGAAGCCACACGGCTTGATCGCTTGGCTATGTTTTGTCATTTTAGCTGTTGGTGCTTACTTACATTTTCAGTTACTTAGTTCAAAATAACTTTTTCGAATCTGGATAAAAGCGTTAAAAACGAACATCATAGTTTGAACGCTGAATTTTTTCAGTTTCTTATATACCTAGTCGTTCTTCTGCTTTTCGTCAGCTTAAAAGTCCTGAATGAGCAGAAATTAAATAAGTTTAATACGAGTTATTCGTTGCTTTGGATTGACACGTCTTGACTGTAAAGTCGTGTTTTTGTGTATTATTTTTTAAAATTTTACACATTTTTGTTTTCACACAAACTATGTCGAAATAATATTTACGGTACCTAAGTATCTAAATTTTTTTATTCATTCATTAAATTAATTTGTGGACCACATACAATTAAAGGTCGAGCAGCATTGAATATTATTAAGTAACTGTTTCTTAGAATTAGTAGACAATGTCAAGATCTGTTTACTGAGAAAAAGTAAGCATCGAGTTCTAAGAAAATATGATTTAGTATGCAGTTTATTTAGAACAACTATTATCGTTCGATATTTATGAGAGGTGGGTTCTTAGAATCTTAATTAGTTGGTGGTCAAATGCAGACACTAATATCAAGGAAGATTTTAGCCAAATAATGAATTCTAAAGAATTTAAATCGTCAAAATAGGTATGTCTTACTTCTTCTTACTCAAAGAAATTCTTCAAAGATTACTGAAAACTTTGATTTAATTTACCACATTACAACTTAATCTTTATTATACATACATGGTTATTTTGTAAAATATCAACAACCTCGTAGGAGTAGATTAGTAACATCATAAACAACAATATTGTTCTACAACTTTTCCGAAAACAGACAAGAAAAACGACTTTTTATATTAGACTCGAACAGCTGGTTTGGACAATTTTGTTTGGAAAGTAGATTTTATTTTTTACTGTTTTCGGAAAAGTCGTAGAGCAAATGTTGTTGTTTATGATGCTAGTAATCTACTTCTGCTCTAAAACAATCTTATGATAATTATGAAAAAGGACTACATTAAGTATGTTCAAATTTTAATATCATACATACATAGTACATAAAATAATTCACAATTTCCACCGATCCCGAGTGGAAATTTCGCATTCAGAAACACACAAAACTTTTCATATTTTGACGTAACCTAATGTAACGTTACACGGGTTGGAATAGCGAAGGTCAAGACAAACAATTGTTTGAAATTCATGATGTGTTCGGTCAGTTGTTGAGTCACAAAGCCCGACCTTTTACCCTTTTGTTCCTGATACTTTGTTTTTAGATTGCTTACCCTTAAAAGCATTCGAAATGTATTAAAGGATATCTGTATGATTAATTCTGAAATTTAAAAAATCGGGTTACTCTACTTTTCTTTTCTGGGTGTTGACAATGTTGTAATATGAAAACTAGTCAAAAAATTATTTTTTTTACCTTTCTTGATAAAGATAATAATAGTTGTATGTTTTTATTTTTTATCTGATTCGATAAGGCAAAATAAACAATAAAAGTTTTAATTAGGCATTCTTTGTGCATAAATCATCTTACATCGATACACTGATAAATATTCGATAAAATCTTATTCGACGAACTCCGTGGTCGAGTGGTTTGCACGCCGGTTTTCAAGGCATCACCATCTCTTGAGGTCCCGGGTTCGATCCCCGGCTGGGTCAATGTAGAAAATTAACTTTTCAATATTGTCTCAGGTCTGGGTGTTTGTGATACCACTGTTGTCTCTGATTTCCATAACACAAGTGCTTTAGCTACTTACTTTGGAATCGGAGCAATGTATGTGATGTTGTCAAATTATTATTTTTATTTATTATTCGGAAAATAATGCGATAAAACAAATAGTTAAGGTACATTGCACTTTTCGATAAGTACATCAAACTTACAAACCTGAAACTGGCGGAGGTAACTTTAACCCAGGAATGCACAGACTGCGGCCCGCGGGCCACATGTGGCCCGTCAGCAATATGCCAGTGGCGCCAGCAATAATATTCCCTCGTACACTGAAAAAAAAAATTTTTGGCGATTTTTTTTTTGTGCTGGTTCGCCGCCCGCCATTAGTTCATCATTTGCGAAAGTGGCCTATGGTCTCAATAAGTCTGTGCACGCCTGTAAAGTTTAACCCCACGAAAGCCAAGCTCATTCGAAGAAAGTTTCATTTATAAAATAGAAATAGAGTAGGTTATATTCTAACTAACGGAATTAACCCACAACGATTTATTTTACCGCGTGATTGCATAGTGTAAACAACCATTATCTAATTTGTCGGCGAACTATAATTGCTCACATTGAAACACAAATGTATGAAGCCAGTTATCTAAGTAATCACTGACTAGTATGTAAAATAAGTAACCTTTTAAAAGGCCTCGCCCTCACGTATCTTATCTCTGCAAATGCTAGGTAAAATAAAACGCCTAGAGTAAAAAAAACCTTAAAGATTTTGTCATCAATAAGATTGTTTTAAAAAAAATCCAACTCGGGTGGGCAGCATTCGGGAAGCTTCGAAAAATCTTCGCGTCCGACTTACCTCAGTGTCTCAAGACGAAAGTCTATGAACAGTGTGTGTTGCCAGTGATGACTTACGGCAGTGAAACGTGGTCGCTAACTATGGGTCTCATAAGGAGGCTCAAGGTCACCCAGCGTGCAATGGAGAGAGCCATGCTCGGCGTTTCCCTGCGTGATCGTATCAGAAACGAAGAGATCCGCAGAAGAACTAAAATAACCGACATCGCTCGAAGGATTGCTCAGCTGAAGTGGCAATGGGCGGGACACATAGCGAGATGAACCGATGGCCGTTGGGGCGGAAAGGTTCTGGAATGGCGACCGCGCACCGGACGGCGCTCCGTGGGTAGGCCCCCGACAAGGTGGACCGACGATCTGGTGAAGGTCGCGGGAAGCCGCTGGATGCGGGCAGCGCAGGACCGATCGTCGTGGAGATCCTTAGGGGAGGCCTATACCCAGCAGTGGGTGTCGTGCGGCTGATATGATGAGAGTAAAAAAAACCTTAAAGATTTTGTCATCAATAAGATTGTTGTTCCGGTTTTTTTTACAAAATAACTCTTTATTCACCTTACAAACTTACGCGCTCACTAGACATGAAATATTGTTGAAAGTACTTTGGTAATTAGTTGGTTTTTTGATTTAATTTTTGATTTTCCCGACGTTTCGTTTTTCAGCTGAAATGGTGCAGGGAAAATAAAAAATCAAACGAAATACCAACTAATTACCAACGTACTATCAATAAAACCGCGCTAGTATCCGTTAAAAAGTGTTTTATATCAAATAACTTTATTTTAGCATAGTTTTGAAACAAACCCAACTATAAAACTCGCACGAGTAAAGAATCTTTAACATCAAACATTACAACTTTTTTGTTAAACCCACTACGACCTACAAAGAAATTAAAGCAGTTTTAAGGTCAGAAATTGTTTCACACGAGATTAAGATTTCACCGCAAACCTTACAAGGGTTAAGGCTTCATTGAAGATGCTCTTATTATTAAAGAAAACCGGTTTGAACGGAAGAAGGTGCAAAAAATATGGCCGCACCTTAACAGCCTGTAGCGACAGGTTGGCTCATAGATACGTAACTTGGAATGCAAGTAAATTCAAATTGGTCGTTCAATTTTCTCAATTTGATATTTTATAAACTAATGCGTAAATATAAACTTTACTAACGTGTGAAGATAAGCTTAGCAGTGGGCGTTGTGCACGATGACCTAATATTAATAAAACTATTTATATTATTTTGTGATTACACTTTATCTTTATTGTTTGATGATTTTGAAGAGTTACATCTCGGACCAAATTTTGGACACTTTGTCCGAAATCTGAAATTACACTTTTTGATTTTATAATTTTTCACTGATGATTCGTTAAAGCATTTTTGTACAGTCAGAATCTAACTATAAAAGTGTCCAAATCGTCAGTGAAAAAATAGTAAAATAGAAGTGTAGTTTTACGTGTCCAAAATTTTTTTGTCCCAGATGCAGTTACTAACATTTTGAATTGTGGAGAATTTTTGTTAACTTAAAACTTTTGTTTGGGTTAGGCTATAGTACACACAGTGGTGGCAAGAGTCGGTTTTCGTACATACGAGGTAACTTTGAAGCCTTGGTTCTCCGCCAAGGATTGACCTAACTGTGATCTGATGATAGCCATCCAGGAAGTAAATAGAGAAGATTCAGATCACTATACACACACCAACTTATCTGATCAGCATTCTAAGAGATATAAGGATCAGAGTTTTCAGTTTCAGGATTTCCATACATGTTTATGCTAATTTTGCGGTTATTAAAACATAACCTTATATCTCTTAGGTTGTTGATCAGATCAGTTACTGTGCATAACGATCTGGATCTCCTCTATTCTTTCCCTGGATGGCCATCATCGATCACAGCTAGGTCAATCCTTGATGAAGAACCAAGGCTTCAAAGTTACCTCGTTTGTATGAAAATTTACTGGTGTCCTTTATTATCTGGCCACCACTATATGTTTAATATGATTTTGTCTATTGCCAATATCTATATATTATTAATAAAGATATTAAGTGTTTGCTTTTTTCCTATTTTACTTACCCTTAATAATAACTTAAGCGATAATCTGTCACCCACATACTGTTATTAACTAAGATATAAGTATTAAATCACCGTTTTCATTATATTCTTGGAAATTGTCACTATGGAAGACAGCTTATTCAACTGCGCTGGTAGGTATCAATCTTTATCTTTCTTCTATCTCTTTCTCGCTAATAACTATACTTATCACCTTAGAAAGATCTATTAACGCCTAGATAAATTACGAGTGTCTGACTAAACAGTTTTCTTTCGTAATAAGAAACAAGTAATTAGGTTTTTTCGATCCTGAAATTTGTGTTATCTTCGTTATTCTGATAATAAGATTATCTAGTTTCTTTCTTCAAAGTTAGTTAGTTTGTATGATCGACTCTCATAATTATTATTTCATGTCCCTATCCTTTCCCGGAATTTATTTATTTAAGGTTTGCCAACATTCTTAGCTTGCAATACAATTCATTAAAATAATAAAATTACAAATAGGAACAGTCAATAACGCTGATATCTCTGGAATCATAGGTTTGGAGGATTCCTAATGTTATTAAATTCATTTCTGCTCTTATTTCTTTGTAAGTGATTAGTGGGTTTTTTGAAACGTTTAATTACAATTTCCTTTTCTGTGCAAAACTAATAAATTACTATAATAGTGATACAAGTTTTTAAACAAACACAATACATATTTGGAAACCTCATTCCCATACGTCATCATGACAGATATTGTATATTACATGTTATTCATTGTTTAGCTCATTATTATTCTAATGAGCAAAGTCCTCTATTACTTATCAATGATTTATGAACAGTGTACAATGTACATAGGTATTATATATTATGTTTATATGTATATATTATGTTTTAGTTTTAAGGTATGTATCTATGGGCCATTGTTGCCTGATTATAAATTAATAAATAAATAAAATAAATAAATTATTATATTTATAAGGGCATTATTTTTGCAATTAATACACGATTAAATCACTAAATAAATATGATCATTTGCTACATTAATTGGACGTTTCAAAAACGAAAAGAAATTTATAATTTTGCGATGATAAAACCACAGTTTAATAACTGTCAACAGACTGCTTGGTTTATTTTTACAGAAAAATATTTTCACGAAGAAAAAATGTTATAGTTTCCTTTAAATTTTCGCTAAGAAACAGACTGTATATCTAACACCACAGATGTAATAATTACTGTGCCAAATGGCTATACTTAGTTTCCGTTCATGTAATACAAAAAAATTAACAGTTTCAATATATCAACGTCGGCATACAGTATAATGATGAAGGTTTGAACAAATGCCATACATCCTGAACAACAGACAGTATGATATGTTACATAACACTAAATTTGGGTCACATCCGGTTTAAAATAAGATGTAATTACGATCTAAGTTTCAGTACTATAAATCCTATTGTTATGTAAAAATTGTGCACTTGATTAAGTTTTGAAAAGTTTTTGCTTCCTATTGCTCACGAAAACAATTATAGATTATCTACAGACCTAATATTTTGATCTGAACGTAATTATTTTCATACAATTCAATCCACTTACTATCTCATTCTTTAAAAACTGGTATGTAGAGAACCACAATTCGACCCACTTAAGGCGCGGTGGTAGTGAAACTAGCGCCGCCATTACATTTGTTTTTATTACTCGTAAACCAAGTCAATATTTAAAAAAAGCTCTTGTAATAATCTCTTAAATTGTCTCTAATATTTTTTGAATAACACTTCAACAGTTACCCATCCATAAAATCCATTTTAGCTCAAAGTGGCCACTTTTGGCAATTATGGATTTTAAAACTTACAGAAAAAATGAAAACTGTTGAAGAGTTATTCAAAAAATATTAGAGACAATTTAAGAGATTATTACATGAGCTTCTTTAAATATTGACTTGGTTTACGAGTAATAAAAACAAATGTAGTGGCGGCGCTAGTTTCACTACCACCGTGCCTTAATAAAATTCGCAAAACCTAAAATGGTAGATGACTTCGTACGAGATAATTTTTTCACTCTTATCTATGATTAATTGAATAAGTAATTAATAAATAATAACATGTTAAGGTTATATATTATTATAGTGTACATTTCTAAACGTAAAAAGGTTAACATAATGGAAAGTGTTACAGAGAGTTAACTAAACCTTTAACTTCGGATGGTAGGTTTACGATCCGCTCGTTTTATGACGTTGTTGGAAATAATAGGTTCTAATATTAATCTTCCATCGTAAAGCGAATATTTTGTATCTTTATAGGTTATGTAATGAAGATATTTTCATCAACCTATTAAACAATTACATTTGAATGGAAAGAGAATAGAAAACCGGTATCATATATAACTTTTTACCATCGCCACTCAAAAAAGTGCGTCTTATTCATTGATAACAGTGAATAAAACGCGTTTTTATTCACCGAGTGAATAAAAGTATTTTGAATTTGGAACCAGCGCGCATCATATGAATTATGTACAAAAAAATATAACGTCCTGAAAGTATGGAGCTATTCCATAGATAAGGCCATAGTTATACAATTAATTAAAAAAAAATATCCCGCCTATTTTAGTTAGGTTCTATTTAGTGCCTTAGCTTTGGGTTCTTTTCTATCTCCCTCGAACTAAATTCCCTTTTTTTTCACTTGTTGCATAATCTACTATTACATACTTTCAATGCAAATCATGCGACATTGAAAAGACCAACATATTTTGATTTGTCAAATGCTTTTCAATGAGATATTTGTCTATCGTTTATGGGTTAGATCCATCTTTCCAATGTCAAATGCTTTTTAATAAAAGTGTGACGTAGCTAAAAAAAGTTGACTTACCACTTTTTTATAAAGTCTTCGTAAGCTGTTTAGGGTAGGATTACGTATTTCGCTTGGCGTTCAAGGGTCAACGACTGCTAATGCAGTCAAGACCAACAGCTTAGCATATATACGAATGCTTGATGTATGTAGTTACGAAGGACAGAGAGACAGTAAAATTTTAGTCACCTTTCTGATAACAGGCTTTTAAGTAAGTTAATGTTAAGTTAAAACGTCTCTTGAATACAGTAAATGCAATTCTTGTATTACAGAACTGATCATACTTCAATTCAATTCAATTCATTTATTTGCATTAAATAGGGTACAATTTTTATAAATTTGTAGGTGTTATACAACTGGGTAGAACTTATGCCTATTTAACTATATCATTTCATAGCATGCAAATTAGTAATAAAACAGTTTATAATAATTTAATGTTATTTACCTATACTATTTTATATAATTGTTTATCCTGGAGAAAATGTCTAGCAGAGTTACTTACTAAATTTTGTAATGAACAATTTAGAACTTTTTGAAACCCGAAATAATTTTAATGATAGAAATGTGCGTAACCCTAATAGGTTAATATATAATATATTTAGTATGCCAAGATTAGCGTTTTACCGAAAACAGTGTAATTGTATGTGTGTAAAAAAATTTAATGCTTTACCAAACGTTGTAAAGGAGTTACCCATTAAATTATTCAAATCAAAATTATTGACATGGCTTAAGGACAATTTTTTTTATAAAGTGGGTGACATGTTTATGAAATGATTAATTTAATAATTTAATTTAAAATGATTTTCTATCGAAATGTTATTGAAATTATTAAGTTGATGAATTTTGTTGTATAGGTGATTTATTTTTATTAAAAATTTATCAACTAAGCCCTAAGGAATTAGAACCCACGACTGTGAATATTACAATCAAGGTCATTTTAACTGTCTAGAAATTTATATTTACCCTACTAATAAATTACATTGACTTGCCAAAGTTATATAACAAAAGAAGGATTTACTAACTCCTGTGCCCAAATAAAGAAATGATTTGTCGTCTTCATGTCTATGGGAATACAAACTGCCATAAATGTATAAAAACACAATTTGTCATGATCGAAAACCAGCAGTGTAAAATTAGAGTGATAATAAAAAGTGTAATTCGAAACCGAAATAGCACCCTCACACGCCTCGTCTTAATGGATGCGATTAAAAAAACCTACTCTTGTCTCGGAATCAGTTTCTTTAAAAAGAACTTTAAAATAAAAAATTTAAAGTACACTTTGCAATGAGAGCGAATGATAAGTGGAATTCTTACGGATACGGCCTTATGCATTTGTTGTTGCTTTGCTTTGAATAAACTGATTTTTTGCTCACAGCAATTTTGTTTAAATCTTTAGATTGACTATTAAATGGCATTGAACTTCATTTAACATTATTATTTCTGGGTAAAGGGATTCAACCGTAGACTCATGCCACGCATGACGTATTCAATATAAAATTCGACGACTAATTGAAAAAAACAGAACTTACAAATATTTTTTTCTCTTGTGGTTTTTTAGGACACGATTAAAACACTCAGTACTAATATCTAAAGATATAAACATTTGTAAACTAAGACATTTCATTAACAAGACTGTGTAGAAACAAAAACCTCAACATCAGACAAAAAGGTGCTGTGATTATTAGGAATTTACTTTTCATAAACATGTTACTGTGCTAAACCCTGCGTCAACACAATCAGGAAACTGGGACCCACGTTTATGAATCGTCCAAACAAACTGTGCAAACAGGTGGTGCCGATATGGTGTAGCTGTTTGTTACATGTTTCTTTTGACACGGAATATATTTATTTTCTTGTAAGAGAATTAATTGAAATGTTCATTAACCTGTAAATAAATGGGTGTCCTAGATATCAACTCTAATACGCAAAAAATAGATTTCTGTACTTACCCCGTTCTAGTTTGGAATGCCTGGATTTACAATAACTCTCTTAGTATTTAGGCTACATTTAGTTTTAGTGAAATTAAATAGTTATTCTCTTTTGCAGCTTCGGTTAAAGCAAAAACTCAAGATAATTGGTCACCCATCCAATTTTCAGCCTTATCTAAAATATCTTCACTTACATTATCTTTTTTTTAGTGTAATCCACTAACACCGAGATTGATTGATCGCTGTACAATTAAGTGATCACGAATGACATTCCTCAATAGGAATGATGATTGTAGTTTCGGTTTGTGGTAATTGTATAATACATAACAGTATAAAAACACCTATTAATCTGTTCGTCCGTCCGTGGGTAGTTAGCTGTGAGATATATACGATAGAGAAAGTGTTATTGTTGCTGTAATGCCAACCATTTCTTATTTGGTTCTGTGAATAATACAATAATAGTTCTTTTTTAACCGACTTCCAAAAAAGGAGGAGGTTCTATGTTCGTCTGTATATTTGTTTTTTTTTTGTGTATGTCCACCGATTACTCGAAGACGGCTGGACCGATTGAAATGGCTCAAACGTTATTACATTAGGTAAACTCCCAAGTTGGTCCCATTTTTTAAAATTTGGAAATCGGTTCAGTACTTTTCAAGTAATATTGAAAAAAGCACGAAAATATTATGATTTTGTGTGAATTACCTCAATGATTGTTCGTATTACTTCTTTGTTTATGAACTGAATAAGATAATTATTTTTTGTTGGAAGAGGGATATCTTAAGTGTAGTTTTTTAACCGACTTAAAAAAGGAGGTTCTCAGTTTGACCCGTATTTAAGTATGTTTCTCCGCGATTATCTTACGTTTGGCTGAGCCGATTTTTCTATATATATAATATACCTTACCTACAAGGTACCTACACTAAAAATAAAAAAATAAAAAATTGTTTAAAAAAAAACAAAAAACCGACTTCAAAAAACCTACCTCTAAAATGCAAGAAATAATATTCGTAATAATAAAAATAAGTCTATTGAAGTCGGGTGGGGCTTTTAGAATAAAAAAAGGAATTTGTACTCCAGCCCCACCCGACTTCAATAGACGTATTTTTATTATTACGAATATTATTTCTTGCTTTTTAGAGGTAGGTTTTTTGAAGTCGGTTTTTGAATTAATATAAACTAATTTTAGTTGGATAAAACAAAGAAGTTTTGACGACATTGGAAACTATCGACCGATTAGTTTACAACCAAATATTTATAAACTTTTTGCTTCGTGCTTAGAAGAACGCTTGGCAGTCTATATAGAAAAACTCCAACCACCAGAGCAAGCAGGCTTCAGGAAGAACTATTCCACGATAGATCACATCCACACCTTAGAATTGGTCATAGAAAAATTTACCGAACATAACACCCCACTCTACCTAGCATTTATAGACTACGCAAAGGCTTTTGACTCTATATGTCATAACAGTATTTGGAAAGCTCTATATGAGTGCGAAGTGCCATCCGAAATCATAGAAATTATAAAAGATATATATAGTAAAAGCGTAAGTCGTGTTAAATTAGAAAAACGAGGCCCTGATATAAACATATGTAGAGGCGTTAGACAAGGAGACCCGCTGTCACCAAAAATCTTCATCGCTGTGCTCCAAAGTATAATGAGTGGCCTAAACTGGGAAAGAAAAGGTATCAATATTAAAGGAAGATATCTTAGTCACTTACGATTTGCTGACGATATTGTGATTTTCTCTGAAACAGCTACTCAATTGGAAACTATGGTTAATGAACTGAACAAAGCGAGTAAAAAAATCGGCCTGGAACTAAACGCAACTAAGACCAAAGTCATGACCAACCACTTAACAAAACCGATTAAAGTCGAAAACATTGTATTAGACTATGTTCAAGAGTACGTGTACCTGGGCAAACAAGTATCTTTTTATTCAACTAGACATCAAGATGATCTAAGCAGACGTACTAACAACACTTGGAATAAATTTTGGGCGCACAAAGATATTTTGAAATCAAATCTTCCTATTAAACTCAAAAAGAAAGTTCTAGATTCATGTCTGCTGCCATGTCTCACCTATGGCAGCCAAACCTGGATATTCAATAACCAGACAATAAATAAAATACAAGTTTGTCAAAGGTGTATGGAACGTAGTATATTAAATATTAAAAGAAAGGACAGAAAAAGGAACACAGACATAAGAAAAGTTACAAATGTAATCGACGCTTTAAAACATTGTAAAAAACTAAAGTGGAAGTGGGCCGGTCTGGACATACAGAGTAACCATATGGAATGGGCCACCACACAAAAGAAAGAGAGGTAGACCAAAAAAGCGATGGTTGGATGAGATAATTGAGGTGGCCGGTAAGGACTGGGAAAAGAAAGCGAAAGACAGGAAGACTTGGAGTTTAATGGAGGAGGCCTTCACCCGATGAGGGGTCCTTAATATAATAATTTCAATTTATTTATCTAATTCTAATTGATTATTTAATTTTAATGAATTTTATTTAAACAATCTTAATTATTTTAATTTTATTTTTTTGAATTGAAGTCAATTAACATTGGTAAAGCATGCAATTTTAATCATATTATAATTATTATCAAATTTGTAACTGAAATAAAATGTATATTTTTTTTATTTTATTAAGGAAAATAAAAGGCTATAATAATAATAATAATAAAACAAAGAAGTAACGTAAGAAATATATTTATTAGTTACCTACTAATCTATTAATTTAATATCATCCAATCCAAGGTTTAAACTTAAGCACTAGTAACTTAGTACTGAAAGGTCTTTTGAAATGAGAGAGGTAACTATCTAAAAAAACCAAAGAAATTAATAAATTAATTAAAAAATAAAACTAGGTTGTTTTGGTAAAATAAACGTTAATTAGTTTGAAAGTTATGAAACTTTTTTTAATTCAAGTTTTTCAGATTTACATAGAAAACAAAAAACGCTTATTTTTGAATTTTTGAGCTATATTTTTTTTCAGTACATGAAGTGCTCATGGCGGAATTTGACAGACAGATCGTAATCGATCACATTTGTTAAGCAACGTTCGGTCCGGCCAGGTGTCGGATGGGTGACCGTTAAGTAGCATTACAACTGAGCGCTTCCGTGCTTCGGAGGGCACGTTAAACCGTCGGTCCCGGCTGTTGTCATCTGTTAACAGTCGTTAAGCCAAGTTAGTGGCCTTACAGGCGGCTTGATAAACTCTAACATATTATTAGTGGTGGCCACCATTCCTCATTCGATAAGAAGAAGAAGTACATTAGGCTAATATTCCACTGATGCAAGTCCTTTTAAATTTCCCATCGTATTTATCGCGTCGCCGCACGTATTTGCGGCTGATGGGTCTCCAGAGATTTCGATGTGTAATTAGCTAATGCGGTTCAAACTCGGGATTCGAACTCGAAAGTAGAAACCAAATGTTCAACAGATGTGAAATCATTGGAAAAAAGAGCCGTGTGTTTGGAAATGGACAAATTGATGGTATAAGTTGGCGCTTACGTAAATATTTTACGTTTAGGGACTAATAGGATTTTGTGTTTGAAGTTTATTGCGGCATACGTTTTTGCTCAGGAAATGGTCTTGAAAAAATGAAAATATTACGTCTACCCTAATATCAGTGTTATGAACTAACAAAACTTAACATCATTTTCGCCAAAACTTAAACATGAAAAAAAGAATAATAAGCTCATAGTATTAATATGACAGGGATTAAAAAAAGAGAAAAAACTTACCACAAACTTACTGAAGTAAGTTTTAATAACGAAGATGGATCCTTGATTAGTAAATACGAAAATAAACGGAAAATAATGTGGAAGAATATTAAACACTTAGAAAATGTGAAGAAAATCCCAATCCCGTCCTATTACGAAATAGGACGGGATTGGGATTTTCTTGTATGTATGTGAAAGTCTATACAATCAATTACTTAGTAATTATTATTGAGCACTTGTTGAATCTAAAAAATGTCCAATTATAGTTATTTAATATTTTGGGGCACGCTATTTGTAATTGAGCTCATAAATTAAATGTATATCGTATACGATTAGAAATTATACAATTATTAGGTATATTCTAATAAATTTGTGCAAATGGAAGGTTGCTGGTACTTATGACACGGGTTTTCCCAGTATAATGTACCTGCTGTAATATTTACTGTATTTATAATAAGTAGGATAAAAAAGAAAAAAAAAAGGCATTGCGCATTTGCAAAATTGCTAAGCCAGACAACAAATGATTGCCTTGTCTGTTAACTTTAACATAGAAGTATAGTATTGACCTGATTTAAGGCTAAATTATTAAATATTTATAACAAGTGATTTTTTAATAAGTTAATTTGTAGCTTCTAAATTTCATAAAATAATTGTATGTAAAGAGTGTTGACTTTGCGACTGACTTCTTATCATTGCATTGTATTAATTTAAACTTGTTTAGGATTTACTAAGGTAATTTTATGGAAAACCCTGTAATTGGCCTTGCTAGTGGTTCGAATTATTAGTAAAAACAAAATTGTAACGCTGTTGGTTTTCAAATAAAATAAAAAATGAAACGAAAACATGAAATAAAATCAGCTGCTAGCAATTTTTCGGAAACGAAAAAAGTATTCTGGAAACCGTAGAAACGAAATTCTTACCTATGTGGTTCTGTTTGTTTTGTTTGTAAAAGCAGAAGTAACACGGGCTTTTTAATTTTGCCCTTCTTACTACTAAATAGTCGAGTAGTGAGAAGGGCAATCAAAATTAACTGTATTACTACTGGTAGTAATATTGGTAGTAACACGGGCAACAAAGGCTTCTTTCGATCGACCTTTTGTAGCGTCAATGAAAAATAATTATATGACAGTCGGCTGAACGTTCTAATTTCTTAAATCTAGTAGCCTCACCGACTAGGACAATGTAGTGAAATGTGCACACTAATTACAATATTAAGGTAAATAAACTGCAAAGTGAATGTCTTTAGGAAATATAACTTTCACGCATGCTTTAAAATGATTACAGGCTCGCCAGTGTGGTGAATGGAACATTGTAATATTTATTGACTTTAATTAACTCGTGAGTGCGTCAGCCAGTTTTTGTTGCGGAAGTTCTCAGTTCTTTATGAATGGCTTAAACTTAAAGGATTTTCCTTTCCTTTTGTTCAACATTGACGTAAATCGTCAATGATCATTTACCTTGTGCTGAAGCAGGGAAAGATTACATGGTCTTGGCAAGGCTGATGTTTAGTTAGATTTCACTTTTTAACTTTAATTGTTTTTTGTCTAAACTTCAGGTTTAAGTTCCTGATAAAGGACCTATAGCATTTATGGGCTTGCACTTTTTTCAATTGGTTTATATTACCTACTTTACAAAATTGGGTGTTAACTTAGTTACGTAGAGTAGAACAAAACTAAGTTAACACACAAATCGCACAATCATCGAGAGATTACAAAAAAATACATATTTTAATAAATCCTACTTAATAAATAAAGAATTAACTAGTTAGAACATTTTTTCGCGTAATCTTTCGTCAAATCTAACTTGGATTAATTGCAAATGGTACGGAACTTAGCAATTACTTAGGCATCAATTGCAACTCTTACCAACTTTTTTCGCTATATCATTTTATCAAACATGGATAGACGGACCGAGTCAAGTTCACAAAACCAGCCGGTTTCCTGCGCTTGGTGTGTAATGGCGATAGAAAATTAACTCGTACTGCACTTTTATGGCGCTAGTGGCGCCATGATGCTGCCATGAAATTGCCAGTAATCGGGCCATTGAAATAGTTTCTAATCGAAGTTGATGTTGAACACATATCAAATTGAAATTGACTAAAAAAATAGTTAAATACAATTTGATAGGATGAAAATTGCATTAAAGGAGACCCTGCCTTTTATGAGGTCGATCTGGTGAAGGTCGCGGTGCGCCACTGGATGCAGGCAGCGCAGGACCGATCCTTTCGCCGTCGTGGAGATCCTTGGGGGAGGCCTATACCCAGCAGTGGGTGTCGAGTGGCTGATGTGATGATGATGAACTATTAGTAATATGCTGAAAAAGTTTCTTTATGTAATATTATTTACATCATATTTATAACAGTAGCTTAAAATAGACACAGAGTTAACAAACTTCTTAAAATAAATTATTGCTTTGTCTTCATCTTATTTCGATTTTTCCAGTAATGTTGCAACGAAATCGCACGACCAGCAACCCACTTTTGCATCGACGTTCTTGTGATTTCAGCTGTTATTTTCTTCAACCTTAAAGTAATGTATTAAGGTTGTTTTTGCTTGGTTTGTTACCGTGAACAATATGCAATTTAGATCGAGAATTAAACGAGTTGTTTCATGCCAATATCTAATGCAATTATTAGTTAACTTGATATCATTGGTATTGCATTATCTTTGGAAGGTATCAGATACGATCAATAATTTTGTAAGTTTATTTTCAGTATTTTATTTTGATTTAAGACACGACTTCGTATTAAAGTTTAAATTTAATGTGGCATTTAAACTTAAATTAGTATAACTGGATTAAAACTTGTAGTTAAATAGTTATTTGTTTTGGTTTTTCGCTAATAAAATCGTTGATTACACTTTCAGAAGTTTTGATTTAACTAGGGTTGACAAAAACATCTAAGGCAAATGTATAATCAAGTGGTTATTTTTTGTATGTTAAATAACAGTTTTATCTGGTAATGTTTATAAAGAATAAATAAAGGTAATAACAATATGAGAACAATATAAAATCTGACAATTAAGTGATCTTATAAGTTAGGTAGAACCTATTGAGAAAACATTATTTTTATAAATAACTTCGTTATATTGATAATATTAGAAAGTACCTTCACAGCAGAGCACTGCAGTTAAGGGCACCATTCTAATAACAGTAAAGTCAATGGCCCAGGTTCGGTGCCAAATGTTGATGAGGTTAATAAGTACTTAAAGCAGTGGTTTTTAACTTAATCGGATTATCTAACAACCTTTGAAAAACTATTTTATAAGTAAAAAATGTGATGGTCTCGTAATAACTACGAAATAATTTGTGTTTTAACAGTACTTACTATTTAAGACAACTCAAGTAATTTAATCACTTAATTTTTACTGAATTTCAGTAAAACTTTGAATGATCGTCTATTGTATTTTCAACCAACTTCAAAAAAAGGTTATTAAATTCGGTTCGGTTGTATGTTTTGTATGTTGTTTTTAAATTAGCGAGCTTAGAAACATATTATTTTATTTTAACTAACCGTGCAAAGGAAATCAACGATCCGTATATTTACAAAAAATATATATTTTCCAAATGGACTAGTTACACGGTGTTTTTATGGTGTCATCAACACTAATACGTATCCCATGAATACAAAACGATGTTCAGTGTTGAATTGCGTTCATAATACTGTAGTCTACTCTAATTTTCCTGTGGCTTGGCACCGCTGCCAAATCGTGCCTCTATTATATACGGGCCAAGTCATAAGAGGCAGCGATAGCGGGTTGCATGACTATATTTTATGTAATGTTCAAGAAAGTTTTGATTGCGTTTTTTTCTATATCACCGACAGTTGGTAATCATTATTACTTAACATCATTTTCAGCCTTTTTGCCTTTACATGTTAAAACAGCTAGAAATATTTGACTTAAGAAAAATCTAAAGTTAGTTCTAAACTTGTTAGTTATTTAAACTATGAATTGTTTTGTCAATTGTGGCAACTTTATTTGAATTCAAATAGGTTTTTTTTAAATATTTGACTTAAGAAAAATCTAAAGTTAGTTCTAAACTTGTTAGTTATTTAAACTATGAATTGTTTTGTCAATTGTGGCAACTTTATTTGAATTCAAATAGGTTTTTTTCAGTGAGTGTAGTTGTTTGTTAATCCTAGTAAACATATTATTCTTTTACTTGCCCATTCAATCTAGATGCTGTTACTATTATAATCGTCAAACATGCCATTGGTTCTTAAATCTACGGTGAAACTTGAAAAACATTTCTCGAGGATATGGATGATGTTGGTTTGTATCCTTTCTCTGTAGACCATTGCACTCTAAATTTAAAAAATATCTTTTCCATTTTTTATTAAAAAAAAACTTGCTAATAAAGGGTAAGCCCCGCTATCTGCCATCGCTTCCGCTTTTGCCTTAACCCAATTGCCAAATACGGCTCTGTTTTTGCAATGTCTGTCCGTTAATGAGCTGTAGCATGAATAGCGATTTACGTAATTTTATTATAGTAATCCCCATTAAAATTCTTACGCCATAAAAATAACCATTTCATTTCAATTACTTGTTTTCAATTTTCTTCTGCTTTTTTTATACGAACAAATTGTATTATTGAAACAAAATATGGTTTTACATATATATTTGTTTTGTTGTTTGTACTATGTTATTTTTACACTTGCTAATTAAGTATTTTATTATTTAAGGGCCCACCGAGCCTCCACTAGCGCCGCCAATCAGGAAAAATTCATTACAACGTAATAACTATGTTTAATGAAATTCTGAAAAATATAAAAACTAGTATTAGTTGTAAACTGTTTTTGTAAAAATATAGCCTGTGCCACTATAATGTATTGTGTGCCTATGCTACTCTTGCACAGTGCAGCTTTCAAAGCGAAGAAAAAAAAAATTGTAATGATTATGATTAGTTTATAGATACTCATAGGAGTTTTTGGCGCCATTTTGTCGGGTCCAGTTCGGTGGCTATTTTAATTATTTGCAAATTGTTTTATAGTGGATATTGTGTCTTAAAATTGGTGCAGTTTTGTGGTACAAGTGTCTATGCATCTGATCAATATGTGGGATAATTGAAATAGGCGCGATCTTGGTTGTGTGAAGCTGAGACTTTAATTGTAGTGGTGGCCACCTCGGCAGAACTTACCGAGTAAACTGTATCGATATATTTGATGCCAAATGCTCCAAGCAGCATTGGAATGCGATGCACCCGCATTCCAATGTAAACTGAAACAATACCACTGAATTATTTAACACTTGACACTGGCAAAATATACTCCCTGAAGAGGAGTAGATTGCCATAACAAAAATAAAAAGAGGAAGAAGATACTCATAAGATAATAGTCAAAAGAAAATTATATTTTCCTGTAGTTTAATTTACTTTGACCATAAACCGCTTTACACCTTTAAAACACCAAACCACACAGATCTCTTACCAATTAATATTTCCTCAGCTAAGCCACAGCTGATCAAAGCAGTGCCTGCGGCATCCGAGCCGGATTTATAATTAAGGGCTGCGGTTTCACCGGGCGGCCGCCGCACGGCTGCCGGACAGCCGCCGGACCGTGAATCTAGCTTGGACATTGGGATTAAGTTCGGGTTTAGAGTCTAGCTTGACTCTCTTATTCCGTTTAACTTAGGATGTGGAAAGGTTTAACTGATCTTAACCAATAACTTATAGGGTTTCAACTAGTTGGTTGTTTAAACTATTTAAGTTATAGTTTGGCTCAGAAACGTAGAATTTACTAAACTCTACCATATTCTATGTAATTTAATTGGCATGAATAAAAAGCTTTTATTATTATTATTATTTATATTCGAGCAAATAATCAATCGATTTTAATTATCTTCAAAAAGGTGAATTGATTCTGAGGGAATTATTTCCTGGAAATAACTTATTTATTAAAATTATGTAAAAACAAGATATTCTTTGATAATACAGTGTGTTTTTTAACAGTGATCAAATTCTGTGGTATGGCTTAGAGACCATCAAACTAAAAATCAAAAGAATAATCTGCTGTTCCATAGACAACATAAATCTACATCTACTCGACCAAAATGTATGGAACAGCAGATTTTTTTTTTGCTCTGATTAAGTTTGTCCCTTTGATAAAGTTATTCAGTTTGATGGTCTAAGCCGCACTACAAAATTTGATCACTGTTCAAAAAAACACACAGTATATAATGGCGGTTTCTATGACTCGTGTAGATTATTTTTTTAACTTCACAATTCTGTCATAATAAATACTACTGCACTTAATTGAAGATAAAATCACAATGGCGGAGGATTCCTTACAAATTTAATCGGAACACGCAACTGCTCTTGGCTGCACAATAAAAAATGTTACTTCATACCTTGTAACACAGTCCAAATTCCTTTAATTTTTCTAAACGGTCATCGGACCGTTGATAATTTGCCTCAAGCAACATATGGCGAATATTATTTTTTTCGTTTTGGTTTATAGAACTACTTAATTGTATGTTTTTTGTATGACATACATTTGTAGAGTCACGCGATGATTTTGAAGTTAGCTCTTAGTTAAAACATGATTGGATATTTTATCTTAAAGTAAGATTTGATTAGCCTTTTGTATCTGGCAGGCCATAACTATTGGTAGGAATCATAGATATAGTATATTAAATAGGAATAGTAAAAATATGGAACGTATTGCACAGAACAAAACATAATAAAATAGTTCTTCTTTCAAAAGTAAGTTTGTTATTGTGAGCAAGTAAAAAAACACCATCATCATCATCATCATATCAGCCGCACGACACCCACTGCTGGGTATAGGCCTCCCCTAAGGATCTCCACGACGATCGGTCCTGCGCTGCCCGCATCCAGCGGCTTCCCGCGACCTTCACCAGATCGTCGGTCCACCTTGTCGGGGGCCTACCCACGGAGCGCCGTCCGGTGTGTGGTCGCCATTCCAGAACCTTTCCGCCCCAACGGCCATCGGTTCTTCTCGCTATGTGTCCCGCCCATTGCCACTTCAGCTGAGCAATCCTTCGAGCGATGTCGGTTACTTTAGTTCTCTTGCGGATCTCTTCGTTTCTGATTCGATCACGCAGGGAAACGCCGAGCATGGCTCTCTCCATTGCACGCTGGGTGACCTTGAGCCTCCTTATGAGACCCATAGTTAACGACAGTTACGGTTTCACTGCCGTAAGTCATCACTGGCAACACACACTGTTCATAGAAAACACCAAAATCTCGTAAACTCTTCACAAACGAATCCAACTGGTTACATTATCCAACAGGACTCACAAAACTACATATATTAAAAAAAAGTCGAAATAAGCTAAAAACATTATTTAAGTACCACAGAAATATTAAAAATTAAATAAGTTACAAGAAGAAATAGATGACGACCTGAGTGGTGCAGTGGTCAACATGCCGCCTACCACGCAAGAGGTTCGGGTTCGATTCCCGGCCGGACAGAAATTGAAATGATGAATTTTAATTTCTGTGGGTGTTACTATGTATAATAAGTATAATATATTTAAAAAGTATATAAGTAGTATATCAGTTGTCTAGCACCCATATTACAAACTTTGCTTAGTTAGGGGTTAGATGGCGCTGTGTGAAATTGTCCAAGCATTTATTATTATTATTAAAAATATAAATAAATAGGTACAATGTAGAATGATGAAAACTAAATTGCTACTTTTTTATATAAATACTTTTTTTACAATACGAGTTATTTAACAAAACGTGAATGAAATGACTACGCGTTGGTCAAAAATGTGATAACGACATTTGAACAATGGCGGAATTTCAAACTATATGTTTGGTCTATGGTTTGGTAAAAAAGTTAAATTGCTCATCCGGCCGTGAAAAACCTATGCATAATTTAACAGCTCGTTTCATTTCCATTCGGACATGGAAACAGTAATATAAACTTGCAGATTTAGTGGTATTTGGGAATTTTCTATGTTATATATATATATATATATATATTCTTTATATATATTCTTTATTGCACTTGTAACATAATTACACAGGTAAATATAAAAGTTGTTTACAAAGGTGGTTAATAGTTTATGAAAACATTTTTATAACAAAATAAGAAAAAAGTTAAATGACATAATTCTAATTCCTTTCCAAAGAAACAAACAACAATGAAAATAAGATGAATACTTAAGGCCAGTATATTCTAAATTATCGAATTTGGCCTATTTTTGATTCAACGATAAACAATCAAATATTCTTCATTTTGAGCAGATAATAATATTATTATGTTGATCTTGATTATTTTACAAATTGATTATGTTAAAAATACGTTATTCGTATCTTCACTCGACTTAAAAAAATATGCAAAGAGAAAGAAAGTGTTCATAAATTTTATATTTTTTGGATAATACTTAAAGTTTATTAATCCCTTATTCACGAAAAATATATACAAAAATAGGTAATGACATATAGAAGAATATTCAATGGTTACTTTTTCAAAAAATTGTTTGTGCTAAAAATAAAAACAAAAACATTGAAAAAATTAATAAGTGAGGTTATTTTCATTACTCAGTAAAGAAAAAGACAGAGACAGAGTTTTTGGAATATACTGGCCTTAACCAAATTTTTGTGGTCATTCAGTTGGTAACGTGACAATCTTCTACGTTACAAACTCTATCTCTAAAGTTGTTCATTAGATTTTTTTGCATTGCCATTTTAAAAATCCAAATTCAATCCATTTCAAATCAACACCTAAGTATCACCACACAAAAAACGTTGCAAATACATTACAAAGATTACATCCAACGCCTCACAGAGAGTAAAGATAAAATTAAAAAAAATCCAAAAGCGTGGCTTGCCATCTGCCTTGTAAGCAGCTGCGTCTGCACAAGAAAGCATTGTCACGGAATAGCATAGAATAACAATCAATTTCTTAGTAAAGCGAATTGGACTCGCGTGATGAAGGTTCCGTTCCGTACTAATATTTTATATGATGTAACTGCAAAACTACGATATTTTGGTTTTTAGTTGAAACGCAATGTTATAACCGAATATGCATTATAAATGAACATGATGACTTAGGAATACAAATGTTAAGAGTTACGAAAAAATAATGCGTGGGATGTGACGGCATGATGAATGATAGTGAAATGACTAAATTAAATTGCCCCGTACGATTGAGAAGCTAAACTTTTTCATTAGTATTTGATATTATTTTAACTTGGTCTACATTCCTGAGAAAAGGAGCTTCGACTGATAGTCTGTCAACCAAGAGATTCGATTCCTTGATTGATCCAAGCCAGGCCGATATTTCTTTTAAGATTCGGAACCCTAAAAACCTTTTTCAATGCATTTACTATTTGAAACTTGATAGTTTTAAACAAACGGTAAATGCAATGTTTTGTTTAAAGGTTTGTAATGCTGGTGTCGAGTTCTTCTTGGCAAACATCGATTAGTTTTGCCCTAGAATTTAGAAGTAGAATGTGCGCGTTGGTATTCGTTAAAACTGCTTGAAATATTGTTTTAAAGATTGTGTTGTAATGATTCAGTTAAATTAACTGTGTTTATAACGATGTTTGCTTTTATTGGATCGTTTGGTATATTGAAATTGTTTTTTTTTTTCATTTAGGTAGAGTACAACACTTTAAGATTTATTGCTAAAAATGTTGCCTTAAGTAAATTAAAAAAATGACAAAAAGCAATGTGCTCTTGTTTAATGTACCAAAGTCCAACCATTTCTCTTTTCAATCCATAAAAATAGGCTTCAAATTTTGTCCAAGTAAACAAACAAACACAGATTTCAAACATGAAATTAAAATAGCAATTTCAATCAGCAGCAAGGGACGAAATGCTTTATTTCTTTATAGGATGAAGTAATTCACAAATTCCCATTTACGCTTGGATGAAATCGGAACAATAAATTATATTAAAGTGATACAGTTGAAATATGGTTCACAAACATATTGATAAATGAATGAATGCATGCTTGGGGCGATTTCGATAAAAATATGAGTTCCACAGCTGCGCGCTAATAAATGGCGATTGGTCGTGATCAATTAATTTTAACTATCGTATTTGTGTCGAGTATAAATTGACGTGAGGATATTAATATTGTTAATATTGCAAAAACAAGTTGTTTGATTATAACAACAAATACGGTTTCTAATTGAAGATAAAGTAACTTTTTTATTATTTCCTGATACTTTTGAATGATTATTGGGCAATGGCAAAATGGTCCTGTTAAACATATTGAAGTTTTTTTTAAATTAAGATGGATATGATACATGATCTCACACTACCACTGGTCACTCTGCATCATTCATGAATGTAAGTTGCCAAGTTTATACAACATAAATAACAGAATTAATGGCTACACCAGAAATTCAGAATATGGTAGATAGGGACCATCAAATTGAACAACTTTTACTATGGGACTTACTCTGAAATCGCGAAAAAAATTGCTGTTTCATACATAAAATAATAACGAAAATATGAAAATGTATGAAACAGCTAATTTTTTTCGCGAATAGAGAGATCCCTATCTACCATATTTTGGTTTAGACATTAATAAAATTATGTTGTATAAATCACGCATGTAACACTAAAAAAGAATTCATTAACACACATGATTTTTCTAAAATTAGCATGGTGACTTTGATATGTGGCAATGCGTGATCCGTCATTATTTTTATTAACTGAACAGTAAAACATAATTTAATTTCAATCGGTTAATACGCTGGGTTAACGTATGTACTTTACACAGAATAAGTACGAAAAAAAATAAAAAAGACAGAAATTACCAACTTTTTTCTCACTTTCTGCGGCATTTAACTCTTATTTTATAATCCATATTCACACGTAGATCATTATCTAAACACAGACAAATGTTCATATATTTTGCATGTCAGTTCCTTGCGCGTGCGCCACGCGAATAAGTATTATACTTAAACTTTCTCCGATCACGTTTAATAACGCTTATTATAGTCCTAGACCAACTATGAAGCTTCCTACTTTAGTCCACTTCTGGTTTCTAGACCATTCTTATTTCCTTATGTCAAATCCAGTTTTTGAATAGTCCAATAAAATTTTTATATGTCAGTTATAGCGATAAAAAGAGACTAGCTTCGTAGACTGCACTTAACATTTGAATTGATTGAAATTGCGATATTATCTAATGTTACTAGAGCTTTTGCATTGCTTATTAAAATCTAGAATATATAAGACTAACCACTTGTCTAAGTGAGCTGTCAATTTTCCAATGCTTTTAATATTATATTCACATGCAATAATTAAAAAAAAAACTCAAGTGCCCCAAAATTACACTAACACTACAGTTTAAAATAATCCATATTGGTTATAAAATATTATCTATATGTTACAATGCAAATATTGTGGAGCTCGGTGGCGCAGTGGTTTAGCGCCTGGCCTAGCAATTGCGGAAGTTAAGCAACGTTCGCAAGGGTCGGTCATGGATCCAAAAATTTATTATCTCGAGCTCCTGCATGCTTCGGAAGGCACGTTAAGCCGTTGGTCCCGGCTGCATTTGCAGTCGTTAACACCCACCAATCCGCATTGGGGCCGCGTGGTGGGTCATGGCCCATCCTCCTTACCACCCATAAGGAAGGCCTGTGCCCCAGCAGTGGGGACATCAAAAATGGCTGATGGACATCTATCTGTTACGCTTTCACGCCTAAACCGCTGGACAGATTTTGACGAAATTTAATTTGGATATAGATGGGACCTTGGGGAAAGACATTGGCTACTTTTTATCCCACTTCTGGGTACGGGTCTCCGCCCGCCCGCACGTGTAGTCCACGCGCTGGCGAAACTGCAGGCCTACCGTGTGGTAGTACTTAAGAATGAATGCCTTATTTTACAATAGGTAGTCGGAAAAGTCTTTTCAAAGTAAATCTGCTTATTTAAATTATTAATTTATTTATTAAAAATAAGATATTATTATATTATTATTTCGGCTAAATACTCTACTTCGATCTAACGAACATACAAAAGTTTCTCTCTCAAACTCTTAATTAAACAGTCTTCTGTCACGAGTAATATTCAATTCAAACGGAAATACCGCTATGCATATTATTATGTAGAAACTTTCCGATTCCGGCTGCATTTCAGTCTGATATTACTTCCCATTGATTTTATTATTGCATGCATTGTATTAATGTAACTAACAAAATGGATCTTTGATGTCTGTATAAAATAATAATAACTAGGTGAACCACATAAACTCCAAAGATTTCCCACTTCGATCATTAAAAAAAAAATTAAAGATAATAATATATCCCGCATAAGCATTTATCTATGAAAGCAAAGTTGTAAGAAGAAATAAACAAAACAACATTACCACTATTTTATGTAGTTCAGACATGATGAAGTAACAATCACCCGAATTCACTTTACCATATTCGGATTGCATCGTCAAAATTAATATTCGCCATTAACTCGCATAAAAGCAAATGGCGGACGGAATGCAACGCGCAATGTTTACTAAGAGGTATTAACTGGTCGAGCATTGGCCGTAATTCATAGTGCGCTGGGGGCCAATTCTGGCCTTTATTGAATTTCTTCGGCACTCCCAGCTGAACCACATGGGGACAGGATCAACGGATTTGTACCAAATATGGCCAAGGGTGGCGAATGGGCGATAGTTAAGTTGATTACTTAAATAGCTGTAAATTTTAGACAAATCGTACCAAGCTTGTATCTTGGCTTAAACTCACTTAAGCCTCAAATTAACTCCAGAACTTTAGAGATGACGCCACTGGACTTTCGTTTCATTCGCCAAAATTTATTAAAAAGTAAAAGTATTTTTTTCGCAATATTTATTTATTGACTAGGGTACATATTAATTAACTCTCAGATTGTACGTGTATTCCATAAAAATATCGATGCGCGTCGGAAACTTTTTTAATTTCAAACTTGGCGGGGGTCAATTTTGTTGACTCCGGAATACATGGCTGTTTGTTTAGGCTTAAAGAACATTGTTTGTCATTATTTTGAAGATTTTTTAAAGCGAAAAGGTTTTAAATATTTATCAAAAGGCTTCAACGAAATAGAGAGGGTAGACTAAATTATTAATGAAATCGGAAAAGGTTTGGATTTTGATAAATAATAAATGAAAAAAGCATAATAGCAAATCACCACCTATGGCAAAGTGCGCAATAGGTGTAACTAAAGTGTCACGACGTGATAAAGGTGGACAAGTTGACGTAATGGTAAGTGACCTTGAATTTAAAACCTTGGTTACTGATTTTAATATTGCAAGAGGCCCTGAAAAGAAGCCAGAACGTCAGAAAATGCTAAACAGACCTGAAATCATGAAAACTGTTACTTACTTGATATGTAGAATTTGCGTCGATAAATCTGAAAGCACTGATTACGTTTTCCTGAAATACTTAGATCAAAGACCCGGCCCCGTATTTATAAACCGCTCTCAATGTTGAAAGCTATCTTGAGATCATACTTGAGATACTCTTCCTACAGGAACAGCATGTCAGGTATGATCTCAAGATGAGAGCTGTTTATAAATACGGGCCCCGATCTATTTGTAAAATAAGTGCAAAAGATTCACAATCCAGTCCAAAACTTAGATGAATCTAAACTTCTAGCGACTCAAGATCTTAGAAATCAATCAAAAAGTTTTAATTTAATTGTAATATTCAATTAGAAAACTTTATACAAAAAACAGTACTTTCCAAACAAGCACCCAAGAACTTTTAATAGAGACATTTAACAGAGTTTCTCAATATGATTACAAAGGGGGTCTTGTCTTGTCAAAGCGAATTTGCACCTTACAAGTTCTAGGGGAGACGTCACTAGGAGTTTCAGAGGCGTCACGGCATTCCAACTTAGCCCACTGAATTTAACCAGAGACTTAGCACTTCCCAGAAATTTCGAGCAAAGCTTGTAACGAAAGTACTCTAAGATTCAAGAAAGTTGCGCAGATCCGATTCAAAGCTTCGTAAGTTTCACGCGTTGATGCGGAGCGAGTAATTGATGCAAGAATATATAATAAACGGTTCTTGGCAAAACTCTTTTTCTCGTAAACACCTCGAGATTTATTATTGTATAGGTCTTAACCCTAATTAAGTTGAGTTTAGAACAGAAAAAACAAAAAACCTTAACAAACATGGTGAAGGAGATGCGAACTTTGCCGAGAGCAATTTTATAAAAAAGCATTGTTTTATGAAAGTTCGATAAAAATACCATCTGTGTATTCAAGGAAGAACAAGTAATTTTAGATTATTTGTGGCAGTTGTTTTGCTTTTCATTGTTGAGTAAACTTATTGAATTTTCGACGGTCAGCTGTAGGTTAAATTTTACTTTATCCACTAGTAATAGAAGAATTCAAGCGTCATACGTTCGAAGGTTGAGCCAGCTATGCAAAATATTTTATTATACCCCTTCTGCTGTGCAAACTGAATCCATCAAAAATTGCATACGACGCAAGCAGAAAGGTATGATATGCATTGGGAAAGTTTGTAGTCGATTTGTGGACAAAAGGTTATACTTAGCTGAAATTCTGACTGAAATAAAATAAAAAGAAGATATGAATGGAGATAAATATTAAAAATATAATGTAATGCAAACGAAAATTAATTTATGGTTCAATCCAATGTTGATAAGCTTGATTTAATTTAGTATTGGGTTAGTACCCCGTAAGTTGGCAAGTATCTTATGAGTTGTTCAAAGTTTATGTTTCTTTGCTTTCGTTTATCAAGACAAATGTCTCCCTTTACGTTTTACTAAATGATCGTACTATGATAAACATATATTATGCAATTTAACCTAATAACTATTTTTGTATCTGACCACCATAGATTTTTTAATATACGTATACAATGCGATTAAATTGAGAATAGACACTGATCCACTACACTTCACTGATATTGTATGGCAAAGAAAAAAACACAGATTTAAATACGTCACTCTGCTGATTACGTAACTCTGTTGCCAACAATTCTCGATTGAAATAATTTGAAACTGCAGTTACATTGCTGCTTTGAGACTATTATGTATTCTGTGCTTTGAGTTAGATAGTTGTAACAGCAGCAATGTAACTGCGATTTCTGTGAGAGTTGATTGCAACAAAGTTACAAAATCAGAGGGCTGAAGTTGGTCACTTCTGTTAAACATTGTTAAATTAATCGCATTGTTAGTATGTACTTAAATTTATCAAACACAAGATATAGGTATCTACACTATAGTTGAATTTGCAAGAAACGTTGCGATATTATTAAAGTCATCAAACCGTTGAGATAATCCAGCGATTCATTTGAAGGCCGTGACTTATTCGGTTCTTTAGAATTCAATTAACCTTAGGATAACACTTTAATTATTTTACTAGTGGTTTAAAGTGCTGAAGGCACGACTAATTTAAATTACGTTGCCAGCTTATGTTTGAATTATTTTTGGTATTGAACAATTCTCAATTTACTTACAGCGGCTGTCGAAATTAGTTATTTTTAAATGAATAAATGCTGCTATACACAGTGCCATCTAGCCCCACACTAAGCAAAGCTTTTAATATGAGTGCTAGACAACTGATATTCTACTTATATACGTATACTTTTTAAATATACTTATTATACATATAGTAACTCGGCACAGAAATTAAAATTCATCATTTCAATTTCTGCCCGGCCGGGAATCGAACCCGGGACCTCTTGCGTGGTAGATCGGCATGTTGACCACTGCACCACTGAGGTTTTGACTCTTCTTTTTGATTATTGTGGTAAGAAACCATGATGTTAGACAGATCTCACACTGCATCATGCGTGCATGCAGATTTTAAAGTTTTGCATAAAATACCAATTTCATACAGGGTTATTAGTAAAACATAACCTCGCAGAAGTAGATTTTGACAAATTACTCTGTAGCTATCTTACTTATAAAGAACTGCAACCCACCCGTTTACTAATAAAGACTTTTACTGTCTTACTAATAAAGAACTGTCTTACTGAAACATAGCGGGTAAATGTTTATTAGTAAGGCAGTAAGTATAGAAATCACGCATAGTGTAAAAGCACTAATATGATTATGAGTATCTATGTAGATGATTAAAAAAACTGGATTATTACAAAATGTATGGCAGGCAGTGTGAGATCCACCTAAACATCGTAATTCGTAATCCGTCTAACTTTAAATTTGGTTCCCTTTTTAATCTACCCCTGTAAAAGATATCTAAGCTTCCTAACAAAATAATACTAAATTAATTTATCTTCTTTGTTTCAGGTATAAAAGTGACGTGTGGGCAGTGCGAGTGCAATAAAAGTGAATTATAGAGGAAAGTAAAAAGTGAATAATGTTGTGTTAGTTCAAAATGTCGCCACGGTGGCGCTGCGGGCGAGTCACGTGACGTCAGTTTTCCAAAATGGACGACTCGAGTCCCGCCACTTCCATCATCGAGGGGACTGTCAAGTTTCGAGATGGGAAGAAGGTAAGATAGAAAATACTTTTTTATTATTGTTTCTATTGTATTTTGTTGTTGGCTGATTTCTTATAGGGTATTTACATTGGTGACTAAAGCCGCACAACTTACACCGTACTGCGAACACGAGTTATTTACCGACTTCAAAAGGAGGGAGGTACTCAATTCGAACCGTTTTAGTTTTTTTTTTTTTTGAAACAAAATTATGAGAATTTTTTTTTCGTAATCTAGTAGCAATATTTGAAATCACTGAGCGTATACTTTGTTTGGCTATCGCACGAGATATCATATCGGTTGATATCGAGAAATGTGTCGCCATATTGATAAGGGGTGATAACTGTCGATTAGTGAAGTAAACCGTTTGAAGTTTAAAAAAAGTGTTGTTAAGTAAACGGTGTATAACATAGTAAAAAAATTGTAAGGACTAAATTGTAAGCACTTACTATAGAAATTAGAAACAACGACTTCAAAAAAAACACCCACACTTGCGATGATAAAGTCAACCCACCCACTCACTCATCCCACCGACCCAGCCGGTAATCGAACCCGGGACCTCTGAGCTGAAAACTGATGTAGAAGCCACTCGACCACGCACGGAGACCGTCAATGACTATGTACGACAATGTTTTAAAGAGACCTAATTAAAATAAGTATTGATATGACCTATTTCCTAGCAAAAACTTTGCACGAGACCGCTGATTGGACTTAAGAGCGTTTATGCGCTACACTAGCGCCGCCAATGGAAAAAAAATCATAGTGCTTAAATTAAGACGAAATTGTGAATTGTGTTCTTCTAGTGTACCTACTTCAAATAAGAATTGTGGTACCTTTCATCGCCATAACTATATTTTCTAGTCTGTCGTTTAGTTTAATGGAGTTTTATTGCTAAAAGTGGCCACTTTTAGCAATAAACTAAACACAACTAAACGGTAGGTTATAAAATATTGTTTAAACGATAAAAAGTACAACAATGCTTCTTCGGAGTACACTAGAAGAACACAATTCACAATTTCGTCTTTATTTAAGCACTACGATTTTTTTTCCATTGGCGGCGGCGCTAGTGTAGCGCATAAACGCTCTTAAGGTGTAAAATGCAGATAATAATATCAAATCGGTACAACACTTAATGTAAAGTTTTCTTATCTGCTTAATGTCACAGTAGTACTTTGCTTTCTGAGAAATATTTGTAACGCGAAAAACATGCACTTCAAAATGATTTCAAATTGACATTCAGTCTTGCGTACTTTACTGTTTAGAATAAAACATCACGTATATTTGTCTGGTCCAAAGATAGTAGCTAAGATAAAATGAAAATTAGCAACAGAGATCTCATAGAAAGTTGAAGTATATTGTTATCAGAATTTACATCCTTTATAAAAAGCGTTATTTTTCTTATAATTTTTTCAGTAATAAGAGAATCAATAGAGTGGGAAAATAAACGGTATCTATATTTCACCGTAAAATTGTAAATACCGTTATATTATCGTGATTGTAAATTCCTTCGTACTAAGTATTAATTTATTGAAATCATTTCAGATTTAATTTCGCCGGTTTATTACTCCAAGTTACGTGTTTTATTTTCGGTTTTGCACTTTCTGACGTGTTCAGGGACGTAGTTACAGGAGTAACTAGGTATACTTTCGAGAGGTCTTTTGAACATGTCTGAATTCGAGACAACGAATGATCTCAAAAGTGAAGTGCTTATGTTAAATATTATTTTTATATAGATGTAGATGTAGTAGTTAGTTTCCTTAATCAGTTCCATGCGATAGACGATATAATTTATAAGGTATCCAATTCAGTTATCAACATAATTGAAGTGGATACCTTTGTCTATGTTTACCATACCGTATAGTAACCTACGCTTCCCAAGGATTCCACTAGTCGAAGGCATCTTGTAACAATAGAGTGTTTGATAAACACCAATCTTGAATTACTCATTGGCCAGGACTTTGACGGGGTCTATGCAAAACAGTTTGATTCACTTCACTTAGTTCCGTTTGGTGACTAAGGAGATTAAAGTGGAATGTACCATAGCTGTGTTTAATGGAAAAGTACCAAAAATCTATATGGTTAGGTAATACTGAGATATTATGTTCTAAAAGATATAAATAACCAACTAAGTACTTGGAAGTCGGTGTCTTTGAAGAAGGCTTGTCACCAGTTTCAGAAGTATAGGAAGCAATTTTTCTTTTTATTTCGAGGTAACGCTTACGGGGTTTTTGAAGTTTGTGTTTCTCTGTCTTCTGCTTTTTTTTCATTATTTCACCTAAAATAAAAAAGTTGGTAGCTTTTTTGAGAAAATTACATAATTTAAATAAATTCAAGCCAAGAGAGAACCAAATTTTTGAAGTCATAAAAAACTTTGGGTACCTAACTAAACACTCGCTAAAATCTACAATTCAATGACATTAGACCATAGAAAGATCTGCACTTCATTTATACTAACAGACTCATCATCAGATATTTAGTTTTTTGATTCCAAACTATAATTAGAATTTTATTATTAAGTGGATGTTAGAAGCTTCTTTTCAAAGTTGCTTTATTGATATGTTCAATGAAATCCTCATTAGAAACTACAATAATGATAGAAACGAACATGATGATGATAGTGTCTAGCTTTCATCATTTTAATTAAAATTGCAATCGCTAGAATTACAGCGACGGTAATAAGAAAAAGACAATAAAGTTTAATTTACAGCAAAAAATAATTTGAGTGTTTTTTATGATTGAATTGTATTGGGACCACCAGCGGCGAAAATAAATCAATATGAAATCCATACTGAGTTGCTTGGCAAAGGTGTCTGTTTCTAATTTAATAATAAAACACGGGTTTGAAAGGAATAGCTTGATAAGTAATTGTTTCTTTTATTTGACTTAATAATCTACCTATTTTGATTTTCTACTACCCAGCTGCTCGCATTGCACACAAATCTCCTATCTGAGTATTCTGTGGCATTCCATAGGATTGCATATTATAACATATTTTTAATTAACTATTTCTAAAGTTACTCAACTAATGCAAACAATTAAATAAAACAAAACTGCTTTAATTAAAAATATTTATTTATGTAGTTAACACCATGAATTGACCAATAAGTTATAAAGGTACTCGTATATAGACGAAGACTTAGTTTTTAGAGATATCTTTGTGTTTTTGCGAGTCTAGATCCGCCATCACATGTCATGACCAAATATGACTTGTTGAATTATAAAAATAGATTCTTTGACCTTGAATTAAAAATATTGGACGAATGATTGTTGTTTGATACAAAACTAAATAGGATTTAACTTTTTAGAAAAACAATCAAACTCCACAAGATCCCAAAAATGAAATTAGACAACAACATTCAAAATCAAAACAACAATTAATTATCGAACTCGTAAACCACGCAAATGAGAAAATAGACCAAACTATTTACCCATTATTACTATTATTTTCGTCATAAGTAACATTCCTTAAAACTTTTAATATTTCAATTTTGGCTTCAAACTTTTGTCTATCATTTAACTTCTTAAATCCCGGCACGAGAGAAAGCATAAACTGTCTATCTTCATCTTCGTCTTCTTTCTTCTTATCCCTTAACAAATCTAATATCTTCTCTTCTACAACTCTAGAGTTATTTTCATATTGTGGTCTTTCATAAATAGCGTAATGTTGATCTTCAGGTCTTTCCTCTGGTTCAATTTGGGATATTTTCCGGTTTTTGCCTGCTTGAGGATAAAATAGGTTCTCTATCTTAATCTCTCGTTCCAAAGGATCGCTGGAGTTATCTTCGCTATCTTCTTGGTGGCCATCATCAATGGTGACATCTACGTCTTCTGGATTAAGTAAGAAGGATAATGCATCGAAATGTTCGTACTTTTTCCTTCTTTTGAAAGGGTTCATATCTTCGTCGGGATCTTCTTTCCTCCTCTGTTCTTTCTTCTGCAACGCGAGTTCTCGTGTGAAACATGTTCGTAAACTTTTCCATCGCTTTTGTAGTTCCAGATCTGAAAATAAGTCTAAGTATTAATTTTAATTGCCCAATTAATTTTGGTTATTAGTTGTTATCTTATAGTAAATTAGGAAATCCCAGATCTATGTCAGACACTAGCCAATCAGGGCACAAAAATGAAAATTTATGATTGGTATACTATATCTATGGTTGGAGTCAAATGTCGGCGGATAACGATGAGTCGCCATTTTCTGAATGTGAATGGACTAAAGTTACTTTTTACACAGGCACAGAAATCACAGAATAGATATAATATAAGTACGGTACCTATTTAATTTTAAGTCATTTGCATAGATAACGAAATAAATTCTTCTTTTTTTATATCGGGTATGAAATTTTAAAAAACTATTCACTAAAATGACGTAATTTAGACGTACTGTGATACTATGTTTATAGTTGCTAGTAGGTACTGTTAGGAAAGCTATGAGCTGAACACCTTAAGGTTAATTTTTAGATTGTGTAGTCTGTATTGTTTTTGTGACCCAAAAGTCACAAAACCATATTTTTTTTAAAACAATGGAGGCAGGTAAAGACGAACTTCTAGTTCCGTCCTTGCAAGCGATTTATTTTGAAACTGTTAAGGTCATAACTTTGCTGACTATACCTACCTAGCTGCATATTGATTATCAGGAAACTCAAGCAGGTAGGTATATAAACTCGCCTTTTTAAACAAATAAAAGTTACAATAGGCGGCCTTATCCACATAGCAATCTCTTCTTATCTCAACAACATTGAACCTACACACATTGCTATTAAATTGAAATAAAAAATACGTTTAATTCAGTAATGATTTTATTCATACAAATTATCTTAAGAGCAACACCGTGTTGCTCTGAGCAAATTATTTACCTCTAAGGAGGTATGTTAATCACAAAAACTCTTTTACCACGTTTCGGACCACACATTTTTGACAGACGTCCTTCAAACGTCAAAACAAAACTGATTTTACAGACCGTACTGCATTCTTATCTTATCTCATTATTCGCGCCACACAATCAGTCTTTTTGAACTAATACAGTCGTCAAAATGTATCCAAAGATCTCACCGTGATCAACTTTCTGTGAAGGTCGCAGCTGGTCCCAGTTCGGAAACACTTCCCTGCAAACCTCTTTCCATATCTTACTCTTGTATTTGTTGTGCGAATTGTATCTGGCATCAGCTTTGTTGTACAACGCTGGTCTTGATTTCACCGCTCTGATAAGCGCGTCGGTGCTCAGTGTGTGCACCTCGCTCATCGCGGCGTGGCTTGGCGTGCGTTCGCAGTCGCGCGACCGGGGCAACTAAAATGGCGGCTCGCGCAATGGCGCCGCTGTAGCGCAACTGCGCGATCACGTGTTCGATCGATAGGGTGGACATGGTTTTTGGAATGGGACTGAGGACAAAATTTTATATTATTGCATTTTTGGATTTTTAATAGATCTCATTTATTAATTATAAAAATAATAAGTATAATTTCATTTTCAAAATATTTACGTTTTATAAAAATTATCAATTTAATTAACAAAAACATATTCCTCGCTATTAGAGTTAACATAGCATTAGCGAAAACATTTTGTATCTGTATTTTTCTTTACGTGTAAAAAGTGTGGAAAATAACCTCACTTCTGCACTTTTTTCGATGTGTTTTGTTGTTTTTTCATCATTATCTTTAGCACAATTATCTTTCTTGATAAAAGTTATTGGACAATACAGTACATTAAACTCACTAAAGTTTATTTTGATGTAGAATTTAATACGTTTCCGCTATTATTTACACCAATAAAATGATCTGCGACAATCGCTTTTGATGACATTCAGTTTTTTTTCCAATTAAATATATTTTAATGGTTTAACTACATTATTAGGTACTCGTCCGTCACTTATTATTTTGTAACTTAAAACTAAATTGATATAAATACGTATGTATAGTTTAAATTCTATTTTTATGTGAAACAGATCACAATTTTGTAAGAAATAATAAGGATAAGTATTAAAAAATAAGTTTGCTAATTTATTTTTGTAGTTCCTTAATATTTATGAAATTTTGGTCACCCTACAAAGTCGATAGGCATCGGATAATGGTCGTTGCGGTTAGCCAACGGCGATGTGCCGTGTGGCAACGTCGCGCGTCGCGGCGGTCGCGTAGTTGTCATTAGTTGGTGACTCAAAATAACACAATATTATGATTCCTCACTAATAACTAACCGCCTCTGTGGTCTAGTGGTTCGCCCACCCGTTTAAGACGCAGGGGTCTTGGGTTCGATTCCCAAGGGAGTACAATTTGTACTCGGTTTGGTTGGTGATAGGGCTTATTTCAAGTCCGCCTGGCTAGCTACCACCATCTTACCTAAAATTACTAAATTACAACAATTAAAAAATTGTTGTGCTCCGGCAGTTATAGGTAAGATAGCGAGTTCCTCAATGGTGAGGATTCCGGGTGTAGTGCGCTTCGGCCTTATTGACTATTGTCACTTAACATCAGAAGGCCAAGCACTAACAGCTATCCCGTTGTGTATTAAAAAAAACTCGTGTTCCTACCACCTTAATCCTTTGCTAAATATTGAGGTGTTATTTCTTTTAGGACAGTTTTTGATTTAAAAGTTAAATACTCTGGTAACTGTCTTATTTTTACTGAAGTAATTTTTAATCAAAATTCTTACTTGTTTTTTTTTGTTACAGTGGAAGTCGCGATGGTGCGTCATGCGAAAACTGTCTCCAGTAGCAGGTAACATTAAATCCTTTTATTTTTAGAAATATTATTAATTTACATTTAAGTAGGTACTCCAGATCAATTAATAATTTTCCCGATTTTTTATCGCAATTTATGCAGGCCATACTGTCGATTTGATCCAATCGAACTGACCGTGTGTGGCCGTGGATCGGCAGGACAGATCGAATCGACGCATTGTGTTGTGTCAGCCACAGAGCACGAAATCGCCGCGAGCCCGCTACGGCGCGCGGCGATTCCGTGCTCTGTGGTGCCAGCGATGGCATGTTGCATTTTAGTAGTGTCCGACCGAAACTGGAATTCCAGCCGAAACCGAACTTTCGGCTCTGGTTCCAGTTTCGGCCGAAACCGAAACCGAAACTTTTTTCACACTTAAATTAAATTAACGGTGTTTTCCACTGTATATAGAATTATAGACATAGCATAAGAATTATTTGTAAAGAGAAAAATAAACATTATTATTATTATATTATTATAGACACTTATCATTTGTGCTAAATAAATGATATAAGTAACAATAATGAAAAAATTAAATAAAAATAGTTCTTTATTTATGTTTAATTATCAATTTAAACCAAAAAAAGAATCAAATAGGTACCTACTCACTGCGCATTATGTTAAACTTACTTTTATAAGTCAACTATTTTATTAACCAACATTATTTATTATTTAACAATAGGCGTATGATAAGTTATTTATTGTGTTTTACCGTACGTACTACCCGTCCGAATTGACTTTAGCACCTCGCGCAGTAAGGGAAAAAGTTTCGAAATTACCAGTTTAGTTGAAAGTTAGGTGGTAAATATGTACGAGTTATAAATAGATTTTTTTTCACAAATAAAATAAATACTTAACTGAAGGTACCTCAACTCAACACGATCGCGCCGATTCACGGCGGCTGGCGAACTCCAAAATTAACCGATTGACGCCCGACAATTACTCACGAAAACCGAGTTTCGGCCGAGAAGAAAGGTTAGCTATATTTGGCCTAAACCGAAACTGTGGTCGAAACTAGTTTTTTGGCCGAAACTGGCCGAAACCGAAACTTCGGTCGGTCACTACATTTTAGGCACTGTACGCAATAAAAAGATTACTTTGGATTTAGTTTGGATTAGAAAATAATTTAAGAAAAAGTGCGACTGTATTGGAAGATTTCCCGCCACAAAAGTCAACCATTAAAACTACCGATTTGGCAGTGCGTATAATAATGTGCCCACAATTTATTCCGGACAAGGGTAAAGCGGCTGATATCCCATTATTTGGGGGACGATAAGCAAAAATAGTAAATCCCAAACAATTCGTTTTGTTACCGAAACTCCCGAGGCCATTATTACTTATTTGTGTGTATTGAATAGGCAGGCCCTTCAATTTCCTTTCTAAAAGGGTCTTAGGTTGGCAAAGTGGGGGGTTAAGATTAATAGCAGAGTCCTCTTTTTAATGTTTGACTAACCCAGGGGGTTAATTGTCTAACTAATACACTTTTAACAATACAAAGACAGCATTGGAGTCATTCAATGGAAGCGTGAAGATGCGCTTTGCACGAAATCAGGGAATCACACTAACATCTTTGATTATATAATCAAAGACTGATATTTGCGTGTTTTTTATTTATAGTTTCGGTTACTTATAGTTGCGTCCGCGTAGACATTCGGAAAATACCTAAAGAACCTATGGCCGGCAGAAAAAGTATCGTATATTTTAATCCGTGCTTTAAACTATCAGTTTGCTTAATTTCATCCAAATCCGTTAACGCGTTTTGCCTTTACATTTATAATATTAGATAGGATAAAAAAGGCTGTTGATAGTAATTATTATGATCGAAATTTGGAGTCACAAAACTAGCATTATAATAATGAATGTGAAGTTATATAATTAATTTTCATCGAACTGAGTCTGTTATTTTTCTTTCAAAGTGATTTTTCTATTGTGGTTTCCATTTCCGATTTATTAAAAAAAAAAAAATGTTTTTTTTGTAATTTGTATTTTTTGACGTAAAACGCTACCTTAGTAAAAAATCATAGATATAGTATATTAAAAGGGGTAGATGCGCTACCGAGCGACCCGGTGTAAGGGATAGATATATTATGACGTCAAAATATGGGGTTGCCATGATCAGAAAAAGTACCCTTAACGGGGTAGCATCCGTTAATGTGCAGATTACTAGTTAAAGCACGGAAATCGTCTACTTTAAGAAAAATTTCGGTACTATTATGTATTCTGTGCTTTAAGAGGATTGTCAACCACGTGGTCTCCATACAAACGGCGATAACGTTTCCCACCCTCTAAACCTTAACCTACAGCAATTTATTTTTGGTATGTTTTTGAAATGCCTAAAAACTAGGGCTGTACGTTTTGATTTTTAAAATATTCATTGTAAATTTGAAAATATTGGCACTTCTGTGTTTTGTATGAAATCACTAAAATGCAAATATTTCGAAATCTATTATAAATATTTAAAAAATCAAATCGTACAGCCCTAGTATTTAGGCATTTCAAAAAAATACCAAAAATTAATTACTGTAGGTTAAGGTTTAGAGGGTGGGAAACGTTATCGCCGTTTGTATGGAGACCACGTGGTTGACAATCCTCTTAACTGACTCGACCAGTTTATCTGCAGATTAACGGATTCCGTACTTTAACGGTAACATACGTATACATAGAATAGAAATGGAAATAAACTTTATTCGCAGTAATTGTGGTACAGCAGAGATATTAATAAAATGTTTAGACAATTCGCCATTTCCAGCATGCAAAAACTCAGTATAATTATAAATGGTATTAAGAAAAATAAAAACACGTCTTCCCTGCTAAAATCGAACTAAAGTTAAATAACAATCGTCATTGCAGTCGGGACGGGAGTACACACAACTGCCCTGCTAAAAAAAAGAGAGATATAGTAAACTAGCTGGGGTTCGCTCAGGTAGTTAATATGAGATTGTGTGGTTAATGGAATAAAAAGATAAACTTTAAATTAAAACAGGTAAAGTCTTTATTAAACGTTGGAATACAGAACTTTTTTTATTAACAATTTTTTTCAAAATGTTTTGAACAAATTCGTGTGTGGCACCCAATTCTTTTTTCCATTTGCTTCTATACATTTTTCACGAGTTTTATCTTCCGTCGGAAATCTGGAAAAATCAAATCGCTTGAAATTCCCTGAAATATGGGGTAAGTTTTGGGGAAAATTTTCTATATAGTAGGCATCCGGAAATCGAATTATAAACCTACTGATTTTAGTGGACGTCAAAGCTAAGCTGACTTCTACTATTACGTAGATGTACGCAATTTTACCGGTTTGCATGTCAAATGTTTACGAGGTTATTTTTAGAAAGAATTTTTAGATTTTTCCTATTTATCAGGTTTTTCATGATATAACTAATGATTTAGCTCAGAAACTTGGTTCCTGTGAGATTTGAGAAAGAAATACGTGATCAAAATATAGAAAACAGTGTACTCACGCATGAAATGTAACGCCCGCTTCTTTCCTTTGATTGTTGCTTTTGCAGCCAAATATCGAACATCCCACCATTTTGAATGCTAGACACAAACACTACACATTCGATTTATAATAAATCTTCAATATTAATTAGGGAGTTATCCACAAAAACTTTAATTTCTCTGGCACTTTTGGTATAACCCCACTTGTTTGTTTTGCTTAGTTGATCTCTGCCTATAACCCGACCATGAAATAAAGTCCGGTCGGTGATAGAGAAAAAACATGACACTCTTCTCTATTTCCTCCTATAGGAATCTTAATAAGACGATCTCGCTCTATCAAAGCATGTCAGACCCTTGTAAAAAATGCCATCTTACAACTGACTACTGACGCAACTTCCTTGACTAAACTGTTAATATGACGTAATTTCTCAGTAGCACCAATGTTTACACTTTGTAAGGTCAATCGACCTTATTTCATAAGACACAAAGAAGATAATGGCTTAAGTGCGTGCTTGTAACTTATTTTTCTTATCCAAAAGCAGGTAACAACTTCCTAACCTAACCTTGAAGTTATTTCAATGTAAATGTCCGACAGAGGAAAACAAAGTTGAATTTTTTAGAATACAAGTCTCATTTATTTGGAATTTACTTCTTGGTAACCAATCTTATTATATCTTTTAAGGTGTGCAAAATCCGCTTTAGTGTTCCATTGTAATAATACTCATGCTAGCAATAGTTATTTATGCAACTGTAATATGAGGGCCGAGAGATAATCACAGATTTTTTTGTTGTTCTGTAGTAGGTATCACATGAGTGTAAATATACCTAATTATGTACAGTTGCATACAAGACTTTATTTACACCCATGATATGAATACTCTATAAAAGGTTTTGGAACAGTAATAGCTTTAAACGAGTGTCATTGGTAGCCATAATATCCTAGCGAGTGGCTGGTCGCGCCTCCCGCGCGCGCCTCTGTCGGAATATCATCCAAACGAGTGTTCTAATGTTGTACTGAATTTCTTTAACGTTGGCACAGAATAGACTAGCGTTGGCTTGGCTATAAGCTTCAGAACCTTTATTTTAACCGGATTTAAAGCATGGGTGTAAATAAAATAAATTACAAAACAGAGTTTATTGGTTAATGTTATAGTATGATTATTCTTTATCCGATTTACATAAGACTTTTAAATACATTCACAGGTTTAAACGCAAAGCTTTCATCTAATGACTATTTACATATATTGTAGAAACACGAATCCAACGTATATTCGACTGAAATTCTTTCAATCACGTAATCCCTACAGAAGAAATCTGTTAGGAATTCATATCGTGTAAGAATATCGAAATTTCAAAGGATTCTCATAAATGTCGCAGATGTGATGTTTTCTGTTTCGCGAGTTCCTCAGGGGGGTTCACTGGGGCCCAAGAGTTTTACTTTCAAACATAAGTTTCGTATTCAGTGGAAAAGTTGTTATAAGCTTATGAAGGGTTAATACGACTTTGATGTACAGTCACGAGCAATAATGTTTGTACACACTTTAGAACTATGTCACATTCAATCGTAAATACCTCAGTGTGATAATGTTATACCTTGGTTATTCAAAACGTAATGTGACAAAGTTCTATGGTGTGTACATCTTATTGCTGTGACTGTATGTACATTATTTGTTTAAGGGCTAGGTAGCAGCATTATTTTACTATAGGTACTTTATTAGTTCAATAAAAATATAATAATAACCATGCGTACTACTTATTAATGTGCTTCAAGATTTACAGGATATTTACGCTAATTATATTTGTATGAAAAATTATATAATTTCAAACATTTTAAGTAGGAGATGGGTCTCAGTACAAATGTTTTGGTAAAAACATTATGAAAAGAAAAAAGTAGGTACCTACGTACCTACAGTAGCGATCACATAATTTAAAACACCAGTCAATTTTCATTCAAACGAGGTAGCTTAGTAGCCTAGGTTCTCCGCCAAGGATTGACCTAGCTGTGATCAGATGATCTGTGATGGCTATCCAGGGAGTGAGTAAAGGAAATTCAGATCGCCATACACACCCAACTGATCTGATCAGCATTCTCATAGATATAATGGCTTCAAAGTTACCTCGTTTATATGAAAATTGACTGGTGTCTTAAATTATTTGACGGCCACTGTATTTAGGATGTGTAAATAATCTACCTTTATTTAGGTATGTTGAAATTTCCAAAGGTCAACACAACAGACATGGATATCTGATCAATTGTTTACGTATTGCTCAACAGTATCTTCCTTGGCCAACAAAGCACTTGACCAAACAAAGATCACTATTTCCTTTCACCACAAATTAAGCGAAGCATTTGCATACACTCTTGGTTGATACACGCCGATCGCTTTACTTTCTAAATCCTTGTGGGATCTTTGAATCTTCTAATGTGAAATGTGTACGCATTTCACAATGTGTACTCAAAAAGGTATTTACGTAGTGACTACATTTCCTCGATTACTGCACGGTCAGTAATGAAAGTAACTTAACGGCGAACTTTGTCATAGCAACTTTTTTGGTAGAAATGTTTCCAAAATATGAGACCTTTTTGTACGACGTAAACTACGACTTTAATTCATCACCCGAATATAATGTCCTCTTGTTTTAAAAAGTTTTCATACAAAGTACGTGCAAAAAGTCATTATTTTCGTTTACTTTTTGTAGTACTTTCTTATCACCTAGTGTAAGAGATTTTCTCCGACGGGGTGACCTTGGGAGCTAAATAGTGAGCGATCGGCAATTAGGTGTTAAAGTCGGCTCGAGTTTGTAGTGCGGCTTGCTCAGTTAGGCTTGAGCATGTTCAGGGAGTGATTCTTCCGACCCTGGAGTACAGCGTATTAGAAATTTATAAAGATAAGGGCGCCTTATACGCTGCAGCAAACGATTTCAGAGATAAATAAAGAGATTAATTGAATGTAAAGAACTACATTTATTCCTTAGAAAAGTAGGGTACAAATTTCCCGCTTAAAGTTAAAAGATTAACTCCTAAGACTTATTACTAAGTTATAAAATAGGTATAAAGTTACCGTACAATCAGTAGAATGGAATCGTCACTGCAGAACCTTCATCATTGCTTTCCCAGGTGGTTTGTCGTTGAGGTTTGCTTCCCTCTCTCGGTATCCAAGCAGTTGATCAGTCGCAGTGAAGACAAATTTCCATCTTGGTTACGGAACACGTAGAATTTTAAGTGCAAAGGATGCTTATATAATGAAGAGGTAGTTACCACTTCATATTGGTGGTGGAGAATATGAGATCATTCCCAACACGTTATGTTAAATGTAATACAAGATTTGATTACATCCAGTAACAGAGCTGGACCTAATGATTAGGCCAGAAAACTGGAGGAACTGGAAAAACAATAAAAAAAACCCTGAAACAAAGAGAACGACATCAGGTTATGCACGTGGCGACCGATGCTCGCACTTCATGAAGTTACAGTATTTTAACAAACAAATGCTTACCATGTTTACGCCATGGGTTTTCAAAACATTAAGTTATAAAAATGGGCCGTAGCCCGACGAATTAGGACTCAAAAGATGATTTTTCTTTCCTTCACATCATCGTGCTATCGATCCAAAAGGAAGAAGAAAGTGCCTCGTCACCTTATGTCAAACGATAAAGAAACAAAAATTCACAGCTTCGGACACTAGCGATTTGCCTCGACCAAAACTGATTACAAGTGAACATCATTAAAAATGCTGAAAAATATCAAACGAGACTAAAATCATGAGAGATTTTATTTTATAAGTACATTGCATACGATAAAACTATTTAATTAAAACCTTACTATCAAAAATTATTAGTTTATAGTCAAAACTTTAAAAGTGATTACTTATCGATTGATCGATGAGTAATCGATTGATTGAACTACTGAAGTTTAATTTACTTACTGAATTTATATTCTTTTATAAGAAAACGACTGAACATTAGTTGTTATAAAAAGAGAAATGTTTCGATAACTAACTTTTCATCAAAACAATTCAAAGCGTTCGTAGAACGGAACGGGCAAAACGTCAAAGAGAAATGCCAAATTGACATTTCAACTAATGTCACTGAACTTAACCTCTAAAAGTAAACAAATCATTGATTGTTTTCAGGAAATATGTGGATTACGAAAAATAAGTGTTACACTAGGGAGTTTAATTTAATTACATTTACATAGTTTTGATTGATCGATGAAATAAACTTTTTCAATATTGCATAGGAGCTTGGTGCTTTAGCACCTGGCCTTGCGATTGCGTAGGTTAAGCAACTTTCGCAAGGGTCGGTCATGGGATGGGTGATCAAAAATGTATTATCTCGAGTTCCTCCGTGCTTCAGAAGGCACGTTAAGCCGTTGGTCCCGGCTGAATTTGCAGTCGTTACCACCCTCCAATCCGCATTGGGCCTGCGTAAAAAATGGCTGATGCCGATTGAATTGAACTTTTGAATATGTTATAAGAAGAAACTTAAGCAATTTTGCTTGAAGAGAGATGGAAGGGACGTTGTTGAAAGAAGTAAAAGACTTCAGGAGAGCTGAATGGGTTGTATGCGTTATGTGAATGACAACTTTCAGATCCAACCCCAAAAGTCTAGGATAAAGGCAGGGAAGTGTAAACAATTGAAATTGCATTATGAAATCTGTCTTTTTATTGACTAGGTACCGTTTTCGTTATCATCTACATAGTTAAGTTAACTTCCTCATACAAGTTACCTATAACATATCACAGGTAAAATAAACGGAAATAGACAGGGGAGTTCAAATAGGGGACAAGGGTTCCCGGTATCTGCTGCTGGCACACTTTGTGATAATAATATATCAAGCTGAAAACAATTCCATAATAAAATGCTTTTTACTGAAATATTGTTTGACTAGGCACAGGTTTCGTGAAATTTCGAGCTTTGTACAACCGTAAAATAATAATAATAATAAATGCTTGGACAATTTCACACAGCGCCATCTAGCCCCAAACTAAGCAAAGCTTGTAATATGGGTGCTAGACAACTGATATACTACTTATATACTTTTTAAATAAATACTTATTATACATAGTAACACCCGGACCCGTCACAGAAATTAAAATTCATCATTTCAATTTCTGCCCGGCCGGGAATCGAACCCGGGACCTCTTGCGTGATAGGCGGCATGTTGACCACTGCCCCACTCAGGTTGTCAATGCTTTAGATATTCTAATTTTTACCTTCCATTCCTTTGTAAGTTCTATAGATACATTAATCTCAGATTGTTCATCAATTAGTAATAAATTTAACTAAATATCTACACGTCTAACTATTCTGGAGTCAAGCATGCACTCATGCATACAAAGATATTGGAAAATAATGTTATTATTGTCGTTGATATTATTCTAAGTACTTTCTTCCATATGTATTCTAATCTTATATCTTTGGAATAATAGACGGGACTGCTACCAACTTTGTTAAAATACATTCTTTTAATAGGAAATAATTTCATTATTGTCCTACAACTAAAACGCTAGTAAAAGTCGTTTTAATATTTTTACAGCGTACTTTACCGTAATCAACATATTACGATCTTAATTAGCACAAACGGCCCGAGCTCCCATTTAGTTAGATAATTATCTAACCGCTGCCATTTTGCGAATGTGGTTTTTAGTCCTTATAGATAATAGCAATAATGGTCAAATTGTAACATGAAACCAGGAGCTTGTTTCTATTATAATTTATTATGAACAAGATGCCTAATTAGAAGTTTGACATGAGACTGTTATATGTTTTTAGGGTTCCGTAGCCAAAATGGTAAAAAACGGAACCCTTATAGATTCGTCATGTCTGTCTGTCTGTCTGTCCGTCCGTCCGTATGTCACAGCCATTTTATTCCGAAAGTATTAGGATTACACAGTTGAAACCTAGTAGGTAGATGTATTCTGTTAACCGCTTAACGATTTTAAAATAAAAATAAAAAAAAGATTAAGGGGGGCTACCCATACATGGAACTGAAACTGAAAAAAAAATTTTTCTTTATACCAATACGTGCGGGGTGTCAGATAGGTCTTTACAAATGACATTGAGGTTCCTAAGACAATTTTTTCTCAAAGTCAACCGTTTGAAAGATAAACACTGCCAAAGTGGTAAAATGTGTCCCCCCCCTCTAACTTTTGAAATAGGTGAGTGGAAAATAAAAAAAAAAAATATGCTATAGATCTTATTAAAAACTTTCACTGAAAATTGGTTTGAACGAAATATAGTACTCAGTTTTCGAGATATATAATATTTTCCAAAACCGCAAATATAACTTTGTCATTCATACCAACACTGTGAAAAACAAAGTTATTTTTACAGACGAAAAATGATAGTGGTATTAAATATGGTATGGTATATATAAGGTAACTATACGGAACCCTACGGCGCGTGGCCCGACACGCACTTGGCCGATTTTTTTTATTTTGTAAGTATGTAGTTAGGGCTGCGACCTTTCAACAAGAGCAGACCCGGGGGTTAGCAACATAGTTACATAACCATGGGGCAGACAGGTAATTTAATATTCGAAGCTACAATATTGTTGATTTTCTTCTGAAGTTGTTGGTATATCATATTAAAAGCTTTTCGTTATATAGTCATATTTTTTTTCCAACGGTCTAACTTAACTAATCCATGTCTTCATCAAAATAGGTTAGTGGTTCAACCGTGAAAAGGTAACTAAAAAGTTACTTCTGCATTTATAATATTAGAAAAATTTGTTCAAATTCACTAGTTTAGTAGTGATGCGTTATGTGTGGCCCACAGTACCACACTCACTTATAATGCCCAACGCACCTGGATAGGGCTTCTATGCAAGAGCTTACTGCATTTTCTAAATAATCGCCATGTTTGCTTATCGCCGCCGTGCAGTTTCTTAGAATACTAATTTTAACGGTCATAGTAAACATATTAGTGAGAAACGAAACTATATTGGACCATAATTATTACGATAAAGTTCCAAAGGATATGCAAAAGACGTCAAAGAACGTTTTACATGGGCTGGACTTTGAATTACCTCTAGTTATTAAGATTCGAGAAAAAAATGAGAATAAATATTTAATTTCACAGGTTTTGGTTAAGTTCCAATTTTTTTATTTTTTTATTTAATAATTTCTTGTACCTCTGACATTGGTCAGGGCCAGTTTTTACAATATTTTGTTTTGTTACAAAGCTGGTTTTACAAATACAATTTGTTAGTACCAACAGTTCCTTTTTATTACAATTTTACTTACTTATTTGCTATATTTCTTATACTACTACATAATATTATTTTTATTTGTCTTATATAAATTACTACAATTCTTATTTCTTTTATCTTACTTTTATCAATTTCTTACAGTTTTTTTATGCTAATTGTGTAACGAGCGATGACAAAAAGAAATCCTTCGTTCTTTATTTGTTACTATAAAGTGGTAACTAGATAGTAGAGCTAGATGACGTAAACAAGTGCAAGCAGGTGTCATCTCGGAATGCCATACCTTGTTTTCTTGGATCATGGTGCTATCCTGAAATTATGAAACAAGTCCTTAGTCTAAATCTATATTTCCCAGGTCATTATCGAGTTACGAACATTACTGTGTTACTATCTAACATTTTCACTATGCTAAGCTTTACTGCGACTGGCTCGCCTTGGCTGTTCTTAGAACAGGTGACATCATGGCGAACAAACGCATTGGCTCTTATAAAGTAAGTTCCCATGCTTTTAACTTTTAATTTGAAAGCATTAAAAATTAAGTTCCTGAAAGTCTCTTATATTTTCATCATTAAGAATGAACAATGAATTAATTTGTTGACAGTTCCAAGATCTTAAACTTATTTATTTCTCCATTAATACCTCTACGATGTCATCAAAAAACATTTTGTAGGTAATAAAATAGACGAATGACTTTGTATCTATGTATTTCTTTTGCTGTTCTCAAATTGCCAATAGGTTAACTTTTTTTTTGATAATTAAACATGTTGGCAATTTGGCATAAGTACTATATTGAAAAAGTAAATAACACCTTTTGTATACAAAAAGATGTGTGTTTTTTTCTGTTCACGGTCAACAATCAAAAAATATATGAAGAGGTTTTTTTACCTATGTCACTTCTTGTTTCAAAGATCGTATTTAAAGGCCATAATACATATTTTGTTCATATTTGTCTTTATCAAAGTGCTAAAATGAATGCAAACGTAAAGGCTAAAGAATATTTCAGTAACTTAAACGAGAACGAATAGCGCATTTTAATGCATATATTTATCTCTCAGGATAAAAAACTATTGACACCATTTTTAGGATACCAAACAGAGCCCCTGTTTGGTGGGTACCAATTTCTCATCGTTTGAACTCGTTTCTCATCCTTGGAAACGGATTTGGCTAATGATCTATTCATTGTTATATTTCTACCTGTATTATTATAGCTGTTATGTTTCTTTAAAGGGCAAATATTAAAAAAATGACTGTATAGATGAAAAATATACGAGTATTTAACTTTTTTAATTTTTCTCGTATTTTAGAGAAAAAGAGCCGATCTTTTTCCAAAATAGAAATATTGCTGCTTAATATTTGTTATTATTAAGTTACAGTGCCGTATTAGTTCCTTAGGTGTTTGGACTTTACCTTGCCATATGGCAAGGCAAAGTCCAAATACATACTCAAACCATTTGATTGCATGCTTTTTTGCAATAAACTTTAAATAAGTAAATTAATAATTATAAGTAAATTTGCAATTGTTTTTAAACCTAACCATAAAGTTATCTGCTAACAAATAAATGTGATTTCTCGTGTCTGTCTGTTAGATATTCACCAAGTCTCATAATAATACGTTTTACACCCAACCCAAGCCGTTGTGTTTGCCTGTCTATTTCGTGTCCACTCACTTGTTAATATTTCTTCTAGTTTTCTCACGATATCGCACATTCAACGACATTTTTTGGATATCGGCCTACTTTCATTAGGAAGATACTCTTGTTTATGTTACACTCTGTTTTTGTACACACACACACACAGACGCACAAGCACACACACACACAATCACACACACCTGAGTGAACATAAGCTGTGTATTTTTGTTAATATTGTAAAGCAAGTGTAACTGATACATTCTCAATTAATAAGATATGGAAGAGCGGGGCTGCCTGCCACAGGCATCTTGAATGCCTACTGGGTTGGTCCCAACCCAAATACTGTTTTGAAAAATATGTATTTTTTGGTAACGAAACATTTTTTTTATTATGTTAAAATTTAAAGAAATGAATTATATAAATGTTACACAACATTACACGCATTGTTATGATTCCAAAGTAATCGCGATTTCAGAGTTGGTCCCATAGTAAAAGTTGTTCAGTTTGATGGTCCATATCTCCCATTTTCGCTTTATAAGGCTTTTATCAAACACATAGGTTCGTTTTTTAAATTTTATTGACCCAGCCGGGGATCGAACCCGGGACCTCAGAGATGGCAACACCTTGAAAGCCGGCGTACAAACCTCGTCTCTAAAATAATACAAAAAAAAATTATCATTTTAGTGTCAGTAAAACGGTTGTGGGCTTCCATATTGTACGAAAACTTTATGGCTCGCCATAACCTCACACACGCGGTCCCAATGTGGATTAGTGGACATTAAAACTGGAACCAACACCTTATGAGGCCTTCCGGTAAGAAAGCTCCAGGCTCTTCCGAAAAATAGCTGTGACAATGATTTTTTTTCTTTATTATCTACATCTCGGGCTCCTATTTCAGCGTTACAGTTTATGTATTGGAACTAATAAATGGCCCCATAAAAGTGTCAAAAGTTTTTACATGCGGATGATTTGTTTTGTTTCATGGGTTTCATGACGCATTTCAAATGAACAACCATGATGTGAAATTTTTTTTTTTACTTGGTTTTCTTGTTGTTTTTTTACATGTTCTCTACATTTAACATAATCAATTTGAAAAAATAGCTCTCCAATATTGTTTATATACTTATTCAAATCGATTAGTAAGTAAGTAATAAGTACAATCATACCATTGTTACTCAAAATTACAAAGTTTCAAAGAAAAATATTATGTTAATTATTTTCATCGATGTAATAAGTTTTACGATAATGTCAACAAACTTTCCAACAGCAATAAAAGTCACACATTTCAACTTGCACTAACTTGAACCACTTTTCATTTCATTTAAACTTCAGTTTAAGACCTCAATTAACTTTTATGCGAACCACAAACTGTTATTAATTAGTCATAAACAAGATTGTGAATTGAATACAATTCTGAAGTCGACTGCGATAGAAATATGAGATTTTGGTGTGATAGAAACAGATGGAGCGATTATTCAGCCACTTGAGAATGCATTACAGGAGGCATCGACCGCAAATGAATGCTAGCTTTGTCTGTCCGTCCGTCTGTTTGATAGATAGCAGTGGGAATCTATTCAGGAGCATATCCGGACATTCCAGATCATCATTAATTCTAGTCCCTTTATTCTACAGCTAGACCGAGGGTCTAATAGGCAAGATTAGATTGTACCTGTGTTTCATGATAATAATATCTTTCATAATCCTAAATCTTAAAAAATGAATTATAAAATAAAGTTAAAACATATCGATTTCAAATATGATTCCAATGTGAAATAAGTTAAAAATGTCAATTCAAAGTATTTGATTTTTTTCCCATTGAGTAAAATATTGCGTTTGATTTCAACACATGGTCACATGTCATATATTATAATTATATATTAACTCTTTGAAATGAGGGAAAACCTACAAAACGCTTATGTTGCACAAAATTTCTCATCTAAATTCACCATAAAAATATGTTTTCTACAAACTTGTGGGTCTTTTTATATTGTCAGTAAAGAAACAACACAAAAATGTAAAAATGTATACTTTCACAGGAAAAAAACAACTAACAAATAAAATGAAGTAGGTAACCAAGTAAGCTTAACTTTAATAACAACAAAAAACGTTAAAAGTCAACGTAATAACAAAGTTTTTTGACTCCAACCTCTTTCGAGTAAAGAATTTCGTGTGGAAATTGCCAAAAGTTTGTTATCGCGATGACCCTGCGCAATTAAAGCCACAAATGTGTTTGTAAAACGGTGGACGCTGTTCACTGAGGAACTGACTGTCTATTTTGTATTCTGTGACTGGGGCCCAATCACGCTTATTCCGAACGATAAAACCAAAGTTGAATTTTACTTGATTAAAATCACTAGTATTAAATGCGTTTAAATTAAAACATAGGTATCTCTCTCTTTTTCATCTCTCTCTTTTGAACATATAAAATTAAATTCAAACCAAACCAAAAAAACTTAAACCAATTAAAAATATGCTAAAATTTTAATTTCTGAACGTCTTAAAAAAATCATCGCTTGATGGTAGGCTCACGAGTGGCTTCAGTCCCCCGTGACCACAGCAGCTGCAGAGGTGCCGAAACGTCGGGAAAATCAAAAATCAAACCAAATACTAACTAATTACCAAAGTACTTTCAATGAAACCGCGCTAGTATCCATTAAAAGTGTTTTATTTCATATCTAGTGAGCGCGTAAGCTTGAGAAGTGAATAAAACATAGAAAATAAATCCATCTCATTTCAACACAATATTCGATCTCTTTCTAACTTGTAAATATTAGTTTTTATATACGAGTCCTCTATAACCACTTTGGATTGCATCCCCCGCATTCCTGTAGTTTACTGCTCGCTAAGCTCTGTGTGGAATCGCACGCGTATAATATAACACACCTTCCGAGTTCAAATAAATAATAAATAACTTTTATACTTGAACAGTTGTATCTTTTTGGTTTCCCTAAACCTGAAAACACCTACCTACGTTTCGTCGGGAAAATGTAGGTAGGTGTTTTCAATCTGATAAACCAAAAACTGTTACACTGTCATTTAAGTTTATTTACCTCAAAATCTTTGATTTACCTTTAGAATTCACATTTAAATTATCCAATATTGGCATCCTAGTCTCCCTAGGCAAAGCTTTCAATAATTTTAACAAAACTATAGCAAGTATTTTTCGGTAAACGAAACTAAAACGATAACGTTTTAGCTTTGGTTTTATCGTTGAAATATTTTTTTTATTATTTAATATACCTTTGCTAAGAACACATGGGGTTAGATTTATAAAGTCTTTGGCAAACCCTTAGGTAGGCTCCATGAAGAAAACATACTTATATTAATACACATTTTAAAATAGTTGTAACTGAATTTGCCGCCAACTATAGCTATAATTAGTACCTATAACATTCTACAATTTCGCTTTCAAACAAGAAAATGTGTCTTCTTTTACTCTTGACTGTACAAAAAAGCTATAAAAAAACTATAAGAAATAAGCCAGTGCTACCTCGTATTATTAATGTCGCACTTACCAGCTTCTGCGAGTATAAAATGTTTTCATAAAACTTTAACTCTGTTTTAGTTTTTATTATTTTAGCAATTAAGACTAAGGCTTTAGAATAATCAGAAGATGAAGATATTTGTACAATTTCAGACTGTATCGCGACTCGTTAAAAGCTATTATGCATAAAATATGGGTCGCTAAGTGAAATGAGAGGTTTTTTCGCTAACACACGTTTTTGCTAAATTAATGCGAGGATAAATTTCACTTGTTTTAAAATTATAATTTAACTGGCATAATAATTGCAGTTTCCATTTTATTTATGGTGGTTAAAATAACCGATAAGTAAAGTTACGGATTTTTATGTGTCATAATAATAGCACAGTAATATTAGTTTATTATATTAGGTTCAGTATATTGAGGAGCTCGGTGGCGCAGTGGTTTAGCGTCTGGCCCAGCGATTGCGGAAGTTAAGCAACGTTCGCAAGGGTCGGTCATGGGATGGGTGACCAAAAAATTATTATCTCGAGCTCAATTAAACTAAATTATTTATATTTATATTTATTATTAATTATTGAGCTTAATTATTTGTGCTTCGGAAGGCACGTTAATCCGTTGGTCCCGGCTGCATTTGCAGTCGATAATACCCACCAATCCGCATTGGGCCCGCGTGGTGGGCCATCCTCCTTACCACCCATAAGGAAGGCCTGTGCCCCAGCAGTGGAGACATCAAAAAATGGCTGATGGACAAAATTACGCTCAAGCGTACGGGTACGCGCTCACTAGATATATAAATAAAACACTTTTTAACGGATACTAAGTAGCTCGGTTTTATTGAAATGAAAGTAAGTAATTAGTTGGTATGTATTTAGTTTGATTTCCTGACGTTTTTTCAATAAAACTGTACTAGTATCCATTAATAAGTAATTTATTTCATTTCTGTATTCATCAAATTGTAAAAAAACAAAAAGCCGGCCAAAACACTTGCTTACATATTTATAAAAATACTAAAAACTATTATATATATATATTTAGGTATATATATATATATTTTTTACACCAATCAAAACAATTTAATCTAAGCCGGTGCCTTTTGGTTGACATTTACCAGATGATTTATCTACCTGATATCATCCTGTTGGTAGGTACTTGTATTGCTATCATAATAACAGATCGACGATAATTATTTTGGTGACATATTTGAAAACCTACGTCATTGCTGTTTTAGATTAAATAAAGATAGGGAAAGAACTTTTGTTTGTAAACTCGCCACATAAGTAAACTCGTCACGTTTTGAAAAAGTAAATTCGCCATTCCTATGGAACTACATAAAATAAAGGTACTTTCCTTTCGTCTTTTTTATTATAATGCAATATTGAAAATCGACGTTTTGCTACAAAGAAATCGACAAATAAGTAAAAGGTACATTTTTACGCCATTTTGTTCTTTGATTAAAAAAAACCTTTAACCTAAGTCTCTAATATTTACTTATCACCGCAGTTTTTCTGGTTATTTTTATAGTTAAATTTTAAATGTCTAGTTTAGATCGTTATTCAACCATTCAAATTACTGTTATCAAATAATATTTATTTAATTAAAACTTCATAAAAAACAATGCAATTGTTTCTGTTACAAAGCTTCTCAAACATTCTCCACGGCGTTGTACAATAACAAACACAACATTTCATTAGCCCGAAAAGTAGAAATTTTCACGAAATTCACACAGAGCAACTCATTTCATATTCTCTCGACACTTTCTTTGTTTGGTTGCTGTAATTCGTTACCGGTTCTGCGCCTTTGTCATAGACACTCAGCGTTTTTGTTTGACAATAAAGAAAAAACATTTTTATTCACAACCTGTTTTATTCATAAATTAACAATTTTTGTAACAAAAATGCATAATCAACTTATCTTTTACACTCTACAAAACTTTCTGTAGCATTGTCATCGAAACTCACTAAAACAAAACAAAAAGCGATCGGCGACCATTTTGGAAACTTCATATTTTCAGATCAAAAATAGAAAATATGTTTGGATTAGTAAGCTTGTTTTACTTTTCATTGCGTGTTTTGTCTGTGTCTGCTTGGAAGTAAAGTGCGTGAATGGAGTAGTGTATGATACTATTTTTATTATGTCTGTAGTATGTTGAGGCAGGTAGTGCACACAATGGACTGTTGATAGGTAGGCGCGCCATGTGCTTACAACTTTCACACCTAGACAGGGCTTTCTTCGTTTTTTTTTATACTTTAAACGAGCTTTTAATGCCTTCTACGAGTAGAATAACAACAAGACAACAATTGATGACGCGAGACGCGTCTCGTGTTCGTAAATGCTAAACCTTTTTAACATTAATAAAAAATATCGATATTTACAAAATTATGTGCGCAATTTTTTTTTGTAGTTGTGAAAAAATACAATGATTACCCACTAATTAATGACTTTCTTTGGATGTGAAAAAAAAACGTAAGTAACAAAAGAAGACATTTTAGAAAATTTGGGAAGTTGGAACTAATCAAAAATAAACTAGAACATTTCATACATTTTTCCGTCAGATCTTCTATTTTGAAACATAAAGAATTAACAAGTCCAAAGTCCTACTAGGTACCTTATTGTTATATTGTGAACTGTCTTTTAACTTTAAGCAGAAAAGCAGTGACAACCCTAAAACGACTTAAAAAGTTAATAGTTTACAAAGCGCAAGTGTTCCCAAACAGGCCGACTTATTTTGGGGCAATCTCTTATCGCCGGCCAAGGGCTGACTTTGTTATTCTATTAAGACGATGTTGGGTCTACATGTAGACACACAAACTGACAGAAATGGCAGTTACTTGTATGCTAATGATCACCTCACATTGTCTTTATAAGTACTGTTAAAATGACAAATATTCTAGACGTTTAAATAACTCGGAGGGTAAAATATGACTATTATTATTATTATGTTTTGTAACACTAACATAACTAAGTGTATGCAACATTTTAGGGGCCATAATAGAAAAACATGGTTTGCGCGGGCCATATTTTTATATAGAAAACGTAAAGTTGTAGCCACAAAAAAAAACATACGACAAGCTAAAAAGATTATCTAGTACCTACAAGTATTAAATTGCGTATAAAGCTCACAGATGATTGTAAAAAAATCAGAATATCATCAAAAGCGCTTGTCGCGGGCCATATTTTTGGCGTAAATAATAGCGGAAACGTATTGAATTCTACATCAAAATACACTTTAACGTACTGAGCAGTTGCTCCAATAAATTTTTTAAGAAAGATAATTGTGCTAAAGATTATGATTAAAAAACAACGAAAAACATCGAAAAAGTGCAGAAGTGAGGTTATTTTCCATACTCTTTACACATAAAGAAAAAGACAGAGACAAGTGATTTCGCGTAACGGAGCCTTAAGACGTGAAAGCGTGACAACCAACACACTTTCACATTTTATTAGTAAGGATTTTTAACCCGATACAATATTTCAGATTAAATAAGTAAATAATAATTCTCTCAGTTCAATCACGGAGTTTTACAATAGTGTCCTGTCTACTGCTTTCGGCATTTTATCTCTATGGTCCCAACTTACTACTTGACTTGTTACGTAGCAACAGTTTGGTTAAGTTCCCGGGTTAATGCGTCCGTAATTGTGTTAGTTACTTGTATTGATTGAATACAGCAGCTAGTATAATGTGTTTTGTACTATAACTACTTTAAGCAAAACATTGGAAACTGATTTCTTAGAATGTTAGTTATTTTCTTTGACATTTCTACAATCAAGGTTTATTTTGCATACTCTTGTGCCCGCCAAGAAAAACGATTGAAACGAAATATCGATAATGTATGAAAATTCCGAACGGGATTACCGCATGAGTGTGGTAGGTCCATAGATTTGTATGGGTTAGCTGGGTTCGGAATGATTCCGAATCAAAATTCAGTGAGTATGTGGCGGGCCTTATAACCAGGGATTGATAACGTTATTTTTAAATGTAACGTTATTTCTTACTTTTTTACCGTTACTTTTAACATTAACGTTATGTCAGTAAATAACGTTACTTTAGATAACGTTACATTGAAATTAACGTTATTTCAGTAAATAACGTTAATTTTAACTTTATTTCTTACTATTTGTTACCGTTACTTTGAAATTAACGTTATTCCAATTAATAACGTTACTTTTTTACCGATAATTTTATATTTAACGGCAATTTTACCAGTAAAATAATTTAAACGTTATTATTACCGGTAAATTTACCGATAAAATGTTTTAACTGTATTTTAACGTTATTTTTTTGTATCGTTATTTTTTTTTATTTCAATCCCTGCTTATAACAGTTCATAAAACTTAAAACGACAATTCCGTCAAAAGTGAATATTGGTTATTTAATTGCCTGTAGGTACTATAATAAAATAAGTATAAAAGAAAATAACTAAGAACAGAAATATTATAATTTTACAGATAGCTTAGTGGTAGCTGAATTTAAACACCAAGATTAAAAAATAAATTGAAACAAAACTAATTTATTTTATTAAATTCAACCATTGGTATACAAATCTTGTAATATACATAATAATATGTAACCAATATCACAAAAAAAATAATCAGTCCAGTCATACATTTTGAACCCTCCAACTACCACAAAAAATCAACATGTCAATTACATTCAACAAGTCTTCGCGAAAGTTTCAAAGTTGCAATCTTGTGGCAGATGTGCACGCGCAGATGTTCGGACAGCCTGCGCGCGCGCAACAGATTGTCTTTTTTACAATGAGCAACTGCCCTTAAGGTACCTGGTACTGCTCGAAATACCAACCAATGCAAACAAATAAAGTAAAAATTCAGATTTTTGGTAACAATGACATTACTCAATTTTGAAAGGGTTCAAGTAATATAAATCAAATCATAAAATGTCCGTTTCAGTGTATAGAGTTAAGAAACTTTATATATTTTTTCGTGACAAAATATTATGGAAGATTACGAGTTAGAAGACAGGATTTTTCTTTAAGTTTTTTTATCATTAATTTATTAATTCATTATTTTTTTCATTTTCATCATCAATTTGGAAAATGTATTCGATTCAATAGATAGGTTATTTTCCATGATTTTTTAAAAAGAGATTTTTCTAGTGAGATTTTTACAAATTACAAAATTACAAAATTTAAAATTTATGTAGATACTTGAAAGAAATTCAAAAAGTACCTCGTCTTAAATGCAAAAAGAAAATGTTTACAAAGCTGTGCGTGCTTGAGAGATTTAAAATGTTTTGTATGCATACCACGCCTTGTATGTTGTTTATTTTTTGCTGGTCAAGGTTTCGTGAGCAGGTGATGACCAAGTGGTTAAAATACGGATGTCAAACTGATGGGACAAAGTGTTTGACTTAATAAGGTTTCTCAATGTTTAAAATTAGTTTTTTTCCATATTAATTAAAAATAAAAACCATTAATTAAAACAACATCACATACAAATTTTAAATACTTAGTAACTTAAATCGGACCTAGGTATGTCTTACAATCAACAAAATAAAAAAACATGTCATTGTGTTTTGTAGGTTTTAGAATTGACAATGCAAATTTTTTGATATAAGTACAGTTGAAATTGAAATATTCTTTATTTTAATAAGCTCACATAATAATCGTTTTAATCGTCAATTCTTTAACCCTACTACCCATTATTACCTCTTTTAACTGACAAGAAAAATGGGCGCAAATAACTTGCCAGCTTTATCAGATGGAACGATATTTACAAATATATATATCGTTTCCAGACATTATGTTAACATAGATTTACCAAAAAAAATAACATTATTTAATGAACAAATTTCATTATGAATCAATTTACAGGGTTCAAGCTAAGTTCAAACTTTTTTTAAGTAATTATACAGTCTAGGCTCTTACAAAAAAATATCTATTCATACAATTCAATATGCGTTAAGATAGTCAGTCAGAAGCAGACCCATTCCTACTGGCAGCACCCGTTCACGAGCATGACGTGTGAACCAGCCATCGCTTCGTGTATTTTAGGTAATTATTAGTCTAATAAAGCCGAATATGGTTGATATGTTACTATACACACATCCCCGGAAAATTACTATAAACCATGAAAACCACCACTTTTTTATATTTTTCATTTTATTCTTATGATAAACTGCATTGTGGCATCCTTAAACCAAAATTGTGTTTGTTCCCAAATGGGATTGATTTATCATAATAAAGTAACTATAAAAATTTAAATTGTCTAGTTGCGTGTAGGGTTGTAATTTTTGCATTTTTCCATACAAATAAAAAAACAAAATTTCTTAGGCATTTGGCGGTTTTCAGGGTTTATGATAATTTTCCGGAGTTCTATGCATAGTATAATATCTACCATATTATTTGTCTTAACAAGGCTATTACCAAACAGCCCGCACAATTAGTTTTGGTTACAAACAAATTACCTATCACCAATGTCTTTTTCAAATTAAGTATATCTCCTTGCTTAAATTGATATTTTTTAGCATTTACTTTCAAAATGCTTACTACATTATAACGGGTGTAACAAGACACTCAACGAAGCCGAAGTCCACGCATTCCGCCCATCATCAGGATCATTTTTGTCCTTTCTATATCATGGTCTGTACGGTACAGACCATGATATAGAAAGGACCTGATGTACCTGGGAAACCAATAGCTACGAAGTTATTGAAGGTCAAAGTCAAAAATATTTTTTTTTATATTTATGAAATCTTATTCTATTAGTTATTTCCTATTTTTTGTCTACTGAAACATTATCAAAATTTTATGTATTTCGTAACAAACAATGGCTTCAAAACGTCATCGCTCGTGTATTTCATGAGCACTCACATAAGTTGTGCCCTTGTACAATTCTTCTGTCCATTTCTTTTCTGTTTGTAATTGTGTGTGTACAGAACCAATAAATAAATAAATAAATCTTGCCTTTTAACTCGGCCGCACGCATCTGTGTAGCATTCACTCGCAGGCGCGGTCTGTTGTACGCGTTACATTGCGTGGAAATGTATGCAATGCTTTTTTAACACCAAAAATTTAAATAGTTTCCCAGCAATAATTTTGAACAGAAATGGTCCTGATCATGGGCAGAATACGTAGATCTCGGCTTCATTGAGGGTCTTGTTACACCCGGTATAACGCTTAACTACATAGTTACATACTCGAAATAATGTTAATTAAAAACGTATCCTGTTTTCCGACATTGTCGTATCTCAAATAATTGAGCTCGTTAACAATTTTTTGCAACTTGTAATGTAAGCCTATAAAGAGTTGATAAATTATTTCACTAATTGACACTGCTAACCGACAGTTTCCTAATTAATAATGTTTTTTGTTACAGGTAATTGTGAAAACCGAGATAGCGGTAATTAAATGAGTAAGTAGGGAAACACCAAATTTTTCTTGATCACTTTAGAAACCACGTCCTCGTATATAAAGTGAGGCCACTAAAACTGAGCCATAATGGCTTAGTTTTCAGATTTATATTCTTCAATATATATTTATATCATTTCGTAATCGTAACTTAAATCCAATAAAATCGTTACTTATACCATAAGAATATATAAAATATAATAATAAAAATGTGAAAACTGAAGCCATTTTCGCTCAGTTTTAGTTGCCTCACTTTGGACAGAGCACTTTGTGGGAAACTATCGTTCTAAGTGTTCTGCGTAATGTTTTACGACCTATAAATACCATGGTGTAGCATCTTTAATTTTCCAGGTTCGATCCCTATACTAGTTAAGCTTTAAAACAATAGTAGATTGTTGTACAAGACGCTAAAATGACCCATTGCATACGAGGTAGTTTTATTCACGAGCTTTAGCGAGGGAATAAATAGAAACCGAGTTAATGGGTTTTAGCGTCGTGTGTTACACTCTACTTTTCACTACGATTGCGAGAAAATAAAATACAATATTAAATAGTTAATACCTAGGTATTTCCGTAAACGAATCCACTCGTTTTTCTATCCTCCACTTCACAAACTTTTTGTACAGTATTTAAATAAATGATTTGTGCTTGATGGCAAAAGATTAAAATTATTTCTTTCCTATTACAGTCACACAGTTCACACAATCAGTTTGTAATTATAGAAAAATTCTAAAGATTTCGCGCCATGGTACATTTTTTAATTTCTGCTGTAGCAGCTAAGCAACACAATCACGCATTCTACTACAATAAGTCTATGATTTCTTCTTCTTGTTTTTGTTATGGCAATCTACTCCTCTTCAGGGAGTAATTTTTGCCAGTGTCAAGTGTAATGATTTCACCGAAGAGATGCTTTTAGTTCCATTTTCAAAAATAAGAATGAGAAACAGTATCAAGTCGAGCGAGTCTTTATTCGTGATTATGAATAAATACTTTTTCGTTTTAGTAGGCTCATTGGTAATAGACAAACATTAAACAGAAAAAACTTTATCCACTAGGGGTTTTTATGCTATTTTATCTCAGCTCTTGTACGTTACAATGATAGACTTTTTGAGCAAGAGGAGTGAAAAATATTATGTTTACTTGAACCTTTTAAAAATGTATATTTACAGAAATGTGAAAGTTTAAAAGATTAGATGTTTAGATAAATCACGCAAAATTTTGGATTGGCACACAGCTATGTTATAAGATTAAAATATAGGATACTTTTTATCTCGGTCAAAAGGTTCCTAAGGGATTTTCCGAATGTCCACGCGGACAAAAAAAATACATTCAAAAATAAACATAAATAATTAAGTCTTCTTATAGAAGTAAAAAATTAAATACCTACACAAACAAACATAAACCTAATTAATTTATAGACCCATTAAGAAAACATACTTCAAAATTACTATAACGAGCTTAAAGTTAATAAACGTCATTGTTTTAATGAAATCCGTATATCAAAGTTGTTAGACCATTCAGGTGGTCCAATACCATTTATATTTACGATTACGTTAGGACAATAAAATTAAAACAATAAAAAACTCAGTTGTAAATGGGTTTGTTTAAAAACAAACGTAAAATTTTAACGAATCGTTATTAAACTGCCTCCTACGTTTTTTGGAACAATGCTTTCTATTAATAATGACTTTCTACGCTACATGTTGATATTTTATTCAACATCATCTACGTGTTCAATTTACTTATACTTTTTAAGTGTAGTCATCTTCGAGGTCCCGGGCTCGATCCCCGACTGGGTCCATTAAGAAAACTTAAGGAATTACATAATTGTAATTCGGAATAATTATTTAAATTTTCGGATATCTTTGACAAATAATAATTTATTTGTCAAAGATATCCGAAAATTTTTACTATTCGTTTGCGGACCATATTGTACTTTTAAAGTGTATGCCGGGTTCGATCCCCGACTGGGCCCATATAGAAAACTTAAGGAATTTCAATTGTCATTTTGTTAAAGATATCCGAAAAATTTTTCTACATATATAATATATACCTTACCTACAAGGTACCTACACTAAAAATAAAAAAATAAAAAATTGTTTAAAAAAAAACAAAAAACCGACTCTAAAAAGCAAGAAATAATATTCGTAATAATAAAAATACGTCTATTGAAGTCGGGTGGGGCTTTTAGAATAAAAAAAAGGAATTTGTACTCCAGCTCCACCCGACTTCAATAGATGTATTTTTATTATTACGAATATTATTTCTTGCTTTTTAGAGGTAGGTTTTTTTGAAGTCGGTTTTTTGTTTTTTTTTTAACAATTTTATTTAAAATCCATGTCCGAAAATATCCGAATGTAACGGATAATCCAAAGTAATTGCATATCCGAAACGGGTATGATACTATTTTTATATCCGTATCCAGATACGAAATTTCATATCCATGACATCACTGCTTTGAACACTATCTCAATTACAATTCATAAAGAAAACCTTGATATATACTCAATCTGACACCTGCATTATTATCACTTTCTTGACGAAAAAATATTCCACTATGCTTTGAAAATCAACCTTATCTGAGTTACTTAAGGTCCTCTTTTGTTTATAATTGTATATTTTGAGAAATTTATTCCAGTATATACAATTAACTTCGAAAATCAACCTTGGACGTAGGTGTTTAAACTCCAATATCATTCAGCATTATAAGTATAAGAGTAACAACTTGAAGGCAGATGGTAAAACACCGGTCTAGATTTCGCAGGTGTCCTAACAGGTTTTGTGGAACAGGATCATTTTGATAGTCCAACTTTGCAGGTTGTTAACGAAAATACTGGTTTCGTAGAAAAAACTGCAGTTTATCAGGTAGTTTCTTATAAATGGTGTTGTTACACTTTTTTATGATAGATAGGCAAGCGCTTGCCCGCCATCACGCCTGATGGTAAGCGATGATGAAACGTGCTTGCCTAAAAGATGCCTATTCAGTCGCGACTTGAAGGCCCCTAGAGAAGATCGTAGAGGAATGAGGGCTAGATTGTACCTATAAAAGAAACACAGACTCAGGCAAGGAGTTCCGCTCTCTGGCTACTGCCAGAGAGCGGAACTCCTTGCCTACGGATGATAAAATTTTAAGCAAAATGCTTAAGTGCGAGTCTTTTGAATATCCACCAAAAAACTGTGGCGCTTGACAAAGACATATACTGTGTTATTACAAAAGATTTTTAAACACTGTTTAACTAAACACCTGTTTAAATGTGATGCTAGCTGTCTCTGTCAAACATTATTGTCAAAAAGTGACATCATCACCTTTAAACAGGTGTTTAGGTAAAAAGTGTTTAAAAATCTTTTCTAATAACACGGATGTAGTTTGAAAAAATCCGTTTCAAAGGACCAATTTATCTAAGATTTGTTGAAAATTTTTAAAGTAGGAATAAAATAGTGAGAAAACTTCAGGTAATAATTTATGAAATCTGAATGAAAGACTGATTTATAAATTAACCGATAGTTCCTATCAAATACCTACAGATGATTAAAAAAGCGTGAATAAAACTTGTGCCAAATTTTAGTAACTAATTTGGCACAGTAGTTACGCTAGGCTCACATACGATTAGGTCACCAGTCTACTTACAAAAAATAGCACAGGAATGCCATTGTGAATCACATTTCTTAGCTATAAAAAACAAACGGATCTCCGTACGGAATTCTTCGGGATCCGTTACACCGACAGTGATGATCATTCTTCTAATAACAACTCCAAGGCGATCCGTTAGCAATGAATTCAATTATCATCAATCGATTGAATCGATTTGTAAGGTAACTTTACCAATGTGCTTGTTAATAAGAATTTACGCAACAAATTAAACAATTGTTGCCTTGATTGGAAAATATTTTAGGTAAGTTTAAAGTATAAATACAACTACACGCAGATAACTATTTGTAAGTATATAATTATTTGTCATAAAATATTGTATTAAATCAATAAAGTACCATATCTATTTAGGTACAATTGGCTATTATGTTTTTATGTTAAGGCGAGGCAGTTCCCGAAATTTACTCTTTCACTATGTCTTTAGAATAAGGTTGAATATTGCATTGCTTTAATTGACGCTTCGCCAGAAATTTGACGAAATTTAGTACATTTACATTGATTTCTGAAATACTGGATCATTTATTAAAAATGTACTCGGTTATTGTGCTAGATCAATAAAAAAGCTATCCTTTTTGCATAAAAAATCATATCACTGTCGTTGAAAATAACGAAATCTGACGATTTGAAGTTTATTTTTATGGTGTTATTCAGGATTTATTTACAGAGTAACCATGCCATTTTTCAAAATTCTGTTCGGTTATTGTGTTTCTTTGTTTATTTTTCAGTCTACAGTAATTTTTGTGAAGTAGAATTCTACATCAGTTCTTCACATTGGAAGTTCAAAAATCAATCTTTTCATCAAATCGTGAACTGACCTCGCCTTAAGTTCCGCAGATAACTATGTATTTCGTATTTCTATGAAGTATGTAAAAATACATAGTTAGTTACTATAACTAACTTATTATACTAGTTACTTATGTACCTACGTCTTCTTCTAAGCTACCAGTTACCATCATTAAAATCAAGTTAATAAATGAAGTAATCTGATTGAATTGCCTATACACAACACACCCTTATCGTCTTTTACGAGATAGAGGTTAATCTATTCTGAATTCGGAAATAAAAAACGCATAAAATTTTTTTTTTTAAGACGTTTCTTACAAAAATAACTAAAAGATATGATTTTTCGTAGGCAACGTGTTAAAATTCCATCGTCTCGTTAAAATGTAGCCCGTGGCCTTACACGATAGTAAAGGTGGTTATGTAACAGTTTAGCTGACCTTGCCGCCATCACGCGCATGCTAATGAGCGAGCTACAAGCGCGCAGTGGACGGCGGGCACAGAATACTAAATTCAAACTTCAGAAAAAAAGATTAACACATTTTATAATATATTTTATTAAACACTTATTAAGTATTTTTAATTTAATATTTCGACAGTGTTTAAATTAAAACTTTATAATAGCAATCTTTGCCTAGCAAATAATCTGGAAATGCCTATCCCTATTTGGATAGATTGTTAATTCTGGCCGTTACTTTGCAGCTTGGATAGAAAAAAAAACACTTGATTGAAATTTCGTGTGGTGGTAGGTTATAAAAAAATGAAGTGATTTAAGAAATGTGTAAAACCTTCATTTTGATTTTGATTGAATCAGATAAAGCTGCTAACGTTACGAAAGACATTCATCAAAGACCTTTTCAATGAGATCTATAATTTTATAGAAACATAGGTGATTAACAAGTCTCTTTTTTTTTAAATTGGATTGGTAAATAAAGGGTATTTTCCATCTAATCATACTACTGTACTGACGACAACTTCACTATGACATCGCAAGCGCATAGAAATGTAATTATGACAACCTAACGCGTCGATCCGTCATAACCAAGATTAAGTCAATCCGTATTAAGTCATTTAAATTTCAAACTTTTAAGACCTTTACCGGTTTTGTTTGAACGAGTTTTTTGGAGCTTTAACCAAAACGACCTTTGTATAAAACCTTGGCGTAAGAGACATTTATCGAATAAAAACAAATACTAAACTGGTACCTACATAATAATTAATGTGACATTAATATATTAGCTAACTTTGATGCTAATGACTTTTTAACTGAACAAAAAATAGACCTTGCGTCATTCAAAAGGCAAAAAAAAGCGGTATTTATACAATTAATTGCTGTCAGTTCGTTTGTAGCAACAAAGTGTGAGTGTAATTAAACGAATAAAATTGGTGATTGGATGCTAAAAAAATTAATGACCTGATCTCTATAAATAACGTCTCGTGGACATGTAATTTTTCATAAATAATGATCGTTTTTGATGATATATTTTGATTAAACCTACCTAGTACGAAATAAAACATAAGAAATACCACATTTTATATCGTTCATACAGGATTGCACCAAAACTGCACTTAAACTGCATTAAAAGTCAAAAAGTCAGTAAGTATGATTAATATACTATAAATTGCATTATTATTATGAACATAATAATAGAAGCATTTGAAAATTGCAAGTTTTACTCAAGTAATTTTTTTAAAACAAGGGAAAAATGGCTTTTCACATACCCCCATTTTTGCAAGTAAGTTTGCAGGGCTAACCTGGTTTCACACTAAAATACCAAGTAGCATAATGTACAATTCGAAAAAAGTGCACCTCTTGTAAAATGCATAATACGTAAAATGTACACTAGGCCAAATAGTTAGATAATAATAATAATAAATAAATATTTGACAACATCACATACATTGCTCCGATCCCAAAGTAAGTAGCTAAGCACTTGTATTATGAAAATCAGAGACAACGGTGGTATCACAAACACCCAGACCTAAGACAATATAGAAAAGTTCATTTCCAACATTGACCCAACCGGGGATCGAACCCGGGCCCTCAAGAGATGGTGATGCCTTGAAAACCGGCGTGCAAACCACTCGACCACGAAGGTCGTCAAAGTCGTCAAGATATAAGTAGTTTCTTATTTTATCTGTTTGTCGATCATTAGACAAAGTACCAACCACACCTCTGGCGTCTCGTGCAACTTTCCCGCCATTGACACAAGCGCCATCTTTATGGCAGAAACGTGACCTGCGCACAATGGTGGTGAAATCACTGTGCTACAGCATCAATCTTCAAGTTGTTGGGTTTTTATCTAAGTTGACATAAAGCTCACTTGTTATCTACTTGGTTGGAGAAGGATCTTTTTAACTAAACAGCTTATTGTCGCCTGAGCGATGGTTATTTCCTTACCACCTTAGTAGGTATATGTTGCTACAACGACAATGCTAACATTTGATGCAAATATTCGTAATAATAAAAATACGTCTATTGAAGTCGGGTGGAGCTGGAGTACAGATTCCTTTTTTTATTCTAAAAGCCCCACCCGACTTCAATAGACGTATTTTTATTATTACGAATATTATTTCTTGATATTTAGAGGTAGGTTTTTTGAAGTCGGTTTTTTGTTTTTTTTTAAACAATTTTTATTTTTTTATTTTTAGTGTAGGTACCTTGTAGGTAAGGTATATTATATATGTAGAAAAATCGGCTCAGCCAAACGTAAGATAATCGCGGAGAAACATACTTAAGTGCGGGTCAAACTGAGAACCTCCTTTTTTAAGTCGGTTAAAGAACTACACCTAAGATATCCCTCTTCCAACAAAACAATAATTATCTTATTCAGTTCATAAACAAAGAAGTAATACGACCATTAATCGAGGTAATTCACACAAAATCATACTATTTTCGTGCTTTTTTAAAGATTACTTGAAAAGTACTGAACCGATTTCCAAATTTTAAAAAATGGGACCAACTTGGGAGTTTACCTAATGTATACGTTTGAATCATTTCAATTGGTCCAGCCGTCTTCGAGTAATCGGTGGACATACACAAAAAAAAACAAATATACAGACGAACATAGAACCTCCTCCGTTTTTGGAAGTCGGTTAAAAACATTCATTATTTATCTACTTCCTTACGTTGTTGTTTGTAAGTGACTAAATATTGGAGGATTGTAAATCTTGTTTCTATCAAATAATTTTAATATTCTTCACGGATCTGATATAGAGAGTCAATTATTCAAAGATTAGGAATTTCAATTGGATTTCCACCTTATCGTGATCGTGATCAGGTGGTGAGTATCTGAATAGTAACTAAAACTAGTGGCTCTGTGAACTGTTGAAGTCCCGTTTGTGACATTTATTGAAATGGCTGAAGCTTTTTTTTGAATAATTTTCAAAAACTGAATCGAAAAAATAAAAACGATATTATTATCGAACCTGCTTCCAAAATTTCACAAGAATCGGTTGAGAAATGCGATCTATAGAGGAGAACAGATGAACAGCCGGACATACGAAAGCATTTTTTCCCAAGCTGAAATGGAGAACTTCGCGCTCCCTCGGTCAAAAAGACGTTTGCGACTTATTTTTGTTTTCTACCTTCGATCATTAGATATATTTATTCATAAGATAACATTGATCCATATTTGTTAGTAACAATTTGGTACTTATAAACTATGTTAGTATACAATTTGAGAATTTAATAATAATATACAATAAACATGTCAATGAAACTAATAATAACCATAACAAATGTCAATTGAATTATAATAATAATTTTCAATAAACATGTCAATAAATTATTAATGATTATAACAAACATGTCAATTTTATTTCATTGCCCCAATTACAAGTTTCACTTGACATCTCAGAATGGGACAATCATACTTGTTAGATACTGTCTTTAGTATGTCGTTACTGCTGCCACGCACCCTAGTTAGCAGCGAGGAGATGCGTTTGCGCCTAATCGCGTAAAAATCATCAGTACGTGCGTCAGCAAACATCGCGGACGCGCTACAGAAACGTGTCAGCCGCAACAGCATCCTGAAGACATTATTATATTGAACACGTAGTGCGCTGTATGCCCTTTGCGTGTAATTACCCACAGGCTGCTCGTGTAAAAAGATTGGCAGATGATCGAAGTTTTCTACTTTCTAATTTTTAACTTCTCTTCAGCCACAAATAGTTTACAAAAATATCAAAGTGTTCCAAACATTGATGTAACGCCGTGGCCACTTCACAAACTGTCGGTTATTTTTTAACGCTCCCATAACCGGCGCCTCGCAGTTCATCAAAGGGAACACGTGATGATCTCTTAACTGTTTACGTTAACGCTAACTTTGTAGTTAAGAGTTTACTATTTTTAGTAGAAGAACGCACACTGAACTGTCATTTTGTTTTTCATAATTTGGAGCGAAAATATTTCATACACATTAAATAAATAAATAAATACTTGGACAATTTCACACAGCGCCATCTAGCCCTAAACTAAGCAAAGCTTGTAATATGGGTGCTAAACAACTGATATAATACTTTTTAAATATATACTTATTATACATAGTAACACTCAGACCCGTCACAGAAATTAAAATTCATCATTTCAATTTCTGCCCGGCCGGGAATCGAACCCGGGAATTTTAATTTAGATTATCTGTCTAATCAAATAGTTTTGTGTTAGTTGAAGTTCTCTGGACAAATTGAAATCTATATTTGCAGTATAATAAATAAATCATGAAGTAACTACTTATGAAATTATTTATTTTAAGTACCTACCTACTGCAAATCTAAACAATAAATTTAAATCTGAAAAATTCTAAATGTTTGTGTGCGCATCGCGCAAAAACCGCTGAACAGATTATAAAGGAATATTCACAGTTTGGTAGCTTGGGATCCAACATAAAATCTAAGCCATATTCCATCTGATTCAGTACCCTTAGCACGAACAGCTATCGAGAAAAATAACGCGCGTAAAATCATTCGATAGATAAATTTTGTATCGGAAATTTGTACATCGCCATCTATCGCCGATAAGCGAAATGAAATTTTCCATAGAGAATTGTCTATCGAGTAATTTTACGCGCGTTTTTTTTCTCGATAGCCGTTCGTGCTAAGGGTACAGATGGGTAGAACCTGTAAAACAGCTTTAACTCTTGATCATCTAAACTGGTCACCTTATTGTAAGTCGCGGGCAAAAGGGATTTAAGTACCTTCTGGGATTTTTTTTACTGTCCACGCGGAGGCTAGTACCTATAGATAATAATTTATAGATCCGTAATTTAAAAATATAACAAGCGCGTTATTCTAATTTCATTGAGATATTTTAAGATAAAGTTGTTTCCAGAACACTGTTTACAATTTAGTTTTTAAAACACATTTTAATTACGAGCTTACTGTGCGTCACGCCTTACTGTGCCACTCAGGGTGCGCAGGCGCACCCTTTGACTAAACTTTGATATACTATCCTCAGCTTTTAATATACGGAGTGTCACCTAAATAACTCGAAAGATAAGATTAAGCACGCTCTCCTTGTTTAAGTGACGTTTAAGAAAAAGACGTTACTTTGAACTTCAAAACGATCATGGTGGTGGTGTTAAATATTTTTTTTGTATTGCTTATTAATGTTTATATAATGTTTATACCGTAGAACATAATATAAAATCGGGATAATTCTTTAAGCTATATATCTTTCATAAATTCTTAACTTTAATTTATTTATATAAAATTTAGTAGTAATATAAAGTTGCCCAATAATATTTTATTTTATTTCCTCCTTAAGGTACATATCTAAGGGCTGATTTTTCAATGCCTAGATAGAGCTTTATTCGTTTGATAGCGTACTAAACTGCCAAATTGAAAATGCTTGTCATTCATTTGTCTGTCACATTTTTAAATGATTTTTATTAGATTTGGTTAATATTTAAACTGACTGATATCTGTTATCTGAGGATAGAAAAATCAGCCCTAAAGCTATAAAAATAAAGAAATATAAAAGTGTAAATAAATCTATTTTTAGACGAAACAAAGGCCATAATTATAGTGAAAGCATGAAAAAAAAACTAGATTTTAAACGAACCAAAGCGACGAATGGTCAATATGTACAACTGGGTCGATATTACCATCACATTACCGTGAAAAACAATGACACTGTCCACGGATAAATTAACATATCAATGGACGAACGGAAAATAGTGGTGTGTGAAGATAGTGTATCGATTTTTATGCTAAATCGATTTTCACGGTGGTGTTAAAATCGAATGGGCTGCGAGGCACGCTTATCTTTTTCATTTTTGTTATGTAGGTCATGTTTTAGTTTACGTCATGTATTTTAATTTTATTTATTATAGGTATTATAAGGCCTATTTTACAATCAATTGTAAGTAGTTTACTTGACAGATGATTTGACATATTTTTCATATCACAACTGACTCAGAACTTATTGTGAAATTTGCCCTTACCCCTTATTAATATTCGAAGAGTTAGTTTACACCCAGTTTAACTAAAAGTTTAGAAGCTTTGAGACATAAACGTAATTTTGGTTAAACCGGCTGCAAATTAACTATTCGTTTAAGGCTATTAGTGTTTTATTGCTAAAATGCTGCTTTACAATTTACATTTCTCGATATGGTGTGTATCTTCTTTATTAGTTTTTGCAATCACAACAACATTTTAGACCTTACACACAACATGTTAAAAAAAGGTTCTTCTATAGGTAGCTCGAGCTTTAGTTCTTTAGAATTCATTTCCAAACCATTATATAAATGAAAAAAACATGTTTTAATGAATTCCTACAGATTTTAACCGTGACTTGTATCGTCAACGACCGGAAAAAGCTTACCGAATGTTACCCGGGGCCTAATCGCGCTAATTTTTAACGATAAAACCAAAGCTAAATCGTTACCGTTTCAGTTTCGTTTACAGAAAAATACTCGCTTTAGTTTTGTTAAAATTGTTGAATACTCTACCTAAGGAGTCTAGGATTACAATCTGGGACAATTTAAGTGAAAATTATAAAGCTAAACCAAAGATTTTTAGGTAAATATAACCTAAATGACAACGTAACGTTTTTGGTTTTATCGTTCAGAATTACCGCGATTGGGCTCCAGTATACTTTTTCACCATAATATTGCGTTCCCCAGAAATCAAATAACGACTAACCGTTTCTGCTTAGCCCCAATAATAACTGAGCTCGACCATTCATCTTAGTTATTTCAGTGACGGGAATGTACGGCTACAGCTACTAACACAGTGTTGGGAGAAGCGGAAGCGGTAGCGGAGCCGATTCAATGCAGCAAAAAGATTAAAAGTAAAAGCCGCGTCTTGAAATTTTAATCGGTAGCGCTGGATCTTGAATATGTGAAACAGTTTCATCGGTAACATGAAAGAGTCATATAAAATTGTAGCAGCTAAAACGTGCTTATACAGTAAATGAAAATCTTAAAATAAGAAGTTTATATTTTTTTCTCAAATCCGTGGTCGCATCGCATATCGCTTCGCTTATCGCTTTTCTTACTGACGCGGCATTATGCTTCATCCATTGCGTGTTAAGGGTAATAATTGTAATTTTCCCATCACAAACAATAACAAAGCGAAGGCAGGTTTGATTGTAAAATAGATTTAATTGATTCTCTTTCTGTGGACTCTAGAATTATTCATATTTAATTTATAATAATACATAGTTATTTTGGAAAACACCAACAACCTCGCAGAGTGTAGGGGGCAGGCAGCAGCGCTCCAGTGGAACAGAAAAATAGGGTTTTCTTCGTCAACCGTTTATTATTTTAGCACAACATTTCTTCAGGTATTGTTAGGACAGGAGCCTTTGTGACAGTCAAAGCAACAGTCACATTTAAATATTATTGACAAACAATACAATGTTTCTTAAATCAATAGGCATATTACATGCGACCTATTTCCACACAGAGTAGATTACTAACATCAAAAACAACAATCTTTTGTTCTATGACTTATCCGAAAAAAATTGATTTCCATACAATTAATATCCGAACGCTGATCGAGTTTTGTATAAAAAAAAATCCTTTTTTTTTGTCTCTTTTCGGAAAATTCTTAGAACATAAATGTTGTTGTTCATGATATTAGTTATCTACTCCTGCGAGTTTGATGGTATTTTACAAATATATTGTAAAGAATTACAAAAAACTTTAAATCATTCAGTTTTCACTTTATAAAATATCGATAAACTTAACTATGTACTTTTTATTTGTTATGTAAAATTAAAGCCAAAATGAAATCAAAATCAATGAATTAATAGATGTCCACAAAATTTAAAAAAATATTTTTAAAAAATCATAAGTGGTACGTATCATTATACTCAATTCATATTCACATGCATCAAGTATCAGTATCAATGTTAATTTTTCAACTTCAAATAAAACCGACTCATCATATATCGAGTTTCCGTTATAATTATAAGGTGTGAAAAATAATTATTAAGACATTTTAAAACTCCACTTAGGCGTGACAACATTCTTTAGTGATCAAATGACCATTCCATTAATAGTTTTGAATTACATCTCGGTACTTTAAACATATATTTCTCACTATAAAATACCACTTTTTAACTTAATATAAAGGCGTAAAATCACAGGTAACTATTAATACTCTAATAAAATACAGTGCGAAAATATTTTCAGGACAGCGTGGAAAATACTGTATTTTAGGTTATAGTTTGGTTTTGTAATTGACTAAACAAACAAGATCGAGAATCGAACCTGGAACGCTATTTAATCCTTCCTAAGTTCTTTTAAGCTCAACTACTCAACTGAGACGGTGATCTACTTATTGCAAACAGAAATATTTTCATCTTTTATAATTTTAACGTTTAGTCGAGCACTACACTATCAAAATATAATATTGACTGTACCTACAGTATTGTATTTATGGCAAAACATATACAGTCACAGAAAAGGATAATTACCAGTCGTTTGAAAAACTCAATAAATAATCAATTGTGTACATTAATCAACAAATGTTCGCATTCGCTGGTTCACGCTTCGCTTAACCGGTCCCAACAACAATTGCTACCAATCGAAAAGAAAATGAAACGCTGGTCTTTATTTACCACTGAAAATATTCAGTTCGCACGGTAAAATTATGGGGACACCGAACCGACAAATTACGTCCATAACGTGAAAAGGAACGTCGAATCCATATAAAAGTGTGACATAAACGTTCCGTTTCTCATCCTTTTGTTTCAGTCTGAAGGAAATATTCTTACAAAGGAGTTTCACTGCCGGACAATGGGGTAAATTGCCGCCATTTCGGTAGTAACATGCGACTTTTGTGTCCGTTAACTTTTTTCTTTGTCATGTATATGAGCTTTGTTATGTACCAGTATTTTGAGAGACTAGAGAGATATTTTTAGTGAGATTTCATCTTATGATAAAAGACAAGAATGATTAATGTGGACATAATATTATAATATCTACTTACTTCTTGAGAAATCTGTTTAAGTAGTAACTTCTTCTAGTATAACGTTAGTACTGTTATTTATTCTGTGGTATAACGATTATAGTTTAATATGTTGTGCGCGCGAAAGGTACTAGAATCGATTCCCATTTGAGAGTATATTTAGAGACGAGTTGTTTTTTTTAGCATAAAAAAGTATACTTATTGCTGTGTCCTTTAATTGAATTGATTTACTTAAAAAATCATAAGATAAGACATTTAATAGATATGACTGGTTGTATCTATAGGTATAGCCTTTTCGCAAGGTTAATGCCCATTTGCACTAAACATGGGTTAGGCTTGTCCTAGTTAAGATACGCCTAAGCTTAAGAGCAACCTCACTAAAAATTTGGTTTGCACTAACAGTTATGTCTCAGCTGTGACAAAACATGGGAATTGCCTAGTAAAGCGAATGATTAACGAATGACGAACGATTGAAATGATAGATTGTTTATGATCTATTATTTAAAAAAACAAAATCTGTTTGAATTTGTCAAACCACTGAACTATTCAACACTTGATACTGGCAAAAATTACTCCCTAAAGAGGAGAGTAGATTGACATACCAAAAATAAGAAGAAGAATGTCTTTGACAAATGACAGAAAATGACATAAAAATACTTTTTTATTTTGCTGTTTGTCAAGTACAGTTGGATAGGCTAAGGAAACCTCCATGCTGTAACACAAAAATACTACTTAGGTATCGCCTAACGCGTTGGGCGCTTGCTATTCGAGGTCATAAAGTTAGGAATGTCCTAAGTGGATTTAGGAATGGCTTAAGGTTAGTGCAAGCAAATTTTTTGCTAGGAGTAGCCTAAACAAGTTAGGCAAGAGCTTAGGCGATTCTTAAGTTTAGTGCAAATGGGCATAAATCTTGTACATCATCGTACGTGACTTTCAAGTGCCTTTAGTATTTAATACAATCGCTCCTCTATAAAATGAAATAAATTGGATGCTGTACTTAAGTTATCAATGTATGACGCTTATCTTACTGATTCAATTCCCACGGTCAAACGAATAGCTTTTATTGCTGTAATGTAATGTTAATTAACAGCAAAGCAATGCTGTTATTTGAGAAAAAAAAACTGCAGTTACAGTGCATTAATGTAGATATGTGGTACCTAATGAAGGTACGAGTACAACGAGTTTTCCACTAGAATTATTATAGCCTGATTTAGGCATAAGTAAAACTGCAATGACCTTTATTTGTCCCCGAGTGTTAAATAGAAATCCCGTCGAAAAAAAAAGTTGGCAACCCTGAGCCTGAACCACCTAACAATCATAATATAATTTTCGATAGGGTGTTGTGCTTTCGTTGGAGTGTACAATACAAAGCTCTAAAGTATAACAAAATAAGTTTTGGGAGATATACTCGATAAAGTTTGTGCAGCCACTTTTTGTGCTATCAAAAGCAAGATGGGGTTAATTTGTCCAAGAAGATGGGTGACCAAATTAGGTTCGATAAAGATTGTGCAGACATATTTTGGCCAGTGGGGAACAATGACGAGTTGCGCTTGTGACGAACTGCGTGAGTGGCAAAATTCGCGCTCTATAATCGATGATTTTACCTCATCACAGTCGATATTACGTTTCCAAATTCAAATTCTGACAGCAAAGGGGTCTATTATGTGCTGCAACCGCCGACAGTCGGTTGATCGCTAAACTGTCTCGATTCGATGCAAAGCGGGGTCACGTATCACCCACTTCACAATCACCCGTCCGAGCAGTCCAGAATCGGACAACCACCTCATTTATCACGCGTACGTGCCAAGATTACGGGTATTGAAATTCGGCGTTATCAACTATACCCCGATTTGAGTTATACGGCACTTGCATAAGGTTGAAAATAAGATCGTGGGTTTTTCATACTTTGTATCAACACCTCCTTTTTATACATACGATTCTTATCAAATAAAATGTGTTTTGGTGCAACTTTTATGCCAATAAAGTACTATTTTGACGACAAAAAACGCCTGCAAAATTCTATGTTGATAAATCGATTTGACATTGACTTTATAATTATCAGATAACCAGTATACAACGTGTTAAAAAATAACACCTAATGCGGAATATGGTAGATAGGGAGGGACCATCAAACTGAACAACTTGTAATTATGGGACCAACTCTAAAATCGCGAAATAGGTCCTATAGTAAAAGTTGTTCAGTTTGATCTACCATAATTAATCGGGATAAGGAGTTATTTTGTAACACATGTATAGTCTTACAAGAATATTGACGCTGGTAAGTATCTGGTACATAATGACTTAGATATCACTTTCATTACTGAGAAAATAAAGTTTCTGAAAAGGTTATTGATTTTCAAATAACTTCTCAGCGGTTAGTTATTCCTATCAGGGGCCTAATCGCGCTAATTTTCAACGATAAAACCAAAGCTAAATCGTTACTGTTTCAGTTTCGTTTACAGAAAAATACTCGCTGTAGTTTTGTTAAAATTGTTGAATGCTCTGCCTAAGGAGTCTAGGATTACAATCTGGGACAATTTAAGTGAAAATTATGAAGCTAAACCAAAGATTTTTAGGTAAATATAACCAATAACGTTTTTGGTTTTATCGTTCAGAATTACCGCGTGAAGGCGACGGAGCAAAATAATAAATTAAAAACTGGAAAAAGATATTTTAGTCGCATGTATATTTGACATTCACAACAAAAAAACAAGAGTATACACCGAAAAAAATACTCTCTGACAACTAACTTTTTAAACGTTTATATTTTTAAGCCAAAATTAACGGCCCTGTAGACTTACGCAACAGCACAATTTGACGACCGTCGTGATGTTGATCGTAAAACAGTGTAAGATATAGTCAGCGAGTCAAGCTCTCTATCGGCGTTTTTTGTTGCTCTATCTATCAACTAAGATCTTATACCGCGAATTTTTATTTCACTATGAATAACTGACACCGCCTGTCAAATTGGTATGATATTTTTTAGAACCACGCACACGGGCAACTAGCATGTGAAATAACGATAGAAATAAAGAAATAACGACACTCATGTATTGTAAAGCCGTGGTCGTCGTTAACGTTGTAATGTCAAATTGACGATCACGAAACGATCGCGATGGTGCTGTTGCGTAAGCCTGCTGGTGCCGCGTCGCTAACACCGCGATTGGGCTCCTGTTCTAAGAATGTACATTTTGGGAATTGTCACGGGAAAGGTGAATTTTGGGAACTGTACATTTGGCGAAAGGTACTTTTTGGGAAGTGGACATTTCGGGAAATGTACCTTTTGAAACTGGTTTACATTATGGGAAGATTACATTTTGAATCTGAAGGGTTATTTCGAACTGCTACCGTGAAGCATAAGAATCCGCGAACATAATATTATACAAAAAAAGTATGTTCCATGTTCCACTTTTATAAAAATGAGCTGATATCTCACTCACTTTTGACATTATCAAGACAAGTGTTTGCTTGAAATCTAAGTCATCGCTCTGTTGTTTTGCCCACAATCAATCTTCGTGTATCCGAGCCACAAATAAATCGAGAAGTCTTTGTGAGTAATCGAGCGATACTGGCACCCGAGATATTTACAAAGAGGAACGAACGAGTTGCTATTGCGATTCAATAAATTTCGCTGGAGGAACGGGGAGCGTGTTTCAAACGTTTTATTGATGAATCGATACTAGCAGCAGGTAGCAGTTACTGGAACTATTATAGCAGCAGGTAGCAGTTACTGGAATTATTACTTATTCTAGTGGTAGTGACATTATAGCCAGCTTGCAATTTTGACAGTACAATTTTAAATTACTGAAATCCACCACTTTTAAAATAAAAACACCATTCATGATGAACTGCATAGTGGCAAGCCTAGATCTAAATTATGTTATGCCTTTGCCCATTATTATGATTGATTATCGAAAACAATAGTACCTAAGTATAAGTATAGGGTGTCTTTTTATTCACTCTCCAAACAAGAAACTGAACAACTTTCTATAAGAAACATAGGGTCAATTAAGGAAAAATAAAATACTTCCCACACATCAAAGAGATCACGTGATCAGTTTAGTAAGGGATGACCAAAATTTTGGGGTGTATTTTGACACACGTTATTCATGGAGAAAATGGATCAGTTTCATGGACTGAACACATCCTTAAAATTTGTAGAGTGTATAAAAATCCAGCCTGTATTTTCGTCTAGGGTTGTCACATAGCAGTTTTCCATACAAATAAAAAACAAAATTATATTGGCTATTATAAAACATCCTGTATAATAATAATAGCTTTACACAGTTTCGAACTAAATATTTGACGAAGTATTTAGGTACAACTTCTCAATGAATATTTCTGCCAACGTTTCGTTTGTCACACACATGTCATAGTTTCACATTAGAATGCGGATGTAACACCATTCCAATCTTTCGGAGTCTTTGGCACTTGCTCTGTGCAATGTGTCAAATTTTCTAGTAAACTTTGCCAATGCACTCAAATACTAGGTGCTACAAATGTCACTATCTAAAATGCTTTTACATCAATGACTAGTGGGTGTTTGCAACTTTGTTTACTTACAACTTCGTTTTACACTTATTTTCTGTTGCCGTTCAAATTCTGAGAAAATATTTACAAGTCACTCTGAAATAGATCAATTTTCTGTTTCTTTAATGTACGTTAAAACCTATTTAAAGTAGATATCTAACTAACTAATCCCTGTAATGGGAATCGCCACGGAAAGCTTAAGCTAGATGACGCTAGCGGCGAAGCGACCGCTATCAATGGATTTAATTGGTTAAAATATGTCAGAAATGACACTTGATATTTGAAACAGCCAATCAAACGATTTTAGGACAAACGCTTGTGGCGCCATTAGTTCCTCAGTATGCATTGGGGATGAGGGGGACGTCTGCTTTTACAGATTCCGCAGATTTAATTTTATAGCTTTTTTATTTTTAAATTAAAACAGAATCCAAAAATGTAATTTGTGAACCAGCTTAATATTGTTGGCTCCTTTTTCACTAACATCACCAATGAGTTGGAAACTGGAATGAGCAACCTAACTTTTTCTCAAACTGCCAATCCTCGAGATGAAAAACAAGCAATGTTGTGTAGTGGAGCGGCTGAGCCGAAGTGCTATTTACTCCAATTGGCTAGAAATAGTTTATTACCGGAATTCGTAACGTTCACCTCATTTGAAGCGAAGTAGATACCTAGACTAGGTTAGGTAGTTCTTCTTTAATTTAAAATCCGAGCTCTTGTCGGTGAACTGAAGTCTTTTCCTCTCCTTTCTACACGTTGGCTATCTTCTTGATCTCCTAGGACGTTAGCACTATTATTATTCTGTGTCCTAGGTTAGGTTCTTAATCGAAGATGTGTGGTATCGTTAGAATCCTTACATCATCCCGAGTGACACTGGCTATAAAGATTTTTTGAAAAAAGTCGGCTACATTATTTTAGACTACATAATTTAACAAAAATATGACATTTAATTTTGAACTTTCTACCTCACAAGAAAATAAGAATTTGCTCAATATAATCACCATACCAAATTGTACCAACGTAAGAAAAGTTAATTTCCCATTAAAAAATGTTTGATGCGGAAAGTTTTAGTTTCTCTCCTCATATTTTTTTTGTGTTGTTGTTGTTAAAGTATGCATTAGTGAATATCCCGATCCTTTTTTGCATTATGGATCCTCTACATACATAGTCCTGGCCTGCAGAATCGTACGGAGAGGTGCGGCCTTCCGGCCAAATCTACGATCGATTGGTACGATCCTGCAGGCTGGGCCTGTAAAGGATCCATAATGTCTTCGATTTCAACACAATGTTGAGTGCCTCAAGTTTGCCTCGAATAGGCACAATCCCATAAATAAGCAGATATAACCATTTAGACTTCTGGCAATAATACTTGTAACTTTTTTATCAAGAACATTTCGATAAAAGCTTTTAGGCAATTTTGTGTATTCAAGATAACTTTCTGGGAGTGAAGCTAAGAACCGTATTATTGGTGTTTTTCTGTAATCGTATTCTAGTTGAATTATATTATTGTTACGCATTACATATTATCTCGATGTCGTTACGTAACGTCCTCTCCATAAGTAGGTAGGTACTACTATCACATAAGATTAAGAACCTGGTCACGCCATTTTTTTACTATTGCGTTCAGTGAATTCAAATTACTGAGAAAGTACTGACAAACTACTAAAGTTTTCACCTTCTTTTAAATCAAATCTAGTTATTTTATAGTTTGAAATTTAGAATGGACTTATTTTGGATTTTTTTAACAGGAAAAGAGATGCTTGAATCAAGTTTAGAGAGATGTAACCTTTAATTTTAACACAATAAAATCATAATATTGATTCTTTTACAATTATCTAGGACTAAATTAATTTACGAGTTCTAGGCATAGAACAAATATTTCAATTGGCATGTTTTCATTTTTCTTATCATCAGTAATTTCTAAATAACCAGTAAAAACACTGGACATTTTTTTTGAAATGTTGTCAATAACCTCAATTCATTGAACAAACATCTGCTCTAAATAATTAATAACAATGTTTTCATTGAAACCTCAAGTTCAAAAGTTTCTTTGTTTTAGTATATTTGTCGCCACCTCTCGAATAACTTGTGGTCAGCGGTGGTTAGCTACTGTTCTACTCATAACGTAAGTAGTTACAATAAACCTCGAACTACACTGCAAGCTATGTCTTAAATATAATGTTTTATTGCTTATAATTGTGCGCCAGACCACTATCATTTCATATTCATATTCATAATATTAATATATTATCTTTATTGTATACGTAAGGTTTATTGTTAATTGTAAGGTATGTGAGGATTAAATGATTTATTATTATTATTTATCTGTGATCAGACTTCAAGGAGTGCTCAGGTCAATTGTTCAGAACACAATATTATAGTAAAGTGTTTTTTTTGTTATTTTGCTATTATTATCGAATTAGTAGCAACTATTAAAACTATTAATATTATGTAACGAAGAGAACATTCTTCAACACCACTTTTGTTTCGGTTCAAGTTTGGAAAAACGTGGCAAGTTTTCGGTATAAGTACTTACAAGGTAAAATTATAATCATATTGTGTAATGGTAAATGGGTTTTATTGCTTATAATTGTGCGCCAGACCACTATCATTTCATATTCATATTCATAATATTAATATATTATCTTTATTGTATACGTAAGGTTTATTGTTAATTGTAAGGTATGTGAGGATTAAATGATTTATTATTATTATTTATCTGTGATCAGACTTCAAGGAGTGCTCAGGTCAATTGTTCAGAACAGGTATAAGTACTTACAAGGTAAAATTATAATCATATTGTGTAATGGTAAATGGAGCGGTTTATTATTTAAACTGAACAGTTTCCATGTTGAATTCACAGTCAAACGTAAAAAATTCAAAACAGAAGGAAACCAGCCCATAATTTCCAGCTCTTATTTTGTGCATTAATGTGAAAATATTAATAATGAAAAAACATTTAAAAAAATCAAAAATAAGAAAAAAAATAACGTGTAAGCGAAAGTGACACTATGTACCGAGTGTAATAAAGATTGTAGACATAAAAAACTGAACGTGTTTATTTCAATGGGAAGATAAATCCTCGCCACGTAATCGCTTTTCGTGTGACGATGTCTTTATCAATAACCCTTAAAACTCAAAACAATATGCTACGGAACCAAAGCAATACAAAGAACATTGTGTTTATTAATTCGTGAATAGAGGGCACCATTGTGCCAAATATTGTGCCAACACCGACGACGTGATCGACGCATAAACAATCGAGTAGAACATCGATTGCGGTACGATTAATCGAGCGATCGTCACGCTTCGTATGCAAAATATCGATAATGTTTATATTCGATAGCGAGTCGTGGCTTTATCTAGGTTATACACACGTTTATAGTTTTCTGAGAGATAAAGGTTTTTTTAAATCGAAAGAATAAATTGTGTTTTACAGTATACAATTAAAATGCTATTTTGAAAAACATAGCTCTCATTTTAAATGTTTATTTAACAAACAATAGATTATGATTAAGACCTCAATACCACAAAATCATTGCAATGTTTAATAATAATAGGTACATACTTATTACATAGGTACAAATAAGGGTAAAAGGTAAAGGGTAAATTTTAAACATAAAAAAAAACATTTTCATGAAATGGGGAATCTAGATGCTTTTTTAGAATATCGCTGCGCTACACATACAGGGCCATTTTGTATTCACCATCCAAATTTTGAAAAGATTACGTGATCAATTTAGGTAAATTTGGAAACCTAAGTATTTTGTGAAGGATAAAAAACGCCACAAACAATTTAAAAAAACCTGACTTTTATTTTTAATTTCGTGTCTAGGTATCTGATTTGTATGAACGCAAAATTAATGTTCAAAAAGAAGACGCTGGACAACTCTTTTAATTGAACATATTTTATCACATTAAATATTACTCAAGATTGATTAACTCAAATCAGTGGCTATATTTCAGTATGCTAACCTAATTTAAACTTTTCGATGAGCCTCTCTGCCTCCACTAAGTTTAATATTGCTACACTATCTCCATTTTCAAGCAACTAGGCACATATGAACTTCAATCCCAGAACTTATTTCAACGTGTGTTTAACTACGTTAACTGGAAACGAATGCCGGAACCACAGTGCACGCTCTTTGCAGTATGTTAACTAATGTTAAACGAAGTATTAATGTATTATAAACATACAAAACAAAAGTACGTAGGTTAGGTAGCGCTACTTGATTCATATTCTTTTTTCCATTTATTTGCGATTTAATTTTTTAAGCATTAATTTTGCACTTTTCATAATTTATTTAAAATTAGAAGCATAATGTCGTAAAAGATACATAAGTTCAATGAAATAATTAGAATCATAATAAAGACAATCCCAATCATGCATCCCACAATCCGGACTTTAGTTTCTCAGTCAATCCTTATTATTAGGTTTCACTTACTTTACCATATGTTTCACACTGGTTCTGGTTAAGTTCCAATTAGTATAACTGACAGATAAACAAGAATTCGATTACAAGTCAAAATTAGGTATATTAGTAGACAGTGCCAATCGGAACCTAACAGTCGACAGAATAAAACACCAGTCCATAAATCATTTAATCAGCTGGCAGTACAAAGACAACAGTTAATTTTTTTTTTTGGCATTCACAATGCTATTTTTATATTAAGGAAATAAATATAATAGAAAATACTATATATCCCGTCTGAGCTGCTATGGGTGAGTCGACTTTTTCTAATATTTTTTCTATTAGTATATTTATTACCTTAACAGTTTAATTCGTGAAATGTGAATTAGTCATACTGTTTCTAACTTGCACTATGCCTGTTTCGTACGAACTATTTCTGTCGACAAAGAGACGACATTAAGCACAAACGTCGCAGGCGCAGAGGTGATGCATTTAGAACTAGACTCAAATGCAGTCTGTTTGCAATTGTGTTGGTGCACTGTACTTGTTTGGGAATTAGCCACTATGACTAAGTTACAAGTTCGTTCAATATTGAACTATTTTACTAATGTATTTTTATTAAAAACTGAAAACAGACGGACAATGGAGATATCTAAAAAGAAATTACGACAAAAATTTAAAAATTGTTGTGTTCCGGCAGTTAGAGATTGTCAGTTTCTCAGTGGTGAGGATTCATTCCGCGTGTAGTGCGCTTACTCTTTCAGCCTTATCGTCACTTATCATCAAGTGAGGTGACAGTCAAGTGATTTAAAAAATGATTCCTTTTTTAAATACACATTTGGCATACCTATATACATACAACATTTTGTTAAATGTTTGAGGACAATTTATGGTTCATATTATCCCTGATGGGTCATTTGCAATAACTTTTTCTATAGCTTGTTAACTTTGTATCGTTAATACCGTCATCGTTAATCATATTTATTACATAAGTAAAGTATTTCAGTAAAGTTGTTAGAATCAAAAAAGTGTAATTTTAAAATAATTAAAACTCAATACAATTTCAAGTGGCTTTATTTTCTTTAAAGACAATACGTTAACTTAACAAAATCACAGATGAAAAAATATAACGTTTAAGCTAGTACCCAAAAAGCATATAAAAGAAACATCTGAACAAAAACGCCAGCATGCCGTCCATATTCCTGCGTTCCAAATGCGTTTGTCTTGTTAGGAATTAAATCGGCGAGACGCGAACCACAACCGCTAACTTTCAACGCGGGAAAACTTACTGTGACTGAAATTTTTCGTTCAACTCATTTGAATATTGCACCACAAAATATAATGGCGACCAATCGCGTTATTTTTGAACGATAAAACCTTAAACCGTTACGTTGTCATTTAGGTTATGTTTAGGAAATCTTTGGTTTAGCTTTGGAATTCTTATTTAAATTGACCAAGATTGGCATCCTAGGCTTCCTAGGCATAGCTTTCAACAATTTAACACAATTAAAGTTAGTTTTTTTCAGTAAACGAAACTGAAACGGAAACGATTTAGGTTTAGTTTTAATTTTGGAAATTGGGCCCTAGGACACAGAATAAAATCGACTTTACATACGAAACTCGATTAGCTGTTTAGAGCAACACGGCCTCAGCCGGCGTTGCTCTAGGGTATGGTAAGTAGTTTTTATACAATACTTTAATTATTATTATTTTTAAATTTACTTGAAGTATTGGAGTAATTATTTTATTTTTATTTATAGCAACAGCATTTATGGGGTATGTTTTACCATGGGGGCAAATATCATTCTGAGGTGCTACTAGTTTTTTTTCTTTTTTGGGAAAAGTTGTAGATCAAACGTTGTTGTTTATGATGTTAGTAATCTACTCCTGCGAGGTTGTTGGTGTTTTACAAATAACCCTGTATAATGTAGCCTAGATTAGCTGCCATTCACAGATTTCATTGCACGCACACATCAACTTTACTCACCTACCAGGCAATCTTGATCCAAAGCAAGCTTTACTAAAAGAACTTTCAGTTGGCTTCCAGCATATTTTTTAGTTTTTTGTTTAGCAGTTTTGATGGTTTGTAACATTCTTTATGTTAAGTAAGGTAACATATTTTCCCATGTTCTTTGTTCCAAAAAACACTTACGTAAACTTGTATTTTAAAGTGTCAAAATACGAAAGTTTAAGCTCTTGGACTGGAAAGGACTCGGCATCAACATTAATGGCCAGTACCTAACACACCTTCGTTTTGCCGATGATATAGTCCTTATGGCTGAGACCATGGAAGACCTGAACACAATGCTCGAAGATCTCCGTAGTGCTTCCCAAAGAGTGGGTCTCAGGATGAACATGGATAAGACGAAAATTATGTCAAATGCCCATGTTGAACCCTCTCCAGTTCATGTTGGGAACACTACACTTGAAGTTGTTGACCACTACGTATACCTAGGACAGGCAATCCAGTTAGGTAAGTCCAACTTCGAGAAAGAGATCTCTCGTCGAATCCAACTCGGGTGGGCAGCATTCGGGAAGCTTCGAAAAATATTCGCGTCCGACTTACCTCAGTGTCTCAAGACGAAAGTCTATGAACAGTGTGTGTTGCCAGTGATGACTTACGGCAGTGAAACGTGGTCGCTAACTATGGGTCTCATAAGGAGGCTCAAGGTCACCCAGCGTGCAATGGAGAGAGCCATGCTCGGCGTTTCCCTGCGTGATCGAATCAGAAACGAAGAGATCCGCAGGAGAACTAAAGTAACCGACATCGCTCGAAGGATTGCTCAGCTGAAGTGGCAATGGGCGGGACACATAGCGAGAAGAACCGATGGCCGTTGGGGCGGAAAGGTTCTGGAATGGCGACCGCGCACCGGACGGCGCTCCGTGGGTAGGCCCCCGACAAGGTGGACCGACGATCTGGTGAAAGTCGCGGGAAGCCGCTGGATGCGGGCAGCGCAGGACCGATCGTCGTGGAGATCCTTAGGGGAGGCCTATACCCAGCAGTGGGTGTCGTGCGGCTGATATGATGATGATGATGAAGTGAACTCGGCGAGTGTCTGCGAAGTTTTGCGAATGACACTTTTTTAATACTGCTGGTTATTCCTTTCAGTTTTATTTTATTTACTTATTCATGGAAGGGAAGTATTTCGGAAAGAATTCCTATTCAGCTCAAGTCGTTGTACAAATGTTAATACAATTAATAATTATACATTGAATTTGACATTGATAATTTTTCGAGTTTATTTTTGAACCAAAAAGGAGCACTACAAGAAACTGGGCTCAGGTTTTTGTATATAAAAGATGTCTTAATTTATACACAGGTATTTATTCCAAAAACCTCTATAGGTTATTTTTTACAACTAGTCAAAAACACTAAGTTGTCTAGCGATATATCTTAATTGTCAAGTCACTGTTTAAAGTATAATTAGTTTTGTATAATGTAATGTTGCTATAATCAAGTTATCTTAAAGGTCAGCCATAACAGGAAACCGAAAGATAATGGTCCAAATTAATCAAAGCTAATCAGTGTTTAAATTAAGTTCTAGTTAGTTTTAAAAATTAACTATTCATAATTCTTTAATTGGATGTTAGATAACACTACAGAAGTAATTAAGATTATTTTTGATGTTGTTATATTTTAATAGCAATGAAATATTAAAATTAAATTTGTTTACTCAATCATGCAAAAACGGCTGAACGGAATTGTATATATGGCACACATATAGTTTCAAAGGTTCCCTAGGGATTTTTCGAATGTCCATGGGAATGTACTTAAAAAGTAAATAATTTACAAAATTTATTCTTCTTCTTCTTCTTATCGAATGAGGAATAGTGGCCACCTCTGGTGCTAGAGTTTATGAAGTCGCCTGTAAGGCCTCCAACTTGACTTAACGACTGTTATCAGATGACAACAGCCGGGTCCGACGTTTTAACGTCCTCCGAAGCACGGAAGCGCTCAGTTGTAATGCCGACACCTGGCCGGACCGAGTGTTGCTTAACAAACATGATCGAGTACGATCAGTCTGTCAAGTTCCGCCATGAGCGCTTCTAACTAAATTTATTAAATTCACAAAATATTACATTCTCAATATGACAACCTTCTAGTAAAATATACTAAAAGGTTATCATATTGAGAATGAAATATTTTATGTAATATTTTATTTTTATGTAATATTTTTTATCTACTTATCTTTATAAATATTTATATTATCAGTTATCAGAAAACCATCTTAACCTTAAAATGTCATTAAATATCATTGAACTCAAACTATAAACTGTTTTTTGCAATGTATGCTCTTTGATTAGTATTGAGTACTTTATGAAGAAAGTGGCTTAACTATACTAACAGATTCAATGATATGACCGTACATCTGCGGCCCTTGAATAACTATAACTATGTAAGAAAGCATTAATTGGGCACCGAAAACAGCTTAGTGCCCTTACCATGAGATGATGCAAACTGTTTTCGCTACCGTAAACTATTGCAATAGTTTTCGGTAGCGAAATCAGTTTGCATCAACTCATGATAGAGCACAGACCATACAATAAGTACTTTGTTATAATTTCTGTGTGGTAGAGCCATAGTTTATAAAGCTGTGGTAGAGCTAATAGATCTAACAAAAAGCTCAATTTTGAGTACATTAAACCTGACTATTTTCAAAGCCAGGGTTTAAAACAAGACTGACTATTTAGTGGCCAGGGCGAATAGGCACTTTATGCGCAGATTCAATCGTAGATTGGGATAAAAAGCCAAAACTTTGGCTTAAAATAAAATATTTATAATAGTTTTTCTTCATGGACCTTTTTCAATGACACCATATTTACCTAGTCGTTTCACCAAGGGGGTTCTTAAAATAAACAATTTACTTTAACCTTAGATTTCTGACATTCATATATCGCCAAAGGCGCACTGTAGGTACATACATCTGACTGCTCCGGTGATCAGAGCGGCCATAAATTGGCTACGACTGCCACACACCCCATAAAGCTATTTTTATAGCCCTTAGCATAATACGAACCTTATGGGATTGTTTTACGTTATTTTTGGAACTTTAAGTTCTGAACCACGGGTATATGAAATATGTTCAAGAAATAAAGAAAATGATAATCTCCAGAAAGTGATAGTTAAGCACAACAATTTTTTTATCCCTGTTGTATGTTCCCATGGGGTGATTCAACTCTGCGCGGACGAAGTTGTGATTAAAAACTATATAACATATACTTTTAGCACAGGATAAAGAATGTTGTTTTTAGTTCGTATCCAAAGTATCCAAACTTGTGTGTAATTTACTTAATACCTACATTACTCTTTGTTACAAAATATTGGGCCTGTTCCGCAGAGTCAAAATCACTTGACGAGTAATTTCATAATGTACGTCAATCCTGCTCTATTTTCAAATTAAACCAGAAGTTAATGCCTATTGCCTAATCATAGATTATGAAATAGGCACTTAAACGTACACCTGCTTTTTGTACACCTATTTTTAATTATTAAGTTTCTTTCATCTCGCACACTATTCTTAAAAGTAAGCTGTGGATAATGTTGCCGGTTGTTTAACTAATTAGTAATTATTATTTGATACAATCGTTTGTTATCCCTTGCAAATAAATGAATAAATTAAAACTTCTTAGCGATAATAGCAATACGTTGTAGATTCAACACTCTAAAAAAGTCGTTGAGATCGTTTTATCGTTCAATTTGAGGGTAATAAAGATTTTCTCGAAGTTTAGTAGAACGCTCATTTAGTAGTTTAGCGTCATTTTAGCGCGTTGCAGCGAGTGTTGCTCAATGGGTTAGGTGTTCGTCTTACATCGTTGCTGTTTGGTGTAAGTTGGAATACCTAATTTTACTTAATTTTTTGTAATAATTAAGAAAAAAATACAGACATTTTTTGGAATGCTTGCTACGCGATTGGTTTTTTGGACAGGTTTTTTGCGTTCTTGTATTATTTATTGAGTGAAAATGATACTAATACTACTTTCGAACAAAATAGATTTACCGTTTACTAGAAATTTAACTATGTAATGGTCAATATGGTCAAAAAACTATAAAATTGTACCAATGTCACGATTCTTAGTAGTACCTATTATCGTAAGTACTTGTTGTATGGTCTGTGCTATTATTATACCTATGTCTCTTCACTGGATCGTTGTAGTGGTAAAGGTAGGTAACTACCTACTATCAAAGTGTGGGGGCGTAGTTTTTCAAATTGATATTAATATTTGTTATTAGTTTTTTAACCTTTTTTACTATACTTTTCCATTTAAAAAATCAAGACAGTCGATCGACTATGCCTACACACGGCGGCGTACTCTTTTTAAATCGAATCCTTGTTTTTTTAAATAAAAACAATTCAAACTAGATCCAAAGTTTTATTCATTCATGTTGAAATATGAACGCAGTCATAATAAATTACTGTTGAATGCATCCGTAATGACATCTGTCACTTATATACGATTTCCTGTATTGTACCTTTTTGCTGCGCAATATATGGCTTCCGAGTGTCTCTCAAATATCTTTTTATTTCGTCTCAATCCTATTAGATTCTCTTTATTCAGTCAACATTATCAGTTTTCATTAGGTTATGGGCCCAGACGCCCGATTAGTTTTTTGATCGCGAAAGTAAAAATAGTAAAAGTAAAAGTTGATAGGTTGCCGAACATTGCCGGCCACGTTTTCTTGTTTTTTCAGCAATTTCAGCTAAATACATAAAATGGCATCTAATGCGATGGTACAAATTGAAAAACTGCAAGGCCGTGAAAACTATGCCACGTGGAGCTTTGCTGTACGAACTTACCTCGAGCACGAGGACTTATGGAAATGTGTGGATGGTACCGAAAAATTTACCAAAATAGAGGACACTAAAGCCCGGTCGAAAATTGTATTATTGGTGGATTCCATTAATTTTATCCACATACAGGAAGCAAAAACTGCAAAGGAGGTATGGTCCAATTTGAGAAATGCTTTTGATGACTCTGGTCTGACAAGGAAGGTAGGTCTTTTGAGAGAATTAATTACCACAGATTTAGAAGGTTGTGGGAATGTAGAAACCTACGTTAACAAAGTAATTACTTGTGCACACAAGCTCAGAAATATAGGGTTCATAGTCGACGATGAGTGGCTGGGGACACTTCTTCTAGCAGGACTACCGGAATCTTATAGGCCTATGATAATGGCGATGGAAAGCTCAGGTGTGACAATAAGTACCGATCTTGTTAAAACAAAAATCTTGCAGGATGTGAAAAATATAAGCGACTCCGCAGCTTTTTACTCAAATCATAAAGGAAGTATTAAACATTATAACAAACCTTCAGGAAAAGGCCCCCGTTGCTTTAAGTGTAATAAATATGGTCATGTAGCAAAATATTGTCGCTCAAGTCAGTACTCAAAACAGAATCACAGTAATAATAAAAATTATTGTAATACTGATAAAGCTAAAACTTTTCCCAGTTATGTAGCTGCCTTTGCTGCGTCCCCGGACTTGAACAGTGGATGCTGGTACCTGGACTCTGGAGCTGCCATGCACATGACTAATAATAAGGACTGGATCTATGACTATGGTACCGCTCCTGTAAGTACAATCAAAGTAGCCGACAACAAGACATTAGCAGTTAAAGGATGTGGTAAAGTTAATCTGAGAAGCTATGACCATGTGAGTAAAGAATTAATTGGTGTTATACAGGTAAAAAATGTACTGTATGTTCCTGATTTGGCAGTGAATTTATTATCAATACATCAGATAACTAAGAATAACTGTGAAGTAAAATTCAGTAAAGATTACTGCAATATTTTTCATAATTCTAAGCTGGTCATGACAGGATATGCACAAAATAATTTATATGTTGTATACAATGAGTCATATGCATTATTAACTTCGGTTCATTTATGGCATCAAAGACTTGGCCACCTCAACTATCAGAATCTCAAAAAGCTTAATGAGTCCGCTGACGGTGTTGACATGGAGGTAATTAAACAAGATAAAAAACTTATATGTAATACATGTCTACAGGGTAAACAGACAAGACAACCTTTCAAGAACGAAGGCACAAGGGCTTCCAGTTTACTTCAAGTGATACATTCGGACGTATGTGGTCCCATGGAAGAAAAGTCCCTCGGAGGTGCCCGATACTATGTAACATTCATTGATGATTATACAAGAAAGGTATTTGTTTATTTTATGCACTCAAAGTCACAAGTACTTGAAAAATTTAAAGAATTTAAGAACTTTGTTGAAAATGAACTAGATACCAAGATTAAAGCTTTAAGATCTGATAATGGCAAGGAATACGTTAATGAAGCATTTGATAAATTTTGTAAAGAGTCTGGTATTAGACGACAGTTCACTGTACCATATTCTCCGGAACAAAATGGTATGAGCGAGAGAATGAACAGGACTCTTGTAGAACGTGCCAAGTGCCTGTTGATTGATGCTAAGTTGCCAAAAATGTTTTGGGCAGAAGCTGTCTCCACAGCTGCCTATGTGATTAACCGTTCGCCGACAAAGTCCATCGATTACAAAACTCCAGAAGAGAAATGGACAGGAGTGAAACCAAACATTAAAAATATGAAAGTATTTGGTTGCCGTGCTTTGGTGCACGTCCCTAAAGAAAAGAGACAGAAATGGGACAGTAAGGCAAGTGAACTGATATTTGTGGGTTACTGCCCTGAGTCCAAAGGTTACAGATTATATGATGAAAAACGAGGAAAAATTATTAGAAGCAGGGATGTTGTGTTTTTGGAAGAAAATATAGATAAAAACTTCAGTTTGATGCCAACCACTTCTTACTCTGAAGAAAGTAATATGAAAGAAGATAAACAAGAAGATACCAATGTAAGTTTAAGTGATAGTTCAAATTCCTATGAAAGTATAAGCACTGCTAAAGAAATTGAAAGTGTCACCGATGATGATGATGAAGACTATGTCCCTGATCAAGAAGTCACACAGAGTACTGAGCTACCAGTCACAAAAAATTTGAGACTAAGAAAAGTAAAGAATACTCCTACCTACATTTGCATGTCAGACCATGAACGAGACCCTCAGACTGTAAAGCAAGCCTTAGAAAGTGATAATAAACTGGATTGGCAAAGAGCAATGGACAGTGAATACAGTTCATTAGTGAAGAACAATACATGGACTCTTACCGAGCTCCCGACTGGAAAGAAAATTATACCTTGTAAATGGGTCTTCAAAACCAAATTAGACGCTGATGGAAATGTGTCAAAATACAAGGCCAGACTTGTTATTAAAGGCTATGAACAAAAATTTGGTGTTGATTACACGGAGGTGTATGCACCTGTAGTAAGACTGTCTATTATTAGATATTTATTTGGAATAGCCGCTAAACATAACCCAGAAATTGAGCAATTAGACGCAGTGTGTGCTTTCCTACAAGGTGACATTGATGTTGAGTTATACATGTCACAGCCGCCACTCTATGAAGATGGATCGGAACAAGCATGTAAGTTGAACAAGTCAATTTACGGCTTGAAACAAGCCAGCAGAGCCTGGAACAAGAAATTAGATGGTTATTTGTATGATATTGGATTTAAAAAATCTGAGCTAGACCCGTGTGTTTATTATGCTCACTGTGAGAACAATAACATCTTATTTCTTACTGTATTTGTCGATGACCTTCTACTTTTTTATAATAATGAAGAATTAGCAAGCAATATAAAGAAGAAAATAATAGAAAAATTTGAAATGAAGGAATTGGGAAAAGCAAAATTTTATATTGGCCATAAAATAACATTCACCAAAGAAGGCATTTCCATTGATCAGATTAATTATATAGAAAACATACTAAAACGATTTAGAATGGAAAACTGCAACCCAGTGGGAACACCCATGGAGCCAGACCTGAAATTTTCAGACACGTCTGAAAAAATAGAAGAAAAGTTGTATCAAGAATTAATTGGTTGTTTATTGTATATTTCCCAAGGAACACGTCCTGATATCAGTTATGCTGTCAACAACTTAAGTCAATACAATAAAAATCCTACTCAAGCCCACTACAATTCTGCAAAACGGATACTTCGTTATTTACAAGGTACGAAAGACCTGAGATTACACTTCAAAACTGATGTCGAAGAGAAAATTGTTGGATATTGCGACTCAGATTGGGCCTCATGTAAAGAAAATAGAAAATCTTGCACTGGATACACGTTTATTTTTCAGGGTGCAGCCATTTCCTGGAATTCAAAAAGGCAACAAACAGTTGCTTTATCAACAACGGAAGCGGAGTACATGGCGCTGTCTGCAGCTACTCAAGAAGCGCTATGGCTTAAGCAACTTCACCATGAGTTGTGGCCTTCAACTGAGGTCACACCAATAACTTTATATTGTGATAATCAAAGTGCCATTAAACTTACAGGTAATTCTGCCTACCATGCAAGAAGCAAACATATAGATGTACGTCATCACTATGTACGAGACAAAGTGGCATCTGGGGATGTTACTATCAAATACATCGATACCAACTCGATGGTCGCAGATTGCTTCACGAAGGCGTTACCAAAGATAAAGCATACCAAGTTCCTGAAAGATATGGGTCTGCGTTCATAGGGAGGATGTTGAAATATGAACGCAGTCATAATAAATTACTGTTGAATGCATCCGTAATGACATCTGTCACTTATATACGATTTCCTGTATTGTACCTTTTTGCTGCGCAATATATGGCTTCCGAGTGTCTCTCAAATATCTTTTTATTTCGTCTCAATCCTATTAGATTCTCTTTATTCAGTCAACATTATCAGTTTTCATTAATTCATTCGTTCATTCATTCATCCAACCAGCATTTGACGTACAGACCTAAATTGTTTATTAGATTGCAGTTTGCATGACGCAGCGTGATGCGCGGCAATGCCTGAAAACCGCCTATAGTCTCTCCCGCTGTCGCTCATGACTCAAACGCACTCCAATTTCAACTGGAGCGTTGCGTTGCGCACGCGCCGCTTCCTAATTAGTCGTTCGACAGCTTTGATCTCGCCGCGCACGAATCGGCTTCTCCGATACGCTACTTCCGTTTCCGACACGTTTTGAAAATGACTTTTCGTATGTTATTGTTTTGCTATTGTAATTATACGTCTTTAAAGTACCTATTTTACATACAATAAAAACCATTTTAAGTCACTTTATGTTGTTGGAGCATTTATACAAAAGATAGACCGTGTTATAAACAAATGATTTTAAACACTGTTTAACTAAACACATGCTTAAATGTGATGCTGTCGCTTTTTTGACAGTATTGTTTGACAGAGACAGCATCACATTTAAACAGGTGTTTAGTTAAACAGTGTTTAAAAATATTTTGTAATAACACGGAGAGTATTTTAGAAATATTACATGTAAAGCTTAATATGGTTTGTAACGCAAGAATGCTACTAAGTAATTACTAAATTAAATTGCTTCGAGTATAAATATGTAAATGAATGTGCTTTACATAAAGTTATTTACATAATAACAAGACTTTTTTTTTATTGAAAGTGTATTTTGCTATACAAAAAGTTATTAACAAGACATCATATTTGTCCATCAGCCATTTTTTATGTCCCCACTGCTGGGGCACAGGCCTACCTTATGGGTGGTAAGGTGGATGGGTCATAAGTTATGCGGATTGGTGGGTGTTAACGACTGCAAATGCAGCCGGGACCAACGGCTTAACGTGCCTTCCGAAGCACGGAGGAGCTGGAGATAATAAATTTTTGGTCACCCATCCCATGACCGACCCTTGCGAACGTTGCTTAACTTCCGCAATCGCTGGGCCAGGCGCTAAACCACTGCGCCACCGAGCTCCTCACATCATATTTAATTAAAGTGTATTTTCTTTATATCAATCCTGTTGACTCACTTTTACTATTTATTATAAAAATATACATATGAACACAAAGCTTCTAATATAATTTCAACCTACCTATATTTACGTTAAGGGTGCGGTCTTCAAGTCTCTATATTGCAACTGTCTAATGTTTCCTGCTTTTAAACGGAAAACTGAAATCGATATGGTACGTGCAATGTCATGACGTTTTGTTATAGGTTCGCTGATGGGTTTTGTTGTACCCTATCATCGTTTTTTACCTTTTAATTTACTTAAAAAATTTAGTTATCGTTATTGTTACAAACTGAGAAGTAAGTTTAAAAAATCTTTAAGTCATTAGACATTATTACGAAATATGTTAAGTATACAGTACTTTAAATATCATTACCAAGTCACTGTTTCACTGTTTGTCAACGAAAGAACTGCAAAAAACTACTTGGACTAAATCACAAACTCTTGCAATTTTAAACTGTAGTCATAAAACTAGTTAACAAAGAAAGTTTTCTTGGCAAGTATACAGGTCCATAAAATTTTAAAGAAAAAAATACTTAAGTGCAAGATTTAATTTTGTTAAGTGAAGAAAAAATGCAAGTAAAAACTGGAAGGACATTTTTAGGCGCCTTGACGCATCATTAGTTTTAAGGAGAGGGCGCCACACTCCATAATAAGCACAGAATGACATCTGAAATATTTTCAGTAAGAAAGCCTTATTGCAAATAAGAGCATTGTTTAGTTTATAAAGTCATTTATAATCAAATCAGCTTCCAGCCGCGACTCCGTCCAACGTGAACATTCAAAAAAATTATTAGGAAACCTTTGACTGGGATAAAAATATCCTTTGTTTTAATCTAAGCTATACTGTATCCTAAATTTCATCTAAATTCGTTCAGTTGTTTTTTGTTGTTCAGCGGGATTGAGTAGGTAACAAACATCTAAATATCAAAATTTTTCATTTATAATATTAGTAAGGATAGGATGTAATTCATAATATTACGCTAAGAACGCCTGCAAGATACTTAGGTCTAAGATATAGGTATATTTAACACTTTGTGTATTTAAAGAAATATTAACATGACAGATGTGTACAGAAAACCCTACAGTTTTCGACTTCGCATATTTTAGAAAAGTTTTCAAACTTTTAACATTTTAAACCTTTTGTTGTTACATCAGTAGTTGCAAGTAGGTACTTTATGTGTTCTGTGGCACTATCGTAAGACCTCAGTTGTTGGTTGATCGCCCGCTCGTATCGCTTCATATAGCGTTGTATCGCATTATCTTCGCGGTGCACGCCTCTTGTTAGCATTCACCTTTAGGGTTGGTGCCTTGTATTCATCCAGCTATCTTGAGATAAAGATTAAAAAACTGAATTCTGAAACAGTTTTCACAATGGTTGAAATTGTGTAACTTTGAGGAACCTGCCTATTTTTTAATTTTATTAAAATTTCATGGTCATCTCAGTGACTTAAACAATGTCACCGAGATGACAATGAAATTTTAAATGTTTCAGGCATTGAGAAATACGAGTATGTATCGCTGGTTAACACTTAACAAATTAAAATTACCACATAAAATATTTGACTCACAGTTGTAACTTTCTTCATGGGCATTCATGTGGTTTAAGTTGTTAATTTTATTCAATACCGCCGCATATAAAATACCATTTAAACAATGGATAGATTCTATCTTATGTGTAACACCAACAACCTCGCAGGAGTAGATTTCTACATCATAAACATTTGTTGTACGACTTTCCCGATAACCGACAAAAAAAATTTAGTTGTTTATGATGTTAGTAATCTACTTCTGCAAGGTTGTTGGTGTTTTACAAATAACCCTGTATATATTCATCAGTTTTTATGCCAAAACCACTTTATACCAAAACCTTTCTTCTTACGCAAATCCTTTTCCAGGAACATCGAATCGCAAATCCGAGTAAATAAATAGAGGTTTCCGAAACAAGTTTCTGATAAATCGCATTACGGTGAGTGACAGCCCTAGAAGGAATATTTTTAAAAGTTCCTCCCCCTTCTGCGAGTGTCAGTGAGGGATGGAGGGGCTGATTGACGCAGTCGGCGCTAACGGCAACTCCGGAAGTAAAGCTGTTCTACATAGCGAGGCGAAAATATTTCAGCACTATAATATAAGATGATTAGAGACCGGATTATATGCAACATAAAAAGCCCAAAATATGCATGCAAATATGCAAGAAAAATATGAACGAAAATCCATAAAAAGGACCAAAATATGCAACATGAAATAACAAAAAAGACTTATTTTAAGGTTTTTTATTCTTAAAAGGTATTACTCAACTTACTTAACGATTACTCAACGATAACAATCGCATTTGCTAAAATATCAGTTGACGAAGACAAATTGTGTGTATGATCGCTTAATAATATATTTTTGTAAGCGGGAAGGATCGTTCTACGTCCACTGAGGCATGCACTGAGGTGACTGGGCAGAATTTAAATTTAAGTGCCATTAATTGGACATGCTATACATTTGAACGATGAACTAGATCGAGCGTAAATATGCATGATTTTCAATTTTTTTGCCAAAATATGCAACTACCACTGAAAAGGGGTTAAATATGCAAATGCAATATGCATTTGTATATAATCCGGTCTCTAGTGATGATACTTAAACAGGTGATAGTGTTGCTTAAACTGAACAACTTTCTCTAAGGAACATAGGTCAAAAAACGAAAAATAAATCATACTCCCATACAAAATGTATTGGTTAGCTGACCGACTTACTATGGGAAGGCGAAAGAAACGTTTTTCGACCCATGTTCCTTGGAGAATGTTGTTCAGTTTAAGCTACACTACCACCTGTTTGTATCTGACATGGTTTTTGTTACATAGCATACAACTGGAAAATTTAAAAAGCTTTTAGCACAATATTGTTTTGAATCAATACCTTTGCAACTGCCGTGGTCACGGGGACTAAAGCTGCTCGTAAGTCTATATACCCTCAATGTTTTAGTTCATGTCTAGTGACCGCGTAAGCTTGAGAGGTGAATATAAGCAAATAAATTGTATATTTAGAATACAAAATACCAATAAATAATTTTGACCATATTATAGCAGCCCTAGAATAAAAACAAACATAGAAAGCTAAACTCTAGCTGCAGTGTAGCTTCTCTTTCGCTTATGTAGTGGACGGTTGACATTACACTTTTCCTGTGTATAGGAAAAACCGCTTGTCACTTCGGGAACATTCTACTGCATAATCATGATATTAAGGTGGAGCTATCATCGAGAGCAGTTGCCCGAACATTTCTGCATTTTCTTTTTATTTTCCTTTCTCGTGACCCTTAGGCTGTCAACACACTAATGCTCTTCTTAGAGAAAAACGGTTAATGGATGAGGAAAAAAGAACTTGAAGAAAGGAATATAATAAACTAAATACAAATGCGATAACAGATACAAAAGCAAGAAAGAACCATACAATGAAATTATTGCACAAGTGTGAAGTGAAAGTATTCTAAAATGTTTATTTATATTTTTTACATTTTTAACAATTTTATTAAAAATGGAGTTTTTTTTATTCACTCTTAAAATTTTAAGGAATTGTTCAGTACATGAAACTGTACATATTTCTCTAAGAAACATGTGTCGAAATACGCCACAAATTATACTAATCTTTTACTAAACTGATCACGTGATTTCTTTTATTTGTATGAATTGTCAATTTATTTTTTAGATTTATTTGGCCCTATATTTCTTCAAGACAGTTGTTCGATTTCATGGACTAAAAACATAATTTAAATTTGGAGAGTAAATAATAATACAGCTATTTGGTACTTATAATTACTTTTTTTGTTACAGGTAAATCGCTAGAGTTTAATAAAAAAATCTGCAACAACATTGAATAACCGTAACGTAACTCGGTAAGTTTGACAAAGTAGCTACTTCATCTAACATTCGTGGAGGGCGTCTCCCTAAAATTAGATATTAATTTAAAATCTTTACTCCCCTAACTTTGACAAAGGACCAAACTTTGTGATTTCCTTGAGACATTTTAATAATTAGGGGAAAACTTCCTAATTGCGTAAGCGGTGTGTCAAACCATCATTATTAATAATTAATAATGAATACAATTATAATATGTTTTTTTATGAAACAACATTCTTAATAGTAAAAAAATTGTAGACTACAGCACAAATGCAGACTAGCGGTAGCGACTTCTATTGATAGCTTTGAGTAAATACATACGTTTATAAAAATAATTTCGTTATCTTCAAACAAAAAAAAAACACTTTATTTTCCAATATATTTTTACATAATAGGCAAATCATACTGGCTCTTTGTAAAAAAATCTCTCAAAAAAACTTATTTTGTTTTGTGGAAAAAAGGGTTACAGGATTATCCTGATAACCTCAAAATAAATGGACACTCTACACCACCTGAGGGACAGTATTATGCACAGATGATGAATTTAATGCAATATTTCATCCGTTTACGACAAATCCTCGAACCTGGTCCCCGGGTTGCCTAATTCCTTTGTTTAATTCACCGAAACAATTTGCTTTAATTAGTTTTCATAGGCAATGATAAATTAGTACCCGGTTGAATAAATAACGTTCTGTTTTTGTTTTCCGAATCATTTTGTTTGAAATTTGTTTCAGTTTGATTTTGTGAAAGAAAATTGGAAAACGGGAAAAAATACGTTTTTTTCCTCAATGGATTCACTACCTGTCATGCCTTTGTAGACGCGTACGAATACCAATGCATTTTTCAATTTAAAATAGGAAAACATTGTTATCATGTATTTTTTATAAATGTGTTTGTATATGCTCCGAATAAACATTTTTTCTTTCTTTCTTTCTTATCATTTTTATTTAGGTTACAATTTAATGACGCTTAGTAACAGTTATGGTGCTTTTTGTTTTAGTATGTAAAACTTCTCTTATTAGTCAAAACGGCTTTGGGCGCGGAATGGTCAAAAAGCAAAATGGTAAGCGTTCGCAAAATGGTAAAGGAGCGAAATGGTAAAGGATCAAAATCGTAAAAGAGCAAAATAGGTGGTCAAAGAGCGAAACGTCAAAATCTCACATTGGTAAGAGAGAAAAATGGTAAAAGCGCAAAATGGTATAAAATATATTTCATTTTAGGTACTCTCCTGCTTTCCACATTTATATTGGAAATCAGAAGAATTTTTAAGAAACACATGAATAAAACTCAATTTTTGTTAAAAACAAGCGATTTTTCAAAATTAAATAATCATTTTACATGAAATATATTTTTTACCATTTTGCTCTCTTACCAATGTGATATTTTACCAATGTGCTCTTTTGGCGTTTTTCTCTTTTACCATTGTGCGACCGCTTACCATTTTGCTCATTGACCATTCTGCGCCTAAAGGCTTAAAACGTGCAAATAAATATTTTTAGTTTTCATATAAAACACCAAATGAATTCACAAGAAAGCTAAATTAAGGAATTCTAATTAGTAACAACGTTTATTCATCGACCATTTTATACAAACAAACAACACAAATTATTTTCTCCTTCTACGAATCTCTAAACTTCTATACAGTTTTAGGGATATTACAGATAAGATATTATGGATCGAATATTATTATACCTTTCAGATACGTTACCTTGTGAAATTATTTTGAAGTATCCTACAGTTTCGAATTGTTTCAATTAATTTGAAATACGTACAACTATAATACTTATTTGACTTTACTTATTCTCAAATTCATTCAATCAAAATTCAAAATCTCAATTTTTTATCGGATTCGGTTACGGTTTCGAATAGTGTTTTATTTCAGATATCCGAAAGTTTCGGTTTTGGTTACGAATCTCTATAGCATCCATCCCTAGTGTAGTGACACCATTCGGTGGCTGGGAGTTCGCGGCCCGAAACAGGTGCTTTGGAAACCCACCTTTGATGCGTTGTGCATTTTATTTAGAAACGCTCACTGGTTTAAGTCTTAAGAGAAAAACTGTTAAAATAAAAATAAAAATATTATGGATTTAGATGGATTTTGGTCTGGGCGACTGGTAAGCGAAGTTGATTTTGACCGCTTTCGGACCATAGTTTTATGCTCGCAAGGGTCGGTCATGGGATGGGTGACCAAAAATTTATTATCCCGAGCTCCTCCGTGCTTCGGAAGGCACGTTAAGCCGTTGGTCCCGGCTGCATTTGCAGTCGTTAACACCCACCAATCCGCATTGGGCCCGCGTGGTGGGTTATGGCCCATCCTCCTTATCCACCCATAAGGAAGGCCTGTGCCCCAGCAGTGGGGACATTAAAAATGGCTGATGGACATGGTAAAAAAACTGCCCCCAGGTTTGACATACATACTGATGGATTAACTATGTGTGCAAATTCGTTTTATCTAACCCACAGTTTTAAATAATTCAAAATTATTAGCTCTATACTTTCTTCGATATAAAGACGTCATTCATAACATTAGTTTTTTTTCCTTTTTTCCTTATTAATCGTATCGTCTCTCATGTCTATCATCAGTCTCATTAAGTCAGCCATCAGTAAATCTTAAGAACCACACATCAGTAAAACCTTAAAAGCCAAACATCAGTAAAACCTTAAAACCATTCATCAGTAAAATCCTAAAAACCACACTTCAGTAAAACCTTAAAAGTCAAACATCAGTAAAACCACACATCAGTAAAATCTTAAAAACCACACATCAGTAAAATCCTAAAACCACACATCAGTAAAATCTTATAAACCACACACCAGTAAAATCCTAAAAACCACACATCAGTTAAATCTTAAAAACCACACATCAGTAAAATCTTAAAAACCACACATCAGTAAAATCCTAAAAACCACACATCAGTAAAATCTTATAAACCACACATCAGTAAAATCCTAAAAACCACACATCAGTTAAATCTTAAAATCCACTCATCAGTAAAATACTCACAAAAACACTTTTTCTTTATTCTCTATTAACTTAGACTTAACCCTAAGGGCGAGGGAACGACCCTACAGGAAAGCTCGGCCGGCCACCGAACCCGTTACCGCTGTAACGCGCTCGTAAACCGACACAATGCGACCCGAATAACCCCGGCGAATATTCCGCCATTTGCATTTAAAAATGTACGTTTAATTGTGGAGGTACAATTGAAACATTTGCTATTCTCTCATTAACATTATCTGGTTTTAATGACATTCAGTTACTGAATTAAAATTTTCACTTAATAGTTGCTCAATAAAAAATTCGGCGTTTGGTGATCGAGGGATATCCTTTGGCAGGGTGAACCTTCTAAACCCTTAAATCATTTTAAGAAGGAGAGCCATCTTGGGAGGGAGTTATAACACAATATTTTTTTTGTATGGAATTTGTTTTTTTTCCAAACCCATCGTGTGGGGTATCGAATGAAAGGGCTTCTTGAGATGATTCCAAATATATACAATATTATAACATTGCAGCTACTGGTTTGAAAAAAATCAGAAAAACAATTTCCAAACATTCTAAGTTTGGGCTCTTGCAGGAGGAAAACGACTTAATGAATTCTTATGAAACATACGCAAAATAACTTGTAAATACTCTTAACTAACGGGAAGCAATTTTGAAAATATTAACATTTTGAAATATTAATATTTTGATCCCATTTTTCTATGAGTTAAAGTACCAGAATCTAAAAAATAAAAATAAAAATACTAAATGTTAATATTTTAAAAAATGCTTCCAGGATGTGAGATAAGAGTTTATTACGAGTTATTTGGCGTATGTTTCATAAGAATTTATTAAGTGGTTTTCTTCCTGCGAGAGCCCAAACTTAGTATGTTTGGAAAATGATTTTCTGTTTTTTTAAACCAGTAGCTGCAATGTAATCATATTGCATATATTTGGAATCAGATCAAGAAGCCCTTTCATTCGATACCCCACACGATGGGTTTGGAAAAAAAACAAATTCCATACAAAAAAAATATTGTGTTATAACTCCCTCCCATACATAAATCCAAGATGGCTCCCCTTCTTAAAATGATCTAAGGGTTCAGAAGGTTCACTCTGCCAAAGGATATCTCTCGATCACGAAACGCTGTATATTGCACTTTTATGTCGTGTGGAAATGTAACTATAACACGAATAATAAACACGATCTAACTCCTGAGGATGCTCCGGGTTGGGGCGAAACACGTGTAGAGCCTAATTGAAGGTGCAAGGTGTGTTGCTGTCTTGCTAAATGCAGGTATTGTGCACTTATATTTTGTGGTGTGTATGTGCATATTTTTGCGGGCGGGCGGGCGGCATCTTGCATATTTTGTTTGCGGAAGTAAGCTACATATATTTCTTTTTTCAAAATGGTTTGGGACTTCCGCCAAGTGACGCCTGATTCAATCAAAAACTCGGTAGGTTTGCAGTGGCTTTATACTTATAGTGTCTTCATAGAAGAGTTTCATCGGAAAAAACACAATTCACTTATTACCATGCCAATATTTTAGTAGGCACTTTCAAAAAGGTGTGTGCAACTTTTCTCATATTTTTTGGCCTTACTGTAAACAAATAAACAATTCTTATCTCCTACGAAACAGAAGAAAGGTACCAATTTTTTACCTTACCCACGATATCTAGCATCACTTAATATGACCCTATTTACCATATTTACCCAACTCGGCTGTTCACCTCACTATCTACCTAGTGATGTGCATGGTTATGACATTTTTATCGATATTTGCATTCAATATTTTTTTACGATACGTGACGTGTACAATTTTTAGGTAGCAGTGTGGAAAACGATATGGGGTGAGGGAAAGCAAATATAAAGCTTTAAAAGGAAGTTTTAAACTTTAAAGTTATCGTTTAAAGATTTTATGATGCAGATGCTTACTTAACTGCATCTTTGATTTTGCCCTGATTAAAACATTCTGGATTGAAAAAAATTAATGTCTTGTAATTTTTGGGATATTTTTTCATTCTTCATTTCGCCATAAATAATAAGTACTTAGTTGAAACATTGACATTTACTTAAAGGGTCCTATTCTATCAATTACCCAATACTTTTATCTCGATACATCAATTTAATTAAACATGCAACACTATTTTCACTGTATTGGACAAAATGTTTGCTCGTTGCAGAAAACAAATATGCTTATTGAACGGCGTGTCCGATATGGGAAAACGTGTGTACAGGCGACATCACATCAATCTACACACCCTCGTAGCAAATTGACTTTAAACACAATAACTTAAAGTTTATCGGTTGCTGAACCTATTGAAAGAGTGGTTTACGATACCGCTAGTTTGATCATGGGATTAACAATATTATGGAAAGACTAAATATGTCTATCAGCCATTTTTGATGTCCCCACTGCTGGGGCACAGGCCTTCCTTATGGGTGGTAAGAAGGATGGGCCATAACCCACCACGCGGGCCTAATGCGGATTGGTGGGTGTTAACGACTGCAAATGCAGCCGGGACCAACGGCTTAACGTGCCTTCCGAAGCACGGAGGCCTATTTTCGTAATAGGCCCCCAGGTCATAACATTTTTGTAGAACGGCTTACCTTCGTCGTAATTAATTTACACATCTCCACTTACGGGCCCGATAAGACTCAATTCTACCAAAATATTACTCCTGCATCGAAAATCGAACGTAAATAGTAAATAACCGTTCAACTTTGATGCATGGATTTTATGGATATGGATTTCATCCCTAGATTTAAGATAAAATAACTAACTACACAGCAAATGCAGGGTTTTTGGTTGTAATCCTATAGAACCGATTATGGTAGATAAAGTACCACGGACACAATACAACCCCGGGAAATTATTATAAACCCAGATTTTAATAAAGTATATAAAAAAATAAGTTAATACGAAAGTTAATTAACCAAGCACATTAACAGTTGCACTAAACAAAACTCTATTATTACACGGTAATATCATTCACTAACTAAATACACCTATTCACGTAAGTATTGCCGTCAATATTGACAATAGTCGACCTTATTCGAACGCATTACCACAGTATAAATGACAAACAGTATTGATTTAGTTAAGAGCGTTCACACACACTAGCGCCGCCATTAAAAAAAATCATGTCCATCAGCCATTTTTAATGTCCCCACTGCTGGGGCACAGGCCTTCCTTATGGGTGGATAAGGAGGATGGGCCATAACCCACCACGCGAACCCAATGCGGATTGGTGGGTGTTAACGACTGCAAATGCAGCCGGGACCAACGACTTAACGTGCCTTCCGAAGCACGGAGGAGCTCGAGATAATTCATTTATGGTCACACACAACATGTAAAGAAGTAAAATAGATGATTGAAATGTATATTCTTCTGTATCAATATGTCGGTAATACCTATCCGCATAACCTTAGTAAAAGCACAGATTAATCCCAGTCAGTTACTAGACAACTCGGTTTAGACCAAAATTCATGGTTTAGAGTTAGACCATAGTTAGACACATACGGCCTTACCACAAAACACTGTTTAACACGTGTTTAACTAAAACACTGTTTAAATGTGATGCTGTCACTTTTTTGACAATATTGTTTGAAAGAGACGGCATCACATTTAAACAGTGTTTTTACTAAACAGTGTTTTAAAATCTTTTGTGGTAAGGCCGATACAATTTTTCTTTTTAGACCATAGATACGCATGACATTGTTATGAAAACACGCCCTTTTTGACGAAACTAAACGCTCATTCTGTACCAAAAAACGCGAGCACGTAATTCATGAGGAAAAGTGACAAAGTTAGTAACCCTCAAACGCGGACGGAGCTTAGCGGACGAATGATGGCGGTATCACACCACTGACAGGTCAATGAGACCGAAATCATGGCGGGAACGGTAAATCAAGATCGCCGTAGATTGGCGCCAACACTCCCATCCGCCCATAGACTATCAATTTTCGAAACGTCCGGATACACCATAAGTTATAGAATTGGTGACGGTTGCGGTGCGTTTATTGATTGGTGGAGCTTTGGGCGATGGCTACACGCATGGTAAATACTGTGATCCATCGCCGTAGAGTAAATTTTAACCATGGAAAGTAATTTGTATGGAATGTTCAATATTTTACTTTCTTTGGTTAAAATGTACTCTATGGCGATGGATCACAGTTTTTCCATGCGTGTAGCCGTCGCCTTAGATACGGTCTGTAAAATAACGGGACTAAATTAGGTAAATTGACAGCAGCAATACACTAGAACGACTAGATAATCTGGGCCCGATTTAATCAATGTGACAATTTTAAATTATTTTGACAATTCTAAACTGCATGCACACATGACACGAAATTATGCACACTGACATCGAAAACATTTCGATGTCAGTGTGCATCATTTAAAACTTTTCTAAACAAAAACTGACTCAATGGAATCCATTATGTTGTGTCAGCTTATTTCACAGTCTCTATCCATTGAATAGGCACCGAATTGTCAATATAATTTACAATTGTCACTTTTATCAAATCGGGCATTGATAGCTAAATCTGTTCTTTATTGATGCATTGTTATTTCAAACAATTTGTTTCATTTACGAGTTATCTAATAGCCAAAATCAAACATAATCGCAATTAAACTAATTCTACGCAAATCCCAAATGAGTTGGTAATATTGATTGATCTATATAAAAATACTTCATCAGCTATTTATAATAAAAACCACATAACATATTTTTTCATTCTAAATAAAAGCGCGCGTTCAGATTTATGAATTTTGAGAGCAATTAAAATTTTCCTACGGCCTCATGTGTATTCAAAGGGTGAGCAATTGCCTTCTATAAATATCCGCGTCACAAAAATTATCGTTATTAAAACGTCATATAAGAATTATTAGAGTATAGTAAGGGTTAATAATATAAGGGGGTGATATATTTCAACATAATTACTCGCCTTAAATTATATTACTGCCTTCTCATAACGGCTTTAGTTTGACAAGCAATAATGAACTTTATTCGAAATATCTTTTAGGACGTTATTTATATAAATTAATACGTAACAAGGTTGAATCTCAGATGACAAATGGTAAACAACTTGTTCGGAGTTAGCAGTTTTAAATAGTTTAACTATTTATTGTTATTGGTACTTATTTATAGATGTTTATTTTGAGTCAGGTTCTTAAGTTTATAGATTTGAGCTTAAAGGATTTGGAGAACAAGTAAATAGTATCCATATGAACAGCGCGGCTGCTCAAAAACAAAACACAGTAAGGTAAAACTTAAAAAAAAAAAAATTTTTTACTTTCCTGGATTCACCTAGTAATGCTCTACAAACAGCCTTTCTATTGTCTAATTGAAAAATCTATCGCAATCGCTTTCAGGATATAAATAAAAAAAAAAAAAAAAAAAAAATCGGACTGGAGAACATCCATATTTGATATAACACATTGAAGCTTATTTTTGGCACAAATAAAATCTTACCATAGAAATGCAGCAATGTGTCACATCCATCTGTCAAACGAAAGCGATTGCGATAGATTTTTTAATTAGACAATTAACCCCCTGGTCTAATCCTCGTAGCGCTACGTCACCTAGAAGGTTCTAAGCGCCTTAGGTAAATTATTAATTAATTTAGGTAAATTATTATAAGAAGATTAAACCTAGTAAGAGACAAAGAACATATGAAACAAACACAGTATGTCCCAGAAACAAAATCAAAACACATTATGAGATAATGCGTGTTAAGTGGTGTTAAAAGGTTTAGATTTAGTTTCTGTGACATGTATTTATGTTTAAGACAGTGCATAACACATTTTTGCTTGTCCTGTAAATTTTTACAAATGTGGCTTACTGTGTTTCGGTTTTAAGCAGCCGAGCGTTACGTCGTCTTTGAGATTTTGATCGTTTATAAAATTATCACTCTGTTTACATTGTGTTTGTCAATCTTGATACGAAAATATTAGGTCGTTTTATCACAAAACATAATTTTTATTTCTTAACAAATAAACCTGACCACATTACATTACGGAATTTCGAATCGGAATGATTCCGAACGCAGCACATCCATACAAATCTATGGACCTACCACATATATATATATGCGTTATTTTTCTTGTGGAATTTTCATACATTAACTAGGTACCTAGATACTTATATTGCGTTTCGGAATTCCGAATCAGATTCCGTCTGTATGTACTACTCTTAAGCTTTGTCCACACTTGTATCATTTTGGCGTATCAGATCACCGTATCTTTAGCATACATCGCTAGTTTGGTTGGTGGTACGTTGGAGTAATACTGTATCAAAGAGACGATGTATGACAAAGATACGGTGATCTGATACGCCAAATTGATACAAGTGTGGACAAAGCTTTAGGCGCATTTCTGAATAATTGTGAGTTGAATTGAATTTTCCCAATGAAGATTGAAAATTCATTATTATCGCGCTCACAGATTGAAAACACTGCCTTATTGTAGGACCGTATTGTATAAATCCGCAGCATCTCTGTTTGCTTTCAGTTTGACATACACTGTACATCTGTCTGTTGCTTCAATAGAAATCACTTCAAATAGGTACCATCATTATAAAGTCAGTGATACACCGAAATAGATATTGACAAACATTACACAATCAAGCGTACCTAATACATTTACTATGTACCAATCAATTGCGCCCGACATACAAGTACAATGAGCTGTTTTCTGACAGCAGAGAATTTTAGTATAATTTTATGTCGATAGATGGCGCTACTTCAACTTCAACTTCAAGTTACCTACCTAGTTGTTCAACGACATCTAGTTCTTTTTTATGTACTACTTTTGTTTCTTAAACTTTCTTTTGAAAACCGTTCATTCTTTTTGGTTGTCAGTGACTAGGCATTAAAGGGTTAAACAAAAATCTAAATTCTAAACTGCCACCACCAGCCTATGGGTTTTTCCCTAATATATGAAAAAGTCCCATTTCCCAGTGGGGCGGGCGTAGTTCGCCAAACCATGCGTTTTACGGTTAACCATTAAGTCGCGGGGTTTATTATACCGATACTATCTGCACTGCATGTTTAGTAGTGCTGGGATTATTTCATGCGATTTTAATATAGTAATACAAAAAATATTTTATTTATGAGACAAAGGGTGCCTTTCATCACGAAAAAACGAACTGTTACTGTTCCCGAGGGATAAACTAAATACTATCCACGCAGACGAAGTCGCGGGAGGTCGCTAGTTATACTATACTAGCGGCCGCCCGCGGTTTCACCCGCGTGGTTCCCGTTCCCGTGGAGTATCGGGATAAAAAGTATCCTATGTTTTAAAATAGGCTATCTACTATCTGTGTGCCAAATTTCAACCAAATCCGTTCAGTAGTTGTTGCGTGATTGAGGAACAAACATCCAAACATCTAAACATTCAAACATCCAAACCCACAAGCTTTCACATTTATAATACTAGCGGCCGCCCGCGGTTTCACCCGCGTGGTTCCCGTTCCCGTGGGAATATCGGGATAAAAAGTATCCTATGTTTTAATCTAGGCTATCTACTATCTGTGTGCCAAATTCCAACCAAATCCGTTCAGTAGTTTTTGCGTGATTGAGGAACAAACATCCAAACCCACAAACTTTCACATTTATAATATTAATAGGAAGTAGGATAGTAGGATAAGTAGGATAGTAGGAAGTAGGATAGTAGGATTAGTAGGATAGTAGGAAGTAGGATTATTAGGAAGTAGGATAAGGCAATGTATTAACAGGAGTACCGGTCTCTGCGCATTAATAATGGTTTCTAATCTCGGTTCCCAGCCCTAGTGATCAATATAAAGTGGCGTGCACACTGTCCGGCGACTGCGAGGCATCTCCATTAAAACCAATTGAACTGCGAGGAGCTAACGCGGACGGGACTCCGCGAGACTGAACCAGTGTTTATGTCTGTTTATTTTTTTTTAAAAAATCATCATCATCATTAGCCTCTTTGGGTCCATTACTGCGGTTCTACCGGCTAAAAACAATGAAGTTAATGTTAACTGTAAGTATGTGATACATTGCTACTTCGTTTCGGCACAAATAAAAACTTACCAAAGAAAAGAAGCAATGTATCATATCCATCTGTCAAATTACAGTTAACATTAACTTCATTATTTTTAGCCGGTAGACCCGCTGGCCCGGTCTTGCGTTTCCGTCATCCAGTTGGGTCCCGCTGTGTCCCGCAGTGGGAAGCAGCCTGCCAGTATCTGGGTCGGCGGATCTCGAGGAGAGAGGAACGGCTGCCTAGAGCTCTTCATCTGCAGGCGACGATGGAAACCATCACAATCGGCTGTAGTACTGCGATCACCAACCCGTCGTGGCTGGAGTGGTGATTATGGCTAAAAACTTCCCCCCTAATACTAACATTATATTTATATTTAACACTGAAATGAATTCTGTGGTTTAAGCAAAAAAAATTGGTACGCCCATTTGAGAAACAAAAGGATTGATGTTAATTTACTTTCACATAGTTTTAGTAAAATTAAATACAAATACATATTCCTTAATTTAATGAAACCGTCTACAATATCCTAAATTCAACAGGTTTCTTTTAAGTGTAATGTTATTTTCTCATTTAAAAAATAATACGTTATCTAAACTCTTATTTTGTTTTAGGCTAATGTTTAAACACAAAATATGTGCAGTAATGTTACGATCTATAATTACTTATGTAGGTAACCTACTTGTATAATAATGGTAATATCAAAGCTTTCAGTACCTACATTATAAAAATTATATTATTTCACTGTGACTTGATTCCGGAAACCAGGTATAGATGATCGAAGCCGGAAACTAAAAACTAAGTTAAAAATAATTATATTAAACTTATATTTAATACATTATAAAAAATAATGCTCATGAAGTTTATCTTCACTTATTCTTATCAATATTATAAATGCGAAAGTCCGTTAGTTTTTTTGTTACACCTTCAAGTCTTAATTGCTGAACCGATCATCATGCAATTTTAGATTAACACCTGACACGTTGTCAGGTTTACAGTTACAGAGAAGTACATAGAGTACCTTTCATTCCGAAAAAAGTATTGTTCCCGAGGGGTAGCAAAAAAATTCCACGCAGACGAAGTCGGGGGCGGCCGCTAGTAGTCAATAATATTTTATTTCCTTGGTGCCATCTTGCATAACACTTGCATTTAAAGATCAAAGTGGTCTTCAATAAGTGTCGCCGTCTCAGAACGACAGACAGACAAACTATGTAAGTTGTCGTGCACAATTAATTTGTTAGTAGACATTTTGATTTGATTGTTTTATAGCTTCTTTGATAGCAAAATAGACTTGCTTACTTATAACTTTATATAAATATAAATATTTGACAACATCACATACATTATTTTTTACACAATATTTTTTTACAACTTTGGCACTTGTAAAAAAATATTGAATAAACTTTTAACGATCAGCCATTCAAAATTAGAATACTAAAATTCGAAATATTTTTTCAATACGTTATGCAAACCGCTTTTTATTCTAACAACAACCGTATTCGTACGTCACATCTATTCTTCATTTGTTTTCATTCAGTTTGTTACGGCCGCTCTACCAACATCCGACTGTTCAATCAAGTATTGAGCCAGTATGAACAAAACGAATAAAACCGGCCAAGTGCGAGTCGGACTCTAACGCAAAAGGTTCCGTATCAAAAAACGGCAAAAAAAAAAAAACATTTGTTGTAAGACTTAAATATTTATTTTATTCTGTTTTAGTATTTGTTGTTATAGCGGCAACAGAAATACATCATCTGTGAAAATTTCAACTGTCTAGCTATCATGGTTCATGAGGTACAGCCTGGTGACAGACAGACAGACAGACAGCGGAGTCTTAGTAATAGGGTCCCGTTTTTACCCTTTAGGTATGGAACCCTAAAAACGAATAAAGGTACGACAGCGTTTTATTTACATGCGAGAGCGGTCTGCGAGTAAAAATTGTTGTAACATCTCTATATTATTGTTCTGTTTCGACATTTCTGTGTTGTATTGAATTTAAAAATACTTATGTGAAAAGTAATCCCACTATAATTATGCTGATATAGTTTAATTTTTTGCTTCTTACGGGTCAGCTTACTGATCAATTTGGTTGTAAAAGCTAATTAAAAAAAGTTTAAGTCCCTATATAGTTACATGAGCAAATAAACTTCTCGATGGTTATTTATGTCTAAAAATCTAGTTCAAAAATTATTACAGCTCAAAATTCTATAGGTAGTTCAGGAACTGTAACAACATAATGTTTTGGTCATTCACCATCACCATTCACCTCACACCTGTGCAGTACAACGTACAATTACGTCTGAATTTATGTTTACAAAAAACAGTAGACGAACGGGTTCATTCACCTCGTACGTGCTAAGTCAAGGTTACATGGTATGTAGCCATTAGATTCGCAGTGCTGTTGATGATAAAAAATGTAGCACCGTTAAAGAACCTACCTACTTCCACTTGTTTTTAGAAGAGAAAAAAATCTGTTTATTAATGAGGGCTTTTCATATGATATTTAAAAAATAAAAATACTTAACTATTTGCCTCACTAGATGGCGTTGATGGAAAGAGATGAGTCAATATTTGCTTTTAAAAATAAACGGCCTGTACCAAAGAGGAGTAAGCGCTCGCTGGCTGACAGAAACATTTTAGGATTACACATCTGCCTGCCTACCTGAGTATTCTTCGAAGATTAGTAAAAAATATACATTTAGACCATACATTTTTATCAACGCCATCTATCGAGCCTACAGCTTTTTATCATTTTGAAAAGCCCTCATTAAGAATACTACTCTATTTAGAATCTACACTTGAGAGAAATTAAAACGACTCAGCTAAGTTCTTTCAACCTTTTTCAACACAGAATCAATTAATTGACGTATTTAAATAATTAAAATTTCTATCATTTAAAGCTCGGTAATTGATCTTTAATATTTTAATACATTTATCAATTTCATTGAACACTCATATTAGTATATATGTATATGCCAAATTTCATCCAGATCCATTCAGCCGTTTTTGCGTGATAGAGCAACAAACATCCAATCGACGATACTTTCACTACCTAGTACAATGTCTGTCACACCAAATACAAATAAAAAAAAATACAATAAGTTCCGTAGTATCATGACCTAGTCTAACTGTTTTAGTCTTAAAAGCTACTTAATAGGTACCTACATACTCTAAATGCAACTGAATACTCACTGTAAATGCAACTTAGTACATACTCTAAATGCAATAGTTTCACAGTCAAGTACACAAGGTTAGCATTATTTTCACATTTCTATTTAAACGCCATGTTTACAAAATAACGCAAACACTTGATTAGTTCCTAATTGGTATTTACTTATCTCTCATTTAAATATATTTGCCTCGAAACGAGAAAAATAAATACTAATGGATAATTAACTTGTAAGTTCCACACCTGTAATATACTTACTGCAAGTATGTATCTGGCTTTGCTTTGAATGCGATAGCTTTTAATTAAATAGAACAGACTATTGTCTCTTCTTCTTAAAAAACATTTTTTTCTCGTTTTATGGTCTGAAATATATTCATTACATTTGAAACAATAATGCGGGATGTTCCCTTAAATTCAGTGAAATTAATTTCAATACTTACTTCCCGCACTAGTGAGGGAAGTAGTATTCCAAATTCAAAACGGTAGAACTCATCAGCTAGCATTATTTTTTATAAAACTTTATAATTGAATGACTGGTTGTTTAACATGGCCGCACGACACGAACCAATTTATAAATTAAAGAAAATTTTATTTCCCCGAATTTCTTAAGAAAAGCACTAAACAAACCGTGTGTGGGAAGCAATTTACATTGCCTAAAGCTAACTTCCCGCACTCGCTTGTAATGTGCTATACTTATGTGAATTGTAATTTTTCACATAAGTAATTCCCTACCACCGTAATCTGTAATGAAAATCACACAAATAATGTCAAGTAGATATTAAATGAACAGAACTCATATTGTCAAACAAAATATTATTGTCTCCTAAAAACAACGACATATCAGACATAATTTTAATAAGCACTTAACTAAATATTATATAGCAGCGACATAAAGTTATATTATAACAGCAGAAATGACTGCCAGCGTCATATTGTCGGCGAATAAAATCTCTCATTTTGTTTATGACATAACAAAATGGCGGCCTATATACGTTCCGTCATTCGCGAAAGATTTAAAATTCTTTGAACGTGGGACATCACATCAATTTTGATTACATTCCGAAAGTTCGACGATTACATTTCAGGAAATTGGAATGAGAGTTATGGCAACGTTATTTTAATGTCGGGGTTCCAAAATTTTATGAGGTTTTCAGCTGTAAACAATTTGAAGTCAGTAACTTTTCATTTCATACGAATATGCTTATTAAGACGGTATCCAGGCCAAAAATAATTTATTTATTTTACTATACTAAATAATCAATCTTAAAAAATCAATCTCGCACCAGATCAATACTCAGACGGGAATCGAACCCGCGACCTTTGGATATCCGGTCCAATGCTCTGACCGCTGAGCTACCGAGTCACTAGTGACTTCGTCGAATTTCTTCTAGTATATCCTACTCTTACGCTGCAAGCCAGCGTTATTTCACCAATGTGAGGAATTACCTCGACATTCAATTGAAATATCTTTCCAGATATTTGGCAATCGATTAAGATGAAATAGCTATATAATTTAAAATTTGAGATTTTTGCATTCACAATGCTATTTTTATACAATACAAAATAATATTGATCTGGTGCGAGTCGTATTTTTTCTAGTATATTATTTCATCATCATCATCATCATATCAGACGCACGACACCCACTGCTGGGTATAGGCCTCCCCTAAGGATCTCCACGACGATCGGTCCTGCGCTGCCCGCATCCAGCGGCTTCTCGCGACCTTCACCAGATCGTCGGTCCACCTTGTCGGGGGCCTACCCAACCCACGGAGCGCCGTCCGGTGCGTGGTCGCCATATATTATTTAGTATTGTATAAAAATAGCATTGTGAATGCAAAAATCTTAAATTTTAAATTTATTTTACTATTTTGACTTGTGGGAGTGTTTGTAGTGAGCGGAAAAGAGTAAAAAAAACACAATTTTATACTCATTGAACATAAGGTTTACCAGTATTTTTTTGTTCAATCAAATAAAAGCTATATTACAATATTTTTTTCATTAAAATTTAACTCATACTAAAACTTAATAGAATTCCATAACCAAGTTTAAATAGAATATAAATTAAATAGAAGATATTATAAGTGGAAACTTTTTTGGCAAATGAGTTAGTATATATTAAGTTATTACTATGTAATGTATAAGGCTGTTTGTTTCCCAATAAAAGATAAATAAATAAAATAAATAAATGTGTCATATCATGACAAAATTAACTTATCATAGGGCCGCAATTGCCGACCAAGTTGCATTTCCTGATTAGTCACACGGACTGCGTTTTATTTTTGCTCACTTTGCTTGACTCATTCAGCGCAAGTGCATTGGTGCAGTGCTAAAATGAGGTCTCTCGTGGAAAAAACTGGAGCATAGTTTCAAAGGTCAGGAAAGGAAAAATACTTAGGTATTATTGATAAGTTAAATATTATAATCATTATAATGATTTTTGCACATAACCTATAATATAAACAATCCTTTAGTCTGGCTTTTTTGCACTGGGGAACTTTGATTATAAATAATTTAAAAATAAAATAAATAGGTAATTATAAATAATCAAAGTGGGGGAATGCGAGGAAATTCTAAAGCTTTCTGTCGTTAAATTGCAGGTAATTTTTATCTAAACTGCAAAGAAAAATTGAAATTGATGAATTCAAATAAATAAATATTTTTTTCACTTCTCATGCTCGTAAAGTTCGTCTTTATGTTGGGTATAGACTGCATAAAATCGCTTTTCTAGCTCTAGTGCATAAAGTAAAATCTTCGTCTAAGTCTCAGACTCTAGGTCATCAGGTAATCAGCCACAGACGCAATTAAACTTCGTTAAATAAACTTGTTATTTCATTCTGTTTCTTAATTTTTATACATAATCCATGTTATAATACTTTTTTTGCAATTTTGCTGTTTAACTTCCTCACAACCGAAGTGAAAAGCAGAGTGTATAACTCGTACTTTAAACCCATTTTATGCACTTGTTGTACAATCTACTATTTACAAACTTTATTCAATTACATAAATAAATAAATAAGTACGTTTTTACTTTGTTCATAGATTTAAAGCACAGGGTTTTTTTAAACCTCTCTACAATTTCCCGCCAAAAAATCCACATGCAAAAGTCAGAAAAGGATACGCACACGCACACCAAACGATAAAATAAACTCAAAGCTAACACTAACATCCATTACGTAGCAAGTCCAAATCAAATATAGATCAAACGTCCAAAAATACATAAAGATGAATTTATTCACCGCAGAGTTATGGTTAATCCATTGAATCTCATTATGGCTGTATAATTCCATACATCAATTTTATGGTCCGTCTCCGAATGTTGTGGAGGCACCTTTTAGTTAAAATTAATTTTGTTATACCGCGTTCGCTTTTTGTACCTTTTTTTCAAAGATGGCTGTATGATAATTATTCCTTCGTGTGGTAATAGCTTAGGGTGGATTTGTTGATGTTTTTACTCGGTGTAATGTTTTTTTTATTGTAATCCAATTTTAGTTGATTAATGAACCCAACGGCTTGCACTCACATAGATAACTCGCTTTCCCATATCGCTTTAGTATAGTTTACAATTTTATGTAGGTAATAATTTTTTTTTTTTCTCTTTATACTTAAATTCTAATTAAGTAAGTAAGTACCTACTATTTTTTTTTAATATGTAGGCAATTACTGATTGAAACATAAAGGAATGATGATTGTGTCCAACATACGTAGGATTTCAATCTGGTACAGAACTTTACTGGTAAAAAATAAGTATAATGTGGATGTATGGATAATTTACATACAATATATAAGCGAAGCGAAGAAAAGGGGAGGGAACGAGATATTATTTTTCATTATTATTTATAGTTTATTTTATTTTTAGTAGGTATATACTTTTTGCATTTTATTGCATTCAACATACAACATTATTGAATGCAAACTTAGAGCAACGCGGCTTCCGGAAGCCGCGTTGCTCTAAGAATTTCAAACAACAAAGTTTACGCGTAGGTGGGTACCTAGTTTTTTTTCAAAAGGATTTTGAAAAATGAACGCCATTGTTTTCTTATACCTATGCAATGTCTATCTTTTGCGATCTGTCGTTCTTTGTTGTTAAATAGTAGTAAAGTAATGGACACCTACCTACATATAAATAAACCCGAATATGAGTCATGGTACTTGTATGCAAATTATGCGGACACCTGTCACGTGTGGGGTGAACGACCTGCCAGTACGGTCCGCTTACAAGTAACGAGATACGGCTTACGGCTGTTGTGTCTACGGTAGCTTGATCACTGTGATTATCAAATACTTATCAATCGTTAACAAATTATTTATTGGGTTGCTCCTGCGAAATATGAAAGTGAGGTGGGTCGATTTTTTGAAGCATTCCAATGAGTTTAAACGTGTTAAAAAGGCGAACAATTCGTCGACCACTGGTCACCGCTAATCAAGGAGTGGGTTATAGAACGCTTCGACGGCTGCTATTATTTATTCCTAGGAGCCGTTAGCGAGTGACGAGTGTCCGGGGCACTCGGCTTCTTTCTCTCGCCGTCTAGTCTTCGTCTAATAGGGATGTTGACTAATGAATAAAATAACGAAATACTAATAAAAATCGTAAACATATTAAACTTTTAGAGTAGCTTGTATACCTCTTGGTTTTATATATTGCATATTATTTGTTTTATGACCCTTCAAAGTTGGGTGGACAAGTCCATTTAAAAAGTATACAATTTATTAAAATAAATGATACCTTTAATTAGTCCGTAAAATGTATAGCTAATTTGTCGAAGAAACCATTTTGATAAACACAATATTTAATATAGCTGCTGAACAAATTTCCTACGCGTTGCATACAAACTAGCACGGCGTGACGTCATAACGTGCAAGCCATTAGTATGGAGCGTTTTTGATCGAGTCCATTTGTGTGCATTTCACACTGTGATATCTCGGGCAGTTTTCATGCTAGCGAATTAATTCTTTTACCAATGTTTCTTTTTTTGAGAGGTAATTTATGTAACATAAAATAAAAAAAATAGTCAACATCCCTATTGGGCGAACGGAGCAGTATACACCCAGCAGTGGGTGTCGTGCGGCTAATGATGATGATGATGATGATGATGAATCTAAAAAAGTAGAATCAGTAAGTTTTTAGCACTTGATTTACTGGTTCCGGATCATCGAAATATTATTACAATATTTCAATGTCCAGAACATAGCGCTTTTCTTTTAGCTGTAAAGTATTTTTTATTAAGTTTTATTCGAAACCTGTAAAACTATGTTTGTCATTGTTTGTATTTAGTATTTCTTTTTTATTTCCTATTTTTGTGATCATTAATTCTTATATTCGTGACAAAATTCATTATCCACATAGTTTAGATTTTAACAATATACAAATAGAAACTACATGGATAATGAAACAAAATAGGTCATGCGTCTCTGGCCTCCAATTTTTAAAAACAATAGTGTTTATTTCTATTACATTTTATATGATTTTACTCTTTCTTCGTTTCTCAACTTTAGAGCCTGAGAAACGCGGCTTTTCCGGACTGAAGCCGCTTTGCTCCAAGTTTAGAGCAATTTATTTAAAAAAAATTAAAACTACTTGTCTAGTAAGTAATATTTTATGAATTACTATTTTTCCACCTACTGAAATTGCGCTTAGCATTTTAATGATGCAATTGCCTACTAACTTGTCCGAATTAAATTGATATCATTCAATGCATTTGATCATGCGTGATCATAATCGTGCTGTTTTGCATAGCAAATTGCTTCGTTCATGTTATTTTGTAACAGGGCGGATATGAAAATGGGCTGTTTAGACCGTGCTATTATTGATAGTTTTGATGTTACCTATTATGTGCCACTAAATTAGTACTAAAATGTCATTGAACTTTAGCGTTTGGAACGTAAATGAGTTTGGTACTTATTTATTTTTGTAATGTTTGGTAAAATGTCTAAAAGAAAAGCTGCACTTGTCATGTTCTAAGGAACCGTAAGCTGTTTATTTTTTATTAATAACTAGTATACTCTGTGAGCTTCGTATCACCTACAATGTATTAAATATCAATTACCTTGAGAATTACCTAAAATATAAAAAAATTGCGCCATCCATCTCTAGTCTCTTTATCAAAAGTTAGCTGTCAAAAAGATTTTAAAAAATCTTTCAAAAAAAAACTTGACAATGAAAACGAAAATGTACAGCTTCAAAATTAAATACCTAGGTACTTACCTCAAAAAAGCAAGAAATAATATTCAAATCTTTAAGAAAATAATACCTGAAAATAATATGTAATCCGTCTACTCCTAAAAAGCAAGTTTTTTTAAATCATTAGATATACTTACGCAAATAAATTTTAATCAAACTCGTCTTATAAATTCGGGTGGGGCATTTAGAATAAAAAAGTCCTCCAGCTACACCCGACTTCAATAAACGTGTTTTATTAAAATTGATAAGCGTATCTAATGATTTTAATATTATTGCTTGCTTTTGAGGACGGATTATTTTCTGAAATTATATTCGTTAAGTATAAATAAATAAATATTTGTCTCCATTTTTTATTACTTTCTTATTTGCAAAATAGTTGGACAAACGTCATCTTATACTTTTCCAAATTTCAAGTTAATACCATTAGTAGTTCTCGAGATATCCATAGCTGTGACAGACAGACTGAGTCACTCCATAAGGGTTCCTTTTTACCATTTTCCTAAAACGGAAAAAAATCAATCATTTCTTGCGCAAGATACAAAAATTTAGAAAGCTTGCAACATGCCTGTTATTGGTCCGAAAAGTCCGAATCAATTCCGAATTCTTCCAACGGACAATTTAGAATTTAGTCAGGAGGATGTTCTCGCTGAGTCAACTGCCGAGTTTCGGACTCAATTTATTATTTCGATACGGCGAATGGTAACTTGTAACTTGTTCAGTCAACAGATCTTTGAACTTTCCTGCTGACAACTTTGCTTTGGAATTGAGCTTTTGAGTCCTTATAGTCTTAAATCTACTTGTTTAGTCTTTTTAATTTATTAAGAATGATTTATTGCAATCACATTACATTTTACCTTACAAAATATACTTACAAAGTTTTTTTTTACAATTAAAACAAAACTTAACTCTTAACTCCAACTCCTAAACTAGAACGAATCCTGCAGCTTAGAAGTTGCTACAGCATTTTCAAAAGCTTGTGTAAAGCGCAAGTAAAGTGTAAAAAAACGTCATTATTGACTAGTTTGACTAAATGTGTGTGTGTGTGTGTGTGTGTGTGATAAAATAAATAATAACCATAAATGAAAGATAAATCAACTCTTATGGATGGAATTCAGATTTTAAATAAAAAAGGATTTCTGAAGCGATGTTTGGACTATGGCTTCTACCTACTACAACAAAACTAACAGCTTTTGCTACAAAACTAATTAGTTAGTTAAGAAAAACCTCCTCTATGGTATAATCTTGCTATAGACATTGGTAAAGGAGTAGGTAGGTACATTCTGATTACCAAAACATAGAATTTTATCGAAGCAAAAACATTTTTTTTCACTTTCAACAAAAACTCAAAGGCATTTCCGCGCGTCAGCCAATAACTTTTTCCCTCCACAAATGAGCTCAATTATCGCAAAACACCGTTCATCCCGCCGGGCGTCCTTCACTGCCGAATTTCCGTCAGTGACGTCACACAATTAATTTCGTCCCGTTTCAATTTGTTTTTATGTCATTCCATCACACGACACGGGAGGCTAATGAGCGTTTTATGGGACTACGTACGATCGACAATGGCTCACTAACTGGCGAAGTTTAAATTGATATGAGCGTTTGTGATTACATTTAGAATAGTTGCCATGTAAAGGTAGGACGTTCCTTTGGTGAAAATAGTCATTGTAACGAGATTTCGTACAGTCAGCGCCATATATGGAGACATAAATATTTAAAAACATCCAAAGTGTTCAAAAATTTTGGACCAAACAAGCAGTGTTCTAAGCAAACCTAGTATATAGGTATGTAGAGTTGCATCCATTTGAATATTTTGATTGATATACCTTTTTTTGAGTTTGGTTACATGAAAAAAATACAGGGATTTAGACTAGCAAGTTCTTCCTGCAATTCCTTGAGCGAGCAAGTTTCCTTGCGGAAGAAAACTGCGATCTTTATTGCTAGTCTAAACCTCGCTTTATGACAAGGGTCTGATAGTACCACAGATAATTAATACTAGGTATACCTACTTTCGAAAGGAATAGAGTGCGATGGGCCTTACAACGGCAGAACGGAGACATGGCGAGTCATTGTTCAATATTGCAATCATTAGAGGGATTGAACATTAATGGAAAGAAACCGATACCTAGCTAAATCTTCGACGACCTGAGTGGTGCAGTGGTCAACATGCCGCCTACCCAGCAAGAGGTCCCGGGTTCGATTCCCGGCCGGGCAGAAATTGAAATGATGAATTTTAATTTCTGTGACGGGTCTGGGTGTTACCACAGTACATAATATATAAGTTTTTTCAATTATATGTACTGTGGTGTTATTATGTATAATAAGTATATATTTAAAGGTATATAAGTAGTATATCAGGTTGTCTAGCACCCATATTACAAGCTATGCTTAGTTTGGGGCTAGATGGCGCTGTGTGAAATTGTCCAAGCATTTATTTATTTAAATCATGCTACGTTATCTTATTAAATATTACATGAACATAGGACCAAAACAATGAACTCCAATCTCTCAGCTAATCCTAATCTACTATTGGCTCTTTGAGCTGTAGTCCTCGCGTTTGTGACAATTTAAAAAATCGAAAAAAAAATTGATCAAAAAATATAATTATCGAACTTGCCCAAAAAATTTCATGAGAATCGGTTGAGATATGCGACCTGTAGAGGAGAACAAACGGACGGATACACGAAAACATTTTTGCCCAAGCTGAAGCAGAGACGCTTTGCCCTCGCTTGGTCAATAAAATATGTATAATACTGTTGTTGGTTAAGTAAATCACAAACAAGCTAACAATATAAAAAACAAATCTAATAACGGGTGTAACACGACCTTCAACGAAGCCGAAGTCCACGTATTCCGCCCATCATCAGGATCATTTTTGTCTTTTAGACTATACCTAGGAAACCAATAGTTACGAAGTTATTGAAGGTCAAAGTAAATTTTTTATTTTTTTATTTTTATGAAATCTTATTTTATTCGTTATTTCCTACTTTTTGACTAAAGAAACAATATTAAAAATTTTAAGTAATTCGTAACAAACAATGGCTTCAAAACGTCGTCACTCGATGTATCTCATGAGCACGCACATTAAACGCTGCCTTTCAACTCGGCCGCACGCAGCTGTGTTGCATACACTCGCAGGCGCGGCCTGTTGTACGCGTCACATTGCGTGGTAATGCATGCAATGCTTTTTTAACACCAAAAATCAAAATGGTTTCCCAGTAATAATTTTGAACAGAAATGGTCCTGATGATGGGCAGAATACGTAGACCTCGGCTTCGTTGAAGATCTTGTTACACCCTGTATGTTTCTAACTTCTGGATAAATTGACTTTAACATAGCGCATCGGCACAGCACTATTAACTAAATAAAATAAGGTTAATCCGAGCTCCAACTGTTTAGACTCTCTCACTAACTTAGTTAGACAATAACTCAAATATTTAGTACCTACTTAGAATCAAAGTTAAATAAAAACATTATTAAGTATTCTAATACATTGCTTAAAATACATACAATAAGAACTCTAAGATAAGTGCCTAGGTAGTTGGATTTAGAAAATGCCATTTGGAAATGTATAATGAAATAAATATCTTAAAATATCAACTAGGTAAGTGAAGGTCAAAATGTTTACAATCGTCATAATATTACGAAGTGAAACTCCTTTTTTCTATTAGCACAACAATAAAAATGTTCCCATATTTCTTAATATCTGAAAATGAAATGGTGTCAGAACGCCGATACAGAAACACCTTAACCTTTCCACTTAACAGGAAAATCGATATAAACTTGTCGAAACGATAAGAGAAATCTAAAGGAAAATAAAAAGGGAGAGGCGATAACTCGATAGAATCTCGCAAAGACAGTCGAAAACTAGATATTCTCGTAAATTGGGTCGTAACAAGAGAAAAATATCAAACGCACCCTAACGCACCCCTCGCGTTGGGCGGGCGGGCGGCGCAAGTATCCGCCATTTGTAAATTTGTTACCTGTTGATTGTGTTAAAGATAGCGACTGAACATAATGTTGGGTATTATTTACGCAAAGTTGAATCATAAATAATTTTGCTGAGGCGACCAGACGACTCGGTCATTGGCTAAGATGTGATATTTTTAACTCCTACTTGCGTCGTGTTCCTCATTACTGAGGGTCGTGATTCCCCTGATTAGAAGTTAATATTTCTTTGTTAATGCCCCTGCATCGATGTCTCTCATTAGCGTCATGGAGTGCAACGTGTAGCTTGGTGTTCAGCGTTGAGCGGATTTGGTCAGACCACCTAGTTAGGATTCGACCTCTTGCATGGCCGTTTGCCATCAACCTTGCCAGTGACCATAAGTTTTCAAGGTTGTGTCCATCTTTTCGTGCGATTTTTAATATTGACGTTGAAACCATTTTCTTTCCTAACATTAGAAAAATACTAAATAATTATCTTTTAGCAAGATTTTTTTCTAATAAACAATTGAATAGCTTACTCTTATGTTCCAACAAACCATTATTCGTCAAAACGTTGAAGCTCATAAAACCCTTAATTAATTATGTTTGACTAATAGACTCTGTTGATGTCAGGCTACATAAAAGTTGGTACAGATTGCTCAAGTTGCGAACGTCGTCGGTTAGATACTTACTTCAAAACATACAAGTCGGTTGTCAACTAAGTTATTACTCTATGTGCGTAGCTGTGGAACTTGGCAAACTGGAAAACTGTCAAATATGGCTCGACAAACTTGGGCGGGCGGCGCAAACGACAAACATTTGTGTTTGCATATCGGTAACCAAATGACGTCAATTCAGATAAGTATTCTGGGTAAAATACGTAAGCAGTATTTTTTTTCTGCAAAGTCTCTACAAGATTTCCATTTTCATGTACTTTTAGAGACTTTTTAGTAAAAAACAACGATCTCCTTGTGAAAACGTGAAGATTATCTTTAGAATACAAGTTTAAAATAAATAAGTACTTATAATTATCGTAACAATCTTAAAATTAGAAAAGTCCTCTAAATAATTGAAACAACATTGTTTTGGGTTCGTATGTTTTCTTTGTTCTTTTTCTGTTCACTCTGATATACTTATATTCCAAAACTTTCAATTGTTGTCACAAAGGAACAAACTCTTTTCTCTTTAACAAAAAACTATTTAAAAAAATCCTGCCACTGTAACAAGTCTCAGTGTACGGAAATAAACGTCGTCGTCGTGGGTGCATATTTCGTTTAACACTGCATAATACCAGCCCTTGGCCTTTACATTTGCATACAATGCACGATGCTTGAGAATCGCTGCCGTAGGTCGGGGACAAATACTTTCTTTTTTAAAGCCTTTTAAAGAGGTGATAACAATCCTTCTTGTTTTATTCAATGGGAAGGCAGTATGTCTTTGTACCTTTGCCTGCTTTAATGGACAAAGTTGTTGATATATTTATTATAAAGCCACGTTACTCGCAGTAATAAATGTCATATCATCGGTTTTACAAAGTGCACCAAATAGTCCTCCCAAGTAACCAAGTGGTCATTGAAAAAACTCTAGTAATTAATAAATGACAGAGACATTTTTTTGGTAGCATAAGTGTGCAATTTCTTGATTATCGGCAAGTGCTTACTTATTTATTAGGTACCTACCTATCCTGTAGCTAAAAGGCATTTGTCACAGGTTGCGGTTAAGTTTCAATCAACTTAATGAATGATTTATGAGAGTTTATTTAACTTAGCAGGTACCTAAGTATTTTAAGTAAGTATATATGTTTCTTTTTCACTCATAGAAAATATTTTTATTAAAGAATGCCTGTTATTGGAGTTCAGTCTAGTACTTGGACATTGTACTATGTATTGTAATTATTTGCTTTCATGACTGTATTCTGTTATGTGTCTGATAAAGAAAATTAAAATTTACTCAATTGATAATTCCCTAGTAATTCTGTTCCAATTTTGTATTAAACCACGAGTTACTGCGAAACCGTAGCAAAGATTAAATAATTACCATAGAACTGTGATGTGAAACAAGCACAGTGTTGTAATTTCTTATCAATAATGTTTATTTCAAAATTGAAACTGCCCGCATGTCCCGAGCGGGGCGATATCGCGTCGACAGTTCGTGTCACGGACTCTTATTGCGATGCGACAGACGCCATTTTGTGATCAATCTCGACAAAATGGCCGCCGATTGGCGTAATTTGTTAATTTGACGATCGCGTTTCAATCACTGGGTGAATTATTTTTAATTGACATGCCTTTGAAAGTGCTGTTTGGCTAATTAATTGGAATTACCGATGTAATTATTAATAAAAGCTCCCAAAAATCAGTAATTAACTAAAATGCTTTGAGCAATAATAATGAAATAATTTTTATCGAAGCTAAAGTTTTTATATTGAATATTGGTACGGATAATCATGGATTACTTACCCAAAAAATATAAGTAGGTAGGTACATTTAAATTAAAGTAATTTAGGTAAACAAACATTTACAAATTAATTACCCAAGATAACATTTCTAAGACTTTTTCACAACTCATTTCATTAAAAACTAAATTAGATGTTTTCATCACGAAAATGCTACATCTTATTAAAGTAATTAACACACCTTTTTTGTATAGAAAACAGATATTTAAAAGAGAAATTAGAAAAAGGCGGTAATTAGGTGAACCGAAAAAGGTACGAATCTCTTTTAATACGATTCACTTCACTAATTAACCCCCATTCTTAACCAATGAATGAGTATTGCTTACTTCAGATGTTTTGAGGAATCCCTTTTCTTTTTGATAAAAAGATTGGTACTTACTTACATTATTTTCTTATTTTACTTTTTACCTAGGTACCTTCTTAATTTATATTATTGAAAATGAACACTTTATGTACTATTATATATTCTGTGACTTTATGTTGAGTAGGTATTATAGAAAAAGTTTTTTTTAACATCGGTAGCTACAATGTATTGTATAGGCAGGTATTTCGATATAGGCACCCAATATTAGATAATATTCAAATTAATAATATTATTTTTAAATTTGAGATTTTTGCATTCACAATGCTATTTTTATACAATACTAAATAATATACTAGAAAAAATACGACTCGCACCAGATCAATACTCAGACAGGAATCGAACCCGCTACTTTTGGATATCCGGTCCAATGCTCTGACCGCTGAACTACCGAGTCACTAGTGACATCGCCGAATTTCTTCTAGTATATCCTACTCTTACGCTGCAAGCCAGCGTTATTTCACCAATGTGAGGAATGACCTCGACATTCAATTGAAATATCTTTCCAGATATTACAGTAGTATTAGAGAGATATAAGAGTAGGATATACTAGAAGAAATTCGGCGATGTCACTAGTGACTCGGTAGCTCAGCGGTCAGAGCATTGGACCGGATATCCAAAGGTCGCTGGTTCGATTCCCGTCTGAGTATTGATCTGGTGCGAGTCGTATTTTTTCTAGTATATTATTTAGTATAATAATATTATGTTAATTTTTTTTTGTCGTTAGGTACCTAACAGCAGATTTTTGGGGTTAAGAAAATTAGTTCAATAAGTACCTAGTTTATTTATTTCATGAATTTTATAAGTAGGTACCCAAGTACTCTCCTAATATTATTTTTTTACCCTCCTAACCAAATATAGAAATGTATCTACTAATAAACATGCAAGGACGAAAAGAAAATTTTCCGTTAAAATAACACGAAATTCTCAGATTGTCTAACGTGACGTACGTACACAAATCATAATAACGTTGAAATATAACTACGCTGGCGTCAGCGTTTTTTCTCCAGAAGAAAACATGGTCGTTAGGGTTCATACATACATCATCAACGTGTATTAACATTGTATGTGAAAAATGTTGCGTTACATCACGGAGTTTAGACCTTATGGTGATGAAAAAGCGTTTTTGTAGAAAAGTCTTAAGGATTTTTCACGAAAACAAGATAATTGCAACATAAACAACGTAGGTTTTACATTGCAAGTTTATAAATAAAATATATTAAGATTATTAATATAATTGAAAAATATTAGACAAAATCGACTCACCCGTAGCAGCTCAGAGAATTTAATATAAAAAATAGCATTGTGAATGCATAAAATCTAAAAATTTTAAAAATAATAAAATATACACAATAGTTGTCTGGGTAGAGGAGGACGCGGTTTTTATTGGTAGACCTTACCAAAAAAAGTTTCAAAATAAGTGCTATAGAATAAGTATACTTACAGAGCTTTTGCGTACCTAGGTATGTAGAGTGTAGAGTACTATCTACCTACAACATACAAAATCAAACAGATTTTCACAATCACAGTTTACCGATATATTGCTTACTGCAAAAAGTTTACTTCACAATTACAGTTTACCGATATTGCAAAAAGTTTACGAAAAACCCCTAAATGCAGTGTCTTGTTAAAATCGTTGACCGAGCTAGCACGAAGCGCGAGCGAAGCGTCTCTGCTTCAGCTTGGACAAAAATGACTTCGCATGTCTGTCCGTTTGTTCTCCTCTACAGGTCGCTTTACACAACCGATTCTCATGAAATTTTGTGTGCAGGTTCGATAATTATATTTTTTTGTCGAGCGAGTTTTTAGAATTTTTTCGAAAAAAAAACACATTTCAGCCATTTCGAAAAATGTCACAAACGTGAGGTCTACAGCTCACAGAGCCACTAGTTAAAACTTTTTAACAATTTCACAGCTTTCCTAACTGCTAATTGATGACTATTTAGCCACAAAAAAAATAGAAAAACACCAGAATTCCAAATTCAAACTTGACGAACACTTCCCGCAAACAACCCGCCGGAAGTAGGCGCTCGCATCCACGCAATAAATCCGCGGTAACGACGTCTGTTTCCAAAATAAATAAATTAAGACGGCCAAGTTTCGACGCGCGGCGCGCCGAACGAGCAGCTAATCTAGAAACTTTTCGATTTATGGTCTTTAGGAATGCCTAATCTGCCGTAACGGACTAGTTTTCGGTCTCGGTCCTTCTGAAACGGAAAGTGAATAAAGTCCTGTATTATTATTAACCATGCTTGAGGCAGTTATTTTATTTTTAGATATTATAGTTGTTACAAAATCAATTATTTCAAATATTTTAAGTATCTACCTATGTTTCTTTTTCACTCACAGAAAACATTGTTTATTAAAGGATGCATGTTGTTGGAGTTCAGTCTAGTACTTGGACATTGTACTATTGTAATCATTTGCTTTCATACTGTATTCTGTTATGTGTCTAATAAAGAAAATTAAAATTAAATTAATTAAATATTTATCTCATGAACTCGTAAAAAATAATTCAAAAAACTACCCAAAAATATATGTTTTAAGTTTTTAAGAATTTTAGTTAAGTCGGTTGTATGACCGAAAGTGGCGCCCTCAGAGGTTTTTATTCACTAAGTTATTATAGAAAAAGATTTAAATAATGTTTATCGTGGAGATTTTAGGGCCCATGGTCTAGTATTTTTAGAAGGTATCACTACATGCTCTCGTAGTCATTCATAGAAGTAGATAGCAAATGTGTCAAAACGGCTACTTTTAGCAGTTTAGCTATCTACTTCTAGCAGTGACTACGAGGGAATGTAACGATACCGTCTAAAAATACTAGACTGTGGGCCCTAAAATCTCCACGATAAACATTTTTAAAATTGTGTATTAGAATTATAATTATTAAATATAATTCACCGCGGCGCCACTTCCGCTCACCACCTTAATTTATACTTTCAAACATCAGTGTGGTGTGAGACATGCGTTCTAATCAAAACATGATTAGAATTATCAAAATGTTGCCATACTTCATTAAAATTTTGTGACAATAAACTAACCTATCATCCATCATCACCGTGTGAATCTTTCCGTGTAAGACTAATAAAGTAGTTAACACACGATGCGTTTAATTTTTTTCACATAAAACTGTTAACGTATCGATTTGTTCTGCCTCATCGGTTATAAGGAATTTCTATAGGAAATTAACAACAATAAACGTTATAACTTTATGGCCTCCCGTGGTATGCTAAATCGGATTATCTTTATTAGTTTAATGATCAAAAAGGAACTAGTTTTTACCGCTGCGTGAAAATTTAAAAATTACTTTATCTCAACGTTTAGTGGTTAGGCATTGAAAGAATAATTTATATGGCTACTTTATTTTTATATATGCTTTATGAGTACATCTTTTTAATAAACTTATCCTATATACCTACTTTAAGATACCTAGTTAAGTTTTCTAGAAATAATTTAACCTTTTTGAATAAATCGCATTTGCAATATGTTTTACAGTATACTATTTCAGTATTAGATTAGAACTTTGTCACTCAGTTGTGGTTGTCATTTGTCATCGATATCTGTAAAAAGTAATTTGACATATATTACAGAGTGACAAAGTTCTAAACTGTATACACATTTATTTATGCACGTGACTGTACCTTCATTTGAATTCCATCGTGCGAACAGCATTGCATTTTGTAAGTCAAATCTAAGCGAAAAAGCTACACCATTTGCTTCGTGTTTTCAGCACGAGGTTCGAATAAAAGTAAAAAAAAACTTTTCAATGGATTCAGTTCGCGGTCATTATCAAAAAGTATTGCAGTAATGAAGCCCATAATAGTATTCCGAATTTCTATATTTCTGTACGAGTTTATATGACTTGACGTATATCACAGAATACCTAATAGTGGGTATAATAATAAGTATGTGAACATGTTTCAACCATAGCCTTAGGAACTTGCAAACTTAAAAAAAATACTGGAATTTTCTAGCATGTTTCTTTACTTCGAACCAAATTACCTATTCATAAACAATACTTTCAAAATCACATTCAAAAAAACAAAAGAGCATCAATCGAGCGAAAGGATTTCAAATATCGAACGAGATCTAACGAAAGTAATGATGGCGCGTCACCACGAACAACGCTATCGTTATCTCTGTAAATCGGTAAACGATAACGACTGGCAGGTGTCAGTTCGTTATTGTAATTGTTGGCGCGTGATGTTTCTGCAGAACCGGAATAAATGGTCAAATTGTTTGTCAATTTTAATGGGCTCGGACGCAGCGTTTTATCAGTACTTATTTAGTGGTTGGACTTCATTATTTCTGCCTCAATAACTATTTTATCCGTTGAAATATCTGACATAACGATGTGTGGATTCGACGTGCAGATTACGGCAGACATGTAGGTAGGTATAATAAAACACAGTTCTTTTGCTCTAATTAAAAGATCATGACACGCTAAAGATAAAGCACACACAGGTACTACTTCGGAAACAACACCCAAATTTCAATCATTTTAAGTTCAAAACCTCGCGACTTTCAGTAAGCTGTAACTGAAAAATTCATACAAGTCTACTCCATTTGCTATTAATTTTAATGAAACGCTCGTGAAGTTTCCTTTGAGCAAGTTGTTTCTTATTTTGTTGGAGATGTAGCGCGGGTCCCCGGGGAGTGCGTAAAACGAAGCATCCAGGGTTGAGTGTTTCGAGTTTCCCGACTTTGGCAAACAAAAATGTTATTATCTTTCCGCGCCTTTTAGACGGAACGCGTCAATAACTTATTGAAAAACAACATTTAGGATCAATAAATAGTACTTTTTTTGACATTGAGCTATAAATGACATTTGAATCTCAACGAGTTATTTATTAAACGATATAAGTAGTAAGCACGTAACGCGTAAATGTTCCAAAAATAAAGAGAGTATCATAATGCTCTCAAATTCTAAACCCTGAAATGCTTCCCACCATAGCCTTCTTCACTTACAAGCCATGAACATAAGTTTGGCAACGTGTATTACTGTCAGTTCGTGGTCATATCGTCGTCGGTCAGTCTCCATACTAAATGTATGGGAATATTTCAATTTTAAAAGGTCGATATTTTCTGTCGTAGTGATTGTGTGGTGTTGAAAATATGAAAATAATGTAGTGTAATGTATTGAAGTTCTTTATTTATTAAACAATAAGAAAAATATTAACTTTAACCAGGAAAAAATGGCTGTCAAAGATGTCATCTTTTGTTGATTTTTTTCAGCAGGGCGTTGATTAACACTAGCTATAAGTGATATATCATTAGAAAGGTCTTTTAAAGACAAATATTTGCTGTTAATATACTTTATATCAATTGTTAATACTTTTGGAGTTAAAGGTTATTGAAGTATAAAACTGGTTTATTGTCTATGGGAGTTGATCTACTCCACCTCTAGCATTGAATGATATATCAATAGAAAGGTTTTTATATGAAAAATATTTGTTGTAAACATACTTTTTATCAATAGTTAGTATTTTCGGAGTTTTAGGTCATTAATGTTATAAAATTTGGTTGATTTCAGAGCGATTTAACTCTCAAAGTACTAATAGTTGACGTTTGCTGTCATACAATAAAATGTTTCAAATTTAAATACCTTTCCAATGATGTAAGATTCATTGCTATAGAAGGCCTAGATCAAAATGCTCATCGTACTAAAGGACCCCTGAAAAGGTCAAAGAATTTGACTCAAACCCTATATTCTTATAAATAAATAATAATAATAAATATTAAATCTTTATTGAAATAACCTTACATCACAATTTACAACTCGTTTAAACATAGATAATAATGGAAAAAGGAATAATAAATAATTATTATTATATTATTTTACCAGTGCTTGACCACATGAGATGTTGCCGTTCTGCTCACTTCATGGCTTGGAAAATATAGAAGGCTATGTTCCCACTCAAGGTCTTCGTATTCTTTGATTATCTTTGCATCACCATTATTACTTTTTCACATTTTTATCTAACGACCGACGCCGACGCCTCTGAAAATATTCGGCTAGTGTTTTTTTCATACAGTAGCATTTTCTGGACGTACTTACCTAGCCGCTCTTTACGTGTAGTGTAGCCGCTTCTCAGAATTTAAAAAGAATCGTTTACACACACATTTTGTGTTTTCTTTTTCTTAAAAACAGCTGTCTCCTAATAACGGTAATGATGATACCATAAAAAATATATCTTTGTTGAAAAATACTGCCTCGAGCTTAAAGCCACAGAATAAGTTAATGATTTTTATCATTAGCTTTGTGCCATGATGCTGTTTAGTTTTCATTTTTTTTATAAAATATTGCAAATTCTTTAGAAATAAACTTAACATAGCGGTGTCAAATATAGTCTATATGTATATGTTTCCATATATTTCCGACGGTTTTCCAAGGGATCCGCAATCCGCGGTGCAATGTCAGCAAGAGATTTAGGCAAATTGACATAGGCGCGGGTTTTATTGTACTTTATCGAGGGACCCGGCTCCCCCGTATGGGAATATGGAAGTAAAATTGAAATTCTCTTGTTTGATTGTGTATTTGGGAATAAATAAACCTGTTCGATAATGTTTCCTTTTACTTTTTCGTTATGTATAATAACACCTCTTTGATAAAATTCTTTTGAAGGATAGGTCTATTTTAACACGTTTTTTTTTCATTACAATTACAATGCAAGTTTACAGAGATGTTCTCCAAAGCACATGCTATCACTATTTCTGTATAAAGAAATGTTTAGTTTTCTTTGGTATTTTATTTGTTTCATATAACCGCCTCTGTGGTGTAATGGTTCGCCCACCCGTGTAAGACGCCAGGGTCCCGGGTTCGATTCCCAAGAGGGGTACAATTTGTACTCGGTTTGGTTAGTGGTAGTACTTATTTCAAGTCCGCCTGGTTAGCTACCACCATCTTACCTAAATCTGAGGCCTTAACATTTAAAAATTGCAGTTAGGGGTAAGATAGCCAGTTTATCAGTGATGAGGATTCCGCATGTAGTACGCTTCTACCTTCGGCCTTAACGTCACTGAACATCAGGTGAGGTGAACGCCAAGCACTATTCCGTTGTGTTTCTTTTACATTGTTAATCTCAAAATGCCAGGTGACTGGCAACACAGAAGTGCTACGTGAAAGAAACAGTCGGCAATGACCTACTTCCATAGTACCATACCATCGCTATCTCAGATTAGCAAGTCACGAACGCACAAGGATTTAAACACACGTATTCAACTCACGAGTCTGCAAATGTACATAAATACTTAATTAAAACATCAAAGAGTATACAGAATCCCTAAAAAGCAAAAACGCTTGGCAACAACGCTTAATTTAAAAAAGGACAGCGCTCCAAAAAATAATATATACTTATCATGTATACCTATTTTTAATCAACGTTTTGCACAAGTAAATTAACGATCGTTTTAACGTGGATATGTAATGTTGTGGAATAATCGTGTTTTGTTTACAAGTTCTAAATTCAAATCTCCTGCCAGTCATTAGAACCTCAATGCCACTAAAAAAAGATTTGAAACTTCTTTGAAATACTGAAATTGCCATAAAAAACATGAAAATTGTGTGGTGTGTGTTCTTTGTATGGGTGCAAAGCAATTAAGGACTAATTGTTTTGAATACACACATGTTAATTATTACCCAAGCACAAAGCTTGAAAGCAATTAACCAGGAAACGATTTAATTTCACTTCAAGCCATTTCGCTCGTTATAACTCATCTACCCGCAGTTATTTAGATTAGTACGTACACGTAAATTAAATTTATATATGGAAACTTACACAATGCGCGAACAATCACAAAGGTTCCAAACACAAATTAGATTCCGAATTCAAACATTCGCTGATTAGATCCGAACACAGCCGAGTCACGTCGCGCCAATTAGAAAACGGTTCCGAATTAATTTGAAAATGGAACACTCGATTTTGATGTAGTGGAATCTGTCATGTGCCTTTTGTCTAAGCTCACAAGCAACTTCCGACCTTATTTATTCGTTGCATAGATCAAAATGAAGTTGTGTGTCATTTTCATGAGATAATAGGTGAAATACTGAATATCATCCTCATCCGGGAATAAGGATGGAATTTGAATTTAACGGCACAGGATTTAAGGTCCATTATAGCATTTTATTGCTTTTTAGTAATTACTAAAATGCGTCCTACTTGTGCCCTTATTAGAACGTGTTGTGTTTCCAAAATGAGGTATGGATGTAGCTTCCTGCATCCAGCTTTTATTAAATAATGATTCAGTAGGTTATTGGCACGATGTAAACTTAGATTCACATATTATAATTCACTTAATATTTTTCAGTTATATTAAGTACTTAACTTAATATATAAAAATAGCAATGTGAATGCTAAAATCTAAAAAATCTATATTATAATTTAATTTAACACCCACTAAAAAACTTAGGGATGTATTTCATAGCACTTTAAATTTGATGAAACCAGCTATAAAATTGTATATTATCATCACTTTAAAATAATGATAGATCTATAACTTACTACTATCACTACAAAAATAATGGTTTGCACTTTAACAATTTTGTCAGCACTTTAAAATAATAATAGATCTAAAATTTAATATTATCACAACAAAAATAATTGTTTGCATTATAACTGTGTCCCAACTCGGAAACCATTTAGTTTTTGGACAGAAATGTCAGACTGACCACTGTTAAAATGAGAAGGCAAGATGATAACAACTTGTGGCATAACGCATACACGCCAGCATGTCGGTTCTGTCTGGCGTTGTTGGTCACAATGGAACCTAACCTCCTCCTCGGCTCCTCTCTCGCTGCGCCCGCTCGTCGTCGCACCTAGTTACTAAAGTTATAAAATTAATTTGTATGGTGCAAAGTATTAATTTTAAAGCTAAGCAATTAAATTGTATAGTGCAAAGTATTAATTTTAAAGCTTAGCATATTTATAGTGGCAACCATTATTTTTATAAGTAGTTCATTCAATAACAAGCTAAACATTTTAAAGTATGTTACAAAGTGCATTTATATATTCCCCAAAAACTTACAATCCGTCTAACTTAGATGAAAATTCTCATCCGAGTGGTTAAAAACGAGTCGCTTCGCTTTTTATATAAAAAATTTGGTAGTTTAGCTTAGGTTTATAAAAATCGGTCTGCTCGGTGGCGCAGTGGTTTAGCGTCTGGCCCAGCGATTGCGGAAGTTAAGCAACGTTCGCAAGGGTCGGTCATGGGATGGGTGACCAAAAATTTATTATCTCGAGCTCCTCCGTGCTTCGGAAAGTACGTTAAGCCGTTGGTCCCGGCTGCATTTGCAGTCGTTAACACCCACCAATCCGCATTGGGCCCGCGTGGTGGGTTATGGCCCGTCCTCCTTACCACCCATAAGGAAGGCCTGTGCCCCAGCAGTGGGGACATCAAAAATGGCTGATGGACATATAAAAATAGCATTGTGAATGCTAAACTCCAATTTACGTGCATATCCTATGTACGACTGTATAATAATTTAAAATCTACCCTATATTTACCTTTGTGTACCTAACTTAGGTTCACGATAGGTCAGTAAGAAACTACATGCATTGAAACATGAAACGTCTCCCATATGGGACGAACATAAAGCATGGCACTTTGGTCGCTGAACACAATCAACATATTATCTATGAATAAATGTGTCTTCTAAATTCAAAGTTAAAACCACTAATCCTCATAAAACAAAACCCCCAAGTCACGTAATATATTGGCTTTCAGCTTACCCAACTTGTAAAAACCTCACGTCTCAAGGTCGCTGAACCAATTAGTGACCAGAGTCTCGCTCATTTAGATCTAGGTGTATCGGATGGTACAAAGAACAGGGTACGTTCCCCCCTTTCCCCCTCGTTAGAGGTACTACGTGATCCGCAGACATTTTCTCAAAAGGTTTTACTTTTTTAAATAACCTTTTTCCAGAATTTAAAAGTATTTCATGTTGGAAAATCTTCTTTATTCTATTCAAAGTTCATTATGTGAACAGCATTCTTATTTTACAGCTAATTATAAGTATATATTATACAGTAATAGTAAAAAAAAGGGAATTATTGTGGATTAGGTATATTTCGGATTTCTGTCTAGTGTTCAAAAAATATGTGATTTAAAGTAATATTCGCACTACCTTCTACCATCTTTTCGTAAACATTCAGTGAGAGTTTACCGTTGTTATTATTGACCAAAAATACTATCTTTAAATACTCTAATAAACATAAGTTACTATTTAGATTACTACCCAAGAATAATCAGCTAACAAAAAAAAACCTTCTTTTCCAGACTGCGTCCACATCCAGCTATACAAAGACCTAAAAGAACGCCAGAAGAACGGGCAGACGAAGGCATCCCTCTCCCTGCAGCAGTTCCTGGGCTTCGAATCTGGGTTCACACTGGACAAGGAATCGAACACACTAGCTCTCCTATGCGAGGACGTGGTGCCAGTACTGGCATTCGACACAAGGGAGATTCTGATTCAATGGAGAGTGAAGGTAAGCGCTCAAAATAAAACAGTCTGTGGCCAATGGCCCAGCCACGAAATCTGTCGGATAAACTGCTCATAATTGATGCAAGTGAAAGAGAGAAAACGATAGTTTTCGATAGCGAGAACAACAACTCGTGGCTAGGCTAGAGTCAAAGAATACTAAATAAGTAGAGCTACTACTGGGTATTTTAGACAGAAGGTCTTCAGAAAAAGCTACCGTCATTTGTTTTGTGGCGCTAGAAACTCCTTGGCAGCTGCTACTGCTATATACTAGTACCGAATATTCGCAAACATTACTATGAGGTTTCATAGTGGCCTCGGACGCACAGTGGCAGCGTCCCAACTTCGTAACACGTAAAACAAGCGAATCAATCACAAAGCTCTATTTCAACGCAGTGCGTTCGCATAGGCAAAGGTCGTTTGAGCATTGTTCTCGAATACCGGTATGTCGGAATAGCTTGAGATTGTGCTTATGCTCATCACGCAAACTTTTCCCCATATATCAGGATTACAAAACAGATGGTATATCTTCACGATGTTGATGTACACGAAGTTCGTTCTTGTGAAAATTGTTTAAGCTTAATATGCGTACTTTGATACCCAAGGATTTACGGCAAACACCTTGTTCAAGATCGTGTATTACCAAACGCGTACAGTTTCTAAAGAGCTCGTTAAAACGTTGCATATACAAGTAAACGTGCTGATTATATAGCTTTGAGTGAATTCTGTAGAAACAAATGGGACCGGAGGGATTAGTCGTGGGACCCCAAACAAATTACTACTAATCGGGGTCCCAATCGAACTCATAAGGACTTAAATCCTTTGTATGGTTAATGTATTTCAATCCCTTTCATTATCGATACGGACTTTTTGGTAGTTTACGATTTAAGAGAAATGGGTTTTGGATAATAGGAAGATTGAAATGAACCCTTGACGACTTTTAAGACAGATTAGTTGTTGACGAGGATTGGATCACAGCACAGCTTTCATTTTACACTTCTCATATTATCCTATTAGCTGCATCCTATTGTTTTATAAACATGTGGGGCAACTTAAAATTTCAGCGACCGTACGATATGTAAGTACGAAGTAAGATTCTGTTTAGGGAACTAAATAGGTCCTAAGATCGTAATATATTGACAAAAAATAAATGTCATTGAATTTTAGTTGGGTTTGATCGACTCTAAATACGTAAAATGCTATATTTGTAAGCTTGACCCCAAAATCATCTGTAACGGGTTGCAACTTTCATTGCTTTCATAGAGTGCCACTATGGCTTAGAGGCTAATTGTCTAATTTCAAAATCAATCGCAATCGCTTTCATTTGACTGATGGATGTGACACATTGCTACATTTCTTTGGTTAGTTTTTATTTGTACCAAAAAGAAGCATCAGTGTGTTACATCCTGAAAGCGATTGCGATAGATTTTGAAATTAGACAATAGATAGGCAGGCCTTAGAACAAAGCGACCGCCGACACGGAAATCGTATTCCTAATACGTGGCGTGTGATGACAATTAACTGTTGTGCGGTAAGCGTTCCAACGAAGAGAGAAATCACCGCACGGTTGCTCTGTTGTGTGGCCAGACCCGGACTAGCTAACCTAGGCCCGTATTTATAAACCGCTCTCAACGTTCAGAGCTATTTTGAAATCATACCTGAGCTGAGATGCTGTTCCTACAAGAAGAGCATTTCAAGTATGATCATACTTCTTGTCGGAAGGTATGATCTCAAGAGAACTCTCAACGTTGAGAGCGGTTTATAAATACAGGCCTTAGTTTCATGAAATACTTTTGTACCCACAGGTACAGCACAACCTCGGTAGTAGCAAAGAGTTCGCAGCGGTGCTAGTGTCGTCTCCCAGCACGAACAGCATCAAACCAGGTCCGGTGCGGCTGCACGCGTGCGGGCCGCGGCTAGCGCTGTGCGCGGGCCGCCCGCCCGAGGTGCTCGCCTTGTGGGACGTCAAACTACTCAGGTCAGTATCGTACACAGCACCGTGCTAAGCCCGAGATGATTACCCTGTGGAACATCAAACTACCCAGTTCAATGCAGTTCGCATTAGACTCTGTATGAAGCTTGTCTGTAGTAACTATTTACGTCAACTTAAATACAATGAAAAACAAAATCGTACAATAAAATTACTCACATAATTATCTGCCTAACTAATCCCGTCTACCTTTCCATTCCACTCCCTCTTTCGTGTCACAATAATTACGAAAGCTTCAATGTTGACACTTGACACCGACTCATTACGTAAATCAGGAACAAGGAATCAGGAACAAGAATTTTGCAATCACAACAGTCAAAACTCCGCAACTCTTGCTAATCTTTTTTCACGGGGACTCTTTGAGAAATTGCGTTAATATTTCATCGGGACTCGCGTTTGCATACCGAACTCCGGGATAAGTAGGGATTCCGAAGTTTGACCTACTTGTACCTTTGACGGCTTAACTTTGTCATTTAAAGAGCTGTTTTTAAATCCGAAAAGAGCGATTTCTTTATTTGATTTCTTAAATTAATTTCAGAGTTCAATATTTCAATCTTAATCCATAATACCTTTTCTAATAATTATGAACAAAGAAATACTGAAAATATTATTAAAACATGAGGTCAGAGGATACATGTAGAAAAACTAAGAGACGGAAATACAATGAAAACTCAAAATATACCAGGAGATAGAACTTCTTAGAAACTATAATTACTGACTGATAAAAGCTTTCAAAAGACTTTCTGAACAATCATTTGAAAATCTACAGAAGTGAAGTCGAATGCGAGAAAACTATAATGTTAAATGTATATGATTTCTTTAAACTTTACCTTTTATACCTTTTATGAAGAAATTTATTTAAAGATTAGATTTAAAGAATCAGATGTGAATATGAATATATGAAGGGAAATTGAGGAGGTGATTGGTGATAGGAAAGAAAAGGAGGGAAGGACATGTGCAGACTCCAAATAAACTTGCATAAAAGCAAGGAGATAATAAATAGTTTTTGATAGGCAAAATAATGTATAAAATTATTCGTCACAGCAAATACGCTTAGTATTTAAGGAAATACAAGATCTAAGATTCTAAGCGATTATATCTGTCCAAACTTTTCAAATGCCCCTTCACAATCGAATTATCTCCGCAAAGAAAGGCCAAAGAATTAAAGTCCTTTAAAATATAAAAGAGCTGAAAAGAGGACGGGACGGGAACGCTGGCCTCTTTGAATTGTTGCCCGTCAGTTAAATACGACTTTTAAGAACTTTTCTAATAGCTTATTAAGGTTTGAGGGTTGGGCTTTTTTCCGACAGAGTTGTTTTAGGGATATTATAATTTATTATTCCTTTGATATGGAAGATGCCTGTTGATTCTTTCTGAAAAAGTTTTCATAGAATTTAACAAATGTAAAAAAAAAGAAATAGTCAATTTTAAAAAACAAATTTTAATACAGTTATAAAAAACAAAAACATCAAATTCCCTCGATTGCAATATGTTATAGAGTTATATCTACACCGTAAGCATACAATAAATGTAATCAACAAAATAAGTAAAATAAACCATCTAGCTGTACGAGTATTTTCCCAGATTTTAAACAATTAAAATTTAAATTACTTTTCTAAATTCCAATAAGACAAGAATGTAAATAAGTAATCAACTGCTTCCCATCTGGTTTGTTAGCTATAGCCTGATCCTCCGTAATGGGTCCTAAGTGGGCCCTTCCAGGTTGATTAAGGACTAACTACATATTAATTCCCGACGCTATTGGTTGTCGGTGACCACAATTAACGCATACCTCGGGGTTCTCGGGTGGTTGACTGAAGTGGGCTGTGGGCATCCTTACATTCTTGTAACCACCGGAATACGAATGTATTTTGTTAGTAGCACAACTGAAAGCTTTTGTTGATTTTGTTATTGGATGTAGTGTGATTTTTGTTAGCTTCCTGTGCTTTTATGTTACAAATTGAACTCGTCAAATTAATGAAAAATAAACTTAGCATTTTTAAGGTCACTTACGATTGGGTAAACTCTTTGGTTTCTCTTACGTCTCATGAAATAATTTGCCTATAAGCAATACTTTGGTATATAGACGGACTTTAGGCCTTAAACGTAATTGTCTCTGTGAAATTAAAAGGATCGACTATCCTAAATTCTCAATTTTCAAGTCTTTATTTAGGATCCGTATCTCTTTGGATCCAGCAATAAGGTCGGTCTATTCTCGAAGAGTGGTTCAAAATCTTTCGTCAAAGGAATGAGGACGTAAAAGTCCTTGCGAATCCCCCAATTAGTCCCCAAGGATTCGCCTGTCGCTTCGGCACTCGGGTTTTTGAGAAATTGCTAAGATAATTCACATAAATTCAAGACGGCCGGCCGAAGTCGGGTTCGCTCGCAAAAATGGTCGAGGTGATACCGAGTTTCCATGATTTGCTAAATTAACTGGCAATTGTTGAGAAGGCGGATAATTAGAGAACCTTTTAGACAAACAAAAGCTTAAAGTGTGTACAACATTTGCGTTTACAACAATTATTTCACCTAACTGATGTTTTTGATGCCGATTTTCGAATTTGATTGAAATCTCAAAAATTATGAAGTGCAAATACTTAATAAACTGTTCATTTCACAGCAATCTCACTTAACTATTTTTTTTTGTAAATAGGTAATTCATTATTTTGTTGAACAAGTCACAAATCTCAAATTTCACAATTACCTTAGCTCATACAACCATAGAAATTTCTAAGTCTATGCATACAACTCACCTTAATTCATTTAATGATCCTATAAGTTTTTTAAAGATATAAGTTTTGTAAAGATACATTTTCCCCATTTTTTGCAACTTAACTAGGTTTATGTTCTTCGATATATGTTACATAAATTTCCTAAACACAGGGAGACCAGCAAATCATAAGGGTTAATGATGTGACACTATCAAGGCCCAGCCAGGATTAATAACTAGCGTGTGCGCCCGACGTCAACCGATATTTTATCGCAAATAGAGGCGAAAATAAATTGCTATCGGATTAAACCCGAGGGGGACGGGGCAACTTTCTGTCTCACTCATAATACTTTTATTAAGAGAAAATTGGAGTTTTATTGTTGTTTTGTATCGGGCCAACGAGTTGGTTCACTTCGTGCGGGAACTACGACCTTTGTTTGTTTGTCGTTAAGGTTTATATTTTGTTGTAAAGGTTCATTTTGAAGGTAACCAATCGTGTAGAAAGTAATAGTACATTAGTTATTGAATTTTCCTCGGCTGCGTTCGTTACAAAGCAATTTATTGAATAGTCAGGGTTTACGTGTCAATCCCGTAATATTGCGTTCAGTAAATATATGTTGGATGAAGATTTGTATGTTTTAAGATTACTGTCCACTACTTTAGGATTATTTCCCCCTATTACCGTTACTGTTATGACCTATCACTTATGATCTCATAATTTTAGGCGTTGGAGTTATAGGTACCTTGGTAATAGCCTTCTTTCGATACTACATCATCTTGGATTTTTGGAATGCGTGCGATATTCGATATACTTATTGAGGTTTGTTACATAATACTTTAGTATACTATTATTTATTCTGTGGTATTACCTAAGTGTTGTTAATTTTAATGTTAATTTTCAGTAGTTTAATAATCTCTGTTTTCATTTATAATGTATGGTATTTGTATTTCCAATCAATTTGTCACCTGCTAAATTACTAAGTCCAGTCACAACAGTTACAGTAAAGGCTGGTACACACAGTGGCTAATTTCATTATTAACCCGTGTACACACGAGCGTGCTTACATCTATTCCTTAGGGATTGTGACGGGCTGTTGTGACCATGGTATATGCCATGAGAGACTAGCGTTTTAAGTCTTTAGACGATTTAAAGGGAATAAAACTAAATAATGGAAGAATGGGAGTTTTAAAAGAACTACAAATAAATTCTATGAATTGAGGATAACATAGTGTAAAGAGTAACTTTGAATATAATGCGATGTTACCAGCAACATTATTACATAAAAAAGAGGACGATATTTGTCCCACTCCATGACACTATTAACTCACGAATAAGGTTCAATATCAAGTAAATTGTACGTCGAATTGCGTCCAATTGTCGAGATTATTTTTATGTAGTACACCTGCTTGATGTACCTACTCACTATTCAAATGTAATAATCTGTATCCTAAACCTGTAATTTTGGAAATAAATATTTTGCATTTTTGTATTCTTCTTCTTCAATCTCATTATCGTTAACGTCTGCAATATTAAAAGTACATAAAGTTGCCCATAGGTGTTTGAAGACATAAAATTCCGCCTGTGAAAATAAATGATATGCAGCTAAAAAGAGTTTCCAGATTTAAGTACCTGGGACACTGGCTTACTGAAGACCTTTCAGATGATACTGATATGGAAAGGGAGCGCAGGGCCTTGGCAGTAAGATGCAATATGCTGGCTCGCAGGTTTGCACGATGTACTAAAGAAGTAAAAATGACTTTATTTAGAGCTTATTGTCAATCATTTTACTCGTGCAGCCTGTGGGTCAAGTATACACAAAAGTCGTACAATACCCTGCGTATCCAGTATAACAATGCATTCAGGATACTGTTGGGGTTGCCGCGGTTCTGTAGCGCATCAGGCATGTTCGCAGAGGCCCGCATTCAAGACTTTTATGCCATAATGCGCAACAGAATAGCCTCGCTGATGCATAGAGTCCGCTGCAGCACCAACAGCCTCCTGACCGTGATTGCAGACCGCTGTGACGGTCCAATACTGAAACACTGGGTCACTATACATATGACCCGTGTATCAGTCAAATAAAATTTGTTTCTAGCCCTGTTGTTTACTAACATAGTTATGTAAGTTTTATTTTACTAACAAATATGGACTTTGTCTGAATTAAATAAATAATAATAATAATAATAATAAATGTTAGGTCAGTAGTCTGACAAAATGTAAAATTAAATTAGTTAACTACAATAATGGGAAAAGTACCGTTATTTCAAATACATGGTCGTTGGAAAAAACTTTTTCAGTTGTACCATTTTTTTGTTATTCCAACTACTAGGGACGTTTTTAAATGAATCGCAATCTCTTATAACTTGTACCACAAAGTTACAGCAGTGCCTGAAGCTATCCGCTTTAACTACACAAACACGACCCTAATGAAGCCAATGGAAAATAATAGATCCTCTAACTCTTCCTAACCTTTGTGGGTTGTGGCTAGTAAATTGCTCAACTTTATGCGTCTACGGTATATGCTACAAAGAAACTAAACACACTCAAACCAAAACTAAGCGAAGCTGGGGTACGGAATACGGATGGCTAGTTAAATACAATAGGTACTAAGATTTAATACAGTCTTCGTTAATATTGTATTAGATTCTAGCTATTAAATTGCCTTTTTGTTTCGGATTTTCAGATGTGAATTTTTACATTAACATTTAGTTTAAGTTACAGCGAATCTTGATGTATAACAAAATCTAACAATTAGCGTCATTTTGACAGCCCTTATACTTAGCTGGACAAGTTCAAACAAGTTAATTTGACACGATGCATCATTTACCAGCCACAGCACACAAAATTAACAGCAATTACAGACGCGTCACTCGTATGATCGATGGTCGTGTTTTTTCCATCCAAGAGTTCGTTCAGAGTCAAGGATACTTTGGTTCTTTGGTGAATTAAAGTACCGGGGTAGCTAGTTTAATAATATTTCATATGGTGAATACCTAGATAGATAGATAGTCAAATCAAAGAGACATACTTAGCATCGATCTTTTTTCTAGAATAATTCTTAGTACCTAGTCTTTAATAGTACCTCATTTTACAGTTTCTTGCATTAATTTTCATATCTTATTTTCTGTGTTAATAACTTGTTGTTTCTTAAAGTTGACGAAGAAAGAATCAAATTTTTACTTTACTATTGAAGTCAAACTAGATAGTTAAATATTCAGTGAACGAATTTATTCCATTTAGCATAGTAATGCTAATGCAGTATAATTTCAATATTTTGATCATTATTGGATCAAAACAATAGATTTATAAGCAAGCGATATGCCAAAATATTCATCAATATTTGAACCGGGGCGGAAATTGGATGCGTAGCGCGCTTTAATGTTAATTGCACCATTAATACGCCAGTGGCCATTTTGTTTTGTGCCACCATTTTGAAGCGAGATTAAAATAATGCTAAACGTTTAGTAAAAACAGGGAGCATATTCTTTGATGGAAAACAAAACAACATCACATAAATTGCTTAATTACGTAGCTATCGTGGGGGAAAAAATCCTTGCCAGCACAACCATTCGCATTCTACTAGGAAGATAGGTAGGTACTTACCCTAAAAAAATGGAAATTCATACCTGCATCATCAGGACGATCCATCCAGTGGTTTAAATCAGATAGTCAATCAGGTGATCTTGACCATTAACCATTTTTAATATCCTCACTGTTGGGGCACAAGCCTTCCTTATGCGTAGATAAGGTGGATAGGCCATAACCCACCACGCGGGCCCAATGCGGATTAGTGGGTGTTAATGATTGCAAATGCACCCGGGACCAACGGCTTAACGTGCCTTATGAAGCACGGAGGAGCACGAGATAATAAATTTTTGGTCACCCATCCCATGACCGACCCTTGCTAAAGTTGCTTAACTTAACTTAAGTTGCTAGGCCAGGCGCTAAACCACTGCACCATCGAGCTCCTCAATAGGTGATCTTAATATACCCAAAAAAATTGAAATCAAAATTCTTAGTAAAGTTTGGCTCCCAAACATTATTCTCCAAGTTATTTCTAACTTAGTACGTTATTGATGAAGTCGGCAAACTTATCGTTAAATAAGATTCAGCTGAAGGATATCAAAGCTCAGGTATTAATTAATATCGCTACGTAAACACTGATTTTGAGACGAGCCGAGGTAAATATTGATTCATAAGGAGTCTCCCCTTTAGATCTTGAGTTGAGATAAATTAGGGTTGCCTAAATTGGTGAGTTAGTAACGATAATTTTGAAATTATTAATAAAACGAATCAGTCAATATCAAAAGTTACAACTTGATAACTTAACAGAAGGTTTAGTTTTTTGCTAGATTTTACAAAAAAAACCTTTTGTATTTTTGTGATATTTTTTTTTTAATTATGCCATTCATTAAAATTTTTAAAATTGGGTGGGCGACTGATCGTGTGATTAGACAAAATCTATTGTTTGTAACATTGCATTGTAAATTGTTTTTTTAGCTTAGAAACTAATCAATAAAGTATTTTTATTATTTTATTTTTATATTACTATGGATATGGAGGTCCGGCAGTGGACAAAAAACTACTTTTATTTTTGATAATCTTACAATATATTTTTTAAGGTTAACATGGACATCGTTCCGAATTAAAATTATTATTATTTAAAATTTCCCAAGTAGGTAGGTACAACCCTATTTTAGGGGTGGGTGCTGAAGATTAAAACCGTGTTGAATTTTTATCTGTTTTTCCGGTACCTAATTAACTGCTTCGTAACGAAGTTACAAGAGGGTCCATTTTCACTTAATAACTTTATTTTGAATGGCCTTTGGAAGAGTTTTCGACAGTAAATTTTGCACTTGTAATGAATTTTAAGGGTTATTGTTTGATTTTGTTTGATTCTATATTTTTGTTGATTGTTTATATTCTTGGTGAATCTTGGAATTTAATTAAAAGTCATTTTATTTATAAGAATCTTTTACTTTTCTCCATTATGGATTTTATGACAAAAATGATAAAATTAGAGACGATTTTATTTTTTTATGTTCCCTAAATATTTATTCTTAAAATAACAATATTTTACAGTGTTTTATCACCCAATATTCCAAAAAATAAGACATTAATTTCTATCAAAGGAAAATATAAAAAGTAATACTTATTCATGGGAAGAAAAATGTGATTTGTCTTTCTACCTATATCAGTATACGTAAATCAAAGTGTTTCCTTAACAAATGAGAATTTTATCCGGGCAAAGTAATCACTTAGTTTGAAGCTCCGCCGTAAATCTGCTAAGGAATTAGCCAAGAGCGCAAACGTGACAAAACATGTCTCTCCTTATTTATTTAAGTAAAATTTTAATATAATATAAAAAACGCAAAACATTACAGACGAAAATCTTTCAAAATAGCTTTTTTCGTTTATAAACGTTTATACTTATTGAATAAACTTGGTTCGCTTGATTCCGACAAATATAAACTCGTCAAATGAACTGTAATTATTGTTTAATATTCGCAGAAAAATACTTATAGATTTACAGAAAAAATGACAACCATATTGTTTGAAAAACGATGTTCTTTTGTTTTTAGAATAAAAATTGGTTCATACGAACCTTAGAGTAAGACGCGTTTCTTCGTACGAAGCCGCGATGCTCGAAGATACGAACAATACTTTCAAAGATGTTTTATACCTCTTTGGGTTGATCAATGAGGTTTGTGCACTTATAAAAAACGCAAAAATGTAACGTTTTCTGCATGAAAAATTGGTCCATAGCCCATAACCCACTTCGCAGGCCCAATGCGGATTGGTCATTGGTGGGTGTTAATGACTGCAAATTCAGCCGATACCAACGGCTTAACGTGCCTTCCGAAGCATGGAGGAACTCGAGATAATTAATTTTTGATCACCCATCTCACGACCGACCCTTGCGAAAGTTGCTTAACTTCCGCAACCGCAGGGCCAGGCGCTAAACCACTGCTCCAACGAGCTCCACCTGCAAATGGTTAACCTTCATAACTCTTAGTTTTTTTATTTTTTATTTTCCCATGATACAAAATTAAGATTTTTCCAATTTCCGACAAGACGTTTTCCAAACACATGTAAACACAGACCCAGTTGCTAAGCCATTTGAACTTAAGTCAAAACACACGCAGCAACAATAGCTATACTTACCCTGCTTAAGTCAAGTTCACTAATCGCTGTGTACTAAACAGATTAACAGCTGTGCCGTTAAGTTACTTCACTTATGCATTCAGCCACCCGTTTAAGACCCTCACTTTAACTTATTGGAAAAGTGATCCCTTGTGTAAACATGCTTAAACAGGCAGAGATTTATCGTCAATGCTTGAACAATGACTTTTCAGTACCTAAGTATAATCATCGTGATTAGGTTTAAAAATGACTAAAAGTACTTTTAATTTTCGAAATACTTAACTAATTATTTAAGATCATACTTTTGGTTTCTCCTTACCCAACAATTTCTACTTCTAAGGCCTACCTGTACCTACTAAATAAGAAACATCCCTGTCTTTTCATAATCTTCTCTAATTTCTTCTTATCTTAGGGTACTAAGGTATTGGTCTAGAAATGAAACATATTCAAACAAAACATTATTAAGTATAACTTTAGAAATATTTTTATGTAGTTCAGAAGTCTGGATATTGCAGTTAGAACATTGATCCACAAATATTTATTTTGTGAATGAACCAACATCAAAACCCAAACGGTTGATTAAGATATAAACATAATGCTCAAAACATTCAATTATCACCTTGTTTCTTTCAATATCCCCAATCCCCATTGACTCGATAGCAAAGTATTCGATAGCAAACTCCTTGAAGTAACGCAAACATTATTCCAAATGGAATTCATAGATCTTAATAAAATTTTCTCCTTTGGCGCAGCCGCCCACCCGCGGCACTCGCTTTGATATCCCATCTTTTTAATGGAGTAGGGGTGCCACAGGGTCGGAGTTGGGAGCGGATTAGGGTACTTAATTAAGTATTGTTTATTTATTTAAATTATTAAGAAGACTGCTAACTTCATGCATCTGTAAATGAAAGAAAAACTAAGTTAAGAAACTGCCTGTTTAATATCTCATGTTTTACATTACATTTTTAATATGTCTACAAAAACATAAATAGTACATAACTAATAAGTTATTCGTGCATTATTTCGCGTAGTATGTTTAAAAAAAGAAAACTACATTACCTTAAATTAAATATTTCCCTACATCACGAAAGTGACAGCCCACGCAAACCTGTGTAAACGCAAAAGTGGTAGGTATTACTCCAGTAAATTCCTTCAGGAATATAAACATTAGATAGGTATTATGTTAAAGTGATAAGAATAGTCCCTAGAGACAGCTCTGAGGCAGGCTTATCTTATTGTATCGCATTACTCGGCTTTTATTTCCAATTGACGAGTGCTTTTATTTCCAATTGACGAGCGACTGTTAGGTTGCTTATCTTTGCCCGTTACCTCTAAATTGCTCAGTCGAGATGTTTAAATTAAATATTATTGTGCTGATAGAAAGTGAATTATTATTCTTGTATCTTAAAATTACATGTAAATTCAATGCGATTAATTTAACTATGTACAATTGTACAGCAGAAGGGGCAACATTACTCGAGAATGTAAGGTAAAGAGTTTTTACAGATTAAAATACATCGTTTTGTACCGAAAGCACTCTGAATTTAGTCACTTCTGTACTACATAGTTAGTTTAATCGCATTGTAAAGTGTGTTGAATCAAACAACTCACTATTCATAACACTACATACATCACTTTTCCAGTTGAAACAAAATTTCTGCAAGAAAGTGTCTGAAATCTGAAAAACCTGTCGTGCGCGAGGCGAGCGCACTTGCTATGCTATATATATTATAGTAACACTTGCAAGCTACTGTCTTACACTGACTGTCAAACTGACTGACTGTCAGACTGTCAAACACTTCTTGCAGCTTAAATGCTATACAAAACATTTGGAATTTCAGGTTACAGTTTCGCATCCAAAAACATACACTAATGGTAAGGAATTGGGGATATTTTAAGAATGGCGAAGAATAAAGGGTTGATTGGGACTCAAGATATCAAGGGTCAAAGAGCGTAAAGGTTTTCACACTACAACACATTTTTTTACAAGATAAGATAAGATTAGATAAGATAGAGGATGTGAAAGCCAATCCAAGAAATAGCCAAAATTGTTTGACATCCTTGATCTATATTTTTTCTTTAATTTTCGATATATATAATATATACCACAGACACAGAATACATAATAGATAATATAATACTATCGGGAAGTAATAGGTATAACTAGCCACATAGCTAAAGATTGAAATGATAATAAGCAGGAAGAAATCGTGATAATAAAATTTAATATCACACGTTTTCCTACAACCATATATAACGGTCACAATAAAGCAGGCTAGTAAAACATTTGTTCAATAATTAAAACGCTTAGCATATAAGAGTCAGAAGGCATTATTTATTCTCACGACGCTCTCCTTGTAAAGACCTACGTGATTCGCCTACAAAACGAATTTAACCGACCAAACATGATGGCACGCCCCTATCTATTCAGGAACTCTATTTCGTCGCCTTTTCAATTTGGCTGCACGCATTTCAGAATCGTCCACCATTTTAGCATAGATAAAATCATTTCGGTTTTATTGACGTTTTTGTTTTTATTAATACGGCTTTTTATTTTTTTTAAGACTTGGCACGTGTCGGTGTGCCAGGAAGCTTTATTTGTCTCACAAATATTTTTATATGGCTGTAAAGTTCTGCTTTAAGCAGGAAACCTCTTTTGTATGTGGTTTTGTTTTACAGCCGGAACAATGGGACGCCCTAAAGATGTCTTTGCGAGATTTAGGTTTTATTTGGAACTATAAAATCTCTTAGAAGATTGTTATCTTTTTTGGATAGAACACTCCTTTGAAATTGAAATCTCCGGCGACGTTTATCGCTTAAAGCTATGGGATAAGTAGCTGTTACGTCACTGATTTGTTGAATGGTTTAATTTTCTACTTGAAAAGTTAATTTATGTTGTATCTCGCTTTAACATATTACAATCAACGATATATCAAAACAAAGTTTAGATGCGTTACCCGCACTCCACAATGGCAAGACGAAAGTAAGGTAATTGCCCGACTTTCAATTAGTCAGGCACAGGCTCGTGACACGTAAACATGTGTGTTGTGGTGTGCCACTCTCGTCAGTCAGACACTCAAAACCGTGACGTTAATTTTTGTCCCACTCTTGACGTAATATGTCAATGTGTGTATCTGCAGTACCTGTCGCTGTTTTAAATTGCATGATGTTGGCGCATAACGCATCTAAACTTTGTTTTGATATATCGTTGATTACAATCGTCTTATTTGTTTATCCTACCTACTGTTAATACTAATTACTACCTAATGAGGATACTTATATAAATTAACACATTTGTTAGTAGTTCCATAACTTTATACCACGTACCTATTAAATATCGCATCAAATCCAAAGATTTGGTATACAAACTTGTTTCTTCTATAAAACAACCTTAACACTAAAATAATGTTAAGTTAACAATCAACCGTAAACAGTATTGCATCCATCGCATAAGTAAGTAGATTACTCCGCGATATGGTAGGTACAGCGATTTATCACTTTTAAACTGTCAAAATACAAAAGACAATGAATTTTGACAGTTGAATGTCGATAAAACACATATAAAACACTATAGTACGTGATATACTTATATCGTGTTTTGGTGGTCATGCTATAGGGGGGCAGGATCGAATACAGCCCGTCTGCCGTATATTATTATGTGAAGCTTCCGGTCTAGCATCCATGAAATTCGCTGCTGGAACTCGAAATTAAATACCTATGTATGTGGCCAAATGATTACCAGAGCCAAGAACGCACTTGGATTTGAGCCATCTGAGAATCTAAGCATCCTTTTTAAAGGTCTTAAGCACTAAAGCCTTTTAAGATCTTTATTAAATATCAATGCTTGCCATTATTTACTTGACTTGAATGTAATGTAGGTAGTGAATCAATAAATAAAATAAAATAAATATGAATTTATGGAAGAATATTTATAAGTATAAAAAACTATAAAAACGAGAGTGTTTTTCACTGCAGACATCACTGGTTAAAGTTTTGAAAAATCCTTTAATAAGTTATGTTTTAAATGAAAATGATAGACTTTTTCATGTCGCTTGAATGCTTGAAGGTAGACGCGAAGACGTCGCGAAATCTAATTAGACATTTTAAATTACTTCTTCTTCTTCTTATCGAATGAGGAATAGTGGCCGCCTCTGGTGTTAGAGTTTATCAAGCCGCCCTTAAGGCGATTTAAATTACTGAACTTTCTACTTGATATAAGAAATACCCCAACTTTTATTTTGTACTGGACATGTAAAGAAAGTCTTACCATCTTACGATTAAACAAATTAAAAAAAAGAAAATAAACTAAAGATACGAAAAAGCCTTTAATTTATTAGAATTAGAGCTAGAAATTATATAGTTAGGTTGTTTCTTTTAAACATGACTGTCTGACACTACAATAAAAAAAGTTGCATAGTTGTACACAACTAGCTAATAGCAAAGGGGCAATTGAAATATTCCTCTTATCGTGGGAAGAGTGGAAAAAAAACCCTCCCTCCCAGGTGGGATCCGTGGGATGGCCAGGTGGGTATAGGTGGAAAAGGGGTATTCTACGAGTACCTATATAAGTCCATGACAAAGCTTGATCTTTGACACACGATTTCAGCTTCCCTCGACACATATAAATAATACTTCTATGTTTACATCCGGCCCCCATCAGAACTGAGTCACAAACTCCCAACTTTTGTTCTACTAATTAATTACCGTGTTTAAGTTAATTTGTACCATGCGGGTGGGCTCGCTACTGTTAGAGCTGTGTTTTATGAATCTTTATTAACAAAAAACAGTAAGTATAGGTTATATTATACATCATATCGATATCAACGAATTATAACAATCTTTTTTATGCTCAACGGGATAGTGCTTGGTCTTCACCTCACCTGCCGAAGGTGGTAGCGCACTACACCCGGAATCTTCATCACTGAGGAACTGGCTATCTTAAGTATATCTTCTGATATACTTATATTAAAAATTAAAAATATTTATTTTTAAATTTGAGATTTTTGCATTCACAATGCTATTTTTACACAATACTAAATAATATACTGGTGCGAGTCGTATTTTTTCTAGTATATTATTTAGTATTGTGTTAAAAATATTTAATTATTGCAAATGCACAAATGTGTAAAGTAGAAGCAGCCAAAATAGCCTCTAAGTACTAATTGGCCATACAATATAATACACTAGCCTCCGCCCACGGCTTCGTCCGCGTGGACAGTAGAAAAACATGGTGTCCAGAGTTCCAGTTCAGACCCGTCCAGTTTAAATGACTTCCCTTCTACGGAGAGTTCAAGCCGTTTCCCTGGTTCCACCCACCCGAAATCATACATGAAACATTGCTTAGATTTTAAGTTGGACCCCAAGCTACCAAACAGTGAATATCCCATCAAAATCCGTTCAGTGGTTTTTGCGTGATTCGCGCGCAAATATTTAAAATATACAGTAGTGTATTGAGTATATATTTTTATTAAAAATAAAGCAGGCCGTACATACAAAAAATACTGGAGATTTATAGCGTTGAAGATTGACAACAATAAATAAATAATAAAGTTATTATGTTGAATAAAAATCCGGGCCTTTTAAACTATCGAATGCACTTCACTAGTCGTCCAGTTAGTGCCTTAAATCGTTAGCGTCACTTAAACTAAGTAATTACTTGAGTTTAAGTGCTTTGTTTAACGACGATTTTTATTAACTACAGCTAATCTTCTAAAATCTGTAACCATGGTAAGGTGTAGGATTTGCAATATAGAATTATTAAGCATTTCAATATTGCCAGCTAATAAAAACAAAATAAAATGTTGCGAAAATTTAAACAATATTTTTAAGTCGATTTCAGCAATTTCAATGAGAGCAATCTCAGAAAATTTGGTAATAATCTTCATCTTCGCAACTCGACGTCTATTGCACCTAGGGTGTGCGGCCGGATCACTCCAGCCAGCCCAGCTCAGCCAGGAACGCTCCAAGCGCTCTGCTCCCTGGACGCTGCCCGGCGAGCCGAGGTACCTCGCCCGATATCAGGATTATAATCTTAAAATAACATGTCAATTAATATTTGTTCACAGACGCTACGGGTTAGTGGACAAGAGGTTTTGCGTGGAGGGGGGCTCGAGGTGCGGGCGTGGAGAGGGGCTGTTCGTGTTCGCGGCGGAGGGGGGCAGAGAGCTCACCAACATACTCAATATGCACAGCCACGATGCGCAGTCCAGGCTCAGCATAGCATCCAGGAGTGGATCAGGTAAATGTTGCCTAAATAGAAAGGAGCTTTCGTTAAACAATCAACTAGTCATCATCGAGATGGAAGGGGGCTTGAGGCACAAGGAGGGGTTGTTCGTGGTGTAGGAGGGCAGAGAGCACGGCCAATTCTGGCTCAGCGTAGCATCCAAGAAGTGTCAGGTAATGTGGTATTTACTTGGCGAGGATTTTAGTCAATTATAGCGCCTTTTATCGACAACCGCTTGTAAAACCGATCGATCTTGTGATTCGATTTGATACGCGATTGTCGATAAAAAGCCATATTCGACTAAAGTCGCCCTGGAAATCGACCCATCTAAAAAGTCCATAAATATTGGACTTTTATTTAAGTGTCTTATTTTTATTTTATTTTATTTCTTGGAAAACTTACAGCTACTATTTTTATAACTAAGTATACTATACTATGGTTAGTCATTAGCCAACAATCAAGTTTTCTCATGTAGGATTTTAAGTGTTCCATTACATTTTTACTGAAAAAGTGACTGTCAAAATTAATATCGAAGCGATCTTGTGATTGATCACAATAAGCGATTTATAGCTCTGTCTCTATAACAACATCACTTTGATGTTGCTATAAGAGCTTAGAGTACGGCCTCTGTACGCTAATTTATATCTTTTCTCCTTCACCAGTCTTCGATAAGCGGTTCTCTGACACCAGCTCTTGCCTGGACGACTTCCACACGTCGTTTCGGTCCGCCTCCCCCTCGTGGACGGGCCCGGCCAGCCAGACCATGCACTGCCTGTCCGACCTGGACAGCAGCATTGAGGAAGACCGGCTGCGGAGGCCCACATCGCTGCCCAGGTGCTCCAGCTGCATCGGCAAGATTAGTCATCTTACTAGGTAAAAGCTTTTCTAATCTCTACTTCTATGCTTGTTTCTGTCAAGCATTTTATTTAACATAGACCGCCCCTAAAAACTGGCCTGGCTACGCCTAGTACTCGTGTGAAAAGTAGCCTGACATATGCACCACGATTGTCTATCCCGCTCAAATTCGGTGTGAGTCTATCAGATATGGCACTAAACCGTTAGTACTATTATATATTCTGTGACTAAACGCTAGAAAAGAGATTTAAGGGTATACCTAGTCAGACCTTTATCCCGGAAGTATCAAATAACTATCCCTATTTTTGGTCGTTGGACGCATTCTAACTAGACTTTTTAATGATCTAAGTAGTTAGTTATAATGTAAGCACAGCTGTGATAATATAAGCATCAATAAATTAATTGAATACGGTTTAGCAACAATAGGGATGTTGACTATTTTTTTTATTTTATGTTACATAAATTACCTCTCAAAAAAAGAAACATTGGTAAAAGAATTAATTCGCTAGCATGAAAACTGCCCGAGATATCACAGTGTGAAATGCACACAAATGGACTCGATCAAAAACGCTCCATACTAATGGCTTGCACGTTATGACGTCACGCCGTGCTAGTTTGTATGCAACGCATAGGAAATTTGTTCAGCAGCTATATTAAATATTGTGTTTATCAAAATGGTTTCTTCGACAAATTTGCTATACATTTTACGGACTAATTAAAGGTATCATTTATTTTAATAAATTGTATACTTTTTAAATGGACTTGTCCACCCAACTTTGAAGGGTCATAAAACAAATAATATGCAATATATAAAACCAAGAGGTATACAAGCTACTCTAAAAGTTTAATATGTTTACGATTTTTATTAGTATTTCGTTATTTTATTCATTAGTCAACATCCCTATTATGGAATAATTTACAGCCTTTAATGCTAAATTGTCAGACAATTAAATTAAAATATATAACCATGGTAATGGTAATAAATGTTTTGAGCAAACAACAGGTGCTGAATAATATTCCATCATAATGAGTAATAACATCCGCTCATGACAGGCTATGGTAAATACGACAGCAAAATATGCAATAATTACTATAAAAGACCGTTTTCTTTTTCAGATCGTCAACAATGGGCACTCCAGGTTCAATGATGTCTCCCGTATGGACGATGGAGAACATTCTAGAGAAACGATCGGACTCAGATCGCGCGTCAATATACTCCAGATCAAGCGGCAGTGCCTCAGAGTACAGTGTACCAAGGAGCGCTTGCCTCCTCGATAAGAGTTTTGAGTCAAAGCGAGGAAGCCCGGTTGCCTGCTGTACCCCGACAGTACCGGCTAAAACTGGAAACTCCTGTCAATGCTGGCAGCAGAAACCTTGCTGCTGTCGGAAGAAGTCTTTCAGTGGACCGTACGAAAATTACGACGTTCCAAAGACACCAATGCCTTTAATACAGGTAAGGAAATATCCAGAAAATAACTTCTGAGCAGTGAAATTAATTGTTGTTAAGCATACGAGTTAATAAATAATTTTCTCTTATTTCAGGAGCACCCAATAGATGGCAGTACAGACCCCTCGTCACTCTATGACACACCAAAGAAACTAAAATGTCTAATAAACGGCCAAGCTTGCACTTGTATGCATAATATAAACGATGCCAAAAAAGAGGAAACGGAACAAAACGAAGACAACCAGTGTGATACTAGTGTTAATAACAATGATGCGTCAGCTGAAGCAAATTCGAACTACGTCAATGTTACCCCAGTTACCAAAAAGCCAGATTTACACGTTGACTTTGGAAATTACGCGAACGTAGACCTTTCAGCTACTTTAGAGAAATTCGAAAGCTCTTTACAGATCTTACGAAGTGCTGGATTTAGCCAAGAAGAACTAGATGCTTTGGAAGATATACCGGAACATGATGATGATATATCTTCTGCGACGACAAATACTGTCCATCCTTCTATGGACTGCTGCAATGACCACATAAACTACATGCATATGGAGCCGTTAGAAATCAGCAGTTCGAGTAGCATCAAAAATTGCTCTGACAACATAAGCAGGATTAGTCATGTATCAGATCCTACGCAACATTCTGATACTGTAAGCACGATAAGTACGCGGAGATCCAGCTCAGCAGATTTTACTAAACGGCAAGATGATGATTATCTTAGCAATCAAATATGTTTCACGCCTACAGTTCTCAGGAAAGCTTGTAAAAACGAAAGAATAAACGAGGGTATTCCTGTCACTAATAAAGCGGAGACCAATGTAAATAATAAAAAATTTAAAGTACCGGAAGTAAAGAGTGAAAACGCATTTGTCGCTCGGTTCAGAGATGCTGTGAAAATTAGGCGGTCCTCGAGTGTTCCCAGTAAATCTGATAAGAATAGGGACTCGTCCAGTTCCAATGATTCTGGAGTGTCGACAGGATCTTTGAAGCATCACAAGGGAGATTTCAAAGATTTTGAAATGCCTGTAACGAATTGCAAGTCTAGTAAAAAGCACATGAAGTGCAGCAGGCAAGTGAAAAAGACGCTGACGCCTGTTCATTCGGCGTTCGTGAAGTCCAACTCCTCAGATCCTTTGAAAAACTTAACTTTCCATTTTGAAGAAGTCTCTGCTCTCACCAAATCTAATTCCTGTGACGTCGATACACTTACAAGACGGAAAAGGAGAACTTGTAAGTATTTACACCTCTAATGATTTTGACATAGTTATGTATCGTAGTTAGCATAGTTAGCTAGGTTCAACCTAAAGGACAATGCACACGGAAGTATGGGCCGCCGTACACTGGTTGCATCAATGATAAACTGCTAGGCGATTGCGTAAAGTCAATACGATATGAACTGTCAAATGAATACGATATCCTTACGCAATTCCACCCCTGGTTGCATCAATGATAAATTGAGTTTGAGAAGTTCCTTTTTATTCTAATTAAACGTACTTACTATAATTTTTGAAAGGAGAACAGGGGTTTTCAAAATATTTACAAACAATATATTCAATTTTTTTGATGTATATAGCAACACTTTTAACAAGTGCAGCGGTAGACCGGAAATAAAATAAAAAATTACATGTTTTATTTATTAGTTAATTAAAATCCCTGTTTGAAATAGCCATCCCGAATGCCAGACCATGTTTTAAATAAAACCAATAATTTCTATTCTATTTTCATCTTGATGCATGAGACTTAGCTGTACCAAATATGAGCATTCTCCTTTACAATTAGTTTTAGAAATTTTTGAAATATTGATGTAGTCCCCAAATAATTACAAGTGGCATTTGGAATACTTTCACACCATAAGTTAGGATGCATGCATTGTCTGTAATTCAGCATTTTCAGCTGCAAAGAACTTGGTGGGTGTAAACGACGACTATGTCATATATGACGTGGCGTGGCACTTCACGAAGCGTATGAAACGTGGTATAAGTCCATCCTATTCGGTCTTGCCAACTTCAATCTAGACTGAAACTGCATACACAAGCTTTCAAAAAGCTGTAGAAAACTGTAAAATTTTGCATATAAAACTGTAAATCTACAATTAAAGCAGTAGAGTTGGCACCACTGTCACTGATCCTATTACCTGTCTGCCTTTGTATTGTAAGTTTCTCAACCGCGGAGCGCACAGGACGCGTTTTCAAACTCGCTCATGGTCTAATTTCAAAATTTTTCTTTTCCGCAGTGGAGCCAGAGCTGTCGGCGCGGCTGAGCCAGCTCACGAGCAAGTCGACGTCGAGCGGCGCGTCCGACACGTCCGACTACATGGAGTCGCTGTCGGTGTCGTCGCTGTCGTCCTGCGACGCCGACCGGCACGCCGCGCGCCCGCGCTCCGGCCGCGAGTACGCCGCGATCGACCGGGCTGCGCTCGCCGCTGTGTGCGACATTGGCCACGCTTGAAGACAATCTGTTTTAAAATAATAAAAATGAAGGAGAAAATGTTTTGCTTTTTTGTGTTAAAATATGTATTTATTCAACAATGGTGAGTCTGCGACCGCCACGCTGCGCGCCCGCGCTCCGGCCGGGACGGAGTAGGTGTACGCTGCAATCGACCAGCCTTTCTATTGTCTTATAAATTACCTAAGAATTGCAGCAATGTGTCACATCCATCTGTCAAACGAAAGCGATTGCGATAGATTTTTAAATTAGACAATTAGCCCCCGGGCTGCGCTCGCCGCTGTGTGTGACATTGGCCACGCTTGAAGACAAAATGAAGGGAAAAATGTATTGCATTTTTGTGAAATGTATTTATTCAGTGATGGTGATACCTATGGACGGGAGTGCGTCGCCATTGAACGTGCTGCGCTCGCCGCTGTGTGCGACATTGGCCATCCCTGAAGACTTGAAGACATATTTATCTTGAAATAGAAAGTTAAATAAAAAGTATCAAAACATTTGGTACTTATTTAAAAAAAATGTCATCTTATTACATTTTCATTGACGGGTCCGATAGTCAATGAAATAAAACAAGCTATTATATATATAAATAAAACAAGATATAGCTATGCTACATACCTACAAGCACATTTTTTAAACTGTCCCCCCGAGCTAAGAATCCACAAATGTCAAATTTTATTGTATCGTAAAGTTGATATGAAAACAGGGAAAATTTGTTAGTCCTTTTTTTCTTATGAAAAATATTTTGTTTGATTGATTGTTGACGATAATATTTTAAATGCCATCCCACGTTACATTTCGAAAAATCTGAATGATCTAAGTACTTTCGATGGTATTTTGGTGCCAGCTACAAATATAAAATTAATACGTAGATAAAATATTGAGTAAAGTACTGCAAAATATATTAAAGGCTATAGACATTATTTCGCATGCATCCGAAAACAATAGAAAATCTATTGTGTCTCATTTTCCGGGCCTTGAAGTGTTAAAATATTTCTAATATTTGTGACACAAGTATTACCGGAATAAATTAAAACATACCTACCACTAAAAAAAATATTATTATGTACTAGTTAACTCCATTTATTAAGAGCGTTTATGCGCTACACTAGCGCCGCCAATCGAAAAAAAATCATAGTGCTCAAATAAAGGCAAAATTGTGAATTGTGTTCTTCTAGTGTACTCCGAAGAAGCTTTGTGGTACTTTTTTATCGCTTAAACAATATTTTATAACCTGTCGTTTAGTTGTCGTTTAGTTTATTGCCAAAAGTGGCCCACTTTTAGCAATAAAACTTCATTAAACTAAACGACAGATTAGAAAATATTGTTTAAACGATAAAGAGTACCACAAAGCTTTTTCGGAGTACACTAGAAGAACACAATTTACAATTTCATCTTTATTTAAGGAATATGATTTTTTTTCGATTGGCGGCGCTAGTGTAGCGCATAAACGCTCTTAAATCTTAAGCGTAAGTCCTACTTAAATTGTAAATATTATAAAATGTGTACATAACTTTTAGTACATGAAAACACATCGTTGTTCCTATGTACATAATTAGATTAATTAGTGATGTTAATAGTAATAGTATGTAAAAGACTTCTTAGTACATTTTAGTTGTAGATGTACGAATTTAGTTGTTAGTAGAGTGCCAAAAATATTATAGCTGGCTATAAGTGTTCTAGTAATGGGTTTTTGGGTATTTAGGAAGCTATTTTTTGTAAAATATAATATTAAATATACTTTATTTAACCGCGCAAAATATGTAAATGAAAGATACTACGTTGTCTATGTTTGAGTCACGTTTTCGTAAAATTAAATAAAATCTAGTTTTATAATACTTCTTAGTTTGAAAGTAAATCACATGAAATATTTATTTATTGTTTGTGGCAGTGTTAGTGTGTTTATTTTTAATAAACATAATTTTTCAGTTGAATTGTACCTTATTATTTTTGATAAATAATTTAAGATTCAAAGATTTGGTAATAGAGGTAACTAAACTAGGTAGGTACCTACTTAATTTGGGTACGTATCAGAATGTCTAAAGTTAGAATGTCTAAACTTAAAATGGCAAAGTTCAAAATGTCAAAAATTTGAATGTCTAACGATTAAAATGTCGAAAGTTCAAAATGTCAAAAACGAAAATGTCAAGCGGTCAGATAGTCCAAACTAAAAATGTCTAAGTTCAAATGATCAAAACTTAAAATGTCTAATAGTCAAAATACATATAATGACGTAAATAATTTACTAACCTATGCCTTTCTTTCATTTAGGTACCTAATTAATTAGGTAAAATAATTGCGTGTTAACCTCTGTGTCTCCGCCGCACATCACCATAGCCACGCCGCTTCCTGATTCGGTAGCCGGTGCCAGTCACTGATTCAGTAGCCGCCGAACGCTTTTAAGTTTAGACATTCTAACTTTAGACATTCTGATACGTACCCACTTAATTTATTTTGTGCCTTTTTTCTTATAATAACTTTCTTTTTGCCTATGGTTAGGGTTGAAATGAAATTTGTGTGACTCTCAGCCGTTATTAAAACGTAGCTACATATTTTTAAATATTTAAATGTATAGCAGAATCGTTAATATTTAAAAATACTTTTGGAACAACGCCTGTTTGCAATTTATAAGCAATATAGTAGGTAACAAAGTAAGGCAATTTCATACTACCTTATAATATTTAAAGTTACTTAATAGAGGTTTTATATTCATCCGATTTATCCTGCCAAAATATACCTACTTATATTATACAATATTATATAACAAAATAATAAACTTTTTGTAACATTGATATTGATATTTTTACCGAAAATACAATATAAGTACTTATTTTCACCGCATCGCGCACATTAAGGAGCTATTTAAAACTTAAATCAAATTTATCTTAATTTGATTTTATTTAAGTACTTACTTATTATATATTTGTGCATTATGTATAATATTTTAAAGCATGAGAGGAGTTTTATGTAAAAAAAACGAAAATTCTATTCTTTGTAGAAAAAATAAAATTTTAAAAGCATTTTTTGTGTCTGATGTATTTATCTACTAGTCAACGGAATTACGGTGTCTTTTTTTTAAAACAAAGCATTTTAATAATTATACTTTTAAAAAAGACAATATGAAATTGTTAAAAGAGTCATCAAATCTAGTACTTACCAGTGAAATGGCATAAATTCAACTAGGAGAAATGTAGGTAATTTTTAAAATTTTTAATCCATAATAGAAGGTTGAGATAAGAAAATCAAAGGTGGAAGGACTAAACCACAGTTTTATGGATGAAAACTAAATTTAAGTTTGGACTTTTCTTTCTATAGTTATCGAGAATGCTAACATTAAGTTTAGTCCTGTCAATTTAGTTTGGTCATCTGACGAATCGACACTATTGTAAAATATCTAATTATAATCCGCGCGCGATGAGAATGGTATAATACCTTTTGGAACTGAGACGCGCACGGTACCGCTAACGCGGCAGCGCGGCGCTGTACACTACTGCTTTACAGTCATTTTCAATTCACTTTGACAAGGTCCTTTACCATTCTCATTGCGCGCGGATTATACTTACATTGGCTCCGAGATACCTATGAGAATTTTTTAAATTCTTAATTAAATGATTTTGAGCAAATAATCTTCTGATTTAATCTTTACAAATCTCACTAGAAAAAAATCATTGGTACTACAAGATTTTTTCGTATGGTATTAGGAATATCACGGGGTCTGTTGCACATGTAAAAGTAAGTTAATTTACTGAAATAAACTATTTTCTTATATGTATTTTTAAGTTGCGGTAATTGTATTACTTATGTAAATTTAAAGTTTTGTAATATTACATTGCAACTATTGGTGAAATATAGTGCATTTCAAACAAATGTATTTTTGGTTTTCTTAAAATTACCTCCAAATATTCCCTTATTTCCAAAAAAAATATTAAAAGCACTTTTCTAATTATTTTTTCCGTAATTCTAGACAGATACATTCACATTATATATTTGTAAGTACAAAAATTAAAATGAAAAGCACAAAGTTGCCAAAAGGAGCATTATGAATTATAAAGTAAATTGTCCTCAAAATTAACTCCTTTTTAGGGTTCCGTAGCCAAAATGGCAAAAAACGGAACCCTTATAGATTCGTTATGTCTGTCTGTCTGTCCGTCCGTATGTCACAGCCATTTTATTCCGAAAGTATTAGGATTACACAGTTGAAACTTAGTACGTAGATATATTCTGTTAACCGCTTAACGATTTTAACACAAAAATAAAAAAAAATAAAGATCATTCATGGAACTGAAACTGAAAAAAAAAATTCTTCATACCAATACGTGCTGCTGGGTGTCTATAGATAGGTCTTCAAAAATGACATTAAGGTTTCTAAGACAATTTTTTCTCAAAGTCAACCGTTTGAAAGATAAACACTGCCAAAGTGATAAAATGTCCCCCCCTCTAACTATTGAAATAGGTAAGTGAAAAATCTAAAAAAAATATATGCTATAGATCTTAATAAAAACTTTCACTGAAAATTGGTTTGAACGAGATTTAGTAATTCGTTTTTGAGATATATTATCATACTTTCCAAAACCGCAAATATAACTTTGTCATTCATACCAACACTGTGAAAAACAGAGTTATTTTTACAGACGATAAATTTATTTATTTATTTATGATTTATTCAGAAAACCAACAGCTATATTAGGTACAGATTCAGTAATTACATATAAGTCTTAAATAAGCCAATTATAGGTTTCCATAGCTATAACAAATTTATATCATTATTACAAAATGGATGTTACAGATATCGTTACAAATACCAGAACATTATATTCTTGTAAGATTCAATTAATTGCATTCGTTAAGTAAATTGACAGAAATTGTTGCTTGGCAACAATTACAGAAACAAAAATCAATAGAAATGGATCATAGGCATTTCAAATAGTTCAATTAGTTAAGCAGCTGTGACTACAATTATTGTAAATACATAAATCTAAAGATACAATAAATTTTAAATTTCTATTACAATTACTATTATATTAAATGATAGTGGTATTAAATATGGTATGGTATATAAGGTAACTACGGAACCCTACGGCGCGTGGCCCGACACGCACTTGGCCGGTTTTTATGGTAGAGCGCAAAGCGCAGCGTCTCCATTTCAGCTTGAGAAAAAATGCTTGCGTAATGTCCGGCCGGCGGCTATCCGTTTGTTCTCCTCTACGCCGCATTTCTCAACCGATTTTCGTGAAATTTTGTGAGCAGGTTCTAGAATTTTTCCACGTCAGTTTTTCGAAATTTTTCAAAATGGCGGAGAAGGGCGGAGATATGGGGAAAATAATATTTCAGCCATTTCTAAATTTTTTCCAAAATGTCACACTTGCGAGAGCGACTAGACTAGTAACGAATGTTGTAGAAAACAAGAAAAATCTTAAATAAGATATACGTACGACCCGCAACCCGCAACCGGAAAGATAGTGTTTTTTATTTGTCGAGGTTTCTACGAAAAATTTAGAGGCATACTACGTCACAGAGTGACTCACTCGCTGTCTCGTGACTATCAGTCTCGATTGTACCGTAATTTCGCTCTTACTCTCAACATCTTCGGTAGTATAGTGGTAAGTATCCCCGCCTGTCACGCGGGAGACCGGGGTTCGATTCCCCGCCGGAGAGAACTTTTTTACCATTTTTTTTTTTTTACTATCTTTTATTATGATGTATTACGTACCTCTTGTACCAGAAAAAATCGACTATCCCATAGCATTTCAGACGGGACGTTCCCGTTTTAATATGAAAATAACATTGTGTTGTAAATGCCTAACTAAAATAAAAAAATAACAAATAATAACTTTTATTGGATTTTTATTTCTAAAACTGAAAAAAAAAACGTTTGCCAATAAAAGAGTATCAAACGATAACAGACACTCTACAGAATAACTACGGAAACTGCTCAATTATTAGTAAAAGTACAAATAGACAGCTGTGATCCGCTGCAACTATACACTCGAAAATGTATGGAAAGATAATTTTTTATTGATTAAAATACGTCATTTCGTACCACAAGCGCTCTAAAGTTAACTATTTCAGTTGTACTTTGTTAAATTTATCACATTGTAGCTTCTTTGTGCCTACTTAACATGTTAATAACGTGTCAAACGTGTAACGCAATCTTATCTGTTATAAATAAGGCTTGTAATAAAGGAAGACATTCACTGCAATTCCAACATTAAAGCCGTGAAATTAACACCTACTTACTTAACTCAATTTTATGTATTTTGCATAAAATTACGACAAATAAACCTGAAATTGACTTTACAAATTAAATGCGGCTAAAAAAATTAAGACACATAAAGGAAGACATTCACTGCAATTCCAACATTAAAGCCGTGAAATTAACACCTACTTACTTAATTCAATTTTATGTATTTTGCATTAAATTACGATTAAATAAACCTAAAATTGACTTTACAAATTAAATGCGGCTAAAAAAATTAAGACACTGATGTCTAAATTTGTCTAAACAAAAAAAAATATAGGTAAGACCTACCTACGCGACGAATTAATGACCTCCTCCTTTTTTTGTAAGTTAAAAATTACCATTGGTGGATTGATCGTCACTGAACTTACAAATAAAATGGCCAAAGAAATCCCTGCAAGTTGATTTTAGTGTTTTTTTACAAAACAAATAACCAACTCACATGAACTAGAATACTTATAACAACAACCAACAGCTAAAGGATTACTATTTCAGCAATTTTCCGAAATAAACAAATTTTTATGTTAAATACAAAACAAAGCAGCTCACTTACGGGCCCTTCTCAACAGTTCTACGTAAACATACGCAATTACGAGGAATCTTCACTAAGCCGTCCCTTAGTGGACATCTCACCCCTGGGGAAAGATAAAACCTTTCGCGGTGGGGTATACCCAGGTTGAAGAGTCCGGGGAAAAGTAACTTTATATGAACGTGTATAAACATGCATTATAAAAAAAATACTTATACGCGAAGAATAGATAACCTCCTCCTTTTAAGTTTTTGCAGTCGGTTAAAAAGTAAAATAAAACGGACAGAATAATTTGTTCTTACAACTTTGCCACTTTAATAAACCAATAAAGTTTGTGTGAACTCAATATTTTGCACAAAGTATGAAATTAGTTAACTTTATACACGCTGAAATTTTTATCATTTGGTTCCACTCATGATTACAAATTACAAGCCACTTTTACTATGGGGCCAACTCTCCTCCTCGCAAAAAAAATCTGCTGTTCCATACATTAAGGTCAAGTAGATACTGCACTTTTGCACGGTAAAGATATTATTTACCGTGACTTTTGTATGGAACAGCTGATTTTTTTTGCGAGGAGGAGAGTTGGCCCCATAGTATAAGTTGCTTGTAATCATGAGTGGAACCACCCCACGGCGGGAACCAAATGATTAAAATAACGCTTTGATCGTGTAACAATAACTACTATGGTTCTCAAAGCTTTTTTTATCATAAGAAAAACGACAAAACTAAAATCCGCATTTTTTCGCGTTTCCCGTAGTATAGTGCAATTATTCGTAGCGTGACAACCAAAACAGTGGAATTTCTTTGTACGTACGATAGAAACATATACTTTATAGGCATTAACAATAAATCAATTATTTTCAAAGTTAGGTTTACTTTCATTCTACCCTCAAAAACTTTAATGAGTACCTAATTAAGATTACTATAGATTAGCTGCGGATTTAACACTGGAGAGAAACAAAACGTGACTTTTAATTTCATAAGACAGTCGGCTACGGGCTACGGCGTGCTACGGTTAGGTAAGTTTTTATTTATGTAAACTAAAAATCTGTTAACTTTTTACCGACTTCCAAAAAAGGAGGAGGTTCTATGTTCGTCTGTATATTTGTTTTTTTTGTGTATGTCCACCGATTACTCAAAAACGGCTGGACCGATTGAAATGATTCAAACGTTATTATATTAGGTAAACTCCCAAGTTGGTGCCATATAAAAATTTGGAAATCGGTTCAGTACTTTTCAAGTAATCTTGAAAAAAGCACGAAAATAGTTACGATTTTGTATGAATTACCTCGATGATATGGTCGTATGACTTCTTTGTTTATGAAATGAATAAGATAATTATTTTTTTGTTGGAAGAGGGATATCTTAAGTGTAGTTCTTTAACCGACTTAAAAAAGGAGGTTCTCAGTTTGACCCGTATGTATGTATGTTTCTCTGTGATTATCTTACGTTTGGCTGAGACGATTTTTCTACCTAAATAATATACCTACCTATTTACCTATACTCTAATACAGAAGGTACCTACACTAAGAATAAAAAAATAAAAAATTGTTTAAAAAAAACAATAAACCGACTTCAGAAAAATCTACCTCTAAAAAGCAAGAAATAATAGTCGTAATAATAAAAACACGTCTATGTCGAAGTCGGGTGGGGCTGGAGTACAAATTCCTTTTTTTTTTTATTCTAAAAGCCCCACCCGACTTCAATAGAGGACTCTTTTTAGAGGTAGGTTTTCTGAAGTCGGTTTTTTTGTTTTTTTTATTTGTTTTTTGTCAATATTTTTCCTAATGACAGTGGTGTCCCCCTAGCACCACCGTCCCACAGATCCTGATAAGGGTGCATTAGGAGATTGTACTGGCGCGGCCAACTCCTTTGTACGACCGATTTATTTTCCTTGATTTCGGACTGTTTAAATCCGCTTAGGTATCCGCTTAGGCTTTTTAAAGATGATTTTACGAAATAAATATAGTAACTCATTTTTAACACGATTTTATTAGGTATATTTCTCGTTTATTTGTTTGTTTTTTTACTTACTTATTATAACTATTATACCTAGATGAGTTTCCTCGGTTTTCCACTGAACTCTGCTTTCCTTTGGTTACAAATAATAAAAGTAAAAAACATCTCCTCCAGGGTTTTTTATTTTACTTACTGATTCGGAATATTTTAAAAAATCAGACTACAGCATCCCCTAATTATAAATCATTAAAGAGATGCTTAACCTTTTTATTAATTGATGAGACTGCAAATTTAGTATTTCTACGGATGTCGTTCGAATTCTTTGCTCCTCAGTGTATTATTAATTTAAACATAAATAAACATAACGCATCAATTACAATGTTGATGTAAGCATGTTTCTCACCTTGCTGCACCCGCACTGCAACAAATCACAGGCGATGCACTTTATGAATGGTTTAATTAATGGGTGTTCGTACCTACTCACCTTTTTTTTCTACAACGGGATAGTGCTTGGCCTTCACCTCACCTGATGTTAAGTGACGATAAGGCCGAAGGTGGAAGCGCACTACACCCGGTATTCTTATCTCTAACTGCTGAACACAACAATTTTTAAATTGTTGCTATGGCGTTAGACTTAGTGGTAAGATAATGGGGTACTAGCCAGACGGACTTGAAATAAGCCCTACCATACCACCAACCGAACCGAGTACAAATTGTAAACTCCCCCCCCCCCCCTGGGAATCGAACCCCCCTGCGTCTTCCACGGGTGGGCGAACTACTAGACCACAGAGGCGGTAGATATAGGTACTCAAATTACTAATAGGTACTACTATTTTAAAATGGAGTCCATTTAAAAATAAAAGTCCATAAAAGCTTCTTTTCATTGATAATGATGATTATGAAAATGGTGGAGGAGTTATATTTTCTTTGAGGTCATTTTGTAAAGACCCTTTCAGACGTTCTCAAACAATATAAAAACTTAATTGGTTTTAGTCGCAGGTTTCTGTTTTGCAGCTTCTTAATTTATAAGAACCTTATGATATCATGACGTCACCAAACGAATGTAGGTTGCATTGCCAAGATAACAACTTTATGACCGATTCATCTGCATAGTGGTAGGTATCAACTTCCACATCTGAAGGCGATCCGTGACGTCATCGATTACGTAACACCACGTGGTATGACGCACTACCGGCATAACACAGCCATCATCATCGAACCTGGGGAAATATACTCATTAATATTTGACCTCAGCCGTGCCGTGATGAAAGTGGTTTTGAGAATCAGTGCATTCTGATAAATAAATACTGAATTCTTTATGGTAGTTAACAGTGAAGTTGACGACCCGAATTCGGATTATGTGTGCTAGTGTAAATAATTAAGTTACTTAATATAATTGAAAAAATACTAGAAAAAAACAACTTACCCGTAGCAGCTTAGACGGGACTCGAACCCGCACCCGCACCCACACCCATAGGATTTCGGCCCAATGCATGTATTCTGTGCCAATGCACTAACCACTTGCAGCGAAAACGTAAAAATTTCGCCACTCCCACTAGCGACTCTGTTGCATAATTTATTGGTTAGTGCATTGGGCCGGAATCCTAAGGGTGCGGGTTCGAGTCCCGTCTGAGCTGCTACGGGGGAGACGATTTTTTTTAGTATTTTTTCAATTTTATTAAGTAACTTAATATAATATAAAAATAGCATTGTGAATGCTAAAATCTAAAAATTCAATAGTGTAAATAACCCAAAAGCAATAAAAGTAAAACTCTTTTTGGTGATTTTTCAATCTGTAGTTTGTAGAAATTGCATTATATAAACTCATTAGGCTCATTAAACTCATTTTAATAAAATACCAGCGTATGTTAAGTAATTTGATCAAACTTACCTTATTGTTGGTTAGTTTCAAGGTGTAGCAAATAAGTCAATTAATATTATTAAGTATTTAGAAAAAAATTCTAGCATTGCGAATGATAAAAACTCAAATTAAAAATCACATCCAGTCAATCAATGAAAAACAAACCTAATGTTTATTTTAGTCAAACTAATATAGAAAAAATATTTCAACTCTCACGAATAAAATTAACAAAGTTGAAATAATTGTATTATTTTTTCCAAACAGTAGAATAGAATAGAATAGAATAGAATCATTTATTTGCGAATACTGAGTATACAAGATCTTATATAAGTACAAAAAGAATACTATTTTGGCAGATCTACAGTATTTGCCTTATTAATGTAGGCATGCAAATATTTAAAGAATAACAGAACAATAGGCTGATTATAGATAATTTAAAGCGGTCATATTGATTAAAATTAATAAATTTAGGTAAGTCATAATTACAGTAGAATGTCAGTAATAATAATATAAAATGTCAATAGTTCAATTAATGCTCAATTTAAAAAAAAAAATATATAATTCAAATGTCATGACTATTCATCCGCTTTTTATAAAGGTATGTTCAGAAAATTATAACAATTGGAACATCATAATCATAAAAAAGAAATAATAAAAAACAGTACAGTTCAACGGAGTTTTTGGCCTGTGCAAAATTCACAGCTGATACAGACCACACGTATCAAAACTGACAAAAGTTCCCTTGCGTACGATGATTTTAATAAATTCGTCGCTGATTAATAATTTTAAATACATACTAAAAATTTTAATATCGTGCAACATATTCTCATGTAAAAATAGTATACCCATAAGAGAAAAAAGATCTAAAGATCTTGATATCGATACACTTGCTTAGCAAAAAACCTGTCGCGTCTATCGTTCTTTCGCTATCACTTGTGACAAGGACTTAAATACTTTCTAATTTTATCAATAACAGATCATAATTATGAATATACAACAACGTGTTACAAAAAACCCCTAATGCCATATTTGGTAGACAGGGACCATCAAACTGAACAACTTTTACTATGGGACCAACTCTGAATTCGCAAAAATCAGCTGTTTCATACATTTTGATATTTTCGTTATTAATTTATGTATGAAACAGCTGAAGGCAGTCGTGTTTTTAATAGGTATAAGTATATATTTTTCTTTCGTTTTAAAAAAAATCTTTTACCATCATCATTATCAGCCGCAAATAATACTTACTAAATTAAAATAATAATAAATAATAGTACCTACAAGTCCCTAATTTATTTTATGTGTAAACATAAATCGCATTTAAAAATGTAACCAGTATCTTATAAAACCTTAGGGAAGTCCTCACATATTTCCACATGAAGGCAACCTATCACATTCTTCATCACACCACACTAATCAATAATGTCTTAGTTGGAAATTGACAGGCGACACTCGGTGCATATAAGCGCGCGCGCAGACGCCCTGCACCAGTCAGTGGCGGGTGAAACGAGATGAGATCGGTGTTGTGTTTGTGTGTTTGCGCGTTCTTCGGTGTAATCAATGGTGTGTATTAGTGTCAATATCAAAATCGAAAAATATTTTTATTCAAAAGAAATTAAGTGCTTTTAAATTTTCTATATTTTTCTACTGGCCCATTCGAGACTTTAACTGAAAAGAAAAATGGGCGCAAGAAACTTTTAACAAATTTATCAAAAATTTGTAAAATTAAGATGTTACATCCATGCTTTGCAGTCTTTTAATATCGAAATAAATGTTACCCAAATAACCTTATAAATTAATTGCTTTTGAATCGTTATTTTCCCAACACCATAATTTTTTTAAGATCTTGAAGGTTTTTCGATTGATCAAGTACTTACCTATTATTTAATTTCACAACCGGTAATAGTATAATGTAATAATAATAATAATAATGCTTTATTTCAGAATACAAAGTTCCATAGTTATTCATTCAACAAATGTAATCTTAATAATAATAATAAAAAAAAATGCACCGTAATGCACCGTTTTATATCTAATTCATTTAAAGTCAGTTCAATGTTCCCATTACAATACTTGACAAATATTTTCATAGGTTTTTAATTCTGTTAAATTTTCAAATATTTTCGTAGGTTTTTCATTCTGTTCAATTTTAAAATTATCTAATAATGATACCTAGTGCTATCCGGATTTTAATTCGAGAAGTTAGTGTTTTTTTTAGTGATTTGAGCTTTCAACTATTTAAGCTAACCTAAAAACATTAAAAAAAACATAAAACAACATGAATCTATTTTAATTATAAACATAAACCCCAGTTTAACGAACGCACTCTGAATAAGACGGAAAGAGTACTAATAAAAAGTGATAGGGTTGGTAAAAACCAAAGTCACGGTAGTTTAATTGAAACAAAAACCGAGTTAACGTAAAACCCCAGTTTACGATCGAGGCGTCAAGTTTTTTAGAGCAGGTTTTCCTATTTTTTTGTTTTTCATTCAATACTAACAAACATACATACTACCTACCTATAAAATTATAAATTGAGAAGTTTCGAAAATGTCAAAATAACAGTAAAATTAAATTAAAACAAGTAAACATAATTTTTTAACGCCGCGCCGCCGCCGCCGACCTAATGTTCTTGGTTTTAATTTGATTGATTCAGGTTTTTGTAAAATTAATGTCCTGTTTGTTTTACCCTTCATACTACTTATTAACCATCATAAAACGTGATTTTATTATCATTATAATTTATTTTCCTACAATCAGAAATCGTGACTCGGCTGAACCTTTGAGTAGATAGTCGCAATGTCGCAAAGGACCTTGCTCTTATGTGCAAACTTAATAAGTAAAGTGTCTATTTAAAAAGTAACAGATTGTCAAACAAAATAGATACCTAAGCAGTATCTTTGGGATTTTAGGAACTTAACTACCTACTAACTGAAAAAAAAACAACACGGCCGGCATTAGGCTCTATTTTCAGAAAAAAATGTTTAATTATAGATAATGGGTAAACATTAACAACCTACCAAATTACTTAATTTTTCAAACAATTAAAACAATTTATGGGCGTTTCTGTAATACCTATTTACCTAGGAACTTCAGCATATTACGAGCGCAAAAAAATAAGAAATAGAGTACGGCGAGGCCAGTTCACGATCTGATGAAAAGTCTGATTTTTGAACTTCCAATGTGAAGAACTGATGTAAAATTCTACTTCACAAAAATTACATGTAGACTGAAAAAGAAACAAAGAAGCAAATTAACCGAACAGAATATTGAAAAATGGCATGGTAACTCTGTAAAAACATCCTGAATAACACCATAAAAACTTATAAAACTAAATTTCAAATCGTCAGAGTTCGTAATTTTCAACGACAGTGATATGATTTTTTATGCAAAAAGGATAGCTTTTTTATCGATCTAACACAATAACCGAGTACATTTTCAATAAATTATCCAGTATTTCAGAAATCAATAAAAATGGACTAGAATTCGTCAAATTTCTGACGAGGCACAATTAAATTTATGCCATATTCAACCTTATTCTAAAGACATAGTGAAAGAGTAAATTTCGTGAACTGGCCTCGCCTTATTTATGCTTCTCATAGCGATGACCCTTCCTATCCGTATAGGTACCGAGCTTAGAAACGGGTACCGAGCCACAGAATATAATATAGTACTAAACCGAGCTTTATTCTAAAGTACCGAGTGACTCGGTAGCTCAGTTGGAAGAGCATTGGACCGGACTTCCAAAGGTCGCAGGCACAGAATAGCTAATAGTCGCAGGTTCGATTACCGCCTGAGAAAATGATCTGGTGACGAGGCGATTTTTTTCTAGTCTATAATTTAATACTTAGTAGTAATAAAGTACTTGAGGAAGGAAATATACAATATGCTTATTTTGTTATTATAAAACTCCATGATTCATGATAAAATAAGACTTTGAGTTAGACAGATTTTAAAATATTTTGTAAGAATCTCTCAAACTATTTTTTTCAAAATTTCAAAGGCCTAACCATATTCAATTTACCAAAGTTATTATTAAACGTCGCTCTCCCCATTCAGTCAAGTTTTCAGAGATTATATAATAACCCCGTAACCCGTATAATTTTGTTTTTTATTTGAATGGTAAAGTGCAAAGTGACCACCCTAGACGCAAATATAAGTGCTATTGTTTCCGATAATCAATGCTATTAATGGGCAAAAGCAAATCATAATTATTATTTAGGTTTAGGTTGCCACTATGCAGTTGCCACATGAAAAGAGTTTTTTTTTTTTTCAAAAAAGGTTTATAATAATCCGATGTTGCATGATACCCTATTATCTACCATATGTCTGTTACCTGACACAGTCGGTCTGTGTTTAATAGTAAACATAGTCTCAATACTTTGAACCGCAATAGAAGGTTACGCAGAAAAAGTATTGTTTCATTTCTTCTACGTTTTGTAAACAAAACACTTTTCACAGAAGTGTAGTGGTGTAACTACACATCTGAAAAAAGCAAAACTTTGCTTACCTACATGGATCTGAGGTAGGATGTAGGTAGGTAAACTTGATACCTCTTTGTGCTAATTCACAAAGAGGTACCTATCAAGTTTAGAATCATTTAAGAAAATTCTAACGTTGACATTGAAGACTTCAATGTCACCTAACGTTAAAATTTTCTTAAATGATTCACGAACACTGTGTTCGTCACGTAGATTACAAAACGTTTGACCATCCTAAAGTGTTGTGAAGACATGATGACTGTTTCTCTCAGAATTTTTGAGTTAGCATCTGTCAAAACCCTAAACGAACAATATCGTCAATTTATTAACTTTTTTATACTTGCTTGAGCTGGCTGATGCTTAGAGAATTACTAAAAGTACAAGGTTAAGGGTCCGTAATTGGATAGCATGGTGTGGGAAGTCTCTGTTTTTATAAACTGAAAATAAAAACAGTTAGTTAGAAATTAGTAAAGACGTGTTCTCGTTTCCAGGCCAAGTGGCCTCTCTTTGCCGACCCAACGAGCGTCTGCTGTCATGCGGCGGCTGCCAGCGCACCTGCCTGGAGCCCGCGCGGGAGTGTGCCGGCGTGTGTCGCACCGGCTGCTACTGCGACGGCGATCTTGTCCGCAACGAGACCGGACACTGCGTCAAGCTTGAGGAGTGCCCGCCACTACGTAAGTTTTTCAGCCAAGTCTAGTGGCCTCTCTTTGCCTGGCTAACGAGCGCATGTTGTCATGCGGCGGCTGCCAGCGCACCTGCCTAGAGCCTGCGCGGGAGTGCGCTGGCGTGTGTCGCACTGGCTGCTACTGCGCCGGCGATCTTGTCCGCAACGAGACCGGACACTGCGTCAAGCTTGAGGAGTGCCCGCCACTACGTAAGTTTTTTAGCCAAGTGGCCTCTCTTTGCCTGGCTAACTCAAACTTAGCGATGTCTTATAGGTAGACCAAGCAGCAGCCGACTGACCTCCAACCGGCCGCCGGCTAAGCGTGGAGTTATTGTAAAAAATGGTTAAAGGCACTCACCACCCATATCCCCTGACCAGGCCAGCTGCTCAGGCTCAGGCACCCTGCCAATTAAGGCGAGGCCAGTTCACGAAATTTACTCTTTCACTATGTCTTTAGAATAAGGTTGAATATTGCAATTGACGCTTCGTCAGAATTTTAGAATTTTAGTACATTTTTATTGATTTCTGAAATACTGGATCATTTATTACAAATGTACTCGGTTATTGTGTTAGATCGATAAAAAAGCTATCCTTTTTGCATAAAAAATCATATCACTGTCGTTGAAAATTACGAAATCTGAAGATTTGAAATTTAGTTTTATAAGTTATTATGGTGTTATTCAGGATTTTTTTTACAGAGTTACCATGCCATTTTTCAATATTCTGTTCGGTTAATTTGCTTCTTTGTTTCTTTTTCAGTTTACAGTAATTTTTGTGAAGTAGAATTTTACATCAGTTCTTCACATTGGAAGTTTAAAAATCAGACTTTTCATCAGATCGTGAACTGGCCTCGCCTTAAATAAGGCTACCGTTGGCTATCAGTGATAGCCTATCACCGCTCCGTTACGAATATAACCTACATTCTTGTTATTCTGTTTGTCATCATAAAGTGAACTGCTAGCTAAAATGACAATTCAATTTCACTTTTTACATACCTACCTACCTACATCTATTTTCCAATTTCTTGAAACCATAGAACGCTTTTGCATCTTTTTCACTTACCTTCCAGCCGCTACCTACAAGCAGGACACAACCGAACCTCGTCCCCTCGACGCCAAGTGTCCTGATAACGAGGAGTACAGGTTCTGCGAGCCCTGTAACCGCACGTGTGACAACCCTAACCCGATCTGCCCCGCGCAATGCGTAAGAGGCTGCTTCTGTGTCGACGACCTGATGCGAGACAGGGATGGAAGATGCGTGAAGCCTGAAAACTGCTCTAATAATCGTAGTACTTCTTATTTCCAAGTTCGTGAGTATTTGTGCATTTTCATTACTATAGTGTGACTGTGAAATACTTGGTTAGGTACATTTTTATCATTTGCTGGATCAAGATTTTCCAATCAAGATTTTCCAAGCTTGGAAAGTTAGAGTTGTATTGTATGTTAGTGTTGTTAGATTTGTAAGCCTAGACTAGACTGAGTTTATACAGTTCAGTAGATCGAACGTCAGCGCGACTATTAGAGCCTTTACTGGAGCAGGAAACGCCCAAGCCCCTCTTATGTGATTGTGGACCCCTAATCAACAGGCGTAGTATCCATCTGGGGCGACACGTAATCGACCCGGAGGAAATAAAAACTTTTAAAACCAGGAAGATCTGGGGCGACACGTAATCGACCCGGAGGAAATAAAAACACTTAAAACCAGGAACATACTAGACTTCCTGGAAGCCGATTTGCTTAAAGAGTTAATATAATTAGGTGGCTTAAGCGTTGAGGCGTGTCAATATTATCTTTATGTTTTAGCTCAGAAATCGTACATACTAAAGCCGATCCCCTTCAAAATGGTTTGCAACGCCAACCAGGAGTACAAAGACTGCGAGACCTGCGAGAAGACCTGCAGTAACCCCAACCCCGTCTGCCCAGCGCAATGCTCCAGGGGATGCTTCTGTAAGGAAGGCCTTTATAAGGCACCCAATGGTGACTGTCTTGAGCTGGAGAAATGTCCTAAAGGTTTGTAGACATGGAATTCCTTGTAACTTTTAAATATTTTTTTCAAGAACTTTAACATCAATTCTATTTACTTTCCAGCTGCAACCTACAAGCATAACACCACCGAGCCTCATCCCCTCAGCGCCAAGTGTCCTGAGAGTGAGGAGTACAGGTTATGCGAGATCTGCAATCGCACGTGTGAGAACCCTAGCCCGATCTGCCCCGCACAATGCGCAAGAGGCTGCTTCTGTGTCGACGACCTGGTGCGAGACAGGGATGGAAGATGCGTGAAGCTTGAAAACTGCTCTAATCAGTATGCTCCAAATGAAGCAAATCGTAAATTTAGGGGATATATGTTTATAGAAGAAGAAGTCTCTACAACAAACGGGCAATGTAAGCGGTAGCTTTAAGAACCAAAGGCGTGGTAGTGCGTTTTGTTAGGCGGTTTTGTACGGCAATTCTGTGACAGTCAATCTTATCTTCATTGTTTCAGCTCGGAAACCATACGAAAAGCCGATTCCCTACAAAATGGTTTGCAATGCCAACCAGGAGTACAAAAACTGCGAGACCTGCGAGAAGACCTGCAGTAATCCCAACCCCGTCTGCCCAGTGCAATGCTCCAGGGGATGCTTCTGTAAGGAAGGCCTTTATAAGGCACCCAATGGCGACTGTCTTGAGCTGGAGAAATGTCCTAAAGGTTTGTAGACTCGCTCGATAGGACTCCCTACTGTCTTCTTTTTATGTCTGAGTAACTCTCCAGAACACTGATACCTACATAGTAAACAACAGTGCAATAATCTTCGACCGCTCACAAAGAAACGAGGAAATCCAGTGCCATTGGCATAAACTAGACATAGCCATTAGTTAGAGTTTATATCACATTGCGTCGTTGTAAACTGAAAATGCGTAAATGCATAATCATCTTTTACAGAGACATGGAACTTACACGGTTACGTTACGGATTAGGGGTATCTAGGGTATTCCGTATTCGCTGTGGTGTAGCAGAATTGCACTGTTGTTTTGTGAAAAACAAAAGTTGTGTTGTATGGCTTTATACCCTAAGCCTGATATAATCTTAATAAAGTGGCCTTCTTAGTAGTCCAAAATTACTACGAAGCTTTCGATTACAAGTATTTTTGGCAACTTGACTGTGAAACTTTGCTTGGCCCATTTAAAAGCCTGATTGTTGTCAGTCAGTATTTTGTTTGTTGATTTAGCCTAAATTATTGTCAGCGTTTTGTTTATTGTTTTCATTTTCATCGGTGTCTTCATGTTTATTATTTATCCATCCTTTAGTTAGAGTCTAGTCTGTACAGTCACCATGTCGTCATGACTTTCTTATTGACTTCTTTTCTTTTGTTTATTTTATTAACTTACAATTTATAGATTTATATAAATAAAAAACCTTTTTTTCAGAAGGTAGATAGACACTGCCCTTTCCTCTACATTTTAAACTGTCTATGTTCTTTGCTAACGATCTCGTCTGCCTTCAGAATAATTTTAGCAGCTTAAAAAATGTGATATATTTGAGAACCATTTTTCATATTATTATTCGTATGAATTTATCAAGTTTTTTGCAAATTCTAATTCAATCGAAACGATTAAGAAAAATGGATCATTGTGATTTAGTGGTTAGGTATTACCTATTTCATTTTATTTATTACCTACTTAACTAAGTTATCTTTTAAGTCAAATTATTATTGTGTGTTAGTTAAATAAACTACTATTTAGCAAACTGTTGTTTTCTTCACTTAGTTATTACTTCTTCCTATTCTTCTTGTGCTATTGATTATATCCTTAAAATGTTACTAACATAACTTCCACACGAGTAAATTTATGCCAATGAAATTATCTATTGAATGTTTATTTTAATTAATTTTAGCCATCATCATCTTTCCATTACCTTAACCTTTTTAAAGAAAGGGATTATAATTAATCAGTGGATAAATGAATTGAATCCACAATGAAACCACAGGTAGCGTTTATAATGGGGATTTTACTAGGTAATGAAACTTCTATTAGAGATATTTAAACCACTTCATTAATTTAAAAAACGAGCAGTCATGTTTAATAAAAAAAATGTGCCAACTGCCTACTATTTATTATTATTCTGTGCCAACCGAGGTGTCACGCATCACACTGCATCATGCATGGAGCATGCACAACACCCATGCAGCATGGTGTAGTGTAGGTAACCAACAAAGCTATTCTATACGCGCTTATTTTATTTCTAAAATCTTCATGACGCAGCGTGATGCTCATCATAGCTGTTCTGCATTTAACATTCCACAGCGGAGGTCTCACTGGGGTCAGCCGATCCCTCCGTGGAGGACTGTGATGTAGACGAGGAGTTTTTCGCGTGCGGGGCGTGCGAGCCGACGTGCTCGCAGCCGCGGCCTGCGTGCCCGCCGGAGGTGTGCACGCGCGGCTGCCAGTGCCGTCCGCCGCTGATCCGCCATCGGAGCGGAAAATGTGTTCCGAAGGAGATGTGTAGCCCGCGTAAGTGACACTATCTGAAGCTTTTCTATATCCATCCGTGTGGAACATCTTTGCCCAGCAGTGGGGAAATAAAAATGGATGATAATGGAAATTCCTGGCTGCTATCGATTCAGTACCATCCAATTACCACCGAAACAATATGATAAGAATCGCGTAGGTAGGTACCATGCCGAATATAACTAAACAGCTTTGTTTCTATGGGACCAACTCTGAAATCGCGAAAAAAAATCAGCTAAGTATTTCATACAAAAATTTCATACCTAGCGAAAACATTCAAAATCCATTGTCTTTGGTTTGTTTCGGTGGTCATGCTAGGGCTTGCTTATATACAGCCCCAGTACTTAGTAAGTAGCTTATCGAGGTAAACAAGAGGTAAACAGAGGAGACTGTCACTAATTTATGATGTCACAACCACAACAACATCGCATCTGAGCTGAGTAAGTAAGTGAGCCCGTGAGTAAACTTGGTCAATCTAAACTCGGCTGCTAGGATCCGGTGGCAACGTAGGTAATTCAATCTAGGGGTGTTCAAACAAGGCTGCTACGATCCATTGTAAGGGTTTAGCAGCTGTTTATTCAGCATCACAGACTGTTGTTTGGCGCTGCGCTTACTTAGGTAGCCCACGTTGGGCTGGGCTCCTGCTGTGTGTGTAGGATATGTAATCAATTAGGTAGGTAACTAACTACTTAATCTGTTAGTACGGAAACTGGACAGCTTAAAGTTACGTAGACGCACTTCCAGCCACGTCAAAAAAATTATGATACCAACTAACCGAGCTGCTGATTTAAAGCTAGTAGGGGCATGTTTTGGTTGTACCTAATTAAAACACGTCCAATCGAAATCGAATCACATCTGAAACGCTACACCTACAAAAACGAAAAAAGCTATCGTACCTACGTACGTGACGTTTATTGTCGAATATAATGAGTTTGGCCCCTTAACGTTCGCCGGCAAAATCGGTAGGTAGATGAAATATTATATATAAATGGACATGGACAGAATGATAACATAATTATTGTAATGATAAAAAAGCCGGTGTGGCTGGACTGGACTAAAATTAGACATGCATAAAACAATGAATTAAAACTATCTGTTGTTATAAAAGTGTTAAAAAAACTAGCCGTTATCCTCAGTCAGCGCCCCTCCGAAGGCTTCGCTCGAAAGTTCAAGGGCTGCGTCATAGGGCCAAGTGTCAGCCCTGACCGGAGATTAATGCACCCACATGCGCACGCGCACTTATGAACATTACTCATTTATCAACTACGCATATGATTTAATGCTGAAGGTTTGATGAAAGGGCTATCAAGCTAGCTTCAAGATTGTAGCCTGATATACTTAGTCAAAGTCAAAATATCTTTATTCAAATGAACGAAAAAAAATTAAGCGCTTTTTAACCATCTATATTTTCCTACCATCTTTTCCAGATACCTAAATAAATAATAAAGTAAATTGGCACCATTCACCGATTGATTTTACTGATCTTTTGTACCAGTATAGTAAAACACACAACAGTACCTACCTACCTAGATCATATATTAAAACTATTTAAAACAAAAAGGAAAGATACAGCATGTTTCTTATAAAAATATTTTTTTTAGAGGTAGGTAGTTCGTAGTTTGCTTGCCCAATAGGGAGTTGTCACAAAATTTATCCCGCTTGGTGGCGCTAACTGCTGCTGGAGACCTTTGTTACGGGCATTTATCCCCGATTGTCCCATTTATTATTACTTATATCAAAAAATGGTTGGTACTAATCAATAATTATTATGGAAGTAGGACAGTAAACGCATTAAAGATTTAAGAAAAAAGAATCATCAAAATCGGTCCATAAATGTCGAAGATACGCGCGAACAACGATAAAAAATATATACAATCGAATTGAGAACCTCCTCCTTTTTTTGAAGTCGGTTAAAAACCAAAATGTGTTGGAAGAAAATTTTATACCTATTACGAAAAATCGCTTCGAACATGCAAAAATTGATAGCAAACACATAGAAAACAACAAAATGACTACTCTACACTAGCGCCAAGTTAGGCCGGCCACACACAGACGGAATCACGTTACGGAATTCCGTACATACGTGATTCCGAACGCAGCTAATCCATACAAAACTATTGACTACCACACACATACGAGATTTTTCCGTACGGAATCTTCATACATTATCGAAATTCCGTTCGGAATTCCGTAACGGGATTCCGTCTGTGTGTGGCCGGCCTTAGTGGTAGTGCGCCAACTGGTGGACGGACGATTTGTGAATCAGCAAAATTATCCTGCCATTGCGACCAACTAAAGCAAAAATTGTAAGATTTGTATTTTGTTTTAATCTTTTTGTTTTAATCTAAGACCTAGATAGATAGAGCATAAAGTTCCATCATTCCAGAGAAATGCCTCGACCCTCACGAGAAGTACGGATGCCGCTACGGGTGCGAGGCGTGGTGCGACCAGCGGCGGTGCGTGCGCCCGCGCCGCTGCGAGCTCGGCTGCCATTGCAGGCTCGGCCTCCTCAGGGACCATCTCACTGGGAACTGCGTGGAAGAACACCAGTGCAGTCCTGTTCATCAACTGACGACTATTAGAGAGTCAAATGAAACTCTTAACAAACCATATGTCATAATCCGATCATATTCAGAACATGGAGAGTTTCTTACAGGCATTCCAGAAATTGACGTCATAGGAAGTTTTCAATTACCAACTAACTTAACTACAGTATAAATAAGTTAAAAGGTACTGTCATAAAATAAAATAATAAATACAATGGTTTAATTTTTTAATACTTACCTACAATCATCATTATATCAATATCATTGCTTACCTAGCTGTCCTAAAATCAGTGCCGAAGCTATTATGTATGTATTCTGTGGCCGAAGCCGAAGATAGGCTAGGTTAGGGCATAGAGTACATTATTATTACCAGATGAAAAGAATTTTCCTGACATGTCAGGAATTTAAGGCATCCGTCAGGAAAACGGAAAAACTGTAGTTGTCAGGGATTCTTGAAATCCCAAAAAGTGTAAGCACTTAAGGCCCCTATAGCCGTCAACTAGCGCCGCCAATTCATTTATTTTTATTATACGTAACTGGTCAATATTTAAAAAAGGAAACAATTATGCCCTCTTAAATTGTCTCTAATATTTTTTGAATAACTTTTCTGCAGTTTTCATTTTATCCGTAACATTTAAAATCCATTTAATCCAAAAGTAGCCACTTTTATTCAAATTCATTTTAAAACTAGTACAAAGAATGAAAAATATAAAGAGCTATTAAAAAAATATTAGAGACAATAGAGGGCATTATAGAATCCTTTTTTTAAATATTTACTTGGTTTACGAGTGGGTAATAAAAATAAATGTATTGGTGGCGCTAGTTGACCTATATAAGCCCCTTAATGAAAACACATAATTTGTTAATCATTTTAATATCAAACGTCAAATTAATTAAAAATGTACAAACTTATATAAATGCAGGTGTACAAAGTGTCAGGAAAACTGAAAAGTCAGGGAAAAGGTCAGGAAATCTAATTATTAGTTCTAACCCTAGGTATGATAGGTTCCACAAGGACCACAAGTGAAAGTAGACTGTAAACTTTCAGCAGGGCAGGGCAGACACACCAAAAGTGCACTCTTACTTTGTATCAGTCGCCATTTTAGGTAGGTAGACCGCCTCGCCAAGAGGCTCATTGACCTTAGCCATAGCCTGTTCCTTTATGGTATAAACAAAAAAAAAACAAATTTGACATTTGACTGACAGAAATGACATTGGGTGCATTCCAGCAGGATAATCGCTGAGTCATCGGTCGTCATTTTAACCATAGAAAGTAATAAATTGAACTAAAGTGCGTTTCATCGGATACTTTCTATGACGTTACGAGTTTTTGGCGCCATTTTGTCGGGTTCAGTTCGGTGGCTATTTTAATTATTTGCAAATTGTTTTATAGTGGATATTGTGTCTTAACATTGGTGCAGTTTTGTGGTACAAGTGTCTACGCATCTGATCAATATGTGGGATAATTTAAATAGGTGCGATCTTGGTTGTGTGAAGCTGAGACTTTTATTGTAGTACTAGCTACCTCGGCATAACTTACCGAGTAAACTGTATCGATATATTTGATGCCAAATGGTCCAAGCAGCATTAGAATGCGATGCACCCGCATTCTAATGTAAACTGAAACAATATCACTGAATTATTTTAACACTTGACACTGGCAAAAATTACTCCCTGAAGTGGAGTAGATTGCCATTACAAAAATAAGAAGAAGACGTTACGTTATGTTGGTAGTACCGTCACTGTAAGCTTATTGCGATGGATTATAAGGTTCAAAATTGAGTAATTTTCGGTAAACCAAGATAACGGATGAATCGCACTTTTAATTGTATACTGTGGTGACACTGGTGACCGATGACTTAGCGATTGGTCTGCTGGAATGCATGCACCCATTGACATTTTGTTTTGTTTGTTTGTTGAAATTGTTGAATTGAAATTAATTATTAAATATAGGTTTGTTTGTGTGTAAACTTGTTTGTCCAACTTATAGAAAATCTTTTAAATAAAAGCTAATATGAGTGATAAACTAAAGGATATCCGAGAAAGATCACAAAAGCGGAAGAAATTATTAGCTCAAACAGTAAGCCCATCAACCCTAACATAACCTAATTATAATGGGTTACTTTTTTGTACAAAGTAGATCAATTTCTTTTATTATTTGTGTTTTATAGCTTGGTGTCGGCAGTGTAAGTGAACTGAGACATGCTTTGGGGGCGTCTTTGGACGTTCCCGCCAAAAAGCAGGCGGCTTCAGAGTCCAGTAATGATGGTAATGAAAAGCCTTCATGTGCTAAAGATCAACTAGATGGACTGGTCTATACCGACTCCTCAACATTTCTGAAGGTTAGTAGTGGCAACAATGGCTTTACAAAACAGTTAAACTAGAAGGAACTCAATATAAACAAATGCACCTGTAAGACGTGTCTAACTAGACACACTATGCCGTAGTTACGTGACCGAAGATCAGCGCCAACGCTTTTATTATGAAGAAACACTTCGGCAGATGTGTTATTAGCCATTTACAAAGTGCAGGTGTATTGGTGATGGGCTCTTTTCTCCGCATTTAGACTCTAATTTGGTACGTTATGCGTGAAGTGCAGGTGTAACTAGGCCAATTTTGGTCGCGTAACTTCAGCATAGTGTGTCTAGACTAGACACTAACCCCCTTACTAATAAAGATTGTATAGCAGATGTATAGTTACACAATGGTTACTCTCTGTCAAACTATTTGAGTTTGACATTGAAAAGAAAGTGACGAAACGTTATTTGCAGGGCACTCAATCATCAAACCCTCACAACGACTACTGCCAGCACTTTGTGGATACCGGTCAGAGGCCACAGAACTTCATCAGAGACGTGGGACTGGCCGACCGGTTTGAGGAGTACCCGAAGCTGAGAGAGCTCATCAAACTGAAAGATGACCTGATCGCGCAGACGGCTACCCCTCCTATGTACTTGAAATGTGATTTAAAGGTATATTATGATAGTTGAGCTCAAGATTTTCTAGCAAGTGTCAGAGGATAATCCAATAGAGATCCTTACTCCATGCTTAAACTCTTTATATTAGCCTACTACTTATGGCTCACTCATTAATAAAATGTTTACTAGACGTCAAATATACTATATGGGCCCTTATTTATGCAGATATTATAATGATCTACACAAAATCACTAAACTAAATAGAAATTGTCATAAATTAATTCTTAAAACTAGTTTAATTGTACTAGATTATAATGAAACCAGGGGTGGAAAATGGTCAGTAAAGTCAGTAAAAGTCAGTTTTTTTGGCTAAGGTCAGTAAAAGTCAGTTCTTTCGAAAAATGGTCAGTAAAGTCAGTATTTTCAGGGGCTTACAGTCTGGTTTCTGTAGATAAGGAGTTAAAAAAAAACGCCATTTTGGAGTTGGAATCCCTTAAAAATCTCTTAACACATCCTTTTGGTCCCCAAACATGCCTTGATTAAAGAATTTGTTCTCATAATACTTTTTTGGATACCTACACACTATCGCTTTAGAACAAGTATGTGGGCCACGTCACATGCCTCAGTGATGAATTATTGAGAACAATAAATATGATTTATTATTTCGTTTCTGTGGGGCTTTTTATTTTATAAAATAAAATAGAACTTTGTTTCGTCTTTTATAAGAATGAATACATTTTAAAATAAAAAAAAAATCTTTTTGCATGATCAATAATTGTAATAAATTAAGTTATTTTTTTATAATAAAAGGCTGTGATGGTTGGTTATGGAGATGGTGGACGCCAAACACAAAAAAAATCTTACTTATTCACAAAAACTATATTATTATCAACATAAGTACTTAATAACAGCAAAGCTAACATTCATATTTTGATGTTAAATTGACCGATCAAGTGTCAGTATTTGCAAGATTTGGTCTGTAAATGGTCAGTATTTTGGAGGGTTTTAGTCAGTAAAATCAGTATTTTTGGCCATGGAATCAGTTTCCACCCCTGTGAAACGGAAAATATTTTTAAAATAATACAATAAACATGCTTACAACTACACAAACACATAGTCAAGTCATGTTTACAAACACACACACACACATCCACACACACACACAAAGATTGAGAGAGAGAGATACACACACACATACACAAACTATCTTACTGTTCCCTTTTTTAAAATGTTAATGTACAATATATTTTTATATTCTTTAAATAACATATTTTCTAGACCATTTGTGGGGTGGAGGGTTGACTACCTGAGACACAGGACCCGTCCTAGTTTGGGTGGCAGGCCGCCATAGTCATTTTTTAATAGATTAAGATTAGAAAAGTTTTTTTTACTGTACAACAAACTCTTGCATTCCAAACTACAATATGTAACTTAAGATTATGGTGAGAAATAAAGTTATTATTATTATTATTAGAGACAGCTTATGTGGAATATCGTGTACTAACATTTGTTTTTATTTATATATTTAATTCAGGCAACTAGGCCCATACAATAATTACCTTAAATTAGATTTAATAAACTATTTTCCACGTGTTGACGGCGGCGACGTGTTGCGCGACGCAGTGTCCGGTATCCGACCGCGAAAACGTCGGAACAAAACACCCTTCGGCCAAAAATCTTCTTTCATGAAGGTCGACAGATGTTCGGTCGGTGCCCTCACCACGAATGAGTTGAAGTTCACATTGTGGCGGGACTCCAACCGCTCGACCCTCAGACAGAATTTGGTCTTCACTCTGATGTACTCTATAATATCATCAGGTTTCGTACTGTAGTGTAGGCGGGACACGTACAGCAGCGTTGTCGGGATGGCCGGACGAAGCAGGTGGTTGTGTCCGGTCGGGTCGGTGCCACAAAGGTTACGGCGGGTGGGCTTCCTCTTCCTTTCCACATTTTTGAAGCCGTCCTCGTCACACTCTTCATCCAGTCTCCGTGGATGCACAGGCTTATAGAGACCGGTCGGCGTTGTTTGTCTCCCTCATTGGTACCCCGCTCGAGTATTATGGTATGCACGCACAAATCTTGCACTACATTGCAACTTTGTGACACGTGTGACTCGCTTGCAACTTCACCCTATCTTGAATTAATAATAATAAAATAATAAAAGTTTATTTAAATCATGACATGAATACAAAAACATATTAGAATTACAATTATTTATTTGTTAACAACCATATTCCATATTCCGCAGACATTTGACCTAAAGCAGCTAGGCAGCAAGTTCGACGTGATTCTAGTGGAGCCTCCGCTGGGCGCGGGCTGGCGCTGGCCCGAGCTGCTGGCACTCGACCTGCAGCAGCTGGCGCAAGCGAGATCCTTCATCTTCCTCTGGTGTGGCAGCTCTGAAGGTAGGTTATAGACTTAGTAAACTTTAGGGCCCAAAGACGATCCTTGAGGAACCCCGAGTTCTATGGGCTGGCGCTGGCCCGAGCTGCTGGCACTCGACCTGCAGCAGCTGGCGCAAGCGAGATCTTTCATCTTCCTCTGGTGTGGCAGCTCTGAAGGTAGGTTATAGACTTAGTAAACTTTAGGGCCCATAGACGATCCTTGAGGAACCCCGAGTTCTATGGGCTGGCGCTGGCCCGAGCTGCTGGCACTCGACCTGCAGCAGCTGGCGCAAGCGAGATCCTTCATCTTCCTCTAATGTGGCAGCTCTGAAGGTAGGTTATAGACTTAAGAAACTTTAGACTCCAAAGAAAATCCTTGAAGAAGATATGATGAATGTTTAGTCTTTAACTAATTTATTTAACAACACCTTGATCCAGAAAAACATTGTAAATTCATAACTACAAATAACTTAACTACTATTCTTAACTACAAATAACTTTCAGGAAACATTCTGTGTAATTACTGACTTCGAAACATCTAACTTCTAAACTAAAAATAACATTCAGGTCAGGACCCTGTGTAATTGACATGTAAATTACAGGTCTCGACATGGGCAGAGAATGCCTAAAGAAATGGGGTTTCCGTCGCTGCGAAGACATCTGCTGGATAAAGACCAACATCAAGAACCCGGGTCATTCTAAGAACCTGGAGCATAATGCTGTCTTCCAACGGACCAAAGAGCACTGTCTTATGGGTATTAAGGGGACGGTCCGTCGCTCCGTCGATGGTAACTTTATCCATGCGAATGTTGATATAGACTTAATAATATCTGAAGACCCGGAGTTTGGAAGTACGGAGAAACCGATCGAAATATTTCATATCATGGAACACTTTTGCCTTGGCCGAAGAAGGTAATACTCTGTTATATGCTTTTATACGTTAAGGCGATTCCCTGACCGAAAGTGGCGCCCTCAGAGGTTTTTATTTCATGAGTTGTTTGTTAATAGAAAAGGATTTTAATAAAAAAAATGTAGAATTTTTAAAGCTCATAGTCAAGTATTTTTAGAAGGTATTATTACTACATTCCCTCGCATTCATTCGTAGTAGATAGCAAATGTGTAAAAAACATCAACTTTTAGCAGTTTTGCTATCTACTTCTAGCAGTGACTATGAGGGAATGTCATGATGCCGTCTTAAAATACTAGACTATGGGCCCTAAAAAATCCACGAGAAGTTTTTTAAAATTGAGTATTAGAATTACAATTACCATATTAAATAAAATTCACCGCGGCGCCACTTTCGGTCAGGAAAGCGCCTTAAGGCGACTTTATTTAAATGCAACACTAGCGCCACTCCCGCAAAAAAAAATACCGTGTAAATACACAATTTATTAAAAATCCAAGCTTATTCCCCTTGTAAACTATCAATAGTTATTTATAAACACAAAATTAGTGACATATATATATATTGTGGTTTTTCTCGACGAAAAACAAAACATTGGCCGTGTTTTTAGCTTTTTCACCACCAAAAATGCAAACAATAATTTCGTTCATTTGCTGGCATTCTCAAAATTGGCGAGTTTAGTAATAATAAATAGTTATGTAGAAAAAATGGTAATCTGTTTACTGTAAAAACGCCATTTCTCTAAACTCTATAGTAAGAGAGAGAGAGAGAGCAACTATTCACAGTTGTGCTGTTATAGCACTGTCTCTTTCGTTCCGGTGGTACTTGAAACTTTAAAATTTCTCTCCTGTAAAATGATACTTTATGACAAATGTCGACCTTACTGCAAATGAGCGATTTGTCCCGATTTGATGAGTTTGCGTGTTTATAAATAACTATTGATATTTACTGTAATGATTTTTTTGGGAATAGCGCTAGTTTTGCATATAAAGTCGCCCATCAGCCATTTTTAAGGTTCCCGCTGCTGGGGCATAGGACTTCGTTATGGGCCCTTCACATGCACAGGCTCGGCCTGCAGAGGAGAGCCTTCCGGCTAAATCTCTGCGTGGGAGAGGCGTGGCCTCTTCAGTACTAAAGAGGCCGCGCCTCCCCCTACACGAAGACATTTGGCCGGAAGGTCACATAAGCTAATTAACCCACTGCGTCTTCGAGCAGAAATGAGCTCCTCGACGTTTCATGGATAAGGTGTCATTCAATTCTATGATTAAGACTGCAATAAACAAATGGGTTTGAACGTCCTAGTATGAGAGGCTGGCATAGTGGTAACCATAATTTTTGACGGTGATTTCGGAGGATTTATAGATGAACAAAAAAAAATCATATGATATACATATAGTCCTAAAGCGTAACGTTTCTAAAATAATCCAGGTTAAAGTTTTTTTTTAATTTTTGACGAGGGTTTCGGAAATATAGCGGCGCACGATGAAACCTGTATATCGGTAGATGATGATGTAAAAAATTTCATATGATATAAAGTCCTAAAGCGTAACGTTTCCGAGATAATCAATGTTAAAGATATAAAGATCCTGTATAGATAAAATTCAAACTTATTCCCCATTTTATCTTGAAATCGTTAGGCTTTAGGACTGCATTGCACCGAACAAACGGTCTATCCTTCTAGAGCTCAACATTTAAACCAGGCTATCCACTTCGTGTCTCCAAAAGATTCTGGAATTCTTCAGTCACATCGCCCGAAAAGATGGACACAACCTCGAACAACTGATGGTCACTGGCAAGGTTGATGGCAAACGGCCGAGAGGTCGAAGCCCAACTAGGGGGTCTGACCAAATCCGCTCAACGCTGAACACCAAGCTACACGATGCGCTCCATGTCGCTAAAGCCAGACAGTGATGGAGGGGCATCGTCAAAGAAAAATTTACTTCGGTCGTGTTATCAGTCATCGGGGGTATCACGACCCTCAGTAATGAGGAACACGACGCGAGGAGGAGGACCACTATGCCAAAATGTTCAAAGCCATTTGATTTGTTTTTTTTAGGTAGCATTTACTATGATTAAGGGGATTGTCAAGCAAACGGTCTCCATACAAACGGCGATAACGTTTCCCACCCTCTAAACCTTAACCTACAGCAATGAATTTTTGGTATGTTTTTGAAATGCCTAAAAACTAGGGCTGTACGTTTTGATTTTTAAAATATTAATTGTAGATTTGAAAATATTGGCACTTCTGTGTTTTGTATGAAATCACTAAAATGATATTTCGAAATCTATTATAGATATTTAAAATCAAAACGTACAGCCCTAGTGTTTAGGCATTTCAAAAAAATACCAAAAATTCATTGCTGTAGGTTAAGGTTTAGAGGGTGGGAAACGTTATCGCCGTTTGTATGGAGACCGATTGCTTGACAATCCTCTTAAGAAAAATTCTAGTATTCTCTCTAGTTACTATTATTTTCTGTCACAGAATCCACCTTTTCGGCCGCGACTCGACCATCCGCCCGGGCTGGGTGACAATCGGCCACGAGCTGACCAACTCCAACTTCAAGGCGGAGGCCTACGCGGCGCAGTTCGCGGACGGCCGCGACACCACCGGCTGCACCGAGCGGATAGAGGCGCTCCGCCCCAAGAGCCCGCCCAACACCAGCAAGGGGACCCGCTCTAGGGGCCGCCCGGGGTTCCGCGCCCGCCCACGGCCGAGACCTGCGCTATAGCGTCTGGTGACGTGTATTGAATAGGGACATTGTAATTAATCAGACTTGACATTTGTAAACGATCACTAATCGTGACAACTTGATTTTTAATTTGTTAATAAATACGATGAACATTACTTACATGATCTTTTTTTTCTTCTACCATTTTAAAAAGACCCAAAGGTTTACTACAAACAGAAAAATTAAACTTAAGGCGCGGTGGTAATGAAACTAGCGCCGCCACTACATATATTTTTATTACTCGTAAACAAAATCAATATTTAAAAAAAGCTCATGTAAAGTCTCTTAAAGTGTCTCTAATATTTTTTGAATAACTCTTCAAAGTTATCATTCATTCTGTAAGTCTTAAAAGCCATTATTGCTACTTGTGGCCACTTTGAGCTAAAATGGGTTTGAAAACTAACAGAAAGAATGAAAACTGTTGAAGAGTTATTCTAAAAATATTAGAGACAATTTAAGAGATTATTACATGAGCTTTTTTTAAATATTTACTTGGTTTATGAGTAATATAAATAAATGTAGTGGCGGCGCTCCCGCCCCCGACCGAGACCCACACTAGCGCATAGTGACGTGTGTATTGCGAACACTGTTTTTTTTACACCGGTCATTCAAATAGGCACAAGAACTTGCTGTCAAAATCGACAGCAAGCAAGCGACAAGCATCGACAGCAAGCGATTTTGACAGCAAGTTCTTGTGCCTATTTGAATGACCGGTGTAAAAAAAACAGTGTTTTAGCACGTTTTAGCTCGTATAACTTCTCAGGTTTAAGTTTAAGAGATATCGTAAAAAATTCTATACAGTTAATCATGTGGTGGCATAAGTTTTCTGATAAGCCACTAAACAAAAATCGTTACTGATCCTCATTGCCGTTAGTTGTCGGAACAACCTAAAATATATTGTGTTAAAGCCAAAATCCTTGGAAACCACGTTGTGTCTACAATGACGGGTGCACGTGCTGTGTTTAACGTGCACAGTGTTTAACCAAGAGAGTCCAGGAAAATTTGTGTTATCTTTCCTAGGAGTCAGCTACTGAAAAAGGTTAGAAACCGCTGGGATACGATATTATAATAAAAGGTTAGCTTTTAAATTTGAAATGAAACCCAATCATTATTTACATCAATATATTTTATTTTACATAAGTTGTCTTTAAATCAACTCGACTATTCTGAAGTTCCTCAAAATATAAAAAAGACAAAACAAAAATAAGACATATGAGATCTTTTACTTACTAATAAGAAAATTTACACATTTTTATTCATTGTTGTGGAACTAAGAACTTCTTATGAATCATAAAAAAGTTTTTCTTTATATACTTTTATGACGCGGAGAGGGCTTTACTAGTAACGTGGCGGTAGAAATTATACAGGGAAACTGAATTTAAGGATGTTCCTACATTTATTTCACTCTACGGTTGGCAGTGGTTGCGTCCAATGCAACAGTCAAAGTAAAACCTACGGACACAATAGCTCGAAATCGAAAATGCAATACACAGTTTATAGCAATAAGAAGATACACTCTTCTAACCAGCGAACTTAAATCTATGGAACAAGCTTTTCGCTCAAAAAATAGCACCACACAAAAATTACAACCAAGTGGGCGGGGCTAAAAATGCTGGCACTGCCGTACTCAGAGACGTCAATTAAGTTTAATGCTTCATTAAGTATCGTATCGTCTTATACTATCACTATGGAAAAGAAAGAGAGCAACAATTTTAATGAAACATTAAACTTAATTGAGGTCTCTGAGTACGACCGTTAGTTATGCAGCACAAAGCGACTGAACACTGGTTGCATAATAGCGACCATAATCTGTATATTCACAGACATTTTCTATACTTAAAAGAATTTTTTTTTATACTTATGATACGATCTCTGCATCTTTTTGCCTTCTTTGCGTCTTTAACACCACTTGACTACACATTACGTCATTTCTAATAAACTCTCTCTCTTTTCTTTACAATACAAACTGTAAAGAACGCTACCGTCCGTCACCGGCTTAGGGCTGATTTTTCAATGCCTAGATAGAGCTTTATCCGTTTGATAGCGTACTATACTGCCAAATTGAAAATGCTTGTCATTCATTTGTCTGTCACATTTTTGAATGACTTTTATTAGATTTGGTTAATATTTAAACTAACTGATATTTGTTATCTGAGCTTGAGTTCCTTTTCAGACTGCCACTGCTGCACACTCCGGTACGGTATTATCTTGGACAATGTTTTTAGTTTAAGTTATCACATTTTTTGCATTTTCTCAAGTGTTCCTGTTGTTGTTGTTGTTGTGTGTAGTAGTGGTATATGAATATTTTTTTTATCTATCTATCTATCTAAAAATCAGCCCTAAATGTTGCGCGGGTTGTAACTTTTTAACCCCGTGGTTGTGCTATTTTTAAGCAATATTTCTTTGCAATAACACTTCCATAGATTTTAGTTCGCTGCCCATAAACTTCCTACACGTGGTCGTTGCCGCAACCACCAGCCCCGCCGATAAAGCCCTTCGCGCTACACTGTATCCAATTGACTGGGACCTCTGCCCATCGCAACACCCACATTGTCAACTCTTACTAAGGTATATTACATAATTCTTTTGTTATCATTATACAAGGCATATTCTTCCGAACGCAACGCGGTCGCAGGCCGTTTGTTACGTTTTACAAATTGTGTGATTCGAGAATTTTCATTATATTATGATCAAAAAGTTTTAATTTTCAAACGCCTGCGACCGCTACGGACTGCGACATCCTTTGTGTATAATCGTCATAAGATCACATTTTTTTATAAGGCAAACAACAATCTTTAAAGCTAAACCTTTGATGAAGGGAAGGGGTCGAGCGAGATGCCGTTAAAACATATTCCAGCAAAGTAACACATCTATATAACTTGGAATGGGACACTTTTAGACTAACCGTGGCTGTAAAGTTTCATATTTAGAAATAATCTTGGAGAATAAGTTGTTACTTAGTCACTTCATTTGACGGAGATTGATCACTAACAAATCCTAAATTTGTACTTGATGATACGCGTTTAACACCGGACGCCAAATAGATTGTATTTGCTGCTTATAACTATTACAAAGAAAAAACTCAGCGAATGAAATTATGGAATTTTAAATCGTTCTTATTCACAATCAATGGAAAAGAATTTAACAATCGAATCGGAGGCTTCGCGGCCCAACTTAACAGTTAAATACAACACAAGCGGTTGTTTGAAATAAGATTAAAAATTAAATTACAACTAATGATAAAGAAACGTTACTAATTCATGACTGTTAGGCTTGTACTAACAAACTGGGGCCCTTCCGCGCAAGTGTCGTCGGCACCGCATGGACGTGATACATTGCTGCTTCTTTTGGCACAAATAAAAACTTACCAAAGAAAAGTAGCAATGTATCACATCCATCTCTCAAATGAATCCGATAGCGATGCCGACGACACTTGCGTGGTAGGGCCCCTGATCGATTTTGCTCTATTGAAGCCGTTGGCACAAACTTCAAGCGTTCGCAACACTGAATCTTAACATCGGTTTATTAATACGAACCCTAGGGTTGAAACCCCACTTGTCACCACGGAATTGCCTTTTCTATCACTGAAGATCGTCATTGGCTAGAGCAAGAAAGATATAATATCATGTTGCTGACCGCATCGCCAATGCTGCCGCGCGCAATAACCCTCGCGCTATCTTTCTCGCTCTATCAAATGACGATCCTCAGTGATAGAAGATAGAGCATGAAAAATGCTATTCTGTGTTGACAAGTAGGTTCAACCCTTAAACATTTCTTTCAAACTGGAAGCATGCATGTGACTTGCTTTAATTTAAGATACATAATCATTAAAAGAACTAATTTTATAATGTCTAATCGAACTGAATTTTAAAATTTTCATACAATTTAAATTATTCGTATTGCAGCTTATATCAAATTCACGTTTTGATGATTTCTATGACGTTGTTAGTCTATCTTAAGCGATAATCTAACTTAACCTACATTAACCATTTCTTACACAACTAAACCTTACAGAGCTCCAAAATGCCAATCACGTACAAATTTAAGTTAATTAATCCACTATACTCCAGCCATCTTGCAGAATGAATGTTTGTAAACAAAACTTTGCGCATTTTTCGTCATTATTCCACAAATACGTTAAGTTTCAGTGAATTAACACCATAATACAACCAGCCCCACTAGCATCACCACCATAACACGATTTATATCGCGTGATATAGTGTTTTATCGACACTTAATTGCCAAAGTCCATTGTCTTTTGACAGTTAAACGTGATAAATCGCTATATCATATCGCGTTTCGGTGGTGATATTTATATAGGTGATATATAATAGGTGATATATAGGTGATATTAATGATATTAATATATTTATGAAAAATATGAGGCGGTTTGTTTGTAAACATTATTTCTGTAAGTTGGCTGGAGTATAGAAATTAGGAGTCGATAATACTAGGAGCAGATCGCGCGAAGTAAGTTGTATTATGAGGAACTTCGTATCAAGCTCAGCATTCCCTGTACATCCAGTACGAATTTATGTAAAATATTCGTCGTCGAAAACTATCGCTCTGTCTCAGACTGTTTACCGACACATGAGCAGTATATCCGATAGTTTTCAATATCGTTAACCGTTTACATAAACTTGTACTAGGGGCACTCACTACACGAAACAAAGTGCTTAGTGCAACCGACAAGTTTTCGAAATATGTTGACTAAGCGCCATCTAGTTGCAATGACAGTAAACTCTGTCTCATCCAGAATGACGAAAAACGCGAAAACTCCGAATACTGACACTAAGCACTTAAGCACACGCCTAAATCGCACTACACAAGCAAACCCAAGGTATTCCCAACTCACTTCACGGTCTGTCATGCGCGCGCGTCACTAATATCCATGTAGGTATGAAACATTCGTTTCAAAAGCTTCTAAACTTTATGTGGACAATGATTTCCACAAAAACATATCACGCTTCGCATACATAGCGTTGTTTTGAGTCAATACGACTCCATCAAATATATCGGCATTTTGTTCCCCGCCAATCCGCAATTCCAGTACAACTCATATCATAAAGTTAAACAATGAAAAGATCTCATACTGAACAGTCGATATGAGTCGCACGCCAAGCTCAAAGGCACCTTCTAATACCTATTTAGCTCAATTCTTTTCAACGTAAATGAGCACTCACATTACATGACCGGATGACAGAATATTTCGATACTTATGCGGCAGTTTAAATTTAAAACTACTAATATATTATTGATAGTGTTAAATTTAAAATGGGATTGGAATCGAACGAATGATAACGCAGCCTTTAAGCTTTCACAACATAAGCTCACAACAGTCCTCTTTAACAATCGCGTAACTATAATCGCAATAGCTTCGTGTTGATAAATCGGCGAGCAGATGCATCAGTATGCATAGAAAACAAGCGTTAACTTTCGATGAGTTTTTCGTACGTTTAATCACAGATGAATTTGGGATTAGTTGCTCGACCTCCAAGCAATCCATCTTATTAGTTTACAAAAAAATCTTCGTGAACGAGAGAGAAACGTAAACATGTAAAAAAACATATCATACGGACCATATCAGAAAGTAATTACTTTGATATTGCTGTCCTAATAAGTGATCGCCCTAAATGTGCGTAGACGTATACGCACACGTACGTGCACGTGTCCGTATACGTCTAAATCACACTAACGCAGTTAACGTACGAATAACCTATCAAAATGGCCAGAAAGTCTGTTCACACGCCAGCTATTGCGACAATCCTCACCCAAACGTCATAGAAACAAACGGAAAATGATTGGAATCGCCCCTCAGGCCGACATCGAACCCTTCTATTGTCAACTTGTAAAAATTTCAACCGGTCACAATGTTGTGACGCAAACTACTTAGTCTATGAAAGAAAAACAGATCTCATTTAACACTAATGTAGGTAATATAACAATAATATTTACAATTAGAAAATAAAAAAAATATACCCCGATTTTTAACGGAATAACTCATTCGGACAGTGTTGTCCGAAATGATACTGCGGCTGGGAACTAATAGTTTCAACGATGGTTTCACTACCTTCCAACAGAATCTTGAGTAGATATTTAATTAAAAACGCCATGTGTAATTTACCTCCTTTAGATACTCGATCGACTTTACTAGTTAAAGTGAAATTAAATTAACAATTAAATCAAATATAAAATTGCAAAGAGTACATTTAATTTTTTATCTGTATCTGAATGTATAAAGGTAATTTTGAAAAATGTGTATTAAAAAACTGAATAAAACACATTGTGATTTTATTTTACAGATACCTATTCACGTTTTCATCAGAAGATAGACCCCTAACTCGTATCCTTGTGTTACACATTCCATAATCGTTCAGCGAAATACAACTTTGTAACTAGACTGACTGAAGATCAGAAACAATACCTCCACTGCAGGGGCCTAAATGTGTGTTTCCACTGAGGCGGAGCCAAGCGGTGAATGCATTGACCAATCACAATGCTCGAAATCTTTTCTTTCGAGATTTTGACAATCGTGATTGGTCAATTCACGCACCGCTAAGCTCCGCCCCACTCATCAGAGGTTTCTCAGAGGAAACACAGCCTAAAAGTCTAACTGAAAATACATCGCAATCGTTTTCAATTTGAGATGGACTGTATATCCATTGTTGCGGCATTACAAGTCGCTGTGGCAACTGTCTTTGTGAACCAGTGATGAATTGTAAAATTGAGTTAGGCAATTAGACCCCGATCCAGGTTCATTTAGTATTTAATTAAACCTTCACAGTGAACAATTGTAAGTAAAAGTTCACTTGACACTATCGACAATTTATTTCAGCTTTGTATTGCACCTTATAAAACATAGTCTAGTTTTTTTTACAAAGAATAAATAAACCTTTTACAGACCATAATCATACTTATTATGTTCCCAGCACTTATTTGTAATTTTCACATTCTAATCAAACCCAAATACAAAAACATCATTTAGAATAGTATTTTTAGACATCAATAATCCCATATCCAATATAAATAAGTTTCAATACTTTCAATGCTACTTTGATGCAACAAACTTCACAGAATTTTGTAACAATTTTCTTGGATCATCAACCAAAATGATACCATATTTTATAACGGCTTAAGGTGGCCCAATGCGACGCGGACTCCACGCGCGGACTTCCGCGGCGGACGGTAAACGCTTGTAGCACACCTCCGCCGCGAAACAGTATCAGCGAAACCACAATAGGTTCCGCCATGACTTGTTTTATATCGACGACGGTATACGACGATCACATCTACGTATCGGTTTCGCGTCATTATTTTCGCGGCGTCCGAGCCGATCGGGCGTCGCGCGTGATAGAGACAGCATCATAGCATCTTTTCGCTTGTCGTACAACTGACAGACAAGTCATAGCGGTACTGACTGCGGTTTCGCTGGTAGTGTTTCGCGGCGGAGGTGTGCAACAGGAGAAAATGTAATAAGCCTATCAGAGTGAAGCGGACGGAGCTCTCCGTCATGCGGATTCATACTATTCATCTTACTTATTTCTGTTAAAGCTGATAGGTTTTTTGCGCCCATTCAGAAGTTGGTAGATTGAGGATTTTATCGCAATTTTGGGTAAAAACTTAATAATTGGGGAAAAAATCAAAATTTTTTTTCATACAAAACGTATCATTTTGGGAAACAAAAAAAATAGTGTTTTAGGTCTGAGTATTTTGAAATTCCTATCTTGTTTTGTTCTTATCAGTTAAAAATGTCTGGATTTAAAAGCGCTTAATTACTAAGTTTATTTGACTGCATCCGCTGGTGGTCCGGTCCGCGTTCGTTCCGTGTCGCACTGTTACTCGGGTCGTATAATTTTAGACTAAATTGCTTCCAACAGTAGCATTAAAAGCATCAAACGCTGTCCTGACATTATTCATAACACAAGCTCAAGAAAAACTTTCCAAACCGAAACAAAACTAAATGTTGAAGCTATTTAACTAATCAGAGTACACTATGGGTTCTGCATTAGATTTAAACAAAATTGAGTTTTAAGAACTTTACTTTAGAGTCGAATACAATATTGTGCTCGAATATAATTCGGACTATTAATTTAAAACTGAATTTGACAAATAAATAATAAGAAAAATCATAAGGAAAGATTTTACGCCAGTAGTTTTTATAGCCTTTTCTGCTTTCAGTTTTAGATAATTGCATATTTTAACAGCTACCTAATTCAGTTTTAAGATTAAAGTCGGAAGAGAATCGAGCTTTCGTAAAGGCGGAAAGTGACAAGAATATCAATAAATAAAGCGTTGCAACGTTTTCTATAGCCCATAGTGTAGCTCAAAAAAGCCTACATTTTATCATTATTGACGGCAGTCGATGAGATCTTTTGAAACTAAACAAAAATATAACTGTCCGCCGAGGGACTTAGTCAAGTATGCTGGTGGGATGGTCTGCCTCGCCATACGGCATAATAATTCTTTAACAATTATCGTTTTTAATAAGTAAACGTTAAAATAGAATTACCTAAGAGAATTAGTAGGACGATGGTGCTAACACAAACAAATCAAAAAAGTCTTGGATTCGTCAACAATATCGGACAATTTCCGCACAAAAATACTAGGTACCATTATAGCCTTTAATTCTTTTCTCTTATACCCGTAAAACGTAAAACATCTTACTATTGATGATTTTTAATATTTCGTAGAAATAAGAAAAAAAGTCAAGACTGTATATGAACACGACTCGCGCCCATGTTGTTATCGATTAAGGTAGAGTTTCTAATGTATCAAACCTCTGTTGTATTAAAAAAAACAAGCACCACCATGGAATTGGTTCCCTATAATTTTAAAAATATTTCACAATGAGACAAGATTCTAAAACCTTTTCACTATAGCCGACGCTGTAGTTCTAACTTATCGAGGATTCAACTCGATAGCGTTGTTATAAAGTAAAATTATAAATAAAAGATTTTGGGACCTTATGTGTATTAATGCCATGCTTTAAAAATAAGTGTTAAAATAAATCAGATACTAAAATCCGGAAAAATAAAATTTCGACTATTCTATTGATAGTATTAATTCGTCCAAATATAATCAAAGAGTGTTGAGTGAATACTACATACATACACTGGCCGGTAGCTAATATTATAATTATTTTAACGAAACGTCGGTTTTCTTTATTTCCGTTATGGCAACATTATACGTAACGGAGAAGGCATTATATGGCAACACGGATCTTAGGTCTATGAACACTATCGTAGAGTGCAAGAAGCCACAATCGCTTGCCTGTGTAAAAACCAAATTAGTGTTACATCCAACCGTTCATTCAATTGCAAAGCTCCACGCAGTACCAAAAAGATTTATTTAAAAATATATACTGAAACATGACTCAGTGTACTTAGCAGTCGAGGGCTAACATAAATATTATTCAGATAAGAACATACCTTGTGACACGCTTACACGTAACCGACGTAACTAGGCATCAAGTACGTAGGTAGTTACATAATAATTAACATCGAGGTAGCGATGTGCAGTACCAAGATCGTTCGCAATAGTCCACCTCATGTCCGTTCACATTATCACATAGCTGGTGTCCAATGCACTAACACGCATGTTCACTCGCCCGGGATGCTCTCGGCACCCTCACAAGTATGTAGATTCACCTGCAATTAAAAAAAAAACAAATAAGTATTTGTTCTCATACGCGCCACATACAGATTATGATTTGATTTCTATAAAATATTGAGAAAAAATTACGTTCCTTAAGCTTTATATACGCTGAAATTATAATCATTTGGTCCCCGCAGTGGGGTGTTCCACTCGTGGTTACAAGCAACTTTTACTATAGGGGCAACTCTGATATCGCGAAGAACCGCTGTTCCATACAAAAATGCAATACCACAGAATAACTAATAGTGACAATACCTACTCGACCTTAATTTATGGAACAGCTGATTTGTTTTTTCGCGATATTTAGAGTTGTTCTTATAGTAAAAGTTGATTGAAATCTAGTGTGGAACTACCCCACTGTGGAAACCAAATGATTAAAATTTCACGCTGTATTATAATATTCTGGTATAATTTAACTGAAAGAGATCAAAAGGCTGATGTATGTTTTAAAAGTCGAGTGTTTAGACTCTATGGCTTACGTTTTAAAGTTCTTTTTCGCGTCATAATATGGCGCATGGCCTTAAAGAATTTTAATCGGATATTTCTTATATACACAGGGCATTGAACATATCTGTATGTGACTTGTATGACGTAGGTAATCAAACAGTGCAAAGCGTGCGATGGGGACGACGAAGTGTTAGACAGTGACAAAGCATGAAGTTAACTGATGAAATTGTGATGTTTTTAGCACTTGAAAGTTACTCAACTAAAAAATTTTATAAGTACATGTTCTATAATTAACCTATCATAGAACACACACTCATAATAATATTGTTTCAAACGCTTTCATCAGCTAAATACACACGTTTTTTGATGAACAAAATATACACAAAACAAAACACATCCAATAATCCAACATAAACAAACAATTTGAAATGAAATAATGCTTTAAGAAATTAACGCCTGAAGCACACCTCCGCCGCGAAACAATACCAGCGGAACCGCAGCAGTTTCGCCATGACTTGTCTTTCTTCTATCGACGACGATATTGACGATCACAATACGATATATTTAAGTTTGTAAATATCGTTACTTATGGCTGTTAAAGCTGATAAGTTTCTTGCGACTGTTCTTCTTGTCAGTTAAAAAAGTCTGGAACGGGTGGTAGGAAAAGATAGACGATTTAAAAGAACTTAATATTTAAGTTTATTTGAATAAAGCTATTTTTGACTTTGACAATATCTACATAGCGGTTTCGCGTCATTATTTTCGCGGCGAAGGACGCCAACGGTCCGAGCCGATCGGGCGAAATCGCGTGTGAAAGAGACAGCGTCATAGTTAAATCTATGCGTTAGAACAGGCTGTTTCCCATCTGTTTCGCTTGTCATACAACTGACAATTCATGGACCTACTGCGGTTTCGCTGGTATTGTTCCGCGGCGGAGCCGGAGGTGTGCTAAGCGTAAGAATTAATTTCATATTAGCATTATTTCTAAAATACCAAGCATGCCAACGAATATACAGTGAAGGAAGGTAGGAACAGACATATAAACTAAAAGCTTAATAATTTATATTCTTTATAAATTAGTTTCATTGACTAGCTAGGGTTTAAGACAATACCCGGACCGAAAGTATCGCCGCGGTGAAGTAGATAGCAACAGCTAAAAGTGGCCGTTATTTAACACATAGGAGGGAATGTAATGATACCTTCTGGAAATACTAGACTATAAGTCTAAAAATTCCACTAAAATCTATGAGGGCGTCACTTTCGGTATGGGATGCACCTTAATGTAAGTTTACACAAATAGATTTAATTACTCAATACCTAACTTTAATGGACCCATATTGGTACTAGAAATAAGATATTAAAGTTAGCCGATAAGAACAGGACCATACACACACACACACACAGACACACACGTGGAAATGCAATGCAAGTGGTTAATCGTTATTTACAAATACTGTTACAAATAGTTTGGCGGTAGACTATTTAACCAAACGTATGAAACATGCTGGGCATTGCTGGGTTGGACTTTTCTTTAATTAACAATGAAAAGCGAAATTTTATTTGATCATTGATTATTCAGGAATAGGGATGTTGACTATTTTTTTATTTTATGTTACATAAATTACCTCTCAAAAAAAGAAACATTGGTAAAAGAATTAATTCGCTAGCATGAAAACTGCCCGAGATATCACAGTGTGAAATGCACACAAATGGACTCGATCAAAAACGCTCCATACTAATGGCTTGCACGTTATGACGTCACGCCGTGCTAGTTTGTATGCAACGCATAGGAAATTTGTTCAGCAGCTATATTAAATATTGTGTTTATCAAAATGGTTTCTTCGACAAATTTGCTATACATTTTACGGACTAATTAAAGGTATCATTTATTTTAATAAATTTTATACTTTTTAAATGGACTTGTCCACCCAACTTTGAAGGGTCATATAACAAATAATATGCAATATATAAAACCAAGAGGTATACAAGCTACTCTAAAAGTTTAATATGTTTACGATTTTTATTAGTATTTCGTTATTTTATTCATTAGTCAACATCCCTATTATTGGAATGGAATTTATGCGATTCTCGGTTATCACATAATTCACACATTTGGAACTGTTGCCAGTACAAAAGCATTACAATTGAGCGAGAACTATACAAGCACAAAATAGAGAGGACAGAAGTCAAGCTTAGTACTACGGGCGCTCGAGCAACGCACACATAGACACCTCTCACCGACACGGAATAACTGGAATCTCGGACGAATCTCAAACGAGTTCGAAACGCAGTGTCGTCGGTCGGTGAGAGCTGTCTATGTGTGCGTTGCTCGAGCGCGCGTAGTACTAAGCTTGACTGCTGTAGTCTTGTCTCTTTTGTGATACAACAAGGTACGTCCGTCTATTAAAATTCCGCTTTTCACGAGCGTAATTTTTGTAAGCTGCATAAAATGAGTCCAGTAACTTACGATGCATTTGATTTCATACCAAAGTTCTGTTCGTGCCACACGGCGACTCAAATCACGACTCATATTACGCGACTCACGACTAAAAAAGGTACAATACGTTTCAAGCTTATTGGCGGCTCGGAACATCGCGCGAGGCGATGTGCAGCGTTGTAAGTGGGTGGGAGATGCAAGTGGTGGGGCAAGGCTACGGGCATAGTGGCCAACTTCACACAGCCAATAAGAATGAAACGCACTATACTCTCGTTTGGCCTCGCCCTAAAAAGGAGATTTATTGATACACTCATGTATAGCGAATGAGTAGATCAAACGGTTTATTTAACGAGAGCATTGCGCAATAATGCAGTGTTGGCGTGTTTTATGATTGCGGATGCCAGCAAACTCGTTTGTCGATGTTTATTAGATTAATTATCAAGGGTTGGCAAATTATTTTAATATTATGATAATCGCCAAAAAATTGGCAACCCTTAACCCTATCAGTGTTCGACAGTTGCGTGTTTGTTTTTAGCGGAGGCAAAAGAAAGTGCATAGCATGATCTGTTAAAAAAACTTTTAATTACCAGCCGGATATTATATTATTAACACACGTTGCTGGGGCAGGGGTAGCTTCTAGAAACCTTATTTTCTGTTTTGCTATTATTTTAAAGTTTAATAACGAGATTGATTAATTAATGTGTGTAGTAGAGTCACGACAAAAAATATTTAAAAAAAAGATAATGAAAACACATTTTATAAGTACACATTACATATAGCCGATAACGGGGAGTAGCATTTGTGAAATCGTTTCCAGCACAAGGCTAGTATAGTGGTTTTCTCAAGAAATGCGAGAATATAAAAAGTTTGTTTTTTTGGTGGTTCGTGTGGCCATGTGAAACGACTTTATCCCAGAGTTTATAAAAATAACGCTAGCTGATGAGTTCTACCGTTTTGAATTTGGAATACTACTTCCCGCACGAATGCGGGAAGTATTAAAATTCATTCACGCGCTGTATTTCACTTGTATTTCACTAGTGCGGGAAGTACTGAAATTCATTTTCTCAATTTAGAACGTGATAAACCAGTCCATCACAAAAAACGTGATGAACCAAACTACAACGTAAATGTTGAACCTTCCGCATTATTTTTTCAAATGTAATGTTAATATTTTAATTTTAATATTTCTTGTTATTAGCTTGTGATTATTTGTGTATGTTTCTATGTATAATGTAAAAGCAGTAAGTTTCTCTAATAAATAAAATAAAATAAAATAAAATAAAATAAATAAATAAATATTTCAGAGCATAAGTGAGTTAAATATTTATCACGACACCGAAACCCCATATAAACAGCCCGTAGAATCGGCGCTAAAATGATCTGAGCATTCAAACCTACGAAAACAGCTTATCATTTGACAAAAATCAACCTTATGTCAAGAAATTAAAGTGCACATTCATATGTTCTCATGTTAATATTTCAGAGCATTAGTGTGAAAAATATTATTCAAAAGTACTATGATTACTTAGAAATAGCAAAACAGACGACAAGGTTTGTAGTTCGCACGGAGTGTAGATACAAATGGCGGACGGCATAGGCGGCATGGATGGCGTCGGCGTATAGTATAGTTACGTGTGGTTGTGGTTGTTGGCGGGCGGCGGGTCGGGCGCGCGCTGCAGCGGCCGGTAGCGGCCCACGCGCTCGCGCGCCGGACAAGGCCCTGCGGTTGCCAACACTTTAATCTACGGACACCCCGGACACTCCATACAACCGCTCCGTTAAACTACCTATTCCTCTTCTTCTTATCGAATAGCCGCGTACTGACTGGGCGACTCGGACGTTTGCCGCGCGAGGCAGCCTCGCTCGTACATAAGGGTGCCGCGCGCGGCAAGGCCGAGCCACGGTGAGGCTGAGCCAGCATCGAGCGCTCAGTCAGTCGTGAAGTCACACAGAGACCACGCGTGTCATGAGACCATACATTCGGAAAGCTATCGCCACCACTGCCTATAAACTAATTAGGTATTCGACTTATACAAAAAATTAAACGAAAACCTAAACGTTTTTGGATGAAAAAGTTATACGATATCAGATCACTATTAGTATTGTCCATAATCAAAACATTACGCGTCCTACCTAAAGTACTCTATATTCACTGGATAATTGTATTAACTTAACTTGTCCTTTATCCATGGCGCATGAGCGATCGAGCTAGGCGAAGCAAAACAACCGTCTTGAGTGCGCGAGGCAAACCAGCTGAGGCGCCTTTGAGCATCGTCAAAAACCGCCACCGCTCGGCTCGGGCCGCGGCGCGCTCGAGCGAGGCAGCGCGTGCGTTTGCCTCGGGCGAGGCACGTCCTGACTGACCGAGGATTTGCCTCGCGCGGCTGCCTCTCGAGGCTGCTCGCCCAGTCAGTACGCGGCTAATGAGGAATAGTGGCCACCTCTGGTGTTAAAGTTTATCAAGCCGCCTGTAAGGCCTCTAACTTGGCTTAACGACTATTGTCAGATGACGACAGCCGGGACCGACGGTTTAACGTGCCCTCCGAAGCGCGGAAGCGCTCAGTTGTAATGCCACTTAACGGTCACCCATCCAACACCTGGCCGGACCAAGCGTTGCTTAACAAACGTGATCGAGTACGATCAGTCTGTCAAGTTCCGCCATGAGCGCTTTAACTACCTATTAGCTCGGCCACTAACACGACGAAATCCCAATTCGGAATTCCGAACGGAATATCGTAATGTATGAAAACCAAAATTCCGTACGGAAAAATCCCGCATGTGTGCGGTAGGTCCATAGGTTTGTATGGATTAGCTGGGTTCGAAATCACGTATGTACAGAATTCCGAAACGGAATTCCGTTTGTGTGTGGCCACACTTACACAGACACTACACAGATGACGTTTTATACGCGCGCAACTGTGCGTGTAAAATCGTGTCGCCTCACACACACAAATAAACAATTGGTTTTTACCTTTTTAACAATAACTAACATACAATGTACTTTTGTTCGTACAGAAATAGTTTACTACGAGATTTTTTGACTGCGCGTAAAAAACCACTAAAGATAGCTGTAATCTTATGATTATGTACTATTAAAACAGTTGCCATCTCAAAATTGTATCATAATTATTTTATTACATCTCACATTACCCGCTGCATAGATAAAGTTATCGAAATGCTCCTACTATATCGGATTAAATCTTATATCCTAAATATTAATTAAAAACCTACAATGTTTACGGACGCGGTTTGAAAATCACAATATCTTTTCTGAAATGTGTTGATTTGACTATAGGTGTATTAAATTATCACATATACATACTTTGTCTAAAAATAAAATTATTGAAAACGAAAACACACAGCACTTTTTACACGCTTAGAAAAGATACACCTTTGAAAACATAAGTGCAGACTCGTTTTGAAATTATGAAAGTAAAAATTTGCCGATTGTGTTTCAGTTATCAAAGTGACCAGTCTAACTACCCCTTTATAAATAATTTAGTATCTAAACTACGTAGTAATATCTACTATAGATTAGTAGTTTCATTCAATCACTAGCTTTATTGTAGTTATAGGCTGTTAAAAATGTCCCTTTGACTAACTACTGTTCATCGAGCATAACATTATCGAAACATGAATTGTTATTATTTTAATTAATTACTTAACAATTACGATCATTCGTATCTAAGATCGCACTTTGCTGTCGAAAGACCTAGCTGCAGCCATCGACATTGTTGCATAGCAATGAGGATCAACACGACAATTGAATCAATTTTGTATATCACATCAAATACAATATCAATATCTGAGTAAATCTCTGTTTAAATTTTTCAAATCCATCAAGAAATGACAAAATTATTAAAATTTTAAAAAGAAGAGTTTAAAAAACACGGCCGGCCCTTGCGGAACATGCGATGACGTCACGTGCCGCGATCGCCCGAACAAACACCCGCCGCGCCGCTGAGCGGCGAACGTGGCTGATGACGTCAACAGCGAATCGTGTAACTGGGGAGCGTTTTTTAGAATGCGGCACGAAAATCGCTCTAACTTCGTAATTTTTGGTCCAATTTCAATAATTCTTTCACTGAAATGATTGGTTTTGATGCGACTGTAATTCTACATATTTAACTAAAAACCTCGTCGATCCTCATTTTGGACATGTCGAATACGGTTGTCGATACCCTGACAGCTAATCCCGACCTACGGCGACAGTCACATAAAGTCTAATCACTTTTCCGTCGACAAAGCTAACTGACAGACGGCTCCGTCTCGACAGCTAAGTGCTGTTCGTAAGTATACGCATCTCTTATTTCTGCTGTATAAAAAAAGCTGTAATAAAGCGCAACATAGTAAAGCGAGTATAGATGTATTACCGGAGTCCCAGTGCGCGTCGTGGTCGTGGTCGTGGTCGGTGTCGGGCTCGGAGCAGGAGGACGCGGTGGAGGGCGGCGAGGGCGGCGGCAGCGGCGCGCCGCTGAACGTCGACGACAGAGGCTGCTTCTGCACTATTAGCTCCACCTGCACGCAACACACCAATACTACTGTTAAGGCGACTATCACCCTAGAGTAGGGTTGCCAACATGTCTTTGGCGAAATATAGTATTTTTCAAATTAAGCTATAAAAAATATAGTACACTTAAAAAAAATATAGTACCTACCTATTTAATAGGCAATTTTTTTTTTCACTTTTCTTTTTATAAAAACTATATTTTTCAGTTTTTGCATTTATCAACAAGTTTTGGATAATTTTGGAGTCTTTTTTGTATCTTTCGCTTTTTAATCGCACTTGAATTGAACTTGACGCACTTTCGTCATCGCTACCACTTTCTATAACTAATTTATCTAAGACTTGAGTTATATTTCTAAAAGAAAGAATAATGTTATGTTTTGCAGATGATTACCAACAAAATCTCAAAACAAAAGAGCAGACCAACCAATGACCAAACTATCGTTTGAAGCTTTTGAATTTGACATTGATGCAATAAGACAGATACTTTCAGAATTCAGATACGATATAGGCACACTACACGCTATCGAAGTCAAAATGCATGAAAGATTTGTTTCTTAGCGTTCGATGTTAAAAATATAGTATTTTAGCGTACTATATATTTCTTCAACAGTATATAGTACGCAGACCCGAAATATAGTACAATGCTATATATTATAGTACGGTTGGCAACCCTACCCTAGAGTGGCGTCCTCATCTTAATTAAATTTATTGGGTGATAGGGTCCTTAAGTCTAATTATTCATTCACTGGAGTAATCCGACGTTTACGTTTGTAACCAAGAACGTTTGAAGCTTGTTTAAAATATGACCAAGTTGTAACTATGAACGCTACTGACATTGTGCGAGTGAACTGAATCACAGTGAACGAAACGCAGCACTGATACAATAAATAAAGGCAACATTATTTTACGATGTGACATTAGACTCTGTCAGCTTAGGTACTCCAGTTAATTAATAATTAGACTTTAGTTCGCCAATTTTGTCGAATTTTTCAGGTGATCACTTCCTACTAGTGGCTCCGTGAACTGTAGAGCTCGCGTTAAAAAGTAACTCCAATGGGGTTGGTAAACTTTTTCGCAGAGAATTGTTTTATATTATTTTTTGATAGCACAAGTTTGACGAATAAAGAAAATAATATTATGATTTTTTTACTTTACCTTGTTAACTAAATATATTTTTTATATTATTATCGCGATAAAATATCAAACATACGGCTGAACACGAAGTTCCTTTGCATTTACTGATTAAAAAAAATTAATTGACAGATTTGACAGACAGTGACAAAGAGTAATCATGCCTTTGTTTTTTTTGTTTTGAGCAACAACATAGAAAGTCTTTGGAGCAAAGGCATTACCTACGCATACAGCCGTAATAGTGATTTATTGTACTATGCTGTAAATTTAAAAAAAAATATTATTAAAATTAAAATTAAGCATTATATAATTCCGCAATTTGTTATTCCTGACTCCAAAGCCAAAAGCTACCAGAAAATATAATAATTCACAACAGTTTTGGAAAAGTTTAACAACCCCATTGTTAGTTGTTAAAAATTAATAGTACGGTACATGCCGTTTGGTATATTCGCAGCTAGATGGCGCTTCCAGTATTGAACATTATTAAAAATGTGTACATTACTAGTTCAGGTGCAAATGTCATTTGATAGTTACTTAGTTTAATAATAACAGAAATTGTATTGTTTTTGTAGCCAATAAACTTATTATTATTACCGTGAAATCGGGGCTGTATATTTTATGCTGCTTGTCTTTGTGCGCGTCGTCCAACTGCCACTTGTTAAGAGTCAGCTTGAACGTCTCCTGGTTGGGGCCTGCACGTTTGAAAATAATACAATTAAATAAAAGTTAGCTTAATCATTATGGATTTATGGGGTTAGGGTAATAATGGGGTGATTTTCTGACAGCTCAATAAAACATAAAAAATGCTTAGTTAAAAAAAATGGATAGATAGCGTTTTATGAAAGCCGACGCTACACTAACGTCGCCAATGGAAAAAATCATAGCGCTTAAATAAGGCGAAATTGTGTTTTTTATAATATACTCCAAAGAAGATTTGTGGTACTTTTTATCACTTATACAATATTTTCCAACCTGTCGCTTAGTTTAATGAAGTTTTATTGCTAAAAGTGGCCACTTTAGTGGCTGTATAGTACTCACTATCGGGCGGGGGTGGTACACGGCGCCCACGCCAGCCCCCACGAAGGTGTTGAGCCAGAAGTGGGATCATCTTGGGCTATATTACACTATAAGGTACTAACCATGGGGCGGAGGTGGTATTCTCACGGCGCTGAATGCAGCGCCCACGAAGAAGGCGTTGTACCAGAAGTAGGATGGCTATACATATAGTACTCACGAAGAAGTTGAACCAGAAGTGGGATAGCAGTGTATAGTACTCACTATCGGGCGGGGGCGGTATCCTCACGGCGCGACTCCAGCCCCCACGAAGAAGGTGTTGAACCAGAAGTAGAACAGCTTCTCCTTGCGCATCATCTTGGGCTTGTGTAGAACGTCCACGCGCACATCACCGCGCAGGGGCGTGCACGCCGGCCCCCACGAGTGTATTGAACCAGAAGTGGGATAGCTTTTCCATGTATAATATAATACTTACTATCGGGCGGGGGTTGTAGGCTGTATTACATTATATGGTACTCACTATCGGGCGAGGACGGTATCCTCACGGCACCCACTCCAGCGCCCACGAAGTGTTGAACCAGAAGTGGGATCACTTCTCCTATATTACATTATATAGTACTCACTATCGGGCGGGGGCGGTATCCTCACGGCGCCGACTCCAGCCCCCACGAAGAAGGTGTTGAACCAGAAGTGGAACAGCTTCTCCTTGCGCATCATCTTGGGCTTGTGTAGCACGTCCACGCGCACGTCGCCGCGTAAAGGCGTGCACGCCGCCAGCCACACTCGCGCTGAGCCCGAACCGGAGCCCGCGCCGCGACGGACTTCGAGGCAACCGCCTGACACCTGCGAAAGGTAATAGGTTTTTTTATATGAAAATGTTTTGTTATGGGTATATTATTAAATTAATGTTAATGTTTTAATTTCAACTCAAAATAGTTAGTGGCATTTTTTTGTTATTTGTTGTTTTCATGAACTTGTTATTTAATTTGTATAACTTCTACATTTGTATGTGGACTGTTTTATAAGTGAAAACTGTTTAAGGCATTTTTTCATACTAAAGTTTTGTTTTTACTGTTGTTACTTTTATATGCTGTTTGTTTTCCGTGAATATAAAATAAAATAAAATAAATAATGTTGATAATACAAGATTGGTAAGAAGTTTTAGAATGGGGACTAATCTTGGCAGTTCCAAAAGTATTAGATTGGGCAGCACTACTGTGTTTGGAGACCTGACAAAGACAGGGCGGCTAGGCGAGCGTGAGCTCGAGCGCGCACTGGCCGCCGTCGAGCGCGAGCGTACCTTGAAGGGCGGCTGGGCCTGCGTGAGCGTGAGCTCGAGCGCGCACTGGCCGCCGTCGAGCGCGGGCGTACCTTGAAGGGAGGCTGGGCCTGCGTGAGCGTGAGCTCGAGCGCGCACTGGCCGCCGTCGAGCGCGGGCGTACCTTGAAGGGCGGCTGGGCCTGCGTGAGCGTGAGCTCGAGCGCGCACTGGCCGCCGTTGAGCGCGGGCGGCGGGCTCATGATGAGCTCGCGCACGTGCAGCTTGGTGGCGGAGTACACGAGCCGCGACCGCACCATCGCCGCGTAGTACTCCACGTACCGCCGCTGCGACGGTATCGTCACGCCTACGACCACATAACGTTACACATTATTGTTGCTGTCGACGTTATCACGATCACATGCAAGATCTGAGCGCCAGCGCCAGCAAGTGATACCATTGTTCCCTCTCTTGTCACACATGACATAATATTTGAGAGCGGTTATGTCTTCCAAAAACGTCAAATATGGCATTCAGATGTAGGCAAATGTTTTTGTTCCTTTGATTATTCGCTTTACAAATTCCTTTGCATACCTGAAAATTTTTCTTACATTACATTATTACCGGTTATGCTTCGGCTCCACCTGCGTCTTAACACGTAGTTAATCTAGGCGTTACGCAGATGTGGCCAAGACTTTAACGTGTTAATTTACAAACGACAGTACTAAATTTACTTAACGCCTTAGCGTAGTTGGACATTACCATTAACGTTAACGCAGGTGAAGCAGTAGCATTAGAAACCAAAAAACGAATAAGGCCGCCATTAATCTCCTTTTAACTAATATGAATTCAATAATTAAGAGTTCAAATACAGTGAACAAACAAAGTTAACTCATAGGTACTCAATTCATTTGCAGGCTAGAGCGAGAAATGAGTACCTATTCCGTGGTCCCGTGTCTTAATTTATTAGACATCGTAATTTCAGTGACAACGCATGCTGCATCTCCGACTTTGTTGCGTCGTAAATCACTCATTGCGCTACAAAGTCGCACGTATAATTTGCGCAGCGCAACTAAGCGGTTAATGTACGCGATGACATACGTACAGTTCAAGTACTTCGATGTCAGCCGATGTTGATAGGTTTGAATAATTTTTGTGCTACTTTATGGTTTTTTAGTTTAAAATTATGATGTGGTATCATTCTTTGATTAGGAACTTTTCAACAGAGCTACACTAAATCTTTTCTCGTGACGTTTTTTTTATTTGAGAATAATTTCATTATGATACTATGACTAAACCTCAAGACTGAATAATTAATTATCTCCTAAAATAGATTAGATTACACTAATGTTATGTATTATTATTTTTTTCATGCATAATACGTACATAGAAGTATTTGAACAAGCTGTATTTACCTATAAGTGTTTGTTGCGCCTAGATATATTATAATTTAAGTTAAGCTAGTTATTGTTTGAATGTATTGGTGTATACAAACTTTAGTGGATCAATAAATAAAATAAAATAAAAATACTCGTAAAATCTACTAAACCCCAAGGCTATTACCCCTTCACGATATATTATTCTAAGACCCTAACCATAATCGCATATTATTACAACACACCAAGTGATAATTATTAAAAAAAATGTATTCACAGACTAAAAGTGTTCCAATTCCACAATAGTAGTACACAATAAGGGTCGAGTGTGCAACGTGATCCATTATTTGGGAGCATTTTGAACAAAAAGGTATTATGGCCTGTGTGTGTGACTCTATTGTGCGTCGGGATATTTACGCACGTTTAGGTCGTGAGGAACGCGCGGCCTTTTATGGGCCCATCACTCAACCGTGTGAAATATTTTTAATAAACATAATTAATACTACAAGTATTTTTAGATGTCGTTGGTGAAATAGGTATTACCTACCACCAAGTCGATATTTGCCAGTGACATAATAATTATGTCGGTTAATTTAAAAAAAAAAAATTACGTTAATTCGATCCCGTCGATTCGAGTTCGAATAGAATAAACGTCAAAACAGTACAATGGAAACCATGGCAACGGTTTCCAAAGTACTATAATAACATAATAACAGATTTTTTACGTCAATTTGATTCTAATTGAACTCGATCCCGTCGATTCTAGTTCGAATCGCATAACCGTCAAAACAGTACAATTGAAACCATTTCAAGCGTTTCCAAAGTACCAAAATAAAAGATTTTTGACGTTAATTCGATCCTATGTGAACTCGATCCAGTCGAGAGTAGGGGGGCAAGTCTGAGCCTTCAAAATTTCAAATAAATAAGGATTAAATAATCTATCTATCTAGAGGAGCTCGATGGCGCAGTGAAATGTAATGTATTTCTTTTTTTGTTGGATAAATTTAGTTATATAATATTATTATTATTAAAAAACAAAATTTTCAAACAAAACAGATACTTATTGAATTTTGTTTTAATTTTAATTTTGTAAGTAATAAAATCTTTATTTATTATTATTATTATTTAGCGCCTGGACCAGCGAGGCTAAGCAACCCTTAGTTGGTCAAGGGATGGGTGACCAAAATGTATTACTTATTTCGAGCTCCTCCGTGCTTCGGAAGGTTAAGCCGTTGGCCCCGGCTGAATTTGCAGTCAACACCCATCAATACGCATTGGGCCCGCGAGGTGGGTTATCATGACCCATCTAAGGAAGGCCTGCCTGTGCGCCCGCAGTGGGGCCGATTTATTGTACTTGTGTTTGTTAATTTGAATGAATATTATTACTTATGTTTAGAAATCTAAGCAGTAAATGAATATAAGTATATGATAAGCTCACCCTTCTCGTCGTGTGTCCTCTTGGTTCCGTAGAACTGTAGAGCCTCGTCCGCCGTCGCCTTCTGCCCGCTGTACAGCAAGTAACAGCATATCATAGTACCTGTGAACATCACGCATGTGTTAATAATGACATTGTATTCACATATTTTTGTTTGAATGACTGTTTGTTGCCAAAAAAAGAATAAAGAATATTTTTAACAGGTTCAAGTTACCATTCCTTGTAATGTAGATGACTTTGCTACTTAACATAACCAGGAGCCCTACCGGCTAACTTTTCGAACTTCGGTGGGTCTGCCGAGCTTCAACTTAAAACAGATAAAATTAAAGCGAAGTAGGAATTTCGTATTGTACTATTTGCCGAAGTTATTTGGAAGAAATCGATGTTCGTGTGACATTATGAATTTGGGTTCGCCATTTTTGCCTGATTGGGGCTCGATTTATCTGTTTTAATTTGAAGCCCGGCAGACTTGCCGAAGTTCGATGCGTTTGCCGGTACGGCGGCCCCTAAAATGTAATACAATGCGATTAATTTAACTATGTGCAACAGAAGCGACTAACTTCAGAGTGCTTGAGGTACAAAAAGATGTGTTTTCTGTAAAATTTACTCTTTGCCATAAATTCTCGAGCGAAGTTGCCGCAGATCACTGTCTATTGTCAATTTAATCGCATTTTATGTTGATTGATTATTTCTCTGATAGTTTACGACAGGGGTCTCCAAACTACGGCCCGCGAGCACCAATAATCCGGCCCGCGAAAGCAGGCCGGGTACCGAGCAGTACTTGATTTACAGTATGTTGGTACGATGAGCTAGCTAGATCCTGGCCCCTTGGGACTTCATGGAGGAGTTAGTCTGGCCCCTATGCTAAAAAGTTTGGAGACCCATGGTTTACGACTTCAAATAAAAGTTACTAAAAGAACTTTCTTTATAAAAGAAAATGTTATAGAAAGTTAAATTCGTGAATTATTATTTTATAAGAAAGACAGACTTGATATTGAATGAAAAACCATAACTTAAGGATGGCTAATTTTATGGGGGCCACCGAACAGCCCCTCCTATCGACGCAACCCTACTTTTTTATCCCTTTAGGGCTTCCCACAAAAATACTGTTTGAAAAGGCTTTTTTTTTTTCAAATTTACGACTTCGGCGTGAAAGCGGGCACGAAGATAATGCGCCCAATTATGTGTCGTAAAGATATTTCGCAATTACGACTGACGTTTTTGGGAGCCATTCCGTTTGACAATAGGCCTTGCTGTGTAGGCAATAAAGTGCCACGTGTAATTCGCAACCTCAACCTTTGTTGAAGTCGAGCCCATTATGTTAAAATTCGTGATCGGTTCATATTGTCATGGCGGCGGAGGGTATTGAATCCTTTCTCATGTAAACTAACAAAACATGCTGTGCATATTGTACTGTCGTAGATTGTGAACAGATATGCTTTTGTAACAGAAGTCACTTTTTACAATGAGGTTTGTAGCTAACTTTTTATTTATTTTTTGTTGTGAAATACAAAGAAGTGTACTTTTTGTCAGCCTGCTAAGCATGCCTTTGCGAAAGTTGCACAACTTCTGCAATCCCAGTCCTCCTTAAGCTCCTCCCAGCGGCCACCCACGGCCCGGGACGGCGCGGCGATTAGAGTGGCCACATACAGACTGAATTTCGATTCAGAATCATTCCGAACGCAGCTAATCCATACAAATCTATGGACCTACCACACACCGTTTAGGCGCATTTGGTCCACTTCTCATTTAGTCCACTTGCCGAAAAAACGTCCACTTGGCATTTGGTCCATTTCGCGGAACGTCCATTTCGCATTTAGTCCACTTTCTAAAATCTCCTCCTTTGCAAGCACAAAACGTTTGGAGAGAAGAAAAGAAAAACCAAAAAATATGTGAAAATATATTGGTTAACATCCTCCATATTTATGTGTTCCTGGTACTTTTGTGACTACATCTATCTACTAAGAATAAAAAAGAAAAAATATATCAAAAAGTGAAAATATAGTTAACAACATCTCCATAAACGATATAGGAGTATATTTATGTAAAAAGAACAAAAACAAAATTATTTACCTTACTCCCATATTTATGTGAAAGTTGACCAAATGCGAAATGGACGTTCTGCGAAATGGACCAAGTGAGAAATGCACCAAGTGGACCAAATGCGCCTGAACGAACGCAGTTAGTTATTCACCAGTACTGCTCTTGCCGGCTTTGCAGTGCACAGCAGCCACGTTCCGGGGGTCGGCGCTCAGCCAATCGTGCACGTTCTAGCAGATACCTAGTATACAACGCTGATAACTGCTCACCAGTTCTGCCCTTGCCAGCCTTGCAGTGCACAGCAGCCACGTTCCGGGAGTCGGCGCTCAGCCAGTCATGCACGTTCTCGCAGAACGGCTGGATCAGCTCGATGTTGGGCGGCGCGTGATCCTCAAACGCATACTTCTCCACCTGGAATCAAGACATCGTCTTAATTAATACAAATTCTACTAAGACACGATTATTTGAGTTTGATATCCTGGATATGTATGAATTGTTCCCAAGGATCCCGCATTCTAGTCACAATCATAATGGAAATTAGAATCCAATGTATCCAAGCCCGGCATACTTGCCGAAGTTCGATGCGTTAGCCGGTGCCGGTACGGCCCTAGGTTGGACAAACAAGTATGTTCATGAACTTCATTCAACCTTTCTTCTTCTCAATATATTACTTTTCACCGTTTTATAACCCCTAGTACTTAGTGAGGGATTCCGCAGCAGTAATGGGCAAAATCCCGCCGGAATCCCTATCCGAGCGAGATTACAAAGTAGTAATAGTCGACTTGCGCAACACAAAGTACAATGCTTAGGCCCAACGCACACCGTACGTGACGATAAAGCCGGTCGTTTGCGGTAATAGTTTAATGAAAGGCCTCCTCTAACTGCGAGCTCAGTTAGTTACCTAACTTGGACAAAGATATTATTTATTATGTCAACCAACATACGCCGAATATTCAAACATAGGTATGATTTCGGGTTTTTTTTAGTTTGTCAAATAAACCATTCCTTTTCTGCTCTAATAAACTTTAATCTTAGGACTAAAATTTATTAAAAATATATTTTAAAACTTCAACTTTCGGCAGAACTTACGACCAACAACAAAAAACTATTAGATCAACATTCATCATCAAACATTTAACACAACGAAATTAATAAAGGTTAGTCTGTATAAAGAATCCAGGAATCAACAAGGTATAAATCATAGGGTATTCCGACCAGCGACCTACATTAGCAAGGGAGAAGCAATGGCCAAATTGTATGTTAATGAAATTCGCCAGAGTAAGGCTTCCGAGGTTGGTTACATTCCTAATTAATTGGCTCCTCTTATATCGATAAAGAAACATTCGATCTACACCCCGAAACAATACGCTATAGATAGTGCAAGCAAAGTTTTCTATAACAACAAAAGAAGAAAGAAAAGAAGGAATTTGAAGATAAAGATGGAAGTAAAGTGAAAAAATCGGGGAGAAAATATGGCTGAATAGTGAATAGCGATAAAACAAACTTAAACGATAGTACAGAATACATAATAGTACTAAACGTACGATAGTCGATTACAGGAAACTTAAATGTCCTATATCAGCTGTTCAGCACTATCAGTCACCAAATAAATAAAATAGCATGACGCAATTATGAGAAATTCGCTAGAAAGGAAACTTAATTTATTTATTATAAACAATATCAAATTTAACAGAGATTTCGACCGCCTACCGCTAACTAACTAACCACGTCGAAATTCGAAGATAAACATTTGATGAATTATGACCTTAGTGCCTAAATGTCTTCCGATAAGGTTATGCGACTAACTTTAGGTACGTACAGCAAATTTTTTTGAGAACTTACGAACTTCATAAACGAACGATATTCTTTTTATAGCAAATGAACATTTTGGATGATGTATTCTAGTAGTCTGAAATGTTCGCGACCTTTTTGTACTAAAATAATAAGATACCACAGCGAGTAACATATATATAATTATCAAAATTACAAGATCTGAATCTGCTGAACCATTTTTTACAGTAGTATTTGACAAAGCATCTTCTCCATAAAACATTACAATTCCTTCCTTTAACCTTACTTTACTCTCAGTATCCATCAATTTAGAGCACTAAAAATTATATTTTTGGCTCCAATCTGTCTGGCAGGTTGTTCAGTCTACATTGGCAACTTTGGAAGATAAAGATGCATCTACATATCAGAATAATGACTTAGTTTTTCTATTGATCTTACAGTAAGTCAGTCAGTTTAGTACGACACTCCCAAAGAACCAAGTTACTATCTGGACTTCAGTTATCTTGTATTTACTTAGTCTGTAAGGCGTGCCCCAATACGACTGTGTTTCCTTGCCCGAGGTCATTTTTTGCACGAATGCAATAAATCGCAGGCTTTTCACACATCTTTTATTTGATTTTAACCACAACTTTAGGTGTCACTTTGGTAACTAAGAACGATTAGAAGGTTAAAAAATTACCTACTAATTCATTTAGGATTTTAAAGTTCAATTTGTAGATGTTTCAAAACGTTCCCCTATTTATTTCGTAGCTCTATTTTGTGGTTGGTCAAGCACTCTAAATTTGGTTACTTCTGTTGTACTGGCAACTCTACACCATTATACGAATTGCTACTTCAAGGAATACTCTCATCTACAAAGTAAGAATTCCTTGTCTAAGTACTTACAAGATAAGTAATAATTAGCATCACCTGCGCCTGCGCATAAAGTAAACATCCCCACCTACGTGCTTGAAAGTACCATGAATAAAAGCGCAATTTAGGCACGTGGTGGTGTTCCACGTGTAGAAACGTAGGTACACATCATATCGGGTGACCGGCCATTATCCGCATAATGATTACACATAGTGATGGGATTCGAATCATTAAATGTATTCGAGTCGATTCGAATTACCCGTAAGCAGTCCGAATCGTGGATTCGAATTTAACGATGATTCGAATCGATACTGTACTGGGCTGGGTACTTATTGTCTAATTTCAAAATCTATCGCAATCGCTTTCAGGATGTGATACATTGGTGCTTCTTTTTGGCACAAATAAAAAATTACCAAAGAAATGCAGCAATGTGTCACATTCACATCCATCTGTCAAATGAAAGCGATTGCGATGGATTTTGAAAATTAGACAATAAGTACCCTGACATTTTTCTGCATACAATTGAGTTGGACTTTACGTACGTACTTTTAAAATGACCGTGAGCGAAAATACTAAATATGGTTAAAGAAATTAAAAACTATAAACGAGAATTTTATCTGCCTTATCAGTAGTTCCCAGCTAAGGTAAGCTTGCTACGCCGTCAAAGATTCAAATTAAAAAACTGATTTAAATTCTAACAGTGATTCGAATCAGGTGATTATTCGAATCAGCATAAATACTCATTCAGCTCAGCAGAAAACCAGTGCAGCAGGCCTAGCTTGCTGCTTATACTGAGTTGAGCACAGTTTTGGTATCACAGCGTTGCACAATGTGTTATTTTACTGTCTTTGTGATTTGTCTCTTTTATGTATTGTCATGTTGTGTGTGTATTCGTTGTGTATGTCCAAAATAAAAGCATTTTCTATTTCTATTTCATTCGAATCGAGCTTGGATTGACGTCATTCGAATCAATTATGATTTGAGTCCCATCACTACTACACAACACACTAACCGACTGACAAAGCTGTAATATTACCCGTTGATACTGGATCATAGTCCCACACGGAAGTTGTAAATAAGATTACAAATGCATCCGACAGATCAATTTATTAATCCAAGATTTTAAAGTCCGTAAATCTGAGACTTTAAAAGCTCCAAAGGTATTTCCTCTTTCATGTGAAAAGACGAAAAAGAAGATTAATTTTAAAAGACGTATAATTTTCATTTTAATGTAGGTAATAACATATATTTTATAGCTGTTAAATTTATTTTAAGATTCAAAAAGTCGTTTCGGAGTTAGTATCTTAGCGACGTTGACGAATGCAAATAAATGCTGCGGTTTAATAGAGCAATTTAATAACGATAAAGATAGAGTCTATGTTGTGCATGATAAATGAAGCATGAAAGAAACACGGGAAGCCTGAGACATTATCTACCAAGAGGACAAAACAGACTGTCTAGTTGTCAAAACTGGTAGCTAAATGAAACTTTTAAATGTCTACTCCACACGTTGGCCCAAACCTTGGCCAATTTATCATTCGTTGATGCTTTTGAAGGAACCTCTTTGAAACATTTGTTACAAAACCGGCAACGTACGACGGATTTGCCAATATGTGACTAACGTGTGGAGCCGGCATATAAATAACGTCGATCTAAGCAACGACAGATGACTTTAGCCAAAGCTTTCAGAATCGTTAGCCAATGGTTTAAAGTGTAGTCGGGTTTGTAGTGACACCCAATGTATGGCGAGGTCAACAATTTTCATTTGAAACATTCACTTGGCACAGATGACAGGCTAAATCAGCTCAGCTTTACCTAAGATACATCTGTGAAAATTCTCAAACTGGACTAGTGGGGTGAGACGCGACAGCAAGAAATCTCAAGATTTACACAAGCTGTCGTCAATTTTGGCGTTTAAAACTAAAAGCTCGTATCACCTTTCAATTTCTGTTGGCACAAACAACCTCACCACGTTTAGAAGCCATCAAAGTTATAGAGCAATATAGACGATTAATTCCTATTTTAGGAACGTGTGAGCTCGTCCACGTTAACATGTACGCTAACCTAAGGTCATTTAGGCGAAATGGCTCGCCCTGCACAATCCTAAACGTTAAGCAGTGAACTATAAAACACACCAACTATTATAGTCTGCGCCAACTTTGGATGGCGACCTGAACAACCTTCATGCCACAATGAAAATATTAGGTATACCATGTATCGATTGAAATTACACAATAGGATACTTTGTAAATAAAAACTTCTTTATATTGTGGGGAGTGAAAACTTGTAAATTATTATGTGCTGGAGTGGGCGTGGTGGTGCCTATGTTTTGTGCGTTTCATCAAACCAATCTGACATCATTAACTAACGTCGTATACCATCAGGAAAAACGAAAAATTGATTGACGCCAAATATGAGGATACTAACTAACAACGTCAACGACGTAACGTCAGCCCAAAATAAATAATAGTACGTAAACGTGAAAATATTATTATTCATTTATTGCAAACATGCAGCGTACTTACACGATGAAATCTTAAAAATAACAATACATGCACCCTGCAAGGGTATGGCAATTTAATTAAGTAACTTACACTTAACAAATTTTTAACCAAGTTTGTAATTTGTTTGTAATTAAGTTTGTAATTTAAGAGCTCGGTCAGACTTAGCATTAGAGATATCGAACGAGGTAGGTGTATGCAGTAAAAATATGATCTAAGATAAGAGGAAATATATGTATTAAAACTGTACCTAATCCAACATCAAGTCACAATGGGTACAATTTCGTTATATTTTTTACTAAAGCAAAGCATAGAATTTGCCTGCTCGAACAATGAGTTCAAAGAAACGCTTTTAGAAACTATTGTTAGTCTCACATCTGACAACGACTACTAGGTACATTTATGTAAATATATATCATTTTATCAATTTTCCAGGAATTTACTTATGTGTCTAGAAGGACCATCAGACTTGGCTGTTCATGATAAGAGGTAGTTGCTACGGCACAGTTCAAATGTAGTGTCAGTATGTAAAGGGCAGAGGTCCGCAGTTTTGCTTCAGAACAAAATCTGTTGATACTTTGCTTTTTTCTGTGGCTTCTATCTAGTAAATACTGTCATATCACACTCAACTCGATACACTTTATTGTACTCTTACGTACATGTAATGGAAAGTATCGTCAATACAGACTCCGATGATTTGGCAATGGAAAATTCCACTAAGCGTATACGTATTCCATTAGGAAATAATAATGTAAACCTCAAAATACAAGTGGCTTTATGTTGTGAAGATAAGCAATTGATTGATAGTTTGTTACTCTATCACTGTTGCCTAATAAAACAAATAAATACATTGCAATTTTGCGGGAGAAACAATAATGTTAGATCCATAACATCTTTCTTATGTTGAATTGAATTCATTTATTCACACAAAACATAGTGCATTATAGTTGATGGTAATTTAGAATTTGGTTTTCCGTCTTTCTTTTATACATATTTATTGTGTATGTTTGTCTTCTATGCGCTGCCATAGCATTGCAACGCAAGCCATGTATCACTAGTACTTTATAAAAAAATGCCTGGTTTCTGAGTCACTTTGGATGATTTATCGGAGATATGAGTTTATCGGTGAGGTCCAAATAATCTGGTTTAAAGTTAATTTTATTACTTTAAACCAAATAATGTGTATAACATATTTTTTATGTTGAATTGAATTCATTTATTCACACAAAACATAGTGCATTATAGTTGATGGTAATTTAGAATTTGGTTTTCCGTCTTTCTTTTATACATATTTATTGTGTATGTTTGTCTTCTATGCGCTGCCATAGCATTGCAACGCAAGCCATGTATCACTAGTACTTTATAAAAAAATGCCTGGTTTCTGAGTCACTTTGGATGATTTATCGGAGATATGAGTTTATCGGTGAGGTCCAAATAATCTGGTTTAAAGTTAATTTTATTACTTTAAACCAAATAATGTGTATAACATATTTTTTATGTTGAATTGAATTCATTTATTCACACAAAACATAGTGCATTATAGTTGATGGTAATTTAGAATTTGGTTTTCCGTCTTTCTTTTATACATATTTATTGTGTATGTTTGTCTTCTATGCGCTGCCATAGCATTGCAACGCAAGCCATGTATCACTAGTACTTTATAAAAAAATGTCTGGTTTCTGAGTCACTTTGGATGATTTATCGGAGATATGAGTTTATCGGTGAGGTCCATATAATCTGGTTTAAAGTTAATTTTATTACTTTAAACCAAATAATGTGTACCCTTCCTACCTCAGAAACCGGGCGGGGGGTAATTGCATTATTTTTATCAACAATACTCATCCTATCTTGAGTAACGACGCCAAAGGTTCTACCGGTCGGCCGTCCACTGCGGAGGCGTCTCGGTGAATAACTGATAAGATAACCGTATCGATACGAAGGGCGGGTGGCGCCATCTAGTCTGCTCCGCCCGACTCCAACAACAATAAACGGTGTTGCATTCTATTTTTAAATCGCGCACCCAAGTAGCTGTTGTGTAAACATAAAAGCATTATAGCTGCTTTACAGGCTCTCAGCTTGTCAACTATTAACACAGGGATTACTAATTCCATTAGGAACATAACACAACTAAGTATACTATACCTACTAGTTAGGTAAGCAAAGAGCACAGATTAAAAACACTGCCTTTTATCGAAAAAAAAATATACTGTACGATCATGGATTAGTCGAGTAAGTAAACAGCTACAAAAACTAAAGACCGAGTTGTTCAAAGAGTATAAATTACCTTTGTATTATTAAAGAAACAATTATTCAAGCGACTTATATGGCATTGTGCTTTGTAATTGTAATCAAAACATATTGTTTGTCCTTGAATAGCAACCAACCTAAGGCCCTACCGCCTAACCACATAATATAGTGGCCTAATCAAAACCATAGCGATAGCGATATCAATGCACTGTCCGTCCTTGTCATATTATAACATTGGAAGAATGGACGAATCAAGGAAGCAATTGAGTTAGGCGGTAGCCGTGCCGCACAACATCCACTGCTGGGTATAGGCCTCCTCCAAGGATCTCCACGACGATCGGTCCTGTGCTGCCCGCATCCAGCGGCTTCCCGCGACCTTCACCAGATCGTCGGTCCACTTTGTCGGGGGCCTACCCTCGATGCGTTGTCCTGTACACGGTCGATATTCTAGAACCTTTCCGCCCAACGGCCATCGGTTCTTCTCGCTATGTATACGTCACTTCAGCTGAGCAATCCTTCTAACGATGTCGGTTACTTTAGTTCTCCTTCGGATCTGCTCACTTCTGATTCGATCACGCAGGGAAACGCCGAGCTAAAGCTGGGACCTTAGCTTAGACAGAGCATGCTCTAGGCTAGGACAAATCACAACACATCTATCACTATAACATTTTGTTTCGCGAGGGGTTCAAACAAACCCTAGTACGTGCATTTCGCAGTCAAAGTCATTAACCGCTGCCAACTTCTAATAAGAAGTTTTATCAGGTTTACCCCCTTTAGCGCGTGCTGTCGCTTTTACTTGCAGGCATCAGAGACGCTTCTGTTTTAAACTACTTTATTCCAGGTGGAATACTTTGTCAGAATTACTGGCGTAGGGTAATTTTGACCTAAAGGGATTACCTTGACCCTAGGACTCTCATTACATCTTTCCCATAGGATAGGTAACTCTCGCCCAAACTGGGAAAAAGTATAAACTTAACCCCTAATGTATAAATTACTACCACAAAATATGTAATAGTAGTGGCACTACTTGCAGTTCGGTTATAAAAAGTACGCAACATGATACTGATATATGAGCAACAAGCTCATATCAATTTGCATAGCTCAAAGTAATCCCATGCTAGGGTCAAATATCCTGCCTTTACCCCGATAACTGACATTAATTTATCGAAACTTTAGTTAGATGTTACGAAATGTTTTAAAACACTGGCATTTAAATAAGAGCATGGTTTTAATGTAAGTTGACCACTTAAGCGATCATAAAACAATAATAAAAAAGCAAGAATAAAATGAAAAGCATATTTTTATATCTTATCATTTATTAGCAATAAGCTACTTCGATTTATCATTCACTCACTTACAATACAAGTTACAAGTACTTTTATTTCCAGATTTTTATTAAACGGTAAGTATAGGTAATATTCAAACGTTTTTTAAACGATAAACATTTTAAAGACCAAGTTTTACTTTCAGAAATCATATAATTGGCAAAATTATAAAAATGAAGCATTTATTACAAAACCAGCGTACGGTCAGCATCGAAAGTCTTTTAACGCTTTAGTACTTTGTCGTAGCAATTTTTTATTATTACTGTTATTATTACGATGAATTTGCACATATTGTGCCATCGTGTGGAGCCGGAATAATGATAAATCAATAGATAATATAAATAAGACCGCGGGTAAATCTTGGATTGCAATACTTTACAAATTGTCTTATTATCAGTAAAGGTGACAAGAGAAAGGTTAATAAAGTTGCCACACAGAAGACTAAACAATTTACCAACCCTTTTAAAGTTTAAAAGATTTAAAATCTATTGCTACAATTTGGGGTTGTTTAGGGTTAATTTAATTATTCATCGGTTGTCGTTTTGATAAGGGCACAGAATATAGAGTTCGATTAATGCACTCAATAATTGTATCCATTACGTCGTGGAAACTCGTCAGCGATATTCTATTAGCCTGATTATTCAATTATTCAATTAATGCGTTTTGTAGTTACCGCGCCGCGCCGGGAAGCAAACGAGTGGTTCAGTCGGATGATCGTTATCAAACAGCGAACTAAAATCTATAGAACAAGCATTGTTCTCAAAAAATGAACCACACGAAAGTTACAAATAAGGTGATGGAGCTAAAAATGCTGGCATTTACTTATGCACACAAAGCGTTAGAACACTTGTTGCTTATTATCGACCATAATTTGTATACTCATAGATATTTTCTATAGAAAAACGAAAAATATGAAAGGTTATTGCTGCATATTTTTACTGCCTTCGTTGCGTCTTTTACACCATTAAATTTGATTAGGCACAGTACACAGGACGTCATTTCTAATAAACTCTCTCTTTCTTTCTTTTCTCTACAATACAAACTGCAATTATTGTAAAGAACGCTAACCTCACGTACTCTACACCTCTTTTTGAGCCATTCGTTGATTGGACTAGTGTCAAGTGCAGATTAGATATACTCGTCCTTTGTACTATCGAGTGGTCTATTGTGGCTATGCTCACGATTTACGTAGACACATTTTCCTCAAACGGCCCTCCTAGGGCGTGTACTTAGTCTTTACCTTTTACCGATGGCATTGTACGGGTTAATAATAACTTATACCGTTTGCCGTGATGTATAATGACATTTGTATTATCCGCATTAATACAAATAGTGTTCTCAAGAACAAGGAAGAGGAATTCTGGAGCTATATTGTTCTTTTTTAAGCATCCTTTTTACAAATATCCACTTTCCTTTTACAGCCATTCCTCTGGAAGTTGTATTAACCATATGTCCGATAATGACTAGATGTATTTTATTCACGCTAATATTTTTAAAAGTATGAATGTAAAACGACAGTATCATACATGTTATGAATAACTTATGAATTGCAATGGTGCTGTAATTGCGTTATACCATTTCCGATAAAACGTAGGTACATAAATAAACTTCACATTTACCTGTAAACCGTAAGCTTTACAAAAAATAAACTCATTTTAACGACCTTATAAATATTTATTTTTATGTTAAAGAACAGTTTGAATGGTAGGTAGGTATAGTTTTTATAACCAAATTAAAATTTTATAACAATTTCACGTACATTTTAAATTCTCGTCGCTATCACTGTGTAAAAATAACTCAGCTGTGTAAAACTTAAGAGTTCCTACAGTTATCTGTAGCCTATAGCAATTTATTCAAAGTCAAAGTCAAAATGGCTTTATTCAAATGAACTTAATAATGAAGCACTTTTGAATCGTCTCGACTTTTTACATTGGCAATTCAATTAAAATACAAACCAGGCTCAAATAAAGACTGGCGTAGTTGTAGAAGTTGGGCAATGCGCCGGCGTCGATGACGCGCATGCCAAAGAGCAGTATTACAGAATACTAATATAAAGTCCAGAATGCATTCTTGCCATTCAACCCCTCCCACTGAATTTACTTCACCCTGCGTGCGTAAATCGATGATTACGTCCATTGCAGTCATCATTACGTCCGTCCATCGGATTCATACATTTCACACACTTCGTTCTCATCACATCATCTCACGTATAACTAAGTGTCATTCAAGAAATATCATCTCACGTATAACTAAGTGCCATTCAAGAAATCAAGAAATATTATAACAAGGCAAAGAAAATAATATTAAATACACCCCCAAAATTTCCATCTTGACTTGTACGAAGTTCGTACAAAAAATCGGATAAGTCCTAGAAAGTTGTGAACTATTTCACAAGTTTCCTTTCATCAGATTACAAATTTTGCCGTCTTTGTATTCGCAATATCATAAAGCGAAGACTTATTTGAAGAGAAATAGGATTTTTAATGGCTGTGTAACTTTAGAACTCTTCCGATGAACACTTTAGAAAAGATTGTGAATTTATTATTTTCTGAGCAGATTTACTTTTATAAAATAATTTGATAGAAAAAATACAAGCACCGAATATGAGTGATCAAAGAATCTCATTCTTGCTACAAACATTTCGTGTTATTTGGCGTTAAAAATAAAAAAACGCAGCTCATCGGCGACGCCGTTAAAACTTTATGAACTGTCCATATAAACTTAGCAAAATAAAAAAAGTCACAAGTAAAATTATATATTCTCTAAAAGTTATTCAATTGTTAAAATATCTGGAAAGATATTTCAAATTGAATGTCGAAATAAAGCTGGCTTGCAGCGTAAGATTGGGACATACTAGAAGAAATTCGACGATGCCACTAGTGACTCGGTAGCTCAGCGGTCAGAGCATTGGACCGGACATCCAAAGGTCGGGGGTTCGTTTCCCGCCCGAGAATTGATCTGGTGCGATTCGATTTAGTATATTATTTACGTATTATTGTATAAAATTATATTGTAATGGACTTACCCTGTCGTGGAACTTGCTCGAGTCGTAAGACCTCTCAGAGCAGAGGTTGTATATCTTGTAGTGGTCTTTGTGCATCTGCTCCAGGAACCTGAAGACCTCATCTATGTGATTCCTGTACACTCCTTCCAGCTTCTCCGCCGGGAAGCCCATCGCTATCAACCTATCAGTTATATCTGTAGAGACAGTCAAGGAAACATCGAAAACACAACATTCAACACAATGGAACAAATCCCAAATAATTTAATAAGATATTTTAAGAATAACCCGCCAACACAGTGCAAAATTGCATTGTTCACAAAGTAACAATTGATGTGCTGTGCATACGTTAGCCGCCGTTTATCTACCAAGTACTTAAATCCAAATGGATAATTTTAGTATTCCGTCTTATGATTTAGCGTTCGTTCCACGTCTATATTTGTTTAGTTGTCGGAATCTGCCGTTCCTATTTCTGGTGAGTCTTAATTGTGTCCATACCTCCGATCCGTTTTATTTATTCCGGGAAGAAATCATAATATATCTTTTTTATTATAAATTTATGATACTGCATGAGATAAAATGTCATTTGCTTCAAATAAAACTTTTGAAGCAAAAGTACTTTGAAGGTAAATAATATATTATGTGGTGGTAAGTAATAATAAAAACACTGCATAATATTGTCGCTAAATTTAAACTTTCGCCTTGCAAAGGACAAACCCAAAATGCGGAGCTGACTGTTAACCTTCACTGGTTGGAGTTGGAGAGACACCATAAGAAGCATAATATTGTGTGTCATATTTATTAAGTTTGCATTTATTTTTGAAGCCCATTGTTCGCGACCTCTTTCGTATAAAATATCCTATCCTAATAATACCGATTAATGTTGCACCCGTTTATGTATTCACAGGCAATATCTGAGTTTTATTACCGAATGACCGATGCAACAGGTTTCTCGTGCACGTTGGCAGCATGACAATTCGAGATCTTTCAGTTGGAAAACTTTGGATTTGAAATACTGGTTTAATACATTTGGTTAAGCTGGGACACTCCGCTTTTATCCCACGGGTGTTGAAATGACAAGGTCTCCAAAGCCGATTCGTTAGTTTAAGAATCGATAGTGTTTTATCTTTGTGTAACAAGTATGGACTGGACACCAAATAGCGTCTGGTTGCCAACATGTCGTCTACATATAGCGCCATAAAACCAAGAATCCCGCAGTCGACCTTATTACAAACTGGAGATAATGCGGTATCAGCTATTATTTAATGCTGTTCTGACACTTCTAGATTACCAGCGAGGTCTGCTTAGTTCTCATAGATAGGGAGTGCTATACAAGTAACACTAGACATATAATAAATTAGCTATTACCTTCTAAACGGACGTGTCAAACATTCCAACAACACAGCTAGAAATGACGAGATCGTTAAAATTTCTTCGGTAGTAGAAATATCAGGTAAGGACTTGTACTATTATGTATTCTTTGGTAAGGGCATGGTCACTGGTAGACTCAGATTACATATAGAACAAATAAGTCTATAGCCTATTTTACCAACGCTATCAAATAATAAAGCAAAACGTATGCCTATTACGTTGCTAAAAATTTGTTTAAAAAACAAAAAAACCGACTTCAAAAAACCTGCCTCTAAAAAGCAAGAAATAATATTCAAATCATTAGATACGCATTATCATTGTTATAATAAAACACGTCTATTAAAGTCGGGTGGGGGGAGTACATATTCCTTTTTTTATTCTAAAAGCCCCACCCGACTTCAATAGACGTGTTTTATTATAACAATGATAATGCGTATCTAATGATTTGAATATTATTTCTTGCTTTTTAGAGGCAGGTTTTTTGAAGTCGGTTTTTTTGTTTTTTAAACAAATTTTTATTTTATTATTTTTAGTGTAAGTACCTTCTGTATTAGGTAGTGTAGGTAAGTATATTATTTAGGTAGAAAAATCGGCCTAGCCAAACGTGAGATAATCGCGGAGAAACATACATACAATACCTCCTTTTTTTGAAGTCGGTTAAAAAGACAACACAAAGGTATCCCTTCGCCAACAAAAAAAATCATCTAATTCGGTTCATAAATAACAAAATTGTCAAGTTAGTTGATTTAATTTCATAGTGTTTTCAGGATTACTTGTAAACTACTGAACCGATTTGAAAAAAAATTAAATGGGACCATCTCGCAGGAAAACTCAATCGAACAAAAAAAGAATTATCTAAATCGGTCCATAAATGTCGAAGATACGAGCGAACAACGATAAAAAAAAAAAAAAAAAAAAAAAAAACATACAATTGAATTGAGAACCTCCTCCTTTTGATGAAGTCGGTTAAAAAGAAACTCGATTCATTCCGCGAAAAATGAGCACGCTTTTATCGAGAGCGCTCCAATAACATAACTTAAAAAAAAGGTTTTGCTTATCAACGTTCCATATTGTCATATCAATTTCGTTCTATCACCACGGTCTGATTCTTCTCTTAAAAAATGTCTCTTACCAAGATGCTGATAATGATCAGGGACCTAAAACGGGAGAATTGCATTTATGTAGAAGATAAATAATTAATACGACACAAATAGACAGAAATAAACGGAGCGTAAGTGGGGATTTCAAATTTTCAAGAAGACAACACGGGCTCAGTTTATTATACCATTTTCGTGATTTTTTTCGGTACGAGGTACCTATTTGAAGCAATTTTAATCCTTACTGGTCCTTTCAAGGCCAACCGTTACATTGTGAGACTTAAAAACAATGTCAACATAGTTATCACAGGGAAACAAAGTATACAAGATTCGCGCGTACAAACATCCGACAAAATATTAAGATAATAAATGTCATTAAACGCGAGTCCATTATTAAAGCTTTTTGGCGTCGCTAATGAAACGTAATATTTTAAACTTCTCATTGATCTTAAAAAAGACTTCGTTAAGTATTTCAGTTCAGCTGACATTGCAAATGTGACACAGAATGATTACAATGTAATGTCGTCAAATTCCTATCACTCATCGCGTTTAGTGCGAGTGGGACCGCGACTGCTATGCTTGGCTTGACCCATTCAGGACAAAGTCTGCGCTCAACTCTTGGATTATAGCAACATAGAATGCAAACATCGGCTGCGTTCGTTCGTGTGGCAACTACGTGCGGCTAAAATATTCGGTGCGCGTAGCCGCGGACACGGCAACGGGCACGTGGAAACTGAGATATTGGTGGCGGTGGCGGGTCACCAACCGTGAACTGTGAAGCACGCTAGATAAATATGTAGCATGCTTTTGTTTGCCATTGTTATACTAGCAGCGTTTACACGAGTTTTCCTTACGAGAGGTATTGCATAGATAGGCGGGGACGATAGTTTCAATACTTAATGAACACACTACAGCTGTAAATATTTCTGCCGTCCGAGATAATCTGGATTAGAAACTTAATTGCATTAGACCAACAGATATAATGTTTGATAAAGCAATTTATAATCTAGACACTATAGCACTGAGAGCTTACAACGAATGCTAATCACATAAATCGATATAAAAATCATTATTTATTCCGCTCGGAAGGTTAGCAACTGACTGTTATGAACACATAATTTTGCACTTTTAATTAATTAACCCTTATCAATAACAATTTTGATTAGATTACAATTTATTAATAGTCATTTGTGGGTGTGGTCACCACACCATGCAATGCATTACAATGCGATTAAATGTACAGTACAACAGAAGTGTCCAAGTTCTTGCGAAATCTATAAAATTCACTCTTTTCGCCATACATTTTTGACTGAAGTTGCCGCTATTGGTGTACATAGTTAAATTAATCGCATTGTACTTCAAAATATTTAGTTCAGTTATTCTGATTAATACTGACGCATTAAATTTAGTTCCCACTATGAATTATATTATTCCCGGAAATATAGGCGCATTCCGATGAAATGGTATTGTGTTACGATACGACGTAAAAGTGACCACAATATTAACCAACACCAAATTGTTTTACGAAAAACAGTCGTAATGTTTTACGATTAAATATCCTTGACTTGCCCTAGCGCTGTATGGTCTGCCACCATTTTAACTATCTACGTCCTCAAACTGACGTAGGTACAATAATTTTTCCGTATTTGGACCTAGGTACTGAACGCACGCCTCATATCATTGACTGATGAAGGAAAGTCGCAATTAATTGATGTGATGCTCACTGTGACGCATATCATCCGATCCAATACGTAGGCATGGCATGAGTGACGCTTAACCTTAAAGATTATGGTGGTAACAATTTTTACCATTCAGCTGGGTTGTAATTTTACTATTTTTACCACTTTTCCAAGGGCATCATTTTTGCTGGTAAGTAACTAGCAATAATAAAATGTATCTAAGCCTTAAAATCTTTTTCTTTTACAGGAACTAAATGCGACACTAAATCTCAATGAATGGCATGAAAACGCAACAAATCAGTCAAAACATGAACATGATAAATCGATCTATAACTATTTCTTCTGTCCATGTAAGAAAGAATACCAAACAAGTATTAGGCAGAGAGAGAAGCTATACATATTGGACTACGGGGCTCCGAATTTTTGGGTTACATGGGCAGCCGGGGTGCGCGGTGGTTTACTCGCTTAAATTGTAACGATGTAAAATGTAAATACAACTTTAGTTTGGACAGATGTGGTGCCGAGCAGACTTATACATAAAGCTTAACCCTTGCACAGAATAATAGTACTAAAACCCTAGGTAGTGCCAGACAGATCCTGGTAACCTTACCCGTCCGAAGCCCGACAAAGCAGCGAATTCGTTGCATGCTACTAAATGAGCATTGTAGGTTTCAGTTCAGCCACGCTCGGCGGTCGCCCGCCAGGAAACAGCGTTTCCCGAAATCGAGTATTTTAGAGTATTAAGTTACACGTTTTTGTCTTTTGGTTTTAGACTTTTGTTACAGGATTTAACCGAAGACGAATGTGAGACTTAATGGGATAGGTACTATATTAACTATTAACGATCCACATAGCGCGTGGGTGATCGAAGTTGTGGCTGTTCTTTCATCTATTTAGTACAGATGTGAGCGAAGTTTTATTAAGAATTAGGAAAAATATAAAGCACAATTTTCTTTCGATAAAATACCGTTGGATCATTTCCGGAATAAATGTCGGGTCGAATTATGATTGGTGAAATCGGACAGTATGGTTAAAAATATTGAAATTTAATTAATAAAATGAAAGCAAGCTGACCCTGGCCTAAATGGGATAAACACTAAGAAGAAGAAAACTCGTGGCTCTGCGAGCTGGTAGTCCTAGCTTCAACATAGGATCTCCGCCATTTTGAAAAATGACGAAAAACTGTATCGACAAAAAAAACATTACTTATCGAACCTGCCCCCCTAGCAAAAGTAACATATGCAAATTTTCGTTATCGTTTCGCTTCGAAACATGTATGGATTTGACGTTTTAAATTTCGATAGTTAACGAAACCTTATGTCAATCCCATACATGTTTCGAAAGCGAAGCGATAACGAAGATTTGCAAATGTTACTTTGGCTAGGCCCTCTGCTCACAAAGGGAGTAAAACGGTGTGACCACGGATCAGTCGAGAATATTTCACGACAATACGTGTAGTGCAGAGGATAACAGCCGGACAGCCAGCCCGACATGAAAGCATTTTTGCCCCAGCTGTAACGGAGACGCTTCGTGTTCGTTCGGTCAATAAATGGTACTACCTATCAAACGCAAAAATTCAATAAATTACGTTGACGATTTTTTGCTTATATTCAAGTTTAGAAGGATTTAATGACCATTTTTATAACTCTATAAAATTCACAATGACTTTTATTACTAAAATAACTATGTCTGTTTGAATCTTTTTTACCTGAACCCGAGTCTAACTAAACGGTTGAATTGAACTAATTTTGTCATGGTAGAAATAAATTAGACGTTGAGGAAAAGCATACTCTACTATTATTCCCGAATTTTCCACAGGAGAAAAATTCCAAGCCAAAATCTTTTATATTTTAGCTGATTTTATGAACCAAAGCGGGAGGGAGAGCAAAAACACTTGAAATAAAACTATAGATCCATGCACCGCAATTTCTGTGCGACGACCTCACTTATTTCGTAAGTTGTCTAGCCATTATAATAAATAAAGCCAATCTTGCGAAATCTAGTCTGAGTGAAACTGTCAAAAGGATGCATACTTATTGATGATTATTCAAATTTGTGCCTAAACTACAAATTAATAATAAATGTGGAAGTTTCAACTTTCTCGGTCGTCTGTATGTTTAGGTTCAGACAGAGAGACAAAATAGCATGACAACTCTTTAACTCTTGTCATAATAGCATTTAAAATGAAAAAACTCTCACAAAGATTTTGATTTGAGAATTTTGGTAACCCGTCAATCATAGGAAAATGAGACACAATAGGTTTTCCATTGTTGTGCGGCCTGATGCGGCCGCTTGGCTTTTAATGAATAAAGCCGATAATTTGCAACAGAAATCTAGGTTTGATGCAAGACGAGCGACGCGACGGTAGGAAGTAACTGTAGGAAGGTTCCATAAGAACGATCTGGTGAATGTCGCAGGGAAGCGGTCAGCCAGCACGCACCTGGGCCAGTGAGATCTATGCCTATGCCCAGTAATGGACATGTTTTGGTTGACATGATGATAAATGAGGTCTGATCTGTAGCAGAATAGTGAAAATCAGCAGTTGAAATGTTAACATGCCAAGTTGTCCCTTATTATGGTTCTTTTTATTTTTAACTCGCATTCAAGTTTTAATGAATTCAATTTGGAATGGCTCAAACCGAATTTGACATGTACTTACTGATTTTATTGCATTTTTTATAATCAAACTTGTTGCCAATTTTAATAAAAAATATTCGATCAACATTTTTAGGATCAAACACAAATAAATACTTCACAAGTTTTGTGTCTCTGTCGGGAACCTATCGGTCGCACTCTGAATACAGAAGCGAGTCAAGCGAGGTTCGTGCAAAAACCACTAAAAAGCGTCATTTTCCAATGAAGTTAGTGACAGTTGTAAATTTATCGCGCGTTCTGATTGCAACATTCACCAGCGCTGTAGACGCGTGCGAAATAATAAATTTCACGCAGACATTGTTTTGACCACTGTCCATATTGTGTGCTGACATTGTGTTAGTAAAAAAAACAATAAGTTGTTAATAATGGGTACCTACCTATGTTAATTGCCTACTCAGGTACATACTTATTTTTGGAAGAGGGCTTAAAAAGCCTTTAAGTAATTAGGATTGCCGCAGGTGTACAGTACTATGACATACTAACACCGATTGCGGTACTTGATGGAATTAATTGCACGACTGATACTATTGTACAAGTTTTACAACATAAATACAAATACAACGCAACCTGTACTTTTTGCTAGCCAACCTTAAAAAGAAAACACACGTTGTGTTGGATTGTACCTCTGACATTAGGGCTCGTTGCAAATAGAAACACCTCAAGTGGCCATCGACAAAGTGGTGCCATTTTCCCGGAAAACTTCACATAATTCCCTTACAAAGGCGGCATAACCAATTGAATAAGTACACCTTGTTTCCATAGCGACCATCTCGTCTAGGCGGTTAACATTAATATATTCAAGAAGCAATTTCTTCGCATTATTTTACAGAGTGAGCTTACCCATTTCAACAAATTTTTGCCCCAAATGGAGTATTTACATTACACACTTGTGTTTAAGTGCCCGAACGCGAGCGCCGGAGCATATCTTACTCTTCAAATAAACTGCTTTTTAAAACCCTAAAAGTATTTTATGTAATATATTTCTAGTCAAATTGCGTTACCTAAATGGCCTGTTTGAATTCACCGTATTCATCAATCCGCGACGTAATGTATCCAAAAAAATGCTGGATAAATTAACTGAATACTAAATTATTAGCCGTCCTTGACTGCCGTTTTAGAAAAAGAACTGTTGCGTTTTTTGGTTTAAGATGTTGGTTCAGTAAATTAATAAATACCTAGATGTCAAAATGCAGTTTTACACTAATCACTTAATTTTTATTGAGTTTTAAAACACATACATACCTAGTTAAATCTAAACAAAGTTTCCATATCATACGACTGAAATGAAAAGTGCAAGTGGATCATTATTGGTGCCACACAGTCTATTGAATATTCACTGACTGGTTACTTAGCTGTTGCTAAGGCGGCTGTCCACGGTGCATCAACCCATCGATATCCAATTACAGCAATAAGCGAGCGGCCGGCCGCTGACACATCACACGACACGAAAGAGGATTATCAACTCGACAATTCGCAAACGGCACACTTGCAATAAAATTAAATGCATAACGTGAATCATCAATCTGACCCAGATCCAGATGGGGTTAAATAACTATGACTTACTGTTGTCCTTAGGCGGAAAATCATATCGATCGCACTTAACAATTTATTATTAACTACGTTTGACAAGGATTAAGATTATGCTATCTCGTTCTGTCTCATTAGATTGTAGCAGTGACTGAACTAATAATGTGAGTGCTAAATGACAGATAGACACCCTACCCTAATGTTAAAAATACATATAGTCAATATCGCACACGATAATCGGGCAACTTTATGGAAACATACATCAAGATCTTTATCCGTAATCAGCACTCGAGATTATAATTACACTCGACTTTTGGAATGTTTTAGAGTCCTTAGATCAAAATACGAGATAGCTAAAGCATATAGATAGTACATAGTCCATAAGTACGGTTTCAGGCATTAATCTGGGACGTTAAACTTTAAAGACGTCACTTTGACGTTTTAATTTTTTGCTGACCTATGATATGATGCATATCATATAATATCTATAGGTCAACATTAAATATGATAATATCGCCCAATAAATACATTTGAAAGACATAATTATGTCTAAACCACACGTGAAGGAAAGTCACAAAGAAAGAACTCATTTTAACTGTCAGTTTTTTTCCCTGAGAATCCGATATAATAATTTTATTATTATCGTCAACCTCGATCGATTGTCCAATAATTATTTTGTCATTTCGCTTTCAGCTGGTCACTGAACCATTTATCTAGCTGCTAGACCAAACGGCAATTCCTTGATGGGATGGGCTATTAAAATTAATCACTCTAGAAATCGTACCAAAAGCAACGTCGATGATATTAACATCGAAACCATAGCAACAACCAATTGCAATATAGCTACCGAGCCTATTACTCTCAAATCTCGGATACGATTGCGAAATTCAAGCTCGTCCAATTTGTCGCAGATCTTGGAGCAATCGGAATCTTTATAGCTGATACTGGTGCGTTTTATTGCGTTTGCATAGGGGCGAGGTTTCATTTTTGCGTCTTCATTTGCCAGTCTGCATAATAGGAGAAATGATAGAAATGATTAGGTTTCATTTACTCGATCGTTTAATTAAGAGCGGAGCGGGCGGTATCAAAAACGAATGTTCTGGCGAGATGGAACTACAGTCGGTTTGCGTATGCGAACCGTGATTGGGAAATTTATTTGCTATCCATATTCACAGACCAATGAAGAAAATTCGTTCTGTTCTTGTTCATCTCATACGGCATACTATGTTATCAATTAAAATTCACACATTACAGCTTTATATACGTTCTACTATTCTGTATACTTAAAAAAATCCATCAATTTTTGTTCCTTCGACTAAATTAACATGAAATAAATCTCTTTCATCATTACAACTCGTTAAAATATCCAGTTTAGATACATCCCACATGATCTCTAGACAAATCCCAATGGGTTAAGCAGAGTTATTAAATCCCGAATAAAATTTCGCGTAGTGCGTACATTTACAAGCAAGGGTCGAAAACTCAGAGATTAGATTTTAATTGAGTTATAAAATCATAATATTTTATTCCCACCGGTTCTAAGGCTCGATATCACTTCGGTCGGTGGAATAGGGCTGCCAGTGGCTTTCGAAACTTCGAAATTACGCAAATTATTCAACTACATTTCGGGCGGACATTGTATGTAACACAAGATAATTACCTCCACAGAAATGCCAAAATGAAGTTTACGAACGAAACATGGTGTCTTCTACAGGAGACCGTGGCGTCTATAAATTAAATCAATTCTAAACGTCATATCTGAGAAGTTTGACTCTAATGTTATGAGGGCTTTCATCCGTGTCTTGATTGGAATGGATAGCGTTTCAAGACACGGATACGGTTAATGTTACTATATAATGGCAGGATATTTTTTCTGATTCACAAATCGTCCACCAGTCGGCGCACTACCACTAACATGGCGCTAGTGTAGATGTTTTCCTGTCATATTGTTGTTTTCTATGTGTTTGCTATAAATTTTTGGACGTTGGAAGCGATTTTTCGTAAATATATAATTTTTCTTCCAACACATTTTGGTTTTCTTCAATCTTTAAATCGTTTACTGTCTGACTTCCATAATAATTATACATCAACCATTTTTAAATATAATTCTAAATAAATGGGAAGATCGGGGATAAAGGCATATTAAGTATATATTTAAACAGTATATAAGTAGTATATCAGTTGTCTAGCACCCATATTACAAGCTTTGCTTAGTTTGGGGCTAGATGGCGCTGTGTGAAATTGTCCAAAAAGAAAAAAAAATGCCCGTACAAAACAGCAGTAGCGCCACCAAGCGTAGAATTGTAGAATATAAGAGATTTTACCGATTATACGTATTTTTTGTAGCGTGATAGCTAGGGCTTGAAGTCCGGAACTCCGGTTTTGGTCTAGCTCCGGAGTTTCGAAGAATTTCAGCATCGGTTTATAAAACCGGAGTTTCACTACCAAAATCGGAGTTTCGATTTTCAAAAAAAAATTAAAGTAAGCATTTTAATCGCCGTGGCCATATACCCCTGGGCGGTGTTACAGTCTCTCCAGAGGTGCCAAGTGGACTACAGGTATATCGAGGTGCTGACTGAGGTACCTAAGTATACGAAAATGCCACTATGTCGATCCGATTACAGAACCAGCCTTATTGTCTAATTTTCAAAATCTATCGCAATCGCTTTCATTTGACAGATGGATGTGGACACATTGCTGCATTTCTTTGGTAAGTTTTAATTTGTGCCAAAAATAAGCATCGATGTATCACATCCTGAAAGCGATTGTGATAGATTTTGAAATTAGACAATTAGCCCCCTGAGCACAAATCCCAATCCAACTGCAGCGATGTGAGAAACAGGGAGACGTCATTTCTTAGAAGTTGTTCACAGCGCTTTGGAGGATATCTACTATAAGCTCTTGAACTGTAAAGGACTTGGCAGCAACATTAATGTCGAGTACCTAACACACCTTCGTTTTTGCAGATCAGTTCTCACGGCTTTGTAAAACCTGAAAAGACTCGTAATGATCGAATATTTCCGTAGTGTTTTCGAAAAGAGTGTCTCTTAGGGTGAACATGGATGGATAGATGAAACATGAACATAAGACAAAAATCATGTCGAATGGCCATGCTGTATTTGCCCGCTCCTTCATGTTAGGAACAAACACAATACTCGAAGTTCTAGACCATTACCTAGGATAAGATCATAAGACAGACAGAAAATATATCTCTCGTTGAATTTAGCTCGAATGGGCAGTATTCGGGAAGCTTTTAAAAATCTTCGTGTCAAACTTACTTCAGTGTTTTTAGACGAAAAGACCTTGATCAGCGTGTGTTGCCAGTGATGGATGACTTAAGGCAGTAAAACGTGCTCGCTAACTAAGGGTCTCATAAATAGGCTCAAGTTCACCCAGCGACCCAGCGTGCCAATGGAGAGCCATGTTCGGCGTTTTCCTGCATGATCGAATCAGAAATCAGTAGGAGAACTAAAGTAACCGATATCTCTCTAAGGATTGATCAGCTGAAGTGGCAGTGGGGATATTAGATTAGAGAATAGAGAACCGATCGCCATTGGGGAGGAAAGGTTCTCGAATGGTGACCGTACACAAAACTCTTCGTGGGTAGGCTCCTGACAAGGTGGAGCAATGATCTGGTGACTAGTGAAGGTCGCGGGCTCGTGGGGCGCCACTGGATGCGAGCAGAGCAAAATCGATCGTTGTGGAGATCCTTGAGCAAGGCCATAACCAACAGTGGATGTCGTGTGACTGATATGAATATGATGATGAACCAACACTCGGCAAATTTGAGTGGCGTGAAATTTAAGAAAAATGTATTTTAAGTCGAATTATTTGCGCAATAAGCAAGTAAGTTCCTAAGTGATTCAACTTATATATATCTTGATTTTCGATTAGTTAATAACCTCTATAGACACGCTAAAAATACCACTGCAATTTTATTTAAATAGAGACTGAAAACTCCGGAGCTCCGGAACTCCGGAGTTGGAACTCTGAAAATCGAAACCCAACTCCGGAGCTGAAAAATACTCCGATTTTCAAGCCCTAGTGATAGCCCTGCGGCAGAGCGGGCAAATTGTCCCGTAATAATACTGCCAACAATTTAGGGTTTCAGATCTTTGAAATGTTACGCCTCATCAGGCTGACAGCTCGGCCTGAAACTCAGCCTAGGAATTTAATGGTTGCGGTAAAAGGGCATGTGGTAAATTGAGCCTAATTACCTACCTATACTTGAACGGATGCTTACAAAGATAAGATTAGGAGATAGCGAGATTGGAACCCTTAACCCTAGGTTTTAGAGCAGAAAAACAAAAAAAAATAATGTATAACGACAAAAGATTGAGGAAGACATTTTACTTTCATTAAGGCACATAAAAGTGCTTACTCTAACTATGAATATTGAATAAATATTACATATTTGTTAAGTATACCTACTTAGTTTATTTTTTTATTTCAAAATTATTTTCTCAATAACTATTTCGAATACAAAATAACTCCGTAGCATTTGCATCAATGCAACTAGGTAAATTTTGATTAATATTTAACTTCATTTATTATATACATATATTATATTTTTTTATTATTTCAACTTAAATCTGTTGTTAGAAATCTATTTAACTTTTCTCCCCGAAACGTGTTGCTGTTAAGAAACCTCATAAAGGTAAACCTTTGTTTATTTTTCTAAGCTCATTTCATTATATTCGCCTCTACCCCTTTTAACACAAAGAATAAGAACTTATGCAATTGTTTCTTTTGCCTACACATAGGAACGTAATAACTTTTTTAAATCTCCATTGTTCTTTTCCCACAGCTCAAGGTCACCAAACGAGTTTACATTACATGGAGGAAAAAGTACAAACCACGTGGAGTGCATTATATTTTATTTAACTCACATAATATGAGTCATATTTCCCTGAGAAACGTTTGAATTAAAAAAACAACAATAACTTAATAATTATTATGTCTAAAAAGTTTATTATCTTTTTTCAGGAAGATCCTGATGCAACATTTATTTTACCATATTCTATCAAATGACTGAAATATGCCATTTTTTGTTTTTTAATCAGAGTTTATGAAAATCGCAAGCGCTATTTCGTCAGCAGCGTCCTAAAGTTAATTAGGGACGAGGCAACTTATGCAAACGAGCCATTGTTGCTATGCGCGTTTTACTTACGTAGTTACGCCAGCGAAACAAGATAATCATGACAAATACAGAGGTTCGTAGTATTAGAAAATAAAATTAATTGAATCAGTTTCACTAAAATACATATGTATACTATTATAAACTTATTTATCATAAGAATAGCTTACATAAATTAGTGTACAGAATATCATGAATCACAAAAGCAATAAACTTTAATAGCGAAAGCGACGCGACGTTATGATAGTGGCACAACACAAGTGTTACCTATTTACAATATTACCTGATTCAAAACAGATGACCTCAAAATTTTAGTTTTAATTTGTATGTATAGTAAGGTTGACGACTCGAGTGCACGTACAGTCGGTCACAGAAGTTGCTGAATACAGTGAATGTATTTCAGTCAGTACCATGTCGCTTGCAACAATTTTATTACGGTTTATAGTAAATATTGTCATGTGAACAAGCGTGTACAGTCTGTCAAGAAACTCATGAAATAATGAATGGGGAAACCACTTTAACCCTAGCCCAGCATGCGCTGTATGCTGTGTGTATGACGGACCTGACGAAATATTATCTACATCACAGAATAGATAATAGTAATAGCGTACAGAAGTTGCACTCCGCAAAATTGTTTAAATAAATTGCGACTCTTGCTCCGACAAAATAAAGTGTAATTCAGGTCGTATAGCGCTCCCTTCGCTACAAAACATTCACTTAGTAGTTGCCTCTCTTTCTATCGCGTAGGTCTTATCTTTTCTTATGTATGAAATTTGTCCTCACAGAGGACGCCGAGCGGTTTAGACTCGCGCGCGGAGTGACAGAGTCCTGTCTACATCGAAATGTGAGACATATAATAAAATAATAATAAATAATAATAATATAAACAAAACGTTTGTAGCACCGAAGTCTCAACTTTGAAATTTCGATATGGACAAAATAAAACCTCTCAAGCTCGTCATGGAAGTTTGATAAAGTGCTAAAAGTAGTCACTTACTCACAGGGCTTGGAACTGGTATCGAAAATACAGGTATTGTAAAGGTAATACCGGTATTTTACATTTCGGTTCCTGTTAACAGGTATAGCAAACTATACCGGTATTATACCTGAAAATATCGGTATTTTTTAAATCATGTGCGAGTGAGACAGATATAACCGCGCACCGGCGGCGTTACATCTGTCTCACTTGCATATTAGTCACCATGGTTGATACCAGTATTTAAAATTTATAAAGGTACTACCGGTATTTTGTATACCGGTATAGTAATAATACCAGTATTTTTATTACCGGTTGAACAAATATACCGGTTTGCTGCCCAAGCCACTCACTGATACCGGTATTCCAAGCCCTGCCTACTTGTGCGGCCGACTGTACCACGAGAGCCCAACTCAATGCGGCATGTGTAGCGTTGTTTTTTTGGTGTATTAAACTAAATGAATGATAGTTTAGTTGATTTCCCTTGAAAGAGTAGTTTTTCAAAGTATAAAGGTACTTTTTCCTATTAATGATAAAATTTTATTGTTTGGCAGTAAGCCTCATGTCCTTTTCCTTATTTCCGTAAAAAGTTCATTTTAAATTTTCGCGTCATCGACTTTAAAAAAAAAAAAAAAAAAAAAAAAAAAGAATTAGAATCGTATTTCCCATATAATCGACTCCCCCAGGCCGCCCACTGATCGGGGCGCGTGCAGTTATGACTTCCGATGTCCAAGTCTTGATGTTGAGATCCTTTTCTGTAGTCCTCAAAAGTTGGTTAGTTCCGCGAAGTTGTTTGACCGTAGTTCCGTTGTGTTCGCTGACGTCCATCGCTTCCTTGCGGGCTGCGCAGCGGGGTTTGAGTGGCGGCGATCTTGTCGGTCGGCGGTCAAGCCATACCAATCGCTGAGCTCTCGTTGGACCCGCCGGAATGTGTCCGAAATCTTGGAATGCATCGGAAGGAAAGTCGAGTCGTTGAACTTTAAAATATCAGCTGGTGTGATTGAGACATTACCTATTTAATTCTTCCTTCGAAAATAACTTCATTTTGATATATTTTATTCAGACCAGTGTCTGATTACGCTAAAAGTATTCGGCCTTTTGGAGCCTATTTATTCAGACCATCGAATTTGACCAGGTTTGTGGTTTTTTTTACTACAGATTTTCGTTGACTGGAATCTTGGAAATTGTTTTATCACGGTACCTATTCGTTGTTTACAGGGATTTCTGGGCTTATTTCGCTACTAAGAGAAGCTGCTGAGTGCTTGTACCCATTTGGTGGATTTAAAACCATATTTATCGTTTCACAAGGAGCCGGAGGTAACCTGAGACAATCTATACTTTATTGTTATTCCCTATTAGGTACCTAGTTTTAAATGCCTGGAATTGGTCTAATTACTACTCTCAATTTCAGATCTTTTAGAGTGTAAAAGATCCTTGCAAATTGAGAGAATTATTAATCTAACTCGGCCATCAGCCAAAATATTTTGACCTTTCATCTCTTTTTTTAGTCAAGTGAAACCTAATTTTGGCTGCAGGTAGAATCGTTAAACAGAAAATGCTTTCATGGATAATATTTATTGTCAAAACCAACACTTTAAACAGCCGGAATATTTAGCTTTCTTGTAATAATTATGTTCTTTAAAATTATGAGCTATTAGTAAAATCTATGGGTTGATCTGGGTCGCCGTTGTTAACCACAGTACTGTTCCCCGAATACAGGTGAAGAAGCTTATACGGGGCCACGTTCCCAGCCCACTGCTCCGTTCGTCCAAGTAGTCTGAAGGCTAGACGTCGAGAGAAAGAAGTCGAGTTATACCCTGACACTCGTCACTCGCTAACGGCTCCTAGGAATCAATAATCAGCAGCCGTCGAATCTGTTCAAATAGGTACTATTTAACTGTAAAATCTACCTAACATTTAAACTAACCGAAGCGGCAAGTAATCCTCGGCAACAGATAGTCTCCGGACTCTAATATTTAGGCATTCTAGTTAAGTCTCGAGCTAGATTTTTACAAGATACTATTCTACCTGATATCCTTAGGGCAGGCATTCCTTACCCACATTATCTTTGAGTTAGTTTTAAGAGTTAACCACTTTTCTTATATAACCACTGGGGAAGCAGACGATATTTTTATTGTGTTATTTATATGTGTACCTCAGTGAAAATTCAGCGGTTAACAGTCAGTGATTGCAAAGATATTTATTATTATATAGAATCAAAAGGAAGTTTCAATAAAACTGTATTTTGGTATTTACCTTACATGTAGTTGTGTTCTTTATTTTCCCTAAATATGTCATTATGGTAAGTACCGCATGATTTGTATTTACTTACTCTTCTTGAACAGAGGGCAAGAGAAAAACTACATTACATTTGGCGCCCGAACATTGTAGGAAAAAGGAGTGCCTGAAATAAGAGATAAGAAAAATTTTTCAGTTTTTTTTTTTTTTTTTCTGTTTTTTCTTGTTGGTCAAGTAAGCTGAAATTGATTAAGCTCAACAGAAACCCAGGGATATCAGGATAGAGACAGGTTGTTTTAAAGTTAGAATAGTTGCATGTTATTACATATCTTTTTTATTGGTTGAAAATACTTTGATATTCATACATTGTATTGGCGTAGGACCGTACACATACATAAAAATAAGGAAGGATTGCCATACCTATTGTGTTTGTTAGCTTGTGGGATATCAGCTGAATCACAGAGACTTACATAAAATTTTCTCTTGTTTTTTTAACTACTTACTACAGCGGCTTTAATTTTTTTTAATAGTTGTCTGAGGAGGATCGCCTAAGTTACAATAATTGCTATCTTGAGTTAGAGAAAAGTCTTTATTAGTTCATTTTTGTTACATTGAGAATAAATTATTAGTACCTACTTGATCTTACACACTATTGATTTACTTGCTTAACAGAATAGATATATTTATAGTAAAGTGACAAGTTAAAATTACTTGCTAGGCATTCAGTGGCGCGTTGCGCGTGAGCGAAGCCGGTCATGCGTACGCGCGTTTGCTCCGTGCTAATACCTACCTAGTAGTATCGTCAGTGATAATTATTTAACATGGCAAATGAAGTGAAGTGTTCCAGTTGTAACATTATTATAAACGAAGTTTTAGCATTCATTCAAAATAAAATTCGAGTTATGGATAATCAAAGTTTAGTTCGAATTTGTCTAACGGGTTTTTCTGAGAGTGATATTACGGAAGCAAAGTTATTGCTATTTGATGCTGTTCCGACGGACAAGAGGAAGATCACACGAAAAAAGGATGGGAAAACTCAGAGGGAAATAGAAGACATCATAAGTTTATTAAAAGAATCTGATCCAGAGAAAATTCCAATATTTGTCGCCCGTGATCTGTACAAACTACCTCCTATTTCGTTTGATCATATTGATGTGACTAGATTACTGAAAGACCTGTTAGTGTTACAAAATGAAGTCAAGGAAATTAAAGAATCATATGTTACCAAAGAAATGCTATGTAATGAACAAGCTAAGAGGTATAACTCGCTCACGTCACCTCCAGCGGATTTATGCTATCGTAACATAAATACAAATAAGCGGTTTACTTCGAGGCAGTCTTTCGTATTGGATAGTGGCCCGATTGGATTGATGCCTACTGACAGTAACTTTGTGACAGAATCGGTGCCAGAGGACGAGCAGGGTCATACTGCTGAGCGCGGATGTCCGATGATAGCAATCACTAACAACCATTTTTGCCCCCTGGACCCCCCCGCTGACCCCCTGGACCCCCTCGCAGACCCCCTGGACCCCCACGCTGACCCCCTGGACCAGGAATCTTGCCCTGGCAATGGACAAACTGTGCCACCACTGCCGCTGCCGCATATGAGTCAACCTCAAAACACTTTGGGAAACAGTGGTCAAACGCTTACAATGGCAGAAGTGTTGCGATCAGAACGTGAGTGGAAGGAGATCAAACCCACTGAGGAATGGAAAGAAGTTAATCGACGCAGACTCAAAAACCGGCTAGAAGTTTCTACAGGAAAAGCGCAAAATAAACAATCCTGTAATTTCAAAGCCGCTGACGCTAAAGTGCCGCTTTACATAACAAATGTACATAAGGATACCACGGAAAAAGACATAGAGGATTACATTTTAGAAAATACGAAAGAAAGTGTAAAACTAATACAAATGCGGTCAAAGAGAGAGAGATATTATAATTCTTACAAATTGTGGGTACCTAAATCCAAAGTAAAAATGTTTTTAAACGACCAATTATGGCCTGAAGGGATTTGTTTCCGACACTTTATTTATTTTAAAGGTGCGGAAAGAAATAGTGAATTAAATAAATAAATCTTATGTCATGGATCAAGCTACAACAAAGCATTGCAAATTCGTTACTTATAACTGTAAAAATGTGAAGACTTCATTGTTTGAAATCAGGCAGTTTTGTAATACGGCGGATATAATATGCCTGCAAGAAACATGGCTAATGCCTTACGACGTTCCGTATCTTGGTGAGATAAACGACGAGTTTGGCTACACCGGGTCGTCGTCAGTGGACATCACGTCTGGGCCACTCCGTGGACGGCCACACGGAGGCGTGGCCATCTTATGGCGCAAGTCATTGTTCCCGAATGTGTCGGTGATCGCGGTTGACAGCAAACGTATAGTAGCGATAAAGGTGTCAACGGGCACCAGTGCGTTTGTTGTGTGTTGTGCGTACATGCCTACTGATTGTACAGATAACTTTGTTGTATTCTCACAGTGCTTGGGAGCGTTAAGTGCTATTGTGGAAGAGTGTGACACGGAGTATGTTTACATGTTTGGTGACTATAACGCCCACCCTACGGAGAAGTTTGGTAAGGAGTTACTATCTTTTACTACCGACCAGGACTGGTTATGTGCGGACATTGAATACCTAGGCATTAACAGTGACAATTTCACATACATTAGTGAAGCACACAATTGTAAAAGGTGGCTCGATCATTGTGTCGTAACGAAGTCTGCGTGGAACACAATAACGAACATAAATATTAATTACAATGTATTCTCATCTGACCATTTTCCATTAATAGTTGAATGCAATTTAAATGTTCTTACTGTAAAATTATGTAACTCGAATTATGTATGTAACAGAGTGCTGTGGGGAAGTAGAAATTCTAGTCAAATTAATGAATATACAAGGTTGTGTCATGATGAATTAAGAAAAATTGATTTTCCTGTTGAATTTAGTCAGTGTGCTGACATGATATGTAATAACGTTGCGCATAGGCAGGTTTTAAATACTTTTTATGATAAAATTATACGCGTTCTGTCGGAGTCGGCATCTGCCACGTACAGGGGCCCGCGTAGTATTAATAATAAGAAGAAGTGTAAAGTAGTGGGATGGAACCTTCATGTCAGTGATGCTCACAGGGAGGCTAGGCGTTGTTTTGAGTTATGGTCGTTGCACGGCAAACCCCTATTCGGGGAAATATTTGATTTAATGCGTGAATCTCGAAAGATTTTCAAATCTAAATTAAATTGGTGTTTAAAAAATCAAAACAAAATTAAAATGGACATCATTGCCATGCAGCACAAGAATAAAGATTTTTCTAAATTTTGGGGAAGTACAAAGGCCTTAAATTCTAATCCTGGCCTGCCTGCGAGCATTGAGGGGGTGAGTAACCAGAAGGATATTGCGGACCTGTTTATGCATCATTTTAAAGTACAGGCATTGCCAACAGTTGATAACGTCACTGTTAATAAGGATCTCAGTGCAGAGCTGCGCCGTGACGGCACACTCGTTTACTTCTCTGCACAAAATGTGCGTGACATAATTAATAACATGAGCAGAGGTAAGTCGCCTGGTCACGACGGGCTCAGCATTGAGCACATTAAACATGCGGGTGTTCACTTGCCAAGATTGCTGAGTATTTTGTATAATTTGTGTATACGTCATTCTTACCTGCCCCATGACCTTATAAAGACTTTAGTAGTTCCCATTATCAAAAATAAAACGCGGGATTTATCCCACTCAAGTAACTATAGACCGATATCGTTGGCTACAGTGACAGCTAAGGTGCTTGATGGGCTTCTTGACAAACAACTGGACAAATACTTACATCTACATGAAGCGCAATTTGGCTTCCGGAAGGGATTGTCCACTGAGAGTGCCATATTTGTTCTCAAGGAGACCGTCAGGTATTACTTGCAAAGGAACACACCTGTATATGGCTGTTTCCTCGATCTTACAAAGGCTTTCGACCTGGTGTCTTATAAGATACTATGGCAAAAACTAGCAGCAACTGGATTTCCTGAGGAGCTAGTCAATCTCTTTCAACATTGGTACGGTCATCAGGAGAACTTTGTGAGATGGGGGAGAGCGATGTCGGACTCCTATAAAATGGAATGTGGCGTAAGACAGGGCGGATTAACCTCGCCAAAATTGTTCAGCTTGTACATAGACCAACTGATCGTTGGGCTCAGCAGCATGCATGCGGGGTGCTCCATAGACGGTCGCATGATCAATAACATCAGCTACGCGGACGACATGGTGCTGCTGAGTCCGTCGGTGTGTGCGCTGCGGGATTTACTGCGTGTCTGCGAGAACTACGCTGAAGGCCACGGTCTCGTATATAACTGCAAAAAGAGTGAGATAATGGTTTTTACATCGCGTAGTATCTCCCCCGGTTTTGTGCCGCCCCTCAAGCTATATGGTAGTGAACTTGTGAGGGTAAACAGTTTTAAATATCTGGGTCATGTGGTCACTCCGGACCTTAGTGACGATAGTGACATAGAGAGGGAGCGTAGGGCGCTGGCTGTCAGAGGTAATATGCTGGCTCGCAGGTTCGCACAATGCACAGCTGATGTAAAAATCACCTTGTTCAAGACATTCTGTCAATCATTTTACACAGGCGGCCTGTGGTCGGTATATACTCAAAAAGCGTTCAGCGCCCTGCGCGTTCTATACAACAACTTGTTCAGGATGTTGATGGGCCTGCCTAGATTCTGCAGTGCTTCTGGCATGTTTGCAGATGCACATGTGAACGACTTTCACGCTGTATTGCGCAACAAAATTTCATCTGTCAGAGGTAGAATGCTTGGCGGCCCCAGCGGCATAACAAGTTTGCTAGCTAACAGACCTGACAGTCATTTACAGAGGCACTGGGTTTCCGCCCTGATTAATCCTAAGGCAGAATCAGTATATCGCATTAATTGACATTTTACTAGACATTGTTAACAATATTAATTTTAATAATCAAACTGAATGTAATTTTTTGACATTATGAATTGAATTTGAATTTATTTTTTGACATTTCTATTATTTAAATTAATTCTCCATGTATACTAACATAGCACCTAAGTATTCTTTTTTTCCTATTATTGTTTTACTAACAGATCTGGATCTATGATATCTGAAAATAAATGATTTTAATTTTTAATTTTTTAATTTAATTGAAAATTAAATATACATACTTTTTTTTAACTAACTTAGTTTGCCATTAGCAGTTTTAAACTTGGTTGGTATATTGGTAATTTGCATAGTTAGGTACTTACATAAGCTTAAACTACATTATTTACTTAACAATTTCTTAAATAAATATCTATCTACATTTACCTACTTCTCTACTTCCTCATTACAAGATGGAAGAAGAGAGGCCTATAAAATTTCATTTATTACATAAAGATGAATTAGAATATGAAGCTAGGATCCGGGGTGCGGAGCCAGCGGGTAAGGTTACAGATCTTCGGGCCCAATTAAGGAAGCTAAGCAGAGAGCTGCCATCAGATGAAATAGCTGAAGTGGATCTTGATATTGTTTCTGAATATGCTGTGATTAAAGATAAATTAGCTTACGTAGACAATTTGATATTGGGGGCTGCTAAGCCGGGATGTTCACTAAAATCACTCAACCGGGTTGAGGCGGTTGCTCACCACCTGTTTCATAGGCTTGGTCGGTTGAACCCTGCGGCTGACTCGACAGTTACACTTGATCAACTGAATAGTTTGCGTGAAAATTTAGACCATATCTTACATAAGCTTGATAATATCATGTATAACTTCAAGAGTGGATTGTCGCAGAGACAACCCTCTATACAAACAGCATCAGTGGTGGATGAGCCCGCCAGCGCAGGGAGTGACATTCAGCCTAGCAGCCCTACTAAAGCGATAAAAGTTAATGAGTCCGTTTCAGCTATACATAAACTTGGGATTAGTTTTAATGGGACTACTTGTGTAAAAACTTTCTTACAAAGATTGGATGAGTTGTGTCGCTCACGTCATATTTCAGAGAGTAGACTGTTCAATTCTGCCGCTGAACTCTTTACTGATGAAGCTCTTTGCTGGTACCGGGGCAATCATACCGAGGTGAATGATTGGGGAGAATTAAGAGATTTGTTATTAGAAGAATATCTGCCTACAGATTATGATCATAGATTAATGCAAGAAATAAGGTCCCGCACCCAAGGATCCGATGAAAGCATAGTAAATTACCTTAGTATTATGCAAAATTATTTTATTCGTTTATCAAAACCACTGTCTGAGGAAGATAAATTAAATATTGTTCTATATAACATTAGGCCGTGTTACACTTCTCAATTGGCACTAAATCCAGCGGACTCTTGGGTTGATCTTAAGCGCAAATGCAGGCTTATCGAGATGGCTAAAGATAGGACTCATAATTTTGCTGACCCCCCCAAATCGAGTTCATCTTCTTTGGCTCCGGATCTCTGCTATAAGTATTGCCGGCCCACGCCGAAGGTAGCAGCTGTTCAAGCCACAAATGAGGGCTTTTGCGTGCGCTGTAGGGTTCAGGGACACAGTCTGAAGAGTTGCAAAGCTCCTTTCTGCGTGGTATGCTATAGATGCGGCGAAAGAGAGGTGACTGCAAGAACATGTCCCAAATGCCGGCAGACCAGGGAAAATGCCACAGCGAAGCTTGTGTCTGCGCCAAAAAACTCGCAGGCGTGAGTCGACGACGGTGGACCAAGACATCAGCGCAGGAGTGGTTAAATTGGCTGAAATTCCTGAAAAATTTCTATTATGAAAATAGGAAAAATAATATGTCAATGTCAGGTGTCATTTCCGAACGTCAATGTCACTCGTCGCCGACTCACGTATGTCAAAATAGGGATACCAGACCCTACTTAAAAATTGCCATATATGATATTACATTTAGGGGTTTATTGGACTCGGGGTCAGAAATTTCAATTATTGGCGGAAACGCTTTTAAATACTTTTCTGATATGGGCACAATCCATAAGTCTACCGATTTAGATATAATTAAAACCACGAACGGTTCCGCTTCACCTGTAACTGGTTATGTATTTTTACCGGTCACAGTAGACGGGCGGACCGCTATTATTAAATTTTATATAGTTCCAGGGGTCTCCACTGAGTTGTTGTTGGGCATAAATTTTTGGAAAGAATTTCAGATAGCGCCAGATGTTCTGTCACTGTTGAAAGATAGGGAGTTCTTACCGTGTAATCAGCATGTTAGTGCAATAACTACGACGGATAAATTTTTAATCGATTTCGAATCACTTACGGAGGTCGAGCGTGAACAGGCAGAAGAGGTTATTAGCGAGTTTGAAAGTATTTCAGATGAGAAAAAAGGGCTCGGTAGAACTCATTTAGTGACGCACAAAATCGACACCGGAGATCATCCGCCAATTAAACAGCGTTATTACCCGATGTCTCCGGATAGGTTGGCCGAGCTGAACAAGCATCTAGATCAAATGCTGGCGGACGACGTCGTGGAGCCCAGCAACAGTGCATGGAATAATCCCGTCACTTTAGTGCGGAAGGCGGACGGAACGTCTCGCTTTTGCCTAGATAGCCGGAAACTCAACGCCATTTCTAAACACGATGCTTATCCTCTACCTTACGTGACTAGTATACTAGATCAACTAAAGAACGCGAAATACATATCGACAATAGACCTAAAATCGGCTTATTGGCAGATCCCGCTAGATGGCGCTGAGAGCCGTGAAAAAACCGCATTCACGGTTCCGTCGCGCGGCCTATATCATTTTAAAGTCATGTGCTTTGGGTTGACATCAGCGCCGGCTACTCAGCAGCGACTGATGGACCGGATTTTGGGGCCGGAATTCGCGAATAATGTAAGCTGTTATTTGGATGACATTATTTTAACTAGCTCAACTTTGACGGAACATCTGGAGTTACTGCGAAAGGTGTATAAGAAGTTAAAAGAGGCCAACTTAACCATTAATCTGGGAAAGTGCCAATTTTTTAGGAAGCAGTTAAAGTATTTGGGTCATGTAGTCGATGAACATGGTTTGCGCACTGATCCTGATAAGGTGAGGGCTATAGTAGATTTTGCCACCCCAACTTGCAGAAAGGACGTTAAACGCTTCTTAGGTACGGCATCCTACTACAGGCGGTTTATTAAAAATTTCAGTAACCGGGCGGGGCCGTTAAACGCTCTGACGTCAACACGTAAGGGGGCCCCTCCGTTCAACTGGTCACCGGAGGCTGAACGTGCATTCGCGGACCTCAAGCGGGCACTGACTAATGCTCCAGTCTTAACATGTCCAGATTTCACGAAAGACTTTACCGTTCACTGTGACGCGTCCAATTTCGGAATAGGGGGCTCACTTACGCAGTTGATCGATGGCGAGGAACACCCGGTCGCGTATTTTAGCCGTTCTCTTGCGCCCGCCGAACGTAATTACTCCGCGACAGAACGCGAGGCATTGGCGGTCGTATTAACTGTTGAGCATTTCCGCCCCTATTTGGAAGGTGACAGGCCGTTCCGCATAATAACGGATCATGCAAGCTTGAAGTGGTTTTTAAATCTGAAAAGTCCTGCCGGTCGGTTGGCGCGATGGGGTTGTAGGCTATCTCCATATAATTTTACTATCGAACACCGCAGTGGTTCTCAAAATATTGTACCTGACGCCCTCTCGCGATCTATGCCAGTGGGGTCTATAGATATTTCACAAATAAATGACCCCTGGTATTTAAATATTATAAAACGTTGTACCGAAAAGCCGCGGGCGTGTCCTAATTTTCAGCTCGTAGATGGTAGGCTTTATCGTTTTACTAAGTCCAACAACAAATTGAGTGGAGATTTCCAATGGAAAGAGGTAATGCCCAAAGAACTTAGGGAGTCTATTATACAGGAAAATCATTCTAAACCTACCGCGGCGCATCTAGGCGTCGCTAAGACGTATCAACGTTTGAAATTAAGGTATTTTTGGCCGGGTATGTACCAGGATACCGCGGAATTCATAAAAAAGTGTTCTATTTGTAACGCTTATAAACATAGCTCACAAGCAACACCAGGTTTTATGGGGGAACCTAAGGTTTGCGGTCGCCCTTATCAGTGTCTGAGCGTCGATTTGGTTGGGCCTTTGCCCGCTTCGCGGCAGCAGAACACGTATTTATTAGTAGTTGTTTGTTGTTTTTCAAAATATGTTTTGTTGTTTCCGTTGCGAAGAGCGACAGGTAAAGTTATTGCGCAGCGGCTCGAAGACCACGTGTTTTTAGTTCACGGCATTCCGCAAACCGTAATCTCAGATAACGGTTCGCAGTTTGTAAGTCATGAGGTGCAAGCGCTTTATGCAAAATACAATATACCACAGGTACATCTGGGGCCGGTATACTGTCCTCAGGTTAACACAGTCGAACGTTATAATCGTACCGTGATTACGGCGGTGTCATCATTTGTAGATAACGATCATAGGACGTGGGACGTTAACATTCATAAAATACAGTTCGCAATGAACACCTCGGTGAACGAGTCCACATCATATACGCCATTTATGCTAGTTTACGGCCGCGAGGCGATCGCCGACGGTAACATTTACAATGATTTTAAAGATGTCAATGAGTTAGTCTGCGCGCCTAGGGATGCTTATGCCTCGAGATTAGGTTACCTCAAAGACATATATAAAACTGTCCAAGAATCACTTATTAAGGCTCACAGTCGTAACATTAAATATTATAATCGAAAACGTCGAGACGTGTCTTTCGACGTTGGCGACTACGTCTGGAAGAGGACGTATAAACATAGCGCTGCGAATAAATACTTCACTGCCAAATTGGCACCTAAATACGAGCGTTGCCGTGTAGTTAGGAAACTATCTCCACTTGTATATGAACTGGAGGACGAGAAGGGAAAATTGATAGGCAAATGGCATGTGAAAGACTTCAAAACCATAGATGCGGGGAGTGATTAGTTTTTCTTAGTGATAAATATTGCTATTTACCTTACCTACTAATGATATAGCGCTGCGCGTCAAATTATGGTGCCTATTATTATTTTTTTTTTTTTTTTTTCTTTCTTTGTACACTGTGTGTGGGCGGTGCAGAATACTCACACCGCAGTACTCCACTCTCTGCGTGTCGTAAGAGCCGACTTACGGGAGTAAAAGCGCCATCTACCATCGCGCCCGCGTATTACGTAGCAAGGGGGCGACCTCTGTGGTGCGGATTTCAAACGACCACAAAGGGCGGTCTACCTACATTACCTACGTACTACGCAGGAATTCGGTTGCTTGTCATTACGGTGCTACTCTGTGGTGCGGATTTAAACGATCATAGGGCATATTATAGCACCAATAATTACTATTTTACTTACATACTTATTATACGCAGTATACTGCTGCAATTTTTTTTTTTTCTTTTCTTTTATAATTAGGTTCTGGTTTAGGTACGGTGCTACTCCGGTGCGGTCTATCTTGTGGCGCGGATACAAACGGCCACAAGGCAGCACTAGCGCCATCTACTATCTTACTACGTACTACGCGTATCTATTTGGTTGTTATATTATGTATGTGAGCCGAGTGTTGGTGTTGGGGCTTGTCTAGTTTGTTGCGTTTTACATCAGTTTTGCTTGAGGGCTTGAAGGGATTAGACGACTGAGGTAATTTGGAAAGAGGAAAGTTAACACATTTAATCTGTATCATGCCGACACGCTTTGTCGTCGGTATTTGATATGTTTTTTGGCAATTTTACTACCGTCAGGAATTATAATGTGGGCATAGACAAATTAAAACGTCTATTCCACAGATGGACAATCTAAATTTTTTCAATCATTTTAAAGTAGTTTCAGGAGAGTCGAGCGTTCTTGTCAGTTATTGCGTGTCAAGCATCGCAATATTAGATCATGGGCTTGTCCAACACCCAGTCACTGAAATCATGTGCTCGTCAAGCATCAATTCTGGACGATAAAAATAGGACTGACAAGCCGATGCAAAATGAATGACTGACAGGTAGGTTTGATCATTTAGAGGGGGAAGCCGTAGGAAAAGTAGTAGAGGAGTAATGAGCAAACCCAACACCGCTCACAGGGGCACATACATTTTCCACTTAAATATGTAATTTTTTATATTTGGTTTTAGGTATGATAAACAGTAGGGTCAATTATTATTAAAATATTTTATATTAGTTTTTTTTTATGTATTGGTTTATGTAGAACACAACAGTCGAGTAGTTCTTATAAGTTTTGTTCTTTCAATTTTATAATTTGTCATATGTGACAGGCATTTACATTGACTGATGATGGATTGCTTTCTGCAAAGTAGGGTTATAGTTTATTTGCGGTGGAGCAGTGTGGTTGGACGTGGGCGTCCGGAGAATTCCCTACGTGAATTCTTGCGTGCCGGGGGACTACTGTAGCGTTGTTTTTTTGGTGTATTAAACTAAATGAATGATAGTTTAGTTGATTTCCCTTGAAAGAGTAGTTTTTCAAAGTATAAAGGTACTTTTTCCTATTAATGATAAAATTTTATTGTTTGGCAGTAAGCCTCATGTCCTTTTCCTTATTTCCGTAAAAAGTTCATTTTAAATTTTCGCGTCATCGACTTTAAAAAAAAAAAAAAAAAAAAAAAAAAAGAATTAGAATCGTATTTCCCATATAATCGACTCCCCCAGGCCGCCCACTGATCGGGGCGCGTGCAGTTATGACTTCCGATGTCCAAGTCTTGATGTTGAGATCCTTTTCTGTAGTCCTCAAAAGTTGGTTAGTTCCGCGAAGTTGTTTGACCGTAGTTCCGTTGTGTTCGCTGACGTCCATCGCTTCCTTGCGGGCTGCGCAGCGGGGTTTGAGTGGCGGCGATCTTGTCGGTCGGCGGTCAAGCCATACCAATCGCTGAGCTCTCGTTGGACCCGCCGGAATGTGTCCGAAATCTTGGAATGCATCGGAAGGAAAGTCGAGTCGTTGAACTTTAAAATATCAGCTGGTGTGATTGAGACATTACCTATTTAATTCTTCCTTCGAAAATAACTTCATTTTGATATATTTTATTCAGACCAGTGTCTGATTACGCTAAAAGTATTCGGCCTTTTGGAGCCTATTTATTCAGACCATCGAATTTGACCAGGTTTGTGGTTTTTTTTACTACAGATTTTCGTTGACTGGAATCTTGGAAATTGTTTTATCACGGTACCTATTCGTTGTTTACAGGGATTTCTGGGCTTATTTCGCTACTAAGAGAAGCTGCTGAGTGCTTGTACCCATTTGGTGGATTTAAAACCATATTTATCGTTTCACAAGGAGCCGGAGGTAACCTGAGACAATCTATACTTTATTGTTATTCCCTATTAGGTACCTAGTTTTAAATGCCTGGAATTGGTCTAATTACTACTCTCAATTTCAGATCTTTTAGAGTGTAAAAGATCCTTGCAAATTGAGAGAATTATTAATCTAACTCGGCCATCAGCCAAAATATTTTGACCTTTCATCTCTTTTTTTAGTCAAGTGAAACCTAATTTTGGCTGCAGGTAGAATCGTTAAACAGAAAATGCTTTCATGGATAATATTTATTGTCAAAACCAACACTTTAAACAGCCGGAATATTTAGCTTTCTTGTAATAATTATGTTCTTTAAAATTATGAGCTATTAGTAAAATCTATGGGTTGATCTGGGTCGCCGTTGTTAACCACAGTACTGTTCCCCGAATACAGGTGAAGAAGCTTATACGGGGCCACGTTCCCAGCCCACTGCTCCGTTCGTCCAAGTAGTCTGAAGGCTAGACGTCGAGAGAAAGAAGTCGAGTTATACCCTGACACTCGTCACTCGCTAACGGCTCCTAGGAATCAATAATCAGCAGCCGTCGAATCTGTTCAAATAGGTACTATTTAACTGTAAAATCTACCTAACATTTAAACTAACCGAAGCGGCAAGTAATCCTCGGCAACAGATAGTCTCCGGACTCTAATATTTAGGCATTCTAGTTAAGTCTCGAGCTAGATTTTTACAAGATACTATTCTACCTGATATCCTTAGGGCAGGCATTCCTTACCCACATTATCTTTGAGTTAGTTTTAAGAGTTAACCACTTTTCTTATATAACCACTGGGGAAGCAGACGATATTTTTATTGTGTTATTTATATGTGTACCTCAGTGAAAATTCAGCGGTTAACAGTCAGTGATTGCAAAGATATTTATTATTATATAGAATCAAAAGGAAGTTTCAATAAAACTGTATTTTGGTATTTACCTTACATGTAGTTGTGTTCTTTATTTTCCCTAAATATGTCATTATGGTAAGTACCGCATGATTTGTATTTACTTACTCTTCTTGAACAGAGGGCAAGAGAAAAACTACATTACACATGGCATGCGGTTTGTATAGTCACGCGTGCGATGCGATGCTAAGGGCACTAATTGCATGCAATCGCAGTGAAGGTCATTTTTGACAGTTATTATCTTGCTTATATTCAGCGTATTTAACAGTCTGAATTTCATGTCAGTGTCAAAGAGCTATGTTAGACCCATTATGGAATTACATATTACCATTCATTTAAACAAAACGACGTCATTATGTTGGTTTCAGAAATATGTATAACTAGCTTCCGCCCGCGACTTCATCCGCGTGGATATTCCTAGGGAACCTTTGACCAGGATATCGGGATAAGTATCCTATGTATGTTTTAATCCAGGCTATAAACTATGTGTGCCAAATTTCATCTAAATCCGTTCAGCAGTTTTTGCGTGATTGAGGAACAAACATCCAAACCAACAAACTTTCACATTTATAATATTAGTAGAGCTAGAGGATAATTTTACGAAATGCTGTTGAAACAATCCGAGCGGTTAAATACCACTTTTTTTAGGGTTCCATACCCAAAGGGTAAAAACGGGACCCTATTCTATTACTAAGACTCCACTGTCTGTCTGTCTGTCACCAGCCTACTTATTGTCTTATTTTCAAAATCTATCGCAATCACTTTAATTTGACGGATGGATATGACACATTCCTGCATTTCATTGGTAAGTTTTTAATTGTGCAAAAAAGAAGCATCAATGTATCACATTGCGAAAACGATTGCGATAGATTTTGAAATTAGGCAATAAGCCCCCAGGCTATAATCTCATGAACCGTGATAGCTAGACAGTTAAAATTTTCACATATTTTGTATTTCTGTGGCCGCTATAACAACAAATACTAAAAACAGAGTAAAATAAATATTTAAGGGGGGCTCATACAACAAACGTGTTTTTTTTGCCGTTTTTTCTCGATATTAATACGGCAACAGGTCCAGTCCAGTCCATCAGCCATTTTTTTTTTGATGTCCCCACTGCTGGGGCACAGGCCTTCCTTATGGGTGGTAAGGTGGATGGGCCATAACCCACCACGCAGGCCCAATGCGGACTGGTGGGTGTTAACGACTGCAAATGCAGCCGGGACCAACGGCTTAACGTGCCTTCCGAAGCACGGAGGAGCTCGAGATAATAAATTTTGGTCACCCATCCCATGACCGACCCTTGCGAACGTTGCTTAACTTCCGCAATCGTTGGGCCAGGCGCTAAACCACTGCGCCACCGAGCTCCGGCAACAGGTAGACAGTTGAAATTATTAATTATAAATAATTAAATTAAAATGAATTATATTAAAGGGGGCTCTCATACAAATTACAACAATGTTGCGTAGCATTAATTATCTATATATTCCTTCGTGCGCGAGTCCGACTCGCACTTGGCCGGTTTTTATTGTTAACACCACTTGTTAACGGTCATTGTTAACATCGCAGACCTTTACAGTGCTTTCGGATTATGAATACATAGCGATGTTTTTAAAATTGCATGTTATGGGGCAATGACCTCCGCAATGTGTTTCTGAGTAGTATTTTTATGCTCGAAATAAAACGCCATCATAATAAACTTTGATGCGAGCAGTACCTCTCTGTACAGAAAGCATAATTAATATTCCACTGCACGTCAACACTTTTAGGGCTTTTGGTATTCTTATTTCAGCCGGCGCAGGCGCTTGGCAGCAATCAGCAAATTATTCGATAATTAAAAATAAAATAGGTACTCGACTTCTTTAGAAAAGGGTAATAAATTAGTTGTCATCATCATCATAATTATCAGCCGCACAATTTCTAAATTCTTAGCCTTCACTCTTAATATTTAGTGCAGCATTTATAAATTAATTTAAGATCTTTGAATTAGAGAATTTTCTTATCGTCAATTTGTTTAATTCATTCCATGTACACTTGTACTATTAGTTATTCAGTGGTACAATTTCGTGAATTTCACAAAAAATACACAATGCATTATGTAAGTACATACCTACATTATTATTAGTCAGTTGTAAAAGTTAATATTTACTATGATAATCACCTATTATTTTATATCGAACATATTTAAATTATATATACCTGTGTAATAAGATCAGTCAAAGAATTCAAGTCCAAAACAGTATTCAATAACAATTTGTACTTTGAAGATAAGTATCCATTTTTTTATGAAAGAAGCTACATTAAGTATGAATTTTATTAAGAGGATGAAGTCAGGTTTCGTGTTGCAATTACAGCGAATTTTAATTGTTATTAAACCTAGCCCCTTAGTACCAACTAGTTAACACGGTATAATTAACAATTAAAAACAAATTACCGACAAATTGATAGCAGCAGATAGGAACATTTGCGTGTATGTAACTTTTTGCTATTCATAAACTTTTTAATTGCTCACTAACTAAAGTATTTTAGTAAGTTAATAAGTACTGTGATGTTTAATATAATTCTCCTCACGTGATTTGCATAACTTATGATTGTCGGCGTTGTTGCCTTGCATATAAGTAAATTAAGAAAGACATAAAATATCACGAAGGTTTTGCACAAAAAAATGTTGTAAGTATAAAGCAACTATTATTTTAAGGCGAGGCCAGTTCACGAAATTTACTCTTTCACTATGTCTTTAGAATAAGGTTGAATATTGCATAACTTTAATTGACGCTTCGCCAGAAATTTGACGAAATTTAGTACATTGATTTCTGAAATACTGGATCATTTATTAAAAATGTACGGTTATTGTGTTAGATTGATAAAAAAGCTATCCTTTTTGCATAAAAAATCATATCACTGTCGTTGAAAATTACGAAATCTGACGATTTGAAATTTATTTTTATAAGTTTTTATGGTGTTATTCAGGATTTTTTTACAGAGTTACCATGCCATTTTTCAATATTCTATTCGGTTAATTTGCTTCTTTGTTTCTTTTTCAGTCTACAGTATTTTTTGTGAAGTAGAATTTTACATCAGTTCTTCATATTGGATGTTCAAAAATCAAACTTTTCATCAGATCGTGAACTGGCCTCGCCTTAAAAATGCAGTGCAGTATAGACATCGAATATGTATAATAGATTAGTCCTTGAAGCAAATTTTAATGATCCTAATTTACTTTCTAAAACTTGGCATTTTTTGTGATTGTATTAATTGTATACCTAGTATTGCTAAAGTTCTAAGTTTGATTTTTACTTTATTAATAGAAATAGTTAGATGATAAAAATATGTTTCATACGTAAATCTACGAATTTCCTAAAGATGCAATGCAAGGAATTAGCAAACAAATACTTTCAAGATCAGATTATGTTGATGAAATGATTTTAATATTTAGTTGGGTTGAATGACACTTATGCAGGTCTATACTGATATGGATGGCAAATTACTTATTTCAGTATAATATGTTAGTACTGTTTAAAATGATTTGGCCGTAATCGCCACGCGGACAGGCGGGTTGGCGATCGCAGTGACACCAACATTTCAGAAAACGCTTTTCTGACGTTAGTTTTATTATTGTTATTATTATTCTGTGCTTCTGATCTCCTTTAACGTACAGTCAAGCAGACACGCTGGCTGGGCTTCCACGACAGGGCAATCATATTCAATCAATGTTATACTTAAATGCGACGATATTAATAAGGTCCAAAATAACTTAATAATTTTTGACAGTTTTGTTTGAATAACCTGACGTGCTGCTAACTGTACATTTCTTCCTCCCCTTGTCAAAGGAACAAGAGATGCTAGCTACTATATACAATCATCAGGACTGCTGATCAGGACTGCTCAATAATGCAGCATTGGAACAGGCTGCATGTTGAGCACTCTGGATCCAAACCTAAATTTAGATTACGATAATGATTTGATTTTATATTATTTTAATTTTATATCTTGACATTGGTTTTATTTAGGTTTTTGATTAATTTTATTAAGCATTATTATTTTATTTTATTATTTTAGAACTTTAATAAATTGATTTTTATTATTATTATTGATGAATTGATGAATTTTAGTCTAATTGTTTTGATTTTATTGATTTTATTTATTATTGTTTTATGAATGTATGCGTGTGATATGGATTGATCCGAAATAAATGAATTATTATTATTATTATTATTATACAGGGTGTCCCAATACTTTGTCACACTAAGGGAAAGTACCTTAAATATTCAAGGTAGGAATTTTTACTGGTAGAAGATTACTTTTGATTTAATAAATAATAGGAACTGCATTCTATGGGAACAGAAATACATCATCTGTAAAAATGTCAACTGACTAGCTATTAAGACGGTTCACGAGATACAGCCTGGTGACAGACAGACTATGGAGTCTTAGTAATAGGGTTCCGTTTTTACCCTTTGGGTACGGAACCCTAAAAATCAGTTACCAAGTGGAAAAAAGTAATCTCTCTCACGGTAGTATTATATTATCTGTGATGTGACCTTAGAGAGGGAAGGATGGTGGGTGTGACCCTATGTATGTTTGCAGATAATAACACTTTTTTTTACACAAGACAAATGGGACAGGAGTTGGAAAACACTACTTCCTTGGTCACTTCATTTTCATCCAGGTTATTATATATTTTTTATATTATAGTAATAAATTAAGAATTTAGAATACTTAAATATTGCAGTTCGCAGTGCAAAGTATTATAATAAAAGGGAGGGACACAAGTGCACATGTATGTATAAATAAGGAGAATGAAAATTTTGAATATTTTAACATTGAATAATGGTACAAAAACGTTGATTGTCTTACTACTTTAAAATGTATATTATTGTATAGTTATTATAGAAAGCATGTTACTTTTTAAATGGTATTAATATAGCCAACCAGTATGTTGCAAGTCATAATATTACTGCACAAATGAGTCAAAAGGAAATGCCTTTAAATGTGTATTTGATTTTTAAATAACAAAAACACTGTTTTCACTAGTGTTGTGAGTACATGTGAGTTATTATGTCATAACATAACTAGCGGCCGCTCAAGACTTCGTCGTCGTGTGGACCATAGGAAACCTTTGACCAGAATAAAAAAGTTGCAACTACATCCAAATCTGTCCAGCTGTTTAGGTGTGAAGAACACTTTTCGCGTTTGTATTTTTTTATTTTATTTATTGAACATTGTAACCACAGCATTTACAGAGCATTAACGCAAGTATAATTATACAATATTCATTAATTGATTAGTAAGGATGTGGCATTTATCTCAAATTTTCTTTTATCTACTTGATTGAAAAAATAACCTTAAAAATGTACAGTGATCGATCACATACGTCAAATACTCATAGGCTTCTTAGCTAAAATCTTTACTTAGGGTCTTCTTAACTTTAAGGAAGCTGTCAGTTTCATAGTTTCTGTCAAATCTGTTTATTAGTAAGGACGTGGCATTTATCCCAATGTGAAATTTTCTTTTATCTACTTGATTGAAAATAATAAATAAAAACCTTAAAAATAAACAGTGATCACATACGTCAAATACTCATAGGCTTCTTAGCTAAAATCTTTAGTAAGGTCTCCTTAACATTAAGGAAACTGTCAATTTCATAGTTTCTGTCAAATGTCAACTATTTTGAATTTAAGGTTTAACTATCTTTATGAATCGCCGAAAACTCGAAAGCTTTTTAGCTCAAATCTTTAGTTAAGGTCTCCTTAACTTTAGTCAGTTTGAGAGAGAGTTTCTTCAAATCTGACAACTTTTTTGAGTTTAAGAATCATTTGACTACTGCTAAATACTTAAATGATTTCAGTTCAGGACATAACGGAACTTGTTGCATTTGCATAGCATACATAATATCAGAGTTGCACTTTAGTGAGCAAAAGCAATAATAATATAGTTGGTGTAGCACAGATTTTAATTCGCTGTGTAGCACAGCACAAATGTTTTCAAAAATACTATACATAAAATTATATATATTTATGTATAGTATATATGCTACCGAGTTGCTAGTGGGAGTGGCGAAATTCAATAATAATAATGTTAGTATGACGACCTGAGAGTACAGTGGTCAACATGCCGGCCTACCACGCAAGAGGTGACGGGTTCGATTAACGGGCGGGTAGAAATTGAAATGACGAATTTAAATTTCTGTGACAGGTCTGGGTGTTACTATGTATAATAATAATAAGTATATATTAAAAAGTATATAAGTATTATATAGCAGACATATTACAAGCTTTACTTAGTTTGGAGCTAGATGGTGCTGTGTGAAATTGTCCAAGCATTTATTTATTTATTTATCCATTCAAGACAGCTAATTCAAATTATCATCACAGACTAAAATAATGCTTTTTATTCCTACAACAATCTGCAAACTTGATGTCTTCTTGGTCTAGAATTGAATTATACTTTAACTTGAGACTCGAAATAAAAATAGTGATTAAGTGGGGTGACTTTAGAGTATCATTAATATTAAATGCACCAAAACTGGACTAAAACTGTATTTAACATTAATTATACTATAAATTGCATGTGAATAATATTATTAGAAATAATATTAGAAGCATTTGAAAATTAGAAGTTTTACTCAAGTCGTTAACTACTCATCTATAGATATAAGGGAGTTAAGAGAGTATAGCCTTCCAACTCTGCTTTAGGGATAGTACTAGGCATGGAGTATGTTTTAAAAAGACACAATTTTTTTTTAAGAAATGTAACTTTAGTTTGCTTTAGTCTAATGGTAAAATATTATAATTTTTAATTATTTTTTTCATTTAAATTTCTTTTTTAATAATCATATAAACACATACCGGTGATTTTTCTTAACATAAGGAACAGTCTAGCATGTCACGTAATAAATCTTTCACTTTGTCAAGTCTGAAAACCTCTTATAACATTAGCAGAAAAGGATGTTTTAATTACTACTTCGAAACAATTAAATATATTGATCCCGTTTAGCACTATTTTCGACTCAATGAATGTTACTTAAATATACAAGTCACCAAAGGTTAATATAAATTATCATAATAATATTGAATTCTTAAACATTTCTAAATGTTTGTATCTATTTGCAAACTGCATTGTTCAAACTCTGAATAAATTAAATATTCAACCCAATGCTTAAGCTTAAAATTTTAATGTACAACTTTACAAAGGCTAGTTCATGGTCGATGTATGTAACATGTATTGAATTTAGCTTGTGCAATTGAAACTTAAGACAAGATTTATTACTTATAGTTACTATTTACACTTGAATGAACCCATAATCATCACAATAAATGTTAGATAAGTAAATATTATAAATGGATTGAATCTTTAAAAAAACCAAACGCAGCATAACTCAGTGCAATATGTCAATGAAATCATGTAACCAAGCCAGCATTGAACATATTATCTGTTTAAACAATTTTAATCTAAAACCTTGACGCAATAGTTCTAACTAACTATAGCCATTCTCAATGATTATCAGCTAGTTTCTGTGTAGTGAGCTATAAAAGGCATTTAAATAAACCCGTGTACACATATTTATAGGTTATATTGCTTGTTGCTATGCAAGATTTCTCTGCCTTTGGCGGACAAAATGATTGCAAAAATTAGTTTCGTACTAAAGTAATCACACCAGTGACTAGTTTGGACTAAGCACCAGTCTTCAAATCAGGTTTTTGAATGCCAGTGTGGTGGAGGTATGCACCATCAAATTCTATCTTGTTGAGGACCTTGTAACCCTAATAAGACTTGTCAGATGACTTTGAATATTTAGTGACAGGTCATTGCAATGCAAACTGTACAGAATACCACATTTTAAGTTTACATCTTGGATTGGCGAGGGCTAAAAGACGTCAACCTCATCTATGGCGCTATGAACGTAATTTATAGGTTATGAATCTAGTGCCCTTGACGAAACTAAAAGTATGGTCAAGCCAGGTTATCACGCCTATCTTGTACGTTTTGTAGAACTTTATAAACAATCTTTTTAGATGTAATGTAATGATGAAGACTCAAGGTCATTTCTATGGAGTAGAATAGAACACAAAAAAGACTCACCCATTGGAACATGTATGCCGCAAATTAACCAACACAAAGTAACTACACAAAACACTGAAAAGGATACATGCTAAGTCCAGGTTAAAACCGTCTCTTATGTATCGTTTCCGACGCTTGCTGACCATTTCCTTGAGCGGGTTGGTCATCTTGATGTTGGAAACGGAATTGGCCATGGCTGGCAGGTGATCGACGCGACGCGGCAGCAGTTCAGCCGCCGCAGGGCCCTTAGCGGTCCCACCCGCACCCGGCACAGACCGTTTCTCGGGTGCCTTCCGCTCGCGGCGCCGGCAGCTCACGCAAATACCCATAAAATAACCTCCGCCGCGTTGAACCTGCCCCGCTCATCGGGCCGGCGGCGGAGCGAGAGCGGCCTGCCTGTGGCCGCGGCCGTCTCTTCAGCTCGCGCCCGCCATGCCTAGGGCTGCTGCACGCGCCTCGTCTCACAGCCTTGCTGAAGCCGAGCTCCAAGCACGTCGACACCGCACCGCCAGACCGAAATCACCACACACCAGTTTCACTATAGCATAGTTCCACGCCCGGCACCGAACACGTATGTACGCTTCAGGAGCGAACAAAAAATTTTCTCGGACGAATGGCGTCCATCCTGAGTTTACACTAGAACACAGCCGAAGAGAAACACAGTTGCACAGCACAAGAAAGAAAGATGGTTATGATGGCCGAAAGTGTGTAGCGGCGTTTCATTCGCACTCGCGTATTTCATGACCGACTGACAGAGACAGACAAAACACAACCTTATTTCCTAGTGGTGGCTAGCTTCTCTCTTTGTTCATTTACCGTTTCCGCTTTTCGTCGCAAGGTGGCGTAGTAGATATTGGTTTGGCGGCAGATTTTAAATGTAGGTAGATTTAATAGTTATCAAAAAAATGCAATTAGAGACTTGTATTTAAGCTGAATGATTTAATCTACAAAATAAATAAGTTAATTGAACTTATACTAATTTCATCTGGGTAATGTGAAGATAAAATAAAGCGTCCTTCCGACTCGTTGGACTCGTTTTTTTATTGAACGACTTTTGTGCCGTGCCTCGTGTCGAAGAATAGTGTTGCAAGTTGCAAATAATGGGGGTTTCCAACAGACTAATCGCCGAGCTAGCGGTCGCCATAGAGTACATTTTAATAATGCAAAGCATAGGGTGCATTCCAGCAAGCAATTCTCTAAAGCTTCGTACAAACTGAGGCGAATGAATGTGTTCCCGTTGGCGCGAATAGTCACACGTGCTGCGCGAATCAGATGCGATTTTTTAAAATGCTGTTGAACCTTGAATTATTTTTACAAAAAAACAAGCCCTTACCCACGAAGTCTGTAAAATAATCTCCAATAATAATAATAAAATATTTTCCAAATTCTATGCGTTGAGTACTTAGCTCATGGACTCATCTTCATTCTTCTTTTCTTCCTTGCATCTTGAGATTCTTCTTCAGATAATGCCAATAACAACATAAACATAACCTCAGCTTCGATATCAAGACATGTTTTCCTATTGAGAAAACCATAAATAATGACGTGCGGAATTTGCCTCAGTTTGGGAGGCTAAGCGAGCGAGCGAATCGCGCAGATTCTCGTCCCGCGTCGCGTGCGTAATTCGCGTCAGTTTGTACCAAGCTTTAAGCCGGGTCCATAGCGAATTTCTTTTGGCTTATGTTTAACTGATCACCAGATATAGTAAAATTTGACGTCAAAAAAAGACTTTTTTTGTGCCAAAAATAGTCCATCTATTTTAATGTGAAATTTTAAACCAAAGTTTTCACATCTTGTTACCAAAATAATCATTGTTAAAAAATAGTAAATGATCACCAAAATTTGCACCACATTTTAATTTAAAATGTCATACAAATATTTAACATCACGTTATCCTATTAAGTAATTGTTCCCCAAAAATTAGGAGGATAGGTATATGATTTTTTTACTATTTCTGGTTGTTACGTTAGGTTAGTATGGTCATAGTCATATAAAAATAACTTAGTGATTATACTCTCTTTGATAAAATTGATGGTGATCATTGTTGCTGTTTCTCGCTTGTTTGTTTGTCCACAAATTTCCAAACGATTTTATACTAGCTTCCCGATGAGCTAGAGACTTGTAACTTTGAACATCGGTCAGAACTAGAAGGCAATAAATAAGGTGTCATGGAGCCGGAAGAAGGCCACAGGACCTCTATGATGAGACCATACAACCCCATCGAGTTTAGGCTTGTTAGAATCGTTTTGACAAGTACTCTGACGGGAGACGAGGTCCAGGGTCTGATGATGAAGCCGAAAGGCCATGCCATAGGAACTCAATATTGAAACCATGCAACCCCATAAATAGGTACATACAGGTCAAAATCATATACCCTCCATTTTGCTTCGCCGTCTCTGTCCCTGACCCCGCCCCCGACCCCGCCCCAACCCCGGCCCCTGCCCCGAAGTTGCCCCTGCCACGTTGCCGAAGTCTTGTAAGCTACTTAATTTGGCATCATTGTACTTTATTTGGTAATATGCCTGCATTTTATGGCAAGCACATAGTGGTTTATTTTGGCACAAATATCGCATTAATTTTCTCGGCAAGAGTTGGTGATCATTTACTATATTTGGTCCTTGAATACATTGAAGTGCAGTCATGACAGCTACAACTAATAATATTTTAACTTTCTTTTTGGTGTTCAGTTTACTTTATTTGGTAAGAGAGTTTAGGGTACTTAAGCATTTTTTGGTGATCATTATATTTATCCCCAATCCCCATTTTTTTTAAAACATTCAACAAAAACACATACACAAAACTTTGTTTCTGAAACATGTTTCGCTACACACGCTGTCCACGGCGATTGCGTGGCTTGTGTCAAGGGTCTGACATGCTTTGATAGAGCGAGATCGTCTTATTGAGATTCCTATAAGAGGAAATAGAGAAGAGTGTCATGTTTTTTCTCTATCACCGACCGGACTTTATTTCATGGTCGGGTTATTGGTACAGTTGAACTAGGTCAAACAATCAAGTGGGGTTATAGCAAGAGTGCTAAAGAAATTAAGGTTTTGTGGATTACTACCTAATTGATACCCAAGATTTATTATAAATCGTATGTGTTGTGTTTGTGTCTAGCATACAAAATGGTGGGGTGTTCGATATTTGGCTGTAAAAGCAACAATCAAAGAAAAGAAGCGGGTGTTACATTTCATGCGTAAGTACACTGTTTTCTATATTTTGATCACGTATTTCTTTCTCAAATCTCACAGGAACCAAGTTTCTGAGCTAAATCATTAGTTATATCATGAAATAGGTACCTGATAAATAGGAAAAATCTAAAAATTATTTCTAAAAATAACCTCGTAAACATTTGACATGCAAACCGGTAAAATTGCGTACATCTTCGTAATAGTAGAAATCAGCTTAGCTTTGACGTCCACTTAAATCAGTAGGTTTATAATTCTATTTCCGGATGCCTACTATATAGAAAATTTTCTCCAAAAATTACCCCATATTTCAGGGAATTTCAAGGTATTTGATTTTTCCAGATTTCCGACGGAAGATAAAACTCGTGAAAAATGGATCTAGAAGAACTGGAAAAAAGAATTGGGTGCCACACACGAATTTGTTCGAAACATTTTGAAAAAAATTGTTTCCGAAAAACAGAAAAACTAACGTTAATAAAAAAAGTTCTGTATTCCAACGTTCAATAAAGAATTTACCTGTTTTAATTTAAAGTTTATCTTTTTATTCCATTAACCACACAATCTCATATCAACTACCTGAGCGAACCCCAGCTAGTTTACTCTATGTATACGTATGTTACAGTACGGAATCCGTTAATCTGCAGATTAACTGGTCGAGTCAGTTAATTTTTTTCTTTAAGTAGACGATTTCCGTACTTTAACTAGTAATCTGCACATTAACGGATGCTACACCATAAAACTCTAAACCTTAACCTACAGTAATTAATTTTTGGTATTTTTTTGAAATGCCTAAATACAAGGGCTGTACGTTTTGATTTTTTAAATATTTATAATAGATTTCGAAATATTTGCATTTTAGTGATTTCATACAAAACACAGAAGTGCCAATATTTTCAAATCTACAATGAATATTTTAAAAATCAAAACGTACAGCCCTAGTTTTTAGGCATTTCAAAAACATACCAAAAATTCATTGCTGTAGGTTAAGGTTTAGAGGGTGGGAAACGTTATCGCCGTTTGTATGGAGACCACGTGGTTGACAATCCTCTTAAAGCACAGAATACATAATAGTACCGAAATTTTTCTTAAAGTAGACGATTTCCGTGCTTTAACTAGTAATCTGCACATTAACGGATGCTACCCCGTTAAGGGTACTTTTTCTGATCATGGCAACCCCATATTTTGACGTCATAATATATCTATCCCTTACACCCGGTCGCTCGGTAGCGCATCTACCCCTTTTAATATACTATATCTATGCTCGGTAGCGCATCTACCCCTTTTAATATACTATATCTATGGGCTTTTTAATATACTATATCTATGGCTTGTGTAGACAAAAGTTCAGTGTTGCCAATTTATTTTAGCATTTTATGTTAGCAATTTTTAATAAGCATATTTTTGGCATTTATTTAAAGCTCTTTAGCACACTAGTTGGCAACACTGCAAACTTAGTTTTCTTGTGGTATAATATTTATCTTTCTTCATTGAAATATATCTTTCTTTATGTTAGTTTCTCTAGCAAAAAAATTACTTGCTCAGTGCTAGCAATTAAAATTGGTTCGGAAGAGGAAGATATAGTTTCAATTTTAGTGATTTTAGATTTGATAAGAAGAAGAAAATAGCGTCGCTTTTAAGGTTTTCCATGGTTAAAATCCACTCTATAGCGTTCGATCGCTGACCCAGCGATTAGCTGCTGGAATAAATCCATTGTATACTGTGGTGTGATAGATGACTTAGCGATTGGTCTGCTGGAATGCACCCAATGTCATATTTTTGATAGCGCGGACGGAGCGTGCCACAGAGAACTAAAATAATAGAACGCGCCATAATTCAAATGTGTTTTTGTTTGTAATATTTTTATTTGTTTTCTGTGCTGAGGTGTTTTATTATAATTATTTATTCATTAGGTGAAGAAACATAACAACATTACAGTTTTAGTTACTAGTACAGTCTTACCCACAGAGGAAATAATCACTACGTTTTAGTCTTACCTACCTAGGTATTTTTTAACAATAAACACGTACGTCTATATCAAGTAAGACCTTTTCAGAGATTTGCCAGTAGAAGTTGCGCGTTTTGTTTACGTCTGTCTAGGCATTTTAAATACGATCAATTATATTGCACAATATTTTAACCCTTTGTAGTCATTTTTTTAACTTACTACTCTAAGTTTCGGAACGACCAAGAACTTTAAATGTCATTAATTGTACAAAGTCTTAGTTTTTCATTTGGAATACCAATAATTTAAACTTTCCTATAATCTAAATCAAAGAAAAACTGTTTTTTGAGAAGCTACCATGAACTTTAAGTTATTTGGTCGTTCCGAACCTTAGAGTGATTTAAAAAAATATCACGCGAGTCTACAAAGGGTTAAATATTGCGCAATATTATTTTGCATACATTACCTATTCAAATTGAAAGACAATGCAATATCAGTGCGATAATTATTAAGTCTAGTTTTAATCACTAACACTAGATATAAGCTCTCATATTACTAACACCATCGAGATAAAATAATAATAAAATAAATTCTGTACTAAAACGATTATCTCATTTAGTTTGGGCTCGTTTGATTAGTTTTGATAAAGGACTCCAGTCCTAGATGATATCCAGGGTCTGATGATAGAGCCAGAAGGTGGGAAAGATGGACTTGTAATAAAACAACGCAACTTCATCGAGTTTGGGCTCGTTTGTTTCGTCTTGACAAGGACTTCAGTCTTAGATGATATCCAGGGTCTGATGATGGAGCCAGAAACTGCCACGGAAGACTTGACATTTTTTTATTCCTTCCTTTCCTACATGCGACGCAACGAAAAATCGCTACAAATATTAGTACAGTCGGCAGCACTTCAGACTATACATGTTATGCCGTATACGTAATAAGAGCTGTTTTCGTAGTTCATCTGTTTATCCTAACGTGCTGTCGTGCGTACAATAGTGACATACGTGCCCATCATTATATTAGCCGCACGACACCCACTGCTGGGTATAGGCCTCCCCTAAGGATCTCCACGAGACGATCGGTCCTGTGCTGCCCGCATCCAGTGGCTTCCCGCGACCTTCACCAGATCGTCGGTCCACCTTGTCGGGGGCCTACCCACGGAGCGCCGTCCGGTGCGCGGTCGCCATTCCAGAATTTAATGCTAGATATATTCTCGATAGCTAGTACCTACTACCAATAAATGTATTCTTATGGTACCTACTACCTACTAGGAAGCTAGTCCAAGAAATTCTCCAAGAATATAAATAGTAGGTACAAATGGCAGCTGTCTGTTGGTACCTACCTATCAGTCTGACTGAACAACGAACAATGATCGTGTAATCAAAACACTTTTAGCTAGACTAGTAGGTACCTACACCACAGAATACATAATAGTACCTACACCTACCGTCTTATAGGAGCGGCTCCTACATGGTTTAGCTAAGTTTAGATAACTACCTACTTATACGGACTTAAATCTTATTAATTTATCATTATTCTGCGATGCAGTCAATGAATTCATTCTCAGTAGGCATATAGGTAGGCAGTTAATAACAAAAGCGTAGTGCAGGGTGCTGACGCAAAGCCGCTCTAGGTAGGTACACTACTACACTATTATCAGAATGTTATCAAAAAGTGTTAACATCGCCGATGATACTGATAAAGCCTACGGCAGACTAGACGGATCGGCCTGATAAGATAGGGCCCCTGACAACAGCTGGGGGCTTACCGCCATCTCAATAGCAATAACCAAGGGAAGCTATATTGACGCGATGACGATAATTGGCGTGACAAAGGAGATTTTTTTAATGTGGAAGGGAATATAGATTGCTGGTTTTTGACGGCCAGATTCTTGCGCAGTGCATGAGTAAGCTCTAATCTATGTCGCCCAGCGTAGCGAGCGACCTACCTACCCTCCAAACTTATTATATCAGTCGGCATCTTATTTTCAGAAGGAGTTCTGGTAAAGACTGGGTAGGATGTGGGACATCTAGCACCTAAATGGTACCTCGTATTTTTTGTATAAATAATCTATCTATAACACAATGATAAAATAGTTATTACGGTTACCGGGCGACATAGATTAGAGCTTTAAGTACTCATGCACTGCACTGCAAGGTCTGCAAGCATCTGTCTGTCCGTTCAGAAAACCAGCAATCTATATTCCCGCGCCATAATACCCGCGCGCGGAGCCAAATGTTACCTTGCAACGTGCAGCTAGGGTTGCCAACCCTTTCTTTATGCCGAAGGAAAACGCCATTATGCGCTTCCCCCCCGCAGGCAAGCAGGGAGGGGTATGTGGGACTCGCCAGAAGGGGACCGCAACATTCACCGTTGAACCCTACTATATAATATAGTATCCTACTATATTGCGGGCTCGCCTAATATACACGCTAAAATTTTAATCATTTGGTTCCCGCCGTGGGGTGGTTCCACTCATGATTACAAGCAACTTTTACTATGGGGCCAACTCTCCTCCTCGCAAAAAAACAGCTGTTCCATACATTAAGGTCGGTACTGCACTTTTGTATGGAACAGCTGATTTTTTTTGCGAGGAGGAGAGTTGGCCCCGTAGTAAAAGTTGCTTGTAATCATGAGTGGAACCACCCCACGGCGGGAACCAAATGATTAAAATTTCACGCTGTATTTTTGAAAAAAATTAGAGTAGGCAAAACTACTACACTCGCGAGCAAACTATAGAATCATAGGCCTATTTTCATACAAACGAGGTAACTTTGAAGATCTGATGATGGCCATTCAAAGAGTGAATGGAGGAGGCTCAGATCGCTGAAGAAACCTAACGGATTAGATGAGTCGCTCAGGGTTGAATAAAAAAAACAAAAACAAGCTAACATTACGATCAAAAGTATGGAAAATGTAACACATAAAACTCCATACGGTCTCTAGTGTAAACGACTCTTCTGATCCGTTGGGTTTCTTTAGCGATCTGAGCCTCCTCCATCCACTCTTTGAATGGCCATCATCAGATCACACCCCGATTAATCCTGGGCGGAGAACCAAAGCTTCAAAGTTACCTCGTTTGTATGAAACTAGGCCTATGATTCCATATTTTTGCTCGCGAGTGTATACTTTTTCAAGTGAAAAAATTAAACAAAAGCAACAAAAAAATTATTAATTATAAGCACACATAAGTAATTTCATAATATTTTTTTTGTTTAAATTATGAAAATGTTAAGTACTTAGTAAGTATGAAAAATGCAACTTCTTTAAAAACCTCCATATACCAAACGGCAACCCTATCTACTAAATTTTTTGAACTTTTTCGCAATTTACTATATTTTTACACGTAGGTAAATAATCTTGAAAATACTATAATTTGATGCAAAAACAAAGTTGGTAACCCTAAGTGCAGCCCCATAATTTTTATAATAATAATAATAATAATAGCTTTTTATTCATGCCAATTAAATTACATCAATAATCACAACAGAAATAGCTATAGCTATATTAAGCAAGTTACAATTACAGATTTTAAGGCAAAAGGAAATATTATAATAAAGTCTTAGCTGACCCTACTAGGTTATGGAATAACCTGTAATTAGGGATTCAGCCCCTACCCCATATTGAACCTTAAAATAATATCATAGTGGCTAGTTTATAGGATAACTATTACAATTTATTTTATCATACTTTTAACGTAACATAAAGTAAAATAAAAACCAATGAAATATTACATTATTACATATGAAGAATGCACTTAATTTTTTTGTGTTTGTGTTGAGTTGTGTGAGAGTTGTGTTTGTGTGGAGGTGTGTTTGTGTGTGTGTGAGTGTGAGCGGTGTGAGTGTGTGAATTTTTAAACCAACATAGCTATTACGACCGCAATGGGCCCTTTGCACCCTTTCACGTCAATGATTATGATAATTGGAGAGTTTGATAGAATTTACGACCAGTAACCGTTGCACATTTCACTTAATTCAACTTTAATCTTATCTACTGTATCGTAAAAAATAATTATCTAGGGGCGTCACGGGTCATTAAACGTAAATTTCGAAAGATATATTGCTTAATCGGATACATACCTATAGTTAAGGTTTCTACATGTGTGTACAAACGGCAACAAATCAGGCTATTGTCGATCAAAATCGCAAAATCGCTTTCGTTTGACAGATGAATGAGACATTGCTGCATTTCTTTGGTAAGTTTTTAATTGTGCCAAAAAGAAGCTTCAATGTGTTATATCCTGAAAGCGATTGCGATAGATTTTGAAATTATAGAAAGGCGGGTTATTAGTATAACCCGCCTTTCTATAATTTCAAAATTATAGATTGGATTGGAAAGGATTGCCGTCCGTTTTTCGGTGTTTTTTTTTATGTCCCCCACTGCTGGGTGGATAAGGAGGGTGGGCCATAAATAACCCACCACGCAGGCCTAATGCGGGTTGGTGGGTGTTAACGACAGCAAATGCAGCCGGGACCAACGAAGCAAGGAGGAACTCCAGTTAATACATGTTTGGTCACCCATCCCACGACCGACCCTTGCGAAAGTTGCTTTAACTTTCGCAATCGCAGGATTCGCAGAGCCAGGCGCTAAACCACTGCGCCATCGAGCTCCTCGATGATACTATACCCACTCGTCATCGTAGGTTTTAAATCCTGTGGCAACTTATAACTTTACTCAAAATTAAGTAAGTATGTAATTCTAATTGAATATTTTTACTAATTCGTTACATGAGGCTACTTGGCCATAACTATTAAAGCTCGTAAAACAGAACTTCCGACATCCGGCCCTTTATAAAACATAAGTCACTTATAATAATTATAACGGCCCTATAAAATAAGGGCCGCATTACGTTACAATGAATTTATGTATCCTAATAACAATCATGTTGATTTGATTAGTTATTTATAGATAGTTTAATTACATGGTGTGTTAAGAAGGGTGTATCGGAAATTATCAGTTGGATTGGACCTTACGTAACTATTAACAAAAAAGACGGTTTATCCACCGCCTTATTTTTAACAGACTACAAAAAAAGGAGGAGGTTCTTAATTCGATTGTATATTTTTTATGTCCACTATCTTTTCATTTTGCGAGTCAAAAATGCATTATACTTTTGATTAGGTACCTACTTAAAATTTATAAATAAAATTAAAATCTTCAATATCAGCTTTGGTTGTGTGTTAGCTAAAAATGATTTAAAGGAACGAACTGGAATTTAATAAACTAGGACCGGTTCTCCTAAATTCATTTGCCATAAAATAAATCGATGGGAAACCCAAACCCTGCTTTGGTTGGACTTGATTAGTTAGTAGTACTTATTAACCTGAAAATCATAAATTTATAGGACAACTTTATAAGGAGTAAGTCTAGGAAAGTAAAAAATTCGCGGACTATTATATAAATACAATGTGTACAAGGTGTTTGGTAAAAGCCTTATAATGCCGAATATGGTAGACAGGGACCATCAAACTGAACAACTTTTACTATAGGACCAACTCTGAAATCGCGAAAAAAAAAACAACTGTTTCATACAAAAAATAATAATGAAAATATCAAACTGTATGAAACAACATCCCCATAGTAAAAGTTGTTCAGTTTGATGGTCCCTATCTACCATATTCGGCTTTATAAGGCTTTTACCAAACACTGTATATTATACAAGGTGTTTGCTACTAAATGTGTTACAAAACCTCCTAAAGCCGAAAATAGTAGATAGATAGGGTATATGTGGTATGTGTGGTAACAAAAAAAATGTATAATGCATACATCCCCGGAAAATTATTATACATCTGATAATCGATAACTTTAAAAAAACCTTTTTCTTTTAGTGGTAAACTGCATAGTGGCAACCCTGGACCTAAATTGTGTTTTGCTTTCGCTCAATGTGATTGATTATCGAAAACAATAGTCTATTTGCATCTAGGGTTGGCATTTTTTAAGTTTTCCGTAAAAATAAAGAGCTATATATGAAACACGTATATTCTGTAAATACGCAAATACGCAAGTAAAATGAAAGTCTCCACAAACAATAATATAACATTTTTTTTATTATAACCTCAGCTTAGATTCATGCATAGTAAGTATTTTATCAAATTCAACGGCTCTTTCCTTCAATGTATCCATTTCTTGTTCACCTAAAACTGTGCTTTTACCAGCGTTCTTTAACAAGAAGTGTTGTATGAACAACCTTAGACTTTCTCTGAACATGTGGAGTTTCGGCGGTTTCGAGATCCTGTGGAAGGCTTCTAAGGAAGCTTGGAGATCTGTGTTCAGGATGATGGCGAGGAGTATTTGTCGCATGAATTTTACAGAGTGCTTGTTCAAGTCTGAGAACTGGATCACCTGAAATAGAATCAAATGTTAGTGTCTACCTACATTATCTGAAAATAGCACTTTCAGTATTTCGACTACCTCAAAGTGGCGCCATCAACCCCTCATCTTAATTTATTGTTCGCTGTGTACAGTTAGCAAAGATATGACCTTAAGGCGAGGCCAGTTCACGATTTGATGAAATTATAGATTTTTGAACTTCCAATGTGAAGAACTGATGTAGAATGCTACTTCACAAAAATTACTGTAGACTGAAAAAGAAACAAAGAAACACAATAACCGAACAGAATATTGAAAAATGGCATGGCAAATAAATCCTGAATAACACTATAAAAATAAACTTCAAATCGTCAGATTTCGTTATTTTCAACAACAGTGATATGATTTTTTATGCAAAAAGGATAGCTTTTTTATCGATCTAATACAATAACCGAGTTCATTTTTAATAAATAATCCAGTATTTCAGAAATCAATTAAAAATGTACTAAATTTCGTCAAATTTCTGACGAAGTGCCAATTAAAGCTATGTAATATTCAACCTTATTCTAAAGACATAGTGAAAGAGTAAATTTCGGGAACTACCTCGCCTTAAGGTGATTAGCATCCTCAAGTGGCACCCTCATCTTTATTTAAATTTATTGCTCGCTAAGTACATAATGTATCGAAAATTCAAACGTTGCGATTGAAGCTAAAGTTATATAGTTTACAAATATATTATTTTTTTATATTTACAAATAATAAACTCTCTAAAATATAGTTCGTTGTAGTAGTAGTACGTAGGCGTACCTTGGCCAACCATCTGGACGACGCCCAGTGGGTCGCCCAAGATACCGCTGGAAAGATGAAGTTGTCAAAGACCTGAAAGAGCTGGAGGTGCCCGACTGGTCTCACTTGGCACAAAACAGGAAGGAATGGCGCACTTTAATGTCGGAGGCCAAGATCCACTTCGGGTCGCTGAGCCAGCGTAGTAAGTAAGTGTAGTAGTAGTAGGCAAAAGTGCCAAAAGTGGCCACTTTTTGGTCTTTTGCCTACTACTACTACAAAAAACGATATTTTACTGAGGTTATTGTTTGTAAATAAACTATAGAAACATAGCTTATATTTCAACGTTTGAAATTTCGATACAGTATGTACTTAGTGAGAGATCAATTTAATTTACCTTCAGAACCGACAAGGGCAGTCCTTTCTCCAGGATCAGGTGCACCAGGAGCTGCGCCAGGTTGGCGACGCTGTGCCGCGGCAGATTCTCCAGCTCCTTGATCTTGTCCCAGGTAGAGTACTGGAACGAGAGCTGCAAAGGAAAATGGGCTTTATTCTATTGAAATAAAATCAAGAGTTGGAATAGTAAAATCGAGGATTAGATTAAGCGTCAAAAAGTTAGTTCAGAGTAAATGTCCCTTAGCTGGTGTATAATGCCCCGAACCTTGTGTAAAATGTCCCGTACCAGCTGTATAATGTCCCGTACCAGCTGTAGAATGTCCCGTAACTGGTGTATTAATGTCCCCTACCTGGTACTTCCTGTCGTCACACAGCTTGAGAGCCAGCACGTGGTAGTAGGTGTTGTAGACTTGTTCTTGTAAACAACACGCCATTATTACGTGCACCACTTCGCGTTGCTGCGGACTTAATCCTAGGTATTGTAGCTTTTTTGGCCTAGTTTCCTTATCTATAGGGTTATATTGTCAGAGCTAGTGGTAGATTACGTCACCTACCTGGTTTATAATGTTCCGTAACTGGTGTATAATGTCCCGTATGTAGCTAGTGTATAATGTCCCGAACCTATGTATAATGTCCCGTACCTAGTGTATAAGGTCCCGTACCCAGTGTATAATGTCCCGTAACTGGTGTATAATGTCCCGTACCAGCTGTGTAATGTCCCGTATCTAGTGTATTACGTCTCCTGTATTTTATTCCTCACCTGGTACTTCCTGTCGTCACACAGCTTGAGAGCCAGCACGTGGTAGTAGGGGTTGTAGACTCGTTCTTGTAAACAACACGTCATTACTACGTGCACCACTTCACATTGCTGCGGACTTAATCCTAGGTGTTGTAGCTTTTTTGGCCTAGTTTCCTTATCTATAGGGCTATATTGTCAGAGCTAGTGGTAGATTACGTCACCTACCTGGTTTATAATGTTCCGTAACTTGTGTATAATGTCCCTTACCTAGTGTATAAGGTCCCGTACCTAGTGTATAATGACCCGTACCCAGTGTATAATGTCCCGTAACTGGTGTATAATGTACCGTACCAGCTGTGTAATGTCCCATATCTAGTGTATATGTCTCCTGTATTTTATTCCTCACCTGGTACTTCCTGTCGTCACACAGCTTGAGAGCCAGCACGTGGTAGTAGGGGTTGTAGACTCGTTCTTGTAAACAACACGTCATTACTACGTGCACCACTTCACATTGCTGCGGACTTAATCCTAGGTGTTGTAGCTTTTTTGGCCTAGTTTCCTTATCTATAGGGCTATATTGTCAGAGCTAGTGGTAGATTACGTCACCTACCTGGTTTATAATGTTCCGTAACTTGTGTATAATGTCCCTTACCTAGTGTATAAGGTCCCGTACCTAGTGTATAATGACCCGTACCCAGTGTATAATGTCCCGTAACTGGTGTATAATGTACCGTACCAGCTGTGTAATGTCCCATATCTAGTGTATATGTCTCCTGTATTTTATTCCTCACCTGGTACTTCCTGTCGTCACACAGCTTGAGAGCCAGCACGTGGTAGTAGGGGTTGTAGACTCGTTCTTGTAAACAACACGCCATTATGACGTGCACCACTTCACGTTGCTGCGGACCGCGTAATCCTAGATGTTGTAGCTTCTCGAAGGCATCCATGTAGTCCTAGAACGTATATTATTACCGTTATACAACCGCCTCTGTGGTCTAGTGGTTCGCCCACCTGTGTAAGACGCAGGGGTCTCGGGTTCGATTCCCAGGGGGGTACAATTTGTACTCGGTTTAGTTGGTTTAGCTTATTTCAAGTTTGCTTGGCTAGCTACCACCATCTTACCTAAGTCTGACACCATAACAACAATTTAAAAATTGTTGTGTTCCGGTAGTTAGAGGCAAGATAGCCAGTTCCTCAGTGATGAGGTCTATGAGGGATATCGTCACTTAACACCAGGTGAGGTGAAGGCCAAGCACTATCCCGTTGTGCAAAAAAAGTTGTTTTTACTTACAAGCTTAGAATAATAACACCTAGAAGCCGAGTCCTTGTATGTGAAGTGAGGCAACTAAAATAGAGACATAATGGACCAGTTTTCAGATTTATATCCTTCATAATTTACCAACTCGTAACTTAAATCCAATTAAATAGTGACTAATTCTCTAAAGGTAGGGAAATTGAAACTGTTTCGTACTTATAGGTACGATTAGGTAACGTATGAAGGATAAAAATCTGAAACAACCATTATGGCTCAGTTTTTAGTTGCCTCACTTCTGACAGTGCTAGTCTAGGTGTTATTATTTTAAGCTTACAAGGAAGGTGGCGACAAACGAAGAGTTCCATCCTATCCTAAAGACAGATATGGAACCCTTATTTTATGGAATAATTTCGTTGTGCGGTAGTCAAGACACTTTTTCTTAGGAACATAATGGAGATATTATTAAATAATTGAAAATATAAATAAATAAAAACGATTTATTTCGGACAACTTAAATCCATTGAAAAACTCATTTTGATCGAATTTCAAACCCACACAAATTATTAAATCATTTATTTAAAAAAAGTCTTGAAACGGTGGTTGGGAAATATTGGCGATTAAGCTTTTACAAGATCCTTAGAGAAAAGTAGGTACATTTTTTTTTTAGAAAACATAGAAGTTAAAACAAAAGACTCACCTCTGCGCCCATAATTACACAGAATATGCTTCTCCTCACATCCGTATTCATTCTTTGTTTCCTAGCAAGTTCCAGAAGCTTCTGGTCGGTGGAGGGGAGGGGCGAGGGTTTAGTTTCCTCCGGTAGGGGGCGGTTTCCCTCCCACGCCGATCCAACGATCCACCACTTCCCTCGCTCGTCCGCTGTAACACAGATAATATAATACTATACTAGTGCTGTAAGTAACCACTGAGTTTATGTTAATAATCCATTCGCAATATGAAATTAGGGCGTTATCGTTGTCTGCCGATAATGACACTTATATAATAAGGCAACAATATATTGAAAGTTAAGCGAAATGTTAGTAAAAGCTGGGTTGTCTCATATACCTAGCATATGCCTTTAGTTGTAAGTAAAGTGTGTATAGAAACCACGCCTAATGTAGTTCTTCTTCTTATTTTTGTTATGGCAATCTACTCCTCTTCAGGGAGTATTTTTTGCCAGTGTCAAGTGTTAAATAATTCAGTGGTATTGCCTAATGTAGTTATTTTTATGGCAGACAGGTAAGCGCTTGACCGCTATCATGCCTGATGGTAAGCGATGATGCTATTTCTCCTTTTTCTCCCTCCCACACGTACGTCTATCGCTTTCTCTCCCCCCACCGTCCGTCACATTCAGAGCACGGTACAGCGCTTGCCGAAAAGTTATAACAACGCATGATATTTCTACTAAAATCTCTGACAGAGTGTGATCCATTTACCGAATGGGGTTGGTAAACTTTTTCGAAGAGAATTGTTTTACATTTTTTTTGATAGCACAAGTTTGAAGAATAACACCGATTTCCCCCCGAAGGGTAGAAAACGGATATTTGGGTTCCAGCGTAGCTTGACCCACTTGTGAGATTACCCCTTGGATTTTTGACATGTGGCAACACTAAACTACCGCTATACCTCCCCTCCCGCGCGTCGCGCCCCACCCCAAGCGCACGCGCCGCCGCCATGTTGCGCCGGGCGATCGGTTCGCTCCTCAGTACTCTTCACAGCCGGCTAGGCCTTAAAAAAAAAAGGAGTGGGTCAAGCTACGCTGGAACCCAAATATCCGTTTTCTACCCTTCGGGGGGAAAACGGTGTTATTTGGGTGTCCGAGCTACGCTTGACCCACTTGTGAGACGTGTTTATTCTCTGCCGGCGCTGCATGGCGTACTGTGACGTTATTCAAAATTATGGGTATTTTATGAGGATTAAATAAGGTTTCTATAAACAGCAGATCATTGAACAAAATATATTGTATAGCTGTTAAATAAAATAGTAACGAAAACCTTAGTACCAAAAATTGTAACCAATAGTAACAAAACTTAACGGCAAATACCTATAATGTTATCTTTTAATACAAATATCTAACAAAATCAGTCTTCACAGGAATCGATAGTAACAAAATTAAATATCTTCTAATTATTAATCAATTTCGAGATCAATCAGAACATTTAAGATCTATCTACACTGGAGTAAATAAGTCGCTTACATTATGGTTATTCGATAAATTCTCTTTCACAGAGACGTTTTTAAAGTAGTGTTTCAGGAAGGTATCTTTGTTTCTCCAATTACCTTTCTTTAGGACTTCTTCGATATCTACATTATTTCTGAGCCAAAGACTAGTATTGACAGCAGCCCTAAAACTTCCCGGAGAATCCTGGATGTTTACCTCTTGGAATAGGGTTTTAATCCAACCGGCTATAACAGCACGTGAAGCTCCATGAACCTTCCCCCTTGTTGTGATGAATAGACTTGTTAGATCTTTCCGCGCTTTACGTCGAGATTGTGACAGTTCAATCAGTTTCCTGACCCAAAAAACAGGATTAAGATTCGCGTGTCCATCGTTGGACAGTTGCCACCCTGCTTGACGGTAAGTTATTGAGTCAGTTTTTGAGCCGAACTTCGGCCATAGAATTACATGATTTTCGTTATCTTCGTAGTGATCTGGGCTAATATCTAGAAGAGTTAGGTCGTGTATTCGCCTGCCGGAGCATAACAGTATTAGAGCCGCGACATGTCGAGAGGTTTGAAATAGACTGTCAACATCGAAATTATAATGTTGGAGGTATTCAATTAACATACTGACATTCCATGTTGATGGTTTTCTTGGTGGCGGTTTCGTTAATGCTACAGCTTTCATCGACTGTTTTATCAATGGGTGTTTAGCCAGCATATCTGATTTCAGAGGGTTTGCAAAAGTTAGTACTACTGACTTATGAACAGCAATTGTGCTTGGTGCCAATCTCACGTTATTATGCAAGTGGAAGATGAACTTGGCTACGTCGCTCGGGTCAGGGTTATTGACTGGGCATTTGTCGTTGGACCAAGAGCGCCATCTCTCCCAAGCGGATTTATAGGTTTTTAGGGAGGATTTACGCCACGCAGATTCTAGCAGGGTCTTATGATCAACGTCCCACGATCTAATTAAAGAGGACCAGCCCGAATCCTCCAAACCTGCAAAGAAAGATTTCTCACTGCTGGTGGGGGTTTCCCTGTTTGTAAGTCTAAAAGATGTTTGTGAAGTTTCCAAATCGTGAATGGAGGACTCAGAGCCCTTTGCTGTAACTCGGCTTTCCAAAATGTTTTCTCCCACCTCGGAACCACGAAAAGGTATATTCCCGAGCATTTCTCCAGATGTCGTAGCACACGAGGTATCAACGACGGTGGGGGAAAAAGCCAACCGAGCCGGTAGTGCCAAGGTTTGCTGAAGGCATTCACAAAACTGCATGTCCGATCTCTGGCATCTTCGCTGACATACTGGTCTACTACAGCTGAACGGGAACTGGCAAACAGATCTATTGACGGGGTCCCCCACTTTTTGAAAATCGTTTGAATGATTTCTTTCGATAAGGTCCACTCCGGAGTTGCTCGAAACCTTGATAGGCTGTCGGCTGTCAGATTGTATCTTCCGGGGAGGTATCGAGCTAAAAGGTGTATTTGATGTTGTTGGGTGAACTCGAGGGTCTCTCTTGTTATGCGCAACAATTTCTTGGATTTCGTTCCTCCCTCTTTGGTTATATATGCGGCTACAGTCTTGTTGTCCGTTTGAACAAGCACCGTCTGATTTTGGCAGGTTGCTGCGGATTGTCGAAGTACTTCCTTCAGTGTCCATAGCTCCTTTAGATTGCTGTGCCACGACAGCTGTTCGGTGTTCCAGCTTCCGCATATATCTTTGTCGTTTATTGTGGCACCCCAACCCTGATCGGATGCATCCGTTGCAATATACACTGTTGGGTCTTTGTAGTGTATTGGTGAAGGTTGATGAATCTGACTCAACCACCAGTGGAGCTCTTGCATCACCTCTTCTGGTAAGCGAAATTTCTTGTTCTCTTCGTTCTCTGGAAGTCGATTCGCCTCTAATTGTAGGGTTCTGCAGTGTAATTTCCCGAGAGGAACGATGAATGTCGCAAAATTTAGGTGTCCCAAAATTATTTTTGCTATACGCCAAGTCCACCAATTGACTTTTAGTATACTTTTTATTAATTTTATGATTTTGGCAACTTTGTTTTCTGGGAGGCTTTTGAGATTTTGCTCTGTGCTCCATATTATTCCTAGATATTCTATCGTTTTTGTCGGTCTTAAGATAGACTTCTCCGAATTGATGCACCATCCTAGGTTGGTTAGACAATTTAGGACCCGATTGGTTTGTTGTTGTAGAATTTGAGGGTTTGAGTTCATAATAAGGAAATCGTCTAGATATACGATAATGCGTATGCCCTCCTTCCTGAAAACATTTGCCAACCAATTAGTTACATTCGCGAAGGTGCAAGGGGCGGTAGCAAGACCGAAAGGCAAACAGGTCATTTCGTAAACCGCATTTTCATAGTAAAATGCAAGGAACCTTCGGTGTCCCATAGCAATTGGGATATGAAAATACGCTTGGGATAAATCAATCTTTGTCATATAATCTGTTGTATTTAAACATAATGGGAGTTTGAAATGGTTTAACAAGCGAAATTTTGGTGGTTTTAAGAAATCATTTATATTTCTCAGGTCAAAGATAGGACGGTTAGCACCATTTGATTTCTTTCGCAGAAATATAAGGGATAAAAACCCGGTCTTGCTATTGCACCTAGTAGCGGCACCTGATTCTATCATTTTATTTATTTCTTGAGACATTTGTGGTGATGATACCGTTTTATGGCGAAAACAACTGTCTTTGTCGAATCTGTAGCAAGGAGGTCGAGAAACGAAAGGTATTCGATACCCTGTGATGATTTGTAGAATATTATCTGGGGCCCCCAGTGCTTTCCACGTAAGAAGCCTTTTACTCACCTGTCCTGCTTGAAATTTAGAATTTTTTGTTATTTTTATTTTGCTTTGTTGGTGCACGTTTTGTTGGAAATCGAGATTTCTCCGGTCTCTTGCTGCCCGAGTAGTGGGGTCTAAAGTTACTAGTTGCTTGGGGCCTTCCCCTAAAGTCCCTGGTTTCTGTCGCAGTTGCTGTGACAGGTGCTTGTCGAACAGGATTTCGTGAGGTACTTGTTGCTTGAGCTTTGCGAAATTTTCCAGGAAAAAGCTTAGCTGATCCTCCTTGTTCTTTAACGAAGTCAGCTAATTTGGGTTCAGCAAACAGATGGTGTTCAGATGGCGGAATAGAGTGAAGCAACTCATTTAGTGTTCTGTTAGTGGGTTTATAGAGCCCCCTTCGTTGTTGGATTACTTCCGCTCTCTTGCCGCATGCATACTGCAAAAGTGCATCTGAGGTCTTTCGGAAGGATGTATCAGCTGCTAAAAAATTTTTACTTATATACCCCCTCACTTCGGGAGTGGCGCCCTGATAAATTTTCTGAAACGCTTGGCGCTGTTGAAGCAAACCGTGGGTTATAGCACCCAAGCATAGATCCATTTTTTCTAGTGTAGAGACCAGCTGCCAGTTGGGTGTTATTGCAGCCAAATTGCCGTTCACTTTCAATGCTGTGAAAGCTGGTGTTGCCTGGAATAATTTTTGAACATCAGCATACCGTATGTTGGCCCAACCTTCAGAGTTAAATCTTTGGCAGTTGATGCCTTGTTCTACGAGAGCTTCTTCGGCTTTGGAGATTTTGGCTTCTGACTCCTTAGTGCCTGGGAAGAAATCCTCTAATGGCTCATTGCTCTGGTTTGAGGACCCTTCTGGAGACTTATTCGCTATAGGTGGCGCGGTCCAATCATCTTCGAAGAAGTCTTCATGGCATGACTTTGAAGACACTGTCTCTTGTGACTGCGCAGGAGAACGAGATCGATCTTCTCTACTCAACAACATGATATTGTTTATATTTTCGTTTGTCGTCTGCATCATCTGACAGAGTTTCTCCAGCGTCTCATTTTGTTGCGCCATCAACTCTTCCACTTTAGGCTCTTTGGTAATCCGCGGATCAGGGCTATGGCTCCTCTTGGAGGCGCACTCACTGCTATGACTTGATCCCAATTCACTATTGGGTACCTCTATCTTCAACTGCTTTGAGGCTTCATGTCGGGAGATCAAGTGAGGCTTAAGTAAGGGTATAACGTCTAAAAACTTATTGAACGCCTGTACTGGATGTATTTTAGCCGTCACGTGTAACGGTACATATATAAGCGCGCGACCCAGTGGCCAGCTTAGCAGGATCCTTTTTATTTTCTTATAACGACGTTCACTTAGGGATGAGTCATCACTACGATGCGCTCTTGCCAGTTTGACGGTAGGTACTGCGAAGCGTAGTCTGCACTCCAAATCAGAAGAAATGTTTTCTCCAAATAGTACTTCATAGGAAGGAGTATTGACGACCCATGCTCGCCAGTCATCAGGGTACAACTCGTCGAGAATGAGGATAATGTTATCAAAGAAGGTCTGTTCCTCTGCTGGAGGGTTCCACTCAGTCAAGGCACCCATAGTAGTCTGGGCCATCTAGAATAATGATAAACTATTATCAGAGACTGTCACGATTGTACCGGAAGGAGACGCGGTACTTATTCTTAAAATCTGCCCTTTCGTCTTTGCAATTGACGGTAGGCTTTAATATTTAGACGATCGCCGGTTGCGGCGGTTGCGCAGCTGGCCGACGTCCACGCAGCCGACCGTCGCCTGTGCGGTCGACCGTCATCCATGCAGCCGACCGCCGGCTGCGCGCACAGTCGACGTGACGGCTGATGACGGTGTACAACTTAGTATATTTTGTAAGTGTGAACTTAATACAATGATGTAAGGTTTACTAGGGCTTTCCCAGTAACTATTAAGCTGAAAGGTGAGTTTGCCGTCCTGAGAGCGGGCAATCACATTTCAAAGTGCAGGGCATTCCTGCAACTGTTAGATGTAAAACATTAGGTAAGTATAAATACATACCTTATTTTCCGAATCTTGTTCACTTTCTTTACACAAGTGTCCACATCAAAAATCCAAAACGTACTGAGGAGCGAACCGATCGCCCGGCGCAACATGGCGGCGGCGCGTGCGCTTGGGGTGGGGCGCGACGCGCGGGAGGGGAGGTATAGCGGTAGTTTAGTGTTGCCACATGTCAAAAATCCAAGGGGTAATCTCACAAGTGGGTCAAGCGTAGCTCGGACACCCAAATAAAGAAAATAATATTTTGATTTTTTTATTTTACCTTGTTAACTAATAGTACATTATGAGACAAGTTAGCTTAGGTTGCTCATTGCACACAAGGCTGTGGGTTGCAGCCCGAGCCGCAGGCGAGGGCGTAACTCAGCCGAGTGTGCAATAAGCAAGAGCTCACGAGTTTCATACGACGTTTTTCAACACATTTGCGAGGAAAAAGCAAAGTAATTATCACACAACAACAAATACGATAAAAACAAAATATGATAATTATGGGAAAAGGCGCGCATGTTTTTTTTTGTTTTTTTTTTACACGCCCAACGCAAGAATATTTTGCGAACAAAGGGGTGAGGAGCATACAGCCTACTTCAAAATTATAATTTTAAGTGACAAAATGCAAATATTTTAATATTTTATAACAAAATATTGTGAATTATGAATAATTTGATAATAATATATAATGATATGACTTCATTAAGGACTTACACATTTATTTATTCGAAAAATGTATATGAATTTTCAGCAGCAGAAAAAACTTTTTGTTGTCAAAAAAAAATAACTGTATTACCCGGCTAAATTGGGAATGCTCTGTTTACTCGCATAGAACTTGCAGTAAGGTACTTATTTAACTTTGTAGGGTTAATTCTATTACGAACTAGTGTTTTATATATTATTGCACGCGTTTGTTATAGCTTGGTTTATGGCCCTAAAAGCGATGTATTAAGGCTCGCTTCACGAGCAAGTGTGTTGAAAATATATTTTTTTATATTATTATCGCGATAAAATATCAAACATACGGCTGAACACGAAGTTCCTTTGCATTTACTGATTTAAAAAACTGATTGACAGATTTGACAGACAGTGACAAAGAGTAATCATACCTTTGTTTTTTTTTTTGTTTTGAGCAACAACATAAAAAAGTCTTTGGACCAAAGGCATTACCTACGCATACAGCCGTAATAGTGATTTATTGTACTATGCAGTCAATTAAAAATTTAAATTTTTATTTAAATTAAAATGAAGCATCATAAAAATTCCGCAATTTGTTATTCCTGACTCCAAAGCCAAAAGCTACCAGAAAATATATAATTCACAATAGTTTTGGAAAAGTTTACCAACCCCATACAGCACTTCTTTCAAGTTGTTGTTCTTTACTGCCATTAGCACTTCTAGAACAATCTTTATGATGTTTCTTACCTTTCAACAAGTCCTCTAGCCGTATATTGAGTGGTGTGACGTAGTTCCCCTTGCGTATAACCCCCCTGATCTGCTTGCGTAGTAGCTCGCCATACGAGGGATCGTAGTTAGGGATCTTGGTCATATTGTTGTTCTTTACTATTACTACCATTAGCACTTCTAGAACAATCTTTATGATGTTTCTTACCTTTCAACAAGTCCTCTAGCCGTATATTGAGTGGTGTGACGTAGTTCCCCTTGCGTATAACCCCCCTGATCTGCTTGCGTAGTAGCTCGCCATACGAGGGATCGTAGTTAGGGATCTTGGTCATATTGTTGTTCTTTACTATTACTACCATTAGCACTTCTAGAACAATCTTTATGATGTTTCTTACCTTTCAACAAGTCCTCTAGCCGTATATTGAGTGGTGTGACGTAGTTCCCCTTGCGTATAACCCCCCTGATCTGCTTGCGTAGTAGCTCGCCATACGAGGGATCGTAGTTAGGGATCTTGGTCATATTGTTGTTCTTTACTATTACTACCATTAGCACTTCTAGAACAATCTTTATGATGTTTCTTACCTTTCAACAAGTCCTCTAGCCGTATATTGAGTGGTGTGACGTAGTTCCCCTTGGGTATAACCCCCCTGATCTGCTTGCGTAGTAGCTCGCCATACGAGGGGTCGTAGTTAGGGATCTTGGTCATATTGTTGTTCTTTACTGCCATTAGCACTTCTAGAACAATCTTTATGATGTTTCTTACCTTTCAACAAGTCCTCTAGCCGTATATTGAGTGTTGTGACGTAGTTCCCCTTGGGTATAACCCCCCTGATCTGCTTGCGTAGTAGCTCGCCATACGAGGGGTCGTAGTTAGGGATCTTGGTCATATTGTTGTTCTTTACTGCCATTTGCACTTCTAGAACAATCTTTATGATGTTTCTTACCTTTCAACAAGTCCTCTAGCCGTATATTGAGTGGTGTGACGTAGTTCCCCTTGCGTATAACCCCCCTGATCTGCTTGCGTAGTAGCTCGCCATACGAGGGGTCGTAGTTAGGGATCTTGGTCATATTGTTGTTCTTTACTGCCATTAGCACTTCTAGAACAATCTTTATGATGTTTCTTACCTTTCAACAAGTCCTCTAGCCGTATATTGAGTGGTGTGACGTAGTTCCCCTTGCGTATAACCCCTCTGATCTGCTTGCGTAGTAGCTCGCCATACGAGGGATCGTAGTTAGGGATCTTGGTCATATTGTTGTTCTTTACTATTACTACCATTAGCACTTCTAGAACAATATTTATGATGTTTCTTACCTTTCAACAAGTCCTCTAGCCGTATATTGAGTGGTGTGACGTAGTTCCCCTTGCGTATAACCCCCCTGATCTGCTTGCGTAGTAGCTCGCCATACGAGGGGTCGTAGTTAGATATCTTGGTCATATTGTTGTTCTTTACTATTACTACCATTAGCACTTCTAGAACAATATTTATGATGTTTCTTACCTTTCAACAAGTCCTCTAGCCGTATATTGAGTGGTGTGACGTAGTTCCCCTTGCGTATAACCCCCCTGATCTGCTTGCGTAGTAGCTCGCCATACGAGGGATCGTAGTTAGGGATCTTGGTCATATTGTTGTTCTTTACTATTACTACCATTAGCACTTCTAGAACAATATTTATGATGTTTCTTACCTTTCAACAAGTCCTCTAGCCGTATATTGAGTGGTGTGACGTAGTTCCCCTTGCGTATAACCCCCCTGATCTGCTTGCGTAGTAGCTCGCCATACGAGGGATCGTAGTTAGGGATCTTGGTCATATTGTTGTTCTTTACTATTACTACCATTAGCACTTCTAGAACAATCTTTATGATGTTTCTTACCTTTCAACAAGTCCTCTAGCCGTATATTGAGTGGTGTGACGTAGTTCCCCTTGCGTATAACCCCCCTGATCTGCTTGCGTAGTAGCTCGCCATACGAGGGATCGTAGTTAGGGATCTTGGTCATATTGTTGTTCTTTACTGCCATCAGAACTTCCAGCAGGAATTTTATTCGGGACCTGTGAAGGTGATAATGCAGTTATTTTTGGTGATGTATTAAAATATGGTCTAAAAATTAAGAACATATTGTGGTGGAGATTATCGTAGTTGGGTTTAAATAATGTTAGAAGCGAGACTAAAGATAATCCGTGTTATTACAAAAGCTTTTTAAACTCTGTTTAACTAAACACATGTTTAAAAGTGATGCTGTCTCTGTCAAACAATATTGTCAAAAAAGCTATTCTTAAAAGATAGATATATGCCATCGCGGACTTTTTGTAGACCTATTAAAAATGAACAATTCCATCCTACATTATTTTGTTAAAGCTTAAAAGGTTTATGCAGCGTTTTCGATGCAAGCTCCCAGTCGGCTTAATTTTTGCCGACTTGCTCAACAATTATCGTCATATTTCTACCAATTTACATAAAACCTGATTTTATTATATACACCATAACCTTCCTCGAGAAATGCTCTATCATTTGGTGAAAACCGCATGAAAATCCGTTCAGTAGTTTTTGAGTTTATCGCGAACAGACAGACAGACAGACGCGGCGAGGGACTTTGTTTTGTAATATGTAGTGATGACTTTGCCATTTGAAAGCCTAAAGTTTTCACAAAACAAGTAACAACTCTCACCCGTCTGCAGCAGTCTGATTAAGCTTCGTCACTCGTGTTTGTGTGTCATGTATGAAATTCTTCAGCGCTATCGGCTCATCCTTTCTAAGTACCCCGCCCACGGTCCGCAATGCTACTAACACACAGTCTATGTACTTCTCTGTTAATTCTTCTAGAAGGCGGCCGAATATGTCGTATAGGAGGGTGGCGTGGTAGATCTAGAAGAAAAGGGTTGAGCTTTAATTTTGTTATCCTATTTATCAATCGATTTAGCTAGACTAGATGAATCTGGTATTTATCAATGGGGTTGGTAAACTTTTCCAAAACTGTTGTGAATTATATATTTTCTGGTAGCTTTTGGCTTTGGAGTTAGGAATAACAAATTGCGGAAAAATATAATGCTTCATTTTAATTTAAATAAAAATTTAATTTTTAATTTACAGCTTATTACAATAAATCACTATTACGGCTGTATGCGTAGGTTATGCCTTTGCTCCAAAGACTTTCTATGTTGTTGCTCAAAACAAAAAAAACAAAGGTATGATTACTCTTTGTCACTGTCTGTCAAATCTGTCAATCAGATTTTTAAATCAGTAAATGCAAAGGAACTTCGTGTTCAGCCGTATGTTTGATATTTTATCGCGATAATAATATAAAAAAAAATATATTTAGTTAACAAGGTAAAATAAAAAATTCATAATATTATTTTCTTTATTCTTCAAACTTGTGCTTTAAAAAAATATAAAACAATTCTCTTCGAAAAAGTTTACCAACCCCATTGTTTGTTTCATAGGTTTCAATTAAAACAATTGACAGATAATTTCAAAGAAATAAACAAGAAATTACTGTTAGTTGTAGTCCGTGAAACAGGCACTAACAGTTGTCGTGCACAGCACAGAGACGACCATTAATTTTAGTTCTTCATTACGTATCTTGTCTATCAATAAGGAAATGTAAGAGATAGCACTTACTTTACAAATGCATTAAAACATATCAGCAGCGAGTACCGCAGAAGACATTACGACCTTATGGTCGTAATGTCTTCTGCGTAAATGTAGTGTAATGGTTTATACCAAGGGTGGTCTCACTCCGCGTTTAAACTTTTATATTAGCCTACTGCTCGCGGCTGACTCAGTCGAGCCAGTGCACGAGGGATGGCATGTGTCGGTTGAGACAGAGCTACGTGACAGAAAGAGAAGCGCATCGGAAGCGCTTATAATAATAGTAATGCAGCGCTGTGCAATTTGAAATTGTACTTTATTGCTGTGCAGTGATAACTTATTATTTGATTGTCCTCGCGCGGATGGGCTTCTGTACGTGTTTAGTACTATTATATTCTGTGCTATAAACAGCATTAAACCACAAAAACTTGGAATTAAATAGATCACCTTAAAAGTATACAGATGTGCCAAGCAGGCGACAATATTGTCCAATCTCTTGTCTTCCATGGGCTGGGAGGTTTGCATCATTTCATCAAACATTTGGGTCAGCTCTTGTAGAAAGTGGGCTCCTGTAAAAATACAATTCCAATTTTAGTTCTGATTAAGGTATTATTTGTTTATTTTATCACACCCTGGACAATACATACAATTGATCAATTATAGGCGCGTGCGCAGCGCCCACGGTAGCGTTCAGCCATACTTGTACTAGACTCAAGTCATTGTCCAGGGGCTATTTAATGGGTAGTATTTAATCGGGTAACAATAAATTCCCATTTTGGGTATCAAAAATACTGAATATAGCGTACAGAAATACTAAGTGGGCGACGGACTAAGGGCGACTACAAATATTGAAAATGACTGACTTTAAAATACAAATTGAGTAACTAGTTATTCAGAACGGGCGACCAAATTACTATTTGAGCGACAACCTCAGGGCACACAAAACATTAAAAATTTGGCATATATTTTATTTAAAAAAGGTGACTATTATCCTAATCGAGATGACAAAAATACCATGTTAGCTTAAATCAGTTATATAGTTACCTACTTGGTATAGTAGTTGCCCACTCTATATTATTGTCACTCATTTAGAATTTTCACTGCTAATTTAAATTATGTGTACTTAAACATGTGACTACATGTGGGTGATAAATAATTTAAGTTTTAGGTATTTTTGTAATCCACAGTTTGTCGCCCGTTTTGTTATTTAAAACCGCTGCCCGGTTTAGTATTTAATTATCCCAATAACAGTCACCTTTAATTATTTCCAGTCACCCAATTAATTAATTCCCCTATTTAATATATTATAATAAGCGTACAGTTAGTTACCTATCTCATTGGCAACATAAGCATGTAATACTGCAACTAACGCCGCGTGTTCCGCGACCAATCGGTCCGGCGCGTGCGCAGCGCCCACTGTAGCGTTCAGCCATAGTCGTACTAGACTCGAGTCCTTCTCCAGGGGCTATTTAATCTATGATTAGTGTATAAAGAGTTAGTTACCTATCTCAGTGGCAACATTCGCGTGTAATACTGCAACTAGCGCCGCGTGTTCCGCGACCAATCAGCCACAGTTGTACTAGACTCAATCCTTGTCCTGGGGCTAATCTATGATAAGCGTATAGAGTTAGTTACCTATCTCAGTGGCAACATTCGCGTGTAATACTGCAACTAGCGCCGCGTGTTCCGCGACCAATCAGCCACAGTTGTACTAGACTCAATCCTTGTCCTGGGGCTAATCTATGATAAGCGTATAGAGTTAGTTACCTATCTCAGTGGCAACATTCGCGTGTAATACTGCAACTAGCGCCGCGTGTTCCGCGACCAATCAGCCACAGTTGTACTAGACTCAATCCTTGTCCTGGGGCTAATCTATGATAAGCGTATAGAGTTAGTTACCTATCTCAGTGGCAACATTCGCGTGTAATACTGCAACTAGCGCCGCGTGTTCCGCCACCAATCGGTCCGGCGCGTGCGCAGCGCCCACGGTAGCGTTCAGCCATAGTTGTACTAGACTCGAGCTAACAGCGTGCCGACTGTTAGACGAGTAGAGACTCTCGATGGAACCGCAAGCCCAGTGTAGGTTGGTGCCCGCCAGTTTGTTTAGCACACCTTTAAAGTTTAATATTTAGTTACAATGCTTTATGCATAGTAAAAGTAAAGTTCTGCTTATGTGATAAGGTTCTTGCGCACGTTCTTTTTGTCAGTAAGTCTGGAACGGGTGGTAGGAAAATATAGACGATTCAAAAGTACTTAATAATTAAGTTTATTTGAATAAAGCTATTTTTGACTTTGACTTAGTTTAGGACTAAATAACTTTGGTCGCTCGATGGCGCAGTGGTTTAGCGCCTGGCCCAGCGATTGCGGAGGTCACGCAACTTTCGGAAGGGTCGGTCATGGGATGCGTTATGCTCATGGGTGAACAACAATTTTATATATCGAGTTCCTCCATACTTTGGAAGACATGATAAGCCATTGGTCCCGGTTGCAGTCGTTAACACCCACCAATCCGCACTGGGTCCGCGTGGTGGGCTATGGCCCATCCTTCTCATCCAAGGAAAGCGTGTGCCCCAGCAGTTCATTGATTTAATATTGTTAAATTTAAATATCAGATTACTACTTTGATAAATATGTAGTTTTATGATAAACAATACTTACTTTTAATTTGCCTTTTCAATTGTGTTAAATCTTTCTCTGAAGCTGAATCCTTATTTCTCAAATGTGGTGGAACATAAGTACCCTTCTCTTCCTAATCAGAAAAAAAATCAAAAACCATAAGTATAATGCTTGAGTACAAAATGTTAAATGTAATGTAAAGCTATGGGTGTAATTTAGCCAGAAATAAATACATTTTAATTTTAGTTTGATAAAACCAATAAAGAAAGCTATTTATCATTGTGTTTACCTTTATTATATTTCCTTTTTTATCTCTTTTTCTACCATAAATGTCTTCCCAAACATCTGGTTTCGTTCCAACTTCTTCTTTAGTATCTTCACCAAAATCTTCCAATTGATCATCGTCATCATCACCAGATAAGTGTGACACTTCGTCATCACTAAAGACTTTACTTAAATCATCTTCTTTTATCACTTTTTCCTTCACATCCTTCTTATTTGATTCTAGCTTCTTAGCATCTTTAGTAGACTTATCTTTTTTGGATTTAACTGGTTCCTCTGAAACAAAGTAAAAAGATTTTTTTAATAACAAGAACAAATTAGTGACACTTGTGGAATATTAAAAGTATTTTTTGTATATACCTTCAGATTCTTCTTCTTGTTCATCAATATCTGTCATTTCATCATTATCTTCACCAAAACTACCCTCACTACCCTCATCCTCACTTCCATCTATTTCTTCACCTGTCTCATCTAAATCTTCACTGCCATCATTATCAAGGTCTTCACTTTCATCATCACCTATATCATCATTAGATTCATCATCTTTGTCTTTGCTTTTCCTAATCTTTTTACTAGAAACTTCTTTTCCAGTGACCGCAGCCAGATCCTCCTCAAAGTCTGATTCCCCTTCAACATCAGCCAGATGCTTCTCAGCTGCCACAATTTGTTCACTAGTTGCTCTGTCACATATTTCTAACAGATCTGATCTTTTGTTAAGTATAGTATAAAATACAGGATAATAAAATTATAATTCTCAGTACACAACCAAATTCAAATCTTCAACAAAGTTATAAGTATTTTTAAAACAGCTGAGAATACAAAAGAAAAAGGAACAGTCTGAATCAACAATTAATATGTGAGTACCTATAATATTGTTTGAATATGTATAATAGTACAAAACATACTAGAAGCTCATCTAGGCGAGGACAATCAAATAATAAGCTACTCTCGGCTCTACTACGGCAATAAAATGAGATTACAAATAACACGGTGCTGCGTGGCTATTATTATAAGCGCCTTCAAAGTACTTCTCTTTCTGTCGCATAGCTCTGTCTCAACTCAACCAACACATAACATCCCATGTGCACTGGTTTGACTGAGTCAGCTGCTAGCAGTAGGCTAATATAAAAGTTTAAGTGTGAGTTGCACCAAAACGCTGTTAAAGTTATAATTATCGTCAAATGATATGCTATTGCTACCTATTTGTCACGTTAAACTTGTCAAAAGACATCATGCTGGCTGGCAACCTCTTTTTTTTGGCTAACTTGTGCTTAACCGGTACTTTAACAAGCTTGTTAAAGTTAGATGGTGCATAAGCATTGGAAGTTTAAGAGGGTCTCACCTGGTATAATATCATGTTTAAACTATTATGTATAGGAATTAAGATTAAGTCATATTTTTTATTTGCTAGCTACATTTAAAAAGGATACAGTCAAGACCATCATCTGAGAAGAAATTTTTCTTATTTTTGCACTTATTAAGCCCAAGTTGTTTTTCTAACTTTTTAATTACTTTGTCCTCATCTTCATTTGCTTGGACTAACATTTTCTTTCTCTGTCCCTCCATTTGTGATTGTAACTTCTTTGTTTCTCTAATATCTTTCTGTCTCTCTTTATTGAGAATATCTTGAGGACTGAGTTGAGGCTTCTTTTTTTTCTTCTGAGTATGAGAAATAATATTCAATTAAATTCAAAGTAACATAAATTAAAAAACCTTTTAGCATATTATTATTCTTGGCAATATTTTATTGAGATATATATTTGTAAGAGCTCGATGGCGCAGTGGTTTAGCGCCTGGCTCAGCGATTGTGGAGGTTAAGCAACTTTCGCAAGGGTCGGTCATGGGATGGGTGACCAAAAATGTATTGCCTCAAGCTCCTCCATGCTTTGAAAGGCACGTTAAGACCAACAGTCCCTGCCGCAATTGCAGTTGTTAACACCCACCAATCTGCATTGGGCCCGCGTGGTGGGCTATGATGGCCCATCCACTGTTAAGGAAGGCCTGTGCCCCAGCAGTGGGAACATCAAAAAGGTTCCAAACCATTGGAGCATAGAAGAGGAATGTTAAGGTGCTTGCAGATTAATTTAAGTTGATACCAAACCAATGTTATTATTGGTTTTAAGTTGATGCCAATTTTTTGTAATTAAACTATTGGTTGGTTATTGAATCGTAGAGTGATGGCCTCAGATGCAAGAAACTTCAAACAGTATCCTTTCGTCCAATCTTAATAATAAAAATAAACAGAAACAAAAATGTTATCATGTTCCGTACATTTTTTCAACAAAGTTCTCTAGTAAAGTATATGCTTTGTACCTGGACATTAGCGTCTATTGCAGGAGGATCAGCATCAGCAGGCCTCTTCACAAATCTGCCCGCAACATATTTTGGAGTTTCCTCAGTTTTCTTCTTCAAGTAATGTTCTTGACGGTGAACCTTTTTTTGTAAACGCTTTTGTTTCCTGATGGCTTTCCTAGTGTTTGTTATACTTTGAGTGGCATGTGCTTTGTTTTTCTTCATTTTCGTTATTTTTCAGTGAGTAAATATTGTTTTTATTTTAAACTTACTAAAAATATTATTTTAGGTTATAAATAACACATGACAATGACATTGGGTGCATTCCAGCAGATCAATCGCTAAGTCATCGTACACCACAGAGAACGTCACAATGACATTATCTATTCGAAGCGACAGAAAAATCGCGCGATAAATCGTCGAAAAAGCGCTCGTGAGTGCGAACAATCGCTTATACTAGTCAAGGTAGTCTGTGTGTTATTTCTGTTATTTCGTCTGCTTTGCTTTGTCTTGTCTTGTCTTCTTCTTTCTTGTGTTCTTTCATCAGCTTGTCTATGTTAAATTCGCATTCGCAAAAGGGGGAAAACGTGATGTTGTGGGTTTTCTGATTGGAATTTATTGTTACATTATTGGAAATAATCAAGAGGACACTAGTTTAAGCAGCAGCTCCGTGCTTTTTTGTGACAATAACTTTATTTTTTAAAAGGCATGATGGTGGAGGGTTCAGCATTTACGAGGAACGATGTGTTCCAAATGGCAATACGTGTGGCATTTGTGTCTGCAGTTACATATTTCTCGATAAAATGGCTAGTGAATCAAATCGACCCGACCTCCAAGAGCCGGAAGAAAGCTGAGGAAAGAGCTAGAGAACAGTTACGCAAGTGAGTATCGATCGTGGGTACGATTACACCACGACTGTGTCAAATTAATAAGTTCAAAAAGGCACCTTCACTATGTTCACTCTGACCCTCATGTCTTGATCTACCGACTGCACTCAACAGTTGACAATTTATGTAATTTTTAACCATTCAAATTTATTGTATGAAGTTGATGATACAAGTAAGTTATTCATTTTGATATTTCTTGATAGAATTGAAACACTTACTAATAATTTTCATGGTGTTTATTCTTTAGTAACCCATCTTCATCAACAATCAGGGTCAGAGTGCCAGCAATTCTTATGCAAAACATGACCTTGCTGTCAGTTTATTTGCTTCTTACATTATCTTTTGTGATTCATTTCATTACCAATAATATTTTTATCATTATGAATGGCTGCTAAAAAAATCATAGTGTTAAGTCAAAATGTAACCAGCCACTATATAGTTGTGCATGTGTGAAGGGTGTCTTGCAGAGCCGGGCTCAGCGGGAACCAGTCAGTGGCGCTGGAGAAGCTCTCAGACCATGAGATGATCATTGCATCACAACTTGTCGTGCCCGATGAAATAAGTGTGAGTAGAATGGTTCATTTATGATTTTCAGATATTAAAAGTTTCTTCGACTTCATTTGAGGAAATTTTATGACTATCATTGTTGTGTTCTGCTGGTAAATGAGTGACATTAATGGCAGCTTTACATAACGTCAACCACACCGCACATTATTCAAAATTCAAATACATTTATTCAGTCTAGGCTGTTACAAGCACTTGTGAATGTCAAAGAAGCTACTCCATCGGTTTGTAAACTCTAAGCAGGAGACCTTGTAATGAGAATATGGATATGCTCGATGATTGCCTATTCTAGGAAAAATACTGATGTGTATATATAATACTGATATTGAGATAAAATGGCCAGTTCCTTTGTGGATTCTGACTGTAGTCTAGTCTTTCATGAAAATATACACCGTCCTGTAATTCGCATTCACTTCATCGCCTTCCGTTACTCGCTTGGAAACAATCATGAGAGTGAGGATATGAGAATACTATTTGTTTGCTTTAATTAAATTAAAAACTGTAGCCAATGACAGATTTAAAAACGCCAAGTGGTATTCTTTATACATTCAGATAAAGAATGGGATTAGAAATGGCATTGTTCATATTCAATTCTCACTTGGACACTTAACACCACACCTGTTCAATTCAGTATATTTATTGCTTTTTAGTCACACTCGTTGTGGTAAGGGCAGTGAGCTGCCATTTCCCATCCCATTCTTTATCTGCCCGGGTTCTAATAAGTGTAGAAGTGAAGTATAAAGTTTTTTTTAAGGTAAGCTGGAAAGACATAGCAGGGCTGGACTACCTGATCCAGGAGTTGCGGGAGACTGTGATCCTGCCGATTCAGAAGCGGGACCTGTTCGCGGACAGCCGGCTCACGCAGCCGCCTAAAGGGGTGTTGCTGCATGGACCTCCGGGTAAGTGGCGCCGATTAATTTATGTCCAAAAAATTTAGGTTCCTTTTAGTATGAGCTACATAAACTTATTTCGCTTCCAATGTAGCCTGCTACCAAAGTGGCTGGTAACCCTAGCCTTATCTAACTCCGTCATGTCGTGACTAAGGGTAACCAAAGCGAAAATTGAAAGTTCAGAAGAAAATCCCAGGCAATCCAGGCATTCCAAAATAACTTAAAATATATTCATTTTAGATTTCAATGTATGGGAAAGTGAGCAAAATTAATAGTTAAGTTTAAATTTACTGAGTACAGTAGCATAAAAATATAACTTCCATTATCATTACATCTTTTAGCATTTATTAAACTTCAACAACAGCTAATTTTGGACCCACATGGCCGATCATCGTTCTTGTCGTCTTTTTGAGGCTGCTATAAACCGTTGGTACACACAGGTACGGATTATGCTGGCCCCTTTATTTCAGCCCCCCTAGCATGACCAGCGAAACACGATATATCGCGTTATAGTTTTATCGATACCCAACTGTCAAAATCCATTGACAGTTAAAACGCTATAGGTATCATATCGCGTTTCAGTGGTCATGCTATGCTAGGGAAGCTGGGTAACAGTTTCTAGTGGTCATGGTATACAATACACATCACAAAATCTTGTATGTCTTCTGTAAGTGTTTTAAATTGACAGTTTTTCTAATTTAATTTTTGCACTTTATGTCACCCGCTTAACATCGAAATCTCGAACACGTTCTCAGGTTGGCTGGAAGAGATCTCTTTTAGAGATAAGTCCTCCTTTGTGTACATATCTCAATTTATTTTTGTGTAACTGTTTTTATGAGTGCAATAAAGAGTATAATAAGTATGGAATCACATTTTTTCTTGTACTTTCCTTTTCTGTAGCTCAGGAACGTCATTTGTTAGAGGGAGTAAGATTATATGAGTGCAGCGCATTGTAAGATAGCGTCAGTGCAGCGCATCGCCTAAGCTGCCGCTCGCTAAGATTCTATAATAAATCGGATTTTGATTGCATTTTATTTCTTCAGGATGCGGCAAAACGCTGATAGCGAAGGCGACCGCGAAGGAAGCCAACATGAGTTTCATCAACTTGGACGTGTCGTTGCTGACCGACAAGTGGTATGGCGAGACGCAGAAGCTGGCCGCTGCAGTGTTTAGTCTGGCCGTCAAACTGCAGCCCTGCATCGTGTTTATTGGTGAGTTTGCTTTTTAATAATAATCATTGTCATCACTACATATTTACCTTGTTATAATGAACTTATTAATAAAATCAAATTACTTTATTAATTAATTAATTAAATATAAAATACTATCATACTTACTACGCACACACCCTCCTACACACTTTAAACAAAAGGAGGAACTACTTACACAAATCCCCTTTGAATAGTTTAGTATAATTTTTCTTTATTTTTATGTATTTTTCTTGTGTGTACTTTATGTTCAGACACAGATGATCAGAATATGTACCTACCTAAAATTCGCCTTTTACTTGTAATGATTGTACTGTGCTTTGTAATCTGTACTGGAAAATAAATAAAAATATTATAAAACAAAGTCCCTCGCCGCGTATTGTTCATCTGTCTGTCTGTTCACGATAAACTCAAAAACTACTGAACGGATTTTCATGCGGTTTTCACGCGAAAATAAATTCAAGCATAGTAATCAATACCTGATTTGATAAATAACCGAAGAATGTTGTTGTTTGTAGGTAATTTGTGACATGCTTTTGAATTTGAAACCTATTGAATTTGAATTTGATTACTCATGCTTGCGAAGGGAGACATTGAGATTAGAGTTCGGTTATTTTTGGCTGCTACAATAATTCGAAGAAGAAAACATTTTTATGAAAAATGTAAATTGTTCGTCTTTAAAAGTTTGTGCCTAATTACTGTTTGTTGATACTCCTTAGACGAGATCGAGTCGTTCCTGCGCACGCGCACACAACACGACCACGAGGCGACGGCAATGATGAAGACGCAGTTCATGTCGCTGTGGGACGGACTCATCACCGACCCCACCTGTACCGTCATCATCATGGGTATGTCATCACCTCATGACAGTCCTAGTCCATCATAGCACGAGGCGACGGCGATGATGAAGACGCAGTTCATGTCGCTGTGGGACGGACTCATCACCGACCCCACCTGTACCGTCATCATCATGGGTATGTCATGGTGATAATATATTTCACCAGGTATTCTCTTAGATCGTGGATTCCCAAACTATTTTGGGCAAGAAACCCCTTTTCCAAATTGAACTGATACCTACATACATACACTCACGCCTGTTTCCCATGGGGGTAGGCAGAGACTATGCCACCTGCTACGATCCTTGCACACTTCTTTCGCTTCATTTACATCCATCAATCTTTTCATACATGCCCTGCTGCGGTTTTTTTTAACCACAGAGTGCTTCAGACCCCATAGCCAAATTACTTTAAAAATCCTATCAAATATCAAGTAATTAATAATAATTGTTCGTTTATGTTGACCCCTAAGAAACCGATTTCGATCGATTTGGGAATTTCTGTCTTAGATAAAGATAATTTATTTGCATAAAATAAGGTACCTACATTGAGATCTTAAAATCCTAAACATAGTTCCACATATTTTGCCAAAATGTAATGGCCGTGGCCCAAATGTCTGTTCATTAAATTATTTTTTACAAATTATTTCCAATTTATACTTCCCACTGATGGCCCAAGTTACGTAACGATAAAGTGTTACCTAATTTATTAGTCATTGGACCGCACCGCAACATTGGTTCCAAAAAGATGTAGCAATGTGACACATTAAAGCTTGCCTGAACTTCAGTGCTTTTAGACGACAGAACTGCAGTTCGTTGCGTGAGAAAATTCTAAAAATATAGTAACTTCGTCTTCGCAAAAGTACGGGAGTAACAGCAGAAAGGAGAATATTCCTTATCTGCCAAAACAATAAAGTTATTTTATTCTTTAAAATGTTTTCACGCAACCCAAAATTCTGAAACTTTTTTCTATTTAAATGGGAATTTATTCCTACCTAAAAAAATTCAGACAATTTTTTTTTTCGTTAAGCGACTTTCGTCGCTGACCGTATTTAGAGTATTGAAATAGCAGTATATTTTGGGACTTTTGGTTGGAGTTGATTATTCTGTATTTGGGTTAAGGTGCAACGAACAGACCTCAAGACCTAGACAAAGCGATCCAGCGACGTATGCCGGCCACGTTCCACGTGCCCATGCCCAGTGAGCCTCAGCGGGACAGGATACTGCGGCTCATACTGCACGCCGAGCCCACTGCGCACGACGTGAGTATACTCACACACATACAGTGGTGGTCACATAATAGGCTAGTTGACAAAATTTCAATAGCTGCTTAATATTTTAGCTTATTAGGCATTTCATCGAAAAAAAAGGTTTATTTATTTTTAATCGAGCGTTTACATTATAAATTTCGCGTTTTAAAAAACCAATTTTAATTTGGTTCCAAAACGCACAAGACTGTCATGGCGTCTTGAATGACGTCACGCCGTGCAAATCAAACCAAAGAGCGATCGTGTCTTCGTACGTTATAGCTAGTTTTTATCGTTTAAAAATGAATTTCTCATATTATAAGTACTGTATAGTGCCCCAGTGTGATAGCACGACTATAAAAACGCCAAACCAGTTATTTATATATGTTCCAAACAATGGAGAAATACGGAAAAAGTGGCTAAAACTTGCGTTCGGTTGTGGTTAGGTTGCACTCGGAGTGTAGGTTTGGAACGCGCCTCCGGTAGTGATACTCGAAACGTCAAAGACAAGATTGGAGTTTCGCACGGCGTGACGTCACGCTTTCTGATTGGTGTTCACTGTCACGTGACTAAAGGTTTCATTTTACGAAATTTATTTTTTAAAAATATTATTAATCTTTAACGCTTTTAATAATTAAAATTGTTTGTTATTTTCTCCATAATATAATAAATCATTATAAACCCCTATCCATTATATTTATTCCTAATGAAAACAAGCCTATTAAAGTCACTGGAAGCATATTAAAATAATCATAATCATAAATCATTTATTTGCTTGAATATTGCATAAACACACCGGACACAACCACCTACTGCGTCCGGCTATCCCGACGACGCTAGTGTATGTATCTCGCCTGCACTACAGCACGAAGCCTGATGACATCGGAGAATACATCAGAGTGAAGACCAAATTCATTCTGAGGGTCGAGCGGTTGGAGTCCCGCCACAATGTGAACTTCAACTCATTCGTGGTGAGGGTACCGACTGAACATCTGTCGACCTTCATGAAAGAAGATTTTTGGCCGAAGGGTGTCTTGTTCCGACGCTTTCGCGGTCGGATACCGGACACTGCATTGCGCAACACGTCGCCGCCTTCGATACGTGTAAACAAATAGATTATTTTTATTTAATAATTATGTATGTTAGTCTGTAAGGTATATATTGTATGGGCCTAGTAGCCTGAAATAAATGGTTAAATTAAAAAATTAAATTAAATCATTTATTTGCAATACAGATTTTAATTACATGGTTCCCGCATATTCTACCGAATGGTACGATGTGCAAATACTCTAATTAATGTCCACTAATTGAGCTATTACTCTGTATATCGGGTCATTCTGAACTTACCATCCAAATTTCAAGGATGTGTCCAGTCCATGAAACTAAACAACTTTCTCTTAGAAACATGTGTCGAATTTCGCCACAAAATTTTGGTCATCCCATACTAAATTGATCACGTGATTTGTATGGATAGTCGATTATTTTTTACATATTTGGCCATGTGGCCATTCCTTAGAGAAAGTTGTTGAATTTCATGGACTGAACATATCCTCAAAATTTGGATGGTGAATACAAAATGACCCTGTATCTGATAGAATGCTGATTAGATCAGTTGGGTGTGTATGGCGATCTGAATCTCCTCCATTCACTCCCTGGATGGTCATCATCAGATCACAGTTAGGTCAATCCTTGGCGGAGAACCAAGGCTTCAAAGTTACTTCGTTTATGTGAAAATCGACTGGTGTCTTTAATTATGTGATCGCCACTGTACGTGTACATGCCCAGCATTACAATATAAAGTAGAAGCGCTCACGGCGGAACTTGACAGACTGATCGTACTCGATCACGTTTGTTAGGCAACGCTCAGTCCGGCCAGGTGTCGGATGGGTGACCGTTAAGTGGCATTACAACTGAGCGCTTCCGTGCTTCGGAGGGCACGTTAAACCGTCGGTCCCGGCTGTCGTCATCTGATAATAGTCGTTAAGCCAAGTTAAAGGCCTCACAGGCGGCTTGATCAACTCTAATACCAGAGGTGGCCACTATTCCTCATTCGATAAGAATAAGAAGATTACACGTAATTGTTAATCATCACTGTTGTAACTAAATTGTACGACCTTTTATTGCCAAAGGTTAACGAGTATTAAGTTGAGATAGGTCGCAATCACAACGCTCTATTTGTTTACTAAGATAATATATCAGAAAAATACTAGAACTAGTGGCTCCGTGAGCTGTAGACCTCGCGTTCAAAAGTTACATAAGCGAACTGTAAACTTGCATTACTTTCGGCAGCAATTCTGTGTGGGTGCTCAACCTTAATTGTGTACTAACTAAACAACTAACTAACTAAATAGCAACATATTACTTTTTAGTTTTTATTACTTTTTATATCGTCACTGTTTTTTTTTTTATCTTTGATTTTGATTTTGTAATTGGCTTCGAGTAATTAATAATGTTTTTATATGCCTATAAAGCTGTAAACCTTCCTAGAATAAATAAAATAAAATTGTAAATTGTTTAGAAATTAATAGATGTTGCCATCGTCACGAGGTTTTCAAAGCACATATTGGGGTACGTGCGGTTTGGTATATTCAGTATTTGGTATATTCGCAGCTAGATTGCGCTTTTAATTTTGATAACTTTTCGAAATGTTTATTATTTATTTTTTTGGATTAATTTCGAAATACTGTCTCTACTAAAAAAATCTATCTAATTATTGAACCTGCTCACAAAATTTCACGAGAATCGGTTGAGAAATACGACCTTTAGAGGAGAACAAATGGAAAGCCGGAAGGAAAGACATACGAAAGATTTTTTGCCTAAACTGAAGCAGAGACGCTTCGTTCGCGCTTCGCGCTCGCTCGGTCAAAAAATCGACTCGTCCGTAGTGGGTTGTATTGTATCCCATCTGTGGTTCTACAGTTGTTATCTATTATTTTTCTAAAATATTATTTATCTTATATAAACATTGTAAACAAAAAAACTGGCTTTAAACGTTGCCATTAATTTTCTTCAATTTCCTCATAGATCGACTTCCACCGGCTGGCGTCAGCCACGGAAGGTTTCTCCGGTTCGGACCTGCACGAGTTATGTCGCCAGGCCGCTGTATATCGAGTACGAGACTTGGCGCGACAGCAAATACAACAAGAAGAAGAGGTTAGTGTTACTGTGCTCTTAGTATATTGAGCTCTGTTCGTAGGGAGTACCTTTAAATTTAGTCCTTTTTTGTTAGCAAAATGATACAAATGCACAGAGTACTATAGTACTTAACGTAAAGAAGCCGATCTGCGCGAGGACCATCAAACAGTAAGCTACTCTCGCTGCACGGCAATAAAGTACAATTTCAAATTGCACAGCGCTACGTGCCTAATATTGAGTGCTTTCCAGCAGATTCATCGCTAAACCATCGATCATCACACCACAGTATAAATTTTAACCGTGGGAAGTAATTTCTTTTAAAATTCAATTTTATTACTTCTATGGTTAAAATGTACTCTATGGCGATCAATGACTGCGATTAGTCTGCTAGAATACACCCATTATAAGCGTGTAAGTATCTCTGTCTCAACCGTCAAACGACATCCCATCTACAGCAGTAGACTAATATAAAAATAAAAGTTTAAGCGCCGGCGCTTAAACTTTCGAAAGCGTCTCACTCCGGTGAGACCCCCTGAGACAAAGGCAAGTGACATTAAATTAAACCTTTAAATTTCAGAATGCTGCATCAAATAAGTCAAACCACTCGGATTCAGAAGACGAATTCGTGGACGCTGTCCGACCGATCACCATGGAAGATCTACGGTCATCCCTCAGCAAGCTCAAAGAGTCCAAAATCCAGTGCGGTACTTTACCGCCCAGCATGAGAATAGAACTAGACTAGCCGCGGTGAAGCGAGCGAATTTGGACCTTACGTGATCGTGATTAGAAGACGTGAGTACTCTTTAATAGTGAGTTTCGATCAAGAATACTCTAGATACTTTCTTAAAAAATATAATGTATGTTAGTAATGATTTAACTGATAATTACTGTTATTAAATTCTAAAAAGATTAGTTTCGCTCTGATATAAGAGTTTTTGTGTTTATGGCTATCGACTGATTCTTGAACTAAAACGACACGCAAATATCGTTATATCCGTTTCGTCAGATTTATTTTCGCGTCGACAGATTTTCTTTTCTTCAGATTTATTTCTGTTTCGACAAATTTTTGTTTCGGTCATATTTTTGTTTCATCGAATTTTGACACTGACTGACAAAAACAATTTAATGAATAAAACGATCTACAGCGTTTAAACTAATTTATACCTTGTCGCTAACGTTTAGGCACAGTTTTATTTGTCTCAATAAGCTCCCAGTTTGAAGGTGGGGCGTTATTTCAAGGGCCGTTGTTGACATCTAGCTAGGGTATTCTTGATCGAATAGTTAGGTCTTTTATGTTTGTAACGCGGTTTTGTCTTGAAGATTGAGGTGCTTATGTGACTGTCTGTACTGGCTTTCGGTACAGACATAGATAATTTATTACGAATGTTAACTTTCTGAGTTGTTGCTGAACTTGTTTCTTTTTATATGTCCGCAATCAGTTCATGTCCGGTCAAACTAACCCCCAGATCCAATAATCAATCCACAGATACGCCTAACCCACTTATCCAGATTAGTTGCTAAGCAACTGTCGTTTTTTTTTTAAATATCAACCGTTACATAGCAACTAATCTGGATTATCCCTACCCCCTATCTGTAGATCGATAATTGGGTCTGGCCATAAAACAGCTTTTTAATAATAATTATTCGACGTAAACTCGCCTCTGATTTGTATTGTCATAGGTTACATACCCACTAGTAGTTTTACGCCTGTAGCACACTTCCGCCGCGAAACAATACCAGCGAAACCGCAGTAGGATCCGCCATGAATTGACAAGCGAAACAGATGCGAAACAGCCTGTTCTAATCTAACGCATAGATTTAACTATGATGCTGTCTCTTTCGCGCGCGTTTCCGCCCGATTGTCTCGGACTGTTGGCACACCTCCGCCGCGAAAATAATGACGCGAAACCGCTATGATGAATGATCGTCATATATCGTCATCGATAGAAGTCAAGTCATGGCGGAACTACGGCGGTTTCGCTGGTATTGTTTCGCGGCGGGGGTGTGCTTAATTGCTTTTTCAAAAGTTCAAAAGAGCGTGTTTGCTTCAGAAAAGGTAATTGTTAGAATAAAATATCATATCAACAGCATAATAATTGTAGAAATTCAACCAAACTACACACGAAAGTTATTATATATTCATTTTTAATCGTAATAATAATAGTATTACAATGCTACATTATTACACAAAAGTTTTACTTTATGACCATTTTAAAAAGGGAAATAATTAATTGGGTGACTGGAAATACTTACGGCGTTAATGGGATACTTAATTACTAAACCGGGCAGCTGTTTATTTTTTTGGCGACAAAATAACTAAACGGGCGACGAACAGTGGATTACAAAAATACTTAAATCGGGCGACTACATATGGGTGACAATTAATTTTAGTCAGCAGTGAAAACTCTATATGAGTGACAAAAATACTACACAACTGATTTAAGCTGCCCAACATTGTATTTTTAACGCGTTTTTATTAGGTTGCTTTCTCGTTTGTTGGTTTTTTGTCATTTCGATTAGGATAATAGTCCCCTTTTTAAATAAAATATATGGCAATTTTTTTATGTTTTGTGTGCCCTAAGGTTGACGCCCAAATAGTAATTTGGTCTAAAATAACTAGTTACTCAATTTGTATTTTAAAGTCACCCATTTTCAATATCTGTAGTCGCCCTCGGTTCGTCGCCCACTTAGTATTTCAGTACGCTATATTCAGTATTTTTGATACCCAAAATGGGAATTTATTGTTACCCGATTAAATACTACCCTTTTAAAAATAACATCATTTCAATAGTTTTATCGCACAAACACTTTCAATTACATTTTACTAAATGTTTATATAAAAAAAATTGTAATATATCTCATCTTTTTTGTTAATTATTCATAATAATCGGTGAAAAAGTAAAAGTATTATTTATTTGTAATTAATAAATTAATATGTTCATGGAGAATACTGTAATATGACAAAAAAACGTGATCTTAGAATTCACGTAGCTCCTGAGCAAAATATCTAGAGATTTTATTCAAAAGTTATATTATTAAAAATAATCTTATTGAAGCTTAATAGAATTACAATTTCCATTCAAATAGATAGTATTACTTTTCTAAAAGGACAGATTGTTTATCTCGTGATCACATTTAAAAATAAACACTAAAGGTATGTAATTAAGATTTAAAACGGAAAAGTAATTGAATTATGATGTTAAAATAGATAAATTATCATTACCTTTAAAAACTTAGAGTGAATTATGTAGATAAATAATATTTCTTGTTAAATACTGAATTGAGATGTTTCTTCATACATTTTAAAGTCAAATGGTTGTTGTGATACTTGTGATGTAACATTTAAAGGCCTAAACACACCAGATCCGTACACGTACGTGTAGACGTGCACGTGAACGTACCATTAATCAATCAAATCAATCAAAAAATCATTTATTCAGTCTAGGCTGTTACAAGCACTTGTGAATGTCAAAGAAGCTACGCCATCGGTTCGCAAACCCTGAGCGGGAGACCTTGTAACGAGAAGAACCGGCAAGAAACTCGTCAAGGGCTGCTTTTTTCTCCCTGTATATTTCATACAGAGTCGTCAACATTGAAAAATGAGCTCCACATTTAAAGTGAGGTCATTTTCCATCACAATAATTAACAAAAGTTTGTACACAATGGGTAGGTAGGTTGAAATTAAATACCTACTACATATCAGATAGTTAATTGTGAGAGTAAATAACTTTCAACTAGTTGAGAAATCAGTAATCGCTATGTCTGCTACTCGAAAGTGCACCTAAGTAGGCAAAATTTACCAAAAAATACTTGATACAACACATAAAAATTAACAAAAAAAAAAAACGCAATTCTTACAATTCAATATGCGTTAGGATAGGTACTCAGAAGCAGACCCATTCCCACTGGCAGCACCCGTTCACGAGCATGACGCGTGGACCAGCCATCGCTTCGCTCAACCATATTTGAGGGAACGTAACGACCCGCCCCACACGACACCACCGCAGAAATGATTAAAGAGAGCATGACATACTTAGGCTACCCATCCTAAGGCACTGAATTGAAAACTAATATCCAAAAGCTTTTCATAGGCCTTTACTTACAAAAACTACTGACTATAGAAAGCAAAATGATTGCAATAAAAAAAAAGAGAAATCAAAACAAGGTTTACTTGCCTATTAGTTTTATGTTTTGAGTAAGAAGTGCCATACATATTGATAACATCAAACAGAGAAAAAAATATATATAAATATACGACGCCCTTAGTACAAGCAGACAGAAGCAGACCCATTCCCACTGGCAGCACCCGTTCACGAGCATTATGTTCTAATGTCAGGAACTTTATAATACATGGCACATCACTTTCGTGACTACGTGCACATATACATCACACAAGCGTTGTGCCATGTCTTATAAAGTTCCAAACTTTACAACGTAATGGTGCGTCCACGTGCACGTGCACGCCTACGTGTATAAATCCGTTGTGTTTCGCATTTAAAGGTGTATGTAAAATGGTTCGATTAAATTATGGTGTCCAGTGATGGAGTGGTGTTATCGTTTGGTTAGTTAAGGATTCGTGCTGAGAGTAAATAGTTTGACTATTCACGCTTCTGTTGAAACAAAATAATTAATTTTCAGTATATGTGATACGATACGGACGATAATGTCGAAATTCATGTGTAGTCAATTTCATATAAATCATCAATACCGTGTAGATCCCATCCCAGCTAAGTAGTATGTCACGTAATGGCTCAGCAACATTTGTCGCGCAACATGTCTTGCTAAATATCACGCGCGACGGCTTCTTGTTAAAAAAAATGTTGCGCATCATCGTTCAAAATTGTTGCGGGTGATGTTGCGCGTCAAAATAAGTTGCGCGTCAATGCTTTTAGAGTTCAATAGCATTAGACAAAAGGGCTCAAATACTTGTTAATGTTCAGAAACGGCTGCCATTTTATAGAAGGCGGGTACCTAAAAGGTTTTCTTATCGATTTAAAACTAATTAAGTTTCTATTCTTAAGCTTTTATAGTTTTACGGGTGATCACCAAAATTATTGTAACATTAATATTACAAACAGTAATCATTTTCAAGTGCTACGGCCGTACTCAGAGACGGCAATTAAGTTTAATGTTTCATTAAAATTGATCTTTTTCTTTTCCATAGTGATAGTATAAGACGACACGATACTTAAGAGGATTGTCAAGCAAACGGTCTCCATACAAACGGCGATAACGTTTCCCACTCTAAAACTTAACCTACAGTAATTAATTTTTGGTATTTTTTTGAAATGCCTAAATACTAGGGCTGTACGTTTTGATTTTTTAAATATCTATAATAGATTTCGAAATATTTGCATTTTAGTGATTTCATACAAAACACAGAAGTGCCAATATTTTCAAATCTACAATGAATATTTTAAAAATCAAAACGTACAGCCCTAGGTTTTAGGCATTTCAAAAACATACCAAAAATTCATTGCTGTAGGTTAAGGTTTAGAGGGTGGGAAACGTTATCGCTGTTTGTATGGAGACCGTTTGCTTGACAATCCTCTTAATGAAGCATTAAACTTAATTGACGTCTCTGAGTACGGCAGTTAATCTTTGTTATAAATTCACCAATAAAAAGTGTATTAATATCAGTTCTAAACAAAAACAAAATTGTTAAAATTTTTGCACTATTATCTTGCTACGAGGCTAGAGACCTCACTAAATAATACTTATTTTCATTATCATGCAAGTTGCAACTAATCTGTAACTAGGTGCTCACAATAAATAATTTATTTGACATTATATTTGTAATAAAAAAATAACACAACCATGGTTTCGACTAGGGTTTCATTTTCGTATGCTCTGGCATTCTGTTGTATTTTTTATTGCAATTTTTTGGGGGGAAATCAATAAGTGTGGTGGAGATCATGAATCAATTGCATAGAGTTCCGTTGGTGAAGGTTCTATTTTAAGGCGAGGCCAGTTCACGATCTGATAAAAAGATTGATTTTTGGACTTCCAATGCGCAATGTGAAGAACTGATGTAGAATTCTACTTCACAAAAATTACTGTAGTCTGAAAAAGAAACAAAGAAACACAATAACCGAACAGAGTATTGATGAAAAATGGCATGGTTACTCTGTAAATAAATCCTGAATAACACCATAAAAATAAACTTCAAATCGTCAGATTTCGTAATTTTCAACAACAGTGATATGATTTTTTATGCAAAAAGTATAGCTTTTTTATTGATCTAACACAATAACCGAGTAAATTTTTGATAAATGATCCAGTATTTCAGAAATCCGTAAAAATGTACTAAATTTCGTCAAATTTCTGACGAAGTGCCAATTAAAGCTATGCAATATTCAACCTTATTCTAAAGACATAGTGAAAGAGTAAATTTCGGGAACTGCCTCGCCTTAATAAAAAGTTTTTCTTGACTTGACTACTGACAATGGATAAAGATACTATGTAAGTAACTCTCAGGTAACAAATTGATAGAAACTGTTATTAACTGTTTTAAACCCTCTATACACTACACTTATTCACTTCTATAATATTTATACATAGTTTGCATACAAGACAGACTCATGCCTGCTACTGTGTATTGTATATAATTTGTACAATATCGCTCGGACGGCTTTATATATGTAATTATAGACGCTTGGTGTGCGCGTGTAAGGTTGTTCATTTGTATATTTAGTTAGTCGTTTACTATAGACGTGGGCTGTGCTAAAATTGTTAAGTTCGACAATCGGCATCAATGGTCGGGATCTTTCAACAACTATCGATATGGACTAAGCATGTCACTTTTTGCTTAAAAAATATAAAGTGTTTGGTTACCTACTCCTCAAAATCTTAAAATATATAACTTCAACATTTTTAAACTTGCAACTTAAAAAACATAATTACGTTGTGTTGATTTTTTTAGATTTTATCATTCACAATGCTATTTATATATATTAAGTAACATAATATAATTACGTTGTGTTCAAACACTTGATACTTGATGTTTTTGTTTATGTGACTGATCAAATTGATGTCGAATGTATCGTTGATTTGTGAAGCTTAATAATATTCGGTCGTTGTATTCATTTGGGCTATCAGTAGGTTAAAGTAAATTATTGTTATACTTTTTATATGAAAATATGTGTTAAATTATACTTCGAATAGTGAAATCAAAGTAATAAATACACTGGACTATACTGCATTGTGTTGGCAAAACGTCCTTTCTGGGCCAAACCCTCTGACAATTTGATCTAAGGAAAGAGGTAGAAAGTATTATGATATTAGGGTGACCAGAGTGTTATAGAGATATCAAATAATTTAATAAATATCTTCTTCTTCGTCGTTTCACTCTTGGCAGAGCGGTCGTGGTCATGTTGAGGTGTCCACGTCGGTGGTAGAGGCGGACATAGCTTTCCGCACGATCTCCCGCCATCTCTCTCGGTTGTCCCGCGGTCTCTTCGGTCTAATTTAATAAATATAGGGCCCCTATTATAGGTTCGAGAATGACACCTATCTTTAGATATTATTAAAAAATTGAACATAATATTGTATTGCAATTTATCTGTAAGATTTGATATCTGGAGCTAATCCAAATTTGTGAAATTGGTCCTTAAGATTGTAACTTGTCTTGGGGTTAGGCAGATCTTTGCAGTGCAGTAAACAAGCCATATGAATTTATTCCACGAAATAAGCCGTTGGAAAAAACCATAATGTTAGTATACCATCTTCCTAATGAAACAAATTCGATATCTATTTATGTAGAAATAAGGTTTATTTTTAAATGTCAAATGTAACTTAGTAATTTTTCGTGGAATAGACTCTAACGCGGTATTTGATTATTTGACTTTTGAGTTCTAATTTTAAGTGGTTAGTATTTTAGTTGGCGGTTTGTTTGTTTGTTTGTTTTGTATGATTTAATTTTGTACAGATTTTTACTTGTTCTTGAGAATCAGCTGATTCAGAAGTCTACCAATAGGGAATCCTTGTTTATTGTTCTTAGTTTTTTTTATTGTATTGTAAATATAAAATTTTCCTTATAGTCTGTTCAACACGACTAAAAAATAATACACGATGTACCTGAGATTGGTAGTTTTCTGATAATATTAGCGAATCATAAATCAGTGTAAAATATTCTATTAAAGATTTAAATAAATATATCATACAATGTAAACTTAAAAAGGGCCAAAGTGTTTTCTTGGAAAGCCGTCTCTTTTCAGTGTGTTCGAATAGAAAGAGATAGCTATATGGATTATGTAGTGATAGTTTGACAGCTTTTAATAGTTAGTGTAGATGACTAAAGTGGAAATAAATAAAACCTAAAGGCTGCTAATGTTCACCACATTCTGAATTTTATGTAAAAGAGCATTAGGTCGTTATTCGATAACGCGGTTATATTTATTGTGTAAATAAAAAAATAATTACAATTCTTGTGTTTCATTCATTTACAGTCTAAAAAGATGGTTAGTTAAAATTCATGACTAAAGAGAGTTTTTCTTAAAAAAGTTTATTATTAATTAATTGCTTAAATCTAAATAAATGCACTCGAGTTATTTATGTTGTTTACATTATTGTACTACTATCAATACAATTTCATATCACTAATGATGAACCTTTATGCTAATTATACTTAGGTACTTGAGTAAAAACTTTGTTAAAAATAACAATATTTTAATAAATTATTATTATTATTTACTATTCCGAAAGTGAATACTGGTGAAGTATTGTATAACATTATTTTTGAGCATTAATGGCTAAAAGATTAGGTCAAGATAGAAAAGTACAGCCGGCCCATGAAAATGTTAGCAAGAACCTTGTCATATAGGTACTAACATGTCACTCTTTGTCTGATCTGTTATTTAATTTGACACAGTATTAAAGTGCTCAACATTTTCATGGGCCGACTCTGTACACGGTTTAACATAACATTGAGATGAGATACGATACGAGTATACAGTTTTTTTAATGTGAAATCTGCAAACCATTTACAGACGCTGTCCGTAAATGCTCTTGTCTGAGATCCCAATATCGACGTAAAATCAGATTGTATACGTATTTTAACCACTAGTTAAGGTTAAGTCAAGGTGGTGCAACTCAGCCTTAGACATTGTACTCTCACAATACGTCTCGTGAAGAAGCAGAGTCTAGGAACAAATAGGTAACTGAGCAAACAACTGGATACTGGCGAAATCCAAAAGGGAACCGCCAAAGCACAAAGAAAAATAATGATTCTAAGGTTTTTGGTGTGAACGCAGCCTAAAATATTTCTGTTAAGAGGATTGTCAAGCAAGCGGTCTCCATACAAACGGCGATAACGTTTCCCACTCTCTAAATCTTAACCTACAGCAATGAATTTTTGTTATGTTTTTGAAATGCCTAAAAACTAGGGCTGTTCGTTTTGAATTTTAAAATATTCGAAAATATTGGCACTTCTGTGTTTTGTATGAAATCACTAAAATGCAAATATTTCGAAATCTATTATAGATATTTAAAAAATCAAAACGTACAGCCCTAGTATTTAGGCATTTCAAAAAAATACCAAAAATTAATTACTGTAGGTTAAGGTTTAGAGGGTGGGAAACGTTATCGCCGTTTGTATGGAGACCGTTTGCTTGACAATCCTCTTAAGACATGCATGCAATAATATATTATGCTCTTTTGTCGGAGGCCAAGATCCACTTCGGGTCCCTGAGCCACAGCAGTAAGTAAGTGATTATGTTACATTGAGAAAAGTCACAAAAAAGTAACTAAGAAATATAGGTAGGTATGAGGGTACGCTCATCAAAGAGTTTGTTGTCAGTCAGTTGTCACGTGCGGTTTCCCCTGAAGTAGTTGGCCTTCTTCCGCTTCCTGGCCTTGTTCTTCTTCCTTCTCTTCTTCCGTCGCATGTACTTGCTGTTTTGCCTCGTCTTCTGCGGCCGATGGCGTTCCGCTTTCTCTCTTAGAAAGTGCAGTACACCTGGAAAGTATTACGTAGTTTAGGTTTCTTTTCGCTGCATTGTTGAGGATAACCTTCCTCTCCCCCCCCTCATAAATCAAATTTCCAAATCTTCACTAAATATCGCTGTTACTTCGCTTTAGGAAGATGGATTTGACGTTTTAAAACTCGATGGTTTGCGAAAATTTGTGTCAATCTCATATACCTTCGAAAGCGAAGCGATAGCGTAGATTTGCAAATGTGACTGTCTATGGATACATTTATTCTTTGGTTTAGCCAGCCAGGGGGCCTTGTAATCCATGTTAGGGTGCTTACATAAAGAAACGGGTAACAGGTTTACCTGTTTCTTTATGTTAAGGCGGTTGTATGACCGAAAGTGGCGCCCTCAGAGGTTTTTATTTAATAAGTTATTAATAGAAAATTATTTTAATAATGTTTATCGTGGAGATTTTAGGGCCCATGGTCTAGTATTTTTAGAAGGTATCACTAAATGCCCTCGTAGTCATTCGTAGAAGTAGATAGCAAATGTGTCAAAAACGGCCACTTTTAGCAGTTTTGCTATCTACTTCTAGCAGTGACTACGAGGGAATGTAACGATACCGTCTAAAAATACTAGACTGTGGGCCCTAAAATCTCCACGATAAACATTTTTAAAATTGTGTACTAGAATTATAATATTAAATATAATTCACCGCGGCGCCACTTTCGCTCAGGGTACCACCTTAACATGGGAATATTATACCAGCACCAATCGGTACCGACCCGCACTGACTCGTCTGCACCGGAAAGGAACCCCGTTTCTTTATTATTTGACGACCTGAGTGGTGCAGTGGTATACCAGCAAGAAGCCCCGGGTTCGATTCCCGGCCGAAAATAAATTGCAATGATGAATTTTAATTTGTGTCTATGGCCACCCCGACCGTCTGGGTGTTTATATGATAAATACTTAGTTTATATTTAAAATGTATAATACTAGTATAGGTATCAGTTATGTCCAGAATCAGGACCCATAATACAAGCTTTGCTCAGTTTGGTAGGTGGCGCTGTGTGAAATTGTCCAAGCATTTATTTATGTACAGCGAACGGCCCGCTGGGCTTCCACGACAGGGGAGTGATATTCAATCAATTTTATACTTAAATGCAAAGCTATTAAGGTTCACTATAAATAACGGATTTTTGACATTTTGTATAACATCATGTGCTGCTTACTGTACTTAAGCACCCTTATGGGACGTAGGTTACCGACGCGACGAGTTTAGGGACCGACACAGAACGAAAAAAGGGGCCCCGACACATCACTGATGCATTCAATCTCAGAAGATCCATCGGCCAGATCCAGACCCAATGGCGCGCAGAGGTGTGCAGAAATCCTAGGGAACCTTTGACCGGGATAAATTTCATCCAAATCCGTTCAGCCGTTTTTGCGTTATTGAGTAAAAAAGATAACTGTGACCGTCTCTGTTTCCTTTACTATTTCTGTTTTAAAAGAACCTAACGGTGAAGTTGTCTGGTGCGTTGTAGCGGTGTCGGAACAGTATTGCTGCGTTGTATTATTGTACTTACTTACCTAAGTATTTCATGAAATTATCATACCGAACTAGGTAGGTACCTAATATGTTAGTTTTTTTTCTATTTAAGCTTCTCTCTTTTAAACAATTCGTCAAATGTAAAAATCTTTAGTAGGTACCTATTTGTAGTGTCTTAGTATTATCGTTCCTTTGTTTTCGATCCGCATAAACATTCTTGATCGCACGTTTTAAATGTTTTCAAAGTCGAGATTACCATGTATCTACATATCACTCAAGTCGTGTGTCCACAATGAATTAATTTACAAGAAAACAATGGATTTGTGATGATCACGCCCCGTGCGTCACTTCACTACCAAACAATTGATTTTTTGCGGTAAGCCCGTCTCCCATTGATATTCACTTCAAGTAAGAAAGTGATTCATTTAGAATATATATTAATATGGAACGGCGAAATCTATTAACGGTCGAATTAATCACCATGTCGGATTTAGAAAGTATTTAGCAACAGCTGACACTAATTTGAGACAATTATTCAGAGCAGATCTTTGAAACAATGGATCGATAAAAGAATTGTCTTGGAAATTGATGAACTAAATTCAGTTCGTAAAATGTAATAGATTGTCTGTATCACATGCAGATGTAAGGGTAACTATTCTTAGAAAAAATGTTTTTAACTACCTAACTATATAGGTATACCTAACACAGAGACTTTATGATTAAGGTCATAGTACAAATAAATTTTAAGGTAGTCTAGGAACCTTATAGATTCGCCATATTCGTGACCTGCCCCCTAGCCAAAGTAACATTTGCAAATTTTCGTTATCGCTTCGCTTCGAAACGTGTATGTTGACGTTTTAAAATTAGATTGTTAACGAAACCTTAAATCAATCCCATACATATTGTGTCGAAAGCGAAGCGATAACGAAGATTTGCCAATGTTACTTTGACTAGGCCCTCTGTTTTAATATTACCTACACGCAAAACATAAAAATGCTCTTAGATTTTCTTTAAAAATAAAGGTAGGTACCAAAACTATACAATAAGTACAAACACTTAAAAATTTTAGACAAAACGGGGAAATAAATAATATTCCTTTCTTTGTGTTTATTTTCAAAATATTTTTAACGTGACCAAACACATTGCCTTTTATAATATCAGTTTATTGGTTTCCCACAATAAATAACAACACACACACAAAGGTAGTAAGTTATCGCACATTCCAAAATGCACATTCAAGTCCTTACTATCTAAATCACAGTTTGAATAACAAATAACATCATGCAGATATGTAATTTAAATGCTTGGAGCATATCCACTTTTTATGACATCATGCTTACATATAATTCGTATTACTTATCATTTACGTAATTTTCTTCGATTATGTCGATAATCTCATCTTCTAGGTCCTTACCTTGTTGTTTGTCGAAGTATCCGTGCTTTAGGTAGTAGAGCAAAGGTGACGGTATATCACCATACCCATCAGGCAAATCTTCGTCTATACTGTTTCCCGTAGCCAACCCGATGGATATATCTGAGCAGGCACCGAATTGCTCCTGGTTTCCGCAGCCAAGGCCTTGGGTACCGTTCTTGCAAGTGCCCCAGTTATTACCAGCGGTATACCTCCATTGTAAGACGCAGTGTTCACAGACTACACCAGGAGGTAGTCTGTATTTGAGGTTATACTTCACACTCCCTTTCACAGGATAGTAGACCGTCCCTCCATCTTCTAGTTCCAAGGGATGCCGGTCGAAGCACTCTTGATCATTGTCGTAAGGGTCTGGGCAGAGCTTGAACTGCCAGGAGCCGAGGTGTGAGGCAGTGAGGTCGACTGTGGTGGCGATGACGTCACCGGGCAGGTAGTGGGCCACGATTTCACCAGCCCCGAATTCTCCCCCAAGCTCGTGAGGTCGAGGCTCTGGAAGGTCGAAGGCGTCGCCGCAGATGCCGCATCTGGTGGCAAGACAAAGCATTTAAAAAATATTTTCGTAAAAATTCTTTGACATTTACGTCGAAGTCGGTTTGAATTAATTTATCGACGAACCGATTGTAAAAAAGCTGTGTGATGTTAAATATCCTACCTAGTCGAAACTTTCTAATCGCATTCGTTGAAGTTTTTGTGAGCAATTCAAATTGCATATAAATGCAATTTGAATTGCTCACAAAAACTTCTACTTCAATGGCAAACTAATCGCAATTACAAAATAATCCTGAACCAGTCGTAAAAAGTAGGTACAATTCTGCGCTGTACCATACGGTAACAGTAGTGTAACTAATATAAATAGGCCTGTAAAAAGGGGTTTAACAAATGCAAAACATTTGAAGGTTTGAATTGCACTCACTTGCCGCCATTGACTGACCACTGACAGTTGACTCTATCATCGTCGTAGTCTGGCCATTGTGGTCTAGCATACGTATAGTGTGTACAGTACACTATTTCGTACCTTTGTTGCGAAAGTGCTTAACTCACGCAAATCATTACCCAGGCGAGGTAAGCTTTTCAGGGCAGCGACTTCTTTGAAGATAGATAGAAGATAATCATCTCCGGGCGGGCGAAGTTTTGATCCAACACGAAGAGAATTTCCTCGGGTTCGCTGGCTAAGATCAGGAGAGCGCCAACAGCGTCACGTGCTGCACCTCGTAGAGATTGTTGCAGGCGCGAAGTAAGCGACAGCAGATACAGTGTAGTTAGCTTGATGACAGAATAGCACTCACTTGCCGCCATTGACTGACCACTGATAGTACAGGCCGCCGCAGTTAACTCCATCATCGTCATAGTCTGGCAAGCCCCCCTAGCCAAAGTAACATTTGCAAATTTTCGCTATCGCTTCGCTTCGAAACATGTATGGATTTGACGTTTTAAAATTCGATTGTTAACGAAACCTTATGTCAATCCCATACATGTTTCGAAAGCGAAGCGATAACGAAGATTTGCCAATGTTACTTTGGCTAGGCCCTCTGGTCTGGTAGCCCAGACGCCAGGCAGACGCGCGTGACAGCAGACACAGTGTAGTTAGCTTGATGATAGAATTGCACTCACTTGCCGCCATTGACTGACCACTGATAGTACAGGCCGCCGCAGTTAACTCCATCGTCGTCGTAGTCTGGCCTGGTCTGGTAGCCCAGACGCCAGGCAGACGCGCGCGACGGCGGCTGCAGCACACGCCCGTGACCCCACGCGTGGGACACGCACGCTGTCACCATCAACAGTGCTAGCCACATCTGCCAATTAGCATAAACAAGTTGGATTGATTGGGTTAACTAGGTGACTTTATTAAATATTAACTAATTATAGATATCTAGAAAACAATTATGATTAGAGAGAAGAAGGTAGGTACAATATTATACGCTAGAAGTTAAACTACAGGATCATTAATAAGAAGTAAGTATAGGTACCTATATAAATGATGTCACAACTTTGAACCACTTCATTTTTAATTACTATATAACATAGGTAGGTAGGTATTTTAAAAACTAAGAAATTGAAAAATCTTTTAAAAATATTTCTTCTAATACAAAACAACAAACTTTTTCAAGGTCAAATCATCAAAATGTTACAAAATTCCCTTAACTCAAAAACATAAAAGTTATTATAAATACGCACTGTGTACTGTACTTATTTTAAACCATCTGCCAAGAAGAATTATGTTTTTAAATCAATAGTGTAAGTATAACTATTCTGTGGTATAACTATTCTGTGGTATAACTATTCTGTGGTATAACCATCATATTCTTAACACACTTTTCATTTTCTAGGTCGTACATACAAAAGACATCAACGCACTATGAAAAATGAAATATTTTTTTGTTTTTGATAATTTCTTTTTATCAAAAAAAAACTATTACTATAACTTAATATGTTATAACTTTTATGTATATTATCCTACCTTAAAAAGCAACCAACAGCCAAACTAATAATATTTCACCGAAAACTTAACACAATGTGAGCCCTCGTAATGTTTAAATTCGAAAGACATTTCTTGTGGCTGTTCCCTTGTTTATATATTTGAGAAATGAGAAATTCGTCATCGACTTATCTTCGATGGACAATTGAAGAGTGGGTACTGGCATATTATTAATAATTTCTACATATGTAATTACTCCTACTTGAAATTATACATTTTTAAGTGTCACTTGATTCTGAAGAAAATTCCGTTTTATTCAAGAGTTCGGAAACGATAACTTTATAGAAATTCCTACAATAATATTACAAATTACATTTTTGACAAAAACTGTAACGTAAACATACTGGCAAAATAAATAAGAAATAGAACTTGGTTATATAATCACTATTTAGTTAGTGAACTAATAAACTAATAAATAAAAACACACGTGCGATCGTGAAAGCTGTTACTGAAAAATTGATACGCGTTTACCAAAATAGTAGTTTATGATACAAGGTTGGTAAGGAGGTTTTAAAAAACCTTAACAACTGTGTGCCATACTACGTTTTTCAATACATTTGCGAGAAAACATTATAGGTACTGCTGAAATTGTAATCTATACATATAATAAAACTGTAAATTCTAAATATTTGTGCGCGAATTACGCAAAAACCGCTAAACGAATTTTGATGATTTTTCACAATTTAGTAGATTGAGGTCCAACTTAAAATCTAAGCTATGTTTCATCAAATTCAGGTGGGAGGAACCAGGGAAACAGCTTGAACTCTCCGTAGTACTAGTTTTTATACACTAAAGGGGTCATTTTAAACTGGTTGCAATATTTTTCTAATGTCCACGCCGATGAAGTCGCGGGCGGAAGCTAGTAGAAATTAAAAAAAACGTTCGTAAACAAAACGCACGGCGCTGGCGTGCGGTAAAATCAACTTTCCGCACGCTCGACTGTCATCGAAAACTTACATTTTCGAGCAACTGTATTGAAAAATTCCTTGTCACATCGGACTTAATCATTTGTTGCCGAAGACGCACGCGTCGGACCCAACGTAGGTACTCATTGCACTCGAATCGAAGTTTGATGAATCAAAATCTATTATATTCTTATCTCTAAGACTAGATAGCTATTTATTACCTACTGTGACAGAAGTTGACTACCTCCATAGTATTTGCTATGTTTCTAACAATTGACTTCGTTAATAGTTAGAAACAGAATAAAACTGGTAAAATGCTAACCCTTGTTTAGAGTTCCTGACATGTTTCTCAATACAAGATGATCTGCTTCTGTAAAAAAACTTGGCTTGCAAGCAGATTTAACTAAAATGAACTAGAAAACATAATAATTTGCAACGTCAGCACCAACTGAACTGCCTTCCTTTTCAAGTGGCAAACTTTCTAGCTATTCGTTTAAAATTAGTTTAAAAATAAGCATTTAAATTATATCATATAACTTTCGACGTGTGATTTAATCAGCTGTTGTATATTTTTGGTTTGAACAAAGTTGTGCAACGCAGTAGGTCCACGGGTCGGGTCGGTTTTCTGAGGTCCATGGTTCGACCCCCGACCGTGTGTAGAAAATCTAACTTATTTATTTAAGTATATTATTGTCTCGAATCTTTAGATTATATAACACAAGTGTTTGCGCTACTTTGGGATCAGCAAGCAACGGGTGACGTATATATATATGTATATGAGTTTGTTCTCTAAAAATAAAAAAGTGTAAGGAGTTTAACGTAAAACGTTCTCCCGGACATATAATTTCTAGGTTTGTGTTAGTTTCTTAGTGCGTTTCTCATGTCAACGAGATGTTCTAACGTGTTTATTGTTGTTCTAGTGAAAACTCGCACTTGACCGGGTTTATGTCGAGTTACCTACTATCGACGTTGTTTAATTTTAAAGACGGTCGTTGACCTCAAAAAACAATGATTTTATTCATACAGGGCTACCAGCAACATCAAGTCAAAATACATATTTATTTAAGCATAATTAAAAAAAAAATTGCCTTTACTTTATATTTTGTGAATATTAAGGAAAGTTTCATACAAGCTTTCCTTAATATTTTCTGGAAATTTAGGTTCTTATTTTTTTTATTTACATACAACAGGTAAGTAGGTACGTACCTACGAAATTTTTGCTTTGAATAATTTTATATATTATAGGTACTTGTGACCATAATAATTTATTATTTGAGCGCCTTAATTCTCGACTGCATTTATTATGCACTCACTAAACCGCACTAGAGGTCTAGAAAGACCCATGAATTCTTAGTGGTTTTTAAAGCACGTTGTAAAAATACTTCGTTACCAAGCAGCGTATTTAATATCTGTCTTACTAATAAATAACTGCAACCCGCCTGTTTAACAACTGTGTAGCTATGACAGTGATAGAGATGTACGTTACTTATAGATCGCGTATACAGTCGTTTCTTTCATTGTATTGGGTAGTGCCGTGAGTGTATAGTGACAGTTTAAGTTTCCATAGTAATTACCCACTCGTAATAACATGGGTTTAGCACGGAACTGTCATAATTTGTTTATTAGTCAAGCTTTCACTATATCACCCGTATACATCGCGGATAAATGTTTATTAGTAAGGCAGTATGTTATGTCGTGTCGGTAAGCTCAGAAGATAAATAATGTACTTATGTCATTGCATACAAAATGGTAGAATTAAAGCTTAGGTAAAAGAAATGATCTTCTACCCCAAAATTGTTACTCAATTAAAATTGGCAACCCTATATCGTATGATTCAGCAGTGCTGCGATCCTAACCGCATGCGTTGGGTGAGTACAATAGAAATGTTTATTTGTATATTTTGCTCTTGAGACACTAGATAACTATATTTAAAAAAAGAATATAGATAACGGTTTCTTTTATTAGAGTCAAACCCCAGCACTAGTAGCACAGTACATATATAAGTTTTTGAAAAACTTATATATGTACTGTGCTAGTAGTTACCCCAGACTTCTTCAAAATATTTGAAACTAGCGGCCGCCCGCGGTTTCTCCCGCGTGGTTCCCGTTTTCGTGGAAAGTATCCTATGTTTTAATCTAGGCTATCTTCTATCTGTGTGCCAAATTTCTACCAAATCCGTTCAGTAGTTTTTGCGTGATTGAGGAACAAACATCAAAACCCACAAACTTTCACATTTAAAATATTATAAGTAGGATTACAATAGAGTTGCCAAATAAGGAATTTGTTTCACAGAAATAAACATAACATAGTATATATGTAAAGTGAAAATAACTAAAGCTTCGAAGTTGTTGCAAAACCTGTAAGATATTTTTTTATAAAAGGTGGTGATGGTGCCAGGGTTAGCGCATTCGCCTTGATTGCTGCTATATTAGCCATATTGTGCAAGGGTCGGTCATGTCACGGAGTAAACGAAAATCTGGTGGTCATGAGATGGGTGACCAAACATTTAAGTACTATCTCGAAGCTCCATCGTGCTTAGGTGCCCACCACGTTAAGCCACCGTTTAAGCCGTTGGTCGCAGCTGCATTTGCATTGCTGTTACAGACCAATACAACAATACCTCAGAATATTATACTCTATCCCCCTTACTAATAAAGATTGTATAGCAGCTGTGTAGTTACACAGTGTTTTGTCACTTTCTTTTCAATGCCAAACTCAAATAGTTTGCAGAGAGTAACCATTGTGTAACTATACATCTGCTATACAATCTATATTAGTAAGGGGGTTAGACAATACTGTGATTGCAGTACAATGATTGACAATAGTCAGTGATGATTCATATATGAATTTAAATAAATTCGTATATTCGTATCACTGACCTGATTTTTTTTTCTTATATAGAGGTCAATGGACAATGATTCGTATCTTTACATTTATATTTCTTGGGTGCGCACCAAGACTTTAAAATCATATTCTAGTCTTCCCTAAAATTCGTGGTGCGCACAGATTTTGACAGATTAAAATACATCGTTCATCCGCAAGCGCTCTGAAGTTGCCGCAGATCACTGTCTATTGCCAACTTAATCGCATTGTAAGTACCAACATAGGTACTTATATATTTTTATTGAGCTTTTTAGTAATTTAGTTTTGAGATCACGTTGGATCGTATCGTAATGCATTTAATTTTACAAATTGCTTTACTCTATGGTTTACGAGATAAGTACTTGCTTAGAGCATCGCGGCCTTAAGCTAGGGTTTCCTAGGAGGACGGTGCCGTCATATTACGGCCGTAATTTAGCGGCGTAGAACGTTGTCTATGAAAACAATATGGCGCATCGTAGTGTTTACATAGATAGATAGATAATTGTTTTATTCATAAACCACTACAACACACAACAACAACAACAGGAACACTTGAGAAAATGCAAAAAAATGTGATAACTTAAAAACTAAACACATAATACCGTACCTACCGGAGTACATAGAAACTTCGAGCAGCGACGGCTTCGTCCCGAAGGAAGCAGCCTTAGCGAATATTAATCTATTTAAATTATTCTGGCATTTTCTGGCATTATTAACGCGTATGCCCATTTAGGCTTGTACTTCGGCAGAGGGGAACGCTTCGTATGGCCACTCTTTCTGGTACAAAAGCCCGTCTTACTCTAAGCATAGTAAACGTTCTACGCTGATAAATTACGGCCGTAATATGACGGCACCGTCATCCTAGAAAACCCTAGCTTTAGGCGGCAGAAGCCCAAGTACTTGACTTGATAATAATATTTGACATTTGGTGAGAGTATAAGACATAGATATAGTGGTATGAGAGAGGTTTGTGGTATTACACATGACCACAGAATAGTTTTGTTGACCGGGCCACAATTTGTTAATGATGCTACATGCTGCGCACTAAATAAATACATTCAGCGGCACAAAAATCGGGACACTGTGTGATTTTCATACACACATGCTCACTTCACATTCTCATAAAAATATTACGTAGTACTGTATTACTGCAGTGACTTTTATGTTGATGGATAGACAAGATGTTCATCTCTCAAATTAGCATTCCAAACAACTACAGAAAGGACTTGGCTAAATGAAAGTATGGGCGACTGCCTTGCGAGTTGCGACTTTGCGACTGCCCCAGCAATGTATTAACATTGTTAATATGTAATTTTGGATAACTAAATATAATTTATTTCTTATAAAAAAGTTTCAGGAACTTTCATAAAGTTACAATCCTGAAAATAAAAAGCAGTAGCCATGTCCTTTCTCAATTTCTTCAAACATACAAAAGAATAACATATTGATTCAATTTCCAAACAAAGTTGTATGAAAAGCGAAAACCGGCTTATTTTTTTAATTTCTTAAGGAAATCGAGAGGTTTATTTAAGATAACACCTGATCTATCCACCAACATAAAAGTCACTACAGTGATACGTAGGTATGTACATTTTTATTTATGTATGAGAATGTGAAGTGAGCATGTTTGTATGAAAATCACACTGTCCAGATGTTTGTGCCACTAAGTGTAAATTAAAATTAAAATATTTCCCTTTTTCCATTCCGATCAACAGCTGTGCCTAATGAAACCCATATGCGGCTTTCTTGCTATCTGATAAACAAGTTTTGGCTGCTTTAAATAAGAAATACCTATGTTGTGGTAACACTTAGTAACAGGGACTGTTACCGACTTTAGTCAGGGGTTAGAAACCTTTTTTTTGTATGCCGAGGAAAAACGCATTTACGCGTTTCCCCGCCCGCAGGTGAACGGGAGGAGGGTATGTGGGACTCGCCAGGAGGGGACCGCAACATTCAGCGTTGCAGCTCCCTCCACGACTGCCTCCCGTGATACCACCCAGCCAATGGCTTGATGGGATCTCGGGAGGGGTTCGAAACCGGCTAGAGTCAAATCGTTATGTCATGAATAGTTAATTTAATACAATGTATTGTGTAGAGTACTTAGGTGTTGTGTATTAGCTATTTTTTTACTTCAACAATACCGTTGATATCATAATAAGGTAGGTAAGTAGGTAACTTGTTTATTTACCTGCCCCCCTCAAAAGGCCATTCTACTAAAATTAACGCTAGTAGAATAGAATAACAATGTATGGGATTGACATAAGCTAACGCTTATCTCCTGTCAATCCCATACATTGTCATTATATTCTATGGCCATTTGAGTAGGCCCTCTGATGTAAGAGGTAATCCTTAACACAGGAAATCAAACAATTATGATTTCACAACTTCCAAAGAAGTTCACGTTTTAAATAGATCTCAACGTATAGTTCTCTTACAAAATAGAACCTTAAAGAGTTTGATCAAATACACTTTTATATGTAGCTTTAGTAACTTACGATTTTCTGCAGGACTGATGTTTATCTAATTTATAGAAAGGAAAAATATTTTCACACACAACATCACGCTCACCCTCCAGTGTCAAAGTCACTTAAATTACCAATATGTAACTAAACACTAAACTGTCACATCACTACTTCTTCCACACTAACTTCTTGGGGTGCGTTTGATCGCACGGTCTGCATAGCACTAAAGTATTTTTAGCTGATTGGCATTGCCCTTTCTCTGTCAGTCCAATTTGTATGCTTTCTCTCAAAATTGAGCAGCTGCGAACTGTAGCACCGATCATGCGTGTAACGAGATGCAGCATAATGCTAAACAATTTTATTGTCTTTCTTTTTCCGCAAAAAGTTGCGAGATCTTAATGCAACACCCCTTCGGGGCAGTGTCTCCCTCCGGCTTAGACGTACTTGCCCGTAGTCCCCTAGTTTAGTTCCCCTTGGGGTACCACGAGCAAATATTTTCCTCTGGTACACCTATCCCTACCAAGGTATCCCTACTGGTGCCCGTGGGACCCCCTGAATAACAATCTCCTTATTAAATATAAGTATTTTTATTGCCCCCGGTACCCTATCTCAAACATTTCAATCGGACATAAAAAAGATTATATGTAATATAAGACATATAAGAGAGAGATATAAGACACGTAAAAAATATAAGACCACGGGCCATATAATTTGCCCATGGTACCCCCTTTGTCCCCATGGGTGTTCCACAGGCTAAAATATTTGCTCGTGTTACCCCAAGACTTTGGGACCACCTTATTACTTTACAGTAGATCACATGCAATATCCGGGGTCACACCACATAAAAACACATGATATCGAACACTTCGTGCAGTTACTACACTAAACTAGTTACTACTACGGGCAAGTAACGATTTAGAGCTTATTCGGGCTATTCCCGCTGTCCCCCACCGGGGGATATTAGGAAAAAAGTTAAAAGCCCTTATTCGGTTATGGGGGTTACTGCGCTACACTAGCGCCGCCAATGGAAAAAAAATCGTAGTGCTTAAATAAAGACGAAATTGTGAATTGTATTCTTCTAAAAACGACAACGGCACCGAAACGAGAGGTTATAAAATATTGTATGAACGATAAAAAATACAACAAAGCTTCTTCGGAGTACACTAGAAGAACACAATTCACAATTTTGTCTTTATTTAAGCACTAGCTGCCGCCCGCGGTTTCACCCGCGTGGTTCCCGTTCCCGTGGGAATATCGGGGAATATAAAAAGTATCCTATGTTTTAATCTAGGCTATCTACTATGTGCCAAATTTCAACCAAATCCGTTTAGTAGTTTTTGCGTGATTGAGGAACAACATCCAAACCCACAAACTTTCACATTTATAATATTAGTAGGGCTACGATTTTTTTTCCATTGGCGATGCTAGTGTAGCGCAGCTTAACCCTCTTAAGGACGGATTCTGGTTTTGGCAGATTCTTATGTAAAAAAACTTTTTTCCCAATATCCCCAGTGGAGATTAGGGGACAGCGGGAATAGGCCGCTTATTCACCTAGCTAGTCATCACACCACACATCACATCATTTAGGTACCCCAGCTTACTATGGGTGGGCCGTGGGCACCAAGGCCAAAACAAGAAGACCAATACTTTACTCAAAGTAATGACGATGACCTGATAATCTGACAAATGAATTGAATATTATGATGTAAATGCAACCGGCCGTTATGACACAGATTTATTCAAATTAGGGAGAGCGGAACTCTTCGGCGAAATAAGCATACAAATTGGATTCTTTACAAACTTATAGCGTGCAAATAAGAGAAAGTAAGCCCTTATGCTAATAAAAGATTATATTATGTACCTACCTATACGATACTTCTCGCTGCCTACAAAGAAATGAAAGACATTAAATTACGAAATAACTCTTTTAATTATCATAGGGGTTCCTTGCCATAATTTTAGGTAAATAAGTTAAATAATAAAATCACAACTTAATGAATACTTAAAATTAACTCGCACGCCGTCAAATTTGAAATTTGGAATTTGCAAAATCTTGCAACAAACTAGTTTTGGAGAAATGAAGCGTTGACGTCGCCGTGGGCAATTCACTTATCACTATGGCAGGTAAAATGGACTCAAAAATTAATTAAAAAAATATTTATATACGAACCGAAGTGGAACAGCAAATGACAAATTAGGTAAAAATAAAACTCCAGCAGATATATAAAGGTGAAGCGGGCAGGGGGCGCAACGAAAGAAGTCTAACGCCGTCTAAATCAAATTAAATCAGTTTTTTTATATTTAAAATCTATTTTTATTTTAATGAAATAAAGAAACATTTACTCGTTAAACTTCCCGCGATGCGTGAGATTATATTAAGTCAAACTAATTTTATTAAAAAATGTATTACGTTGTGTTCCGTGACAACATACGACTTTTATGTTTTAATTTGTGTCAGTAGGTACATCTATCTATTCCTCTCGTTCTATATACATGTTTCAATCGAATCGTAAACCTAGTAATTAAGCGTGATAAATTATTCCAATTATCAACTTTTACCTAAAGATACATCACAGATAGAGACATAAAAAATTATTATCTATACTCGTTTCATTCAGAGTTAATAACAGGTTACGTGAATTCAATTTGATTTTTGCATTATAACATAAATTTGTTTTCAGGCTATGCAAGCATAGAAGTAAAATAACAATCAATGCTAGAAGTACGAAGAAAGCTAATTATACGAAACAAATTACAAGCTAAATAGAAGAAGACAAGAATAAGTCGAGGAAAAGCAAAGCTTTGGCTTCTCTCAGAAGCGAATAAAGTCCATTCGAAAAATTGGCAAGCACTTACACATTAAATTGATAAATCTTATTTTTATAAGTTCTGGTAACTTCACTGACATTTGTGAAAAAAATGCTCCATTTGACTAGATGTTCTTATTTATTTTATCAGCACACTGATATTATTTTCAAATATCAGATTTTATCAAGTCATGCGGCGTTCGACTACGCTATCGTTGAAATAATTAAATTATGTGTATAAATAAAATACTATAAATAAAATATAATACAAAATACGCAATCGCTACCCACGTATCAAGATTTGAATTCAAAGATACGTTGAGCTTAAGCCAAAAATTTAAGTGAAGCCAAAATAAAGTAGGTATGTAACTAGTCGAGATACCCATTCACTTCTTGTCATCTGTTGCACCGACTTTACAATCATTTTTCTTAATTTGTTCGTCGTATTTGTTACTATCAGAAATGTTGTTATCAATTTCCTTTTCTTCTTTTTTATTACTATTGACATGAGATTCAGCGCTGTCTTGTATTTTTATTTTACTTTCCCACTTATTTTGAAATTCGTCGCTTAAGATCTTTTCAAAATCAGCTGCGATCTTGTTAACGTTCTTCTTCATAGGCGCGTCAGGATAATTCTAAAACAAAAATAACATTTTATAACAAGTTATTGATAAGGTTTCATGCGTCAGATAGACTATGGTTCATATGGATAAGCCTAGATATTAATTAAAATACCTACTAGAAAACTCATTACAGTGTATAGATGTAAGTAAGGTATAGACGTAATGCTGCTGAGGCAATTTTTATTTTAGACTTTTGCTAGTTAAACTTTTTACATCTTAGACATTGATTTTAGACATTTTGTTTTAAAGACGTTCTGCAAGTAAGGCTGTCTGGAGTTTCTGATCAAAAAGTCTATCTTGCAAAACGTCTTTAAAGCAATGCGTCTACATTGCTTAATGACTATAATGCAGACAAGAATATTTCGCCTTTAGAAAAAAAAAACTGAAGTCGCATGTAAACCTATAAATGGCTCTAGATCCATACAATGATACTAAGAAAAGCGTATGAAAAGTACCTTCAAATAGAGCCGAACATTGTTAAATATACGTCGGAAATCCTGCACCACTTGCTCGTACTCTGTGTATGACGCGTTCTTCAGTTTAGTGGATATATCATGGAGGCACATTGGATATTTAACAACTTCGTAAAATCTTGGCGCCTAAAACACAAACAATTTATAAGAGAAATTCCGCATTAATAATTAGAAAAAAGAACAGTGACGATTTACCATTTTTATATCCATATCGTGCTGTATGAATGCTGCTTCACTTAACTGCGACAAGTTGGATATTATCGTCTCAAACTTCTTAACAATATTACCATGCAAAGGTTTCTTTTTTTTCGGATGATACCACATACCAGAAACGGCTACTTTAGAGCGTCCACTGGAGCGTTTCTGACTATCATCCCTCACATAATTGCCAGTTTGATCGAAATTTGCACAACGTGTTTCTTTAGTTTCTTCAGTTTTGGTTTCTGATATTTCAGCAGTATCATCTGTTATAGGAGGTTTTGTATCTGAATCCAACAATTTCAAAATGTCTTCTGTAAACATAGTTTGATCTTGACTTTTAGTGAGGCCATAGTCATTTTTATTTAGCGCATGTGGAGGCCATATATTTGACATATCTTTTGATATCAGATGGTTTGATGGCAAGCTTGCATTCCAAGCGTCGGTGTGTCCCATATTAAGACGAACTTGTTTCAAGTCATCACAATATTCATCGTTATTTGTCAACCCTAACGCGTCATATAATCTTGCAGCGTCAGACTTATTTGACCCTTCGTGAATAAAATCCATGAGCTTGGGGGCGGATTGCTTAGCGGCTTCCCAGGCTCGATCTGAAGTCATAGAACTGAGGATATCTAGAGAATCTGTCGACCTTATGTCAATGCAAGGTAAACCGTGTCGAGACATTAACTTATGGTCATCACCGAATACATCATCCACACGTCTGGACATTAAGCATGGCCATGATTCTATGTTGTACTTTGGTTGCGGTGCCAATGTCACAGGTGGAAATGGTACTTTTATCTTCAAAGGAGCAATTTCATCAGCAACTGTGTTATCAAAAATCACATCTTGTGAAGCAGCTTGAACAAAAGCGGTGATTGGATCAGCAGGCTTAATTGGCACTTTATAACTGCCAGGCTTCATATACACTTTAGACATTTCATGAAACTCATCATTTTCAGGATCAATAAATTGTACGGGGCCAGAGATATTATTTGGAATCGTCACAATATTCGATTGCATCGAAACATTGTGAGAGTGATGAGTTATATAATCGTTAGATTCTTTTTGTACCATCTGACCCCACGCCGCAAAAAAATCAGCCTCTTCCTTGGTATCGCCACAGCTATTATTTTTCTGCAGGAAACATCCCCTCATATCAGCTCCTGCGGCCATGCTAGGTATTAGAGTCTTTTCAACATGACTCAATGGTATCATTTTAGCTTTTAACTCCATTTCTCTTCTCTGCAAAAGGTCGCAAGGCATATTTCCTACTATAGGTTGACCGGGTGCTTTACCGAGCTCAGCATCCATTTTGTGTTTCAATTGATTATAAAGTTCTCTTTGTTCAGAGTGGCACATACCTTCTAAAGTTCGAAAATCAGGAACATTTGTTATAGTCCAAGATTGACGGGGTTTTGCTTCACGAATACTGCACGGATCACATTTATACTGGGTCTTTTGGAAGTTGTCTATGTCATTCTGATCATTCAAAGGATACAAATTGTGCGAGGCATGCGGTGAAACAACGGGAAATTTCTTGTAAGCCATACTGGATCTAGGTGGCCATGGTCCATCGTTAAAGTTTTGGGAAGATGATTGACTTTGGCTTTGGACCCACGGAGGCTGAATAGCATTAAAAGGTTGCGGTGAAGCATTTACTGGTCTGGGAGTACTAACGTGAGGTTTGGCAGTTTGAAATTTATTTTGGCTCTGATGCCGAGGTGCTGCAGTATTGGTAGCGTAGTAGTTATGTGTAAAACTCTTTTGCTCCATTGTAAAACCGTGATCTAGGCATTTAAAAGTCTTATATATATGGGTTAGCATCTCCTTTGTGACGGCTTGCCACTGTACGAAACATTCCCTTATATTTGGGCTATAATATTTATTTTCGATTTTAGAGAATGTATCATGTTTTTCACTGAGCAACTCTTTTACTCCCTTCCAACCATCTAATATTCGGACAAAAGAGAATATGAAGTTCTTAATAACCCACGGTATACCTTGAGAGTGAAGATTAGCAACTGCGCTGTCTGGTTTCTGTACATTAGATCGTGTTTTAGCGCAAATAGAATGAATGTTTTTAAAACAGGGTCTATTGTGATGAGCAATAGCTATATTTTCAGCGTCAGTGCAAGCCTCTATAGCTAGTTGAACTATTTGATTGGGAATTTGATCATGAATAACTATTTTGTCTATTACTGTCAACAGTGTTTCTGATGATGAAGTCGCTTTATTTTTGTCTTCTTCTTGATTGTTTTGTTTCTGATTTGACTTTTGCGACATATCGCCCCTAGTGCTGGTGTCAGGTATATTGCACAGTTCAGACACCATTCTTTCTCCTTCCACAAAGAAATCGAGGCTGGATGTAGACTCCGCAGTTAAGTTTCTATCCTTCCTATGGCGGTCAGTTTCAATACCTGCGTCCTTGTATCTATCATGGTAACGTGGATCGGTGCCATAATAGTTATTGCGTTTGTCCTGACTTTTAACTATTTTCTTTTTAGCTCCTGTCCCAATGGGCTCCTGGTTGGAAATGGACCAAGAGCTTTGTGAGCGACGGTCGTTATTCAGGTTGCGTTCTCCAGCCATGGCTGGCCCTCCGTAGTTTGGCGAAGTTGGATCGAAGACCAAGCCGATCAGGGGAGAGTTCGGGGGAGAACTAAAGGTAGGAGCAGACTGATTGTTATATCTGGAATAAATAAGCCTATCTTTATAAGCAATCTTTGGAGAAGCAGATGATAGAATGTAACTTTATACCTTGAATTTTGGTACTGTTGGTTAGATGCTGTAGCTTCGTAAATACCAGTGGCCACTCTACAGTATGTTGCCATATTTTGATCCGACAAATCCTTACTGGAACATCCTGTTGGTTTTTCACTATGTTATCGATAAATTCAACTTTGCCAGCATTTTTTTTAAATTTAATTACGTATACATAGAAATATAGTCTTCATACAAGAGTGCTCTGTCAAAAGTATAGCACTAAACCGATTCACATTTTCGTGACGATTACTTGCTTGGGCTCGGCGATATGCACACTTGTAACTCCGTACCCGTAGTGTACATTGAAAACTACGGTGTTTGGAGCCATATCTGGCTTCGAAAAAGGTGCTTCAAAATGGGCGCGCGGGTTAACTTTCTATACTTAATTATTATTTATCGATTTGGCGACCTCCGTGGTCGGTTTATTCCTTTTATCCACCCTGAAACAGCCACCCTAAGGTGGATACTCGGAAAACGCGTGTTCATCTATCCACACTAACATACTTGATAGTAGAGAGTAACCGTCCTAGGGTGGCTGTTTTAGGGTGGATAAACGGAAAAAGCCACGTGGTCGAGTGGTTTGTACACCAGTTTTCAAGGTGTCGCCATCTCTGAGATCCCAGGTTTGATCCCCGGCTGGGTCAATTTAGAATAGGTACTAACTTTTCTATATTGGCTCAGGTCTGGGCGTTTGTAGTTCCACCTTTATCTCTGATTTCCATACCACAAGTGCTTAGCTACTTACTTTGGAATTGGATTGAAAATGTTTGTGGTTGTCTAATATTTATATTAATTATTTAAGCTCGGTGGTGCAGTGGTTTAGCGCCTGGCCCAGCGATTGCGGAGGTTAAGCAACGTTCGCAAAGGTCGGTCATGGGATGGGTGACCAAAAATTTATTATATCGAGTTCCTCCGTGCTTCGGAAGGCACGTTAAGCTGTTGGTCTCGGCTGCATTTGCAGTCGTTAACACCCACCAATCCGCATTGGGCCCGCGTGGTGGGTTATGGCCCGTCCTCCTTATTCACTCATAAGGAAGGCCTGTGCCCCAGCAGTGGGGACATTAAAAATGGCTGATGGACAATTATTTTTAAGCGTTAAAGTCCCTAGCCTAATCCAACTTTGTTTACAGACGTATCTGCACTCTTACCATAGTTCTTCGGCTGAATCACGGCGTATTGGCTGGACTGCTGGTAGCCGTCCTGATGGGCACTTCTCTCCCTTCCCTCTCCTTCGCGATATTCGTTCGTCTTGTTCGAACCACCGCCACCATATTCTTGCATTTGGCTTATGATCTCTTGAAAGTAAAAGTATTTTATTATTTTTCTACATAAAACCTAGAAGTTGATATTAAATCATTTGAAGTAAAGAAAATAGTTACAAAACAATTTTCATACACTCTCGTAAAAAGTTTGCCAAGTAGCCGAAATAATATTTTGAATAGTAAGTATGATTTCGAATAACTCATTTTATATAATTAGTTGAAGTGAAGAAACGCAAATCTTCAAACTTTCTTTGTTCGGAAAGTTTTTGAAGACAGCAATTTTTTATAGGACAAGCTGAAAAAATATTACTACGGTTGTTTCGAAATCATTATACCTATCCTATTTTAATGACCTTTGTATTGTAAGGAAAAAATACAAATTCTAAGATTTCGAAACGTTACACGAGTGATTAACGAATGACGTTCATTTTCATGATCTAGTTGGTGTCTCCAATTTGATTTTGTTACAATTTGTGTTTCAAAGTTTTTTTTTTCGAAATTAGACCAAAAACTTTCGGATCTAGCTCTCATGCACTTTATGCTATCAGTTTTTTAAGATAATTCTACGATTTCTAGTGGATACTGCGCTACGAAAAAATTTAACCAACTACAGATTTATTCAAAGGATTTATCCATTTTACTGACCTTATAGTTTAGTTTCGTATCCTTTCCAAGGTTGTAGTCTAGCTTTCAGAACATAGTAAAAAAGGGCAGACACTTAACGTTGGCTGTCAAATGGTCTTTTGACTGTTATAAATATTTTATTCTTACGAATTAGCTTTATCTTTATGATTTTTTACTAAATTTTGATGATCTGGGGGCACTATCTATCTATCTTATCCTCTAACAATTTTTTTTCCTATGTGGAGAGTTATTTTCATGGTCACTTTCTTCGATGTGCGTTGAGCAATGTGCGAGTTGCCAAATTGAAACCAACCATATGATTCGGTTCATTTGTTTCTGTCATTTGATTTTTTGCTTTTATGGTGCGTTTTTTGGTTGCCTACCTATGTGAGAACCTCTTTGAGTTTTCACTAGTCATTATCTATGGTAGTATCATTGATAAACCATAATAACTCCGCTAGGAGTAAATTTTGTTCTGTGCATAATAATGAATCATACATAATACTAATATAGGTATCTTCCTTCACATACAACATCTAAACACTTTACCTAATACACTCTATTTAAATTAAGAATTAATTTATATTCTCAAATTAAGTAAAGTTTATTCATTTTGAAATTATTCCACAACAGACCCTCGAATCGACAGAAAATAAAATATCCAAGTATTATTTAATTTTTCTTCTTGGTGTTTCTGAAATAGTAAAGTGACACGACTTATAAAACCTCACTCGGATATTTTTTTTGGCAGTATTATTTGTAGGGCTTTCAATTTAACTCAAATAAAACCATACTTAGGTACTTAGGTATCGATTATTTATTTATCATTTCTAAGAACAAAATATTTCGTCATTGGCAAACAATAGTGCTAAATATTAAGAAAACCGTAGTGACCACCGACAGCACCGTGCCTCTGACGTCACGGGATCCGTTGCAGAAGTCCTTGGTGCAGGAGCAGACTTCCTGGTGACCTCCGTAACCTGAACGGTGGTAGCAGGAACCCTGAGGAGAATCAAAATAGGATTTAAATATTTCTTTCTAAGAAATGTAAGCATGCTCCATGGCATTCTGTCGTCTCCCACCAGCGATGAGGCTAGAAGAATTCTTTATGTTTTCGCTCTAAATAGTGTAACAAATAGGGTTATAGGACAGGTAGTTTTAGATAGGGTTATGATGGGGCTGACATGACCATGACCTGTGTTAAAAGCTCCCAAATAATAAAAGTATAAAAAAAATCTATCGCAGCATTTTCCTCTGCGTTCATAAAGCTTTCTCGCTGGTGAGAATGCCACTCGGTGAACTACACTTACGTAGCCTAATCGTTCTTTTAGTGGTTGATATTTTCGTTGGAAAGCTTCGATAATCTAATACCTGCCGGCAGGTATAGATGATCGAAGTTGGAAAGATAATGGAAGATCTATGGAAAATACCACAGAACAAAGAAAAACGGTCCTTTCATTTATGCTGAGCTTTTTTCCTCAGGCGTCAGGCACCCACTTATATCTATGCACCCACTTTATATATCTATGCATGATCTATGCACTCTATACACTTTGATTTTTCGCTTGTGCACAGAGTAAATTTTGTTCTGTGCTTGTGCATTAGTGAAACCACAGAATACATTTAACTGTCAAAAGAAAACAGATTCTCAGGAGTAAATTTTGTTCTGTGCTCTCAGTTGAGTGTCGACAAATCGCTATATATCACGTTTTATACTTATATCGTGTTTCGGTGGTCATGCATGCTACATGCAGCTTGAACAGTTGATCATAAATTAACAAATGCTTTGCACTTGGAGTCATCCCAGCCGCATGTGCGGATGACCCTGCTCGAGGCAGCTGCCCGTTGACGCCGCCATAGTCCACGCGCTGCACCATCTTAAGTCAGAGAGTGTGCCGCACGCCCCGGTCCAGCTCCGAGCTGTTCTCCACCAGGCTAGCGGGGAGCTGGTTGGTTGCGCCCCCATAGATTACCATCTTGCATAGTTGAATTTAAAAACATACCTTGTACTTGGAGTCATCCCAGCCGCATGTGCGGATGACCCTGCTCGAAGGCAGCTGCCCGTTGATGCCGCCATAGTCCACGCGCTGTACTATCTTCCGGCAGAGAGTGTGCCGCACGCCCCGGTCCAGCTCCGAGCAGTTCTTCACCAGGTTGGCGGAGAGCTGTCCGCCCTCGCACTGCGGGTGTATTGCGCTGTTGCATTCGTAGCAGATTATCGCTGACCCTGGAATTTACACCAGAAATTCTAATGTGGACTAAAGCACTTATCTAACTATTGTTTTTAATTTACGTTGAAATTGAATATTCATATACCTAATAAATTTTATTTTATTTATTTTCCAACTTACAATTTGAAACATTATTATTCGAAACATATATATACCTATGTATGTTTTAGAATTAGATTACTAATTATAATGTTCGAGCTCAAATGTTGGACTTCAAGAATTTTTTAATTTGTGTAATAAGCCCGAATTAACCGAATTTAGAATAATAATTAACTGGCCACAATTTGTAATGAGTTTAGAAAACCTGTTTTTTTTTACTTTTTTAACAACCGTTTATTAAAATAATAACAAACTTCTAATTCACTTCAGTGTAGAACAATTTTATACTTACTCAAAATGAACCGCCTTAAATTAGTTACAGAAATCGATCAGATACGTACCTATTATTCGTACCTATGGAAAACAGATCAAGACCGAGCCACTAATAATTTTCTTATAACTAAATCAATTTAATGCGGTTTGTTATCCACTATCTATACTTTCACTGTTCTATTATAAAATTATTAGATAATACCTTGTAATATTACGAACAAACAGTAGGTACCTTAGCTATAACTTTCAAACTTGCACTTACCAAATTCAAAAATAGCGAAAAGGATAAAGCTGAGTATCAAATAGGCCATCTCCCTTTCAAAAGCCAGGACCACAGTGTGCCAAGTACTTCAAACATCTGGCTTAACACTATCAATAGCCGGTTACTAATACCATTGTGGAGTATTTTGCCATCCGAGGTTAAATAGAAAGGATGTGCCTCATTGAATCCTCTAAGATTAAGCGGAAGCAAGCAATTGAGATTATTCGACTACCCAGCCCAGGTTGGACCATGTTCATGATTAAATCTAATAATATCCTCTCGAATTGAAATCATTCAAATAGGTCTACCGTAATTGGTATTACAGATGCTACTGAAGGTGATAATGAAAATCAAGTTAATGTAAAACCGTTTTAATAAATACATTCGCAAAATACAAACACAACAAGAAAGTTAGGTCGCGAAACACTTTGCAACGATTATTACTACTATGGTAACCATTGATGTCCTACACCACTCATGAAGCGAGGCAGTTTCTTAATTAAGAGCTTTAATGCCTTAACTTAAGACTGTTATCGGCATGTACAATGTATCCTGCGCGTGCGATTATTAACATCTATTTACAACAGGTCCCTAACTTATTTAACGTGGTGACTATACTAGGGTATACACCTCTACTAAAACGAACACAGAGCTTACTCATCCTAATAATTACAGACGTTCTAATTTGTTCCCTAGTTTCCTTTGTGCCTGGTTATTATGCCCCAGCTTGGCACCTGATTGGGTTCCACCAGGTATTCGTAAGGTCTAGATTCTAAAACTTGAGGATTGCGAGAGTTAGGAGCATGAGAGCGGTGGCTCCGAAGGAGATTGACGCCGAGTTGCATCCGTCTTCTAAACAGGAACACACTTCTTGTCTGCCTCCGAAACCGGATCTTTGGTAGCAGCGACCCTGTAGACAAAATTAATAGGTTAAGTTTTTTTGTTACATTTTTTAAGACACGTTACGGCCGATTTCAATAACGCAATTTGTACTTGGTTTGGTTGGTGGTAGGGCTTATTTCATGTCCGCCTAGCTAACTACCACCAACCTACCTAAGTCTGACACCATAACAACAATTTAAAAATTGTAGTGTTCCGGTAGTTAGAGGTAAGATAGCTGACCCTCAGAGATGAGGATTCCGGGTGTAGTGCGCTTTCACCTTCGGCCTTATCGTCACTTAAGGTGAGGCGAACACTATCCCGTTGTGCATAAAAAGAAAAATCTTTGAGTTTGATTATAACCAGTTCAAACATACCTTGTAGCTGCTGTCATCCCATCCGCAGCCCCTGATGACGCGGCTGTCCGGGGGCATGCCGTTCATCTCGAACTCCACCACCTGCGAGATCTTGCGGCACATGGTGTCCTTGGGCCCGCACGGCAGCCGCAACTGATCTGGCAGCTTCTTTAGCAGGCAGCGGGAGTCGTTGTGGCTGTTGCATTGGTAGCAGTTTATTGCTAGACCTGCAGACAAAAGAGGTTAATTATAGCTGGATCTTTAACAAACTCTTTGGAAAACAAGACAGTGAAAAAGTTAAAAGTAGTACAATAACTACTAGAAAGTTTCTAGTGACTCGGTCATTGGACCGGTAATCCAAAGGTTGTAGGTTCGAGTACCACCTAATGAGCTACTCGTAGTAACGGTTTTTTTTTAAGTACGATTATTTAACTTAATATACATTAGGTACCTACCTAACCTAAAGTCAAAGTCAAAAATTTTCCTACCACCCGTTCCAGACATTTTTAACTGACAAGAAGAACGGGTGCAAGAAACTTATCAGCTTTAACAGCAAATAAGTAACGACATTTACAAACTTAAATATATCGTTACCAGATAATTACAATAGGGTGACAGGATTATTGGCAACAACATAGACTTAACTATTATATTACTGCAACAAAGTACTTATACTAGCAAGTTATGTGTTACATCATTTCCACGCATTTTGATCTTTAAGATAATCGTCTACTTTATAATAACCTTTACCCATGAGCGTTTTTAACATGGTTTTTAAATTCATGTAAAGGAAGATCAATCACTTGTTGTGGAACTTCTATGCCTTTCCCCATAAATGAACCTCTAGTTTTTGCAAGCCTAGATCTTGGAACTGCAAGTTTATCTTTATTTCTTGTATCTGGTGATTATTGCTGTTCTTAGCAATATGAATTGTAGTGTTTCCTTACATAAACTAAATTTTCATATATGTATTGGTCTGCCAAAGTAACATTGTAATGTAAATCTAATAGAATTCAATAATAATTTAGGTGTTATTTCGTTTTTTCTACCTGTGCTACGAACTACGAGCTACGAGAGAGCTACGAAATACTAAAAGTTTTCTGTAATAATTGCGAAATTGAATTTTGTATATCATGGTTAATGTAATAAAAAATAAATCTCATGAATATTTGTGGTATTATCGTCGCACGATAAGGCCCATCAATGTGGCTAGTGTCAGGCAGGATACAGTAAATCCTGTGTAATGATTAAATCGGTAGGTAAAATGCTTCATATATTTTTTCCAAATTCAATTCGCCGGACAACAATACGTCTACAAGATTGTACACTTTGTGAAAACCTTGGGGCTGATAAAATATGGATAGAAGCCAACTTACAATCCCAACCAATAATACACTACTTTCGACGAATTTTGGTATACCTACCTACACGGTGAATTTTTAAGTATACAAGCGGTGTTTGGTAAAAGCCTTATAAAGCTGAATATGGTAGATTGATCATCAAACTGATCAACTTTTACTTTGGGACCAACGCTGAAATCGCCAAAAAAAATCAGCAGTTTCATACATTTTGATAGTATCGTTATTAATTTTTGTATGAAACAGCTGATTTTTTTCTACGATTTCAGAGTTGGTCCCATAGTAAAAGTTGTTCAGTTTGATGGTCCCTTGCTACCATATTCGGCTTTATAAGGCTTTTACCAAACACCTTGTATACACGGAATTTCGAAAAAAAATCAGCTGTTCCATAGAAAAGTACAACATCCACTCGACTATAATGTATGGAAACGCTGTTTTTTTTCGCGATTCCATGGTTGGCCCCAAAATAAAAGTTGTTTACTCACGTGGTCTGAAATCCCCTTTTCATTTTTAGATATACCTACCTACTTAAAAATTAACGGTGTATTGTTATTGTTATACAACGTAAGTATTACAAAATAGCCCTTAATGCCGAAAATGGTAAATAGGGAAGTGACCATCAAACTACAAACAACTTTTAGTATGGGACCAACTCTGAAATCGCGCAAAAAACAGCTGTTTCATACATTTTGATATTTTCGGAAAGAAAGGGTTACTTAGTATCTAGCTAGATAATTGAACCCTGAACTTCTCGCAATTACATGCGAGTGCTCGCATTAGCAGCAATAGTAATATTTTTACAAGTTATTTCTCTTTTTATAGTTTATAACTTTTTTAGCCAACTCAATATCATGCATGCATCCTAAAACGTTAGTTTACAATCGTAATTTACTGGGGTAACTATTTTATTTTATTTTTTTATTTTATTTATTATCCCAAAATCCACAGCACTTAAAAGTTAACAGTAGTGATTATCATACAAATTTTGCTTAATGCCAATAACGTATTTACATTTTATTTATTGAACATGTAAAATAACATGAGAAATAGTCAGAACACCATAAAACTCCCAACAATTCTCATCATTTAACTCCCAACTCTCAGGGTTGGGCTGATTACCGGAAAAGGCGTAACTAATAAATGGCCACAAACCTTGATGTAGCAAACTGCACAATACCGCCAAAAAGCAAACTAGCACCGCGGCCATCTTGGTTTGGATATGAGCAGATTTTGCCGCTGCGTACCGCGCCGCTGTTCGCGTCCCACTGAACTCAGCCTAGGTACGAAACGAGCACGTCTATCCTTACAACACTTATTCAATTGCCTTAATTCACCATAAATTGACTGTGATATAGAATATTGCATGCTACCACTATCGAGCTCCTATCAAATCAGGTTAGTTAAATATTTCAGTGCTAAATCCTGAAAATAACTAGTTTGAACTGGTAGCAGCACCGAGAGCAGGTTACGAGTAAGCTTCCACGGCGATTACTCTAGTAAGTATAATAAATCTCAAAATAAAAGACGGACCTATTCCAATTCAGTTTTCAAATCACTTTTAGTTTTGGGAAAAAAAAATTACACACTAGGTACATGAAATGCTGCTACGACCGACGCCGACGTTGAGGAATGAAAAAAACCAAAGCTAGTCATGAAACAAGCCGACGATGTGGAGTTAATTTAGAGAATAATGAATTTGGTGGTAAAGGTATACGTAACGTAACGTCAATTAACGTCATTATAACTAATAATGGATAGAAATACATAGGCATATAAGAATCTAAACATCCATGACTAAGGAACAGTAGGTAGGTACTTGCTCATCACACAGACATTGGAACCCGGGACCTTTAGATCAAGAGGCAGGATCGCTGTCACTTTGCGTCAAGTGGTCGTATGTTTTTGTTTAAATCTTTAAAAAAATTAATAAGTAATAACAAAATTCTTGTCTCTACCAAGCAATTTGCCATTTGGTGTAGGTAGACTAGGTAGGTTTACAATCCATGGATTGTAAAACTGTAGTATAGGTACTTGAATAGCAAGCTATTCAGGAAACCCAGTTATTGAATGAACGCACGCATGCGACATTATACTCACAATGACATAGTTAGCCGTGGTACCTATGTATTTACCAATAATCGCCTTTTTATTTTATTTTATTTTTATTTTATTTTTCTTTGGCACAGTTACAAGATACAAACCAAGCAGTACAAATAAAAATAATTCAAAAACAAAACAAAAGTGTAAATTTGTACCTTAATTACAACCATGCACAACATGCAAATATAGTTTTCATAAAAAGTGCGGCTAACTAGGTAGTTCTAATTAATTATAATACAAACCGAAATAAAATTTTCACAAAAGTTCCTACAAAATTGTAAATGTAATTTACATAATAAAACCTCCATTGATTAGAAATTTCGACCAGAAACAGTTTTTCGATGTAAACGACTACCTAACCCTACGTCCTGCCACGGAAGAGGTTTTGCAGTGGTCATAATAGTCTGTATATAATAATGATGAACAGACATTGTTAACCTTATTAAAGCGAGTTGGAATTATTTTTCTGAAAGTTATAACACCACCAAATCTGGTTATAACACCTTTTCCCTTAACCGGCCAGATTCTGTTTAAACCAGATTTTCGCGCAAGATTCTCCCTAAATCTGTGTAAAGGACACGAAGTCAGTACAGTACGGTATCTAAATCATTAAGGGCTCCGTTTCTTCGGTGTGCCCTGTTTATCAAAACTTACAAGTCTACAAGTAAACTTTTTTAACAAGAAAAAAATACAAGTTTACGTAAATTTATGTCTTTTTCCAAATCATTTATGCAAGACACTTGTAAAAATTCTCAGACGAAATGGAGAGTCGCAAGATTTTCCATAGTTTTTTACAATACTTATAAGGTAAATGTCCCATACTTCGGCATGTTAAGGCTCTTATGACTTTGAGATTTTTTATAAATTTAACTAAACATGATATCAGTTTGAAATCTTTTGTGTCATGAATATTGGTATTTTGACAGTAATTCAATGCATAAATTATGTAGTTTTTGCTTGAATTTATTTTTATATTAATTTATTTGTAGACCTCTTGATTGAACCCTGTTTCGTGATAAAAATTGGGCTCTGCTTCTAAGTTCGTGAGCTCATGTCCCCTGTTTCGGGATAAAGATTTTTACATTGAATTATGATAATTTATTAATAAAAAAACCATTAATATTTGAAGGATTTCATAATAAGAAACAAAGATATTTTTGAAATAAAAAAGATGCGAGGGCAATAAATAAAGCTTTTATTACAATTACAAAATAAAAATTAAAACAAAATTCAAAAAGTATCGTATAAGTAGTATGTGTTGTTTGAAATTTTTGTTTTCAAAAAAAACATTAATATTATAATATAATAAAAATATACTTTTGAAAATAAATAAAATAAATTTAATAACAACCAAAGTTATTCTGGTAGTACCAACTTATCCGAATTTAACTTAAAATCGTTAAGTTAGGTCACCTTCAAACTCGAATTTATAAGAATTCTAGTGAAAAAAACATATACCAAATTTAGCTCCTAAGAAACTTAATTAAATACTTAAACTAAAATTTGTTTTTTAATTAGCATTTAAATAACAAGCAAGCAATAAATAAACAAGCAAGAAAAACTTCTCTATAATATCCCTGATTCGGTAGTGACACGAACTAGGGGACGCACGAAAAATAACATGACCGCTATTTCGTGAGTCGATTTATTGCAATTTTAAAGGAATTATATGTTTGCATATAACTTTTTTCTTAGTCAAATCAATTGTTAAGGAACGTAAGAAAGCACTATTAAAAGTTTTATTCAAATGGACTTACCTTTGCCTTTCTATGAGCTTAAGAAGTACGAGTGCTAACCTTACGGTGGTCCGGTGGTGGCAAGGAATACACGCCGCACAACTGTCCGTGGCCAAACGCAGAGTTTCAAACGTCACATTGCTCTCAGTTTAGTCGCCAAAATGTTGGTGTTTGATTTTTTCGACAGTATAAATGATAGAGATTTTTTACTGATGTATAATATAAATAAATAATATATAGATTCCTTGTTTTTCGCGCCAGAAGCAAAACTCACGAAATAATATACTGTCACGAAGTAATGGCCCTTTACTACGTTAGTACTATTATATATTCTGTGCCTTTACCTTATATATGTTTTTTACAAGTTGTGATTTTTTTTTGTAGGTAACCATATCACTAAGACAAGGGTAAAAACATACCTACTAGCTAAACAATAACACCTGTTAATGTGGTTTGATAAACCGATTTGTGGAATAGTGACTTTCTTGAGGAAAACGCTTGTTTATAGGTATAATAAGTACAAGACTTGTAAGTTTTGATAAGGGCACAATCTTGAAGTAGGAAGGTGTCTCGTATTACGTAAAGGAATGACGTAGATCAGCCATGCTTCCTCACAATGTGATATCTAGGGTTGTCGCCTGTACATAATACACTTTATAAGTTGTAGGTAGGTATTTGATTTTAGAGATCTGAAAAATTTAACGCGCTTTTTGAAGCATTTCACTTTCCGTGAAAGTTTTCAGGACAGCCAAATAACTGCGAAACTGTACTCAACTGGGACAAAAAAAACGTTTATGAATCATTATATATATGTATTTGTAGGTTAGGTACATACATACCTAGTTTTTTCAGAAAACTTTCTTTTGTATTATGCTGACGTGACGAAAATTGAATGAAAAAGCACTTAGTATTAACTAAAAAAATGACATAAATGTGATAGAGTAGGGTTGTGTTGCTGTTGCTGTTGTTATTTTATATCACATTGTAAAGTGAATTAGATCCTAATAAAATGTAGACGTTAGCAACCCTTGTATGTACCGCCCTCGCACTGTGAATGTATCCTGCGCACACCCGAACGACATGCTGGCTTTTAGAAACATCACTTTCATAATTAAATTCCTTTTGTACTTAAATTTAAGTGTGGAAAATCATTTGTTGTAAGTATTTAACAGTAAGGATAAAAGCTCGGTTTTCACGAAAACAAAAATGTTACGGTTTCTCCAAGACGACCGGTCATGAATGCGCTGTACGCATCTAGCGATTTCACACATATATATCCTTGGTCCATGTCCATACTAAAATTTGAAGATAACCCAGTCTGCAACCGTTTTCACGCCTGATTCGCCTAAACGACTGATGATGAGTTTTAGTATAGAGATAGATTGATTCATGGAGACAGACACAGCAACATTGGGCTCGAAAAACCTGCCTCTAAAAAGCAAGAATAATATACAAATCGTTAGATACGCATTATCATTGTTACACGTCTATTAAAGTCGGGTGGGGCTGGAGTTCATCTTCCTTTTTTTATTCTAAAAGCCCCACCCGACTTCAATAGACGTGTTTTTTTATAACAATTGTACGGTGAATGACCGTACAATTCGCCCAATCAGCGTTTCCTCGAGAAATGTATTTTATTTTATAATTTTATTAATTTTGTATGTAAGCAAATATTTTTAGTTCGCAACCAACATTCGTCGCGCGTACTCATTCTTGTAAAATCATTTATTATCATTTATCAATAAACTATTCATATCAATTAATTTATCATTTTCAAAGAGTTGTGTGGAACACCATACAACTTTTATGGTCCTTCGAGATAAGGACCTCGCGAGTGCGTTTTTGATTACGAGTAAAATCTTGTTAAATCGTCGTGCGAGGTGTATGAACTATCAGTGACACGTGGAACTTACAGTGACGTTCACATCATCAGCAATCAAGCATTTTGAAGAAACATCTTCAAAGTAACTTTTTTTCAGTTTAGTGTTGTTTGGTTATTCTCGTGTGGTAGCGAATCGGTCGCCGGCCTCCCACCAGCGGGTCTCACCGGTTGATTGAGACGACGCGCATAATACCTACCAGGATTCCAGCAGCACTGAATTGACACCGTGGTCCTTCTAGTATTTGTTCAATAAGCAATTGAAGCAAAAATGGAAGAAATCATCGCCACGCAGTATCAGCTTATGCAAAACATTGAAAGCGTTTACACCAACTTCAAGAAGGATGGATCTGAACGCAAGACCTACTCTAACATCCGTAGGCGGATATCAACATTACAAGCCTATTGGAACGAGTTCAACAGCAATCATATGCAACTTGTAGACTATCAAAACGTCGAGCACGAGTATTTCAAGAGAAATCATTATCAGCGAACCAAGGAGTACTTTCAAGAGCTAGTGCAATTTTTAGAACTTTACTCTTTATACACGGAAGATCCTACTGTTCGCGAAATGCCGGAGAGGCCCCAGCTCAGCAAGCTACTGATGTTCGAAACGTCAAAACTAAAACCATCACCGTCACCAGGCGGCCGGAGCGCGGTCACGCCGCCGCCCCCCGCAGCCACCGTGACTTCCAACAACGACACCTACGTGGATGCCGCTGCGATGCCTGTGCCTCCTTCAAGATCACAGCAGAGTTCTCTAAGAGAAATGAAGAACAGCAGCACTAGTAGCAAATTGGATGAAATGCTTCGCAAGCAAAAAAGCAATTTTAAAGCGTTCTCTCGTACAATCACGAACATCGACCTTCAAAACATCTCTGAGAAATGGGAATTTGAGGACATTTTGAAACATATTGAAACACGTTGGGCTGCGATCGACCATTTACACTGGGAGATTGACAGTGAGCTGTATGAAGAAGACAAAGAGTACGAGCGTTCCTTTAACATCTATGAGAGAGAATACAATGACATCAAAAAGGTTCTTAATCAAAAAATGTGGTCAGCATCATTCAGAACACATTCTACGCCGACTATGGACATACCTTCGTTCAACGGTGATTATCACAAATGGATTTCGTTCAAGGATCTATTTTTGGAAGCGATTCACAACAACCGCTCCATGTCGAATGCACAAAAGATGCAATTCTTGAAAAGCAAAGTTAAAGGCGAAGCTGAAAAGCTAATACAGCAGCTCAATATCAGCACTGAAAATTACCAGATTTGTTGGGATATTTTAAATCATAGATTCAACAATAAAAAGTTAATCTTCAGCTCTCACGTCAATATTCTTATGAGTTTACCAACAATGCAACTTCAGACAGCACCACTTATCAAGAAAATTCATGACACTGCAAATGAGTGTCTGAATGCCATAAAATCACTTGGAGTCGACATCACGACCTGGGACCCACTAGTAGTTCACATACTGTCGCAGAAACTGGACACTGAAACACATAAAGATTACATAGAATCATTGAAAACCCCTAGAGAATTACCGAAATTGGCTGAATTTTTCGAATTTTTAGAAAACAAATTTACTTCTCTAGAAGCTTCCAAACGAAAACAAGACAGTATTGCGCAAAAACCTATTGCACAAAATCCGTCATTTACTGCAAAAAGATCAAATCAGCAAAATAATTATAATTACAATAAATATACAAGTAGCAACGCATATCAACCGAGCAAGCAGTTTGGAAAAGCGTTATTTGTTACGTCAGCAGTACGTTGCCCTCAGTGCAAAGGAAAACATGGAATTTTTAATTGCAAAGAATTTTTGGAGATGTCGAGCGAGATGAAATTGAAAACGGTTAACAGCCTACGAATCTGCATCAATTGTTTATATGATCACAAGGGAAACAAATGCATCTCTACAAAATCATGTAGTAAATGCACTAAACAACATAACACCTTATTACATGATGCGTTCACGAAACCATCAGGCAGCGTGAATTCCCAGCATCCAGAGAGCGTCAATGTATCACAACAGAAAGCATCTGAGATTCTATTGGCAACAGCATTAATCAAGGTGTTGGCAGCAGATGGTACCCATCATACCATGCGTGCACTCATCGATCAAGGATCTCAGATATCTCTCATCACCGAGAATGCAGCACAGAGGCTCCGAGCAACCCGCCGCCGTTGTAAAGGTGTGGTGTTTGGACTAGGCGCTCAAGAAAACAACAGCAAGGGTTCAACCCAGATAACAGCAGAAGCGATTCATAGTGACTTCACCTTCAGCACAGAGGTCATCATTATGAACAATCTCATCAATAATCTTCCAAATCAGTCTTTCTCCAAACCAACGTTGCCACATATTGAACACATCAAATTAGCAGATCCCGAGTTTTACATCAGCAGACCTGTAGACTTATTACTTGGTGCAGACATCTATTCCCTTATCATGATGGGAGGAATCATCAAAGGTGACAATAACACTCAGCCCATAGCGCAGCAGACCCAGCTTGGATGGTTACTATGCGGCAATGTCAAAACCTACCAATGTAATGTGATATTAAGCAACATCGAAGATATCCAGAGATTCTGGTCAATTGAGGATATCGCTGACAACCCTGAAAATAATTCTTTTGAAGATCATCATTGTGTACAACAATATAAAGAGCAAACGACACGACAGTCAGACGGTCGTTACATTGTAAGGATTCCCATGAAACCAGATGCCTTGGAAAAGCTAGGAGAGTCCAAGCAGAGAGCAATAGCACAGTTTCGGCAATTGGAAAAGAAATTTGTAAGAAACGAAAAATTATCAGAAGATTATAAAACATTTATTGACGAGTACATTAAACTCGGTCACATGCAAAAGGTAAACAAAGGCGACGGTAATCAGACACCGGCTTATTACCTACCGCACCATTGCGTCATTCGCCCGGACTCCACTACAACTGCACTGCGAGTTGTATTTAACGCGTCATCGCCTACGTCATCCGGACTTAGCTTGAATGACTTGATGTTTAGCGGGCCGAACTTGCAGCAAGATTTGTTATCATTGATTTTAAAATGGAGACAGTACGAGATAGCCTTCACTGCAGACATCGAGAAGATGTTTAGACAGATCAAACTGCATCCCGACGATCAAAATCTACACAAGATTTTTTGGAGGGATCCAAGCACTTATCAAGCACAGCATAACAGTTATAAACATTCTATACATGAGTACATTTTAACGACTCTCACTTATGGTTCAAAGGCCGCGCCCTTCCTCGCGATGATGACGTTAAAGCAATTAGCGAAGGACGAAGGCCACAAGTACTCAGCCAGAGCCAAGCAAGCACTAGAAGAAGCATTCTACATGGATGACCTTCTGTCCGGCAGTCACAACATCAACACAGCATCCGAACTGAAAACAGACTTGACAGCATTACTCAAGTCCGGCGGGTTCCACCTCCGTAAATGGTCGTGTAACAACATCGACTTATTAAATGGAACGGAGCCCATCACGAATCAAGCATCCTTCGACTTCAAGCATCCTGAATCAACAAAGGCTCTTGGACTGCGTTGGAACCCTCAAGAAGACGTTTTACTGTTTCAGTTCAAGTTAAACACTGCGCCGAAATCACTTAGCAAGCGTTTACTTTTGTCGGAAATATCAAAGATCTTCGACCCCCTGGGGTGGCTCTCTCCCGTTACCACAAAACTGAAGCTCTTATTTCAATCAGTATGGTTACATGACATCCACTGGAATAGCGAGCTGCCAGAAGAATTCAGCAGGGAATGGAAAATCATTCGTGAAGATTTAGAAAATATCAACGAGATAAAAGTGCAAAGATGGCTGAAAAGTCACGAAAATGACACGATCGAGTTACATGGGTTTTGTGACTCATCAACCAAAGCCTATGCCTGTGTCATCTACTACAAAATTCATCAGCAAGACCAGGAAGGCTCCGAGCATTCATCAATCATCATTGGAGCAGCGAAAGCAAGACTGGTACCTGTAAAGAAAAATGTCACATTACCACGCCTCGAATTGATGTCATGTCTATTACTAACAAAATTAATGGACACCGTAGCAAGAACTCTACCTAACTACAATGTTAAAAAGTTTGGTTGGACGGATTCCACCGCAGCACTAGGATGGATTCAAGGCGATTCTAACCGATGGAAGGCATTCGTAGCAAACAGGGTTGAGCAAATCAAAGCAGTCATGCCTCCAGAGTGTTGGCGTCACGTCAAATCTCAGGAGAACCCAGCTGACTGCGCCAGCAGAGGAATCACTGTAAAACAACTACAGCAGCACACATTATGGTGGAATGGACCGTCGTGGTTGACTTCGTTCAACTCTGAAAATCATAAAGAAAATCAAGTTTACGTAACAGATCAAGAAACAAAACAATCAATTAAAGTTCATTCAACTACAGCGGTCGCTACTACAAATAAAAATAACAATTTAATTCACGATATCACAAGCAAACACAGCAATTTCATTCATGTAACCCGAGTACTCGCTTGGATACTACGTGCGGTGTCGCGTAACCAACGATTACAAGAAAAACAATTATATTTATCAGTTGATGAATTATCAAGAGCAAGACACATGATCATTAAATATTATCAACATCTCGAATTTTCTGAAGAGATCAACAGCCTCCAGAATCAAGAGAAGATCAACTCTAAGAGCAAGATTCTCAACCTGAATCCTTTCCTAGATAAAGAAGGATTGCTGAGAGTAGGTGGCAGAATCAAGCATGCACAAATTAAGGAGGACATGAAACATCCCTTAATCATCCCCCATGACGGTCATCTAACGAACTTGCTCGTAGACCAAGCACATAGAATCACTTTTCATGGAGGGGCAAGGCTAACTCTATCATACCTTAGACAGCAATATTGGGTGATAGGGGGGAACAGAGCAGTTAAGAAGCACATTCGCTCTTGTGTCATCTGCAGAAGACACAACCCTGATAAACAAAGTCAACTTATGGGTGACTTACCAGCTGCCCGCAGCAATCCCACTCGTCCTTACTACAACTGCGGCGTCGATTTTACGGGCTTCGTCGATGTGAAGACAAACAAGGGTCGAGGGGTCAAGACGACCAAAGGATACATCGCCGTATTCGTATGTATGGTGACGAAGGCGGTGCACCTAGAGCTCGTCTCGGACTTATCGTCATCAGCGTTTCTAGCAGCACTCAGACGGATAGCAGCTAGGCGTGGAGCACCGCGTCATATCTTTTGCGACAACGGCACCAATTTTGTGGGAGCCAATCGCATCTTACAGCAGGAATACCTAAATCTACAGCAAATATTGGATGACGAATTCTATTCCCAAGTCACTGACATGAAAATAGAATTTCATTTCAACGCACCATCATGGCCCAGTGCGGGCGGACTCTGGGAGGCTGCTGTCAAGAGCCTGAAACACCACCTTCGTAGAGTACTTGGCGAGCAAAAACTCACCTACGAGGAGTATTCCACGTTATTAGCACAAATAGAAGCGTGCATGAACACTAGGCCGCTTTGTGTCATCACAGAAGATCCTGAAGACATAGATTTTCTCACCCCGTCCCACTTCTTAGCCAGTGGTCCCACGCTCAGCATCATCGAAACAGAACGGGATGAGAGAACCAGATGGCAGTTAACACAGAAAATCTTTAATGATTTATGGAAGCGTTGGCAAAACGAATACCTTTGCCAATTATCAGCTCGAAGCAAGTGGCAGCAGCCCCAGCAAAATCAAAAAATCGGCGACATAGTTATGATTCACGATGCAAACTTGCCACCTGGAAAATGGTCCCTTGGAAGAGTCATTGAGCTTCATCCTGGAAGAGATGGACATGTCCGGGTCGTGAGTCTCAAAACAAAGAACGGCACCATCCAGAGACCGATCGTCAAGTTATCAACTTTACCTATAAATAATCAGGAAGAGCCGTCACAGCAAAATAAACAGCCTGAAACATCAAAAACCACACAAAAAAAGTCAGCGCGGAATTGTTGTTCCAGTATCAAAACAATGATTGTTACCCTCCTGACAATGATGCTTATATTACCAACACAGGGTGCATATAATATAGCATCGTTAAGAAACGGCCAAGCTATTTATTTCGATAAAATTTCCGACATGCATCTAGCAAGAGATGAGTGGAAGCTCATTGTTTATTATGATATGGAGCCATATTGGGAAGGCTCCCAAATATTAACAAAATATATAAACAATTTGGAAATTTTATGTAACAGAGATAAACAACATCTATGCGAAGCAATCATGACCCAATTACAACATGGCTATAATGAACTCGATCACTACAATCACCTGTTGCTCGGTCAGCAATTCGACGCCGCCGCCGCTACGAAGTCACGTGCGCGGCGCGGTCTTATCAACGGAGTCGGAAGTATCGCGCGCTCACTATTTGGAGTTCTCGATGATCAATTCGCCGAGCAGTATCAAAAGGACATCGAGCTTATACGACTAAATCAAAAACACCTAGTCAAGCTTTGGAAAAATCAGACCTCTATCATCGAAGCAGAGCATAATTTACTACAAAGAGTCGAAACCACGATGAATAAACAGCACAAAATCATTAATCAGCATATAAACATAATTGAAAAAATCCAAACCTCTATGAATGAAAAGATTCAAGATGTTATATACAGCAACGAGTTCGCGTTATCAGCTATCATAGTAAACAACGTGTTGCTGAATCTCAGAAACATTCAAGACTACTTACTCGACACAATTGCCGACCTTCATTATGAATCATTTAATATTCACCTTATAACGCCGGAACAGCTGTTAAATGAATTGAATGTCGTATCAGGACAACTTTCTAAGGACTTGTCTTTACCAATTAACAACGTGATGGGAGAACTGCCTAAATTATATCATATGCTGAAGGTCAAGGCGAAAGTGACGAAAGATTTTTTTATATTTGAAATCAGATTGCCTTTGGTAACAAGAGATTACTATGAAATATATCAACTTATACCTATCAAACACGGAAACCAAAGCAGCATGATCAGCATAAAACCCGTAGCAGACTTCATCGCTCTGAATACCCAAAAAGATTCATACTTACCTATGGCTCAATCAGATGTTCAAAAATGCAGCCAATACGATGAAGTCACCAACCTGTGTTTATTACAGAAACCTATATTTCAAATGACGTCCGATAAGAGTCTCTGCATCAGAAGTGACGTAACAGAACAATGCGTCACTAATATTGAGACGTGCAAGTCAAAGTGGCTGGAATTACAAGAAATAAATACATATTTGTTTTCATGTTGCGGACAGTGCGCAATTCGCATTATATGTGAGAATCAAGTTTCATCGGAGCTATTGAATGGCAGCGGAATAATAAATCTTGGAGAAAATTGTATCATCAAAAGCGAGCAATTTGTGATTTATTCACATAAACGACGAGAAAACAGTCTCCATACGGAAGCAGATGTACTAAAAATAACTATTCCGCCGATTAATCACATTTTCGACTTGAAGATTCCAGCAAACAATGCCACGTCCGCCTCAGATCAAGAAAATTATATCAGCCACTCTCAGTTTCAGACAGAATCCGAAAAAATAGAAAATCTGATACAACAGATCAAGAATACAGACATGGAGATAAGGCCAACAGATGCCTCAACCCATGATATCACACAATATGTGTTAATCAACTTAATTCTAGGTATCATCATTGTGAGTGGCGTAGCACTGGCCTGGCGGAGGATACGCCGCCGGTGCAGGCAGCACGCCGTCAGCTCAACGGGCTCGGCGGGAGCGGCCGAGGTAGTACGAGTGCCCTCGCCGTCGCCGCCGCCGCCGCAGCCCCCACGCGCCGCGGGCCGCGCGCGTCTCCCGCAACCATTGAGTAGCTCGTCAGACCACGACATCGAAATGGCTGATCTAAGATACGCTCGGATAGCTAACAAAGCGACGTCTCCGAGTTTTCATAAGCATTTTACAAAATAATTTGTGATAGTGTGAAATTTTTAAGTTTTGTGATACCTTTGTGACATGTAAATATTTAAGATATCAAATTGTTTATTACCTATCCTTATCAATCCTTATCATTCATTTTCCCAGCATCCCTTCATCTCCTGCCCCGGAGCATGTACGGTGAATGACCGTACAATTCGCCCAATCAGCGTTTCCTCGAGAAATGTATTTTATTTTATAATTTTATTAATTTTGTATGTAAGCAAATATTTTTAGTTCGCAACCAACATTCGTCGCGCGTACTCATTCTTGTAAAATCATTTATTATCATTTATCAATAAACTATTCATATCAATTAATTTATCATTTTCAAAGAGTTGTGTGGAACACCATACAACAATGATAATGCGTATCTAATGATTTGTATATTATTTCTTGCTTTTTAGAGGCAGGTTTTTTGAATTTTTTTATTTTTAGTATAAGTACCTTCTGTATTAGGTAGTGTAGGTAGGTAGGTATATTATTTAGGTAGAAAAATCGGCTCAGCCAAACGTGAGATAATCGCGGAGAAACATACATACATACAAACTGAATACCTCCCTTTTTTGAAGTCGGTTAAAAAGACTACACAAAGGTATCCCTTTCCCAACAAAAAAATCATCTAATTCGGTTCATAAATAACAAAATCGTCAAGGTAGTTGATTTAATATCTTAGTATTTTCAGGATAACTTGTAAACTACTGAACCGATTTGAAAAAAAAAAAAATGGGACCATCTCGCAAAAAAACTCATTCGAACAAAAAAAGAATCATCAAAATCGGTCCATAAATATCGAAGATACACGCGAACAACGATAAAAAAAACATACAATCGAATTGAGAACCTCCTCCTTTTGATGAAGTCGGTTAAAAATGAATAACGACGCGAGTCAAACGGGGACGGTAGCCGCTATGTACCTAAAAAGGAAAATACTTACAACTAGTGTTTATGTTTATAGAAGTCTCTTCTTGTTTGGAAGTCGGTTTAAAGATAATGTCAGTACCTATGTCGTGTAAGTTTGTGTAGTTCTGATGGTGCGTGGAGCGGAGATTGGCAGAACAGCGGACGTCCGGCAATCTGGGGCACAGACGGACGAGCACGCTTCCCGTATTTATTACATAGTTGCGTTACGAAATACCTACGAACGCTAAATGTCAAGGAAATACTTGAGCATTGTCCCAATTTGGTTGATATCACAGAAAACAGGAACACTGACTTTCCACATCATGCTACGAACCACCGAACTAATGATTTTACCTTCCAACGCAATATTTGGACATGGTCCTAATTTTTAACCGACTTCCAAAAAAGGAGGAGGTTCTATGTTCGTCTGTATATTTGTTTGTTTGTTTTTTTTTTTTTTTTTTTGTGTATGTCCACCGATTACTCGAAGACGGCTGGACCGATTGAAATGATTCAAACGTTATTACATTAGGTACACTCCCAAGTTGGTCCCATTTTTTAAAATTTGGAAATCGGTTCAGTATTTTTTAAGTAATTTTGAAAAAAGCACGAAAATAGTATGATTTTGTGTGAATTACCTCGATGATTGGTCGTATTACTTCTTTGTTTATGAACTGAATAAGATAATCATTTTTTTGTTGGAAGAGGGATATCTTAAGTGTATTTTTTTAACCGACTTAAAAAAGGAGGTTCTCAGTTTGACCCGTATTTAAGTATGTTTCTCCGCGATTATCTTACGTTTGGCTGAGCCGATTTTTCTACATATATAATATACCTTACCTACAAGGTACCTACACTAAAAATAAAAAAATAAAAAATTGTTTAAAAAAACAAAAAACCGACTTCAAAAAACCTACATCTAAAAAGCAAGAAATAATATTCGTTATAATAAAAATACGTCTATTGAAGTCGGGTGGCGCTTTTAGAATAAAAAAAAGGAATTTGTACTCCAGCCCCACCCGACTTCAATAGACGTATTTTTATTATAACGAATATTATTTCTTGCTTTTTAGATGTAGGTTTTTTGAAGTCGGTTTTTTGTTTTAGTTGCAATCAAAGAAAATTCAAAACAAAAATTCGTTGAGTTTCCTACATCTTTAATGGTTGTCTGGTAGAGATGTTGTTTTGCGATTTAAGCCTACCAACGGTTGTTACTAAATTACAATTAATACAACAACAACAATTAATAACACAGGCTGAGTTAGTATCATTTAACTTTAACAATAACAAGCTTGTTAAAGTACCGGTTAAGCACAAGTTAGCCAAAAAAGAGGTTGCCAGCCAGCATGATGTCCTTTGACAAGTTTGACGTGACAAATTAGGTAGCATTATCATTTTGACGATAACTTTAACTTTGACAGCGTTTTGGTGCAAAGTTTCTGTAGAGCTGTATAGATCTCGCGTTCGTGACATTTTTGGACATTCTGAAAAGGCTGAAAACTGAATCGATAAAAAAATCTAGATATCACTATAGAACCTGCTATAAAGCTGTTAGTTGTTAGAATATAGTAATGTACTGTAACCTGTAATAAACAAAACAACAACAGAGAAACGCTTGGATCAAAAAGTATAATACCTACTTACCTACCTATCTAACAAAAAGGTAACCTATTAATATTTTACTTCAAGCATACACCGCAAGTGCAAGTACATTCTGTTTATTACCACATTCTTGGTACCTTTCTACCGAGTTTTTTTAACTGAATTAATCCAGTTTCGCCCTTTGTGTGTCAATGCGGCTGACTCACAAAGGGGCGGCCCATTATAAGCTTCTGTTTGGATGGACACACAGCATTCAACTGGCCATATTCGATGGAGAAGAACCAATTTTATGGTTGTAAAGTTAGTTACGTTAAAGTTTACAAATATTTAGTGATAGGAAATAAGAAACACAGAGCCAAGTTAGTGCCTGTGCAATAAAATTAGCAACAACTTTGTGAGACTGATTGCTTAAGGAGTTTTTACAATGTTATTGGAAAGTAGAAATTTGCTAGTTTTACCCGTATTTCTGTTAAGTGTATTATATTCTCCATGTAAGTATTACTCCATTTAATGTAAATACTGTGGACTTTTTTCGAGCATATTATATTAAAGTCCTTAAAAACTGACCGAAGAAGCTACCTATTACTTTAGATGTTGTATGTATGCACGATGCTTTATATTACCAGAAAAATACATCTTGACGAGTAGTTTTTTCGAATGCGAATTCTTATTTGTTCTGTCATGTCAGTATTTGGTTCAATATTGTTATGTTATACTTAGGCTTAGCGATTATTCCAAAACAGCAAACTTTACCATCCCTATAAGAACGTAATTTTGCTATGAAATATTGTTTTTCGAATAATTGTGATAGTAGGTTCAAGATTTTAAATTACAATTTTACGTAAGTTTGTAATTAAGAACGTAATTTTGCTATGAAATATTGTTTTTCGAATAATTGTGATAGTAGGTTCAAGATTTTAAATTACAATTTTACGTAAGTTTGTAAAAAATAAAAGTCCTGTGCAGTCCATCGGCCATTTTTAATGTCCCCAATGCATGGGTGGATAAGGGACGGGCCATAACCCACCACGCGGGCCCAATGCGGTTTGGTGGGTGCTAATGCAGCCGGGACCAACGGCTTAACGTGCCTTCCGAAGCACGGAGGAGCTCGAGATAATAAATTTTTGGTCACCCATCCCATGACCGACCCATGCGAGCAATCGCTAGGCCAGGCGCTAAACCACTGCACCACCGAGCTTCTTGACCTTCTTGTTCTAATGCAGACATGTCAAACATGCGCCCTATACGTTTGACCGATCCAATTTTAAAAGCATTTTTCTGATGCGGGCCGAAACCGTGTCTCACTCAATAATATTTCAATTCAAAAAGTAACATTTGAGTAACACTTGACCCATGCAATGATTTTTTCCTCCTCTAAAGTTGTTAGGTTTTGCAGCTTACTGATTCTACGCTACGGTCAATATTAATTTTGCCCACAAATGATTTTGAGTTTGACATGGCTGTTCTAAATCTAACAGGTGAGGCGATAAAGTGCTACGACTGCAACAGCGCCAACAACTCCGCGTGCCTGGAGCTGCACTCACCCAGGATGCACGCCATCGTGCCGGTGGTGGACTGCGCGCGAGCACTGCCCGATGCCATCAGCCAGAACTTCTTCTGCAGGAAGATCACACAAACCAGTGAGTCCTAGCTAAACTACCTGATTGTAGTTCAAACGTAGGACCCTGTGCCTACAACTCCGCGTACCAGGAGCTGCGCACGCCCAACATGCACGCCATCGTGCCGCTGGTGAACTGCGCGCGAGCACTGCCCGACGCCATCAGCCAGGACTTTTTCTGCAGGAAGATTACGCAAACCAGTGAGTCCTAGCCAAACTACCTGACTTTAGTTCAAACGTACGACCCTGTGCCTACAACTCCGCGTGCCTGTAGTTGCACTCACCCAGGCAGGATGCACGCCATCATATCGGTGCGTGGTGGACTGCGCGCCCAACGACTTCAGCCAGGACTTCTGAAGAAGATCACGCAAACTAGAGAATCCTCGATCCCATTCTCTTAGAAAAAACCTATCGTTACTACGACTGTGTAGACTAAATAATATTACTTAGATATTTTTGTAAGTGATAAAAAAATGTGTAAGTACCTATCATTGACATAGTTCCACTTATAACTTAAGTTTAGTTTACATAAGATTTATAGTCGTGTTTCCCAAAAAAATATCACAAAGTTTGAAAATAACTGAAAAAGTTGAAGCTCTAATGAATACATACACTCACAGAAAGAACTGAAAATGTTTGACTTTGCAAACATCAAAGCCAAATTAAGAGAAAGAACAAAATTAACATGATAAAGTATTTGAATAAAAATCCACGGTGAACGATTTAAAAAAAATAAAAAGTGGTGGCCAGTCACATATCGATTTTCATACAAACGAGGTAACTTTGAAGCCTTGGTTCTCCGCCAGGGATTGAGCGAGCCATGATCTGTACCCTTAGCACGAACAGCTATCGAAAAAAATAACGCACGTAAAATCATTCGATAGATAAATTTTGTATTGGAAATTTGTACAGCGCCATCTATCGCCGATAAGCTAAATTAAATTTTCCATAGAGAATTCTAGTCTATCGAGTAATTTTACGTGCGTTTTTTTTCTCAATAGCTGTTCGTGCTAAGGGTACTGATGATAGCCATTCAGAGAGTGAATAGAGGAGATCCAGATCACTATAGACACACCCAAACAGCATTTTAGGAGAGTCAATGTTTAAAAAAAACCGACGCGAAAATAGCTTAAAAATGTATGGAAATCCTGAAACTGAAAACTGTGATATTGTTTCAATGATTACGCACTAGATCACGAATTATATTTGTGAAATCATTATTTAACCGAGAGCATGTCGGAAAAGTCCGTGAAAATCGGTTAATAATTTTCCACACTTTTAGATACGCATCAAGAATCTGAACTCGGATGTCATCATCAGTTTATCATAATAAACATTTTTATAACTAACGTACATTAGAAATTATCAAATTTAACAATATTACTATAATAACAATTATTATATTTGATAATTTTCACGATAATCTCACGATTTTTCCTTGTATTTTCCGGTTGCAAATGCAAAGTCGTCGCAATTCGCGAATACCTAATTAACACAGTATATATCTACATACCTATTAGTTTTTATATTAATTTAACTCTGTGATTTACCATTGTAGTTTTTTTATCAAGCCTTCATCTTCTGGAGGCCGGACTAGCATTTTTGACCAAATAATACCGCAGCAGGTGAACAAAAAGCGACACTGTGATAAACAGTGCGTGAAAATAACGGACTATTCTGGCGATTTTACTCGAACTTTCAACTTTTTGTTTCTGTATTTGTGTAGGTTTACTAACTTTTCTTTTATTCCCACAAAAAAGTCTTTATATTTTACTTATTTATTCCTATTTTCGTACTCATTTGTAAATATTAGGTTTCTGATATTTAAGTGATAAATTTTAATCAAATTATTATGAATAAAATAAGAATGATCTGTGCCCTTAGCACGAACAGCTATCGAGAAAAAAAAAACGCGCGTAAAATTACTCGATATACAATTCTCTATGGAAAATTTCAATTCGCTTCGATATATATTCGATATTTCGATAGCTGTTCGTGCTAAGGGTACTGAAAATACCTTTATAATATTATTATTACGTTACAACACGTACCTAAGTCTTTCAGTAAATTAAGTTTTGTATGAAGACGATCATTTTCTAGGTATTAACTAGTCACATTGTTAAAACTTTGTACTAAACTTTATTTTTGTTCACAGTTCTTCACCCGGACAAGACTCCAGAGGTGCGCGTGACCCGCAGCTGTGGTTGGGTAAAGCACAAAAGAGAGTGCTACACCGCCGACAACAAAGACCACCTCGAGGTGGTCTGCCAGTGCTTTGGGGACATGTGCAACGCAGCCGCAGCTGTCAGAGACGTCAAAGTGACAGTTCTAGCCATCATAACCTCTTCGCTCCTTGCTTACAGAAATTGAAGAGAAAAAGTGTGACAAATAATGAAAAGTCAAAGTCATAGACATTTTTATTTTTAGTGATGAATATGGAAATAGCATTCTGTGAAAATGGTGAAAGAGAATAACGAATTTAGCTCGCTATTAATTGTAATTTCTTGTTCATTATTTTAGTATAACTTTTATCTAAAGCTTTAGCCAACCAAATATAACATATCTAATTTATGTACACCGTTTATGTTATGTATACTTAATTAGGTAGGTACCTACTTTCTTTAAAATCATACGCGATCACCTTGACTGTTAATAGTTCAAGTGTTATCAAGAGAACAAATTACAATACAGATAGATAATACTGTAAAAGTTAATAACGCCTATTTAATAAGACTTGACGAATAATGTATTTAAAAAATAAATTACTTCTTATTAATACTTGTTTACTTTATTTAGCTACTTTTGAAGGATTTTAATAGCGATTTATCAGTTTTTAAGTAGGTAATTTAAGTTTTTGCACTGAATAATGCCATAACAATATCGGAGCTAGTTAACTGCGATGCTTATTGTAAACAGTGTCAATACATCTGCTGGGGACTTAACCCGTTGATATCGTAATATTACTTAATGTTGTGACTTATTAAGTTAATAATAACTTAAATACTTAGTAGCAATATTTGCTTTACTTTTGTCTTCAAAATGAAGGCTGCAGTGATTTTGTTTGTTTTTTCAATCAGCATACGACTAGGTGAGTATTAAATTAATAATTATAATTTATAAGTGATGAAAGTGAATTAGTTTAGATCAGGCATTCCCGACTATTTTGGGCAAGAGACCCCTTTTCCAAAATGACTAGATACCTCAGATCCCCATAGCGAAATTACTTTAAAATATACTATCAAATATCAAGTGTAATTAATAATAATAATTTTAATTATGATCGTTAATGTCGACCTCTGGGAAACCGATTGCCAGGGGTCGAACTTCGAAGGGTCATTCGTAGAAGGGTTTAATCATCTCAGAAACTCATACATAACAAAGTTGTTTTTTATTTCTTAACCGACTTCAATAATTTAAAAGGAGGAAGTTCTATTCTTCGCGGCTATAGGTACAATACAGCGTACCGTTTCTTCGGACCTTTTACTATTGGACCTTAGAGTAAGACGGGCTTCTGTACGGTCAGCAACGAAAGTCGTTTAGCATTTTAGTACTTTATTGATAAATATTTCAAACTGTAAGACATCTGTCAAGAAAGTTACTATGACAAAGAACTAAAGTGTTAAGCAACTTTCGTAGCTGACTGTACCAGACGAAGCCGTCGCTGCTCGAAGTATTGGACCAACTCTAAAATCGTGAAAAAAAATCTGCTGTTTCACGAAAATATAGTTAAATGTATGAAACGGCTGATTTATTTATGAAACGTATGAAACAACTAAATAAAAGATAAATAACGGCTAAGAAATCGCATAGCTTAAATGGGGTAAACAATAATACATATAAAGTAAAGTTAGGGTATTCAATAGACAATACTGACAGTAAGTAAATATACTTACTAGGTAGGTTCTATGTAATTTCATAATAATATACTTAATAATAAAATTTCAAAGAAAATTATTAAATTTCGCATTAGCACGCAATTTTTCGTGTGTGACCAAAAATGACCAATAAAGTTGGGCGTTTGTAACTTGACCGACATGAGACATCACATCACACGACACACGGGGCGTGGCAGTCACGACACGCATCAATGAGAATGAATAGAATTTAGGACAAAGTCAGTTCATGCTCCTGTAACATGCATAACGAGCTTGAAAAGGGTTTTGCCTATATCGTAATCGTAATGCCAAAAATGACATCCCAACGTGGACTAACCTTTTATTAACATGTCAAAAATTACATTTTGATGTAGACAAAATCTGGTTGCATCTGCAGGCAGCTGCTGGTACAGCACAGGCACAACATAGCATGTGCAGCCGTGCTATTCCCTAACATGCAACTTCTCTGGAGTGATCGTTTCGTCGAGTTAACTGAGTCACAGGAAAAATGCCATAGTTTCCAAAGAGTTTTTTAACCAGTAATGGGAATATGACACCTGTCAGACAACGCTGCCGCAGTGACGAACTCGACGCTGCTAACTTTAGAGAATAGCATAGCAGCTCCTTAAATTCGCCTTGTGTACGTAACGCATTATATATCTCAATCCAGGTGCTACGATCCGGTGCTACGACTGCAACAGCGCGAACAACACCATGTGCCTCGACCCCACGATCTACGACCAGGAGTCGGTGCGCAAGTACCTGCGGTTCACGGACTGCGAGCGAGGCGTGTACACCCCGGAGCCGCACGCCTTCTTCTGCAGGAAGATCGTGCAGACCAGTTAGTATAATACACTAGTGACTAAGCAAGCAAAGCAAGCAAGGTGCTACGACTGCAGAGCGAGGAGACTCATCAATACTAAATCTAGGTGCTACAAATGTCGCTACGAATGCAACTACGACTTGTACTACGGTTGATGCTACGACTGCAGATCAATGAGACCAGTCGTCGTCGGTCGGTCGGTACTACTTATAATTCAGGTGCTACAAGCTGGTACAACGACTGCAGTCCAGATCGAGGAGACTCATCGGTACTAACAATCCAGGTGCTACGAATATTGCTACGACTGCAACTACGACTAGTACTACGGTCGATGCTACGACTGCAGATCAATGAGACTATAGTCGTCACGTCGGTCGATATAATTCGATTAAATGTTATTGGCCGCTGTGAAGTTAGCCACTATGCGCATAGCCGTGCCTCACCACACGTCTCTCTAACACACTAACATCGAATTTGTGTTCTGCGCATCGTCGTCACACGCGATGTTCACAGAAGTCATAAAGTTTGAATCGAGCTATACTGCTAACAGTCCCGCTGCTACGGTGCTACGACTGCTAATCGATTGTCCATCAGCCATTTTTGATGTCCCCACTGCTGGGGCACAGGCCTTCCTTATGGGTGGTAAGGAGGATGGGCCATAACCCACCACGCGGGCCCAATGCGGATTGGTGGGTATTAACGACTGCAAATGCAGCCGGGACCAACGGCTTAACGTGCCTTCCGAAGCACGGAGGAGCTCGAGATAATAAATTTTTGGTCACCCATCCCATGACCGACCCTTGCGAACGTTGCTTAACTTCCGCAATCGCTGGGCCAGGCGCTAAACCACTGCGCCACCGAGCTCCTAATCGATTACTGCGTAGATATTGTTAAAGACCAACATGGAAAAGTTATACTGCTTGACACTTTAGAGTAGTCCAGAGTGAAGGCCTATCTTATTATTGCGTTCGTGGTAGTTAGTCAGAACTAATGTGACTTAAATATATTTTTTTATTAAAAATAAGTGAATATTTGTCCACAATCACACCGGTGTTATGTGATGATGCGGACTACGATAGAGCATGCTCATTTATAAAGCCTATTCACTATAGCCTTGAAAAGGCCCAAGGTATAATAACGATTGGGAAAAACATCGGCAGGCAGCCTGCTCCACTCCTTAGCTGTTCACAATATGCTCAAAAAAAAGTGCCTGCCACATTCTAAAAAAAATAAGAAAGTAACAGTTACAAACTAAATTGTGTCGACTTGTAGAGTAATTTAACGTCCAAGTGGTTTCCAAGAAATCTCAGCAAAGATAAGCCAATGATCCGTGCAGTGAACTGAATCGGCCTTATTATAAGGTTCTGATAAGCAAGGAGGTCGTCAGGCAGCAATGACGGGAACTGGGTCGTTGCTAATAATAAACCGTTTTATTATTAGCAACGACCCAGCCCGTGGTCGCTGGACCCGTTTTTAGCGCTAACTGGTAATGAATATTTGAGACCTTTTGACCAGGCAAAGGGCCCGAGGTCGTTCACCAACCAGATGGTCTGACCAAGTAAGAGTAGTAACCTCCTCGAGCAAATTCCATCAAGCAGTGAGAGCAACTATGGACCGAAACCGATGGAGGTAAATCGTAAAAGCAGCCGGTGATCACGATCCTCAGTTATGAGGGAACGATTAAGAGAAGAGAGACCAGCAGTACCCTTAGCACGAACAGCTATCGACAAAAAAAAACGCGCGTAAAATTACTCGACAGACAATTCTCTATGGAAAAATTCATTATCGCTTATCGGCGATAGATGGCGCTGTACAAATTTCCAATACAAAATGTATCTATCGAATGATTTTACGCGCGTAATTTTTTCGATAGCTGTTCGTGCTAAGGGTACTGGACTAATGGTCCAAATATGATAAAAAATCACCGAGAGACCTTGATATTTTTGGAAATTATGCTCGATAGCTTTAGACTAACTACGGTAAGCGTTGCAAACGCGCATGATGACGCAATGTGAATAAAAAGATTCACGCCCCGCAGCACCCCGCGCATCAAATAATTTTACTTCAGTTGCTTTTTTTGGTATTTTTAGCATTTTATTTTTCTAAAGTCGATCGATTCTGAATTAATTTTTAGTTTATTTACGATATGGTTTGTAAAAGTGTTAACGAACTTCGTCAAGTACTGCTCGTTACGCATTTGTTTTCGCTAGCGCCTGATGTTGTCTATCAGCAATACCTACAACGCGCGTTGTGGAGTGGACACACGTCTATTAATTTGTATTTACAGTATAGAACTTTTTCACTATACAAAATATTCAAAAATCAATGACAACCACAACAGAGTGACAAAGTTCTAATCTGTATACATATTCTCATACGTGACTGTACATCTATCTCCATAACTCAACAGATTATTTATTTCAGTTCTGCACAAGCACCACGATGCAGAAGTGCGCGTGACCCGCGGCTGCGGCTGGGTGCGCCACCACCGCGACTGCTACAAGGCCGACAACGAGGACCACCTCGAAACTGTGTGCCAGTGCTTCACGAGTGACTGCAACGGGGCACATCTCACGGGGTACAGTGCTGCAGTCTTACTGGGTGCAGTCGGCATCGTCACGGTTAAAACCTTTATGATGCAATAAACTCTGTGATAAGATCTTCTTCTTTTATTATATTGTTGACCCCTTTAGGAATAAAAGGAACACCATCGGAAAACTGTGTGCCAGTGCTTCACAAACGACTGCAACGGGGCACATATATCTCACGGGGTACAGTGCTGCAGTCTTACTGGGGGGCAATCGGCATCGTCACGGTTAAAACCTTTATGATGCAATAAACTCTGTGTTAAGAACTTTTCTCTTTTATTCAGTACCCTTAGCACAAACAGCTATCGAAAAAAATAACTCGCGTAAAATCATTCAATAGTTAAATTTTGTATTGGAAATTTGTACAACGCCATCTATTGCCGATAAGCGAAATTAAATTTTCCATAGAGAATTGTCTATCGAGTAATTTTACGTACGTTTTTTTTCTCGATAGCTGTTCGTGCTAAGGGTACTGACGACCCCATTAAGAATAAAAGGAAGACCGTCTGGAAACCGTGTGCCATGCTTCTCGGACGACAGCAACGGGGCACATCTCACGGGGTACAGTACAGTGCATCGTCACGGTTAAAACCTTTATGATGCAATAAACTCTGTAATAAGATCTTTTAATTTTATTGACCCCATTACGAATAAAAAAATAGAAACGTGAGCCAGTACTTCACGGATGACTGCAACGGGGCAAATCTCACGGGGTACGTACAGTGCTGCAGTACTGGGGGCAGTCGGCATCGTCACGGTTTTAAAACCTTAATGATGCAATAAACTCTGTGATACGAACTTTTTTTTTATTAAGTATATAGGAAAAAATCAAAACCCCCGTTTTGCTTCGCCGTATAAATCTTTGAAAATGCGATGCAAATGAAAATGCAACTTTAAAAGTCTCCGTATACCTAAACCCTAAACAAGATAATACTAGTTTTGGTTTAGTTTTGTAATAATTTTGGAAAGTTATCACAGAACAAAGAAACAATATTTACCCCCCAGAGAAAAATCGTATAAAGCGCCATCGTGGCGCCATCTGTGAAAGCTACCGAGCATTATTTCATGAACGGATGACCAAGCGAAGCTCAGTCAGCACCATAGAGTACGCACCACGTCTGCTTCGAAATAGACCAACAGATGGCAGTACGTAAATGCTTAAAGTTCATTGATTTAAACTTGATACACCATGGCCCTACCATGAGTTGATGCAAACTGTTTACGTTACCGTAAACTATCGGATATACTGCTCACAGTCAGTGCGAGTGAAAGAGACAAAACGATAGTTTACGGTAACGTAAACAGTTTGCATCAACTCATGGTAGGGCCACTAGTGTCATCGTATTCATACAACATAACTCATTATTCTCATTAAACTGCACAAAATATGAGATAAGGTAAAAAAAAAAATCTATCAAAAGTATTTTCAGGAATTAAATAAAAATAATTTACAAAATGCTAAACGGAATGAACAACATGATTTTCAACTTGATGTTGTATTAGTAATGCTAGTGGTTCATTATTTTGTCATGTATTATATCGTCAGGTTGGCCGAGTGGTCTAAGGCGCCAGATTTAAGCTCTGGTTCCCGAGAGGGAGCGTGGGTTCGAACCCCACACCTGACAAAGTGTTGCATTTTTGTTTTTTTTTTCTGAAATTGGAATTTTGTTTGCAGTGAATTTTTTTGCTTGCAATCGAAGCTTGCAGTACCTATGTGTTGACAGTTTTCCGAATTTCTCGTTTCAATAATTTTTCTATTGGAAATAGTACATTACAGCCGTGAACGGGAAGCTAGCGATTGCATTGTCGAGGATGGTTTGAAGCCCGAGCCGCAGGCGAGGGCTTTAATCATTCGAGGCAATGCAAGTAGCTTCCAGAACAAGGCTTGTATAGTGCTTTTTTTTTAGAAATGCGAGGAAATAAAAAACTTTTCAATTGAAACTTAATTAAATTTAATTAATATTAAAAATGAGATTTATCATAGACAAATCCTCTGAGTAATCTTGAATTACGTGCAGCGCCATCTACCGCCGAGAAGCAAAAACCCTTTTGTTAATGATAAGATGATAAGATTTCAGAGCATAAGTGAGAAAAATAATTTTTCATTTCTCATATTCGGAAAGTGATGTATATTTGAACTGAGCAGCGGGTCCAAAACTCTTCGTTCCACCCTAGGGTGGAAAAGTAATTTAAAAATAGAACTGAATTTGGCAATGAAAAAGTTTACAATAGTTAAAAAAACAAATGGTTTAAAAAAAGTTGCAGCCTTGTAGGGCGCATTCACGAACAACAACAAAACATGGTATAAACAGCCAGTACAAAATTAAAAATATTGGGCGGAGCGGCCGGCGACGCGACGTGTTCCAAATTTAAAATAAGAAAAACTATAAAATATTGGAGGGAGACTTACTCTGTGACTTTGAGCTGTGTGTGCCGTATTAAAGTTTTGTGTTGATTTTGTATTTTTACTAAAAATGAGTTTAAAATTAAAACAAAAAGTTCAAAAAAAATAAAAGAAACAATAAAACTACGCTGTAATTCGCCTACAGGAAACAACTACTTCAGGAGAGTCTCTGCCATGGACTTACCGTCTTATCAAAGACCAAAGAATATCTCCAACTTTTACAGGCATCCAACAAAGCCAAATCTGTCATTATAATAATTTATATCAAACTGTAAATATGGAATATTTATGCAAGAATTTAACTTTAAATTTCACAAATTGTTCTAATTTTTCTAGGTTTTTAAAGGTAAGTTGGTATAGGTAATAATAATTATAAGGTCTACCAATGTAGTTACTAAGTAGGTACATGTTTTTATTAATAAACATTTTGGAATAACTAAGACTTTTTTTACTTTCCTGAAATTCGAAATGAAAAGTAGAGTGTTTAACACGGGTAAAAGTCATCAATTCCATTCTCGAACTATAGCCGCCCTCGCTATGCTCGGGCGTCTAAATATCTCGAATGGGAATTGCTTCCTTTTGACCCTCGTATAACAATCTACTATTCTCACTTATGCTCTGAAATCTTATCATTCCATCTTCTTTTTTTTTGTTTTAGCTGTTCACAAAAACAAAAAAAGCAAAGGCACATTTGCACCATGCAGCCATAACTTTAGTTCCTTTTTTCTGTCACGCAAGCCAACGACAAGACAGTTAATATTATAAAGGAAAAATTATTTAATAGGTACTATATAACGATAAAAATGGTGCGCACAGAGTATATTACTATAAGAATAAATAAATATTACATTGTATTGTACCAGATTTATCAGAGACAAATCCTCTAAGTAATCTTGAATTATGTACAGCGCCATCTACCGCCGAGAAGCGAAATGAGATGGGTTTTTGCTTCTCGGCGGTAGATGGCGCTGCACGTAATTCAAGATTAACTCAGAGGATTTGTCTATGATAAATCTCATTTTTAATATTAATTAAATTTAATTAAGTTTCAATTGAAAAGTTTTTTATTTCCTCGCATTTCTAAAAAAAAGCACTATACAAGCCTTGTTCTGGAAGCTACTTGCATTGCCTCGAATGATTAAAGCCCTCGCCTGCGGCTCGGGCTTCAAACCATCCTCGACAATGCAATCGCTAGCTTCCCGTTCACGGCTGTAATGTACTATTTCTCACTTATGCTCTGAAATCTTATCATTCCATTTGAAAAAGGAATGCGGGGCGTTCCACATTTCCGAGGGGGTCTAGTTCATCACATTCTAAATTTAAAATTCAGGTCAGGAATGAATTTCAATACTTACTTCCCGCACCAGCACCAGTGCGGGAAGTAGGTACAGTGCGAAGATGATGGTCTGCGGCCACTTCTTTTTTTTGTTTTAGCTGTTCACAAAAACAAAAAAAGCAAAGGCACATTTGCACCATACAGCCATAACTTTAGTTTTTTGGTTCAAACCATCCTCGACAATGCAATCGCTAGCTTTCCGTTCACGGCTGTAATGTACCTACTATTAATAAACTTTTCAATAAAGAGTACCTAGGTAGGTATTCTGGTTTTGGTACTTTGGGCATGACAGAACATAAACTTTATTAATTTGATCTTTATTTCGAGCAATATAGAATTGTTTTTTCCGCGATGAATTGGCGAAGCAGGTAGACAGGACTTGTCTAGACGAGAGGGGCAGCTTCCCCTAAATATTTTGTTTTTTCAAGCCAGCTTTACCAGTCATTTAGATATGCATAGTGTGGTGATATTTTGAGTCTTTGTATCCTTCTTGATAAGATCTCCAAGGACATAAATTATAGTATAAGGTGGAGTGGAACCAAATTATGTAACAATACTGAAACAGGTGATAGTGTTGCATAAACTGGACAACTTTCTCCAAGGAACATAGTTAGGTCGAAAAACACCTTTTCAAATTTTGTATACATGTCTAATTAGTCTATTTATGGAACTGAGAACCTCCTCCTTTTTTTGAAGTCGGTTAAAAATTATTTACTTTAAGTATAATGTTTTTACCTTTAGATGTGTCTAAAGGTAAAAATTCAAATCGTTTTGTGAAACGATTTTTATATTAGTATGAACATGACACAAAAAGTGAAAATGTAAGATTCTTCTACTAAAAGGAAAATTTTTAGAGGAAGAACCTCACATTTGTAGGGAACATGATAAATACTGAAAAGTACATTGAGTACATTTTATTTTTAAACTTCTATAGAATATTATAAACATCACAGTTATTGTGCATGATGAAACGTTTAAAACCCTTCTCCTGTAAAATTTGCAAAAATGCAGTTGTGCGGTGCGGATATTCCACTGAATGAGCAATATTCTGTTTCTGATTTTCCATAACACACTTAATTGTGTCACACGTGTGTTTATTAGGTTACATACTTTGGAATGAGCAATGTTATGTAAGTATGTGATGGATGGTAGGTATCCAACATTTATTATTATCATCGTCAGAAAAAAAATAAGGCCTCAACCATCTTCAAGTCCTATTGATTTTACAGAATAACGCAGTCAGCATTTTAAAAAAGAAGACAAAAAATAACTACGAGGTCTTTTCGTTTCTATATCGACTGAAAAATTTATCAATGAAAACAACTGCGCAGTATGTGACAGTATGTTTGGTAAACAAACAGCTTGGAAAATTACTAGAAGTGTCTGGAGCAACCTTATCAATGTACTCGAGTGACAGTCACTGAAAATCTGCATTATTATCTTTGTAATAAAGTCCTTTATCCTGTAGCATTAGAAAAGAATGTTTTGTCACAGAATACCTAATAGTACAAGTGTATTGTTTAGGAAACGAACGCCCATACAAATGCGTGTGTGTGTGTGTGCGTATTGCGTAAAAATAATGTCACGTTTATTTACAAAAGTAGAGCAAGTCAAATTGAACTTTTTTCTGGTGACAAAGAGTTGTTTGTTCGTAATGACGGTTCCAGTATTCGCACATGCTGCTGATAATTGAACATCCGATTTATTTAGATTATATTGAATATCATTGACATAGATAATAGAATGATGTTGACATACCGATCAATTTGGTTACGCACGATTTAGTTACAATAGATCGATAGAGCGACCTAAGTAATATCATTAAATGTCATCTAAGATATATAGCTTCCTCCTATCCTGTGTATCAAGAAATCGATATAGATGGGAATGGGAATACATCAACATACCTAGTTTACAACCCTGGATACAACCCTTACTTTAAATGGAGAATCCAGAATAATTTTAGCCGAATAAGTTTAATACCCTGTTACTGAACATCAGTATACTAAAAAATAAGTCTTAAGGCGCGGTGGTAGTGAAACTAGCGCCGCCACTACATTAATTTATTTTTATTACTCGTAAACCAAGTCAATATTTAAAAAAAAGCTCATATAATAATCTCTTAAATTTTCTCTAATATTTTTGAATAACTCTTCGACTGTTATCATTCATTCTGTAAGTTTTAAAATCCATATTTGACAAAAGTGGCCACTTTGAGCTAAAATGGATTTTAAAACTTACAGAAAGAATGAAAACTGTTGAGGAGTTATTCAAAAAATATTAGAGTCAATTGAAGAGATTATTACATGAGCTTTTTTTAAATATTGACTTGGTTTACGAGTAATAAAAATAAATGTAGTGGCGGCTCTAGTTTCACTACCTACAGCGCCTTAAGTAAAATTCGTTTGTGTGCGTCTAGGGGTTAATCTGGACAGCATTATGAAAAAATCTATACCTGGCCTGGTAGAAAGCAGGCAGCACCATTCCTATTTTATAAGTAGGTAACACATTGTAATACCTAATAAAGTAATTTTAGCAAAAACCATGGGTTTTGGATTAAACCATAATATGTTTTGCCCAATTTTGTGCAATGGAGAGAGCCATGCTCGGCGTTTCCCTGCGTGATCGAATCAGAAACGAAGAGATCCGCAAGAGAACTAAAGTAACCGACATCGCTCGAAGGATTGCTCAGCTGAAGTGGCAATGGGCGGGACACATAGCGAGAAGAACCGATTGCCGTTGGGGCGGAAAGGTTCTGGAATGGCGACCACGCACCGGACGGCGCTCCGTGGGTAGGCCCCCGACAAGGTGGACCGACGATGTGGTGAAGGTCGCGGGAAGCCGCTGGATGCGGGCAGCGCAGGACCGATCGTCGTGGAGATCCTTAGGGGAGGCCTATACCCAGTAGTGGGTGTCATGCGGCTGATATGATGATGATGTTTTGCCCAAGGGATGAACATAATCAATCATATAAAAGAAAGGGCATATAAAAAATATAAACAAAACTTCCTCGTACCATTTTAATGGCAGGGGTTTAGAAGAACAATTAACTATAACTAGTGTATAATAATAATTTATATATAATTATTATTTAACACTAAGATGATTATTAGCGCTATTATTGATGAATTGGTGATTGATATTGATGAATTTGGTGGTGGTTTTTCTAAAAAAAATATTTTCAAGAGAGGGGTGACCTTTCTGGGGGGTTATTCATGATTGTCGGAAACCAACTTTCCGAATCGAATCAGAAAGTATATATTGAAAGTGAAAGTGAAATAAGCTTTATTCAAATAAACTTAATTATTAAGTACTTTTGAATCGTCTATATTTTTCTACCACCCGTTCCAGACTTTTTTAGCTGACAAGAAGAACGGGCGCAAGAAACTTATCAGCTGTAACAGCCATAAGTAACGATATTTACAAACTTGAATATATCGTTACCAGATAATTACAACAGGGTGACAGGATTATTGGCAACAACATAGACTTATTATATTACTTCAACAAAGTTCTTATATTAGCAAGTTATGTGTTACATCATTTCCACGCATTTTGATCTTTAAGATAATCGTCAACTTTATAATAACCTTTACCCATGAGCGTTTTTTTAACATGGTTTTTAAATTCATGCAAAGGAAGATCAATCACTTGTTGTGGAACTTTATTAATAAAGGCTATGCCTTTCCCCATAAATGAACCTCTCGTTTTTGCAAGCCTAAAACTTGGAACGGCAAGTTTATCTTTATTTCTTGTATTAAACTGGTGAATGTTGCTGTTCTTATCAAATGAATCATAGTGTTTCCTTACATAAACTAAATTTTCATAAATATATTGGCCTGCCAAAGTTAAAATATTTATTTCTTTGAACAATTCTCTCAAGGTATCTCTCCGCCGTAGATTGTATATGGCGCGAACAGCTCTTTTTTGGAGTACAAAAATATTTTCAAAACTGGCAGCTGAGCCCCACAATAGCAGTCCATAAGACATTACACTATGAAAATAACTAAAGTATACTAACCTTGCCGTTTCAATATCAGTTAAAAGCCTTATTTTCTTAACAGCGAATGCCGCTGAACTAAGTCTACTTGACAAGGCTTCAATATGTGGATCCCATTGCAATCGAGAATCTAGTGTAATACCTAGAAATTTTGTACTCTCAGTAAAGTCTACTTTATCGTCATTCAATTTAATATTTAATTTTGTCTTCTCAACATTAGGTAAAGAAAATTTTACACATTTAGTTTTTTTGGGGTTAAGTGCTAAATTATTACTATTAAACCAGTGTGAAACTTTAGAGAGGGCACTATTTACTTCGTCGGAACAGTTATTACCTCTGTTTACTTTGAAAACTAAAGAAGTATCATCCGCAAATAGTACAGTCTCACATAAATTACTCGCGTAGTTGGGAAGGTCATTTATATAAATTAGAAACAGCAATGGGCCCAATATTGATCCCTGTGGCACACCCATATTGATGGGGGCTCCAGTAGATTCAGTTCTATTAATTACTACTTTCTGAGTTCTATTGTACAAATACGATTTCATAAGCCTAACCGACTTATCAGAGACACCATAATGTTCTAGCTTCTTTAATAGTGTTTGGTGATCAACGCAATCGAATGCCTTAGAAAGGTCACAGAAAATGCCAATTACATCCTGCTTTTCTTCCCAAGCGTCAAGAATATGTTTGAGAAGTGCAATTCCAGCATCAGTAGTACTTTTACCCTTGGAAAATCCAAACTGGTTTTTATGAAGTATATTATTGTATGTAAAGTAATCTAATAATTGGGAATATATAATTTTTTCAAATATTTTACTAAGTGCTGGTAGTATAGATATTGGCCTAAAGTTAGCTGGGTCACTTTTATCCCCAGATTTAAAAAGAGGAATCAATTTACTATTTTTCATTAAGTCAGGAAAGACCCCCTCGTCAATACATTTGTTAAAAATAAAAGCCAAGTAGGGGGCTAGTATATCAATTATTGATTTAATAATGCTTGTTGACATGCCCCAAAGATCTTCTGTTTTTTTAACATTAATTGTTTTAAAAGCTTTAATGATATCTGCACTATTTATATATTTAAAGGAAAAACTTTCATTGCACTTATCAACACTAGACTCCAGAAGGGAGACAGCGATGTTGGGACTAGCACTAAGAGTACTGGTAGTTTCTACAGGTATTCTAGCAAAGAAATCTTCAAAAACTTTAGCGACCTCATTGTCAGATTCAAAAGTTTGATCACCAGTTTTTAAACAGAAGGAATTTATATTGGATTTTGATTTGCCCGTTTCTTTGTTAATAATATTCCAGGTAGCTTTAATTTTGTTATCAGCTAATTTTATTTTATTTGCAAAGTACTTGGACTTTGCTAGGATACAAACTTCTCTGAATGTTTGTGAATACTTCTTGACAAATTCAATGAAGTTAGGATCACAAGAAGTAGCTTTCTCTGCATAAAGTTCGTATAATTTCCTTCTGCTTTTATATATGCCGGGTGTGGCCCAGTCACTAAATTTCGTACTATCATTACATTTGATGACTTTTTGTTTGAAAGTTTCACTAAATTCAGTTTTGACTATGCTAAATAAATGATTATATAAGTTATTGGCTTCAAAATTTGGTTCTGGTAATGTTTCAATTTTACTTGTGACATTGGTTCTGAATTTTCCAATACAGTGTTTCTTTATTGGCCTACACATTATTTCCCGTTTAGGCCGAACATGATGGTGCTCAATGGAGGCTAATTGTCCACTATGGTCGGATTTAATACAATTCAAAATTGATTTTTCAATGACATTACAGTTACAGAAAATATTATCTAAGCAGGTTGCCGATGTGGGTGTGATACGCGTTGGTTCATTAAAAATATGTAGTAAATTAAATGATTTAAATAGGTTTATGAACCTACTCGACAGTTTGGCTAATTTAGGGTCTAAGATGTCGACGTTAAAATCTCCACAAATCGCGACTTTTTTATTCTTCCTACAAGTTATTTTTAAGACTTCCTCCATAGTGGACTCAAACTCAGAGTAATTCGCGGTGGGGGGTCTATATACGCATACAATAATTATTTGATCAAGTTCCACACAAGACAACTCAATAGTTCGTTCAATTGAGAGGGATACTACATCTTTGCGCTCTTTACATTGTAAACTATTGTGTAGAATAATAAGTGAACCCCCTCTTATAGCAGATTTCCTACTAAACGAGCTAGCAACTTTATAATTATCTAAACTTAAAAGTAATTCGTGCTTTTTCAACCAATGCTCAGTAACACATAACACATCAATATTTTCAGAGTTTATGAATAAGCTTATTTCTAAATCTTTGCAAGAAAAGCCTTGTATATTCTGATGTACAATTCTTAAAGACTTTGGCTTTTCTATTGTTAATTCAGGGCTAGAGGACGCCTCTATTGTCTTAGATGGTAATTTAAATGAGAAAAAATATTATTACTTGGACTAAGTAAAATGTTACAATTATTTTTATTTGGAACAGATTCCAAAGTTGAATGACTAATGTCAATAGTTGACTGCTCAATAGAAGCAGTTGTTTTACTAGCCAGATTATTGGCTAAATGTTTAAAATAAAAAGATAGCGATAATGCTATTTGTCTCCTAAAAGAACTAGGCAGATAGAACTTATCTTTTGTCAAGTAAAAACTATTAAATAATTTATTGATGTCAATTATGTGTAGCTGTTCACTATTATGGAATGCTACCGTATTCAATGTAACATTCAACTGATACCTAACGTTATTTTCCATTTGTGACACACTTTTGCAATAAGGGAATGTGAACAAAATAACTTTTTTTACTTTCAAAGACAATAAGGTATTACAATAAGCTATCAGTTGGTTTTTGTTCACATTACCCCTATTTCCTATCAAAATTATCAAATTAGTGTTTTCATTAAATGATTTTTTAACAATAATTCTCATCAAGTCATCCAAAGTTGACCCAGGCATACAATAATTAATAATATTTCCCTTGGTGTGTTTCTGAATTAATTGGCCTAAATTCTTACCCATCTCATCGCAGAACATAATTGTTTCACAACAGTTCTTCAACCTTATGCTACCAAACTTTGTAAATGCATTGTGCTTTCGCGTCAGAAAGATAATCGAATGCCAGTATTTGAGAAAAGCTATATATTTTTGTAATATACCTAAATAAATACTTTCGAGTAGATTTCCGACATTCGTGAATAACCCTACTACCCCAGTAAAATTCTACATTAAAAAAGCAAAACGCGATGTAAAGCTGCATTTTTGGTATGTTATTTGGACACCTTAGAGGTGTGTACAACTATGTTTTGCGCCAAAAAAGTTGTGCTACCTGCGTGATACGAGAAAAACTGCAAAAATTTACAGTTTTTGCAGCTTAATTGAAAAACTATGGGCTTTTGACATTAGTTGCTGTTATCATTTTGAAAGTTTATTAAATTTGAAAAAAATAAAGCCTACCCACAGCTCCGTTTGTCTAATAGTTTTTAAGATATGATGCTTGAAACATTTGCACTCACAGGCACATCTAACCGCCCACACCTTTATTTTCATACAATGATGCTCACTTCATAGTCTCATAAATAAAAAAGTTTTTACATTTCTGCAATCTTTTGCATGTTAATAGATTAGTCAGGTGCACATTTTTCGAATAAGAATGTCAAATAAGTATAGAAACCACTCAATTTATCCAGAAAGAGGGAAAGGTAAACCAATTGCATCTTGATGACCCCAAATGAGCACCTTATTAATCTATTAACATACGAATCATTGCAGATAATAATATATGCACAACATTTTTTATTTATGAGACTGTGAAGTGAGCATGTTTGTATGAAAATAACGGTGTGGGCGGTTAGATATGTGAGTGTAAGTTTTACAAACATCATATCTCAAAAACTATTAGACATACAAAGCTGTGGGTTAGCCCAAATTGTTTCAAATTTAATATACCTACTTTCAGAATGATAATATCAACTAGGAAATGTTAAAAGCCCATAGTTTTTGAATAAAACTTTAAGCAAAATTTTTTGAAGTTTTTCATGTATCACGCAGGTAGTAGCACAACTTTTTTTTTTGCTTGCAAAACATAGTTTTACACACCTCCAAATAACATACCAAAAATGCAGATTTACATCGTATTTTGCGTTTTTAGAACATTTGTTTGTAAGATTTTACTGGCCTATACAAGGCCTAAAGTAAACTTGACTTGGGCCAGATGACTAGGGAAGGAACTATGGAAAAAGTCAGAAGGCATGGATTTTTAATAGTCGGCACATGGTCGGCTTTATTTTGTATGGAATCTTCAATGTAACCATCAGCCACCTTGCTGGATTTTTTTAATTACTTACCGCCCTAGGGTTTCTATTAATTACTTACCGCCCTATATAGGGCTTTTTTTAATTACTTACCGGATTTTTACTTACTTACAGTATTTTTTTAATTACTTACCGCCCTAGGGCTTTTCTAGCTACATTATTACCTTAGAGCGCTAATTGGTTACCTACAAGCCCCATTTGGGGGTAATAAGGACCTACTTACCGAATATGAGAGATGTAAAAATTCATAGTAACGCCCGGCTTCCTATTTCAATGTAAGTAGTTAATTGGTTTACGTGGTAGATAATTGGTGTTTACGTGTTTACGTTTTTGAATACCGAGAATCACAGGACATCGTAACTGGGTATAGGTACCTACCTACCTATAAACATGTCATCAAGACCAAAATAAGTCGTCTACTTTCGTAGAATGCTAAACAGGCACACATCTAAATGATCAAATCAAACGCTACTTAGGTAGGTAGTTAATAATATAATTAAATATAATTGAGACATATGTGTATGATTTATTCAACAGCAGAAATCAATATGACAAACAATTACAAATAGAATATTTCCACTAACTCACCTGTTCGAGGCAAGGTACCCAAAAGACTGGCGGCATTGCCCCTTTGTAACGATACAATGCTTATGCGCTGAGCAAAATAGTTGCCAGACCTTCGGTCACCTGTTGCCTCCAACGGGCGAGCAGTTAGGTCCTTTAAAAACAATTTTGCATTTGGACCCTAGGGGCCCATTGTCTCCATTGCAAAAGGAAGGAAAAAGTATGCCTTCCCCAAGTACCGGTATACAGTTACTGTGTAAATACAGGTAGGTAGGTACCACTACCTAGGTACCTAGGTACCACAGAACAGTTATATAACGATGGCTTCGCATGAATCACGTTGTACAGTTCTCGGAACCTGGGTGCCTACTGCCTGTGCCTACGTCACCTTCCACCAGTCTGAAGGTCAGACCATTCAGCAACTATTGATCCGACGCTCCGTTTAGTTATGTTTCAGTATTTGCCTGTATTTTACTTTGTAGTCGTGTGAAGCCATTTTGCAAGTACAATCGACAACACGAGTAAAAGGGACGATTTACGATAATAAATGTTGGTCTACAAAAGAGTTTCTAGTTATACCTACCTACATGCACACACTATTTTACATTCTTTTACAATTTTTGTGCTGTTGTGTAGGTTAATGAATCTACATTTATTTTATCGTATTTTAAACGAAGATAAGTACCTAGGTACCTATCGTATTTTTTATTACTAAATCCCTATCAGTTTCCCTATGTTTGTTTGTACCTACTACCTACGTAACAGACACTTCGATCATTAGATGATCGAATAACAGACACAGACACATTTATAAAGTAGGAAGTGCATTGCATACCGTATTACCTACAAGCTTATTTGAGATACCAATGACTTCTTATACAAACATCTAGAACCTTACAAGGCCTATATTCATTGTCATATTCTATTCGTCATGTCAACAAAATGCTAGCAAGCGATTAAAAATGAAAACTAAACCTTATGTAACCTGTCACATGAAGATGCCTGCTGTAAAACAAGATCACGTTTTAGTACTGCATTCACATGCCGCAGTCGACATGTGAATTATCAGCTGTATCTGTCTGTATACACAGAGAAACGTGAATGCACACATACAGCCAAATGTTTTGACGCATTACCCACACAGACGCTAAAACCCACGTGTCAACAACTGCACACAAACAAAAAACCTATATTTAATTTCTCACACACACACTCGTCTTGCTGTATTGATAACGGGCAGACGATACGCACACAAAGAAAATTAACCACTCAATGACGTCCGAAAGGGGATGAGGGGCGCGGGGAGGGAAAGTACAGAATAAACGATATATTAGGGAGCGCTGACGCATCTGCAATCAGTTCAATTTCAGACTTAAACAAACACACATCTCGTAAGGACAAATTCAGCGGCCTAGGCCATTGCAATGGGTATGTACGCCTAGTTTTTACCACACCCATCATCATCTCATCAATAATTCCGATGCAATTTAATGTAACCACGATCATCAATCATCTTTTATCATCTCTTTATTTATTGAACCAGGTCAACGGCCTATCAAGTAAACAATTACCATAAATCCGAAAATGGCGCAGGTTTTATTCATTATTTATATCCATTTTTTTTTATATTTTTCTAATTTCACGTTTTTATATTCAATTGTTATTTTCAATTGGTACAATAATATGATCGATTTGTTTTGTAACAAGGATAGAATCATTTGATTCCATATAAAAGTTATTTTATAGAAATCTTTCAGTATCCACATTTTCAGCAAACTCGCCGACTAGGCAATTTTTTTGTAACAAAGTATTTAATGTCAAGTAATGTTTTAGCCAAAACTTTTCGAAATTTCCAAAATTTCATGCGAAAAATTTATTTAAAATGTATCAATCAATATCTAGAATATAGAATTTTAATGATAAAACAAAAAATATTCAGCATAATTTTTATCTTGAATCTCACCCAACAGGATGAAATATTTAAAGTACAGTTAATTTATCGCAAAAGAAAAAAAATGCATTGGTTATGCAATCGTATCGCAGACCGAAGTGCTAAGCAATGTTATTGATTTTTCTTCGGAAACCATTATGAGTCACCGACCGGCGACCTTGGACAGCCTCGCTTGGTTTCCATCATATCACTATGCGAAATTAAACTATTTTCACATAACTGCGTATCTCTTCAAACTTATCTTTTATTAGGGGTACTTCCAAAGCGAGACCTATGAAATTCGCAAAATTTCTATAAAATTTTCATTTGATGGGACTTGTCCAAAACTTTGTTTGAAACTTTGTGCACAGATCCTGCCAATATAATTAGATAGTTACCTATTGTCATTATTTTTGAGCTTTCTAAATTAAATATCATCATACTTACATATCATTGTGATTTAGGTATTTGCGAATATAAAAAAATGTCTTCTATAAATTCAGTCTTGTACTCAAAACTTAAATACTTTGAACAAATGCATTTTGAATATTATAAATTTTAATTTCGTAAGTACCTACCTATTTTGGCATCAGAGGAACTCTGAAACTTTTCTCTTGAATTTTTACCACATGGAAACAAGAACATTGCGCAAAAATAACTTTTAATAATTTCACTATGACGTTGTCGGGAAGGTGCGTCATCCAAAGTCCATTAGTTGGTCTCGCGTGACCGATTTCATTAAGTCCATCAATTTAAGTTTATGTCTCCTTCTCGGTATTCAACTATTCACTGAAACTAACACTAAATACCTAATTGTAAATACGGGGGGTTTTGTGTTGCATAAATCGTTTTTAGGATTTCCACTCTTTACATTGATGATTGACTTCGATCAGTTAATGTAATGACAGTGAATAATATTATTATCATTGTTGTTTACAAACACAGACAGAATTTTAAACAAAAAGTTAATCGACACATTCGTTGCATGAAATTTCAAAGTTATCTCTCGAATAGGTGTTTCATGAAGTGAAATAAAACATTATCGTTTGCATATTACGCTTTATCCATTACATCCTACTCATAATGACTTTGATCAATGGTAGTCATCCTGACTTCCATCTATAATTTTTTTCCAATATTTGCAAAGTGTACTTACAATTTTGTTTTTTTTACAGATATGTTTAATATAAAACCGTTAAGTAAGGACGAGTGGTCTCCTGATACGCTGAACGGCGTGGAGGCCACAGGGGTCGCGGGCGGGCACCTCGCTGACCCCACCGATGTCGCGTCCACCTCCGCCGAGGAGCGCGCGCTGCGCCGCGTCACCGGCCGCTGGGGCGCCGAGTGGTTGAGCTGACTCGGCTCCGGCACCGGCAAGCCTGCGGCCTGGCCCGCAGACCACCCCCTACCGCCCCCGCGGTGGGGAGCGCCCCGCCCGGCCCTGCACCTCACCCTCCAGCAATATGAGGAGATGGTCGCTAAGGCCGAGGCGTTGTTAAGCCGACTCGTCGTCTCAGAGAACTATGACTCCGTCAACAACTTCCTCAGTCTATACGACGCTTATATGGCGTCCCCTGATGAGGACCTCGAGACCTTCTTCCCCAAGTACAACCCGCCGATCCGCGCGCACAAACACACTTGCGTCGGTCTCGCCATGGAAGTTATGAAGCGTCTTAGAGTTTTGGAGAAAGACTACCCGGGCATCACCAAATCAATGATGCTCGTGTCTTGCGATGAGAACATTCAGGACCTGCTCGACTACACGACGTCGTTCCCTGGACCTCAAGGGTTCCTGATCGAGACGGAGAAGGACCACGTGATGCTGGCTATACACGTGAAGGTCGGAGGAAGAACTGGTGTCTTCCTCTCCGACTTGGGGTACCACATCTCCCGAGTCGTGACCGTGATGGCTGATCGTTGTTATCCACACACTGGTAAGTCTTGTTCTTGACTTGTGTGCTAAAACGTTATTTAAATTAAACCATTGACAACCCAATAACCTTCCGATCTGCTTTTCCAGGCTGGTTTACCCAATCTGACGAGCCTCATTGCCGCAAGGAGTACAACTACCAATTCAACTCCCACAATAGCGGCTACGTGGAGTGGCACGAGCGGGAGACCAGAGGCGGAGTCACCAAGGAGCGCCTGTCCCTCGTCTACGTTGCCAGAAGCTACATGACAGCAGTCAGCGTCACTGAGAAGAGGAACCTGATTTGGGACTTAAAGTATGTTTTTAAAGCATTTTGCATTATGGAAGGTAGTTAGATAGATATAGATAGATATTACAGAATGCTAAAAGTTGAGTTCAAAGGTCGTCATCAAGATCATGTACCTACTTAACTTATCGTAGAATACGAACACCAAAGTAATTAGCCAGATAAAATTATGATTTATGAAGAGCAAAACCTTTTTATCATCAAAATGTTATTTAATCTTTGTGAGTGAGCAATCATAATATAATTAAAAGAACCAACGCAAATGTAGAGGTCATGAAGGTTTAAGGGGCTCATGACCTCGGAAATCGTAGATGATCAAGGTCGTAGAACGGAACTGCCTACGTAACAGTACCTACGTCTTTTTTTCAGGAGTCTTCTAGCCAGGGACCCGAAGGGCCACCTCACAGCCGGCATCTACTTCCACGTCAAAAAGATGAAGAAAGACCAGCAGTTCACCATATTCTTCGACAGCAACAGCGGCAAGCAGCGGAAGAAGCTTAAATTCGAAACCTTTTTGGAGCTGCAAAAGGTAATTTTTACTCTTTTTCGTTTTTGGCTTATAGATAAGTGGCAATTCGCCCACACCCGCAATCTAGTTTAACAATTTCTAGTCGCACGTTTAAGTTAAAGTTAAGTATAATTTGCCAATCAATAGGTACCACGCAAGGAAACTGAATTGGTTAGGTAATTTTTGAAATAATAACAAATAAAATTTGGAATAAATGAAACAATCAAAAAGAAAACTCAAATTGCGGGCGAGTTTCAATCGAGCGAGTTGCAGACTTATGCTTCCATTTTCTGTTACAAAATGGCTTTTTGAGTTTTTGTCGTTATAGGTAATAAATAGATAGTCAAAATATGTTTAGTTACAGTTATTTTCTCCAGTTAATGGTTTTGGCAACTACGACATTTCACAGCCATAGCGTCAGTACTTTGGCAATCTGCCAATCTATAAAAATATGGAATGCGCAGAGCTTTGATGGTGAGAAAGAAAAACCTTGTTTTGAGAAAATTCGCAATCGTTTCATTTAACCGATAAAGATTCATTTCAGTATTTTTTTTAATACACAACGGGATAGTGTTTGGACTTCACCTTACCTAATGTTAAGTGACGATAAGGCCGAAAATGGAAGCGCACTACTCCCAGAATTCTCATCACTGAGGAACTGGCTATCTTACTTGTAACTGCGAAAGACAACAATTTTTAAATTGTTTTTATGGCGTCAGACTTAGGTAAGATGGTGGTAGCTAGCCAGGCGGACTTAAAAAAGCCCTACCACCAACCAAACCGAGTACAAATTGAATCCCCCTCCTGGGAATCGAACCCTGCGTCTTATGCGGCTCCACACGTTGGCCACAATATTGGCAAATTCATCGTGCGTTGCCGGTTTTGTAACAAATGCTTCGTAGAGGTTCCTTCAAAAGCATCAACGAACGATACATTGGCCAAGGTTAGGGCCAACGTGTGGAGACGACATATTACACGGGTGAGCGAACCACTAGGCCACAAAGGCGGTTTATTACGTAATATTCGACGAGAAGGGACTTTTTATAAAGAATTTTCAATGATCGTTTAGAAAACAACTAAAAAAAACATTTGTATGTTGTTCCGATCAATAAAATGATTTTATCTCTGTCTTAAAATTATGTAAACTCTATAAATTGTTTTGTTTTTTTTTACAGATCCCCGATGACGTAGTTGAGGACGTGGACCAGTGCAATGACCAATTGCGCCTGAGGGATGGGGAACTCCTCTCCATCCTAAACAGACTGGCTACCATCATGGCCGACCAGGAGTACGTGTCAGAGGTCCTCGATATCAACGACAAAGTCGTCCAACTGTCAGCTGGAAACTAAACATCGTGTAGTCTTTAAATATAAAAACAAAATATTAATTGTCTGCTATGTTATAGAAATTTGTAATTGGAATGAAGAATTACCTACTTTAAATACCATAGAAAATCTGTCTTAATTTTTTCGTCAAACGGAGGCTTAGAAAATATTTGAAAATGGAATTATTTCTTAGGGTTTTTTTGTCTTTCGTGTATTTGGTTATTCCTCCTGTAATCTTCATTTAGTTTTTCATGTTAGATTCATTCGTAGTGATTTACATTCTCTTTGTTAGATTCACGTTGTAGTTGATTAGTTAGTTATATCGAAATGTGTAGTCGTAAATTAGACTTGTTGTAGTTTTGTAGTAGACTAGAAACTACTCTCTGAGACAAAAGACGAGAATGGCTGGGGCAAATAAAACATGTAAAAGAGATAGATATATTTTGTTTTTTTATCAACCCACGGTAATTCTATCAACCTTTCTCTATCAAAAAAAGTAAAAAGATGATATGAAAAGCAATGACTATTTTATATTACGAAAAGTTGTCATTTTGCAGTTAAAATTAATACGATCTGTTAAAATATTAGTCATCAAATAATCTATTTATTCCTGTGAAACCCAAAGAATAAATAAAAAATATAAGAGAGAGAGAGAGAAGAGATTTAAATAAATTTTAATACTTAATAATAATAATAATAAAATTTATTTATTTGTTCCAGAAAATAAATACTCTGAAACCAATAAACACTTAAAAATAAATATAAGTATTACAATAAATTATGAATGAATTAACTTTAAGTATTATAGCAAATTATGAAACAAATTCGCTTGGAACAAAAAGGCATGCAGCTCAGCATCTGACAGCTGAGTCATCACTGTCGATGTTATTCTGCCACATCCCAAACTAAGACATTTCTAATTCTAAAATGACAATTTAGGAAGTTAGATAAGAATTAAGTAATGATTTGAAACGTTATAAGTACATAAGTCCACTACAAATTGAACTCCAAACTAGCCGCTTTATATTGTTCTTCAAGGAACCATATTGCATTGCACTTTCTTTTCTAGATATCATACTCTGTGTTATCTATCACCTTTTGTAAATTGACTTGTGTAATTTTTTTTCATTAATTTTCTATGAACCAAATTGTTTTGGGAGAGCGCGTTGATGTCTTTTGAATCGTAAAATTTTCAAAATATGAAAACAATATTTCATTTAAATTCTTGTCAACAAACTACGTACTAAGTGCTTTTATATGAGAGTTACCAAATAGTTAACGATCATTTTTTGTACTCAAAATACCTGTATGTAATAAAAAGTATATGAGGTGTAACTTTGATTTTGAGAAAAACAATACTTTTAGCTCTCTGCAAGATCTCTGCCACAGATCACAATGTCGAGTGGCTTGAACGCCGCTTTTATTGTAACAATCTTTATTGTGCATTTATAAAACAACTGTTATAAAAGGCGGACTTAATGGTAAAAGCAGTGCTAAAAGCATTCTCTCCCAGTCAACCTTTAGGTAACAATTTATCAATGAAGGCGGTACACAAAGTCAAATAGTAATAAATACAGACAACATACAGACAAACGGACAAAAAAGAAAGTTTATGCAAAGATTACACATTACCTATTTTGAGTTTTCTAAGAGTAAGGCATGAATTTTCTTTTTAAAGGAGACTTAGCTGGGATAACTGCTGATAGATTCAGGGAGACTATTTCAGAGACGCAGAGCTTGCAGTGTGAGTTAAAGAATCGGACATGTAGCCGGAATGAAGGAGAGGATGAAAGAGAGTTAGTAGATCGAGGTGATCTTTTCATGGTGTTACAATCTTTGAGGTCCCAGCTTTGATTCCTGGCAGGGTCAATGTGAAAAAACTAACTTTTATATTTTGACTCGAGACTGCGTATTTGGGTGACGTCTTTGTTTGCGATTTTCTTATCACAATAGATACGGACTTTGGGGCAAGAGTAAAGTACCTATGTAATGTAGTTCCATTGTAGTTAACATAATATTTATCACATAAGTACAAGTAAGTTTGTATATTTATTCTATGATACCTCGACTATTAGCTCGGGCGCGGGCTCCTAGGCTGTCACTCGCAAAATGTGCTAGTGATAAATTCAATGAACTGTGTAGAACTTTCGATTTTGACATTTTCAACACAAATACGACCTGGGGCCTGTTTCTCGAAAACGCGATCAGTACCCTTAGCACGAACAGCTATCGAAAAAAATAACGCGCGTAAAATCATTCGATAGATAAATTTTGTATTGGAAATTTGTACAGCGCCATCTACCGCCGATAAGCGAAATGAAATTTTCCATAGAGAATTGTTCATGACCGTGTTCATGAAAGTGTTCATGACCACTGTCTGGAAGCGGTTGGAAGACAGAGCATAGATGTTCTGCGAAAGTCGTTTTTCTATTAATAACTTATTTAATAAAAACCTCTGAGGGCGCCACTTTCGGTGGGGTAGCCACCTTAGAAATTAGATTTTAAAAGAAGAGCGCCATCTAGTAAATACGCCATACACTAATCGAAGCAACGGCAACGCGCTTTTAGTTCATTGATTTGCCGTACTTTGCTGCGCTGAGTGGATTGTGCATTTGACAAACATTTTCGATTTCCCAGCCAGAGGCATTTCAGCACCGAGGCTAGACGTTGTCAAAAAGGAGTCGTTCTTTCCTGGGTTCACTTTTTTAAAATTTTCCTACACCCATGATATTTTTTTTTCTCGTAGATTTCTTTCGTGGGGCAAGGTTTCCAAAAAGAAAAAATATTAATACCTGCAAACATAAATAAAAAAATATTTAAAAACTCGAATAATGGTGCTCTTCATCGTGTATTTCTTAATGTTTTCGCTTTAAAATGAAAGTGTCTTACTATTAATTTTACTCTCCCGAGTATATCAATAAGTTCTAATGCTTGTTACAAGTTTTTACTGTTGATTTAATCCTAAAAATCCATTTTGTGCGGCTGCCGGCTGTTAAGGGATATTCCTTTGCGTTTTTATTTCTATTAAAATGACTACATTGGCTGTTGATATGTCATTTGTCATTTTATTTGATATCTGACAGCATCAATGTGATATATGACAGTAAAAAATTGATGTTGCCAAGGTAGAAAAACGTTTTGGGTTGCTGTTTTGTTAACTTTAACTATCCAACTTTAAAAATAAATAAAAAATGTTTGCAGGTTTAAAAAAAATATTGATACATGGACAGGTTCCTTATTTTGTTCTCTTTCCATAAAGTATAATTTTATGACCGTAGGCCACGGGTCACCCAAATGGGCCCAGCCTCCATACAAAAATGGAACAACTTCTTTAAAATACTGTTGTAATAGCAACTAAATAGTTATTTAAATCTTTGGTAGCAACTTAATTGTATCTAGGACCGTTATTACATGGATAACTAGTGTAATTTGAATATAACAATTTTTCATATCCGCTTTATTGCCTGCACATTTTTCATTGTCACATCCTCTCTGGTTGACTGGGAGAGAATGCCTTTTTAGCATTAAGTCCGACATTTGCTGTATTTTTATATATAAGCAATAAAGATTAAATAAATAAACTTTGAAGTCTGATGTTTTCAAATAATTCAATTTTGACGATGACTTGATTTATTTCATTGACATTTATTTAATTCATTTAAAATAGCTACCTACTTCATTAATATGGCATTGTGTATTGTGCGAATTCTGACATTTTCTTTTGTTTTTATCAGAAAAACGCCAACACGCACTACCCCCGTGATCATCACCAACGAACCTTGAACGCTGGTTTGATAAACTCAATAAACTGTCCTATTAATTATTGCGGTCACATTTAAATAAACAATTTTCCTGAATTAATTGTTCAAATACATATCATAAAGCAATAACTAATTACCTAACACTACCTACGTAAACGTAACACAATCACAGAAGTAAGTAGGTACTTACTTAGTTTATGTTGGACGTGAAAAGTTGCGCCAAAGGACCATGTAAATTATTTCATTACAGTAAACGTGGCGTCATGTATTTTCACAATCAAACGAACGTGAGTTTAGTATTTACGCATGATTTGCACTAATAAATTAATATTGTTGGGCAGGATATTACTACAAAATTGCGCAACTTGTTATTTGCTGGTCATAATGTCTAGTCTAGAGTTATTAAATTGAAACTGGGCCTATACGTAATATAGTGACTTTCAAAGTCACATTAAATAGGTTAGTAATTAATCGGGTAACAATAAATTCCCATTTTGGGTAACAAAAATACTGGATATAGAGCGTACTGAAATACTACTCAAGTGGGCGACGGACTGTGGGCGACTACAGGTGTCTTTAAAATACAAATTGAGTAACTAGTTATTCAGAACGGGCGACCAAATGACTATTTGGGCGACAACCTAGAGAAACAGAATACATAATAGTGCTAGAGGCACATAAAACATTTAAAATTTGGCACATAAAATATGTTAAAGATTTAGATGATTATTTTTTTTGTTTGAAAGGGTATACTTCAAGAATGGTCACATTTTAATTAATTAATTTCATCGGTATTGGACTTTGAACTTCGAATATACACAAGGGAACTCCTCAATGTCAAATAGTATATGTAAAGTGATTTAGATTTTGGTAGGTTTATGATAATCCAAAATAAACCAAATCATGGTTGCGTGCGATGCAACGTTCTGGACTAGACTTGGACTACGAAGACACAACGGAACTCCTCAAAAACAAACAGCGTAAATTTTGAAATTGAGTTCTGTACCCTTAGCACGAACAGCTATCGAAAAAAATAACTCGCGTAAAATCATTCGATAGATAAATTCTGTATCGGAAATTTGTACAACGCCATCTATCGCCGATAAGCGAAATGAAATTTTCCATAGAGAATTGTCTATCGAGGAATTTTACGTGCGTTTTTTTTCTCGATAGCTGTTCGTGCTAATGGTACTGGGCATTTTACCATTGAAAATATTATAATATAAAGTTAAAAAATATTTACACGCTGCGCTTACATAATACCTACCACTAAAAAGTTGAAAATAAAAAGCTTTTAAAAAAGAAAACCTCCTTCAAAAAACCTGAAAACAAAAACAGCTTCAAAATTAAATACCTCTAAGGGCTTTTAGAAAATAATGAAGTTGTCCTCCAGCCCCACCCGACTTCAATAGACAGAATGGTTCGAATATTATTTCTTGCTTTTTAGAGGTAGATATTTAATTTTGAAGCTGTTATTGTTTTCAGGTTTTATAGGTTTTCCTTTTTTTTAAAAAAGCTTTTGTAATCCACAGTTTGTCGCCCGTTTAGTTATTTTGGTCGCCCAAAAAATAAACCGCTGCCCGGTTTAGTATTTAAGAATCCCATTAACAGTCGCCTTTAATTATTTCCAGTCACCCAATTTATTAATTCCCTATTAAATACTCACTGGTCTAATACCTAATTAGTAATTAGCAATTCTTATTTTAGGTAGTTCATAGTTTTAAGTTATGTACTTATGTTCATTCTCATTAGTTCTCTGAAAATGGACGATCAAATTCTTAGAAAAGTCGTTATTTTTGAAGTCAATGTTCATAAATTCTCAAGGTTCTTTGATTATGCCCATAATTAGACCAAAGTATTAAGGCGCTTGTATGACCGAAAGTGGCGCCCTCAGAGGTTTTTACTTAATAAGTTATTAATAGAAAAAGATTTTAATAATGTTTATCGTGGAGATTTTGATCGATTTGATGTGCCACGTTAGTAAGTTCACTGGGGTAAGTAAATTTTGCTAATATAGGTACCTATATACTTTATTTACTACGATTGTAGGTCTTCAATTAAGCAAATCAAAGCTAAAATGACGTGTAAGTACGAGTTGAGTTTGCAAATAATACTACCCCAGCTCCTAATTTAATAAATACCTTTTGAAGTCACGCGTACAAACACGTGAACAAAACATTTGACAGTTCATTGTTATCTCCCGCAGCAGTAAGCAGACCGATACAAATCGTTATACATAGAAGAACTATCAATTTAACTGTGTGTGTACTATGTATAATATTTACCTACCTACTTTATTTCCTATTCCGATAACGATACACGCGTCTTGAATGCGTCACAATAGAATTCGTCTATCGAATATTTCTTTGAAAACACAAGCTCGTGGTAATCACAATTCACAGCTGTGTTGTTTGATAGTGGGGGTGTGGGAGGGGTGGCGCTGCCATGCGCAGTTGTCATGGACGCCACGTTCACACGTGCAGAGCTTGCGGCAAAGCGCAGTGTAGGGACGTGGTCAAAAATAGTGCTAATGCTGAAAACGCGATGGCAAAAATAACCGTTTCTCTGAAAACGACGTAAAGGCTCAGATCTAAGAAGGATGACATTATAATAAAAACACGTTTTCAAAACGGATTAAATTATTACAAAAAAATCGGACTAAAAACATTCTTCCAGCTCCATCATCAGACCCTGGAAACTATTTCCCAACAAAGTACTCGTCAAGACGATTCAAACGAGCCGAAACTCGATGGGGTTGCACGGTTTCAATATTGAGTTCCTATGACATGGCCTTCCAGCTTCATCATCAGACCCTGGACCACATCTACCGTTAGAGTACTCATCAAGACAATTCTAACGAGCCCAAACACGATGGGGTTGTATGGTTTCATCATAGATTTCCTGTGGCCTTCTTCCGGATCCATCATCAGATCAGCTTAATGACACCATAATATTGCATTGCTTTCAAGATCTGACCTATGTTTAAAGTTTCAAGTCTCTAGCTCATCGGGAAGCTAGTATAAAATCGTTCGCAAACTATGCGGACAAATAAACGAGAAAGCAACCTAATAAAAACGTGTTGATTCGTCTCGTTATAAGCATGTCCCCTGTCCCACCCACTGCCACTTTTGTCTGGTGAGCAATCGTATCCTGAAATTTTTTACGAGATTTTATTTTTATTTTAGAGGTTAACCTACCAAATTCTGGTATTGGAAGGCTTCTGAAGTTTAATCTTCTTCAACTCCAAACCAACGATGATTTGTTTATAGCAACGAGTGATACTATTTAGCGAGCAGCGCGATGCAGTTAACGATACAATTACAACGTTTGTGGAAGTCACTATAATCCGCTACATAAATATAATAACGAGGGCACAGGCACACCGCTATTCAACGATCAGTTTGCCTGGTGTCGTTGAAGGTGATCCACGTTCGGATAGAGCGCGCCCGAAGGCAGCGATCTTTTCTTTTTTTATTTGGCTTCTAGCCGTTGTATGGGTGAGTTGACATCTTTATTCACTTTTCAATTTAAAGTGCCTTTGTTGTAATTGTTGTGTCAGTGGTTAGTAATCGTGAAAAACAGTGAATGGTGTCATCCATTAAGGCTACGTGAAAGGGGAGTGTTTTAGAAACATAAACAAAGACTGGCAGCTTAGAATCAATAGGTACAGGTTGTACAAAACTGTTTTCTTTATAAACAAATAAATTAACCGAAAACAGTTTTTAAGCGTGTTAGAACCACTAAAGAATTTTTATTATTTTTTGGGTTTAACGGATGCGCAATTTGGGTCTTGTGGATTGTTAAGGTTGCTTACTTTATAATGTAATTAATTGTTTATTTGTGTATGATCGTTTTAGTAAACAATTCGCGTAACGTTCGACTTTCACTTCGAACTTGGCATAATTACCATACCAATGATGCAAAGCAGCAGAAAGTAACGCTTTTCCTCTCTCAAACAAACAATACAAGCCAAATTACGATAAGTATCAAATCCTAAGCAGGAAAATCAAACATTTATTTACTAATTCTTAACATTGATATCGATCCAATAGCATTCGGTTGCCACGTTTCATTCAGGACGAAACGAAGTCATAGCCTTGGGATAGGATAGAATGGTTTGATAAATTCAAATGTCCTTTATTTTTTTTTCTAATTCTACGTCATATAGTGACCTTTTTTCCATAACTTAAGTCTTTCGCCAGATCCTTGAGGGTTTTTTATAAGTCGTTTTATTTCTAGAGTTAATAATATATTACATTTAATCTAACACACAGCACCAAACCTACTCTACACCATTTATGACCTTGATTGTCGAGAAAAAATATTGCGCAATTTTTTATCTCGAGATAAAATAAAAGCTAAATCTTTATCACGTCATTTTATTATCAACTTAATTATTATTATCTAAATTAGGTAGGTACATTTATTATATCGAAATAAAAATCGAAAAAATTATTGAAAGATAATTAGTTACTTATAAAAGTTTTTACTCCCTACTATTATTACACATCGAATAATTTGAGAACCTCTGTATTTTCTTTTTATAATTTACTATGCAATATTTATTTTGTGCAGATTTATTAGTAATTTTTACTTGCATTTTAATAATAATAAAACAAGAAGTGTGTAATGAAAAGGTAGACTGAAATAAAATGGTTTCAGATGTTTTTATTGTTGAAATCATTAACTTCAATATTACTTACTTATTTAAAAGAGAAACATTTTTACAGTAAATACTAAAGTAATAAAAAAAACTAAATACGCATAAGTTAACCTTTATGTTAAAAAATATGTTGCATTAACGACAGTTCATTATCTTACTACCTACTTACGATTATTTTAATGGCGCAGATATTGAAAAACATTAATGAGTTAATGAATACCCCATTATACTAGTTCGTCGTAAATAATACTTAATTTATAATGACGTTTTCCTTAAAAATGGGCTTTATGGTTTTCTTGATTTCGGTTGTTGTCATATTTCTGGTGTGTGCCAATTTGCTTATTGATTACGAATTAAATTGTTACAACTAAGTGTTTCCATCATCCTCCAACTACAGTCCATTTTAGCTCACCAACATTCAGTTTTTAAGTAATCTAAATGTGGAAAACGGTTTCATACTTACCTAATATCTTAAGGCATTAAGTACCTACCTACTTCATAAAAAATGTTTATACTAATGCAAATAGGAAAAAGTTAAATCATAAAATACCTAATATATCTAATATTTGTTAGTCCAACGTCTGATCTATTCCCGCCCACGCGCTGGGCGGCCGGGCGGTTGGGCGGGCGTAAATGCCAACAGCTACGCACGCTCACGGCCTTATAGTGAAACTGCCCACGCGGTGCGGGGATGAACTTATGAACGCCCACCTAAATTGCAAAGCCTTTCTCATTCATCTCATTTACCGTTTAATAAGTTAATGTGACTGAATGGAAATTATTTCTCTTATTCGAAAATAAAAATAGAAAACAAAACAATTTGGTGGTTTAAAATGAACCAGGCATGTATTTAGATAACTGTCTAAATTTCAATGTTACGATGATTAGGTAAGTAGTTACCTACTTATTAAATATGTTCATTAAGAGTTTACTGTCGATAATGAAATAACAATTTATTTGTTTCCAATGTTACCACTTTTATGACGGTAATTGCAAAAAGTACATTCGTGTAGCAAATGATTATGAAGGGAACATATGCATGAATTTTTTTTCGTATCAAAATCAAAAGTATAATGCGTGAGAAAATCAACTGTAATATTAAAACTTTTCTCTTGCGTTTTTTTTCTCGTGATATAGTTACTTGAAGTTAGCGCGCAGCAGCACCCGCCGAAAACGGTCTATTTTTATTTTTATTTTATTTTATTTGGGGACTTATGGAAATAAATATAGGTACTGAAGGGCTAATTACAAGCTTCCACAGATAGATAGGTACACTATACAAAACGGTCAACATTTGTGACGTCACTTATGCCACGTTTGTATAGAGTTAGCCAGGAATTTTCAAATATCTCCCTAAATATTGCGTTTAAGTACATATTATGTGTCATACAAAATATTATTTCTTATTTGATATTCTATCTGACTGTTAAGTGCATTATATCCGAAAATGAAAAAAAAATCGCTATTTTCCCTGTGCGAGAAAACTAAAATAATACATTTTTTTCTGTTCCATTATGTTTTTATACATGTCCGCAGCGATCAAGCTTAAATTTATCAAAATCGGTGAAATATGCATGTTTCCCATTACATTTTAGTTACATTTTCCTTTAACCTAATTTTACGATCTCAAACAAACATCGTCATTCTTCAAATTCCTGAAAGACTTCTCATACCGCTCGAAGCATGACAAACTGCTAAAACAAACATGCCACTTCCGGCCCCGAAACACGCTATAAAGTTTGAGTCACGGTCACGTCACGACACGACATAACTTTCTGAAAGAACAATGGCGAAAACATATTTTATTAAATTAAACTTTTCGATAAGAAAAACGATTTTCAAAATCTGAGTGAAATAATAGTTTACGAATATGCAGGACTTTAACTGTGAAGTCTGTACTTATAATAATAATAGACTTTTTAAACACTAAAATGACCATTCAGTTCTCATAGGTTTTTTTTAATTCCGTTCCACTAAATAGTGCTACGCCATTTTACTTAGTGTTTTAATTCCACCGCATTTCCAAAAAAGCTTTTGGCTGGATTAGCAGCTTTCCTCGCTGAAGGAAAAAAACACTTCCGCTTTGGTAGTGTCATCAACAATTTGTCATGTTGATTGTTTTGTTTTCTTTCTTCAATCAGAGGATTATTCTTATTTGATGATAACCGGACTGCATAATAAAGACTTCAGACTTATTACCATACTATATCTATGCTTATTACATCATTGCTTGGTATACATGATAGAAGTAAGACGTAATTATTTTAATGCGATAATCTAACAATCGGTGTTGTGACGTCATCCTACCAAACTAATGGATGTCGTCTCCAGCTACTTTGTCAGATTACTCGCATTGTAGTCTGACGTTTCTGAGAATCACCCAGAGATCGCTCTAACAAGGGGATTTGGCTTAGCCCCCCGCTCACTTGCTTATTGGAGGCCACACGCTGACCTACATGCGCTCACGTGTTACCAAATAGACGAGAATCGACCTCGCTCAGCGCTAGAGTCACTCGTTTCGCAGAGCAAATTTAGATTAGTTATAATTATGTAAATTTTATCTTTGTACTTAGTCAATGTTGAATGCCTGTAATAAGAACAATTGAAATTGACTTTTGAAAAAGGTTATTTTCTGCAACAATAGATAGGTGATTCCCAAAAAATCTGCTAATTTAGTTTCCAAATATGAGTCATGAATGACTTAATGCTCCATAGCCGCCGGGGTCAGTTTAATACACACATCAACTTTGTCTAGGGATACAGGTGTTATTTTCATACAAACGACGTAACTTTGAAGCCTTGGTTTTCTGCCAGGGATGTACCGTGCTGTGATCTGATGATGGCTATCCAGGGAGTGAATGGAGGAGATTCAGATCGCTATACACACCTAACTGATCTGACCAGCATTCTAAAAGATTAATGGACATGTTTAAAAAAAACCGCGAAAATAGCAAGAAAATGTATGGAAATCCTGAAACTGAGAACTCCGACCCATCAATCTTTTAGAATGCTGATCAAAAAGCGCCGCGATTGTCGCCGCGATTATCGCCGCGTTTATCGCCGCGATATCGCCGCGATTAACGCCGCGATTATCGCAGCTACAAAAAAGCGCCCGTCAGCGGATAGCCTTAACAATGAAAGAAAAAAACCTCGAGCAAAAGAATAAACAAACAATCGTCATTAGCGTTCATTCCATAGATTAGGTTGACAGACTTGACAGGTTGACGTCAAAGTGTATTTTTTATCCATATGGGCCAAGGATTGTCCGCCAGAAATCCTTTAAACGGCACTTACGCTCTTTTAGAATGAATAAGTTTTTAAATTAATATTATGCCTTAAAATAAAAATTTTGGAAAAGAAAAAAATACGTTTTTAAATTTGAGATTTTTGCATTCACAATGCTATTTTTACACAATACTAAATAATATACTAGAAAAAATACGACTCGCACCAGATCAATACTCAGACGACTCGGTAGCTCAGCGGTCAGAGCATTGGACCGGATATCCAAAGGTCGCGGGTTCGATTCCCGTCTGAGTATTGATCTGGTGCGAGTCGTATTTTTTCTAGTATATTATTTAGTATTGTGTAAAAAAATTCGTGTCTCTTGTTTTCATCAGTAATTTCTAAATAACAAATAAAAACAGCGACAATTTTTTTTAAATGTTGTAATTATTATCCTTGTAGCGTTGCATACGTTTGCAATTTTCCCGCCTGATTCATCACAATTCGCAACATGGACTTTCCACATCAAAATGATTCATCAGCCCCAACAAATATAGAAATAACTCATAAAAGTGTATACCTACATGCAACCAATATAAAACGCACTTGAAAACTTCTAAAGAATCCAAATTATTTGAGTCGTTCTTTAGCAAATTTTCAAGTAGGTACGTAGATACTTAGGTAACAAAGTTATGATCATGCGATGATGCCAGTTTTTTCTCAGAATCCTGTCACATGATACAATAATAATGAACATTGTCTCGTTCATTATATTGCTTTAGGTAGGTTACTAAGAATTTGCTATTACGTAAAAATATTAAACAATGGCCAGTCAGTATAAGATAATAACTAACATAATTATTGAATATTACATTCAATTCAATAGCATTGCGTCATAATTAAGTTGTCTATTAGTGTTAATTCTTATTTCTTGATTAGGTAGTCTAATATTCAATCATTTTCCTGCCTTACCTACATTATTTCTCATCGTTACATTTTATTTGCAAGAAATAGCCAAGGAAGATAAGTTTAAAACTTTCAACTGCTTCTGATGTTATTAGGCCTAGCCTAGGTACCTATAAATTATGACATTTATTAGGTAAAATTGATTAAAATTTTGTAAATTTTTTGCACAATTTTGCAATCTTTTCTTAATTAATTCACTGTTATAGGTAAATCTCCGTTATAATTGGCAACTTGATAGAAAATAATTCTAGATCCTGTATTTTTCCTGATAAAGCTAATTTCATTGCTAATTTGCTTATTCTTTCAACCGCATTGGCAGCTAAAGGGCTATTTTAGTAATCTGTGCTTAAAGCATAGGAGCTTCTCACGAGCTCTTTAAACCCTTTTTTTTGTTACCTACTTACTTACTGAAATGCGTAAGTTACTACCTACTCTAAAGGTTGCGTAGCACCTACCGACTGTGGATGGACATCGATAATTCGATATAGCTATAGCTATCATTAAAGACATAGATATATAGCTTCATCTCACTTTTTAATGCACGCCACTGCTTTGTGACCGCTTTAATATGAGCTCGCGTCAGGTAGTTGACATCTTTAGCGGAGAATGCGTAATTATCAGAAAGTATCACAATAAAGACTCCGTTGAGGTTACGCGCACAATGAAGTCGTAACGTTACGCACGATGTTATCAGTGACATCCGGTCAGTAGTGGCCATATCGAACTCTATAATAGTCAGATTTCAGCTTATATCTACCTAATGGTATTGTGTGCTAAAACGGTTCACTTTAATTCAAACCAGAGCCCCTGAAGAAATAATTTCTATACAAGCATGTAACACGGTAAAACTTGTAATTTTGAATTGCGTATACGCAATTCAAATCTTTGAATATTGTTGTGAATGAAGATTAACCCAGTGATATTGAATATTGACCTTTATAACTATGTACCTAGTACAAAGGACAGAACTGTCCAGAAAAAGGGAGAAAAGCAAGGCACTCGACATTCTTCAGAATACCATCCTTGTATTTTCAGAACACACTCAAAAAAATCTAGATTGAAATCACTCGAGTTCGTTAAATATCAGACACCAAGAATGTTTATTGAGCTTGCAGCCGGTCGTTAGGGTATTCTTCGAAACCCAACGTCAGACTGACTTGTATTGTATTAAATTTAGACAGTCTTATTGATTCACTGAGTATCGGGTACGAAGGTGATTACCCTCCGTAATAAAAGGAAAAGTTAGGGTATTACCCTTTTTGCATCACGTACACGTTCCGCTATTAAGAAGTCACGTGTATTTTCGTCAGACGTTCTGTTGTGATACGATAAAGGATAAGTACCTACCTACTCAAACATTTCATCAAAACTTTTTCGAAAACAAACAAAAGTTGGAAAAAGCAAAGCCATACTTATAGAGCGAAGTTTTTTTTAATCACGTTCCCCGGTTTTAGGAAGTCACGTGTATTTTCGTAGCAAGGTTTCTTTAAGACGCAATACTCCAGGGGGGCAAATAACAAGTTCGGGGGAACGGAGTGAGTCCCCCTGACGTAACTACGCGTTTGCCCGCCTACCTACACATTTTTCTCCAGGGAGCGCTTTAGGGCTACTCCAGGAGGGGCAAAGCTCCCTCAGGCTAGTAGGTACCTGAAAGAAATATTTAAACATTTCATCGAAAGAACCTATACTTAGTCCATTAAAACATTTTCAAGGAACTAAATAAAAAAACAAACAAAAGTTGACAAAATCCAAGCCTAAGTATTTAATTTTAAAGCGGATATTTAACGTTTTATCGAATGCTGTAGGTAGGTACAAAAACTTTATGCGTCTTGACTTGAAAACCTTATAACAATCCTCAAGGTCCTCCGAAAGTTGAAAACATAATTATTGAGAAAAGCCAAGCTTTCCTACCCGTAGCACAGATAATATAATACTATACTAGTAGGTAGTAGACTCTGCTTCAATTCTTTGTAAAGCTGAGTTTACAGCTCTTTTATTACTCGTTTTCTGTGAAAAGTTGTATATTTTGAAAGCCCCGAAAATAACCCAAGATAAATCAGACAGCAAAAACACTTCACAAGATCTAATCTAATCTGCCATTTGCATTTTATCACTCCAACATGTTAGCTTCGAAGATACCGTCCAGCTGTCAAAAACAAAATGTATGGATTAAATTCAAATTAAATTTAAATAAATACATCACCAGGTAACATACCATTTGTACATCAACATCACCCGCCCCCCTAACATGACCACCGAAATGCGATATGTTATAGTGATTTAGCACTTTTAACTGTCAAAAGATAATGGATTTTGACAGTTAAGGAGTTGAGTGTCGATAAAACGGTAGGTATATCACTCGATATTTATCATGTTTCGGTGGTCATGCTAGGGGGGCGGCTATAGTAACCCGGTATCTGATTAAAAGGCAGGGGTTTTAAGCTCTAAGTTAGATACTAAACTATTCGTAAATATTTTCCAACTGAACCTGTAACCCAGTCATCTTCCCAATTTTATTTTTTTCAATGATTTTACTCTTTTGCAGAGCGTGAAAAACCGTCATTATCGGTGTTAGAGTGGCAGAGAGAGGCGCTCGCAAAGGGCGTCGAGAGTAACGAACTCGCCCGCGATGATGGGCGGCTCGAGGGACCGGGAGCGGAGGAGGAGGCGGCTGCGCCCGCCGTCGGGCGGTGGGGCGCCGAGTGGCCGAGTTGACTCGCTTCGGCACGCGACGGGGCCGGCCTCGTACGCGACTTGACCAGGCTTCCCCTGCCGCCCGCGCGGTGGGGCCGACCGCGGCGCCCGCTCGACCTGACGCCGGCTAGCCACGAAGAATTAGTCACCAAAGCGGAGGCTGTCCTCCGCCGGCTGCTCGTCACCGACAACTACGATTCTGTCAACAACTTCGTGTCGCTGCACGACGCCTTCGAGCGTTCAGCGGAGCCGCTTTATGACGTGTACGAGAAATACGCGCCGCCGATCCGCGCGCAGAAACACACGTGCGTCGGTTTGGGATTCGAGCTGATAAGGCGATGGCGGGGTTTGAACAAGGAGTTCCCGGGGTTCGCGGCTGCGACTGCTCTGCTGTCGTGTGAAGAAGCAGTGGTGGACATATGGGGCTACGTGTCGCGTGGAGACAGCCCGGCGGCGGTCGCGGCGGAGAAGGAGCACGTGATGGTCGGCGTTCAGATCCGACTGGAAGGTCGCCCCGGCCTCCTGCTTGCCGACCCTGGCTACCACGTCCCGAGGGTCGTCACCCTCATGGCTGATCGAGCTTATCCACATACTGGTTAGTATCCAAACTCCAGTAAATATCTCTCTCTCTCAATCGTTCCCTCATAACTGAGGATCGTGATCACCGGCTGCTTTTACGATTTGCCGCCATCGGTCGCGGTCCATAGGAAGTTGCTCTCACTGCTTGATGGAATTTACTCGAGGAGGTTGCTCCTCTTACTTGGTCAAACCATCTGGTTGGCGAACTCTTGCCTTCTATTCCAACCACGACCAGCTTTTCGAGGCTCTCATCTCCACTTCGCATTAGATATGTGGCCAAAGTATGAGTAGGTAAGCGATGTAGAGAAGTAGTAGCGAGCTCAACTTAGGCTTCAAGTTAAAAAGAATAAAAATTTGTCGAATCTTATTTAACTAAGTAGGTAAGTACCTACCTAACATTGAACGTTTGCCAACAGGTTGGTTCACCCAATCCGACGAGCCGCATTGCCGCAAGGAGTACAACTACGTGTTCAGCCCTCAGAACAGCGGCTACGTGGAGTGGCAGGAGCGGGAGACCAGGGGCGACGACGTCAAATGCCAGACCTCCCTGGTGTTCGCAGCCCGGCCTTACCTCGACGGCGTGCACGTCACTGAGCGCAGGAATCTCGTTTACAACTTCAGGTGCCTACAACACTAATTCTTAAGGGTCTAAGCTTAAAGCGTCTTTGCAATAATCTATCTCCTGTAAAGTGATAGTCAAGAAGATAAACTCATACCTACATATTATTAGATGCTGTGCACTACCTACTACTTACTTAAACATTATGATCACTTTGTTTAGGACAGATACTTAAATCTGGTCTTTTCTGTTCGCAAAAGCAATGACTTTAGAAATTATTATGATCACGAAAGACCAGCAATGTGAACGACTCGGAGACGGCGATTTATGGATGACTACTTATTTACAACAATGGGGTTTTTAGCTACTTAACCATGTTTTTCATATTCCAGGAGTTTACTGTCCCGGGATCAGAAGGGTCACGTGCGAGCAGGCCTGTACTTCCCAGTTGGGGGGCGCGGTAAGGATGCGCAGTTCACGCTGTTCTTCGACAACGGTAATGAGAAGACGAAGACCAAACACAAATTCAGCATGTTTTTGGAATCAGACAATGTGAGTAGTCTTTAAAACCGATATTGTGCATTCTGCGCTGATGAAAAAGCTCTCAGGTCTAGGGTTGCCAACCGTACTATAATATATAGTATTGTACTATATTTCGGGTCTGCGTACTATATACTGTTATAGAAATATATAGTACGCAAAAATACTATATTTTTAACATCGAACGCTAAGAAACAAATCTTTAGTTTTTTTAAATTTGTTATCGTGCATTTTGACTGATTCGATAGCGTGTAGTGTGTATATCGTATCTGAATTCTGAAAGTATCTGTCTTATTGCATCAATGTCAAATTCAAAAGCTTCAAACGACAGTTTGGTCATTGGTTGGTCTGCTTTATTTTTGTTGGTAATCATCTGCAAAATATAACATTATTATTTCTTTGAGAAATATAACTCAAGTCTTATAAATTAGTTAATGAAAGTGGTAGCGATAACAAAAGTGCGTCAAGTTCAATTCAAGTGCGAATACAAAAAAGACTCCCAAAAATATTCAAAACTTGAGACGTCAACGGTAGGGAAATCTCTACGGAAGAACATGTACTTAACTTTAAAAATCCCCTCTTAAATCACAATTACTTAAACCATAGCTTTAAGATAATATTAAGTACACTGTGATTCAACTATTTATTCAGTAAACCCAGTAAACCAATACAGATAAAAATAGTCAAACAACGGCTGATTAATTATTCCTATTTGATTACAATGCTGCTTTTAGTACGTAAGCTATAATTTTCTTTTGTATTGTTGTTGATCCATATATCGAATGCGTCATTAGAAATCTGAATAATAAACACACTAATGATGCGTAACCTAGTACAAGAATGATAAAAGAAAATAAAGTATGAGGAAGTAGACAAATAGGCCACCACAAATAATAAGTCCAATTCATTGATGTTTTACCCTTTGTTTCTAGATTCCGGAGTCGATATCAGAGGAAATCGAACTATGCAACGCCCAAATGAACTACAAGGACGGTGAACTCCGCATGGTGATCTGCAAGCTGGCCAAGGTGATGTCCAACCAAGCCTTCATCGACCAGATGCTCGAAATCAACGAAGACATCTGCCGCCTCAGTCTCTGACAGTTGACGCGGAATGGCGTCCAAAACAAAATGGCTTCCAACATGGCCGACCCCAAAGACGGAGCCACTTGCAGTGATGCTGTTCCATAAAATTTTATGTTTGTCATTTAATTTGTAGATTAGTTGTCTATATGATATAATGATTATCTTTTTATTCATTATTCTTAATCGGTATATTATTCGACTTTTGGTAACGGGGCTTATTAGTGTTATTTTTTAATTATTTTGCAATTCATTACCTACACATTTTGTAGTGGATAAGTATATTTTTGAAATATAATTTATTTGTATTTGGGCTTTGGGCAACCAGTTATGATTATTTGCTTATTTATTCCTTTCTAATATATAATTATTTGACAAATCTACTCGTATGTTGTATTATTTCTACCGTTCCTTTTTTATTTTCACATATAAGTAGGTTTTTACCCAAAGTAAAATACGTCACACACAAATATCCCAAGCACAGAATAGTAGATTGTATTACAAGGGAGCAAAATAATATTTTTACGGCGAGGGCGCTATTTTGAATCCTGAACGTAGCGAGGGATTCAAAGTATGTCGCCCTCGCCAAAAATATTTTGCGCCCGAGTCATATACTCTACTTTTCATCCCCTTTCTATGAGAAAATAAATAGGAGACTGTGTTTATGTAATTAATGAAAATGTTCTTTATTTAAAAAAGGACACGTGAAAAGTAAAAATAATTACAAATTTATAGTTACGTTTGATACACTAGCGCAATTTTCAAAAGTTATTGTCACTGTTTTATTTGGGATCGATATTGTTATCGATTCGTTTACATTTTGAGAACCAGTCAGATACTAAGATTACTCTTAGTATCTGACTGGTTCTCAAGAATAGGTACAGAATCCTTTGATGTAGATGGACGTGGCGACAATGGCTTGGATAAGTTGTCTTTAGGTCTTAATTTAATATTTTCTACGATGCGGCTGCTAGTTTTTTCCTTATTTTGAATGGAATCTTCGATGTAACTTTCTGCTACAGAGCTGGATTTCCACCCTCCGTGCCGCTTTAAAACAGTAAGGTCTGCTCCTGAATCTGCCAAAAGCGTAGCGGACGTTCGGCGAAAACAGTGTCCTGTGTACAGGTTGCAATCGGGCAACTTTAAGTATACAGCTATTTCTAGGGGCATTGAGGATATTCTATTTTTTCCCATGACCTGTTTGCAGCACTTCCCATTATAATACCTAATAAAAAATCTATTAGCTGCCATATGAGAAGGACGCAGGCTCTGATATTTTTCCACAATTTGTTTGTACTGGCCTCGAATTATGAAAGACCGATCAATTTTTGTTTTTGTGTCAGTTAAATTCACTAACAGTAAGTCATCTGAGTATTTTTTGACATCATCAACTGTTATTTTCAGTAGCTCGTTACCACGACAAGCTCCATGAATGCCGAATATTAAAACTACCTGTAACAAAACCGAAAGGAATCAGACAAGTCTGTACAATATGTACAAGTTTTAAAACACTGTAATATAAAATACAATGGAAAAACTAAAATATACATACTTTTGTTGCAAGAAATTCCTTATCAGGCGCGTCATTTAAAAAAGTCTCAACGTTTTGACCGGAAAAAACTTTTGATTTCTTTGCTTTGTATCCTTCGGATAGTCTCTTCAGATAAGATACTAATTTTGAGTAGCTGTCAATTTTAATATTTTTATTGGTATTTACTGTAGATTTAAGCATTGAGTATATACTCCAAAGAGTAGACGGTTGTTTAGTTTTAGCCAATTCTTGAAAATAGGCCAAAAAAATATTTTCCGAAAACGTTTTTGCTCCTTTTCTGTTTTTCCATAGTATGAAATTGTCATAGGCCTTCAAATATTTTTCCCGGGATTTCGTGGGTAATAAGTTTTGTACAACGTTGTTAGCTTCTATAGTTATTGTTTCAGGAGTTAATACATTGTCACTTTCATAACTCGACGGAGAACTCATTATTTTAGCAAAATAGAACAAAGTATGTACTAATTACAAGAACACAGACTTAATTCGCGCGCTTATGTTTTTTTTTTCATCGCGCCGCGGCGACCTCGCCGCGCCGTCTATACAGCCAGTCAATACATACCTACCAGCCGGCCGCGGCGTTCGAATTCTTTGAAAGATACATGTTCTAAATTCAAATCTCTTTTCCTCCCACTAAAAAGTTCTTACCAGAAAAGAGCTATTTTGGTCCTACTTATATAGGAACAAAGCATATTTTTTCGAATAGAAGGGATGAAAAAATAATACCTAACTACCTACTAATATTCAACATTATATTTAAATATCTTGATAAATTAAATATCACATAGGTCTCACACATGACTGCGAAAATATATAGAAAATATTATAGCGCTGCGAAAAAATATTATAATGAATCAATTCACAAATAATTTTCATTGTCTTTAAAGATATTTTTGAGAACTATTAAAGATATCGTCTGTCAATAAAATTCAAAGTTAGTTTGATCAATGTCAGGTGATAAAAATGCATTTTGTTGCTATACTACTGTAGTGAACAAAAGTACCAGGGCAAGCAAGACTGCCGGACGGTGAAATTCTGTGTAGTTCACAATCGTCCTATGGGTAAAGGATTTCTTAGAATTCAAACCAGAGTTGACGAGAAACAAAATATTTTATTAAAGGAATGGGCAATTTGTATCCAGCACCTTTCAAAATTTGTGCAGTTCGAGATACCTACAGCAAATCCGCGGGAACTTAACTTACACACTTTATAGCTAGACACGTGACATAACCTACGTTTAAATATCTACTATGTTTTGTGAGGCTATCCAGGGAGGCTAGACCCGTAAGATCATCATAAGATGCTTACAGACAGATTGGTAACATTTTGTCAAATATATCAAGAAACAATTTGATAAAATGTACAGTCGGCTTCAGAAGTACCTATCTGAAAAGTTAAGAACTTTGTCACGCCAATTTAAAAGCATGTTCTGTTGCAAAACTCGAGTTAGGAACGCAATCATAGCTGCGACATGGTACATAAATCTTCAACTACTTTTAAAGCTGGCCGCACTTACAAGATAATGTGAACATGATACACAATTTGTGTGTAAGCTCTTAGAAATAATAAAATAACATAGTTACATGGAATAAAATAAATTATGCGACAAAAAAATATGAGCGGCAAGTTCAAGCACAGTTTTTATGAGATTTTTGTATGAAAATATTGCCAACCGAAAAGATTAATTATCACCAAATGTCAATAAAAGCTAAAAAAATATATCTATGGTTAAGCTATTATTTATTAGTAACGTGATCATTTAAATAGATTAATACATTGAACAACAAGTCCAAGTCTGACACTATTAGATGATTTCCTTTTCATTGGCAAACAAATATCTGTTTACATGTCAAAAGATATATAACAATGAAAAATAAACATTGCACGAATGCAATTTGGCAATCGAAAGTGATTTGTTTACATCAAGTGATATAATGGACACAACACAACGTATTCGCTGCCAAATATTTCTATACTGGCATGAGTAGTAAGCAATTTCTTTTGTTGTTGACTGTACGAACTAAAATGAACCGTGGGCCATCTGGTGGGAATAAAAGGTACTTTGTTACTGGAAAGTTTATACGAGACTTAAAATATATTTTTAATAGATCATTTTCTACGCTATATATATAAATTACAATTAAATCGGTAAACCGGTATATCAGTAACTAATACTACTAATTAAATCAGTAAATATACAACGTGTAACATAATTAATGGCCAAACCAGAATAATATGGTAGATAGGGAACATCAAACTGAGCAACTTTTACTATGGGACCAACTCTGAAAACGCGAAAAAATCAGAATAACTAATAACGAAAATATGAAAATTTTTCGATGCCGATTGTTTTCCCCGATTTCAGTATTAGTCCCATAGTAAAAGTTGTTCAGTATGATGGTCCCTATCTACCATATTCTGGTTTAGCTATTAATTCTGTTACACGTTGTATATTATCTTAAAAATATATTTCAAAGTTGATAATGGTATAGGTTAGGTTAGGTTACAATTTTAATTTAATTTAATTTAATACAGTGAAAGATAAATATCAGAAACGGGGTAGCCTATGTTATTATCTTGTGCACAGTTACAAACAGACAAAACCATCCTGTTTTAAGGGGAAACAAATAAGTATTTCATGTAGCAAAACTGATTGACGAGTATAAAAATGAAATACCTAAGTACTGGTTTTATCAATAGCGACAAATTAATATTGTCTTAATATTAATAATTACTCTAATACACTGAAAATTACTCTAAGGCCTAAACTACAATATCAAGTTAAATAATATCCAATTGTATATACATTATGGATTTTTACTATTTTACTTAATTTATCAATTAGATGATTTACAGTCGCATCTAATAATATGATGAGTTGCAAAAATATCCTGCGTAATGATACCTACCCACATTAAAACAGGCACTGCAAAAAGTCCATTTCTAAGTATTTCTTTATTTATACATTTGCACTACATGCGACTTAACTACTAGATCTTAAAGTAACTAATTATCGCATGCACCTTGACAGGCATAGCAATGTATAAACAACTTAAAAAGTTACTAAGTATTAGATAATGTAGGATAATCTGTGTCACAAGGCCAGGGATTGAAATACCGTTAAAACATTTTATCAGTAAATTTACCGGTAAAAATAACGTTAAAATTATTGTACCGGTAAAATTACCGTTAAATATAGCGTTAAACTTTACCGGTACAATAGTACTGGTAAAATTATCGGTAAAAAAGTAACGTTATTGATTGGAATAACGTTAATTTTAAAGTAACGTTAACAAAAAGTAAGAAATGAGGTTATAATTAACGTTATTTACTGAAATAACGTTAATTTCAATGTAACGTTATCTAAAGTAACGTTATTTATTGACATAACGTTAATGTTAAAAGTAACGGTAAAAAAGTAAGAAATAACGTTACATTAAAAATAACGTTATCAATCCCTGCACAAGGCCGGAACATACTACGTTTTGTCGCCACAAGCCTCATCCGGCGTAGTAAATAAAAATAATTATGAGAAATGCAATAAATTGCAGGCGAAAACTCGAAGAAATACCAGTACCTAATATACGGTATGTGTACAGTCACGAGCAATAAGATGTACACACCATAGAACTTTGGTCACATTACGTTTTGAATAACCTAGGTATAACATTATCACACTGAGATATATTGATTGAATGTGACATAGTTCTAAAGTGTGTACATTTTATTGCTCGTGACTGTACATGTTTATTCATAATAGTACGAGGTTACATGTCATATTTTCCGGCCCTTAAATGTTTTGTTCTATTGTTTTTTTACATATGGAAACTTATGCGAAACAGATTAAAAAATTGGCAAAATTCACCATCATATTATAAATTATTTGAGACTTTTTGAAACATTTTATTTGACAAAATTTTAGCAGAACGCGAACGGTTGGATATTTAAGGATTTTGTCTCAAATTATTATTTTGTTTCCCGTCATTATAAATAAGTGAACTTTGCATACCAACTTTAGGTGTCTGTACGTCGAATACGCAATTATCGACCTTATAGTGGGACTTTTTAATAATAAATAAAAAAAAAAATAAATGCGATTATTCTTGTCAAAACTTTTGTCATATTATGTCAGAAGCCAGGCTCTGATAATTAAGAAAATAAGTAAGTAATGCTAAAATTAACATGATAAGTGAAACTGACATAAACAGAATGCATTAAACAAACTTAGGTATTTTTATACAAAATGTCTGACTTAAAAGTTCCAACCGTTCTTATTTGCCTCCGATGTTACAGCTATTGTTTAAAACGTCAAAAACTACTTTCGCATAGGTACTTACCGACTATACCAAACAAGACTTAAATATATTTTATAACATTTTATTGTTAATTTACTAACTTTATTATCTTGCTATCGCACAGATACTTTCTGTTCTTGCTATAGCACAGAGCTATACTTAAAGCAAATGGTTTTTATTAGCTAGCAAAGCTAATAGAAGTGAAACATAATTTTTAATAGCTATGTAGTGCAGTTAGAACAGAATCCATTCACCAAATGAACTGAAGAATCTTGGTTTTTTTAAAACAAAAGTTTTAAAACAAATCGTCTATAAAGGCGCGGGCACATTTGTCTGACGCCACGCGTTAACACGCTGTATTTGGTATGGACGTGTTATCAGATAAGTGTGATCCTAGTGCATACATTTACTATGAAAACCGACGTCAACTGACGGCGTGTTAACACGTGTTAACGCGTGGCGTCAGACAAATGTGCAAAATGACGAATATTATGAGAAATCATCATTCTAGTATCTTGGGGCATATAATTAAAATATACTTCGATATTTTCTGAACCACAACGATGCTCCAAATGTGCTTTATTCTGTTTCTTACTGGTATGTCTTATGTCAGAATAAGTACCGATCTAAAATCGATCGCTAAAAAGGACTTACAAATGAATAAACTTAGGGAAGAGATTATGAAACGAAGTGATATATCGAATCTCCAATTTAAGAATACTCCCATAAGTTATCAGTTTAAAAGCGTAATGTCGCAAGTAGTCCAGTACAGCGCTGCTTAGTTTAGTTATCGATAAATCAGAATATCGACAGTGGACCTCGCAAAATAGTTACAATATCGATAGAATCGATGTGATAGAGTATCATAAGTTTAGAATACAATACTTTCAAGATCATTATTGAGGACAAAATAAATTAATATTAGTAAAATCTAGCATAAAATTACATAATATTTCAATTGCTATTGAAACGAAAATTGCATGGGGCCGTACCGGCTAACGCTCCAAATTTCAGCAAGGCTTCAAATTAATACAGATAAATCTGTTTTAAGTTGAAGCCCGGCTTTTGCTGAAGTTCGGCAAGTTAGCCGGTAGGGCCTCAGATCAGGACCAGGCGTCAACTATACATACGATCCCCTTTACTAAAGATTGTATAGCACAATGTTTACTCTGTCAAACTATTTAAGTTTGACATTAAAACGAAAGGGACAAAACACTGTGTTATACGTCATCTGGTATACAATCTTTATAAATAAGGACTATTGTCCTTATTCTATTGAATCGATACTCTCGATGTTACAGATAATAATACATTCAAATCGGTACTATCGTTAGGTTTATAGATATTGTAATGTTTCTAACGGCCGAATACTCAAAGGCATCTTTGCTGAAATCTTTTAAGTAAGGTCTCCTTAACTTTAAGGAAGCTGTCAGTTTTGTAGAGTTTTTGTCAAACCTGTCAACTTTTTTGCTTCGGATACTAAATCTGTTATCGACCAAATTATGTCGACCGAGTTCGGCCGATCAAAACAAACGAATGTGCGCATATGCGTAGTCGGACGATGCCGGTAGTAAGTAGTGTATGCGCTCCCTTTATTTTTACATACGTTTGATTTGATCGGCCGAGTTTGGCCGATGACGCCCGAGCATAGTAGTTCAGCCGAAAACGGATTAAGTGTACGCGAGCCGAAATTTAGTAGCCTTTTAGAATCGTTTGAGTGTTTGGCTGTAAGGTAATCGATAATGGTGTGTATCGAGATTAGCTCGATATTATCGATATCGATAGCGCGTCGGGTGACTCAGTGTTCGCTGGGCGCGGCGCGCGGCTTGTGGTGGCGCGGGCGGCGCGACGGCTGCGCGCTGCTATACAGCTCGCGGACGCGCGTGCTGTAACGTGGCCTAGTGTCAACGTAACGACGATGCGGACACTTATGACTAGAGATCGGATATTCGGATGCATACTTACCTTAAAGCAAAGAATAGATAATTATATAAGTACTACCGTACAGAAAGGAAACTCTCCGCCCCGCCCTACAATCAATTACCTCAGTCCTCACCCCACCGGCGGCGCCCACCGCGCGAGTCCGTGTGCCGATCCGTGTGCTCATTCAAGCTCTAGACTTTACGCACACAGTTGCGCGTGTGCAAAAACGTCACTGTGTAGCGTCTGTGTAATAAGTACTTAGTTGAAACGCGCCGCTTGTATGGAGTGCCCGGGGTGTGCCTAAAGTTCAGATGTTGGGTATTATGGAAGGCTGTTTTTTATCAAAAACATCCCAAGGCTTTTGAGAAAATCTAAGAATTCCAGTGTATAATCCGTGATACGTAATTGTCAGTGATTTTTGAAGAAGCAATCACAAATTGTAAAATATGCATCCGATTATCCGATCTCTAATAATAATTATGACACGTCCACACATTCGCCGAATATAGACGAATACCGGTCTACAGACACAAAAAAATAAATTTACACACCATAGAACTGTGATAGAACTATGTCAGATTCTATCAATCTCTCTCTGTCAGTGTTATGCTTTACAATAGCGTAATGATGGGGTGCAAGGCAGAGGAAGGAAGGTGGGAAACGCGGAACTTTTCCCTACTGAAAGAAAAGTGTAAAACGCGAAACTTTTCCCTACTGAAAGAAAAGTGTAAAACGCGGAACTTTTCCCTACTGAAAGAAAAGTGTAAAACGCGAAACTTTTCCCTCTTGAAAGACAAGTGTAAAACGCGGAACTTTTCCCTACTGAAAGACAAGTGTGAAACGCGGAACTTTTCCCTACTGAAAGACAAGTGTGAAACGCGGAACTTTTCCCTACTGAAAGACAAGTGTGAAACGCGGAACTTTTCACGCCTAGAAGACTAGTGGGAAACGCCAAACTTTTCCGAAATACTAGTCGTTATTTGTTTTCCGCAATTGCATTAATCGCCGAAACAAATAAGTTACTGCACTATAGGAAAAGATACTACACTTTTGTTCTATGGTGTACATTTTATTACTCGGGACCGTAACGGATGAAAGCATATTCGCCGGATATAGACAATTAATGGCGACCGCTTTTATGCGGAGGGAATAAGAGCTATCGGCGATTGTGTTGACGTTAAATAGCAGAGTGAAAAATCATGCACAAAATTATCTAAGATGACGTAACTCTTTTAAATAATAAAAGTTATATTTTAAATCTTCTCTGCAATTATTTGATAGACTCTTGTTATTAAGACTTGTTACCTTACCATAGAGAACTGTCCAAATCTACCGCACTGCGCTATACAGGACAGTTCTTATATGATATTTCAACGACTTTAAAAAAGTGACAATATCTTTTTATTAAACCAATAAACCAAATTTTATTTAAAGGATCGTGCATGCGGACCTTAATAAAGAAGCTTGATTCCAAAGAAAAAGATAAAAGACGCATAATATACTGTTCATGCCAAATTAAATGTAAGGAACTTATAGCATAAATAATGAAAACTTCATAGCAAACATATTTACAACTAAAAATATAAAAAACGATAAATAAATAGATATATTACGATACAATTAATAGTAGTGACGCCTCCTCCAGTATCTGGAACTGATCATTAAGAATTTAGAATTTTAATGCCAAAAAAACCTATTTTTTTTTATGTACTTAAGTAAAAAATATTAAGGTTGGTTCTAGGTTAATGTTAATTAATTTTAAAATATGAAAGTAACAATGATATTAAGACAGTTAATGAAAATTTATTTTTGTTATAAATAATGAGTCAAGTTAGGATTGTAACTTTTTAAAACTAAAACTTAAGGTGGTTATACCACCGAAAGTGGCGCTCTCAGAGGTTTTTATTTAATGAGTTGTTATTAGAGAATTATTTTAATAAAACTTTAAGTGGAATGTGTCAAAAACGGCCACTTTTAGCAGTTTTGCTATCTACTTCTAGCAGTGACTACGAGGGAATGTGATGATATCGTCTAAAAATACAAGACTATGGGCCCTAAAAATTCCACGTAAAGTTTTAAAATTGTGTTTCAGAATTAAAATCTTAAATAAAATTCACCGCGGCGCCACTTTCGGTCATACGACCCCTTTAAAAAGTTACACTAAGTTATGGACCCTAACAACATGACGATATGGTTGAAAACACCATGTAGTTCGATTTACCTGGAGGGCAACGCCAGGGGGCTCGCGGAGGGGCGGATAGGGCGGCGCGCCGGCGGCCGCGGGTGCGACGAGCGCCGCGCGCTAGCACTGCAATATACCATGCCACCTACCTACTATACGAGCTTCGATCAACGATATCCTAGGACCTAGGTAACGGTTCACCAACTAACGGCCGATTTCAAAATTCAGTAAGAGATAGGATCTGTTACTAGGCAACTGTTGTTATTTCCCGTCATATAACAGAAATATCTAGGCAACAAATCATTAGTAAGCCTATCTAATTATTAATCTTTTATTGGGAAACAAACAGCCTCATACATTACATAGTAATAACTTAATATTATATACTAACTCATTTGCCAAAAAAGTTTCCACTTGTAATAATTTACATTGAATTCGCTAAGTACGTACTAAAGAGTTAAGATGTTTTTTTTGCACTATTGAATAACAACGAACAACGAATGAGTACAAGAATTTATCAGTACATTTAAGAGGTTACACAATATTAAGAGTTCAGATTTCAATTTCGAGAATTTAAGATTGAAATTATCAATGCGACCATACTTCTTATTATAGATACGTAAAGTTCTTGGAATAAATCGATGTTTTGCATACTTTGTACGACACCAAGGTACAGAAAACGTATCACAAGAACGCAGTGATCTTGAGCATTTAAATGAAACTTTACTTAAAAGGTAAGGTGAGTCTACGTTATAAAACTATTACTGAGGATAGGTTATTGAAATCGGCCGTAAATCGGCACGCAAATGTGGCACCGACGGACAAAACAATAAGTGATCCGACATTCGAAACCTCACATTTATCTGGCCTCAAATTACTATTCTAAAGTAAGTAAGTAAATAATAAAGATATTTGATTTTATTTTTTTTATTTTTTTTATTCTTTCCAAAAAAGAAAGAGAATACTTTGTACAAAATAAGCGCCCAGTTTGGAAGTGGGGCGTTAAATCGAGGTGGCGTTTTTGAGACCGTGACCGGACATCTAGGGTGGTTTTGATCGAAGCCTATACGGTATTACCACTACTAGTCCCGTAAAACTTCTTTATTTAAAGACTGTATTAAAAAGATGAATTTTCTGATAGCTGACATTAACACACAACACTGACACAAATAAAGAAAAACTGGGTAAGAAATTCAATGTCAGTTTAAGTTGTATTGCATTGCAATACACTTTCTTCCGGTAAATGTGTAAACGCCTCTCACTAGGTCGCTTTTACATTTATATAAGTAACTTACGGATTTATACGCAAATAAGAAATTACGGAAAGTTACTAACAAAGAGTGTTTACGTTTGCAAAGTTAATTGCGGCCATTAACATGTTTAACACTTGTAGTTTTTGTTAAATGTGAGTTGCACCAAAACGCTGTCAAAGTTAAAGTTATCGTCAAATGATAATGCTACCTATTTGTCACGTCAAACTAGTCAAAGGACATCATGCTGGCTGGCAACATCTTTTTTTGGCTAACTTGTGCTTAACCGGTACTTTAACAAGCTTCTTATTGTTAAAGTTAGATGGTGCAACTGAGCCTAAGTCTGCAATGTCAGATTTTTTTCTATCAACTGTCAGAAAAAAATATTTTAGTTTTGTCTGATGGACAAAAAGTTAACTATATGACTTATATTATAATGGTGGCAATACTGTAACTTGGTTACACGGATCTTTGGTTAAAAACACAAATAGGGACAAAGTTATACGTATTATTGTAACACATATTCTCTGGACAACTTTCTCAAGCAAAATAATTTTAATTGTAAAACTCTCATACAATTTGACCAGCTGATTACTGATAATAAATGATTCATAAAATGGAAAGAATCAGGATTAAAAAATATTTCTTTGTTAACTCGAATAGTAACTACACAGTTAATATTTGATTCTTAACATACAATGATCTTTTAAAGTTACTGTTTAAAACATTAAACGAATTATTAAAACTGTTAAAAATTTAGAATTCAAGCAGTGCTGGATATAAAATTGTTTTTATTTAATAGTATTGTTATGATTTCTAAAACTTTCTACGTGTCAGTGTGATCCATTATACAGGGTGTAAGGGACAGCCCTCCGCAGACTGATGGGGTGAATTCAGTATATTATACTAAGATGACAGGCACTTGAAATTATTTCAGGAACGTTATGGAAGTTCAAGAATCCCGATTTGTTTGATAACCTCACACGCAATGTATCGCAAACATTGCGGGCCCGTCGCACAGCGAGCGGGCCACCGCTACGGGGTCAATGCGCTCGCGCCACGTGATCACATGCGACCATTTATTGGGTAGATAGCCGCGCGAATGTTACGTAGATACAAAAGAACACTTAAAATTTCAAACACAGTGTCCACAGATAAAAAAAATAAGTAACGAAAATTAAGGTTAAAAAATCCTACCTTAAAATCGTTCCGGTCGTATGAGATACGGCTCAAAGTGGCCACCCCCGAGGCGTTCGCATACAGTGGCACGGCGCAAGGTCTCCGCGTGTAGGCGGGGCAACAACGTAGGGTCGTCGTTGCAACTGTAGCGCAGCTGCTCGAAGGTGTTCCTGATGCGGTCTCGCATTTCCTCTTCACTCGCGCAGGCACTGACAAACACTCTTTCCTTCACGTAGCCCCACAAAAAAAAGTCCAATGGCGTCAGATCTGGCGATCGTGCTGGCCACGATTTAGGTCCATATCTGCCAATCCAGCGATTCGGAAAGGTGTCATTTAAATGGGAACGAACTGCCAGCGTTATGTGCGGAGGAGCGCCATCGTGCTGAAACCAGATCATTGGTAAGTGCGCAAGCGGTACATCATCCAGGGCTTCCCATTCACTGTCCAACTCGTCACGCAGGGTCTCTAGCTCTCTTCCTAAGTCATCGCGAAGGAACTCGTGATAGCGCGTTCCGTTCATACGCTGGGGAAGAAACACAGGCCCCAGGATTTTATTACCGTAAATACCTCCCCAGACATTTACCGACCAACGCGTTTGATGTCCGGACTCTTGGATCACGAATGGGTTGGTTTGTGACCAGTAATGCGCATTGCGTCGATTCCACATACCGTTTCGCGTGAAAGTCGACTCGTCGGTCCATATCACATGAGCGATAAAATTTCGATTTCTTTGCTCTTCAGCCCGCAACCACCGGCAGTACGCTACTCGATCCCCACGATCACGAGGCAATAGGGCTTGAACCTTGTGTATCACATAAGGACGTTGCCGATCCCTTCGCAGCGTTTTGTGCACAGTCCAGTGTGAGACGCGGGCTCCATGATGTCGCTGCAATAATCGAGCTGCAGTGCGTGTGCCTAGCCGTGAATCACGATGGAGCAAGTCTAAAATTCTTTCTTGAGTTGCACCCCGAACTGGTCTTCCGGCGCCTTCCTGAACGTTAACTACGGGCTGGTTTTCTAGCAAGCGTTGATAGGCATTGGTAATTATCCGGGAGTCTGATGGATGCCGACGGTTAGGATACCTATCAATGTAAATTCTGAGCGCCGCCCTAGCATTTCCCCGGGCTTCTCCTAAGCACATGATCATTTCCCCATACTCACGAGCACTAAATCTAGCCATTTGTCACAAGTCACAAACTACAATAAACACTAAATGAATGTCACAAGTCACAAACTACAATAAACACAAAATGAATGTCACAAGTCACAAAATGCGCGAGCGATAAGACCAACATGCGCTTACGACACGATAGCGGCGCAGACTAATCGATCGCGGCGGCAGCGATCAAAGAAGAATCGGTGCGATGCGGCGGCGCGGCGCGGCGGCGCGTCGGCAGCTATCAAAGAGGAATCGGCACGAGGCGCGACGTAGGGATGAACAAGCAATTAGGTACATACTCGATACTTTTCATTCGATACCAAGTACTGTTGGCTGGCACTGACATCGATACTTTAGAACTGAGTAACGTAGTATCGTGAAGTAAGTACTGGTACTGAACTAACTGGTACTTATGATTTCCGTCATTCTTATCGGTACTCGGCCGGTCACCCATTGATGAGTGATTATTAATTGTCAATTATGGTTTTTAGGGAGCACATCGATAACCCCTCACCTGTTAGCCTTTTAATAATGACAGAAAAATGTAAGCGGACGTTTGACGAGCCTTCATTTATGACAGCAGAATGTGTGCGGACGTTTGATGAGCGTTCATTTATGACAGCAAAATGCAGATTCGTGCCTGTTATTTAGGATAAAACACATTTTCTTAAGTTACCTACAATGCGGGCATCTCGTTACCGGCTATCATAGCAGTGGCATGGTACAAGTATTGTATTTTGTATCAATATCTTAGTTAAATTAACAAGGTATTTACTGTACAGGAAGGCCACAAAATCCAAATCGCGACACCCTTGATTCGTAACCGTATCAACAAGTGCTCACATCATCGTAAGTTACATCAAGTGGCGCCACCCGCGGAGTATCAGATGACTTGACTCTTTGTATTTTATTTTTATAATTAGACCATGTACTCACTGTTCTTATTTGCCTCTAATACTTCAATGAAAATGCTGCCCGATACAAGTTAGTATTGTTTCCAGACTTTCATTAAATATCGAGTAGGTATACCTTTTGATAGATACGGTATCGAGTAAAAGTATCGACTCTAAAGATGGTATCATCCCTAGCGCGGCCAGGAATTTTGCACAAGATTGTGCAAGTGTCGTGTGTTGCCAACTACACGACATTTGCACAATCTTGTGCAAATTTTTTAGTAAAGTAAAATTTTTAGTAAATTCCATTTTGTCAATGTACTCTATGATTTTGGCGCCTTGTTAACGTGATGGCTTTCCGCCGGGTCTAGAAACGGTTTTAAACCGTGTCTGCCGGCCCGGGTAGAAACCGTCTCGTTAACAAGGGGCTTAGTATTCTCTTTTTTTGTTGAGAAATGAAACGATTAATTTTGACAATTTGATTTTAATTTTTTCGTAAGTAAATTAATTTTAAGGTTAAATTAAAGCTTGGTGGCAGATGGTTGCAAGACGGATAAGCAGATTGGGACAATGAGCACTAATCTCTAAAGATTAGCTTAAGTGAGCATCTGTAATTGGTTTATTAAAATGTAAAGTAGGTAAGTAATAGTCATAAATTGTAAAAAAAAATAATGTTCTAATAAAAAATCATAAAAAGCTGGTCTGCGTCCGTCCGCGATTATCGCGGACCGTGGTAATCCAGCTTAATTTAGACGATTTTGATAGCACATAAGCTAAAATTATCGAATTCCATTTAAATTTCGTAAAACTCGATTGTGCATTACCGTGTAGGTACGTCTGGCAACACTGTCGTTGCTGTGAGTGTGGGGTCATGACCTGCGTGAACTCGTAAGTGAACAGCTGATTCCTCGCGTCGTCGTTTGTTAGAAAATTTTAGAATACATTGCTGCTTTATTCATTTTAGCTGTTTTAATTAAATTAATGGAGTGTTGCGTCTTGATAATGTTATTTTACATTGAAATAAAGTAATATTAACTAAAAAAACGATAAAAAAATCGAAAATTTTCCTGAGGAAATTTCCGGTGAAATATGGTTCAGAATAAGGAGTTGAATGTACCCTGTCAGTTTGCGGAGGGCTGTCCCTTACACCCTGTATGAAAATAGATTATTTTACAAAATATCTAGATTTTAATGATAAGTACTTCACATTTTTATTTAATTGCAGTTATGTTTTTGTTATTTTAAGATTTAGTGCATATTAATATGATGATCCGTGTAACCAAATTGCAAATAAATATTGATAATATAGAAGCTTCTAATAAAGTGCTAAAAGAAATAGTGAACACACAAACATGCAAATATTGTGTAATACATATTAGATTCTCTACCCTTCCGTCGCTGAACATGATATTCGCTGAACATGGTATTCTCAAAACACCATGTTCGCAAAACATCATATTTGCAAAATATATTCTCAAAATTCATAGGGTATGATTTATGGTTCCGACCACATAAGTAATGCTGACGTCATTATTACGAGTGGTGCTCAAACTTTAAAAATGGAGTCAATAAATGGGGTAATGATAATATCATGTTGTGAGAATATCATGGTTTGCGAATATGTTTTGAGAATAACATGTTCAGCGACGGAAGGTTCTCTACTATACTCTACATAAATAGCATAGCATTCAAAACTATTACACTACTTTGATTATAATCTATTTGTGTACTAAGTAACTAATGAATCGTGTGGCAACTTTCTACATTTATCAAATTAGGTTGTTTTACTTTATAATTTGGGTTTTAATTTTTATTTTTTCTATCCATTAGTACCTAAAAGTGTACTTGGAGACGCCAAAGAATATTAACACCCATGACAACTAATGTCAATGATACAGATGTGATTTTACTTTAAAAGGTAGTTTATGAACATTTTTTATAAGTCTTATTTTATAAAAAGGTAATTGTAAAAGTTTGTTTCTATGGAAAAATTCAAATCTGTCTAATTAAGCTGTAACACAACTTATTGAAAATGATTTCAGCTAACTTTTTAGACTATGTATTCTGCTTATGTGTATGAAGTTTCATCATAATCGTTTCGTTCATTTTGTGAAATAAGGACTTGAAAGTTAGAATGAAATGCCGTGACGAATCGACGCTCTTAATGCCTAGTTTATTAGAGAAAGTTGTTCAGTTTCATGGACTGACCACATCCTTGAAATTTGGATGGTAGATTGGAATGACCTCGTATAGTATCAATCATCTATGAAGATGCTGTGGCCAATGATGATGTATAAGGTGTAGTGTAGAGTACTGACTTGTGGTGGGCGGGCGGCGCGGACGCGGCGTGGGCGGGCGGCGGCGCGGGCGCGGCGTGAGCGGGCGGCGGCGCGGGCAGCGCGAGGCGCGCCGGGTGGGAGCTAGCCCCCGCCTTTACTTGGAACTCTCTGGAATGGAACAACAACTTATGCATGGCTTTCCTCTCCCTCCCTTTGTTTTTAACCTTAAGGGTGCATCGCGCGTCCACTAGCGCCGCCAATCAAGAAAAAAAACATTATAACGATGTTAAATAAAATTCTGAAAAATATAAAAACAAGTATTAAATTAGCTATCAACTATTTTTGTATGCGTTAAATTCTTAGTTTAAATGTGTTCGCGTAGTTAAAATCTGGATTAAGAGTCCGTAGCGATTTTGCCGCTGACTGCCGCTCTCTCGCTCGCACATTTCATGTTTTCTCAAGATTTTTTAAATCTGGGTGCGTAAATGAAAAATGTGTCTCGGCCACTTTTCGCAATATAAGATTACGGACTTTTCAACATATATTTCAGTTTCGAGTTGTTGAAGTACAAAAAGTTATCGTATTTGCCAGTTCAAATAACTGTTAGAAACGATAACTTTTTGTACTTTAGCAACAAAAAACTGAAATATATTTTAAAATGTCTGTAATCTTATATTGCGAAAAGTGGCCGAGACACATTTTTCAATGGGGGGATGTCACAAAATTTATCCCGCTTGGTGGCGCTACTGCTGCTGGAGACCTTGTACGGGCATTTATCCCCGATTGTCCCATATATTTTAAATTATATCAAAAAATGGTTGGTACTAATAAATAATTATTATGGAAGTCGGACAGTAAACGATTTAAAGAAAACCAAAATGTGTTGGAAGAAAATTTGATATTTACAAAAAATCGCTTCGAACTTCCAAAAATTGATAGCAAACACATAGAAAACAACAAAATTACAGGTCTACATCTACACTAGCGCCAAGTTAGTGGTACTGCGCCGACTGGTGGACGATTTGTGAATCAGCAAAATTATCCTGCCATTGCACACTCAGATTTAAGAAATCTTGAGAAAACATGAAATGTGCGAGCGAGAGAGCGGCGGCAGTCAGCGGTAAAATCGCTACTATCTTAACGCCCAAAGTATAGCCACTTTAGGCGTTAATCCAGGTTCTAACTACACAAACACATTTAAACCATGAAAAAAACGCATGCAAAAATAGTTTATAACTAATACTAGTTTTATATTTTTCAGAATTTTATTAAACATACTTAGTTATTTCGTCGTAATGATTTTTTCTTGAGTGGCGGCGGTGGCCCTTAAAGTCTTTAAAATGATTTTTTTTTCTTTCTTTTTGGTAGCCGTGTGAAAAATATCTCCAGTGAAGTAATATGGCAACATCAAAAACATATAATCACTTTTCTATTCACCATGCCGCCTACCACGCAAGAGGTCCCGGGTTCGAATCCCGGCCGGACAGAAATTGAAATGATGAATTTTAATTTCTGTGACGGGTCTGGGTGTTACTATGTATAATAAGTATATATTTAAAAAGTATATTAGTAGTATATCAGTTGTCTAGCACCTATATTACAAGCTTTGCTTAGTTTGGGGCTAGATGGCGCTGTGTGAAATTGTCCAAACATTTATTTATTTATTTATTTATTACCAACATAACTCTACAATAGGAGACATTATTTCATAAAATATTTTTATCATTTTATTTAAATGGTCAAGACAACCACAATGGTGATGGTTAGACGATAGCGTCACCACAAAAAATATCAATAATATTGCGTCACATATTTGGTGAATGTTCCGCTACGGCAATATAAAGACAAAGATTCATTTTATTCCATTCAGGCAAATTCCAGAACACCGGTCGAATGCCATGTTATGATGAAACTAGATTATGTCATGTTATGATGACGCTAGATTTTCATGTAATGATGACGCTAAATTGCCATGTTATGATGACGCTATAATGTAATGATATGATGACTCTATAATGTCATGATAATAAATGATGACGCTGAATGCCACGTTACAATGAGGCTCGTTAGTAGGCATGTTACCGGTTGAAGTCGTCAGCCTCATCCTCCTCAATGTTGATGAACTCCTGGTGCTCCTCGGCGTCGCCCGAGTACAGGTTGTGCTCGCGCTCGATCAAGTGCGCGCGCTCGCCGATGTGGTGCCCTGCACACAACGGGCCATTGTACGGTTGACTACTTACGATACAAACTTTAAAGCTTGGGTTTCCTAGGATAGTTGTGCCATCATATTACAGCCGTTAGAACGTTGTCTATGTAAACAATACGGCGTGGTTTCCTAGAGAGCGGTGCTGGACACAGTAAGGTCAAAAAGCAGTGCCACTATTTTCGTGACGGCCGTCATGACGGTGTAGAACAGTTCGCCACCGCTTTTTCAGGATAGCGGTGCAACGACGACGGTGAAAGAAAATGACTAATGCAAAAGTAATTCCTGAATTTCTCGTCATTACGCATGCACAGTAGGTAGACAATTTAAAAAAAAAATCAAATGTGAATGTAATTATTACTATAATAATTTTAGTTTTTTATATCTACCCCTGGGAAACTGATTTCGACCCAAAGGAATTGATATACACATTGTATAACTGTTTTTTGTCCCAAATAAAATAAAATAAAATATCGACCACTTTGGGAATCCCTGATTTAGTACTAAACTTTGAGCCGAGTGTATTAATTACATCATTGAAAAGCTAAGTAGAAGTCAACCGCGCGGCTCCATTTTAATCTGAAATTTTGTGGCAGTTAAGTGCGTACGATCCATTGACCTGATTTTTTTTCTATTGTACGATCACATGCGGTTGCATATTAAAATGGAAAAAGCCGCTAGCTGCCGCCGCCGCGGTCAACTGCCTGTACCTAAGAGGGCTTAAGATTGCTAATATACTTCTATAATAATAAAGTTTATTTAATATTTATTATTATAATATAATTAATTTAATTTATTATTGTATCTCGGCTTGAAATTCTCGGGACGAAGCCCGGAATTATTTATTATTATTATTTTTATTATAATATACTTCTATTAACCAATCTTAGAATAATAACACCTAGAAGCCGTGTCCTCGTATGCAAAGTGAGGCAACTAAAACTAAGCCAGAATGGCTTAGTTTTCAGATTTATATCCTTCACTAGCGGCCGCCCGCGGTTTCACCCGCGTGGTTCCCGTTCCCGTGGGAATATCGAGATAAAAAAGTATCCTATGTTTTAATCCAGGCTATCTACTAGAATCTAGATAGTAGATAGGATTTGGTTGAAATTTGGCACACGGATGTGTGCCAAATTTCCGTTTGTGCTGTGCCAAATCCGTTCAGTAGTTTTTGCGTGATTGAGGAACAAACATCCAAACCCACAAACTTTCACATTTATAATATTAGTAGGAAGTAGGATTAGTAGGATACGTTACCTAATCGTAACTAATAAAATCCAATAAAATAGTAACCAATCTAGTAAATGTTGGAAAATTGAAACTGTTTTGTACTTATTCGGTATGATTAGGTAATAATGGAGAATAAAAATGTGAAAACGGGGCCATTTTGGCTGTTTTAGTTGGCTCACAGTTGACAGTGCACTTTGTAGAGAACTATCGTTCTGGTGTTATTATTCTAAGTAACCAATATACTACAAGGAGATTCTATGTGTTTATAGAATCAATACAATAAACAGTATAGCGATTATCGCCAAATCCAAATATTGAAAATATCAGTCAAGAAGTTAACTTATTTCGTTATATTAAAAAATACACAATTATTTTGCTTCTATAGACTTTGTATAAAATAGATTTGGCAGCATAACACCTAGACTAAACATACTAATGAAGCCATTTTTTACGAAGCACAAATATAGCAACTACATAACTACATGACATCATCTGGCTAGAGATGAATGACTTCTGTATTGATTCCTCCTACATCCATACACCATGCTCAGTGCTCATTATATAAAAATTTAAATAATTGCGTTTGACTTAAAAGACAAATTTTGCCACTTATTTTTACTCAGTCTTTTGAATAACAACTTTATAATAAAATTACATAGTTTTTCCTACAGTATAATTTGCTTTGCTATGCCGTAAAATATATTTTTTCGATTTAATAAAAAAAAAAAAACTATATAGCAATCATCTAATTAAGTTATTGTCCTTTGCGGACAAGAGAAAAAGAAAGACTTTGATTTTAGAATAAGAATGTAATAAATTTCTACAATAAGACATAATAACTCCAAATCAGAATGTGTATGTATACAGTCCATATTTTTAATTTGTAGTTATATGTATTACAAAGTATGATGTAGCCAAGTAAATTATTCCATGATCGTGATCATGATTCATGGATCCATGGATACCGTTTATGAAAATAAAATTATAATAGCACAACCCCCCTGAAAAGGAGCCGAGAGATCAGGAAATGAAAAACACTATATTTATAGAGATCTAATTTCTAAAAAGTATCCCTCCGGCTGGGATTCTACAATAATAGGCAAAATAAGAACAACATGCAAAACGTACAAACGGGTGCAATGTGCAAAATTTATCTATATTTTATTTCATATAAAAATAGTATAATATATTAGACTCACCAATAGACATTTTCTTGGTACCGGTGCGGGAGTCCTGCAATGTTTTACGTGTCTCTTTCACACCGTTTGGGCCTATTTTGGTGCTGCTTGATGAAGAGTAAACCTGCAAAAGATTTATCAGGCTAGTTTCAGCAGCTTTACAAATTCACTGCTAACTTGCAAACTCCTATTCTCCATCGACTTATTGATACTGCTCAAATAATTAGTAAAAGATTGAACATGCATTGCTTGGAGTGGTTTCTCTGGGTATATATTACAATGCCGAAGTTGGAAAGACCGAATTTTACAAGACCTATTGACGAAAGACCGAAAATCGAAAGGCCGAATGGTTGTTTGGTCGTACGTTTAAAATCACGAAAGGACACTACCTAAAAGACTAAATCCCGAAGCTTAAAAAACCGAAGGTTAATAGAGGGTTACACGCCAGCAGGTCGGTTCTAGCACTTCGTAGGCCGTTGCCGCGGCGGCACGCTCGCTTCACTCGCTCGGCGCGTGCGTTGTTGATCGCAATGGAACCTAACCTCCTCCTCGCTCGCTACGCTCGCTCGTCGTCGCACCTAAAAGACCAAGACACACTTTCGGAATTTAGAACTTTCGGCATTTTAACTTTCGGGATTTTGAACTATCGGCCATTAAATAATCGATCTTTCAAGTTTCAGTCTATTGGATATCGATCGACATTTAGGATTTTCGGTATTGGAATTACTTGTGTTTTATGCGTCGATATTTTGGTCGTATGTGTTATGAATTATCAGCATTTTAATACATACCCGTTACTTTAATTCAAAATATTGTGTAGATACAAATGTGAAGAACTGATGTAGAATTCTACTTCACAAAAAATACTGTAGACTGCAATAACCGAACAGAATATTGAAAAATGGCATGGTAACTCTGTAAAAATATCCTGAATAACACCATAAATTTTTTTAAAAATAATTTTCCAATCTTCAGATTTCGTAATTTTCAACGACAGTAATTATTATGATTTTTTATGCAAAAAGGATAGCTTTTTTATCGATCTAACACAAGAACCTAGTACATTTTTAATAAAATAAAAATGATCCAGTATTTCAGAAATCAATAAAAATGTACAAAATTTCGTAAATTTTCTGGCGAAGCGTCAATTAGAGCTATGCAATATTAATCCTTATTATAAAGACATAGTGAAAAAGTAAATTTCGTGAACTGACTCGCCTTAGAATGCTGTGCCCTACAGATTCTACAAAGCACCTGGGGGTCAAGTCTGCTAATGTTAACGTCAAAATCGTGGTTCAATGGTGTTTCAATGATATTGCTTTTTGACACAATTCTTGTTTTTCAAACTCAAAATCGAGACACAATGTGTTTCCGTTTTGGGTTTAAGAAACTTAATGTGTTTCGGTTTTGGGGTTAAGAAACAAGAACTGTGTCAAAAAGCATTATCATTGAAACACCATTGAACCACGACTTTGACGTTAACATTAGCAGACTTGAACCCCTGGTTATAAGTAACTACGATTTTATTATGATTGTGGAATAGCAATTCCTATTTTGAGATTTTTGCATTAACAATGCTATTTTTATACAATACTAAATAATATACTAGAGAAAATATGACTCGCACCAGATCAATTTTCGAACCGAGAAGTAAAGTGGCTCGGTAGCTCAGCGGTCAGAGCATTGGACCAGACATCCAAAGGTCGCAGGTTCGATTCCCGTCTGAGAATTTATCTGGTGCAAGTCGTATCTTTACTAGTATACTTTTTAGTATTGTACATTAATACTTATTTTGATTTAATTATAACTACATTTAAGCCTTTAAATGACTGGTTATCTGCGATCAAGTCTAATCTGCTACTAAAGTAAAAGAAAAAAAAGGAAAACAAGCTTTACGAAAATGGATATGAACTTGTTACTTAGTAAAATTGACGAGAGGCTCAACCAGCAAACAGCGATCATAACTAATAATGTAACAAAAAGCGTTATGGAAGCATTGAATGAAAAAATGAGCCACTTACTGGAGGAAAATTCTAACCTTAAAACTCGTGTGGAAAACTTAGAGGAAAAAATTAAGCTTTTGGAAAGAGGGAAACGCGACAAAAATATATTGTTCTTTGGCATAGAAGAAAGAGAAAGAGGACAATGCGAGCTGGTGGATAATATTAAGGATTACATCATTGAGACAGGTGTCAACATAGACTCCCAAGAAATAGCCACCGTCTATAGACTAGGGAAGAAAGGGAACAAAATCCGTCCAGTTCTAGCTCAACTCACTACCAATTGGAAAAAGCAATTAATTTTTAAGAACAAAAAGAACTTACCTGAGGGCATCTATGTGAAAGAAGACTTCCCTAAAGAAGTTATGGAAAAAAGGAGGCAACTACAGCCCAGATTAGAGGAAGAGAAGAAAAAAGGAAATACAGCCTACATTAAATACGATAAATTAATAGTCAAGCAAAACAACACGGTAGAGAAAAGGAAAAGAGGAGAATCAACAACACCTGAAATGCAACCACGAAAACAACTAACAACAAATATGGCCAAAGGAAACAGACTAAATGCTTTCGATAGATTAAGAAATAGATCAAACTCTTGCTCTGGGTCCCCCTCGCAAGACGATAAATAGCAACCAACCAGCCGGAAAACTTTCCCCAATACGCTTGGTCAGCGCGGGGAAATAGACCACAACCCTTCAACCAACAACATAGTAATAAATGAAAAACACACCGGAAAACAAAACAAAATCAAGGAAACAAAACAAAAAGTAAAGAAATGCCACGAACCAAAAATATATATTGCTGCTCTTAATGTCCTAACACTTAAAAACGAAGAAAACCTCACAGAGTTAACATACGCATTGCAACAAATCAAATGGGACATAATTGGTCTAAGCGAAGTAAGACGAATGGGAGAGTGTATTACTTCGCATCCAGATTACTTGTTCTATCATAAGGGAGAGACTCCAGGTCAATATGGGGTTGGGTTTATTATCAAAAAACACATAGTAGACAATGTGGAAGAATTCATAGGAATATCAGAGCGTATAGCCATGCTAAATCTGAAGCTACCAGGATACAAGGACACGTGGTCCATCGTGCAAATATACTCGCCTACGGAACAAGCAGATACCGGAACAGTAGAAAAATTTTACCAAGACCTCAATAAGGCTATCCAAGAGCATGCACACAAAAACCTCATAGTAATGGGAGACTGCAATGGCCAAATTGGAGAAAGGCGCCCAGGAGAAAACACAGTGCTGGGGACGTTCACGTTTAGCAATAAAAACAGAACCAGGAATGGTGAGAAAATAATTGAATTTGCCCAAGAAAACAACTTAACAATCTTAAACACTGTTTACAAAAAAAATAAAAAGAAGATGTGGACCTGGATTTCACCCGATGGGAAAACGAAAAATGAAATTGACTTTATTATGACTAACAGAGGAAACCACTTTTCAAACTTTGATGTCGTTAGCAAACTAAACTTTAACACAAATCACAGACTTATCAGAGCCGAACTGAAAACAATACAGCCAAGAAAACGAAGACCAAGACAAGAACAAAGTAACTACACACTTGGGAAACACGAAATAGAGCAAGTTGTGAACACCTTGAAAGACAAACTCAAAGATTTCAAAGAAACGACCAAAAACACGGGTGTTCAAGCAAAATACGACCGGATAGAAAAGGCTATAAAATGCCATAATCAACAAAGGAACAATTGTAAAAAGAAAGAAAAAAGCTGGCTATCATCAAAATCTATAGAACTATTGGAACAAAGAAGTAACCTATTAAATGAAAGAAACACACAAGATAAAAGGAAACAGCTAATAAAAGTCAACAAATTAATAAAGGAAAGCATGAGAAAAGATAGAAAAAAAAATAAAATGGAAATTATAGAGGATCACATAACCAAAACAGGAGGTGTAAAGAAAGCCTATAAAGAAATTATTAACACAAAAGAATGGATTGTAAAAATGAAAAATAAAAGGGGAAAATGGTGCCATCGAAGACAGGATATATTAGAAACAGCCACAACATACTACCAAATGTTATATGAAGACACCATAATACGGGAAGAAGGGGAGCTGAGGGAGACATCTGATATACCTGTTATACTACCTAGTGAGGTCGAGAAGGCTATTGACACCCAAGCTAAAGACAAAGCACCTGGCCCAGACGGCATAAATAATGAAATATTGAAACAAACTAAGGCAATCTTGATACCTATCCTAACAGACCTATTTAACGATATTGTAATGACTGAAACCATCCCGAAACAATGGACGGAGTCGAATATTATCTTGCTATACAAAAAAGGTGATCAATACGACATTGGCAACTATCGTCCCATCAGCCTTATGTCGAATATATATAAGATATTCGCAAAGATTGTACTAAAACGAATAGAAGGAAAATTAGATGAACACCAGCCCATCGAACAAGCAGGTTTCCGCAAAGACTACTCAGTGATAGACCATATACATGTTGTGCGTCAGATACTAGAAAAATACAATGAATACCAGCTCACTTACTATATAGCCTTCATCGACTACGCCAAGGCATTCGATTCATTGATACATGAAAAAATATGGGAATCACTAAAAGACCAAGGGATAGAACACAAATACATCCGACTGATCAGGAATATATATAAGAACAGTACAGCGAGAATCCAGCTGGAAAAGAAGGGTGACCCGTTTAATGTGAAAAAAGGCGTAAGGCAAGGAGACCCCTTGTCTCCAAAACTGTTCTCAGCTGTATTGGAATCAGTGTTCAGAACTCTAAACTGGGACAATTTAGGCATCAATGTGGATGGCTACCAACTTACACACTTAAGATTCGCTGACGACATAGTGATATTCGCTAAAACCGCAGACGACATAAACATAATGATGAATCAGCTGGCTTTAGAGAGTCAGAAGGTGGGCCTGAAAATGAATCCCGAAAAAACAAGGGTAATAACAAATGGAGAGAAGAACACCATAAAAGTTGGAACTACAAAAATCGACTACACAGATGAATACATCTATTTGGGACAATTAATGACACAGAATGACTGCGTAAACAAGGAAGTCGACAGAAGAATAGCGAATGCCTGGAAAAGATACTGGGGCTTCAAAGACATAATGAAGGACAAATCGCTCGACATACATTTAAAAAGTAGACTATTCAATACTTGCATACTACCCATACTAACGTACGGCAGTCAAACTTGGGCTTTAACACAAAACAATACAAAGAAACTAGCAACATGCCAACATGCAATGGAAAGAAGTATGTTGAACGTAAAGAAATTGGATAAACTACACAGCCACCATATTAGAAACAAGACCAAAGTCCAAGATATTACATACAAAATAAGAAGGCTCAAATGGCGATGGGCAGGCCATATGATCAGGGGTAGGGATAAATGGAGCAAAATTGTTACACGATGGTACCCCAGAGAAGGCCATAGAAGGAGAGGTCGACCACAAAAGAGGTGGGACGATGACATAAGGAAAGTGGCAGGAGTCAGTTGGAATAGAGTGGCAGAAGACCGGTGGGAGTGGAAAAGGTTGGAGGAGGCCTTTGCCGAGTGGCAATCAGACATACAAAACATAAACAAAGCCCAAATACTGTACCAATGAAGAACGTCTGATGCAGAGAGGCTATTATTTATTAAGCCTTTAAAAACAAAACTTGGTATACCAATTTTAATTGTGAGTGTGTGTATGTGCTGTTGCTGTGTGCTCCTACCCAATTTCAGTGACTGCAAACGTTTCCACAGTTCTTGGTGTTTGTGACTTTGTGTGCTATAATATGGATTAATATGATTAAACATTAGTTCTAAAAGTTGACTCACTTGTGGTTTGCCATTTGGTCCACTGGACATCACAACAGTTCTGCTGGAAAACGAACTGCCAGCATTCATGTGACCGTCAATATCTAAATGAAAAAGTCAGTTTTACATAAGGGGCTCTACCGTGTAAGTATCGTCGACTTCGCCGACGCCTTCATTTGACAGATGGATGAAATACATTGATACTTCTTTTTGGCACAAATAAAAACTTATCAAAGAACAGTAGCCGACGGTGAAGTCGACCACACTTGTACGGTACAATGGGACCTTCATTAGCTGTACAGAGTTGTTTGTGTGACTTAAAACAGTCAATTAAAGCAAATACATATACGGGGCTATTTGTAAAACACCAACAACATCGCAGGAGTAGATTACTAGCATAATAAACAACAGCATTTGTTCTACGACTTTTATCATAAGTCAATAATAATAATAATAATAATATAATATTTATATCGGACCACAAAGATCCATATTGTAACACAATATAGTTACAGTTTGCAATGTAACTAACAAGTTACATTGCAAACTTAAAGCAAGTGTTAGTAAGAAACATGATATTACAAATTAATATTTTACACAAACACAACAACAACAATACTCACTAACTATAGTATGGCGTGGAAACACACAACTACGTGGCTTAATTGATCGCACCCAGCGATGCTAATAAAAAACTAAAACGAGCCTACTTGACTGCGTGCAGTTGTATCCAGCGTGCCAGCATCTCTGAATCCCACCGATCCGTGGTGTAGGGAGCTGCCGCGTACCCGCTGAAGTAGGGCTTTTTTTGGCGTTGTAAATAAGCCCATGAGCCACTGCATAATTTTCACATACATGGAGTAGTTTTTTTAGTGCACCACTTGATGGGCTCAGCATATATACATTCATAAAAAAATGAATTTTTAAGTTTTTATTGTACTGTTCATCACTTTTTACGTCTATGGATGGCGGCGGGGCGGGCGGGTCGCGCGCACCAGGCGCCCCGCGCGGTGCGCGTAGTGCGCGTTATGAACATACGAACGGTAAATAAAAATTATATTTTTTTTGTACAAAAGTAAAATTTAACAAATTATCAAAAGTCGTAGAACAAATGTTGTTGATGATGTTAGAAATCTACTCCTACGAGGTTGTTGGTGTTTTACAAATAACGAAATAACCCCGTATAAAACAATAAAAAAATTACACTAATAAATAACAGAAAGGTAAACAATGGGGTTGGTAAACTTTTCCAAAACTGTTGTGAATTATATATTTTCTGGTAGCTTTTGGCTTTGGAGTCAGGAATAACAAATTGCGGAATTATATAATGCTTCATTTTAATTTAAATAAAAATTTAAATTTTTCATTTACAGCATAGTACAATAAATCACTATTACAGCTGTACGTGTAGGTTATGCCTTTGCTCCAAAGCCTTTCTATGTTGTTGCTCAAAACAAAAAAAACAAAGGTATGATTACTCTTTGTCACTGTCTGTCAAATCTGTCAATCAGATTTTTAAATCAGTAAATGCAAAGGAACTTCGTGTTCAGCCGTATGTTTGATATTTTATCGCGATAATAATATAAAAAAATATATTTAGTTAACAATGTAAAATAAAAAAATCATAATATTATTTTCTTTATTCTTCAAACTTGTGCTATCAAAAAAAAATATAAAACAATTCTTTTCGAAAAAGTTTACCAACCCCATTATATTTAAAACTAGAGATGAAATTCGAAAATTAAAAATCATTAACAATGTTTACCTTTCTGTTATTTGTGTAAATTCACTGATAACTCGTCAACACCCGGAAAATGAGACACAATAGATTTTCTATTGTGTCTCGGTCGCCAGCGACCGCTCGGGCGTTAATGAATTAAAATCAAACTTATTATACGGGTGACAACTCTAAATTGGACACTAGATTGTATAGTTAATTGGGTAATCGCGGCTGAAAAAGCCTTAGCTAGGGAGGCAACCCTGCAAGTCCCCAAACTAGGATCCAATTCGGGGGAACCGTTTTAAATCTGAAATTGGATCCCCAGTACACTAAATCCGCATATGTAATCAGCGCTTTAGGGTTTGAGAACTGATGGTGTAGCTTCTATGACATTCACAAGTGCTTGTAACAGCCTATACTGAATAAATTCTTTTGAGATTGAGTTTGAGTATGGCAGTCCTTACTTAGTATAGTAACCTACCAGTAATTCCTGAAAATAGTCTGTTGAGAGATGGCATCTGTGGCATGAACGGCATCAGCGAGCTGCCGTGGCTCGGGCCGGTGATGGCGAGCGGGCCTCCACCTCCGAGCATTCCGAAGGGGTCAGAGAACAACGAATTCATCATGTTATTCATCTGCCTCATGTGTCTCATGTGCGACCTGAGTCAAAAAACACAACAAAAATTACGTCTTTCAAATACGTCTGAAACGGCACAAAATGCGACATAGGAAGATGTTTTCTGGCCTGACACGCTTATTTATTGTACAAACAAAATAAGGTAGGTATTGAAAAGTTGAATTTAGCAAACATGATAAAAAAACTCACCCGAAAAATGGATCGTCCTCCACGTCGCCCATCAGAGATCCAAAGAGAGACATTTTTTAGTTTTTATCGGGCGACAATCAAAACAATTTGCGGTTAGGTGTGTCACAATATCAATTATTGTGATAGTCACTCACAAACACTCGGGAAATGTAAACGAATCGAATTCTCGAATCCTCGAAATTCACAAAAATAAAATAGGTAGGTAGGTACCTACTTCACTTCACAAGAAAGAGTAAACCAATATACATATTAGTCTATGGAGTAAACGTAGTGATTAAAGCGGCTACTCACGACACAATTTCTCTTCCAATTTGCTGTCACAATCTGCTGAGAGTTGACAGATTGTATCGTCAGTAGGCGAATTGGGGGCGTGGCCCAACTTGCTGTGTGTTGTGTTGCGTGCGCTAGCAACCTGCAAATTGTCACAGCAGATTGTGTGCGTGTTGAATCGTGAGTAGTGCGATTGTGGCAATTTGAGCTTCAGTCGCGCTCCAGCTGTTGTTCAGACTGTGTCTCTGTGGTAGGGAATAACATTGCTAGTGAGACTTTAAAAATGAATAAAGAAAAAAGGGTGTGGACCCAATTATTTGAATTTTATAAGGATCTACCCCATTTGTGGGACAAAAAAAATAAAAATTATATGAACAAACCAATGCGGCATGAATCTTTTTTAATAAAAGCCATTTTTTTACCCAGTATCGCTTTTTGCGTCGCTCCCTGGTTGAACATGATGAAGCTATAATAAGCGCAATACCTGCTTTTTGATATTTTGAAAGTTTCAACGGACCCATTACGAACAACAACGAACACGTGCACGCTTTGTGGCTGACAATCGCAGAATGAAATTGTGAGCGCTGCTGCATCGTGAGTAGAGCACAGCCAACCGCGACTACAACAAATTGTGCCTGCAGATTGTGGTTGAGTTGTGTCGTGAGTAGCCGCCTTTATATTCTCTTTGGCTTACGTATAGTATTGCTTTCTCTGTGGAGTAGCTAGGTATCATAGATATAGTATATCTAGGTATAGATTTGCATCAATGGCATCACAGCACAGACAGACTGATTTTCATCAATCATTCACCACAGAACATCATGATTTTTTCAAGCACACAGACTATTTTTTTTTCTGTTGGATTGGAATATTTGAAGACTTGGGTGAGAGGTTTTTGGCCCTTCGGACTGTAGGTTCCATCCACTAATGGTTCCATCAGTGGGTCCAATGGGATTGGTGCTATGCTATTCATCGCATATAGCGCCATCGCTTTCTAACCGTATTCAAGCAGAGATCTGAGTTTGAGTTTGTAATACCAGCCAAGTCACTATCCCGAGTCCCGACTGGTAGACCGAGCTCCCACTGCATGAAACCTTACCTCACAAGGTGGAACAGCAGACATGTGTTACAGCAATAGATATTACTTAGGAACACTGGATTTTAGTGGGTTGCCATCGCATATCCTGGAAGAACATATATTTTTTTTCGTTTTCGTACCGCTATTTTGACCGAAAATTACATCATGAGGTGGAAGATCAAAATGTTTACCCATCGAAAGAGAAACATTTGGAGATCAAAACCCGCATGGGTTGCCAGCCTCTACCCTGGCAGGTTTCAAGATCAGCCAAGTTTTATGATGCCCAAAAATGGCGTCACTTACCTCATCAGGTGGAGAGATAAAATTGATGCAGATCGATAGCCCTAGATGTGCCATTCATGAATATATAGGGTTGCCTGCCTTCAGCCTGGCAGTTTTTCTGGTCAGCCAACTCAAACAATCTATATCAATATCTTGGAAATACGAAAAATCTTGTAAAGATGCTATGATTAAGGGTATTTTTAATGCAAACCGTGATATTAAATTAGTCTACGCACTGGCAGTTGAAATATTAAAACGCCGTTGAAATAATAGGGTTAATGCACCAGTTATGGACATTTTTCATTGCTATCTTCAAATATTGAAAAAAGTAATGTAGCTGTTTAACGTCATCTATATCAATATTTTGGAATAACGAAAATGCTATTATTCAGGGTATAGTTAATAGAAACCATGATATGAAATTAAAATCTACGCACTGACAGTCTTGCGAAGTATATTATGGTGTTGAAATAATGGGGTCAATGCACCAGTTGTGGGCGTTTTTCATTGGTATCTTCAAATATTAAAAAAAGTAATGTAGCCGTTTAAGTTCAACATGTTGCCACGTTGGTGGTATTCTAAGTGAAAGGAGACCCGGCGTTTTATGCTTAAGTTGTTTACTTTAAAAAAAAAAATATTTTATTTTTATGTGTTGTGTGACAGCTCAATGCCAAATCAGAAGACAAAATTGATATTTAGTTTTCTTAATTTTGAAAAAGGAAAATAATAATGGTAAATGCAGTAACGTTTTTACATTTCAAAGCTTAACTTTTCTGCCCTTTGAAAACTGAATATGGATAGCGGAACATTTTTCAATTAGGTACTCGATGTTTCCGGAGTGTTGCCATATCATAAATATTTATAAGTCAAATGTTTTGTACATGCAAGAAAAATTAAGACAGAGCGTTTGATCAATTTAATTTCGATCAAGATCAATTTACCAAATATATTGGCTTTAATATAAGACCAAATTGAATCATACATATAGGGTTAGCGATGTCGGAGCTTTTAAAGGCAGATATAATCAATTTTATCGACAAAACCCCCACATGTTGGGGTCTATCCAGATGCCGGTCATTCCAACAGAATGCCCTCTCCTGTTGGAATGACTTGCATTTTAAATTTGACTTTTAATTTTAGACGGCACTGCCGAAATAATATTAATTTCTCCGGATTTAAAAGACTTACGGCCAAATACTCAAACGAATCTTAAAGTTAAGGCCACCTTAAATTCTAAAAAGGTGTCAGATTTGACAGAATCTCTATGAAACTGACAGCTTCCTTAAAGTTAAGGAGACCTTAACTTAAGATTTTAGCTAAGAAGCCTTTGAGTATTCGACCGTTACAGTTATAAAAAAACTTTTCAAAAGCTAATAAAATCACCTATTAAGTAAAGAAATTAATTATGACAATGAATAAAAACAGAATAAAATAAATTGAGTGGGGCTCCCATACAACAATCGCGATATTATTATTTTTGCCCGTTTTTGGTACGGAACCCTTCCTGCGCGAGTCCGACTCGCACTTGGCAGGTTTTTCTTTGTGTTAAACTTTATCAATTTACATATTTCTTTTATTTACAGTGTAGGTAGAGTAACACTGTTAACTTTCGAGTTAAATTCAATTAACAAATAAAAATTAAAAGTTTGACCTAGAGCGCTCTTTTGCTGTTTTTTTTTAAAATCAGCTGGGAAAGTTAATAATATTTATACTTTTTTGGAAAGCTAATGAATCTAGTAAGTTATTTTACTAGTTTGAACGCCAACTTTCATACAACTTTTTTCAATAACTTACGGCGATTTTTTTTTTAATCTTAAATTTTTACGAGGGTTTTTCCTTAGGAAATGCCACCCTCATAGAACTTACGGCGATAGATAAAATAAAAGTTATTGCTACTTAAGACTTTTTATTTCTGTGATATGTTTTGGGCCAGCGTTTTTTTTAAACTGATTACCTTTTTTGCTGCTTTTAGAAAAATATCAATTCAATGTTCAGAGTAGAGTAGTAAATTCATAATTTATGGTTTTAGGTAACAAGTCCGAAAATTTCTCAAAAATCCAAGAACCATTACAGCTCAGTAGCCATCCAGTTTTGACTCCTGGTTCACTGGGCTTAATTTGTTGCTGTTTCGAGCTCAGACTTTCATTAGCGGGAATTTCGGGTGTATTCAATGAAGAATTTATTTATAAAACGTATTACTATTTTATTGGAAAAAATATACAAAATTTTAATAAAAAACGGTTACTAATTTAAATATTCAGGAAAAGATATGGGTGCGCGCGAGACGGCAGAAAATATCGAATGAATGCCGATGCAATCCTCCGGTCTGCTTCGATGTCGTCTCATTCGTTCGCTCTTCCATTCAGCCGATCCTTGCTCCTCGTTCATTCGGCGGCTGTTTACGCGTCGTTGATATAGATGGCGCCAACAGTTGCTAATGACCTCTAGTATAACCCCTTTCAAGGAATAATTCGAATTTCCATGTCACCTGTATATAACAGGCTGACCTACAAAAAGCGATACAAGCTTATAAAACAAATAAGACGTTATACATAAACATACACAAAGTTGTTTGTAATTACAAAAAAAAATAAAAGTAAAAATCTAGTACTTACTTACTGCACAAACGTTAACAATATTATCTTAAAAGCGGTTCCTAACCTTTGGGTAATTATAATCTTAGCAAGCTTGAAAGCACAGAAATACAAAAAATATAAAAATAAAATTAAAACCGCTCATGTAGCCAACAGAAACTGAGACAATCACTCAAAAAAGCCATTCGCTAGCATACGCCTCGCCTTCTGAAAATCAATATTAAATAGATCAATATCAAATTTATTATTTAATTTATTGAAACTGCTACACGCACGCCACATAAATGCGTTTTGCCTGTAATTAGTAGTAGCCAACGGAAGATTGATAAGCGCATTAGATCTAATTGCATCGCAATTGCATCGCATTGGGTCTTTCGTGGTGGAACTATAGATATTAAAGCTAATAGTTGAGGGCAATCAATGACATTAGAAGTGATTGAGCTGTCATTTGGCATTGAGCTGTCACACAACACATAAAATTAATTTTTTTTTTTTAAAGTAAACAACTTAAGCATAAAACGCCGGGTCTCCTTTCACTTAGACTACCACCAACGTGGTAACATGTTGAACTTAAACGGCTACATTACTTTTTTTCAATATTTGAAGATACCAATGAAAAATGCCCACAACTGGTGCATTGACCCCATTATTTCGACACCATAATATACTTCGCAAGACTGTCAGTGCGTTGATTTTAATTTCATATCATGGTTTCTATTAACTATACCCTGAATAATAGCATTTTCGTTATTCCAAAATATTGATATAGATAGTTTGAGGTGGCTGACTAGAAAAACTGCCAGGCTGAAGGCAGGCAATATATTCATGAGCGGCACGTCTACGGCTATCGATCTGCATCATTTCCATCGAGCCACCTGATGACGTTAAACAGCTACATTACTTTTTTTTTCAATATTTGAAGATACCAATGAAAAATGTCCATAACTGGTGCATTAACCCTATTATTTCAACGGCGCAAGACTGCCAGTGCGTAGACTAATTTAATATCACGGTTTGCATTAAAAATACCCTTAATCATAGCATCTTTACAAGATTTTTCGTATTTCCAAGATATTGATATAGATTGTTTGAGTTGGCTGACCAGAAAAACTGCCAGGCTGAAGGCAGGCAACCCTATATATTCATGAATGGCACATCTAGGGCTATCGATCTGCATCAATTTTATCTCTCCACCTGATGAGGTAAGTGACCCCATTTTTGGGCATCATAAAACTTGGCTGATCTTGAAACCTGCCAGGGTAGAGGCTGGCAACCCATGCGGGTTTTGATCTCCAAATGTTTCTCTTTCGATGGGTAAACATTTTGATCTTCCACCTCATGATGTAATTTTCGGTCAAAATAGCGGTACGAAAACGAAAAAAAATATATGTTCTTCCAGGATATGCGATGGCAACCCACTAAAATCCAGTGTTCCTAAGTAATATCTATTGCTGTAACACATATCTGCTGTTCCACCTTGTGAGGTAAGGTTTCATGCAGTGGGAGCTCGGTCTATGGTATTTTGTATGGCGGTTTCAAAACCGGAACCGCATACCGGTTGGGTATTCGGTTTCGGTGAAAAAATGAAATGAAAAGGTGAAATAGCAGTGGGACCACGAGGACTTGGAAATCCTATTGGACCTACAGTCCGAAGGTTTTTTTTATAAAATTATATAATCGTATTTTTAGAGTTTATATTGGAAGCTGTTTTGTGGGTGTCTGTAGGTATACGTTTTTTTTAATTCTTTTTTCTAGCGTAACTAGAAGCTAGGTATCGATATTGATTTTTTTTATCTATTCAGTTTGCAATTTGAATAGGAAAAAAATTGTTAAAATTAAATCCAATATTTTTATTAACTTTCACTTTTTTCGTACATTGACCATGACCGTCGTCTTGGTTAAAAACATTACAAATTAAATTACAAATTTCACAATCAACAGCACCAACATTTACAGCTCCATTCTCCAAATAAGAAGTCAAACATTTATGTATTTGTTTCGGAAACCATATCTCATTGGCCGGCTTTCGCATGCCCCGTGGAAGGACCAGGCAGCCGATGAGGGGTACGAAGTGTACACTAGATCTTGCAATCCATTCCTCAACTTTGCATGACGTTGAGGGACTCCTGAAGCAGCCTGTAAAATGAAAATCAATACTTAAAAATTACGACTCGGTATTTACCGAGTGAAGACTATAAAATGTGTGGTCAGCAAAAGTGCTTATTTGAATTTTGATACACTTCATTCTTTTTAGGCGATCGTGTGTACACATGGCACCGGATATCAAATCAACCGAAACTCATCAAAACCGAACTGGAGCCGAACCCGAGTTGTTGTGGTACTGGTTAGTTACATTGTTTAATCTAAATTCTAATGTCTCTTTGTCATAGTAGACAGCTGTACTTTGTTTACTTGGTTACCAAAATTCTCACTAGTAAATACTGATTTTACCTGCTCAAGTCTTTTTATTCCTCTCAACACGAGTGCTGGACCAGAGCTGGGCTGAAGTGCAACCAAAGCGTGCCGTGAAAACGGGGAACTATGGCAAGGGGGCCATCCTATATTTATGCTATGCACCTGTCTTGCTCCGTCCCGGCTCCGGTCCAGCACTGTGTCCGACAAGTTTCAAATTGAACTCCAGTCGAACACAGGTGACTGGTGTCATGGTACACGATCGGTCTTTGAACGAGTGTCAGGTAGACTAACCTTCATGGGTTCCACGTCTCCATGAGGTTTGTTGGAAGTTGGAACGTCTCCCACTTGGTCCTTGACTTGTTCCACTTTCTCAGTTATCAGTTGGTTATTTGCAATTGTATCCCCTCCGACTTTCTCCACTGGAAGTAGATGTTGCAGATTTGCATTTCTTTGAGTTACATTCAATTTTCCGTCCGAATGAGTATGTGCCTGCACTGGTGATTTCAGATTTTGCTCAGTATAAGAGTGCGAACCCTTATACTGATTGTAGATATGCTGCAACTGACTTTTGCTGAATCCTCTCGCTACAGACTTTTTCCCCATTATTGAGGTTTTGCTCTCTGTCGCTTTTACATTGCTGTATTTCATTGGATCATTAAGTGGTTTTGTTGTAACTGGTTGAGGAGACAGCGTTTGGGGCAGGCCTGGTTCAGGTGGATGGAATAACTGTGCTGGTAGCATTTGAACTGGTTGCCCCAGAGTGTTATAATCATAACGCTTTTGTGGCTTCGTATAATGAAAAGGTTGATTCTTGGAACTATCAGCTGGGAATATAGGATCTTTGATCATTGGTTGCATAGCAAGAGCTTCCGATTGAGCGGCAGGTGGTTGTTGCATTTGAGTGGTTGGGTCGCCCACACCTGCGTTACCAGGCATGACAGGAGCTCCTGTATTGGGATCTATCATATCCTGATTCTGTTGCGGCTGAGAACTCATTGATTGTTGATATGTCTGCTGCTGATTTCCTGCAACTGCAGTATACACTTGTTGTTGTTGTTGTGGTATAGCAGCAGCATTTGTATTGTCTATTTGCTGTTGTCCAGGTGGCATTTGTTGAGTTTGAGTAGGAGGTACAAGTTGCTGATTTGTATACTGTTGATCTTGACTGTTGACTTGTTGTGTTTGAGGTTGAGCAAAGTTTGTTGGTGATATCGCCTGTTGTATAGCATTTCCAGGTTTGTTCATATTATGACCACCATTCATTATTTTTTGCATTGTGTCCATTGCTGCTTGTTTCTGATTTGCAGGATTCATTTGAATAGCAATCGCTATCGGATCAAATCCTAGGTCTCCTCCCTGCATTACTCCTGGGAACATCTCATTGAACTTCATCACACCTTGAGTATGTTGACCATATTTTCCCTGGTTTGGAGCTGCCATCTGTGGTGTTGCTGGATTGGCCATCCCCATTTGTGCATTCCCAGAGTTTTGTTGATTATTCTGCGCATTAGCAGCAGATCCCGGATGATTCATGTACTGCATTGTAGGGTTTTGACCAAAAGATCCCGCATTAGGTGTGTATTGAGTCTGATTAACATTAGGGGTGTATTGACCCTGATTCATATTAGGGGTGTATTGACCCTGATTCATATTAGGGGTGTATTGGCCCTGATTCATGTTAGGATTCGTTTGACCAGCATTCAGATTCAATGGAGTTACTCCTACTTGACCATGAGGGGACTGAGGAGCATCGATAAGCATAGATCCTTGTAGTTGTCCACCTCGACCGGAAATATTCTGGGGATTACTATGCTTTGCTCCACTTTCTCCTAAGATCATTTTAGCGATATCCGGCCCCATTCCACCCATATTATTCATCGGCTGTTGGCCCTGTTGCATTGGCGTTGAATGCATGTTACCAGCCCCCATTCCAGTCATATTTTGCATTGGGTTTCCCATGTTACCTGTTCCCATTCCCGACATATTTTGCATTTGGTTCATGTTTCCTCCTGTTAGTTCCTTGTTTTGCGCCATGTTCATGTCTGTATTGCCAGAAAGACCCATATTTCCAGCCATAGATGGATTGTTCATAATAGTATTTTGGGGAGTGAGAGTTTTCAAGTCATCGTAAACTTCTTGGACAACAGGTTGCATAAGATTGTTATTTAAGTAGTTGTATGTGTCAGAGTAAAGCTTGGGGGGATTGCAGTGTCCCATGCAAGGTCGGTTCATGTGCATCGAGGGGTTGGCTTGATAAGGTTCCCCGGCGTTAGGCATGCTGTAACCATAGCCATTTCCTTGGCAGCAGCCACGCCTGCAACCACCGCAAGTGGGCAATGGATTACCCATTGGCGCTTGACCCCCTTGGCCTTGATTTGAAAACAGCTTGCCCATACATCCGCTGAAACAATAATTATTGATTACTTATGTAACCTGGGGCAGTGGTGCTACAACAAATGTAACCAGGCAAGCACGTATCCAGATTTTTAATTCGGGGTGGGAGTTAGGACACGTAGGGAGGGAAGGGGAGGGAAGTGCGTGGCTCCAGTACTTCACTAGAATGTGCTGATACTGGTATGTGTTGTTGGCACTGAAGCCACTGACGTTTAGTACTGTCAGGTATGAGGAATAGTTCATTGCTCAAACATATCTGACAGTCAATATACCTACTGAGTCAAATTTAAAATCCTACTCAGATGTAGAAGTTTGCGTTGCTCGAGTGTCGGTTTTGGGGGGATAATTGCCACCTATTCCCGCTCTTGATACATGATGCTATGCCAGGGACTACAAAAGATAAGGTCACATAAGTGACGTCTAATCCAAGCCTGCAATTTTTTTCCAATATTATAATTATAGTAACATTTACAACAAGAGACTTGTAATAAGATAAATGATCTAGATTTTCTAATACTGATTCTTTCTAGTACCTATATCATTCATTTCTCTTAATATAAAATAGCATTGTGAATGCGAAAGATCCAAAAATTTAATATCAAGAATCAAGAGCAAGAGACTTACCAATCTGCACTTTGAAGTTGATTCATAACGCTTCCTAATTCACTCAGAATCCTTTGCTTATCTAACGACATACTCCTTTAATTTGTAAATTTCTTGTAAAGTAAAATGTACAAACACTACAAAAATTTTTACGATAGTTAAAATTTAGACATTATTCAATGAACGCCAGACTATGTCATGATTTAAAGTGACACGAATTACGCCTTTTTTGTTTCATTTTTTTCAAATTTAAAATTTGGAATTCCAAAAAGTAATAACAAACCTTATTTTTTAGTTCCTCGGAACACCCCAACCACAGAGGAAATAATCCCCTTTTAACCATGGAGGGCATTTTTTGATTTTGGCGCCATTTTGTCTTGTTCAGTTCGGTGGCTATTTTAATTATTAGCAAATTGTTTCATAGTGGATATTGTGTCTTAAAATTGGTGCAGTTTTGTGGTACACATCTGAACAGTGCGATCTTGGTTGTATGAAGCTGAGACTTTTATTGTAGTGGTGGCTACCTCAGCAGAACTTACCGAGTAAACTGTACCGATATATTTGATGCCAAATTAATGCTCGCCAAATGCTCCAAGCAGCATTGGAATGCGAAGCACCCGCATTCTAATGTAAACTGAAACAATACCACTGGGGCCATACTATGAGCTCTTATAGCAGGGCTTATTTCGTACTATAACCTCAACGGTTAGTATGAAAGCAGGCCTTAAGAGGTCCTGTTTAAGGCCTGCTTTTGAACTGGGACCCTATTTTTTTTTCGCGCTCTTTTCTACTGATTTTCGTTCGACATTTGACTCAATTTCCATACATTTGAGTCAAATGTCGAACGAAAATCTGTAGAAAAGAGCGCTCGATGCCAGACGAGTGATTCAAAAATAGGGTCTCTGAACGGTTTCTTATTTGCCGATGGTAAGCACCCAGGCCCATTTTCGTACCATGACCTCGATTTTCGACCTCGAGCCTCGAAAGGCTTAAAAATGGTTTCATATTTGCTGATGGTAAGCCCCCTGTGCTTTAAGAAAAAAATCCTACGTTTACAACAGTTGACACTTGCCTTTTTATCCACGCCATCTATCGAGCATACTGGGAGCTTACCGTCAGCAAATAAGAAACCGTTCAGTTCAAAAGCCGGCCTTAAAAAGGACTGCTTAAGGCCTGCTTTCATACTAACCGTTGAGGTCATAGTACGAAAAAGTAAGGCAGTTCAATATAAGCCCTGCTATAAGAGCTCATAGTAAGGCCCCAGGTTTGGTGACCTGCCCCCCTAGCCAAAGTAACATTTGCCAATTTTCGTTATCGTTTCGCTTCGAAACATGTATGGATTTGACGTTTTAAATTTCGATAGTTAACGAAACCTTATGTCAATCCCATACATGTTTCGAAAGCGAAGCGATAACGAAGATTTGCAAATGTTACTTTGGCTAGGCCCTCAGCCCCCCTAGCCAAAGTAACATTTGCAAATTTTCGCTATCGCTTCGCTTCGAAACATGTATGGATTTGACGTTTTAAAATTCGGTTGTTAACGAAACCTTGGCCGCGTTCCCTTTTGAGCCAATAGTACTGTTGGCGATGTGAGCGCTAAAAGCTGTTCCGTTTTGATTATCGCGCTGACAGCACTGTTGACGCGATTTCAATTCGGAACGGCTATTATCGCACGCATCGCGCGCCGAACTTCTGATTCGTTATTTACTTTGTTTTGACGTTTTGTAACGTCAAAACAAAGTAAATAACGAATCAGAAGTGTGTAAGGACATGAACGTCAACTCAAAACGTCAAATATGACAGACTGCTCACAGTGCTAACGCTCGAGAACGATATCACTGTAATCGCAAAATGGCGGCGATAGTGACGTCATCCGTGACGTAAATACTGCTATCGTTGGCGCGCTCACATCAAATCGGAACGAAGTGTGAGCGCGATATCAGTGATATTATCGCTGTTGGCGCAAAAGGGAACGCACCACTTATGTCAATCCCATACATGTTTCGAAAGCGAAGCGATAACGATGATTTAGCGATTGGTCTGCTGGATCGCACCCATTTTCGTCAGTCGCATAGAGTAGGTACGTCAGAGTACGTAAGTGTCACTGTCATGTCAGTCGTCTCGTCCGTCACTCACTCGCAGTGTTGGGAAACGTACAATAATTATTGGATTCTTACCATAATTCGTGATACGAAATTTGATTGTACAATAAAACATAGCTTTCTCTTTATTGTACGCTTTTATACAATATTTTCCGATTTGACACAATATAGGTACAATATCATGGCACGTGACACTAAAATTAATAAAGAAACGCATCACCTAGCTACTATTATTCTGTAACGTCACACTTGACTTGTCTTTTGTCTTTATTAATGCCGTAAAGTTGATAATTCACTTTCATTTCTTGCTTGCCGACAATGGCATTGGCAGTAAACTATCAAGGCATTGTTAGTAAACATCTTGCCTTCTCCTGTGGAATCATATAAAATATATTTATTTATTTAAAAATCAAAATTAAATGTTTTAAATAAATAAAATTGCAAAAATAAAAAAATGAAATTTGAACCTGTATTACAAGGTTTGTGATTGTATTGAATGATTCGCTTCAACTTTACTTCACTCCAGAATTTATGAGAAAGAAGTCGGTTAAAAAAAGAGCAAGCGCAAAATAAGTGGGGCGACTTTAGTTCAGTTGTACTTTGTAAAATCAATCGCATATTAGCGGCCTAAATATTAAAAATTATTGCCTAAAACGTACAATAATTCGACCCAAAATACAATAATTTTTAGCTTGGCAGCACCATAATTTCGCATCCAACATTTCCCAACACTGCTCACTCGGCAGTCAGTCTGTGACAGTGGGTGGACACTGCAGCAACAAAGTGAACATTTCAAATTGTTTTTCTATTTTCAACCTTATTCTCTTGTAATAAGGCCAACAGACACGCAATTTATAAATTTGTATGTACCGCAGATTTTGGCAACATGATAAACTAAATTTTACTGTCGTTATGTTGGCTAGATTATGTCAAACTTGGCTTCGCAATATGGCGTCTCTATTTATTCTTTCTTTCACAATGCCTTATTGCCTTCGAAATCGTAAACAAATCTTGTTTTGTTTGCTTTGTGAATTTATATGAAATTGTGCTCTCGCTCCTCTGTATTTTTTCTTTGTGCCAGTTGGACGTTTAAAGCCATCACTGAACTTAAGTTTCTGTGGACCTGTTGTATTGCGTGCTGTAGTTTTTGTCAATTTTAGTGTAAAGTCTTATATGAATTGACAATGGAATCGTTTCGTTTAACTACACGCAACTATAAGAAGTGTGTTCTATGCAGTAGGAGACGTACACCAGGATCGAACGTGTTCTTAGTATCCTGTATCCGTCTTGACCATTAGAGGTTTGTATTGCTATACACTACCTAGTACCAAATTTATGAGTATTATCTAAATATTATGATCTTATACCTACCCAAGTAGCTGAAGCATTTGTATTTGCATTTAACTTCTTGAAGTTGGGAATGTGAGAAAATGTTTATGTAATCAACAACCATTCGTTGCATTGTTCTAAATGGGGTTATTTATTTCAGGTCTCAAAAGTGGATTCAAGCTTTTGGTCAAGAAGATCTTGTTTACATACCAATACAAAAACTTCATGAACTTAAATTTGTTTGAAATGTACATTTATGACAAGACTGGAATAAATCAAGAACCAGACTTGTTCCATGCTGTACCATATTTCAATTTACCTCTACAACCATTAGGTGATGAACTGTTACATGATTTTCCACTGCACATCAGTCAATACCAGGGACATGGTATGTACTCAGTTAATACTCCCATATTATAATAATAATTTAATAATTAATAATTTATATTAATTAAATTTTAATGTAATTGAATAGGGTAAGAAATCAAAGCCCTGAATCCTGATGCTATTATTGTATTTGTTCACTAACCTAAAGCTTTAATAAACAACAAACAAGTCACATGTGGGTCGGAGAGTCAGGTTCGGGGACATGGTATGTACATAATTAATAAGCACACTAGCTTATGTAAATAACAGATTTTTGTATTGTATGCAATTGACAAGTTAAGGTTAGAATATTTAATTTGTACAGTTTATTGTTTATTTTTAAACTAAGTTAGCGAACAAATAGAAAGTTAGCCATATGATTAAGGGGTGGATTTTCTCAGTTTGGACGCAAAGGAATGGCTATTGTGTCTCGATTCCATGGCAATGAAAAGTGTTACTATTGATATTTTTTCTACTGTAGATCTGTAAATTATTATAATGTATTTACATATCATTATACCTTACAGATTCATCTGAAGCACCAGGTACTTCATGTGATGGGTACCTACTTGAATGGGTATTGCCCGATGAGGAAGATGATCTACAAGTCGAAGATTTATGTTCTTTTGAAGATCTGCCTGTGGTATAATGTCAGTGGGTATTTGGCATCAAAGTTATTATGCAACTCAGATTGTAATAATTGCAAAAGTTGTTTAATAAATTAAAATACAATGATATTTGTATAATTACATTAAGTTGCGAGAATGGTGAATTTATTAGAAAAAAATGTAATGTAAGTAATTAATGATTTTTTTTTTGATTGCTGAAAATATAACTTGGGGGTTAATTATGTAACTTTGTTGCAATCAACTTTGACAGAAATTGCAGTTACATTGCGGCTTTAGTAAGAACCAATGTGACAACTATCTAACAGCGATCGATTTCAATCGAGAATTGTTAGCAACAGACTTACGTAATCCACGTACTGGTGATTTTTATAAAAAAGCCCAAGTACAAAGTAAGACTTAAGGCGATTGGATTCCTTTCTACCTTAATGAAATGTATTGTTCGCTAAATACTAAATACATAATGTATCGAAAATTCACACGTACCGATTGAAGCTAAGGTTCTATAGTTTATTTACAAACAATAACCTCCGTAAAATATAGTTCTTGTAGCAGTAGTAGGCAAAAGAGAACTTTTACCTACCTATTCGATATCGAATTTTCCATACATTATGTAGGTACTTAGCAAGCAATAAAAATTAAGAGCACCACTTGAGGGTACTAATCACCCTAATATTACTCTGCTCAAGCCTTAACATGTGTGTAATTTTTTTATTCTACATACTACCAAAGTTCGGTTTCAAGTCCTGCCTGAGAAAATGATCTGCGGGTCTACCGGCTAAAAATAATAAAGTTAATGTTAACTGTAATTTGACAGATGGGTATGATACATTGCTTCTTTTCTTTGGTAAGTTTTTATTTGTGCCAAAACGAAGTAGCAATGTATTATATACATCTGTCAAATTACAGTTAACATTAACTTCATTGTTTTTAGCCTGTAGACCCGCTGGTGGCAAGTCAATTTTTTTTAGTTAGTTTGCAAACTGTTATTTTATAAATCCTCAAACTGTCTTCTAAAGTTAATGAGGTTGTGAAGTAAACATAATGTTCACCTACTTTCTGTCTTAGCAATAGGTACTTATGTAACCTACTTTGATTTGCATTATTATTCCCGTTCAACTATTCTGTTTGTCTTGTTGCTTGCTAGAGATTGCTACCTTAGCAAACAAAATCTAATATACAGAGTGTGCCACATTGCCGTTCCAATTATTTTGAAAAACAAAATGAAGTCTTATTTGAGTAAAATTAGTAAATATTTTCAATATTTAAGGTGGGTGCTTACTTTCTCTCCGTGTGGAAAAGGTTTTGGGACAACTGTATATAGGTATTATGTTTATTAGGTACTAAGGTAATGTTTCCTTCATTTTCAATTCGTCTGGATTTAAAAGTGGTGAAAGTTCAGACGAACTGCAAATAAGAAAAAATACAAAGATCATATAAGCCAGACTAATTGAGAATAAAAATTTGCAGTTTGTCTGCCAGACGAATTGCGAACCAGACAACCTGCAAAACACTCAATGAAAGCCATTACAAAAGTATAATGAATATTGATTGAATTAAGTAGGTACCAATAAACCCTTGTTTTTTTTTGTTAATCGATTAAACATTATATTTTGTGTTGTTGTTTAAATAAATGTGTTTTAAATCATAAAATCTTTTTTTATTTCCCTCTTAAATATTAATTAATAAATTCAAGAACCCTGCTATCCAATTTTTTCGATAAATCCCATCACTAGCGACTATCGTGGAAATCTCGATACTTTCCCATCACTAATTGACGTACGTCAGATTACAGTACAACCAACATTAAGATTATAATACTATCAAAAGCTGTGTGGTTGGCAATGATCTGCGTAACATACTCGAGCTCGGACCAATGTATGGAGTGCCGTCTCTTAAACGTAGTGATTATATTCTCTTTGGTCTGTGAAACACATTTTTGGAAAGGTCAACACAGTGATAATTAATTTAATTATAATAAATTACAGCGCTTCTGCCTTCTTTTGACTTAGCGAACACGTCTTTATCGCAGTAGTTAGATAGATCGAAGCTTAAAATTTATCTATTGTAGATAACAAACATAGTTCGCCCTCCCTTTGTCACGTCATTGTGTGTGCCTTGGAGTTCGTCGGTCGCGTCGTCGTCATCGCAATCAAGAGGTAATTATCTTATTTTCAAAATGCCTAGAAAGGTATACGTAGTTGGGGTCGGAATGACCAAGTTTATCAAACCTGGCTCCAACAAAGATTACCCAGAATTAGGGAAAGAAGCAGTGCTGGAAGCGTTGGCGGATGCCCGGATAAAATACGACGATGTCCAACAAGCGGTGTGTGCCTACGTTTTTGGGGACTCTACGTGCGGCCAACGCGTCTTATACCAGGTCGGGATGACCGGGATACCCATCTACAACGTGAACAACAACTGTTCAACAGGCTCAAGTGCTCTCTTCCTTGCTAAACAGCTTATTGAGGGCGGTGTTTCAGACGTCATCTTGGCCGTAGGTTTTGAAAAAATGTCACCTGGTGCATTGGGCTCGGGAGGCTTCACAGACAGAACCAATCCAATGGACAAACATGTGCTCAAAATGTCTGAATTGGCTGATATAGCAGCTGCACCAATGACCCCACAATTCTTTGGTAACGCTGGCATTGAACATATGAAAAAGTATGGCACTACAGAACTACACTTTGCTAAAGTTGCTGCTAAAAATCACAGACACGGTGCTAAGAATCCAAGAGCTCAAGGCAATAGAGAATACACTGTTGAAGAAGTGTTGAAATCTAGAAAGATCTATGGCCCCCTTACTAAGCTGCAGTGCTGCCCCACTAGTGACGGTGCTGGAGCAGCTATCTTGATGTCTGAAGAAGCAGTAGTTCGTTACGGTCTTCAACATAAGGCTGTTGAAATAATTGGAATGGAAATGGCTACAGATACTCCCGAAGTCTTTAACGAAAATAGCTTGATGAAGGTAGCCGGCACTGATATGACTGCATTAGCTGCCAAACGACTCTATCAAAAGACTGGGATAACTCCATTGCAAGTGGATGTTGTTGAGCTACACGATTGTTTCTCAGCGAACGAATTGATCACATACGAAGGCTTACAGTTATGTGGAGAGGGACAGGCTGGCAAGTTTATTGACGCTGGAGATAATACTTATGGTGGGAGGGTGGTTGTGAACCCTAGTGGGGGGTTGATAGCCAAGGGCCATCCCCTGGGTGCTACTGGCCTGGCACAGTGCGCTGAACTTGTGTGGCAGCTCCGAGGGGAAGCTGGAGACAGACAGGTTGGTTTCACAAAAGCGTTTTATGTGGGGGTGCATTGTGGTTATGTGTTTGGCGAAAGGTTGCAGTATTGCCATTGTAATATTATCATCACATATTCATCTTGCCTGTGGTGTTTTGGCAAAATTCCAATCTGCAAATCCATTTTGTAAAATTTTGGTTTGGGTCTTCGTGTTTTATACTGTGTATGTGTTTTGTTTTCGGTGTAGGTATATGAGGGAAGAATGATTAATATATCATTAAATATGGTATGTAATTGTTGATGGTTAATCTTTGAACCAAATGACTGACAGGTTGACATAAAAATATTGTTCACTCAATCAAAACTTCTAAATAAAACTAACTATGCAAATAAAATTACCTACCTACATAATATTAACTTTAAAATTACATTAGTAATTCCAAATAAGAATACATTCAAACAAAATGCTAATGTGTTTTATTTGATTACATTGATACTGTGTATAGTTAAATCAAATTTTTGATTGATGTTTTATGAAATTCAGTGGTGTAGTATTTATTAGCATAATTTGAGTGACAATATAAAAGTTTTGCTATGTTGTCAGAGTTTGGTTTCTGGGTGTGTGAAAAAGAATTTTAAAGTGAAATGCTATGCTGGTATTTTTTTTTTACTTTCCTGGACACCGAGGGGAAGGAGGCGGAAATCCTCATTGGATACCATATAGCCGGGCTATGATGGTTATGTCAGACTTGACTGACTAAAACCGCCGTGAGGTTAGTTTTCGACCCGACAGCATTTGTAAGCCTCAAAAAACCTTCATCGAATGCGACCGCCCCCCCGAGGGGAGGGTGGTGTGAATACCACAAATGTCTACTTTATGTTGAACTAGTGACTGCCTGCGACTTCGTCTTTGTGGACAATTATTTTCCATTCCTTAGAAACAGTTATTTTTTCGGGATGAAAGAAACCCTATAATACTTTTCTGTAGGCAACCCTGTTACAACGTGTCTACAAAATGACATGATGATCGGTTGAGTAGTTGAGATATGAAAGTGTTTAACAAACAAATTCAGTTTTTAGTAAAACATCTGTCATTAATTCATTATTCTGTAATAAGGGAAGTATTATTAACTCATAATGTAATGGCACAGTCCAAAGGTTATCATTATCAGACAGATAAGTTTGTTGTTCCAAATAGTAATATGAAAGGAAAGGAATAATGCTTTTGTTACATTTATTGATAGAAATTTCCATTGTAGTCTTTATGTATTTTGAAATTTTCTATAAAGACAGAACTTAAGTTTAGCTAGCACTCCTAAAATCTGGTCCTGGGTTCGAAGTTTGTACAGATCAATGTACCATTATATTTTTTTTATGTGGCTTAGTTTAGTCAAACGAAACGTATCTAGAAAGTGGCTTATATTATACCTGGTTACTAACAAGATAATTCTAAATAACAGACTTTCTCTATCAATATAAAAATAAAACTCTTATCATAACGTAAGTAATCCATTTTAATTAAAGTCATTAGCCGTCCATAGTTTATACTTACGTAAAAAGTTATCTTACGACATTGCTTTAAATGGGAGTTTTAGCATTTCTAACTTTTAAAATAGGAGTCCTCAAATTGTCTATCCAATTTTATTCAGACACATTCTCGAAAAAAACTTCAATTTAAAATGAAAAATAGTTGGTAATCTCCCGACGGTAATCTGACGTCATATTGAAAAATGTATTTACTATTTTTGACTTGACAGCACAGTAAAATCTAGGGTTCACTAAGTTATACTATTAATTGTTGAACAAAAATAAAGTACCTATACGAAATACTGTTATCAGCATCACTGGTAGTAGTAGAATTAAATACTGTTATTTTTTTTAAATACCAAACTGTTTATTTCCCTTCTCAGACCTAAATATACTTACTTCATTTCTTGTCAAAAGTTGGCAGCCCTAGTAAAATTTGAGTTTATAAATATTAATTATGAAATTTATGAATAATGTTCTTTTAATACTTATACAACCCAACCACCAAGTAGTAAATGAACAGTTTGAAAGTTAAAGCATGTACTGTCATTGTTGTTTATTATTGCATTTTTTTGTTCTTGTGTGACGCCTTGAACTTTGGACGTACGAAGTACGAACAAGGACATACGTCATATACGTATTTATTACAATAGCCCCTAATCTCAGATAGTTACCCTAAATTCACAAAATAAATTGATTTAAATGCATTCCTTAGGCTTACACACAGTCAAATAAAGGTTAATTAATTCTGAACTTCGCGTATGTTATGAAGAAGTCTAAATAAAAAACCAGCTTAAGGCGAGGCCAGTTCACGATCTGATGAAAAGTCTGATTTTTGAACATCCAATGTGAAGAACTGATGTAAAATTCTACTTCACAAAAATTACTGTAGACTGAAAAAGAAACAAAGATGCAAATTAACCGAACAGAATATTGAAAAATGGCATGGTAACTCTGTAAAAAAATCCTGAATAACACCCTAAAAACTTATAAAAATAAATTTCAAATCGTCAGATTTCGTAATTTTCAACGACAGTGATATGATTTTTTATGCAAAAAGGATAGCTTTTTTATCGATCTAACACAATAACCGAGTACATTTTTAATAAATGATCCAGTATTTCAGAAATCAATAAAAATGTACTAAAATTCGTCAAATTTCTGGCGAAGCGTCAATTAAAGTTATGCAATATTCAACCTTATTCTAAAGACATAGTGAAAGAGTAAATTTCGTGAACTGGCCTCGCCTTAAATTAATAACATTATCATTCAATTGCTTATGTATTGCCTCGGTAATGGTTATGGTAAACAATAGAATATATACTCTAAATACTAAGTTCGTTACAACAACAAAAAACTAAAAATAGAATTTCGCTATTGTTTTTGAGGATTAGATCACTAGAACTACCTACATAAAAACATAGTTGACGTTATTTCCGATTTAATTTAGTTATCTTTTCCGTTCGTCACTGTCGGTAACGAAGTTAAGTTAGAATATTAAAACTTATTTACCTATTTCATATTTTATGATTTCATTGTTAATGAAGAGTTAGACATATACCTACGCATACGTATGAGAAATAACCAGTTTCTAAGTATCAAACGAACGAGGAGGAAAAACGTGTCTGACAAGATCTGTCAAATTTTATGTTGGCATCCAATGATATTAAATGTAAAGATAGGTTATGCGCCAACATCATTGCTATTTAAAACAGCGTAAAGGTACTATAGGTACACACATTGGCCGCTGCATGCGCATTGGCTGCCAATTGACAGCGCGTCAGCTGTCTCCTTCACTCCCACACGCAAAGCAGACAGCTCGCTCTTTGTACAATATGGCCGAATAAAGTAATAGAAAATACATATTTTTATTAAATAAAGTATGAAATAAAGCATTTTTCCCATCTCTGACCGTTGCTGTATAATTTGTACATCGTCTAAAGACGCAAGTAGACATTTTTTTATGGTATTTCACAATTTTATTGCGTCTGATTGACGTGAGCCGCGTGTGTTACCGTGTCGCGAGACTGTGTCTGACTAATTGAAAGTCGGGCAATTACCTGACTTTTGTCTTGCCATTGTGAAGCGCGGGCACAGAATATATAATATGGCGCGGGTAACCTATCTTTACATTTAATATCATTGGTTGGCATCAAAATTATTTAGTAGACGTGGTAATTTACGTTTGGTGTGGTTTGTCTTATAAAATTCGACATCCGCAGTCTATGCTAGGCTGCCGCACCGCATTCGGTGTTACGGTTACGGGTTCCTAACGGGTTAAAGTGCATGCATTGAGAGTCTACATTGATCAATCTTCGGTGTTCCAGGTACCCCGCGCGAGGATAGCTCTTCAGCACAACTTGGGCTTAGGAGGTGCCGTCGTAATCACTATGTACCGCAAAGGATTCCAGAATGCGTCACCCAACCAAGTCGCCGCCATCGCAGACAATCCTGAAGGGTTCAAGGTGTACAAATACCTCAAATTCCTCGAAGACCTCATGGAATCAGACCAAGACAACCTGATCGAAAAGGTCAGAGGTATCTACGGCTTCAAAGTGAGGAACGGCCCGAATGGTAGCGAAGGTTACTGGGTTATAAACGCCAAAGTTGGTAAAGGCAAGGTCACGTACAACAGTACCGAGAAACCTGATGTTACTTTCACGATTAACGATGAGGACGTAGCTGAGTTGATTTCGGGTAAACTGAACCCACAGAAAGCGTTCTTCCAAGGTAAGATTAAGGTTCAAGGAAACATGGGTCTTGCGATGAAACTGGCGGACTTGCCGAGACTAGCGGCTACCAAGATCGATACCATACGTGCTAAACTGTAAATTACCAACTAGAATATTTTCGGGATAAGGAACTGAGGTATGGGGTATTAAATAAGTAATCTTATTTCGCGTTTCCCTTACTTTCTCTACAAATGTGATTATTAATCTATGAATTCTATGTCAAATGTATGTAGCAATCAAATACTTTTAAAGGTGCAATGGATGAATATATTATTGTTATTGTTAAGTGTATATGCTAGAATCTATTTGTAAACGTTTTATTTAACCATTCCAAACGGTCGTCATAAGTATGAATGAATATTATATAATTTTTCATATTTTTGTTAATAAAATAGGTTTTTAAAAATTATTTCTTTTTTTATTCCATGATAGTTACGCATTTTCGATAGGTGCGAGAAAGTAAAACATGAGAAATCTCAAATTACTTTATATAAATATTGGTACGAGATGCAAATACTTAAACCTTGAGATATTGAAATCCGAAACTTTCGAGTGAATAAGTTAGTGCCATGCCCCTAAGTAGTAAAGTAAGGTAAGGTAAGTAAGGTAGGTAATATAATAGCTATATATATATATATATACCTGTCTCTGAAAAACAACCGTCAGTTATCTACATTTGAGAATGATCTCGATCTCTGTGACATTGCATAAACTTATTTTGGTTTGACGAGCGAGGCAAACCTACTTACCTAATTTTCAGAAAGAAAAACTATATTTTATAACCTCTCGTTTGTTGTCGTTTAGTTTATTGCTCAAAGTGATCACTTTTAGCAATAAAACTCCATTAAACTAAACGACAGACTAGAAAATATTTTTTAAGCGATAGAAAGTACAACAAAGCTTTTTCGGAGTACACTAGAACAACACATTTCACAATTTCGTCTTTATTTAAGCACTACGATTTTTTTCCATTGGCGGCGCTAGTATAGCGCATAAAGCCTCTTAAGGCCGCGGTGAATTTTAATTAATGTAATTCTTAATCTCTTCCTTCCAAAAATACTAGACCATGGGCCCTAAAAATTCCACGTATAGTTTTATTGAAGTCATTTTCTTTTAATAACTTATTAAATAAAACCTCCGAGGGCGCCACTTTCGGTGGTATTCGATGTTGCTCTTTAAATAATATCAGGCGCTTCGTTATGCGCAAACGAAGCGCCTGATATTATTTAAAGTTAGGGGGTTAGAATCTTTGTTTAGGTATATCAAAGAGTTAGATATGATGTAAGTAGGTACTTCTAAAGATTTGTTGCTTTACCTATCAGTAATTTATACAAATAATGGAAATTACTTACAATTTGTTTTTGACACCTACCTATTGAAAAAGGCTTCGATATCAGCAACTGTTTTTATGTCCCCTGCTGGGGCACAGGCCTTCCTTTTGCGTGGAGGATGGGCCAAAACCCACCACGCGGGTCTAATTCCGAATTGCGGTTGTTAACGACTACAAATGTAGCCGGGACTACGGAGGGCTTCCTAGGCACGGACGGAGTAACTCAAGTAATAACCCATCCTATGACCGACCCTTGCGAGAGTTGTATAATCTCCGCAATCTCACGGCCAGGCATAAACCACTAAGCCATTGAGCTTCTTAAAACAGGCTTACCTAAGCGCCTACAATATCATTCTCTTCATCATCATCATATCAGCCGCACGACACCCACTGCTGGGTATAGGCCTCCCCCAAGGATCTCCACAACGATCGGTCCTGCTTGGCCCGCATCCAGCGGCTTCCCGCGACCTTCACCAGATCGTCGGTCCATCTTGTCGGGGGCCCACGAAGCGTCGTCCGGTGCGCGGTCGCCATTCCAGAACCATTCCGCCCCAACGGCCATCGGTTCTTCTCGCTATGTGTCCAGCCAGCCCACTGCCACTTCAGCTGAGCGATCCTTTGAGCGATGTCTGTTACTTTAGTTCTCCTGCGGATCTCCTCATTTCGGATTCGATCACGCAAGGAAACGCCGAGCATGGCTCTCTCCATCGCACGCTGGGTGATCTTGAGCTCCTTATGAGACCCATAGTTAAGCCGCGATTACATACGCCGATTTAGCATACCAATTTCGGGTTGCCACTCGTACTTGACAATAAAATATTGTATAATAAGTACCCTATAACGGAAAGATAAACATTGTATAATATTGGAGATAAGAATTGAAAATAAAAAAAAACATAAACAATGTTGACCTTTGCGTTGTTAAAAATTAACTTATTATACGGGTGGCAACTCTAAATTGGTATGCTAGATTGGAATATGTAATCGCGGCTTTAGCGACCACGTTTCGCTGCCGTAAGTCATCACTGGCAACACACACTGGTCATAGACTTTCGTCTCGAGACACTGAGGTAAATCGGACACGAAGATTTTTTGAAGCTTCCCGAATGAATCATTCTCTTGGCTGTTGTTAATTGACACAAGTTCACGGCTTCGTGAGTTTTAAACAATTATTTATTTAATTAAATACCAAGAAATATCATAAAATCTCTTTCTTTAAAGAACTTTCTAGGTTTTTATTGGTTTGGCACTAATCATACCTAATTTATTTTCACATTCTGTAATTTTCTCGTTAGAATCTTCATTTCGGCAGTGATTAAAAAAAACGATCTATTTTTATAATTTCATTATGATAATGTCCAATGGAAAGAAAAAATATCAAATTAAACTATATATGACTTTTATCGCCTTTTGATAGTCAATTTTGATCAAAAATAATGAATGATTAAAAAAGAAGGGAAAATGATGAAAGGGTGTTGATAAAAAAAAACAATATGTTAAAACTTGTGATACAGTTTATGTAATTTTATAATATTCCCTATTCACATGGCCCGGCCTTCAAGGACAGCAGCAACGTCTAAAACTACAGAAATGCAATGACGTTTTTAGGGTCGGGGCTCACTGTACGTTTCGCGTTTGTTCCATACATCTTCTTTCTTTATTATAGGTTTAAATAAGCCTTCGTTGCAAAAACTTTATCATTAGTTGACATAGCAAAAGTAATGATTTAATAAGGCTTGATACATTGTACCTTATGGTTTTAATTTGCTTCGCGTTAAAGCTAACTAAGTATTTTGTGCAAAGACAGAAAGAATTAGGTAAGTATTTAACAACGCGAAACGTGTAGTGAGACTATAGACCTTTATAGTGCATTTTGCGACTTTTACAACAATATGTTTTCAAACAGGGGTTTTTAACAAACATACATTGAGATCACAGGAGTATGTGTAAATACCCTGGTAAATCACCAAGCACGCAACGCAGTCAGCAGTCATGTCTCATATTGGCGCGAATAAAACACCTAAGTAATTTACTTTATTGAAAGAGATAGATGGGTCATTCTCCAGATGTATCGTTAGTCCATGGCCAGATTTTCCGTTTGACTACCTAGATACTGTCTGTAGCAAGCTATCTGCTCGAAATTTCTGAAGACTAAAATTTTACTTAGACAGCTTCGATCAAGAATACCCTAGATGTCCGGCCCGAGTCTCAAAAATGGCACCTCAAATAGCGTCCCACTTACAAACTGGGCGCTTATTTTGCACAAAGTAAGTGATAAAAGATGTGTTTTTGTACAAAATAAGCTTATTTTGTACAAAATAAGTGATATAAAATGTGAGTTTGTACAAAATAAGAGGTGATTATGTACAAAATAAGCGCCAAGTTTGTAAGTGGGACGCTATTTGAGGTGCCATTTTTGCGTACAGTTTTAGTTAGTGAAGTGTTATCTAGGATATTCTTTATCGAAGTTAGACAGTTACATAATTAAAACCCACCCATGGATCGGGACATAGCCTTGGAGCGTCTTGTTATGGTGGTTCGATGAGCTCAGTAGCGCCACCAATGCAATGGAAATATATCAACAGATTTGATATTTTTGCACAAATAAAAGAGTACCTATAAGTAAAACGTAAATGATTTATTTCCATTGGTGGCGCTACTGAGCTCATCGAACCACCATAAATGACCCAAATACCGAAATAAAAGGTTCGATTCTTTAATTTCCTAAACTGTATGAAAAAAATACAGCTGCAGAAATAGTAATTAGTTATTTGCTTTTAAAAGGCTGTTAGGGTCTCCGCTTTTGTTAATTTATAAAAAAGGTACACAGGTAAATATGACTGGATTTCTGAAATGATTGCACCACAGAAAACATAGAATTATTTTATTCGTTATCGTATTTAGCATCTTTTAATTTTCTCAAGGAAGAAAAGATATCTATGCCCAGCAGCGGATGGATGGTGGATGTTGAAAGAAAAAGAGTTGCATGCCAATTAAATCTTTTCGAACCAATTATTTCTAAATCTACTTGATCCTCCAACTATACTCCAGCAAACTTACGGAAAGAATGTTTGTAAACAAAACTATGTTATATTTTCGTAAATTGATCCAAATATACGTTATATGTTTTAGTGATTGGTTAACCATGATATTCATATACAAGGTGTTTGGTAAAAGCCTTATAAAGCAGAATATGGTAGATAGGGACCATCAAACTGAACAACTTTTCCTATGGGACCAACTCTGAAATCGCGAAAAAAAACAGCTGTTTCATACAAAAAATAATAACGAAAATATCAAAATGTATGAAACAGCAATTTTTTTTCGCGATTTCAGAAATGGTCCCATAGGAAAAGTTATCTACCATATTCAGCTTTATAAGGCTTTTACCAAACACCTTGTATTTATAAAATGCGTAAATGCTCGGTGGCGCAGTGCTTTAGCGCCTGGCACTGCGATTGCGAAGGTTAAGCAACTTTCGCAACGGTCGGTCATGTGATGGGTGACCAAAAATGTATTATCTCGAGTTCCTCCGTGCTTTGGAAGCCACGTTAACCAGTGAGTCCCGGCTGCATTTGCAGTCATTTAATACCCACTAATCTGCATTGGGCCTGCGTGGTGGGCTATGGCCCATTCACCGTATCCACCCATAAGGAAGGCCCGTGCCCCAGTAGCGGGGACATTAAAAATGGCTGAGGTCGATGGGTGGTTATTGTTTATAAACATTATTTCCGTAAGTTGGCTAGAGTATACAACAACGTGTTGCAAAATAACCTCTAATGCGCCTAATATGGTAGATAGGGACCATCAAACTGAACAACTTTTACTATGGGGCCAACTCTGAAATCGCGAAAAAATTAGCTGTTTCATACAAAAAATAATAACGAAAATATCAAAAAGAATGAAATGCAGCAGTTTTTTTTCGCGATTTCAGAGTTTTGTGTTGTAAAAAAATCATAGTAAGTAAGTAAAGTAATTACTTAAGTATTTTAAAATTTTTGAGACAATTGTCGCGTGCAATGAAACATGAACTCTAATAATGTTCCTGCCGCACTCTTGCTGTACAGAACGGCCAGTAATAAGTCACCTCGATGCTCATAAAGGATCTATATTGACCAATGGAAATAGGCATGGAAGGATAATATATCCTTGTTTCATAATTAGGTAAAGAAAGAAAATCATTGAAAATGAATGATAAACTTTCTGCCAGCTTAAAACTCCTCTGTTAAAGAAGATTATAAATTATCCAAACATTTGGTAAATAGTGAAAAGACAAACTCCTTGTAAAAAAATTGTTTTAAAATCTTCACAATTTGATCAGCAGGTAACTTATTTCGTGGTCCTCCTGTACCGTATTATAAAACAATAATAGAGGTACCTATTTACATTGGTCTCTCACTGTCTTTCACTCACTACGTTATTTCAAAAATACTATCGTATAGATGGACTTTATTCACAGTTAAAAGAATACAACCTATCGAGTATGGTTCACGGTTTCAGAAAAAAAAGTGTTTCACAGGTATTTATTTAGCACCATTAATATATATTTCAAAATAGACAGTGAGAGATGATGTTTTGTGAAACTTTTCCACCAATACCTCAATATATACAAAATATAGATATTATTACAGCCTAATTCTAGTAATTAAAGCGTTATTTTAGTTCCAAGTGGCTAAGCCATCAATTTATCGTTTGCAAACTAAAACACGAAGTTTACAATAATTTCTTTCAAACAAATAATTTATTTCAAAACAATAAAAAAACAGATATAGTTGCCGATATAAATTACTAAAAAATATTTATATACAATTAAACACTAAGTTATATAGCCAAGCCGAAAACATCATAGCACCAAAATACGTATTTAACAATGAGTACTGATAGAAAAGTTTCAGAATCACGTAGACAATAATTATATAACTTATTATTTTAATAAAGACATACTGTCCAATGTCTAGAACCTACTCTACATATCATTATAAAGGCCCACTACACACGATAGTTGCGTTTGCGCACAACTTTCGCATCTGGTAGGTACATATTTTGAATAATAATATATTAATAAGTAAATGGTAATTTTATTTCTGAAAAAGTCTCTGACTAGAGATATAGTCTAACCTAGAACTGAAAACTTACAACAATACCTAACTACGATGTAACATAGCACTCTTTGAAAGGAAAATAATTAAAAAGTAAAATACTTTTCTATATTCAATTTGAGCTTTGCCAAAGGATCCGAACAGTCACACATATAGTGGTGAAATCACATTTCACATTTTGTTTCACAATTTTATTGCGTTTAAGCTCCGGGCTGGCCGGGCTACGAACAACAACTTGCTTACAAGAACAATTTAATGAAAATTTTTAGCTGCTAATGCTAAGTATCTATACATTCGTAAACACACTATCAACCTTCTAGAGAAGGATTACGTTTTTTGCTTTCCGTGGATAAATGCTGAAAGTTCAGGATGTCAGTCCTCCAATAAACTAAAGGTATACCAACTCCTTTTTAACGAAATTAGCATAGCATTTTCATTGTCCATGCACGTAAAACAAAAAACGTTCTAACACCAACTTTCTGAACCAAATGAGCACTGTATTTCCATTAAAAAGTGCCAACATTACTATGACTGGCTCTCAAGCCATAGATTACTATGAGAATCACACGAAATCACATCAAATGTGTCTATTTGACACGCAACTTTTTTTTAAGAAAACTTGCTCAGTCAAAAATAATATTTAAGCAATAGGTAATTGAAAATGCACAGTTACTGGCAAGGGCTAACCACGATTTTCTTATTTCGTACACTATGATTTTTTATACTACTTATATAAACAAAAGCAAACTTGAACAAATAGGTACAGTCAGCAATGAACGTCGCTTTACACTTTAGTATTTACTTTATCACAGCAACTCTTTTGATTAATGTTTTTGAGACATTATGTCAAAAAAGTTGCTAAAGGCAGCAACAAAACCCACTTTAGCACTGTTAAAAGTGACTTTTGTTGCTGACCGTACATGGATCCTAAAAATCGACACGACAATTAGATCAAATTCTAACTGCAAAAGTTTTATGTTTTTTCTATTTGTTGTTAGTTAAAATCATCACATGTATTCGTTCTGAACGATTTGTAAATAGAACAATAAAATTATCCTGAAAAATGCCAACAGGAAAACTAGCATAACTTAATAAAAGTAGAAAAGTGGCATTTAAAATACGACACAGTATAATAGCTACAAGGGTTCAGTTAAAACTGACAACAATTCGGAAGCCTGAACGAGACCATCTTAAGTCTATTTTACAATTAACATAACAATATGAAGTGACCTAGAACGCCGGATTCTATATAAAAAGATGGCAGTGTAATACACAAATCTGAACGTTCTTTAGAATTATTTAATTTACATTAACTTTACGCTCACAATTTTGTCAAAGTTGTTATATTACTTTTAAAACTACAACATCTAGAAAATATATTCCACCGTCAACGAAAAACAAACAAAGGTGTAAGTAATGACTTTAGGCAGTGACGTAAAATTTCATTTTACACAATCGAAATTATTGCTTCAAGGGACTAAATACAAGAATCTACCTAAATTAAATTCAGCTTATATGAAATTTTCTTAATTTAGCTTATGTATTCTGTGATTTAGCCAAATATTTTTTTTATTTACAATGAGGTAGAACATGGGCATTATCCCCTTATTTTTACATTTGTTAGCCAAGACAATTTTATAATTAATAGACAGTAACTATCTACTAAGATTGCTGTAAAATTTTCTTTTTTCAGCATCAGTAATACCTACACTATTTTAACTGAAACTCTTTGAGGCAGTTCAGGCACAGCAGAACTAACAAAAATGGTAATAAACGTAGCTTTAAAACATTGAAAAGAAATGGGAAAAGTACGTCTTTAGAATGTATTGACAACCTTTTAGCAGTTACGACTCATGTGTGAACTATCCAACTGTTTACGTGTGAACTATTCAAGTAATATTTTTTGGTATGGTTGAGGTTTTATACAGAGTTAAGAAGACTAAAAACCTTAATAATAAAAAATACTTGGCAGCTGCATTAAACAATGTTTTGACTACTTTGAGTAAGAATAGAGGGAAAATAAATCTAGTTCATCAAGGCCTATATCCTGTATGTACAATTCGCAAATAATAACTTAAAAGTAACCCTGTATAAATTATGCTTATTATTGTAAACAAAAGTGTAAAACTATTTCGTTATGTATATTATTGTGAGTATTTTATTATTATTGAAAAAAGCACAGACTGAGGTTATGAAAAGGTAACAGAGGTACCTTCAGAATGGCACACGTTAAAGAGACTACGAGAGAAAACTGTAAAATGTACAAAACAAATAATTTCATAAAACTGTACTTGATTATGATTATGTACCTACATCTATTGTTTCTGCGTCCGGCTACTGTGTGGGTATTGTGACAAGTTCGTTATCGGATTGTGGTCATACGTACGCTCGTACCGGTGCCAGTACGTCACTATTGATAAAACATTCTCAACATACACCGAACCAAGAGTTATAAATAAAATTTTGGACAGTACGCATCCGTAACGGACAGCATTCCCAAATAAAGGATATTTTTGTTTTCATATTATATTTACACGGTGCCTCTTTGCGAACGAATGAGTTCCGTTCGGCACCTCAAACTTTTGTACTCTGAAGACGCATAGTCACTGAGCGTTCATAGCGAGTTAGTGTCGCACCCTGGTGATCACTCGCGTTGGTCAACACGGCGGCTCGCCTTCCTCTTGCTCCGGGGGCGACGGCTCCAGCTCCGGTTTCTCGTCCGCCGCCTGCTCGCGGCGCGCTATTTCTGCTTCTCTCTCGTTTAGTCGCGCTTCCCGTCGCGCAAGCTCCGCTTCCCGCTCGTCTAACAGCCGCGCTCTTTCCACCAGCCTCGCTTCTGCGTCTAGTAGCCTAGCTGCCAGTTCAGGCTCGGAAGGGGGTGGCGATGTGGAGGAGGTGACGTCATCGACTGGTGGCGTGAGTGGTTTCAGAGTGACGTTTGGTTGGTAGTCGCGTTCGAAGCTGGTGCAGTGGGCTACGCGGACCACTCGCTCGGGGTTCTGCAGGACTGGTTCTCGCTTTCCCCACGGCCGGAAGGCGGAGAGTGTCCGGTACTGGAGGTGCGCGTAGTGGTCTAGGTACACGGCAGCATAACCGTAGTCTTCACTTCGCGCCTTCTTCGGGGGTGATTCAGGAGGCTCTGTCTTGCACACCACAGTTTCTACCACCTGGAATTGAGAGAAAAAAAATGTTTACTGACTGTTTTTGGATCAAATGTTTACTTAATAATAAATCATCATGACAAACCAGTTAAATGACAAGCAAATTATCTCTTCTATTATAGTACGGCTACATGTCTCGGGCAAAAATCTATGCCAAGATGTTTTTGCGCAAATGTCCAATAGGCGTTGACCTTCGTTGACATCAACGCTTATCTTTTGGCAAACATCGCAAAACATAACTACGTCAAGATAGAGCGACTTACGAAGATATTAGCAACTTGGACTTTAATATCAGAGATTGGGAATTGGGATTAAGGAAGTCGTCGTGGAAACGTTATCGATTGTAATTTCCAATCGCTGAATTAAAAATGTCAAAGATATGGACTACTGTCTTAGGCCGCAGATGCTCAGGAACATGAGCGTAGCCAGCCATGGGCTCAGGGTGGGGCAGCTGTCTAAAATAATATGTAACTAGCAAACTATACCCGTGGTCTTACCCTGCTAAATTTTTTTCTATGCCTTTTCCATGCATATTTTGTATTGCTTCGGGCCTATCTCATTAATTCCGCGTCATTTTTATATTTTCTTACTTAGGTTTGATTAGGTAGGTACCTCAAAAGTCAGAGCCAGGGTGGGGCAAGCGCCCCACCCTGCCCCACCGTGGCTACGCCCATGCTCAGGAACAAAGTTTGAAAATACGTTAAGCGAACTACTAATATCATCCGTATCGTGAATATTTTTGGGCCCTCTGCAATCTCTTGAAATCAATCCTGATTTTCGTACTTGTTTTAAATTAAACTTTAATTGGATATTTTATTGGATTCAAGAATATCTTGCCTTAGTCGCAAGCAAGCGCTACATCGGTCACAGTAGCTAACGTCGAAGCCGTGGTGTTAGTATATGAGCATTTAGCAGCAATCTGCAAAATACTGCGTTACGTAATGCAGGTGGAGCGTGGGAGGCAGACGCGCGTCATCACCCCGGGTGGGGTCGCCGGTCGGGGACGGTCGGGGTCGGTCGGGGTTGGTGGGGGGTTGGGGTATGTAGGTCGCGGCCGTGCCCAGACGACCCCCAGACGCCTCGCCCGGCCGACACCCGCCGTATGGTGTACGTGTTGCGAAAAACTTTGGGCGATTTGACGATGTTATTGTAGCGATGTCATGGAGTATATGTTATGCTACGGTTAAGGGCCGTGTGTCACAAGTTAGTATTGATGAAGATCTACCTACCCCTACCGCGTAAGAGACATTTATATGAAGATTATGAAGTTTATGTAAATGTTGACAATTGAAGTCCCTATTTTAATGTTCTTTTTTGGCAATTTTTTTGTTCTTTTTAACGACGTCCGTAATAACAAAACCAGCTTCGTTATTTTGCCAGATTAACAAAAATCCATACATTTACATGAACTAATATCAATTAAGTACTTATAGTAACGCAGTATAGAGCCCCACCTACTAAAAACGTCTGTAATAGAATAATGAAAGATGCTCTCTACGTAAACTATTCCAAAGAAAAATATTTATTTGCTAGGAACATTTTCGTCATAAAGAAAAGAAGACTTCTAAAGATAAGATCAAAATTCGAAAACTTTGAAAGAAAGTTACAAAATCGAGATAAATTAGAGAAGCAGCAGCTAAGCTAGATCATAATGAACAAACTGAAAACTTGGTACCAAACGTGTTATCAGCGGGAAGTACGGTAAAAACCAAGTAAAACTACTGGACCCTCATTTCTAAACATGAAGAAAGATAAGAAGGCCTGACTGATGGATGTGATCAAAATTCTTCGACTTTACAAAATTTTACAAGATATTTTATTATAGTAAATAATACGTACCTACCTACTATACCTACTCTTGTCTTAGATAAGGAGTATCAAATAAACAGCTCGATAAATATGAGGAAAATTAGATTCGACTGAAATGGCGGCGACGCGACGTTCAAAAACATGGAGGTACTTTGGTGTAATAAGAGCAGCGGGGGTCCGTTGAGGCTCATCTGTACATTCACCGGCGTAGGAAGAACCCCCCCTCCCCTCTGGTAGAGCCTACTCACACACACTCATGGGTAGGATGAAGGTGGGTCAACAATGGGCTCTAGGAGCTCTATAACGGCTGGTTAGCGATGCACAGCCTACTTGTTAGTAATTTGGCGGCAGTTTTCCTTGCCACGTGCCTGCATTATCTGCACGAAATGTTGAGAAATGTCACGAAACTTTGAGATTCTGCAAAATGTGATGCTTTGTTTTGAGTATAAGGTACAGGCAGCCTCACGCTTCAGAAGTAGGTAGCTCAACTTTTTAGAAAGTACCTTATCACACCAATTAAATATATTGCAAGTTTCGTAAGTTACAACCCTATATACTATTTATAATGTGGTAGACCTATTCTCTCTTCTCTCTCTTCTTATTTAATTCGACAATTTCATCAATAAGTTTTATGAATGTATTGAAACACTTATTTTTGTTAATGTGTTTATTTAAAAAAAAACACTGTAAAAAAGTTATTTTTACCAAACCAATTCGTTCTGTCTCAGAATAACTTTTTGGAATGACCTGACTTTCGAATTTTCATTAGCATTTTTGAATGTGCATTTTTTTGTCTCGTAACATTTTCTCAACGTAATATTGCGCAATAATTGCGCGGGAGCAGTCCTGAAATAACCCATTTCATGCGGTTTAAACCCAGCCGAAAATAAAGTAATTATTTGTTTCCAATTCACAGGCTAGTTTACTAAAAGGTTTGTCGATGTTTACCGAAGCTACGTTTAGACGAAACATTTTTCGCATCGTACTAATGCGTTCTATTGATGAAGGCTGTTACTATTAAACAAGATTTTGTGACTTTTTTTTTAGTACAGCTCGGTTATGCGGAAACATTTGTCTCTGTCTTTTTCTTTACATGTTAGTAAAGAGTATGGAAAATTAGCTCACGTATGCACTTTTACGATGTTTTTCGTAGTTTTTTTGCCATTATCTTTAACACAATTATATTTCCTGAATAAAAGTTACTGGAGCTACTGCAAAGTATGTTAAAGTGTATTTTGATGTAGAATTTAATACGTTTCCGCTATTATTTACGCCAAAAATATGACCCGCGATAAGCGCTTTTGGTGTTATTCTGATTTTTTACAATCATCTGAGGGGTTTATACGTAATTTAATACTTATAGCTACTATATAATCTCTTTAGCTTGTCGTATGATTTTTTTTATGTGGCTACTACTTCACGTTTCCTAAGTATATAAAAAAAAATCAGCTTGAAAAGTTCAAAGTTTTGGAAATACCTACCTACTACAGAGATTTATTTATAGAGATAGGGGCAGAAAAAGTCTTAAAAATAAGCACAAAAAATATAAAGGTAGGGAAATCCAATGATATATTAGGGAAATCAATACTAGCTTAGTCTAGATAAGACTCATAAATTAACAATTAATCTAACTCGATTTTTATCTATTGATTTGCGGATAACGTCATCGCATCGTGTTTATTACTATTCTGTTTATTTAAATTAATTGAGGTTATCACGGGATCACGGGAGCCCCGCTATCGCACTTGTAATTTCTTGCTCGTCATAACATCGGGTGCCATTTTAATTATTAAACTGGACTTGATAAATAGCTTGCAGCCATTTTGAAAGGACAAAGATACCGTGCTGAGGCAAATGTTCTTTTGATATTTTAGGTAATATCTGTAATTTTAATTCACAAGAACAATACCCTAACGACCCTTGTCTATGCGACTGCACTGCGTTGAAATAGAGCTCTATGATTGGTTCCTTTGTTTTACGTATTACGTGTGATTGGTAGTTGGGACTTGGGACTCTGTGCGTCCGCGGGCACTGTGAGAGAGAACTTATAGTAATGTTTGCGAATATGGCTTGAATACGGGTGAAAGTATTCATGAGAATATCGGACCAATTTAGTACTGTTTCGCACTCAAATTAAGTATATTTCAGTCACGACTAAGAACGCAATTAGTGAACAAAACATAGTATATTTAGGTACAGTGTTAGGTACTTATCTTTGTGGTAGGTACAAGAATATTTCGAAAATAAACTACATAGCGCCGAAAACCAAATTGTTTTTGCTTTTACAAATGTAAAAGAAGCATCGAAATAGAGAGAGAGAATCATCGAGATAAATTGAGAACTTATTAGATAAGTATCCTGATAAATTGGTAATTAAGTATTATTTGTAACTCTCACCCCTGAACGGCCTAATCCCGTTGTCCCGCACTTTTATCCCCCCACTGAGGGATATTGGGAAAAAAAGTATGAAAAAACACTAACAATTTTTCCCGAATAGGCCCCCTGAAGTGGTAACCAGTGCCAATCAATGGTTCGTATTTGTTTTGACAGCGCGCGCAAGAAATGGCGCGAATGCAACGTTTACGTACAATACTTATATACTAACTAGCTTGCTTATGAAGTAACGTAATAGCTACCGTCGCGATGCCACATTCTTCAGTCCAATGGGAATAGCCGGCCAGGCTTGTTTTTATAGTTTTTCTTGCGTTTACAACTTAATTATACTATGCTTCACGGTTTATGGGACTGGTTGATTAAACAAAAATGTGCAAAGGAATGAATGAAGACAGTTCTTCGGATAACAATGAGATTTTATGAGTATACATTCAATCTCACATTAAAAAATCTGCATTTTGGCACGAATGCTCATGCCCCAAACATGAGAACGAAATCGGGAAGTCGAACAACATGAAAATGTTGTACTGAAATATCTTAGTTCATAATGCAGGGCAGGTGGTGTTGTACCCAGAATAATGACACCTAGAAACCGTGTCCGCGTATGCAAAGTGAGGCAACTAATACTAAGCCAAAATGGCTTAGTTTACAGATTTATGTCCTATACGTTACCTAATCGTAACTGAAATCCAATAATATAGTAACTAATCTAATGAATGTAGGAAAATTGAAACCTGTTTTGTACTTATTCGGTATAATTAGGTAATAATGGAGAATAAAAATCTGAAAACGGAGACCATTTTGGCTGTTTTAGTTGCCTCACTTTTGACAGTGCTCTTTGTAGAGGACTATCGTTCTATGTGTTATTCTAAGACTGTACCCCAGTTATATGGATAAAATCCTCTGACCAGATTTATTTTTTGATAATATAGAGGTCAATGATAAAATCGCTTGCACGCCGCGTTCGTGCAGGGGCGAAACGCGTACACGCGAATTTTGTTGCTACTGTACAAACATCTATAATACAAAAAAAAACTACTCGATATGAACTCCATAGATTTTCGTGCTAAGGATACAGAAAGTTGTTTTCGTGTAAAATGATTAGATTAGAAATTAGAACCAAGACTATAATCTGCAGTAGAATGTTTACCAGTTAGGTAAGTATACGAAAACATATAATTTCCTAATGGCTGTCCATAATAACATGACAATAGTTATTTAGGTAGTTCCTAGTGGTTATGCTGATTATGCAATAAAATAATACAAAATGTTTCCCGTTACTCAGAATGACGTCAAACTACAGCATACGCTCGTTTTGAATAGTTCCTAGGTAATTAAAAGACAGAAAGAGAAACGTGTGTTTTTAAGAAGTTGAGGTTTCCTTAATAGAATTCCCTTTGTGGCACTGAAACTGATATTATATTACCTCATTTTATATAAATTTGATCTACGCAGTTAGAATCACCATAATATTGTTGTAAGCACATACAAGGTGTTCTAAATATCTTACTACTCATGGACCGGCGGCCAACCAGGGTAATTTTTAGGACCAGGACAATATTTGATAACACCAACCTAATGGATATCTTGCTAATGTGGTCTGGTACCAATATGCGATAGATTGAAAATGAGCCTCTGGGCCGGCGGTCCATCATTGTTTCATATTTAATTACCCGACTGCGGGTTATGTTTTTCGCGCGTATCTTGTAAGTATGTTTGTATGTATGTTTGTATGTAATATTCTTTATTACCTCATATCTTTCAAACGGCTGAACGGATTTCTATGATTAAGATATCGTTAGATTTGTCTTTTCAGCCCAACATGAAAAAAACCAACATGGCGGTTGTACGGTGCTATTATACGTAGTGAAAAAAAATTTTTTTTAAGGTTACTGCAATATGGGTGTCAAATTAAAGGGCTTATTATAAGGATTTCAAAAAGGTATATCATGACCGTAATATATAATAACTAAAAAGAGATAAATAAAAAAAATAATTAAAAAAATTAAAAAACCCGCCTGCATAAAAAGACAAGTCGACTTAAAAGATGGAAACAAGATTAAATAAATATTAAAGGCAACATGTCATAATAACATGCAGTCGGAGGCATATAATTCAATCATTCATAATGTCACTTTCTTTATGCATGCCTCCGACTGCATGTTATTATGACATGTTGCCTTTAATATTTATTTAATCTTGTTTCCATCTTTTCAGTCGACTTGTCTTTTTTACCCGACTGCAAAGAAAGGGTTATGTGTTTCGCGCGTATCTTGTAGTCAGTTTGTATGTTTGTATGTAATATTCTTTATTACCTCATATCTATCAAACGGCTAAACGGATTTCTATTAAGATATCGTTAGATTTGTCTTGTCAGCCCAAGTGTTCTTAAGAAGGTGGCGTTATAAAAAACCAACATGGCGGCTGTACGGTGCTATTATACGTAGTGAAAAAATATTTTTTTTAAATGAGCAGTCAGAGTGTTGAGGAATGAGTGCAAACAAAGCTCTCAAAGTTATCTGTGCATAATGCATTATTATATTACGCACAGATTATTTTAGTGGTTTGTTTGTTAAGATAATTTTGAACACTCTGACTGCTTATATAAATATGAATTACTGTGCGAGTACCATACGAGAATATCAGGAAAATGTTACATACTCGTATTTATGTTAATCTACGATTCGACGACTGAAAACAACGAAAGTGGTTTTTTAAATATTTTTCCTACTAAAACTGTAAACTACTTGGATACAGTGTAAAAATATCAGCTACGCAAGGGAGCGACGCATTGCCCCCTTAGGGGGTGGCCAGACGGCGCGGTTACACCCCGGACGACCAAGGTCAGGCTTCAGACGCCCTCTAGCAGCAACCCACGTTAAACCTTATAACATCTCCTTTAGAGCACAATTTTGATCGCCAAGCAAACCCACTCCACATCCAAACAACTTTAAGTCTTATCACAAAGAAAAACGCCTCCAAATGGAATAGTTGGACTCCACAAGGTTTCGTATATGAAGACCATAGTACTACTTGGACAATCAATGAATGCTAGTGTCGCGTCATATGAATTATGTATAGTATTGTAGCAATTTATATGTTTCCATAGTACAAGCTTACCCCCACTTACCTACCCTTGTCACGCAACCTGAAACTTTATAGATTCTAGTAGTGTAAAATTTGGCCTTTACTGTACGGATCCATAATGAAATTAAGCACGTACTGGCAACTTTATTTACTTAATCTACCTTTTCTGAGTACTTATACGGCTCGAAGGACCAAAAATTATCTTTATACAGAAATGAGATCTTTACTGGAATTGGGCTGTGATTGAGCACTTCTATAACTGCTCTAAAATATGCCATTGTGAATTAAGAAAGATTGAAGCCAAATATCACTCCAAGGCGTTTGAAATGTTACGATTACGAATGAAACACTCTTAAGTATAGCAATATAACTTGATTAGGTTTTGGGCACTTAGGATAAATCCAGTAGTAAAGTTATTGAACTTTTAGAGTCAGTAAAGTTGATGAACATTCTGGCAAAGATACTACATAATAAACAATCTGATTGATCTTTCAAAACATTTTTTTTTTCAGAATAAGTTCTTTCATAAATAAATCAACAAGAGCCGATTAGTAAATTGTCCATGATACGTCATTGTACCGCTAAAGGCAAATAAACATTACAATAATATAAAATTCATGGTGCGCAAAACTAGTAGTTTATTTATTTTATGTATTTTACTGTAGTCGTGCACTAGTAAAATATCGAGTGCCAATTAGTGATGTACAAGACTCGAGTCCTCCGAGTCCTTTTGTCTAGAGCTCGGAGTCGTTTTACAGGGCTTGCCTCGTTTGTATGAAGCTCGACGACTCGGGAGTCTTTTTCTTCAGTCTGTCTCTTCATTTTAAGACTCGGGCTTTTTTGAAGGCTCGAGCTCTTTTGATAGGTTCGAGCTCTTTTGAAGGCTTGAAACTCTTTTGAAGCGTCGAGGCGTGGCTCAGACAGCTCGTTTCTCGACTAGGCTTGGACTTACGAGCCTACCGAGCTCACCGAGTCGTGCCAATCCGAGTCGAGTCTTCAAAAGTAGAACTCAACGACTCGAGTTTTGTACATCACTAGTGCCAATCGATTTTGTATCAAACACAAATGTTTATTTTTGTACCGAAAATCTTAGCTCTTTTTACAGAGGTAGCTGTACAAATTATTTCTAGTTAAATGTACTTATAAAAAACATTTTTACTCGAAACGAACTCTGTAGATTTTCGTGCTACTGACTTTACAATCGAATCGAAATATCATTTATGTTACCTTCCGTAACATTCCACATCGCTAATTAACAATTGCAACGGAACATTTTCTGCTTCAACCGTCACGAAAACAAACCTAACTTTCATAACTTTAAATGCCATCGTGTTGCCATGACCAATAAATTACGATTTCTACTGATGCGGTAGTAAGAATTAATCTGATGCAAAGATATTTAATTCAACAGAGTGTGTACAATCTGATACCATACCATTACCTTACTCTTTCTACTGAAATGTCAAGACTTTCGCAGGGGTTTAAGCTATCATAACTGTTTGATTAAAAAAACGATTAGGCGACCAGTATCTATCTATATAGTTAAGTAGTTATTTATCTTATCAACGATAATAATGTGGCCGTCAATCAATGTTTTCTATTGAGCCGCGTGTAATGTCGGATTGTGGAGTTTCTTCCATACTGGATGTTCGAAATGTGTATTGTGTACACGCAAAGGATATAATACTTACCAAAACATGGTACCTACTTAAATTTTTTTTTAACTCGCGTATCTCACTATTGCTTTAAAGATACGCAATACGCATTCTTTTTGTAATATAAAAGTGGGGGCTAAGACTGGAATTGTGGATGAGAACTTCCTTTTTTGAAGTTGGTTAAAAATTAATCTAGACATTTTAATTTTATAACTAGTGTTTCTCCTGGTCAAACAGTTGATTCATTTTATAATCTTAAAATCTCTTAGCCATTTTTGCGTTGAAATCACAAAGAAAGCAATACTATACGTAAGGTTGAAATTGTCAATACTTAGTACCCTTCCCTCTGCATTTTTACGTGATTTTTACTATAGTATCGCATTTGGTTTATTATTTAGTTTTCTATCACCATTTGTATTATAGGCAACTATATGTACTTTGGTCGTTTCTCCACGAACCGACTGGATGTAACGGGCAGATTAAAATGAACAGTTAACCGGGCCGTTTCTGGAGCGGCTCAGAATCGCGCTATAATTTGCTACCGTACGCTTAATGGCCGCGTATCGATATATCGTATCTCTCAAATTATATGGTGCTGTGAGAGCTAACGCAACAAGATCGATTCTACCTACATCGTCTACAAACATCCCATGTGCAACGCGAGCAGCCTGTCGATTCTGTAAGAAACTCGCACCTCACTTCGAACCTCACTTCACTTCACGGGAATTTTTAATCTTAAATGAGATAATGATAGGCTGTTTTTCTAATCACTAAAGATTTCGGATAGCTATAGTAGCTACCTAAAACCTTTTGCAATCGGTAAAATTGCTTATATTCAGTTAATTTCTAATAACAAATTCACGCGAAGTGAAGTGAGGTTCGAAGTGAGATGCCAGTTTGGTTACAGAATCGACAGGAAGTAGTGAGTAAAGTAGGATGAATGTTGTTAATAAAAAAAAAGTTTTTTATTAATTTGGTGTCTTTAGATTAAGAATAAGCGGTCACTAGATAGTAAAATAATGGTAAAACTAAAAACTTTATCATTAATTTTTTCTTCTTTTGACAACCTATTTCGACTAGCTTATTTACCGGCAATGTGTTATCCGGTATTGTAATGTATACAATACCTGAAACGTTCAGGTAATGTATGAAATATTATTCACTCTATACTTTACCTAGGTATTCTATTCAAAGCCGGATACGCAGCCGGCAATGTATGTAAAAGACGAGAGCTGGAAGTTTCATACAAAAACGTACTTTTGTCTGGCACTTCGCCGGCCGCTGCCGCGGCACACGGCACAATTTTTTTTCTATACATTTCTTTCCGATATCCCAGTGGTGGACTACGGAAATAGACCGTCCATTCTTTATTTCCCGATAATATACAACAGTGGTGGACAAACAGTTGAGGACAACGGGGATAGGCCGGCCTTTCTGGCAAAAATTGTAGAAATGTACAGACAAGTGACTATCGTGATATTCAAGCGGAGATAAGCCGCTGAGGACATACCCATTCGAGGTTTCTAGGATATTATAAGCAGGCACGTTCGCTATTAGCATGGAAGATTTCGTCGCATGCGCAGGCAGCAGTCATTTAGATAGCCATCTAACGGAGCTTGTTAACCCGCTGTATGCCGATATTATCGCATCAACGAGTCTTTGTGACTCTATATTGTCTACAAACATGTTTGAATCACAATGTACGCTCATAAATAAATCTATGAACTGGCGTGACGTGATAGATACCGTCTTTTCTTTTGAGTAACATTTGTATTTCCCCTGATTGTCTATTTCCTGATTCAAAAGCATATTCTTAGGACCTATTCTCGGCCGCTAACATAGTAACTCTTTCTCTCTTTGGCAAAGTTTTTCCATTGTGGAATATTAGTAAGTACCTTATTCTAATCTAACTTACGTATATCACTTCAATTTATTGCAGAGTAAACAAAATCTTGTACTCGCAGGTAATCCTGTGACTTTTACGTTACCAAATAATATGCATATAATATTAATACTTATCTGTTCTTTTCGTTCTTTCGTATTAAAATAATAGAATGGATAAACATTTTATTGACACTCACACAAATATTTTGCATAAAAGAAATAGAAAAAAGAAACAACACAGGTTTAGAATAATTTATTAAAACGAAGTTAGTAAGTACCGATTTAAAACACTATCCTACATAAAAGTTAGTATTCATCCAATACCAATTAAAAATCAGTTTGGGGTTTCAAAACGAATAAATTAAGTTTGAAAAAAAAATCGAGAGTTCGAAAATCTAATTCACGATTCGGAATTAATTTATTCAATCATTTTAAGGTTGTCTTGCATCTTAGAGCAACGCCGGATTCAGCAGCCGTGTTTCTCTAAGTCTTGCATAAATCGACACTCAAGAAGCGAGTAGGCCACGAAGCTATATACTCACGGCGCAGACGCAGAGGTCGAAGACACGAACCTTCAGATTATGCGAGCGAGACTCTGGCTCCATCTCTCGATGAATAGTGAATACATTGTTTTGTGATTTTACCAAGAATCTTATATTCATGTTCTTTGGATTTTACGCATTATTGAACAATATTGACCGTTGGACTAATGCCAATTTTTTGAGTGAACGAATTTTAAATACATGGATTTTGTAGGCATTTCTCTTAGTTGGTCCTGCGTATTTTGTGCTCAGTAGCCAAGAAATATAATAGAATGAATTTGAAGTTCTTTGCAGTAGCTATGTACAGATTGTACAGTCTGTTTGAAAAAATTAAAAATAATTTATTTCCACCAAAGATACATTAATTATTATCTAAGTATATAAATCAAAATTCTAGGTAACAATAAAACAATTGATGGTCTGGAGCCTAAACTAGGATAATCCTGTATTTCGGGACTCCAGGCCTCTCACCCGTGGTGAAAGACAGCGTTTGGATGTGGTACTACACGGTACGATAAGTGTGCGTGAGGGTATGTATGCTGTGGAAGTAGCTGAATTTGGAGAAAAATAAAAAGATATAAAAATAGTAAAGAATTCGAGTATGTGTATGTTTATGTGTGTGAGAGAGAGTGTGTGTGTGTGTGAGAGAGAGTGTGCGTGTGTGAGAGAGAGAGTGTGTGTGTGTGTGTGTGTGTGAGAGAGAGTGTGTGTGTGTATGTATGTATGTGGGTTAACGTAAAATGGTAATGTTTATCCACTTGTCCTAGCTTTTGACAGGATAACATAAGTTACGTGACATAAGTAACGTATAGTGAAGTACTTAGTTACTGAATTTAATTTACTTATGCAAATCGTTATTTAAAAATATGTTGTCTTTAAAATCTATCGCAATTTCTTTTGTAATCTTGTGTGGAAAACCATTTATTGTATTTTATATAATTCTCTTTTTCAATAAAGAGTTGGGTGAAGATTGTTTACCAAATAAGACATAAGGATAAAGAGACTGTAGGATGTGATTAAATTTGACAATAGACAATGATCCGCTGTTACTTAAATTCACTCGAGAATGAGTATGGCAGAGAGAACATTTTACAGATTAAAATACGTTATTTTGTACCTCAAGCGCTTTGAAGTTACTCACTTCAGTTGTACATTGTTAAATTAATTCCATTGTACTTACTTTATGATTTAATTAAGTCAGATTGCCTTCGAGTATGTATCAACGTTTACTTATAATAATATCCCAACTGTATCGTAGTTACCGTGTTTAGTTTAGAGTTATTTGCTATAATAAATGTGGCTATAGTGTGTCTAGGTCACAAGTGAACGGAAGTACAGTCGTGCCTGCCGACTCCACCAATCACAGCTGGGGCCTAATCGCGCTAATTTTCAACGATAAAACCAAAGCTAAATCGTTACCGTTTCAGTTTCGTTTACAGAAAAATAACTCGCTTTAGTTTTGTTAAAATTGTTGAATACACTGCCTAAGGAGTCTAGGATTACAATATGGGACAATTTAAGTAAAAAATTATGAAGCTAAACCAAAGATTTTTAGGTTAATATAACCTAAATGACAACGTAACGTTTTTGGTTTTATCGTTCAGAATTACCGCGATTGGGCTCCTGGTTGCGTTTATTGTTGTCGTACTTGAGCCGATCCTAGACAAATACTGTTAAATTATTATTGAACAAGATTTAATTAAAATGAATTTACCATCATCAACATGGTATGGTATCATTAAATGGCCTCTTTATTAAGGCATAGGTTTTTAAAACAAGAAATCTATTCTTTATTGAATTTATATTCATTTATACACACGGATGGAACCCACGATCCTTGTAGATAATCAACAATGGATAACTCGTCATATATGCCTAAATTAATTCTATCGCAAAAAAAATATTTTGGAAAACCTGACAAGCTGTCTCGGATTTTATGTCCCTTGCAGATAACTGATAGTAATGGTTATCCTTCAAGAAAAAAATAATTTATCTCAATGTTAATTTTCCTCGCTCATTGAACCAAGTTTACTTTTATTTAATTGACTGATTTTGAAGTTATTTTTGTCAGGGTATACATTACCTACCTAAATATTATTTTTCGGAAACACGAAGGTGCTCGTGATTATAAATTGGCAATCATCACCATCCGATGTCTGTAATTTTAGCATTCTACCTAATCATAGCAGTTATATGATAATTTCGTACGCACATTTCGAAGACACTGGGGCCTCTGTTGTAATTGTAAACAATTGAATTGCTTATGATTCTCCCTAATGTGAGGAGGTTACTACGAATTCTGACTCACAGTGCGTTGGCGTATTGAACTATTGAATTAAACGTATTTGTTTGTATTATTGAAAAAAAACCCAGATCTCGTGCTATACACAACTTGAAAGGGAAATTGAAAATGAATCTACCTATTATAGATTATTAAAAAAAACATGTTTGTAATATATTAAGTACCAAGAATTTATTTTTTTTTCGATTCCCAAAAAAGTTTTTGACTTTACCAAAATATTTGTCTAACATTTTTTACATTATCTTGAAACCCGTCGAATTCAATTTTCAGTAAAAATGCGTAATTTTTCGAGCGATTTTTTTTTTCAAAACCAAAAATATATTTTTTAAAACCAACTTTTCCAAAATATTTTTACATCATCTTAAAGCCCTTCGAATTCCGCGTCTTTTGAGCTCTCATACGTCCTCGTGGCCACACGAGAGCCGCCCGCCGCGCGATATCGCACCTCGCGCCGCGCAAAATTCGCGGCTAAGGGCACCACTAGAGCCTCAACCGTCACCAATATCAAAAAAGTGTAATGATAAAATGTTCCTTACTTCAATACCGAGGTGTTTTTTTTTTTAATATTTTTGAAATTCGGCCCCGTTCTCGAGATATCGGAAATTTTCTGTGACAACACACGATTTTTCGTCGTTTTTTTTCGATTTTCAAAAAAGTTTTTGACATTTTCAATTTTTTTTACATCTTCGTAAAGCCGTCGTTACATCGACTTTTGAGCCCTCATACGTCCTCGTGGCCCTAAACCTCAGGGTATCACGGGCGAGTCGCACTTTCAGCGAAAATGGGGGGCCTACTGGACTGGAGCGAACGAAAAAACATTTTCAATGTTAAAAACGAAATCTATGCCCAGTTGTGGGTGCATCGCGCCACTAACGCGAGGCTGACAAAAAAAGAAGAAATAATATAATAAGAAGATATATTACTTTTCTTTAAAATTCATTAATTTCTATAAGTAGAAACTCCAGTTGATATTGATGGAATTTTCAGAAGTTTCCTTATTTATTCCTTATTCATAAACTGTTGAATCTCGAGTAATTACAGCATGTTTGTTTACCACATATCTAAATTACACACACCATACATCAGGAATAATTAACTAAGCCAAATTGCTCAATCGCAATACAAACAAACATCCCATTCCCACGAACTCGCAAAACACGAAATAGTTATTAGTCGAGTTCAAAAATAGTCCCTGTTTACTATGCCGGTCATGCATACATGAAAATGGAGTGCAAAATGTGTGTTCCTTCCTACGTGCTTCGTGCTCACTGATGTTTATCAGTAATTTATTTATTTATTTATTTCTTGAGACTTGACGCACAAAAAAGGTTGTATGTTTTAGACGGAAAGTCCGCTCTAGCGAAATTTAAAACTGTCGTTGCTTATGTTATGCTAAAAACTCCTCGGTACTAATTAACACATGGAAGGCCTGTGCCCTAGCAGTGGGGACTCTAAAAAAATAGCTGATGGTGACTACCACAAAATAGAGAGACCTATTTTGTGCTGCTACAGTGTCGCCTCTGAGGGTAATAAAAGTTGAGCTGTTTCAGCAAAGACATAAGAATTTTACTAATTATGAAAGGGCTGCTTACTGCTTATCCATAAATTTCTTCATTAAAAAGTCTTCTAAACTTCTAGCACAATTTTTTTTTGGATGAAACATAATTCAATCTAACTTTTACAGGTGAAAATTATACTTCATTAGCCCAATAGTGTTCGCTTTATTTAAAAAAACTCGTGTTTAGACTCCAACCCTCGTAGCACGTAGCATTACTACGTAATCATTTTTTTATTATAATTTATTTATGCTAGTTACGGGGGCAGAAATCTTATATTTTTCGATAAAAAAAAATTCACGTAGCACGCTACCGTAGAATTGCTACGTAATCATGCTACGGGGACAGAAATCCTATATTTTTGTTTTTTTTCACGTAGCATGCTATAGTAGCATTGCTACGTAATCATGCTACGGGGGTAGAAATTATACTTTTTGGTAATGTATTTTTCTCACTTATGCTCTGAAATCTTATCATTCCATTTGAAAAAGGAATGCGGGGCGTTCCACATTTCCGAGGGGGTCTGGTTCATCACATTCTAAATTTAAAATTCAGGCCAGGAATGAATTTCAATACTTACTTCCCGCACCACAGCACCAGTGCGGGAAGTAGGTACAGTGCGAAGATGATCTGGGTGGTCTGCGGCAACTTCTTTTTTTGTTTTAGCTGTTCACAAAAACAAAAAAAGCAAAGGTACATTTGCACCAGCCATAACTTTAGTTCCTTTTTTCTGGCACGCAAGCCAACGACAAGATAGTTAATATTATAAAGGTAAAATTATTTAATAGGTACTATAATAACGATACAATAAAAAAATGGTGCGCACAGAGTATATTACTATAAGAATAAATAAATATTACATTGTATTGTACCAGATTTATCAGAGACAAAAATCCTCTAAGTAATCTTGAATTATGTACAGCGCCATCTACCGCCGAGAAGCGAAATGAGATGGATTTTTGCGTCTCGGCGGTAGATGGCGCTGCACGTAATTCAAGATTACTCAGAGGATAGTCTATGATAGATCTCATTATGCTTTTCGGCGCTTCGAGCGATTAAACTGCTGGAATGCACCCAAAAAAAAAAACTGGCGGGAATAATTTTCAGCGGTATATTTGATATCGATACAGTTTATATTGTGTAATAAATAACAAAATGAGTTCTGACAGTGAAATAGATACGGCAATTGAATGTACGCCAGCAAGTTTGAGAGCAGAAGCAAAATTAATAATAGAAAACTTACTGCCATCAAAATCAAAAGAAAGATATATCAAATGCTATAACCAGTTCATGGTTTGGAAAACTGGAAAAAGTTTTTTTATTTTTTTTTCCTCGCATTTCTTGAGAAAAGCACTATACAAGCCTTGTTCTGGAAGCTACTTGCATTGCCTCGAATGATTAAAGCCCTCGCCTGCGGCTCGGGCTTCAAACCATCCTCGACAATGCAATCGCTAGCTTCCCGTTCACGGCTGTAATGTACTATTTTCACGAAGCACGCTACCGTAGTATTGCTACGTGATCATGCTATGGGGGCAGAAATGTTATCATTTTTTGTTAATGTCTGTAATCATGCTACGGGGCAGAAATCTTAGTTGTTTGATAATGTATTTTTTTTCACGTAGCAATGTTACACTATCTTTGCTACGTAATTATGCTAGTTACGGGGCAGAAATCTTATATTTTTTGATAATATTTTTTTTCCACGTAGCACCGTGATCATGCTACGTAGGCTGAAATCTTATATTTTTTGATAATGTATTTTTCACGTAGCACGCTACCGTAGCATTGCTACGTGATCATGCTACGTAGGCAGAAATCTTATATTTTTTGATAATGTTTTTTTTCACGTAGCACACTACCGTAGCATTTATATGTATTCATATTACGGGGATTGAAATCATATTTTTTTTAAATAATGATTTTTTTACGTAGCACGCTACCGTAGCATTGCTACGTGATCATGCTACGTAGGCAGAAATCTCATATTTTTTGATAATGTTTTTTTTTTACGTAGCACACTACCGTAGCATTTATATGTATTCATATTACGGGGATTGAAATCATATTTTTTTTAAATAATGTTTTTTTACGTAGCACGCTACCGTAGCATTGCTACGTAATCATGCTACGGGGGCAAAAATCTTAGTTTTTGTTTTATTTCAATAAGAATTAAATTTTAGAACCCTGTTGTTTTATTTTTAGTTGTTTTACGTAACACGAATTCAAAAACTTAATAGTTACTTACAGTCAAACGCAGAGAATTTCCATGCATTTGATGTGATATTTGATTAGTGCACCTGTCAACAATGCAACGTTTCTCAAAAGGCAGAAACGCTGCCATCACATAAACACTCGCTCATAATGCTATTTACAATAAATTTAATGCTACTTTATAGCACAGCTCTTGGCGATCAGCCAGTTCACTGTTTTGGAGACTTGTTGCTCACTGTGGCATAATTCCACCATAAATACATTATTCCATATCTTTCTCATGGATGATCCCACGTTTATGCAACAATGTCTGCATCGTGTTGTCAACCAGCGTGCGTAGTTTGATGAACCCTAGAAGTGTTTTGTTTACATCAGAATGTACATCGGGCTGTCATTTTTTGACATATCGATGTAATATACGATCCCGTCATGTTGCAAAACTTTAGTTAGATTTTGAAATTATGTATAAATGAATTTTTAGTATAATAAAATAATAAATGAGGGTTAATTACTCAATAGGGCTGTACCTTACTCCTGATAACAGAAATGTCATTTTAATATCCCACATACATATAAAATGTCCATAAATGAATATTTCGCATTTAAGGAGTTTTTTGTATAAGAGTCCCTAATAGTTCTTATTTTTATTTTACTAATTTTTAGTTAGGTACCTTAAGTTTCTAATGTAGGTATTCTTACCTATCACCAAAAGATGATAATAAATATTTACCTGAAACAGAAAAATAAAAGGTTATTAAGATAAAAAACTGTTTATCTGTGATCTTTTAATTTAGTCGCTTAAAAATGAGTGTAAGGATAGATTATGTAAAATCGTTTATACGTTGCTAGGTGCATAAGAGAGGGTATGTCAAAAAAGGCAAAGTAGGAAATTAACTTTAGTACACCTATTTTTCGGGTCGTCTAAACAAAAATATGGTAATATCCGGTCCAAATTCGAAACCTAGGCCACATAACTGTGACTGCTTCTATTTCCATAACTTTATGGACTAGAATGTGTTCGCAATTTGAAAATAGCTGTTGTTTCAAATACTAATGTTCTTATTTGATAACATTGTAATAACATGATGACACTAGAACTACCTTTATACTATTACAGGGTTCTTTTTAGATCCAATCTAGATATTGTGTATATATCCATGAAAATGAAATCCTTTTTCCAAGAAACATGGGTCAAAATAAATAAAGTGAATCTATCTGGTACATGAAGTATCACGTCGTCAGTATGGGAGGAGGCCGAAAATTTGATTATAATTGGCAATTTATATTGGGTGAAACTTGGGTGTACCTTCATATGAAGTAGTTTAAAATGTATAAAGTAAAATCTGATATTGATTATACTTTCATCGGTTCTAATTAAAACATTTAAAAAATAAATTTTGAGTACCAGACTTGAGAATTCTCAGCTTGGAGACAACTGTTTTGCATAATTATTTACGTCGCAAATTCGCAATACTCGAAGCGATTTCATGTCGTTGACGTGACGTTTGTTTGTTGTTCCATATCTCAGCTCGAGTAGAAAGATTTATTACCTTCACCATGAAACTTTGGACTCTAAAATAGTAAATCTAGCTGACATATTATCGCATAAAGTTTAACAACTGTTTTCTACTATTGGGTGTGTTTGATTAAACCGAAAATACCTCTTTGCGAAGTAGAAAGAGATTGACGTTTATCAATGAAATAAGAGCTGTAAAAAGCGTCAAAATGCAACTAAAATTAGACTTCCGAAAAGCTGTACCAACACTACCTTTTTTTTGTTTACGCAGCCCCTTTTGGACGTAAATGTAGAGAAAAATGTTAAGGTGGTTCGATGAGCTCAGTAGCGCCACCAATGGAAATAAATCAATTACGTTTTATCAAGGGTTTGGATTAAAAGTTTTGATGATTTTGCGCAAATAAAAGACTAAAATGCATTTTCTAAATATAGTTTCAAGAACTCAAACTTAAGCAATAAGTCATGCATGTCACTAGTGCCAAAAGTCACATTTAGCAATATCGACATTCATAACTTTTTGTTTATATTTGAGGCCATGAAAAAATATTTAATAATTGCACTTTACTCTTCTATTTGCGCAAAATAATCAAAACTTTTATTCTAAGCCCTTGATACAACGTAAATGATTTATTTCCATTCTACTGAGCACATCGAACCACCTTAACTCAAAAATTCAAGCTAAAAAAATTACGATAAATTTGATCCTTGAAATTTTCGATGTAATATATTTTTCTCCTCTCTAAATATAACCACTTTCCCTGAAAATCACTGCAAAGGTGGAAATTTTCTGCGAAAAATCTTGGCATCTCAAGGTTTTTACTATTATGTCTCTCTTTTCGTTTGTTGACGTCATAAGTGTTTTACCAACATCGGGATGAAAAATAGCCGATCCAACACACTATGAACGCATTCCAAGGGCTCACAGGTAGAGCATTCGCAGTGGAAGGGCGCGGAGTATACCTCATGACATTTTTCATTTCCATGCCGGCGCTCCGAGTGGCGCGAGCTAAAATTATTCCCGGGCCTCCCCCCTCCCTCCTTTGGCCTGGTTTCCCCGGGAGGAACGAGAGGAAGGGGCAAGAGGCGGATTCATCTTTATACAACCTTCCATAGTGTTTAGTTACTTAGGCAACCAGTAGTTCCTTTGTGCGATGTTCAAGCAGAAATAAGGGAATTACGCGACATTTGGCCTCGCAAGGTTTACGTGGGAGATAATTTCTATTTTCAGATGCTGAGTAAATAAGGCTGTAGTAAAAGGCAATAGACTGTGTTACAAATGTATTAAAAAAATATGTACTGATAAAATTTATGACGTTGGTTGGAGTTCGTTCTTCATTTTGAAATATCCACTTTACCATCCTCTCCAACTAATTAGGCGTTTTTTCTATACAAATGTTGTCTTAATGAAGATAATATCCTTTTCTTTTGTCCTCACAGTGAAAGTACCTAGCCTCAGAAAACTGTGTCGTGCTCTTTCACTTCTGAGGTCATGATAAGAAATCCCTGTTAGCCAGAAATATAAGTGGCCCTTTTTCAAAGTTCTTTTTAACATAAGTGCGTGCTTTTGGCTTTATAATGGCGGTTGGTGAGGGTCCGTGATCTACCTTATTTAGGTCAACTGCACAGGAAGCGAGTCTTTCACGTATATTACTGCGGGAAATTTCATTAACGAATGAATTTTTTGTATCTACCTTTAGGTTGAGTTTGTAATGAAGAGTTCATCTGCAGTAGCCAAAAGGAGGTTGGCTTGTGAAGTTGGGTTAAGATGTGTTTGATGGCATTTGAGTTTGATTAAAAAGAGTTGGTATGTACGTGTAATATACGACTTTTCCAAAAACAGACAAAAAAAATCGACTTTCCATACATTATTCATGACCGAACAGTTAATCGAGTTTTGTATGAAAGGTCGGATTTTTTTTATCTGTTTTCGGAAAAGTTGTAGAACAAAACGTTGTTGTTTATGATGTTAGTTAGTTATCTACTCCTGCGAGGTTTTTGGTGTTTTACAAATAACCCTGTATGTATACTGTGGTTTCGGTGAACACCACGTCCAAAGACAATGTTTACAAATAAACAAGCGGAAAGGATTTCCTCTTTTGTTAAATGTATTATTATTATGTAGGTATTAATTAATTAGTTTTGACATGCAGAAACAGTTTTACAAAATAAATATAAATTAATGAACTAATAAGTTAAGTTAATATAATAAATATGAGTTTCCTGGATTAGCTATAGGTTAAAATGTATTTTGCATGCCCAAAAGTGGGTGATTGTGTCTTGTGCAATATCTTTTTAGAGTTAAGAATTCCATCTGTAATTACCACATTCTGGCATAATAAAAATGTTTATGTTTATGTTTCAAATTTTAGTATATGCGAAGTATTAGCAAGAATCGTCGAAAAAATACTCTACAGCCAACAGCAAGTTCTTAAAAGTAAAATTTTCGTGCCAGCATTTCAGGTGGTTGCTCGTGTATATTGCGCAATCCAAGTAGCGCGGAGTGCACAATTTTGACAAGCGCAGAGTCTAATTATACATTTTGGCGCGTTGACAAACCACTCCTCGCGCGCATTCGTAAATAAACTAACGGGAAACAAGTGGGTAGTGTTAAATTTTGTGTAACACCGAAAATTTACTTGGTGGTTGTAAAATTACAAGAGGATCAAGGCAACGATCAAGGGCAAATTATCTGGCGTAGGAAAGGAGGGGTTATTTATAAATATAAAGAACATAACATCAGCTTCATCCCACAGATGAATAATAACTAATGAATGTGATGAGGTGCGTAGGCTTGTGGCATACACGTGGCGTTCCAATATTTTCTACCCGGAACTTCCAAATTATCTAGCTAGTAGATAGACAAATATACCCAAATATAAATTGGAAAACGTATTGCGTATTGTAAGTTTTAAATGGCGCCAAGAATGAATTCTTGACGTTAGTCGAAACAAATTACTACTTAATGGCCGAAAAAAAGACGAGTCCAAGCAATAAAAACCTGTTCCAAATGTACTAATGAACAGTCTGAATATCTCGACGCTGCTATCTCTCCCGCTGTGACGTATCAATGAGTCATTGTTAGCTCACTAGTCAGCACCTAAACAAACAATCTAGCGTTTTAAATGCACTAGATCTGTACACATACCTATGTTGTGTGCCTCCAGTTTTCCTACGCATGAGAGGTTCCGTGCAAATCGGCTGCGTGACGTCACGCGCGCACGTCTGGTGCTAACCGCGCGCAGTCGTCTCTCGTCTGCGCCTGCGCACACCCCCCTCCCGCGCGCCCCACTGTCTGACGGCGAACGGCTGACCAGTGACCTTGTCGCGCCGTCCCGCTCGCTCTAATTACTCATCAACCGTACGAGCGAGACGGCAACAACAGAACCGGTATTGAAACAAGTTGTTTGTGCAAGAAAGGTTTCGTCTTTTATTTATTTAAATTGTTTTTGAATTCGCGCTGTAATCGAATAATGTGTTCAGAAACTATGTTGTTACTTCGGGTAATGACCTTGAATTGTTGCTCGATTGGCAACTATCTTAATTGGGTCGTTACTATCGTTAATTGACCGATTGCATGTTGGTAGGTTTAAATGGTTTTTTATTTATAACTTTTTCGCATGTCTCTTTATATGAGACATGCCGAAAAAGTTATAAATAAAAACCCATTTGCTCTGCCAGCATAAACCTTCTTTGCGCTGTTTACAAACTTCCTTATCAATATGGCTTCAAGAGCTAAAAGTTTGATTGCAGCAGCAAATTAAGGCAGCCACCTGGATAATGCTCTATCATTTTTATATCACATCTCATTAGATAACCTTTCGGCAAAAGAAAAGCTTTCGACAGGAATACCTAGTTCCCAGAAAAATCATTACTTCTACTTGTACTAGTACCTACGTATATTATGTGCTTCTACAAAGGCATATAGGGCTCACAATACATGTGTGTGTACACGTTCCTTTAAGTATACAACTTGAATAGGTATATAATAAAGCCTAGAGTCATCGCCCTTCGGGGGCGTAACGCCTATCCCGTCAGCTGTTGTGCGGACGTCGACCTTAGAGGGACTCTTCACAATGCGCTCCTGTTCACGGAATGGAGAGATTTACGCTTATACCTGGTGGGAAGTTCATCGATTGACCCCTTTTTAAACTACTTGTGATTTAGTACCTTCCCCTACCTAATCTGGTTTGGTAAACTCTATTAAATTTAATTTTGTTGAGACGGCCAATGTGGCAAAGTTTATCTTGTAGATAAGTAGTAGTTTTTCCAGCTGAAATGAAAATAAGATTTTTTTTTAGACAAACATGTTGTTTGACTATGTTTGATTTTTTTAATACTTTTTTGTAAATTAGTTATGATTTTTTGAGTCCATTACTTTCTTATCATTGTTAAAGAAAAATATTCAGCAAGGTTAATTTTAAGTGATTTTTTTTAATGTTTACACCGGTAAACACCGGTTTTCAAGGTGTCGCCATCTCAAAGGTACCGGGTTCGATCTCCGGTTCGGTCAATTTAGAAAACTAACTTTTCTGTATGATCAAGTCTGTGTCTGTAGTTCCACCATTGTCTCTAATTTCCATAAAGTGTTTTAGCTACTTTGGAATCAGGTGCAATGTTTGTGATGTTGTCTAATATTTATTTATTTATTATTGAATTATAAGTGCTTTTGAGATTCTCTCGCTAGCGATGACGTTGAGTCATAACATAATAGTAGAGACGTAATTTTCTTCGCCAATTTTCGTAACTTTCATAAAATAAAATATTTCTATACCTAACTTTCTTGTCCATCTCCTCCGTATTCGCTGACGAGTGTGGCCGGCCACAGTGAAAGTCTGGCCAATTTTGGTCGCCTAACTGTGCGCATTATTAGTGAAAATAACAACGCTAAAAATAACTGCAGTGTTTTTGTTACTTATTTTACATGCCTTTGTTCCGGTTTTAATACGAATGCTAATAACGGTGCATGGTGTAGGTACTAATAAATAATAAACTTACCTAGTAGTAAGTGTCAAATTTCATCGGAAATTCAGACCTCAAACAGGAATTAAAATACTAACCATACTTTTATTATAAAGATTACAGTAAGTACCTAGTTATCTGATAAGTTGAAAACTCTATCTCACATTAAAGTACCTATAAATTATTTAACTGAGGTCATTGCACGCTGCAATGAAGTGCACTCATAAAAACCGGGCAAAAATAAAATAATTAAAACGAGCTTGTACAATGACCTTGCGTGTAAGTGTGGCAAAGGCAAAAAAGACAAATGACAGGCGGCCATAATGTGACAGATCTCTGGAATATTTCAGAGGGCAACGACCCTTGCATTGTTGTGAAGTTCTTTTATATATTTTTGAAGCTTAACATTTCTAGCTATAATTTTGAACATTCGCAGTTTCGTGACGAAAGGAGAGGGGGGGGGGGGGGTAATGACGCAGGGTAATAAACTTAAAATGAGATGATGGTAGGTATGCAGAATACGTTCATTACTTTATTGTCATAATGTTATTTTATCTTTGACCGTTTTGCATGTGGTGGTGGAATTTTGTACTTGACAGTTAGGTCATACACGCATAGAAAGCTTCCTTTTTCTTTCCCTGATAAAAATTAAAAACTTAGAATTTACGGTTTTAAAATTTCTATTGAAACTGACTTTTTTACATCTCCAAGGGCGCTTTTGGCGCGTACGCAGCAAAATCGATTTTTGCTACGAACGTGTGAACAAGTTTTTTTTAAATTTCTAACACCACCTTTTGAAATAATAAAGAAAAAAGAAATAAGGGTGAAAAGGATGACAGTTGTAAAATTGATACCTGTGTGAAAAAGAAAAAATAGAATACTTTTAAGTTTTTAAATTTAGTCCGACATTAATTAAAAACTATTAAAAAGTAAAAAAAATAAAATACACAGGTACCAAGGAGTTTAAGCAAGGATAGTTGAAAAAAAATAAAGAGCATTGACGAAATGAAGTTGCATATTTGAAATAAATATAATATAAGAAAAACAATGAAATATAATAACAAATTAGTGTTTTATGATTGTAAAAAAATAAATTTAAGAATGTAACACAAAGTTACATACTCGGCGCTGAAAAAATTAAACTAAAATTAATATTTTTTGCCTTTGGTTTGATCGAAAAATTTTTGTGATTTAAGTACTAAGTACCTACCTAATTATACTTATTACAAAAAAATAATGCGCCCAGCGATGACGATAATTGTCCAAAATTCCAAAAGTGTTTACAGAACAAGTTTCTAATGCTGATTTCAATTTTTTACCAGGAAAATCACGTGAAAATAACTTTTCTTACCAATAACACTTTTCTCGTTGGATAGAGGTAAAAAGTTGTATGTTTAACACGAGATCAAACCTTTGTGCTCAGATTGACTTTGGTCTCTAGTATAACAAATAACTATTTTAGGCCTAAATATTCCCATTGTCTCCCACTTTTGTCCACCCCGATATCCCCCAAAGGGCCAAAAGTGGGGGACAATGGTAATAGGTCCTTTTTAATGCGCTTTCTGGTCTGGTGCATACGTTTTTAATACGTCTTACGTGCGCAACGTGTGAACAGTCATTAATACGGTGATAAAATTAACTAATATGCATAATTACGTTTTAATGTCCAACCTTCATGGTTATCGTCCCATTTACCATGGTTGAAGTCACAACCACGGGGTGCAAAATGCCTTTCACAGCAGGTGGGGACCATATTGGCCAAGGTTCGCTTCCTAGCAGGTGAATAAACAGCTTAGTTGCTATGGCTTTTACGAAAATTCACGCTATTTAAACAGAAACATACTAGCGATAAGATAATGACACGAGTCAAACGTTTCAAATAAAAAAACGCGATGTTCTGTGACTTTCAGAAATGATCTTACAACGATTACGGCCAAATACTCAAACGAATCTTAAAGTTAAGGCCACCTTAAATTAAAAAAAGTTGTCAGATTTGACAGAAACTCTATGAAACTGACAGCTTCCTTAAAGTTTAGGAGACCTTAACTTAAGATTTCAACTAACATTAGAATTATGAAAATCGCGCCAGATTTTTTCTAAAAAGAATTTAAATTCTCTTTTAAATTATTTTTCATAAAAAAATCGAGAGAAAGAGAAGCTTTAGGTATTTCATTCAAATAACCAGCCAGTGTGAGAATATAAAGGTCCCAGTTAATTTACTTAATTTGCTCTCATTTTAAATTGAACCATAAATAATGCTAATCGAAACTTGTGAAACTTGGCTACGGGTTTAGTTTCACTCAATAAAAAGCTTCACTAAGTAGGTAAATAGTCGACATTCCTCACAAACAATAAAATATTTATATTCATCAGTTTTTTACATTTTGACGGTCCGTTAATAAAAGATGAACATTAAAAGTGACGCCATGCTGTGATGGCGATGCAAAATTTTTGTTAAAAACATTTTCCTGTTACTAATGTACTGAATGACTTAATAAAACAATTTTAGGGCAGCTAATTAAATATTTAAAAAAAAGTTGTTTGTTTCACGCTATTAAAATAAGGAAAATAACGGGCTATTAAAATAGGTATTTGATGCTAGCCGTACCGGGCCTTTTCTAGGTCGATAAGGACTGATTTGATCAATAAGCTACAAATCAGAATATAATAATAATATATGAAGTCTGTTGTTCTTTTTATTTTTTAAACAGGTGAGCGGTAGGTATACTTATTATCGATTAAGTTTTAAGGGTATTTTAATTTCATAGAAAGACGTACTTAAATACTAAAAACTGTCCGAAAATCTCAGTTTATTCCAAGCAATCAGCAGTCTAGTATAGTATTCGCATTTACTCAATTGCTATATCTAAGTATCTATTTTTAATTTTGATATTTTTGCATCCACAATGCTATTTTTATACAATACTAAATAATATACTAGAAAAAATACGACTCGCACCAGTTCAATACTCAGACGAGGGTTCGATTCCCGTCTGAGTATTGCTCTGGTGCGAGTTGTGTTTTTTCTAGTATATTATTTACTAAGTATCTATCTTAAAAAAACAACATTCCAAAAAAATCTGTTCTTTGCAATTTATTTCGATCTAAAGCATTTTGTGTGTCTACGTTCGTTGTCAAGACCATCAAGAGAAGCACAGCTTTTAAAACCATTGGTACATCTATTTAAGAGGGATAGGGAAGTTACCCTTCCGAGGGTAGCAAATCTCCCTAGGTCTTATATACTGAGCACCGTATGTACTAGGAATAAGATCCATTTTGCAAATCACTAAATCTTTATAACCTAGCTTAATATCTATGCAGGATATATCTTGCAAGTGCATTTCTTTCAAAAGGGGTGAAAAGAATGGATTTTATAACCTTATTCATAGACTTTGAGTCTATAACGCACCTTAAAAGAAGCACTAAAGATTGCTATGTGACTGTAGATGCATTTATCTTCAATAATATTCTCAAATACTGATTCTATGGCAACAACTGTGCAGCTTATTCATATTTTCTGATATAGAGTACATAATTCCTATAGGAACTTGACATATGCAAGCTTTAATTACAACATTCTGCATGTTTCACGTAAGATTCTAAAATTGCAATTGTAATTGGCGTTCCCAAAATACTGGACGACTCATTTGTAATGGTGCTTGACAGATGCGGAGCGCGCCAATTTTGGCAACGCCCATGTTGATTTGAGTTCTTTGAATTTTTGCTGATGCCAAAATTAAAAGAACTCAAGTTCATCACTTTTCATAGTTGATACTAGGAAAAGATGCATAGTAGGAGTTTTTTAAGGAAAAAACTTGACAATGGAAAAAAACCCGCACTAATGACGAAAATGTCCATAATTTAAATATTATAAGAAGAAGATGGACCCATGTTGTTAAAACTGATGGCAAAAAGTTGGCGTATTTGGTGAACAGCAACGGCGCCGCCCCGCCAGTTGCGTCACATAGTGAAATCAATGATGGCTGTTGAGACGGCAGCAGCGGCGGCGTCCCAGTTGTAAAGTTGACCTTGCTTGCCACACGCCCATGTTGCCATGTTGCCACTCCGCCAACACGAAGCCTCGGAAGGCGTTCACTATTTGAAATTAGAATGTTTTATTTTTTTCAACGCGTTGTTTACGTTCAAAACTCGAACGAGACTGGTTTTGCAACATTTTATTTTTATTTTTAAACCTATAATTGGCAGTATTGTAAGATTTCTTCTTTTGCATCTGCGGTTACATTGGTTCCAACAGGGCAATAACCACGTCCAGATTATGCACCTGCTTGAAACAAAACTGGTTTGTTCATATGGAATTGGAATAGATAGTCGTACAACACAAGTCTATAGCGAGCGACGCGTGCCGTGCAATATTTTACGCATTCGAACATCATTCCAAGGTGAAATGACAAATGTTTTGAATTCGGAACGGCACTTTGTTGACGACATAAAAGTGTGCGAAAAAAAACTACTGAAATCCGTAACAATCAATTCTTATCTTACACAATATAATTTTGAATTACCTACTTCCCTATAAAAACACACGATTGTCAAAAATTATCTAATAATTAATAATGACATCACTAACATTTTTAGCGGAAACTAATACCCTTATTAGGTACTAATAATTAATAAGTAGGTAGTTGTTAAAAGTTATTAGTTTCCTCGAACACAATCTGTTAGTATATATCATAATTTGACAATCACCAGAACATTCATGTATTGTTAAGTCTTATTGTAGGTACGGCGATACTGTTGTATAGTTACTTATATTATCATGTTCCACAATGTAGAGACGGTACGAAGTCACACTACGCTGCCATAAAAAGAAACTAAATTCAAAACGGATGCAAAGCGACCTCGTGTCGACTCGTAAACACCCGAAAAGTTCAAATCAAAAGCAATAAACGCGTCTGTGAAGGCGAGGCGAGCCCGGCGGTTACGACGGACGTGTCGTTACAACGCGGCGCCTTCGCAGAACGCTTTTTTATTACCATTCCATTTATAATATTCGGTTGTAAGGTTGTAACTAAAGTTGATCGGATAACACGACCGTGGGCGGTCAACGCATTAGTATGTGCGCGCGGTCACCGGGTCGCCGCACGGAGTCAAAGCGCGCGAGTTGAGCGCTTGAATTTCAAAATGGCGCAGCGATGCTACACGCGTTGCCCGCCCGCCGTTACGAGGAGTCCTACATGGGGAAAGCGAAGCGATGCGACGACTGACAGGACAGACAATGACCGATGACGTGGGGACGGAGCGATGCTGAGAGGAGCAAAGCGATCTTGGGGCCCAATCACTCTAATTTTTAAGATAAAACCAAAACTAAATCGTTACCGATTAGCTTCGTTTAAAGAAAAATACTCGCTTTAGGTTTATTACAATTGTTGAAAGCTGTAGGGAGCCAAAGCTGTGAATATTGGGCATTTTAAATGTCAATTCTAAAGGAAAAACAAAGATTTTTAGGTAAATATAATCGAAATGACAACGTAACGGTTTTGGTTTCATCGTTCAGGATAGGGCGGTTGGGGCGCAGCTTTTAGCAAGTCTGCTGTCTGTTACGCACATGCACATGGTAGAACGAGCAGCGCCTTGGCACTCTCTGTCTTTTCAAACTGGAGTACAGAGCTACGTCTATCATCGATCGCTTCAAAATCGCGATCGCTGTAGCTCGTCTAGTCGTCTACGCGTGACGTAGCGGCGGCATGTCGTAACGCAGATTTTATGCGTTTACTATTGTAATTTATATTCGATACGTCGGCGGCTCCTACATAGCGTTCCTATTGAAGTGTCGGCGCGATCGCACCATGTCCGGGAGGTCGCGAGGAATATTTAGTGGCGGCGACTGCAAGCGCTGCGCAGGCACATGCTGCATGCAATCAATGTTTAATTCGTATTATTATCTTAAAAGAGAGAGAGAGAAAGAAAGAAATAACAGAATCCGACATTCATGTGTATACTCCAGCCAACTACGGAAAGAATGTTTACAAACAAATCGTCCATATTTATTCCTCAAAAGTACTTTTTTATTGCTAATTTTATAAATATACTTATGATTATCATTGATAGCTTAGCTATGTTGACTAAGTTGTATTTATGGTGTTAATTCACTAAAACTTAACGTTACTGTGAAATAATTACGAAAAATGCGAAAAGTTTTGATTACACACATTATTTGCATAAGATGGATATAAAGAAATACTTTCTGAACACGTATTTTTAATTCGTAAGAATCTGAAACTAAACAGTGAAATAAAAATGAAAACTGAAACAAAACTGAAATAATTCTCGTCTCTTCACTATTATTTATTCTGTGTCTCTCTTTATGTACCTATATAATAACTATTTTTTAACTTACCTATTAAAACTTTGCACAATAGGCTTGTCTTTTAAAATTTGTATTGAATATTTTATATTTAAAATGCATCATTTGCGTTTGCGTCGGCCATTTTGGTGACGTCATCTGATTAAGATTCAATAACGATAAATATTGATGATACTGAATTAATAAGTCACGATCACGAGAAAGGTTTCTTCAGTAATATTAGTAGGTAAGTGGGTGCTTATAAACAGTACTGTCACACAGTGTTTAATATCTTTAATTTAATAATAATTTTGCAATCTGGCAAAAAAATATCAAAGATTTGGGAAAGTTGTCAATTTTTAATTCTCGATCTATAAATTCCTTTTTTTTAATTCAATGAACTCACTAACCTTTGTACCATACAATGTTTTGCTTACGCCACGAAACGAACATTTTGTCGATTTATCTACATCTACATTTATTTGCAATGCAAACCTCATACCTAATTGTCTTAAAGAAAATCTCTAATGAGAGCTTTAGTCGTATATAATTCAGAGTATGTTTCATATCGTTACGTTACGATTTTTTTATGCCTTCTAAACTGCAAACTTCTGTTTTCTCTTTCCTAATAACATATACATGTCTCAAATTCTTTACAATTTACTACCTGATGTAAAAAAAAACAAAAGAAAATTGCTTTAATGTTAAAATGATCACCATTCTAACCTAACCTTACCCTAAATTAGTGAATGCTCACCAAATCTTCTTCGGCGGTTTAGGATTTGGTGAGAATTTACTAATTTTGGAGAACAAAATGTTTTTTTGGTATGCTATAAAGTATTAACTCCCTTTTTTTAAAATACACTTTGAATTCAAGCTGTTTGTTTTTTATTATTAAATTCCTTTAGTATCCTAACAGTTAATGTTTAAAATTCTTTACTTTATCAAAACAGACTTTCATACGTTTAACAAAATACGTAAAGATATTTTCTTTATTTTGCTTTTTCGCATTATTTTCAAAGCATTTTGCACAAGTCGTTTGTTAATATTCCTTTACTTTCCTAACTGTATGTTATATACATAATGTACATAAAATTATCAGTAAGGTACCTACAGAAAATACGGAAGAGAATCATTTTGTTTTGACATTTCGCTGATAGCGTTCAACAGTGACCTATTTGTTTTGTTTTTCTAGATTTATATAGGCAGTTTATCTAATTGCGCATTAGTTCAAAACACTTGCGTAGGCGTAATTATAATCAAGACGGAACGAGATAGAAGTATCGTTTCTGTATGTAAATGTGACATTAAGATTAGGTATTTCAAGGTTTCATATAACTATAGCTAAGGATTTACAGATTGCATTGAAAAAAAATACATGGTAAGTTTTTGGACGTATTTTTTTACGACGGAGTTTTGCATGTTATCTAAATCAATGTACGAAAATATCATATACATTCATATTCATTTTTCATTTTGAAATAGGACTGTGAGACATTTTCATATTGACTGGTTTATGTAACCAATTATCAAAATGATGACTGCACAGTTGAACAATAAATATACCCAAACATAAGTAATGAAAACGTATTCGATCAATTATTAAAGTATAAAAATATAATGAAAATCATTATCAAAAATGCGCTAAGTATGGTTTTTATTCCTAGGTCTTTGTTTCATGTATAGTGAAACAAAGACTATAAAGTATAAAATAGTATATATATAATAATATAAACTCATTATAATTATACTGTGCTTCTAGTAAACAGAAGCAGTTTCTATCATTTTATTTGAATTTTGCGGTAAAATTAAATTGATAAGCATTGATAAGACTGACCCATTTTAAATGCATGACGTCATGAAGAACAAAGCAAACGAAAATAACATTGTGATTGTCAATTGTTTTGATTCGATAAGGATTATTTGAATTTGGTTAATTCCCATAAAGCGTTTTGCTTTCTTTTGTTTTCATTGCAGCATTTTTTTAAAGACGAAAGTTGATTTATGAAAATGTTAAAAGCAGACGAATTAACTTAAAGAATTGGACGGCGAAGTGCCCCTCCTATTGCGGAATTCCACTAAAACTAGGAGATTTTACTAAAACATGCGAATGATGCCTTTGAATTCAAAATGTTAAGAAAAATAATTTCTTGAAAAAGTGTCAGTTAGGAGGTATTGGTACGTAAAATTTTTTTTTTTAATTTAAAGCTGTTTATTTCTGATAAGTAATACAATATAAGAAATGGCTTATCCTAGAGTTAGAATCTTTAATATTTAAGATTATGACACTATAGGAGGGTCACTCAGGGCAACGGATTATAACAATTACTGTTTACATTTTTATTCTTTTTTTTAAGAACTTCACCGTTGTACTATCTAGGTATACCAATTTTTAAATATTGATAGAAATGAGAAGATTCTCAAAGTCAGAATTGAAATATTGGTTCTATTATTGAGGTAAGTAATAATAAGTGATCAAACGAACTTCTCAAGTGAAGTTCGATCATTATTATATGAATCGCTTCATTCGAAGATATAACTAAACAGGTAGTCCCTTATAGGTGCTAGGCAACATCGCACAATATTAAAAGTAATTTATTTGACTTTTTAAACGTTAAATTCATACGTCATGTTTCGCGCCATGTCAGCTTACTCATTCTTTAGAGATAGAGGCAGAGAAAGAAAAAACTTTCTTGTCTTGGGTAAAATAAAAACAGCATGGTGCAAACCATGCTTGTTTTGTATACTTACTTATGGGAGGGGAGGGAAATTATATCTTCGAATGAAGCGATTCATATAATAATGATCGAACTTCACTTGAGAAGTTCGTTTGATCACTTATTATATTTCATCGCTTCATTCTTCAGATATAACTAAACAGGTAGAAGTTTAGAGTATGCACAGAAAGTTTTTTGTAAATAAAACACTAAGTTGATTGTGATAGATATTATTTAGACAAATCAACGGCTAGAAACAAAAATACAATACATTATTGTAAACCAAAAGAAAAATAAATAAAAGTAAACCTCCTGTTGTAATAAATGATTAGGTACATCAATATTCTCATATTATGATAAAATAGACTTGGCAAAGTTTTCTTCTTCAATAACGTTACGATTATAGAACTTTGTAAAAGTATCAGACGAGCTAGTCCAGCCAGCTGTTTTGCGGATGGTTTCTATGGAAACACCACGCGCATGCGCCGCCGACGTGGCGGCGTGTCGCGTGCTGTGTGCACTAAACAGGGAAGTGTTGACGCCGCTGTCTGACAGTACTTGCTTTATCCAGCGACTTATAGATTGTGTTGTTGCTGCTTTATGTGGTGCTTTATATGTCAGTAGTAACTGACCCTTACTATTAGGTCTCTTATTTTTTGTAACAAAAATATAGTCTCTGAGAACTGTAGCAGGGCATATACGATTATTTTCCACGAAAAATGGTAATTTAAGAAGGGGTTGTTCGTGGTTTGGGGCCGATGTTTTTATTAAATCGGTAATAATAATTTTGGCACCATAATCGTTAAAGGTAATGTTTTCTAATTTTATGAGAGAAAGAGTTTGAACTCGGTGAGCGGTACAAATAGCAAGAAGGGTAACTAACTTTTTTGTGATCTTTTCTAAATTAAGTTCGGTATTAGGATACCATTGTGAAACAAAATTGAGGACAAGTTGCGGGTCCCATGTACTGGAGTACTTGGGTGTTGAGGGCTTTAATCTGTAGGCTCCCTTAAGTAGCCGCTTAACTTGTTCATCTGAACCAATATTACCTAGTAGTAATGATAAAGCTGAACGATGACTGTTCAAGCTACTATAGGAACATCCAGCCATAAACTGATTACTCAAAAATGATAGTACCAATGGTTTTGTGGGTTCGAGCCAGTTCATATCTTTCTCGGAGCAGTACAGCCACCAAAGCTTAAATGTGACATTGTATTGTTTCATGGTGTTGTCAGACAGCGAAGCCAGCATTAGATTGAGGGCTTCGGGAGGAGTCCCTCGGTGAATGAAGGCTTGCCGCAGAGCTTCGCGGCTGCCAGGGTAAGCTTCGAGCCGAGGGGGTGCTGGTCTCTGAAAAGAGATCGAAGTGGATATGTATGACCGTCAAAATAAAGTATATCCGAACATATAAGTCTTGTTATTAGGGGGTACCATGGCTGCGCAGGCCAGCACGGGAAAACGAAGATACCACAAGCTTCGTCGTCTATAATTTTTCTTAGGCACTTCAAAATTAGTGAAAATGGTGGAAATGCATAGAAGTAAAAACTTTGCCAATTAATGGTAAATGCATCTACAGCGATAGCGTCGGGGTCTTGTCTCCAGGATATAAATCTTGGACATTTGGCGTTGGTGCGGGAAGCGAATAGATCGATTTGTGGTTCCCCAAATTGAGTTTTAATAATTTCATAGGCTTTTTCTGACAATTCCCATTCTGTGTCAGGGTTTATGATTCTTGAATCAAAATCAGCGTGGTTATCTTTCGTGTTAACGTATGATGCAAAAATCCATATATTTCGCTTCTCGCACCATTGCCATATAAGTCGAGATAATTCATTCAAATGGGGAAATTGAATTCCTCCCATTCGGTTGACATAGCTTACAGCGGTGGTATTGTCAACACGTAACAGTACAGCACAGTTGCTCTTGTTCTGGACAAAGCTTTTTAAACCAAGGAATATTGCTAACAACTCTAAATAATTTATATGTTTTGCGCGTTCTACGGCGCTCCACATCCCGTGAGTGCGGTGGTTTTCACATACCGCGCCCCAACCGGTTCTGGAGGCGTCTGTATATATTTCAAAATCAAAACTAGAATGTCTCATATGATTGTAAGTGGAAAATATATTATTTTTCCACCAAAGGAGATCTTGTAATATCTCCGTAGTAAGATTTATCTTAGTATCGTAATTATTGTTATGTTTCAACAACGAAAGGAATTTCAGTCTCTCTAAAATTTTTGTATATACCCAACCGTATTTTGTGGCTGGACAAGCGGACACCAAGACGCCGATCAGCTGAGCAAAGTCACGAATGGTGCATTTTGGTAAATTAGAATACTTATTTATAAGCTGTGCTATACTGTGACGCTTGTCAGAGGGTAAAGACATAGTTAGGTTGACAGTGTTAAACTCGAAACCTAAAAATTTACAGACACATTTGGGTTGCAAAGTGCTTTTTTCCAAATTAATAACAAAGCCTAGGCATTGTAACAATTTTAATGTTTCATTAATGTTGTTAAGGCAATCTATATAAGAATCTCCAATACATAAAATATCGTCCAAGTACACTACTGATTTAAAGCCACGACGTCTCAAAAAAGAGATGACCTCTTTCATCACTTTTGTGAAGACTCGGGGCGCTGCTGACAAACCGTACGGCAGCGCTGTGAATTCATAAGTGGTTATTTGGCCTGGGTTTGTTTCGAATTCGAATCGAAGGTACTTTCGATGTTTAAAATTAACAGGTATTAAAAGATATGCTTCTTTCAAATCAATTGTCGCTAAATAACCATCTTGAGGAATTAGTTTTGCGGCCGTACGGTAGTCTTCCATTTTAAAATGTTCTTTTAAAATAAATTTATTTAAAGGTTTCAAGTTTAGTATAAAACGTTTACTCCCGTTTGATTTTGGAATAAGAAAAATCTTTGATAAAAACTGATTGCTAGTTGGTTTACAAGGAGAAATTGCTCCCAATTCTAATAGCTTATTAATGGCAAGGGTCATTTCTTGTTTTTCAGTATGTGAAAAAATATTGTTAGGTTTTATTGACTGTCTAACTTCTTTGCAAAAAGGAATTTGTAAACCATCTTTAATCCAACTAAGAACAGTTTTGTTCTTTGTTATATTTAGCCAACAATTATAAAAGTGTTTAATGCGACCTGCATGTACCTGATCTACTGATGTGTTGGAGCACGAGGCTTGTTCTGTTGAACATTTTTCGTGCTCGTAGTTGGATAACTGCGGCGCGGGGCCGCTGGGGCCGGCGCTGGTGCCGGGCGTCGGTTCCCTCCCCGCCCCCCCCTGTTCGACAGGTAGCGAGGAGGTTGCCAGTTTCCCTGGTAATTAGGACGATAGCCTGTCTGTTGTGTATTCGTAGCTGGAGCTTTTTGTGGTAAATTCTTCTTAATTTGAAGCCCTTGTCTTTCAATGGTTTTTGCAGCTTTGATATTTTCTGATAACTTTTCTCCAAACAAAGTGCCGTCTCTTTCAGTGTCGTGTATGACGTTGAGACAGGTCTTATCTAAGCTTGGTGTGATAAGCTTAGTTCTGCTTTGAGTAAAAGTGAAATGCAGGTCCGACAGTAGTCGGCAACCGTTACTGAGATGCTTTATGGCTTGTAATCTGTCACCATTTAACAGTAGCAAATCCATTGCCCTATTAACAGCTGTTATGCCAGCGCCAAGTTGTTGTTGCTGGACAGTGAGGGTATTCTTGTCCCTATTTCTTACCATGTCTGGAAGAGCAGCTGCTATTTCAGCATTTAATTTTGGTGCCTGTAAAAGTCGGCAATTATCTGGCACTATGTACTCTTTTAAGAGTTTTTCTTTGGGTTCCTTAGGGAAACCCTTCTTTAAAATAGGTAGCCATATCTTGGCTTGGCTGTCTAATATTTTTTCACCAAATTCTGGGGTATCCGAGACAGCCTCTCCAAGTGCCAATAGTAGCTCTGGGTCTAAGTCAGGGACACTTGGCAGTGCCTGGTCTGCAGAGCTAGTATCTTCAGACAATTTTTCCTCAGTTAAAGGAGTATTTTCGCTTTGTAAAATCTCATTTTCTTGATAAAGAGAAGGGTTTAATAACTCTTCTTGATCTACAACAAAAAACCGAATTTATTAAATTGGTACTTTTTTTTTTTTTTTTTTGTGGGTAGGTAGAATAAAAAATTGGTGAGACATTTTTATCATCGTTGAAAACTCGCGGTTAACCCCGATGTTTATTAAGTGTAGTTATTAACTCGCAGTTAATTCCTACAGACCGACGTAGGATAAATCCATTTGACTTTTCCTACTTATAATATCATCGTTGAAGACTCGCAGTCAACCCCGATGTATCTTAGTTGTATTTATTGACTCGCAGTCAATCCATACAGGTCGGTTTTACGATGTTTTTTAACGAACACTGTTCACTTAAAATAAGGAATGTAAAACAGTACTTACGGTTGTTATCATCCTCATCATCGGACATAATAATTCGATGAACTTTTTTCTTTTTACGATCCGTTTCTCCTTGTAATTTTCTAATCTTTCTGTTATAACGCTCAATCTTTTCTTCCGCACTGCGTTTTGGCATTTTAAAGTACACGACGTGTGCTTGTTGCCTCGCACAAATAAGGAATGAGTAAGCTGACATGGCGCGAAACATGACGTATGAATTTAACGTTTAAAAAGTCAAATAAATTACTTTTAATATTGTGCGATGTTGCCTAGCACCTATAAGGGACTACCTGTTTAGTTATATCTGAAGAATGAAGCGATGAAATATAATAATGTAGGAACTATTGTCTCAATTTAAAAACTTAAAAAATACAGTCTTAATGCACATTTTAATTATCCGATTATAAAAAACTATACTTGTAATTTTTACAAGCTCGTTAGTAAATGCATTTACTTCATTTATCGGATGCACGAGGCAGCTGGGTTCAATAGCCGCTGCACGTTGCACGCTTGACCCGCGATACCGAATGATACCACGGCCCATTAACACCCAGCCTCGATACTATTCTGTATAAAACAATCGGGTCGGGTCGAACGCACTTCTCCACTAAGACTAGCCGCTCGCAAATTTTTAAAACTAAAAAATTAAAAAACCCGCCTGCATAAAAAGACAAGTCGACTGAAAAGATGGAAACAAGATTAAATAAATATTAAAGGCAACATGTCATAATAACATGCAGTCGGAGGCATATAATTCAATTATTCATTATGTCACTTTCTTTATGCATGCCTCCGACTGCATGTTATTATGACATGTTGCCTTTAATATTTATTTAATCTTGTTTCCATCTTTTCAGTCGACTTGTCTTTTTATGCAGGCGGGTTTTTTAATTTTTTTAATTTATTTTTTTATTTATCTCTTTTTAGTTATTATATTTTACGGTCATGATATACCTTTTTGAAATCCTTATAATAAGCCCTTTAATTTGACACCCATATTGCAGTATTCTAAAAAAAATTTTTTTTTTCACTACGTATAATAGCACCGTACAGCCGCCATGTTGGTTTTTTTATAACGCCACCTTCTTAAGAACACTTGGGCTGAAAAGACCAATCTAACGATATCTTAATCATAGAAATCCGTTCAGCCGTTTGAGAGATATGAGGTAATAAAGAATATTACATACAAACAAACATACTTACAAGATACGCGCGAAATACATAACCCGCAGTCGGGTAATAAAAAGAAACAAATGCCGGACTCGAGAAGTAAATTAACAAAATGTCGTCAGTAAGATTTATAAATGTATTTTGGACAGGAAAAAAGAAATAGATATTTATTATAAATAATCTGAAATAAAGCGCTTGCTTATAAACAAACAAAAAATATATAAGTAACAATAGCTACAATAATACAGTTACGTTTAACAGAGTTTAAAAAACTATGTTACAATTATTTTCATTACTGAAATACATTTTCACAAACGAGTTACAAATTTTCCAGAATAGTACTGGCGATCATGTACAGGGGCGACCTGTTTGCCAGAGTTATCTGTAAACAGCTCACTGTTTGCCTGTTATTGTGGCGTTATCGGACCAATGATAACAATGCTATGCAACTAATAAATACACCCTACAACTGAGAGAAAACACGCCAAAGAATTTTTTGCGTGATATTAAGGGAAAATTCAACTTTACACTGCACTAGCCCTCTAGCATAACCACCGAAACGCGAAATTATTATAGCGATTTATGGCTTTTAGCTGTCAAAAGACAACGGATTATGACAGTTGAGTATCGATAAAACGCTTCGATGGTTATATAGCTAAGGGACAGTAATAAAGAACAACTCGTCTCCCTCTCCTCAGGTGATACTCAAATCCAAGACCTTTGGAAATCCGGTCTAATAATAATATGCTCTCTACCATCTGAGCTACCGAGTCACTACCACCAATACTTACACGCGTAGTTGCGCGCGACATCGCAGGCGTGGGTTTGAGTTTGTGACGAGTTATTATTTTCTAGTAGTTATATGACTTAACGTAATTATGCAGTGTTTGGAAATAGCCTAATAAATAAAAATATCGTCGCTCTCAGTTCAAAAGAACGTAGGTATGTACGAACGTAGGAAACACCTATAGAATTAAGCTTCTAATTTTTGTAAAAAATAGATTCGTTCTTTTGAACCGACAGCGACGATATAGTAAATGGTACCCACCATTATCATGCATACAACCCTGATAAACTATGATAAACCCTGAAATCAACCTTAAAAATATTTTTATGATAAACTGCATAGTGGCAGCCCTAGACTGAAATTGTGTTTTGCTTTTGCCTTGATTTCGAAAACAGTCTATTTGCGTCTAGGGTTTTAACTCAGTGGTGGTTTTCAGGGTTTAAATACTTATTTTCCGGAGTTGTATGCATGGTACTCTATCTACCATATTCGGCTTTATAAGACTATTTCCAAAAAACCTGTATTTATAAAAAATATATATATTTATACTATACTTTATTAACGAAAAGTCGTAAATTGGCGCGACATGGTGTGTACTAACCTAATACCTGCATAATTTAGAAGACGAGATTGAAGTTTCAAATGCTTGATCGAAAGATAAAATTATGTAGGTAACGTGAACGAACTGCGAAAAGGAAATAAGAAAAATCTTAATTTGTATAATGTCAAGATCTTTATCTTAATTCTTATAAGTATTATTTTATACAGACACAAATTGAGATACCACATCTGATCCCATAACATAATCATAATACTGCATTTGAATAACCTTTTAAAATATTTGTTACATTATTTAAATGTAAATTAACTTAATTAACATTTGAAAGACTAGTCATAAAAAAGTTTTTTAAAGTATTTTGGTCCTTAAGTTGTCTTCTAAAATGGGCTTAATTCGCTAATAATAAAGATCGTCAGTGAAAGATATTTAAAAGGGAAATAACATTATTGATTCCGGTTTAAAAAAAATACTTATTTCAATTGAATGTTAGAGACTTGCTGTTTTGCCAATTAAAGTATGTTGTAGACGCTGATTTTTTTAAAGAAATATATTGGAATATAGAACTATAGGTTTCTTTTTCTTTTGGTCAGTGGGATCGCAAAAATAACTTAGCTTTATTAAATTGTCTTTGTATCACTACTTGAATTTTCGAGATAATTTTGATTTAATTTCGATCCAGTCCATCGAGATAATATGTACTACGCTAGTTCTAATATTTCGATGATCTAGTCTTACTTTCCACCTGCGTCGTGTTTTTTTATTTTTTTTTTATTATTATTTATTATTAAAAAGTAATGTACACAAAGTTTGCAACTTGTCTCGCAAAACCTAACATCAGGTTTGTCTGCGAGTACATAAATTAATCTAATTTAAGTACCTAGGTATTATATAAAATTAACAAGATTAACATTAAACATATTATACTCATACTTAAGGTAACACAAAGTTGTTTGTTTTAAAGGTTAAAAATGATCATAGGTTCAATAGATAATGTTTGTTCCATTTGTCATTTTCTCTCCTGGTCAAAGCAGTATTGGTACTGAATTGAACTACACAGTAACGTTGCAAAATAGGCCTTTCTGTCCTGTATATAGAATCTAATGTACATATCGATGTCTTATGTTATTATGCTGTGAACTGTACGCGTTATTTCTGTTGCGTTTTGCTCTTTGCATGTTCAAATGGCTGGCATATTGACATTTGACTCTGATGCTAACACTGGCGACAGCCACACTCTATCAATGTCAACGGTACACATACATTTTCAACCAAATTAACTCCAAAGACTACCGAGACGCAAATATGTATTAGATTGCTTAGAGGCCTACCTAGAGAATTTAAGTAAATATTCAATCAGTGTCGTGTTCGTTCAGTTATTCCTTCAAATAAAACTTCATTTATCTGGAATTTACTATAATATATATAATATATATAATCGTATAATAGTAATAGCGCGTGAGCCGCGGTCCACAATTATTCCCTACGTTTTTCCGTGGACAACCAGAGAGACCAATTTATGCATTGTTCTGTAATATTACTTCATTTTAATAACTTGTAGAAAGTTGAGAATGACATTGACGCATTAGACGGAAGACGGAACATATTATGGATAGAAATATTTTGAAAAAAGAAATATATGTAGCTTACTTCCGCAAAAAACTTTTGTTTGCGGAAGTAAGCTACATATATTTCTTTTTTCAAAATGGTTTGGGACTTCCGCCAAGTGACGCCTGATTCAATCAAATGGATAGAAATATTTTATCAATTTTTTTTCCATAACATCATTTCCACCAACGTACTTATTGATTTTAAAAAGTTTTGTAAATGATCATTTTTTAAGGATTTACAAGGATTAATTAAATAAAAACTTAGCTTGTGCAAAATAAAGTTTATGAGCTTTTGGGAGTATTGAAAAAATGTATTGCAACCGTGAAGAAAAATGCAACACTAATAAAAAGGATTATGTTTTGATTCTTTCGGGCGTTAATTGTTTTATGTTTCTTAATTTTTCACCAGCCCTGCCGCGCAGCACGACGAAATTTTATATAGCGCGAACAACATTCCTCTTTAGCTTTCGAAGAATTCAATCATCAATGACTCAATATTCATCAAAAGATATGAAAATGTCAACAAAGAGGTGAACGAGTTTCAATTTATCATCATGCATGTGTGGCTGTGAATTATTATTGTCACTAAAGAGTACTAAAACAAGAGGTCGGTAGCCGCGCTGGCTGCTCGCCAGCCGTGCCTATTATTACGGCCGCGTATAACTTGTGCCACCTTGTGCGTGCGCGCATGTCGGCCATATTGCACGGATCTAGACCTTAGGCCGTGGTACTTAAACTGTAGTTAAGATGGTCCACCTGAATTGCCCACGTGCAATCAGTTCAGCGACTTAATGCATCTGGGCGATTTTATGAACGCTATTATTTCGACTAATGCTGAAAGTATAGGTGGCCAGTTTATAGGAAGAAGTAAGTTGGGTTAACGGTTAATTAACTAACTAAAAGCAAATTTGAAATTGCAATTTTTTTTACTGATCCCACTAAGCGTAGCGACTTGGTAGCATAAATTGGTCAGTGCTAATGGACTATCCGGCCCAATGGCCGGACTCCCAAGGATGCGGGTTCGAGTCCCGTCTGAAGTCGGTGAGTTGATTTTTTTTAAATTTTAACATTGGTAAATAACAACATTAAGTTTGTTTCAGCGACAGTATAAATTTAAAATTTGTCAAAACAAAAGAAGAATCTAATAAAAATATAAATAAATGAATAGAATTACAACATCAAGTAAAATCATTTTCCAGCTGTCGACGACATAAATATCGATTCGTTGGCATTTGCACAAGATTTCCAATAATTACCCGTTAATTGTTCTTTCATTTTGTAATTCGAAGCAGAGGGCATGGCACAAGCACGTGCGCGCCGTTTGTTTTTTTAACTGTCTTTGGCACAAGGCGTCGTGAGTCATTCAGCCACCTGAATTATCTTCAGTTTTAATGAGAAACGCTTCTATTTTACGAGCACCGCTGATGGGCCATGACTAATTATTCCGGTGATGAACACTTCGAATGTTGGACAATAATATGGCTATTCTCTAGAAGCTTTTGTGCCGTTATTTCGGTATTTAGGTATTTACTTTCTCTCTCCTCAATTATGGAAAGTTCGCAGTTTGCAAATCTGTGACAGTCTTTAATGTTCAAAAACTAAAATAAAAGTATTTTTTCGTGACACATGAATTTCTTAATGGCCCTTAAACGCCGAATTTAAGATTATTTTCGGTTAAAGTTAACGGATAAATTATCTCATTTCTGTTTGTGAGGAAAAAAAACATAAATATTCAAACTAAGATCTCAATAGCAGTCATTTGACAGCACTTAGATGTAACATGTGTTTGTTATAAAATTAAAGAAGCTTACACGTGCGAGTGCGAAAACTACGCACTTGCCAACGTCTACCTTATTAGCAAAACAAAACTTATCTTCGATCAGTCTATAGTCATATTGCTCCGACATTGAATAATAATATTCTTAACTATGAAAATAAAAATACATCTTTACCATGGTCATAATTTACAAAAAGCACTTTACACAATAATTATAGTGGATAAATGATTATTATCGTTACTCTAACCGTAATCAATGGATATTGTGTTTCGATTTGCCGTCACAGAAAATATAAATTTTGAAAATAAATAATTTAGTGTCAATGCGAAAGGAAGTAAAGCTTGTTTGTAGCATGTAACGGATATAATAAGTTATTAAAACTCGGAATAAATGACCTCAAAGTTTCACATTGCCTCTTTGTGCAGTACGAATGTCAGAGGAAAATTTAGACCTTGGAGTTGAGACGGGTAAATGTTCTTGCTTTATCTGTTAGTCTGCGAATTGTTATTTCTTCAAAATAATAATATGTTGCTAAAATTACTTTATCTCCACAATTACACATTGATAAAGTTAAAACATGATATAGACATATTTTTTGATTCCCAAAACAAATTCAAAACCAAAATTATAAAATCTTTTCTTTAGAAATTTTTGCTTATTGTTTGTTAACATTATTTCTGTAAAATCTAATCTCTTTTTTAAATTGATGAAATTGCTCTTTAAGAATGTTGTGTTAACCTGTGATTGGTGTATATATAAAACTTTAAAATTGTATTTTTTGTATATAATAATATGCTGTTGGTTGACCTATTAATAAATAAATAAATAAACATATTTTCTGGAAATTGCTCACATAAGGTTGATCTAGTGTAATAAATATGAATGAAAATGAAATGAATGTTTTTGAGTTGTTGTTACATAAGAAAAAATCCAGCACCGAGGTATGCACGACATTTTGATTATGACTTTATACGACTTGGTTTTAACTGTATCGGTATAATAAATTTACTTAAATTAAAAGGTCCGTTCGTTGGATGAATGAAAAATAAAATGATGGATGATGGATGATATAGGTACATCAATACCTTACAGCATGCGTATTGCGATTATAATCATTACTCATATCATAATATACCATTGCGTTTTTGGTGTTTTTCTCCTCTTTGATTTACGTTTTTATGCAAATGCTTAATTGGTTGTTTTGTTGTCAAATACGTTTGGAATTTGGAACTGTTTAGTCTTTCTTCTAATCTGTAATTGATGTATTCCTAATCCTCCTCATGTCAAACAATAATCTTTCAGGGAATCTCTTGTTTGTTTAAAATATCCAGTGTTTAAAAATGGCATAGTTAAACTGGGTTTGTTCAATCGTTCTAATAGCATCTGTCAGCGTGTGTCCAGTGGTTTGGTTGGACGTGACTCACTGGCCTGGCTTCTGTATTGTAAATTGTGCTTGTGATGTGTGTGATTGAGGACGACATCTGTAGCATTGAGTAATAACGTTTACACATACCTATTCTGCAGACACGTGTTTGATACTAAGCTCACGAGATAAAGCTGACTTAGAAATCCTAGAATGAAACCTTAATTAAAATACCTTCAACGCCTCACACACTGTATTAAATGTAGAGATACTACTTAGTACATGTTCAGCGGAGATATCGTTAAACCTTATCTAAAGCTACATGATATTTATAATAGCACAACGTAAACCCTTGAAAAATAGTTATGTATAGTTATACCTACCTACGGAATAAGAGTGTTAATGTCAATAGTTTTGCAAAAAATATAAATGTTTATCAATTGTATAATTGTTTTGGAAATCCTTCTTTTGATATTGTATTAAGTAGATCATCTTTTCTGGATAACACAATAATATTGGTCAAACAAAAAATACTTTACTAGGTATCCCTTGTATTAACTCCTAGTTTCCTAGAAATACTTGGCAATGTTAGGCGAAAACATTATTTATCGTATATGAGTCAACTTTATGGAGGAAGGGAGACCCGAGTGGGTTGGTATGCCTGCCAAAGTAATGAAATTGTGGAATCTTGGCAACGCTGGCTGGACAATGAACATACAGCTGACAAAAAACGAAGTTATGAGAGACTGACAGGCATGCGTAATGGGGAACTGGATCTCATTCAGATTGGTTCATTCATTTCCGAGAATCATATGGGGGTTTGTTTAGGGGCTCTATAAGCCGTAATATTTACTACATCTATTTGACAAAAATGACAATATAGAAGCTTCAATGTATGGCAAGTGAAGAACAGATGAAATTGCGATAGATGCTTATGCTTTCGAAGTATTTTATTGTAGAATATTTTATTTGAGGCACATGTCTTTTTCCTCTTAGTCTCCGTTGAATCCAAAGTAGGACTCTCCACTCAAACACATTGTTATTTTAGTTGTTTAAAAACATACAATTATTAGCACTTACAAGTGATATAATTTTATTTATATTTTTATTTTATTTTTATTTTATTTTAATAGGTACACCAGCAGAACACTTATCGAACAGTTACAAAAAATAAAATGATACAGACATACATAGGCTAATAAGTGCCCCATGATAGGTGACACAGCATTTGAGAAAAATAAAGTAACAAAACAAGCGTCTAGGAGGATCTAAAAAGATATTCATATTATGGGAAATTCACAATTCACAATAATGTTTAAGTACCTACATAAAAGAACCTTCAGACTTCTACAATAATAATGGGATTAATCCCATAACCTTAAGTTTAACCTTCAAAATACATTAATAACTTAGCATTTTAAAATATCTCGTTACCGAAGTATTTTTGATGAAATAGCTTCGAATTCACATAATATCTTCTCATTTCTACGAATGAGAGTCAAATCACCATGTAGGAATGCCAAAACTGCGGTGGTGACGGATTGACCACTGCGTACTGAAGCCAAATTTTAGACATACCAGAATCTGAGATGCCTCATAGATGATAAACATCTGCTAGGTATTTAAAAACTGCCATTTATTGCGAGTCTTGTAAACTCATAAAAATCTGGTCCATTTTCATTAAAGTATTCGTGGAATTTTAATAACGACTAGATCGTTTGCTCTGACATTCATTTTATTGTCAATAACAAATTATTGATATTTGTAACTGTTTTTTTTTAAAGAAATACTGTGTTTTTGAACATTTTGTTGAATATTTCGTTTAGTAGAGTGATCACTCATTGAATGCGGAAGCATAAATGTAATATCCAACTGGCGTGTAGAACATTATAAATTCTGACCCCCTACGCTTAGAATTTGTTATATGTAACTGTAAGTATGTGCGTTGAGTTACTTTTAAGGCTACGCGAAGAACAATCTCTACATATTTGAAAAACTACGTAGTAATCTCGTTGCAACATTGTTCTTATCACAAGTACAACACAAATCTATGACTGCGATCCTAAAATAGCAAGTTTCAAATTACCTCTTAATTTCGTCGATCAAGTAAACATCCGGCTGGGGTTTTCACTGGTTGACATAGAGCGTTGTGACTGTTGTCATATTTATCGCATTCGATGCCCATTGGCCGCTGACCAAAAGTTAATTTATCATCTGTTTCCCAACGGAAATGGCGAAGCAAAATATTTTCCCGGAGGACACATGAATATTTTGACTCATGATTTGTTCAGATCTTTCGAGGGCTACGGAAGTTATTGGGATGTTTTTCCAAGAATTTGTGATATCAAAAAATTGTTGAAGACTTTTCCCGTTCAAAACATAACATTTTCTTTGAAATGGTGAAATATTTTACTAGAAAAATGATGATATATTTACAGTATAGCCTCATATTTTGTTGTTTGATTTTATAAAATAAATATTTTCATATTCAAGTGTTCTGGATTAAAATTATTGCACATAAGATAACATTAATTGCATATAGGCCAATCAAATTAGATTTTTTCGAGGAATTAATTTCCAGTAAGCTGGAAATAGTTTTATTATAGGTACCTACAGTTGGTCCTAAATACGTGTAATCCGAGTTTGCACCGTTCCAGGTGTGCATAACTTTTGGGAGCCAAAAAACCGCGAAATGTTCGCACTTTTTTCAGGTTTTTGCTTCTAACTCAAAAACTGTGGATCGGACTAAAAATGTTATAGAATACTCGTATGAACATTTAAAACTTGAAATTCGGTTTAGTGTGGATTCGTCCAAACTTCAATATAAACGGGAATAACTATACCAAGAATACATCTATTCCACGATTTTTTTCTCGAGTAAAGAAATGGTCATTTTTCCATGCAATCCAAAGATAAGTTACTCTTGGGATTCTTATACCTTCATTAGTGAGTGAATATGTGAATGAACGTATTATCCTGCCAATTGTCATTGTTCTATAAACAAACTATTTAAAAGGCAAAGTCTTGTCAACTCTATTTTGTCGCCTTTTACGTATCTGTAGCGGTCAAAGTCAAATGTCAAACAAATGTCACTGACATATGGCACGCGGACGCCATTAAAATAAAAAATAAAAAAATAAATACTCGCGGATTAACTCTGTTATTCCCCGCGAAATGGTGGTATAGAGACTATTCCCGAATAGGCAAAATACTCTGAAAATAGTGTGTGGTAAAACGTAATTTCGAATTACTCTTGAATAACTGGTCATTTTATCTAAGAATAACAGTTATTCTCTCTTGGTCGAATCCGCCCTTAGTGGTATAGACGAAATCGATAGTTAGAAGGGTGTAAACTCAGATTACTAGTATTTAGGAACAAATGAAGCTAATAAAACTATTTCCAGATTACTGGAAATAAATTCCTCAAAACGCTTTTTTTCTAATTTGATTAGCCTAATATCCAGGGATATGATATTATATTTACTAAATGCCAGAAACATTACCAACAAACTGATAATGCCAGAAACAAAACCAACTCTATCTTATACCAAAGCCGTAGGGTATTCGCGACATAGCGTGATGTTGGCCTAGCATTTTATTCACATCATTGCTCGCCGTTGGGTCATTTAAGTTTTCTGAGAAGTGTCGTGCGCTGTGCCTCGGGATCAGTAATAGCTTTCTGGGAATGATCTCGGCCCTCGGCCTCACTTTAATGTTCGTATACCCCTATTTTGCTACAATATTATCCTCCAGAACTACGCACGAGAAAAGTTTAGATTACAGCCCTGCTATTGACGCATAAAAACTAAAAAGTATATCATTTGATTGAACGGAATGAGGATAAGATAAGTAGGTAACATTTTGATGAGTTTAGGTATGATACAAAATAGGTAGGTGTAGGTACATACTTGGTCGAACAATAATATACGAAGCAAACACTCAGTGAGATTAGAAATCACGCGTAGATATTAGAAACAAAACACTTGTTACTATTACTATGTAGGTAGGAGTACGTAGGTACCTACCTAAGTAGGTACTTGTTAAAAAAAAGACTAAGATACGTTATCAACATAATATGTACTTGATAAAATTGGCAAAAACAACCTTAACCATTATCTGACTTACGATAAAATGTTTTGTGGGCAAGTCGACATTGTGATAATAAAATTAGCTGATAAGTAATGCCTATCAGCTGTACTGACTAGACACTGAATTGTTTTTATCAAGCTTTAACAGATGTCTTCAAAAAAACTTAAGATCGATTGACAATAATTTCTATTTCATCCAAAGTTAATCAGATTCAGAAAAATATATAATTTCCCGAAAATATTTATTTTCTAAAACGCTAATAACTTTGTTTTATTCAGAAAGCTGGTCAATAATCTTGACAGAAGAAATGTTTTATAAGATATTCAAGAAAAATATTTTCGTACAGATAGCTAGGTAGATATTATTATTAGAATTCAAGTAATAAGTAAATAACAATAAGTAACATTCGTTCGTCAATAAAGTATCTGGTAGATTTTTGAGATTAGTTCGAAACACTGACATGACGTTTTTCAGATAGTCATTAGTTTTTATCTGTCATGCGAGATCTAAATATATGATAGCCTAAAATTTTTGGAAATGTTTTAATCATATTATAATTCAACAGATATCTGTTTGAAGTCAAACTTAAAGAAATCATCTCAATATTACAGTTTAGTAGATAATATAAGTTCAAAACTGTGCAGTATTTTTTCTAGAGTAAACCAAAAGCTATAATGGCGAGTAGGTACCTACCTATCCATAGAAAACCAAAACATATTATTATACTTAGATCTAAGCAATCATTAGTATGTACAAATAATTCAAAACTCTACAAAGTCTATTGTTTGTTTAGTGTTTTGTTTTAAGTTAATGATGATTATCAAAGTTTTGAGTAGATAATGAAAATGTCTCCATAAGGTTCTTTCCTATCAAACTCTTACTGAAAAGGATCTGCAGATTACTGGGTACGATCCGTTAAATGACCAAAGTAGCAGATTTCTGCTATTAATGAGTTCACCGTTAAATTACGGAGGACAGTGAGAAGACGTCTTTTTTACAAAAACGTCGATTCTGGTGCTTCGCCGGTCGTTGTCGTGGCACGCTCGCTCCGCTCGCTCGGCTCGCGCGTTTTTGGTCACAGACCTAAAAAATCTTTAAGACTTTTTTCATTTGCCCCCCCTGTGTAGTGAGTGGTACTACCTCCGCTTTTGTGTCTACCCCTTTTATGTGATTACGCTATTTATCAAATTTAAGAATCTGTTTTATCAACATTAACTGATGCTTGGTCGTTAGTCTGTGATTACCAAGGAAATCTGAAGTTTACCTAGTGCATATTTTTTCCGCTTTAACGGACTCGACCAGTTAATCTTTACGTTCATTAAACGTTAACATAATATTGGTAAGTACTAGCCGGATTCCATTCCAATAAGAGTCTTGTTAGGATTCGAGATTGGGCTACTACTTAAATTGCTTATTAAGGAATTTTGTTGCAAATAGCAGATTTGTTCGACGAGTATGTAAAAATCTATCTCTAGATTTTGAAACGCGAAACGTGGTTTTCGATTATGTAATGGTCTTTACGTAGTCGCTTACCTGTTTACGTTTGAGAGGTTTGAGGGGGGCGGGCGGCGCGGGGGGCGACTCCCGCGCGGCCATGTCGTCCAGCAGCGCCAAACATTTCTCCTTCTCTTTCTCCTCGTCGGCCACCAGCAGGAACCGCCGCCATTTTGAAGAGTCGAACCCCCAGTGGCACGTGCGGTGCTCTGCCTCATGCGAGTGGCACACGAATCGGCGCGGTGTGTACAACGAACGGCACACCAAGCACTGCACTAAGTTCAAATCGGGCGCGCACACGCCGCGCGCGCCTCCGAAGCACTCATGGTACACCCGGAACCCGGGCAGCTTGTGCGGGCTCGACGCGGATGGCGCGTGGAGCAGCGCTGCGCACAAGCGCTCCGCATCCGTGTGCGTGATCAGCCCGCATGACGGCGCAGTGCGCGGAAGCACCCCCGTCGACTTGAGCTCGTGCAGCTGGTCCGGCGTGCAACGAGAACAGTATATCTGAAGCTCGTCACACACGCGGTTGATCTGCTCCAAGCTAAAGTCCGTCAGAACGGAGGTGAGAATTTGAGGGAGGCACAGGCGCCTCTCGCCGCCGACGCTGAAGCAGGAGATGGGCTCGCCCTCGAGCAGGGTCTCTCCACGTTCGCCGAGCACGGGGTCGGCGGCTAGCAGGATCAGCGGCGCGGCGGGCGGCGGCGGTGGCGGAGGCGGGTCGGCGCGTGGTGCGGCGCGCCCGCTTCCCGGGCCCTGCAGGCTGCGCGGTGCGCTCGCTTGGTAAGTTTTCAGCACGGAGTTAATATGGGACGTCACCACATCCATGATCGCGCACCCCCACCGTGTCGGGAGCTCGCGCGGCGCATGTCATACGAGCAAGATTACGCGCCGGCTCGCGCGACGCGCTCCGGCCGCGATCGAAACATGTCTGCCGATTGTACCGAGCCGTCGCGACGGCCCGGCCGAGCGCGCGCCGCCTTCTCGCGGCGTCTCCGCCCCGTCGCCGAACACGATCCCGTGCAAAAATGCACGAATTATCTCCTTTTTGTCACTGAACCATCACAGTTTTTCACCTGATATTCACTGAACTTGCACTGCTTAAATCCAACTTGATCGAGGTGGTCGTATTCCAATAAGAAAAGTTTCGAAACATGAGATCGAAGTAGGACGTAATAGTTGCGAGCGAGTGAGACTGGGGCGTGGATTCCGGCGACTGGCCGCAGTCAAAGCAGCAGACGGATGGCTCGGCTACTGGAGAGTCTAGCCGGCGCCCCGCAGCCCGCGCCCCTCGCCGCGTCGACGTCGTGTCACGTGACCGACCTTCCCGTCAAAATATCCAGAATGGCGGCGCGAACCGCGGCCCACTCGATGCAAAGAGAAGTCATCTTGTAGAGCTTACTGACGATGACGTGACACGCAATGCCCTTAATGATATTCTTGTCCTACAAACAATTAATAATATAATGCTTGTAGAGATAGAGAGAATCAGTTTTCACTTGATTAAATAAAAGTTTAGAAGCCTGTCCCAAGCCAAGTCCTAGGCTACCGGTACAGTCATGCAAAATACAAACAAACACACACACATAACACACACACACACACACATACTAATTTTCATTTGCATTTATAAGAAAGTTTGTTTTACATACCTAGTAAGTTCCTTCTAAATTCAACAAATTTATTTTTGTGTTATATATTAACTGTTATAATTCTATAAGTTCGAGGTGGGTGCTAATAGCTGCGACACAGTCTTTGACTAATGTGGTTATTAACGTTAATTTGATTTTGTTAAAAATGTATAGACACAAATAAATATTTTTTGAATTTTTTTGAATTTTGAAAATAGTAGAATAAAAGCGCTTTTTGTAGGGTTTATTTCGAATAGAAATCTTTGTCCACAATGCGATTTATAACCGATTAAAACAATAATAAGTAAGTAATTAATAGAAATAGCTTAACTAACCACCATATGATAGGCCATCCATACATCCATCCATCGGCCACTAGCAGGAACGGTTCTTGTTGGACTTTGGTGGCCGACGAGGAGAAATAGAGGGAAAAGTGCTTGACGCTGCTGTAAGATTTTAACATAAATAATTCTAACTGCAATAAATAAAGATAATTAAACATTTATTAAAGTACCTAATTGATTATTTATAAAACAGAACGTTGCAGTAAGTCAGTCTGATGCAAATATATTTACTAGCTTATGCCCGCGACTTCGTCCGTGTGGATATTCGAGAAAATCCTTAGGGAAACTTTAACAAGGATAAATAACATTCTATTTCATCAAAATCAGATCAGCCGTTATTACGCAATGATTAGGCCGGTCCCCACCAAACGCGCTGCCCCCCTTTTTCCTCTCCCTCTCCCCTTTCTTCAAATTTTGAAGATTCTAGCTTCGAAAGGGAGGGATGAAAACCAAGGGACTGTATGACCGTCCCTTGGTACGGTCATACAGTCATGCAAAATACAAACAAACACACACACATAACACACACACACACATACTAATTTTCATTTGCATTTATAAGAATGTTTGTTTTACATACCTAGTAAGTTCCTTCTAAATTCAACAAATTTATTTTTGTGTTTAACTGTTATAATTCTATAAGTTCGAGGTGGGTGCTAATAGCTGCGACACAGTCTTCAAGGGACTGTATGACCGTCCCTTGGTACGGTCATACAGTCCCTTTAACTTTCTTCTGTTTTTTCAACCCCTTTCAATCCTTATTTCGCGATAAAAGGTATCTATGTCCTTTCTTAAGCTCTACTATAGCGCTGTACCAAATTTTATAATCAGTGCAGTAGCTTAGGCGTGAAAACATAAAAGACAGTCAGGCAGACTTTAGCATTTATAATATTAGTTTGGATTAATCAAGCATCATTCTCTGAGAATGTTGTAAGTTGTAGCTACAAAAGCCCAATATTAAAATCTTTCTACACCAAACTACTCTTTGGTGCCGCGACACGCGCGGGTCGCGGGGTGAGGGAGGGGCGCCGTGGGACGCGGGACGGGGCAGCTGCGTCTACTGCGGCCGTTCGCTCGAATGTTTTTATCTGTAACCACTGAACAAATGAAAAGCTACTCTATCACCACAATGTAGAATCTATATTCAAAAAAATCTATTTCGCTTTGTTTTCATTCTCTACTATGGTTGTAAAGAGATTGTACTTTATGCTACTACTGATAAAGTCTGAATTAATACGCAATTATTTTCAGCAACCAATCCTACTGTAGCAATCAGTAGTGTTGGTAGTGTGCTCTATGTAACATTACGTATTACGTAGTTATCATCAAGTTCAACGTTTTACGATTTCTAATCTTTTTTTTCTGTTTTTATTACAAAACAAAAATAAGGTTTTTCGTCGAAACTTTACGTGCGTGGACGTCGATGAATAATAACATCCATCAGAATTAGATAACCAACATCCCATTAAAGAACTTTACCTTCTATAAGGTAGCCTAACATAATATTGTAGAGTTTGGTATTGGTAAGTTATAATACTTACCTTATATGTAACTACAAATTAAATTCTACATCTCAAAATAATTAAAATTAAAATAAGATAATAAGAAAAGAGAAAACAAAAAAATTCAAGGTACATACTCAAAATTCCCCTTGAAATTAATTGCACTGAATGATGTTGTGTTAGTTTTGACTTTCTAGCAATAATTTATTTTGTAAACTAACTATTCTACTATAAAATCGTACATGAGCCTCGGAAAATGAGACACAATAGATTTTCCATTATTGTACGGCCCCATTGGGCCGCTCGGGCGTTGATAAGTTAAGCCACAACACAATCGATTGATTAAAATTTAAACTAAGTAGGTATTGGATCTATCAATAGTACTTGAACCACAGAATATATAATAGTACTAACGTTTGAACTCCCTACTCCCTACCAAGTTCTCAAAAATGTCAAAAACTCAACATAAGATCATCAAAAACGTGAAATCTCTACATTTCCTTACAAATCGATGGAATCCGATTTGTAAGAAAAAGTAGAGCTCTAATTAAAAAAAATCATAAAAGTCCTGAGGCGTGTTTTCGTTCAGCGAGCGATTGCTAGCTGGCGCTACCGGTGCTGTTTTCGTTTATGCTAGTGACGTCACGCTGCTGCCGATCGGCAGGTCGCAGCTCGCAATCTGCTATCCTCCTCCAAAGGTGGTTTGCATCGCTGCTTGCTGCCATAGAGTAATTTATATGTCACTGTCAGCGGTATTGTTGTTGTTGATCCAGTTCGGTAAATTATGTATATTATATAAAATCATTACAGAATTCTTCTGTCAGAAGACCTATTAAAGCACTTTTAGTATTTCGGTTCATTTTCACTTCGCGCCAAAAAAGTAACTTGGTTGGTTACCATCGCTTGATAAAAACCCGTTTTCGTTTCCCGCAGCACATGCGCAGCAGTTTGTGACGTCATGAGCTGCGCATCGCTGCGGCCGCTAGCTAAACGAAAACACGCCTCTGTATTCCTGGTTGCCACCACTTATAGCAAATCTTCGCTATGTTTCGCTTTTGAAACATGTAAGTAAGTAGGTAATATGGATTTGACATTTAAAAAATTTATGGTTAGCGAAAAACTATGTGTCAATTCCATACGATTCAAAGATTTGCGTGTGTTTAAATCTAGACTACAGTCAGAACAAGGTTTTCTTTCGTGTTATCAGTCAAAATTTTATTTAGAGTTAAATGTAATAAAATACATGTGGAATGGGACGTAAGGATGGATGAAAGAGAGCATGTTAGAAGTAAGATTCCATTTTTGATATTATGTTGTTTTTCTGTGACGCAGTCATGTAGAGGAATAGAAGACGTAAGACGGTTGGTAACGAAGTATTAAAATTAATAAAATATTGTTCAGCATTTCCGAGTTTTGCTCCAATCCTATATACATAATCATAATATAAGTATAGGTACTTATATTAGTATAGGTACTGTTTTCTAAAAGGCAAGAACTTAATTAGCTTGAAAATGCTAGTGCTGTATGTAACATGTTCAAATGTCCAATAAAGAAGGGATAATTCCTCAAAACTAGTTAAATGCAAAAAAAAATAATTCCTTCATCGAAACCAGTTACGAAACTACGATTACGTAGAGAGCTGAAGGGAATTTTCCCTTTCCCGTTTTGCAGAGTACAACAATACTGAACAGTACAGCTAATACATAACAGTACACACACACGACATCAATTCATGTCCAAAGTACAGTACAAAAGATTAATAGAGATTTGGAAAGTATTACTAAGTGGTCAACTGATAACTGTTTAACGTTAAACCCTTCCAAATCTAAGTGTATGGTTTTGGGCTCCAAAAATCAGGTGCAGAAAATTGTTTCAGCTAATCCAATTATTAAAATAAACAATGAAACCATTTGCTTTACTCTGGAAACGCGTAATCTAGGTCTTGTAATGGATTCAGAGTTGAGGTTCGAATCACATATAAAGGAAACTGTCCGTAATTGTTTTTACCGACTGAAGGTCCTCTATCAAATTCGAAATTTTTTATGCACCAAAACAAGACAAATTTTGGTAGAATCTCTGGTGCTATCAAAATTTAATTATATGGATGTAGTGTATGGCCCTAGATTGCTGTCAAAAACGATAAATTTGATACAGAGGGTACAGAATGCTTGTGCCAGATTTTGCTATAATATTCCGCCTAGAAGCCATGTATCCCCCTATATTAATGGTACTAACACACTGAATATGCGGTCTAGACGGGATGTACACTTAGCTCTGCTTTTGTTTGGTATAGTCAAAAATCGTAAGCCGCTCTACTTGTATGAGAAACTCGTATGGTCTACTCGCACCCGCTTAGCTAGGCTTGACGTACCCATCCACCGCACCGCCGCTTTCAGGGGTAGCTTTAAATTTGCTGCAACCAAATAAGGAACGACATACCACCTCCCCTGCGTCTCCTTACTTCTGCGACTTCTTTTCGGGTAAAAATAAAAGAGTTGATTCTGTATAAACAGATAAATAGCGCTACCTAATGAACACTGTTTGACCTACTATAATTATAAATTATCTATTCTTTATATACTTTTCGGAACCTCTGCATTAATATTTCAAAGTCAAATTTGATCTATTTAAATATAAATTTAATAAATTATGCACTTTTGAATATGTTTAATCTATTGTATAAGCTTAATATTTTGTTTTTATATAACGATGCTCATCTATCTCATTACTGAAGCGAAACTGTTCTAAATGTCTGTTCTAACTGTTCTAAGTTAGCATAAATTGATTTATTATGTTATTGCATTGTTTGGCGAGTGTTGTCGCTATAAAAAACATTTGGCTCCACCTGAAAATCAGTGTCGCACAGGTTGTGGCAATAGCTGAGGTTGGAGACCATTTTGGCTAATTTTCTTTTAAATTGTGTTGACTTTTTGTAACAAATGCCTTTAAGCTGAATAATTTTTTTCACTTTCACAATTTAGATTATTCATGTTGACCTTGAGTGAGATCGCCTTTATGCCCTACGTAAAGCTATTTTCGCAGTTTAACTGTATAACCTGATGTGCTGTCATGTGTACCTACTACATCTTCAGCCAGGCAGCTCTTCAAACCAAAAGACTGACTCCGAAATCCAAACCATAACCTGGGCTAGGTAAGACCAAAGTCAGTCGACGAGACGTTTGTTCCACTTCGTGCGTGACAAAAACTTTGAAAACTGCAAAAAGCTATTGAAAATAAAAACAAACATCTGAAAATGAAAAATCTATCAAAAATCTAATCAAAATATATATACAAAAAATCTTTAATTTAGACACTATATTAACCGTAAGTGTTTTATTTCTATAGGTCCTTAGCATCTGCTTCCTTTGGCTACCATCAAGTGAGAATGACAATTCTCGTTGAAGTTAAAAAAACTACAAAATATAGAAACAAAAAAAAAAACAAAAATGGCAAGTTATACAAATTGTCTCATAATTTTTTGCTTTTTTTCGAATTTCTCATACAAAAGACATCAACGCGTGCCTTTATCAACTGCCCACAACAATAGGGATGTTGACTATTTTTTTTATTTTATGTTACATAAATTACCTCTCAAAAAAAGAAACATTGGTAAAAGAATTAATTCGCTAGCATGAAAACTGCCCGAGATATCACAGTGTGAAATGCACACAAATGGACTCGATCAAAAACGCTCCATACTAATGGCTTGCACGTTATGACGTCACGCCGTGCTAGTTTGTATGCAACGCGTAGGAAATTTGTTCGGCAGCTATATTGTTTGTTTGTTTATTGTTTGTTTATTTATTCAGGTAGCAAACAGTCATATACAAACAGTTTTAAGATAAGGTATACAATTAGACCTACAGTACCATAAATTAATGTATCATTAAACTAAGTAAGTAGTGCATACAAGCGACGGATATACAAGAAAAAAAAAATTATTACAATTTTAATGTTTTTTAGGTAGATAGCAAAAGAAACATACCACTCTATGCGCTAAGAGGCTCAAATTTAACATTACTACAAGGTAGGTACATGAAAATATATATAACTTACAAAAACAATAACTCGCCCACTTTCCTTCTAAAAACGTTGAGTGAATTAGAGAAGATATCCACTTCGTTGAGTGACTTATTGTATAAATTACATGCTCGCCTAAAAAAGGTATTTTTTGCATATTTTGAATGGCAAAATGAAACGTAAAATGTATCCTTAGAACGTGAGGAGAATCGAGGGACTTTCAAAGCAATTTTTTGTAATAGATATTAAATATTGTGTTTATCAAAATAGTTTCTTAGACAAATTTGCTATACATTTTACGGACTAATTAAAGGTATTATTTATTTTAATAAATTTTATACTTTTTAAATGGACTTGTCCACCCAACTTTGAAGGGTCATAAAACAAATAATATGCAATATATAAAACCAAGAGGTATACAAGCTACTCTAAAAGTTTAATATGTTTACGATTTTTATTAGTATTTCGTTATTTTATTCATTAGTCAACATCCCTATTGTTTTTGGCAGTCGATTGATGACAATTTTGTGTACCTACTACCGATGCCTACTACTATCTTGCAAACCAAACCTGGAAATGCTCGGAGTACCAAGATAAACTACCGAGTACCTATCAACATCGACACTCACTTATCCAATGCTTATAATTTTATATTCACATGCAATTATAAATTAATCTTATATGCACCAAAACTGCACTTAAACTGTGATTAGGTCTTCGATCAAGAATATCCTAGATAGCGATTCAAGAACTAAAACAGATCGCAAAAATGGCACCTCAAATAGCGTCCCACTTAAAAACTTGGCGCTTATTTTGTACATAATCGCCTCTTATTTTGTACAAACTCACATTTTATATCACTTAGACTTAGGCTAAAAATAATGAAGTTGGTGTTGGCTGTGGGTGTGTGATACATTGCTTCTTTTCTTTGGTAAGTTTTTATTTGTGCCAAAACGAAGTAGCAATGTATCACATACTTGCAGTTAACATTGGCTTCATTGTTTTTAGCCGGTAGACCCGCTGTACTGGCTTGCTGTCTTATCCGAATTTGTGTCCAATGTCTTTGGTTCTTATTTTTTCTGCTTAATGTGTTTGTTTATTCAACTTTAGATACCAATGTGTAAGCTATTTGTGGAAACTGTTTTGGCAAATGTGTGATTCAATTGTGGTACCCATATTTATTGTAAAATTGCTGTTTGTTTCCCTAATAAACTAAAATAAAAAAAATAAAAAAAAATCACTTATTTTGTATAAAATAAGCTTATTTTGTCCAAAAACACATCTTTTATCACTAACTTTGTGCAAAATAAGCGCCCAGTTTGTAAGTGGGACGCTATTTGAGGTGCCATTTTTGAGAGTCTGACCGGACATCTAGGGTACCTATTCTTGATCGAAGGATTAGGTACTATAAATTACATGTGAATATAATATTAGAAGCATTGGGAAATTGACAGTTTTACTATTAATTATTAGGTACCATATTATTATTACTCGGCTATACCTATAGATTATAGATATACGAGTGCATTACGATTACGAGTGTAAATTTATACGTGTATGAAAATAATGTATGTGATATGACTAACTGGCTAAGTATGATATTACATAATGGAGAAGAAAGAGACGGTTCTAATAAACCAGGAAAAGAATTGGTTTTATTTAGTTTTGATTTCAAATCATTTTTAGGTTTCCGAACCCAAAAACGGGACCCCAAGCATTTACATTATCAAGGATGGTTCAAGAAATGCGAGGAAATTCGATTTTATGAAACAAATAAAAAAAAGAAAAGTTTACTAGTAGAATAATGGCGATGTAATATTATTTAGTATTGTACTAATTAACTTATTGATTTAGTACTGATTTTGTACTTATTTAATTAAATAGGTAGGTACCTACCTACTAAGGACCACGCAGAAAATGTTCGAAAAAAGCCGATCGGTCAATTTGGCTGAAATTTTATGTAAGTAGGTATATACCTATTTTATACTTACCCTGTAACAGGCTGATCGAAACTGTATAGTTGCAAAGTGAAATAATGAATGGCTAGTTTTTACCGACTTCAAAAAAAGGATTATTTACGGCCGTAATATGACGGCACACCGTCATCCTAGGAAACCCTAGCTTTATACTTACTTAGTACAAAGCTAGTCAGCATGCCACATTATTTGTCACCGTAACGAGGTCGGTGCAAGAGTTTTCTCGAAGCTAAAAACTTATTTTCAACACACTTGCTCGTAAAGTGAGCCCTTATACATCGCTTTTAGGGCCTTAAACCGAGCTATAACAAACGCGTGCAATAATATATAAAACACTAGTTCGTAATCCTACAAAGTTAAATTAGTACCTTACTGCAAGTTCTATGCGAGTAAACAGAGCATTCCCAATTTAGCCAGGTAATACAGTAATTTTTTTTGGCAACAAAGAGGTTTTATGCTGCTGAAAATTCATATACATTTTTGGAATAAATAAATGTGTAAGTCCTTAATTAAGTCAAAAAAATATATAATTATTATCAAATTATTCATAATTCACAATATTTTGTTATAAAATATTAAAATATTTGCATTTTGTCACTTAAAATTATAATTTTGAAGTATTAGTAGTAGGCTGTATGCTCCTCACCCCTTTGTTCGCAAAATATTCATGCGTTGGGCGTGTGAAAAAAAACAAAAAAAAACATGCGCGCCTTTTCCCATATTTGTTGCTGTGTGATAAATTACTTTGTTTTTTCCTCGCAAATGTGTTGAAAAACGTCGTATGAAACTCGTGCGAGCTCTTGCTTATTGCACACTCGGCTGAGTTACGCCCTCGCAATGAGCAACCTAAGCTAACTTGTCTCATAATGTACTATTACTGCATAAATTATTACCTAAGTATAATTTAATAAATTAAATAGTAAGTACGGAGGCGGAAACGAAGAGATCCGCAGGAGAACTAAAGTAACCAACATAGCTCGAAGGATTGCTCAGCTGAAGTGGCAATGGGCGGGACACATAGCGAGAAGAAGCGGGCAGCGCAGGACCGATCGTCGTGGAGATCCTTCGGGGAGGCCTATACCCAGTAGTGGGTGTCGTGCGGCTGATATGATGATGATGATGATGACGGAGGCAGTCAGCAGTCGCTCAACTCGCTCAAAGTGCGGATATCGGTTGTGAACTTGTGAATGTGGGACTTGTGATTGTGTGTGTAAAACTCAGTATCGACAAAACGAGGCTCCGATAGGATGCAATACAGCCACAGAATATAAATACTCATACAGCTATGCTACCACTATGGCAGTCGTAGCTCGTTAGACCAGTCTCAGACTGGTACTCAGAAAAGCTAGCAGCTAGCAGCCATTAATGTCCTTGCCTTGCCTACAATGGGATTTATGAAAAACAAAAACTAGTAATGAATGCTTTCCCGCTGACCAATCGCTAAGTCATCGATCACCACATTTTATTTTTAACCATGAAAAATAATTTGTTTAAGAGCTATGGCGCACAAGCAGATTGAGCTTCGCAACTAATTTGTCTTTCACATTGTTGAGGGAGGCTTCCGACCTCCATCTTGTGTTCTATGGTACATTCGAATTTCAAGTTGGTTTGATTCTAGCACATGCGTAACAGTCTGTAGTTTAACGCATTCATTGTAAAGCCTTCGAATCAAGTGGTTGTTGACATATTTATAGTTATAGAGTTGTGTAATCTGTCTGTTGAATTATGATATTATTATAAAGTGCAAGAGTGTAGAGAGCCACTGCTCAATAAATAAGTTAACAAAAGTCTCCTGCTAGCGAATTACCTAACTTTGTTGCTAACAATTCTCGATTGAAATCGATTAAAAGCGCAGTTGCATTGCTGCATTAGTTAAGATAGTTCTCGTATTGGTTCTTACTAAAGCAGCAATGAATCAGCGATTTCTGTCAAAGTTGATTGCAACAAAGTTACATAACCCCTGCACGCGTAGCATGACCACTCTCGAGAAAAGACTCGACTCACAGAACAATGGCTTGTCTACACCCAAATGTCACTTTTGTCGGGTTGAGATCGAGATACTCATGCTCGCACTTTTACACTAGTAGACTTGTATTGTTCTTTGTCGTGGCCTTATGTCAAAAGTCGACAATCGACCACTTTTCTCTTCAATTGACATTAATTTGACAGTTGAGTCGGAGAAACTTGTCTACTACCCTCTGGGTAGTCGAGAAGGTCGAGAAAGAGTTTTCTACGTATTTTATTTTATGTAAATCTAAATTTCGCAATAAAAACAAATAAAAGTTGATTTTATTAAGGTAATAAGATAAGTTACAGCACAAAAGACAAAAGCAGCTGTCCGGATAGGAAAAATAATAAATAATGTGTTGATTTAATTTTTTTTATAAAAAAAAAAGTATTTATCAAGTGTAGTACCTAACTAAGTATTTATTTTTTATATTTTTGTAAATTATATTAATAATAAAAAAAAACAATAAATAATTCTAAATAATTTATTACTTAATACAATAATATTGTTTCTTAATATTATCACCCTTTTTACCCAAATTTAGATTTTTTTATTTTAATTTTTTAATATTTAAAAACGTAAATTAACATTTTATTTTCATACGTTGATTTCAATATTTTGTAATTTTCTCGTCAGTTTCCACAGACTACTAAATTAACAAGTGTGTTCAAAATTATCTTAATAAAAGAAAGGCAAGCGAATCTATATCCATACAGCTAAAAACGAGCAGTAAACGCTCTCTTGAGTGTCTCTTTATCTTAGAACTTATTTTAAAATAAGAATCATGTTTAAACTAAATTATTTCGGATCATTTTAGATAATTTCGACGTTTATTGATGTTGAAATAAAAATGTTACCTTTTAAAATTCATATTTGTAATAAAAAGACATTAAAAGATTGTAAAAATCTGAGAGCGAGTCCCACCTGTCTGTCAAACTGTGCTCGCATATTTAGAGGACCCGACAAGCAAGTCTTCGTAGACAAGAGTCCCGTTTGCTCATGCTACGCGGGTCTCATTTCCACAGTCCTAGACACATCAAGTCTACGGGTTTGTATGAAAGTGCGCACATGTAGCGATGCGACAGCCGGCAGACTTTCATACAAACCCGTAGACTTGATGTGAGAGACAAAGTTGCAGTTCTATTTTATTACAGTCTATGGTTGGTACAAATCGTACGAGCCAAAAAAAAAAACAAAAAAAAAGTCTATGGTTGAAAATGTACTCTATGGCGACTCAGCAGTTAGTCTGCTGCAGTCTGCTGGAATGCACTCACCACCAAACGTCAAAAAACATCTGTCACTGTCACTTAATTTAATAATGGCCTTGCTTGCTTTTTCTGAACATAAAAATATACAATTTCGATATCTTTCCATTCAGTAATTGGCTTTTAGCCTCAGCGTAAGTGAGTAGTATCAATACATACATTTAACAACACTTTTCTTATCCATAAATCTCAATAATGAAATAGAACAAATAATTGATCTTCAGAGTTGATGGATCCTTGGGGCTGTGAAGTAGAATCCACTGACGTAGTTTCCAAGTTCGAAGACGATTTCATTTCATCTGAAGTGGAGAAGGAGTGCGATAAACTATCAGACTCTGCTGAATATCTCGCTGTTTTAGGTAATTTCAAATACCATTAAAAACCTTGATGACTAAACTGGTTTTACCAACATTCTGTGAAACCGCATAGATAGCATTATTAAATTACGTTCAAACCGCGTAACTTGATACTCGTTTCCGTCTTTAAAGCGTTTCACGAGTAAAACTAGTGTTTTGTTTCATTTCAGAAAGGAAGCTCAAATCTGTTAGGTCAAAGAACAAAGTTTTGGAGAATTTGTCGGCGTATAGAGAAGACTGCATCAATCGGTTGATGCGCGACGGTTGCGACTTGGACCCTGTCATTGGAGACACGGAAGCTGAGAAATTATTGCAGGATTAAATTAGAAGTAGAAGCATAGTAAGTAGCCATGGCATCATCATCATCTAATGTTGACCTGTCCGGATCAGTGTACTGTGTTGTAACAGGGGCGTCGCAGGGGATCGGCAGAGCGATAGCAGTCGAGGTTTCTAAACTCCTTGGTCCTAAATCGCTCATGCTATTGTTTGCACGTAACAAACAAGAGTTGTCTAAAACAGCTTCTCTTTGTGAATCCAGTAATGTTAAAGTTGTGTACGAATCTATTGACTTGACAAAAGCTGCTCAAGCTGAAATGTATGACGTACTCAACAAGCACCTCGAATGCCGCAAAGTGACAGACTTTAATACTGCTTTGATCTTCCATAATGTTGGTTCTCTCGGAAATCTATCTGTGGAGACAGACCGAATGGAAAATGTTGATGAATTGAGAACTTACTATGATCTGAATGTTTTTAATGTAATTTCTTTGAACACTCAGTTCCTTAAGATGTTTGCTGAAAATGAGGACAGGGTGATTATTGTGAATATCACTTCTTTGTGTGCGATCAAGCCTATGAGTGGAATGGCCTATTATTGTAGTGGTAAAGCAGCCCGGGAGATGTATTTCCGAGTGCTTGCTGAAGAGAAAAAAAATATCCGTGTGCTCAATTATTCTCCGGGACCTGTAGAGACCGCTATGATCGATCATGTTTTAGGTGAGGCTGTCAATGATAATCTGAAAGAGGTATTCAATTCATTCAAAAATCAAGGCACACTTTTGAAACCTGAAATGACAGCTAAAAAGTGCATGAAGGTACTTCTCGCTGGCAAATTCTCGCCGGGAGAACATGTCGATTACTTTGACGATGAATAATGTTTCTGATTAATCAATTTCGCTATCTAAAGTTTTGTAGCTTTCTTACATCAATGTTTTATATGTATGTATGTGTAGTGTTGTTGCCAAACTGATGTGATTCTGGCTCATATCATGTATAACATTAGTTGTTATCTTAATTCGAAATAAACTTTTGGTCTACAGTAGTAAGCATAATCATTCCTTCATTTAAATGTGATATGCATACATTAAAATTTAGTGTGTTTGTCTTATTGAATCAACAGTAGCAGGTGACTCATTAACCAATATCATTCTATTTTTGTCTCTTGTTTATGATAATGTATGTATAACACGTTTAGAAAGTAGTGCAATAATTCAATGTTATAATTACATCATAAATTATATACAAATGTTATAGATTAACAAAGTATTAGATCTGCATAGACATTCCATCTATTCCTTGTATTGTATGTATGTATAACTATATGATATGAATGCAATTCATATTAACTAATAAATAAAAGCTTGAAATTATGTGTGTTTTTAATGTACCCTAAACCTTATTTTATTATTTAGAAAAATATGAGTTACATTCATTTTATATCTTATCTTGTTTGACCTTTGTTCCCGTAACTCTTAAACAATGACTGTATTATGTAACATAATCCACAGATAGTTATTGTTACTATAATAATGGGTTCTATCTAACTCGGAAAAACATTTTACAACAATTTGTAATCACTGAATACCGTTTTTGTTACTTTTGATGTTTGTTAATGCCTACCCAACTAGAACTAATTTTGATCAAATACTTGCCTACCTTTCTAGAAAACGAAATAATTGTTTCTCTGATATTATCCATTAGCAAAGTAAAATAAAATGAACAGGGGCCTTACAATGAGCTCTTATAGCAACCTCAAAGTAATGTTGTTATAGGGACAGAGCTATACATCGCGTATAGCGCCATCTCATTTACAACATTGCTTCGATATTAATTTTGACAGTCATTGTTAGGGGGGCAGATAAGCAACCTAAGCCGTGATGGTGAAAATATATAAATATAATATAATTGGAATGAGCATATATTCAGGAATTTTCCTGAATATATGCTCGTTCCAATTATATTTATAAAAATATTCACTAAACCAATGCATAGGTACTTATATGCCCCATTTTTATATGTATTCTATAAGATATGGCAGGGCTCAGGGAGCTGAATATTGATGGATGATTTCCTAAAGAAAATTTGACACAGTATAGTAATACGAAGTATATTTTACAAACTAGTAAGGTAAAAATAACATAACACTTGTTATAGAATAGAGTGCGTACTTTTTAATCCATATATTTTTTTCAGTTAGCTAGCTCTAAGCTCTAGGGTTCGATTCCCGTCCGAGAATTGAGATCGTGTCAGTCGTATTTTTAACCGACTTCAAAAAAAGGAGGAGGTTATCAGTTCGTCTGATTTTTTTTTTATTTTTTTTTATGTTTGTTACCTCATAACTTTGTCAATCTCAAACCGATTTTAAAAATTATTTTTTTGTTTGAAAGCATATAGTTACAGATTGGTCCCATTGTCATAAGATCACAATCTGATGATGGGATCCTGGAGAAATCAAGGGAACTCTTCAAATATTATAGGCACACCTATAGCGATTTTGGTATTTTCATAAGTAACTCGTGCATTTGCTTTCGAAAAGTACCATTTTGGTGAAGTGGAACTGATGATGAAGACCATAGATGATCACCGGAACTATTCAGTAGGTACTAAGCTAAGTATCTCACTGGTGCGATACGATTACTTTAATACGGTTGCTAGGCTATTTATGTTGTTCGTCATAATGCAATGGTGAAGTGGAGCTGATAGTGAAGTACCTGGAGAACTCCTCAAGAATTAACGCCCCTGCGTCGGGAAAACCAGTATTTTGTAAAAGGTTATGAGCCATTGACATAAGACTATTGTAACTTAGATAATATCGTCGCTAAATATACCATACTTACTTACACAAAAAAGTTAAATAAAAAAAAAAACTTTGGGTCTACCCATGTTTTATCTACCTAGATAATATACTTACTGAATAAGATAATATAAATAAACTTAAGTAATTATCTACCAAATACAGAAGGTACTTACTATTTACTAACACTAAAAATAAAAAAATAAAAAATGTTTTAAAACATTTTTTTTCTAGTATATTATTTAATTTAGTATTGTATAAAAATAGCATTGTGAATGCAAAAATCTCAAATTTAAATCTGAGCTGTTAGAATGTCTGGGCTGGGCAGTCAGCTAAAATTTTCTTTTGGCTGGAAAATAAATAAGTCAAGGCATGAACATCATATCAGCCGCACGACATCCACTGCTGATTATAGGCCTCCCACAAGGATCTCCACATTGATCGGGCCCGCGCTACCCGCATACAGCGGCTTCCCGCGACCTTCACCGTCGGTCACAGAACGTCGATCGTAGTGCGGTAGCCACTCTATAACATTTCCGACCCAAAACGTTCAAACTGTGCCTCCCGCTATGCGTCCTCGTCTATTGCCACTTAGCTGAGCAATGTTTCGAGTGATGTCGGCTACTTTAGTATCTCCTCATCCTTCTCTTTTGGTATCGAAAATACGAGAACAGTATGCTAAAATTAAGTTTAGTCCTGTCAATTTAGAGCGTTGCAAACGCCGAGCGTGGGTCTCTCTAAATAAATACCTAAATAATATATATTGGAAAAAATCACATACAGTTACTACGACTATCCAAAGTAAGTAGCTAAGTAAAGCACTTGTGTTGATTAAGGAAATCAGAAAGAACGACGGTACCACAAACACTCGATCGAACCCGGGACCTCAGATATAGCGACGCCATGACAACCGGCGCCGTACAAGCGCACTCTACCGTGGAGGTCAAACGTCGAGGTCGAGAGCAAATAACCAAACTAATTTTGGTATAGCGATAGATTGGATTATTGAGACAAACATACTTAAAAGGCTACTATTTTTCAAGAAAACCCCACGGGAAATTAAATTCAACGCAGGTGAAGTCGCGGTGATTTATGAATGGAAAAGCTATAAATTTAATGTTTTTATTTATTTTTATAACGTAGAGACAATATTTTGTTTATCATCAGAGAATGACAGCGGGTCGCAAGAGCCTATTCATCTTCCTGATGGGTCTGGCATGGCGTTGCCGCTACAGCATGCCGCTGCTGCTGAGCGGCACGGTGGCGGTGCTCGGCCGCGCGTGGATGTTCCAGATCAGGGTCCATACGGTGCACCGACTCAGCGAGAACGAGGTGAGTGTGGCCCACCCCAGCCCCCCTACTCAAGTGGCCACTTTTCTATTCGTTCGCTAACTTAAAAATAAGCCATAAACTCTAAAATTACGTGGCGTAGGCTTGTCAATTCCAATATACAGGATGTAAAACTTTGCCACGCGGCTGGAATCAAGTACTTACTTACCTTAAATATTGAATTGTCATTTTACTGAAAAAATACTTACTTATTAATACCTAATAATTTTAATGTTGAATTTCATGGTCTTTCTTTTGTTTAAGATGCTGTATTATTCAAGAAAAAATAATGCTAATGAGTATACCTAACCCTTTCGATCGGTACCGTAAAAATAAAATATTGATTGGTTAAGGCAGGCGGCGATTTTTCAAAAAATATTGAATACAGTTCCAATTCTTTTTAAAAACTAAATGAGGTATTCTTTCAGTAAACTTTTAAGATACCTAAAACCTTCATTTAAGGTAAGTACTTTCCCTCTGCGTGCCAAAGATTTGGGACATTCTGTATACGCATACGTAATAATAAAATTCATAATAATAAAATTAATCACGTTCCCAGCTAGCGTACTACGACGAGGAAGAAGACCAAGAAGAGGAGGAGGACGACGAGCCCAGCTGGGACGTGGAGTCCACCGACTCCTGGGAGACCATCGTCGAGGAGGTGGTTTATGGCTGACTCGCTCCTGCACACGTAAGTATCACCACATCACCTAAGTTTTTTTTCTGTTTTAAAATCTGCAATTTCCACTATGAGCAAATGAGTTCCAGTCTTCGATCGGTGTAGTGTGTCCCTCAGCAGGGACATATCCTTCTATCCTCCTTACAGGATATCTTTCCTTTTGAGGCGCTTATGCTATTGGCTTCGGGTTAAAAGCTTGATGCCAGATCATGTGGGTGCCTATCCAGTCTACCGCGGTATCTTTGGGTTGCATTGGCAATCTCTTCCATAACTGTAGGTAGGTACTCATTTCCAGGTGTTTATGTATTTCAGAGTTAGTGATATACCGATATCACTTTGGGCCGATGTATACGCACTTTGTCACCCGTGGCCCTACCATGAGTTGATGCAAACTGTTTACGTTACCGTAAACTATCGTTTTGTCACTTTCACTCGCACTGACAGTGAGCAGTATATCCGATAGTTTACGGTAACGTAAACAGTTTACATCAACTCATGGTAGGGCCACCGGTCGTCGAGCGACTAGCGCAGCAGCGACTCACTGACGATTTTGATTCACTTATCTGTTTTTGCAACAAAGGACGTGCCTTTATTTTTCCTCGTTTGTTTCTCTATAACTAGGTAGTTATTGTAAATCGTTGCTGGCAAAGAATAAAACAGAACAGTACCCTTTGCACGAACAGCTATCGAAAAAAATAACGCGCGTAAAATCATTCGATAGTGCAATTTTGTATTGGAAATTTGTACAGCGCCATCTACCACCGAATAGGGAAATTAAAATTTCCATAGATAATTCTCTATCGAGTAATTTTACGCGCGTTTTTTTTCTCGATAGCTGTTCGTGCTAAGGGTACTAACTAATTTACAACTAATTTATTTTTTCTATTGTTACAGAATACATTCTTAAAGTAAATTGGACTGCCTAATTAATATGGAGTAGTTATAGATAGGTATCTAGATCATTCTTCGTAGTGAAATCAACCAAAAATATTTTAGTGGCTAATTGATAATTAAGTTGTTTTAACAAAATGATGTTAATAACAAATGGACTACCTACATTGGTTTTCTTTTAGTTGATCCAGAACAGATTTCCATATTTTTTATGCACAATGGGCTAGTGCTTGGCCTTCACTTGTGATGATAAGGCCGAAGGTGACAGCGCACTGCTCCCGGAATCCTCATCACTGAGGAACTGGCTATCTTACCTCTAACTGTCGGAACACAACATTTTTTTAAATGTTGTTATGGCGTCAGACTTAGGTAAGATGGTGGTGATTCCCCCTCTTGGGAATCGAACCAGAGGGCCTAGCCAAAGTAACATTTGCAAAACTTCGTTATCGCTTCGCTTTCGAAACATGTATGGGATTGACATAAGGTTTCGTTAACGATCGAAATTTAAAACGTCAAACCCATACATGTTTCGAAGCGAAACGATAACGAAAATTTGCAAATGTTTCTTTGGCTAGGGGGGCTGGTACCACTGCGTCGTACACGGGTAGGCGAACCATTTTATTATACTTAGTAATGTGAACTAGTTTTTATTGTCCATTATTGGTAGTAATTTTATAATTCGTCCAGAATACCATCTTCCATTAACTAAGCTACTTCTCTATGTAAAACCCAGTTGAATAACATTATTTTTGTATGTTTTTAAGTTTATTGGTGTTTTTCTCTAATGAGAAAAATCGGTTCCAAGTACGTCAGTACTTTTGGACTGGTAATAGATTGTTTACTGGGAAACTCGGTGACGGAATTTGTTAAATGTGATTTTAGTTAGTATTAATAAATTGTATTTTATGATTTTCGAACTATTACGTCTATGCACTTTAACTTTTGGTGTCTTTAACCATGCAGATCTAGTTCGAATGGTTCTTGACCATTTTACACAGGAGTTTAATTGTAGTGTGTGTGCTTACATGCATTTTACACACACGCATCTCTCCTCTCCTCAATATACTTACTTACCTATAATTTGTGTATGTATGTGTAACATAGAAGTTTCCTATAATTTTACTTATTAATTATTGTAAATTGGGCTGTGTATTACTTTAGATAATAAATAATCATTAATTATTCATGCCTTTTAATTAAACATTTATCACAATCGGCAATAATATGTGAGAACTAGAAGTGAGAAGTAATAACATGACATAGGTACAGTCAAAAATTTCCAATTTATTTAAAGCTTTATCTAGTAAGATATAAGGTTGAAATTGAATTAAAGATAAGTATTAACATTCGGCAATTACAATGGTATGGCAAAACATTACTGCTTTATGTATAAAAACCACATTCATAATATATCACATACTTTATTACTAATCAGTTAATTTATATGTTTTCTGATACTATGTTTTACTATCAGTTGAATAAGATCACCGTCACCATTGCCATTCTTCTGTGTAGTCTTGGTCCATTGGAAAATGTCTCCTGAAACGATAATACAAATTAACAATTATTATCTCGGCTATGAAATAAATCATAAGTACCTATTATTGTTTTAAATAGAACTACGGTCACTCTCAAAAGTTGTTTAGCACCATACCATAACACTTTTGTACCAAATGGAACCAATACAATATGAAAGAATTGCAAAAAAGTGTAATAACTGCTATGAAAAATAATTCGGGTTCAGCTACTTTTGATGCCGACGGTACATATGTATATACCTACTCTTCAAGATTTGCCTTCCTTGTCTAGAGAATGTCATTAGCTATCAAAAGATGCATGGGTTTTTCTTTACAAATACAAAATTATTTATTCAGTTACAGGAGATTACTTAAACATCATTAAAATTGGGATCGCCATTTAAGTGGAAAGCACCTGTGTTAGGAAATCCAATATAGTAATACTAATATAGTACACAATTAGTTCTCCTCAGGGAACTATACAAAAAACCAAAATTTGTTTTTTTGTCATTTAATGACAAATGGGGAAAGAAAATAAGAAATTGAAAATTATATACAAACAATATGAAATAAAAAATAAAGAAAATAAAAAGGGGGATTGTATAAAGGAGTGTGTATATGTGTGTGTGTGTGTTTTTGAGAGTGTGTGTGTGCATGTGTATGTATATTTGTGTGTGTGTGTTTGTTTGTTGTGTATGCCTATGTTCTATGTTAATTATGCCTAAGTTATTTAATTAATATTATTAATACTTAATATTAATTTACCGGGCTTTAGTGGTCCGAGTGAGCTGCATGTTTGTTTGTTTGTGTTTATCTTAATATGTGTGTGTGTGTATGTATAGTGTATACCTGCGCGGGGGCGGCGTGGCGGGGGAGGCGGGCCCGGAGCGGCGGGGGGGCGTGCGCGGGCAGCCCGGCTGTCGGCGCGCGACTTCACCCAGCAGCGACAGGCACGACCGAGACAATCGCTGGCTGAAGTTCTATAACAAATAGACTACTTTAAGTTTAAGCGTAAGCTGAGACGCAGACGACGGTTCCTTGCGTTTGTCCCTTGCGTACCCCAGATATTATGTATATTTTCTTAGACAACGCGTTAATCTACTCTATTTTGCGCTGCACGTGTCACCTACAACACTTGATCTTATTTTCGAAATTAAAGCCGCGGGCAAAAAAAAATTATAGCCATGATGAACTCACAGGTAAGCAGGAGCCCTTCATCTCCCTCAAGTCGATCTTGCGGAACAGCTCGCACAGCAGCAGCTCGTGCAGGTACGGCGTGCGCGGCCCGAAGATCTGCTCGATGATCTCTACCACCTGGAATTACCGACGTCTGGGTATCAGCCCGCTCTTTCTTTAATTGACAGGTTTCACGAGACGACAATGGGAGCATAATTTTCTGATACCTATACAAATCGTCCAACAGTCGGTTATGTAATTAATTAAGGGTTAAAGAGGTAGGGAATTCCGTTGGCCTGAATACGCAGAGCTCCAAAAAGATTATGTAGAGAAATGAAACAAAATACTTATGTCAAAAAAAAATTTTTTTTTTTACAAAGTCATGGACTTATCAACCGACCCTCTTATAATGCAAAGTAGTTAAACCTTATAGAACACACTTGCGGGTAGGAGGGCGCAAGGTCCAGTAGCAGCGATAAGTCGAGGTCTGCGCCGGCGCACATCTCGTAAAGTTACGCAGGGTGTATAATGCCAAGAAGTTAAGCCATAGAGAACTCACGTGAGGGTAGGAGGGCGCGAGGTCCGGTAGCAGCGAAAGGTCGAACTCTGCGCCTGCGCATATCTCGTGGAGCTCCGCAGGGTGTGTGTGTAATGGCAAAAAGTTAAACCATAGAGAACTCGCGTGAGGGTAGGAGGGCGCGAGGTCCGGTAGCAGCGAAAGGTCGAACTCTGCGCCTGCGCATATCTCGTGGAGCTCCGCAGGGTGTGTGTGTAATGGCAAAAAGTTAAACCATAGAGAACTCACGTGCGGGTAGGCGGGAGCAAGACCAGGCAACAGCGATAGATCGAGCTTCTGCGCCGGCGCACATCTTGTTAAATTAAGCAGGGTCTGTAATGTAATGCCAAGCGAAGAACCATAGAGAACTCACGTGCGGGTAGGAGGGCGCGAGATCAGGCAGCAGAGATAAGTCGAGCTCTGCGCCGGCGCACATCTCGTAGAGCACGCTGCCCACGCACATCGGCTCCACGCACTCCAGTTGAGCTGCCAGCGCGATCGGGCAGCGAGGCACCACGCCCACTAAAGTGTTCTCCAAACCGCATATCCTACACACATAAAAAAATTAGGGGTCTTCCATTAATCACGTGATGTTTTTAGCAACTTTATAACAACCCCCTCCCAGGGATACTTGATAGATATCTTACTTCGACCGCCCCCTCCTCTTTTGTGATATTTCATGATTTTTTCCCACCCACACCTTTCGAGTCTCACGTGATTAATGGACGACCCCTTACTAGCAAAAATCTATTGGTCTTTAAGGTCTACCATCATCACTCATAACATAATAGGTACATCTACTGGGGAATTCGAACTACTTGGTGGAGCTCGGGGGCGCAGTGGTTTAGCGCCTGGCCCAGCGATTGCGGAAATTAAGCATTGTTAGCAAGGGTCGGTCATAGGATGGGTGACCAAAAATGTATTATCTCGAGCTCCTCCGTGCTTCGGAAGGCACGTTAAGCCGTTGGTCCCGGCTGCATTTGCAATCGTTAACACCCACCAATCCGCATTGGGCCCGCGTGGTGGGTTATGGCCCGTCATCCTTACCACCTTTAAGGAAGGCCTGTGCCCCAGCAGTGGGGACATCAAAAATGACTGATGGACACTGGGGAATTGCGTTAGATAATCGTACGACGGTTGTCGTTCAACAAAAAAAGGATTTGCACCTGAATACGACAAGGCCACAAGAGAACATGGAGGCAACAGATTATTCGTACCTATTTATTTATTATTATAATTCGTACTTTAAAAAAGGTAGGTAATACCTATTTCGTAACTTTAGAATCACTACATTAACCAATATTCCCAGCAGAATTCCTCACGAAATCAATCTCGATCAATTGACTGGAATTTTGTTATTAGATTTAAGAAAATGAGAGCAGATTGACTACAGCCACAGAATAAATACGTTGAATGGATGGAATCGTCTGGCTTGGTATGGGCGGGCATGCCATGAAGGGATGAAAGGCAAGTTACTAGAAGAGTAATAGATATAGATGTTGAGGGCTGGAAAGTAAGAGAAAGACCGCAGAAAAGGTGGATGGATTGTGTGCGGAATGATATGAATGTAAAGGGATGAGGAGATGACGACTGACAGGAAGAATTGAAAAAGAAGGACGCACTACACCGACCCCAAATAAATTGGGGAAAGGGGATGATGATGAGAAAAAATCCTCACCGTGCGACGCCGTTTTGTACGACGACGTTCCCCGAGTGCAGGTGCCGGAAGGGGGGGAATCCCTTCTCCTTGAGGAAGACGAGCCCCTCGAGCATCTGCCGGCCGAATCGCGCCACCTGCCACGCGGGCAGCCCTGTTCCTACACACCCGTACTTTCGGCCGTACTCGTCGTTCCAAGTGCTCTGCGCAAACAATTTTAAAGTACTATTAGTGGAGTATAAAAAGTTCCTTAAAGCCTTAGGGCGAGTTTCAGATGTTTCAGATAGCTAGAAAGCATATAATATATCACAAAGTGCACTATAGCATAAATAAAAACCGGCCAAGTGCGTATAAGACCATAATATCATGCGTAGTTATTTTATTTTTATTTTCATTCATCACATTTTAAATCGGGTCCAAATAAGACGATGATAGAAACTGAAAAAGGAGTCCAATATAGATAATTAGGTAGGTACCTTATAGATGAGGTCCTTCAAGCTGCCCCTGGCGTTGAACGGCAGCACAGTCAGGGCATGTCCGTTGCAGAGTTCGAGGTCGAGCACTGGGTATATATAAGGGTGATGGAGGCCACGGAACAGTTCCATGATCAGCCCACGGGAGCGCTCTGTGGCTTCTACTGGGCACTTGCTGGTAAGGGGCATCTGGGGATAGGCTCTTCATTAAATTGGCTAGTGGAGCTCGATGACTCAGTGGCTTAAAATAAAACACAGTCTGCTGATAAACTAACTACCGCAAAGGTCGGTCATTGGATGGGTGACCAATACTATCTCGAACTCGTCTCTAATTCGGAAGGCATTAAGCCGTTGCATACCAGCATTAAAACTCGCACCCTGAGTGTTTAAGGTCTTAGGTTGGAATCCCAAAAGAGTCAGAAAAAATGTTTTGGATTTTCTAAAAAACCCTTTCTTTCTCTTTCTACTGATTTAGTAAATACATAATAATCTTATATTATTTCTTTTAAATAGGTAGGTAGTTGTATTCTCTTACCAAAGTGAGAAGTCGGTCAGTTTTGATGGAATTGTCGTGTATAGCAAACCAGTGCTTGTTGGGTCGCGCGCCGATGGCGCCCAGCTGCGATATCAAGTCGTATCTACAAAACAGCATTACAATACAACCATCATTCATCATCGGTAGCGTAAAATAAATAAATAAGAGTTGCTTTCGCGTATTATAAAATTAATATAAATACAATAAAAAATGACCTTCTGTCTTTGCACTAAGACTGTGGTCTTTGTATGTCACGTCAGTGGTAATTAATTCTTGCGGTTCTACGTACCTTGATGTGTGTGACAAATATTCTGTGCAAATGGCCAGCGCGGCTGAGCTTTCCATGGATCGTTCCACCCTGCAGTGGATAAAAAAAGTGAAATATCAGGACGGTTGTTGTGTATGAATAATTTTCATAGGTACTTTTGCAAATAATGCCTCTGTGTCTAATTAAAATTGTTGACTACCTACCTATGATCTTCCAGAACGTGAACTCTGATTCAAAACTAAGCCATTTCCAATTAAGTAATCCGAGCCTAAGAAAAACTAAAGATTTTGTACAAACAACTGAAATATATAATCTACAGAGATGCCTTCAGAACTGACCTGGGCGATGCTGGTGGTTCCGAGGGCGAGGACTTGCCGGATCCGGTGCCCATCAGGGACTTGTTGAACAGGAGCTTCGCCAGGGAGTCTATCTTCTGCGCCACCAGGGGCGCGCGTTCCGAACTCTCCTCTACAAGAATAAATACATTTTGAGCTTCGAGTCTAATGAAGATAACCCAATATTATTTATGTAAATGAAAGCAAAAGGCAAGCTTTTTCGGTGGTTGCGAAACCATGTTTGCGAAATCGAAAGTGAAAAATATGTTTGAGCAATTGCAAAGCTAAATTAGCAGTGTTGGAAAAAGTTAAAAAGAAAAAAGAATGTACTTGAACTACAAGCGTACGATGGTCCATCGGCCTCCTCTTGTTTCCCACCATCTTGCGTCGGCAAAAACAAAAACTATATTTCAAAAAACTCATCAGGCATTAGGTAAAGCATCAATCTATATCTAACGCTATGAAGATCATTGTACACCACGCTGTGATTGTAATCGCAAAAAAGATTCCCATTAAAAGTAGCTACATCGTTTTCCGCTAGGTATAATAAATTGTGGTTTCACTAATCGACTCTTAAATCTGGCTACAGCGATTTCTGAAGTACCTACCTAAATTATCTCAATTATTTTAAGTACCTACCTATCTAATTCGTAAGAATAAAGGCAGGTACCTACAGATATCGTCCCAGCCTCCATTCCAATACAGCAAATCGATAATGAAAATTGTGCAACATCTTTACCTTCACTGTCTTCCCTGTCCGTTGAGACGGAGCGTATTCGGAATGCATTCCTCTTATTGGCTGCAGCGATGGAGTCAGGGTTCAGCTCGGCAGCGGACTGGGCCCGGCGGCAAGCGCCGCGGCGCTTCTTCTTCCTGTAGCTAGTCCTCGGCCTCTCCTGGTAGAACCGGTCGTGACCAGTCGTCTCTGGCTCCTTCGTCTCCTTGCCTTCATTGTTCGCCTTCATATGCTGGTATAAGTTGAACATTTTCCTGGACTTCTTCACCAAATACGACTTTAATTTCTTCAAACGGTATTTCATCAATTAAAACCCCACTGAACTTAACGAAATTTAAAAATCTGTTTTATTAATATATTTTTTCTGGTTTTAAAATAAGGAGTGGATGTTAAACAGTTGCAAATTGGCTGGCTCGCTCTAAACTATGTCAATAGTGACTAATTGAAGCACTACAAGCGCAGCATTAGCGTCGCTATGAACACTACCTAACTAGTCTCCTTCTACGCCCGATCAATGTATGACTTTTATGTATTTAATCCAATACAAATAGTTGCATTAACATCTATCTAACTACGTACGTTGTTGAGTAAAACGGCAACGTGCTAAATTGACTGGTATTACTACTGTACATTATAAAATCGATAATCACATAGCACATCAAACATTACAAAAATTGACAAATATCATCCTTATTTTAATATTCCTAGGTAGGTACCTAGGTAGAATATTTTTTTTGTCGTTAGGTAAATCATAATTTCTTCACTCAGTTAATTCCTAGTCTGTTTCATGACACCACACTTCATCTGTCTTTTTTACCATAATAAAGTGTCTCTGTTATTTTTTCGAGTATCATCAACGTTGTGACCGTGTGTATGGCCATCCTTACGAAGTATGGCACAATTCCCTTCCAAAGATATAGCACTCCTTTTCTTTTCACAATATCGTTAAGAATTTCTGTTGGGGTCACACTGTCTCGTCTTACTTGATACCTAAATGAAAAGGAAATTATAATAAATGGCTTTGTTAATCGAATGTTAAGTTGCAAACTTTATTAGTAGGGGACTTGTACTATTATGTATTCTGTGGTACGGGTTGGGTTCGAAACTTACATTAGACGACCTCCGTGGTCGAGTGGTTTGCACGCTGGTTTTCAAGGCGTCACTATCTCTTGAGGTCCCGGGTTCGATCCCCGGCTGGGTCAATGTAGAAAATGAACTTTTCTATATTGACTCAGGTCTGGGTGTTTGTGATACCACCGTTGTCTCTGATTTCCATGACACAAGTGCTTTAGCTACTTACTTTGAGATCGGAGCAATGTTTGTGCTGTTGTCAAATATTTATTTATTTATTAAGTAACACTATTAAGAACATTAAGAGGTAACATTTTATTCTAGAAAATTAAAACATAGAGCAAGTTATTTCATAAAATGCGCGTAATTATTCAAGCTCCATTGAATTATGGACTAGGCATATACCTACTATTTGTATGTTATGTACCTACCTACCTTATACCTACTTTTTGGTAAAAACATTTCAAAATGAAACTAGGTACTTAGGTACCTACCATAAATGTATATTTCCTCAATAATCTTTGTACTAACATGTTACTTAAATGTTTGGATAACAAAACTTTATGTAATGTAGATTTACCTAGGTGTATCTTTCTACGCTAGTTCTAGGTAGGTAGATATCACTATAAAAATTAACTCGGACTGTTACTAAAGGCTAAAAACTGATAATTTTCGGAACTGACCTTGATTTGATGAGGTCCACAGGAAGGGAGATGATGGTAGTGACGAAGCTCGACACTAAAGACGTGAACACGTGGAGGGCATCGCCTTCTAATATTTTCCGCTTGCCCACTTTAGCATTCACCTGGATTATAATAAAGGCTCAAGATGTTATTTCACTGGTTGAAGGTTGCGTCAACATTTGCAGCTTTCAATCAGTTCTCAATAAAGATAAAGCCATATTGCCATTGGCGTATTTACAGATTATTTCCAGGGGAACCACCCACTTCCCAACTTCCGTTTTTTCTGGGGTGGGTGGGCATATCACACTGTTCTGGGGTGCCCCCCCCCCCCCTCCTACGCCATTGCATATTGCACATTTCAAATGGCGCAATGTCTATCGTCATCATAATCAATCAGCATGAAATGGCTAATTCTGTTCGGCAATTTTCAAGTACATTAAGTGCCTACACGTTACAATAACAGTAGGTAACTATCAACATGTCTTATGAAAGAAAATACCCATACTTCTGCATAAACGCCTATTTGAGCGACGCTCACGAGCACGGACCTTCCCATTGTTAAGGTGCCTCCGCGCCAGAGGGTGAAGATTCCATCCTCACGAGCTATCCTGCAAGGGACGGAGAAAATTGCCGATTTTAGTTAAACGATGTTTTGACGATCTGCCGTGGTGTGCACGTCGCTTTTCATGGTGACGCCATCTCATCATTGGTGTCGTCATGACAATGTATGGGATTATAACAGGAGCTAAGTGTTAGCTTAAATATCATTCCCAATATATTGTAATTCTATTCTTCTAGCGTTAATTTTAGTCATTTAGGCCCTCTGAGGTCCCGGGTTCGATCCCCGGCTGGGTCAATTTAGAGAGCGAACTTTTCTATATTGGCTCTGGTCTGGGTGTTTCTAGTTTTTTATTTTTTTATTTTATTTATCCAAATAACATTACAATAATTATTCTAAAGATGCCTTTACGCTTATAAACCTACGAGGTTTGTCCAAGCGTTGCACATTCGACTCGGACGATAACAATTAAGTAAAAACAATAACAATACTGCGACATGCGTCAGTCGCACGCACACAATATTAAGATACAAATAAGTTGCTTTGATGCGCATGAGTGAAATAGTTTCGTGTGCGTCCACCAATCCAACAGGTTTTACCGTTGTCTCTGATTTCCCTATCACAAGTGCTGTAAAAGCTACTTTCTTTAGAATCAGAGCAATGTTTGTGATGTTGTCTATATTTTTTTTATCTTCTATTGAAAGACCTCATGATAGGACAAATTCATAGGTTTCAATCTGGTTTCAATTCTTAAGTTATCTTATGATTGAAATATAGTCGGGACATGACCAACGGCAGAAACTAGCGACCCTCAAACATTGACCTCTATTTTATTACACTGTACTGGCTGCTGTCAAACTGTTCTTGTGCTTATTTGATTTCCACCATTTTGGCGCTGTAGGACGTAGCGTGCGTACAGGGTACTAAATCTAGTTATGTGCTTATGTCAAAATAAACGATAATTTTTTTGTATCACGGCAACCAGTTTTGGACCCCCTAAAACGATCAAAATTGCTTGTCAATCATTTACATTGCATTGCTTGTCAATCACATTTTGATCGTCTAGGAGCGATGCTTGACAAGCACCACAGAATAGATAGATTATCGTGGCCAATCAAAAGTAGGCCACGCCCCCAAATGGTAAATGTAAATGATTGACAAGAAACGCTTGATCGTCTAGGGGCTCCATTTCATTAAATATTAGTTCTTTAGACGCACGCTAGTGGCGTTTCAAATAGGCACAGAAACTCATACAGACAGCCAGTCCAGTTAAATAGAAAAAAATAATCAGGTCAGTGCCCTCAAACCAGGGGGTCAAGTCTGCTAATGTTTTCGTCAAAATCGTAGTTCAATGGTGTTTGAATGGTAATGCTTTTTGACACAGTTCTTGTTTCTCAAACCCAAAACCGAAACACATTGTGTTTCTTAAACCCAAAACGGAAACATATTTTGTCTCGATTTTGGGTTTAAGGAACAAGAGCAGTGTCAAAAACCATTATCATTCAAACACCATTGAAACACGATTTTGATGAAAACATTAGCAGACTTGACCCCCAGAACGAGAAGATATTGATGTGCGTACACTGTCATTATATGACCATACAGATTACATAAGTATCTACGTAAAATTCAATTTACGTTCATTGACGGAATTGTATATAGAACACTACATAAATAAAGAAGACTCAAGACACAGACTTATTGGTCTTTTCGGTAATTAAAGTGGTAGAAACCATTCCAAACAACCTCCATAAAGCTTGAATCACGCCAAGGCTGGGACGACCGGGGCAGGGGCCGCACGGCTCGCTCTTCCCCTCCGCCATCATGCGCACCAACGCCACCTCCGACGGGTTGCCAGCCAGAGCCCCCGACAAGCCCGCCAGAATACCTATTGACACCTTCTCCCTTGTAGGCAAACTCGTAATGTTTGGCATGCCGTAGAGCCTAGAAGGAAACATATTAGATAGATAATGATTTATTCATAAACAGGAACACTTGAGAAAATGCAAAAATGTGATAACTTAAAAACTAAACACATTGTCCAAGATAATACCGTACCGGAGTGTGCAGCAGTGGCAGTCTGAAAAGGAACTCAGCTCAGTGTTGATAGTTCCAAGGAACCAGACAGTGATTTTCAGCCGAGTCCCTGTCATCGTTTGGTCGCAAGCAATAACAGAAAACATATACTTCAATCTATATAATATAATCAATAAAATAAAACTCTAAATTGATTGATTCATTGTTGGGATAGGCGTAGAGCCCTAACGGCTGAAGGTAGAGACACCATTTTTGGAGGGTAGATACCTTTCATGATGTAGATGAGCACTAAGAAAGGATTTTGGAATATTCCTGTTATAAAGGGTGCTACAGGTTGTTCAAATTTGCTAGTATATTATACATTTAAATAGATATTTTAGATAAGTAGTGGGTAATATAATGTGGCACCGTGAATAATAAATAAGAAGTAGGGTACAACAAGAAAGTATTTAGAGTAATTTAATATAATAATATTAGTGGACCATGGAGGTCGAGTGGTTTATACGCCGCCGCCGGTGTTCAAAGTGTCGCTATCTCCGAAGTCTCGGGTTCGATCCCCGGCTAGGACAATTTAGGAAACGAACTGTTCTATGTATCTATGTATATTGGTTCAGGTCTGGTCTGTTTGTAGTTCTACCGTTGTCTCTGATTTCCATATTACCTGCAAGTGCTTTAATCAGAGCAATATTGTGATGTTGTGTAATATTAATTTTAATTCTTTGAAAAAGCTATATTTACCTGTAAAGGCATATCTTTTAGTTCGGGCCTTTTGTATTATAATGTGTACTGATGATATGTCGTTGGTGAATCTTTTGCAATAAATAAATAAAAAAAATAATTAAAAAAAATACATTGGACCACCTGTGGCTGGTGATGTTATTACTAGAACAATCATGTTAGCTGATGAAACTGTTTGTTGTTTGACGTTTACTACACTTTAGTATAAAACCAACATAACCAAAAATACCAACAGTGTTACACAGAGTATTCTTGTGGTAGTAGTGACTCCCAATCCCGAACTGGGGTATTATCTCCCCCTTTACAAAAGACCGTAGTCAATAACACTAACATTTCGTTCAAGGCTTCACCGTGCTTTAGAAAGCCCGTACAACTTTTAAAAAGCCTGAATAAAAACATGCCTGCAAAACAGATAGCTGTGTAAACAGGCACTAAGCCCCACAGTCTTCGCTTGGTCCCGGGCAGTCCCGGCTTCATTTCCAGTCGCTCACTCACCAATCTGCATACGGCCCCGCGTATGAGGTTCTAACCCATCCTTATTATTCATCTATCTATAAATCGTACACAGCCTCACACTTCGGTATCAGACCTTATCATCTAGCTAAGTAGTCTCTAATGATAAAGTATTATTTTTTCGCACCTCTTGGTATGTTCATTCAAAGCGTGGTACACAACAAGCCTGGTGGTAGTGTTGGTGAACTGTCGCATCACGCCAGCGCTCAAGCCAGCGTACAGCGCGCTCACGCCCTCGCACTTCAATATGAGGCGGGCCAGAGTACGCGTGTTGTAGGACTTCTCGTGGACTTGCAGACGGACTTTGAGTACGTCTAAAGGGTGAACGATCACGGTCGCTACTATGCTGAAAACAGTAAGTTTCTGATGAAACGACAACAGAGACAACATTAAGGCTGCCTGTACATTGACGCGGAGCGAGGAGGTGGAGCGGAGAAACGAGGAAATATTAAGCAATAGGATTGTATGAAATCTCCGCTCCGCAATCATATTGGTTAATATTTCCTCGTTTCTCCGCTCCGCCGCGCCGCCTTGCTCCGCGTCAATGGACAGGCAACCTAAGCAAAAACAACGCGAACGAGAGGACGAGCAAAGCTTGCGCTAGTAATGCATCAAGTTATAAAAAGTTAAAACTTATGGGTACTTAGATTACGAATTAGTTTAATACTGTGACTGGATAAGTAGATCACATTCTTTAAGAGCAGTAAGTACAATACCTAATTACTTACCCGGAAAATGTGCCAAACAAAACTTTTTCAGTTTTAGACAATCGTTTTATCAGCTGTTCTATTTCAGATTTGGTAGCCATATCGCTTTGGGCTAAAACGCTCCGCACATTGGGCCACTAGTCGCGGGGATGATTTATAAGTGGCTAGATTTTATTTGGAATATTTGGTGTAACTTATATTTACATTTGTTTATACCTTGCTTTCATTTTGACATATTATGAGAGGCGTGGTGACTTCTGGCCATAGATATAGTATATAAACTTCTGGCAGCAAAAATGATGACTTATTTTCTCGTCGAAAATATTGATTGACATACAGATAGGCTTACATACATAGATATATACTATATCTATGATAGATATAGTACCATAAAGTTAATATACCTATAGGTACCTAAGTACCTAACCGAAAAAAAATGAATAAAATTAGATGAGAGGTTAAAGCTGATTACATATTTATTATGCACCGTACGCGCCGCCCGTTCGTCCCAACTATTGAACTATCGCATTTTACTGAGAATAATGTTCCTCAAAAATATGAGTTTTCATAAATTATGATATCATAAAACGGATTCTAAATTCAGTACTTTCGCCGCGTACGGTGATGATGACAATGTGCGGTCAACTTTATTAAATGTTATATATACCTAGATAGCAGACATTGGCAATCGGCCGCCCTCGTATATCGACATCTACCTGCTACCTTCAAACAACAATAGGGATGATGACTAATGAATAAAATAACGAAATACTAATAAAAATCGTAAACATATTAAACTTTTAGAGCATACCTCTTGGTTTTATATATTGCATATTATTTATTTTATGACCCTTTAAAGTTGGGTGGACAAGTCCATTTAAAAAGTATAAAATTTATTAAAATAAATGATACCTTTAATTAGTCCGTAAAATGTATAGCAAATTTGTCGAAGAAACTAATTTCATAAACACACTATTTAATATAGCTGCCGAACAAATTTCCTACGCGTTGCATACAAACTCTCAAGCGTGACGTCATCATTTAGTAGCCGTTAGTATGGAGCGTTTTTATGCGAGTCCATTTGTGTGCATTTCACACTGTAATATCTCGGGCAGTTTTCATGCTAGCGAACTAATTCTTTTACCAATGTTTCTTTTTTTGAGAGGTAATTTTGTAACATAAAATAAAAAAAGTTGTCATCATCCCTATTGTATTTTTAAAGAAGGGCTCGCCACTTTATCCACCAAATTAAATAAAATTAATCTAGTCGTAGTCTAGTCTTAGACTAAGACTGGCAAAGCTAGTTTAATGTTTGAGTATAATGTATTATGTGAGAGAATAAATAAAATCTCACTTTACTTTGACATAAACCTTTGCAGGTACCTACCTAACCTACCTATAACAAAATAATTGGATAAAATTACTTAATAAAATGCAATTTTAAAACAAAACGTATTTATTATCATACCTATAACAATATTACCAAAATTTCTTATGTTAGTCACAAGTATTTAATGGTAAAGCGCCTCTAAAAATATAATATAATATAATCGTTATAAACACGATATCACATGGAATACCTCGTTTTCAGCAAATTTAAAGGGACATTCTCAGGAATACCATTATTTGTAATAATATTCCCGTCCACATAATGGCAGAGCTTATTAGTAGGTAGCTTATAGCTTATTAAACAGGGTTATATTTTTAGTCCAATTCTTTTAAGGGTGTGTATAGTCCATGAAACTGAAATAACTTTTCTTAAGAAACATAGGTCGAAATACGTAAAACTATAGATCAGTTTTTTTAACATATTTCGACTCATGTTTCTCATGGTGCATCCACACCGAAGATATGTGCAACGGACAACAATTGAAAAAGTCTCAAATATTGCCCTGTTTGTTGCCGCAGAAGTTATAAGACGTGTTTTATTGCATTTTGTTCCACAAAAATTTAATTCAGAATGAATGCACCATAAATTAAAGAAAATTTATTTGTTTTGGGAAAGTACTGAGCATAACTTTAAAGTTTGGATCGTGACTAAAATTAGCCCTGCATGTTAAACTAATTCTAAATATAATTTAACATTTATAATGGAGCATAAATATTTCATACCAATTCATACAACATCAAAACACATGTAAGCTAACTCAAAAAAATTATTTGTATATTATCGGTTATCGGTGAAAAAGTCATATTTATGTCTAGTGTAAAAACATCCAAAATGTTATAATATTTGTACTAAACTATACTACCCTATTTCGAAAGTCACGTACGAATGTGTATGAGATTTTTTATAGTAGGTAGGTAAGTTAATAGATAGGAATTAAAAAACAAGTATTTAGTACTTACTACATCTATTCTGTTATAGGTAACGCTATCAAATCTGTCTGATAAATAATAAAAACGGAATTGTGACAACTGTCATTACCTGACAAATTGGCAGTTGTACGAAACATTTTTTTGCCCGGTTCTTTTTATTAAGAGCCTACGCAGATGTTTTTTCCATTCTATTACGCAACATGATATCTATCACTTAAAGTATATGTATGGTTGAACTTGAGCCCATATAAAAATCACGTGAAAAAGTTCAATCTTATTTTATTAGTAATAAACAATAACATCGCCGCACACATTAAATCGCGGACTGGCGCATACAGAAAAGTCCGTCATCTGAGTTGGCTCTAATAATTAAGTTATTAAAATATAAAAAGTAATATTTTAACAAGATATACAATTTATAAAACATATAAAAGTAAGCAATAAAAATACAATTCATCGAAAACATACATACTTAAATATGTAAAAAAAACAAATAACAATATCCAAAAATACAATTCATCAAAAACATCTGGTTACTAAATATAAAAAAATACAAATACAGATATTTCCCAAACCATTGACATTTGGCACTAGTTTTTTCAAACATTTATATGTGTACCTACCTACCTTTATTGTTATCTGTTTAAAAAAATATACACATAAGCATAAATAAAGTCTGACTTCATTCAAGCAAAACGAAACATCTTATAAAAAATATATTATACTTACTACTTATTTTATGAGAATAAATACGAACATGAATAATGCAATATACAGAAAATCGTTATTCTGTGCAATCAATGCATAAAATATATTAATAATAAATCATTTGAAGATGGGTAGGTACTTATCTCATTCATAATTTTAAACGGTAACTTTGATAAAAAAATTGTGCTTATAGTTTTTTATGTTACAAAGGTAAGTCGCTTTTGTTGCACAGCCGCAATAAACATCTGCTGAAACTAGCATTAAGCCTTCCATTTTTTTAAAAACCTTTTGGACTTATCGAGTGCATTATGATGACGCAAATAATAAGCATATCTATGGATTCTCTCTACATCTAAATTTAACACCTCTTGAAATCAGGCACAATTTTCTATCCAAGCGCATACGAACCAAATTACAACCAACAAAAATAATTACTAAGGTACATTTTTCATTTAGCAAAAACAAAATAACATTTTATAAAGCCTCTCATAGATTAAAACTTCTGCGGTTTCAGCAATATAAAAAAACGTCAATAATATTATTTTAAGACCACATTGCATTGTTTTATTTTTGAGTTTCATATTAGTTAATACATTATATTTTATGGAATAGATATTCCATTACATTAGATCAACTGATCTGAATTAATTAAAAACAATTGCAATAAAGCCTCAATTTGAACATACCACTTTTTTTAAAGTAAGTAAGCAATTTAGAAAACAAAATAATAATTAAAATTGCAAACAGTAACACAATTTTCACTAATTTCCATAATATAATTATTTTAAAATTAATAAGTTAAAAATAAATTCGTCGCTATGCTCTGACTTATACTACTTATCCCTATGCGTATATATTTTTAATTAATTTCTTCTGGTATTCAATAATTTCGAGATTTATAATAATTTTAAAAAATAAGTTTAGACGAAAAATTTAGGCCGTTTCCAGCCGTTTCCAGTCTTATATGTGCTGTGCTCTTTGTATATATATTTTTAAGTATTCGTATGTATTTTACTGGAACTCCCTGGCTCTTCAGTGCATCCCAAATATACTTGTGTTCTAAGGAATCGAACGCTTTATTAAAGTCCACAAATCCGAGATCGTATACTTTATTGTATTCGTTGTACTTTTGAAGTATCTGCTTGACCACGTGGATATGATCTATTGTAGAAAATTTACTACGAAAGCCGGCCTGCTCTTTAGGTTGGTTTTCATCTAATAGTTTAGTGATTCGAGCTAGTAGTATTTTTGAAAAGATTTTATATATATTTGACATCAAACTAATTGGCCTATAATTCCCAATGTCTCCTTTATCTCCTTTTTTATGAAGTAACACTATTGTAGATTTAGTCCAAGTAGTGTATTAGTTTCACGTAATTATGTCATCGTTTTATTTCAATAAATCGCGCAAGAAGTGTAGTAAGATAAAGATAACTTATATTACACTATAGAAGTTAATAAAGATGCCATTAAAGGGCTTGCCGTGAAATCCAACAGCAAATAAAATTAGTTCCGGGGTCACCTACATCCAAATTGTTGGTATTGTTGTATGACTTCATAATATGTTATTGTTTATTTGTATGCAATGAAGATGCCCTATTCTTGTGTTACATAAGCAATTACATAAAAACCATCAGATAAACCTCAAACCGAATTTATTTTTAACTATTATTGAAATTGATGATGATTGATTGATAAATTTATTTTAATATTTTTTTTTTTAAGCTTGTATACCTAGGATCAAATGATATGTCTTCATAGCAGAGATTAATCTTCACATTCTTAATTTTATTTTCGATACAATTCGGGATGAGGCATACTTACATGCATCATAAAATTGTCAACAGTATGAGATGAAATTCGAGAAAGATATTTTAACTTTCATATTTTGTTTTTGTAATGCAAATATTTTAGAATATTATCATTAGAAAAATAATTATTATCAGCGATAAAATGTTTTCTACACCTGAAATTTCACGTAATGTCACCTTATTTGTTGTAGTTGACAGTAAAATATTTACGTTGTATACAAATTTAATAAAAGTGCAATTTTTAAAAGATTTATAGTTTACTTGACAAATATATTTCACTAAAAACAAAAGCTGATAAGTACTGATTCTATGTTAAAGAAATCAAAATATAACACACTACGATTTTCTTTATACAGTAAAACAACATAGAACATTTTCGTTCGCCTAACATTCTAAAATTGATCCGTTCTAGACCTCAAATGACGGCGCCAGATTCTTAGGCTGCCTGTCCATTGAAACGAGGAAATATTAACCAACAGGATTGCGGAGCGGAGATTTTATGCAATCCTATTGGTTAATATTTCCTCGTTTCTCCGTTCCGCCGCCTCGCTCCGCGTCAATGGACAGGCAGCCTCGACCACACGACCACTGAGGTTGTAAATAAAAATAAAAAAATACACCTCGAACTTCATCTCATGCACAAAAAACGTAGTTAAAAGCCATTATCATTAGGTACAAAATAGCACTGGTTGTGACGTTACACTTTTATAGGCGAGACGCCTGTCAAATTTACATTTAACAAAAATAGAGGCCTGAGTGTAAGTTGTTAAATCAAACATTACTGCCGCGTTAGAGTTAAAATGTAGACTTTATAAAGTTATGAAAATAAGATCTAGCTTTAAAATCTTAATCAAACGCAATAGTAACGTTTGGACATTTGAAAACTTACACTCAAGCACAAAATAGAGAGACTACAGAAGTAAGGCTGCCTGTCCATTGACGCGAAGCGAGGCGGCGGAGCGGAGAAACGAGGAAATACTAACCAATAGGATTGCGAAGCGGAGATTTTATGCAATCCTATTGGTTAATATTTCTTTTTTTCTCCGCTCCGCCGCCTCGCTTTGTGTCAATGGACAGGCAGCCTTAAGCTTAGCACTACGTGCGCTCGAGCAACGCACACACACTGATACTCACCGACTTCTACTATGACACTGCGTCTCACGCTCTCGAACTATTTTGAGCGTAGCGGAGATTCCGTGTCGGTGAGATCTGTCTATGTGTACGTTGCTCGAGCGCACGTAGTACTAAGCTTAACTTCTGTTGTCTCTCTATTTTGTGACTCAAGCCTCAATTCCAAGTCATATTCGATAACTTTTCAACGCCTAGGCATTTTCATAGTAGGTATTGGAGGTTGAGGTAGGTATTAAGTATATCTTAAGTATGCCGCATTAAGCTGTTCTAAGAATATGAATGTGAGGACTGTGTGAGGTCCAAGGCGAGCGTAGTACGGGAGGAATCCCTTCCATAGAGCCAGTACTCCTTCGGTCTTCAAAAGGTTGGTCACTACTGCCATCTGACTCTCGCCTTTAGCCGCGTTTTGTATCCTATAAAAAAGTTTTAGAATAGAAGTACCTACTTAAAGAACTCGATGGCGCAGTGGTTCACCTGGTCCAGCAAATGCGGAGGTTAAGCAACTTTCGCAAGGGTCGGGATGAGATTGGTGATCACCAAAAATGTATCGTCTCGAACTCCTCCGTGCTTCGTAAGGCACGTTAAGCCGTTGGTCCTGACTGCATTTGCAGTCGTTAATACCCACCAATCCGCATTGGGCCCGCGTGGTGGCTTCCTTATCCACCCACAAGAAAGGCTTGTGCCCCAGCAGTAGGAATATTAAGAATGGCTTATGGTCACTTAATTTAGAATAGTTTTAGAATAATAGACTTGTACTATTTGTATTCTGTGATAATAGTACATACGTGTTTAATACCTGTAATTTTTTATCTAAGTAATACCTATTTTAAATCGCTATTAAGGGGGGTCCATAAATTACGTGAGGTGTTTTTTTTAATTTTCTGTCCCTCCCTCCCCCCCTGGTGAGATGTCGTGAGATTTTATTCAACCCCCTCCCCCATCCCCCCATCCTACGTGAGATCTTAATCGTATTACGATAATACGCTTATAAAATCTTAAGCATGTAAGTACGTACAATCTGGATTAAATGGACCAAAATAGTTTTTTTTTTTTTTCAATTAGAAAAAAAAATTGCGTGATATTTGCCGAGACTAAAACTTTCTATCCAACGTAAGATTAGATGAGATTTGACTCGATCCCCCCCCCCCCCTTAAACATCTCACGTAATTTATGGACGCCCCCTAATCGTTACTGGATATTTTAATAATATTTTGTGGTATCCAATTTGATTCTCCTCATCCACCCAGGTCCGGGTGGGGACATTAAAAAAAATACTGATGAAGAATGTGCATATTTTACGATTTGTTTATTTAAGGCGACATTATTTGCAATCTTATGCTTGGATTTCGAATAAATTGTGTATGTACACGTAAATTATTATTTTGCGGGAGTGGCGCTAGTGTTGCATAATAATATAAAGTCGCTTTAAGTAGATAATAAGAATGTGTTTTGACATTCGTCGTGTATTTCTAAATCGGGTATTTTTATCTTTAAAGCAAAGTGTGTAATCAAATTATTGGCTTAAAACGCAATTTACGAAAAAAATTAAAGATCTGAATCAGATTATAATATAATTACCGCTTAAGCCGCGTTGACATGATCAAAGTATACAGTGGCGGAATCCAGGATTTTGGTTTGGGAGGGGCTTAACGTAGGTGAGGGCAGGCTTTACCAAGGTAATCAACAGATTTGTTGGGGTAGTAGACCCAAATGATTAGGGGGGGGGGGGCTTGAGCCCCTGGATCCGCTAGTGAAAGTATACTTGGACCAAGTAAATTGGACAAAGTATACTTGGATACCCGTTGACACTATCTAAGTACACTTGGACAAACAAGTAACTTGGACAAAGTAGCTTCTTGTATACGGCGACGTCCAAGTGCACTTGGATTGTTCGTTTACATGATCCAAGTAGCGTCCAAGTAGTCGTCAAAACGACTTGGTCCAAGCAGACTTGGATGAAAGCAGAGCATGGTCCACTCCAAGTTTATTTGGATTAGAATTTTGATCCAAGTGCACTTGGATTACTCGTTTACATGATCCAAGTAGCGTCCAAGTAGCCATCCAAACTACTTGGTCTAAGTATACTTGGATCATGTCAACGCAGCTTTATAAGTACTTACACACGATAGCACGGTAAGTCAAACAAACAGTTGAATTACGAAAACAGCTCTTATTGCGTACGGCATAGAGGTTACAGTGTCAACATGTTAGTCTGACATCACATGCCGTTGACTGTGTGTACATTCTTCATCTATTATTACGTTTGACATGTTCGTTGAACATGTTTAATGCAAATTAATAATAATATTATAATACGTAAAAAAAAAAATATATTGATCTAAGTTCAGCCATGCCTTTTCATTTACTTCAAAAACGTTTAGTTTTAAACGAAATGCATTTTTTCTTGTTTACATTGTGCTAATGTTTTAAGAGTGTTGTTATGTATGTGCCCTCGCGCGGCTGCGCCCCCGCACCCCTCACCTCTCCCTGGTCTATGATGGCTTTCAATAAAGCAGTGCGTTACGAACCACCGGCTGTTTCACTTGCGTGCCCGCCTACTTATCAAGTGTCTACAGCGTGGAATTTTAATCATTTGGTTCCCGCCGTGATGATACAAGCAACAAAAAAAATCAGCTGTTCCATACATTAAGGTCGAGTAGGTAGGTACTGCACTTTTGTATGGAACAGCAGATTTTTTTTTGCGAGGAGAGTTGGCCCCATAGTAAAAGTTGCTTGTAATCATGAGTGTAACCACCCCACGGCGGTAACCAAATGATTAAAATTTCAGCGTGTGTAAAAAAACATAATGCGCCATCGCAATATTTACTATCGATTATAATGTAATCGAGTAGGTGCGATATAGCCGTAGGTAGGTTTGATAACACCGATAACCTAACGCAGAGCTCGAGTACAATCGCGACCAATTTAGACAAGACAGGTTGATAACCTCGTATCACAGTAATGGTAATGTCAATCAAGATTTAAAAAAAAACTTTGAACGGAGCACTGCAACTTATTTTGTGCTGCAATTGTTTTAACAAGTTTTATTAGGTTGCTTTCTCTCTTTCACTCGCATTGACTGTGAGCTGTAAAACCGATAGTTTTCCAGTACCGAAAACAGTTTGCATGAGTTGAACTCATGGTCTACTATTTGTTGATGCAAACTGTTTTGCTACTCTAGCCACTGATGGCAGCGGGACAAATATTGAAAGGTATACAGAAGGCGTAAAATCCTGGAAAACATTAAATTATTAATTCTATTTTTATTATGACACGAATAGATATAAGTACTACTGTACAGAAAGGACACTCTTCGCCCCGCCCCACAATCAATTACCTCACCCCTCACGGCGAGTTCATGTGCCGAATCGTGTGCTCGTTTAATCGTGATTGTCAACGTCAACTTATTTTGGTATTCAAAGCAATGCGTCGTAACTTTATTTATCTACCAAAAAGTTTAAATATGAATTGAACGCCGCTCATACAGTACAAACTGCACGGTAGCCCTAGACTTACACACACAGTTGCGCGTGTACAAAAACGTCATCTGACGTCATCTGTTTATAATGGCGCGGTTGTATGCAGTGTCCGCGGTATGAATGATGATGGCTAAAGTACTCACTTGGTCTTGATGATGTCGACGGGCATAGATGCTATGGTGGTGACCAGCCCGGAAACCATGGAGGCGCAGAAGTGGAGGGGGATGCCGTCGGGCACATACCCCACAAACATTTCTCTAGCCTGAAAATATAGACGTTTTTAAAAATGAGCCCTATTTACTTAACTGTAAGTACTGTAACTATAACTTTAACTGATTATTGAAAGATTAATAAAAAACCGATGCAGCAGGTTTCTGAATAAAATTAAGACATTAAAGTTGAGCACTACTTAAATGTTACTCATACATACAAACATCTTCAATATCTCAATTCAGAATCTGACTGTTATTCGTATTGTATTCGTATAAATCCTTATTCGAGAGTATGAAAAAATTACGTATTTTACGTTTACGTTTAGGAATTTTAGGATCATCTTCTTTCCTTCTTTAATTTTTAATAAACATTTGATAAATCAATAGGGTTCAATTCCCAGTCGTCTGCTCAATAATATAAAAAAAACAAACTTTAGAATAAGTTGTGGCTCTGTAAAGTTTTTCAGTTAATTGTTTCAGATTTCTATGCTACAATTTTTTTGTAGTATCTCATCATGGGCACAGAATACATAATATTTGATTCTAAGCATGGAATATTTTGTAATCAAAGGAACCTAACACATTTAACAATCTCATATACTCAATCGATTCTTAAAGCTCTTAAAGTGTATGGTTACCTTATTTTCAAATTGTCAAATATTATAAAAACACTATGGAACCTTTAAATTAAGTTTCAATTCATACTCATAATATAATATAAAATTAAGATAACAATGTTAAATAAATAAGATAAAAATAAAAAATAAATTAATTTATGTTAAAAAGCATTGTGATTGGCACGCCCTCATCTTAATTGCGTAAAGTGGCCACTTTTTGCTCTTTTGCCTACACCGAACTACTTATATTTTACATAGGTTATTGTTTGTAAATAAACTATAGTAGAACCTTTGCGTAAAGTGGCCACTTTTTGCTCTTTTGCCTACACCGAACTACTTATATTTTACATAGGTTATTGTTTGTAAATAAACTATAGTAGAACCTTTGCGTAAAGTGGCCACTTTTTGCTCTTTTGCCTACACCGAACTACTTATATTTTACATAGGTTATTGTTTGTAAATAAACTATAGTAGAACCTTAGATTCAATGTCAACGTTTGAATTGTTGATACATTATGTACTTAGCGAGCAATAAATTTAATTAAGGTGAGGGCGCTACAGTGAGGAAGCGAGATTTCAAATATTTTAGCTAAGCTTTTGATTATTCGGCTATCATTCGTTTATTTTAGAAAGTAATGGTAGAATTTGTCAACGTTTCAAATAAATTAAACTAAAACGAACCATCAAGGTTAAACATAATGAACTCAAGTAGACGGTGTGCGATGTCGATACGGCGCGCGGCGCGGCGTGACCGACTTGTTATCAGTCATTTATTTATATCACAAGTAAACTTTTTCTGATAGGTACAATAATAATTAAGGCAAACATGTAAGATCGTTATATTCATAATATAGGTTATGTACGGAGTGTTTGGAAATAGCCTTAAAAAGCCGAATATGGTAGATAGGGACCATGCATACTGAAAAGGTTTGGACTGGGCTCGGCGATTAGCTTCGGCCAACCTTTGTAGTTTATGGTAGTTAAGTCCGAGAGTCCTTTTCAAACTGGTATAATGACTATTCACATAAAAACAAGATAAATGGTAAAAGTCACTAAGTTACTAAAATGGTGAAATTATTATTATATTTACGAAAATGGTTTAAAATAGCTGTCGACGTACTAACTTTAAATTGTGGTAATAAGTAAAATGTGCAAATTGCATAAAATGCAATTTGCTGAGCTGTTCGTTTGCGTAGCACCGAACACATACAAACCCCTTAAATTAGTATTAACTCTGAAAACCGTCACATGGCTGAGAAATTTTGTTTTTTTATTTGTATGGAAAATTTCTAAGTGCCAACCCTACACGCAAACAGACTATTGTTTAGGCACATCATTTTGGATTAGGGTTGGCATTCTGCAGCTTGTTATAAAAAGTTTTTTTTTTAATTGTGGTGATTTTCAGGGCTTATGATATTTTTTGTGGTTTTTATGCATTTTTACCATGTACAGTTACGAGCAATACAATGAACACACTTTAGAACTATGTCACATTCAATCAATATATCTCAGTGTGATAGTGTTATACCTAGGTTATTCAAAACGTAATGTGATAAAGTCCTATCGTGTGTACATTTTATTGCTCGTGACTGTACCTACATATTCGGCTTTACAATTACAAGGCTTTTTACAAACACCCTGTATAATCAGTATAATCAATATATTAATATGAAGCTGGATGGCGCAGTGGTTTAGCTCCTGGCCCAGCGATTGCGGAGGTTGAGTAACTTTCGCAAGGGTCGGTTATGGGATGGGTGACCAAAAATAAATTATCTCGACCTCCTCCGTGCTTCGGAAGGCACGTTAAGCCATTGGGCCCAACTGCATTTGCAATCGTTAACACCCAGCACCCACCAAGGAGTCTGGGGAAAATCAATATCAGAGGGTGTTAACACTGGTCTGGGACATACCTGAGAATAGGTACCGAGCTGGGCAGCATTCACCACCATCGCGCGCGCCACTGTGGGCGTGGCTCCGCGCCACAGCTTCAGCACTCCCTCCTCCTTCACTATCCTGTAGGAGACGAGAGAGATGGAAGATCAAAATACTGCCTACCATTTAATAATAAAATAATAAAAAAAAAATTGGCCAAAATTATTTTTACATTAGCTAAGTAGGGCACTGGGGCCGTACCGGCTAACTTACATGGCTATCGTAATCGCTTTCATTTGACAGATGGATGTGATACATTGCTACTTTTATATGGTAAGTTTTTATTTATGCCAATTAGAAGCAGCAATGTGTCACATCCATCTGTCAAATGAAAGCGATTACGATAGCCATGTAAGTTAGCCGGTACGGCCCCTGGTTCCCACACTAGGATTCCCTGTGTCGCAGGAGCCAGTCTCTTTCGTACAGATTAAGTTTACATGATTTTAATCCTAACTTATATTGTTACAAACAACTTGTTACAAAAAAGCCCTTAAGCCGAATAATGGTAGATAGGGACCATCAAACTGAACAACTCTTACTATGGGACCAACTCTGAAATCAGGAAAAAAATCAGCTGTTTCATACATTTTGATACTTTCGTTATTATTTTTTGTATTAAACAGTTTGTTCGCGATTTCAGAGTTGGTCACATAGTAAAAGTTGCTCAGTTTGATGGTCTCTATTTACCATACTCAGATTTAGGGTTTTTTTTTAACACGTTATATTCGGAGATTGATGTCGTCAATTTGATCTTGTAATAACAATTTCTTTTATCAGAATGTACCTACCTACCTAGATTTATATTATAATTTTTGTTTTGTTTTTGAGAGGCTAGATATTCATGTAATCATTATAAGATAAAGAAAACAAAAACTTAATTACTTTAGTTTATTAGATTTTGAAATTAGGTTGGCCTTGCGGTGCAATAATTTTGTTATTTGGACGGTGCGAAACCGTTCTTTAATTATAAGGCGCGATTGATAACATTTTTATGCCAATTAAATTAATTTAAGTCAAGTCAAAAAAATATATTTAAAGTAGGTAGGCAAGTAATTAACGTTTTGCATTAGCTATCTATAACGAGATAAAAGTACCTGCTTCTATTCTAAGTATACTTATTGTTTTTTTTATCCACCAGACTACGAGGCAGTGCTTGGCCTTTACCTAACCTGATATGATAAGCGACGAAAAAGCCGAAAGTGTAAGCGCACTACACCCGGAATCCTCACCACTGAGGAACTGGGCTATCTTACCTCTAATTGCCGGAACATCGTAATTTTTTCATTGTTGTTATGGCGTCAGACTTAGGTAAGATGGTGGTAGATAGCCAAGCGGACTTGATATAAGCCCTACCACCAACCAAACCGAGTACAAATGTACCCCCCTTCTGGGAATCAAACCCGGAACCCTACGTCTTACTCGTGTGGGCGAACCACTAGATCACTGAGGCGGCTTTAAAAATGTTATTAAATCGACAACCTAAACACATTATATTTAATCTCCATGCATGGTAGGCAGGTTGGAGATCAATAGGTACCTATTGGATCATTTTCATTGGAAAAGCCGCCTTCCATTTTCTGGTCCACGGAGGTGTAACGTGTACACACGACAGCACATCAAGTTAAACAATTGAACTGCGAAAACAGCTTTTATTACGTAGGGTTGAAAGACGGTCTCAAGGTGAACATAGTCCTCTAATGTACCATCGTGTGTACTATCGTTTAGTCTTCATTAGTAACATTTTACGTCACTCCTAGAAGTGTGAATAATTTATTATAGTTGCATACTCTGTTGGTCGTCAAGAATGTATTCTAGGAACTCTGTCGGTAGACAAACAAACGGCTAAAATTTATAAGTTAGTACAGTACATACAGTACATCCCCGTATGTTTTTATTAAAGAATAGGTACCAATGTTACAACAACAGTATAATTAAGGCCATTTAGATTAAAACAATATTGTTGGACGGATGTGGTTTGTTATTACACTTTGTTTAGGTAAGTGTTCGATGCACTGAAAGTCATTATATTGCATTGCACATTGCAATTCAAATGGCGATGTTTCAAGAGGTTAACAAATTATGTCCTATTTAAACCCGGAATGAGGATCAGTAACAGGTTTGAATCCTATAGTTTTATTGGTATAATAAAAAAACATATTCATAGCTATGAAACTTAGTGAAAGATTTTTTGAAATCCGATTAGAAATAGTTGAGTTATAAGGGTTTTGAAGGAAATGCCAAGCTCAGTGCAATATGTGCTTTATCACGTACGACATAAGGTTCGCGTACGTCTCGATGACGTCATACGGACCCCCCAAAATAACAGTGTTTTAGCACGTTTTAGCTCGTATATCTTCTCAGGTTTAAGAGATATCGTAAAAATGTCTTCACAGTTAATAATGTGGTGACATAAGCTTTCTGATAAGCCCCTAAACAAAAATCGTTACTTATCTCATTAGCTATTGGTATGAAAAAAATGTTTAAAAAAACAAAAAACCGACTTTACCTCTAAAAAGCAAGAAATAATATTCGTAATAATAAAAATACGTCTATTGAAGTCGGGTGGGGCTGGAGTACAAATTCTTTTTTTTTTATTCTAAAAGTCCAACCCGACTTCAATAGACGTATTTTTATTATTACGAATATTATTTCTTGCATTTTAGAGGTAGGTTTTTTGAAGTCGGTTTTTTGTTTTTTTAAACAATTTTTTATTTTTTTATTTTTAGTGTAGGTACCTTGTAGGTAAGGTATATTATATAAAACATACTTGAATACGGGTCAAACTGAGAACCTCCTTTTTTAAGTCGGTTCTAAAACTACACCTAAGATATCCCTCTTCCAACAAAAAAATAATTATCTTATTCAGTTCATAAACAAAGAAGTAATACGACCAATCATCGAGGTAATTCACACAAAATCATACTATTTACGTGCTTTTTTCAAAATTACTTGAAAAGTACTGAACCGATTTCCAAATTTTAAAAAATGGGACCAACTTGGGAGTGCACCTAATGTAATAACGTTTGAATCATTTCAATCGGTCCAGCCGTCTTCGAGTAATCGGTGGACATACACAAAAAAAAAACAAATATACAGACGAACATAGAACCTCCTCCTTTTTTGGAAGTCGGTTAAAAATGCGCTTCTTTCTGATTACAGAAAGAAGCGCATTTTTAACCGACTTCCAAAAAAGGAGGAGGAACTGGGCATTAGCCCAGTTCCGGTCATGCTCCAATATCACCTAAATAAAGCTTATCCTCACCTCATAAGGGCGTCGACGACATTCTTGTAGTTCCTCCTCTGCTCGGCCGGCAGCCGGCCGTCCGCCGTCATCCTGATCAGGGCCACCTCCGCAGGGGTGCCCATCAGCGCGGCGGACGCCCCCGCTATTATGCCCAGGCCCGCCTTCGTCGCGAAGTTGGGATTCTCATTGTTATTTGCCCTGAAATTAACTGAATCTTTAGAACAGACGTTCCTAAACTTTTACCCTCCCCACCCAACAATGCTGACGCCCCCCTCCTGGACAACGATTATATTAAGAAAGTATGAAGATGATATTTTTATTCAAATTAAAGTAGATTATCAACAATCAAACACAAGAGGTGCACTACGCATCGGTGGCACCGTTCCCGCCGTGAGAAAAAATATGATTTTAGGGTTTTTAAATGCTTACTATATCTGGAGCCCACTGGTTGGGTTAGAAACTACTTATAATACTAATGATACTCTCCGCATCTGCCTCGGGTTCGGATCAGAACAGACAGCGGAACATCGTAAGGTGTGGTCGTGAGCGTGACCCACAGCAATGAGGAATACAATGTGAGGAGGAGGAATAACCCTTCCAAATCCAGACATTTCTCTTCCTATCTCTACCATTTCTCTTTCTATCTCTACCAAAAATTGCGTTAATTTCGCTCTTTTTAGGGTTCCGTACCCAAAGGGTAAAAACGGGACCATATTACTAAGGCTCCGCTGTCCGTCCGTCTGTCTGTCACCAGGCTATATCTCACGAACCGCGATAGCTGGAGAGTTGAAGTTTTCACAGATGATGTATTTCTGTTGCCGCTATAACAACAAAAACAGAATAAAATATGTATTTGAGTGAGGCTCCCATACAACAAACGTGTTTTTTTTTTTTGCCGTTTTTGGTACGGAACCCTTCGTGCGCGAGTCCGACTTACACTTGGCCGGTTTTTTTTTTTAATATATATCAAGTGATAAAAAAGGTATTTTTATTCGATGTTAACATTGAAGTACCTACACAAAATGCTCTAATATGGAAAATCAGCTAAATGACTGGCTTTGCAAATACAAATTGATTGGGAGAACGCGGCAAGGACTGTTTTTTAGGGTTCCTTCCGTACCCAAAAGGTAAAAACGAGACCCTATTACTAAAACTCCGCTGTCCGTCTGTCTGTCTGTCACCAGGCTGTATCTCATGAACCGTGATAGCTAGACAGTTGAAATTTTCACAGTAGACTTATTTCTGTTGTCGCTAACAACGAATGAAATAATATTTAATTTATTATTTCAATTATTAATTTTAAATTATGAATATTTAAAGGGGGCTCCCATACAACAATCGCCGATTTTTGGTACGGAACCCTTCGTGCGCGAGTCCGGCTCGCACTTGGGCGGTTTTTTTTTCATCTTTGCGTAGGCAATGTAATGGTGCAGCGACCCAATAGGTCCTGGTCTTGCAGTGCAATAAGTTTCGTACTCTAGTTCGATTTCGCTGTTTCGATGATCAATATCTCGAATTAATTAATCGTCGAATCAAGGCAACGTCGATCAAAGTGGAGTACGAAAACCACAATAAGCTTAAAAGGAGAGAGTTATCTGAATGTACTACGAGTATGGTACATTTGTTAGTAATTAAGTACCTACTTAATTAATAACAAATCGTATCTACCTAGGTACGTAATTGAAGAAAGAGGACATTATTGTTTATTTTTTTTTAATTCAAATAATTATTGTGGGTTATCTCAAACACATAAAATGAATTTTTAAATTAGAGATTTTTGCATTCACAATGCTATTTTTTGCAATACTAGAAAAAATACGACTCGCACCAGATCAATACTCATACGGGAATCGAACCCGCGACCTTTGGATATCCGGTCCAATGCTCTGACCGCTGAGCTACCGAGTCACTATCAATACTCAGACGGGAATCGAACCCGCGACCTTTGGATATCCGGTCCAATGCTCTGACCGCTGAGCTACCGAGTCACTCGAGTCGCGGGTTCGATTCCCGTCTGAGTATTGATCTGGTGCGAGTCGTATTTTTTCTAGTATATAGTGTACTATGCGCACCAAATAAGAATAGTACTGTCAAACGGCAAATTTGATCTTTGTTCCTTTTCTTGCACATTCCTACACCTTGAAGTGGAAGCGAAACGCAAACAAAAATGGCCGCTTTGACAGTACTATTCTTTTTTGAAATTCACCAATTGGTGAAGGTGCAAGGTGTGTTGCTGTCTTGCTAAATGAAGGTATTGTGCACTTATATTTTGTGGTGTGCTGCATATTTTTGCGGGCGGGCGGGCGGTGCATCTTGCATATTTTGTTTGCGGAAGTAAGCTACATATATTTCTTTTTTCAAAATGGTTTGGGACTTCCGCCAAGTGACGCTTGATTCAATCAAATAGTACTACTATTCTTATTTGGCTCGCATAGTACTACACATATTTACAACTTTATAAGACCCATAATGCATTTTATCGTAAACATTCATATAGATACTGTAAGTAAGGCGTTTAGACCTATGCTAACAAGATTGCGTGGATGATAGGATTAACACACAATAGCATGCTGTCGAGGGGTCACAATGTCAAACTATCACAACAGAATGGCATCGAACAACTGCATCTGCATTGCACACAATACATTATCATGTATTACGGTAACAGTTTTCATTGTACGATTTTATTCATTTTAGTGCATTTCCCTGCCAGAATAAGAATAAGAATAAGAATAAGAATAAGAAATATTTATTCTGCAAGTAACATGGTACACATACATAAAGATCTTAAAAATAGGTAATATCCGCTACACGTTACACCAGTGTCAGGCAAGCAGAATTATATAGGGAGATATGAGGTCTCCTAAAAACTAAATTATCATTAAATCCATTTACAAACATATTAATCATTTCAAAGGACAGGTCTAATTCTGAATTATAATTTATTAAGTACATAATGTCAAAAGGGATTTTAATGTCACAAGATAAAATATAACTAATAATCAATAATTTTCGTAATGTCAAATAATTATGCATTTTTACGTTCTAAATTCAAAATATTCCTTAATTGAATAGAAACACTTATCTGTTAACCACTGTTTTAGTCTTTTCATAAATAAAGTTGATGGTGACTCTCGTATAGCTTTCGGTATATGATTAAATACTAATGATGTCATCACATTTGGGTTTTTGCGACTTAACTTGGTTCTATAGTCGGGAACTTTAATCTTAGTCGGATCTCTACGCGAGTACATACTAATAGACTGTGCAAACAAATGAGGATGTTTATTTACAAAACAGCCTACCTCCAAGATATACAGGCAAGTCAGCGTTAATATATTAAGCTTTTTAAATAGTGGTCTGCAACTATCAAGTGGTCTTGCACCACATATACCTCTCACACACTTTTTTTGTGCTATGAAGGCCCTTGTTACCAAACAAGAATTCCCCCACAAAAGTAGACCATACCTCAGAATGGAAACAACATAGCCGTGATATGCCAAGAGTGCAGTGTCTTCTCCAGCAGTGCTTCTAACTACTTTTAATGCATACACAAATTTATTAATTTTTTTGCACAAGTTTTCAATGTGGGCCTTCCAATTGCAATTTGAGTCGAATGTTAACCCCAAGAAAACAGTTTCCAACGTTTGTTTTATTTCCTCGCCTTGGTAGGATAATGATAACTCCGGCAGACTTGTATTATAACTAGCAAATTGAACAAACTTTGTTTTCGATAAGTTGGCGCTCAATTTATTGATTTCTAACCACGTCATTAAATCATTAACACTAGAATTCAATATTTCATTGTAAGAAATGTCACTATTTTTATTATCTGGTATAACAACACAGATATCGTCAGCAAATAAAATATATTGATGATTATTTATGTCCGGTAAATCATTTATGTAAATTAAAAAAAGTAATGGGCCCAACACAGAACCCTGTGGGACGCCAAGTTGATTTAATAAATAGTCCGATCTGTATGGTAAGGACGTGTGATTTGGATCCAGACGATGAATTTCAGTACATTGCATACGACCACTAAGGTAGCTTTTAATCCATTGTAAAGCCGGGCCCCTTATGCCATAACGTTCACATTTGTCTAATAATATGTGATGATTTACCAAATCAAAAGCACTTGTCATGTCGAAAAATAATGCACACACCCTATTTTTCCTATCAATGTTCTCAGTTACTGTTTTATTAAGAGAGAAACCGGCCAGTGTTGTTGACTTATTTTTTTGAAAGCCGTTTTGCTCTTCTTTAATTATTTTATACTTTGTTAAAAATTTCTCCAATCTCTTTAATTTTAGCTTTTCAAAGATTTTTGAAAATATAGACAATAGTGCTATAGGTCTATAGTTTGCTATTTCTAATTTACTACTCTTTTTATGAAGTGGTATAACAATTGCTCTTTTAAGCCGATCGGGGAATGTACCTTCCATGAACGAGGCATTAATTAAATAAACTAGAACAGGGACAATAAGTTCAGCACACTGTTTTATTATATAAGTAGATACACCGTCAAATCCAACAGATTTAGTGTTTTTTAGACTTTTCATAACTTTGACTACCTCTGATGCAGAACAGGGGGATAGAAAAATTGAGTTATCATTCCTAGCTATTTGATTTGTATTCTTGTTAACATTTTGTGGTTGCATATTTCTATTGATAAAATGTTCATTGAATGCAGTAACTATTTCAAGCGGATGATCAATATCTCTACCTTCAATTTTAATTTTGTCTATACTCTGGTAGACAATCGTCTTATTTACCCTATTGCTTATTACATCCCAGCTAGCCTTACATTTATTTTGAGATTTTTGTATGTATTTGCTATTTAAGTTGAGCTTAGATCTAATAATGCATTTCCTTAATATTTTACTGTAATTGTTGTAGGCTTGTTTATTAATATCATTTTTATTTCTATAATATTGGAAACGTAGTTTTCTTTTCTTTGTAGAGCCTTTTTTAATGCCCTTTGTAAGCCACCTTGGTGACTTGTTCTTACAGTTGATTTTTATTTTCATGAACGGAAAGCATAGCTTGTATAAAAGGCAGAACAAGTCGTGAAATGCATTAAATGCTGTATTTATGTCACTGCTATCAAAAACTTCCGTCCAACGCAAGCTGCCTAAATAGTCACGAAATTTTTCTAGGTTTTCAGTCGAGTAGTCTCTTTTCATAACATACCACTGTTTGATTTTCTTCACTTGACTCATTGACAGTGAATGTCAATGTTTGACCTGTGTTATGATCAGATAGATACAAATGGTGAACCTGTCCAATAGCATCACGCATATTGCTCATTATGTGATCAATACAGGATGTTTGTCTTGTGGGTTCATGTATATGTAGAAACAAATTGTAATTCAGTACCAAATTTTTTAGGTTTGTCGAAGTAGAGCTATCTTTGAGTATGTCTATGTTTGTATCCCCTGCAATAATAATTTTTTTATTGAATTTGAATGTCAATTTATGCAATAATGTCTCCAATTTGTCAAAAAATATATTAACATTACTCTTGGGTATTCTATAAATACATATTATTATGCAGCTAATTGATGGAATAAGTACACCGCAACATTCGAAAACCTTGTCTGCAGACATTTCCAGACAAAGAGGAATTTCTTCGTAATCAATATCCTTCCTTAAAAGAATGGACACTCCGCCTCTTTTTTCATTTTTTCTACAGTATGAAGAAGCCAAGTTAAAGTTTTTAAGTTTTACGTGTACTTCATCTCCCCGTTTAACGAATGTCTCACTAAAACAAAGTATATCTATGTGTTGTTTGTTCCCTGAAAATTCATTGATACATATTTCTACCATATCTAATTTATTGATCAGACCAGCTATGTTTTGGTGAAACAAAATAGAAGATTTTATCTCATTATCGACGAAAAAGAGTATTATTATTCTTTATACCAAAGCAATCCGAACTGGCAGTATCACGACTTTGCCTCTCTACTATAGGAAAGTAATAAGGTATAGTTCCCCTTCTTGGTGTAATTTTTAAGCAATCCAAACTGACAGTATCACGACTCTGTCTCTCCACTACAGGAAAGTAATAAGGTATAGTGCCCTTTCTTGGAGTAATTTTTCTTATATTTTTATTTTTGTTCGATACATTTGCAGACCTGATGATTTCGCGCAAAGATTTAGGAGATAAGTATTTATTTGCATAGTCTTTAGAGTCAATAATCAAGTTAATCTTTTCACAAATCAATATATTTTGTTGTTTTACGGTGTTACACAAAGTTTCATCAAAATTGAGATAAGTACAATTCGGCACGTTTCTACAAAAATTTTTCAATGTTATATTCAATTTTGAATTAATATCAATATTTTTAATGGGAAGTAATATAATATTGAGGTTTTTAAATTGACGTAAAGTAGCTGCCAAATCAATAATTAACTCAGTTGAATCGGAGTTAATATCTCCTACACCCAAAATCAAGTAATTCATAGAAGAGTCTGGAATTTGCTTACAGTCATTTAAGATATCATTAGTAAGAGCAGAGGGTCTAGTTACAGAACTTATTGTATATTTTTCATATTTATTTCTAAGTCTTGCAGTACTGAGTTGTGAAGCCAATCCTACGCATCGCTCGCCTCCGAAGATGAATATATTGCGCGAGTTAATATTGCATGTTGACATCACTGCACCTTCCGTAGTTGTGTTTGTTATATATTTTTTTGTAGTATTCTCACATAAGTAACTTTCTTCAGCTGTGTTATTGACCACATTTTGTGTAGTTTTGGTCGCTAAATTTTCAGCTTCAGGAGTGTCATAATTTACATTAAAATTGTCACTTGCGTTCATGTCTTTTTGTGATATTATTTTCTTTCTTATGTTTTTCTGAGATGGTGAAGTTATCTTGGGTGATCCATAAAATACGTTTTTATATTGTAGTATTTTCTTTTCCTGTTCAGAGGTAAGTTTTTTTAATGATGTATTTTCCATAAGTAAGTTTTCTATTTCTGAATGAGCCCTATTGAGTTCAAGTTTTAGTCTCGATAGTTCGTTTAGCAATTCTTCCGTGTCATGAGCTGTGGTTGAAATATCCGGCAGACTCTTAGATAAATAATCGGAGACATTTGACGTTACAGAAAGATTTAACGAATCATTCAAATTATTGGAGGTTTTATTCTTCTGTCTTATGGTAATGTTATCATTTTCAATTAAGCTTGATCTAGTTGTGGTATTTAATATCTTTCGCTGAGGTGTTTCTTGAATCTGTGGTGAATTGTTTTTTTTGTTGATACAAGAATCGCAAGTCCACCGATCTCGGTTTGCCTTTGTCATCAAGTAGTACCTCTTTTCCGTAACATTTGCGCATTCTAAATCGAAAGTATTCTTACAGGTATGGCATTTGAGAAGCTGTTTAACTTTAATAATCTTTTTGCATTTGTAACAAATACTTTTGGGATCCATAATATTACCTGATTTATATTCGTAAAAAAGTATTGTTTGATCTTAGGTTCGAACCGCGATCATCCAAGCATGTGGTAGGTAGTGATACCACTGGGCTGTGCTTGCTGTGTCTGAGGTGACCAAATTATTAGGTCACTAGCGACAAGTATTGCTCACTGTTATCGATAACAGGAAATGAAGTGACTAGTGGAGCCAAACAATATCACTAGATGGCTCTTTATTTGGTTGTGCCACGAAACATGGAATTCACTGAGAAAAATAGTTCACCAAAAAAATTTATTTTTCTAATTTCTTCTATTATTTCAGTCTTTTATTTAAAACAGTTCAAATGTAAATTTAAAAAAAAAACAAAATCACTAAAGAGAAATAAAATAAAATAATCAATAAAAATGTTCAGCCATGGGTTTGAACCCTCATAGTTCAGTCGACACACTAAGTAGGTGCGCCGCTGCACCAACTGGACCTTATAGGAAGAAGTTAAAATTACAGTCACTTTAGGTATGTAGTTTAGTTAAAGTTCCGCTGTCAACACTCGGTAATCTTGCTTTAAATACAGAGTAGATGAGTCCATTTATCTTCACTAGATGGCGTTTGTTTCGCTATTTGCTAATAAGTCTTTACTAACCACGAAATTTGGTTGAAAATTGCATAGCACATCTGTATCATTTAAATAAAATTAACTGTCTTTAAATAATATTTTTGGAATTAAGCACAGTAGTATTTATTTAGGCAATAATTATTGTTTTTATTTCACTTCACTCTCCAATATGCACTTTCAACATGAGTTAATATAATATTGTGATAGAATTTAGTAGTTTTATGCAGATTTTATGCGACACAGTTTTTTTGCAATATTTTTTCTCTTCCGTCAATTAATTTCGGAAATAACACTTTCACCGTATATTTGGACTACACTATATACTTTGCTTCCACTTTCAACTATGAGAACGCACTTTGACTAGTTAAAAATAATATTTAATACGGGAGCTAATGTTGACTGTGTGACTAGCGCCACGACACACACAGAACTTGGATTACCTATATAAAAATATTACCTGTATGGGAGGATGCCTGTCTAGGATGCAAAAAATGCCAGATTTTTGAGAAAAATGCCTGTCTATGGTAATGGTAACAAAACGGTTGCGAAGCGCGATTTTTAATCAGTTTCATCACTATCTTGTAATCTAGCTTGTACCTACAAAAAAACGGCGATTTATAGCCAGTTGCATCCACTAAACTTGTAATTTGTGGTTTCATTCGCAAAATTCAAAATTGCCTGTTAAATGCGGCAAATGTGACAATTCTAAACAGTAAAATGCCTGTCAAATGCGGCAAATGCCTGTCAGATGGCAACCTTATGCACAACGCTACTAACTAGTAGGTTTAGGTACTCATTAGTGAATTTGTCCAAGCATTATTATTATTTATAATACATTAATTTTATTAGGGAGTACTATTTATTTTTTGACAAAATATTCAGCATTATGTACCCTTAGTACTTACCCTAAAATTGTCTTTTATTTTTAATGGTATCTACCTTAATAGATAGGTAACAGACTGATGTAAATACATAAAACTCAATTTACTCACTCTTTGTAAACTTGGGTCATATAGTTAAATAGCCCGAGTCGTGAGGTAGTGTAAGTAGCCTGCCTGAGCAGGCCCGCAGACAGACCGGTGTAGAGGCTGGTGAATCCCTCCCTAGCTACGATCTCACTGGCGACTGCGAAGGAGGACTTGCCCCCACCACTCAGCTGCATTCTCGTTTTTATCAAATCTAGGGGCTGCACTACACATGTCGCTGCCATCCTGAAATTTGAGAAACCTTGAGCAAGAATGAAATAAAATTATAAACAAAAAATCTTTAATCACCAAAACTTTTTTCAAGATCCTTTCCTTATCTTGATTCAATACTATGCTGTTCAAAGTTCACCTTGCAATCATAATTTGTCAGTGTGTTTTTGTCCCATTTATGCAACCGCAACAGAACATAAAGTTGTAGACATGCAATGTTGACAAACAAGAATTAGGTAAGTATTACCTAAGCCTAGATTCTGAATTGTAGTTCAATAATTTGACTGAATTTTGTAAAATTAACCTGAATTGAATGCAGTCAAGATCTGTTTATCCTTACCGTCTTGTCCTATTAAAGTAAACAGCTTTAGACAGTTGTCTTGTCATACGTCTTTTAAACTTAAATCGTCATTTAAACAATTTTGTCTTATTGGTCACTAATAATTCATATAGACGAAAACCTTTTGTTTAACTCTTCAACGCCCGGAAAATGAGACCCAATAGAAAATCTATTGTGTCTCGGTCGCCAGCAACCGCTCCGGCGTTAATGAATTAAGACGCATATCGATGTACTCTCGCGCAGAATAAAAAGTTATTAATGTTATGCAAAGTTTGCGTTCTCTATTGTATTCTCTTAGTTATTAAGCTTTGTCTGCAAAAGTGTCTTTTGCTGAATTAAATATATTTTTAATTTTTTGCAACTAGCAATTTCTTTCATAATAATATATGTGTGGAATTCCATTTGTATTTTATAAGTACCTAATTGATTTTTTTTTCAATAAAAAGTTGGGTGAAGATTGTTTACCAAATTGACAAGTAAGAATAAAAGATCTGGATTTATATTATACTTCAATTCAAATGGTATTTTAAGATGATCATAAACAGAGAAAGAAAATAGGTAAGTGAATTTAGGTTTTATGAATTTAATCCTACTAATATTACAAATGTGAAAGATTGGATGTTTGTAAGTCAATCACACAAAAAGGGCTTGACTGATTTGGATGAAATTTAGCACACAGATATTTAATAGCCTGGATTAAAACAAGATACTTTTCATAGGATTTCTAGGGATTTCCACGCAGACAAAGTTGCTGTCAGAAGCTAGTGTTTTTATAAATATATGATTGACTGTGTAAGTAGATAAAAATAAAAGAAAAGGTACATAAAATTGAAACGCAAATATTTTACAAATGTAAACAAAAAAAATGTGTTAATTCCTTGTGAATATGTAAATCAAAACCAACTAGGCTGTAAACTTTTTATCACATATTCATTACAGTTTAGATGAGTGTCAATGTTTTACTATAATTAAAGAATTATCATTACATAATCATCAAAAGATTTTTCATAAACATTAAAGTTTGTGACTATCGAAGGTCTAACTGTTATACAGTGATACGATACTAGCAACTTGTGATAAATGACCATTACTATAACTCCTTCATAAAATAAACATGTAGGTACAACATAACATACAAACATGATTTTAACACTATGTTTCTAACTACAATAAATGACCAAAGACAGGAGTACCAATTAATGCCCGTGACATTCATTCATTTAAAGGACAAGGCAGTAATCTTAAAATAAAACCAAGAAATCTTACCCAGCAAGGCCACCGAACGCAAATTTCAATGCATTCGGGATGGTTCGTTCTTTCACAGGTGGCGGTGGGGCCATGGCTAATTTATAACTAATACTTTATTTAATTTATACTGTTACCCGTAACTCACAATTCAATTCGGAAAATAAAGTAAAATATTTTAAATTTAAACTTTTGCATACGACCAGCTGGTTTTAACAGCTGGCTGTCAATGTCATGTCAAATCAATGAAAAATAAAAATAAACGTCAAGTTAAATGACAGACTGATTGGGTGTATTCCAGCAGGCTAATCGCTAAATCATCGATCACCATAGAGTACAGTCAGCAGCATATCAAGCTATACAAAACTCAAAAATTACAAATAATTTTGAACCTTACATACTCCTCGAATTAAAGTTTGAAAATGATTAAAGAAATTTTACAGGTTATAGAAGCCCAGCGTGCCGTCTACCGTACAATAAGAAAAGAGTTCAGATTTTTTTGTTAACGCTGGTACATAGTTATTTCACCCGAGTATATTTATTATTATTAATATTTTATTATTAAAATGTAATGTACACAGTTTTGCAACTTGTCTCGCAAAACCTAACATCAGGTTTGTCTGCGAGTACATTGTTCTGTGATGGCGACTATAAACATTTGTCTGACGCCACGTCTTAACACGCCGTATTTGTATGGACGTGTTAACAGATAAGACAGTGTGATCCTATGCATAAATTTACTATGAAAACCGATGTCATCTGACGGCGTGTTAACATTTGTCTAACGCCACGCGTTAAGACTTTTGATTTTGATACAAAAAAAGTGATGCATGTTCCCTATTCAATATAAAAAAATCCCGACGAAGAGAATTTGACCTTCCAACACCCAAAAAGGAAACAAATACCTTCCAGTCGTCACCTCCATTCGCTCCGAAAGTCTGTTTCCGTCCCGTCATCGATGTGAGAAAGCGCTGATGGTTAAAATTTACTCTGTGGTGATCGATTACTTAGCGGTTGGTCTGCCGGAATGCACGGGGGTAATATCACAGAATACATAATAGTTGGTATACTCCTTGACCCCTGTCAAAGAGAATTATATTCTGTGACTGTCACACGATGGTCCCCCTTTTAATATACTATATCTATGCGATGGTCACACCATAGTATTGCTTTCTCTGTGGGTCACACGGCGTGACATTATTACTTTCTCTGTGCGTGACATTACAGTCATGTTGCTGAAATATTTCATAGATATAGGGTGACGGACCCAATTATCAGCACTCTAAGATGTCATTAAATTTCAACTCTAAATATTACATATATTACAATATTCTATAACTTTTGTGTTGCGTTATTAATGTTGAGAATATAATCACCTGTTGTGTAAAGTAAGATTTTTTCAATATTTGTAGTCATTATTGAGTCCAAAATTACAATTTATCAAAAAACAAGCGTATCACCATTTATCAGCATAGTCATCACCAATTAACAGCACCTACTTACCCAATTATAAGCACTGTGAATTGTAAAACGTTTTATGGGCTGAAAAATAAAATCCTTTAGAAATTAGTACTCTTTTTATTAATGATCAGACTTTTAACATTTTTATTAATCACGTCAAAATGTGCCTTTACAGATGTAAATTAGATAATTTGTTCAACTTTCAGTCGATTAAAATAAACAGATTTTTGGAATTAGGAACTTTACCCTTAAACTAGTAAGATAAATTTTAAAATAATTAATATTAAAATAAAACATAAATTTCTTTACTTAAAACTAAGTAATAAATAAATTATTTGCTTAAAACTAGGAACCAGTAAAGGCAGAGCAATACAAAGGTTACTTAAAAATTGTTCTACATAAAAACAGTTTTTCTCAGTCATTAGTTTAGTCTTCAGTCAGTATCTTTTCTAATAAATATCAGCACGATGATTATTATTATTTGAGTGTTAAGGGCTATGCAGCTCAAGATGAGGCTGTAGTCACTGCGACCTACTTGCACGATGATGATAAATGGTAAATGGATTTTCAGCACAGGGCTGGAATTTGGAAAACAAGGCTAAAATCACTTTTTACACAACACTCAACCATACTTTTAGTTACACACAGTTAGTTTATTAAAGGAAAAGCATTACTTATGATTAGACATAATCATGTCTATTTTATTAAATTATCAGCATGTGTGCAGATAATTGGAAAACATAAAATTTCTGTATCCAGATATTGGCACCATGATATATCTATTGTAATTAAAAAAATAAACTTATAATTATTTCAATTTAGGGTGCGAAAAACGTTAACAATGTGTTTAATTACCAGTATTTACAAAAGAGTGCTTTAATCGTATTACTAAATGACTAATAAACGTAAGCAAAATTTTACCCTTGATGTGTCAGAATGGTCGAAAATAACTTTTTATCACACAACGTTCACTTCTCCTCAAGAGTACGGTGCCATAATAAATGTCAAACTATACACAGTGTTGCTAGTTCAATAATTTAAAACTATCAGAACGCGTTTTTTACCCTTGCAACGTTGAAATCATAGCCATTTATCTAATATTTTTAATTTTTTTTTGAAGTGCTGATAAACTGGTGCAGTGCTAGCATTTGGGTCATTGCCCCTAAATATTTAAATATTTAGAGCCAAATTTATTCCTTTTTAATTATTTTAAGAAGTAATAACTATAACAATATGGATTTGATAAACGAATAGGTAATATTGATATTTTCAAAATAATCAGTGATGCAATTATCACAAAGATAAATATTTGTGATTGGCGCTAAGAACTTCAGACAATATTATAGATAGACTCATGACCAAAATTACTTTTTATTTTAATAACCAACTCGTTTATTAAATTAAATAACAATATTGTGTTAATTATGAAAAATGATTAAAGTAATTTATACAGTAACCTAACAATTAATTTGTTTTGTTATATCTCAAAAGGCAGCGTTTTCGATGAAAGCTTTAGTAAGGCGGCATGACTTTTTCCGACACTTTCAACAAATCGTTATTCAACTAATTTAGCAGCATATCAAGCTATACAAAACTGTCAAAAATCTACAATGAATTTTGAACCTTAAACTGGTCGAATTAAAGTTTAATAATGATTGAAGAAAGGACCCCGAACTTATAGTTAGAAAAATGTGGATTCAGTTAAATGTTCTGGAATTTTGATATGTTGTAGATTTCGGTGCCCTGAGTAAAAAGTCTCTATTGGCACAGAATATATAATAGTACTAACGTACAGAAGTCGGTCCCCGCGAGGACCATCAAATAATAAGCTACTCTCGATGCACGGCAATAAAGTACAATTTCAAACTGCACAACGCTGCGTGGATAAAATTATATGCACCTACGAAGAAGAGAGGCGTCTCTTTCTGTCGCATAGCTCTGTCTCAACCGACACATTTCGGGGTTGCTACTCGCTAGTTACTGATATCATAGAAAACATTCGTTATGCCCATGAATAAACAATGAAATTACTAATAGGTACCTACTTATAAAATAAAATAAATCTACCTAATAGGTGAGCTGAGCATATTTAAAGAGCATAAATAATAAGTATTTCTAAGTAGTTAGAGAGGCTCGATAGCGCAGTGGTATAGCGCCTGGCCCAACGATTGCGGAGGTTAAGCAACTTTTGCAAGGGTCGGTTATGGGATGGGTGAAAAAAAAAATAGTATTTTTTAGCTTTTTTCTTTACTGGTGCCATATTTCGAACTTCGATACGACTAAGTATGTAAATATGTATACAAAAAATACAATAAACATTGGTAGGTAGGTAGGTACGTTAGTAATTAAGTATCAAAAACGAAGTGCATGCAGTTTCGCATTCGGCGCTTGACTGACTCGTTTCGTTCGTGACGTTCACGCGCTGCGCTCTCGTCGCTTGCACACGCCGCGCGTTTCGGTCGGCGCGGTGATATCCCTCGACAATGGCCCTCTTGGAGTGGGCCGCGAGCAGTAGGCTAATATAAAAGTTTAAGCGCGGAGTGATACCCCTTGGGTGCTATTGCTATAACCACTGTTTAAAGTTAATTTTATTGTACTTTAAACCAGATAATATTGACCCCTCTGATTAATTTAAACCTGCGATAAAATACCTCTGCCCCCCTAGCATGACCGATTTATATCGCGTGATATAGCGTTTTATCACGTTTAACTGACAAAATGACAAAGGAGTTTGACAGTTGAGTGTCGATAAAATGCTATATCAAACGATATAAATCGGTCATGCTAGGCTGGCAGAAACCGGAGATGCAACACTAGCGCCACTCCCGCAAAAAATATTACCGTTTAAATACACAATTCACAAAAAATCCAAGCTTATGGTCCCCTTGCAAAATATTAATTAGTTATAAATAATAAACACACACACTTAGGTACTTAAGGCGATTAGTGCCCTCATAATGGCGCCCTCATTAAATTAAATTTATTGCTCGCTAAGTAGGTATGTAGGTACATATTGTTGTAGTAGTAGTAGGTAGGCAAAAGAAGCAAAAAGTGTCACTTTTGGCACTTTTGCCTACTACTACAACAAAAAATATTTTACAGAGATTATTGTTTGTAAATAAACTATATACTTAACCTTAGCGTTAATCTTAACGTTTTTTTTATATATTATATATTTTTTATACATTATGTACTTAGCGAGATTTAGCGAGCAATAAACTTTATCTATCTAATTAAGGTTAGGGCGCCACTGTAAGGATGTTATTGTGGTTTACTTATTGTGGTTTTTCTCGACGACAAAAAAAAACGACGGCCGTATTTAGCCTTATTAACCGACTTCCAATTAAGGAGGAGGTTCTATGTTCGTCTGTATATTTGTTTTTTTTTTTTTTTTGTGTGTGTCCACCGATTACTCGAAGACGGCTGGACCGATTGGAATGATTCAAACGTTATAACATTAAATACACTCCCAAGTTGGTCCCATTTTTTAAAATTTGGAAATCGGTTCAGTACTTTTCAAGTAATTTTGAAAAAAGCACGCAAATAGTATGATTTTGTGTGAATTACCTCGATGTTTGGTCGTATTACTTCTTTGTTTATGAACTGAATTAGATAATATTTTTTTTGTTGGAAGAGGGATATCTTATGTATAGTTTTTTAACCGACTTAAAAAAGGAGGTTCTCAGTTTGACCCGTATTTAAGTATGTTTCTCCGCGATTATTTTACGTTTGGCTGAGCCGATTTTTCTACATATATAATATACCTTACCTACAAGGTACCTACACTAAAAATAAAAAAATAAAAAATTGTTGGGGCTGGAGTACAAATTCCTTTTTTTTTATTCTAAAAGCCCCACCCGACTTCAATAGACGTATTTTTATTATTACGAATATTATTTCTTGCTTTTTAGAGGTAGGTTTTTTGAAGTCGGTTTTTTGTTTTTGTTTTAAACAATTTTTTCATCACCAAAACTGCAAACAATGGGCGGTTTTCCACTTACCGGCACGGCGACGGCGACGGCCCGGCGACGGCAAATCTGTGTGTGTTTTGTATACGTACGTAGCCGTCTGCGTGCGTGTGTGCGCGCGCGGGGCCTGTACAGTCGCGAACGCAACCTTATTGTTGACAAGCTTACATTTGAGGTCGTATGCACTTATTTTGTATGAAATGAACTACAAACACAAGTTTGATATTGTTTTTTTATGTGATATAAATTACAAATTACCATATTTAATTTTTTTATACTTACAGCATATTACAAGACATTCTTATTATTTTATACCACAACATAAAAGTCATTTGTACGTAGGTACATTATTGTAATAGTTAGGTTAATTGATAAATTCCAAATATAATAAAAATTGGTAATAATTATTAGTACCTATATAGTTTCAACTGTAGATTTACAGTTTTTTCGATATCTTTTTTTCTTTATTGTGCTAGCGCCATCTATTCTATTCGCTGCATAAGCCATACCAACACAGTTTTGGCAAACTCTACGGTACGGCATACGTAATATTCAAATTCAACTGATTGCACAGATGACGTTAGTGGATAAACTGTTTTTCGATCGGTGCGTTCAGTCGAAAACTGTTTTTGAAAAAATTTTGTATCCTTCTTTTGGATTGTTTCACATAAATTCTCCAACAGATAATTAAATGTTTCTTGAGTCATTCGAAAATAGTTAAAGAATTGCTTTCATTTTTAGTTTATCAAATAAAGTATAGTAAGAACCCTTTAAATACCTAACTTTAATAAGTGGATCGACCCAAAAATTTTCTTTTCTACGTTGTAGATATTTTCTCCTTAAATGTAAAAGGTAGAGCAAATAAATAGTACGACGACTAGACGAGGACATTTTTAAGTCTTGTAAAATTGGCGTGCGTGTCTGTACTGAGCGTAGCCCGCGCCGTCGCCGTCGCCGTGCCGTCGCCGTCTAGTGGAAAAACGGAGCGCCCCGGCCCGTCGCCGGGCCGGTATGTGGAAAACCGCCCTATGACTTGTCACCGAGTTGAGTTTGTTAATATTTTGCGAGGAGCCATAAGCTTGGACATTTTATAAATTATGTATTTACACCCCTTATTTACACGTTACTAAAGTCATATTAAAGTCACCAGGCATTCCAGGAATTTGAGTGCATTTCCGCACAATGAAAAACAATCCCTATGAAAGACAATAAATTCAAATTTATTAGGGAGACAAAATATAAGTCTGTAAGTATAACAGCTATTATGAAAGACAATATTTAAAACAAATAGAAAGTTACCAAAACAAAAAAACATTGCTGACGTCTTACGTAGGTAACAACATAAAATATTAGAATACAGTATAGAAAACACTGTTATTACTACTATAGTACTATACTTAGTTGTTATTACTATGAAAGACAATATTTAAACTTAATATAACGTTATTCCAAAACACTTATTACTAACTAAATAAGGTAGGTAGGTATCAATAAAAAAAATCTACAAACTAAACAGAGAAACAAACACTTTTCTTACATTCTAAAGTGTTATCATTATCAACTGTTGTAATATTGTTCAGAGATCAAAAAAAAGTTAAATAAAAGTAAAGAATATAAAAAATACAGTATGGTAATTACTCTGTCTTATCTAGCATAAAATTCCGAGTGCAAGAAGATTGGATGTCGAGGATAAACTTACGGAACACAGTGTAGACATCCTGATATTCTTGACAAAATGGCATATCACTCAGCGCGGCTAATGCTTTGAGGCATGTATTAAATATTTGCTTTAAATTTTGCACGTCTAGGTTGCAACTTTTTGACATCACCGTGCGGTACATTCGGTTTTGTGCATCGTCAAGTTTCGTGTCGGTCACCCAAGGATTTCCCATACAGAGGTCACACAAACAAGAAATACCGTAACGGATCATTAAGGTATCTTGCCTGAAGATTGTTGTGAAGTCCAACCGGTGACCACTGAAAAGTAAAAAAAACACATTAAATGTTGTTAACGAGGCCAAGACTAATAGTGAAAAGTCCATAATAATATTTGGTTTTATCATAATAATAAATGTAATCTATTTCCAAACACAAAAACTAAACCTTTTAATTCATAAAAAATTAAATATTTTAGTATTTTTTATCTTTTTCATTCAAACTCAATTCATAATTTGATAGAAAGTGATGGAACACACTGATTGGCTTAATAAAGTATTTAAAAGAAGTTTATTATTTTTATAACTATGCCAGTTTTTACATCAGATGACTCAAAATGATAAAATGCACTACTGCGTAAAATCATAAAAATTATACTTACGCATAGGATACCATAATAGGTGTTCCAGGTGTAATTGGTTTAATAGCTACTAACGCTATGCGGTTGTTGAGACCGACCATCAACGCATTTGGGTCACAAGAATGTGGCAGTTTCCCAAGAAGTGGGAACATACCCTGAGTAGTGAGCAGCAACTCATTAGTGTCCCGCTGCTTGACGGTGATACAAGACATAACATCCATGTATGGTACATGTAAGCTCATGTACATAAGTACTCGGCTCACGGCAAGAATCGCACTTTGTTTCTCATCAGATTGTTCAGGAAAAAATGAATTGGTCTCAATCAAACCATATATGATTTGTGCAAACTTCAAGCTGAAGTTGTATACTCGGCCGTGCCAGAAATGTCTGTCGTTATAGTAATTCAACACAGAAAACTTATTCTCACCATTAAAAATCTCATCTATAGTGCTCTTTTCAATTCTATCTAAGCTTAATAAATTAGAGGCTTTAATGAACTCTTTCCATGAGCTGAATAAGTTCTTTAATTTTATTGTCGCTTGCATAAACGGCATCATATCGTTACGCACCAGTATTTTACAATCAATGTTATGATACTCTGTCATGCACTTTTGTTTGCAATCGTCACTGCAGAATAAGATATTGCAACACCCATCACAAGGTATCAGATGTGGTTCAACATTTTGACAATAATGGCAAGCTGTAAATTTTAACTCCTCTTCAACGGAACTGAAAAAAGCCTTTTCCATTGCAAGAACGGCTCCAACTTTGACATGCTTGGCAGCAACCACTTTGGGTATTCCCGACTCCACAGTAAACTCTAAGTCAGTACTGGCACAAGGCACCTGACGATTCCTCGGAAAGTCGTTAAAATCAAAAATGCTTTTGCAACCTTTTTCCCTGAAAACAAAATTGAGATTTAATTAAAAAATCAAAGTACCTCACTATTCATCTAAATATTACTATTAATTTTGATAGCAACAAGATGGTAATTATGATCTATTGAAATAAACATTGAGAATAAAATACTGTGTAAATAATAATTGCTGCTAGTAGCAGAACAGTTTGTTTTAGATTATGTTAATAGGAACCCCTGCCCCCCTAGTATGACCAATTAAACGCGATAATGATATAGCGATTTATCACGTTTAACTGTCAAAAGACAATGGATTTTGACAGTTGAGTGTCGATAAAACGCTATATCACGCGATATAAATCGTGTTATGATGGTGGTAATGCTAGGGGAGCTTAAGCCTGAGCAGTGATATTAATGCCATGATGTCACACTTCACCTCAGCTGCTGCATAAGGTTTTCCTCCCATAGATGAGATATTGCATCCATTCTCCTCTTCTGTAATTTATCAACTACATGAGGAGGACAGTTTACGCCTAAACTCACTTCTATATCTCTCAAACATGCTGCATACTGCTTCATGGTGAAAAGTAGTGCTGATCTATTGCTGTATGCTAAAGCAAGAGCATATGTGTCTTTTGGAGCATATAACAAAGCCTTGTTATAGAACTCGAGAGCTTTTTGGTATGCACCTTTTCTGTAAGCTGTGTTGCCTTCATTACGACATTGCTCCGAAAAGTTCTGACTTTTCCCTCGTACATATGACGGTAAAAGCAAGTTGTTTCCTTTCATAATATTCAAAGTAGTTAGCACCACCTTTGCCAAGTCACCTTTTCCTATTTCTTCATAAATAAGATGTCTATCTGGTAGTTCTTGCTGCCACATTGTTCTAAAATGTATAAAAGAGAGAACAATATTTTTAAATAATTTTAATATCAACAGTAAAGTACAGTCAGCAAAGAAACTTATGACCTTCACAGTTTGAAAGCAGGACAACCTGTGGAGCAGATATAACACTTGTGTGGGGTGAAGGCAATTATGTGCAGTACTTGCATGATGATGAAAATGATAAAGATAGATTATGGACACTTTTTAAATTGAATGTTGTGTGCATACTCACACATCATAATGAAGGAAGATAGGTATTAGTTTTATTGAACACTTGATATTTTGTAAAGCAACATGTAGGCGTCGAAATATTATTAACTAGCGACCCGCCCTCGCTTCGCTTCGGTTCCTTCTTTTTTTGCCAAATGCGACCTTCTAACAACACCCAAATAGAAAACGAATACCTTACAGCCCTCACATCTATTTGCTCCAAAGCCTTTTTTTCCCTCCCGTTCGTCCCGTCCCGTCATCAGTGTAAAAATCGTGTTTGATTTATTTTTGCGTGCGTTAATTTTGTGCGACAACTCTTAAGATATTCATTTAAATGGTATGGTGTAAAAGGTTTAAATAATGTGCGTACAATGTTTAAGGTAACTAACGTATTTAATTTGATAAGGATTAATACTGCATCCTTCTTAATAGCTTTCCAAATTGCCGCATTGTACTTGACCATTTTTTTAGAACATATAATGGGTTATAGTAAGTTATTCTTAAAAGATAGATATTACGCCATCGCGGACTTTTTTGTAGATCTATAAAAGAGGAACAATTCCATCATACATTATTTTGTTATAGCTCAAAAGGTTTAAGCAGCGTTTTCAATGCAAGCTCCCAGTCGGCTTAATTTTTGCCGACCTCTTCAACAATTATCGTCATATTTCTACCAATTTACATAAAACCTCAACTTATTATACACTTAACCTTCCTCAAGAATCACTCTATCATTTGGTTTTTCACCAAATGATAAACCGTTCACCGTTCAGTAGTTTTTGAATTTATCGCGAACAGACAGACGCGGCGATGGACTATTATGTTTTATAATATTAGTGATATCTCGGGGTCATTCCATTGTTTCGGGTGTATTTGTACTATTTTGTACACTTTAAGTCTATATTAATGTATTTTGAAGTAATATTTTAGCAATTTAAGTGCCTTATTCTCTACGTTTTTAGCTGTTTTATCTATTTGTACAGTTTAGCATATACCTAAAAAACGATTTTATAAGTAGAAAAGTGTGCGTTTCGGGTGTTACCTACACGATTCTACCTCTTTGTTCTGACCATTGTTACATTTCTTTGAAATTCAGCGAATTTTCTCAGGAAAACATTCTTAAAAATTACAGGCCTCCAAAAGTATAATATTTACTAACTATCTACCACATAATCACTGTCATAAATAATGTATTACAATTTTTTTATAAAAGATTACTTTGTTTCGGGAGTAACAAGTACAAAAATTAAACACTTTAAATGGACAAAATCGGTGTTTAATTAGTCTGTACTACAGTCTACAGCTAAATAAGTTGGTCTCAAATAACTATAAATAGGATTAATTCTCCTTTAACATAAATTATGCAGCTTTTTTTAAAAAAAAAGTAATACCTACCTAACCAAACAAATGAAATAAAATCTTCAACATTACAGAACAGAAACTGTTTCTTTCATATTTTAAGACATTTATTGAAAATGTCGAACTTCCAGATTTTACCACAATAGGTAGGTACCTACCTTAATTTTTTTTTTTGACATTTCAATAAATGTCCTAAATAAAGAAGTGTGACTGCTTTTTCGATAGCGGAGATAGTGGGCCGTCGAAGGAGCCTTAAATTAATACTTATTGCATTATTCAAGCAATACACACACTATATCGACATAAAAATTGTGACACCCGAAACGTTTCGGGTGTTACAGTTATTAATCATGTAAAAAACATAGGTATCAAATTAGTCTCATGCTCAGATATTAGTTAGTATTTTAAATCATTACCACCATAACCTTACTTTTACTCAATATTATTACACCAATCAATCTGTAAAGTATAATAATAAAACAATTACCTGATTTTTCGTTTCGGGTGTTACAGTTCCAAAGTAACAAGAAAACACACTTGTAACGTAATAATTACCAATTTTTTTCAGGACTGTGACGCAATCCACCAATATTATGATAAATAAACTCAAATCACAACATAGCAAAACGCTTGACAGATTCAGTTTCTTAATTTTTCGTATTTCCAATAGTTACAGGTACAATGGTCATTTAGCCAGTTCACTTGAGAACAGATTTTGACGGCAATTTACTTAAAAATTATGCGTTTTTTTGTTGCACATTATAATTTGGAATGTTTTCTTTCAATATTCATCAGATTTAATGTGAAAAGATCATTTTTATTTTTACACCCTCAGCACCCCTCGGTAACATTTGTCATGGAATGACCTATGTATGTAGGTAGGTCTACTTAGCTATTAAAGCGCTTATTACAATACACGGTATTCAGGGCCCTGTGGCAAGGATGGGCGTTGGCCCTATTTAGGGAGCTGCTTATTACACTACACGGTATTTAGGGCTATATTGCTTGTTTTGATTGCATCACTTGCAAGGAGCTCAAAGAAAGCAATGTATTCTGAATTAGGGCCCTAACTAGCCCTGAATACTCAGTTGTGAAGTGATCGTCACAAGTGTTGCACGCCCGCTATTATGGCACCGTTCTCGAAGCCACAAGCAATTGCCTATGCTGTAGCCCTTGCAGTTTCTAGCAATTTAAAAAAAGAAAGATCTGGGCGCCCTTAACGCTATTACACTGCACGGTAGTAAGGGAGTCAGGGAGCTAGGTAGACCGGGCCGCCCCAGTCACCCTAATTAGTGACCCTAATTGTTATTACACCACCCTGAATACCGTGTAATGTAATAAGCGCTTAACTTAGATGTTAAAAAGAAATTTGAACGAAGATCATTAGGTAACTACTGTATCAGCCAATTCATTATTATATGAGAAAGCGATTATTTCATGCATGCTTTATGTAAAATTGACCATGTTGGAAGGTACATTTTTTTTTTATTAATTACATACTTACATCATAGACTTATTATATTACTAGTTACCTACATAAAGTTTTGTATACTTACCTACTCAATCACAATAGTGAACGATGTACTTACACTGATTAGCAATGTACGGGGCACGGAAATGGTTCAACACGTTTGCGACAGCAAAACGAAGATCAAAGTAGATTTTTTTATGGTCTGAATCTCAAAATATTCTCAAAAGCAAAACGAAATTTTCAAGTTTTGTATCACGCACACAACTTTAGAATCTTCCGATCCGACTTCTGTCTAGTCTGTCTTTCTGTCACTGTCACTCCACCCACCACTTCACTTTTGCGCGGGGAAAGACTGACCATAGACTAAAGGCCGACCATAGACCATAGACGAAAGCTCAACTGAGGCGCGTTCCAAACCTACACTCCGAGTGCAACCTAACCACAACCGAACGCTCTAACGGCGTTCCAAACCATTGAAATGTATTACTACGTATAGAATCGACCACGCGGCCCCGATTTTTGCTCCACGCGTTGAGGTCAATTGAATCGCATATTGCATAAAGGGCCTTAGTCACTTCAAGTTTACTTTAGGGAATTAAGTAAAAAAATTTTAATTTTATCATAAACAAACTTTGGTGGACTTGTATTAACACATAATAACATTAAGTACAAAAGTAAATAATATATTATGTGTTAATACAAGTCCACCAAAGTTTGTTTATGATAAAATTAATTAATTAATAAAAGTGACTAAGGCCCTTTCTGCAATATGCGATTCAATTGACCTCAACTCATTTAGTCACTCGCCAACGCTCACCGCGAACGCACGGTGTAATAGGCTTGTTTCCATTAAGAATAAATATAATGGATAGGGGTTTATAATGATTAATTATATTATGGAGAAAATAACAAACAATTTTAATTATTAAAAGCGTTAAAGATTAATAATATTTTTAAAAAATAAATTTCGTAAAATGAAAACTTTAGTCACGTGACAGTGAACACCAATCAGAAAGCGTTACGTCACGCCGTGCGAAACTCCAATCTTGTCTTTGACGTTTCGAGTATCACTACCGGAGGCGCGTTCCAAACCTACACTCCGAGTGCAACCTAACCACAACCGAACGCAAGTTTTAGCCACTTTTTCCGTATTTCTCCATTGTTTGGAACATATATAAATAACTGGTTTGGCGTTTTTATAGTCGTGCTATCACAATGGGGCACTATACAGTACTTATAATATGAGAAATTCATTTTTAAACGATAAAAACTAGCTATAACGTACGAAGACACGATCGCTCTTTTGTTTGTTTTGCACGGCGTGACGTCATTCAAGACGCCATGACAGTCTTGTGCGTTTTGGAACCAAATTAAAATTGGTTTTTTAAAACGCGAAATTTATAATGTTAACGCTCGATTAAAAATAAATAAACCTTTTTTTTCGATAAAATGCCTAATAAACTAAAATATTAAGCAGTTATTGAAATTTTGTCAACTAGCCTATTGTGCCGATAAAAATGCCGATCTGTGTGTTGAAGACGTGCAAAAATCGCTCCACTACGAAGCAAAAAAATAGTGGAGTGACTTATCATCGGTAAGTAAACAAAACATCAACATAAACCAATTAAAACTAATTTTTATACATGATTTCTACTGACCCGACATTTTGAATGAAAATCATAGATTATGAAAAGTGAACCATACAGATTGTATACGTAGGTACTAAATTAGGACAGGTGAACCAATAACACAGTTTTACAATATAAGTATATTGTTCTATAGCAGTGGTTCCTAACCTGGGGGTAATTACCCCCGCAGGGGTAAATCAGCTAATTTACGGGGGTAACAAAGAGCCTAATTATAAGGATAAAACTAGCACTTTGTGAGTTTCCCGCGGTTTCCGGACAAGGATCAAATGAGCCTTTGCCTTTTCTGTTCAAAGCGGGAAACAAAACGGAACCAAAAAGAAAAAAAATGTCAAAACTACTGACACTGACAGCTTCACAACAAATGTCAATGGGTGCATTCCAGCAGACCGCAAACCTTTTCTCGTTAGTAAATATTTTTCCAAGTTGCCATAGTAATATTTACCTACCTAATAAAAAAATCTATTCAACGACACCAAATGATTAGGTACTATTAGCAGGGGGGTATAACTCCGCGCTTAAACTTTTATATTAGCCTACTGCTCGCGGCCCACTCCAAGAGGGCCATTGTCGAGGGATATCACCGCGCCGACCGAAACGCGCGGCGTGTGCAAGCGACGAGAGCGCAGCGCGTGAACGTCACGAACGAAACGAGTCAGTCAAGCGCCGAATGCGAAACTGCATGCACTTCGTTTTTGATACATAATTACTAACGTACCTACCTACCTACCAAAGTTTATTGTATTTTTTGTATACATATTTACATACTTAGTTGTAGGTATCGAAGTTCGAAATATGGCACCAGTAAAGAAAAAAGCTAAAAAATACTGCATTGTCTTTGGTTGTCTAAACAAAGATTCCATCCCAGGAATTTCTTTTTTCCATCTTCCTGAAAATGTTGAAAGGTAAGTTTTGTTTTATTATTCGTATCGTATAGTAGGTACCTAACCTATTCATTTTCTTTTTAGAAAACTTAGTGATATATCTAGTATTTACCTAACTACCTAGGATAGGTAACTAATCTACCTACCTATTTAACTTATAATTTTAAAATGTTATTTTTCTTAAAAAATGATAAAGGGTAGGTACCTATTAGTATTTTCATTGTTTATTCATGGGCATAACGAATGTTTTCTATGATATCAGTAACTAGCGAGTAGCAACCCCGAAATGTGTCGGTTGAGACAGAGCTATGCGACAGAAAGAGACGCCTCTCTTTCTTCTTCGTAGGTGCATATAATTTTATCCACGCAGCGTTGTGCAGTTTGAAATTGTACTTTATTGCCGTGCAGCGAGAGTAGCTTATTATTTGATGGTCCTCGCGGGGACGGACTTCTGTACGTTAGTACTATTATATATTCTGTGCTATTAGTGCGGGTACTAAATGTCCATCCTCCTTTTTTATTTTTTGAATAAGTATCAGAATACACCTAATTAGGTGTATTCTGATATCTAACTAAATTACGTTTTACTATAATTTTATGCAATAATTACTAATTAGATATATCATAATCATTATGAAGAATGTGTCACATCTGTGTGCATGTTACTTTTTCTTTGACAACTCTGCGCATGCGTAGCCGCCATCTTTGCGATCGCTGCGACAATAATGTACCGTAGACTGTCCTTTCTATACGTAGTAATATATTTCAATGTTCCAAACATTTGAGCGTGACGTTCGGTTGACACAACCGTGTCGTTCCAAACGTCAGAGCGTTGCAACCAAACAACCATCAAAAATGATGGTTGTAAAACGCTCTGACGTTTGTCTATAGAAAAAATGTCAATGTCATTTGACATTATTTTGTATTTTTGATGTTTTTATGTCTAATTTTTAAAATAATCATGGTAGATCCACAAAAAACGGATTTTATTTGATTTAGTATAAAGAAAAGTTTAAATTATTCGTATTCCAAATAGAAAATGAAGAATTTGTATTGACATTGACATTTAAAGTTCTTGGTCGTTCCAAACCTTAGAGCGAGATAAAAAACAACCAAACAACCGACGCTCGAACGTTCTGAACGCAACCCTGTACCTCTACTAACTTACTTAATCGGAAAATGTAATTACTACGGTAAGAAATGGACCCCCTAACTAAACGATTCAAATTGCTTGTCAATCATTTACATTGCATTGCTTGTCAATCACATTTTGATCGTCTAGGAGCGATGCTTGACAAGCACCACAGAATAGATAGATTACCGTGGCCAATCAAAAGTAGGCCACGCCCCCAAATGGTACATGCAATGTAAGTGATTGACAAGAAATGCTTGATGCATATCCCTCTCGGAACTTAATAACAGTATTTCACAAAAAAATACCGCTCCTGGCTGCGACGGAATTTCTCATTTAATGATATACAACCTACCAGAAAATGCAAAATTAATTTTGCTAAATTTGTACATGATTTTCTCTTCTTCTTTCGTACCACATCAATGGCGAGATATTTCGTTGTTACCAATTCCAAAGGGGGGCCGAGAATTAAGCAATAATTCATTGAGACCAATTTCTCTTATGTCTTGTTTTTGTAAACTTTTTCACAGCATAGTTAATAAAAGATTAGAATGGTATTGCGAGAAAAATAAACTATTTTCTTACAATATTACAGGCTTCAGAAAAGCAAATTCATGTCTTGACAGCTTAAGCAGTCTAGTGTCTCGTATTCTCATAGGTTTCACAGAAAATAGGCCTACAGTTGCTTGCTTTGTCGACATAAATAATGCATATAACAATGTTAATATCCTGTATTTGTTGTCGGTGCTGGAACGGATTGGGGCCGGTTCAAAAATTTGTAATTATCTATGGAATTTTCTTAAAGACAGAAATCTTAAAATTAAAATTGATAACACGGAAATTGAAAGAAAAACTTGTATTGGCTTGGCCCAAGGAGACCCTCTATCCCCTTTGTTATTTAACATAGTTACAATAGATATTTGCTCAAAAATTAAAAATGTATGTATGTCTCAATACGCAGATGATATAGTTCTCTATGCCTCATATGAAAATCTTAATGTTAGCACTAGAGAACTTCAAGTAGCTTTAAATTCATTGGAAATATGTCTAGAACCCATTGGTCTGGATATTTCTACATCAAAATCAAAAGTGTGTATCTTCCAAAGAGGTTTTTAAAAAAGATTCAGTTTTGTTGAGAATAAACCATCATAATTTAACTTTAACGGAGTCAGTGAAATATTTGGGCTTATGGCTTGACAGATCTCTAAGATGGACGAAACAAATTAACGAACTAGTAGAACGAGTACTTAAATTGATAAATGTAATAAAAATATTGCGTGGTCGAGAGTGGGGTGTACATCCGACACATCTGAGAAGGATCTATATCAGTTTGATACGTAGTAGACTCGATTACGGAAGTTTTCTTTATGGTAATAGTTGCAAAACTCACTTGGGCAAACTGGACAAACTACAAAACCAATGTTTAAGACTAGTAGGCAACTTTATTAAATCTACTCCAATCCACGTAATGGAAAATAAACTTGCAGTACCCCCACTGCAGATTAGGAGACTTTATTTAGCTAGTAAGTTTTGGCTCAAATGCAAATCATTTGAAAATAATGAAAACATAAACTTGCTAGATGATCTTCAATCCTTGTCGCGACGACAACACCAGTCGCGATGTTTGAGGTGGCAACACTTATCCAGTGCCGCCATAATTCTATTGTCAATGTCAAGTGAGCCGCCTTTTATTTTCTTCATGTCTAGTTGTGCTATATTATTTCTCATATCATCATACAAATGTAATGTGCCCTGTTGTAAGCTTCTATATTAAACGTGCCTGCCAACAAGTAACGAGCTCAGGAAACCAATGGAATATAAACGAGAGCTAAGTATTAGCATAGTGCATGCAATAATAACCTGTGCGCATCTCATGTAATATAATGTTTGTATGTTTGAGCCAATATATAATCGCCAATAAAGTATTCTGAAATAAGTCCCGCGCTCCACGTAAGTGGGTAAGCAACGTGGGAAGGACTCTGCACATAAGAACCACGTCCCACCTTAGTGGACAAGTAACGTGGATAGATGAGACTCATGAGGACCTCTGGTCCTATTAGACGTTATATTGAGAGAGAGAACCACGTCCCACATAGGTGGACTAGTAACGTGGGTAGGTAGGATATTGCGACCACGCACCACAATTGTGGGTAAGTCACCGTGGATAGTTAAGACATGATATGTCACAACCACGTCCCACATAGGTGGACTAGTAACGTGGGTAGGGACCATATTGCGGCCACGCACCACAATTGTGGGTAAGTCACCGTGGATAGTTAAGACATGATATGTCGCAACCACGTCCCACATTAGTGGACAAGTAACGTGGGTAAGACATCTGAATTCCCCTAAGCTTATGGGGATGTTTATGTATGCGAGCCACGCACCACCCAGTGGATAAGTAACGTGGACACTATTTTAGACAGCTAATACAGAGAGTAAGGTCATATCGACATACGGCCTACAGATGACCAAGTCACTTATTTATATCCATATTTGTATGTTCTATAATTCCTGCGACCACGCCGTCATGGCGGCGTGACCGCAGGGCTTAGTGACACCACGCAGTGGTGTCATATCTTTATTTGTACTTACAGATGGAACGAGAGAACCTCTGAAAGGCAAGGACAGACATTCGCTGATAGTTGAAGGTACAATATAACTCATGGTAAGTACCACACTTTGTCCTTCACTTATCCTTCGATCACGTATTCATCGTTTTTAAATTCTCGCGATCCGCGATGGATATGTTTACATCACGGATGTGGTTGACCCTCAACCAACGCCGGAGGTCGCGACATGGTGGTGAGCTGGAGCTGGGATCAGTCTAGAATGGAGTGATCCTAGAACCAGAGAGACTTTCAGCATGAGAAGTAGGATATCCGTGATTTGGGGAGAAGTGAGTGATTGGTGGAGCGAATGTCTGTCCAGCTAATCTTTAAACAAGGTTTATTGTTTGAGGATTCAATTAAAAGTTTTATGTGTTGATCATGAATAGGCATACTAAAGGCATTATTGTTAAGTGATATAACTATACTCAATGGTGCATATTGTTTACACACTATTAGGTGTAAAAGTAAACGCAGTCAAAGTTACAGTATATACTTGATGAAAGAATTTCGATGAGATGGCACTTACAAAAGTTACAAATTAAAGTTTTATATATTGATACTTACATTGACAAATTGACATCATATTGGTGGCATGAAATCGGTTACGGCAGGTATTCACCGATAGGTGGCGCTAAGTGTTTGTTGGCACACCAAAAAATGAGCAAAACTTGAATGTTGGCAGCAGGTTTACTGAAAAGGCACAATCACTACTCTTTATAATATTTCGCATTAAAAGAGTAAGATAGTTCCACAAAAAACTAAATCGTGAATTATTAGCTCGAATTCAGGTATATTGATACAACAAATTACTCTGATAACAAAATTGAAACAGAAAATGGTCGTGGCACAGAACGGAAACATAACCAAAATGGCGATATTTCGTGTTGTCAACAATGCACGAACTTCCAACACGTTAGTGTTGGGGTAAAATCAATTTATGCTTAGAAAATTATACGATAATTTCGTATGTGATATCATAAGATGACAAAATGTTAATGATTGGTTTATACCAATGCGAAGTCCATAACAAAACTACACAATATAACATAACCTTGTTATATCATTTATCGTGTTATTTATTAAGAAATGTTATAAATGTAAGAAATAAAAAACGATATTTTAACAAATCATTTTAATTATTTAATTAATTTGATATCTAAAATTACTCCGTAGCGAAAGGCTAAGGAGCTTTCACGATATTAACGAGATGCTCTATTGGTCGTAATGTTTTGTATAAATGCTACGGTTAATTTCGATTAATTGGTATAACATCTTATCATATACCACTTTACTAAAACGAGTCAATAGACGAATTTATTGTCAATTGATATAGTTATTTACAATAAAAGTAACGACGTAACGCGTGTTATTGATTTACGTATACGGATATTACTTTCAAACTGCGATTTGGTATCGACGTTGAAAAACTCATCGACACGAAGCCGTCAATTTTCGAACGGAACATCACTATTTCACTTGCGTTTTTTACTTCACTTTGTGCATCGCTTGCCAAAAAATTGGCGGGTGATAGCACAACTTGTGTTATAAAGTGATTATCTCATTGTCCATAGGATTAAAGTAATGGATAAGACGCAGTAACCAATTGGTGAGTATAATTTAATGGTTTAATCCACAGAAATTGGGGCCAAACTAGAGTTTGGGACACGGCGTCTTATGAGTTTGTGAGCTGCAAGTAGATACTTGATCGAAAGTTTAGCATTAACAGTTGCGATTCGTCATAAATCCATAATCAGTTTCAGCATTTTCATCATTAATCTACAGGCTTCGAAATTGTTAGATAGGAATTTTGATCGATTTAAGTTCTTTCAGATATACATCAGTCAAACTAAAAGACAACTACCTATGATATTTTAAGAATAAAAAAGGTGAAAGAAGATCAAAGGATTAACATACAAGGTCTTAATAGTGCAATACAAGGTAAGACTCATCTTTATTTCATTGCATGATCAGTGAAGATTCAATAAAGGCATAATGCTCTTGTTTCAAATTCTGACAACAATAAAATTATTTACAAACTTTTAATGATAAAACCTGAACACAATTGATTCCAAACTAGATTCTAATAAGAACTCAAGGAAACAAGAATATTATTGATCATAAAATATTGTATTTTGTGTGTGTTCATATACCGATATACTTACTTATTGGTGGTTACACATACAGAATCCAAGCAAACTATACCTACTTTCTTATTGAAAGCTCAATGAACTCAATGAATAAGTACTTTGAACATAGACTGACCCAGAGAAAGGGATTCATAATAAAGCTTCCTTAACGAGACCGTTTAATCTTATAAACAACGGAGTCGGTAGCGGGAACTTGTTGACCAGTTGGGGTGAAAGTACTTATTGAATTTTCATTGAGACTTACTTGCATATGAAGAGTCACATGTTTAATGATAATGAGAAAATTTATTAACATGTTCATCTAAATAAATCATAAATGAACTTCATGATGAACAAATCTAATTTAAGTAAGTTGAACTTATTCAGAGGACATGTGATTCAAAGTTATGATTGACATTATTCCATATAAAGGAGCACTCTTTGTGTTTTCTCATTCAATAAAAAACTAAAATGCATTCATGTTGTGATAATTATTTATCTCCTTAATAAATATAATAAACAAAATCTACCTCACAGTGTGATATTGAATACTCAGTTGAGTACATAAACTTTAAACATTTTATTTATTCCTCTAAACAAAAAACTATAAAATAAGTGTTTATGAAGCGAATGATACTTGACTGGTAGACTAGTAAAGTGTTATTTGTGTACAGAACCAATACAAATATCAGGGGACATCAAAATAACATATCACTTTGGGAAGTGTTTTCTTTGACTTATACTGACTATTGTCTTTAATTTTAACTACTCATATTTACGAAAGGGGAACAGTTTCATGAACGTTTGACTTAGTGAATTTGCAGCGGGTTTAGTGTTCATTGCGTAGTCAAGTTGAAACTAGAAAATTAACTAGTCATAGACACCGCAGTGTATACTATTCACCGCAGTGAATTGCAGATTGTAATATTTATGAAATAACGGGGATCTCAAACCATTCTGAACGTTTGACTTATACTTGAGTGAACTCGAATGTTTAAATGGATGAGATGGGAATTGAGATGAGATAAGCTTGCTATTGATTAACTGTGACAACTGATTACATCTTTATGAATAAAGCTCACAATATAAGTGAATAAAATTTTAATAAAATAAATATGAAATAAATTTAAAAAAAAATATATATTTTCTACTATTGAAAATAAGACAATAGCCGTATACAGCAATTAATGACTTACTAAATTTTCAAAATTAACATGAAATTAAAACGAAACAAATCAAATTAAGTTACAATACCTGTATTTAGTGACATTATTGTTGTCACAAAACATAACAAAGGTAAATCTACCATTTGATGGTATCATTTCAGATCTAAAAAATAATGGAATCCGTACTGATCGCAAGGTTGCAAGATGTGATAAGGCATATTGAGGTACTTACTAGTGAATGTGAGGACCTAATAGGTGCCATTAATACGGTTACTTTCAATAAGGCTAAGGCAGAAATATTATGTAAAAAATTAGAGGCATTACACACAAGATTTTCTACAGAACTGAGCAATTATTTCAAACTAAGTAACGACCCATCGGCTGACGATATCTCCAGATTTAGTGATATTCAACTCAAGTCTGAAGAGATCCTAATAGAACTCACTACTGAATTGAATAATCTTAAAGGAACAGCTCGAGAAACACAACTCAACAATTCCGTGATTACCAGCAAACTACCCAAGTTAAGCCTTCCAGAATTTGACGGGAATATTCTCCTCTGGCAACAATTTTGGGATCATTTTTCTTCGAATATCGACGAACGTAATTTACCAGAAGTAGACAAGTTACTCTATTTAAAGTCGTCTTTAAACGGTGAAGCTAAAGGAATCATTGATGGATTAGAAATCACGCACAAAAATTATCAGATTGCAGTTACCACGCTCAAGGAACGTTACGGGAAACCTAACCAAATTATCGACGCCCACTATGCAGCCTTGTACAAAATCAAATGTGCAAGCAACACTGCTGCTGAATGTCGTAAAACGTTAAATGAAATAGAAAAACACATAAGAGTATTAGGGGCGTTAGGAGAAAATACAGAACATAACCATCTGAGATTTATCATTACGGAGAAATTTCCTGAAGACATTATTTACGAAATGAAGATTTCACTGAAATCCGATTCTATTGAGGACATGAGAAAGCAATTGAAAATTATTATCTCGGCCAGAGAAGAAGCTAGCCGAATTAAGCAAGAAAGAACATCGACTAGTGATGGCTATACAGTAGAGACACTTCATATCAGGGATAAAATGAAACCAAAACCACAACAATTGGTACAAAGAAACTTCAGAAATAAGGGAAGACCAAATGACATAAGAAGGAAACCATATGTAAACAATGTAAGAACATTTTACACAAGGAACAATTACCGTAATAATGATAATAATTATCGTTCACCATCTAATTATCAGGTATCAAATACCTACAATAATAAAAGAAAAGGAGAACATCTAAACAATAAAGACTTTACCTCGAAACGAATGAAACTTAAACCCTGTGTCTTCTGTCAAAAGCAACATATGAACGAGAAATGTAGAACGGTAAGAACAATAGATCAAAGAAAGAAAAAACTAGGCCAACGATGCTACAATTGTTTTAGTCTAAAACACCAACTAACCGAATGTCCTATTAAAAGGAATTGCTTTCATTGTGGAGAGATAGGAAAGCATAACAGGGCCATCTGTCCAAAGCGTTATTCATACCAAGAAGAGGGGCCAAGAGGTATGAATACCAACATATTTTCCACGTTGACAGCAACATCGACAGTTTTGCAAACAGCTATAGTAAATGCCAGAAATGAAGAAGGATCAAAACAAAAGAATTGCCGAATTCTGATGGACTCTGGAAGCCAGAGAACATACGTTACCCAACAAGTAGCTAAACAACTACAACTGCCAATAATAGAAGAACAGCATCTTTCAGTTTTCACATTTGGTTCAAAACATCCACATGAATGTGACAGTCCATTAGTTAAACTATCCATTTTAACAAAGACCGAAACAACCATTATAATTTATGCCAACGTTGTACCCACAATAACCCAACAAGTTTCTTATCCTGAAGAAGAATTAAATCAATGGAAGGATAAAATTTTATTAGCCGATGATGGTTCACTTGGAGATCAAGTAGATATACTCATCGGAAACGATTACTACTTCACAGTCATAAATACAGATAAAAAACAAATTAGCGACAATCTATTTCTAGTGAATTCACAACTCGGTTGGATAATAACCGGCAAAAGAGAATTCGAAGTAATAGACAACCTTACGGTGAACACCTACTTTCAATCTAGCGCAGAAGTTAAACTACATAAACCCGACTTGCCAATAGACAACATCAACCTAAAAAATCTATGGGAGTTAGAATGTATCGGGATTACAGATTCACCTAAAATTACCAAGGAAGAGGAAGCAGTAAAAAACTTCAATGAGTCAGTTCAATATTCTGACAAGAGATACTCTGTCAGCTGGCCATGGAAGGAAAATTTACCCAATTTACCCTCCAATTTAGGATTGGCCAAAGGAAGACTAGTAAACCTATTAAAACGTATCAACAAGGAAACTTTGAAATTATATGATGAAACTATACAAACACAATTGGAAAAGGGAGTAATAGAAGTTATACCTTCGGAAGAGAAGGAATACAGCAGATATAAGATACATTACTTACCTCATCATGGAGTACAAGCCTCAGGAAAAGCTTTGAGGATCGTCTATGATGCCTCAGCTAAGATAAAAAATTGTTACAGTCTGAATGAATGTCTTAGAGCTGGACCAGTTCTACTGGAAGACCTGACAAAACTCTTGATAAGATTTCGATCACATAGAATCGGCTTAACAGCTGACGTAGAGAAAGCCTTTCTACAGATCGGTCTGCAAGATGACAGTAAGGACGTAACTAGATTTCTATGGATCAAAGACATAACCAAAGCAGCCAATGAAGATAATCTTATACATCTAAGATTTTGTCGTGTACCCTTCGGAGTTATATCAAGTCCATTTCTCTTAAATGCTACAATAAAACATCATTTACTACGTTCTAATGATAAAAGCATACAACAAGCTTCAGAGAATATCTACGTAGACAACTTAGTTACAGGAACTAAAACTAAGCTCCAAGCTATATCATTACATAACAAACTAAAGCAAGAATTCGAAAAAATTTCAATGAACCTAAGAGAATGGAGTTCAAATTCAAGAGAATTTGTAGAGAATGTTACAGACGTGAATGATGAAACAATAGTTAAAGTCCTTGGATTAAGTTGGAACACAAAAGAAGACACATTACAGTTGAGACCTAAAACTATAAATCTACAAACAACTAAAAGAGGAATTTTGAAAACCATCGCATCAGTCTATGATCCATGCGGATATGTAGCACCTTCATTACTATCTCCAAAATTATTTATTCAAGAATTGTGGAAGAGCAAAACCAAGTGGGATTCACAATTAACAACTGAAAACATAGAAAAGTGGAGACCAATGCATGAAAAATTACACAATTATCAAATGAATATACAGAGATATTACACAGAAAACTTTGAACACGGTAATAACCAGTTACACTGTTTTACAGATGCTTCAGCAAAAGCATACGCAGCAGCCGTATATGTAATAAACGAAAATGGTAAAGCCTTTATAATCGGCAAATCAAGATTAACTCCTATAAAAGATCAAAACAATCTACAAATACCGCGTTTAGAACTGTTAGGCGTATTAATTGGAAATCGATTACTAAATTATGTAGAATCAGCTCTTCAAATAAAGACAGAACAACATTTCTTATGGACAGATAGTCAAATAGTTATAGACTGGTACAACTCAGACAAATTATTGACACCATTTGTAAACAGACGTATAGAAGAGATAAAGAGGAACAAAAATCTTACAATGCGATACGTACCAACTGAACTAAACCCAGCAGATGTAGCAACACGACCCAATAAAACAAGACTAGAAGAAGAATACTGGCTTGAAGGCCCAGAATTTCTACTACAGCATCCTAGCAGCTGGCCTAAAAGGACCAACCTGGTTAAGGAACACTTGCTCTTGGCGTCGGAGGATCCGTCAAAGTCGGACAACGGTTTGACGGCTGTCTACCAAATTAGGGAAATATCAAAGAACACAGATAATATCAGCGAACAAAAGACAGAAATCGAAGTGATAAAGGAAATTCAAGCACAATATTATCCAGATGAAGTTAATACAAAAATAACTAACCTTAGTCGTAATCTTCGTTTGTTTAAAGATGACAAAGGAGTTTTAAGATGTAAAGGGAGACTAGAAAATACACAATGGTCATTCGACATGAAATACCCAATATTACTTCCAAAAGACTGCTACTTTACAAACAATCTGATTAAGAAAACTCATCAGGAAAACTACCACGTAGGAGTAAATCATACACTAAGCATAATTCGCAAACATTTTTGGATTCCACAAGGAAAAGTACAAGTAATTAAAGTCTTAAGACAATGTCCAAGATGTATCAAGCATGGAGGCGGTCCATTTAAATTACCAGATACACCTTCTTTACCAAAAGAACGTGTGAACTACAGTTCACCTTTCACGTTCACAGGATTAGATTATCTAGGCCCAGTTCTAGTCAAAACTGACCAAGGAACTACTAAAAGGTGGATTTGTTTATTCACATGTTTAGCCATAAGAGCTATACACCTAGAGATTGTCCAAGACCTAACTGCAGAAGAAGGACTTCTGGCTCTAAGAAGAATGATATCCACAAGAGGAGTACCAAAATTGATAACTTCAGATAATGCCACACAATTTAAATTAATAGCAGAAATTCTAACTAGTCCCTACTGCAAACAGAAGGAGATCCAATGGAGATTCATACCTCAACTAGCTCCATGGTTTGGAGGATTTTACGAAAGACTAGTAGGTTTGGTAAAACATTGTATGATTAGGACCACAGAATACACTCGATCTATTTCACAACTGTACCCGCTAGAAGTAAATGAAATTGATGATGAAACTCAAGCTAAAGTCATTGATCAACCTTCAGACAAACCAAGATTTGTAAGCCATGCCTATACGCCTGAAATTGAAGTAATACCTGTAGAAGATTTAGTAAATCACAATGAAGCTCTAAGAGAAAGTAACTTAGATACAGTAGTACCGATACATGATGATGATTTATCTGATCATGAAACTAACAAAACCAATTCACATGATGGTGACACAGTCAATATGCCACACGCTATCAGTCACTCCAGACCAGTACGTGCCGCTGCGACCAAAGCCTTGGAAAAGATCCAAGAGTGGACTCGCAGCCTTTTTAACACTCTTTAATTTCGCCGTTGGGAGTGTCGCGACGACAACACCAGTCGCGATGTTTGAGGTGGCAACACTTATCCAGTGCCGCCATAATTCTATTGTCAATGTCAAGTGAGCCGCCTTTTATTTTCTTCATGTCTAGTTGTGCTATATTATTTCTCATATCATCATACAAATGTAATGTGCCCTGTTGTAAGCTTCTATATTAAACGTGCCTGCCAACAAGTAACGAGCTCAGGAAACCAATGGAATATAAACGAGAGCTAAGTATTAGCATAGTGCATGCAATAATAACCTGTGCGCATCTCATGTAATATAATGTTTGTATGTTTGAGCCAATATATAATCGCCAATAAAGTATTCTGAAATAAGTCCCGCGCTCCACGTAAGTGGGTAAGCAACGTGGGAAGGACTCTGCACATAAGAACCACGTCCCACCTTAGTGGACAAGTAACGTGGATAGATGAGACTCATGAGGACCTCTGGTCCTATTAGACGTTATATTGAGAGAGAGAACCACGTCCCACATAGGTGGACTAGTAACGTGGGTAGGTAGGATATTGCGACCACGCACCACAATTGTGGGTAAGTCACCGTGGATAGTTAAGACATGATATGTCACAACCACGTCCCACATAGGTGGACTAGTAACGTGGGTAGGGACCATATTGCGGCCACGCACCACAATTGTGGGTAAGTCACCGTGGATAGTTAAGACATGATATGTCGCAACCACGTCCCACATTAGTGGACAAGTAACGTGGGTAAGACATCTGAATTCCCCTAAGCTTATGGGGATGTTTATGTATGCGAGCCACGCACCACCCAGTGGATAAGTAACGTGGACACTATTTTAGACAGCTAATACAGAGAGTAAGGTCATATCGACATACGGCCTACAGATGACCAAGTCACTTATTTATATCCATATTTGTATGTTCTATAATTCCTGCGACCACGCCGTCATGGCGGCGTGACCGCAGGGCTTAGTGACACCACGCAGTGGTGTCATATCTTTATTTGTACTTACAGATGGAACGAGAGAACCTCTGAAAGGCAAGGACAGACATTCGCTGATAGTTGAAGGTACAATATAACTCATGGTAAGTACCACACTTTGTCCTTCACTTATCCTTCGATCACGTATTCATCGTTTTTAAATTCTCGCGATCCGCGATGGATATGTTTACATCACGGATGTGGTTGACCCTCAACCAACGCCGGAGGTCGCGACAATCCTTGAAGTGAAGACCTTATTGGCAACGTAAAAAAATACCTGAACTTTTACAAGTACATGAGAAATTCGATAATTTACCTATTCACCGAGATAGACAGTTGGGTATGTATTCTTTACCGACATGGATGGGTAATATGGATCTTTCAAGATACTTAAAAACTGATGTAGATAGTGTTGACCAACCAAAAAATCACTATACAAAAGAAAATCTGAAGAATTTATGTGAGCATTCCCAATGATATTAAACGTAAAGATAGGTTATGCGCCAACATCATTGCTATTTAAAACAGCGTAAAGGTACTATAGATACACACATTGGCCGCTGCATGCGCATTGGCTGCCAATTGACAGCGCGTCAGCTGTCTCCTTCACTCCCACACGCAAAGCAGACAGCTCGCTCTTTGTACAATATGGCCGAATAAAGTAATAGAAAATACATATTTTTATTAATTACAGTACTTACGTGTGAAATAAAGCATTTTTCCGATCTCTGACCGTTGCTGTATAATTTGTACATCGTCTAAAGACGCAAGTAGACATTTTTTTATGGTATTTCACAATTTTATTGCGTCTGATTTACAAGAGCCGCGTGTGTTACCGTGTCGCGAGACTGTGCCTGACTAATTGAAAGTCGGGCAATTACCTGACTTTCGTCTTGCCATTGTGAAGCGCGGGTAACCTATCTTTACATTTAATATCATTGGAGCATTCCATATTGGAAAAATACTCTAAATTCTATAAAATTTATACTGATGCGTCTATAGATAATAATTGTGATATTGGAGTTGCATTCGTAGATACACAAACTAATAGTTGCTGTAGATTGAAGATAGATGCCAAAATTTCTATCATGCACGCTGAGCTAATAGCAATACATGAAGCTTTATCTTATATTGACCCGATCAAATATGATAACTTTGTCATTTTGACTGACTCCAAAAGCGCCGTGCAACATCTGGCTCGTTGTACCTCGAACTTTCGAGGAACACCGATTGCCTACTTGATTTTGCAATCTATATTTAATCTTTCCCAAAAGCAAAAATATGTAACTTTGCAGTGGATCCCTGCTCATGTGGGTATCGTAGGTAACGAACATGCGGATTCGTTAGCAAAAGAAGCAGCTGTCATTGGAGTTTCTAATAAATGTTTACCGTACTATACTGACTTGTTGATATTAGCTAAATTAAGCTGCCAAGACAGCTGGAAAGAACATTTTAATGAGAGATCACTCTCAAAAGGAATTTGGTACAAGACGATTCAACCAAATCTAAATGGAATCCCTTGGTTTGACGATGCCAACATGAGTAGGGAAGATATAGTTACAGCGCTCAGGCTGCGTTCCGGTCACATTCCATTAAATAGCTTTGCATACCTTATGAAAAAAACAGATTCTCCCAATTGTAGCGAGTGTGGAATCATCGAAGATGCCTATCATATTATGATGGAATGTGAGCGAAACGTCGCGGAGAGATTGCAACTCTTTATCTATACCCAGTTTAAGGGGGAGACAGGTTTTTGTAATAGCATTTTGGCCACACCGTTATCAAAAACGGCCAAGATGTTATATTATATTGTGCAGTGTGGTCTAAAGCGTAGAGAAATGTGATAATGTACCTACCTTGTCTTACCTATGAGGGTGGCATTTCCTAAGGAAAAACCCTCGTAAAAATTTAAGATTAAAAAAAAAAAAAAAAAAAGAAATTGGCTACGTGCCAACATAACAATGTTTTGCCAACCTACAGGAAAGAAATAGAGATGGGCGACCTTATAGTATTAAATTTTTTATCGATATCGATGAATGCACTGAACTGCGCTTTACTCAAGGAATAATTTTAAAATTTCTACTAACATGACACAATACTCTGTTTTTTAACCAGTACTGAGTCAAACAAGTATGTTAGAATTAATTATCAAGCACTTAACCTATGGGCAGTACTTTTAATTAAAAAACAGAGCATGTGTTCAGTTTAATATTAGAAATAATAACTAAAAAAATTAAAAAATATGTATTTCCCAAAAATATCCTCACTGTCGCATTTTCACTGCACATTTCATTAATAATACATACATAATAAATAATAATACAACATTGCTATTATAATAAAAAAAACAAAATTTATCCTCATCGTCGCATTTTCGCCGATCAATTCATTTGCTCATAGACCATAATAGTGACCTGAAATAAGAGTTACATTAAAATGGATATAAAATTACAATTATAGTAAAAAAAAAAAATTAAAAGTATTAATTATCACCAAAACAAAGTCGATGTCGCATTTTTGCTGAACATTTTATTAGCTCTTAGTTGTGACCTGGAATAAGACGGATATAAAATTGCTAATATAATAAAAAAACATAAAAAAAGATTTATTCCCAAAAAATTCGCATTTTCGCCAATTAATTCGTTAGCTCATAGTAGTGACCTGAAGTAAGAGTTAAATCAAAACAGATATAAAATTGCAATTATAATAAAATATTAAACTAGTTTATAATATTCAGAATTGGGCCAAGCCCATTTCTTAAAATTAAAAGCATCGATATCGATATTTATATATGATGTAGCACCACTCTATTTTCCTGCAGATTATTTTTCTGACTAAAATTTTATTATTTCATTCAAATACCTACCAAAAATTGTAAACGAATGTTATATTGGTTAATGTATTACTCACCGAAGTTCATCTGAAGGAAATTTGGCCATAAAAAACCGTTTTGTATCGTCTTTTCACGCCGATTTTAAACAACAAATTTCACATTTTACATGCTTCTTTGTGATTTACATGTACTGCACCTGCACCTTAACTTGACTATTAACAAATTAAAATATTAAAACAAACTTTTAAATATCACAAAACTATTATAAAACAAACTTTTAACTAGGTACCTACACAAATTAATTTAATTTGTTACAATACTTTAAATGTTGCCGCCATGTTTCTCTGACAGATGACCTATCATCAAAGAACGAGAAAGAATGAGGAAGAGTGAGACAAATATAGTCGCCATCAAAATTCGTGTCCATTTCATAGAATCTTTTTTTGTATAGTGATTATTTCCTCTGTGGTTGCGACAGACTGCAGAAGTCGACCAGTCGACCACTCGCGTCGGATGACGACGACATTGCTACCCTATATAATTTATAGTATAAATAATATTGTCATTCATAATATTGTCATTACAATTTTAGTGAGTCAAGTCAAAAAAATAAATAATTTGATTTATATTGTAATTTAATCATCAAATTTCGGTTATTTATATGTACGGTAGACGGCACGCTGGGCTACTACAACCTGTCAAATTTCTTTAATCCGTTTTAAACTTTAAGCCGAGCATTTAAGGTTCAAAATTCATTGTAGATTTTTGACATTTTGGTATAGCTTGATATGGCTGCTGGCTGTACTTATGTACACAATTTTTTAGATTTATATGACGCAGTTTGTTAACTAGAGGGTAGAGAGGTTAACGACGATTTCAACGGTACCATATCATTCATAATTATGGTCTTTTTACATATTTTAATTATTTAATGTTTTTTGGGTGGGGGGAGCTCTAATTATTTAACGATTGATTCGCGAATTGTTGACATTTGTACTAAGATCTATTCCTTATCATAATCATAATCATAATCTTTATTTGCAAATAAACATGGTATATAAAAGATTTAATAAGTAATTTCTAGTTCCAGAAATTAATACTAATGCTATTGTTTATTGTTGTAATAAATTTTCTATTCCTAACTACCTAATCACTCCGCGCTTAAACTTTTATATTAGCCTACTGCTCGCGGACCACTCAATAGAGGGCCATTGGTCGAGGCATATCACCGCGCCACGCGCCGACACGCACGTTGTCTTGTCTGCGACTGCGAGTGCCAAGCGCACCAAAACACGAACGAGTCAGTTCCTAATTCTTTACTACTTTTTACGTAAATTATCCCAAACTTTGTACATCACCTAACATTATTTCTAAATAATATCATTTTCACACAAGTAACTAACTTAGAAATAGGTAGGTACTGCGAGGGAAATTGTATACTTAATGCAGGAATTTTAGAACGTCTGTCCCCAATAAATATGAGTAGCGGCGACGTCGGCCGCGGCTGCTGGCCGTACCACGCGTGAGAACCAACCTTCTCAATGAGGCGCCTCTGACTCGCGCACTCCGTATTCTCAACCTCATTGCAAAGAGGGTGGACTTGTTCTGTTGTACTCTGGGTGAATTTACAAGGGTGCCACTTTTTGTAGTTAGCTGATAAACTACAAATAAATTGATAATATGTTAAAATACTTCTCTATCGATTTAGGTTGAAACCTGTAATGGTGATGTTAGTGGTGTTTAACACAGTACATATATAACTTATATATACAGTACATATATATAACTTATATATGTACTGTATTATGATTAAGAAATAATAAGTACACCGAAGCGATTTTTCGACGTTTTATCGCGCGATTTTTGTTACCTTTCGAATGGACTGGCCAGAAGGTACATTTTCCCTTGGAACGTCACATGTTTTCTCAGCTGTGTGATGACACGGACGTTAATTTTACCCTGCAATTTTCACGTTGACGTCAATAAGGTCGAAAATAACTTTCATCTGTTTTTTTTACTGCAGATCATTTCTACACAATGTTTCCCTACCTTCACTTGTTTTCCCGACATTCTTTTTTTGTTTTCCGAAATTCACACAATCTCACTCACTTCAGCTCACTTACGTTCATTTCATTCGTTCAATTGTCTGTGGCCTTACTATGAGCTTTTATAGCAGGGCTTATATTGAACTGCCTTACTTTTTCGTACTATGTCATACAGTTGCAAAACTTCCGAAAGATTCCGAATAATTCCGGAATACTTCTCGGAAAGTTTCTTTCAATCAGAATTTTTCAAAATAAAGATAAAAAATCTTTTTTTTTATCATAGGCTCAGATCAATATTAACTTATATAAAAATAGCATTGTGAATGCTAAAATCTAAAAATTCAATAATCAGCTTTTGACAGATGAGTGATTTGTCTCTGGGCTTAACCTATTTTATATGATCTTCAAAAGTGATATTTTTTAACTTACTTGAGTGGTTTTACTCAGTAGGGTGAATACGCCAAAAACCAGTACCAATCCTAGGTAAGTACCTACTTATAAAACATGCTATTGGTGGGTAATTAAAATATCGCTTTTATTTCTCTTGGTAGGTACAACGTTGAATATATTTATACAAAATACTTACTCGTATTAATATTAAACATTTTAAATAGATAAACATGTAGGTAGGTACCGTACAAGATCTCAATTCTCAACATGCATTGTTTACCTAACAAAAAACTGTACAGGTTACATATGTTTCGCATGTAAAAACATCTCAATTAGGTAATGTAGTGCTTTATTTTTTCGTTCTTATTTTATATGTCGGTTTTCGGCGCTTGCGCGAGGTATTTGCTGAGTTGTGGCAAGCCATAGACGGCGTCGACCGCCTTCTTGAAGCTGGGGTACTGCTGCTCGAGGTCTGGTCGCCGGAGCATCACCTTTAGGTAATCGAACATGCCGGCTAGCACGAAGTCACCCCACGTTAACTAAAACAAGATTTATATAGCTTTTATTTAGTTACCCAGTGGACCCCCTAGCACACAGGTGCCCATACCACAGTATATGACAGACATAATTATATATGTTTTTTCAAAAAAGATACTGTGCCCATACGGTCGATAGCGAGAGGTTAGGTCGATCGCCAAGAATAACAGATTTGCACCCAATGTAGTTTTACTTATGCAATTTTTTTTTTGATAAATATTTGGTGGGTAAATGGTCAAAATGTCGATCTCTTAGTCATAAAGTGCTAGTTTGGGCACCCCTGCCCTAGCATGACCTCCAAAGCGCGATATTATATTGCGATGGATTTTGACAAGTATTGAGTGTCGATAAAACGCTATATTACGCGATAATATATATATATATATATAGTGTATATATAGGGTAAGTACCTATATCGTGTTTCGGTGGCCAGGGTTACCATCCGTCCGGATTAGTCCGGACATGTCCGGACTTTTAGACTACTGTCCGGACTTTGTCCGGCTTTTTAAGATTGGACGGTGTAATACTAGTTATCAAACATACATAGCATTAGTGTTCGAAAGAGAAGTCCCATGTATGGAGTCTGGATCTGTCTGTGAAAATGTCCGGCTTTTTGTCAGGACTTTTCAAATTTTGAAATGGTAACCCTATGGTAAGGGGAGGCTTAAGGTATGCAAGATTAACCCTACAAACATTTTGTCTACTCTACAGTAAGACTATACAAAAATAATTGAAATTTTCGTTTTTCGTGATGTCATTTTTGACATGATGAGATTGATGAGCTAAGCAACGAGATGTTTTTGTTTAATTCAACGATGTAGACAAACGTACGTTTTACTTATCTGTCAGAATTGCATATCGATGTAGACAAATTGACATAATAATATCGATGTAGACAAAAACTAGGTACCTAAACATAGGTTTAGGTACCTAGTTTTTGTCTACATCATACCTACGTACATAGGTACGTAAGCCCTAATGCCCAAACAGACCGTATAAAACCCCACTGCCAACGATTCAGTCGATCGATTGCATACAATTCAATGACTAATTTCACGGTCACTCTACCTATGGTATTCTATAACTGAATATTCGTGGGAACTAAACAGCTGATGCTGGTTTGTTCGTGGTTGTTATTTAATGACAACAATGATGAGAACCAATGAAGGTAGCTGAGTATCTACTATAATAACATTGTTAATATATAATATATTTAGCGTATAAGTACGTTAAAAAAAACAGTATACAAATATAGGTAGCATTAAGGTTCGGAGCTCTTTCCATTTAAATTTGAGGGTCTTTTTACTTATCATGCGGACAACGAGCCAAAGAAAAAAAGATATCGATAATTGATTTTATTTAAAAACTCACCTTGCCAGCCGCGATGTGTCCATTGTTTTCGCTGATGATCTCGTCCAGTTTCTTCAACATGGCTGGGTACACATTCTTTGTAAAGTCTTCGTGCTTCTTCTCCTTGAGGGCTTCATCGCTTTCATATTGAACTGTGGCGGCCTCTGTAAATAATTTTGATTCGAAGCTGTTATGATGTCAAATCAAAATACCCACGCTCCACTGTTTTGTTGATATTAGCCTCTTATAACAAACATGACGAGCTTGAGATGGGTTTTGTCTAAGTCGATGTAAAAATGACATTCCAATATTCCCTATGTACCTACCTACCTAAACAAGGTGTTGTTAATCTGTCAATAACAAATTAGTTTCGCTTTAGACAAAGGATGATTGTGGGGTTTGTCTTTATATTCTTTATTATGTCTTTTTTGGATAACAGATATCCAAAAAAAAAATATCGCCTATTGGTTCGTCCAGCTATATAATAGGAGCTATAGGCGTAGGCGCTTATCTGAATGAAAACTAGGTAAAACTTACTGGCTCTGATGTCGTTGACGAAGTCTACGTTCTGGTCGATGAGGAAGTCCTCCTCAAGGTCGGCGCCCGAGAGCCCGTACTTGCGGCCCAAGTACCGCGCGATGGCCAGGCTTTGCGCGTACTTCTTGCCGTCGATCTCAAGCACCGGCAGCTGACCGAACGGTGTTGCTGGAATCAAGAATTAGATAAATCACAATCATGGCTCTGAATCCAAAAAGTACCTACGTCGAGTCGTTTTCCTTCCTTTCCCTTTTGTCTTAAACTTTCAATTAATCTTGCTGAAACGTAGGTATGCCATACAAATTTTGTTTTTTTTTTGAGAATAAGGCATGCCTCTGATGAAAGTGCAAGAGAAAAGGGAAAGCGCCTGGGTGAAGTGAAGACAGAGACTTAATAACAATCTTTTCTTTATTATTTTTACTATCAGCTTTATCGATCATGTTGAATTAGGTAGGTAAGTACCCACATCCATCCACACATCCATCCATACACTCATACAACATCAACATTAGCCCAAATAACTACATAGGTTATATTATATAGGTACCTATGTCATCAACTCATCAAATCATGTTTTAGATTGTGGTTATTCAGCCAATCTCCAAGGTTACTTTTTATATGTCTGTAAAGGATGCAAGTAGTTTAGCGGCAACGACGTCATTCAGCAATGCGATGCGTTCATGCGATTTTTTACAAAGATAGGTACTTACATGTCCATAATGTTAGCCATATTATATACTTAAATATATTTAGGGTATCATTAAACTGCCTTCAGAAACATTCATACAAAATCCGCATTAGTTTTTCGTCGTGTTTCGTAGTACACATTTGTACAATATTTCTTAATTTTGTTGGTAAAATCCATAAACTTAATATTCCACTCGAGTATAAATAAGTTTATGGTAAAATCAAAGCTACTTTTGCCAAAAACTGACACTCATTTTGAATTGGAATCATGGATTCAGCACATACCCTCTTTTGTACAATAATATTCTGTTGTACCGGGTTTTATAAATCAAGATTGATAGGTAGGTAGGTACATGATACCTACATGGCATGTTTTAACGGTTCAAATTATAGTTCGGTATAAAACTTGGCACTACTTAGATAATATAAAAGGCGTACCCGCATAAATCGCATTAGATAGAGAACCTCTGAATTTTCCATCAAATAAGAGAGCCTGGCCGCATCAAAATACAACATAGGAGGCAAACAAAGATCGGACAATGGGCATTGATTACAAGGCACTGTGTGGCACTGTCTTCCGTTATCACGAAGGAAGTTTACAACCAAAACAGAAACATGAATTATCAATAATTTATCATTTACTTATTTGAACAAACAATTGAAAACTCATGCTATCAACTTCAATGATAACCAAACAGCGCTGTTTATTTGAAGAGCCTGATATCGCACAGAAAAGCCCGTTTATGTCCAGTCATGTCGATAAACGTTTTTTTTAATTTAGTTTAGAGAATTTTTATATTTGATGACTTCTTAAATCTGTTGTTTCATATAATCTTTTTCAAATCTGTCGTCTGAGGTAGAAGTAGTCAAATAAGTACACGAAAATGCATCCTTGAAGTACGTACACCTATGTCTCAATATTAGGCAGTACCTAGTAGTGGAAACTGTTTCATTGTGTCCTGTGTTATTGTTGGACAACTGGGGTATTTTACAATAACATCAAAAAATAACCTACCAAAATCGAACAAATTATTAGGTAATCTAGTCCACGTGAATTTAAGATACATGTATAAAGCAACGTAATACTGAGAAAAACGGAATTCACTGCAGTATTTAACTGAGAAATCAAATAAAACTGAAAAAAACTTACTTTTTTGTCATAAAATCCAAAATAGCTTCATAGACATGTCGTTTCAAAAGCGGCGCGCACGCTAACTAGGGAGGAGCGGGGCGGGGGGTGTTTGAGGTTGTCTAGACTAGGTATACTGCACTACCCTGGTAACGTCGCGTTCGCGTTAGAGTATATATTCTGTGGTAACGTCGTTTTTGGGAAAATGGCGCTATTTCATTGTGTCCGACTGTTTCAACGTTGAACACTCGACCCTACATATTATGTAGGGTTACCATCTATGTAACGGAGGATGCCTGTCTAGAGTGTCTAGGATGCACTAAATGCCTGATTTTTCAGAAAAATGCTTGTCTTCCGGAAAAATGTCGCAGTGCGTTTTTAATTAGTTTCATACCAGTGTATAAAACTAACTAAAAACTTGTAGTCTTGCCTATCAGCTATAATAAAAAAACGGCCGCGCAGTGCAGTTTATAGTCATTTTCATCCACTAATCTTGTAGTCTATAGTTGGTGTTGGTATCATCAGCTCGTCTGTCTCAACCGTATGATGCCAGATGGTATGGTAAATGGTAACCGAACCCTAATCACAGAATAACTATACCCTAATCTTGTAGGCCTCGCGCTCGTAGCGATAGATGAACAGAAATTCATAAAAAGATTAAAATTAGCCATTATTGATGTGTTAAATCGTGTATCCAACCAAACAAATAAAATGTTTTTTTTTTTTTTAATTTATTTATTACTGAAAAACATAGAAAAAATAATACATTTAACTTTCGCCAAACTGCATAACAGTTTGTCGGCGAAATATAAAACTATGCTCTAGTTCTTAACAAAAGACATACAAAATAGGTGTTTGGAGTTAATTTAAAGTAACCTAACAAGAAACATTAAACAGAGTGCATACAGATTAGCTACTTCTTAATATAAATCTGAGAAAGCATTCTTCAAATATTTTTTTATAGAATACTTGGACTTTAAATTATTGTTGATTAAACCGAGTTTATTAAATATTCTAGGGGTAACATAAGATCTTGTCCGTTGTTTATAATAATTACCTGTATTTGGCTCTTTGTACTTAATATTTTTAGATTGTCTGGTATTATATGTATATAATCTTATTTCTTTATTCATGTCCGACTCAAATTGTTCTAAAGCTATCATATAATTTACTTTGACATCAATAGGCATTATTTTACACAGTTTAAATAAATCATAACTATTGTTAAGTTTTTTTCTCTTCTTTCTATTAACAAAATGCTTTAAAAATCTGAATTGTATTTTTTTAATTTTCTCTAAATAAGTCTTAAATGTAAGTCCATAAGATGCTAGTCCATAGCTTATAATAGAATCAACAAGTGCGTAATAAGTAACCAGTAATGTCTTTTTGTTTAGTGAGCGTTTAAGATGATAGAACTTGCCAAGTACAGGTCTCAATCGAGAACACACAGTTTCTATATGTTTTTTCCAATTCATATGCTTATCTATGTAAACCCCTAAGTACTTAAAATCTTGTACATATTCTATCTTAGGACAAGAGCAGTTTAATTTATTCTGATGTAAACAGGGATATGAGTGACCTATTATGCCTAGAGATGTGAAATTAATTTTTTTTGCTATTAAATTATATGGTGAAAATATGTGTAGACATTTGGTCTTGTCTATGTTAAGTAAAATGCCATTAGTCACATTATCAAAATCCAACTGTATTCGATCATGCATATTTTGTATGTCATGTAAGTAACTGCCTGTCTAAATACTAGATACACAAACTTGTAAGATAAAAAATTATCACAGTTTCATATGGGTGGGTGCCTCCTACCTACGTACGTAGTATGCCTAGCAACAGCAGTTTATCATGTTTATATCCTTAATCGAGTAGTAGGTATTTTGATAAAAATACTATTATTATTGCACTGTGATTTCCATTTCTTGAGCCGAATAGGTACTTTAAAAACAGTACCTTTTAGTAAATATTATTAATAATAATTAAATATTTTTAAACTTTTAGATTTCATGCATTCACAATGCTATTTTTATATTAAGATTATTACTATAATTAAAAAATATTAGAAAAAATCGACTCACCCGTAGCACGGTGCCGCATGCCGGACCGTCCCGTCTGAGCTGTACGGGTGAGTCGATTTTTTCTAATATTTTTCAATTATACTAATAATCTTAATATAAAAATAGCATTGTGAATGCATAAAATCTAAAAGTTTAAAAATATTTAATAATTAAATAGGTAAATATTTTTTAAATATGTGAATATTTTTATAAATAAGTGCATATTTTTAAGGTCCTATAGAGGTAGGTAGGTCTGCCATCTCAAAAACCTGCCGCCTAGTAGGACCGAAGGCGTAAAAATCCCGGACTTTGGAGTCTTGCTTGACCTCGGACATTTTATTTTTTTATTCACTTAGGTTAGGTTAGGGCTTGGTTAAAAAATACATTTCACCCAATAGGTAGGTAACTGACTGAAAAAAAATGGATTTTAAAGCCTTTTTTCGCATAAATAGTGTGTTAATAGTCATGGTAACATAATCCACCACGCGGGCCCATTGCGGATTGGTGTTTGAACCCTGAGAGAGTTTGATACTTAAAGTTTTAAGGCTACTTACAAGGTTTCAGCTCGGGCCAGGTTTCCGGGTCAATTCTGTAGTCCTCGAACTCTTGGCCTCCATAAGCTAGCAGCAGTCGAGCGCTCTCGCCCAGCGCCTTCACCGGGAAATATGTGAACTTGACAGCAGGCATGGTTCTGCAAAAGAATAGGAAAATGGTAAAGCAAATAATTCTCAACTTATTTTTGCAAACTTCATTTTGAAGCAAAATATCTGCTTGGAAGCTCATTACCAAACAAGACTTCTATTGTATTTGTATACATAACCTACCTACCTACCTAGGTAAGTACTTACGTAATTAATCCAAAATAATATTAAAACGTCGTTGGTTGAGATTAAACAAAAAAACAGACAATAATGTTATCATAATGAAATGAATAGTGAATATTAAATTGCAAGTTACTTATTTATCTACATAAATCAAATCTAGAAGAGTGCTCTTCTGTAGAATAGATAAATACGTAGCTCTCTCTGCTCTCTCTGCATGCAGACGTTTTTGTCTACACATCAAAATCTCATCAAATCTAATTTTGACAGTAGACAAAAGGTTTGTCCACATTGGGATGTCATTTGACATTTCGACACATAGACAATACCTTTCGAACTCGTCATGCTACGGCTTCGAGCATCGCGGCTTCAAACGCGTCTTTACTCTAAGTGCTACGGGATGGAAGGGGTTAAAAGCGGTTAAACAACAAAAAGTTATACCTAGGTACCTACTAGGTAGTATTATAAAAGTTAAAATGTACCTACAGAGTCAGAAATAAGTAGGTACTTAAGTTAGTATACTGTTTTTCTTTTTGGTTTAATTTTTATTTTTAGTGGAAATTGGTACTTTTTTTGTGCATAATGCTTTTTATTTTATATATAGGATACTATTGATATGTATATGTGGAGGTTTGTAATTGGCTTCGAGTAATTATTAATGTTTTATATGCCTATAAAGCTGTGTAAACCTTCCTAAAATAAATAAAATAAAATAAAAAGTATATTTATTTGTAAAATTACCACTCAAAAAGTAATTTACCAAGTAAACGTATCCATCCAATGCTTTCAACTACAGAAATAGCAATACCTATAATTAATTATTATAGTGCAGCCGCTGCTGCACGTAGGTATTAGGAAAGTTACTAAACATAACCTCGCTAGGTTATGTTTAGTAACTTTCCTAATACCTACCAAACGATAATCATTATGGCCTTCACGATTCCTGAATCACGAATAAATTATCAAGTCTTTAAATCGGTGTTTCATAATGGTTCTACCTAGGTATATACTTAAAGAAAATTCCTACTCATCTATTTGATTCTTATTGAACAAAATGTTTAACCCTAAACTAGAACGTTTGTTACTTGTTTGTAAAGTGTCTACTGGCGTACTGGTTTAAGTCGCTGCTCAAAACAGTGTAACATTCAATAAAATAATGTTTAAATAAAATATAAACTTACATTCAGTATTTAAAAGTCGTAGTAGTTGTTGAGTGAGGGTCGGGGCGTATGATTGGTATGATGCGGTGCGCGGTCGCCGGTCGGTCGGTCACTCGCGTGATCACTTCACTAACAAAATATAGTCACTCACTCAACTCACCCAACCCAACCCACCACACCGAACACCGCTACTTTACAGCGAAAAAGCGCTAAGATTTAAGATAAGATCAGCGGCGAGCTTTTTTAAAATAAGTACCTACTTATTGATTGAGATTCTTTATCGGTAGTACATAAATTTCAAAACCCTCAAGTCTAGTATTTATTCGTTCTCTTCGTTTAAGAGGGCCTAGCCAAAGAAACATTTGCAAATCTTCGTTATCGCTTCGCTTTCGAAACATGTAGGTATGGGATTGACATAAGGTTTCGTTAACTATCGAAATTTAAAACGTCAAATCCACATGTTTCGAAGCGAAACGATAACGAAAATTTCCAAATGTTACTTTGGCTAGGGGGAAAGGTCTTGATTATAAACTTTACAGCCTGGTACCAAGGTGGTCCTTGCAGACTCGTAGATGTAAATCTCCGGATTAATAGAGCTGTGCTTCTGCATATTCGTATCGTAGTCTCTTATTTAGATAGTAGTTTTACTTAATTAGTGTTTCGCAAGTAAATGCACTTTATAATATAAGCGAAGTATAATGAAGCTGGATCAGGCGCATTAAGCGCTTTATTGCTAACTACTTCTTTCTGTCGCCCCCCCGCTCACTGACACTGATCATTCTATTTTTATATTATGTGCGACCTAGGTATGCATGTAGAATGTTATTTGATTGAACAGATGTTGTTTGATGAGGTTGCCGGTCGGCCCGGTGTGGTGTTTAAAGACAATACCTATTACCTAAGTACCTACTTATTTAAAAAATTGTGTGTCGGATTGTTTAAAACAACCTAATCTCCTTAAATAAGTAGGTCCTACTTATGTGCTTCAACACCGCTTTTAGGTCCTTAACACTAGTGCGTTGAATGAGGGCTTTTCACATCACAATGACAAAAAACTGTAGGCTCGATAGATGGCGTTGATAAAAATAGGTGACAATGTGATTTTTTTACTAAAGCCGCGATTACATATTCCAATCTAGCATACCAATTTAGAGTTGCCACCCGTATTAGGTAATAAGTTAAATTTTAACAATTAATTTAAACAAATAGGTAACGCAAAAGGTCAACATTGTTTATGTTTTTTTTTATTTTCAATTCTCATCTCCAATATTAAACAATGTTTATCTTTCCGTTATAGGGTAAATTCACTTTTAAAATCGAACTTATTAATACAATATTGGCAACCCGAAATTGGAATGCTAAATCGGCGTATGTAATCGCGGCTTCTCTTCTTTTTGGACTCACTAGTACCTACCTATATTATATATAATATTATTTATAGACCGAGTTTTAGGTTTCAAAAATATTAAAGTTTGTTTTTTTTTATAGTTTCTGCACCATTAACTAAGACTAATACATGAATTTGTGTCATTTTGGGTGGATGCATAAGTGACAATTAAGGTTTTTGTCTTTTTTAACACTATCAATCGAAAAGAAAATTAAAGTTGAAAATTTTACTTTCATGATGATTACGAAGTCATAATCGATGTAAGTACATGAGCTTTTTGTGTCATCTTTGTCCACGGGAACACTGTTATTTAACTGACACAATTTGTGTCCAGTCTGTCGCAACTTCCATACAAAAAAAGATTCTATGAAACGGACACGAATTTTCATGGCGACTATAGTTGTCTCACTCTTCCTCATTCTTTCTAGTTCTTTGATGATAGGTCATCTGTCAGAGAAACATGGCGGCAACATTTAAAGTATTATAACAAACAAATAAAATTAATTTGTGAAGGTAGTTAAAAGTTTGTTTTATAATAGTTTTGTGATATTTAAAAGTTTGTTTTAATTTGTTAATAGTCAAGTTAAGGTGCAGTACATGTAAATCACAATGAAGCATGTAAAATGTGAAATTTGTGGTTTAAAATCGGCGTGAAAAGACGATACAAAACGGTTTTTATATGGCCAAATTTCCTTCAGATGAGCTTCGGTGAGTAATACATTAACCAATATACCTAACATTCGTTTACAATTTTTGGTAGGTATTTGAATGAAATAATAAAATTTTAGTCAGAAAAATAATCTGCAGGAAAATAGAGTGGTGCTACATCATATATAATATCGATATCGATGCTTTTAATTTTAGGTGTAAGAAATGGGCTTGGCCCAATTCTGATTAATTATTATTATAAACTAGTTTAATATTTTATTATAATTAATTATTATTTTATTATATTATATTAGCAATTTTATATCTGTCTTATTTCAGGTCACAACTAAGAGCTAATAAAATGTTCAGCAAAAATGCGACAATGACTTTTTTTGGTAATAATGAATACCTACTTTTAATTTAATTTTTTTATTATAATTGTAATTTTATATCCATTTTAATGTAACTCTTATTTCAGGTCACTATTGTTAAAATTATGGTTATCTATGCTTTGCATTTTTTTTGTGTCTGTGACTTTTATGACTGGCAACACTCTCTTGCTTCGCCTACGAGCTCAAGTTGATTTCATGTTTTGTGCCGTCCATTTTATTTAATTTTTTAATATCCATCATCTGTAATCATCAAAGTATATTGACGTACAAATTTTGTTTATTCATCTTGAGGATGTGAGAATAAATATTTGGAAGCCATTTGAAGGTTTATTTATTTGGACTCTATTCTATGATGGCTAGGAACGCATCGCCATTGCAGCACACGTCTGCTCATCAGGTTATTAGTGCCCAGAAGACCTAGAAAGAAAACCTAGATTGGTTGAGGAGTTTCATCGAGCGTACCTACCCAGATTGATTGAAAAAGTTCGAGGACCAGACCAGGCCAGATAATTAATTTTTTCACCTTTTTCCAACGAAATTTTTTTGAGGTTACCCGGTACACATCTCAACTCAAGCTTTACCATGGCTGATGCAGGTAACGTAAATAATTCTACGTCTGTCAATGTACATTCCTCTATAGTTGAACGACTGGATGGCGTGAGTAATTACCTAAATTGGAAATTCTCTATTAGGATGTTACTTGCTTTGGAAGATCTTTGGAAATGTATCGAAGGGACTGACAATGATGCTGCCCGAGATACAAAGGCACGAGCCAGGATATGTTTGTCGATTAACCCCAATTTATACCAATATGTCCGTGACTGTAATACTGCTAAAGAAACATGGCAACGTCTTGCTGACACTTTTGAAAACAAAGGCTTATACAGAAGAGTAATGCTACTTCGTCAACTTCACAGAGTAGAATACTCCCAGTTCAAAAATATGTCAGAATACATCGAGGGTGTTATGCGTCTTGTTCATCAATTATCTGACATCGGTAAGAATATTGACGATGCAGAGGTTGCAGAGATTTTACTCTCTGGCTTACCACAGGAATATGATGTAACAGTATCAAGCCTTGAAACAGCACAGCTGACGGACAGCCTTTCTAGTGAGCTGGTCAGGACTAGACTACTTCAAGAGGATCATCGACGCATTAATAATCAAAATACATCGGCTTATTATTCAAAGAACAAGAAACAATCTACTACAACTTTAACATGTGACTATTGCAAAAAGTCTGGACATTCCAGTAAACGATGCTATAAACGAAAAAGGGATTTGAAGAAGAAGGAAGAACATAATACTCTTATGGCGTCTGCTTATACCGCATCGACTTGTGAACATTTTGTGATCGATAGTGGAGCGACTAACCATATGACTAGTAACAAAAACATTCTTGTAAACGCCCAGAAGAAGAATTCAGTAGTATCTATAGCGAATGGACATAAATTGCATAGTGATTTAGTTGGTAAGATATCAGTTTCTAATAATTTATGTTTAAAAAATGTTCTTTTTGTGCCAGATCTCCAATGTAACTTACTCTCTGTCGGTCAATTGAGTGATGATGGATATACTATTGTTTTTTGTAAAGATGAGTGTAGGATCTATAATAATTGTAAAATTGTTGGTAACCAAGTTCTATTAGCTAGAAAAATCAACGGACTGTATGTTGTGAAAACGTCGCAAGTTGAGCCCGTCTCTGATTTGGAGTGTTCCAAGCCTCTGCCTTCTATGCAGAGGACAGCGATTGCTCACCATGCTACTTCGTGTGTGTCGATATTGACATGGCACAAGCGTCTTGGTCATCTATCCGGTAAAAGTATTAAATTACTTGGTGGAGGGTATCAGTGTGTTGGTGTTGTTTTGCAGAATGCGGACGACTTGCCAAGTAGCTGTGTTCCTTGTATGACTGGGAAGATGAGTGACTCATCTTACCCTCAGGCATCTGAAGAACATGCTATTGCACCGTTGGACCTCATACACTCGGATGTTGCTGGCCCGATGCAAGTTTGTAGCTGGGGCGGAGCCAACTTCTTGCTAACGTTCACTGACGATCACACCCGCAAGACATGGGGATATCTCATGAAGCATAAATCTGAGGTGAGTGCCCATTTTAAAGATTTTAAAGCTTTAGTAGAAAAACAAACTGGTTTAAAGATCAAAATTTTACGTACTGATAACGGCAAAGAATACTGTAATAATAACTTGTTGAATTACCTTAAACAAGAAGGCATCATACATCAGACTACTGTGCCGTATTGCCCCCAACAAAATGGCGTGGCTGAACGGGTTAATAGAACAGTGTTTGATAAAGCTAGATCTATGTTACAGGAGTCAGGTTTAAATTGTAGATATTGGGGAGAGGCTGTAATGACTGCCATTTATCTCAAAAATCATTCACCTACTAGTGCGTTGCCAGGAAATGGTATTCCTGAGTATGCATGGACTGGACATCCTGTTGATCTTAGCAATCTACGTGTGTTTGGCTGTATAGCTTATGCACTTGTTCCTAATGCCAAACGACGAAAGCTGGATCCTAAATCTAAACTTTATGTATTCGTCGGATATGGTGATACTTGCAAGGGATACCGTCTCAGTGATCCTACTGATCCTCGTCAAATAACATATTCTAGAACTGTTCAATTTATTGAATCTCAGTTTTTAAATGGAAGGGACGACTTAACAAAGAGCTTTAATAATGAATTATATTGTTATGACATATTATTTAAAAATGTTTCTAATGAATTAAATCAATGCAATAATGAAATTAGTAATGAATTAAATGAAATTGGCGAAAGCAAGAAAGACGACATTAATTTAAGTAATGATAAGTCTAACTGTGATAGTAGCTCATCTACTGATTTAAATGTTTCAGATGTGACACCGACTCTGTGTTCACCACTGTCTGACAACGTGTATGCTACTGGTGATGAAGGTGATAGCCATTCTGGTGATGATGCTGACGAGCGTAAATGCGCCGTGCCGTCTCTGCCGGAGGTCTCATCTCGAGGAGGAGATACGACTTCGTCGGAAGCCCCCGATGCGTCGAGTACCCGTCCTGTCCGCAGTACGCGTGGTAAAGTCCCTGAGCGCTATCAGGATTTTGATTTATCTGCTATGATGGCTGATCAATGTTCACCAGTTGAGCCCAATACTTACCAAGAGGCCATGGGTTCTACTGAGAAGGAGGAGTGGTACAATGCAATGGAATGTGAGTACAATTCTTTACTTAGAAATAAGGTTTGGACGTTGGTAGATCGACCTAAGAACGAAAATGTTGTAAAGTGTAGGTGGATTTATAAGAAAAAGTATGATGCTACGGGTCAGTTTCTGAAACATAAAGCTAGACTGGTTGCCCGCGGTTTTAGTCAGAAAGAGGGTGTTGATTTCTCCGATACTTTTTCACCTGTTGTCCGACACTCATCTCTTAGGATCTTGTTTACATTAGCCACTGAATTGGATTTGAGTATAGACCATATTGATGTTACCACCGCCTTCCTTAATGGCGAACTAAATGAAACCATATATATGGAACAGCCACAAGGTTTCAAAAATAATGACAAAGTGTGTTTGTTACATAAAAGCATTTACGGACTCAAACAAGCGAGCCGTATGTGGAATACAAAAATTAATAATATTCTAACAGGCAATGGTTTTAACCAAAGTAAATGTGAGCCTTGTATTTATATTAAAAAGACAGAACATAAATATATAATTATTGGACTTTATGTTGATGATTTGTATGTATTTCATAATAATTGTATTGATGATGTGTTGTCGATATTACAGAAAAACTTTGAAGTACGTCATCTTGGAATGTTACGTAATTGTTTAGGAATGAATGTCACAAGAAAACAAGGTGTTATAATTTTGGATCAAACTGAATACATAAATCGTTTGTTAGACAAGTATAATATGACTAATTGTAAGCCTGTTTCTACTCCTTTGCCAGTAAATTACAAGTTTGAAAAGTCTGATCAAACTAAGTGTATAGATGACGAGATGTATAAATATCGACAACTATTAGGTAGTCTTATGTACTTATCTGTCTGCACGAGACCCGACATTTCTTATACCTGTTCTCAGCTTAGTCAATATAATAATTGTTTTGATATAAGTCACTGGCGCATTGCAAAACGCGTGTTACGCTATTTGGCGGGAACTAAGGATTTTGGACTTCATTTTGTAAAGTTAGGTAACCTTAACATAACCGCCTACGCAGATGCTGACTGGGCCAATGACTTGTTGGACCGCAGATCTTATACTGGGTTTGCCATTAAAATGGGTAACAGTATAATAAACTGGGAGGCTAGGAAGCAGCGATGTAATGCTCTTTCTAGCACTGAAGCTGAATATCTGGCATTGGGTGATGTTTGCAAGGACATTTGTTTTGTGAGAAATTTCATGTCTGAACTTTTGAACAAAAATTTTGATGTCATTGTATTCAATGATAGCCAGAGCGCTCAAAAGCTCCTATATGTAAAAGAGTTTTCACATAAAAAGACCAAGCATATAGATCTGCGATACCATTTTATTAAGGACCTAGTTCAAAAAGGATTTGTTACTGTAAAATATCTAGAGACAGATTTAATGGTTGCAGACATTTTAACAAAACCTTTGAGTGTAGTTAAACATGAAAAATTTATAAAGGGTCTAAATGTTAAACCTATTTGTTAAAAAAAAAAACACTAAATTATGAATGGTTGTTATTTTATTATGTGACATGTTGTAGTATTCTTTTATGCATGTATATGAAACATTGTAATATTCGTTTGCATGTAGAGCTATTATGTATTCAGTGGTAGAGCTAGGACAGACTAATATTTTTGTTTAAAATTGAACAAAAATGTAAAGCATAAGGAGGAGTGTTAAAATTATGGTTATCTATGCTTTGCATTTTTTTTGTGTCTGTGACTTTTATGACTGGCAACACTCTCTTGCTTCGCCTACGAGCTCAAGTTGATTTCATGTTTTGTGCCGTCCATTTTATTTAATTTTTTAATATCCATCATCTGTAATCATCAAAGTATATTGACGTACAAATTTTGTTTATTCATCTTGAGGATGTGAGAATAAATATTTGGAAGCCATTTGAAGGTTTATTTATTTGGACTCTATTCTATGGTGGCTAGGAACGCATCGCCATTGCAGCACACGTCTGCTCATCAACTATTATGGTCTATAAGCAAATGAATTGATCGGCGAAAATGCGACGATGAGGATTAATTTTGATTTTTTTATTATAATGGCAATGTTGTATTGTTATGTATGTATTATTAATGAAATGTGCGGTAAAAATGCGACAGTGAGGATTTTTTGGGAAATACATATTTTTAATTTTTTTAGTTATTATTTCTAATATTAAACTGAACACATGCTCTGTTTTTTAATTAAAAGTACTGCCCATAGGTTAAATGCTTGATAATTAATTCTAACATGCTTGTTTGACTCAGTACTGGTTAAAAAACAGAGTATTGTGTCATGTTAGTAGAAATTTTAAAATTATTCCTTAAGTAAAGCGCAGTTCAGTGCATTCATCGATATCGATAAAAAAAATTAATACTATAAGGTCGCCCATCTCTATTTCTTTCCTGTAGGTTGGCAAAACATTGTTTTACATTCGTTATGTTGGCTACGTCGAGGTATGTTTGATTTGACATTTCGTAGATTTTTTTGGTTTATGAAGTCCCGTCTCTTCTTACGTATAGTATTGCTTTCTCTGTGTTTGTGTCGTTTTTATCAATGGAATCTTATATCAGATACAGTTGAAGCACAGAATATATAATAAGTTAAAGTTACCGTTACCTACTATAAGTTAGTTTGCAGTGTCGCTCGGTGGAACTGTGGGATATAGCGCTATCTCTTACTGACTCTCACACAATCTCCTGTCGCGCACTCGCTTTCGCATGCGCTGTGGTAGCAGGTAAATGCGGCAACAGCGCGCGCGGGCGGATAATAATGAATAAAATTTTATAATGATAACAGGATAGTCAGTTTTTCAATAATGTGTTATTCATTACGTCAGAATAATGCATTACATTATCTGTTATTGTAATAACGACCACCACTACCGGTAGCGCCAGCTAGCAATCGCTCGCTGAACGAAAACACGCCTCTGTGCTCACTTGACAATACTTGACATAGGTATTGAATATTGATATTTTTAATCTATACTCCAACTTTTAATTCGGTGCAGTAATTTGACAGCTCCAGTGTGCCCACTTTAGGACAAAATAAAAGTAGTGTCGTGACAAAATAATCGATCATTCAATGGGGTTGGTAAACTTTTCCAAAACTGTTGTGAATTATATATTTTCTGGTAGCTTTTGGCTTTGGAGTCAGGAATAACAAATTGCGGAATTTTTATAATGCTTCATTTTAATTTAAATAAAAATTTAAATTTTTAATTTATAGCATAGTACAAAAATCACTATTACGGCTGTATACGAAGGTAATGCCTTTGCTCCAAAGACTTTCTATGTTGTTGCTCAAAACAAAAAAAACAAAGGTATGATTACTCTTTGTCACTGTCTGTCAAATCTGTCAATCAGTTTTTTTAATCAGTAAATGCAAAGGAACTTCGTGTTCAGCCGTATGTTTGATATTTTATCGCGATAATAATATAAAAAAATATATTTGGTTAACAAGGTAAAATGAAAAAATCATAATATTATTTTCTTTATTCTTCTAACTTGTGCTATCAAAAAAAAATATAAAACAATTCTCTTCGAAAAAGTTTACCAACCCCATTAACATTCAGTTAAAAATCGGTAAATATAAACTATTAAGAATATAAATATTGTAATGAAAATGAAAAGTGTTCTGTTATAGGTTTTATGCTTAAACCAGGTTTATAAAACCGCCAAATTTTATGAATACTGTGATAATGCCTACGTGCACATGCTTTTGTAAAATAATAATGGAACATAACAGAATTAAAATTGCATTTTTTTTAAAGTGAGCTATTTTAGAATTATGAGAACTAGTGCGTGTAATGAAGTGGATAAAAATAATTTATTTGTTTTTTATTAAATTATGGTAGTGATTGGCTTGTTTTTCACGGGAATACAATTATCAAATTATCATATATATTTTTTTTCATATTTTCTAATAGTGTCACTTTTCCACAAAAATTTAGTGTCAGTTTTCAGTTAAAATAATGCCCGTGTTTAATATTAATAGATTTAAAAATTTAAACATTTAAGAGTAATAGATTTAAAAATGAGAATTATTGAATAACACTATCGTAGAAAAATCAGTTTTTATTATCTTTATAAATGTCCCTATGCTAAAATGACGTTGATGAGCACAGTGCTCACATAACTATCACGGCGTCCGCGTCACTAATACTATTAAAAACATGTCTTACATGTCATTGTTGCTGCCAACAACTGCCGCTCCCCCCTCTAAACTCCATAACGACACTAAAGCCATCTCAATTTCACCCGATTTTATATGGTGACGGTGTGGTTATCAACGTGCGATATTAATATCATTTTACCAAGCCAAACTAGACCTCATGTCATAAACAGACTATGAAAATATTTTTTTCTTAATTTTTTTAAATATAAAGAGAAAGAGATATAAAGAGGTCATTGAAATATATTACTACGTATAGAAAGGACAGTCTACGGTACATTATTGTCGCAGTGATCGCAAAGATGGCGGCTACGCATGCGCAGTGCGAGCGTGAGTTGTCAAAGAAAAAGTAACATGCAGACAGATGTGACACATTCTTCATAATGATTATGATATACCTACTTAGTAATTATTGCATAAAATTATAGTAAAAACGTAATTTAATTAGATAATTAGGTGTATTCTGATACTTATTCGAAAAATAAAAAGGAGGATGGACATTTAGTACCCGCACTAATAGTACCTAATCATTTGGTGTCGTTGAATAGATTTTTTTATTAGGTTGGTAAATATTACAATGGCAACTTGGAAAAATATTTACTAACCCAGATCCTTGTCCTGAAACCGCGGGAAACTCACAAAGTGCTAGTTTTATCCTTATAATATTAGGCTCTTTGTTACCCCCGTGAAATAGCTGATTTACCTCTGCGGGGGTAATTACCCCCAGCCTGCCTAGCATGACCGATTTTTATCGCGTGATATAGAATTTTATCGACACTGAACTGTCAAATTCCTTTGTCTTTTTGACAGTTAAACGTGATAAAACACCTATATCACGCGATATAAATCGGTCATGCTAGGCAGGCTGGTTAGGAACCTCTGGGGGCTTACCATCAGCAAATAAGAAACCATTCAGTTCAAAAGCAGGCCGTAAAAAAGACTGCTTAAGGCCTGCTTTCATACTAACCGTTGAGATCATGGTACGAAAAAGTAAGGCCGTTCAATATAAGTCCTGCTATAAGAGCTCATAGTAAGGCCCCTGCTATAGAACAATATACTTATATTGTAAACAACCAAAAAAATTACCACAACAAACCAATTGAACACGATTCAATCGGTTTTTGTTCACATCACTAGTCGACATGAGGTGGCAACATAATTTTACTAACTGACAGTTCGAGCTGTCAAAACACTGCACCGACCGACCACCGAACCGAATTAAAAGTCTGACTTCTGAGCATAGAGTACATTATTATACTAGAGATAGAGTTATCAGTCAGACCTAAAGATCAACGCCATCTAACGAAATGTGACAAAAAGTGTACGATTTTATAATATAGGTACTAGTAGGTTTCTATAAATCTTGACTTGTAATTTTTTTTGGGAGGTAACCACTATGTCATGAAATAAATTTAAAAAATTTACTTTATAGCTAATCAGCTTTGACTATATATAACTGTGAAAGACACACGATACCGCGATTCAGCACGGGATAGCGACATCTCTCGACTGTTTGACAAACGAAAAATGAGCGCCATCTATCAAATCAATCCGCAACTAAAATCTTAGGCCGCGCTCCCTTGTAGTGAGTCATAGAGTACATTATTATACTAGAGATAGAGTTATCAGTCAGACCTAATGATCAACGCCATCTAACGAAATGTGACAAAAACTGTACGATATTATAATAAAGGTACTAGTAGGTTTCTATAAATCTTGACTTGTAATTTTTTTGGGAGGTAACCACTATGTCATGAAATAAATTTAAATTGATTTACTTTATAGCTAATCAGCTTTGACTAAATAAAACTGTGAAAGACACACGATACCGCGATTCAGCACGGGATAGCGACATCTCTCGACTGTTTGACAAACGAAAAATGAGCGCCATCTATCAAATCAATCCGCAACTAAAATCTTAGGCCTCGCTCCCTTGTAGTGAGTCAAGTACTAAGTGAAAAGCCCCTGTAGTGAGTCAAGTACTAAACTAAGTGAAAAGCCCCTGCTTCTGAGTATAAATCATTAATTTCATTTTCAAATCGGTTCAAATAATTTGAATCACAGATTACTATTAGAAAATACCTAATTTTACCATTACCTAATGGAAAAGCCGGTGTTGTAAAGATTTCTTATGATAAACATTAAACCAATATATTATTTTACTCTTTGCATTAAACTCAGCCATTTAACATGAGCCAGCGAAGAGCTAACCGTACGAACACCTCAAACAAAGAAGAAATCGATGGCTCATTAGGAGATGCAATCAAAGAATGTGTTCGCTTTCTTATTTGTCGAGAAGGCAGTAAAAGGCCCATCAAGCGGGCAGAAATTATGACGCATTTAAGTTCTACTTGTCAGATACCACATAACCAAGTTAATTCGGTGATAGTTGAAGCTAATAAAATCTTGCAACGGGTAGGTGAATGTCTGAATGTACATAACTGAAATTTGCACGATAAGCCGTTGGTCCCGGCTGCATTTGCAGTCGTTAACACCCACCAATCCGCATTGGGACCGCGTGATGGGTTATGGCCCATCCTCTTTAGCACCTATAAGGAAGGCCTGTGCCCCAGCAGTGGGGACATTAAAAAATGGCTGATGGACACTTGTTGTATGGTCTGTGGTAACCAGTTTACTACTGTACTTGTACTATACCTACACCCTAACACCCTTTGAAGTAAAACAAAGTCTTTTCCTAACTACAACTCGACCAAATTAAATGGTGTCATGAACTTTGCTGTCGTGAGCCTAACTATCTTAGTTGAGTTGTAGTAAAACGAGTATGTCACTAATAAAATCTTGTTCACAAAACTTACGCTCATCAAATAATCATGTACTTTACCCAGAGCCTCTGTATTATTTGATCTTTTGGTTCACCATCTCTACATCAAACTGCTATCTTAAAAATACTTATATGTTGCAGGTTTATGGTTACAAACTAGTGCAGGTGGAAGCGAAAGGTGGCATACAGTACATTATGATTCTCAGAGAAGACAGCGAGTCCCTGGACTCGACTGCAGTTGATTCAGATCACAGGAAGGTGCTGATAGCTGCCCTTACTCATATTTATATGAGTGGAGGATTGGTTAAAGAAGGTACCTATTTGTTTCTTTATAAAAAGCCAACTAAAAAGTTTAATTAAACACTCATGAAGAGTTGAAGACACATAACCAATAATTTTTACTCATTAAATTGTCATTGCCTTAAAATTAGGTTTCCCTGTTTTTATTTTATTAAAGTCGCAACAAATGTCATTGATTTATTTATTTATTCTTACTAATATTACAAATGCGAAAGTCCGAGAAAGACATTATGGTACCTTCATCCTGAAAAAGTACTGTTCCCGAGGGATAAAGAAATAACTGACCATGCAAACAAAGTTGCAGGTGGTTGCTCGTAACTTATAAATAAATTGAACACACAAAAATAATTTCAGAAGTTTTTTTTATTCTACATTATAATACTACTCTAAAGTTGGGAATGTTGTAACCAGGGACCGAAAAACCCCTTTTTTGGTTAACCCAATTGATAGGGAAACCTATTAAAAAACTTACCAAATGATAGGTTTTCCCTTTCGATAGGGTTAGTCGACGTTATACTTACGTATTGATAGGGTTTTTAAAAACAAATTTAATACCCAATCAAAAACTCTTTTAACGGTAAGCAGTTCATAAAATACCCAATCAAAACCCCATTAACGGTAAGCGGTTTTGGTCCTTCGGCCCAGGTGGAACTAGGTATAAATAGCTTGAACACATTTTAAAACCCCTTCATAAAGCCTTCATAGGGTTTCCTCAATAGGGTTTTCGTATTCGGTAAGTGCTTACTTGGGTTACCCTTTCGATAGGGTTACCGTATTGATAGGGTTTTTGAAAACAAGTCTTTGAAATACCCAATCAAAAACCCCTTTAGCGGTAAGCGGTTCCCGTCCTTGGTTGTAACATTAAATTGTTTCATTTCATATAACAATAAATTGAGCCACTCAGGTTTCAGAATTATATGAAAGTATACTTGATGCACATAACATAATGTCTAATATTGTTGTAAATTGGTTTCTTTTCAGATGACATGTGGAAGTTCTTAGCGGAAGCTGGCTTGCTGGAAGAAAACGATCATGCTGGAAGGAAGTTGCTCTTAAACACATTCACTAGGCAGTTGTATTTGATGTACTCTAAGGTAATTAAACTCAAACATTAGAATTCAGGCACTTATTGAGATAGGGCAACTCTGATGATCTGGGGCCGTACCGGCTAACGCTCCGAACTTCGGCAAGTCTGCTGGGTCTTTAAATTTATCTGTAGTCAAATGAATACAGATAAATTGAGCCCTAATCAAGCCAAAATGGCGAACCCCGATTCAGCCTCCCTAGCATGACCGATTTATATCGCGTGATATAGCATTTTATCGACACTGAACTGTCAAATTCCTTGGTCTTTTTGACAGTTAAACGTGATAAAACGCTATATCACGTGATATAAATCGGTCATGCTAGGCAGGCATGCCTGCCTAGCATGACCGATTTATATCGCGTGATATAGCATTTTATCGACACTCAACTGTCAAATTCTTTTGTCTTTTTGACAGTTGAACGTGATAAAACGCTATATCACGCGATATAAATCGATCATGCTAGGCAGGCTGATGTCAAACGAACATCGATATCTTCCAAAGAACTTCGGCAAATAGTACAATAAGAAATTCCATACTTTTGATTTATCTGTTTTAAGTTGAAGCCTGACAGATTTGCCTGAAATAAATAGCAGTGTTTTTTAAACTTTTTGCAGTCAAGGACCGACCCTAGTCTTTTTTTTTTAAATTATTTAAAGTCAAAGAATAATAGGAAAAGAAAACAAGCCTTATATTAAAAATCACTTTTATTGGTAGTTTTTCATTACGGAAAGGATTAACTGACCCCTGATACACTTGCTACGGACCGCTAAGGGGTCCATGGACCACAGGACACCCTGTCTAGTAATTAAACTACAAAGCTGATTTGAAAAAATAAATTAATCTCCATTATGTGTGCATAATTATACTGTATAAGCCCCCCTAGCCAAAGTAACATTCGCTAATCTTCGTTATCGCTTCGCCTTCGAAACATGTATGGGATTGACATAAGGTTTCGTTAACTCTCGAATTTTAAAACGTCAAATCCCATGTTTCGTAGCGAAGCGATAGCGAAAATTTGCAAATGTTACTTTGGCTAGGGGGGAAGATCTAACTAAACAAAACGTAAAGTTATCTTGTAGCACTTATTGGCAAAGAGGAAATAAATCCAGGAAGAAAGAAATATAATCTTGAATTCTTGAAAGTTGTGCTTTTTTCAAAGTTGTACCTATTTCCATAGCTGTTTTTTAATTTTTATTTCAGGTTGGCGAAGGTGAGCTGGCTAGAAATATATTTGAATGGGGGCAGCGCGCTCTTGAGGAGGTGCCCAAGCTGTTCTTGCTAAACAAAATGGCGACGGTATGGATGATTGATTTTTTAGGCCACGTACCTTCTATCAAAAATACCCTAGATGCTCAGACCAAATAAAAAAGTAAAGACGGAGTCTTCCGACAAAGCGGTGAGGCAAGGCGTGTAAAACTACGCCTTGGCTGTGTACATACACAGTTCATGCACACACATGTCGATACCTCTGGGTTCAAAGGTCGTAAAGGACAAAATGCAATTTTACAGGAGAAGCAAAAAACGAAAAAAAAAAGAAATTTTGTGTCTATCTTTTTTATTTATTGAGCTATTATAATGGAACCTAGGAAGAAATTGCTTAGAATTTAGGGTATTTTCTACAACAGTATTCAAAAACTGGCCCAGAGCTGTATTTACGAAGATAAGATGTCCTTTACGACCACAAAATTACGATAATGTGTCCTTTACACTATACAAAATCTTATCCTATGCAAGACTTTAAGAGCGTAAATCTATTTCACTGCGCAAAAGTGTATTGATTTGGTCTTAAAAGATCACCATCTGAGGTATTTAGTAAGAGTAAATAGTAATTAGGCTCAATTACTAAAAGTATATTGTAATTTTGTCTATAATTGTTTGTTAACCGTTTCATTTTTTTTTTAAATATAATGCTATACAAATAAAACATAATTTTGTGATTAAATCGTTTATTTAAAAAAAACTATTAATTCAAATTATTAATTTTACTTTCAAAGTCTGTTTTTTTATTAGGATGACAAAATGACAGCTTTACAAGTCAAATTTAAAATTATTTTGAATATTAATTACGATTTTTATGATTCTGCTTCTGATAAAATCAATTAAAATTACCTAAAAAAATATGTAATTACTTAAGAATTACATTATTTCCAAATAAACTGAATGTTCAATTACAAAAATGTGAAACGTCATTATTGTATTTAATAAAAAACAGACCACCTAATTAAAAGTATGTTCAACAAACAAATCAAAAAAACTTAAAAATTAATAAGGAAGAAGAATAATAGAGCGGATAAATAATAATTAATTTGTACTTTCTCTTCATCCGCTCTATTCTTTTCTATTAATTTTCCTAAAGGAAAAATAAACTAGTGAGGAAGAAGAAACGAATTAAAAAACTTAGAAGTTTTAAACTTAATTCCTTTGTTAAACATCTTCCTTACTAATTTCTTCGTCCTCTTCATCAGTTTCATTCAAATTATCTATGAGCTCGGCGTTGCATGGAAGTTCTTTAAAATCCTTATGAAATCTTTTTGGAATTGTTCCATTTTCGCATAAATTTATAAGGTCTTTGTATTTTGCTGCAGCTATGGGTAATCTTCGATTATATAATGGCTTTATATCCATATCTATTACTGGGTTATTTTTAGGCTGGCTTTTTTTTCCTTTTGACGTTCCCTTGCCTTTCCCCTTCCCTTTTCCTTTTCCAGTCGTTCTTACCGACGATGACCTTTACTCGCATATATTTGATTTATTAACATTTGCAACCTAAGGTCGTATAGGACAATTGGAAATGTATATACAATTTACGCCCTAAAAGCTATTGTTAACTCTTGCTTTACTACCAAGGTACTAGGTTTTGTTAGTTTAATGTCATTTACATCCATTTTTTCACAATAAATTCTGTTTGGAATGCCGGATATCATAGGTCGTAAAGGCAAGTTTTTTGCGAATTTCGAGAAACGAATTACATAGATCGATAGAGAATTTAATTCTGAGTAAAACTGTGTAAAAAACTAATTTTCGCCAAAATGTCCTTTACGACCTTTGAACCCAGAGGTATCGATGTAACGAAACTACGCCTTGGATTTCCATTCCATATCGAACCCTGCCGCCCGGCCCCCGCCCGCCCCCTTTGCACGCACACATGTACCATCAAAAACCGGCCTCACTTCGTTGTCCGCAACCACTACGCAACACTCCATCTTTCTTTTTTATTTGATCTGACCCTAGATGTCCGGTCAGAGTCTAAAAAATGGCACCTCAAATAGCATCCCACTTACAAACTGGGCACTTATTTTGCACAAAGTAAGTCATAAAAGATATGGTTTTGTACTAAATAAGCTTATTTTGTACAAAATAAGGGGTGATTATGTACGCGCCAAGTTTGTAAGTGGGACGCTATATGAGGTGCCATTTTTGCATACTGTTTTAGTCCGTGAAGCGTTATTTAGGATATTCTTGATCGAAGCCACGTACGCACCGACAGGTGGCTTGCTTAGCGCTTAGTGCCTAGATAGATAGTCACTTAGCGGCGAATAAACGATCTATAGACTGGGTCAATTTAGAAAAACGAACTTTTCTATATTGGCTCAGGTCTGGGTGTTTGTAGTTCCACCATTGTCTCTGATTTCCATAACACAAGTGCTTTAGCTACTACTTACTTGGAATCAGAGCAATGTTTGTGATGTTGTCTAATATTTATTTATTTACCTTCTATTGAAAGATCGCATGATGTCCTTCAGCCATTTTTGATGTCCCCACTGCTGGGGCACAGGCCTCCCTTATGGGTGGTAAGGAGGATGGGCCATAACCCACCACGCGGGCCCAATGCGGAATTGGTGCGTGTTAACGACTGCACATGCAGCCGGGACTAACGGCTTAACGTGCCTTCCGAAGCACGTAAATTTTTGGTCACCCATCGCTTGACCGATGAACGGATGGGAACGTTGCTTAACTTCCGCAATCGCTGGGCCGGGCGCTAAACCACTGCGCCACCGAGCTCCTCTTTTCTTTCGAGAAATTAATTCATAAGTTAATATCTTATGACATTATGAATAGCCTAACATTCTTTGCAGGCATTCGAAAAGACTCCTGATTATTGGTGTGAGCAACACAAGGACGCTACTGAAGAAACCAGTGCGTGATAACTACTAGGCAGAAGATGTTCAAGTATAGTAGAAGTTACCATGGTAAAAATTAGCGCCGCCATTACATTTATTTTTATTACTCGTAAACCAAGTCAATATTTAAAAAAAGCTCATGTAATAATCACATAAATTGTCTCTAATATTTTTTGAATAACTCTTCAACAGTTTTCATTCTTTGATGAATTGTAGCTGTTGAAGAGTTTTTAAAAAAATACTAGAGACAATTTAAGAAGCAGAGTCTGTAGGAAAAAATAACTGAGCAAACAACTGGATACTGGCGAAATCCAAAAGGGAACCGCCAAAGCACAAAAAGAAGAAGAAGAAGACAATTTAAGAGATTATTACATGAGCTTTTTTTAAATATTGACTTGGTTTACGAGTAATAAAAATAAATGTAGTGGCGGAGCTAGTTTCACTACCACCGCGCCTTAAGGGGATTGTGAACCACGTGGTCTCCATACAAACGGCGATACCGTTTCCCACCCTCTAAACCTTAACCTACAGCAATGAATTTTTGGTATGTTTTTGAAATGCCTAAATACTAGGGCTGTACGTTTTGATTTTTTAAATATCTATAATTGATTTCGAAATATTTGCATTTTAGTGATTTCATACAAAACACAAAAGTGCCAATATTTTCAAATCTACAATGAATATTTTAAAAATCAAAACGTACAGCCCTAGTTTTTAGGCATTTCAAAAACATACCAAAAATTCATTGCTGTAGGTTAAGGTTTAGAGGGTGGGAAACGTTATCGCCGTTTGTATGGAGACCACGTGGTTGACAATCCTCTTAAGAGACAAGCTTAAATACTTTATGTGTAAACATTGTCGAGACTGTATTTCGTGATTTGTTATTAAAGTTACAATAATAATATTAATATTAGTCCGACTTTTATTCTATTTGTTCATAGTCTATCTCGAAATAAACGACAAGTTAGCGATAGAAAAAGGAAAATACAATAGATGAATCTGCAAATAGGCTTCGTTTCGAATCGAACTGTCAAAAGTTACGGAAACCATAGAGTAAATTATATGGAAAGAAGCATTCGGATACGGAAAGTTTCGGACGTTTACGAATAAGAATTAGAAGGATATTAATTATTGTATCTTTACGTAACTAACTAATTGGTAGAATTTTATTATGGTTCTTGGTAAAATTCAATCAAGGCTCTTTAAAGTAATTTTATTTTATAAAGTTTTTAAGAAGTATTCACATTAATTATGAGTCGTCACCCACGAAGCCTTTGTTGTCATTCTGATTCTGTTTGGCCTTCCTGATGCTGACGTCCACTTGCTCTATGGTGTCCATGAGGGGTAAGTGCTTCGTCTCCGGAGTCGCTATGATGGAGAGCCCCGTGATCAACGATGACGCCCCGAAGCACAACGCGGGAACAACTACGGAGATGTCATTCTGTAAAACAAAGAAAGAATGGTCGACTTTTGTAAATTAGTTTATTTTCGTTAGCTTTTGACGGAGTAAAACATTATCTAAACGTGTTACTTATTAATTAAAAAATTAAAAAGCGTTTTGATTTTGTCTTTCTAAGATAGGTTGAAAGTTTACTATAATACACTAAGTTTTAGTTTTTTTTAGTTAAGTGACAATAAGGCCGAAGGTGGAAGCGCACTACACCCGGAATCCTCATCAATGAGGAACTGGCTATCCTATCTTACCTCTAACTGCCGGAACACAACAATTTAAAAATTGTTGTTATGGCGTCAGACTTAGGTAAGATGGTGGTAGCTAGCCAGGTGGACTTGAAATAAGCCTTACCTACCACCAACTAAACCGAATACAAATTGTACCCTGGGAATCGAACCCGGGACCCCTGCGACTTACACGAGAGTGGACGAACTACTAGACCATGGAGGCGGCTAATGAGGTTTGTGAAGAACTGAAATAACTACGTGAAATAGACATACTAAACAATATTTTTGAGCAGAATTTGTGCATGAAATCACAGATGAAATAAAGTTCCTGAACGAATATGTTGAGCAAAGTTTTGTATAGAAGGTAGAACGTAAAATGTAGAATAAAATTGGTACATCCATCGATCACCTTATCGGTTATCGGGACTTACTAAGATAGGCGTGAGTGGAGCCAGCATGCCGCCCAGGTGTCCGGAGAGCGAACAGAGCCCCAGCAGTGAGCCTCGCGCGCTGGTCGGGAACAGCTCCATGCAGTAGGTGATGGCGCCGGTGAAGCACGCGGACACCACCACCTTGCCCGACAGGAATAGCAGGACCTTGGCCCAGCTGACCGCTGTGATTTAAAAAAAAATGTGTGGCTGCGAATGCTGCGATACGAATCGATCGAACAATAAAGTAGATCCTTGGTAACTTCGATCATCTATAGGTACCTGTGAATATTGCATGACAATGGCATTTGTGGGACACCTCAAACTCCCCCAAACCGCAGCCCACTATGAAAGTCCCCCACGACTTATCATACAAGTTGACATTTAATTTGTCAAACGGCATGTGCCACATTTCAGCTTTGCTGTTGTATGACGTGCTACATCCTCAGGTATAGATGATCGAAGCTTGGTAAGTAAGTAAATGAGTATGACTGTTCTAAATATAGCCAGCTATGACAACTTTATGCGAAGCAGATACTTTTGTATGTAAAGTACATGGAGAATTTTATTGTGTCTCCATACTTTGGTTTGTATTGGTTCAATGTATATTGGACATTAATGTTAAATGATCAAAGATCCAGGGTGTTGACGACACCATGATCATAATAATATATATTAAGTACGTTCGATCGCGAGTATTTCGGGAATTTCGGAAATGATTAAACTTACATTCGGGCACGAACGCTGATACTACGCACAATCCACCGCATACTATGAATCCAACGATGAGGGGGGTCTTCCTTCCAATTTTATTCATCAAGTACAACGATATTAGCTCCCCAGGAAACGACATCACAGTCGACAGCAAGAAGTTCACGTACTTATCACCAGGCAGCCATACAGAGTTGATCATTATGCCATAGTACACGAAGTTTGACGTGAATCTACAAAGCGAAGCGACGATGAGCCTTTTCATCATCTCCTTCGACTTAAAGATATCTCCGTAACTTTCCTTGGTCTCATAATTTTCTATTTTGAACTTCTCTCTGAGTTTGTCTGCGTCTATATCGGAAAGGTCTTGTGTGTATACATTTATTTTGTTTGTCTTTGCAATTTTTTCGATGCTTTCTATTGCCTGTTTCGTTTTGCCATTCAGTATGAGCCATCGGGGACTCTCGTGCAGTAGATATATTAAACAGAGGCATAAGATGGATGAAGTGTAAATTATGATGGTAAGTATCTTCCAGTTGTGTACAAACATCGCTAAGACTGCGAATATTAACTCGCCCATGTAAATTGAATATGCGAATAATACTCCTGATAGAATGCGATGCTTTCTTCCTGTTATTTCAATCACTGAAATGTAATTTAAGACATATCGTCATCATCATTATATATCAGCCGCACGACACCCACTACTGCTGGGTATAGCCTAATATAAGTAGTACCTATGTAATAGTAATTACCACCCTTGTTCTCCTAGTCTGGCTTAAAACTGATGCTGTCTTTTTGATCTGCTGAGAAGAAGACACAGCACCAGATCTTTACTGCTCGAATTAGGAGGAAGAAGTGTTCAACGATCCTACCGATATACATTTTAAAAATATTAAATGCTCATTTCATTGACATATTTAGGTACCTACTTAATTCTCTTATTACCTATCTGTGTCGCCATTATAACTAAATACTTATAACTTATTTGTGAGACTCACTTAAAACAGTTGCTATAGAGAAACATCCTCCGCAGAGCAATGCCTCCAGAAACTCTATGGTAAGGTAGACGTAGTAGGATGTGGCGAAGATCTTGAATACGCCTACGAAGCTTATCACCATCGAGAATACTAAAATAGGTTTGCGGCCGTACCTAAAAAAAATAACAAGGTCATTGGTAAAGCCAGATTTGAAAATATTAATTTGCTAATGTAATCACCTAGAGAGGTATCGCTTAAATTCGTTTAAAAAGATGTAGAATACTTATTAATCCATGTTTTGAACGCGAAGCGATAGCGAATATCTGCTACGTGATTTTGTCTAGGGAAGTATAATTTACTTATTTGTTTCGACACTTTATTACCAGTGAACGAAATAGTCAATAAGAACTATTTGTGGTATTAAGCGTACTCTGAGGGTCCATTATGAAAAGTTTCACGCGATACACGCAGCTGCGTCCGTGCTTCGTTATTATGATTGTTTCCTATTACAAAGCACTTGCGTATGCGATATCGCAAAGTGATTGCGTAAGTTTGACAGTTTTCTCTAGCGAAAGTTAATATACCTAACGGGTATATTAACTTTATGATCCGACATTATTCGTTCAATGTCTCTGGGCTACGATAGCCAAATTGAAAATGTGTTTAATAGCCACAACCGACGAACTGCGGACGACTATCGTGACCAAGTGACTGCGTTACGCAATTGCGTATGTAATTTTCGTAATAGGCCCCCAGGGAGCCTGCGGGTCTACCGGCTAAAAATAATGAAGTTAATGTTAACTGTAATTTGACAGATAGATATGATACATTGCTTCATTTCTTTGGTAAGTTTTTATTTGTGCCAAAACGAAGTAGCAATGTATCACATACTTACAGTTAACATTAACTTCATTGTTTTTAGCCGGTAGAACAGCTGGATCGAACTTGATTCCGGACCTTACATTACATAAGTACCTAATCGTGACAGATGTACTTTTTTTAGCTCAGCTACTAAAATTGTCCTTATTCACGACATTCCATCTCGAACATACAGTCAGCAAAGTTATGACCTTAACAGTTTGAAAATAATAGGTTCGAACTAAAAGTTCGTCTTTACCTGCCTCCATTGTTTTTATACAAAAGATGCTTTTGTAAGTTTTGGGTAAATGCAAGACAATACAAACTACTCAATCTAGAAATGAACCTTAAGGTCATATCTTTGCTGACAGTACATACCTAGTTGCATCACAAGTTTGAAGCTAAATACTAATTTTTGAATCTGAATTTATTTTTTGACATTACTATTACCATAAGAATAATATTACCTAAATTAATTAATAATACTAATAATCCTCTATGACCAGTTATGAACTGATAATTTTAGAAAACAACATAATAATAATAATAATAAATAGTCCCCACGCAAGCCTGGCAAAAGGACCGGGCTTCGTCCCGAAAATTTCAAGCCGAGATACAATAATAATAATAATAATAATAATAAATTACACTTTATTGCACACATAAAAAGAATTACAGAAAGAAGGACAGTTACATAAAAAAAGCATACATGAGGCAGCCTTATTGCTAAGCAGCAATCTCTTCCAGGCAACCCTTGGGTGAAAAATAAATAAAGATAGGAACAAAAGGGGAGTGGGGTGCAATTATGAAAGGAATAGTGCGTTTGAAAGTAAGTATAAGTATCTAAAAATAAATACAATTAAAACTACAGGAGAATTATATGCAAGGTGTTTGATAAAAGCCTTATAAAGCTGAACATGGTAGATAGGGACCATCAAACTGAACAACTTTTACTATGGGATCAACTCTGAAATCGCGAAAAAAAATTAGCTATTTCATACATTTTGATATTTTTAACAGACTTCAAAAAAGGAGGAGGTTCTCAAGTCAACGGTTTTTTTAAAGTTTAATTTTGAATCTGTTTTGTTTTCAGGTTTTTTTGAAGGAGGTTTTCCTTTTTTTTCGTTGTGAATTTTTGTATGAAACAGCTGATTTTTTTTTCGCGATTTCTGAGTTGGTCCCATAGTAAAAGTTGTTCAGTTTGATGGTCCCTATCTACCATATTCGGCTTTATAAGGCTTTTACCAAACACCTTGTATACCTAGGTAAAAACTTAATAGTCAGACAGAATAAGAGGAAAGGAAATAACTTCTAACTCTATCTCGGAAGGAACTAAGAGTCTGAGCTTTCCTGATATCCTCTGGAAGAGAGTTCCATAAGCGGACAGCTTGGACAGTAAAGGAATAGGAAAAGAAATCGGTGGAGTGTTGTGGAATTTCAAGAGTAAGATTTGAAGAAGATTTAGTCGTAGTTTACACTGCGAAGAGGAAGAAAGTGATTTTAGTGCTTGTACGGTCTACGTGACGACTTACATTTAATTTGTATAGTCATCATTTTTACTGTTTTCAGTCAGTCCACATTCAACTCGCGACTCATCAATTAGCGTTACATTTTCATTACGCAATAAAAGTTATTTTTCACTCCTCTTGCTCAAAAAGTCCGTCATTGTAACGTACAAGAGCCGAGATAAAATAGCAAAATAACCCCTAGTTGATAAAGTTTTTTCTTTTTTAATGTTTGTCTATTACAATGAGCCTACTAAAACCAAAAAGTCTTTATTCATAATCACGAATAAAAACTCGCTCGACTTAATACTGTTTCTCATTGTTATTTTTAAAAATGGAACTAAACTTCGATAAAATCATAGACTTATTTATACCCTGCGCACAGTGAGTTAATCCTAGAATGCGTGTTTGTGTTGCTTAGCTGCTACAGCAGAAATTACAAAAGGTACCATGGCGCGAAATCATTAGAATTTTTCTATAATTACAAACTGATTGAATTGTGTGACTGTAATAGGAAAGAAATACTTTTAAGAGGATTGTCAAGCAAACGGTCTCCATACAAACGGCGATAACGTTTCCCACCCTCTAAACCTTAACCTACAGTAATTAATTTTTGGTATTTTTTTGAAATGCCTAAATACTAGGGCTGTACGTTTTGGTTTTTTAAATATTCATTGTAGATTTGAAAATATTGGCACTTCTGTGTTTTGTATGAAATCACTAAAATGCAAATATTTCGAAATCTATTATAGATATTTAAAAAATCAAAACGTACAGCCCTAGTATTTAGGCATTTCAAAAAAATACCAAAAATTAATTACTGTAGGTTAAGGTTTAGAGGGTGGGAAACGTTATCGCCGTTTGTATGGAGACCGTTTGCTTGACAATCCTCTTAATCTTTTGCCGTCAAGCACAAATTATTTATTTAAATATTTTACAAAAAGTTTATGAAGTTGGAGGATAGAAAAACAAGTGGAGTCTGGAACGGGTGGTAGGAAAATATAGACGATTCAAAAGTACTTAATAATTAAGTTTATTTGAATAAAGCTTATTTCACTTTCACTTTCACTTTCACACTTTCAGTGGATTCGTTTACGGAAGTAGGTATAAACTATTTAATATTATATTTTATTTTCTCGCAATCGTAGTGAAAAGTATAGTGTAACACACGACGCTAAAACCCATTGTATCTCGGTTTCTATTTATTCCCTCGCTAAAGCTCGGGAATAAAACTACCTCGTATGCAATGGGTCATTTTAGCGTCTTGTATAACAATCTACTATTTACAAGTTATTCAAGTTTTATCATTCATCTCTTTTGGTGTGTGGTCATCCAACCCATACAGTGCTGGTCGGCAAGAAATTAATTCATTATTTTCTCCATTTAAACTAACAAAGTACCTTGTCCATTATTGTTTTACTAACAACTCTGGATCTATGATATCTGAGAATAAATTATTTTAATTAAATTAAATTTAATGTGATAGGTCCTGTCTTCGCCGAGTTGCTTCAACTTTCAAATTCAACTTACGTCAAACGCATGCAATATTGCCTCCAAACCGTGCACTTTTCCTTTCAACTTTCTGCCATACAAAGCCGATTTGGAAAGATAGGGCATGCGCTATTGCTCCCCATGAGGCATGCATCTGTTGAATGCGCAAGAGGAAAGCGAAAGCGCACGGTCTGCGTGCGTAATTGAATGCCTTGAGGCATGCGGCAAAGTGAAAGGGAACGAGAAAGCGATCGTATGAAGACACACCATAACTACCAAAGTAGCGACTCAGTCGTGCAACCGTTTTTTTAGGAAATGACTTTGTTTCAGTAATGTATGATCTCTTAATTAATAAAATTAACATCTTACCGATCTGCAACCCAACCAGTGACTATCATAGCTATTAATATTCCCAAATTGTGTATGGCGCCGATAGCGTTTATGTGCCATGATTTGCAGGCTAGGTTTAACTGAAAATAAAAATAAAAGTTTTCCTGTATTCCCATGAATTAACTAGATCGAACCGAGATATTATAATTTGGTGGTAGAGACATATACAGCTTTTAGAAACCATGAGCAAAGTTGTTAAATAACAATAAAAATAAATGAAATTACCTATACCATGGACGAAATATAAATTATTTTCGTCCATGCCTATACAAATCCCGGAGAGTAGCCACGACCAACTTTTGTCTCCGCAACTATTTTGTCTCTCACATGGTTTGTATGAAAAGATGCCGACTGCCGATGCCGCGTCGCAACTCGCTATGTGCGCGCGCTTTCACACGGTAAAAACAGATTTCTTAAAAAAAGACAAATTGCTTTGGCTTAAGACATATTTATTGAATCTAAGAAAATGATCCTCTCCCTATAGACGCTAGACAATAATTTCTTCGTAATAGTAAAAAATACTCTTAAAGATATTTAGTTGTTACAAGAATAATACATTTATTCCAAGACACGTGTTGTTTCATTCAAGACAACGTTATTTTGTACAGTCAAGTAAATGTATTCTTGATACGAAAATCTTCTATATCTCTTGTAGACTAACCTTAAGTAAATTATTATTTTACTCATAAGTAAATGTTTAGTTGGCCTAAGTAATTACTGATTTTTGATGAAAAAAATTAAATGGAAAATTGAGATTTTGTCTATTGAATGAAGATGTATATTTTGTTGTTGTTGTATATTAAGTGGAGATAATTGGAGAACACCGATGACTTCCTTCCTTTAAAAGTACAGATTTAACTTTTCTGTCCAAAAATAACAACGTGGGCGCGGTCTACAAAAAATCAAGGTAGGTAAATAAAAGTGCTCGAAAGAGGAGTGGAGTCCGGGAAGCCGTTCCAAGTAGGACGCGACACCCAGAGGCAACCAACAAACAAACCCGATTGAGCTTGACAAAACAAAATTAAGTCCGACTACTTAAAGAACTAGATAAAAATCTTAACACCGCGGGTCAGACCATGATGTATGGATAAATTTCTCAAAGCAAAAATGTTATCGTGTTTATCGAAAACTATGATTCCGTTGTTTCGAAATTTTTGTATTTCTCTGTTTAAAACAAAATTTCTATAAGCCGAACAAAATCATTTCTTAGAACAAGAAATAATACTTCATAAACAATAAACTTTCTCTTAATAGAAGAACATGATTTTTTGAAAAAGGTTTATCTAAATTCAAGTAACTTGTAGTTGATTTCAGATAATTTTAATTTGATGCAAGAAGATGGACATTTCTTGATTTAAATTAAGTCAATTTAATTGATATAAGTTTAAATAAGCCTTGAAACAAAAATATTTCTCTTAATCATTAAGAAAAATATTGTCTGAGTAAAAGATGAGCACTATTTTTGTTTTAAAAATATTGCATTAGCTTAAGTAAATATATTTTTAGAATAACCAAATATTTCAAGAAATTGGTCTTTCTTATTTAAAGAAATCCTTTTTTACCGTGCATACAAACCCGTTGTGAGAGACAAAATAGTTGCAGAGACAAAAATTGCTCGTGTGCGCTGGCGCTAAGTTACCTACTCTAAAATCTAGCTAGAGTCAGAGAGAAGGTAATACACGTAAGCAATAAATCTTTAGACTAGGGCTTAGATTTTTTCTTTCTTATTTAGGTCGATCAAATAGTTAGTTTGAATTTAGGAAAATAAAGGTCCATTTTTTTTATCTATTTAAAGGTAAAACATCAAGAAAATAGACTAGAAAATTATCACGTGTGGTGTGATGATCATAATAATATCATGTCTGAACCTACCTAATATAAGACAATGATAAGAAATGGGTAAACGCTATGTAAATGTACTCTTGTTATAAAAAGATTAACAACTTAGGTAATTTTACTCTGCTTTTGTTGTATCTTTGTAAATATTTGTTTGTTTAATAATATGTTGGATTACCAATGACATAATGCTATGCTTGCGATTATTACAAATTAGGCAAAGTACTTATATACCTAAGTATAGTTACTATTTGTTTTCTTCGTCCACTTTGGTTTTAGTAACTAACCTTAGGTTTGGTCACTTTGTGCGAGAAGAATTATTAAGTATTCCACTTTTGTAACTTTTTGTTAGTTATGAATTTAATTTAATAAAATATGCGATTTTACATAGTATAGGTTCGTAAGGTAGGTAGGCAGCAGTTCAAAGATATTGGAGTTGAAATTACGTTTTTTTTTCTCGTAAAAGTAGTAAAAGTTTTGCAATAAGTTAAAAAAGTTTAAAAAATTGCGTTTGCGATAGTATTAAAAATAGCAACTTCCTTTTAAATTCATGATAATCCGCATATTTTATTGTATTATTAATACAATAACTTTTCGTGTGCATACTGTGAATTGAGTCACTGAGCAGCCTATGAAAAAAAAACCATTTAGGTACTAAAAGGTCTGAAACAAAATGTAAAACCATCTCACCATTTTACTAAATGATGTTTTTTTTTCAGAGGCTGCTCACTTAACTCACACGCACATTTCTCCTACCTACCTCAGATACAACGCTGTCGTAGTTCTCATACACCCATTCCTCACAAGCCTTCGTGTCTTCACTAAAATAATCTATGGTGCAGGACCCAGGGTCCAGGAGACTGGTATTCTTCAGTACTGGCCTGGAACATCTATCTATGGTCTTGTTTGGCCACCAGTCTACGAGGAAAGACGTGTTGGGACCTTCGCATTCAGGTATGCGACAACTGAAAAAAAAATGATACGAAAATAAGTCTTCGGATAGATATAATTTCTTTGTCATGGAAAAAAGGACTCTGATCAAGTCATTTTTTATTTTTGTTTTTATTTCATCCATCAGCCATTTTAATGTCCCCACTGCTGGGGCACAGGCGTTCCTTATGGGTGGATAAGGAGAATGGGCCATACATAACCCACCACGCCGGCCCAATGCGGATTGGTGGGTGTTAACGACTGCAAATGCAGCCAGGACCAACGGCTTAACGTGCCTTCCGAAGCACGGAGGAGCTCGAGATAATACATTTTTTGTCACCCATCCCATGACCGACCCTTGCGAAAGTTGCCTAACCTCCGCAATCGTTGGGCCAGGCGCTATACCGCTGCGCCACCAAGCTCTGATTTTGACTTAGCCGTGTAGAATCGGAGCAACCTTCGTGTCGTAAAAGGCAATTAACTTGACTAAGAGGTAGATAATATAGGATGGGCAGAGCGTCTTCCGATGAAAACAGTGCAACACTGCGATCTCCAACCCTTCAACAGGAGGGTGTGGAGATTTTGCCAACAACCTCCCATGGGAGAGGCCTATGTCCTCCAGTAAAGTGTCTGCTACACGGCTGCCAACCAGGTCCCAATCAAGGTGGCCCTGGTTAGCAACCGATACAGCTTGTTTCGAAATTTGGAGGTACTTAATCCTCCATCTACACGGCTGTAAATCATCATAGGGTCACCCTGGTTGGGACGTAGGGGTCACTCTGGTTAGAACGTGTAGCAGGCACTTAAAGTACACGTTGAAATTATTATCATTTGGTTACTTTTACTCGAAAAAATCTGCAAAACAAAAGAGCAATAAGTACCAACTCGAACTTAATGTATGGAACTGCTGAGTTTTTTCGCGGTATCAGAGTTGGCCCCATAGTAAAAGTTGCTTGTAATCATGAGTGGAACCACCCCACTGCGGGAACCAAACGATTAAAATTTCACGTTGTATAATGGGCATAATTATTATCATAACACTGGATGATGTTGAAATGATTACTAACCGGAACTCAACGTCCTTAACAACGAAGACATAGTTGATGTGTCCCATGTTGATGACGAGAGTGGGCAGACACATGTACAAGTATTGCAGAATTTGATACACTCCAAATTTGTCCACCACCTCCCATACTTCGAACACATTACCTTTCTTTTTTACAGGCTGTTTTTTATTAAACACCATTGTATCGAACCGAAAACGGTAAAACCGAGTTCAACAATAAAGAGGAGGTCTAAGGTTCTAATTTATAAGAAGTAATATTGTTTGGCCCACAAAATCAGTCTAATAATTAATATGAAATTTTATTTATTATTTTTAGATACTTTAGACTGTTTTATAAAAAAACTGTTTAATATTCATTGCGTCTAGTCGGTTTAGATTTAGCATGCTGTTTTCTCTATGAACTATGAATTGTAACTGATAAAGTTTCGCAAGCTTAGATAAAATTAACATTTAGTTACTTATATAATTTAATTATCTAAGTATTTAGTCACCTGTTAAAACAATGTTTAGTTTATTTATTTATTACACATTTATTAAGACAGTTTATGATTGTAACATATGAAGAGCAAAATGATTAGCTTACCTACACATTTATAATTAATCTAGATTGCAAGCAATCTAAAGGTTATCTTATACATCTTCTTTGATAATTACTTAGACTGAATATGAATTGACTGATTTTACTATTTCATTATCCTAAACTCAATAAGTAATATAATACTATACTATACCTATGACTGGGTTAAAGAAAAGTCTAAATGGAATGTGAAATATATTTTTTAATTTTAATTTAATGCTATTTTTAATAGAGGAAAAAGTGCTTGATCGTCAACTTTTTTAAACACTTAATACTTATTAATATTATTAATGAAAAGGAAAAAGTGCTTTTTATAAACATTAACAACAGCATCATACTTGTAATTTATTTTTCATAAAAATTACTGAAACACGAGGTCAACTCTTGGACAAAACGAGTGGCTGTTGATGGTCAGATCAGGGTGCAGGCAGAGCGCGCACTTTTCGTTCCAGTAAGTGGTCCCATCCGAGGCACACACGGGGTCCAGGGTACCCTCACAGGTGGGGCAAGACAGGGTCTCTAAGACCCCACGTTGCCCGGCATAGCAAATGCCAAGCAGAAGGAAAAATGCAACTAGAAAGTGAGAAAACATGCAAATTGTAATATATATCTATATTATCATAACATAATGAGGTAAGTATAGAAATGCAGAAAATGCTGTAAGCGAAGCCGCTGGCTTCACAGTGGCCCTACCATGAGTTGATGCAAACTGTTTACGTTACCGTAAACAATCGTTTTGTCTCTTTCACTCGCACTGACTGTGAGCAGTATATCCGATAGTTTACGGTAACGTAAACAGTTTGCATCAACTCATTGGTAGGGCCACAGGAAGTCCGAAATCGTTACAGTTAAGCACAGGTATAAGTACCTATACCTATCTACGCTAGCTCGAACATCTATCAAGAAAAAAAACCTTCTCGATAGGTGTTCGAGCTAGCGTACGGTCAGCAACGAAAGTTGTTTAACATTTTAGTACTTTGTCATAGTAACTTTTTTGATTTATGTTTCAAACCGTGAGAAATCTGTTAAAAAAGTTGTTATGACAAAGTACCAAAGCGTTTAGGAACTTTCGATGCTGACTGTACCACTAGAGCACCTTCAATATCTTTGCTATATCCGTCAAAATTCCTAAGTTATACAGGGTAAAAAAATTAACGTAACCGCCTCTGTGGTCTAGTGGTTCACCCATCCATGTAATAAGGGGTTCCGGGTTCGATTCCCAGGAGAGTACAATTTGTACTCGGTTTGGTTGGGGGTAGGGCTTATTTCAAGTCCGTTTGGCTAGCTACCACCATCTTACCGAAGTCTGACGCTATAACAACAATTTAAAAATTGTTGTTTTCCGGCAGTTAGGAGGTAAGATAGCCAGTTCCTCAGTGATGAGGATTCCGGGTGTAGTGCGCTTCCACCTCGTTGTGCATAAAAAAAACGTGGCTCTATCTGTTGCCACCGAGTGGGTAAACTACACACATTCAAAGAAGAATATACCCATCTGCTTAGAAAAAAACACTTGTGATGGATAAAGCAAAAAAATACTTAAACAAGTTCTCAAATCGAAGGAACTCTTTTAACAATTTCAATCGTTTTACATAACGGGTAGGTACTCACTGTATTTCATGACGTCAGCCACACCAAAAACTGCACCTCTAAAGGTTTTTTCACTCCTCTTGCTCAAAAAGTGCGTCATTGTAACGTACAAGAGTCGTGATAAAATAGCATAATAAGCCCTAGGGGATAAAGTTTTTTTCTTTTTTAATGTTTGTCTATTACCAATGAGCCTACTAAAACGAAGAAGTCTTTATTCATAATCACGAATAAAAACTCGCTCGACTTAATACTAGGGGTCTATTACGAAAAGTTTAATGCGATACACGCAGCTGCGTCCGTGCTTCGTTCTGATTGATTCCTATTACAAAGCACTTATGCGATATTGCAAAGTGATTGCGTAAATTTGACAGTTTCTCTCTAGTGGATCCGTCATTATTCGTTCAATAGACTATGGACTACGATGCTATATTAAAAATATTTGTAATAACTACAACCGACGATCTGCGGACGACTATCGTGACCAAGTTTCGTAATAGGCCCCCAGTTTCTCATTCTTATTTTTGAAAATGGAACTAAAAGCATCTCTTCGGTGAAATCATAGACTTATTTATACTCTGTGTATAGAGTGAATCGTAGAATGCGTGTTTGTGTTGCTTAGCTTCTACAGCGGAAATTAAAGAAAGGTACCTACCGTGGCGCGAAATCTTTAGAATTTTTCTATAATTACAAACTGATTGAATTGTGTGACTGTAATAGGAAAGAAATAATTTTAATCTTTTTCCGTCAAGCACAAATCATTTATTTAAATATTGTACAAAAAGTTTATGAAGTGGAGGATAGAAAAACGAGTGGATTCGTTTTACGGAAGTAGGTATAAACTATTTAATATTGTATTTTATTTTCTCGCAATCGTAGTGAAAAGTATAGTGTAACACACGACGCTAAAACCCATTGTAACTCGGTTTCTAATTTTATTCCCTCGCTAAAGCTCGGGAATAAAACCACCTCGTATGCAATGGGTAATTTTAGCGTCTTGTATAACAAACTACTATTATCCCGTTTATTTAGCAAGCAATATACTTGTATGTACTTAGTTTGTTTGTACACTGGTTCGAAATCACGCACAAGCTTCTTTGTGTTACTTATCATTTACTTAACTAAAGGCCAAGACGATAAACAAACTTGCTTGGTAGATTTAATTTTGTGATTTATAATATTAGGTAATTTCCGTTACACAGGTCTTAATATTTTTTACAAATTAGCTAACTGTCTGTTTACTTATGTGCTTTTATGTATGCAGTAATATCTAAGTAATTCCATTCGACTTAGCTTTTTAAAAAAAGAAAACTGAAGTTTTATAAAATCCATAATCGGAATCGGTGTATGAGTAGGTATACTTGTTGACTTGACATTGGCAGAGATAATAATTTTAAAAGTAGGTAGGTAAGTAGTTAGTTTATAACCAAATACCTAAATAATTCATGCCTTACTCTTAGGTTATGTGAAATCGTCGATATTTGTATCTCCTTCTTATATATTATTTTTGTTAAAAATGTAGATTATTATATAATAACGGGTGTAACAAGACCTTCAACGAAGCCGAAGTCCACGTATTCCGCCCATCATCAGGATCATTTTTGTCTTTTAGACTATACCTGGGAAACCAATAGTTACGAAGTTATTGAAGGTCAAAGTCAAATTTTTTTTTTCAAAATTTTTATGAAATCTTATTTTATTCGTTAATTCCAACTTTTTGACTAAAGAAACATTATCAAAATTTTAAGTATTTCATAACAAACAATGGCTTCAAAACGTCGTCACTCGATGTATCTCATGAGCACGCACATGAACTCTGCCTTTCAACTCGGCCGCACGCAGCTGTGTAGCATACACTCGCAGGCGCGTCCTGTTGTACGCGTCACATTGCGTGGTAATGTATGCAATGCTTTTTTAACACCAAAAATCAAAATGGTTTCCCAGTAATAATTTACCGCCTTTATTGATATCTGTTTCCTAAAGGTTGACTGGGAGATAATGCTTTTAGCATTAAGTTCGCCTTTTGTACCATTTTGTTTGAAATGTACAATAAAGTTTGTTAAATAAAAAAATATTAAGTACCTATCAGCTAAAGTGAATAACATCTCAGAATAATAATAACATCAAAAAATTCGTTGCATTCTACTAAAACTTTTCTAAACAAAAACATGCAAGTTGATTCTTGTACAGTACATTGCATTGTTGTAATGTTGGACAGTTTTATTAGGTAAGTAATCATTTTGTATCTGGTTCTTACTACCTCCTTTAGTATGTTTTATTACTAAACATAAATATTTGGATGGAACATCAAATGATAACGGCAATGTCCGAACCGATAATCGCTCTTAACAGACGCTAATGTTGAATCGACGCACATTGAGAACAAATAAAAGATTTTCAAACAACACATTTTATTAGAAATGAAAACATGGGACCAATATAAAAAGCCACTGTACGAATAATATTGCACAGTCTACAGAGCGAGGCACAGAGTAAAAAAATTAAAGCAAAGAGTCTGCAGTGCAACTTTTCGGAAATCCAAAATGGCGACTTTGAAATACACCGCTGTTTTACTGCTTGTGTGTTTGGCGGTTTTTGTTTGCGAGGCGAAGGAACAAGGCCACTTTGGTAAAAAATCTGTTGGTCATCACTTCGAGAAGAGATCGTTGAACCATGAAGATGGAGACGGCAACGAATTTATTGGTGCCTCAAATGAAAACTCCTTCAGGCCCCATAGAATTCGGGTGATGCCGGGATATCTTCATTGAACGCAAAAAGTTAACTTTATACCACGATAAATCGTCGACAAACCCACGACCATTGCAAAATACTGTTGTGAATTCAATCTATCTTATGTTTATATTTTGCTAAATAGTGCAATATTATGTATGTATATAGGTATGTACTCCTATCCTATAAGATATAAAATGTACTTAGTAACTAATGTTTTTTTTACATTAAAATTAAACACTGTTACGAACACAAGCCTTTATCATCATTCAGTTCCTTTGAGTAATATGGCCTACTCAGACGATAAAGCCTTTTTTAGTAACCTACCTATGTAAAGTAGTTCTTATCAGTCTTCTTTCTAAAAACCAAAATTAATTATATTAAACCTTATTTTTAGTACAAAAAGTTTCTAATGTGTTTGGGCATTTTTGACCCCAGAAATCGTGGTTACAAGTTTTCTCACTAATCTTTTTAAATAGCTTTCAGGATGATATAAAAGTAAGAAATAAAACGCCCAAATGTCTTATATTACAATATTTAATTGAAAATATTTGTCACATTTATAACTATTAAGTAACAATAAATGACAATAATTATGTTCATCAATAATAATAAAAGATAATAAGTACTTAACTTAATCTCAAATAGGTACAAGCAATGAAAAAATCTCTACATTCGTGAGTATACTCGTTCTATGTGTTTCCTAACATATAAAAATAAGTAAGTCAAAGTAAAGTTTATGTTTCTTTTCTATTCTCTTTTAATAATAACATTTAAAACGACTCTCTGAAAACGTCAAAAAACTGTTTTTTTTTTTAATTTTGTTTGTACAAAGCGAACAGCTATAGAGAAAAAAAACGCGCGTAAAATTTCTCGATAGACAATTCTCTATGGAAAATTTCATTTCGCTTATCGGCGATAGATGGCGCTGTACAAATTTCCAATACAACATTTATCTATCGAATGATTTTACTGTTCGTGCTAAGGGTACGAACTATTTGGAAATGAAAAAAATATTTGGTTTTCTAAACAATTCATCCAAGTAATCCACGTTGCGTCAATTACAATAAATAAAATCAACAATTCATTAAAAGTAATTTTTTTTTCTTATAATTAGAACTTTATTCTTTCTTGTGGCAACTTAAAATTAAAATCAATTTCACATTAGTAAAATAAAAATAAAATGGATTTTATTTTAGCAGATTGAACTAACGCACTTAATTATAACTTTCGATTTAATTTTTTTTTAAAATCCGTTTATTACCAGTAGTTGCTTTTGACAGTTCATTCAAAGGTTCAATCAAAAACTTTTTCTTCCCATTAGTTCCTACTGGGAACATTAGCATAGCATTAGTAACTACTGGGAAGAATAAGTACCATTAGTTCCTTTGAAGCTTCCTTGTAAAGTTCCTTTTGACAGTTCTTTACATACATACATACATACACTCACGCCTGTTTCCCATGGGGGTAGGCAGAGACTATGGATCGCCACCTGCTGCGATCCTTACACACTTCTTTCGCCTCTTTCACATCCATCAATCTTTTCATACATGCCCTGTGGTTTTTGTCACTGCGTACACCAGCCTTTTTTATAATATCCTCGAATTGGTCTGCGTAGGTTTTTCTGGGACGCCCATGCGCAATCGTTCCTTCCACAGTTCTTTAAAGGAACTAAATGGGACTTTTTCTTCCCACTAGTTCCTTCGAAAAGATTAAAGGAACTAATGGGAAGAAAAAGTACTATTAGTTTTGTTTGAAGGAACTGTCAAAAGCAACTACTGGGAATTAATTGATAATTGCATCTAGTCATGATTGTGAAATAAAACATCGCTAAATATGACGGAATTTTATAAAGTAAAAACAAACGTTGATTTTGTTAGTATTGTTCTGATGATTATATTTATTTAGGTAAAAATATTAGAAAAAATGGGAATATTCTAACACACAGAAACAAAGAATATCTATTTAAATAAGCACCGTCGATTCAGCGATTTCTTTCACTAAATATAAGTTTTAATTTAACAATAAATGATTTTGTTCGTTAATATAACTTTGGCATGTTGGAAATATTTGACCTACCATTAATATTAAGTAAGCTTTGTAAAACAATTTAATATTAGGTCCTTCCGCACATGAAATTGTCATTACAAAAGATTTTTAAACACTGTTTAACTAAACACGTTTTTAAATGTGATGCTGTCACTTTTTTGACAATATTGTTTGACAGAGACAGCATCACATTTAAACATGTGTTTAGTTAAACAGTGTTTAAAAATCTTTTGTAATAACACGTTTTGATTTTAAAAAAGTTGCAGCGAAAACTGAGTTTGTGGTGACAAAATATAAGTCAATAACATTAAACCATTATATAATCTCATTATACCAAAATTTTATGAGGTCACAATTCAGTGTCTATCGAATCTATTAAATTTTAATAGTACATGCATGAAAAATTCGTCTTATTATAATAGATAAGAAGGACCTAATACTTTATTAATAATTTTGATTGTTTTTAAATACTAAGTATTAAAAATATAAGCAACGCTAAACTCCGAATTAAAATTAACATAGACAAATAATACCTAGTTACCTAGATCTTAATCAATAATAAGTATTTCAACCTTTAACTTTGTAGATCTACTAAGTACAAATAAAAAAAAATTAAAGACGATTTCTTCAGTACATAAACTCACATTTCACTAAGTAGGTTATTTTTTATTTTTTATTTATTTATTATCAGACACAGTGTAATACATTTTTTATTTTACAAAAAAGTACTATTCAAACCTCTAGAGTTTGAGTATAGTACCTGAGAGATTCGTACACGTAGACAATAAGTGATACCGAAGTGATTGTTAATTTACATATTATGTTAATTAATCTAATTACATGTTAGGTAGGTGCATGCATAGGTACTAAAATATCGATAAACACTGTTCAGTGTTATTTATTACAAAAGATTTTCAAACACCTGTTTAACTTATAAGTAAAGTAGGTAGGTATACCTACACTGTTTGAATGTGATGCTGTCACTTTTTTGACAATATTATGTTTGAAAGAGACAGCATCACATTTAAACAGTGTCTAAAGTTAACAGGTGTTTAAAAATATGTTTGTATTAACTCCGTATGTGATTCTCTAAATAAGATTCATCGGCGACGAGTTTGACGAGAATTCAAAGATTATTTCGATTTCGGGTCCAAAATTTTGACTATAACTTTTTAATAACTTTCAGAAAGGGAATAAATGACAATCGTCTTGAACTTGTAAGTAGTAAGTTATATTAATCCACGTTGAGGCATTAGGAGGAATAACTTTCTAAAAGTAAAACATGTTTAGGTTCTGAAAAAATCGACTTAAACTAAAACAATTAGCTTTGTTTATATGGCACTTACATTAAGAACAGTAAAAATCCTACGAACTACGCATTTTTGGCACATTGAGAATTCACTGGATCTTTGGATCTAATGTACTCGTAATTTGGTAATAAAATGACTTAATATTAGTTACCTATTCCACTAACCTCAGGCATAACTTAAATCTAATTTAAAATTCACGCCATAATAATAGAAAAGCACAATACAATAACGTCATTTTGATTTTCCACACTTCCTTTGAGTAAGTATAAATAAAAAGAAAATTAACAAATTATATTTCTTTTATTTTTATTAAATTTTTCGGAAAAAAACAAATGCTTCCGTAAACGCCGGGGTGGCCGCATGAGGCCGCTGGAAAACGGTTTTTACTTAATGATAGAGACTGATAGTGTTTCAACAACCTTATTTTAGAGACAAGCTTATGAAATTCCTAACAATCTGTGATAAAAATATAATTATGTAGGTATATCTGTGCTTTGAAATTTTTTACCAACAAAAAATGTCGTAATCACGTGAGGAAAAACAGCAATTTCTTTTATTTTTTCTTTTTTATCTTTTCTTCTCTGTCTTACTTGGCGTACTCTAATGCTATACGGCTGGCCTTGCATGGTTTTAAAATTCTCACTACTAACTTCAGAGCGCTTGTTACAAAACTATGAATTTTGATCTGTAAAATTTACTCTTTGCCATTCATTCTCGAATGAAGTTGCCGTGGATCATTTTCTATTGGCAATTTAATTGTACTTAAGTAAAGTATATACCTATAATAAAAAAGTTAAGATTAAAATAATGTTCTCTTATTTCACCAAATATAAAAGTTTGTCCACCCCTGCCTTTAAATACCTACTCTTGAAAAATTAAAAATAATGAGAAAAAGCAACTCGTCTCTAAGGGTGCTTGTGCACGGTGCAAGTAGCTTGCGCACGTTGAGGCGCGGGTTACTTGCGCTATGGAGCTGGACGTCGTTCCACGGAGCATGTAACCTGCGCAAGTGCCTCAACTTGCGCGGGCTACTTGCACCGTGTACAAGCACCCTAATAATTAGTATGATTGCTTTTTTTCTACTTGTAAAAAATAGCATGCGAAATAAAATAAAAAATTTACTCTTGTAATCTTTGAAGAATTTTTGTAAGTGACAGATTAATAATACCAAAACTAGATGAAAAGCTCGGATGGGATACCAGCTTGTGTGAGCTTTTAGTTAAATTCATATACCTACTTAACGTAGAAGATTACACAATAACAGCAACCATAAATCACTACTCGATTCACAAACTTTAAAAATCTTAACACGTCTAAATATACATATAAAATTCATAAGTAACTTTAATGCCATCTGGAGTATAAAATCACAAGGAAAACTTTAATATCATCTTACATATAAAGTACAACGGAATAAAAACAAATCTCTCTTCTCGAAATATACATCTCTGCAGATAATATCTTATAGTAAGACTTTAAAAACTAACTTTAAATGTAAACAAACATTCTTTTTACACTTCTTGTACGTATTACTCGCGCCATTAAACAAAGGAATCTAAAATGGCGGCGATATAGGGCGTTATCATGCTGTTTCAGTCATCATCATCAACTAAAACCAAATGATAAACTGCATGAGATATAGAACTTGTTACAAAATAACCCCTTAATACCGAATATGGTAGATAGGGACCATCAAACTGAACAACTTTTACTATGGAGCCAACTCTGAAATAACGAAAAAATATCAGCTGTTTCATACAAAAATTGATTAAGAAAATATGAAAATGTATAAAACAGCTGAGTTGGCGATATTGGCAATATTTGGCGATTTCAGAGTTGGTCCCATAGGTACATTTGTTCAGTTTGATGGTAGGGTAGGGACCATCAAACTGAACAACTTTTACTATGGGACTTATGGGACTCGCGCCATTAATAAGGAATCTAATATGGTAGATAGGGACCTACCATATTTTATTTTATTTTATAATCGGCATTTTGTATCACATTGTAATAGGCTTGTTTCCATTAAGAATAAATATAATGGATAGGGGTTTATAATGATTAATTATATTATGGAGAAAATAACAAACAATTTTAATTATTAAAAGCGTTAAAGATTAATAATATTTTTAAAAAATAAATTTCGTAAAATGAAACCTTTAGTCACGTGACAGTGAACACCAATCAGAAAGCGTTACGTCACGCCGTGCGAAACTCCAATCTTGTCTTTGACGTTTCGAGTATCACTACCGGAGGCGCGTTCCAAACCTACACTCCGAGTGCAACCTAACCACAACCGAACGCAAGTTTTAGCCACTTTTTCCGTATTTCTCCATTGTTTGGAACATATATAAATAGGTAACTGGTTTGGCGTTTTTATAGTCGTGCTATCACACTGGGGCTCTATACAGTACTTATAATATGAGAAATTCATTTTTAAACGATAAAAACTAGCTATAACGTACGAAGACACGATCGCTCTTTTGTTTGTTTTGCACGACGTGACGTCATTCAAGACGCCATGACAGTCTTGTGCGTTTTGGAACCAAATTAAAATTGGTTTTTTAAAACGCGAAATTTATAATGTAAACGCTCGATTAAAAATAAATAAACCTTTTTTTTCGATAAAATGCCTAATAAGCTAAAATATTAAGCAGTTATTGAAATTTTGTCAACTAGCCTATTGTATAGCACGATGATTGCCGCCATTTTAGATTCCTTATTAATGGCGCGAGTTAAAAGTACCTACTGCATCGAATATTCGAATATGAAATACTTTAGGCAATTTTTATTATGTAACTTTAAGTAATGTGTGTAATAATGAAGTAATTTTTTATATATTTTCATCTGCCAAAAAATATTAAATGAAGTCGTAAATTTTTGGCGTTCGTATTTAATTTTTAATAAGAAATAAATCAATGGGAACACAAAATATTTATTTTTTCCTTTTTATTTTGCCCAAGGTTAATTAAGTACCTATAATAATAAATAGAAAAAGAGTTGTGTTTGTCTCAAATATAAAATGGATTATAATAACTTATTAGCTACAAAAAAATAAGTGCAGTGTAATAATACAAAAATAATTAAGGGCTCGTTTTAGGGCGCCAAGGTTCGTTTCGTGCCTAGGGACAGATGTTAGTGTCATGAGCAAAAGCATTTGTTCCTGAATAATGTCGTCTAGTGTATACACTTATCTAAGTATTCTATACGTTATTAAGGCACAGCGTAGACAGAAAAAGTTCAGCCGTTCTGAGTTCTGCATTCCGCGTTCTTTGTAGCGTTTAGCTCCGCGCAGAGTCAGACAGCAGGCAGTCATACCATACTGACTGCGTCTCGTTCAGAGTTGGTGTGCTTGCGTTCTTGAGTTCTAGGTCCAGAAAAACAAAGACCGCGCCGTCTCGCTAGAATCGCTAGCTAGAAGATTGCTTCCAAAATTAGAAAAATAATTGAGTTAGTGAGGAAAAAGCCGTTTCGTATACCTTGCTGAGTGCTGACAAAGATTATAATAAAAATTACAACAAAATATAGAAATCGTTAAAAAATAAAATAAAGAAAAGATCACTAAATTCTCCTTTTTTATCTCGCTCAGTGTTAATTGGATGCACTGCAATTTTCTTTTTTATTAGAAAATTTCTCTTTCAAGTAAAAAAAATCGCATCAAAATCGGTCCATTCGTTTGGGATATGTAACTCTGACCAGCGCGGTCTGACCGCCTGCTGTCTACGCGCCGCTGTAAAGCTGCAGACTTTACAAAGAACGCGGAACGCAGAACTCAAACGGCTGAATTATTTTTGTCTGCGTGGGGCCTTAGAACCCATAGTACAAGCTCTGCTTAGCTTGGGATTAAATAATTGTTGTGAGTTGCCCTGAATAAAAAAAAAGTTGTAGAATTATTTCTTACCCAATGTGTAATTTTTGTTGTGTGTGTATTGAGATTGAGACCGAGTCAAGTTTATTTATCTTTTCCATATTAGTGGCCCGTCGGTTATGGCAACACTTCCAAATTGGCGACGTCGCCAGACCGTAGCCAAGTGTGATCATATCATTTCATACATTTCAATACGAATAGTATGGATACGTAGCCGGCGACGTCGTCATGGCTTCCTAGTGTGTTAGCGTTATGCTTTGGCGGTTTATCGACGTCTAATCTACAAAATGACTCGACTCGGATTCGATAGATTTTTCTCCGCAAATGGTAGCTACAGGTACGTTCATTAGTTGTTAGTACTCACGACGACAGTAGTAGCCAAGCGAACGACATTTTTGGCATAAATGCTGAGGGTGGATCTTGGACTGGTCGCTCACGTCCAGCCCGTCAGGTTTCTCAAGTGGCCTCTGCAATTAAACGAAGATAAAGGCCTAAAAAGGCTTGAAATGCCTAAATACTAGGGCTGTACGTTTTGATTTTTTAAATACTTATCTATAATAGATTTCGAAATATTTGCATTTTAGTGATTTCATACAAAACACAGAAGTGCCAATATTTTCAAATCTACAATGAATATTTTAAAAATCAAAACGTACAGCCCTAGTATTTAGGCATTTCAAAAACATACCAAAAATTCATTGCTGTAGGTTAAGGTTTAGAGGGTGGGAAACGTTATCGCCGTTTGTATGGAGACCGTTTGCTTGACAATCCTCTTAAGAAACGATGAAAATTCAAGTATAGATTATAAAAATCAAACATAAGAGGTGCCTACGCATCGGTGGCACCGTTCCCGCCGTGAGAAAAATACGATTTTTAGGGTTATTATTATAGTAGCCCCCCCTTTGAATAGCTCTACGCCCCTACTCACCCTACTAGGGGGGAGGCACCCTAATGGTTAGGAACCCATGCTCTAACCAAAGTATAATTAGCAAATCTTCGTTATCGCTTCGCTTTCAAATTACTTATGGGATTCACTTCACATGGGCTAAATCTAACTTTCTATAGGCTATATCACTATAATAATAATAAGGGCTATATCACTGTGTCAGAAGAATAAACAAAATACAAAACTATCTATTTGCTCACCTGTTTATGTGGGAAAACATTGATTCTGCACTTTATGCACTCCTGCCCATTATTCGCCCAGGAGTTGCCGCTCATCCACTTGCGTTTACACTTAGGGCACTTGTATTCGCCGAAGCAACGCTTTTTCCCCTGGTAGGGGGTCAGACCTTCACCCTTTGGACGAGCCTGAAAAGAAACGGGAATTTATACTTTAGCATTAGCATACCAAAAAGGAGCTCAGAGGCGCAGTGGTATAGCGTCCGGCCCAGTGGAGTACTATTATATATTCTGTGCCAGTGGGCCTAATACGAAATAAAATGGCTGTGACATACGGACGGACAGACAGACAAACAAACAGACATGATGAATCTGAAAGGGTTCCGTTTTTTGCCATTTTGGCTACGGAACCCTAATAAAGACAGACAGACAGACATGACGAATCTATAAGGGTTCCGTTTTTTGCCATTTTGGCTACGGAACCCTAAAAAAGCCATTTGACTGATAGAAGAACAAATCAACTTCATGCAACCATCAGTCACTACATTACACGGTAGGTTAATCGTCAGTCACAGCCGTGACTGTGGTTAAACTGACAGCAAAACCTACCGTGTAATGGATGCCTAACGCAGTCACTTGGTCACGATAATTGTCCGCAGTTCGTCGGTTGTGGCTATTAAACACATTTTCAATTTGGCTATCGTACCCCAAAGACTATTAAATGAATGATGTCGGATACACTAGAGAAAAACTGTCAAACTTACGCAATCACTTTAATTTGCTTTGCATACGCAAGTGCTTTGTAATAGCAAACAATCATAACGAAGCACGACTCAGCTGCGTGTATCGCATGAATCTTTTCGTAATAGACCCTCGGAACCTTTCGCAAGGGTCGGGTGACCAAAATGTATTATCTCGAGCTTCTCCGTGCTTCGGAAGGAACGTTAAGCCGTTGTTCCCGGCTGCATTTGCAGTCATTAACACCCACCAATCCCGCCCGCGTGGTGGGTTATGGGCCATCCTCCTTATCCACCCATAGAGGCCTTGCTATCACGGCATGGTTTATGAGACACAGCCTGGTGAAGTGATAGTGACAGACAGACAGACGGACAGTGGAGTTTTAGTAATGGGTCCCGTTTTTACCCTTAGGGTACCTACGGAACCCTAAAAAACAATGAAATTCAGTTTTATTTATTCTTATGGAAATACCTTTTTAGTTGAGGTTATAGATAAGGGTCCTACCTTAGTTTTCTTCTTACGATTCTTATTAGCCATTTTTATTTTAAACTTATCTCAGGTGTAGGTATCTATATTGTCAAAGAAGAGATGAATAAATTTATTATAATTTATCAAGGTACCTAATTAAGTAATGACAACTAGGCTGCAACTAGGTAAGATAAATCAATATTACTATTGTTGCAAGCTCTTTGAAAAAAGAGAAAAAGAGGGAGTTTATCATAGAGCTGGAGTTTAATCTTTTTTATTTCTAATAATCGTTTGTGTAGTTGCCTTATGCCTTGTCAAAAATATAATGAGGGACTTTCCAGGCCATAGATAATTTTTAGCCGGAGAGCTAGCTACGAAAATACGTTTGCAATGAGGGCTTTTCACAATGACAAAAAATGTAGGTGTCAATGTGATTTTACTAAGCTTCGAAGAGTACTCAGGTAGGCAGGCAGATGTAACCCTAAAATATTTCTCTTTGGGTAGATGTCAGCCAGCGAGCGCTTACTTGCCTCTTTGGTCGTTTATTTTTAAAAGCTAATTTTGACTCATCTCTTTCCTTCAACGCCATCTAGTGAGGCAAATAGTTTAGTACTATTTTTATTTTTTAAATGTCACTTAGAAAAGGCCTCATTTATAGAGCAACGAAATACTTCTAGTTAGCAGTGGGGGTGAAAAAAAAATTGAATCTTGAAGCGGCCGAGTTTATTTCTTCTCACAGATAGCCAGACTTCACTCTTTGGGCACAGAATTAATAATAGTACTGCGTACTTTGGATATTGAAACACGAAAAAAGTTGACCCAGTAAATGAGATATTCTTGGCACCTTTTTCAAGCATCTTGGACGTCTCTTGAATGTTATAATGAAATTAAATATATACATTATTAATTTTATTATAATATTTATAACACCAAATCCAGGCTCAGTAAATTTCACACTTTCAATAATTGCTTTTACAACCCCTTTTTTGTCCAGCCACTCTCAACCCCACCGCTGAACAGATGCCAGGGTGCCCGATCTATTATAGTATGGCACATTTCGTTGCTATATATATATATATATAGAACCACAGACAAATAAATATATAGAACCACAGACAAATAAAAATGCCCACGGGCAATAAAGGATTGCAAATGTATTTCCGTGGCTAGCTCTTAGACATGTTGAAATCGATGAGCCACACATAATATTTACAGTAAACGGTAAAAACAGATGGCGCTGACTTGACTTGACTAGGTTTTTCTACATCTTGACAACTATAAAACTAAATTTTCTAAAAACAGATATAACACAGAATAGATACTTATTCGTTTTTTTCAACTAATAAGTATATCTGTACTTCGTGTCTGTTCCAAGGAAATTATAAGTACTTCGTACAACGTACTTATAATTTCCTTGGTCTGTTCTTATCATAAAGTAATATACCTACGGAATAGAGGAACAAAGGGCTGAGCAAGCAAGATGTCACTAATTGACAACACGGTGTGATAAAAAGAGATGCGTGATGCGACGTGATAGAACCCTTTTTCGAAACTGATTGGCAGTTGGTCTGCATTTATCGGCACGCTGAAAATTTGAGTTCTGCGAATATTTCAGATTTTTCGTGAAATCGTGGACATTTTTGCGAAATAGTGTTTCAGAAACATGGTGACCTGTTCAGTGATTGATTGTTGTACAACACAGCGAAATAACCCTGAAAAATGTTCATTTCACAGGTAAATTATTCCAAATCGACGCCCCTAACTTTGGGTTTATTTTTGCCAATGCGCTTCGAATTTTTAGCACTGAGCGTGATTATTCTCTTCTGTTAACATTTATTTTTGTAAAAAGCAAAGATCGACTAGACATAATGCAAAATTTACGAATATTTTGTGTAATGAAATAATTTTCATTTTACACTAGGGCTGCATTAAGTTATCGATATTTTTTGTCGATTGTTCATATCACGCGGTAAACGAATATGTTTCACTGTTGTAAAAGTACCTACCTATACTTTGTCTCTAGGTTCAGCAGTTTGGGCTGTACATTGATATATCAGTCAGTAAGTCAGGACTTTGAATTTTATGTACAGGGTCATTTTGTATTCACCATCCAAATTTTGAAGATGCGTTCAGTCCATAAAACTGAACAACTTTCTCTAAGGAACACATGGCCAAATATATAAAAAAATCGACTATCCATACAAATTAAAGAGATCACGTGATCAATTTAGTATGGGATGACCAAAATTTTGTGGCGAAATTCGACACATGATTCTTAGAGAAAGTTGTTTAGTTTCATGGACTGAACACATCCTTAAAATTTGGATGGTAAGTTCAAAATGACCCGATATAAATAGCGACCCGCCCTCGCGTCGCTTCGGTGTAGTGTGGAATTTGACACAATATGTTATACACTAACGGCCGCCCGCGGTTTCACCCGCGTGGTTCCTGTTCCCGTGGGAATATCGGGATAAAAAATTTAGGCTATCTTCTTTCTGTGTGCTAAATTTCAACCATATCCGTTCAGTAGTTTTTGCGTGATTGAGGAACAAACATTCAAACCCACTAACTTTCGCATTTTATAATATTAGTAGGATAGGATATACTTTTCTCTTGCATCACTATCTATTAAAAAAACGCATCAAAATCCGTTGCGTAGTTATAAAGATCTAAGCATACATAGGGACAGACAGCGGGAAGCTACTTTGTTTTATAATATGTAAGTAGTGGATATTGATTTTAAATATTTTTGATCTTTTTTTTGTTAAATAAATTATTTTAAATATCTTCTGATCTTTTTTTAATAGTCATACTTCATTCCAGTATCGTAATTTTAGTACACCTATGCAAAGTTCCATCCCATCTATTTTTCAAATCTATTGCTGTTCAATAATACTATCGATATCGATATTAATGTCTATTGTGACAAGATTACATCACTGAGACGTCAACATATAAAAAATACACACACAAATGTAAATCGATTTCGGTTTCGTTTGACAGCTTATGGTGCCTCTATTCCGCTCAAGGGTCTGACATGCTTTGATAGAGCGAGATCGTCTTATTGAGATTCCTATAAGAGGAAATAGAGAAGAGTGTCATGTTTTTTCTCTATCACCGACCGGACTTTATTTCATGGTCGGGTTATTGGTACAGTTGAACTAGGCCAAACAATCAAGTGGGGTTATAGCAAGAGTGCCAAAGAATTTAAAGGTTTTGTGGATTACTACCTAATTGATACCCAAGATTTATTATAAATCGTATGTGTTGTGTTTGTGTCTAGCATACAAAATGGTGGGGTGTTCGATATTTGGCTGCAAATGCAACAATCAAAGAAAAGAAGCGGGTGTTACATTTCATGCGTAAGTACACTGTTTTCTATATTTTGATCACGTATTTCTTTCTCAAATCTCACAGGAACCAAGTTTCTGAGCTAAATCATTAGTTATATCATGAAATACCTGATAAATACGAAAAATCTAAAAATTATTTCTAAAAATAACCTCGTAAACATTTGACATGCAAACCGGTAAAATTGCGTACATCTTCGTAACAGTAGAAGTCAGCTTAGCTTTGACGTCTACTAAAATCAGTAGGTTTATAATTCGATTTCCGGATGCCTACTATATAGAAAATTTTCCCCAAAAATTACCCCATATTTCAGGGAATTTCAAGCGATTTGATTTTTCCAGATTTCCGACGGAAGATAAAACTCGTGAAAAATGGATCTAGAAGCAACTGGAAAAAAGAATTGGGTGCCACACACGAATTTGATCGAAACATTTTGAATAAAAATGTTTCCGAAAAACAGAAAAACTAACGTTAATAAAAAAAGTTCTGTATTCCAACGTTCAATAAAGACTTTACCTGTTTTAATTTAAAGTTTATCTTTTTATTCCATTAACCACACAATCTCATATCAACTACCTGAGCGAACCCCAGCTAGTTTACTCTATGTATACGTATGTTACAGTACGCAATCCGTTAATCTGCAGATTAACTGGTCGAGTCAGTTAATTTTTTCTTTAAGTACCTAGACGATTTCCGTACTTTAACTAGTAATCTGCACATTAATGGATGCTACACCGCTAAGGTTACTTTTTCTGATCATGGCAACCCCATATATTGACGTCATAATATATCTATCCCTTACACCCGGTCGCTCGGTATAATCTATGATTCCGCTAGGTATATTAACTTTATGGTTCTTATACGCAGTCCTAGGTTCTGTCACAAAGTCACAACCTTTTTTTATTTTCAAATTTCGAATATTGGCCAGAAAAGTTTTGATTAATGAACTTTTGAGTCTTCTAATAATAAAAAACGAAATTTACTTTGCACCGCTAACAAAAAAGTTTTGTTACATTTTTGATCATTTTTCGAAACTTTTGAAATATGTATTTTTTTGATATCTCCGCCATTTAGAAAAAAATAGAAAAACCTGGCTAGACTGAAAAAATCTATTTAATTATCAAATGCTCTGCTCACAAAATTTCACGAGAATCGGTTGAGAATAGATGAAAACAAACGGACAGCCGGAAGACGCTTCGCTCGCGCTTCGTGCTCGCTCGGTTAAATACAATACATTCTCTAATAACGTTATATACATATTATAACGTTTTTCATGTACTTATAAGATATCGTTTCACTGAAACTCTGCTAGTTCCGAGAACTGCCGAGAAGACGGGATGTGCCGCAGCAATTATTTCTACCACACGTAAACACCTTGACAAGCAACTAAAACAAAGATCTTCCAGTTCCAGCTAAGAAATCTAACACTATTATGAGATCAGCAAAACATAGACGCCCGGCCCGGTACCGTGGTCACGTACGAGCTTATCTCAAATGGGTTTAGTTACAAAAAGTGACGAGCTTATTATAAATGTAATAATATTTAATGGTCTAACTTGAGAACTATTTATACACGCTGAAATTTTAATTATTTGGTTCCCGCAGGGGGTGGTTCCACTCATGATTACAAGCAACTTTTACTATGGGGCCAACTCTGATATCGCGAAAAAAAAATCTGCTGTTCCATACATTAAGGTCGAGTAGGTATTAGTTAGTCATAGTAAAAGTTGCTTGTAATCATGAGTGGAACCACCCCACTGCGGGAACCAAATGATTACAATTTCACGCTGTATAAGCTGTTCTGCTAATGACATTATTGTAACAATAAAAGTAAGTATAGGTACACCTACCCAACTGAAGATTGTTCAAGTTTAGTTTAATATTATAAAAAGTGAATGAACTTTATTCTTTTTCTGTCATTGAGTTTTGCAATTTTCTCTCTCTGGCTTTCATTGAGAAATCTAGAAAACATCACCTACTTTTGCTATGAGTATAGTAAACAAGACAACTTTAATATATTACTAAAGGAGACAGTTTAGTGTGGTTTAGTTGGCTTGATTTTTCTATTAAGGTGGTACCCTGAGCGAAAGTGGCGCCGCAGTGAATTATATTTAATATTATAATTCTAATACACTATTTTAAAAATGTTTATCGTGGAGATTTTAGGGCCCACAGTCTAGTATTTTTAGACGGTATTGTTACATTCCCTCCTAGTCACTGCTAGAAGTAGATAGCAAAACTTCTAAAAGTGGCCGTTTTTGACACATTTGCTATCTACTTCTACGAATGACTACGAGAGCATGTAGTGATACCTTCTAAAAATACTAGACCATGGGCCCTAAAAATCCTAAAATCTCCACGATAAACATTATCAAAATCTTTTTCTATTAATAACTTATTAAAGGGCGCCACTTTCGGTCATATAACAGCCTTAATGTGGACATTTTGCTCAAAAGATCTTTTTTTAAACATAGCTTATGATTAGTTGAAATCGACTGACAGAACACGGTCACAGTCGTCTGAGTTATAAATCAATGTTTTTTTACACTCACAGCGAAGGTCACGTTCCTAATAGAATTAAAAGCCACGGTCTTCCCGAATAGAAGAAAATTATAGTGTAAAAATAATGTGTGTGTCCATTGGCAGACTGCCCGCTGCGCGTATCGTCTGATATCGTATTATTGAATCACGAGAAGTGCGGAATCGACCGTCTCTACTCTTTAGAAGTGCTCTTGTTTAGATCTTCATAAGTCTTATGAGACCTAATAATACAATGTTGCTGCCATAATGCGATAATTTCGCTATCATGATCTTTAGACATTTAGAAAATTAGGACAATATTTATGGCGTTTAAACCTTAGTCACAGCATACATAACTAATAGTACCTACAATCTCAGTGACCAAACAATTCAATCACACGTTGAAATATGTTAGGTACTGTCAGCAAAGCTATGAGCTGAACACCTTAAGGTTCATTTCTAGATTGAGTAGTCTGTATAGGGATGTTGACTATTTTTTTTATTTTATGTTACATAAATTACCTCTCAAAAAAAGAAACATTGGTAAAAGAATTAATTCGCTAGCATGAAAACTGCCCGAGATATCACAGTGTGAAATGCACACAAATGGACTCGATCAAAAACGCTCCATACTAATGGCTTCCACGTTATGACGTCACGCCTTGCAAGTTTGTATGCAACGCATAGGAAATTTGTTCAGCAGCTATATTAAATATTGTGTTTATCAAAATGGTTTCTTCGACAAAGCTATACATTTTACGGACTAATTAAAGGTATCATTTATTTTAATAAATTTTATACTTTTTAAATGGACTTGTCCACCCAACTTTGAAAGGGTCATAAAACAAATAATATGCAATATATAAAACCAAGAGGTATACAAGCTACTCTAAAAGTTTAATATGTTTACGATTTTTATTAGTATTTCGTTATTTTATTCATTAGTCAACATCCCTATTCTCTTGCATTTACCCAAAAGTCACAAAAGCACCTTTTGTATAAAACAATAGAGGCAGGTAAAGACGAACTTTTAGTTCCATCCTTTCAAGCGATTTATTTTCCAACTGTTAAGGTCATAACTTTGCTAACTGTACTTATTGCATGGAATGGATAATGGATGCCGTCCTTATAATTAATAGAGAACCATTGGTAGGTAGGTATTTGTATTATTTTCGAAAGTTTGAAGTCAATTAGATAATCATGGATCATCGGTTGTTTTATTGAAATCAAGCGAGATGGTAGCATACACATATACTCGTATACATACATAGCTAGCTATATCCTTTTTATCTAAATGGCTTTTTATAATTCTATTAACTACTATGAGGAATTCATATTTTTATTCATCATCTCTCTGACTCTGGAATAATGATTGATTGAATCATAGTAGGTATGTAGTTATTTTAAGTGGGCTTAGTGATGCATAATCAAGTGTGGGAGGGAGTATCGAAAACTGTAATAAACATACACAATAATGATGCCGGAAATTCTGAATTCCCAAAATTGTTTACGATGCAATATGACTGACAATGTTGAATTTAATCATTTTAACGTCAATATTATACCAACACGTAATTTCAAAATTAAACTTCATACCTCCCTACTTATTTTACTGAAAATATCATTCTGAAATTAATATTGTAATCGTATTTCTGTATAATGCATAGAGATCGTTATATTTTTTCTGTAGTTTCAACCATGTTTCAACTTTATAAGTATGTAATTTCTAATCGATTTGAAGAAGAATGTGCCGTCTCTGGACGGGCGGCGTTTGACAGGGCGGGCGGCGGTCGTTTGACAGGGCGGGCGGCGGTCTTTCTCCACCTCAGAGCTAGGGCTAATGTTAGTTGTTTTGAGGCTTAGAGTAAGACGCGTACGAAGCCGCGATGCTCGAAGTTTTGAGGTTATATCTTACTTGTGGACAGTCTTCAATATAATGCCCCTTCTTGAAGCACAGGTGGCACATATAGGCGGGGGAAGGCGGGCGGGGCGGGCGGCGTTCTTAGGGCGGGCGGTCGTTTCTCCACCTCAGAGCTAGGGCTAATGTTAGTTGTTTGAGGTTGTATCTTACTTGTGGACAGTCTCCAATATAATGCCCCTTCTTGAAGCACAGGTGGCACATATAGGCGGGGGAAGGCGGGCGGAGCGGGCGGCGTTCTTAGGGCGGGCGGTCGTTTCTCCACCTCAGAGCTAGGGCTAATGTTAGTTGTTTTGAGGTTGTATCTTACTTGTGGACAGTCTCCAATATAATGCCCCTTCTTGAAGCACAGGTGGCACATATAGGCGGGGGAAGGCGGGCGGGGCGGGCGGCGTTCTTAGGGCGGGCGGTCGATTCTCCACCTCAGAGCTAGGGCTAATGTTAGTTGTTTTGAGGTTGTATCTTACTTGTGGACAGTCTCCAATATAATGCCCCTTCTTGAAGCACAGGTGGCACATATAGGCGGGGGAAGGCGGGCGGTGCGGGCGGCGTTCTAAGGGCGGGCGGTCGTTTCTCCACCTCAGAGCTAGGGCTAATGTTAGTTGTTTTGAGGTTGTATCTTACTTGTGGACAGTCTCCAATATAATGCCCCTTCTTGAAGCACAGGTGGCACATATAGGCGGGGGGAGGCGGGCGGGGCGGGCGGCGCAGTGACAGGGCGGTCAGCTGCTCTGCCAAGGAGCTCGTGTCATCTGCAGGGGGCGCGCTGGACCCCGTCGCGGCTGTGGGCAGCGGGCCCCATACGGACCCTGGCACCCACTAGAAGGAAAATAAAAACGAAATTATACAACACGTAACACACTATACAACGTGTTCCAAAAAAAATCTCCTATTTCATACCTTTTAATATTTTCGTTCTTGTTTTTTGTATAAAACAGTTTTTTTTTTTCGCGATTTTAGAAAAAGTTGTTCAGTTTGATTTGATGGTCTCTATCTATCATCTTCGGCATTGGGGTTGTTTTGTAACACGTTGATGTGTATAAAAACATTTTATTTGTTTCTGTATTACTAGGTTTTAGTTCAAAATGGAAAAGATATTACCTATTTTGGAAAATTCTAAACAGAAATTAGGTAATATATTATTCTTTTTAAACATGATGAATTTATTTAATGAGAATTTATTATTGAGAATGCAAATAGCGACAAGTAACTAAAAGCACAGTCAAAAGTAATTTATTAGCCCGAAATAGAAGAATAATCGCCAAAGGACAACTTCTCAAAATGGCAAAGTTAAAATAAAATTTCAATGAAATATTTTTTACAAAACTAAAGCGAGTATTTTTCTGTAAACGAAACTGAAACGGTAACAATTAAGTTCTGGTTAATTTATCGTTGAAAATCAGCGCGATTGGGCCCCGAGCTTCTATTACATGATACTAAACTTCCGCTGCTGCATTGTCGCAAGTTGATTCTAATCATCTTGTGACAAACAAACTGGTGGCGTATATAAAGAAGTTCAAATTCATTGGCCCGGGTGCGCCCGCGCATCTGGGCAACGAATTACTGACGACAAACTGACGAACGCTACAGTCACCTCTATATGGGAATTGAATGGCAGGATAATGTGGTTAGTTGCATAATTAGCAATAATATATATATTGTAAGCCTGCGTCTTATGTTATACATTGTGCAACTGTTTGTTATCCCTAATAAAATAAAATAAAAAATAAAAATAAATTTTGCTGATTTACAAATCGTCCACCAGTCGGCGCACTACCGCTAACTTGGCGCTAGTGTAGATGTAGACATGTCATTTTGTTATTTGCTATGTGTTTGCTACCAATGTTAGGATGTTGCAAGCGAATTTTCGTAAATATCCATTTTTATTCCAACACACTTTGGTATTCTTTTTTTTTGATCAATTTGATCTTTAATTCATTTATTGTCTTTAGTTATTATTATTACTATCGACCATTTTTAGATATTGGGGTTAAATGCCAGTACCAGGGCCTTCAGCAGTAGTAGCGCCACCAAGCAGGATAAATTTTGTGACATCCCGCCATTGGGACATTACGATCTCATCATCATTCATCATCCTATCAGCCGCACGACACCCAGTGCTGGGTGTAGACCTCCCCCGAGGATCTCCACAACGATGGGCCCGCGCTACCCGCATCCAGCGGCTTTCCGCGACCTTCACATCCTCGGTTCACCATAACATAACTGAATTGTTTTAATGTCCTTGTGTGGAACCGACGAAATATGTTTTGGGACACTGTAACTTTTTGACAGTTATTTCTAATGATTACTAAATGTGTGATGGGTGACAAGTGTTTTTATTCCATTGATATCAAAAAATACTTGTCACCCTACTCGCGGTCCAATTCTGTGCGCGTGCTTTGCGGCTGTGAATCATAACCAAACGCGTTAATTGTTGGAATGCTAACTCTATTACGTTGTAATAAGATTTTTTTTAAGAACGCTAGCTGTAAATTGAGAACGCTTTTCAATTCTGAATAAATACTTAAGGCAAGCTATGTCGGAACATTAATAGTTTGGTCCAAATAGATTTTCTCCATTTGTTTTTATGTTTTATTTTGCTTATTAAAGAAACATACAGCTCTTATAATACAGATAAACAGTATAATAACTATGACTAGATCATTAGCCAAAACAGTTTCCAACGATGAGAATTACATAGCGAAGACTAGGTATAATGAATTTAACATAAGAGAAAAAAAAACTACAATGTTGTGTCGTTTTGAAAGATTTAGTTTTATGAAATCCTTGGATCCAATTATTATAAAGAGTACCTGATCTGTATTAGTTTCCTGTTATGATATATTATTATATTATGTTACTTTTTATTTCAGTCCAGGTATAAGACGCTGTTATTTTCCCTTCCCTTGTTATTTGTTCCCTTCCAGTCATGACAGGATGTTCACACTCTTATTACTTAATATACCTACCTATCCGTTATTTAGTCACCATCTTATATCTATTCTGTAACCATAGTCAAGCTCAGCTAAGACACAGAATACATAATGCTAAGATTGAAACTAAATTAGTTGCACAAAAATAAATTTAAAAATACGTAAGTAGGTATTTCATACAGACCATACAACAAGTACGTATTTCATTATTAAAATTAGATGAGTCAAATATCAGCCTTTACCTTTAGCGTCGCATCTCAAAGGCGGCAAACACATGACGTAATGATAGCGCATGTAACAAGACCTGATAATCTGTAATTTGACTGAAATTACCAAGTTTATTAATCCATATAAAAGACCTTGTGACACCAAAACAAGTGCTAAGACCATACGCTTAAAATTAATAATATATTTACCGTGTGTCAATTAGAATAAAAAAAAAAAGAGTTTATACAAAAATATGCAAAACAATTTTTTTTCAATACAACTGAGACACGGCGAATAGAGTAAACAACTTTCGAACAATATCAATCGAATTTGCCATCAAACCTTTCAGAAAAATTAGCTCTTATTTGCATCCAGAAATTAGCTCTTTTGTATGGAAAACTCATATTGTAGCCCCTGAAGAGTAAGTAAGACATTATAGTATTCTGTGACTTTTAGTACTAGTATTTTCGCCAGGATTTTTTTTTTTATTATTATTTATTTTGGCAGCAAACAGTCATGTGTCTAATAATTATAATTATTAACAAACAATTATAAAGAATAGACCTACAGTACCCAATAATTTTTTACAAAACTGTGTTAAAAGTGGACATTTTTTTCCCTTTTTTTTAGCAGACTAGATATTAACAATCATGGTAATCTTAAATAAATAAATAAAATAAAATAAAAATAAAAAATGGATTTATTTATCTCATACTAAGGTACCTACTTACATAATATACATACTACTTTGTCTTAAGTTTAGTATAAGATCTGGCGCACCGAAGAAAGTTTGAAAAAAATCTTGCTAATCGACTGCGCTTTTTACTTAGTAATTCAGGATTTCTATTAAAAAAATTTCATAATTTACCGCAATTTGACGCAATACTATATTTTTAACGTAAATATTATGCTGTGATAAGAAACAGGTAGGCGGCACTAAAAATAGCTCTGCGTAGCTTTCCGAATCCACATGTGGACCGCAGTTTATTTGTTTAAATCTAAAGTGGTTCGCAGTAACGTTGGATTCAGGATAAACAAACAAAAACTATATTCGATAAAACAAACTTCGTTTTGATCTTTAGTGTGGTAAGATAATGTGACTTTCATTTTCATGGATGCAAAAAAAAATATTAAGCAATAACGGCCATGTTTGACTATACTCAAAGGGCATTCAGCGCCATGCGAGTACAATACAATAATGCTTTCAGAATGCTGTTGAGGTTGCCGCGATACTGTAGCGCGTCAGGAATGTTTGCGGAAGCGCGAATAGACGATTTTGCGGCTATTATTCGTAAGCGAGTAGCCTCCCTGATGTGCCGCGTGCGCGGCAGCGCCAACAGCATTGAAAGTGAAAGTGAAATAAGCTTTATTCAAATAAACTTAATTATTAAGTACTTTTAAATCGTCTATATTTTCCTACCACCCGTTCCAGACTTTTTTAGCTGACAAGAAGAACGGGCGCAAGAAACTTATCAGCTGTAACAGCCATAAGTAACGATATTTACAAACTTGAATATATCGTTACCAGGGTAACATAACATAATTACAACAGGGTGACAGAATTATTGGCAACAACATAGACTTATTATATTACTTCAATAAAGTACTTACATTAGCAAGTTATGTGTTACATCATTTCCACGCATTTGATCTTTAAGATAATCGTCAACTTTATAATAGCCTTTACCCATGAGCGTTTTTTTAACATGGTTTTTAAAATTCTGCAAGGTATAGCACAGAGGGTGGACGGGCCCATGCTGAAACATTGGGTTTCAGCTCATGTGATGGCGTTGAGACGTGCCGAAAAATAATAATTATAATTTGTATTAAGTATTCAATAATTTAATAATGAAATTTTACTAACATAGTATAAGTGCATTGTTACTAACAAATTATGGATGTATATTAATTCTGTAATAAATGATTATTATTATTATTATTAATAACTTCCACTCAACTTGGTTTTGCACGGTCAAACAGCTCCGTGTTGTGGCGAAACACGTAGGTAAGTATAGGAAACACGTATAAAGTAAATAGTTCGTATAGGGGTAAGTAATCTGTGGCAAGGTGTGTTGTAGACGATATTTGGTTTGTCTGCAGGTTTTGTGGGCGGGCGGGAGGTACATTATACTTCTTGCATTACATTTACCATCTGTTGTGTGGATAATGATGTTTTCTGCATCCATCACCTATACTATATATATAAAAGAGAAAATCACTGACTCACTCATCACGAAATCTCAGAAACTACAAGTGCTAGGACTCTCAAAATTTGCATGGGGGTTCCTTTTAGGGTGTAGGTGCTCACTAAGACGGGATTTTGCGAAATTCAATCCCTAAGGGGGTGAAACAGGGTGGCAAAGTTTGTATGGGAGAACGCGATTCCTTGGCCCGATTGACTTGAAATTTGGCATAGACATTCTTTCACAAAATTAATTGAATACGGGTTTCGTATTTTTTTGAAATGTATCCCCTAACAGGGTTGAAAAGGGGTAGAAAGCTATTTTTAGGGTGATTAATTTCGATATCGGAATCAAAACTTCTTATTGCATTTGAATGATTAAGAAAAATAAATGTCAGTTGTCATGTTGTCACCTCCCCTGAGAGTATAATTATGTTCCTTGGTTCACCACAGAGAGTTTTTGGCGCCATTTCGTCGAATTCAGTTCGGTGGCTATTTTAATTATTTGCAAATTGTTTATAGTGGATATTGTGTCTTAAAATTGGTGCAGTTTTGTGGTACAAGTGTCTACGCATCTGAACAATATGTGGGATAACTAATTGAAATAGGTGCGATCTTGGTTATGTGAAGCTGAGACTTTTATTGTAGTGTAGTGGTGGCTATACCTCGGCAGAACTTACCGAGTAAACTTTACTGTATCGATATATTTGATGCCAAATGCTTCAAGCAGCATTGGAATGCAGTGCACCCGCATTTTAATGTAAACTGAAACAATACCACTGAATTATTTAACACTTGACAATGGCAAAAATTGATGATTAAACGAACTTACCTTAAGTGAAGTTCAATCATAATTATACGAAGGATTCGTCCGAAGATATTAGTATATTGACTACTTGTAGTATCGCTCGTATACTATCACCACTTAGCACGTTATTTTAGAGTAATAACCTAAAAAACCTAAAAAGAGTAGCTTTTTACTTCAAATTGACAGATTTGACATTTCCTGTACGAGTTCTCCCCGTCACTACTTGGCGCCAACACTTCATTTAGTTCAGAGTCCAAATCGTATGATATTTCCTCAGTGGGTGAATATTGTAATTACAATTTATCAGTAGGGAGGGTGGGACTTTATACTAATATCTTCGGACGAATCCTTCGTATAATTATGATTGAACTTCACTTAAGGTAAGTTCGTTTAATCATCAATTATACTTGATTCGTCCTTCGATATTAGTATATTGACTACTTGTAGATGTTGAGAGTTTTATACGAGTATAAGAAAAAAGGAAATATCATCTTTTGTGTCTTTTAAATTTAAAAGAATACCGTTCATATTTAATATAATTCTGAATATTTTGTTATACCTATGTACATACGGTTGGAAAACTCAGTACTTATAATTATCATTAATCGAAGATAATGTATTTGTTTTAATATCTTGGAGAGATAGTGGAGTGTCATCGACCATCTCGTACTACGTGGAATGTCTCTAATAACATTTATGTTATAGCTATAAGTAGGTAATGGGTATCGGCGCACGTCGATTGCTACAATTTGGTGACGTGACAATGGACACGAATCTTTTCCACTATCAATAGATGTCAGCTTTCTAATAATATTAGATATTCAAAATTCAAATTCAAAAAAAATTCAAAAATTATTTATTTGTGTCTATACATTTTTAACAAAATCAAATTAACGTTAATAACCACATTAGTCAAAGACTGTGTCGCAGCTATTAGCGCCCACCTCGAACTTATAGAATTATAACAGTAAAACACAAAAATAAATTTGTTGAATCTAGAAGGAACTTACTATGTAAAACAAACTTTCTTATAAATGCAAATGAAAATTAGTATGTGTGTTTGTGTGTGTGTGTGTGTTGTGTGTGTGTGTGTGTTATGTGTGTGTGTGTGTGTGTGCGTGCGTGCGTGCGTGCTAAATGTCATTCGTAATGTAAAACAAGAGACTCGACATCTTCGTAATTCAGGCTAAATAACCACTCACACAAAACTTTCTTACACTCGCGTTGAGATAAGCATATATTAGGAATTAGGTTTTATTTTATCTGTAATATCTGTAATATTTATTACACAAATGGTGTAGGTAATATAATTCTCTTGAAATTCAAATACTTGAGATCAATTACAAAATGTTTATATTATACGCTGTGTATAAAAGCGGTTCTTCTTGAGAAAAACAATTGTAAGATGATTTGCGTCAAATTAGGTAGATTATGTTTTATAATTGAACTGAACAATGAATTGTTTATAATTAATTGTAAGTATTGTTCACATATATTTTTTTTTTTTTTTTTTTGTTAATTGTATCAAAGTTGTAATAAATTAAAAGAACCATATTAGGTAATCTAAACTGTAAAATGTTGTATTTAAGCAATGGAAATCTGCGCAAAAAACAGTTTTTTTTTTTTTTTTTTTTTACCACACTTACTAAAGGTTAGCTCAACTTTGTACATTCATTAATGAACCCAATATTATGTTAGTAATGCTGGTAAATTTGTTCTACACATCTGTAAGAAAAAATAGTTTTTTTTTTTTTTTTGTCTATATATATATTACGTCTATAAAAAGTCTGGAACGGGTGGTAGGAAAATATAGACGATTCAAAAGTACTTAACAATTAAGTTTATTTGAATAAAGCTTATTTCACTTTCACTTTCACTTACAAAATATATAATGTATTTACTATATATTTTGTTGTTAAATTATCAAACCATTTTGGTGATCAAACTCTGTTCAGTCTGATAGTATTAACAGGCAGGAAAGCTAATAGCATAATATAAAAAAATAATGACATTTATATGTAAGTTTATTTGATGAATGATATGAGTTTATTTGTGCGATGAATATTCCATCCCTGAAATTGGGAATTATAAGATGTTCAAGGTTTAAATCCTATTACTTTACATAAGACACTAATTATTACATGTGAACCAGTGGTACCAAGGTTCAAGGTTGTGCCGGTCATGATGGCACGATCGTTACACCTCTAGTATAAGAAACTGATGGAAAATAATAAAAAATAAAAGTTTGCCCGACTAATAGTAACATAGTCGTTTTTGGCATCCAAGCTAGGAAACGAAATCATTAATATTTCAACTTATTCGACTTGTATTCGAATTTACTCAATTTTATATATGAAAACTGAAACTGGTAATTTTTTTATTTTTTATTATTATTACTCAGTATCAGAATAATTCCGTATAGAAAACTCTACCCAGTAATGCGAAAAAACATGTTTTATTTAATATATAATTATAATTCATATATAAATAATATGCAATCATGACTGACCACACATACATGACACACATAAGTGTCCCAGTCTACCCCTTTGTTGAGAGGCATCAGACAAAATCTATCTACAATAATATGTTGTATATACATAACCATACAATATATTTGGTGTAAGTATTGATCACATTCAATTACCATGTACAATATTATAATATCGATAAAATATCGATAATATACCGATATCTACCGGTACAATGACTTCATAAAATGGTCGTAATTTGCGTAATTTTGCAAATTTGTATAAGTTTTGTCTTGAGAAAAAACTTAACTTTTCAAGCCCGAAAAAATGTGACACAACGGATACTCTATTGTTGTGCGGCCCCATGAGGCCACTCGGGGTTAAATGAATATACCATTACATTCGTGATAGAATGGAAAGTTATGAAGGTAGGTGTAAAAAAAAAAAAAAAATTACCGTGACATAAAAAGCAAAAAATATTTTATAGACCCACTATTATAGTACCTATGTACTTAAATATCATGTACAAGGAAATCATGATGTCTAAACACTGTCTCATAGCACAGATAATATTATACTATACTAGCTAATAGTTTTGTAAAATAGGATCCAATGATAAGACTTTCTTTATCTTTCCCATTATGGAAAGAAAGTCCCATCTTTCCATTCAATATTTCATATCCGTATTAAAACCTTAAAGGAGATAAGATCTCTTAGATATATTTTTACAAACAATAAGCATTTATATTTTGTATTATTATTATTTTATTAATTATTATTACTATTAATTGTATAATAGCTAGATATACGACAACAACAACATATAAAAATCTATTATAGTTAACTATTTTGTTATACATATACAGTGTACATACATTCTGTTGAATGTTAAAGGTTAAAGGCGTCACTGTTAAGTACTACGATCTATTCTGTGAATGTAACATTATGCCTGAATTTTGATCATACTATTAGTAAGAGACTATAATATCTCTGGGTGTGATACGAAAGTGAATCTTTAATTACACACTCTCGTATAGATTTTCCACCAAAAAAATATACTTCATTATAATAAAATATAAATGGTACTTCCACACATATGACGGATATATAGATGAATACCGGCGCAAACGATTGTGTGGACGCACGGACCTGTGGTTGGCGACCACTACCTGTATTTACCGAAAAACAGACAAATGCCGCACCAGCGCGCACCCTTACAAGTACTTACTCGTACGAGTGGCCTTACCCTGCGTACGATGAAGGCGAATGTAGACGAATCGATCATTGGCGAATAATTGTATTATATATATTATGAAACGCCGCCTATCGCCTGTAGGTCTGCTGCGGTCAACAAAACAAATCGCTCGTGTGTGTTCCTCGCCGGCGGCGTCCTGCTGTTCATATGTCGTCGGAGCTGGAGCATGCTGCATACGTGGCTGCGTGTTTCATTCGTTGTTTTCCAGTTTGATTATTTTTAAAAACAATGTCTAATAAATAACTAAATAAATAAATTAAAAAATGTTTCATTTGAGTTCTGCGCCCGATTTACTTGCAGTTTTTACGTTGTTCAAGATATTGACTAATGGTGCATTCACTTTAGGCCCATGGCGAATGCATCAACCGTATTCGACTGAACTGTCGGTGACGGTATGTGTGAATTGCATCAGATGCACAAAATTTGACCGTATACAGGCTATAACCAAAAAACTGTCTGCCCGCGTAATGTAAAAAAATAATAATATACATTTACTGTCTTAAACTGATATTAAAAAGGTGTTATATAAGTTTTATTAATACTTTTTCGCTAATCATTATCATTAAAATCAATGAATATTTAATTTGAAAAGAAATAGACAGGTAATTTGTATGGACAATCCCAACTGTACTACGGGCATGAAGGGTACAAAGGGCGCACAGTTTAGAAATAGAAATACATAGTTAGTGATTTGATTAACTAGTTTTTTATCATGCTAGTTCTACTCGCATGAAACACAGCATCTTCTAGTTCAGGTACATTTAATGTAAACTTAATTGTACCATAAACACTAACTGAATTTATGGATGATAAACTAAGGAGTTTGTTATTCCATTTCATATTGAAATTTCTATCAGCAGACTCATGTTTGAGGCCTACCTAGATTATAAAAGCTATCACATTATAGGTGTGAGGCATAAGGTATCAACTAGTTACATAACTCATTATGTGGTTCCATGAAGTTGATAGGTTTTACCTATACTGGCAGTTCATCATTGGTTCACATTCACATTGTTTTTAACAATGAGTACAATGAATTAATCATACATAATAATATTATGTCAATCTGAGAACCAATGGTACCCAAGGATATTTAAGATATCAAAATGCATACCTGATGAGCAACGCTGTTGTCGAACTGCTGCTGCAGCAGCAGCTCTAACACAGCAGCCGCCTCGCCTGCCTGGGAGGCGGATGGCGACGGATTCGGCGGACGGCGGAGTCACCCGAGAGGTGTTGAGCAGATTGATTTTTACACTGTCGCGTCGTCACTGTCGTCAGCGGCGCTTTGGGTTGCTTTGCTGTGCTTGTTACAGTTGCGTTGTTGAACCGATCTATGCGGTGAAATAATCCAATGACTATCTCGATTGCAATAGATTTTTGGTTCATGCGACAAAATAATCTTCTTTTTCATTGTAGAAATAATAGAACCTATCCATGCGGTGAAATAATCCAATGACTATCTCGAGTGCAATAGATATTATTGGTTCATGCCGCAAAATCACTGATGCCGCCGAATACTAAACCGACCTATGCGGTGAAATAGTCCGTTTGACTATTTCGATTGCAATAGATCTTTGGTTAGTAACATTACTTTTATTAGTCTTTCTTCTTTTCTTCACTAAGCATTTTTACTTAACTTTAAATTAATTTTCACTGAATATATTATATCCTAAAGAATTCTCACTTCGAGACTGTACGTGCGTTCGTGGCGAAGCACAAAAAGCGAATGAAGTGTTGGCGCCAAGTAGTGACGGGGAGAACTCGTACAGGAAATGTCAAATCTGTCAATTTGAAGTAAAAAGCTACTCTTTTTAGGTTTTTTAGGTTATTACTCTAAAATAACGTGCTAAGTGGTGATAGTATACGAGCGATACTACAAGTAGTCAATATACTAATATCGAAGGACGAATCAAGTATAATTACTCCCTGAAGAGGAGTAGATTTCCATAACAAAAACAAGAAGAAGAAGTTGTCACCGCACGAGCTGACGTTTCTCTAATTTTCAGTAATTTTCCAAAAGACTTTCATGTTGTACAAGGTTTTATCACGATTTTCACTATTTTACGAATAATTTGTCAAATAAAACGTGGCAAAATCTGGCAAATATTTAGCGCGTTATTTTTTCGATAGCTGTTCGTGCTACGGGTACTGATGACATGATAGAAATGTGGTAGAGAAGTGTTGAGATTGAGAGCCTGATAATAATGTACAACATTAAACTCGAACCCCACTTCGAATCTCACTTCACTGCACGGGAATTTTAAATCATAAATAAGATAACGATAAGAACATTTTGTATCCCAAAAGATTTTAGATAGCTACCTATCCTAAAATTTTTGCAATCGATAAAATAGCTCATTTAGTTAGCTAATTTCTAATAAAAAAAATCACGCGAAGTGAAGTGAGGTTCGAAGTGAGATGCGAGTTTGGTTACAGAATCGACAGACTGTGCGGGTAAAACCGCGGGGGTGCAGCTATTACCTTACACAAAATTGTATAAATGTGAAAGTTTTGATGATGTTCATGATGTACTTAATCACGTCTGAACGGGTGAACGGATTTAGACGAAATTTGGCACAGAGATAGATTATAGTTAGGAATACTTAACACAGGCTTCTTTTCATCCCGATCATTGGTTTCCAAGGGAAGACTTACAACGATTACCGTTGTGCAACATTTCACCCGTGCGAAGCCGGGGCGGGCCGCTAGTACTATATAATGGACTTCCGCAAGGTTTTTTGCCTATTTATTTAATCTATTTGCGGCTGGCTGTTCTCTTGATAAGATTTAAAATTTACTTAAGTTGTTTTTGAAAAGATACCGCCCAGTTGCTTATCGAATTCAGCCCGCCATTGCGGCGGTAGTGGCTCGTTAATACCCACCAATCCGCATTGGGTCCGCGTGAAGAGTTTTGCTCATCCTTCTGCTCCTTCCATTAGGAAGAATTATGTCCTACCAACCGCTATCAGCTCCTCCAAACAAAGCTACATTTGTAAAAACGTTAACGATATGTCTAATAAGCAGTTTCTATTTTAAGAGAATCAGAAGAGTAATTAATAGAATCTGCGTCAATTAGTAGACGTGCATATTCATGGTGTTGCCAAATCAGATAAGATGCTCCAAATTATTAAAGCTATTTTACGAAGTCACTGTTTTCAGGTTAAAATAATTTAGTGAATGAGTTATGAATTTCGGTTTTAAATCTCTACAGAATAACCTTCTTTTATCAATGATTTTGGATTAAGCTCTTTATCCTCTTTTAATACAACGTGTAACAAAATTAATGGCTAAACCAGGGGTCTTTCAAAATCTATCGCAATTGCTTTCATTTGACAGATGGATGTGACACATTGCTGCATTTCTTTGGTAAGTTTTTATTTATGCCAAAAAGAAGCATCAATGTATCATCTTGAAAGCGATTGCGATAGATTTTGAAATTAGACAATAGAAAGGCAGAATATGGTAGATAGGGCCTATCAAACAGAATAAAACTGAACAACTTTTTCAATGGGACCAACCTCTGAAATCGTGAATAAAAATCAGCTGTTTCATACCCATTTTCGTTATGAATTTTGTATGAAACAGCAGATTTTTTTTCGCGGTTTCAGAGTTGGTCGTTATAGTAAAAGTTGTTCAGTTTGATGGTCCATCTATACCATATTCTGGTTTAGCCATTTATTCTGTTACACGTTGTTGAAGTATTAGCTACTTCGGTTAGTTTCTTCAAGAAAAGACTGTTTGACAGTTTTTTAATCGTTAAATAATACTTAGCAGAAATGTGAAGACCGTTTAAAACGAGCTCGATAACGCAACATAATTTGTGTGTAACACAAAACAATGCGTCCATTCATAAGAGAGGCCGAGAGGGTCGCCGCGCCGCCAACAGATTTGACATTATTACTTAAGCCGGGTCTCCTGCGCTTAATTTTCAACATGTTTTGTGTTTTGCTAAACAAAACTCATAGGCCACGCCCCTAACATGTTAGCAAAACACGCAGGAGACGCGGCTTTTTGTGTTTTTGCTAAACAAAACTCACAGGCCACGCCCCTCAAAACATTGTTTGAAAACACAAAACATGTTGAAAATTAAGCGCAGCAGACCCGGCTTTATTTGTAAATATTAAAATAATATATATATAATATATATAATTATATACAGTGTGTTTTTTTGAACAGTGATCAAATTTTGTAGTGTGGCTTAGACCATCACTGAACAACTTTGTCTATTGGACCAACTTAATCAGAGCAAAAAAATCAGCTGTTCCATACATTTTGGTCGAGTAGGTTTTGTGTTTTCTATGGAACAGATGTTTTTTTAAATCTGATTAAGTTGGTTGGTTGGGAACATCTTTCTTTATCATCAAAATTACAAGACCTGAATCTGCTGAACCATTTTTTGCAGTAGTATTCGACAAAGCACCTTCTCTATTAACATTACAAATCTTTCTCTAAGCACTAGCGGCATTCATTTAAATAAGTATTATCGAATAAAAATTGCAAAACGTATCTAATATAAATTATTAAAAACCGACTTCAAAAAACCTGCCTCTAAAAAAAGCAAGAAATAATATACAAATCATTAGATACGCATTATCATTGTTATAATAAAAAACACGTCTATTAAAGTCGGGTGGGGCTGGAGCACATCTTCCTTTTTTTATTCTAAAAGCCCCACCCGACTTCAATTGACGTGTTTTTTATTATAACAATGATAATGCGTATCTAATGATTTGTATATTATGTCTTGCTTTTTTTAGAGGCAGGTTTTTTGAAGTCGGTTTTTTTGTTTTTTAAACAATTTTTTTATTTTCAGTGTATAAGTACCTTCTGTATTAGGTAGTGTAGGTATATTATTTAGGTAGAAAAATCGGCTCAGCCAAACGTGAGATAATCACGGAGAAACATACATACATACAAACTGAATACCTCCTTTTTTGAAATCGGTTAAAAAGACTACACAAAGGTATCCCTTCCCCAACAAAAAAAACATCTAATTCGGTTCATAAATAACAAAATTGTCAAGTTAGTTGATTTAATATCATAGTATTTTCAGGATTACTTGTAAACTACTGAACCGATTTGAAAAAAAAATAAATGGGACCATCTCGCAAGAAAACTCAATCGAACAAAAAAAGAATTATCTAAATCGGTCCATAAATGTCGAAGATACGCGCGAACAACGATAAAAAAAAAAACATACAATCGAATTGAGAACCTCCTCCTTTTGATGAAGTCGGTTAAAAATATAATGAAGCAAAACAATCAAACAATATATTACATTCCCGCCCGCCTATGTTAAGTATTGCCAGAAAATTAAATATAACACGCAAAATTCATACTTTTCAGATTACCTATTATTACACTATGGTTGTATTGTATCGTAATACTTATAGCTCTTCCGATTGTGTTGGTAAATTGAACTCTAGAAACATTTGCTATTAATTTCGCGAATTATAAACTTTTTAAACGTCAAATCCATACATAGTTTGAAAGCGAAGTTCGTTAGTGATTTTGTAGATTGTAAGGATAGACACCAATATATTATGTAAAACCTTGTTTACTACAAAACTGTGCCTTGTGCCTTTTTTCTGCAATATGAAGGCAACCGAGATACACAACTTCAATTATTTTCCGAATGTATATAGTAGTAGTATACTTATATTATATATTGTAGTAGTATATAATATTATCTGTGATTGTCGTTTCTGCCATCATCGTTCGATCGGATATGGGCTAAAATACTCATCCAACTTTATTACTATTAATAAATTACTTCTACTATTTCAGGAAACTCATAATGAAATTTTAGAGAAATAAAAAATAATGGTTTTGCATTAAATAGACAATTGAAAACAGTCTAAAGCGAAAATTCCAAAGAAAGATTTTTTCAGCGGTTAACCGTTGCAAAGATATTCATTATTATTATATAGAGTCAAAAGGAAGTCTCAATAAAACTGTATTTTGGTATTATTTTCCCTTGATGTGACATTAAGGTAAGTAGGTAGGTACCTAGCATGATTCCTATCTTACTTACTTTTTCTTGAACAGAGGGCATGAGAAAAACTACATTACATCTTGAACTTAGAATAATAACACTTAGAACATAGTTCTCTACAAAGCGCACTGCATGTCAAAAGTGAGGTAACTAAAACAGCTAAAAGGCCCCGTTTTCAGATTTTTATTCTCCATTATTGATACCTAATCATACCAAATAAGTACAAAACAGTTTCAATTTTCCTACATTTATTAGATTAGTTACTATATTATTGGATATTAGTTACGATTAGGTAACGTATGAAGGATATAAATCTGAAAACTAAGCCATTCTGGCTAAGTATTAGTTGCCTCACTTTGCATAATATGAGGACTTCTTTTTAAAATTCTAATATCTTTGCTTCTAGGTGTTATTATTCTAAGATCTTAAAATAATGTTTAATTTTCATAATACAAGTTGTTTGTTTTCAATAATGTCAGTCAGTTGAATTTCTATTCAGCGTCTGCCTATTAGAGAATCTGGAGTTCAGTAAATTCAATGCCGGCATAGAAAGTCCGTTACTCTCTGGATTCGGTAAAAATAGAGTTTATGTTCCGAACTATATGCGGCGTAGCATGTTTTAAACTCTCCTCTAGCTCTTGACGGTGTTTACATTTTTAATTTCAGGTTGTGATTTCGATGTTAGACGTTTAAAGATTGTTAAGAAGTAATTTCATTCTAAATTCAAAGTTTATTTATTTCAAAGTCGGCTTGCGGTGCCAAGTGCAATCGTTAAAAATGAGGTTGGTTAAAATAAATTTTTATGTTTTAAAAGTTTGATTGAACGATCTGACTTCCGTCTGCGAAACGTTTATTTCGAGCTCACCTCATTCTGGTCGTGCTTCAGGTAGAGCCAGCCCAGCAGGGCCTGCGGGCAGCTCTCGGCCTTGCCGCACCACTGCGGCAGGTCGGCTCCGATGGCCGTCGGTGACATCGCTGCATCAGAACAGTTTCGCACACCACTCAAAACGGCACTAGTCAATATAGCGCAACTCGATTGTTCAGTTTCGATTTCGATTGTCGGGCGTTCTAAATTCGAATTCGGGATTGGGTTCGATAATTGAAAGGTTGTCAATCGTTTTGATGGGTCCGCGTTTGTAATTGGAAGTGTTCTTTTGTTTTGAAACGCGCTCAGCGCAAGCGCATGGCGGCGGTCCCGGCTGGTATTTTTGGATCGCGCCTGCTGACGGGATGCGCGCGCGCCGGCTACACAGTGACTAGCTAGCTGCCGCCGCTCCTTAAGATGGGAGATGTTGAGATTAGGGTTGATGTTCTTTAATTAATATAAAATATCGATAGGCAGCGTCTGCGTCTATCTTCTTTTTTTCACTAAATAATTTGTTGTACAGAATTTTATTTACCTTTACCAATCCACTATGCAGATCATAATATTTTTGAAGAACGGCTTACCTTTGCCATAACCTTACCCCTCGCCACGGGTCGCCTACCTATATAAATAAATAACTCTATTCTACTCTAGTAGAGGAACTGATGCTGGATAAGATAGCAATAGGTACTGATGCTGTATAAGATTGCATTATAAATATTTTTTTAAATTTATTTTTTCAACTGCAAGGATTGAAATAAACTTATGCAATGACTATTATAAGTATTTTTTTGTTTTTCTTACTACAAACGTTCCTCTTACAGTTTATTAATAATTAATAATAGATATCCCAAAATAACGACTACTACCCTACACTGGCATAGGCAGAGAAAAATAAAATTAAGATAAAGTAACTTTATCGATAAATCGATATTCACCAAAACATCGACTGTGGCCACCACTCCTGCGCACATGTGGCCGCGCCCGACCGCGCCGGGACTCCTCGCGGAGCAATATTTTCGTTCGCCCCCCTACCACGCAACGTGCCCTGCGTACACGCAATTCTCATAACGAAATCGACGCAGTACGTTATGTTTCAATTTGAATCATAAATCTTTAAAAACAGCTCTTATCTAAGCAAAAAGTTACCTGTTTTTAGAAACTTGAAAAGAAAACTCGGTAGAATAAAATTGTTTTTGCGTACTAACGTCGATTTAAAAAAAATGCGAATAAGTTACTTATAAACTAATAAGATATTTATGTCAAATATTTTTTTGCTAATTGCTTATTAATATCAATGAAGCCATAATGGGTTAATTATTGTGGGAAGTAAGTAATTAATCCCAAGATTTTTATAATCTTCACTGCCCTCAGTCACAGAATAGTTTTTGTATTTTTTTTTTATTATATTTTATTTTACCTACATAAAGTTATTCTGTACAGGTTGTGGTTGGACTTCAGCAGTCTCTTGCAGCTCGAGTTTTGTAAATGATTATTCTCATAAATTGTATTGTACTATGACTGTGTTATGTGCATTGATTCAAATACATTTGAAAATGTTATAATAAATTAAGCAAGTTCTTAATTTAATTGAAAATATTGTAGTGCCCTAACGGGGTTCATGATGATACTTTTAATATTTACCACCATGTAAAACTCATGAGACAATAAAGATATTTTGTATTATTTTTTTTTTGCTCTTGCCTTTGCAGATAGAAGTGTATCTCTGCTGACATGAGATGATGAGATACTACCTCTATAATTTACTGTACCCACTTCCGAAACGTTTGACACATTTTTTCACGGTATTGTTTAATAAATGGTTATTTTTTTGTTCATAACTTTTGTCTATAGTTAACTGTTATTTTTTCACCCGAGATTTAGATTGATGCTAACATGTTTACGGATAATTTCTTGTAATATTTTTTTTATTTTTTTTTGTTTTTTCTTGTCACATTCTACATCGTTCCTTAAATTTTCGTGGTAGGGAAAAAGGTAGACCCTTTTAATGTGCAAACTTCTTAATGATTAAACTTAAAATAAAAAATATTTCCATCTCATTTCAAAGGTCATTTGAAGTGTTAAGAATTCAGTAACAGCTTAAAGTTGAAGGACCAAATGTTTACTTTAACTTTTTTTGTTATCAACATCTTAGAAACATTGAAGTGAACAAATGTTCACTGAACGCTATAAAGAGCTAAAATTATGTGACATTTCCTATAAGTTATGTAGATAAATCAGAGAAACTGACGGCTCGAGGACAAGCCAAAGAAAAATTGAAGCTCTTAAGAATTTAACAAACCACTTAAGATTCAACACAAAGCTGTTTGTGATACAAAAGCTTCGATAGATTTGTTTATCTTTCATTTCAATGCCACTTTGGCCACATAAATATCCTATTTCAAGATCAAGAGGACACGAATATTTCAAGTTCTACAAGTGACTTTTTATTCAGTCACGGAAAAAGAGAAAACATATTTAAAAAATCATACACAAGGGGTGAGAAAGGTTTTATTTAATTAAATGATATACTTAGTGCAAAATTGCAAGCTGTGCAAGATATTTATTTATTAAAGTTTAATGTGCAAGTTAAAAACTTAGTAAGTACGTACTTAAGGTGGTACCCTGAGCGAAAGTGGCGCCGCGGTGAATTATATTTAATATTATAATTCTAATACACAATTCTAAAAATGTTTATCGTGGAGATTTTAGGGCCCACAGTCTAGTATTTTTAGACGGTATCGTTACATTCCCTCGTAGTCACTGCTAGAAGTAGATAGCAAAACTGCTAAAAGTGGCCGTTTTTGACACATTTGCTATCTACTTCTACAAATGACTACGAGGGCATGTAGAGATACCTTCTAAAAATACTAGACCATAGGCCCTAAAATCTCCACGATAAACATTATCAAAATCTTTTTCTATTAATAACTTATTAAATAAAAACCTCTGAGGGCGCCACTTTCGGTCATACAACCGCCTTAAGTACATTTTTAACGCTTAACAAATGTGTGCACTCATTTGTTTCGATATTTTATTAAACTAAGTATATCATTTAATCAATGATAACATTTCTGACTGACTGCCGAGAAAGATAATGTTTTTCTGATTTAAATTTAATATTAACGAGGTTAATATACATTTCATCCAAAAACGTAAGTAGGTTCTAAGAAGTAGGTATAGGTACTGTTTCCAAGGTATAGAATTCTTCTGCGTGGAAGTTTTGTTTGCTATCCCTCGGTAACAATATTTTTGCAACGTGTATGCAAAATTTCACGATGATCGGTTGAGTTGAGTAGTTAAGACGTGAAGGCGTAACAGACAAATTTACTTTCATTAAGGGTGCACCGCGCCGCCAATCAAGAAAAAATTATTACAACGAAATAACTATGTTTAATGAAATTCTGAAAAATATAAAAACTAGTATTAGTTATAAACTATTTTTGTATGCGTTTTTTTCCTGGTTTAAATGTTTTTGTGTAGCTAAAACTTGGATTAACGCCTAAAGTGGCCACTTTAGGTTTTTATCCAGGTTTTAACTACTCGAACACATTTAAACTAAGAATTTAAGGCATACAAAAATAGTTGATAGCTAATACGAGTTTTCATATTTTTCAGAATTTTATTTAACATAGTTATTTCGTTGCAATGATTTTTTCTTGGAAGGCGGCGCTAGTGGATGAAGTTCACGCTGATGAAGTCGCGTGCGGCTGCAAGTATAATTATAATAACTGCTAAATGTACTCGGTCCTAAGATTCGGCCCGGGGGTAATGCCCCGAACATATGTTTTTCAGTTCACCCATGTTTATGTTTACGACCAGTCAAACGTTGTAGGTGGAATAGTTCAGCAACTGTTTTCAATTTGTTCAATTCTTTCTAAAAGCTGTAAATAAGCTTATAGAGTTTTAAATTGATCAACAGTCTTTGATATTTTTGTTTGGTGACCCTGTAGATGATCTTGGAGGGAAAAAAGTGAAAGAAGTACAATAAATCATTTAGAACTTGAGTGTGGTAAACTGTTTTTGAGTATAATAATATGGTATGGTAGGCATAGATTACTATCTACTATCATGAAATCAAACTTAACATACAATTAAGTACATTTTATAAATTAATAACTGTCCGACTCTACAATGTAGGTAGGTAGAGTATTAAATATTAATTACAGTTTTTACTAACAATGTCCTACTATGAAACCGTATAAGTTACTAAACAATGTTATTAGGCCAACTAATATAAACTATTATAGTTTATACACAAAAAAATCTTTGTTCTAATTTTGTACTGAACTATAACAAAGCAAGTTCTGTGGTGAACTGGATTTAATTAACTTAAATGTATATAGGTACATAAAATTATATCATTAGTTAATGTACTGTTCTATCAAAATCTATTGACGCTCGAGCAAATCTCGGCAAAACACCACCAAATTAAGAAGGTAGTTCAATATTTAGAGGACTTATACACTAGGCAGTGCCACTGTGTCTGTTCGTTTAAGGGTATTGACTGAACTCATTGTGACCAATTAAAAGGAGTCATGCCAACCAATTGAGGATATTTACGAGTGATGCAACAGTTTATTTTATAGATACTACGAATATGTTGAGAAGACTATATTTATGAAGTTTGAAATTAAGAGGAGTATAGATTTGATTTGCGCATTCAGACGTGACGTGACGGATCTACCTAAATTGTTTATTTTCGTATTGTTATTCAGAAACTGAGAGTTTTTAAGCTTTATCTAGCTAATAATATTGTTATTCAGAAAACGAGTGTTTTAAGCTTCACGTAGTTAAAGACCTAAAAAGTGCTCTTGATCCCAACTCAAGTCATTCAAAGGAGATTTATGACAGTGGAGAATCAAAACGATAGTAAGTACCTATATTTCAATCTTAGTAAAAAAAGCAATAACATAATGTTAAAAAAACTGCAATAACATGAAAATTATAAAACTAATATTTTCAAAACGCATCTGTAAATTGTGTCCCTTTTTTTTCTTTACAAATTGTTTGCTTAAAAATACGGAAGACATTAAAAAAGGACCATTTCTTGGTCGACACGTGTTAATAGATACCTAATTCAATAGCTGTCTATTTATGCGAACCCGTCTGCCATTCCAACATCTTGCTTTTTAACTTTCTTTTGTTTTTTCATGAGTTTAAAAACAAAAGGATTTTTTAAACAAATGCTTGTAGAAACTGCATTGTCCAAAACTGGCCTGCCATCCATAGACATAGTATATTAAAAGGGGCTGCCATCTCACCATCTGGCATAATAAATATTAGGATTTTTTTAAACTTTATTTTATTGTTTTTTCATGATGAGTTTGAAAACCAAAAAGATTTTAACTGCCGGTAAGTTTATTGTAGGTATGTAGGTATTCAAAAGTTATGTTGGATGGAACATAAAGTTCCGCTTACTTTATGGGTAGGATTTAGGAAGGAACAAAAATAATAACAAGAATAAAGATAGTACATTGTTTGCATTTGTTTTAAAGTTAAAATTTGTAGCTAGGTACCTTAATTAATTTTAATTAGGTACTATTTTTTTAAACACTAACTAGATTAAGATTATTTTAAAATTGCAGAAAATAATTTAGGGGTACTAGGAATAAGTACTCTTTACATTAATTGTGTTAGGTACATTTTTGTTTATTAGAGATAGTAGATAGTGATGATCGAGCATTAACTTATTTAAAGTAGGTACCTAGCATATTTATTTTAGGCCAATAAAATTATCATCATAACATAATCCACAGTTTAATCACAATCACAATAAATAAATAAAATATTTTGGTCTCTTCATGTCATCTACAAAAAGTTAGTAACTCAAAAACCTCATTCGTGGAGAAAAATCTCATGTATGAAAACTAAACTTTCTTTCACATTTGACATATTTTGTAGAAAATGTTCCAAAATTGACAGTTATAATTTGTCAGGCATTAGTTTCGGTTTGTTGAAGTTTTTATTTGTGATAAAAAAAAGATTCTGTAGCAGTAAATAAGTTGTGAGCTATATTTGTATCAAGTAATTTACTATCGGTATGTATTTTGAAGATCTTTATTGGTTAATTTTACATAGTGGGCATTGCATCTGTTGTGGTCATAATTATGGTCTATTCCCGACACGATTTAAATCTTTGTTGCCAATTGCTCTATGTTATTGTATTGAATAAATCTAACAATATTAAATAATTAGTCTCCGCCCGCGACTTCGTCCGCGTGGACAGTAGAAAAATCCCCAGTAAACAGTAGGTATCCCTTTTACCCGCGACTTACAATAAGGCGACCAGTTAAAATGATCAACTCGAACCATATCAAAATAGTCCATATCCAACTGAACCTAGACTAGAGGTAATCAATCAAGCATTATTAAATTGACAATTTCGACCCTACCTGCTACTAGTAGGTACCACCCATTCTTTCAATCGTTTCAAATCAAATCAAATTGTTTTATTTGCAGAATAAAGGTAGTTTGTAGTTTCAATCACTTAATTTACGATGCGCCTTGTAACTTTCACTTGATATTGTTATAATTAGAAGCCTAAAGATTACAATACCGTAAGTTTCGAGAAAAAAAACGTTTTTTTTAACGCGCTACGGTATAGTGCTTGGCCTTCACTTCACCTGATGTTAAGTGACGATAAGGCTGAAGGTAGAAGCGCACTACACCCGGAATCCTCATCACTGAGGAACTTAGGAGGCTATCTTGCCTCTAACTGCCGGAACACAACAATTTTTAAATGGTTGTTATGGCGTCAGACTTAGCTAAGATGATGGTAGCTAGCCAGGCGGAATTGGAATAAGCCCTACCACCAACCAAACAGAGTAAAAATTGTACCCCCTGTGAATCGAACTCGGGACCCCTGCGTCTTACACGGGTGGGCGAACCACGCTAGACCACATGAGGTTAAACGTATTGTTATCAAATAATTTCGTAGTAGTAATAAATGCAACAAGTTATTTTCTATTGAGTTAGTGACTTGATAAAAACTTTCAACGGTGGAAAACCCGACCAAAGGAACGGCATCCATTTCAAGCCGGAAGCAAGATGGCGGAAGCCGTGTGTCCTGCCAACATGGCGGCCGGCGACACTTCCGCCGGGTCAGTGTGTCGTTGCCTGCGTGAGTTGTACAATGTGCCGCCGTCGTCTGTTGTATAGGTATATAAATTAGATAATCTTAAATATCTTTGACTTACGTGGTCTTTATGAACTACAACGTGTTAATAAATGAACCCAAAATGGAAAAAACCTTTCGTCGGACTATCAAACTGAACAGCTTCTACTATGGGACCAACTCGAAAAAAAACAAATGTTTCTTACAAAAAATAATAACGAAAATATGAAAATTGAAACAGCAGGTTTTTTGCGATTTCAGAGTTGGTCCCATATAGTCCGTAAGCCCGCGACAATATTGCCTACGTCATATGACATCATCACGATGAAATGCATGGCACACGGTCAGAAATGTTGTGCAGAGCGAGGATCAGAAGATTATCGCAAATAAAATTGGCCGGAAGCTTGAGAAAATCCTTAACTTCCGGTCAAAATTTTAAGGTTATATTTACGTCATGTGACATCAGTACGAGACCCGTGGCGTGGCATCATTTAGGTAGAGAGAGTTTACATAAGTCTGTCAGTTCTGAAATGGCCGGAAGTCTGTCAAGTACTTTCAGGCCATTTCAGAAGTGACAGACTTATGTTAACTCTCATTACTATTGAAGGCTAAAGCCGCGATTACATATTCCAATCTAGCATACCAATTTAGAGTTGCCACCCGTATAATAAGTTAAATTTGAACAATTAATTTAAACAAATAACGCAAAGGTCAACATTGTTTATGTTTTTTTATTTTCAATTCTCATCTCCAATCTTATACAATGTTTATCTTTCCGTTATAGGGTAAATTCACTTTTAAAATCGAACTTATTATACAATATTTTATTGTCAAGTACGAGTGGCAACCCGAAATTGGTATGCTAAATCTGCGTATGTAATCGCGGCTTAAATGATGCCACGGGTCTCGTCTCGTATCGATGTCACATGACGTAAATATAACCTTAAAATTTTGACCGGAAGTGAAGGATTTTCTCAAGCTTCCGGCCAATTTTATTTGCGATAATCTTCTGATCCTCGTTCTTCACAACATTTCTGACCGTGTGCCATGCATTTCATCGTGATGTCATCGCTATGCCTATCAAGGTGCATGCGATAATTAGTTACTTTAAGATCTATAAGTTAAGTCGCATGTAGTGCAAATGTATAAATAAAGAAATAATAGTAAAAGTTGTTCAGTTTGATGGTCCTAAGAAACGGTATACCCATTTTGTATAACGTTGTATAATCCAATATCTATAATTTATAAAAACAAAAAGAATCGAAAGTGCATTAGACGTTTAAAACATGCCGACGAACGATTTGACAACTGTGATTTCTTAAACTTGCTTCAGATCCAAATGTTCCGTATTCTTCACGCACAATCGTTAAGTTGTTAATACACCATATAACCAATTATAACTTGCGCGACAAAACTAGGGGCGATACCATCAACCCCCAGACGCGATTTTATCGCAGACCGAATTGCCTACCCCATTTATTACTTCAACGCGGTCAAAACGTATTGGGCCGACTCATAAATAGTGCCATTTTTTTGTAACGAAAATAAATTATTATTTAGGAATATTAAAATATTACGATCAAAGTATAAAGATCCATAATGTTGCATTATGAAATTAGAAACTGGAGTGATCAAAATGTACTTGCGCAGATCTTTTTGATCCTTTTGATTTGATTTCATTATTAAAGCTTTACTTACAAAATATCTGAAGAACGAAGAGATAGGATTAACTTAAAATAATGAAATTTGTAGGCCTTGTCCATCAGCCATTTTTGATGTCCCCACTGCTGGGGCACAGGCCTTCCTTATGGGTGGTAAGGAGGATGGGCCATAACCTACCACGCGGGCCCAATTTGGATTGGTGGGTGTTAACGACTGCAAATGTAGCCGGGACCAACGGCTTAACGTGCCTTCCGAAGCACGGAGGAGCTCAAGATAATAAATTTTTGGTCACCCATCCCATGACAGACCCTTGCAAACGTTGCTTAACGTAGGCCAGGCGCTAAACCACTGCGCCACCGAGCGCTTCATCATTTGCAGGCCTATTAGGTAAAAAGTACTTAGCGGACGATGATCATTCCACTCCGTGACACTATTGACTCACGAATAAGGTTCAATATCAAGTAAAAAAAAGTCTGGAACGGGTGGTAGGAAAAAATAGACGATTCAAAAGTACTTAATAATTAAGTTTATTTAATAGATAAATAAATAATAAATATTTGACAACATCACATACATTGCTCCGATTCCAAAGTAAGTAGCTAAGCACTTGTAATAAGGAAATCAGAAACAACGGTGGTATCACAAACACCCAGACCTGAGACAATATAGAAAAGTTCATTACCTACATTGACCCAACCGGGGATCGAACCCGGGACCTCAAGAGATGGTGACGCCTTGAAAACCGGCGTGCAAACCACTCGACCACGGAGGCCGTCAAAATAATAAAAAATTGAATAAAGCTTTTTGACTTTCAGTAAATTAAACGTCAAATTGCGTCCAATAATCGTAATTATTTTTATGTAATATGCTTGCTATTTAAAAATAATAGATTTGATATCGTAATACGCAGAAGGCTGGTTCAGCGGAATGTCTCGAATAGTCCGTTGTGCCTCTACTGGGAACCGAACCGATAAGTGTCGCTGCTTAATCAGCAATCACATAGTAGTCTAAACATTGCACACTTTGTTATTTAGTAACGGGATAAGAGCAGAATAACATAAGAAGATGCTAATTAAATTATAATCTGAAAGAACGTTTTGGAAAAATATTTATCTTAACTAAATAAATCATCTATTAAATATAACCGTTTTTCTCGGTTTAAAAAATAAAATCTCAAAATCCTACTGGACTTTGTGAAACGTCAAACATCTTTAATCTTAGAATAATAACACCTATAAAGAAGCCGTGTCCTCGTATGCAAATTGAGGCAACTAATACTAAGCCAGCCTGCCTAGCATGACCGATTTATATCGCGTGATAAAGCATTTTATCGACACTCAACTGTCAAACTCCTTTGTCTTTTTGACAGTTAAAACGCTATATCACGCGATATAAATCGGTCATGCTAGGCAGGCTGAATGGCTTAGTTTTCAGATTTATATCCTTCATACGTTACCTAATCGTAACTAATATCCAATAATATAGTAACTTATCTAATAAATGTAGGAAAATTGAAACTGTTTTGTACTTATTCGGTATGATTAGGTAATAATGGAGAATAAAAATCTGAAAACGGGGCCATTTTGGCTGTTTTTGTTGCCTCACTTTTGGACAGTGCGCTTTGTAGAGAACTATCGTTCTAGGTGTTATTAGTCTTTAATAAACAACTTTCATATCTTTAGCTTATTTTCGTCTTTTTGTAAATAATTCAGAGTTTTGAGATATTGGATAAGTGGATTGTGAAGTGTTTATTAATATTATTTCGGTGACTTTATTGTTTAACTATAGAGAGACCATCCTTGTTTCATACTCTTTCCGTACCCAAGTCCTACTTTGAAGTGGCTGTCAACAGTTCCTGCATACTGATCGCCGTTGTTTACGATCGCGTGATTGGTCCTTCATAAAGCTAGCAATGTATATTATTAGCAATAGCAACCCAACAAGACGGATCACTTACTTTGATGTCCTACGTTTTTAGTTGTCATTCGTCTGCATTTACCGTGAACGGAATGAACTGGTAAAAGTTTGTCTTTTGCTGAATGATATTACATCTACAGGTATACAATACAAGTTATTGTTGAATGGAGAATTGATTTTAAAAATATCGATCTAAATCTTCGATCAAGAATATCTAAATAGATTAAAAAATAAAGGGCTTATCACATGAAGTGGTGCCGTTTCCCTGTTTTATTTTACTGTTTTTGTCCTTGTCTTAGTTAGACTTATTGTCACGTTTGCTCTTTTAAATATAGGCAAAGCATTGAAAATTCGGATTGTAGGTTCCGGTTTAGGGTTCTAGAATACGAATAAACCATGGAAGATCTATTTCAATTTTTGTAATATATTTTATTTTTGTAATCTACTGTTATCCATAGGGAAGTAGCGGGTCATTCTCAATACAAGTATCTTTTGATTACTTACAGGGAAGTCTCAGCAATTTTTAGTACCTAAGATTACTGAAATAAATGTTTTTTTTATTTTTATTTTATTTTTTAAAAGTGATGACGTAAAATTGGGTAAAACCAAACATGAGAACGTTGGAACTTCTGTTTGGATTCAAATTATTGAGTTATTTTGGTGTTAGAAATTAGTATTATGCCCTCCTGGGTGTAATCTGTCTCAAGAAGAGAAACTTCCTTGTTTCAGATGTTTGTTTTTATTACCCATTAGAATAAAAAAAAAAGGAATTTGTACTCCAGCCCCACCCGACTTCAATAGACGTATTTTTATTATTACGAATATTATTTCTTGCTTTTTAGAGGTAGGTTTTTTGAAGTCGGTTTTTTGTTTTTTTTAAACAATTTTTTATTTTTAGTGTAGGTACCTTGTAGGTAAGGTATTATGTAGAAAAATCGGCTCATCCAAATGTAAGATAATCGCGGAGAAACATACATACATACGGGTCAAACTGAGAACCTCCTTTTTCTAAGTCGGTTAAAGAACTGTTGACATTGCTAATAAAAATAAACCATGGAAGATCTATTTCAATTTTTGTAATATATTTTATTTTTGTAATCTACTGTTATCCATAGGGAAGTAGCGGGTCATTCTCAATACAAGTATCTTTTGATTACTTACAGGGAAGTCTCAGCAATTTTTAGTACCTAAGATTACTGAAATAAATGTTTTTTTTATTTTTATTTTATTTTTTAAAAGTGATGACGTAAAATTGGGTAAAACCAAACATGAGAACGTTGGAACTTCTGTTTGGATTCAAATTATTGAGTTATTATGGTGTTAGAAATTAGTATTATGCCCTCCTGGGTGTAATCTGTCTCAAGAAGAGAAACTTCCTTGTTTCAGATGTTTGTTTTTATTACCCATTAGAATAAAAAAAAAAGGAATTTGTACTCCAGCCCCACCCGACTTCAATAGACGTATTTTTATTATTACGAATATTATTTCTTGCTTTTTAGAGGTAGGTTTTTTGAAGTCGGTTTTTTGTTTTTTTTAAACAATTTTTTATTTTTAGTGTAGGTACCTTGTAGGTAAGGTATTATGTAGAAAAATCGGCTCATCCAAATGTAAGATAATCGCGGAGAAACATACATACATACGGGTCAAACTGAGAACCTCCTTTTTCTAAGTCGGTTAAAGAACTGTTGACATTGCTAATAAAAATAAACCATGGAAGATCTATTTCAATTTTTGTAATATATTTTATTTTTGTAATCTACTGTTATCCATAGGGAAGTAGCGGGTCATTCTCAATACAAGTATCTTTTGATTACTTACAGGGAAGTCTCAGCAATTTTTAGTACCTAAGATTACTGAAATAAATGTTTTTTTTATTTTTATTTTATTTTTTAAAAGTGATGACGTAAAATTGGGTAAAACCAAACATGAGAACGTTGGAACTTCTGTTTGGATTCAAATTATTGAGTTATTTTGGTGTTAGAAATTAGTATTATGCCCTCCTGGGTGTAATCTGTCTCAAGAAGAGAAACTTCCTTGTTTCAGATGTTTGTTTTTATTACCCATTAGAATAAAAAAAAAAGGAATTTGTACTCCAGCCCCACCCGACTTCAATAGACGTATTTTTATTATTACGAATATTATTTCTTGCTTTTTAGAGGTAGGTTTTTTGAAGTCGGTTTTTTGTTTTTTTTAAACAATTTTTTATTTTTAGTGTAGGTACCTTGTAGGTAAGGTATTATGTAGAAAAATCGGCTCATCCAAATGTAAGATAATCGTGGAGAAACATACATACATACGGGTCAAACTGAGAACCTCCTTTTTCTAAGTCGGTTAAAGAACTGTTGACATTGCTAATAAATTTGCACAAGAATTCCGTAAGGCCGTTAAGGATATACTTCCATCATGTACAGTTAAATTATTAAATTTAAATGACTATCAAAAATCTGCCGATGTTAGCTTATACCACAGAATACATAATAGCTTATACTTTAAAAAAGCGACTCCTAGACAAATCAAACATATAATTTCCAAACTTGAGAGTAGGAAAGCCCCTGGTGGTGATGGTATTAAAATCGCAGATATTAAAGTAATTGCTGAGAAAGTATCTTTACCTATTTCACAATTAATTAACGCCAGTTTCGCAGCAGGGAAATATCCAGATGAGCTTAAGCAGAGCTGTGTAAGACCTATTCATAAAAAAGGAAAATATAATGATACATCTAATTATCGACCAATTTCTCTATTATCATCTATAGATAAAATTGTTGAAAAGTACTTAAGTGACCAGATACATACGTTTTATCAGAAAAATAACATCATTACACCCAATCAGTATGGTTTTCAGCCCCGCAAAAATACAACATCACTACTATCCAAGTTCTGTGATGAAATTAACAGTCACATGAATGAACGTAAACATGTTTTAGCCCTGTTCATTGATTTTTCACGTGCTTTTGACACCTTAAATCATGAACACCTACAAAAGAAACTTGAAGATTCTGGAATAAGGGGTCCTACTCTTAAGTGGTGTGAAAATTATCTTAAAAACAGGTCTTATTCCGTTAAAATTGGTGACGCACAAAGTGATGTCTTGTCTGTCACGGAAGGAACAGCTCAAGGATCTGTTTTAGGTCCAGTACACTTCATAGCTTATGTCAACGATATGAACAATCTACTTAGACATTCCACATCATATCAATACGCAGACGACACGCGTTTAGTCGTTGCTGACAAAAATATTGAAACCGCTCTTGAACGACTTCAACAGGATCTTAACTCCCTTATCAAATGGTGTCATGACAACGAACTTGTTCTTAACGCTGACAAAACAAAAATGGTGCACATCCGATCACCCTTTCTTAAAACATTAGCTGACACAAATAAAAAACTTATAGCTCACGACCACATATGTTTCCATCTACAACAACTAAAAATGCACTTGCCCTGTAATTGAAACAGTGGACAAGCATACTTACCTAGGCTTAGTAATTGACAGTAAATTCAGTTGGCTTCCACATATCAATAATATCTGTGACAGACTTAGAGCATTTCTGGCTAATATTATAATAAAAAGAAATAGAATACCTTACAAAATACTATTTTTTTTTTATTTATTTAGGACAGCTAACAAGAACATACACCAAAGACAAGGCAATGATACATTCGAAGGACTTACATGCTACAGTGTTGTCTTTTTTACAAGCTGCCACGACATGCATTTTATCAACTATTTAATATATTATAAGAATATCTATGTATCTTGTTTTTATATTTATTTATATTAATATTCAGGGCCTGTTTCACAAATTCCGACAATGTTCAAACTTAATCTGAATAAATTCATATCTATTTAAATATATTTACCAAGTGTAAGCCAGTGCACAAGCATAAATTGAGAAACAGGCTCTTACATTTATGACAAAAAATGGAAAGAAAAATACATATTTTCTTTACATCTTTTTTTTTCATAACCAGTGAATATGGCACATTTACAAAACACAAATTTAATTTAATTTACAATGGTGACAAACAGTATTTATGTGCAAGTTAACTTTTGTGTAATAAATTAATTAAGTATAACTATTGTTTGAATCGTGCAGTTAAATAGATTATTGTATGTAATAGTAATAGTAACCTATGCATACATACATACAATATACATACCTATAAATGTATATATAACTCACAGTTTTTTTAGTATTTGTAGTAAAAGATGTTTGAATGTGACAAATTTAGAATTAATATCTAACGCTGAATCTTTAGCAAGTACATTATACTGACCCATGGTTCTACTTATAGTTGAAAAATGGCTTAAGTTGCTTTTAAAAGATTTTTGGGAAAACAATTTGAAACGTGAGCTTCTAACAGTCTTAAAAGGGACGTGAATGGAAATTTGCTCTAAAAGAAAAGGACAGTCCAATGCACCACTAATAGTCTTATGTAAAAATAATTGATCCAATAGTTGTCTTCTTTTTTGAAGACTAAGTAAATTGAAATGAGACAAACGTTCATCATAAGAGGGAAGTTTTTTTGCCAAATTGTGCTGAAAAGCTAAGTGCCAGAGAAACCTTTTTTGAATTGATTCAATACGTTTGATATGAACGTCATAACGCGGAGTCCAAATAACACTACAATATTCCAACGACGATCGTATCAAAGCATTATAAACAAGAATTTTACTCTTAGAACATTTAAAATTTTTCGTGTTACGTATTACAAAACCAAGAATTTTAAAACATTTTTTAACCATTTTATCAATATGACAGCAAAAGTTCAGTTTTTTATCAAAATAAATACCTAAGTCTCTAATCTCATTAACATTACATAAATATTGTTTTTTAATTTGGTATGTGTAAGAAAGACTCGTTTTTTTTCGAGTGAAGCGAATAAAGTTACATTTCTTTATATTTAACGACATTTTATTTTGGTCACACCAATCAACAAACCTATTTAAATCATCCTGCAGAAGTATGCAGTCCGATACGTCTTTAATGTGTTTTACAATTTTTAAATCGTCGGCATACAAATAAAATGTACTGTGTCTGAAACATTGTGCTACGTCATTAACAAATAGATTGAAAAATAAGGGACCCAAATGGGAGCCTTGCGGTACCCCGGAGAGTGCTTCAAGACTTTCGGAAGAGTGACCATTAACAACCACCTTAAATTTGCGATTACAAAGATACGAAGTACACCAATTTAAAAAGCTACCATGAAGGCCAAATTGAGACGACAATTTTGAAATTAGGACGTTGTGATCAACTCTGTCGAATGCTTTGCTGAAGTCAGTATAAATGACATCAGCAGAGGATCGAGAATCTACTGCGGTTACTAGGTCAGAAACAAAAGTAGATAAATTAGTACTTGTGGACCGGCAACTGATAAATCCATGTTGTTGTGGTAATAGCTTCTGTTGAACATGCCAGTAAATAATGGGATACACAAGAGACTCCAAAACCTTTCCGAAAACAGGAAGGATAGAAATCGGCCTGTAGTTGCCAATATTTGATTTTTCACCACTTTTAAAAATGCTATTACACTATTATTGCTTTACAACTCGTTAGCTAATTCTATTATCACCTACGGTATTACCAGCTATGGCAGGACGTTTAAGACTTACCTTGATAAAATTCAGAGCTGCCAAATTAGAATTTTAAAGAAAATCGTATCACCTGCAGTCAAAGAAAAACATAAAAATAATGAATACCTCTTTAAACACTGCAAAGTTCTACCTATACACAAAATATTCCAGTACTACCTTTTAAAAGAACAGTTCTTTTGGGTTGTACCCAAAAAAAATCAATCATAAAATTACAACCCGAAAAGTAACTAACGATCAACTAATAACTTCAATAGCCTGTAATGTATACGGAAAACGGACAACGCACTATTTAGTTCCTCGTTTACTATAAGCATTAATGCATCCGTGAAAAATTCCATCACTAAAAATAATATAAAAAATAAATTAAAGTTACACTTCTTGAACAGCCTGTAGCAGCGATGCATCATGCCTGGGCATTTTGCACATTGCGCGTGACCTTCAATCGCTCGCCCGCGTCAACCGCACTCACTATCTCCATAGTAGAATCAAATCTACTATGCTATCTCCCTCACGCAAAGAATATTTGCTTGGCCCGATGCGGTTCATACTTGTTTACTTACTTGGGTTATGCTAAGACTTGGGTACACGACATATTATGAGACAATAGAATATTGTATTACGTTACGAATCTATATAGTAAATTATAGTATTAATCATATGAAATAGCTGAAGCGAACTCAACTTTGTAGCACGCCAGACAAATCTCTGTGGCTTATGGTGTGTTTTTCAAATAGGTATTTAATTTGTATTTTGTTAATTAAATAAATTAAAAAAAAAATACACTAGATATCCCTCTTCCAACAAAAAAATAATTATCTTATTCAGTTCATAAACAAAGAAGTAATACGACCATTATCATCGAGGTAATTCACACAAAATCGTACTATTTTCGTGTTTTTTTTAAGATTACTTGAAAAGTACTGAACCGATTTTCAAATTTCAAAAAATGGGACCAACTTGGGAGTATACCTAATGTAATAACGTTTGAATCATTTCAATCGGTCCAGCCGTCTTCGAGTAATCGGTGGACATACACACAAAAAAAAAACAAATATACAGACGAACATAGAACCTCCTCCTTTTTTGGAAGTCGGTTAAAAATGTCAAACTCCGCCATATTAAGTCCGCCATCATGTGATGTCACACTTCACGTTCTATTACTTCAATATTAGTAATCATTACGCTATGCCAGTTCTCAGTAGGTCGGTGCACCTGATGGTATCACTCTAGTTATAGTCACAGTAATTGCGGCATACTTGGCACAGCCGGCGGTAGATTTACGGCTGAAAAGTTAACTGGCCAATTTAAAGGTAAAGTACAAGGTAACATTATGACGGCGTAGTCTATTACATTTTCCTGGTTAAAATCCATATTTTATAGGAGAATGAGATTGCATGACGGGCGTACCTATATGTAACAACTAGTGGCCGCCCGCGACTACGTCTGCGTGGACAGTTTTTTTTGCTATTCCTCGAGAACTGTTTTTTTTTCTGGTTGAAAGGTACCCTATGTCCTTTTCAGTTCAAAAAGGTTGAGAAGTTTTTTATGATTTTTCTACAAAAGGAAGGGCCCGAAGTGAAGCGAGGGCGGGTCGCTAGTGGTAAATAAATTAAATTACGTTGTTTACAATAGTCATGCACTTTTTCAGTTGAGGAAACACGCAGAAAACGGGCACGGATAATCGTATATACTAACAATAATTCCAAATGTAAACGTCAAAACTTTAACCCGGGATTTTATCGAACTTTATTGAATAATAAGTAATAGAAGTACCCTAGATTGAAAATGGCGCAGTTCAGTTCGTTCGGGAATATTGAGGGATTATTTTAATAACGACTTGATTTCAATAATGTAGGTACCTAACAAATGAATACCTTAGTTAAGTAATTAAATAAAATATTCCTATAATAAAATTACTCATTTGTAGGAACTCTTCAATGTAAAAGCGTTTTCCTTAGGCATAAAAAAATTAGGTTCAGACTTTAGCCAAAGGAACCCAAAACAAGAAGAGTTTTCTACTAGTAGCACATGAGAATGGGTAGCAGCTACAGACCATACAACAAGTACTTAGGGTAGCAGCCTAACCGCCTCTGTGGTCTAGACGTTCGCCCACTCGTGTAAGACGAGGGGCTCCCGGGTTCGATTCTCAGGAGGGGGCTACAACTTGTACTCGTTTGGGTGGTGGTTGGGCTTATTTCAAGTCCGCCTGGCTAGCTACCACCATCTTACTTAAGTCTGACGCCATAACAACAATTTAAACATTGTTGTGTTCCGGCAGTTAGTGTTAAGATAGCCAGTTCCTCAGTGATGAGGATTCCGGGTGTAGTGCGTTTCCACCTTTGGCCTTATCGTCACTTAACATGAGGTGAGGTAAATACCGTTGTGCATAAAAAGCGTTTTCCTAAAAAGACTGTTATTTCAACTTCGCCATAATATAAGCGTGGAAGTCCATCTTCCGTCGGGAAAAACATACATGATTATACGTCCTACCTTGGGCTTAATGGGCTTTTATGATGATGATGATGATGAAGGCCCTTATACGGTTCAGAACCTAACCTGGTTGAACTCATAACGTCACCCTGAAGTTTCTCCGATGGATAATTTCTCCAAACACCAGCCATTCCGTTAATCTGGGCCATAAATCTGACTGTTTGCCGCCTCATTACCTAAAAACATGTCGAATTAAGGTCGTCACTATCGCTTTAGCGACTAGCAGCATTAGGGAAAATGATAGAGCGTAGAAAAACCGTTTAAACACAATAGATTTTTTTAAATACCTAATTAAAATTACCTTTTTTATAAGTTTTATCTCCTGAAGTAAGTTTAACAAAGCTCTCATGTCAGAGTTTCTTTAAAAGGTTTTGCATAGGATTTGCTTACATTTTCTACAAAGCTATTCAAATTTTATAATACCTACCCATCGTTTTGAAATGTAGTAAGAATCGTTTTGACTGATCGTTAAAGTATAAATATTTTTTGTAGGTTTATGAACACTTTGGTTACATTGTTGAATATTTCACTATTTATAAAAAAAAATCTTTGTAAGTGTTGCACTTTCTCATGTGGCATCGGCTTCACCCCTTGACCGCCACGGAGGCACGCGAGGGGTCGATGACCCGTCGTCGCCTCGGACTTCCCTCAGCTGGGAACGCGGAATGTGTTACCTGAAAGCGCACTGACCGACGACGTAGGTAGTTTGGGCAACTGCCCCACACTTTTATAAGGAAATAACGCTATTTTATTTAGGGCCGATTTTTCAATCCTCAAATAGGTAACAGATTAAACTATTAGTCAGTTAAATTATTAACCAAGTAAAATAAGTCATTCAAAAAATTAGACAGACAAGCGAATGTTTTTTTTTTATTTGGTTTAATAATACGTTATCTAACGAATACATTTTATCTGCGCATTGAAAAATCAGCCCAATAGTAAAGTTGAAATTGCTTAATGCAATATGCATTGCATAATGCAATTTTTAGATTGTCATTTTAGTTACTAATAAAGTACACACTTTAAATTGTTATGTTAAAATTTTTGTAACGAAATGAATGTTCATTCATAGTTGTTACAACACCTTTGTGTTTTTATTTTAAAACTAATGAGTAGAATCCAATTTAAAAAAACAAATTTGTTCGTTAGTCTAAACTTTTTTTACTTTCACAACTTATCAAATAATTTCAAATTGTGCTCATCCGTTATTTTGGCAGCAATAGTCATCAAATAGTATACAGTTTCACTGAAATCTCTTTCGAAAATAAACACAGCAGTTAACGACGAAAACAAGTCTTCCGAAATTACGCTACTAAATATTATTCAAAGACAATTAAGTTAAGTTTTAATCGTAGCAGGTATTAATAAAATAAATATCGAGTTACAAAAGTCGGAACTAGTGACAATTTGGGGTTGGTTAATTTGTTACAAATCCCCCTTAGCTCGAAAACTCAGTGAAAAAAGTGAAATCGTGTTAATTTAATTAAAGTGCTTTAAAATGTTTGGGATTTCCCTACGATTTTGCCAAATCTAAACCAATATAAGAAGCAATTTAATTAATAAAATTACCTACTCGTTATAAATATGTTTTACTTTCTTAAGCAAACCACTAACATTAAGAATTTTTGTGGTTATTTCTAATATAACTATTGCCATAAATATTTTGATACAAGAAAGTAAAGAAATGATAATAATTATTATTATATGACTGTAGTACCATGCTAAAAGAAAGAAGAAAGAAAGAAAAACTGTTCATTTGAGACTTATTTAAATAATCACAAAAAATCAGACATTTAAAAATATTCGTCTCAAAACGGTCCCGATCAGCATAATAATTATACATGGTTTGCGACCAACAGGAATCGGTTTATTGAAGCTGCGATACGTGACACAAATATATAAAACATTGAAAAATAATAAATCTATTAACCACAATTTAGTAACTAATCCTCTTGTCTTACCTAAACTGTATTACGCAATTTGTCGTAATCTTTTTAATTATAATAAGTCTTCGGCTCTTACCTCATGAATTCTTAATGTCGTGGAAAGCAGGGCGCACCGACATGTGGTCGTACTACCTACCCTGCGCCTACAGCCATGGTTGTGGTTAATTTTTGATCGCCGCCCTACTTTAACAGACGTCATAAAAACATGACTTTGGTTAAAGCATTTCCATTGGACGAGCTGTCAAATAATTAATTCGTGATCCTTATGCTTCGTGTTCGAGAATTATATTATGCCATGTTCGTCCAAATATTCGTTGAAACAATATTTATATGTCCATTATCACTAACACACTCACTTGGACGCGAATAAGCGTGTAATAAGGGTAGGACAGGGGTAGGTACAGTCGAGTTCATTAATATGTTTGCATTTTTGACAGGCTGTTGACCTTTATAATAAAGCCATAAAGATTGATGAGCTATCAAAAGTGCCAACATATAATGAACTCGACTGTACATACAGCGTGAATTAAACATTTGCCCCAGCCGGAATCGAATCTGTAGCGGTTTCATTACAGCGAATCATTAGTTGTAATTAACGTTATTACCACCCACTAATGTGGTGGGTTATGGCTCATTCTCCTTATCCACCCATAAGGAAGGCCTGTGCCCCAGCAGTGAGGACATTAAAAGTGGCTGATGGTCAAGTTGTAATTCAATGGTAAGATAGAACAGGTAGGCACAGACTTACTACATAAATATTCATTTTCATTAATTAGGTACTAATTTATTGATAAAATCTATAAATATTTGTGTGACTAACATTTTTGCAAACTGCGGAGCAGATTACGAACGTCGCGTCGGAAGCTCGTGGCACGCGATTTCATGATTACAAACTTGTAATGATATTTTTATGGCAACAGTAGCAATCGACCGATGGGAGGTCAACATTGCAAATCAAGCGACTAATTTTAATTTAATTAATATAAACACTTCGCGGAATTGATTCAAACTTAAAGTATTATCTTATTTATTTATAATCTTAAAGTTTTCAGCTTCAAAACCACTGAAAGAGATAAACGTATTTTCAAATCCTTGTTTTATATTACGCATGTAACATGTTGTGCTTACATCCAGTAGGTAGGTAGGTATATGAGAATTTAAAATATTGTGGGAAAGCTATATTATATTATAGCTTTTCCCCATTATTTTAAGTTCTCATATGCATACTCTTATATTATAACCAGTTTTGTAAGTCAAATTAAAAAAAGTAAGAGTGATAATTTTATCCTATATTTTATTATAACTTTATATTTATTATTATATTTAGATTTCCGCGTAAGAATTAAATTTTCAATCAAATAGGAGGACTTTACAAATTTTTCTTAAAATATGGATCTTTCTACTAATCGCGGATCAATTAGAGAAAACAATTATTTTTAGGAATAGGTCGGTCACTCGCTACTTCGCTACTCACTATATTTATTTATTTCAGGGAAACATGAAGCAAAAATTTCACATAGTAAAAAAAAAAGAATTTTAGTAGGTACATTAGCCAAAAGAGTTTCCACCACTACTGATACATAAAGTTGAACAGACTACTAAGCTTCTACTAAGCAGGCGTAAGAAATGACAATGAGTTAAAAAAAAACTTCTCTGCCGTAATTTTTGTCTGTTTTCAAGCACATTCGATGTTTGTTCAAATTATTTAAGCAGTAAAATGTACATCACGATTGGTTGAGGACTCAAGGTTTTGCACGATAGCATACTGAAAGAAAGTGTGGCAGTTACGAATCTAACTTGTGCACAATGTAATAGAATTTTGGTCGCTATTTGACAACCTTGGATAAAGTTTGCCCATTTATAATCTTCTTTTTTTCTGTTTTTAATAAACTTAATTTAAGATATTGCGAAAATACGACGAAATGTCAATAAAGATGGCCGGGCAATATCGCAGACATCGAGATAAATCGCAGTATTCTCGACTCCCAGTTTTGTAACAAGCCAGCAACATAATAAAACCGGCCATTTCAAATTGGGTATTCTACTAGGTACCAGTGTTGGGCGTAATTAATTACTTTTGTAATTAAATTACTAATAAGATGAAAAGTAATTGAATTACTTTAATTGAAATTACATGTAATTGGAATTAATTTAATGCAACTACATAAATCACTAGTAATTCCAATTACATTAGTTTGTAATTAAAATTACTCCATTACTTTTTATGGGGGTACATAAAAGATAAATAAAATTGAGATGTTGATCGCTTGCTGGTCCTCACGCAGCATATCACAACCGATGCTTTTAGTGCATGTGTGTGTGTGTGTGTGTGTGGCTTGTTACTGCACACAGGTATCCCTTCTCGCGCCTCCTCACGTGCACCTCTCCTCTCTAGGGATTTTCGTTCCGGGGTCGTCGATCCGATTTTTCGAATCGTAATGGATTGTATCGGATCGCATGCCGTCGATCCGATCCTTAGGGAATCGATCCGGATCGGATGCAAATAAGTAAGGACTCAATTATTTTTTGATTTTTATGAAGTAAACCATTAAAAATAAAGTTATTAATCTGTGGTTGACGGTGTTGGTCTTTTTGACAATTTACTAAATCTACTATTTAAGATTAGCTTAACATTACTTATTGTGAAACTGCTTGTCGACCCCAATAAATAGAAAAAACCCATGTAAAACTTGTAAACAAGTACCTTGAATGATGATGATTGATGCCGCCATGTTTAAAATGTAAACAAAGATATGATTCGTTACAAATAAACCTAAGTAAGTACCTATTTTTCGTAAACAAACCACGTTTTAATTCATACGATCCAAGCGATCCTATCTTTCAAGTTTTGTATCGATCCGGCAAAAAATCGTATGGTCTCGATCCGATCCGAAAATCGCCGGACCGTATGCCTGCCAATCCGATCTTTCAAAAGATCGGCGGGTTGATTATCCAATCAGAAACCACCAAGCGACCGGTCTCATTTGACAGATGAATGTGATACATTGCTTCTTCTTTTTGGCCTAAAAAACATAGCAAAGAAAAGTAGCAATGTTTGTCAAATGAAACCGGTCGCTAAATAGTTTCTATTTAGATAATCAGCCTGCGGATCGGCGCATCCCTACTCCTCTCTTCGTCGCACCCGTCGCGTCAGTGCGTCGTTAGCAGTGGTTTCGCTACCTACCACAGAAACTACATCGTATTATTTAAAATACTACCTCAACTTTAAAAGAAATTATATAAGTAGTTAGGTAATTACAATTAACAATTACAATTACCAATTGTAATTGTTAACTGAATTACTTTTTAATAATTTCAAGTAATTTGTAACTGAAGTCGCCAATTACAATTTGTAATTGTAATTGTTAATTAGTAGTTAATTATATTTTGCCCAACACTGCTAGGTACCTAATGGATTCTACTTTTAAGGAATAGTAGAGCAAAAAGGGAAGCAAAATAAACCCGTACGCGAAATTTTGGCGCGAAAAATTTATAGAAGGAAAAAAAATTTTTCACTGATATTTCTTTTATGATGAACTAATTGAATTTATGGTTTTTTTTTTCAAATCCCCAATGTGTGTCCATTTGACCGGCCATTCTTTCGTTTCGTTCTATTATTATTTCTTAACTCACATACACTTTCACAATTCAAATCTTTTCGGAATTACCACTAGTAGTAGCCAATGTTTTTACAACATAAGTACCATAAATGCATAAATATATATTTTTTTATATTTTTTAACTAATAAATTATTCGTTAGTATTTTATGTAATATTTAATAAAATTCTTCTGCCGCCATCTAATTTCGATTCATTTTGAGTACAGCCGCTAAGTAAATGCAAGCAAACCGTCGACGCTACGACAAAGTTTTCGTCAGTGCAAGTAGCAGCGCGCTCGTAGTCGCCCGTGTGACCTCTCGTAGTCCTCGTAGCACCTTGCTACGAAGCGTAGCGATTATTTATATTCTTACTTACAAAGAAAATTAAAAACTTTTAAATGAAGTGAAAATTAATAATATTAAAGTGATTTATGATGGATCTTGATAGATACCGTGATCGGAAATGTAGTAAATGTGAGTTTAGTATTTTTATGACTGGTTTTCTTTATTGTCGTGTTTGTGGCTTTACGGCATGTTGCCTGATCTGGAATTGCGATTGACAGGCTATCTTTATTGATGAATCGCGACGTTGTGTTTTTTTTGTGTTAGTATCAACTAAAGTTCCTAAATAAACAGTGTTTGAAACACTTTTAGTTACCATATTTTCAGTATTCTTTAAGTTATTTTTTATTTAATTTCGCTGCGTTATGAAAAAGGTTATCTTAATACATGTCCTCTATAAAACAAATTTTAAGCGTAATTAAATAAATAATCATAAATAAAATGACAGTTACTTTATGAATATGGACAAATGCACTAATTTATTTATATTAAAGGATAAAAGACGCTAACTCCATTATTAGAATTCTTCCTATTATCACAGAATAACTATAATGCAGTATTTTACAATGAAAAATGCATATATTTTATATATTCATAATTATTTTGTTCACTTAAAAGTAGTTATAGTGAAATTCGTATACTTAACACTTTTATAATTTACATTTTGATACATTTAGTTATCAGTCAATACTCATCAAATAATAAAAATAAAAATAAAAAAACCTATTAAAACTAATCATTCTGCAATTAGTTTATGCATCCATATAATTTTATTTGTTATTTAATTGTTCTGCCTGGAAGATATTGCTAATTAGCAATACAACTTGGCAAAAGAGCAAAAAGTGGCCACTTTTGGCACATTTGCCTACTACTACTACAACGAACTATATTTTACAGAGGTTATTGCTTGTAAATAAACTATAGAACCTTAGCTTCAATCAGCACGTGTGAATTTTCGATTCATTATGTAGGTACTTAGCGACCAATCAATTTAATTATGTGAGAGCACTAATCGCCTTAAAACAGGGGGTAAAGATGTAACCGATTTTAATTTCTGATAAAAAAGTTATCGCAAAGGAGCGGCTCTGCAAACGTTTATTGATTAGTAATTTATGTCATCGCAAGAATCGGAGAACGCACGCGAACCCCGTGTAGGACATAGTTATTTATTATATTATTACTTGAACACTTATAAATGTTGATATGATAATATATGAGAACAAAATAAAATAAAAGGCACCTAATGTTTTAGTGATTCAGGGGTAAGAGTAGTGGCGGGCGTTGATTAATTTATCGATACCCGCTTTTTTAATCTGTGCAAGTTTTTAGGAGGCCTTTGAGGTATTGTATTGTGGCTCGGTGATGTACCTTATATCTCCCTTAAATGAATGTTTATTTTCTATTATTGTTTATTGAGTAAACCTTAAGAAATTTTCGCCACCTCTAGTTACGAGCACACCAATCCAAAAATAATGTGACTCTCCAACCCAAACTATAGTAATACTGCCGTATATACCTCGTTTAAACTATCTACGAATATAGGTATCTAAACTCATGATATGTCAAGTACCACAACCATAGAATACTAACAGTACGAAACGTCCACAACCCTGTATTTCAAGAGGTCTTTCATAATAAACAATGATATCAATGTTATATAAGCCATCGTTAAGTAGGTCAGAAGATTCCAGGTTCGTATCCTGGCAGGGTCGCCATGCAATGTGGCCACCGGGAGGCGTCAAATGAGAACGATGGTTCAGTGGATACTACTCGATTTTAATAAATCATGTAGTAAAATAAATAATGTAGTAAGACTAATGTCTTACTACAATATAAAGAGGTGACACATACACTACAACCACATCCCGGATACTAACTTTAAACATCGCCTTAGTAAATACACTAACTATTTATTATGTTAAAAGATTATTGTCAGGTACTAACCCTATGGATTGTAATTGTCTAAAATAAATGAAATAATAAAATAATAGTGACAATCACATAAAAATTGTGAATATTGTGATCAGAAAATTTAGATCACTTTAAATTTTCGAAACAAGGTAACTACTGGTTTTAATTATTTAAAAATGAAATTTATAGTGATCAGAACTGAATGAACAACAACCAATAAAACAATTTGTGACAAAAAGTAAGTCGATACTAAATAATATACTAGAAAAAATACGACTCGCACCAGATCAATACTCAGACGGGAATCGAACCCGCGACCTTTGGATATCCGGTCCAATGCTCTGACCGCTGAGCTACCGAGTCGCGGGTTCGATTCCCGTCTGAGTATTGATCTGGTGCGAGTCGTATTTTTTCTAGTATATTATTTAGTATTGTGTAAAAATAGCATTGTGAATGCAAAAATCTCAAATTTAAAAAGTAAGTCGCTTGCCGTCTACTTTCCGTCTTGAAGCCCCTTACTTACGCTGCCGTCCGTTAACTAAAAGGGCGCAAAGCCACAAAATCAAATTTTGAAATATAAGCGAAAAACGCGGGAAATATTTGAAAAATATGCCACTTGAAAACCATAGGTCGTACAAAATAAAATTAAACGTTCAATTAAAGCTTGTTAAATTTACAAACATATGATCATAATCATGTTTAAATACAATTTGTTAAAATTTGATTTTGTGGCTTTGCGCCCTTTTAGTTAACGGACGGCAGTACGTAGGTACCGGTTAATTTGGGGTTATGCATTGCTGCAATGTTGTATTTTTTCGTTCGATCGCCTGTCATCTGGCCGTATATCACGGCACGCACTGCTAGGCACGGGAGACGTAGGGCCGCGGCTCGATGTACAGCGGATAGTTAAAACAATCGGTTATTGATAATTTTTGAAACGGTTGGTTGGCTTTTGAACTTCGATATTGAAACAAGAATTATTATAACTGGTTACATACCTACTCTATACCAAATCGCTTTTCCTTACATCTCAGTGTTTCATCAAAGACATGCCTCAAGCTTCAACTGGCATCATTGCCATTATTGGCAGCATAGCAATGTAGATACGGCATTTAGAGTGTGCAAAAATATGTCAACTGCGTGTATTGTCAATGACGCCACTGGACGACACCACTGAGGTGTTGTTTTCGATATGTTTTGGTAACTACACCACCGTAGTGAAGTTCTAATACTAAACTTGCATTAATCGATATCAGTTATTTATAATTCGTAGGATCACGATTGAAACGCCTCTCAATTAAAGGTCTCATAAAAAATAGTAATAAAATTAATTACAGGTATACCTGGAGGCTTACCATCACCTTTTAGAAAACCATCATGTTTTATGAACGTTTTGTTATAAGCTTACAATAAGATTTTTCAAATTCGTACCACAACCTGCACAAAGTAATAATACTTTATTCCTGCCAAAGAACGAATGATGTTGCGAAATTGTCTATTCCCTGCTAGCCATCACTACGGCTTATTTGCTATCTACACTTGACACTGGCAGAAATTACTTCCAAGAGGAAAGTAGATTGCCAAAACAAAATAATAAGAAGAGAAAAATGGCCAAGAACGCGCTGAATGCGACAGTTAAAAAAAATGTGTAAGCGCGCTTGTGTTTGAACTTTGTAAATTAATAAAATTTTATATTTTAAACTTAAATGTCGGACTTAAAGTAAGTAAATACAGATTTCCTTTCATCACCTTTAAACGCGCAGTGCTTTAGTTTAACTATTAAGTATTATTTCTTATTATACGACAATAAAATTAGAACTTCTATGGGAGTTTCTAAATTCCAATAAGGATATTGCTTCGGCCTATAATAGGTCGTTGCAGGCTAAAGAATACACTCGCACAGAAAATGCAACGAAATTACAGCAACAGCAGCAGCTAATTTTACAGGGGACTTCAGCAGAGGTTTCAACTCCTCGATGATGTTATAAACCAATTTCTTGGTAAGTCGATAACGTTTCACAAACTCAGCATCCTCTAATTCGAAGGGATCACTTTCTTCAACGCAACATTAGTCGACGCTGCCTTCGATTTCTATTAGTTTCTGCGTTATCGGCTGCCAAAAACTCAAATACTTCGTATTCACTTCACTGTCCATCCGAAAACAAGTGTGTCCATCAGCCATTTTTGATGTCCCCACTGCTGGGGCACAGGCCTTCCTTATGGGTGGTAAGGAGGATGGGCCATAACCCACCACGCGGGCCCAATGCGGATTGGTGGGTGTTAACGACTGCAAATGCAGCCGGGACCAACGGCTTAACGTGCCTTCCGAAGCACGGAGGAGCTCGTGATAATAAATTTTTGGTCAGCCATCCCATGACTGACCCTTGCGAACGTTGCTTAACTTCCGCAATCGCTGGGCCAGGCGCTAAACCACTGCGCCACCGAGCTCCTCCGAAAACAAGTATTTGTTATCAAATAGGAATGAAACATAATAACTATAATATTACATTCACAATGAAGAACAATATGTATAAAAACGTTTCACTTACTGTTTATGACGCAATTTTCAATTTCTAAATAAAATAACTCAAAATAGTTTTGTTTCCGTCGAGAAAAAGCAACTTTTTTAAGACTGCAAAATTTCTCAATATTTGACACAAAAACAATAATGCTAGCTGTCAAAAGACACGTCGTGGTACGGTTTAAGTGAACGATTGAACGATGACGTCACAAAACTTCCAACGGAAACATTATTACAATAATCATACTTTATGAAGGTCGTGGTACGAAATAGCATGGTAAGAATGTTATAATACTGCGCTAAGACATGGCAGTAGGCACCCTGGTCATTTTGTATTCACCATCCAAATTTTGAGGATGTGTTCTGTCCATGAAACTGAACACTTTCTCTAAAGTACACATGGCCTAATATATGTAAAAAAAAGAGATCACGTGATCAAGTTAGTATGGGATGACCAAAGTTTTGTGGCGAAATTCGACACATGTATCTTAGTGAAAGTTGTTTAGTTTCATGGACTGGACACATCCTTGAAATTTGGATGGAAAGTTCAAAATGACCCGATATATTATTAACTATTAATAACAGTTTTTGAACAAAAAAGTGGCTATAGATTAATAAGGTAAAGGTTTAACATTGTTAAACCCCATCACCGCTTTTGTTTGACCAAAGCTTTACATTAACATTACCATCTTCATCAGTCTTATATAGCTAATCATAAAGTTTAAAATGCTCGACCAAATTTTCTGTAGTAAGTACTTCGTTTTCCGTAAACAAGCAGCATTCTTAATGTCATTGCAATAAAGAATGGTTTTTTTCATTGCGGCCATTATTTTTATTCTCCCCTTTTTATTTATATTTGAGGAAATTACTTAATAAGCTTTCTGGGAAGCTTTTATTTTAACCGATGGCGGTTTTTGCTTGATAAGTTTCGTTCTAGTATCACGTGATTTCAAAAATGCCGAGAAAACTAAATCCATGATATTTTATGGGTAAAATATTTATGTTTCTCTTTTTTAAAGATGAAGATAGGTTTTTTGTCAAGCTTAGAATTTGACGTCGGTTCTATAAGTTGGTAGGTACATAACTGTTTAAATAAAGTACCTATTTAAATAATCATTTTTTTTCGAACTTAGAGTAAACGTCAAACAGGGTTCGTAATAAATTACGAGTAATTTCATGGTACCTATGGGATATCAGAGGATATATCTTGAGGAGCTCGGTGGCGCAGTGGTTTAGCGCCTGGCCCAGCGATTGCGGAAGTTAAGCAACGTTCGCATGGGTCGGTCATGGGATGGGTGACCAAAAATTTATTATCTCGAGCTCCTCCGTGCTTCGGAAGGCACGTTAAGCCGTTGGTCCCGGCTGCATTTGCAGTCGTTAACACCCACCAATCCGCATTGGGCCCGCGTGGTGGGTTATGGCCCATCCTCCTTACCAACCCATAAGGAAGGCCTGTGCCCCAGCAGTGGGGACATCAAAAATGGCTGATGGACATGGGATATCAAAAAACACGTTGTATAAGTACCTCGATGTTATAATGATACCTTTACTCCCTATGTATTTTAATGAGAGTTAAGTCTTTGTTTCCAATGTTAAATAAATAATGCCACCTATTACTCAAACGGCTTGTCAACATTGTATGATCGAATATAGTTTCAATGTCACCCGATACATGCATTAATGATGGACAGTGGACTTGACATTGGCCCACGGTACATTATCAGCACGAAACTACGATCCTGATCGGAAAGTATATTATTTGAATCGTGTGCCATTTAAATTGTTCAGTAGGTAAATCATATGCAAATAAAATTAATAAAAAAAAACGTAAATGATTGGTCGTTTGTAGTCCATCAGAGAGGAGAATAGAGTTTTATGGGATTGAAAATGGTGGCTCACCGTGGGGATAACGAGAATACAGCGGGTCTATTGAAAATGGTGGCTCACCGTGGGGATAACGGGAATACAGCGGGTCTACTGCCTAACTCTATCGCTTTGACTCTGGCTTTGGTTTATGACGTCAGTGCACTGTCCGTCCTTGTCATCGTGTTATGATATGACAAGGACGGACAGAGCATTGCTATCGCTCTGGCTAAAGCTTTGAGTAAGGCGGTAGGGCCCCCTGGACCGCGCTTACCACAACGACGGTGACTGAGAGAGCGATAGGTGTTTAGTGTGCGAGCGAGAAGTGAAAATGAACGACGCCATTTCTAATCCCATTCTTTATCTGCGCGGGTTGTACAGTCAGCAGCGTTTTCCGATGAAAATGGTCCAACTCTAATCGACATTTTAAAATTTTGCATTTATACTTCGATTCCAACTCTAGTATAGTGGGTCTAACAGGAATTGCAATTTCCCGTTAGACCCACCAGTAGGTAATGCCGGTGGGTCCAAGGGTCATCACCCCAATCTCCAACTACAACCCGCATGCCACAGCAACAATGAATTATGGCAACATCCCTACAAGAGAGGCCATCTTCCTACACACAAGTTGAGTTTTTTTCTTGCATCGCCTGAAAACCGGTAACGAAATGAGGGCCCGTTTCAGGTACCACCTTTTGGCTTGATGAAAATCTTTGCCCGCCAAGACTTTTATTCATTTTTGGTAGGAGAAAAAATCTCAGTGGGTTGAATCTAGAGAATAGGAAGGATTCGCATCTTCATTCGATGAGTTTTGATGTCATGACTGCCGTCGAGAGGATTAAGAAAAGTTAGAAGTCGCTTGAGCTTTTTGTTTCCAAAAGTAATAATCTTTTGCCGAATTTGAAAAAAATGTAGTGTAAAGATGCCTTAAGGAGTTTCTTTTTAAGACACAAAAAGAAATTATGAAAAAAAAAGTATTTCCTCTTTTCAAAGTCATGGACTTCAAACCGCCCTCGTACACTATTATATATTCTGTGCTCGTACATCAAAGTTTGTGATTTACATAAGTTTTCGACATGTTATTTAATCGTCTATTGCTCATATTTAAGCTTTAAAAGTAAGCGTAGCGTTCAAACGTATAGAATGTTGGCCATTTGAGTAGGGGGGCTGGTTGCTTATATTGATGAAATATAAATAAATAAATTAAATGGATTATTTTTAATAATGTAAAATGTGTAGCAGCGTGAAAACAATAAGTTATGGACTATGTTCTATTAGTTTCATACTTAGTAATGTTTGGTTCAAATCAGCCGTGGGAAGTAAGTAGGTAGGTATATTATTAGTTTTTATGGATATTTTGTCTTTAGTCTAATAACGTTATTTCATTGGTATTTGATCGGTGGGGTTGGAATAAAAGGCCATCGTAATAATTACCTGCACGGAAGCAAAGTCAATGTCGAAACAATAATTTTAAATATAACGTTGATAGAAATATAGCTCAAATGTTTGCATAAACAAATAAATTGTATGATATCAAAAAGTAAAAGTTATTCTTATATTTTCCGTAGCGAACTTTATGTTTTTAATTGAGTCTCTTTATGAAATCATTATACTAAAATTTAATATTATTAAAAGTTAAGATTGTTGTATTTAAGCAATTTTTTTAATATAAGGTAAAACATATTGTTTGATTCGCGACTTTCAATTTAGTGATACTATTGAAAAAGTTTTTTTCTGTAATTTCAATTGTTGTTTTCAAGGTCCTCTTTTAACCAAAATAGTCCTTCAATACCCTGTCGATAGTTTACTCAAACAAAGTTCGAAGGTTAGTGCGTCGTTTAGCAGTTAATGTACACACGACAGCACGTTAACTTAAACGGTTGAACAACGAAATTAGCTTTTATTACAGAGGGCATAAAGACGGTCTCAAGGTCAACATGTACAGTTTGACGTGCCGCCGTCTGTACGTAGTACGTTATAAATGACATGTGAATAATTGAATACAGCCTGTGTCACCATCGTTGGCGATGGATGACATAAAGAAAAGGTCTGTTGTACTGCTGTGAAGAAACTTTTATTTCCGACTAGCTTCCGCCCGTAACTTCGTCCGCGTGAACATTTGAAACATTTCTAGAGAATAAAGCTGTTTTCTTGCGCACATATTTCTTGTTAGCAAAAAGACTTGAATGAAAGTACGGTAAAATATAGAGATTCAAAAATACTTTTCTTCGAGTTAATTTTAATAACGTAGATTATTAAAAAACATAATTCGGTACCTTTCAAGAAAAGCTTCACCACTATACTCGTACTACTGATTTGTGAAACCCTTTCTAATTTGCAAATAATAATAAATTTAAAATCATGCAGTGTAGTGGTGTAAGCTTCAGGCATTTGTAAATAAAAGAAATTTAGATATGTAATTATAAATAACATAATAATACCTATATGGGTACATTAAATATCATACCTAATAAATAACATAATTCTGCAGTAGGTGAATGAAGAAAAATGAATAAATAAGTCTTCGTTTGAAAGAAATAATTTGATTGAAATTGGAAATTTCCAATCAAATTGTTTTTTTATTGGCCTTAATAACAAGTTACCATCGACTGAAAATGACAAACATCGGCTCAGTTTCTCTCAGCCCTGAATAATTGAATACGATGCACTTGTTTCAAAGAATTGTATAAATTACTGGTTGGATTTTGTAGGTAATTGATTTTGTTTGAAAGTTATTTCTATTTCTTTCAAGACGTTTTTGCTTTTTTTTTAAAGAAACAAGCATTTATTGCGGGTTCTTCTTCATGTATCTTCCACACTCGGAGCGTCATCCGGTGCACCATTTCTGAACTTTTCCGCCCAAAGGCCACTGCCACGTTAGCTGAGCAATCCTTCTAGCGATTATAGCTTAGTTCCCTTATGTTATAATAGATCTCCGCATTTCTGATTCGCTCATGCACGCAGATAAACTTTAACACTAAACATGCCCTTTTATTGCCTGGTGGGTGACCTTGAGTTTTCTTATTAAACATAGATCTTATGGCTGCAACATTATTATTGTTCAGTGGCCCTAATATGAGTTGATACAAACTGTTTACGTTACCGTAAACTATCGGATATACTGTGGCTCTACCATGAGTTGATGCAAACTGTTTACGTTACCGAAAACTATCGGATATACTGCTCAGTCAGTGCGAGTGAAAGAGTCAAAACGATAGTTTACGGTTACGTAAACAGTTTGCATCAACTCATGTTAGGGCCACTGCTCACATTGAATGCGAGTGAAAGAGAGAAAACGATAGTTTACGGTTAACGTGAACAGTTTGGATCAACTCATAGTAGGGCTACACTACAGTTCATGATTAATGAACATTTGAATGTCTCTAAGGCCCGTTTAGGAGCTCGGTGGCGCAAGGAACAAGCAAGGTGGCGCAGTGGTTAAGCGCCTGGCCCAGCGATTGCGGAAGTTAAGCAACGTTCGCAAGGGTCGGTCATGGGATGGGTGACCAAAAATTTATTATCTCGAGCTCCTCCGTGCTTCGGAAGGCACGTTAAGCCGTTGGTCCCGGCTGCATTAGCAGTCATTAATACCCACCAATCCGCATTGGGCCCGCGTGGTGGGTTATGGCCCATCCTCCTTACCATAAGGAAGGCCTGTGCCCCAGCAGTGGGGACATCAAAAATGGCTGATGGACAAGGCCCGTTTATAAACCGGTTTCAACATTAAAACTTATCTTGAGATCATACTTTTCTTAAAGGAACAGCATCTCGAATATCATGATCTCAAGATAGCTCTCAACGTTGAGAGCGGTTTATATACGGGCCTAAGAGATGCTTACCACGTCTCCTTATGTGTTTACAGGTATTGTTGATTTGCTCAGCGACCATGGATCTCGTTTGTGATGTCGGACGTGTCATCTACCTCCCCGGCGTCGCCTAGTCGCGGCATGGACAAGTATGAACAGTTAGCAGTGGTAAGTTTCACATCATGAGATGTTAAAATAATATCATACATATTACTTGTAGATGGTACGAAAAGTTGTTGTACAATCGTGTGCCGGCGCAGCGTCAAGCGATTTTAACCTTAGGAGTGGTAAAGCTCCAGTGTGGTCGATTGTACGTCTACCTACACTACACAGGCTCGATGGTGGTAGAGAAGCTTGATAGCGCAGTTGGTTAGCTTAGCGCATTTGCCTTGCGGTTAAGGCACTTAAGCAACTCGCAAGAATCGATCAAAAAATTACTACGCTCATACTTCGGAAAGCACATTTACCTTTTGGTCCTGGCTGCATTTGCAGTTGCATTTATCTCCATTCTGCATTGGGTATACGTGGTGGGTTATGTAGACCCATCCTCCTTATCCACTCATATCATAATGAAGGTGTTCCCCAGCAGTGGGGAGATTAAAAATAGCTGATATCGATTGTTTCGCATTGTAAGGTGGGTGAGGGCTCGTACGGCGTGGTGCTAAAGTGCAAGAGGCGCGACAACGGGCAGCTGGTGGCCATCAAGAAGTTCCTGGAAACGGAGGATGACGCCGCCGTTAGGAAGATGGCCCTCAGGGAAATACGGATGCTTAAGGTATCTAAGACATCACTATATTATTTATAGACTTATTTTCTACCTATGGGTCAGCAAAATGCGCTCCCCCGAGGGTTGCGCTCCTGGCAGCCGCCCCCCTTGCCAGCCCCTAGCTGACAGCCACCACGCTGACAACCTATCTAGATTCTAGATATCAAAATTAAATTCTTAGAGTCAACTCAAATAATATTAAATTACTTTATTGTTTAAACTTGCATATTTTCTTCAAAAGTTTTAATTCGATAACATAAGCAATTTCTATGAAATATTCCCAGAAACTTCGTCACGATCACCTGGTGAACATGATCGAGGTGTTCCGGCGCAAGCGCAGGTTCTACCTGGTGTTCGAGTACCTAGACCACACTTTGCTCGACGAGCTGGAGGCATCTCCCGGCGGGCTGGGAGAGGACACTGCCAAGAAGCACCTCTACCAGCTGCTGAAGGGCATTGACTATTGCCATCAGAATTCTGTAAGTTTTTATTTAATCCATACTAATATTATAAGTGCAAAAGCTACTCTGTCTGTGTCTGTCTGTCTATTACGTTTTCACGCCTAGATCGCTGGATCGATTTTGAGAAATTTGGCACGGATATACTACCTATATAGAGTACTTTTTATCCACTACTGGGCACGGGATCTCCCTCCACCCGCACGATATAACCGGTTAGTCTACTCGGGAGAAGCTGCGGGCGGAAGACTAGTATGAAAAAAATTATGCTTCAGTACTTACTGGATCACATACTGTTCGACTTTAGCCTAGCAGTCTTGGAGGAGTATAAAACTCCTTCAAGACTGCTAGGCTACTGCTAGGCTACTGCCAGTTAATGTTGTTGATATATTTACTTTGAAAACATAATTCTTGTGTTAGTTAACTATTTTTTGTCAAGATAATCCACCGGGACGTGAAGCCGGAGAACGTGTTGGTGTCTAATGCAGGAGTGGTGAAGCTGTGTGACCTGGGGTTCGCGCGTGCGCTGGCAGCCCCTGGCGAGCCCTACACGGAGTACGTGGCCACGCGGTGGTACCGCGCGCCAGAGCTGCTCGTGGCTGAACACAGGTACACAACTTTAAATGTAGTTCTCGATACTGGTCTTGAGCACGAGAGTTGCGCTCAAAAGCTTTTTAGGTCTAATTATTGATACGTTTGCTACACTGCAAGCTATAGGATCTGGTGGAAGTTGTATTTGTAAAGGATAGCAGTCTCCTACATCGATGAGCATTTTAAACCACGTCGTACCTAGAGCTCCGTTTTGGATAACTGTGCCGGCCACTGGAGGATTTGGTAGGTAGAATATACTCAAGTTTCTAGTCTCGCAAATTTCTATTGAACTGGCAATGGCATTTCAGTTGTGCACATTTTTTTATACTCCGAAAAATTTCTTTACTCGTCTAGTTTCATGTTTCAACTGAATTCCTTATCTTTAGAATAGAAAAGATTTATTTTGTGAACCAAGATTAAATAACACGAACACAATAGGTACTTAATTAGGTATCTTCTTAATTATTATTAGCTTAGTCTAAAAGGAACACAAAAAAGGCTCACACTCAGCATAAGTTAAGGCACCCGAAGTGTGCCCTAACACTCATATTCTTCCAGGTACGGCCCTGAAGTGGACATATGGGCGATCGGGTGCTTGTTCGCAGAGATGTTGACAGGAGACCCTCTGTTCCCAGGAGATTCTGACATAGACCAACTAGCGCTCATTATAAAGACTGTAGGTGAGTGTTCAATGCTTTTATATATGTACCTAGTTTCCTTTGTATCCACTGACTGGGGGGACGGGGGGGACTGGGGGGACGGGGGTGCGATAACCGCGTTGGAGTTTTGAAGGACAATAGAAAAATATATCAGGCTTTTTTCTCAGGTGGGCATCGGTCCATTACATAATTTCTAATTCGCCTGGAAGCTCTATGAAACCATCTACCAATCATGATAATGATGAGTCCTATATTTTCTCCATGATCCAAGAAAACAATTTCTTCTTCCCGTGACATTTTCTCAAACTACCATTCAGGTAACAATTTATCGTGACGTAGGCTATCGTGAGAAGAAATACTTTGCGAAGTATCTCTCTCTCTTAATTGTTCCCTCATAACTGAGGATCGTGATCACAGATTACTTTTACGTATTGCCTCCATCCGTATAGGTTGCCTTGCTACTCTTACTTGACCAAGTACCATCTGGCTGGCGAACGACCTCGAGCTCAAGTTATTATTCATGATTTGGTCTACAGGTAAATTGGCCCCGCGCCACCAGCAGGTGGTGTCGCGGCTAGCGGGGGGCGCGGCGCTGGCGGGCGCGGAGGCGCGGCGCGGCACGCTGCCGGGCGCGGGCGCGGCGCGCGACCTGCTCGCCGCCTGCCTCCGCACCGAGCCGCGCGCGCGCCCTCACGCCGCCGCGCTGCTCAGGCACAAGTATGTGGCACAAGCTCAGCCATTTTAATGTCCTCACTGGTAGGGCACAGGCCTTCCTTATGAGTGGATAAGGAGGTTGTGCCATAACCCACCACGCGGTCCCAATGCGGATTGGTGGGTGTTAACGACTGGAAATGCAGCCGGGACCAGATAAAATAACAGTGCCCACAAGTGTATGAATTTGACCCCAAAACACCGTCATCGACGTCATTACCTATGTCAATTAAATAAATAATTATATTCTTATACCTAGCTTTCATCCATGACTTCGTCCGCGTGGACATTCGAGAAAATCCTTAGCGAACCTTTTAACCTTGGTAAAAAGTATTTTATGTTTTAACGTCCTGCCTCGCGAGGCAGCACACTTGGTGTAGACCAGAGTGCCTGGCGGCGTGTGACAGGCCTCCGGAGAGCGCGTATGCGACCGAGCTTCCCAATACACAATTTCATCCCCCTTTTCTCCCCTTCGAGGGTGGAAGTATTAATAACTCGGAGACAAATAATAATTTTCAATCAAAAGCCTAAACATAAAATTTGAAGATCCTTACTTCGAAGCAAACGGACTTTCATACAAGCTTTAATCCCCTATTTCAATCAGTTAGTTGTACCTCTGTCAGCTACTACATGTTCCTCACGGAATTATTACAGTATGGGGATTAGATTATACAACTTACTTTCTAATGATATCAGAAATATGTCATTTAATCTCTTTAAAAAGACAGTTTTTGGAATCCTTATGGAAAATTGTTTTTATGACATTTATAAATGAATTTGTTAACTTTTGTCGTAAAGGAAACCTAAAATAGGTAATTTTAATATTATTGGCATCTTATTATTATTTCTTGTTGACATCTTATTATTATTTCTCTGTGGACGATGGCTTTGATCCTGAATTTAGTAATGAATGTTTTTAATTTTATTTTATCTTATTTTTGTTTTATAATTTTATTGACATTGTCACACATCTAATGTAAGTAAATATTGTAATTTAGAATTTTATTAAATTTAGAATTTTATATATGTACCTAATTAATAATTACTATCAGAAGCATGACGACAAAATATTTGCATATCGACAGATCGATGAAACATGTACTGCTAAGCTCTAATTTAATCCTTGTTACCGTGTTTTATGCAAATAAAGATTTATGATTTACCCCTAACACACAACCGTGTACACTGTGGTTTGGGCTATGCGTCGATTCAGTCAGTCCGTCAGGACTTTGAATTTTATGTTTATAGATTTAAAGTTTATTATTATGATCTTTTCCCTTGCAGGTATTTTACAGCAGACGGATTTGCGGAAAACTTCAATGCAGAACTTAGAAAAAAATTAGGCAAAGAAATTGAGGTGAGCAGCCGCACTCACAAAGATTGAAAAGTATTCATTATTACTCCCAACATTCACTGGAGATTCGTGTCGGTAGTTTGCATTATTTTACGTAACCATAATAGTTACTGCTATTAGCACTCTGTTAGCTAGTAATGTGTGGTAATGTATTGTTCCAGAGTCCTCCTGCCGAGCCAAGTGTCGCGCGAGTAGCGGGCAAACCGCGGCAGCAATGGACACTCAACATTATACCGGTAAGTAGGTACCTAATTTTACGCCATTTTATAATTTCCAAAATTTACAGTATGTAAAAGTAATTGCACTGTATCGTAAAATAGTTAATACAATAATATACTCATCAGCTTTGTCTAGAGATACAGGTGTTATTTTCATACAAACGAGGTAACTTAGAAACCTTGGTTTTCGGCCAGGGATGTACCGTGTCTGATGATGGCCATCTAGGGAGTGAATGGAGGAGATTCAGATCGCTATACACACCGAACTGATCTGATCAGCATTCTAAAAGATTGATGGGTCAGAGTTCTCAGTTTCAGGATTTCCATACATTTTCATGCTATTTTCGCGGTTTTTTTAAACATGTCCATTAATCTTTTAGAATGCTGGTCAGATCAGGGGGGGTATTATAACCTCTTAAAACTTGCCAGGTTTATGAATTGCTATAGTTACATCTCTTTCTCACTGTATAGCAAATAAAAGAGATAGATTGATAACCAGTCAGAAAACTGCCAGGGAATAAGAGGTCATAATACGGCCCCAGTTAGGTATGTTTAGCGATATGAATCTCCTCCATTCACTCCCTAGATAGCTATCATCAGATCACAGCACAGTACATCCCTGGCAGAAAACCAAGGCTTCAAAGTTACCTCGTTTGTATGAAAATAACCCCTGTATCCCTAGACAAAGTTGATGTGTGTAGTTTCAATGCACATCAAGTTAGTTTTATGGTAGCATCTGGTAAGTGGAAAAAATAGGTACTCATTAATTCATTCTCATTTAATTTTAATGATGCAGTGATATTTTCATCTAGTAACATTTTGAAAAAGAAGTTCATAATTTTATTATACGCGATCGAAAACTATTCTTATATTTTCTCCTGAGCTTTTATTATCAATCTAACTTTAAAGTTCTCCTCCATGATCGTCCGTGTGTCTGGACACTGTCCACGCGAAGCGGCCGGTGTCGTTGTCCGAGATGTCGCCGTTGTGTCCCCACAGTCGCCGATCCCCGATATCATCATCGCTCACCGCCAACTTTAATCTCTGGTTGAACTGCCTGTTCCTTATCAAAAACAGGTGACTATCGTGAATCAAGATTGGATCTAGGTACCACGTGTGTCTCATCTCGCTGTGATTGCTTGCACCATATACGGGCCTGTCATTTATGCCATCCGGGAACAGTCCCATCTTTAGGAACTGGTCGCAGTCTAAATTCTTCAGAATGAAGTGAACGTTGTTGTTTTCCCAAATAGGAATTAATTTCCAACTTACTCTTTGACTTGTTTTATCGCTGGAGTCACCCCAAGTTACTCTGTCGCCATCGGAGTCTTTGGAGACGGCTAGTTTTAAGGCTTGATTGTATTGTTTGTTAACCAGAACTACGTTGTTTTCGTTGAAGATGAGGCTGTAGGATTTAGGAAAGTATTGCTTGACGATGTTCTTCTCGCCGCTGTTCCATAGCTTGAAGTCGTAGCTCAGGAGTTTGGGGTCATTCGCTCCAGTCAGTTTGGAGACTACATCGGTGATGATGACGCTGTTCTTGACGGCGAGGTTGCGCGTGAGTTTGACGGCGTACGAGTAGTTGCCGTCGATGATACTGTTGTACAGCTCGTCGGATGCGCTGTTTAGGTTCAAATAAGCCAAGTAATTGCTCGACATTTTTCCACCGAGGTCTTCATAAGCTGGAATCATAGATTAAGAATAAGATCTTGTGTACCTTGTGTACTCTCCAGTAGACATATCTTGTTTAAAAGCAAATAAATTATTTTTAATTTCTAATTTCTTTTTTATTGATTTGGCCTTTCGTGTTTTATGTTCTTTGTCGAGAACTCGTCATGGTGGTGTGTTATGTTAATTGGGTAACTTCATAACTGCTTTTTATAACTTATAAAGATTTTCTGTAATTATCAAAAATAAAACTTACCTACTATTTAGTTACTTAAGGAATGATTGTGTAAGAAAATAATCAGAATTAAAAGAGCGCTAGTAGAGTAATTTACGTAAAAAAAGAACTGCTTACCGAGAAGAGGAACGTAAGTTTACTCATTATAATGAGTACATAGGGCTTTTATACAAACTGGGAAGGACATAATGTTAACAACCGATTATTTTTTATCTGAAAAAGCAACCACGGACAACTTGGCGTGGGAAAGCATTTTTGCGGTTGATAATAAAATTCTCAATTTCCCATAAATGGCAAGCATGACGTTACTATTTGTTGATAATATTTCTTCTATTTTTCGACAATCTGATGAAGGTCGTAGGATGTCGCTGGATGCTTGCAATCCAGGACCGATCATTGTGGAGATCCTTGGAGTGGCCTATGCTAGGCTATTCCCGTTGTCACCCAGCTGTTTGTCCACTAATGGTGGATATCGGGAAATAAAGTATGGACGGTATATTTTCGTTGTCCACCACTGGGAAACTTTTTTCCCGATATCCCCCAATGGTGGACGGACAAAGTTAGGGCATAACATAACATAATAGATGATGAATTCTTCTAATTTTATTTTATCTTTCTCTTCAGGATCACAGTAGATCTCGAACGGACAGCTTGGCGGGAGAATCTCTCATAGACTACAATTACACACCGAGTGAGTGACACATATAATCTTTACTTTTAAAATAATATGTATCCTGATTCCTGACTAACTCACTGAGTTATCATAGCACATCTCTCAAACTATAGGTAAGGAAGTAAATGATGAGGAAGCTGAAATTTGGCAGACACATTTGCTTAGTCGAAATGGAGTTGACACCACCGAATACGGACGAAAGTTTAACAACTTATCTTTAAAAAAATATTTATTAGCATACCTTCTGTTATTATTATGTATCTTTAATTACCTATTGTGTCCTATTCGCCGTTATTCGAAGCCTTGGTAAACAGATTGAGAATAGCGGAGCCTTCCCGTTACCGTTCAGCATCATTATTATAGGTCTATCTTACTAAATTACGTCACATCCGCATCCGTTTGACGTCATATCTCACCCCCACTATGTTCACCAGGCCGCCGCCATTGCGGGTTTCCGCGCTCATTGGCGTCCTTTTTTCGCAACCGTTCACATCTAGTCAAACGCTGTTAGCGTTCGAAATTTAAAAATTTTCCTAAGTAGGTCAAATGCTGTTAGCATTCGAATTTTAAAGTTTTCTAAAGTAGGTCAAACGCTGTTAGCGTTCGTGAAATTCTTAATTCGTAATTTAGATTTTATATTGCATATTTTTGTCAAAAATGAACATCTTACGATTTATTTTCGGTTATTAAAAATGCGTGTGCGTAGAAATTTTAAAACCATACGTAAAATCAGTGTTAGTTGGGTCCGACTCTGTGTCGTCTCCGTTTTCGTCGTCATATTCGATCGCGGAGTAGCAGAGAACGAGGGCGAGGGCATGGATCTACAGTGAATACGACGCAGGATTTGAATTGAATTGAGGTAATCTAACGCCTCGCCATAAGGTCAGTGAAATTTTTCCATATTTTATAATGGTATGATTCTACCCACGATATGTTGAAAAATATTTTCTGTTAATTCTAACATTCGTTAAATTGCCGTTTATGAGTTTTATTCGCTTTTGGCCTATGCGATCTGCTAAAAGATTATAATTTTGACAAATTTAATGCTTATGAAAATTTTTACGTCACGGAAAACATGTTTCGTAAGATTCCTATTCATTGTTGATAAGCATACTTATAGTATATTGTGTTGAATGTGAGCTGAGCACACAAATCCTTGTTGTGTTCCTCAAAATATGAGAAAGTGTATGCAGCTTGAATCCTGGCGCCATCCTGGCGCTATCCGGCATTTCGTTCGACTCATAGTTTTACTTGACCAGTGATGAGACCATGGCGCCCTATTTTATTTCGAGATGTTGTTTAGCCGTAGTCGTTTGAAAGAGTATTCAATATTTTTTTTTTTTTTTGAGAAAAGCTACTGCTTTGTGAATCTGAATAGTGATACGTAACGAGGCGCTTTGAACAAAAATAAGTATTCAGGGTTTTGCAAAAGAATGTTGCCTTTATATTGGTTTTTAATAAAAACATTTATACGTTACTATTTATACGTATATATTTATATTACATTTAAACGATATCAATGCGCAAAATTACTCGGGTTCAATTCCCAGTAAAATGAGCGTAGGTACTAATCTTGTCTGGTGTTGTGTAGAAATAAAAATGAATGCTTTATATTTGCTTTCTATGCTTTCCAAAACCATTTATTGGATTGTGATGAAACTTGAAGGACCGATTGTCCTGGCCCAAAAAATTCGTGTTTTAACCTTTGATTGAATAAATGTGTGGTATATTAAGCTTGTCGGGTACAGCTAGTTATTAATAAAATAAATTGTGGTAATTGTTTTAAAAGAAATATATATTTTAAATTGCAGGCAATTCAAAAGTTTATCATAGTAATTAGATACTTTCTATTATCATTATACCCCTCGGTTCCAGCTTGTTCCGCAACTGGACCGCGGAAGGTCTATCGGCTGCTCCTGGCACCGTTGACACAAGTTTATGAAAAGTTGTATCTACATAATTTTCTATAATTAAAACATGCTGTCTACTTCCTCTATGGCAGTAATCCCCACATGTTGAGAGCTGTGTGAGTTGTAACAATATTAATATTGATTCATCCGGTCGCTTCTGAGCACCGTTGATTGATACTTTGATATGAACTCTGGCGGTCACTCCTGATGTATACCGTTGATTAAGTAAGTATCTTACTATTTATCATAAATTCGATCGCCCTCTGATGGGCACCGTCATTATACATATAGTTATGTAATGTCAATAAATATATTTACATTCGATAAACATTTATTATGGTTGTAACATAAATTCGGCCGGTCGCTCCGGAGCACCGTCGGTTGATGTTTTGACATAAATTATTTCGGTTGCTTTTGATGAGCACCGTCCAGACACCGTCGATATGTAGGTACATAATTTAAATCATTTTATCTTATTATTTTATTTAATAATTCTGTATAAACACTGTCCTTAATCCCTGAGGGAGAGGAACTTAAAAAGGGGATCATCCAAGATATTCCCGTATTCCAGTGGGCACCACCAATGAATGAATGAGAGAAATAAATCTTTATTTACAAAAGCTCCATGTTTTTAACAACCACTAGTTGCTGCTTACAGAACAACCAGAAGGATTTTGAAAGTTTCTTTGGGGAGTTATTTATTAATATTAATTTTTATAACCGTGGGCCAGTGGCAACAAGTTATTTTGATTGAAATATTTCAATCAATATATTTTCCTGTTATTTAAAATGTGTCTTTATTAAAAATATCAAACCGGGTGCAAAGTCCGGGTGTCGCAAAGAAGGTTCACCAACAGTGGCGTTCTGGTGCTTCACTGGCCGCTGCCGTGGCACACTCGATGCGCTCGCTCAGCTCGCGCTTTATTTTGCCGTTTTGTGATCAAAAGGTCAGTTTTAATCTAACCTATTTATTGTGTCCCTTTTGGCTACACTGTAACCAAAATAACTAGCAGATATTATGTTTTGTTTGAACATTTTATATTCATTTGTATTCTTTGAAGACTGATATTGTCTCATGAGAGCGATGACAGATCAGATATCCAAGCTCGTTTTAGTTAAGTGGTCACTGCAAGGGTTGTGCCTGTTTTACATTTTAAATTTTATGAAAATTTAAGTCTGATGATGTTGGCTTTTATTACAAAGTGCATTGATAGCCGATTTGACGGGGGCGTGTAATGTGTGTGTACATAGATACATAAAGTGCTAGTTTTTATTGTACTTTGACCACGTTATTATTTACATTAATAGATATGAATTTAAAAAATCACTTTCATATGTATATTATGTTTGTGATGTAAACCCTATTAAATTCGTGGGGGAATCTCGATTTTACTCAGACCTCGATTGAATCATTCTATATTTTAATTATAATCATAGCACGGTGTAGAGTACTTGTTGAATATTTCAGTAGAATATGAAAACACTTTTATTTAGCTACCATAACATGTACCATATTCTGGAAATAACTTTAAAATAATACACTTAAACACTTTGACATTAGTCAGTTGTTGTAAACACTGTCGCTCTGATGTTATATTGGTTGGTGTCTGCGAATGATTTACTTAAATATACTTTCCTAAGCAAGCTTTACTACCACGGGGAAGCACTGGCACACTGTACTGCACTGCACTCTTGTTTATTTATCCGGGTGATGATACTTGATTTGTTAGATAACAGAGGTAATCTTTTAGGTGGATAATTCCAAAGTATTTATGTGATTTTAATTAAATAATTAAATGAAAGTATTTTAACTGTAATTATTATTACTATTATTATTGATATGCATCATTTTTGCTATATTGTTTGAAATTCAAGTTTAAAACGAATATAAAGTTGATGCTGCGTGCAGCTTTTCCGATGGCCATAGAAACCATGACATTTAGAAACTTGATTGTTTTAATATTTTTTTTTATATTTATTTTATAGATTGATAAAAAGAAAATATTTTATTTATTTACCTTTATTTTTGTGTACTGAAAGTAAAGACATGTTGGAATAATTAAAGACCTATTTCTTTACTAAATAATTATTTCTTTCTTTGGTATGCAGTACGGTCTTATTAATTTGTTCTTTTAATGCATCTTTTAATTTTATCTATTATATCTATTATAATCTTTACCTAGTATTTTCATTCCCAATGTTAAGATGTCATTTAATTTTGCGATGATAATTAAAAATGTGTCAGTTAGGTGTAGTAGCTACTTACCTATTTTTTTTTTTTGTTTGTTTTTGTTTTGGGCTAACACAGCTGCTGTGTGCTGACCAATCGAATACTAAATGTTTTATTAAATGAAAAAATTCAAATGGCCTTGTAAATGTTAATTAACATTCGATAGCAATTTATATCACACTAGTCTGACATTAGCAACAAGATGTCGCAAACAGTGGCGCACACAGACACTTTAGCTAGCTATTCGGCCTAAGTGTATAACACCAAAGGTAGTTAGCCTACCTTTGGCTCAAATCAGTCTTATAACGTTTATTTTTGGGTTGGTATTTATTGAGTTCAGTTCGCAGTTTACGATTAAATTAATTCAATCAAGTATTTGATATAAAAGTAATAACTTTGTGACCGCGTTCACAAAGATTTATTTGATTATGATATCCAAATCCAGTTAAGGATTTTATAACGACTTTTTTTTTTTTGCAGAGCAAAAGCTCAAAGAATTGGTAAGGTTTGTATCTTGAAGTGAATTAATTGTGCAGCAACTGACATCACATTTGTTATAAAAGAATCTGCGAAGAAAACGTTGTTTTGTCCCAGATTATTTTGAATTAGGCGTTCGACGCGGTTTAAGCAGAGATGCACTGTCAGCCAGCAGTCATATTAAACGATAACACGATTGAAATATTATGAGTTAGATAATTTATGTTAAATAGTTATGAAAAAATAAAAAATAAAAAAATTATAATAATAATAAGTGAATTTATTTAAAGCTGATCTGATTTGTCAACTTGTTAGACTTTATTTTAGTTTTAATTATTGCTTTTTTTGTATTATATTTTTTTTCTTCCCTTTACTAATTTAAAGAAAGCTTTCTTTTGATCTAAATTAATTAATAAATTTTAAGAGAAATAAACTAGTTATGATAATTAGAGTGTCACATTGGCGTCCTGTCCCTGTTCACCAGGCGATAACAAACAATGTCTCAATCTGTTTACCAAGGCTTCGAATAACGGCGAATAGGACACAATAGGAGCGTTTTACCTACCATTAAAACGCATATTGTGTCTGAAGCCTTATTCGAAGCCTACCTTCAAGGGCTGCCTGGTATGCATTTAATGTTCAATAGTTGTAAAGTATTTTTCAGATTTTGAGACTGCAATGAGCGCGGAAACCCGCAATGGCGGCGGCCTGGTGAACATAGTGGGGGTGAGATATGACGTCAAACGGATGCGGATGTGACGTAATTTAGTAAGATAGACCTATAATAATGATGCTGAACGGTAACGGGAAGGCTCCGCTATTCTCAATCTGTTTACCAAGGCTTCGAATAAGGCTTCAGACACAATATGCGTTTTAATGGTAGGTAAAACGCTCCTATTATCATATTATTTTTCAGCACAAGAGATGCAAGTTGAACATGGCGGGGAGAAGAAAACTGAGTTAATACTACCAGCGCCGACAACTACAGTGCAAGATGCTACTTCAGAGGTGAAATGGACCGATCTTTTTTGATTATTAAGTAATCGATAAGTTCTTAAAATAATTATTATTTTTATTAAAACTTGATTTAAACTTCCAAAAATTTTGATAGCTGTGGTAGTGTAGGTACGTATACGGTTAATTATCTGTAAAACACCAACAATCTCGCAGGAGTAGATTACTAACATCATAATCAACAATATTTGTTCTACAACTTTTCCGAATACAGACAAAAAATATACGATTTTTGATAAAAAACTCGATCAGCTGGTCAGTAGTTTGGTCAGACATTTGTATGGTAAGTCGATTTTTTTCTCCGTTTTCGGAAAAGTTTTTCTTAATTTCTCTAAAATTGATTTTAGGTCTGACTGACTCTGTCTGAGAGGGGTTTTTACAATCATGCATTCAAATATAGGTCGACGGGAGAAAAAAGCAGCCTTGACGAGTAGTTTCTTGCCGGTTCTTCTCGTTACAAGGTCTTTACGAATTGATAGCGTAGCTTTTTTAACCGACTTCAGCAAAAGGAGGAGGTTCTCAATTCGATTGTATGTTTTTTTTTTATCGTTGTTCGCGCGTATCTTCGGCATTTATGGACCGATTTAGATGATTCTTTTTTTATTCGATTGAGTTTTCTTGCGAGATGGTCCCATTTAATTTTTTTTCAAATCGGTTTAGTAGTTTACAAGTAATCCTGAAAATACTATGATATTAAATCAACTAACTTGACAATTTTGTTATATGAACCGAATTAGATGTTTTTTTTGTTGGGGAAGGGATACCTTTGTGTAGTCTTTTTAACCGACTTCAAAAAAAGGAGGTATTCAGTTTGTATGTATGTATGTTTCTCCGCGATTATCTCACGTTTGGCTGAGCCGATTTTTCTACCTAAATAATATACCTACACTACCTTTTTTTTTTTTTTTTTTTAAGATACTTACACTAAAAATAAAAAAATTGTTTAAAAAACAAAAAAAACCGACTTCAAAAAACCTGCCTCTAAAAAGCAAGAAATAATATACAAATCATTAGATACGCATTATCATTGTTATAATAAAACACGTCTATTAAAGTCGGGTGGGGCTGGAATGGAGTACATCTTCCTTTTTTTATTCTAAAAGCCCCACCCGACTTCAATTGACGTGTTTTATTATAACAATGATAATGCGTAGGTATCTAATGATTTGTATATTATTTCTTTCTTGGCAGGTTTTTTGAAGTCGGTTTTTTTGTTTTTTAAACAATTTTTTGACATCCACAAGTCCTTGTAACAGCCCAAACTGAATAAGAGTGGCCACAATACAGACCGAATTTCGTTTCGGAATTCCGTACACACGTTATTCTGAACGCAGCTAATCCATACAAATATATGGACGTACCACACACATGCGGGATTTTTCCGTACGGAATTTTCATACATTATCGAATTCCGTTTTGGATTCCGAATCGGAATACCACCACCGTCTGTGACTTTGAATCGAGTTGTGTCGAGGCTTCAATATACAAGTAGGTATTCTGTGCAGGGGCGCTCCCCGGCAGCGGGCGGGGGCGGGTCGCTGCCGGCGCCCGCGCGCGTGCTGCCGCCGCGCTCGCTCGCCCGCGCCATCAATGACGCCTTCCAAGTGAGGATCAGTATGAGGCAAACATAAAGACACTTTTTGGACGGACTTGGGATAAGTTCGCGCGTGCACTTGTGAGCAGGGATTGAAATACCGTTAAAAAATAACGTTACAAAAAAATACCGTTAAAACAGTTTATCGGTAAATTTACCTGTAAAAATAACGTTAAAATGTTAGTACCGGTAAATTTACCAATATTTTTTGGTAAATTTACCGGTAAAAATAACGTTAAAATATTGTTCCGGTAAATAAACCGTTACCTCGATAGGTTTAAATTAGTATTATTGGAGTTTGCGACTTTATTATGAAAAAAATATAGGTATTGAAAAGGTTAAATTACGAAAAGCTATATGTAAGTGGCAACGTCGCATTCGCAGGCAGGTATCGGAATGAAAATAACGTTAGTTTTTACCTAAAAAAGTAACGTTATTTATTGAATTTTAAAGTAACGATATTAAAGTAACGTTATTTATTAAAATACCGTTGATGTTAAAAGTAACGGTAAAAAATAAGAAATAACGTTACATTTTATAAAATAACGTTATCAATCCCTGCTTGTGAGCGACCAATAGCGCGCGGTCCTCTCCCGCCGTCCGCGTACCTCATCGCTACGCATACCCAAAATACGTGTTCTGCGAAATCCCCACCCGATATCAAGATGTTTGCCTCGTACACAATAATTTGTATTTCTCTACCTACAGCTGCGCAGCACCACACATTATAATCTCCTAAGCGCAAAACCGACAACTTCTGGTTTTTGTGCGACAAATTCCGACAAACTAACGGCTACACTACACACACAAGTAATCAGATTTTCGCTACGACGACCTTCCGTTTTCGAGATCTGTGTGGCGCAGCTGCGTAGAGAATATAATAAGGACGCTTATTTCTGACCTGTCAAAATGTCGATTATATCAATTAGCATTACCTATACAACTTTTCTCGCAAATTCAGAATATTCTGTGTTTATTTCAGACTTTTCCGGTCCCAGTTAATACATATCCACGTACGCCTTACATCAAGAAGTAAGTTTTATAGTTAAGCTATATTATAAAATAAAAGAGTAGGATGTAGGATAATAATTCCACTAATTACTTTAATTAGGGCTGATTTTGCAGTCCTCGCAAGAAACGGAGCATTGAAAATGAATACAAAAATTTACGAAAAACCAAAATCTAATCAAATGCAAAATCCTATTACCTATATTTTTAAAGTTACACCTAGGTAGTACCTATTTATTTTAAGGCAGCCATTACACGGTAGGTTTTGCTGTCAGTTTAACCACAGTCACGGCCGTGACTGACGATTAACCTACCGTGTAATGTAGTAAATTATGGTTGCATGAAGTTGATTTCTTCTTTCCATCAGTCAGTCAGTCAAACGTAATTCATGTCATGGACTGATGGAATTTGACTGACGCTTGCATGAGTATGTAATGGCCGCCTTACGATTGTGACATTCGGCTTCGCCTCGTGTCATAATCACAAAAGCGCCCCCTGACTGCCTCGACGCGGCTGAAATATATTATATTAACCGATTTTCAAAATTCCAACGAATGCACTCAATTTAGTAAACAAACACCCCCAAAAAAACCCGAATTTTGCAAAATTAAAAAAAAGTTACTAGTAGATTTTCTAAATTCAAACGTTCACAACGTGTCTCGATAAATTCCTCAGCTTTTGGTACTATTCCCATCTCGATCCTCCTAAAATCCTCGGAGATATGGCCAAAAATACGTTTCAGGCGATTTGCATCTGATAACCATTTTCAATGGTAAAAAAATTACAGACAAAATTCTATGACCAACATTTTCAATTTGGTGGTATAATACGTTATCAAAATATTAAAGCTCTACACGCTCTACAGGGTGAAATCGAATACAGTCGACTTTGTTGTGTGGCTAAACCGTAATCAGCTAGGTGATTGCGTAAAGTCAATCGTATTCATTTGACAGCTCGTATTGTATCATAATTTATGTCATCCCATACAAATTGCAGCCGATGGAATACGATATGAACTGTCAAATGAATACGATTACCTTACGCAATTCCACCCCAGAGCAAAAAAATAATCGACTATTCCATACATTTTGGTCAAGTAGATACTGATGACGTTTTCTTCGGAACAGCTGATTTATTTTATTGTTCTCATTAAGTTGGTCCCAAAGAAAAAGTTGTTCAGTTTGAAGATCTAAGCTACACCACAAAACTTGTCAATTGTTTAAAAAATCACTTTGTAGCAGCTACCAGAGAGCATTGAAAAATCGCCCCTTAGTTAATTAAGTGTCCCCCACGTTTGTTCGTCCATACTTTATTTCCCAATGTCCACCAGTGGGGGACAACGGGAATAGGCCGATCAAGTACTTGTTGTATAATTGAACCAACAATTGTGTAGGGTGAACAACAAGCTAGTGATGGATGAGGACCTGCTGAAGGGCCGTGCCGCCGCCAAAAAGGCGGTGAAGAAGTCGCCTCCAGAACTGTCCCTGCCCTACGTGCCGGGAGGTAAGGCTGGAACAAATTATCGGACGTGGCTTATGGACGCGGCTGATAAGTGTACACAGTCATATGACATCCAGCACACCAGGTTGCTTTCGGACGTCCGATGACGCCTATGGTTACGATAGTTTGCACACCTCAGTGTATTATCATAGTCCAGAGGGCCTATTACAAAAATGGATCGCGATAAGCGTACGATGTTCGTCCCACTCCGTGACACTATTGACTCGGAAAAAGGTTAAATATCAAGTTAATTGAATGACGAATTGCAGCCGTTTCGACTATCCTGATTTTTTTTTGTACAGATACTTTTAAGTTGCGGCTGTCAGCCGCGTTCATTATGAATGTGATTGAAATTTGCAGTTAAACAAGGCATATCTGAAAATAACTGAATATAAGGGACCATCAAACTGAACAACTTTTACTATTGGACCAACTTTGAAATCGCGCAAAAAAATCAGCTGTTTCATACAAAAATTAATAACGAAAATATAAAAATGTATGAAACAGCTGATTTTTCTTCGAGATTTCAGAGTTGGTCCCATGGCCCATAGTAATAGTTGTTCAGTTTGATGGTCCCTATCTACCATATTCGGCTTTATAAGGCTTTACCAAACACCTTGTATTGTAGATTGTAGTAGTGATGAAACACGCGTCCTTTATGATAATGTTACTGTGGTATTGACTGTCGTTGTTTCTGATTTCTATAAAAACAAGTGATACATTGAAATTGGAGCAATATCTGTGATGGTTGTCCAATATATTTAATATCTATTTATTTATTAAGTATTATTATTTAAACTGATAATGCTGATGATACGCGACGAGATACAGCCTGTAACGCGTACAGGTTTGCTGTCAAAGAGATGATGATCATATCATAATCATCAGTTATACTACTTATACATACAGTATATAGGGTGTAAATCTAACGTTGTGTGCATTCCACAGCAAGCAACAGCCCCATGAAAAAGGCAAAGAAGCCGCACACTCAGACAACCAAATCCTATGAATCTTGGGAAAGCACGGTGAGTATTTTTTGTTTTATTAGTAACAATTTAGCAACCTTATGTCATTTTGTAATTATAATTTACATCTGCCTAGTGTTAAACATTGCCAGATTTATCATTGATGATGCCTGCCGATTAGAAAACTACTAACTTCCCTACAGAGGATTTTGTATATATTTTGTATTTATAGAAAACAGCTAGCAATCCCCATTAGTGGGGAAGGAAACCTTTCTGAGGGAAAAGTCATAAATGGCCTGTTAAATGTCAGTTTTGTCCCCAGCAGCGCCATCCGCCGCCGGTGGCGTCCTCTGGCGGACGCACGCCCACCAACCTGCCCTTCATGTGACACCACGACCGTGGCTACTGGCGAGCCGCGTACTACTACTGACCACGGAACACGGAAAGTTATAGTAAAGCCACGGAACATTGTGAACACTATTACTGACGCCACGGAACTTTTGTGAACATTATTTTATACGAGTTTTGTTAACACATAACGATATCAACCAAATATAGATATGTTGGGAAATTAATTTTGTACTTTTTAAATTTTTTATCGGCCTATTCCCGATGTCCCCCATTGTTTATCCAACACTGTTGGATATTGCGAAATAAAGTATGAAATAAACGGTCTACTCCCGTCCACCACTGTGGGATATCGGTAAGAAATGTAATAAAATAAATCTTTTTTCCCAATATCCGCCAATGGTGGACAAAGGTCAAAGACTACGGGAATAGGCATATTTATCACTTAAGATCTTTGCCTACTACACCATACCATACCACGGCCGTGCAAGGCGTTCCTTGCGGCCAAAAAAATATTCTTTGTATTGAAAAGTATGACAAGTGCATAGCCGGTGACGGAACGGACTAGTGAGAATATTGTCATACTTTTCATGCAACACAAATAATATTTTATACGTTTCTAGCACGGTCATGGTTCATGGTACGGTTTAGTGGGCAGCAGAAACCTTAATTTGCAGTCGTATTATTACACAACTGCCCAAAAAAAAAGTGTAGGCATTGTGTTGGTTCATGTATGTTTGGATAATGTGAGTTTCTTTATTCCACCATATCCTGATCCTAATGCCTGAACAGCTTTGGATGTGTAAGGTATCGTTAAAATCCTCGTCGTACCCCGAGACGGCCTTGTGTTTTATCGCAATAATGCTTGCAATCAATAAAAATAAATTATTGAACAAATTTACATAACTACGCGAGTCTGACACAGCATCGAGAATCAACAGCAAAAGCATGGTTGGTAATATTTATTAACACGTTTATGTTTTGATTTCCAAGGTAACACCTATGAAAACTGAAATAAATTACTTCACTAAAGTACCTACCGTTCGTAGGTACCTACCTCCTTGAATTTTAAAACTATTGCAATATTTAAATAAAGACTGTTTTGGATAGGTATAGGTAATTATGTACTGTACTTACATAAGACTTACATGGACCAAAGTATCCCTTTCTTCATAAGCCAAATAGCTGACTGGTTGTCCACTTTCATTTCTATTTCTAATTTCTCATTGGTCATTTCATATAATTATGAAGTCTCTGATGAACAGGAGTTCTTTGCAGCATTCTGCTGCGGCTATAAACTCTGCTTCCGTACTTGACAACGCTACGGTCGGCTGCTTTCTTGACCTCCATGCCACAGGTCCACCGTTCAGCCAAATGCTACGCCTAGTGTCTGGATCCCCCGCGAAATCTGAGTCACAGTACCGTCGAAGCACTTTATCACCTTCACCAAAATGAATACCTTTGTTTTTCGAACCCTTAATTTTTTTTAAATAATTTTTGCATTATTTAAATCATTCAAATTTGGTGCACATTATTGACGCGAGCAATACCCTACAGATACAAATACAAATCTTCAATATAAAATACACCCAATTATAAATGTGATAAAAACTTAAGGCCAATCTAACAAATTAGTTCCAAATTCCAGTAATTTCCCAAAGTTTAAGTTATTCATCGTTTCATGTTGCCGTTGTTTCTTTTGTTTGTTTTAATTTTGAAGTCAATGATTCATTTACTTTTGAATATTTCCACATATATTTCCACACTTAGTTATAGCACATCTTTACTCGTCGTAGGATTGTATTGTTAATAAATAAATGTCGTTGGCTTAATTTTATTACTTTAAAGTGTCAGAAATAGCACATTATTATATTCTTTGTAGTGATACAAAAGACATTTTTTTATACTTTGTTAGTACAAAACGATTTTAAATTCTTTTATTTATTAAAAAGGCACTTAATATTTGTAAATATGTATACTAGTGTTATTTAATAAACACATTTTAATACTTTAATTATATTTTATTCAATTATTCGACAATTTAGTAAGTAATGCTATTGAGCTGTAGAAAAAATACGGTGTACAATAGGTAGGTATTTCAATTTCTTTTATTTTATTTTCAGTTCCATAGTTAATAGAAACAGAAATAGGTGTTCCTTAGTTGTTTTATAAAGAGAGACATTTAGGCAATTTCAAATCATTTTAGATAGGTAGCTAATCGATGTTAATTTACTTTAAAATAATAATGTTTCTCGTTTTAAGATTATCCTAAGATTATACATTTTCTTTTGAAAGCCGCACGGTATATTGTAAGTTTTTCAACTTGTGCAATTTTATTGTTCGTACATTACATAACAATCAAAATCATTGGCGAGGGTTGATGTACCAGCCGAATCTGTCCGGGTCGCCGTGGACGTCGGCGCTGTGCCCCCACAGCTGCCGGTCGCCGATGTCGTCCGCCGCCACCGCCAGCTTCAGCCCCAGCCCGTACTGCACGTTCACAACGAAGAATACCAACGCACCATTCAACATCGCCGGGTCCAAGTACCACAAGTGACGATTTGTGTCGCAGTGGAAACTACCCCAGGCTTCTCTATCGTCGATGTTGTCTTTGTAAACCGCCAACTTCAAAAACATTCCACCATCAAAGTTAAGCAGCTTAAAACTCACTTTGTTGTTCTTCCAGACGGGAAACAGCTGCCAGGCAATGCGCTTACTCGTTTTGTCATTCCCGTCGCCCCACGCCATTCTATCGTTGTCCCTATCCAAGGCATAGGCTAACTTCAGAGCCAAATTATTTTTCTTATTCACTATTGTAACAAAATCTTCTTTGAAAATATGTTTAAACAGGTGAGGGAAGTGTTTGTCCACAACGTCTTGGGCGTCACCATTCCAAAGCTTGTAAGTGAAGCTTATCACATTTGTATTGTTCTCCTCCAAAAGCTCGTTGATCACCTCAGTTATAGTATCAGAGTAACTGCTGAAAGCTAAAACTTTGCTCAATCCAACTGCAGTGTCATAGTCACCAGATAGTATGTTTTGACGAAATTCTTGTCTTATCAAAAACACATTTCTTATAGTGTCAAACAGTGTAAGACCTTTTAGATGATTTGGCAAGACGTAGTCAGCACAGTGAATAAAGTTCCAAGTTCCAAGTTGACTCTCCAAGTTTTTTATATCGGCGGTGGTCTTGTTGAATCCGAAGACCACGACTTTGCCCTCCGCCTTGTTGACCATACGGGCGATGTCTTTCGCGCAGCTGTTATTAATGGGAGCCCCCATAAGGGTGACAGTGCGGACTGAGTTCTCCTTGACATAGCTGGAGGAATCGCACGTGGTATAGCTCTGAACTGGGATACGGTTGGGTATCTTCCTGCCCTTGTCTGGGCCGTTGCTCACGCACTGGTAAGGATGATTTACGTTGTAGCAGTCTGGATAGCCACTGTTGCCTTGTTCGCTGTTTATCCTTCCCTCGCCCCAGTAGTCCACCAAGTCGATAAGTGATGAGCCTTGTGGTATTTTGACTAATTTGTACTGTCCGATGTAAGGTACTTCGGAGTAGGGGAAAATTTTGTCCTCTCTGTCATGGGACCCGTAGTTTGGGGAGCTGGCCTTCTCCCATTCGTTTATAGAGGGCATATTCTAAAGTATATTTGTAAAAAAAATTTTTGTTTTATTATTTGCTACCAAATCATTTATCGATTCGCTTATCGCTGAAGCCAGCTGCAAATAACAATGTTTCGTGATACTTTCATCTTTTATACTGGTTGAGTTGATTTGTGGTTGGTATTCCCAATATTCCCACAGAACAGGATGTTTATAATGTAAACTTTTGTCAACCTTTTCAAGTTCACATTGAAAAGCCACGCGCCGCCGCCGCCGCAAATTATCGCAACACTTTATCATCATTATAATGAAGTTATACAATTTAATTTTGCTTTTCATTTTATCACTACATATTATAAAACAAATTCCCTCGCCGCGTCTGTCTGTCTGTTCGCGATAAACTCCGAAACTACTGAACGGATTTTCATGCGGTTTTCACCAATTGATAGAGTAATTCTTGAGGAAGGTAATTGTGTATAATAAGTTGAGGTTTTATGAAAATTGATAAAAGTATGACGATAATTGTTGCAGAAGTCGGCAAAAATTAAGCCGTCTGGGAACTTGCATCGAAAACGCTGCCTAAACCTTTCGAGGTATAATAAAATAATGTATGAAGGAATTGTTTCTCTGTTATAGGTCTACAAAAAAGTCCGCGACAGAATATGTCTATCTTTTAAGTATAGCTTACTATAGCCATATTTTTTTAAATGGTCACAAATAATGTGGTATTGCAAAAGGTATTTAGACGTGAACAGTATTAATCCTTATCAAATAAAATGCGTTCGTCACCATAAGCGTTTCATGCACGAAATTTTATATAGTTTAAATAAATATCTTAGGAGTTATCGCAAAAAGTTTACGCGCGCGAAAATAAATTCAAGCGCGTTTCTCATACCGATGATGACGGGACTCTAACGGGACGGGTACAGACTTTTGGTATGGAGCGAAAAGAAAGAAACCGAAGCGAAGCGAGGGCGGGTCGCTAGTTTAAATAAAAATGTACAGAGTTAATTTCTAAGAACCTATGTCTAAAAATTAAATGGGAATATACTTCTTTACTGAATTGTGTGCAGTTAGAAGTTAAAAATGATAAGTCTGAAAATATCGAAAAAAAAATATAGGCAAACTCACAATGAGAGCAAGTCGCGCGCGTAATGGAATTCATTCTTTCCATGACACAGACCATACAACAAGTACTCTGTGTTCCATGATTTACGTAAACAAGACAGTAGACAGTCCCTTCTCATTACTCTTATTAGCTCTAAATTCACTAATTAGTAAAACATTGGGACACCTTATAATCTAAGTGGGACAAAACTACCTTAATTAATATCTTGACTAAATTCAAACCAAATTATTTATTAGAAATATTCAATATTTTTAATTGACCAGCTGTAAAAAATCAATAAACCCGAACATATCATACAAGCAAAATGAAAAGTCCAAAAATATTTGCAATTTTATTTATTGCTATTACAAGTTTACAATATCAAAAGACGCGATTTATATCTAACAATATCATAGTTCTACAAACGACACGAATGGCATAAATCATTTTAAAATTATCATAATTATACAAAAAAACACCTGATAACTACCGATTCGATACCGCTTCGAAGGCAACTTTGGTTCACATGATTAATAAGCAAATTGTAATACTGAAGCAGTGTATCAAGCTTAATTATCACAATAAATTATTATTTTCTAAAATTCTAAACATTTGTTCGTATTTTTAATTAATAAAATGCAATCCGTGGTGTATACTTAAATTAATGTTTCGAATAGCCGAGATCAACTGAGAACGTGGAATAAGTGTTTGTTAAAAAGCAGTACCTTGCCTTTTTTTACTTAAGTACTTTGTTATCAATGCTATCATCGTGAAATAGCATACAATCTTAACAACCGTGTGTTTAATTATCGATTGTTTATAAATATGGATGCTCTACATTAAACGCCTATTCCCATTCCCCGCCTTTATCCACCAATGGAGGATATTGGGAAAAAAATATTTTTTCTTACAATTCTTCCCGATACCCCGTGGTAGACATATACACTGTCCATACTTTATATCCCGAAGAGTGGGTGACAACGGGAATAGGCCAAATAATCTCTCAAGAAAAAGATAGGCACTATTATCTTTAATACACCTTCATTAAAACAATCCATTGGAGCATAGGAGCCACATATAGCGGTCACATGACACCAGTCGATTTTCATACAAACGAGGTAACTTTAAAGCCTTGGTTCCCCGCCAAGGATTGACCTGATCTGATGATGGCTATCTAGGGACTGAATGGAGGAGATTCAGATCGCTACACAACTGATCTGATCATCATTCTAAGAGATTTAAGGATCAGAGTTTTCAGTTTCAGGATATTCCCCTACATTTTATGCTATTTCGCGATTTTTTTAAACATATCCTTATATCTCTTAGAATGCTGATCAGATCAGTTGGGTGGGTATAGCGATCTGAATCTCCTCCATTCACTCCCGAGATAGCCATCATCAGATCACAGCTAGGTCAATCCCTGGCGGAGAACCAAGGCTTCAAAGTTACCTCGTTTGTATGAAAATCGACTGATGTCTTTAATTATATGACCGCCACTGTACTTAGCACCGCTGCAAAAATTTAAATCAAGCAAGCAATTTATTAAAAGTTATATCAATTTTTAAATAGAAAAAGATTTAAAAATATTTTAATCTGCATATTACAATACTTTGTAGGAAAATAAGGTATTTTCGACTGTAAAGCAGTGAGAAATTGGCCGCGATTTTTGTCATTAGCTTACAAACTAGGACGTACTTCTAAAATACAATACACAATAAGATTACATTTATTAATGACTAAAATATTGACTGATGTAAATACAATAATTGTATTGGTCCCATTATAGGAAAAATATACAAACAGAGCTAACTATTCTAAACATAATGATGTCAAAAGATAACTAACGGCCGTACTCAGAGACGGCAATTAAGTTTAATGTTTCATTAAAATTGTTGCTACCTCTTTCTTTTTCATAGTGATAGTATAAGACGACACGATACTTAATGAAGCATTAAACTTAATTGACATCTCTGAGTACGGCAGTAAGAAATTCCAAACTTAGCAGAGCATATGGCGGGCGACTGAATAATGGATAGAATACAAAATTATAATTTAAGTAAATATTCATAACTCAGGGATAAAATTACAGGTAATTTCATCAAGACGCATTCATTGTCCAACTTTTGTGGCTACTTTTGTGGCGTATTTTGAAGCTCTCACTTTGAAGCTCTGCTCTATTCAGGTAATTTTAAGTCAAATTTTATTTTTACTAAGTATTAAATATATTGTTTACTCTATGTGTTGTGACAACCTCAATAGTAAAGACCTCACTCGGTAGGTACTATTTAAGAACGTCTGGAAGTTAACTAAATGACTCATGGGAACTGCTGATTTATGGTTCACTCAGCTTTATTATAGAGAATCCAAATTGAATGTAGTGGTGTCAGGGACGCGAGGGGCGCGGAAGAAGACCCTGACCTATCTAGGGACATATTATCTTCTTGAAGCCTCTCTTTCACCTCTACTTAGGGGACATACGTTGAAGTACAGTTTAATGTAGTGGCAGTTTTGTGCTCATGAGTCAGTAGTGGTGGTGTGAAGATCGCGAGTCGAGCCCTCTAGAATATCTAGGAACATCTTTCAAGTCCTTTTGAATGGGGTGTCATTCATATGGAACTATTTTTTTTATTAACTTGTAGTCGACTTTCTCTGCTCTATCTAGGGGACATTAAAGTTGCAGAAGGCCTGTATAATGTAGTGGCAGTTTTGTGCTCATGAGTTAGTTGTGTCATCAGGGTCAGGGGCATGAAGATCGCCCTCTAGCATCTATCTAGGGACATCTTGTTTTAAAGCCGACTTTCTCTGCGCTATCTAGGGGACTTACGTTGAAGACCAGCAGAATGTAGTGGCAGTTTTGTGCTCAAGAGTAGGTGGTGTCATCAGAGTCGTGAAGATCGCCCTCTAGCATCTATGGACATCTTGTTTTGAAGTCGACTTTCTCTGCTCTATCTAGGGTTCACATTTTATGACCGAAGTTAAACACGGTTTGGGTGTTGCGCTCATAAGTGCGTGGTGTGTTGTGTGGCGAGTAGGGCGGGCGGCGCGGAGGGCACGCGCGCCGCCACCAGCAGCTCGCCGCCGCTCTCCGTGATGGCCACCGTCTTGTGGTACTTGATGAGATCAGCTGCAACAAATGACACCGTTTACATTTCTTCAAGGCTTTAATTATTTCATAACGTCATTCCGTCACCAATACTTTTATGACTACCTCTTGATTTTTATTATGGTAATCGTCTTAAGGCGCCGTAGTACCTACTACTAGCGCCGCCAATGCATTTATTTTAATTACTCGTAAACCAAGTAATTATTTAAAAAACGCTAAGATCATGCCCTCCTAAACTGTCTCTAATATTTTTTGAATAACTCTCTAGTTTTTAAATCCATTTTAGCTCAAAGTGGCCACTTTTGGCTAGAATGGATTTTAAAACTTACAGAAAGAATTAAAACTGTTGAAGAGTTATTCAAAAAATATTAGAGACAATTGAGGACGGCATGATCTTAGCTTTTTTAAATAATTATTTGGTTTACGAGTAATTAAAATAAATGTATTGGCGGCGCTAGTAGTGGGTAGTAGGGCGCAGCCAAGCTGCAAACAATTAAGGATATATAAAAACGCAGCTCGATGGCGCAGTGGTTTAGCGCCTGGCCCAGCGATTGCGGAAGTTAAGCAACGTTCGCAAGGGTCAGTCATGGGATGGGTGACCAAAAATTTATTATCTCTAGCTCCTAAGTGCTTCAAAAGGCACGTTAAGCCGTTGGTCCCGGCTGCATTTGCAGTCGTTAACACCCACCAATCCGCATTGAACCCGCGTGGTGGGTTATGGCCTATTCACCTTACCCACCCATAAGGAAGGCCTGTGCCCCAGCAGTGGGGACATCAAAAATGGCTGATGGACTAAAACGCAGCATTATCGGCAGAATCGAAAAAGAAAGGGTACAATGAAATCTTTAATCGTCTTCATCTTACAAAAATAGTAACTTCAGCTAAATTGAGGGTTTCTTCAAAAGTATAAAATGAAAACCTTTGTGAAGTTAAGAAAAATACCTAGTATAGTTACCTAGAGTGTGGTGCGTGGGCATGGTGGCGCCCAGCAGGCGGTACCCGGCCGAGGCGTCCACCAGGTAGTGCTTGCAGCGCGCGCGCTCGCGGTACGAGATGGCGTAGCCCCACACGCGCTCCGACACGCGTACAAGGAAGCTGCCCGCCGCAGCGCCGGCCAGCACCTGCTCCGCCTCCGACCGGGTTATCAGACCTACCAACATCCAAATAAATAACAACTGGCTAAAATTTTTAACCATTCTATACCGTATCCTCTTCAACTTATTGATATACCTATATTCCGTGGCTTTACTACCAGGCCAGGCGCACTGCGCACTTTTAAGTATGAAGCTATGTACGTGGTGGATCCGATCTGACTTAAATACAACCCGGATCCGATCCGACTTGAATACAATAGCTCAGCATTTGATACAATTAATCACGAATTGCTTTTAAAGAAGCTAGAGTTCTATGGTATTCGAGGAAAAGCACTGAAGTTATTCCAGTCTTACTTACGAAATAGAAAAATGTTTGTAGAAGTTAAAACTATAGATGAAAGTATGTGAGAAATTGTAACCAAGTCCAAACTAGCTGATGTTAAAGTAGGTGTGCCACAAGGTTCCATATTGGGACCTATACTATTTATAATCTTTGTGAATGACTTGATTAGTTATAATATTACAAAAGCTCATAAATCTGTGAAATTAATTCTGTTCGCAGATGACACCAATGCGGTAATTTCTGATAATAACATAGATTTAAAAATAACAGTAAATCAAATTTATTATCATCAATGCAAAATTGGTTTATTGTAAATGGTTTATCGATCAACAGCCTAAAAACTAGTATACCGTCGTACATTATAGTCGAGTCGATGTTGTACTTTTCTATGGAACAGCTTATTTTTTATCGAGATTACGTGGTTGGCCCCATAGTAAAAGTTGTTCATTTACGTGGTCTGAAATCCCCATTTCATTTTTAGATATACTTAAAAATTAACGGTGTATATTAATTTTATATCTCCTAGAATGCTGATCAGATCAGTTGGGTGTGTGTGTATAGAGATCTGTCTAGACTCGGCTTCCAACTAGCGTCAGGTGAATGGAGCGGAGTTATGTCTATAAGCAAAGCCACTTACCGTGGAACCAGTCGACTGGCTTATTGTTCTCGTCGAGGCCGACGCCCCTTGGCAGCTCCTTTGTCTTGAACCACTCCACGACCGCTTCTCTACTCGGGGGCTTGCCAGCTGTCAACAATAATTAGTTTCCATCAATAAAAAAATATTTTGAGTGTCGATACTTGATACTTAACCCGGCGAGCATGTGGTGAAAAAAGTTACACCGAGCATGTGGTGGGGTTTGCCAAACCCCAACATATAACTACCTATAAATGCCAATTTATTAAACCAAGACTTAAGAATTTATTCGTATTTTGAAATATGGTTTATATTTAGTGTATAAAATAAAAAACATTGCATATTTATATACTTTTATTGTATTATTTATCAAAAATACTAAAACATAACATTTACAAACAAACAAAAAAAGGAACTTCTGAAAAAGGAACTAAAATCAACTAATTTTGAACATATTTTTTTTAAAGAATAAGTTGATTTTAGTTTTAGTATTTTTGATAAATAATACAATAAAAGTATATAAATATACACTGTTTTTTATTTTATACACTAAATATAAACCATATTTCAAAATACGAATTAATTCTTAAGTCTTGGTTTAATAAATTGGCATTTATAGGTAGTTATATGTTAAAACTAACACGGAGCATGTGGCGGGGTATGACGCACCCCACGAACGTTTACACGGGTGTAGCTCCTGCGCCGGTTGACGCGACCCTGCGGTCACGCCACTCTCCCCCCGCGGAGTACATTGGCTCCAGCTACTCGAAGCAACAAAACAATTGAGGGGCAAATTTGAAAAATACACGGCTTCGCGCAAAGCATGGGCATGTCACACCCCACCACATGCTCGCCGGGTTAAGGTATACACTAAGTAGTAGGTTGGTATGTAAATTTTTTCATAGTGCAATGAGAATATAAAATATCTATTTTTTTGTAGGAATGGTGAATATCGTGACTGTCTTGCAGCTGGACACTACTTCATCTTCTAAGTCCAGTAGCTACAATGGGCTTTGAGCAATAAATTCATTTGGAAAACTAACAAAGTTTACATGTAAAACTGTCGATGAAATCGCTGTTTTCTCCTGGTCCCGTGATTTTACCCCATAACGAGGGAGACTATTTCTCGTAGTCCCATTATTGTGCTCCCAGGATTTTGACCCAGGCTGTTTCTCGTAGTAGTCCCATTATAGTATCGTGCATCTACGAGTAGGTTAGGTACCTTTATGCTACCGTTACGTGATGTAAATTCTGATTTGGTTGACCATCAGCCATTTTTAATGTCCCCACTGCTGGGGCACAGGCCTTCCTTATGAAATTTAAATTTAACGTGCCTACCGAAGCACGGAGGAGCTCAAGATAATAAATTGTTGGTCACCATCCCATGACCGACCCTTGCGAAATTTGCAATCGCTTAGCCAGGCGCTAAACCACTGCGCCATCGAGCTCCTCCTAATTTGGATATTATGATGAAGACTGCTCACTCTGCGTTAGTTCGGGCGCGGGCGCGGCGTGCAGCGCGCCGCGGCGGTGTGCCTCCCGCGCGGCGCGCGCGATTTCGCGCATCGCCGCCTCCGCCTCTTTTGCTTTCCTTTCTATAACAATTTAATTTAGTCACAAAAACATCAAAAGTAAACCTTTCTTATTTTGCTGAGGCATAATTGATGCTTCATGTCAAAATAATCAAATCAAATCGACGGTTTTTTTTATTCAGCACTCAGTGTCAGTGCTTGTCAGTGGTCGATGCAGTATTAATACGCATATCCAGCTGATTGACCCTGACCATGACCTTAAAATTGAACTCCGATCTTCATTATAATTATTAGACGTTTTTATGTCCTCAGTCCTCACTAGTAATTTTGCATTAAAAAAAAGAACAATTGAAGACAAAACATTGGTTTCTAATTCTTTTTTAAAATGCAAAATTGAAACACTGGCTTCTAATTCTTTTTTAAAATGCAAAATTATTTGTGAGAAGAGGACATAAAAATTATAAAGAGTAAAGTCTAATTTTAATGTCAGCGTCGATCAGCTGGATATGAACAATAACAGCCCGGCCACAGCTAGCGCGACAGGCGGCGCGACAGGCGGCGTTCAATAATCACTGCGAGCTATCTCGATGGCGGGCTCTCAGCTCGTCGTCACGACCACGCAGTGATTACCGAATTCACATGCCGCGCCGCCTGTCTCGCCGCTTGCCGCGCTAGCTGTGGCCAGGCCGTAAATGGAACTGCATCGACCATCGACATGCACTGATTGCTGGAAAAAAAGAACCGCCGATTCAACAACAGTTTAAAAAACCGTCGACTTGAAAACCTCCTCCTTTTTTTGAAGTCGATTAAAAAGGTGTTTGTCCTCACCCTGCTCCCGCCAGGCGGCGTCGCCGTCGCGCGCGTGCAGGTGCGCGTCGCGCAGCGTGCGGGCGCGGCGCGCGCGCAGCCCGCGCAGGATGTCGCCCGCGCGCGCCGCCGCCACGCGCCGCTCCCACGCCGCCACCAGGTTGCTCACGCCGTCGCCGTTGCTGCCCAGCCCTAGCTCCTACAGGGACGAAACGTGGTCAGAAAATGGTGATGCCATCGTTATGCGTCGACGTTGACAGTGTTGACACTGAAAAATGTCGCAAAAAAAGATTTCAGTTTTTAAATTTGAGATTTTTGCATTCACAATGCTATTTTTACACAATACTAAATAATATACTAGAAAAAATACGCACCAGATCAATACTCAGACGGGAATCGAACCCGCGACCTTTGGATATCCGGTCCAATGCTCTGACCGCTGAGCTACCGAGTCACTTCAGTCATTTCAGTTTTTCTCTTTATTTCAGGATTGCCTATTTTATTAGGTTCCCGTTTTTACTCAAAGTCGAAACCTCTGTGTTCTAGTGGTTCGCCCACCCGTGTAAGACGCAGGGGTCCCGGGTTTGATTCCCAGGGGAGTAAGATTTGTGCTCGGTTTGGTTGGTGTTAGGGCTTATTTCAAGTCCGCCTGGCTAGCTACCACCAACTTACCTAAGTCCGACGTCATAACAACAACTTAAAAAATGTTGTGTTCCGGCAGTTAGAGGTAAGATAGCCAGTTCCTCAGTGATGAAGATTCTGGGTGTAGTGCGCTTCCACCTCGGCCATATCGTCACTTAACATCAGGTGAGATGAAAGCCAAGCACTACCTACCTACCCGTTGTGCATAAGAAAAACGTGACCCTATTATTAATACTCCACTGTCCGTCTGTCTGTCTGTTTGTAACCAGGCTGTATCTCATGAACCGTGATAGATAGACCGTTGAAATTTTCACAGGATGATTGTATATCTGTTGCCCCTATAACAACAAATACCAAAAACAGAATAAAATAAATATTTAAGTGGGGTCCTATAAACAAACGTGTTTTTTTTGCCGTTTTAGATTCAAAGAATTTATTTCTCATAAAACCATGAAGTTTACATAAAATGAGAAACAGATTTAACATTATGTATTTCTTATGTGGCTATTTTAGTACGGAACCCATCGTATCGAGTCTGACTCGCACTTGGCCAGTTTTTTTCTACATTCCACCACAGAATAAAAGTACGAGTCTACCGCCCGACTACAAACCTGTAATACATCTCTTTTCCCCTCTATAAAGTTGAAGTGCAGTGTGTTCTTCAGCTTCATGTTGTCCCCGAAGTCGGTCTTCTCGCCCAGCTTATTGTCGCCCCTCTCAGAGAGCTTCACCTCCGGTTCCAGGGCCTCGATGCGCTGGCGCAGCTCCTCCACCGTGCAGTAGATCTCCAGGCTATCTTCTAACGGGTCGATACTTTTTGGAGACAGGTCGAATTTCTGGAAAAGAAAATTTAAACTTTATTAAGGGATTTGTTTCTCAACTGATCCTGTTAGTTTTGACCGTGAAAACAATGTCATCTAAAGGTATCAAGTCTTCCGAAAAATAATTTCAAAGTCATGCATGATGATTTATCTGTCATATGTTTGATAAGAATTTCTTAAGTTTGGCAATAAAAATTTGTTGTTGACAATTGAAATCTCACCTGCTGCTGAATCTCAATATTTAAGTACATGCAAATCTTAGATGGCTTTGCTTTTCCACAATCTTATTGAATGAGATAACCCGGTTTCCTATCATTAATTACAGCAAACACTGGTTGTTCCATATCGAGAAAATGTAAAATACATTGGATTACAGTTATTTATTTATTGTTTTTTTTACACCAGCCGACAGATATTTTAACTAAGATCAAAATTAATAGTATTGCGCGTCCTCGCGCATCCATTGTATCGCACGCTGGCATAACTAGCACACCTCCTCTATCAGGACACCTAAGAACCGAGTCCCTTCTCGACTTACTTGCGCACTTGGTCTCGAGCCTGTTGCACCAACCACTGGCATGCCTTCTCCACCAGGATACTGGCACTTATGCTTGCCGTCCATAACCACATCTATCAAAGACATGAGACAGACCTGTTCCAAGCTGTCGAGTGGCTCGTACTCGATGAGCTGCGTGAGTTCCTTCTCGACGGACTTGCGCAGTTGGTGCGCCTCCTCGCGAGCCTGCGTCACCGCTCTTTGGCGCGCCTCCTCCGCCAGGATACTCTCTATTGACTTGTCTTCCGGGTGCTCGCCCATCACCCACACCTGCAACAATAATAATTAATAGTGGAACCTTCTTTAAGTTTATTAGCCTTTATTTTACTTCTATGTCGTTTAAAACGAATGCTATGGACTTTTTTGCTATTCTGAATTATTTTTATGTTGGTTCGGGGGATGCGGGCAGTGCAGGACCGATCTGCGTGGAGATCTATACCCAGCAGTGGGTATCGCGCGACTATTAACCCGGCGAGCATGTGGTGGGGTGTGACATGCCCATGCTTTGCGCGAAGCCGTGTATTTTTCAAATTTGCCCCTCAATTGTTTTGTTGCTTCGAGTAGCTGGAGCCAATGTACTCCGCGGGGGGAGAGTGGCGTGACCGCAGTGTCGCGTCAACCGGCGCAGGAGCTACACGCGTGTAAACGTTCGTGGGGTGCGTCAAACCCCGCCACATGCTCCGTGTTAGTTTTAACATATAACTACCTATAAATGCCAATTTATTAAACCAAGGCTTAAGAATTTATTCGTATTTTGAAATATGGTTTATATTTAGTGTATAAAATAAAAAACAGTGTATATTTATATACTTTTATTGTATTATTTATCAAAAATACAAAAGCTAAAATCAACTAATTCTTTAAAAAAAATATGTTATTGAGGGTCTGATATTCTTAAAGTTTTTAAAGTTGATTTTATATTTTTTTTAAAGAATTAGTTGATTTTAGTTCCTTTTTCAGAAGTTCCTTTTTTGTTTTTTTGTAAATGTTATATTTTAGTATTTTTGATAAATAATACAATAAAAGTATATAAGTATACACTGTTTTTTATTTTATACACTAAATATAAACCATATTTCAAAATACGAATAAATTCTTAAGTCTTGGTTTAATAAATTGGCATTTATAGGTAGTTATATGTTGGGGTTTGGCAAACCCCACCACATGCTCGGTGTAACTTTTTTCACCACATGCTCGCCGGGTTAAGATGATGATGATGGTTCGGGGGATACAACATAGAAGTCTTTGTTCGGGGGGCTCACCCGCTAAGTAATAAAAAATTTAATGTATTTCATGAGATAAACGATCCTATTACTTCGACTCGATCATTTAATTTTATTCTCTGATTCTTTAAATGAATAATGGGTATCATTGAGAGTTTAAGGATGTTTTTTTAATGTTAATTATTTGCCGCCTCAAATATATTTCCGTAAATCGTAAAAGCACATTGATTTATTTGTTAAAAATCACCTTGAAGAAATCATTTAGCAAAGGTCTGCTTGACCTCTGCAAGCACAAAAATTAATTGTCAGGTACTTGTAGGCGAAATTATTATTGTGTGTAGGCTACTTAAATAATTAGAAATCTATTGTTAACCGACTTTAAAAAAGGAGGAGGTTCTCAGTTTGTCGGGATTATTTTTTATTCTTCTAGGCTAAGATTTAACCAACCAACCGCCCAGCCGTCACAAGCACAGCAATGATGGTAATATTATTTTTATCTTTTTTTAAGTTATTTTCTTGTTTTTTTTAATATTCATTGATGATAGAACACGTACAAGTACTATAACAATCTTTGCTTATTCAATATTTTTATTTACAATTATTTACATATATGTATATTTTTTATATTACATTACATCCTTATTTTTTGTCTTGATCGAATTAACGTAATTATATTTACAGCTGTGACGTAATCTTCATTTAAATAATAAATAAAAAAAACCTTTATGTATATACGAATTCTTACCTAATGAATATAAACTATATTGTATGTTAAATTGGGTAAATAGTAATCGCTTTTGTGCCCGGCAGATCATTATAACCGATATGGCTGGCATTGAAGTGTTATGTGCGGTTACATTTACAAAAGTGGGTCGACTTTTATTTACTTTGGAAATGATGTAATTCTGCATTATTGACTTTGTTTGAAGGTTGATAATGAAATCATTTCAATTTATCGTAAAATAAAAAAGCAAAAATGCATTGATAATGTCTAGAGTTTGGTCAGCGAAATATGAGACTGAAATGATATCGCCACTTTACCTGTTAAATTAATAAGTTATTGGAAACTGACCCCTAAAGTAAGACGCAAATACAAGAAAACAAAAAAAATAGATAGTCAGGTGGGGTAAGTGAAACACCGGGGCAAGTGAAACACCCAACCATCGTAGTTTATTCTCATAGCGATGTGTCGATAAAGCAGGAATGACGAATTACTTCCCTTAATACAACACAGATATCGCTGCGATCATTAAACTAGCTAGTAAACCAAAAAGAAATTCATTAGATGTCAAAACAAAGTATGTTTCACTTACCCCACCTGACTATACCTAGTTCATTTTCCAACCGAAGTGTCAATTTCGTTGATCAAACTCAATTTCAATAGAAGGATCATCATCATATCAGTTGCACGACACCCACTGCTTGGTATAGGCCTCCCCCAAGGATCTTCACAACGATCGGTCCTGCTTGGCCCGCATCCAGCGGTTTCCCGCGACCTTCACCAGATCGTCGTCGGTCCACCTTGTCGGGGGCCTACCCACGGAGCGTCGTCCGGTGCGCGCGAGCCATTCAGGATAATTCAGGATAAGGATAGCATCCTAAAAACTATCTTCGATCAGAGCGAAGGTGTTTTTAATTTTTATGTTTTAATTGCTTTTATAAACTTTTCTCATTAATTCTACTAACAATTATAGAAATACTACTTACCTACCAAATAAAAGTTCGGGAGGTAATGGCAGTTATGGTCAGACATTTTTTTTTTAAATGAAATGATTACCCAGGGTTCACCATCTTCTCCTGTGAGAAACTGGACTTGCTTCTTCCCATTCTTCTGGAACTTGGGACGGTCCTCGTCCTTGTTCACATTCTGATCCCACACTTGCCATCGACGCACCTGAAACAGAGAACACAATTTTGTCATCCACTTTCAATTGGCAACTTGTCAGGGTTTAATTCGAAACATCCATGGTACCATATCTCCTTCTGTCTCTGTCATAACAACTCGTGCGTGTGTGGTAATTTATTGATACCAAGACACTGGGGCCCTATTTTTGAATCTTTCAGCTGGCGTGAAGCGCTCTTTACAAACTTATCTGACCCAGTGGCCAAAACTGCAAGTGGTATTTTACATAATTGTCACCTAGGTTACGCCGTCACTGAGTCAGATAAGTTTGTAAAGAGCGCTCGACGCCGAAGGATTCAAAAATAGGGCTTTGATTATTATAATAAAAAAATTGTTAAATGAGGGCATTACAAAGCTAAAAAACAGTAATACGATATTAAAAGAAAGAAAGAAAAAAAAACGACGGGAAAAACTACTTCCTTGATCATGCGATGAGCAATTCATTGTGAGCACAGACAGATACACACTTGAAAGGAAATGAAGGAAACAAACGATCTATTTACTTAGTTATCACGATCGTTATTCTGACTAAGTACACTTTGTCGGTTCCTTTGTCACATAAAACTATTATCTTTCCAGGAAAATAAATTCAACATTATACAATACTAAATAATATACTAGAAAAAATACGACTCGCACCAGATCAATACTCAGACGGGAATCGAACCCGCGACCTTTGGATATCCGGTCCAATGCTCTGACCGCTGAGCTACCGAGTCACTAGTAACATCGTCGAATTTCTTCTAGTATATCCTACTCTTACGCTGCAAGCCAGCGTTATTTCACCAATGTGAGGAATTACCTCGACATTCAATTGAAATATCTTTCCAGATATTTGGCAATCGATTAAGATGAAATAGCTATATAATTTTTAAATTTGAGATTTTTGCATTCACAATGCTATTTTTATACAATACTAAATAATATATAATATACAATACTAAATAATAATGTCGAGGTAATTCCTCACATTGGTGAAATAACGCTGGCTTGCAGCGTAAGAGTAGGATATACTAGAAGAAATTCGACGATGTCACTAGTGACTCGGTAGCTCAGCGGTCAGAGCATTGGACCGGATATCCAAAGGTCGCGGGTTCGATTCCCGTCTGAGTATTGATCTGGTGCGAGTCGTATTTTTTCTAGTATATTATTTAGTATTGTATAAAAATAGCATTGTGAAAGCAAAAATCTCAAATTTAAAAATCAACATTATACGATGAAAATTACAAACCTCTCTTTGTACTGACATTGCAAAGTTCATTTTTCAAAGACATTTGTAACCATTCATTAGCGATTTGAAAGTTAATTGAAGCACTTATACACAATAGTCAATCAGTCACCAAGGAAATTCTATTAACAGCCCGATGACGAGTAAAAAAAATTACTCGCGTATTCCCACGTAATTGAGTGACAAATCAGCAGTTCTATTCTCGGTTTGAGCAAAAACGGCGTAAAATTGTGAGGGATGTGGTAAGAGGTGGTTTGGTACGTTTGTGGACACGGTTGAAGAAATACTGATCTTTACAAAAACTTATGGTAGGATTAGATACCACACTCTTATTATATTTGAAAGATTTAAGATATGGAGATGAGGTTATGGTGAAATTGAGATGAATATAATAGGTCGATGGTGATAGTTTTACTCTTGAGATCACTTTGTGTCTGTAAATAAGTATAGGTGTCTGGCAAGGGCTTAACTTTATCAATTGTTCCTCAAAACTTAGATCTAAATGTAATGGTAACGGTAGCAAAAACTTAATATCACAAACTACAGTGGTGTTTCCATTGCAGAGTCCTTAAAATCCATACGATTGTAATGGAAAGGTTGTCGAGGTTTCTCTTTCCGTTCATTAGATCGACAAAAAAGCACAGAGTTAACGTATAAATTCACATAGGCAGCTTGCTTGAAACCTATCATTATCATCATCATAGCAGCCGCAAGACACCAACTGCATGCTGGGTATAGTCACAGAATATATAATAGTACTAACGTATAGTGCTCCCCCAGCAAGATCAAAAACTGGACAAGGGCAAGTCGGACTCGCCCACCGAGGGTTCCATACAATTTCTGTATTTGTTGTTATAGCGGCAACAGAGATAAATCATCTGTGAAAATTTCAACTGTCTAGCTATCACGGTTCATGAGATACAGCCTGGTGACAGATGACAGACAGATGGACAGTGGAGTTTTAGTAATAGGGTCCCGTTTTACCTTTTGGGTACGGAACCCTTAAAATGATAATGTCTCTACAATTCCAAAACAAAGGTGTCCCTGAAAGCCACACCTGACAATGATGACCCCACAAAAGCGACCTTGCACAAGACGCTAATGACGCGTGAAATGCCTTTGTCTCCATCGTTACGGCCATGTAAAATTGCCTATCATTAATGATAAACTTTAATCTCGAAATTGGTGAAGTGAGAAGCAGATAATCAGAAAAGATCATGCCTTTGCAAACAAAATTAAGTGTTCCTGTCTTGCAGAAGAGCATCTGCTTCTGGGTCCCATCCAACTCTGTAAGGATCTTTTGTGGATTTCCATCTCTTGGTCTGGTATCACACAAACCTGTTCGTTTCCCATCTCGCAAAAAAGCATTAGCAAACCGGTCCCACTTTGCAATAATCTCAAGGTCATGCTTATGAATATGCAGCATGATCTGTTTTGGTTAAATTTTGTATCGTATTTTTTTTTCTCTTTGACATACCTGTTCCTCTCTCATCTTACAGAAGAGCGTCTGTTTCTGGGTTTCGTCCAGCTCCGCTAGGATCTCGGGGTCCACCCACATGTCGCGCAGGATCTGCTGCAACATCGCGCCGCCCCTGCGACAAAACAATTAAAACATAAACAATTATAACAGACATATTTGATTGAATCAGTCGTCACTTGGCGGAAGTCCCAAACCATTGTGAATAAAATCTTTTTTAAAAAACACGTTTTTAAATTATAAATATCGGACTACAAACAGTAAAACAGACTAGTAAAACACACATAACTTATATTATTTAATATAGATACTTTAGCACATACATATTTTGTGAAATTGTGGATAACTTTTTTTGGCCTAAACAGCTTAGGTTTTGTACTTATTCATATAAGTACTATTGTATACTAGTAATTATGTTCTTGGCTGTTGTTGTCCCTGAATCAATAAAAATAAAATTAACAGACTAGAAAGTAAAAAATAAATTCTTCTGTAAATATTTATATTAGAAATAACAACAAAATATCAGTGCACAACACCTGCAATTTTATTGCTGTCTTGCTAAATGCAGGTATTGTGCACTGATATTTTGTGGTGTGCATGTGCATTTTTTGCGGGCGGGCGGGCGGTGCAACTTGCATTTATATTTTTTGCAGAAGAATTTACATAATATTTCTTTTTTCACAATATTAGGTACTTATAGTTCATAAGCATTATTGGCCTAAGTACTAGCTCCACACTAAGTGCGTTACAATGCAGAATGGATAATTTTTCACGCTTTTCATTTTAGTCCGTTTTGACCTCTTTTACCCGAAAAAGATTCGAGGATTTATTTTCAGTCATTGAGAGGAGCGTGATGGACAAAAGTTACCTATCCCAAAATTAAAAACATATCAATCGATCATCATCAAGAATAATTCATTATTCAAAAGTCCTTAGGTACCTACTTCATTTCTAAGTTTATTTGAATAAATGTTTTTGACTTATGACGCGTTATATTCGTTGAAAAATTAAACACTTGTTTTGACAGTAGTTAATATAAATAAAGATTGATTGTTCAATGATAAAGATATCATTGCCTCATTCAACTAAGGTACCTACCTACCTAACTACTTAAATATTTTTTTTGAAGCATAACATTTTGGTTAAAAGTACTGTTCAATTAGTAGGGTCTAATTATCACACCTTTTTATTGAACTTAAGAGAAAGGCGTTCCACTTGTCGAGAAACATTTAACTTCTATTTAAACAGAAAATCCAACAAAACGGCAGTAAAAAAATGCTTCTAATCGCCAGTGAAAGCGAACAATTACAGTTTTGATTAAACTGTTGTTTCCTCGTGCAATATGGTCGAATAGTCACCCTGATGGCCAGTAATAGGCAGTGGCCTAATGGCCACATACTTGCCATACTATTCCGCGTATAGGCAATACGGAATACACACTCCATTGGCACCGGGTGACCTTAGTAGGGCAAAAAAATTGTTCCTATGATTACAAAACCGGTTGCAGAGCATGCATTTATGGGTGCAGTGCGTTCTTGTTATGATGCAAGTAGGTATTTATAGAGGTAGAGCTAAAGTTCTTCAACCTAATTAAGAGCAGGTAATGTACCATGGTAGTATAGCAATGTATGGTACTTAGGTAAAACTAAAATCATTAGATACATTAATGACTTATGGTTAGTTCAGAGGTCGTTGACTAATTAACAACTTGACAGATAGGTACTAAATTCATAAATATTATGTTTTGCTTTTATAACCTTTTGTAATAACTACAGGAATGGTTTGTAATATAAAACAATTAACGTGATGATACACGAAATATGTTTTATAAACAATCACTGATGAGTTGTTATGAAAATACAGTTTGAGTAACGAACTCATACTTTTTTACCTTGTTTCATAATAGGAGTTTCGATAATAATACGTCGCGTCGCACCGCGTATAAAATGATTTACAATTACAACTCTACAGTACACTATATGCACTAAGCAATGCAGTTTGAAATATACCTACTTACCTACCTAATCGAGTTGAAATACAAATAACAGGTTACTCGAAAATAAGTTTAAATACCTATGAAATAAGGATTATAGGGGTTTAACTGGTGCATTAACTATATTGTGATTTTTCCTTTGTATACTAAAGGAGATTGACGATAAAATAGTAGAGCATTATCTATGATCTCAGGCTAAATACATCACAGACTGTGACCGACTACATCATCGATTGGAAACTATGTAGGTATATGTAGTTAAGTTAGTATTGTCTACTTGTGGGCAAAGTGATTAATCCTACGAATATTATAAATGTGAAAGTTTGTGGGTTTGGATGTTTAGATGTTTGGATGTTTGTTCCTCAATCACGCAAAAACTACTGAACGGATTTGTTTGAAATTTGGCATACAGATAGTAAATAGCCTAAATTAAAACATAGGATACTTTTATCCTGATATTCCCACGGGAACGGGAACCTTGCGGGTGAAACCGCGGGCGGCAGCTAGTATTATTCATAATGCCCAGTCAAAAATGACCAGCACGAGAGGGTGATATTATTGAAATACTTGCCGCATTTAATAAATTACAAATTACCCAGGCATTCTGTATAATAATAAAAAAAAAAAACTCTAAGTAAGTAGATTAACTATTAAATTATTTTACAAAAGCCATTCGTCATTTGTGACTGGCATTGGCACACCCATCCTAGGTACCTGTCTACTTATAGCAAAGGAATTTTCAACACGGTAGGTAGGTAGGTAGGTACCTCTATTTACGATTGTCTACGCATAGTATGTTGCTGTTGTTTGCAATATTTAATAGGTACCTAAATCTGAACTGAAAAAAATACACGCATGAAGAATGTTAGAAATAATTACCTATGCACAATTTTTTGCAGAAGCAATGCAATGTTGTAGAGTTTTATTACCATTTTCCGAGCAGCTATTAAGATGTTAACTTGAATTTTTAGAATACTTATTAGGCTGCCTTAGGTATGTATAAGTTTTTTTTATATTGAAACTACTTATGGGTATTTTAAGAGTGATTAAAAAAAAATTACTGAAAAAAAAATCGGTTTTTAAAATACGATTACGATTCAACCAAAGCAACGTAGATGGTTATGTTATTATCGATAAATTCAATCTTCACGTTTATTTACGTACAAGTAGGTACTATTATTATCTAATAAGTAGTAGAAAATGTTCATTACAAAGATTAGTCACCTACATTCTCTGTTACATCAAAGCCTTTCAAGAAGTGTAACTAATTACAAGTATTATCAAAATTCAATTCAAAAATGTGTCTAAAACGTGATGGTGCTGTAATTACAAGTCAATTTGATAATCAGCATTTGGCGCAGGTCAATTGTCTTTCAACACTTAAAGCGCTTAAAACGACCGCATCGCTAATAGCATAGCTTTTAAGTCGTGCTGAACTGACAAAGCAGTCGTGACGCGATCGTTGCGCCACCCATGCCGCGAACCTTTGGCATAAAAGTGAAGGTGATTGCAGCTGCCTACGACAATTGGATAAAGCTTAAAGGACTATTATTATGGGTGGCAGATTTAAGTCGATAATAAAAGTAGCGTAGAGCTGTTGCCAAATTATTATGTATCTGGAAATAAGAAAGAATCTTGAAAAAATCTGTGGAAAGACGTTGGAAAACAACAATGCCTCTACTGGTGGCTAAAATAGTTCTTCAAACTGGTACCTTTTCCAGCAAACAGCCCCCAACTCAAATAGCCACCATTCTATTCGTTTGAACGCTACGCTTACTATTAAAGCTTTAAAATAAGCAGTAAACTATAAAATTATGTGCCGTAAGCTTGTCAACTCTATACAATACATCAAAGTCTGTGATTTACATAAGTTTACGACATGTGATTTATCGTGTATTGCTCATATTTAAGCTTTAAAAGTAAGCGTAGCGTTCAAACGTATAGAATGTTGGCCATTTCAGTAGGGGGCAGCTCTCATTAAAACCACGTAGATAAAGTTTTCAGTTCAAGATCATTGAGAGGATATCATCGAAACAAGATCAGAGGAGATCAAACTTGACAAAAATCGAAAATGTTCACAATCTTCTGATAAGTACCCATTCAAAAAACATAGTGTTATAAACGTGTATTGTTGAACCCGCTCCTTGCTTAATGATGAAGAAAGCTGCGCATGCGTCGGTGGCGAAAGGTCAAGGGCAGCGGCGGCCATTGTTCTGCTCCGTCTGCTGTGCGAAGCTTTGTCTGCGCATGATCTGGCAACACTTATAGGGATGCTCCTTTTAATAAATGAACCATTCCTTCCTTTGCTCGCTGTATGTATACCTATAACGCAGTGTGCCTCCTTCAGTTGAAACCTTTTTTCAATGGCTATCCTTTTAAGTAAGTTTTAACATTAGAACATTAATTTAATTTTTAATTAATTTAATTTTAACATTAATGATATCGATAGATGCTTTGTTCACTCTCAGTTCTTGTTGTTTGCCGATGACATGAAAATTTACAAAAAAATTCTTACACCAACTGACAGTCTTCTCTTTCAACAGGATCTAGATAGGCTTAATCAGTATTGCTTAAATAACAAACTTGAACTTAACATAACTAAGTGCAATACTATAACGTTCAGTAGATCTCCTTTCGCGGTCCACAATGCCTACTCAATAAATAACCAATTGTTGCAACGTGTAGATTGCGTGAGAGATCTTGGTGTGATTCTTGACTCCAAGCTTATCTTTGATAAACATATTGACTCAATTACATCTAAAGCTTCTAAAACGCTTGGATTTGTTCTTAGAACAGCTAAAGACTTTAAGTCAGTAAAATCCTTAAAACTATTATACTGCTCCTTGGTGAGAAGCCAATTGGAGTATGCGAGCCAAGTGTGGAACCCGCAGTATAACGTTTACGTAGATAAGATCGAAAGAATCCAAAAAAAGTTTTTGAGAATTATTAATTATAAGTACAAAATTTACTACGACAAAAATCTTGCTTATGATGATATCTGCAGACGCCACCATCTGCTCCCACTAGTGAAACGGAGAGAAGTCGCTGATCTTGCGTATTTTCATGACTTGGTACTCGGCAAGATTGACTGTAGTCATCTCCTGTCTAAGGTTAAATTACAGGTGCCATTTCGTACGGTTTCAAGGCGTAACTATCTGAAATTCCATACCGATTTTTGTTCAACTAATTATAGACATAATTCTTATTTCAATCGTGTAACTACTAGTTTTAACAGCAACTATTCTCGTGACAGTGACCTATTTACGGCGGGTAAAAGTTACTTTGCGAAAGTGATGAATGAAAAATTTTTCAAACAATAATATTGTATCTTTTGTGGTTGATGTGGCTTTATTAATTTATATCTTATTTTCACTCTTTGCTTAACATAACATTTTATATGTATTTGAGTACCGTTACAATACTACTGTTCGTTGATAGAAAGTATAAATGTGATTGTAATACAAATAATTTCTTCTAATTGTGAAAACTGTTTAAGGCTTTTTGTTTTCTAAGAAACACTGTACTAATGTTTAAGATAAATAGCCGTTTGTTTTCCATGTAATATATAATATAATAAAATAAAATAATTAGCTTTTAGTACCATAAAGAAATCTGTCATGATCGATTGGCAATTTGGAATCTAGACTAAACCGCCTCTGTGGTCTAGTGGTTCGCCCAACCGTGTAAGACGCAGGGGTCCCAGGTTCAATTCCCAGGAGGTGGGTACATTTGTACTCGGTTTGGTTTCGTTAGGTCCACCTAGCTAGCTACTACAGTCTTACATAAGTCTGACGCCATAACAACAATTTAAAAATTGTTGTGTTCCGGTAGTTAGAAGTAAGATAGCCAGTTTCTGAGTGATGAGGATTCCGGGTGTAGTGCGCTTCCACCTTCAGCCTTATCGTCACTTAACATCAGGTGAGGTGAAGGCCAAGCACTATTCCGTTGAACATAAAAAAATAGTTTCTGTAGGAAGGAGGAACGAGACGATGTACACAAATAAACTTCTTAGATAGGTACACAAAATGACTGGACATCGAGCTATTCATGGTCCCTTGAAATTATACCTAGGTTACAAGTTTTATTTTTATGATTTTTTAGACTTAGGAAAATATTAGTGTTGATATCATTTATTTTTGTTTATGATTCGGCAAGACTAACACCTAATTATTTAATGTTGTAGTATTCCACTCCATCATAATAAATTAATACATCCAGCTAAATATAGTTAGAGTGACATATTCTGCAGCAAGAGTTATTTGAATTACGGTCGTTTACTTGTCTGACCGTTTAGCTTACATTCCGCAGGCTAACAAAATGTTATTTTATGGGCAAACCATAACTGAAGGAGTTCTCTTAAAATAAGCACTTATTTGTTACACAGACAGCGCAAACTTTTAATTATTGGTTACAAAGTTAATTCTGGTTTCATTACCTGTAAGTAATGTTATATTAAAAAGTAAGTACTTACCTACATTCTCAAATTATTTAAGTACCGAATTTTCAAATCCAAATCTGAAAGGAGCTGAAAGATCAAAATATTTCGATAAACCTTAGATACCTAATTGTGATCTTTATTAATTAATGTACTTTCGACATAACCTATTTGGGAAATGATTAACCTACTTATTATGTTTGCTACAGACAGACGCAGCCACCTAGTTTGAAACGGTTGTTCACCACGCATGCAAATATATTACCATACTAAGACAAGACAGTACAATATTGAGGTTTTTTTTATGCGCAACGGGATGCCTTCACCTAACATGATGATAGTGACGATAAGGCCGAAGGTGGAAGTGCATTACACCCGAAATCCTCATCACTGAGGAACTGGCTATCTTACCCGTAACTGCCAGAACACAACAATTTTTTCATTTCTCATATTCGGAAAGTGATGTATATTTGAACTGAGCAGCGGGTCCAAAACTCTTCGTTCACCCTAGGGTGTAAAAGTAATTTAAATATAGAACTGAATTTGGCAATGAAAAAGTTTACAATAGTTAAAAACAAATGGTTTAAAAAAGTTGCAGCCTTGTAGGGCGCATTCACGAACAACAACAAAACATGGTATAAACAGCCAGTGCAAAATTAAAAACAATGGGCGGAGCGGCCGGCGACGCCACGTGTTCCAAATTTAAAATAAGAAAAATTATAAAATATTGGAGGGAGACTTACCTAACTCTGTGACTTTGAGCTGTGTGTGCCGTATTAAAGTTTTGTGTTGATTTTGTATTTACTAAAAATGAGTTTAAAACAAAAAGTTCAAATAAAATAAAAAAACAATAAAACTACGCTGTAATTCGCCTACAGGAAACAACTACTTCAAGAGAGTCTCTGCCATGGACTTAACGTCTTATGAAAGACCAAAGAATATCTCCAACTTTTACAGGCATCCAACAAAGCCAAATCTGTCATCATAATAATTTATATCAAACTGTAAATATTCCAAGCAAGAATTTAACTTTAAATTTCACAAATTGTTCTAATTTTCCTAGGTTTTTAAAGGTAAGTTGGTATAGGTAATAATTTTAAGGTCTACCAATGTAGTTACTAAGTAGGTACATGTTTTTATTAATAAACATTTTGGAATAACTAAGGCTTTTTTTACTTTCCTGAAATTCGAAATGAAAAGTAGAGTGTTTAACACGGGTAAAAGTCATCAATTCCATTCTCGAACTATAGTTTGACCCTCGTATAACAATCTACTATTAATTTGTTGTTATGGCGTCAGACTTAGGCAAGATGGTGATTGGTGGTAGCTAACTAGGCGGACTTGAAATAAGCCCTACTACCAACCAAACCGAGTACAAATGTACCCCTGGGGATTACACAGGTATGGGCGCACCACTAGACCACAGAGGCGGTTAAGGTGGTACGGTGAGCTCAATAGCGCCACCAATGGAAATAAATCATTAACGTTGTATCAAGGGCTTAGAATAAAGTTTTGGATATTTTGCGCAAACAGAAGAGTAAAATGCAATTTTTAAATATTTGTTCATGGCCTCAAATATAAACAATAATTTATGAATGTGGATATTGCTAAATGTGGCCACTTTTGGCACTAGTGACATGCACGACTTATTGCCTAAGTTTGAGTTCTTGAAACTATATTTAGAAAATGCATTTTAGTCTTTTATTTGCGCAAAATCATCAAAACTTTTAATCTAAACCCTTGATACAACGTAAATGATTTATTTCCATTGGTGGCGCTACTGAGCTCAAGGAACCACCATAAGTTGAATATGTACAATTAAACAAAAAGTTAATCATCAATAATAACGCATTCAATTAGGTTTATTTTATAACACGGCCTTGTACAGAACAGACGCGCCTTGACCAAAATGCTTGAAACTAAAAAAATATCCTACTAGAATTGGGAACATGGAAATTTGAAATATTGCAAGAATAACTAAAGCTGTACAAATTTCGTGCCCCTGTCACTGTTTCGCAATTTTAAAAACAAAGAACTGTCACAATGACATATGGCTACGCTTGGCAGGAACAAAAGTGCACCAACTTGAAAGTGGGTTACAGAAACAAAACAAGTTGGAGGTAAACGTTAAATCAGTGGCAAAATAATTAGGTGTACACACACATGTATACACTCGTAACATACTTACCTATATCGTATTTGGAAATAAATTTTCGCATCGTGGTAAATACAATTGCTTTTTAACCTTCGTGACTCGTGACCAAAAATTTCTGTATCTCCATGCCTGTTAAACCTACCTACTTATAGTATTCTTTGATATAAGTAGATGAAAAACTTTCAATGACAACTAAAACTAAAAAAGATCACTTATTTATCGGCAATAAAATGTAACGATACAACGATGGAATAAATAAAAAACACCGATTTGATTAATTTCTCAAGTAATCATGAACTCATTCTGAAACTTTTGTCTAAGTAGTCCGATAATGATGGCGACCACCAACCACCAAAAATAAAATCTTAGCGGAGGCCTGTCAGTACAAGTTGACGCATGTTTGAATAACGTAGACATGTGGTACATCGCGATATACACATACTAATATGAGCATGGGACGTGTTCGTCGGTTACTCGCTCAAGTTACATGCGTGTCATTGAACTCAGAAAAAAATTATCGCCGTTGACTATAAGATCTTGATTTTCCACCTCCTTTACCTACTAAAGTCTTGAGTTTCATGAAAGAATGCACTGTGCTAAGCTAATGGAATGCTGAAGTATTGGTGTAATCGTTTAGACATGTAGTGTAGGTATTAGAAAATAACCAACACCGTATTTCGTCAATAGTTACAAAACGCTACATTTTTCTAGAATCAACACGCGCTAATGATTTTCGTAACAAACATAACTAAGGTATACATTACCAAAACTCCACAAACCAACATGTTTCAGTAGTAAATTAATTACTGAGTATTATGCAACGTAAATTAGACAGCAAAATTAGTGTCGTCGCCCCCTGCTGCTTCTCTTGTAGAGTTAATTTCATTTTAACTGTCGAAAATTGCTCACTGCTACGATTTTGCTGTTACTTTCGCAACTAGAAATGTTTTAACCTTGTAATGAAACCCACAATTTGTAATAACATCGCTTCTTTATTGTTGGAAGTTTAGTTTTTTTTATCGATTCAGAATCTATAAAATAATCAAAATCTTATTTCCTCTAAAGATACTCTTTAGTTTAGTTCAACTGCTATTATTTTGCATCAGTAAAGTAAGTTAACGTTGTGTTTCCAGTTTCCACCAAGATTTTATCTTACTAACCTACCTGCTTCTTGTTTATTTCTTTGGTTATTTTCAAACGATCCGAAATAATTAAAAAAATAAAGATTTGCTTAATCGAGGAATATATACTTATATGACCCTGAATCTATTCATCATTTGCTAATTAATAGAACTAAGTGCAACATAACTATTCAATTGCTAATTAACATTAACTCAAAAGCCATATAATAATAACCTTTATACATATGTATAGGTTGTGGAAGGACTACTTTCCGCAAGATACTTATTATTTACATCAACGTCTTTCGAAACCCATGCAATATAATAACAACTATATTACAGCTCTTTTAGTAGGTTTACCTATTAATTTATTATATGTATGGATTTCCTACTTATATCAAACTAGCTTCCGCCCGCGACTTCGTCCGCGTGAACATTTGGAAAATCCCTAGGGAACCTTTGACCGGGATAAAAAGTATCCTATGTTTTAATCCAGGCTATAAACTATCTGTGTGTCAAATTTCATCCAAATCTGTTCAGCCGTTTTTGTGTGATTGAGGAACAAACATCCAAACATCTAAACATCCAAACCCACAAACTTTCACATTCATAATATTAGTAGGATTCACCAATGTAAGCCATCATCTTAAATTATGTAGGTACCTACTGCTGATCAGTTTTGATTGCCACACGCTGATAATGTCACCTACATAAAGATAACCTATCAATCTATTAATAAATCCAGAAAATACGTTATTACATTTTGATATTATCTAAAGACTTCACAGTAAATTGTGAAGAAAGATAAAATACTTTATGGAACAAAATATGATTCATTGGGTTGAAGAGATGAGAATGGTAGGTATTGATACGAAGCAACTTCGCAAGAAAATTCTAGAAACAAACAGGATTAATTTCCCATTAGGTACGGCTTCCATCTTTGTCATTATTGATCAAGTTTAAAGAGCAAGTCATGAAAGCTGGAAGATTCTGTGGCAAAAAATTGTGGCATCTAACTACCATACAGATACACCGGTTGATCAGTGGAAATGTTTAGTTTCTAATACTATTTGAGTTGTACTAAACGGTTTCTTGGAGCTGCCTAGAATCTTAATGGGCCGTCGTGGTAGCTTAGCAATGCCTTGTATGGACAAACGTCTGAAATGCTACTGTTAAGTGCTTGGTGCATGTTGCTGACTTTTTATACAGTTTTTATACAGGCTGGGTTTTTTAATTTGAATACCGCCTACAAATAATAGGAAACGCTTTTATACCGCCTAATTTGTGTACACATTATTACAAAACGCACGTGAAACATATTCTATTTATTACCCGACTGCGGGTTATGTATTTCGCGCGTATCTTGTAAGTATGTATGTTTGTATGTAATATTCTTTATTACCTCATATCTCTCAAACGGCTGAACAGATTTCTATGATTAAGATATCGTTAGATTGGTCTTTTCAGCCCAAGTGTTCTTAAGAAGGAGGTGTTTTTTTTTAGAATACTGCAATATGGGTGTCAAATTAAAGGGCTTATTATAAGGATTTCAAAAAGGTATATCATGACCGTAAAATATAATAACTAAAAAGAGATAAATAAAAAAATAAATTAAAAAAATTAAAAAACCCGCCTGCATAAAAAGACAAGTCGACTGAAAAGATAGAAACAAGATTAAATAAATATTAAAGGCAACATGTCATAATAACATGCAGTCGGAGGCATATAATTCAATTATTCATAATGTCACTTTCTTTATGCATGCCTCCGACTGCATGTTATTATGACATGTTGCCTTTAATATTTATTTAATCTTGTTTCCATCTTTTCAGTCGACTTGTCTTTTTATGCAGGCGGGTTTTTTTTTATCATCGCTTTATTGATGAAACTTTACTACTAGTTGCTTCTCACAATTTGAGATAGACTTTTAAATTATTCAATAAAAAGGTGAATTATACTTTGCCCAAATAGTGTGTGTAATGTTATAGGCCACTATAAGCATTGCGAGTATACATTTATATAGTAGTGTCATAAACAAACGACCACATTATGTAACTATAAATTCAAAAATTAACTATCAACAACAACCAAACCACTTCAACTGAACCAGTATTTAACTTAACATTTAGTCGGTAACTGTATCTCCGAAGGTCAGATAACACTAACCAACTTGATCAAATTGACCTAGTATGCACAAGAAGTGAGCTGAGTGCTAATGTTTAAAAAAACCTCAATGCCAAATTGATAACACGGAAGGAAATACGAAAAAGATATCTTTTTCACTTCACACATGGAGCACGAAAAACTACACAGAGCAAAAATAAAATTCGTATCGAGGAAAGATCATTTTTCTTTATTGTTAAGGGAGTAAGATTTCCACTCCCTTTTACGTGGTGGCGCTGTAAAATTATCAATGCAAAATGCTACATGTAAGTACTTAAGTACATGCTAAAATGCTCATTTTCGTGCTACAGGAACTGACAAGCGGAAGCGAGAAATTACCACTGTCTTCTACTTTCAGCAATAAAAACCGTCCTCCTTTTCAGAAATCTTTAAAGCCTACCTTATACAGCTTAAAGGTATTCCATAGAAAAAACAACGGTTATGAGATAAATAGAAAAGGGAAATTCAAATATTATCATCAGCAGTTGCCATAAGGTCAAGGTAAATAACGTAATCTTTAAAGATATTGGTAACCAAAAGATCTTAAATCAATTACAAACCACAAATTGTATGTAAATAAACAAAGAGTCTATTTTAGTCTTCAAGCCCAAAAACAAACCACGAAATAGCCGTGTTAAACAGGGGAAAAAAGTCGTTACACCAATTTAAAGTAGTTTGTAATTGGCTAACATAGTGGAACAATCCTAAAATACCTAAAAATAGTTTAAACTAAAGAGAATACTTTTGGGTTCTAAAAATAGAGATATCTTAATTTTCCACAGCTGAATCATCAATAAGTTTGGAATTTTTACGCCCTTTCGATTTCAAATCCCACATTTGGGCCAAATGTTTCGTTTCATTGATAGAACTACTATTATTAAAGCCAGTATATTCCAAAAACTCTGTCTTTGTCTTTGTCTTTTTCTTTACGTGTTTCTTTACGTGTGAAGAGTAATGAAAATAACCTCACTTTTTCATTATTCAACGTTATTGTTGTTATTTTGAGCATAAAGTCACTTTTTGAAAAAGTTACCGTTGAATATTCTTCTACATGTCATTACCTATTTTTCTATATTATTCATGAATAAGAGATTAATAAACTTTAAGTACCTATTATCCAAAAAATACAAAATTAATGAAAATTTTAATTGTCTTTGCATATTTTTATGGTCGAGTAAAGATACGAAAATCGTATTTTTAACCGTAAAATAATCAAGATCGTTTATGAAACTTCAACATAATATTTTTATCTGCTCAAAAGAATATTTGATTGTTTACCGTTAAATCAAAAATAGGGCAATTTCGATAGTTTCGAATATACTGGCCTTAACTATTTTACGTGTCGGTTGACTACTGTATAAGTAGATAGGTAATACCTAGTTCAACATTTTTGACAGAAGCCATCTGCCTCCATCATATTACCCCAAAATGCTTACCTCAAGCCAAGCTTGCGTGGTTAGGTCTTCAAGTTTTTACGAAACCCGTATTTCTAAAACAATAGACGGTGTTCCGCGTCACGGAAATCGGGAGACACGCTGTGGCCGAGGTCGAGGTGTTTCAATCCGGTGCTTTACGAGTTGTTTTTGTGGACCTTGGACTACACAAAGGGCCCAGAAATAATCGGAGGCGATTTGGAACGATTGCGAATAGGAAGTCGCGCTGGCAATGAGGGTACCAGTACTGCGTCGCTTGCAATTTTCAATACGCTAGAAGTGTTTTGTTTGATGCTCTGTCAAGGTTGCATGTAACCACGTAGAATGGTTGTACCTCACAAAAGTATTTAGTTTTGAGCACTAAATGGAATGAGTTAGACCTCAAACCTTTAGATGCTTAAAATAAATTATATTCCAATTACTATTGGCAGATATGTCACATTAGGTTTTACAGTCGAAGATATCGCTAGTACTACGCTAAATGGTGGAATATCGTAAACACAAAAGAACAAGAATTGATATTACTATCGATAACAATGAAAAGCCGATCCATCTATATAAGCGTTGGACAGAAACTATAGATATCTTGCACTGGGTGCAATGCGACCGTGTGATATACAAGTGGCAAAGTTACTTGCCTCTACAAGGCTGAACTTTTTTGATTCTTTGGTTTATAGAGCTTGAAACCTGAAGAAGTAAAATCATAGAACAAAGACATTAAAGTTTTTGTAAATTTTTTGGCGCCATTTTGTCCAGTTCAGTACCCTTAGCACGAACAGCTATCGAAAAAAATAACGCGCGTAAAATCATTCGATAGTGCTATTTTGTATTGGAAATTTGTACAGCGCCATCTACCGCCGATTAGCGAAATTAAAATTTCCATAGAGAATTGTCTATCGAGTAATTTTACGCGCGTTTTTTTCTCGATAGCTGTTCGTGCTAAGGGTGGTCATTATAATTATTTGCAAATTGTTTCATAGTGCATATTTTGTCTTAAATTCGGTGCAGTTTTGTGGTACAAGTGTCTACGCAACTGGACAATATTATGTGGGATAATTGAAATAGGCGCGATCTTGGTTGTGTGACGCCGAGACTTTTATTGTAGTGGTGGGCTACCTCGGCAGAATTAACCGAGTAAACTGTCTTGATCTACCTTCGTGCCAAATGCTCCAAGCAGCATTGGAATGCGATGCAACCCGCATTCTAATGAAAATTGAAACAATATAGAACTAGATCTACCACTGAACTATTCAACACTTGACACTGGCAAAAATTATTTCCAAGAGGAAAGTAGATTTCCAAAACAAAAATAAGAAGAAGAAGAAAGTTTTTGTAACAAAAACAATATGTGAACTATTTTTTGCAGAGTTACAGCTTAGCTTAGTTTCGCGTTCTAATAAATGTTGCTTTGCTAAGGTGATTTTTCTCGATAACACTAACTGAAAAAGAAATGTATGGCATATGAGGCGTATACTTACATAACGTATTCTCTCTAACCCTTTCATTTCGAAATTCGAAACACTATTTCGTAATTCGTAACATAAAAAGCCGATAACATGTAAGTACCTATATACATAAATGATGGCAATTAAATAAAATTTTGTGGCACCGCAAACAAGAAAGTGACAATTACATTTTGACATTACGAGGCAATATTCGCCATACTCAAGTGCTTTCTCTCGCCGCTAGAGAAACCGTTGGTTCACATTTTCACTTGTTGCGAATGCACCTCTCGTTGCATATATGCAATTTTTATTAACCGCAAGCTAATGGCCGTGGGATAGTTCTATTTCAATCATTTTAGCAAGGGATGTATTTAATAGCACTTTAAATTTGATGAAACCTGCTATAAAATTGTATATCATTACTTTAAAATAATGATAGATCTATAATTTAATACTTTCACTACAAAAACAATGGTTTGCACTATAACAATTTTGTCAGCTCTTTAAAATAATAATACATCTATAATTTAATATTATCACTACAAAAATAATGGTTTGCACTATAACGACTCCGAAACCATTTAGTTTCTGTCCAACCATGTCAGACTGACCACAGTTAAAATGAGATGGCAAGATGATAACAAGTTGTGGCATAATGCATACACGCCAGCAGGTCGGTTCTGGCGTTGTTGGTCACCACAATGGAACCTAACCTCCTCTTCGGCTCCTCTCTCGCTGCGCCCGCTGGTCGTCGCACCTAATCAGAATTACCAGCCCTAAAGTTATAAAATTAGTTTATATGGTGCAAAGTATTAATTTTAAAGTTAAGTAATTAAATTGTATAGTGCAAAGTATTAATTTTAAAGCTTAGCATATTTATAGTGGCAACCATTATTTTTATAGTTCATTCAATAAATTTTTTAAGCTAAACATTTTAAAGTGTGTTACATTATTTTTAAAGTGCATTTATATATTCCCCTTTTAGCAACACCTAATAAAGCTTTGTTGCAGAGCTATAACTATTGTTGACCGAGCGAGTGCGAAGCGCGACCGAAGTGTCTCCGTATCAACTCTATAGGGTATCGATGAGACTGTTAAACTGAACCACTTTTACTACGGCTACCAACTCTGAAATCGCGATAAAAAAATCAGCTGTTTTATACAAAAATTAATAACGAAAATATCAAAATGTATGAAACAGCAGATTTTTTTTCGCGATTTCAGAGTTGGTCCCATAGTAAAAGTTGTTCAGTTTCACAGTCTCATCAATACCATTGAGATACATTCACGTGTTACTGGATGACGGGTAATGAATAAATTACAACTTAATTTCATTAGGTATTAACACTATGAAGGTAACACTGCTGGAAAATCTGGAAAATTCATTACTCGAAAAAATTAGGAGCTTAGGAACGAAACGTACCTAACATTTATAGATTTGGTCAAAATCGAAATTTTCTTTAATCCGACTCGATTTTTATCGATATTTGCGAAGATTAAGTTAAAAAATGACATGTTTCGTAAAAAAACAGAACCAATAAATAATAATAATAATAAAAAACTTGAAAAGCGACTTGAAAATATCAAAATGTAACATTTTCATTCAACAAAATATACTTAGTAATATTTATATTCATAAATTCCCGAAAAACTTAAAACTGTAAATGTCACGTTTTGTTCCCTAAGCTCCTATCACGAAAGGTTAACAACCGCTCTACATAAGTGCCATTTTATCGATGCTTACTGGCGAAACTGACTGTATACAAAATACATTATCAGTACCTAATACCTATCCAGTCATTATGTTTATCAACAGTTTTATCTAGAGAGGAAACTCCTAATTCAAACTATAAAAATCTATACTTGATTGTATTCTGTGACTCGAGCATGATGTCATACTGTTGTTTTGTTAAATTATAGAGTTTATTTCATTTTTGTATTGTTCACTTCATTGCATCGTTTTGCAAACATGTTTTCGAAAACCTTTTTTGTGTACTAAACATCGTGTAGGTAATAGATTCGTTTTACTAACATTACTTGAAAAAATGTTTACTAACCTATAGAACCTTCTGTAATAAATTAACGAATACGGTACATATTTTAGTTAGGAGTCATTATTTCCATTAATAATAAAATTACAAAACTACATGTTACTCCAATTTTTATGAACATAAAACTGAAAATTGATTAAAACCTTCTTATATTTTCATTAGCATTGTATACGAGCCCAATCGCGGTAATTCTGAACGATAAAACAAAAAACGTTACGATGTCATTTAGGTTATATTTACCTAAAAATCTTTGGTTTAGCTTCATAATTTTTACATAAATTGTCTCAGATTGTAATCCTAGACTCCTTAGGCAGAGTAATCAACAATTTTAACAAAACTAAAGCGAGTGTTTGAGATTTGTAGGCGTAGTAAATTAAACTTGGACTTTGCACTGCACTTCATTTATTGATCACATTTTCCAACACCACAATTTACATAAAAACTGTTATATTTAATTCATGCAGAAAGAGCGTGGAGCGCGAGTTAAATTTTTCACAAGGGGACGACCACAGACTAAGAAAACCAAAACGTCAAGTGTCAAACCACAGAGTAGGTAATTTAGTATGAATATACTAAACAGCGAGTATTTTTCTGTTAACAAAACTGAAACGGTAACGATTTAGCTTTGGTTTTATCGTTGAAAATTACCGCGATTAGGCCCCAGGAACAATAAGATTACTGTATCACAAACCTGTGACTGAATGATTTAGATTTATACTTAACTATAATATTTACGCCATGAACAGCTACGTTTTCCGAAGAAGACGGTTGAACAATACGATCGTAGATTACGATTATACAGTTGTAGATTATAGCGACGCGACGTCCCCCAATTGGAGAGGCCTAAGTCTAACTATTACTGGCATTATAATCATGATAATCACAAACCAGTTAAATTTAATAAACAAAACTGGTGTACAAATAAAGTGTAGTGAAAAATTAACATCAATAATCAACGATCGTTACTTTTTTCTGCAAAGTAAAATGTAACGTTTCATAAGTGTTGTAAAAAAAACATCTCAACGAAATTTTGCCAATCACGTTACTAACTTCTATCCAATATTGACTCTTTACTTTAATAAAAACTTACTACTGATTCCACACTCGGCCAAAATCGCCTGTCACTGCGCACGTAATACACTTTCCATTTCTACTCATTAAAAAAATCCACCGGCTAGTTTTGAACTAATTAATAATTTAGCGGTAATTACGAGGGGATTACACACCTAGTGCATTTAATGCAGTTCATAATTGGTTGATGTACATATTTCGTTTGTTTGGCTAGCCACTTTCGCGGTATGAGGTAGATGGTTAATATTAAGTTATGTAAGAATTAATTTAATAATGTTTAGTATGTGTGATACTCTTATTAAATCTAAATGAGTTACAGCGTTTGCTTGAGTTTTTTTTAATTCATGTCGTTTATACCTGCAGTTTTATACTTTATACCTGATAAAGCAACAGACAGTGTGCAATTCAAGTTGCTACACACTACACACCAAACGAGTGTGATGATCGACACGAAGAAAGGGACTTGGGATTTCTTGGTACAAACTGAGCTATGTAATGTGTTATTTAGTAACATCATCCGAAACAATATAGATAATTGTTTACTACATCACAGGTTACATAATACTATACAGACTACATTAACCTGTCAGGAATTCAAACTCCAATACAGTGGCGTGCTCACCAACTCGACTATTGTAATCTTACAATTAATCAAAATCTATTTCTTATAATCTCCATCAAATTATTGGAACACGGAATCAAACAGTTATTATTTGTTTAAGAATGTTTGTTCCGGAGTTGTAGCACGCGACCGAAACACGCAAGACTCCATCAATATTCGATAAACAGTGGTAATTAATGAAGTTAAACATTTACTGCAATAAATTTTTACGACGAAATCCAAACGGAAAATGCTTTGAAAGTTGAAAGAGAAGTTTTGGTTAACCACCGGAGGGGTTAAACCACAGACACACATTTTCACCTATGAGGTTTTTTTTGTCTTTTTGTTGAAAAGCAATTTTGTACTTCAAAATTATGTAATACTTTAGTATTACCTACCTAGTTGTATATTAATTATTTTTGAATAAGTTTAAACGTTCAAAAGCCAGTAAATGTTGATGATGTGTACAGAGGTACATGTACATGATATTTCTGGCTCATCGGGTGTCATATGAAACCAGTCAGGTGCACTTAATGCGATTTAGACCACCAAGGTGTTGCCATGCTTAGCTTAATGCTCTTTCTCTACATTACGGAGTAAATGCGAGTAACATATTAGGAGTTAAAGTATGAAATGGCCGTTTTGTATGGATTTTAAGGGATTAGCATTTTTCATACTTACATTTTTTTTTATTTATTTAACAACCGTAAACTCTTATGTTTTAAAACTTTTATGTACAAATGTTTAAACACTCAGCTAAACTAATGCCCCACGTGTTAAGTTAAAAATCTAAGTTTACAGCCAATTTATTCATCATTTCTTTTCATTTGGTCATTTCTGCTAACGAAAATGGAGTCACTTTTAAGATACTTTTTTTAAAGGTAGGGAATAAAGCAGAAATGTTTTTCGACATATTGTGTGTTATAAATAAATAAAATAAAATAAAATAAAAAAATAAAAATAATAACAAGTAAGATATCAAGGCTTCTGTGTGTGAGACAAAATCCGCAATTTCATACTTTAACCCCTATTAAATACAAATACTCGTAGCAATTTTGACAACCCAAATTACAGGTATATTAACTTTATGCAAATTACTTATTTAGACAAAAAGAAACCAGCCCCATAAATAAAATAGATTGGTAGAGGTGATAACGAACTTATCAAGTAAAAAATATAGAGATATATATTTCTAGACGCTATGGTTATACCAAGGAAGTTATAAGTACTGTTGATACAAAGTTATGTCAACGTCACGCCTAGGCGGACATCATCGCGCGCGCGTCTTGCGTCTCGGCAACCACTGCGCGCTGTCTCGATGTCGGCCTCTCAACTCGTCGTCGCGACTGCGCAGTGGTTGCCGCAACGCAAGACGCAGAACGCGCGCGCGGTGATGTCGTGGCCGAGCGGTCAGTTATTTCTTACATTTATCTTGTTTCTACGTTTTGTCGTACAATAGCTAATACAGTCGATAATTTAATACATATATGGGGGTAAAGAATTATAGATCTAAGTTAATTATAACATATTATGGAACATACAAAATAAATACAAAATCTTATGCAAAAGCTAAGCATGACCACTCTAACCTTCAACTATTTAAATCCTTATAGCACTTTCAAGTCACGATTCGTACAAACCTAACGTAATGGATATCTCACTGCTCAATGATTTTGCTTTCGAAGGTAATTTATTTTATTTAAATTAATAATAATAATAGTAGTAATAATAATAATAGTAATATTGTATGTTAACGTAAGCTTTTGAAGATTAATTTGTCCGTTCATTCAGCTTGGGCAAAAATTTTCGTATGCTCCGGCTGTCCGTCTGTTCTCCTCCACAGATCGCATTTCTCAACCGATTTTCGTGAAATTTTGTGCGCAGATTCGATATTTATGTCTATTTTTGCCTATTCAGTTTTTCGAAAATTTTCAAAATGGCGGAGATATTGGGAAAAGTCATATTTCAGCCATTTCAAAAAATGTTAAAAAAAAAACACAAATGGAGGTCTACAGCTCACGGAGCCACTATTATAGTATGTAACACTTTTGTAAAAACTCATTAGTCTATTAAGGCCACTTACTACACGAAAACAGACAACACTATGGTAGCTGTGAAATTGACTCCTTGCTTTAAGGTTCTCCTTTCCGCAAATTAAATAAGTAAGTATATACCTATTTAAAAAGCTACCATGTTAAAACAATGCGCGGGATAAACGAGTTCTTAACAACAAACAGCTTCAACGACAATACCGATCACAAGATTCATACCCACGACTCGACTCAGCGATAAATAATAAAGCAATAACGAAATAATTGTATGAATTTGACATTTTAAAACCGAACGGTTAGCGACGTATTCTTTTATTTGCAAAATTCGTTATCGCTTTCGCATAGCAATCTATGAATCCAAACAAGGTTCTGAGGACTTTGTATGACAGATTTGTTAGATTAGTGGACGCCATGTTGTGCAAACCTCATGGCAGGAACTAACAGAGTGTAACAAAACACTAGCGGAATAGTTACTCGGCTGGTTATCATTCTAACTCGGTACATTATGGTAAAACACGCGAGCGAGCTTGCCAGCGATTGCGTCACTGAATGCAGCAAGCTGGCCAAGAGTGAGTTCTAACATTCTGACATTGAATTAATACTTGTCTGCAACGAAATGTACAGCTCCCAATACAGAAACAATTTAGGAAATCTACTCAGTGTCCGTTACACTGTTTAAAGTTAATTGTAACTTAACCGGAATTTGTGAGACAGGCCTTAAATATTTTTTATGAGCAGTTTAGCTTTCTGCATGATCAATCTGTACCCTTAGCACGAACAGCTATCGAGAAAAAAAACGCACTTAAAATTACTCGATAGACAATTCTCTATGGAAAATTTCATTTCGCTTTTTGGCGATAGATGGCGTTGTACAAATTTCCAATACAAAATTTATCTATCGAATGATTTTACGCGAGTTATTTTTTTCGATAGCTGTTCGTGCTAAGGGTACAGATCTTTTGAACAAATCTTTTCCGACTCTGTAGAATATTTAAATGCATCTATGATTTTTTCATTTGGACTTGTACCTAGGACATGTTTAAATCATTATAATAATTTATAAACGGTTTAGACACTTCAGATTATTAAATACTATATTGTATGCTCGTCGATTTTAGCTACGGCGCCTGCACTGGATTCTGCCGTTCTTGGCACTCGTGCGCTTTCAGGTTATAAAAAAAAATGCAAAACTATGCGTTGTCCAAGCCTCGGTACGTATCTTTAGCAGTGACAATTAACGCGCAGAAGTAATTTTAGGGGCTCATTGGTAGGAGACGTGGTGCAGGACTACTGCAAACATGCGCAATCCACGCCAATTTCTCTCACACTCTAAAGAAAAGTGCCGAGGCTTATGCGTAGCAAAATATGAACGCTCAAAGGCTTTGTCCTCTCCGTTTCCTCGCGGATCTCCAAAAGCCGTCAGATCAACAATGACCCGGTTTGCGCGGGCGCAGAGCGACATCCGCGCGATGCCGCCATTGTGCCCGCCAACTGGAGCAGAAATGATACATACTGCTCACTGCCACTGCACTTGGGCACACTATTATAGGGGCACCTCTTAAAACATGCGTTTCTGAATTGCTATAGTTACATCTCTTTCTCGCTGTATATTATAGCAAATAAAAGAGATAGATTGATAACCAGTCAGAAAACTGCCAATAAGAGGTCATAATACGGCCCCTGGCATGTTGGATGCGAGCAACATTGCACCGACTTGGTAATAGGTACGAGTACGTACATTGCTATTCGATATAAAAATGTTTTTACTCACATAATACAATAATTTTCCGCACTCATGCCACAAGAGTCGAGCAACAGTTCAAATTACTATATTTGAGTTAATTATATTGTTTTGAGTGAAACACGTCATCTTACCATTAGATTTGATTTAATACAATGACTTAAGGCTTATCAAAATTATCTATGATGGTTTACTATAGATCAGGGTAGCTTTTGTTATTAAAGCTACCCCCGTATTACATTACAACCGCTTGTTAAAACATGCCAGTTTTCTGATTGGCTATGAATGCGTCTCTTTTATTTGCTAAACAGTGAGAAAGAGATGTAACTATAGCAATTCATAAACCTGGCAATTTTTAAGAGGTTGTAATAATAACCCTCCCGAACTTACTGCTGTGCGGGGGTTGTAAAATCCTGGAAAAGTCAATAGAAACATCCTGACAGAAAACACGCATTCGCTTTTCTGTAAGTTTATTCAATGGGGATGCATACTGAGGAACTAATGGCGCCACAAGCAAAGATATTAGAATTTTAAAAAGCCACAAGCGTTTGTCCTAAAATAGTTTGACTGGCTGTTTCAAATATCAAGTGTCATTTCTGACGTATTTTAACCAATCAAATCCATTGATAGCGGTCGCTTCGCCGCTAGCGCCATCTAGCTCAAGCTTTGCGTAGAGATCCCCATTGACTGAACGAAAGTTCTCATTTGTTGCCATTTGCCAACGAATCACACCAGCCTGTCGATTCTGTAACAAACTCTCATCTCACTTCGAACCTCACTTCACTTCGCGGGAATTTTAATCACAAAAGATTTTAGATAGCTACGTAAGCCACCTTACACCATTAGCATTCGGTAAAATAGCATATATTCAGCTAATTTCTAATAACAAATTCACGCGAAGTGAAGTGAGGTTCGAAGTGAGATGCGAGTTTGGTTACAGAATCGACAGGCTGTTACTTGATGGGAACTTTTTATTAAATCCCAACCAGTCACACTGTTACAGGTTATTGCACCTGTTATTTCAGCTTTAAGAGTGTTTACACTGGTTGGGAAATACTAATAAAAAGTTCCCATTGAGTAACAGGTCTGACTCGTTGGGAATTTTTTCACAGTGTGACATTTGATGGTGTGACTCATTGGGAACAAAATATGAAAGTTTTCATTAACCAAGCTCTCAATTTTTCAAGATTAAAAATATTAAACAGTTTGCGTAAGTTGTCGGTGATTTTTATCTATTTGATAATACCCTAAGAAATAACGGTTAACTGCATAGAAGCGTCAAACGTAAACGCCTCAGACGGCGTTACGTCTAGACGTAATCTAAAATAGATCGTATTTTCACAGAATGTGGAGCGTGACTTAAGCCGTTTAATCTGAATTCAGTTATCAGTGCTAATTGATCTGAGACGGTAAAGATGGAATCACTACAGATATATTGTTATTAGAACCGTATTGTAGAGTTATTCTTTAAAACATTGAAATAAATTCAATAGACTTAGGTTATATCACAAAATATAAAGTAGACAAAACCTGCTCGGACGGAATAAATCGCAGTTTTGCATTACGTACATTTACAGTACATTACAGACAATCTGAGACCGAACCGGGTTAAAGTCAGTAAGTATCTGTAGTATGCATCTGAGTATAGCAGCTCCCTAGCATGACCACTCTACAGTTATCATGTTTAACTGTCAAAAGACAATGGATTTTGACAGTTGAGTGTCGATAAAACGCTTTATCACGCGATATATATCGTGGTTCGGCAGGGTATAGCAGGTCCAGACTATATAATATAACAAATACTACGTTTGTGAGCAAGAGCCCAATCGCGCTAATTCTGAAATAGCTATAGAACCAAAACCATTTAGATTATTATATTTACCTAACTAAAAAAATGTTTGGTTTAGCTTTAGAATTCTCATTAAAATTATCCAAGATTGGCATCCAAGGCTCCTTAGGCACAGTCTTCAACAATTTTAATAACATTAAAGCGAGTATTTGTCGGCTCGGAGCTCGGTGGCGCAGTGGTTTAGCGCAGGCGCTAAACCAGCCAGGGGCCAGGGCCCAGCGATTGCGGAAGTTAAGCAATGTTCGCAAGGGTCGGTCATGGGATGGGTGACCAAAAATGTATTATCTCGAGCTCCTCCGTGCTTCGGAAGGCACGTTAAGCCGTTGGTCCCGGCTGTATTTGCAGTCGTTAACACCCACCAATCCGCATTGGGCCCGCGTGGTGGGTTATGGCCCGTCCTCCTTACCACCCATAAGGAAGGCCTGTGCCCCAGCAGTGGGGACAAAAATGGCTGATGGACAAAAATGGAGTATTTGTCTGCCAAAGAAACTGAAACGGTAACGACTTAAGTAGTTTTGGTTTTATCGTTGAAAATAAGCGCTTTTTAGACCCAGTCCTCCTAGCGAAACAAAACAAAATATGACGAAAGTGTTGCTTATATTAAAAATTTGTTACCTTATTTTTAGTCAGGGCTAACTTCAAATTTGTGAAATCATCAACACCTGAAACAAAATTAGGTAAATTAGTTTTCAGTACTTATTGAAATGATCTCTAAAAAATTAAAAAAGGTTCGACATCGGCCATTTTTAATGACACAGGCTTTTGTCATGGGTGGATAAGGAGGATGGGCCATAACAAGTAACCCACCACGCAGGCATAAAATGTATGAAAATAATAATATGAAATTTTTACATTTTTCAAAATATTTCTGCATTTTTCTCATTCAATACTTAATTTAGTAAAAGCACTGTTGTAACGAAACAACCTTACCTCACCTTATAATATAAGAGTACCGCTACTCGATACTAGATGGCGGTAAATCCGCATGGTACAATTTCGGCTGTACGGCGCTGTCGAGATTTTTTTACTACAAACTGACAGTGCAGTACTCTTACAAACTGGCGCCCAACGTGGGGCAGAATACGGCATGAAAAGCAAGATACGTGAGACGCTCGCGCTCGGGACTCAGGGAAGTCGCTAATACGCTGAAAAGTTAAGCAAAAGGCCACGCAAAAGGCCAAGAGCTAGATACTAGTTCTTACGCTCTCGGGGCAGTTCTTCTAGTAGTTCTCATGTAGTTCTAGTTTCCAAAAAAGCAATAGAATTGACCTGTGCGTAATATAAATAATAAATAGTCTATAATTATGTATTTTTTGTTTATCTTTACAAAAATAATTCATCTTCGCTCAATGTTTCCTCATCAAGGTTTAGCGTCTGACTGAGCCGTGATTCCGAACGAAAAAAAACGTCTGTGTGTGGTGGTAAGTACGTACGAAATCACGTACGTACGGAATTCCGAATCGGGGTTCCGTCTGTATGTGGCCAGCCTAAACGCATAAATAAGATGTCCTGACTGACGGACCCATCATCATACTCAAATAGACGGGTCAGACAGAGGCATTTTTATGTATAGTATGTATAGTCTGTTTAAGGTTACTTGTCATATTTGGTAAATAATTTTCACCCAACTTCATTCATATTGAAATAGGTACCTAATCAATAACCTTTAATGTCCATCAGCCATTTTTGATGTCCCCACTGCTGGGGCACAGGCCTTCCTTATGGGTGGCAAGGAGGACGGGCCGTAACCCACCACGCGGGCCCAATGCGGATTGGTGGGTGTTAACGACTGCAGATGCAGCCGGGACCAACGGCTTAACGTGCCTTCCGAAGCACGGAGGAGCTCGAGATAATAAATTTTTGGTCACCCATCCCATGACCGACCCTTGCGAACGTTGCTTAACTTCCGCAATCGCTGGGCTAGGCGCTAAGCCACTGCGCCACCGAGCTCCTCAACCTTTAATGAAATAGAACAAATTGTTTTCCACACATATCGCATTTACGAAAGAAACTGTAAATTATTAATGACTTAAATTAAATGAGATTAACAAGACAACTTATTTTTAAGCAATAAATTTCAGCCTGTCGATTCTGTTACCAAACTCGCATCTCACTTCGAAGCTCACTTCACTTCGCGTGAATTTGTTATTAGAAATAAGCTGAATATAAGCTATTTTACCGATTGCAAAAGGTTTTGAATAGCTACCGTAGCTATCTAAAATCTTTTGTGATTAAAAAAAATGCCTATCATATCTCATTTCTGATTTAAAATCCCCGCGAAGTGAAGTGAGGTTCGAAGTGAGATGCGTGTTTGTTACAGAATCGTCAGGCTGTTTGAAAAACATGTGAGAACTGTCAAAAATATCAAAATATTTTGTTTCTTCTGAATAAATGGAATTGAACGTTAGGTATAACTCGAATTGACTACGAAGGTCATTCATCCAAAGATTGTCAGAAGTAAGTACTTAATTTTCGTCAGCAACTTACATTAAGTGCATTTGTAGTATTTATTTCATTGATTCATTATTTTCCTACTTCCGTATTTAAATATACAGCGCTGAAATTTAAAGTTGATTAAAATCCTTTATGAAGACAAAGCAAGAGATTAATACTTAATTATACCTTCCAATTGCATTACTTTAATTACTGATAATAAACACTTAATTAGTTACAGCGAAGAGTAAATGATACCGTTAGTTAATTACTACGTGTAAATAAAAGTAGAAGTAGTTTTAGTACATTGTCAAACCAATTATATGACACCTTTACCGTAAGTTGCAACTCTACTGTGTGAACACAATAATTGGCACGACATGGTACTACAGTGTTTAACTATTTCTGAGACAGGCACGAAGCAGACATTTGTTTAATAAAACATTTATGTACGTATTGTCGATGTGGAAGACGGCTTGCATATAAGATATTTAAAAAAAACCTGTGCCCTGATTGTGTAACTCTGTTGCTAACAATTCTCGATCTGAAATCGATTGAAATCGCAGTTATATTGCTGCATTAATTAAGATAGTTGTCACATTGGTTCTTACTAAAGCAGCAATGTAACTGCGATTTCTGTCAGAGTTGATTGCAACAAAGTTACAAAATCAGGGGGGCAGGAACAAAACGACACTAATGTAATAGAAAAATCATCAATTCAACTGAAAGGCTGGCGACACAACCGCGACAGAATACTAATTTGTCGCCATGATGTAATCTGTAGAATCTGGGAATATGACATTAGTATTCAGAAGTGCGACTAAAGTCGTCGCGACGAGGCTAAGAGCGGTCATTTGTTCAGTTATGTAAAGGGGGAGAAAGCGTGAACTAACGAGTTTACTGAAACTCGGGTTTCGTCTAACATAATATTAGGCAGACAGGGAACCTAGGCGATTGTACCTATTGTTTGAGTGCTGAAACCAAATTAGGCAACCGACCGGATTTGTTCCTATTTAGAGGTTCCGTTCCTCTTGTCAGCTAAAAAAGTCTGGAACGGGTGGTAGGAAAATATAGACGATTCAAAAGTACTTAATAATTAAGTTTATTTGAATAAAGCTTATTTGACTTTGACTTTACTAAGGTATGTAATAATTATGATACTATATTTATGCGAGTTGTTTGTCGTTGATGTCTTTTTTATGGGTAATTATTGAACGTATTGTGAATATGTTTTAAACTTTATTTACTCATCGAATCGATTTTTTTTGAGAAACTGACGATAAATATAACCGCAGTTCTGAGGAAACATCATTTTGCCACGGTAAATTACCGCAATGTTACTAGCGGGCAGCGTTTAATAATTCAACATGAACAGTGTGACCTTATTTTTGTCAGCCACTTTTATTTTGAATATTATTGTATCAATTTTTCATCCAACGAAACAAAGACACCTGACATTAGTTCATAAGTGATCAATCATTTATATTATACGATAAATAATACGTCAACAGCAGCAGTGATGTTGTTGTTTTTCATTTAAGTATATTTAATATTATATCAGACTAAAAACATGAAACAAATATAATTTCAATCTAAAACTAAAATGACAAAACTTTTTTAAATGCCGTTGGAAATATCAGCCTATTCTCCCACTTTTGTCCCCCCTGTAGTAGAAAAAAGTATGTAACAAAACTTTTTTTGCCCATATCCCCTAACAACAACGGGAATAGGCCAACATTTTTTTTTTAAACTTGAAATAACGAAGTACTAAGGTACCTACCTAACAAACATAAAAAACAAACAACCGAATTGATAACCTCCTCTGTCTTTTGTTTGAAGCCGGTTAATAAAAAGTTCATTCTAGTCTTTGATTACACCAACCAAGACAGACGGTTTTATTAACGTATTTTTTATTCAAAATAATCAGACTTGTAGAGTCAATTATTTTGGGTAATTATTTTGTGCGATTTTAATGAAGGTTCTCTAGCTATTTGAAATCACGGGTGCTCTTGATCGATCAGTTTGCTTATGTTATACTTACATCGTTTATTATATGCTTAGAAAAAGTCACCGACTTAAAGTTAATTATTTTTCAATATAAAAACACGTCGTCAAAGCCAGTCGTAATTTTTTTTGTAAATTATGTAAAATAAATGGTGAAGCGCCTGGCCCAGCGATTGCGGAAGTTAAGCAAGGTTCGAAAGGGTCGGTCATGGGATGTGTGACCAAAAATTTATTATCTCGAGCTCGTCCGTGCTTCGGGAGGCACGTTAAGCCGTTGGTCCCGGCTGCATTTGCAGTCGTTAACACCCACCAATCAGCATTGGGCCCGCGTGGTGGGTTATGGGCGTTATTGCCCATCCTCCTTACCTGGGATAAGGAAGGCCTGTGTCCTAGCAGTGGGGACATTAAAAATGGCTGATGGACAAATGGTGAATAATTGCCACAAACAGTTTTATTAAACAGTACGTCATCGCACAATCAACAGTTACCTACGCCAAAAAGTGTCGTTCTTCTAATCAAGCACATTAGTTCTGCGTAAAACTAATCCTGAAGTACTTAAATGCGTTTCAATAGAGTTTAGATTCGAATGTTTCTAAAAGCGATCATAAAAGTTAAATTGCTAGTTATTTGCTAAAGAATTTACCTTGAACCACAAACAATGGGTTTTGTGTTGAAAATGAAAGTCAAACAAACGTTTAGCGGTGTGCTCTTAGCGAACGTTAGAACGTGGAAAATTCGATAAGCCTTAATTAAACAATGACTGTATGGCTGTGGAAAATGTTCAAACTGTGTAGGTAAAACACTTTAATTCGGAACAATTACTTAATTCAGCCAATGTATGTGTAACGGAAAATGTAAATAAGTCTTAATTAAACTATCTATTGTAAATGATGTAGTGGAAAATGATCGAAAATCTGCCTTATGAACGAGTAGGTACCTAATTGGGTTGGCAAACTTTTTCTAAGGGAACTGTTTTATATATTTTTTTGATAGCACAAGTTTAAAGAATAAAGAAAATAATAATTATGATTTTTTTTATTTTACCTTGTTAACCAAATATATTTTTTTATATTATTATCGCGATAAAATATCAAACATACGGCTGAACACGAAGTTCCTTTGCATTTACTGATTTAAAAAACTGATTGACAGATTTGACAGACAGTGACAAAGAGTAGGTAATGTTACCTTTACTTTTTTTGTTTTGAGCAACAACATAGAAAGCCTTTGGAGCAAAGGCATTACCTACCTACGCATACAGCCGTAATAGTGATTTGTAAATTTAAAATTTAAATTTTATTTAAATTAAAATGAAGTATTATAAAAATTCCGCAAATTGTTATTCCTAACCCAATGGGGTTGGTAAACTTTTCCAAAACTGTTGTGAATTATATATTTTCTGGTAGCTTTTGGCTTTGGAGTCAGGAATAACCAATTGCGGAATTTTTATAATACTTCATTTTAATTTAAATAAAATTTAAATTTTTATTTTACAGCATAGTACAATAAATCACTATTACGGCTGTATGCGTAGGTTATATCTTTGCTCCAAAGACTTTCTATATTGTTGCTCAAAACAAAAAAACAAAGGTATGATTACTCCTTGTCACTGTCTGTCAAATCTGTCAATCAGTTTTTTTAAATCAGTAAATGCAAAGGAACTTCGTGTTCAGCCGTATGTTTGATATTTTATCGCGATAATAATTTAAAAAAAAATATTTAGTTAACAAGGTAAAATAAAAAAAATCATAATATTATTTTCTTTATTCTTCAAACTTGTGCTATCAAAAAAATATATAAAACAATTCTCATCGAAAAAGTTTACCAACCCCATTATTTTAACCAACTTTGGAAATGTAGAGTCTGATTATAGGAATACAAGATCTCTCAAAATATAGCAAATATGTAGTAAGCATTATACTTTAACTCTTATCAATATAGAAAAAAAACAAAGGATTTAATACATACAGACAAGGCATATCGGCTCTGAATCGGTTGATATAAATTTTTAACTTTAATTATTTTTTGTGATTATTTTGGTATAAGTATTTATAGATACAATAATAAAGCCCAATAACAATTTTTATCGTAATTGAATATACTTAATCTTCAATCAATTTCATGAGGTTACAATATCTTTTGAGGTTTTACCAGATTAAATAGGTATGACTCAGAATGAAGGCGTAATCCTTCATCAAAACTTATCTCGACATTGTCACATGGAGAATGGATTGTTACGTATCTTATCTTTACTCAGACATTTGACTTGCCCTTAAACTTTGTTTGCCTAAATTCTCAGGTACGATAACGTAGAATGTTTATCTACGTATCATTCGTTTTTTAACCTCATACAATGATACAATGACATTGTGAAATTGAGAAAATTTCTGAAAAAATTCTCAGCAAAATCTGAAAAAGGGGCATACCTAACTGTTTACTGAAAAGTTTTTCCGATTGACATTTCTTTTAGATCTTGAAATGAGATACTTTGCCATTTTTCTGTTACATGTGCCACCTCATGAAGCACTTGAGTTAAAATGAAAAGTCTCACTGAACTCATAGTCATAAAAATACTTGTCTTATTGTAAATCCTCCAAGCAATATCGTCAACCATTTGTGACGAATAAGATACAAAGCATTTTGACCCTTCGTCTTTTATAATAAGGTCCTACAGTTATTTATTACGTTCAATCCTTACAAACCTTGAGGAACCGTTAGTCAAGTGTGACTCACATGTCACACGCATTGTCTTGCTAATTAATAGTAATTATCGAAATGCCGACTACCGCTTCATTCGCTTTCAAAGCATTTTGAGGTCATAAGTTTACCTAGTTACGAACACATATACTTCAGTGGTTACGAAACGAAACGGAATGCTACTGGTTGTCTAGAAAACCATTAGCTTTATTGCGTTGTTTGTTGTTTTGCTTTTGTCTCACTATCGTTGTCTGCGAGAATTAACAGTAAGTTTTACTTAACAGTAAACCACTAGACTACGACATATTCGAAAATTTTAACAATGGAAAGCCACACAAATTTTATTCACTAAATATTTCTACTTATGGAATCCGCAGAATAAAGGATGTTGTTCAGTTTTCTGTGCTTCAATCATTTAATCGACGGTGGTCTGTAAGTTTACGTTATAAGTAAAATAATTGTAGAAAAATAATATTTGAAGAATTTACCGACCCTAAAGAAAATAATACTGTTATAGTATGTAGTTGAAAATACGCAAAGTCAAGCAGACATGACATGGATAAAGTTACTCATACATAACAGCTCAGCAGACTCAATAATCTTGATTATTCTTGATATTGAAGTTTTCGTTCCATTTAAGAGGATTGTCAAGCAAACGGTCTCCATACAAACGGCGATAACGTTTCCCACCCTCTAAATCTTAACCTACAGCAATGAATTTTTGGTATGTTTTTGAAATGCCTAAAAACTAGGGCTGCACGTTTTGATTTTTTAAATATTCATTGTAGATTTGAAAACATTGGCACTTCTGTGTTTTGTATGAAATCACTAAAATGCAAATATTTCGAAATCTATTATAGATATTTAAAAAATCAAAACGTACAGCCCTAGTATTTAGGCATTTCAAAAACATACCAAAAATTAAGTAATTTAGTAGGTTAAGGTTTAGAGGGTGGGAAACGTTATCGCCGTTTGTATGGAGACCGTTTGCTTGACAATCCTCTTAAAAAAAGTTTTTAACATTTATTTGTAAACTAGCAGCAGCCCGCGACTTCGTCTGCGTGGGAAAGTTTTTTTGCGATCTCTCTGGAACAATGCATTTTTCGGAAAGAAAGGTACCCTATGTCCATCTCTCAATACCCCTGACAACGTGTATTTAAAATTTCATGATGATCGGCTCAGTAGTTAAGACGTGAAGGCGTAACAAACAAACGGACTTTCGCATTCATATACACTGGCCTGCAAAAGTAAGTATCAATTTTTTTTTCTTTTTTTAGAGGTTTAAGGTTAAAACCGTTTAGTTGCAAAAAAAAAAATCAACTAAAATGTATTACATGTTATTTAATTTTTAATTACTGGTGTTAAATCTGGTCTGCCAGGCAATACTAGTTATTAAAAATTAAATAACATGTAATACATTTTAGTTGAAATTTTTTACACTAAACTAAAAATGTCTATTTTCATTGTTTTATCTTTTTTAAGTTAAAAATGTTACTAATGTATAATTTTAGTTTCTAAGAATTAAAGCCTATAAAATTTGCAACAAAACGTTTTTAATCTTAAACCTCTACCTTCTAAAGTTAAGAAGAAAAAAAATTGAAAAGTGTGATACTTACTTTTGCAGGCCAGTGTAGTAAGGACGAATGAATGATTTAAATTAGAAGATTTTTATCCTACCTTAGTAAATAAGCACATTTTCATTAGGAACATTAATTTAGAACTATCATGATGTTTATTTGTGGCTTAAGTAATAAAGGTTAGTTAAAAGTTAATAGTGAAAATTGCAAAACGTCTTTCGTACGATTTTCCCTCCAACTCGTACTGCATAGAGCAGTAACTCTCGCTCGAACGGTAAATAGAAAAACAAATAGAAAAACCGGAACTAAACTTACGGACTAGATCCCGGTAGCGGCATCTATGCACTCATGCGCAATAAATGGCTCCACAACAACATTTCGCCATTGTATCTCAATGACAGATCTACAAACGGATGTCATGAATGCAATCTGAACCGGAAAATTATAGAACTCTATAAGTACCTACGTGTACATAGAACGAGTGTCGTTTCCTGAAACCTCGCTCGACTGCAAAAAATAAAGTAAAGAAGTAGTTTATTTATTTTTATTTATTTATTCTGTACACACTCAATTTTGAACAGTACCCTTAGCATGAACAGCTATCGAGAAAAAAAACGCACGTAAAATTACTCGATAGACAATTCTCTATGGAAAATTTATCTCTTATCGGCGATAGATGGCGCTGTACAAACTTCCAATACAAAATTTATATATCGAATGATTTTACGCGCGTTATGTACAAAGGCGCACAGCTTAAATATTTCATTTTAAAATTTCTTCCAGGTGGCCCGTGATGGGAAAAAACATTGAGAAGGGCAGTCAGTGTGAAAAGAATAGTAAGAAATATACATAAGAAACGTAATTATTGTTGGAGCTGTTTTAGTTTAGTTCTCTGATGTTATAATGTAAAATTTTGAAGCGTTTTCAGTCGTAAAAGATTTATCGAGGTCGTAAAGCAAAAAAAAACTTATTATTTTTACAGCAAATTTTAAGTTCATGTTTAACAGTAGGTACTAAAGTTAAATTCTTAATCTAATGTTTTGCATTATATATAAACCGTACTTTATTTGAACCAAATTTTTATTAACGTGAAATATCAAGCGTATGAAATTGTTCTAGCTATAAGAGCATGCTTTGTATTTAAATTTCATTTTCTCTAATTGCCTCATAAAGCATTACAAACAGTTATGTACACTATTAATACCGAAAGTACTTGTATTATATCTTCATAAACCAGTTTCTAGATACACTTTTTAACTAAAAGCGTAAACCGTAACAAATCGGTAATAATAAACTATTATCTATTTTACTTTCATACAATTTCTTAAATGAAAATTGGGTGATTTTCATTACCAAGTTATTGTTTTGCACAAGTACTATTTGAATTCATAAAAGCTCTCCCGTTGAAACGTTAAGTTGAAGCTTTCTCACCTACAAAAACAATCAAGATATTTGAATACAATAAAAAACTCCACTTACAAAACAGGAACGAAGAGCGCCTCTCTGCGCCAGCAGAAAAGACAAAATCCACGAGAACACTTCACGAAACTCCACAGATTGGAAAATAATTACCAACGACAATAATAGTTTACTTTTTCAGTTAACTTTTTAATTTTCGCCCGACGGTTTTTTCTGTAATAAAAGCGCGCGCGACGCGTGCGTCCGATTGCGCGCTGCCAGTCGACTAACTTCGAACTTCGAATCGAAAGAGACTTCGAAGAGTATGGAGCATGGAGGAATGCAATGTTTGCGTATGAGCCGACGACAGGCCGGTGATTTAATGTATTCTTTACATTAAAAGATACGAAGTTATACACGTCTACTCAATAATGAAATAAGTGTTGCTCAATTCCTGATCATAGATAATTTTATTCCACTGTCGACTGTACTTGGAGTCAAAAGTCGGAAGAACAATCAGATGTGAATTCCGATTATCCATCCACCCCGGGGGCCGTTCCGGCTAACTTACATGGCTATCGTAATCGCTTTCATTTGACAGATGAATGTGATAAGTACATTGCTACTTTTCTTTGGTAAGGTTTTATTTGTGCCAAAACGAATTAGCAATGTGTCATATCCATCTGACAAATAAAAGCGATTACGATAGCCATGTAAGTTAGCCGGTAGGGCCCCAGGGTGGATTGGTGGATTGATTCATTTGTTTCCGAGTCTCCACCTTAGGGAGCTGTTTCAGGGTGGATAAACGGAATTAGGAACTTGGAAATAAAACTTTTTAGTAAAAAACTTTTCGAAATATTGAAATAGTTATTTGTTATACAAGTGACCAAAGTCAATTTGTGCTGCGAGTGCCGACTAGCGAGTGATTTATTTACTAAGGTTAATTGATGAACAAATGATTTTATTTACTTTGGCATGGTCATGGTTAAGGGTTTTGACAGGAATGGTTTTATAGGTTTATTTAAAAATTGCGAGGTACTTAATATTATTCCCTGGAAGAGATTGCTATTTAGCAATAACGCCGCCTTTTGTGTTATTTCTTTTTATAATTTGTACCTCTGTCATTTTTTATTTTATTTCAGTAGGTGCTTACCTATCATGTTTTCTCGCAAATGTATTGGAAAACGTCGTATGGTTAAGATTATTAGATAAAACTCGTGATGGTTATAAAACGGCAACTCGTTTTAAAAACCTCTTGCGACGGATGCAGTGCAGGCAGGTGTGTGTGAATGCGGGTCGCATGCACAACGCAACGTCAAGATAATGAGATAATCACTATACCGGTACTTTTACAAAGACCCACGTATGCAACAAAAACTAATGTTTATTAACACATTCCTTATTTCGTGGCTCTTTTTAAACAATACATTTTACTTTTCATCTATGTCCATAAGCACAAAAACTATCGAGATCAAAATATCACCAATTTTTGTATTGATTTCAATACCATAAACTTTCAACCATTTGTAGATTATCACTAAAATATCATCTTTGAAATTTAATTTTCTTTCATTTTCATCTAGAAAAATGAATACTTTTATCATCTTTTGTAATCTTCACAATCCAAATACCTAAGTATGTATGATATTATTACTTAAAACTTTATTCTTATTCCGCCTCTTTCAGTGTTTAATTGTTACGAGTGTTCGTAACATGACATGCCACAGAAAATAACATTTTGCTAATAATTCTAATTGCTCACCGACAAAAACTAATCTAGTAGCACAGGAGATATTTATCGGACAGAAATAAACATTCATACAAAATACAAACAAATAATTCACGGAATTTATTAGCTTTAGTCCTTCAAACCACAATATAATAACTTTAGTCCTTCAAAACACAAAAAACTTATAAGTTATACTGTGTTCAAAAGTTCTCTTGCCATTTTAGAAAAAAGATAAATCTAATCATAGAAATCTTATTTAGAAAATTAAGAAAACATTTTTAAAAACTAAAAAAAAATGTTTTTAGAGTGCTGACTCGGGATCGGGACTCACCTATTGAACCTTCGAGCAGCGACGGCTCCGTCGCGAAAGAAGCCCGTCTTACTCTAAGTACCTACGACAGATAGAGCTTGCGATTTTACTAAATTTTTCAAAAACTTTGTAAGTTGAAATGTAAGAAATGCTGAAAATCACCAGTAGGCGTTTTATGACTTGACATTTGTATGACAATTTCTAGTTTAGTGTAGTTACCGCCAGAGGCGCTGTGCCAAATTGCATACAAAATTGCTAAATAACTACAGTCGCTATCGAGTAAAGAAACGTAACTATTCAAACTCCTAATACAGGCACTGTTTTCCAAACACCACATCCACGCACCGCACCACAAAGAACATTTTTTTTTGAGTATGCGTAGCGGTGAAGTACGTGGGCGGCGGGAGAGGGGCGCACGCGTAAGTCCACACCACCCCACTCCGCCGAAAAAGTTTCAAGATATTTGCCTCGTACTGTTGTACCACACTTTTAAAATTGCAATAATTTTTAAAATACGTAAGATATATTTTCGTAATAAAAAGGATTAGAAAAAGAATTCAATTCTTTCATCAACGCCCGAGTGGTCGCCGGCGACCGAGGCACAATAGAAAATCTATTGTGCCTCGTCTTCCGGGCGTCGAAGACTTAAATAATCTCATAGTCTATTTTTTTTTAAAACTCTTAACTTCTATAGTATTAAGAGAAAATGCAATTTTAAAAGTGTGGTACTTACTAGTTTTGAAGGCTAGTGTATCTCTGATTCATTTACTCCCTGCACCGAAAGTTCACACACCCGGCGGCATTCACTTAAATACAAATTAATGTAATGACTCACTCGTGTTCCTATTAAGCTCCCAACGAGCTACAGTCACAATCTTTAATGCTACAAATTAATTAGTGATTATCATTACAATTAAAACTTCTCGCTATACGCGGATTATGTAATCGCTTTCACTTACAAAAAATCTTCCCGTACGTGTCGTTGTACAGTGCACTTTGACATCATAAATAGTAGATTGTTATACAAGTCGCTAAAATTACCCATTGCATACGAGGTAGTTTTATTCCCGAGCTTGCGAGGGAATAAATAGAAACCGAGTTACAATGGGTTTTAGCGTCGTGTGTTACACTATACTTTTCACTACGATTGCGAGAAAATAAAATACAATATTAAATAGTTTATACCTACTTCCGTAAACGAATCCACTCGTTTTTCTATCCTCCACTTCATAAACTTTTTGTACAATATTTAAATAAATGATTTGTGCTTGACGGCAAAAGATTAAAATTATTTCTTTCCTATTACAGTCACACAATCCAATCAGTTTGTAATTATAGAAAAATTCTAAAGATTTTGCGCCACGGTACCTTTTTTTAATTTCCGCTGTAGCAGCTAAGCAACACAAACACGCATTCTACGATTCACTCTGTACACAGAGTATAAATAAGTCTATGATTTCACCGAAGAGATGCTTTTAGTTCCAATTTCAAAAATAAGAATGAGAAACTGGGGGCCTATTACGAAACTTGGTCACGATAGTCGTCCGCAGTTCGTCGGTTGTAGTTATTACAAATATTTTTAATATAGCATCGTAGTCCATAGTCTATTGAACGAATAATGACGGATCCACTAGAGAGAAACTGTCAAATTTACGCAATCACTTTGCAATATCGCATACGCAAGTGCTTTGTAATAGGAATCAATCAGAACGAAGCACGGACGCAGCTGCGTGTATCGCATTAAACTTTTCGTAATAGACCCCTAGTATTAAGTCGAGCGAGTTTTTATTCGTGATTATGAATAAAGACTTCTTCGTTTTAGTAGGCTCATTGGTAATAGACAAACATTAAAAAAGAAAAAACTTTATCCCCTAGGGCTTATTATGCTATTTTATCTCGACTCTTGTACGTTACAATGACGCACTTTTTGAGCAAGAGGAGTGAAAAGATTGTTTTTTAGTAATAGTGCTGCAAAGTTATTTTTACTGACTATTGCATAAGGTCTTAAAATTCTTGAGATATTGCTTGTGATTTGATCAAACGTGGAAATTCGTCCAATATCGATGATCAAAATTAATTGACATAGTTTTTTTCAATGCCAAATAATAATTAAGAACTTAGATTGTAAATGTTTAATGTGTGGTTTAAATATTCATATTTTAGTAAGCCGGAAAAATATATACGGTCAGCCAAAATAGTTAGTTTGTCAGCAACTTTAGGCTAGCAAATATTTCTAAAACGTCATACTGGACTGCGCAAATTTTTTTTAGCCGCATTCAGTGGCCTACGTTTAATGAAATTTTGGTGAACACTTCATATTTTATTTGCTAATCATTTAGATTAATTGCAGATCAAAAGAAATTCCCTTTTACAATTCCTTAATAAATCTTACTTTAATTTAGATTTCAAGAACCGTCATCATAGTTGATTTGAATTCCGTCAATTCAAATTAATTTAAATGCAATTATCGATTACTAGCAATGAACCATATAACTTCCATACCAATTGAAACTAGACAATTTCTTAAACAATTTTGAACGTAGTGTCGATAGCGTTAAAGTTGGAAATATAGTTACTAAAACTGTTGTCTGTTTCTGATTAAATTGACCTTAGAACGTTTGATTCCCGTCTCGTCTCATGACTGCGTTATTTGGCGGGAATATGTTCAGTGATTTGTTTAAAGTCACGAGTCCAATCAAACTGCTCACGTCAAACATTCGATACATAGACTTCATCATATTATGTATGAGCTGCATGGCACGACAGTCAGACGACACTCACTGACGGTAAAGGGTCCACAAGGGTCCTTTGAACAACCAAGATTGTCACGGAACTCCTTCGATCAAGAATATCCTAGATAACGCTTCACGAACTAAAACGTAAGCAAAAATGGCACCTCAAATAGCGTCCCACTTATAAACTTGGCGCTTATATTGTACATAATCTCTTATTTTGTACAAACTCACATTTTATATCACTTAAACACTTTTGTACAAAATAAGCTTATTTTGTACAAAAACACAACTTTTATCACTTACTTTGTGCAAAATAAACGCCCAGTTTGTAAGTGGGACGCTATTTGAGGTGCCATTTTTAGGGTTCCGTAGCCAAAATGGCAAAAAACGGAACCCTTATAGATTCGTCATGTCTGTCTGTCTGTCCGTCCGTCCGTATGTCACAGCCATTTAATCCGAAAGTATTAGGATTACACAGTTGAAACTTAGTAGGTAGATGTATTCTGTTAACCGCTTAACGATTTTATCACAAAAATAAAAAAAAATAAAGATTAAGGGGGGGGCTCCCCATACATGGAATTGAAATTGAAAAAAAAAAAAATCTTCATACCAATACGTGCAGGTTGTCTATAGAAAGGTCTTCAAATATGATATTGAGGTTTCTAAGACAATTTTTTCTCAAAGTTAACCGTTTGAAAGATAAACACTGCCAAAGTGGTAAAATGTGTGTCCCCTCCCCTCTAACTTTTGAAATAGGTGAGTGAAAAATCTAAAAAAAATATATGCTATAGATCTTAATAAAAACTTTCACTGAAAATTGGTTTGAACGAGATATAATAATTAGTTTTCGAGATATATTATATTTTCCAAAACCGCAAATATAACTTTGTCATTTATACCAACACTGTGAAAAACAAAGTTATTTTTACAGACGGAAAATGATAGTGGTATTAAATATGGTATGGTATATTAGGTAACTACGAAACCCTACGGCGCGTGGCCCGACACGCACTTGGCCGGTATTTTGAGACTCTGACCGGACATTTAGGATATCCTTGATCGAACGTAAATAGGTAGGTTAGCTACCTAGGTAGGCTACCTATAACATTTTTTTCATATTGACATAATTAAATAATGTAGTTCCATTCAATCGTCTAATATGTTTTTTTAAAGTTTCTATTATTAAAATTGTATGACATTGCTTGTGTGTTGGAGTATAGTCTCTGTTCACTTGCATATTATGAATGAATAAATAAAATAAATAACACCATATACCATACATATATTATTATGGCAAACTCTGTTGCCCGCATTGAAGCCGTCATAGTTACAAAATATGCCCATTGATCTTATGAGCCAAAATGTTTCCACTATATAAGACAGTAAACCATAATCGCATAACTACAAAAGATAGAATAATTGAGAACATTCTCAATAATTAGGCTATTTGTAAGCAATGCGCCCGGGCACGCACTTCCCGCCTGCATTGTATGCAGATGCATCGGAGACATAATAAGAAAAGCTTAAACCATACTCGAACAGTCAATTATCGACTTTATTTCTGATGAGTCAAGATTGATATGGGTTTAAGCAGGTTGAAGTTGGTTGCGAAAATAAACAATTGCAATCTTCGAAGTGTCAATGACGCCGGGATGTCTCTATTGCACACTATAAGCATAAATAACTATTAGTTAAAATATTAATAATTTCATTAAATTGAAAGAAATCGAGTGAAATTAGTGAAAATCTGCGAAAATATTGCGCATCGATTTCAACCTTGACAGAATAACTACTTTTTGGCGATGATTATTCCTGTGTGGAATAATCCGATAGGTACTATTCATATTGTTCTATTAGAAATGGTTACTTACCTGAAAGTAAGATCTTAATTAACCAACGCAAACTTCTTAACTGAAAATATATCATTCCGACTCGTCTACAAAAAAAACTAAGGTTATTTTTACGGTTTTATAAGAAGTAATAAAGTTTTTATTAATTATTATAATAAACCAAAAGTAACCAAATTCGCTGCCAAAGTATACGTAACTAAGAATTACGTCTTATTTCTATCTAGAAAAAGTCTAGATATTTTAAATTCTAGAACGCCGCAAACAGTAGCTACAACCTCTTACAACACAAAGCGTATAATTAAATCAAATTTTATGTAATCTTCATGTTATTCTTCACAATAAATCATGAGCATATTATGCGATTACGATTGCAATCTTAATTAATCATCCGAAATGCTACAATCTTGTCATTTATAATGGACCGTGGAACTGTACTACTCATTGTTGAATTTTGTATCTGGCGTTCAACAATTTTTTCCAAATAAAGCAGCTGTTAGTTACACCGTAAATACTGTCACCTTACGGGGTTATCTGCGGATGGGGCCTAGTATTATTATTATTTGAGTGTTAGGGCTATGCAGCTCAAGATGAGGCTGTAGTCACTGCGACCTAAAAGATCTATTGTAACTCGCCACCTAATTATAGTAACTCTTTGAGCCCAGCGGCTTCCAAGAAGTCTAATATCTTCCTGGTTTTAAGAGTTTTATTTCCTCCGGGTCGAAAACGTGTCGTCCCAGATGGATACTACGCTTGTGGATTAGAGGTCCACAATCACATAAGAGGTGCTTGGGCGTTTCCTGCTCCTCATTACAATATCTGCAGATGTCCGTATCACTCAATTTCATATGAAATAGGTGTCTGTTTAGTTTGCAGTGTCCAGTTAAGGTTCTAACAGTCGCGCTGACGTTCGATCTACTGAGTTGTATAAGCTCATTCGTCCGTCTTTACGAGTAGCCTTCTACCAAGGCTTTGGCGTGTCTCAGTCCTGGCTGTTTTAGCCAGAATTTCCTCGACTCGTCCAAGAGATTGTCTTTAAGGAGTTGCATAGTCTGGTTTTTTGAGATCCCGCAGAAAGGTTCTGGGCCGATCTGTTGACCTTGCGCTCCAGTTCTAGCAAGCTCGTCAGCTTTTTCATTACCGATGATGCCTGAATGACCAGGGACCCATTTCAGAATAATTTTATTCTTATGTCCCAGTTCATTCAGTTTGTCTACGCAGTCTTTTACCAGTTTCGATCGTATTACATTTGAGTTTATGGCTTGGCTATCTGAAAAGATATAGATGGTCTGATTTGTGTAGTTTCGTTGGCGGTTGGTTTCTGCACATTCTATAATGGCATAGACCTCTGCCTGGAATATTGTGGCGTACTTACCAAGATTAACACTAAGGTTGACTCTTGGTCTCACGCCATATATACCACAGCCTACGTCATGACCCATTTTGGAGCCGTCCGTGAACCAGACTAGGCTTCCAGCCTTACAGGAGCTTTGGTCATCAGACCACATCTCTCTGCTAGGTAGTTCCACTGAGTAATTTCTAGTGAAGTTACAGAGTGGAAGCATGGCATCAGATGTCATTGCAAGTTGTTTGAGTTCAAGCACTGATTCATGTAAAGATCTCAGTGCTTGAGAGTGCCAAGCTACTTTACCAGTGTTGCCCACTCTATAGATCCCCGCTTTCGCCTCCTTCACAATAAACAAGTGAAGTGGCGGTAGGTTAAGCAGAGCATTGAGTGCTGCTCCTGGTGTTGTAGACATGGCCCCCGTTGCCATAAGGCACGCTAATCTTTGCAGGCTAGTTAGCTTGTTTATAACTGTCGTTTGAGTTGCTTTTTTCCACCATACTACACAGGCATAGTAAGTAGCACAGTAAGTAGTAGGGGCCTAGTAACCTGTATAGTTATAGCTCAGGTTCCTCTGGAACCTATATATTTCGGAGACTATTCTCTTCCACAGTTATAAAACTTTTATCCAGCCATTTATTGTAAAAAGAGAAAATAAATGCTTTTGATTATTATTATTATTAGTTTATTATGTTACAAAGCTGTAGTTGTGTACATTTTTTTATTAAATACCTACTTCCAAAAACAATTTCACATCAGCTATTATTTACGCGTGTATACTACATATATAATCATTAGCGCAGCGCAATTACATAAGTAGATTACCCACTTAAACACTTTTACGGATAAAACACGATTTTATTAAATTTTTTCGGGTTACTAATTGTTTTTTTTTTATTACGTTTCAGCAGCAAATAATACGGAGATAAAATAAAATAAAAATAAAAAACTAAAATATCAAAAACATTTAGCCCGGCCACACGGAATACGGAATTTCGTTATTGTATGAAAATTGCTTACGGAAAAATCACGCATGTTTGAATATACCACCTTTTTGAATATATTTATATTACACCTGCTCGGAAAGTACCTTGATACTTTATCAAATTTACGGTAGAAAGTACGTCATTGCATATCGAACAAATATGCGGGGGCGGGGAGAAAACGCATCTGAGCGGGAGAGAAAAGTGTATGAAAATCCATTTCTTACGTGGTTTTTTTTTTAATTTTGGGTAAGACTATGCGCCGGTAACCTAAATATCAAAAGCCAAAAAGTTTTTACAGTGAGTTTTTATCTCCAAGTTCGCAAAATGACACTGGCCACTAGCTGTGTGTCGGATGGTGTCGGGCTGGCAGTGCGACCCTGCGGCGGCAGGATAAACTATTTGAAAAAAGAACATGTGAAAATTGCAGACGCCATTGGCGCCATTTTCAATTTGTGTGTTGTTTGAGGATTCAGTTTTCGTAGAAAGTAAAATAAAACTATCAAAATGATAAGTAGTGATAGTGATAATGAAGATTTTTTAACTCCGCCGCTGAAGTTGAAGGAAACAGCAAAAATACTGATTGATAACCTTTTACCACAGAAATCAATTAAAAAGTATAATAAAACTTATGACGATTTTTTGCAATGGAAAAGTGAAAAAAAGCGGCTACTTTTTCTGAAACTGTTTTGCTAGCTTATTTCAGTGAAAAAGCGCAAAAATACAAACCAAGTACGTTATGGTCTATGTACTCAATGTTGAAAAGTACTATTATTTTCCTCGTAGGTGTAGTATAAAGCACTATGTATCACTCGAGAGAAAGTGCGATTCCCGATCGGTCTCTTTCTCCTCTCGGTGAACAATGTACTATTGTTTTTTATAGTACCTACCTATTGTGCCGAACGCAGCTAATCCATACAAATCTATGGACTGTATGGACACACATGGATTAGCTGCGTTCTGAATTACGTATGTACGAAATTTCGTCGGCTTGTAATAAAATCGTATCAGACAACGACAAAAAATGCATTTGACAGAATAATAATGCGTTGTATCTGATAATAATTTATTTATGGTAAGTAGGTATCTGTTTAAAATGAATACAGACAGAAGCTAGTCAATATATCGTAGTAATGATGGCCACCTCTCAAATTATAGTGGACGCAAGGCACGCCTTACTGCGCCCGCGCCGCGCCGCGCGTGCCCAGCTTCAAACATGATTTTAATTGGATTGTCTCTTACTTATGTATTTATTTATATATATATACAAGGTGTAACAGAAAGGGGGTATCAATCCGAAAGGAGGTCAATGTACTCGTGAAACTGAACATCCTCCAACAGAAAAAAAAATCAAATCGAAAAAAAAAATTTGGACTTTCCATAGAAAATTTGAATTTGCCGCCAACATTTTGTATGGAGAATTAAAAAAAAAAATTTTTTTTTTTTTTTTCTGTTGGAAGGTGTTCAGTTTCACGAGTACATTGACCTCCTTTCGGGTTGATACCCCCTTTCTGTTACACCTTGTATATCAGTATTTTTTTTCTTTTCGTTTGATTGTTTTTTTAACAACGAAAGTGATGTGAAGCCTATAGAAATGTTTTTCTCGGAATAATGGTAAAACACTTTATTACGAAGTAAATAAGTTTAAGATTTTACCCAGAAATAATATTACTCCAACTATACCGATACTCATATGATACTAGCTGCCGCCCGCAACTACGTCTGCGCGGAAAGTTTTGTGCTGTCCCTCAGGAACAATCCTTTTTCGGGATGAATGTGGCCGAATACCACCTTTTTGAATATATTTGTTTTTTATAGTATTGTGTCGATTCCATAGCGAAAATTTTTCTATGTCTATGGTCGATTCAGATACGTTTTACATTGTCATAAAAACACTTTTATAAAAAAGATATTAAAAAACGCAACTTGAAAAAAGGTGTTTTCTTTAAAATATACAAAATTAAATAATTAGTTTCGTTGAAATGTGGGTACGTGTATGAAAAATTTCATGATGATCGGTTCAGTAGTTAAGGCGTGAAGGCGTGAAGGCGTGACAAGCAAACAAACTGACTTTCGTATTTTTTATATTAGTAAGGAAATACCTCCTTTGTCCAACAGCCATTTTTTGATGTCCCTACTGCTGGGGCACAGGCCTTCCTTATGGGTGGTAAGGAGCTTACCATGCGGGCCCAATGCGGATTGGTGGGTGTTAACGACTGCAAATTCAGCCAGGACCAACGGCTTAACGTGCCTTCCGAAGCACGGAGGAGCTCGAGATAATAAATTTTTGGTCACCCATCCCATGACCGACCCTTGCAATCGCTGGGCCAGGCGCTAAACCACTGCGCCACCGAGCTCCTCAATACCTCCTTTACTAAGTCTCATTTGATGGCCATATAAGTATGACTTCGATTTCGGTCTATAAATACTTGTACTTTTACAAGATTTTCACCCCGTAAATCAGAAATGCAAGATGCTTCAAAATCTCGAAAATAACTTTTTTAATACGAAATCCATTAATCGGAAAATATTTAAGTAACAAGTGTTAGTTGCTTTCTGTATAATTTATATCGATCTACAAGCGTCGCACGCGCATCTCCTAGATTACATTCCACAATTTTAACACTAACTTTCTCCTGATCAGATTGAGAAATTAAGATGCCAAATTCTGTAATTGGCAAACTAATCATTTTTTTTATAATCTTCGTGTTTTCAACGACAGGTATGTTATATTTGATTCATACTCTTTTATTAGATTCTAGTGTAGACTTAAAAACACAAAGATTGCCTTGGGCAATAATACTTTTAACCAGAGCTCTCTTAGATTATGTTATGGTGATGGCAATATAATGAAGAGATGATTTTATAAATGAAATGTTGGTTAATATAATTGTATACCTAACTTGTTACCTATCGAGCTTTTGGCTACTTACACCACATAATGTTTATGAAGCTACACAAAGTGGTGTTTTGTGAACCAATGATTTCCTTTGTCAGGATTGACCCTTTAGGGCCCGTGGATGGATTTTAGAAGTGGAGCCACCCACCATGATTTTTAAGTAAGTTTTTTGAGGTTTTGGCCCCTATAGCCAAATCTTAATGTTAAAAAAATCTAATAAAAACAAGTTTAGTATCATATCCGTATGAATTAAGGGTGCCGAATTCAGTTTTGGATTCCTGTTGGTCGATTCATATATAAAAAATTACTTATTAAACTATGTAAAATAATAAAAATTTGCATAATTATTTATTTTTTCAAAATTCGTCCTCATAACGGCTCACGCAGAGTTGTTTTGATCATTTGTATTAAAAATTAAAAAATGGAACGTGATCCGAATAATATACAGTCTTAAAATAAACATGTATATACATAATGGTTACGAAAATTACAGTATTGTTCAGTATTTCTTGTAAACTACTGAACCAATTTCAAAATTGCAAAAATGGGACCCATCTGGAAGTATACCTACTTATTCTTTGAAACAAAAAAATAATTTTGCAAAACGGCCCATAAAATATGACGGAGTCAGAACTTTTATTTAGTTTCACCAGCTGTCCGTTGTCCGTCCCCGTCTGTAATCAAATCAAAAGCGTGTTACATATTAACAGCAAGAGAGAAAAAGTCCTAAACTAGTATACCAAAATTTTGACTATGACACTTTAATGGCCTTGTAGCCAACGTACTCGTATTGTCCGTGAGCCCGCGACAATATTGTCTACGTCATATGACATCACGATGAAATGCATGGCACACGGTCGGAAAAGTTGTGCTGAGTGAGGATCAGAAGATTATCACAAATAAAATTGGCCGGAAGTTTAAGAAAATCCTTTACTTCCGGTCATAATTTTAAGGTTATATTTACGTCATGTGACATCCGTACGAGACCCGTGGCATCATTTAGTTTTTAATCGTAGAAAGAGTAAACATAAGTCTGTCAGTTCTGAAATGACTAAAAAACTAAAATTATAAGTTTAAGGTTTTCCGGCCTAGTATAAGCAGTCAGCAGTAAAAACTTGTACCAAAAATTTTTACAGAAAGATTTTATTTTGAATTCAGTTAAAAAGTATCACACTTCCACCACATGCCTCAAAATACTATGTATAATAAAAAAACAGGTTCATTTTGAGTCGTCGGAAGCGCGAGGAAAGCGATTACATAAATTCGCTCGCGTTTATGTAACACTCGTAACGTTTACACCGATATGTTTTTAAATAACCGGCTTTGCTTCCGATTCTTACCGGCTCATGTCACACCCAGTCTTGTATTATGTCTTTGGGTCATTACAAAGTATGCTAATAAGATGGACATATTTAAATTTATTCTATTGATTAAGACCATGTGGTTGCCAAATCCCAAAATAGTGTGCTTTTGTGAGCATAATGAAAGTGTTGATCAGTTATTTTATACATTATCATTATGATTTAGGACAAGTGTCCTGTCCCTTTTAAATCAAATTCTGATACCGGTACTTTACCTCCTTATCTACAGTAAAACTCACAATGCATCGCAAATACTCGTCGCAGATAATCGATTAAAATCGCTTTCGAATCGGCTCGCAGCTCAGTTCCCACGTGCCGATTATTCGTTCCGATCCAGTTGAGTCGGAGCCGAGCTGGGTAACGGTGCCCCGCAACTGTGAGACCTACATGAAGTGGCCGAGTGATAACAAACACACGCGAAACATGCGCTTGCGCTGTTTATGGGACCATTGGACGTTTAGTATTAGTACTTTTACTTCTGTGCCATTGGACCAAAGAGCATGATAACCATCATTAGTACAGCTTAGGTTGAAGGTATGCCTCTCTTCAGAACCTCAAAAAGGAGGTTCAGATCGGCCAAGAGTTAGTTGGGAGGAGTACTTAGTTCCGTTAAAAAATAAATGCTTTTAGAGTTACAGAGTTCTAAACTGTATTCCTTTTATAGACGTGAATGCACGTAACCTAATCAAAGTTGCTTCTATTTCAAATGTTTGCCAAATTCATCCTATGTAGTATACTATCCTATCCTACATTATATGTAGTACTTATATTTTAAAGATATAAATTAGGGAGCTAGATTATTCGGTCCGTTTTAATGATGAGGTATTGTGCGCTATGCGAACGCATCGACGCGTGTTTCCATACAAAAAAACCCAAGGACTTTAATTTTATTCTACCTAGGCCTTTTCCTATTGGTATATTGTATAACATTAATTTTATAATTTTGTAAAAGACAAGATTTCGTGAATTGTCATTTTTTTTATTTTTAATAGGTAAAAATAGCCAGCCAATAAACCAGCGGTTTATTTTATTATTCCGAAAATAACTCGTTAGGTAGGTAATCAAGATTTTTTTATAAATATAAATAATATATAATATAAATCATTTATTTCAGGCAACAGAAATATCATTTACAATATTAGGCCCATATAATAAATACCTTACAGACTAACATACATATTATATATTATAACTTAACTACTTATTTATTTACACGTATAGAAGGCGGCGACGTGTTACGCAACGCAGTGTCCGGTAGCCGACCTCGAAACCGGCCAAAAATCTTCCTTCATGAAGGTCGACAGATCGCACCTTTAGAATTATAGAGACCTTATTCAAAATGACAAGTTTTTGGAAAACGGCCAAAAAAGATTCGTATTTCACGGCATTTTTAAGATAATGGATGACAATTGGATATTGTTTAAAAATAAATATGTTTTAACAGTTAAATATCATACCATAATTATTTATCTACATAATGTAAAGTAAAATAAACAAATATATTTATATATTTAATTATTATATTCGTTTTTTTTAAACTGTAGTATTTAAGGTCTTTATATGTCTAAATCCTTATATTTTTAAAAAGACCTTTTCTTACTTAGGTCGTTCTAATTCTGACATTTAATCTTAACTTGTTGTTTTATTTTTAAATAAGTACCTATAATACTGAATTTCAAATTTCTCTCAAACGCACTTTAATAGCACAGGTTCTTTTTACTGTAGATAAAGGTTTAATATATTGCAAATGACAGTTTAATCAAAATATTTATTAGACAACAAACTTAATACAATAATCTAATCGAATGCACTTATACATTAAAAGTATCTCAAAAATGTTTTTAAATCTAGTCAGTCCTCTGTGGCAGTCTGTATGTAGGAACTTTATAATAAAATCAACAAAAAATAAAAAAATATAAGCAAGAACAAAGTTAAACGTTTGTAAGCGTAAACTTGTGTACTAATTAAAGATAGAATTATAAAAATTTGTATAATAAGTAGGAATTAAGTTTTTATTAATGAGATCACGCAAGTCTTTTTTTTTATGCTCACTTAACTCTAGTCTTTGTGAAAACGCTTTGGTAAGTGTTACATCTTCAGCATTAGCCATTTTTTTTCGTTTATTCCTTAAATTAACCATTGCAAACTCACTTTGGCTATAAGAAGTTTTATAATGAAATGCAAATGGTTCCATCTCACAAAATTTCAGAACCTTCACATTTGTCCATAGAACAGTGTTTTTATGCTCATCCTCGTTAAAGTTGTATCCCCAACTTTCTTGCAAATTTTTTAAATCTATAAAGAAGTCGTGTGATAACTCAATCACAGTAAATGGTTTACCGTTCTTACGGGCATTCTTAATTAGTGTAACATATTGGTACGGCGCGTATATTGGTCCAGACTTTTTATTCTTCTTAATTTCCTTTTCAATTAGGCTGTGAACATTATCACCCTCGTTTTGGGTGTGACCCTTTATTAAGTATTTGTGAGTGATTGTGTGGATATTTTCGAAACAATTGACAGCGTAACAGTATAAACTTGTGATAAACTTATTTTTATTTTGCCCGCAGCAGTTATCGGAGTAAAATGTGATGTTCAGTTTTTTATTTGGGTTTTTCTCATTTAATCGTCTTAGGTAATCTAAAATACATGACCCAATCTCATTAGCGCCTCTTTTTCCTTGAACTTCATCCCAGAAATAACAATAAACATTTCCATACGCCCCTATTTCATTTTCTGTATCTTCTTCATTTTTATTTCGTTTTTTAACTGTTTCAGTTTTTTTCAGCATTTCCACAATAGTAAAATTCAGGCAATTTAGTTTGGATTTATAAAAAAAAGAAGAAGTTTCACCGGTCGGACACTGCATAACAGCTTGCAAGTCGTAGACTGCGCAAATGTTTATCTCATTTATATTCTGTCGGTCCAAACGTTTTTCTTGTCGGCATAAAATCTTTTCTTTCAGGTGTTCTTCATATTTGTTTTTAATTTCTATTTTGCGGTTAGGTGTAGCAAGCTCAAAATCTAAGCATAAGTCGCATCTGTCTTTTTTTGGTTGAAAGAAACTGATATTAAATTCTTTGTTAAAAATGTCATAATATAACCAATAGTCGCAACTAGGGTTTCCTTGATCTTTTTGCACCTTATCAAAATCTTTCCAAATGTCCGTTATCGTTTTATCACCGCTGATATACTCCCTTGAAGTAGACGCTCTTAAATAGTGGGATTCTATCCTTGGAATTGAATTTATATGCTGTTTTATGCTTTCAATCAGTATAGGATCAATAGGTTTTCTTGACGAATGCTTTCCCCTATTGTCTGTACTCATGAAACCTTGTGGATCGGTTTTCTGTTTAACTGTTCTGATTTGACGATCACAAATATCTAATGTATTTATGAAAAATGTTTTGCATACACGAATTTTGACGCTATTTACCGTAAAATAAAATGCGTTATTAGGTAACCTGGGTTTATCTGCATTTGTATACTTGTATCTAGGTTTTATTTCCATCATACAAGATCTTATATAGGATCTCTGCAGCTCAATGTTTCCTATTGACCAATATCTTTGGAACAATGTATTTCTATCGGCATCATTTACATTATCGTAACATTTTAGTTTACATTTACAAGGACCCTTAACAGATCGAGCAGATATTTCCTTTTTATTAGTAAGTGAAACGTAAGCTTTTCCAGAATTCCTTAACTTTTTAGCAATATTTTGTTTCCATTTTGATGGATTCCGTTTACGTTTTTTGGACGTTTTATTCGCTTCTGGGATAGAACTAATATTATTTACGTTTTCATTAGAAGGTAAAGAATCAGTGCTTGAAGAAGTAGACTTTCTAAGACGGGACTGAGATCTATGAACAGTATAAGTTGGATCCGAGTCACTTAAATCCACATCGCTTTCATTTGAGTTCATAGGTGATTGACGGTAATTCTTTTTAGCTCTGCGTGCAACTTTACTAACTGATTTAGACGTCGAAGGCCCATCTATGACGAGATTGGTTTTATTTCTTTTGTCCGAAGAACTAGAAGAGGAAGTTGACGAAGATCTACTGGAAGAAGAAGTACTAGTGGTGCTTGTTGACGGATCGCGTGGTTTCTTAGACTGGTGTTGTTCTTCACCTGCAACTTCACCCGCTGACTTAGACGTAGTTGGCCTATCTATGACGGGGTTCGTGTTGCATCTTTTGTGTGACGAGCTAGAAGAGGAAGTTGATGATGATCTTCTCGAAGAACTACTAGTGCTTGATGATGAATCTCGTGTTTTCTTGGACTGTTGTTTTTCTAGTTCGTTTGATGGAATAATCTGCTGAGAAATATGTTCTGGTTCTAATTCAATACAACATTCCACGATTTTGTTTATCATTTGTACCTAAAATAAAATAAAATAGTATAGAATTATTTATTCAATAGGTCATCATAATGATTATACATGTTATGATGAAATAAATGAACAAAAAACCATAATAGATAAGTGTCATAACTTACCTCACTCGATTTATCGGGAAGCAACATCTTATCAGTATAACATGGAATGGATCTATCAGGAGAATTTTCTATTATCGAAGGACTATGTGATAATTCATTTTCTTTCATAGGCGTACTCTGAAAAATCACAATTAAATAAAAATGGGTAATGTGTAGGTACACGAATCACCTACCTATCTTAATAATAATGTCACCTTATTTTATTAATAATAATAAACAGAGATATACCTACCTCAGACAGACTTTGGTCTATCGGGGTTAAAAAGCCTGTGTCATCGATAATTTCATTACGATGAGAGGGTACATTTTCTTTATTGATGTTATTCTGAAAATATTTATAAATTATTTTGAATGGTTATATTGATTATTATGGCTCAGTAATATAAAAAAGTACTTAATTTAAAAACACTGACATTTAAAATATTATCTTCATCCGATTTTTCATCAACATTAATTGTCGATCTTTCCGCGATGAAAGCAATATTATTACTAACAACATTTTCCTGCAAACAAAAAAAAATACATTAAACTAAAATTTAAAAGATTCTTTTATTAGGTGTAGATGTCACCAAAGGCAAATTTATTAAAAGAAGACTTACCCGATTCGAACAAATTTTTTCTAAAATATAGTCTGCCCTCTTCTTCATTTTTAATTTGTTCATAGGTACAATAAGTTACCTAAAACCATCAAAATATTTTAAGTTTGTTGGTACTTAACTTAACAAGTCAGCAAGATTATAAAGCATTTTTATAACATGACAGACCCATTTCTAAAACAGTTGGTGCTATTGCGATCGTATTTATTACAAAAGAGGCAAATGTATGAATAATACTCTACTAAAACATTATTTTGAATACAACACTGACCAAATAACTATTGGGTCTTCTATTTGTAACGTTATTTCAGTACGAGAGTGACTCAATGAGTAATTAGTCATAGTTTATTGGATATTTTTTGGTATAAGATAGACTCGACACGCAATAGATCTTTACTTTATTGAAAAATAGTTACAATTACTTACCTTATGTTCAGTATTATGCAGACGTAATTCAGATTAGGTCTCCACTTAAATAAACACGCAGCAACCTGTTCCAAACACTCCCGGCGCACTACTGCTTGCGTCGCTCTCGGATTAAACGCATGCGGGGGAAGGGGCGGCGTGAAAGAGACCGAAGTATACGCGTTGCGCCGTTCACGCGAAAATATGCCTATGTTTTAATAAAACTCGATAGGTATGATCTTTTTAAGTCATTCTATGACTTAAAGTCAAAATCTAAAAATTTTGGATTAAGCCTATATAATTCTAAAGGTGCGAGATGTTCAGATAGTCCAAGTTTTTTCGGTTTATGGCTGAAGGGTTTCTCATAATGAAAAGCATTTTTTTTGTAGGTTAGGTTGCAGAAGCAACTGTAAATTCTTTTGAAACAATTTGATTCAGAATCGTGATTCGTGACTATAACCCAAATTGTTTTTTTCTTACATAATCTGTCCTTCATATTCTGAAGGATAACATCCAAATATCATAAGTTATTTATGACAACATACCGATTCCTAGCAATCAAGCTACATGGCTACAGACAATGGCGGTTATGTCGACACACCCACATTTTTGTCGAGGCTACACAACTAGTTTACTTGGCTCAGGAATGCCTGTTAATGCTTGCCTAGATTTAATCGCCATTAAATATGTTTTAAAACTACTCTTAAGACGCACGTGCGCTGCCTGTATAACTGGTATGGCCGTTCTGGTTTTTGTTATATACTTACCTATCCAAAAACATTGTAGTGTTTCAAGTTTTCTTTTATCTCAAAAGTTTTAATACATAACAATTTTATATAGGTACCTTAATACACAGTATTTTTAGCCTCCGTCTACTGTTTCTTATAGACCTTCTACATGCACAGGCCCGGCCTGCAGAATCGTACGGAGAGGCACGGCCTGCCACGGCCTTCCGGCCAATTCTCTACGTGTGTAGGGGTAGGCACGGCCTTTGGAGACCCGGCCTCTCCCTACACACGTAGAGAATTGGCCCGAAAGCCGTGGGAGACCGCGACTCTCCGTACAATCCAGCAGGCCGCACCTGTGCAAGCCCATAATCTTTTATCCCATACAGACATGAGTTCACACCATTCTCCCTGGGGATATGCAGGCAGACATCATTGCTAGCTCAATATTGAAAAATGTATTTTTCTTATTTTTCAGACAGCTAACTACTATTGCATGCATACCTACGTGCAAAGTGTCAGGAATAATAAAAAAAGCAATGCCAACATAATTTTCACTTATCGCGAGTAGTTACTGATATTCCAACTGAGCCTGTATGTATTTACCTATTCACTTCTCAAGCTTAGGCGCTCACTAGACATGAAATAAAACACTTTTAACGGATACTAGCGCCGTTTTATTGAAAGTACTTTGGTAATTAGTTGGTATTTGGTTTGATTTTTTATTTTCCCGACGTTTCGGCACCTTTGCAGCTGCCGTGGTCACGGGGGACTGAAGCTACTTGTGAGCCTACCCTCAAGCGATGAATTTTTTAGAACGTTCAGAAATTAAAATTTATCAAATTTTTAATTAGTTTAAGTTTTGGTTTGGTTTTAATTTAATTTTATATGTTAAAAAGAGAGAATCTACTGAAACTACTACCATTTCAAAAAATTGGGAGGCCCCTCCAAGAAAGAAATGGCGAAAGAAAACTTGGAGAGGAAGGCCGACGTCCGTCTTTTATATTAATTAATTTATTTGCAAAAGGAACTAACCGTATCATTAGATCTTACAGTGTGTGTTTGGGGCTTTAGCTTGTGAATGATGGGGTCCCAGGCTGGTGGAATTTTCCAACCATCATCTCTATTGAAATTAGGATATTTATTTATTTCGATAGCCTCGCGGATCATTCTAGGAATGAATCTACGTTCTCTAGCAAGGATTTGGGGTTTGTCAAATCTAATATAATGGTTGGGCCCCTCAAAGGCGTGTTCACTCACTGCAGACTTGTTATCGCGCCTATGTTTCATGTCAGCTACATGTTCTTTAACGCGGGTCCCTATGCTTCTCTTTGTTTGCCCGATGTAGGAGAGCCCACAGTCACAATCTAGTTTGTAGACGCCTGCGGCTTGAAGGGGGATATTACACTTGACAGGTCGTAAGAATTGGTTGATCTTCTTCGGCGGCTTGAAGTAAGTTTTGATTGACGCTCGCTTCAGAATGTTTCCAATCTTGTCAGTGACACCCTTCAAGTATGGTAGGATGGCAGGTTGACGCTCTACTGTGGCTGGTTTGGTGCGTTTTCTGTGACGAAGGCGTGTATTTACCTATTGAAAAATTTATAATGTAGGGTTTTGTGTAGGTTGTGAACTTGTGGTGGTAGGTACAAACCCACTCGACCTTAATGTATGGAACAGCTGTTTTTTTTCGTGATATCGGAGTTGGCTTAACGTGCCTTACGAAGCACGGAGAAGCTTGAGATAATAAATTTTTGGTCACCCATCCCATGACCGACCCTTGCGAACGTTGCTTAACTTCCGCAATCGCTGGGCCAGGCGCTCAACCACTGCGCCACCGAGCTCCACGTGTACCTAAACTGTCACGGTAATACATATACCACAGTACATATATAAGTTTTTCAAAACTTATATATGTACTGTGCCTATACAGTACACTGACGTCCATTTACCTATTAGGACGTCATATCAGTGATATTATATCGTTGAATCATCGGCAGACAGAAGACTGCGTTTCCGTAGGAAATTAAAAAGTTAACAACATTTCGTTCGCGGTAATGCTGACTTTATCGTGCATTTCGCGTGTATGTATGGATGGTGACCAACATTTCTTTTAGGGATCTTACCACTAAACATAATTTAATGCTATATAAACGTTGCATTCGTTATAATTTCATCTTCATTAATTCGTTGTAAAATAAACTCCTTTTTTTGGGAAGTCGTGTAAAAAAAAAAAATTTAAAAAATTAAAAATCCCGCCTGCTAAAAAAGACAAGTCAACTGAAAAGATGGAAACAAGATTAAATAAATGTTAAAGGCAACATGTCATAATAACATGCAGTCGGAGGCATATAATTTAAATCATTCATAATGTCACTTTCTTTATGCATGCCTCCGACTGCATGTTATTATGACATGTTGCCTTTAACATTTATTTAATCTTGTTTCCATCTTTTCAGTTGACTTGTCTTTTTAGCAGGCGGGTTTTTTAATTTATTTTTTATTTATCTCTTTTTAGTTATTATATATTACGGTCATGATATACCTTTTTAAATCCTTATATTATGCCCTTTAATATGACACCCATATTGCAGTATTCAAAAAAAAATTTTTTTTCACTACGTATAACAGCACCGTACAGCCGCCATGTTGGTTTTTTTATAACGCCACCTTCTTAAGAACACTTGGGCTGACAAGACAAATCTAACGATATCTTAATCATAGAAATCCGTTCAGCCGTTTGAAAGATATGAGGTAATAAAGAATATTACATACAAACATACATACATACAAACATACTTACAAGATACGCGCGAAACACATAACCCTTTCTTTGCAGTCGGGTAAAAAGAAAACTTTTCAGATTTTCTACGCGCGTAGCTATACAGGGTGTATTTGTAACCACTCTCCAAATTTTAAGGATGTGTTCAGTCCATGAAACTAAACAACTTTCTCCATGAAACAAAGGGTCAAATATGTAAAAAAAAATGACTTTTCATACAAATCAAAGAGATCACGTGATCAGTTTAGTATAGGTGACCAAAATTTTTTGGCGTATTTCGACACATGTTACATGGAGAAAGTTGTTCAGTTTCATAGACCGAACACATCCTAAAAATTTGGAGAAAAAAACTTTTTTGTACATTTCAAACAAAATGTTACAAAAGGCGAACTTAATGCTAAAAGCATTATCTCCCAGTCAACCTTTAGAAAACAGATATCAATGAAGGCGGTACATAGGGTAAAATATGAATAAATACAACATAACATATAATTTAATACATATAATATATATATATATATAAACATGGACCTCTTATAATTTATTTATTTATTTTAAACTCTTTATTGTACTACAATAAAATGATGTACAAGAGGCGGACTAAATGCTAAAAGCATTCTCTCCATACAATAATATATATAATAAATATATATATATATACATACTCAATACAACAAATCAAAATAATCATACAATAAAAGGAAAAGCAAAATTATAATGATGATGATTTTCACATTATGCTCATTGTAAGCTTTCTAAAAGAAAAGCGTGAACGTTTCTTTTAAAGGAGAACTTGCTGGGTGATCTCCTAATAGCTTCAGGAAGACCGTTCCAGAGACGCAAAGCGTGCAGAGTGAAAGATTCGGAAATAACGAAACAGACAGAGATTGGAAGAACGAAGTTGGCGATCATGAGAGTCGCAGAGATATTGAAACATGCATTTAAGATAATCGGGAGAATGAGGACTACTTGAGATAGAGTAGAGAGTGCAGAGCAATCTTTGCTCTCTGCGCTGACGTATGGGAAGCCATAGCTGAGACCGGTAAGAAGAAATGTGATTAAACTTGCGAATTATGCCAGCGACACTGCCTGATTTCGTCATATTATGCCAGCGACACTGCCTGCATTTCGTGAATGATCGACAGCTTGATTTTTCTGAGTTAAAGAGTTGTTAAAAAGTCTGAAATCCACCAGCATTGTTTCATTCGGTAGCGGCGTGGTCAATGCACAGTGCTGTCGCGCGGTTGCTAAATATCTTCGCTGCACTTTCGTGTGCGAATCTTCTAATTGCTCAATAGAAAGTCATCTGGCTACATTTTTTCAGACGATCCGCGGTTTCCGAGCGTCGTTGGCGCAATTTTTGTGCGTTACTTTATTATTATTACGTGTACATACCGCACTAACAAGATGAAAGTCTTCTCACACTTTTAATGAATTCCGGTGCATTCCTAGCTCGCCACGGGAATCTAAACTGAGTCAAAAAGAAAGTCTGTCGTATGGACGCCGTTTTGATTAATGGTGATGAGTACGAGACGCTTATTACAATTATTTGCACGTCTCGCCAATAATTTCGACGTATAACAATTTTCGTTTAATTTTTTTATTGTACATTGCACCTTATTGTCACGCGTTGCATATTCGCCTTTCTTATTCCTCATTAATTTATAAGTTTTCACTTGTTTCCAATTACCAAATCATTATGCACGCTGAAATGGTAGGTACATAAATGCCTTTTTCTGATTTAAGTATTTATACGTAGGTATATACACTGAATTCGCGCCTACATGTTTTGATTGTATTATATATATTTAATACAATCAAAACCAGCCAAATTAAAATACAACAAAGCCCAGTAAAATTAAATCATACACTTTTGATTATTTTTATGATTTTTCTAATGGAAAAGACATCAACGCTCATTTTTATCTTATCCCTAATCATAAGGTTTAATTTGTCACACTTTACTATCAAAGTTACATTATAATATCACTTCTCAGATATAACAGACAGACCCCATGAATCATTATAAGTATAGACAATATTATTAGTTATCACTATCAGTAAAATAATCCTGTAAGTACAGAGAAGAAAATTATTTCCAGCACCAATTCTCAAACAAAACAATTCGAAACGGAATTTATTAACAAAAATCGCATATAATTTTACGTTACACTCTAAACAATTATTATGGCAATTAAAAGAATGCATGCATAATAGCGTATCAATTAGCAGTGGGCTGGCGCGTTATGTCGTATTTTCATTGCCTTCAAATTGAATCACTGTCCGTTTCATAATAGCAGCCTTGGCAACCCGCTATCTACCTAATTAACTAAGCTGCACGGCGCACGCGTTTTTAGTTTTAGTGCACTAGGCGGGCACTTTCACTGCAGGCGAGCCTATGCGCGATTTTACTACATACCACAGACAGACGCGTTTATTATACACACAAAAGAGGTTTTCATATTATACAGGCTCATCTGATGTTAAGTGACGATAAGGCCGAAGGTGGAAGCGCACTACACCCGGAATCCTCATCACTTAGGAACAGCTATCTTACCTCTAACTGCCGGAACACAACCATTTTTAATTTGTTGTTATGGCGTCAGACTTAGGTAAGATACTGGTAGTAGCCACTAGCAAAGCCAGGCGGACTTGAAATAAGCCCTACCACCAACCAAACTGAGTACAAATTGTACCCCCCTGGGAATCGAACACCACTAAACCACAGAGGCGGTTAAAAAACATAAGATTTAACAGACTAAAAAAGAATCTCCTTTTCTTCAAGCGCGAAAATGAATCAAAATCGATTTGAGGGAGGACAGCTAAACAATGTGTCCCTGCGTAGGTACAAGTTGCAAAAGGTTTGGCTTGACAATTTTATTGTAGGCTGCCCATGGGCGCCGACAGGGCCCCTGTCGGTCGGCGCCCATGGGCAGAATTAATCATAGGGGGCCAGGTGGTGTACTACTAGATAATGTTGGTCCCGAGATTCCCAAGGGGTGCACCCTTGGGAATCTCGGGACCAACATTATCTAGTGCTATTTATATGAAAACACTGTTTTAAGAAATCATTTTTTTACTAAAAACTAAACGCTGGGAATAATTTCTATTTTGACCTTTTAATCCGGTCATGTCATGGGCACAGAATATATAAAAGTACTAACGTCCAGGGGGCTTGAGCCTATAATATGCCATCGTGATCGTGTCACTCAAAGCACCCAAGTAAAAAACGTTGAAGGTGAAACCTAGATTGGCTTAAATGTATCTACATTTATATGGAGATGTTTATGAGTGATTACTAACATAAACAATAAGTATAATGAACAACAACTTGTCGGGCCGGGGCGTGGGTGTCATTGCAGCTTCAGGCTGAATTTCGCCTCTTCACGCCCACTAAATCTAATAGCTGAAGCCTTCATCTCTGCTATTAATGGGAGTGAAGAGGCGAAATTCTTATTCATCTTACTCATATATCTAAACCTATCAAGGTAGGTTTTCATTGTGTAGAATCGTTCTAAATCTTTTAATCTGTGAGGGGGAACACTGCGAACTTAGGGAAATAAGTGGTATAGGCTTCATGGTACGGGCACGCACGACCCCAGGCCTCCTAGCAATGACCACTGAAACGCGATATGTCATAATATCAAGCTTTATATCACGTTTAACTGTGTTAAAAAATAAAAGAAAACCGTCGACTTGAGAACCTCCTCCTCACCTTGATTTCATGTCACTCACTAAATTACGTTGACATTGAGTGCATTCCTGCAGATCAATTGCTAAGTCATCGATCACCACAGTATACATTTTAATCGTGGAAAGTACAGCTTGACCATAAAGAGTTGACAAAAATTGAGGGCGCCACTTTCTATTTAAACACGTCAAAATCACGAATAATTTGGCAACACTGACTCTATTTTGTAGGTTCTGAAAATTTTTAGTTCTATTTTATTTAATTTTAACTTTTTATGGCCAAGCTGTAATTTGTTTTTTATGTTCAATATTGTTCTTTTTCATAGTTAAAATGTACTCTATGGTGACCGATCACTCAGCGGTTAGCCTGCTGGAATGCATCCATTGACAAATGACAGCTGAGCAGTGTTGCCAACAAGATATTTTGAATTCCGCTAAGCAAGTTGGTAATTTTCGTCAAAAATCCGTCAAAATAATAATCTTTTCCGTCAAATTGCCCAGGATCCCGCGGTGATAAAAGGTTAATCAACAGTTGGGCTACCGAACTGCATTTTTTTAGAATGCGTATAATTAATCAGCAGTTATTGGGCTACCGAAATAAGTTGGCGTAGGTACAGTATGAAAAGAAAGTATGTTAGGACTGTATTAGGTCACTTTTCACTACCGATTATCAATGACCGCCACCCGCCACCATCGGGACGCCAAGATATGACGCACTATGTGTGTCTTTCCACCACATTCTGTAGCACCTTCATGCTCCCCCTAGCATGACCACTGAAACACGATATAATATCGCGTGATAAATTGATAAATATAGCGTGTTATCGACACTCAACTGTCAAAATCCGTCTATTTAACCGACTTCAAAATAAGGAGGAGGTTCTCAAGTCGACGGTTTTCTTTTATTTTTTTAACACAGTTAAACGTGATATAAAGCTTGATATTATGACATATCGCGTTTCAGTGGTCATTGCTAGGAGGCCTGGGGTCGTGCGTGCCCGTACCATGAAGCCTATACCACTTATTTCCCTAAGTTCGCAGTGTTCCCCCTCACAGATTAAAAGATTTATTAAGAACGATTCTACACAATGAAAACCTACCTTGATAGGTTTAGATATGAGTAAGATGAATAAGAATTTCGCCTCTTCACGCCCACTAATAGCTGAAGCCTTCATCTCTGCTATTAGTGGGAGTGAAGAGGCGAAATTCTTATTCATCTTACTCATATCTAAACCTATCAAGGTAGGTTTTCATTGTGTAGAATCGTTCTTAATAAATCTTTTAATCTGTGAGGGGGAACACTGCGAACTTAGGGAAATAAGTGGTATAGGCTTCATGGTACGGGCACGCACGACCCCAGGCCTCCTAGCAATGACCACTGAAACGCGATATGTCATAATATCAAGCTTTATATCACGTTTAACTGTGTTAAAAAAATAAAAGAAAACCGTCGACTTGAGAACCTCCTCCTTATTTTGAAGTCGGTTAAATAGACGGATTTTGACAGTTGAGTGTCGATAACACGCTATATTTATCAATTTATCACGCGATATTATATCGTGTTTCAGTGGTCATGCTAGGGGGAGCATGAAGGTGCTACAGAATGTGGTGGAAAGACACACATAGTGCGTCATATCTTGGCGTCCCGATGGTGGCGGGTGGCGGTCATTGATAATCGGTAGTGAAAAGTGACCTAATACAGTCCTAACATACTTTCTTTTCATACTGTACCTACGCCAACTTATTTCGGTAGCCCAATAACTGCTGATTAATTATACGCATTCTAAAAAAATGCAGTTCGGTAGCCCAACTGTTGATTAACCTTTTATCACCGCGGGATCCTGGGCAATTTGACGGAAAAGATTATTATTTTGTCGGATTTTTGACGAAAATTACCAACTTGCTTAGCGGAATTCAAAATATCTTGTTGGCAACACTGCTCAGCTGTCATTTGTCAATGGATGCATTCCAGCAGGCTAACCGCTGAGTGATCGGTCACCATAGAGTACATTTTAACTATGAAAAAGAACAATATTGAACATAAAAAACAAATTACAGCTTGGCCATAAAAAGTTAAAATTAAATAAAATAGAACTAAAAATTTTCAGAACCTATAAAATAGAGTCAGTGTTGCCAAATTATTCGTGATTTTGACGTGTTTAAATAGAAAGTGGCGCCCTCAATTTTTGTCAACTCTTTATGGTCAAGCTGTACTTTCCACGATTAAAATGTATACTGTGGTGATCGATGACTTAGCAATTGATCTGCAGGAATGCACTCAATGTCAACGTAATTTAGTGAGCGACATGAAATCAAGGTGAGGATCAGGGGCTTTTCACTTAGTACTTGACTCACTACAAGGGAGTGCGGCCTAAGATTTTAGTTGCGGATTGATTTGATAGATGGCGCTCATTTTTCGTTTGTCAAACAGTCGATAGATGTCGCTATCCCGTGCTGAATCGCGGTATCGTGTGGCTTTCACAGTTTTATATAGTCAAAGCTGATTAGCTGTAACTTTAATTATTTTAAATTTATTTCATGACATAGCGGTTACCTCCCAAAAAAATTACAAGTCAAGATTTATAGGAACCTAGTAGTACCTATATTATAATATCGTACACTTTTTGTCACATTTCGCTAGATGGCGTTGATCATTAGGTCTGACTGATAACTCTATCTCTAGTATAATAATGTACTCTATGGTGAGGATCTACGGTGAGGATACTAAAGTTTTCACCGTTTATCACTGTTTTTTGATAATTAAAAGATCTATTGAATAGGCCTTTTGCGCCTTATTTGGTATTATGAGCGCAATATCTTTCATCAAATCCACAAAAGGCAAGGTTATACTAGCCACAGTTGTCGCACTTCACATTACAATTTTAGCAGCGAAACCTTCGTTTTTCAAGGGCGATAGTACTTCTAAACTACAGACAACAGCTCCCAAATACCTGCCTGATAACTGAGAGACCTTGACATCAACATAAAAGCACAAAAAACAAGGAAGTGACCAAGGAAAATACCAAGGCTATTGATACATGATTTATAAAGGAATTGCAGTATTTTCTCGTAGTTTAGTCAGCGGTAAGCAGCTTGTGAGAAAAATGAGTGGATCAGCTAAATACAGCGTGTATATCACACGATCTGATATGCCTGATGTCGGAGTAAATATACTAAGAAAAGAGTAAGTTTGATAATTTGGTCAGTTTATCAGAACCTCATCTTTAGTCAGTTTATCATTGTGATATTTTTCCTTTTTCCAGGTGTAGTGTTAAATTGTGGGAAAAGCCATCTCCAGTTTCAAGATCAGAATTTCTACAAGAAGTTGCTGGTGCCAATGGTATTTATTGCTCTTTGACTGATAAAATTGACAAGGAGTTACTGGATGCTGCTGGGCCTAACCTGAAAGTTGTTGCTACCATCTCAGTAGGATATGATCACATAGATGTCCAGGAATGTAGGAAAAGAGGGATCAGGATTGGTTACACTCCTGATGTTCTGACAGATGCTACTGCAGAGTTAACCGTAAGTTTATTTATTTATTTTATTTAGTTATTAATCTTAAGGAAGACTAACAATTACTAGTTACAAACATATAGCACTCGCAATAACAATACGAAGTCATTTACAGGTCCTCGCATATATAACAGGCTAATCTAAAAAAGCCATACAAGCTTATAAAACAAATAAGACGTTACACTAAAACATACACAAAGTTATTTGTAATTAGTTACAAAAAATAAATAAATAAAATAATAGTACTAACTGCACAAACATTAACAATATGTTTAAATCAGGTGTTCCTAAGCTATATAATAAGTTGTTGCTTTATAAAAATAAAAAACCATCAAGTGCGAGTCGGACTTGCTTACAAAGGGTTCCATACCATTATCACGTTTGCTGATTGTGGATTTGAATATATATTTTATTTTATTCTGTTTTTAGTATTTATTTTGTTGTTATAGCAGCAACAGAAATACATCAGCTTTTAAAATTTTTACTTTCGATCACGGTTCATGAGATACAGCCTGGTGACAGACAGATGAACAGTGCAGACTTAGTAATAGGATCCCATTTTTACCCTTGGGTACAGAACCCTAAAAATTATATATGAACAGAATGTAAGTATTTATTTTAATGACTGTTTTGTAATTTTCAGTTAGCTCTACTTCTATCTACATCTCGGTGTCTCCCTGAAGCCCAGCATGAAGCTAGAACTGGTGGCTGGGTATCATGGGCACCTACATGGATGACAGGGCCGGGCTTGGCAGGCTCCACTGTTGGCATTGTTGGTCTAGGCCGCATCGGACAAGCAGTCGCTCGGCGTGTTAAGGCATTTAATACTTCAAGAATCTTGTACTTCAACCGCAGTGAGAGACCAGAAGCAAAAGAAATAGGTGCAATGAAAGTCAGTTTTGATGAACTTCTACGAGAGAGTGATTTTGTGATATGTTGTGCTGCACTTGTACCGGAAACTAAAGAAATTTTCAACAAATCTGCTTTTAACAAAATGAAGAATACAGCTGTTTTTATTAACACCAGCCGTGGTGGGACTGTGGATCAAGATGCTTTGATTGAAGCTTTGAAAACTAACAATATTAGATCAGCTGGCTTAGATGTCACCACTCCTGAACCATTGCCTTTAGACAGTCCTTTATTCAAATTGAAGAACTGTGTTATACTACCTCATATTGGCAGTGCTTCTATTGAAGCAAGAAATACAATGAGTGAGCTCACAGCAAACAATATACTTGCTGCTCTCAACGGCAAAGATATGCCTGCTAAATTAAAATAAACTCTAGCTTAATTAGGTGCAATCATATTAATAAAAGAGGGAAAATAATATATAACAATAATATTTACTAAAAAGCTGTTTTATTTAAAACAATATACTTAAAACTAAAATTAAATAAAAAAGCATACTTAGTCATTATGTTCATGTTGTGCCTCAGATTCTCTCCAGTTGTTCTGAACCATTTCCACAATCATCCTCCACCATTTTGACTGTGTGAAGTAATAAATAGAACATATAATTATGAACAGCCATGATAGCACTAGGAAATAATCCGTGTCTTTCTCTACAACACTTGAAACAGGCCCTTGGAAATCCTTTGAGGTTACAAGCAAGCCTTGAGGGTGCTGGCCAGTGATGGCATGTACAAATTTACTAAAAGACTGAATATTGTATTCAGTACCATTAAATTTGCCCACAGGTCGTCCATTATGGAACATCTTCAATGTAGGAACACCCACGATGCCGTACTGTGCATTTATGCCATGGTATTTCAATGCATCAAGCGCTACCATTCTGACGTTAGGGTAGGACCTTGCAAGAGCATTGTAGTGTGGTGCGGCATGTGCACTGAACGGACATGCTCTTGCAAAAAACAACACCAAAACACAATCTGCTTCCATATCCCGACTAGTGATATCTGGCTTTATCTGCAGCAATTTAGCCAGGTGGCTTCCATTTATAATGTCCACAGAGGGTTCAAATTCGTTGTTTTGCTCATACACAATATCTCGGCACCTGACGAGTTTTCGTGTTTCATTAGCAGTCTGAGTGCTGTTTTCCACAGTTACGTTCGCTGATGTCACATGGTTGTAGAGGTTGGTCAAGGTTTTGTTCACGTCAGAAACAACATTAGAAAGCAGAGATTCTGATTCATCCACATTGGGGACGTCGGAAACTGGGTCTTCTGTGGTCTCCAAAGTCGTCTCGTCATCTACATCAAACTGTGTCGTTTTTGTAACAAAACCTAGAAAGACATTAAATCGAATATGTAAATAGCTATTTTAAGATATCATAGGTACACACTAAATATACAGTAAAAACAGAAATTAGAACAAAAACAGGTGCTAAGATTTCGGAATCTTTATAAGGTATGTACAGCAAAATAATTACCAATTACAAAGAATATGGCAATAACATAGTTAACTTTGGCTCCAAATAACATAATTCTTTCATCAAAACACAAATGAGAGGCAAATTTAATCAATAATTTGTTTCGATTCGAATTCTTTCAAATCACTACAAAAAATGTTTTGTGACCATTTGACAATTTTATTTTGACATTGGATGCATTCCCGCAGACTAATCGCCGAGTCATCGATCGCCATAAGGGGTCTTTTCAAAATGACAAAAAACTGTAGGCTCGATAGATGGCGTTGATAAAAATGTATGTGTCAATGAGTTTTACATTGATGAAGGCAGCTGAGCACAATGATATTAGATTTTTTTTATATTCCTTTTTGTGGGTCGACATGAAGCGCATTCAGTTGGTGGTTTACCTAGATACTTAAGAGCGCGTGATCTGCACACCAGCGCCGCCATTGGAACAATAATCATAAATTATCTTTCTTTCTGTATGCACTCCGAAGAAGCTTTGTGGTACTTTATCACTTATCTTTACTTACCTAGGTAAGTACTTACTTTTATCACAATATTTTCTAGCCTGTCGTTTAGTTGAACTATAAGCTAAAAGTGGCCACTTTTTCCTTCTTCCAATGGCGGTGCTAGTGTGTAGACTACGCGCTCTTAAATAACGAAAAATCATAAGTTAGTTTACAGTTTAATCCAGGCTCAAATATTCAAACATTAAGAAAACCGTTGACAGTTGATTGGCAAACAATCCCTATGCGATCTCGTTGAGGATGAGTAACGCGCGTTGCACAAATCTTAGGCAGGCAGATCTATGCATGTTGCAAGCCGACCTTGCAGCGGCACGCGGAGGCAGGTCAAGCGCAGTAGCCCTGCCGCAGGCCTCCTTCGTCGTAGCTCGTAGTGGGATGGGATATTTAGAGTGACTCGTATCGTATGTATGACGTCGCCGCACCGCTCGTAATATTGTTTTATTCCGTTTATTCGGAGCAGGGTGGCGCAGGCGGCGGCCGGCAGTTGCCGCGCGACCGCCGCCACACTCCTCGCCTCGCAAAATAAAACGATTAGGCAAACTCCTTGTTCTAAAACTTCAACAACTTTTTTATTTACGTACTTATCTGAAAAAGTTTTAGTCAGTTTAACAACAGAATGGCTTACTCGTGGGATAACAGAGTCGCCTTCGTCGTTCGATATCTTTACGGTAAGTTCAAGTTGAACTGCATGTTTTGTGTTTTTTGTTGTTTACGCCTTTAAATTATCAGAGAAATAAAAAATAACAAAGTTTACTTAAGTTTTAATTGCCAAACGACTAATAACCAAACCTAATTAATTTGATAGGTTACAATGTGTTGTGTATTAGTCTAACTAATGAAACGTAATGATCTAAAGCCAAGTTTGATTAGCTAATCGATCGCAAATAGAGTAGTGACGAGTCGGTAATAAAGTGGTAATAATTATCCCATTGGAGCCGGACCAACACGATGGATTATTTTTATTTAACAATCATAATTCTTTCGATGTTGACGTGGGTAGAGTAGGTATAGAAGAAGATCTTAGATGATCGAAGTAAAAGATTCGAAAGTTTTTGAAACAGACTACAGCGTTCAGTAAATTATATTATGAATATATCTTTTTAATATTTTTGTAACCTAAATAAGTATACCTACCATTGATGCCTCTAAAGAAGTTTAAAATCCACCATTGCAGTATCAAAAAAAGAGTTAAGTACCTACCTACAGATTGAAAGTACCTTAATCTCTACTAAATTAAAAACCATGATGGAACTTTATCTAACTTTTCAATCAAATTTATGAATTTCAAACGGTACCGAATACCTACTTACCACTATTTTCAAAGATGAAAGAGCAATAGTTAATTGAATTACTACAAGAATACGGGCAGAGTGACAGACAGACTGCAGACGCCGTCTAGACAGGCCGACACGTAGCCAATGTATTAGTATAATGGATATGGATAGGTAACAATAATTTTGATAGACGGTAAATAACAGATTCAGTTAAAACAAGCTCGAAACAATTTAGAAAACAAGAATATTCTATAGCTGCACTATGCCAATCACAGGGGTCTCGGGTTTAAATATGCTATTAAAGAGACACTATTTATCTTCTTAGACATAACGGTATAAGCTTTGGATTTCAATTCAATCAACTTAACAACCCACATCAATAATATTATGTCCACCACAACATTCTCGAATCTAAAGCTTTAACATTTATATAATAATTAAAGTAACTTTACATTCGTCCAAGACCAGAACATATTGCTTAACTTTCTGTAAAACTTGTTCGTTCTTTGAAATCAGCAATAAAAACTCCGCTTTTTAACATCCAAAGAAACAGATATGCAGTCTCTCTTCACATATAAATTCTGAAACGCTGAATTACATAAAATTTCGGGTAAGTACCTATGTCGCAAGGTGATATGTATCACAAAGTTGTCATGTCAATTCAGTGACTTGTTCTTACGATATATTTACCTTACTATTCCAAGATAATTGCGGGCATTCATTAACGTCAAGGTTTCCGTCTTCGCTAAAGGAAATAAAACTGTCTGCATCATCGTCATTTCACTGTCCCTTAACCGTCAACCATTTTCATCGGGTACCGCTGCTGCTACTACCATCTCTGCCGCACTATCGCCTCTTACAATACCCCTGTGTGCTGGTTTGTGCTATATACATATAAGTATCTCTGCCGGATGTCACACGGTTAATCGGCATAGGTGCCTTTTATAATTTACAATGCATAAGAATTTTCATCCAAACAAAACAGTTGTCTTTACTTTTCCAACTGAAACATGTCCATGTCCATCAGCCATTTTTGATGTCCCCACACAGGGGCACAGGCCTTCCTTATGGGTGGTAAGGAAGATGGGTCATAACCCACCACGCGGGCCCAATGCGGATTGGTGGGTGTTAACGACTGCAAATGCAGCCGGGACCAACGGCTTAACGTGCCTTCCGAAGCACGGTGGAGCTCGAGATAATAAATTTTTGGTCACCCATCCCATGACCGACCCTTGCGAACGTTGCTTAACTTCGGCAATCGCTGGGCCAGGCGCTAAACCACCACCGAGCTCCCCAAACGCCACTGAAACATAACTGACAAGAATTATTATATAAAGTGCAAATATTTACGAAACTGACAGTAAATTATGAATGCTCTTAATAGAACATTGTTTCCACAGTAGGTATCACACAAATCGTATAAGATTAATATAATAAATAATCATCAAGTCATTCGAAATGTTGATTCGAACCTTTGCAGTTTGGTTGTATTTAAGATAGAAAAGGAAGTTGGAAGCTCACGCATTTAAAGACAGGAAGTCTTAAACATAACATATTTTGATTGTAAAAAATAACTACTTCCTATAAAATGTTAGTGCGTTTACATGCGCTGAATATTTACCATCATTTATTTCGGAAAGTTTATTATAGCATAGGTTATATTATTAGTACCTACCTAGCTCATTCTCATTTCACAATGTAACAAACAAAATTCGTTCAGCTAGATCAAACTTTGCAAATGTAGAGCAGATATCAGAGACGCCATACGATCAAAGTTTCAATCAGTAATTGGAACTTCGTGGCATTGAAATCGCGATTGGCAAGCTTTCGATAAGCTCGTGTTGTCAAAGCGATAGATACTCAATCATGGACGTCTCGTGAGGGCCGGGTTGCGAGTGTTGCGACAGGAACCTATCTTGGCATTCGCCCACTGTTAAATTAATACTTGCTATTGTTTACAAGCCCAGGCCAACTGGCCACTGAACGCCAATTTTCTCTATTGCGACATTGATCGAGATTGAAGCTTGACAATATTATTCGGCTCTATTAACAGAGAGCTAATTGCAAACGGCTATTGTAGTCGATGCGAAACTAGCCGTCTATTTTTAGAATGAATATAAAATACACATTATTTATTAGCGTCTGTAATAAATTCTTTTGTGATTTTCAATGTCGAGATATTCTTAACTCGAGTGCGCTTGTATTTCCAGAAAGTTTATATTATTTTTAACAAGATTTCCACAGTATAATAAGCTCCATATTCATTTGCTTTAAGTTTTAAAATAAGTAAATAATAGATTACGTATTCATTACCTAATTGTTCCACAACAGCTATTTAAGTATATATGATAAGATATGATTTTTACTATCTAAGCGATCAATTTCATAATTTACTTGACGAAATCAACGACTTGACGTTGTCGCTAGGGAAGCTACATAATTATATCTAATATGTAGTTGCTGTCTCTCAGGCACAACTAAAGATGACAAACCAATTACTTAATCAATCTTTATCACTTCCAGATATCGACAACAATGGCTACCTGGACTCGCACGACTTCCAGTGCTTAGCTCTCCGGTCGTGCGTGCTGGAAGGCAAAGGGGACTGCAGCGCGGCCCGCCTCCAGAAGTACCAGCACATCATGCTCAGCCTCTGGGAGGAGATCGCGCAGCTGGCGGACTTCGACAAGGTGCCAGACTATGTCGGTTATCCCCCTTACATATTACAACGCACGCTACACGCATCGCATCGCATACAGCTTGGCGATACGCTTGGTAAGGCTTCACGTGTTGACCGAATTAAAGATTTAAACTGACGTAAAATGGAAGATATTTCTCGAAAGTAATGTAAGAAAAATCATTAAGACTTTTAATAAGGTTCTTTAAGGATTATACTGTAAGCTGTAACTCAATACATTATATACAAGTAAGTATATTTCATAGAACATAGAGCAGCAAGCTTTTAGGCTTAAAATAAGGCTTTCGTAAGGCGCTTTAAATGTTATTCTAAAAGTTGTAGTTAGTCCGCTTGATACTTTGCAAAATAATTTTAAGGCTTGTAAAGGAAATAATCCTATGTTGTTTTGTTGAAAACAGTGAAAAAGAAATGGAAAAGAACAATATTGGCCTAAATACTTAATTTAATAACAGATGAGACAATTCACTTAATTAAACGAACAGAAATGTTAAATTAAAAACACGCATTCGTTTTGAGAATAACTCCAGTTTAAAATATTATACATGACAGAAACTTTATTATAAAGGTCACATGAGTCTTTACTAAGAAGTTTAAGAAGCCAATGTTCTGTAAAGAAAAACAGTGACACTTTCAGTCCTAAATAAAAGAGTTAAGTATTGCATGACGCCTGTAGTTTGAATAATATTGTGAATTATATTATAGTACTTGAGTAGAATATAATATTCCTGCAAGGTAAGTTAAAGTGTGATAAATTTCGTTTCCAGCTTTGACCCTTCATTTTACATAAAACATCTTTGTAAACATTATGGTGGAAAAAAATTTACGGACACGGACTCTATGGCAAACTGGTAGCCCAACACCATTGAAAATATTGTTTTTTTAACCACTAAATTGTGTTATTTTTTTACATTAAGCAGTTCATATAAAAGACTACACACGTAAATCCTTTGAAGAAAATGTACGAATATCAAGGGACACACTAAGGCAAACTCTTCCCTTTTTGCATCGCAAGTGCACTCGGTGCACAGACTATACAACAAGTACTTACGTACCTCGGTGTTAGGTGAGAGAAGGCTAAAGGAAAAATTCACTTCGCCTTGAGACCTCAACCACTGAGGAACTAGAAATCTAGAATCTTTAAAATAAAACCTTTCATTGCTAGTAACAACGACAACTGCTTATAACCAACCAAGCTGAGAATGTTTTCTCTTGAATGTGGTAATTCATATCCTCTCTTGGAAATCCAACGTGTGACTTCCAAGTTCTACCACCACATCTACCTCTAGACCAGACGCTTCACCTTACCGGCATGTTTCAGGACGGTATGATTTCGGTAGATGAATTCAAGCAAGCAGTACAGAACAGCTGCGTGGGCCGGAAGTACGACGACTTCCCCCAAGCCATGAAGGCGTTCATCGAGTCCAACTTCCGAATGATCGACATAAACTCGGACGGAGTGATCGGCATTGAGGAGTACCGGTACGACTGCGTGCAGCGGATGGTGCTGGAGGACATCAAGGTCATAGATGACGCCTTCGACTCCTTGTTAAACGTAAGTGAAATTGACTTTGGAGACAGATCCGAGATTACCAACTTAGTACATACTTAACCAGCCGATTAATTTTTAACTCTCGGTTTTTGTAATTTTCTCCATATAAGTAAGTAATACCTAGATATAAAAACCTCAAAAAACAGACGTTTACAACTTTATCATTGTGTAGGTGAACTTTCAGCCAAAACTTTATTGAATTAACATATATACGTTTTTCCAATAAATCTTTTTCTTGCTGATTACGAGAAATTGAGAACAACAACGGCAAGACTAACATTAGAGTCAAAAATCAATCATTAGGAATTGCACTTTCTTCTTTGCGTCTTTTACATTTCTTGGATCAACCAAGTGGCACTGTCTTAGTGCCTAGTTGAGGTTGAAAAATTGTTCACAATTTCGCTTTATCATCATGCAATCACCATCATCGGCTATAAAAATATGTGGCAGTGATGCGACGACATGTCCGTTAGCCAGAAATTCCATTGATAATCTGCAACTGCTTTATCTTTACTCCACAATTGATTATTTCCAGCAGCAACTAAAGATCTAATTGATGAGCTATCGTCATTGTTCAGACGAACCAAAACATCGTAATTGTATTTCCCTCGTGATCTTCTAAATGTTAGACTTATACAATTCCGAATAGGAGTAAAGAATATTGCCTCTCACATTGTTACTTTTTATTTGACTTCCATTGTGTTTTTTTTTATTTATATATTTTACATGTACACACTCTAATATTGTAATTTGTAAATTGTAATTTGTACTATGGGTCTTTTGCCTGAAATAAATCATCATAATTAATATTATTATTATTATTGGCCATAATGTTTGCAATATCTTTGATGAAATATTAAGAATTGAATGAAATTAGATGACGCAGACGTTACGCGATTCCTTAAATACGATACTGACTATGCGGTGTAGGTGCGGTTGGCAGACCACTCGATGTAGATTAATGTCAATGACGCGCCAATATTACTCAGTTACACTAGGTACAGACTTTACTAGCACGTACTAAAACGATTAATATGCTTACCCACAATCTATAAACGTTACACTTAATATCATGGAATAGTTCATAAAGTATCTAACGGCCGATTTCATATCCTCAGTAAAGAGATATATAGGCTTACCTACTAAAGATTTGTTGCCTAGATATTTCTGTTAAATGACGGGAAATAACTACCGTTGCATTGTAGGTAATGGTAACAGATCCATAGGCATATCTCTTCTAAATAAATCGGCCATAGGAAGTTGCATCTATCAAGGATGACACTCGTATGGTAAACAATCGAAGCTTCATAAAATCACCATAGCTCAAAAATTAGGCTCCTGTTGGAGCGCGGGCGGCGCGCTCGTGATTCTTCGGAGGCGGTCGGCGATCGGGCCCAAAAGCTGGGACCGGACGGCGGACGGCCCCCCGCTTGGCCATCCACCTAGCGCGCGAGCGGGCGACCATAACGGCATTTCCCATACATCTTTTATTTTGTACCACAATATATCAATTAATTTACTACAGTCCGCTGCTTTAATTCCATAAAGGATCCATCAGCTCCATTTCAGAATTTATTGCGTGCCTTTCACGTAGGATCCAGATTTAATAGCATCGTCTCATACTTTAGTTTGCTGCAACCATATTAAAAGTCCCGTCACAAAAACAACTGAGCTGACAAAGAGACCCATCGGTAGAGGTAACAGGACCCATTTTTCAAATAAACAGATCAAAGCTATCACTTTCAAGAACAATGCGCTAAACATCGTACAATGACATTTCATTAAACCACGAGGAATTCAGCTCTGAAATAAAATTATGCAACAGGAGTAATAAAACGTAACCGGCCGCTTTCTCTTTGGCCAGGAGCCAAAAGATAGTGTTGTATCCGCAATAAAAACTGTCAGTTTTCACACCTTTAAAATTATTTCGCTAAATTTTCAAAACTCGATGGAATTGTTGGGCTTGAATAGTATATTATTATGGCATAATATTCTGTGGTTATGATATTACTGTACCTGAACAATACAGGTGTTTCCCGGCCGAGTTCAAAATTTTAGTTTTGGCACCACATCATGTTTTAGAAGCCAAACAAAAATCAGGGCATTCCAATTTTGTAGTGAATGAGGGAAATGGTAAATCTATTGTGTGCTGTGTACCTATACCTACCTAAAATGACAGATTTTATATCAGAAATGAGGCTCCATAACCGGTAGGGTATGAGCATGGTTTTGTTTTGATGTTCGCATACCTATCATATCAAATTTAATTTACTAAGTACTGTTTTCTATTCTTCATCCATTTTACTTATTTATTCTACCTCATCTAAGAATTTTTAACGAAAACCTATATTTTCGTACTGATTAGCTCTATCTTCCTTGCCAAATATTGTAGGAGTTTCTTCATTGCCTTTAGCAAAGTTCAATTGATAATCTACATTACTATCTACTGTCTTAGTAAGTGGGTAGGTATTTCTAACTTAAATGTAGGACATTAGACTTAAAACTAAATTTGGTAAATCTCAGCAGTCTATTTACGCGATCCTTAACTGCCAAAGACTTGACTTGAGCTTTCGTTGCTTCCTGCAGACGTAAGACGAATAAAGCTACTACTACCTACTATCAAAATTAGGTACCAAAAATAGGAGTGCAATTGGTCACTTTAAAATTGAACTGAGTTTTACATATTTATCGTCATATAGTTAGCTACTACTGCACAGTATTTAGATTCTTCATTATTTTTAATTGGGTGTGCATTACAGGACGACGACCGAAGGAAAGGCGGCCTGACCCTGTCGAGATACCAAGAGCTGTTCGCGCTGTTCCTCGGCGACAACGGCGACGACTGCCCAGCAAAACACCTCTTCGGCCCCTTAGAAATTTAATGATAGGCCTTAAGCTAAACGCTTGACTGACACACCTAACCTTAAAATACAACACAAACTTGGTCATCACAAGTCATAAAACACATGCATCAGCGAATCAATTTTATTTTCGTTGTTTGTTACATCGTCACGGCGGTGTGGCGTCACGGCATCATGTCCAACATCTATATTTACCATTTTACTTTACGCCGCCTCGGAAATTGGCGCCAAAAATATAAACACCGCATCGATACTACACCAAAATAACAACACGATCTATTAGATGCGTTCAGATTTACGCAAATTATTGTTCTAACAACGGATATAATAAATTAATATTTCATGTTAAAAAATGCTATTTTTAAGTACAATTGCTAGTGGTTATCTATACTTTAATAGCGTTCTAATTCCTTATAGTTTTCTAATTTTAAACGTATTGTTATGTTACTTATTTATTTTTATTCAGTGATACGTTACTTATTTATTATATTTTTAAGATGTTACTATTGTGATTTTGTGTTTTCGTGATTTGGAATGTTGGTTTCCCCTTTATCGTTTTGTTTTAATGTAAGTGGTATCATTATAATTATCTCAATTTATGTAAAACGAACGAAACAAAACCAGATGGTTTATAACGATTATTCTATTATTATAATTATGTACAAACAGTACTTAGTGGACTCTTGGGGAATGAACGGGCAATGTTGATTGATGTTCTCAGACTTACAAAATGAATCTAGTCACCGCGATTATATAACTTTTATTTGTAAATACGTTGGAGTAATACCTTAATTATTTAATAAAAACCTGAAACCTATCTGAGATTTTTACTTTTAAAAGTCCGCCTCAATTTTGTTCAAGTCTTTTATTAAAAATGCTATAACACAGAGTTTCTTTACAACATTCAAAAGAGTTCCAGTTCCTTAATCATAAAAATCAATGTGGTATTTTTTATGATTATGAAAACTGAATTTGACAATAATAGTTAATTAGTATGATTAGCTCCTAAGCCAAAACTACAATGTTGTTAATATAAATTATTAGGCATTTCACATTTTTTTATATTTACAGTTGCCAAATCGAATAATTTGTACATACACTGAACAATTCAACTAAGGATTTATTCACACAGGGCATTTTCTAATGGCAACCAAGAATTTTATATTCATATTCTGGACACTGAACATATAATATTCTTGCAGGCAACGTAATATAGTTACAGTAAAATTAAAAAACGCGTAGTAAAAAAAATGAAATTTAGGTATAATGTCATAAGAATTATTTATTCTTATGGTAATGTGTGCCAGAGGGCCGAGTGTAAGTTATTAAATGTACAAATGCTACTTGCGCGTTTGAGTCCATCTTTGTATAATCAACCTTATTACTATGAATATAAGATCAAAATTCAAAATCGTAACTCAAATTACGCTAGCAATTTTCGGACTTTCGGCCACTGATATAAGGCTCGTATTATAGAATCAAACTCAAACTCAAATCTCTGCTTGAGTAGTACTGTTAGAAAGGGATGTTGCTATATGCGATGAATAGCACCATCCCTTTCTAACTGTACTCAAGCAGAGATTTGAGTTTGAGTTTAATTCTAAAATACGAGCCTAAGAAATACCTGCCTTGTGAATAAATCTATCTTAGTTTTAAAGTTATAAAAGAATAAAGTCTGTATAAAATGAAAAATGCTATATCAATTAAATTCTTGGTATTATAATAGTAACTATAAAGATGGAAAACAGTTACATATTTACAAAACAGTTCAAAAAATAGATCTATAGTGAGGTATTAAATTAAATGTCACGTATTTGGTAATATGATGATACGTATAAGTACCATACCTATTGTACTTTAAATTACAAGAAAAAACCTACAGAGGGGCTTTAATTTTTTTTTTTTGCCTAAACTGAGTAAAGCTATGGTTATTATTTATTATAGAAAAAAAACCCGTCTAAAGGTTCCAGCTTCCTATTAAATATTTCGAGACACAAACCAGATGGTTTACTAACATCATCATTTTAAGTGAAATAGGTATTTCTTTGATAGATACTTTATCGATATAAATTTCAAATGAAAATATCAATTGAATGTCCTATCTACAATTATCAGCTAACAGTACACAGCTGGCCGGCTCGTTTTTAACGCACCCAATGCACTACCTACACTATAATAACATTAACACTAGCCCACAGCCACACTGCCATACATATTCTATTTCACAAAGTTATTATCCAGAAGGAAAATAAGGATTGTTATAACATGGCAGGGGAACGAATATAGGCGCACCATTTTTTTTTTCTTTTTTCGCTTTTCGCACTTGTCGGATTTAGGACTAACACAGACGATGCAATCTAAGAATCGACGAAATGTGGAAGCGACTTTACGCTCAGAGGGCCTAGCCAAAGTAACATTTGCAAATCTTCGTTATCGCTTCGCTTTCGAAACCATAAACGTTTTATTTGACATAAGGTTTCGTTAACTATAGAAATTTAAAACGTCAAATCCATGTTTCGAAGCGAAACGATAACGAAAATTACCATGTTATTTTGGCTAGGGGGGCTAACCGGCCGAGTAGTAAAGATCACATGCGAATGCGATGCGTAGGCTCTTATCTCTGCACAGTACCTATTTCTTAGATAGATATTTGTGCAGTAGGTATCTTTAGACTTCGTGAGATTGAATATGTAGATACAAACAATGTCAAAACGGTCAAAACTAATTTATAGTGCTTCATCACGGTGCAAGTAGCCCGCGCAAGTTGAGCACTTGCGCAGGTTACATGCTCCGTGGAAACACGTGAGCGGGTCCAGCTCCATAGCATTTTGCCCTCGCGCAAGTAAGTAACCCGCGCCTCAACGTGCGCAAGCTACATGCACCGTGTAGAAGCACCATTGTTAGGCCCTATTAGAAAGTTACCTATGCAGTTGAAGCATAATCTTTCACAAAAGCTGATAAATTTTAAGTCTATTTTAATCAATAACACTTCTCAATTTTACCTTACTAGCATTTTACAAGGCCGTAGACATGAATTTCACAACGTCACATTTGTTAGAACCTCAATACGCGCCGAACGTGCGCCGCGTACGGTGCTGGTGAAACGTGTTAAAGTTTTCATATGATTTCATGCACCGAATAGGGATGTTGACTAATGAATAAAATAACGAAATACTAATAAAAATCGTAAACATATTAAACTTTTAGAGTAGCTTGAATACCTCTTGGTTTTATATATTGCATATTATTTGTTTTATGACCCTTCAAAGTTGGGTGGACAAGTCCATTTAAAAAGTATAAAATTTATTAAAATAAATAATACCTTTAATTAGTCCGTAAAATGTATAGCAAATTTGTCTAAGAAACTATTTTGATAAACACAATATTTAATATAGCTGCCGAACAAATTTCCCACGCGTTGCATACAAACTAGCACGGCGTGACGTCATAACGTGCAAGCCATTAGTATGGAGCGTTTTTGATCGAGTCCATTTGTGTGCAGTTCACACTGTGATATCTCGGGCAGTTTTCATGCTAGCGAATTAATTCTTTTACCAATGTTTCTTTTTTTGAGAGGTAATTTATGTAACATAAAATAAAAAAAATAGTCAACATCCCTATTCTAAATGTGGCGCGTGCGGCGCGTACGATACTGACAAATGTGCGATCAGCTTTATGGGATAAAATCCTTCATTGTATTAACATCATAGTGAACAAACAAATGGACGTCGTTTTCCGCGAAAAAAATGCGATGACGATTTTACTCAAGTTATTAATTAATTATTGCGATTAAAATGAAAAATTTAAACTTCCGAGGCGCGGGTCTTTCATAAAATATTGCTTCATCTAAAAAAATCAATATCTTTAGTGGCGAGCAGGGCTTCAATTCTGTTAATCATATATACTTAGGGATAATTAACATTTCTATTCTCGCCTTATTGTCTTACAATTCCAAGTCTTTTAATACTTCTTGCGCTTCTTCACCATTTTTAACAAAATCGAAGCCCAAACTAAAATATTGATGAACTGAGAAATCACGGCACCTAATACTTAATATCAAATTGACATTATAAAGGCACAGGCAAAAATAATTTTAACTAAGTACAGTACAATATGACATTCATTAAACACATTTTGATTAAACGAAATAAAGAGAATAATAAAAAATATCAATATTTTTTTCTACGTCTAATATAAAAATCTATTACTATTTATAAATGAGAAAATAATAATATTTTATTTGTAATAAAATTAATTATTAATTCATCAAATTAATAAGATAGATACCTACATCATTGAACTTATATCTATATACAAATTTTATTAATATCAAGGGGATAATAAGATTATCTTAAAAACTATTTAATTTCACTAGTTTTCATCAAACTAAAATCAAAACTAAAAATTTTCGCTAAGACTCTTAAATTAGGGTAACTTGAATATAAGTCAAGCGACAGCATACCTACTGAATTTATTTGTTTACTTTACCAAAACACACGAGTTTGCAAATAAAAATGGCGTCGTCGTAAGCTTCGATCATCTATACCTGTGGATATTGCATGACAATGGCATTTGTGGGACACCTACAACTCCCCTAAAACGCAGCCCACTGTGAAAGTCCCCCACGACTTGTCATACAATTTGACATTTAGTGTCGCGTGATTTGTCAAACGGCATGTGCCACATCAGCTTTGTTATTGTATGACGTGCTACCTACATCCTCAGGTATAGATGATCGAAGCTCAATGGCTATTTAGTGTTTGTCACTTTTTAAGAGGATTGTCAACCACGTGGTCTCCATACAAACGGCGATAACGTTTCCCACCCTCTAAACCTTAACCTACAGCAATGAATTTTTGGTATGTTTTTGAAATGCCTAAATACTAGGGCTGTACGTTTTGATTTTTTAAATATCTAAGTATAATAGATTTCGAAATATTGGCACTTCTGTGTTTTGTATGAAATCACTAAAATGCAAATATTTCGAAATCTATTATAGATATTTAAAAAATCAAAACGTACAGCCCTAGTATTTAGGCATTTCAAAAACATACCAAAAATTCATTGCTGTAGGTTAAGGTTTAGAGGGTGGGAAACGTTATCGCCGTTTGTATGGAGACCACGTGGTTGACAATCCCCTTAACCACATCAAATAGATTTGGAGGCTGTTGGTAAAATAAAAAACTACGATCACATATTTTTATAAGAAAATCTGGAGTAAAAAGCTATAAAATTGGTCACACACTATGTTTAAACAATGTACATCTAATTGATATGAGAATACAAGCCTACATAGGCTAAGATATAAGCCATGCGATACATCCGTAGCGATACGCTCTTTGCTATGCGATGAAGTGATCGCTATAGAAGTTTTTTTCTTCAATGCGTTAACAAAATAACAAATCTTAGAACCGACCGACACGCTAAAACTCTTGGCTTTGTAAAAACAAATAAAGATTTTGGTTCAGCAATGTTTTGAATGAAAGCTATCGTCAATACAGATCTTTTTAACTATTTGCCACAGTCCTCTTATGATAAAAGGCTAATTATGGCGTTTACCTAATAGAATATAGTATAATACCATTACAACATCAACTATTTGGTATATCTGCAATAATCACAAAACAATTTATTTAAAAGTCAGTTATTAATTTTTTCATAAAACTGACAGTTGTGACGGGATTGTTCCAAGTGAATAATCCAGTGCATGCTTTGCTACTGATATAATATAAAATTTTATTTTTTTATTATAATATTCTATGTCCTACTTCGAGACACGATCCTTTCAGCAAGCGATTCTAACTGAACTATTTTCACAATATCAACATCGTATAATATCTTTGCATATTCAGCTACCTACCTACAAAACTAAAGAAAACCATTTTTTGCTAAATTACTTCAGCACTTCAACACAACCATTCACATGTGATACGATTCAATGTGACTCGTTGCGAATAAAGGGATTCTTTTCGATATCGTTAACAGTTGACAATTTGACATAACTCGTACTCGTTAAGGACTGAAATAAAATATATCTCTACCCTGTGTGTAGATAAAAAAGCTAGAATCACCTATTGAAAACACTATCCACTATCACAAACTTGTCCATAGTCTCACATCTCGTCGGTGAGGCCGTTGGTGGTACCGCTGGTGGAGGCGCGGGGCTCCGGGGTGGTGCCTAGACTGCCGTAGGTGGCGCCGCCCCGGGAGACCCGCACACGCCCCCGACGACGGGTTATGCCTACGAGACAACGTCGCTTTCATTACGGTCTCAATGTGATGTGTGCACAAGCTTTAAATGGGCGATTTTCAGAGACCAAAAAAGAAAATAGTTCAAAGAATCTCGATAGATGGCGTTTTATGGAAGCCATGCCGTTGTAAAGTTGCCTTCAAGGCCTACCTACAGCATTTGCAATCAAAATTTCCCAAAAATTGCATGCGATAAATTGCTTTGTTAACTTTACGACTCGGCTTTCATAAAACACCATCTATCGATTTTTTTAAGTATTTTTTGAGCTGTCAGAAAATCGTCCATTGGCGTAAATCACCCAGGTCTTCACGTTTCCATAGCTCAATTTATTCGCTACTCAGAAAAATCGTACGCAAGAATGCTGGGGCGCAAGTCTGCTACTGTTAACACCATAATCGTGTTTCAATCGTGTGTGAGTTGTTATGCTTATTGACACAGTTTTTATTTCAATCTTAATCTTAAACCCAAAACCGAAACACGAAATAGCAGACTTGGGCCCCAGCTCGGTGACAACCTCTGCTGGGTGATGGCGAAGAGTACGGAAGCAACAAAGAAGTTTCTGTGCCCTATTTAACGATTTTTCTGTGCGAAGAATAGGCTATGGAAAAATTAGATACCGGGTGGTGCAATGAAGGTGGACCAAAAAGGTTACCACTCGTGAAAGAGAAAAGGGTGAAAAAGGTTTCTGCAAAAGCGATACTTATTGCTTGTAGTTAAGTTAGGAAAAGCGGCCTATCAGAAGAATAAAATGATTACCAATCATGAATTACAAATATTTTATGCTCTTTAGCCAGTTCCTAGACCAAGGCCTCTAACAATCGTACCTTAGTGGTGTTTCAGTAGTGTTACTCTCTTGGCACAGTTTCTTGTTACTAAAACACAACATTCAAACTAACTAGCGCCACTCCCGCCAAAAAAAAATACCGTGTAAATACACAATTTATTAAAACAAGCTAATGGTCCCCTCGCAAAATATAAATTGTAATTTTTTAACAAATTCAAGCTTATGGTCCCCTCGCAAAATATAAATTGTTATTTTTTAACAAATTCAAGCTTATGGTCCCCTCGCAAAATATAAATTGTAATTTTTTACCAAATTCAAGCTTATGGTCCCCTCGCAAAATATAAATTGTAATTTTTTAACAAATTCAAGCTTATGGTCCCCTCGCAAAATATAAATTGTAATTTTTTAACAAATTCAAGCTTATGGTCCCCTCGCAAAATATAAATTGTAATTTTTTAACAAATTCAAGCTTATGGTCCCCTCGCAAAATATAAATCGTCATTTTTTAACAAATTTAAGCTTATGGTCCCCTCGCAAAATATAAATTGTTATTTTTTAACACACAAACTCACGTGCCAAATAATTGTTTGTAGTGTTGATGGTAAAGTGAAAAAAAAACTAAAAACGGCCATCGTTTTGTTTTTCGTTAAAAAAAACCACAATAAATTATCTGACATTAAATTTGTGTTTATAAATAACAAATGATATTTTGCGAGGGGACCATAAGCTTGGATTTTTTATAAATTGCGTATTTACACGGTAATTATTTTTTTGCGGGTATGGCGCTAGTGTTGCATATAAAGCCACTCTACCAATCACTTTTAAGGTAACATACTATTTGAATAATAATATAGCATTTGAAGGTAACTATACCTTATACAAAAAGAACATTATAAGGATATTGAATTATGCAATTATAACGTAATACAGTATAATTTTAAAATTCGAGATTTTTGCATTCACAATTCTATTTAGTATTGTAATACAGTATAATTCAAGTTTATAGTGTTTGTTGGTAAACTTACCACATCGAAATTGAAATAAGGTTTAAAATCAATCAGTGAAATTTGACATTTGTGGATGTTGACCGTAAGAAAGAGACCTTCGATCCCTCTCGAGTGATACCTTATTGAAGCTATGTTGATGGAATGTAAATGACGATGCATGCAGGATCACGTAAACCAAGCAACGGCCGAAGTATAAGTAGCCACAAATAACTGACTTAAGGCGGTTGTATGACCGAAAGTGGCGCCCTCAGAGGTTTTTATTTAATAAGTTATTAATAGAAAAAGATTTTAATAATGTTTATCGTGGAGATTTTAGGGCCCACGGTCTAGTATTTTTAGAAGGTGTCACTACATTCCCTCGTAGTCATTCGTAGAAGTAGATAGCAAATGTGTCAAAAACGGCCACTTTTAGCAGTTTTGCTATCTACTTCTAGCAGAGATTACGAGGGAATGTAACGATACCGTCTAAAAATACTAGACTGTGGGCCCTAAAATCTCCACGATAAACATTTTTAAAATTGTGTATTAGAATTATAATATTACATATAATTCACCACGGCGCCACTTTCGTTCAGGGTACCACCTTAAACTGATTTTCAACAAAAACAGAAATAAAAACACTATTTCTTTATCTTTACAAATGTACAAAATTGATCATGCAATAAAGCTCAGTAATGATACCTAAAATTTACCAAAGTATAAAACCCGCAAAAAGATAAATAAGATACAATACAAATCCTTGATTATGGCACATACGCTTATCGTTTTATTGGGAAAGTTGATAAAATAATTACCTACTTCCAATGATGATTCGTAATATATCAGTATATCAGGGTCATGATTTAAAAAGTCCCACAATCTAAGATAGATAAAAACAATCACTCGCTATTGTGATAACTATAAATTATTTAGTTTTAAGTGAAGTGAAACTACGAAATGACGTCAAGTCACAAATGCTTTTGGAATATCAGTGATTTGTTTTACAATAGTGCACTTGGTGAAGAAAATAAGAGTTTTATTCTTAATGTGTAATTTACTTAAAAATTGACGTTGATAACCGTTTTTAAGTATCTCAAAGCCAATTTTTAAGAAAGCTTGTAATTAACTTAATTTTTGTGCTATAAGAATAAAACCACTAATTTCCTACTTACTAGTGCACAGATATTAAATTCGTGGTTGTGACAATAATTTCTATTTATGCACTAAAATGCATTCATTTTGTGAATTTATAATTGATTACGTATCTTACTTCCATTTGGGTCGGACTTAGTAGCTCCTTACATCGGCAAAGGAAAAATAAATATATATATTAGTCTGAGTTTTATTTACCCGCATTCTACAATCTATAGTTGTACATTGGACCTTTATTACTTAACTTTATATGTGATATAAATGTTAATATGATGATTGCGCAATGAATATTAATATGGCTGAATGCTATTAATACACATGCCTGGAAATGCATACCTTAAAATTGGTCGGTGCCATACATAGTGCTCTACAACTAAAAAATAAAACGAAAAGAAATTATAAAAATAATTTTATTTCTATTACATTAATTATAAACTTGCCGTCGGTACACATGACACTGATAAAGCCGTAACCTTTGATCATAAACCTATATTTCCCTCTAAATTAAGTACTAACTTTAAGTAGGAGATTCTCCAGTGTTGTGAAATGGTGTATAAAATCTCATGCTTTACAAATACTATTGAATTATATTTAAACTGTACAATTTTACTAATTACACAATTATATTGTATTCAATAATCATATTCACTTTAATAGGAACATAGAGGGCGCCTCCAAAAAAACATAAAAAAATCTCTTTGAAAACCACAAAGAATAATACAGAAAGAAAAATATACAAAATTAATAAATAAATCAACTATATTTGTTCTGTTTTCTGGCGTTTACAGGCGTACCTGCAAGAACAGAGCGCTCCTTGTATATCGATAGTAACTTTATAATGAAACGGAGCAAAGTGTTACCAACACCTGATTTTAGCCTCTGCCACCAGTTAGTATACTATACTTGTACCCATTCCATTAGTCAACTTGAAGATAGGAAATTAAATAATAATACAATGTGCACAGCGTTACATATATAATAAAATTAAACATAGTTTGTGTTGCGCAGAAACTGACTAGGTGCGTTTCTTTTCCGCCACAAGCTGAAAGCGGTTTTCTTGTGATGTTTCTAAATAGCTAAACCTTATGCCAATACGCATTTTTTTAACTTTTAAAGTTGCCAGCCAAAACTGCCAGCTATAAAACGATTGATTTAATAAAAAATCTTCAACGTCGAAATATCCAATTACTTTCCAAAATATAACTAACTCAACCTTTTTCTGAAGTAAATCAGTAAGTTCACCTTACTGACTTTCATTTGAAACCGGAAATAAAACATAACCTAGCCGTTTCTTTGCCATAAACCTACTCCTATTATAACTAGACAATTAAATAAAAATCTAACTCTATCATTCGCACAAAATAAATAACATTTTAATCAAAATAAATATCTCATAATTACTAAACATTTATTTTCCCACGATTATAATTAGGTATATTATTATATTTTGGAAATCGTGGTCATACAAAAAGAGAAGCCATGTATACTAAAATTGCAAACATTTAATAAGTTACTCTACAATTATTCACTATCCAATGTCATGCCTTTATTTGAAACTAACGGTGGTTAAGTACTACTCTGGATAAGTACTTTTATTGCTAAGTGCTAACAAAAAGGTGTGCAAAAGGCAGTGACAAAGCAACCACACTGAAGGAATATTCGAATAAATAAAACTATAAAAATATAATTTAAATTCGAAATTATATAGGAATGATCGTATCGAAGCTAACACAACGATCTGTACATGCATATTACAATAAAAAAATATTCGTGATTTGTAATAAAAATTAACAGGTGTCCCGACAACCAACTATATTGGTTAGAAACCGTACCCTCCAAGGTTTGTAACCAGCGATATAGGGCATGCATTAATATTACATCATAATTTAATGATTATATTAAAATGATGGTCGCCGATTGCAAACCTTATACAATAAATGCTTTTAACAATAGTAAATGGAAAGTAAACCAGACTCCCATACAGTCATTCGCGTCGTTCAGCAACTAAACTACTTGTACGATCGGCATTAAAAGTAGCTAAACACTTAATAATTTTGTCACACTAACGACAGCATTAGTTCAGTTAACACTCCTACCAACTACATGAATGGAGTATTTGGTACGACATAGTACTTAGTGTACAAATACTTCTAAGGCCAACCATACCCAGCGTTTAGGAGACGAACTCGCAAAATATATAACGTTATTTATAGCGACGGGTTCCATTATAATTGAAACAATATTCATCGCCTTAAATAACTTGAGGTGCTCATGCATTCTATACGAGTAGGTTTTACGATGTTAGCACAACTACTGAGATTGTTAGTTTTAAATATAGTTATCTATTTTTCTAAATAATAATTTGTGTTTTTAACTCTTCTTTGCATGAGCACCGAAGACACGAAGACAGGCTCAAAGTAACTAGGATACAGTTTAAACCATTGATGTATTTATCCACAAACATCGAACTTTAGTATTTATATACATATAAAAATCCAGATACTTAAATCTGGATTTATAATGTTACAAAAATATACTGTTCCTAGAGACATTGCCATCCAACATCCAATAACTTAACTACCGCTGCCAAAACGTATGAAGCGATAATAACTGCTATATCACTAAAGATGAATCATATCACTAAAGCATAATCATATTACACACATAAAATAGTATGATACTTGAGATTTTAGTTACTTTCTATAAGCAGTTACTATTGTTCAAGAGGCGTTAGTAAGGAAACACGAACGAGAATGATCTATGTTATCTATGTCACTGTTTAATTAATACTATTCATTAGCTTTAACATTAAATAAGTAAATATTAAGTATCAAAACAGCTGTCAAACAACTTTGGTTTCTATTCGTTGGAGTTAAAGTTCATTCTCGTTAGTCCCAAGCGCGCTATACTCGCGGACCGGTCATATTATTCTTTACATAAACATAGGTGGGACCCGTGCCGTTTCTTACTCGTGTGAGCGAGGTCTCCGCTACGCCCATCTCCTTCCCGCGCAGGAGCTGATTGGCTAGCTTTTGTTTGTTCACCGGCGAACCTGGAAAAGAGTTTTAGAGTCACCTGCCTGCTGGATCAACCTGATATTTTATATAATTTTTATCACAAACAATAAACGATTTAATGATAATATTTTCAAAATGTTTCAAAATTTAGAGATTTTAAAAGTATGTGTATTTACAAGATATGAATATTTTAAATTTAAAAACTTAAACGAAGCTCATGAGTGCTAACAATATTGTAATAATAATAGACAGAAAATATATATAGGTAATGAAAAGTCGTAAACTCACTCCCTATAAAAACCAATATCAAATAGCAATTAGTAATATGGGAATTGCAAACTTACTGTTTAGTTCAACACTGATTTTACACTGAACATCAGCAAACGAAACACTATTGGAATGAACGGATCTTTAATACGAAAATTCATAAAAGCAACGTAAGTCAATTACGCGTAGTTAAAAAAATAATCTTTGTCTTACATGTTAAGGTTGATTATTGTTCGTTACCATTTCGTTACATGTTAATCACAACCCAATTTAATTAAAGAAATAAGTATGCATTTCCCATATTCAGAAGCTTTAATGTTTTGTCACCTACCTTCAGTTGTTAGTAAAGTAAATGTTGAACTAATTAGTAGCGAAACATAAGCATAAAATATAATTAAAACCAAGAAAAAAACTGATAAAACAAAAACACACAGAAACACCATAATTAAGTAAACTTTTGACAGCTTCACTTTTATAGAGACGATTTACTTTATGGTTGGGTACCATAAACAAACATACCTCAGATTTGGAAACTGTATTTTATTCTGATATTTAACATAAAAAGCTCACAAATCACTTGGTAAGTATAAATAGGTTTATACATTTAAAACAAAACTTTCTTGAAACTTTATCAGAAATTGCACCTCAGCACCCAAAACTTAAAACTTTAAAATTGTAATAAAATATAATAGTCTATAAGGTCCAATATACAAGCGAATAAATTGGTGCAAATAATAAGTGCAAGATAATTGAATGGAGGAGAATGCATGCAAAGCTTTGGAGTCTTGCTTGACATAAAAGTGCTAAGTGAAAATGTAATAATTTTATGAAATTAAATGAATCGATGACAAAAATATAAAACACAACTTGACTTGACAAACGCACCTAATGAAGCACACCTAAACTATTCCTAAATAGTTTACAAATGGGTTCGCTTCGAGGGTAGCTGGGACTGCGCATATGGAGTGCCCATCAAGAAATCAAATAAAGCAGTTTTGTGAAATAAAGCCTTTTAGAGCTCACAAGTTCTATTCTGCTTTTATCTTTAATACAGTTTTACTCTCTTTAATAAAGTTTATGTTACATAGTTTCTTAATTAATTGCCTTAAATCCATCGGTAAATGTAAGTCCCCAGATTCATCCTGGCCCAAGAGTTCAAAATAGTTGTTTATGTGTACTTAATTTTCAACAAATTATTTTGAACACCAGCTTGAAAACACGTGTGTTCAGATTTGTGAGTAGGTCGGCACGGGCGGTAAAGTATGCAGCTCACCGATATAGCTGAGCATGACGGGCAGGAATATGAGCCCGTGCGCCGCGCCCACCAGCACGATGCCCAGGTACATGCGGAAGTAGAACACCTAACAGAACAGTACACCATTAAAACAGAACTGATCATTTATCAAGGTCAGGGCAGGCCTCCATCACCATCACTCGCTCAAGATCGCGCGATAAGCACCGCTAGCCGTTCCAGAGGGCCGAGGGCAGAGGGCCGCCACGCGCCCGCCGCCGTACAAGCGCGGCATCTTACTGCACAAGTAGATATTGCCTCTTTATAATAGTAACAATGTCGAATCGACATTAGGTACTGTGCCGTGTACGAATATCAAAATCAAAAAACCAATAAAGAATTGTCGTTTTTCACATTATGATATTATGCTACGCAGTTCATTTAAAAGAAGACAACCCTAACGTTGCGTCGCCAGAAAAGGTAAGCACGCGATAGAAAGAGAGGCAACTACTAGGTGAACTGCGCGACCTAAATTGCACTTTATTGTGTCGGAGCAAAAGTCGCTATTTATTTAAATGACTTTGCCGCGTGCTGCTTCTGTACTTGTACTATTAGTTATTCTGTGGCCTGGGTCTAATTATATTGGAATAGGGTTGCCTCTTTTTGTCTTATAGTAATTGCCAGGACTTTTTGGGTCTGTTAAATAAATTGAAACTTTATAACTATGTACTTACCCCCGTATCTATAGACGAGTAAGTAATGACTTGAGTAAAACTTGTAATTTTCTAACGCTTCTCATATCATATTCACATGCAATTTATAGTAAAATTCATCTTAAATGACTACTTAGTGCAGTTTTGGTCCATTTAACGTTAATTTATACTATAAAATGCGTGTGAATATAATATTAGAAGCATTTGAAAATTGCAAGTTTTACTCGAGTCATTACTTACTCGTCTTAGATACGGGGGTTAATTATTAGGTTAGTTATTTAGGTTATTTATTGGTTATTATATATTGGTTATTTATTTAGGTTAGTTATTTAGCAATACACTTATAGTTTCATTGAAATCAAGAGAGTAGTTTTCAAGTTATGAAAGAGTTTGGAGGAAACGCCAAGCGCACTGAAATATACTCATCAACTTTGTCTAGGGACACAGGTGTTATTTTCATACAAACGTAACCTTGAAGTAACTTTGAAGCCTTGGTTTCCTGCCAGGGATGTACCGTGCTGTGATCTGATAATGGCCATCCAGGGAGTGAATGGAGGAGATTCAGATCGCTATACACACCCAACTGATCTGATTAGCATTCTAAAAGATTGATGGGTCAGAGTTCTCAGTTTCAGGATTTCTATACATTTTCATGCTATTTTCGCGGATTTTTTAAACATGTCCATTAATCTTTTAAAATGCTGGTCAGATTAGTTAGGTGTGTATAGCGATCTGAATCTCCCCCATTCACTCCCTGGATAGCCATCATCAGATCACAGCACAGTACATCCCTGGCAGAAAACCAAGGCTTTAAAGTTACCTCGTTTGTATGAAAATAACACCTGTGTCCCTAGACAAAGTTGATGTGTGTATGTGCATTATTACGTCCGACGTAAGATTCACCATCCGCGTTATGACGTTATAACGCGAGTCAAAGTAACAGTTTTCAAGACCATATAATTTTTCTGCTTTAAAAAGATATCGCGAGTTGTTGATGTGGTCCTATAAATCGTTGGATAAGTCACTCAAAATAAACATAAATCGATGGCCAGACTCGTTGTTTTTTATATATACAGACATTTTACTAAATTATAAAAAGATAAAGTAGAGTAAATACACACACCAACTTTGTCTAGGGATACAGGTGTTATTTTCATACAAACAAGGTAACTTTGAAGCCTCGGTTTTCTGCCAGGGATGTACCGTGCTGTGATCTGATGGTGGCTATCCACGGAGTGAATGGAGGAGATTCAGTTCGCTATGCACACACAACTAATCTGACTAGTATATATCTTCCAGTGGCGAGGGGTGAAATTATGGCGAAGGTAAGTCGCTCTACAAAAATGATGAAAAATGTTATGATCTGCACAGTGGGATTTTCAAAGGTAAGCCGATGGGAATCGGCTTGTATGGACCCTTCGCCACTGAAGCTTCGTATGAGTTTTTGCAGAGTTCTTTAGGGTAAGCCTATGCCGCGCCACGCGCCAGGCCACGCCAAGGCCACGCGCTTCTGCTGTAGCTAAATAATTAGCGAGCGGAGTTAAGGAAAACTTTTTCTTACTTTTCTATCAACTTTCCACGAACATTAGTTTAAAAGTGTATATTTCCACGAACAGACTGTAGAAAGTATACATACCTGGAATATCTGACTCTTGGCGAACCCGAGCACTATAATGCCCCCGAACTTGGTGAGCGTGATGCCCGAGAGCACGGAGGAGCCCATGCGCGCGAGCGCGGCGGCCGCGCGCGTCACGCGCGAGCCGGCGCCGCCCGCCGCGAAGCTGTGCACCAAGTGCGAGCAGAACTCTACCGCTATGCCCACTGCCATCACCTGTGGGCCGAAGTAAAACGTAGTCACAGAATAGATATAACCAGGGATTAAAATACCGTTAAAAAATAACGATACAAAATCCGTTCAAACCTTTTAACGGTAAATTTACCGGTAAAAATAACGTTAAAATTATTGTACCGTTATACTTTACCGGTACAATAGTACCGGTAAAATGTAAATGTAAAATGAAGAACTGATGTAGAATTCTACTTCACAAAACGTACGTCACGTACTGTAGACTGGATAGAAACAAAGAAGCACAATAACCGAACAGAGTATTGAAAAATGGCATGGTAACTCTGTAAAAAAATCCTGACTATCACCATAAAAACTTATAAAAATAAATTTCAAATAGTCAGATTTCGTAATTTTCAACGACAGTGATATGATTTTTTATGCAAAAAGGATAGCTTTTTTATCACAATAACCGAGTACATTTTTAATAAATGATCTAGTATTTCAGAAATCAATAATAATGTCCTAAATTTCGTCAAATTTCTGGCGAAGTGTCAATTAAAGCTATGCAATATTCAACCTTATTCTAAAGACATAGTGAAAGAGTAAATTTCGTGAACGGCCTCGCCTTAAGACTTCTAATTTCCCGCGGCACTCACAGCGGAAATCGCGTCGCTCAACGTGGCGAGGTTCGCAGCAAACATTTCTGTGTTAGCAACAAAACAATAATTTACGCTTTACCTCTAAATATTCGAAATGCACCTAGCAAGTACGAATTTAAAAAATGGTCCGTGAGCACTAAATGAGTTCTTCACGCTAGTCTCGTCGTATCTGACATTGCTACTGCTTTTTATATGTATGTATGATTTATGTAGGTATACATGTATTTAATTATGTTTTTATTAGGATTTAGTATATACTTCATGTATAATTTTGTACTTATTTTTTTGATTAAGGTTTTTTTTAATAAGTTTTGTTTATTACCGCCACGATTTTTCTCCTTAACAACTTACCGGTTGACGGGTAGAGAATGCCCTTGGGCATTAAGTCTGTCATTTGCTGTTTTTATTTTAAGCAATAAAGATTAAATAAAATAAAATAAATTTATAACAATAAATAATTTAATTCAAAGTTACATAATCAGCCCAGAGGCTGTAACTATTGATCATAATTCTGCCGCTATACCTACTGCCAATAGTAAAATCAATATTTTTCCTCAATAAAGTGCGTTATATTCGATTTCTATGACACATTCTGAATTGCCATAAAAATTATTCGCTTTGCCTTTTGATAGTATCTTACAAGCATGAATATTTGTAAATCTGTAGGTATATTAAAAATGACAAAATAGTTTGAATATAGTAAGTACTTACCAAGTTGACAAGTGAGACTGCGTTGAGACTAATGCCCCACCAGTACATAATGCCGCCGAGATTCACTACGATCATCGTGATCGTTATCACCACCACCTGCACAATACAAAATATCATTTATATCATTTATGGTGGATAAGTTTGTGTGTTTAAAAGCAAAATCTTCATTATCAAGTAAAGAGGTAATATTTTCCTATTATTTTAGCTAATTATAGACGTTTTTTATAAGTTTGATTTTTAGGGTTCCGTAGCCAAAATGGCAAAAACGAATCCCTTATAGATTCGTCATGTCTGTCTGTCTGTCTGTCCGTCCGTATGTCACAGCCATTTTTTTTAATACTTTCTTCAGTTGACATAAGTTGAGATGATTGATAATACATTTTTTTAAAGAAATAAATATTATTTATACATTGTTACAAAAATCCCCTAAAGCCAAATATAGAAGATAGAGACCATTAAACTAAACAACTTTTATAATAGGACCAACTTTGAAATCGCGAAAAGAAAAAACAGCTGTTTGATACAAGAAATAATAACGAATATGTCAAAATGTACGAAACTGTTTTTCGCGATTTCAGAGTTGGTCCTATAAAAAAAATGATAAGTTTAATGGTCCCATCTACCATATTCGGCATGATAATAAATTTAAATATCCATGATTTGGGCTTATGCTTATCCAAATTATTATACAAAGGGTAACAATGTAATAAGCGATTTCATTAGAAAAAACCGGCCAAGTGCGTGTCGGGCCACGCGCCGTAGGGTTCCGTAGTTACCTTATACCATACCATATTTTAATACCACTATAATTTTTCGTCTGTAAAAATAACTTTGTTTTTCAGTGTTGATATGAATGACAACGTTATATTGCGGTTTTGGAAAATATGATATATCTCTAAAACTAATTACTACATCTCGTTCAAACCAATTTTCAGTGAAAGTTTTTATTAAGATCTATAGCATATTTTTTTTAGATTTTTCACTCTTATTTTTTTTTAGTTTTTTACCACTTTGGCAGTGTTTATCTTTCAAACGGTTGTCTTTGAGAAAAAAATGTCTTAGGAACCTCAATGTCATTTTTAAAGACCTATCTATAAACACCCCACACGTATTGGTATGAAGAAATTTTTTTTTCAGTTTCATGTATGGGGAGCCCCCACCTTAATCTATATTTTTTTTTATTTTTGTGTTAAAATCGTTAAGCGGTTAACAGAATACATCTACCTACTAAGTTTCAACTGTGTAACCCTAATATTTTCGGAATAAAATGGCTGTGACATACGGACGGACGGACGGACAGACAGACAGACATGACGAATCTATAAGGGTTCCGTTTTTTGCCATTTCGGCCACGGAACCCTAAAAAAGAGTATAACTATAACACGTTCCTAGTATTTTACTCACCAAAGCAGAGAACAAATCGAAGCCCATAAGCACGAATGTTACAATAAATATAGACAGCACAGATATGCCCATACTCTTCAGCGTGTCGGGCCACATCGTCAGGTACTGTTCGTAGAATACGTAGAACACGGAGTAGGGGAATACGTTGGTTGTTGTGTTTTTGCCTTGTTCCCGCAGATTCCTGTTCAATGTTTCCGTCAAGTTGGCGGAGATGGAGCGAGCGGTGCGTAGGGCTGAGTAGTAGTCGCTGCTCGTTTTGAGGACTGTGTGGTAACCTGCAGGAAGATATTTGTCTATAGACTGTGGAAGTATGACGTCGCATTTTTTTTTAATTAATTAAATTTTTTTTTATATTTGACAACATCACATACATTGCTCCGATCCCAAAGTAAGTAAGTAGAGCACTTGTGTTATTGAAATCAGAGATAACGGTGGTATCACAAACACCCAGACCTGAGACAATATTGAAAAGTTCATTTTCTACATTGAACCAGCCGGGGATCGAACCCGGGACCTCAAGAGATGGTGACGCCTTGAAAACCGGAATACAAACCACTCGACCACGGACGTCGTAATGGCGGAGTTTGACATTTTGGGTAAAAAGAAACATCTGAAGCAAGCAAGTTTCTCTTCTTGAGACATGGAATCACAACCAGGAGGGCATAATACTTATTCCTATCACCAAAATAACTCAATAATTTGATAACAAAGCAAAAGTGCCAACGTTCTCGTGTTTGTTTTTACCCAATTTTACGTCATCACTTCCACGGTCTATTTTTTAACGCCGAATATGGTCCATGACCATCAAACTGAACAACTTTTTACTATGGGACAAATATTAAAATCGCGAAAAAAAACAGCTGTTTCATACAATTTGATATTTTCGATATTAATTTTTATATGAAACAGAAGATTTTTTTTCGCTATTTCAGAGTTCGCCATAGTAAAAGTTGTTTAGTTTGATGGCTATCTACCATATTCGGTATTATTTTGTAACTCGTTGTATAATAGTACTAAACGTAAAGAAACCTATCCACGCGAGGACAATCAAATAATAAGATACTCTTGTTGCACGGGAATAAAGTACAATTTTCAAATTGCACAGCGCTGCGTGCCTATTGTTTCGCCTCCGAAGCGCTTCTCTTTCTATCGCGTAGCTCTGTCTCAATCGACACATGACAGGGACGCGCGCTGGCTTGACTGAGTCACCCGCGAGCAGTAGGCTAATAATAAAAGTTTAAGCGCCAGAGTGAGACCCCCTGGTTGAGCGAAGTTTTTTAAACGTAACAAATTTACATAAATATTAATAAACAATAACAAGTGCCGCCGAACTCTTTAGCCTTGCCAAGGACAAGAACAAGTATGCTGAGCTGACTGCCAACCTTCACTAGTTGGAGAGGCACCATAAGAAGAAGAGGAACAAATCTAAAGAGGTCAGTTTCTTAAAGGGTGAAAAGTATTGCTGAGAATACGACCTTACGGGATTACGCGACAATTACGTTGTATTTTATTTTTATTTTATTGGGGACAACAACTTAGCCTTAAAATATATTTGCGATGCGTGGATAACGGTGTGGGTTTCGCAATGAACCAAACAAAATTGTATGAACATGTATACTTATCATTTCATATGATCATATGATCGTCCTGAATAAGTTTTAATTAATTTCCGAAATAGTGACTAAAATAATTTTTAATGTTATGTTCGTATACAATTACCTTGATAATAAGTGGCTCCTACTCTGGCTTGCGTAGCGTTGAGCATCTTATAGTTGACTGCTCGCTCGTACGCGGCGTGGCCTCCCTTGGCGCAGTTCTCATTAGGATTGTCTTGCAAGAAGAATGGTACGTAGTGCTTGAAGTCCGTGGGCTTTGGCCGGGACTCGCGGCCCACTAGTGGGATTTTACACGAGTTGCATGTCAGATCCGCTGTAAGGAAGAAAAGACAATTAACGTGTTAACAAAAGTTAGGGTTCAATAGTGATTATTAAGCGACTACATACAATGTAGACATATAATACACATACAATAAAAAAGGGTTATAAAGGCGAATATGGTAGATAGGGTACCATGCATGAAAATGGTTGAACCTGGAATTGGCAAAGTTTTTTTTAATTTGTTTTTAAAAATTCAAAATGACAACCTTAGATGCAAACAGACTATTGTATTAGATAATCAATCACATTAATGGGTAAAAGCAAGACACAATTTTGTTCTACGGTTGCCACCATGCAGTTTATCATAAAATAGTTATTTGTTATACAAGTGACCAAAATCAATTTGTGCTGCGTGTGCCGACTTTAAATCACGAACTAGCGAAGTAGTCTAGAATTGAATCATGAGCGTAGCGAATGATTCTAATATAGACTACTGAACACCGTGAGTGATTTAAAGGCACGAGGCAGAGCAAAATTTTGGTCTCGTGTTAAACATACAACTTTTCACCTCTAACAGCGAGAAAATTTTTACGTGACTTTCCTGTAAAAAGGTAAATTCAGCATTAGAAACTTGTTCACTCAACTCTTTTGGAGTTAGACAACATCTTCATCGTTACGCACTAATTTTTTGTTTTATCACAAAAATAGTTCGATCAAACCTATGTTGAATTTTTTATTTATAAAGTAGATTCCCGTCGTTTTGTTTAACATTACGCAGTGTTTTTCTCTTATACATTAATATCCCATCTTATTTATTTATTTATAATCATAAAACACTAATTTGTTAATTAATTTTATTAATTTTTCTTATTTTATATTTATTTCATACATGCGACCATTGCGACCTCATTTCGTCATTACTCTTTTTTTCGAATTATCAACCTTCTTTTTTAATAATCCTTATTTAAAACTCCTTGGTATATCCGTGCATTTTATTTTTTTACTTTTTAATCCATGTATGACACCATAAAGCACTCTTTCTATCCTTTCAAAAAACAATCAAAATCCAATATAAATTCCTTCTGTTTAAAAACTGGTGATCAAACTTTTGAATCTGACAATGAGGTCGCTAAAGTTTTTGAAGATTTCTTTGCTAGAATACCTGTAGAAACTACCAGTACTCTTAGTGCTAGTCCCAACATCGCTGTCTCCCTTCTGGAGTCTAGTGTTGATAAGTGCAATGAAAGTTTTTCCTTTAAATATATAAATAGTGCAGATATCATTAAAGCTTTTAAAACAATTAATGTTAAAAAAACAGAAGATCTTTGGGGCATGTCAACAAGCATTATTAAATCAATAATTGATATACTAGCCCCCTACTTGGCTTTTATTTTTAACAAATGTATTGACGAGGGGGTCTTTCCTGACTTAATGAAAAATAGTAAATTGATTCCTCTTTTTAAATCTGGGGATAAAAGTGACCCAGCTAACTTTAGGCCAATATCTATACTACCAGCACTTAGTAAAATATTTGAAAAAATTATATATTCCCAATTATTAGATTACTTTACATACAATAATATACTTCATAAAAACCAGTTTGGATTTTCCAAGGGTAAAAGTACTACTGATGCTGGAATTGCACTTCTCAAACATATTCTTGACGCTTGGGAAGAAAAGCAGGATGTAATTGGCATTTTCTGTGACCTTTCTAAGGCATTCGATTGCGTTGATCACCAAACACTATTAAAGAAGCTAGAACATTATGGTGTCTCTGATAAGTCGGTTAGGCTTATGAAATCGTATTTGTACAATAGAACTCAGAAAGTAGTAATTAATAGAACTGAATCTACTGGAGCCCCCATCAATATGGGTGTGCCACAGGGATCAATATTGGGCCCATTGCTGTTTCTAATTTATATAAATGACCTTCCCAACTACGCGAGTAATTTATGTGAGACTGTACTATTTGCGGATGATACTTCTTTAGTTTTCAAAGTAAACAGAGGTAATAACTGTTCCGACGAAGTAAATAGTGCCCTCTCTAAAGTTTCACACTGGTTTAATAGTAATAATTTAGCACTTAACCCCAAAAAAACTAAATGTGTAAAATTTTCTTTACCTAATGTTGAGAAAACAAAATTAAATATTAAATTGAATGACGATAAAGTAGACTTTACTGAGAGTACAAAATTTCTAGGTATTACACTAGATTCTCGATTGCAATGGGATCCACATATTGAAGCCTTGTCAAGTAGACTTAGTTCAGCGGCATTCGCTGTTAAGAAAATAAGGCTTTTAACTGATATTGAAACGGCAAGGTTAGTATACTTTAGTTATTTTCATAGTGTAATGTCTTATGGACTGCTATTGTGGGGCTCAGCTGCCAGTTTTGAAAATATTTTTGTACTCCAAAAAAGAGCTGTTCGCGCCATATACAATCTACGGCGGAGAGATACCTTGAGAGAATTGTTCAAAGAAATAAATATTTTAACTTTGGCAGGCCAATATATTTATGAAAATTTAGTTTATGTAAGGAAACACTATGATTCATTTGATAAGAACAGCAACATTCACCAGTTTAATACAAGAAATAAAGATAAACTTGCCGTTCCAAGATTTAGGCTTGCAAAAACGAGAGGTTCATTTATGGGGAAAGGCATAGCCTTTATTAATAAAGTTCCACAACAAGTGATTGATCTTCCTTTGCATGAATTTAAAAACCATGTTAAAAAAACGCTCATGGGTAAAGGTTATTATAAAGTTGACGATTATCTTAAAGATCAAAATGCGTGGAAATGATGTAACACATAACTTGCTAATATAAGAACTTTGTTGAAGTAATATAATAAGTCTATGTTGTTGCCAATAATCCTGTCACCCTGTTGTAATTATCTGGTAACGATATATTCAAGTTTGTAAATATCGTTACTTATGGCTGTTACAGCTGATAAGTTTCTTGCGCCCGTTCTTCTTGTCAGCTAAAAAAGTCTGGAACGGGTGGTAGAAAAATATAGACGATTCAAAAGTACCTGATAATTAAGTTTATTTGAATAAAGCTTATTTCACTTTCACTTTCACTTTCACTTTTCTCACATATCAATTTTACAAGTTTCTCCTTGTCACTGTATTTCTTTTTTCGTTAATAATTTTTAAAGTTGGTGTTAGAAATTAAAAAAGCACTTTGCCTCACGCTCGCAGCAAAAATCGATTTTGCTACGAGTTTTTACGCACCAAAAGAGCCCTTTTCGTGTTGGAGAGGTGAAAAAAACGTTAATGGGTAGTTTTTAGAGTTTATAATAATTTTGCGGGGTTGTATGCATGGTACCCTATCTACCATATTCGACTTTATAAGGTTAAAACAAACCTGATCCCACGAGCGGTTTGGTATCATAATTGTTTCGTGCAGATTCGAGTCCCGTCTGAGGTGCTACGTGTGAGCCGATTTTTTCTAGTATTTTTTTTCTAATTATATTAATTATAATAACAATAGCATTGTGAAAGCCTAAAAAAAATTAATAAACTAATATATGCCAATAAAATGTCTCACGGTTGTAGTAGTCGTTGGGGCAGAAGCTCTGGTTGGTGGGGAAGTACTTGCAGCAGTTGTCCAGCTGCGCCCAGTCGAAGAAGTCGTCCAGCCACGAGTTGGGCGGCTGCGAGAGGTATGTCTCGTTTGGCGTGCGCGATGCTGTGTCAACAAGTTTTCATTAATTTAACAATAACAATAAAAAAAAATATAAGAAACATACAGCGCTTGTAATAGTATAATCCAGGGGTCTCCAAACTACGGCCCTGGGGCACAGTATATATATAAGTTTTTCAAACAGTAGAAGAGCTAACGTCACTTAGGCCCTTTTGTCATTGCACTCCGTCGGATCGCTAGGGTTGGCATTCTCCGGCCGTCTCGACGAATAGTAGGTATTTACACTAAAGCGAACGATGTTTCCGGGAAGCAGAAAGAAAAATGCGGCAATTTTAAAATTAAAAGTATATTATATAATTATTTTTTGAGAACTAAGTAGGTACCTACCTACTTACCTACCTAGATAAACTTAATACAGTAATGATAAATAAAACATAGTAGCTTACTATTCCCTAAAAAAGATATTCAGATGAGTTTAAACATCCGTAGACAGCACAATATCGTTTACTCTGACGAATCATTTTGGCGAATTAATAAAACTAAGTAACAATAGTCTCTGTGAACTAATCCACGCCATGTGACAACCCCGACTAAAGTACTGCGAACTTTGCTTAGAGCTCTTAGAGTGACGTCAGCCGTCAAATTCGACCGTTTCCATGGAGCTCCTATACTGTTTGAAAAACTTATATAATTATGTACTGTGCCTGGGGCCAGCTCCGGGCCGCGAGCACTTCTTTCTTCTTATCGTATGAGGAATAGTGGCCACCTCTGGTGTTAAGAGTTTATCGAGCCGCCTGTGAGGCCTCTAACTTGGCTTAACGGCTGTTATCAGATGACAAGTGCCTGGACCGACGGTTTAACGTGCCCTCCGAAGCACGGAAGCGCTCAGTTTACAAAACCCATCAGACACCTGGCCAGACCGAGCCTTGCTTAACAAACGTGATCGAGTACGATCAGTCTGTCAAGCTCCGCCATGAGCGCTTCTCCGCGAGCACTAACAATACTGTCCTGTAATTAACAGCATGTTGGTACGATGAGCTAGCTATGTCCTTGCCCTTGGGACTTCGTTGAGGAGTTAGACTGGCCCTGAGGCTAAAAAGTTTGGCGACGCATGGATTAGTATAATCTGTTATGCTTGTAATAGTATAAAGATTAAGAGGATTGTCAACCACGTGGTCTCCATACAAACGGCGATAACGTTTCCCACCCTCTAAACCTTAACCTACAGCAATGAATTTTTGGTATGTTTTTGAAATGCCTAAAAACTAGGGCTGTACGTTTTGATTTTTAAAATATTCATTGTAGATTTGAAAATATTGGCACTTCTGTGTTTTGTATGAAATCACTAAAATGCAAATATTTCGAAATCTATTATAGATATTTAAAAAATCAAAACGTACAGCCCTAGTATTTAGGCATTTCAAAAAAATACCAAAAAATAATTACTGTAGGTTAAGGTTTAGAGGGTGGGAAACGTTATCGCCGTTTGTATGGAGACCACGTGGTTGACAATCCTCTTAAGAAAAAACCGGACAAGTGCGACTCGGACTCACTCACCGAGGGTTCCGTATAAACTTGATGATCGATTACGTACTGTTTAACTTAAACATCTGTTTAAATGTGATGCTGTCTTTTTCAAACAATATTATCTCAAGGCTTAATAACTAAACACGTTATACATGTCCATCAGCCATTTTTTTATGTCCCCACTGCTGGGGCACAGGCCTTCCTTATGGGTGGTAAGGAGGACGGGCCATAACCCACCACGCGGGCCCAATGCGGATTGGTGGGTGTTAACGACTGCAAATACAGCCGGGACCAACGGCTTAACGTGCCTTCCGAAGCACGGAGGAGCTCGAGATAATACATTTTTGGTCACCCATCCCATGACCGACCCTTGCGAACATTGCTTAACTTCCGCAATCGCTGGGCCAGGCGCTAAACCACTGCGCCACCGAGCTCCTCACACACCACCACAACACGTTATACATTACATTCATATTTTAATAGAATTTGTTCTAATGTTGGAAGTATTTCAGTCACTAACCTGAGTACAGCTGCATGGCTAAACTGTCGTCGCGACAGAATCTCGTCCCGCACACCATATTCTGAGTCGCAGTATCTGAGTAATCCAACTCATCTGTCACCACGAAGTATACTGGAGGTCCGATGTTCAGATACTTGTTCAGGTGTTGGAAGTATTTCAGTTGGAAGCTGTCGTGAGGCATCGACAGTTCCTGGTCGAGACCGATCTCTATGTGAGGCGCCACCTTTGGAGAAAAAAGCGTTTTGTTAGGTATATTTTAATTTTGGATGGATACATTTGTGACAATTGTCAGGTTGGTGTTTTTATCGCAGGTATATCCACTGTGACTACTGAAACACGCTATGTTATAGCGATTTATCGACATTTTACAGTCAAAGGACAATGGATTTAACAGTTGAATAACTATAAATTTATAACATAATATAGTGTTTCGATGCTCATACTTGGGGAACTGATTTCATTTTACCAATTAGTATTATTTCGTTTAATAATATTTTTTTTTATGAAAACACATGAATGATTTTTTTTACAGAAACAATTTAAGCACTAAGCAAAAAAAATATTCTTCAACTCTTAAACTAATCCAAACGCTGCGCTGCCGATATGCACGAATAAAAATTAAATAATTTGTTGAGAAAGGATCTCTTTACTATATCTTACAATCTTTACTAATATTATAAATGCGAAAGTCAGTTTGTTTGTTAAACCTTTGTTATACCTTCATGTCCTAACTACAGCTCAACCGATCGTCATGAAATTTTGCATACACGTTGTCAGGGCTACAAAAAAGGACATAGGCTACCTTTCACACAGAAAAAATGTTCTCTTCCCGAGGGGTATAAAAATAACTGTCTACGTAGACAATGTCGTGGGAATAATAGTGGCCTATTTGGAAATGAACCAAAGTAATTTCCAACTCACTGCAACCGAAGAACAGAGCCACGCGAAGAATATAATCATGACGGAAGCTCTGACTTCCCTCTTCATTAGGAACGGCACGTAGATCTGCCGGAACAGGTTGAACAGGGCGCCTTCACCCGCGGGAGAGCCATCTTCCTTCTTGCCTTGCACGCAGCAGAATACGTCGAACCTGAAATACCAATCATTCATTATAAATATTCTTAAGACTGTTATCATTTTTCCCAAACTAATCTGGGTCATGGGTTTTTTATGACAACCGTTATATATAAAAAAGAATGGTAATTTATCCACAAAAAGGGCTCTAGAAAGATTAGAGCTGCATTTCCCCCCGACACGACCGATGAAACACGCGTGATATAGCGTTTTATCGACACTCAACTGTGTAACAGTTCAAAACTGAACATGTTATTTTTTTATCTCAAATATTACTTAAATTGTAAAGAAAAGAAATATATTAAAGGAAGGTTGTCACTGACCTTGTTCTCAGGAACTTATCGGCATTTGATTATGCAGTTATTCACAAAAAACACAGGTTTTGTAGTAAATCATAAGCACTTCAGATGTCAATCAACAATTAATAAAATGTTCATTATTTTTCAAAGGAGCTTGTGTTAAACATTACTTGGACTCATAAATTGTTGTACTTCACAATTTGTTTGTCATAATTTGATGATGAGAAAGAATAACATAATATTAGCTTAGAAGGTTATAAATTAATAACAGATAATTACAGAAGATTATGACAGATAGGATGACGTAAATCTGACAGCTAGTGATAAAAATCGGAACTATTTAGCAATTGTGAATTTTCTGTAAGAAAGGCAAAGGGTTTTAACCTTACTGCCAATTTTGGAAGTCAAAACGAATTAATTTCATTTCCACAGATAAGTTCATGTGATAAATTAATAATGTTTAAAAGCATAAATTGTTGGGAAAAACTTAAATAAACATATTGGTTTGCATAAATGTGAAACTATTTTATTCTCGTTCAAGTTTGTTTACCAAGAGATAAATGTGACTAAATAATGCTGAATTGTGTTTGTTTATTTTACTGAATAATAATTAGTAAAATAGAACATGATTAAGTAATTAATTGTTATAATAATCTGTCTAAAGAGTAATTTAAGGTCATAAAAATAGGCGGAAGTTTCTTAAATCTTTCTTGGCGCCAAGGTTTAAATATTAATCCTCGTGACGTTCAAAACATGGATTAAGTTATAATTCATTCATAATTATTATTGATAATATTATTAGTTTTATTAGCACTCATCAGTTATCGTCATAATTGTTTATTTCTAAAAAATACTTTAAAGAGGAATGAAAATTTGGCGATTAATTAGGTTTAGTAAGTTGGCAGCTATGGTACAGATTGCACGATTGCACAATCACAATTAGGCGGTCTGCACAATTTATATTTGCAATATGGTAGCACCGACGCGTCAGATTGATGGCGACGGAATGTCGCGGGGGGTAAAATAATAAGAATGTTGCTAACTAAAATTGCAAAGTACCCATTTTTGTATGTGTGTTTAGTTAGAGATAATAAGTTTACTGTATTTTAAGCAGGTGGAAAAGCGGAATATTTGCATTAATTAGTACTCAGCAATAGGTATTTTGGCAATTTAAATTATACGGGATTAGGTAAAGCAAAGTGAAACGATTAATTAGTTAAAATCTAAATGAAGTTGGTTTGAGGGTATTAGTTTATGTAAGGAAATTATATTAATCGTATTATTAAAGATTGACAAGACAAAACTGATTACGTAACTTTTAGTAATATTATTGTGAAATTTTATTATTCGAAAATGATTTTCTCAAAGTGTTGCGTTTCGAGGTTATGACGAATTATTGAAACTGTTAACGACTTCACATAAAATGAAACTTATAGTCTTTGTTGATTTAAATAAGATAATTATCAAAATGTAATGTAAGTAATTTTTAATATCTCCATTAATAGGGTTAGTGAAATATTTTCATAAGCGGGGAACACTGAATAAGGGGAGGAGCTAGAAATAGGGCACCAATAGGAATGGGCTAAAGTGCACAATGTCAATTTAGCGCGGGAAATTTTAGCTATTTTGATGAAAAAAGCGCAAATTACTTGGCGCCGTTTTGGGTCGCGTCATGACGCTAATTTAGTCTTTATAAGGGGAAGGATCAGAGAAGCGGGGATTCATTTCTCCGGTGTCAAGCGAAGCGTCAAGACGTAATTTTTGAAGAAACTCCACATCCCTCTGTAAGATCGCGTTACTGAAAAAGTTTATTTTTAAATCAAGCAAATTTCAAGAAGTCAGCAAGAAAGTGGTCGAGGTTTTCTGACGAATAGGGCCGCATTTGTCCCGCGAATCTTTTGCATAAATGCTTTAATTTGAGCTTATCTGGTATAATTAAGTTCATAATTAAAGTATGTAGATTTTGTTTGCGATAATCATAAAGTAACGTAACTTTCCCTGTAAATTCTTGAATTAGTATAGTAGGACTACTAAGAATTGAAGTTCATAATTAAAATATGCAGATTTGTAGTGAAATCCAATAGAGTGATGTAGTTCTCTCGGTGGGGTCATGAGGTAATACAAATGTATTGGTTCTTGAGTCTGTTGAGGTCAGGACTGCATTATTTTGTGGGATGAAAGCTAACTAGATTTGCTAGTATTATTATACAATGTTGATTTTAGATGAGTATTCATTTAGTTTTGTGTCTTTTTGGGGCGATTTGTCAGATCCTCGCGGGGGGGTTTAGGTAGAAAAGTCTAGCCTTGTGGCGGGTTAGATGGGCATTTGTTTTGAAAATTGCCTAGCTAGTCACATAATATTACCAAGCTTACCTACAGCGATGGAAATCAGACGGTCCGAAATGAGTTGGGAGATATCCCTGTCCATGGCTGTGGGCAGCAGGCTTGGTATTATTATTCCTTATGTAGGGTCTTGGTCGTTCCTTCCCACTCGGCCAAGAGAGCGTCAAAGGTTGCTAGAAAATTAGGGAGTGCCACTCAAACTGTACAGAATTGGGCAACAGGATTGGTGGTAAGCATTCCAAGAATTGCATAGGAAATTCTAAATTTAGACGCAAATAGGCAGGTAAATTCATTAATAAGGTAGGAATATTATTATTAGGTGAATTGAGCAAAAGTAAAAGGTAGCATTTCAAGAAGGTGGGGTATTCTTTGAAGTGAGATCTGTGTGGGCGTCAAAGATGTCGGGAAACATCATGGGGGTCGCATAGGAATTCAGAAATTTAGTAGTTGTTAGGCAGGTAAGTTCACTAGGTAAGATTCCATGTCTTAAAGTAGGCGCTTTAACAGGAATCCATAGGTAGGTGCCTTAACAAAAAATCCATTTAAACTATAGCTCGGTGTAGTGAATATTCACAATGTAGCATTAATTGTGTTGGTTTTACCAGTTTCGGTGAGTACATATTAATTAATTACTTCAGTGAGTGGATAGTGAAAGTTAATTTATTACTACTTATAAAAGAAAGTTCCTTTATCTTTGAATTGGATTGGATTTATGATGATTTTGTGTGGAGACTATTGATTTTAAAAGAAATATTCTATTCTAGTAATCTAGAAGGTGTACTGAAATCTAGATCTGGGTGTATGAAAAAAGCCTGCGTTTCTATATATGCTAAGGTTGATTCACGGCTATTAGAACGCTAGATCAAAATGTTTGAGTGGACTTTTTCTATTAATAGAATAGTTTTGTATAATATAGAAACAATACTTCAATTATGTACTATAAAAGTATCAAACTGTTTAGTGAATATATCCAAATTCTCAAATGGTTAAACTAAAGTACTTTCTCATCAATATTTCAGCTAAGTTTCATTTACCAATTCAATTGGAAGTTGTTTCAATAGAATTATATTCCACAATTGAATTTAAGTACTTATTGACAAACACAATTAATGTACAGGTTAGATATCATTAGAAGACTAAACTGAAATCACCATAGTTCATAGAAGTTATAATAGTTTCCGTTGTTGAGATGAGGAAAGACTGCGACCAAATAATACATTCCCTATGAATTAAATTGTCTTTCCTTCAGAAATTGGATCTATCAGACCCTTTTGAATGGATAGTAATGTTGTGTCCATAATTATGTTATAATGTTAAACAGTTTCGCTAACAATAAATATATTTTTAAATTAAATTAAAGTTGTGCAATTCCACCATCACAATAGAAAGATAATTCTTCATTGTGATAAGCTGATAGATCACTTGAAGCACTTTGCTTGTCCTCTTTTATTAAGACAGACATACTAAGACTAAATAATTCAACTAATTTATTAATTAAAGTTGTCATGAAAGCAAATGGTGGAGCTAGAGGAGAATTGTCCCAGTACGGTTAGTCGAGATTCACTATACAGAGCGGGGAGGTGCTCTCTATCTAGCTAGCAAAGAAACCATTGTTTACTTAGTACTTGACTATAGCACAATAGTATATTTTATATTTGACAAAAAACACTAGAACAATTATTAAGTAGCGATGATAAATTTTCTATATTCTGAATTAATACAACGTTAACTTCTATATTTATTACCATTTTACCTTCTTTTACTCTATTCCTAAGCCACTAACCACATAGGATAACCTAAATTAAATAAAATAAGAAAGTAAGAAAATAAAATCATAATTAGTAGCGGTGAACAATTTTCTATATCTGACTTTTGGGTGATCATAACTTTTGGTTATTTCATTCAGTTCTTATTACTGTAATATCTATTAGCATTCCATCATACTAGACTTTTATAAACATACTGAGCAACTTATCCTAAAAAAGTAGGTACCATATTGAATTTCATATAAGTACAGCGGGTAGACATAAGAGTAATTTCTATACCATTTAAAAGTATGCAGTAAACTAAGTCAGTTATTAGAATAAGAAGCTCCATAAAGCAATATCAACATTCTAATATAGGTAAAAATTAGGTAGTTTCACCTTAAAGAAATACTTAGGTTGGCTGAAAGAGATTTCTTTAGAGATAACTCTTCATTACTCACAGGTCTTGTTATAAATTAGGTAATAATAATTATAAGTGCAATAAAGATTATATCTATGTAAAATTTAATATCAAATTCTATTAACAATTTATTAGGGTAACGGCTAATTTGTGATATTATCATTTAGTAACAGTCATAGTAACAGAATTAGTTAGGAATGAATAAGGAAAGAATGATAGCGTTATAGTCGGGAGACAAAACAATGATTGCACTTCTGAAAAGAATCTAGGTTACTATTATTCACAATCAGGGACCGCCCTAGAAATCACGAGCCCTTTCAGACCACATAAAAGCACGTCAGTAATGTAGGTTATTTCTATAGGTAGGAAAGGTTAACAAGGAATAACTAAGTAGACGATAGGTTTGAATATTTAATCGGAGCAAAGGATAAGATTTGATACATAAAAAACATTGGGTAGGTAACTTACATAATATAAAGAAATAGGTAGTTAATTGATATACATCGTTCAGCATTTTAGTATGGTAGAAGTAGGGGTAAGGGGGAGTTACAACTGTCAAAATCCATTGTCTTTTGACAGTTATTATCACTACATATTATAAAACAAAGTCCCTCGCCGCGTCTGTCTGTCTGTTCGCGATAAACTCAGAAACCACTGAACGGATTTTCATGCGGTTTTCACCAATTGATAGCGAAATTCTTGAGGAAGGTTATAGTGTATAATAAGTTGAGGTTTTATGTAAAATGATAGAAATATGACGATAATTGTTGAAAAAGTCGGCAAAAATTAAGCCGTCTGGGCGCTTGCATCGAAAACGTTGCTTAACCCTTTCGAGCTATAACAAAATGATGTATGAAGGAATTGTTTCTCTGTTATAGGTCTACAAAAAAGTCCGCGACGGCATTTGTCTATCTTTTAAGGTTACTATAGCTATTTTAACTTTTTTTTGAAATGGTCACAAATAATGTGGTGTTGCAAAAGGTATTTAGACGGTAACAGTATTAATCCTTATCAAATAAAATGCGTTCGTTACCATAAGCGTTTCATGCACATAATGTTAGCCCTTTACTCTATTTAGTTTAAATAAATATCTTAGGAGTTATCGCAAAAAGTTTACGCGCGCGAAAATAAATTCAAGCGCGTTTCTCATACCGATGATGACGGGACTCTAACGGGACGGGTACACTCGGGTACAGACTTTTGGAGCGAAAAGAAACCGAAGCAAAGCGAGGGCGGGTCGCTAGTAAGTGATATATCGCAATATCATATCGCGTTTCGGTGGTCATGCTAGGGGGGACTGTATTCTTTCTGTATAGATAAAAATTGGAACATATAATTTTAAGTACAAAGATTTTTCTTCATAGAGAAGCTTTTTGACGTCTGCAGAGCTCGTAAGCGTTACGCAGGCGACTAACTTTTTTTATACTATCCAATCTTTCATTTTCATTTTATTATTATTATTAAAAGCGTAAAAGTTAAACTAAATCTTGCGTAAAAAGACTTAGGATTTAAAAAGATACATTATGTAATTGTTGATTCAACGTTACCTATTATCATTTTGTCGGCGAGTGTCCAGCGAGAGCAGCGCCACGAAGCAAGTAACTTGCAGCAAGAAGTCCACTAATAACGCGGCCGCCGCGTACAAAGCGAACGCTCGCACAGCCGGCATGTCCGAGAGAGCGCCCAGGAAGAAACAAACGCATTCAGATGCTGAAGTTAGCAGCATCGATGGTCCTACTGTACCCAATCTGAAATGGAAAATCATATTAAAAACAAGTACTGACAACTATGACATTTTAAATTAATAAATTAAATATCCAAGCTTCTTACAAAGATTAAAAATTTGTTGCCTCATGTGTGTACGACATTTAAATATTGTGTGTACGACAGAGTGTAACTTATTTACTATAATTTCCGAGACACGCGAAAGTTTGAGACGCAACAATATTAAGAATTCGAAAAGACTACCCATAAAATATAAATTGTTAGTTTAATATGTTCCGATATGTTCTGCGACACTCTCATCGGGCCTCCTGGCGTCTCTCTGGCTCGTCTGCATCAGTATGAAGATGTTGTCTACTCCCACTGCCCGTACCAGAAGTGGGATCACTTATATTATAATACGAGTGATAGATAACACAATAAATACATACGTGCGACCGATATGTTCTGCGACCGACTCATCAGGCCTCCTGGCGTCTCTCTGGCTGGTCTGCACCAGTATGAAGATGTTGTCCACTCCCACTGCCAGTACCAGGAATGGGATAACTTCCACTATGATGAGCGTGGCGGGAACTCCGATGAATCCGTACATTCCCACGGAACACACGACGGACGCTAACACTATTAGGACACCTGCGGAATAAATGGGATTTGTCAGCCTTGCTTAATAAGTACAAAAAACGTTTTTAATAAATCTATCTTCTGATCTAAGTTGTATCAATTATAGAAAAAAACTGTTATTACACGTATCAGTTTATAATTGCAAGGGCGAATTAAGTTTTTTTCTGGGAAGGGCGCACGCAAGAGGTAGACAGGCAAAAAATCCTATAAGTATGTACTGTGATGGAATCTCCGCAGTAAACTAAAATCGTCTAGGGAGTCACAGGACACGTCTTCGTTGGAGCGAAGTAATATTTATGTAAAACCCTTAATAAATGCTGAGACTTACCTCCAATACCGAGCGTGATTTTACTGTCAATCAGCAGTCTCGAGAAACTAGTGAACCTTCCGAGCGATATCGCGATATACGCGAACATTATGAAGCAAGACACGAGTATAATGGAAACGTCTGACTGCGACTCTCTGTCGATCTTCTAAATACTTAAGTAAAAGCCTAAATAAATGCTGAGACTTACCTACAATACCGAGCGTGATTTTACTGTCAATCAGCAGTCTCGAGAAACTAGTGAACCTTCCGAGCGATATCGCGATATACGCGAATATTATGAAGCAAGACACGAGTATAATGGAAACGTCTGACTGCGACTCTCTGTCGATCTTCTAAATACTTAAGTAAAAGCCTAAATAAATGCTGAGACTTACCTCCAATACCGAGCGTGATTTTACTGTCAATCAGCAGTCTCGAGAAACTAGTGAACCTTCCGAGCGATATCGCGATATACGCGAACATTATGAAGCAAGACACGAGTATAATGGAAACGTCTGACTGCGACTTTCTGTCGATCTTCTAAATACTTAAGTAAAAGCCTAAATAAATGCCGAGACTTACCTCCAATACCGAGCGTGATTTTACTGTCAATCAGCAGTCTCGAGAAACTAGTGAACCTTCCGAGCGATATCGCGATATACGCGAACATTATGAAGCAAGACACGAGTATAATGGAAACGTCTGACTGCGACTCTCTGTCGATCTTCTAAATACTTAAGTAAAAGCCTAAATAAATGCTGAGACTTACCTCCAATACCGAGTGTGATTTTACTGTCAATCAGCAGTCTCGAGAAACTAGTGAACCTTCCGAGTGATATCGCAATATACGCGAACATAATGAAGTAGGACACGAGTATAGTTGAAACGTCTGACTGCGACTCTCTGTCGAGCTCGTCTTCTATGGAGCGCTCGGAAGTGTATGCTATGTCCATGTACGGAGGCATTGCAGTTTCTGTGTAGTTCTTCATGAACGCTATGAATTCTTTCTCCCAATCGAGAGCTGGTTTGAGCTGGGAAAAGAATAACAAATGAGAATGTTACGTAAAACAGACAAAGGACTTTTTAGTTTATTACAATTTAGACATTTTTTCTGGTTGATGGAAATAATTCACTTGAATTGTTATTTGTTACTAGTGGCTCCGTGGGCTGTAGACCTCGCGCTTGTGTCATTTTTGATCATTTTTCGAACTGGCTGAAATATGTTTTTTTTTATTTGGAAAAACGGAATCGTCAAAACAATTCTATATACGAAAGTATTTTTGCCTAAGCTGAAACCGAGACACTTCGCTCGAGCTCGGTCAATAAATAACAGAAACTTTAAATTATTCTCATACAAAATATGAATTATTAAACTGTATTATTTGAATTAAATTGTATCGCAGTAGTTTTTAAAATTATTTTAAAAGTAAAATTGTTAGAATTATAATAAATGGCCTAACATTGGGCATTATGCGGCTGATGATGATGGTAATTTTATCAAAATTTACCATCAAATATAAACAAATTACGTGAAATCTCCATACATCAAACTATAAAGGTACTTACCAACTTCTTGTCATGTTTATTGTTGACCAGTATCGTGATGATGAGGGCATCAGCCTCGTGGAATCGAGCCTTTTTCGTGAGAGGCTCGCCGGGCGCCAAGAATCCGCCCAAAGCCACCGCCGGTAAAACTGGCCCTCCGTACGGCGCGCGACACATGTAAGGGTTCCTACAAGGATATTTAAGGTAGGCAAAAGAGCAAAAAGTGGCCACTTTTAGCACTTTTGCCACTACAACGAACTATATTTTATAAATATAGCTACATAAGTCTACGCGCGGTGCGCGACCCGCTCGCCCCGCCGCCATCCATAGACGTAAAAAAGTGTCGAACAGTACAATAAAAACTTGAAAATTCATTTTTGGTGAATGTATTGAGTTATGATAAAAATCGTAGAACAAACGTTGTTGTTTATGATGATGATAATCTACTCCTGTGAGATTGATGGTGTTTTACAAATAACCCTGTATAGGTCATCTAGCGCCACCAACCTACATTTATTTTTATTACTCGTAAACCCAAGTCAATATTTAAAAAAAGCTCATGTAATAATTTCTTAAATATTGTCTCTAATATTTTTTGAATAACTCTTCAAAAGTTTGCATTCTTTCTGAAATGGTTTTAAAATCCATTTTAGCTCAAAGTGGCCACTTTTGGCTACACGGAATATGTATAAACAATATTTAGTAAATATAACTTAATAGTACGTTAGTAGGTATAAAGATAAATGATAATGATAAGTTGATAACGTTACTCACTTGCTGCACTTAAACACCTTGTCCAAATAGGCGTTGTCCTCGAGATCGCTTATAAACTCGTCAGCGTCATTGTTCCACCATCCCCACACAGACTGCACAGTGCAGAGGTCGGGGGTGACGGGGCCCGTGAACGGGGAGGAGAGGGGGGCGAAGCAGATCTCCTCTATGCCGGTACTGCCGCGGATTGCTGCGAGGGAATGTGTTTACATTTTTAAACCCGCCACTGTGGTCTAGCGGTACGATTCCAAAGGGGGATACAATTTGTACTCGGTTTGGTTGGTGGTAGGGGTATATCAAGTCCACCTGGTTAACTACCACCATCTTACCTAAGTCTGACGCCATAACAACAATTTAAAAAATGTTGTGTTCCGTTCCGGCAGTCGGAGGTAAGATAGCCAGTCCCTAAGTGATGAGAATTCCGGGTGTAGTATGCTTCCACCTTCAGCCTTATCGTCACTGAACATCAGGTGAGGTGAAAGCCAAGCAATATCCCGTTGTGCATAAAATAATTAAAAACGAAGAAGGATGAAGTTACTACAACTCAATAGTGGGTAGACCCATAGAGCTGATGATGACCAACTCAGTACGGCAGAACGATTCGAAGTGCCAAATATTTATATCAACATGTTTTAACAATACTTACCCATAATCTTCTTCTGCAGGTCCAGCACTTCCAGCATAAACGTGGAATTGAAAACAGGTCCGAACTCGATCGGTCCCGAAGGCGAGACAAACTCGATAGTTGGTAAACCCTTAGAGCTGATGATGACCATCTCAGTACGGTAAAACGGCTCGAAGTGCGAGTCGAAGTATTCGCGCTCGACTCTAGACCGGGAGGTGGGGGAGGCCCACAGTTCTACGGGGTTGGTGGTCAGCTGGATGTACTTCATGCCGTGGCCGAGGGCTATGATCACGCAGAAACCTGGGGGAGAAAAACAACCGATTGTTTATAGGTAACTGGGCAGGCATTTGACCACCATCTTGTTTGGTAAACAGGATGTGGTCTAAGATGTAGCTCGCTTGCCCAGGAAATGCCTTGAAGAGACCAAGGTTGTAACTATCGGGGAACACATGAGCAGGCAACGCATTCCATTCTTTAGCAGTTCGCATAAGAAATGTATTGGCTTTGTATTTCTAGGCTTTGGGGATTTGGTTCTTAAATTCACTTTTTAGGGCTGTTTTGTCAATCCTCAGATAACAGATAACAGTCAGTTAAACAGTCAACCAAATAAAATAAATGGTATTCAATACATTTGACAGATAAGCGAATGACAAACATTTTCAATTTCGCGATTTAATACTTTGTGGTCGCAAATTATGTATGACTAATCGGAAAACCACCGCAGTTAATTAGGTGTTATCTCGGATTAACATTGTGAAAGACACAAATAAATTTGTTATTTGTTGTACATGATATTTAAAAAAAAATTAACGGCATAAGTAAAAAACTCAATTGAAAACTTCAAAATACGAAAATATCGTTGCGTAAGTATAAGTAAAAGAAAATTAACATGTTTCAAAAGCATGTTTTTGGCACAAAACGCTAAATTTTCGAATCTGGGTACTTAAACCATCTGTATTTAGGTACAGTACTAGGCAAACATCTTGAAATCGGGTGGGGATTGCACAGAACGTGTATTTTAGGTATGCGTAGCGGTGAGGTACACACATGCGCGAACTTGTCCCCACTCCGTCGAAAAAGTGTCAAGATGTTTGCCTCGTACTGTAAAAACGGCTTAAACTACTCACCAAAGAACAGCACAGTCCACGGCTTGCTGGCCATGAGGTGTCCCCACCACTGGAAGAAGTCCTCCAGCATTGTTTCCGCGTCAGCGCCGAGTCGCTCGAACAACGTCGCGCTCTCGGCGCCGTCTGGTTGGTCTATATTCCATCCAGAAGGGCGCGGGGTTGACGCCATCTCTTGGTTGTTATCGGATGCCACACCTATTCCAAGTTAAAAATGTTAATATTGATGTAACAACAAAATAGAGAGACACACAGAAGTTAAGCTTAGTACTACGCGCGCTCGAGCAACGCACACACACACATAGACAGCTGGCACTGACCGACGACACTGCGTCACGTACTCGAACTCGTTTGAGATTCTGGTTATACAGTGTGTCGGTGAGAGGTGTCTATGTGTGCGTTGCTTGAGCACGCGAGTGCTAAGCTTAACTACTGTACTCTCTGTATATTGTGATGTAACTATCAAAGATTAGGAGAAATGAAAAGGGGCGGGATTTATTTACAACGTTACAAAACGTAGAGTGTGCGCAAGAGAACCGTCACGGGATTTCCGCTCGATAACTGTTTTTGTCATTATCAAGTACACAGACTCTAAAGTAGAAATTAAAAAAATTGTCAATACTTTTGGAGGAAAGAAAGAGGGGCGGGAATTCGATGAAATCTCTTGGTTATTGTGAAAATCTATACCAATTCAAAGTCACATTTTAAATTGGTTTTAGAAATTTTTCACTTAGAAATCACAAGGAAAGAAAGAGGGGCGGGGATTGCGTTGCTGACTGTACAAAAATGTTTTTAACACATATCAGCAACATTATAATAATAAATTATAATTGTCAATTTTCTGATACCAAATTATTGAATGAGGAAATATATTGAACTGAATCTGATATTTTACAACAAAAAACATAAAACAGGCATGTTAACACATAATATTGAAACAGTTACTTCTACACAGAAGTCAGAACACAAATTCTTGGTATTATAACAGCCAGGCCCAATAATCAATTCACAGATAGGGGTAGACCAAATCCAGGGTGTCAAGTCTGCTAATGTTTTCATCAAAATTGTGGTTCAATGGTGTTTGAATGGTTATACTTTTTGACACTGTTCTCGTTTCTTAAACCCAAAATCGAGACACAATATGTTTCCGTTTTGGGTTTAAGAAACACAATGTGTTTCGGTTTTGGGTTTAAGAAACAAGAACTGTGTCAAAAAGCATTACCATTCAAACACCATTGAACTACGATTTTGACGAAAACATTAGCACACTTGACCCCCAGATTAGTTGCTATGTAACGGTTGATAATAATAAAAAAATTACAACAGTTGCTTAGCAGCTAATCTGGATTAGGCGTTATTCCTATCTGTAAATCGATTATTGGATCTGGGGGTAGATGGGATGGTCTTTAACCGAATCAAATCAGCCCCCCTAGCCAAAGTAACATTTGCAAATTTTCGTTATCGTTTCGCTTCGAAACATGTATGGATTTGACGTTTTAAATTTCGATAGTTAAGAAAACCTTAAGTCAATCCCATACATGTTTCGAAAGCGAAGCGATAACGAAGATTTTCAAATGTTACTTTGGCTAGGCCCTAAGAACACATTATTTTAGAGAGATAACAACCAGAAACTTTAAAAGCTAGATATTTTCATAATTCATGCATATGAACGAACAAAATAATAATGCACGTCCAAAATGTAATTGCGCTGCTACATAAATCGAATTTACCAATAATTCAATGAAAACATGACCAAAAGTAAGGCTTTGACATGTTAATTTTTTAATTAAACACAGAATAAAAAAAGATCTTAAAGTAAAATGCATAACTACTGAAAACATGAGAGTAAATTAAGAGGCGCTTGTGTACTAACCGGTTCAGCCAGATATACAATATTACAAAACAAATACGCAAACACTGTAAAAAGTAGCTCAGGAAAACATGTACAAAAGCAACCTAAAGAGTTCCAGACCCTGTAGCCAATGAGACATTTGCAAAAGCGATAACGAACTTCGCTATCGAAGAAATAACTCCATACTACATCTTCCCTCGTATGTTTCGCTGACAAATGAAAAGCAGAGTTCATTAACATTTTTAGAAATGTGACTTTGGCTAAATAGTGCAGGAAAAGAAGGTAGTGGACCTCCACAGTAAATCCTCAGTAGACGAAACTTTACACTATGATAAAGTATCATAAATGAAACATATTTTTTAAATTATCCAAATCGTTTTTTTTTGTTTTGGATTTTTGTACATAGGTTTTGGTTCAGACTATATTACATCCCTGCAAAGTTTCATCGACTGAATATTCTCCATACAAAAGATCGCTTCATTTCCTACACTAAAAGGGGCAGGTGCAGGACAACAGTGACAGCACAAGACGGCACAGTGATAGCACAGCATACGTACTGGATCTGTGGCTGTGCAGCGGGCTGGTCTCGGGGCCGCCTCGCCGCGCCTCCGCCGCGCGCGCCCACCCGTCTGTCCCAACCCAACACCGGAGTTAGCTTACACCGTACTCAATGCCAGTTAATACCGACTATGCACTAAATACCTATATCTATTCACGTTTACATTACTCGGTGACCCCCAGATCCAATAATAAATCCACAGATAGGGATACTTCTTATCTAGATTAGTTGAGCAACAGTCGTTAATTTTATATTAAGGCGAGGCCAGTTCACGAAATTTACTCTTTCACTATGTCTTTAGAATAAGGTTGAATATTGCATAACTTTAATTGACGCTTCGCCAGAAACTTGACGAATTTTAGTACATTTTTATTGATTTCTGAAATACTGGATCATTTATTAAAAATGTACTCGGTTATTGTGTTAGATCGATAAAAAAAGCTATCCTTTTTGCATAAAAAATCATATTACTGTCGTTGAAAATTACGAAATCTGACGATTTGAAATTTATTTTTATAAGTTTTTATGGTGTTATTCAGGATTTTTTTACAGAGTTACCATGGCATTTTTCAATATTCTGTTAGGTTAATTTGCTTCTTTGTTTCTTTTTCAGTCTACAATAATTTTTGTGAAGTAGAATTTTACATCAGTTCTTCACATTGGATGTTCAAAAATCAGACTTTTCATCAGATCGTGAACTGGCCTCGCCTTAATATCAACCGTTACATAGCAACTAATCTGCCCACTAATTGTCTAATTTCAAAATCTATCACAATCGCTTTCGTTTCACAGAACATGAATACTTCTTTTTGGCACAAATAAAAACGTACCAAAGAAATGCAGCAATGTGTCACATCCATCTATCAAAAGAAAGCGATTGCGATAGAATTTGAAATTAGACAATTAGCCCCCTGAATTGATTATTGGGCCTGGCCGTAAGTCGTATTCGGTCAGCGGTTTAACATAAACGTGTCATAAGACTCGATTCTAGACTCGCAATTTTAAGAAACTCGTATTGTTCAACTTTTACATCTAAATATATAACATATACTTAGTTATAGACTTTATTATTAGTGAGTTCTCCAGAATCGAGTCTAAATATTTTTTCTGTTCCTCATGCTCCCACGCAGTCAAATTTTAACGAACTAATGCTGAATCGGGATTGTGCATTGAAAAAAGTTCTTATCTGGTAAATCGTTATTAAAATGAGAAATGAATCGGTAAGTAATAAAATAACTTATTAAAAATAACTTATTAAATGAAATTTTACTTGACGAAAATCGGTTAAAGAAAAATATAACTTCTTTTAATGTGGCTGGTGTAATTATAACTAAACAGGAACTAAAGCAATAGTAAACCATAATCCACCGTAATAGCGGCTTACTACACTGACAGTCAGTTGCAAGAACGATCTTTAAAGTTAATGCTTCATTAAATGTATCGCCATCTTTTTCTTCTTTTAAAGGAAGTAAAGGACGGTGATACCTTTAATGACGCATTAACTTTAAAGATCGTTCTTGCAACTGACTGTTACTACACTACAATTTTAATTTGGGTGCTTTAAGTGTGTTTAAAAAATTAAATTTTTTGAGGTAGTATATTCTGAAAATGAAATTTAAGTACATTTTAAGATTAATTTCTACATACGTGCAGTATGGTTCTTTTACTAACGTTGTATGTACTATTTGGATGAACTTTCTCATTTCCCACATACATAATTTACAGAAACAATGGAAGATCGTACAGCATGGTTAACAACCAATAAAATATAATACATATAACAGTTAATTCTACACTATATTCTATTCTATATTATAGATCTCTTAACAAGAGTTAAGGATGTTAAACTAAACTTTAAGGCCAAGGTCAAACTTGTACTGACGTAAACTTTAAATATTTTGGTAAGAATACCATTAACAAAATATTATGATTAAATAAGTGAAAATATTGTGAATTGTTTTTCAAAGTATATGCGTCAAGTTGATTCATACCAGCCTTCGCATAATTTACGGAAAATGATGAGGAATACTATAAACGGATGATAAATGACAGCTCAATACTAAATGACGTCACCTACTGTAAAAGGATAATTGAATGTGACTCGGCCACATTATCGCAGTGTAAATAATACTTTGGTGCTATCTAAGACGGAACACACATCGCCATGCATATCACTGCATCGTGCGGCTTTATTAGAAAAATAAAGCACTTTGCGTGGTTTCCATACAATCACAAGCTTTGAAATGTACTTACACTACACACTATATACTATGTCAAATTGCATAATTTAATTACTTCTATGACATTTGCTCCATTAGATCAAGGTTGATTAATTGTGAAATAGTTCTATGGTGTGTTTCATTGGCTTGTGACACATTAAATATGCAGTTATGCATGATGCATGGTGCGTGGCAGTGTGAAATCCGTCTAAAAGATGGATCACACCTGCAAGATTGCTCAATACGAACTTGCACATGTCATAATCACTTGCAGGTGCAATTGCATAAGTCTAAAGTGCTTAAAATGTGTTAGTTCATTGCAGATAAATTATTCTTTTCTCAAACATGCTTGGAAATTCGATCATTATTTTGACAACCTTCTTCGTGCTAAATCGGAGTTTACGGACTGACCTAATCCGCGCCGGCAATCTTAGTATGAGAATCCATTACTAACGTGTAATAATGGATTTTCATACAAAAATTGCCGGCGTCTGACCGGCAATGTTTCTATTAAAACTCATTACGCACGTGTAATTCAGAAATAGAGCGAACTTTTTAATGAATCACGAATAATGGGTATCAAATGAAAGGCCTTGATGAGCGAGCACAATCCAATTTTTTTTTTTAATATTAGGTATATGGGTATCAAATGAAAGGCCTTGATGAGCACATTCCAAAATTATAAAAAAAAGGAAAAAAAAAAGAAAAAAAAAACTTTTTTTTAATACCTAGGTATATGGGTATCAAATGAAAGGTCTTGATGAGCACATTCCAAAAATATGAAATAAAACCAAAAAAAAAAAATACCTAGGTATATTGAAAGGTCTTGATGAGCACATTCCAAAAATATGAAAAAAAACCAAAAAAAAAAGAAAAAAAACTTTTTTTTAATACCTAGGTATATATGGGTATCAAATGAAAGGTCTTGATGAGTACATTCCAAAAATATGAAAAAAAAACGAAAAAAAAAAGAAAAAAACACTTTTTTTTAATACCTAGGTATATGGGTATCAAATGAAAGGTCTTGATGAGCACATTCCAAAAATATGAAATAAAACCAAAAAAAAAAAATACCTAGGTATATTGAAAGGTCTTGATGAGCACATTCCAAAAATATGAAAAAAAACCAAGAAAAAAAGAAAAAAAAACATTTTTTTTAATACCTAGGTATATGGGTATCAAATGAAAGGTCTTGATGAGTACATTCCAAAAATATGAAATAAAACAAAAAAATAATAATACCTAGGTATATTGAAAGGTCTTGATGAGCACATTCCAAAAATATGAAAAAAAACCAAAAAAAAAAAGAAAAAAAACTTTTTTTTTAATACCTAGGTATATGGGTATCAAATGAAAGGTCTTGATGAGTACATTCCAAAAATATGAAAAAAAAAACGAAAAAAAAAGAAAAAACACTTTTTTTTAATACCTAGGTATATGGGTATCAAATGAAAGGTCTTGATGAGCACATTCCAAAAATATGAAATAAAACCAAAAAAAAAAAAATACCTAGGTATATTGAAAGGTCTTGATGAGCACATTCCAAAAATATGAAAAAAAACCAAAAAAAAAAGAAAAAAAACTTTTTTTTTAATACCTAGGTATATGGGTATCAAATGAAAGGTCTTGATGAGTACATTCCAAAAATATGAAAAAAAACGAAAAAAAAAGAAAAAAAACTTTTTTTTAATACCTAGGTATATGGGTATCAAATGAAAGGTCTTGATGAGCACATTCCAAAAAATGAAAAAAAAAAAACGAAAAAAAAAAAAAAAGAAAAAAAACTTTTTTTTTATATTAGGTATATGGGTATCAAATGAAAGGCCTTGATGAGTACATTCCAAAAAACTGGAAAAAAAAATAAAAAACGACAAAACTGGAAAAAAATTTTTTTTTCAACATGGGTATCAATTTATCAAATGAAAGGCCTTGATGTGCACATTCCAAAAAAATAAAGAAACTGGCTCCTTTCTTCTTTTTTCAATTTTTTGCTTTAATTTTAAATAAAAATTAAAAGTTAAAAAAACCTTCTTGGTTTGAATTTCCGCGCATTATTTAAGAAAAGTACTATACAAGCCTTGGCCGCAACTAGGCATTGACGGACTCACGTATGTGTGCCTCGGCTTCGCCTCGGCCCACATTTTCACGTTCGTCCTTCAATGCCTGTCTTGCGTGCCGCTGCAGTAATGTACTATTCCAACACCCGTGCATAAAAAAAATATATTTTCAGCAGTTACTCGTAATAGAATTGTTATTGTTCCGTGAAGTTAACGTTGTGAAATCCATTGAACGAAGTTTATTCCTTAACGGCTGTTAAAATATATCGTGGCCTATTGTAATCATTCAACCATTAATACGCACGTGTAACCAAAGTTTAAAGTTACGTGAGTTTGGTTATTTATATATAATAGCTAAAATATGGGGTGACGATTTGAATTGAACAATAACAATTTACCTTTTCAAAACTCAACTTTTGTAAGAAATAAATACAAGTCTGTAGTAAAAAAAAATCGCTACAACGAAAAAAAATGTATGCAGAAGAATAGAAATATCATGACACCGATCTTATCAATGGCTTTAAATCCATCACCAGTCCAACGTGCGTGTTTCTTTCGTGCAGTGTAAGGCCCTGCACAGACGGACTCTTTTGTTCAATCGAGTTCGCAAATTATCTCAATACACGATCAAAATAATCCATTGCGTAGGCTTTTAAGGTTTAGTCTGACAATAATCGGTCACGCGTTCGTGTGCCATGTTCGCGTTGCTATGGGGTATCGGCCGTTTGCACTAAACATAAGAATCGCCTAAGTCTTTTCCTAACTACAACTCAACCTAATTAAAACCGTGTCATGAACTTAGCTGGCATGCGCCTTATTATCTTGGTCGAGTAGTACTTAGGAAAAGACTTAGTACAAACGGCCGTTAGTGTTATAAAGTAATGTAATGCACGCAGAACGCCTAAACGCGTGACCGTAATCTGACCAAACCTTTACAAGTGATAGACTCACCGATGGTGTTATCCGGCTGGTTACAGCAGTAGACGCCGCTGAGGAACAGCGTGGTGAATATGAGGAAGACGATGGCCATCACCACCGCGTAGCCGTCCACGCCGTGGATGCTGAAGGGGCGTGGCGCGGGCGCGGGCGGCGGAGGGGCCGGGCACGATAAGGCACAGTCCAGGCACGAGCATCCTGGCTCACCCTGCGTATACCACCATACGATTTAGTAGGAAACTAGGGGTTCACACAATTAGTCAAAGTCTTTAGTAGGAAACTAGGAGTTCACACAAGCTCGACAATCATCATTATTCTGTTTAGAAATGGGTGAATTTTTGAATAGGCATATGTGTTCACAGATCTGCTTGGTGGATCTCTCTATCAATCCATATATTTATCTATATCTATGCATCCACGACTACGGCGCGGCGCGGGCGCGGGCGGCGGGCACTATAAGGCGCAGTCCAGGCACGAGCATCCTGGCTCACCCTGCGTGTACCATCATACGATTTAGTAGGAAACTAGGGGATCACACAAACTACGATCATCTTTCTGCCTTAGAAGTATGGCTGGGTTTTTGAAGAGGCATTTGTTTTCAGCGCTCTGCTTTCTTATGAATCCATAAATTTATCTATATCTATCTATTCGCTGGGTGCGAAGGTATAATAATCGATCGCAGTGCTGATGGTGGCAAAAAGTAGAAATAATGTAGGCTCTGTAATCTGTTTGAAAACGATATTTAATTTATTACTAGCGATACAGGAACAATTATATTCTATGTTTATTATATGTTATTATCATTTAATAAAATTATTTAAGTAGTTTTATCCTCTTGTTTTACAAAATCTACAACTAAAAAAGAAGTAAACAACAATGATATAACCAAAATAAAACACTCTTTTTGAATAGATTTTACTTGCCATATTTAATTTAAATGACCAAAAATGATTTCACAACACTTTGTCCACCCAAATCAAATCACAGTAATTTTGAAATCTACATTAATAACACAATATGTATAGTATTTTTTAACATTTTGTCACAATGCCGCCATTACATATCAAAACGTCAAAATGGTCAGGTCAGAGCCAACAAAGTTGCGAACGCTAGGTGGCGCTAAAAGGGTGCACGGAGCCAATACATCCACGACTACGACCGCGTAGCCGACGCGGAGCCCGGGCGGTGGGGCGCAGTATCGCATGATAAGGCGCAGTTCAGGAAACACATTAGTTGGAGGCTTTAGGTAATAAGGACACACAAAACTCGCCAGTTCACACAAAATTTGGCCAATTATCTTTCTACCTTTGTAGTAGGTGGTTCTTTAAACAGGCATTTGTATTCTGAGATCAGCTTGGTGGATCACTGTAGAGGAATCTGTAAGGACAGGACAGCGCGCACTCCAGATACAAGCTACCGGGCATACATCAATATTTAAGACATTCGTGTGTTCGTCTCACTCCACTTATGCAATACAACATATGCAAACTTACTTTATTCATTATATTTGTATCAATATGCGCATTTCCGTTTAATAACCTAACTGCCATAGTTGCTGTAAACAAATCCATGATAATGTTTGCGCAGTCCATTTCATGTTACGACGCGTAAACAGGTCGAGTAATGTAGCATGCCAAAACCTAGTTGTTTGTTACATAAACATGACAGACATTTGTTTGTCTAATAGGGATGTTGACTAATGAATAAAATAACGAAATACTAATAAAAATCGTAAACATATTAAACTTTTAGAGTAGCTTGTATACCTCTTGGTTTTATATATTGCATATTATTTGTTTTATGACCCTTCAAAGTTGGGTGGACAAGTCCATATAAAAAGTATAAAATTTATTAAAATAAATGATACCTTTAATTAGTCCGTAAAATGTATAGCAAATTTGTCGAAGAAACCATTTTGATAAACACAATATTTAATATAGGTGCTGAACAAATTTCCTATGCGTTGCATACAAACTTACAAGGCGTGACGTCATAACGTGCAAGCCATTAGTATGGAGCGTTTTTGATCGAGTCCATGTGTGTGCATTTCACACTGTGATATCTCGGGCAGTTTTCATGCTAGCGAATTAATTATTTTACCAATGTTTCTTTTTTTGAGAGGTAATTTATGTAACATAAAATAAAAAAAATAGTCAACATCCCTATTGTAGCGAGCGGCCAAGCCCCAGACGTGCCCTCTAAAATATACGTTAAAAACCATAATATAAGTATCATCGTATGCGTGCCTTTTGTCTGATAAAGTATTCATAACATACTAAGTCAAATTAATTAGGTATGCGATATTAGGGACATAGCCACCAAAACTGTTTTAATAAAACATTAGTATACTTAACTTGTTTTATTGTTAACCTTTGGTTTCTGAGGTACTTTATCGGATAGGTCCAAATTATCTGGTTAAGGGCTGATTTTACAATGCCTAGATAGAGCTTTATCCGTTTGATAGCGTATTATACTGCCAAATTGAAAATGCTTGTCATTCATTTGTCTGTCACATTTTTGAATGACTAATTAGATTTGGTTAATATTTTAACCCATATCTGTTATCCGAGGATTAAAAAATCAGCCCTTAAAGTAATAAAATTAAAATTAAACCATCAGATAGTGTGGACCCATCCGATAAAGTTAAACTTCCAATAAACCACTCATAAAGTACCTCAGAAACCGCGGGTAAGTCGTCCTATAAATTATAACTTGGCGTCCCATTGGTGGCGCCACTTTTCCTGATAAATTGATATGTTATTGGAAACTGGCTCTTATAATATAAGGCATAAAAACTGACAACATTAGTTCTTTTTCCTACCGCGCGTCAACATTGTACTTGCGTACTGTACGTCACACCAGCAATTCCGCTTGTTCATTATGTTGCAAACCTATCATCGTGACACGGTATTTAAAATGCCGACCGTAGTATACGTACGTATTACGTACGTAAGGTAAAGCTACAGTGCAGAGGAAGAGGATCTAATTCTAAAGCAGTTAACGATAAGTCAACTATGCAGGTACTGTACGCGCACATATGGGTTCGAGGGTCCGACCGACGCCGCTGGGGTAAACGATAATCCGCATCCCCATGCTCTCGGCTTTCAGGGGATTTGGGGAACTGGGTGAAATGGTTCCGATCGGGGAGACTGATCACCCGTCCAGCATCGCTGAAACCGGACGAGTCGTTTGATCGACTTCAAATGGCATTTATGGATAAAGGACCTTCAAAAGCATCCATCTACCGTTGGTGTAACGAATTCATGCGAGGTCGTCTACCTTTCAGGATGAACAAAAAAGTGGTCGCTAACAGCGTTCGAGAAGGACGTAGAAGAGGTGTCTGCGGCGGGCGGAAAAAGTGCTTCCAAAATTGGTTCAAACTTATGAAACTTTGAATAGAGGCTGGTGGGGAGTTCTTTGTTTAGTTAGTTTTCAAGTTTCTTGAAACTTTCCGAGTGTCCCACATAAATTAAAAGGTAAAGCTAATTAACTCACATTAATTCCTTCATTGCAGGGCCTCGTGGGAGGGTTGTATGGAGTGAACCCGTCGACAGGGTCGTCCCCTGCTAGGTAATTGATCTTGAACGGCACTAAGGGGACCTCCGGGTCCCCCATGAAGTCGAACCACCGCTGCGGGGTGCAGTACGCGGTGCCGTAGTCGCCGCACATTAGGTCCATCGCGTTTTGATTGGTGGATGGCATTTGCACCTGTGGAAAATCATGATTAAAACTGTAGCTCTACTATGAGTTGATGCAAACTGTTTTCGGTACCGAAAACTATCGGATGTACTGCTCGCAGTTGATGCGAGTGAAAGAGAGAAAACGATAGATTACAATAGCGAAAACCGTTTTTTATCAACTCATGGTACAATATTCCGGCAAACATCTTGACGCTCTTTCGATGGAGTGGGGACAAGTTCGCGCATGTGCACTTGTGAGCGACCAATAGCGCGCGCTCCTCCCGCGCCGCCTGCTTACAACACCGTTACGCATACCCAAAATACGGGTTTTGCGCAATCCCCACCCGATATCAAGATGTTTGTCGGCTACTTGTAGGGCCACTGACCACTAAAACTGCGAAATAAAATAAACTACACTCGAGAGCAGAAAAATGGATCCACAGGCCTATTTTCGTACAAACGAGGTAACTTTGAAGCCTTTGTTCTCCGTTAGGGATTGAACGGGTTGTAATCTGATGATGGCCATCCAAAGAGTAAATGGAGGAAGTTCAGATCGCTAAAGAAACCCAACGGATCAGACAGAAGCGTCGTTTACACCAGAGCCTGTGTGGAATTTTTAGTGTTACATTTTACATACTTTTGATGTAATTTTAGCTTGTATTTTTTTAAGTTTAACCCTAAACTAAACGACTCATCGAATCAGTTAGGTTTCTTTTGCATTATGGGCCTCCACCATTCATTCTTTAATTTGCCATCATCAGATCACAGCCCGTTTGATCCTGGGCGGAGAACCAGAGCTTCAAAGTTTGTTTGAAAATAGCTCCATTTTTTTGCTCTCGAGTGTAATTTAACATTACGAAGATAGTTCAAATGCGTGTCTGTTCCTCATCTTAATGACTCTACATTATAATTTATTTCATAAATTTGCATTATGTCAAGGACTCACCTATTTACATCGTTCGTAACCGGAATATGACAAAAGAATAAAATTATTGTATTGGAATAATTATTTACCTGTGAGCAAGAGCTATAAGTGTCATTCATGTAAGATGCTCCAAGGTGATAGTCGATCTCCGTCACCATATCCATGGTGGCTGCAAGAAAATATAAAAATTATATCTCCGGAATGCACGTAACGTATCCTGTTGCAGATTTGCTAGCATGTACGATTACCGCTTTATCATAAAATTATTATTATAGCGCGCTGTCTTATGTAATGTATTGAGTAACAAAATAGTACCCATTCCATTCCAATCCTTGCAATAAAGCAGTAACACAGTGCACTTTTTAGGATATCTAAATTGTTTACTATATAAGCTGAACGGTTTGCTTTGGCATCAAACCGTTCTAAATTGTATCAAACCTTCCGATTTCCTTATTAGATATCCTGGGTAAATCCACGGGCGTTTTGAACGCTGTCATTCTGCTCGATATAAAATTGTCATGAAGGTTACAAAAATAATATAACTTATGCTGCTAAACGCTACACGGGGACAGAATTTTCTTACTCAAAAATTATAAGAATATGTCGACGGGAGTGACGGCGTTTAAAATGCCTGTAGATTTACCCTCCTACAGACTGAATAAGTAGTGTGATAAGCGCTTTCGTTTTTCTGCAAATTTTTTGTCTTAACACAAATGATATATTGAACTTACGAGCAGACGCACACTAAAACAATGTGCATGTGCAAGCCTAACAACATTCATAGCCAAACGGACTTCGTGAGATAGAAGATAGAAGAGATAGATATATTCAAGTTTGTAAATATCGTTACTTATGGCTGTTACAGCTGATAAGTTTCTTGCGCCCGTTCTTCTTGTCAGCTAAAAAAGTCTGGAACGGGTGGAACGGGTGGTAGGAAAATATAGACGATTCAAAAGTACTTAACAATTAAGTTTATTTGAATAAAGCTTATTTCACTTTCACTTTCACTTTCAAAACAACTATAACATTGGAATAAATAGTTTTATGTTATCTGTGTGTTTATGTGTGCAGGACTGGATCCGAAATGATTTCCACGGTATTTCTTTTAACTGATTTATTGAGCCCAGATCTCTCACAATTAATTAAAAATGGAAAGTAATACAAAAAAGATGGCGAGCCCATCCAAAAGCCTTGTAGGTATGTAGTAGGTATCATATCTTTCCGGTGTTGTTAGTTCAATGAACATCTTGTAGGAGGCGCTAATGTTGCGATCGCCGCTGCCAGCGCCCTCGCGTTGGTGTTGTGGTGATGTCACAACACTGTGCATTAAGTAAAAAGTGGAAGGAAGATTCTCATAATACTTACAGTTGAACTTCTCTATTTTAGCGGCCTTGAGGAAGTCGCTCTGGTGCGGCGAGCAAGTCATGGCGCAGATGTGCTTGAGGAAGTTCTCCCAGCAGGATGGGCAGCGGGTGAGGATCTCCGCCATCTTGATGTTGGTCTGCACGTTCAGCAGCTGCTGCGTGTCGCAACACGTCATGCCATCTTTGGCCAAGTCCGGGCAATACTTCTCCAGGATTGCCTATAGACAAGGGAAATAAAAAAGTTAAAGACCTTATTCTGTAATGTTATGTTAAAACTTCGGATTTCCATTGATTCACTGCTAATTACGTATCCTAGAGGTGTAACATGACGAATCAGACAAAAATCTTGTCCACATTTAAATTTATCATTATGTTTGATAGCTAAACAAAACGAGTTCGTTTTCTAAACTAAATTGGGAATTCGGGATGTCATTTTTGAGATTTCGTCGAAGACTAAAGCGCTTTCCAGCTCGTCATACCATGCTACAGGCTACAGACTTTGATTACATATAAATAATCAAAGGCTACACAGAGGTAGCTTATTTATTAAGTACTTAACGTGTTTTAAGAACTAGGGTAAAGTAGGTAATAATGGTTTAGTTATATTTCATAATAAATATAAATTAAATACCCTTAGTACTGGAATTAAAAAAGGACAGGGTTACCAGTGCAAGCAGGATAAAAGCACAAAGTAGGTACACTTATTTTACATTACCACATTACCCACAACGCCATTGTTTGCCTAGATAACTGCATGACAATTTGTACTGACTCATAGACAAGCTCATAGACCAATAATGGTATGGTACATATTGATAACAAGAACTAGTAATTTTGTAAGCTTGGGATGAATCAGAAAATACCTCTTCAAAAATTCGTAAGTAATTATTGGAAAAGAGTGAAGTTATTTTATCTAGGAGGCATAATAAGATTGAAAACAATAATGTGTGAGTCAGATGCAGTCGCCGTCTGTATCTCACGGGTCACGATCAAAGCTCTTTGTCACCACAAACAAATCTAATCATGGACAAAGATCAGTCTATTTGCCGGGGTTATCGTATCCCGGACATTAATCTGACAGTTTCATTCATTAAACATCTGTATCTAACTGTCCTCGATGAATTTATAACTTCAACAGCTATTGTGAGCTGATTGATTGATATGTCAGCACCTGATAAATGTAGGTAGGTAGGTACTACAGGTAAAAAGTATTAGTAGTAGAGTCAAACATCTTTGATATGAGGCGAAGTCATCGCGCCGATTCAAGGCAATCCTGAACAATAGAAACTCATTACAGTAAGTGGAAACAAGAAAAGATACAAATCATTGAGCAGACGTTCAAATCTGTCATCAGATTGGCTTATCAGGACCATAAAACCAGAACTTTATCGCACAATTTTAATAAATGAAATAGTCTTTGTGTATCTAACCGATAAGAATTTGTTATGAGTTGAAAGACCGGAATTTATTATGATTCGGCATTAATAAAAAACCCTAATCATTATCAATATCAAAAAAAACATTTTTAAGTGTCCTAGGTAATTCTTATCTGGAAAGCAATAATAATGTTTTAATATCATTGAGTATAAGTTACTATTCCGTCGGAATCGAATACCTGCTAGGAAGTTACAAAATTAACTGAGTCATCAAGCCAAAATGATAACAAGTAAGTTATCGGGCCATCGTATACCATGTCATATCACAACACAAGCTATCGATTGTATACGAGGTGAGTAACTCCATAACCGACAACGGTAAGGAAATAAAGTTTTTATAATATGCCAAATACTGGAACAAAAACAACAGCAAAACCATGCTACCAATTAGAAAAGGTAATTCAACGTATAGACTTCCCAACCTCCAATTTAAAAACAAAAACAACTTTATTGACAGTACAAATAGTAAACAGAGGGCTCATAGGAATAAGTAACCATAGCAGCAGACAATAACAGACGAAGGGCAGGGGGGTATCACTCCGCGCTTAAACTTTTATATTAGCCTATTGCTCGCGGCCCACTCCAAGAGGGCCATTGTCGAGGGATATCACCGCGCCGACCGAAACGCGCGGCGTGTGCAAGCGACGAGAGCGCAGCGCGTGAACGTCACGAACGAAACGAGTCAGTCAAGCGCCGAATGCGAAACTGCATGCACTTCGTTTTTGATACTTAATTACTAACGCACCTACCTACCTACCAAAGTTTATTGTATTTTTGTATATATATTTACATACTTAGTTGTATCGAAGTTCGAAATATGGCACCAGTAAAGAAAAAAGCTAAAAAATACTATTTTTTTTTCACCCATCCCATAACCGACCCTTGCAAAAGTTGCTTAACCTCCGCAATCGTTGGGCCAGGCGCTATACCACTGCGCCATCGAGCTTCTCTAACTACTTAGAAATACTTATTATTTATGCTCTTTAAATATGCTCAGCTCACCTATTAGGAAGATTTATTTTATTTTATAAGTAGGTACCTATTAGTAATTTCATTGTTTATTCATGGGCATAACGAATGTTTTCTATGATATCAGTAACTAGCGAGTAGCAACCCCGAAATGTGTCGGTTGAGACAGAGCTATGCGACAGAAAGAGACGCCTCTCTTTCTTCTTCGTAGGTGCATATAATTTTATCCACGCAGCGTTGTGCAGTTTGAAATTGTACTTTATTGCCGTGCAGCGAGAGTAGCTTATTATTTGATGGTCTTCGCGGGGACGGACTTCTGTACGTTAGTACTATTATATATTCTGTGCGAAGGGGTTAAAAATTCATAAAAATCAAAGCACACAGACCATACAACAGTGGCCCTACATGAGTTGATGCAAACTGTTTACGTTACCGTAAACTATCGTTTTCGCTCTTTCACTCGCATAACTGTGAGCAGTATATCCGATAGTTTACGGTAGCGTAAACAGTTTGCATAAACTCATGGTAGGGCCGCAGATAACAACAACACTTGGTAGTATTATGTATTCTGTGCAACAACTACGTTGCAGACGTAAACGTAAAGTTAGATCACATTTTATCAGATCAATAATTTACTTCTTAGTCAAATTGAGTTCTAAGAAAATTTAATTTGACGACCTCCGTGGTCGAGTGGTTTGCACGCCGGTTTTCAAGGCGTCACCATCTCTTGAGGTCCCGGGTTCGATCCCCGGCTGGGTCAATGTAGAAAATGAACTTTTCAATATTGTCTCAGGTCTGGGTGTTTGTGATACCACCGTTGTCTCTGATTTCCATAACACAAGTGCTTTAGCTACTTACCTTGGAGTCGGAGCAATGTATGTGATGTTGTCAAATATTAATTTAATATTTATTTATTATTTATTAATTTCACATACATGAAATAGGTAGCCGTCATGCAACAGAACAGAACCCAACGAAGTGTAATAAGATTACGCCAAACCATATAATATCATGTTCCACCCACGCACCGTTTATTTCAACGATATAAAATATGTATAATACCATGTTGGCGAATATCTCTCATGTTGGTGAATATTTATCATGTTGGCGAACACTTAGTTCTCATAATATACTTAGTCCAAACGAAAAAGAATTAGATATTTCAAATCTTTCTTCTGAAGGAAAATAACCACTTATGGCGTTCTTTATTGATATTTAAAAAGTAATATTCAATTTTTGTTAAAAGTTACCTGAAACCAAAAAGCATTTTTTTGCATAACATAATACATAATAGTTAGCAGCAAATACAAATTATAATATAATTTTTAAATAAAAAGTTTAAAAAATAGTCTATCGTAAAAGTAAAACAGCAAATAGTCCTATTACGAAGCTAATGTAATGAGCCAAACAAATGTTTCGGCTTTTGGAGGTCATGCATGTAATTATGTAATATCAGATTGTAGTTTAAATATAATAATCATTAGTTTAAATTTCGTTTCCGCGACTGATGAATTAAAAAATCATTTACATTTAAGTATGTTTGAATAGTGGTCATGCATGTTACAGAGATTACTATGATAAAATAGCTTTTAGGTTTACTCCTTGTTATATCATGAAAATAAAGGCAAGTGGGCAATTTATTACAAGTGCATATGTAAATAAATAAATGGGTTTTTTGTTTACCAATCTTATTTTTTGATTCCTATAAATGACCAACATTTATTGGAGATGCGGGATTTATCGGCTGCCCCCTACCCACCCATGGCGACGTCCTTGATTCAGATTCTTTCAATTAAGTACCTACTGTATTAATTTTGTTCAATTTTGTTTTTTTCTTAGTGCTTATCATAACTTATTTATTATGCCAAAACAGTATCTTTACGACCTTACTATCAATTTTATGATAGTAATTTGTAATCCCAGAATTTCGGTTGTGAGCAATAATATTATTGATACTTACATAAATAATTTACCAGTAAACAAATAAATCTGTGTATAATTTGAATACTTCTAACAAGGGCTGATGAATATTCAGGCCAAGAGCAAACCATTCTGTCAGATCAAACTGCACGCACAAAGAAAAGTCGAGGGTATGGTAATTTTGTAATTCAGAGAAATGATCGCATCCATAATCTGCAACTGATACCTCAGAAGAGGCTATATAAATTATAAAACCGTATTAAATTAAAACTCACTCCATGAGAGTTATAATTTTTGTACATACATGCAGGTACGAATTTATTACCGAGATCATTTCGTGAGGTGTAATGTAAAAGTAATCAATAAATTCGACTTGTAATAATTTTGCAATAGTAACTCGTAAAAATAACAATCTTGTTATGGCAATTCTCGTGAAACTTCGCCTCATATTATCATCACAGTGGTAATATGGATAATATAATGCCCAACGTCATCGATGATTAGGTTTATAGTATGTTACTAATAATTATAATAAAACACAACGAACGAGGCGTCAAGTAGATACAACTGGAGCCCAATCGCGGTAATTCTGAACGATAAAACCAAAAACGTTATGTTGTCATTTAGGTTATATTTACCTAAAAATCATTGGTTTAGCTTCATAATTTTCAATTAAATTGTCCCAGATTGTAATCCTAGACTCCTTAGGCAGAGTATTTAACAATTTTAACAAAACTAAAGCGAGTATTTTTCTGTAAACGAAACTGAAACGGTAACAATTTAGCTTTGGTTTTATCGTTGAAAATTAGCGCGATTAGGCCCCTGGTTTCTAATTTATAAGCCATAAAAATTCCAAAACCTTTCTTCCACGTAATTATTAAAATCTACGATTGCTCGATGATGATCCAAATATATGTCCATCAGCTATTTTTGATGTCCCCACTGCTGGGGCACAGGCTTTCCTTATGGGTGGTAAGGAGGATGGGCCATAACCCACCACGCGGGCCCAATGCGGATTGGTGGGTGTTAACGACTGCAAATGCAGCCGCGACCAACGGCTTAACGTGCCTTCCGAAGCACGAAGGAGCTCGAGATAATAAATTTTTGGTCACCCATCCCATGACCGACCCATGCGAACGTTGCTTAACTTCCGCAATCGCTGGGCCAGGCGCTAAACCACTGCGCCACCGAGCTCCTGATGATCCAAATAAAAGTTCGATCGCAATTTCCTGGCATTAGTTTAGGATTCCAGAACTTGAACCCATTATTTTCAGACAAAACTTAGCCTTTATTTATTTATCGTTGCGCTATCAGTTCAAGCACACTGACGCCATGCAGCTGTGATTTATTGTTTAGTCATTTACCTATGTGTCATACATTTTTACTCGCGCAAATAATTTAACAAAGGGGATATTCTTCTTTTATTAAAAGCAACCACATAAGTTAAAATTCTGAAAATGTTATCTATGCAGTTTTATTGAATCAAAATTCAAAATTCAAAAATAATTTATTCAGTCTAGGCTGTTACAAGCACTTGTAAATGTCATAGAAGCTACGCCATCGGTTCGCAAACCCTAAGCAGGAGATCTTGTAACGAGAAGAACCGGCAAGAAACTCGTCAAGGGCTGCTTTTTTACCCGACTGCGGGTTATGTATTTCGCGCGTATCTTGTAAGTATGTTTGTATGTTTGTATGTAATATTCTTTATTACCTCATATCTCTCAAACGGCTGAACGGATTTCTATGATTAAGATATCGTTAGATTGGTCTTTTCAGCTTAAGTGTTCTTAAGAAGGTGGCGTTATAAAAAAAATAAACATGACGGCTGTACGGTGCTATTATACGTAGTGAAAAAAAAAATTTTTTTTTAGAATACTGCAATATGGGTGTCAAATTAAAGGGCTTATTATAAGGATTTCAAAAAGGTATATCATGACCGTAAAATATAATAACTAAAAAGAGATAAATAAAAAAATAAATTAAAAAAATTAAAAAACCCGCCTGCATAAAAAGACAAGTCGACTGAAAAGATGGAAACAAGATTAAATAAATATTAAAGGCAACATGTCATAATAACATGCAGTCGGAGGCATATAATTCAATCATTCATAATGTCACTTTCTTTATGCATGCCTCCGACTGCATGTTATTATGACATGTTGCCTTTAATATTTATTTAATCTTGTTTCCATCTTTTCAGTCGACTTGTCTTTTTATGCAGGCGGGTTTTTTTTCTCCCTGTATATTCCATACAGATCGATTTGGTTAGTCCTGTTTTTATCGCTAAAGTCAACAAAAAAAACCTCTTATTTATCTAAACGACCTTGAACACGTGCGATGTACGTGTTCCTCGGACTATCAGTCAGTGGATAATACGAACGTTCGATACGAATAATAAAACATTAACGATACTTACAATGTTCTAATTAAAATTGGGGTTAACGTGCTATCAACAGCGCCTTTTCTAGTAAGTTGAAAAGTCGAATGAGAGAAAGAGCAAGTTATCTTCGTCGCTTGAATTTGGAAGTAAACTTCACCTTACAAAAGAATTGGAATACAAAGAAATCTCTAAAATTGATGAATTAAATTAAGTTGTTATAATCAGCTAAGTTAAATAATTCAGTAGAGGTAGGATTAGTTACGCTTAGCTAACTGGAACGTGCTAACTAACCTAAAACGGTACGATCGGCTTCAAAAGTAACTGAACATATTAGTATGTGTCGCGCTAACTAATGCCTCCCTCCATATATACTAGGGTGGTGGTTTACCGAACAGGCTTTAGAGTTGGTACGACAAAGTTCTACTTCGACGAGGCTGACCTAAGTGATAGGGTAAGGTTACACGCTGCGACACTGTTACATCAGACAGTCCACACGATTCGACGAGACGTGACGCTATCCTTATAAACAATAATGGTCCCAAAGGAACCCATCGACCTTCGTCTCGATTACAGAATCGATTTCACGTCGCATACCTAATATATCAGCATTTTGTAACGGTGCACAATTATCGAGAACTAGGGATAATCTCATTCCTATTAGCAATAAATCGAATATTATGTTTAACAGTATGTTACCGACCAGCAACGTTACAGACTTACAGCCTCTTAGTTTTCTCTTTGGTTTATTTTGTTCTAAATTATGAATTCCAGGGACATCTAAATAAATAAAACAAAACATTTATAACTCAAGAACCATTAATATCTGGATTGACTTTGAGGTTGGTAGACAATTAGGCCCTGGATTAAAATATAGGCTACATTTTAACCCAGACAAAGGTTCCCTGACGAAGTCGTGGGCGGACACTATTATCTTTTAAACATTCAATTGTAAAACAGTTGCTAATAAAAGAATAAAAGATCATCAAGACTGGACCGTGGTCTTTCGCTTCGTAGTGCTCGATCCTCAACACCGTAGGTACCTGAAAAAAAAACCATATACGAGCCTACTACATGTTTTATTATTGTTTACCTGTCGAGCTACCAACAAACAACAAATCGATACTTTGTATCGTAACGTAAACGTAAGGGCAAAAGCAACACTTCCATCTACGCTAGCGACTAGCGCCCCTTTTCCGTTGTTCTGAAGAAAACTGCCGCCGCAGTGCCAAGAAATTCTATAATGACGTCAAACTTGCATAGAAATAAACAATGTAAGTAAAGTAATGAAAATATCAGTATATTACTAGCAGCGTTTATGATGATTGGGGAGCATTTGCTCATGTCATTGTAAAAAATACCGGAGGGCTATTAGCCATTGTTTATGTGTGGGGAGGCTGAGCCAATCAGAAGGACGAATGAAATCGCGTGATGATTATAGCATTTTGTCAATGTCAGTTGTCGACAAATCAGAGAATCGTATTTGCAGCACGCCAAATACTCAAAGTAACATGATTTTTAAATTGATTGGATGAGATTACAATGTATGTCGCGTTAAAAGCAATCATGAAACCGTTTAATAAAAATCGGTTTTATTATAATGGTTGTTGATGACGATATTTCGATTTACATAGAACTGTGGATAATAGCGGCGATAACAATAAAATTATAGTTAATTTTACTAACATACGATTATCATCTAAACTGTAGTTAATGTAAGCCATTACAGCTTTTATTTCCACTGCCATCGCCATTTAGAGATGGCATAATAACATTAAAATCTGCAATATAAACCACGTTTTGCCCGTGACACAGCATACTCGTTGAGGTAGGTAGGTACCTACCCACAATTAAAATGTGACATGATAAAAAGAAATGTCGAATAAAACAAAAACGTAATTAGATTTACGCTCGATTAGCAGTGAAGGTAAGCTGACGTAACTTATTATTTAGTTAGTGACTAGAGAGGAATAATATACCAAACATCAAGTTTGCTGTTTACAATTTCAGGGGAAATCTAAAAGAAAAACACATTACTATTGCTACGGCGTAGCATACGACGACCTGGCGACGCATATTATAGCTAATGTAGATATTATGTGACATTTATTTGATGGGTGGACACGCTAGGACACGCTTTACAATATTATATTTGAATAGCAGCAATCTCTCTCTATATTGTGATTTGTGACTATATTAATTGGTATCTTCTCGATAACCTTCAAGAGCAAATACATCTGGTATATTGCGTGCCCAATTAAACCCATCAAATCCTTCCTTGCTACAAAATTTTCTAGAAATGCCATCTATATAGTCAGAGTTTCTGTTATAGTCGCAAAGGGACTAAATCTAGATAAACATAAATCAATTACAACTAGACTTGCGCCAATCTTGACCTTGGCCTAGTCTATATGAGCTAATTGGATTCTGTAGTGTATGAACGAACGAAAGAAGTACTTACTCGTAACAAAACTATGTTTTAATGAATAACATACCTACGTGAAAATGTTTCACTCAAGATATAAATAAAATGTTTGTGAAAGATATTTTGGGTTAGCCTTGACCACGACGATGATGAATCTAGAATAGCAAATCGTAGAAGTAGTTAATCTCGAATTGTTTACTATTAATTATTTATTTATGGACAAGTAATAATCAAGCAATGGGAATTTTTGAGTAGTTCTTGCAAAGTAACTAAAGTAACTGTGGTTGAAACTAAACAACTAATAATGGAGCTGACTTCATCGGAAGTAAACAAAAGGTATTTGATAAGAAACTTAATTTTGAATCAAACTAAACTCTATGTAGTTGAACTTAAGAACTGTTTATTGAGTCCGGTCATAACTTTGGCAGCTGTCCAGGTTATGTTTGAATAGAAGTTCAAATAATGATAGATGAAGACTTTTATGTTTCGTTTTTAGGAATTTAACAGTGAATTCTTTCTTGAAGAAAGCATACCCAAGGTAAAAACTAAGAAAATGCAAAATAATACATCAAAATTGTATGTAAGCAATCAATTTGTTTAGATGGAGTAGGAAATTCGCAAAACCCGACACAGCATCTTGCGCCAAAATAAACTAAAGAGTTTCGTGCTTCAACACATAAACACTGTTTGCATACGTCATTCAAACCAGTCATTTCTCAAGGTTTTCAATAAAACCTTAATGTTTCTGCAGAATTTGCCCGAAGAATGTTACGTTACGGTTATATGATATAGTGTCAACATAAATGTTGGATAAAAATCTGATATTTGACGAATAATCCGGGAATTAACGTGTTATATTATATCACAGAAGCTTAATAGTCAGCCTTGTGTCATATCGTTATCAAGATTTAATTACAAATGACGTCATAAACTACTTAGGCTGGCTCAGGTGAGTTGAGTCAGTTGACAAATATGTGACCATATAACATCTTGAAATCGTGAAACTTCTATGTACTTGTTAGCCAACTGAGAAAACTATTACATATGACTTAAACATAAGCAGTCCTTAGCTTATTCAACTTAATTTCCTATAAATTATTTCATATATTTTGTTATCAACTCTGGACAAATCTGTCTCGTCTTGTTTCGATACAAATGTCATCGACTCGACCAAGCAAACGCGTGCGTCACTGATCTTATTACGAACAGAATGCTAATAAACAAAGTCTGTTTTATACATGAGTAATAGCGTTTCTCATAATCTCATTCAGAACGCATTTCATATCAGGTATAGGTTTGGCGTAAACAGATTCTTGATAAACAGTACCAGTACTGTTTAATTTTGTATAAATCGAACATTCGACATTATCAATACTAAGGTAGTCTTCAAAAATTTAAAGGAACAAGGTCAATTTCGATAGCGCTGAACAGCCGCGTCAAGGAAATGACGTCATTGAGACCTACTTTCGCTGGCCCTTGTAGAGTTGTAGCTAGTTCAAGAGTGTAGGTCACATTAGGCAAGCTTTAACCTCAGAAAAGCGCTTGGTGAGAACAAAATTCTTTGCTACAAGCCCTAGTCAATTACTACGGGATATAGTGGAAGCGTCTAGAACAGCATCATTTACTTACACGTTCTGTTGCGTTCACTTGCATCCATAGTAATGAAAACAGAACTCCAATTGAATGTTCTACGCTCTAACTAAGTTTAAATCTAAATAAAACAATGGAGTTGTTAGGTTTACATGAAAAAGTAAAAACCCATTACATACAATAGTTGTCTAGCATATTCTTTGTGTGAGTAAATAACTCATACACATTCTTTGTGTGAGTTAATAACTCATAAAGACAACATTAGTACCTATGTTGTAACGTAACCGATTAGTACTTAAAAGGATGGTTAAGTTAACCAGAAAAAGATGTTTTCTTAATTTGTTCCGTTTACGAGCGACTCGTTTTAAACAAAACATTGCTACATCTACATCAAATATTTTGCTAAAGTCTGTTATCCTCTCGTCCTATTTGGTACTCTTTTTGACAGTTTGTCATCGCTATTTAAAAATAATCGTCAATAATGGTGAAATGTAAATAGCGAAGAGTAAGACAAAACAACGACACACTATACATACAAATTGCTATGGACATACTACCACTCAATGCATTACAAAAAACAATTATACAATTATGGAACATTTTTCTTAAGAGACATCTGCCTGTGGCAAGCAGCTGTGCATAAACGCGAAATACTTAGCACTTCCCTTACATAAAGAAAGATGACGACTACCTATCTAATATGACTGCAGATATATGAGATATAGATAGAAAAGAAACCTACGCACAATGCACATAGTCTCGAAAGTCTCGAAACTATGCAATTTATTACTATAAATCTAGCAATCATCGTAGGCAACATTAATCTGAATAACATTTACACTTAATATGCTAGAGATAACTTTCTCATTGATAAAATATGAAAACATAATTAAAGCTGATTTTGGAGCAAAGATAAATCTGCAACATTGTATTTATCAGTAGCTTAAAACTCGATAGGAGACAAAAGAAAAGAAATTTCTAGAATCAGTACGTTCTTACTTATTGAATGGATTACTTGTTGAAAAAATTAACAACCTTCAAATCAGCTGATTGATCACGTTTGCCAGGGTTCTCTTTGGGGAAACTAGGGCTTTTATGACGTCATAGTTGCACGGAGCTAAATATAGACGAACTTGGTAACCCCGCCGGGTGACCCAGTTACCACGTGCATAGCCGTGTGAGGGACACGGAAATCTATTGCTGAAGCCTTTTAAAAAAATATTTAAATGTAGATATGTCTGTAAACTAATTAAAAGGACCGACAATCTACCAACAAAGTTCCAGTATGGATCGTGGCGATTAACGATTTTGCGATTGCATCACGTTTTGGCGACTGCAAACACTCGATTTGCTGCTGTTGATGCTGCATCGCGTTTTAGAGATACCGAAAACCAGCAAAATCATTCTAAGGTCTAAAGGAATCTATATGTGTTTATGCCATAGTAACCAATTTGACCGAATTGAAAATAATACGACTCGAGTCATCGCAATCTTTGACGGTCACATAATTGCAAATTATGTGACCGTTCAAAGGAAGTAAACGCTTGCAGGGTAGTGAGTGAGCTAGTGAGGCATTCACAGAAACTTAAAAAGGAACTTCAACCACATTATTTCCTTCAATACTAAAACTTGATCTATCTTTAAGGCAACTGAACAACATAAATTCGAGGCAATATTTGTGGAAACAACAAAACTACTTACCATTCCAACATCGTCAACTTTTTTAGGTGGTCCATCGTGGTGACAATTTTTCTGTTTGAATGTAGAGTTTGAACAAACACCGTACCATATGCAGTGACCTTCCGCTGATGCTGTCGGTACCTGAAACAGAACAAAAGTTTAAGGACGTTTGTCTCGAGTATTGATCATGGTAGAAAAGGAAGAACTGTTGATATCCTACCCATGTTAAAAGTTATAAACTTCCCAAACGAATGTTTGAAAATTTTATTACTCTGGTAGCCATTCGGTGTTAGTAAGTGATATCGATTTTGTTCGACAGTGCTTGCGTGTTAGACCACAATCTGAAGTAACATGGCCTAAATGTAGCCACCTTGCCACGATGAAATATTTATTTACCAACATTCGTAATACCTTTACTCTTAGTGTGGCTTACCAAATTATGATAAGGAGCTACCGCACTGAGAAAAATGCCCATCATAAATGACGTGAATTCAGATTAAAATAAGATGGATTCACTTAAAGCACGGAGTATACTGATATCACCAAAAAGTACGATGATACTACTGTTGCTGATGATAACGGTATTTAAGATGACATGTCACCATACCTTTGGTAGGACGAGCATACAATATTTTTTATATTGTATGCTCGTCCTACAATATAAAAAATTGTATGCTCGTTCCTACTACTTATGGTTACTGTCATTGTACATCGAGTTATATCCTATTATTTTTCCTACTATTTCTCGATGACATCCTCTTATGTCAAAAAATATAATATTCTTTCATTATATCTCAAGTTATGTCCTATTATTTTTCGTACTATTTATTGATGACTTCCTCATATCTCCAGTTAGGTCCTAATATTTTTCCTACTATTTAGAAATTATTTCCTCATATATTCGGTTGTTTTCTACTATTTATTGGTGACTTCCTAATATCCTTAGTGAAGTCCTACTAATTAAAATACACTTTTCTCGTATTTCGGGTTAAATCCTACTATTTAGCAACGATTTCCTCATATCTCCGGTTATATCCTATTACTTTACGTGCTATTTATTATTACATCCTCTTACCTTGGGTTATCCTAGTACAGTCGCCATCAGATATACTGTAGCAGAAAAGGTGATCAAATACTTCTGAAAAGTTTAAATATCAATAAATTCCATACAAAGTGTAAACGAAGTGTATGGAATTTATTGATATTTTAAACTGTTCAGAAGTATTTGATCACTTTTTCTGCTACAGTATATCTGATGGCGCCTGTACTAAGATAACCCAAGGTAAGAGGATGTACCTAATAATAAATAGTAGGTACGTAAAGTAATAGGATATAACCGGAGATATGAGGAAATCGTTGCTAAATTGTAGCATCTTACCCAAAACACAAGAAATGTCAATTTTAATTTGTTGGACTTAACTAAGGATATGAGTCACCTTATTTGCTACAATATATCTAAAGACGACTGTACCTACTACTTCTTTCTTATCTAATTCACATTCCTAAAATACTTAAAAAAAGAGGATCGCACATAAGTAAAAAATAACAATTTAAAGCATGTGAAATATAGAAAAAGTAATAGGTACCTTCATAACTTGGCAATATGCAATTGCATTAAAAACTTAAAGAGAACAGGAAGACACGTGTATAAAAAAAACAGAAATAGTAATCAAGAGTAATTTTATTTATTTTTGAAAGTAACTTTAATTATTGCAATATCAATATTTCTTTTTGAAAGTAAGTAACGCATAAGTAACGTTAATTTTTACAATATTATTTTTTTACTTTTATATTAGTAATTATTTATTAATAAATGTATTGTACAACAGAAAAAAAGACACCAAAAATAATGTACCTACCTATTCGCAAATTGAGCACTTAATAGTACTTACTTAATTATAATAACACAGGCTTATAAGCTTACGGTGAACTAATTCGAAAAGGACTCATTGTACTCATTATGGTGAACAACTTTTACTTTGGGCACAACATAATTCGACGAAATTCACTTAAGGTGGTACCCTGAGCGAAAGTGGTGCAGCGGTGAATTATATTTAATATTATAATTCTAATACACAATTTTAAAAATATTTATCGTGGAGATTTTAGGGCCCACAGTCTAGTATTTTTAGACGGTATCGTTACATTCCCCCGTAGTCACTGCTAGAAGTAGATAGCAAAACTGCTAAAAGTGGCCGATTTTGACACATTTGCTATCTACTTCTACGAATGACTACGAGGGCATGTAGTGATACCTTCTAAAAATACTAGATCAAGGGCCCTAAAATCTCCACGATAATCATTATTAAAATAATTTTCTATTAATAACTTATTAAATAAAAACCTCTGAGGGCGCCACTTTCGGTCATACAACCGCCTTAAGTAGCAGCAGTTTTTTACGATTTCAGAGTTTACCCGATAGTAAAAGTTATTTAATGGATGAGTACAATGCCCCCCTTTCGGCTTAATACACCATGCTTATAATCCCGTACCTTTATGCTTATAACAATCACAGTATTTGTCAGTCAAAAATAATTTACATAGTTAAAAATAAATACCTATTTAGCATGTCACAACTTACTTACGTACCTAATTATACTCATGACACTAAGAACAATCATTAGGAAAATCCATAAAATATGCAAAATAATTTAATAAGTAAAATCATGATTCGCTTTCAATGACTTAAGATAAGAACCACCCAGCATTCTGCAAGATACTGTGGGTTACACCCACCGTCTCCTTTAAATCCTTCCAATATTTCTGCTCGTGATGTTTGCCAATCTTTCCTGGAGCGACGGGCAGGAGCCGCAGGAGGTATGTTAAATAAGCAACCGATGAGTAATATGACAGCAATGAAATTTAGTCTCTGGTTTTGTATCTGAAAAAAAAATGCTTATTGTATATAACACTACACATTATTATTAATTTATTTTTCAAACGAGGACAGACCAGAATAATTACATAAATCCTTACCGTCACAAACTGCTAGTGTGCCTGTTATTTTTTTGCGAAGAAACTTGTGCTTTGTGGTATTCAGCTTCTGCCGGGCAGCTTTTAAATGGTGTCAGATGAAGCTTCGAAGCTGTCGAGACCGCCGGATTTTAAGCTAAAATTAAACATGTAATTTGTGATAAGAATTCAATGTTTTAGGTCCATTTCAATGGCAATAATATTATGATCATTTGATTTTTTCCTTCAAATGATAAGTACACTTTATATGAAGAAAAAATTAAAATTTACCCCAAATACGTTTTTTTGTCCTCCAAAATGATATGTTTTATATAAAAAGTTAATTTTCTTCCCCCCCAATAAAGTGTGCACGCGCACGCGCACAACATAGGCTTGGCAACTTACCTTCAAAACGTTGTATATAAGTATTGAGCTAGATTCCATTATTTTAGCAAGTCATGAGTTGCTTTATCCATAAGTATTGCACTTTGCACTCACTCACATTTAAAAAAATAGTCAAATATAAATAAATTCTGTACACGCTAAAAACTGTCCTTGCGACTGCGACTTCGACTGACTGAATGGAGAGAATATACAAAACGAACGACAAGTCGATGATAATGAACGGCGAATTTACGTGCTGTCATCGTATTTTTTAGGAATCATACAAAAATTGATGCAAACTCTTAAATAAGTTTCTGTAATCGTATTTTTGTAGGATTCATTTTAATTTTGATACTATAAGGGGACGTCATCGTATTCTAGATGCTTCTTCTCAAAAACTATGACAACTTTTTATGGAAGGTGGCACTTTCATTGTGATTTAGAATTATAATCTTATTTATAGATTATCATACATATTTATAGGACAGTGGGCTATTTTCTATTACATAGTGTTATAATATTAAGAAGATAATATTATTTTTGATGAGCAATTTTTACGATATAATATTTTGGCCAAAACTCTTAAATAAGTTTCTGTAATCGAATTTTTGTAGGATTCATTTTAAATTTTGATGCCAATTCCTTATTATTTTAAGTGAAGGTAATCTCAAAATAAAAGGAACTGGCACATAATTTTATCATACTACTATAAGGGGACGTCATCGTATTCTAGAGATGCGTCTTCTCAAATACTATGACATCTTTTTATGGAAGGTGGCACTTTCATTGTGATTTAGAATTATAATCTTATTTATAGATTATCATACATATTTATAGGACAGTGGGCTATTTTCTATTACATAGTGTTATAATATTAAGAAGATAATATTATTTTTGATGACCAATTTTTACGATGATAAGTGTCATAATATTGCCTTATTTAACCATATAATTCGACTACATCATAACACGTTTCAAGATAGCGTAATATAAACCTATTATTTCCTTATTTTAGGACAACGCACTTAATTTAAACGTACGCCACGATATTTTAAGATTACCCCAAAATGTCATTTTTCTCAGTGCGGTAGGAGCAAAACAGTACTTTTCAGTAAGTATCAAATTATTAAATATCAGCTGACCACGGTTTTATCAGTTTGGGTTCAATCAAACGCCATATCTTTATCATTTTAATGACACTTCAGTTTTTTGCATTGCTCATCCATATAACAAATAAGGGTTCCGTTTTCCTTAGTACGTCTACCGAGACTTAAAATATCTCAAACTCTATTTAGGTCCTAAATCGAAAATTTTCGCACTAAATAGACCTTCATTTATTTATGTTATGATTAATACGAATACCTCAGCCTTGTTATTATTCTAAGACCTCAGCAAACAAACAGGACGTTCGTAATAAAAACGTATTTTATTTACCTAAACAAAACAACTATTAAGATATTTAACGTGCATAGAATAGAACTTCTATCGTCGCCAAGCGAAATGTTGTGCTAGCAGCTAGCGCATAATGCCTTTTGACTTTAAAATGACTTCTGCTGCATAAAACAGCCATCCATATCCATACAACATTTTGGAAGTCAACAATATTGTGCGAAGTCAACACTTTTCGACTTAGTAGACGTTTTCCAAAATACTCGTTCTTAACAGTACGATAAGGTTGAAAATTAAATCCACTTATATTTAAAACATCGCGGATACAGACGTCATCGGACGGTTCACAGATTTACATTATTCAGCAAATACGACCAACAGAATAATAAAGCTAAAGCTGTTTATGCGGGTCCGTTATTATATTAACTTTAATGGACCAGGAATGAGGGCGACTTATGTTTAGGTAATGCCCAAACAGTAAAAATAATACAATTCAGGTCGATATTGAAATTCTATGAATGCACGCATTTCTGATTCAATAGTACCTATACATATAATATCAGCCAGCATATAAAAGAAACTGTTCAAATTCTATTATTAGTTAAGATGAGGCAGTGATCGTAAAATGCTTGTTACTATTATTATACCTACTAAATGCAGGAATATTATTTTATTAACATTACTTAGCCCCTATTATGTATTCTGTGCCCGAATGTGGAAGATACGTGAATACGTGATAGATTCTAATGCTTACAATGCCAGATGCCATTCTGAGGTTTTCCGTTCGTTTAAAAACGTGAACTTCATATAACATTTTAAATTTCTTTCCTTCGAAATGTTTTTGGTTACTGGAGACCTATTTAACCATAAGTGAGTGCCATAATTAGTATGATATTTTAAAGTAAATTAACAATCTGTAGGGATAGTAAAAATCTATCTCTGATTTATTCAGTCATCTAAAAATTTAAGAATCATAGCAACCCCGCGATTACTATGTCTTCCATTAAAACAACCAACAAAAAGCTACAGTTGTAAGCGTCTACAGAAATATTCCGCCCACCTCGAATTTCAGTCTTTCAGGGTTAGGTTAGGGTGCTCTGACCGCTGAACTACGACATGAATACAGTTTGATTACCTCTCGTTCTGTTTTCGTAATTGATTACTTTTTATAAAGGGTTAAAGTTCAGTAACTTGATTCTCTTTTGTCAAGTTTTTTTTTAACATTAACGTGCCTGCAGACGAACAATATAATACGTACCTAATGTAGGATTGCAGGACCGATTTTCAGATCGGAAACTTTCTCTTGCATTTTTGGGCTTTTCAACGACTTTTTCTAAGACGCTTGTGTGTTGTTGCTAATTGCTTTATTATTATTAGAATAATAAATTAGAAACGAAACCACTACCTATGTTTTATTCTACAGTCCGATAATAGCAGTTCTACCAAAGTCCTACAGAGGAGCCTACAGAGGAGGTTGGTGGATCGTAGAGGAATGAGGGAAAATATTGACCGTACGCGGCTAAGCTGTCAGTTCTTCGCTTACAAAGTAGATATTATATCGCTTTATTGAGGATTTTCCTTCTACAAATAATAGAACTGTACCTACGTGACTATAATAATTTGATGTCTTTTATCCAGTTCGCTTTAATCAACCAACGGGAAGTAGGTACCACAATAAACGAGGATAAATTTCTGACCCCCTCTATAAACAATTTCATTAGTAACCACAGACCACATGACCACGTGATCCAGTGAGTCACACGCAAGATCAGAAAATTATACATGATGAATCAGTAACCGTAGCGAGATCAAACTTTTTCTAGGTATTTACAGTTATTTATTTTTATATTTTGTATAAATTAATAAACATCTAGGTTATCCTAGTCTCAAAATGCTTGGCTTATGGCTTGCGTAGCATAAACGTTTTGATAAAACTACAAATTATTACTTTGATTGTTGTTGGCAAACAGGAAGCTTACTTCCTATCCACTAAACAAATAAATTACACCAGTAAATTATTTTAGTTAAATGGAGTATGGATGTAAAGGATGGCTATGGTCGAAAATAATAACTGATTCAGAAGGTACGTATACAATGATCTGCGAACTAAAAACTTTTGTTTATCGATCAACACCAACCAAACAGAGTACAAATTGTACCCTCCTGGGAATCGAAATTTACACGGGTGGGTTGGGCAAACCACTAGAACACAGATATGTTGAATGTTTAAATGTTGAGATGTTGCCATATCTCCACGCCCGGCAGGCGGGCTGGAGATCGCAGTCAGAGTGGTCGACTGTCTTCATCGGATAACACTTTTTCCCGAATTCTGGAGGTGTTATTTGTACTACTTCAGTTGTTTCCTTTTACGATACAAGTGTGAAAAGTTGCTACCGGTCGCCACACGGCTAATTAATAACATTAGCATTCGGTTCTAATTTGTTTTCCGGAAGCGATACAACGACAGGCATCAATCGATCAATACGAGAAACCCCCATTCGGGCGCGAGTCAGACAGGGCAGGGCGCCCAACTCTGTCTGACTGACCCCTGTCTGACTTTAAGCAAACAACAATTTCGACACTTATTCAGTACTATAACTGTACATTTTTCTTTGTCTTGTCAATTGTATTTTACCTGTACTGTATTAACGCATTGAAGGCACGTGGAACATAAACTAAAGATATTTCTAGTTTAATAAATGCCAAAGTAAAGTTATTGAAATTCTGTGGCAAGGTGGTATGAATTTAATGGTATAGTTTTTCAAGAATGTGGATTTACCTACCTTCTGAATGAACCTGAAGAACTCAGTTAATAATAATAATAATTAGTTAGTGAAAAGTAAGACTTAAAAAAATATAATAATATTCTTTATTGCACACGAAAACACATTACAAACAAAGAGACAGAAAAAGAAGAAAGTACACAATAGGCGGCCTTATTGCTAAACAGCAATCTCTTCCAGGCAACCTTGAGAGAGAGATATAAGATACAGGACAATAAGGGAGTGGGTGCAACTATTTAGAGGACAGTGTAAGTACACATACATAAAATAAAAAGTAATAATTCAGGAAAATGGAAAAGAAAATAATAAATATAATTAGTGAGGGATAGAAGAATGGAATTATGACTCCTGATTGATTACGAAAGGATCCAAGGGTTTGAGCCTTTCTGATACCTTCCAGGTAGAGCGTTCCAAAGACGGACTGCATGGACAGAAAAGGAATAAGAGAAGAAATCAGAGGAATGACGCGGAAATTCAAGAGTGAGGTTAGAGGAAGAACGCAAGGTACACTGCGTGGACGAGGAAAGGAATGAGAAACAATATTTTAGGTAGGGAGGGGAAGTTGGCAAGAAAAGTATGGAGTAGAGAAGGGAAAGAGTCTGCAAGTCCCTGCACCGGCGAATAGGCAGCCAGTTAAGTTTGGTACGGAAGTGTGACACATGGTCATATTTGCGAAGTTTGAAAATAAACCTGATACAAATATTCTGCAGACGCTCAAGTTTATCGAGTAGTTCCTCCGACAGATCTGTGTAACAGACATCAGCGTAGTCAATAATGGTAGTAATTTTGGTGCTGGTAGGTAAAAAGTTGCGGAATCTGTTAAGTGAGTTTTGACAGAAAGTCGCAAAACATTATCTCTCTTTCTATTAAAATCAGGGTTCGAAAATATCCGATATTTATTATAAATATCAAAATATCGGATATTTATGATATATATCCGATATATATCAAAAATGTGATATATATCCATTTTGTATGACAGCCACATATTTTTTTTATTGTATTAGTAGTAAGTATACTGTTTGCATAATATGTGTTTTATACTTAGTAAGTTATTTAAAAAAAACTAGAATATTTTTATTGTTTCATTTAGGTATTTGAGAAATTAGTTAAAAATCAGGAAAAAAACAAAAGTCATTAGTATCACCATATAAGTGGTGGAAAATGTGGAGATAATGAAATTGGATTCAAAATATATTTTTACACACCGCATGTTCAATTAATTTTTTTCACTTACTATGATATTTATATTTATTACTCACCTAACGTAACCTATACCTACATAGTCAGCACACACGTCACAAATCAATATCATCACATACATTTTTTATATTTTTACGCGCGAAATTCAAGTTACAAACTGCAAAACAAAACAAAAGTATGTTTTAACTCTCCATCAACGCCATCTAAGTAGCAATACAATTGCAAAAATCTACATTATAATGTCAAATTTTTAAACCGTTTTTATATTGATATATATCACAAAAATTCGTTCGATATATATTGGATATATAACCGATATATATCATGATATATATCCTCGAACCCTGATTAAAATATCCATAAGTCAGATTGGAAAGTCCAAATGGGAGTTAATTGGATTAAACTGAATACGGGAGTATTCAGGAACAGAATATTATAATAGTACTAGCGCCCCGAGGGTCGAATCGTCGCGACACGCGCCGGCGGCGGCGGCGGCGGCGAAGGGCGATATCGGTATTTATCACATATTGATTCAGACTGTGATCGGTGGCATTACCTCATGGAATTACTCAGAATAAAATGCATGCAAATCGGCAAGGCTGGCGAGGCCGAAAATATTTTGGCCTTGCTGCGTTGTTTTACTGTGTTGCTAACAACTGAACCCGATGGTCACACAACTCCTGTGTAAACATGTAAATAAATTATTATTTTTTTCAGTTATTTACAGGAGTAATAATTCCTACGTGTCTAAAATGATTACAAACGTATGATTGACATTCAATAACTATAGAAGTCTAGGCAGAGGCATGGACGAATAATATTCGTCCATGGCAGAGGTTACCCTCAAGGAAATACTTTTTATTATATTTCATGATTATTCTATCTACATAAACGAAATGCTATGTGGAGGACAAATAACAGATTTATATTTTTCTTCATCAAAATATAAAAGAGACATGATTAAAGCTAAACTAACAATGCATTGATGCAATAGTTGTAGGAACAGACAGATCTTCTTTTCCGAAAAGAACGTCTCGGAAGAGACAGGAAATGGCAAAAGCAGGAATGCTAACCTTCGCGTTATTAATTCGAAATGGAAATAGTGGCACAGGTTTTGTTTATAAATATACCAAACTAGGCACCCAAAATTAGAACGAGTGTTATTAATCGAGTATCGCCGTTTTCCGAGTCTCTAATTCCATTAGGTTGATTAGTGTATGCAAAATTGCTTGATTGAGGAATTCTCCAATGTTTTTCCTTCAACAAAAAGACAAGGCCGTATTCGAAGTTACAATGTCAGTGGTTAAGAAGCCCTAATGTCATTGCCACTACAACAATATTATGGCAGAAGTTTATCATGCTATAAAATTACGAATATGAATGTAAGCGATTATCTATAAACAAACACCCTACCCTAATAAAGCATATATGGGATTTTTAACCTGAATAAACTTAACTTCGACGGTTTTTTCTCAAGTCGACAATCGCCTTGGAGCAGCGTTAACGAGGAAAATTATTAAGAACTTTATTATTCCAAGCGCAGCCACAGCTGACGTCTGCCCCGTAGTAAGGCAATGGACCTTGAATTGCGTATGCAAGTTTCGTTGGCTTGGCTCATATGTATATTTTGCTAGTTTCTTCCGTCTATTGAGAAAACTGCCGAAACAGCGATGATGATATCCGGTGTTAAATGCCTTATCTACATTTTGGCAGGAATACCACAAAATAAATAGTTGGTAGGAACGACCACGTAAGACGAAAACGAAAATGTGCGTCTATGTTTAATCTAAGCTCTAACTAGGAACGCAAACCCACCATTTTTTTTTCAAGCTTTAGAGGACAAGTAAGTAGGTAGGTAGGTACTACCTACTAGTTATGATACTTTACAAAATAGTTAATGTTATCAATATGAATTCAAAAGTCAAATGATAAATTCGCAAAAAAATATATTTAATAGAATCTTGGTAGGTATGTACCTACATTTTCTGAAGTTACTCAGAAATCAACGTAAATAGTTTACATGGGCTATTTGTGCGTGATGCGAACACAACCTGCCAAAAATCTATGTAGTGACGTCACACTCTTTAGGTGTTAACCAAACTGCCATAAAAGCGTTTATCATAAAAGTAAAACATCTGATTGTAGGTAGTACATGTGCTAAAATTAGAAGGCAAGACTCAGCAGGCCCATGCTTCATATTTACAGTTTATTTTTAATTATGAAGTTAAGAGTTTTTTTAGATGAGCTCAGTTCTAGGGGGGTCACTTGTCTGTTTTCTGAACATAGCTATGAATGCGTCTCTTTTATTTACTATGTATAGTATCGCTGTAGCGAGAAAGAGACAGATTGATGTAAGTCCTCAATTAGAAAAAAATTCAACACGAAATAAATCTCAACTATGCCCAGCAGTGGGTGTCGTTACGGCTGATATAAAACAACTAATGACAGGAGTCTCTGCAGTAGTCCAATATATTATAGAGAAGGCAGCATACATACATAAAAATTATCTATTAATAATTTAATGCAGTTTTTTAAATCCTACTTATAATTTTATAAAAGTGAAAGTTTGTGGGTTTGGATGTTTGTTCCTCAATCACGCAAAAACTACTGAACGGATTTGGTTGAAATTTGGCACACAGATAGTAGATAGCCTGGATTAAAACATAGGACACTTTTTATCCCGATATTCCCACGGGAACGAGAACCACGCGGGTGAAACCGCGGGCGGCCGCTAGTACTTTACAAGCTAACTTTTATAATACGAAACAGCTGTGATATGAAGAGACTACATATTAAAAGTCATACAAATATAGCATGAAAGTTAAAACTGTTGAAATGAAGGCTAATAATAATAATGGTCTATCACACAGAAAATTTGATATTTGATTTGAATTTTATAAAGCAAAATAGGAACTAATGAAAGCTCAATCTAAAGTCAATAGTTGAGTAATGAATGATTCAATGAGAGTCATTCTTAGCTTAATACCATACCAATTGAAAGCATACCAACTGCTTATTGGTTTAAATTAATCTTAATTGGCAATTCAGTATCATTTGATTGACATTTATCATGCACAGTTTATGTTGTGGAACAATTTTGTTACACTCATTCACATTATAATGAATTTGAATAAAACAAATTAATGTGAAATTAAAATAATAAAAAAAACACTCTAATTTAAGCATAATTTTTACTTATTAATATTATTGTCTAATATCTGAACAGAAGGTGACCTTCACTTATCGGTTTACTAGCTATGCGAGAAAACTGGTTTTTACCTATGTTTTTTTTCATATTTTACTAATTTGCAAAGGAAGTAGGTACCTACATTGTTGAAGGAACATGCAAAGTTCTCTCTTACTACTTTTTCCTGCTCCTCCATTACGGGGCAAGGCAGAGAAAAAGCTAATTTGATACTGGCTATTGTAGTGTACTATGTTCTTTTTTAGTTAGTATTAGTACTAGTGGCCGCCCGCGACTTCATCTGTATGGAAAGGTTTTTTGATATCCCTCAGGAACAATACTTTTTTCCGGGATGGAAGGTACCCTCCCTATGTCCTTTTCTGTACCCTCAGAGGTGACACACACATTGTCAGCAATGTGTATGCAAAATTTCATGATGATCGGTTCAGTAGTTAATATACGAAGGCGTACAAACAAACAAGCAAATTTTCGCATTTATAACATTAAATAAAGATTATATATTTTGTTTGCTAAGCAAATTAAATTAGTGAACATGTGAAGAAAGTAGTATTGTTAATTTGCCATAACAAATTTTAATATGCAAGCTATTTACAAATTAATAAAAAACAGTTTGTATTTTGCAAGCAGATAATAATAATATAAGGCCTATAAGGAACATAATGGAGGAGATTCTTAATTAACCAGTCAGTTAGTGATTGAATAAGAATCTCCTACATCCTCCAATATTTTAGCAAATCACACACAAACAATAGATATTATCAGTGGACACCAGTCATTTGTCATTGTTACTGATTAAATGGCTTTTTTAAAGTGTTTTATTACTGTTTTGGAAATTTTCTACAATCTCATCAACAGACAGTGCACTGTATTTGACACATTTTGATTCAGGGGGCTAATTGTCTAATTTAAAAATCTATCACAATCACATTCATTTGACAGTTGGATCCGACACGTTGCTGCATTTCTTTGGAAGTTTATATTTGTGCCAAAAAGAAGCATCAATGTATTTCATCCTGAAAGCGATTGCGATAGATTTTAAAATAAGACAATAGAAAGGCTGGTCATTGTGCATTAAATATTACATTTAACTTCACTTTATCACAAGAAAACCATAGGGACGTATCAAAGAGATTATTAAACACCTGAAGTAACATCCAACAAAGGAAATCATTTTCTTATCAAATACAACTACAGGTCTTATCAAAAAAATCATACAAACAATAGAATTATATCATACAATAATGTAGCAGGGAGATAAAGTAGGTAATCTAATAAAGCAGTTATGAAAAAAATAACATTATGTAAAAAGATACTATATTTCCTCAATATAAATACCTACCTACTTTATTAATAATCATTATCCGTCACTGTTCTCTTTGTTGTTCTAATTTGTCCTAAAATAAAGGAGCTCAACATCAAAAATCAATTAACAGACACTAACTATATCAAAAAGTAAATTGGGTATTGCATGGGGTCTGGATAAAACATACATTTTGTAATCTGTATTTTGAAACAGAAAAACAACACTTATAAAATACATAAACCTCAACTCTATAACGAGGAAATGGATTTTTAAGCAGTGACAACTAGTGCGGAACAACTTATTGCAAGAAAATTACAAAGTACTTACATATTTCAATAAATTTACAAGAAGAAGGCAGCCCAAGAACGGTAGAAATCGGTACAAAAACTTTCCACTTGCACAAGCCATGGCTCCTCACTTTATACCACGATACTAATTATTTATACACTAAAGACGTCGTCATATCATCATCACACATAACAAAATGAGTTTTGGAATCCAATTTACCCAATATTTTTTATTTTACGCACTAGACTCCATCCATTCGCCAACTAATCGAATAGGTACAAAATGAATGTCTACGATGACAGCAGATACATACCAAAGAGAATATAATCACTACGTTTATACATACAGCACACAGAGGCGCGTTCCAAACGTAAGGCGCGTTCCAAACCTAAGGCGCGTTCCAAACCTAAGGCGCGTTCCAAACCTAAGGCGCGTTCCAAACCTAAGGCGCGTTCCAAACCTACACTCCGAGTGCAACCAAACCACAACCGAGGCGCGTTCCAAACCTACACTCCGAGTGCAACCTAACCACAACCGAACGCTCTTACGGCGTTCCAAACATTTGAGCGTGACGTTCGGTTGACACAACCGTGTCGTTCCAAACGTCAGAGCGTTGCAACCAAACAACCATCAAAAATGATGGTTGTAAAACGCTCTGACGTTTGTCTATAGAAAAAATGACAATGTCATTTGACATTATTTTGTATTTTTGATGTTTTTAAGTGAGTCCCTTATTACTTACGGGGTTCCGCAGGGCAGTATCATCGGGCCAACACTATTCCTCATCTACATTAATGACCTTTGTCAGTTGCGGCTCAGCGAGGGCAAGATCTTCACATTTGCCGATGATACGGCTGTCTTTTTCCAAGGGGACTCATGGGCCAGTGCATTTGACTTAGCTCAGAGAGGTCTCGATACTGTTAATGGATGGCTGAGATGCAACGTCCTTACTCTTAATGTCCTCAAAACAAAATATGTCGCCTTTGCCTTAAAATCTAACCAACTACCACCGCCTGAGTTTAGTATTAAAGTCCACGAATGCGGTCCTCAGACTGCCCCAATTGTTTGCACCTGTCCTACCTTAGAACGCTCTGAACGCTTCAAATACCTTGGAGTGGCGCTAGACCAGACGCTCTCTTTCAAATACCACCTAGATTTGCTAGCTTCAAGACTCCGGAAGCTCATCTACATCTTTAGGACGCTGAGAAACGTTGCTGATCGCAAAGTCATAACCTCAGTATATTATGCATTGTGCCATTCTCTCATAGAATACTGCATCAGCTCGTGGGGTGGCGCTGCAAAAACTCTCATTCTGCCTGTGGAGAGGGCTCAACGTATATTGTTGAAGGTTGCTGCTGGTCTCCCGTACCGTTTTCCTACTGTCGAGCTCTACGTACACTGGAATATTCTCACTGTTAGGCAAACTTATATTCTTAAAACGGTACTTAAACAGCATTCACAGTTACCCTATAACCCTAACTTGCTAGAAGGCAAACGACGCAAACACCAAGTGTGCAACACACCTGCAGTCAGAACATCCTTTGCTCATCATTTCTTTGACTGTCTCGGACCACTACTTTATAATAGACTTAATGCTTCTCTTAATATCTATCCGCTTCTGACTTCTAACTGCAAACGTACTGTGACTAAATTTCTTATGACTCTTGACTACGATGCGACTGAAAACCTACTCAGCATTCAGAAATAAATGTGAATGTTATTTTATTCTATATTAATTACTTATGTCAAATATTGGATTTCGTGTCGGTATATATCTCTCGCTCCTACAGATATTCACGCACACACGCAGACGCATGCACACACCACCCATACAAATACGAACGCACATTCACCTACACACTCCTTACACATATACATCTTAGCTTTGGGGTGTATACTATATTTTAGTTTACATTGTTCTGTTTAGTTTTTATACCTGTAATTTTAGTTAACTTTTGTTTACCGTCTTGTACTAGGTGTAATAGTATCAAGTTACAATGCATACGGTAAAACTATTGTCTGTGGGTGGGCCTGGCGACCTGTGTCACAGGTTTCTTTTCCGAAACCTACTGCTGGCACCAGTCCCTCACAAATTTAGTAACCATCCATGTGTAGCTTCTAATTACCACTTAAGTACTTTATTTGTGATGGGAAAATAAACAATGGGGAAGATGTAAATAAAAATTTATTCAATTTTTTTAGCCCTAATTAAAAGTATAAGCAATTATAAGACTAACTGTGAAAAAAATATGTTGATATCACGATAATTGAATTTTTTATAAGCAAATCAAATTGGGGACGCGCGGAATCTGATTGCGTCGTTCGAGTAATGGCTATGACGTCACGTCGCCGGTTGTACGATGGACAGCGGCGGCGGGCGTATGTGAGCTTAGCGACACTATGTGATTGACAAGGCTCTGTAAACTTACTTTTGTTAATTTCGATACTTTTGTTTTGTTATTTTACATTTTTCATACAACCACTGTATTTTTCAATAAAATTAGGTAGGTACAGAAAGTTTCATAGAGTTCCTCGGATACGTATCTTTCGCAAGTTGACGTTTTAACAGGTATTTTTTGAGGTATTTTTTATTTTCTTATTTCGTTATCTCGTTTTTTTGTTTCTTTGTTTAATTACTGGGAATGATTTTATAATGAGCTAGACTTGAAACTTTGAATATAGGTCAGAACTGTAAGACAACGCTGATCATCATTCAGCTGATCTGATGACGGAGCTGGAAGAAGGCCACAGGAACTCTATAATAAAACCATACAATCACATCTACTTTTGTGCTTGTTTAATTCGTCTTGACAAGTACTCTGATAGGAATGGAAGATGAGGTCCAAGGTCTGATGATGGAGCCGGAAGAAGGCTACAGGAACTCTGTGTTCAAATTATGCAACCCCATCGAGTTTAGGCTCATTTAATTCGTCTTGACGAGTTCTCTGTTGAGAAATACTCGTAGTTTCAAGGGTCTGATATCATTTGGAATCGTTGGATTTGCCTTGACAAGTACTATTATGGGAGATGATTTCCAGAGTCTGATGATGGAACAGAATAAGGCCACAGAAACTCTGTATTCAAACCATGCAACCCCATCGAGTTTGGGCTCATTTGATTCGTCTTGAGCTTGACGAGTACTCTGTTGGAAAATAGAATACAGGGTCTGATGATGGAGCTGAAATAAGGTCACAGGAACTCTGTAATAAAAAAGCAACTCCATCCAGTTTGGGCTCGTTTGATTCGTCTTTACGAGTACTCTATTGAGAAATAGTTTCTAGGGTCTGATAATGAAGCCGGAAGAAAGCCACAGGAACTTTGTATCAAAACCATGAAACCCTATCGACTTTGGGCTCGTTTGATTCATTTTGACGAGTAATCTGTTGGGAAACAGTGTCCAGGGTCTGACGATGGACCTGCAAAAGACTACAGGAACTCTGTAATAAAACCATGCAACCCCGTCAAGTTTGAGCTCGTTTGATTCGTCTTGACGAGTACACTGTTGGCAAAAAGTGTTCAGGGTCTGATGATGGAGCCAGAAGAAGGCCACAAGAATTCTGAAATAAAACCATGCAACCCCATATTCTAGTTTGAAATCGTTTGATTCGCCTTGACAAGTACTATGGTGGGAGATGGTTTCCAGGTTCTGATGATGGTGCCGGAAGACGGTCACTGGAACTCTGTAATAAAACCATGCAACACCATGATCTAGTTTAGAATGGTTTGATTTGCCTTGACAAGTACTATGTTTGATGGGAGATGGTCTCCAGGGTCTTAAAATGGAGCCAGAAGAAGTTCACAGCAATAAAACCATACAACTTCATCGAGTTTAGTTTTGTTTGATTTGTCTTGACTAAGACCTTAGACCCTATTTCTAGATGGTTCCCAGGGTCTCATGATGGAGCTAGAAAGTGGTAATGAGAGATCTGTAATAAAACGACACAACACCATTGAATTTGGGATCGTTTCAAACAAACCAGCCTAAATTCTAGGGTATTGCGTCATTTTATAACAGAGTTCCCATGGGCTCTTTCTGGCTCCATCATCCTTGGATTTTGTCTAAAGTTTTTGTCAAGACCAATCATACGAATCCAAACTCAATGGTGTTTCGTCGTTTTGTCAGGGTTTTATTACAAAGTTCCCACGGCCACCTTCTGGCTCCATCATAAACCTTGGATATCATCTAGAACCAGAGTCCTTGTCAAGACAAATTATACGAGCCCAAACTCACTGGTTTGGGTCGTTTTATTATAGAGATACCATGGCTACTTTCTGGCTCCATCATCACCCTAGATATCTTTTAGGACCAGAGTTCTTGTCAAGCCAAACCAAACGAGCCTAAATTAATTCGACGGTGTTTCGTCATTTTATTACAGATTTGCCATAGCCACCTTCTGGCTCCATCATCAGAACTTGGATATCATCTAGTACCAGAGTCCATGTCAAGACGAATCAAACGAGCATAAACTCGATAGGGTTTCTTCATTTTATTACAGAGTTCCCATGGCCACCTTCTGGCTCCATCATAGTCTCATATTGTCTTGAAAAAATACACTGTTTTAAACAAGTATTTTAAGTGTACTAGCGACCCGCCCTCGCTTCGCTTCTTTCTTTTTTTGCACACCCTAAAATAAAACAAGTATCGTACAGTCGTTACCTTTGCTCCAGAAGACGCGCATGAATTTATTTTCACTCGCGTTATTTTTTGCGACAACTCCTAAGATATTCATTTAAATAGTATGGTGTTAAAGATTAAAATAATGTGCATGAAATGCTTCAGGTAACAGACGTATTTAAGTTGATAAGGATTAATACTGTATCCTTCTAAATAGCTTTCCAAATTACCGCATTGTATGTGACCGATTTTTTAGAAGATTATAATGGGTATAGTGAGCTATTCTTAAAAGATAGATATATGCCATCGCGGACCTTTTTGTAGATCTATAAAAGAGAAACAATTCCATCATACATTCTTTTGTTATAGCTCAAAATTTTTATGCAGCGTTTTCGATGCAAGCTCCCAGTCGGCTTAATTTTTGGCAAAATCTTTAACTATTATCGTCATATTTCTACCAATTTAGATAAAACCTTAACTATATTATACACTTAAACCTTCCTCAAGGATCATTCTATCATTTGGTAAAAACCGCATGAAAATCCGTTTAGTAGTTTTTGAGTTTATCGCGAACAGATAGACAGATGCGGCGGAAAGACTTTGTTTTATAACATCTCGGCGGACGTAACCGGCGATGTGACGTCACGCCTTAAACGGTCAAGACCGCGCTGATTTTAAAAACATTCAACTTTGAAAATTAATAAAAAATTCAGTTTTTGAGATATCTAAAAAATTCTTTCACCATTATTTTTTAGATTTTACGTTTGATTTTTCTATATTATAAAATAATTACACTCATCTTCCCCATTATTTCATTTCATTATTTCATTTTTATGTCTAATTTTTTAAAAATTCATGGTAGATCGTCAAAAAACGGATTTTATTTGATTTAGTATAAAGAAAAGTTTTTAATTATTCGTATTCCAAATGGAAAATGAAGACTTTGTATTGACATTGACATTTAAAGTTCTTGGTCGTTCCAAACCTTAGAGAGAGTTAAAAAACAACCAAACAACCGGCGCTCAAACGTTCTGAACGCAACCCTACACTCCGAGTGCAACCTAACCAAGAGCCGTTTACACTAAATGGGCAACTTAAAGTTAAGTTAAAATTTAGTAAAAAGTCGTTCACACGGTTTAAAAAGTAAGTAGCAAGTAGCCAGTGTGCCCATTGATGCCGATTACGAAAGAATGCTTTTAGTTAAAACTAAGTTGTCGGCTCAAACGTTCTGAACGCAACCCCGAACGCTCTAACGGGGTGCGTTCAGAGGGCCTATTACGAAATCTCCGTACGCAATTGCGTAACGCAGTCACTTGGTCACGATAATCGTCCGCAGTTCGTCGGTTGTGGCTATTAAACACATTTTCAATAAATTTGGCTATCGTAGCCCAAAGACTGAACGAATGATGTCGGATACGCTAGAGAAAAACTGTCAAACTAACGCAATCACTTTGCAATATCGCATACGCAAGTTCTTTGTAATAGGAAACAATCACAACGAAGCACGGACGCAGCTGCGTGTATCGCATTAAACTTTTCGTAATAGACCAGCAGAACGTTTGAGCGCCGGTTGTTTGATTGTTTTTTAACTCGCTCTAAGGTTTGGAACGACCAAGAACTTTAAATGTCAATGTCAATACAATGAATAATTTAAACTTTTCTTTATACTAAATCAAATAAAATCCGTTTTTTGAGGATCTACTATGATTATTTTAAAAAATAGACATAAAAACATCAAAAATACAAAATAATGTCAAATGACATTGTCTTTTTTTCTATAGACAAACGTCAGAGCGTTTTACAACCATCATTTTTGATTATATCTATGTTTTTGATATGTTTTTGATGGTTGTTTGGTTGCAACGCTCTGACGTTTGGAACGACACGGTTGTGTCAACCGAACGTCACGCTCAAATGTTTGGAACGCCGTTATAGCGTTCGGTCATGGTTAGGTTGCACTCGGAGTGTAGGGTTGCGTTCAGAACGTTTGAACGTCGGTTGTTTGGTTGTTTTTTAACTCGCTCTAAGGTTTGGAACGACCAAGAACTTTAAATGTCAATGTCAATACAAATTCTTCATTTTCCATTTGAAATACGAATAATTTAAACTTTTCTTTATACTAAATCAAATAAAATCCGTTTTTTGAGGATCTACCATGATTATTTAAAAAAATAGACATAAAAACATCACAAATACAAAATAATGTCAAATGACATTGACATTTTTTCTATAGACAAAGGTCAGAGCGTTTTACAACCATGATTTTTGATGGTTGTTTGGTTGCAACGCTCTGACGTTTGGAACGACACGGTTGTGTCAACCGAACGTCACGCTCAAATGTTTGGAATGCCGTTAGAGCGTTCGGTTGTGGATATGTTGCACTCGGAGTGTAGGTTTGGAACGCGCCTTTGCAACTTTTTAACCATTAAAATGGATGGTTGTAAAACGCTCTGACGTTTGTCTATAGAAAAAATGACAATGTCAAATTGACATTATTTTGTATTTTGATATTTTTGAGTCTAATTCTTAAAATAATCATGGTAGATCCTCAAAAAACGGATTTTATTTGATTTAGAATAAAGAAAAGTTTCAATTATTCGTATTCCAAATGGAAAATGAAGACTTTGTATTGACATTGACATTTAAAGTTCTTGGTCGTTCCAAACCTTAGAGCGAGTTAAAAAAACAACCAAACAACCGGCGCTCAAACGTTCTGGGGCCTTACTATGAGCTCTTATTGCAGGGCTTATATTGAACTGCCTTACTTTTTCGTACTTTGACCTCAAAGGTTAGTATGAAAGCAGGCCTTAAGCAATCCTGTTTAAGACCTGCTTATGAACTGAACGGTTTCTTATTTGCTGATGGTAAGCCCCCTGAACGCAACCCTACACTCCGAGTGCAACCTAACCAAGAGCCGTTTACACTAAATGCGCAACTTAAATTAACTTTAAAGTCGTTCACACGGTTTAAAAAGTAAGTAGCAAGTAGCCAGTGTGCCCATTGTGGCCGATTACGAAAGAATGCTTTTAGTTAAAACTAAGTTGTCGCCCAACTAAATTTTCACGTGTAAACAGCCAATTAAGTAGTAAGTTGGCCATTAAGTGGGAAGGTGATGAAGTAAATAGAATCTAAGGCGCGTTCCAAACCTACACTCCGAGTGCAACCTAACCACAACCGAACGCTCTAACGGCGTTCCAAACATTTGAGCGTGACGTTCGGTTGACACAACCGTGTCGTTCCAAACGTCAGAGCGTTGCAACTTTTTAACCATCAAAATGGATCCGTTCCAAACATTTGAGCGTGACGTTCGGTTGACACAACCGTGGGGCTTACCATCAGCAAATAAGAAACCATTCAGTTCAAAAGCAGGCCGTTAAAAAGACTGCTTAAGGCCTGCTTTCATACTAACCGTTGAGGTCATAGTACGAAAAAGTAATGCCGTTCAATATAAGTCCTGCTATAAGAGCTCATAGTAAGGCCCCGTGTCGTTCCAAACGTCAGAGCGTTTCAACCAAACAACCATCAAAAATGATGGTTGTAAAACGCTCTGACGTTTGTCTATAGAAAAAATGTCAATGTCATTTGACATTATTTTGTATTTTTGATGTTTTTAAGTCTAATTTTTAAAATAATCATGTTAGATCCTCAAAAAACGGATTTTATTTGATTTAGTATAAAGAAAAGTTTAAATTATTCGTATTCCAAATGGAAAATGAAGAGTTTGTATTGACATTGACATTTAAAGTTCTTAGTCGTTCAAAACCTTAGAGCGAGTAATTTAATAAAACAACCTTATAACCGGCGCTCAAACGTTCTGAACGCAACCTTGCACTCGAAGAGTCGGAGTGTAGGTTTGGAACGCGCCTCCGTATGTGGTGTCAAAACAAACAAAAGAAAATCAATCACATAAATAATTTTGTGGAATTATTGTGGATAAATATTATACCAATTTCTGTTAAAGCCATGAATATCTCAGGTATATATTCCATTGACGATATGTTTTTGTAGTAAATGTTTTCTGATAATGGATGATAGAAAACGTCGAAGGGGAATGTATGTTACAGCAAGACAGAAGAAGAAACTCGCAGAATTAGTGACGAAACATCCCCAGTTGATTGCCTGTAAGGTGACACAGGACTTTAACTACAGCGACTCCCAGAAGCTGTGGCAAAGCATCGCGAACGAATGCAACAACGTGCCTGGGCCGGGGGCGCGGAAAACTTGGCGCCAGTGGAGAAAGGTGACCAACATATGTAATGCATTAACACTACACTATACTACAGTCGCTCAGGGTTGAATATTTTTTTTTACAAAAACAAGCTAATATTACAATCAAAAGTATGGAAAATGTAATGGACCCCCTAAACGATCAAAACTGCTTGTCAATTATTTACATTGCATCGGCTTGTCAATCACATTTTGATCGTCTAGGAGCAATGCTTGACAAGCACCACAGAATAGATAGATTACTGTGGCCAATCAAAAGTAAGCCACACCCCAAATGGTAAATGCAATGTAAATGATTGACAAGCAGTTTGGATCATTTAGGGGGTCCATAACGCTTAAAACTCCATACGGTCTCTAGTGTACAACTCTTCTGATCCATTGAGTTTCTTCAGCGATTTGAGACTCCTCCATTCACTCTTTGAATGGACATCGTTAGAACCCACCTGTTTAATCCTGGACAACCAAAGCTTCAAAGTTACCTCTATTGTTGCCTATAATTCCATACTTGAAATAGGCCTATGATTCCATACTTTTGCTTGCGAGTGTAGATTAGAAAGTCAGTTTCAAAGATTAAAGAACACTCATAAACAGAGGTTGGAATCTGCCGGTCATTCCAGGTCCACATAGAAATAAAATTATTGGGGCCCTCGTAAAATTGTATTATGACAGTGGGGGAGGGCTACTATGTAGAGACTTTGTTTATTATCTCAAAATAAAATAACAAGGAATTCATTATTATTAATGGAACTTCTTGCAAAGTAAGTCTGATAAAAAGAGGGCCCAAATCATATCACTTAAAGGCGGACCCGGAATGACCGGCAGATTCCAATGTCTGCTTATAAGCCTTAAAAGTAGGTACACAACATTATACAAAAGTTTTTATATTTCAATTGGTGACATTGTTTTACACTTTGTTTGTACATTTTGGCAGACAGAGACATATCTTAAACTAGTGACCTCCCGTGACTCAGTCTGCGGAACAGTTTTTATTCTATCCCTCAGGAACAGTTCTTTTTTTCTGGATGAAAGGTACCCTATGTCGTTTTATGTACCCCTGACAACGTGTATTGATTGGTTGAGTAGTTAAGACATGAAGTGAAGGCGTTTAAAACAAACAAACTGACTTTCACATTTATATATTAGTAAGGAGTAAGGACGTTCCTTCTCTGATCAAAATATCTTGTCACTGCCATGTTATGTACATTCTAAATTTAGTCTATTTTGTAAAATTCAACAGTCACTTATTTGCTATTATCTAAAAATATTACGCAGTGATCCACAAGATATTCTGACAAACTTATTTACAGAGTGTCAGACCAAAGACCAAGGACTAAACTCTATTCAGTGTGGCTTGTGTGTACCAAGGACCGGAACCGCTTACCGTTAAAAGGGGTTTTGATTGGGTATTTCATAGACTTGTTTTCAAAAACCCTATCAATACAGTAACCCTATCAAAAGGGAAACCCTATCAAAAGGGTAACCCAGGTAAGCACTTACCGAATCCGAAAACCCTATCTGGGAAACCCTATGAAGCCTTTATGAAGGGGTTTTAAAACGTGTTCAAGCAATTCATACCTAGTCCTGGGCCAAAGGACCGGAACCGTTTAATGTTAAAGGGGTTTTGATTGGGTATTTCATGAACCGCTTATCGTTAAAGGGGTTTTTGATAGGGTATTTCATTGACTTGTTTTCAAAAACCCTACCAATACTGTAAGCATATCGTCAACTAACCCTATCAAAAGGGAAACCCTAGCATTTGGTAAGCTTTTTAATAGCGTTTCCCTAACTGTTAGGGTCTGTCTCTGTCTTTTTTCTTTACGTGTGAAGAGTAATGAAAATAACGTCACTTTTCCAATTTTCAATGTTTTTGCTGTTATTTTAAGCATAAGTATTTTTTGAAAAGTAACCGTTGAATATTCTTCTATATGTCATTACCTATTTTTCTTTCTATATGATAGGTGAATAAGGGATAAATAAACTTTAAGTATTATCCAAAAAATATAAAATTAATGAAAATTTTCTCTGTCTTTGCATATTTTTATAGTCGAGTGAAGATACGAATACTTATCGTTTTTTTAACCGTAAAATAATCAAGATCGTTTATGAAATAAGCCTATCTTTTACTGAGGATTGTTTGTTTGGTTGGAAATTCTTTTTTTTAACATCCATCTGTGTAGTCAGTTCATGTGAATAAAAGAAAACCTGAAATGGTAATAGTACATTACTTATTTAATATTTTCAGACTTGGCAGGACTTAAGGTCCAAAGCAAAGAAACGACAAGCAGAAATTAATGGGGAGGTGCCTCCCTCAGTTGTAATGCTCACTCCTGCAGAACAAGAGGCTTTGGGACTAAAAAATGTTTCTTCAACCACAAGCTACCAAGAGGCCACTGAATTTGTACCATTAGATCAAGACGCACAAGAAGAATTCGATAATGAAGCTGAATCGACAGCTACTTATAGCGAACCTGAGTCACCACCTGAAATAAAAGTATTTCCGCTGATACAACACAAAGAACCGAAAGCAAAAAGTTCAAAAACCAGCAAACACTCAAACAACTGTTTCTTTAACTGTGATATTCTTGCTTCTGTTGAACAAAGGAAGGCCCAACTGAAAGAAGATTTCATTAACTACAAAAAGGACTATTTGAAACAGAAATTAAAATTAATGAAAGAACAGACGGAAGCATTAAAGGTAATTGCTAAAGAACTTTCTAAATAAGACATCGGGCACAGTTAGTGGAATTCGGTGTGATTTGTATTGTAAATAAATCATATTTCATGATGTTAAGGCCAGGAGCCTTAAAAATAACTTAACTCATGTATTACTGAAATGGGTCACTACAGTACTTTAAGTACTTACCTACGAGGGCGATTTGATATGTCTATGACTTTGAAAAGAAGAAGTACTTTTTTTCATAATTTATTATTGTATCGTAAAAAGAAACTATTTAAGAATCTTTATACCTACAATTTTTTTTTTCAAATTCGGCATTACTTTTAAAAACAAAAAGCTCACGCAACTTCTAACTTTTCTTAACCCTTCAGCGCCATCCGCCATTTTGTTAAAAAACAAAAAAAACCCTCCCCACCAACTGACAAGAAAGAAATAAAATGGCGTCTTTCACAAAAATCCCGATAATTTCGTAATCAGGCTATAATTTATCATTTTGTCATTTCAGGCGATGAAAGAAAAGATTAATGGGTTAAAGAGGTAGGAACTTTATTGGACTGAATACGCAGCGCTACAAAAACATGTAGAGAAATAAAACAAAATATGTCGAAAAAAAGTGTATCTTCTTTACAAAGTCATAGACGGGTTCATCGCGCGTCCAATCTAGAAAAAATAATTACAACGAAATAACTATGTTTAATGAAATTCTGAAAAATATAAAAACTAGCATTAGTTAAACTATTTTTGTATGTGTTTTTTTCCTGGTTTAAATTTGTTTGTGTAGCTAAAACTTGGATTAACGCCTAAAGTGGCCACTTGGGCGTTAATCCAGGTTTTACCTACACAAACTCATTTAAACTAAAAATTTAACGCATACAAAATTAGTTGATAGCTATTTCTAGTTTTTATATTTTTCAGAATTTCATTAAACATAGTTATTTCGTTGTAATGATTTTTTCTTGATTGGCGGCGCTAGTGGACGCGCGATGCACCCTTAACAAACCACCCTTGTAATGTATAGCATAATAATTATCTTTTAGTTTAGTTAGAGTATTGCATATAATTAGCAATAAGAGTGTGAGCTCTTTTTAGCTCGGGTACTGGACCATTATTACTATTATTTACTTATTTCAAGTGTTGTTGATCTTGTATCCTCTACTTGCTTGTTATTTTATTATCACTTATCAGCCCCGGTTTGTGGAATGACTGAAATCAAATTGGCTGAATTTTTTTTTTGAAGGTTGGAATAAGCTCCCTTATTACTTAATAGAAAAAGTTTTTGAACCAGTTGGAGTATAGCCTTCGGGACTCTAGCACTTCAGCAGTCAATAAAACAAAAAAGTACCATTTTTTTTTGCATAAAATCAAGCACCGATGACCTCCCACTTTTTTCTCTTATTAATTAGGGCACCTATAGAACCAATATAGGACGCATTTTTTCGCATTTCTAAAATGCATATTTATTTACCAAGTTAAATCAAATTAAAGATTTTTGAATTTTTGCTATTTTTTGTTTTTTTGCTCTTATCGGGATGAGAAGGCATGTCAACCACACCCAGCAGTTTGTAGCTGGAACTGTATCCATACTCCATCCCCGTGGACCCCAGCCTAAGAACTATTATAGGAATGATACCGGGCACCCAAAATGTTCAGTACATAACAACAACAACAACAATAACAACAATAAATTTAGTTCGATAAAAAGTGTTGTGTTACAGTAATTAGTGGCCGGTGTCCCCTTTTAAGCATACAATGCCTGTAACAAGAGACACCGCTCTTCCATAACATTATTTTATGTATTTTTTGCATAACATTATGTAGTATAATGTAGTATAATATCATGTCATAGTCAAGTGATTCCAACCATGTTAGTACCGACTTTTTGCATTCTTTATAAGGGTGGAGTAAGCACATAAAGTGCACACACACACGATCGAGCGGCAGTGGCTTGAATTAAACCGCCATTGCCGGACATGCCGAAGCCAGCGGCGGTTAAAGTGGTACATACATGGAGGAATGTATGTATCGGCAGATTATAATAAAACTGCTGCCCCAATGACGCCGAAAAACCCCCCGCCCGCCCCGCCTGTACCCCTAACCCCCTCGCCCCGCCTCGAATCCCCCCGGCCGCCCTTCCGCCTCAACCTCAACGTCTCACCCCCAAATCCTCGCCCCGCCTCCAGCCGAAAATAAAATGTTTTCTTATATAAAACCTGAAATATCTTGAAAACTATGAGTCAGGGGGAGTACATTATGTCCATGGCATAAATTAATGGGGGACCATGATACCAATACTTGGAATCGAAAAAAATGGCTAAAATTTTTAGATCTAAAAAAAATTGATTCGATTCGATATTACCTACCACATAATAAATAACAGTTTATAGGTCCTTTTGTTCCTATGGGTGCCCTAAATCGAATAAGAGCAAAAAAGTAGAAATAAGATATAATGTACATATAGAAAATAAATAAAACAAAACTAAACGACCGACAGGCTAGAAAAGTACCACAAAGCTTGTTCGGAGTACAGATAATTCACAATTTCGTCTTTATTTAAGCAATATGATTCTCGTTGAAGCGCTCGTGGCGGAACTTGACAGACTGATCGTACTCGATCACGTTTGTCAAGCAACACTCGGTCCGGCCAGGTGTCGGATGGGTGACCGTAAAGTGGCATTACAACTGAGCGCTTCCGTGCTTCGGAGAGCACGTTAAACCGTCGGTCCCGGCTGTTGTCATCTGATAACAGTCGTTAAGCCAAGTTAGAGGCCTTACAGGCGGCTTGATAAACTCTAACACCAGAGGTGGCCACTAATCCTCATTCGATAAGAAGAAGAAGATGATTCTCGTTTCAATGGCGGCGCTAGTTTGATTACGCTACTGTAACTTATGCATTAATCAGGTAGACTGTAATTACCTAATAAGTATCTGCCTATTTATTCCTCTCCTCTTATTACTTATCTAATAAAATACTTATGCAAAAACTATTGTTATTTGAATGAAAACTTATTAAGTAAGTCTTCCAATTTAAACTGTATAATTTAAAGATGATCAGCGGTTGTTTTTTTTGAGAAATAGGAATACTTATGTGTAAAAAAACGACAGGTCAGGAACACGAACACCTTACTATGAGCTCTTAAGGCTCCGTTACGCGAAATCATTTATCTCAGTCTTTTTCTTTATGTGTAAAGAGTATGGAAAATAACCTTACTTCTGCACTTTTTCGTTGTTTTTTCATCATAATCTTTAGCACATTTATTTTTTTGGAAAAAAAGTTATTGGAGCAACGTTAAAGTGTATTTTAATGTAGAAGTCATACGTTTCCGCTATTATTTACGCCAAAAATATGACCCGCGACAAGCGCTTTTGATGATATTCTGTTTTTTTACAATCATCTGTGAGGTTTATACGCAATTTAATACTTGTAGCTACTAGATATTCTCTTTAGCTTGTAGTTTGTTTTTTTTGTTGCTACAACTTTACGTTTTCTATATAAAAATATGGCCCGCGCAAACCATGTTTTCCTATTATGGCCCCTACTTATATTGAACTGCCTTACTTTTTCGTACCATGCGATTTCAGCTCGAGTTTAGTTCATAAGCAGGGGGCTTACCATCAGCAAATAAGAAACCGTTCAGTTCAAAAGCAGGCCTTAAACAGGACTGCTTAAGGCCTGCTTTCATACTAACCGTTGAGATCATAGTACGACAAAGTAAGGCAGTTCAATATAAGCCCTGCTATAAGAGCTCATAGTAAGGCTCCAGTCCTGTTTAAGGCCTGCTTTTGAACTGTTAGGCTTAAGGATGTTTCTTATTTGCTGATGGTAAGCTTCAGTTGTTATTAAGTTTACTGGTTGGTTGGGCGTACGTATCTATTTAATTTGGTCCATCAGTGTGGTAACTAATGTTGGATCACACCCATGGGCGTACCCAGGTTCTGGGCCAGGGGGGGTGAACGGGTGCTGCCAGTGGGAATGGGTCTGCTTCTGAGTACCTATCTTAACGCATATTGAGTTGTAAGCATTGCGTTTTTTATTATTATTTTTTATGTCTTGTATCAAGTGTTTTTTTTGGTAAATTTTGCCTACTTAGGTGCACTTACGAGTAGCACAAGAGTGATTACTGATTTCTCAGCTAGTTGAAGGTTATTTACCTACTTACCTATCCGATATTGTAGTAGGTATTTAATTTCAACCTACCTACCCATTGTGTGCAAACTTTTGTTAATAATATTTATTGTGATGGAAAATGACCTCACTTTTAAATGTGGAGCTCTTTTTTCAAATGTTGACGACTGTGTATGAAATATACAGGGAGAAAAAGCAGCCCTTGAAGAGTTTCTTGCCGGTTCTTCTCGTTACAAGGTCTCCCGCTCAGGGTTTGCGAACCGATGGCGTAGCTTCTTTGACATTCACAAGTGCTTGTAACAGCCTAAACTGAATAAATCATTTTGAATTTTGAATTTTTTTGAATAATCACTACATTACAGCTTACAGTCACACAGTCTAAGCAAGGCTAGACTACGGTAGTGATTACTTGCTCAGTGGGCTAGACGTTCAGTAGTTAGAATTAGTATAATATCATTGTATATATTTAACCGCCTATGACCTATGGCCTAGTGGTTCGCCCACCCGTGTAAGACGCAGTGGTCCCGGGTTTGTTAGTGGTAGGGATTATCTCATGTATGCCTGGCTAGCTACCACCATCTTACCTAAGTCTGACGCCATTGTGTTCCGGCAGTTAGAGGTACTACGCGTTCACTTCATCATTGCCGCTACCTCCCGGCCCGCTTCGTCATACCGCACCCCCTGCGTCGCCTTTCTAGTACGGCTAGCAATGCAAAGCTAAATTTTTGTTTCTGTTGATTTAATCATTACGTTCGCTATTTGTGTTGTTATATTAAATAAATGACACTCTTTGTACAAGAAAAAAATGAAAAACAGTTGAAAAACATGATTACTTTTTTGTCTACAGTACCGTTAGCTGTGACGTCATAACGGTCGTCGACGGCAATGACGATGTGAACGCGTAGTAAGTAAGATAGCCAGTTCCTCAGTGATGATAATTCCGGGTGCTGCAGTGCGCTTCCACCTTCGGCTCTATCGTCACTTAACCACACTTATGGTTAAGCTTTTGTGTATAAAAAAATGTATACCGTTAGATTATAATCATATCGTGAGATTATAAACTATTAAAATCTACACTGTTGTGACCGATAACTTGGCTATTGTGGTCTGCTGGAATGCACCCAATGAGTGACGTCACAACTAGTTTATTTGCTTTATCTGTGATAGTATTCTAGTCTGTGGACGTGACACACAAAATGACGTATATTCACCTGTGCTAGTGATGGGACTCGCATAAAAAAATGTCTTTGAGTCGATTCGAATTACCCGTAAGTAGTACGAGGCAAACATCTTGAAACTTTTTGACGGAGTGGGAATAAGTTTGTTGCGACATCTACTCTACCTAACGCCGCACATTACCATCACACGGTTGCAACAAGATTCATCACCGTGTGACTAGATGGCGCTAGTGTCGAATATACACAAAGATTAGTAAGGAATAGTACCTCGTAGTATGGAGAAACCTACATCTCGCTAACGAAGTTTACTTAGCGACGCAGCATATATACAACTGCCAACCATCATCGATTGGACCGCGGTCCCCGGGCTCTTCTTCGGGAAGATCTTTCATTTGGCCTTCCTATCAGTAGCTTACCTCTCTCCATACTTCATCCCTACAAGATCGCGCATGTGCACTTGTGAGCGACCAATAGCGAGCGACCCTCTCCCGCTGCTCGCGCACCTCACCACTACGCATACACCAAATACGCGTTCTGCGCATTTCCCATCCGATTTCATTTCAAAATGTTTGCAAAATCAAATTGGCTGAATATTTTTTTATTGGTAAGCTTCTTGGTAATAGAAAAAAGTTACAGAACTAAACAGAGACCCTTGAAACTAAATATGGTAAAAATTAATATTAAAAACTTTAAACGAATATTAAACTATCTCAGGGAATCGCTCTTTTCTACTGATTTTCGTTCGACATTTGACTCTTTAAGTCGAATGTCGAACGAAAATCAATAGAAAAGAGCACTCGACGGCAGCCGAGCGATTCAAAATAGGGCTCCAGCATATATACTCATTCGAATCAAGCTTGGATTCACGTCATGTGTCATTCGAACAGCGAACTATTTTGAACAGAGTCCCATCACTAGCTGTGCAACAAAGAAACAAAAAGTCTTTTTTATATTGAATATTATAATATACGTGAATAAAATTAATTAACTTATTATTGCTGCAAAAACATTTAGTAAATGTGACGGTGCTTTTCTTTTAATAATAATCATAATTTGATAAGCGTTATGTATAAGAACTACACTAACTTCGTTCAACCGAGTACTTCAACTCGGCTATGTGACCAAGTTGTTGGATTTAGGTACCTGTAATTGACGCAGTGGCAGCAGCGCGTGGTTAGAGTAGTGGTGGTATAGACGAATACGAACACTGAACACTAAATATCACTTAAGTTCACAATCACAACACGTTTTTACTTTAACACACAAAAACCGAAGAAAAACAGTCATTTCATTTTCTACATGACAGTTACTAATGTCTCGTTTTATTTTCTTCTTTTTCAGAACACAAACTTTTTAATTGTCAAAAAAGGTTTTATAACTATAAAACTCAACACTTTCCCTCAATTAAGTTTGAAGCACTGAGCTGATAATAACTACATTTGTTTATAGCGCCATCAGTCCAAGCTCGACGCATATTTGATTGAGTCGTGGTCTTGGTACTGGCTTAGTCAATATGTCTGCCAGCTGAGTGGCAGAGCTGGTCTTAGTCACAATCAAGCTTCCGTCCTGCACCATCTCACGAACGAAAAAATGTCGAACACGTATGTGTTTGGTTCGTTTATGAAACTCAGGATTGTGGGCAAGTCGAATGGCTGCCTCATTGTCAACTCTTAGAGTAGGGGTTTGGATGGGGCCAACCATAAAGCTATATACCCGTTGAAGCCAAATGAGTTCTTTGGCCGCTTCGCTTGCAGCAACTATTTCCGCTTCAGTCGTCGAGATTGCGACGGATGGTTGTCTCTGGCTTAACCAAGATATAACACCTCCGGCAAATAGGCAAGCTACACCTGAGGTAGATCTTCCAGTTGAAGGATCGCCAGAGTGGTCTGCATCACTGTATCCTTCTATAACATTGCTGCCTTTTCCTCGGTGATATCTAATCCCAACATTGATGGTACCTTTGAGATATCTGAAAACTCTTTTTACCTTCAACCAATCCGTTTTGCTTGGATTACTGAGTTTCCGGGATAACACACCAACTGCGAAGGCAATGTCTGGACGAGTGCCTGTCATCAGGTACATCAAGGCGCCAACTGCCTCTCTATAAGGGAAGGTATCAGTATCAGCTTTCCCTGATTCTGAGCTCTCTTCTTCACTCTTGTCCATAGGTGTCGAGACTGGATTACAATTGGCCATGTTAAACCTTTCTAAAATTTTGTTAACGTAAGCCTTCTGGTTTATCACAATTGAATCTTTCTCTTGTCTGATTTCTAAGCCCAGGTAGTAGGATGCTGGCTTCGTTGTGATCTTTAACTTCTTTTGCAAATCTTCTAGAAACTTGTTCGCAAGAGTTTCGCTTGAAGCTGCCACCAGGCCGTCATCAACGTACAGGGCTATCAAAATCTTTCCCTCTTTGGTTTGTTTCGCAAAGAGACAGCAGTCTGCCTCGCACTGCTCGAAGTTTAAGTCCAATAGGATTTTCTCAAAGCAGGAATTCCAACAGCGCGGCACTTGCTTGAGGCCATAGAGACTCCGATTGAGTTTCCATACCTTGTCTGTCCCATCATCAAGGCCTTCAGGCTGTTTCATGTATAGGTCCTCTTCAAGTTTGCCGTTCAAAAATGCAGTTGCTACGTCAAACTGAATTAGGTGCATGTTTTCTTTTGCACACACACTGAGGAGAGCTCTAATGGTTGTCATTCTGGCGACTGGGCTAAAGGTCTGGTCATAATCAATGCCTTTCCTTTGTCTAAAGCCTTTAACTACAAGGCGTGCCTTATACTTTTCGACAGTTCCATCAGGATTCACTTTGATGCGATATATCCATTTATAAGGTAGTGCCTTTCTACCAGGCGGTAAGTCACACAGTGTCCAAACATTATTCTCCATTAAAGAGTTCATCTCGCTTTTCATTGCTTCCAACCATTTTCCACGATCTTCCCGATTCATGGCCTCTTTATAGCTGCTTGGAAAGTCATCTGTTGCCACAGTGCAGATGAAGTCATCATATTTCTTTGGACGTTGAAGATTATTGCGGTCCCTTAAGTTATACCTAGGTTCTTCGACCACAATTTCTCCCTCTTCTTCGCTACAATCATAAAATCCTTCCTGATGATCTATGTTCTCATTTGGGAGTTCTTCTTCATTTACTTGACCAAAGTCTTCAGTATCGTAATCTCCATTATCATTCTCATCTCCCTCTAGATTACGACTTGAGGATTCAGCAGGCTCATTTAAGGTTTGTTCTGGATTTTCATCCATGACTCCCTCTATTTCTCTGGGTTTCCGCTCTGCTGTCCACAAAGAAACTTTGAATTCTACGTCACTTGTAAAGGAAACGTCTCGAGAACGCATGGTTTTCGTACCATCCCAGATACGATAACCGTCATCGTTGTCATATCCAATAAGCTTTCCTTTAATAGCCTTTTTATGTAGCTTCTGACGTTTTTGTTTTGGTATGTGCGCATAACACACGCTGCCAATAATTCTTAAGTGGCTAATCTTTGGCTTTTTGCCGTGCCATAGCTCAAACGGTGATTTGCCATCTTCTTTAGTTGGTCCTGTTCTATTCAGAACATATGCAGCAGTGTTAATAAGTTCTGCCCATAAATATTGCGGTAGCCCTTCCCTTGCATGCAGCATTGATCTTGCAGCTTCAACCAGTATTCTATTTTCCCGCTCACTACACCCATTTTGTTCGGGCGTGTATGGCATTGTAAGTCTTTGCTGTATGCCGCGGCTGTTCAGTACTTTTCTGACTGCTTCATTGTCGAATTCTCCTCCGTTATCACTTAGCAATGTTTTCACAACATGTCCGATGGTATTGAATTCATTGAGTACTTGAATCAATTTGTCTTTAACTTCAGACTTGTGTCTTAAAAAGTAAACATGGCGATAGCTAGAATAATCATCTTTGAAAACGACGAAGTATCTGAATTTTGAACCACTTGGAGGAAAGGGTCCACAGACATCGGTGTGTAGCAGTTCACCAGGTTTGGTTGCCCTTGGCCTAGTCCCAAACTTGAGTCTATGTGCTTTTCCGAATATGCATGCCTCGCATTTCATCTCATCGGCTGGTAAATCGACTTTAAATTCCCTTTTGACTAGAGCTCGAACATGTCTCTTGTCTTGATGAGCGAATCTTTCATGATATACCTGCAGCATATTTGTGCCCGTAATGGCATTTACTTCTACTAAATTTGACTGCTTTGCAGGGATGATGGTCCTTAACTGTAGTTTATATAGTCCTCCTCTTGGATTTCTTCTCCCTACAATTTTTGTTTCTCCATCAATGTCAAGTTTACAACTTGTGGCAGTCGACGTGAATAAACTATTCTGTACAACGTCTTGTGCTGCTAAAGTTGAAAATAGGTTCTTTGTCAAAGACGGTACAAGCCAGACATCTTTCAGTTCTATGGTTTCCTTCTTGTTACCTACTGTTGACTCCACCATAACACGTCCTTTCCCAATTGCTGGTACGACTGTTCCATCTGCCGTCTTCACAGATTGGTTGTTGGAATCAAAAGGTTCGAATTCGCGAAACACATCTTTCCTGACTGAGATATGCGTTGTTGCTCCGTTGTCTACAAACCAATTCTCTCTGTCTTGAATTGTAGTCTGAGCACATGCATTAACCACCATTAATGTCACGCTTTGAACTTGTTTCGACTGCGACCCTGATGCTGAAGTTGGTTTAGGTGGCCTCCCATCCTTAATCCACTTTTTGCACTTGCGAACTCTATGTCCTTTTTCAAAACAATAGTTGCAAATCAGCTGCTCGTCCTTCTTTTGTTTTATCGGTCTCTCATTACGTGTAGTCATTAGTGTGTCTTGTTGTCGAAAGTTTTCTTGAAGGTTCAAGTCCTTTTCATATTTGCACAGGTGACTTGTCAGACTGTCAATTGTTCTCTCAGATTGTGTCAACATGAGCCAGCTTGACTTGAAGTTGAAAAATCTGTCATCAAGAGTATCTAACACCTTGCAAATCAAAAACAATTGAGGGAGCTTGGCAGTAGTGTCTATTTTTGAAATCTCTACAGTTAAATCATTCCATAAATTCTTTAGCTTCGACATATGAGTTTGAATGTCATCCTCTTTATTATATCGTGACCCAAAAAATTCTAGACACAGGTCAAAGGCTCTGTCCTCTGTTTGCCCATCAAACAATCTATGTAGTTCTAGCCACACCTCGCGTGCAGTCTCAAACCTCATTACTTTCTTTAGTGTTTCTTCCGTCATATTTGTAGTCAGTATCAACAGAGCGCAACAGTCTGCCTTCTTATATCTCGCTAAAGCTTGAATACAAGGTGCGACAACTGCGTCACCTGCCCCTTGTATGGGTACTGGCTTACTAAGTCTACCATCTACCACTTCCATCGCGTCTGCTGTTCCTCGCAGGGCAATAGATATTTTGTATTTCCATGTCGACCAATTTGATTTTCCTTCAAGAAAACCAATAGTTAGTTTCGTGGAAAAATTTTCCATCTTGCGGGAGCTTGCGGGCCGGATAACCGTTGGATTTAGGTACCTGTAATTGACGCAGTGGCAGCAGCGCGTGGTTAGAGTAGTGGTGGTATAGACGAATACGAACACTGAACACTAAATATCACTTAAGTTCACAATCACAACACGTTTTTACTTTAACACACAAAAACCGAAGAAAAACAGTCATTTCATTTTCTACATGACAGTTACTAATGTCTCGTTTTATTTTCTTCTTTTTCAGAACACAAACTTTTTAATTGTCAAAAAAGGTTTTATAACTATAAAACTCAACACAAGTATCACCTTCGAAACATACGCCACTTAGTGGTGAAGAAGCCAAGAAGATATATCTGAACGAATTGAAAATAACTGGCGAGGTAAGAAAAAGTAAATGCGACAAAATTACATATAAACTAGCGCCAAGAACTCGCGCCAGTCGATCGCCAATCAATGGAGAGGTGTCAGATAAAGACTTGTACATAAGCGTTCAAAACAACGACGTTGATACACTGACGCATGCATTAGATATATGCCCTGATAAGATAAATAGACTTGACGAATATGGTTGGAGTTTACTCATGATAGCATGTCAGGCTAACAGTATAGAAGTTGTCAAAGAACTACTAAAACGAGGAATAGATACTTCTATTAGAGATAAAGCAGGAAACTCGGCACAGAATCTTATAATAAAAAACAAGAACTACAAATTAGCTGATATACTTCTAAGTTCTAAAAATAAAAGAGATCTTCACCATGTGAATACTAAAGAACACATCAAGAACAATATAAACAGTGAAGAAGATAACATAACAGATTTTTTCTGTGAAGCATGCAATACAAATGTAACCACTAGTAGGAATATCCATTTGTCCTCAACAATACATAATATAAACCTTAGTAAAGGTAAGAAAATACCCCCAAATTATGTTATTCCAGTAACAAATAAAGGATATCAAATAATGTTAAGAGTTGGCTGGGATAGAGAATCCGGGTTAGGTCCTGATGGTACTGGTACCAAGTACCCGATTAAAACAGTACAAAAAAAGGACAGGAAAGGTCTCGGTCATGGTAAAAGACCAGCAAATACTAAAAAAACTGAGGAGACGGTAAAATTAAAGAATAGGAGAACTATGGTAAAAGATCATGAAAACAATAGAAAGATGGAAGTTAATTTTAGAAGACAATTTTATTGATTTTTTTCACAAATAATTATATTTTTTTCTTTTCTCTATGATGACTTTTTATCTCAATTTGTAACACTGCCACTAAAATCTGAATGAAAAGTAAATGAGATGTTTGATATGCAATGATATAACTTTGTGACCAAAATCTTGCAATCTCTTTTCTCACTAAAATAAAACATTACTGTATTAAAATATACATTTTATTGTGCAACATAATTCTACAGTCTATGTAAAATGTTCACTAAGATCACACAGGATGAACAAAAAATAGTTAACATGCAGAAAACTGTATTTATAATTTTTATAAACAATAAAACTCAAATTCAAAACAACAAGAAAAATGTATATTTATTATGAAATTGTGATTTGAGGAAAGTCTTGTGCTACTATAACTATTTTATCTTGCAAATTAATAATAAATAAACATAAGTAACAACAATTGCTAAAGGAATACAAACAAGGTGTGGATAACACAATGATATAAACATTTTCCATTATACTATAGTAATACTTAACAATTATGTACAATTTATTACTCCTATACAAATCACAGTATCAAAGGTTAGGTGCCACCCAATTAAGGAACTTCACAGCCACCTCGAAACCCATAAAGCAGGCTGCATTTGCAGGGAATGCTCTCAACATCACTGGAGTCACACCCTTATACAAAGCTTTAGGTCCTTCACGCTCCATAAGCTGTTTAAATACATCTCTCATGCCATTAGGATAAGTGCCTTCAGGGGCTGTTTGTAGCCTGCTCTTCAGCACGTCAGCCGGCATGGCTACAAGCCAGTTGGCAATACCAGCACAGCCTCCAGCCATTACAGTAGCTAATACTTTCATTTTGGCACTGGCATCCTCTGGGACCAAAACCTCTTTGACACACTCATAAGTCATGAAATACATGCCACTGGCTGGCACATCTCTAAGTATTGTAGCAACACTGCCTTTGTATATACTCCTCATACCACCTTCTGCATACAGCTGCTTGGCGCAGTCAATCATTCCATTATATTTTTGAGGAACATTACCACCTTGTTGGATTTGAAGAAGGCATTTTATACGTTCGCCGGGTGCCATTATAGAAGTGGTGAAAATCCCTGAAAAAGCACCCGCAGCAAATAACTGGGGCTTCGATAATGGGGCGTCATCTTCTTTATTCTTTACCATTTTCTTTCCTATTCCAAATCCTAAGAAACTAATTGCAAAAATTGGCGCCACGCCAGTCAGAGGCGCTGACATACCTTTATACAGGCCCCGGAAACCTTCTCTTTGAACGGTTTTCCTGAAACAATCCCAAGTTCCACCGTACAAGGCCACTTCGCCCGGTTGTGGGAGAGGCATCGTCTGAAGTCTCACTTTTACTGTGTCCATGGGGTGTCCCGCTAATACTGTGCATACACCACCGAAACCACCACTTAGAAAATATTTAGCGGGACTGCTGTTTTCAGACATCTTGATGTCTTTATTTTAGAAAGGGAAACAGGCCAAAAATTCAAAAACTCGTCTTACAAGTTTCCTTTGTTGATGAATTGAAACGTCAAAGTGTCAAAGTCCAAAATGAAATTCCAACCCAAACCATTTCTTACTGCACGTCTTTAGCTTTTAGGCCGGCCACACACAGACGGAATCACGTCAGGCCGGCCACACACAGACGGAATCACGTAACGAAATTCCGTACATACGTGATTCCGAACGCAGCTAATCCATACAAAACTATTGACTTCCACACACATGCGTGATTTTTCCGTACGGAATCTTCATACATTATCGAAATTCCGTTCGGAATTCCGTAACGTGATTACGTCTGTGTGTGGCCGGCCTTACGGAATTCCGTACATACGTGATTCCGAACGCAGCTAATCCATACAAAACTATTGACTACCACCTTAGGCCGGCCACACACAGACGGAATCCCGTTACGGAATTCCGAACGGAATTTCGATAATGTATGAAGATTCCGTACGGAAAAATCCCGTATTGTGTGTGGTAGTCCTAGTTCATAGATTTGTATGGAGTAGCTGCGTTCGGAATCACGTATGTACGGAATTCCGTAACGTGATTCCGTCTGTGTGTGGCCGGCCTTAGAGCATATAGAACGGGAGATGGCAAGACAACGCACAGCACACAACTTCATATTCACGCACACTCTTGTAGCTTAAAGTCATATTGTTACACACGCACACAAAAACAGAATCACCACAAAGTTATATTTGCGGGTGGTCAAATTTGGAACTAAACATCTTGGTACAAATACTGACAGATCACATAGACGGCAGCGCCAAACTTACCGAAAGAAATAAGTTTGCCCTTGTGTCAAAGTTAGTGATGGGACATAAAAAGACCGATGAAATTAACTGATTAGTAGCTTTGATATGAAGATGAGTGATTATGCTTACGAACGAAATAAAAATAACGTTAACATTTAATTTTGTGATTTGCACCAACAATCACTAAAAAATACGCTTACAAATAAATGTTTACCTTACGTTAAACATCGCTCTGCCCTTAGTCCTCAAATAACGTACAGAAATGAAATTCTGATAGTGAGTGTTGGCGCAAGTTGCAAATGTAAAGGTGTGTATTAGGTTACTAAGACTACCACACACATACATACGGGATTTTTCCGTACGGAATCTTCATACATTATCGAAATTCTATTCGGAATTCCGTAACGGGATTCCGTCTGTGTGGCCGGCCTTATATTATTTTGCATTGCAGTGCATGTTCTAAAAAGTAATCATTTTTTTAAATGTTTATTGTTGGGATGCAACGATACCGATGCCGATAATCGTAAACCGCAGGTTATCGTAATTTTTGACGATCATCGGTATCGTAAAAAGTATTACGATTTATAACGATTCTACGAAATTAGTTTAATGACATTTTTTTGAGTTAAAAGGAAAGCAAGACAGCATCGATGTTTGCGCTGGCATCACTTATGACAGCCATCTTTCATATTTTCGACGTTTGCCACTGACATTGACAATTTTAAATGCATCCAATGCATAGATGGATACAATCTATTTAAGTTATTGAAGAAAAAATACTGTATTTCCTAACTTAAAAAAACCCAAAAGTATTTTTCCATCAAACCAGCTACTGTAGATTCGAAAAGAATAAAGGATTTAAGAAATAGACTGAAACCAGATAGTTTAAAATTTGTATAATTCATCATTTATATTTTATAATCATTTATTGTGAAACATATTTACATACAAATGTCATAATTTAAATTATGTTTTCTTAATATGAATTTAAAAGAAATGTATTATAATTATGACATTTAGGTGGTAAATTGTCATTAAAATTTAAATAAAAGGTTAACTCGATTTTACTCGATTGTCTTGTTTTATTAAATATAATAAAAGAATCGTTATGCATTCGTTATCGTATTCGCTATTACGATGCATTCATCATTCGTATCGGTATCGTAATAGTAATATCGTCGCATCCCTAGTTTATTGATTTTTTTTATTTTTGAAGTGATCCAAAAATAAACTTAGGCGCGTTCCAAACCTACACTCCGAGTGCAACATAATCACAACCGAACGCTCTAACGGCGTTCCAAACATTTGAGCGTGACGTTCGGTTGACACAACCGTGTTGTTCCAAACGTCAGAGCGTTGCAACCAAACAACCATCAAAAATGATGGTTGTAAAACGCTCTGACGTTTGTCTATAGATAACTTCATGGAAGTGTCTAATATGCCGCTAGTGGTACTTTAGAGAAGCGCGCTAGCAAGCCGCTGTCGGCAAAATAACGGTTAATAGCTAATCTACCGTTAGTGGCAACGTAGTGAATACAGCTATTTTACCAACAGCGGCTTCGTAATGAATTTAACTACAATACCGGCAAAGGCGTTTGTTGTTGTTGTTTCGATTGTTTAGTTTATTGGCAAGTAATAACTACGTACGTTTAATGTACGTTTTGTTTATCGTGGAAAAGAGATTCGTCTGTGAGTTTATTTCAAAATGAGTGATAGTTATCCAGACTTTCGTAGTATAGAAGAACTCAACAAATATATACAACAATATGAACAGCAAAATTATGTGCAGCTGTGGAAAAGATACTGCAGAACCTTAAATAAAATGAAAACAGTGTGTCCAAAAAATTAACAAACTGTAATTTGGACCTACAATACTATAGTATTACATATGCGAGCTCAAAAGGGGGTAAGCAATTTAAATCGCAAAGTAAAGGCTTGAGAAGATCTACCACTTTCAAAGAAAATCGTCCTATGAAAATAAAGATTATAATTTCCGACGATGGCCAAAAATTAAAAGTGAAAAGTATAGATGAACAACATAGTCATGAAATTGAAAAGGATTTTTTTGAGTCATTACCAAAACAAAGGAGACTAGATAGCGAACAAAAAACGGAAGCAACAATGCTTTTAACTTTAAACTTTAATAAAAAAATTAGGCCGATCATATTTGGAAGAAAAAACTGGAAAACCGGTTCAGTTAAAAGACCTCAGCAATTTAAAATGTGATAGTCGGTGTTCTAAATCTGATCTCGAAAAAGTTGTTACATTACTTAATCAAGATGAAGGATTTGTTCACGTTGCGACGACAGAAGATCAAGACCTAGTTGGGATTTATTATCAAACACCATACATGAAGAAATGTTTTTCCGCTTACCCAGACTTGATGTTATTGGATGCAACCTACAAACTAAATAATTTAGACATGCCTTTGTATATCATTACTAGCTTCTGCCCGCGACTTCGTCCGCGTGGATATTAGAGAAAATCCTTAGGGAACCTTCAAAATCCTTAGGGAACCTTCAACCAGGATCTGACCAGCCATTTTTGCGCATTACGGCTTCCCGTTCCAGTTCCCTTTCCTGTTCCCGTTCCCGTTCCCGTTCCCGTTCCCGTTCCCGTTCCCGTTCCCGTTCCCGGTCCCGGTCCCGGTCCCGGTCCCGGTCCCGGTCCCGGTCCCGGTCCCGGTCCCGTCCCCGTCCCCGTCCCCGTCCCCGTCCCCGTCCCCGTCCCCGTCCCCGTCCCCGTCCCCGTCCCCGTCCCCGTCCCCGTCCCCGTCCCCGTCCCCGTCCCCGTCCCCGTCCCCGTCCCCGTCCCCGTCCCCGTCCCCGTCCCCGTCCCCGTCCCCGTCCCCGTCCCCGTCCCCGTCCCCGTCCCCGTCCCCGTCCCCGTCCCCGTCCCCGTCCCCGTCCCCGTCCGTCCCCGTCCCCGTCCCCGTCCCCGTCCCCGTCCCCGTCCCCGTCCCCGTCCCCGTCCCCGTCCCCGTCCCCGTCCCCGTCCCCGTCCCCGTCCCCGTCCCCGTCCCCGTCCCCGTCCCAGTTCCCGTTCCCGTTCCCGTTCCGTCCCCGTCCCAGTTCCCGTTCCCGTTCCCGTTCCCGTTCCCGTCCCCGTCCCCGTCCCCTGGATGTGCATGTCCAGGTCCAATCATGGCCACCGTGTTGGACTTCAAAATAAATGTCATTTTCGCAACCACCATCCCATGAAACCTCAAGAACGACATCCACATCGCTTTTCATGTTTACTTACGCCATTTACACCATAAGGGAGGATTTTCAAAATAACAAAATATGTGTTTGCCTATTTATTTTTAGACATGCTCTTACAAATTTTAAAGTTGTAATGTCTATTTTTTTAGGGGGATAGGGGTTTTTTACCCCTTTTCACCCCCATTTCATCCCAATAGGGGTTTAAATACTAACAATAACAATATACGTTGCGTTAGATTTCTATCCATAAGCCTAAATTATAAATTTAGCGATTTTTACTTCGAAAATAAAGGATTTTCTTCAATACACAACTTCATCCCCCTTTTGACCTCTTCGGGGGTAGAATTTTGAAAAACGCTGAGACCCGTATTTATTTATTTTCAATGGTCAGTCTAAACACAAAATTTGAAGATCCTAGCTTCAAAACTGAGGGACTTTCATACAAACTTTGATCCCCTTTTTTACCCCCTTAGGGGGTGAATTTTGAAAAATCCTTTCTTAGTGCACCCCTAGACCTCATAAGGAACCTGCGTGCCAAATTTGGAGTCTCTAGACCCAGCGGTTTGGGCTGTGCGTTGATAGATCAGTCAGTCAGTCAGTCAGTCAGTCATTCAGTTTACGATTTTATAAATATAGATGACCATCAACGGTAATAATGAAGGAGATGTTTGTGCAATATTTTTAATAACAGAGGAATCAAGTGATGTGATAAGGCATATGATTAATGTTTTTAAAAATAATAATCCTGATTGGGTCAACGTTAAGACTTTTCTTACAGACAAAGATTTCGGAGAAAAAAGTGTGTTGTATGAAGAATTCCCCGACACGGTTCATCAATGGGGTTGGTAAACTTTTTCGAGGTGAATTGTTTTATATTTTTTTTTGATAGCACAAGTTAGAAGAATAAAGAAAATAATATTATGATTTTTTCATTTTACCTTGTTAACCAAATATATTTTTTTATATTATTATCGCGATAAAATATCAAACATACGGCTGAACACGAAGTTCCTTTGCATTTACTGATTAAAAAAACTGATTGACAGATTTGACAGACAGTGACAAAGAGTAATCATACCTTTGTTTTTTTTGTTTTGAGCAACAACATAGAAAGTCTTTGGAGCAAAGGCATTACCTTCGTATACAGCCGTAATAGTGATTTATGTACTATGCTATAAATTAAAAATTTAAATTTTTATTTAAATTAAAATGAAGCATTATAAAAATTCCGCAATTTGTTATTCCTGACTCCAAAGCCAAAAGCTACCAGAAAATATATAATTCACAACAGTTTTGGAAAAGTTTACCAACCCCGTTTCACGTATTAAAACGCTTTCAGTCAGCAATAACAACCGAAGCAATGGAAGTCACCAGTTCGGAAAGAAATATTATTCTGAATATTTTACCAAAATTAACATACGCTCAAAGTGAAGAAGAGTACGATGCCTTTTATGAAAAACTACTAAACTTAAATCATCGTAAGGTAACACAATATTTTAACAAAAATTGGCATAGTATTAGAACCGAATGGGTAGAGTTTTACAAAAAATGTGCATGCACTTATGGAATAAGAACCACAAATCACCTAGAGTAATTTAATCAAAAAATAAAACAAGTCTGCAGTAAGTTTGCTAATCTCGAATCATTTTTTGAATACAATTAAACAAAAAAGAAAACAAACAGCTCATGCTATGACCTATAAAAAAGAAATTGTTTCCATGAGTCCTCATGAAGACGCATACATGCAATTGGTTACACCACACGCTTTTAAACTCGTAAAAGAACAAATACAAAAAGTTTCAAAATCCATTGATATAGAAACTGATACAACTTCATTTTCATGCTCTTGCGCATTCCACGTGACAAATACCTTACCATGTTCACACATTTTTTCAGTTAGGTCAAAAATTGCAAACGGAGCCCTGTTTGATAAAGACCTTATCCCAGAAAGATTTTTAAAAGACAAATATTCTAAAACTTACAAAGGTATTCAAAGTAGTCAACGTTCAGCTAATGTGTGTGATAGTAACGTAGGAGTTGTGGAACCAAAGAGGAGGATTTTAAGCATGCAACAAAAATTTAAAAAAGGTCTCAGAAAATGTGAAAAAATTGCATCAATTATATCTAACTTTAATGATCATGACTTTGAAGAACATGTGAACCAACTTAATACGCTGATTGAATATTGGAGTCAACGCCTAGAAACTAAAATATTAGTTAGTCAGCGATTACAGATCGAAGAATTGGAGACTGAAGAATATATTTTAGAACAAGGAGAACAGGGTTAAACTGTCCAAGAAGAAGTAAAAGTGCAGGAAAGTGAAGCGAAGAATAGTGAAATGCAAGAAGTAGAAATGCAGGGAAGTGAAGTAAAGGGAGTAGAAGTCTTTACTTCTACTTCCTGTGAAAGTGAAATGCAAAAAATTAAAGCGCAGGAAAGTGAAGCACTGGAAGCAGAAGTGCAGGAAAGTGAAACGAAGAAAGTAGAAGTGCAGGAAAATGAAGCGCAGGAAACAGAAGTACAGGATAAGAAAGCCTCTAATATTGGTGTCACTAAACGAATTAAATTACCGACTATAAGAAAACGAAGGGGACGTCCAAAAGGCCATGAATTAACTGCCATAGGCCTTATACGCAAAAAACCTTCCATGACCAATGAACGTAGAAGAAAACGCCCATTAATCTTAAGCACCTCTTTTTTTTCAGACTATACTTAAGTACCTAATTACATACTTTCGAGATCCTATCTTTGTTAACTTAATAAAAAATCCCTTGGTTATTTTTTGTTTTATTTTCTATTAATTTATTACATAAATAAAATACAAAGAGAAATAAGTATCAATGAAAAACTTAAACATCTATCTACATATAAACTACTAGTGGCAAATTAGATTTTTAGCTTTATTTTGTCGATAACGGTTCGATATCACTATTTTTTGTTTTGTTAATTTATCTAATAATTCATTCTCTAAAATACAAACAGACATATCAACATTTTAACATCTATTGGGTCACAATTTATGACTCTACTACTAGTGGCAAGTTAGACTTTTAGCTTTATTTTGCCGATGACGGTTCGCTATCACGATTCACTAAAATGCCACTAGTGACAAACTAGATACTTTTCCTTAAATTGCCGACAACGGTTCGTTAGCGCGCTTTACTGGAGTACCACTAGCGGCATACTAGACACTTCCTAACTTCATTGTTTTTAGCCGGTAGACCCGCAGGTATTGTATGAATCTTAATTTATTTGCTTCTTTTAAATTAAAAAGTTAGTATTTTGGTGTTGCTAGCAAGGAAATTATAAGAACTTTATTATAATTTCCCGGTTGCTACACCTTTTGATTGTCGCTGCTATTCTGGGTTGCGTTCAACGTTTGAGCGTGTCGGTTGTTTGGTTGTAACGACCAAGAACTTTAAATGTCAATGTCAATACAAATTCTTCATTTTCCATTTGGAATACGAATAATTTAAACTTTTCTTTATACTAAATCAAATAAAATCCGTTTTTTGAAGATCTACCATGATTATTTTAAAAATTAGACATAAAAACATCAAAAATACAAAATAATGTCAAATGACATTGACATTTTTTCTATAGACAAACGTCAGAGCGTTTTACAACCATCATTTTTGATGGTTGTTTGGTTGCAACGCTCTGACGTTTGGAACGACCCGCGGGTCTACCGGCTAAAAATAATGAAGTTAATGTTAACTGTAAGTATGTGATACATTGCTTCTTTTCTTTGGTAAGTTTTTATTTGTGCCAAAACAATGTAGCAATGTATCACATACTTACAGTTAACATTAACTTCATTGTTTTTAGCCGGTAGACCCGCCGGTTGTGTCAACCGAACGTCACGCTTAAATGTTTGGAACGCCGCTAGAGCGTTCGGTTGTGTTTGGACTGTAGGTTTGGAACGCGCCTTTGCACTCGGAGTGTAGAGGCGCGTTCCAAACACTCCGAGTGCAACCTAACCATTGACATGGATATTTAAAGTTCTTGGTCGTTCCCATAAACTTAATATTCCACTCGAATAGACGGACAGAGTTCGCTTGGCGGCGACACCAAAAGTGACATGAGCTAGTGTTTGTAAATTTTTAAACGTGTGCGTGAATTTTAGAGATGCGCTCAGGGGGCTTACCATCAGCAAATAAGAAACCATTCAGTTCAAAAGCAGGCCGTAAAAAAGACTGCCTTAAAGCCTGCTTTCATACTAACCGTTGAGATCATGGTACGAAAAAGTAAGGCCGTTCAATATAAGTCCTTCTATAAGAGCTCATAGTAAGGCCCCAGGTCCATTTTGGGTTGTCGATAACCATAATGTACCTATAGCTCTGATAAATAAAAGACAAACAAGATTTAATCATTGTAATAAAGTAGTAGTAACTTCAATGAAACATTTAGGTGTCATTATTATCCTCTGAAGAGAACAATTTAAATTAAATAATTTCATAACGTCTCCTTTGAGGCTCCCAGCCTAATTATTTTTATCCAGTTTAACTTAGTTAATCACTATGGATTTACAGGAAATCTGGAAATATTGTTAAATTGGTATTTGTAAGTGTCTACGCCGCGACGCGATGGTCAAGCGATGAGTCTGCTGAGCTACCCCAATAAAAAAACGAAGTAACGAAAGGATTAGAAACTTTTATTAAAAATCAACATACCTAAGTTTCTTAAACGTTTAGTTTAAAAACTTTCAGTTTCACTAAAAGCAAAGTATGCTAATAATTAGGAGTAACAAAAACATTTGGGCATATTTTGCTTTTGTGGTCATTTCAAATCAAAAAAATCACTTGGTGCACAGCACTGTATGCGAGATTTACGATCTTCCGACTTTGGGCATAATATAAACAATACCTTCAGATTTCAGAGCTGAAGACAAAAAACAATACAGTAAATAAAAGGAAAAAATGAGTATCAAAATAAATATCTGTTGAAAAAATAAAAATAACCTACTTCAGTTCGCTACTTTTGTATAAAATATTTACATACGGTTATCACACCACCTATCATAATATTCGTAGGTACCAAAAACAATATAAATGCGCTAAAAATATAAATAACAAAAAAATCGTAATAAAATACTTACGTTGATTGTACCCTGGGATGCTGGTGTACCCCTCATGCTGGTCTACCAGTTCTACCACGTCTACTCTTCAACAAAACTGACAACCAGCGGGGGTATCCACGCGTGCCACTCGTAAATATACCCACGAGCAGAATAAAGCGTCTTATAGCAAACGTAAATAGCCAGTGCAAAATTAAAAACATTGGGCGGAGCGGCCGGCGACGCGACGTGTTCCAAATTTAAAAAAAAACTATAAAATATTGGACTGAGCGGTCACGGGATTTTTGGTAACGATCAAGGAAAAGGTTGGATTCATTTTCATGGGTTGTAGAGTGGTCCCCTAATGTGAATGATATCGGTCTGCCTGCGCTCAGTGGTTGCAACTTCGAGTTATAGCGCTTACAAGAGGCATCATTGTTACGAAAAAAAAAACGATTAGAGAAATGGTCAGTTTTAGTACCTATTCAAAGTATGGCGTCTCCGTAGCTGAAATGATATGGTCTGCCGGCTCTCAGTGGTTGCATTTCAGAGCTATGACGCGCGCAAGTTGCAACTAAATATTTTTTTCGTCAAATTGTATTTATTAAAAATACTAATCGATAGAGCTCTTTATTCTTATGAAAAAATGTCTTAAGTCATTTTTGTCTAAAATTAATAGTTTGGTCGAAAAAAAATATTATTATGTTTTTTTGTATGGAGTGAGATATTCAATGTGCTCTTACGGCCAATTCCAAATTTTTTCGGCCTCAAACTACTTCTGCGTCAATATTTCAAACGTTTAAAATAATCATACACTATCAACGCGCGCCCAAAATTGTACATTCACACAGCTTGGATTTCGAAACAGTATAAAATCAGATTTTGAAGATATATTAATATTAAAATTGTATTTATGAACATCGCTAGATACAAGCAGAAACTAAAATCATCAATAATTTATTATGCGATGGATAATAAGAAGCACCAGTTAATTAATTTTCATACAAACGAGGTAACTTTGAAGCATTGGTTCTCCGCAAGGGATTGATCAAGCTGTGATTTGAAGACGGCTATCAAGAGAGTAAATGGAGGAGATCCAGATCGCAATATACACACAACTGAACTATCAGGATTGTAAGAGCTGTTTCGATAAGTTTAAAAAATCGCGTAAATAGCATTAAAAAGTATGGAAATCCTAAAACTGAGAACTTTGGTACATACAGTTCTTAAAATGCCGATCAGATCACTTGGATGTATCATCATATCAGGCGCACGACACCCACTGCTGGGTATAAGCCACCCCCAAGGATCAACCCCACGACGAACGGTCCTGCACTGCTCGCATCCAGCGGCTTCCCGCGACCTTCACCAGATCGTCGGTCCACCTTGTCGGGGGCCTACCCACGGAGCGTCGTCCGGTCCGCGGTCGCCATTCCAGAACCTTTCCGCCCCAACGGCCATCGGTTCTTCTCGCTGTATGTCCAGCCTACTGCCACTTCAACTGAGAACTAAAAGATCGACATCGCTCGAAGGATTGCTCGAGCGATGTCGATCACTTTAGTTCTCCTGCGGATCTCCTCATTTCTGATTCGATCACGCAGACAAACGCCGAGTATGACTCTCTCCATTGCACGCTGGGTGACCTTGAGCCTCCTTATGAGACCAATAGTTAGCGGCCACGTTTCACTGCCGTAGGTGATCACTGGCAACACACACTGGTCATAGACTTTCGTCTTGAGACACTGAGGTAAATCGGACGGGAAGATGTTTTCGAAGCTGCCCGAATGCCAAATACGGATGGCATCCGTATTGGATTCGACGAGATATCTCTTTCTCGAAGTTGGACTTGCCTGACTGGACTGCCTGTCCTAGGTACCTATACGTAATGGACAACAACTCCATGTGTTCCCAACATGAACTGGAGCGGCATTCGACATGATTTTCGTCTTATCCATGTTCATCCTGAGACCCACTTTGGGAAGCACTAACGGAGATCTTCGGGCATTGTGTTCAGGTCTTCCAAGGTTTCAGCCATAAGAACTATATCGATTTATATCATCGGCAAAACGAAGGTGTGTTAGGTACTGGCCATAAATCTTGATTCTGAGTCCTTTCCAGTCTAAGAGCTTAAAGATGTCCTCCAACGCAGCTCTGAACAGTTTCGGGGAAATAGCATCTCCCTGTCTCACACCTCGCTGCAGTTGGATACGATTTGTGCTCTGGTTCTGTACTCGGATCGGTATCTGAACGAAGTCAAATCGACACGTTGGCATTTTCGTATAAGTACCACATCACCTCGATATACCTGTAGTCCACTTGCCAACTTTGGTGAGACTGCACCGCCGAGGTTTCAATCAAATCAAAGGCTTTCTCATAGTTCACAAACGCCAAGCATAGTGGCAGATTATAGATGTGGTCTATGGTGCTAAAGCCTTTTCGGGACCCGGCTTGTTCGGGAGGTTGGAAGTCGCCGAACTTGAGAGCGAAACGATCAACGCATCAAAGTTGCCTTGTTTGTATGAAAATTGAATTGTATTTCTAATTATCCATTTATTAAACATTATATTATTATATTGGGTCTTATTGCATGTCTCTAGTTTAGAAGCTATGTGTAAAATAAAAAGCTCTGTAAATTTTAGTAATCTTTATTTAATATTAATTGTGTTAGATAGTCTATTCTTTAATATTAGTTAAGTCATGTTACGTGTGGTAATAAGAAGTTAATTTTCTTTAAATAAGGTGACACAATTATTTTATTAAGTAAATCACTCAAAATTTTAGGTCTTCTTTGTTTTATTAAAATAAATGTAAGGACATCAGAAAATGGTCTTAAAATTAGCTTTGTAAATTGGCTTATTATTTTCGTTGTGATTTGGATGAGTTTTTTGATGGTGATGAGATTTATTGTATTGTAGTTTTTCCTGAGCCCAGCCTGTTCGATTGGTTGATTTTCATCAAGGTTATCAGATATTCTTTCTAGTATGACCTTTGCAAAGACTTTGTATATGTTTGAAATCAGTAAAATGGGCTTGTAGTTTCCTATGTCTTCTCTTGATCCTTTCTTATGTAAGAGTATTATGTGTGACTCTGCCCATTGTCTAGGTATAATAACCGTGCGTAGTATTTCGTTGAAGACTTTAGCCAGTATTGGCCCCATCTCTTCCGCAATACCTCTTAAGAGTTCGTTAGGAATTTGGTCAGGTCAAAACAATTTAATGAAACAATTACAACTCAGATATTTATGGTTTTTGTTGGGAACAATTTAGCTTTATATTTTAGTTGCGTTGTAATTATGGTAAAACAATTGTATAATAAACCTTAACTGAACGTTTTGTTGGCTTTTCTAGTATTCAAATTGATGAGAATGTAAGAAAGAATGACAAAAAATCGATTTTATACTGTTTCGAAATCCAAGCTGTGTGAATGTACAATTTTGGGCGCGCATTGATAGTGTATGATTATTTTAAACGTTTGAAATATTGACGCAGAAGTAGTTTTGAGGCAGAAAAAATTAGGAATTGGCCGTAAGAGCACATTGAATATCTCACTCCATACAAAAAAACATATAATATTTGTTTCCGACCAAACTATTAATTTTAGACAAAAATGACTTAAGACATTTTTTCATTAGAATAAAGAGCTCTATCGATTAGTATTTTTTAAAAATACAATTTGACGAAAAAAATATTTAATTGCAACTTGCGCGCGTCATAGCTCTGAAATGCAACCACTGAGAGCCGGCAGACCACATCATTTCAGCTACGGAGACGCCATACTTTGAATTGGTACTAAAACTGACCATTTCTCTGATCGTTTTTTTTTCGTAACAATGATGCCTCTTGTAAGCGCTATAACTCGAAGTTGCAACCGCTGAGAGCAGGCAGACCGACATCATTCACATTAGGGGATCACTCTACAACCCATGAAAATGAATCTAACCTTGGGGCTTACCATCAGCAAATAACATAACCGTTCAGTTCAAAAGCAGGCCTTAAACAGGGCTTTTTAAGCCCTGCTTTCATACTAACCGTTGAGGTCATAGTACGAAAAAGTTAGGCAGTTCAATATAAGCCCTGCTATAAGAGCTCATAGTAAGGCCCCTTTTCCTTGATCGTTACCAAAAATCCCGTGACCGCTTAGACTATTACCTAACTCTGTGACTTTGAGCTGTGTGTGCCGTATTAAAGTTTTGTGTTGATTTTGTATTTACTAAAAATGAGTTTAAAACTGAAAAAAAGGTCAAATAAAATAAAAGAAACAATAAATCTACGCTGTAATTCGCCTACAGGAAACAACTACTTCAGGAGAGTCTCTGCCATGGACTTACCTTCTTATCAAAGACCAAAGAATATCTCCAACTTTTACAGGCATCCAACAAAGTCAAATCTGTCATCATAATAATTTATATCAAACTGTAAATATTCCAAGCAAGAATTTAACTTTAACCACAAATTGTTCTATTTTTCTAGGTTTTTAAAGGTAAGTTGGTATAGGTAATAATTGTAAGGTCTACCAATGTATTTACTAAGTAGGTACATGTTTTGTTAATAAACATTTTGGAATAACTAAGACTTTTTTACTTTCCTGAAATTCGAAATGAAAAGTAGAGTGTTTAACACGGGTAAAAGTCATCAATTCCATTCTCGAACTATAGCCGCCCTCGCTATGCTCGGGCGTCTAAATATCTCTTCCTTTTGACCCTCGTATAACAATCTACTATTTTTTTCATTTGTACCCCAGAGTACGGTTCTAAGGTTAAAAGCAGCTTTAAATAAAACTATCAGGGGGCTTACCATCAGCAAATAACATAACCGTTCAGTTCAAAAGCAGGCCTTAAACAGGGCTGTTTAAGCCCTGCTTTCATACTAACCGTTGAGGTCATAGTACGAAAAAGTTAGGCAGTTCAATATAAGCCCTGCTATAAGAGCTCATAGTAAGGCCCCAGAGTTCACAAAGACAAACAAAGTTATATTGGATATCATCGACATGAGTATCGATATCGATAATTTTTGATCAATCTCAACGTCGTATTTTCTCAAGTTCACGGACATAATATCTTTTTATCTAACACATAATGTTTAGAAATCAGCTTTTATTTAGTAAATAGACGGTTAATAGCATGATATTTGTGTATCACTTAGTGTGTTTGGGAATATATTCAACTAAAATAAGCAATATGAAAATGGTAATTGTACAATCATATTTACCTGTGAAATGACTGTTTATTTGGGTTATTGTCGTAAGTAACATTACAATTCAATACAGAACACGACACCACAATTGATTTATATAGTTATAAGAGCCAAATCGAACCGATCGCGATCAAAATCACGAAATAATCAAGTGGACGTTTTTTGACAAGATGATAAAAGACGATAAATGAAGTCGAGCCAGGTTCTGCTGTCATTTTGTTTTTAACTCTTTCTCACACATCGCATAAGCCGTAAGAATCGGTTTCTCACTCGCACCATAGTCCGTCTACTTGAGCGTAGCGAAAATTTTTCTAAGTCTATGGGTCGTTCCAAACCTTAGAGCGACTTATAAAACAATCAAATAACCGACGCTCAAACGTTCTGAACGCAACTTAGGTTTGGAACGCGCCTCTGTGATCTTTGACATTGACAGATTAGAATAATAAATAGTGTTGTGTTTACAAAAAAAGTTCAAAACTCAAGACTTTGTTTGATTACCTACGATTTAGTTAGAATAATGTGGCATTTAGTGAAATGATAAACAGCAATGACTTGTACGAAAGAAGAGATTGAGAAAAAGCGGTTGGCGGCGTTACAAAAGCGACAAAGTAAATTACTAGGACAAGTTAATTCGCCCAGCAGTACTGCAACGGAATCGTTTTCCTTTTCGACGACTGTGAGTAGCCCGGTGACCACGGGCGGGCCTTACAAGAACACAATAGGAACTCCTAGCAAAGCTTTCCATCCATACGCCAAAATACCAAGTGCACATAAAAATTTACAACCTCAAAATAGCGCACCTGTTGGGGAAGTCATAAGTGGCACTATTTATTTAATATCTGAAGATCGGTTTGAGGTGAACCCTTCGAAGTTCTGTGCTCCGCTCATAAACATTTTCAAGACAATAACCTCGAAGAATTATGGTTTGTAACCTTGTAAAAATAAATTAACAAGCCTCAATATCATGGCTTATCAGTTATGGTACTTTTGTATTTGCAGATGTTAACACCAAGCTATGGAATTTCGCAATCAAGGATTACCATGAGCTAATGAAGGCAGTAGCTTCCCTAGCTCCTTATGTGGTACTTGGTGGTCTTCCTCCTTATGTGTTAAAGGTATTCATATTATACAGAATAATAATTATAATTTATTTCAGAAACCTTATCTGTTTCTGAATTCTTGAAATACAAGAAAAGGATAAAAGGAAGTAAGCTAACAACAGTAGGTTCTACTGCCTGCATGTAAAAAAATAGTACTTACCAAATACTTTTAAGTTTATTTGGATAAAATAAATTTTGACTTTGAGTTTAATAAAAACGTCATGAATGTTAAAATGGTTGATTTTATTAGAATAAACTATGTTGGGATTTACACCATGTACCTGTTTATTTTTGAGGCTCCGATATTTCGGGGCAGTTGCATGCGCCATGATCAAGGAAGAACTATTGGAGCTTAAAAAAAAAACCGGTACATAGTGTAAATCTCGACAAAGTTTATGCTAATAACGTCACTAACCATGGAAATTTAAAACAATATAATTGTTGATTTTTTTAATAATCCAGGTACTTGGAGATAATGCAGTAGACCCCAACAGTGTTGACTTGTCACCCATAGAAGCCACACTGAGACATAAACTGATGCCATTCCAGGAAGACGGTGTAAGGTATGTTACTTTAAATTAAAATTCACAGGTTTTTCTCCCTACTACACTTACCCGAAAAAAGATACGAAAGATATGTACCTACCTGAATAATTGGTTAACCCATCAAGGCCCAGAAAATGAGACCCAATAGATATTCCATTGATGTGCGGCAAGCGGTAACTATAGCAATCCCCCCCCCCCCCCCCAGGTTTGGCATATCGCGGCGCGGCCGCTGCATGATAGCTGACGACATGGGCTTGGGCAAGACATTTCAGGCCCTCGCCATTGCCAGCTACTATAGACACAATTGGCCCTTGCTGATTGTGACTACTTCGTCCATGAGGTATTATATTTGTGCTGGTGTATTATAAAGTTGACACACAGCATAGTGGGTACAGCTTGGCCATAAAGAGTTGAAATTAAATAAAATGGAACAAAAATTTTTCAGTACAAAATATAGTCAGTGTTGCCAAATTATTCGTGATTTTGACGTGTTTACGTACTTTACATAGAAAGTGGCGCCCTCCATTTTTGTCAACCCTTTATGGTCGAGCTCTAATTCATTACCATTTTGATTAAATTAATATTAAAGTCTCAAAAATAATTTTAATGCTTCATCTTTAAAGAAACGGGGTATTTTTTTATTCCATAAATAATACAAGTACTTGAGCATTCCAATTCAAAACGATTTCCAAAACCTCTGCTATTAATTTTTATAATTGTATACATTTGAATACATACATACACAGAATCATATATAGAAGCAAAGGCGGCAACATCCTATTTATTAATAAAAGTAACTTTGATTAATTTTGACATAATAATACAGATAGGGATCCACTATTTTATTTTATTTTATTCATTAGGAAAACTTACTGCTATCACATTATACATAGAAATATACACGAATAATCACAAGCTAATAACAAGTTTCCATAGGTAGTATACATATTATATTATAATAATTGTATTTTGTTATAGAGAGACATGGCAGAGTAAAATCCACGAACTATTGCCATCTGTACCATTGATGAATATTGTGACACTCACATCGGGGAAAGATGCGGTCCTCGTTGCAGATCGACAGGTATTTTTTTAAATAAATAATTGTAATAATAATAATTGCTCTTGCTCTTAAGAAGCTTTTGGCAATATGTGAATCATATGCGGTGGCCCATGGGCTCAAATACAATGTCAATAAAAGTGAGGTAATGATTTTTAAATCGGGTACTAAGAGTTACAGTGATATACCGGAAGTTTTACTATGTGGCACACCTCTGCGCAGGGTAGATAAGTTTAAATATTTGGGCCACTGGGTCACAGACGATTTGACAGATAACTGTGACATAGAAAGGGAACGTAGATCGCTGGCTGTCCGCTGTAACATGCTAGCTCGAAGGTTTGCAAGGTGTACGAAATCAGTCAAAATTACGCTTTTTAAAGCATACTGCCAGTCGTTTTACACCTGTAGCCTTTGGGCTGACTACACGCGGCGGGCATACAGCGATCTGCGGGTCCAGTATAACAACGCATTCAGGGTTCTGTTGGGGCTACCGTGGCGTTGTAGTGCCTCAGGGATGTTTGCGGAGGCGCACACAGATGACTTCTATGCTATTATGAGAAAAAGGAGCGCCTCCATGCTAGCCCGCCTTCGCGGCGCCGCCAACGGAATGCTGAATGTGTTTGTAGATCGGTGGGACTCCCCATTATTGTGTCGTTGGGTGCAGCTACACACCCGGCTATAAAATGTACCATGTACCTACTAACACTAGTTTTTAAGATTAAAATTGTTACTAACACTTTATGGACCGAAAAAGTCTGAAATAAAAGTATTGAATTGAATTGAATAATAAATCTTAATTGAAATAATCTTACATCACAATTTACAACTAGTACTATAGATAACATAGATAACGTAGGGCGCTGTCTGTTCCTGCGAATATGATAGCCCGCAGATTTGCTCGCTGTTCTAGAGACGTCAAAATAACCCTGTTCAGGGCATTTTGCACGTCCTTCTACACGAGCAGTCTGTGGGTGAGTTATACGCAGAAGCAGTACGGCGCCTTGCGCGTCCAATTCAATAATGCGTTCAGAACTCGGGGCTGCCTCGATTCAGTTGCGCCTCAGGGATGTTCGCTGAAGCGCGCGTGGATTGTTTTTCCACAACCATGCGCAAGAGGTGCACATCCCTGGTGCGCAGGGTGCGGTCAAGGCCGAACAGTCTCCTGCGAGCTTTTTCCGAGCGGTTTGACTGCCAGTACCTGTATCACTGTGACAATAATGTAATACTATTTTAATTTTTGTTTTATTTTATTTATTTTGTAATTTATTAATTTTGTAAAATTGTGGAACATGTTTTCTGAAAATAAATGAATAATAATAATAATAGGGAAAAGAAATACAATGTGCCTGAACTAGGATTAACCTGTGTTTCAGGTGAAAATAGGTCTTACAAAACTACTTAAAATTATTAAACCATAAAATACAACGTAAGAAATTAATAATAAAATGAAAATGAAAATTTTAACTATGTAGTTATATCATAATATTATTTCTCTTTTTCTCTTTTACCCTGGTTGTGCACCCTACCACATAAAGTCTCCACATCATCCTATGGTTGACTGGTAGAGAATGCTTAAGTCCGCCATTGTACAAAATTGTGCATCAAGAATTAAATAAATAAACATGGGATAAATCATCAACATAAATATAATGAAATAAAACGCAGCTGCAAAGGTGCCAATCTGAAACGTCGGGAAAATAAAAAATCAAACCAAATACCAACTAATTACCAAAGTACTTTCAATAAAACCGCGCTAGTATACGTTAAAAAGTGTTTAATTTCATGTCTAGTGAGCGCGTAAGCTTGAGAAGTGAATATATATATAATGTGAATGAATATTATAATGTTTCTGACAAGTACTAATTGTTTTACAGACTGAAATTGTGATCGTCAGTTACAAAATCACAAGCATGCATACAGATTTGTTGAAAAATAAGAAGTTTGGGGCGGTTATTGTTGTAAGTACTGACTGATACTGAAGTTTGTTTATATTTATTGTCCATAATAATAAGTAATGTATGCGAGATATAGAAGACACTTAATATTAAGTCACACTAGGCGCAGTGCACAGTGGCACTGAACAGTATAACCCGTCAGTGCGCGCTTACAATACTACTCAGCGGGACGCTCGCAATTTACTCACAAAAAATATAATAACATCTATTCCAACTCTTTAGGATGAATCCCACCACCTAAAGTCGCACAAGGCGTAGTGCACAGTGGCCCTGAACAGCATAACTCGTCAGTGAGCGCACACTATACTGCTCAGCGGGACGCCGCAAAATATATACATCTGTTCAAACTGTTTAGGATGAATCCCACCACCTAAAGTCACACAAGGCGTAATGCACAGTGGCCCTGAACAGCATAACTCGTCAGTGAGCGCACACTATATTGCTCAGCGGGACGCCGCAAAATATATACATCTGTTCAAACTGTTTAGGATGAATCCCACCACCTAAAGTCACACAAGGCGTAATGCACAGTGGCCCTGAACAGCATAACTCGTCAGTGAGCGCACACTATACTGCTCAGCGGGACGCCGCAAAATATATACATCTATTCAAACTGTTTAGGATGAATCCCACCACCTAAAGTCACACAAGGCGTAGTGCACAGTGGCCCTGAACAGCATAACTCGTCAGTGCGCGCACACTATACTGCTCAGCGGGACGCCGCAAAATATATACATCTATTCAAACTGTTTAGGATGAATCCCACCACCTAAAGTCACACAAGGCGTAGTGCACAGTGGCCCTGAACAGCATAACTCGTCAGTGAGCGCACACTATACTGCTCAGCGGGACGCCGCAAAATATATACATCTGTTCAAACTGTTTAGGATGAATCCCACCACCTAAAGTCACACAAGGCGTAATGCACAGTGGCCCTGAACAGCATAACTCGTCAGTGAGCGCACACTATATTGCTCAGCGGGACGCCGCAAAATATATACATCTGTTCAAACTGTTTAGGATGAATCCCACCACCTAAAGTCACACAAGGCGTAATGCACAGTGGCCCTGAACAGCATAACTCGTCAGTGAGCGCACACTATACTGCTCAGCGGGACGCCGCAAAATATATACATCTATTCAAACTGTTTAGGATGAATCCCACCACCTAAAGTCACACAAGGCGTAGTGCACAGTGGCCCTGAACAGCATAACTCGTCAGTGCGCGCACACTATACTGCTCAGCGGGACGCCGCAAAATATATACATCTATTCAAACTGTTTAGGATGAATCCCACCACCTAAAGTCACACAAGGCGTAGTGCACAGTGGCCCGGAACAGCATAACTCGTCAGTGAGCGCACACTATACTGCTCAGCGGGACGCCGCAAAATATATACATCTATTCAAACTGTTTAGGATGAATCCCACCACCTAAAGTCACACAAGGCGTAGTGCACAGTGGCCCTGAACAGCATAACCCGTCAGTGAGCGCACACTATACTGCTCAGCGGGACGCCGCAAAATATATACATCTATTCAAACTGTTTAGGATGAATCCCACCACCTAAAGTCATACAGCAACAGCGTAGTGCACAGTAGCTCAAAAAAATATAACTTTTCAGTGCGGCCTAAGTATTTTTTTATGGACAACACATTTCATTTATTCCAACTGTTTTGTAGGATGAATCCCACCACCTAAAGTCGCACAAGGCGCAGTGCACAGTGGCACTGAACAGCATAACCCGTCAGTGAACTACTCAGCGGGACGCCCGCAATTTACTTACAAAAAAATAACATCTATTCCAACTCTTTAGGATGAATCCCACCACCTAAAGTCGCACAAGGTGCAATGCACAGTGGCACTGAACAGCATAACCCGTCAGTGAGCGCGTACAATACTACTCAGCTCGACGCCCGCAATTTACTCACAAAAAAATAACATCTATTCCAACTCTTTAGGATGAATCCCACCACCTAAAGTCGCACAAGGCGCAGTGCACAGTGGCCCTGAACAGCATAACCCGTCAGTGCGCGCGTACGATATTGCTCAGCGGGACGCCCGCATTGTCCCGTCCCGCCGAGCTATACACGCAACTCGCACTCATAGAACCCAAGTTATTCCCTAACTACACCGAGTATGGTAAGTGAAAAAAAAAGAAACGCATTTCACTTGAATTCGGAATTACATTGCATTTATTACGGATTTCAGACTGTTGCATTAATCTTCAATGGCTTTATCATTATTATAATGGAAAATTTGATAAATGCGAAAATTTTATTATCATGAAGCGCTCATAGCGGAGCTTGACAGACTGATCGTACTCGATCACGTTTGTTAAGCGATGCTCGGTCCAGCCAGGTGTCGGATGGGTGACCGTTAAGTGGCATTAAAACTGAGCGCTTCCGTGCTTCGGAGGGCATCCGTCGGTCCCGGCTGTTGTTGTCTGATAACAGTTAAGCCAAGTCAGAGGTAGCCACTAATCCTCATACGATAAGCAAGTAAGAATGCAGACAGGACACAATAAGGCTATTTAATTTATGTAAAAGATTCTCATTTGCATTCATAAAGTTTTATTTTGTTAGGTGTTCATTCATACATATAAGTTAATAATTTGTGGTGTAGGTAAGAGGTACTGCGCTGGCAAGCAGACCAACTTCGGATGGGACATGTCGGGACAGTCTAACTTAACCGAGCTGCAAATAATACTGCAGAAGAGATTCCTTATCCGGCGCACGAAGGACCAAGTGCTCGACAACCTCGAAGCCAAGACTAGGTAATTATTATTATAATGGGTAGTATTTAATCGGATAACAATAAATTCCCATTTTGGGTATCAAAAATACTGAATATAGCGTACTGAAATACTAAGTGGGCGACGGACTGAGGGCGACTACAAATGTTGAAAATGGGTGACTTTAAAAGACAAATTGAGTAACTAGTTATTCAGTACGGGCGACCAAATTACTATTTGGGCGACAACCTTAGGGCACACAAAACATAAAAAATCATAAAACCGCTGCCAGGTTTAGTATTTTAGTATCCCATTAACAGTCGCCTTTAATTATTTCCAGTCACCCAATTAATCAATTCCCTATTATAATTATTTTATTTTATTAATTTAAAATGGCAACACATTGACATGACGGAGTCCGCCCTCATAATCCACTCGTAAATAATGCCTAAACACAACAAAGGGGACATTAAACAAATGGCTGACTGATGACCACGATGTGTTCTCATTTGTGATTCATTTCAGCGACTAGAAAACTTTTATCTGCATTTCAATGTATTTTTTGACAGATACACAAAAGGGAACTATTATGGCAGATTCGCTTTAAGACAGAAATTGTACAGTCAATGGAGAATGTTACTTCTATATTTTCACTTTTTATTAATGCTTATACCAGTATAATAGGGAATAATTCCACAAAAAGTTGTCTACGTCGAGCTGTCATTTTTGACACTTCGACTAGACAAAATATCGAGCTTGGCAGCTCACTAGGTTGCCACACGATTGTTGCAGGGAGACAGTCCTGCTAGATCAGTCCCTCCTGCAGTTCTCCCAGCAGGAAGAACAAAATCTGTCGCAACTGGCGGTCGCGTGCAGCTGCGCGCGCGACAAACACGCAGCGCTCATATCCTTCTACAGCCAGTCCGCGCAAGTCAAGATACCCGCCATATGGTATGTTTAGCAACTTATTGGACTTTACAGGGAGACAGTCTTAGCTCAGTCCCTTGTATTTCTATCAGAGAGACAGTCCTAGGCCAGTCCCTCCTGCAGTTCTATCAGTGAGACAGTCCTAGACCAGTCCCTCCTGCAGTTCTATCAGAGAGACAGTCCTAGACCAGTCCCTCCTGCAGTTCTATCAGAGAGACAGTCCTAGACCAGTCCCTCCTGCAGTTCTATCAGAGAGACAGTCCTAGACCAGTCCCTCCTGCAGTTCTATCAGAGAGACAGTCCTAGACCAGTCCCTCCTGCAGTTCTCCCAGCAGGAAGAACATCCTGTGTGTCTGTCTGTCGCAACTGGCAGCGGTGGTCTGTGTTCTAGTGGTTCGCCCAGGGTGCCGGGTTTGATTTTCAGGGTGGTACAATTTGTACTCGGTTTGGTTGCTGGTGGGGCTTTTTCAAGTCCGCCTGACTAACTACCACCATTTTACTTAAATCAGACGCCATAACAACAATTTTCAAAAAAAAAATTGTTGTGATCCGGCAGTTAGAGGTAAAATAGCCAGTTTCTCAGTGATGAAGATTGTCACATTTCTCTCGCAGCAAGTACATCGCGACGCTGTTGCGCGCGGTGACTACAGGCAAGTTGCTGGTGTTCGCGCACCATCGCGTCGTTATAGACGCGGTGTGCGACACATTGGACCGCGCGGCTGTCCACTACATCTGCATAGTTGGGTCCACGCCTCCTGCGACTAGAGCCGTAAGTGTTTTGAGGAATTTCACTTATTTTTCGAAATCGAAATGATAATAATATAATCAATATCCCTCCGAAGCAGTCTGTCACAGTGACGTCCGTGATCCGTCAGTGACAGTGACAGATAGCTCTCCGGTCCGGAGCATAGAGCAACGCAGCCTAGACATAACGCAGACTAAATCAGTCTGTTCTATGTTAGCAGAAACACAGTACGGTCACCGACGGTCACAGTGGTTTTTTTATTTTTGTTTTTGTGTCATCGAATCGCACGCAGCGTCAACAAACCGGTCCCGACGGAAGACCAGCGCTGGTCGCAGACCAGCATTATGCTGAGTTTGGGACCGTTTTGAGACTAATAGTGGTTTAAGTTTTATTGTATGTAGGTATATTATGTAATGTCTGTCTCGAATAAATTATTTTTCTTTCTTTTCTTCTTTCTTTCTTTCTAAACAGTACAATATATTTGTAAAGAGGAAAACCGAATCTCCAATCCGTCGCATATGGCTAATGTATTCAATGACCATTTTGTAGACTCTATAAAGAAAAATAAAGATGATCACCCTACTTATTCAGTGCCTGTCCATATAACAAATTCAATATTTATGTCCGAAGTCACAACTGAAAGGGTCATGAAAGCTATAAAGTCTTTGAAAAATACTTCTAGCGTAGGCATAGACTAAATTAATTAAAGAAAACTCTAAGTTCCTTGCTCTACCTTTAACATATATTATAAACTTGACAATTAGAACTGGAGTATTTCCTAGCGATTTTAAGACCTCAATTATTAAACCGGTCCATAAGAAGAGAGAAAAGACAAATGTTAAAAACTATAGACCTATTGCTCAACTAACCGTCTTTTCTAAAATATTTGAAAGAATATATCATGACATTATCTATAATTTTTGTGAAAAATATGACATATTTGACAAAAAAAAATACAGACATACAGAAAAGGCAATTTATGGTTTACTTGACCTGATTAAGAACTCTACAGACAAAAGACAACATATCTGTGCTATCTTTATGGATATGACAAGTGCCTTTGATCATGTTGATCACAGGTTGTTACTGACCAAACTCTATGCGTATGGGATAAGAGGTGTACCACTTAAATTGGTGTGATGCTCCGGGGCGGGACCACCTTAAGCTAGGTAAATTTAATAAGCAAGAAAAAAATGTATATTAAATGTATATAATTGTATACTCAATTAAAAAAAAATTATATCTATAGTATCGTTGTAAACATTATATCGATGTGGGTCCGCTGGAGAGCATACTCCCCAACGGGACCACCACGATAATTCCGTTGCTGGAGGCTTTTCAAATTCGTTTATGACACCAAAAAAATGTATATTAAATGTATACAAATCTACTATAGTCAATTTGTTATTTAGTTAATTCCATACCAATTTACGAGCACTTTTAAATTTCCTTCCGGAACATTAGAGAAGCGTCTACTAAAAGGTAGGGCAAAGGATAGGAGTAAGTAAGCGTAGTTTTCTATCAGGGCGTTGGCGTGATATGTTACAATTAAAAAAGTTATGGTCTGTTTATTTTCATTATTTTTCAACACATATGCTCGTAAAGTGAGCCTTCTAAACATCGCTTTTAGATTTAGCTCCGGTGAATTAAGTCTACGACGGGGCTTTTAGGGCCATAAACCGAGCTTATTTTAGCCCAATTTTATGAACATGTCGTAGACTTCATAATAATAATGACGCTCACAAAAATATCCAAAAACTAAGACTTTGCCATAACCTTTAAGTAGACGCTTCTCTTATGTTCCGGAAGGAAATTTAAAAGTACTCGTAAATTGGCATGGAATTAACTAAATAACAAATTGACTATAGTAGATTTGTATACATTTAATATACATTTTTTTGGTGTCATAAACGAATTTGAAAAGCCTCCAGCAACGGAATTATCGTGGTGGTCCCGTTGGGGAGTATGCTCTCCAGCGGACCCACATCGATATAATGTTTACAACGATACTATAGATATTCATTTTTTTTAATTGAGTATACAATTATATACATTTAATATACATTTTTTTCTTGCTTATTAAATTTACCTAGCTTAAGGTGGTCCCGCCCCGGAGCATCACACTTAAATTGATCGAATCATATTTAAGTAAAATCTGCCTCTAAAAAAAGGAAGAAATAATATACAAATCATTAGATACGCATTATCATTGTTATAATAAAACACGTCTATTAAAGTCGGGTGGGGCTGGAGAACATCTTCCTTTTTTATTCTAAAAGCCCCACCCGACTTCAATTGACGTGTTTTATTATAACAATGATAATGCGTATCTAATGATTTGTATATTATTTCTTCCTTTTTTTAGAGGCAGATTTTTTGAAGTCGGTTTTTTGTTTTTTAAACAATTTTTTTATTTTTTTATTTTTAGTGTAAGTACCTTCTGCATTAGGTAGTGTAGGTATATTATTTAGGTAGAAAAATCGGCTCAGCCAAACGTGAGATAATCGCGGAGAAACATACATACATACAAACTGAAACTTACCTCCTTTTTTTGAAGTCGGTTAAAAAGACTACACAACGGTATCCCTTCCCCATCAAAAAAAAACATCTAATTCGGTTCATAAATAACAAAGTTGTCAAGTTAGTTGATTTAATATCATAGTATTTTCAGGATTACTTGTAAACTACTGAACCGATTTGAAAAAAAATTAAATGGGACCATCTCGCAAGAAAACTCAATCGAACAAAAAAAAATTATTGAAATCGGTCCATAAATGTCGAAGATACGCGCGAACAACGATAAAAAAAAAAAAAAAAAAAAAAAAAAACATACAATCGAATTGAGAACCTCCTCCTTTTGATGAAGTCGGTTAAAAAGAAGACAATATACTGTTATAACCCAACTTTGCAGGAAAACAAAAGTTATTAAAGAGTATGCGTCTCTATGTAGAGATGTAGAGACGGGGGTGCCTCAAGGTAGCATTTTAGGACCTTTACTGTTTAATTTATATATAAATGACTTTCCGAAATCCATCGACCATCCCATTTTATTGTTTGCCGATGACATCAGCACGGCCATAATTAAATGTAATAGTAACTCATCCTACGAAGACGACATTAATTGTGTAATGAAAAATCTCAATAGTTGGTTGGTCTAAAACAATCTGTGTCTAAACAGTAAAAAAACCAAAATAATGCATTTTCGACAAATGACTGAAATGCCTACGGTGGCTTTAATGTGCAATGGGGAAGAAATTGAGTCCGTCACCGTCACAAAATTTTTAGGCCTGCAAATAGATTACCAAACTAATTGGAAGCTACACACTGAGAATCTCTGTAAAAGAATTAATAGCTCAGTTTATGCTCTCTACAAACTCTCTAGAGTTACAAATAGAAACACTGTCTTGATTGCTTACCGCGGATACGTTGAGTCCGTATTGCGCTACGGAATCATATTCTGGGGAAATTCTGTGGGCAAGAGTCTAGTATTTAAGTATCAAAAAAGATGTATAAGAGCGATTACTGGCTTTAAGTCAACTGATACTTGTAAACCATTTTTCTGTCAATTGAAAATACTTACTCTACCATCGTTATATATTTATGAAGTGGCAATGTTTGTTATGCGTAACGACTACCTTTTTACTACATTTGCAGAAAGGAATCCAAATAGAAGTCACCGCAATGGGAGTAGAATATGTGCACCACAAATTAATACCAAACACGTTAGTAGTATGTAACAGTTCAAAACTGAACATGTTATTTTTTTATCTCAAATATTACTTAAATTGTAAAGAAAAGAAATATATTAAAGGAAGGTTGTCACTGACCTTGTTCTCAGGAACTTATCGGCATTTGATTATGCAGTTATTCACAAAAAACACAGGTTTTGTAGTAAATCATAAGCACTTCAGATGTCAATCAACAATTAATAAAATGTTCATTATTTTTCAAAGGAGCTTGTGTTAAACATTACTTGGACTCATAAATTGTTGTACTTCACAATTTGTTTGTCATAATTTGATGATGAGAAAGAATAACATAATATTAGCTTAGAAGGTTATAAATTAATAACAGATAATTACAGAAGATTATGACAGATAGGATGACGTAAATCTGACAGCTAGTGATAAAAATCGGAACTATTTAGCAATTGTGAATTTTCTGTAAGAAAGGCAAAGGGTTTTAACCTTACTGCCAATTTTGGAAAACAAAACGAATTAATTTCATTTCCACAGATAAGTTCATGTGATAAATTAATAATGTTTAAAAGCATAAATTGTTGGGAAAAACTTAAATAAACATATTGGTTTGCATAAATGTGAAACTATTTTATTCTCGTTCAAGTTTGTTTACCAAGAGATAAATGTGACTAAATAATGCTGAATTGTGTTTGTTTATTTTACTGAATAATAATTAGTAAAATAGAACATGATTAAGTAATTAATTGTTATAATAATCTGTCTAAAGAGTAATTTAAGGTCATAAAAATAGGAGGAAGGTTCTTAATTCTTTCTTGGCGCCAAGGTTTAAATATTAATCTTCGTGACGTTCAAAACATGGATTAAGTTATAATTCATTCATAATTATTATTGATAATATTATTAATTTTATTAGCACTCATCAGTTATCGTCATAATTGTTTATTTCTAAAAAATACTTTAAAGAGGAATGAAAATTTGGCGATTAATTAGGTTCAGTAAGTTGGCAGCTATGGTACAGATTGCACGATTGCACAATCACCATTAGGCGGTCTGCACAATTTATATTTTCAATATGGCAGAACTGGCGCGTCGGATTGATGGCGACGGAATGTCGCGGGGGGGTAAAATAATAAGAATGTTGCTAACTAAAATTGCAAAGTACCCATTTTTGTATGTGTGTTTAGTTAGAGATAATAAGTTTACTGTATTTTAAGCAGGTGGAAAAGCGGAATATTTGCATTAATTAGTACTCAGCAATAGGTATTTTGGCAATTTAAATTATACGGGATTAGGTAAAGCAAAGTGAAACGATTAATTAGTTAAAATCTAAATGAAGTTGGTTTAAGGGTATTAGTTTATGTAAGGAAATTATATTAATCGTATTATTAAAGATTGACAAGACAAAACTGATTACGTAACTTTTAGTAATATTATTGTGAAATTTTATTATTCAAAAATGATTTTCTCAAAGTGTTGCGTTTCGAGGTTATGACGAATTATTGAAACTGTTAACGACTTCACATAAAATGAAACTTATAGTTTTGTTGATTTAAATAAGATAATTATCAAAATGTAATGTAAGTAATTTTTAATATCTCCATTAATAGGGTTAGTGAAATATTTTCATAAGCTGGGAACACTGAACGGGCACCAATAGGAGTCGGCTAAAGTGCACAATGTAGGTTTGGCGCGGGAAATTTTAGCTATTTTGATGAAGAAGGCGCGAATTGCTTGGCGCCGTTTTGGGTCGCGTCATGACGCTAATTTAGTCTTTATAAGGGGAAGGATCAGAGAAGCGGGGATTCATTTCTCCGGTGTCGAGCGAAGCATCAAGACGTAATTTTTGAAGAAACTCCACATCCCTCTGTAAGATCGCGTTACTGAAAAAGTTTATTTTTAAATCAAGCAAATTTCAAGAAGTCAGCAAGAAAGTGGTCGAGGTTTTCTGACGAATAGGGCCGCATTTGTCCCGCGAATCTTTTGCATAAATGCTTTAATTTGAGCTTATCTGGTATAATTAAGTTCATAATTAAAGTATGTAGATTTTGTTTGCGATAATCATAAAGTAACGTAGCTTTCCCTGTAAATTCTTGAATTAGTATAGTAGGACTACTAAGAATTGAAGTTCATAATTAAAATATGCAGATTTGTTAGTTAAATCTTATAGAGTGATGTATTTCTCTCGGTGGGGTCAAGAAGTAATACAACTGTATTGGTTCTTGAGTCTGTTGAGGTCGGGCTGCATTATTTTGTGGGATGAAAACTAACTAGATTTGCTAGTATTATTATACAATGTTGTTTTTAGATGAGTATTCATTTAGTTTTGTGTCTTTTTGGGCGATTTGTCAGATCCTCGCGGGGGGTTTAGGTAGAAAAGTCTAACCATGTGGCTGGTTAGATGGGTTTCTGTTTTTAAGATACCTAGATAGTCACATAAATGTAGCAAACGTGGTATAGTTGGCCAGATTCCCGCTCCAAGAAGGAAGTTGTAAATCTGATTTCGCTGGCACGCTCATATCCTTAGTGTTTGTTATATTTATACCTCTGTAGGGGCCAATTTGTTCCTTCCCAATCAAATTTGGCATTCGTCAAAGGTTGCTAGAAAATTAGGGAGTGCCACTCAAACTGTACAGAATTGGGCGACAGGGTTGAGGGTAAGCAATCCAAGAATTGCATAGGAAATTCTAAATTTAGACGCAAATAGGCAGGTAAATTCATTAATAAGGTAGGAATATTATTATTAGGTGAATTGAGCAAAAGTAAAAGGTAGCATTTCAAGAAGGTGGGGTATTCTTTGAAGTGAGATCTGTGTGGGCGTCAAAGATGTCGGGAAACATCATGGGAGTCGCATAGGAATTCAAAAATTTAGTAGTTGTTAGGCAGGTAAATTCACTAGGTAAGATTCCATGTCTTAAAGTAGGCGCCTTAACAGGAATCCATAGGTAGATGCCTTAACAAGTATTCGTAGGTAGGTGCCTTAACAAAAATCCATTTAAACTATAGCTCGGTGTAGTGAATATTCACAATGTAGCATTAATTGTGTTGGTTTTATCAGTTTTGGTGAGTACATATTAATTAATTACTTCAGTGAGTGGATAGTGAAAGTTAATTTATTACTACTTATAAAAGAAAGTTCCTTTATCTTTGAATTGGATTGGATTTATGATGATTTTGTGTGTAGACTACTGATTTTAAAAGAAATATTCTATTCTAGTAATCTAGAAGGTGTACTGAAAACTAGATCTGGGTGTATGAATTAAGCCTGCGTTTCTATATATGCTAAGGTTGATTCACGGCTATTAGAACGCTAGATCAAAAAGTTTGAGTGGACTTTTTCTATTAATAGAATAGTTTTGTATAATATAGAAACAATACTTCAATTATGTACTATAAAAGTATCAAACTGTTTAGTGAATATATCCAAATTCTCAAATGGTTAAACTAAAGTACTTTCTCATCAATATTTCAGCTAAGTTTCATTTACCAATTCAATTGGAAGTTGTTTCAATAGAATTATATTCCACAATTGAATTTAAGTACTTATTGACAAACACAATTAATGTACAGGTTAGATATCATTAGAAGACTAAACTGAAATTACCATAGTTCATAGAAGCTATAATAGGTTCCGTTGTTGAGATGCGGAAAGACTGCGACCAAATAATACATTCCCTTTGAATTAAATTGTCTTTCCTTCAGAAATTGGATCTATCAGACCCTTTTGAATGGATAGTAATGTTGTGTCCATAATTATGTTATAATGTTAAACAGTTTCGCTAACAATAAATATATTTTTAAATTAAATTAAAGTTGTGCAATTCCACCATCACAATAGAAAGATAATTCTTCATTGTGAAAAGCTGATAGATCACTTGAAGCACTTTGCTTGTCCTCTTTTATTAAGACAGACATACTAAGACTAAATAATTCAACTAATTTATTAATTAAAGTTGTCATGAAAGCAAATGGTGGAGCTAGAGGAGAATTGTCCCAGTACGGTTAGTCGAGATTCACTATACAGAGCGGGGAGGTGCTCTGTATCTAGCTAGCAAAGAAACCATTGTTTACTTAGTACTTGACTATAGCACAATAGTATATTTTATATTTGACAAAAAACACTAGAACAATTATTAAGTAGCGATGATAAATTTTCTATATTCTGAATTAATACAACGTTAACTTCTATATTTATTACCATTTTACCTTCTTTTACTCTATTCCTAAGCCACTAACCACATAGGATAACCTAAATTAAATAAAATAAGAAAGTAAGAAAATAAAATCATAATTAGTAGCGGTGAACAATTTTCTATATCTGACTTTTGGGTGATCATAACTTTTGGTTATTTCATTCAGTTCTTATTACTGTAATATCTATTAGCATTCCATCATACTAGACTTTTATAAACATACTGAGCAAATTATCCTAAAAAAAATAGGTACCATATTGAATTTCATATAAGTACAGCGGGTAGACATAAGAGTAATTTCTATACCATTTAAAAGTATGCAGTAAACTAAGTCAGTTATTAGAATAAGAAGCTCCATAAAGCAATATCAACATTCTAATATAGGTAAAAATTAGGTAGCTTCACTTTAAAGAAATACTTAGGTTGGCTGAAAGAGATTTCTTTAGAGATAACTCTTCATTACTCACAGGTCTTGTTATAAATTAGGTAATAATAATTATAAGTGCAATAAAGATTATATCTATGTAAAATTTAATATCAAATTCTATTAACAATTTATTAGGGTAACGGCTAATTTGTGATATTATCATTTAGTAACAGTCATAGTAACAGAATTAGTTAGGAATGAATAAGGAAAGAATGATAGCGTTATAGTCGGGGGACAAACAATGATTGCACTTCTGAAAAGAATCTAGGTTACTATTATTCACAATCAGGGACCGCCCTAGAAATCACGAGCCCTTTCAGACCACATAAAAGCACGTCAGTAATGTAGGTTATATCTATAGGTAGGAAAGGTTAACAAGGAATAACTAAGTAGACGATAGGTTTGAATATTTAATCGGAGCAAAGGATAAGATTTGATACATAAAAAACATTGGGTAGGTAACTTACATAATATAAAGAAATAGGTAGTTAATTGACATACATCGTTCAGCATTTTAGTATGGTAGAAGTAGGGGTTGGTAAGGGGGGGTTACATTTTGGGGGTGCCTTGACCAGAATTTTGTATAAAACAAGTATCAAGTCTTCATAGTGGTAACTTACAGACTTTTGGTAGGTATAGTTCAAGTTTTTGTGTAGTCCTGAAAGAAAGTGGCTGTTTTCATTTAATTATGTTCCAGTCACATTTTGTTGCGGTGAAAATGGACTTGTGCAATTGTTAATTTGTGTCCCGTCATCCTTCCTTATTTATTGATAAACAGTATCAATGATTTATTGCATTTGTGCAGGTTTCATCACATTAGGGGTCGGTTTTGATTATGTGATTGGTTTATTTACGTCCTGAAAATAACACTTTCACTTTTATAAAAACACGTTGATTTGACAATGCCTACGCAAATTAATTAGGTTAGGGTTATGTTTAGAACGATCGAGCGGGATTGTGTCAATTAAACGTCACGCCATAATAATGGAAAGTGGCATTGAAACGTTCGGTTGTAATTCATTGCACTCGGAGTGTGGGTTTGGAACACGCCTCGGTACAGATAAATAAATTTCTCTTTGAGTCACAGATTAAATTTGTCTTTGAGTACAGATAAAAAAACGAGCATCTAGAGCGATCATTTACTTTATTTTATTTACGTATTAAAGTCGTCATGGCTGCAATAGGCTAACTATCGGCAACTGGGAGGTCGTTCAGTTCAAAGCAGGACTTAAACAGTACTGTTTAGAGCCTGTTTTCATACTAACTGTTGAGGTCATAGTACAAAAAAAGGTAGGGCAGTTCAGCGTAAGTCATGATATAAAAGTTTGTAGTAAGGCCCCTTATTTTAATTATCTGTGGTTTGACATTACGAAATAAAATGACAACGAATAAACTCTACTTTGACAGTCAAGATAGACACAGAGAAGTTGCGTTCCGAATCGCTTCTCAGCAGTAATGCTCGGTCCGAATCATGCTTAGGAAGTCACTGTTATTTTTAAACTGTCTTTATACATCCTTGATACCTAATCGATAAATCCGTAAATTTTGACATTTGGATTGATGTTATTTTAAATTAGAGTTTGTAGGGGTCAAGCGCCACGCTTTGTGTACGTAACGGCTGCGTGATAGAGTTGTGCGGAAAGGGTCTGTTTATGAATAGCGACTGAACTGTGTTCGCGTAATCGACACAGTGAATTCAATTCGAAACGCGACGGTTTTATTTCACGATACGGTTGTAACAAGTAATTTCTGATGTGGCTTAAATTCTAATTCCGATTTAATTATTTGAGGGTTTTCCTTTATCTATTTTTATTCAATGATTAGAGCAGTCACATTGGCTGATGCCACGTGGTAACACGTGTTAACACATTATAAATTGACGTCGGATTTCATAATGAATGAATGCGTTAGAATTGTATCTATCAGGGGGCTTACCATCAGCAAATAAGAAACCATTCAGTTCAAAAGCAGGCCGTAAAAAAGACTGCTTAAGGCCTGCTTTCATACTAACCGTTGAGATCATGGTACGAAAAAGTAATGCCGTTCAATATAAGTCCTGCTATAAGAGCTCATAGTAAGGCCCCAGATAGCACGTCCGTTTAAATACGGCGGTTTTATTAAGTCGGTTAAATTTATGGGCCGTCACATTTACGTTCCGAATGGCGTGGCCGATTAGACGGTACAATGTGGAATCGATTAGCAGTCATGATAAAGGTATCAAAGTTGGTCGATCGCGCGGGCAAAGTTCACACGAAGTATCGCGAGATGGCGTTCTAATGCGTGCGTGCTAATTCGGTTACGCAAAAACATCAAAGATGGCGTCAGTGGTAATTATTTTACCACAATCAATGAAATAATTCGTGATTATTTTAAGACTTATTTTGCCTAAATTGCCAGGTTTCAAAAAAAATTGCGAAAAATAAAGGAACGAATGCCATTCGGAGAGAATGATACGGAGTTCGAATGAATGGGATGAAATTTGAGTAGATTTTCATGATTGCCAGTCACTGTTTACGTTCGACAGCTGTCAAATTGACATTATTTTACGTTGAAAAATAAAATACTTTAAATTAGGAGTTATTGCAATATTTTAACTGAGAAAGTGATATAAAGTATTGAAGTATAAAAAAACAGAAGGTTCCTAGTGAAAGTAGGGTATGGATTAAGTGTAAATTGCAATGGATGATATGTAAGTAAGCTCTGCTAAATTCATTGTAAGAAACAAACAATAGAAGTGTAGTAAACATGTAATAAACAATATTTATTAATGATTGCCAAAGGTCACATGTGGATTTTATTAAATGATGTTAGTTAATTGTAACTTGTGGTTATAAAACTGAGTTAAAATCGAACTGCATTTGAATAGCCAAGTCTTGGTGGTAAAATTTGTAGAACATTGCTATTTTGAGTGAAATAAGTTAGCAAAAAATAGGTTAGTACACAGCGGAATTGGTATTCGGTTAGGTTGTTTAACAAAACAGTGTGAATAAACTCTGCTATGAAAAATACTACCTTATCTTTAACATTGGGGTCGAAAGTCATTTAGTTAACTTTAAAATCAAAACCTTAAAGCAAGTTAGTATGCGTTGGTTTGGTTTTGTAAAGTTCAAGATTCAATTCAATTGCTAAGTAAGTCAATTAAGCGAAACGATAAGTAATATTTAAGAAAATTTAATAAAATTCTTAGAACCTTAAGGTACATTATGAATGTCAGACTTAATTTGTATTTTCTAAATATTTGACCCGCAAATAACTTTCAGAATTATTCTTTTAGTTAAGATAGAATGGAGTTGGGTTAGTATTTTTACTACAGTAAAATGATCTTAACCAAATGTTTATGGGTACCTTTATTAGTGGTTCCTAAGGAGAAGTTAAAAGTTAAAATTTAGTGAACGGGACTTAAATTTATTCGAGTCATTCTTGTGTCGCTCTTACTATTAATGTTGTTATAAATTGAACGTAGTAAAGTAGATAGTCAGCTTAGCTCAGAATTGAAGCGAATAGTTGATATTATCAGAGGAATTTTAAACACATATCATTGGCTCTTAGCGTCGAAAGGATTGATAACATAATAAATATCGGTATATAGCGTTAGTGAAGTAAAGTTAGGACGTGTGAAATTATTTTATAGGTATTGTTGTTTGTGATGGACAGGGGTAACAGTACCATTATTTTTAACAAAATTTTAAGCATAACAATAGAGTTGAGGTATGATTAGGTTGCCACTCAAGTGGAGGCCAGTTAATAAGTACTTAACTTGAAATAATTAAGAAGGATTAGGGACTGTTTACATTGAAAGATTTAAACAGTAGGGATAGAAATGATTTGTTAGTGAACAATTGCGGATGACCATTAGGTAGTGATAGTGCGGGGACTTAAATTAGTGATGTAATCAAGATTGTCTATGACACTTATCAATAATCATTTTAGGGTAAATTGAATTTTATAATTTAAATACTTATAAGAATAGTGAAGTTAATTTTGGAATTAAGATTTAGTTCATTGTTGGTTTCAAAGATTTTATTCAAACTCCAAGAACCCAATGTTTCAGAGTTTTGATTATAGTTAACAATAAATTTTGGGTACCAAGACTATAAAAATATTAGTTACAGATTAAAGTAGGGGGGTCGTGGATTAAATTAGTTACACTTTTGAAGTTTATTAGACATATCAAAACATATTGATTTGACTTTAAAATTTATTTAATTGAATGATTAAATGGTTTATTTTAAGATTATGTGCAGATTATTTTTTCAACTTAGGTTAAATATTTTCTAAATGAGTTTCTTATGATATACCTCATGAAGAGAGTTACACAGCATAAATGTTTTATGATATATCTATCTGAAGAAAGTCATACTTAAGGTTGACAATAATAGCATTAGAAAAATATTTAGTAGGAAGTTGTTGTAGCATTAATTATCAAAACGGTTTAGTCATTGAAGCGGTGATGGTTAGGGAGAAATAATATAGGCGTCAGTTATAGAAATTTAATGAAAAATAAGTTAGTGAATTTACTTTAAAAATAAATTGAGTCGAACTAATTAATTTTAAGAACTAAGTGGGCAAAGAGTAGAGGGAAAGGTTTTGCGTTATTCGATGCGTTGAGTAACATAAAATCGAGTCGATAGGGGTTTATATATTTTGTTTGATTAAAAATCTGACCTTAAACTAAACTCAAGAAAAAAAATAAGTTTCATTTACATTACAAGGGTGAATAGAAATTAAGTTTCACTTAGGGTATACCAACATGAGTTCACCGTGAACTCACCATTATCATTATGAGTCATCTCAGAAATAAAAATAGAGTTAGAAAATAACGAGCCAGAGGCTTTAGTTAATTCATTTCTAGTTAGAAAGTGGGGATGTTATTTATTTTATTTAACAAACTTTATTGTACATTTCAAACAAAATGTTACAAAAGGGCGAACTTAATGCTAAAAGCTTTCTCTCCCAGTCAACTTTAGGAAACAGAAATCAATGAAGGCGGTACAAAGATATTAATAAATACAACATAACATATAATTTTAATAGTTAGGGTTACTTCTTTGTAAAAGAGTTTATAAATACATAAAATATATTAAAGGTATTAGGATCTAATCGAATCATATAATAATTTTATTTTTTTTGTAATTTTATTGGTTAAACCCATTTATAACGACCGATCGTTATAAAGATTAAAAGTGAAAGTGAAAGTGAAAGTGAAATAAGCTTTATTCAAATAAACTTAATTATTAAGTACTTTTGAATCGTCTATATTTTTCTACCACCCGTTCCAGACTTTTTTAGCTGACAAGAAGAACGGGCGCAAGAAACTTATCAGCTGTAACAGCCATAAGTAACGATATTTACAAACTTGAATATATCGTTACCAGATAATTACAACAGGGTGACAGGATTATTGGCAACAACATAGACTTATTATATTACTTCAACAAAGTTCTTATATTAGCAAGTTATGTGTTACATCATTTCCACGCATTTTGATCTTTAAGATAATCGTCAACTTTATAATAACCTTTACCCATGAGCGTTTTTTTAACATGGTTTTTAAATTCATGCAAAGGAAGATCAATCACTTGTTGTGGAACTTTATTAATAAAGGCTATGCCTTTCCCCATAAATGAACCTCTCGTTTTTGCAAGCCTAAAACTTGGAACGGCAAGTTTATCTTTATTTCTTGTATTAAACTGGTGAATGTTGCTGTTCTTATCAAATGAATCATAGTGTTTCCTTACATAAACTAAATTTTCATAAATATATTGGCCTGCCAAAGTTAAAATATTTATTTCTTTGAACAATTCTCTCAAGGTATCTCTCCGCCGTAGATTGTATATGGCGCGAACAGCTCTTTTTTGGAGTACAAAAATATTTTCAAAACTGGCAGCTGAGCCCCACAATAGCAGTCCATAAGACATTACACTATGAAAATAACTAAAGTATACTAACCTTGCCGTTTCAATATCAGTTAAAAGCCTTATTTTCTTAACAGCGAATGCCGCTGAACTAAGTCTACTTGACAAGGCTTCAATATGTGGATCCCATTGCAATCGAGAATCTAGTGTAATACCTAGAAATTTTGTACTCTCAGTAAAGTCTACTTTATCGTCATTCAATTTAATATTTAATTTTGTCTTCTCAACATTAGGTAAAGAAAATTTTACACATTTAGTTTTTTTGGGGTTAAGTGCTAAATTATTACTATTAAACCAGTGTGAAACTTTAGAGAGGGCACTAAGTAAGTATTTAAAAAAAATAAGTATAAGGAATATCCTCAATTTAAAAATATAAATGAGCGGAAAACTTTTCTTATTGGTTACCAATCACCGCAGTGATTGTTTGACATTGTTTTGGTTTTCCTGAAAACTTAGTTTTTTGGTAATTTTCCATGTTTAGTTTATGCATTAAGGTATACTAGGATACTGCTGTGATATGAAAAAAAAAATTGTTTCAGTAACAACTGGGTTAAATGTCTAATCGTAAATTTTAATGTTAATTAATAATACTGTCAAAAATTTACTATATCTAAATGGTTATTAAGTCATGCATTTTATTAATGTAGTGTAACGCCTGTGTACACTTAGTTGCCAATAAACGTGATTTGATCTAATTTGATTAGAAGTTAAAGATGGAGTAATTTTTTTTTGTTGATACTAACTTCGATTTGATTAATAACAGTACAAAAAAAAAAAAAACACAATAAAAAAAAAAAAAAGAAAAAAAAAACGCTTGGTTGCGGATTTGAACTTGGGATTGCCGGTTCAATGTGGAGGTGCGATCCCTTGTGCCAGCTTTGCTATAACTTAGGTGACTAAAATTGCGTACTGTAGGATGCGAATATTAGTGACGCGACGGACGTTAGTACTATTATATATTCTGTGGCGACGGCGACGATTGTGAGTGAGTATGCTTTGATTTTTTTCAATTCACCTTCACATCCACTAGTAAATTCACTCACTACCGCCAGTATGTTCACTAAGATTAGCAAATTAAACTAAATCACGGTATAATATTCGCAATCGCAAATACTAACAATATTATCATAAGTACAGTTAGTGAGGAAATTACAAATAGAGTAAACTGGGGTAGAATTTAGGTCGAAATTGATAGTTAAAATATTTGATGAAAGTCTTGTAGCTTACTAGTATAAGTAGTGTAGTGATATAGCATATGTTTCGGAAGAATGTTGGTATAATTTTAATAGTAGGTTAGGTTAACTTCTCAAACGTTCCGGTGCCCGCAGTCACCAAAAAGAAAAAAACGCGCAACACGTCCCGGTTAATAGAGTCACCACGAGTTTTATTGAATTTTAGCTTTATTCAACAGAAAACACAGATTCAAATTGTCTGAACTTTTTATTTACATCTCCCGATAGAACAAACTTGTTATTGGTCGATTTTTGGAACAGGTAGATACTCATTTCATTATAAATAAAAATTAGTTTTGTCAGTTAATGGCGTATCATTGGGTCATTCTTACCGAAAATAGTTTAGGTATAGGTAGTTAATAAAGAAAAGCCGCCAACTCCACTTTTCTTTGGGAGGTTGATAATTTTCATAGGTAGATTAAGATAAAGGTAATCTTTTTAATTGCCTACTAGTAACTTTAGATTTTAAAGAAATTGAGTGAGTAAAGGTTTTCTAATAATGAAGATGCTTTGCGTAGTTAATGGGAAATAATGAGTCAATTCAATGAGTCTCAATGTTGTGTAGAATTTCATATGGTGACAATCGACGTATTTAGTAAAAATTTTTTATTCAAAACAATTCAATTTAGCAAATTAATTTGTACTCAGGTAGTAACTATGATATAATCTTAGGTGGCGTGAAAGTAGGCTAGTAAATGAAGATAGTGGACGTTGTGCGATGAGGAAAGAAGAACAGAGTGAGAATCTAAATTAGATTAGGAGTGTGAATAGAATGAAAAAAAAAGTAGCTAGGAAAAAATATAGATTCTTTATGGAGGGCTTTGGATTATAACGTATGTGAAGCTTGAGTACAGAATTATTATTGGCTCAAAAGATAAGATCCGCACACTACTTTAAACGTTCAGTCTTGGCTAGCGGTCGGATTGGCGTTTTAAGGTTAACAAACTTGAATTTTGTACAGAAGGACCTTTTGGTGATAGGTTAATAAAATAAAAAAAAACGGAGAGAAAACAAACACTATTATTGTTTGTAATTGTCCTGGTGTAAACAGCTGTCCAAAATTCATACTACACAAGAAGCCAAGAGCTATGATACAATCGACAACTACACATTTTCCAAGGTGATATTAGGGTTGTTCTAGAGTCTTAAGTAAGCTTTTGGAAATATAGGGTCATTGTATATGCTCACTCTATCTGGTAGAGTAGGCCCTGTTAGTATAGAAGGAGGCGTACAGGAATATGGAGGGGTACTTTGGACGGATACGTTGTGTCCTACACTATCTTTTCATAAGGTTAGAAAAGAGCGTATGTGTCCGGGTAGGTCTAATAGGGACTATGGCCTCACAACCCATACCTTACCTTGTTTTTGTACACTTCTGGTGTTGAATATGCATAAGACGGAATTGGCAAAAGCAATAAAAGTACTTGAAACTCGCTTAATAATTTTTAATATTATCTTGGTTTAAATACACTCTTCAATCTTAAAAAAAAAATTCATTTACACTAGGGCTCACCCAACAATTCTTTGATTTTGGGAAAGTAATAATAGTTAGGGTTATAAAAAAAGAAGTATAAAAAAATATAACTTTGAAAAAAAAGGAGAGAGTAGAAAGGTTGATATAAATATTTGAGAATTGAGAAAGAAAAATTCTACTCCGGATCCAGTACGTAGTATTGTCACCTATGAAGAATTTTGGGGTCGAGCTGTAACAGTTCAAAACTGAACATGTTATTTTTTTATCTCAAATATTACTTAAATTGTAAAGAAAAGAAATATATTAAAGGAAGGTTGTCACTGACCTTGTTCTCAGGAACTTATCGGCATTTGATTATGCAGTTATTCACAAAAAACACAGGTTTTGTAGTAAATCATAAGCACTTCAGATGTCAATCAACAATTAATAAAATGTTCATTATTTTTCAAAGGAGCTTGTGTTAAACATTACTTGGACTCATAAATTGTTGTACTTCACAATTTGTTTGTCATAATTTGATGATGAGAAAGAATAACATAATATTAGCTTAGAAGGTTATAAATTAATAACAGATAATTACAGAAGATTATGACAGATAGGATGACGTAAATCTGACAGCTAGTGATAAAAATCGGAACTATTTAGCAATTGTGAATTTTCTGTAAGAAAGGCAAAGGGTTTTAACCTTACTGCCAATTTTGGAAAACAAAACGAATTAATTTCATTTCCACAGATAAGTTCATGTGATAAATTAATAATGTTTAAAAGCATAAATTGTTGGGAAAAACTTAAATAAACATATTGGTTTGCATAAATGTGAAACTATTTTATTCTCGTTCAAGTTTGTTTACCAAGAGATAAATGTGACTAAATAATGCTGAATTGTGTTTGTTTATTTTACTGAATAATAATTAGTAAAATAGAACATGATTAAGTAATTAATTGTTATAATAATCTGTCTAAAGAGTAATTTAAGGTCATAAAAATAGGAGGAAGGTTCTTAATTCTTTCTTGGCGCCAAGGTTTAAATATTAATCTTCGTGACGTTCAAAACATGGATTAAGTTATAATTCATTCATAATTATTATTGATAATATTATTAATTTTATTAGCACTCATCAGTTATCGTCATAATTGTTTATTTCTAAAAAATACTTTAAAGAGGAATGAAAATTTGGCGATTAATTAGGTTCAGTAAGTTGGCAGCTATGGTACAGATTGCACGATTGCACAATCACCATTAGGCGGTCTGCACAATTTATATTTTCAATATGGCAGAACTGGCGCGTCGGATTGATGGCGACGGAATGTCGCGGGGGGGTAAAATAATAAGAATGTTGCTAACTAAAATTGCAAAGTACCCATTTTTGTATGTGTGTTTAGTTAGAGATAATAAGTTTACTGTATTTTAAGCAGGTGGAAAAGCGGAATATTTGCATTAATTAGTACTCAGCAATAGGTATTTTGGCAATTTAAATTATACGGGATTAGGTAAAGCAAAGTGAAACGATTAATTAGTTAAAATCTAAATGAAGTTGGTTTAAGGGTATTAGTTTATGTAAGGAAATTATATTAATCGTATTATTAAAGATTGACAAGACAAAACTGATTACGTAACTTTTAGTAATATTATTGTGAAATTTTATTATTCAAAAATGATTTTCTCAAAGTGTTGCGTTTCGAGGTTATGACGAATTATTGAAACTGTTAACGACTTCACATAAAATGAAACTTATAGTTTTGTTGATTTAAATAAGATAATTATCAAAATGTAATGTAAGTAATTTTTAATATCTCCATTAATAGGGTTAGTGAAATATTTTCATAAGCTGGGAACACTGAACGGGCACCAATAGGAGTCGGCTAAAGTGCACAATGTAGGTTTGGCGCGGGAAATTTTAGCTATTTTGATGAAGAAGGCGCGAATTGCTTGGCGCCGTTTTGGGTCGCGTCATGACGCTAATTTAGTCTTTATAAGGGGAAGGATCAGAGAAGCGGGGATTCATTTCTCCGGTGTCGAGCGAAGCATCAAGACGTAATTTTTGAAGAAACTCCACATCCCTCTGTAAGATCGCGTTACTGAAAAAGTTTATTTTTAAATCAAGCAAATTTCAAGAAGTCAGCAAGAAAGTGGTCGAGGTTTTCTGACGAATAGGGCCGCATTTGTCCCGCGAATCTTTTGCATAAATGCTTTAATTTGAGCTTATCTGGTATAATTAAGTTCATAATTAAAGTATGTAGATTTTGTTTGCGATAATCATAAAGTAACGTAGCTTTCCCTGTAAATTCTTGAATTAGTATAGTAGGACTACTAAGAATTGAAGTTCATAATTAAAATATGCAGATTTGTTAGTTAAATCTTATAGAGTGATGTATTTCTCTCGGTGGGGTCAAGAAGTAATACAACTGTATTGGTTCTTGAGTCTGTTGAGGTCGGGCTGCATTATTTTGTGGGATGAAAACTAACTAGATTTGCTAGTATTATTATACAATGTTGTTTTTAGATGAGTATTCATTTAGTTTTGTGTCTTTTTGGGCGATTTGTCAGATCCTCGCGGGGGGTTTAGGTAGAAAAGTCTAACCATGTGGCTGGTTAGATGGGTTTCTGTTTTTAAGATACCTAGATAGTCACATAAATGTAGCAAACGTGGTATAGTTGGCCAGATTCCCGCTCCAAGAAGGAAGTTGTAAATCTGATTTCGCTGGCACGCTCATATCCTTAGTGTTTGTTATATTTATACCTCTGTAGGGGCCAATTTGTTCCTTCCCAATCAAATTTGGCATTCGTCAAAGGTTGCTAGAAAATTAGGGAGTGCCACTCAAACTGTACAGAATTGGGCGACAGGGTTGAGGGTAAGCAATCCAAGAATTGCATAGGAAATTCTAAATTTAGACGCAAATAGGCAGGTAAATTCATTAATAAGGTAGGAATATTATTATTAGGTGAATTGAGCAAAAGTAAAAGGTAGCATTTCAAGAAGGTGGGGTATTCTTTGAAGTGAGATCTGTGTGGGCGTCAAAGATGTCGGGAAACATCATGGGAGTCGCATAGGAATTCAAAAATTTAGTAGTTGTTAGGCAGGTAAATTCACTAGGTAAGATTCCATGTCTTAAAGTAGGCGCCTTAACAGGAATCCATAGGTAGATGCCTTAACAAGTATTCGTAGGTAGGTGCCTTAACAAAAATCCATTTAAACTATAGCTCGGTGTAGTGAATATTCACAATGTAGCATTAATTGTGTTGGTTTTATCAGTTTTGGTGAGTACATATTAATTAATTACTTCAGTGAGTGGATAGTGAAAGTTAATTTATTACTACTTATAAAAGAAAGTTCCTTTATCTTTGAATTGGATTGGATTTATGATGATTTTGTGTGTAGACTACTGATTTTAAAAGAAATATTCTATTCTAGTAATCTAGAAGGTGTACTGAAAACTAGATCTGGGTGTATGAATTAAGCCTGCGTTTCTATATATGCTAAGGTTGATTCACGGCTATTAGAACGCTAGATCAAAAAGTTTGAGTGGACTTTTTCTATTAATAGAATAGTTTTGTATAATATAGAAACAATACTTCAATTATGTACTATAAAAGTATCAAACTGTTTAGTGAATATATCCAAATTCTCAAATGGTTAAACTAAAGTACTTTCTCATCAATATTTCAGCTAAGTTTCATTTACCAATTCAATTGGAAGTTGTTTCAATAGAATTATATTCCACAATTGAATTTAAGTACTTATTGACAAACACAATTAATGTACAGGTTAGATATCATTAGAAGACTAAACTGAAATTACCATAGTTCATAGAAGCTATAATAGGTTCCGTTGTTGAGATGCGGAAAGACTGCGACCAAATAATACATTCCCTTTGAATTAAATTGTCTTTCCTTCAGAAATTGGATCTATCAGACCCTTTTGAATGGATAGTAATGTTGTGTCCATAATTATGTTATAATGTTAAACAGTTTCGCTAACAATAAATATATTTTTAAATTAAATTAAAGTTGTGCAATTCCACCATCACAATAGAAAGATAATTCTTCATTGTGAAAAGCTGATAGATCACTTGAAGCACTTTGCTTGTCCTCTTTTATTAAGACAGACATACTAAGACTAAATAATTCAACTAATTTATTAATTAAAGTTGTCATGAAAGCAAATGGTGGAGCTAGAGGAGAATTGTCCCAGTACGGTTAGTCGAGATTCACTATACAGAGCGGGGAGGTGCTCTGTATCTAGCTAGCAAAGAAACCATTGTTTACTTAGTACTTGACTATAGCACAATAGTATATTTTATATTTGACAAAAAACACTAGAACAATTATTAAGTAGCGATGATAAATTTTCTATATTCTGAATTAATACAACGTTAACTTCTATATTTATTACCATTTTACCTTCTTTTACTCTATTCCTAAGCCACTAACCACATAGGATAACCTAAATTAAATAAAATAAGAAAGTAAGAAAATAAAATCATAATTAGTAGCGGTGAACAATTTTCTATATCTGACTTTTGGGTGATCATAACTTTTGGTTATTTCATTCAGTTCTTATTACTGTAATATCTATTAGCATTCCATCATACTAGACTTTTATAAACATACTGAGCAAATTATCCTAAAAAAAATAGGTACCATATTGAATTTCATATAAGTACAGCGGGTAGACATAAGAGTAATTTCTATACCATTTAAAAGTATGCAGTAAACTAAGTCAGTTATTAGAATAAGAAGCTCCATAAAGCAATATCAACATTCTAATATAGGTAAAAATTAGGTAGCTTCACTTTAAAGAAATACTTAGGTTGGCTGAAAGAGATTTCTTTAGAGATAACTCTTCATTACTCACAGGTCTTGTTATAAATTAGGTAATAATAATTATAAGTGCAATAAAGATTATATCTATGTAAAATTTAATATCAAATTCTATTAACAATTTATTAGGGTAACGGCTAATTTGTGATATTATCATTTAGTAACAGTCATAGTAACAGAATTAGTTAGGAATGAATAAGGAAAGAATGATAGCGTTATAGTCGGGGGACAAACAATGATTGCACTTCTGAAAAGAATCTAGGTTACTATTATTCACAATCAGGGACCGCCCTAGAAATCACGAGCCCTTTCAGACCACATAAAAGCACGTCAGTAATGTAGGTTATATCTATAGGTAGGAAAGGTTAACAAGGAATAACTAAGTAGACGATAGGTTTGAATATTTAATCGGAGCAAAGGATAAGATTTGATACATAAAAAACATTGGGTAGGTAACTTACATAATATAAAGAAATAGGTAGTTAATTGACATACATCGTTCAGCATTTTAGTATGGTAGAAGTAGGGGTTGGTAAGGGGGGGTTACAAGTAGCTTCTTTGGAATGGCTCACAGAATCTTTAATAAAGTACCTGACGGACTTAAGAGCCTGCCAATAAAGAACTTTAAAAATCGCCTGGTGAGATTACTTGTTGACAAAGCCTATTACTCTGTACAGGAATTTTTAGAAGACAAAACATTGAAATAATTTGACATGTTTAATTTTTTTATTTAGTTTTATTTTCTATCTTTAGTATTAATGACATTTTAATTTTAACATTTGACATTTCTATATAACTCTAATGAAATTTGCAATACGAATATATCTGACAATTGTAATAATTTAATATTTGACACATATGAAAATGTTCTTGTTTGCCATTGTTTGCCTGTTTCGCGTTGTTCTATCTTTACTATTTGTATACCTTAAAATATAAGGTGGGAATGTAGTGACACTAACAAAATAATGACAACTTCCATCATTGTAATACTAACACCTGCATTTCACAAATAAATTCTATTCTATTCTATTCTAAACCATTGGTTTTATAATATTTACTAATCATTCATCGTATTTACTTTGAAACGATTGTGAACCAACATGCAAATTTGCCAATGTCCCCGCAAAGGAGTATGCACACAGAATATATAAAAGTGTACTGTATGAGCCGTATCCACCACCCATCCCAATGCACGTGGGTGTTAACGACTGCAATTGCAAACGGGACCAACAGCTCGAGAGAGACAGTAAATTTTTTGTCATCCATCCCATGACCGACCCTTGTAAAAGTTGTGTAAGGGTAAGGGCCACAATCACAGGGCGATGCGCTAAGCCACTGTGCCATCAAACGCCTCAAGCATTCGAGAGCCCGAACTCGTCCCACTAGTTGGCTAATTTTGGTTCCCTTCTAAAAAAGTTGTTTGAGTAGTTTTTTTATTATTATTTATTTATTTTATTTGAACTATTGCTAAAATTACAGCAAATAGCGGACTTAATGCCATAGGGCATTCTCTAACAGTCAACCGTTTTTGTTTTTGTGAATATACGGGTGTTAGTGTTGAATTCAACTAAAGTCTACTTGTCCTATATATTAAAAAGTTTTTGACAGGTGTGATATACAATTTTAAATATGTTGTCTTATTAAAATTGTTATTAATATTTAACTATCTTTCGTAATAAGTTAGAATAATAATTATTAATTATCCCTTGTTACCCAGGACTTAGTGGACAAGTTCCAGCACAGTGAGTCGTGCCGGTGCGCGGTGCTGTCTATAACCGCCGCCAACTCGGGCCTCACGCTCACCGCCGCCAATCTGGTCATATTCGCCGAGCTACACTGGAACCCGGGGGTGAGATATACATACACACATACATATACACACAGTGAGTCGTGCCGGTGCGCGGTGCTGTCTATAACCGCCGCCAACTCGGGCCTCACGCTCACCGCCGCCAATCTGGTCATATTCGCCGAGCTACACTGGAACCCGGGGGTGAGATATACATACACACATACATATACACACAGTGAGTCGTGCCGGTGCGCGGTGCTGTCTATAACCGCCGCCAACTCGGGCCTCACGCTCACCGCCGCCAATCTGGTCATATTCGCCGAGCTACACTGGAACCCGGGGGTGAGATATACATACACACATACATATACACACAGTGAGTCGTGCCGGTGCGCGGTGCTGTCTATAACCGCCGCCAACTCGGGCCTCACGCTCACCGCCGCCAATCTGGTCATATTCGCCGAGCTACACTGGAACCCGGGGGTGAGATATACATACACACATACATATACACACAGTGAGTCGTGCCGGTGCGCGGTGCTGTCTATAACCGCCGCCAATCAGTGGGTCTACCGTCTTACACCCAGTTTCTGAAACGTATGTCAAATATTGAATTAGTCAACAGGCTGTCAAAATTAACAAATTGTCAAACAACTATGGGTTTCTGAAAAGCCATTTACTGGAAAATTAGTTGATTGACTCTGTTTTCTATCATAGAGATGACAAAAACAAGTTCTTATTTTTAGTTTGGTAATCTACTCTCCTCATTTAGGGAGTAATTTTTGCAAGTGTCAAGTGTTGAATAGTTCAGTGGTAGATATTGTTTAAATTTTCCTATTTTCATTAGAATGCGGGTGCATCGACAAACTTTTTATTTCGGCACCGTAAGGCAAGACTTTAAACATAGTTAATAAATAAATATTATGATAGATAAATACTCAAATATTAGAAATAAATTGTTTTGACAATCTGTTAATTATAGATTTTCACCCAGCTCAGCTGCTTCTCAGCAGCACACTTCACAAATTAACTAATAATTGGTAACAAGACGATGACGTTCAGTTAACAGGCGAAAAAGCTTTCCGGAAACCCAAAACTACCCTAATCGGCCATTAATTTGAGATTTGACATTTGCAATGACAAAACGTTAACAATCTGTCACTTGGTTCGTTCAGCAACCCATTGCGTAATTTTTGCGATGACAAGCGTTTCAGAAACCGGCGGTAAGTGTCGTCGACTTCATTTGACAGATGGCTGTAATACATTGCTACTTTTCTTTGGTAAGTTTTTATTTTTACCACTATAGTACTGTATACAAATGGGTCATGATTTGTGACGTCACTTGTCACGTTTCAGATGCATTAGTATGAATGCCAAGAATTTTCAAATATCTCCCTAAATATTGTGTTTAAGTACATATGTGTCATACAAAATATTATTTCTTATTCGATATTCTATCTGACTGTTAAGTGCATTATATCCGAAAAAGAAAAAGAAATCGTTATTTCCTCCTGATTTCATCGTGTGATAAAACTAACATAATACTTACACCCCTCGTGCGCTGGCTCGACTGAGTCAGCCGCGAGCAGTAGGTTAATATAAAAGTTTAAGTGCGGAGTGAGACCACCCTGGTTAATTGATAAATGTTTCCATGATATGTATCCAGATTCTAACACAAGCCGAGGCGCGCGCGCATCGCATCGGCCAGACTGGCGGCGTGGCGGTGAAGTATCTGCTCGCGCACGGAACCAGCGACGATATCATGTGGCCCATGTTGCAGGGGAAACTGAACGTAAGGGCATATTACATAACGTCGTTTATATTATAACACCACGCAACACGATTTTGTCAACTTTTCAGGAGAGACAAAAAACTAACATACTTACATACATACACTCACGCCTGTTACCCATGGGGGTAGGCAAAGACTATGGATCGCCACCTGCTACGATTCTTACACACTTCTTTCGCTTCATTCACATCCATCAATCTTTTCATACATGCCCTGCGGTTTTTGTCACTGCGTACACCAGCCTTTTTTATAATAACACTCAATTTATCCGCGTAGTTTTTTCTGGGACGGCCTTGCGCAATCGTTCCTTCCACATTCGCACAATATATCTCTGACCTGATTTTTTTCTATTCATCCTCTCTAAGTGACCAAACCACCGGAGCATTCCTTTCTCAATTCTTGTCACTATGTCATCTCTCAGACCACACCGTTCACGAATCACATCATTGCTCAAACAAAACTAATTGCTGTAATAATAATTATCAATGTTGCAATACCGCTCAGGTACGAAAAATGATTACAGTAAACACCGCTTAAATAAAGTTTAAAATCAAATTCTTACCTCTTTTTTATCAAAATCGATAATGTATGAAAATTCCGTACTGAAAAATCCCGCAAGTGTAAAAGGTCCATAGATTTGTATATTTTGTATGAATTAGCAGCGTTCGGAATCAAGTATGCACGGAATTCCGTCTTGTGATTGTGTGTGGCCAGTCTAACGCGGTATTGACGAACCAACGGACTTGCGCGATGTCACCATTTTTTAAATATCGTGTTCTTATTGGTGGAAAAGTATGGATTGCCATTGGTAGATCGATGCGCGCTAAAAAGCTTAATCCAATAAAATCAAAATATGAAAACCGCCAAAAATCGACTTGCGCAGTGTTGTTTTGTTATAATAAACGTACTTACCTACGAAACGAATTCAGTACTACTTTAGTTTGACGATCATGTGCGATGCGATGGTATCTGCAATGATGATGCATGGCATAGATAGGGGAAACTTAACGCTAGCACAGACAAAATAAGTACCTACTAAGTGTGAGTGTCAATGTTAAAGTTATCGTCAAATGATAATGCTACCTATTTTTGACTATCTTGTGCTTAACCGGTACTTTAACAAGCTTGTTATCGTTAAAGTTAGATGGTGCGCCAGCGTAAGAGTCGGTTACAGATAGATATTTTATTATATATTAGATAGATATTTTTGGTTTTTTTTTCGTAATTTTTAGCACCGCATGATGCCAACAATTTCAGTTTGGCGAGAATTAGGACATAATGATGACGTCACTATTTTCTTAAAGCGAATGGAATGCCACGAAAATATTTCTCATCTTTTTAATTGTCTCAACAGGTACTCAACGACGTGGGGTTGAGCAAAGACACCTTCGACGGCACCACCATGAAACACCAGGTATTAAACAATTTTGATGTTTTAACAATTAGATTGACTCAATCAATAATATTTCCTTACAATCTCACAAAAAAATTGTGGCCTAGAGATATTTCCGTTAAACGATGACATAATTATGACAACAGTTGCTCAGTAAATGATCCATAGTAAACGTACCTAGGATAATTAAACAAAAATCTATTAAATTAACGGCTGTAGAAAAATTGTTGAATTGGTTGTGTAAAGTTACTTCTAATTATAACGATTATTAAAAACAACGATATCGTCATAACTGACTATTATATCACAACATAAGTCATTTAAAATTAAAAACAAAGCGACATTGACCTTACCAACAATCAAACTCGGAAATCTCGGAATCTTAAACACTGATTTACATCCACGAAGGTTTATACAATTATATTTATTGTTTCAGGAAAGCAAAAACAACCTGACACAGTATTTTACACCTACATTTAAGAATAAAAATGATTATATACCGGGCACAAATATCAGAAAGGGGACTCTAAAATCAGAACAAAGTTCAGATAATCTAAATGTACTTGATTCTAAAACGAATGGCGAATGTAGTAATTCTTTTAATAAGACTGTTGAAAATGTAGATCCATTTAGCGATGACATGGTCCTTGAGGAATCGTTTCTGGATATGGACGACGATGACGAACTGTTGGCCAACCTAGATTTATGATATTCAATGTGTGTCTGATTTGTTTACAATAAACCATTATTTATTCCATGATCGTTTTATATTTTAAGTTAGTTGATAACGGATTTTTTATAGTTTGGGGACAGAATATACTTATAACCGTACAGAAGCTCGTCCGCGCGAGAACGACTAAATAATAAGCTACTCTCGCTGCACGGCAATAAAGTACAATTTCAAATTGCACACCGCTTCGTGCCTATTATTATAAGCGCATCCGAAGCGCTTCTCTTTCTGCCGTGTAGCTCTGCCTCAACTCAACCCCTTAGAACCACGAGACCCCCTGGTTTGGGGCTCAAAAGCTATATCTACAAGAAGGGGATATTTAATTTATAATCAAAATCGTTGAAAGGTGAATAGAAATTGAAAAATTACTAGCCAAATCGACGAATCAAAATGTTTCAATTATGTATTATTGTAACATGTATTTTGCAAATTATAATATAAAAAGTGAGTAAAATAAAAAAAATCAATAATAAATTAATTTAATAACAAAGCATAAAAATTTTAACAAAGCATAAACTTTAGTAAAACGCACTTAACATAAAACTAGTCAAAACGTCAATATTTTTGGTATTTAAATCTTTCAAAACAAAAAGTTTGTATCTAAAGCGATGTTCATGTTGATTACTTAATTATTATCGACGAACTGCACTTCTTCACAAGCGCCGTCCTTCGTCTTAGTTTTGCCAGCGCACTGCAGAAGACATTCGTTGTTGTACGTAACTCCATCGGAACCACAGACGGGAGTGAAATTCCTAGTGCAAGTACACGGCTCTTCGTTCTCTACTTTAACCACCTCTAACTCTTCGTTCTCTACTTTAACCGCCTCGAACTCTTCGCAAGGGCCTTGATTGGCAATACCAAGTCTAGAATCCGCCGCAGTCGCACAGTTGAGCAAGCAAGCGTTGCTGTAAGTGGCGCCGTCTGTGCCGCAAACCGGCTTCTTCTCCTTCGTGCACGTGCACGGTGGAATCTCCACAACTTTAACCTTGTTCTCGCATTCACCGTAATACTCAACTTGAGTCTGATGGCACTTTGCTTCACAAGCGTTCGGGTATGTGTTCTCGTCGGTCCCGCACACTGGTTGATATTCCATAGTGCAAATGCATCCTTCGCACGGGGCTAGTTTGAATACTTCTATGTCTGTTTTGGATGTGTGCTTAGCGCAGTTGAGCATGCATACGTTGGGGTAAGTGATTCCGTCGGATCCGCAGACCGGCTTCAGTTCCCTAGTGCATGTGCACGGAGGTTGTGCGTTGCAGCACACAAACGCCGCAGCGATTAGAAGAAAACCTGAAAAATACTGCATTTTAATGTGAAGGACAATGACAAGGGTCATTTATAAAGTAGAGGAAAAAGGAGTCATTTTTTCTGATTGAGAAACAATGATATCGACAATTTATTTTTGATAAAAAACCGCATTAAAATCGGTTCATTCGTTTGGGAGTTACGTTGCCTCAGCTCAGCAGACAGACAGACACACACGTCAAACTTATAACACCCCTCTTTTTGAGTCGGGTGTTAAAAATAATATTGAACTGAAAGCAAACGAAATAACTTCGAGTTTAAGGTGTTATTCGATTTTTATTAGGATCTCAAATTGATTAGATTATGCTTTGCCTAATTTAAGGATAATAGGTAGTTCTCAATGTCACGTTAGTATAATTGCAGGTATTGTTAGCGTTTCTCACTTGACACGGTGTAAAACGAACAATGTAACACGCAAGTGCTGAATCATCCGTTTTTTCCCGAGGTAATCGTAATTATTGTTGGTTTAGTTAGACCATATTAAATACAATCACTTGTAAAGTCTCAAAGCCTAAATAAACCTTATGGAAGACAAGCGAGATAATATCCCTTTGTTGGAAATAAACTATGTAATTTAATTTCGCAATTTATTTGTAAACTTAAGTATGGATAAGTGTAAAACATACAAAAACTAGTGTTATTGTATTAAGAACCAGCCGAATAACTTATGTATGACTAAGAGGAAGTTATTGTTATGAGATTTTTTGTTCATTGTAAATATTTAAATACCGACAAAATGTTTAACTTAAAGACTGAATTGGATAAAACGTTAATTTAAGTAAGCATAATGAGTTTTTCAGACACTACTAAAATAAGGGTTCCGTTAGGAAATCCCGGAATATGGTTAGCTTTTAAGTAAGTATTTTGCATTAATGAGATTCCTATAGAATATTTTTTTTTTATTTACTGCTGCCTTCGCGATATTACATAAAGAGTAGTATAGTGTCATTGGCTTCTAGCAAACGAATCGGATGTAACAAAAAAGAACTCAGTCAGTTTCATTCAATAGCTTCGATAAACAAACTGTGAAATTCACAATAGTGTGACAATTGGGAATATCAACAACGCCAGTTCTTCGTACTTAAATGACGTAATAAAATCAATGAATATTTTAAAATCCCTATTTGTATTATGTGAGGCGAACCGATGTTTATCACCAACTAGCCTTGACCCTGCATCGCGGAGACACGAAATCTTCATAAGTATTATCTCTTTACCGCATGTTTTCTGCGTCAATATTTTTGTTTTATCAGTGGCTTAGAAACAAATACATCAAATCTTGTGTTCATCTACTGATGAGAAGTCGTCGCTGATAAGATTTAAGAACATTTCGGCTTCGCAGAATATTTCACTGATTATAACAAATATCGTATTGAAGAAAAATTTGAATTTATAAAGGGACAATGAGGATCAGTAACGACTTTTGTTTAGTGGCTTATCAGATTACGATATCTCTTAAACCTGAGAAGCTATACGAGCTAAAACACTGTTATTTTGGGGGGTCATTCGCGAACCTTATGTCGTACCGTACGTGATAAAGCACATATTGCATTGAGCTTGGCATTTCCTTCAAAACCCTAATAACTCAACCATTACTAAATGGAATTCAAAAAATCTTTCACTAAGTTTCAAAGTTATGAATATGTTTTTATATTATACCAATAAAACTATAGGATTCAAACCTGTTATACTGATCCTCATTCAGGCCATACTTATTATTTGTATCACAGACAAATCAAAATTAATTACCTATACAATTATACATTTTATTCAGAAATTAATTGCCTAGTTCGAGCTAGAATCTAGATTCAAGCTCTAGAAAGCAGTATTAAAAAAATATTGTAGCCTGTCTGTTTTGTTGGTTTTCAATTAGATATGTTCTTGCCATGTTTTAGTGAGTGTGATTTATTCTTCCAAGGTTTGAATCCAAAGTTATAAATGTTACGATTGATGCTAAGAATTTTCCTCTTTCAAAATAATTTGAAAACAATGTATCGTTTACAACTTTTACAAAACTTCCTACATATTTGCTTTTTTAATTAGCAAGGCTGTATTGATTAAGCGAAATAAGAAAAATAACATAATTAGTAATCAAATAGAACTGAGTGTGTATTTTACTATGACTTGTTTATTTATGACCGGAAGCTTAGTTTTGGAACCTTTTTTTGTTACGCACAGATGCGTGAAATTAATTATGCGACACCAATACCAACGCACCTCATGAGCATGACAATTATTTTGTTATACGGTATGCAAAAGCAAAGTATTGAATTTGATTATATTTTTTACATACCTACCGGTAGTTTACTTCGCAGTTTTAATAAAACTAAACCAATGTTTTTGGAAATACAACAAAAATATTACTTACCAATTTTAGAGATCATCTTTCCTTAATTTATGCAAATTAAAATATTAATAAGATTTTAAAACACTTTTTTTATATAATTCTTGCAATGGCGCGCTCGTTCCACTTCACAATGCTGCCTGTGTTGATATGCAAGTGGATATATAGTAAACATAGTTCCCAAGTCGTCATCATTGCGACAACGTGAATCCCCGACAACGGAGCGCCGCGCTTGGTCGCCTGCGCCAAGACGTCACATTCTCAGGAAATCTTGATATTTGGCTTCCCTGAACTGAGGAAACTTGTTGACATTGCCGTGTTTACTACAGGTTTCGAAGATGTCTGTAAATAACGCAGGAAATCTCCAAGGCCCGGCACGAGACTGTCCGAACAGAAAGTATCGGTAAAATATGAATTTACGTAATCGTCTATGTCTAGTCTCCGAGAAACTATTTAGGTATTCAAATTATTTTAAACACACAAAGATGAACTGTATGCACAACTTCTAAAAGTCAAAGTTATGCTAATATTGAGTGCTGTCGCTCTACCAGTCTACAAAGAAAAAAACATATCAGGTTAAATTTTATTACTTATTTGAAGTTGAACAGCATCTCTTGACAACCTTATCATAATTATTTTGAGAAAACATTTGCATTGAGTTTTTAAAGAGAGCTTAATTATAGCATTTCAACAAACAATTGGTTTTTAAAGGTTTATGATTTATTCACTCGCGCGTCAATAGCATGAGCTGCACACTTGCAAGGTCCTGGATGATTAACCCTCAGGGTGTGGTCGTCTTTAGTGGCGCAGTTTAGTAAACAAACGTTGCTGTATGTTTGGCTGTTGCTGCCGCATACAGCTTTGCCTTCCTTGGGGCAGGTGCAGGGTGGCTCGCACGAGCCTACTTTCGCCAGCGACTGCCCGGCACAGCTCATGAGACACTCGTTATTATACGTCACCCCATCAGTGCCGCATACTGGCCTGAAGTTCCTCGTGCACGTGCAATCAGGCTGTTCCACCACATGTATCTCGCCGCCGCCAATATCGCCCCGGGTCTCACAAGGCCCAGAATGAGCAACACCCAACGTCGAGTCGTCAATTGTAGCGCAGTTCAGGAGACAAACATTCCCGTATGTCACTTTGTTAGTGCCACATACCGGCGATTCGTCCGCCGGACACGTGCAAGGAGGTTCACACGGACCTGTCTTCAGTAATTCTACTCCAGCACACTCCATAACGCATTCGTTAGTGTAAGTGATACGGTCTTTACCACACACGGCTTCAGCGTCGCTTTTGCACGCTCTGCACTCTGGTTGTTCGACGATTAGTATGCCGGTGCCTTCATTTGTATCTTCCTTCGGTTGGCACACTCCGACGTTTGCAACTCTTAGGCTGGAGTCTTCTTTGGTTGCGCAGTTCAGCCAGCATGGGTTGCCGTACGTGGCGCCGTCGCTGCCGCAGACTGGCTTGTCTTCGTTAGGGCACGCACAGGGTGGTTCACAGGGGCCCTTCCTAGCTAACTTTTCTCCGGCGCACTTGAGTTGGCACTCGTTGTTGTAAGTGACTCCGTCGGCTCCGCAGATGGGGTTGTAGTCTCCTTTGCAATTGCAGTCTGGTTGGTCGACTATGATGACGGTGTGTTCGCAGGATCCTGCTTTGGCGATGCTCAGCGTGGAGTCGTCGGCGGTGGCGCAGTTGAGCAGGCAGTCGTTGCCGTAGGTGACGCCGTTGCTGCCGCACACTGGTTTATAATCATCGGGACATGTGCACGGGGGTGGATCGCAGGGTCCCTTCTTCTCCATCTTTACATTTTCACGTAACAATGCACAGTCTAAGATGCATTTACTCAGGTAAGTGCGTCCGTTAGAACCGCACACCGGGTTGTATTCGACAGGGCAAAAGCATTTTTTTGGTTTCGCAACCACTGCGCACACGCATACTGCAATCATCAGCGCTATGGGCAAAGTAAAGTTTTTTAAAACGCATGTTTATTATTTATGAAAATAGAAATATCTAAACGAATAAGTACCTAGAATAGGTACTTAGTTGTACTTTTAATATTTGTAGCGGCTTACGCCCTAGAGGAGGTGTCGTATTCTAGGGTTATACCTACATTTACATCTGAACAATAGTTAATTATGATTATACAGCATAAATCAAAATTATATAATGTTAGCAACAAATCAAACAAGGTACTGGTTGACTTTACTTTACTATAATTATTTAAGATTATCAAACTTACCCAGCTTAATCATTTCGGATGATTTTTTAATTACTTATGGAAAAAGTAAATAGGCAGTGACTATCGTCTTTCCACTGCCAGGCGTGAAGACTACTGGACCGAAATGGTGTCCACAGTTTGTTTTAGCTAGTTTATATGTACACACGCAAAATAGATTTGCCAAGGTTCTGCTAACAGTGGGTTCTCCGCCGTGATTGGCCGGCAATCACTGCCTTTCGGACAGTTTTTGCATGGCACAAAAAAGTTTGGTTACTAAGTATGTGTAGGCTACCATAACTACACAAGCCTTCCTAAAGTACCGAATGCGGAAAGGTTGCAGAGTTCATTCTGTATATCTTGTATAAATATTATTTCAAGAATTGAATATAAAAGTCGTATATAGTATCTAAGGCGGCAATCTACGATTTTCTAATTTATGGTAAATCGAAAAAGAAAAAATCAAGATGGCGGATTTTCGTGGATTTTGTATGAAAGAAAGCCGTCTTTGATTCTAATAAGAGATTTGCAGTCCAATTTACTAGAGGAAATAGCCGCCTTTGATTATTAATCGGTTGAACAGTCGATGACGTTTAAAATTTGCAATGCTGCTGTATCAATAAGTCATTTTTGACAATCTACCTACTTTGCCGCCTTTGATTCTATGTATTCGACTCGAGCCCTATGCAGATTGAGTACCTAGGATGGAAACTTGATATTAGATATTATAATAATGCCATGCTAGTAGCCCAAGCAGCGTCGTAGTATCAATTTGGACTTTTATGCCAAAGTAGAGTATAATATATATTATTATTTAGAGGAGAGTCTTACACCACTTTAGGCTTTAATCCACAGCTTAGTTAGACCGTCAACCTGGACAACATCGTCTGTGGGACCAACTTCATCATAGCAACAAAATAATCAGTTGTTCCATATAGAAAACATCAATATCTAACTCGACCAAAATGTATGAAACAGCTGATTATTTTTTTGCTCTGATTAAGTTGGTCCAATAGACAAAGTTGAGAGAATTTTCGACTGTTTTCGATTTCACTCTGTCGTTACAGAATTTCGTTAAATTTTCTTCAATAACTTTTGCAATTCTACGAATCGCAGCAAACGCAGAAGATTAATGTTTGATGAATAAATGCAAAAATCTCAAATTTAAAAATTATATAGCTATTTCATCTTAATCGATTGCCAAATATCTGGAAAGATATTTCAATTGAATGTCGAGGTAATTCCTCACATTGGTGAAATAACGCTGGCTTGCAGCGTAAGAGTAGGAATTAGGATATACTAGAAGAAATTCGGCGATGTCACTAGTGACTCGGTAGCTCAGCGGTCAGAGCATTGGACCGGATATACAAAGGTCGCGGGTTCGATTCCCGTCTGAGTATTGATCTGGTGCGAGTCGTATTTTTTCTAGTATATTATTTAGAATTGTGTAAAAATAGCATTGTGAATGCAAAAATCTCAAATTTAAAAAAAAAGAATAAATACTTATTTGTGAACATTTGCTATTGCTATATCTACTCGGTAACCAATCAATGGGTTTTTCGCTTATTATTATATTCATTGACGCGGTTTATTTGTCTTCATGTACAATTGTATAGGTATTTTCCTTAAACTATCTTACGCGATGCTATTTTAACTTGAAGTAGCCAAATATAAGATTTCCTTGAAATTGAGAAGTAAGATGATTACGTACGTTTAAAAGCAATTAAGTAGGTATTTTTGTTTTGATTCATATAGGTATGAAAACAAAGTGAAGTACATAGTGCAGACATTTGTTTATTATTTACGTTAATAACATTGCGCTTAAAAACAAGCTTATTTTAACAGTTACATAAATTACTAAAACGCGCACTTTTTGGTAACCAAGTTTTATTTATTCTTATGCCATTACCACATATAAGTACCTATATAAATACCTACCTACCTACCTTATTTGGGCATCTACTATAAGAATAAAAGCTTCCTAACTTAAAATGAGTGCAAGGATCCAAAATTTAAAATTATGCAAAATAACGCCAAATACTTAGTATCTTGCTCTTAGAAATGATCTTGCTTGTAAGAACTACTTAATACCTACCTTATCGATGTAGAGGTATTCTGTGCTCTTTTATGAATTTCTTATACCTAAGATCTTAGGACATTATGACTTTTACCTAAGTACATTTTTTCACCACAAACCGGGATTCCACACCTAAAGACGGCGCTTCCCCGGCAAGGCAAACAGGGTTGCCACTTATTTGTTTTAATAAACTATTGGTTGTATTATAATAGGTAGAAAAAAAGTACATTGTGGTATGGAAATAAAGTATTATTTATTTATTTCAATTTTAAAAACAGTTTTATTTTTTAATTTTGTTAAAATTTTGGTAACTTTATGAAACTTAATTCACCTGTTCCACTAAGTTCTAGTAAAGGTAATTTTTTTCAAATTTTAATAAAAATACAACAATGTGAGTGGATTTAGAGTAAACAAATGAATGTCGTAAAAACAAGTGATGGTAGGAAAACATAGTCTAGTGATCTGTAATTAAATTATGACGTCATCCGCAACGTACGCAAACCTCAACAATTTCTTTTTGAGATATTGCTGTTTTAACTTTGACAGCTGTCATCTGTTAATCTTAAAACAGGAATATCTCGAAAAATACTCATCCTAGACTGGTGGTGTAAATTAAGTCCAATAAATTTACCAAGATATTACCAAAAGTTGTAAAAATAAATGTTTTTCAAAGTTGAAATAAATAAATAATACTTTATTTCCATACCACAGTGTACTTTTGTATAACGATTAAAGCAACCAATAATTTAGTTAAACAAAAAAGTAGCAACCCTGTTCTCCTTGCCGGTGACTCGCCGGCGACGCGCCGCACCGGTGACGTGCCGCACGGTGCGTCAGCGGCGCGGCAGCGGCGCGGCAGCGGCGCGGCGCCGGCATGCCGTAGCAATATGCGTTTGACTTGCCGGTGACTGGACGTTGACGTGACTGATGTGTGTGAACAGTGTAGTACAACTTGTATGTAACTATATTTTTGCCGTTGACGCGCCGCTGACGCGCCGCAGCTGTGTGAATGATCCTTTAATGTGTGGAATCCTGGTTTGTGAAACTGTACAGAGTAGATACTGAGTTACGGTCAGGGATTGATAACGTTATTTTTTAATGTAACGTTATTTCTTACTTTTTTTACCGTTACTTTTAACATTAACCTTATTTCAATAAATAACGTTACTCTAGATAACGTTACATTGAAATTAACGTTATTTCAGTAAATAACGTTAATTTTAACGTTATTTCTTACTTTTTGTTACCATTACTTGAAAATTAACGTTATTTCAGTAAATAACGTTAATTTTAACGTTATTTCTTACTTTTTGTTACCGTTACTTGAAAATTAACGTTATTTTAATTAATAACGTTACTTTGTTACCGATAATTTTACCGGTAAAGTTTAACGCTATATTTAACGGTAATTTTACCGGTACAATAATTTTAACGTTATTTTTACCGGTAAATTTACCGATAAAATATTTTAACGGTATATTTAACGTATATTTTTTTGTATTGTTATTTTTTTTAACGGTATTTCAATCCCTGGTTACGGTACGTTACACAGAACAGCGGCCACATCAGGGAGAAAAAAAGCCTTAAGTACGTTAGTACTATTATATATTCTGTGCTTAATCACTAATTCAGTAACAAGATATTCCTAAACACCCTATTCCTTAGTCCTAACTAAACTACGTACGTATGCTTGCTACACTTGTCTTTTTTTAGGCAGGCGGGTTTTTTTCTCGTTATCGTTTCTTCGATTCTTTTATTATTATATATCTTTATATTTTCAGTATAAACACAAAAGACCTTATATAATCTACAGAGAGCTAAACCATACCGAGATGTATTTGGCTACAACGCCATCTATTGATATGGTCTATGCAACTAGAAATCTATTGATGATGAATACAAAACAAAACCATACCGCGATGTACTCGGCTACAGCGCCATCTATTGATTAACTTAGCTGTGCCCTGCGGCATAGCCTGAGGCTTCGATCCCGAGGGATTTTGGGATGATATTATAGCCTATTTTTTCATCATGAATGTGGCTTACATACACAAACAAAATATAAATTTCTCATTGACATGTTTATAGCGGCCGCTCGCATTTGCGTAATATAATATACTTACTTTTTTATTTTATTGTTTTTTTATAATTATATTATGGTCATGATATACCTTTTTGAAATCCTTATAATAAGCCCTTTAATTTGACACCCATATTGCAGTATTCTAAAAAAAAAATTTTTTTTTCACTACGTATAATAGCACCGTATAGCCGCCATGTTGGTTTTTTTATAACGCCACCTTCTTAGGAACACTTGGGCTGAAAAGACCAATCTAACGATATCTTAATCATAGAAATCCTAAAAAAATAAAAAAATAAACTAAATCATAAAAAAATAATAATAATAGAAACACATAACCCTTTCTTTGCAGTCGGGTAAAAAAGAGCAAAGTTATAAATCTAAGAGAAAATTAAAAGTAAGTAATTATGGTCATAAACAGTGAAAATCTAATTATATTATAATAACGGGTGTAACAAGACCTTCAACGAAGCCGAAGTTCACGTATTCCGCCCACCATTAGGATCATTTTTGTCTTTTAGACTATACCTGGGAAACCAATAGTTACGAAGTTATTAAAGGTCAAAGTCAATTTTTTTTTCAAAATTTTTATGAAATCTTATTTTATTCGTTAGTTCCTACTTTTTGATTAAAAAACATTATCAAAATTTTAAGTATATTTCGTAACAAACAAGGCTTCAAAACGTCGTCACTCGATGTATCTCATGAGCACGCACATAAACGCTGCCTTTCAACTCGGCCGCACGCAGTTGTGTAGGCGCGGCCTGTTGTACGCGTCACATTGCGTGGTAATGCATGCAATGCTTTTTTAACACCAAAAATCAAAATGGTTTCCCAGTAATAATTTTGAACAGAAATGTTCCTGATGATGGGCAGAATACGTAGACCTCGGCTTCGTTGAAGGTCTTGTTACACCCTGTATATATGTGATTGTGTGTGATGTGTGTGTATGTGTTTGTGGGTATGTGAATTCCGTACATACGTGATTCCGAACGCAGCCAATCCATACAAATCTATGGACTACCACACACATGCGGGATTTTTCCGTACGGAATCTTCCACCTATCGTACCTAGAATAGTTATAATTAATGCCGGATCCGGATTGAAACCATGGGAAAATGTACGCACAACAGCACACGCTAGGTTAAACAGTTGAACTACGAAAACAGCTCTTATTACGTACGTCATAAAGGCGGTCTTAAGGTGATGTGCTGCTGACTGTACAACGCAATTGATATCAACCACTACTTAGCTAGCGGTTTTCTTCGTACTCGTACTCTGCTTCCTTTCAATTGTTTGTAGCTCACACAAAAAACTTACCCGATTTATCATAAAAGATGATCAATGATGACCTTTATTATTTGGTTTAAAAACAATGTAATAAGTACTTTATAAGTACTTTATAAGTTACCAATTGATTCGTGCCGATCATACTTCCGAAAATATAATTTGCTTACACTGACTTGTCTCTATATATTCGACATTTGCTTATTTGTATACCACAACAAAAAATTATTTGTTCATAGATATGAAATAACTAATCGCAATTTGCGTTCTGCATACAGAAATAAACTTCATCGGCCAACGACAAAATTAACCCTAGTAAGCAATAACTGTTACCTTATGTGCATTAAAATTTATAATAAGCTACCAGACAATTTTAAAGAACATAAGATACATAAATTTAGAACTTCTGTTAGAGAGTGGTTGGCAAAAAAATGTTTTTACAGCATTCAAGAATATTTAGAATATAAGTAGAATTAGTTATTTAGTATCCTTTGCTATTTTTTTTTTAATTATAATGGTGTAAATGCCTGAAAAGGTAGAAATAAGTGATACAGTTTTGTAATTAGCACTAAGACCTGTTTTTGTAACCTTGTTTCTTTACACAATAAATACTTACTTACTTACTTACTTACTTACTTACTTACTTAAGGTGGTACCCTGAGCGAAAGTGGCGCCGCGGTGAATTATATTTAATAATTATAATTCTAATACACAATTTTAAAAATGTCGATCGTGGAGATTTTAGGGCCCACAGTCTAGTATTTTTAGACGGTAGGTATCGTTACATTCCCTCGTAGTCACTGCTAGAAGTAGATAGCAAAACTGCTAAAAGTGGCCGTTTTTGACACATTTGCTATCTACTTCTACGAATGACTACGAGGTTTTACCTTCTAAAAATACTAGACCATGGGCCCTAAAATCTCCACGATAAACATTATTAAAATCTTTTTCTATTAATAACTTATTAAATAAAAACCTCTGAGCGCGCCACTTTCGGTCATATAACCGCCTTAATGAAAATGTCACTCAAAAACTTATTTATTGGTTATTCAGTTTTACCTCAGTTAGGAAAACCTAGCGCCTGTGTGAACAGATTGCAAAATAGTCAGATTGTAGTGTTAGATTACATTGATAGGTTTCAAATAAATAGCCACATAAGAAAAACAGGAGTTCAGTCTTCTAAAGCAGGAGTTCTTCTTCCTTGTGGAAAAGGGTGTGCTAATTGCTATGCTAGTGTGTATTGATGTCCTTTTAGACTTTTTACCTTACTTACTGAGGAGATCACATAAACGGCTTAACGCTTTTAATGTTCACAGACTGATGAACCTTACGGCTCGATTTACACCAAGGGCGAAGCGAAGCTATTTTATTGTAGTAGGGACCTACATAGCATAATGCGTCCATGTCCATTTTGTAAAGTGCAAATTAGATAAACGCCAAAAAGGTCTTCCTAAGGCCGGCCACACACAGACGGAATCACGTTACGGAATTCCGTACATACGTGATTCCGAACGCAGCTAATCTATACAAATCTATGGACTACCACACACATACGGGATTTTTCCGTACGGAATCTTCATACATTATCGAAATTCCGTTCGGAATTCCGTAACGGGATTCCGTCTGTGTGTGGCCGGCCTTAAGGAGCTGCAAAACGTAGCGTCAATGAAAACATATAAAGTTTTGTCGCATAGCTAGAAAAATCCACTCATTTTGAAAGGTAGAAAAAAATATAATTGTATTTGACATATCCTGAATTAGATACTTAGCTATAAAAAATTTCAAGTAAAAGCTTAGTTAGTGAAAAAAAATGATTTTTCTAAAAAGATTTTTCGTCGCGTAGTACTCGATATTTTCAGCGGCAACTAGCATATTTTTCTCAAATTATAAATCGAACATAAGACGAATTAAAGAGTTATATAAAAAAAAAGAATGTTAATGTTATGGATCACTATTAAAATCAAAATAAACAGGTTTTTTAGCGCCTGAAAAATGTAAAGAGCAATGCTCTTAGAAAAATATTTGCTAGTTTTCGGCAAACACAGAGATCTGGCGCGGGCGGGCGGGGTGAACGCCCGGGGCCGCCGGGGGCATGCATCGGGTGGTATTGAGAATGGGGCTGCCGCTGTACTTTTCATTTCATATTAATTCATATCGTAGCGTGGTCGGTCTCGTCTTTCCAAACTTTGTTTGTTTTAAGTAAATAAATAATTTTATTTCGTGCCAAGTAATAGTTTTAGGTGTTTGTTTTGTAGTTTTAGGTTTTAGTAATAAATAAAATAGATTTAGTGTAGTTTTACGTCTTGTGACTGTGACTTGTTTTTATAGGTACCTAGTTTTGTACGAACTTGACTGTTTTATTATTATTATTATTTATTATTATTTATTCATGTATTGTGTGTGTGTAAAATGGGAAACAAAAGGAACAAAGAATTGCGACGGATGTGTCGTAGAATTAGAAAACAAAAAAAAATTACAAATCCAAGTAGGGTGAATATGCCTATTACCAGCCCCCCCTAAGATTTTTCAACTTTGAATCTCTGTTGCTGCCACAATTACAGTCTTAACATTATTGTTGATACAGTTTTAGGTAGCTTGATTGATCTTTATTACGAAAATAGTACTTAGTTTTACGTAGTTTTGTGGGAAAAAAAGAGAATCGTTTAAATGCACGACGGGCGAAAAACCCTAATTCCAGCCGTCTTTGCCCTAATATCAGCCGCTTTGTTCCCTAATTCCAGCCGGGTACAGGCTGTTCCAAAATAAAACAACCATGTTTGTATGAGATTAAAGAATATTCGTTTGGTAACTCTAATAATGATAATAAAATACTAGAGGCTTTAAAATTATGGTTCCCATAACAAGTCATCGAAACTTATACCTCTCCTGTAGATATTAATCAACTTAGAATATATAAATATATTAAATATTGCGTAATAAAAAATAACTTATACAATAATCAACGAGTACGAGATCGTTTTAATTATTTGAAACCTATAAAAGCGTTTTCCAAGAAGTGAATATCGATATACAATTTTTGAATTGAATTTCTTTTCTGTTTCTATGATTGATTATTATGATGATAATAAGTATGATTTTGATTATTGTTTTTTTTTACATCTATGTATATAAAATTCTAAGTCCTGACTGACTGACTGACTGACTTACTGAGTGAGATATCAACGCACAGCCCAAACCGCTGAACCTAGAGACTTGAAATTTTGCACATAGGTTCCTTTTGCGGTCTAGGGGTGCACTAAGGAAGGATTTTTCAAAACTCACCCCCCAAGGGGGTGAAACGGGGGTCAAAAGTTTGTATGAAAGTCCCTCAGTTTTGAAGCTAGGATCTTCAAATTTTGTGTTTAGGCTGAACATTGAAAATAAATAAATACGGGTCTCAGCGTTTTTCAAAATTCTACCCCCGAAGGGGTCAAAGGGGGATGAAGTTGTGTATTGAAGAAAATCCTTTATATTCGAAGTAAAAATAACTAAATTTATAATTTAGGCTTATGGCTTTAAATCTAACGTAACGTATATTGTTATTGGTAGTATTTCAACCCCTATGGGGATGAAATGGGGGTGAAAAGAGAGTAAAAAACCCAAAAATAGATATGGATGTCGTTATTGGGGTTTTCTGGGATGACGATTGCAAAAGTGACATTTATTTTGAAGTCCAACACGGTGGACATGATTTGACCCCAAAAGGGGTGAAAATAGGGTTCAAATTTTGTATGGAAAAATAATATAAAATAGACATTACAACTTTAAAATTCGTAGGAGCACGTCTAAAAATAAATAGGCAAACACATATTTTGTTATTTTGAAAATCATCCCTTAAGGTGTAAATGGGGTAAGTAAACATGAAAATCGATGTGGATGTCGTTCTTGAGGTTTCATGGGATGGTGATTGCGAAAATAACATTTATTTTGAAGTCGCACGGTGGACATGATTGAACCTGGACATGCACATCCAGGGGACGGGGACAGGGACAGGGAGGGAACGGGAACGGGATACTAATATCTCTGGATACAATTCTGAATATTATAAACTAGCTTCCGCCCGCGACTTCGTCCGCGTGGACATTCGATAAAATCCTCATGTTTTAATTTCATTAAATTCTGATCAGCCGTTTTTACGTGATTAGGCGGGTTCCCACGAAGCGAGCAGCCTCGTGCGAGGCCCGTGCGGCAAACGTCCTGCCTCGCGAGGCAGCGCGCTTGGTGGGAACCCGCCTAATCACGTAAAAACGGCTGATCAGAATTTAATGAAATTAAAACATGAGGATTTTATCGAATGTCCACGCGGACGAAGTCGCGGGCGGAAGCTAGTCTAATATAAAAAAAAAAAACAAAAAAAAAAAACATTTGATAACACCCTGTATATTGCCGTAAAGTTTTGATGACCGGCTGATGTTAGGTTCTTATGTATTTCTTAATATCAGCCCCTAATTTGAAGAACAAATAACTTAGGAATTAAACATTATTCACCCGGCTGTATTTAGGCCATTGGGTGCAGGGTTAGTAATTCTAGTGAATAGCACTACAAATTCCAACCTAAAGACGAGCAAATTAAGATGAGATTGATTTCTTAAACGAAAGTTAAATACCCAACATCAGCCCCCGGCTGATAATAGAAAGTTTTGGAAAATCACATAGTCAAACTCCAGCCCCCAAATTTTTCGAAATTAGTAAATTTAACTTCAAACTTGTAATCTTAAAACGTTATCTAACTAATCTATTACTAGTATCAAAGTTTAAAACTATAAAAAATTGCATCTTGCCTTCATAAACACACTTCCCAAAGTTCGCATCGATCGATGTTTTATGCTGTTTTTCAAACATAGTCACCTCTATTCGGTCTCGGTGAACATTTTTGGTCGTTGTGTGAATTGTAGGTGTCGTGACGGGGTAATACTGATTTCCAACGTCGAGGATTAACTAGGGATGTGGCTCCATTAAACAGTTTCCGATTTTTATTGTTTTTTAATTAAAGCGAAGCAAAAACGTATTGGGGGCTGGAATTAGGGGGGGGGGGCTGGAGTTAGGCATATCCACCCTATTCCAAATTCATACAAATAGTCGAAAAGCGAGCCATACTTCGATCAAATACCTACGCGCCTCGAGTTCGGTCTGCAGTCTGCACTCGGTACCTACACAAACAGTAATGATCCCAACTATTTTATCATTAGTCGGTTTTGTCATTAGAAATTATTTTCTAAAAAAGTACGATTTGCCCAGTGCCCGGCCCCCCTGTTTCTATTTCCGGCCCTCCTATTTCTATTGCCCAGTATACCGGCCGCCTTTCAAAGAACATGACGAGAAGAAAAAACCACATCGTTCAATGCAGTAGCGATCGTTTGAGTAATGCGCTAAAATACACATCGGAAATAACAAGAGACAAACAATTAATATTATTAGTAGATAAATTTCAAAGCTGGCAGGTGTACTAGTAGTATTTTGCAGGATAGCCAGTATACCGGCCTCCTAGTGTATACTAGGAGGCCGGTACACTGGGCAAGCACCCAGTAGATCCGGCCACCCGTTTCCATACAAAAAAAATCAACTTCATATACAAGCACATTTAGACGGCCGAGTACTAGACACAAAGTACTTTAAATTTAATAAAAAGGGATAGCATATACATTCTTCTATAGAATCCCTCTTTTAACAAAAAGAGACAAAACATTATATCGAGCTCAGTCCCAGTTAACCGGCCCCCGGCCGATATACTCGAAACATGTGGTTTCGTTGTCTAGTAAGGCGGCCCCTTGATATTACTAAATATCTGCTTATTAAGCCATATTTAACATTAAAACAGTAATAAATAACAACATACCTTGAGAACAAACTAAATATTTACCTTTTAACGATGCCCTGAAGGACAATATTGACTATTTGGCAAGAGCTCTCCACTATTTTTTTTTATCTCCACTTGCGAAATCGACCCGGATGCGGGCTTCAACGTAAACACAAATTATAAAATATTACGTAACGTTTCGCTAGTGGCGTCCATACCATTCGATGGATCGATAACAGTGTTGCCAGGAAAATATCCAAATTGTTAAGAAATTGCCACGAATTTCTTATTTTATTCGAAAAACTGTTGGGGGGCCGGATAACTGGAGGCGGCCGGCTAACTAGGCATATTACCCTGTGTACATACTGACAAAATGCAAGTCAGCGTTTTGGAATTGGAATTTTTAGATTTTAGGCATTCACAATGCTATTTTTATATTAAGATAAATATTTTAATAGAAAAGTTCAGACGGGTGAGTCGATTTTTTCTAGTATTTTCTATTAAAATATTTATCTTAATATATAATTTGTCACTAAAATCTGTGAAATAAAAATAAATAAATTAAAAAATATTAAAAACACAACTGCCTGGGAACACAACACAACTGCCTGGGAAAAAAATAAATAAAAAAATATTAAAAACACGACTGTATGACAAAAACGAACTAAAAAGTTAAATAATAAGAGTGTCATTGCAGTCGGGGGACCGTTTCATGGAACAATTTTTGATCATAGAGGTCCCCCGACTGCAATGACACTCTTGTTTTTTTTTAACTTTTTAGTTCGTTTTTGTCATACAGTCGTGTTTTTAATATTTTTTTATTTATTTTTTTTCCCACAAAATTTCGTAATACTAACTACTACTTTCGTAATAAAGACTAATCAACCTACCTAAAACTGTGTCAACAATATTTTTAAGACCGCAATTGTGGCAACAACAGAGATTCAAAGTTGAAAAATCCTTGGGGGGCTGGTATTAGGCATATTCACCCTACTATCTTATCTTCTTAATATATAAAATCGTAAACTGAATGACTGACTGACTGATCTATCAACGCACAGCCCAAACCGCTTGACCTAGAGACTTAAAATTTTGCACACAGATACCTTATACAGTGTAGGCATCCACTAAGGAAGGATTTTTGAAACTTCCATCCCTAAGGAGATGAAAGAAGGGATGAAAGTTTGTATGAAAGTCCCTCAGCTTTTAAGCTAGGATCTTCAAATTTTCTGTTTAGGCTGACGATTGAAAATTAATAAATACGGGTCTCAGCGTTATTTAAAATTCTACCCCCAAAGGGGTCAAAAGGCGGATGAAGTTATGTATTGTAGAAAATCCTTCATTTTCGAAGTAAATATCGCTAAATTTATAATTTAGGCTTATGGATGGAAATCTAACGCATGAAATGAATGAAAAGGGGTAAAAAAAACTTTAAATAGATATGGATGTCGTTATTGGTTTTTTTCTGGGATGACGATTGCAAAAATAACATTTATTTTGAAGTCCAACACGGTGGACATGATTGGTGATTGATAAGGGGTGAAAATGGTGTTCAAATTTTGTATAGAAAAATATTATAACTAATTTTTATAACTCTCAAAGCACGTTTACGTGATAAAAAGTAAAGGTTCTTATTATGTAATATCTCAAAATATAATTCAAAGTTTTGTTCACCGGACTGATCAGAGAACATGACATTTATTCATAACAGCAAATAATTTAAAATCAAACAAAAATTTTCTAAATGCGGCCCAGTCTACACCGCTGCACTCGCAGGTGAGGTGCGGCGCGGGAGGGGCGCCGCTGCACTCGCACACCGCTTCGTCTGCCGCACCCCCTCAAAAACCAGAAAATTCGATTAAGCAGCGCCTTAAAGGCGTCTTCCGGCGAATTCGCGCGCGTAGGTATCTCGAAGAATTAGAGTGCACTTTACTCAATGTACATAGGTAGGTACCCAAGACTCATTATGCTATGTACCATAAATAGTATGATAGTAAGTACTTACAGCTTTATAAAACTGGAAATCTCGCCGTCAGTGAGGCAGTCCTCCTAGCATGACCACCGAAACGCGTTAAGTTATTACTTACCTAGCGTTTAATTTAACTGTTAAAAAACAATGGATTTTGACAGTTAAGTAAGTGTAGATAAAACGCTATATCACGCGATATTACCTATATCGTGTTTCGGTTGTCAATCGGTCAAACTAAGTACGGGATAACGTATGCTTAAGGCGGTTGTATGACCGAAAGTGGCGCCCTCAGAGGTTTTTATTTGATAAGTTATTAATAGAAAAAGATTTTAATAATGTTTATCGTGGAGATTTTAGGGCCCATGGTCTAGTATTTTTAGAAGGTATCACTACATGCCCTCGTAGTCATTCGTAGAAGTAGATAGCAAATGTGTCAAAAACAGCCACTTTTAGCAGTTTTGCTATCTACTTCTAACAGTGACTGCGAGGGAATGTAACGATACCGTCTAAAAATACTAGACTGAGGGCCCTAAAATCTCCACGATAAACATTTTTAAAATTGTGTATTAGAATTATAATATTAAATATAATTCACCGCGGCGCTACTTTCGCTCAGGGTACCTTAAATGTAATCTAGGAGTTGACATTACAGTGATTACAGGCTAAACTCCAGTGGCCCTACCATGAGTTGATGCAAACTGTTTACGTCACCGTAAACTATCGTTTTGTCTCTTTCACTCGCACTGACTGTGAGCAGTATATCGGATAGTTTACGGTAACGTTAACAGTTTGCATCAACTCATGGTAGGGCCACTGGTGTAAAGGGGAAAATATCGTAAAAATCATAAGGTATGAATATAATGTAAATAGGCGAAAATTGAACCCGCATGACTCGCATGAGGCCTAAAGTGGCGACTATATCTGGTTCATTAATATACAATTTTCATAGCGACAATACCCGCCTAGGGAAATCGTCGCGATCAATTTATATGCGCACGCGCACAAAGTAACACCGTTTGCAAACAATGGAAGTATCGCGCAGACCATCGACCCTTAATAACATTTTCAAGCCTTTTTTATGCAATTAACTCCACAAGTATCTGTTCAAGTGGTTCTTATACATGTTTAATTATCCCAGTTGCATTATCAAACGGATATTGATAAAACTCTTGGCTGTATATAACAAGAGGTTCCAGTCAAACGGTAAAAGTGACAGTAGACTGCGCTCGCGCCGGTGCGGTGCTCAGCAAATCGTATCCCGTATTCTATTCTCGTCATGGATCCTAAAGTTTGTAAGTGACAAAATTATTGAACGCACGCATTGAGTTACCTACATTAGTAGTTGTTACTTTTTTTGCTGAAAAAAATAAGCACGTTTTGCACAAAGCTTGTTGGGAAATGGCGCTACATCTATACCTACATATTTTTTTTAAAGGTAGGTATTATGAAGGAGTACAATTTACGTTTGTTTTGTGGTATGCAAATTGCAAGGAAACGTTAGGACAATTTATAAGTTTAAGCTTGTAGGTACTATTGTTCCTGTAATTCTGTTGGCCTATACCCAGCAGTGATGATATGATGATGATGAAGTTAAAGAAACTATAATTTTTATAGCTTCTCTGGTTACATAACTAAAACATTGTGGTAACGTTAACGAGTAAATATTTATTCATTTGAAGCACTTTACGAAGGACATGCTATTTACTTTTGATCATTGTTATCTATCTATAAAACTACATGTAAGTACTTAAACAAAGTACCTACCTAGTACTTAGTAGAACCTTCAACATAATATCTCAGACTAACTAATCTAAGGTACATGCCTATTATTCATTGAAATGATAGGTTTAGATTTAGTTATAAAACATTCAGTACCTAAGGGATACTAACTAAAAGCTGAAAAATTAGTTCGATCTACGATGTATAGGATTTTTTTATTTAATCTTATTTACGCTGCTGATGTTCCCGGTTAGTTATCACAAAGTATCAAAGTAGGTCGTTCTTTCCAGTCTTCTTTCTGGCGCTGCTGATGACGTCATCTGTCTGCGGTGATGGAGCACCAAGTTGCGCGTGCGCTCGTATCTACCAGCCAGTGTGCGCGTCAGACGGGCGCACGTACAATAACCTGTGCGAGTTCGAGTGCCGGGCCAAGTATCTGAGGCTGTATGGCAGAGAGCTGTTCATCGTCAAGCACGGGAGATGCGAAGAATATGAATATTATTAGGTTAAGAAACGCACAAATACTTAAGGTTTGTTAAGTAAATAACATTATAAAGTTAAATGCACAGTGGAATTGATATGGTTGTTGTGTTGTTGCTGCTAAAGCACTCTCACTGTATCACTGTTTGAACTGCAAGCAAAAAAGTATTTTTATTTTTTGATAGTTGACGGATTTTATGCCGCAAGTATTGTTTGAACCCAGGACTTCCCACTATCCGAGCGACCTGTTTTACCACAAGGCATCGTCCTAATGGGCGGTTTTCCACTTACCGGCACGGCGACGGGACGGCGACGGCGACGGCCCGGCGACGGCTGCCGTGGCAGCATAAATGTATGGGCGGTTTTCCACTTACCGGCACGGCGACGGGACGGCGACGGCGACGGCCCGGCGGCGGCGACGGCCCGGCGACGGGCCGGCGCTCCGTTTTTCCACTAGACGGCGACGGCACGGCGACGGCGACGGCGCGGGCTACGCTCAGTACAGACACGCACGCCAATTTTACAAGACTTAAAAATGTCCTCGTCTAGTCGTCGTACTATTTATTTGCTCTACTTTTTACATTTAAGGAGAAAATAATCTACAACGTAGAAAAGTAAATTTTTGGGTCGATCCACTTATTAAAGTTAGGTATTTAAAGGGTTCTTACTATACTTTATTTGATAAACTAAAAATGAACAATAAGCAATTCTTTAACTATTTTCGAATGACTCAAGAAACATTTAATTATCTGTTGGAGAATTTATGTGAAACAATCCAAAAGAAGGATACTAATTTTTTTCAAAAACAGTTTTCGACTGAACGCACCGATCGAAAAACAGTTTATCCACTAACGCCATCTGTGCAATCAGTTGAATTTGAATATTACGTATGCCGTACCGTAGAGTTGGCCAAAACTGTGTTGGTATGGCTTATGCAGCGAATAGAATAGATGGCGCTAGCACAATAAAGAAAAAAAGATATCGAAAAAACTGTAAATCTACAGTTGAAACTATATAGGTACTAATAATTATTACCAATTTTTATTATATTTGGAATTTATCAATTAACCTAACTATTACAATATTGTACCTACGTACAAATGACTTTTATGTTGTGGTATAAATAATAAGAATATCTTGTAATATGCTGTAAGTATAAAAAAATTAAATATGGTAATTTGTAATTTATATCACATAAAAAAACAATATCAAACTTATGTTTGTAGTTCATTTCATACAAAATAAGTGTATACGACCTCAAATGTAAGCTTGTCAACAATAAGGTTGCGTTCGCGACTGTACAGGCTGAACCCTGCCCCGCGCGCGCACACGGCTACGTACGTATACAAAACACACACAGATTTGCCGGCCGGCGGCGGCATCGGTGGGGGTCAACGGGCCGTGCCGTCGCCGTCCCGTCGCCGTGCCGGTAAGTGGAAAAGCGTGCCATATAAACTCATACATTTATGCTGCCACGGCAGCCGTCGCCGGGCCGTCGCCGTCGTCGGGCCGTCGCCGTGCCGGTAAGTGGAAAACCGCCCTATGAGTTTATATGGCACGCTTTTCCACTTGCCGGCGACGGCGACCGACGGCGACGGCACGGCCCGTTGACCCCCACCGATGCCGCCGCCGGCCGGCAAATCTGTGTGTGTTTTGTATACGTACGTAGCCGTGTGCGTGCGTGTGTGCGCGCGCGGGGCAGGGTACAGCCTGTACAGTCGCGAACGCAACCTTATTGTTGACAAGCTTACATTTGAGGTCGTATGCACTTATTTTGTATGAAATGAACTACAAACATAAGTTTGATATTGTTTTTTTATGTGATATAAATTACAAATTACCATATTTAATTTTTTTATACTTACAGCATATTACAAGATATTCTTATTATTTATACCACAACATAAAAGTCATTTGTACGTAGGTACATTATTGTAATAGTTAGGTTAATTGATAAATTCCAAATATAATAACAATTGGTAATAATTATTAGTACGAGTATATAGTTTCAACTGTAGATTTACAGTTTTTTCGATATCTTTTTTTCTTTATTGTGCTAGCGCCATCTATTTTATTCGCTGCATAAGCCATACCAACACAGTTTTGGCAAAGTCTACGGTACGGCATACGTAATATTCAACTGATTGCACAGATGGCGTTAGTGGATAAACTGTTTTTCGATCGGTGCGTTCAGTCGAAAACTGTTTTTGAAAAAATTTAGAAACCTTCTTTTGGATTGTTTCACATAAATTCTCCAACAGATAATTAAATGTTTCTTGAGTCATTCGAAAATAGTTAAAGAATTGCTTAATGTTCATTTTTAGTTTATCAAATAAAGTGTAGTAAGAACCCTTTAAATACCAAACTTTAAATAGTGGATCGACCCAAAAATTTACTTTTCTACGTTGTAGATATTTTCTCCTTAAATGTAAAAGGTAGAGCAAATAAATAGTACGACGACTAGACGAGGACATTTTTAAGTCTTGTAAAATTGGCGTGCGTGTCTGTACTGAGCGTAGCCCGCGCCGTCGCCGTCGCCGTGCCGTCGCCGTCTAGTGGAAAAACGGAGCGCCGGCCCGTCGCCGTCGCCGGGCCGTCGCCGTCGCCGTCCCGTCGCCGTGCCGGTAAGTGGAAAACCGCCCAATCTGAGAGTTGTTTCACAGAAATCTTACGTTGTTAAGTTAAGTAAGCATGTTTAGATGTTTTTCATACTTTGTTACAGTTATCTTCATCTTTTTACTAAGCGTAGCAACTCGGGCGCAGATATGGCAAGGCTGGGCCGAAAATGAGTGCTTGTGCATGCGGCCTTACGACCCCATCTGCGCGTCCGACATGCGCCGCTACTTCAATCGGTGCGTTTACGAGTGCAGAATCGCATATTTGACCAAAAACAACCTCACGTTGATACAGCCTGTTGATTGTTCCTTGTTGCCCCCCTCTTCGCCACATACGTAGAACCTCACGTTGATACAGCCTGTTGATTGTTCCTTGTTGCCCCCCTCTTCGCCACATACGTAGGGTATAAGCCGTTGATTCAGTCATTGTTTTATACGGTTTTTTTTATTAAATACTTATTTGGCATGTGTATCAAGCCCTCATTAAGTTTAATTTTGTTGTCTGTTGGTTTAACTTATGACACGTATGTTTGGTAATAGGGAAAAGCTGAATATGGTAGATATCTAATATAATCTAATATACCTTTGTCAATTTAAATATCAATAAATTGACAAAGGTATATTAATAAGCTCTGGACTGTACATATAAAGAGCATAAAAATAACTGCTTTAAAGTGTTTGATAATAATACCTGACCTTTTATTCTGTTTCATACAAAATGTTAATTTTCTTTTAACTCTAATGAGAAATAAAATATATTTTAATTAAGCCATTACTTGATTTTTATTGATCATTCATTATAATAATAATACCTGTACAAAAAATATCTATACCTATATAGGTATGGATGATCGAAGAAATTCTACACATGGTAGCCTGTAGCTACAGCTTGGCCAGAAAGAGTAGAAATAAATTTAATAAATAAAATGTTTGTTTATATTCCCATCACAAATAATAGAACTTAAGTCTAGTGACAACTTGGCAACTAAGCTACAACATGAAAGGTTTCTATATTTGTGAGGGACTGGTGCCCATATAGGTTTTAGAGAAAGAAACCTGTGCTACAGGTCGCCAGGTCCACCCACTGACAATAGTTTTATCTGCACATTATGTATGCTTGATATATCTAGTATACCTACACTTATTAGTCAAAAGTGGATAGATGTGAAGAGAAGCATTGAGTCTATTATAAAGTAGCGGTCCGAGAGAGTAAAAGAAATGATGAGCAATGTTGTTCTATCTAACGGCAGGTGTATTGCACACTGTGTGTTTTCGTCGTTTGCCAGCAATTTGGGGTTATACGGTAGCTGTGAATGCTATTTAAGTACAGTTTTAAGTATACAAGTTTGCCTTACTGAGAGAATGTTCCAGTATCCATAGACCTCAACAGTAGGAAAACGGTACAGGAGACCAGCGGCAACTTTCAGCAATATTCGTTGAGCCCTCTCCATAGGTAGAATGAGAGTCTTTGCAGCGCCACCCCACGAACTGATGCAGTATTCTATTAGGGAATGGCATAATGCATAATACATTGTGGTGATAACTTTACGATCAGCGACATGTCTCAGCATCCTAAATATTATGTAGATGAGCTTGCGGAGCGCGGAGTCGTGAAGCTAGCAGATCTAGTTGGTATTTGCGGTCCAGCGTCACTACGAGGTACTTAAGGCATTCAGATCGTTCTAAGGCAGGACAGGTACAAGTAATCGGGGCAGACTTTACCGCATTCATGCACCTTTACAGTAAACTCTGGCGATGGTAATTGGTTTGATTTTAGGGCAAAGGCGACATATTTAGTTTTCAAGAAATTAAGGGTGAGGACATTGCACCTAAGCCATTTATTGACAGTGTCGAGTCCTCGCTGAGCCGAATCAAATGCACTGGCCCAGGAGTCCCCTTGGAAAAAGAGAGCAGTATCATCAGCGAAGGTAAAGATCGTACCCTCGTTAAGCCGTAACTGACAAAGATCGTTAATGTAGAATAAAAATAATGTCGGCCCGATGACACTGCCCTGCGGAACCCCGTAAGTAATATAAGACTCACTGCTCACCCACTCTTCAATTTTGACCCTTTGAACCCTGTTTCTCAGATAATCCTTCATCAGCTGGAGAGGAAGTCCTCTGATGCCACCACATCTCTCCAGCTTATCAAGTAAGCGGGGAATGGAGACTGTGTCGAATGCCTTCGCTAGGTCGAGGAAAAGCACCCACATTTCTTCTTTTCGTCTAGAGCCGAGACAATAGACTGCACGAGGTTGTGAACTGCATCATTAGTAGATTTACCTCTACGAAATCTGTATTGTGAAGGAGACAGGATATTGTTGGCTCTAAGAAGTGAACTAGTCTAATGTTCATTAAGCGCTCAAGGATTTTGGAGAGAGTAGGCAAAATTGAAATAGGCCTATTCACGTCAATTCACGACACAGTTTCCATCATCAGAAAAAAAATGAAATAAAAAATTTTAGTACAAAATATAGACATTAGACAGTGTTGCCAAGTTATTTGTGATCTCTAGCTGTAAGTGGTATTAATAAAAATATTTAACATAGGTACTATACTTTCAAGAGTCTTGCTGGTTGTAACTTATTAGAAGAACATAAAATTACATAACATACATATTCTACTTGATATGATAAAATATTTAAAAAACAAAATTTTATTAGATAAAAAACATTACTTACCTATGTAAATAAAATAACACCTTAAAAATATTATACAAATAGCAATATTTTTAAATAAGTAATATTTTATTTGTAATATCACACTTTCTTTTTAATGTAGAGAGTATAGGTACTGTATTATACAAGTACACCTACTTACTGATTTATTTATTTTGTGACTGTACTGTATTTTTTTTATCATTTCGCATAGTTTATTATATATTTATTAAGGAAAAAATATTACAAAGTCAATTTACAAACAAATCACTTACAGCAATATTTAAAATATTACTAGGTCTATTCTTAGTCTAATAGACCGCCCCGAGTAGTCCCCGGCGCAAATGTGCCCATAACGCTGGCCGCGTTGCCGCGTTGGATGGCAATGGACAACCTTTGCACCAGAAACAACCCAGAGCGGGGGTCACAGGTTCTTTGTCTGAGCCGACGCCCCAAGTCTTTAACAAATTGTATTGCCTCTGCCCCCCAGCAACCCGCCGTTTCTACCGCAAAAGGGATGAAAATATAGCCCTGTTCGAGCGGGGCATATTTCATGTGCTTTGCGACCGCCTGGTGCTCCGCCGCCGCCCCAGCCGCGCGTGAAGTACGACAGATGTGGGTAGCAGCAAATATAAATATGTACAAATATTCACAACAAAATAATGATTAATCTTAATTCTGCAGCTAATGACTCAAACTGAGTTTATTACTATTTATTTATATCAACACAATAGTCATGGAGTTAAGCAACATCTGCAAAATTATGCTAAGTTATCATTAGGAGGGTTTATACAAAAAAAATCCCACTTTTAGAACTCCATCAAACTAAACGACAGGCTAGAAAATATTGTTTAAGCGATAAAAAGTACCACAAAGCTTCTTCGGAGTTCCCAATTTCATCTTTTTTAGGCACTATGATTTTTTTCCAATGGTGGCACTAGTGTGCTGCATAAACCCTCTTGATTTCTTTAAAAAAACTTACTCCATTTTATGATCGGTTCAACTCGTATGTTAAACGTTTAATGCAGGATTTATGTAGTAAAATACTGTTAAATAGAGTACAAGAACTACTTTCTGCAACCAGATGAATGATAGATAATTTTTGTACTTTATGCCAAATAAGTACCTATTAATGTTTTTTTTTGTATTCTCATGCTATCAATACCATACCTACCAATACCATACCTACCAATACTTATACACCAAAACCTTCAATAATAATAATTGTCATAAATATGTATTTTTAAACATAGCAATCTAGCCTCTTTCCCTCTTCCTAATATATCTATTCTAAATAATTATAGCTACAATTTGAAAACTATAGTTTAGAAGGCATTAGTTCTTTGAATGTATATTCTTTTTTCAAATAATCAAGTTGGTAAACATTTTCTGGGAGAAAACATTGTAAAAAGAAATGAGTTATCATACCGGTGATGCCCCACAGCCTGTGTTTCTCAGTGCTATACACTGGTATGTGATAGTTCTCATAGGTGACATGTCCATGATTGTCTTTATTGCAAAAAACTTCCATTGGCACCGTGAATATTTCTTCCACTTCATCTAAGTTCGGGACTAACTTGTTCATATCAAATTTGTTAATGAAACCCACAACTGGGGTTATATGTATGTCCCTGTTTCTTCCCTCGATTTGGGGCATTTCTGCCCACACGTCGATACTTCCCCGAGGAACTCCAACCTCCTCTTCTGTCTCTCTCACGGCGGTCTCAACAAAGGATTCATTTTCATCTGCTTTTCCACCAGGAAATGACACTTGCCCACCGTGTTGCTTTAGATTTACTGACCTTAGTGTGTAAAGCAGGCATACTTTACCGTTATCGACGCAAATAGGCACTAAAACCGAAGCTTGCGTCTTTTGCTTAGCTTTCTGTGTTAAAAGCGTAGGAAGTTCTTTCAACTTTGATATGCAGCGTTCTCTGGCTATACTAGACAGCAAAACTTGAGGTGACAAAGACATAATTAAAAAACTAACTAAGTTATTGAATTCATAAACCTTACACAAATAATATTATATTTTTCAGTTCTAAAGTCGAAGTCGAAGGCCACGCAAGGAGGAAACAACAAGATAAAAATTTAGCAGCACTTTTTTCATTTTCATTCAAAGAAACAGCTGCTTTTGTTTGACATTTTAACTGATCTGTGGTTTGATTGACATCTTCTTCTTATTTTTGTTATGGCAATCTACTCCTCTTTAAGGAGTAATTTTTGCCAGTGTCAAGTTTTAAATAATTCAGTGGTATTGTTTCAGTTTACATTAGAATGCGGGTGCATATCGCATTCCAATGCTGCTTGGAGCATTTGGCATCAAATATATCGATACAGTTTACTCGGTAAGTTCTGCCGAGGTAGCCACCACTACAATAAAAGTCTCAGCTTCACACAACCAAGATCGCACCTATTTCAATTATCCCACATATTGTTCAGTTGCGTAGACACTTGTACCACAAAGCTGCACCAATTTTAAGACACAATATCCACTATGAAACAATTTGCAAATAATTAAAATAGTCACCCTCCAGGCACCCGCGCGACAGTAACACTGTCAAGCACACATAGCGTGCATCGTTCGCAGGGTTGCGTTCCAAACCTACGCTCCGACTGCAACCTAACCACCCGGCGGGTCTACCGGCTAAAAACAATGAAGTTAATGTTAACTGTAATTTGACAGATGTATGTGATACATTGCTACTTCGTTTTGGCACAAATAAAAACTTACCAAAGAAAAGAAGCAATGTATCATATCCATCTGACGCTCTGACGTTTGACTATAGAAAAAATGTCAATGTCAATTGACATTATTTTGTATTTTGATGTTTTTGAGTCTAATTCTTAAAATAACCATGGTAGATCCTCAAAAAACGGATTTTATTTGATTTAGAATAAAGAAAAGTTTAAATTATTCGTATTCCAAATGGAAAATGAAGACTTTGTATTGACATTAACAAAAGTTCTTGGTCGTTCCAAACCTTAGAGCGAGTTGTAAAACAACCAAACAACCGGCGCTCTAACGTTCTGAACGCAACCCAGCTGTACAGTAGTGATTTTGTTGTGTTTTTGGTGGATTTTGTGTGTTGATCGGATTACCTAAAAAAAGTAAGTATTCTATCTAATCATTGTTTATTTTATTTCAAGTGATGTGAAGTGATCATTACTAAGTGATTTCGTTCTGTTTTTGTGAATTTATGTGTGTTCAAAAATTTGCCACGATTTTTTTTTCACAAGCAACCACAACAAAAGAAAAATCATTTTGATTTAGATTACTTGGAAAAGGGACTTGATTGATTATAAAAGCAGCATAATACACAGTAAAACTATTTTAGATATCAACGTTGGAATATTTTAGCGTAATTCTCTGAATCGTAATTTCCTATTTATGACTCATTATCATCACCTGTAATTTGACAATTTTGACACCATACTGCCGCCATTTTAGTTCGTCAAGAAATTACCTAGGGAGGGGAATGTATCGAGAATTTATCGATAAATTAAGTTATAAATTTATTGTTTTGCAAAAGGCAAGTCGAAATTAGAGTTTGTTTTTTCTGCTGTTCGTTTAATCGTTTTATGTTTTTAACCGACTTCAAAAAAAGGAGGTTCTCAAATTGACCGTTTTTTGTATGTTACTCGATATCTCCTCGAATTGATAACCGATTTTCAAGATTCTTATTTCATTCGAAAGGGTATGCGCTCGAGTTACTCCCATTTAATTGTTTGTTATAAAAATATTCGATAAAATGAAAAATAATAAAAAAAACAATATTATTATCTAAATATATAAAAATTGAAGGTTCCCTAAGGATTTTCTCTAATATCTACGCGGACGAAGTCGCGAGCGGAAGCTAGTAATATATATGAGTACTTAAGTACATAATTAATAACCGTGGATTTGATTGATTTGAACTTTTACAGATGTCGAGACGATTGAATGTTATGGGTGAGGACGCGCCGTCGGAGTTTATGGATGTGCTAAACAACAGCGACGACGAAGAGGTTTGAAAAATAATAAGTAATAATAATAAATAAATAATAAAATTTATTTATTTGTTCCAGAAAATATAGTTTTATAAAAACTATATTTGCGTATTATAATTTATTAAAATTTTACAGGAACATACATTTTTCAGGATAGTTTTCATGTAAACTCAGAATTACAGGTATGCAGTTGTCATGTTGGCTTGGTGTTTGGTGTTTTGTGTTTATTGCACTAGCCTACAACTATTATTACATTGACATCCTCCATGAAACGCATTTCTGCCACTTCTGTCAGTCGCACACGTTTTTCATGTATCTTTTCACACATAGGTCTTTTGTTTTATTGTTGTGAAGTTTATTCGTGTTTTTCCAGTTCATGTTCGATGTGCGATGTCGAGGACGGGGGGCTCGAGTTGGAAGAAAGGTAAGCTGTCAAGCTCGTTAATTCACAAGGTTTGCAAGCATTTTGCTTCACTACATATCATTAGAGATAACTGACTTGAGTATATACTAACAAAAATAAATAAATATACTAACACTACTAATATTTTCATTTTCTAGCGCCCAACCAGTCATACTGTCCACCATCTATGACGAGGCTGGTGAGGTGGTATACCAACTTTTCCCGACGGCATCGTAAGTGCATTTATGATTGCATAATCCTATATTATATATATATTATATCCTATGTATAGGTTTTATAATATATTATCTTTACTTGTTTACAGAACTTCTCGCGCTGCTCGACACCCGTCTTCACCAAGAGCTTCTCCGCTCTTCTCTCCGCCCTCCTCTCCACGCATCCGTAGCGGGGCTGTTTCACCGATCACGTAAGTTATTTTATTTTACACAAAAATCTTTTATTCTAATCATCGTTATATATATATATATATATATATATATGTGTATATGGTTGTTTCCAGAATTGCTTCCCCTGGGTCTCGGCGCTCGCCTTCTCCGGTGCCCTCCAACGACTCGCCAATCGCGTACGTTTATTTCGATTTACATAAAAATGTTTGGTTGCAATATCTACTGAATATTTATATAAATATACAGGTATTTGCTTGTTTTCAGCGAAGAGAAGAAGAGCAAGTGGTGGTTGTGGTGGGGCGTGGCAGAGGCCGTGGCAGACGTGGTCGTGGGGGCCGGGGCAGCCGTGGCGGCCGGGGGGGTGGCCGTTCACCTGCCTGGCAGCGCGGTGACCCCATCACAGAGATATACGTCACCGACTCCGACGTGCCGGAGGAGCTACGGGCGGAAATCCTGCGGATTGCCGAAGACCGGGTCCGGCGCAGACGGAGGCGTGCCCGACTCGTGGCCGATATCTCGGATGAGAAGAATGGACACCTTTGCTTCCCAAAGGGAACCATTTGTTCCCCAACAAACAGGGCCCACTACCGCCCATAGTACCGCCCTTTCAGCTTTTGGTCAGTTTTGGGGCAACGATATCCTGGGCCATATTGTTGCCGAAACTAACCGGTACGCCGCCACCAAAGGTTGGAACGAATGGTACCCTACCAATTGCCACGAGATACTAGTTTTGTTTGCATTCTGGATGATGCTTGGCATTGTCAAAATGCCAAGCATCAAATCGTGCTTTTCTACCAATTATCTGTTGGCGACAAATGCTTTAAAAATTATGTTTACCCGTAAAAGGTACGAGCGCTTGTGCTCGGCCTTACACTTCAATGATAACACCTTGCGAACCACAGCTTCCTCCGTCCTGTTTCCTGTCGAGCCGATCATCAACCACCTGAATGCCACGTTTAAGTCGGCATATGTACCACGCCAGGAGGTAAGTTGACGAGAGTTTGACACTGGAAAGGCAACCTCTCATTCCGACAGTACATTAAGACCAAAGCAGCCAAGTTCGGTATTAAAACCTTCGAACTCTGCGAACCTTTGGTCTTTTTTCGTGTACAAGGAGAAAAATTCCACAGTTGACTTGACAGTATTCTGCTATCAGCAGTATTGAAAAGCACGGCGACTGTGATTAGCCTTATCCGCCCCCTGCTCAACAAAGGCTCCTCTTCATGGACAATTGGTTCAACAGTCCGCTGTTGACCAGATACCTGAAGAGGAACAAAACCGATGTGGTAGGTTCATTAAAAATCAACCGCAAACATTTACCTCAATTGCTCACGCAATGCAAATTGGAACCCGGTCAATTTGCAGCACGGCATTCAGGTGACATGGCAGTAAAGGCCTACCATGATAAGAAGAAAATTGCACTCATTTCTTCATATCATGGTACGGATGTTGCCCAGCCTGCACCGAAACCTTTTCGGCGTACTCCCTGGAAGCCACAGTTGGTTCTAGACTACAACAAGAACATGGGCGGCATCGATTTGAAGGACGGCATGTTAGAGGCCTACTTATTAGAGCGAAAAAGGTGTACTAAATGGTACATGAAGTTATTTAAGCGCCTACTGAACTTATCTATTTTAAACGCACGCATTAGCCTTCAGGCTATAACTGGCGTGCAGGGGCATCACATTGTCTTCCGCCTCGAGCTAGTGGAACAGATACTGGCAGATAATCTGTCCAGTGTTCCAAGACCCCGTCAGCCAGTTCAACGGCCAGACGAGCCTAGATTTTTAAGGTTTACGTCGATCCGTCATTGGCCGTCGCTGGTGACAAAGCGCAATGCAATTGGTAGGGTCATGCGCCGCAAATGCCAAGTGTGCCGCAGACAGACCTCGCATGAATGGAAGTTGTGCGATGTCGGTCTGTGCGTAGAGCAGTGCTTCGGGGCACACCGTGCTGATTACAAATCAACTAGAGCTTCTTGGATGGTCATTGACTCCAACAATCAATATGGCTCTTTCATTGAGAATAAAGCACAATATTGTATAAAAACTTTGACGTTCTATGAAAGCCCACATTGGCTCAAAAGATAGCCCACTTTTTAATTTCTGATTAAAAGTGTTTTAAGTATTATAGAAACTATTTATATAATATAATATAAATATAAAATTGGTCCCCCCTGCGGGCAGGGCATGTATGAAAAGATTGATGGATGTTAATGAAGCGAAAGAAGTGTGCAAGGATCGTAGCAGGTGGCGATCCATAGTCTCTGCCTACCCCCATGGGAAACAGGCGTGAGTATATGTATGTATGTATGTATGTATGTAAAATTGGTTGGTTAAGGATATTTGGTGTTGAATAGAATGTTTTTTTTAATTGTTACTAAATTATGATTTTCTAAAGCTTATTTATGTAATTAAATAAATAAATAATAAATAAATGCTTGGACAATTTCACACAGCGCCATCTAGCCCCAAACTAAGCAAAGCTTGTAATATGGGTTGCTAGACAACTGATATACTACTTATATACTTTTTAAAATATATACTTATTATACATAGTAACACCCAGACCCGTCACAGAAATTAAAATTCATCATTTCAATTTCTGCCCGGCCGGGAATCGAACCCGGGACCTCTTGCGTGGTAGGCGGCATGTTGACCACTGCACCACTCAGGTCGTTTATTCGTCAATCAATCATATTCAAATTAATTCGTCAATTATAATCAAAATAATCGATTAAATAACTTATATTGGTAGATTCGTGTTTTAGTTTTTAATTTAATAAAGTAAATTTAAGTCGATTTTTCAATACCCCTAACTCAGCCCACGTACCAAGGGTGTCGAAAAATAATCACAGAATAAAGAAATTATTAATTATTCTTTGTTGCCTACTGTTCTGACAAATTTCTGTATGTGCGATATATTAAATTTTAGAAAGGTATTGTTTTTATTTTATTTTTTTTATTTTATTGATAAGACACGCCAACAGAGTACACATAAAACATTACATAATACGAAGTTGAACATATAAAATCCTGATGTGTAAACCTATAACAGGCATGTACAGCATTCACAATTACAAAATCACAGTCAACAAATAGTTAATAATTAAAATATAAATTTAGAAAATTTAAGTGAAAATTATATAGGTGCCTACCTACTCAAAAACCAAAAAATTAAATAACAATAAAATAATATTTAGAAAAAACACAGGAAACAAGTATTATTACACATCGAACAGAAACACAACATTATTAAGATTATTTGGCAAATGAGTCCAGTATTTTAGATCTAAAACCGGGCAAAGAGTCGTGAAAAATATCGAGATCGTTCAGTGCACCATTTAACACGTTATACTCATTACACATTCTGATTAAGGGGGAAGACCGACCAAGATTGGTGCGACATGGCGGTGTATAAAATATGGTGGTGTTGGGATGTCGAGGGATAGTGTACGGAACCTTAAGAGAAATGCGAGATAAAGTGTCATCATCAGCAAGGCCATCGTTCATAAGCTTGTGGAGGAAAATTGCACCATGGAGCTTCCGACGGTCGCGCAGAGTATGCATTTTGAAAAAATTCAAACGTTGGTCATAGCAACAGCGATGAGTAATGCCTCGGGAAAAAAACGCTAAATGCCTGGTAAAGGAACGCTGAATACTCTCGACTCGCTGCGAATTTGTCGTTTTATAATAACTTTAATAGATTTAAGATGGCCCATAGCCAAAATTTGGATAATATTTTCGACTTTTGTTATTAGTTTTATATGAAAACTGTATTTCTCGGTATTAAAAGAAAAAAAAAATATTTTAATATTGGTTAAGCGTAGATTTACATTAAAATATTACGGGCCTTTTTCGGTGACCACCTTCCTAAGATGGCCCAACACCTACTTTTTTAAAATGGTGATTTTTTCTATTAACATCGAAATAATACCGCATTTTTTTGTAAATTGTATTTTTTTATAAAAAACCCTAGTTTAATATAGATGATTTTTCTTTATAATATCCAAATTGACAATTTCACAAGGTTTTGAAATTAGGCGGGCCTTACAGGGTGCCAGTACCTTACTAGGAGAACTCCTTAACAATTAACACGCCTGCGTCGGGAAAAGCCGTATTTTGTAAAAGGTGATGAGCAATTGACATAGGTAGGACTATTGTTACTTAAATAATATCGTCGCTAAATATACAATACTTACCACAAAAAAGTCTAAATTAAAAAAATCTTGAGACCGATATTTTTTAAGGAGTGCCGCACCTTTCGTGGGTCTACCCATGTTTTATCCCTTCAGCCACGTTAGGTCCTTTTACCGGAATGTCCAGTGGGATCATTAGGTCTATTTCACGGAACGTCCATTCCCCGAATGTCCACTTACCTGAACGTCCTCTTCCCTGCAACTCCCTGCCCACCATTGGCGACGCCCTTGCCTCTACGATTAAACTGATGGGTAAACAAAAAGTCTAACCCAATATGAATTTAATCTTTTTGGTCTATTCATGCGCATAGAGTAGAACAAACAACTTTGATGACATGGTGACAATCCAATAGAGTTGGTGACAGATGGTGACAAGTAGGTACATAATCTAACCACCATGACACATAATCCGCAATCATAAAATGTTTTTACACAAACAAAACAAAAAAAACTAAATTTATTCAAGTAAGACTATGAAATTTTTTGTGGGTACCTAAATTTTTTAATAGCAATGGCAACGTTTACAATACAGAACATGTTCTCCATGGCATGCCGCGACAGATGCATGGCGAAAATGAGGGTTTTAATACCAATGCCTACAAAGGGGAAGCCGCCGAAGGCCACGGCGTCGGTGCTGGTGCCCCTCTGTCGAGTAAACGGCGTGCCTTCGCTGCTATACACGGTAAGGTCCAATAGCCTGCGCATGAGCACTGGCCAGATATCTTTCCCCGGCGGGCTGTCGAAAGAGAATGAAACCGCCATCCAAACTGCTGTCAGAGAGATGCAAGAGGAACTGGGCATAAAATCCGATAAAATCAACGTATGGGGGCAGGGACCCGCCATCCCCAGTCGCTCTAACGAGCACATGATCATGCCAGTGATCGGAGTGATCCCAGAACTAAAACCTACAGACTTAACCATTAATATAAATGAGGTGGCTGAAGCTTTCACCGTGCCGATTCAGATCCTGTGCAACCCGCAGAACCAGTACTACACTCAATACAGCGACGGCTTAATTTTGCCTGTGTTCATCGCGGAAGAATACAAGATTTGGGGTATCACTGCCTACATCACCCACGCCTTCTTGTCTTGCTCCTTGTCCGAGGATGCGTACCACAACCAGTGGTTGAAGAAAAATATTGACTTGAACAAAACCTCTTCTTGAGTACTTACCTACTTTAAGTGTAACTATTTTATTAAAATATTGACTCAACTAACATGGATGGAAATAATAATAAGTACAGATTATGTCTAATTATTTATTAATAGAAAATTACAAAAGTTAATAGGTATATTACATGGGTGCCCATACTTTTTCTTAAGGTGGGTACCCTGAGCGAAAGTGGCGCCGCGGTGAATTATATTTAATATTATAATCCTAATACACAATTTTAAAAATGTTTTTCTTGGAGATTTTAGGGCCCTCAGTCTCAAAGATATTAGAATTTTATTTAATTCTAATATCTTTGCTCAGTCTAGTATTTTTAGACGGTATCGTTACATTCCCTCGTAGTCACTGTTAGAAGTAGATAGCAAAACTGCTAAAAGTGGCCGTTTTTGACACATTTGCTATCTACTTCTACGAATGACTACGAGGGCATGTAGTGATACTTTCTAAAAATACTAGACAATGGACCCTAAAATCTCCACGATAAACATTATTAAAATCCTTTTCTACTAATAACTCACTTATTTCAACAGAGTCCAGTGCCGACTTTTCGCTCGCACTTCTCTTTTCTTCTAGCTCGCTCGCTGGGTCCAGTCACTGACCCCGTATAAATCTGCCTTAAGGCGCGGTGGTAGTGAAACTAGCGCCGCCACTACATTTATTTTTATTACTCGTAAACCTAGTCAATATTTAAAAAAAGCTCATGTAATAATTTATTAAATTGTCTCTAATATTTTTTGAATAACTCTTCAACAGTTATCATTCATTCTGTAAGTTTTAAAATCCATAATTGCCAAGTGGCCACTTTGAGATAAAATGGATTTTAAAACTTACAGAATGAATGATAACTGTTGAAGAGTTATTCAAAAAATATTAGAGACAATTTAATAAATTATTACATGAGCTTTTTTTAAATATTGACTAGGTTTACGAGTAATAAAAATAAATGTAGTGGCGGCGCTAGTTTCATTACCTACAGCGCCTTAAAGCTTTAAATATAATATTACTAACGTCTTAAAGCTCAATTACACGACTGCTTCAAATAGCCTTGTTTATCCTAACACAACTTTTCGTCCCCCTCGAAACAGCCCATCGAACGTGCACGCATTGCGTTATTTGCGCGGGCGCGCGCGCGTAATGGGAGTTATTAAAATTCAAAGACATCATAGACCTGGGTTGGGTACCTAATGGATAATAAGTCTTATACTCATTGTATAAAGTGCAATCTAATACGACTAGATTAGATACTGTAATGTACTATTATTCTGCCCTCCTTCTGTGATACTGCGCGCGAGTTTGCCGGAAGACGCACGAAATCACGTTTTTTTTGGCATTTACCTAATTTACCCAACAATGGGCTTGGGCATAAAACTTATCATGCTATGTAGGTACAGTGGAGTTCATTAATATGTTGGCATATTAGACTTTTAGACTTTTTTTTTAATTTATTTATCCAAATAACATTACAATAATTATTCTAAAGATGCCTTTACGCTTATAAACCTACGAGGTTTGTCCAAGCGTTGCACATTCGACTCGGACGATAACAATTAAGTAAAAACAATAACAATACTGACATGCGTCAGTCGCACGCACACAATATTTAGATACAAATAAGTTGCATTAATGCGCATGAGTGAAATAGTTTCGTGTGCGTCCACCAGTTATCCAACAGGTTTCTGGTTTACGCGCTACAGGATGTTCGGAGAAAACTGATTGAACATTAGTTTAATAAAATTGTTGTTAATTAGTTATGTTATTTTTTTACCTACTTATAATTATGTTTGATTCAATTTTCTGGTAAGTAGTTATTACTTTGTGTAATTTTATTTAAACGAATAATGTTGATTAAAATAAACTACGTATCTGAAATTAAATTATCTATAAAATATGTTTTTAATCTTTGTTTGCAATTTCTTTCGTTTAAATTATTAAGCCATAGGTAAAGTTGATGAGCTGTCAAAAGTGCCAACATATTAATGAACTCGACTGTACCACAAAAGACGATTCCAAGCTATAAGCCTTGAGATTGTGGGCAGCGTATCATATATCAGTTTGATCTACAAAAATATTACAAAAAATGCGCCATTCTCATATCTTGCCACGCCAGCGCAGTGGCAATATCTCATACAAATATATTATCACTCCTAGAATTACCTACTATAAAAATGGTGTCCTACATCTTGGCATGGACCACTTTGAAAACCGCAATTCTGACTACATGGAAAATTTCTCCCCAATTAGTCCCAACTAGTCCTACTTTTTCGGAATTAGTCCCAAAAAGGACTGAAAGTTATAAGCGATTTAAATGGTCCATGCCAAAGCAAACCTTCATTTTGGCAGGGACAGGCTATATCTAGTGAACCTAAACACCTAGCCAGGATCTGATTATTCAAAAAAAATCTCCCTTTTTTATGGATCCCGCAATGCCTAGAATCAAAACGAAATGAAGCGCCGTTCAAAAAATATAAAGGAATGATTTGGTCCCTGCCAAAATCAACCTACATCTTGGCGAGGACTTTTGAACCAGGTCACCTAGAGAAAATCTGATTATTGGAAACGATTCGTGTAAATTACTCCCAATTAGTCCTAAAGCCACAAAATTAGTCCTCCTTTAGTTTAGGAGATAATCGGAATTAAAGTTTCGTTTTTATAGTACAGGAGCCGACTTCCTATTTAGTGACGATGTTTGTATCTTGTTTTATTTTTGCGTGTTTGTGTTAAAATAATGAAGTGTTATTAACGTATAATGTAAAACAAAAGTATAACGTAAAGTAATACGTAACTTTTATGCATTATCGAAACTCAAAACCTTAATTTTTAAGTCATAAAATAAAAATGATTTCTTAGAGGTATTTTGATCCCGGGCTCCTGGACTATATCAAAAACATGTACAGTCGCGTACAAAATAATTTCAAAAGAAGTATGAAATGGTCATGTATAAAGTTGAATTGTAAAGTTATATTGCTTTTCTTTCGAAACTATTCATATTTGGAGTAGAGAGTGATTTTCTTCCTTCAATGGGTTCACTTGAAACTTTGTACCTATACAGGGTTATTTGTAATTAATTTAAACCCTCTCATCACACCATCAAACTGTACAACTTTCATTATAGAACCAACCTTGAAAACGAAAAAAAAAATCAGCTGTTTCATACATTTCGATGGAGTACCTACCTACGCATTGTACTTATGTATGGAACAGGTGTTTTTTTTCTAGTTTAACAAGAAAATAACAACTCAATGTTAAAAAAATAAAAAAATACAAGATGGCGGCCAACTTTTTTGTTTGTATGCCGATTTCGATGAAACTCGGTTTTTGCTACTATTTTGACAAGAATACAGCAATGCAATGTTAAAATATAAAAAATCCAAGATGGCGGCCAACTTTTTTGTTTGTAAGCCGATTTCGATGAAACTCGGTTTTTGCTATTATTTTGACAAGAATACAGCAACAATGCAATTTTAAAAATATAAAAAATCCAAGATGGCGGCCAACTTTTTGTTTGTAGGCCGATTTCGATGAAACTCGGTTTTTGCTACTATTTTGACAAAAATACAGCAATGCGATGTTAAAAATATAAAAAATCCAAGATGGCGGCAAACTTTTTTGTTTGTAGGCCGATTTCGATGAAACTCGGTTTTTGCTACTATTTTGACAAGAATACAGCAATGCAATTTTAAAAATATAAAAAATCCAAGATGGCGGCCAACTTTTTTGTTTGTAGGCCGATTTCGATGAAACTCGGTTTTTGCTACTATTTTGACAAGAATACAGCAATGCAATTTTAAAAATATAAAAATACAAGATGGCGGCCAACTTTTTTGTTTGTAGGCCGATTTCGATGAAACTCGGTTTTTGCTACTATTTTGACAAGAATACAGCAATGCAATGTTAAAAATATAAAAATCCAAGATGGCGGCCAACTTTTTTGTTTGTAGGCCGATTTCGATGAAACTCGGTTTTTGGTACTATTTTGACAAGATAACAGCAACACTATGTAAAAACTATAAAAAATCCAAGATGGCGGCCAACTTTTTGTTTATGGGCCGATTTCGATGAAACTCGGTTTTTTGCTACTATTTTGACTAGAAAACAGCAACGCAATGTTAAAAATATAAAAACCCAAGATGGCGGCCAACTTTTTTGTTTGTGGGCCGATTTCGATGAAACACGGTTTTTGGTACTATTTTGACAAGAAAACAGCAACGCAATTTAAAAAATCCAAGATGGCGGCCAACTTTTTTGTTTGTGGACCGATTTTGATGAACCTCGGTTTCTGGTACTATTTTGACAAGAAAATAATAATGAAATATTAAAAAATAAAAAGCCAAGATGGCAACTTACTTTTTTGTTTGTGAGCCGATTGATTAAACCATTTCTGTATAAAAATCAGCTGTTTCATTTTGACAGAGTAAGGTATTGGACTTTTATGTATTTGTCCATCATTATGTATTAAATTGTACTTAAAAAAATTCTTAAAAAGCTTTTGCATGGAACAGCTGATTTTTTTTCACCGTAGAAGTCTCATAGTGAAAAAAAACCACTCTAAAATAAAAATAAATAAACCTACCAAATAACCAAAGAACGAAAAAAACAAACACCTGCCAAGTGCCAATTCAGTGTTGCCGTTTTCCCGTAAAATGTTGTCATAGACGAAAGTTGAAAATTAAACCTAATTTAAAAAAAAAAAAAAATGCAAAATGCCAAGTTCACATACATGTAAAATGGGGTGAAAAAATGCTAAATTTGAATAAACAAAATGGCAACACTGCCTTTCATGCCTGTCATTTTTTTCTAGTAACTTTTGACTTGTGTAATAATTTGGAAAAAAAATAGGTAGGTACTAAAAATATTGATAAAAGTCACTAGAATATTAAAATAGTTTTGATAAAAAATGTGTAAATAAAAGCGAATTTATGAAATCAAGCACTCCTTTATTAATAATTATAGGCAAATAGTACCTCCATAATTAACAAAGGTGTAGGTACCTACGAAAATATGTAATAGGATTCAATTTTTCAATTCGATATGGTACCCAGTGATTTATAACGTTTAACTGGAGGGAGGAAGGGCTGCCCCCCTAGCATGACCGACAATACTCGATATATATCGTTTTGTCGACACTCGACTGTCAAATTCCATTGTTTTATGGCAGTTAAACGTGATAAAGCTCTATATCATATTATCGCGTTTCGATGGTCATGATAGGGGGGCATGAGCATATTACACTATCATATATTATTTATCGGATGCTATCTCCGACGAAGATAGTAAACATATATCTCGGATGATATATACATGATAGTGTAATATGGGCCTAAAACTTTATTCCGTTCCGCAATGCGCAGTGTTCCGATTGTAAAACTTATGTTCACAGATACTGTTTGTGCATTCCTCAATCTACGAAAGTTCGTGCTTAATGTTTTACAATCGGAACACTGCGCATTACGGAACGGAATAGTTTTATGTAATTAATTTTTACTGTACGCTTTTGTACATGACTGTACTTATATAAAAAAACGGAATTTCTCCTAAACTAAAGGGGGACTAATTTTGTGGCTTTAGGACTAATTGGGAGTAATTTACACGAATCGTTTCCAATAATCAGATTTTCTCTAGGTGACCTGGTTCAAAAGTCCTCGCCAAGATGTAGGTTGATTTTGGCAGGGACCAAATCATTCCTTTATATTTTTTGAACGGCGCTTCATTTCGTTTTGATTCTAGGCATTGCGGGATCCATAAAAAAGGGAGATTTTTTTTGAATAATCAGATCCTGGCTAGGTGTTTAGGTTCACTAGATATAGCCTGTCCCTGCCAAAATGAAGGTTTGCTTTGGCATGGACCATTTAAATCGCTTATATCTTTCAGTCCTTTTTGGGACTAATTCCGAAAAAGTAGGACTAGTTGGGACTAATTGGGGAGAAATTTTCCATGTAGTCAGAATTGCGGTTTTCAAAGTGGTCCATGCCAAGATGTAGGACACATAAAAATGTTTATATTATAATAACACAGAAGCAAGGCACCGAAGCATTTTAGCACATCAAATTCTATTCACATAATAATAGCAATATGGACGCCTGATAGTAAGATAATAAAAAAGAAATATATTTTACTTTATATAACGTATCTTACGTTAAAAATAAAAAAGTAAGAAAAAAGAAATGTCAGAAAACTTGAAAGAAAGGAACCAAAAATAAAACGGAACAGAAATAATAATATTATCCAGGTTTATTCCTTAACATTTACATTATAATCTAGTTAATATTTTATACATTGTCCAATCGACATGTTGATCGTCTCTCGCCCTTGTCTCTATTGTGTGTACTGTGTAAATAATGTTATGAGCTACACGTATATATTCCAATCCACTACATAGCAAACATAGGCAAACATCTTGAAATCGGGTGGGGATTGCGCCAAAATATAGAAAGTACATGGTTGCGTTCAGAACGTTTGAGCGCCGGTTGTTTGGTTGTTTTATAACTCGCTCTAAGGTTTGGAACGACCAAGAACTTTAAATGTCAATGTCAATACAAATTTTTCATTTTCCATTTGGAATACGAATAATTTAAACTTTTCTTTATACTAAATCAAATAAAATCCGTTTTTTGAGGATCTACCATGATTATTTCAAAAATAAGACATAGAAACATCAAAAATACAAAATAATGTCAAATGACATTGTCATTTTTTCTATAGACAAACGTCAGAACGTTTTACAACCATCATTTTTGATGGTTGTTTGGTTGCAACGCTCTGACGTTTGGAACGGGCCGGTTGTGTCAACCGAACGTCACGCTCAAATGTTTGGAACGCCGTTAGAGCGTTCGGTTGTGGTTAGGTTGCACTCGGAGTGTAGGTTTGGAACGCGCCTCAGTAGTTAAGCTTAGCACTCGCGCGCTCGAACAACGCACACATACACACCTCTCACCGACACTGTATAACTGGAATCTCAAAACAATCTCAAACCACTTAGGCCGGCCACACACAGACGTAATCCCGTTACGGAATTCCGTACATACGTGATTCCGTACAAATCAATGGACTACCACACACATACGGGATTTTTCCGTACGGAATCTTCATACATTATCGAAATTCCGTAACGAGATTCCGTCTGTGTGTGGCCGGCCTTAGTACGTGTCGCAGCGGCGAGAGTCTTTGTGTGTGTGCGATGCTCGAGCGCCCGTAGTACTAAGCTTAACAGAAGTTAGTCTCTCTATTTTATGATTGCGCGGAACGCGTATTTTGGGTATGCGTAAAACATTGAAACAGTTAAATATGGTAGCAGTGAGTTTACGCGCGCTATTGGTCGCACGCGCAAGTCCACATCCATATGCGCGAACTTATCCCAACTCCGTCGAAAAAGTGTCAAGATGTTTGCCTCGTACTGTACGGTTTAATGGTATTAGAAACTCACGAAATACAGAAATCGCAAAAACGTCTACTATTTATATAGGTGGTCCAACTTAAAGCCTCACTTCATAACACTCTATTGTAACTCTCACAAATATAAAAAAAAACATAAATTAAAAATTAACAAATATTTTGTATTTAAAATAAAAATCAAATAAGTACTTATAGTAATTCTACCTTTAAAAGGTAACCTCGAGGCAGGCAAGAGCACTATCAAATGCGTTTTAAGAACGTAGATAAGTCACGCGGCACTTCATACCAACTTTCCAAGTCCTTATTTTTCGAAATGAAATAACCGATTTTAATGAATCTTCATACACACATAAGAATACATCAGTCTGAAAAGTTAATTGAAAATATTTTCGATAAATACTGTTACAGTTAAATAAGACCGATTTTAAATTTTCCATATAAACAAAAATTTCTAACTATCATTTTTTAAAATAGGATATTTCAAAAATGTTTCTAACTAACTTTTTAGACCTAAAATATCCTGCTTAATATGCGTATGAAGTTTCATTAAAATCGGTCCATTAATTTCGAAAAATCAGGACTTGAATGTTTGTACGAAATGCCGTGACGAATCAACGCTCTTAACTGGTATTTAAATATAAATAATTGTAATTTAGCATTGACGCACGATAAAAATAAAGGCAGAGGCATTTATAACAAAATGGCGGTGAAATAGTTTCTATTACTAAACTAAAAACTAAATTAAACGGAGTCCAAAAAAAGAACAAAAAAAATGAATACTGTAAACCAATCTTACAACTATCGGGAATATAATACAACATACATTATTTTACTGATCGCCTATTCGTTGTGTTTGAACACTGTAACTATTCTAATAACTAGTATACAATGGTTTAAGTTTTTTTTTACTGTAAAGGTACACTGCAAAAAAATGTCAATTATATACCGAACTTCCACGTAATTTGTTCAGCACCTCTGCCGGATATAAAACAGCAATTCGCCTATATGAATATATAAATACCTAATGAATTACAGTTTCCAAAACTGTTTTTACCAAAACTAATGGCCACAAACTCTTCTCACAATTTCTTCCTACATTACTCCATATTCATTATTCAGATTCGTCTAAAATGGGCAAATCAACATAATTATTACTTGTAAAACTTAACTGTCAGTCAAAAACACTGATAACGTTTTAAAAAAGTATTTTTAAAGGTGGTAATACTAAAAATTAAGTAGTTTTAAAAAATCTGCATAATAAATGCTTTATAATTTAACCGGATCAATTCGCACAACAACCTACGAAACTTATTTGTGTTACAATAACATCAGTTGCACCATACATACATGTCACAGTTAACCCAACATAAAGATTACAAATTTACAAAAATATATTAGTGTCTCTTTCCAACTGATAGGAGGGCGAGTGGTATAAAGGCTGTTACACACTATGCCGGCGGCACGGCCCGGCTGGTATAGGCGGCGCGCCGAGCCATGCCGGCGGCATATTTACGGTATAAAGGGCGGCAAAAATTGCCGGCGCGTCGCCACCATGTGTGTAAGAGCCCTAAGGGGATATCACACGGAGCACGGTGTATAGGAAGAAAGGTCCTCGGTACAATACGCCTATAGGCTGCTAAAACTTTAAAAACATATCAGACGAGATAATTGTATAAAATCTTATTACTTTTAGAAATTAACAAGGTTTACTTGTCTCAAAACAAGTTTTTAAAGTACTCTAATTGTCGGTAGTTAAGTATATTTTCATGTCATCAAAATTCAAATCGCTTTTCACAACGTGATGTGCGGATGTCAGAATCAGAACCATCGTAAACAATAGAACTATTAGAAAATTAACAATATAAAGGGCTTATGGACGGCCGTAAACGACTAATGTTGGCAACGAGAAATGCAACAATAAGCATTCGATGCTAGACGACGGTGGTTACTCCATTTGGTGCCTAATGTAAGTTGTACCAAGGCTCAGTTTCGCTCCACGGGGCAGTGGGAGCGCGTTACTCCGCGCCGTTGTCGCTTACGTCGATTGGGATCGAGGTCGTGAACGTGGGCGTTTCCAGCTCTTCGTGTTTCTTCATTTTCAGCGCCTGTGACGTCAAACATACCGGTCAGATTTGAGTTACAGTCTAACAGTAATTCCTGAGTAGTATTTGCTTACAAAATCAGAAGATTTTCGACTAACGGAGATGATTTTAGGACTAAATAGTCAAAGTCGAAATATGTTTATTCAAATAGCTAAGTACCTATTTGAATATAAAAGACTTGGCTTTTCATTAAATTAGAAAACAACCTTATTTGTTACAAAAAAATGAGCTACTAGACTATCAAATTATGTAGAGGGAAAAAATCTTTTACATAAGTAGCAACATCATCTAATGAAAAATATTAATACTTTTGAAGCTACCAATTATGAGCACACCATTAATGATACCTACGAAGTATGGCCAGAAAATAGTAGAAACTAGAAATAGAATCCTTGTAATAAAATATTTTTTAAATTAAATGTTATATGACTCGTTTCGAATAAGCACATTTTTATTTACGAAAGTTACTTTTCACACAGAAAAAAACATCAAGTCACTTTAGTAATGTTGTAAAGATGTTATTTTGTTACAAGTGAAATGGAATCACACAAAACCACAATTATTAATGATAAATGACTAATGATTGTGTAGCTTTTAAAGTAAGAAGGAAATGAAAATAAATATTATTTTTTTACTAATACTCGTATATTGTCATGTCGCTAGGGAGCTGACAATGAGGTGATTGAGTGAGCGATGAGTATGAGTAGTACGTACGTACACGTTCACACGTGCACAGAGTGCTCAGTGCGAGTTATTTCATCTCACGTTCGATTCTCGTTCGGTTGGTGAATGTATATCGCTTATCACTGCAGTATATCTCAAACAAGAAGACCCTTCTAACAGATTACTATTTCAAAGCAAAGTATTGCTAAAGAAAAAATAGCATTGGCTAAGTTAGAGCTGGAGCGCACGAGCGACTTTTGTCTCCGCAACTAATTTGTCTCTCACATCAAGTCTACCGGTTTGTATGAAAGTGCGCGCACGCAGCGACAGCCGGCGGACTTTCATACAAACCATGTGAGAGACAAATTGTTAAGGAGGCAAAAGTTGCTCGTGAGCGCTATGTCTAACCCTCGTATCTATAAACGAGTAAGTAATGACTTGAGTAAAACTTGCAATTTTCAAATGCTTCTAATATTTTATTTACATGCAATTTATAGTATAATTAATCCTAAATGGTATAATTAATCCTAAGTGCAGTTTTAGTAAAGTTCTGGTGCATTTAAGATTAATTTATAGTATAAATATTGCATGTGAATATTGTGAATTATAATATAAGAAGCATTTGAAAATTACACGTTTTACTCAAGTCATTATGTACTCGTCTATACAGCGTGAAATTTTAATCATTTGGTTTTGCGCCGTGGGGTGGTCCCACTCATGATTACAAGCTGTTCCATTCATTAAGGTCGAGTAGTTACTGCCACTTTTGACTTTGCATGGACCAGCAGATTTTTTGGCGAGCAGGAGAGTTGGCCCCATAGTAAAAGTTGCTTGTAATCATGAGTGGAACCACCCCACGGCGGGAACCAAATGATTAAAATTTCAGCGTGTAGATGCGGGGGTTAGACTTTATTCCTACAACATAAGCAATGTTTTGCTTTGCAGAAGCCAGCTGTTAAATGGGATTTTGTATTTAGAATAAAAGACTATAGACTGGATACGAAACGAACTACAGACTAATTAAGATGGAACGTGGGGTGGAAACGGTCGCAGTGAGCACCCCGGCATATAGACACATACGCGCTGGCACGTACCGACGCGGGCGCCGCGTGCGCGGCCGGCCGCGGCGCGCACCGCAGGGCCGCCCCCGACGCCAGCTAGAACCCACCCTAATGCTTCAGCTTATAGCTACCGACACGGGTCTAGAGCGCTGCCCGAAACTGGGATCGGTTTCATCGTATTCTTCGGTATCGATAAGTCCCTAAATATTAATAGCATAATACGTTTTAATTTTGTTGGCGGCTTAAACGCTGTAGGCGGCTTGGTAAACTCTAACAGTAGAGGTGGCCACTAATCCTCATACGATAAGAAAGAAAAGATCTTATTGGCGGCTCGGAACATCGTGCGAGACGATGCGCAGAACACAATTTGATCCCGACCATAAACAATGAGGCTTACGCACTAAACATATTTGTATGTAAAATTGCTACTGCGCGAGTCACGTGGTAAAATATAGGTCAAGTTATTTTAACTTCAGTGTAAGTGGGTGAGAGAGGCGAGAGCAAGGGCGCGGCTAGCCGGCTACGCGCATAGTGGCTAACTTCACAGCCGCCAATAACATTGAAACGCATTATACCTACGATAACCGGACTAGACTTTTTCGTCCGGTAGTTCGGGGTTATAGACAATCAGATTTATCTGTCTATTGTCTCTAGAGACGCGCAACCGACGAGTCACGTCTCCCTTGACGCGCATGTAGCCAATCACGCAATGAGGGCTTTTCAAAGTGACATTTAAAAAATAAAAATAGTAACTGTTTGCCTCACTAGAAGGCGTTGATGGAAAGAGGAGTGTCAAAATTGGCTTTTTAAAAAAAACGGCCCGTACCAAAAAGGCAAGTAAGCGCTCGCTGGCTGACATCTGCCCAAAGGGAACAATTTTAGGGTTACATCTGCCTGCCTACTTGAGTACTCTTCGAAGCTTAGTAAAAAAACACATTGACACATACATTTTATCAACGCCATCTATCGAGCCTACAGTTTTTTGTCATTTTGAAAACTAAGGACAGCGACACGGTTCCTACGAACACAAGTTGCGCCGCTACTCAGGAGGACGCACGCTAAAATGTGACTCCTGCATCTTTCGCTCAGCGCTCAAGACCCGTGCGGGGACTATACGCATTGTACAGTCAACGGCACGCCGCGCGCCGGGCTACCACAACAGGGTAAACAGTTCCAATCAATTTTGAACTTAAATGGCGAAGATTTAAGGTTCAAAATAAATTGAAAACTTTTGACAGTTTAGTACGTGCTGCTGACTGTACAAACTATATGTTTGTTCTTATTATACTCATGCCTGCGCTGAAATTTTAGACAACGTGTGGCCTTACTAATATTTTATTGGTTCTACTGTATTTAAACAAAAGTGTGAATATACCAATGCAACACCACAAAAATAATAAAGATTGTTGAAAGCTTTAAAATTTTTCGAGTCTAATAATTTACCATCGAATAAATTGAAAAAAGTCGTTTCAAAACTTTACTATGCTTTAGGACGTGATAAATTATATGATTTAAAACAAATGAAAATAACTTTTATGGACCGAATTCCATAAAATGTCTTATAATGAAAACATAGTGTGAAAAGTACAAAAAAAAAGAAAAAAGGCAATTTTTGCATTCTTAAACAAGACAGACGCGAAAATAGTCAAGCAAACATAGTAAGAACTAAAACTTCAGCGCATAAGATAGACATAAGTACATGAATAAAGATAAATACAACATAAAACATAATAGTTCAGCAACATACAATAAAGGAAAGAAAACACAATATTACATAAATAATTGATAATTAGTTTTGAAGACCCAAATAATTATGTTAGTAGTTCTTTTCCTAATAGGTTCATATACTCGAAGATAGGGTATATTTTATTCCTATTTATTTTCTTTAGCTTTATGCTGTATAAATGTTTATGAGAAAATATCCTAAAGGCATCATTAGATCTACCAATACCATAATAATCGTCGGGGTGTGCTGTACGGATATGTACGTACATCAAGGGTCTATATTTTATTGTGTGTGTACTTTCTGTTCGCCGAGAGTTGATAATATATTACGAAACCGTCTAAGAATATCTACGGTCGCTTTTTTATCGCAATATGTATGATGGGCGTCGCTTATCGCCGCGCGCACTGATTTTTTTGGTAGCACCAGGCGGGGCTCACTCCGCGCTTAAACTTTTATAATTAGCATACTGCTCGCGGCTGACTCAGTCGAGCCAGCGCACGAGGGGTGTCTGTCATGTGTCGGTTGAGTTGAAACAGAGCTACGCGACAGAAAGAGAAGCGCTTCGGAGGCGCTTTTAATAAAAGTAACGCAGCGCTGTGCAATTTGAAATTGTGCTTTATTGCCGTGCAGCGAGAGTAGCTTATTATTTGATTTTTCTCGCGCAAATGAGATTTCTGTACGTACTATTACATATTTCTGTGGTAGCAGGCAGCTCTTGGTAAGCGCAGGGCTGCCAGCTTCCACCACGGGCGACCTTTGTTGACCGATAGAGACACGGACTGGCACTTTCAGTGAAGAGACCGAATTATTTCAAATGAAATTCCACTTTGGTTACTTCAGCTTACGGTCCGCGAGGAGAACTAGCATACGGTGCTAGGAGAACCGTATGCTAAAGTGATTAAGATCCACTTTGAATTTGGCAAAGAAATTATTGTTCTTCGCAGCTCTACTTCGTTCGTGTGCGCTAACCTATAGGGTAATAAATAATTAGCGGGTCTTAATTTATAAATTGATTAGAATCCCTTATTTACTTTTAGGGTTCCGTAGCTTAAATGGCAAAAAACGGAACCCTTATAGATTCGTCAATTCGTCATGTCTGTCTGTCCGTCCGTATGTCACAGCCACTTTATTCCGAAAGTATTAGGACTACACAGCTGAAACTTGGCAGGAAGATGTATTCTGTAAACCGCTTAAATTTTTTTTTCACAAAAATAAAAAAATAAAAGATTAAGGGGGCTCCCCATACATGGAACTGAAACTGAAAACAATTTTTTTCTTTAAACCAATACGTGCGTGGTGTTTATAGATAGGTCTTCAAAAATGACATTGAGGTTTCTAAGACTATTTTTTCTCAAAGTCAACCGTTTGAAAGATAAACACTGCCAAAATGGTAAAATGTGTGTCCCTCCTCTAACTTTTGAAATAAGAGAATGAAAAATCTAAAAAAAAATATGCGATAGATTCACTTCTCAGGCGTCGGGAAAATCAAAAATCAAACCAAATACCAACTAATTACCAAAGTACTTTCAATAAAACCGCGCTAGTATCCGTTAAAAGTGTTTTATTTCATGCGATAGATCTTAATGAACACTTTCAACGAAAATTGGTTTGAACGAGATATAGTTATTAGTTTTTGAGATATATAACATTTTCCAAAACTTGGCCCTAACGCCCCGAAAGGGTATTAAATATGGTATGGTATAAGGTAACTACGGAACCCTACTGCGCGTGGCCCGACACGCACTCAGCCGTTTTTTTTATCAACTCTCCGCAATCAGACTAGAGTACGTGCGGAAAGAGTACCGGTATGGGATTTGTGCTTGATTACCGTATTTGTCATGTTGACGGCACTAATTATGTCATTATAGTGCGCGACTATACAGGATATATTTTGAACACTGCACAAATATTTTGGTGTAGTTTAGACCGTCAAACTGAACAACTTTGCCTATGGGACCAACTTAATCAGAGCATAAAAATAATCAGCTGTTCCATACATTTTGGTCGAGTAGATATTGACGTTTCCTAGGGAACAGCTGATTATTTTTTTGCTCTGATTAAGTTGGTCCCATAGACAAAGTTGATTAGTTTGACGGTCTAAGCCACACCACAAAATTTGTGCAGTGTTAAAAAAAACACCCTGTATTGACTTGATAGACGACATCATATCGCGTAATCTTTCCGCTCAGACTGTATGTGTGTTGTGTATACAAGGTTATTTTTAGTTCATACAAAACCTCTCGTGGCCATCAAACTGAACAACTTTCATCATGGAACCAACCTTGAAATCGGGAAAAAGGAATCAGCTGTGTTTCATACATTTAGATGGAGTAATCATCGTACTTTTGTATGGAACAGCAGATATTTTTTTCGTAATTTCGATGTTGGTCCCATAATGAAAGTTGTTCAGTTTGATGGTCTGATCAACCCCACGAGAGGTTCGTATGAACTAAAAATAATCTTGTATAGTGTGTATGTGTGTGTGTGTGTACCTGTTGCAGCTTGTAGTGGTTGATGATGTCCTGGTCGGCGGGGCAGCTCTGCGTGAAGGCGTCCAGCTGGTACATGTGGTGCATGTAGCGCCACAGCGCGCGGAAACTCGGCTAACAACAAACGTACCAATTAATATTATTTATTTATAAGAACTTCAAGAGCTAATAAGATTATCTTAGAATGCTGATCAAATCAGTTGGGTGTATATAGCGATCTGAAACTCCTCCATTCACTCCGTGGATAGCCATCATCAGATCATAGCCAAGTCAATCGCACTGCAGGTTACCACCCGTTCTTGGTTGATATACCTCTTATACCAAACGCTGCTCAACATCGTTTATAATGCGCACAGCTAAGGAATGGAATTCCCTGCCGGCTCGGCGTCTGTTTCCGATCTTGACTCTTTTCAAGGCCAGAGTGAAAAGGCACCTTCTGGGCAAGCTTGCTCCGTCGTAGACTCGGTCTTTGCTTTTGGGCTAGACTTGGGTCAACAGCAAACCCATTAATTATAAAAAAAAATCCTTGTCGAAGAACTAAGGCTTCAAAGTTACCTCGTTTGTATCAAAATCGACTGGTGTCTTTAATTATGTGACCGCCACTGTATATCGCGTGATATAGCGTTTTATCGACACTCAACTTTCAAAATCGATTGTCTTTTGACAGTTAAATGTGACAAAATGCTATATCATATCGCATTTCGATGTTCATGCTAGGGGGCCTGAAGCGGGGTTTTTACCGCAATTTGCTTACCGGGATTTCGAAGTCGACGAAGTATTTGCCGGCGACGCGGATGTGCTGCAGCCGCGGCATCAGCTCGCAGTCGAAGCAGCACATTGTGTCGCCCGTTAAGAACCTGCGACAAAACAAACATTATTTTGAAGCTATGAGATCAGGGGGCTGATTATGTAACTTTGTTGCAATCAACTCTGACAGAAATCGCTGTTACATTGCCACAGAATACATAATAGTACTACAGAAGATCCACTCCGCAAAGTCATTTAAATAAATAGCGACTCTATCCCAGACGCAATAAAGTGCAATTCAGGTCGCACACCGCTCCCTTGCGTACAGTTATATTCACCTAGAAGTTGCCTATCTTTCTATCGCGTAGCTCTTATTTCTTCTAACGACTTCAGGGTTGTCTTCTATTAAATAATAATTAATCTGAATACCTACAAGTTATTGTGTTAGCATTGTGAGGAGCTCGGTGGAGCAGTGGTTTAGGCCCAGCGATTGCGGAAGTTAAGCAACGTTCGCAAGGGTCGGTCATGGGATGGGTGACCAAAATTTATTATCTCGAGCTCCTCCGTGCTTCGGAAGGCATAATAATAATATTCTATTCTAGTGAATCTACCTATTACTAGACAAGCATTCTTCTTACCTTTCGATGTCGATTGGAAGTGTGAAAAACGTAAGGTTCGGATCCTTTTTATTATTGTTAAGGCAGCCCATTGCGATGCAATATGCCTTCATTTTGGTTAAACATGCAAACGAACGACGCGACAATACGCGACAATATACCCGAAATCGAACTAATGTTGCTAACGTGCGACCCGGCCGGCACGCGGCGGCCGGCCCACTGAAATTAGTCCGACGGAACCTGACCGCCGGGTACTTGTAGCTTCGTGCCTAAAGAGCGGAGTGCGCCTAGCCTGACATTGCTTCTTAAGCAGGCCTGCTTTAGTAAGAATCAAAAAGACAACTATCTTATTTAAAGCAGCAATGTAACCCTAGACAAAGTTGATGTGTGTATGTGCCTCGTGTACGTACCTAGTGGCGCGGCGCTCGAGCAGCGCGTCGATGCGGCCTAAGTGCGCGCGCAACGACGCCGACTTCTGCTCGTCCTTGCGCACTAACACCAGCTTCAGCTTCGAGTACAGGTTCTCGATCAGAGACGCTACTTCTTTATCCTGGGAACAAACAACAAGCATAATAAGCAAGCGCAATGAGCTAACGAGAAACCCAAAAGTCTGCAAAGACTTTTTATGAAGATTATGTCCGTAAAACGTCCGTCGTTTGCTGTGGTCTAGTGTTTCGCCCACCCGTGTAATACGCAGGTGTCCCAGGTTCGATTTTCAGGGAGGGTACGATTTGTACTCGATTTGAATGGGTAGGGCTTATTTCAAGTCCGCCTGGCTAGCTACCACCATCTTACCTAAGTCTGACGCCATAACAACAATTTAAAAATTGTAGTGTTCCGGCAGTTAGAGATAACATAGCCAGTTCCTCAGTGATGAGTATTCCGGGTGTAGTGCGCTCTAGCTTCAGGTGAGGTGAAGGTCAAGAATTATCCCGTTTTTTTTAAATAAACAAAATTAAGTGGTACAGTCGAGTTCATTAATATGTTGGCATTTTTGACAGGCTGTTGACCTTTATTATAAAACCATAAAGGTTGATGAGCTGTCAAAAGTGCCAACATATTAATGAAATCGACTGTACCTGTACAAACAAATTGTGGCCACCCGGTACTGATTTCATGATGTGCCGTTCGATCTTCTCGTTCTCGAGAATGGCGAGTCCGTTGTCAATCAGGATAGGTGGGTGCGTCGCCTCGAAGTTTGTGCGGAAGTCTGGAGGGGGCTTCTGCATGTCTACTGTTGTAACCTGCAATGAACAAACGACAATCAGTCAACTGGAAGCCGGTTAAATGGATGTGGATACTCCAAGGGTCCGTACCAAGCGCTTTGCCAATACATTTCTTATGCGAACTGCTAAAGAATGAAATGCGATGCCTGCTTATGTATTCCCCGATAGTTACAATGTTGGTCTCTTCAAGGCAAGAGTAAATAGGCATTTCCTGGGCAAGAATGTTGGATACGGCACCTTAGACCACATCCTGTTTATGAAGCAAGATGGTGGTCAAATGCCTGTCAAGTTACTGTTAAAAAAAAATATCTGCTCGGACCACGCTCCGTGGGTTGGGTAGTCCATCGACAAGATGAACCGATGATCTGGTAAAGATCGCGGAAAGTCACAAGTACCGATCGTCGTGGAGATTGGAGGAGGCATGCCGAGCAGTGGATAACGTGCGGCTGATAAATAGGCGATGAAAAATGCTTAATTCAACATTTTAGATCATCATTATGTTTTATGTCCACAACACCACCGGGGAACATTGTTTGATGGTTTTTTTTATAACTGCTCCATATTCATAGGGTCCTGCCCCCCTAGCCTTAGCCAAAGTAACACTTGCAAATTTTCGTTATCGTTTCGCTTCGAAACATGTATGGACTTGACGTTTTAAATTTCGATAGTTAACGAAACCTTATGTCAATCCCATACATGTTTCGAAAGCGAAGCGATAACGAAGATTTGCAAATGTTACTTTGGCTAGGCCCTCAGGTCTTTACTTTATTTTTAACCGACTTCTTCTGCTTTACTCTTTTATTCCAGTTCTCTCAATTTTTCTTCTAGCACTGACATGCCACATACTTTTTTCTTTCTATATCCATCATCATACATTTCCATAACGGGTGGGATAAGGGTGGGATTCCCGCCTGTTTGATGTTAGAAAATACTGAGTACCTCATACAAAAATGTCAATTGCGATTCGTTATATGCGTGAGATCGAAGTTATTAATGGAAAAGTTGAACTGGCAATAATTGGATCATAAACATACCTTTTAGTAATTTAATTACATTACATGAGTAAGTACACATTGACAAGATGCAGAAAGAGCGAAAGGCCAACGATCTATCTATACATTGATGCATTACATCAATGTATAGATAGATCGTTGGTTAGGTATCATATTATGTATCAATGTATGATATCAATATTTTTTTATTAGAAACATTCTTAGTCTTGTCAGTCAGGTCATGTCTGTTCTAAAATAATGTTTGGCTCAAGAATTCCTTTAAAAGTAAATCTGGGTATATAAAAACCATTCTTATATATACCCAGATTTACTTTATTTCAATCTATTTGGGCTAGGTAGCACTTAAATAAAAAGACTGGGCTACAACACTGTGGTGTACCTAATAGTTTTAGATTTAGGTTTTTGGAGATCAATTCGGCTGCAATAAGAATCTAGTTTCTCTTTCATTTTATGCGGTTAATAGTAGATTGTTATACGAGGGTCAAAAGGAAGCAATTCCCATTCGAGATATTTAGTCGCCCGAGCATAGCGAGGGCGGCTATAGTTCGAGAATGGAATTGATGACTTTTACCCGTGTTAAACACTCTACTTTTCATTTCGAATTTCAGGAAAGTAAAAAAAGTCTTAGTTATTCCAAAATGTTTATTAATAAAAACATGTACCTACTTAGTAACTACATTGGTAGACCTTATACTAATTATTACCTATACCAACTTACCTTTAAAAAACTAGAAAAATTAGAACAATTTGTGAAATTTAAAGTTAAATTCTTGCTTGGAATAAGTATTTACAGTTTGATATAAATTATTATGATGACAGATTTGGCTTTGTTGGATGCCTGTAAAAGTTGGAGATATTCTTTGGTCTTTGATAAGACGGTAAGTCCATTTTTTTTTTCTTTTATTTTATTTGAACTTTTTGTTTTGGTTTTAAACTCATTTTTAGTAAATACAAAATCAACACAAAACTTTAATACGGCACACACAGCTCAAAGTCACAGAGTTAGGTAATTCTCCCTCCAATATTTTATAGTTTTTCTTATTTTAAATTTGGAACACGTCGCGTCGCCGGCCGCTCCGCCCAATGTTTTTAATTTTGCACTGGCTGTTTATACCATGTTTTGTTGTTGTTCGTGAATGCGCTTTACAAGGCTGCAACTTTTTTTAAACCATTTGTTTTTAACTATTGTAAACTTTTTCATTGCCAAATTCAGTTCTATTTTTAAATTACTTTTCCACCGTGGAACGAAGAGTTTTGGACCCGCTGCTCAGTTCAAATATACATCACTTTCCGAATATGAGAAATGAAAAATATTTTTTCCTATTTCTTAGTATCTGTAATATTCGTCAAGCACGGCCTCGGCAGCCTTCGCGGCGATCACGTCTGCTTCGTGTCGTGACAGACAGACAAGCGTGGCCTTTCTCTTTGTCGGGACCTCCCTGAGTGATGGATGTTTTAGTTATTGCCATTGTGAAATGGACCCGAGTGTAACGCAACTATTAGGAAGGAGCTAAGCGTTGAATGCCAAGCAGCAGTCTAAAATTGTGATACAATGTCACAGTTCTCTTTTAGACAAACATAGTCGGTAAGATTTTTTTACATCTGTTGAAAAGTGATGCCGTAATTTTTTTGACAATATTGTTTGAAAGAGACAGCATCACGTTCAAGTAAAACGGGTGTTTAATTTTTTTTGTAATAACACCGATTATGTTCTGCTTAACCGCCTTAGATTTCTAGAAGAAATAATGATCGGTAAAAGAATACAAGACCAGCCCCCCTAGCCAAAGTAACATTTGCAAATTTTCGTTATCGCTTCGCTTCGGAACATGTGGATTTGACGTTTTAAAATTCGATTGTTAACGAAACCTTATGTCAATCCCATACATGTTTCGAAAGCGAAGCGATAACGAAGATTTGCCAATGTTACTATTGGCTAGGCCCTCTGAAATGAGAAGTTTCCATTTCGATAAAACTTTGTAGGACTAATGTTACCATCGTATCCCTAGGGAGTAGGTAATATAATATAAACTATCACGTAATGAATAAAGGTTTGTCACATAAAATAGAAAGATACCGAGATTGATGATATTGATATGATTACCAATCACCCAAATGACGACAATTTTATTTGCAGATAAGTGAGTCAGCAACTAGATAGATAACTAACAACAACCTAAACTTCACTGTAAAATAAAAATTCCATTCCAACCTCATGTCATATAACTTCAAAAATAATAGGACATCGTGACTGGACTCCGTCTCGCTGACCATAAATCTATGGGAATGTTCTCTACAATTTACAATCATAATTTTGAAGGGAAGCTTCTTCGCCTTATTTGCAATAGACTTCTGTGATTTATTGTTTACTTTCTTTTTGTGTTTCAAATTATGAACGGCCATTTCTGGCAACAGTTTCCACTGAAAACCAGCATCATGTTATGTGGCTTGTCTATATGTATATTATAAGCTTGTCGTCTAGCTCTGTTTTCCATATTTTCTTATTACCAATCAATATGAATAGATTGTTTTCAAAAATATCTTTTGGTTTTTAAATAACTAAGTTTGTCCTTTTAAATGAATTTAATCTTATCTAAATTATGTCATCAAACTTTTGGCAACAAAGTCGTTGGACTGTAATTTATAGATAGAGCTTGTTAATACCAACCTTTAGGCTGATTGTCTTGAGTTCCGCTAATAAGTACAAGTCCATAAAGTACTCCTGGCAAAACAGGCACGCGCCCTTCCGTCGTCCATCGATGGTCGATGCCTGGAAACAAATACAAATATATCATTAAGTTTCATATTATTTGCATTCAAAACTTCGATCAAGAATATAATAACTTCCACATTTGCGTGCTGTTTAAGTTCGTGAAGCAGTATTCTTGATCGAAGATTGACAATGTCCTCACTTCATTTTACTTATGTTTTACTTTATTTTATACAAAAGAAAGAAAGAGAGATTCATCACCACGATACAGATGATACAAGAGGAGTGATTGAAGTCAAATTGTATCTTTAAAAAATTCATACTTCAGATCAAGCAAGCATACCTACACAGGTACACAGTTTAGAAAAACAAATACCTTATTGTCTTAGTGTTTTAGGGCCTACAATTCTTTTAAACAGAACCAGTCTAGGGTCCGTATTTATAAACCGCTCTCTATTTGAGAACTATTTTGAGATCAAACAGGAAGTGCTGTTCCTATAAAAAGAGCATCTCAATTATGATCTCAAGATAGGTAGCTCTCAACGTTGAGAGTGGTTTATAAATATGGGCCTAGGCTAGGACCAACTTATTACCCTTTCTGTGAATTCTCAAATCTCTATTCTCTGCAATGGTTCATAGGACTACTGGTTTGATGTTTCAACACTTTCAACTAAGTTTATAAGTTCATGATAAATTAACTAAGTATTAGTTTATAAAACACGAGCATTTTTATCCTTGTAAAAAAAACCGCTTTTGGTATTAAGATCTTATAATGCGGAGGGACAGAAATCAATCCAAAGCAAAATCAAAGTTGTTACTTAAATTAAAATTTAAATACACAGGGTTCCAGAATACAACACATAATTAAAAATGCAAATTCTGACGTAATAACCATTCAGAATAGCTCCAGTTATTTATAAACAATAATATGTAATAGTTTGCAGTTTAAATATGCAAACGCCTAAAAAAACAATAAAAACTTATCGTATTTTTAGAGAGAGACTCTTGGTTTTATGAGATCGAACATTTAACCGGTGAGCGCGTCTCTGATATAAAATAAAGTTGGTTAAGTCAGTTTAATCATAATTTATTGCTAATTAATTAGTAGCATCCACTATTTCCGTACATTAAGTAACGTGGAGCCAAGTAGTGTAATATTTGACCTGCATTGCTGGTTACTGGTCGGTGGATCCACGTAATAGTATAATCTTATTTAATTAGGAAATTGAGATAAGAATATAATTAATCTTTTTGTAATGAATAATCATCAACTGATTTTGAATAGCTAGATGTAATAACTCCATCCATTAACTAGTAACTACTTTATAAACCTTTGTTTTGATTCTATGAATAGATAGATACTAAGTGTCTATTATAAAAGGTCTAATACTCGTCTAGAATCTAGATTAGGTACTTGTGATTTAAACGTAAAGGCTGGTTTACATTAGATTATTTTTAGTAAAGTACTTTAGTAGCACGCGAGTGATTTAGTAGTTTTGGTGCATTTCCAGTGACTGTTTAGATGCTTCCAATACAGTGTCATTTGACTAAAGCACTTTACTAAATACGCTACTAAAATGTCGATTTACATGCTTCCAGTGCGAGGAAAGTGTCGCGCGGGGGGCGAGCGGGCGGCGCGGGCGCGCAGGGGGTGCTACTGGAAAGCGATGATTCCAGTTGAAAGGCCACTAGAATGTACTCTTTAGTTATAAGACGACCGTTTACATGTTTCAACTAAAGCACGTAGAGTGACTAAGATAATGTAAACCAGCCGGAAGCGTTATCGCTAAATTAGTACAAGTGGAGGTCCTACTACTAGAAGGTACTTTGTGTGTTAGTTTCTAAAGGGTTAACAGTTGTATTTTTGTCTCAAATCGAACTAAAATGACACACAGTAACAGACGCAAAACAGTGTCAACCTGTCAACCATTTAAGGCAGAGAAAACCTCCAAGTCGGAATATTCATAAGATCTATTGTTAAGCCGTGTCCAATTGTTCGTTTGTTGTAGATGTAGACTCTCGTTTTCAACAAGGACGTCTGTTTACTGGCAACATTGTTATTATATTACGATTAAGCCGTTACGATTACCCACCTTCTGTCTGATATGAAGTAGTTAACTACCTAGTTGCGAATCTAAAATAAGTAAGTTACTATCGTTTATGTTTTATCGACCTATAAATGACTGTCGTAAAGTGGCATTCATTTGTAGATAAGTAACGGAAAATAGGACGTGGACGTGGACATACAATACAAACATTTCAATTAGTTCCATTCCATTTAACTTTTTAACATTAGCATAATCTATCTACACAAAACTGAGTTGTGAATTGTGATCAAAGAGTTGCCCCAAGAATCCCTACAACCATAATTTATTCTTCACTTCAAAGATTTTCTATATCACAACTTTTATTTGTTATCTTAGAACAACATTCAATTTGCAAATCGTCTTGTAGGGCTATACTTAGTTCACTATAATTCTTATTCTAGGGAAAGCTACATCTTCATCAGGCAAGCTTCAAGAGCATTGTTCTAACCATAGCACTTATCATAACAGTGTTGGTCGTATGCTAAACGTATGCTCTAATTTCGCGTTGGCGTGTTGAAAGCTCTTTGTATTCGTGACTCATTCTGTTGTCTGTGTCCGAGGTCAAAGGGCTTTCCATGTTGAGCAATACTCTTTTGTTACTTACTCATACTTTCTAGCTCACTATGTCATGTCATACGTTTTACAACCTTCTTATGGTGTCGCCAGGAATATGTAATGGAAGTTGATGACTGCTCTCATGCGACCTTTCAATTGATGACTGTATGAAACGAAATGTATTAAAAAAATCAGCTCTTAGGAATTCTTTTCTAACCTTATGCGCTGGCATCAACAATAGTCAATCAATCAAAAATGTTATGTGCATAAATGAAGGTAGGTGATATATACCTCCCGCATTCTTTTTATTTGGTCTGAGAGTCTGAGATAAAAACGAAAATTCCGAATCGGGCCCTTGTGGGTGGTAGGCTCTCCATGGAGAGCGTTTCCCTGCGTGATCGAATCAGAAATGAGGAGATCCGAAGGCGAACTAAAGTAACCGACATCGCTCGAAGCATTGCTCAGCTGTAGTGGCAGTGGGCTGGACACATAGCGAGAAGAACCGATGGCCGTTGGGGCGGAAAGGTTCTGGAATGGCGACCGCGCACCGGACGACGACGCTCCGTGGGTAGGCCCCCAACAAGGTGGACCGACGATCTGAAGTTCGCGGGAAGCTGATGGATCGGGCAGCGCAGGACCGATCGTCGTGGAGATCCTTGGGGGAGGCCTATACCCAGCGTGGGTGTCGTGCGGCTGATATGATGATGGGTGGTGGGCTGGGGTTATGTTATGGGCATTATGCCTATCCTCTTTATCCATTCACAAGGAAGCTGTGCCCCAAATACACAGCTATAAAAATAAAAACAAACAGCAGATGATGATGTGAAATACAACTTCTCGCCGTAGACTTCTGAACAAAGGGTGACTTTTGGCGTTCATCAATAATTATTTCCAGAGGTTGTGGCGTACAATTCTTATATTGGCATTGAGCAGAAATTTGCCTCGGTTCGGTATCAACGTTTATTTTCTAAATTATGCATCTTACAAGTCTGTATCGCAATATAAATTATATGGTTCAGGTGTTCCCATATCATTTTCTAATCTTCTACCATCCTCGTTACGGTTAAGCGATCGCAACACAAATAATTATATGAAAGTGACTATTAGATATAAACGATATTTTCTATCCTGCCCCCTGTTTAAATAGCCAGCTTTCTATTTGCTTGAATGCAAACGTTAACTTAAAGTACAGAATACGTCATTTAAAGCTTAAAAAGAATTATGATAAGTTCATACACTTAAAAACGTTTATTTATGGAACTGACAAGCTTACGACATGAAATTTTATGGTACATATTGCTTATTTTTAAACTAACTAAGCGTTCGATTGAACACGGTGGGTTATGTATGATAATGGTATGTAAGACTGCTGTCTTAAATTATTATGGTGGTAAGGAGAAATTTTGAGTGTGAACTAGAATAGTGACAGTGGAAGAGTGATAAATGAAATGAACAAACGTATCTATTGTTGTTTTCATTTGCATGCGCCAGCGCATGTCGGAATGCACGGTGTATATGATTTGGAAGAAGCAAGAGACAAATCAAAGGCATGATTTGGACGAAACATTACAAGAGACAAATCAAAGGCTAGGTATTCATACACCAAATAGAAAAAAACACTACCTATAGTATCCTAACATCAGAATTTGTAGGATTTGCAAATGAGATCTAACAAAAAATATTTAAGAACAAGAACTAAACAACCTTATGATTAGTTATAATATATACTTACCTTCAACTAATGGCATTTGCCATTTGTGCACGCACGCTTATCGTCAAATTTCCAAACCTGTTTGATGCAAGCTATTTTAAGATATGAATAAATCCTAACCTAACCTAAACCAGTTTTCAAATTCCATTATACAGTTTGAATGAAAACTTTTTATTCGGTAAAATAATGTTAGTCTAATAAAAAATGTTCTTAAAGACTTGCACTTAGTAATATTTGCTTATATCTTACATAATATCTAGGTTAAAGATGGTACAGTTTTTTCTGTAAGTATAACTTCCGTTATTATCAGCCAAAGTCAAATAAGCCCCATATTTGCGAATGTATGTAAACAGTTTTCCCATATCTATGTATCCGGCATAGTACCACTGCGATAGTGTCACTAGCCAGAGTGGAATAGAAACCCAGCAACGCGATCAAGCAAGACGAGCACATCCATGGATGAACGACATGGCCGACACTTGAAAACGATTAACTCGAAACTGAACAACAAAACAAGTGAAATGCATAGAGAATGTTGTCGAAAGTTCCTGATATTCATGATTTTCACCCGTTGCGAATAGTTCAAACATCAATTCGCATCTGGATGCGAATACGACGACCGGAGGGATCATCCTACTGATTTTCCAAAAAAAGTTAAGTATGTTTTATTTTTATATGGAAGCGTGGGTGTCTTAGCTGTGCATAATGCATATCAATAACGCAGTAGTTACTTTAAAACGAAAATAAACATTACATAATCAATGCTTGACCTAGAAAACTATAAATTCTGTATATGACGCTCTGTTACCTCATAGTAACAGTTAATTATGTGAGTGCCTTTCTAGGTAAGACTTGAAATACGATCAACTAACAGACTTCCTTTTACATAAATGGTAAAGCATGAATAAACCCTAAAAGTGGTATGTCAGTAGATAACATCGGTACGTACGACGCAAGTTGTGATGAAATTATTCAGTAAGAAGTCGACAAGAAACTGCAAAAAAAACAACGGAGTAGTCAGTCACGACGGCCAACGATGCGGATCGCGTCACTGCACCTCGCAGAAGACAGATTGAAAACAAAATAAATTGCAATGCCAAATTACAACATTCCACTTTAGCACGATAGGATAAGTGTGAGCGGCGTACGTTAGGAGACCAACCAACCGTGACAAACAAACATCAGAGTCAACGACATCACCCGAACATATAGGCACTTTCAGTTTCGTGAAATCGAAAGCAACACATACATCTCTCGCGTACAGCAAGACGCGCCATTTTAGTTAAGATGGCGGCGAAAAAACTTGATAATCCGTCATGGCAGCGTGCGCCGGCGCAGCGCATCCAGTGGCCGTCAATTTGTCAATGGTGCCGACTTTAGGCGCGCTAGCCGCTCGCACGTAGCAAATGTGCATGGCAGACGATTTATGACACAATTAACGGGACAACAACCAGTTTAGTTGAATCGGTTAGTTCTTACAGATCCCGAGATGAATATTCGCAATTTGTTTGATCTCTTTCTAGTAGAATGACGACCTCGAGCGGTTTTGTCTACGTTAAAATGTCTGAAATGACACCCTAACGTAGACAAACCCCTAAGACAAACCCTTTGTTTAAACTGTCAACATGATATCTAGGGGTAGACAACATTTTTGTCAGGTTCGTCATGCTACGCCTGCAGGGCCTCGTTCACCATCGATAGTGGGGTTTTCTACGAAAGAGCAGTATGTAGAGTCCGCTTAAGATGCACGGAAGTGCACTGACCCGCGACAGTGAAATGCAAGCAGCACCTGATCACGGACCGGCCTCAGCTGTGAAAGTGTACCCACCTCTCCAATTACCGGCCGGCATCGCCTTACTTGGATCTAGTATCTCTGAGGTAATTTGATGAAAAGCGAAAAGCTTCAACTTTTTAGATGTGCAACTTGATAGGTGTGCCGATGATCCGCAATCAGACGATAAACATGATAATTACGTCAATAATCATTATTTTATAATATAGAAGGATAATTATAATTACTGAAGAGATACTATAATGATATCTGTCTTAGATTAACAGTTTATATAAGAAGAATTTTGAGATTTTTTGGGTTTTAAAGTTGGATCAGACGCAACAGATGAAAATTTATATTTTCATCTGTTGCGTACTTACTACTTACTTACTTACTTAAGGATTTCACTTCACTTTAAAATAAGGTTCGGCTCTGTACGGTAATATTGTCAGATTTCATCACCGATGAAAAACACAGCAGGAAATTATCTTGGTAGACTATATAAGAAACAATTTTAATTATTATTAAAATTGGTAAATGTCAAAACATAAACGAGAGTGATGGACTGGGAGTTGGGACCAAACCAGACCGTCCGGAAACGCAAGGCGCGGCGCTTGCACAATGCACGCTGGGCGCCATCCGGTGCGGCATTATTGCAACAATGCACTCGCTCCGGATTCCTTTCAGGACCCACCATTCAACTGGCCAGTTTGCCATACAACATACAACTAGGCAAAATTTGGATTATTTAGAATTTTAGAACATTCTTCGAAACAACCCAAAACGTGACAAAAGGAATAGGACAAATATTAAAAGCTAAACGACGAAACGTGCAGCATACGGAAGGAGCTATTGCAAATGATGATGATATAAGAACTAATAATGCTGATATCATAAAACCAACTAAAACAAACATGTGTGTAATACACACAATGAGTAATAAACAAAAAACTTAAACGGAACTTAGAATATTTCACTAGTACGCAAAATCAAAACGGGCACAAAGATGTACTGTTTCTTGAATAACAAATTAATAAGTGGTTGGTATTCGAAACATGAATAAGCAGTTAGCCTTTCTTGGCCTTACATGCAGTATTGTATGCAGAAACTAACTGAATGTTAGAGAGTCGTTCTGGTGCATTACAACGAATCACTATGAAATCAGATGATAAACAAACAAGTTATTATGACAGTTATAGTTTCTTGTTATTAGAGAAAATTAATTTATGGAAGGGAAAACAAGTAACAGTTATAATATCAGTTTACTGAAGATAATGAATATATCATTTTGAAATGACACACAAATTCCATCTTTTGGCGAAATATAGCGATTTAAAAAAGCGACCCAAAAGATAAGAAGAATGCAAATATTGTATTTAGAAAAACTAATACCATAGAAATAGCAGTGAGGCATTGATAACGCATGATTCTCTACTCTATGACCATTATGACCTTGTGATTTGTTGTAGTATTTTCTCGACGAAACTTCCCGTTCAGGCATTAAATTGTGATGATCTCACGACACAATATGAAGTGGGTAAATATGGCAGAGATGACAATGACATCATGGGCTGGTCTTAGCAAGTGCTACCAAATGATTTAAAGTTCATTACTCACGAACTCACGATAGTAGGTCTAGGTATGTACGTGGTTACTCATAATTTCATTAAAAAGTATGTTATGACTAACTTATACAATGTAGTTAGTGCCTCTATGGCGAATGTGGATACGTGTTGAGGATAAAAGAGCTGCATTATGAATTCAACTAAAAATTATGTAGTAGGTATAATTGATATTTTATCGTATATTTTCATGAAATCACAGATATTTGTATAAGTTTTTGACGATCACGTGCTTGATAAACCAATCCTTTCTGTAGTCTTGAACTTTGCAAATAATATCACGCATTTGAAAATATTTTTCGTACGTTAGTGTACAGAGCAAATTCTGCACAATTTATTAATAGAAAGGATCGTTCTGGCAGCGTGACCTCACGTAATCGACTGCGATTTGTGTCAGCACAGCTGATCGCAGAGAGAAAGGCTAGCCAAGTCAAAGCTAATGCTCAAATTGTTATAAAATACAGCAACGATACAAAAACAATACATACTCTTAACATGATTGTCGATGGAGTTGATAGAGAATACTACATCAAACGAAACTGGCTTGTAATAGAAATATTACAATAAGATCGTCAAATTATTATTCACATTATTACCTATAAAGCCTATACTCCAGCCTTTCTATTATTTCATACCAACATAAACTTCTGGTATCATGATTTTAGAACTATAAAACGCAGCAGTAGAATTACAAAACATAAAAAAAAATTAAAACGATGATCTTAAAACACAAAAAGGTTAACAAACAGACAGAGTTACTTTATCACATAGGTATCATATTATATTAAGATTTCAGTGTTGCATAAACACGTAGTATTAGTTAGAGGAAGGCGTAACATATGCAAATGAATAAAACTGCACAGACATTATAAAGTATATTTTGACGCAGGTGCATTCAAGTGTGGGGCGGTAATGACGGCTATCCGGTAAAGCATCAAATATTAAAAAAAAAACTAAATGAAGGGCCGCCAGTTAGAACTGCAAAAGCCGTAAAGATGGCGAGCCATAGATGGACAAAGGCATAATTATAGTTGGTTATTATCGTCAAGCGCTGGTCGCTTTCTGAATTTCATTAAGTGCTCACTTTGCAGCAACACCTAAGGCACCGTGGCATAGAAAATACTATTAATTTCAGATAGTTTTTTATTCAATGCAATCTATTCTTCGAAATAAATCAGGCGATTGCTTTTACTTATTTCATGTTTTTTTTAGTATAGCACTTTATTAGGGATTGTATAATGCGATTAAAACTTTTCTGGCTTTTTATATAACTATCTACTTACTTATAAAACAGTTTAGCAAAAACCCAATAAATAAACAGAATCAGTCAATGCCTTTTTAAACTGTATAAAGAGAAAACTTAACTAGATATAGATGTCAAGTTTACAAACTAATTTAGTAGCTCGACATTTTAAAACCACAGTTTGTAAATGAATGGATACTAAGACACGATTCTTCTCTGTTACCCATTCCAACATAGTAATCATAATGTTGGTATTGATAAAACAAAAACTACTGATAAAGTTCTTTATGGTAGTAATATATTTGTATCACAATCACAACAGGAAAATATTCAAAACATATTTGGACATAGCTGGCACGGAATAACTCCCAAAATACATGAATATGAACCAGCTTTAGCCGTCAAATGACACGAAAATTAAACTCCCATTTGAGCACTTGAATAAACATTCATAATGTTAAAAATATATTAATAAAGAAGAAAAAGAAGAGAAAGTTCTGTAAAATTATCAAATACAAAAAAGGCTTTTTTTTATTAAATGGACTTATTATATTACTTATCCACAGAATCTTCCGCTTCAGATGGGAACACGAAACGAAAGGGACAAACTAAACAGGGCCTGAACTAAAGGAGTTGTTCCATTTTTGTATGGAGGTTGGGCCCATTTGGGTGACCCGTGGCCTACAGTCATAAAATTATATTTTATGGAAAGAGAACAAAATAAGGAATCTGTCTATGTATAAATTTTTTTTTTAAACCTGCAAACATTTTTTATTTATTTTTAAAGTTGGATAGTTAAAGTTAATAAAACAGCCACCCAAAAGGTTTTTTTACCATGGCAACATCGATTTTTTACTGTCATATGTCACATTGATGCTGTCAGATGTCAAATAAAATGACAAATGACATATCAACAGCTAATGTAGTCATTTTAATAGAAATAAAAATGCAAAGGAATATCCCTTAACAGCCGGCAGCCCCACAAAATGGATTTTCAGGATTAAATCAACAGTAAAAACTTGTAACAACCATTAGAATTTATTGATATACTCGGGAGAGTAAACTTAATAGGAAGAGCACCATTATTCGAGTTTTTAAATATTTTTTTATTTATGTTTGCAGGCATTAATATTTTTTTTCTTTTTGGAAACCTTGTTCCACGAAAGAAATCTACGAGAAAAAAATTTATTATGGGTGTAGGAAAATTTAAAAAAGTGAACCCAGGAAAGAACGACTCCTTTACTTCAGACATTGTAATTTGTATATTGGTAAAGTTTTATTAATTTTCCTCTTATTCCAATCCCTTAAACGTAGTGAAGGAAAAACTAGAAGCGAAGGAAACGTAGTATAGTAATGTAAGTAAACATTTAATTTCTGTTCCGGTTTAAAGGGCGAAGATGGGATGTTATTGTAGAAGCTCTAGGGGACAACGCACCATTACTATGCCTCGAGCATCCTCTAGTTAGAGAAACAAGGTTTTACCTACGAACCGAATGAACAGAGTTCTACGAGACACTAACTAACTTCTCAATGGCAGGATAATTTTGCTGATTCACAAGTCGTCCACCAGTCGGCGCACTACCGCTGACTTGGCGCTAGTGTAGATGTAGACCTGTCATTTTGTTGTTTGCTATGTGTTTACTCCAATTTTTGGATGTTGGAAGCGAATTTTCGTAAATATCCATTTTTCTACCAACACATTTTGGTTTTCTTATTTTTCAATTCGATCTTCAATTTATTTACTATCCAACGTCCATTATAATTATTATTACTATCAACCATTTAAAGCAGCACTTAGCACTAGCATAGTTTTCAAGTTATAAGAAGTTGTAATCAATCTAGATTCTAGGCCGAATGTGTTTTCAATACAATTCGAAGCAGTCTTGATTGAAGTAAAGTCAACACACGTAGATAGAACAAAGGATACTTTCTAACATAATAATTTCTACGTGTTCCAAGAACAAAACGCTAATCGGACTCGCGATTCGCGCGACGCTAATTACAATAATTGCAATGGCAATTATGTTCTGTTATGCTGCTTTGACATTCTGACTACATGTAAGTACTAAGTACCTTGACACTGCTAAATATATAAATATATATATACAGTACAGCTAAAATTATGCTGGATTCACAATTCCCTGAAGAAGGTAGAAAGTTCCGTAGAAGGTAGAAATAATTTCCTAGATAAGAAGAATTATAGACATATTGGTTGTCTTACATATCATATTATAAATAAGTTTAAGAACGTTGGGGAAGACATTGCTGATTTGCTGCGAAATGTTTATGCGATGCTACTCTACTAAAAGCACTTTGAAAGTAGCCAGAAAAGGAAAAATATAATAATGGCATACTGATGTCTGATACAAAAGCACTAAAAAAACTACTTTCAGATAGGATAAATAATAGCACTGCCTCAAAAAGCCTTTCCTAGAAATAAACCTACTTGGCATATTATTTTCATCTTGGCATTATATTCTTCTTGAATTATCTTTAAGAATTTAATTATTTTAAAAGCTGTCGTCATTGTAAGGTTCTACTAATTGATTATCAGCAAAAAACATCTAGTAAAAATAATACAGAAACTCTGTACCAGATAGTTGAATAGCAAATGGAATCTATCAATTAACATGTTATTAACTAAAGTAACTGCATTCGTTTGTTAATTGATCAAAATGCGATTCAAATGTCAAGTTGAATCGAGAAATACATAGAGCATTTAAATGTATAAACGAGCAGCTATTTATAATTATCACACCTGCACTGCACATAGAGTTGGAGAAACTTTATAAAACTTTAGCTTTGGTACCTAACTAACATAAATAACACTCAGAATAATGTGACGAATTACGATTTTAAAAATACTACCTCGCTCTCGGTAAAAAAGAACATAGTTACTGATAAGAATCCGAATTCACTTGCATTACCTGTAACAAATAATATCAAAATATTAGCTTTATTGCGTTTCAAAATCTTGTGTACCTACAAGTTAAAAAATACTATAGGTTCATTTGGTTCTGTTAAAGAAGAAGACAGCACAACCACAGAATATATAATAGTACTAACGGCACAACTGAATGATAACATGTCCGGAACATCTTGACTAAAATAACCGCAGAGTAAAAAATCTTAAAGTAGCACAATTCTAGAGAATAATCGTGACGTAGCAATAAACATTTACAGATTTTACTGTACTAACAAAATCAGCGTTAATTCTTGGCCGAGACAAATCGGTCGACTTTCGCCCCACGGGGCGCTGCCTGATGAGGCGATGGACCGTGATCTTGCCCAATCATCACCACTTTCCCCCATTGTGCTCTAACGAATCGTATTTTGTTGTATTCTGCCAAAAAATTCAATTGAAACTGATCAGCTATATTTGACGACGCTCATTCGCAACACTTTGGTAATGGTAACGTCAATTTTCTACAATTTCAACTTCCCAATTGGATTGTACATTTTAACAATTTTAGTACCGATAACATTACAACTGCAAACAGTTACAAAACACTTTAACATCGCAACAAAACTCCATGTCAATTCAAATTAGAAAGCAACACACCGAGACATGCAATAGAATACAAAATAAAATAACCTAGTTTTGTCATACATACCTAAGGGCTTTTTCATGACAGTGACATTATCATTACTACCTTTTACTACATATAAAATAGCCAGATCCCAAATCATAAAATATGGCGAACTACGTAGATAAAAAAATACTTGTCGATATCTAATCCCAGCAAAAACAATATAAAAACGCAAAGAGCAATTTTGAAATAAAAATATGTATTATACGTTTAAAGTATAAGTACTACATTTGCGCAAACATTAAAATAGCGATTCGTGTGAATGTAAACAATCAGAATATCGCCAGTTGGTTGGTAGGCTAACCGGTGTCCTCGAGAGGAGGAGACGAATTAAGTGACGTCACCCTAACCGACATTTTGCAAACCACGGGCAAAAAAGTTTGAGTTTGAGTTAAAACTTTTTTAGAAAAACCTAAAAGAGAAAAAGCAGATTTTAATGAAATAATCGAGGGGTTTTGAAACAGCAAAGGAACTCTTCAATTGCTAGATGATGGCCAAACAAGTATTGTCCACAATGAGATACCATCACAATTGGCCATAAGAATAAGAGTGACGTCATCATAAACTCGATGTTCACACGTGATATCTAACAACTTAATATTAGCATAGATTAAAGTAACTACGATGGTGTTAATCGAAATGACTTTGACGAATAATAAATAATTTGTCATTGAGACTGCAATAATAATGGAGTATTCACTGCACATACCTAATTGTAGTAAGCAGTTTATGTTTTGAATAAACAATAATGCGATTGTAATTTTACGTACTCATACTTACAACATCAAACCGTCAGATGCATGCATAGCTGAAACGGTATTCAATACACAAAGAGGTTCCCACAATGAAGTTGCAATAAAGCCAAGACCTAATTTGGTGACGATGTAACTCCATATTGCTCCATTGAGCATCAGCTGTCATAACTTTTTGTATTTCGGGAATCTGTGTTTCTCGTTTACGAGGATTACATAAGAAACGTGCAAACTGTGACGCAAGATCTCTAGAACTTACTATGTATAGTCAACCATGAGAATATATCAACGTGATGTCAGCTACAGTGCCTACAGTCAATAAATTGCGGTGAATTAAAACTTGAACTAATGGTGTTATTGTGACTTCTGATCTGGAAGGCCAATGTTTTATATGGTTATGTATGTCACATTATAACATAACATGGGCTTATTAAATGTTTATATTTAGAACTATATGACTGTGCAATGTGCATAGTGTTATTTCATTTGGTTAGTTAGAGTTTAGATGCAATACCATTTTATTTACAACATTTTAAAGGTTTAGCATGAAAAGAGATAGAAAAACAGTGGCTGAGGAAAGTAGATAAGCGTGATTTTCCTGGGATGAAGTTTTTGGGCAACTGCCCATAATGTTCGGTTAATAATAAATTGTTACGATAACATTGATTTGCAATACAGAATATTATTATTTCATCCATCCATTCGATTTTGATGAAAAAATTAAAAAAATCATGTCAATTTTAGTTTTGCCAATTTTTCACAATAGTACACATGTCCTCTGGCAATAAAGTTTCTAGGAACCTTTTACAACCTAACCTACAGAATTTAGATCCGTAATATTTAGCCATTGAAAATTTTATCTATTTGAATATTTTAAAGCAATCCGTCCAAAAACAGTATAATGAGGTGATGCAAGTAGGTAGGTACGATATTGACCATGCATCGTATACATTTTGAAGTGGTGGTGCAACAAAAAAATGTTGTCCGAAAATAACGGAGGCGTCTATTTACAAGGAAATGTCAGAAGAAAATCACGCGATTGTAGCAACGTTATATCGAGAAATGTTGTTCTGTTTTATTTAATGTCGTTATGTTGTTCAGGGGTGGAATTGCGTAAGGTAATCGTATACATTTGACAGTTCATATCGTATTCCATCGGCTGCAATTTGTATGGGATGACATATAATATGATACAATATGAACTGTCAAATGAATACGATTGACTTTACGCAATCACCTAGCTGATTTTAAGTGAATAAAGCTAATACAAAAGTCACAAGTAACAGTAGTTTTTGAAGGAAACGTGTTGAATGCGAAATCCAAGTTTCTAGAGTCCATTTCAACCGACCACAAATGCTCAAGATCAGTTTGCGGTCGTCTGATTCTGATCATTTCAGGTCATTACATTAGTGACGATACAATTAATAAATTTAACGAAACAAAACATCATAATAATGGAACAAGCAGAAAGAGGCACAAAAAGGTACGTAATTGACACCAAAGACAAAGGATGCAATAGGAGTCACGAGTGCCAGTCAAGTAAGTGCATTGTTATCAATTCTATTTGTTTCGAGTTTTGTTTATGATTCACTATTTCCTTTTTTTCTTGCGTGTTTGTAAAATTTTATTTTTAACAGCCTTGCTTGATAAACTACATATTTATGCTGATATAGCAGTTTTTATGATAATAATTATGTACCTATTTACTTGTTTACCAATATCTGCGAATAAATGAATTGAATTGAAACTGTCGAGATGTTCATTGTTAATTCATTGTAAGATATCAGTAAACACATCCTCGTCAAGGAATAGATACCTTATCTACCAAAAATAAAAAATAAATAAATAAATAAAAATATTTTTATTCCTTTAACTTAACAATTAAAACACAAAACAGTGATTGATTCCACCTGTTAGGTGCTAATGCTAAGGCACCTGTATTAGACAGAACCGCTCATCCTTAGCATAAAGATCTTAGCAATTACAGATAAGGTAAAGGTATAAAGATACAATACAAGCAACTTAATTTAGTAATTAGTTTTTTTTTTAATATTGTTAAGTTTAGTTAACCGTCTACTTAATTCGACATTTTCTTAGAAACAGTAAAATTAATACCTTTTTGCAAGATAATCGCACGCAACGCAACACACATTCGCTATCATATTTACATTATCAATGTTGCTGATTATGATAAGAAAAATAAATTCGAAAAAAATAACAGCAATCGTTAAGATGACTAGACTGACCCGTCATTAAAATTAACCCAAACACGATGAGTGAGTAGGTAATAAGATATTTTGTGACTCTGTGATAATATAAGGCTTTGACGTTGTCCAACAGAATTAAGAATGACCAACATTAGTTTTTACTTGTCCCACTTAGAATAGTAGTCCCCGAGGAACTGATGACAATTGTCGTTTTATTAATTCAATTGTTTATGAAACAGTTGTTATTAAGCCGCAGTTCCTTGGCCCCATGTTTACCGATTTAGTGAGCAATGAGCACACAGTTCTAATCTTATCATCTTTATCAGTTTATCACGCAGCAGTGGAGCGCGTGCCGGAACAATGGCGAAATGCAGTGATGCAACGCTGACAGAAAATAGCCCGACAAATTAGTTCGAACGGTCAACGCCTCATAGAGAAATAATATTAAACTTAAAACAATATCAACAATAACATTGTATTCAATGTTAAAAGACATCAATGCACTGTTGTTTGTTTGTTTTTGCTTTGCAATAATGTATACTTATACATTATTGCAAAGCAAAAACAAACAATTACGATACGAGGTACAACAATCAGCTTACAACTGGTCAAATACTAGGATTCAGAATTACAAAAGGATGTCATTTATAAGATAATGCCACGCTAAATAAACTTCAAGTAAAGGTAAAGGCTATATAAGTCAACTTCACATTATCACGTAAGTCGTATAGGACGTGATAAAAAGAACTCCACAAGTATGTTTTATTTCTCGATTCCTAAGTTTGGCACTTGGCTGCTGTACAATGGAGCTCATATCTAACATGCCAGGCAAGGTAATCTTAGTACGCTCGACGAGCTGAGACAGTGTGCCGTTGCGATACTGGTTGCAGATCCGGTTCTGCTCGCGGTGAATCATGCGACCTCACTATGACCTCTGCTACTATCCGAATCTCTTCACTTCCATACAGTTTTAGCGACCATATTCACATTCAATTATGGGATATGCACAGGTGAACAATTTCTAAGACGGCTAAAGAAGTTGCGTTGGTAGAATAGATAGGTGGATTAAAGAAATACCATTACTAAGAATATCCAGTAAAAAAAATACCACTATATCGACGTTGTATCAACCAGCAGTACTATCTCAAGCTGGGTAATATTTGCTAAAAGATCAACATGATAAGGTCTACAACTGGTGGGTTATCTAGATATTTATTATTAAGAAAAGTCTTAGAATTGGACTGAAAGTAAACAATTAACACATCCTTAAAGAGGAAAGGAGTTAATGATGAAATAAATGGATGAGTTGAAAATACTTTAACGGCTATTACTTTATTCTTTTTGAAACTTTTTTAAAAACAACATTGAATTCCTGAACTGCTGGACAACGACTACTTACCTACTATTCATTGATAAAGTGTAACAATGTTTAGGTACTAATTCTTGGTATCAGCCACGTCAAATTAAATTAGGCACCTCTTTATTATAGAGGGAACTAATACATGCATACTAATGATGGCTTGTAAAAGCATAGCACTACCATCACGCAATTGTTTGATTATGTCGTAATAGGGTTCTTATAATACGTGATCTGACATAGTAATAAGAAAGCTATGGCTCTCTACAATTTTATTAAATCATTAATAATCTGGGTACGTATTTACATTTTGATTGTTTCTGTCATATTGTGTACTATCATGGCAATGAGCTCAATGGCTTTATTTCCAAGCCAATAAAATTGCTAACATTATCTTACATCATCAGATTCAGCAGGTTGTTAAAAGTTGTATAAATAATTTCGCCGCACCTCGATAACTTGCAGTTCCAGGTGGTATAGCAGCATTTAATTATTCCTTCGCTTGGAGTTATTATTTAATAAATAATGGAGTAACAACATGTAAGGAGACTGTAACGTATAACAGGCATGTCAAATTTGAATGTGAACCGTCGTAACGGGCGGCAGCTGCGCAGGCGCCATATGTGGAGCTGATGCCGATTGATACGGCAACATTATTAAAACTTGGTCGCCTACGCCACTCGCAGTAACCTTTCGGTCGCGCGATCTTCTTTACTACGGGAACAGAATTGCATTGCAACTGGCGAAAACCCTACCTTTCTAAGTAAAAGGACTAGATCAACATTGTATGTAGGGCCAACAATATCCTAGTGAAACAACAAAACGATCTTTACTCCGTGAATAGAACTGCATTGCAACGGGCGTAAACCTTACCTTTCTAATTAAAAGGACTAGATCAACATAGTATGTAGGTCCAATAATATCCTAGTGAATCAATTGTTGCCGTATATGGCAGAACGATCTTCTTTACTTCGTGTATGGAATTGCATTGCAACTAGAGAAAACCCTACCTTTCTAATTAAAAGGACTAGATCAACATAGTATGTAGGGCCAACAATATCCTAGTGAATCAATAGTTGCTGTATATGGCAGAACGATCTTCTTTAATCCGTGAATAGAATTGCATTGTAACGGGCTAAATTCCTACCTTTCTAATGAAAATAGATCAACATTGTATGTAGGCCCAACAATATCCTAGCGAAAAAATGGTTGCTGTAGGTATATGGCAGAATTCTCGTAGATAGAGCTAGTCTTTTCAGGCATTAAAAAATTGAGATAAGATTATTTCTTTCACTTTATATTGAAAGTATGAAAGAGACAGATGTTACTGTCTGAGGAAAAAAACGAGAAACGCTGCGTGTTTCGAGTCAAATTCAATATTGGTCTAGTTTTTTATGGATACGAGTACCTACGCTTGTTATTTTTTAACCGGACTTTGAAAGGCGTAGAAAGAAACCCAAACAAAAAAGTGTGGTATATAAATCATACTATAGTAGACAAGTGAGAAAATAATAAAAACCAAGCTCGTGTAGCGTACCGACTCCTCCCACTTCGAGTGCGCACGCGCCGCACCCCATACACACCTGCCTATAAAAAACGCTGGCAAAGTGCAAATAGCATTAGCCAGTGATAAATTGTTTTAAAAACATTACCAATGGATTCTCTACATACTCGACGACAAATATAGTCCTTGGGTAGGATTTAAAAAAATTGTGTCAATAAAATTTTTATTATTATTATTATTAAAGGCAAGAACAGGGCACACTGTGAATGTGCACATTGTGATGGAATTTTTCACGAGTCAAATATGAAAAATTTGGCCATTTATGTCTTTCTGTTTATTAATAAAAGGACCTTAATTGCAATATTGTGTTTGTGAGAGCTAGTTAACAGTCCAATAAGTCTAATTAATAAGTCTAATTAAATGCCTACAACCCAGATGCATTGAGACATTTTGTCATTGTCATTTTTTATGAACAATAATAACTAGGTACGTTTGTTTATTTGCTTCTTGTATGCGTAGGTATGTCGCTTCTTACTCTGAGTAACTTTAATAGTCGAAGCACCAATATTTCGATTATAAATAAACTATTTCAAGCCGTTGATCTTAAACACGGCGAATCTGATATTAACCTAAAACATAATATTTTATTTTAAAGACAATATTTTTTGGGAATGAGAAAAAAGCTTCTAATACACAAGTCATAATAACTAATAACAATTTTACTTTTCTACACCTAGAATGCAGAGTAGAATCCTATTTATAACTGTAGATTGGATTCTTTGAGAGAATTTTAATTGAACTCATTTGTGCAGCAGATGACATTTCGGTACTTGTAATTGAAAGTCTCCAAACAGATGGAAAACATTCCGATGCGCAAAGATACAAATATAATTATGAAAAAAAGAGAACTCATTAAATTCGGAGTTTCAGACCACACAAGCTGAGACCACAGTTGGAAACGTAGTATAGTTGAACAAGTGGAAATAAGTAATAACTAACATGACTGACAGACAAACTTTCTTATTAGAAACAGCAGGGTGGCCTGAAAACGAAATACTTACATCTGCAAAACTTCTTACAATGATCCTAAACATAACTGTAAACAACGGACGGAGCACTTGTTTTCAACTTATAAATCTAGATCGCCAGCTAAAGAAATTCTTTTTTAATGAACTTATAAGGCTATAGATTGCTTTCGTTAGTAAAACTTGAAGTTGGAAATATTAAGTCTTAAAAATCGCCTGTAAAATGATGATATTTCAATTGGCTTGAAAATTAATATTCAATAGCAGCACCAACTCTTACAAAACTTCAAATACCAATGTAATACCTATGCGCTTAAATGCCAAGACCGTTTAAGAAATAATGTTGTAAGTTTTTTGACTTGAATAGATGTCACAACACCGAAGATTTATAAATCCAACATTAATGTTTATTTCAATGAGACTCAATAGCTCCACAGTCCACAGACAAACCAAACATAAGCAGTGCGTATTTAGTTGTACTTGTTTAAAGCTTTTGTAATAATAATCTTCGAAAACAACAGATAGTTTTTTACAGGAAATATTGAAATCTTCTCAACGCTCTCCGATTGTGTTATTTGCAAATCTATTCCGTGATTGTTTCGGAATTAAGATTTCGAAACACAGTGAGCCACGCAATTCGTCCCAGATCCGACTAGTCTTGATTTATCGATGACCATGAACATTGATTCGCGTTTTGAAATTAATCCGACACTCTTACTTTCATCATTATTTAAAGTAAAAGTGGCATTTATTGTAATAAGAAGATTCGATGTTTTTTCTTATTTATCTTCTTCTCTCAAAGGTTGGATTGTTCTCGGCACGGCGAAATTTTTAGGCTAAGTTCTTCTTCAATGTAATTAACAATTATACAATGCATCGGTAGTGTTGTTATATTGTAAACATAAGCAGCTATTTGTATATTCAATCCCAATAGGATTTTTTTCAATTACACGTGGTCGATGACGACGAACATACGTAGGTATAGTATAGTAAGTATTTTTTTAAATATCAACAAGACCATGTCACTACGCCGACCGATGATGACGAAGAGACATGAATTATTCAAGAAAACAAATAGAGGTTATTAGTTTTCGTGGGTAGTAGTGAATGTTTTAAGATTTGATTCCGTTTAACAATTTAAATTAATCATTTAGATTAGACAAAATAATTTCATTCGACCGTTAAATAAAATTAAACATGGTCTTTGAAGACATATTTGACTCAACAATAACGTTGGAAGCCAAAAACAGTCACAAAAAAATTGTAAATAATTAAAAACTGATAAATCGAACCATTAAAGAAAACATCCTCTAATGAACGAGCGACGCAAACAATCTGATGAATCGATCGCTAGGAAACTGAGAGAACATAATATCAATTTGCTAGAATGCTCTCGGTTTGCAATTTTCTAATTGATCTCCGTCACGAGACACGAGGCCCAAAACGCTTAAGCTATCACGTTCACCAATTACCACATGCTTACACCATTTTACGAAAATAAATGGTGCAATTGGCTAACGAATTTGCTTCATTAAATGACGATTTAATAAAAAAAAACTATTATACGCGATGAAATGTTGTCGAGATTAGTTGTGCGCGATGCTCATCGATGCTGATCCATCTTACGTCGATTTCCGCCAATAGCGTCTCCCACAGCTGTCATGTATAAAATATGAAGCGAACTAAGTTGTGAAATATTCTGTTAGTTCTTAGAATTGTGTGCGAAGATAAATGAATTTTTCATATGGCTTGATTTATCTAGATAATTTAGAAAACATCTTTGGGCGTCGTCGCTTGGAAATGGGATGCGAATACAAGTTGTTAGGTGTGTAGTGTAGACTGTCGTTATTTGCGACACGCACGCTTAAGTAGCCACTTGGTTGCGCAACCGTGTTGCGAAGGCGAGCGCGGCGCAGTGAAGTGTCCTTCAGCCGCGGCTAGGACGTGGCTAAACGCTGCATCGAGTGGATTCTAAACATTGTAATTTTACACAAGCACAGAATACATAATACACAAGTCAACCGCAATACAATAGCTTATTAGAACACAATCATATTACAGTCAGGTTTTTCATATAATTCATCTCCAATCAAGAAATTGTGTCGAAAATCTTCAAAGTGATTTCGTTCGATAGTCCCAACCCAAAGTTGCTTTCAAGTTTCATTTGTAAATACTGAATTTTATCGACATTCAGATAAAAGTCTAAGTGGCTCTCAGCCGGTATTTCTTTTTATTTGCATAATCTCAGTTCGTTTAACCGTAACCTGTCCAGCAAGTAAGGTCGATTCGAGCTCAATGTCAAGGATAACCTCGAAGAAATAAGCACCGTTTGTATTATCGGTTGATTCATTTCAAGAATAGCATAATGATTTTATTATAAGATCTGATAATACGATAACAATACAAAATATTAAAGATGATGTGATTTACATCACTATCTGTCAAATGAACAGAAATTCTATTAGCAAGTAAAAAAAATCAAAGCGAATGTGCGATGTGATGAAATTGAGGATGTACGATACGATGCAAGCTGAAGGTTACTTTGGACTTTTAATCCACGTATTTTTTGCATTCATAAAAGCATCTTAAACTCGTTCAATAGGGATGTTGACTAATGAATAAAATAACGAAATACTAATAAAAATCGTAAACATATTAAACTTTTAGAGTAGCTTGTATACCTCTTGGTTTTATATATTGCATATTATTTGTTTTATGACCCTTCAAAGTTGGGTGGACAAGTCCATTTAAAAAGTATAAAATTTATTAAAATAAATGATACCTTTAATTAGTCCGTAAAATGTATAGCAAATTTGTCGAAGAAACCATTTTGATAAACACAATATTTAATATAGCTGCTGAACAAATTTCCTATGCGTTGCATACAAACTTGCAAGGCGTGACGTCATAACGTGCAAGCCATTAGTATGGAGCGTTTTTGATCGAGTCCATTTGTGTGCATTTCACACTGTGATATCTCGGGCAGTTTTCATGCTAGCGAATTAATTCTTTTACCAATGTTTCTTTTTTTGAGAGGTAATTTATGTAACATAAAATAAAAAAAATAGTCAACATCCCTATTCTATCTGAAGATCTATATATTTGATAAGTAGCATGAAAGCCTGATGGTCTTTTGGCCTTTTACAAGTTGGAAGTAGGTACTGTACTTCTTTAGGCTCTGTATACAAAGTAGGTAACTTTGTGTTTGCAAAGGCGATAACGAACTCGGTTTACTGTTGATGTATGGAATTGCCATTTCGCTAATGTCCCCCACAGCCACAGGTGGCACAGGTGCATATGAGGAGGATGGTCTATAAACTAACATGCACCAATTTAGCTATCCAGTATTTGACGAGAAGGCAGTTCAATCGAGTTATTCGAGCGTTAAAATCACCTGTTGCCTTAAATTATAATGTGTGTTTAAATAATATTTCCTTATTTTACATGTTTACGATCGATTTAAGGTTCCTTCTTTATCTTTTATCTGAGTATCGTATATTACCTATCAGTTCTAGATAAGAGCGATTCCAATTATTGCTTATTAGTTATTACCTATTAATTGTACCGCCAGCAATACCTATCTCCAATTTATTCACACTAATAATTATGACTATTAATAATGCCTTTATAAGGAGTGAGAACTCTGTAATGTCGCAGGCGTGTAGCAAAAGGTGCAAATGAGATATTGGCGTGTCTCGTAAGTCATAAGAGAGAGAGTATCCATCACTTACTTGATTGATATCGACATTGAATAATTAAAAAAATGAATTATTTATACTAAGCATGTTGCTAATGAAAAAACATAAAATTAACCTCTGTAATGTAAAAGTTATTATTTACGTAATAAAAATTAAAAACAATTAATTTACGATCAACATCATTCTTAAAAAGTAAATAACGTAAGCTGCGTCATTTTTAGAATGCATTATAGACCTTAAATTAAATTAATGTTATTATTATAATTACGTTGAATACTTGTTAAAGAGCTCAATGACGCAAAATTACTAGTCAAGTCGGCCAACAATCGCCAACACTGACCAACCATTAGGTCTATTTTTCTAAATCTTTTTAGGGTTCCGTACCAAAATGGTAAAAAGGAACCATTATGGTATGAGCGACTCAGTCTGTCTGTCTGACACAGCTAGATATTCAAGAACTTAGTAGTTATTTCAAGTAGAAATTTCAAGTGGATAGCATTAGTATGCTATCCACTTGAAATTTGGAATAGTTCTGGATGGCGTTTGCCCAACTATTTTTCAACATTTTAAACAGTGGGATTTTCGGTATTTCAGTCAAATTTTTGCTTAGCTGGGGGGAATATTATTGCTTCTTTCATTGTTTACTTTTGAATATATTAAGGTATGGGCATGCTAATAGCTCATGTCAGTCCTGGACGCACGATCTGTCGCGTGCTCAGCCGCAGTGTCACTTTCCCCTGGTCAAGTTTCTGTTTCAAAGTCGCACGTGCACTCTCTCGAGTGGAATGTTTCCCCACTTGCGTCTAATTATGCGACAAATCATCTAAATACAACTCCTGGTGATTACATTAAGACTGCAACCATCCCAATAATGCTATCGGAGAGTCAGAGCACAGAAATCGACGAGGAAGTTGAGAAACCTTTTTATTTACTACTAGCGACCCGCCCTCGCTTCGCTTCCTTCCTTTTTTGCCAAATGCGACCTTCCAACAACACCCAAAAAGAAAACAAATACCTTACAGTCGTCACTTACATAAGTTCCAAAAGTCTGTTTCCGTCCCGTTGGAGCCCCTCCCGTCATCGGTGTAAGAAACGCGCTTGAATTTATTTTCGCGCGCGTTAATTTTTTGCGACTACTCCTACGATATTCATTTAAATGGTATGTTGTAAAAGTTTAAAATAATGTAACGCGGCGAGGGTCTTTATGTACCTAGTGATATTATGCATAAAGAGGTTGTTACCGAAAACTCAAACCTGCTTATTGATCAACACTATCACAACAGGCGACTGCACCCGCATTCCAAGTAATAATCTCCGCTGCTCGTGATCAACGTAAAGGCAATTAAATTATATAATTCTAGCCAATGCGGATGGTGAACGACCAAAACAACAAAACGCTTTACGAGCGGCGCACACGAATAGTGCGTGGTTTTCCGCGACTTTCCATCTTTTTTTCCAGTATAGTCCGTACATGGACCAGAGGCCGTACTCTGAGCTCTTATAGCAAGCTCAAAGTAATGATGTTATAGAGACAGAGCTATACATCGCGTATATCGCCATCTCTATCACAACATCGCTTCGATATTACTTTTGACAGTAATTGTAGGGGGGCAGATATGAATTCGGAAAAATTCTGGACAAATGTCTGGAAAAATGTGACCGCAAGGGCGTCGCCAAGGGTGGGCAGCTGCCCCCCCTAGAGGCTAAAAATGTAGCTGTATAAGTCCTAACTAAGGCCGTGCAATTGACTTGCTTTTCTGATAAATCCCACCCCATCTCAAAACTTGAATATTGACTGTACCTACGAATCATATTTTTCTCATCCTCTTTAATATTAACTTGACAGTGACAGTTTTTGACATTTTCTCCATACATAAAAACGTCAAAAACAGACGGTTGAAACTTAATCAACTGTTTAAGTGTTGGTGTAATTTGACATCATTTAGTTGTAGTTTTACACGTTTTTATTTATTTTGCTGAGTGTTTTCAAAATAAAATGCATCCCCTAAATTTGGTCTGTCCCCCATGTTCGACGTCTACAAGTAAAAGTGATATCTAGGTATTATCACAGATATTATAATACTATATGTATTATTAAAAAAATTGAAAAGCTTAACACTTAAACTAAATTACTTCAAACAATATATTCTATTCTTCTTCTTCTTATTGAATGAGGATTAGTGGCCACCTCTGGAGTTAGAGTTTATCAAGCCGCATATAAGGCCCTGTAACTTGGCTATAGACTGAAATCAGATGACAACAGCCTATAGCCAACATTTTTGCTTTCCTTTTATTTATTTTCAAACTTTTTATTTCAAGCAAAATTAAAAATATCAAATTGGGGTTTTTTGACAGCATATCATATAAAAATTAACAATAATTTATGAAGTCCTAACTCCTAGTTACTTATCTAGCCAAAAAATTATAAGTTGACAAGAAATATTCTCATTTCTTATCGTCAAGAAAAATGTTTACAACCTCTGCTGTGAAGATTAGGTTGGAGAGTGAGGTTTGGGGTTATTATGACGGTCTTACCCAAAAAATATGAAAATGTTTTTTTTTACAAACTGGAACATTATTTCTGTAGTTACCTACGTAACTTAAAATTGAATACATATTTGAATGTCAATATTTTTTGTATAAGATGTAAGTTGAATTAATAGGTACTTTATAACTATAACACACCAAATCACAACATAAATGTCAAAACATTCTTTGTATTGAAAATTATGACAAGTGCATGACCTGTGACGGAACAGTCTAGTTGGAATAGTGTCATACTTTTCAATACAAAGAATATTTTTTTGCCTGATACATTCCTAGCACAATCATGGTATGGTACGGTGTAGTGGACAGATACCTTAATTTTTTTTTATAAAAAGTATGCCGATCTTCCCCACACTGACCCTAATGGAATTCTAGCTACTTTGGTAGGTGTATAAGAATTGCAAGATAGCTTCTATCTAAACCTTTTTGTTTATTGTGCCTATGGCTAAGCTAAGTTACATTCCAGTAAAATTAAGTCTTTGCATAATTAATATTGTATGACAAAATGAATAATTATGGACATCAGAGCAACAAAATAGAGTTGCAGATGACTGACCTACATAACGCGCATTATAATATAAGTGCAGTAATAATATACTTTCAAGCATGCGACTGTTGCACGACAACATCGACATCATGCAACTCACATCACATGAAAAGGTGCGGTGGAATTCAACATAGCTTATATATTTGTTTATTCCTTCAAATTAAGTTAAACGCAAAACGCGTGTCATTCTACATCTACAACTAAGATCAAAATCACATCTGCTACCTACTCCTACTTCTCTCACAATCTTCTTAGCTAGGTAGGACGAAGCAAGACGAAGGCCAACTTGTACGCGTGCCGTGTTGACCGACGTTAAAGACTAATCTAGAGATAACACGTGTAATTTTAACGCTACCTTTATAATCAGCTCGATTTCTGGGACATCTCCATTTGCAGTTCCATTTTCGGCTATTTCATCCGACATTGTGAACTAAAAACACTTCAAAAGTCGTTTCAAAAAATATATTTGGCACTTTTCCTTTCCGCACAACCAACACCGTTCCAAAACACTGACAGACTATTTCGTTCATTCGCTGATCGCTCGCACACTTCACTCAAGTTCACTCACGTAGTCACCAGTAGTGGTGGTTAATATATCATATAGCCGTTATAAATAAAGGCTTTATAAATATAACGTATAACGTCCGTTATATTCAAGCTCCCAAAGAGCTTTAATATATTATATTCCTCTATAATCTTTGGACTTATCGTTATGAAATATTATGAGAGCGTTATGCGTTGCGCGAGTGAGTGACTGAGTGAGTGATTTGAAAGGGCTTTAATATATTAGTTATAATAAAGCTTTAACCACAGAACAGACTACGTCATTTATCATGTGAGGCAAACCTGCGCTAGGTTATTCGGTGAGTTTAATAACGTTCCTTGGCTCTGTCAGCTCTGTGTTATCCGCGAAGTCTCTGATTTTGTCGTATTGTGTTGTGCTATTTGTAATTTTGTTAAGTTTAATAGTATTTGATAAGACTTGACAAGAGGGAGTAAGTACAAGCTTATGTTTAAAAATTATGTTCTGGTGGTGGACACTGGTAGGATGGTGATGGTGAATTACTTGTACTTACTAAGCCTGAAAAGTATGAAGGAAAGTTAATTGCATTATTTTTACCCTTTATACCTATGCCATGGTTTAAATAATAAATGTTATTAGGTAAATATTAAAATATTTTATTAATCTCGGATACTTACGTCCCTTATAAATATAGCTCTTACCTCACCAAACGTAAACATATATGATAAAGAACATAATAATATAACAAAGCATGGCTTGTTAAGCATGTACACGTAATTACCACCACCACTATCATTTGGGGGCGCTACCTACCTTTGATAGGCCACGATAATCACGTGATATCTAAGTGCTTGTTAAGCATCGCTCCTAGACGATCAAAATGTGACTGACAAGCCGAAAAATTTACGTGCTTGACAAGCCATGCTTGACCGTAAAGGAGGTACATACATACAAACAGAAGTTCAATAATAAAGAATAAAATAGAGAAAAAGATAAGAATAGTTAGGCTGACATCCCACTATTTAAAAGAAATAATGTGGATGGATGAAAGAAAACTCGTATGCAGTATGAAGCGGGCTTTGTGTAGACAGACATGCAGGACCGATATTATAGATTAAAAAAAACGGCCTACACAAACAAAGACCTGCGTGCAGTGGCCCTGCGGCAGTGCTTTGATTAGCCCACTTAAAAGTACGAGAGGCATGAAATAATAGAACTGGAATGAACGAGAAAACAATTGTAAAAGGGCTCGACTCCGAATCTGAAAAGCGAAAAAAAAAACTTAACGTAAAAATGATATAAAGCTTTAAATAATAAAGCTCTATCTAATATAACCTCAATAAACGTAAAGGCTATATAGCTTTTATTTTGTTTGAGGTTAGAGCTTTATTATAGCTCTTAAAAAGCCTAATAAATTATTAAAGCTTAAAGCTTTTAATATAATATTGGAAAACAGCCGTTATGAACACCTTTGGTCACCTCACCACACTACTCACTCACTCACACACAACTCACTTCAATCAAACTCACTCAAACCTCATTCATTCAACCCCGTTCATTCCCATAGAGTTTTTTTTTAACAAGATGAAAATAAGCATTAACTATGTCGGGATTTAGGTACACCATAACCTGTTTATTTCCGAGACTCCGATTTAGGCGCAAGCCGCAGTTGCATGCGCGATCACAGTATCGAGTGTAACAAAAGAACTAGACGGATGAGGGAGGGTAGACCATTTATTATAGTGGTGTTCTAGTATTAGTACCTATTATAATTATCTGTGGTGGTGGGAACCTCAGCAAAACTTACAGTAAAGATAGACACGATGTACTTAGTGCCAAATACCTACTTTTAGCATTCTAAAGGTGCTCCTAAACGGGCAACATTTCCCGGGCATAATATGTGGCTGCAACACAGTGGCCGGCCACATTTTCAGCAATACCAAACACACTATGTTATATTGCCGTAATATCCCGACCATATAGCCAAACATGTTTGGTATGGCCATAGCCGAGCCATTAGTTCCATTTGGGCAATCCCAAAATCATTTTTGTAATGGCCGATAAATTAATGGTCAATGATGCAGCCACATGTGGCCGGGAAATGTTGCCCGTTTAGGAGCACCTTAATGCAACGCAATTTAAAATATTATTTAAGATTTTATTTTATTAGAGATTTTATGCAAAAAACCTACATCCATACAGCCAAGATATGGCTGTATGGGTGTAGGTTTTTGCCTTTCCAATAATGGGGAGAATAAACAACAATAATCTATGGATGTCTTCAATGTCATCAATCATTCTGTCAGTACCCCGTCAGTCAGTCAGTAATCATTCACTCAATATAAAAAACTCGCAGCAGACTGCAGAACGCAAAGAAAGATTTTTTCATTCACTGATGAGCAAACGTAGTGATTTTATTCTCTTTGTGATGAGCAAGAAACGTAGTGAAGTGATTAAAGCAAGTAAATCAATGGTAAATCACTACGTTTTAGTATTTGTGTTGTGGTGATTTTAGCTTTAGATAAACCATAAAAAGAGGACTTCCCAAATATGAGTTCTACTGATGAATCAACTTCAGTCTCAAAAGAAAATGAGATGACATTTTCTGAAAAACAAGCTGAACGGATGAAGAGACTGCGTTCTTTACACACTGCTAGAAACGAAGCACGGACGCACAATCACCAGGAAGTGGTAGCAGAAGAAGCTAGAAATAAATTACCACCGAACTACGAGGCGAAGCGTCGACAAGCCGAGTGGCTGCTGGAAGATCAACAGAAGCGAGAGGAAACTGAAAAAGAGGGTAAAAGTTATGATAGAGTCAAGCTTTTGAACATATCAGCAGTTGAGGCCGAGCGGTTAGAACGTAAAAGAAAGAAAAAGAATCCTGACCAAGGCTTCTCTACTTATGAGCAAGCTACAGTCCGCCAATATAATAGGCTTGTGAAAAACATGCCTGCCCCTGATTTGGAACAATATGATAAGCAGAAGCAAAAATATGGTGATGCTTTCTATGGTGGGCCTAATGTTATAATCCATGGTATGCACAATGATCGTAAAGAAGCAGTCGATAAAATGGTTGATGACATAGAAGGGCAGATTGCTAAGAGAGCCAAGTACTCAAGAAGGCGTACTCACAATGATGATGCCGATATTGACTACATTAACGAGAGGAATGCTAAATTTAATAAGAAACTGGAAAGATTTTACGGTGAACATACCGCAGAAATTAAACAGAATTTAGAAAGAGGTACAGCAATTTAAAATCTTTATTTGTGTTCATTTGTACATACCTAGGTGTAATTTTATTTAAGTATGCCAATTAATAATATGATTTGGTTATGAAAATGTCCATTCAGTTCTTTCAAATCTTGTCATAGCTCTTAGAACTAAAGCTGTTTTGAAAAATCTTTTTCTTTTCTTTCTGTTTTGGAAACTGGAATCACAGATTTAAGTGTCATCCAGTTAAGAAAATTAATATATATTAGAAAAAATCGACTCACCCGTAGCACTTCAGACGGGATCCAGTTGTCATACATGTTTTTGTTTAGCATTAAAATATTGTCTATTACTTTAAGACAATCGTATCAACTATCTTACCCATTAATATAACTCATTCAATAATACCTAAGCTATTACCCAATCCCGCAAACAATAATTACTGTGTAAATACACCATTTATTAAAAATACAAGCTCATGGTCCCCTCGCTAAATATCAATAAAATTGTTATTTATAAACATACAACTCAGAGATAAATAAATTATTGTGGTTTTTTAGCCATTTTTAGCTTTTTTTCACCACCAAAACTTCAAACAATTATTTGTCAGTGAGTTTGTGTGTTTATAAATAACAATTGATATTTTGAGAGGGGACCATCAGCTTGGATTTTTTATAAATTATTGTTTTTTTTTTTTTGCGGGAGTGGCGCTAGTGTTTCATATAATGTCACATGATGTCACCTTTAAATTGATGGTATGAAAAAGAAAACACAACTTAAACAAATTTCAATAACAAGTTTATTTTGATAAATGTGCTGATTAAATAAAAAATTACATAGTACATATTTTACATAAATATACTATAAAAGCACTACCCCTCATAGTATAAATGTTTTTATATACAATATCAAATAACTAAAATATTGTTTTCTGTAAGATTAATACATTAAACGCCAAGCGCCTGCATAACAATGGATAATCTATTGTGTCTCATTTTCCTGGGCTTAATAGATTAATTGAACTAGTTACTAGATATTAAATACCTAATTATGCAATATTTCATCAATGCCCAAGCTGCCGAATAACAACAGAGAATCTATTGTATCTCATTTTCCGGGCCTTGATGGGTTAAAATCAGTAGTAGGTACTTCTACTATTATAATGAAGAAGTAAAAAATTTTGTTTAACCAATATACATACATATAAATATGAAACCACCTACATTCTTTTTCTATGGGAACAGTAAGAAAGATTTATGGTACCATTATAATATTCTATGACCTAGTTGTGAAGAAGATAAGCACTTATTAAAAAATAATCTGAATATTTTAGCTATTTGACATATATTTTAATTTTGAGTTGCACTTGTACTTAGGTTGTAAAAGATTATGTTTTAAGCTTAAAATAAAAAAAGAAATTTTATGGACATAATTGTTTCTTTAAGTAGGTTACTAACTTTAAGAAGGGTGCCAAAACACCTAAATGACAATTTTTTTGGGAACTCACTTAATTTTTTTTTTAAGTTTAGAAATATTGAAACATTTCATTTTTAAGGTAGCTTAATTAAAGTTGTAGTGCCTACCCCCATGGGAAACAGGCGTGATACCTATATGTATAAATAAAATAAACCTCATACAAAACTCAGCTCTGTAGCAGTCCATAGTTCTTCATAGATTGGTTTTATTTGTGGTTTTGTCTTTCTAATTTGAATTCTCGTAATGCCAGGACCAGCCCGGGGACATGAATAACTCTTCAACAGTTATCATTCATTCTGTAAGTTTAAATCCATAATTGCCAAAAGTGGCCACTTTGAGCTAAAATGGATTTTAAAACTTACAGAATAATGAAAACTGTTGAAGAGTTATTCAAAAAATATTAGAGACAATTAAAGAAATTATTACATGAACTTTTTGTAAATATTGACTTTGTTTAGAGTAATAAAAATAAATGTAGTGGCGGCGCTAGTTTCACTACCTACAGCGCCTTAATGTAAAATGCTATACCGATATATTTAATTCGAACATAAGTTTTATGTATGTACATAAAATGAGCATAAAGTTTATACAGAAAGAAATGCTTATTACTTAATACATATACAATAAATTGTGAAGTTCGGAGCTTCGACTAGAAATCACAGTAATTGTTTCATTATACCTCTTATGAGTTTATGACGGTTTTTTTTCAAATTTTTATGAGAGACTCAAGATAAATCGTGGCTTATAATATATATTTTTTGCTTTATGAGTTTTGCTTTTACCCTGCTATCACCGGATACTAGGTATTATGGTATGTCCATAGAATCTATAACTTCCAATAGCAGTGGTTAGGTTAAGTGCCTTAAGAGGGCGCAGTCTGCACACCATTCTCTGCCGCCATTGAAACAAGAATCATAGTGCTTAAATAAAGACGGTCTCACTTCTGCACTTTTTCGATGTTTTTCGTCGTTTTTTAATCATTATCTTTAGCACAATTTATCTTTCTTGAAAAAAATATAATTGGAGCAACTTCACAGTACGTTAAAGTGTATTTTGATGTTGAATTAAATACGTTTCCGCTATTATGTACGCCAAAAATATGACTCGCGACAAACGCTTTTGATGATATTCTGTTTTTTTATCTGTGAGGTTTATACGCAATTTGATACTTGTAGCAACTGGCTAGATAATTTCTTTAGTTTGTCGTGTTTTTTTCTGGCTACAACCATAGTAGAATGCTACAACTTTACGTTTTCTATATATAAATATGGCCCGCGCAAAACATGTTTTCCTATCATGGACCCTTAAGGCCAGTATATTCCAAATTATCGAATTTGGCCTATGTTTGATTCAACGATAAACAATCAAATATTCTTTATTTTCAGCAGATAAAAATATATGTTTGATTATTTTACGGTTAAAAATACGATATTCGTATCTTCACTCGACTAAAAAAATATGCAAAGACAAAGAAAATTTTCATTAATTTTATATTTTTTGGATAATACTTAAAGTTTATCAATCCCTTATTCACGAAAAATATAAATAAAAAATTGGTAATGACAAGAAGAATATTCAACGGTTACTTTTTCAAAAAGTGTCTTTATGCTCAAAATAACAACAAAAACATTAAAAAATAAAAGTGAGGTTATTTTCATTACTCTTCACACGTAAAGAAAAAGACAGAGACAGAGTTTTCGGAATATACTGGCCTTAATGGAATTTTCAGGTAAAAGTCCATTAAACTAAACGACAGGCTAGGAAATATTGTTTGTCCATCAGCCATTTTTGATGGGGACATCAACTGGTGGGGGACTGCTGGCTGGGGCACAGGTCGCGTTAGAGTATAATATATTCTGTGGCACAGGCCTTCCTTATGGGTGGTAAGGAGGATGGGCCATAACCCACCACGCGGGCCCAATGCGGATTGGTGGGTGTTAACGACTGCAAATGCAGCCGGGACCAACGGCTTAACGTGCCTTCCGAAGCACGGAGGAGCTCGAGATAATAAATTTTTGGTCACCCATCCCATGACCGACCCTAGCAAACGTTGCTTAACTTCCGTAATCGCTGGGCCAGGCGCTAAACCACTGCGCCACCGAGCTCCTTAAATATTGTTTAAGTGATAAAAAGTACAAGCTTGTTCGGAGTGCACTACAGAGAGATAATTCACTATTTTATTCTTTATTTAAGCACTATGATTCTCGTTTCAATTGCGGCGCTAGGGTGCAGAATGAAAATGGGCTTTCCTGCTAACGTAATAAGGTGGTCAATAGTCTGCTAAGCTGCTGCCTACTGCCACAGTTTTACAAAACTGTGCTACTGCTATGCCAGATGTGATATACATTAGAGATGAAACGGTTAGCAGTTTGGTCGGATACCGGAAATTCGGCCAACGAATTGGCCGGATAGCCGGATATCCGGCGGAACTTAGCCGTTTGGTGCATCGCACACACACATACTTGCGTAGGCGGCTCGCGAACGATTGGGTGGACTAGGTTCGATTCGGGTCTTAAACCTAATTATATTTTTTAAGCGATACTAAGACTAATTAAATAAATCAAATAATTACTTAAAAATATAATATTTTATCCAGTTTTTTTTAAAATAGTAGTTATCCGGTATTCGGCCGGATAGTATTAAGACTGCCGGATAGGCCGGATACCGGATAGTTACCGGATATCCGTTTCATCTCTAATATACATTAATACCTACTTCAAGATAAAGAATGGGCATCGGAAACAATCGTCTACATACATATATTACATAATAAAGGCAAACAAAAACTAGTTTGACCCTTCAGGGCTTTTCAAAGTGACATTTACCACCTAGTAACAATTTGCTTCACTAGATAGTGTTGATCAGTCTGTCGCATCTTCCATACAAAAAAAGATTCTATGAAACGGACACGAATTTTTATGGCGACTATATTTGTCTCACTCTTCCTCATTCTTTCTCGTTCTTTGATGATAGGTCATCTGTCAGAGAAACACGGCGGCAACATTTAAAGTAATTGTAACAAATAAAATTAATTTGTGTAGGTAGTTAAAAGTTTGTTTTTTAATAGTTTTGTGATATTTAAAAGTTTGTTTTAATTTGTTAATAGTCATGTTAAGGTGCAGTACATGTAAGTCACAATGAAGCATGTAAAATATGAAAATTGTGATCGGCGCGAAAAGACGATACAAAACGGTTTTTATGGCCTTTCCTTCAGATGAGCTTCGGTGAGTAATACATTAACCAATATAACATTCGTTTACAATTTTTGGTAGGTATTTGAATGAAATAATAAAATTTTAGTCAGAAAAATAATCTGCAGGAAAATAGTGGTGCTACATCACATATAAATATCGATATCGATGCTTTTAATTTTAGGTGTAAGAAATGGGTAAAGATGGGCAAGAATGTACGCGCTAGATTACTGTTATGTTAAAATTAAACTGTAACAAATTATAAAAATGTTTTTATATATTTTTATTTCAGGTCATCAGCCGCCATCAGCTGCCGAAATAATTACTTATTGAGAACAATAAAGATTTTTTTTTAAATAATTACTTTTAATTTAATTTAATATTTTATTATAATTGCAATTAGTAAAAATTTTAAAATTATTCCTTAAATAAAGCGCAGTTCAGTGCATTCATCGATATCGATAAAATATTTAATACTATAAGGTCGCCCGTCTCTATTTCTTTCCTGTAGGTTGGCAAAACATTGTTTTGTTTTACATTCGTTATGTTGGCTACGTCGAGGTATGTTTGATTTGACATTTCGTAGATTTTTTTGGTCTATGAAGTCCCGTCTCTTCTTACGTATAGTATTGCTTTCTCTGTGGTGTTGATGAAAAGAGATGAGTCAAAATTGGCTTTTAAAAATAAACGGTCTGTACCAAAGAGGCAAGTAGGTATTTAAGCGCTCGCTTTCTGACATTCTGCCCGAAGAGAAACATTTTAGGGTTACATCGGCTTGTCTACCTGACCCTGGGGCCCTACCGCCTAACTTAAAGTTTTAGCCAGAGCGATAGCAATGCTCTGTCCGTCCTTGTCATATCATAACACGATGACAAGGACGGACAGTGCACTGACGTCATAAACCAAAGCCAGAGTCAAAGCGATAGAGTTAGGCGGTAGACCCGCTGGGGGCTTACCATCAGCATATAAGAAACCGTTCAGTTCAAAAGCAGGCCTTAAACAGGCCTGCTTTCATACTAACCGTTGAGGTCATAGCTCGAAAAAGTAAGGCAGTTGAATATAAGCCCCGCTATAAGTGCTCATAGTAAGGCCCCTGAGTACTCTTCGAAGATTAGTTAAAAAAAACGTGTTAAAAATACATTGAGACATACATTTTTATCAACGCCATCTATCGAGCCAATAGCTTTTTGTCATTTTGAAAAGCCCTCGTGTCAACACATAGCCCATTCTTTATCTTGACGTACTGTATGGTACGTAAGTTTTACATACATAATTTATTTCCAGAATACATTACCTGCGATCAACATAGTGGACCAAACACTACTATTCTGACCTGTACGATTCTGAATTTATTTATTTCACCTAACTGGAGATATTTGTCACATAAGTTTATAGCAAATTCTATGGTGATATAAATTTCTATAATTTAGCAATTTATTGTTACATCAAGTAACCGGATTTTGGCGAGAGTGCCGCTAGGTGGCGCCCCCATCTTTACTAACTTAAAATAGTAATACAATCAATATAATTTTTCCATTCCACCGGAAATTGTACGAATTTATCTCATTTATCTATTGCAAGATAAGATTAAGTTCTCATAGTATGATTCTAAGTATGACCTATAATAACAGAGAACGATACATAACATAATAGAAGGTAGTTTTCTAGTTTTATTTTAGAGAGCGTCAAAATTATGTCTACCTTGGTTTTGTAATTCAAAATATATCTATTTATTTTACTGCTGTAGATCAAAGTTTCAATGTTATTTTATCATTTATGAAATAAAAGTACTTTTACTACTACAGTATAGGTAATATGCAACTTTCATGTTTTCTTTCTTATTTAACTAAAAAAATTGTTTAGATTTTAGATATGTACTTCGTTTATTTTATTGGGCAAATACCCAAAAATTCAAAACTAACAAATTCAAAGCATAGTGACTGTATAAGATTATGGCATTAAAATATTAAATACTTTATATATATTTTTTGAAATAATGCTTGTGTACAAAACTGTTTAAAAACATGACAATAACAATAGTAAGGCAACAATAATTACAAAATACATTTTACCAACATTATTATTTCATGCTTATATTATTGCTTTAATTATTACATTGACATTATAGGTAATTGTTCTACAAATTGAATATTTTTAGAAATAGCTAAGTATGTACTTACATTGTTTTAATTCTTTGTATTTATCCCTTATGAATTAACGAAAGCATAATTCATTAAAATTGATTTTAAACTACATAGATAAAACTTGACTAAACATGTTTTTGTTTTAAAGAAAATGAACATAAACATATTACTCTTTATCATAATTTTATTGTTTGATAAGAGTTCATGTTGAAAAAGTCCTGAATTGCACTTTCGTTCCCACCATGTTTAACATGAAAATAACTACATTATTCCTTACTGCCTTTAAAGGTAACTTGTGTTAACTTCCCTACCCACCTTAAGTGCAGTGTAAAATGTAAATAACCAGTAGTTATCCGCATTTGGTATAACAGAGCACTCAGAGAGAATAGGAAAGATTCGGAACTTTTAAAAATACGCGTGCAGGTTTTGGAATGTGCGAAATCAAAATTTAAATTAAAAATAAAACGTACAACATAAAAAAATCAGACTTTTCGTAAACTAATTACCAAATGCGAATATCACAGATTTCTCCATAGATTTGTACTACTGCACTTAAGATAGTATAATTAAACCGTCGTTTTTCATAATACCCAGGACCGAACAATTTCTGAAAAGAAAAATTTCGATAAGAGGAATCCAATTGGTTGCCAATTGTTTGTTGTTAAAAAACTTGTGGTAGGTACCATAAACTAACAAAAGCTTGAAAATGCGATTTCCTAATTAATGTCGATATACTTACTCCGTCGCCCGGGCATAAGTCGCACTGTTATTCCTTCGGGAGCTCGAACTGTGTAGAAACAAAAAACATGTGAAAATTTATAACTACGAGTTTGATATAATTATTAAACCAAGCTAATCACACGACAACACAAAGTTAGGAGTCAAATACTTAAGCATTTAGTGGTAAAAGAATACTCACCTTTGATAGTTTTCTCAGTGGTTTCAGACCCACCATACCACCAGAGGTATGGCCAGTGATATCGTGGGTCCGACATGATGAATATAAAGTTGCATTAACATTTTGTTTAAGTAGGTACTTATAGTAAAAAATCACAATTGCTTAAAAATATTTTTATTTCTCCCTGATATGATAACATAGATTGATCACATTTTTCATTAAAACTAATTAAATTATCATTAAGTATTTAGGCTGATATTGAAATGAACTAAAGTAACTTATCAGTCAATTGTGATAGTCCAGCGTTGGGATATTAAACAAAATTGTGATATTTCAAAAAATCTTTTAAATAGTTTTTGGGGTAAATTAGTAAGTTCCAGTTATTAAAAAAATACTAAATTTTAATCTAATGCAGTTAAACATTGTAACAAATATCAATTTTAGCTACCTGATTTAACAAAGGTATCTTTGGTGCTTACCAAATAATTCCACTTATGATATCTCCACACTATCGTATTCAAAGATACTATTTATTACTTAATTTTAACTTTTTCCTTTTAAACCATTGAAAATATTAATAGTATACATATAGGTATAAGATACAATAAATCCATTATGGATGGTGTAATTCTACTTTACTGAAATGATGAAAAAGACAAGGCCTTGCCTATCACAGTTAAATTCGATAAAATAGCACTAACATTTTATAATTACCTATAATTTAACAGACCTTCTAAATACTGAATCTAGTAGGTACAATTTATTTAATTATTATCACGTCATTTATTAAATAAGAAATGTTTATTATGAAGACTATTGCCGAATCAAGTTGATAAAGAGTGAATTATTTCAATTAAGTATAATATTTTTGACGGCCTTTATTATCACGTTTTTTTTTAAATATAGGATAATTATAATATCTAAATGTAAAAAAAATATTATATTTTGCAAGCAGCCTCCAAAAAGTGATGCCTTTTTTCCAACAGTATTCTACATTTGCAAACCTGAAGGCACTTATAATAGCAGTCATTTAAAAAAAGTAACATACCATTTACTTACAGTAATTTTTGATAAAGTAATGCTCGACAAAAGCATTGGAAAATTGAATATTTTTATAACATTTGATGGGTACGTTGATTAAAGTCGTAATAAGTAAAATTTACTACTCATACAGCCTATTTGTATTCTATCTAAATTCCTATTTATTGTGTAGTGATGTAAATATTTATCACATTGTGAGAAAAACTTTGTGCATTTCAATTGAATATTTCAAAATCGTCTACTACGATAACTAATTAATATTTTTCAAGAACAGTTTGATTAAAATATACAAACTTGAATCAATATAAAAATGTAAATCCGATGAATATTTAAAATGAGCAAATATACATATTAGAATGGACAACGATTGAGCAAGTCTCAAAATGTAAGTTATTTAAGAGTCCGTACTCATTTTGCCGTTGACTGCCGCTCTCTCGCTCGCACATTTCATGTTTTCTTTCATGTATCGTGCGTAGTTGAAAAATGTGTCTCGGCCACTTTTCGCAATGTAAGATTACGGACATTTCAACATATATTTTAGTTTCGAGTTGTTGAAGTACAAAGTGTTATCGTTTTCGCCAGTTCAAATAACTGTTACAAGCGATAACATTTTGTACTTTAGCAAAAAAAACTGAAATATATTTTAAAATGTCCGTAATCTTATATTGCGAAAAGTGACCGAGACACATTTAGAGATGAAACGGATAGCAGTTTGGCCAGATACCGGATATTCGGCCAACCAATTGGCCGGATAGCCGGATATCCGGCCGCGGGATATCCGGCGGAACTTAGCCGTTTAGTGCATCGCACACACACATACTTGCGTAGGCGGCTCGCGAACGATTGGGTGGACTAGGTTTGATTCGGGTCTTAAAACTAATTATATTTCTTAAGTGATACTAAGACTAATTAAATAAAGCAAATAATTACTTAAATTCGGCCGGATGCCTATCCGGCCAAATAGTAGTTATCCGGTATTCGGCCGGATAGTATTAAGACTGCCGGATAGGCCGGATACCGGATAGTTACCGGATATCCGTTTCATCTCTAGACACATTTTTCAATTACGCACTCAGATTTAAAAATCTTGAGAAAACATGAAATGTGCGAGCGAGAGAGCTGCAGTCAGCGTCATAATCGCTATGGGCTCCTGAGGCAATAAATTAGTTTTAAAGGATTTTTTGGCGCGATAAATAGTCTTTAATTGAGATCTTGTGATGCTCCAATATTTTGACCAGTCAACAGGTGATGCTTTGAATTTTCATTATAACCCTAAAATAATCAATAAATAGATTTGTGTAATATTATTAATCTCTAAATCAATAAAATTTAATAATTTCATTAAAACAATCTAATACTAATATACAAGTAACTTCACAAACTTATTTATACAAAAAATCTGTACATAATGTAAAAATAATGCGAGAAATAGTAGTCAGTAGCACGTTAAACTAAGTGCGAAAATCAACCGTGTTGCTTAAAAGTTAAGGCTATAGTTTAATGTGCTGCTCACTAACTAAATATACGACGGCATTCCAATGTTGTCCCATGTGCGATCATAAAAGGCTCATTTGTCAATGAGAATGTGATGATTCACAAGTGCCTACAAAATACTTACAGTGGCGGTCACTTAATTAAAGACACCAGTCTATTTTCATACAAACGAGGTAACTTTGAAGCCTTAGTTCGCCGCCATGGATTGAACTAGATGTATCAGATCACATCTAGTTCAATCCATGGCGGCGAACTAAGGCTAAGGATGGCTATTCAGGGAGTGAATGGAGGAGATTCAGATCGCTGTACACACACAACTGAGGGCCTAGCCAAAGTAACATTGGCAAATCTTCGTTATCGCTTCGCTTTCGAAACATGTATGGGATTGACATAAGGTTTCGTTAACAATCGAATTTTAAAACGTCAAATCCATACATGTTTCGAAGCGAAGCGATAACGAAAATTTGCAAATGTTACTTTGGCTAGGGGGGCTGATCTGCCTTTCTATTGTCTAATTTCAAAATCTATCGCAATCGCTTTTAAGATGTAACACATTGATGCTTCTTTTTGGCATAAATAAAAACTTACCAAAGAAATGCAGCAATGTGTCAGATCCATCTGTCAAATGAAAGCGATTGCGATAGATTTTGAAATTAGACAATAAGCCTCCTGATCAGCATTCTAAGATATATAAGGATATGTTTAAAAAAACCGCGAAATTAGCATAAAAATGTATGGATACCCTGAAACTGAAAACTCTGATCCTTAGAATGTTGTTCATAGCAGTTCGGTGTGTACAGCGATCTGAATCAGCTCCATTCACTCCCTGAATAGACATCATCAGATCACAGCTAGGTTAATCCTTGGCAGAGAACCAAGGATTGAAAGTTGCCTCGTTTGTATGAAAATCGACAGGTGACTTAGTTATGTGACCGCCACTGTATATGGAATGGCACTCAATACATCTGGAATGCTGCCGACTGCGAACGATAAAAACACAAGGGAAACAACGTTTGTTAATCCAGTCAATAATATAAAACAATTCAACACACATGCAAGATTCCAATACGAACACACATCAGATACATTTAAATTATGGCATAAATCAAACGCAGAAAATGCCAACAATATAACGGTCCTTTGGTTCACTAGTTGGCATTTCCTCAGAGTTAATGTAAACAGCTGCATGCTCACATGCTGGGGTTAAACCAAGCACGTTTGTCCATAGAGCCTAGAACACTTTAACACCAATATCACTTGAACACTAAGGCACTTTTTGTCTTTTGGTATTACCACAAACTGATAGAGGTTATATCGTAACCACGTCTTTACAAAAGTCTATCAAGTTCATAGGGCATATAAGTTTCAAATAGCATTTGACTGTTCAAAAGTCTAAGCTACTTCTTGGAATCAAGTCTAAGGGTATCAGAAATCAAAGTTTTGGTTTGCACAAGGTTTTTATTTACCTCCGGAGTAATCAGTAAGAACTGAGGAACTTGACTTTGAGCAGAATCTTCAATTAAGGACTAGGACTCGTAACTACAGGTTAATGCTGTAGTGCTCAGCAGTTCAATTTGGGTAGGGCTCTAGGGTCTTCCAGGAAGGGAGGTTCCGGGATTTCCGTTCTACCCCTGGAGCTGTTCGAGCGCATCGAGTCCCGAAAGGAGCCAAAGCCGGAGTCATTGGACGTACCTAGGATGCGCGGCATCTCGCACTGCTCGCACTTGTTGAGCAGCGGGTGGTTGCGGAAGGTGCACAAGTGGCACTGCCACGACGCCGAGGGCTGCTGGCCCGTGTATATGTTGCTGTAGAAGTTGCCGGCGTCCGGCTGATCCCGCGCTGTGGAGAGAACACGTTTTTGTGACGACTTTGTCTCACACCTCTGTCTGAATCCTGTAGCACACCTCCGCCGCGAAACAATACCAACGAAACCGCAGCAGATTCCGCCATACTTGTGTTCTATCGACGACGATATAATGACGATCACATCTTCTTAGCGGTATCGCGTCATTATTACGTGCCGGACTACAGCTGGGCCAAAAAAAATAATTTGGAAATCTGACTTGCTGACTGAGCTGTGCCACACGTATCTCCTAAATGCAAGACCGACAAATTCTGGTTTTTGGCGACAAATTCCGACAAATTACCGGCTATACATACGAGTAATCAGATTTTCGCTACGACTTACCGTTTTCGAGTGTGGCCCAGCTGTAGAGACGTCTCTACAGCTGCGCCACACGTATCTCCTAAACGCAAGACCGACAAATTCTGGTTTTAGGCGACAAATTCTGGTTTTAGGCGACAAATTATCGACTTCATCATGGCAATAGTCAAAAAGTCAGATTTCCAACTTTTTTTTGTGGCCCAGCTGTAGTCCGGCACGTGTCATTATTTTCGCGGAGGTGTGCCAACGGTTCGAGCTGATCGGGGAATCGCGCGTGAAAGAAACAGCATCATAGTTTGTTTCGCTTGTCATAAAACTGACAAGTCATGGCGGAACCTGCTGCGGTTTCGCTGGTATTATTTCGCGGCGGAGGTGTGCTACAGTGTCCCAAGACCCAAGACAAGTCTCAAGACTGGGGGACTATTACAAAAATAACGTATGCAATTGCGTAACGCAGTCACTTAGCCACGATAATCGTGCGCAATTCGTCGGTTGTAGATATAACAAACATTTTGAATTTGGCTATCATTGCCCATATATAGACTATTGAACGAATGATGTCGGATACTCTAGAGAAAAACTGCCAAACTTACGCAATCACTTCGCGATATCGCAATTCGCATACGCAAGTGCTTTGTAATAGGAAACAATGGAGACTACTTTTTCAGCGTCTTTGTGGTAAAATCTATGAAACGAGTCTATGGAGTAGGAATCACGATTTTATAGGCGTGTTGAACGAAGAAGGTCGTACTTCTACTGCACTGTTTCAAGTATCAACACACCAAGTATGATTATTTAATTAAAACCTTCTCAATTGACTATGCACGGTAACAATTTTACAATTTGAAAAGTTGCTTTTAACCCAACTACGGCAGAGCCATGGAAGGGTGATATCAGTTAAGTCTCTGTATGTTTTTTAAGTTTTCTACATTTGATTTTAAATAAAAAAGATTGAGTAGCAGACATAGACAAGGCACACTGATCCCAAGTACCACCCCAATTCCATACCGAGTTCTGAATCTGCCGATCAGCTCTGAGCAGCGCTTAGGCCATTGGCTGATGAAGAAATACAATTGAATATTAATTATTACGCAATTCAATGCCAACCAACACCACCTACGCCACTGAACGCGCTAGATAAGACTTTGAAGCATTTCGAAACATAACTTTAATAAGTACCTATACTTACTGATTATCTCTTGACAATACGTGACTTAACAAATATATCAGGGGGGGGGGGGGGGGGGTAGTTATGTAAATTTGTTGCAATCAACTCTGACAGAAATCGCAGATTTATTGCTGCTTTAGTAAGAACCAATGTAACAACTATCTTAACTAAAGCAGCAATGCAACTGCGCCTTCAAACGATTTCAATCGAGAATTGTTAGCAACAGTCTTACGTAATCAACGGGCAGCCACCTGATCTTGTAACACTTGCAATCAACTCTGACAGAGATCGTAGTTACATTGCTGCTTTCGTAAAATCCAATGTTGTCTATCTTACTTAAAGCAGCAATGTAACTGCGGTTTCGATCGATTTTAATCGAGGGCGCAGGGGGGTAATTATGTAACTTTGTTGCAATCAACTCTGTCAGAAATCGCAGTTACGTTGCTGCTCTAATAAGGGGGGTAATTATGTAACTTTGTTGCAATCAACTTTGACATAATTCGCAGTTACATTGCGGCTTTAGTAAGAACCAATGTGACAACTATCTTACTTAAAGCAGCAATGTAACTGCGCTTTTAATCGATTTCAATCGAGAACCAGAGTTAGGTAATTTGCTAACAGATCTCTTTAACCGAATTTTCAAATACAAATTAATGAAGAGAAAATATTTAATACTTTTTAGTTCATTTTCTTCAAATTAATTTGTTCTGTCGAAGAGTGACATTTAAGCAAATAAATACCAATACAGCAAAATCTCGTAGAGTAAAAACGATGAGATTTCGCCTCATGAATTCAATTCAAGAGACTGATGAAGAACACACAAAATGCTTGAAATGAAAACACTTAAGAGCGCGTCGTCTGCACACTAGCGCCGCCATTGAAACGAGAATCATAGTGCTTAAATAAAGACGAAATTGTGAATTATATCTCCGTACACTTTGAGCTTTGCGGTACTTTTTATCGCTTTAACCATAGACATAGAAAAAATTTCGCTGCGCTCAAGAAGACCAACAAAGCGTGGAAAAGAGAAGTTAACATCATACGGACACGGTCTATAAAAAAGACAAAGGATCAAGTGACAATGTGCCAATTTTTTTTACAGTAAGAGCCCCTAGCGTCCCGCCTAGCAAAAGAGCAATCACAATTTCTTTAAAATATTTGGTAATCTTGATTAGAATTTTAAATAAGGGTATCGTGGAGCTATAGTGTCTTGTTCTGTTAGTGATTGTGATTTGACAAAAACAATCCAAGTAGGTAATCACACTATTCACAGGTAAATAAGATATTGCCACACATTTCTCTAAAATCTATTTTCGCTACGTTTATTCGTTTATTGACGAAGAAAACAGTATGGAACATAGTTTATTAATTTCCTTTGCCATAATATAGTCATATTTTATGTATGTAAGACATATTTTACGTATCTCATATAAAATGTATATATTCGTTTTTCGGATCACCTGTTTATTGACATTGTTGTTCTTTGACATTCTATTTCTATGGCTTTAACAGTCTTTTATTTAAGCAATATGAGTCTCGTTGCAATGGCGGCGCTAGTGTGCAGACTACGCGCTCTTAATCCTTTTGCGAAGCGTAATACAAATAAATTATTCGCCGCTTAGCAACGCTTGGTCTAAATAGTTACTAAACAATCATACAACTTACCATTCCTAGGCATCTCGAGCCGCTTCGCCATCAAGTCGCACTGGTTCCTTAGTTTCTCCACGTATTCCTTCAACTTCTGGGTCTCGGAGGGCGGCGGTAAGGGGGCGGCCAGGATCTGCGTCTCCCTCGATAGCTGGGCCAGGTGACCTTTCTCCTGGTTTAACGCCTTGACTAGACAATCGAGCCTCTGCTTTTGTCGCTCTATTAGGGACCGATCTGAAAGGTTTGGAATCATTTTGAAGCAAAGTAACAATGGGGGTTACATTACAAACATCTTGAAATCGGATGGGGATTGCGCAGAACGCGTATTTTGGGTATGCGTAGCGGTGAAGTACCCAGGCGGCGGGAGAGGGGCGCGCGCTATTGGTCGCTTGCAAGTGCACATGCGCGAACTTATCCCCACTCCGTCGAAAGAGCGTCAAGATGTTTGCCGGAATCTGAACATTACCTACCCATAATGGTAGTGATAATGGTTTATGATAATGTCATACTTTTTAGTTCTTATGCTAAAAATTATAAAGCGCAAAGTACAGATTAGGGCTAATTCAATTCATCAGAGCTCATCAACATATTGATAACTTCCTAAAGAGTTCGATTATGAACTTTCACCCAGACAACTTAGGCAGATCAAGACATTCAAGACATATGGTCAGAAATCCACCTAAGTACTAATAATTTCTTTACATTGAATTGTGTTACACACTCGCTTGTGCAATAAGAAGTTCTACAACAGCTATAACCAAATTAACCAACATTAAATGAGAACTGTCTTTAATTTTTTGTCACAATACTAACTCCGATATAAGGGTCATTAAAGTGGTGGTAGTATTTTTCTATTTATAATAGCAGGCACTTTCACTTGTAGGGAAATAGTGCAGTCAATAGTAAAATGTATAGTAGTTAAATAAAACATGTTTAAACTACAATAAGGAAAAAAGGCGCGTATGTTGTAAGGAAATCCCCGATCGTTTAAGAAATGACTTGACTATTAAAGTTTGTATTCTAACAGAATTGCGCCATATGTTATCTACAGATAGATCTCAATTATAACATAGCAACTTTTCAAAAATATAAAGACTGGAAAAACACTAAGCATTGAGTTTTATTTGTTCCTGTTCTGAAGGGGAGATTTTGCAAGGAATTTGAGCTACATTACATTTTACTCCCGTGACTGGGGTTTCCCAAAATCCTTTTATAAACAATCATAAGTGATAGTTCCTTATCAATTACAATCCACAAGATAAAGTTACCTAAGTGAAAACAATCATAAACTTTGTCAAGTCAAAACATCATCACCATCATCATCATATCAGCCGCACGACACCCACTGCTGGGTATAGGCCTCCCCTAAGGATCTCCACGACGATCGGTCATGCGCTGCCCGCATCCAGCGGCTTCCCGCGACCTTCACCAGATCGTCGGTCCACCTTGTCGGGGGCCTTCCCACGGAGCGCCGTCCGGTGCGCGGAGTCAAAACATATGAGTTTAAAATTTCAAAATGGTTATTGTTAGCCAAAAGTCAAGGCAATATACTTTGGCTTAACGTGCCTTCCAAAGCACAGAGGAAGTCGAGATAAAAGATTTTTGGTCACCCATCCCATAACTGACCCTTGCGAAAGTTGCATAGCCTCCGCAATCGCAGGGCCAGGCCTAAACCACTACGCCACTGAGCTCCTCGTATTAATGATTACTCTACCCTAATGGGCGGGCAGTAATAATGTTCCATACTAATGCTTTTGCTGATATGGAAAATCACTATAAATACCTACATGCTGAAAATGGAAAAATAACAAGTGGCCTTATGTGGCCTACTCAAAGCAACAGTGACTTAAAATTATTGACTTTTACAATAACAGATACTTTTAAATGTTGATACTCCACTACATAATGGTATAAATAAATCTATTTAACCGATTATGTGCACTACTTTACCTATGTAAGGGACTGTGAAATCATTTACATTGTGATTTTGAAGAAATTTATTAATTCTTAAATCCATTTAAAGAAATTAAATAAAAACATGTAATTTACGCTAGTAAATGGGGTTGGAGAAACCCAGAATATGAAATGAAGCTATAAAGTTAAATGCATTAGATGTTATGACAAATGGGCCTTGTTTCATAAACATTACCATAGTATATTACAAGGATCGTTTGGTGTTCATTGTGTTGCCTAAATTAGAAAATAAACTTCTCATAAACACCGTTAATGCGATATGCAAATCACCACATAGTAAATTACAAATTGTGATGTTTATGAAATAGACCCATGGAAGATAGATGTTAGACAATGTTCATAAAATTTACCTTGTGCTGATGATGGTGGTTCCGGTGCTGTTCTCGCGGGTCTTGGGGTGTCCATTCTGGATGAGAGGTGCGAGGGTGGAGGTGGCGCCCGGCGGTGTACCGGCCGCGGCGTGCTCGGGCTTACCGTCACCGTTACGTGCCCTTCAAAACCCCCATCATCGTCCCTCGATTCTCGTACCGGACTAGCCATATTCGAAGTAGGTGTACACACTGTTAAATTCACAGATGTTATAGCCCTTGGACTATCATAATCTTCTAACCACGGATCATTATAAGCACGAGTCAAGTCCATATGACAATTGACATTAACTGACAAATTCAAAGGATAAACTCGGTCGGACCTATGCAAAGCGTTTGGTTTACCACTGTTTACTGCCTGATTTTCCTGTTTTAACAATGGTGCTGGAGAAACCGTTTGACTTACATCTGGTTCTGGTTCTCTTAGTGTCTGTTTAAATGCAATATCTGGGTTTGGCTTGATGAAGTTCAAGGTGTTAGGACGTTTGATTTTCTCTTGTTGTTCTGGTTTCGGTTCAGACTTCCGTTCAGGCTGTGGGGACTGTTGACTTTGTACAGGTTCTTGGCTTTGTTTTGGTGGTTCTTCTTTTTTAATAGTTTTCTTTTCTTTACCTTTCTCTACCTTTTCATTAAGATTACTTCTTATTTTGTTACTTCTGAATAATCTGTAATTAGTGCTCCCTGGTTGTTCTGCCTCTTTATTACAAGGTGGACTGTCTGCAACTATTTTCTCATCTTTTGAGTTTTCATTTGTCAATTCTAAATCACTTGGAGACTCGGCGCTGTACTTCGCAAAGCAATTATCGATGTTTATAATGGTTACGGGAGAGGTATTGTTGTTGCCTTTTGGATCTTCCTCTGATTTTGTTTCAACAACATTCTGATTAGCATCAGTGTTTATTTTCTTGTCATCTTCATCGATGTTCAAGCTTATAACAGCAGTTTGTGGCCCTTCGCAGGGGACTGACTTTATCGGAGTAGATTTGACACTCTCATGCTTGATTATAGGCTGGTTGCGGCATTTGGATGGCGGATTGAGTTTGAGCTCATTGAGCTGTCGGGCCGCGGCAGACGAAGAGGCATGATATGCATGTGTTAGGGAGGCTTTGACTTCGCTGTGCAGCTGTGTCTCACAGGCTTGCTTGTCGTGGCAATAAAGTTCAATAGTGTTTGATACAACATGATCAGGAACTCCGGGAAACTTCTGTTTCAGTTCATGGAAGAGTTGCATAAGAGATATATTAGTGCATGCACACGGCGAGGGGCTCGTAGCGCTCTCGGAGGGGGCAGACATCGCCGCCCATCCTAGCGGGAGCGAACCGCTGCGCCACCAATCGTACCTTCACCACTGCACAGCACAGAAAACCTCTTCTCACTCATAGGCAACGACAATCGAGCATTTTACTACCCAGTTTCACACTGTAAATAACGTCCAGTCTTCGTGACGTCACAAACCTAAAATCCACAATTCTACACAATTATGTATACGTACACTGTTTATAACAGATAATAGCGCTCATGTTTATAGTTACAAAAAAATGTGCGGCGTAAAAGATAATCCAGCGAGAGCAGTCTGAATTTTTTATATCTTTTGTTATCATACTAAAGCTATTGCAAAGTTAAGCAGCTCCACACAATTTAATGGTTTTGTACAACACAACATTTTATAACACCACATAAAATAACATAATAAATACCTAAAATAAACTAAGGCAACAATTATTGTACCCAAAAATAAATTACGAAAATCGCAGCGAAGTTGTCAAATCAATTCTGCCATTTTGGCAATAGAATAGACAAACATTTTATCTTTTTAAATTCTTTGTTTTGTCTAGGTTGCGTTCAGAGCCTTATGGAGCCCCTAGACGATCAAGCATTTCTTGTCAATCATTTACATTGCATTTAACTTTTGATTGGCCACGGTAATCTATCTATTCTGTGGTGCTTGTCAAGCATCGCTCCTAGGCGATCAAAATGTGATTGACAAGCAATGCAATGTAAATGATTGACAAGCAATTTTGATCGTTTAGGGGGTCCATTTGAGCGCGGTTGTTTGGTTGTCTTTTAACTCACTCTAAGGTTCGGAACGACCAAGAACTTTAAATGTCAATGTCAATACAAAGTCTTCATTTTCCATTTGGAATACGAATAATTTAAACTTTTCTTAATCAAATAAAATCCGTTTTTAGAGGATCTACCATGATTAAAATAATGTCAATTGACATTGACATTTTTTCCATAGACAAACGTCAGTTTGGTTGTGGTTAGGTTGCACTCGGAGCGTAGGGTTGCGTTCAGGGTTGCGTTCCAAACCTACGCTCCGAGTGCAACCTAACCACAACCGAACGCTCTAACGGCGTTCCAAACATTAGAGCGTGAGCGTGACGATCGGTTGACACAACCGTCCCGTTCCAAACATCAGAGTGTTGCAACTTTTTAACCATCAAAATTGATGGTTGTAAAACGCTCTGACGTTTAATGGTGGCGAACTAGGTTGGTAGCACTACTAAAGGACCACTGGGTTGAGTTCAGAGCGTTAGAGCGCGGTTGTTTCTAACATTCTTGTCCAAGAACTTTAAATGTCAATACAAAGTCTTCTTTTTCCATTTGGAATACGAATAATTAAAACTTTTCTTTATTTCTAAATCAAATAAAATCAGTTTTTTGAGGATCTACCATGATTTATGAGACTCTAACTAAAACATCAAAATACAAAATAATGTCAATTAACATTGACATTTTTTCTATAGACAAACGTAGGAGCGTTTTACAACCATCCATTTTGATGGTTAAAAAGTTGCAACGCTCTGACGTTTGGAACGGGACGGTTGTGTCAACCGAACGTCACGCTCTAATGTTTGGAACGCCGTTAGAGCTTTTGGTTGTAGTTAGGTTGCACTCGGAGCGTAGGTTTGGAACGCAACCTAGGTTTGGAACGCAACTCATGGACCCCCTAAACGATCAAAATTGCTTGTCAATCATTTACATTGCATTGCTTGTCAATCATATTTTGATCGTCTAGGAGCGATGCTTGACAAGCACCACAGAATAGATAGATTACCGTGGCCAATCAAAAGTAGGCCACGCCCGCAAATGGTAAATGCAATGTAAATGATTGACAAGAAATGCTTGATCGTCTAGGGGCTCCATTAGGTTTGGAACGCAACCCAGCATATGACAGCTGACACATCACATGTCAATGTCAATGTCAAAGTTAATTGAAATTAGTTTCTGTTGTAGTATTTTATTTTATTATCTATTTTAATTAAGGAATAAAATGGTTGATGAACTGAGGAAATACTTAAACCATTTACTAGAAAAGTATGTGAACTTGTCTTTACGGTATAGTCTTGCGCGATGTAAAAAAATGGTGTATAAGTGAAATGTTTGTGATTCCAGGGTGAATGGTCTCCATTGTATTTTAATTACTGACCGAGATGGTGTTCCACTTGTGCGGGCAGTTACAGAAAGAGCTCCGCAGTTAGCTTTACGGCCTAACTTTATATCCACGTTCGGTATGGCTACAGACCAAGCCAGCAAGCTAGGTTTGGGAAGGAACAAGACCATTATTTCTATGTATTCTAGTTATCAGGTAATTTAGTTCAATTTAGTTCCATTTTACAATAGAATTATCGTTAATATCCGTGCAGTTGATTTCGACTTTAGAAGCTGTTCCCTACTGGGGTAGCTCAGAACAGTACTAACAACCTCAAAATAACAACTGTAACCTGTGTAAGGCCCTATAACATTCTTTTAACATAGTGAATGTCACTACACATGTTCTGGTTTGTTCTGTTTTCTGAGCTTACAACTTCTATATTGAAACCAAACCAATATATTCAGTATTTATTTATTGCATATCACATTAAATGTAAATGTAAGGTGGAACATTTAGTAAGGTCTACTACATGTGACACCCTGCAATGGCAATATTAATATTATTGAGTTTGTAAATTTTAGGCATTCACAATTCTATTTTTATATTAAGATAATACCTATATTAGAAAAAAATACTAGATAAAAATTGTCTCACCCGTAGCACCTCGGACAGGTCCCATCTGAGATCTTATAATTTTGTTTTGTATTTCTTCTAATAAATTAATTATCTTAAATTGTTCAATTTAGGTTATTCAGACTTGTATTTCACATATTTGATGTTTAATCATATTGCTTTGATTTCCAGGTAATCCAAATGAACAAGCTACCTTTGGTCATAACTTTCATAGGTAGCGACAACTGCAACACTGGCCATATTTTATCACTAGAGAGTCAAATAGACCCATTTTTAAAGGATTTAGCTGCAATAGTGGCCGACACACCATAAATTTAATTTTAAGTTAGTTTACATCAAATAAACATTATTTTTGTCTTTATATTCCAAATTGTAATAATTCATACTATATTGATGACTGAATCAGAATGCTTTTGTAAAATTTCGTATCTTATAGCTTCATTAACGCTGACTCAAGCAAAAGATTTATGATGGTGTTTCATTATTATTATTTTTAACATGATTCTTATTATATTTTTTCAATTAATGACCTGTAGCATCCGATAACGATACAACAGGAAAATGTTCAGTTCTTTATTTAAGATCAATTCGAGATCCATAATTTAATAAGACGTGTGGTGGGCCTACTCATCATCAGGTCTGACCAGCGGGTCTACCGGCTAAAAACAATGAAGTTAATGTTAACTGTAAGTATGTGATACATTGCTACTTCGTTTTGGCACAAATAAAAACTTACCAAAGAAAAGAAGCAATGTATCACATACTTACAGTTAACATTAACTTCATTATTTTTAGCCGGTAGACCCGCAGGGCGTGCAGCCAATGTCATATTTTTATAAGCAATAACAAAGATGTATGGATTTAACATAAGTCTAGTTTTGAAAGGTCAATCCCTCTTTCAGCTGTATGGCAGTAGCGAAGGGTCCACACAAGCGGATTCCCTCCCATCGGCTTACTTTTAAGAAAAATAAATCCCACCCTGCTGATCACACTATGCAGCTCATAACCTTTTTATAGAGCTTTACTTTGGCCATAATTTCGCCCCTCGCCACTGCTGTAAGGTATCATTTTACAAATGTGACTGTCGGGATTTTAAATTACTGCTGTTATTGTGTCGAATGTCAGTATATATTTTATATCACATTGGCTAAGACGGTTAAAGCCTGATTCACACATATCAGTGAAGTCACAGTTCTGTCACAGTTCCAGTACAGTAACTGCCACTGTGATAATTTCGATCTTTCATACATTCTCTATGAACGCGTCCACACAGGTACGTGTCAGTGACGAGACAGTGCTCTCAGTGTCTTTGATCGCATGTTCATAGAGAATGTATAACACGGTGGCGGTGCTGTGTCAGAACTGTGACTTCACTGATATGTGTGAATCAGGTTTAAGATCTGAAATAAAACACTTTTTAACGGATACTAGCGCAGTGCTTTACTTCATGTCTAGTGAGTTGGGTGCGTAAGCTTGAGCAGAGAATACTGTTAAGGTGGCTAAGTTTTGTACTTTTGTAAATAATATAGATAGTTAATATTTTATAACAGAAGAGCTTATAAATATTGCGTAATATTATATTCATAATAAAATATGTATCTAACTATTAAGGTGTGGGCACATTTGTCTGACGCCACGCGTTAACACGCCGTCAGATGACATCGGTTTTCATAGTAAATGTATGCACTAAGATCACACTTATCTTATAACACGTCCATATAAATACGGCGTGTTAACACGTGGCGTCAGACAAATGTACCCGCATATTTATAATTTTATTACGTTGTGTATACATAAGGGTGCTGGCACATTTGTCTGACGTTACGTGGTAACACGCCGCCGTATTTATATGAACGTGTTATAAGTGCGCTTCTAGTACACACATTTACTATGAAAATCGATGTCATCTGACAGGTGTGTTAACACGTAACGTCAGACAAATGTGCCAGGCCAGCCAGGCAACCCTAAAAGGTACCTAAACAGGGTACTCATCTAGCTGTGTAGCATGTAATGTATCAGATACTGTATGAAGTGAGTACATATGCACCAGCCCGCTGCTCGCTGCTCGCGCGTGGTTCGCAGGGAGATCGCAGCGACCCGCCGAGTGGCGGTATCACTGCGAGCACAAAGGTGGCTCGCAGTATGATCCCGGAGCTTGCAGCTAGATACGTGATGACCTCGGACGAGCCGTACTCACTTGAAGATTAGATACGTTACATGCTACATAGCAGGTGAGTACCCTTCTTTACGTGTATTATAATAAATTAGCAATAAAGTTACTTTCTGAATTTTAAATAATTTGTACCAAGGAAGTACCTATCTTTGTTTTATAAAGAGCACAATTTGTAATATTTTTCTTTGATATAAATGTTCTTTCATGTAACTTTTATTTAAAGGTTCATATGTACCTACTGTGTTCATCATAAAGTTAATATACCTAGTTATTATGTGTATTAACTTTATGGTTCATAAGTACTGTGGAGTTAAATCTATAAAATTCATAAATAATGTCAATAACTTAGGTATTGAAATGAAGGCTATAATAAAAATAAGTGTACAATTTGAATGTTTCTTTAATTTCATTTTTATTAAATAAGTAAATGTTTTAATGATACAAACTTAAGTTTTTATTGATATAAGTACCTATATATTTTATCCATTGCATTGCAATTTGACATTTTCAAATTGGAAAATACTGAACACACAAAATTGAGTATATTTAGGTAGTTATATTAGAGATAGAGAATAGTCCTGTATATTGTCATGGGAGATATAGTTTTACCCATGGCACTACCGGTAGAGTCAAATGTCGGTATAAGATCTCCAATGGCGGTTTTATTTCTTCAAGACCAATTTGCAACTATATTATTATTATTATTTAGAAGGGTGTACGCTAGCGAAGCCGGACGGGTGATCAGTCACCTTGGTCGGAACCATTTCACCCATTTCCCCAAATCCCCTGAAAGCTGAGAGCTTGCGTGAGAGCGTGTTATCATTTACCCCACCTTGCCCTAATTTGCAACTATAGGAAATATGTGCCAATTTATGGCAAGATAGGTGTGATGAGCGGTTTGCCAGAGAGGGCGCTGAGCACGTTGTTGGCGGCCAGCACCGCCATGTCGCTGCGCGTGCGCACCGTCGCGCTGCCGATGTGAGGGAGGATGACTGAAAAAAATGGAATTTAATTACCCAGTCTGCTAAATATGTTACTATGGGCAACAGTGTCGCTTAAGGCTGTAGGTAGTGAAACTAGCGCCGCCACTACATTTATTTTTATTACCTACTCGTAAACCAAGTCAATATTTAAAAAAAGCTCATGTAATAATTTCTTAAATTGTCTCTAATATTTTTTGAATAACTCTTCAAAAGTTTTCATTCTTTCTGTAAGTTTTAAAATCCATTTTAGCTCAAAGTGGCCACTTTTGGCAATTATGGATTTTAAAACTTACAGAAAGATAATGATAACTGTTGAAGAGTTATTCAAAAAATATTAGAGACAATTCATGAGATTATTACATGAGCTTTTTTAAATATTTACTTGGTTTACGAGTAATAAAATTAAATGTAGTGGCGGCGCTAGTTTCACTACCACCGCGCCTTACGTCATCTTACGTGTGTGCGCGTAGGTACCGCCAGAGATGTGCAAAATACTTTATTAAAAGTATTTAAATACAAAATACAAATACTTGTCATTTTTTTGTATTTCAAATACAAATACAAAATACTTTAAAAAAAGTATTTAAGTACAAAATACAAAATACGTATTTTCAAAATACTTTTTTCAAATAAAATACCTTTTTTCGTATTTTTTTTTTATTTTTTTTTGAACGCGCCCAGATAGGCTTACGTGGCTTACGTTACGTAGCTCACGCCTGCCTAGTGTAGTTCTCTTTTTAGCAATTAGTCGCAATACTTGCAATATGCAATGTATTGTATGTAGCTAGCTGCATACAATGCCTAATTATGTAGATAGAAAGTAGGTAGATAGTGTTTTGTTTAACAGTGATATTGGGTGCATTCTAGGTATGCTATCATTGATCGCCATAGAGTACATTTTAAGCATGGAAAGTAATAAAACTAAACATTAAAACAAATTACTTTTCATGGTTAAAATGTATGCTTTGGTGATCGTTTCCTTAGCGATTGGTCTGCTGGAATGCATCCATTGACATAAATAAATGTCAAATTACCGAGCTTCATGATTGGTTTTTGGTTTGGCAGTGACATTGACATGACAAATTACCTAGCTCTATGATTGGTTGTTTTTTGTTTGAAATTGACTTGACATTTACATAGAAAGTAATTTGTATTTTACAAATACTAATTACGTTTTAAAAAGTATTTCAAATAAAATACTAAATACATTTTGAAAAAAAGTATTTTAAATACAAAAAGGTATTTTGTATTTTGTATTTGTATTTTAAATACTTGTATTTCAAATAATTCACATCTCTGGGTACCGCCCCTATACGAATTAAACGTATGTTGTGTGACTTGTGTGTGTAAGCGAGTTTAACATAAGGAGTGGTTAAATAGGTTAAATGCATGTAAAGTTCAGTACCCTGAGCACGATCATCTATCGAGAAAAAAAACGCGCGTAAAAGTACTCGATAGGGAAATATCTATGGAAAATTTCATTTCGCTTCTCGACGTTAGATGGCGCTGTACAAATTTCCCATACAAAATTGCTCTGTCGTATGTTTTACGAGCGTTATTTTTTTCGATAACTGTTCGTGCTTAGCACGAACAGTTATCGGTACAGAAAATGAAGTTTAAATAATCAAAAAATACTTACACATATTGGGCAAAGTCAGCAGCTTGTGGTCTTTAGGCAGAGGTTCTGGTGTGGTGACGTCCAGGCCTGCTGCATAAATCTTGTTACTCTTAAGAGCATCATAAAGAGCATCTTGGTCTACCAAATCTGTGAAGAAGAGCGGGATGATATCAAAACGAATGATAACCACCGAAAGTGGCGCTTTCAGCTCAGGGGTTTTTATTTAATAAGTTGTTAATAGAAAAGGATTTTAATAAAACTTTTTGAGGAATTTTTGAGGCCTATAGTCTAGTATTTTTAGAAGTATCACAACATTCTCTCGTTGTCATTCGTAGAAGTAGATAGCAAATACTGTCAAAAACTATGCGCCGTAAAAATTCCACAAAAAGTTTTATTAAAATCCTTTGCTATTGACAACTTATTAAATAAAAACCTTCGAGGGCGCCAGTTTTTCTCAGGGAATCGCCTTAAATAAGCATGGAAATGTCAAATGACATTCGGTCTTACCGCCTCGACCGACGTTCACTAGAATGGCATTGCTCTTCATCTTTCCAATAGTGGTGGTGTTGATCATGTGGTTCGTCTCGCTCGTGAGCGGCACGGCGAGCACGACGAAGTCGCTCTGTGCTAGGAGCTCATCAAGGGTCACGAACTCGGCACCTAACGCTTTTCCTGTAGAATAATAAATCATGATTTCAGTAGGTAGGTAGGTAGCAGTACGCTATCGAGAAATAAAAACGCGCGTAAAAGAATTCGATAGTGTAAGTTTGTAGTGTAGATAGCAGTGTACAAATTTCCCTTACAAAACTACACTATTGAATTCTTTTACACGAGTTTTTTTATTCGATAGCTGTTCGTGCTACGAGGTAGGTCTCCTCGTCCAGCTAGGTACGGTAGACGGCACGCTGGGCTTCAACAACCTGTCAAATTTCTTCAATCATTTTTAATTTTTAAGTCGAGCAGTTTAATGTTCAAAATTTATTGTAGATTTTTGACAGTTTTGTGTAGCTTGATATGCTGCTGACTGTACAAGGAAAGTCTGTTTCTTCGTTCTTAGCAGCAGTGGAAGCATTAAAAAACTTGACGATGGTCTTTTCTTCATTCAATAATTTCATCATCATTTCACCTTCAGGCTTTTCCCTGTGGCCAGTGTAGACGAATTTTCCAACTTCAAAGCCAGCGAGCCGCTTGACGACGGCCTGCCCGATGCCGCCAAGGCCGACGATGCCGACTGTGCTGCCCCTTATGTCCTGCCCCAGCATCGTGTCGAAGCCAATCTGCCATTCGCCTCTGGAAACATAGAAACAGACAACAAAATTTAGTAAGAAGCCGAGCGAGTGTCAAAACTTTAACTGCTGCCTCTTATGTGCCCTGCCCCGAGCGTCGTAGGTAGGGCATGCTAGGGGCTGGCAAGGGGGGCGGCTGCCACGGGCCGCGCTACCATTAGGGGGCGCACTTTGCTGACCCACAGCTAGAAAATAAGTTTATAGTCCTAGGAAATAAGTCTTGGGGCGCAAAATTCAAGTTCTCCTAGGGGCGCTCATGACCCCAGAAATACCCAACGTCTTGGGCGCAAAATTCAATTCTTGCCAGGGGCGCTCATGACCCCAGCTCCGACGCTAATAATAATATAATAGTATTCTTTCAAAACCCGTACTCACCTGGGTGAATATACGTTGTCTATATTACTTCCTGCGTCATTGTCGTTACTCGAAAATCTTTAAAAATCCAATACATCACAAGGAATAAATCAAAAATATGCCATCATTTACATTAGAGTACAATAATAAATTGTATTAAGTTAATTTGCATATTTTTTATTTATTTATTGCGATGCATTGGATTTTCGAGTAACGACAATGACGCATAGATTCACCTACCTGCGTACTTGGTCCAGATTCTCGGTGAATCTCCTGGCAGTGGCGAGCATGAGGCTGACGACGATCTCCGCGACGGCCGAGCTCAGCACATTCGGAGTGTTGGACAGCTTGATGCCGCGCGCCTTCAGCTCCTCCACATTACAGTGGTTGTAGCCTGCGGCAGCTGTAGCTACTATTTTTAGCTGGGGTCCTGTCGAATGATAGTGTTTTAGATTTAGATAACAAGTTACAAACCAAGATTTCGAAGAACTGTGAACCTCCTCCTCTTTTTTTGAAGTCGGTTAAAAAAGCAGGAATTTTGTTAAACCAGTAACCAGTCGACAGATGTTCGTACTAGGCTAGGGCACAATACCGTACAATACCCTTAACACGAACAACTATATCGAAAAAACGCGCGTAAAAGTACTTAATAATGTATTCTTTATGGAAAATCTCATTTCGCTTTTCGGCGGCAGATGGCGCTGTACAAATTTCCCATACAAAATTACTCTATCGAATGTTTTTACGCGCCTTATTTTTAAGGGTACTAAGGCGCGCTAAGGGTAGGTACAGTAATAATTACCAGCTTTATCCAAGAGTTCCTTAGTGATGGGGTGGTGGGACACCCACACCAGCGCCGACACCCCTGGGATGAGGTTGAGGAGTTCATCTTTGTTCTTGGTGATCCCTTCCTCGCCGAAATGCAAGTGCCGGCTTTGCAAAACTGTAAAACTGATAGGGTGTCACGATTAATAAAAACAAAATAAGTTGACGATTCAAATATTTATTGAAAGAGGATAAAGGGAAATTGACATTATTTGCCAATAAGGCTAGGTATCAAGAAATCCTTACTAATATTATAAATGCGAAAGTCAGTTTGTTTGTTGTTACGCCTTCACGTCTTAACTATTGAACCGATCATCATGAAATTTTGGATACAAGAAGGACATTAGGGTACCTAGACCTACCTTTCATCCCGAGAAACTTTTCCACGCAGACGTAGTCGCGGGCGGTCACTAGTTCATTATAAAATCAAATTAAAATCTCAACAGACATGGAAATCGCGCCATCGCCACCAATATTAGTAAGGTAAATAAATAGGCAGTTACGGTCAGCAACGAAAGTTACTTGACATTTTACTTCTTTGTCAAACCAACTTATTGACAGCTAGATTTCCCCACAGTTGGAAACATTTCATCAAAAAAATTGCTATGACAAAGTACTAAGGTGTCAAGCGACTTTTGTTGCTGACTGTACTACCCATAAATAAGCCCAAAGGCAATGCTCCTTTTAAAGTTGTTTAAAAAACGTGCTGTCATTGATACTTAATGAACAACAATTTTTGTTCATCCCTCCCTACCTACCTATCGATTGTAAATCTCAGATAACTACTTGTACATTTCAAAGTTACATTACAATGCAATTCCAAAATGCACATTTTAAATTTCAATATGAACTTACTGTTGTCGCAGCACTTCCAGTCCAGTTTCAGGAAAATCGTTCGAAGAAACTAAAACCTTGAGATCTTTCATTGTTGTGTTTGCGCTGGTTGCCGGTGACACAATAAAACAGATAAGAATAAGAAACGACGCGATTAAACACACCGCATTATGTAACAAAGCGGCCATATCAAGATACAAATCGGTTTGATTATTGTTTGATAAATCCAATGGATAAAATACCTATCTCTTTAACTTATAACCTCCAAATGTATACGACGCGTAGCTGTTAAACTAGAACCGAAGGCCAATACCGAATCCAGTAAAACAAGAGTAGGTACCTAATGAAACGGGTTCACTTAATTTGCGATAACCGGATCATAAACATTCATTATCGCTAGGTACTTGTTCGCTAAGAACAGTTTTGGGTGGAAAGTTAACTTTGTTAAATGTTTTTAGCGTTCCGTACCTCAAAAAAAAAACGGCACCCTTATAGGATTTACTTTGTTGTCTGTCTGTCAAAGCCTTTGCTGGACGAGAATGGCAGGTTGCGGTTGTAGGAAATTCAAGGTTTAGAATCTACTTACTTACACAAATAAAAAATATAGAACTCTATTTAAATGTCGATAGATAGGTACCTACCTATGCGAAAACTTACTTCTCCTCCTCCTCTTGAAGTTATTATTAAAACTCTCCTGAATGATCTAAACTCGATTAAAGACCAGCCATATTTTATTGCAATTGTGAGACAGAAACTTAACTTTTCTTTGTGTATCCAGCTGTTCTTAGAGCAGACCAATCTACCTACACTACGACCGCGTATTTGGTTATGTATTGGTTTGGTTATGTATGTAGTATAGAAGGCCTTAGGTTTAAATTCAGCATGTTGAAAGTGATTAAATCAAAATGTTCAGCCAAACGATTTCGTTTCTTTATTTTAGTTAATAAAACACAAATTGGAATAAGCGCACGTCAATAAATACTTCTATGGTTATTTTTACAGTAATTCAGTAAGCTGGATACACCATGGGCTTTCCATCAAGACCCTGTAAAATGTTATTAGCTGCAATGGTAGCCATAGCATTTCTGGTTTCATGCGTGGCGCTGCCAAGATGGGGCATAACATCTGAAATAAAAACCTTATGTTAGGGCAGGACCACAAATGAATGAAAATCAATTGAGGAAGACCACGCCTTACACACATTACGTATGGGTGATGAGCTGAACAGGGCATTAAAAGTGAGGTCAATTTGGTCACTCATTTTGAACGTGGTGAACAAGGATTTTGAATAAATTTTATATGAAATAACCCAAAAGAAAGCCTAGTCGATTTTTTTTTCGTATTTTCGATTTATGAACTAGCTAGGGTTTTCTGATGTATAATAAATAGGTTCAAAAAGCCCACTCGATTTTGTTTCTCATTGGACGTGGTGAACAAGGGAATAGGGGATATACTTACAATACGCCACCGGGTCTTCAACTCTTCAGTCAAGGTTAATGAATAATACCCTTAATCATGAAAATTTTCTCAGAATTAAGACCTAATGCGCTTCATACGTATAAGAAGGTTATACTTACAGCAGTTCGGCAGGGAGACCAAAGGATGGTCCTTCGAGATCGGCTCTGGGGTGACCACGTCAAGTCCAGCCGCAAAGATGCGCTGCTCTTTTAACGCGTCATGCAGAGCCTCTTGGTCCACGAGATCTGGCAACAACAGGCTTGATTAACATATTTTAACTTAGTTACATATTCGTCCTTATAGGTATTAGGAAGGGTAGGTATCGCCCCTGCACGTAAACGTATGTTGTGACGGCGACGCGGCGTGCAAGCGATTTTAACTCTAGGAGTGGTTAAGCAACGCTGTTGCCCATGCATGGTCACTGCCTAAATCTTGAAAAACGCAAATCATACGATTTCATAACTATTTGTGATAATAAGCCTTGAATATTTGAGTAGGTAATGTTTGGGTTTACGACTGATGATATCATAATTTTATCTAATCTTTCTTATTTAGCATATTACCTACCGACGATAAATTTGAAGAGCCCACTTCACTGATGCTAAAAAGACATTATCTCAACGAACGGCTCTATACCGAGACTTTACCCCTTACTAATAAAGATTGTATAGCAGATGTATAGTTACACAGTGTTTTGTCACTTTCTTTTCAATGTCAAACTCAAAGAGTTTGACAGAGAGTAACCATTGTGTAACTATACATCTGCTATACAATCTTTATTAGTACTTAAGTAAATGATTTCGTCAGAAAAGATTATAGGCGAAAAAGCTCTATTATTATGTTCCTTGGAGAAAGTTGTTCTTTTACCTGTTTCAGTATCATCACATCATTTGGTACCACCTTATAATTATCTTCTATAACTGGAAGACAGATAGATATACTAGGTCAGCGAATTAAAGAGAGTTGAGTGAGTGAGAATTCAACTCCTGTTGTTAAATTGGTTTTACTTATCTTCCAAGAGTCGTAGGCGACCGAGATGGGCCAACTCCCAAAGAAGTTTGCAAAGCGAACATGCAGACGAGCATACGAATGGCAGAAAACAGAACTGCCTGGAGAGCCCACTTGCACTAATAAGTCACCTGATCACCTCCTGGTTGTCATATACGTACCATGGTAAAACAGCGTCGCTTAACCACTCCTAAGGTTAAAATGGCTTGCACGCCGCGCCGTCACAACATACGTATAGTTCGTGCAGGGGCGATATGTGCGCACACGAATTTGTTTGCCTAAGCAAACAAATTCATAATTCCTCACATTGGTGAAATAACGCTGGCTTGCAGCGTAAGAGTAGGATATACTAGAAGAAATTCGGCGATGTCACTAGTGACTCCGTAGCTCAGCGGTCAGAGCATTGGACCGGATATCCAAAGGTCGCGGGTTCGATTCCCGTCTCAGTATTGATCTGGTGCGAGTCGTGTTTTTTCTAGTATATTATTTAGTATTGTGTAAAAATAGCATTTTGAATGCAAAAATCTCAAATTTAAAAATTCGTATATATTATGGTATATACATCGTATATATTAATCTAAATTAAGTGACGCTGTTGCCCTTAGCATTTCAGTAACGAGGAAAGGTAGGTATAGGTACGTGGGAAAAGAAGATCGTCCAAGCGCTAAAATTAAGACAGTGGATAACAAACAAGTAATGTCACCTCCTCTCCCGATGTTCACGAGGACTGAGTTCCTCTTCATCAGTTTCAGCGTGTCCGCGTTGACCAGATGCTTGGTCTCGTTCGTCAGGGGGCAGGCCAGGATCACGAAGTCACTCTCCTTCAGTAATTGGTCTAATGGTATACGTTCCACTCCTAGAGCTTTTGCTGCAATAAGTAAATAATAAAAATACAAAATAGATTCAGCCGATTGTCGTGTGCGAAGACAAGGTAGAACAGAATTTTATTATTATAATTAATTGTCTTCTAAGCTAGCGGATGTAGGTAGATTGACACTTGTCTCATTAAAATAATTGAACATAAATACGTTCGGAAAAAAATGTGCTTTGCCATCAGAGCTATGCTAGATATAGAAAGCCGCGTTGACGTGATCAAAGTAACTTGATACCTACTTGGACCAAGTAACTTGAAAGTATAGCGTTGACGTGATCAAAGTAACTTGATACTTGGACCAAGTAACTTGAAAGTATAGCTTTGATCAAAGTTTAGGTAGGTACCTCTTACTTGGATACAGCGAACTAGAGTTGGCTTCTTGGATACTTGTTGACACGATCAAAGTATCAAAACTTGGACCAAAGCTCTGATTAGACGGCAACGTCAAAGTGCACTTTGATTGCCCGTTTACAAGATCCAAGTAGCATTTAAGTAAATCATCAAAACTACTTAGCCAAGCAGGCTTGGATGAAAGTAGAGCATGGTCCAAGTTTACTTTGATAAATATTTTGATCAAAGTGCGCTTTGATTGCTCGTTTAGTTAGATGATCCAAACTATTTGGTCCAAGTAATACTTTGATCATGTCAACGAGGCCTTAATGAGGTTTTAGCGAAGTAGCCAGATGCCTTGGCAGTGTCGCTATTATCTTACTGAACTTCATCAACCACCTCATTTATATATAACGATGAAAGAGCAATATGAGAACAGAAATATCATGGATAAAAATAAAGTAAAGCTCATATTTATGCATTAAGGTAGCAGAACTTATAGGTACCTTCTGGTTTGTCAGATCTTCCACTATAGACGAATCTGGCCACATCGAAGCCCTTCAACCGCCGCACTATAGCCTGGCCGATGCCTCCCAGGCCGATGATACCCACAGTACTGCCTGCTATGTCCATGCCCAGTGACCACTGGACACCGTACTTCCATTGCCCACTGAAATTTCAAAAATGAGTTTCAAATTCCTAGGAAGTAAAGTATCACTAAAATGTATAATGTTTGGTAATACACTAAAAAAACATCTCACCGGCTCCTCAGATATCGGAGCACGAACCTAACTACAATCTATGGATTACCGGCAATAAAAATTTTGAAGGGCAGTTATTCGGACATCCACCCTACCCTACTAGAGATATTGCGTCGACTTAATCCATTTTTTTATAGCTACAGGTTACTTGCATTTCTTAATTACCTCTCCAACTCCCGTATTCCCTCCTTGAACCTCCGGGCGGCTCCGATGAGCAGACCTATGGTGATGTCAGCGACCGCGTTGTCCAGGATGTGCAGGCAGTGACCCAGGGGAATGTTGCGCTTCTTCAGCTCCTCCACCCTAATGTGGTCGAGGCCGGAAGACATGGTCGACACGGCCTTTAGTTGTGGACCTGGAAATTGGCTTTTTGTAATTTATAAAAAATCGGCCAAGTGCATGTCGGGCGACGCGCAGCATGGGTTCCGTATTTCCATTTAAATTCAGCTAATGTCCTGAATTTTTTCACGCATCAAAAAGCAACCGTTTACCTGATAGAAGGGACAGAGGGGAACACTGACTCTTACAAAATTTTGCACTTCAAAGCTTAATATGCGTATTTCCCTGAATCTAAAAAAAAATGCCCATTCCGCCGTAACGCGAATTTGCCGAAAAACGCGTAAGGGTAATAAATAATTATAGTAGTAAAGTAACCTATTTCATTATTCCGTACCCTTAGCACTTGTACTATTATGTATTCTGTGCCTTAGCACGAACTGCTGTCGAAAAAAAATACGCGCGTAAAAACATTCGATACGTAGAGCATTTTTGTATGGACAATTGGTCAATTTGTACAGAGCGCCATCTACCGCCGAGAAGCGAAATGAAATTTTCCATAGATAATTCCCTATCGAGCACTTTTACGCGCGTTATTTTTCTCGATAGATGTTCGTGCTAACGGTACAGTGACATGACAACTCTATGTGTAGGTAAGTAGTTCCTTTTGAGGTCGACAATGGAATAAATAGATCTCCCGATATAAATAATGGACCCCCTAAACGATCAAAATTACTTGTCAATCATTTACATTGCATTGCTTGTCAATCACATTTTGAATTCTAGGAGCGATGCTTGACAAGCACCACAGAATAGATAGATTACCGTGGCCAATCAAAAGTAGGCCACGCCCCCAAATAGTAAATGCAATGTAAATGATTGACAAGAAATGCTTGATCGTCTAGGGGCTCCATTACACGTTTTTTTATTTAGAATCTACGTAGGTAGGTATTCTGTGTCTAGCTAGACTAGGTAGGAAAGAAGTTGCACCGTAGCCGTAGCAACGTTATTCGTAGTCGTAAATCGTAGCATAGCAATCGTAGCTAATTGCAGTCGCAATACGTCAGTACCACAGAATATTATACTGTCAGTACTACTCAGTACTGAGTTGAGTACCTACCCGTAGCACGAACAGCTATTGAAAAAAATAACGCGCGTAAAAACATTCGATAGAGCAATTTTGTATGGGAAATTTGTACAGCGCCATCTACCGCCGAAAAGCGAAATGAAATTTTCCATAGATAATTCCCAATTACGTAAACTTTCAATTAACTTCAAATTTAATTCAATAGCACACCTGCCAAATCCAGTATCTCTGATGTAAGATGGTGTTTGGTGTTCCATATCAAAGCATCCACACCTTTTATATTATTCTTTATTTCCGGAAGACTATCTGGTTCGTAGTCCAAATATGGGAGGACTGTTGCTTGTACTCTGCAATAAAAAAAAAATGAAATAGGTACCTACAAGCGACCCGTCCCGCATCGATTCGGTGTAGTGTGGAATTTAACACCATTATACCTACCACTCGATCCTCGCGGTTAACTTACACCAGTCGTATATACCAGTGTAACTACGATAAGACCATTGACCATGATCCTCGTCGTTACACAATAGAGGTTGAGACTTTAGATTATCTTGAATCACTCTATCTTTAAAAATCCGCATCTAATTATACATAGGGACAGACAGCGGGAAGCGACTTTCTTTTATTTAGGTAATGATATGTAGAATTGCACAGTAGCTTGAGTTAGCGATAAAACTCCATCAAAATAAAGGACTGGTAGGTAGGTACCACAAAGCTTCTTCGGAGTACACTATAATAATATAATAATAACAATAATTCTTTCTTTTCTTTCACACAGCGCCATCTAGCCCCAAGTTCTTCTTGTCAGCTAAAAAAGTCTGGAACGGGTGGTAGGAAAATATAGACGATTCAAAAGTACTTAACAATTAAGTTTATTTGAATAAAGCTTATTTCACTTTCACTTTCACTTTCACCAAACTAAGCAAAGCTTGTAATATGGGTGCTGGACTAGTGCTAGACAACTGATTTACTATTTATATACTTTTTAAATAATACTTATTATACTTACATAGTAACACCCAGACCCGGCGCAGAAATTAAAATTCATCATTTCAATTTCTGCCCGGCCGGGAATCGAACCCGGGACCTCTGCGTGGTAGATTAAGTACTTATCTACATATTCGTGCTATAAGAACACAATTTATTCACAAAAAATTCTTTATGATTTTTTTCTAATGGTGGCGGCGCTAGTGTGCTGTATAAACTCTCTTTATATTCTTTTAACTGTTACACAAATAAAATAAAACAATATCATTAAGTAGTGTACTTACTTTCCCGTCAATAATTTTAAGCCCGCCTCCGGATAACTTTTGTTTACAATAAGAACTCTCTTTAGTGACATCTCTTGATGATGTTTGGAACTAAATTCACTTTTGAGGTTATTTCAGAACTACTACACCAAAACAAACTTGATTGTTATGCCAGCGATAACCTTTAAGTTTTATTTATTTTTACTAAATTGACTACCTACTTAACTAAATTAATATTACACTTCCTAAATATATTGAATGATTTTGTAAGAAATTGTGAAGCGATTATTTTATCAATGGGCCGTGCGTTGCGTAGGTTCTCAACTTCTCACGTAATACGGATGGAGTGACTATTTTTATGGTTGTGTGTGATGACAAAAAGTAGGGGCCGCAAAATTAGGTCATTGTGCTGGACAAAGGCAAAAAAGAGAGGCGGTATGCTGGCGCCTGCTGAATGGACCCTTTATTTTTTAATAAACCTTTATATATTATGAAAAACAAAAGTGACAGCGTTAAAAATTACCCATATTTCGGTGTAGGACTTTTTTTTTACCTCTATCTAGTCTTCGTTCGTTTAGTTTTCAACCTTCACGACGAGACGAGACGTGAAGCTGCAAAAATATTTCACTACACTCTACTCTACACTTTGCCCAAAAAAAATAATGGGACAGTCCCAAAATAGTAAAAAGCATGGCTCACTGAAATATACAATTTATCTCGTACATGTATCTTGATTTAATGATAAAAGTAAAATCATATTTATTGTTAGGTAGTAAAGTACTTACGGTTACCTAGGTAGGTACTTACATTCCGAATTGTTATCTAATTTTATCTAAGTACAGTTTACCTATGTGATGCAATCATGAATCTATATTACCTATTAATTACTGTACTGGGTTAGTACTCTAGGTATAGGTAAGTAGAGTAGGTGTACCTATTCCAATTTAAGACGAAAAATAATAATGTACCTACCTACTTACCTATGTGTTTGCGTGCAATTTAACGTAGAGCCAGTATTCTGTGGTAGAGCTCTATGCTAGGCTATATTTATACATTATGATGTATGAAATAGATTTAGTATGTTATGATTCCTGGTTTATGAAATAATGCTCATAATCATAAGTAAAAAAGCAAAAAAGTTTCCCTTTGGCAGTGAACGTACATTTCCATTAGGTACCTTCACATTATTTATATCCTAGATAATACTAAATAATATACTAGAAAAAATACGACTCGCACCAGATCAATACTCAGACGGGAATCGAACCCGCGACCTTTGGATATCCGGTCCAATGCTCTGACCGCTGAGCTACCGAGTCACTAGTGACATCGCCGAATTTTTTCTAGTATATTATTTAGTATTGTGTAAAAAATAGCATTGTGAATGCAAAAATCTCAAATTTAAAAAAATATATCCTAGATGCTAGAACTGAAGTGTGGAAACCCTAATCCCAAGGTCGGCAATTGCCAAATAAAAATGAATATCACATGATCAGAGTCACACCAAATAAAAACACATTTTTTTTAAATTCAATTCAAATAAACCAAAGGGTTCGACTATGACAATTCAATAAAGTACACAAAAAGAGAATTTCTAAAGTTGTAAAAACGTAGTCTTTTTTTTTTTCTTTTTTTATTTCTGATTTCATGCTTGCCTTTTGCTCAAGCAAGGTAACATACACAGTGACATCTAGGGTCGAGTAGCAAAATAAAAATCGTGCTTTTTCTTGTCTCCGAAAGTGGCGTCCTCAGAGGTTTTTATTTAAATAAGTACAGAAACTTTTCGTGGCATTTGGGTTTATTAGTCTAGTACTTTTAAAAGGTATCTTGTACTATTATGTATTCTGTGGTATCACTTCGTTCTCTTGTAGTCATTCGTAGAAGTAGATAGCAAATGTGTCAAAACGGCCACTTTTAGAAGTTTGCTATCTTTTTCTAGCAGTGACTACGAGGGAATGTTATGATACCGCCTTAATAGTAGTTTATGATAGATGCATAATGGGGGGTATTAAAACATGTGTGTGTGTTTAAAAACCGAGCCGTAGTAGGCGAGGTTTTTAATAGTATCACACGAGTGTTTTAATACCTAGTTATGTGCAGTTTCATACACTACTTTATCTACACTCACACATTTGGGATTGAACCTACTAAATAAAAGATCAACGTTAGAAAAGAGAGAGAGACTTTAGTTGTATTAGCTATGTACCTTGTAATAAGTCATTTCCTTAGCTGCATCTAAAATAATTTTGCAGAGTCAATTTTTTTCACATTTCTAAGCAAGAATAAAAAACAACTACGAAATTCAGTAAGTATAACAAAATGTAAAAATTGAAATCAAAATTCAAAACTTTTTTGTAATGCTCTAAAAATGGCGCGCATTCCATTAGAAAAAAAATGAGATGAGTGCATTCTTGCAAACTAATCGCAATAAGTCATCGATCACCATAAAGTGCATTTTGATCATGGAAAGTAGGTATGTGGGAAAATATCGTTGTATTTTTTTTTTAATATCACGGCACTTCCTTCTTCTTGGATTTGCCCTGTATCGTAATGAGAAAAAAAGTTATTTTATGATGCAGCTAACTGCATCGTAATGAGTTTTTTTTTTAATTTTACCTATTCACGAAAATAAAGTACGTATTTATATTACCTTTTTTGAATTCATATTTGGAACATTACGTTGTGAGTGTAGATAAAATACTATATAGACCATGATCCCTAAAAAATCCACGTAAAGTTTTATCAAAATAACTTTATACTTACCTACCTATTAATAACTTATTAAATAAAAACCTCGGGCCCTTTAGGAACGTTAGGTCCTATTACCGGAATGTCCAGTCGGTTCATTAGGTCTATTTTTTCTTTTTTTCGTAATACATCACCAAAGTACCAGGATCACATTTAAAATATCGTAGGGTGAATACGCCAAATACCAGCCCCCCCCCCAAGGATTTTGAAATTGTCTCTAATATTTTAACTCTTCAACAGCTTTCACTATTTCTGTAAGTTTTAAAATCTATTTGAACCAAAAGTGGCCATTATCGTTTTGATTGCATTTTAAAACTACTACAAAGAATGAAAAGTAGAGTTATTAAAAAAATATTTGAGACAATTTAAGAGGTTCTTTAGTTTAATTCTTTTTTAGGGTTCCGTATTACCCAAATCCTATCCTATTACTACTCAATTCACTTCCAGTGGTCAGATGAGAAATTTTTCCTCCCAACTGACCGCTGGTGATGAGATTTGGTGGTCAGATGGTCCAGAAGGCGATAGTTGGCCCTCATGTTTGCTGTGCTCTAGCAAGGCGTCACTTACCTATACCTACCAATCTTGTAACACCCATTTCAACTTGTGACTTGCATTATTAAATGAATTCATTCGACAGCCATTCATAGCTGTCGAGTCAAAAGAGTATAAAGAGCGCTCGACGCCTTTCAAAAATAGGTGGGGTGGGCATCAAGGACTCGGAACTAGGCGATGTGAAGTTTTTCTTGGCGAAGCTGGTTAACAGTTAACTCCGGTTTCCTTGAGTCTGCCTCTGATTACTATCACGTCATCCACACCACATCTCAATGCTAAATAGGAGGTTAACATCTGAACGTCTTCCATTTTTCCCCACTGCTCAACTAAACTGCCCAACTGCGAATAGTTGAGCAGTGTTGAATCCCCAATGCTCAACTGTGAGTGCTCAACTGCGAGGGTGGTTAATAAGGATGAGCCTAATGCAGTATAATGCGCAAAGACCTATCATTTAAGTAATAACCATAAGTGCTTTCAGAAGAACGGAGGCGCTCAATATAATATATGTTTGGTTACCCAGCTCTGTTATTCCCGAACGCGCTACGCCGCGCGCCGCTGTAGGAGCTCCTCACATGCATAGTGTGCATAATATAATACTCGTACATACCTATAATCAATTGAAAATCGATAGAATTACGTGACGGCTGTAATGAAATAAAATTTTGGCAGCACTCGGGCGTCTCGCCGCGGGCGCAGATGTGCGCCGCTGGCAACCTGACAAACACGGCGGGATGGCGGTTGCAAATATTTCAGTGCACTTATTGGGCGTCAGTCATGATGGATTCGACATGCGAAAAGAATTTACACACTTTTAGAATAAATGTTGGGAGGTCCTCATTCATAATAACCCTACCACAGATTGAATCAAAGTCTTATCTTCTCTTAAATGGAGTAATCAAGTCATCAAAATTATCTCGTCGATAACCTTGTAGCCGAGATGAAAATCTAGTTTATTCTAAGTTCTAATACTTATCACAAAAAATACCCAGCAACTTGACAAATAATTTTATCAACGAGCACATCCAACCGATTGTCTTTCGGCTATCTAGGCGTAGGCAGTTAGGCACCTTGCTTTCATGTCATCCTACTTAAATTCTCTTTCAGCGAAAAGATCATTCTGATAGAGAGGGGATATGATAGCCTATCTATTAGACAATTGGAGTGCATTTGGCACCGGTCCCTAATTAGAAACTCGGTCGATTAACAAAATATTGTCGGGTATTGGCGCCGGGAGGTATTCAGGGCTCTGGCGGGCACCGTCCGTCGGGCGGCGGTGCAGCGCGACAGGAATGCCAATTTGCGATTGCGACACACACATAGACCCAAACGGAAATAGGTGCCCAAACGGTCGATCGCGATCGACCGGTCGATCGCGACGCCAAGGATAACACATTTGACAGTTTATGCACGCAATGGAGTTTTACTTATGCAATTTCTTTTTTTTGATAAATATTTGGTGGGTTAAACGGTCAAAATATCGATCTCTTAGTCATACATTTTTGCTAGGTCGATCTCCTTAAGAAAAAGTATGGGCACCCCTGTTATAGACTATAGCATAGATGTACTATTATGTATTCTGCTGTGGCATACCTAGGTAGTAGAATCAAATTCTACTATGACTAAAGGCCCATCGTCTGGGGTGGTAGGTAACAGTTTAATTGCTATGCTTACAAGGTTTTTTGAAGCATCCATTATTGTACTACCTAATTGTGAGTTAAGAGCGTAGACGCGCATGACGTTCCATTTTTAAAATTTCGATACATCTGCGCAAGTCGTTATCGTAATGAGGGCTAACTTACAAAACACGCAATACAATAGACAAATACCTCATTACTCCTGAGAAAAATAAAAAAATAGTGTAGAACCTGTAAATACCAGTAAAAAACATGTGAAAGTGTACCGATTTGAGCATTTTTAAATATTTATTTACCTGTGATTAGCGTTTCTCTGCGTGATCGAATCAGTAACGAAGAGATCCGCAAGAGAACTAAAGTAACCGACATCGCTCGAAGGATTGCTCAGCTGAAGTGGCAATGGGCGGGACGGGACATAGCGAGAAGAACCGATGGCCGTTGGGGCGGAAAGGTTCTGGAATGGCGACCGCGCACCGGACGGCGCTCCGTGGGTAGGCCCCCGACAAGGTGGACCGACGATCTGGTGAAGGTCGCGGGAAGCCACTGGATGCGGGCAGCGCAGGACCGATCGTCGTGGAGATCCTTAGGGGAGGCCTATACCCAGCAGTGGGTGTCGTGCGGCTTAAATGATGATGATGATGTGATTAAAAATATTTTTTTCACTTCTCATGCTCGTAAAGTTCGTCGTTATGTTGGGTATAGGCTGCATAAAATCGCTTTTCATGCTCTAGAGCATAAAGTAAAATCTTCGTCTAAGTTCAGACTTTAAGACAAAGGTCGTCAGGTAAACAGCCACACGCAATTAAACTTCGTTAAATAAACTTGTTATTTTCTTCATTTTTATACATAATATATATTTTAATACTTTTTTTTTCAAATTTTTGAAACCTTCATAATTTTTTTTTCTATTTTTGATTAGGGGTATGAAATGAAAGGCCTTGATGAGCATATTCCAAAATTATATAATTTGTCACTAAAATTTAAGAAAAAAAAAAAATTTTTTTGAATATGGGTAGATATCAAATGACAGCCCTTGATGAGCACGTCCCAAAAATATGTAATTTGTCACAAAAATTTAAAAAAAAAATAGTTATAATGTGATTGTATTTTTTTTTTCTCTTTATTATTATTTATCTTTATTATTTAATACTTAGTCGTAGATGAAATTGTCTCAGTTTTTTATATTTTTGTATTATCTCTTCTTTATCGGTAGGTTAAGGTACTTGGTTAAAGATGATAGCATCTGACACAATGTTTGTATCAAGTTATGGTACTTTAAGGTCTATTTGTTTATAAATGTTAATTGAAGAATGATTGTATATGACTGTTTGTTACCTAAATAAAAAAATAAATAAAATTCCAAAATTATATAATTTGTCACTAAAATTTAAGAAAAATAAAATATTTTATATTTTTTGAATATGGGTATCAAATGACAGCCCTTGATGAGCACGTCCCAAAAATATGTTATTTGTTACAATTTTTTTTTTTTTTTTCAATTTTTGAAAATGGGTATCAAATGAAAGCCCTTGATGAGCACATTCCAAAATTATATAATTTGTCACTTTTTTTCAATATTGTTAAAAAAAAAGTTTAATTTCCTATTTCCTCACAATCGAAGTGAAAAGCAGAGTGTATAACTCGTACATAAAACACATTTTATGCACTTGTTGTACAATCTACTATTTTAAATTTTCTCTCTATAGTGCACACAACACAAAAAATAAGTAAAAAATAAACATGAGTCGTAGTCGTGGGTATTCTTATGAGTCTATTGTATTGTGACGTGCGTGACCAAGTTAGATGGCATGGGAGAAGGTTCATAAAACTTTGACTTAAATTTAAAGTTTCGATACCTATTTCATAGCAAATACCTGCATCTATCTATGAATTACTAATTGGAACTTTTGTTTTTAAGATCTCAACTTGTAAACTCAACTAAACTTTTCTAAACTTACAGAAAAGTTTTCTCAAAAATGCGTTTTTTCTGCAGTAAAATGTTTGCAGTGTAAAATTTCCCAACAATAACATAAACATCTGTTGCTGTCCCACAAGTAGCGAGGAGTTGGCAATGTTGTCATCGTCGCGCCTCTGAGAACCGACCTCCGGTGCCTTCCGGGTGTCCACGGAGTATGGGGTGGATTTCGATAGAGCAGCGGCTGCGAACTACGCTGAGCGGAATGCGGATGACAATTTTTTTATTTACACGACTGCCCAAAAAGGAGTGTATAATGTGTTCAGGGTTATTGTACCTATGTTTATATGTGAGTTTCTCACAGACATATACAAACTGCTGCATAACTGACAAGTAAGAGCTTGATAAAATATAGTATTTTCTGCAACGCTACGCCTGAGTTATTTTAACGGCCAAATATAAGAATTTGCCAATGATGTTTGTTTTATTAACGCATTGTAAATTACAAAATGATTTCATTTTAGTAAAGCTACAAAAAATGGTGGTTGAAGTGTTAATTTGTTGAACTGAACATGAAAAAATATAAATTGAGTTTAAATATTTGGTATACGTATTTATTATTAAGTTTTCACGCCCCCACGCTACAAGAGCTATTTTATGTAATGAATAATATCAAAATTCGATCAATAAAAAGATATTAGGTACCATGTATTTTCTGAAGTGTTTTCTTATTTTCAGTAAACAATGACAGTCAAAATGAGTCAGTATCACGTAAAATAGATTTAGCATTATTTTAAGCACTCTGAAAACTTGAAAACATAATCATAACCTATAAGTCCTTATAGACTTAAGGAAAGTAAAATCAAAATGGTGGCAATCTACTCACAGCTTTAGGCATTAAAAACTTACGTTAAAGTATAACCAGGGGTGTAGCTGGAGTCTGGACACAATATTTACTCGATTGATGTTCTTGCTCAAATGCTCGCTGTAACCGCTTATCAGCCACCCCTGCTCATAGAGAGTGGTGTAGTGAGGTTGGTATCGACCGCACCAGGCGCCACTGTGGCGGCCGCCGCGCGGACGGTGGCGGATCAAACCGCGCCAGATGTTTACTCGTTTATGTTCATTGATACGAATAAATTGAGCCGTTCAACGAGATTTATGCGACGGGGTACACTTGAATTGATTCAATTTCAATATTCTAGTCTTGTCGCTTTCGTAGGAATTAGGATGTTTAAAACGAAATTGCTTTTAGGCTGTTTGGAGAATTTTTTAAATATTCCAAAAACTCTGTCTCTGTCTTTTTTTACGTGTGAAGAGTAATGAAAATAACCTCAATGTTTTTGTTGTTATTTTGAGCATAAAGTCACTTTACATCACTATATCTATGCTTTACATCATACTGCCACAGAGAAAGCAAATACTATACGCTCGGAAACTAGGCTTTACTAGGTAGGTAGTATGTTTTTTTTTCAGTAAAAAGTTTCGTTTTTTTAATAAGAAAAGAAATTGGTTCACTAAGGAGTTTTGCATAGCTTGAACATAGTACAATTATATAAGTTTAAACTTATAATGTACTGTGGCTTGAACGGTAAAGTGTACTTTACAATTAAGGCGGTTGTATGACCGAAAGTGGCGCCCTCAGAGGTTTTTATTTAGTAAGTTATTAATAGAAAAAGATTTTAATACTTAATGTTTATCGTGGAGTTTTTTCGAATATACTGGCCTTAAAGTTAGGTACCTACTGTTGTTATGATTGTTAGTTAAGCATATGTTTTTAGATAAATTATACTTAGTTAAGACTGACATTAGTAAGATAGGTACGTAATATTTTACCTCTTACGTTAAACGGTTAAAATTAATAGTGATTTATTATATTAAGTATTATATGCAGAGTTGGAGGAGCCATTTAAATATTTTGAGTTAATTTGAGATTTTAGCATTCACATTTAAATAATATAAGTAGGTAGGTACTTTATTAGAAAAAAAATCGACTCGCATCGCACCAGATCATATTCTCTGGCGGGAATCGAACCCGCGACCTTTGGAAGTCCGGTCCAAGGTCCAATGCTTTTACCACTGAGCTTCGGAGTCAATAGTAGTGGCATCGTTAAATTTCTTCTAGTATTAGGTACTAAGGTTTATTTCACAAAAAGTAAGGCCACGCAAGGCTCACGAAAGGCGTGTGTGGACAAATTTATTTTAAGATGTGATGTGTACCTACCTAATAATACAATAATCCTGGATTGGCGTAAAACGACTTAATCAACAAGCACTTTCTCCATAAAAATAATTCCGAAGACAAATTGCGCAGGCGCCTAATCCCCTAATTCGTTAGCAAAGAAGTTTCGCCCCTGTTCGGACCCACAGGTGATCTGTGTTCGGAACATGCGGAATATCCGTTTTCCGGCGAGGTGCGCGCGCGCAGCTCACCTGTCGCAGGGCGGCAAGGTGGCGCGGCACGTGCCGCGAGCGCGTGGCGCCCTATAAGGTAGGGTAGCCAGCAGCCATCTTATTTACTACATCTCACTTTAATAAACAAAGTTTTCTTTATTTGTGCGGACTCGATGTCTGCACAAAATAAAGCTATTGTTTTATCGAAAATTACCGTTTTGATAATTTTTTATAAAATTTTCGTTATTTCTAAATTCCCACTTCGTAATAATATTAACTCATGTGTAGAATAAAAGATTCAAACTGAAGTAAATAAACGCGCTGGCATTCTGAAAAACAAATTAGTGATCCCCCAATGATGTTAAGGCGGTTGTATGACCGAAAGTAGCGGCCTCAGAGGTTTTTATTTAATAAGTTATTAATTGAAAAAGATTTTAATAATGTATATAGTGGAGATTTTAGGGCCCATAGTCTAGTATTTTTAGAAGGTATCACTACATGCCCTCGTAGTCATTCGTAGAAGGAGATAGCAAATGTGTCAAAAACGGCCACTTTTAGCAGTTTTGCAATCTACTTCTAGCAGTGACGACGAGGGAATGTAACGAAGGCACAGAATACATCAAACGAGGGCCCTAAAATCTCCACGATAAACATTTTTAAAATTGTGTATTAGATTTATAATATTAAATATAATTCACCGCGGCGCCACTTTCGCTCAGGGTAGGTACCACCTTAAAGTAATTAGTTAACTAAGAAAAACAGGGAAAATCAAAAAGACCCGTGTCTTCGTTAGTCAAAGAAAAACCTTGTTTCGATGAGAAAATTATCGGAATTTTTATAAACTATCATTGGTCGATCACTATTTTGTTTTTCAGAATGCCAGCGCGTTTCCATTTTTGTTTCAGACATTTTCATTGCTACGTTCCAAAACGACTTACGTTATTGTTGGTGTCCCAACAGGTCCGTTTAGATGGTCACCCTCGAACACATGTGTTTCGCAACATCCCCCACCCCATTTGATATAATAATGCCACCTGTATACCCTATAAATTAAATGTGAAAATAAGGTCACCCTTAATTTTTTACCATCTTTTCATAAAACGTTTTTTAAGAAACCATACTCACATAAACTTTTACATAAATAAAATTATCTATAAAGCTTTCATTTCATTCTAGAATATTTTTCGCTGCAACGCATCACTTTTGAGACTTTTGTCGTTGTCGTTTTGTTAATGTTGTGATTAATGCGGCCGGGGTAGAGAGAGTGGAATCGAAATGTTTCTCTTATCCCACCTGGGTGGGAAGAGTAGAAAAAAAATCTACTTTTCCCTCCCAGGTAAGATGGCCAGGTGGGAAAGGGGCATCTTCCGTAAGGTCACCTCTGTTGGGAGGCTGGATTACATCAGTCTGGAGCGAACTCAAGAAATTGCGTTTGTTTGTCCCACTTTTATGGTTTAAGTGGTTAACATTATCTAAGCTATTAGTAGACATTTGAGATACACATTGCCTGGCATTTTCGTTGATTTTAAAAGGACGTCAAACACAGCAGGCAATGTACGTCTACTTTCTACTAACAGCTAAGATAATGTAAACCGGCCCTAATGATGATAGAGCATTGTTGCTATACTGACGAGACGTGAAAGCGCGTGGAGCGATTCTGGCTGGGCTGGCTGGAGTGCTGGCCAAACACCCTCCTGACTGACTCGTGACGCAAAATAGGAGCAGCGCAATAGACGTCGAGTTGCTGAAACGGCCGGTATATTGTAGTATGTTATACGCTAAACTTTGACTTTATTCTCTTTATCTCTTTTCACGATTTAATTGAACCCATTCGACTCACACTTGTGTGGTTGCGCGTGAGAGGATCGCGAGCGGCCGCGACGAGCCAATTTCACAGATTCGTCGCCGAGTACGCGCCGTCTGATACCGCTGCCGAGTATTGGTCGTTGCGGGGTTTTTTTATTGGTATTAATTATTGTCGTCTTTTAGCAGATTTGCAAGCGAGTCTTACACCCACTCACACAGTGTGACAGGAAAAAATTGTATCGAAAAGTCTAGAAAATAAACAATGACAATGATGCCCGTTTTGTGCTTATCCGTATCAGTATAGACTGTGAAACAGAATATTAATGTAATATCGTCTAGTCCTAAAAGTGTCTCAATAAGTAACAAAATATGTTATAATAAATAGTTACAGGCAGTATAGGTCTCTAGCTATAATCACGTTTTACCATGTTACTATTTTGTTCGACCTGACTGTTTGTTGCCTTAAATAAATTAAAAAAAAAACATCATCATAATGCATGTAAATTGCCTCACTAGATCTATCATGGATCTGGCCAGTGGATCAACTGAGAAAAAAATCTTTCACTAGATCCATTATGGATCTGTACAATGGATCTCTGAGATTTAAATTCTCATTAGATCCATTATAGATCTGGCCGATGGATCTTCTGAGAATGAAGATAAATAAATAATCAGCTGCACAACACCCATTGCTTGCTAGCGCGACTGTCAGAGCCTTAACTGGACACTTAAACTAAACAGACACCTATTTCAAATGAAATTGAGTGATACTGACGTCTGCAGCGGGTCTACCGGCTAAAAATAATGAAGTTAATGTTAACTGTAAGTATGTGATACATTGCTTCTTTTCTTTGGCACAAATAAAAACTTACCAAAGAAAAGAAGCAATGTATCACATACTTACAGTTAACATTAACTTCATTATTTTTAGCCGGTAGACCCGCAGATATTGCAATGAGGAGCAGGAAACGTACACATCTTATGTGACTATGGACCCCTAATCCACAGGCGTAGTATCCATCTGGGACGACACGTAATCGACCCGAGGAAATAAAAACTCTTAAAACCAGGAAGATGCTAGACTTTCTGGAAGCCGTTGGGCTTAAAGTGTTACTTTAATTTGGTGGCGAGTTACAATAGATCTTTTAGGTCGCAGTGACTACAGCTTTATCTGAGCTGCATAGCCCCTAGCACTCAAATAATAATAAACATCCATTGCTGGGCAAAGGCCTCCCCATGGATCTCCACGAGCATAGCCATAGCGGCACTCGGTTATCTATTCTGTGACTCGGTCCCGAGCAACACCGCATCCAACAGCTTGACAGACTACCAAAGGAGCCTTACTTTTTCACCCTCGGCCTTCGTGACAGCATTAGTCGAAGTCGTCTCCTGTAGAACAAAATAATATATTAAGTAGGCCAGGTACAGGCCTCGGCGTCGGCACAGATCTTGAGCGCGCTGTGCAGAAGTAATCTTTAGGTCTGTTGTCGTGGTGCGGGGCGAGTGCAAACATGCGCAGTAATCCCCTCAATTTTGTCTCACCGCTTACGATTCGTGCCGGCATCTATACCATATATCGTGACGACTACGACGTACTTTACGTGCGTGTATTTTTATTCACCGATCGAAATAATGAATACCTTTATCCTCCTATTCTGCATTCACAAATTGTGTACTTTTTTAGTGACCAATGCAAATCAAGACGACTGCAGCAATGCGAGAAGTGGCGCCACTGTGGCGGCGGACGCGGCGAGAGTGTGCAGTACTGCAACGCAGCCGAGTTAGCCACGCTGCAGTCAGAGACAATGTGAGAGATCACTAGGTAATTGTTAGGTTTTACTTGCAATAAAAATGTAAACAGGTACCTACTTAATTAAACTGATTAAAGAGTTAAAGTATTAAAAAGTTTGTCGATTATTACTAAAAATTAAATTATAAACCAACAAAAATGGTCTAACTGTGCAACCAAGGGGATAGTGTGGGTTTGTCGGTTAGTAATAAGAATAAGAATAAAAATAAAAAACTTTATTTGGTTACTTACAAATAACGAGCAAAATGGTTTACAAAATGGTTTACAAAAACATTCACTATGGAATATTTAAACGCATTCTAAATTAATTAGGTATAAATAATTAAGTAATAGTAACCAAAAAGGCAACCAGCTCAGCTAACAATATCATGACCACTCAGGGTCACGACGCTGATTTTCAGCTGGTCCTGAAAAAGAGATACACAAGAAGGGATAACAAGAACGGTGGTTTTATACATACTTTTGCGTGCATAAAAAACTTACAACGGTGATTGTGCGAATGTTGATAGATAAAAGATGTGTAATGTAGATAGATAGGTACCTAGAGAATAATAATGATGGATTTAAGATATTTTGAATTAAAAAATACATAGATATACTTTTTATTAAAATCATAGAAATGTACTGCAGCCGTCTTTTTGTTGTGAAAGAATTAGTTCTTTAAGTCGTTTACGAAACACTACCACACTACTCAACTTACGAAGTGGTGGAGGAAGGTCATTCCATATCTTGGCTGCTGCGTATTTGAAACTTCTTTTAAAGCTGTTGTTTTGTGGCTTTGTATATTAAGTCGACCAAGGCGATTCAGAGCAGACCAAGTCAACTTGTACCACAAGTAGATTGGTTTACGAGTTGTAATGATACCAAACAAGAGAGATGCCAAGTGGATGTAACGTCTAGATGACATGTTTAGAATATTATTACTATTTAGATAGGGTGAGACATGGCTCCGTGGGGGAATTTGGAAGCAAAATCTTGAACACGCATTCTGCACTCGCTGAATCAACATTTTTGTTTTTGCCAACAAACGTGGGCCATAAACTGAGTCAGCGTAATTGAACTTTGATAGAATGAGAGATTCAACCAAACGGATACGTAAATCAACACTCAAATATTGCCTTATTGAATATAGAAATAAAGACAAATACAAATAAATATAGGTACTTAAACGAACCTTAAGATTTATACCTACATAAAAAACTCAATTTTCTTTTCATTAACTTAAATTTCTAGTAACGAAGCAATGTTTCGTAGAGGGTCAATTGGCTGGCACCACACACAACGGCGTGTCAGATTTTCTTAGAAATCAAATGTTTAAATATTTATCTACACTCACAACGTAATGTTCCAAATATGAATTCAAAAAAGGTAATATAAATACGTACTTTATTTTCGTGAATAGGTAAAATTACAAAAAAAAATTCATTACGATGCAGTCAGCTGCATCATAAAATAACTTTTTTTCTCATTACGATACAGTACCCTTAGCACGAACAACCATCGAGAAAAAAAACGCACGTAAAATTACTCGATAGAGAAATATCTATGGGAATTTTAATTTCGCTATTCGGCGGTAGATGGCGTTGTACTAATTTTCCATACTAAATTGCACTATCGAATGATTTTACGCACGTTATTTTTTTCGTTAGCTGTTCGTGCTAAGGGTACAGGGCAAATCCAAGAAGAAGGTAGTGCCGTGATATTAAAAAAAAAACAACGATATTTTCCCACATACTTTCCATGATTAAAATGCACTCTATGGTGATCGATGACTTATTGCGATTATTTTGCAAGAATGCACTCATTTCATTTTTTTTTCTAATGGAATGCGCGCCATTTTTAGAGCATTACAAAAAAGTATTGAATTTTGATTTCAATTTTTACATTTTGTTATACTGAATTTCGTAGGTGTTTTTATTCTTGCATAAAAATGTGAAAAAAAATTACTCTGCAAAATTATTTTAGATGCAGCTAAGGAAATGACTTATTACAAGGTAGGTACCTACATAGCTAATACAACCAAAGTCTCTCTCTCTTTTCTAACGTTGATCTTTATTTAGTAGGTTCAATCCCAAATGTATGAGTGTAGATAAAGTAGTGTATGAAACTGCACATAACTAGGTATTAAAACACTCGTGTGATACTATTAAAAACCTCGCCTACATTATATATTCTGTGCCTACGGCTCGGTTTTTAAACACACACTCATGTTTTAATACCCCTCATTATGCATCAGTATCATAAACTATACCTAAGTACTATTAATTGTTGTGTATTTTCATGTACCTACTTTTATTAGATTGTTTTATACACCTTACACTAGAAGTGATTATATGAATATGAATATCATAAATGATCAATTATTGTTATCGTTGTTTTTAATTTCTTTTTTGAATTCAATAACATTATCAACAATTTTACTACGAATGCGCATAAAAACTAATGATTTTATTGCGAATAAAATAAGCAAAGAGAGGTTTTATTTTAAAATAGGTACCTACTAGCCACACGGATAAATTCATATTTGAATATCAGAAAATAATAACATGTTTTTATGTACCAATTAATTTCTAAAATTGTATTCCATTTAATGTATATATTTGTACGGTAAAGATGTTTTATTTTTAAATCAATTTGTTTCCATATATTAAGTGATCTTACTTATTTATTAAAAGGAGAAAAAGGTCCGAAACCGAATTCTTTAAATTAAAAAAGGGGCTTTACATTCGACACGAGTGATGAATGGACGAGTGACAAATAGGCTTATAAATGCGCTCCAAATTAAGTAGGCCGGGTGTGTGAGCACCTTTAGCCGCGTCGCAAATTCATTTTCAACAAAGTCAACTTTTTTTTTCATATTTCGACCTACGTTGCCTAACTCTTAGATACGGCCAAATAACTCTCATTCGTCTGCCACGAATTAGAAAAAAAAAACAAATATCATAAAGCCAGACGAATTGAGAAGAAAAATTTGCAGTTTGTCTGCTAGACGAATTGCGAACCAGACGACCTGCGAAACACTCACTCAAACGATTCTTAAAGTTAAGGTCATCTTAAATTCAAAGAACATAGGTACCTACCTAGGTAGAAACAAAAAAATCTCAGTAGAAAAATTAAATATAGATACTATGCTATTTGAATGGCGACTGTTAAATAATTACAAATTAGAAATTATTCTGAGACAGCTGTCTTTTCGCCTGATCAACTTCGGCATGGCACCTGCAGAGATTTTTTTAAAAGCGGTGATCTTAACTTTTACGTTTTTACCTTTTTCGTAAAACCCGCGGTCGCGGCCCTGACACCTGGTCATTTTGCCTATACACCTTTGAGGTCCGATACAGCCGGCTGAGCGAATTACTCCCTTCGTCATGGATAATTAAATATAGAATAAAATAAATAAAACTTTTTAATCGTAGAGTTGACATCCTCTTCGGCAAAGTTATTACCATAAAAGATACATTTTAATTAACTACCTATGTAAATGGTCAGTTTATCTTAAAATATTATTCCGTTTACTTACATACATCATAGTTAAGTTAGGTACAGTATTTTCAGCTACTTTTATTGACATGGAAATAGTATAGGTATTTTTAACTATTAAAGTTCCAGTGGTGAGGTTTTCGGGTGCAGTGTGCTTACACTTTCGGCCTTCACTTAAGGCGTGGAGTACAAAGATGAGATGCGGCGGAGATAAGGCGCAGATACGGCGACGACCTATACTACGTGTATTTCCTTTGCACGGTTTAGACCAGCGAACTATATTATGGAATAAGCATTCTGCTCAAAAAATGGCACCATACGAAAAGTACAACTATGTGTATAGAGCTAAAAATGATGGCATTTAATTATGGAGCACAAAGCGTCTGAACACTGGTTGCTTATTAGCGACCATAATTTGAATACTTATAGATATTTTCTATACTTAAACGAAAAAATTAGATAAGTATTACGTTTTTCTGCATCTTTTTACTGCCTTCTTTGTATCTTTTTTTTATTTATTTTATTTATTTAATTAACAAAATACAAATTAAATAAATATTTGAAAAACACACCATAAACCACAGAGATTTGTCTGGCGTTTACACCATTTGACTATAAAAGACGTCATTTCTAATAAACTCTCTCTTTCAATATTTTCTCTACAATATGGTTTACTAATGTTTTCCCTAATTTTAAATGCAATAATTTCATTTGCCATGATTGCATATGCCATAAATTCATTAATCATAATGTTTTATTTGCCATAACTAACAAATGACATAAATTTATTTTCACTAATTTCATTGGTCATAAACAATCAAAAGACATATTGTTCTTTTTACATAATTTTATTTGCCATACTCTTTATTTTAAATAATGTTACAATGATTTTCCATAATACTTACTTAATACGATATTTGGCAAAACAAACCTTGTTTTCTTTTATTTCAGCAAAGAAATAATGAAAGAAGCCAACATAATTCATATTTATAATTAAAATTCAAAGAATTAATAAGATTTTGACCAATTAAGATAATTTATTTAATATACTACTAGAGAATTTTTGAGCTCTGGCATTGAATCTAAATTTAAAACGACAAAATTGTGGAACTAAAATAAATTTGTTTACTCATATTTGATTTGTCCATCAGCCATATTTAATGTCCCCACTGCTGGGGTACAGGCCTTCCTTATGGGTGGATATATTTATTTATATATTTGATTTATAAAATTATAATTAGCTTTATGATTTTACGATTTAGTTTTTTTTTATATTTATTTTTTAAATATAATGAGTAGGTAAGCATGCAATTGCAATTGCATGCAGTGCAAGCAGGCATTCAGCATGCAAGCAAGCGTGCAGCATGCAAGCAGGCACGCAGCATGCAAGCAGGCATGCAGCAGGCACGCAGCATGCATGCAGCAGGCACGCAGCATGCAAGCAGGCATGCAGCAGGCACGCAGCATGCAAGCAGGCATGCAGCATGCAAGCAGGCATGCAGCAGTCATGCAACATGCAAGCAGGCAAGCCAGGCATGCAGCATGCAGCAGGCAAGCAGCAAGCAATCAGGCATGCAGCATGCACGCAAGCATTAGGGAGCTCCGCTCGCTTCGCTCGCTCCGCTGCGAGTGGTCAAAACACTAACACTAACCTAACCTACCAGGTAGTGGTGATCGCATTTAAAGTTTTTATTTATAACCCCTACGTACGTTTAGGTGAAGAGATACGTTATTATAAGTTATGTATATTATGTCAATTATTGATTATGGCAAATAATATTTATAGGAACTAATCATTATGACACATGTTATTATAGCACCTAATTTTATGGCAAATGAAAAGTATGGCTAATGGATTGTTATGTCATACGTTGTTAGTATAAAAGCCATTATTACAAATGAATATTATGACCGAGGATCATTATGGCAAATGAAATTATTACAAATAAAATTATGATAAACGAAAGAATACCCTACAATATACAAACTGCAATTTATTGAAAAGAACACTAACGTCAGTCACAGGGTGCGTGGCTGGCCCGACTAAAGCTGAGCGGGTTGTACTTTTTCGGCCCCGTGGTGCCATTTTTTAAGCAATATTTGTTTGCAATTACACTTCCATAGATTTTAGTTCGCTTGTTTAGACGGTCGGCAAAGGAAAATACACGTATCGCCGCCGTATCTGCGCCTTATCTCCGCCGCATCTCTTCTGTGTATGATGCCTTACATCAGGTGAGGTGAAGGCCAAGCATTGTCCCGTTGTAGTAAAAAAAAATACATGAGTTTACTTACCTTACAGATAGTGCAATAAAATATGCGGTAAAACCACCCCGACCAAAACACGCATTAAAATTTGCAGCTTTGTTTCTTAAACTTACTTTTTGCCATTGCCATGAAACCATAAGTACTTACTTACCAAGATTCTTTCACAATTAAGGCTGCAAGTCGATGGAATAACCTTCCATCCGAGGCTCGACACTCCGAATCCCTTGCCGCATTCAAAAGGAATCTGCATGCTTATCTTTTGTCAAAATCCTAGTTTGCAACACTTTTTATTATTTAGATATATGTAGTATATTCTATTGTTTGCTTTGTATCTGTGTAAGTTTATTAGGTTATAATGGGGTTGGTAAACTTTTCCAAAACTGTTGTGAATTATATATTTTCTGGTAGCTTTTGGCTTTGGAGTCAGGAATAACCAATTGCGGAATTTTTATAATGCTTCATTTTAATTTAAATAAAAATTTAAATTTTTAATTTACAGCATAGTACAATAAATCACTATTACGGCTTATAGTAGGTTATGCCTTTGCTCCAAAGACTTTCTATGTTGTTGCTCAAAACAAAAAAAAACAAAGGCATGATTACTCTTTGTCACTGTCTGTCAAATCTGTCAATCAGTTTTCTAAATCAGTAAATGCAAAGGAACTTCGTGTTCAGCCGTATGTTTGATATTTTATCGCGATAATAATATAAAAAAAAATATTTAGTATAAAAAAAATCTCTTTTATTTTTTTTATTCTATTTTTTTTAATTTTTAATATTTTAAATTATTAAGGTAAAATAAAAAAATCATAATATTATTTTCTTTATTCTTCAAACTTGTGCTATCAAAAAAAAATATAAAACAATTCTCTTCGAAAAAGTTTACCAACCCCATTATAGTAGGATTGTATTATTTGAATGTATATGTTACTGGCACACTGCCCTTCACATATCTCTCCAGCTATCCAAAGTCTTAAAGGTTGTCTGGAAGAGATCGCTCTTAGCGATAAGGCCGCCTTTGCTCACCATAGTTTTAAGTTTTATGTTATTGTATTTTCTGTAATGTGTGTGTGCAATAAAGTGTTTATCTATCTATCTACTTAATATAAAAAAACTAACAAAGAGTATTTATGTTGCACTATTTACGTGTCCTAAGCATTAAAATAGTGTGAGCCAGTTAAAGCAGCACTTAATCCTATTAATACCTAAATAAACTACAAAAAGACTCGCTAAAAAGTTACACTAAGTATTGAAGAAGACATTGATCAATTGAATTGGTTGGAAAAACTTCAACAAACAGACGTAAATTTTAATTACCTTATTTTAGTTGCAAAGTTACATTTCAGGTGTACCTAGGTATCTTTATATTTTAAAATGCTCTATTTTTATTAACATTTACCTATGTACACAATAATGTAGTAGGAGTGATTTTTTTTTATGTTTACTTACTCAAAAATAATTTCGGCTGTATCAATTGTAACGTTTTTAACTTTTAAGGGTTTCATAGCTTACGTTAGGGTTGTCACCAGTTCGCATGAGGGAGAGATGTTTAACTAATAATAGAATGAGTCAGAAATGTGTTTTTCAGCGGAAAATTCATCTACCTACACCATATGACAGACCATACACTTAAAACACCTAGACAAATAAGGTTTTTTTACTAAAAAAATTTTGTGATTTTTACTAAAATTCACTCTCAGATTCAAGTAAAACCGCACTTTTAACTATTTTTAGTTAATACAAAACATTTTGCACGCGGTATCGGCAAAATCAAAAAACGCTATGACACTGACAGTGACAGCCATCTGTCAGTCACTGAAAGCTGCATGGGAATTGGTAACATACAGCCTACTGGGTGTGTGAAAGAAAGAGATATATCAGGACTTACTAGGTGAGTAGCCTTATTTACTTTAATTAATGGCAAGATTGATAGACGCATCTTCAACCAACGCTGTGTGTTTTAGAACCACATATAATTTGTACTTATTTATTTACTATTTTGGATATAAGTGCCCCTGAAACTTCCCTCAATAATGTATGGCAAAGAGAACATTTTAAAGATTAAAATACCTACGTCTTTTTGTACCACAAGCGCTCAATTAGTCGCATTGTATGTATTATCCCCGTCAATTGGTAATGCGCTGGAACCTTGTCACATTAACATCCAAGTCGACGTGATCCGCAACTAAAAATGTCATGAAACAAGAAAATTCTAACAGGTAATCTTATATATTAATTATTGAATTATTATTTTTGATAAGATAGCTAGGTACCTAAGTATATAAAATTTTTACAAAAAAAATATTTTTTTGAGGTAAAAATCATGGCCGCCAGGCGCATTACCAATTGAGGGGGATTATAGACTGTTCTTGTTATTTTAATAACGGCTGAGGCTATCGTATAACGTTCGTAGTCAGCCCTAAAATTAAGGGCGCGTGCACACCTGACAGCGCCACCTGTACGACAGTTGCGTCACACCTTGTCAGTGCCCGGGCTAATTTCTCACCAATTACAATAATAACGGTTGACAATAGGTCAAGTACTATTTTATGCTCAATGATGTGTGATGAAAAAAATAATCCTTAAATGATTGAGTGCCGTGAATTAACTAAATATTAAAAAACTGCTTCACTAAGCAAAATAAAACTTAGTGAAACTTAGTGGGTTTGTGTTAAGTTTAAAACACAATTTTAGATCAAATGGCCCCCATTTGATTTCAATTTTTTCATTTTTTACCCGACTGCAAGAGGGTTATGTTTTTCGCGCGTATATATCTTGTAAGTTTGTTTGTTTGTATGTGTCTTTGTATGTAATATTCTTTATTACCTCATATCTTTCAAACGGCTAACGGATTTCTATGATTAACATATCGTTAGATTTGTCTTTTCAGCCCAAGTGTTCCTAAGAAGATGGCGTTATAAAAAAACCAACATGGCGGCTGTACGGTACGGTGCTATTATTTATACGTAGTGGAAACAAATATTATTTTAGAATACTGCAATATGGGTCCATGTCAAATTAAAGGGATAAAGGATTTCAAAAAGGTATATCATGACCGTAATATATAATAACTAAAAAGAGATTAAAAAAAACCCACCTGCATAAAAATACAAGTCAACAGTCAAAAGATGAATAACATGCAGTCGGAGGCATATAATTTGAACTCAACAATAGACTCAATAACAAAATGGCTTGATAGAAATGAATTAAAAGTTAACGTTTCCAAAACTAAGTTTATGCAATTTTCTAATGGTAGAGTTAGACGTAAACTCTAAGTATTAGTTGCAATGGTGAAAGTATCATGGAAGTGTCTGAAACAATGTTTTAGGCTTAGTTGTTGATAACCACTGCAAATGGAAAGAGCACATAAAATTAGTGTGTATATACCAAAATTAACAAATTTGTATGTATTTGAACTAAAAAGATTTAAAAAAAATAGCTGGTGAAAAAACTGCCATTGCAGCATATCACGGTTATGTCAGCTTATTAATAAGATATGGCCGACACATCCATAAAGCTTTTATAGTTCAGAAAAAATGTGTCAGAGCCGGACCCATGGAATCATGCAGACCACTATTTAAGAAATTGAAATTGCTAAAGCCGCGATTACATATTCCAATCTAGCATACCTCTGAATTCTAAGGTACTAATTTTTATTTGTCAAAGGTATGAAGAGCGGAGCGGTCTAACACAAGTATTTCTTTACTTAAATGGTTGCTCCAATAACTGATATTGTTTATGTACCCACCAGTTATCACAATAAATTTATTTTATTTTATTTATTTATTTATACCAATTTAGAGTTGCCACCCGTATAATAAGTTAAATTTTAACAATTAATTTAAACAAATAACGCAAAGGTCAACATTGTTTATGTTTTTTTTTATTTTCAATTCTCAATCTTATACAATGTTTATCTTTCCGTTATAGGGTAAATTCACTTTTAAAATCGAATTTATCATACAATATTTTATTGTCAAGTACGAGTGGCGACCCGAAATTGGTATGCTAAATCGGCGTATGTAATCGCGGCTTAACTCTGACTTCGCTCTATATCCTAGAAATAGGTGTTTTTGTCAGAAAGCATCCCGAAATGTTCGAACGTGCCAGTAATAAAAATAAATATTTGTCGAGAGACCCTACAAAACTACTAGTACCCTCAAGTCACCTCTACCATGTAAATTGTTCATTCATGGCTATATGATGGCTATACCGAATTCCCAAAGAAATAAGAGAATTGCCACTCAATTACTTTAAAAATAAACTGACAAAATGGCTCATTGATAATTCTTGGATGGCAAATATTAATATTTACGACTTGGCTTGATATTTGATTGTATTTTTATTACTAACCTTTTTTAATTAGGTATTGGAATTGTTATTGACATTTTAGTGGGTTTGCGGAAGTAAGCTACATTATTTCTTTTTTCAAAATGGTTTGGGACTTCCGCCAAGTGACGCCTGATTTAATCAAATACTTATAATTTTTGAATTGACATTTTATTACTTATTATTAGAATTATACTTACTGACATTTTAGCTATTTATATTAATTTTATTGTATCAAATGAACACGAAAATTCATGGAAAATATTTAATTTACTATTGCACTATATCCACAATTTTTTAGTGGACATTAATTTAATGTAATAATGATGATTTCATGATTCAAAAATTATGATTTATTTATTTATAATGTCACTTTCTTTATATGCCTCCGACTGCATGTTATTATGTTGCCTTTAATATTTAATCTTGTTTCCATCTTATCAGTTGACTTGTCTTTTTATGCAGGCGGGTTTTTTTATTTATTTTTTTGATTTACCTATAATATACAATATGAATTCGTTAGCTCGAATTTTGAAGCAATAACAAAAATAGGATGCTATATACGTATCTATTCAAGTTGTTTGTGTAAAATTCATATTATTATATTGATGAACCCTGAAAACATCTCTCTTTTTGGGCACTTGTGAACAGTACATTACGCATTTTGCCTTTAACGTTTCCCATGAAAAAAAGTAGATTAGTCAATTTTATTTAGCAGCTAGCATGCGCGCGCGCAGATGCGGCGGCACCTTGCGCCAGGTGCACCTCTGACACACTTCTAAGTCTAGACCGACGAGACGCTTAGATATAGGTAGGTTACAAATGTTACAATACAACGTGCGAATGGCTCTTTGTCTAATAAACTGGTTTTGTGTGAACATCTGAGTGTATTTTTCATTCATAATCAACACAAAACATGAATGTAAGTAATGAAAATGTTGAGAATCCTAATAACCTCCCATATTGAAACTTCAGGGATACCATTTTTGAAATGATTCGTTTGAAATCGATACTGACGGACGGTTCGGAATGAGGGCTTTTCACAATGACAAAAAACTGTAGGCTCGATTCGATAGATGGCGTTGATAAAAATAGGTATAAGCTTCGAAGAGTATCAACACCATCTAGTGAGGCAAATAGTCACTATTTTTAGGCTTCGAAGAGTATCCACACCATCTAGTGAAGCAAATAGTTACTATTTTTATTTTTTAAATGTTACTTTGAAAACCCCTCATTTCGAAACCGAATATCGATAATGCATGAAAATTTCGAACAGAAAATTACCGCATGTAAATGTATGTGATGATAAGTTCATTATCCATTCCAATTATTATGTTTTTGACATTGAAAATGTTTATGTGATCACCAGTGTATGTGCGCGATGTTCGGCCAAAAGTGCGGCATGGCCGTAGAAAGTGCAGCATGGCCGTAAATCGGTAAACTACTTATACTTACCTACGTGTCACCACTGCAACCGCACATTGCTTTTTTAATCATTTAAAAAAATAAAAGAAATATAATATTATGCGTAGTAAACAACGTAGGTACGTACAAAGTAAATAACGCATGAAAATAACTTAAGAAATTTCAATGTGAAATTACCTAATTGGGAAACTGTTAATAATTTGTACTGAAAATATAACTAATTACGCCTAGCTGTAGTTTGTTACGCGAGTTTTTTTTGTCATTATGCAGTTAAACGTCACAATAAATGGTCCGACTAACAAATTACTACCAACAGTCATCAGCTGTGACAAAACATCAATGAATTCAAAATAAATAATTCCAAAGTCAAGAAAAGAATGCAACGTATAATCATTAATAACTAATGAACAGTCTCATTTCTGTTCTACCTTTATCATTTCGTTTACAGTCCAAACTTAAAAAGCAATGTATTGAGTGTAAAGCGATTGTTACAATGGAACATAAAAGAGGGTGGAAAGAAAGGGCGTATTCTGGAACACCTGATCGCGTAAACAGGTGCGATTTTAAGAAGGTACCTACACTACATGAAATATCTGAAGAGTTATCTCGAGATAATAAAAGAAAATGTTAAATAGAACAATCCATCTTAGATAATTTAATAGGTACGATGTTTTTTTTAATTTCAGGTTTTTTTCCTGAGTAAAGATAACTTTATACTTTCCAAATCAACGCAAACGACTGTGGTCTTACTCCACTTACTAACTTTGTTCTTGATCGCATTTTCATTTCAGTTAATAAGTAATTAATAGAAACGCAATTTTTCCATGAAGTGTTTTTTGTTTACTTCGCAGGTAAACTTTCTATTTTTTTAATTTTGTTAGCAATCATGCCCACGATAATTGGGAATGTCCGAAAAAAATCAAACTAGCTGAATATTTTTTATAGGTAGGAATAAGCTCCCTTAGTAATAGAAAAAAGTTTCAAAATCTTCGGTTGCGTAATTTAAAAAAAAACAAGTCTCTTCGACCTCACAAATGTACAAAAGTAACGCAGAATGGAGATTATACCTTTGCCACCACCAAAAAGTTTCAACACAAAATGTCAAAACTTTTTTTTAAAATACTTTTTGTGGTTGTGTTGTGGCACATGGTGGCAAAAGTATAATCTCCATTCTGCTGTTACTTTCTTACATTTATGAAGTCGAAGAGAATTAAATTTCATAAAATTTTTTCACCCAACCGAAAATTCTGAAACTATTTCTATTGCTCAGGGAGCTTATTCCTACCTATAAATTAAATATACTTAATATAATAAGTTTAAGCTGCAACAACCTCACGCATATTAAATTGGTTTATCATTTAAAATTTTTTTGTAGGTGCCACAATTTTTAAAGCTGTAAAGTAAGTTGAATATATCTAAAAACAACGAGGAAACATAAACATGCAAAATTAAAAAGTAACTTTACAGCCATTTTTATGAATAGTAAAAAAAAGTTATTAACACGTCGTGCTTTTAATTGACTCAACCACTGAATGGCGATTTTTAAAACGGACAAAAAATTATAAAAATCGGACTAAAACAAACTTCGATAAAGAAGATTGGACAAATTGGTTACAATCTCTTAAAATATTCTTCAAAACATACAACGTATGTATATTCCCTCCTCTTTGAAAATACAAACGACTTAGAACGACCCTATGTCCATATTGTGGATGTCCTGATATTGATAGAGTCCCTAATATAAAATATCTAGGTCTTACTATTGATAGGTTTATGACTTGGTCGGAACAATAAAAATTTAACTAAGCGTATGAGGAAACTTATACCTGTTTTTCGAAAATTAAGGAACTCAGCTGACCCAGAAACACTGTTATGCGTTTACTATGCTCTTGCTCAGAGTCTAATCCAATATTGCATAACTACATGGGGTGGTGTTGGAATCTCTACTTTACTCCCTTTAGAACGTGCACAAAGGGCTATATTTAAAGTCATGCTTGGTAAACCGAGAAGATACAGCACAGATCTTCTTTACAGTGAATGTCCAGTCCTAACGGTAAGAAAGCTCTTTATTATGAATGTAATCTTAAGAAAACATAAAGATATAAATCTTGCTTGTTTGCCAAAGCGCAAGAATAAGGGAGTTTGTCCAATACAGTCACACAGAACAGCAGTAGCCAAACGACAATTCTATGCTTGTAGTTCCCATATCTACAATGTGGCAAATAAGGTTAATAACATGGTATTATTGTCATCTTATAAATGTAAGCAAATAATACGTCAATGGTTACTTAACCTAAACTATAAAGAAACAGAAGAAATTCTACTTAAGTAACACACATACAATAACACAAATACACACACACACATATACACACACACACACGCGCACGCGCGCGCGCACACTCACAAACACACATTTTGTGGCTTTTATTAGTGAATACTTGTAATACTGGTAACAGATGACGATTTGTTGTATTATATTTTACTTTTGTTATTTTTTAAGGTTTTTCTCTCTGTAAATGTAATAGATAGTCCTTGACCCAGGGCGGGTGGGAGACGCTGACAGCTGTGACACAGTTCATACTAGTATGGTTGTCAACGTTAACCTCTAAATAGTTATACAATCTATTTTTATGTTCCATCTTATATATAAGAGGATATTTGTAACTTTTAATTTGAAATAAATATTAATTATTATTATTATTATATTCAAGTAAACTCTTAAACTTAAGGGCCTTTTAGACAACGGTAGCGCAATTTCCATCTTAGGATAAAACGCACATAAAACACTATTACAATACGGTTTCCAACTTCAAACCTTTCAAAAGATTTCAGGGTCCGTCGCAAACGGACAATCAATTAAATCCATTGGCACAATCACCCTTCCCATTACTTTTAACAATATTGGACAGATTGGACGAGTTCGATGAGGATTACCGCCCCCGACAGATTGGAAGAGTTCGATGAGGATTACCGCCCCCGACAGATTGGAAGAGTTCGATGAGGATTACCGCCCCCGACAGATTGGAAAAGTTCGATGAGGATTACCGCCCCCGACAGATTGGACGAGTTCGATGAGGATTACCGCCCCCGACAGATTGGAAGAGTTCGATGAGGATTACCGCCCCCGACAGATTGGAAGAGTTCGATGAGGATTACCGCCCCCGACAGATTGGAAGAGTTCGATGAGGATTACCGCCCCCGACAGATTGGACGAGTTCGATGAGGATTACCGCCCCCGACAGATTGGACGAGTTCGATGAGGATTACCGCCCCCGACAGATTGGAAGAGTTCGATGAGGATTACCGCCCCCGACAGATTGGAAGAGTTCGATGAGGATTACCGCCCCCGACAGATTGGACGAGTTCGATGAGGATTACCGCCCCCGACAGATTGGAAGAGTTCGATGAGGATTACCGCCCCCGACAGATTGGACGAGTTCGATGAGGATTACCGCCCCCGACAGATTGGAAGAGTTCGATGACGATTACCGCCCCTGACAGATTGGAAGAGTTTGATGAGGGTTACCGCCCCTGACAGATTGGAAGAGTTCGATGAGGGTTACCGCCCCTGACAGATTGGAAGAGTTCGATGAGGATTACCGCTACCTACAGATTGGAAGAGTTCGATGAGGATTACCGCCCCTGACAGATTGGAAGAGTTCGATGAGGATTACCGCCCCTGACAGATTGGAAGAGTTCGATGAGGGTTACCGCCCCTGACAGATTGGAAGAGTTCGATGAGGATTACCGCCCCTGACAGATTGGAAGAGTTCGATGAGGGTTACCGCCCCTGACAGATTGGAAGAGTTCGATGAGGATTACCGCCCCCTACAGATTGGAAGAGTTCGATGAGGATTACCGCCCCTGACAGATTGGAAGAGTTCGATGAGGGTTACCGCCCCTGACAGATTGGAAGAGTTCGATGAGGATTACCGCCCCTGACAGATTGGAAGAGTTCGATAAGGGTTACCGCCCCTGACAGATTGGAAGAGTTCGATGAGGATTACCGCCCCCGACAGATTGGAAGAGTTCGATGAGGATTACCGCCCCCGACGAAAGTGTGCATCATCCAACTTTTCCAAAAAGTTGGATGATGCACACTTTCTATTTTTTTTATTCTGTTAGCAATCATGCCTACGATAGTAGTCTCGTGTGTAGCCAGCAGATGTCAAGATCGCCGTTTACTAGGAGGCGGTTGCGAGGCATGTGCGTTTTGTTTTTTCTCGATTTTATTAATAAGTTTAAGCTGCAATAACCTCACGCATATTAAATTGGTTTCCTTGTCAAAATTTAAAGATCAAAAAAATTTGGATTTTTCCCACAGTTTTTAAAGCTGTAAAGTAGGTTGTAATTATGGAAAACATCAAGAAAACAAACTTGCGTAATTAAAAAGTAACCTTTAAAACGCATATTTACAGTATTTTTTTCTGAATCGTAAAAATAAAGTTATTTACACGTCGTGCTTTTAATTTCTATTCTCCCTAGACACAATAATACGTCTATGAAAATGTATAGATACGACAGAAACCAATATAACAAGAATCGGCACTTAAGGAGACGTACAACGTCAAATACACATTTTTGAGCTGTTCACACAGTATTACTTGATTTATCGGTCCCACAAAAAATAATGTAGAAAGTAAATTATACGTACTCAGTTATGTGATTGACAGAAACATAACATGATAGCTAAAACTTTTGGCTGTTACAGCTGATAAGTTTCTTGCGCCCGTTCTTCTTGTCAGCTAAAAAAGTCTGGAACGGGTGGTAGGAAAATATAGACGATTCAAAAGTACTTAATAATTAAGTTTATTTGAATAAAGCTTATTTGACTTTGACTTTGATTTTTTCTCAATAGAAAAAAATCGTAAAGTGACCTCCAATTTTGTTCAAATCAAATCAAATCATTTATTTGCGTGATTATAGGTGGATTACAATAAATGTGATGTAGAGAAAATTTTGGCTGTCCATATTCAACCTTACTAGGCGTGCAAAATTCGTTAATATCAAAATCAAAATAAAAAAATATTTATACAGTCTAGGCTGTTACAAGCACCTGTGAATGTCAAAGAAGCTACGCCATCGGTTCGCAAACCCTGAGCGGGAGACCTTGTAACGAGAAGAACCGACAAGAAACTCGAAATAATCTAATAAATTTAATTACATTTCAATTAGTTTCCCTATAGGTAATCTTGAAACTGTAATAAAAAAACCTCAATTTTGTGATTGTCAGTTTTCCAAAATAAGAAAATTAGTATAGTTACGATAATGTTGTCATTTCAATAATTTAGATAATTTTTACTGTGAAAATTTCATCGAGCGTTGTACCGCCCTCATAACCGTGGTCTGTCGAGGGTGGGAGTGGGACACATTAAAAATATATCGTCGCGTCTGCAAAGTCTATTGCCAATTTGATATCCGGACCCTAATAAATGAACCCGGAACGCACATGTGTCGTAGGTTCCTCCACCATTATTATTACATACCGCAGACGGCAGATGTATTTCATTGCCACACTTTTATTAAAAAAGTAAAATGTCATCGATTTTTCGAACGTTTTTGAAATGCAGCACCTTTTTTTTTATACATTTGCGGAACTTTGTAACGATAATGTCACAAAATGGTTACCTAAATTAATAGACCGATCGGGATACGTTTTTAGGTTTCAAAAATATTAAAGTTCGATTTTTTCGTATATAGTTTCTGCACCATTCACATAGCCTAAAGCCGCGATTACATATTCCAATCTAGCATACCAATTTAGAGTTGCCACCCGTATAATAAGTTAAATTTTAACAATTGATTTAAACAAATAACGGAAAGGTCAACATTGTTTATGTTTTTTTTATTTTCAATTCTCATCTCCAATCTTATACAATGTTTATCTTTCCGTTATAGGTTAAATTCACTTTTAAAATCGAACTTATTATACAATATTTTATTTATTGTCAAGTACGAGTGGCAACCCGAAATTGGTATGCTAAATCGGCGTATGTAATCGCGGCTTAATACATGAATTTGTGTCATTTTGGATGGCTGCATAAGTAATAATTTAGGTTTTTGTCTTTTTAACACTATCGGATGAAAAGCTGCCGTAGTAACTCCTAAAGAATATTACAATTGGTTAAATAAGTGTCAAATGTTTTAGATCAATGGTATCTGTTGTACAAAATATTTTTCATTTCTCATATTCGGAAAGTGATGTATATTTGAACTGAGCAGCGGGTCCAAAACTCTTCGTTCCACCCTAGGGTGGAAAAGTAATTTAAAAATAGAACTGAATTTGGCAATGAAAAAGTTTACAATAGTTAAAAACAAATGGTTTAAAAAAAGTTGCAGCCTTGTAGGGCGCATTCACGAACAACAACAAAACATGGTACAAACAGCCAGTGCAAAATTAAAAACATTGGGCGGAGCGGCCGGCGACGCGACGTGTTCCAAATTTAAAATAAGAAAAACTATAAAATATTGGAGGGAGACTTACTAACTCTGTGACTTTGAGCTGTGTGTGCCGTATTAAAGTTTTGTATTGATTTTGTATTTACTAAAAATGAGTTTAAAATTAAAACAAAAAGTTAAAATAAAATGAAAGAAACAATAAAACTACGCTGTAATTCGCCTACAGGAAACAACTACTTCAGGGGAGTCTCTGCCAAGGACTTACCGTCTTATCAAAGACCAAAGAATATCTCCAACTTTTACAGGCATCCAACAAAGCCAAATCTGTCATCATAATAATTTATATCAAACTGTAAATATTCCAAGCTAGAATTTAACTTTAAATTTCACAAATTGTTTTAATTTTTCTAGGTTTTTAAAGGTAAGTTGGTATAGGTAATAATTATAAGGTCTACATTGGTAGACCTTATAATTATTACCTATACCAACTTACCTATAGGTAATAATTATAAGGTCTACATTGGTAGACCTTATAATTATTACCTATACCAACTAGTAGTTACTAAGTAGGTACATGTTTTTATTATTAAACATTTTGGACTAACTAAGACATTTTTTACTTTCCTGAAATTCGAAATGAAAAGTAGAGTGTTTAACACGGGTAAAAGTCATCAATTCCATTCTCGAACTATAGCCGCCCTCGCTATGCTCGGGCGTCAAAATATCTCGAATGGGCATTGCTTCCTTTTGACCCTTGTATAACAATCTACTATTGTGCCAAATTCATCAATGGCATTTTCAGCTTTTTTATTTTTAACACCCTGTAAAAGTCACAAAAGTTTTTTTTCAAATTATAATATTTTTTTGACAATGTTATTAATGTACTGGCCCCACGTTCGGTTTCCATGGATGAAGATGACACAAACTAGGTTTGTACACTACGCGCAGGCTATCTTAATTATACAATACTATCAATTTTGACAGTTTTGAGTTCATTTCTAAAGATGCATCGGCTAGATGTGACACAAAACGCAACAATACACTTTATATAAGTATGCCAATGTATCGACAGGCAAGATTTCATAAACTTTAGAATTTTTGAAGGTTGTCCATCAGCCATTTTTGATGTCCCCACTGCTGGGGCACAGGCCTTCCTTATGGGTGGTAAGGAGGATTGGGCCATAACCCACCACGCGGGCCCAATGCGGATTGGTGGGTGTTAACGACTGCAAATGCAGCCAGGACCAACGACTTAACGTGCCTTCCGAAGCACGGAGGAGCTCGAGATAATAAATTTTTGGTCACCCATCCCATGACCGACCCTTGCGAACGTTGCTTAACTTCCGCAATCGCTGGGCCAGGCGCTAAACCACTGCGCCACCGAGCTCCTCTTTTGAAGGTTATGCCCTCAGCTTTTGAAGGTTACGCCCTCAGCTTTTGAAGGTTATGCCCTCAAAATAACGTATCCCGATCGGTCTATAATGTTAAAAAGTGATAAGATAGTTAAAATTAATAATTAATGTTAAGGGATAAGTATAGTTAAAATTAATCTCTTTTAAATTATTTGTTTTTTTTTTAAATTGTCAATGAAAGGTCATTAGCATCATTTTCATTTTGTTTTTAAAGAAATGGTTTGCTTTTTACTCGGAATAACGAGCACTTTTCAAAAGCTCTTTGTATCCAGCGCCCCTACCATGACTGTCAAAAGTAATATTGAAGCAATGTTGTAAATGAGATGGCGCAATACGCGATGATAGCTATGTCCCTATAACAACATTACTTTAAGGTTGCTGTAAGAGCTAAGAGTACGGCCTCAGACCAGATTGACAAAAATTTTGTAGGCTCTCTCTACAGGTATACTCTAAACGATACCAAAGCTTGGGAAAAGTATTATGTAGTAAACTAAATATTAATGTTTATAATAATTTCATCACCAATTATTTTAAGATCCTACCTAAAATACTACCTACTATTTTTAGGGTTCCGTACCAAAATGGTAAAAAGGAACCCTTATGGTGTGACTCAGTCTGTCTGTCTGTCTGTCACAGCTGGATATCTCGAGAACTACTAATGGTATCAGCTTGGGAATAGTTAAAGATGACGTTGGTCCAACTATTTTGCAAATAAGAAAGATATAAAAAAAAAAATTTTTTTTTACAACAGGGACTGAAAAGGGCTCTTAAAAATTTTAAGTGGGGCGACTAGGGCATGTGGGGGGCACATTTTAAAACATTTTTTCTTTTTTTTTTCGACTCAGAGTTCGAGTTCGAGTTTTCGACTTATGATGAAAAATGTAAAAAAAAACCGTTCCCCCCTTATCTCCGAAGTTTGCAAAGAGAAAAATCTGAAATAATTCTATGTGATAGTAGTTTATGTAAAGATTACAGGAAAAATAAAACGATGTCTCAATATAACACACTTTTTTAGAAATTCAAAAAACAAGCAAAAAAATTATTAGTTCCTCTACCAGTCAACATATAGCCCTGACCCAAGAAAAATTAATTTAGTTCCACTAACGGTCAAGAGTTGGCGCTGGACTAAGAAAAAAAAAAAATTCCACTATCGGCTAAGTGATGGTGCTGACCTAATACTGCAATAATAATTTTATTATTCTACAGCAAGCGCTGCAGTGTATGTATTTATTATGATGGTACGGAAACCCTCGGTGCGCGAGTCCGACTCGCTCTTGCTTGACCGGTTTTTTTAACACTATAACACACGTCTTCTCTCGATATAACAAAGCTACACGGATGTGTGATCGTAAACAGGTGATATTCGTGTTGTTTGTAAGAAAGTCATAAACTGCAGCGGCCCAGTCAGGGGGGTATAACTCCGCGCTTAAACTTTTATATTAGCCTACTGCTCGCGGCCCACTCCAAGAGGGCCATTGTCGAGGGATATCACCGCGCCGACCGAAACGCGCGGCCGCGGCGTGTGCAAGCGACGAGAGCGCAGCGCGTGAACGTCACGAACGAAACGAGTCAGTCAAGCGCCGAATGCGAAACTGCATGCACTTCGTTTTTGATACTTAATTACTAACGTACCTACCTACCTACCAAAGTTTATTGTATTTTTTGTATACATATTTACATACTTAGTTGTATCGAAGTTCGAAATATGGCACCAGTAAAGAAAAAAGCTAAAAAATACTATTTTTTTTCACCCATCCCATAACTGACCCTTGCAAAAGTTGCTTAACCTCCGCAATCTCCGCGTTGGGCCAGGCGCTATACCACTGCGCCATCGAGCTTCTCTAACTACTTAGAAATACTTATTATTTATGCTCTTTAAATATGCTCAGCTCACCTATTAGGTAGATTTATTTTATTTTATAAGTAGGTACCTATTATAGTAGTTTCATAGTTTATTCATGGGCATAACGAATGTTTTCTATGATATCAGTAACTAGCGAGTAGCAACCCCGAAATGTGTCGGTTGAGACAGAGCTATGCGACAGAAAGAGACGCCCCTCTTTCTTCTTCGTAGGTGCATATAATTTTATCCACGCAGCGTTGTGCAGTTTGAAATTGTACTTTATTGCCGTGCAGCGAGAGTAGCTTATTATTTGATGGTCCTCGCGGGGACGGACTTCTGTACGTTAGTACTATTATATATTCTGTGGCCCAGTGCTGGGGTTGGTTCACTAAATCATTTGTCAAAATCGCGGCGCCCGCGCCGACGCAAGACAACTACAAAAGCACAATGTGGATAAGAGCTTTGTTTTAACGTATCTATTTGATTTTTTATGATAAAATGTTTGTCGAGTTGGAGTAAAGTAAGCTTTGAGTTGGCGTAATAGATTATTTATTCTGTGGTAATAGAGCCAGCGTCGAGTTGGCGTAATAGAGCCAGGCAGCCAGCGTCGAGATGGCCTAATAGAGTCGGCGGCGGCGTCGAGATGGCGTACGTAATAGAGTCGGCGGCGTCGAGTTGACGTAATGTTCGATCTAATACCAAAGCTATGTCCGTACTGACTAGGTGGCTGGCTTAGCGCCTAGAGTTTATAGGATAGGTACAACGGTGGCCACAGTGGAAAGTGGGTTGCGTGTTGGGTCGCTAGGTATTCTTGATCGAAGATTTTTGTCATTGTAATGTCTCACGCCTTCGGACAAAAAACCAACACGTTTGTTTCGACAAAACTAGGCGATTAGTGAAGACGTCAAGCAAGCCAAAGTGCGGCCGATTGCGAAATTTCCTGAACGTTTCTTTTACTTCGCTACACGCTAGGCAAGACGACTTATAAATTCTGTGTCGCAAGGTTCTAAACCAAGGAATCCCAAACTATAGGGCAAGAGTTTATTTTTTAAAATTAATTAATACCTCAAACTCCCATTGCCAAATTACTTTATAAAATCTCCTATCAAATATCAAGTGTAATTTATTAATAATAATAATGATTTATTTATGTCGACCCCTGGGAAACCGATTTCGACCATTTTGGAAATCTCTGAGGCTCTATTTTTGAATCATTCGACTGGCGTCGAGCGCTTGGTTTCTACTGATTTTCGTTCGACATTTTTTGAATCGCTCGACCGCAACGAGTGCCCTCAGGGTCCCCCAGACCTACCGGTTTCCTTTCTTTGCTTTGCTGTTCGGCAATGGACCGCCGGCAAAGAGGCTCATTTTCAATCTATCGAATATTTTCAATCTAAGTAGATTTCACATATATGTATGTTCTTGTGAGCTTTGTTCCGTAAACGATCGATATGTATACACAAAAAAATTGTTCAGGTAGGTAATGATGCCACCCACGACCACGACCCCGTTCACAATTTATATAAATATGTGATCGATTTATTTTTAGCAATCGGAGACCCTGTTCAGGGTGGCATATCTCCCAGAAGCTTCCTGCTTCGCAACCCAGACGATGATATTTGATAACACCAAGCTAATAGCTATCTTGCCAATTTGGTCTGGTCCCAATATACGATAGATTGAAAATGACCCTCGTTGGCCGGCGGTCTAAACAGCAAAGTAGAACAGCAAAGCAAAGAAAAGAAACCGGTAGGTCTCGTTGCAGTCGAGCGATACGGTACGGCGAGCGATATTCTTTATTACTATACAGCAAACATTTTTTTAACAGCTAATAGAAACATGGATATTACGTTCCGATTTAGTTGCGGCAGTTACCGGTTTTCTTTAGATTCTGCGTGGAACGGATAAAATCCAACATTTCGCTTATGTTGGCTGCACCGGAAACGAACGATTCAAATATACGGAAAATCGGCGTTATGCGACGAATGTGACTAAAGTCTCATGCGATAACACAACGTCATACGAGCGATTCAAAAATAGAGCCCGCTCTAGACGCTAATCAAGCCGCCCGTCGTCAGTGCGGACGTAGTCTAAGCTTTTGTTTGATTAGCTGTGTAATTCGAATAACTAATAAACGATCTAATAAAAGTCATTCAAAAATGTGACAGACAAATTAATGAAAAGCATTTTCAATTTGGCAGTATAATACGCTATCAAACGGATAAAGCTCTATCTAGGCATTGAAAGAAAGAAGAAAGAAAGTCAACTAAAATTTTCACATCCTTCTTAATCTTACGTCGGGAATTACAACCAATGGGCAATAAATACAAAATGACAGCGGTCGAATCAATCGGCGTCTGCGCAGCCCGCTGCGTCTAATTAGAGGCTGGGTTCGGTTCCCGACCGTGTTATTATGTATTTACCGTGTGAATGCAAGCTTTTTTACGAGTTTCCGAATCTCTTTTCGTACGGAATACGACCGACGCGACGGTTATAAAAACACTCACTTTTGTGTTGTGGCGGAGAAAACAAATGACCTATTAAAATTACGGGTTAATTAATAACCATGGGGTAGTATTAATACTTCCAGGAGAAGTCCTGAGAATGAACAATAATTAATTCATTAACGCCGGAGCGGTCGCTGGCGACCGAGACACAATAGATTTTCTATTGTGTCTCATTTTCCGGGCGTTGAAGAGTTAAGTTCAAACCCGGCGTAAAAACAATGTCAACTGTAGGATAACTGTCAATACTATGTACGAAGCCAATGAAAAACAACGAATGACTCAGTAGGAAATTCTACAATGGCCCTTTGTTGTAGGCCCTACCACAATATGATGGCCAAATCTAAACGATATCCAACAAACGTGGTGCAGGTGGCCCGACCAAATGCCAACAATAAAATGCTATTAGAGGAACCGGGTAATTTTTAATAAATGATCTAGATAATTCCAAAATCTATTAAAATGTATTAAAGAAAAATGGCAGAATTTTGTCTGGATATAATTTGGCGACCATAGATTTCATATAGATACATACAAGGTGTTTCTTAGGTGTCAAGCCGGTGCGAGGTGACAGCTGAGTACCATATCTATGGCACCCTATGGATTGAAGTGAACCCCATGTATGTTCCTCGATTTTTTTACACGACTGCCCAAAAAGGAGAGTATATGTGTTCAGGGTTCATGTATGTTTGTGGGTATGTGAGTTTCTTTATTCCACAATAACTTCTAAATAGCTGAAGGGATTTGGATGTATGGGGTATCGTTCGAATTCTCACATCATTCCGAGTGACACTGTCTATATTTAAAAAAAAAAAACAATATGGCGACTGTACGACGCCATTTTCAAATGTGAAAATAATTTTTTTTTCTTCAATTAATACAATATGGGCATCCAATGAAAGGCCTGGTTTTAAAAAGCAGACTTTAAAGCTACTTATAAATATAACGAACGATGCTAAAAAGTATCCTAGTATTTTCAAATAGGTACTTCTCAAAAAAAGTAAAGTAAGTGTACAGTAGTACTAGTGGCTCCGTGAGAAACGTTCGCGTTTATTTCTTTTTATTTTATTTTATTAGGAACAACAAACATTTACAAAATGAAGTTATAAATATACACTTACATAAGAACTTACCAATTTTGTAAACAACCACGTTATCCACAACATTACATTTTAAAATTGAATAGTTTCTAAAGTTACATATAATTTCAGATGTTACATCATAGTATCTAGATTTTGAAGATGCAGCAGGACTTCCTTCCTGAACTGCCCAGGAGAAAGTTTAAACAAATCGATTTCAACAAAATGATCATTATAAATTTGCATAACGTGACGCAAGGGCGCACGTTTACCAGCATTAGTTTACAGATTTTTAAAGCAAAGAGTTTATGTGCTTTGGAGTTGCGTATACGTTGAGTGAGATCTACTTGGTATGCTTAAGGAAACATTATTGATTAAAAAAACCTACCTCTAAAAAGCAAGAAATAATATTCGTAATACTTAATAAAAATACGTCTATTGAAGTCGGGTGGGGCTTTAAGAATAAAAAAAAGGAATATGTACTCCAGCCCCACCCGACTTCAATAGACGTATTTTTATTATTACGAATATTATTTCTTGCTTTTTAGAGGTAGGTTTTTTGAAGTCGGTTTTTTGTTTATTTTTAAACAATTTTTTATTTTTAGTGTAGGTACCTATTGTAGGTAAGGTATATTATATAATTAGAAAAATCGGCTCAGCCAAACGTAAGATAATCGCGGAGAAACATACTTAAATACGGGTCAAACTGAGAACTTCCTTTTTTAAGTCGGTTAAAAAACTACACTTAAGATATCCCTCTTCCAACAAAATAAAAATTATCTCATTCAGTTCATAAACAAAGAAGTAATACGACCAATCATCGAGGTAATTCACACAAAATCATACTATTTTCGTGGTTTTTTTTTAAAATTACTTGTAAAGTACTGAACCGATTTCCAAATTTTAAAAAATGGGACCAACTTGGGAGTGTGCCTAATTCAATCGGTCCAGCCGTCTTCGAGTAATCGGTGGACATACACAAAAAAAAAAAACATATATACAGACGAACATAGAACCTCCTCCTTTTTTGGAAGTCGGTTAATGAGCGCAATCAAACTGATTCTTTATGACTTTGTAGAGAAATGTTTGACTTATAAGCATTCTACGCGATTTTAGAGAAAGCAGAGAAAATTTATTGAGAAGTTCAACGTATGACGATTTTTAACCGACTTCATCAAAAGGAGGAGGTTCTCAATTCGATTGTATGTTTTTTTTTTTTTTTTTTTATCGTTGTTCGCGCGTATCTTCGACATTTATGGACCGATTTCGATAATTTTTTTTTTGTTCGATTGAGTTTTCTTGCGAGAATCGGTTTAGTAGTTTACAAGTAATCCTGAAAATACTATGATATTAAATCAACTAACTTGACAACTTTGTTATTTATGAACCGAATTAGATGATTTTTTTTGTTGGGGAAGGGATACCGTTGTGTAGTCTTTTTAACCGACTTCAAAAAAAGGAGGTAAGTTTTCAGTTTGTATGTATGTATGTTTCTCCGCGATTATCTCACGTTTGGCTGAGCCGATTTTTCTACCTAAATAATATACCTACACTACCTAATGCAGAAGGTACTTACACTAAAAATAAAAAAATAAAAAAATTGTTTAAAAAACAAAAAACCGACTTCAAAAAACCTGCCTCTAAAAAAGGAAGAAATAATATACAAATCATTAGATACGCATTATCATTGTTATAATAAAACACGTCAATTGAAGTCGGGTGGGGCTTTTAGAATAAAAAAAGGAAGATGTTTTCCAGCCCCACCCGACTTTAATAGACGTGTTTTATTATAACAATGATAATGCGTATCTAATGATTTGTATATTATTTCTTCCTTTTTTTAGAGGCAGGTTTTTTGAAGTCGGTTTTTTGTTTTTTAAACAATTTTGTATGAAAACATTTATAATTGACTGATCGTACAAACTTCTTTTGAACTCTTCCGAGTTGGTCACTATATTTTAGGTAAAATGGATCCCATACTATTGTTCCATATTCCAACTTATAAGGCCAAGTAGGAGGAAGGGCGCTTGAAATTTGCACAAGTACGCATGACAAAACCATACTTTAGAAAAGCCTTGTTATAAACAACACAGAATAGATATTAGTTTTTTCAACTAATAAGTATCTATACTGTGCAAATAATATACGCAGTTCTGTCACAAAGTCACAACCTTATCTATTTATTTTCAAATTTCGAATGTAGGCCAGAAATGTTTTGAATGATGAACTTTTGAGTCTACTAAAAATAAAAAACGAATTTTACTTTGCACTGATGATTGATGATTTTTCGGAATTGCTAAAATATGTTTTTTTTACATACCTATCTCCGCTATTTCGTAAAATTTCGAAAAACTGGCTCAGCTCAAAATTCTATACCTATTTATCAAACCAACTCTGAAAATTTTACGAGAATCGACAGCCGGAAGAACATACAAAATATTTTTTTCCCAATATTAAGATTCTTGGCAGAGACGCTTCGCTTATTCGGTCAACTATTAGTACTAAATAATAATACTTAATAAGAATAGTATTAGTGCTTCTACTATTAAGTATTAACTGTGCACCCGAGTGTAATGAAAACTAACCTTTTCCAAGTGTAATTATACTAGGTACCTACCCGTTTTAAGTCAATCGAGTTATTTATAGAAGTTTAAATTATTTCCATTTAATTATATTACACATTAGTAGCAGGTCTGGGTCTGGGTGTTGCGGTATTGATTTTCCCACCGCTGGGATTTCTCACGGTCGCACCCACTCAATACTTTGACTTCTGTTTACTTAATTTTGGAGGTGGTTAAGGAAAACCACGTAAGTCACATATTTAGAAAACTGGGTTTAAATTTCAAGCAACTTTTAGGCATTTTTAAATGTAGCTTTGCTTATTTTTTTTTAATCTTTCAAAGTATTTCTATCCTTTACGACGAGTCTACGTTGTTTTGTATCATATAATAAATAATAAAAATCATATTTATTTCAACATTAAAATTAAAATACTTTTTAGTGTGAATTAAGTTGTAACTTGAGCAAAGTCATTTACTTAATTAATTAGGTAATGAAATACTAGCTTCGAAAAATCCCTAGAAAACCTTTAATCGGGATAAAAAGTATCCTTTATAAACCGGCTATAAATAATCTGTGTGCCAAAAATCCAAAGTAGTTTTGGCGTGATTGAATAATAATAATAATAAATTTATTTCATAAAAAGTTTACAAAAAAACTTACAAATTAGGGATACTAAAAATATGTTTGAACAAAATGTAATTAACTGTTTATGCTGTTGTCTTTACTAGAGCACATTTTATTTAGTATGATTTGATTTGATTCGATACCACAAGTAAACTACCTATAGGTATCTGTTTTATACGTGAGTTTTGTCAACCAAATGTCAATATTCACTAAATTAAATAATCAACCCTGTTTCAAAACTGGCAGGCGACAACTTACACGGTTTTGTCACGGGCGACTGTCAATAAAAGACTTGTTGCAGGTTAAAAATGTAACAGGTACAGTACCACCGTCCCTTCTCAAATCGGAACTATTTCCCACTGTTTATTACTTACGAGTACTACGACAAAACGTCTTTGATACATTGCAATTTTGTAAACATATCTTATACCTTTAAACGAGCAATTCTTGTATATTTATTTAACATACCATACAACAAGTACCTATTTATACTTATTTATTTTATTTTATTTTTTTATAAATCTTTATTGTACAAATACATAGAGTAAGGTACAAATGGCGGATTAATGCTAATAGCATTCTCTACCAGTCAACCAACAGTAAACAGATAAACGCGAATGCGGCACAACACAACTTATGTATATTTCTGTGATCTCCGGAAACGGCTCTTACGATTTCGCTGAAATTTGGTTAAGGAGGGTTTTCGGGGGTAAACAATCGATTTAGATTAGTATTATGTTTGGGAAAACGCGTGTTTTCGAGATTTCATGCGATTTTCTTTCGACGCAGAATATGGTCGCTAATTTCGTCCTGCCGGCCACTGTCCGTCTGGTCCAGCGGCTTTTGACGCGGACGGCAAGAAAAGAGTGTTACGGGTTTGAATCCCGCTCGGTGACTTACTTTAGTTTTTTATATGTTCAAGTTTATATATTTTTTTTTATTTTTTGTTGTTTTTAGACAAGTTAAAAAAATGTAGTTAAAAAAAAATAAAAAAACTTAACTTAGTAAATTATCACCTAAACACCAACATATTACAATAAATAGTAATAATCGCCCAGATATTTATATTTTATAACATGCATGCAATTTCAGTTTACATTATTCAAAAGATTTTGTGTTACGTTTTTGTACATTTCAGTGACTTTTTTAATCGGATTGTATGTGCCATTAAAAAAGTTAAATGCACCAAAGTCATTTCTAGATTCACATTATGATGTCGCTACGTTACTGGTGGTACAATTATTAATTTTAATTTAAGGTGACGCATTGATAAACTTTTTCTGTATCGACTGTCTCGCTCAAAAACTCAAGACAAGCATTTTTGCGACGACAAACCGGTTTTTTTCGTTAAAATAAAAATCTATTTTGTATATATTTAAAAAAATCCAAAGCATATTGAAGTGTGTGCTTATACTAATCTGCTTAGAAAATTTAGAGGCTGTCAGGTTTTCCTGTAAAATGCAAATCATATAATAAATGAGGTTTCTTTGATATTTTTTTCTTTGTTTCAGAAGTTAACAAAGGAATTTGACAGTTGAGTGTCGATAAAATGCTATATCACGCGAAATAAATCGGTCATGCTAGGCAGGCAGCAACTGACAAAATGAAGTCAATGAAATAAATAATCAAGTTCCCTCCAGGTACTCGGCAGATTTGCACTATTTTAAAGAGTATGAAAACTACTAGTTTTAGAAAAGTGTCTCACCACTTCCGGTAATTACGTCACCAACACCCCACCCCAGCTTACTTGGTCACCGGTCTTGTGATCGTACCTATCGAGATACGAATAAATTAGCAAAACTGACTAAAGGGTACAAAGGGGTGGGTGGGAAGCTTATATCTTTCGTATGAAGCGACTCATATAATATCGATCGAACTTCACTTCTAGAAGTTCGTTTGATCTTATATTATATTTTGTCGCTTCATACTCAGATATAAATAAATATATAGTTATTTATGGTTTACTTGTAGATGTTTAGAGATATAAGAGAAGTTTTGCTAAACAATAGATTCTTAGAATATAATGTAATCAATTGAAAGCGTTATTATTCGATAATAATGTAGATAATTATTAATAATCTCAAAATTACAATAATGCAAGTGATTTGTTGAATATCACTTTTTAACCGACTTCAAAAGAGGAGAAGGTTTTCATTTCGGTTGAATTCTTTTTTTTATGTTTCGTAATTGATGAGATAAATAAAAGGAATCTCGTCTTTGCCACCAAAATGTCCAATGCGCCCTCTTAAATGTTTATTGTTATTGAAGGATCAAGCCTCATCGTCCGCAGTTCCGCCCACGTGTCGGTATCACCGCTGAGTGTCAACACACTGGTGCATTATGCGCGCACGCAACCCCAGACGCACGACCTCACCACCGTGACCTCAACACGCGTTGGTGGAGATCGCATCTTGTTTGGTTATTGAAATAACTGAACATTGCTACTTGAAGAGTAGGTAGCTTAGAGCTGTTTAGTGTAAAGACAACTCTGAATTAAGTAGTATGAAAAAACTATTGCGTTTTTTTCGTACATCCTATTGGGGCCCTCCCGGCCAACTTTTCGAACTTCGGCGGGTCTGCCGAGCTTCAACTTAATACAGATAAATCGAAGTAAAGAATTTCGTATTGTACTATTTGCCGAAGTTATTTGGAAGATATCGATGTTCATGTGACATCATGAATTGGGGTTCGCAATTTGGCCTGATTGGGGCTCGATTTATCTGTTTTAATTTAAAGCCGGGCAGACTTGCCGAAATTCTATACCTACGTTAGCCGGTACGGCCCCTGATTGGGGCTTTGTTTTAGGAGTCTGAGCTCCGTGTTCGGAGCGTTAGCTGGTACGGCCCCTGGACACTTGTTACTATTATGTATTCTGTGCCTGGACCTGTAAAAAAAAATATAATTTATCAACTGTTAATAACCACGCCAGTTCTGTAAGAGCTGTTATCAAGTCGATTATTGGTGTCTTTGGCTTCGATCAAGAGACTCCTTTGTACAAAATAATCTTCGAGATTGGAAGTAGGGCGTTATTTCGAGGTGCTGTTTTTGAAACTCTGACCGAACATCTAGGGTATTCTTGATTGAAGCTTTTAAGTAAAAGGTTTTAATATTTAATTATTTGTTGCATTCATATCAAAACTCAACGAAATCCAACTAATTTCCGATTTATTGTGTTACACAAAACTCAAGTTTTCGTCAAGGTTTTTTATTTCAAAAGGTGACTCTCTAATTAAAAAAAATCGAAAAACAATGTCATATAAAAAGGTCCTGGGAACTTGGCAGGTCAACAAGCATGTTTACTCGACCAAACAAATAGGTGTCGACTGTAGCCCGTTTGTTAAGTGGCCCATACCTTCCGCATTTGTTTGCTTAATCATGCTGGCCTATGTTTGTCCAGTGCTGGTCTATGTTTGACCAGTGCTGGGAAGCTAGGGGAACAGTCAATAGACCCTGGATGTGGGTGAGGGGTCAAATATAAGACGGAATCTGTCAGAAAAACCGTTATAACCTTATGGATTTAACACCTCATTAATGCTTAAGCCATTGAAATGTACATTTCAATGGCTTAAACGTAAAAGTAAAGAAGTGTTTTTAAACTAGGCCAGCCCCACTACTCAAATGGCCGTTCTACTAAAATTAACGCTAGTAGAATAGAATCAAAATGTATGGGAATGACATATAAGCTAACGCTTAGCTCCTGTCAATCCCATTTTAGTTGAATGGCCGTTTGAGTAGGCCCTTTGGTCAGTAGAAAGCAATTTAAAATTATTAAATCTTGTTTTCATCTTTTCAGTTGACTTGTCTTTTTATGCAGGCGGGTTTTTAAATTTTTTTAATATATTTTTTTTCACTCCTCTTGCTCAAAAAGTGCGTCATTGTAACGTACAAGAGTCGAGATAAAATAGCATAATAAGCCCTAGGGGATAAAGTTTTTTCTTTTTTAATGTTTGTCTATTACCAATGAGCGTACTAAAACGAAAAAGTTTTTATTCATAATCACGAATAAAAACTCGCTCGACTTAATACTGGGGGTCTATTACGAAAAGTTTAATGCGATACACGCGGCTGCGTCCGTGCTTCGTTCTGATTGATTCCTATTACAAAGCACTTGCGTATGCGATATTGCAAAGTGATTGCGTAAATTTGACAGTTTCTCTCTAGTGGATCCGTCATTATTCGTTCAATAGACTATGGACTACGATAGCTACATTGAAAATATTTGTACCGACGAACTGCGGACGACTATCGTGACCAAGTTTCGTAATAGGCCCCCAGTTTCTCATTCTTATTTTTGAAAATGGAACTAAAAGCATCTCTTCGGTAAAATCATAGACTTATTTATACTCTGTGTACAGAGTGAATCGTAGAATGCGTGTTTGTGTTGCTTAGCTGCTACAGCAGAAATTAAAAAAGGTACCATGGCGCGAAATCTTTAGAATTTTTTTATAATTACAAACTGATTGAATTGTGTGACTGTAATTGGAAAGAAATAATTTTAATCTTCTGCCGTCAAGCACAAATCATTTATTTAAATATTGTACAAAAAGTTTATGAAGTGGAGGAAAAAAAAAACGAGTGGATTCGTTTACGGAAGTAAGTAAGTAGGTATAAACTATTTAATATTGTATTTTATTTTCTCGCAATCGTAGTGAAAAGTATAGTGTAACACACGACGCTAAAACCCATTGTAACTCGGTTTCTATTTATTCCCTCGCTAAAGCTCGGGAATAAAAATACCTCGTATGCAATGGGTACTTTTAGCGTCTTGTATAACAATCTACTATTATTTATCTGTTTTTAGTTATTATATTTTACGGTCATGATATACCTTTTTGATGAAGTGTTGTTTTAGACAAACTGTCAACATGATGTAAATATTAATTCGTCCTTATATAAGGACGGTACAAGGTCATTTTGTATTCACCGTCCAAATTTTGAGGATGTGTTCAGTCCATGAAACTGAACAACTTTCTTTAAGAAACACATGGCCAAATATGTAAAAAAAAGGCCATCCATACAAATCAAAGAGATCACGTGATCAATTAAGTATGGGATGGCTAAAATTTTGTGGCGAAATACAACACCATGCTTCTTAGAGAAAGTTGTTTAGTTTTATGGACTGGACACATCCTTCAAAGGATGGTAAGTTCAGAATGACCCGATATAAGTCTATGCTCTTATCTCACGAAGGAAGACTTTTTAAGAATAGGGATCTTAATTATTTCTTTTAGTTGAATCGACGTCACTTCCTTCAGCCATATTGGAAAGTGCCCACTTTCCAATACTACTGTTATGAGGATATGAGCATGTCCTGCGCATGAGACCGCCATTACTCTATTAACATTAATTACACATTTGTCTGTGTGTCACCGCTTCCTACTTAGATGCTGTGAGATGGCATTATGCTACACTGAATCAATCAAGATTGTCAACTTTTATTTTGTAAGGGGAAATGGCGTGTAGGAAGGAAGTTGTAAAATAGCTTCTTTTAAGAGTTTCCTTATATTTTTCGGTAGAAATTGTGTCTTATTTTCTGATGATGACTAACGTAATATTTAACAAAACACAACAAATTAGATTTTCTTGGTTGTTTTACTTTCCCTTAAAATTAGAGATAAAATTTTACGAAGAGTCCAAATTCCACTGTATTCAGTGTTATGGATATTCAGGTAATTGTAAGGCTATTTTATTAATTATTAGCCACGAAGTAGGTACACAAAAAAAAACGAAAGAAAAAAATTAAACGAACACTATGAAACTTATTGCGAAGGCACGATACATGTTACAGTGGATGTACAAGTAAAAGTTTCTGGCTTGAAATTATCTTGTTAATCTAAAAATAGGTTTGTTAATAAAAAAGAGTTTGAAAAGTCTTGGTTCAGTAATGGATGCTTCAACCCCGCTTAATCTTCTTTAAAGTTGCCTTACATTTGAAGGCAGGATGTAGGAATTGGTGCCTCAATCAGATACTGATAAACGTAGATATCTTAACTTTACACGGTCAAAATGTTTAACTAAAATCTAAAAACGTAATGTCTCTATTCCCTTTAGGTACTAATTATGTATAGGTACCTATGTGCAATTGTGCAGTTAAAAAAATAAATTCATAATTAGTCCTAATAAGTATTTGAGGTTTGTGTGTGCCCTAAAATTTTACTGATTTGTGGATTTCGAGCTCATTCATAAACTTACATGTGCGTAAATGTAAAAAAGTGTCTTATTTAGGTAAATCATGGTAATAATGAATGCGTCTATGCACGTGTTTTGCTATATTTGTGAGTTTGGCGAATAATCAAGATTTTATATTAGACATTTTCAGACTATTGATTTTTTTTTGTGTAGCGACTTTTATATTTATTTCTTTTCTGTCCTAGATTTATTGGTAAATGAAGTTGTTGTATTATACATCTTTAGAGCGACTTTTATAATAATAAAGCTACTTGACTTGAGAAGCTCTCCATAGACTTCATCTAACGATTCTTACGTAACATTTTAATTTAATCCACTCTCAGTAATAACTTGCATTATCGAATCCATTGTTGTGGATTACTACCTCAATTTGAGTTATACAAAGAAAGGCGAATAATGTGCATTTCTAATAATGGAGTCCGAGAGATCATAAGTCTAATCTTTGGACAATCAGTGTATTCCACTATGAATCTTTATTGTTAGATCTCTATTGTGCGAAAGCACGTCAAATGATAATTTAGGAGAGATTAGCCAGTAGGGTTTTCTATACCGCTATAAAAATATAATGGACGCGGAAAGAACCGAAAGATAATGGCAACCTCATTGGGCACTTTGAAAAAGTAAATTACACGGTATGGTAATATCAATGATACGCGGTGGTATCACGTCAATCAGCTGGATGAATTAAAACTGGATCTATGGGAATGTAACGTTTATTGCTTGGGAATGTGTGTTTGGTTTGATACTTACGCAGTTAAACAAAGGGAATTAATTAATTGTCCATCAGCCATTTTTGATGTCCCCACTGCTGGGGCACAGGCCTTCCTTATGGGTGCATGGTAAGGAGGATGGGCCATAACCCACCACGCAGGCCCTATGCGGATTGGTGGGTGTTAACGACTACAAATGCAGCTGGGACCAACGGCTTAACGTGCCTTCCGAAGCACGAAGGAGCTCAAGATAATAAATTTTTGGTCACAAAATTAATTAGAGAATTATTAGAAAATTAATTAGTTGGGTGACTGGAAATAATTAAAGGCCTATACTCAGCAGTGGGTGTCGTGCGGCTGATATGATGATGATGACTCAATTTGTATTTAAAAGTCACCCATTTTCAACATTTGTGAGCGCCCTCAGTCCGTCGCCCATTTAGTATTTCAGTACGCGGCTATATTCCGTATTTTTTATACTTACCCAAAATGGGAATTTATTGTTAACCGATTTAGGCGGAAGTTCACTAACACTAAAACAGGTGATTAAGTTTTAATCGTCTGTTTTGACGTTTATAAGTATGGAGAAATTGTCAAAAACAGTAAAAAATTATCGACTTTTTAAGTAGCTGGTGAACTCTGGAAACGTGTTACAAAAAAACCCCTAATGCGAAGATGGGAGATAGGGACCATCAAACTGAACAACTTCTATGGTAACAACTCTGAAATCGCGAAAACAAAATCAGTTGTTTCATATATTTTGATATTTTCGTTGTTAATTTTTGTATATGAAACAGCTGATTTTTTTTCGCGATTTCAGTGTTGGTCCCATAGTAAAAGTTGTTCAGTTCGATGGTCTGGTCCCTATTTAACATATTCGGCATTAGTACTATTATATATTCTGTGATTAGGGGTTATTTTCTAACACGTTGTATAGACATAGTTACCAAATTGAGTTATGTTTGTAGTACCACCACATAATTATGTAATTGGGTCTATCCCGTATAATTAATGTATATATATAAAAATTATGTATATAAGTATATAAAATAAAAAAAATGGTCTAATAGTATGGCATGATATAAGCAATGCAAGAACGCGGGGTAGTTTGTTTATAATAGATATGGGTACTACGGGACAAATAAGAGAGTAAAAATTTGCGTATTTTTTATGGTGTCTCAATTCTAGAATTTACTATTTGGTTGTAATTTGTTTATTTATATATCTGTTACGGATAATAGGTACCCGAAGTGCGGCTAAACCTAGTTTTAGCCGGCTAAAACTAGGTTTAGCCGCACTTCGGGTCTAATAGTATGGCATGATATAAGCAATGCAAGAACGCGGGGTAGTTTGTTTATAATATTTTTATTTTTTCTGCTTAATGTGTTTGTTTATTCAACTTTAGATACCAATGTGTAAGCTATTTGTGGAAACTGTTTTGGCAAATGTGTGATTCAATTGTAGTACCCATATTTATTGTAAAATTGCTGTTTGTTTCCCTAATAAACTAAAATAAAAATAAAAATAAAAAAATAATAGATATGGGTACTACGGGACAAATAAGAGAGTAAAAATTTGCGTATTTTTTATGGTGTCTCAATTCTAGAATTTACTATTTGGTTGTAATTTGTTTATTTATATATCTGTTACGGATAATAGGTACCCGAAGTGCGGCTAAACCTAGTTTTAGCCGGCTAAAACTAGGTGTAGCCGATAGCTTTTGGCTGAAACTGGGTGTAACCGATCTGCTTTACTCCTGTAGGTCCCGAATATAGGTTAGAAATTTAGGGCGAGCGTGAAGCGCAATCGAGGATGAGCCTTAACTTTCGAGGTTATATTTTTAACAGACAATAAAAAATTTACTCCCCCTTATTGGAAGCACAAAGAAAGTTAGACCTAGTTTTAACCGGCTACACCTAGTATGAGCCGCGAGCAAATCAGCTACACCTAGTTTTAGCCAACAGCTATCGAAAACACCTAGTTTTAGCCGGTTTTTTTTTGTGCTTTAATAAGCTAAAATCTAAGTAGATTTTATTGTTCTGTATTGTTTTGTTTTGTGTATATTGTATATGGATCCTGTGTCTGAAATAAAGAATTATTATTTCTATTATGTTATAAAATATATTCTATTATAAAACTAGGTGTAGCCGGTGTAGCCTAGGTGGAGCCTAGTTTTATAATATTTCTATTATAAAACTAGGTGTAGCCGCACTCGGTTATAAGCCGTAACATATCCACATAATAGAGATGTTTTTTTACTCGGTATGTATAGTCTACACCCAGTCATTTAATGAAAAATAAACGCTGCAGAGGGCAAAGCATCCGCAGACAGATGTTACACGGAGGGCGCATCGGCTTGATACCTATGGCAGATCTGTAATGCCGGATAACATCTATGTGGAGCGGGATTTGGTCACGTCTCCACTACCGTCGGCAAAACATTTGAAATTTTATCGTTTGATTGATATTTTTTTATTATGTACTTATATTCATAAAGTATTTTTTTTTCTTTTTCCATTTTTTTTCTAAGTTATTAATTTCTTAAATTCTTACTTACCACTTTGGTACTGATATAAATAAAATAATAAATATGATAATAATAAATGTATCTTGTCACGCTAATTCGAGCGCAAAATGTTAAACCGTTGGATAGTCGTAATTGGCCTACACAATTGTTAAATATGTTTGTAACTTTAAATATATATATATATATATATATATATATATATATATATATATAAATCATATTGCACACCAATTTTGACAAATAAATGTGATACATTGCTGCATTTCTTTGGTAAGTTTTTATTTGTGCCAAAAAGAAGTATCAATGTTCTGTGAATGAATGAGACAATTCGTAGGCAGGGTATGTTTGGGTGAGAGTGCCTATATACCCAGCAGTGGGTGTCGTGCGGCTGATATGATGATGATGATGATGGGTGAGAGTGTAATGTACGTGAATCAGGGTCAGGTTGAGAGTGTTGTCAATATCGCATATTATACAAAAATGTTTGTAAACTTTTGTGGCTTGCTACTCATTATATTTTGTAGATAACGAAAAACATAAAAAAGATTAGGAAAGGCATTGGTAGCTTAACGAGTGTTTTTCAAAGTGACATTTAAAAAATAAAAATAGTAATTATTTGCCTCACTAGATGGCGTTGATGGAAAGAAAAGTGTCAAAATTGGCTTTTAAAAATAAACGGCCTATACCAAAGAGGAAAGTAAGCGCTCGCTGGCTGACATCTACCCAGAGAGACACATTCTATGGTTACATCTGCCTGCCTACCTGAGTACTCTTCGAAGCTTAGTAAAAAAAAATACATTGACACAAACATTTTTATCAACGCCATCTATCAAGCCTACAGTTTTTTTGTCGTTTGATAAGCTCTCATTGGTTTAGATTAGAGGTTGGTTATGTTTCAGAAAATCATTATAATCTTCATATCAAATTTATTTCAAACAGTCCTGAAAAAATGTTTGACGGGGTGTTGCTTGAATATGTAGCATATATGTAGCATAATATGTAGCTTATGTTGAATGTCTCAAGGATCGATACTCGGTATTAGCATCCTGATTAGGTAGCGATTTGCGGTTAAGATTTATCTCTTTTTGTACAGTCACCGTACGATTTTGCTGACTGTACCGAGGCGTGTCGGCTCTACTGTGGGAATGTCTGCTCGTGAATCGCCCGTGGCTTATGACAATTTGCATTTTTTGCCGTCAGTACCGATGGAATCGCTGAGAGACCGGTCTAAATTATAAGCAGTATTGATAGGTATTATTCCGTGTGAATCGATTTATTTAAAAGTATTTTGTTTGTAATTTATCACTTATTAATTATACCTAATCAATAGAAACACTCTTTTTAAAATCTAAATTACCATTTTTCAAAAAAAGAAGATAATTGTCTTATTATTTTGAAAAAGAAATATATGTAGCTTACTTCCGCAAACAAAATATGCAAGATGCACCGCCCGCCCGCCCGCAAAAATATGCAGCACACCACAAAATATAAGTGCACAATACCTGCATTTAGCAAGACAGCAACACACCTTGCGGAAGTAAGCTACATATATTTCTTTTTCAAAATGGTTTGGGACTTCCGCCAAGTGACGCCTGATTCAATCAAATAATTGTCTTATTTCTTTTGAGCACTTAAGATACATAAGTATAAATAATAACTAATGCCATAGCAAATCGCAAATCTACGGCGAGAGACCTTGTATAGTATAATCGGCGAGAAAATTATTATTCTCAAGAAAAACCACAGAATAAAATAATTTTAGTACTAGCGTATTTATACTTACATATTTTTACAGAATATACCTTATTTAACGTCTTTTTAGCATCTAAATCGCTGTCAGCTTATAACTGGTGTCGCACTGTAATGTAACCCGCGGCGCTGGCCACATCGTGCGCGCGCGCTGTTTTCTTCGCGATCGGCTAATTGTCGACCAAATATCGCGTGTTTAGACTTTTTCTCTGATTGCGTCTACTGTATCACTGTGATTTACCATGTTATATATTGTGAAGGATATGCCATTTATTTTATTACTAATTCCGCTTGCACAAGAAGTGGAAAAGTAGGTATCTTTAGACGTATAATACTTAATTAAAAGTTTAACATTTTCAGTATATTTTTTAAGTGAAAGTTTCTTAAACTTCAATGTAATTGCATGTCTCAAGTTATTGTATAATTATTATTCTAGTACACATCCGAAAAAGATTTTTTTAATTATACAATAATTTACAGTGATACGATAACACAAGGAGAGTTTTATAACCTCTAGTTTCTACAAATCTAAACTTTAGAATCATGTGGCGTGCAGACCACTATGTTGCCTGTGGAGTACAGTGCAATTTTTCTAATTAGCTTTCTTGTATAAAAATGGACTGTGTTGTGTACTTATGTGTAGAGGTTGTTGGTAGTCTTATCTTATTAATCATTTATTAATCGCAGTTTGTCTTGTATATTGAGATAGTCACCCACATTTACCAATACAATAATGCTACTCAACATTTATAATAAGCCAACTTATATAATATTATTAGGTACTGTATGTATTTAAGCTACAAGCGATAGCAAAACCGCCGTAAGTTTAATACTTGCGCCGTATTGTAAAATTCGTAATGCGCGCTCAGGGCCCCAAGTTTGCTATTGTTAACGTCATAATCGTCTTTCAGTCGTGTTTGAGTTGTAATGCTTTTTGAGAAAGTTCTTGTTTCTTAAACTCAAAACCGAAACACAATTGAAACACGATTATGACGATATCAATAGCAGACTTTAGAACAATCGCGTGTTTGGACTTTTTGTCTAATTGTACGGTCAGCAACAAAACTCGCTTAACACTTTAGTATTTTGTCACAGCAACTTTTTATGACTAATACTTCAAATTGTGAGAAAACTCTCTAAAAAGTTTCTATGACAAAGTTCTAAAGTGTTAAGCGACTTTCGTTGCTGACTGTACACCAATGTGATCTACTGTAGGTATTTGTATCGAGTCGCCTCTTTAGGCGTATCATTATTTACTTTTTTCTATGTCATAGGCGTTAGACATCTGGCTATTAAATTACAGGTGTATCTTTACTGTGAGATATTATTTTGCATCAATTGTGTGTGTATTTGTTGAATATTGTTGATAGAAAATAAAGCTAGAAATGGACGAAAACAATAACTTTGATGTAAAAGTGCACCTAATCTGTTGGTGACGTCATTATTCAATTAGGTGTCTTTTTCTTTAGAATTTTAGGTGGAATGGGATTGGCTTTAGAATTTTTTTGCTGGTTTTTCATAATACAAGGTCCCAGCATAAATTTATGGAGTTTCTTGACGTTCCCAAGAGCCTTACATAAATGATTAAGAATTCGGCCAATAAATATATCGCTCGTCATTTTACCATAACAGTTACCGGCTAATCTCGAGTGCGTTAATGGCTCCTTTCTAATGCCTTCACAGCTTAATCGCCCGAAGGAACGGTCACGTCGTAAATAACCTTTGGAGAAATCAATATCTGAACGCTTAAAATATTGTCCAGTGTAACCTATAATCAGCCAATATACCACACGCTTAAAACGCCTTTAGCAACATGCTGATAATCCACTGATACTTTTTTTAACAAAATTTTATTCCCTATTCATTTTTAAGAAGCAATGGATTACGATTTTCCATTTTCAATCTTAAGTTGTAGTCTGTCTCTTTGATTTTATGGTACAGTCAGCAAGTAAATCTTCGGTTCGTGAGAAAGGACCCTGGCGACATCCGTGATACGTTATGAAGACTGTACTTAGTGTTTTTTTGCCGACTATGAGTCGTCACGTAGGTGTGTGTGAAAGGGCACTATGAGGTCAATGTGAGAAATTATCGCGTTCGTCTTGATTGCCAGTTATGCGACAAAGAAATTGCCCATACACACACACACACACACTGACAATTATCGAAAACTCTTCCATCAAAATGATCGAAGCGAAAACTATTCTTTTGAATGAATGATTTATTAGCACAACCACTTCCGTAAAGATAATTCTAAGAAGTAGGTACCTACCTAAAATCGATTTACTATAATAATGTTCACGATCGTCCATCCATTTTTGATGTCCCACTGCTGGGACACAGGCCTTCCTTATGGGTGGTAAGGAGGATGGGTCATAACATAATCCACCACGCGGGCCCAATGCGGATTGGTGGGTGTTAACGACTGCAAATGCAGCCGGGACCAACGGCTTAACGTGCCTTCCGAAGCACGGAGGAGCTCGAGATAATAAATTTTTGGTCACCCATCCCATGACCGACCCATGCGAACGTTGCTTAACTTTCGCAATCGCTGGGCCGCAGGCGCTAAACCACTGCGCCACCGAGCTCCTCCTAATGTTCACGATCAATGTTTGGTAAATGTGATATTTATTAAATAAATTAAACGTGAATGACTTTTTCATAAATCTTTTGAAAAAAGAAGATCTTTTTAATAAATAAAAAATAAATAAAAAACAGCACCCGTAACATTATTATCATACTGTGTGTGTGTGCGTATGTGAGTGTGTGTGTGTGTGTATCTTTTTAATTTTTCTATTATCTTTTAAATTTACAGTGCATCTACATTTTAAATAGGTGGTAGTTAAAAAACATATACTTACTAGTAATATTTAGCAAGTGGTGTTTACCTTTAAGTAATTGTACATTTGCATAATACCTAATCTTAAATTTCTATATTTTTTTTAATCAGTGTTACAATTGTTGATAGACCATTAAATATAATAAAAATAAAATACTGTGAGTTTGTTACTTTTCGTGTATTTTGAAATGGCACTTATCATTTTAATTACAGAAACATTTTAAATTAAATGTTAATTTAAATAAAGTCTATAACAGTATCTTAAACTTAATCAACCCTAAAACCAAATAGATAAATTATCCAATCAGATCAACCCAAATCTTCGCCGCATTTGAAATAAGTGCCGCACAAGTACCGATCTAGAGCCGATAACGATCCGATAATGGATCGATCGTGATCTACACTTCCGCTACCGGTGTTCGGCGATTACCGCTAGATCTTCGCAATTAAAATATCTTAATTGATATAAATGTATTTACCTGCGGCAAATAACCGAATTGGAACTTCTAATTAAAACACCGGTGCCTTTGATATTTTACTAACCAGTATTTTACTATGAATGAAACTATTAATCGTCCTCACAAAAAATAAGACAGTAAATATGCACAAGATCTCAATATTTTTATTACTTATATTGGTAACTTTTCCTAACTATTGCCCAATCCCCGGAAACAAAGGTACCATTTTGGTAAATAATTACATATCACTGACTTAGCAATTGGTCATGGTTTTGAATTTTTAATTACCTCAGTTTCGCGGTAAAAAAGTTACTATAACTCATTAAAGGCTCCGTTACGCGAAATCACTTGTCTCTGTCTTTTTCTTTATGTGTAAAATAACGTCACTTCTGCACTTTTTCGATGTTTTTCGTTGTTTTTTCATCATAATCTAAAGCACAATTATCTTTCTTAAAATAAGTTATTGGAGCAACTGCTCAGTACGTTAAAGTGTATTTTGATGTAGAATTCAATACGTTTCCGCTATTATTTACGCCAAAAATATGCCCGCGACAAGCGCTTTTGATGATATTCTGTTTTTTTTTACAATCATCTGTGAGGTTTATACGCAATTTAATACTTGTAGGTACTAGATAATCTTTTTAGCTTGTCGTATGTTATTTATATTTTTTTGTGGCTACAACTTTACGTTTTCTATATAAAAATATGGCCCGCGCAAACCATGTTTTCCTATTATGGCCCCTTAAACACGAGACGGCCACATGGGGCCGGACAACAATGGAAATTCTATTGTGTGTCATTTTGTCTGGCTACTGGTTAGAACATCAAAGGGCGGCATTCCAAAAAGGGCAATAATACTGTCCCAACTCTAATCAAATGTCCTCAACATAATAACAGAGCTTTAACCGCAACTCCTGACTGGTCAATCACGACTGCCTTGTACAGTGGTCATGCGATTGAGGAATGCTAGCGTGGTGATTCCTCCGAGTCAAGCCTCAGGCAGGTTCCCACACTGATGAATGTAGAAAAGCATTCACGGGGCTCCATGCCCAAAATAAAGCTTACCATTACATCACCACGAAAATTCCATAGTCTAGTTATATTATTCCTTATTTAAAATCTGCAAAATCTTTCCCAATGAGAGACTTTTAACATAATTTTGGAGACTCTTAAACAAAACCTTACTAAAGTTCTACTAATATCACTAGCTAATTTTAAGGAAAAAAATAAAAACAGCAATGTTTTAGTATAGTAATGTTGTGATCGTGGCCCTACCATGAGTTGATGCAAACTGTTTACGTTACCGTAAACTATAGGATATACTGCTCACAGTCAGTACGAGTGAAAGAGACAAAACGATAGTTTACGGTAACGTAAACAGTTTGCATTAACTCATGGTAGGGCCACTGGTGTGTTTTTGTTTTTCGAAGAATTCACACATCTTTGAGACGGGGCGCAATGATTTGTGAATTGGCTAGTCGTATAAAGATGATGAGCGTGTCTTAGCTTACAAACTTAATACAGAGATCTGCAAAGTTTGGGATTAGTAATACACACATCAACTTTGTCTAGGGGTACAGGTGTTATTTTCATACAAACGAGGTAACTTTGAAGCCTTGGTTTCCTGCCAGGGCCAGGGATGTATTGTGCTGTGATCTGATGATGGCTATCCAGGGAGTGAATGGAGGAGATTCAGATTGCTATACACATCCAACTGATCTGACCAGCATCCTAAAAGATTTATGGACATGTTTAAAAAAACCGCGAAATTAGCATAAAAATGTATGGAAATCCTGAAACTGAGAACTCTGACCCATCAATCTTTTAGAATACTGATCAGATCAGTTGGGTGTGTATAGCCGTCTGAATCTCCTCCATTCACTCCCTGGATGGCCATCATCAGAACACAGCACGGTACATCTCTGGCAGAAAACCAAGGCTTCAAAGTTACCTCGTTTGTATGAAAATAACACCTGTATCCCTAGACAAAGTTGATGAGTATACTTAGAGGCAATTACTTTTCAAATCGCCTTCTAAAACACGCAGCTGATTTCTTCCCAATATCTTATATTATAATTAGCCAGCCCGCCAACATCTGCCAACGACCTGGCGAAAAATAATCGCCTAATTTCGACCAATTGTCACGGAATCTGAAGGGCAACATTCTTATTAGCCAAAATTGCTGTGCCAATTTTCGGCAGCTGCATTCCGATCGAATTAGAATACGAAGGGAACTCACCGTCCGAGGCTGCGTGTCACGAATTACCAGATACCTTAGTAATAGCGATATTGGAGCTACTGGGCATTTTAGTTTGATCCGCCCCACCCTTCGCACCAAAGGAATTCCAGACAAGAGGATGCATTTATAAGACTTCGGAGGGGTCTCAATGAACTGGTTGGATACTTTCAGATTTCAAATCCCGCGGTCGGATAATGGGTTAAATTTCATGAAATGTTCCTGTCACATTCGGATTCCATTCTCACGATGAACTGATGAACAATCAGTATTTAATGCACATGCGAACGGTAATCTACATAATTTACAATTTGGATTTCGTGCAACTTCTAATAAAAGTGCTGGAAAATGCAATTTGCAGTTGCAGTGCTTCGGAATAGTTCTATTGATGCCAAAATTAGGTTTGCAAAGAAAAATCTTTTTGATAAACAATGAAAAGTACGCCTGGTTCAGTATTCATTAGCTCCATAAGTACCCAATCCTTAAAGTATTTTTTTCCCTAATCTCTTTGAATTAGTTAACATTAAGTAGGTAACTGTTGGAAAGAAAAATAAAGATTATTTTATCTTACAATTTACAATAGCACAATAGCTAAAAGGCTTCCGCTGTCAAAATATAGGTAAGTGTTGGAAGCCCCAAAATATGGTTTTGGTTTGCGCGTTGCAGGTGTAGATAGAAAACAATATGGCGCTTCACATTCTTGGCTTGCTTTATGTTAAACAGAACCAACGTATATGCAAAATAAGTTTTAGTTATAATACAGTTGAAATATTTTTGAAAAGTTTAATAACTAAATTTTGTAGAATAAAATTACAAATTTTACATAAGTATTAATTAACAGCATAAAGTCACAGGAGTTGAATAAAATTATCAGCGAAGAACTTTTTCATCCTTGTTTGCCAACTATCTTCTCTGCTTAGAATAACAACACCTAGAAGCCGAGTCCTATAGTCCGAGTTTTCAAATTTAAATCCTTCATAAGTTACCTATGGCCCTACCATGAGTTGATGCAAACTGTTTACGTTACCGTAAACTATCGGATATACTGCTCACGGTCAGTGCGAGTGAAAGAGACAAAACGATAGTTTACGGTAACGTAAACAGTTTGCATCAACTTATGGTAGGGCCACTAATCGTAACTAAAATCCAATAAAAGAGTAACTAATCCCTAGATAGGGAAATTGACACTTTTTCGTTCTTACAGGACGATTAGGTAACGTTTTGTATTAAGGATATTTATATCCCCAATACAATACGTAACTAAGCCAAAATGGCTCAGTTTTATTCGCCTCACTTTTAACAGTGCTTTGTAGAGGACTATCGTTCAGGTTATTATGATTCTAAGCTTCTCTGAATTTGTAGTGCCAAAACACTACCGAAACTTTCAAGTTTATAGAAGGTCACTTTGAAAACTAACTCCAGATTCAGCAATTTGAATACTTACATGTGAATGATTCTCACTGTCATTTAAGAATATCCTTTCATGTCTTGCATAAACCGATCCCTTATTTTGCTAACATCGTTTTTTTTCTATCCGTCACTCTAAAAACGGTTTAAAGTGACGCGAAACCAATACCCGTAACATAACCGTTAAGAGGATCAACGACTATTGTGTTTTTTGAATGTACGGTAGAGTGGATTTTGGGCCATTCCTGCGTTACGGTGGTCTGGTAGTAAATTAGTTAAGTGCCTATAAAAGTTATTTAGAGGGATTATAAGCTGTTTATCACTTTTAGTAGGTTGGTTTGAATCAGTAAAGTAAAAAGCTTGTAAAAAGTCATAAAATGCAATCGTTTTACAATAGCTTTTTAGCGTTTGTTCTTGAAAAACCTTGACACAAGAAATTGAAGTCTGTAGTTTTTTTTTAATTGTTAGGTATTGAAAATCCTAAATTTTATTGAAAAATTAATGGGCTATTTTCGTAGAATGGCGATACAAAAGGATTGGAAATAAATAAATAAAATATTAAAAATGCTCATTCGATAAGAAGAAAGTAAAAAAAGTTACATACATACATACATACACCTGTTTCTCATGGGGGTAGGCAGAGACTATGGATAAATAATGGAAAAAAGTTAGGTAGGTATTAATAGGTTTATGGAAAAACCGGCTTTAATTATTAGATTCTATCGCAAGTGATTGGATTATCAACACTTATTTGTTTGCAATCTACAAGGTGTTACAAAAATACCCCTAATGCTTGATAGGGACCATCCAACTGAATAAGTTTTACTACGGGACCAACTCTGAAATAGCGAAAAAAATCATTGAAAGTTGTTCAGTTTGATGTTCCCTATTCTACCATATTCGGTTTTTTGTAACACATCAATTGTCCATCAGCCATTTTTAATGTTCCCACTGCTGGGGCACAGGCCTTCCTTATGGGTGGATAAGGAGGACGGGCCATAAACCACCACGCGGGCCCAATGCGGATTGGTGGGTATTAACAACTGCAAATGCAGCCGGGACCAACGGCTTAACGTGCCTTCCGAAGCACGGAGGAGCTCGAGGTAATACATTTTTGGTCACCCATCCCATGACCGACCCTTGCGAATGTTGCTTAACTTCCGCAATCGCTGGGCCCGGCGCTAAACCACTGCGCCACCGAGCTCCACACATCATATACAAACAAAATAAAAACAAATAGACCGTAGAGTCTACGGTGTGAAGAACTCTTTTTTTTTGCGCTACGCCCTACGACGTAGACCGTAGCGCAAAAACATTAGACCAAAAAAACAATAATAAGAGGTTGCAAAATATTATCCTAGTTTCCATTTATTTTGTTAATTTTAAAATTATTTGTTTTCTCTGCGTATGAGATTCAAGTGTCCATTTGGGATCAAGAAACAAACGTATTTTTAACCGACTTCAACAAAAGGAGGAGGTTCTCAATTCGATTGTATGTTTTGTTTTATCGTTGTTCGCGCTTATCTTCGACATTTATGGACCGATTTAGATGATTCTTTTTTTGTTCGATTGAGTTTTCTTGCGAGCTGGTCCCATTTATTTCTTTTTCAAATCGGTTCAGTAGTTTACAAGTAATCCTGAAAATACTATGATATTAAATTAACTAACTTGACAATTTTGTTATTTATGAACCGAATTAGATGATTTTTTTTGTTGGGAAAGGGATACCTTTGTGTAGTCTTTATTTCTTGCTTTTTAGAGGCAGGTTTTTTGAAGTCGGTTTTTTTGTTTTTAAACAATTTTTCTTTAGAAAAGTAGGTACTTACTTACCTTCATTTTTTTATCGATAAAGGATTACCTACTACACCCGTCTTTCTACAAACGGTATATTTATAAACATCTCCCACACACGTTAAACCTGTCTATTTACGTTGTTAAAATTACGTTTGTGTTAATAACGAAGCGAGAAGGCGCCATTGTTTTAAAACACACGGCACAATGATTGTGATGCGCGCGCGCAGTGTGAAGTCACAAATCGATAGTAAATCTCGTAAAAGCGCCGACTCTTGCGCAGCCTGTCTGTGTACCACGGACGAATGTAGTTGATATTTTGTTTATTTATAAATCTAAACACGTGAGGTCATGAACTCATGAGGTGACAGAGGCGAGATGGAGGGAGATCATAGGAAGACTCAAACAACCCCATCGTCTATCGTGAACGTGCAATTAAAAAATTTGACTTTTTCAGTGGAATTGCTTTCAGCTTGTGATACAACCGTGTGTTGAAGTGCTTTGTGAAAATAAATTAATACAATGAAATAAGAACAGTATTTCTTTTCTTGAGTTATACCACCTTCTACTATGTTTGGCGGCCATGAAAATCCGTAGCTACCGCGCGTGGACTACAGGTTATATCGTAAGGCGCAGGCCCGTGCCCAGAAGTGGGATAAAAAGTAGCCTATGTCCTTCCCCAAGGTCCCATCTATCTCCGTACCAAATTTCATTAGAATCGGTTCTGTTCTGTAGTTGTCTGTTACTTTCGCATATTTAATATTAGTAGGGATTAAAATTACTCAGGCACTGTACACACGCCAGACGGAGGAATGCATCCAACTAAGGGTTGACACTACATCCTAAGTAAATACCGCAAATAACTTGAAATAACACTTACACCCATTGTGTAACGGCCTACAATGGATCCTGTTGGAAAGAAGTGATACCTGTCAAAGATGAATAGATTGGATTGTTATTGCTTTTTGATTTGGGTTTGATTGGAGTAAGTACCTGCGTGTGCAAAAATATTTTGGTACAGTCAAAATGCGTTATACAGTATACTTTTTGCTATTATATTGTTAAAGAGCTAAATAAATACAATCATACATGATAGAAAGCTTTAAATAGCACATAAAAAGTAGTTAAAAAGTTTTTGTAGTGGAAAACTTATTCAATACCCTAGTAGGTACCTACATAATAAGTAAGTACAAAGTGATTAATTTTACAATGTACAGCGGGTCTACCGGCTAAAAATAATGAAGTTAATGTTAACTGTAAGTATGTGATACATTGCTTCTTTTCTTTGGTAAGTTTTTATTTGTGCCAAAACAAAGTAGCAATGTATCACATACTTACAGTTAACATTAACTTCATTGTTTTTAGCCGGTAGACCCGCAGATAAGTGATTAACTTCAGAGCGCTTGCGGTACAAAACGACGTGAGATAATCGCAGAGAAACATACATACATAAGTATACAAACTGAATACCTCCTTTTTTTGAAGTCGGTTAAAAAGACTACACAAAAGTATCCATTTCCCAACAAAAATAATCATCTCATACGGTTCATAAATAACAAAGTCGTCGAGGCAGTTGATGTAAAATCATAGTATTTTCAGGATTACTTTAAACTACTGAACCGATTTGAAAAAAAAATGGGACCATCTCGCAAGAAAACTCAATCGAACAAAAAAAGAATAATCTATTTGAATATCAGTCCATTTCGCTTTAATATAAATCGAAAAAAGTAATGTGCAGATGACGTGACGTGTTTTGTGTTACAATAATATCGTTGTTTCTGATTTCAATAAAATAACCTTTTTTTACTTAATACTAAATAATATACTAGAAAAAATACGACTCGCACCAGATAAATACTCAGACGGGAATCGAACCCGCGACCTTTGGATATCCGGTCCAATGTTCTGACCGCTGAGCTACCGAGTCACTAGTGACATCGCCGAATTTCTTCTAGTATATCCTACTCTTACGCTGCAAGCCAGCGTTATTTCACCAATGTGAGGAATTACCTCGACATTCAATTGAAATATCTTTTTTACAGATATTTGGCAATCGATTAAGATGAAATAGCTATATAATTTTTAAATTTGAGATTTTTTGCATTCACAATGCTATTTTTACACAATACTAAATAATATACTAGAAAAAATACGACTCGCACCAGATCAATACTCAGACGGGAATCGAACCCGCGACCTTTGGATATCCGGTCCAATGCTCTGACCGCTGAGCTACCGAGTCACTAGTGAAGTAGTTACTTATTTAGAAAACTAACAGCTTAAACTATTACATTTAATTCAACCAAAAGTAAAGCCCTTAACAGGTTTCCCTAACACAGACAGAGTGAAGACACTTGCTTGGGGTCAGACCAACGTATGTGATGTGATGCTGTCAAATATTTATTTATTTATGTATCCAGGCAACCCTGGCAAGCCGCGGGCGCCAGCGCCTGCGCATGCGCATGCACCTCCAAGGGCCGCGCCATTGTTTTCGATCGCCGATTGAATGCGCCGCTACCTGCCCTTAATGTAGGGTTGCCATATATTTTGAAGACGATTAGATTTTAACAAAAAAGATAAATTAATAATAAAAATATTTTCATAAAAAAATGGCAGGAGCATCGTATCCTACACATAAACTTTTCTTTTTTAATTGCAGGAATCTTTTCTTTTGTTCTGAAGTTTTTCATTTCAGAAAAAAATGATTTTCAGCATATTTTATACTATAACTACCTACTATAAATCTCGGGAGAAATGTGGATTCAATGGTCTTCTCTAAGTATATTATTGTAGTCTATCTTTGGATGAAGCTATCTTCGAAATATTATTATTCAAGATATTGACACTGAAAGATAATTTATCAACGTAACAATATCCCATAAGTAAATCTAATATAAAACAGTGCCTGTATTATGAGTTTGCACATTTAACGTTTACTATAATCGATAGCAACTTTAGTAAGCAATTTTGTATACCTACCTATGCAATTTGGCACAGCGCCTCTGGCGGTAAATACACTAAATTAAAAGTTATCATACAATTTATGTCAACTACAGACACTACAGTCTATAACGAGTATTGATATTACTTCCTAGAATAGTTTTCCGTGTGGTAACCCTACTATAATGCCTTTTTTATTCGGTAACGCTCGCAAGTGGATGCGTTTGAGTTTGAGCTTTGATTGATAACGTATCTCCTTCGTTAGAGACGAGACTAATGATTCCTTTGGATTAGGCAAGTTTTTTATTCACTACATTGTGTCAGTGAACTTTTCGTCCTTCAGCTTTTCAAATCTACGTATGATCGTTATTTTTATTAATGTATAGCTGTACCACAGAAAGCTTTATAAAAATCGTTTTCGTGGGCGAATCACTGCACCACAGTATAGGTGATGTATAATAGTTCAAGCAATAAAATCTAAAATGGCCAGCACAGCTAAATTAGTGATACCAGTGAAGATCGCGGCTGAGTACCATACCAAGTTGAAAAGCTCTATTACATGAGATGTCCTTGAACTGAGTCTCGACTCTCCTATTGAGGCAACGACTGAAGAGGCAGAGCACATGTGCTAAATATTCTTGTAACACGTTTTCGTGTCCTATGATATAACAAGGCATTTTTATAACCTTATGGCTCTGCCACTGCCTTAATGACATTAAGCTTAAGAGGCTGCTGTATAGCCATTTATAAGCAGGATTACCATTTATAGTTACATAAAAGGTTTAAAAGTGCTACATTCTCAATTGAATGGGTACTCAATATTTATAGCTCGAAGCCTATTAGCTAATTTATTAACGAATAGGTTTTTAAGTCATTATTAAGTATTTTAACGGCCGTTTTTCATAATACCAGCTATCGAAAGTATATTTATAAATAAGTATTTTTATTGTTCTTAAGTTAGGCAGTTACGTATTATTTTTACAAAAATTAAAGAAATAAAGACAATGAAAAACATTCTTACAGTAAATCAACTTTTAATAATTAAGTGACGAGATGTGACAAACGACGCAATTGCATCGCAAAAAAATTCGAGCGCAGTGAATGATTATTAACCTACACTTAAATATACTATACTATAAGTCAAAACTTTTTCGAATTAATTTTAATAGTAATAGCCTATCAGCACCAATAACCACAAAGCAAGGTTGCTTTTTTATTCTGAGCCAATAACAGTAAATTAAGACAGGCATGAAGGTTGAATGTTTATTCACGGGACAATTCATTTTTTGCGCAGGTGTAGTTGAGAAATTCTTTAGGAGTCAATATTTGGAAGGTGGTCAATATTATCCGTATTTTAAGTTAATTTATTTTTATTACCATCTTATTCGCCTTCGGTAATAGCGCCAACCATTAGAATGAGAGATCGGTGACGCAGTGGTTTAACGCCTTCTCAAGGGTCGGTCATGCTCAAGGGATGGGTGACCAAAATTGTATTATTTATCTTGAGCTTCTCCGTGCTTCGGAAGACACGTTAAGCCGTTGGTCCCGGCTGCATTTGCAGTCGTCAACACCCACCACTCGGCTTTAGGCCCACGTGGTGGGTTATCTAGGTACCCATAAGGAAGGCATGTGCCAATAAAAATGTCTGATTTTGAACCATTAGAATAATAACGCGGCATCGCCAACCCTTCTCATAGGGATGTCGTAAAAGGGGGCCAAGGACAACCGGCCTTGGATGCCCGACGTTAATGTAACCAAGGCCGCGACGCCTTTTTGCGTCAAGCACTACAGCCTAGTCATGGATGTGGGCGATCATGATTCTGACTACCTATTTTATAAGCTCTACCGCCTCTACCACAGTATAACCAAATTTTTCCTTAGCTAGACCATGAGTTGATGCAAACTGTACCCTTAGCACGAACAGCTATCGAGAAAAAAAACGCACGTAAAATTACTCGATGGACAATTCTCTATGAAAAATTTCATTTCGCTTATCGGCGATAGATGGCGTTGTACAAATATCCAATACAAAATTTATCTATCGAATGATTTTACGCGAGTTATTTTTTTCGATAGCTGTTCGTGCTAAGGGTACTGTTTTCGCTACCGTAAACTATCGGATATACTGCTCACAGTCAATGCGCATAAAAGAGAGAAAACGATAGTTTACAGGTAACGAATACAGTTTGCATCAACTAATAATAGGGCTTCTAATGACCTAGCTAGAGGTAAAATATCTAACACTCCGTGGTCAAGAAAATGGATGGAGAGCAGAGTAATGAAAACATGCCTGCCAACGGGAGAGGCCTAATTAATGTCCTCATTATGATGTTACTAAAACAACACAGCAAATAAGATTTAATAAATGTTGTTTTATACGGTTAGCTATGTTCTGGATTCTATGCCGGATGTGCATTCAAATACTAATTAATAGTTTCCTCTCTTGGATTTGTTGTTTGAATGTTAAAGTGTTCTGTATACAATTTCTTTGGTATTCTGTGGGTCGAAAATGTACTAAATTCCTTTGCATAGAGACTAGAACGAGGTTGTTGAACTTTATTTGCACGAAGTTTATTAATTTTCGTTATAAAATTAAAATTGCAAAGGTCGAAAAATGACAAGGAAAATTATTTTTCTTGAACTTGTTTTTCTACATTTAAATATAAGTTTTCAACAAAAATGAAAAGTATGTATAAAATGTTGTGTTGAAAACATTCACCAAAATAAATCATTTACACTATCTACCTTTAAAAAAGTTCAAAAGTTTGAGTTTGAGTCAAAATACAAAAACACTCTTACAACCAAAGAGTACATAGGTACCTTAACTTTTTGACCGTAAAAACATTAGTTACATTCAAAAGAAAAATAAGAAGGCGTTTAGATTGTAAAATGTGTGCTTGTACAAGTATAAAGTTCTGATTTATAAGTAGACCTCGCATTTGGCACTTACGTAAGCTCTGAACGGATGCCTTGTGGTACACAGTCTGTGTTTGTGTTGCCAATTAGCGACACATTACCTCGGAATTCCCGCGAATGAGTAAGCGGGCAACACCGTGTGACCCTCTTTCGAATGTGCTACTTTTATGGGAGGATAAAGTATTTTAATGTAGAAAGTTATTCCTGTTTAAAATCTACACGCACAGACTACAAAAAAACAACAAAAAGAAAATGGCACAACTGATAGTGCTGAAGTGAAGGGAATGGTAGTTTCCCAAGGCACTACTGGCATCGCTTGGTTGTTTCACTGAGATTATAAATGTCTCTATAACACAACTGGTAGTTCTGAAGGGCGTAGCAGTTCCCCAAGGTCCTACTAGCAATGCTTGGTTGTTTCACTGGGGTTATAAATAAATGTCTGTATGGCACAACTGGTAGTGCTGAAGGGAATAGCAGTTCCCCAAGGCACTACTGGCATCGCTTGGTTGTTTCACTGGGATTATAAATGTCCCTATGATACAACTTTTAGCGCTGAAGGGAATAGTAGTTCCCCTAGGCACTACTAGAATCGCTTGCTTGTTTCACTAGCATTATATGTCCCTATGGCACAACTGGTAGTGCTGAAGGGAATAGCAATTCCCCAAGGCACTATTGGTAGTGTCACGCGGTTGTGTTACAGGTAAGAAAGGAAAGTTTGCTACCATTTTTGGTGGTAGACGAAAATTTGTGACTTCTTTTCTTTTCAGTCCAAGTGACGGCGTCATTTAGTTCTAAACCAACTAAATCTTTAGGCCAAGTTTTAAAATGAAGTCTTTTATCATATAACTATGCTATGGCGGTAGAGTGGCAAAAAAAACTTCTCGTTAGTGTTCAAAAAGAGATCAACGTCATCATCAAAAAGCTTTTTTAAATACCTAAATAGAATTTTTTTAGAACCAAAAAATATGAAAAAGATGCAGAGCAGATAGATACGTTGACTGTCAGATACCTAATTAATGTGGAATCAATAAGCCATTGTCCATTCCGAAATAGTTCATATTTCAAGGAGCTAAACATCTGCTAGTGCGTTAATTTATTTTTATAGTTTTTATGGTATCATAAGTATATCGGTATCTCAGTGCTTGTCTCAGTATTTTAAGATCGCGCCTGGGTTTTTCTCTTTGTGTAAACTAAGTTATGTACGTTCCATGGTTTTATTGGTCGTTTTGAAATAATAATTTTACTACTTATAGAGCAAGATGTGATGTATATCGTAATGCCCAAGTATTTGCATCTGTCTGTAGTTTTTCATTTAAATTTGTACGCTTATTTTAGCCATTTGGATATAAAAGTCGCCAGTTTGGGTAACCTTTAGCTAATTTTTTGTTGGGAAAATCTTAAGAAGAGACGTATGAATATTATTGTTCTTCTTTCACCTATAAAAATTTCATTGCTTTTAGCATAATTGTCCTTCTTCATGGCTTTCACGCTCAACGTCGTGTAATATTTTTGGGTTACACTTTTTAATAACATCTTTCCGTTTTTAACCAACGTGGTTGTTTATTCCTGTCCCCTACCCATTCAGTAGATAAAGGATCAGCCTGGAACGGCAACGGGCATCGCCCTAATGTCGCACACACTCCCCACATAACGTAATCCGCATAGCCGAATCAGCTGCTAACGCACAGATGTCCGCGCAAATTAATTGGAAATGTCAAGTGCACCACTCGGCCATCTTTGTTTTTTTACCGCGCACGTGGCTCGCGCCCGCCTGACAGACAGCTGGGCGCGCGGTCCATTTTTAACGTTCGCAACACTAACATTGTCCTTTGACATTCGAGAAAGGTGTATTAGATCAATGCGTTAATAAATGCAAAGTTAATGGCATGACCTATTTAATGTGTAATTAAAAATCGCCTTATGTTTCCGGCAATTAGGTCGAAGCTATCGGGAGTGAATTTTTTTATGCTTGTCTTTATATTGTTCGCTGGTACACCTTTGCCCACGAATTTTGAGCACCTGATGTGGCACGCAGCTGATCGAGTTAAGGCCACTACGCAACACCTTGTCTTTTCGTTACGGAATTTCCTTTCCGTAATTACGTATTTAAGCGGCCAGTTGGCGATCGATTGTGATGCGCTGATATCGATTAGGGATTGCGTGCATCAGCTAGGGCCATTTTGTTGAACTATTTTTGATATCGATCTAGCTAGATGATTAAGATGTCTGTTAACAAGTATTTATGGCGGTTAAAAAAAACACAATTATTGCATTTCCAAGTTCAGTTGGAACACGGATCACATAATCACGGTGCATATTATAGTAACGTAGGTGTGTGCTATGTAAGTACTCCAAGAAAGTTTCTTGTTGGACTGACAAACTGACTATGGTAATAGTATAATTATCTTTAAAAAAATGGAAAACTTTTTCTCAAGCAAAACCTAAAAGTATTAAAGTAAGTACTTATACCGTAATGATATCGCTAGTACCTAATTATATATAATAATTCCTCAAAGTAATTTATTGAATTACAAAAACCGTGTTCTGAGATGTAAAATTCCAAGACTTTGTTATAATATTACTGCAGTAATATTAATATTTCACCTAGTTTATGAAGCACTTTGCGAACATTATATGCATGGTAACACTGGTAGTTAACTTTATTTTACTGTTTAATGCAATCGTTAAATGCAAAGATAACGCAGTGTCAAGATAATCAGATTCGTAAAGGAATAATTATATTAAAGGTAGCATAAAACGATACTTGTAACATTTAACTAACTTTAATAGAACTTGCATTAAAAGGAGATAAAAGGTTCCGTAAATTGATTAGTTAATGAAATTCAAAATAAGTTTTCAACTGAGTGAAAATTTCAGACCCGCTATTTCAATATACGAGCTTTTTAAAAGCCATCGATGGAAGAAGTTCACTATAGTTCCATTTGTAAAGCTAATTTCTGCTCGTGAAAAAAAAACAATTTTATTAAATTTTATTTTGCAAATAAACAGTACGTTTGTCCTATTCGTCGTCATCGTAAAGAACAATAGGTATTCTATGAAAGTTTGGAAAAATATGGTAGAAATTATAAAACAACTTGAATTTGCTATTGTTATCTTTAGGAACAACAGGGTCCAAATAATCGTAAATAAGAAACAAACAAATCTGCTTTTACGGTGATATCAGCTCTCATCATTTCGCTCCCATATGCAGTGATTGTTTATCCATGTTTAACAAACAACTCTACAGCTGACTGGCCCTAACAATAGCTACACGATATAATTTTATCGTTAGAAATTTTAAATCTTTTAGGTCCCTATTACAAAACATTATTTTTTTTTTGAGTTATTAGCTAAATGGCAGAGTCAGTTTTACTCTTTTCTTTTTTTATTACATAGGTATTCAGTCAAATACAAATAAACGCAGTGATCCAAAAGAGAGTTATGGCTTCCTTATTATGGAGGAGGGAGGCGCGTGTTGTGAACAATGCGTCTTGCTCGGTTGGAGATTGGCGCGCGACTGACGCGTGCGGCGCACGTGGCGACATCTATTGTGCATTGTCTCGTTATATTTCGGGGAGGGGTAGCTTTGGAGAACTTAAATTGGCTAGTTTTTTTTTGGTTTTTTTCAATACAATAGAATTTTATATAAAAAAGAAAATTATTAAATGCGAAGATGGGCAATATTAGCAGAACAATAGATTCTTATAATGATCAGTTACATAGAATTTTGTACATACTAATACCACAAAAACTTATATATGTACTGTGCTAATACTTAATACTAATACATAATATACATTATTAAAATTGCAAAAAATATATATTTGAAAAAAAAATAAGCGACGAATATATAGATAACTTCCTCCTTTTCAATTTTTGAAGTCGGTTAAAAAAGGGTTTTGTTTTAATCTAAGTTTGTATAGGTAGGTATTTAGGTACTATTGATTTTAATTTAAAACGGTCTGCAGAATTGAGAACATTTACGACGATTAGAAACATTAAATAACACTTAATCACAATGTAAGTAGATAGTAAGATTTTAAGTAAGTTTAAGAGTTGCTTATATAAAATTAACTTCAAAATTGTCCTGTATTTTGAGCATTGAACCTCGATGAACTTTTTCTTCCACCAACCGCACGTCGTATTAAAACATTCGAAGAGTAATCTAAATAAAGATTAGTGCGCACGAGAGCATCTGGCTCAGAAGACAATGCGCAGTGTAAACAAGCACTCGAACTCAAATAGCCGCCAGATGGCGAGGATATCCTGTAGGAACAGATTTCCCGGGCCACGTGTGCTCACGTCTACTCGCCTCAAAGACTCTTATCGTTGTGACGACTGACGATAAATAGAAATTTATAAGAGTGGGGAGGGTATCAAACTTAAACGTTTATTAAAATTAAATGATCTTGTGTTACGGAAATCAGAAACAGTGAAAGGTCTTTCACATCACTTGTTGTGGTAGAAGGTATTTTTTATTTACTATAGTGGCTGTGTGAACTGTAGACCTCGCGTTTGTGTCAATTTTTATCATTTTTCGGAATGGCTGAAATGTGTTTTTTTTTCGAAAAATTCGGAAAAACTGGCTCGATAAAAAAAATTATTATAATTATCGAACCAGGAGGCTAATTGTCTAATTTCAAAATCTATCACAATCGCTTTCAGGATGTGATACATTTAGGATACATAACATAGATGCTTCTTTTTGGCAAAAATAAAAATGTACCAAAGAAATGCAGCATTGTGTCACTATCCATCTGTCAAATGAATGCAAATGCGATAGATTTTGAAAATTAGACAATAAGAACGCTGCTCAGTGCTCACAAACATGAGAATTGGTTGACAAATGCGATCTGTAGAGGAAAACAAACGGACAGACATACGAAAGCATTTTTGCCAAACTGAAGCAGAGCAGAGACGCTTCGCGCTCGCGCAGTCAATAAACAAAAAAGTTAAAAGGCGCACTTCTAGCGCCCCACATTAGTATACAATTTATTTTAAGTAATTACGTACGAGACGTTTACAGGGTGTTTGGTAATAGCCTAGCGAAAAAAAAATCAGCTGTTACACAAAAAATAATAACGAAAATACCAAAATGTATGAAACAGCTGATTTTTTTTTGTGATTTCAGAGTTGGTCCCATAGTAAAAGTTTTGCAGTTTGATGGTCCTTATCTTCCAAATTTGGTTTGATAAGGTCTTTACCAAACACTCTGTATTAGAGACAAATAAGATTTACATTATTTCACGCCATAACGTTAGTACTATTATATATTCTGTGCCATAACATTTAGCTGTTCGTAATGTGGCGTTGCGTTGATACGATATCATTGTCCATCAGCCATTTTTTATATCATTGATTTAGTCTCAAATATGTCGGTGGTTTTGTCAATACGTCAATGTAGGTATGTAAACAATCATAAATTATCCCGGTATTTCATGAGTGGGGCCTGCTTCTGCCATCGCGCACGGAGCGCGTGTGTGGCTTCCGTCTTGTGCGCTGGTTCTTTTAGAATGAGGGATAGTCAACCTTTACTTACCAGGTGCTTTTTAATAAGCATGAAAAAGAGATTAAAATGTATTTTTTTACAGAATTAAACGTAAAGATGAGTCCTGAGTTTATGACAATGGGACCAACTTAAAGGTAAGTAGGTATATAATTTCAAACAAAAAAATATTTTTCAAATCGGTCCAGCCGTCTTTGAGTAATCGAGTAACATATATAAAAAACAAAGATTTCAACTAACTGCGAATCTCCTCCTTTTTTTAAAGTCGGTTAAAAACAGCTTTGTTTGAACGGAAAAAGAAAATCAGATAGTGAATTACGAAAGAATTGTCACTCTGCAAATCTTATCGATTTGGATATTAGAGTATCTCACAAAAATATTCTACTTACACCTGGTTGTGGGCATGCCTTGACCAGCAATTAAAAGTTTACCAAATGTTGTCCACACCCGCACAGTCCTCAGGAAGTCGGACTTCCGAGCCAACTGTTCAAGTTTACCGTCAATGAGTGACGGCGTCTCTGTATTTGTTTTAAAAATAGCGGCTTTACACCCTGACACAAACCGCCTTACTGCCGAGTTTATTTGAACTTCGACTGATATATTGCTTTTACTCCCGAGGAGTTTGTCAGTAGAACATGTTACATTTCAATGTTTTGGGCTTCCGTTTTGAGTTCAACGTATTTTTTTTTGGCTGTAGGTAATTTCCAATTTTTAAGTTAATCCTTCTGAAATTGTAACAAATGCACGTTGTAATCTTGACTTTTGACAACGAAAAATATGACGTAAGACCGTAAGTAACTCCAACATAACTTAAAATTTTCCATAGATATGATAATAAAAATTGCAGAAAGGTAAAGGTACCTACAAATTGAAAATCAAAATAAAGTTCCCAAAACTATATAGTTTTGGGAACTGTATATATACACAGCTATTAAATTAAACTTTATTATCAGAATATAAGTTATAATGAAAATTAAAGTGATTATTAAACTCGTGTACTCAATACGATAATAATATCTCAATAGTTTTTTTGAGCGACTGTTCAAAACCCTTGAAAAAATCTATTATAATTTTGGTTAATTAACACTGTTAAATTATAACAGAACCCTTGTGTTAACTTAGTTATTGCTTCCCGTCTGCACTTATTACCTCATTATGGGATGTAAATTTATGTTCCTGGGGGACGTGTCGTAAACAAAACTACAGATGTAGTTGAAAGGTTCGGGTCTACGGGAAAAAATACGCAGCTGATGGAGACAAACGTTCACGATTTTCTTTCTATACATCTCGTAAGTATTTAGGTATTTTGACTTAAAAAAAATACATCTTAGCCGATTTTTCTTTGAGATTTCTTTTGTATGGCGCTTTATATTATACATACTTAGATAAATAAATCTCATTCAGTGTACATTTTGAATTCTTTTTCCGCTTTCCCTTGCAAATATAAACTGTACTTACATAAGTACTTATGTATTATTAAAAAATTGCATAGAGTTCTTTTCAGTAACCAAATTGTAGTTGTAGAGTAGGTTCTAAAACTAGGTATTAAAACTGTCAAGCGTTAAACTGTGTTAATAGGTATCTAACTAATATTGCTATTTTAATTATGTTATTTTAGTGACGTCTCTCTTTACAAACATTGGTTTCGTGTGATGACGTTAGCTAATAGGTCTAATATAGTCTACTTTTATAATGGGTACGCTGAGATTTGATTTTTCTGCTAATCTGCTATTGCATATTTTTTCCACATAAGTTATTTATGTTATTTTCAACACACTTGCTCGTAAAGTGAGCCCTAATACATCGCTTTTAGGGCCATAAACCGAGCTATAACAAACGCGTGCAATAATATATAAAACACTAGTTCGTAATAGAATTAACCCTACAAAGTTAAATTAGTACCTTACTGCAAGTTCTATGCGAGTAAACAGAGCATTCCCAATTTAGCCGGGTAATACAGTTATTTTTTTTTGACAACAAAGAGGTTTTATGCTGCTAAAAAATCATATACATTTTTGGAATAAATAAATGTGTAAGTCCTTAATTAAGTCAAATAAATATATAATTATAATCAAATTATTCATAATTCACAATATTTTGTTATAAAATATTAAAATATTTGCATTTTGTCACTTAAAATTATAATTTTGAAGTATTAGTAGTAGGCTGTATGCTCCTCACCCTTTTGTTCGCAAAATATTCTTGCGTTGGGCATGTGAAAAAAAAAAAAAACATGTGCGCCTTTTCCCATAATTATCATATTTTGTTTTTGTCGTATTTGTTGCTGTGTGGTAAATTACTTAGTTTTTTCCTCGCAAATGTGTTGAAAAACGTCGTATGAAACTCGTGAGCTCTTGCTTATTGCACACTCGGCTGAGTTACGCCCTCGCCTGCGGCTCGGGCTGCAACCCACAGCCTTGTGTGCAATGAGCAACCTAAGCTAACTTGTCTCATAATGTACTATTATTTATGTATGTATATTTATGTATCTATGTCTTATTTATGTCTTATTCTATTGTAAAATAAAATCAAAAGACAGGTCGACGACATGATTCTGCGACTGCAATGTGATCGTAACGGAACTGCTGTAACTATAAACAAGAAAGAACTGGCTGCAATAAAATAGAAATAAGAAAATAAATGTCAACTTTTTGACAGTTAATAAAACATGGCCGACAGTCACGCACTCAATTAGGCGGGAATGTTGACACCACGTTACCCAGAATTCTCTTCCCTGTTAATCCCAGTTTTTACGCAATCTCAAACATGGTGTGACCCAGGTTTTTGTTTACGAACCTTTGGGCGTAAGCGTGGCTTAAACGGAACCCATTTTGAACTAATTAGAAGCGGCATCCGGCTCATTGCCTGTCAAATCGTCGAGACTAGTTTTTTTTACGTTGCATGCTTAAAAAGATATGTTACAGTTTAATAGGAATACTGTTTGTTGAAACTGTCTTATTTTACGATGGCATTAATATGGATCTAGATCTGAAAAATATAAAAACTAAGTACCTACCTAGTATTAGTTATAACTATTTTTGTATGCGTTTTTTTCCTGGTTTAAATGTGTTTGTGTAGTTAAAACCTGGAATAACGCCTAAAGTGGACACTTTAGGCGGTAATCCAGGTTTTAACTACGCGAACACATTTAAACTGATAGCTAATACGACTTACTATATTTTTCAGTATTTTATTTCGTTGTAACGATTTTTTCTTGATTGGCGGCGCTAGTGGATGCGCGGATTCTTTCTTGATGTCAATTGTCATTCAATAGATTATTCTTTCCACTTAGCTTTGTAAGTACCTACCCAATATGCAATTATTATACATTATTTCGTTTGTTTGTATTTTGTGAATGAGCAATCGATGCCATTATTTATACAGGATTGTATTTTGCAAAACACCGACGACCTTGCTGGAGTAGATTATTAACATCATAAACAACAATTTTTGTTCACCGACTTCTCCGAAAGAAAAAACGATTTTCCATACAAATAAATATGTCCGAACAGCTGAGCGAGTTTTGTATAAAAAACAGTTTTTTGTCTTTTTCGGAAAGTCGTAGAGCAACGTTGTTGTTTATGATGTTAGTAATCTACTCCTGCAAGGTTTTTTGGTGTTGTGATTTACAAATAACCCTGTATAAAATTGATGGTTACTTCTTTTTCTTATTAAGGCTCGGTTATGCCGGAAACATTTGTCTCTGTCTTTTTCTTTACGTGTAGAGAGTATGGAAAATAACCGCACTTCTGCACTTTTTCGATGTTTTTCGTTTTTTTTTTCACGATTACCTTTAGCACAATTATCTTTCTTGAAAAAATTTATTAGAGCAACTACACAGTAGGTACGTTACAGTACAGTTTATTTCGATGTAAAATTCAATATTCATATTCATATTCTTTATTGCCTTCTTGTTGTATACGTTTCCGCTATTATTTACGCCAAAAATATGGCCTGCGACAAGAGCTTTTTATGATATTCTGATTTTTTTATAATCATCTGTGAAGTTTATACGCAATTTAATACTTGTAGCCTACTAGATAATCTCTTTAGCTTGTCGTATGTTTATGTTTTTGTGGCTACAACTTTACGTTTTTATGTAGAAATATGGCCCGCGCAAACCATGTTTTCCTATCATGGACCCGTAAGTACCTATACAAATCTCACGCTGAGGATAGCTGTAGATTGCAGCCAGTCGAATGTTGTTGTACCACAGAACAAACAAACAATTTTCCCCGTTGATACGATAGAGTCCAATCCTCCTGTCTTAGAAATAATCCAACAAAATGATCTCGTCTAAAATAGCTTGTATGTCCATAAAGTCTGTCTACTATTCTCTCACCGGAAGCTCGGGTCGTAACTCACTTGCCGACGACACATGTCTGAGCTTGCATGTGGCGCTCTCGGAAGAATTCGCCGGCACTGATGACGTCATTAGTCATATCAAGTGCCGATTTTTTGGGGTGTTTTAGACCCCACGTGAGCGGTCAATCGGTCTGTATGTACTTATATAATCTCGAGGGATGTTTGGAGATAAGGGTTCGAAGTGTAGTGCAATGAAAGTGGCAAGCTGTCATGTAGAGATTTATCCCTAGGGTAAAACATCTCCCTGGCTCACACCTCGCTTCAGTTGGATAGGATTTGTGCTCTGGTACTGTACTCGGACCGTCATGGTGGCATTTTTGAATTAGTACCTCAACACCTCGATATACCTGTAGTCTACTTGGCACCTCTGGAGAGACTGCAGCACCGCTCAGGGCTACTATTGTCTAATTTTAAAAATCTATCGCAATCGCTTTAATTGTCTAATTTCATCGCATAATTCTATCGCAATCGCTTTCATTTGACAGATGGATGTGACACATTGCTGCATTTCTATGGTAAGTTTTTATTTGTGCCAAAAAGAAGCATCAATGTATCACATCCTGAAAGCGATGGCGATAGAATTATGCGATGAAATTAGACAATTAGCCCCCAGGTTTCAATCGAATCAAAAGCTTTCTCATAGTCCACAAACGCCAAGCAAAGTGGCAGATTATACTCCTCGGTTTTCTGTATAACCTGCCGCAGCTAGCAAATTGCTTGATAATTAAGTAAGGGACAGAATGTCTTAAGTAAGTATTATCTTATTAACCAGGATCTTTTATTAAGTTTAGAACATTTTTTTCTTTATTTTTTTGTTATCTAAGAAAACTTTAATGTAAACAAATCTTTACTTATCCTACTATAGGTAATATTATCAATGTGAAAATGTTTGCATATTTGGATGTTTAGATGTTTGGATGTTTGTTACTCAATCACGCGAAAACAGCTGAACGGATTCTGATGAGGCACACACATAGTTTATAGCTTTGATTAAAACATAAGATAGTTATTTTTTATCCCGGTTAAAGGCTCCCTAGGGATTTCCAAATGTCCACGCGGACGAAGTCGCGGGCGGATGCTTATTAAGATTATAAATGCGAAAGTAAGTTTGTTTGTTACGCTTTCATGTCTTAGCTACTTAAGGCCAGTATATTTCAAAAACTCTGTCTCTGTCTTTTTCTTTACGTGTGAATAGAATAGAGTAATGAAAATAACCTCACTTTTTCATTTTTTTTTAATGTTTTTGTTGTTATTATGAGCATAAAGACACTTTTTGAAAAGTAACCGTTGAATATTCTTTTGTATGTCATTACCTTTTTTTCTATATATTTTTCGTGAATAAGGGATTGATAAACTTTAAGTATTATAAAAAAAATATAAAATTAATGAAAATTTTCTTTGTCTTTGCAATTTTTTTTAGTCCAGTGAAGATACGAATATCGTATTTTTAACCGTAAAATAATCAAGATCGTTATTGAAACTTCAACATATATTTTTATCTGCTCAAAAGAATGATGATTAATATTAATAATGATTGGTTATCGTTGAATCAAACATAGGCCAAATTTGATAATTTGGAATATACTGGCCTTAGTTGTAGGGGGTATAGAAAAGACATAGAGTATAGTACTACCTACCTTTCATCCAGAAAAAAGTGTTGTTCGAGGGATATAAAAATAACTGTTCACGCAGACGAAGTGGCAGGGCAATCGCTGTGTCAACATAAATAAAACGATTGGCAAAGTGGTAATTTTTACGTATGAGATATTTTACAAGGGTTAAAAAATATTTTTACACAACGTTATAAATGTAGGTTGATTCTTAAGTTAAGCAATAAAAACACTGACAATGGAGTTTTTTAATTGAAATATTTAGTAACTAATACAGCTGAGAGCAATTTGACGAATAAAAAGTTTGTATCGGCTTTGGGATCACACCTTTCATATAAAAAAATAAAGTACCGTCCTTCACACACTAGGAGAATGAATAATATAGAGATACAAATTTTATAGAGAAGAGCATTTCAAAATTAAAGTCCATTTTTTCGAAATATGAAACTTGAAAATTATTAATAAGGGGCATCCATTTATTGCGAATATTTATTTGATTGGGTGAGATTCGGCTCGACCCCCCCCCCCCTCCTAAATACCTCACGTAATTAATTAATAGGCACCCCCTAATTATTAAACTCGTCCTAAATTTCTTTCCTTTTCTTCATTATTATTCCATTATGGCCCAAAGGCTATGCTGTTGCCAAACAAGCAAGTCTGAAAGCAACTTTAGGTGAGCACGATGACAAGAATTTTTTGATCATTGAATTAGATAAATAATCTTTTCTAGATATTTTTAGGTCTATATTGCACAATGCGTCTCAGGTTTGGCGCACAGGCGCAGGTGTGCGCACAAAAAAACGAAAGGATTCGCCGCAGGTGCGGGATCAGGTGCCGGGATCCCGGGATGCCGGGATTTGGGTTACCAGTTAGAAACCCACTGGTCTCCACAATTCGTTACACAGGTGATTTTTGTTTGATTGTCCGATATACAATTACAAAAAACCCCTAATGCCGTATTCGGCATATTTGGTACCATATTTGTACCTATGTACCATATTTGGTACATAGGGACCATCAAACTGAACAATTTTACTATGTGTCCAACTCTGAAGTAACGAAAAAAAAAACGTTTTTTTTTCATTTATTGTTTAAATTAATACAAGTTAGGTACCTATACATAAAAATAAACACCGCTACAAAAGCCGTTTCGGCTTTATCTGTGGCGGAGAGGATCAGTTACGTGATTTCGAATAAATAAATAGCTAAACATGCTGCCATTGAAGCATAATGTGATCAAAGGTCTTAATTTAAGAGATTACATAAATTATTGTAGTATCTTACGAACTTATGTTTTCCAAAAAATTTTTCTTATCTATGTAGTTCCAGACGAAATCGTCACTCATTTCGTTTAGTAGTTCCGGTAGCAAACATTTCCAATTTCTTTTGCTGTAATTTTTTTGAATTTTAGCTGTTTCATACATTTTGATATTTTTGTTATTAATTTTTGTAAGAAACAGCTGATTTTTTTCGCGATTTCAAAGTTGCTCCCATAGTAAAAGTTGTTCAGTTTGATGGCCCCTTCTACCATATTCGACATTAGGGGTTTTTTGTAAGATGTTGTAGTAAAGGTCCGAATTTTGAGCGTTAGACTTAGAGTGGAACGAATGAAATTAAATTACGCTATGGTGTTGATCTGAAGAAATCAAATTTGTATTCTGAACATCATAAACTTAAATTAGGATTAATGATTAAACAATGAAATCAATACAAGGTTTTTGGACAAACAGTTCTTGTTTTAAGAACGTAGAGAATTCAAACCACTTTCATAAACAACGGCGCCACCACACCTACCCGTATCACAATTCACAATGCATTTCACACAGCATTTGAGAGTGCCATATAAATAAAAAAAACTGCTAAACAATAAAAGGCGCGCGTCAGAATCAGAAGGGCAGCGCCGGCGCAACGCAAGACAAGTGGAGGCGACAGGTAGCCCTTTGTTCGGGAACAATGAGCAATCACATACAGTTTTTTTAAAAATGATGGTTATTCTAAATTCATTCTTATCTCTGTGGTATAAGGTGCGTATGTGAGGTCTACAGCTGATTAAACTGCTATCGAAATGCAGTCCTGTTTTGGGTGGAATGGAATGGAAAGAAACAATGAAATCTACTATGGTAGGCATAAAATTGTTAAACGGAAAATTACAAATAAGGATTGGTTCAGCATATCGTATGTTTTTTACGAGTTAAAAAAAGCCCATTACGTCAGTTAGGTACTAATTTTGGATCATCAGTCTGGAAAAACATCAATGTCTAACCAGACTGATGGAATGGACTGATGCCAGACTGATTGCAGCCTAATAAGGACTACTAAATATTGGACAATATCACATACTTCGCTCTGATTCCAATCCAAAGCAAGTACATGTATTCTGAAGGACGCCTTGTGTTATTATGGAAATCAGAGACAACGGTGGTAGCTATCACAACTACCCAATCCTGAGACAATAGGGAATTGCATTATTTTTTATCAAAATCAAAAGTATAATGCGTGAGAAAATCAAGTGTAATATTAAAACTTTTCTATTGTGTTTTTTTCTCGTGATATAGTTACTTGAAGTTAGCACGCATGAGCACCCGCCGAAAAGGCTCTATACAAAACGGTGACGTCACATGTCACGTTTCAGGTGTGTTTCAGGCGCGTTTAATATGGAGTTAGCCAAGAATCTTCAATTATCTCCCTAAATTTTGCGTTTAAGTACATAAGTGTCATACAATATATTATTTCTTATTCGATATTCTATCTGACTGTAAAGTGCATTATATCCGAAAATGAAAAAAATATAGTTATTTTCCCCTGATTTCATCGTGTGATAAAACTAAAACAAAATAATAATTTTATTTTTCTGTTCCATCATGTTTTTGTAAGTGTCCGCAGCGATCAAGCTCAAATTTATCAAAATCGGTGACTTATGCATAGGTATTCCCTATTATAGAAAAGTTCGTTTTTTAAAATTAAGTTGAGGATCGAATCCGAGACACCCAGAGATGGGAAGGAAGTCGACACCATGAAAACTTGTGTGCAAGCAACTTGACTACGGAAATCGTCAAGATTATCTTATAGAGGTTTATTTTTTATTTTTGGCATTCAATACATTTGATAAAGTCAAACTGAAACGCAATGATTGAAACGCATGTTCTGAATCCTGTGCCATAAATTACGCATCAATAAAAATAAAGCAATTAAATCACGTCCATACCTACGTCAATAACTAAACAAAATAAGTATTATAACTTGGCAGTAAAACCTACTCCAAACATTTACTCACAATTATGTATACTTTACTAAACAATTACTCATGCGAAAATGCGCATGTTAAAAAAATCATGGTAGTTAATTGCCTGATACGCGTCCCCATTACAAACAGAACTCCGATGATACGCTTCGAGCACATCTGGGAGCGATGAGGGACTTTAACAAAATCAGAATGACATTTAAACTCATCAGAAACTTATAAAAATGAACTTAATTTCATTGACAATAGCGCGGAAAATCCTGTGTGAGAGGCAGAAACACTCATGACCGCGAACACCTGTTTCAACCACGGCATTTATAATTCAACTCTCAGAGAAATATCGCATTTCAAGTTACCGACAATATGGTTGTTTTTAGATTGTACGGCGCCAGATGCAGCATTCCAGTCTCGTAGGGATGTGCGCATAAATTATCGATGTTTCTCTCCGCTCGTCGACTCTGGGATAAGTGCGTCTCACTCTAAACACTTGTTTTTGTTTCCCCGTCTGTGAGTGTGTAGAATGCGTCCGCTTCCCTGTCTCTGGATCGTTCCAATGCTAATGCTGGTGATCCGATTTAATTAATGTAAGCATTTGTATCAACTAATTAATTTACCGTATTGCCTTTGTTTTAAGAGTCGTGTTCCAGAGTAGGTAATTTGCGCTTTCAGAAAACTCTTTAAAACGATGTCAAAACGTAATGTGCTTTATGATTTATTATAATTTAGTGTAAAATTCCTATGATTTATGTTTAAGTATACTTTCTTAACAAGTAGAGAAGATAGGTATCTGAACCATTAATGTGCATGTGTTAAGATTGGCACGACATGCATTAATATTCGATTATTCCAACCTTTCCAAACATGAATATGCATGTGTTTCCAAGTAAGTACAATTTGCTTAGAAATGAGTTAGTGGTATTAGTTCATTTGCTGAGTCAAATACCAGTTGATCGACGCCAGGTCACGGGGCTAGTTCATAATACACGAGGTGACGGCGGCTCGCCGGCGCCAAGCGGCGAATGCGGCGCCTGTTATCCTGATCGTAAGACTGCACAAACTGCAAAGGAAAATCTACTTTAGCATTACAGAAACAAAATTGGATATCGCCACATAACCCTCATCAGCTGAGACTGAGAACCGCATTCGATATGATACCTTAGCGCCGTAAGCTTAAAGTCCAACCACACTTGCTGGAAGTGAATTCGATTCATTCCTCGATTTTGAATTCCAAACACAGAGTCAAAGAAAGCGATTTTTTAAGGAAGCGGTCTTAAGACTCCGTGTTATATTAATTTGGGTGTTAAGTAATGATGACAACACTATTTTAGAGGGCCGTATTGAGGCGTTACTTTTTAGATGTCGGTGAACTACTTAACATGATGAAGAACACGTAGGCACATTTTATACGAAAATGGGATCAAAAAAGTTAGGCCGGCTCGCTTAATGAGAAGCGAACACTGTATATAGCTTCTTAATACCTCCAGAGATTAACGATTGAATAAAAAACCACATCAGCATACCATAGGCAAGATTATATTCTGTGCCTTAGGTAAACAGTGTTTTGGTTTTAGTTCTTTCAGAATTTAGAATGAGATGCTCAACATAAGCCATCCATTTATATCCTTTTATCATTACGCTCTATCATAACATTATTAATGGTTACTACCTAACTGTCCGCTAAGTCGTTATATGTATCGTTTGCAATAAATAGACTCTAAAACATTTTAATGGCCATTAACGAGCTTAACGGCCGAATACTCAAAGGCTTCTTAGTTTAAGCCTTAAGTTAAGGTCTCCTTAACTTTAAGGAAGCCGTCAGTTTCATAGAGATTCTGTCAAATCTGACAACTTTTTTGAATTTAAGGTGGCCTTAACTTTAAGATTCGTTTGAGTATTTGGCCGTAAAGGCTGTATAGGGTGACCTTAGTTCAGTTGCTTCAAGGAAACTATTACTATCTATAAAAGTATTGATTAGGTACCTAGAGCAGACCCTACATCAGCCATCTGGGGCACAGGCCTTCTTTATGGGTGGATGATGAAGCCAAAACCCATCACGTTGGCTGGTCCAATGCGAATTGGTGGTTGTTAATGCAGCCGGGATCGGGACACGGCATTTCATACAAACTTTCAATATACCGATTTTAATGAAACTTCATAGGCATTAGCAGGATACATAGGTCTAATAAGTTAGTTAGGAAAAATTTTGAAATGTCTTATTTAAAAAAAAATGGTCTGTTTCTAACACTAACTTTTTATCTAAAATGTTTTCAATTAGGTTACTTTTTAGACAAAATGTATTCTGCTTATACTTACGTAGAAGTTTCATTAAAATCGGTTTATTAATATCGAAAAATAAAAGGGCTTCAAAGTTTGTATGAAATGCAGTGACGAATTAACTTATCTTTTTGAAAGCACGGAGGAGCTTGAGATAACAAACTTTTGGTCACCCGTCCCATGAACGATTCCTGCGAAAGTTGCTTAACCCCGCAATCGCAGGGCCGAGCGCTCAACCACTGCACTGAGCTCCTCAGACTCGGTCAATATAATTTGTCAGCGATTGTTAGTAGCATAAACAAGAACTGTTTGCTGTGTACGTACATACGTGGTTAAATTTGGAGCACCCGCCGCGCACAGGTGGCATCCTCGCTTACAAGCGATGCTACAGTGCCACAGTAAATAGCTAAAGCAGTATATCAATCTCAAATAAGCCCGATCGTACACAAAACTTCTAGAGCCAGATTACTAAATATCTATAGTCAGCAGAAATACACTTGGCGCATTATCGAAGCGAAGCAATTTCAGAGAGCTTAGAAGTTTAGCATGAGTTGATTACCTATGCTCCAGAGTTGATGGCATTAGCTCTCTAACTTCCTAAGACCGTGCGAATAAAATTTTGTACAAAACAAAGTACTTACCTTTAGGCTAGGCTTTGTAATAAATTTTATAGTAAAAATTTTGTACAAATTCTTTAAGCTCCTCAATTTTTTTTCAAATCTTCCTGCGATTAGTTTCACATGTCAAAATTACTTGATAAGTCTATATTCTCTATGTCATCAATGTAAGTTTATTAAAAATGTCCCTAAGACAACTAGTATTACGGTAAATAATACTAGGAGTCTCGTAATAATACTAATTCTCGAAACCCTAAAAGGCCTTTTATGTCTCTGGGTCTGACAGCAAAAAAATAATTTGTGCATAATTTTGTACATACATGGGTTTTTAAGACTATTTTGTTAAACAAAAAAAGGAACACACTTTTGAACGGTTCATAATAAAAAAAAACAGTTGAGAACCTCCTCCTTTTTTGAAGTCGGTTAAAAATATTGCAGACAGTGCGGTAGGGAAGGTTTTCCAGCCGTTTGTATACAGTTGAGTTACTGGTAGCTATTTTTCTTCTGCGGTATGCGTACGCGCTGTATGGCCAATTGAAATGGCGCGTGCGAATAACGACGATGCATGCCCTGTTGAGATTCTGTAGACGTAAAAAAACGCTTTATTAGTGTTAATTATGTATTCTGTTTTTCTTATGTACAACGGGATAGTGCTTGGCATTCACCTCACCTGATGTTAAGTGACGATAAAGCCGAAGGTGGAAGAGCTCTACACCCGGAATCCTCATCACTGAGGAACTGGCTATCTTACCTCTAACTGCCGGAACGCCCGGAACACAACAACTTTTTGTGTTTTTATGGCGTCCGATTTAGGTACCTAAGATTTTTTATTTTATTTTATTTTATTTATTTCCACTTTTACATCTATCTTTACAGGATTAACCCATTACAATAGAGTAACTAAGTATATAAATCATCAATTATTAACAAAATTAAAAAAAAAATCATTCGCACATTCACATTATTACATTAAAATATAACATAAATACATTTCATAAATAATTATCATAATAGAATTTGAATCATTGCAAAAAAATAATAATAATAATAATAATATTATTATCTACTTAATTCATTTTATAACAAATAGTGAACATAGCCGCTCTCGTGAATTTACTCAGCGGACAAAAGAACACGTCAATATCATTGGCTATAAGGTTGAGAGTGCGCAATGCCCGCGTCAACGGCGCTTCCTTAAGTAAATTGGTACGCGCTTGCGGCACCGCAAGCAGATTAGATGGTGATAAGATGGTGCTGTGGTAGCTAGCCAGGTGGACTTGAAATAATCCCTACCACCAACCAAACCGAAGACAAATGTGGAGTACATTTGTCCTCCTGGGAATCGAATCCGGAACCCCTGCGCTGCGTCTTACACAGGTGGGCGAACCACTAGACCACGGAGGCAGTTAAACATGGTCTTGATTGTTTAAGGATACACATTTCTATGCTTATTTGATGCTGTCGCCGTCGCTTCTTTAAACGTAAACAAAAAAGTTTCCTGGGGGCTTACCATCACCTTTTAGAAAACCATCATGTTTTATGAACGTTTTGTTATAAGCTTACAATAAGATTATTCAAATTCGTACCACAACCTGCACAAAGTAATAATACTTTATTCCTGCCAAAGAACGAATGATGTTGCGAAATTGTCTATTCCCTGCTAGCCATCACTACGGCTTATTTGCTATCTACACTTGACACTGGCAGAAATTACTTCCAAGAGGAAAGTAGATTGCCAAAACAAGGGGTTGGCAACTGTCAAAGTGGCGCTAGCATAGCTAGTTCCCAAAACATAATAATTTTATATGGTGTATGGAAGTAAACAATTCCAAATAATATTATGACTCGCTGTATTGTACCAAAATGCTCTGAAATTGGAGTACATCATATTCCCAAAGATAAAAATATTCGTCGGCGTTGGTTAAAGCCATACGCCGTGTCAATTTAATTCCGAAGCCTAGTTAGAGGTTATGTTCAAAACATTTTGTGGACAATGACTATGAAAAAAGCAGTAAATATACAGGTAAGCTGTTTAAATTAATAATGAAATACCAAAAAGTAGATATTTTGAAAGATCAGTTATAATAGAAATTCTTTTTTGGAACAATAATAATGTTGACATAATTTTTTGTTCTAGGTGTGGATCATCAACGTAAATACCTTAAGAAAAATGCTGTTCCATCTATTTTTCAATGGAATATACAACCGGTTTCAGAAAAGGCAGTTGCAAGAAAGATAGATTAGAGTCCCGGGTCCCGGAATCTCAGAAAGAAACAGCTTTTTGAAATGCAGATGCCGTCAACATCTCAGTGCTGTGAGGACATAGTGCCGCTTGTAAAAGATAGCAGTGTGTGCATGCTGCATGGACAGTAATGTATCTCATGTGGTTGAATCTGAGATGAATACTACTGTTCCTACTCCACTTTCATTAGAAAATAAAACAAACCAAGAAACTCAAACTCCACATATAGTTACTAAGAATATTCTCAACTGAGCTTTGCCTTTTACTTGCAGACCAGAAATTGGCTTGTTAAAGGGTACATATCGAAAGGCTTATTGGGTTAACTAAAACATATTTGATATTGCAAAATAATTTTAACCATTTTTATGTGCCCTTAGCATCAAAAATATTTTCAATATGTGTCATGTTGTGTAACTTTAAAGAAGGGATTGTAAATAAAAACTGATTACAATATTATAAACAAGTGTTTTATTGCATTAAGAGGTCTGTCACATTTTTTATAGAAATAAAATATTCCTATGATTAGGTACCTACTTACTAAGATAAATAATGCTTATCATAGTCTTATTAGAGGTGGTAGAGTTGTGTGGCTATTAATATCCAAATAAGTTTCTTCTGATGGTAGCTGCATTGTTGGATCTTCATCATCACCATCAGGACATTCAGGACGCCAGAAATGAAAGTTTTTGTCATAAAGCTCCAACCTGAAATAGGATATGGTTGAACAATTTTTTTCCATATTTTGACTGTAGTTTGCAACCTAAAATTAATACTGCTCTATAAACCAGTTACTGATTGAGTAAAAAACAGCGTCAGTAAAGTAGAATAGAAGATTTAGTAGAGAAATAAAAATACCTTAACGACTGCAAATGCAGCCGGGACCAACGGCTTAACGTGCCTTCCGAAGCACGGAGGAGCTCGTGATAATAAATTTTTGGTCAGCCATCCCATGACTGACCCTTGCGAACGTTGCTTAACTTCCGCAATCGCTGGGCCAGGCGCTAAACCACTGCGCCACCGAGCTCCTCCGAAAACAAGTATTTGTTATCAAATAGAAATGAAACATAATAACTATAATATTACATTCACAATGAAGAACAATATGTATAAAAACGTTTCACTTACTGTTTATGACGCAATTTCCAATTTCTAAATAAAATAACTCAAAATAGTTTTGTTTCCGTCGAGAAAAAGCAACTTTTTTAAGACTGCAAAATTTCTCAATATTTGACACAAAAACAATAATGCTAGCTGTCAAAAGACACGTCGTGGTACGGTTTAAGTGAACGATTGAACGATGACGTCACAAAACTTCCAACGGAAACATTATTACAATAATCATACTTTATGAAGGTCGTGGTACGAAATAGCATGGTAAGAATGTTATAATACTGCGCTAAGACATGGCAGTAGGCACCCTGGAGTCTTTACTTCGAGAAACTTTTTTGTTTACGTTTAATTTATCGAAGCTGTTTATTAAACTTCTCATAGATTCAAATGTGATCGATTTATTTTCAGGTTTATTAATAATTTTAACTTTTTCCTAATTAGCCCCGAAAAATCTAAATGTTACGTTCAGGTTGAGATTTTTGATGTCAGTCCCTCCCTCTTAATAATAATATAATAATAATAATAAATAATATTTATTAAATAAAAGCATTTTTACCATCGCCACTCTAAAAAGTGCGTTTAATTCAACGATAAGAGTGAATAATATGCTGTTTTATTCACCGCGTGAATAAAAATATTTTGAATTTGGAACAAGCGCGCATCGTATGAATTAGGTACAAAAAAAAATAAAAGGTGCTGAAAGTATGGAACTATTCCATAGATAAAGATATAGTTCTACAATTAAATGTCAAAAAAAATCCCGCCAATTTTATTTAGGTTCTTTTTAGTGTCTTATCTTTGGGTTCTTTTCTAAAAAATATCCCACCAAATCAATTAGGTCCTTTTTAGTGTCTTATATTTGGGTTCTTTTTTATATATTAGAGGGAGATTAGTTGTTCAGTTTTGCATCAGTCCATTCCATCAGTCTGGTACGATCTTCAGTCTGTAATAATTCAAAGTCTATACAAACTGATGAAGTGGACTGATGCCAGACTGATCATGTAGTTTCCCTCTTAGTTAGCGTGGTTGTTTTGTCATTGGAAAACTTATAAATAGTTTTACTATTTTTTAATGTTTAAATATTACTGATTACCTACCTAAATAATAAAAATGTGATAACTATAAATACTATAGGCATACTAAGTACTATAAGTACTGCTTTTTGTTTTCTCGCAGTCAATGGTAAAAAGTAGAGTACACAACTCGTGAAAAAAAAATTTCATCTCGGTCCTTTGTATCCCTCGCTTCGCTCAGGATTCTACTATTGAATCCTTCGCTGCTCTCGGGATCCAACTTAGTCCCTCGAACTAAATTCCCTCTTTTTTCACTTGTTGTATAATCTACTATTTAACAACATTATATTGCAAAAGGGTATGACATCCAGTAATTACAAAATATATAAAATGTAGTTATAAGACAGTTTTAACAGGGGTCCCCGAACTATCATAGCATCTAAGAACACTACTTTATAACAAGTTATGATTACTTATTGATTGTATGAATATATTGTTAGGTATTTGAATTGAATGTTTGTTAACTAGTTATATTTGGACATCTGCGCTTAAATGGCAACGAGGTGTCAAATTCACGATTTGTGCCTACAAGGAGGATTGAGGATTAGTTCAAATACTTTTATGGATAGTGTTTATTTAAGCAAAAGTATGAAATATAGCTTTGAAGTTAGAACTCTGAATCCAAATATGAATTACCTACTAATATCATGAGACTAAAAGCAATACCTTAAAAAATACTCGACAATACTTGAACAGCTGAACTGAAAAATTTGAACCCTTGAAAAACAAAGTCAGAGCTGCGTTGTTGCAGGATGGCATTCGTAAACATACTCCAAGACACATGTTGCGAAAACGGATGTATAAAAATAAACAATATTGCGAAATTATGCTTTATGACGATTATAGTATAGAAACAGAACATGTTGAGTATTCAAATATAAATGTTGTTATAGCGACGCAACATGACAAATGACTAAAGAGTCCCAAAACGAAACCTGTTGGGCGTGATCCGTTGTTAATGCTCAAAGATAATTTATTTAACGTCAATACATAATTGGTGTTATTAATGAAACGCCACGTAGGTCGGAGCTAATAATAACATTTCATTCAACATCACACTCGTCCGTTGTTTGAAGGCCTCATCAAACAGCCAAAAAACTGTCAAATATGGCGCGGACGGAGCGGCCGAGGCTAGGTGTCAAAAGCTTTACCTGGCTTGACACCTACGCAGCTCCACGGGTCAGTTTGTTTGGGAATTATCCTTTCACACCTTAATCTTATAGCCGCTACTCAAATTATTGTTTAAACAATACAAAACTCGGAGTTCCACATTTAACACGTCTGATACAACGCGTTCGAACAACGCGGCATAAAAAATAAAACACGATCCAAAGATCGTCCTTCGGAACAGCGATTTTCAATTCGCTTTTATATTATGATTCGAATTAATGTTGTAACCCCCGTTTGGGCCCATAAAAATTCACGACAAAACCAGTATAAGCGGCTGGATGGCAAGTGTGGTTGTTTTTCTGATCGTTCCCCGAATCTGTGGAAATGTCCGAGCAAAAACCCGACGGAACAGGATTTTGTATCGGCATTGCCAAATCTGGATGCGTTAAGAAATGATAAAGAGGACGCCGCACCGGCGAGCCTGTAAGAAACTGAGAAAAAATATACGAGAGAGAGAAACTCACACTTTGAGTGGGTGCTTAAGTGTTATTTTCGGGGACGCCAACAAAGTTAGTAGTACGCCGTTGTTTTTCGTACCCAGATGGTTCTGGTGAAATTCCTGGTACAGTAATTCTAGCTTGAAATACTTTATATACAAATAATCGACGAGGAGAGGACGTTTAGTAAATAAATAAACTAAAAAAACATTATTTATCTGCGCGGGCTGTGATTTCATAATAGATATGTATATATTTTTCTATTTATGAGCTGTGTCCTTCTAAGCAAAGCTGATAAAATCATCAAACTAATCTATTAATAACAAAACATTATGTCATAATGACAAAGCATATTATAGTTAAATCTATTGCTACAATTGGAGTTTTAGATTTTTTGATGCTGGGCAGATGCCCAGATCAGACGCCATCACTAAGATTAGTGATGGCGTCTGATCTGGGTTATTAAATAACGACATTATGTGAAAAGTGAGAGTTTTTTATTCGGAGAAAAGTTAAGTGTCAGTAGGATTAATCTCTTAAGATCAAGAAGTATAGACGATAATGATAACAAAGAAAATGTCAGTGGTGTGAAACAAAGAATATGTGAAAACAGCCGTTTTTTAAAAACGTAAAAGTTTCCAAAGATGTTATGTTTGAAATTCTAATACTTACACAAGGATTGCATTCAATGTTATGTTTACTGGCCTTCCAGTATGCTGTTTGAATTAAGTATGTTTGTATTTCCAATGCAAGCATGATCTGGATAGCTTTGGTCACGATGCGCCACACAATTATAATGTGCCGATTATTCAATTTGGTAGTGGGTGTAATGCGATTGTCAACTTGAATAATGCTCGCTGATTGCGCAAGGTCTTCTGGTGTTTACGTGATCTCCTTATCGTGATCATCACGATTGTCTAAAAGTCAAGTTTTTGATGTATCAATTGTCTTAAAAAGGTCGTCTGCTAAAGTTTATGTCAGATTTGTAATCTCATATTGGTTCTCACAATTTTCAAAAGCAAAAGTTGGTTATTCATTCTTCTGTACCCTTAGCACGAACACCTGTCGAGAAAAAAACGCGCGTAAAATTACTCGATAGAAAATTATCTATGGAAATTTTAATTTCTCTATTCGGCGGTAGATGGCGTTGTACAAATTGTTAATACAAAATTGCACTATCGAATGATTTTACGCGCGTTATTTTTTTCGATAGCTGTTCGTGCTAAGGGTACTGATAATTATGTCAGCGGATTCTTCTGAATTCTCATTTATTGTTTCGTGATTTCAGCTTTTTTGTTCATAAGTAACAACATCACAACATATTAACAACCTCCATGGTCGAGTGATTTGTGCGCCAGTTTTCAAAGTGTCGCAATCTCTGAGGTCCCGGGTTTGATTCCCGGTTGGGTCAGAAAAGATTTTTTTCTGTATTGGCTCAGGTCTGGGTGTTTGTAGTTCGTAGAATAATAGTAGTAGTTAGTAGAATTAAAGTAATGTTTATGATGTTGTCTTCTTTGTCAATTTGTCGATTGTTTTCCAGTTCCAAGGAGATTGTTACTTCTTTACGAGTGTTGTGTTGTAATTTTATTGAAAAGCAGTATGTCATGTTTATGTGCTCTATGGCGCTATGCAATACGCGTATGTGCGTGACTCACGGCGCACATGTGCAAGTGGAAATAAATAGTTGGACGGACGCGACGCCGCACGGCGCGCCAGAGAATGTGGCCGCCCAGTGCGGGGAAGTATCGATACAAAGGTGTCACATACTTTTTTTCAACACATCTGTTGGATATGGTGTTGTGTACTTTGATGATGATGATGTGAATGATGTGATGGACTAAGGGATATTTTTAAATATGTCTAGTTAAGAGAATATAGAGACAATATGTAGAGTTGAGTCCTATTCTTCATTGAAAATAATATGATACTTTAAATATTTTTTTATGCACAACGGGATAGTGGTTGGCCTTCACCTCATCTGATGCTAAGTGACGATAAGGCTGAAAGTGGAAACGCACTACACCCGGAATCCTCATCTCTGAGGATCTGGCTATCTTACCTCTAACTGCCGGAACACAACCTTTTTAAATTGTTGTTTGGCGTCAGACTTAGGTAACTTGGTGGTAGCTAGCCAGGCGGACTTGAACTAAGACCTACCACCAACCAAACCGAGTACAAATGTACCCCCCTCCTGGGAATCGAACCCGAGACCCCTGTTTCTTACACGGGTGGGCGAACTTCTAGACCACAAAGGAACAACTACAGAGGAATCTTAATGAATATAATGTAAAGTCATTAAAACTGTACATTATTAAAATAACAAAATATCGATTTTTCTAGTTTTGACAGTTTTCTTAGCTATCACAAGAAATATTACGACATTAAATGAGTCCTTTTTTGCATAGATCCCAGGGCGGTTCCTCTAATCTAAAGCCATAACGATAGATTCCACAGGCACACCACATCTCTAAGGGCGGGAGCCGAGACTGGACTGGCGCCGGCGTTTTTTACCCTGTGCCAGTGCCAGTAACCATCGGCACCGTACGAGTCGAGTAGCCCAATCAACTGAGTCGCTCAGTCGCTATCCGCACGCCGCACGCGACCGGTGTATGTCACGCCCGCGCACAGTGCGCGTCGTAACACGATATGTGAAGTGTCTTATTGCCGTGCCAATAAAATTTAATAGTGCAGTTGACGTTGTTTGGAGATTTTTTTCTTTTGTTTATGTTCGATTGGATTTACTGTGAAGATGTCTTTCATCAGAGTTGCTGGTGAAACACAGCCTGAAGTTAAGGGTGAGTTATGAAAGTTTTAAGTTAACTTTTTACAGTTAAGGTCCTTTTTATCACTGTTGTTTATTATATCTTCGTGTGCATTAACAAAAGCGAAAACATGTTTTTTCAATATCGAAAGAAATGCAAATGTTCGCTTTTAAAAAGAACTTTGGTATATAATGAATAGATACTCTAAAATTAACAATTTTCAGTAAGTAATTGTTGCTGAAATCTAAAAAGTTAAAGCACATTATCTTAGAGTGTATCTATTTGTTACCATAATTTTTGAAAGCAAATGGCAATAACATTTTACATTTCTTTCGATTTTGAAAAACACATATTTCTTTTGATAAAGTTATAAAGTTTTCAGTTTGTTGTTCAAGGAACATGATCATTGTGTTTTCGACTTTGCACTATTATATGTTCAGTCGGTTTTACAATATAAATTAATTGCAATAGTTGTTTAAAAAGTTGGCAAAATGAATTTCATGATTTTACAAGAAAAACAAAACAAACATTAAGTCGCTGTTTCCGACAAGATAAGATTTCAACGCGCTCTGAAAGTTGGTCACCAAAGTAACTATGTGTTACATTTTTCAATTACAAATCGTTATTTATTTTTCAATTTGCTTAATATTTCTTTTATAATTTATTATATATGACCTACGTAATTAATGCATAATTCGATTGAGTACCTAATTAAGTTTTCTTGGTGTCCATCCACTTACAGTTTTCTTCAACGATATTATTATGCAACAATCGCAACGCATCCCTAGTTAATTAATGAAAAATAATGGGTTTTTGTACTTACCTATAAAAAGTACTTAATGTTATTCGTCCTTCTTAATAACTTTACCATAAACAAAAAAGTAGTGCTTATTTGAAAGTAGATTATGCTTAAAAAGCTTACGACAACCGTTATATAAAACAACATTAAAACGGAAGTCGTAGATTTAATTGTGGCTGACTGGAATTTAAAGATATCATGGCGCCAGCCTTACCAAAAACTTTTGTGTTATGTTAACTTTTTAATGAGTAGACTCTTTTGAAAAACGTTACAAAAACTTTATTGTGAAATGTGACAAATTATGATGATCTGATTGTTTAAATCATAATTTCATTTTTATACTTTTTAAATAAACACGAAGTTGAATTGGTTCACATCTTTTACTTTTGCCAGCAAAAAGCAAAGTTTATGTGACGTAGAAACTAATCTCTACACCCTAAACAAAGGGTTACCTAAAAAAAAACAAATGCACATGTTACTAGGGTGCACACCCTACTGTGCGACAAGTGTACCGACCAAATTCTAAGATAATCCAGCCAGGGTAAAGTGAACCTTTCTAGCTAGCAAATAAAGGTGTGTGGTAACATATGGTTGTTATAGAAATTTGTTTGTTTGCTCACATGTTGCCCCGTGGGGTCATATGGGCTCAATAGTTCTAACGAAGTTTTTTTTTACCTTGTGAATAGATCCCACTTGTGTGAACAAATTGACTTTGGGATCAATCATTATTTATTTTGTAACTTCGTTAATAGTTCCAATTACGGGAGTTAGCTAGGTGAGATCGAGTTTAACAACTCAGTAATTAGTAAGTTTATTACTATTAATGTGTAGTAGAATTTACAAAGTGCCTCATAAGGTTATGGAATTGGTTGTAAAATGTTTTTTTCTTTTAGAAGATTCCATGATAACTTTAATAAAACAGTTTAGTGAAACTTTGTCTAAATATACACTTTGTAGTTTGTACAGTCAGACAAGAAGTTATAAATTCCTAGAAAAACACCGTCACTTAAACTTAATGTTTTATACGATGTCCGAACCCGAATCGTCAGTAAAAAAAATGTAAAATTAAAGTGTTAACTCGGACAAATTGACCAAAGTCATTTATTCCGAATCGTCATTATCTGAAGCTGCAATTTATGAAAAGAAAAGTTACATTGTCATTGAGTTTTAGTGATAAATATTCCTCGCTAACAAATGGAGCGTAATCCATAAACAAATTAGCGACTAATGTTCGTATCACATGTCACTTCGTCTGTACAATTGTACAATAGAGTTGTCACCACATGTCCACGTCCAGTGACGTCACGCACCCGTTTGCCGCCCAGATGCGCGCGCGCAGATGTCAGTGTTAGCTCGAATGTTTGACATCTGTGGAGTATCGCTGCTTTGTCACTAACTAACTTTCAACAAATACAATGTGAGGATTATTTTAGGGATTGTAAGTGGTAAAGTAACAATGTGTACAGTCAGTTTGATTTTATTGTGGAACCAATTTTAAAGTAAGACTTCTGCCTTATTTAGTTTTCCCAATTCATTTCGGAACCTTTTTATTTAAATCTGGGTTTATTAGTGTGTATATTACTGAATGCACACATCTAAATGCTAAAGTAAAATATAAACTATAATTTATGGTCGTTATGTTGACATCTCTGAGGTAAAGAAAAGAAAAAATTTCAGTATTGTTTTAGATCAGGTTTGGGTGTTTGTGATGCCATTATTATGTCTCCTATTTCCATATCACAAGAGCTTTAGCTACTTTTCGGGATCGAAGCAATGTAGGATGTGATGTTGTCTAATATAAGTTTTTTTAAATATGCTAAGTTAGGTATTTATATGAACAAGATAAGTTAACGTTTCCAAAGGTCTTTTATTCATCATCATCATCATATCAGCCGCACGACACCCACTGCTGGGTATAGGCCTCCCCTAAGGATATCCACGACGATCGGTCCTGCGCTGCCCGCATCCAGCGGCTTCCCGCGACCTTCACCAGATCGTCGGTCCACCTTGTCGGGGGCCTACCCACGGAGCGCCGTCCGGTGCGTGGTCGCCATTCCAGAACCTTTCCGCCCCAACGGCCATCGGTTCTTCTCGCTATGTGTCCCGCCCATTGCCACTTCAGCTGAGCAATCCTTCGAGCTACTTTAGTTCTCTTGCGGATCTCTTCGTTTCTGATTCGATCACGCAGGGAAACGCCGAGCATGGCTCTCTCCATTGCACGCTGGGTGACCTTGAGCCTCCTTATGAGACCCATAGTTAGCGACCACGTTTCACCGCCGTAAGTCATCACTGGCAACACACACTGTTCACAGACTTTCGTCTTGAGACACTGAGGTAAGTCGGACGCGAAGATTTTTCGAAGCTTCCCGAATGCTGCCCACCCGAGTTGGATTCGACGAGAGATCTCTTTCTCGAAGTTGGACTTACCTAACTGGATTGCCTGTCCTAGGTATACGTAATGGTCAACAACTTGAAGTGTAGTGTTCCCAACATGAACTGGAGAGGGTGCATGGGCATTTGACATAATTTTCGTATGTATCTTTTATTTATGTAACCAATTTAAATAACAAATCGTTATTTTACTATATTACAACCAATTACAGTCCATCCATCGATCATAAAGTGTTAGTTTATGGAAAATTCTCATAATCCACGATGTTTGTTTAGGTCTGCACATGTGCAACGCAGTGGTGATGTGTCTCAAATGTGTCACATCTGTACCCTTCCGTGCCATAATTAAGTATTAATGGATGCCATTTCTTTAGTATTGTTGGTTCTTGTTGAAATTGTGAGAATATTTCTATTACTTAGTTGCAATACTTGCAACCCTAGTAAATCTAATGCCAGTTTTACAATTTCCGGATATTTTTCAGCCCCCTAGCATGACCATCCGAAACAAGTTATAGGTCGCGTGTTATAGCGTTATGTCCATCAGCCATTTTTGATGTCCCCACTGCTGGGGCACAGGCCTTCCTTATGGGTGGTAAGGAAGATGGGCCATAACCCACCACGCGAGCCCAATGCGGATTGGTGGGTGTTAACGACTGCAAATGCAGCCGGGACCAACGGCTTAACGTGCCTTCCGAAGCACGGAGGAGCTCGAGATAATAAATTTTTGGTCACCCATCCCATGACCGACCCTTGCGAACGTTGCTTAACTTCCTCAATCGCTGGGCCAGGCGCTTAACCACTGCGCCACCGAGCTCCACATAGCGTTAGCGTTATATCGACACTCAACTGTCAAAATCCATTGTCTTTTGACAGTTAAATGTGATGGATCGCTATATATCTTATCGCATTTGGTTGTAGTCATGCTAGGGTGCCTGATAACTTAATATTATTAGACAGACTTCATAGAAACTTTACTGCGTTTTTAATCAAATCTGAAGATATCTATTCGAACTAATAAAAGTGACAACATCATGAATATTTTAAGTTACTTAATTTTGAAAATAGAAATAAAGATAATTGGATTTTTTTGAAAGTTGTGTTGTAGCTTTTACTTAATTAGGTACTTAAAATAAATAATAATAAATAATAAAATACAGAGCACTATATACGAGGGTGGGTCAAAAAGTTCGCGGAATGGGGAGTATGGAGGGGGAAAAGGTCACTTTTTTTTACCTGCACTAGTTGTGCCACTCATTAAGGGTATAAATATAATTTTTTATTAAAAACAGGTCATTATTCACTGAGATACACGTCAATCAACAAGTCAATCCGGAAGAAAATTTAAAACATGGAAAAAATTGAATTTCGTGCAGTCATAAAGTTCCTTACCAAGCAAGGAAAACCTCCTCAAACCATTTGGAATGAGATGTTTTCTGTTTAAGGGGATGCTTGTCCTGGTAAAACCATGATTTACAAGTGGCACAACCTCTTCAAGCAAGGCAGGGACAGGGGCAGGCAGGGCAGGCAGGCCTATTTTGACGACAAAGATAAAACATTTTTTTTCGAGGGTATTAATAAATTAATTCACCTTTTTTTTACCTGCACTAGTTGTGCCACTCATTAAGGGTATAAATATAATTTTTTATTAAAAACAGGTCATTATTCACTGAGATACACGTCAATCAACAAGTCAATCCGGAAGAAAATTTAAAACATGGAAAAAATTGAATTTCGTGCAGTCATAAAGTTCCTTACCAAGCAATGAAAACCTCCTCAAACCATTTGGAATGAGATGTTTTCTGTTTATGGGGATGCTTGTCCTGGTAAAACCATGATTTACAAGTGGCACAACCTCTTCAAGCAAGGCAGGGACAGGGGCAGGCAGGGCAGGCAGGCCTATTTTGACGACAAAGATAAAACATTTTTTTTCGAGGGTATTAATAAATTAATTCACCGATCTGATAAATGTATTAGAGTTAAGGGAGAATATATTGAAAAGGAAAAATAATTTTGTGTTTAATTTCTTAATTTTTCCCCTCCATTCCGCGAACTTTTTGACCCACCCTCGTAGTTACTCAACCTACGATTATTGATTATATTGTGATTAAATACTATTACAATTTAATTAGTGTTCATTCATTGATAAGATTGTTTTATTTAATGATATCTTTACCATTTTGGTACGGAACCCTAAAAAGAACTCGTGGAAAAATTCAGCAAAAGGTGAGGAAAGTATTACTTTGTATTGGCTATGTTTGTTACTTCTATATAACACGAGGTGTGAGAATGTCCAAAGGTATGATAGGTACAAGTCGTCACAATCGTGTTACTGTTGTAGGTACAATGGCAGAATTTTATTTAATTGGGAATGTTTGAAGTGTCGAAACTTTTTTTAATACCACGTTGTGCATGTATTCTGTGGTTGTGCTTGTATTCTGTGGTTGTGCTTGTGGCAAGTGGTGGCTAAGGTATAATCTCCATTCTGCTGTTATTTTGGTATATTTCAGAAACCAATAATATTAAATAATCATGTCAAAGTTAGGCTTTTTACACAATAATGCAAATATAATATTGATAATAATAATTTTAGGTAATATAATAAGTACCGATACCGTTATTATAATTATAATCTAACTAGCGACTGCCCGCGACTTCATCTGCGTGGTCAGTTATTTCTCTATTCCTCGGGAACTGTGTTTTTTCGGGATGAAGGATACCCTTTGTTCTTTTCTGTTCCCCTGAAAACGTGTGTATGCAAAATTTCATGATGATCGGTTTAGTAGTTAAGTCGTGAAGACGTAACAAACTAACAAACAAACTCGACATTTATAATATTAAGTTAGGATTACATTATTTCAACAAATTAATTACTAAGGCTCAGTTGCACCATCTAACTTTAACAATAACAAGCTTGTTAAAGTACCGGTTAAGCACAAGTTAGCCAAAAAAAGAGGTTGCCAGCCAGCATGATGTCCTTTGACAAGTTTGACGTGACAAATAGGTAGCATTAGCATTTGACGATAACTTTAACTTTGACAGCGTTTTGGTGCAACTCACACTTAGATAAACAAAGATTTTAACAAACCGAGCGAGCCGACGACTTTCAACATGAAGCAACATTCATAGTTGTTTGTTCATAGCTACAAACCTATGGTTACCGGTACCAAAAAGTTATTAACCATACTTAGTGTTTTGTATGAAATCACTAAAATGCAAATATTTCGAAATCTATTATAGATATTTAAAAAATCAAAACGTACAGCCCTAGTATTTAGGCATTTCAAAAAAATACCAAAAATTAATTACTGTAGGTTAAGGTTTAGAGGGTGGGAAACGTTATCGCCGTTTGTATGGAGACCACGTGGTTGACAATAGTGGAATATGAAAATAGCTTCTCAAAGTCTTGTTTACAATCCGCGTGCCCTGACGATGGGGTTTTCCAACATCAAGCCGCATTCATGTAGTTGTTCGCAAAAAATCGCCATCTACTCATTTACATAGACTTGAAACTGGTAATGACGACAACGTATGTAGTGACACTGGTTTATTTTATTCGCGCATGTCGAACATTAAATTGATTGCAATATTGGTCGATGAGTATGAGTCGAAATTTATGAAGTTGGTTTATGAGAATTATTTACAGTCATTAGTAAAATAATAATTTTTGGCGGCGACAATTTCTTTATTTATTTATTTTTATTTTTTAAATTAACTTGAGTTAAGTGCGACTATTAAAGTAAATTTTTAAACGAAATTAACTGAACATTACGACTTAACACTATATCAGTACCCTTAGCACGAACGAAAAACGCGCGTAAAATTACTCGTTAGACCATTCTCTATGGAAAATTTCACTTCGCTAATCGGCGATAGATGGCGCTGTACAAATTTCCAATACAAAATTTATCTATCGAATGATTTTACGCGCGTTATTTTTTTCAATAGCTGTTCGTGCTAAGGGTACCTACAGATTTCAAAATCGTGAAAATAAAAAGTTACATGCGTTATATTCATATAAAAATGAAACTGGCAAAGTTACCCGTTGCACGTTTTCCTGAAACAATGTCAACGTTCCACCACACCACGAGCCCCAATACACGTGAACGTATGTTTCAAAATACGCACCGCACATGCGCCACGGAAGTGAAACAAGATGACAATTTTTCAGCTAATATACAGGGTTATTTGTAAAACACCAACTAACTCGCAGAAGTAGATTACTAACATAAAAAAAAACATTTGTTCTACCGACTTTTCCGAAATCAGTAGGTACCCTTAGCACGAACAGCTATCGAAAAAAATAACGCGCGTAAAATCATTCGATAGATAAATTTTGTATTGGAAATTTGTACAGCGCCATCTATCGCCGATAAAAGAAATGAATTTTTCCATAGAGAATTGTCTATCGAGTAATTTTACGCGCGTTTTTTTTCTCGATAGCTGTTCGTGCTAAGGGTACAGACAAAAATATTCAACTTTCCATCAAATGTACGAATAGCTGATCGATTTTTTTGTCTGTTTTCGGGAAAAGCGTAGAATTGTTGTTTATAATGTTAGTAATCTACTCCTGCGAGGTTGTCGGTGTTTTACAAATAACACTGTATAATTTGTAGTAAGTTACACAGTAAGTTTTGCTACGGGTAATGTTGCTCGGATACATTGAGTAAAGTGTTGGCAATTCATATTGCTAAAAACTAAAAAAAATACATGAAAAATCTAGCTATTCCAAAGCAGGATACTACAAAAAAAAATACCATGTGCTTACAACGTTTCATTTGTTCGTCTTCGTGCCAACAAAGACAGTAATGTATTATAACTTGCAGCGGATCAAAACAATTGACAGCTCAACATGCGGCGAACAGACGGCGGGTTTTTACAACGCATAAAACAAATGAAGGCTGCCATAATTATAGCAACATATGTCCGAAACGCCAAATCGACGGTAGCCGTTTTGTTTTATCGATAGTTTGGACAAATTATACGGTTGCGTATGACCGTTGTTTAACGAGGTATACGCTTTTAATCGAATGGTAACTAATACATATTTACATCTGTGTCAAAACTGTTTCTATACGAAATATGTGTATGATAAACACAATTTCGTATAGAAACAGTTTTGACTACGTTGTCAATGCGGATTGCAGATGAAATCCAATTTACAGAAGTAAGATAAATAATCATGAATAACAACATCTTATAATTATATAAAAATACTAAAACGTAATAAATAACATGAAAAAGTGTGTATTTCAACAATTATTGTTTTTTCTATTTCATAGAACGAAAAAGACATACCTATCTACAAAATTTAATATTTATTAAATTAATAAAAATTCAATATCAATATGGATCGCCAAGAACGTACCTAGTTTAATCTCTAACCTCTAAACTTAAATATCTCACACAGTGTTAGATTTGAGGTATAAAATTGCATATCCTATTAATATTTAAAAAACGGTCAGGGAAGCCAAAGTTCGTCGAAAGACACAAAGAAAGGAAGCGGCTGGGTGGCCAGAGGAAAAAAACAAAAGTTACTCGCCATTATACGGATATATAAAAAATTCGTTAAAAAAGAAGCCATAGTAGTTCTTTAACTGTGAAACAATGGGTAAAAGAAAGGTTTCATATCGAAAAGAATTTACATTCTTTTTGGAAATTATATTTTTTAAGATAAAATGTATTATTATTGGTACCTATTAAAAAAAATAAGTTTTTAATAACGTCATGTGATTGTACTTATTTCAATAAAAATGTAATAAAATTATAGACACAAAAATAGTTTTGAGTTCAACAATAATAAAAAATATTATCTATTACCTATGTAGTTTGTTAAAATATTTGTTTGTTTTTCATGCTCAATAATTTGTTATGAAGTAGTTTTTTACACAGTCACCAAATATTAAGATAACTTTTATCGAAAAATATTCCGACGTGACGGAAATAAGAACAAATGTTAACTCAACAAATGTGAAATACTTGCGCAATACTTAAAATAATAATAATATTGCAATGATTACAGAATAGAGTTTATATCATATATCTCGAGATATAGAAAGCGGAATTTGCACTTTATGAGTTATTTTATAATTAATAAAAAGTACCTTACCTATACATCTGACATCTTTGCCAGAATTTATAAATCGCTTTCAAAAAAAATTATTAGATCTTTACTTATAATTTAATTATTAATGATTTTTAAAAAAAAGCACTGTATTCTCTTATGATATTTTTAATTACTTATGGTTCTATAAAACAAAAAAAAGAATCAACATCATGACAAACTATCACGCAGATTCCTAAAGTTTTCACATTATATCTATCTTTTTATTTAGTGTTATTAAATTTTAATGATAAAAAAACAACTCATTCTCCATATGTCAAGACAAATCTTCAATAAAAATATAAATCTAACACGCTGAGTTAGGTACTGATTAGGTAGGTACCAATAATCATAATCGTATCAATGAGATAATAAGCGAATGAATGAAACCTAAAGAAAGAAACACAATTAAGAAAACCTAAATAAAAAACGATAAGAAACACTTTATTGGGAATTAAGTCAGTCAACTAACTGGTAAACAAAGCGATATCTAAAATAAGTAAGTAACATATCTCACATTAATTAGTAAATGCGTCGTGAAAAATGAATTTGAAAATGACCTGAAACACGACTCATACGAAAATTTTCACATCGAGTATTGACATACTTAGTAGAATTGTATTATGGTACTGATATGATACTATAAGTACCTACTTAGATGATTCTTTAATAAAAACTTACAAAAGATACTGCAAAGATCATCGCTATTTCATTATGTACATCTCATCTGACTACATCGCATCACAGTCGCATTGTATAAAACCGTACATTTCCAATGTTGCCTACTTTGCCAGTAGTTTCCGCAGGATATTGCTTTTTTATGGCTTACACACTGGCCGATAAGGATTTTGAAATGAAATTTGTAAAACTAGAGCTGTTTACAATCTTTTCGTGAATCACGTGCTGCCGATGCCGTTACGTTTGTGAAAAAAGAAATGCCCAAGAAATTGCAAACAGGTGAGGTTGGCAAACTTTACAGTTCATTTCTTGTGATTTCTTAGCTGAAATTCAGTGTTTGCTGGTGCGGGATAGTAACCCTCGTATCTAAAGACGATAGTAAGTAATGACTTGAGTAAAACTTGCAATTTTAAAATGCTTCTAATATTATATATATTCTAAAATGCAGTTTTAAGTGCAGTGTTGATGTATTTAAATTTAATTTATACTTTAATTGCATCAAGAATCAAGAATTTATTTGCTAGAATGCGGTACGTAAGGCATGTGAATATAATATTAGAATCATTTGAAAATTGCAAGTTTTACTCAAGTTCATTACTTACTCGTCTATACAAGGTATTTGGTAAAAGCCTTTTAAAGCCGAATATGGTACATAGAGACCATCAAACTGAACAACTTTTACTATGGGACCAACTCTGAAATCGCGAAAAAAATATCAGCTGTTCCATACAGTTTGATATTTTGGTTATTATTTTTTTGATTTCAGAGTTGGTCCCATAGTAAAAGTTGTTCAGTTTGATGGTCCCTATCTACCATATTCGGCTTCATGAGGCTATTACCAAACATCCTGTAGATACGAGGGTAAATCTTTTTACTAATTCACTGCTCTATCATTTGATTACGGCTCTATATATATTATATTCTAATAAAAGTTCATTAGTGAGGTGCTTTTAGCAATTATCGTTTGTGTTCCAGCTTAAGTTACTTTAAGAGGGAATCATGACGTCATACAGATTTAAAGCTGCGATTGCAAAACATAATAAAGTAATAAAGTTGTAATTGGTTGCGCTCTGCAGCTTTTGATTGGTCGTTAACACTTTAATAGTTATTGCATTCTGTCGGGTGGCGCTTAAGCGGCGCTTGCGCACCTTTATTGTAAAAACATTTATTAGCAGTTCATGTAGGTTTTATAGCTTCTTGTTTCTAAAACTTAAAAAGAAGACGTTTAAATATTTTATTAGAAAAATACAGCGCGTATTTTCAGTTATTATTTAACTGAACCTTGTCCACGGCCCCGTAAAGGTATCTAAACGTCGGGAAAAAAACAATAAATCAAAGTTAAATATGTAATTCTAAAATAACAACTGAATTGACTGAATATACGCGCTGTAATTCGTAAAAAAGTGTTTTTTTTCTAATGAACTGTCCATCAGCCATTTTAATGTCCCCACTGCTGGGGCACAGGCCTTCCTTATGGGTGGATAAGGAGGACGGGCCACGCGGGCCCAATGCGGATTGGTGGGTGTTAACGACTGCAAATGCAGCCGGGGCCAACAGCTTAACGTGCCTTCCGAAGCACGGAGGAGCTCGAGATAATAAATTTTTGGTCACCCATCCCATGACCGACCCTTGCGAACGTTGCTTAACTTCCGCAATCGCTGGGCCAGGCGCTAAACCACTGCGCCACCGAGCTCCTCTAATGAACTGACGCGTGGAATATTTTTTTCTCAAATAAGTATATCAATTTTTTATTTTGCTTTAAATTTGTAAATAAATAATCATGGCAACATTAAGTAATCATAATGACTTTAAGTATTTTAAAGGTTTGCAAATTTTCAATGACATGAATGAATTCTGATTCGTTTTTAACAAGATTAGCATCAAGGTGCGTTCTTTCCTTACGAAGCAACGTGGGAGACGCTCCGTAGGTCTTTATGCTACTTATATTTAATTTAATACTGACACAATTACATTATTGTAGAAGAAAATTGCTTAACTAAGCTATAATACAATAAAATAATCTAATTTGGTCACAATTAAAATTCTCAATTATAACACATCGATGCCTAATTAATTCCGTCAGGCTTTAAGATTTTATGGTTTAACGCTAAGTACTTTTGATTTGAATAAGCATTAGGTAAGTAAGTAATCACCAATATTTTTTTAACCCTTAAAGCCGGTTGCTTTGCCTGTTTTGTTTGCCACAAATTATGAATTAATTCATAATGTATTCCTAATTAGCGTAAAATTATAATTTTCGGTGTCAGAGGTTACTAGCGTAAATAGTCTCTGGCAGACAGGAGCGGTGAATAAGTTAAGCGACGCAACCTTGTAACGTCGTCCGATCTCGTATATTCACTTCATCGCTTCTAAGTTATTGCGGCTGGACCTATTCATCAAATGTCACATTAAAAAAATTCTAGCAAAAAACATGTTACACAGCTTGTTCCGGAAAAATAAAACGACATTACAAGTTAGATTCGAACCACTCAACATTCTCAATTATGAGAAGACTAGCGGCTGCCTGTGACTTCGTCTGCGTGAAAAGTTTTTTGCTATCCCTCGGGAACAATACTTTTATTCGGGATGAAAGGTCTCTATGTCCTTCTCTGTACCCCTGACAACGTGTATGTAAAATTTCATAATGATCGGTTCAGTAGTAAGACGTGAAGGCGTAACAAACAAACAAACAAACGGACTGTCGCATATATGTATACTTAATATTAGTAAGGATAATGAAAATAATGATTTTAATTTGAATAACGCTCTTGAAGAAAATGACTTGTATATCTTTGGAATACTGATCGAAACTCCAATTATTATTATAGGTAGTAGGTAGCATAGCAGTGCACAATATCAACTATAATATCAAAACGTCTGAATTTGCAATACGCCAAACGTTATTAATATGAGAAGATTCTTGAACGCAACCATGTTTTTGTTTATACGCGCTGTTTGGCGGGCTGTCGCGCGTCACCACATTCCGAGCGCGCCAAACTCCACATTTGCATTAATTTGCTAACGAAAATCAACTGAATGCGAGATTACTACAAGATAAATTGCTGTCCGATTCAGACGGCGCCAACTCGTTATGTACATACTTGTTTCTAAGCAAAAACATCCGGGAAATACGTGTATTAAATTTTACCTGTAAAAAAAGAGAGCTTTAACTATGTTATTTTGTCTTTTGAATAAACTATAATTATATTAACGTATTATATTATATTATCTGTGATAAATACATGACACGAGGTAATTATATAACTTTTCAATACAAAACCTAGAGTCAAATTGGTCAAAATCTATAATTTTAATTCAATTGTATGTGCAAAATTGCATTACCTAAGTATATAATTAAAAAGAAAGCAATAAAAGCAACTTATAGTAATAAATAAATAAAAAAATAAACTTATAGTGCGTCCACGTAACTGAAATCAGTGGTGTAACAACATTTTTATATAACATCTGGCATGAAAATGATCAGGATCTGCCATCTGGCAGTTGGATTTCGAGTTGGCCGCATGCGAAATTAACTTTTTATTTGTGATTTATAGTATCGACACAGGGGCGCCATGTTCGCCGCAGCGAGGTCATTCCTTACTGCTTTTGGCGCCAAACTGACACTTGGAAGCTGGAAAGAAGGAGATATTCCAAATTTGAAAAATTAACCTACCATTTTCTTTTGAGGACAACGGAAATAGAGCTTACAACAGCTTACATTTATAGTTTTTTGTCAATTAGGCAAACGCATATTTCTCTTCGATAATTAATTATCAAAATATTTTATTGTCTGTAGTAATTAAAATCTCATCTCACTTATAGTATTGAGCATTAAGTGAATTTGTTGGCATGAACGTGGAAAAAAACACTGTACCTAAGTAGTAAACAACAGTCAGACGACCTTAGATTTTGCATTATTTATTTTGAACAACTGGGGATTAACTACCTACCGACTGTAAGTCAAAACAAGTAGTAGATTAATGTTTGTTTTTAAAAAACAGTACATAGATGTCATTACCATACGTTTGCCCCGACCACATAAAATGTTGAGTACAGTCACCGAGAAAAAAAACAAAAATTAAAAAAAAAAATTGTCTAAAAGGGTTCAAAAACATAAAAAAATATTAACATCTGATTTTTTATGTAACAAAACATAAAAGTATATTTTTTAATAAAAAATACTTGAATTATAGATCAAATATTGAAAAGTCCTTGATTGTGATGTGATACAGACTGTACCGAAACAATCTCCCCTATTGAATAAAATTATGCTTATTCCTAGACGAACTAGGTTTTATTCAAATCTAGGCTACCGGAGATATGTTATAAATTGCTTTCTGACAAAATGTCATGCGACTGCAATTTTTCACCCTCGACCAGGTGGTTTTATCCATTATACATCATACTCAATATTAATGGAAAAAACTTTTCGGGCTCAATTTAAAATTTGTAATGCATTTTTTCTTAAAAAACGATTTGTACAAAACGTCTGGATGTCAAATTGGAAAATTCGATGGAATTCTAAGATGTGAATGACAGTTGGTTTGCCTAACAACTGTTGCGAGACGCAGACGTTGTACAATAGGGATGTTGACTATTTTTTTTATTTAATGTTACATAAATTACCTCTCAAAAAAAGAAACATTGGTAAAAGAATTAATTCGCTAGCATGAAAACTGCCCGAGATATCACAGTGTGAATTGCACACAAATGGACTCGATCAAAAACGCTCCATACTAATGGCTTGCACGGTATGACGTCGCGCCGTGCTAGTTTGTATGCAACGCGTAGGAAATTTGTTCGGCAGCTATATTAAATATCGTGTTTATCAAAATAGTTTCTTAGACAAATTTGCTATACATTTTACGGACTAATTAAAGGTATTATTTATTTTAATAAATTTTATACTTTTTAAATGGATTTGTCCACCCAACTTTGAAGGGTCATAAAACAAATAATATGCAATATATAAAACCAAGAGGTATACAAGCTACTCTAAAAGTTTAATACTTATGTTTACGATTTTTATTAGTATTTCGTTATTTTATTCATTAGTCAACATCCCTATTATTAAAACAACAGTTTATAAAATTATTTATGTAGCAGGAAGGATTGAAAAACTCTAAACTAAGTGTCTAATTAAATAATTCTAATTATAATAACTGTAATGAAAAACTCAAGGGCAAAGCAAAATAAGAAAAAGAAATACAAGATTTTAATTTATTTTAAAATATTTTTTTGAGTAATCGTATAAAATATAAAATATTTCCTTTTTCATGTCATAAAATAAGTAAGTACTTATTGTTACGGCTAGTAACAAATTTTCCGAGTAGGTGCTTTTTATTTGATTTTTTTATTATGGATTTTTTTTTGTTTTGTTCATATTTCAAAAAGTATTTTTTTTGTATCACAGGCTTGACGGGATGTATCAAGAAGCCTCTACGCATTTCTTATCCTACGATTTCCCATTTCCTATCAAATCAGACTTTTCCTCAAAAACTTAAAATCGCTGTGCTAATAAAATTTTATATTATCTTTTCGATACCTTTTGTTTTTTATTGATGCCGTCACAATAACAAGCTTAGATTAAGATTTGGTTTTATCAATCTGATTATAAAACGATGTCTATCTGACTGAAGTACCTACATGTCCGGATGCAATAAACATCTGTTTATTGTATGACCGCCCAACTCAGTGGGTTTTTTACGTTAAAAATATTACCGAGCCTATTTCATGAAAAACTTAGTAAAGCAAATAAAAAAGGAGACGTACACCGTGTATTTAAAGGAAGTCGTTAGTTGTGTTAGAAAATATTTTTATTTAAAATATTTAACTTGTAGGTACCTTAACCATTTTCTTAAAAGTAGCAATAAATTAACTCAAAAAACCAATAGTAGACAAAAGCGAACTTTATTCAGCGCTAAAAAGAAAAGTAAAAAAAAAAGAATTCACTTTTTTACTTTTTTGGCTGAGTCGTCTTTAAAAAGTCAGCAATAAGTATCGATGGTTTTTCTCGGCACGTGGGTGCCAGGTGCGAGCCGTGTAATGTTGAGTCTCCGAAGACAATGCTCTATTTAGACTCGAGCAGACACTGTTTGGACAGTTGGCTACAATGGCCCTATTTTTGTTCTGCCAATGTTATCGACAACATTTGCGTGTGGTAGCGTGAGCGTAGGTTACATTATTCGGGGACGTGCGAGCTTCTTTGTGGATTGTCACTCAATATCTGTCATTGTACAAGTGTGATCTTTGCCATTAAACTGTGTTATTTTACAAACGTTAAATTTATCATTTAATTTTCATGTTTTAATTAATATTAAGTTTATAGGTTGTAAGTATCAATTTGGTTAGAACCTACTATGTTATTATTTTATGTTACTTATTATATTTTCAAAGATTTGTCATAATTATTGTAATAATCAATACCATAAAAGAGGATCTAACTAATTAAGTACTTACCTACTATTTTTGGAACTGAAATCTCATACTTACACCGTGTTATTACAAAAGATTTTTAAACACTGTTTAACTAAACACCTGTTTAAATGTGATGCTGTCTCTGTCAAACAATATTGTCAAAAAAAGTAACAGCATCACATTTAAACACGTGTTTAGTTAAACAGTGTTTAATAACCTTTTGTAATAACACGGACAGTATAGTGTTTACTTGAAATCAGTTTTTTAATAGAGCCTGAAAAGTACTTTCTTCAGTAAATACTTGAATTTGGCTGCATTAATACCTATGTGATTTGAATTATTCGAAGCCTGCCACCTTGTCGAATGGCATACTTATGAATTGTTAAGAGTTGGTTCCGAATCGATCGGTTGTACGAAATTTCTAAGAAACGCAGCCATGTGCATACTACCAGCATTCTGAAGAGAATAACATTCTTGTTGTGTAGACAATAAAAGCTAAAATCGAAATAAGACTGCTACATTCATCGTGGTGATATCGGTACAACCGCATACGGCGTTCAATATGCAATTCTCATTGGGCACTTGTATGGAAGAAAAATGTCAGTACATAAGTACATTCATGCCATTTAAATTCTTAATAAGAGCAAATTAAAACAAATGAAAATTGGGAATCGAACTTTTCAAAAACATAGGAAATAAGAAACAAAAGAAGAGAGATAGAGAAGTGACTCGTAATCCGAAACACCTAGAGATACGAAAACATCCCGTGAAATGATCGGATCCCGGGATTCGATTAGTCACGGAAGGCGCGCGCCGCGTCGGCGACGACGGGCGCCGCGCTGTCGCCTCCACTTAGGGTTGTCGACAACTACCTACCAAGATTTTGACCTGAAATGAGTAGATTTAATAAAGTGGGTTAATAGATTGAGGATAGGTCAAGGATGGTTCACGTAACTAATTTTGCTAGAGTTCTTTTCTGAGGCAAGAACATTCAGCTGTTTTATTCTGTTTTGTAATTCAAGACGAAATCTTATTTTGAATGGAAAATGTATCAACTTATAGGGTTAGTATAGTAAGTAGATACTATTATTTATTCTGTGGTAGTATACTTACTGATATCTTTCATCAACATAATTATTTACAAATAGGTAGTTAGGTACTGTTTATTTCAATCCAAATTTAATTTTTAAATATAAAAAAAAATCACTGACTTTAATTTTTCTTTACCTGGCAGGCAACTTCTTTATGTAGGTACTTTTTAAATACAATTCAGTAATAATAAAGATAAAATCAATAATTAAGGACTTTTCACAATGACAACAAACTGTAGACTCGATAGATGGCGTTGATAAAAATAGGTGACAATGTGATTTTTTTACTTAGCTTCGAAGAGTATCAACATCATCTAGTGAGGCAAATAGTTACTATTTTTATTTTTTAAATGTCACTTTGAAAACCCCTCATTTCAGTCAGCCCTACCTCCACCTATAACTAAACTTAAATGCTACAAACGACCTTCTTTTAGCCGCATAGCCTTTAGTTGGTTGCGTTGCGTCTCATTAAAGCGTTGACATAATAACGTGTGACTTTATAAGCATTTTTAACTTTGAGTAGTCTTGAATCATAATTCAAATATACTCAATCATCATATCAATCAATCATAAAGAATCGCTGAAAATAGCAAGCTATGGGTAGAAATAACAAACTTTCGACTCAAAATTTATACAATTTTTGTCAGGATTTTCATTTTAAAAAGTTTTTCAGCAAGTTTTGTTCTGTCAGATACAAAGTTAGTAGCTTTACTGCTCTTAACCGTTTTTAATTCAAATAATGTTTAATAATTCAAAAAACTTTCAGAAGAATCAAAGAAAAGAAGGCAATACAAATTACTTAATTGAAATAAAAAATAAAAAATACGAGAAATAGTTTACTTTTTCAATTTTATAGGACAGGATGTTACCTTGGTATTCCCTTCAGTAATACAGCCGCGTTCCAAATAGAAAACATGTCCGACGGACAAGGAAACATATAAATTAAACGCTAGCACCTAATGGGTACTCGCCAGAGCAATACTGTGCCGTACCGACCGGCGGGCCCACGCCGGCGCCACCAGTAATGTTTGTTCGGTGAAAGTCGCAGTAAAATCACGACTTCTCATACATTAAGCTTAAGACCGTGCGAATGTTTGACCGCGGCAACTGCATTACTAGTCTGAATTTTTTTCCGACATAACCGACCTCATCATTTTCTCATTTCGTATCGTCTCGTAAGCGAAATTCCCGTAATTACGGACACCGGTAATCATCACCGGACATCGCTCTTGTGATGCATTGACAGGCTGTATACAGTTTAATGCCTTTGCTTTATGAACCTAACAGAATCCCGTTAGCTTAATTAAAATAACATCACTGTTTTGGTATAAGAAACGGATAAGGATGACCTCTTTTATCGTTATTATATCGAGATTTTGAATAGGTTTTGATTTTAATGTTATCGTCTACGTCATTGGAATAAGCTTTTTAATGGGCGTTTTGTTTCTGTGAAATTTGGCGCCAGATCGGTATCGGGGCGATGGGTGCCCTATCTCGCGGTGGGATCGACATCCATTCAACGCTGAGATGTCAGATGTCTGCGGGCCCTTTGAGCTTTTTGTTTTAACACGTCTCAGGAACATCGTAAGGGGCGAGTTGCCTCGAACTGGTCCGAGGCGTTTTATTGTACCGTGATATATTGTTGTCCCAAGGTTGTTTATGGTCATTTATTATTAGTTTTTTTTTTTATTTTAAATGTAAGAAAAAGTAAATGCTCTACTTAAAACCTTCTTCAAAAGTTTAATGACACTTTTTGCAATTTGTAAATATTCAAGACGTCTGTAAGAGATATCATTGCAAACATTCCTGTAATACTGGAAGATTTAAGTAGGTAGGTACCTAGATTAATATTTTGATTCACACGATTCATCCGATGTTATTTCTAGCATAATACCCAAGCAATCACGATCTTGAATCAAATCTATGTGTAGGCGGAGTCATAAAAGCGACTCTTGTTTTGTACTTATAAAAACACCTGACTGTGAGAAGCTCGCGTCGTGAACGCAAGCCTTGCTGGATCGCTTTTACCTCATATCCAACATGCAACTGAAAACTAACCTAAAAAGCCGTATACGAAAGATACTAAAGTTCAATTTCGCTTCACTTCAAATTTTCCGTCGGCAAAGCAGTAGAGTTACCCGCCAAACCTCTTGCGTTTCTCGAACACCGATACGAGTCTTAAAGTATTAGAAATAAGGTTCAAAATAGCTTGCAGTGTTAATTCTGGGTGGTAAAACAAGCTAGTGTTGTAGCAACGCCCCGGTGGCGCCGAAGTCGTCCGATTATGAGCTATAAACTAATTCCGGTAGCAAACCTATTAAGAGTACCATTATCTATATTAGACGCTTCACTTACAATTCCTACCGTTTCTGAACATTTTGGCGTTTGCCTTGCGTGAACAGCGAAATAATTATGTAATTAACCCTTTATTGAATAAATTGAATTAAATCTTTGCTAACCGTATAAATAAAATATACGTCTGTATTTTTTTTAAATCAATGTTGAGTATGCTTATCAAAATCAGTGTAAGTCAAGACTCGGTCATCACTCTCCACTGTATCGAATGTGTCATGCATATAACTCCATCAGATTCGATTTCGATATCTTTAATGGTTCTGTGGCCTCAGCAAAGAAGGCCTTAAAAGACATTTACTTATAGAAAGACTTTTATTTTTGTAATTCAACAAATTCTAATTTGTAATGTTAACTTTTTATTGTTTAAAATTATGGTTTAAACTATATAATTAAAGTTATGTAATTGAAATTATAATAGTTATAAAATGTTCTTCTTGAGCCGGAAGTAGTCCGTGTTTATTAAAATATTTTACTTACGCATGTTGTGCTTACATCTAGTAGGTTTAAATGTAGTGTAGTAAGTCATAAATGTTTTTTCAAAAGCTTATGTGATCATTGTAAACCAGTTTTGTGAGCCTAATAAAAAAAAAAAAAAAAAAAAAAAAAATCAAATTAAGTAAGGGTTAATGATACTGAATTAAAACAAAAATATTTTCAGTCATACATACTTCGCGAAATACTATATTTTTATTTATTTATTGTGAGAAAATAAATAGCAAATTAATAAGAAATAGGATAGGTTGTGTAGACAAAATATTTCACCGGAAGTTTTAGTTTGACTTGAAGAAGAAAAGCGAAGTTTACGGTAAAAGTCCACGTTAGCCATAGACTGACTATTTTGTGCTTTAGCTTTTTTAGACATAATTATCATTGTAACATATTTATTATTTGCAGTCGATGTAGCTATGATTACACCAAATTCTTACGAAAATACATAAACTAATACATGTTGTCATAAGGTTTTTTAAAAAACACGACCAAAACAGGCAGTGACAACGTTTTAGTAGCACTTTAATTGTCGTTTCAGTTTTCTCATTCGTTCTAAAAGTAGGTATTATGTAACTATTACAATTTACCTTATTACAATATTAGGAAAGGATTTAATAAAATAAAAAGCATTTAATCAATAAAGAAAGTACTTACGACTAGGGCCATGTTTCATATACATTTTACCTTAGTAAATCACATCGAGTTTGGTGTTCATTGCGTCGCCAATTTGAAAGTAGAAAATAAACTACTCGCAGACAGCGCAATAAATTACAAATTGTAATATATTATGAAATAGCCTCTTGGTTTTAAAAACTCACAACATTATTTGCAACTTTTTTTTTTGTAATTTTAGATGCCTTTTTTCGGAACGTGTCGGAAAACCCGTGAATCTAAAATTAAAATCGTTTGAGATAGGAATGCGGATTAATGTGGTCGTTCTGTAAAATAATACTTATGATTTAATAACAATATGGACTCCCATATGGGTAAACCAGTTTCAAACGCGCAACGATACCGCAAAGCTACACGAGCCAAAGAATTTTTGAAAACTTCTCTTGAGATTAACATTTCTGAAGATATTATCTAAGCATTAAAATTCTTCTATTGGAATAACAATGTATTCATATTTTAATAATTATTGGAAGTGAAAATGCTAACAAATATTACCAATAATATAAAGGGTTATTTGTAAAACACTAACAACCTCGCAGGAGTAGATTTAATGTTCTACGATACCTATACGACTTTTCCGAAAACACAAAAAATCTACTTTCCCTACAAATGTCCCGAACATGATCGAGATTTGTATGAAAAGTTGATTTTTTTTGTCTCTTTTCGGAAAAGTCGTATTTTTTTTTATTTAAGATGATAGTAGGTAGGTAGTTAATCTATTTATTATTGGTGTTTTACAAATATAACCCTGTATTTTGGCTGCAAAACAATTCAGTGATTGTTTTATCATTTAAAAAGAGTATTGATATTGTATACGCATAAATAGCTCTACTTATCTACACAAAGAACAATACTTTAAGTATTGCCTCATAAGTTAACTGTTATGTCATAAAAATAAAAATAACAGATTACTGCAAAATTGAATAATCTTTGCAAGTAAAGTACAGTCTATAAATGGTATTAGATGCTAGTCATTTACATTTCCCTTTCAAATCAGAAATATCTCAGGCTGTTATCTCATGTATGGCGACGATGACGTCACATGCGCAGGCGCCGGCGCCAAGCTACATACCGTGAAAGAGACCGTTATATCCATCCTTGTCGTTTCTGTTTAGTTAGAAAAGGATGGACTGATTTCCAAACATCCTTTTGTGATATTATTGGTCCAGTACTGGATCGTATAACATTTGTAAAGTCTTTACAGGTAGTAGGTACCTACACTAAAATTTTATTATGGACATTTTTATGATTGAAGTAGGTAGCTTACTATTATTTTATGAAAAATATTAGGCTTGTAAAAATATCCTGTTCAAATGCTTGGAACTCTTGGAAGCAGTATATCCATTTCTATTTATTTATGGAGCAGAATTTTATGATGTTTTTTTTAAGTAGGTATATTGTGTAAGTATATTTTTCTTCGAGTGTTATGACAAGTGTTTTCTAAAGTAATTTGGACTAAGTATTAAGGGTCTGTTGTTGTCCTTGTATACAAAATGTCCCAAATACATGTAACAATTTATTTATTAAGTACTTAATAATGAACATTACTTAAAGAAAAGCAAAAGTAACGCATTTATTAAAAAAAAATACCTGACATTAAATTAGTCCTGTGACTTTTGTTTATTTTAAATTGCCAAAGTAACATTGATTTGTCTAAGTAAGTATATTAATACTATTACTTAATAGTAATAGTATTAGAAAAACACATTAGTACAGAAAAAGAGAATAACTTGGTCGGGATAATTCCCGACCAAGTTATTCTCTTTTTCTATATTTCCACTCCACGAGAAGTAGGTAGGTATATACCTAATAGAATTTCATAATTCAATTAATTATGACAAAAAGTATAAAAGGGATTGTATAGAAATTGGAAATAGCTCCGGACTGTAACAGCTGTTTCTGTGGCCTCATCATTATAAGTATTTATATTGATCATGTGTGTTTGTTTAGGTGCAAAGAAACTTTCCATTTTGTTACTGCACAGTTATTGTTGTAATATGCCTACACTTTGAATCAAACAAACGATTGTTTTCTCGTATATATATTTTTATTTATTTACTTAATGTTGAATAGTTACAGCTGTTTCTATGGCCATTCAAATTCCTACAGCACTGAAGCACACCACAGCAATAGCGAGTGAATTAAAAAAAGCATTAAAAACCCAATCTCAACACTCAATCAATGTCTTTCAGATTATAGGAAATTGCTTGAAAAATCTAATAATAAAAAAGCGCGATAATCTTGCTTGCTTGCACCCGTTCCCGCGACCGCTATTTAATGTGAATGAGGCCTAATAGTTAGTACGCTAGTCATGTGTGCCTCCGTAACGAGGTGCGGCGTTCGTTTGTGTCCACCGCGCCTGTTTGCTGCCCATGCGCAGCTTCCGCCGATCATAACGCTGTCAGACACTGTCAGTCTTTGTTTCAATATCGTTATATTGACTTCTACTTTATTTTATTTTATAGTTTTACAGAAAACTTACAGCTATATTACTAATAAATATATATTATATAGAAACAGAAGGCCATTTACAAGTATCCAATTCAAATCAGCCACCACGTACTAAATACTCATAACTCCTCTCTATCTTGTTTCAGATCGGATACTAGAACGTGATGCCGGCTTCGTATCTGGCGGAGAAGATGATGACTCTTGCTCGGGGCCAGCGCACTCCGACGACTCAGGAGTCAGACTGGTGGAAAACGACAGGAAAAGAGCTCGATCTCCTTCCAGACTTCAACCACCGAAGAAACGCATCCGTCTCAACTCAAGAGACGACGTGACCAGCCCCGAATGTGAAGTGCCAACGAGCTCCTTCAGGCCCTGGTCTTTCGCCGAAGAACCTCAACAAGAACCCTTATCACTAGTCAAGAAGACCAACGAAACCAGCTTACTAAGGCAGAGGAGGAGGCCCTTGGAACCTCCTCCACTCCTCATCCCACCTCCACCTGTTCCTGACACAAGAACAGGCCCTCCTAGAGTACCACCGCATCCAGGAGTAGTAGAATGTTATTCAGAAAAGTCTAAGCCCAGAGAACAAAGGAACTATAAGAATATGACGCGAGAAAGGAGGATAGAAGCCAACGCTAGAGAAAGAACGAGAGTGCACACTATAAGCGCTGCGTTCGACACCCTCAGACATTCAGTGCCAGCGTATAGCCATAACCAGAAACTGTCAAAGCTGTCGGTATTACGGATAGCTTGCGCATACATCGCCGCTTTATCAGCAGCAGCTGACCCTGAAGGTGACCTGTCCTCGGCAGTTGAAAGCGTTACACAAACGATACACACGGAAGGGAAACTTCGAAAGAAGAAAGATGATCCTTGAGGAGTTGTGTAGCTGTTAGTTAGGCCCAAGTTTTTTAAAAGACACATTGAGCGTTAGTAGATGTGCCTAGAAAGGAGTAAATTAAAATAAATGGGTGGTAGGTCTGATGATGATTGTGTGCAAAAGTCAAGAAAAAATGGCTAAAGGTAGTTAGTCCGTCCGAACCTTTACAAAACATGACAATAATTTGAAATCTCATTAGGTTTTTAGAGGAAGGAGCCGTATTGTGACCTCTTATTTCCTGGCAGTTTTCTGACTGGCTATCAATCTATCTCTTTTATTTGCTATACAGCGAGAAAGAGATGTAACTATAGCAATTCATAAACCTGGCAAGTTTTAAGAGGTTGTAATAGCCCCCCAGGTCGGTTTTGATGGCTGCTTCTCTTGCAAGACTAAGGTTCCAACGACCAGATAGAACTGAATACGGACAACGTTATTTCAACAATTTGAACCGTCCCTCACTTGTTTTAAATTTAGTACAAAGATGACAATAATAAAATTGGTGATTGAAATTTTTTAACACTTTAAGAAATCGGATTAATACTTGTTGTGAAATTGTCGTGTACCTATTTTGAAAAATTAATACTTTTGAATAATCGACTGATGGTAGGAAAGTTCCTTGAAAAACCATTTTGGATCTCTGTCTTAATATTTCGAAAAGACAATTTGGCATTCGATGATGGTATTGTTTGTTAATGTATTATATTAAGCTCTTTCGATAAACTCTACAAAATGAAATGAATGTTGATTGTTGAAGGTAGGTACTTCTTAGCTTTCGCTAGTAAGTATATCCTGCCCCCTGATTATGTGAATTATGTGTGATGTGAGTTGCTAACAAATCTCGTTTGAAATCGATTGAAACCGTTTGAAATTTGACAGTTTTTAGTTGATAACCTTAGAATAATAATAACACCTAGAAGCCGTGTCCTCGTATGCAAAGTGAGGCAACTAATACTAAGCCAGAATGGCTTAGTTTTCAGATTTATATCCTTCATACGTTACCTAATCGTAACTAAAATCCAATAATATAGTAACTAATCTAATAAATGTAGGAAACTTGAAACTGTTTTGTACTTATTCGGTACGATTAAGTAATGATGGAGAATAAAAATCTGAAAACGGGGGTCATTTTGTCTGTTTTAGTTGCCTCACTTTTTACAGTGCGCTTTGTAAAGAACTATCGGTCTAGGTGTTATTATTCTAAGTTGATAACCTAGTGCTATAACAGCACTTTGCTAATAATTGAGACTGTCAAATATTTTACGAATGACGACATACATGATTTCAACAACTTCAACGTAATCGGGAGCTGGTATTCCTGTTGTTAAATCGAAATTCGAATACCAAACATACCCATAATGTTAACCATTCCCAGTCCAGTATCAAAATATGAATAAAATACGTTGTCTATACATCAAAGAGCGTTTTATAAGAAATGTGTAATAATCGCTTTTAATCCTAAAGCAGCGCCAACAATGCAAAAGTATAGAGCAATAATAAAGCATTTTACACATATACTTACTTAACCAGAATTATCTGCTCTAAAAGTGTATTTTTGGCTTTAATGATATATTTATTGAATCGAGTCAGTAATTTTAAGCTAGAACTGTATTATATGATAAAATTGCATTTCCTGTAAATACTATCATTTAGAGTGGATTGTATATAAAATTGTTTATATTTTCTGTTAGAAGGCAAAATGATTACCTCCGTGTACTTTATGGTTAGATTTCAACTCTATATAAATAATAATAAGTGCCTACAGACGAAAGCATAATTAGATAAGCCCTAGAGACGTTTCTTTCAGCACGTTCTGAAAACATCAAGAAAAATGAAATTGAGTAGGTAGGTAACTTGTATAACACCAACCATTTGGTGAAATAGGTTACTAACATTTAAACAAAAACGATTGGTTTACGACTTTTCTGAAAAAGATAAAAAAAAATACTTTCCATACAAACGACCGAACAACTGATCGAGTTTTGTATGAAAAGTTTTTTGTGTTTTTCTGAAAGTCGTAGAACAAATGTTTATGATGTTAGGAATCCACTCTTGCGAGGTTGTTGTTGTTGTACAAATAACCATGCCTATTTGTAAATATACTGAATCCAATATTTTTTAAATATTTACTTAATTGATTTCTTAATTTGGATTCGTCGCACTTGGCTTGCTATAGCTATCTACAGACTTATTTACATATTTTTCGTTTTAAAATAAAATTTGATTAGCAAAATTTTGTAAGTAATCTTGTGTTTAGAGTTTAAAGATACAATACACACTGGCCTTTGAATAAAATAGTGAATTGTTATTCTTATGAAAACTGCGTATTAGCACGGTATTGCCTTATTATAACATGCATTGTGATATAGATATTGTATATATAATTATATAAAGAGTTATTGTAAAACACTAACAACCTCGTAGGAGTACATTACCAACATTATAAACAACGTTTGTACGACATTCCGAAAAAAAAAAACTTTTCATACAAAACTCGATCAACTGTTTGGACTTTTTTTAGGGATAAGTACCTACCTAGTCGTTTTTATTCTGTCTCTCTCTAGATCAAATGTTCTTGTTTATGATGTTAGTAATCTACTCCTGCGAGGTTGTTGCTGTTTTACAAATAACCCTGTATATAAAATTAGCTATTAAAATATTGTTGATAAGTCCCAGTTGAACTGAAAAGTCAAATAGTTCAAAGTTAAAACTGTTTAATTTTGTTATAACAAGAGCCTTAAATGTAATACTTAACAATCTATCGCAATAGTTTTTTCAAGTTTACGTGCACTGTATTATCTATTGCTGCGGCAATACCAGTCACTGGGGTAACTGTCTTTGTGAGTCGGTGATGGATGTAAACAGACTGTCCAATTGAAAACAATCGTTATAAATATTGAAATTGAACAATAGTTAAAGCTTAGTTGACTATTTTGGAGATGATTCTGAAATTTTCCCTAAGTTAATTTGTTGAAACAAAATTTGAATAAAAGCAAATATTATTGTATAATATATTCAGGTAAACAGTTGAAAATAAGAGAGAAGATAAATAAAGAAGGAGAAACTACATTCACATTTTCGTTTTATTTTATTTTCCCGAAATTTAAGGTTTCTTTGAAAATTAAGGTGATTATAATAGGACCCTCATCTTAGTTAAATTTATTGCTCGCTAGGTACATAATGTATCAAAAATTCAAACGTTGAGATAAAAGCTAAGGTTAGAACCTTAGTAACTTAGTTTATTAATAAACAATAATCTCTGCTCGTTGTAGTAGTACTGGACTTATATCTATTCTGTGTAGTACCTACCTAAGTACCTAGGCAAAAGTTATTCGAAAAACTTATCAGATTTAACAGAAACTCTGTGAAACTAACAGTTAAGGAGACCTTAACTAAAGATTTTAGCATATTCGACTGTAAGTATTAGAGTATTCGGCTGTAATGGACTCCCTAAACGATCAAAATTGCTTGTCAATCATTTACATTGCATTGCTTGTCAATCACATTTTGATCGTCTAGGAGCGATGCTTGACAAGCACCACAGAATAGATAGATTACCGTGGCCAATCAAAAGTAGGCCACGCCCCCAAATGGTAAATGCAATGTAAATGATTGACAAGAAATGCTTGATCGTCTAGGGCAAGGGTCTTCAACCCGCGGCCCGCGGGCCGCATGCGGCCCGCGGTTACGTTCTTGGCGGCCCGTCATTGTATTGACAAAATTAAATTCACATGTCTACAAATTATACCTATTTAGTTAGAATATAATGTTTTTCTTGTGTTGAGGCCCACCGAACCAATATCAGAGTATATTAGGCCCTTGACATCAAAAAGGTTGAAGACCCTTGGTCTAGGGGCTCCATTTGTAATACTTTTACAAGTACCTAGCTACTTAATTGCATACTAGTTTAAAAATCGTTATTATTCGCAAGTCGGTTGGAACCGGAAGAGGGCAGCATCTGCCGTCAACAATGCGCCCTGTTATCACTTATCACCCCAGTGGGGTGGGTGATAACACCCACGTGCCCTGTGTCAACATCCACGGAGGGTGACTGTGGCCATCTGTGGTAGATACAGAGTTATTATTACCTACTACTTATTAAAACTTCGTATTGTCCCAAAGAGGAGCTCGGTGGCGCAGTGGTTTAGCGCCTGGCCCAGCGATTGCGGAAGTTAAGCAACATACGCAAGGGTCGGTCATAGGATGGGTGACCAAAAATTTATTATCTCGAGCTCCTCGTGCTTCGGAAGACACGTTAAGCCGTTGGTCCCGGCTGCATTTGCAGTCGTTAGCACCCACCAATCCGCATTGGGCCCGCGTGGTTGGTTATGACTCATCCTCCTTACAACCCATAAGGAAGGCCTGTGCCCCAGCAGTGGGGACATCAAAAATGGCTGATGGACATTGTCCCAAAAGTCATAACCATTTTTTTAGTCTAGTCCATTACAAGCACTTGTGAATGTCAAAGAAGCTACACCATCGGCTCGCAAGCCTTAGGGCTGGTTTACATTAGTTTTTTTTTAGTAGAGTGCTTTAGTAGCGTGCGAGTAGATTCGAATGCGAGTGCTTTAGTAGTTTTGGTGCCTTTCCAGTGAGTGTTTACATGCTTCCCAGTCTGTACTGTCGATTTACATGCTTCCAGTGCGAGGAAAGTGTCGCGCGGAGGGTGAGCGGGCGGCGCGGGCGCGCAGGGGGTGCTACTGGAAAGCGATGATTCCAGTTGGAAGGCTAGGTACTAGAACGTTACTTTCTTTAGTCATAAGTCGACCGTTTACATGTTTCAACTAAAGCATTCTACAAAGACTAAGATAATGTAAACCAGTTCCTGACCCAAAGTGACGCCGCGGTGAATTTTATCTAATATTGTAGCCTACCTACAATATTAGATAAAATTCACCAAATTCATGTTTTGTATGAAATCACTAAAATGCAAATATTTCGAAATCTATTATAGATATTTAAAAAATCAAAACGTACAGCCCTAGTATTTAGGCATTTCAAAAACATACCAAAAATTCATTGCTGTAGGTTATGATTTAGAGAGCGGGAAACGTTATCGCCGTTTGTATGGAGACCGCCAAATCTTGTGTTATCTTTTTTGTAAAATCTTGTTAAGTATAGCAATTTTGTCTTTTCCAGTTTAAAGTCATATCCGAGTTAAGTGTCAAGTCCAAGTTTAACTGATAGGTAAAATATAAACTAATTCCCAAAACTGCTATAAAAACAATAATAAATACCAGTGCAAGTAAACAATTATAAAACTACTAGCGCCATCTTTGAACACAGAGCACAATCATTTCTTATCTAAAAGCATGCTTTTTCCCAATGTAACTAATAGTAATAGGGCTACTAGACAATAGATGGCATTCATTGTTAAAACTGCTCAGCGCCATCTAGTAGCGCGTAGACGTACTTTTACTGCTACTACGTTCATTGGCGGGAAAAATGCAATTATATTTGTGGCTGTAAGATAAAAAACGACATAATAATCGGATTGGTAAGTTTATTACGTTTTTATACAATGATCTTACGTTTTTTTATTAATTACGCAGTCCATTTAAGGCATCTTGTATCCAAATGAGTGCCCAGACATCTGACGCTGCAATATCTCGCTCCACATGGTATGCAAGTGTAATTAGATGGGAAACCGCATACTGCACAAAAATGACGCTCTGGGAATCTGAAAATAAGAAAAAACGTTGATGACACAAATATTATATTAAAAAAACTGCATTTTAGATCAATTTTCGATTTGTTGTTGGCACAAGCTAAGAGTGTACAAAATAAACGAAAACGGCATTTCATACAAACTTTCAAGTCCTTGTTTTTCGAAATGAATGAAAACATTTTAATGAAACTTCATACGCCTAAGCAGTTACATAGGTCTAAAAAGTTAGTTAAGATTTTTTTTGAAATATCTTATTTTAAAAAAGATAATTAGAAATTTCTGTTTCTATGGAAAATTTTACAGAAAATGTCAGGCTAATTTAGCTGTAATGTAACACTATTTATGGAAAATGTTTTTAATTAGGTACCTACCTAACTATTTAGACCAATATATTCTGTTTATATGTATGAAGTTTCATTAAAATGGTTGATTAATTTAAAAAAATAAGGACTCGGAAAGTGATATGAAATGCTGTATTTTGTTAAGCTTTGTTAATAAAAAATTAACCTTTGAGATTACTAGTAAATTTATTTGAATGTAGTTAATATCTTTAAACCCACCTACTTAAGCAGATCATTATGATATGATATGATATGAATTTATTAACTCGGGCTCCTCCGTGCTTTTGAAGGCACGTTTAGCTATTGGTCCCGGCTGCACTTGCAGTTGTTAACACCCATCAATCCGCATTGGGCTCGCGTGGTGGGGTGGGTTATTAATGGCCCATCCTCCTTATCCACCCATAAGGAAGGCCTGTGCCTCAGCATTGGGGACATTAAAAATGGCTGATGTCAATGTCAAAAACATATAACTTACTGTGAAGATGATGCTTGTGCCGATAGATAATTCGGTGGCTCCGGTCTGAAGCCGGCATCTTCTTCGACTAACTGTGCAAATGTCTTCCTAAACCTGTTCTTATAATACTCAGCACTCTTCGATTTTTTCTTCCTCGTTGGCTTTTCATTGGAGTCTGCGAACTTTGGCACCTTTTTGGACATAACCAGATCAGCATGAGGGTCTTCATGGAAATTGTCTTGTTCTAGAGCCTCAACAGCTTTCCTAGCCCTCCTCTTGCGAGCTGCATCATCAAGAACCCTCCTCTTCTCTGCTTCTTTCACTCTTCCGGACTCTCGATTTGACATCTTGACTTGATATTCAGTAGGTGTTTAATTACAATCCTTTATCATGTACAGGAATGCTAAGTTGATCCATTAAATCATCAACACGGGCTTGTAATGTCTCCACAATGTCAGATGAGATGAATAAATGTGTTTCGTCCAGGTCTTGAAGAATAAATTTTTTGCCTAGTGCGAGCGTCTCATCCAAGTGGAGGAGGAACTGTTTCATCGCTGGATCACTGAAATAATAGAAAAAAATGTCTAAAAAACGAGGTCTGAGTGCTGATGAAAAGAAAACGAGAATGTTGGAGATTTTTCATAAGAGTAAAGATTTTTTTCAGTTGAAGGTAACTTATTATTATAGTATGTTTATCTATACTTGTCCTATTTATTTAATAAACAGTTTTTGATAGTTGTCATAGTAATACATCTTTTAAACTTAAATCGCTAAGTAAATATGGTAAAATGGAAACTTGTGGGTTTCTGCGATTCAGACCTACGAGCCGTGTGCAGTGATCTCTGAACTTGTATACTGTGATCTCTGAACTTGTATACCTACCTACTTTAGCTGAAATAATAAAATTATTATTATTATTAAAATCAATATGTCATGAATAACTAATGGTATTTTTCGTATTCTACATGGTGTGTTTTATAAATGATTATTTCAATAAAGATTTGGCTGAAAATTTATTACCAAAATAGGACAAGAATGTTTATCCTGTCCTATTTAAGTAAGTCTGTCTAGACTATAGTACTGTACTACAATTATGTTATGAGAAACTATTGTTTGTAATTCAATCTATCTGTAAGAAAACTCACATTACTTTTACCTCTTTGTAAGTTAGCATTAATTAACTATTTACCAACTGAGTAATAATGTTAGTGTGAGTTATATGTTTTAAACATTTTAATGTTCACTTCTCAAGCTTACGCGCTCACTAGACATGAAATAAAAACACTTTTAACGGATACTAGCGCGGTTTTATTGAAAGTACTTTGGTAATTAGTTGGTATTTGGTTTGATTTTTGATTTTCCCGACGTTTCGGCACCTTTGCAGCTGCCGTGGTCACGGGGGGCCGAAACGTCGGGAAAAATCAAAAATCAAACCAAATACCAACTAATTACCAAAGTACTTTCAATAAAACCGCGCTAGTATCCGTTAAAAGTGTTTTTATTTTAATTCAGGAACTAGAAAAGATAGCTCCAAAGGAGAAAGGTATCACAATGCAATCGGTAAAAGAAGTTATACAGAGTTTAGTGGACGACCATCTTGTTGACTCGGAGAAGATAGGCACTTCTATATATTTCTGGTCATTTCCCAGGTAAGTAAATATTAAGAAGTAAAGTATTCAAACAACATTTCTTTTCCAAATTACTTAGCTTCATAAAATGTTTATTGCGATTCATAATAATTGTACATATAGCAATGAGATATTTTTAATTTTTTTAAGTCTAGTCTTGTCTTTTAAGTAAAATATTCACACTTTTTTACGAATACATATAGGGTGCGAACACACTGACAGCTGTCTAGATTTGTACCTACGTGCCTAGATATACCCAGATTACTTGGTGACCGCACTACTGGTAGGTGAGTCGCTAGGATAGTCTCTTTGGTCTCACAGTGTGGCCAGTTGCGAACATTCGTGAACATTTGTTTTACTTGGTTGCATCTCTAGGCACCATACTGACGGCCATACTGATTACCAGAAGAAGAACATAGAAATAATGAAGTTAAGTAATGAAATGAAATACAGCTACCTAAAATGTGAAATCTGTTTGAAATTTCAGCAAGGCTAGAAATGCAAAAAAGAGGAAGTTACAAGATCTGCAAAATCAGGTGGATGAATCTGCCAAGAAATTGAAAAAAGCTGAACAAAATATCATAACCGAATCGGTAAGAAATATTTCTGGCTGATTCTGAAACTTCAAAATTCACAACAAACTTAGGGCAAATTGTACTATGGATCTATACTACATGTGCTCACTTTGTAAATCTATGCTCATCATAATCTACTAGAATTCAAACCCAGGACTTTTGATGCCCTACTGCTGTGCTGCACCAAAGGGCCATCAAATAAAAATAAAAAAGCTGTTTAAAAGCGCCCATCAAAACATTACAAATTATTGTGTCATTAGTCCTTTTTCTATTGTCATCAAGCAAAATATCAACAAATAATAAAATAATACATATTGCCATAACAGGTAGGCCGGGAACCCTCCGAAGAGAGGACACAAGCGCTGTCATCATTAGAAAAGGCACTTAAACAGGAGGAGTCATTGAAGAAAGAGCTACAAAAGTACAGAGACTCTGACCCAGAGTATATAGCCAACTTAAAGAAAGAGATAGAGGCAAGTATATCTGCATGATGAATACATTCAATTTCATATGCTTTGAGAACATAGTCTATGAAATTAACATTAATAAATCTACCTATCTATATGGATAATATGTCCAACAAAATGCCACAGCTTCTAATAATATTAGTTTTATGAGGTTTATTTTATATTCACAGGATTTAAAAGACGCTACTAACCGTTGGACAGAAAATATTTATATTTTGAAGTCTTACATCAAAAACACATTTCAAATGGAGAAGGAGGTTGTTGATCAGAGTTTTGGCATACCTCAAGATTTGGACTACATTGAGATATGAAGAAGATTTTAAAGAACTTTGTTTTGATTTGGTTAGAAAAAGTTTCTAGGTTATGTTCCATACTTGTGAAGTAAAATTTCGAGTTTCTATTTTTATTAAAATTACTTCTTATTTATGCAAAAGAGCACTTACCACTCAACAAGAACACCTTTCATTACATTCACCATGATTCATTTCGGTTCCTCTTTATGTACAATGAAGAAACACTATTCCTTGTTTTCAGAAAAATAATAGGTAAGTAGTACGTGGTAGGTAATATTTTTCTATAATTTACAAACTATTTTCACACGTTTCACACACAGCAATCAACACGGGCTGGCAGGCAGTTTAAATAATTAATAAAATAGAACTAAACCTTTTTTAAAAACCTTTTTTATTTAATAATATTAATAATATTTTATTTGACATTATCATGAAATTCATGAACCAACAAAAGTCAAATCAAATCAAAACAAAAGTGTTTTTTTGACAAACAAAACACAGATTAACTAAAATAAAGACGAGAGAGAAATTCAGGGTTGCTAGGTGTGTTTTCTAAAAAACCTTTAACCTTAAAAATCCATAATTCAGAAAGAAGACAAACCGGCAGGCTGATTATCTAAATAGTAACTATTTAGCAACCGGTTTCATTTGACATACATTGCTACTTTTCTTTGGTATGTTTTTTTTACCCCAAAAAGTGAAGTGAAGTGAAATAAGCTTTATTCAAATAAACTTAATTATTAAGTACTTTTGAATCGTCTATATTTTCCTACCACCCGTTCCAGACTTTTTTAGCTGACAAGAAGAACGGGCGCAAGAAACTTATCAGCTGTAACAGCCATAAGTAACGATATTTATATAACAAAAAGAAGTAGCAATGTATCCCATTCATCTGTCAAATGAGACCGGTCGCTAGGTGGTTTTTAATTAGATAATCAGCCCGCGGGAGAAGACTTTTCAAGGAGCCAGTAATTTTACGGACGTTAAAAGGCGGTGGTCTTTGGTGGATTCATGTGGAAAGTAAAGCTTGGGTTTCCTGGCATTACTTAGGAGTATGATTAATCATCAGGAGAGTAAAATAACTGTATGGAAGTAGATGATATTTCATGTTCGTGGTAGATGCAAAAAAGTCAAATGTTGCATTCGATTTTTTAAATCGCTGTCTACCTGTGCATGCATGCGTAATGACGAGAAATTCAGGAATTACTTTCGCTTTATTGATTTTCTTTCAATACTGTTCTGTTCTACACCGCTTTTTGACATTACGGTGTCCAGTCCAGCACCGCTCTCTAGGTACGTGCACCTGCGGGTCTACCGCCTAATTCTACCGCTTTTACTCTGTTGGTTTATGACGTCAGTGCACTGTCCGTCCTTGTCATCGTGTTATGATATGACAAGGACGGATAGAGCATTGCTATCGCTTTGAGATAGGTGGTCTAGCGGCTGGTCGTGTGACGTGTGTTACGTCGTGGCCCAGCCACTGTGCCAAAAAGGATTAGCGTATAGTTGGCAGCCTCACCATGGAATTAGAAGGTTTTGACTAGATCAAAAAATTGTTAATAAATAGTGATAAATAGTGAACTAATAGTGGTACTATGGTTCATCAAAAGATATTTGAGTATATTGGTGAGGCTGTTAACTTGACGTGAAGCTGGCAGACACCTCAAAAAATACAGTTCGTATCAATGTGATTTATATGCCAAAAAATTGTTAGAAAGTAATAAATCGTATACGCAAAATTTCAATAATATTGCTTCAATACAAGCCGAGATATTACAGTCTCAAAGTGAGCTGCTAACTTGACGTTTCTGGCAATGGCGATTCCAGAGAAACGGGTAAAGTTTTAAACGAATAAATATGTCAAAAAATTGTTAGTAAAATTGTGATTCTTACGATATAAATAAAAAAGAATTCTTCATTGCTATTTTCTAAAAATCGAATGTTAACTTCTACTTAATACTTTGAATATAGGCTGTCGATCAATATTGAACTTTGCTCCACATTAATAAGGTTTAAAAACTTGATTGCAATTATAAGATGAGTACTATAGGCAAAAAAGTGAAATTTATATTTTTTGACTGTGTCAATTAGTCATATCCTCGGTTCAATGCTATTGATTTGGTATAAACAAATATTTTTCTTCACACTTTTTTCATTTTTTTTTATTAAATCTCATCAAAAAAAAATGATTGTGTCAGTCAATACTCTACTCTCAGTTCATTTATTTAGTTATTTATTCGGGAAAAACTACTAATATTTTCTACTTATATTATTTACTTCCTACCTACTTATCTACCTCCTGATTACTAATTTTATTATAAATCTCATCAAATAGGTACCTAACGTTAAAATTTCAGTTATAATTTTAACTTTAGGTACCTATTTATTTTACGCACGCACGACGTTACACGGGAAAAGTTACCATAGGTGACGGCTACACGCATGGTAAATACTGTGATCCATCGCCATAGAAAACATTTTAACCATGGAAAGTAAAATATTGAACATTCCTTACAAAATACTTTCCATGGTTAAAATTTTCTCTATGGCGATGGATGGATCACAGTATTTACCATGCGTGTAGCCGTCGCCTTAAATGACCTGACCATAAGGTACCTTTTCCCGTGGAACGTCGACGGCGGTAAAAATATCGCACGTTGAAAAAATCGCTCGTGTGAACGATCGCTAATACAAATTCCCAATAAGCTTCGCAAAAATTATCAATATGGCAATATTCTCAGACTAGACACAGACTACCTACCGTGACAACATTGACAATGGATGCATTCCAGTGGACTAATCGCTGAGTCATCGATCGTCATTCGTCATAGAGTACATTTTAACCATAGAAACTAATTTATACGTGGACAAAACAAAATGTAATTTTAAAAATATATCGCAATCGCTTTCGTTTGACAGATGGATGTGACACATTGCTGCATTTCTGTGGTAAGTTTTTATTTGTGCCATAAAGAAGCTTCAATGTGTTACATTTTGAAAGCGATTGCGATAGATTTTCAAATTAGACAATAGAAAGGCAGTTCAGAAATAGAGGTAGTGCTTTCAGAATTTTGAGCTGAAATGCTATAATCAATAAATTAAAATCAGTTAAGGTGGAACCCTTAGCGAAGGTGGCGTCGCGGTGAATTATATTTAATATTATAACTCTAATACACAATTTTAAAAATGTTTATCGTGGAGATTTTAGGCCCCACAGTCTAGTATTTTTGGACGGTATCGTTACATTCCCTCGTAGTCACTGCTAGAAGTAGATAGCAAAATTGCTAAAAGTGGCCGTTTTTGACACATTTGCTATCTACTTCTACGAATGACTACGAGGGCATGTAGTGATAGGTGATACCTTCTAAAAATACTAGACCATGGGTCCTAAAATCTCCACGATAAACATTATTAAAATCTTTTTCTATTAATAACTTATTAAATTAAAACCGCCTTAACGAGACAGTATTTTTAGGTATAACTCTAGACGATTGTTGCACTTGGAAGGGCCATAATTTTAATAAAAACGTCTGCTCGAAAATAAATCGCTTCGTATTATGCTCTATGGCGCCTTACAAAACGGACTAATAAAGAAACGCCCTTATGGTGATTAGTATCCTCAAGTGGCGCTGCGATTGAAGCTAAAGTTCTATAGTTTATTTACAAATAATAAACTCTCTAAAATATAGTTCGCTGTAGTAGTAGTAGGCAAAAATGAAAAAAGGCCACTTTTTGCTCTTTTGCCTATTCAATTCAATTCAATTCAATTCAATATTTTATTGCATACCATAACCTACTACTACAACAACAAACTATATTTTACTGATGTTATTGTTTGTAAATAAACTATAGAAACTTAGTTTCTATCTCAACGTTTGAATTTTCGATACAGTAGGTATGTACTTAGCGAGCAATCAATTTAATTAAGTTGAGGCCGCCACTGTGAGGATACTCATGGGTATGTTGGTTCGAATCTACGATACGGACTTTTACTATGGGGCAATTCAGTAAAAATTAATCGAGCTTTTATAGCCCAAAAGCAATGTGTTCGAGCAATCTGTGATGTGCCGCCAATGACTCCTTGTAAGCCACTTTTCATCGAATTAAAATTATTGAGTCTTTCAAGTTAAAAAATATGAGCCTATGAGCCTATTCTTGACAAAAAGAGAGGATTGCAACTTTAACACAAGATTCCCACATAGATTGATAGTCAAACTGTAGAACCGATATAGGAAGAAGAAATTCGTACGCTAAGTGTGTTAAAATTTTTAACAACTTGCCCAGCTTAATAGAATCAAATTATGCCATAAGCTTGCAAAATTTTCCTGTGATAAAACTTAAGCGCAGAAAAAAACGCACGTAAAATTACTCGATAGACAATTCTCTATGGAAAATTTCATTTCAAAATTTATCTATCGAATGATTTTACGCGAGTTATTTTTTTCGATAGCTGTTCGTGCTAGGGGTACTGTACCCTTAGCACGAACAGCTATCGAGAAAAATAACTCGCGTAAAATCATTCGATAGATTTTTGTATTGGAAATTTGTACAACGCCATCTATCGCCGATAAGCGAAATGAAATTTTCCATAGAGAATTGTCTATCGAGTAATTTTACGTGCGTTTTTTTTCTCGATAGTTGTTCGTGCTAAGGGTACAGAAAATGTGTTTTTACAGTGTTAAAGAATTTTTAGATAAGCTACTTTATTTGATTTATTTACTGTCATTTTAATATATTTTGTGTATTTTTTCGACATTTTCAATTTATTGTAGTAAACATTTTGACATTAAGATTATTCTAATGATTCTAAGCAACAAAGCACCTATGTTCTTTTTAATTCAATTCTATTTAAGGCGGTTGTATGACCGAAAGTGGCGCCCTCAGAGGTTTTTATTTAATAAGTTATGAATAGAAAAAGATTTTAATAATGTTTATCGTGGAGATTTTAGGGCCCATGGTCTAGTATTTTTAAAAGGTATCACTACATTCCCTCGTAGTCATTCGTAGAAGTAGATAGCAAATATGTAATTAGCAGTTTTGCTATCTACTTCTAGCAGTGACTACGAGGGAATGTAACGATACAGTCTAAAAATACTAGACTGTGGGCCCTAAAATCTCCACTATAAACTTTTTTAAATTGTGTATTAGAATTATAATATTAAATATAATTCACCGCGGCGCCACTTTCGCTCAGGGTACCTTAAGTATTAAATAATTCTTATGTTAAGCTCCGAATAATGATAAATCAAAAATAATGTGCACCTTGTTTTAAAGTTGATGACTGTGATGTTGATTAGAAGTGACAGTTAATTTTATGTAGGTACAAATTTACTTATTACCTACACTCATTTTAATTGAACTACTTTCAACTAATGTTATAAGCATTAATAATATCTAGCATTAAAGCATGCTAGATGTAGCGAAATGTGTACGATCTTTTGATTATAACACAACACCACAAGTATTTTTTACCGCATTTCAAGCAAATAAAATATCTTTATATTTATAAAATTGGACAATACAACTAATTGAACAAGACCAACTCTGAAATCGTGAAAATTCTTTAGATACTTACATAGGTACCTACTTACCTATTATTATTTTTTTGTATGAAACAGCAGATTTTTTTCGTGATTTAAGAGTTGTATATTATAGTAAAAGTTGTTTATTTATCATTGGCATCACTGCGAGTTGTTTTGCAACATCCTGTGTTCTATGCTTCTATGCTTCTTTAATAAGGGCAAAACATGTGCACATTATTATTGTAAGAACATTTTTTCACCATGTTTTAAGCAAATAAAGAATTATGATTATGATTATGATTATGCTTGTGTATTTGCTTTTAACTCAAAATACCTAAATGTTATTTTACTTACAAGGTTTTATTTCAGTAACAAAACAAATCATGCCACTCGCTTCCGGAATTCAAATAGGTAGCATAGCAATTATGATCCCCAAAGATTATAATAAGCCACGATCATTAGTCGAGTCACGATCTCGATCATTAATCTTGCATTTAATCTCGCAATTTTTTAACTTTGGAGATTTTTTTAAATAGAACATGACAAATTAAACAGAGGGGGATGTTATGGGGCTGTTTTGATTTTCCGTTATTGATGACCTATTAGAAGGGCCATGGTTTTACAATATTTTGACCGTTTAAGCACTGAATCAGCCCCCTTAGCCAAAGTAACATTTTGCATATTTTCGTTATTGCTTCGCTTCGAAACATGTATATGGATTTGACGTTTTAAAATTCGATTGTTATATGTCAATCCCATACATGTTTCGAAAGCGACGCGATAACGAAGATTTGCCAATGTTACTTTGGCTAGGCCCTTTGTAGGTAGGTACTATTAGTTATTCTGTGACTGAATACAATACGGTTTATTTATGAAAAAAATTTGGCCTACTTAAAATGCTGACATTGACGTAAGTAAGAGGTACCTACCGACTACCTATACGCAAATATTTTCTCAAAAGTTCTTGTTGTACTGGTTCACTCGGTTGCGGAATCCTAAATCCTTTTACTAATATTTTGGCAGTATTCCAGGCAGTTAATAGAAATCCATACCTACCTACTTTCTTTGTCTAGTCTAGTAGTAGGTTAACTCGTAATTGATGACTATTTGTTTTTGCTGGTAGGTAGAGCTTTGAGCTTTACTTATTGATAACAGATGGAAAAATAAGTACCTAATAATTCGTTATTTCTGTTTAGTAAATGGTAAAGGCCAACATTGGATTAAGATTTTTTTCATTGGGGATTAATGTGGAAAATAAAAAAGTTAGTAGGTACCTACCTAAGTAGTTAGGTAAGTAGGTACCTACCTAAGTAGTTAGGTAAGTAGGTACCTACCTAGTACATAAATAAAAGACTTAGGTATTTATTTCCCATAGCGAGAATAACGTATTAGTGTGGTTTGCAATTTTTGGTAAATTACCATCGTCGTCGTTAATTCGCCCGTAAAAGAAAATAATTAGGTACTTAAGTACTGAAAAAAACTTTTTTCATAAAAAAAGTTTTAATACGAAATAAAAATTTATGAAATATTTTTCCCGCATAGATTTATACCTAACCTAGAGCCCTATACAGAAGATTTAAACCTAAAAACGTGGGGCGCATGCAAATGACATTCATACAAAATACCTACCTACGCGCCACGTTTTTAAGTTTAAATCTTTGCGGGAGAAATTATTTCATACTTTTAAGTTCATTTTAAAAACGTGTTTTTTATAAAAGTTTTTTTCCAGTAAGTTTTTAATTAGATTTTTTTGTGTTCCTTTATAAAATTGTTGATTAGTACTTAGCAGAATAGGACGCGGGATAGGTACCTACATTTTTTTTTCTGTAGAGAAGGCAACATTTATAGTTTTGTAAGGATGAAAGTAAAATACTTACTTAGGTAAGTACTTGCTACATTATGTTACTAATAGGTACTCGACCCATAAGGGCTCCGTGGACCACACTTTATTAAACCCTGCACTAGAGAGTCGACGAAATTGTTTTCGTATGCGGCCGAAAAGGGGAAATATTTCGTTAATTTATTATTAGAAATCGGACTCGCTGTCAAAGGAACTTCAGTCACTATTATTGTTTATTAAATTCTGTGTTTCAGTAGCAGAAATAAATGTAAGGAATACCAATTATAATATTGAAGAAGGCTATCGTAGCGCAGGCCAAACAGGGAGTGGGCGGGCGAGGTGAGCGAGGCAAGCGAGCGAGGTGAGCGAGGCAAGCGAGCGAGTTGAGCGAGCGTAGCGCATCATGGTAGGTATTTATATCTATTCTGTGATTTCTGTGGCATCGTTCATATTTATTTATCTTACTCTATGCTATAGTTCTCAAAGCAAACTATATAGTGTGACTTGCAGCCTGCGCTAGAAATTTTTTGTCATAATATCTTTCGAGAAAAATGTTCAATAGTAATCGTCACGGTAATGAATTGATACCATAACCTTGTATTTGATTGAATCAGGCGTCACTTGGCGGAAGTCCCAAACCATTTTGAAAAAATATATATATGCTGCGTATTTTCTCAAATAATAATAATTCTTAAACATAAGTATCTAATTAATAAAACACATTATTTAATGTCTATCAATTTATTTGTAGGTCATTTAAATTAAAAAACATGTTTTTTTTTTTTTTTTAGAATAGAATAAGAATAAGAATAAAAAACTTTATTTGGTTACTTACAAATAACAAGCAAAATGGTTTACAAAATGGTTTACAAAAACATTCACTATGGAATATTTAAACGCATTCTAAATTAATTAGGTATAAATAATTATGTAATAGTAACCAAAAAGGCAACCAGCTCAGCTAACAATATCATGACCACTCAGGGTCACGACGCTGATTTTCAGCTGGTCCTGAAAAAGAGAAGTACACGAGAAGGGATAACAAGAACGGTGGTTTTATACATAGATACTTTTGCGTGCATAAAAAACTTACAACGGTGATTGTGCGAGTGTTGATAGATAAAAGATGTGTAATGTAGATAGATAGGTACCTACCTAGAGAATAATAATGATGGATTTAAGATATTTTGAATTAAAAAATACATAGATATACTTTTTATTAAAATCATAGAAATGTACTGCAGCCGTCTTTTTGTTGTGAAAGAATTAGTTCTTTAAGTCGTTTACGAAACACTACCACACTACTCAACTTACGAAGTGGTGGAGGAAGGTCATTCCATATCTTGGCTGCTGCGTATTTGAAACTTCCTTTAAAAGCTGTTGTTTTGTGGCTTTGTATATTAAGTCGACCAAGGCGATTCAGAGCAGACCAAGTCAACTTGTACCACAAGTAGATTGGTTTACGAGTTGTAATGATACCAAACAAGAGAGATGCCAAGTGGATGTAACGTCTAGATGACATGTTAGTCTGCGCACAGGCGACGTCCCGTGCGGTTGTTCGCTTCCTGTGTATAGTGAAAATGTCGGCCGCAAAAACCGTGAAGTGTTTAACGTGCAACATTGTAATTGATGAGTTGTTATCATTTATTCAAAACAAGATTGATGTGATGGATGTTGAGAGCATAATTAATATCTGTGCAAGTGCTTTCTCGGAGGCTGAAGTGGATAATTCAAAGTCGTTATTATTCGAATCTTTGACAACGGGCAAAAAGAAAATATCGAGGAGAAAGGAGAAAAAACTCAAAGACTTGGAAGATATAATAGCCGTTTTCAAAAATATGGATCCTGAGCTGATGCCTATCTTCGTGGCCAGAGATTTATGCAAATTACCTCCGGTTACTTTCAACAACATTGATGTTACGGCATTATTGAAAAAAATCGTTACATTGACAAATGAACTAAACAGCATTAAAAGCAACTATGTTACAGTAGAACAACTGGATAAATTGAAAGATGAGATGCATAACTTAAAATATGGCTCAATTGTTGACAACGGAGAATGTAATGTTAACTTGTTTAAAAGAGGTGCTTTTTGCGCAGATAGTGGGCCAATAGGTTTCTCGCCGATGGCAGTGCGTGATAGTGATATTGCGCAGTTGAAGGTGGTTGCAGAAAATACATCGAGACCGTTGCCGCCAGTTTTTGAATCCCCAGAGTGCGCGCTGGCATCGACGCCGTCAGCGCCGCCAGCGCCAGACATTAGCAACAAAGGTGCGAGCGGATCGACAACGGATGGCGGCGAGCGGAAACAGTCCGTTGATGCGCTCTGTGTGCTAGAAAGAGATGCAAACACTCCATCTGAGCGATTGACAGATTCGACAACGCGTCCGCGAGCAACAATGGCGGAGATAGTAAAAAGAAATGGTGATTTCAAGATTGAAAAACCAAGTGAAAAGTGGAATACTGTACAAAGGAACCGATTGCGAAACCGATTTGAGGGTCATTTGGGCAAAGCCAAGACGGGACCTCAAAATAGCTTTAAAGCGGCTGAGATAAAAGTGCCGCTTTTTATCTCGAACGTACATAAGGATACGGCTGAAAGTGACATTATAGATTATGTTTTTGACAAAACTCAAGAAAGGGTGACTTTAACGCAATTGAAAATGAAGCATGAAAAAAGTTATAACTCATTCAAACTATTCGTGTCACAGCATAAAGTGAATACATTTCTTGATAACAACTTCTGGCCAGAAGGAATCTCTTTCCGTCGGTTTGTAAATATGTCTCAGAGAAGGATGTACACTAAACCTTTAGATGAGTCCGAACTACAACATACGTAATGATAATACCTGTACTTTCGTCACTTTCAATTGCAAAAATGTGAAGAGGAGTGTTAATTGTGTGAAGAATCTATCTAAGGATGCTGACATACTGGCCCTGCAGGAGACATGGCTGATGCCGCACGACCTGGCTTTCCTGGGCACTATTGACGCGGAATTTGCCTACGCTGCCAAATCATCCATGGTCGTGACTGCGGGTATCCGGCGTGGCAGACCCTATGGAGGCGTTGCAATCATGTGGCGTAAAAGTGCTTTCCAAAGTGTATCTGTGATAAAATGTGAAAGTGATCGTATTGTTGCAATTAAAGCATCTATAGGCAATAACCGTGAAATTATAGTTATATGCATATACATGCCAACAGACTTGCTGGAAAACCTACCTGATTTTACAGACTGTTTAGGCAGGGTAAGTGCTATTATAGAACAAGAAAATGTAGAATCAGTATATATTTTGGGGGATTTTAATGCCCATCCTAAAACCTTGTTTTGTGACGAACTTCTAAATTCTTGTAGTGATAATAACTGGACATGTGCAGATTTTGAGAAGTTAGGCATTGAGTCGGATACGTACACATTCATTAGTGAGGCTCATGGGTCCAAGAGATGGTTGGACCACTGTGTTGTTACACAATCATCCTGGCAAACAATATGTAGTGTAGAAGTTAAATATGGTGTGTACTGGTCCGACCACTTACCGTTAAGTATTAAATGTAAACTTGACATGATTAGGACTAAGTTTATTGTTGACAAATTGATTTGTAACAAAGTCATTTGGGGCGAAAGAGATGCTGATGAAATAAATAAATATAGTGACATATGTAATGACAAATTGAAATGTATTGACTTCCCCAATGAGCTCAGTGACTGCGCTGATAATATGTGTAGTGATATCCAGCATAGAATTGTAATTGATAACCTTTATAGTGACATTGTAAAAGCTTTATGTACAGCTGCTGAAGATAGTAAAAAAGATAGAAAACGGTCAAAGGGGGGGACCGTGGCTGGGTGGAACAAACATGTAAGAGAGGCGCACTCACAGGCTAGACTGGCATACCAAATGTACATATTGTATGGCAAACCTAGCACTGGCCACGTGTATGAAAAGATGCTTATGACCCGTAAAATTTTCAAATCTCGTTTAAAGTTTTGTCAAAAAAACCAGGATCAAATTAAAGCAGACATTTTAGCATCTAATGTAAAGAATAAAAATTTTAGCGCATTTTGGAAAGAAGCTAAAAAGCTTAATGGTAAAGTTAGCCTGCCAGTAAGTGTAGAGGGCTGTAGTGAGCCTAAGGATATTGCTAATTTATTTAAAGATCATTTTAAGGTCAACTCAATACTTGTATCCAAAGATGATTGTACAAGCAATGCTAAGTCCGTGCCTACCTGTGAAAAAGCTACGGGTTTTACTAGTAAGGATGTTGAGTGTAGAATTAAAAGTATGAAAAGAGGCAAGTCTCCCGGTAGTGACGGGCTTAGTATTGAACATTTACAGTATGCTGGAAAGCATCTTGGTCGTACCTTATCTATGTTGTTTACTTTTTGTGTACGACACTCCTATTTGCCATCTAAGATGATTGAGACAATTGTTGTACCAATACCTAAGAATGCTACTGGAGATGTAAATGATAAGGCTAACTATAGGCCAATCTCTCTGGCCACAGTGATTGCAAGGGTCTTTGACGGTTTACTGGATGAGCAATTAAACAAACATGTGGTACTCAGCGATTCACAATTTGGCTTTCGTAAAACTTTATCAACAGAAAGTGCAATAATGTCACTGAAACACATTGTTACTTATTATAATAAGAGAAACACACCAGTATATGCTTGCTTCCTGGATCTGTCAAAGGCCTTTGATCGAGTGGATTATGATAAACTTTGGGCAAAGCTTGGCGAGGTGGGCACTCCTATCGAAATAATTAACATCTTGTCCTTTTGGTACAGGCACCAGAAAAACTTCATTAAATGGGGTAATACCTATTCAGATGGATATAGGCTAGATTGCGGTGTAAGACAGGGGGGTCTGACCTCGCCAAGACTTTTTAACTTGTACATTAACCAGCTCATCGAGGGGCTCAGCAGCACCGTGGTCGGATGTCACATTAATAACGTATGTATCAATAACCTGAGCTACGCAGATGACATGGTTCTGCTGAGTCCGTCGGTGAATGGGCTGAGAAAATTGCTCAATGTTTGTGAGTCCTATGCTGAGGACCATGGTCTAAGGTATAATGAAGGAAAAAGTGAGTTTATGGTAATTAGAGGCAATAACAAAAAACCTGACTTTATACCACCTGTCTATCTTAACAAAGTTCCTTTGACCAGAGTCTCACAGTTCAAATACCTAGGCCACATCATTAATGAAACCTTGTCTGATGATGAAGATATTGAAAGGGAGAGAAGAGCGCTGTCGGCTCGGGCTAATATGTTGGTTCATAGGTTCGGTAGGTGTACAGTTGAGGTAAAACTCATGCTTTTCAGAGCCTTTTGTCAAAATTTCTACACTTGTTCTCTGTGGACCAACTATTCTCAGCGGGCCTACAGTGCTCTCAGGGTACAGTACAATAATGCCTTAAGAATGTTATTAAGATTGCCTAAATTCTGTAGTGCATCAGGCATGTTTGCTGATGCAAGGCTTGATGATTTTTATGCAATAATGCGTAAAAAATCTGCATCTCTTGTGAACCGTCTAAGGCGGAGCCCAAACGCTGTGCTGGCGCAAATTGCTGACAGCCCGGAATTGCCTGTATTGGGGAGGTTGATAAAACTTCATGTGCTGGACTTTAACATAGCTGTAAGAAAACACTAACAGTAGCATAATACTAATCATAGTTTGTAAAATGTCACTAAACAATTATTTATATGGACAAACTTAGTCTGAAATAAATGAATTTTATTTTATTTTATTTTTTTTTTTAGAATATTATTACTATTTAGATAGGGTGAGACATGGCTCCGTGGGGGAATTTGGAAGCAAAATCTTGAACACGCATTCTGCACTCGCTGAATCAACATTTTTGTTTTTGCCAACAAACGTGGGCCATAAACTGAGTCAGCGTAATTGAACTTTGATAGAATGAGAGATTCAACCAAACGGATACGTAAATCAACACTCAAATATTGCCTTATTGAATATAGAATTTTAAGCCGATAAAAACAATTTCGGGCGATCTCGCACTGAGAAAAATGGGGCACTATAAACTATCGTGAATGCACATCTTTTTGACCAATTGTGCAAGCACGTTAAGTTACGCTGCCGGCGGTGCACATAAAATTATGGTTCCACCGTAATTTAGTGACGTCACAAGCTTATTTGCAGCTCGCACTATAAAATAAAGGTCAAGAAATCATAACATATAGCCCCAAAGAATGAAAACATGTAGTGCACTGCTTCAAAATACCTAATTGACGGCATTTAATATTATAATGCATTGCGATTACTCATAGTTCCGTATCATTATACTATTATGTGCGTTTGCATTATACTTATTGGTGCCTACCAGTTTGTGCACTATAATATTTCGTGCCTGCCCACGATATTATTTGATTACTGGAAGCATGTATTTATATGCAAGTGCACTAACTGTTATAGTGCTTTTTTATCACGGCATGATCCTTTTACGTGCCCGAGCACTTTTTTCCGCACTATATAATATCGTGATGGCATGGATATTTTTCAGGATAGCACTAAATCTATACATGGTGTTTCCGGACGATGAATAATGATGAATAATGAGGTATCCTGAGTCATGCAGGATTGATAGGTCAAATGATTGTTTGACTTATCAATCCTAACTGACTCAGGATACCTCTCCGAACACTAATCTGATTATATTATTCATCGTCCGGAAAAACCATGTATAGATTTAGTGCTATCCTGAAAGATATCCATATACATCACAATACATACATTATGTGGCGTATGCACAGAGTTTTTCTAATATATTATTCATCTTAATATAAATTTAATAAGAAAAGATAGTTCTGTCATCGGTCTGATGTTACAGATTTTTATCATTGAGATTTTTACGATTGGAAATTTATATTTTTACTGCCTGTTATAATGCGACTCATCTTTGTAAATATTCACTGTACTTACGAGTACTTAGCATATGTGAAGTTAACCTAGTGTGACTTTGTGTGTAATAATCACACACAAAGCCTAGGGTATAAATTAATAAAAAAACTTTGAAATTATACAAACTTTTATTTTCTACAAAAAATATAACTTATCGAATTAACAGTTAGTACTTAATAAAAAATTAAATACACTTGAGAAACACAGCCCCGTTACTAATAATAATAAAGATTGTATAGCAGATGGTATAGTTACACAATGGTTACTTTCTGGCAAACTATTTAAGTTGGACATTAAAAAGAAAGGGACAAAACATTCTGTAAGTGTATAGTTACACAGTGTTTTGTATGGAGAATTATTAACAAATTGCATTTTCCATACTAGCGTTTTCATAATGTACTTACCAACCGTGAACGCTATTCTAACAAAACTTTTATGTACAAATGTTTGAACAATAAGCTGACTAAGGCAACATAACTTAAAGAAAAAAAAGGGGTAATTTTCACAAACAAAAAAAGAATCACTTTTAAGTTATTTTTTTAATGCTACGAAAACAAAATAAATAGACTTTAATGATGCTGGTATTTGACGGCTATGGTCAAAATTTGATGTAATATCCAGCAATTGAAATATATTTTAAATCACAGATGTTATGAGATTCTCTGTGTTTGATAAAAAACACAAATTTCATAGGTAAGGACCAGCTTATACTTAAACAGAAACAGTCTTATACTAAAGGCGAATGAGGATCAGTAACAGGTTTGAATCCTAAAGTTTTATTGATATAATATAAACACATGTTCATGTTCATAGCTATGAACACCCAATTCTCAGACACACTTTTAGTTCTAACAAAACCACTTTGCAAAAATTCTGAATCAAGGGGGTGTTTTTGTGGATCAAGGATTAAAGTGGACGTAAAAGTGCAAAAGATACATCAATAGATTTTTACAATGGATCTTAGTGGATCTAGGGAAGATTTTTTGAAATCCGTTTAGAAGTGGTTGAGTTAAATAGAAAGGAATAAAAGAAATGCCAAGCTCAATGCAATATGTGCTTTATCGCGTACGACGTAAGGTTCCCGTACGTCGCGGATGACGTCGTGAGGACCCCCCAAAATATCTGTTCAGCTCGTATAATTTTCAGGTTTAGGATATAGCGTGAAAATTTCTTCACAGTTAATCATGTGGTGGCATAAGCTTTCTTATAAGCCACTAAACAAAGATCATTACTGATCCTCAATGCACCAAACACACAAAAGTAAATGTTTAAATTTATACAAATGCCGAGTTGAAGAAGCCTATGAAGCTGTTATAAACAACTGCACTAAGTTAGTGGTACACATTTATATAAAAAGACTACAACATTAGTACTTCAAACTCATAAATTACTCGGCAGGTTTTCGTGACGCTTCAGTAAAAATTAATAAATATATTAATCAAAATATTTCCAAAACCTGCCTAATATAATTTATGAGTTTCACATGCTAATTTTGTGCTCCTTTTCTGTAGGCATTTACTGTTTTATATACCATCTGCTAGTTATGTAGTTCATATAATTATATAGTTTGCTTAAATTATGAGGGAAGGGTGCTAAAGCATTGCTGGCTTTTATACAGTTGAAGTTATTAGTTTGTTTGACCTCATAAGCCTGATAATGCTCATTGAATTCAATAGTATCAAATAATCGGCAGTAAAAGTGAGTGAGTGAGTTTGAGGCAGTTACAACTATTGCTTTAATGGCTGCAAAAATGGGCAACTCATGATTTGGTTCATCGAAATCCACAAATGCAATGCTGTAGGGTTTCCACTGCACACCTGCAACAAAAGTTATAGGTCTCTCCAGATTAAAACGATCAAGAGAGATGCTCAGCCGAACTTTCTTACCAAACTGAACGGCATCAAAGACAACCTGATTAAAAAGTAAGTTGTTTAATGAAAGTTGATATCTGATTGCTACTGTTTTAGTAATATTAACACGTGTGGACGTTGATCGCGCCACTATTTTTGAAGTTCTATGCTTTGCTTCAAAACGCATTGCCCAAATGGTTCGTATAGGGCCGAATTTACGTAACATGGCAGGGTAATGAGTAAGAAAGTGAAATTTAGGCTTTAGTAGTGACCCCGTGAGCTTCATAAATAAAGAGTTAAATTCAGAGACTAAGCAATTCAATTTTTCAGTTTTAGTTCCATGTATGAGGGAGTCCCCTTAATCTTTTATTTATTATATTTTTATGTAAAAATCGTAAAGCGGTTCACAAAATACATCTACCTACCAAGTTTCAACTGTGTAATCTTAATAGTTTCGGAATAAAGTGGCTGTAACATACAGACGGACAGACAGACAGACATGACGAATTTATAAGGGTTCCGTTTTTTGCCATTAGGCTACGGAACCCTAAAAAAGGCTCCTAAAGTAGGTATTAGTTTAGTTACAAAATGGCAAAAAAAATCGGTTAATAATGAACTTATAATTAATTACGACACGTCCCTTTAGATTGAGTATTTCCGTATATAAAAAGTGATATAGCTTCTATAACTATTGACCTATCGTCATGGTAATGGTGTTAAAAGATGCGGAAGCAGACGAGAAGTGCATTTGTTGGAATTTTGAAAATCTGTAAATAAATTTTTCGGCCGCGTCGAGGCAGTCAGCGGGCGCTTTTGTAAACAATCGGAAAAAAACAGATACCTCTACCTTTATTTCATTTGTTTTTCGCAAAATTTTATAATCATTTTCAATGCTCCGATTCTTGCGGAGACCGCACAAAAAAATCTGTGAATTTTTCAACACTGACCACGAACGCATCTGACGAAACGAAAAAATAGGTAGGTATAGCATTAGTAACTAGGTACTTACTGGCAAAGTGTTCGATAATTTCTTCACCGAAGCCCCATTTTCTAAGCAGTTCCCCCATGGGATCCATTTTATTTAGTTGAAGAACAGCACTTCACGACGTCAGTCAAGATCCGAGGTCACAATGAAATGAATGATGAATTTGCATCTCGGGCGAATTGTTCTACCTTTCCGTCCCCGGACCTCCGCCCTGGAAACCCCGCGTTCACTGCATGCACGTAATCTTTATGTGCATACGCACCATATTTTTTAATTTATTTTTAAACTTTTTGTGTTGAGTTATAATTTTTTCAAACTGGCACGATTATTTAACGTGCAATAATTATAATTCGCACTGAATTTTAATGTTCCTCGGGATTGACGTACTTATTGTGCAAAAATGGAGAATGGCACTATCAAAATTGCTGCATAATTTGAAATTTAAACATGCATTGCATCAAATGTTATGGTGCAACTCTTTGAACCATAACTTTCTATGCAAAAAATTGATATTTTATCGTGCATTTAAGATGTCACTAATTTATTGTGCTTCGATCACTGTACAATATGATGCATAATCCACAATTTTACTATGCATTAGTTCTTGCACGATAAAAGATTATACATTTGTACAATAAGTTTTAGCGAGGTTTCTTGCATAATGAAGTTTAATGCCCCGCAGAATAGATATACATTCGTGTCACTATATAAAGTGTTGCGCACTGTTTTATTAGCGGAATGCAGAGTATTTTAGAATGTTTGCATGATATTTTACTACGTCGACTTCAATCCATTTTTCTCAGTGCGACTATATGCGAGTGGAAACGAAGCTCATCATCAAAAATCAAACCGAGGTTTCGAGCTTCCGTCACATATTCTACAGGTGAACCATTAAGTATTACTTGAGGAGCGAATAGTTTACTTCGAGCTACCTGATTTTTGGAACCAAAAATCATATACTTTGATTTAGCAGGATTGAGCATTAGAGAGTTACGATGAGACCATTCACTTATTCTTTGCAAATCTTCATTTAGCAAAGCTAGAGTTGAACCTATTTGTTTAGGTTTGCAAGATATATAAATTTGCAGGTCATCTGCGTACATATGGAATTTACAATTTTTTATATGTTCGATTACATCCGTAACATAAAGTATGAAAAGCAAAGGCCCAAGAATAGATCCCTGTGGGACACCTCTATTAACTGTCAGAGTAGAGGATTTCGCGGTAGTACCATCATCATTACTAAATGAAACATATTGGGATCTATTACTTAAATAGCTATGGAACCATTTTACAGCGGTGCTATCAAAACCGTAGTAATTTAGCTTGGAAAGTAACAGAGAGGTGTTAATTGTGTCGAAAGCGCGAGAATAATCTAATAGTACTAGTATAGTTACCATCCCGTTGTCTTGTGCTTCCAAAATATTACTTGTTACATCAAGTAAGGCAGTAGTAGTACTGTGATTCTTTCTAAATCCAGACTGTGCTAAAGGAAGAACATTATTGCGTTCAATGTATTCGGTAATCTGTATGCAAGCAATTTTTTCTAAAATCTTAGAGAGACAGGGAAGAAGGCTAATAGGTCTGAGATCTTTACAATTTGTGGGGTTATTATTTTTTGGAATTGGTCGGATAATGGCTGTTTTCCAGAAATCTGGAAACGTGTAAGAAAGTAAAGATGAGTTAATAATTGAAGTTATGGTATCTAGCGTAAGAGGAATAGTTAGCAGTAACATGTCTAATGATATTTTATCTACTCCAAGGGCGTTTGATTTCAAGCTCTTGATAGCTTTAAGTATATCAGAATTACTGATTTGTTCGAACTTAAAAGTAAAGTCGCCCAGACGATGCCATTCGAAGTAGGTCAGCGTTGACAAGTCATTTTTTTCATTGTTGGGTAAATCTAGAAACTGTTTGTTAATTTCGTCAGGACATGGTAGACCAGGAGGGAGTTCAGTATCCTTTTTAGAAGGCAAAACATGATCTTTAAGATTCTTCCACAAGGTTGTAGGATCATTGATTTTACTATTGATGTGATATCTGAAATACGCCCCCTTTTCATTATGCATTGCTGTAATTACAACTCTTTTAAATTCTTTATAGTACAGACGATGTTCTTTCTTTTTAGTTTTCAGACATTTAACATGAGCTTCATTCCTAAGCCTAATCATTAACTTTACATTATCAGTTATCCACGGGTAAAACTGGTGTTTAATTAAAACTTTCTTAACAGGTGCATGTTTATCAAATAAGTATAGTAAGTATTTACTAAATGCAACTACCTTAGCATTCGTATCTTCCAACGGTATTATAGCATCCCATGGAATAGCTGTCAAATCAGCATTGAATTCAACAGAGTCTATATCTTTTAAAGGACGGTATGTTATGTACTTAGGAGGCGATTTATGTTTTCTAAAATTGAAAGTACAAGTCACAAGAGCATGTAAAGTTAATTTGCTACTTATAACATCTACAGACACATTTCTGACCTTAGCATCAGTACAAATGACGTCGATTAAAGATTCACTGGTTTCTGTAAAATGAGTTGGAGAATCCACAACCTGTTCCAAATTCATTAACTCAATAAACTCCAATAATTTTCGTCTCTCTGTACAGTCAGACAGGAGATTAATATTAAAGTCACCTAACAAAATAACTTTATCAGAATAAGAAAAGGAATTAATCGAATCCGTGATTGCATTCAAGAAATGATCCACATTCACCCAATGAGGACGATATGCTGTCCCAATTAAAATTTTTATACCATTTACATCAATCCGTACCCACATTTGTTCAACTTGCGGTGCCTCAGGGTGAACACAGTTACGCGCAAAAATACCCTTACGAATATAGAATGCGACGCCGCCTCCGCGGCCTCCACGCAAGTGAGCAGGTCGCGGGACGCTGCGAAGTACATAGCCAGGAATACGTGGAGCTTTACCTTGTTCACCCGGACGAAGCCATGTCTCGTTAACCGCTAGGACATCAATAGACCGCTGTGTTACTGCCACTATGAATTCTTCATGGTTTTTTCCCAAAGAGCCTGGATTATAGATGCCAACCTTGAAGTGCTTGTTAGGGAGCATTACTAAAAAGAGATGGATGTTTTATAGTTTTAAGACAAAGAGAACAATAATTATATTCCGGTGCAAAATTTTCGATTAATGAGACCAGACTCGTTTGATGAATCAATCTAAAGGAGAATATCTTAAATATATAGTTAGTCAACATGATGTAAGACAAACGCAGCAGCATGATACTACTGTGTCTATTCAGTACAGCAAGTGCCAATTCAATGTACCGAGGTTTATGTTTCCTGATGAGCAGCAAAATATGTTTGCAGAGTATGTTAAGTCCAAGAAAAAAAATATTATAAACTGATACTAATATATAGTGAAAATAGTGGCAGCGACAGAGTATATTACAACATAAGTAAAAAGCAAAAATGGTGTACACCAAACATATCATCCTACCAGCCAATGATTTCCCTAGTGTGATTAATAGTAAATAGTAAAGATAATAAGCACACAGTCTGCAATTAGAACAATAGGTTTGCCAACAATGGTAATTATCATTTGTGTAGTGGTAAGATCTGTCCCGTTTAGTTAACAAATTTATTCCTCCCTTGTAATTAATTAAGGTAATTATTTTGTAAAAGTGCCAATAAATTAACATTTTATAAATCAAATCAGTTAAGAAACAATCGGAACAGCAGTTGGCACCAAAGGTTGTTATAACATTCACTTCATAGTTATATATTACCATAGATATGATAAAAACACAAGAGAGTGCTACTTTACAGATTAATATAATAATGAGGCTTAGATAATTATTCGAGTTATTGCCAAAAAGGTTGATTTTACTGTAATTGTTCGGACGAAAAACTGCAGGCAATATCAATGTGTACGAACAAATGAAAATGTAACATATAACATAAAAAAACACTACCCCTATGGAGTCAAATAAGGTAATTATATGGTGAAATTTGCAGTAATAATTCAGCATTACAAAAAACAAATCAATCAAAAAGCAGTGACAGCAGAAGTTGTAAAATACACAAGTTAATGTGACATTATATTTGTAATTATCTATGATATTGAGCACATCCAAATCACAATAAATTTTTAACTTACAAATTAAGTTTATTCTAAGACCATGAGTCCAATTCTTGCTAACACAGTGAAATATAAATCTTAGTAGATCATACATAAAAGTTTTTTCCTCTAAAATAATTGAAATACACCAATAGCACAAAGTAAGAATTGAAAAGGTATTAATGAAACGTTCAACACTATTTATGTAAAAGATGAGCAAAAATTTTTCAATCAATAAATTGCACAGAACAAAAAAATAATAATAAAGGTCAAGATAGCAACATTCACAACTACCTAACCACAAAATAGTACAACAATGGTCACTTTTTGTAAATGAGTTAGCCAAAGTATTGTAAGTGACTAAATTGCACAAATTAAGAAAATCAATCCAAAACCAAAGATAGGATTGATAAAAATAAAAACAAAGATTATAAGCACCATCACTAATGACACATAAGATTGCAAAACATAATATGCTTACAAACACAGTTATACAATTAGGATAGGAATTACAAGAATAATATATCTTATGAAAAGATTCCAAGAGATCCGCTAACAATATGGGACCTAACTGCTTCAACCTCCAAAAACTTTGTTTATATCAGAGTCCTTCTGTAGGCGATGCCTGGGTGCCCCATGCTCCTTACGTACATAGACATTACCATTGCGCGTCCAAACATACTTCCACTGCATTTTTGGGGCCTCTGAGCGAGCTTTGTAGAATAGTTGCCTATTATGTTTGGAGAGCCTTTCATTCACATAGAAAGGCACTGCAGGAGAAGACAGACCCAGTTCTTCTGTGGTGGCTCCACGACGTACCCGTGCTGCCGCAATCAGCTGTTCACGCAGGGGACGTCTTGTCAGGCGCACCACCAGTGGGCGCGGGCGAGTCCTCACAGCTTGTTCGGACTCTGCATTTGCATAGGGGCGACGGTGAACCGGCCCAACCCGTTCAGCACTTACAACATCTCGAGTTTCGAGGGGGACACCAAGTTTCACGGCCAATCCAAGTATCAGATGTATGGGATTTTCATTTTTCTCTTCGGGAATGCCTGCTATTTCTACATCGTTGAGCAAAAGCTCTTGATCACGGTCATTGAGTTCACATCTGAGATCAGCTATTGTTTTTTCAAAAACAGAGATGTCGCACTGCACCATTTCCTTTTGTTGTCTCTCAACAGACTGCACGCGTTCAAACAAATCATCAATACGTTGGTTACTAAAGTTGAGGGCAGTAGTTATATTGGAGACTGCGCTTTTAAATTCTATCATTTCAGCGCGTGATGCCATCATCTCAGTGCGTGAGGCTTTCATTTCCTCCCTCAATTCACGAATTTCGGAAATTATATCAGCTAGTTCAGTCGAATTTATAGGACTGCTCGGAGGAGATGCGAGAGTCTGAGCAAGGCGGTTACGCAAAGTAACATTACCATCAGCCTGCTCTAGTTTTGATGGACTAACTGTAGGTTTCTTGTTTGTGCATTCTTGACATTTCCAGTTTTTCTTATGTTCCACGGACATTGTATTGAGGAATCGCTTTTCACTCACATTAGCACATGTCAGGTCATAATGTTTAGAGCAGTAATTGCATTTGAGAAATGTGCGTGTCTCAATTTTATTTTGACATTTCGAACATGAAATAACAGAAGTTGTAGTTGGCGCCATAATGTGCTACTGTGCGCTCTTTTTGGAGTTGAGCTGGATGTGTAAAGATTATTGAAATCTTAGCTTCTTGATAGTAATTAGCGCAGTAAACATAAGTCAGAGTGGCCGTGGAGTCAATTTTCTTCTTATTGAAGATGGCGTCGAACGAACGAGGTTACCTCAGCCACAAAGCATCCAGTTATTTTGACGATCACAAAGTGACAAAAACTTACAAATTATTAATGTAGACACTACCAACACTTATTGTTTTATGATAAGCACAAGATTGCAGGAAAAATCGCTAGAATCAACGGAATTTGCAGATTTTAATTACAATACACCACCACGCTTGTTCATTTTTTTTTTTTTTTTTTTTTTTTTTTTAATTGCACGGAACGAAATTAATTAATGAAATAAGGCAAAACGGGGCGGACGGGTAAAATAAATGAAATAATCCAAGGCTAATTAAAGGCCTGCAAGGATCATTCTAAAATAAAAAAGGAATGATGTAGGTACCTATGTGATTAAATTAAATACTTAGGTAGGCTTAGCAACTTAGCTTATGCGCATTCTTCAAATTACTTTGGATTGGAATTTGGCTCATAATTATTTTCACCTAATTTATTTCAATTATCTGCCATTATTCATGACATGACACAAGCGAGATATTTACCCACATTTATAAATGTGGGCTAATATCTCGCTTGTAACAATAACAATTTACGGAATTCTTACCAATTAGGTAAATGCTGAAGCCCGAGAGTTGAAACTGAAAGAAAATGTTATCGAATTGTCTCCAAACAATCCTTTGAAGCCACGACAAAAGGAGACGCTAAGCGTCTATATTCAATTAAGGTACCATCGCAAAATAAAGTTCAACTGTATTTTGAACTTGCCTAGCCTCCAGTGAAAAGTAGTTACCTCTATCTATCAAGTGAAAACCGTTACAGGAACGATAAAGTATCCTATTGCATAAAAGCTAAAGACTTTGAAACCAAGCAACGAAAATTCTTCTTTATTATTAAAAATGTCTTCACCATTTTACCATTGAAAATGGTTATCAGTTGCAAATCGCCTAAAACGTATTTTTGGCCATTAGACCCGAGGATTTTGGGAGGATCGAGATGGAAATAGTACCAAAAGTTGAGGAATTAATCGAGACACGTGTAAGCGTTTTAATTTTGAAAATCTACTTTTAACTTTTTTTGGAATTATGCAAAATTCGGGTAAATTCGGGTTTTTTGGGGGGTGTTTGTTTACTAAATTGTAAATATTTCGGAAAAAACCGACTAAATCGGTTAATAATTTTATTGTGACCTGTAAGCTGTAAGTGGTCCCTTTAGATTTAGAATTGTAGAAAAACGGGTGTTTCCGTACATAAAAAGTGATGTAGCTTCTATGATTATTGACCGATCGTCATGGTAATAGTGTTAAAAGATGCAGAAGCAGACGAGAAGTGCATTCGTTGGAATTTTGAAAATCTGTTTCGGCTGCGTCGAGGCAGTTCGCGTGCGCTTTTGTGACACGAGGCAAGCCGAGTGTCACAATCGTAAAAATAAATCGGTACTACCTAGGTAACTTTAAAAATATAATAGGATTTTGCATTTGATTTGATTTTTCGTAAATTTTTGGGTTCATTTTCAATGCTCCAATTCTTACGGGGACTGTAAATTCTATGAATTTTTTTACCGATCGTGAGGCAGCCAAACACGTTCAATCCAGATCACGATCTTGCTTGTTTTAAGTTTAAAATTGATTGAGAAAATTTGACACTTTGGTGAAACCCAGCGTGCTGTTTACTGCTACTGTAACCTACCTACTGTACTAAACTAAGACGATACAACATTAACGACACCTTTTCATGGCACTCAATTTAAAATTAATGAAAATATCTAAAGGTCCTATCTGCTACGAGAGGGGCAATAAATGGTGTGCAAAATTGCCATCTGATTGAATCAGTCGAATAAATAAACTCAATTCCAAATGCGTAAGGAAAATATTGCTATGTTTATTTATACGGATAAATAATCTTGTTTACGAGCAACATAATGATACTTGTCCATCAGCCATTTTTGTCCCCACTGCTGGGGCACAGGCCTTCCTTATGGGTGGTAAGGAGGATGGGCCATAACCCACCACGCGGGCCCAATGCGGATTGGTGGGTGTTAACGACTGCAAATGCAGCCGGGACCAACGGCTTAACGTGCCTTCCGAAGCACGGAGGAGCTCGATAACACATTTTTGGTCACCCATCCCATGACCGACCCTTGCAATCGCTGGGCCTGGCGCTAAACCACTGCGCCACCGAGCTCCACAATCCACAATACTGATACTTATTGCATATAGGTATACCTAATTCGATTCGAGAAATGAATTATCTGGCACTGTATACAATTTTTTTTTATAATAATAAGATCATTTAGGTATCATTATAGCTTTTAAATGGATACTAGGTAGTGCGGTTTTATTGAAAGTACGTATATTTGGTTCGATTTGTTATTTTCCCGAGCTTGTGAGCATTGAGTACAGCTTGAGAGGTGAATAATCTTAAATGAACTTAAGGAAGTAAAGAAAGATGGGCAAAGTTTCGTTAAAAGGGGATTAAATAGGCCAGAATTGGCAGCTTTATCTAAGTAGCTAACTACATAAATCTTAATACCAGTCAATTTTGTCAGTCTGGCTATGTAAAGTTTTATTTATTCTTATGGTAATACCCAAAGTAATAATAATAAAGTTTTAAATCGTCATACAAATGCATTTAGTTTTAGAAATCCTACCTAATATACTGTTTATTGACCGTCAATTATTATTATCATCAGATAATGAATCATTGATCTGGAATATCGAGATAAAGATAATAATATTACCTATAATAGTCATGGCATTGGTATTCATAGGTTAGGTTTGCAATCAGCCATCTGTAAGTAGTCGAATGATTTGTTCAACATTAATATTAAGTGCTAATATTGAATAATACCTACTATACTACCTATAGGTACTTAGAAATAAAATACTTTTTCATTTCTCATATTCGGAAAGTGATGTATATTTGAACTGAGCAGCGGGTCCAAAACTCTTCGTTCCACCCTAGGGTGGAAAAGTAATTTAAAAATAGAACTGAATTTGGCAATGAAAAAGTTTACAATAGTTAAAAAAAGTTGCAGCCTTGTAGGGCGCATTCACGAACAACAACAAAACATGGTACAGCCAGTGCAAAATTAAAAACATTGGGCGGAGCGGCCGACGCGGCGACGCGACACGTTCCAAATTTAAAATAAGAAAAACAATAAAATATTGGAGGGAGACTTACCTAACTCTGTGACTTTGAGCTGTGTTAAAGTTTTGTGTTGATTTTGTATTTACTAAAAATGAGTTTAAGCTAAAACAAAAAGTTCAAATAAAATAAAAGAAACAATAAAACTACGCTGTAATTCGCCTACAGGAAACAACTACTTCAGGAGAGTCTCTGCCATGGACTTACCGTCTTATCAAAGACCAAAGAATATCTCTAACTTTTACAGGCATCCAACAAAGCCAAATCTGTCATCATAATAATTTATATCAAACTGTAAATATTCCAAGCAAGAATTTAACTTTAAATTTCACAAATTGTTCTAATTTTTCTAGGTTCTTAAAGGTAAGTTGGTATTAGGTAATAATTAAGGTCTACCAATGTAGTTACTAAGTAGGTACATGTTTTTATTAATAAACATTTTGGAATAACTAAGACTTTTTTTTACTTTCCTGAAATTCGAAATGAAAAGTAGAGTGTTTAACACGGGTAAAAGTCATCAATTCCATTCTCGAACTATAGCCGCCCTCGCTATGCTCAGGCGTCTAAATATCTCGAATGGGAATTGCTTCCTTTTGACCCTCGTATAACAATCTACTATTTCATTTCTCATATTCGGAAAGTGATGTATATTTGAACTGAGCAGCGGGTCCAAAACTCCTTCGTTCCACCCTAGGGTGGAAAAGTAATTTAAAAATAGAACTGAATTTGGCAATGACAAAATTTACAATAGTTAAAAACAAACGGCCTTACCACAAAACACCGTTTAACAAGTATTTAGCTAAAACACTGTTTAAATGTGATGCTGTCACTTTTTTGACAATATTATTTGAAAGAGACAGCATCACACTTAAACAGTGTTTTAGCTAAACAGTGTTTTAAGATCTTTTGTGGTAAGGCCGAAATGGTTTAAAAAAAGTTGCAGCCTTGTAGGGCGCATTTACGAACAACAACAAAACATGGTATAAACAGCCAGTGCAAAATTAAAAACATTGGGCGGAGCAGCCGGCGACGCGACGTGTTCCAAATTTAAAATAAGAAAAACTATAAAATATTGGAGGGAGACTTACCTAACTCTGTGACTTTGAGCTGTGTGTGCCGTATTAAAGTTTTGTGTTGATTTTGTATTTACTAAAAATTAGTTTAAAACTAAAACAAAAAGTTCAAATAAAATAAAAGAAACAATTAAACTACGCTGTAATTCGCCTACAGGAAACAACTACTTCAGGAGAGTCTCTGCCATGGACTTACCGTCTTATCAAAGACCAAAGAATATCTCCAACTTTTACAGGCATCCAACAAAGCCAAATCTGTCATCATAATAATTTATATCAAACTGTAAATATTCCAAGCAAGAATTTAACTTTAAATTTCACAAATTGTTCTAATTTTTCTAGGTTTTTAAGTTGGTATAGGTAATAATTATAAGGTCTACCAATGTAGTTACTAAGTAGGTACATGTTTTTATTAATAAACATTTTGGAATAACTAAGACTTTTTTTACTTTCCTGAAATTCGAAATGAAAAGTAGAGTGTTTAACACGGGTAAAAGTCATCAATTCCTTTTGACCCTCGTATAACAATCTACTATTTACGGATTACATTACAGGGCGTAAATTAGTAAATGAGGCAGGTGTTATTTTAAAATTGTTCAATTAAAAATAACGTACCCAGGTTCTGAGCCAGGGGGGGGAATTCATACAATCAAATATATTGTATGGCAAATAAGAACTTTTATTGATAACAATTGATAGTTGGAGGTAAACAAAATCCAGGGGGGGGCAGCTGCCCCTCCCTGCCCGCCCTCGGTACGCCCATGATACATACACACATATTATTAATTTGTTATTCGGTAAATACTTTCGTATTTACGTCGAAAGCCTTATTAGCTTTGACCGGAAATAACATATATAAAATAACATTAACTTCCTGAATGGAGTGTAAACAAAAAACTAATCGAATCCACGTTATTTTATTTGTTTGTTGAATCTTTTCTTTTATAAGTAAAGTACCAACCTTATGGAAAACTCTAGCCCATAATTTGTCTAGCTAGGAAGACGAAGAAAACTTATTCGTTTTCAAGTTGGAAGGAGTTCCTCTACTAAAGTGACGAGGGTATACGTCACCATAATGCTACCTGCCATTACAGTGAGCCCCTCTCGCTATTTTATGTTGTATTCGAGCGTTTATTTTACCACCTCTGTGTAAAAGCGGCGGTTTATTCACAACAATTAATCATAAAATATACGGTACTTACACGTTCTTCTATCTCACGAAATCCGTTCGACTATGAATGTTGTTGTATAAGTACGAGCTCAAAATCAATGGAAAACTGCAAATCGATGTACAGGATAGCAGATATACTTAGATAGGATAGTTTTTTTTATTATCTGCGATTTTTTTGCTGTATTAAGTTCTCAAATTTGGTAATATAGGTTGAACATGTGATAAGAAAAAGAAAACGAAAACTGCGAAAAAATTTAGATTGGGTTGATACCTAACCTTAATTTACATAAGGATTTGACAGCCCCGGATCTACGTTTTCAAAAGGGGGGGCAGAATGCAAATTGCCGCCCTTTAGGAAACAAATACAACACCCCCCCCCCCCTCCTTCGTACGCGCCTAGGGTTACCATTTCCGTAACGGAGGATGCCTGTCTCGGATGCACAAAAGGCATATTGTTTTCAGAAAATGCATAGGTACCTATCCTACTTCCTACTAATATTATAAATGTGAAAGTTTGTGGGTTTGGATGTTTGTTCCTCAATCACGGCAAAAATGACTGAACGGATTTACACACAGATAGTTTATAGCCTGGATTAAAACATAGGATGATTTTTATCCCGGTCAAAAATGCCCTAGGGATTTTTTTCTGTATATCCACGCGGACGAAGTCGCGGGCGGAAGCTAGTATGAAATTAAGGCCGCGCAGCGCGATATTTTTGTCAGTTTATCCAACATCTTGTATTTTGCCAATCTTTTGTATAAAAAAATCGGCCACGCAGCGCGATTTTTAGTCAGTTCCATCCACTAATCTTGTTTTTTCGCCTGTCTATAGTAAAAAAAGGGCCGCGCAGCCGCCCCCAGTATTCGCCGCCCGGGGCAAGTGCAACCTCCCGCCCCCCCTAGATTCGGGCCTGGGATTCGATTAAGGAAAACAGGGGAAAAGGCATAATTCTATGTCTATGTTTCAAAAATACTATGTTTTATCGACAAAATATGCAGACAGCTCGAAGTATTATGCTGTAAGTAGGTATACTTATAGTCGAGTCGTACACACCGAGTAGGTATCCTTCCTATCTACACAGTTTAAAAAAATGGAGTCTTTGTTTTAGGAGTCTAATTAAAAACGTATACCTAGGTATCTATTGAGTTCGTCTGAGTTGAAAAAGTCGCATCCTCCCAACTTAAACTTATTATTTTCAATTTCGTGAAAATGGAATCCTATTAAAAGAATAAGACGTTAAAGGCCTTTAAGTTTTCAAGCGGGTCATTACAGTGACTAAGAAGGAAAAAGGAATTATGGAAAGCTTTTGGAAATTTTGGAACACTTTGATTCATTCGTGTGGTTGAAACTTTTTTATTTTATTCGTTTTATACGATTTTTTACGTTTTGAGGGAATAGGAATAAAAGTAAACTATAAGTAAGTACGTGGAATTCGATAAAAACATCATAAATATTTATCTATTGGTATTGTGACAAATAGATAGAGAAACGTCGTCCCGAAACGTCTGGGAAAAAAATAAAAAATCAGACCAAATACAACTAACTACCAAAGTACTTTCAATAAAACCGCGCTGCCTAGTATCCGTTAAAAAGTGTTTTATTTCATGCCTATTGAGCGCGTTAGCTTGATAGGTGAATAAGTAAGTAAAATAATATAAGGGGGAACCAATGTATGTAACAATACTGAAACAGGTGTTAGTGTTGCGTTGCATAAACCAAAAATGCGCCGCCACTACTTACTTTGTGGTTTAAGCAAATCTATCACGTCGGCGGGCTGTGATAAGCTCGTAAGTCGCAAATTTAGTGAAAATCTCTATTAGTTGTTTTTCGTGAGAAAACCTCGTAATACATGTCTACGTCGAAGAAACTCGGATTCGATAATTAATGCACATGCGAGGTTTTCACAGCCCGCCGAATTCACCTGTTTCAGTATACCTAATCACTTCATTTGGTTTCACCCTTTGTTCGCCCTTAGATAGATTCCGATGAAAAAAGCTTCACATATAAATAATATGAGAAGCTTTTTTTTATCAGGTACCTACTCTACCTACGTACCTACAAGCCTTTTCAAATAGAGTGAGTGAGTGAGAGGAGCGTATTTTTTCGTTCAAAGGTCTCATAGAAATAGTCAAAAACCCATTACCTTACATTATTGACAGATGGTATTCAACAATAGGTCAAAGGTTACGATATACTTGTACCAGAAGATTTTGTTTACCCTGTGCTCGTACTTTTCCTTTCAAAAGAAAACAAGAATAATGAGTGGCCGTCAAACGAAGATAGATAGGGAGTCCATTAAAGTTGTAGATCAAAAGCTTAAGTACAACCTCAAAGCTTAAGATGTTCTCACCGATACATCTTACTTAAGTTTGTAAAGATTTTCTTTGTATACTTTCATTTACCTATTTACTTAACAATATTTGGTATTCTAGCTAATCTTATTCCAATATAAATCAAACTAAAATGTTATAAAATTTAGCGATGATGAAGTAACAATACCTCCTAACTTAGTTTTTGTCGATTTTTTGTTTTTTTATGCCAATCGACGGAAAAACCATTTCGCATGTACGGCTTCGGGCAAAATCTCCTAAAAATAATTAGCTCCTAAAATATTAATCTCTTATTAATCTCCAATTATGCTGCGAATACATCCTAACTTTGTAGGAAATACCTACCTTCTATGTAGTTATATAAAAAAAATGTTCGAAAACCTCCTAATTCCAAAAAAATACAAAAACGTGCTGTCGTGCGTACCACCTTCATTGATATTGGGGGGTCTATTACGAAAAGTTTAATGCGATACACGCAGCTGCGCAGCGTCCGTGCTTCGTTTTGATTGTTTCCTATTACAAAATTCACTTTCGTATGCGATATCGCGAAGTGATTGCGTGAGTTTGACAGTTTCTCTGTAGCGTATCCGACATCGTTCGTTCAGTAGTCTATGGGCTACGATAGCCAAATGTTTGTTATAACTACAACCGACGAAATGCGGACGACTATCGTGGCCAAGTGACTGCGTTACGCAATTGCGTACGTTATTTTTGTAATAGGCCCCGTTTCCCAAACGTGGACTGGCGGATAATGCCATTAATGCTTTAGCATGAACACCTATCGAAAAAATAACGCGCGTATAAAAACATTAGATAATTTTGTATGGGAAATTTGTACAGCGCCATCTACCGCCGAAAAGTGAATTGATTTTTTTCATAGATAATTTACTCTATCGACTATTTTTACGCAATTTCTTTGTTCGATTGATGTTCGTACCTACTGTGAGATGATAGCAGATTAGAAAACGTCGGGTTTATTTCTAAGTTCAAACATGGTTTAACCTGCTCAGAGTGTCAGTGTCCTTCCCACAAGTTTAGTACTAAATCCTGAACAAAAAGCCCATTTAACTTAATTTAACGATCCAGTTGAGCCGTTGTACTTCTGTTTTTGTTGGTAAGCTTTATAATTGGCTTTAAGTGTGTGTGTGGGCTTAAGAAGAATGTTGACCCTACTTACCTATAAACTATATACTTTTTTACGTTGTAAAAAACTGCAAAAACGAAATAAGATTTGTATTTGTGTTGTTTGATTTTCAGTCAATAGTGTCTTAGTGGCTATTTAAAAAAACCTTCTATACACCGTGTTACAAGACAACCCATAATGCCGAATATGGTAGATAGGGACCATCAAACTGAACAAATTTTACTATTGGGCATTCTGCAATCGCGAAAAAAAAAATCTCCCTGCCTAGCATGACCGATTTATATCGCGTGATATAGCATTTTATCGACACTCAACTGTCAAATTCCTTTGTCTTTTTGACAGTTAAACGTGATAAAACGCTATATCACGCGATATAAATCGGTCATGCTAGGCAGGATGCTGTAGGTACCTACTTACCTACATTTTCATATTTTCGTTATAAATTTTTGTATGTAACAGCAGTTTTTTTTATGAAGCCTGTATTTTGATAAATCTTTATATCTATTAAACAACATGAGTTAGTAAATGTTATAGGACTCTATAAAAAACTGGCGACCCGCCCTCAGTTCGGTACTTTTCAAGTCTGTCCATCAGCCATTTTTGATGTCCCCACTGCTGGGGCACAGGCCTTCCTTATGGGTGGTAAGGAGGATGGGCCATAACCCACCACGCGGGCCCAATGTGGATTGGTGGGTGTTAACGACTGCAAATGCAGCCGGGACCAACGGCTTAACGTGCCTTCCGAAGCACGGAGGAGCTCGAGATAATAAATTTTTGGTCACCCATCCCATGACCGACCCTTGCGAACGTTGCTTAACTTCCGCAATCTCTGGGCCAGGCGCTAAACCACTGCGCCGCAACCGAGCTCCACTTACTACTTTTCAAGTACTATTCAAGTAATCTTGAAAAAAGCACTAAAATAGTATGATTTTGTGTAAACTACCTCGATGATCAGTCGTATAACTTCTTTGTTTATGAACTGAATAAGATAAATATTTTTTTGTTGGAAAAGGGATATCTTATGTGAATTTCTTTAACCGACTTAAAAAAAGGAGGTTCTTAGTTTGACCCGTATGTATGTATGTTTCTCCGCGATTATCTTACGTTTGGCTGAGCCGATTTTTCTACATATATAATATACCTTACCTACAAGGTACCTTCACTAAAAATAAAAAAATAAAACTACCTCTAAAAAGCAAGAAATAATATTCGTAATAATAAAAATACGTCTATTGAAGTCGGGTGGGCCTTTTAGAATAAACAAAAAGGAATCTGTACTCCAGCCCCACCCGACTTCAATAGACGTATTTTTATTATTACGAATATTATTTCTTGCTTTTTAGAGGTAGGTTTTTTGAAGTCGGTTTTTTGATATTTTTAAACAACTTACAATTTACAGTTCACGGTTTATTGTACCAGCCACTGTAAGGATTTTTGTAAATTGCCACGGGGAAGTGGAGTTCTACGCGAACAAAGCCACGGGAAGAAGCTATAGTATTCCTTATTGCGTATTCCATCACCCGGGCCCAATTACTTAAGGGGTAAAAATTTGTAGTTAGTATCAAACTTCGAGCGGTTCAAACATTAAACGATGAGTTTTAATTGACAGTGTTGATTACCGAATGTAGAATGGTATCTCCATATAGAAAAGATATTAATTAAATATTCAATTCCAATCTTCCACTCAACCTTTTAATTACATATGACTGAGAATTTAATTATGACGTCAAATTAAATGCAAACAATGAAACCGAAATAGATCGTGAATTCGTGACTTTGCTCAAAATATTGGTTTTAAGTATTAACGAAATGAGGGCAAACTGCGTTTAACAATTTATACGAAGTTTGCCCTCATTTTGATACTTTTTATAGGCCAAAAAGCGATTCTCCTATAGATTTTGTGTATGGCAATGTCAGTATCTGACGTCACCAATTTGTCAACTGAATTCACCAAATTACATCTATTTTATTCATTTTAAAGCAATTTTTTTTAAGTTGGATTCATGGATTGGTATCATGTAAACGTCAAATTTGCCAATGGAAACAATGGCAGAGTTATCAATATACTAAAATAATAGATTTCTGACGTTTATTCAATACCAGTTGAACCTGGTTCGTGTTTCGAGAGTAACCCCCGGTTATTGAAAGCTTACGGACCTGGCCAATTCTCGGATGCGTGACATAATGTCGAATTCGACATTATCTCTAATCACAAATCTCTACTAAAAATTTCACTAAAATCTCTACTGCTACCAAAAAACTTATTCTCAGCGATTTTCGACATTACAAGTCGAATGACTTTGCAATCTCGACGATTGGAACGTTCCATTTTTCACGACTGCATGAAAAAGTATAATCGAGAAGAAAAAAAGAAGAAACAAAGGAAAGTGTGATCTTTATTTGAAAGAAACGAAACAGTAAGATATAGAAAAAAAAACATTTTGACCACAGATCATTTTGACACATTTCAAGTATTCAAATATTCAAGTTTGGAAATATCGTTACTTATAGCTGTTACAGCTGATAAGTTTCTTGCGCCCGTTCTTCTTGTCAGCTAAAAAAGTCTGGAACGGGTAGTAGGAAAATATAGACGATTCAAAAGTACTTAATAATTAAGTTTATTTGAAAAAGCTTATTTTGACTTGACTTGACTTGATTTCGACAGGCCTAAACGTTCGAGATATACAATCTCTAACGTTTAGGCCTTATCGACCACTCGTTGCATGTCGAACGCTACGGCTCGACATATGTAATCTGCCGTGAGATTCCGAGAATACGGAAATCTGATTGCGATCGACATCCGCCATGTTTTTTTGAGATATCTCGCATTCGACATTATGTCACGCGCCCGAGAATCGCCTCCCTGAAACAATGTTTTATTTTAGAGAAGTTGTGTCTTAGAAAATACCAACCAAATTCTACGTTGATTGTTTTATACAGAATGTTTCATAATAATCCGTAAAATTTTGTTTTTTATTTGTATAGAAATCTGCAAAGTGACAACCCTGGACACAAATAGACTATTATTATACTGTTATTAGCCACTATGCAGTTTATCATGAAAAAAAGGGACCTTTCCAGGGATCGTCTCGTGACCACGGCCCATGGAAAGGTGTCGAAACGTCGTGAAACCAAAAAAAATATTAACTAAATAATTCAAAAATAACATCTGAATCAACCAATATATGTACAGTTTTAAATCCAGGTTATTTTTTAAGATATTTAGATAATACACACATCAACTTTGTCTAGGGGGGATACAACAAACAAGGTAACTTTAAAGCCTTGGTTTTCTGCCAGGCATGTACTGTGCTGTGATCTGATGATGGCTATCCAGGTAGTGAATGGAGGAGGTTCAGATCGCTATACACACCCAAGAATGCATCTGATCAGCATTCTAAAAGATTAAACATGTTTTAAAAAAACCGCGAAAAAATGTATTGTAATCCTGAAAATGAGAACTCTGAACCTTATATATTATAAAATGCTGATCAGATCAGTTGGGTGTGTACAGCGATCTGAATCTCCTCCATTCACTCCCTGGATAGCCATCATCAGATCACAGTAGGGTACATCCCTGGCAGGAAACCAAGGCTTCAAAGTTACCTCGTTTGTATGAAAAAAACACCTGTATCCCTAGACAAAGTTGAGGAGTATATTAATAAGGCTGGTGTACTTAGAGACAAAAACCGCAGGGCATGTTTGAAAAGATTGATGGATGTTAATGAAGCGAAAGAAGTGTGCAAGGATCGCAGGTGGCGATCCATAGTCTCTGCCTACCCCCATGGGAAACAGGCGTGATTATATGTATGTATGTATTATTTACTCTTTACAAGCTGGACAAACGATCTAAAGGTTGCAGGAATCTGCTGGATGCGGGCAGCGCAGGACCAATCGACGTGGAATTCCTTGAATGAGGAATATGTCCAACAGTGGGCGGCGTGCTCTTGTGTCTGACATGACGATGACAAGGTGAAAAAGTACTCATAATGAGGAACAATTTTCACCATAAAACTGGAAGTTAAATAATCCAGGTAGATAGGTAGGTACCGACTTATTCAAAGTATGGAACAGCTGTTTCGTTTCTCGGTATCATACCCTTGAATCTAAAATTAATTCACTTTGAAAGGGTGCTTCAAATTATTTACTAGAATATTCTTATTGAATCTTTACATTGAAACATATCAATCCATCACTTTTTCTGCAGAATAATTCAAGTGAACATGAAAAGTGTTTTTTACTCTAAATAGGTACGTACCAAGAGTTCGAAGAAAAAAACCTATTGTTGCTATCTCTACAAAGAAGTGTGATAATAAGCCACAAAATTGATGTTTTTATAAAATACCTAGTAGGTACCTACCTAGGTAATTAGACGATTTTCGCTTCTGCGAAAAAAATATTTTTACCGTCTATGTTATTCTAGTGGTTCGATCACCTGTGTAAGAAGACCATAGTATTATATTATCTGTGGTAAGACGCACAGGGGCCCTACTATTTTATTGTTAACGTCATAATCGTGTTTTAATGAGGGCTTTTCAGTGACGTTTAAAAAAAAGTTACTAGGTATTTGCCTCACTAGATGGCGTTGATGGTAAAGTGAATTGTCAAAATTGGCTTTGAAAATTTAACGGTCCATGCTTTTCCTACGTTATCTACAGTTGACACTTACATTTTTATCAATGCCATCTATCGAGCCAATAGTTTTCTTTCATTTTGAAAAGTCTTCATTGTGTTTCGGTTTTGGGTTTATGAAACAAAAAACTGTCTCGGGTTAGCACGTGGACTTAAGGTTGTTTAATCCGATTGAGCTGAGCCCGCTTGGTTAACTAAGTAGCTTAGTACGAGTAGGTACCATGGTAGTCCATGGTTTGACGGTATTCTCTTCCCACGGATGGATGGCCCAAGCTACGTCACGATAAATAAAGTGTTTTAATACCTGATTGGTCATTGGACCGCATCTCAACATTTGATTAGTCGTGATCGTGACGTAATCATGAGTCCCGTGATCGGAAAGAGACTACCTACATGGTTTTATTCTACCATGGCTAAGCCTACATTTTCTCGTTATGCTGCAATTGGCTAAACGCAATTATAATATTCCAGCACCCGTACCGCCTAACTCAATCGCTTTGACTCTGGCTTTGGTTTATGACGTCAGTGCACAGTCCGTCCTTGTCATCGTGTTATGATATGACAAGGACGGACAGAGCATAGCTATCGCTCTGGCTAAAGCTTTGAGTTAGGCGGTAGGGCCCCAGGTTAGAAAAAAGATTTTATTAGGGAAAAAAAAGAATTGAAAAAAAAAACGTTTTTAGTAAAATATAAAGGGAATAGAACTTGCGATTATTACAGGATCTATTTGACAATAATTAATAAGATAGCAAATCAGTAGGTACCTACAAAAATTCTGGCATCTTTCATCTACTTACATATTTTTTGTAATTAGTGGTTAATTACAAAATATGTAAGTAGATGAAAGATGCCAGAATTTTTGTTGTGTTGTCAGTAGTTCTACGAACATTATTATCGTGATTAGTGTAACCGCTTCAATAACGGTCGTTATTTTAAATTATGCTTTTACAGAAAGCTTAGTTTTATGACTAAACTTATTGCCTTGTTCCTAGAACAAAGATATAGTAAGGTGCAAAACAAAAAGAGTCATATGTAATATAGAAAATGGGTAATAGGTAACAAGAATAATTTTTACCTTGAATATTCGAGTTTTCACAATGTATTAAGGTGTAATGAATGATGTAATCCAAAGAGGCCATTAAAGATGAATTGTGTTCCGAATTTTATGCCTCCATATTTGTTTTAACGCCCATTAACACGTTGAGTGCGAAACCAGGTCTATACGCCTCGCTTACAGTGCGACTAAGAAAAGTATAGACTTCCTTGTCACGCGGAAGGCATAACTTTAACTTGGTTCGGTGTAGGAAAGAGATGAATATATATCTAAGATGTATTCTTAAAATAGAATCCAATGGTGTACCTACCTTAATACCAGGTTTTTAGACCTGGCACCGCATGGATGAAATAAAATTTCATCACAGTGCGTAACCTGGTCGAAGCACCTTGTACCCCGCGCACCTGGTACCGCACCCCGCGCTCGCTTCGCGCGGCTAGTGTTGGCTTGCTTTCACCACAAAACGCACGCGTCGACATGGCGTCAAGACCAACAGAAAGGTGCCAAAAAAAATTGTCTACGATGTTTGTGAGGACAGTGATGCAGTGAATATTAAATCTAATCATAGATTGATAAATCAAAGACAGGTAAATCATCATTACTATTTATTTTATTTACCTAATTACATTTCCCGTACCCACGGCACCGGTACCTGCCTACCCAGGCAGGTTTTTATTCTCTGTTTTATTACAGAAAAGTAACATTTAGTGCGTATCTACTTCTATAGGTACTCTATACTAATATTATAAAGAGGAAAGATTTGTATATATATAAAACACATACATACACATACAAATAAAAAATAAATTAATAAATTAATCTTTTCAGAACCCGCACGAAAACTTGATAAACACAATTTGGTAAAAGGTGTTAAGAAGAGGAAGTGTGTTGGATGTTACGAAAAACTCCGAACCTTTAGTAAAAAAGTGTTTTTTTTTAACTGAATATGTTCAGTGCAAAAAAATCTTTTGTTACCCATGTTTCATTGAAAAACATTAATTCATATTTGTTTTATCTTTTTTTTTCATTATATTAAACTTAATTAAGACCATCGATGTTTTTATTTCACATCCCTAAAATACGCACCAGATTTCCCTTATTCAGTGCGGCACAGGGTGCATAAACCCTGTATTATAAATATAGGTTTAATTTTTAAACTAAGCGAGCTGTTAACGAACGCCTTCAGGTGTATGTCAATTAGTTCATTGTTATTTATATTCAAAGCAAAAAAATCATATATCTTTTTGCATGAAGCCAAAAAAGGATTTAAAGTTTCTTAAATGTTACAGGGTCTATAAGCCTTGTGCCGCTACAATGGAAGTTTTATTACCAGGTGTATAGACCTTGTAACGAAGGAATGGAAAGTATAGAAAAATCCTGCCGCAGCGAACGTGTTAAGGTCGAACGAACGCATTCGCTCATAATTTGCATATATACCAATAATAATTCCTTTTTACGGAGATTTTAACATCTATTTTGTTACGGACTTTTTACTTGGGTAAGGTAAAATAGCTCTCGTATTATAAAGGCTAAATCGTGCTAAATAAAAGGCTACATCGGTCATCGGATAATTTAGAAGATATAATAGTACATTATGAGACAAGTTAGCTGAGGTTGCTCATTGCGCACAAGGCTGTGGGTTGCAGCCCGAGCCGAAGGCGAGGGTGTAACTCAGCCGAGTGTGCAATAAGCAAGAGCTCACGAGTTTCATACGACGTTTTTCAACACATTTGCGAGGAAAAAACAAAGTAATTTACCACACAGCAACAAATATGACAAAAACAAAATAATATGATAAATATGGAAAAAGGCGCGCAGGTTTTTTTTGTTTTTTTCACACGCCCAACGCAAGAATATTTTGCGAACAAAGGGGTGAGAGCATACAGCCTAGTTCAAAGTTATATTTTTAAGTGATAAAATGCAAATATTTTAATATTTTATAACAAAATATTGTGAATTATGAATAATTTGATAATAATAAATATATGTTTGACTTAATTAAGGACTTACACATTTATTTATTCCAAAAATGTATATAAATATTTTGCAGCATAAAACCTCTTTGTTGTTACTAAAAAAATAACTGTATAAATTGGGAATGCTCTGTTTACTCGCATAGAACTTGCAGTAAGGTACTAATTTAACTTGGTAGGGTTAATTCTATTACGTACTAGTGTTTTATATATATTATTGCACGCGTTTGTTATAGCTCGGTTTTTGGCCCTAAAAGCGATGTATTAGGGCTCACTTTACGAGCAAGTGTGTTGAAAAGTAATTATGTTAGTTCCTTCTAATAAATGGGCCCGTGTGGTGGATTATGGCCCATCTTCCATACCCATCACTTGGGCATACCTACACCTCCTTACCAATCATCAGCCATGACTGATGATGTGAAAACCGAACTACGACATCGGAACCGTCTTTCGACTTCATGACATTATAATCTCAAGACTATAATGTACAAGCTTATAAACGACTAACATCGTCCGATCACCGTGAATCTTTTATAGCACACAGCACGAGGAGGCAAGAGGAGGCAAGAGGGGGCAAGAGGAGGCAAGAGGAGGCAAGAGGCAGTTTTATTTAAAAACTTTTCAATAGTAATAATTTTAAAATAAAACAGCCTCTTTCAGTTTATCTTTAGGTGTGTGTGTAAGTAATAACGTGTAATTAAGTCAAAAGCCCATAGTGTGAGACTCCCCACTGCTTCAAGTTTATGGCCGCTACGTAACTCTTACTTATTGTGTCTAAAGTTAAAATAACCTGTTTGTTTATTGTTTGACATGTTATAAAATGCTAGTTAAAGTGATATTAATTTGCTTATGGTTATTATGTTTAAAATAAAATTCCAAAGCTAAATTATGTAGGTAATTACTTATGACACTTTTATGCTTACCTACATACCGCTATGGTGGTTATATGGGTGTTAAAGATACCTATACACAGAATATATATGACCTATAGCAGAATTTCAGGTAACACAAAAGGTTCGACCGCAATTAAGAGAGCACGGAAATAGTTTGTAAAAGATATTTCTGAAGGTTATGTGAATGGCTTTAATGAAACTTGTATACGTCTGTCGGTTGTTCTCCTCTACAGGGCGCATTTCTGTAAAATTCGATAAAGCGAAAATAATTTATCTCATTTTTCTTTATATGTAAATTAAGTATGTATATTTAACCCATAAAGTTAATATACCTAGCGGAATAGAGGAACAAACATGAGCTGTCAAACGAAACCGAAATTTAATTACATGTGTGTGAGTAAAAATGTTTATGTATAGTGTCAGTGATGAACATCTTGTCACTATTGTCATTAAAATCAATACCTATGAGTCTAGTCGAATTGGCAAAAAGATTGGAAGTAATTCGTGTAGTTATAATTTTTTATGGAATCATTATAAGACATGAATATATGTTTCCTCTAAGTTTGCACCATTCCAGCTATGTACGGAACATCGTTTAATGTTATGTATTAACATTAAGGCCACCTTTATTGTGAAATTTCATTAATAACTAATTGTGGTAAGTTTAGAACATTTGGTTGTAAGATTTAACTGGCCTATTATTATTTGAGTGTTAGGGGCTATGCAGCTCAAGATGAGGCTGTAGTCACCAGAGATGTGCAAAATACTTTATTAAAAGTATTTAAATACAAAATACAAATACTTGTAATTTTTTTGTATTTCAAATACAAATATAAAATGCTTGATAAAAAAAGTATTCAAGTACAAAATACAAAATACGTATTTTCAAAATACTTTTTTCAGATAAAATACCTTTTTTCCGTATTATTTTTTTATTATTGTGATTGTGATCGTTTCCTTATCGATTGGTCTGCTGGAATGCATCCATTGACATAAATAAATGTCAAATTACCGAGCTTCATGATTGGTTTTTTGTTTGGCAGTGACATTGACATGACAAATTACCTAGCTCTATGATTGGTTGTTTTGTTTTGTTTGACATTGACTTGACATTTACATAAAAAGTAATTTGTATTTTACAAATACTAATTACGTTTTAAAAAGTATTTCAAATAAAATACTAAATACATTTTGAAAAAAAGTATTTCAAATACAAAATACAAATAGGTATTTTGTATTTGTATTTTAAATACTTGTATTTCAAATAATTCACATCTCTGGTAGTCACTGCGACCTAAAAGATCTATTGTAACTTGCCACCTAATTATAGTAACTCTTTGAGCCCAGCGGCTTCCAAGAAGTCGAGAATCTTCCTGGTTTTAAGAGTTTTTATTTCCTGATTTGAATGGCTTGAACGAATCAACGGCCCATTCAACTTTGTTTGGCCTGAAGTTTCTTGCTGCTCTTCTCCAGTCCTCATTGTTAGGCCTAGCGAGGCAGCTTTGAGGAACGTTCATTCCATTGGCGTCTGCCACTTTTACTGGCCTAACGGCCAAATACTCAAACGAATCTTAAAGTTAAGGCCACCTTAAATTTAAAAAAGTTGTCAGATTTGACAGAAACTCTATGAACCTGGCAGCTTCCTTAAAGTTAAGGAGACCTTAACTTAAGATTTCAGCTAAGAAGCCTTTGAGTATTCGGCCGAAAGTCATGCTATCTATTTTAACATTTTATTGATAAGTGTTGTAATGAGGCCAATTATGGTACCTACTCATTTGTTGCAGAAATAAAAAATAGTAAGCTAACAAATAAATGAATAATTTGATAATATATGAAACCTTTCATTTATCTATTATGGTCAGATATTGCTTTTGTTATTTATAAGTTCGTATAATATCATTTTTTTTACTAGTGACCCTAACGTGAGTTGATGCAAAACGCTACCGTAAACTAACGGATTTACTGTTCACAGTCAATGCAAGTAAAAGAGACGGGTGGTAGAAAAATATAGACGATTCAAAAGTACTTAATAATTAAGTTTATTTGAATAAAGCTTATTTCACTTTCACTTTCACTTTCAGACAAAAAGTTTTCATCAACTCATAGTAGAGCCACAGTAATATGGGTGAGGCTGCTAAAATTGACAAATATCTCACAAAAATACAATATTTTGTGTTATCGTTACACAAATGTAACCTAAAACGATCATTTTTTTGGTTTAAAGTTATATTCATAATGGTGATTAAAATATACTCAATTAATACAAGACCGCCAAAATGCAGGCAAGTAAGATAAGTTTTGCATACCCATTGCCGCGTTTTTAGTGAAACGACTAATTTAGATATCAGATTATTTACTAAAAATAAAAAAGTAAAGGTCTCAAGGTCGCAGGTAGGTCTGAGGTCTGACCGTAGCAAACTTCACTCCCCTCGTACGACTGATTTGCACGGCCACCGACTCCACTCCGCACTCTCCGCACTCCACTCCGCACTCTCCGCACTCCACTCCACTCCACGCAGTTCACGCTGCCCGCACTGGTTTCTTCGCCAAATGTGTTAAACCCGTACAGGGTTCCTGAGAAATCCAGAATTTCTAGTTATTATCCAGAAATATGAAATTGGGTACTGCCACTAGTAGGTAGGTATTCAGTGCTTGATAATTGAAATTGAACGAGGTGCAAGTAAAGCCGGGTCAGAATAGCAAGCTAGCTCGTACATGGAGGGATTTATCAATTACAATTTATTCTGGGTTGAAGTGGCAGTTTTAAATCAAAAGCAGTAACGGTTACATACTAACTGATGGCATTTTAATATATTCTAAGGCATTTAGTAATTTTACTTTTTCATAATGATTACACAATGAACTATAAGGCACTTTTTAAGCAGGGATTATGATGTAATTAATGAATGATTGTTGATAAGCTAACTAGAAACACTACCGATAAAACGAGCTATGACAACACAAAATGTCCTATTCTACTTATTATTTAAATACACAACTTACCCAGTATGGGATTGTAATTTTCACAGACACAATAAAGTAATAATATTAGCTTTGCAAATAGATTTAGACGTCCATATAAAGATTAATTAAAAGAGCGTAATTTAACAGCTGATTCATAAGCAAGCGATCCGTCAGTCCGTTGCATCGATCCACGCGGCGGAATCGCATTCCTTTCCTCGCCCCTGCGCCTGCGCCCGCGCCCGTGCACTCACGGCTCGGAGATTCATTAAATTGAGACTACGCACCGCGCCGTCTGATTATTTATTATTGTTTATTTTCTACAAGTTTTGTAAATATATTTTTATTTATTTATCTTTAATATACTTAGGTTTAATTTTAATATATACATTTATTAAACGACTGTATATAAACGTAACAAGCGTTACACCATAAAAACGACAAAAAAAGTCACACAAAAAATTTAAATTTTACCTATATAATGAAAAAAAGCAGCACAGTGCATGTCTAGCCGGTCATAGATAGAAAATAGGTTCCATATAAAAATGATAATTTTTTATAGGGTGCAAATATAAAGGAAACCAAATTAAATGATTGTGATGATTTTCAAAACTACCAAAATTTCAGTGGCAGAAAAACGTGAAAAACTAATTTCCATACGTCACACTAGGGTGCAAAATCAATCATGTATTTAGGTCAAAATGTCTAACCCTTTCCCCAGTTTACAAAACTACACAGTTTTCCCCAAAGCCGCAGTGACCAAAAATATATTTTTGGATATTTTATTTAATTTCTAACGCTACGTTGGTTCGATTAAAATAAATGAAATGTGATAATGTAGATTGAGGTGTAATAAAGCGTATAAAAAATTACGCTGACTACACCTGTATTCTCTGGTTAGTTATGACCAATAAACAGTTTTCACCGAATTTCACCCCCTTCCGTAAGGGTGGTAAATGCAATTATTTTTTTATACACGATTTTTGACTTATACAAAACCATCAGGAACGTTTTTGCATCTCCGGAGAATTTAATCCAATCTTTATAAAAAGTAACATAAAAGTACTTACCTATTATTTATCTTCTCATAGACAATTATTATTACTGTATCGAGTAATTTAACGCGATTTTTTTTACCGAATTTGCTAAAATTGCTTTTATGTCCTGCATGAGCGTTCAAAATATTTTCGCTTAAAAATATAGGGCGCTACTAATGCCCCTTCTTTCGTCTACGTAATCTAGTTTCGTAACTGGTTTCGATGAAGGAATTATTTTTCCCTGCATAATGTGAACTGTGCCTTAACACTGACCGACATCGACGTAACGACCCGTAAAATGGACGAACCTTCGGAATGACAGACGAATATCCTTACAAAATATCTCTTTTCCTTGAATATAGTGAGAATTGTGTGTTTACGATGTCTTGACAAGGAAAAAGGGTTTTGCAGGTCACACGGTTCACAGCTGAAGCCTTATCAGATTTATAGCCTTGTAAGATGGACAAAGAAATTGTGTTTGCTTTTGAGAATGAAAATGAAGGAAACAATTTAAAGAATTTGTATCGTGTGTTTTTTTAACAGTGATCAAATTTTGTGGTGTGACCATTTCAAACTGAACAACTTTGTCTATGGGACTAACTTAATCAGAGTAAAAAAAACAGCGGTTCCATACATTTTGACCGAGTAGATATTTCGATGTTTTCTATGGAACAGCTATTTTTTTTGATCTGATTAAGTTGGTCCCATAGACAAAGTTATTCAGTTTGATGGTCTTAGCCATACCACTAAATTAGATCACTGTTCAAAAAAACACACTGTAAGTAACACTCATTATGTGTTGTTGATAAGAGAAATCTTAATTTATTTAATAGATAAGTACCTACCTACCTAGTAAAAGTTAAGTTTGTTTCATATTTCTCAGTTAAAATAATGTATATAGGTAGTACTATCTTTGAACAGTTGGCTCTAGTAGTTTAAATTATTGATAAAAATGACGACTTCTTCGCTTTTCAAACATTATTAATTACACTTTCGACAAAAAACCTTACGTTAACTTTTCAACTTCGCCGAGAAAAAAAGCGGTGTTATATAATATCGCTGACCTCACAATTGACGGCTAGAATTCTTAATTTAGGACGTTTTTTCTCATAAATTACGAAATGATTCGTCAGCTCGTCTAATTTTCATATTGGGTAAATGAAATGTTGCCGAATAGACGTTGAATTAAGTATGATATTTTCTTTTGGTTTCATGATTGTTTGGTTTTTCGTAGGTACTATAGTGGTAGGGTTGCCAACATGTCTTTGGCGAAGTATAGTATTTTTCAAATTAAGCTATAAAAAATATAGTACACTTAAAAAAAATATAGTATTTAATAGACAAATATATTTTTTTACTTATTTATTTTTATAAAAACTATTTTTTTTCCAGTTTTTGCATTTTTAACAAGTTTTGGATATTTTTGGAGTCTTTTTTGTGTCTTTCGCTTTTTAATCGGCGTTAGTAGCGGCGCATTTGAATTGACCTTGACGCACTTTAGTTATCGCTACCACTTTCCATAGGTAACTAATTTATCTAAGACTTGAGTTATATTTCTCAAAGAAAGAACAATGTTATATTTTGCAGATAATTACCAACAAAATCTCGAAACAAAATAGAGCAGACCAACCAATGACCAAACTATCGTTTGAAGATTTTGAATTTGACATTGATGCCATAATACAGATACTTTCAGAATTCAAATACGATATACACTACACGCTATCGAATCAGTCAAAATGCACGATCACAAATTAGTTCTTTAGTTCAGTTAGTTTCTTTGCGTTCGATGTTAAAAATATAGTATTTTTGCGTACTATATATTTCTTCAACAGTATATAGTACGCAGACCCGAAATATAGTACAATACTATATATTATAGTACGGTTGGCAACCCTATATAGTGGCAAAGTCAAGATTTTGTCGTATTAGAATAAGTAGGTATATTTATAATAAATAAATTGGTTGGAGGTTAAAACGGTAACAATCTTTAAATAAAAAATATCTGTGTCTAATGGCGAAGTATTTGATGTTTAGTTTTTTTATGAAAATTAATAAGCCTTAAGTAGTTAATACATTTCACAATGTTTAAACTAGATACTGTTGGAATGTAGGTACTTACATCCACAGAATACACATTCTTCATCATATTAGGTACCTAGGTACTTGTAAGCAAACGTAAGTATATTATTATGTGGATCGAATAAATTCACAATCCTGTTTCAAAGAAAAATACCTAGTTTCGCTTAAAATTATGAAGCATTTATTGCTATAACAATTCTATATTAAAAGAATAAAGTTCAAAACGACGATGTAGGTATAATAGTGAAATTGGATGTACCTAGCCTAATATAATGTTTGTTGTTATTAGCTATAGATATTATTACCTAGTTATCTGTACCCTTAGCACGAACAGCTATCGAAAAAAAAACGCGCGTAAAACCATTCGATAGATAAATTTTGTATTGGAAATTTGTACAGCGCCATCTATCGCCAAAGTTTTCCATAGAGAATTATTGTCTATCGAGTAATTTTACGTGCGTTTTTTTTTCTCCATAGCTGATCGTGCTAAGGGTAGTGTACGTAGGTAGGTAGGTTAGGTACTTGAGTTGTCTGTGTTTTTTTTATTAAAATCAATAACCTATACTTAAAACTTTACTTCGAGCAACAATAGATTTTAGAGGAGCTCGGTGCCGCAGTGGTTTAGCGCCTGGCCCAGCGATTGCGGAAGTTAAGCAATGTTCGCAAGGGTCGGTCATGGGATGGGTGACCAAAAATGTATTATCTCGAGCTCCTCCGTGCTTCGGAAGGCACGTTAAGCCGTTGGTCCCGGCTGTATTTGCAGTCGTTAACACCCACCAATCCGCATTGGGCCCGCGTGGTGGGTTATGGCCCGTCCTCCTTACCACCCATAAGGAAGGCCTGTGCCCCAGCAGTGGGGACATAAAAAATGGCTGATGGACATACTTAAAACAAAAACCATTTAAGTAACCTACTTACCTACAACTCTGAAACACAGAGAAAGCAATAACTACGTAAGACTCTGAAATTGTGATGCTATTTGGGCGATTTCTAACAGTCCTTCATCAGGAAAACTGTCACAAAACAATGTGGGGGAAAACCGGTCCCCCGAATTTATCCCTTTTTGTCCAGTAAGCAAGCATGTCAGCTGTTAGTCTTTATTATGAGTAAACTGGAATTTTTTTGTGTCATATTATGGGATTATCCTGTTTTTGCTGACATGGTGGGACATCGGCTCCATTATTAACAAATGTAGAGTCAGCGTTGAATGTAATTGTATTATGGAGACAGTTTTTAGCCCACAATAATATAAAAAAAAACATAATAAGGGGACAACCGATGTATTCAAATAAATACCAAAACCATAAAACATTCTAAAACTTTTTGTACGTAAGTACAAAGTTTAGAAGATGTAAGTATTCCAGTATTTCGTATTTTCTTCAGGTTTTCGTTCTCACGGTTCTACCAATTTTTGAGGCTTTACGTATTAACACAAGATTATAATTTATATCCTATAAACTTTACTTCAAAACCTTTAGAAAATGCGAGAAGCCGAAATTCATAGATTTGTTTTTTTTATTTATCTAAAGCAGTTTAGTGACTACCCTGTAAATTATGTCGTATGGATTTAGGTCGTATAGACGTATACTGAGAGTTGAAACTCGTATAAAATTAGGTACCTATTCCTAATTGTCAATTTGGAATTTCTACGTTTTAATGAGCAATTGTCTATGATTAAAATATCCTGTCCCTCAAGCGAAGTTGGTCTTTCAAGAGTGATAAATAATGAATGTATTTTTCGTCTTCTTATTTAATAGGTAAATTCGTTATATTCAAAGCTCTTAACAATCTGTTATTTGCACTCTTGCTTCGTAATTTGACTCCATCATTATCATTCTATTATTGCTCGAAAAAACACTTTTAATTTTTAATTGGTGGACTTAAATTTGCTTTTGCTACTGATAAAGTTAAATTCTAAAGGCCATTCACAAAAAAGGAATGCGATTAATTAAATTCTAAAGGCCTTCACAAACGCCACTTTGAAGTCAAAAGACCCTTAATACTCGTACTATTATGTATTCTGTCTAATGCCCAAAATTAATTTTGAGTGACGTTAACATTTACCCTACTCAGTTCACACACACTAAGTTCAAACCTTCAGTTTTGATTGTTCATTTAAACAGTAGGTGTATTATGTTTATGAGTTAACAATTAGGTACTATAATCGATGGCGACTGTAATTGAAATTTTTATGACAACTTTTAGTTTAGAGTAGTAACCGCGAAAGATGCTGTGCTAAATTGCATACAAAATTACTCACTACAGTCGGTATCGATTACTACATTCGCTATCTAGTAAACGTAACTGTGCACTGTGCACACTCATAATACAGGCACTGGTATTATGACGTTATCTGTGATTCAATTCAATAAAAGATTTTTGCAACACTGTTTAACTCGTCAACGCCCGGAAAACAATATAACAATAGAAAATCTATTGTGTTATAATAATAATAATAATGTTTATTTATTCAACCAACACAGGGTCATACAAAATTAATACAATTATTAAATTAGAATTAATTAAATTAAATTGAATTGAATTTTACATTTTAGAACAATATCTCAACATTAGTAGGTGCATGAACCATACTGCAGTGATTCAAGTACAGGCAGTCAAATCTTTCTGCAAATGCGCTCAGGATGCCATTGCGGCTGGCCCGCACCCGGCGCACCAGTTATGTGCCCGATAGGGCACATCGGGCGTTGAAGAATAATACTTTTGCAATCTTCTTCTTATCGATTGAGGAATAGTGGCACCTCTAGTTTATCAAGCCGCCTGTAAGGCCTCTAACTTGGCTTAACGACTGTTATCAGGTGACAACAGCCGGGACCGACGGTTTAACGTGCCCTCCGAAGCACGGAAGCGCTCAGTTGTAATGCCACTTACTTAACGGTCACCCATCCGACACCTGGCCGGACCGATAACACGGTAGTTTCTTGATCACCAGCCATTTTTTATGTCCCCATACTGCTGGGCAAAGCCTTTTTTATGGACGGTCATAGGAGGATTTACCATTACATAATCCATAACGCCACAGTCTAATGTGGTTTGGAATGTAGATGGGTCGGCAGCGGCACGCAGGAACTCGAGATAGTAAATTTTTGGCTACCCATCCCCTGTTCAACTTGCGAAATTTGCCTAAACCTCTATGGTTAGTCTGGTCTAGAATAATAACAAAATAATAAAAAGGTTACGTTTCTCCCATCATCGTACCCACTTTTATAACACATTTTTTAGATCACTTTCTGATTTATTTATTTATTTGATTCTTTTCTCTATGATTTTTGTGCAAACAATTTTATATGAGCTAGACTCTAGAGTCTAGCTGCTAGAGACTTTTCCAACCTTAATAAACTAAGAACGTAAAAAATACCAATTGCAAGAGTTGCTTAAAATTTTCATTATTTTTTTGTAGAATGCCAATGGTAAGAAGAAATGTCATCCGAGTGCCGAGGCCCGAGGCAAGAAGTGCAAAATCCGAGGCTGGGACCAAAGAGCACGTTCCGTTAGGTTATAAAAGGTTATAATGTCAACATTTCACAAATATTATCTACGTTTGTATGAAGTTACGGAAACAAGGGAATTTTTATTTCAAAAAGATTATATTATTGTTTGTCATTTCATTTTAGTTGGGGATGTATTTAATAGCACTTTAAATTTGATGAAACCAGCTATAAAATTGTATAACATCACTTTTTTACAACAAGAATATACCTACACAAATTTAAATATTTAGTTATAATGGAAAATTATTACAATAATACATGACGTATGAACCGAGTAATGAATAAATATAATACAAGAAGGGTAAGGGAAAACAAATATGTGTGTTCTAAGGTCAAAAATTATAACGGTAAAAGGACTAACAAATATGTAAGTAAGTACTGCAAAGTATTTATAATAGGATAGACTTTTTAAGAAAAAATAAAAATATCTGTAAATTTACTTTAAAAAAGAAACTTAAATAAATTTAGCTTGAAAATCTTGAAAAGCAATAACGTGAATGCATGCATTTTGTTTAATATAGACACTATACATTATATAACAATGGGTGTGAACTTACTTGCCAACAAACTGCACTGCAGTTTGGCGAGATATACAAATGTGAAAACATCCTAATGTATAATTATAAATAAAGAAATTAAATTAAGTTATAAAGAACGAAGTAGGTATAGTTTAATTACTAAAAAAAACATCTAGGTACTTATTTTGATTTTATAGCTTATAGATCTAATAATTCAATTGCATCTTCGTATCCATGGCACAGAATATATAATAGTACTAACGTATCCATGGCTATCATAATTATACGGAGGATTCGTCCTGATGACGAGGAGAACTCGGATCGGAAATGTCAAAATATCTGTCAATTTTAAGTCAAAAACCTTCTCTTTTTAGGTTTTTTAGGTTATTACTTTAAAATAACGTGCTAGTGGTGATACATGCAAGCGATACTACATGTGTTAATACACTAATATCTTGGACGAATCTGAAGTATAGTTACTAGGTGTTGGATACCTCTACTTACTAGTTTTTTCGTAATAACTAGATGGCAAAAAAAGTCGTCTATAAAAACAAAAGAGCATCATCGAAACGTTAGGTGTAACAAAATTGAAAGCTATACCTACCTATTTATTCACTTCTATTTATGCACTTCGCGCTAGTATCCGTTAAAAGTGTTTTATTTCATGCCTGCCTACCTATTTAATTAAATACCACCCATGTCACACACCACAGAGAAAGCAATACTATGTCACACACGTTCACGGCTGAGACCAACTGACCGTTTTAATTTCCACTCTGCCACAGTGCTCACCCCGATTCTAGCTGGTTCCCGGAAATCCTGCGGCCTGGACGTTGAGTTTAATCATGGACGTATTTTTAATAAAGAAAATTGTGGCGCTAAAAGTTTTCCGTGTGCCATGATTTTTTTAATTCGAAGACCAAGTTGGTGGCCGGTAGGTATTAGACAATTAAACTTTTGTATTACAAACTTGAGTACTTTTTTATAATGTTTATTGCGACCTTCCAGTGCTTTGAAACAAATATCGGGCCGTGTAGGTACACTTTGCTGATAAAAATTATCATTTAATAATTAGAAGGACACGGAATGGCTACTGCAAATATCAATATTAGTCAGTATTCAAGATAACTTTTAAATTTAGAATTTGAAACTAATGAAAAGTAATTTTAGTTGCATAAGTTAAAGTTGGCAGTTAGGTATTAATTTTACTCATAAATCAAGCAGTCAAAACATATTAAATGTTGTGGTAAACCCATCGAAATGTATTGGTAAACCCTTCTTTGCGGTTCTCGTAATATTATCTGTAAAATCTTGACACGGGTAGGAATTTTGACACAGGTGTGTCGAATGTTATAATTTTTAAATTAAACAATTAACTCCTTCCAATAAGATTTTCCCGGAACCTTGATTATAAATTATTATTTTTGATAACATGGGATCGAATCGTGTTGCCCAGGATGCTACTGCTTATTGTGTTTTTATAGGGTGATAATATTTCTGCAAAGAAAGACTATCACCAATATCAAGAATTTCGTTTATAATCGCTTGTGTGGTTTTTTCTCAGGTAATGTTGATGGCTGTATTGTCATCCACAAGTCTGCAACTGCCGTCTATAAAACAAATATGCAACAATTGATATGGCGACAGAACATTCACTGATGTTCAATGTTGCGACTAAATATCGGATTGGCGTAACATACGTAACATGGCGCGACAGAACATTGAGGCCACAATCAATGGTGCGTCAGGCTGACAGTATTTTCACCGCTCGCTCGTTACCTTCACGATTTTAACAGCTCGCTCGTTACCTCCGCGCTTTTCACCGCTCACTCGTATTTACACCGCTCGCTTGTTACCTCCACGCTTTTCATAGCTCTCTCGTTTTTACACCGCTCGCTTGTTACCTTCACGCTTTTCACCGCTCTCTCGTTACCTCCACGCTTTTCACCGCTCTCTCGTTTTTACACCGCTCGCGTGTTACCACCACGGTTTTCACCGCTCTCTAGTTGTTTTACCGTTCGCTTGTTTTCCCGCGCTTTTCGCTGCTCCCTGGTTTTTTCATCGCTCGTTCATTACCTCTGAGCCACCCACTCGTTTCTTCTCACTATTCATCAATCGCTCTATAAGAAACTATAATGTTCAATCAATATAAAATCCTGTGATCACGAAGAGTTATATTGATCGCCATCGTTTATCTGATTCGTGCTCGCTCTTTTGATCTGAGCGATAGTATTTAGGTATTTAAGCAAAAATTACCCATATTTTTTTACATAGGTATATAAAAGCTCTTTCGCATACAAAACTTAAGAACTTACATTATAAATAACATCGAAAAAACCTACGGATTACCGTGCTTATTTGCAAATATCCAGAGATGAATTACTATATTGAACCTCGCAAAACATAAAACGACTTGACTCAAAACCCTTGACAAATCGAATAAAAATAAAAACGGAGCGGCATTCAGATGTAAACAAAGTCTTGAGGGAATAAAGAAAAACAGTTCTAAAGATTGGCGACAATTCGTTGGTCCTTTAGCAATTTATATTTTTCGAATAAAATTGTGTCCAAAGAAAATGTTTTTTTTTTATTTCATTACATGAAAATTTCTATTTTTAAAGCCTACAAATGAGGAATCATCTGGTTAATATTATTTGTAAGTTTACTATGCGCACAACTCCGGAAAATATTATTAAACCCTGAAAATCCTGCCCTATCCTAACAAGACCACCGAAATGAGGTATGCTATCTAAAGCGATTTATCAGGTGTAAGTGTAACTATCAAAAGACAAGATATTGACAGTTGTGAGTCGATAAAACGCTAATTACGCGATATTAGTTTTAGTGTTCATGCTAGGGGGCAGGGATTTTATCTTGTGCGATGTCGTTGTAACTAGGTTTATTTCTGGATGAAAATACCGGAATATCGTCAGGAAATTAAAAAAAAAACAATTAACCCTAACCTAACCTTGAAACAATAAGGAAGTACTCAAAAATTAAATATAATAGGTAGGTATACGCGTTTTTCTTTGTAAAAAATAAGAAAATGTTTAAAAAAAACCGACTTCAAAAAACCTACCTCTAAAAAGCAAGAAATTATATTCGTAATAATAAAAACTTTTAGAATAAAAAAAAGGAATCTGTACTCCAGCCCCACCCGACTTCAATAGACGTATTTTTATTATAACGAATATTATTTCTTGCTTTTTAGAGGTAGGTTTTTTGAAGTCGGTTATTTTTTTTTAAACAATTTTTTATTTTTAGTGTAGGTACCTTGTAAGTAAGGTATATTATATTATGTAGAAAAATCGGCTCAGCCAAACGTAAGATAATCGCGGAGAAACATACATACATACGGGTCAAACTAAGAACCTCCTTTTTTAAGTCGGTTAAAGAACTACACTTAGATATTCCTTTTCCAACAAAAAATATATTATCTTATTCAGTTCATAAACAAAGAAGTTATACGACTGATCATCGAGTTAGTTTAGACAAAATCATACTATTTTCGTGCTTTTTACAAGATTACTTGAAAATTACTAAACCGATTTCCAAATTTTAAAAAATGGGACCAACTTGGGAGTTTACCTAATGTAATAACGTTTGAATCATCAATCGGTCTAGCCCTCTTTGAGTAATCGGTGGACATACACAATAAAAAAAACAAATATACAGATGAAAAGAGAACCTCCTCCTTTTTTGGAAGTCGGTTAAAAAATATTTATTTCAAAACTGAAACTGCTAACAAGCATACACTGACTGAATACAGCTTCACTTTAAATAATAAATACATCATTCCCAGATCTCTGCTTGCAATAAAATATTGGTTTGATGCAATTCTGACAGAATTTCCGATCAGAAACAAAAACAAACAGAATCCACTTACCAGCCCGAGTTACTCACAAATATCTGTCAGATAAAAAATCTGTATGTTTACTTTATTTATAACCAGGCTTCCGGTCGAGAATTGATCGCCGGACGTCGGGCTATGTTTAGCGATGATCTTCGAGTACCCGGGAAAATTACTAGGTGGATTATCTGGGGCCTAATCACTCTAATTTTCAACGATTCGGTTTCGTTTACAGAATAATACTCGCTTTAGTTTTGTTAGAATTGTTGAATACTCTGCCTAAGGAGTCTAGGATTACAATCTGGGACAATTTAAGTGAAAATTATGAAGCTAAACCAAAGATTTTTAGGTAAATATAACCTAAATGACAACGTAACGTTTTTGGTTTTATCGTTCGGAATTACCGCGATTGGGCTCCGGTACTAATAAAAATGTGTTATAGGTAGGTATGTTTACATCGATAAAACACGATACCATAAATTAGGAAAATTCAATGGTTCCCACCATCACTTGCTTCATCCGTTCATGATTTTTTTTGTATTGAACCGAGAAAACAGGATGCCTCTACATAATTTTAAATTGTGCTTAGATAAGTATGAAATTATAACGTAGAGACTTGTTATTCGGGTAAATGATTCAATTCAACAGACTATCACGAATCAGAAATTAATAATACTATACTAAATAATATTTAAAAAAATACGACACGCACCAGATCAATACTCAGACGGGAATCGAACCCGCGATCTTTGGATATCCGGTCCAATGCTCTGACCGCTGAGCTACCGAGTCACTCAGAGCAGTCAGTCAGCGAGTCAGCGGTCAGAGCATTGGACCGGATATCCAAAGGTCGCGGGTTCGATTCCCGTCTGAGTATTGATCTGGTGCGAGTCGTATTTTTTCTAGTATATTATTTAGTATTGTATAAAAATAGCATTGTGAATGCAAAAATCTCAAATTTCAAAAATTAATAATACTATTGACAAAATCATCGCATGGCTACACTATCAAATCAACTAAAAATTAACTTGAACAAATCGTGTTTTATACAATTTAATAAATATTGAGGAGCTCGGAGCTCGGTTGCGGAAGTAAAGCAACGATCGCAAGGGTCGGTCATGGGATGGGTAACCAAAAATTTATTATTTCGAGCTTCTCCGTACTTCGGAAGGCACGTAAAGCCGTTGGTCCCGGCTGCATTTGCAGTCGTTAACACCCACCAATCCGCATTGGGCCCGCGTGGTGGGTTATGGTCCATCCTCCTTACCACCCATAAGGAAGGCCTGTGCCCCAGCAGTGGGACATAAAAAAAATGGCTGATGGACAATCAATCTTATAACCATAATATTCATCATCATAACTGATGGGCATAGGCCTCCCCCAAGGATCTCCACGAATCTCCATGAAATTATTATGCAGAGATATTGTTATTAGGGTAAAAGATTAAATTTTAATAAATATGAAACTGCAAGTACATACCTTCAGTCGACAATTTTTTTTTACGAGGGCACCACTGTTAAAAAATATGAAGAAACAGAGAAATGTTATTAAAGTTTTCTAAAAGCATCGAAATATAGTTATCTCTTGCGATGACATGAAAATAGATGAAATACGTAGAAATTAAAGTACCTATTGCGGTGAAAATTTCTAAATAATACAATCGCCCCCTAGAAATAGAATTTCGCCTCGATTCAATTTCGCCGCCTATTCTCCAAAACATATTATGACCGCCTTAATCGTGGAGGCGTCTGGCTCAAACCCATCAATAATTTCGTTTAATGAAAGGACGACAGGGTTGTGTGAGGCTCCCTTTGTCTGTCATCCATCACTCATGTACACGAATTTCAATTAGAATGTAAGATAAAATGCTTTTCAGTTCAGCAACATAATGAAATTGTTACGAATCTTTAGATAGCTACCTTGCTATAGTTAACGGCAAAGTGATTTTACCTACTATAATTGTTGGAAAAGCCTGAAAGGAGTTGAGTGACACTCGAGCATTGTTTTTGAATAATTGTAAATATTGTTTGTTGTAATGAGTACCAGTAAGTATCTACGTGATTATTTCCTCTGTGTCATGTATGCCAAAAATGTATTTTTTATTTTTTTTAAGCAAGGCTGATTCATATTTTGATTTCAGGACTCATAATAAATAAATACGTAGATCACCTTTTTGCTGTTTTCATTATAAATTGGTCCACAGATTTTAATTCCCAGTAGACAACCAGTTGGATTACTTTTCCCGAGTTGTATCACGGGTAAACCTACTTCCCCGTGGTACAACCACATGGACCACGCATGGGTACATTTACTGCCCCGTGCCAATGTATTCTGTGCCCGTGCCGTGGTACAATCAGTTGAACATGGCAGTTGTACAGTCGGCAACGAAAGTCGCTTAACTCGTTTTTTTTGATAAATGTTCCAAACTGTAAGACATCTGTCAAAAAAGTTGCTATGACAAAGTACTAAAGTGCTAAGCAACTTTCGTTGTTGACTGTACCACGGGTCGGGAGGGAATTCTATTTGTCAAGAGTGTATACTTATCGGTCGAACTACAATAGTTTGATTCACGTTCGTACGAAAGATCGATTGTGCGATTCATGTTCACTCGTGCGAAACGAAAGATCGATTTTTCGACGAAAGTTTAAGCGAAAGCCTAGATCAATTTGTGCGATGAACGTCGAAGTCGAAAAGTGAAGAAACGTCAACCTCCTTTAAAAAAAGGGATAAAGTAAGCCACAGGCTCACAGACCATACAACAAGTACTTACGCACAGGCTACACAAAGGTTCTGTATGATAATGCCAATGATATAAAAACGTCCTCAATACCACAGGGTCAAAAAATCTTCTGAGACTGAGACCCAAACTCTGGTAATTCTTTGGGCACAATATGATAATATGGAAAAAGTGATCACTCCGACCATTGTACTCAATTCTTTGTGAATGAAGGATATAAGAAATTAATTAAAAGATCACAAGGAAAATGTAATTTAATCCAAACGTTTAATAAGAAAGACTTTATAAGAAGGCGAGCAGTCGATAGCCATGATGTGAAAACTTTTTAGGTAAATATGAGCAAGTAAGGGAAGATAAAATGAATTTAAAATTTCTTCACAGGATCTAATATAACATTTTGAAGCCTCGCAGAAGTTGGTCGTCAACTCAAGAAAAGTTTTGATTGCAAGCCGAGACTTTTTTTAATATGACTGTTTATTATTATTCTCGAAGATAGCGAAGGAAACTTGGTTTCCGACGAGACTCAGCGGAAACAGATATGGCGAAAATACTTTGAAGAGCTTTTAAACTGCCACCCGCCAGAACGCCCAACCGATATCAGTGAGAACGAAGTTAACGAGGAAGAAGTCGCACCACCCAATAGCAAAGAAGTTGACCAAGCCATCATAAGGCTCAAAAATAATAAATCCCCTGGCATAGATGGAATCCCTGGCGAAATATGGAAATGCTCCGGTGAAGCGACCTTATTACGAATCCACAACCTGATATCAAAGATATGGGAAACCGAAGAACAGCCATCGGAGTGGAATACCGGTGTAATATGTCCAATACATAAGAAAGGTAACAAAAAGAAGTGCTCTAACTACAGAGGTATTGCGCTACTACCAACTGCCTACAAGATTCTATCTTATATATTGCTGAGGAGACTGGAACCGTATGCAGAAGACATCATAGGCGACTACCAGTGCGGCTTCCGAAGCAATCGTAGTACAGTTGATCAGATTTTTCTGCTTAAACAACTGATGGAAAAGAAGTGGGAATACGCGCAGAGCCTCCACGCACTCTTTGTCGACTTTGCTAAAGCCTATGACAGCATCGATAGGAAAGCACTGTATGGGATTTTGCTCAACTTTGAGATACCCAAAAAACTAGTCAGGATAGTCGAAGTCGCCACAGGACTAAGCAAAATGCGGGTTAAAGTTGATGGAGAGCTCACCGAAGAGTTCTCAGTGATAACCGGCCTTAAACAGGGAGATGCCCTATCTCCTATGCTGTACAATTTGGTTCTAGAACATGTTATACGGAAAGTACAACTAACAGATGGTGGAGTACAACTTAATGGACAGCATAAGATAATTGGGTACGCAGATGACTTAGCTCTACTAGGGGAAACGGAGGAACAGGTTCGGATAGCGGTAACAATACTGCAGAATGAATCCAGCAAAGTCGGCCTCAGAATAAACCAGGTTAAAACAGAATACCTCCTAATGAAGCGCCATAGAAATACCAGACTGCCACGAAACAACCTACATGTGGAAGATGTGGTGTATAAGGGTGTCGAAAACTTTAAATACCTGGGCTGCACTCTTACAGACAGCCACACAAGAGAACAGGAGATTGACATCCGCATACAGAATACCTTGAGGTGCTGCGCTGCTCTTCATAAGGTATTGGTGTCCAAGCTTCTAAGCAGAGCGACCAAGATTCGTATATATAAGACAGTCATCCGTCCAATCTTGATGTACGGCTGTGAAACTTGGACACTTACACAGAAAGAAGAGAATAAACTCCTAGTAACAGAAAGGAAAGTGCTCAGGAAGATTCTGGGACCGGTAAGAGCAGACGATGGAAGCTGGAGAATGAGGAAGAACATTGAGATAGAGGAACTAGTGGCGACACCCAATATATTGGGAGAATCAAAAGCGCATAGGTTGCGGTGGCTCGGGCATGTTGAGCGAATGGGGGAGGATCGGGCGACGAAGCGTGCTTACCTGGGCGTGCCTAGAGGACGAAGACCAGTTGGCCGACCCAAGTACCGCTGGATGAACCAAGTCGCCAAGGACCTGCACGAACTCCTGGAAACTAGCGACTGGCAAGAGATCGCGCAAGACAGGGAGCAGTGGCGCCACCTTGTGTCGGAGGCCAAGACTCACTTCGGGTCGCTGAGCCATCGGAGTAAGTAAGTAAGTTTAATATTATTAGCAGCAAAGCATTTTTAGAACTAATTAACTTATTTATATTCTGAAAACATTATTTATAGCATGACATCCGCACGCAAATTCGTCTCTGTGTGTGCGCGCGCGCGCGTGTGTGTGTCCCTTAGGCAACCTTTAACCAGGACATAATATATAAATATGTTTTAATCGTTCAGTAGTTTTTGCGTGATTAAGTTACAAATATCCAAACTTTTACATTTATAATATTAGTTTTATTTGGAATAAACAATAAGTAACTACTTAGATTTTTTTTAGAATAAAGAAAAAGGTGTTGGCGAAATATGAAAGGAATGGTTGATTTCAAGTTGGCTTTTCAGGAGGTGCGTGGAATTAGATAGGTAACCTACCTTTGCTAAGTATAAACTAAGCATAGTAGTGAATGAAACACAAAAAAACTCTGTGTTTCAACAGCTTCAATTCATCAAATATGTTTACAAAGAAAATGAGATACAAAACTACGTTTTGAAGTCTTGAGAATTATTATGTCTATTACGTAAATATTTCATTTCGGTGCCAGGCGTCTACTTCTTCTGTTGAATAAAGAATCCTATTATTGTTACGTCTCTTACGTCTTAGCTAATTTGTCATACAATAGAAATTATCTTTATGTAAGAGTACATTGCCATTTTTGTACCATGTCACATTTACAAATTTGTTTATCTTTCGTTAGCATATCGTATTTATTAGAAATCTTAATGTGACATGGGAGTATACGTAGCTATTTGAGATATGGTTTTTTCAGAATTTTATTTCCTAGGGCGAATGCGCTAACCCAGTTGGACATCAAGCTCCTTAAATATGCCTTACAGCTTGACCCTAAAGAGTTGACAAAAAATGAGGGCGCCATCTTTCTAAAAGCTTTTGGATATTAGTTTTCAATTCAGTGCCTTAGGATGGGTAGCCTAAGTATGTCATGCTCTCTTTAATCATTTCTGCGGTGGTGTCGTGTGGGGCGGGTCGTTACGTTCCCTCAAATATGGTTGAGCGAAGCGATGGCTGGTCCACGCGTCATGCTCGTGAACGGGTGCTGCCAGTGGGAATGGGTCTGCTTCTGAGTACCTATCTTAACGCATATTGAATTGTAAGAATTGCGTTTTTTATTGTTATTTTTTATGTCTTGTCTCAAGTATTTTTTGGTAAATTTTGCCTACTTAGGTGCACTTTCGAGTAGCAGACATAGTGATTACTGATTTCTCAACTAGTTGAAAGTTATTTACTCTCACAATTACCTATCCGATATGTAGTAGGTATTTAATTTCAACCTACCTACCCATTGTGTACAAACTTTTGTTAATTATTGTGATGGAAAATGACCTCACTTTAAATGTGGAGCTCATTTTTCAATGTTGACGACTCTGTATGAAATATAGAGGGAGAAAAAAGCAGCCCTTGACGAGTTTCTTGCCGGTTCTTCTCGTTACAAGGTCTCCCGCTCAGGGTTTGCGAACCGATGGCGTAGCTTCTTTGACATTCACAAGTGCTTGTAACAGCCTAGACTGAATAAATGATTTTTTGATTTTGATTTTTGATTTTATGTAAACACATCAAAATCACGAATAATTTGGCAACACTGATTATATTTTGTACTGAAAATTTTTAGTTCCATTTTATTTAATTTCAACTCTTTATGGCCAAGCTGTACATAATAATATAGTTACAGGACAGGGTTATTTTGTAAGACACCAACAACCTCACAGGAGTAGATTATCCATGTCCATCAGCCATTTTTGATGTCCCCACTGCTGGGGCACAGGCCTTCCTTATTGGGTGGTAAGGAGGATGGGCCATAACCCACCACGCGGGCCCAATGCGGATTGGTGGTTGTTAACGACTGCAAATGCAGCCGGGACCAACGGCTTAACGTGCCTTCCGAAGCACGGAGGAGCTCGAGATAATACATTTTTGGTCACCCATCACATGACCGACCCTTGCGAACGTTGCTTAACTTCCGCAATCGTTGGGCCAGGCGCTAAACCACTGCGCTGCGCCAGCTCGAGGAGTAGATTATTAACATGATAAACAACAACAATTTGTTTAACGACTTTTCCGAATAAGACAAAAAAAACGTCTTTCCATACAAATATCCGTGCAGCTTGATCGAGCTATGTATGAAAAGTCTATATTTTTTGCCTTTGTTGGAAAGTCGCAGAACAAACGTCGGTGTTTATGATGTCAGTAATCTACTCCTGCCACAGAATACATAATAGTCTCCTGCGAGGTTTTTTTTATTTTTATTTATTTATTTATGAAGGTTAACAACAGCTCATAAATTTGTAATAAATTACTAATATAAGTAAAGCGCTTATTACACCATCCTGAATGTCGGACCCGGAATTTAGTGTCCGATTTAGGACGAGAAATTCAGTCGCCAATTAGACCGTCCTGAATGTCGTATCCGATATCACAGCTTTACGATCATACAGTAGTTAAACGAATGTTCTTGTAGCTGTAAAAATACAAAGCTAGGTAAATAGGAGGTATATGTAGGTAGCTAGGTAGGTACGTGTCATTTTCAACGCTAATCTGAACTAGTTTTTAACCGACTTCATCAAAAGGAGGAGGTTCTCAATTCGATTGTATACTTTTTTTTATCGTTATTCGCGCGTATCTTCGACATTTATGGACCGATTTTGATGATTATTTTGTTGTTCGATTGAGTTTTCTTGCGAGATGGTTCCAATTTTTTTTTTTTCAAATCGGGTCAGTAGTTTTCAAGTAATCCCGAAAATACTATGACTTTACATCAACTACCTTGACGACTTTGTTATTTATGAACCGAATTAGATGATTGTTTTTGTTGGGAGAGGGATACCTTTGTGTAGTATTTTTAACAGACTTCAAAAAAAGGAGGTATTCAGTTTGTATATGTATGTACGTTTCTTCGCGATTATCTCACGTTTGGCTGAGCCGATTTTACTACCTAAATAATATACCTACACTACCTAATACGGAAGGTACTTATACTAAAAATAAAAAAAAATAAAAATGTTTAAAAAACAAAAAAAACGACTTCAAAAAACCTGCCTCTAAAAAGCAAGAAATAATATATAAATCATTAGATACGCATTATCATATCATTGTTATAATAAAACACGTCTATTGAAGTCGGGTGGGGCTTTTAGAATAAAAAAGAAAGTTGTAGGTACTCCAGCCCCACCCGACTTTAATAGACGTGTTTTATTATAAAAATGATAATGCGTAGCTAATGATTTATATATTATTTCTTGCTTTTCAGAGGCAGGTTTTTTGAAGTCGGCTTTTTGTTTTTTAATTATATTGATGTAGGTCAAAAAAAAAGGAAATCACAGAGTGACAACCCTTATAAACTTTTAGTCGTTGCGCCAACTGTCTATCTAGACAAACGGCGCGGCGGATTTTTTTTCGCCAACATCAAAGGCGTTGACTGACTGTACTCTTTATGCTGTGGTACTACTGTGTCGGAGCCGAGCGTCCTGAATGCGATTACACTGTCCTAAGTGCTTCCGATTTAGCATCCGTTATGTCGGAGACAATTTCTATCCTAATTAGGATCCTAAATCGGATCCTAGCTTCCTGAATGCAATTACACTGCTCTGAATTTAGGAGCGACTTCATATCGGGTCCGATATTTAGGATGATCTAATTAGCTCTTTAAACATAGTCGCACTCGTCAATCATACGCATGTCTACTGGAGGAATATAAGCTGCTAAGCTTAGAAAATAGGCGTACTCTTCTAGGCGCCATGACACTCTTTAAAATATGTAATAATAAATTCGACTGTATTGATTTATGCAATGGCCTGTATTATGTGGTTCCACGCAGTGTGCACAGGAGAGCAGTGCGCGTGCCTCGGCTGTTCTACTTGTCAACTTGCCGCACATACGCCGGCGCGCGCGCACCTCTTCACCGGCTCGCTGACACCTTCAATAAAGTTTTCCCGAATCTGGACATATTTGCTGAGTCGGAATCAAAATTTAAAAAAGTTGCCACTGAAACCTTAACTAATTTAGCTGATAATTTACCAAGTAATTGATAAAAATATCCTGACCTTAGTTTTTTTTTTTTTAAATTTGAGATTTTGTATTCACAATGTTACTTTATATATATATATATATATTTATATATTTTTTGTCAAACATAAATGTCGAGGGTAATTCCTCACATTGATGAATGAACGCTAGCCACGCGAAAGAGGTGTGGTACCAAATGTACTTAGTACTGGTAGGATTTCGATGATCCCACTAGTGACTCCATTAATTGCGGGTTCGTGTCCCGCCTTAGAAAATGATATGGTGATGAGTTGATTTTTTTCTAGTATACCTACTTATTTGAAAATTTATAAAATTAAAAGTTTTTTTTTTAGTTTATGTCTCATAATAAATTCATAAAATGTTTTATGTGCTATCTTTCTGTTAGCTTTTGTCACATTAGTTAGTAAGTAATTGAGTATCACATAATTAACCCGTGGATGATGGTGTGGGCTTCGCAATTAGCAAATTTGTTTTACTTAATATTTAGATCATAAGTTAAATTGTGAACGCTGTTTATTATCCCTAATAAATAAAATAAAATAAAACTGAACAACTTTTACTCTGAAATCGCGAAAAAAAATCAACTGTTTCATATTTTCGTTACTTATTAATTTTTGTATATAAATAACAGCTGATTTTTTTTTTCGTGATTTCAGAGTTGGTCCTATAGTAAAGGTTGTTCAGTATGATGATCCCTATCTGCCATATACTGGTTTTACATATATGAAAGGGTGGTAACTAATGAACTAGCAATACCTAGTGGCTGTGATAATTATTTACCCTTTGACAACAATAATTGTTGTTTTGTCCTCTAAAATACTCTAAATAGTCTCCGGTCACCGTCTTTCAATCTTCAAATACAATGCAAAGAAAAGGTGTAAATTTAATATTGGAAGCTCCAACACCTTCGAGAAATTTCAATCTTTCAGTTAATACAAAACAGATGTTTTAAAGATAATTCTGATAATTGGACAGTGAATTTACTAAAAATACAATAGCTAGAATGAATTGAATAAATCTATTTTAAAAATTAATGTAAATTAAAAGTCTATATAAGTGCGACATGAAAAAGAAACCCATTTTGACCTGTCAAAATGTCAATTTTTATCAATCATCGTTATAGAGAAAGAGAAGTAATATGTTATCTCATAAAATTGAATTTTCATTGTTATTTATAAATTGATAGCTAAAATAAAAATCGGCTATACAGAAACAGAAGAAATGAATCGTATAGATTGGCAATATTTCAAACTAGAACATACCTATTTATTTTAACATTACATAATTTTCTGACAAGCCAAATTAAAATTAAATAAATACTGGTGTTCTACGGTCATAGCAATTATATTCAAATACCTACTTCTAATTTTATTATCATTAACATCAACTTTAAAAAAAAGCTATTTGTCAGGTAAACGCTTGTATGGGATGTTTCGCGACGCGACTGAAAAAACTATTTGACTGCGTACCTTTGTAAAAATGTTGAACACACTCATAAAAAAACGTTAACGGCGAAAAAGTCTTTAAATGAGATGAAAGCTGTTTTTAGGTAAAAAAGTCATAAATTGTTGAGATTCTTGCCGGTTCTTTCCAGCGAGCGTCAGGGTCGTAGCAATGCTAAGCTTCTTTAAATTCACGAGTGCTTACATTTTGGTTGTTTTGAACGACTTATGAAAAGCTAAGTACAAACCTACACATTCTTTGGACTGAGAAAGAATCTTCTTCTAAGAATTGTATTGTAACAATTTTCACGTTAAAATTAGATCGGAGCTATATATTATTCTCTATGGCTTCTCGAGCCTCCCATTCGTTATCCTGTTCTATGTTACTTTCTGCTACAATAGCTGACACAAAGCCTCAATTGTAATGCAAATCATGAGAAGAGATACATTTTCACGCAAAAACGTCACGACTGTTTACATAATAAGTCCAATACCGAAAAAGGATTTTCTCTCAACACTTAATCCGTTCAAAGATATTCGTTATTCCTACGACTTAGGATATAATTTTGAATGAAAGGATACTATGGGAAGATACAATCATGTCGCAAAGTTTGGACTATTTGTGTGTAGGTATACAGGAGCTATTTTGTTGCGTAACTAATATAGAAAATGGAAGGCATCTTATAATAATATGATGTCTAGTGAATTACGTTATTCTCAAAGTTACTCATAGCTTTTAATAGAGAAAATTACTAAGAAGTGTTTTGTTTGAGCTGTAATTTTTCCATTACAGTCACGAGCAATAAGATTTACACACCATAGAACTTTGTCACATTATGTTTTGAATAACCTAGGTAGGTATAACATTATCACGCTGAGATATTATTGATTGAATGTGACGTATAGTTCTAAAGTGTGTACAATTATTGCTCGTGACCGTACGTAGATAGTACGGTCAGCAATGAAAGTTGCTTAACACGTTAGTATTTTGTCATAGTAACGTTTTTGAATAATGCTAATGAACTTTGACCTGCCAGAAAAGTTATTATAATGGAGTTCTTAAGTGATAAGCGACTTTCGTTGCTGACTCATAGTACAATACCTATAATGACCTTTATCAGATCTGGGCCCCTATTTTTGAATCGCTCGTCTGGCGTCGAGCGCTCTTTTCTACTGATTTTCGTTCGACATTTGACTCGACCTCCATACATTTGAGTCAAATGTCGAACAAAAATCAGTAGAAAAGAGCGCTCGACGCCAGACGAGCGATTCAAAAATAGGGCCCCTGATTATCAAAATACTGAGATTTAGTAGTTATTATGTAACTTTGTTGCAATCAACTTTGACGCAGAAACCGCAGATTAATTGCTGCTTTAGTAAGAACCAATATGACAACTATCTCACTTAAAGCAGCAATGTAACTGCGGTTTCAATCGATTGAAAGCGCAGTTGCATTGCTGCTTTAGTTAAGATAGTTGTCACATTGGTTCTTACTAAAGCAGCGATGTAACTGCGATTTCTGTCAGAGTTGATTGCAACAAAGTTACGTAAGTAATTACCCCCCCGGGTCCTACAGCTTCACAAAAAAGCTTATTTTCTTCAAAAGTCTGAATTCAAAAGATTGATAAGTATGTTAACCAGAATTTTGTAACTGTCTGGCAGTATCGATTGCCAGACCCTCGCTAGCGGAGTTTCAGTGCCTGTGTGCGGAAAGAGAACCGTAACGTTATGGGGTTTGTGCTTGATTACCGTTTTACCATTGAAAATGGTTATCATCAGATGCAAATCGCCTAAAACGTATTTTTGGCCATTCCTATCTCCGAGGATTTTGGGAGGATAGAAATGGGACTAGTACCAAAAGTTGAGGAATTTATCGAGACACATGTGAACGTTTGAATTTTTTAAATCTACTGGTAACTTTTTTTGGAATATTGCAAAATTCGGGTAAATTCGGGTTTTTTGGGAAGTGTTTGTTTACTAAATGGTAAATATTTCGGGAAAAAAACCGACTTAAGAAAAAATAAAAAAATTGGTCCTAGGGTATTAGTTTGGCTACAAAATGGCGATAATATTTTGAAAATCAGTTTATAATTGTGACCTGTAGGTTGTCCCTTTAGATTTGGAATGTAGAAAAACGGGTGTTTCCTTACATAAAAAGGGATGTAGCTTCTATGATTATTAACCGATCGTCATGGTAATAGTGTTAAAAGATGCAGAAGCAGACGAGAAGTGCATTCGTTGGAATATCGAAAATCGGTTTTTGATATGTCGGCCGCGTCGAGGCAGTTTGTGTGCGCTTTGTCATAGATTTTAGCTTTGAGTGTCATAATCTTAAAAATTAAATAGGCACTGCCTTGGTTACTTTAAAAACATAATAGGATTTTGCATTTGATTTAATTTTGGTTTTTTAAGTTTAAACTTAAATACACAGTTAACACCCAGACCCTTCACACAAATTCAAATTCATCATTGCAATTTCTCCCCGGCCGTTATTCGAACCCGAGACCTCTTGCATGGTGATATTGACCACTGCACCCCTCAGGTCGTCAACCTATAACAATAACTTGTATATTGACATCACTAAACGATTATCCACTCGCATTAAGGCGCGTAGCTACCGGTTGTTAAGGGCCCACCGAGCCTCCACTAGCGCCGCCAATCAAGAAAAAATCATTACACCGAAATAACTATGTTTAATGAAATTCTGAAAAATATAAAAACTAGTATTAGGAACTATTTTTGAATACGTTTTTTTCCTGGTTTAAATGTATTTGTGTAGTTAAAACCTGGAATAACACCTAAAGTAGCCACTTTGGGCTTAAACTAAGAATTTAACGCATACAAAAATAGTTGATAGCTAATACTAGTTTTTACATTTTTTTTGAATTTTTATTTAACATAGTTATTTCGTTGTAATGATTTTTTCTTGATTGGCGGCGCTTATGGACGCGCGATGCACCCTTAACGTAGAAGGTAAATTCACATTAGCGATTCCTGTAGGTTTTTTTGGCAATGTACCTAGTCATAAAAAACCAACAATTTTGCAGGTGTGTCTAATTAATCCAAGCCTTTGTTTACGAAACGATTAAGTGAATCAGGTAATGGATTATGTGTGTTGAGACAAAAGGGTTTTTTAAAGGCTTAATTAACTCGACACCTCAATTAGAAATAATGGGGTGTAACTGTCAAAAACGGAGAATTCTAATTTCATAAACGATAAGGTTGATTTTTAATTAGATTATACGTAGTACTTAATAAGAATTATGATAGGTACAGGCTGTCACGGAAATGAGTAGGTAATAATAGTACATTATGAGACAAGTTAGCTTAGGTTGCTCATTGCACACAAGACTGTGGGTTGCACCGCGTGTGCAGTTAGCAAGAGCTCACGAGTTTCATACGACGTTTTTCAACACATTTGCGAGGAAAAAACAAAGTAATTTACCACACAGCAACAAATACGACAAAAACAAAATATGATAATTATGGGAAAAGGCGCGCAGGTTCTTTTTTGTTTTTTTCACACGCCCAACGCAAGAATATTTTGCGAACAAAGGGATGAGTGAGCATACAGCCTACTTCAAAATTATAATTTTAAGTGATATATTGCAAATATTTTAATATTTTATAACAAAATATTGTGAATTATTTTAATATACAAAATTTAATATACTTACGGCGTATTTGTATGTTGTATGAAATTCAGATCTTTAGTTTTGATTTTGAGACTGATTGCAGTAACGCACAGGGCCCAATCGCGTTAATTTTTAACGATAAAGCCAAAACTAAATCGTTACAGTTTCAATTTCGTTTACAGAAAAATAATCGCTTTAGTTCTGTTAAAAAACAGTTACGTTGTCATTTATATTAGGTTATTTATTGATATTTATTAAAAAAAATGTTTTAGCTTTAGAATTCTCGTATAAATTGTCCAAGATTGGCATCCTAGGCTGCCTAGGCAAAGCTTTTAACATTTAACAAAAAAGGGTAATAGTATTTAATCGGGTAACAATAAATTCCCATTTTGGGTATCAAAAATACTGAATATAGCGTACCTACTGAAATACCACAGTCTTAAGGGTGCTTTATATAATACTGTGGAAATACTAAGTGGGCGAAGGACTGCGGGCGACTACAAATATTGAAAATGGGTGATTTTAAAATACAAATTGAGCAACTAGTTATTCAGAACGGTGCGATTGGACCCCTAGAGTATTTACTCTAGCGATACGTATCTTTTCCAATTTCGCAAATGTGCTCTCCATAGGATTGGTGTTCTCACAATAGACATATTCCTCCGTATAAATGTAATACTTACTATAAATATTCTTTCCCATTTGCACTTATATAATTATAAGTACCTATCATTTATAATATCTGGGAAATGTTAACCAAATTCCGAGCGAAGTGTTTTCGCACTCTTAACAAGAACATCTATCAAGAAAAAAATCCGGTCAAGAGCGAGTCAAACTTGCGCACCGAGGGTTTCCGTACTAACACTGCAGAGCTGTAGAATAATAAAATTATTATTGCAGTATTAGGTCAGCACCATCTCTTAGCCGATAGTGGAACTATTTTTTTTCTTAGGCCAGCACCATCTCTTGACCGATAGTGGAACTAATTGAATTTTTCTTAGGTCAGGGCCATCTGTTGACTGGTAGAGGAACAAATTAATTTTTTGTTTGTTTTTTGAATTATTCCTAAAAAGTGTGTTATATTGAGACATCGTTTTATTTTTCCTGTAATCTTTATATAAACTACTATCACATAGAATGATTTCAGATTTTTCTCTTTGCAAACTTCGGTGATAAGGGGGGGGGGGGACGGTATTTTTTTACATTATACATCATAAGTCGAAAACTATGCGGCCTAAAACAAAAGAAAAAAATATTTTAAAATGTGCAAACAGCGCTCTTTCACCCCACATGCCCTAGTCGCTTCACTTAAAATTTTTAAGACCTTTTTAGTCCCTGTTGTAAAAAAAAATGTTTTTTATTTATTTCTTATTTGCAAAATAGTTGAACAAACGTCATCTTAAACTATTCCAAATTTCAAGTTGATACCATTAGTAGTTCTCGAGATATCCAGCTGTGACAGACATCTATGGAAAATCTCTTTTCAGCGGAGGGCTGTACAAATTTCTCATTCAAAATTACTATCAAAGTCGTACAGCCTAAAGAACACAGGACAGGATTCTGAGATTTGCTAACGTTGACTTGTTAGGAAAAAATACCTATTTATAGAACAAATTAGGTAGGTACTCAGTTCGAGACTAAATATTTATATTACCAGCGTATGTTACATAGGTAGGTACCTACTTAATTGATTGCTTCTTGTATCTGATAACGACCCAAATTAGCTACTGAACAGTCGGAATCGTTTAATATTACCAGCTCTCGCACCTGCCTGCAATTAATTATAGCTTGATGTACAACACATTGTTGTTTACTGTTGTTTACGTTACATTGACTAGTGCCCTGCTAACTGTTCAATGTATACAAAACGCAGTATTTTATGACAAACATGTGTTTATTTAGAATAAACGTTTGCGTCTATTTAGCAGAGCGAATGCTTTCAGTACCCTTAGCACGAACAGCTATCGAAAAAAATTACGCGCGTAAAATCATTCGATAATGCAATTTTGTATTAGAAATTTATACAACGCCATCTACCGTCAAATAGCAAAATTAAAATTTCTATACATAATTCTCAATCGAGTAATTTTACGCGCGTTTTTTTTCTCGATAGCTGTTCGTGCTAAGGGTAGCTACAGAGCATTTAACAGTAAACAGTCTTCCCGTGGTAGAATTGATCTTTAGGTATTATCTAATGCCTAAAGGTACATTATAAAACTTTAAAGGTGTAGTCTGAAGATACGCAAGTAAAAACCAAAAACCCCAAATAATAAAAAAAACCTTTGCTCTTTTATTATCAGATTATCAGTTCAGTGAAAAAGATAACTCGTACCTAGTTCAATTGTTTTCCGAATAAAATGGTGAGGTTTTTTTTTGTTACGATGTAATAACACAGTTCCAGTTATGGCCACCTGGGTCAGTTAAGTTAGTCAGTGACACTGTATTGCTCGCCGCCCTTCAAAAATAGGGACCCTAGAACGGCGCTTCTGCATAGAACACACATTACGATCTATCTGGCACTGCCAAATTAATGTTCATCTCCTTTATAGCTTGCCCATATTTTTTTGTTAAAAATAACAAAATGTTTAATGTATTATTGAAAATTTCGGGAAATGACAGATCCAAGGTGACAGCAGTAATAAGATTTGTCCAGCGACGCGACCTTATCGTATACCGTTTAATCAAAATGTTATGTTAGGATGTTATAGTTCGTCTTAACGACGGCCAGTATCGCCGACTGGTGTTATTGGCTATAAACTTGTGATAACTAAAGATAAGTTAACCAATAAACGCATACAATAGGCTTGTAACGAGTTTGGATATCCTGCATCTTTAACGGTTGGATAAACAAAAGACGCTCTGTGGCAGAATTTGGTGTTTGCTTTATAAAAAAACTGGCCAAGTGCGTGGCGGGCCACGCGCCGTAGGGTTCCGTAGTTACCTTATATAACATACCATATTTAATACCACTTTCATTTTTCGTCTGTAAAAATAACTTTGTTTTTCACAGTGTTGGTATTTTATTTTTATTTTTTATTTTATATATACATAATTATACGGGATAGACCCAATTACATAATTATGTGGTGGTACTACAAACATAACTCAATTTGGTTAACAAGAGATTTCGGATTGTCCGCAAACACATCAAAGTCAGGGTAAGTAACCAGGAGCGCGTTAAGTGCTTCATGCATGCGACAGAGCGGTGACTGCGCACGCGCCACCGTGCGACATGGTGGACGCGCAAATAGTCGATGCCTACGACTGGAGCGAATGCGTAAATAATTCTCAGGCACATATAGCCGAAACAATTGTTCCACGCATTCAGGCGAGTCCATACTCCCACGCAAAATCGCTATAGCAGTTGAAATCTCAATAAATGACAAAGTTATATTTGCAAAAAAAAAAATCAAAATCAAAAAATCATTTATTCAGTCTAGGCTGTTACAAGCACTTGTGAATGTCAAAGAAGCTACGCCATCGGTTCGCAAACCCTGAGCGGGAGACCTTGTAACGAGAAGAACCGGCAAGAAACTCGTCAAGGGCTGCTTTTTTCTCCCTGTATATTTCATACAGAGTCGTCAATATTGAAAAATGAGCTCCACATTTAAAGTGAGGTCATTTTCCATCACAATAATTTACAAAAGTTTGTACACAATGGGTAGGTAGGTTGAAATTAAATACCTACTACATACCGGATAGGTAATTGTGAGAGTAAATAACTTTCAACTAGTTGAGAAATCAGTAATCACTATGTCTGCTACTCGAAAGTTTGCGGTTTTGGAAAATATGATATATCTCGAAAACTAATTACTATATCTCGTTCAAACTAATTTTCAATGAATTTTTTATTAAGATCTATAGCATATATTTTTTTAGATTTTTCACTCACCTATTTCAAAAGTTAGAGGGGGGGGCACACACATTTTACCACTTTGGCAGTGTTTATCTTTCAAACGGTTGACTTTGAGAAAGAATTGTCTTAGGAACCTCAATGTCATTTTTGAAGACCTCCCCGCACGTATGGGCATGAAGAATTTTTTTTTTCAGTTTCAGTTCCATGTATGGGTAGTTGGGTAGCCCCCTTTAATCTTTATTTTTTTATTTTTGTGTTAAAACCGTTAAGCGGTTAACAGAATACATCTACCTACTAAGTTTCAACTGTGTAATCCTAATACTTTCGGAATAAAATGGCTGTGACATACGGACGGACGGGCAGACAGACAGACAGACGTGACGAATCTATAAGGGTTCCGTTTTTGCCATTTTGGCTACGGAACCCTAATAAAGGAACCTACTAACGACTAAGGAACTAAAAATTAATTAAACGACTAAGGAATAAATATTTGACAAAGAAATCCTTCAATCGTGATTTATTGGCGGTAAGATCAGTACCCTTAGCACGAACCGCTATCGAAAAAAATAACGCGCGTAAAATCATTTGATTAATACATTTTGTATTGGAAATTTGTATAGCGCCATCTATCGCCGATAAGCGAAATGAATTTTTCCATAGAGAATTGTCTATCGAGTAATTTTACGCACGTTTTTATTCTCGATAGCTGTTCGTGCTAAGGGTACAGAATTCTGATATCATCATAATTATTTATGGTCTTGTATATGGGTCAAGTTTATGTTAGGTGACAATTTTCGATCGCTCTTTATTCAAGTTTCAATTTCTTTATTTGCAAGTTACAATTTAACAAGGTGTTACAAAATTGGAAGGCACAGTCGGGGAGGGCGGCGCTCTGTTACCCTAGGCCAAAATTGCTTTGTCTAACGACGTAGAAACTGACACGCACGTGACCAAAACCACCAAAACGTTCAAAGGATTTTGTTTGCAATGTGGTAGAGCGCCAACCAACACCCTGTTATGGCACAGCAAACACGAGGCAAACATCATTAAAACAACTATCTGTATGTAATACTTTATCCATAGATTTTTGCTTGAACTAATTACAAATAACAAAGTAATTAATTTGCTGTCCCAAAATAGCAATAAAATTTATCACAGTAAACGTTTGTCCTCCCTGTGTTCGTTGATCCGGGAAATAAATGTGAAAAAAAATGTGCCTGATGGATAATAGTGTGTTTGGAGGCTGATGGTGTTGATTGATTGAGGCACTGATTGGTTTTGCTCTATTTACAGTGGCTGAGAAGAGTTTGGTGGGATTCATTTAAGATAAACAGGTAGGGTTGCCACCTCTTGGCCGTTTGAATCCGGGAGATAAATAACTTAAAAATAAAATGAGTAATTTTTAAACACACTTTATTATTTTTTCAACTTACATTTTTCATTTGTTCGTACAGATTTCAAAATTTCTGGCTTAGAACTTACAAATCGAAAAAAAACTATCTAGTCTACATTCCATTCGAAAATTGACGAATGTCTGAACTTCTGCCTTGACATGTTCTTCATTTAGCAAAGCGTTTTCTTTCCTTTGTCCATAATTATATCGAAGAAGACGATACTAAAAATGCGTTCGCAAGGAACTCAAAAAAACTCTACATTCCATTCGAATATTGACAAATTTGAAATTCCGGGATAATTTGGATTATTTTAAAAAAAATCGGGAGACGGGAGATTTTTATTTTTAGGGCACAATTCCGGGAAAGGTGGCAACCCTATATACAGGGTGAAATCGAAGTAATCTTTTAAACGAAGAATCTAACAAATCACATTGATATCTTTAGGACAACTTAATTCCTGTGTTTTTTTTTCACCTTGAATTTTGATAACTTTGAAATATAATATAATGTTTGTCCTAAAGTTATCAATATCGTGGTTAGATTCCAGTTTAAAAGATTAAAATCACTTTGATTTCACCCTAAGCAATAACTCGCTAACACAAATTAATTATTGTCACAAATATTATCTACCACCAAAAATTACTGTTTTGTTCCGAAACAAAATATTATTATAAGCATCTTATTCAATGAGCTTCAATGAGTAGATTTATTTATTCATTTATTAATTTGCAGGGACAACAATCGGTTGGTCAGTACAATTATTGTGTTAACAACTATGCTTACAAATAATTATTAAGGCGGTTGTATGACCGAAAGTGGCGCCCTCAGAGGTTTTTATTTGATAAATTATTAATAGAAAAAGATTTTAATAATATTTATCGTGTAGATTTTAGGGCCCATGGTCTAGTATTTTTAGAAGGTATCACTACATGCCCTCGTAGTCATTCGTAGAAGTAGATAGCAAATGTGTCAAAAACGACCACTTTTAGCAGTTTTTCTATCTACTTCTAGCAGTGACTACGAGGGAATGTAACGATACCGTCCATAAATACTAGACTGTGGGCCCTAAAATCTCCACGATAAACATTTTTAAAATTGTGTATTAGAATTATTATATTAAATATAATTCACCGCGGCGCCACTTTCGCTCAGGGTACCACCTTAAGTACTAACTATACAACCAGCCACATTATCCACGGCTTACCTTTGGCGTTATATATAACCATATCTTTTGGAATCTCATTTCATTGATCGTTTTGTAAAGCCTCCGAAGTCGGATCACGTTTCATAGCAACAGCTCATAAATCAATTATATTAAAACGTAATATTCCCATTCAAGGACTGTCATTCATGTAAAATGAGGATCAACACGACAATTGAATATATCAATTTTGTATATCACATCAAATATCAATATCTGAGTAAATCTCTGTTTAAATTTCTCAAATCCATCAAGAAATGACAAAACTATTAAAGTTTTAAAAAGTGAGTTTAAAAAACACGACCGGCCCTTGCGGATCATGCGATGACGTCACGTGCCACGATCGCTTGAACAAACACCTGCCGCGCCGTCAGGTGTTTGTTCGGGCGCCGACGTCATCAGCCAATCGCGAATTGGGGAGCGCTTTTGAGAATGCGACACGAAAATCGCTCTATCTTCGTCATTTTTGGTCCAATTTCAATAATTCTTTCATTGAAATAATTAATTTTGATGTGACTGAATCTCTACATATTTAACTAAAAACCTCGTTGATCCTCATTGAGAGGTTCTTTACGATTTATGGACGGTTATTGTTTTAGCAAAACTTATTAAGCGAGGACGACGACGAAACAAAATATTTAGTCTGTGAAAACGATACGCTATTAATTTCTAAAGTTCCCAAGGCAAAGAAGAAGTCAAATAAACTTTATAAAAATGTAGTAGGTACCTTTGACATTATTTTCATTTAAGACTTCTTTAGCAAACTTTCACAGACTGCGTAAATAATGAAGGCTGAAGTACGATTCTTTATAACCGTTAACAAATAAATCCTATGAAATATTGGACAAAGGATGGCGTAACAAGGGCCCGAATTTATTTGTAAACAAATTAGATAAATTGTATAACATTACTGTGTATGTCATTGTACACGGTTTTTGTGTAAAGATTAGAGTGAAATAACAGAAGACCCAGCTTAACAAAACAAGTAAATATGTTTATGAAATTCTGTTTTACACAGCCTTGAGAGAAGCTTAAAATACTGAACCTACCCTAATCCTTAAGTTGTCAGGTAAAATTATAATTATGTAGGAATAGGAACCTACTCTTTTTCAAAATCTTCTGCTCAAAACCTGAAAGAGTTGATGAAATTTGTCTCTAAACATATGAGAATATTTCTCTAAACATGTTATAAACATAGTTGGTAATTACTATCATTTTAATTAAATTCATTTAAAAATAGGTACAAAATGAAATTATGTTATTTACTCAACTCATTTCACATGTTTCGATGATGCTCCGCCTTGTTTCGGAAGGCAACATTAGACGGAAATAAAATACTTATTAGTATTTTTTTATGTAAGTAGGTACTTGATAGTTTGATCTTTTCTTTATGTTTACGAAGTAGGTACACCTCGTATTAATACAATTTATTGATTATTAGTTTTATATCGAGTTATTTAAGTGTTATGTTATATTTGGTTTAAGTTTTTCAATTAATTTATTATGTAGGTGTGTGACATTATATTCAATTATGACTTCTGTGGAGGTGTTTTTCTGTAATAATTGTTTGATGGAAGTTTAATTAATCTATCGAATTATAGTGTTTTGTTGTTTTCTGTGTTCTGTAATGTATCAATATTTTATTACTATTAATATTTTATGTAGTAATACATTCTTCTTTTTTATCAGTAGTCGCTCAAGCATTGTAATTTGTAACTAAGTGTATGTAAAATGATTACCTACAGGACAGGCTACGCCTAGTGTGTAGGGATCATTGCAAATATTCTTGGAAATGACCCCATTCAATGAATGTATCTTTATTAATCTTAAGCTTATCAACGGGCTCCTTTTGTTAACATTGTGTCAATAAATATATATATTTTTTTAATTATAATTTATTAAGTTTTTGGACGCAATGAGATACTGTCTATATGAGCAGAGAAGCGGGGGTAATGTTTGAGGAGGCGGTTAAGTAATCGAGTGGAAGAATCACAGGGATAGAAAGTTTTGTCTGTAATGTGGAATCGGTGGATATATTATATAACTATTAGTGACAAGCTGGTTGATTTAACAAACTGTTAAGGTGGCTATACCACCGAAAGTGGCGGTGGTAAAAACTCAAGAGGTTTTTATATAAGGCGACTATCACCCTCAAGTGCCCCCATCTTAATTAAATTTATTATTCGCTAAGTACATAATGTATCGGACATTCACATGGACAGATTGAAGCTAAGGTTCTTTAGTTTATTTACAAACAATAACCTCAGTAAAATATAGTTTGTTGTAAAAAAAGAAAATCTTATTTTTATACAAATCGTATCATTTTGGGGGACAATAATGGAAAATTTGGGAAATTTTGAAATTCCTATCTAGCAACCCTGGTTGATCTGATGATTGCCAGGGGCAACACTGTCGTTTGCTAATAGTGCTAGTAAGATTACGTGGAATATGTGACAGCAAATTCTCATTTTTTGAGTACTTAATATTTCTTTTGATTTTTGCCATTACACTTTATAACTTTTAATTTTTGCTTCTTATCTAGTTAGAAAGTTAATAAACTATTCAGTTCAAAAATTACACAACTTTCATCAAAATAAATTATTTCATAAATTTACAGGCGTAGGTACTTTAATTAAACGTTCATTTTAAGCAAATGAGTATAAAAAGCTCTTAACAATGTGAATAATTTTAATTCTAAATTGAGTGCTTACAAAAGATCATTATAAGATTTCACAGTGCTCGTATTTGAACAAATCTTTTCGAGTCAGTAACTTCTAATACATTTTGAGAGCAATTACTATGACTTATTACGTCGTAAAATGAAGAATGTACTGAAAACAGATTGATCGGCCGTACAGCTCGCATCTGGCTCGTAAACGGGCATCCAATAACACGATCAAAGTTTAGGAAAAGCTTCGTGCACGATTCGATCATTTTATTACTTGCTACGTTTTACCTCCAAACTGTCGGTGTACGTATTCTGGCAAAATCCAAATCAGGAACTGAACTCACTAGAAATATAGTACCTTTTACATTGTTATTTTATTCACCGATTAATTCATCAATGCCCGCGCGGCCGCATGCGGCCGGACAACAATAGAAAATCTATTGTATCTCATTTTCCGGACCTTGATGTTTACATAGGTACCAATAACGGGGCGTCCATTAATCACGTGATGTTTTTTTTTTTTGGTTAATTTTTTACCCCCCTCCCCCCTGGTGATGCATGGTGAGGTTTTACGTTAACCCCTCCCCTCCCCCCTCTAAATCACGTGTATTTTTTCGTAACAAAATAATCTCAAAATTTTTCAGTATAAATATGTCGCGGTGGGCGGGGAAATCGTCTTGGCAACGGCGAGTCAAACAAGATCATATTCCGTTTTCGTTTAAAAATCACGCGTTCAACGAAAAAAAAAAAATACACGTGCGATATCTCACTACACCCCCAGTCCCCCCTTGTGATACTTCGACTAAATACATCGCGCTTCATCATGAATTCAGTTTTCGAGTTCGAATATCATTATTAGATAGAATAGGACGTCCGGCAGAGTTTTATTTTACTAATAAATTGATTTAAATGATTTCAACACCGTCTTGTAACATTCATTACGGTTAGTATGGTACTCTCGTATCAAATTTAAAGCATTGAGGATTTATTTTGTGGTTGGGTTAGGGCTTAAAAATATTTGGAAGTCCTTTTTAAAAGATGACTCAACATTAAAAGTATTGAAAATGAGTTGTCAATTATTATAACTATTTTTAAACATTCTTGCTTCTCGGAAAATTGTTGTTTTGTTTTATTCTACCCAAAAGCGAGCTCGTGAAGTTGGTATGAATAAAAATGTATAAAGATACTGTTTGTAGTTAAAATTATGAGGACTACAAAAGAAAATTGTTTATTTCTTTGTTATTTTTACACGAAACTAGATAACCTTTTATAGGATCAGGGTAAACAGTTTGTGTAATGGAAACATTTTTATAAGCTTCGAAAACAGTTGTTTAGAATTTGTTAGAGTTTTAGATTATATTAGAAGTTATTAAATAGCCGCTAATAGCCGGTTGCTTCAAATTTTATCATCCGCACCGCTAGAGCTAGAGAGTAACTCCTTGCCTGAGTCTGTGTTTCCCGAAAAGTACAATCTGTACCCTTAGCACGAACAGCTATCGAAAAAAATAACGCACGTAAAACTACTCGATAGTAAATCATCTATGGAAATTTTAGTTTCGCTATTCGGCGGTAGATGGCGTTGTACAAATTTTCAATACAAAATTGCACTATCGTATGATTTTACGCGAGTTATTTTTTTCGATAGCTGTTCGTGCTAAGGGTACTGAGGACCTTTAAGCAGGGATTGATAACGTTATTTTTAAATGTTACGTTATTTCTTACTTTTTTACCGTTACTTTTAACATTAACGTTATGTCAATAAATAACGTTACTTTAGATAACGTTACATTGAAATTAACGTTATTTCAGAAAATAACGTTATTTTTAACTTCTTACTTCTTGTTACCGTTACTCCAATAACGTTGTTCCAATTAATAACGTTACTTTTTTACCGATAATTTTACCGGTACTATTGTACCGGTAAAGTTTAACGCTAATTTAACGGTAGTTTTACCGGTACAATAATTTTAACGTTAGTTTTACCGGTAAATTTACCGATAAAATGTTTAAACGGTATTTTCGGTATTTTTAACGTATTTTTTTTGTACCGTATTTTTTTAACGGTATTTCAATCCCTGCCTTTAAGTCGCGAGTGAAAAGGTATCTTCTAGGCAAGTGCGATTCATCGTAGATCGCATCATCGCTCACCATCAGGCACGATAGCGGGCAAGCGCTTGCCTATCTATCATTAAAAAAATGCATTTATGTGAGTCTGTTTAACGTTTTCACGTTGACTATACTCAACTGATCATTAAAATTTTTGCTTAAACGTTGTCAAGGGTACAGATTCATCCAAAAACATACAAACATACAATTATACAAACATATACTTACAAGGTACGCGCGAAAAACATAACCCGCAGTCGGGTAAAAAAGTACTGTTCCGAGACGAAGTCGGGGGCGGCCGCAAGGTACAAAAGTACAAATAGAAGATGATAAAACAAACATTAGTGAGTGAAATTTCTCCTATTTTACAACAGAGTTGGCAAATGACCGCATAATTTTAATGTAATCTTTAATCCTCGTAAAACTATTAGGATCGTTGGGTTGAGCTTTTATAATGACAATCATTGCAACTATATGACTAAAAGCCTTTTTAGGGTTCCGTACCAAAATGGTAAAAAGGAACCTTTATGGTGTGACTCAGTCTATCTGTCTGTCTGTCACAGCTGGATATCTCGAGAATTACTAATGGTATCAACTTGAAATTAAGAATAGTTTTTTAAAGTAGGGAGACCTTTCAGAAAAGCTTAAGGTAATGACTGTTCATTGTATGTAACTCAAAAGCCATTGTTTCGCACTAATCATGTTTCATTCAAAACATCGTAATAGACAATATATTATTAACTCGACGCTGTTGATGATAATCTGGAAACGGAAATGATTAATTATATCCCCAAAGAGAGTCTTAACACTGCAAGAGTAAATCCATTAATCAAAAACGCATTACGCTGATGTATTTTAATATATTTATGAAACTTGGCAAGTTACTTTGGCAAATCTCCGCTTTAAGGTGAATACCCCACCGAAAGTGGCGCTTCAGAGGTTTTTTATAGGTATAATAAGTTGTTATAGAAAAAGATTTGAATAAAACTTTTCGTGAAATTTTTAGGGCTCATAGTCTAGTTTTTAAGAAGGTATCACTACATTCCTTCGTAGTCGTGGAAGTAGATAGCAAATGTGTCAAAAACGGGCACTTTTAGCAGGTTTGCTGGGGAATGTAATGATAGTCTAAAAATACTTGACCATGTGCTCTAAAAATTATACTAAGAGTTTTATCATTAAAACCTCCTTCAAAAAAAACAAGAACAGCTTCAAAAAACAAAAACAGCTTCAAAATTAAATACCTCTAAAAAGCAAGAAATAATATTCGAATCATTCGTTACACATAATATCAATATTAATAAAACACGTCTATTGAAGTCGGGTGGGGCTGGAGGACTTTTTTTTCTAAAAGAAAAACAAAAAAAGAATCATCTAAATCGGTTCATAAACAAAAATGTTATATCCGAAATTCCGTGAAAACTCGTGCGAGCTAAATAATTGATATTTTTCAGAATTATGAAAAAACTACTAAACGAACTATGTTCTGTGAGATGAAAAAAGAATTGTATAAATCGGTTAACAACAGCTGACATACGTTAAAAAATACCATCGACTTGAGAACCTCCTCCTTTTTTTGAAGTCGGTTAAAAATTCACCGCGGCGCCACTTTCGGTCAGGAAAGCGCCTTAAGTTGGAAATTCTCGTTGAGATCTGTTTTAAGAGAAACATCAAAATCCAGGGCTTAAAATTAATTAATTTAAGGTTACTTTAATAACTTTGATTGTCCTTGAATCTTGATCTCGTTAATATTATGGCGGTCATAAATTGATAAGATGGCCGAAATGGCAACTTCGACGACGACAGTTCGACCAATATTATTACCACAGATTATTTATGTAGTTTTATCTTTTCTTTTAGTGATTAGACTTAATTATTATTGTTGTGGAACCCAACTTTATTATTATCTTCTTTCCGTAGTCAAATCAACAAAGAACACTTGTATTGCCGAAATGATAGTTTCGCTATGTTCTTCTGTCTGTCTGCCCGTCCACGGTAGAGAGGCCCTAAGTACTAGAAAGCTGTAATTTGGCATGAATGTGTATGTTAATCACGCAAAAAAATTACATAAATCTAATGTTCAAGTGCCGGATTTAGAGTCTTGGCCGCCCTAGACCGAGTATGCCTTTCTAAGCTCTCATAATTATTTAGAGCAGAGCCAAATGTCAACACATTTATGACTTAGATTTCTTTTGAAAGCCAAACTTAATTTTAACTCTTCCCCGTTTATTATTTTTTAATTCTACACAAGTGGGTGGTTTCTCGAAAGATGTCAATATGTTTGTACCCACATGTTTAGAAGTCTGGCCGGGTGAATGGCGTTGCTGGTCTGCCGCCCCCTAGGTTCTTGCCGCCCCTAGGCCGCGGCCTATACGGCCTATTGACAAATCCGGCACTGTGTTCAAGTAGTAACTTAGCATCATTTTTGTAATATTCAAGCTTATTTAAAAAAGTAGTAATTTTATTACAAGACCTATAAGAAAACAGATCAATGGCGCATTTTGTTTGTAAACGAAACTGAAACGGTAACGATTTAGCTTTGGTTTTATCGTTGAAAGTTAGCCCCAGGTAGCCACATGTTCTGCTGTGTACCAAGTAAAGGAAGGAAACGCTAAATTATGTTTATCTTTGTCCAAAAACATCATATTTATGGCTCGTAAATAAATCATTGTGACAATTACCGGCCACACGTTCATAAAACGAAACCAAAACATTTTGTGAATAATATACACGTTTTTTATATTTTCCGCAACTTTTATAGAATTTAGATCCTGTATTTATTTGGAAGCGTAATTGCGTCCATATTTTTCGTCAATTTGGATAGCTATCAATTTAGATTAAGTGCATATTTTTATATTGTTGTCCCCCGTGACCACGGCAGCTGCAATGGTGTCGAAACGCCGGGAAAATAAAAAATCAAACCAAATTCCAACTAATTACCAAAGTACTTTCAATAAAACCGCGCTAGTATCCGTTAAAAGTGTTTTATTTCTTGTTGTAATGTCATTATTTACTTAATAATTTCTTACATCTGTTTGCTTACATAATAGTCTGTTCAATGTAATGTATCTACCTACTATTTAGTGGTGGAAACTTTTTTGGCGGATGTACTAATATTTTGTTTCACTGTTACTATGTATTATTTAAAGCTGTATGTTTCCCAAAGTTATAAAATAAAATAAAAATTATGTTGTAGTGAGTTGTTTCATATTCAACTCGGATTGCTGTGCGAGCTTATATATGGTGGAGATTATCTAGGTGCGCTATACGATAATTTGTTAGAAAGCGCTCTTTTTATAATAGCTACTACTGTATTATAAAAGAGTAGAATAGTCATAAAAAGTTCTACTAGCATGATGTATGTACGTCTTGTATTTGTACAGTATAGAACTTTGTCTTTGTGTTACTTTTTTAATAGAAATCAATGACAAAGTGACAAAATTATAAACTGCATACATATTTTTAGACGTGTCTGTACTATACACCATCTTCATGCTATTAGTGAACCTACATAATTATAATCGTCGTAGCCGGAATATTAGATTATCACGAGTCAATTCAAACTAAATAAAAATCAGACAAAAGAGAAATCTGTCAAAACAAAAAAAAACAGTTTGTTATATGGTGATTTATCGGCGTAGATCGTTGAAAGCTATAAATGCCTTTATTTATAAAAAATAAAATCACGCGCTAGGTATTTGCTTACTATCAGGAAAATTCCAAATTTTATACTTATGAAGTAACTCGAGCATTTAATGAAGATATATTTTTGGCACAAAGGTTTCAATCAACAAAGAATTCTCGTTCGACAAAGACAATTTAACGAAACTGCGTTCTCTTATTCAAGTTAATCGAATTTAAATACTTTGAATTTATTAAGACAGTCTTTCAATATCTATGTCATGTTACAGCCTACTAGCTTAATCTGCCTTTCAATGCACAGTCTAGCTTTTTTAATAAACGGCACCGTCGTCACAAAAATGCTTCACAGCTTCTTTCAATAGAGATTTTTATGCTATATTAACACGTTATCTGCCACCATACTAACAGATTTTTAAAATTCATGAATGAAACACTAAAAATAAATTAACAATAACAAAAATGTTTAAAAAAAATCAATATAAATTAAAACAAGCGAGAAATTCCTCTGGGGGGAAAAGATTATAAGTTAATTTTAAAACGTTGGTCACTAACCTAGGCGGCGTTTAATGTGCTTTTTTTTTAAAAAAAGGAAACATACAGTCTTATAAAAGTATTAGCATAAGTAAAAAATGTCTACAAACAGACCTAGAGTTCCATTTAAGATCAAAAAAAATTTTGAGTATGAATTAACTAGAGCCTTAAATTAAGTACAATAAGTTTGTAAATTAAATTTGAACAATCATTACATTGTAAGTTACAGTATTAAATACAGTGAGGGTTAGTGCAATCAATAAACTTATGAGGCAGATTTAAGTAACTTACGTAATTCAGTCTCGTAATTGCCAATGGAATTCAAAAAAATATCAATTTTGTTGAATAATTTGTTGTAATTTTCACAGGAGCGCTTAGAGAAAGTATTTTTACCGTAATTTGAATTACTGAAAGGACGGGGGTTTTTTTTTTCCTAGATGAGGTACGTGGAACAACAATAAATCCGATTTTATCCAAAAGAAAACTTGAGTCTATGTGAGCGTTTATTATTTTATGTAGATAGAAACATTGATTCCAGGTATAGTCGCCTATTTTCAAGAATCATAATCCTAATAATAAGTGTTAAGATTTCTTTTTCTTTTTTTCAAATAAAGCATTCATTACAAAATTTCAAGTGAATATCTAAAATTAATATAATACATAATACATACATGTCCATCAGCCATTTTTGATGTCCCCACTGCAGGGCACAGGCCTTCCTTATGTGTGGTAAGGAGGATGGGCCATAACCCACCACGCGGGCCCAATGCGGATTGGTGGGTGTTAACGACTGCAAATGCAGCCGGGGCCAACGGCTTAACGTACCTTCTGAAGCACGGAGGAGCTCGAAAAATTAGTTCCCAGCTTCAGATTTCCGAATTAAGTTTGAGTCCGTAGTGAGTAAGGATTTAAGGACCATACATTTTTACTTCACTTTAGGAGTATATTTTTGGTAAAATGAAGTTTTAATAAACTGAGTAGCTGCACACATTTTTAGAAGTCTACATTAAATTGAATTTATTTGAATGAACTTTAATTTTGCATCCATTAATACCGTTGTTAATAGGGATGTTGACTATTTTTTTTATTTTATGTTACATAAATTACCTCTCAAAAAAAGAAACATTGGTAAAAGAATTAATTCGCTAGCATGAAAACTGCCCGAGATATCACAGTGTGAAATGCACACAAATGGACTCGATCAAAAACGCTCCATACTAATGGCTTGCACGTTATGACGTCACGCCTTGCAAGTTTGTATGCAATGCATAGGAAATTTGTTCAGCAGCTATATTAAATATTGTGTTTATCAAAATGGTTTCTTCGAAAAATTTGCTATACATTTTACGGACTAATTAAAGGTATCATTTATTTTAATAAATTTTATACTTTTTAAATGGACTTGTCCACCCAACTTTGAAGGGTCATAAATCAAATAATATGCAATATATAAAACCAAGAGGTATACAAGCTACTCTAAAAGTTTAATATGTTTACGATTTTTATTAGTATTTCGTTATTTTATTCATTAGTCAACATCCCTATTGTAGGAAAAGTGTCCAACAAAGCAGGAATTTTGTTGACACCAAATCTACAAAGTCTCTCATTCAAAAACAAAATAAAGGAAATGGCAATTATAACTTTAATAACATCTTTTGATGACTGTTTGTCTATCAAGAGAGCAAACTTGTCCTAACTTTATGATTTGAAATTATTATTGTCAAAATTTTCATTCAAGCGACAAGTTTCAGTACTTATGGAACTTTGCCAATATTGATAACATAATGATTCATTTAATAATTTTACCATAGGTAGGTTGATTATAAAAAACAGTTTTGATTTATTGGATGGAAAAATGAAAGAGTACGATCTTTTATTTTAAACTCCGGTCTTTTATTTCAAATAGACCGCTTGGTTGACAGCACAGGGTAGCGAAGCACCGCTCGTAAAAAAACGCGATTTTCCGTACACGTTTAGGTACATACAGGATGAATTTTTGCGTATGTGGTATTATGCGTCTAAAGCATCGGAAGTCACTGGCAATCTTTTAAACTAAGGCTGAGTTGCACCATAGTACTGGTTAAGCACAAGTTACTAAGGAATCTAACCGCAATACCTATTGCTAACTTTAAGACAAAAATTTCGTAAATCAAAGTGATTGAAACTAAATAAAAAAAAAGCCATCTTAAACTGTCTCTAATATTTTTTGAATAACTCTTCAACATGTTTCATTCTTTGTACTGTGTTTGTAACTACTATAGTTTTAAAATGCCATCGAAATGACGGTGGCCACTTAAAACTTACAGTAAGAAAGAAAACTGTTGAAGAGTTATTAAAAAAATATGAGAGAGAATATAAGAGGGCATGGTTGTTTCCTTTTTAACCGACTTCGAAAAAAGGAGGAGGTTCTCAGTTCGTCTGATTTTTTTTTTATTTTTTTTATGTTTGTTACCTCATAACTTTGTTAATCTCAAACCGATTTTAAAATTTATTTTTTTGTTTGAAAGCATATAGTTACAGATTGGTCCCATTGTCATAAAATCACGATCTGATGATGGGATTCTGGAGAAATCAAGAGAACTCTTCAAATATTATAGGCACACCTATAGCAATTTTGGTATTTTCTTAAGTAACTCGTGCATTTGCCCCAAATCAACAGGCTTTTGTAATCTCGCCGTACAGACAGTCTCACTCATGACCATGTCAAAACAAGCTAAGCTACTATGAGGTTCATTCTGAAACGAATTGCGGAATTATTTTCGAATACGCCCAGAGCGGCGCTTCAGACTAGCTAGACAGACAACATATTTTGTATCTTTATTCTTCATTAATTACCTAAAAACATGGACGAAATCACAAGTAACAATAACGACCTCGAGAGGTAGAGATAATCACTTTCAAAGGCCCATAACTTCCACGTAATCTTAAGTACTTAACTTGTTCCCCGAATAATTTAATATCTTTACTTAGATAACTTAGAAATAAACCGTCTATTCTATGTGGTCTAGTGGTTCGCTCACCCATGTAAGACGCAGGGGTCCCGGGTTCGATTCCCAGGAGAGTATACTCGTAAGTACTTGGTTTGGTTGGTGGTAGAATTTATTTCAAGTCCGCCTGGCTAGCTACTACCACTTTACCTAACTCTGACACCGTAACAACAATTAAAAAAATGTTGTGTTCCAGCAGTTATAGGAAAGATAACCGCAGTTTCTCAGAGGTGAGGATTCCGGGTGTAGTGCGCATAAATTTTCAGCCTTAATGTCACTTAACGCAGGTGAGGTGAAGGCCAAGCACTATTGCATCTTAAAGTAAGTACTTAATAAGGAAATTAGGATAATTAGATTTTCGTATGAATACATCGAAAACAAATAAAACACCCTTAAAAACTTAACCAGTATATAATTCTTGCTGTATACTTGTATTTTACTATTAAATATTCTATGGCTGTATTAAACACGTCGCTATTCCCTATAAATAAATAAGACATTATTTCCTAATTGAAGGTTTATTTCAGAATATCTTAAGAGAGGTGTCTGTCAGTGTTTGGGAGGATACAAGTCCAGGTACCGACTAAGATTAATGACTAAGCCTTCTGTCAGAAACTTGTGAGCTAACCTTCTTCGATAAGCGCTCATGCATAAATTTCGAGACGTACAAAATTCTGTCGAGGAAGATTTATCGTTTCATAAACATATTCAATGTGATTTATAACATATGTTTTATGTATAGAGACCTATTAGCTGTCAACTAGCGCCGCCATTACAATAAAATTTGTTACTCTTAAAAAGGCAATTTCAAAAAAAAAAAAATTGTTTAAAAAAAAACAAAAAAACCGGCTTACTATTTTCGTGCTTTTTTCAAGATTACTTGAAAAGTACTGAACCGATTTCCAAATTTTAAAAAATGGGACCAACTTGGGAGTTTACCTAATGTAATAACGTTTAAATCATTTCGATCGGTCCAGCCGTCTTCGAGTAATCGGTGGACATACACAAAAAAAAAATATACAGACGAACACAGAACCCTTCTTTTTTGGAAGTCGGTTAAAAAAGGAAACATCCAAGTTCTCTTAAGTTCTCTAATTGTGCCTAGGAATATACAGGGTTATTGGCAAAACATCAATAACTTCGCAGGAATAGATTACTAATACATAACAACAACATTTGTTCTAGGACTTTTCTGAAAACTGCCAAAAATAGACTTTCCATACATAATAATATTATGTCCAAATCCGAACAGCTGATCGAGTTTTGTATGAAAAGTCGATTTTTTTGTCTGTTTTCGGAAAAGTCGTAAAATTATGTTGTTGTTTATGATTTTAGTAATCTACTCCTGCGAGTTTAAACACACATCAACTTTGTCTAGGGATACAGGTATTTTTTCATACAAACGAGGTCACTTTGAAGCCTTGGTTTTCTGCAAGGGATGTATCATGCTGTGATATAATGATGGCTTTCCAGGGAGTGAATGGAAGAGATTCAGATCGCTATACACACCCAACGGTGACGCTTCGTCTCCGTTTCAGCTTGGGCAAAAACGCTTTCGTATGTCCGGATGTATGGCAGTACTCCTCTAGAGCCTAATCGCGCTAATTTTCAACGATAAAACCAAAGCTAAATCGTTACCGTTTCAGTTTCGTTTACAGAAAAATACTCACTTTAGTTTTGTTAAAATTGTTGAATACTCTGCCTAAGGAGTCTAGGATTACAATCTGGGACAATTTTAGTGAAAGTTATGAAGCTAAACCAAAGATTTTTAGGTTAATATAACCTAAATGACAACGTAACGTTTTTGGTATTATCGTTCAGAATTACCGCGATTGGGCTCTCAACCGATTCTCGTGAAAGTAATAAGCAGTTTCGATGTTTATTATGTTTTTTGTCAATTTTCAATTTTTAAAGAAAACATATTTTAACCATTATGAAAAATAAAACACAATGTCACAAACGCTAAGTCTACAGCTCATAGAGCCATAAGTTTTTAAACACAAGTGGCCACTTTCGTTCTAAAATTGTTTTAAATTAAAAGAAATAATGAAACGTGTAAGTAATAGCCTTTTCTTCATAAAACGAATCAAACTTTATATTATGCGTATTTAAGTTTTCGCTCTCAAATTTTGAATCCTTTGAAGTACTATGATGGAGTGAGAATCCCTAAAAGAAAATAGCTTAGTTACAAATCCTCTTTCAGGGAAAATCATAACTACAAGTAAAGGAAAAGTTTAAGGCACTTCAAATTACCGCAAAAACTTTATCCCTATCGAGTTCTAATCAACTGATGTAATCTGGAAAGTTGGACATTCAGCGATAGCCACTTGCTCGTCTGTATATAAACAATAGAGAAGTTCTATGTCAATTTTGCCAAACTTTCACAATATGCGGATATGTGTACTTTGGACAATGGTGTTGAACTTAGCTAGAGAATAGGGATGACGACTAATGAATAAAATCACGAAATACTAATAAAAATCCTAAACATATTGAACTTTTAGAGTAGCTTGTATACCTTTTGGTTTTATATATTGCGTATTATTTGTTTTATGACCCTTCAAAGTTGGGTGGACAAGTCCATTTAAAAAGTGTAAATTTATTAAAATAAATAATACCTTTAATTAGTCCGTAAAATATATAGCAAATTTGTCTAAAAATCCATTTTGATAAACACAATTAGCTGCCGAGCAAATTTCCTACGCGTTGCATACAAACTACCTAGACGTGACGTCAATGCTCTAAGACCGTTAGTAATGTAGCGTTTTTGGGTGAGTCCAATTTGTGTGCATTTCAAACTGTGATCATGCTAGCGAAATAATAGGGATGTTGACTATTTTTTTTATTTTATGTTACATAAATTACCTCTCAAAAAAAGAAACATTGGTAAAAGAATTAATTCGCTAGCATGAAAACTGTCCGAGATATCACAGTGTGAAATGCACACAAATGGACTCGATCAAAAACGCTCCATACTAATGGCTTGCACGTTATGACGTCACGCCTTGCAAGTTTGTATGCAACGCATAGGAAATTTGTTCAGCAGCTATATTAAATATTGTGTTTATCAAAATGGTTTCTTCGACAAATTTCCTATACATTTTACGGACTAATTAAAGGTATCATTTATTTTAATAAATTTTATACTTTTTAAATGGACTTGTCCACCCAACTTTGAAGGGTCGTAAAACAAATAATATGCAATATATAAAACCAAGAGGTATACAAGCTACTCTAAAAGTTTAATATGTTTACGATTTTTATTAGTATTTCGTTATTTTATTCATTAGTCAACATCCCTATTCTTTTACCAATGTTTCTTTTTCGACAGGTAATTTATATAACATAAAATAAAAAAAATATTCGTCATGCCTATTGGATTCGGAACAGCAGGCTTATCACATAATACGGATGATGTTCGTCCCACTCCGTGACACTATTAACTCACGAATAGGTTCAATATCAAATAATTTGAACGACGAATTGCGTCTGATTATCACCATATATAGGCCTACAGTAGGTATAACTAAGCTACTTTCGAACCGGATATAATTTGTGGTTAGTTTTACTATTACTGTTTAATTATTATACGAATTGTCATCTTTGTCTCTAATTTAAAAAGTATACAAAAAATTTACGGATTTTACAGGCCCCGCAAGAATCGGAGCATTGAAAATGAATCCAAAAATTTACGAAAAACCAAAATCAAATCAATGCAAAATTCTATTATATTTTTAAAGTTACCTAGGTAGTACCTATTTATTTTTACGATTGTGAAAAGCGCCCCCGAACTGCCTCGACGCGGCAGAAATATTAATAACCGATTTTCAAAATTCCAACGAATGCACTTCTCGTCTGCTTCTGCATCTTTTAACACTATTACCATGACGCTCGGTCAATAATCATAGAAGCTACATCACTTTTTATGTACGGAAACACCCGTTTTTCTACAATTCCAAATCTAAAGGGACCACCTACAGACAGGTCACAATTATTAACCGATTTTCAAAAAAAAATTGCCATTTTGTAGCCATCTAGGACCCATTGTAAATTTTTTCTTAAGTCCGTTTTTTCCGAATTATTTACTATTTAGGAAACAAACACCCCCCAAAAAACCCGAATTTACCCGAATTTTGCATAATTTCAAAAAAAGTTACTAGTAGGTTTTCAATCATAATCATAATCATAAATCATTTATTTGCTTGAATATGGTACAATACAGATTTTAATTAAATGGTTCCCGCATATTCTACCGAATGGTTCGATGTACAAATACTTTAATTAATGTCCAATGTTTATCTGATTCAAAATATAATGTCAATGAAAATAGAAAATGTTAGTTAAAATAATAAATAAGAATAACGCCACTTACAATGTCACATCGATAAAAAATAATGGAAAAAAAAAATACAAAAATATGGGTCATCAATGGTCAGAATTATTTAAACAACACAAGTATACAGTCATAATAAATTTAAATCATAATTATGTCAAATTGCTTAGTATAAGTTAATTCATTTTAATGTTTTGTCATTTAGGTATTCATCAATGGTATAATAATTCCTTTCTTTTAAAACTTTTGATAGCTTACTTTTAAACTTAGTTAGTGGCAGTTCCTTCATTTCAATAGGTAATTTATTATATAGACGTATTGCCATACAGTATGCATTTTTAGAATGCAATTTCAGTCTACGCTGAGGAATGAACAAATTATTTTCCTTCCTTCCTCTGTAATTGTAATAATTATTTGTTTTAAATAAATGAGGATGTTTCTTTACAAAGGTACAAACCTCGTATATGTAAAGGCATGGCAAGGGCAAAATATTCAAGTCTTTAAATAAGGGTTTACAACTGTCCAAATAACCAGCACCACAAATTGCTCTAACACATTTTTTTTGCAGTTTGAAAGCCCGTGATATTTCAACTGAGTTACCCCATAATATTAATCCATAGCGTAGTACCGATGACACATAGCCATGGTATGCCATAATTGCTGCTTTTTTTGATGCCACATGTTTTATTCTATTGAGGACGTACACAAAACGATCTTATTTACTAACCATAGCATTGATATGAGGTTTCCAATTACAAGATTCGTCAATTGTAATACCTAAGAATTTTATTTCTGATACATCTTCGATTTTATCATGTTCATATTTAATGTCCAATGCCTTACGTTCAGAGTTATGTGTTTTAAATTTAATGCATTTTGTTTTATTTAGATTAATTGTGAGATTGTTAGCTTTGAGCCAGTTAATTACTTCTTTGAGGTTATTTTCTGCGATAGTTTCAAGTTCATTATGATTCTTACTTTTAATAATCAAAGTTATGTCATCAGCGAATAAGATACATTCTTGATCAATGACACTTGGCAAATCGTTAATATAGACTAAGAATAATAATGGGCCAAGTATGCTACCTTGTGGTACACCGCAGCCATTATGAAGATAGTCAGAGAAAAAGATTTTTCTTGTCTTGTTATTGTCACATGGGAAACCAGTGATCTCTACGCGTTGTTGGCGATCTTTCAAGTAACTTTCTATCCAGCTTAGTGCAGTTCCCCTTATCCCGCATCGTTCTAGTTTTTGTAGTAACAAAGGATGCGAGACAAAATCAAAAGCGCGGCTCATATCTAATAAAACTGCTAATACATTATTACCTTTGTCTAGATTTTCAGTAATTTGTTTCATTAATTGGAAACAGGCAAGTGCTGTTGATCTACCTCTCCTGAAACCATATTGCTCCGTTTTTAGCAACTCATAAGATGTTATGAATCCATTTATTTTTTGGAACATAACCCTTTCGAAGATCTTCGAGATGATTGGCACCAAAGTTATTGGTCTATAGTTTTTTATTTCTTCTCGAGATCCTTTTTTGTGTAGTGGTTTGACTACGGATAGCTTTAGTCGAGATGGAAATTGACCCTGTGAGAGTGATAAATTGATCAAGTGTGTTAGCGGTGCCGTGATATAGGTAGCGCTTTCTTTAATTATATTAGTAGTAAGCCCGTCATATCCGACTGAGTGAGTATTTTTTAATTGTCTGATTATTTTATAAATGTCATTTTCGATTACTGGAGTCAAATACATGCTTTTAGGGTTGTGGGGAATATTTTTAAGAATATTGGTTAAATTCTGTTTCATATTATTATTATTATTACTATGGTCACTATCATTTTTCGTTAGATTAATAAAATACTTATTAAATAAATTGCAAATGTCATTCTTGTCAGTCATACATTTATTTTGTCCTACCTTTATACATTTTATGTCGTTTTTAACTTCAGAACTTTGTATGTCATTTTTTATCAAGTCCCATGATGTCTTGCATTTGTTTTTAGATTTAAAAAGATATCTAGTATTTATATCTTTTTGAGACTGACATATGCACTTTTTCAATATTTTACAATAAGTTAAATATTGTTTTTGATGTGCTTTTTTATTCGCCACGGTGAGCCTACAATTAAGATATAGTTGTCTCTTTTTAATACAACACCGTTTAATACCTTTCGTTAGCCAACGATTTTTAATTGGCTTTTTTACAACCTTTACCTTAATAATTGGGAAGCATAAATTAAAAAGTAATGTGTAAAAGTCATGAAAAAGGTCAAAAGCCTTATCGGCGTCATTCTCTTCGAAGACATCACTAAAGGATACAGATGAAAGATAGCCAAGGAATTTACGTACATTATTTTTACACATGTCACGTCTGCTTTCGAACCAAGTATGTGGCGATTTTTTTAAATTATACTTTTCGTCTAATTTAGTGTCTACCTGGAATGAGATCGTTTGGCCGGTTTCATGGTCTGATAGACACAACACATGAACTTTCGACGATAAATTATCCAAGTTGCTCACTATTAAATCTAAGCATGTATTTTTCCTCGTAGGTTGAGTGATGTGATTTTTCATATTATAATTACTTATTAGACTAGCAAATTCTTTAGATATTTTATTATCTTGCAATATATCAATATTCCAGTCCCCACTCGAGTTTATTTAGGAATATTTCAACTTTTGATGATGGGGTTCTGTATATACAGACTATAATAACGTTATATGGCAAAACCTCCACCGCACAACCTTCGAATGAGAAAGGTGCTGATTCTTTTATTTTTAGTTCCTTAAATTCGAGATTATTTTTTAGTAATATGCAAGAACCACCTCTACGTTCATTTCTACAATAAGAAGCGGCCAGAGTATAATTTTTTATATGTAGATTTTTCTCGGAACCTCGTTTCATAAATGTTTCTGTAAGACATATAAAATCAATACCTTTAACATCTTTTTCCAATTCATTTAAGGTGATTTGAAAAATATCTTGTTTACTAAGAATACTCGCTATGTTTTGGTGCAATAATGTAAAATTAGTTTTGGCTACGAAAAAACATATTTTGACTAGATTCATTATTTTTATTAAAGAAGAAAGGTATAGTTTTTTGCACCAACACTTTAGTTGATGGTCTATGTTTTGTCAATTTGGCATCAACGTTATTTTGAGAAATATATGATTTAATTTTCTGTGGTGCAAGATATTTGTCCCTATATTCTAAAAAGTCAATTTCAATATTGAGTTTAAAACATATATCATTTAAATATTTTGTCCTTTTTGTCCTGGAAATGTCATAGTTTAATTCTATAAATTTACAATTATGATGATTTTTAGTTAATAATTTTATATTATAATTTAAATAATTTATGTTTAAGTTAGCGTTATTCTGAACATTTAAAATATATACCCTAAAATTCTTTAGCTTATATAATGCAATTCCTAATTCTGAGAATAATAAGTATGGGTTTTTGTCATTCGATCCGACCGCTAGTATAATAATGTCATCTTGTCTTAAAGTTTTCTTCAAATGGTCACAGCTACTTAAAATTTGAGAACAGTTGGCTTCCGACTTTACTATTGTAGTAATTATATATGGGTCGTTTGTTTTATGTCTTCTCGAAGAATGTAATTTATCGGATAAGTTTTTAATTTGCTGGTCTCCGAGAATTACTACCCGCGTTTTCATTTTATTATAGTCACAATATTGGTCATTCTGTGTCGGTTCAATAGAAGTGAAGCCGTGATTAGCGACATCTTCCGCCAGTCTTGATATTATTGTCGGTGAGGTCGGTACGGGCGGCATGCAGTTGTTATCATCTATATTTTCTGGCATTTTAGTTTGCTCGGATTTTTGGTGAATCGATGAACTCGTGTGTTGTGGTTTTTTGTTAAATATGACTGATTTATCGCAGTGTAGTGGTGATGTTCTGGAACTGCTACAATTCATAAATATAAGTTTTCGTCGTATTGGAGTCATAGAAGTACTTTTTTGCCCAAAGTCTGTGGTGAGTGTTTTCAATATGTCAATTTGTTTTTGTTGTCTGTTTAGTGTCTTTTTTAACTCGGTATTTTCTAGGCTTAAATTATCAATTTCTATTTCTGCTCTTTCTAAAGTGTTTTTAAGGGTTTCGATTTCCGACAATAATTCATCATTCCTTGACATATCATTGTTTTGTAAAAATTCACTGTGAATACTTAGCATAGTTGAGTCTAAGATTGTGGAATTCATAATATTATTATCATTCGTAGACATGTCTAAGTTCGATTTTGATCGTATCAACTTTCGTCGTATTGTAATATTGTCCATTTTCTTGTTTACAATATCAAGGTTAATGTCATGTAATTACGGTCGGTAATAGTGCCTCTTTGTCGGTAAAGCAGTTGCTGAATTCAAACAAGGTAACAGCCAAGTTTTGTTTTTATACAATCATTCACGAAATTATTTGATAATCCTGAAATAATTCTAGCCACTAACCTTCTATATGGTATTAGTTCCGTGATTTTGTGACTGAGCTTCGTCGTTTTACCTTTATAGTGACAGCTATTTGCTTGAAATAGGTCGACAGCACTCCGTTTATTTATATTATATTCTTCAATCAATTTGAGATATTATTAGTGGATAACACTTTTGCTTGTCACTTTACTTCTGTTAATGGTAATAAATATAAAGCTTTGTGAAATTACGACACTTAATTATTTTTAAAATGAATAAATATACACAGCTGATGTTTACTATGGCCCAGTAGCGCCATCTTCTTCCTCAAAATTCTCAAAATTCAAAGATTTACACGTGTCTCGATAAATTCCTCAACTTTTGGTACTATTCCCATCTCGATCCTCCCGAAATCCTCGGAGATAATTATGGCCAAAAATACGTCTCAGGCGATTTGCATCTGATAACCATTTTCAATGGTAAAACATTCCAGATGCTTCTTTTAATTTTTATCATAACAAAAAATCATGGCAACACAAATTGATACTCAAGTACCTATAGCTAAATATTAACAGTCTCATATTATCTACTATTAAATTCGGAAACGTGAATCCGAATTTATGTCTCCGAAGATACTCAATTTTAATGTACATCAGAAATATTTATGAGGCCGAAAATTACTTTCAGATCTTCGTTGATATGCTCAGTTAACCGAGAAATTTCTCTCCGATTTTCTTATATCGGGAACATTACGAAAAAGGACATCCTTATGTTCATATTGGCATACATTCAATTTACGCTAAGCGTGTGAAGTGTGCTTTTTCAAGATTATTATAAAGATGTGTAAAAAATTATTTTATGGTACGAGTATTTCAAAACAACGAAGTCTAATTTTAAGCATTCAATAGAGCTATTTTCTCATAGATAAAATAGAATATTGAGGAACTAACTAAAACGTAGTGATTATTTCCTCTGTGGAACTAACGACCGCCCGCGACTTCGTCTGCGTGGATAGTATTTTGTATCCCTCGGGAACAGTTCCTTTTTTCGGGAGGAAATGTACCCTATGTCCTATTCTGCATCCCTAACAATATGTATGCAAAATTTCACGATGATCGGTTGAGCAGTTAAGACGTGAAGGCGTAAGAAACAAACTGACTTTTACACATTTTATAATAGAGTATGGATTAATTAAATATTGTTAAGCTATTTTGACAAGCGTACTAAAACCACAAAATGTAGGTACAGGCATTCAATATAATGTACGTGCACACAATGGTTACTCTCTGTCAAACTATTTGAATTTGACATTGAAAAGAAATTAAATAAAACACTTTTAACGGATACTAGCGCGGTTTTATTGAAAGTACTTTGGTAATTAGTGAATAACGTAAATAACAAGCTTGAGAAGTGAATATTGAAGAGAAAGTGACAAAACACTGTGTAACTATACATCTGCTATGCAATCTTTATTAGTAAGAGGATAAGTACGAGTATATTACATTCTAATATTTTTAAGGCTATTCGTATTGTATTGTCGCAGGTACCTATGAACATTTTAGCTTAACTTGTAGTTCACGGTAAACTCCTTGTCAATATAAAAAATATTGCAGCTTGATGTTAATCACATCAAGTTAATAACTTACACATTACGTAATTTTGGGAACGAAATAGCCATCACTTGATGGCTATCGAAAAAAAAACTTGTGTACTTATACGTACAGTCAGCCTCAAAAGTACCTACTACTAATCATTGGAATTCTATGAAAGAAGAAAGAAAATACATTTTCTCACTTATGCTCTGAAATCTTATCATTCCATTTGAAAAAGGAATGCGGGGCGTTCCACATTTCCGAGGGGGTCTGGTTCATCACATTCTAAATTTAAAATTCAGGCCAGGAATGAATTTCAATACTTACTTCCCGCACCAGCACCAGTGCGGGAAGTAGGTACAGTGCGAAGATGATCTGGGTGGTCTGCGGCAACTTCTTTTTTTTTGTTTTAGCTGTTCACAAAAACAAAAAAAGCAAAGGCACATTTGCACCATACAGCCATAACTTTAGTTCCTTTTTTCTGGCACGCAAGCCAACGACAAGACAGTTATTATTATAAAGGTAAAATTATTTAATAGGTATACTATAATAACGATACAATAAAAAAATGGTGCGCACAGAGTATATTACTATAAGAATAAATAAATATTACATTGTATTGTACCAGATTTATCAGAGACAAATCCTCTAAGTAATCTTGAATTATGTACAGCGCCATCTACCGCCGAGAAGCGAAATGAGATGGGTTTTTGCTTCTCGGCGGTAGATGGCGCTGCACGTAATTCAAGATTACTCAGAGGATTTGTCTATGATAAATCTCATTTTGCTTTTCGGCGCTTCGAGCGATTAAACTGCTGGAATGCACCCAAAAAAAAAAACCGGCGGGAATTAAATTTAATTAAGTTTCAATTGAAAAGTTTTTTATTTCCTCGCATTTCTTGAGAAAAGCACTATACAAGCCTTGTTCTGGAAGCTACTTGCATTGCCTCGAATGATTAAAGCCCTCGCCTGCGGCTCGGGCTTCAAACCATCCTCGACAATGCAATCGCTAGCTTCCCGTTCACGGCTGTAATGTACTATTATTTTGATGATACATCAACTTACTTGCTTTAGCACCATGGCGCACCAATTATTGCGTTATTGTAATAGAGTTGGAGCATACTAAGAAGCACTATATTTATCCATCAGCCATTTTTGATGTCCCCACTGCTGGGGCACAGGCCTTCCTTATGGGTGGTAAGGAGGATGGGCCATAACCCACCACGCGGGCCCAATGCGGATTGGTGGGTGTTAACGACTGCAAATGCAGCCGGGACCAACGGCTTAACGTGCCTTCCGAAGCACGGAGGAGCTCGAGGTAATAATTTTTTGGTCACCCATCCCATGACTTGCGAACGTTGCTTAACTTCCGCAATCGCTGGGCCAGGCGCTAAACCACTGCGCCACCGAGCTCCTAGCACTATATTTATTCAATACTAAATAATATAGCTATAAGTAGTAAGTCATAGAACTCAGAGCCCCAATTCTGCAGTCAAAGTTGAACTAAACAAACGTCACCCATCGTATTTTACTTTTCCATTAACGTCACGATTGTTCAAGATTTCGATGGGTCGGATGTGAATATTTTAATTTAAATTGTAACATTTAATGGAATACTATTTTGTGCAAATTTTGTGTCACCATGTCAATGTAACGTATTTGTAATCACTATTTAATCAAAATTGATGGATTACTATTTAAAATTTAATGGAATTGGGTCCCAGTTACTTCTGAGATCGATTTTACCCAAATTAAACAAACATGACGCGATCCACGCATTAGCAGAGAAGTGTTAATTGAATGGTTCTCGGATTAAGCAATAGTGTCATAAATCAAATTAAAATATGTTAAAACACGTTTTTTATTTTGGGATTGACAAGACCAGCAGTGTCTATTTTGTGTTTGTTACAGGTTTACAACCAGATAATAATTCATGACGGACGTGTATTCTTTATCATAGAAGTGAATAGAAAAGAATAATGTTTTGATCAATAAGTTACAAAATTAGTTTTAAATCTTGAAAGATAACCTCGATATTTATATACTACTTTAATAATGGTTCACATTTTTAAATTCATGTTTTGTATTAGATATTATAAGACATGTCAAGATTGCACAGTAGTATACAATTTACTAGCTAACGCACGAATACATTGTGTTATGAAAAAAAAAAGAATTTGTTTATTTATAAATTAGGACACCTACAGAGCATGCATTACCACAATACAAAAAATACATAAATTAGGTACAGGTTCTGATGCATACACCTTTACAAGTGACACGACATTAGCATTAAAATCTATTTTAAATGAAATCAATATTAAAATACATTCCTCAAGTCAAATAACATTAAATAATACATTAAAAATGTACACAATAAAAAAGCTAGCAATACCTACATAGTTATAATAATCAATTAATTTAAAAGTGAATAAAATTTATACATTAAAAACATTCTTATGGTAAAAATGTAATTAATTATTGACCAAGAAAATAAAACAATCAATAAAAATAAGGGTGGTGGTCTGTCGACTGGTACAAAGATTGAATAAGTTTGTTACGAAACAGTCGAAATGAGTCGTGAAATAATATGTCAATGTTATCAATTGTTTTAACCGCACTAGCGTAGCAATCAGTCATTCTTGCAATAGAGGCATTCGAACCCAGATTGATATAATGTGGCCAATTTATGCAATAATCTTTTAACTACACACACACATTTGAACCAGGAAAACGCATAGAAAAAAGTTTATATCTAATACTCGTGCATTTTTTTTCATTTGGCGACGCTAGTGGATGATGCTCGTTGGCTGTCCGCAATCGCGTGTCAGGTGTAAAGACAGATGTCGACAAAATGAGTGACGCAATCTCTATGAGAACACGTTTACACAATTAGGTGTTGACGGGCTCGAAAAATTATAATTTCCTTTTTTTCCTGACTTAGCCTTTTATTCATTTGTCGGCGCAGTATCGGTACGACATCAGCATGCTCGGTATACGCAGTAGCGAATGTCATGCAAGCGTCAGTCAAATTCCATCAGTCATGAATTACGTTTGACTGATTGACTGATGGAAAGAAGAAATCAACTTCATGCAACCATCAGTCACCCAATTACACGGTAGGTTAATCGTCAGTCACAGCCGTGACTGTCATGACTGATGGAATTTAACTGACGCTTGCATGAGCGTGTAATGGCTGCCTTAGTCATTTATCGGCGCAGCAGCAGCGGCGCGACACAGCACGGCAGGCGTACCGCAACGACAAATGCGCTTTGAAATATTATGCTTTTGGTACCGCGTTTACAGAGCAAGCTGATGTCGTACCGATGACTCTGCGCCGACAAAATGAGTAAAGACTCTTACACTGTTATTGAATTTGAGTATTATCTAGGTACCTACTAACTTTGACATAAATAACACATCGAACTACTTATTCAAAAAAATTTAATAACTGACCCAAGTCACAGTGCCCAACATTATAAGTATAAAAAATTATATAAAAATTCTCTTCTATGAAAAAGATTGCTTTGAAACTAAGTTGCTTAAGCTACTTTTTTGCATCAAATTCCTTTACAAATAATATTTGCATGATCATCATAAATATTTAATCACTGATTTTTTTCAAAAATATAATATGAAATCACCGATCAAAAGATTAAAAAAAAAACCTTTGATATCATTATTTGGTTAAGGTGGTACCCTGAGCGAAAGTGGCGCCGCGGTGAATTATATTTAATATTATAATTCTAATACACAATTTTAAAAATGTTTATCGTGGAGGTTTTAGGGCCCACAGTCTAGTATTTTTAGACGGTATCGTTACATTCCCTCGTAGTCACTGCTAGAAGTAGACAGCAAAACTGCTAAAAGTGGCCGTTTTTGACACATTTGCTGTCTACTTCTACAAATGACTACGAGGGCATGTAGTGATACCTTCTAAAAATACTAGACCATGGACCCTAAAATCTCCACGATAAACATTTTAAAATCTTTTTCTATTAATATCTTATTAAATAAAAACCTCTGAGGGCGCCACTTTCGGTCATTTAACCGCCTTAAGAAAACTTGTTTTATCAAAGAAAATACGCAAATATTTTGTTCACAATCTCTGACATTCATCAATTATATTAGATTGATGTCTATCGTAGTATTCATTCTTTGCTAAAAAAACTGTCAATCACTTTTTCATTCTTACGTATACCTACACCACAATATTTAGATGTACCTACTTACTAGTCCTTTCATAACAGAAAAATAACGAGTTTATTTTGCCAAAATAATATACCTACTAGAAATACTGGCAAAAAACTACTTGGCAAAAAAGTTCTTTTCGAGTACATCGTGAATGCAAAAATCTAAAGTTTGAGTTTTTATTATTTTACGACATCGAATTTACTTAAGTGCTTATGAATAAATATACAAAAAGACCGTCACATATACTTTTTGCTTGTAGAGGATTATAGCTTTTAGGTTTTTGTAGTTTGCGTATGTTTTTATATTATTTACTGATGTTCTGTTTTGTCATATTGCTAATTAGATTTTTGACAACAGTCGCCTTGTTTCCTAATAAACAGTCCTTATCCCTTATTTATGCCCAACAAATCAAATGCACCGTAGCGTACGTAGGCTGAGATGGCTGTACGTGTCTACGGTGATTATCGTAGCCGCGTTCGAACATCGCCCACTCGCTCGTAGCTACAGTTGAAATCTGGCGTCGGTCTCCGTCGGCCGAGCGCCGCGACTACGTGAAAGTTCGTAAAGTGCGAGCGAAGTGTTCTATTTTCGAAATTAAAACTTTTCCTTCTACTTTTTAACGTGTTATTTTTTAACTTATTAGTGATTTAAATGCAAACATGTTAAAAACAGAAAATATTTGTGAGTGTGCGGAGTTTTGAAAAAGTTAAGGTGAATTGATTTCTTTGATTTAAAGTGTGGTGTGTTTGCAAGGTAAATGAACTTTTGAAGTTTGAAGAAAGTGGTAAGTTGATTTTTAATACCAAATTCCCAAAAAATAATAACATTATTGCTGAGATAGAAAATATTTTATATATGCTTGATTTGATATAAATGCTACATTAAATATTAACTCAATCCAAATGAATATACATATACATATATTCCTATAATAATTATGCTTCTTCGAAACGGTCATAATAAATTTTATAAAAGGTCACAACACAAGAACTTTTCCTACAATGTTGTCACTAAAGTACAAAGTATAAATTTCACTTTAGTGACTTAGAATAATAACACCTAGAAACCGTGTCTTTGTATGCAAAGTGAGGCAACTAATACCAAGCCAGAATGGCTTAGTATTCAGATTTATATCCTTCATACGTTACCTAATCGTAATTAAAATCCAATAATATATTAACTAATCTAATAAATGTAGAAAAATTGAAACTGTTTTGTACTTATTGGGTGTGATTATGTAATAATGGAGAATAAAAATCTGAAAACGGGGCCATTTTGGCTGTTTTAGTTGCCTCGCTTTTGACTGTGCGCTTTGTAGAGAACTATCGTTCTAGGTGTTATTATTCTAAGTTTAGTGATAAATCTTACTACGAAAAGTAATAACCTTTCTTTGAAACAACTTTAGTCTTCGGGTATTTAATAAAAATATTAATTAAGAAACAGTTAAGTAAAATAATTCTGTCACCAGGCCCTTGATTACGTAACTCTGTTGCTAACAATTTTCGATTGAATTCGTTTGAAATTAATGAAATTTGTCGGTTTCAACTGCTAACAGAGTACTCTGTAAGTATATAGTAGAGCATCAAATTAAACTGAATTAGACAAAAATCATTTTGTTATTTAGGTACACTTTGATAAAGGTTTATTATAACGACTTGAAATAAAAATATCTGGGGCATTGCTTGCTTTATAATATATATAAACCAAGTTATAAAGTGTTAAATGTCTTTAAATAAATACAAGCTCTAGACTGCAACTTTTAGCAGTTTTGCTATCTACTTCTAGCAGTGACTACGAGGGAATATAATAATACAGTTTAAAAATACTAGACTATGGGCCCTAAAAATTCCACGGAGAGTTTTGTTAAAATTGTGAATTAGAATATTATATAGAATTTATATAATAAATATAGAAGTTACAATATTTTTAATATATTTCACTGCTTCACTTTCCGTCATAAAACCGCCTTTAATTGGTGTGAATTATCCAGATTAATATTTCTTATTATTATCTACTAACAAACAATATTACTAAGTTTACCATATAACTACAACAAACATGTATGTTTGTTAGTTCACCGCACAACGTCCCTAAAGCATAAACTTCGAAGTCCATAGAGAAATCAATGGTAGTGTACAATGTACTTACATGTACTACCTATACATGTATACCTATTCGTTTATTTATTTAGGTTTTTACGACAGACTGCGATTGTGGCACACGCAAAATATTCGTGGAAGAACCTATAAAATTATTTGTGAGTTTGATTTAATTTTACAAAAAAAAACACTTTAAAATGTTAAAAATATAACTAAGAAAGAGCTCATATGCGAGAAGAGTTGATCCTTGCAGATGAAGACTTTTTGAGTATTGAATATAAATAAATATGTTTAGAATAATTACCGAGTGAATAAAGACTTAATAATTATATAAATATAATGCCATTGAATAACATCTATTTTTTTATTTGAGATTTTACCATTCACAATGCTATTTTTATACAAATTCTAAATAATTATACTACAAAAAAAATACGACTCGCACCAGATCAATAATTCTAGGTCGGGAAGTGACTCAGTAGCTCAGCGGTCAGAGCATTTTTGGACCGGACTTCCAAAGATCGCGGGTTCGATTCCCTTCCGAGAATTGATCTGGTGCGAGTCGTATTTTTTCTAGTTTGTTATTTAGTAATCTATAAAATTATTAAATGTAGAGAAAAAGGATGTAAACTAACAGTTGGGAATTGTTTTGGGAACAGTTATATGGTAAAATATGAAATCTTTTTTTTGTTAGAAATTAATGTAAATTGTAAAAGTTTAAACACCACAGACCATTATAACAAATCGATGAACACAGACCAAAGATAAGAGCATGTCTACACTTGCCAAAGAGCTTACGTGGCACCCACTTGAATGATTGATTGATGAACGTAACGTCATGAGATCAGGGGGCCTATTACAAAAATAACGTACGCAATTGCGTAACACAGTCACTTGGTTGCTGGTGGTGGTTGGTGGTTAGTCGTCCGCAGTTAGCCAGTTGTAGCTATTGCAATGATTTTCAATTTGTCTATCGTAGCTCATAACCTATTGAACGAATTGTGTTGAATCTGCTAGATAGAAACTGTCAAACTTACGCAATCACTTTGCGATATCGCATACGCAAGTGCTTTGTAATAGGAAACAATCAGAACGAAGCACGGACGCAGCTGCGTGTATCGCGTTACACTTTTCGTAATAGACTCCCAGAAAGAAAAATGTTCTAGTCTATTCCTTGAACGAACTCGCAAATAAATTCAGGTGCAACATTTTTTATTGACTTGAGAAAAATCTAAGGAAAGTTCTTGTTTGTTCCGGCTGCATTTACATTGGTTAACATCGACTTGGTTACTTATGTCCCATCCTCCTTATTTATCAACAAGGAAGGCCTGTACCCCAGCAGTAGGTACAATGGGCAACAACGTCGCTTTACCATTCCTACCGGCTGCTTTTACATTGGTTAACATCCACTTGGTTTTCGTGGTGTGTTATGTATGACTTATGTCCCATCCTCCTTATTTATCAAAGGAAGGCCTGTGCCCCAGCAGCAGGTACCATGGGCAACAGCGTCGCTCGCGCGTCACAACATACCTACGTTTAAACAATAAAAAATACGACTCGCACCAGATTAATACTCAGACGGGAATCGAACCCGCGACCTTTGGATATCCGGTCCAATGCTCTGACCGCTGAGCTACCGAGTCACTAGTGACATTGTCGAATTTCTTCTAGTATATCCTACTCTTACGCTGCAAGCCGGCGTTATTTCACCAATGTGAGGAATTACCTCGACATGTATTATGACATCTGTATGTACCTATGTTTCACAATAAATGATTATGATTATGATTATGATTATGATTATGATTATGATTATGATTATTCAATTGAAATATCTTTCCAGATATTTGGCAATCGATTAAGATGAAATAGCTATATATTTTTTTTTAGTTAGTTTATAGTTCGTGCAAGGGCGATACGCGCGCACACGAATTTTGACATTGTTGCCCTTAGTACATTATTGATGATGAAAATGATGATGCATTATAACCACCTGCAGTTTCTAGTTTTGAAAGTTTCTTGAAACCGTTTTCATATATAAACGAAACACGTGATCTTGTTACGTCGCTGCATTGATACGCCAAAACCAGATGCATCTAATGAGAGCAATGTTTACAGTTTGACTCAACACTCTGTTCAAGATGATGATTAATTGATATGAGGTGGAAAGAATGTTGATTACATACACCTGCGTCTTTTTCAGATTTTTTTTGATATTTCAAACAAAAATTTACTTTATTTTCCACACAATACATGTCATTTGAATTTTATAATATTTTTTTTATAATAATCATTTATTTTATGCACAAAATAAAATAATGTGTAAAATAGTGTGTAAATATAGACACGTTTTGGATTAACAAGACAAATAAGCGCAACCACAGGTATTAAACACGTTAATAATGATAGGAATTTACACCTATACCGTTAAATACCTGTGGATTTTCTCTTGTCCTAACTGTATAAACAAAACAGTATAGTTAAGTTTTAGTTTTGCCTGTCAACATTATTATTTTCGTGTATAAATAAACGAAACGATCTGTCAAAATTATCGCGATAGTGCCCGGGATTCAATTAATGTGTGCCTATCGCCATTCAAAAAATATTGTCTTTTTTTTTCAAATTTTCGTGTGCAATTGTTTTGTAATTAACTATATTTGCAAGAATATGGTGGTGATGGTTTTTAAATTAGGTACGTTCTGACATTATGTCTTCTTATTTGACCTTACACATACATGTGATTTCTGATTCTTATTATGTTTTTTTTATTGTGTCACCAGCTGTTTAATCAATTTGTTTATTTATAAATACACTTGTAAGCTTACAGATAAAATCCAAAACGCAAACAAGTCAATTACAGAAAAAAAAATCGGAATCAAAAATAAAATTGATAAAATTTAAATTAATTGCATGCAAATTAGAAACAATAAGTTCAAGTTACAATAATAATTATTTAGGCATGTCATATTAAAATTAAAATAAAAACTGAGTAAAAACAAAATACCATTAATATTAAATAATGTCAAACATAAAACCTATGATTGTACTAAGTCGAACCCAATTTACATATGTTTGTTTGATTGTCATCATGGGTTTTCTGTGCATTAGTAAACAATGATTACAAATTGGTTTTTTTTGCCGTCGATGAGTGAATAATAGTACCTCAAACAACTAACAAACCTTATTTATTTATACTTTATTGTACACACAAAAGAACAAAAAAAGAAAATCACAAAAACAAAGGAGACATACAATTGGCGGCCTTATCACTAAAAAGCGATTTCTTCCAGACAACCATAGGATGGACAGGAATAGAAAAATGAAATACGATAAGGTATATAGTTGAAAAAAAAAGTGTGCGTACTATGAATACCTATAAAATTTCTGAAACATTAGTAATACAAACCTTACCCAGGGCTTTTGTTCTAAAAAAGTCTTTTCGCAACTTGAATATGCTTCTATGTGTACTGTTTCACGATCTCATAGCTATAGTTCAGACTAACTTTCGTTTGAGTTTGGAAACTTTTACAGTTTCAATGCGATTTATTACAACAGGAGAGTGACCAACTTCAGACCGCTTGCGATACAAAACTATGACGTATTTTCCGACTTCAGCAAAAGGAGGAAGTTCTCAATTCGATTGTGTATTTTTTTTATCGTTAATCGCGCGTATCTTCGACATTTATGGACCGATTTTGATGATTCTTTTTTTGTTCGATTGAGTTTTCTTGCGAGATGGTTCCATTTTTTTTTAAATCGGTTAAGTAGTTTTCAAGTAATCCTGAAAATACTATGATTTTACATTAACTACCTTGACGACTTTGTTATTTATAAACCGAATTAGATGATTTTTTTGTTAGGAAAGGGATACCTTTGTGTAGTCTTTTTAACCGACTTCAAAAAAAGGAGGTATTCAGTTTGTATGTATGTATGTTTCTCCGCGATTATCTCACGTTTGGCTGAGCCGATTTTTCTACCTAAATAAAATACCTACACTACCTAATACAGAAGGTACTTACACTAAAAATAAAAAAATAAAAAAATTGTTTAAAAAACAAAAAAATCGACTTCAAAAACCTGCCTCTAAAAAGCAAGAAATAATATACAAATTATTAGATACGGATTATCATTGTTATAATAAAACACGTCTATTGAAGTCGGGTGGGGCTTTAGAATAAAAAATGGAAGTTGTACTCCACCCGACTTTAATAGACGTGTTTTATTATAACAATGATAATGCGTTTAATGATTTGTATATTATTTCTTGCTTTATAGAGGCAGGTTTTTTGATGTCGGTTTTTTGTTTTTTAAACAATTTTTAAACTCTTGGATTTAATCTGTATAATTTACACATGTAATTTCACATTTTTGTGTTTTCGATTAGAAAAGGTTTGAAAGCTTATGGTATCGAACCATATTTTTAAAACATTAACAACACTTCTAAAATTACATTTAATTTTTTCTGTCTGTCATGATATTATTTAGTATTTGTCGCATAAGAAGAATAAGAATAAATTTTGGTCATAAACCCCCGAAAACTTTTAACAATTTGTTCTGCATGCGAACGTTTGTACCTACACCCAAATAGATTTCGTAGTTACGTAAAGTATATTTTCAACCCCTTGCTTTGTTGCCGCACTACAAAGAATCACTTAGCACTTACACTCTTGCTGGAAGTTCCGAACTATCAATAAGCTCAGATGCAAAGGCTAAAAGCTTCACGGGTCTATCCGGCTCGAAAGACCATTGTAATTGAGAGGAAGCGAGAAAGAAATATTTATTTATTGACTACAAAAACTTTACAACTTTGTAATCAACAGACAAAATAGAACTTCGAACTACAAATTTGTGATAACTGAAAGCAGTACTATGGGCAACAGAGTTGCAACAAAAATCTATCGGTGACAGCGCGGCGTCCAAAGAGATTGTAGAGTGGTAAAGCGAGGCTGTTGCCCCGGGTACATTTGAGGTGGTTGGCGCTCTGTCACTTTGCAAAAGCTTTGCAACAAAATGCTTAGCATGGTTTTTGCGTGGTTGATCGCGCACGTTAGTACATAGCGCTAGCAATTTTTGTGTTCAGGGGGACAGAGCGTCAACTTCCCTGACTGTCATGCAAAGGCAAATATGTATACAATTTAGAACTTTTTCACTCTAAAAGCTATTACTTTTTTGAACAGAAATTAATGACGAATAACACCTACAACAAAGTGAAAAAGTTGTTTACGTATTTTTAGACGTTACTGTACCTGTATTTCCTTTTTTTCAAAAATATCTTTATAAATAGTATTTTTTATAATCACTTTGCATACCAATTACAAGTAATTCTTATTTTCTCAACTGTTAATAAAAAAACTCAATGTTATAAAAGCACACATCGAATTCTATCACCTTATTGAAAATATTTTTCTTATCGAGCCGAGAAAACTACAGAAAACACATTTTCTCATCACGTCCCAGAGATAGTAATAAATTGAGAGGTATACCGTCAAGGAAACTTCTTAGAAAATCACTTTCTACGGATGTCGAAGACATTGGTGAATCCGCGAATTGCGGTGATGCCAAAGAAATATGTTTCCGTTCACGTGTTTCATATCTGTACCCGTAGCACGAACAGCTATCGAAAAAAATAACGCGCGTAAAATCTTTCGATAGTGCAATTTTGTATTGGAAATTTGTACAACGCCATCTACCGCCGAATAGCGAAATTAAAATTTCCATAGATGATTCTCTATCGAGTAATTTTACGCGCGTTTTTTTTCTCGATAGCTGTTCGTGCTAAGGGTACTGAACACGTTTCTAAAAACCGTAGATATGATTAACGCTACCTTTGGTGAAGAAAAAAAAGATCTATTTTTCTAAAGTACGGTTCCATGTTTATTTTACATTAGGATTATGGAAAAATATCAAATGAATTAAAGAGTACCGTGAAAATACACTTGTCTTAATTACAAAGATCTTGAAGAGTACCTTACCTACCTAACAAATCATTTCATTTTCAAGTTGTCGTATAATTTATTTTAATAATATTATCATTTTATTGTGCTCCTGATAATGACACAAATTATATTTTACTATACATTTTCTGGATGAAAGGTGCTCTAATGTCAAAGACAAAGTCAAAATTGATCTATGTTATGTACATATAAACTTAATAATGAAGCCCTTTTGAATCGTCTATATTTTCCTACCACCCAGTTCCAGACTTTTTTATTTATTTATTTACTATCCCAAAATCCCCAGCACTTAAAAATTAAACAGTAGTAATTATCTTACAAATTTTGCTTAATGCCAATAACGGATTTACATTTTATTTATTAAACATATAAAAAAACCATGAGAAATAGGCAGAACACCCGTGCAAAAAGAGCAAAGTTATAAATCTAAGAGAAAATTAAAAGTACGTAATTATGGACATAAACAGTGAAAATCTAATTATATTATATATATGTGAGTGTGTGTGATGTGTGTGTTTGTGTGTTTACTGACAAGAAGAACGGGCGCAAGAAACTTATTAGCTCTAACAGGAATAAGTAACGATGGATATTTACAAACTAAAACTGTCATTTTCTGTACCCCTGCCTTACCCCTGCCAACAAGTTTGCCAAATTTCATGACGATCGGAAGAGCAACAAACCAACAAACTTACTTTCGCATTTATAATATTATGTTATTATGTCAGAGTCTGGTCAACGAAAGATGAGATTGAAATGGCGGCGCCACTTTCCCTGTTAAATTAACGTTTAGAGGTTAAGTTATTGGAAACTAAACCTTAAAATAAGGCGCTAAATCAGTTCTATTTCTAAAAGAGTCCCATTTTTCGTTGATCAAACTCTACGATTAACGAACCCCATTGCAATACATCAATATCATAACATAATGAGCTTTCCTAAGTATTTTGCTTCCTTTGTAACTTTTGGCAAAGAATAGATCTAATATCTATTCTGTGCCGAATCTATCGAGATCAGTAATGTTATACACGATTGTCGGAAATCTACCCGAAAGCGTTCGATTCGAATTCGTATCCTCAGATATTACAAAAATATAGCTATTCACAAATACATTTGACTGACATTCGATTCACTTTCCGACACGAAAGCGCAATGCATTTACAAAGTTTGGTAGCATAAGGTAGAAAATAAGATCGAAGACTATAGACTTTCCGATTCGATTCGGAAAGTTGGTTTCCGACAATCGTGAATAACCCCCCGGGTCGGGAGACCCTTTCGAAGGAAGCAATTATATCAATGAATCTCCACTTTAGTACTTACTTATTTGTTCCTTTTCATTAGTATTTGTGTGCTAAAATTTGTGAAAATCTCTATACCTACACGAAAATTATAACCTATTTGATTTGATTTGATGAAATAATTTTATTCAAAATTATCATGATATTTCATAAACTTTTAGCATTCAATGACGTCAAAATAACAGTATTTTTTTGAATGCTAAAATCTCAATATTTTTTTTTATGTTTATAAATCAAACTATGTAGACTACCATTATTTATTTATTTTATTTAATTTTAATAAACACATAACATAAAACAGGCTTACAACATCAGTGTCCTACAGTTTGTCTGCGGAATCAAGTCTCTAATTTTAGTTAAGACATGTTGTTATTTAAATAAAAGCCAAACATTGATTGACATGAATAAAGATGAAATTAATTTAAACAATGGTTTTTATTAATATTATTATTGATTATTATGATTAACATGCTGTATGCTGAATGCGCAGGCATCATAAATAATTCGACCGCGCTTAAAGGACAATATCCACAGAACAAAAAAAATGTTCCCCCCCCTTCTGTGACAATATCCTTCCATTATCTTTTTAAAATGATTTATCTCCTAGACTGTCACTTCTAATAAACGCAGGGCAGCATTTGGTATGTTAAACCATGGGCGATTAACCCTAAAGTTTAAATAGGCTGCGATGAGCTTTGTTGTGGTCAATCTAACCTGGATATCGCCTCAAAATAGGTTTAGTTAAAATCGTTTTATAACATCTTGCAGTGATATGTTTTCATTCAATGACGTTAGTACTTAAATCTGAAACGGTAGTGTAATTTCAGAAAATAAATAATATTATGAAATATTTAAACTGCATTCCTAATTTTTAACTCATGACTCATCTCATGGATAAAAATAGAAAAATAAAATATCTTAGTTTTTCATTTAATGTATGGGTATCTGTCAGTGGCTAAGGGGTGAAATTATGGCGAAGGTTAGCCGTTCCAAAAAATGTTATTCAAGCATAAGTTAAAAATAGCAATGCAGACAATGTATAATCTTGATTAAGTTAGATAATTACGATCAGCAAAAAAATCTAAAGTTGCGGGTGACTTTTGATCGGGCCAAGCTAGTTCATTAAACCAAAACATATTCTTATTCTTATTCATAATTATATTCAAAGTCACATTACACTTTGTTTTTCTCAAGAACTAAGATAATAATCAAACTTCCAACAAATTATGACTAAACAAACTTTACCCCTCGCCTCAGCAAACACAATTTATATTTTCACTTCCTCTATTAGAAAAACAGCGATAAGTGTGACCTTTTGTAGAGAGGGGTAACTTGATCGTAGGCGGCGAAATTAATATTTTTTGCGGCCATAAAAAATAATTGAGCCGATATTGGAGTCCGTAACCGATGCCGTGCTGAGAATACACACGAGTTTATTAATACGATAAATTATGAAAAAACTCTAAAGCCACCATTACTGATTCGTAAGCCAAGCCAGGCCAATATTAAAAACCCAGGGTTCCGTACAAATTTGTAGGTAATACATTTTTTTATGATTTAATCACAAATGTACAGTTTTCAGACTTTTAACCCTGTACTTGTAATATATATGATACTACTTGCCAAACATAGTTCTAGAATTCTAGATCCTCGGTAAAAAATATTCTAACATTCTTCGTTGCAAATATAACGCATTTTTATATTTTAAAATAGAGCTAACATGACATTAGTAAGGGCTATAGCAGATACAACGAATATTTATTGCAGCTATGGCGTCATTTCAGTACCTAATTACTTAATTAGTTACTGATAAAGGAAACCATGGAGGAGGAGCTCGGTGGCGCAGTGGTTTAGCGCCTGGCCCAGCGATTGCGGAAGTTAAGCAACGTTCACATGGGTCGGTCATGGGATGGGTGACCAAAAATTTATTATCTCGAGCTCCTCCGTGCTTCGGGCGGCACGTTAAGCCGTTGGTCCCGGCTGCATTTGCAGTCGTTAACACCCACCAATCCGCATTGGGCCCGCGTGGTGGGTTATGGCCCATCCTCCTTACCACCCATAAGGAATGTGAAAAGCTCACCTGGGCTATTAAGATCTAAGATCCTAGTGAATGGTACCCATTGTAAACTCCACTTACTTCTACCATCGTTTAATATCTATGGTAATATAATCCTCAATTGATTACAGCTATAGGTAACTGAAACCTCTTGAAGACTTAGTATTTGCCAAATTTGATCGTCTAATTATAAAAGGACCTACGTTGTGATTTTAAGTAGTAGTAACCCGGACTCTTTTGGTATGTCTGGCTCGAGTCTAGATGTTTCATTATCAAGTGCACATGTACTAATTCTATCCTATAACTAAAAAGCCTTATTCTGATCTTAAAATTAATAAGCATTATAATATATTAATATTTGACATAGCATAAATTATATTGATGATTTGGATAAATTAAAGATAAATAAATAAGGATGAAGATAATGGAGCCAAGGCTATAAGCCTTGGAAGGTCTCTACCACCAGCCCCCGACCTTAATTCCAAACGCACACCAGCATAACTAGATGCTTTCCCGGTAACTATGTACTGCGCAACTGTGGCGCTATCCAAAATCGACATGAAAGAGATAGGAAGGTACTCTAATTTAACCATACTGGAATAGATGTAAATGTTCCTAGTAGTATTCCATGTCATTGCGTCACCATGCGACATACACAGCCAGGAGTGGGTAAGCATTGGGATAGTTCCGTAGAATCTATACCAAGTGATCACATAAGTTGGTGATGGTACCGACCACTAGGGAGGCACAATGTGGTGTTCCCAGGTACAATTAGGTGAGCGAATCAGCCTGCATGTCCATAGGTTTGTGTAGTATAAGTTCCCATAGAGGTCAGCTGGTACGGAAACCTACCGTCAACGTTTTCGGTGGATGGCACAGAGCAGATCCAGTTACTGGCGTATATTCGCGGCTCCGCATATTTCCAGACTAAGCTCTATCAAGGGATTAAAATTTGTGATTATAGTAACAGCCAACGGCTGCCATTGTATAGTTGTGTTCTGTATAAAATCCATGTATGTTACAAGACTATTGCATTGACATGGAAAAAAAGCATATCGCTGAACCAATCGGAACAGTTCAAAATGACATTGAACGCATTGTTAAATCATAGTATGATTAAATCAGGTACTGATGTGGGTCAGTATGATTATAAAATAGACAAATAATTCTGTCTTGTAATGTATAATATAAGTCTGTATAGAGTATACCAAACCAGCAACCTTTACCGGCTAAGCTCCCAACTTTAAGTTATTTCTAAAGTCTATCAAGCTTTGGTTTTAGTTCACCAGACGGTCATAAAATATGAACACAGGGAGGTGGATGTACTCTGCCTTGTATATCAATAGCCGAATGGAGATTTGTCCACAACCACTGACATCACAAGGACAAAGTTTAGTTTTGAAGTAATTGCATCAGGAAACCAACGGACATCTGATCAAGCCTCATAATTAACAGTAATCTCATCAGAATATGATATGACTGTACACACAGATTCTCCACTGGCAGGTCCGCCTAACATGGCTTAAGGTGTTCAGTCATAACATCACATTCTAACAAATCACTATTAACTATGGTGTTAGAGTTTCAAGGCACAAGGCCAAGAACTGCCCAAGCCCTCAACATTTTTCAAACAAGCCTATTTTAGCCGCTTGATAAATGAGATTGAATGTCGTAACTAGACTTGTAATTACCTCGGGGAAAGCCCTAAAATAAAACTCTAAGGGTTTATGATCGTCTGCTGAAAACTACCAATAGACTCAACAATTATCGTTAAAATCCAGGGTCGCTCAACTTTACCTTTATACCTCATTTAAAATATCTGCGGATTAAATCCACAGACATTTCAAACTACAATTTGATTGTTTGTGTATAGGTGTATGCATATATAAGTACATACAAGCAGTTTTTATCATATAGATAATAACTATTGTTTGGATTTTGTCATTTTCAATAAAGGTCCTTTTGCTCATTACTATTGCTTATTGAGGCAATTAAGTAAGTGTTTAAAAGAGCAAGGAGCACCTTCTGAAAATACATCACCCAAATCACACATACAAATGTATGGTTCACGCAGGTATTCATTATATAATATTATGGTCTCAATTGACCAGCGTTGTCAAATTTAGTATTGTTCTGAAACCTGCATGAGTCATAAAGATTATAACTATGAAAACAATGATATTTTGTTCGCATATTAATTAATAAACTTTATTATTAAGTTTATTAATTTTGAGCTAGATTTATTTTGGTAAAACCTTAAATCATGAAATAAATGATTGGATTAGTATAGTATTACTGATATTAGAAATTAAAGTATGTAGGTATTTTTAGTCCTACAAATAAAGCCAGAAGTATTAGATGTGAACAAAATACCTAATTAAACGCAAAGCACATGACATCCTAACCCTAGATCTGCCAGATACCTAAAAAACAGTACAAGCAATAAATTAATAAACTTTAGGTTCAATTTAAAGCCTAGATTTGCTAAGAAATTATGTTGTATGAGTGATAGCTGGGTCAACACAGAATACTTTTGATCCTAAATGTACCTAGGTCGTCTAATAACACTAAAACACACAAAAAAATAGTATTCCTGAAAAAAAAAACACTGATTAATTACCCTAACATGAACTGAAGGAGATTTTAGAAAACATGCTTACTTACCTGAAATCTATTTGTTTATTCCTCGTAAATAGATCCTCCTCACCTTAGTTTACCACAAATCACTCACTTTACACACAACACTTAAGCACATTTCACTAAAACACAAAGACACTGATTACTAGATACACTGACCACTAAACACTCCCGTCGCGATTTCTTTGCTAGCTCAAGAGGCGACGACCTAGAGCTTTACGCGAGCAAAGATAACCCTAAGTCCTAACTGTGACCTACCTGTTGGAACAGTAAGCAAGTCTCCCTTCCCCTATCTTAGACACGGCCACGCACAACAACACGATTTCATACAAAAAGAATCGCATCTGGACGCGCTTACGATGTCAAAAGTTCCATGAATTCAGAAGTTCTTCAGACTTCTTGGAAAATCAACAATGAAACTCTACCTTAATCCTTGCAACAATTAGCACAAGCAGGGCCCTGTACCTGTACCAACCGTAGCAAGAACTGTCCCGAACGAGGGTTTATAAAATACAGTATTCTAGAAGACCAGATGAGACCTGCTTACCAGTTACGAACCAACATGCCTAGCCATTTATGCAAAATCTACGATGTATTCTTCACAGAAAACTAACACTATTTAACTTTTAATTAAAACAAAAGACAATAAATTTACACTTAAAACTTTGACTGGCTTCTTGGACTTTTTCGGCAGAGTTCCGACTCCTGCTAGATATACGCAAAAACTATCCCCGAAGGTCTCAATCTTCGTCTTTTAAAGTCCCTCAAACCCCCACTTAATTCTCGAAAAACCGTTGAATCCTTATGTAAAATGCCATATATGGCCTGATACATAAGAAAATATGTCCGACTGTAACGTTTCCAAATCCAAGTGTCAAGTGGTTTTTAAAAGGTCAATAAATCATTATATGAACATAAAAACAAGAAAAGAAATGTGAATTCCTCAAGCATTTAGGTTTCAACATCGGTTAGATGACTTATTTGTAAGCTTTTCAGCTGTTTTCTATAATTAATAAATAGCTAATAAATACTAAAAATTGCCAGCTTTTTCTCAATTCTCCCATTATAAATATTCAAGTTTTTTATTCGATAATAACTTTATTTGTAGATTTCTTATATTAATCACCAACCAAAGTAATTTAATTTATACTTCTTTCAATCTTAACAATAATTTGCTAACTTTTTTAGCCTTTCAAACTCCTGGTGACATAGTAATATCCATTTATAACACTTGGAAAACCTTATTAATTAATTAAACAACATACATAATTAACTACATAACACATTTAATAGGTAAAACCTACTAATAAGATAGTAGCTTATTAATTTCAAATATTCTATAAAATTTTCAAAGTATTTTATCTCCAGACAATTTATACATTTGCATGAATTTACTTTATTTCCACGCATTATTAGCCCTTCATTACTTGTTTTGCATGTAAACAACCTATATTTTAGTTAAATTATTTAGGTTTTGTAATTTCAAACAACTTAAGTTAAAATACTGTAGTCGAAAAATCTCCCGATGATCGGGGAAAATGTGACTTGCCACACTAATTTTCCCTTAGACCTCAGACTAGCTATCAGCCTATGTACTGTGTTAAAAACAACGACAACTTCATTCCAGGACCCGACTACATTAGACAAGCAACCAAGCGGCCTGTATAAATGTCAGCGTTTTTAAAACCGCCAAAGTGAATTATGTTACCATACAGTTTATAGTTCGTTGCGCTGTGTTCTTAATATCTAGAAAATGACGATTTTGATGTAAAGCCGGTCTCAGACGTACACTTATAGTGTAGCTGTTACAAAACTGTCCCTGTCTTAATGACAACGTAGTGAAAACATAATAGTTAAGAAAATCAGACGCGGATTAAATTGATAACTGTAGTAAGGTACTTTATCCCGCATACAAACATCAACAAACAGCCAAACCATGGTTGAAATACACACCCCTTGTTTACCCGGTAGGCAATCCTATTCTTATCTTATATAACTAGATAATTTCATCACATATTCGGCCTAACGAATGTTCCCCTTAACATTTGCAAATAACGAGTAGTAATATTAATCTTTGAAATGCATAAAACACGTGCATGACGTACATCAATTGGTTTGCGCACACCAATCTCACATTTGGAAGATGTTTGTAACGTGTTTGTAGCATAGTTGTGAGTTTAAATGCCGCTTAACAGTTCATACTAATATTTGAACGCATCCGTTGAGTGTTCTCTTGAACGCACCTCATAAAACGTAATCACTGAGAAAAAAAAATAACTTGAAGGTAGACAATATAATGTAATAATGTTTTTAAATGTGGTCTTTTGTTAGCTTACAGCTTTCAGCTGTAGAGGGGTTTCATTTTCAGGAGTTCTAACCATCAGCCAAAGTTAAAAGGTATTTATAATAGCGCAATTTGTCATATTTTGGTATTTTTCACACATCCAAAAAGTAATGTTTTCCTAAATTTCTTGACATTATTTATATTAAATTATAATAAGAACAATCTGAATTTATCAATTTTACTTCAACCTTGTGAATCTATTATCAAACACAAAAGTTATTAGCATTCTTAAATTAGCTTAATTTTGGAATTCTATTACATCAAAGAATCTGCTTTTTTACTCCTATTTAAAATCTATATGACTTAAGAAGGTAGTTTTTATTTTAAAATGTTAGACTAATTTAGTAGCAATAATAAATGATAAATTTCCCATAAAGAACATAACAATATTGATTTTCTGATGAAAATCCAAATTTTGTCTACGACAAAATTTTATCCACTTTAATTTTCATTACTGTTAGTTAGTTATACTATAAGTACTGGTTAAGTTTATTAATTCCTTATCAACACTGGTTCTATTTAGCAGTAATATCAGAAAATACCTAGATTTATGTATATTTCTATATCTTAATGAAATATTAAGAAGATGCAAATTTCTATATTTTGACATTTGGTACTTTTCAGGTTTACCAATGTTTCATGTCTCATGATGATAATTTAACTCACTGGAAACATGATAGCACCTCCACCCGTTTGCTAACAATAAACAGAATGAAACAGGACATAGAAGACAAGTTTTTCAGAAGAAAACACATTATTAATTTGACCAGTCTGAAAACTAATGCTTCCTTTTGATTCTACCAGACAAGCTTTTATAATTTATTGTAGTAATAATAATGTATGTTTCTTTTTGTCCCTGCAGCTTGTAATGTACGAGTAAATAAACTATTTCGACTTTATTGACTTAGATAGTTTCTTTAATTATCTTATCTTTAACAGCGCCATCTAACGTATGTTGGCCGTACTTCTTATCATATATTCTTTAAAGCAACAGACAAGCACGACTTAGCTCCTCTTTTGTCAATCGCATTAATAGTTTTTAGGTCTCACCGTAAGATGGCGTTGACTTGTTATTTGTAATATCTTCACAAAACTAACATCCTCATTTATTCATCTCCAAAGAATAAATATCCATAAAAGATTAGAATAATAAATTGCTTTAGTGAAAAAGAATTGTTAATTCTCCTTAAAAACAATTCTTAACAGCTGAAACAATTTATATGAAATCTTTACTCATTCTGTAAGACTCATAACAAGAAAAATAATAATAATAAAGATTTAAGTTAGTAAATGTTAGTAATAATGTATAAAAATACTAAAAAGTAAGAAAGAAAGAAAAAGAAAAGAGAAAAAAATACCAAGTCGTCTGAATAATAATAGGCAATTAGGTTGGTTTGGCACATCCGGCCCCTGATTAATAATGAAAAATAATTTGAGTTATAAATCATCTAAACAATACAAAACATAATAATTGCCGCAATAATAATATATAAAAAAATTTTGGAGGAAGATTGAAAAATAAAAAACTTTTTTTTTTTTTTTTTTTTTTTTTTTTTTCGCAAGGTGTGAGTAGCCCCCTACCCCCTGAAATGACCTCCCTACACCCCACCGAGTATGATTGTTATTATAACGCTTGATAGTTTACCTTTTAACCAATTTAAAATGATATTAAGACAGTAGACCGATTGAGGTCGTCGATTTGAATGTAAAACGCATAATTAAGGTTATTCATCCTTTCAAGCGTTCTGACAGTCGTACTCGAGTCATTTCCCTGACCCAGCGATTCCCCAAAATCTATTATTAAATACAAATTAGTATATAGATTTGTTGAATCAACACTGTTCAAATAACAATAATTGCAGCTTTCCAAAAGCGATTCATTATAATCGTGTAGTTATGAAATAATTTACATGATAATATTTGCACTCTATTTTTAGTATAACATCAATTTACAAATGATATCGTTAAATATTCATAGGATCATAATCGGAATAAAATCAGTCCCCCCTTTTTTTTATAGTAAGAATTATTCAATAGCTAGCCATTAATCTTAAGATTAATATGTTTAACTTGCTCTTACCACAAAATCAAAGATAAATTCTATCAAAAACTTCGCAAGTCAAATTATGACATAGTAAAAGAATGATATTATTCACAATATTAGCTATGGTAATATCCTAGTACACAAGTAACTTAAATAACGTAAAAAACCCTAAAATAATTGAACTCCAACATATTTGCAACATTAAAACACACAAATAAAATGATTAAACTTAACTAAAATATTTACAACACTAAAACCCACAAATAAAATGAATGAACTTAACTAACATAATAATATTTACAACATTAAATCCCACAAATAAAATGAACAAACCTAATTGGGTCGATTACACGGTATGTCATTATAAAACCAGGATTCTTAGTCAAAAATGAAAATAAATGAAAATAATAAAATAAAAAGAAAAAAAACAAAACAAAACTAACTCTAAAATGTATGGTTATACCAAGTGAAACCTAACTTAACTGTACATAATATTTTAATGATTTGTTCATCATAATCAATTTTCCTTAACCTATTATAAGCAACTTGTGATTGAATGTTTACACATAATATCTATTTAAATGAATGGCATTAAAGTTGCCCCTAATCTGCTTGGTCTTAGGGTTCATTAACGTGTAAACATTTGCAAAAGGCACGGCGCTAACTACATAAGGACCTTCGTAAAGTAATTGAAATTTCTTTGTAAGTTTTTTCTGAGCCTCTGACTTGTTAACCTTACGGATCTTTACATAATCACCAATATGAAATTCGATCAACCGATGAGATCTATTGAACCTAGTTTGTCGTTTTACACTGTTATCTTTTAGATTTTGCCTAGCCTTTGCCCTGACATCATTAATGTCTTTAATTTTGTTTAGTTGTGGCAGACAATTGTCAAATGACATGCTGTTACACGAGCCATATAATATTTCGTTAGGAGTAAAACCGGTACTTTCATGGAAGGTGTTATTGTACAACTGCTCTATATTGTTTAATATCGTTGCCCACCCCTTATGATTTTTATGACAATATGTTCTAAATAGTCGTCCTAACTCTTTATTTACCCTTTCCGTGGTGTTAGGTCTAGGGTTTCTAACAGTTGTGTATATTGGTTTAATTTCGATGTCTTTTAAAGCTTGTTTCCAGCTATCAGATGAGAATTGACTGCCATTATCTGTCATGACTACCTTAGGCTTGATTATTTTAGCGAATTGTTTTAATTTAGAAATTACTGATCGTGAAGTAGCCTTTGCTAAATCATATAACTTAACAAATTTGCTAAATGAATCCTGGATTACAAGTATATAAGCAACTCCAAATCTACCTTTAGGTAAAGGCCCATACAAATCTGCCATTACCATGTCTCCTACTTGTTCTGTTACAATAGACTTACATTCGCCTACATACTTTATATTATCACTTTTAGAGACCTGGCAAATATGACAAGTTCGTAATAATGCTTTTACTGTTTTGTTCATCCCAAGCCAATAAAATCTATCTTTGAGATATTTAAGTACTTTATACGCCCCTTGGTGACCCATTTCTTTATGGACTTGAAGTATTATTTCCTCTCTCAAGCTAGTAGGCAAATAGATTACATGTTTATCCGAATCAATCTTGAAATACACTACTCTATCCTTAATATAACATCGTTGAGCTATTTTACCTAATTTACCAACTAGATTATTATTAGTTTTATTTACAACACTCATAATTAACTGAACCTCGTTATCGTTAGCTTGAAAATTAGCTATGTTTTTCAAATCAGCTATTAGAGTTTTGTTTTTAGTGGCCTCCATATAATGAATCTCAGGACAATACACCTTATCATCCTGTATTAATGCTGAATCAGGTGGAAACCTAGACAGCACATCAACAGCGACATTGTCTTTACCCTTTATGTGTTCAATGGTATAATCAAACTGTTCAAGGAAAAGGATCCATCTTATTATTCGGCTATTGTATAATTTCCAAGTTCTAACAAACGTCAATGCTTTATGGTCAGTCCTAATTATTAATTTCGCGCCTCTCAAATACGTCTCGAACTTTCGCAAACAATAAATTATTGCCCAAAATTCTTGTTCTGTGACTGTCCATCTTAGTTCAGCGCCCCTCAAAGCTCTACTACAGTATCCTAATATTTTCATTTCACCCTTATCATCGTACTGAAATAGAACTCCAGCTAAACCTACTCCAGAACTATCAGTCTGCAGGTAATAAGGCCTAGACATATCCGGATGATGCAACATTATTGAATTCAAAAACTTGCCTTTTAGTTCCTCAAAGGCTACCTGAGCTTCTGAAGTCCAGGTCCAACCTTTACTTTTCTTTAATAATTGACATAAGGGTTGAATAGTACTATTGTAATCAGGAATGAAACGCCTATAGTAATTACATAGTCCTAAAAATGCCCTTAAATGTTTTATCTTTTTAGGAATCGGAAAATTCTTTATGGATTCTATTTTCTCTGGATCTGTTCTAGTTCCTTCTGTAGAAATAATATGACCTAGCATTTTTACCTCCTTACAAATGAATTTACATTTTTCAAGATTACAGGTAAGTCCTGCTGACTTTAATTTGTTTAATATAATGTCGATATGTTCTAGATGTTCTTCTAAACTACCTTGCGTTAGAATCGCGATATCATCCAAGTACTTGACACAAAAATGACTAACTTCAGGCCCTAATATCTGATCTATTGCCCGGCTGAAGCTTCCAACAGATGTCTTAAGTCCTTGTGGTAAAACATTGTACATGTAAGATTTTCCATTAAATGTGAACCCCGTATACTTTCTACTATCCTCTGAGATGGCAACTTGGAAGTACGCATTATTAAGGTCTATAATGCTGATGTAATTAACCCCATGAAACGAATTCAAAACGTCTATTTGCATAGGTGGAGCTTCAGCTTCAGCTACCATATATTTGTTAATTTCCCGTGCATCTAACAGAACCCTAATTGAACCGTCGGGCTTTAATGTGAATGTTAATGGACTACAATATGGAGTAGAACCTCTAGATATTATACCCATTTCTACCATTTCAGCTAGTTTTTCCTCCATTCGTTGTCTATACGCATATGGAACGGGATAAGAGCGTCTTATAACTGGACTATGATCCGTCATTTTTATTACGTGCTCATAGCTATTTGCACGTCCTAATCTCTTAGTAAAAACATCACTGTGTTTTCTTAACACTTGTCTCAATTTATTAGTCTGTGTCCCTTTAAGAGGTATCCCTGTTTTGATTTCCTGTAAATACTTTTCAAAGTCAAAATTACTATCTACCTTCGCAATTTCTGAAACTTGACCCTCAAATACATACTCGATGAAAGGAATTAACACTCTTTGGCTATTGTGACTAATTATTAACCCTACTGGAGGAGTTTGTAACCTGATATTAGTTTTATTTGCAACAAGCCAATCAAACCCTAATATCGCGGAGTGAACTAATTTTGGTACTATTAGAAATCGGATTTCTAGATCAATATTCCCTAACCTTACAGGCAATAAGACCATTTGTTGTATTTTAGCGCTCTTTTGTCCTACGGCCCCACGAATCTGAATCGGCTTAACGGGTAGCATATTTAATTTATTTCCACCCTGTGACTTGAGAGTTTCCCAAAATGACTCGGAAATACACGTGATGTCACTACCAGTATCAACAAGACATATAACACGATGATTAAATATTTCTACCTCAACTTCAGACTTGACCATTTCGAGTTTATCAACAGAAATGTTATCTTCTTCCTCAAATAGTGACGAAACTACCTCAGTTTGAACTGATGAACTATTACCTAACTCTGATTGTGCTTTAAGAGTATCTACCACTTGCAACTCAAAGTTACTTAAGTTAGTTTCTTTTATACCTGACCCTAAACCTGCCTTATTGCATTGACCTTTGATGACTATGGGTTTAAGAATCCCTTCATCACGCGTTCCTAATGTCTGTCCAGGCTTCCACCCGAGATCTAGCATAATTTTTAAAGCTACTGGAGTTAAATCGGCCCCTCCTAATGTCGATGTAACGGAGCGACTTACATCAACACCTACTCGTTTAAATTATTTGTGGGTTCATTAGAAGAATTGTTAGAATCATTAACAATATTTACAACATTAGTTTTTGCTATTCTATTTGATGTTGCTTGACGTGCCGGTCGGTCATTGAACTGCCTCTTCCGGTTGAAATTGTTTCTGTTTTCTGATTGATGTTGTTCGGCTGCCGCAGGCTTTTGTACAACGTTCGTTCGGGTATTCTTCTGTTTGAGGTCTGTTCGCTTGTTCACATTGTCTAATTTGCGTAAAAATTCTGTAGCTTGTAGTATGGTGGTGTAATTAGACGCATTCCATGCGTATTGGATATTTCTGGGGAAATGTCCGATGATGTCGCTTACTAACTGTTGTTCTTGTATAGGGTATGTCAACATCTTCGCTTGACCACATAGCGATATGAAATGGCTTAACATTGATTGTGTACCATCCCATGTGTTTTGTACAATTTTCCTCCTCAATTCTCCTTGTTCTGCTTCTCCCCAAAAATTTTCCAAGAAGTCCCTCTTGAAGTCCTCAAACTGTGTCCATCTACTCCTATATAACCTTCCCCATTCTCGTACTTCACCGTCAAGGGATTCCAGGACCATATCAACAATATCAGTAGTTCCAGGATACTTCTTCAGATATGCTGTCAAATCTTCAATGAAGGTCACAGGGTGCTTGTATTTTGACGGATACTTGGGTTTCTCAGCAGACATTTGGGGTACTGGATAATACACCGTAGAAGGTCCAGGCTGTACTAAAGCTTGAATATTAGTGTCGCTTCCTTGTATAGATGTATCTGATGCTTCGACAGGTGTTGAGGGGGTTGAAATCTTGTTTTCTAATTCAGCTATTTTATTATTGATGGTATTTACAGCTCGCTGTACCATACGTGACATATACTGCACTGAAGTGACCCTTCTCGGCTCTGGAGGGGGGTCTGCTATGGCGGCCCCTCGAGTCACAATATTGGACCTTCTTGTAGCAGCGGCTTTAGGTTGTGCTCTTTGTTTCGGCATCTTGAAGGTTTTATTGGATCACGTTCACCTTTAGACTCACTTTTAAGTTCACTTATACACTCAAGGTTCACTTACTATTTAACCACCATAAATTAAAGTCAAAAAATTTAAGTTCACATTAACATAAAAATCCACTCATTAATAAAATTAAAAGAAAAGAAAAAATATAAAACACAAAAAAAAAACACTCAATAATAAAGTCAGAAGAATAATAAAAAAATAGTAGTTCACCTTAACACTAAAAATCACTCAATAATAAGTCAAAAGAATAAAAAATAGTAGTTCACTTTAACACTAAAAAAAAAATCACTTAGCTACTAATAAAGTCAAAAGAAAAAAATAGTAGTTCACTTTAACACTAAAAAAAAAACTCGCTAATAAAGTCAAAGAATAAAAAAATAGTAGGTAGTTCACTTTAACACTAGAGATTGTTCACTCGTAATTAATTATAATGCACTCTGGATAAGTTCACTTTCACTTTTCACTTTCTAAAGCACCCCGAAAATGCACTCTGGAACAAACGTGTCTACGTTAAACTGGTAATATCGCACTTATGTCCAAGATTGAAAAAAAATTTTTCTAATTTATATTCTATTAATAATTAATGAAAGGTTAAAAGCCTAAATGAACAATGTCATATTCGAATAAGAATGTAGTTCGTTGTATTTGTCATCTTAAAGTTATTAAAACCTAATAATAATAGCAGAAACGTTTAACTAAACGCAAGCAGGAACGCAATTGAATCGAAATTGTAACCCGAAACGCAAAAGAAATAATAGTAAACGCGGAAAAAAAAAAATGCCGAGCAATACCGCGAAATCATAATCAAAATAAATCGAAACCAGAAAAAAAATATTCGTACCTATACAAATAAAATTAATGTTACTACTGTGAATCCAAAACATACAGCATCACGTACTGGGTGGCGCTGTAACTAAACGTAGGTATTGTTTAAATATTTTATTATTATTATTATTCAAAGAGAAAAAAAAATATTTATAATATTTTAATAAGTAGGTAACTGTATTTTTTTCAAAAGGAAAAAAGAATACAAAAGAAATTTAATGAAAGCCGAAAATGAAAATTTATCAAAGTGGTAAACATCCTACTAGCGCCATCTCTTTAACTCTCAGTGAACTATACATCTAAATTAATTTAATCACGTTTCATCTAAATACACCACGTATTTGGTTTTAATAAAATCCACTAGACTGTGTTTGTAACACTAAACTATACCGAATAGTTTTAGAATAACAGATGGTCTATAAACAACTAACGCCATCTATGTAAATTGGCGCGAACTAATTGTCTAGACTAGGCTATTTAAATAGACAATACCATAAATAGTTCACCGAAATTAGTGTTAGTTTTATTCTATGTGTGTGCTAAATTGATAAAGAAGTCAAGAAAATTTAGAGCTATTGGGTCTAAAATAGTTACATAAGTATCAAAACATTATATCTCCTGTCGTTCATACGAGACTTACTTATTTAAACCCTTAAAAAAGAACCTCCTAGTAATTTATTCTAAAACCGCATCAACATCATTGGTTAAGCTACTCTTGACAAATCTAATAGTAATATTTCTACTACAGCGCCCCCCAGCGACCAACCATTGTAACTCCCATTTACAACCCATTGCCGACAAACCGCAATCACATAAATAAAAACCCGCATCTTATTCGATTAGACAAGACTGTACATAGAATAGTTAACAACGCGCGTTTATATGTACTCGAATAATTAATCAAACAACTACACACATAAAAAAAAAAACCCGCCAACTACCCGTAACATCTATTATTCCATTGTTGTTAAAATAAAAAGCTTTACCTAAGTCCTAAGTAATAACAACCTAACCCTAAATTATTTACTTAACAAATGGCGCGGCCCCACTTAAACATAACAAGAGATAATTTATCATTCCCATGGTAGGTATAAACTAGTAAGGTATACTCGTTAAATCTATTTATAATAGTAGATTTCTATCATGAGCCTTAACTGCCCTTTAGTAAAAGAAATCATTAACCCTCAAGTGAAAATTACGCACTAGGGAATCAGCAAGTCGTCAGTTACCTAATGCATCCGTATACCTACACAATTTTTTTTTTATAAATAAATAAACCAAACCGCATTTTGTACTAAGTAAAAGAAGATGATTAGAAAGGGAAAAAATAAAATCCATTGGTGTTAGGTAGGTATACATAAACCATTTATTATTTTAACAACTCACAATATGTTAACAATACATTAATTATAAACTCCTGGACATAGCATGTAGCTTATTGTATGGTCGGTGAACACGCAGGTACTTATGCAGGTGATGACTGATGATGAAGTTTCACTACGTAGCCGTTAAAATGTTTCCACGTCACTAATGGTTACCATTCATTTCTTCCATAAGAGGTAATAGCTAGTACTCTTCCCCGGACTTCTTGTTGATAAGATGAAGAAAAATAATATTTTATTGTAAACATTTTTCACTTGTTTCACTTCACAATATTCTTCAAACACCAATACTGACACTTTGAATCACTGCACTATCACTTGATAACACTTAAATCACTGTACACTTAATATCTTAATAACACTTCTAACACAAATAAGTATTTCACACAGCACTCCCTTAGTGAACTTAGGTTTCACTATTAATTAAATCACAAGTCCATCCGTAGGGCAATACAACCAATTTACACTAACACAAAAGATATTCACGTAACCATAAACTTTAGTGCAGATACCCTGGTGGTACACGAGGTGTACACAGTAGTACGTTTGTGTCACACGTATTTATGCACTAAAATCAGTACATAAGTTTGTTTGTTTGTCACTCCTTCGTAATATTCGTAACTAAATAGCGCAATTGATTCCTGTAGTGACCTACTGTATTTAGTGATTTTTATTATCATGTAACCATTTCCAAAATTTAATTATTTAATTTATTTTATATTAAAAGTTAACTTTATAGCACGAGCGAGAACGGGGCGCACGCTAGTATAGCAAAGCAACTCGCTCTTGACCGCTGTGACGGAGTGCGCCAGTCTGAGCTCGAGCGATGCACCGAAGTGCGCTTCAGTGCTATTCTGTTCCCAAGGCGAGTGCACGCACTTTTTCGCTCCCGCACCTACCTAAATCTTTTACGTAAACTGATTTCTGCTAGCGACAATAATTTGTTTAAAAATTAAAATTAATTATGTTCAAGAACTAAAATAGCTAAGTTACTTTTTTATAGATTTTAGTTCGCTTTACGCAAAACAACCAGTACAGATGATAAAAATATGTTCACAAGTACACACAACAGCGCATCGGTTTCGTCAGCCGAATTATCGTAAATTCTTATCACCACGTCCAAAGTTAACAAGTACAGTTCGACGCACCGCTGAATGTACAACGTAAATAAAAGTAAATAGATACTAACCCCGTACTTTTTTCGTATAAAATCCTTAGCTACATGTAGTTTAAATTGATAACTATACTCGAAAAGTTGCTAAGTTAAGTTTTTATTAAATTACTCGAAAACCAAATAAATTAATCAGTTGAACTATGAAAACAGTCCGACGCGACGTGACGCGAACTGTACCTATCGCGTAATGATCGCGCAGTGGATTTCTATTCATTTACCTATGTGTCGTGTGACATATATGTCACGTAATAGATGACTTTATTTACATGATTACCTAGACTGTTAGTAAGTCTACGTACCTAGTCTACTAAAACGTAATCAAAATGTTGTCCTACAAAACTATTAAAGAAATTGTCTATGGATTAAGGCCTTTTTTCAAAATTATCTAAACCCCAAAATGCTATAGCATTTAAATCCTGCCACAATTTGCCACATAATAAAACTTTAATAAATTTTTATAAAATTTAGTATAGAAAAAAAATTTAAAGTTCGCCCTAGACCGTTTTTTGATAGCTTATCAGGTGCTACTAACCTACTACGGGGTTTCTAAAAGGGGGTTAAAATTCGACTATTTTTCCTATCAGACCCACCGTTTTCGAGATAATTGAATTTTTGTAAAAATTTCAACTAAATTTAGTATAATGACATTTCTAGCAAAATAACTCAAAAGTACAATACTAATAACACACTAAGAAGAATCTAATCTGTACCATCCAAACTCCGAACAGGATTCGAACCCGTGAGCTAACCACTAGGTCACCGAGTCACATTTTTTTTCTTTCTAAAAAAAAACTGCTAAGCTGTGACATCTTTGAACATACTAAGAAGGAAAACTGACTCGCATCAGATCAACCCCCCCCGAACAGGAATCGAACCCGTAACTAACCACTAAGCCACCGAGTCACTATTTTTTTTTCTACAGTTCCGTGAACTATTTCGTTAAAATAATTGACGACAGATTTTACCTACTGAATGAAATGAACGCACATTAACTATTCCCCCTAGCTAAAATGTACAAAAGTCTGGTGTCATTTTTATGATTGTGTCTGTGAACATAAGCTACTATCTTATCAGGGCATAATGAGCCTAAAATTGTGACGTGTCGACAAAAAAATTCCGTAATTTTCCTTATGTAAACAGTAAATAATAAAGCCGTACGATCACATCATACCTTTACCTATTTTTAAAGAATGAATAAAAAGATGTCAAAAGTTACCAACTTAACAAAAAAATATCCGAAACTTTGCGAATTTTTGTAATGAATATGTGAAAAATAATATTATGATAATAATATTCTTGTAGGCTTCATGATTTAAAATTACCAACCGCAGTAACCAAAACTTATTCTTTCCTAATAAATCAACATTACTACTACCCGTTAACTAGACTTTTATCATTTGAACCCGAATAATTATAAATTCTTACGAAATACGTTTTTAAATTCTGATATTTTGTACTATTTTTAAAACTTTCCGCTGGCAATACTTTGGCTTGACACTTCAAGATACGTATTATGATAAGGGATGTGACAGAAAAATCGATATCCACGCTATTCAATCACTATGAATGAATCGATTCTACTTTTGAATGAACTAATAATCGAACTATTTCTATTCGTGTTTCTCAACTTTAAATGTTAAAAGGTATTTACATAAAACAATAGAATACAAGAAATAAATTTATTTCGAAGATTTTTTCGGCCCCAGCATACTACTATTAAATTTAACTATTTAGCTATTGTTATCGTTTAAATAAATAATTAATGAATTTATCAGTAATCTTATCGATTTTTCCGTCACTAAAAAACTGTTTAGTAATATATTAGTAAAATTCTGTTAAGTTTAGTTGGAATCGATTAACTCGATAATCGGTTCGGTGAGTTTACGATAATACGATTACGGCACTAGTCATGTCAAAGTAATAATTGTCAAACATGAAAAATAAATCAATACGACGAACACAAATTATTATAAAAAATATGAAAAGCACAGAAAAAGTAATAGCTATACGCAATAATAAAAAGATCTGAAATAAAGCCGATACGAAGTAACATACAATAAACCCCCAGGTATCACTCTTTTTGTCATTTTGTTGTTAATGGGTTGCGATTTTATGCTAACTAATGTTTGTTTTCATGCTTCTAACGCTATTGTTTTTATTTCAGTTTGCCTGTACTGTTCTTTTGGTGAAGACTATGAATGCTTGAGCACTTATTACGCAATGCCGCATGGCATAACTGCACTGAAAAATAACCTAATCGCCAAGCCAAACAGAACTATTAAATGGTTTAGAGCAAGTTTTTATTTTTATTTTGCCCTCATGCTTTTATAACTTCGCTAGGCACACAGACATTTTCGCTTTGCACTCAATTAATATAAAGACTAGTTGCACTTTGAAACATCTAGTCTAACCAGACATTTTTAAAACCAAACATCCGCTGGTCACGGCAACAATTGTGAAAAGCTCACCTGGGCTATTAAGATCTAAGATCCTAGTGAATGGTACCCATTGTAAACTCCACTTACTTCTACCATCGTTTAATATCTATGGTAATATAATCCTCAATTGATTACAGCTATAGGTAACTGAAACCTCTTGAAGACTTAGTATTTGCCAAATTTGATCGTCTAATTATAAAAGGACCTACGTTGTGATTTTAAGTAGTAGTAACCCGGACTCTTTTGGTATGTCTGGCTCGAGTCTAGATGTTTCATTATCAAGTGCACATGTACTAATTCTATCCTATAACTAAAAAGCCTTATTCTGATCTTAAAATTAATAAGCATTATAATATATTAATATTTGACATAGCATAAATTATATTGATGATTTGGATAAATTAAAGATAAATAAATAAGGATGAAGATAATGGAGCCAAGGCTATAAGCCTTGGAAGGTCTCTACCACCAGCCCCCGACCTTAATTCCAAACGCACACCAGCATAACTAGATGCTTTCCCGGTAACTATGTACTGCGCAACTGTGGCGCTATCCAAAATCGACATGAAAGAGATAGGAAGGTACTCTAATTTAACCATACTGGAATAGATGTAAATGTTCCTAGTAGTATTCCATGTCATTGCGTCACCATGCGACATACACAGCCAGGAGTGGGTAAGCATTGGGATAGTTCCGTAGAATCTATACCAAGTGATCACATAAGTTGGTGATGGTACCGACCACTAGGGAGGCACAATGTGGTGTTCCCAGGTACAATTAGGTGAGCGAATCAGCCTGCATGTCCATAGGTTTGTGTAGTATAAGTTCCCATAGAGGTCAGCTGGTACGGAAACCTACCGTCAACGTTTTCGGTGGATGGCACAGAGCAGATCCAGTTACTGGCGTATATTCGCGGCTCCGCATATTTCCAGACTAAGCTCTATCAAGGGATTAAAATTTGTGATTATAGTAACAGCCAACGGCTGCCATTGTATAGTTGTGTTCTGTATAAAATCCATGTATGTTACAAGACTATTGCATTGACATGGAAAAAAAGCATATCGCTGAACCAATCGGAACAGTTCAAAATGACATTGAACGCATTGTTAAATCATAGTATGATTAAATCAGGTACTGATGTGGGTCAGTATGATTATAAAATAGACAAATAATTCTGTCTTGTAATGTATAATATAAGTCTGTATAGAGTATACCAAACCAGCAACCTTTACCGGCTAAGCTCCCAACTTTAAGTTATTTCTAAAGTCTATCAAGCTTTGGTTTTAGTTCACCAGACGGTCATAAAATATGAACACAGGGAGGTGGATGTACTCTGCCTTGTATATCAATAGCCGAATGGAGATTTGTCCACAACCACTGACATCACAAGGACAAAGTTTAGTTTTGAAGTAATTGCATCAGGAAACCAACGGACATCTGATCAAGCCTCATAATTAACAGTAATCTCATCAGAATATGATATGACTGTACACACAGATTCTCCACTGGCAGGTCCGCCTAACATGGCTTAAGGTGTTCAGTCATAACATCACATTCTAACAAATCACTATTAACTATGGTGTTAGAGTTTCAAGGCACAAGGCCAAGAACTGCCCAAGCCCTCAACATTTTTCAAACAAGCCTATTTTAGCCGCTTGATAAATGAGATTGAATGTCGTAACTAGACTTGTAATTACCTCGGGGAAAGCCCTAAAATAAAACTCTAAGGGTTTATGATCGTCTGCTGAAAACTACCAATAGACTCAACAATTATCGTTAAAATCCAGGGTCGCTCAACTTTACCTTTATACCTCATTTAAAATATCTGCGGATTAAATCCACAGACATTTCAAACTACAATTTGATTGTTTGTGTATAGGTGTATGCATATATAAGTACATACAAGCAGTTTTTATCATATAGATAATAACTATTGTTTGGATTTTGTCATTTTCAATAAAGGTCCTTTTGCTCATTACTATTGCTTATTGAGGCAATTAAGTAAGTGTTTAAAAGAGCAAGGAGCACCTTCTGAAAATACATCACCCAAATCACACATACAAATGTATGGTTCACGCAGGTATTCATTATATAATATTATGGTCTCAATTGACCAGCGTTGTCAAATTTAGTATTGTTCTGAAACCTGCATGAGTCATAAAGATTATAACTATGAAAACAATGATATTTTGTTCGCATATTAATTAATAAACTTTATTATTAAGTTTATTAATTTTGAGCTAGATTTATTTTGGTAAAACCTTAAATCATGAAATAAATGATTGGATTAGTATAGTATTACTGATATTAGAAATTAAAGTATGTAGGTATTTTTAGTCCTACAAATAAAGCCAGAAGTATTAGATGTGAACAAAATACCTAATTAAACGCAAAGCACATGACATCCTAACCCTAGATCTGCCAGATACCTAAAAAACAGTACAAGCAATAAATTAATAAACTTTAGGTTCAATTTAAAGCCTAGATTTGCTAAGAAATTATGTTGTATGAGTGATAGCTGGGTCAACACAGAATACTTTTGATCCTAAATGTACCTAGGTCGTCTAATAACACTAAAACACACAAAAAAATAGTATTCCTGAAAAAAAAAACACTGATTAATTACCCTAACATGAACTGAAGGAGATTTTAGAAAACATGCTTACTTACCTGAAATCTATTTGTTTATTCCTCGTAAATAGATCCTCCTCACCTTAGTTTACCACAAATCACTCACTTTACACACAACACTTAAGCACATTTCACTAAAACACAAAGACACTGATTACTAGATACACTGACCACTAAACACTCCCGTCGCGATTTCTTTGCTAGCTCAAGAGGCGACGACCTAGAGCTTTACGCGAGCAAAGATAACCCTAAGTCCTAACTGTGACCTACCTGTTGGAACAGTAAGCAAGTCTCCCTTCCCCTATCTTAGACACGGCCACGCACAACAACACGATTTCATACAAAAAGAATCGCATCTGGACGCGCTTACGATGTCAAAAGTTCCATGAATTCAGAAGTTCTTCAGACTTCTTGGAAAATCAACAATGAAACTCTACCTTAATCCTTGCAACAATTAGCACAAGCAGGGCCCTGTACCTGTACCAACCGTAGCAAGAACTGTCCCGAACGAGGGTTTATAAAATACAGTATTCTAGAAGACCAGATGAGACCTGCTTACCAGTTACGAACCAACATGCCTAGCCATTTATGCAAAATCTACGATGTATTCTTCACAGAAAACTAACACTATTTAACTTTTAATTAAAACAAAAGACAATAAATTTACACTTAAAACTTTGACTGGCTTCTTGGACTTTTTCGGCAGAGTTCCGACTCCTGCTAGATATACGCAAAAACTATCCCCGAAGGTCTCAATCTTCGTCTTTTAAAGTCCCTCAAACCCCCACTTAATTCTCGAAAAACCGTTGAATCCTTATGTAAAATGCCATATATGGCCTGATACATAAGAAAATATGTCCGACTGTAACGTTTCCAAATCCAAGTGTCAAGTGGTTTTTAAAAGGTCAATAAATCATTATATGAACATAAAAACAAGAAAAGAAATGTGAATTCCTCAAGCATTTAGGTTTCAACATCGGTTAGATGACTTATTTGTAAGCTTTTCAGCTGTTTTCTATAATTAATAAATAGCTAATAAATACTAAAAATTGCCAGCTTTTTCTCAATTCTCCCATTATAAATATTCAAGTTTTTTATTCGATAATAACTTTATTTGTAGATTTCTTATATTAATCACCAACCAAAGTAATTTAATTTATACTTCTTTCAATCTTAACAATAATTTGCTAACTTTTTTAGCCTTTCAAACTCCTGGTGACATAGTAATATCCATTTATAACACTTGGAAAACCTTATTAATTAATTAAACAACATACATAATTAACTACATAACACATTTAATAGGTAAAACCTACTAATAAGATAGTAGCTTATTAATTTCAAATATTCTATAAAATTTTCAAAGTATTTTATCTCCAGACAATTTATACATTTGCATGAATTTACTTTATTTCCACGCATTATTAGCCCTTCATTACTTGTTTTGCATGTAAACAACCTATATTTTAGTTAAATTATTTAGGTTTTGTAATTTCAAACAACTTAAGTTAAAATACTGTAGTCGAAAAATCTCCCGATGATCGGGGAAAATGTGACTTGCCACACTAATTTTCCCTTAGACCTCAGACTAGCTATCAGCCTATGTACTGTGTTAAAAACAACGACAACTTCATTCCAGGACCCGACTACATTAGACAAGCAACCAAGCGGCCTGTATAAATGTCAGCGTTTTTAAAACCGCCAAAGTGAATTATGTTACCATACAGTTTATAGTTCGTTGCGCTGTGTTCTTAATATCTAGAAAATGACGATTTTGATGTAAAGCCGGTCTCAGACGTACACTTATAGTGTAGCTGTTACAAAACTGTCCCTGTCTTAATGACAACGTAGTGAAAACATAATAGTTAAGAAAATCAGACGCGGATTAAATTGATAACTGTAGTAAGGTACTTTATCCCGCATACAAACATCAACAAACAGCCAAACCATGGTTGAAATACACACCCCTTGTTTACCCGGTAGGCAATCCTATTCTTATCTTATATAACTAGATAATTTCATCACATATTCGGCCTAACGAATGTTCCCCTTAACATTTGCAAATAACGAGTAGTAATATTAATCTTTGAAATGCATAAAACACGTGCATGACGTACATCAATTGGTTTGCGCACACCAATCTCACATTTGGAAGATGTTTGTAACGTGTTTGTAGCATAGTTGTGAGTTTAAATGCCGCTTAACAGTTCATACTAATATTTGAACGCATCCGTTGAGTGTTCTCTTGAACGCACCTCATAAAACGTAATCACTGAGAAAAAAAAATAACTTGAAGGTAGACAATATAATGTAATAATGTTTTTAAATGTGGTCTTTTGTTAGCTTACAGCTTTCAGCTGTAGAGGGGTTTCATTTTCAGGAGTTCTAACCATCAGCCAAAGTTAAAAGGTATTTATAATAGCGCAATTTGTCATATTTTGGTATTTTTCACACATCCAAAAAGTAATGTTTTCCTAAATTTCTTGACATTATTTATATTAAATTATAATAAGAACAATCTGAATTTATCAATTTTACTTCAACCTTGTGAATCTATTATCAAACACAAAAGTTATTAGCATTCTTAAATTAGCTTAATTTTGGAATTCTATTACATCAAAGAATCTGCTTTTTTACTCCTATTTAAAATCTATATGACTTAAGAAGGTAGTTTTTATTTTAAAATGTTAGACTAATTTAGTAGCAATAATAAATGATAAATTTCCCATAAAGAACATAACAATATTGATTTTCTGATGAAAATCCAAATTTTGTCTACGACAAAATTTTATCCACTTTAATTTTCATTACTGTTAGTTAGTTATACTATAAGTACTGGTTAAGTTTATTAATTCCTTATCAACACTGGTTCTATTTAGCAGTAATATCAGAAAATACCTAGATTTATGTATATTTCTATATCTTAATGAAATATTAAGAAGATGCAAATTTCTATATTTTGACATTTGGTACTTTTCAGGTTTACCAATGTTTCATGTCTCATGATGATAATTTAACTCACTGGAAACATGATAGCACCTCCACCCGTTTGCTAACAATAAACAGAATGAAACAGGACATAGAAGACAAGTTTTTCAGAAGAAAACACATTATTAATTTGACCAGTCTGAAAACTAATGCTTCCTTTTGATTCTACCAGACAAGCTTTTATAATTTATTGTAGTAATAATAATGTATGTTTCTTTTTGTCCCTGCAGCTTGTAATGTACGAGTAAATAAACTATTTCGACTTTATTGACTTAGATAGTTTCTTTAATTATCTTATCTTTAACAGCGCCATCTAACGTATGTTGGCCGTACTTCTTATCATATATTCTTTAAAGCAACAGACAAGCACGACTTAGCTCCTCTTTTGTCAATCGCATTAATAGTTTTTAGGTCTCACCGTAAGATGGCGTTGACTTGTTATTTGTAATATCTTCACAAAACTAACATCCTCATTTATTCATCTCCAAAGAATAAATATCCATAAAAGATTAGAATAATAAATTGCTTTAGTGAAAAAGAATTGTTAATTCTCCTTAAAAACAATTCTTAACAGCTGAAACAATTTATATGAAATCTTTACTCATTCTGTAAGACTCATAACAAGAAAAATAATAATAATAAAGATTTAAGTTAGTAAATGTTAGTAATAATGTATAAAAATACTAAAAAGTAAGAAAGAAAGAAAAAGAAAAGAGAAAAAAATACCAAGTCGTCTGAATAATAATAGGCAATTAGGTTGGTTTGGCACAGGAAGGCCTGTGCCCCAACAGTGGGGACATCAAAAATGGCTGATGGACAAAGGAAACCATAACATCTAACCATCTGTGACAAATTATTGCAGATGTATTCAGCTACGTTCGAATACTTTAATAAACTATCACTTTGTTCTTGTTCCATCAATTTGTTCCAAAAACAAAAGAATTACCAACCTACCATTTGTTTTATTGTGTCACTGACGCATTATTTATATTTTAGACGTAAAATATTTCCTCATGTCCTTCAGGACAAAAACATACAACATCTCTTATACTCTTATTCTTATACTTACGCGAGAATAATAGAAAGTTCTACGCAAAATATTAGGTATACGCATTTATTGTCCTTTATGATGTCGTGTTTACGTCCACTTTCAGCAATAATTTGTTTCTTTTTTGCGGTTATTTTATTGTGCTTAACGTGGGTAAAGTTTTTCATACGTAGCCATATTTTAACCTTATTGGTAAGGCATAGACCATAATATTATAGCCTCAAAATATAAAGTCTGTCATTCGTATTCACAATACTTGTTAAGTAATATAAGCCCCTGTGCTAAGTTTGACACTTCTTATAGTGTGTGAACGCACTTCGCAAAATGCGGCCCTATGATTGGCCAATTTTATGTTGCTCTGTTGCCCTGTTCACTCTAGTATTTGCCATGTGATTTTTAGAGCTAGGCTATATAGACGATAGTTGTGTCTCCCTTTCTCTTTGCTCTCTTCAGTATTGTGTTTGAAGTTGGTTTGAAGGTCTGTGTAATTTTTTGACCTAAAGTCTTCACTTGTATGCCTCGTCTGCTATATTGACTATGCTTTACTTTTTAAGAACGCATAGCGTTGCTTCTCACTCAAGAGTTGTTCATGGATAGGTTTTTGGTACCCTGTACGTCCGCGCGACTATGAGACCTCATACTCATAGTAATGTTTGTGAATACGGGTGTTCTAGACAGAAGCGCAGGGGCCGTATTCGAAAACACTTTCTTCGTTTGTTTTGTTGCGCTAGGAATTAGAGCGAAGCGAGCTCGCCACGATTGCGCAACGAGCTCGTGGCGTGCGATCCATGGTTTGAACGGTTTGACTGTTTAAACAACAGAACTAATAAAAAAAAACCCACTGGTTTGCATATTAAAGTGAGCTCGTACTACTTCTATGTTCTGTGGTACAAACCCGCGAGCTCGCTGCACGCCCGCGATATGTTCGCGGTGAGTTCGCCGCGCTCTCGTTGCGAACTCGCCAAGAGCTCGTTGTGCAAACGTGGCGAGCTCGCTTGGCTTTGAACTCGCTGGCAAATCACCAGAGTGTGATAAAGCTCTTAGTTTGTAACTACTACAATATTATACTAACTACTAGGAATTACTTTTAAACTACTACAGTATTGTATAAAAATATTTTGTTGATAGTTTTATAGAAAGCTTATTGGGGGAATTTGTTGCAAATAATGAATATTTAAATTTAAAGCACAGATCAAAGTTTTTTTAAATTATTTTAGTCATTCGGAACGTCTGTTTCACGGTGAAAACAAAAATGAATATTCACATTATGCTTCACATTCATATTAAAAGCTGCAGATAAACGAAAACTGTTTTTAAATCAGTTTATTTGTACATACAATACAACGAAATTTCAGAGTTTAAAAGTATGTGCATATTGGCTGAACTGTTAAGGCATGAAATAGGTACCTACACGCGCGTAGATTAAACATAATACTAATGAGTAATTTTCACATTTTTATTTTTATTTTTTTTATTAATGGTTTGTCAACAATTGCAACAATTAAACTTACTTTCTAATTACACAAAGGAATAGTGATCTAATTGCACAATCAATTATAGACAAACACAACATGCACTAAATAAAAGCTAATGGTACTTAACCAGTCTAGGCCCGCCGTTGCCCAGAGGCAATCTACATAATATAAAATAACTATAGGAACACAACCTATAGTAATTAATTATAACTATCTACTACAGCTATCGAAAAAAATAACTCGCGTAAAATTATTCGATAGTTAAATTTTGTATTGGAAATTTGTACAACGCCATCTATCGCCGATAAGCGAAATGAAATTTTCCATAGAGAATTATCTACCTATCGAGTAATTTTGCGTTTTTTTTCTCGATAGCTGTTCGTGCTAAGGGTACTGATTGTATGTTCTTCAGAGGCGTGTGGCTACTTTTACAAATATTAATTAATTAATGTACCTTGCATGTAAACATGTTTATGGATATTCACGTATTCTTAATAATGTATAATAATTTGAATTTAGAGAAGAAATTAGATCCTTCAGGCCTTATACCTACATACCCAGCCGTGGGTATTGTGTCGTGCGGCTGGCATAAATTATTATTATTAATATATACGACACGGTCGGGTTATTAATTACCTATTTAGTAACTCTAGAAAGTCTAGAAGCATTGAATCTGTACCCTTAGCAAGAACAACTATCGAGAAAAATAACGCGCGTAAAAGTATTTGATATATAAAGAATTATTCTCTATGGCAAATATCATTTCGCATTTCGGCGGTATAGATGGCGCTTTACAAATCCATACAAAATTACTCTATCGGGCACATCTAACTATAGTTTGCAATAATAAAACTAATTTATCTGGTCATAGCTAGCAAATTTATTGTTAAAAATAAGTGTACAATTAGATACACTTTCATGGAAAAAATAGGTTTTCATACACGACTTCGTGAAATTTAATTTGGGGTTGCTGTAGAAAATCTCTCCAGCAACCCCAACATTTGTACGAATTTACTCGTTAACTGTCAGGGTACAATTTTTTTTGAGTAGGTATGTACTAATTCGGTACTTATTCTGAACAATTTCATCATGTATTTAGAAATAGAAAATTCGATAATGGGGTTGCCAGGCATGACGTCACATTTACGCGCGTTTTTTTTGTTGGATGTTCGCGCTAGGGCTATAGTAGTACCCTTAGCACGAACAACTATCAAAAAAAATAACGCGAGTAAAAACATTCGATATAGTAATTTTGTATAGGAAATTTGTACAGCGCCATCTACCGCCGAAAAGCGAAATGAAATTTTCCATAGAGGATTAAGTACTCTATCGATCGAGTACTTTAACGCTCGTTTTTTGATTCGATAGCTGTTCGTGCTAAGGTTACTAAAATCCTTTATATTCAGACTGTATTTGGATTCATAAAGTTATAAGTTCATGAACTCTAGGAAATGCGTGTGTACCTAGTTCATATAACTTTAACTGTTTGAACTGTAACCACAACAACTGGTATTGGAAGCTAAGATTACTAAATTAATATTCGCTAGTTCGAAATGGTTAATTTATTACTAGTTATGAATCCAAATACAGTCTGAATACTAAGGATTTCTGATTTTCTGTATAGTGACTCGGTAGCTTAGTAAGAAGAGCATTTAATGGACCGGACTTCCAAAGGTCACGGTTCGGTTCCCGCCTGAGAATATGATCGGGTGACGAGTCGATTTTTTTCTAGTATTATTATTTAGTAGGTAGGTACAGGCTGTGCTTTCCGTCAGGGGTACAAATTAATTAATTACTTATGATAAAACTGGCATTATAAATATTATTTTAATCAACAAGTTTGTATGGAGCTTTGAGCAACGCCGCTTCCGGATGGAATGAATAGAGAACGTCTGCTAACAAAAGAAGATCGTAATTACAAAAAAAACCTACCTCTAAAAAGCAAGAAATAATATTCGAAATAATTATTTTTAGTGTAGGTACCTTGTAGGTAAGGTATATTATATATGTAGAAAAATCGGCTCAGCCAAACGTAAGATAATCGCGGAGAAACATACTTAAATACGGGTCAAACTGAGAACCTCCTTTTTTAAGTCGGTTGAAAAACTGCACTTAAGATATCCCTCTTCCAACAAAAAAATAATTATCTTATTCAGTTCATAGACAAAGAAGTAATACGACCAATCATCGAGGTAATAAAAAATGGGACCAACTTGGGAGTGTACCTAATGTAATAACGTTTGAATCATTTCAATCGGTCCAGCCGTCTTCGAGTAATCGGTGGACATACACAAAAAAAAAAACAAATATACAGACGAACATAGAACCTCCTCCTTTTTTGGAAGTCGGTTAAAAACACGAAATGTTATTTCTTCTTCGTCTTTTCGCTCTTGGCACAGCGGTCGTGGTCACGTTGAGGAGTACACGTCGTCGGTAGCAGGGGCGGACACAGTTTTCCGCACGATCACCCGCCATCTGAGGGCCTATTACAAAAAAGCATCACGATAAGCGTACGATATTCGTCGCATACCGTGGCACTATTGACTCACAAATAAGGTTCAATATCAAGTAAATTGTACGACAAATTGCGTCCGACTATCGTAATTCTGTTTTGTAATAGGCCCTTTGTCCCGGTTGGCAGACTGTCATTACATTAATGAAATGAACAGCAAAAACGTTAAACAAACCATACTTTTGAGTTGATTATGCATTTTTATCAACGATGTGAACGATAATTAAAGGTACCTTACCTACCTAACCTTTTGTGGTCATAATTAAGAAGAAAACTGTAAGTATTAGCTTTTAAGAAAATTGTAACATTGAGAAAAAGAAAAAAACAGTAGGTAATAATAAAAAGAGAAAAATAAACATGTAAAGCTATTAAAGCAATGACAGAAAGAAAAAAATAAGTAATTAAAGAATGAAAATGGCAAAAAAGGTCCTGCCAAAAAGCGGGGAGCAGCTAAAAAAAACCTTTTGTGGAATTCAAAATCGTTATGAAATTTTTAGTTAATTATAAACTTTTTCTCAATACAGTAGCCAACGAGCCAATTAAGTTACTTTGTTAAGCTGACAAATTAAAAACTTTTATATAAGAGTTGGTGTTGTACTGAAATATATTTTGAAGTATTTTTGTCTAACTATAGGAAGGAGAAATGTTCTATAACTCGTGAAATACCACGATACGTATTTTTTCCTTTTGGGTACCGTAAAGTACCCGTACAGTCTAATGATATTAATTAACTACAGCATCTCGTTTGGTATTGGTGAAGCATCATTTTGACTTCATTCATATTTTGTATAACAAAGTGAATAGAAAGCTTAATATCTTTCCTCTTTCGAAATACAAATGTAAAACCATGTTATACGAGTGGCTTCTTGGCCTGGACTATGATACAGCTGAGTCCTTGGTAAAATAAATATTTTGCAAACTCATGCACACTTATTCACACAAACACACACACACACACATACACTCACACACACACACACACACGCACTCGCGCACACACACACACATTTACATATTTTTTATTTTATTTTTTTCTGTTTCATATTGTTATTTTAGCATTAAGTTCAAATCATGTCTGTAATGCCTGTCTAATTTGAGGTGGGCGCTAATAACTGTAACACAGTCTTATGACTGCAACGGTTGTTAACGCTAATATGTTTTTGTATTCATGTCATGATTTAAATAAACTTTTATTATTATTATTAGCCTTTTTTGGCACCGTGGCCGGACCACGACAAAACACACGTTACAAATTTGGCCACGATAAATGTTAAAATTCCTCGTGGCCAAATTTTGACTAACTAAGTTCGACCACGAGGAAGGAAGGAAAAATATGTATAGGCCTAGTTTATTATTAATTTGATAGTATGGTACAATAACAAGCAATAATACAAAAGAACCTCGTGACTTTCGACAGTAGGTATGTGATCGATCACAAGGGTGTCATTCTGAATAATAATTACGACAGTTAATTATTTCGAGACGGTCTCAATTACGAAAAATAATAGTTCGACTACTTATTGCTTCGACAGAACATATTATATTCGATTAGCATTAGTCCGACGGAACATACTTCGACAAGAAGTAATTTCATTAGTATACTGAATGTGACATATTTGTTTGATGTGTACCTTTCATTTCTCATGACATACAATAACAAATACTAGACTGGTAGAAAATTTAATTTATTTTCTTGTCTCTCTTAATCGCAGCCATTTAACGCGCTTCTAGTTCTGCGTTATTAAATTGGCCGGCAGATTAAATTCTGTGCCAGGAAATGGTGCGCGATTTATCTGAAGACTTTTACAAGCTATTCAGGAAACTGCAGGCTGGTTGTGGCTTTATTGCTAGTTGACATGCGAACTGTAGTGGGGCATTTCTATAATGTAACTAATATCTTTCGCCCGCGATTTCGTCTGCGTGTATGTTCGGATAAAAATCCCTAGGGAACCTTTGACCAAGATAAAAAGTATTATCAACGTATCGGAATCGACCAAAAAATTATATATAACTAGCGACCCGCCCTCGCTTCGCTTCTTATCTAACTATCGGTCAAGAGATGGCGCTGGCCTAAGAAAAAAAAATAGTTCCACTATCGGCCAAGTGTTGATGCTGACCTAATACTGCAATAATAATTTTATTGTTCTACAGCTCTGCAGTGTATTTATTATGATGGTACGGAAACCCTCGGTGCGCGAGTCCGACTCGCTCTTGGCCGGTTTTTTATTTTTAATACAAGAAAGTTGGTTTAAAATTAAAGTTTCAGACAATAGGTTTTATAATTTTAAACATACGTATGGCTGATAAAATGTCATTATAGTATTGTTTAAACATTTTCTTTTGTAAATGAGTACATGATTGATGATTTCTATGCTTGGTATTTTACAATGTCATCCTACGTACGAGTATATTACTGGCATTTTACTATCATTAATCATATTCTATTGTTCATATTTAATATAATATTATGTATCATATTATGTCTACGAATATCATAAATATTATGAAGATTCGATTGTTTTGATTTGCTATCAATGATTGAACCGATTTGCACAAATGTCCAATAGTTTTATTACTTATTGAAATAGAAATCATCTCCATCGAAAAACAAAAGGAGGTATTTCCGGACGATCTATACAGGGTTATTTTTATGAAAGGAATAGTTTACTAACACCATAAACAACAACATTTTGTTCTACGAAAACAGACAAAAAAATAACTTTTCATACTAAACTCGATCAGCTAGTCGGACATTTGTTCAGCTCGGTGGCGCAGTGGTTAAGCCCCCGGCCCAGCGATTTCGCAAGGGTCGGTCATGGGATGGGTCAAAAAAAAAAACAAAAATCATTTATTGCAGTCTATCGCGAGTTACAACTTTATACAGTGATTGGGACCAAACCCAGTAGGCATTATGAAGTGCCTGTGTCAGGAGGCCCCGCTCTTCTATAACACAATCGTACAAAAAAGAAAGATAGACATTATAATGTAGCTATTCTATTTAAACGACTAATAACTACTTACAAACTACTTAAAACCAAAACTGATCATTCGCCTAATGTTGTGAGTGAAAGCGCGTGGGGCGTGTGTGTTATATATGAGTGTGTGTGTGTTTTGTGTGTGTGTGTGTGTGTGTAAATATGTGTGCATGGCATGAGTGTGTTTCCATATAATAGTAGTATTTAATATTTAATTATAACTAATTATGATTACATGCATTTATTAGTGCTTATATAATTTTAATTTATATTTTCTTTATTTAAGAGTGCCTCAGTGTCTTTATAATCTAGAGTAAGTAACCATTTATTTAAAATATCTTTACAGCTTTTGAGTTCCATATTACGAGCATGTGTATCATGTATCGCGTTTAACCTATTATAAATGTGTGCCGAGAGAGCAAAGTATTGTCGATGTGCAAACAGTGTTCTAACTTGTGGATATGTTGCAATATTATAATTTTTTCTCCTTTTTGATACGTTTATGTGTTTAGTGCTAATCTGCAGTGTTTTATGTAATTTGAGAGTAACCATCAGGATATACAATTTTCGGACCGATGGCTTGAAGTACATTACTTTAATCAAACATCGCTGACCTCTTTCAATTTCCAGAAATTTTGTTTTCGACGCCAGAAATACAATAAGTTATTACAGATTGTGCCAGTGACACATACTCGTATATTTGATTTAACAACACTTTCGAAGCAACATGCCGGAGCGATTTGAAAATCCAAACCAGTTTTCTTATTCTGCTATTGATGTATTCGATATGTGGGTGCCAAGATAACCTCTGATCCACTATCACTCCAAGGTATTTAGTAGAAGCAACTCTTTCGAGTGTTATACAGGTACAGCTTTGCCAATCAGTTCCGTCACAAACATGAATTTTCACTTTAAGATAATTATCTGGTTGCGTTACCTTGTTGATAGAAAAACACATGTAATTGGTTTTCGAAATATTTAAAGTCAGAAGATTAGCTTTTAACCAGGCAGTCACCACATTCAAACCACGATTAGCAGCATCAAATACAGACTCCCAAGTCGAGCCTTCGAAGACAAGTGCTGTATCATCAGCATACGAGTAAACCTTTCCCCCGTCAATTTTAAGATTAGTTAGATGGTTAATATAAATGAGAAATAGAGTGGGGCTCAAAACGCTTCCCTGGGGAACGCCATAAGAAATTTCCAAGTCATCACTCACATACTCGCCAATCCGAACTCTCTGCTTACGACCGTATAAATAGTTTTTAAATAAATCTAAGGGAACGCCACGGATTCCAATGCTTTCTAGCTTTTGTAAAAGAATGGAAAGAGAGACATTATCGAAGGCCTTTTTAAGATCAAGGAAAACGGCCATACATCTTTTACCTTCGTCAAGCTTCTTAGATATCAGGGTTGTCAAAGACAAAATTGCATCTTCCGTTGATTTACCATGTCTAAAACCATATTGTGAATTAGATAATAATATATTCAGCTTATTGAGGTAGTTTATTAATCGCGTGTTGATTAATTTCTCAATAATTTTAGACAATACAGGCAGTACAGAAATTGGCCTGTAGCTATTGGCTTCATCTCTCTTTCCATTCTTATACACCGGAGTAACTATAGATTGTTTGAGAGGTGCGGGAAATTTTCCCATGGGTGACCAAAATTTATTATCTCGAGCTCCTCCGTGCTTCGGAAGGCACGTTAAGCCGTTGGTCCCGGCTGCATTTGCAGTCGTTAACAACCACCAATCCGCATTGTGCCCGCGTGGTGGGTTAAGTGGCTCATCCTCCATACCACCTATAAGGCGTGAAATACACAGAAGAGATGCGGCGGAGATAAGGCGCAGATACGGCGGCGATATAATGTATTTCCTTTGCCGACCGTCTAAACCGTGCAAAGGAAATACACTTATCGCCGCCGTATCTGCGCCTATCTTCGCCGCATCTCTTCTTTGTATTTCACGCCTAAGGAAGGCCTTGTGCCCCAGCAGTAGGGACATTAAAATTGCCGGTGGACCTCAAAAAAGGAGAAGGTTCTAAATTCTTCTCTATTTTTGTTTCTTTATTGTGTACCAAAGACTTCTATGTTGTATTCTACACAGTCTTTGTTGTGTACCTATGTCCGCCGATTACTCAAAGACGACTGGATTGATGGTGTGGTGACTAAAATGATTCAAACGGTATTGCATCAGACCCAATTTGGTACCATTATTTTTAAATTATGTTCAGCAGTTTTCAAGTTATACTGAATATACTATCATTTCATACTGAATACTATAGGTATTACATTGATATTTTTTATAGTTGTTTGCATATAACTTCTTTGTTTAAGAACCGATTTAGATTTTTTTTTGTTGAAAGGTTGTTTAAGTGTTGTTTTTTTTTATTTACATTGGACCAAGGACTTCGATGTTACACTAGGGAACTCCTCAAAATGAAATAGGATATACAACGTATAACAAAAAGGGGGTATCAACCCGAAAGGAGGTCAACGTACTCGTGAAACTGAACCTTCCAACAGAAAAAAAAAAATTTAACTCACCATACAAAATATTGGCGGCAAATTCAAATTTTCTATGGAGAGTCCAAAATTTTTTTTCGATTTGATTTTTTTTTCTGTTGGAAGTTATTCAGATTCATGAGTACATTGACCTCCTTTTGGGTTGATACCCCCTTTTTGTTACACGTTGTATATAAGGTGGTAAACACCAAATAATTTAATGATACTTAAACAGGTGATAGTGTTGCTCAAACTGAACAACATTCTCCAAGGAACATAGGTCGAAAAACGAAATAAAAAAATTATACTCCCATGTAAAATGTATTGATCAGCTGACCGACTTACTATGGAAAGGCGTAAAAATAGTTTTTTGATCTATGTTCCTTGGAAAAAGTTGTTCAGTTTAAGCAACACTATCACCTGTTTAAGTGTCATCACATCATTTGGTGATGATATAGTGATTGAGATAATGATAGGTTTCTGACTATCCAAAACAGGGTAGGTACTTAACTATGGTTAAGCACTTTCTTGACTAGAATTGGGTTACCAGAAAAAATCGTCAATTACATAGGTAAAGATCTAATATAAAAATACCTAATCTGAGCATAAAACAGAAATAATAGTTCATCGCATGTAAATAAACTATTAAAACCGACATTGTGGTCTATTTGCTGTTTAGCCATGACGTAATCGATCAAACAGAGCAACAATAAATAGAAATCAAATGCGTTGAATGATTTACGATCCTGTTTGAATGTAAACAATGGGAAAATGTTAATGAACATTGGTTGCAATGTCACCGTCAGAAAATGTTAATCACTTTGATAAATCCTACTAAAGGTGAAATGTGAGTTTTTGAGCCATGGATGTTTGGATGTCACGAAAAAACGGCGATTTGGATGAAATACTGTTTATATAAAAACGACGTTTTTCAACACATTTGCGAGGGAAAACAAAGTAATTTACCACACAGCAACAAATACGACAAAAACAAAATACTTATGATAATTATTATGGGAAAGGGTGCTCAGGTTTTTTTTTTCACACGCCCAACGTAAGAATATTTCGTGAACAAAGGGGTGAGTGAGCATACAGCCATTACAGCCTACTTCAAAATTTTATTTTTATAATATGCGTTGGTAAAACTCGAAATAGTATTTTACAATCAATCAAATCGAAGTTACTTTGTAAACACCATTTCTTTGATATCAGTCTATTTCAGAACCAGTAAACATTTTGTTGCAATGAAACGGTTTTTTCTTGGACATAAACTTTATTGCTTACAATGAAAACAAATAATATACGATGTGATTGACGGCCTATAATAGAATCTAATAAAAGTTAGTTTTGTTTTACATTATCTATTTTATTCTTTTTTATAGTTTGAATTAAATATAAAAATAAAAACAAGTTTTAATTCCTTTCGTTCACCAGAATCTCCCAGCCCGATACCCCAGGGGATCCTCGTGAACTCGTCTGTTCATCAGAATCTTTTTTAAAAGAAGTAAGCATAATTTGTTTTGATTTAGATTTTTCTTCGAATACAGCCAGAGTGGCGCTCAATTTAGAATAGGTAGACTTAATAAAACAATAAATGCAATAATTAAAGTCATTATAGCCGATGTCATAATATATGTTAACAGTAGGTACGTGAATTTGTATTAAATTAAAATCGAACAATTTAAATTCAATAAGAGTAGATAGTAGATATTTTATTAAGCTTTTTCAATTTTCCTTCGAGAATTCTACACCGGTTCAAATAAAATTATTCAATAACTTTCTTTTGTACTCAAAGAATGTAATTGAATAACTTTATTTGAAGAAATTCAAGAGTTACTCCTTTTTTAAATTATAATAAAATTAAAAGAGCTGCTATTTATATGTAAGTACATATTATGTACATTATGTATGTAATATATTTTTCAATACAGTTGCTCGAAAATGTAAGTTTACGATGACAGTCGAGCGTGCGGAAAGTTGATTTTACCGCACGCCGTGCGTTTTTGTTTACGGAGTAGTACAGCGTGCGGAAAGTTGATTTTACCGCACGCCGGCGCCGTGCGTTTTTGTTTACGAACGTTTTTTTTAATTTCTACTAGCTTCCGCCCGCGACTTCATCCGTGTGGACAGTAGAAAAATATTGCAACCAGTTTAAAATGACCCCTTTAGTGTATGAAAGCTAGTACTACGGAGAGTTCAAGCTGTTTCCCTGGTTCCACCCACCTGAATTTGATGAAAAATAGCTTAGATTTTAAGTTGGACCTCAATCTACTAAATTGTGAAAAAACCATCAAAATTCGTTGAGCGGTTTTTGCGTAATTCACGCCCAAATATTTAGAATTTACAGTTTTATTATATGAATAAATTACAATTTCAGCAGTACCTATAATGTTTTCTCGCAAATGTATTGAAAAACGTAGTATGGCACACGGTTGTTAAGGTTTTTTAAAACTCGTGACGATTATAAACCCTCGCCTGCGGCTCGGGCTTATAAAACGTCAACTCGTTTTAAAACCTCCTTACCAACCTTGTATCATAAACTACTAATATAAAAGATACATTAGTCAAGGAGAATTTTATAAAAGAGTCAGCTCAAACATAAGACATTAATCAAGTCACAACAAAAATTGGTGATCAATTTGACCTTTTTGTTTCAACAAAAAGCACCTTTAGGTTTTATCTACATTTTTGCTTCAGTCTAGGTTAGAAATTTCTTTTATTTCTTATGAAGTTTACTCCATTTTTAAATAAGTCTGAGAGACGATTGATTTGGCAGATGAAAGACAATAAAATTGCGAGAAGTGCGAAAAAGTATCTTTGATATTAAAATGTAACCAACCTTCAAGACATGGCCGTTCTTGACTTGAGGTGGAATATATTTGAATAAAATATAGGAATATGTAAAATATTTTGGTAATCCTTTTCTTCTTTTAAAAAGGCACAGATATTTATAGTGAAATTATGAAATGATGAAATCAAATGTCTAATATCAGTGAACCTCACGCGATCACCCTAACACTAGCATTTTATAAAAAACTTTTTCAATACAGTTGCTCGAAAATGTAAGTTTACGATGACAGTCGAGCGTGCGGAAAGTTGATTTTACCGCACGCCGTGCGTTTTTGTTTACGGAGTAGTACAGCGTGCGGAAAGTTGATTTTACCGCACGCCGGCGCCGTGCGTTTATGTTTACGAACGTTTTTTTTTTATTTCTACTAGCTTCCGCCCGCGACTTCATCCGCGTGGACAGTAGAAAAATATAGCAACCAGTTTAAAATGACCCCTTTAGTGTATGAAAGCTAGTACTACGGAGAGTTCAAGCTGTTTCCCTGGTTCCACCCACCTGAATTTGATGAAACACAGCTTAGATTTTAAGTTGGACCTCAATCTACTAAATTGTGAAAAATCCATCAAAATTCGTTTAGCGGCTTTTGCGTAATTCGCGCACAAATATTTAGAATTTACAGTTTTATTATAAGTATAGATTACAATTTCAGCAGTACCTATAATGTTTTCTCGCAAATGTATTGAAAAACGTAGTATGGCACACGGTTGTTAAGGTTTTTTAAAACTTCCTTACCAACCTTGTATCATAAACTACTATTTAATTAACCGAGTGAGCGCGAATCGTCTTTTTTCAGCTTCGGCAAAAAATATTTCATATGTCCGGTTGCTCTCCTCTACAGAGGCCGTACTCAGCTTTTATACAGCAACCTTAAAGTAATGTTGTTACAGGGACAGAGCTATCATCGCGTATAGCGCCATCTCATTTACAACATTGCTTCTATATTACTTTTGACAGTCATGGTAGGGGGGCAGATCGCATTTCTCAACCGATTTTTGTGAAATTTTGTGAACAGGTTCGATAATAATATTTTTTTATTCAGTTTTTAGAAATTGTTCAAAATGGCTGAGATATTTTTAAAAGGGGTTTAATAGAGGGTTGAAAACGAAAATAAAACATAATTCAGCCATTTCTAAAAATGACAAGACAGACACGCGAGGTTTTCATCTCACAGAGCAGAGCCACTAGTTTTATGTAATTTAGACTTATTCTATAATGACGAGCCAAGGAGATGACTTAGTATTACTCTTTTACACCATGTATGTACTATATGTACCTACAAGTTCTTTGTTCCTGAAGTCAAAGTCAAATAAGTTTAGTTCAAATAAAATTAATTATTAAGTACTTTTGAATCGTCTATATTTTCCTACCACCCGTTCCAGACTTTTTTTACTGACAAGAAGAACGGGCGCAAGAAACTTATCAGCTGTAACAGCCATAAGTAACGATATTTACAACAACAGGGTGACAGGATTATTGGCAACAACATAGACTTATTATATTACTTCAACAAGTAAGTAACAAAGTACTTAATAGTAGCAAGTTATGTGTTACATCATTTCCACGCATTTTGATCTTTAAGATAATCGTCAACTTTATAATAACCTTTACCCATGAGCGTTTTTTTAACATGGTTTTTAAATTCATGCAAAGGAAGATCAATCACTTGTTGTGGAACTTTATTAATAACGGCAATGCCTTTCCCCATAAATGAACCTCTAGTTTTTGCAAGCCTAAATCTTGGAAAGGCAAGTTTATCTTTATTTCTTGTACTTATTAAACTGGTGAATATTGCTGTTCTTAGCATAGTGTTTCCTTACATAAACTAAATTTTCATATATGTATTGGCCTGCCAAGTTATTGTACAGTCTATAAATTAACGTTAGACCTTCATAATAATAACATTCACCCAACCATTAATATACCAGTACTATTATGTTAGGTTTAACAGTTGGCCAAAGTTCAAATTATTGGACGAACAGTCAGCATCACCAGTTCAGTTAACACAACATATTAAAATCCTCAATCAATTTTGAACTTAAAGCCCAACATATTAAGGCTTACAATCTGTTTGAGAAAACAGTTTTGTTTAACCTGATGAGTTGCTGATTGTACAATATTGGTCCAAAATTTAGATACTTACTAATCGCTTTATCGTATAATTTTGAGGGAAAATTACGTAAGGTTTAAGCTGGTTGAACAGTTTCCTATGAAATTCTGTGGGGTGATAATTGTTAGCTGTTCTGGTTGATAAATTATCCAAACATTACATTAAACTGAATAAATTCATAGCTGACATCAAATCTACAGTTATTGATACATACATACATATACTCACGCCTGTTTCCCATAGGGGTAGGCAGAGACTATGGATCGCCACCTGCTACGATCCTTGCACACTTCTTTCGCTTCATTAACATCCATCAAACTTTTCATACATGCCCTGCGGTTTTTATCTTATTTATTTAAAGTCAAGCACAAGTTGAATTCTTATTAAAAAAAAATGTATCCATTTATTAAGTTACGTAAATGCGGTTTTAATTAACAATGTAATTATTTGAAGACAGTTTGCACATGGCTCTCTCGACGGTATTGCTCGGAAATCGCTTCATAATTACATCAACGCAATTTCGCACTATTCATTCAGGAAATAGGTCGTCGCATTTCTTGGTCTATTACCGTTCATTGCTTACGCATGTGGTCCTTTTCTCATTTGGTTCACTTCGCAATTGATCAACTTACATTTAGTTTATACTTGTGAAAAATATGACTTTATAAGGCCGAAGGTGGGAGCGCACTACACCCGGAATCCTCATCTCTAAGGAACTGGCTATCTTACCTCTAACTACCGGAACACAACAATTTTTAAATTGTTGTTATGGCGTCAGACTTAGGTGAGATGGTAGTAGCTAGCCAGGACTTGAACTACATTTTTTGGTAAATATTACTAATAAAATATTGCCAACTCTACTGAGGGATTGTTACCTAGGTACTAATCAAGACTTCAATTCACACTGTTTACTTCATTTACAGCAGTTCGGCGTAACAATCCAATTTTGACAACTATTAGCGGTTCAATGAACATCTTAGAGATACTCAAATTAGGGGTCTAGAGATTTCGCCTATAGGCATACAGTAAACTGAAACCAGTTGTTCTCAAAATTCTTGTTTTGCGTATAGACCCCTGCCCTTTCTTTGTGTTCTGTGGCACTGTGAGCTTTAAACCTCGCTTAAACAGCTCAGCCATTTTGAAAAAAATAGAAAAGCTGAATCAGCAAAAAATCTGCAGGGTGTTTGGTATAGCCTTTTACTATGGGACCAACTCTGAAATCTCGAAAAAAATCAGCTGTTTCATACATTTAAATATTTTGTTCATTAATTTTTGTATGAAACTGCTGATTTTTTTCGCGATTTCAGAGTTAGTCCCATAGTAAAAGTTGTTTAGTTTGATGGTCCCTATCTACCATATTCGGCTTTATTAAGGCTATTACCATAAACACCCTGTATATAACATCAAACCTGCTCACAAAATTTCACGATAATCGGTTAGGAAATGACGTAAAGGACAACAGACGGACAGCCGCACAGAGCGACGGACAATTATTATGAAAGCTTTTTTACCCAAGCTGAAGCAGACACGCTTCGCCATGCTTCGGAGCGAGCGCGAAGCATGGCGAAGCGGTAAGGCCGGCCACACACAGACGGAATCACGTTATGGAATTCCGTACATACGTGATTCCGAACGCAGCTAATCTATACAAATCTATGGACTACCACACGCATACTGGATTTTTCCGTACGGAATCTTCATACATTATCGAAATTCCGTTCGGAATTGCGTAACGGGATTCCGTCTGTGTGTGGCCGGCCTAAATGATGGTGTGGACATAATGATACTTATGCACATTTCGATACTGTGAACATAGATAAATAATAAATAAACATTAGACAACATCACAAACATTGCTCTAATTCCAAAGTAAGCAGCTAAAGTACTTAAGTTATGGAAATTAAAGACAACGGTGGAACTATAAGTCCCCAGACCTGAGCCAATATAGAAAAAGTGCGTTTTCTAAATTGACTCAACCGGGGATCGAACTCTTTGAGATGGTAACACCTTAAAAACCGGTATACAAACCATTCAACCACAGAGGTGGTCACGGAGGCGATGCAGAGGTTTTGATAAAGTGGACTTTATGCGACTAAAGGGTGTCCATCAGCCATTTTTTGATGTCCCCACTGCTGGGGCACAGGCCTTCCTTATGGGTGGTAAGGTGGATGGGCCATAACCCACCACGCGGGCCCAAAGCGGATTGGTGGGTGTTAACGACTGCAAATGCAGCCGGGACCAACGGCTTAACGTGCCTTCCGAAGCACGGAAGAGCTCGAGATAATACATTTTTGGTCACCCAACCCATGACCGACCCTTGCGAACATTGCTTAACTTCCGCAATCGCTGGGCCAGGCGCTAAACGACTGCGCCACCGAGCACCACCGACTAAAGGGTATTTTAGTTTGATTTTAAGCAATTGCCAAACAGTATACTTATACGTTTCGATAAAATCGTGACAAAAACTGTTAAACCAGCTATAAAATAAAAACTGTAGACCCACATAATACTATTTAGGGATCATCGACTTAGACCAATATGTTACGCTCCAAATGTTAAATACTTACATTTGAGTTCCATTTGGGTCAATTGTTTTCCACTTAGCACTTTATTTAATATCTTCAAATATTTGAAGTTAAATATCTAGGTCGTTCAATTTATAGTCTTAAAAATAATAAAAACAAAAGAAATATTTTCCAAGTACCTACTTACAAACTGGTGAGTTTAGATCTGTTTTCTAGGAAATTCTTGTGTTGTCCACTGTCTTTCGTTTAGGTTTCGTAATATACTGGCTGATCTGAAACAGATTAATATTTTTTTGACAGTTAATTGAAAGACCTACAAGGACACGCCGGGAAAGAACCTAATTTTTTATTGGGTAGTATTTAATCGGGTAACAATAAATTCCCATTTTGGGTATCAAAACTACTGAATATAGCGTACTGAAATACTAAGTGGGTGACGGACTGAGGGCGACAAATATTGAAAATAGCTGTGAAAGTGAAAGTGAAATAAGCTTTATTCAAATAAACTTAATTATTAAGTACTTTTGAATCGTCTATATTTTCCTACCACCCGTTCCAGACTATTTTAGCTGATAAGAAGAACGGGCGCAAGAAACTTATCAGCTGTAACAGCCATAAGTAATGATATTTACAAACTTGAATATATCGTTACCAGATAAAATTACAACAGGGTGACAGGATTATTGGCAACTAATTATATTACTTCAACAAAGTACTTATATTAGCAAGTTATGTGTTACATCATTTCCACGCATTTTGATCTTTAAGATAATCGTCAACTTTAGCTAAATTGAGTAACTATAGTTTTCAGAACGGGCAACCAACTTACTATTTGAGCGACAACCTTAGGGCACACAAAACATAAAAAATATGGCATATTTTTTATATAAAAAAGGTGACTATTATCCTAATCGAGATAACACAAATACCATGTTGGGCAGCTTAAATCAGTTAAGAGTTACCTACTTGATTTTTGTCACTCATTTACAATTTTCACTACTAACTTAAATTATTTATCTCCCACATGACGTAGTCGATTTTTTGTAATCCACAGTTAGTCGCCCTTTTAGTTATTTTGTCACCCAAAAAATAAACCTATCTAGTAGGTCAACGGGAAGTATCCAAATTAGGTAATCAAAATACCTAAGTATGTGACAAAATTGATAGATTTTATTGTAATTAAGTACTTAGATACTCGTTTTTCCACAGCTCTACAACTTAAGTCTATGTTATCAAACTAAAAAAATGTAAGTAGGCACCTACATCTTGACTATCAAACCTAAATTGTGTTTGGCGTTTCGCTATGTTTAGTTCGTAGGTCGGTGATGGAAAAGTTGAAAGTGTTCTTAAAAAGTGAAGTTGTTGGCTGAACACCAGTTAAGGTTAAAGTTACAAACTTCAGATCAAAGGCAGGAAGGTCAATGTATCGTGAATTCAGAGGGCCTACTACGGAAGAGAATCGGCCGCTGTTCAAGTCAACAAAAACCGAACTTCGTTTTCATATTCACTTCTCAAGCTTTTCAGTTTTATTTCATGTCCGAACTTCGTTTATCGAATTTTGGACAAATGGCTAACTTTTATCCGTTTTAACACTAATTTAAAATAAACTATATTCATAGACATTATTTATTTTATAAAATAAATGTTTGAGTGTCTATTTATGGCAAATAAAACAAAATAATTTCAAAAGCGGCGACCGGCGACGCTACGCTACAGATGGCATTTGATGCCGCGATTGAATTACTCGCTAGTACTACTGTACTACTGTACTAATGATAATAAAATTACCAAGCCCATGTAAACGGTGATGTGTCGAGCGTGCAACGAAAAGAGAATTCACTCGACGAAGCGCCATTCATCCCGTCACGTGGCGTAGGCTGAATGTTCGTTCATTCGAATAGAAAGTTGGCGATTTGCACTTATAGGGATCGTCCTAATAAAACGCGACTAGGCGATCATCGCGTGAGTAAAGGCTGGTTTACATTAGATTATTTTTAGTAGCGTGCGAGTAGATTCGAATGCGAGTGCTTTAGCATTTTTGGTGCCTTTCCAGTGAGCTTCCAGTATAGTGTCATTTGACTAAAGCACTCTACTAAATACGCTACTAAAATGACGATTTACATGCTTCCAGTGCGGGGAAACTGTCGCGCGGGGGGTGAGCGGGCGGCGCGGGTGCGCAGGGGGTTTTACTGGAAAGCGATGATTTCAGTTGAAAGGCTACTACTGAACGTTACTCTCTTTAGTCATAAGTCGACCGTTTACATGTTTCAACTAAAGCACTCTCCTAAAGCATTCTCCTAAAGCACTCTACTAAAGACTAAGATTATGTAAACCAGTCTTAAGCGACGTAACCATCGCGTGTTCGCGCGAAATGTGTGTCCAAATGGAATGCGAACGATCATAGCGTGAATTGACGACACGCGACCATAGCGTACCAACGCGAATATTGTGCGAATGTCAATGAGGAGGGACACCTATTCGACATCAACATGTTTGAACGCGGATTCGTACGACTAAAATTCGCGCGAACTTGCGATAATCGTGTAGTCGCGTTCTATTGGGACTATCCCATAAAGCAAGGGTCTTCAACCTTTTTGAAGTCAAGGGTCTAGTATACTCTGATATTGGTTCGGTGGGCCGCAATACAAGAAAAACATTATAATATTCTAACTAGGTAAATAGGTGTAATTTGTAGACATGTGATTTTAATTTGTCAATACAATGACGGGCCGCCAAGAACGCAACCGCGGGCCGCGTGTTGAAGCCCCTTGCCATAAGGTCTTGAAGCAGAACGAATGCGTCCGATCATAGTGGTTCAGATTTCGTAGTAGGCTCTCGTTGTACAACTTCTGCGTTTTACCTTCACCAAAGTCACTTACTTGTGTTATGTAAATCTTAAGTCCCGGAATTGTAGTTCTAAAGACATTTATTTTGTTTTAAGTTTGTGTCATTCTGCCAGTGCCAACCTTACGGTTTTCATGTTTGTAAAATTTGCCCTAAAAATATTATGTGTGATGATGATGGTAAAAACATTATCATTTATTTGTGTACGATTAAAATGGTGACAATGTAACTCTGTGTTATATCGCAACCGAAATGTGGTCTGATTTTTAGTATTCAGTTTTGCAAAAGAATTGTTTGAGTATCTTTTATTTAAATCGTCTGATGGCACGTTAACGTTTCTGTTATTTTTTTGTTGGTAAAAAAATACTCCGCTGCAAAAAAAGAAAAAAAATGTGTTCGTTCACTCGTGGCTCTTTAAATTTTACTTTTTAAATTGATTAATCACATATATTTTTTTTCATAGTTTTTTTAAAAAAGGGAAGCTATAAGAACGCATTGAATGAAATTATCTTACTCAAGAACATGAAACGAATAAACTAAGTAAAAGAAATATATATGTATCTTAAATACCTGTAGAGGAGAACAAACGGACAGCTGCCGGAAGGACATACGAAAGAATTTTAGCCCATGCTGAAGCAGGGACGCTTCGCGCGCACTTCGTGCTCGCTCGGTCAATAAGTAAAAGAAAAAAGAAATTAATTGGATGACTGGAAATAATTAAAGGCGACTGTTAATGGGATACTTAAATACTAAACCTGGCAGTGGTTTATTTTTTGGGCGACAAAATGACTAAAAGGGGAACTAACTGTGGATTACAAAAAAAACGTAAAACGGGCGACTACACGTGGGAGACAAATAATTGTGCAATAAGTGCCCTAAGGTTGTCACCGAAATAGTTCTGAATAACTAGCAATTTGTATTTTTAAGTCACCCATTTTCAACATTTGTAGTCGCCCTCAGTCTGTCGCCCACTTAGTATTTCAGTACGCTATATTCAGTATTTTTGATACCCAAAATTAGAACTCATTGTTACCTGATTAAATACTACTTGTCCATCAGCCATTTTTGATGTCCCCACTGCTGGTGCACAGGCCTTCCTTATGGGTGGTAAGGATGGGCCATAACCCACCACGCGGGTCTAATGCGGATTGGTGAGTGTTAACGACTGCAAATGCAGCTGGGACCAACTGCTTAACGTGCCTACGAAGCACGGAGGAGCTCGAGATAATACATTTTTGGTCACCCATCCCATGACCAACCCTTGCGAACGTTGCTTAACTTCCGCAATCGCTGAGCCAGGCGCTAAACCACTGCGCCACCGCTCCTCGAAATACTACTTACCTAAAAATATTCATTCTATCAATAAAATTTTCTCAGCAATTTCTTTATTTCGAAAGAAACCCGCCCTACAATATTGCCGTGATAATCCTTATTATAACTTTCAGATACACTTTTGAGAATTTCGTTACGGAATCCCTGGAAGCTATTATAGAACTAGATAAATGTTTTAAGCAATTTAGAATACTTTTCCGGACATGAAAGAAACAAAAGAGTCTTGGGAAAGATTTCGTTTTTATGAATACTTAAACTTTTTTAGACTTGTTTTGTTTGGGACTTGACTAGCAGACTTGTAAGGGCATGTTAGTCGTCCACTACTATAGTAACGTCTAAAAATATTATGTATATAGTTAAGAACTTTGTCACTTTGTTGCTTTGTCATTGATTTCTGTTCAAAACAGGAATTTAGCTTTTGTCAGGGTTTGTACCGAGTATTCATTGCGCAAGGAGGTTGTATAGCATTGAGATGGAGGTCGAATTTTGTTCCAAATTCAAACACCAAAATAGTGATTTAAAAGTGATTTTTATTCAGTGGATAAAATAAGCTTAGGGGAATGGTATAACAAGATTTTTTATATATTTTTTTTTATTTTTTTTATTTATTGCTCTTAAAATGTGCATGACTTTCATCACAATTTAATTTTTATCGTTTGTTCTGACGAAGTTCAAGGTCAGCTAACGATCTTCACCCTCGTCAAAACGTCTTGCAAAATAAGACCCGCATCCTACGCGATCTTTTTTGATCCATTAGTGGCCTGTGAAAGTTATACCTCAGCTGTAATGGAGATGGGCAAGTACTAATGATTACGAATCAGCTGAAAAAAAATTGCTAAACTAAATTTTGAAGAAAACTGATTTTTTTTTAATTCTTTGCACGCCCGTTACGAGTTGCACTTTTTGCACGTTACACTCTGAAGTACGACTACTTTTTTACTTTTGAGACAAGTACTCTTTGCATTCAACAATAAAATGATTCAAACGTTTGAATATTATTAATTTTTTCATAGCAGGATAATATTTATTTAATTAAATAAAAGATCACTGTCAAAAATTTAGTTTGTGATTCGTTTTTACAAGCGATTGTCGATAAAATGCCATATTCGTCTAAATGATGTCGCCTAGAAAGTGACCCGTAAAAATCAACCCGTGTAAATGTCCTATTACCTGCCCTTGACATTCTACGAAAAAAGTCTGTTGCTTGCTGTTGTGTGAACTTTCAACTATTGTAGCGGGGCGGTGATATAACTAAAAACTATTTTAAAGCAATGTTCTAAAGTTATTCTGCTATGGTTATCACCATAACCTTTTTGCTAGCACAGTGTAAATAGGCATATAAATGAAGTCCGTATGTAAATGAGCAGTAATATATGAGGTTGGTCATAGACGGCTTAAAAGCACGCCCTAACTAAAGCTTTAAATAACTTGCTTCCGCCCGCGACTTCAGTCATGTCAAAATCACTTTCTGTTGCACTGTAACTCAGTTACTCAGTAGACACTTACTGAATACAGTGTGGCCTGATATTGTCTCTGTGAAAATGTTTTTGGGTACATACACGCAAAACCGCATTACATTTCGAACAGCAGTTCTGTCTTCTTTATATTTCATGTAGACGGCATCCTGTGTATATACCCTCTCTGTAAAAGGAAAACCGCAAGAGTTTGTAGGTTCAATACAATGATCGAAGGTTCAATAACGTACTATTGTTTAGTTGTAACCTTTTTGGGTATGTCATTCACGTCTATTGGGGTTTGTACGTGCTCTCGGCAAACTAATGGGGAGCATTCGTTAATCAGTCTATTTACTGTTAATCAGTTAATGTTTAGGGTTTTGCAGAGTTACTTTGAGAAATTCAAACTGACATTTATTTTAAATGTTTAATGTGGATGAAGGGGAACTATATATAGGAGAGAAATGTGTTATAAATTACAGGAAACCTACTTTATTGCTTGCTTTATTATTTATTACTCCAGAGCACTATTCTGCGAGTTCATCAGTATTATCAAGTCACTTAGAGTATTGGGTATAGCCCTTCACGATGATAGGTCCTGCGCTGCCCACATCCAGGCTTCCCGCGCCCACCAGATTGTCCCTTTTTATAGTAGGGGGAATGCATTTACGCATCCTGAAGGTGTGTGGTACTCACCGGGGCACTACCAACTAAACCCTCTATTACATCCCGCACATACACAGGATCTACGGGACCGTGGTGTGATGCCTCATCAGGCGCGGCACTTGGGGGAGGGCTAGACAAACGGCCATACCCCTCTTAAGGACTAGGGGGAATGAGGTGTGCGTAGCGCCTCCTTCTCCTCCCTAGCCATCGTCGCCGGAGTGGTCTGCGTTAGCGTCCATCGCTCGAACCTGCACCGAGACCTCAATCTGTGAGATAACATCTTCACAAAAGGAAACCACCGCCTCCCAAGCCCTGTCACTTTCCAGCATAGCAACTGCCGCTTCTAGCATGACCACTGAAACGCGATATGATATATCGAGATTCAACTGTCAAAACCCATTGTCTTTTATTAGGGAGTAGAACCTTTCCGTGTAAACAGCTATCAGTTCCTGGAAACACGGATTTGACATACGATTAAGGCCCGATACTTTTGTGTCGCTTTTGTCACGCAGATGTAATAAAAAAAATATGGCCACCTTCCATTTAGAACCGAGGAAACACACTTCCTGTGCCGAGCAGTATTTCACCGAAACTACTGAATTTCCCTTAATTTTCTTTGCACGAAAAATTTGTGAGTATAGCAATTTCTTTAGCCCATAAAACTATTTTTAGTTTGCAACTTGGTTTAGACATACATGGCGTATCGTGTGGCTTTTATAATTGTTTTTTTTTTTTTCATTTTAAAGCGCGAATTACACCATCCTGAATGTCGGATCCGGAATTCAGTGTCCGATTTAGGACGAGAAATTCAGTCGCCAATTAGACCGTCCTGAATGTCGGATCCGATATCACAGCTTTACGATCATACAGTCGTTAAACGAATGTTTTTGCGCAGAGCAACGGAGGGGAAAATACAGTAGGCGTAAAAATACATACCTAGGTAAATAGGAGGTAGGTATATGTAGGAAGCTAGGTAGGTAGTAGGTACGTGTCATTTTCAACGCTTATTTGAACTAGTTTTATTGATGTAGGTACTAGTATGTGCGTGAATTTGCAAATAAACTCATCTAAGAACATAGGTGGGTACCTAACATCAATTTTAAAAGCAAATACCAACAGATGACAGCTGTTAAACTTAAAACAGCAATATCTCGAAAAGTACTCATCCTAGACTGATGGTGTCTTTGAAGAAATGAAAGGTCTTGGTGAGATCTTCATTTTAGGTGACAGCTGTCAAATTTAAGTTTGTCATCTAAAATTAAGATCTCAAGACCTATCATTACTTCAAGGTCACCATCAGTCTAGGATGAGTACTTTCCGAGATATTGCTGTTTTAAATTTGACAACTGTCAAAAAATACGTACCTACAAGATATTTTGTCCGAGCAAAGGTCGCTATTTATTTAAATGACTATGCGGAGTGAATTCTCTGTACTTTGTACTATTATGTATTCTGTGGCCGAACGAACAGCTGATTTCGCGCGCTTTGAAAGATTTTCTAATTTACGAGTACACTGCGTGCGGAGTAAGGGTTTTATCATTTTTTTAATTAAAAATATGTTTATAGGGCAGGACTTTGTTGTAAGTTATCAACACATCACAGATTAAGTGGAAAATAGTCGGAAAATCATGGTCTGAAGCTACAGTTTCAGTTTTTGCCAAGCTATCCCATACACCCGGTATACTTATATAGGTATTATAAAAACTTCCTTTTGCATTTACTTACCTTTTTTAACTCCCTTAGGTAGTTACTCCTCAAGTTGTCAATCTTCTTTTTTACGGTTTTTACCGTAGCATTCTGATCAAAATTTTTATAAACACTTAATAGTACATTATATCCGTCATTACGTATATCTTTATTCATGTAATTTTTAAAGTATATCTTTTCACTAACCACAGCTTTTATATGTTACGCAATTCATTTGAAAGAAAACAATCCTAACGTTGTCAGAAGAGATGAGAGTATGCGATGGAAAGAGAGGCAACTTCTAGGTCAACTTCGCGACACGCAACGCCCCGCTTAGAAAATGGTTGAATATTCAAGTACCTACTCAATTACTATTCTTTTTTTTAATTCAAAAAAGCAAATCACAGAGTGACAACCCTTATATACTTTTAATCGTTGCGCCAACTGTCTATCTAGACGATCGGCGCGGCGGATTTTTTTTCGCCAACATAAAAGGCGTTGACTGACTGTACTCTTTATGCTATGGTACTACTGTGTCGGAGCCGAGCGTCCTGAATGCGATTACACCGTCCTAAGTGCTTCCGATTTAGCATCCGATATGTCGGAGACAATTTCTATCCTAACTAGGATCCTAAATCGGATCCTAGCTTCCTGAATGCAATTACACTGCTCTGAATTTAGGAGTGACGTCATATCGGGTCCGACATTCAGGATGATCTAATTAGCTCTTTAGCTTTTAGTATTCAATAAGCAGTGGTTTGGTCAGTTTATGATAAAATATGACAGTTGTAAGATAATTTTTAAGTTTATTAATCTCTTGTTGTGTCTGGCTCCTCATTGGTTGCAGAGCCGTGGTGAAAAGTGCTTTTACTTTTAGCTTTATGGTCACTTAACATTAGGTGTGATGAAGGACAAACCTTTACGCTAATACTGGGAAAAACTGAAAAAAAAACAGCGTTAGTTAAGATCTAGATCAAGACGGGTTGGTCTTGATAAAAGGAGATAGCTCAGCTCGTGTTCAAGCTGAGCTATCTTCTTTTGTCTTTGTGGATTGATTATTTATTTCATGTATCCATATAAAATGTTAAAAAGACAATAAACGATTTTTATTATCATTATTATAACAGTTGTTTAAAAAAAATTGTCTAGTTAGTATCAAAGTTTTTAAAAATAAATAGAACAATTTTGTTAGCTCTCTGTACGTCATAATCGAAGAATATCAGTTATCATCATTATCAGTTGAAAAAACATAAGCAAATTAAAATAATAAGTATAAATGTACCTTTACGTATTAAGAGTTTTATTAGGTATTTATGTTTATTTACGAACCAAAATGTATCAGCAAATGGGAAGAAAAAATAATAATTTACGACATTATGAAAACGTAGCTGAAAATATTTTTTTCCAGAAATACCTCTTCCTGAATAGCGGTTAAGAAAAATACAGGTAATTATCAGGAATGATTTATTTGAAACAAAGGCAGGAAAATTTTTCCTGTTTGTTTTTTGTACTTAAACAATAAAAATGATCGTATTAAAATGTGTTTTGTACGAAAAATACTGAAAACTCAAAACAAAGGAAGGGACGTGGGTGTAGGCAGGTAACAAATTTAATTATGATGATTATAATTTGTTTGTGTGCTGTTGCCCTGATTGGAGCTCGCGGGATGATATACGCAAAGGGTTGGCCGCAACCTCAAAGACAGGGATTATACACAGAAAAAAAATCACCCACTCTATGTTCTGTGGAGATTACAATAATGACAAAAATCTATTAATCCTAATTCCTACTAGTTAATATCCTTACTAATATTTTAACTATGGGTAAGTTTGTTACGCCTTCACCTCTTAACTACTGAACCGATCATCATGAAATTTTGTATACACGTTGTCAGGGGTACAGAAAAGGAAATAGGGCAACTTTCATCCCGAAAAAAGGATTGTTCCCGAGGGATAGCAAAACAGCTTTCCACGCAGACGAAGTCGCGGGTGGCCGCTATAATATTATAAATGTGAAAGTTTAGATGAAATTTGGCACACAGATAGTATATTACCTGGATTAAAACATAGAATACCTACTTTTCATCGCGGGCAAAGGTTTCCTAGGTATTTTTTTCCAAATATCAACGCGGAGGAAGTCGCGGGTGGAAGCTAGTAAGTATCAGAAATGCGAAAATCTGTTCTGTGTGAACTTATTACCTCTTCATACTTTAACGGCTTGATAGATTTAGATGAAATTTTGTTTGAAGACAGATTAGGACCTGGATCAACATAAAGGCTACTTGTATCCTTTTTTATTTCCTGGACAAAAATTATATAGGGTCTACGCGGATGAAGTCACTGGAGGTCGCTATAATCATCGATAAAGCCGGTTGACCAAGAAAAAGCTAAGTTAGTTAACCTTAGCTCGCCTAGCTGAGGTTGATAGTTTTTTATACTTGTGTGCAGACCGCAAGCTCACAAGTATGAAAAACTACTTTAGCTATGTGAGCTAAGCTAAACTAACTTAGCTTATCTCTTGATCTGCAACCGGCATAAACATGCTTTTTTTCTGGGCACAATAAGTACCTATATCCACGAAAAAATTGACCATAACACGAGTTGCCGTAAACTTATTCACGTTTTCGATAACTTAGTTATAGCCTTTTACAATGTCAAAACCATACATTTTAATTTTGCAAAATTCATTATCGTTTTCACATTATGTGTCTAGGGGTAGCAACTTTTGCCTCATATCCTCCGCAGTACAGAGAAACTAAAATAAAGGTTATGTGCGTACAGATTTGACGGTATATTAAGGCATTACGCAACCCTACACCTTTCCGGGTGGTCGTACCGTCACCTACTGAGCACGGAAACGGAATCACGCTTCCTGAAGCAAAGGATAGCTGACTGAGATCGTCGCATTTCCATGTCGCAGGATTGTAGTGAAAACCGGAATTTTATTATTTTACTGATAAAGTTTAAAGTTTTTGATTTTACTGCTTCTACCGGAAAATCGTATGGTGGCATACTTAGCGACTATTTATTACATTCATACAATATTATATTATACATACAACTATATATCATACAGTCCACTTACTAATGTGAGTAAAGTCCTTAGCTTGACCCTACACGTGGCAAGAACAGTTTATTAAAACATCTATGAACAGGATAGACAGACAACCCTAAACCTATTAAACAATATATAGTTGTATAACGAGTTTACGTTGATGGGTTGTTAAATTTAGTTGTCATTGTTATCTGAACTAAGTCGTCAAATAACCTAACGCTAACAAAATATATTACGTTGGAACTTTGAATGAAACCCTGTCTGTGAGTTCAGTTTAGAGGTTAGTTTTGAAAGGAAGACAACTAAGGTAACTAAATAATTTATGGCGACATTATACGCAGCCGTAGCGCTACTCCGGCAAAAAATAACCATGTAAATACACAATCTATTAAAAATAAGGGTCCCCTCGAAAAATATCAATAGTTGTATATGTATAAACACTTTCAAGTTATTAAAATTTATAAGTAATTATCAATCATTTTTAAATATGTTAGTTTGTATAGGTACCCACGTATGTATAATGTTCCCTAAATAGTTTGGATGTGCTTAATGCAAAACCCCTAGGTGGTGATTTGCTCATGAATATGAACAACTTTTACTATGGGGCCAACTCTGCAACTCAACAAAAAAAATCTGCTGTTTCATACAAGTTGTCAAACCTACTCGACCAGATTACCAAATGGTTAAAATTTCACGCTGTATATTCTATAAAAATATCCAACAATGTTACATTGAATTGTTTGTTTTTCTAATTTACAGTGTACCTACTTTTGTATTTTGTTTTTCATGTTTACTACAGGTAAGAGAATTAAATATTTGATTGAATCAGGCGTCACTTGGCGGAAGTCCCAAACCATTTTGAAAAAAGAAATATATGTAGCTTACTTCCGCAAACAAAATATGCAAGATGCACCGCCCGCCCGCCCGCAAAAATATGCAGCACACCACAAAATATAAGTGCACAATACCTGCATTTAGCAAGACAGCAACACACCTTGCACCTTCACCAATTAGGCTACTCTACACGTGTTTCGCCCCAACCCGGAGCATCCTCAGGAGTTAGATCGTGCGTAAACCAACACCGAATGAACATGTCTTGCTAAATGCAGGTATTGTGCACTTATATTTTGTGGTGTGCTGCATATTTTTGCGGGCGGGCGGGCGGTGCATCTTGCATATTTTGTTTGCGGAAGTAAGCTACATATATTTCTTTTTTCAAAAAGAATTAAATATATCAGGTTTATACAAAGCGGATTAAAAAAGCTTTAGACAAATGCTTTTCAATTTTATAATTAATTGGCTTTAAAATGCCAATTAAAACAGATGATCCTAAAAGAAAAAAAAACTACTTATAAACATTTTGTTTACATTTTCCATTTTTTTTACTCAATTGCCTTTGAAACTTCGCGTAACTATTCCAGCTAGCGTGTTGTGTGAGAGTGTGTATGTCTGTGTGTGTGTGTATACCGTACAGTCAGTAACAAAGACAGTGTAATAGCCGTCATTTAAATCAGACTTTGTGGTCTTATTGGCTATCTCACAATGGGCACATTTTCCATTGTAATCCACTTTAAAGAGGAAGGGACAATCTAATCTTAATTATCGTATTTGTTCACAATGTTTGAAAGAAACTGAATTTTCGTTTCCTGTATGTTGTTTCCTTTCAAAATATCCCAATCTTTTACTCTAATTATATTTATAGCTATTTCAGCATTTGAGAACCGTAAATAATTACGATTAGCTATTAGTTTTAATTACACGCCGGTTTTGTCAGATTCGGGTGGGTGTAGCTTAACGTTTACCCGTGAATTAGTGATACTAATTTGATGCCTTTTTGTTTCGAAATGTAATTCAGACTTTATGTAAGTGGATGGTGGGAAAAAGTGACGTCAACTGATAAAGAAGGAAGAAGTTATTAGGACACATTAGATGGCATCCGGAGTATATAGTATTTCCACTTGATTTAATCCCAAACGAGATTATTACAGAAGATTCTTAGCTGGATTATAAATAGTCCTTCGCTATTATGGCGTATTAACTTAATGCTACAAGCAATAATTAGGATGCAACATAATTTATTGTATAAATATTGAAAGTTTAATAATGGTTTAAGGCAGACGTAGGTACTATCAAAGCAGTAAAAAAACTATTGTCCTTTTACGCGTACTCATTGAAATAAAACTCATAGTCAGATTTTATTTTCAGAGTAACAAATGTTATAAATACGTCAACGATTAGCCTGGTCTTTAACATTTGATTTCACATAAAGGTTTCATGAGCTTTAAAAGATAGATAAAACGATCGATTTATCGCTCTCCTTGAAGCCAGCACGGTATTATTTTAGTTTTAGATAACGTAAACTTAATGTCTGTATCTTTTATAGGCACGATCTTGGCAAGTTTCACGTCTGCGGTATTCTCGTGAAGCTAAGTTTATTTTTGCTTTAAAGTCTTTTATGGTTAGTCCATTAGCTTAACGTGTCGAAAACCCTTAAGGGCTGTCTCAGACGTGCCAGCTAACATCTAGAGAAAACTGTAATGTGTATTTTGTACTAGAGTATTCCAACATGGAACACTGACCTATTTATCTGCAAAATTAATTTACTTACACAGTTTAACCCTCGTATCTATAGACTGTAAGTAATGACTTTGCTTTTTCCAAATTCTTCTAATATTATATTCACATGAAATTTATAGTTTAATTATACTTAGTACATTATGAATTATGAGACAAGTTAGCTTAGGTTGCTCATTGCACACAAGGCTGTGAGTTGCAGCCCGAGCCGCAGGCGAGGGCGTAAATCAGACGAGTGTGCAATAAGCAAGAGCACACGAGTTTCATACGACGTGTTGAACACATTTGCGAGGAAAAAACAAAGTAATTAACCACACTGCAACAAATACGACTTTGGTGGTAAGGTAAATAGTTCAATAACTAGTCTGACTTACGGTTTGAGTGGTATATTGTCCTTACACACACAAATAAATAAAACATTACACAGAAGGAGTAAGAATCACGCACAGGCACAGATATAGTTTAGGTAGGCAGAAGGAAGAATTCGAGAAACACAATTAACAGTTTGGTGAAGCAGAAAAACAAATAGCAATAAGCATTAGCCGCGAACAATACAAAATATCTGAGGCAAAGCTGCGAGCGCTCAGTGTCGTGGTATGATCTCGACTGGCGTACGCGATCGGTGCGCACGCGCTGCCCGGCTGATCCGATAGCAGGGTCGCAAGACAAAAGGACTGGTTTGGGATGCGCGTTTCCACTTTCGCCGTCCGGCTTGTACGTACGGCAAATGACGTGTAAATAAATATGATTAGTTTTAGTTAATTAAATAAATATTATTGTAATACGTGTTTGTGTGTTTATGTAAATATAATAATAGTGTAAATATAATTAAGATAGTATAAGATAAAATATAAATGATTGTAAATATAAAATATTTTGTGTAAATAATAAATAAATGTAGGAAGGTCACCCACACCACCCCCCTCCAGAGACCGTCAAGGGCGATAAAAATCGGGAAATCGTACCCGGCGTCCACTACGAGTGGTTCGCTCATTTTGAATTTCTGGTTGTTGCTCTGGTACGGGTTCTACACTATAATCAGCCAATATATAGGCCGGTTTCACACGATCGATAGAAACCGTGACTTCTTTGCCGTTTAGTGACAATTTAAAAGTTTTGTCATCTCTAGCCAATACTTTGTGAGGACCAGTATAAGCGTTAGTTAGTGCACCTCGCAATGCGTCTTCACGCAGGAAGACGAAATCACATGTGCCTAGGTCCTTATAAATAAAAACTTTGGGACTGCAATGGCGTGAAGCAGGTACGGGACGCAGTTTGCTGGCGAAATCTCGAATCCGGGCTGAAAATTCAGACGCATCGGTCGTGCCAGGAACTGAAGGGTCAAAAAATTCGCCAGGCAGTCTCAATGGCTCCCCGTACACTAACTCAGCAGATGAAGCCTGCAGGTCCACTTTAAAGGCCGTTCTCACTCCCAACAACACCCATGGCAATGACTCAGTCCACCGATCATTTGCGTGGCATACTATCGCCGCTTTCAGTTGACGGTGAAACCGTTCCACGAGTCCGTTACAAGCAGGGTGATAAGCCGTTGTTCGTTTGTGGTCAAACCCAGCGATTTTGGACAAACACTTAAATAAGGCTGACTCAAACTGTCGGCCTCTATCGGTTGTGATGGTCGTTGGGCAACCAAACCGAGCTATCCACATCGACAGCAAAGCCTTGGCCACTGTTTCGGCAGTAATGTCCTCGATCGGTACCGCTTCTGGCCATCGCGTAAAGCGATCAATGGCAGTAAGACAGTACCGATAACCCTGCGACAGTGGGAGAGGTCCAATTAAGTCGATGTGGATTTCTTTAAAGCGAGCTCGAGGTAAATGGTATGTACCAAGTGGTGCGGTCACATGACGGTTGACCTTGGCGCGTTGGCATGCAATGCAAGCACGCGCCCAGTTCTTGCAGTCTTTTCTGACGCCCGGCCAAACGTACCGTTCCGCAACTAATTTAGCGGAAGCATTGGCGCCAGGATGACTCAATGAATGCAAGCTTTCAAATACTTGCCTGCGGTAGAATTTCGTAACGTAAGGCCTGGGGGTCGAGGTACTGACGTCGCAGTACAGTGCAATGCGACTCCCAGGTAATAGACGTTTTTCTAAATGCAAGGAACAACCATCCTGCAAAAATCTAGACAGTTCTAGGTCGGAAGTTTGACTTTCGGCTAGTGTCTCGAGGCTGACAGTTGCGCTCAATTCTTCGACACGCGACAAAGCATCGGCAACCACATTATCTTTGCCTGATATGTGGCGTATGTCGGTTGTGAATTGAGCGATAAAGTCCAAGTGTCTATACTGCCTAGGCGAGCAGTTGGCCTTCCTTTCATGGAAGGCAAAACTGATTGGCTTGTGGTCAGTATAGACAGTAAAATGCCTGGCCTCGAGCATATGCCTAAAATGTTTAATGGCCTCGTAAATGGCCAATAACTCCCTATCATATGGCGAGTATTTCTCTTGGGAGGGGCTAAGCTTCCGAGAGAAGAAGGCTAATGGCTCCCAAGCATCATCTCGCAGTTGCTGTAATACTGCGCCGATCGCCTTATCCGACGCATCAGTTACAAGCGCTAATTTAGCAGAACAGTCCGGGTGTGCTAACATGGCGGCCCTGGAGAGACTGTCTTTGCAGGTGTTAAAAGCGGTCAAGGTGTCCCCTGTCAAGTTGACGGGGTGAGAACCTTTGACGTTACCTGTCAATAGCGCATGAAGAGGCGCTTGAGTTTGGGCAGCTTGGGGAAGAAACCGCCGATAAAAATTTATCATGCCCAAAAATCGCCTGAGTTGGCGCACGGTGGTGGGGGCAGGGAAGTCTTTAATCGCCTGCACTTTGGCGTCAAGAGGTCGGGTACCATGCTCTGAGATGTGGTATCCCAGAAAGGTTACCTCACTAGCCCCAAACACACATTTGGAAGTATTAACCAGCATTCCGTATTTCTTCAGGCGTTCAAAGATAATACGGAGATGCTGCTCGTGCTGCTCTGCTGACGTTGAGAAGACCAAGTAGTCGTCCAAATACGCGAAGACGAAATCGAGTCCTCTGGTCATCTCATCCACGAGCCTTTGGAATGTTTGACCCGCATTCCGTAGACCAAACGTCATGTACGGGAATTCAAACAATCCAAAGGGCGTGGTGATGGCAGTCTTAGGGATATCATCTGGACTTACCGGCACTTGGTTGTACGCTTTAGCGAGGTCAAGCGTGCTGAAGATTTTACACCCTGAGATGCTGTGGGCGAAGTCGTGTATGTGCCTGATTGGGTACCTGTCGGGCACTGTCCGTGCGTTGAGCATACGGTAGTCGCCGCATGGTCTCCAGCCGTTGTCTTTCTTCGGCGCCAGATGGAGAGGTGACGCCCAAGGACTTTCTGACGGACGGGCTGTGCCATTCGCTATCATTGACTGGAATTCTTGGCGGGCTATCTTCAGCTTATCGGGAGCTAAACGACGAGGGGAACAAGATACAGGTGGACCAGGTGTAGTGCGGATATGGTGTACCGTGTTATGAGGTGTAGTGCGATGAATACCAGCAGGACGGGTTATTTCTGGAAACTCGTCTAAGATTTTATGATAGCGGGTATCGCCAGTGGAGATCTTTACAGAGTGCACATTACAAGAAGCAGAACTAGCTACAGTAGATACACTAGTTGTATGATCAATTAACTTTTTGTTTCTAACGTCTACTATAAGCTGATAATAGTTTAAAAAATCTACACCTATTATAGGTTTTGTAACATCGGCGACTACAAAGCGCCAAGCAAAGCTTCTACGTAAACCAAAATCTAATTGTAAATGTACGTAACCATAAGTAGCTATGTTTGAACCATTGGCTGCGCAGAGTTCAAAGTTGCTTTGGGCACGTCGTTCTCGTAGCGAAGACCGTGGAAAGACACAGAGGTCGCTACCAGTGTCGACCAGGAACTGCGTCTTTGATGAGCGGTCAGTCACGAAGAGGCGACCCGATGAGTGAGGTGAGCAGTCGTCAGTCGCCATTATCGACTGCTCCCGGCGTTTCCCGCCTTGTAGTCACAAGGCCGGATACAACTGTCTGCCCTCTCACCGAACTTCGCGTGGTACCAACACAGCGGGAACTTTCGGTAATTGGAGTCCGACCGCTGTCGTGATGAAGATCTGCTCCTGTTACGCCGTGATGTCCGTTGTTGTCCTCGGCTGCTTCTATCAGTGGACATTTTCTGGATTTGCCGTCTCAGCTCGGCTATCTCTCTCGTCAGCTCACTCACGACTGAACCAGGCACTGAATTATTGACCGCCGCAACCCTCGGTGTTGTATTGGCAAGATCATGAACACGATCTGCGAGATCCGACAAATCTTCGGTAGTGCTAGTGGATGGCTGGCCGGCGAGAACCGTCTGCACGCCGGTAGGAAGACGACTAATCCACATCGTCTTCAAAAATTCGTCAGTGACGTCACATCCGGCAAGGCTCTTGAGATGCCGCAGAAACTGCGAAGGCTTACGGTCGTCCAACTCCTCATGCATCAACAATTGTTTCAGATTCTTTTCTTTGGATGCGGTAAGTCTCTTAATCAGCTCCGTCTTCAGTTTGCCATATTTGTCGGCAGCCGGGGGGTTAAGAATAACGTCCTTAACCTCTCTCGAAAATTTGTTATCCAGTTGGCTAATGACGTAATTAAATTTGGTCGCGTCATTAGTAATTCCGGAAATGGCAAATTGTCCTTCCACCTGGGCGAACCAAATTTCCGGTTCCTCTGGCCAAAACGGAGGCACCCTAACGCTCACTTTGCCGATTTCAGAATGTCCGCTAGGACGTCCGGCATTATTCTCGTCCATGACAGTGGACACGCGCTCTTGTTGGGTGTGGCTTTCTGCGTCTTGGAATTCTTTTTCCGTGTTCGACATAGGGTCACCAGTTTGGTGGTAAGGTAAATAGTTCAATAACTAGTCTGACTTACGGTTTGAGTGGTATATTGTCCTTACACACACAAATAAATAAAACAGTACACAGAAGGAGTAAGAATCACGCACAGGCACAGATATAGTTTAGGTAGGCAGAAGGAAGAATTCGAGAAACACAATTAACAGTTTGGTGAAGCAGAAAAACAAATAGCAATAAGCATTAGCCGCGAACAATACAAAATATCTGAGGCAAAGCTGCGAGCGCTCAGTGTCGTGGTATGATCTCGACTGGCGTACGCGATCGGTGTGCACGCGCTGCCCGGCTGATCCGATAGCAGGGTCGCAAGACAAAAGGACTGGTTTGGGATGCGCGTTTCCACTTTCGCCGTACGGCAAATGACGTGTAAATAAATATGATTAGTTTTAGTTAATTAAATAAATATTATTGTAATACGTGTTTGTGTGTTTATGTAAATATAATAATAGTGTAAATATAATTAAGATAGTATAAGATAAAATATAAATGATTGTAAATATAAAATATTTTGTGTAAATAATAAATAAATGTAGGAAGGTCACCTACACGACAAAAACAAAATATGATAATTATGGGAAAAGGCGCGCAGGTTTTTTTTGTTTTTTTCACACGCCCAACGCAAGAATATTTTGCGAACAAAGGGACGAGTGAGCATACAGCCTACTTCAAAATTATAATCTTAAGTGATAAAATGCAAATATTTCAATATTTTATAACAAAATATTGTGAATTATGAATAATTTGATAATAATAAATATTTGTTTGACTTAATTAAGGACTTACACATTTATTTATTCAAAAAATGTGTATGAATTGTCAGCAGCATAAAACCTCTTTGTTGTTACTAAAAAAATAACTGTATTACCCGGCTAAATTGGGAATGCTCTGTTTACTCGCATAGAACTTGCAGTAAGGTAGGTACTAATTTAACTTAATTCTATTACGTACTAGTTTTTTATATATTACTAGCAGTATAAACAAATTTTGAACATATTTGTTTATACTGCTAGTACAAACAGTGGTGGCATTGTAAACGTACGGCGATGGGGGATGACAATTTAATTTCGATTGCATATATATCTGATATATGCAATCGAAATTAAATCAAAGAATCAATCAAAGAAGAAGAAAATGAAACATCAGTAGATTACGTATCACAGTTTTCCGCCAGATTCCACTTGATATTTTTTTGGTTTAGTTATGAACAAAAATGCACTATAGACACTAAAGTGTGCCTGGATCTAGCGCCAAATGCGCCCAAACGGCAACACTGGGGCATCTTACGAAAATCTACCAAATTCTACAGACTAGAAACCGAATCCTACTAAGAAGCTTTTTTTCGGTTTTGTGTTATTTTATGACTAAAATTCCAAAGATATTTTAAAGAAACAAAAAATAAAAGATTCACTCAATTAAATAAATATAAAACATTGGACTACATCTACACAAATATTTTCTTACTAACGAAAAAGTAGAAATCTACTGAACTGAACCACCTGTTCGTACTGATGGAAATTTCCAAACGTGTGCGGCGGTACAAACCGATTTCATGCATTCGGGTCTTCGTATACGGAAAACGCATGTATGCGGCCAGCCTTAAAGGAGTTTTAATTTTATTCGGTCGGCGGTCATACACGTAGTGTGAAATACAATTTAATATTCCTACACTGCGCTGTTGGACATTTTCACGAAAGTGTAGATTTCGAGTTATGTGGCGAACATATAGTTCTTCGACATTTATGTCGATGAAATGTGCACTACAAACATTGTATAGTAGGTATTAAAAGCTCTACACAAATACAAATCTCTTTCAAATGAAGTAACCCACTGTATTCCAGTGCTTACTGTTTCGGGACGAGATGCGCAATATCCTGGGTAATGGCAGGGGGTATCACTCCGCGCTTAAACTTTTATATTAGCCTACTGCTCGCGGCCCACTCCAAGAGGGCCATTGTCGAGGGATATCACCGCGCCGACCGAAACGCGCGGCGTGTGCAAGCGACGAGAGCGCAGCGCGTGAACGTCACGAACGAAACGAGTCAGTCAAGCGCCGAATGCGAAACGGCATGCAATTTGGTTTTGATACTTAATTACTAACGTACCTACCTACCTACCAAAGTTAATTGTATATTTTGTATACATATTTACATACTTAGTTGTATCGAAGTTCGAAATATGGCACCAGTAAAGAAAAAAGCTAAAAAATACTATTTTTTTCACCCATCCCATAACCGACCCTTGCAAAAGTTGCTTAACCTCCGCAATCGTTGGGCCAGGCGCTATACCACTGCGCCATCGAGCTTCTCTAACTACTTAGAAATACTTATTATTTATGCTCTTTAAATATGCTCAGCTCACCTATTAGGTAGATTTATTTTATTTTATAAGTAGGTACCTATTAGTAATTTAATTGTTTATTCATGGGCATAACGAATGTTTTCTATGATATCAGTAACTAGCGAGTAGCAACCCCGAAATGTGTCGGTTGAGACAGAGCTAGCGACAGAAAGAGACGCCTCTCTTTCTTCTTCGTAGGTGCATATAATTTTATCCACGCAGCGTTGTGCAGTTTGAAATTGTACTTTATAGCCGTGCCGCGAGAGTAGCTTATTATTTGATGGTCCTCGCGGGGATCGACTTCTGTACGTTAGTACTATTATATATTCTGTGGTAATGGGTCTGTATCGCGGAAACCTTGTTTTTTTAAATATGATTGTAACTAAAGTCTGTTCGCTGAGAGTTCATAAATATTACAAATCGACTTGGACTAGCTACTGTTGCTAATTATCGAAGGTGTCGCTTTATCGTTGCGCGCACTGAGTTTTGTGGTACTAGGCACGCAGTTGTTTTCAAGCCCTGGGCCGCTGGCAACCGGGCCACGGGCATCCGTTGTAGACGCTAGTACTATAAACCTATTTATTCTGTGATTGTAGGAACACAGATGTGAGCGGGCTGCTATTTGTAATGAGGAGAAACCACGATTTTTCTTGGTGCGAAACAGTTCGAGGTATCGGTGTTTAAATTTTTATCGAAAAACCAGCTGTTCGCGGAGAGTTCATATAAATAGGATAGAATACTTATTGTTTCATTAATGCTGATACACTGATAACAGATTCTTTTCTTATACAGTGTCATTTTCAAATTCCGTAGTTAAAGGCACCTACTAAAGTGAAGAACTTATTTTTATTGTTTTGTAAGTTTTTAACATAAAGTCCATCTTCGTACCTCTGACCAATGTCAGAGGTACAAGAAATTATTAAAAAAAATACACTTGTATTGTTTTTCAGTGTACTTACATTAGAAAAAGATAAGAAATCGTAGAAAAATATAAATAAAAAGTAAAAACCTGCTTAAATGGCTTTTTAAACGACATTTTTCTTTTTGTTGACTGAGTTTTTTCAGCTATTCTATCTTAGTAATTTATGTATAATAGCCTGAAACCTCATTAATTTGGTTAAATGGCTGTTAAGACGACGCTGCCAGTTTGCAATCCCAACGATAAAAATAAGTGGCCATAACAATCAAAGTTAATATTCTCATTAATTTCCACTTGATTAATTTAATTGTTTTCTTACTACGAAAAGTGTATTTTATTAACTAAAATGCAATACTTAGCTGTACTTTTTTCACTAGATAGATAGGTATAGATAGGTATTTTTGTAGGTACAAAAATTAGGAACAGAACGAGAGAAAAAAACAAATTCATTTACAAAAATCTCATAATATTAATTACTTATGTAGGTCTATCAATTATGTAATAGGTCCACATCTTTTCTAACATTTTTTTTTCATTATTGACAATAAACAGACAAACTTCTTTCTGACCTTCTCAAAACAGCCTGGCACTTCAGAGAGAATATAAAGATATCTCTCTGAAATTCTATGAAGAAAATATCTACGTTATGACTCAAATGTCTGAATATGAATAGGCCGAAATTAAAGAAAAAGCGTCACTACAATATATGCGTCTTCTTGGGTCGTTTTCCTCGCATACCAGTAGGCGTCGGCGTTAATTTTGCGTTCTGGCATCCATAATTTACTAGTGACTAGCTTTTGCCCGCGCCTTCGTCCGCGTGGAAATTCGGGAAATCGCTTTGGAATCTTATTTGACCGAGATAAAAAGTATCCATGTTTTACCACAGCATCCCGAGCACTGCATACAAGCGCCGCGTTTTACACAGACGCTATACACAGTGATGTTTTTGTACACGCGCAACTGTGTGCGTGAAGTCTAGGGCTAATGAGTTCACAATGCTATGAGTGAGTCATAGCATTGTGAAATGCAAAATTTTGAAAGAAGTGCAATTATTATTTGCAAACTAAGTCTTATGGGCGGGACACATAGCGAGAAGAACCGATGGCCGTTGGGGCGGAAAGGTTCTGGAATGGCGACCGCGCACCGGACGGCGCTCCGTGGGTAGGCCCCCGACAAGGTGGACCGACGATCTGGTGAAGGTCGCGGGAAGCCGCTGGATGCGGGCAGCGCAGGACCGATCGTCGTGGAGATCCTTAGGGGAGGCCTTTACCCAGCAGTGGGTGTCGTGCGGCTGATATGATGATGATGAAGTCTTATCGTGGAGCTCGGTGGCGAAGTGGTTTAGCACCTGGCCCAGCGATTGCGGAAGTTAAGCAACGTTCGCAAGGATCGGTCATGGGATGGGTGACCAAAAATTTATTATCTCGAGCTCCTCCGTGCTTCGGAAGGCACGTTAAGCCGTTGGTCCCGGCTGCATTTGCAGTCGTTAACACCCACCAATCCGCATTGGGCCCGCGTGGTGGGTTATGGCCCATCCTCCTTACCACCCATAAGGAAGGCCTGTGCCCCAGCAGTGGGGACATCAAAAATGGCTGATGGACAAGGTCTTATCAGCTTTTTGTGTTCGAGTCATCCGTTTTCTTCTTCTGTAATGAGTCCCCATCAATATAAATTTTGTATGACACAGCCATTCAGTATTACCAAAATACAGAGTTGAAGATTGCAAAATGTGCAGTGTGTTCTGTCATTCAATTAATTTGAACTTAAATATCTGATAACATTAATTTTGCACAGCCAATTTCTACTTTAATTTGTAGCGTAGGAATTTTCAGGTAGTTATTTCGCTCTAAGCAAACTGTCCGACCCTATATTCTGTGAAACTATAATTGGAAAGTTCCTTTATCTATTCGAAACACACTTAGCCGATAAATACTCGGATATCGATGTCGACGAACACTATACGAGTAATATCACAGTAGGTATAATACTTGCCCGTGTTATTAGATTTTGATAAGCTCGTTAATTTCGCGTCATAATTTCTTCATTCGTCTTGTCAGCTAAAAAAGTCTCGAATGGGTGGTAAGAAAATATAGACAGTTCAATGAGGGGTTTTCTAATTGACATTTAAAAAAAAGAAAAGTAACTTTTTGCCTCACTAGATGGCGCTGATGGTAAGAGGTGAGTCAAAATGGTAAGAGGTATAAGAGGTGAGGTGCAGAGGTGGTTCGATAGTTCTCTGACTCTCCGTCCGTTCTTAATTTGTGTTGTTTCTGCGCTTATATTAATTAATGACCTTTATTGCTTATTTGCTTTGTTGTTTAGTACTTAGTGTGTGAATGCATGTTTTTTCATATTAATCAGCAAGCATAAGATGTTATATGCGAGAACTTGTAATGGTGCATAGACTCCTACGCGGATTACTTAAAAAGCTAAAGTCACTGTATGTTCTCCTATGAAATAAAATAAAATAAATAATAAAATAAAACTGTCTTTTAAAAATAAACGGCCTACCAAAGAGTTCCAAAGAGGAAAGTAAGCATGTACTGGATTGACCTCTATTATACAAGGTGGTCAGTTTCATCTACCTGAGTACTTTTCGAAGCGTAGTAAAAAATACTTTGAATCCCCTATTTTTTTCAACGCCATCTATCGAGCCTACAGCTTTTTGTAATTTTGAAAAGCCCTCATTATTTACATAAAGGATTTTTCATTTCATTTCATTTCTTAAATAAATGTAGTGCAGAATAATGCGGCGCATAGGTACTTACACACCTACATACCGATCTACTAAAGGCATCTTATCCTTATCGCTTTGTTTCGGCTCGCTTGCAGCCAGTTTGTTATGAAGACGCAATATTGGTACCTCCTACCTACTTATTTATATTGTGGTGATATGGACTTAGCACAAAATTTTTGGTCGAGGTCATTTGATAACCAAGTGGCTTAACTACCGCAAGTACAGGCCAAATGAGCTAAGCACTGTGCCATCGAGCTTCTCGACTTTTTTTATTGAAATTCACAATATATTTTTCACGTAATGTAGATAGATTGATGCGGCTAAACAAAAGGAGACAGGAAGCGTTGATAATAATGAGTAGAATGGATTAATAAGCACTTGAGCCTAAACTAATAAGTACCTATTATTAGTCCAGATAACAGAACTTGCTCAAACTGAATATGGGAAATAGTTAATATAGAAAGTGAAAAACAAATCATAGAAATAGAGAGTTCTTCTAAATTGCGGACTAAAATAGGACAAAGCAATTTTCCACACTTGAATGGGTGCCGCTGGAACTGGAAAAGTATCTAGATTCTAGATCAAAGACAGCAATAAAATGACATATTTAGGATTCCGTAGTCAATTCAACAAGAAATCCTTATAATTTCGCCTTATCCATTTGGCTTAGCTTAAAATCCCTTCTAGAAGGCTCCAATTTGGCATGAAAGTGTATTTTTACAAACCATAAGTGAAAATGATTTTAAAAATAGAACGGTCTACAACAACCTAACACTTTAATTTAATTCTTACTAACTTTAATCATGAACTAATTTTAATCAGACACTAACTTTAATCAATACGACAATATTTAACACTGAATTAAATATGCGAGAGCACTATAACGCTACAAAGAAACATCCGTCGCATCCAAACGCCGTGCGCAAAGTGAGGCCGTGCTGCAGGTGACGCCGCCTTTTATACAGCGCCGATCGGCCTGGGCTCGTGAGTGGGGGAACTTGCTAAGACGGCCGTTCCTGGCAGCTGAACGTCCTCGTCAGCTTGACTCTCGTCTGTCCTTGGCGTTTGGTTGGGGACCAGCACCACAGCCTCATCAGCGTCAGCCGATGGTACCGGGTCTACGCAAGGCCTTGGCATGTGGTCCTCGTCAGACCTTGGTGGGTGGCGGTCCTCACAGACTACGATGACGTGGTGGTCCTCGTCGTCTGGCTGTTCATCTAGAACACACACTTAACAAACATAAGCAAACATGTTTTTTATTTTTTTATTAGTTTTTTTAGCACCGGTGACCCACCGCGGCACAACCACAAGCGTGCACTCAAGTGATTGAGACACGATAAGCAACCAGCTCAAAGCAACTAAGCCAAAACGTCATTCGCGATGAAAGAGTGAAAGTACTCAATCATCGACAATGACAAATTCATTCCAGCACTACATTAAGTAGGTAGGTAGGTAAGGTTCATGTTACCATCCGGATCCGGCAACCTATACTGAAGCTCCAGATGATAACACAAACAAAATTAAATACCACAATGTCGGGGCTAATTAACTGCCACAATGTCGGGGCATAGGGGATTTCCATAATGTCGAGGCATTAGGGAATTGCCATAATGTCGAGGCATAAAGAATTTGCCATAATGTCGAGGCATTAGGGAATTGCCATAATGTCGAGGCATACAGAATTTGCCATAATGTCGAGGCATTAGGGAATTGCCATAATGTCGAGGCATAAAGAATTTGCCATAATGTCGAGGCACTACAGACTTGCCATAATGTCGAGGCAATCACTTACACTTCCGAAGAACGCTTCGCACGCATCCGGCGTCCACTTGCCGCGCCACAGAACCATGTGTTCAGCAGCAGCTTGAGTTTTCTTGCCGTACGAGCCGGCCAGCAGCTCGAGCTCGTAGCGCTGATGGGGCAGTGCATGCAGAGCCTTGTAAGGCCCGTGCATACCGGAGTCCAGCTTGCCGGTACTTTGTGTGGTCTTGCTCACGAACACTTGATCACCCACGGCGAAACTGCGTGGCTGTCGGTGATCTTCGTTGACGTAGGCGTCCTGACGCTGTTGATTGGCAGTCAAGAGTTCAGTCGCCCGCTGTCTTCTGAGGGTCATAAGAGCTTCCCGTTTAGGTTGGCAATCACTTAGCGCTACATCTAGCACCAGTGTCCTGATGGCAGGCGTCGCAGCATCAATGCCCACCAACAACTGCAGGGGTGAGGCTTGTGTTGTAGCTTGCCTCGTGATTCCCTTTTATAAGATAAACATATAAGGCAGTGATTAACATATTTCCTAACAAAATATCTTGTAATGCTGCCCACCCGAGTTGGATTCGACGAGAGATCTCTTTCTCGAAGTTGGACTTACCTAACTGGATTGCCTGTTCTAGGTATACGTAATGGTCAACAACTTCAAGTGTAGTGTTCCTAACATGAACTGGAGAGGGTACAACATGGGCATTTGACATAATTTTCGTCTTATCCATGTTTATCCTGAGACCCACTCTTTGGGAAGCACTACGGAGATCTTCGAGCATTGTGTTCAGGTCTTCCATGGTCTCAGCCATAAGGACTATATCATCGGCAAAACGAAGGTGTGTTAGGTACTGGCCATTAATGTTAATGCCGAGTCCTTTCCAGTCCAACAAGTAACACTAAGCTTTAAATATTACCTACCCGTAATTATTACTCAATTACTTGAAACCTGATCAATTACCCAACACTTTATTAAAGCCTTTGAATGGATATGAACTTTGAAAGCGATTTGTGGGGTGACGTTTTGTAATCGTGGAATACTTTCATCATCATTATCATCATCAACATTTTTAATGCACCCATTGCTGGGGCACAGGCCTTCCTTATAAGTAGATAAGAGAGAAAGGACCATAACCCACCACGCGAACCTAAAACGGATTGATACAGTACGGAGGTGCTCATGATGATACGTATACATTTTGGTCACCCATGACGGTCCTTGCGAAAGTTGCTTAACTGCTGCGTTCGCAGGGCAAATGTGCTAACCCACTGCGCAATTCAACACCTCCTATAGAAAAAGACATTAAGAAAGGTCCGAAGAAAAAATAAATTGGGTTCATTGTGTTTCCCTGAAGTTCGAATTTAACAGGGAACGATGTTCGTCTCACTCTGTGACACTATTAATTCACGAATAAGGTTAAATATCGAGTAAATAGAATGAGAAATTATGCCCGATTATCGTTATTCTTTTTGTGTAATAGGCCTGCAGTCCGAATCAAATAATTCTTAAAACCAAAAGAAATAGCACAACTTGGCAAGCTTTGTTCGATTACCATCATTCATTCTATCCAATACTCGTGAGGTGTTGCCAACAATAACAATATTTTCCCACTACAACCCAAAGGATTATCGGTAAAATTACCCTCCAAACAGGATGATAGAAACCATAAATAATTTTCCCCGCAATTCCTATGCATTGCACGCAGCAAGCCATTAAAAAGCAATATAGGATGAAAATGCCCAAAAAAGTGTTAGAAAAGCCACTTTTCGCCACTCAAGGTTTCAAGTTGATATTTTATTTTGAAATGAAGTTATTGTGACCAATTCAAATATGACAAGGAATATGCTCCGTGATCAGGAAAGTAGATAAATGAAATATAAAAAAGTCTCAATAGCTGATCTTAAAGTGGAAGCTCTGATCCTATTAAATCTCTTCAATTTTCTTTACTTAAGCACTTAAGCCACTTCCTGATAAGCAATATTATACTGTCCATTTTTTTTTGTCCATCAGCCATTTTTGATGTCCACCACACCTGATGTCCACTGCTGTGGCAAAGTCGTTAACGACTGCAAATGCAGCCGGCACCAACGGCTTAACGTGCCTTCCGAGGCACGGAGGAGCTCGAGATAATACATTTTTGGTCACCCATTCCATGACCGACCCTTGCGAACGTTGCTTAACTTCCGCAATCGCTGAGCCAGGCGCTAAACCGCTGCGCCACCGAGCTCCGAAAATTATATTAGATACTATAAAATTGTGTTTTGAAATTAATTAAGTGCAGCTTCTTTCTACCTTTTATAAATAAAACTATACCATGTGCTTGAAACACCAAACAAACAACGATGATATTTTTATCAACAAAAATAATACTAATCAAAGAGTTAACCGTTTGCGTTTTAAGTTTTGTTAGTTGATAAAGTATTAATAATCGTCATAAGATTTTATTTAAGTTGTATTAGTAATTGCTTGCCAGACCCAAATGGATTTCAGATGGGGAATTCAGTATATTATAGTAATGAATGAATAATTTTTTGGGCGTCAATGACGTAAAAATTGACAAGATTGTCAATTCTTTTTCTTACCGTTTATTTATTTTCTCATCAGAAAACTATTTACTACATGCAATAATAAAAGTAAATAAACAAATCAAAATGAATGAAGCTTAATACACACTAATTTCAATGACACATAACACACACAAATAAACCAGACGAACAAATTACTGACAATTTATTACTACTTCAGTAGATTACGTAAATGTTTGCTGTGTGAATAACAATGACACAAAAACACTATTAATTTTCCTTCCCCACATAATAATATATTAGTCTCCAAGAAAACAATGGGTCTTTATTATCTTACTTATATCAATTTGATTTCGATCTAAGTGTGATCTCATTGATTTGTATGGACAGTCGATTTTTTTTACATAATATTTGGCCATGTTCCTTAGAGAAAGTTGTTTAGTTTCATGGATTCAAAATTTGGATGGTGAATACAAAATGACCAAGAGTTTTCATATTTTTTAAAAATATTAGTCACATTTTTGGGTTAGTTTAATCGGTATCAAATTATGATTAGGTACTACCCCTATGATATTTCCAGGATAAATTATTGTGGATTTATATCCCCAAATAAGATGAAATTTGATGATCGCAATTATTGTTAACTTATCTACTTTGGTTTCAGTACCAACTTTCAAAGCATATTCTTAGTATTCAATAGAAGTTACCGCGTTGGATTTCAGCTTTCAGCCACTTGTAATTTTGACCCCCGTAGTTTTATTCGACGTTCGTGACGCAAGTTTTAACAATATTTTATGTCAGCAGTAATATGGGTAGTAAATAAATACTGCTCGTGAAATTTACGAGCTTTTTTATCAGTATCGTAGGAGTGAATGAGATATAGATAAACTGATATGGGCTATAAATTTTGATGTTTGAGTGGTGATTCAATTACTGAACATGGATTAGGAGCAAAGTTTTTTTTTTTCGGAAAATAATAAGGAAACCTTTCACCCACTTGGAATCTTAAAGGTTGAGAACATAAGCAGTAAAGTTTTTATTACAAATTGGGAGCTTGGGCTTTAAATACTTATAATTATTGGAGTTTAGTTAGACCTTGTCTAATTTTTTTATTGTAGCTTAATAAAGGCTAAAATATTTATATTATGGAAATTTTAGCTTAAATACTCATTAAATATTAATTTTAGGAATATCAAGATTGTGTTGCTTAACGAATCTATATTAGAAAATTTTAATGGGAAACATAATGGTTGTCACAACAGAACAAAGAAAATAAATGTTTTTTTGTTCTGGTGGTTGTCACTTTTACTTTATAGTTGTCATTTGTTTTAGTTGCACCAAAACGCTGTCAAAGTTATGTTATCGTCAAATGATAATGCTACCTATTTGTTCCGTCAAACTTGTCAAAAGACATCATGCTGGCTGGCAACCTCTTTTTTGGCTAGCTTGTGCTTAACCCGTACTTTAACAAGCTTGTTATCGTTAAAGTAAGGTGGTACAACTGAGCCTTAGATCTTGAGGCAAACAATCGTGATGTGTCTGTAATTAAAAAAAAAGCCATAATAATTTAACCAAGAACTTTAAATTCATCTAAAATATAATATCGACGTTTAATGATGTAGAAATAAAATTTCCCATTTTTAATTTACCTGTTGTAATTTTGACTTTAATAACGAATACGGTTACTTATTAGGTGACGGATGACCTAAGTAATTTTTCGACGCAACAATGTTTTCCTTGACCCATAATTTATTTAAGTAAATAATTTCGTAATACCAAGGGATATTTTCCAGATTCTTATGACTCACGTCCTTCATTATTTTATACGGGTGCGGCAATTATCAAAGCCATAATTTGGCGCCATTAAATCTCGCCAAAACGACTTCTCGATCGTAATGTTTGTTTAGAGTTTGCTTTATTTAAATGAAAATGTTTGTTTATTACCCGTGGAAAGCTTACATTTTACTGTGCGGTAAATATTTGCGGAAAATACAAAGTTTAGAAAATTACTCTATATTTCGCTGATATTGTATTAGATAAAGATTTCCTTCAAATAATGCGCTGAAATAAATGAGCTTTCTTGTCACAGCTCACCATTATCAATAACTATTAAGCATAATATGGATATGACATTTCGGATTTGGATACGGATATGGATATGAAATTATTTCGGATTATCCGTGAGGTTTCGGTTTGTTTCGGTTACGCATATTAGATTTTTCAAAAATAGTAAAAGCAAGACTTGTGTGTCGGCTCGGCCGGGCACCTGCACCGATCGGTACCGAGTACCGACCCGCACTGACACGCCTGCACCGGAAACCTGTTTTTTTATGTAAGCACCCCACTCTGCATATATCCGAAATTATCCGAAATTTACGGTTACGGTTACGAATAGATTTTATTTCGGATATCCGATGATTATGGCAGTCTATTTTAGGTCACTGTTAGACGTAGGCCTCTCCCTTGGGAGTATGTTGCCATGGAAACATTATGCATAATCTCCAACGCTTGAAGGCGGACTAGAGAGACCGTTATTATTGGGAAATGCCGCTGTCCATTTTCTAGTCCACTTATGCTCATGGACGAATCGTCCATGGTATGGTGCTATTCTAGGACACCTCACGGAATACAATTTCGTAACTTTAATTATTTACTTATCGGAGCGAGGGAAATGCTGGTGATTAATCAGAACAATCGATGCAGGCTGAATACTACTAAACCTTATATGTTGTAAACTCCTTTCATTATTTATGGTAATGGTTGGCTGCTGGTTGGAGAGATGTCAAGCAAGCGTTACGTCAGTTTTCAAATAACGTTGGAGTGTGGTCTGTGGTTGGGTCGGTCTCTCTCATGTCTCTCTCGGGATATCTAATCGGTGAGCAGTGTAGGTAGAAAAAGGGAGGTAATAATATTGGAAAATGGAGATTATTGAATATTGCGAGTTGGGTTGTGAATGCTGTGATTCATTCATTCATGGAGAATCGTGAAAGGCCTCACAGAACTCACTGCGTTTCTCTAATCAGTCTTCATCCTGATTATATTGTTGTTAATAGTCAACTTTAATTGTAAAATTTTAATAGAATAATATTAGAGGAAACGAGTTATTTTAGAAAAATATACCCACAATCAAGAATATAAATAATATGTAGGAGCGAGAGCGTATTGCTGGTGATTAATCGGAACAGAATCGATGCAGGCTGAATACGACTAAACCTTTATGTTGTTAAACTCCTTTGATTATGGTAATGGTTGACTGGCTGGTTGGAGAAATGTCATAACATAACGTTGGAGTGTGGTCTATGGATGGGTCCGTCTCTTCTCAAATAGCGATGCGGTGAGCTCAGTGTAGAAAGATGGAGGTTATAATATTGGAAAATGGAGATTATTGAATATTGCGAGCTGTGTTGAGAATGTTGTAATTTATTCATGGAGAATCGGCTTCAGAACTTACTGCGTTTCTCTAATTAGTCTTAATCCTGACCATTATTGTTGTTAATAGTCAACTTTAATTGTGCAATTGTAATAAAATAATATTAGAGGAAACGCCTACTAGTTTATTTTAGAAAATATACCCACAATCAAGAATATAAATAATATATAATAGAATCGCTACCGACGTTGCTAGACATCCAATCAGCCGGTTTCCACAAACGTCTTGTACCTATTTGTAAAAGCTGGTGACGAATCTGTCTCTTGATTGTATTAGGCACTTCAAATGATTCAATTTTAAATGAAAAAAAAAAATTAGGAGTTGAGTAACAGTTTAACCTACTGTCTTCACAGTTAAAATGATATCTAAACGAATCCTCTAACTCGTAGGTAGGTATGTGTATAAAAATGTATTAAATTTAAGCAAGCCATAGACTTTTGTCTAATCGAACAGTCTTATTATTTTCTGTTCAAACAGTCTTGTTTTTAAACATTCTGAGCAGTATTTTTCAAGCAGCCCAAAAGTTTAAAACAAATAATGAATGCGAGTGAATACAATGGACAATGTAAATGCGCGAATGAGTGAGCTTTGAAGCGAAGTACTTTCATCTTGTTAGAGCAGCCCCCCTACCATGACTTTCAAAAGTAATATCGAAGCAATGTTGTAAATGAGATGGCGCTATACGCGATGATAGCTCTGTCCCTATAACAACATTACTTTAAGGTTGTTGTAAGAGTTAAGAGTACGGCCTCTGAAATATAAAAAACTTTTTGGCAAGCTTTGCAAGGGCTTGTTGACAAAACGAGCTCTATTTTTCACAAAGGAAATTTTAAAAAAATGCCACTTTACTAAAATCAGAGCACGACAAAAGATTCTAAAAATGCATCATCATAACTTTAACGATAACAAGCTTGTTAAGGTACCGGTTAAGCATAAGTTAGCCAAAGAAAGAGGTTGCCAGCCAGCATGATGTCCTTTGACAAGTTTGACGTGACAATTAAGTAGCATTATCATTTGACGATATCTTTAACTTTGACAGCATTATATGGTGCAACTCACACAATTGGTAAAACTCATTTATAATGTTGACTTACTTGCAATTTTTACTATTTCAGTCTCGAGTGGAAAGCTAAACTACAATTATTTCTAATTAGTAAGTACGATCGAACTTATTAAAGCTGAATAATTTAGTACTGTTGTTACAGTAAGTAAAGTGCTGTTCAGTAAGTTGCTATCCGACTATAAATATACGCAATACTGGTGTGACCATTCATATCTAACTTTGAAGGACAGGTTTCATTTGAGGTTAGGGGATGCCTCGACCTTTCAAAGGACATCTATCATCTAAAGATAACGACGAAAGGCTTGGGTCTGTTTGCCCTTAGCGGTTTACAATGCTTCATATTATTGAGTACCTACCCAACAGTTTGTAGATAAGTGCTGACATGCATGTATTCGAGAAATGCCTATGCGAACGCTCTGCGTTGAAATACAGCTCTGTGATTGGTTTGTTTGTTATACATAATACGCACAGACACCTGTGAGACCTCATAGTAATGTTTATGAAGTAAGAAGTTTTAATTTCACATGTGCGAAGTCGCGGGCGGAAGCTACTCGTAGGAGTACCGTAGTGATTATTTCCTCTATGGGAGTACCTACGAGTAGCTTCCGCCAGTAACACAATGATGCCCATTTAACTAATCTAGTAAGATTAGTTAAATGGGCATCATTGTGTTACTGGCGCTTTTAAAACTGTGTGTAATGAAACATTCGTTTTGTCGTTTAATTTGTAATGTATATAAAAGCGCTCATGGCGGAGCTTGACAGACTATTCGATCACGTTTGTTAAGCAACGCTCGGTCCGGCCAGGTGTCGGATGTGTGGCCGTTAAGTGGTTTCCTATTAAAACTGAGCGCTTAGTAGGGCACGTTAAACCGTCGGTCCTGGCTGTAGTCATCTGATAACAGTCCTTTAAGACAAGTTAGAAGCCATACAGGCGGCTTGATAAACTCTAACACCAGAGGTGGCCACTAATCCTCATACGATAAGAAAGAAGAATTTGTAACGTAATAGACTATTATACACGCTAAAATTTTAATCATTTGGTTCCCGCGGTGGGGTGGTTCCACTCATGATTACAAGCAACTTTTACTATGATGCCAACTCTCCTCCTCGCAAAAAAAAATCAGCTGTTCCATACATTAATGTCGAGTGGGTACTGCACTTTTGTATGGAACAGCTGATTTTTTTTTTGATTCATTGTAGATTTGAAAATATTGGCACTTCTGTGTTTTGTATGAAATCACTAAAATGCAAATATTTTGAAATCTAATATAGATATTTAAAAAATCAAAACGTACAGCCCTAGTATTTAGGCATTTCAAAAAAATACCAATAATTAATTACTGTAGGTTAAGGTTTAGAGGGTGGGAAACGTTATCGCCGTTTGTATGGAGACCACGTGGTTGACAATCCTCTTAAGATGATAATATTAGTATTATCCGGCAACTCGAAATCTGAATTCGCAATGAGATAAAATTGCGTATTACTAAATGGTTTGACTCTGAATTTATATAGTGATCACTCAGAACTTATCATTAAGTAATCACCACACATACACTATTTCCTCACACACTAATACACAAACAAACAATACACACAACTGCATACCTATATCTAATTCACAATTAATTAAAGCGGTGAATATGATCTTTGAATTAATGACTAATAAAATCGTAGAATGGAAAGCCATATTTACCCAATGTTGACATACAAATGCAAAAAACTTTTGTCGGAGTCTTTAAAGACCCTTGAAAATGAAGAAACTGAAATAATTTTGGAAAGAATAAAATAAAAATAAACAATTTATAATTAAATTTAAATCATTTAAATTACGTTTTAATTATGCATATAAATAATCAAATAATTCTTAGTTACTACTTATATTCACTCACACACGCACACGCACTATATACTTACATCTTTAGTCGCTAAGTTACATAATAGTCTAAGTCTTTCCCACCTTGTAATTAGGCACTAAGGTTACGAGCGAGACACCCTCAACACAAGTATTCCATTACTTTCTGGGGCGGTCTCACCTCAAACTAGTTTTTGTATTTGGGAAATAAAAACTATTTTTTTATCACTGACGTCCATTACACGAGACATTATTTTTACTATTACGAAGTCTGTTTCTTCTTACATATTATTTATACACCAGTGACTTTTCATAAACATGCAATTGTATTATACTACGAAAATTCGGATACATTGCGGTGTCTGTAAGTGGTTATTTTCTAGTTTTAAATTGGCTGACGCAATGAACACCAAACTATAGTTGTAATTTATGGTAATTTCTATGAAACAGGGCCCTGTTATTTAGCTCTATTTCATTTATTATTCTTTTAGGTCGCCTATTCGCATCGCATGGCCTTCGCATCATTTTGTACCAAATGCAGTAAAATCCGTTTAAATATTTTTTATTTGAATGCCCTAAAATTTTGTTGACTTTTAAACAAACTTAATTATTTGTAAGAGTTGAAAAGCCTAATAGTAGTTTATGATACTGATGCGTAATGAGCGGTATTAAAACCTAAATGTGTATTTAAAAACCGAGGCGTAGGCACAGAATACATTGCCGTAGACGAGGTTTTTAATAGTATCACAAGAGTGTTTAAGTAAGAGTGTTTTATGTACAGTTTCATACACTACTTTATCTACTCTCATACAATTTGTGATTGAACCTACAAAATAAAATATCAATGATAAAAAGAGTAAGTAGTTTCCCGGTAGGTAGGCAGTACTTACCTAGGTTAAGTATGACGTTTTTCAGTCGCCGCATCTAAAATTTTCACTCACTACACTCACTTCTATGACATTAATAAGCAAAAGTAAAAATTAAAATCTAAAAATGGCGCGTATTCAATTAGAAAAATGGTAATGAAATAATCGCTTCGCTACGCTAAGTTATCGATCACCATAGATTCATGAAAGAAGATTTTTGGCCGAAGGGAGTCTTGTTCCGACGCTTTCGCGGTCGGATACCGGACACTGCATTGCGCAACACGTCGCCGCCTTCGATACGTGTAAACAAATAGATTATTTTTATTTTTATTTAATAATTATGTATGTTAGTCTGTAAGGTATATATTGTATGGGCCTAGTAGCCTGAAATAAATGGTTAAATAAATAAATAAAATAAATAGAGTAAATTTTCTTCTTCTTATTTTTGTTATGGCAATCTACTCCTCTTCAGGGAGTAATTTTTGCCAGTGTCAAGTGTTAAAATCGTGGAAAGTATGTGAGAATATCGTTGTTTTTTTTAATATCATGGCGCTGCCTTCTTCTTGGATTTGCCCTGTATCGTAATGAGAAAACAAGTTATTTTATAACATTGCTTTAGTATAGCGAAGGTATGTTATAAAATAACTTTTTTTTTTTTTCGGTATTGCGTGTATAAAGTATGCCAATATGAATTCGTTTTGAAATTCATAATTCGAATTTTACGATATGAGAGTAGATAATAGTAGTTTATGATACAAGCTTGGTAAGGAGGTTTTAAAAAACCTCAACAACCGTGTGCCATACTACGTTTTTCAATACATTTGCGAGAAAACATTATAGGTACTACTGAAATTGTAATCTATACATATAATAAAACTGTAAATTCTAAATATTTGTGCGCGAATGACGCAAAAACCGCTAAACGAATTTTGATGGATTTTTCACAATTTAGTAGATTGAGGTCCAACTTAAAATCTAAGCTATGTTTCATCAAATTCCGGTGGGTGGTACCAAGGAAACAGCTTGAACTCTCCGTAGTACTAGCTTTCATACACTTAAGGGGTCATTTTAAACTGGTTGCAATATTTTTCTACTGTCCACGCGGATGAAGTCGCGGGCGGAAGCTAGTAGAAATTACATAAAACGTTCGTAAACAAAAACGCATGGCACCGGCGTGCGGTAAAATCAACTTTCCGCACGCTGTACTAATCCGTAAACAAAAACACACGGCGTGTGGTAAAATCAACTTTCCGCACGCTCGACTGTCATCGTAAACTTACATTTTCGAGCAACTGTATTGAAAAAAGTTTTACAGGGCAATGGGACCATTCTCCTTCAAAATTTTTCTCGATAGTTTGATAAAAGTTATTGATCCCAATAGAAGGACAGAGTTAGGCTTCATTTACATAGGTACTCGAAACACTTTGACCCTCATGTACAGTCAAGAGCACGTAAGAATCCATAGGATTACACATTTCCTCAAACGATTTTTAGGCTTAGCGTGTAGGACGATAAGTTCAAAATTGATTCCAGAAATTATGCTGTTGTCTGTATATCACATGATGGAAGCATTGTCATTCTGAATATTTGCATTTGAAAACTTATATCGTATGCTAATTATCCTTATATTTGGTGGTAAAATCGAAAATAAACTTTTGATTCAATCAAAAGAGGACACGATATGTTTGAAAACTATAAAATACATTATTTATAAATATCGTTCCTTCTGATAAAGCTGATAAGTTTTTTGCGCCCATTTTTCTTGTCGACAAAAAGACGTCATAATAGGTGGTAACGGTATTGTAGGGTTAAAAGTTTACGATTCGAAAATGCTTATAATGTGATCATATTTGATTGAATATTATTTTGAATTGATTTGAATTGTACAGTATATTCATTCATACGTCTCTCGCGTAAATAACAGTACCATAACACACCCCACTGGCGTTAGTTAAGTATATTATATATTATGATCCTATTCTGTGATTTCTATGCCACTGGCTTGGAAACTAGATAAAATGTGGGAAAGAAATTGCATTGAGATTTTCCAGAGTTTCACTTTAGTATGCTTACGTGTGAATTGAAACATTTATGTAGGTGGTGGAGTAAGTGTAGATATCACTAACAGTTTTTTTTACAATCAAATCTAGTTCGTAATATAAATCGAAAGTAAACATCAATGAACTTATACAAACTAACATCAATAATATTCAAACCATTAATGTTAAGCCTGTTAATAGGAATGCGAAGGAATTACACGAATTAATTCCTCCAGCCCCATTCCACCATCGAAGCACTAGACGCAGATTAGCGTACCACCCTTATGTTGTTGATATTCCAACCATCCGCACAAAGCATTTTGCTAACACTTTTATAATGCGAACAGCTAAGGAGTGGAGCAGCCTGCCTGCCCATGTGTTTCCTAATAAGTAGTTATAACTTGGGCCTTTTCAAGGCTCCAGTGAATAGGCTTTATCTAAGTGAGCATGCTCCATCGTAGTCCGCATCATCACTTAACACCAGCGGGTCTACTGGCTAATAACAATGAATTTAATGTTAACTGTAAGTATGTGATACATTGCTACTTCGTTTTGGCACAAATAAAAACTTACCAAAGAAAAGAAGCAATGTATCGTATCCATCTGTCAAATTACAGTTAACATTAACTTCATTATTTTTAGCCGGTAGACCCGCTGGTCTGATTGTGGCCATATGCTCAATTATTTTCAATTAAAAAAAATAGGTATTTGTCGGGTTTATTTTGTGTCCGATACTTTCACAAGGCTTATGTAAATGATCACCATACTAACCTAATCTAACCCAGAATTAGTTAATGCTCACCAAATCTTCTTGGGCGGATAAGAATTTGGTAAGCATATTTTACTAATTTTGGAGAACAAAATGATTTTTTTGTATGCTAAGCTAAAGTATCACACATGTCCTTTTATTCAATTATAAGAAGAAATAAAACACCAAAGTTAAAAATAAAATAAAAAACATACAAATCATGCCATTTTTATTTGCTTTGAAATGTTACCGTCAAAAGAAAGAATTTAACCCTAAGGCACAAATATATTACAGGTTTTTTAGAGTGTTCTGTAAGTAAACATTTTGTTATAAACGTGTGGAAATATACCTTTTTGTATTTTGTAATCTGGTTGGCTTTTCCAACATTTATTTCGTCCAGTGACTAGTATAAACTGCGGAGCAAAGATAATAGGCCACCATATGCTAAATATAAGTAAATACTCAATGTATTCTCTTAAATAATTTTAAAAATGTAAAACGGGAGTTTTCCAAAACCCTTTCTTAGTTCTCACCTACACGAAACCTACACCATGAAAGCTGGTATCACCCTCCAAAAATGGTGTCTCTACTTTCAGCCCTATACAAACTGGAAAAGCCTGTACCACCCTGTAAAATGGGAATTTTCCAAAACCCTTTTATAATGCTCACCTAACACCATGAACCTACTAAGACCAAAAACAAATTACATAACCTGATCCAATATTTGTTTCTCCGCAATTTTGTTCAATGTAAATAAAAAAGTTGCAGAGAGCAAATAATCAATAAAATGTTATTTCTAAAACTTTTTAAAGCTTAGTAAATATTGCTTACATTTTAATGCAAATTGATTTATTCGAAAGTGCAGTCACCTGTTAAATATTTTTGACTATAGAGGTTAAACTAAAGTGGGCAGCACCAGGCTCTACATTTTGCCGTGGCTTTATCTCTATATAACAATATTATGTATCTCTCTAAATTAATTTCAATACTTACTTCCCGCACACGTTCTTATTTTCGCGCATTTCCAAATTAAAAACAATAGAACTCATCTAGCGTAAAATTGGTTATTTTTATAAAACCTTTATAATGGCCTACAAACCAATTTAATAATTTTTTTTTTACAAAAAAAAATTCCTTGCATTTCTTGAGAAAAGTAGTATTAGCAAGCCTTTTAACAAGCCTTATGGGAGAAGCAATATACATAGCCTCAAATGTTACAAAAACTGTTTTCTACAATGTAAATGCTAACTTCACACGCTCGCCTGTAACCTGTAATGTAGTATGCAGTGGGTTTAAACATACTACTACTTAGAAAAATCAAAGTAAAGAAGTTTCACACATAATTGCCGTTTTGTTTTTAGGTTCTTTGGTCAAAACGTCTTTTTCATATACTATTATTAAAATTCTTTTCTCAAAATGAATTTAATTTGAATTTGGTGGGGGAATTACAGCAAATACGCATATTCAAATATTATTCTTTCATGCATGACTGAGCTGTGCTAATAAATTCGTATAATGTATTGGTCAATTGTGAGATTGGATTTCAGCCACAAAGATTTCAATAGATTGGACTTGAAATATAAGTTATTGAACAATGAGCTCTGAATATTGATTCAGTATTCGATGTTTAAAACGTCTATGTTTTGACTGCCACACCCTCCTTTCCAAATATCTCCACGACGATCGGTACTGACTGCCCCTCAATTCTCTAAAAACATCCGCAGCGTCGAGATGCGCTCGAAACGTCATTTTTGTATAGAAAAATAGTTCCGAACACCTCGGCGAACTCGTCGTTCGAGCGCTAGCGTCTATGTGACAGGGGTGCCGCATCGTAGAGATAACCATCTATATCATAGAAGTAACCATCAGGTTCCCGCGACGAGTTCGTGGGTGACCAGTTCACCTTGACGGAGGTGCGCGGTCGCCGTTTCAGAACATTTCCGCCCAACGGCTTTCAATCGCAATGTTTTCCGCCCACTGTCTCTTCAGCTGAACAATCCTTCAAGCAATGTTAGTTACTTTAGTTCTACTATTATTTATTTGTAAATCTGCTGCCAATGAAAATTAGTAGGTACCTACTAATAAATCAAATAATGATATTTAATTAAATTAATTTGCATTATGGAGCAAAACTTTCACGTCGAATCTTATAGGTATAGTATTATTTATACTCCCTGCTTTGTCTGCTTAATTGCTCAAACATTCGAAGGTTTTTCTTAATTTTCACATAAATACTTTGGCATTTCACTTGGTGTTGACGCCTGGCAATGCCATCGGAACGTCACCTGTGTCAACCAACGTAAAAGTCAACGTCAAGAAATCGGCCACGGCGCGCGCGTCTCTTCCCCTCTCGTATTCCATATTTTCAAATACTTAACGACATGTCTATAAATCCAAAACCTCAATGTACTTTTAAAGTTAGTAATATACTATTTTATAGAAATAGTAAGAAGTAGTACTTAGTTTATAGGAATAGGCAGAAGTCATACTTCATTTCAACAAACCAGCACTCCATCCCAGCGCACACTTTGAGTATTGTAAATAACATTCACATTGCACTTAAAAGGTCGGTTATTATTAAAATAGTTCAATAACACTTTGTTAAAAGTTTTCGGTTTAAAATCAGACTCTTTGTTTCGATATTAAACAAATAAACAGAAAAGAAAGGAGAAATTGGCTTTATACCAATGAAATACAAGGCCGTTGCCAAAATTGTTTGTGGAAACAGAATCTCAACGAGATTGGCGTTTCAATCAAACAATTCAATTTGGTTTAAAAGCAAACTCTGCGTTGAGTATACTTGTGTAAAAAATTAATACATACTGTTACCTACCATTGTAAACTCGCCCACTAATTTCACAGGTTCAACATAAGACTTATATGTATTTAATACACCAACATGTTAGCAACTCGAGAATACAGTTGTAATTTTGTAAGTTTTAGTTCAAATAAGCACTAACTTCACTGATTTAATATAACTAAATAAGATAGCAACATTACTTGCGATATTTCTTGACTCATTCACGCTTTAAACTGTTACTTTGATACGAGTATTATGAAATCAGAAACTTTAGTATAATTTGGAGCGGAAATGTACTGAACTGAACCCTTGTTATAGAAATAATGCACCAAGATATTGAAGATTATTTTGTTCAATGTGTCATCAAAAGGCACTCATTTCAATGAGGATATAAAGGGGGCGGCGATTCGAGATTCGATATAAAGCAACTGTAGAAAAAAAATGTGTTAGGCACATGTTACATGTTAGGTACATGTTAGGTATGTGTTAGGTAAATTCATTGGATAAAATTAACGTTTGCTACGCTCTTAATTTAGCAACCTGAATTATTGTGGAATTTATACTACTAAAATTACGAACGATTACGTCATGATTGATGTTGTTTTTTTATATCGCTCGCAGAATGTGACATTATAATTAATGTGAACCATTTTTACGTCACTCGTGCTGATGGTGACATAAAATATTTGATTGGAATTGATTAAAAAATAAATAATTTGAACGAACGCAATCCGCGGTAATTAATAATTTAACGAATATCAATTAGATTTGGGTAACATGGGTGTTTAATTTTCCTTCTATATCGTTTTTTGTTTACTTTGATTATGGTTTTGATTTTTGTAACCAAGCTGGGCTTTGTGCAAAAACATTATCCAATATTTTACTTTAACAGGATTTGTTAGCCCTTCAACACCTGGAAAATGAGACACTATACCTTTTCTATTGTTGTCCGGCTGTTGTCGCTAAGCTTTACTTAAAAACATAACCCTCTTGCAGTCGGGTAACAACTGACTTCTTTGTTCCAGATATGCACCATGGAAGATTACAACTTCACAGACATGAACCAGTCAGAGTCGTACCAACCGTACGTCGAGCGACCGGAGACGTACATAGTGCCCCTGATCTTCGCACTCATATTCGTGATCGGTGTAGTGGGCAATGGGACGCTTGTCGCCGTGTTCGTGAGGCATAAGGCTATGAGGAATGTGCCTAACACGTAAGTGCATCGTCTTCATTAAAACTTCATATAATACTTATGCGTTTGGAGTCGTACCAACCGTACGTCGAGCGGCCGGAGACGTACTTAGTGCCCCTAAACTTCGCACTCATATTCGTGATCGGTGTCGTGGGCAATGGCACGATCGTGACTGTGTTCGTGAGGCATAAGTCTATGAGGAATGTGCCTAACACGTAAGTGCATCTTCTTCATTTAAACTTCAATCGTACCAGCTGTACGTCGAGCGGCCGGAGACGTGCCTCTGATCTTCGCGCTCATATTCGTGATCGGTGTAGTGGGCAATGGGACGCTTGTCGCCGTGTTCGTGAGGCATAAGGCTATGAGGAATGTGCCTAACACGTAAGTGCATCTTCTTCATTAAAACTTCATACAATACTTAGGTATGCGTTTGTATTCAATACTTATACCTATGAGTCGTACAAAACGTACGTCGAGCGGCCGGAGACGTACTTAGTGCCCCTGATCTTCGCACTCATATTCGTGATTGGTGTCGTGGGAAATAGCACGCTTGTAGCTGTGTTTGTGAGGCATAAGGCTATGAGGAATGTGCCTAACACGTAAGTGCATCTTCTTTATTAAAACTTCATAAAATACTTATGCGTTTGGAGTCGTACCAACCGTACGTCGATCGGCTGGAGACGTACTTAGTGCCCCTGATCTTCGCGCTCATATTAGTGATCGGTGTCGTGGGCAATGGAACGCTTGTCGCTGCTGTGTTCGTGAGGCATAAGGCTATGAGGAATGTGCCTAACACGTAAGCAAATCTTCTTCATTACAACTTCAGTCGTACCAGTCGTACGACTGATCTTACTTTCCAACATAGTTTTTTTTAATATGAGTGTACGCTGTAATGATACTATAGATTTTGAAAATATACAATAATAACATGCTAAGTAAGTACCTACACAAATATTTTCATAAAGTGGAGACCATTCTAGTTTCTCTGTTCCTGTTCTATGTTACATATAGGTAGAATGCCAAGTGTCTGCTTAAACTTAGTGGAAGCAACTTGGCTACTCCTGTGCTTCAGCGCTTCGCTTCGTTGGTGAATGTTTATCTTTTCACTTGACCTTTATTGCTTCGAAGCGGAAATGCGAGTACTATAAGTACTAAGATGAGTACCATCGATTTGTAGGAAAGAAAATTTATATAGTTTCATTATACACGCTGAAATTTTAATCATTTGGTTCCCGCAGTGGGGTGGTTCCACTCATGATTACAAGCAACTTTAACTATGGGGCCAACCCTCTTAGCGCAAAAAAAAAATCTGCTATTCCATACATTAAGGTCCAGTAGGTATTGCGCTTTTGAATGGAACAGCTGATTTTTTTTTCGCGATAATTATGAGGGTTGGCCCCATAGAATAGAATAGAAAAATTTATTTGTGTTAAACATGGTTTACAAAGATAGTACTTATAAGTTAGGAAGTTCTCACATTTAGCCAAAATTTGGCATACAAACAATATTAGATACATAAGTTAAGTTTAGGTCTACAGCAGCTACGTTACAACTTAGATCAAATAAAGATTCTAATTTAATACATTTATTTAACATTTTAAATATTCGTCAATCGAGTAAAAAGTATTTTGAGTCAACCATTTCCTTAGAGTCATCTTGAACTTATTAAATGGGAGTACTTTTATAGATTCTGGTATCTTCTTGTAGATTTTTATACACATTGAGTAAAAATTTCTATTAAAACAAACAGTTCGCGGCGTAATCTAATACCAGTCTATAAGGGTTTCTAGTGTTACTTTTATAGTAGTCCTTTGCTTCAATGAAAAATCCGTAATTAAGTTTGACGAACTTTGCTATCTCAAGAATATATATAGAAGGCAGCGTCAATATGCCCAATGAGACGAAACAAGGTCGGCATGATGTATCCGGTGTTATACCACATAGAGAACGAACGCACCGTTTCTGAGCCAAGAATACCCTTTTAGCATCTACACTGTTTCCCCAAACTATGATGCCATACCTCAACAACGACTCAACGTATGCGAAGTACGCTGTGAGAGCGGTCTCTCTACTAGCAATTTTCGTTAATTTGTAAAGAGCGTAAGAAAAACTATTTACTTTCTTTCGAATCACCTCTGATTGTGACTTCCAATTCAATTCTGCATCCAGGAGAATACCTAAGAATTTTACATGGTAACTGATTTTAAGCAATTTACCATTAGGTATAATTTATTTCTGCATGTCTATTTTTAAAATTATTAAAATTAATTAAATGAGTTTTATTAATATTTATTTTAAAATTATTATTATTTAGCCATTCATTTATTCGTTGTAATGTAATTATTATGTCAAGATTATGCTGTTCAATCGAAGCATTTTTGTTAGTCGTAACTATGACTGATACGTCATCGGCAAACAGAATAGACTTATGCATTATATTTTCCGGAAGGTCATTTATGTAGAGCAAGAACAAGAGGGGACCTAGTACGCTACCCTGTGGCACGCCAAGTGTGTTTTTCTTTGAATTTGATCTACTACAGCGCACTGTGTCATGCTCATCAAGATATGTAATTTCTACACATTGTCGTCGATCTCTCAAGTATGACTGAAGCCATTTTTGTGCTGGTCCTCTGACACCATCTTAGACTCTAGCTTAGATAAAAGGTTCTCATGTGTCACAAGATCAAATGCGCTTGTCATATCTAGGAACAGTAGGTACTGAGGTGTATCTTTTGTCATTAGTGCTACGCAAGATTTCATGTACCATATGATTTCATGTACCATAGTGAAAGTTGCTTGTAATTATGAGTGGAACCACCCCACTTCGGGAACCGAATGATTAAAATTTCACGCTGTAGTAACAATATTACGATAAGTTTAGAAACAATGGATTACTTAATACCTTTATGTTTTATAAAAGTTGCGGTCAGTCAGAGGGGTACAAAAAAGGCCATCGGTACCTTTCATCTATAATAATATACTGGACAGGAAATCCGAATATAATTATATTCGGAATTTCTGCCTCTCGCCTTCAAACAATTTCTTAGAGTACCCAGTAATTTATCAGCATGCCAGAGCCAAATTCGCCAGATTCGGCCAAATTGGACCGAATTTATCGCAACCAAAGATTGGCTATTAGGAAACCCAGATTTGAATCCCTTTGATTATGGACTTTGGAACATTCATGAAGAAAGGTTTTGGCAAACCTCATAGGTAATAATAGTTATGACTGGTATAAAAACCATAACTATTTTACATGGATTCATTTCATTTATCAAAGTCAACTCTTTCCCTGAAAACTGAGTTTGTATATAAAATAATAAATTAGGTACTGAAAAAGATAGAAAATATTATAAAGTTATTTTTCATTTAAACGTACAATAATAAAAAAACTTGCAAACAAAGATCAAACATCGAAATTTTCATGTCACTTTCGTAAATATTAGTTTTATTTTATTTTATTTTGTAATAAGATTGATATTGATACTTTTGTATTGTTGAGCTTGTTATTTAATTCGTATACAAATGCTATTTTGTGATTTCGATTGATCCTATGTAGTAAACCTAGCAGTATCTAATCTTGTTTATTTTGTCAGTAAATAAGATTTTTCTAATGAACCTGTCGGACACAAAATATGCGTGACATTTCGATTGATCTCTCAGTTTGAGTACACAATATTCTTTGAAACATTATGTTTCAAACAAGCCTTAGTATTGACAAACAAGACAAAAGCTCGGAAATAAGAACAAAGGATATAAGCATTTCACGAAATCTGTTAGTATTTTTAGAAGTCTAGGTATTTAAATACTTTTTGGAAGAAAAAGTAGGTACGTTAAACTTTAAAAACATTTTGAAGTTGAACTATTACACCTACTACCATTACGCTGTTAATAAAAAGGTATTTTTTTAAGTAAAAAAACATAACACATAATATTAATACAAGAAATAATTAATATTTGTAAAAAGAAATAAAAAAATATTACACAAAAGTTATTTCTAAAAGTTGCAAAAGTAGCTTTATGAATAATTCATAATAAAAGATTTTTTACCGGCGCCAATCGAATTATTCCACTTTGCCCCACCAATGTCTACACTGGTGAATATAAGAATCAACAAAAAGTGAAAATATAGAAGTAACATTCTCCATTCTGTCATAAATAAGCGAACAAGAGCACCAGTGGGGACGCTTGGTGGGGCAAAGTGGAATAAACCCGCCACCATCCAACATTGGTAATAGGTTGGCATAATGAATGATTGGAATCATGTAAATGGTATTATGAATGCGTTAAAAAGTAACCTCAGCTGAATCTAACCCGAACTATCAAATCGTTCAATCATTGGAATCTAGCTCTAAACGTCGAGCTCGTAGATATCCATCATGTTTTAGCTAGCTCTTATATTTTAGTAACGACCAATAAAAGATAGGCTACAAGCTCCTTCGGCGAGTTTACAACTTCCATCTTGAATTTCTGACTGAACTACTGGCGAATCTCCAAACCGCTTCATGGTGATGTTTTAACGTATACTTTGAAAAAGGGTATGTCGGATGTTATACACGCATAGAGATATTATTATCTTTTCTGAAAATTCATCAAAAATTTTCAAAGTGATTTTATAGATTAGAAATAATAGCAGACGTCCGCGTTGGACATCCTACCAAACTCCAAAAAAGGAAGTCCATCAGCCATTTTTGATGTCCCCACTGCTGGGGCACAGGCCTTCAGGTTGGTAAGGAGGATGGGCCATTACCCACCACGCGGGCCCAATGCGGATTGGTGGGTGGAAAAAAGGAAGAGGTTCTTGATTTTATGATATCAATCGCAGTTTTCTATTTTTCAAGCTCGCATCGCCGCGCCGCCCAGCCGGTCCTTTTCTGCTATGTTATCTACACGGATCGGATTTTCCGCGGTCATCCAGGGTCGAGCTCAGATTTCGTTAATGTTTCTTCTTTCTTATACAAAAATTTCATAATAAAAGGAAAATTGAGGTTATAATTTTGATTTATTTTGAAATCTGTTTGTTTTTCATAACAATTTCTTTTATTTACTTTTTCCCTGTTAATTACACATTACAAAACCCCAAACTGTTATTTTTATGAAATTATAAAAAAATAATTATACTTTAATTTAACTTATTTTTTAATTAATTACCCGACTGCAACAGGGTTATGTTTTTCGCGCGTATCTTGTAAGTAAGTATGTTTGTTTGTTTGTATGTAATATTCTTTATTACCTCATATATTTCAAACATCTGAACGGATTTCTATGATTAAGATATAGTTGGCGTGTTCTTAAGAAAGCGTTATAAAAAATCAACATATACATGGCGGCAGTACGGTGCTATATACGTAGCGAAATTTTTTTTTTGAATAGGTACTGCAATATGGGTGTCAAATTAAAGGGCTTATAATAAGGATTTCAAAAAGGTATATCATGATCGTAATATATAATAACTAAAAAGAGATAAATAAAAAAATAAATCATAAAACCCGCCTGCATAAAAAGACAAGTCAACTGAAAAGATGGAAACAAGATTAAATATTAAAGGTAACATTATAACATGCAGTAGGAGGACTAAATTATAATCCATATCCATATCATTCATAATGTCACTTTCTTTATGCATGCCTCCGACTGCATGTTTTTATGTTACCTTTTATATTTAATCTTGTTTCCATCCTTTCAGTTGACTTGTCTTTTTAATCAGGCGGGTTCTTTAATTTTTTTAATTTATTATTTTGGTTACCTGAGTCCGTTCCGACCGCGGAAAATCCGATCCCTGGTTATCTATCACGCAGCAGTGTAATTTGTTTTCACAAAAAACAGACCATGTAGGTCGTTTTTTGTTTTTTGTAAAATCGAAGTCAAAAAGTTTAATATCATACCTACTTAAAATCGAAATACTATAGCAAGGTTTATAACTCGTTTGTTAATATAAAAGACTTAAGTATGTATGATGCAACCCACTGTACTCGTATGTGTAAGCAAAGCTTCTAATTAAGTTTTAAATTACTGCCGTTGGCCATGGAATAGGATGCAATCTTGTTTGTTTATTTATCTAGCTAGTCAGCATAAACATTAAATAGCTAAGTAATACTTTTTATAGTTTGTACTAACAGCTGATGATATTACTTACATTCTAACAATTAGGTATATTACAACAGCTAATAAAAATTTACATAGGACTTCGTCCGCGTGGATATTCGGAAAATCCATAGGAAACCTATGATCGGGATAAAAAAAATCCTATGTTTTAATCCAAGCTGTGTGCTAAACTTCATCCAAATCCGTGCAGCTGTTTTTGCGTAATTTAGTAACAACATCTAAACATCCAACACAATTATAATAATTGTGTTAGGATCTGCTGGGTTGTTCTTTGAAATAAGTATAAGATTAATTATTATTTATTATCAAAATTTTTTATTTGAAGTACCACTGCACTCGTATTTAAGAAATACTTATAGTAATTGTATCATATGTGTTCAATACCTTCTAATTACACTCCTAAAAACTATTTTTTATTATAAAGTTATTTAGTTGTTTTTGGACTTTCCTTATTAATAAAGCATAATCTCGGCTAATATAAACAAACAAGGTTTCATAAAACGTGAAGTTAACTTAAAATAACAGTTAGTGTAGCGCTTTCGGAATTCGGAACGGCGCGGCGGCGGCGTTTCTTATTTAAAATTCCGCAGTGAACGCTCATAGTTACATAGGGCACTCAAAGTTTTGCGCATCTGGCAACTCATAAATATTTATAACTCGTTATGTTTATGTTTTTAACTTCGATCAAGAATAGGTACCCTAGATGTCCGGTCAGAGTTTCAAAAATGGCACCTCAAATAGCGTCCCACTTACAAACTGGGCACTTATTTTGCACAAAGTAAGTGATAAAAGATGTGATTTTGTACAAAATAAGTTTATTTTGTTGTTATAAGGATAGAAAAAAAATAAACACGCAGACGAAGTCACGGGCGGCTGTAAGTTAAATCTAAATCTATGCTGAAACAAAACAAGCTTTTGGCACTGAGACGTACTGACGACTTTAAAACTTGGCAACGCTTTATGTTCCAAGTTTCCAAGTGGGTGTACTTATCCACTGCCAGAATCAAGTAAGCCTGAAAATTTGCAAGCAAAAACACAAATGCCCCCCCCCCCATATTGCTTACTTACCTAAACTTCTCATACTTTAAAAAAAATGGCCCGTTTTTGAGGATAAACTCTACCGTTTTCATCAAACTATAAACTTTTGTAAACAATCTTGATATTTCTTAAAAAAAAAATACAAAACATGAATTGAAAAATGTAATAATTAATAAACATCGATATTACGAGTAAGTACTTACATAAATAACTTGAAGTTGATTAGTTAAAACATTATTCTTATATTTACTTACACATCAATATTGTTTAAATTAAGTAAATAATAAATTAAATAAGTCTCATTAAATGAATAACGAATTTAATAATTTCGTCAAATTCTCTCTCATGAAATAGTTTTGTAAATTGTGGCACAGTTGGCCTCAGAAGTAACTGACCACACCAAATATTGCTTGTTCTTTTAGCTGTAACCTTACTTTATGAACGCAATCATTAGTGTGACATGGTACCTACTAAAGATTTCAGCTCCATTTGTGGCCTCCCACCACTGTAAAATAATTCTCATCACTTTTTAAGAACTGTAGAATTCAAACACAAACTTTTACCAGTGCCTCTTTAAGATAAAACGCCTCTTTAACGATTCTCTGACGAATTTAAGGCAATAATAGTATTTACCAACGAATTGTAAAAAGTTGTAAAGTTGCGGCCCTAATGACTTTTTTTAGTAGTCAAATCGAAAAGTAATTTCTAGATAAGCGCTTTAGAATAAAGTTTTGGTTTGTGTACAAAAAGGCATAAGGATAAAAAATCTACGTCTTTTGAAGTTTTTTGAGAGAGTAGAAATTTCGGACATTATGCCATACGCTCAAAGAATTTAAGCTTTGTTCTTTGAAAAAAACTTAGCAAATCGACTTCTTTTATAGTTTTGTTAAAGGGTAAAAAACGGATTTAACGTTTTACTAGTAGACCAAAGTTTATATTCGGATTGATCTCTGAAAAAAACATAGCAAATAAAATTCACGAGCAAGCAGGCATTGAAACGTCACTTGCGAGTTTGATTACAAACTAACACAATAATTTAGAATCTTTCCGTATATAGTAACAATTTTATATTCACTGAATATTGATAATGAGGATCAACGAGGTTTTTAGTTAAATATGTAGAGTTAGAGTCACATCAAAATTAATTATTTCAGTGAAAGAATTATTGAAATTGGACCAAAAATGACGAGGATAGAGCGATTTTAATGAAAAACGCTCCCCAATTACACGATTCGCTGATGACGTCATCATAGCCACGTTCGCCGCTCAGCGGCCGGCGCGGTGCGGCGGGTGGTTGTTCGGGCGATCGTGTCGTGTCATGGCACTTGACGTCATCGCATGTTCCGCAAGGGCCGGCCGTGTTTTTCAAAGTCACTTTTTAAAACTTTAATAATTTTGTCATTTCTTGATGGATTTGAAAAAATTTTTAAACAGAGATTTACTCAGATATTGATATTGTATTTGATGTAATATACAAAATTGATATATTCAATTGTCGTGTTGATTTATCATTGTAGATTTCCATTATTCACCAACTTTTAGCAGATTTGAAATTTAATCGAAAGTCAGTCAGATGCTCTTGTTTTTTACTAAGTTTAATCTAGGTCATTAAAATTGAAACATATTACGCCATCGGATTTTAGGAATAATAGCCGATTTTTAGGGTTCTGTAGTCAAGTGAACAAGGAACCATTCTCATAAATCTCATTATAACTGTGTTGTAATTGGAATTGAGTAGGTTTGTGCAGTTATAATATAACTTATTCGACCTCCCTTTTTTAACGTCGTGTATTTGTGCAATTGGCGGAACAAAACCCAGCTTTGGCGTCATGCGGTCGACAATGATGATTATGAAAATCTCTTATCTTACAGATACATCTTGTCACTGGCGCTGGCAGACCTCCTAGTCATCATTACGTGTGTACCCTTCACCTCAATCGTGTACACCGTCGAGTCCTGGCCATGGGGTGTCACCGTCTGCCGAGTGTCAGAAGCGGCAAAGGATGTCAGCATAGGCGTGTCAGTGTTCACACTGACAGCACTATCTGCTGACAGATACTTCGCAATCGTGGACCCACTGAGGAAACTCCATGCCACTGGTAAGTTTACCAATTAGGCATAATTACTTGGGTGCCCTTCACTCGTATCATGTGTGTGGTTGAGTCATTGTCTAGGTTGTTACTATCTGCCGAGTGTCAGAAGCGGCGAAGGATGTCAGCATAGGCGTGTCAGTGTTCACACTGACAGCACTATCTACTGACAGATACTTCGCAATCGTGGACCCACTGAGGAAACTGCATGCCATGCCACAGTAGTTAAGTTTACCTATTGGACACCGTCAATACTCTTGCGGTACCTCAATCGTATAAGCCGTGAGCTGTCACCATCTGGTGAGTGTCAGAAGTGGCGAAGAACTTCAGTATCATAATATCTGTTAACCTGGAACCAAATCACAGTAAAGAAAAACATCTTTTGAATCTGAGATAACTTGCGCTAATTTTTTTTCTACGTTTTCCAAAGAATAAGTTGAAGCTAACAAATCTTGTTCTCGACTATGAAGTTTCATAAAATTTTCCTTGTAAATAAAAATCAGATTCGATGGAAGATTCAAGTTTTATCTTTCTTAACTCGTTAAAACTTGTATTAACGATTCTAACAGATACTAATTAAAATGACTAACTTTTTACAAAATATCTGCCATAATTTGAATAGAAGTTACAATATAGGTACTCACTGTAATAATATCGAAATAAATTGAGCTAGTTATATAAAAGTTGTGGTTCGAACTAAAATCAATCTAAAACAGTGCAGCTAATTTCCTTCCAATCACTCAATGTGTCCGTGTGCGCGTGTGTAATGTTGCATTTAACACAGAGGGCTTATTAAAAAAAACGATTATCGGATGTTCGTCGTTCAATTTACTTGGTTTTATTTTCATACAGATTCAAGCACATCTCAGTGCATACCTACCACATAAAAAACATACTCATCCACTTATTCTCTCTTACAATAACAACGCTAGCCCACACAAACATAAATATACACTGTGTGCACGCGCACGTACACACACACTACACTACACACACACACACACGCATATATTACACACAAATTTCCGTATCTATAGCTAAAACAACTTGCTGTATTTACTTATCTTATTATCCTTTTGTACTTTTTGGTTATCTCTCTTATTTTCATTTTTTTTTATATATATAATATAATTTATAAACATAATGTACTTATGTCACTAGTTTGGGAAGACACTGAAGTCTGTAACACAGTTTATACTACCACGGGCTTCAGTGACACATTGTAATTTGTACAACTGAAGTTCATAAATAAATAAAGATTATTATTAATGTTAATATTATAGTGAGGGAGGAGAACCGAGCATTACTGTGCGCAACCTTGTAATGATACAGTCTGTAACATTTTGACACCCGTATACAAAAACAATACTCAAATTACGTTTGACTACCTACGCGAAATAGTGCTCTGTGATTGGTTCGTTATAACGTAGGTACCTGTTTTTTTCACCTGTTACATGTGATTGGTAGTTGTGACGCTGTGCGTCCGCAGGCACTGTGAGACCTGAGACCTCATAGTAATGTTTGTGAATACGGGTGTGATTCAACTTGTAACATCAATGCGCACCACTTGTAGTGACTAGAAATGGTTTCAAAATCAAATTTGTATTGTTACATAACAACAAGGGCATGTTTTAAGAAACTAATATTTTAGGAAAGATGATTTTGGATTGGATGTTTTGTGGGAATGGATACTTTGGGAAGCGGATAAGACGTTCCGGAAGGCGGAAGGTTTTGGTTGGTGGTAGGGCTTATTTCAAGTCCGCCTGGCTAGCTACCACCATCTTGCCTAAGTGTGACGCCATAACGCCATAAAAATTGTTGTGTTCCGGAGTTAGAGGTAAGATAGCCAGTTCCTCAGTGATGAGGTTTCTGGGTGTAGTGCGCTTCCACCTTCGGCCTTATCATCACTTAACATCTGGCGAGGTGAAGGCCAAGCACTATTCCGTCGTGCATAAAAAAGGCGCATACGCGTCAGTCAGACTGCAGGGAGGCAATGTAATGCACAAATTGAATCTGAAATGGTACGTTACAGTTACAGGCAAATGCTCCTGGTGATGGAGCACGTCCTTTATAAGACATAAATTAAATGCAGGATAAACGAACATCGACCGACTATCGCATTTTTTTAATAGGCTCTCTGGTTCGTCAGTCAATGTGTACGATTACAAGCGACTTTTCCAAGAAATTAACTATAAGATTAATTATACACGAGGTTGGTTTCTGCTGCTTCGTTAAAACTTTTTAAAACAAACTTTGATGTAGGGATCTACTTAATTTATAGCCTCAAGTAAAATAACTACATCCCAACTCGTGAAATAAACTACATTTTATGTAATTTTGAAGTTAAATTAGAAATGGACTAGTTCTATAATTGAAAATGTTTTTATACTAAATAGGACAATTCGACTCGCAGCACGCCCTACCGCCTCACTCAAATTGCTTTCAAAATTGCTATAGTTTATGACGCTTGTAATAACCTAATCTACCTGTGCATAGTGCATTAATTTTTTTTCTTTATAGCGGTGGGCCTGGAGGGATGGTAGTAGCAAGCCAGGCGGTCTAGAAATAAGCCCTACCACAAACCAAACCGAGTACAAATTGTACCTCACTGGGAATCGAACCCGGAACCCCTGCGTCTTACAAGGGTGGGCGAACCACTAGACCACAGAGGCGGTTAAAACGTTACTCTAAACAAAATTACTTTAAATAAAAGCAGAATAGAGGCCCTGATGAAATTCCTAAATCTGTCACAGGCTAACTAAGCGAATAAACAAACGTCTGGCTGACATGCAATAGTAAGCTAAATATTGGCTTATGTTCAAAGAGAATGCAACTGATATTAGCTGCTTGTTTCTCAGTCAAAGGCCGCAATTCCTGAAATAATTTTCAAGTTTCTTAAAAGACCCATTCACACTTTATGCCCATCAATTTAAACGGTACCAAGTTTAACCTTACTTCATTGTTTCACACACACACACACACACACACACACACAACAGAGTTAATTTCGTAACGAGATGCCTACTATCGCACTTAGCCGAATTTTAAAACTTTCATTGAATTTGTAGCATAAAGACAACATTATTACAAGTAATAACATTTGCTTTTAAAATTATTTTTGTCGTAAAAATGTTTTCTTTATCTTCTTTAATTCATAAATACTTGACAGACGGTCAGTCGAAGTGAAAAATAATTATTTTTTTAAGTTTTTTTAAGTTAACATTGAGATAGGTACTACGTAGGTACTAGAGCAGACACCACGAAGAAAATTCTTGCTCACCTACCATGGTAAGTTAATGGATCGCAATACATTACATTTGCGGTCCATTTACTATAAAGACTATCACCCTCAAGTGGCACCCTAATATTAATTAAATTTATTGCTCGCAAAGTACATAATGTATTGAAAATTCACATGTACAGATTGAAGCTAAAGGTTCTATAGTTTATTAACCAACACTAACCCCCGTAAAATATAGTTCGTTGTAGTACCTAGTAGTTAGCAAAAGTGGCCACTTTTTTGCTCTTTTTCTAAATACTGTAAGTAAAAGAAAGATTCGGCCATAATACTTTATTTTTATCTCTTTCTTACGTCTAAAATACATTGTTTACTATCTCGCTCACATGCAACCTGTCATTTCTGTTTTGTCTCTTTCATCACCTTACTTTCAAACTATTCACCTCTCATTCACACTCACGTTCCTTTTCACATTACATTTTAACCTTACATGCCCTTTGAAATAACATTATTTTGTTTACAAAAAATTTATTTCACTCATACTAAACCTTACATGCCTATAATGTTACTTCTATATTTTAAACTTACAATACTACAACATCGAACTAGATTTTACTGAGTACTGTTTTACTGATTGTTTGTAAATAAACTTTAGAATCTTAGCTTCAATCTGTACATGTGAATTTATGCGGTTAATGCATGCAATGCATGTACTTTGCGGTTTATTAAAATTTTTATTATGATGGGAGGTCTATTAAATTAAAATTAAATTAAAAGATTTTATTTCATCACCCACAAATAACAACATAACAGCATATAACATCATAAAGTGCTTCGAGTGTGTGATCTGGAGCTTAAACTAGGGCGACCCTGTATTTCAGGTCTCCAGGTTCTCACCCTCGGATCACCTAAGTTTATTAAATTAATAATAGTAAAGGTAGGTAGTCTTAATAATAATAATAATAAGATATGCAAAGCTTATCGCACACGGTGTCCCTGCACGCAGCACTGATTCTTTCTGGATTACTCCCCTTAGACCTCCGGATTCGGGAGGCGGCCTCGCTATTTGAGACCAAGAAGGGAGTGCCACAATCAGTGCTGGGTGACAGGGAGGTCGAGCGACCGGCGCCGGCGCTCGAGGCCCCACATCCAGCCGAGCACATTAGCATAGAGTTCCATCACCTGATGGACCAAGAACAAGTAGACGCTAATATCAATTTCGAAATTCAGATCTTTACCGACGGCAGCAAGATTGACGGCCGGGTCGGGTCCGCCCTATCCCTGTGGAATAGGGGGACCGAAATTAGGGCCGTCAAGCTTGCGTTGCCGTCGTATTGCACGGTCTATCAGGCGGAACTCCTTGCTATATGTGAGGCGACAGGCCTGGTAAGTAGTAGAAAAGAGACCACTTTCGCGATCTACTCCGATTCAACCGCGGCCCTTCAATCCGTCGCCAGCTTGGACTGCCTGCACCCATTGGCCGTACAAACAAGGGCAAACCTTAAAACTATTGCCCACCAAAATAAATGTTTGTCCTTATTTTGGATTAAGGCCCATATGTGGGGTTAGTAGGCAATGAGCGGGCGGACAAGCTGGCGAAGGACGCGGCGCTCAATTTGAAGGTCCGGCCGAAATATGACCTCTGCCCAGTTTCATTCGTCAAGCGAAACATTCGGGGGCAGACGCTTGACGAATGGAATCAGAGATACAAAGCCGGTGATACAGCCGCGGTAACAAAAATGTTTCTACCGGATGCAACTAGGGCTTTCCAAACTGTTAGGCAAATTGAAATCGACCCGATCCTAACCCAGGTATTGACAGGGCACGGTGGGTTCTCCGAATACTTACACAGATTTAAGTGCAAGGATAACCCATCGTGCGCCTGCGATCCAAATACCCCTGAGTCCCTTCCACATATAATTATGGAATGTCCAATTTACAACGTAGAAAGGTTCAATATTGCACAAAAAAGACAAGTCGACTGAAAAGAGTCATAATAACATGCAGTCGGAGGCATGCATAAAGAAAGTGACATATATGAATGATTGAATTATATGCCTCCGACTGCATGTTATTATGACATGTTGCCTTTAATATTTATTTAATCTTGTTTCCATCTTTTCAGTCGACTTGTCTTTTTATGCAGGCGGGTTTTTTAATATTTTTAATTTATTTTTTTATTTATCTCTTTTTTTTTTTCGAAATCCTTGTAATAAGCCCTTTAATTTGACACCCATATTGCAGTATTCTAAAAAAAAATTTTTTTTTCACTACGTATAATAGCACCGTACAGCCGCCATGTTGGTTTTTTTATAACGCCACCTTCTTAAGAACACTTGGGCTGAAAAGACAAATCTAACGATATCTTAATCATAGAAATCCGTTCAGCCGTTTGAAGGTATGAGGTAATAAAGAATATTACATACAAACATACATACATATATACAAACATACAAACATACTTACAAGATACGCGCGAAAAACATAACCCGCAGTCGGGTAAAAACTAGAAAGCAAAATTTGTCCAAAAAATTTGGAAAAGATAATTTTAGGTAAAGAAAGAGGAAGTTTCCTAGATTTTTGTAAAAGAATAGCTATAAGAGTCAACAAAAGAAATAAAGATTAGAAATAATGCTAAAATAATATTATGGAATATTGTTCTTTAGCATAAGAAAATTTAGGTGTATACATTTGTAAAATGTAAGAAAATACAAAAACTAAGAATTTTAACGGAACAATAAACAAATGTAAGTAGGCATAAGACAATGTAACTAGAAATAAGAAAATGTACTTAGAATTATAAGAAGAACTGTTTGTAACTGAAATAGAACGTAAGTAAGAAAAATGTAATTAGAATTAAAAGAGAATATTATGTATAACAAACCGTGTCGTTCCATAAGAACCCAATAAAAATTAAAAAGGGTAGATAAATATTAAAATGTGAAAACAGGCTCTAACCCTATGTTAGAGGTAGTAGAAGGAAAAAAAAAAATAATAATAATAATAGCTCATATAAGTGTGTGTGTGTGTGTCTGTCTATGTGTGTGTCTATAGGGGCCTTAAGGTGTCTTTGAATAGAACCAATAAATTCTGAATCACTAGACAACGGGAAAACAGACAAGAATTCTATCACTGTCCAGATCTGTAGCCGATTCCCGGATCACGTAGACACGTAGAGCGATAACTTGTAAATCTATTGCCTTAATAAATGCCTTTATTTACATTCTATCGCAATTTGTAATTTGCAGAACAATCGGTCGAGAACAACTTGATTGATGCTAAAAAGATATTTTGAGTTATGCCAAAATTGAAAATTATATTTTATAATTTTTAGAAATAAGAGAAGATTTTTTTTATTTTTTTATAATACCACGCGCAGTAGGGTAGTTACCATATACCGTATCATATTTAATAGGTACCACTATAGTTTGTCCTCAAACCTCAATGTTATTTGTAAAGACCTATCAATAGACACCAGCGAACTACCCCGCGCGTATATAGGTTTGATGAAAGAGTATTTTTTTCAGATCCATGTATGGGGAGACCCCTTTCTCTTTATATCTTTTTTTATGTAAAAATTGTAAAGCGGTTTACAACATATATCTGCCTACCAAGTTTCAACTGTGTAATCTTAATAGTTTCTGAATAAACTAGCTGTGACATACGGACGGACAGACAGTAAAGAAATGACGAATCTATAAATTATGTTCTGTTTTTGCCATTAGGCTACTGATTCTGCTTTCTGATCAAAATTGGATATTCATTCCATGCTTCCCAAGCATGACCTTTCGAATCTATGGTTCGTTTCAAATAACATCGGACACGATCACAAACTCCATTTGCGCCTCAATATACAGGGTGTCTTTGTAACCACTCTCCAAATTTTAAGGATGTGTTCAGTCCATGAAACTGAACAACTTTCTCCATGAAACATGTGTCGAAATACGGCAAAAAATTTTGGTCATCCCATACTAAACTGATCACGTGATCTCTTGGATTTGTATGAAAAGTATTTTTTTTTATATAAATTTGACCCTATGTTTCATGGAGAAAGTTGTTCAGTTTCATGGACTAAACACATCCCTAAAATTTGGAGAGTGGTTTCAAATACACCTTGTATAACACCTCTTGCTATGAACTGTGAATGTGATGCGGCGCGCCAAAAAAAACGTTGTAGTGCAAAGTTGTTTTTGCCACCGCATAACATTCACGGTGCATCATAGCAAAGAGTTCTATTGAGGAGCAAAAGATCGTGTCCAGTGCTATTTGAAATGAACCATAGATATTTTTTTTTGAGTTTATTTTCAAGACAAAAAAAATTACAACAAATATTTTTTCAATCGCTGCAAGAGAAACCGTAAAAGGTTTATGTATTGCTGCCAATCTGCCATCACTCACTGACACATTGGCAGGTAAAAAGTTTTTAATAGTCTTTTACATTGTTCCGGGTTATCTAGGATTTCATCAAGTAAATCCTTTTGCAGTTCATTTAACAATGACGGTTACATAAATATCGAGCAAAGTTTACCTTGTGTTATTGTATGAAGGCAGCACATGCTTAGCTAGGTAAATCAGATTACGCAAATTACTATTTCTTATTCTTAATTTTAACAAAGAGCTGTTTTCTATTTTTCGCAAATTTCATCGCAATTTACATACATTTTTAATTGATAATAAGGTCCAACGAGGTCAACTGATCCAGCATATCCAATCCCAGCTGGAGAGGCATTACGATATGGAACGCATCTTGCAAGCCGTCGATGAGAAAGGCGTGCCGATGTGTGTGATTTCCTTTGTACTAAGCCGCGTATGAGAAGCCCAAGTCATACGACCACAGCGGAAACAATTTTATACTCGATACCTCTAGGGAGTAAACATAACTACATCATTGTTTAAAACTTAAATGTTTAGAAAAATATACGGAGGGATACTTTTAAAATATGACCTTTTTTTGCAAACACAACGAACAATTTCTTGTTTCTGAAGACACAATTAAGTGCTTTTATTCCTTAGTGTTGGTAAATGGAAGTCGTGTTTGCAGATTGCTGACTAAACGCACCATCCAAACTTCCATTAATTCATTACTAAATGAAATAAGAGGAAGTTATAATTTAGGTAAACTTCACTATTGAAACGCTTTCTGTTTTAACTTGGACCACCCCGTATTCAGGGAGCGAAAATAGTACATTCTCGGCAGACGAGTGCGAATTGCCGTAAATCTGGCAGGAAACGTAATAAGACTTGCGCTTCCGCTCCTCGCTTATAACACAATCATAGAATCTAATTAAAAGTTCGTTCTAAAGAGCAGGAAAATGGTATTAGGATTGTCAACGTCAGGAATTTCCCTGATGTAAGCTGAAGTGACCGCCTACATCAAACTGCTTGGTCCTAATTAGGCTTATAACGTTTTAATAATTTTAATCCGCTAAAATGTACCGCCAAAAATGTATGTGTGTATGTGTGCTAAAATGTATCTGCCACTTTGCTTGGCGTTCGTGGACTATGAGAAAGCCTTTGATTCGATCGAAACCTGGGCGGTGCTGCAGTCTCTCCAAAGGTGCCAAGTGGACTATAGGTATATCGAGGTGTTGAGGTACTTATACAAAAATGCCACCATGTCGATCCGAGTACAGAACCAGAGCACAAATCCTATCCAGCTGCAGCGTGGTGTGAGACAGGGAGACGTTATTTCTCCGAAACTGTTCACAGCTGCGTTGGAGGACATCTTTAAGCTCTTGGACTGGAAAGGACTCGGCATCAACATTAATGGCCAGTACCTAACACACCTTCGTTTTGCCGATGATATAGTCCTTATGGCTGAGACCATGGAAGACCTGAACATAATGCTCGAAGATCTCCGTAGTGCTTCCCAAAGAGTGGGTCTCAGGATGAACATGGATAAGACGAAAATTATGTCAAATGCCCATGTTGTACCCTCTCCAGTTCATGTTGGGAACACTACACTTGAAGTTGTTGACCATTACGTATACCTAGGACAGGCAATCCAGTTAGGTAAGTCCAACTTCGAGAAAGAGATCTCTCGTCGAATCCAACTCGGGTGGGCAGCATTCGGGAAGCTTCGAAAAATCTTCGCGTCCGACTTACCTCAGTGTCTCAAGACGAAAGTCTATGAACAGTGTGTGTTGCCAGTGACGACTTACGGCAGTGAAACGTGGTCGCTAACTATGGGTCTCATAAGGAGGCTTAAGGTCACCCAGCGTGCAATGGAGAGAGCCATGCTCGGCGTTTCCCTGCGTGATCGAATCAGAAACGAAGAGATCCGCAAGAGAACTAAAGTAACCGACATCGCTCGAAGGATTGCTCAGCTGAAGTGGCAATGGGCGGGACACATAGCGAGAAGAACCGATGGCCGTTGGGGCGGAAAGGTTCTGGAATGGCGACCACGCACCGGACGGCGCTCCGTGGGTAGGCCCCCGACAAGGTGGACCGACGATCTGGTGAAGGTCGCGGGAAGCCGCTGGATGCGGGCAGCGCAGGACCGATCGTCGTGGAGATCCTTAGGGGAGGCCTATACCCAGCAGTGGGTGTCGTGCGGCTGATATGATGATGATGATGATGAAAATGTACCGCTTGAATTATTAGAATGCAAAATGTGATTTTTAATTATAATTAAAAATCACATTTCACAACCGAACTATATTTTGGTTTTGATTGCGTTAGCGTATAGTTAACATAATACAATAATTATCTAATTCTATGAAAGGTTCGAACAAGTGATAATATTATGGATGATAGAGTATTAGTTTAGTTAAATTACTATAGCCGATTAGTTATTTAACTAATGATATTCACCTCTCAAGCTTAAGCGCTCACTAGACATGAAATAAAAGACTTTTAACGGATACTAGAGTCTGGTCAACGAAAGATGATGAGATTGGTAAAAAGCGGCAAATTCAATGGCAACTCTGATTAAAGTCGGAAATATAGATTTGATACTTGTTATACTATAATATAAAATTAATATTTATTATATTGTCTTTGATCTTGTACTAGCGATAATTTAATGGCGTGAAATACACCTAATTTTATCGACAAAAATCCGGAGAAATTAATATTTTTTGGGACGGTCATCTAAAATAAAAGTCAAATTTAAAATGCCGGCCAGCGATTTCAACATGAGAGAAGATAGACCTCAACATGTGGGTATTTTTGTCGATAAAATTATGTGTATTTCACGCTTTTAAATAATCGCTACGAGCAAGACCAAAGACACTATACAACAAGTATAAAACTATATTTCCGACTATAATCAGAGTTGTCATTGCCATTTTTTTTCAGTCTCATTTTTCGTTGACCAGACTCTAGTGCGGTTTTATTGAAAGTACATTGGTAAATAGTTAGTATTTAATTTGATTAGTATTTCCCCGAGGTTTCGGCATCTTTGCAAGCTGCCGTGGTCACGGCGGACCGAAGCTGCTCGTGAGCCTAGCCTCAAGCGATGATTTTTCATATAAAACTTTTGTACTTAAGGGTCCATAAAAGGAAAACTTGGTTTGCGGGGGTCATATTTATACAGGATTATTTGTAAAACACCAACAACCTCGCAGGAGTAGATTACTAACATCTTGTACAATAGCATTTGTTCTACGACTTTCTCGAAAACAGACAAAAAAATATCGATTTTTCATACAAAACTCGATCATCTGTTCGGGACATTTGTATGGAGAGTCGATTTGTTTTTGTTGGTTTTCGGAAAAGTCGTAGAATAAATGTTAGTAATCTACTCCTGCGAGGTTGTCGGTGTTTTACAGATAACCCTGCATATAGAAAACGTAAAATTGTAGCTACAAAAAAAACATACAACAAGCTAAGGGACTCTCTAGTAGTAACAAGTATTAAATTGGGTATAAACCTCACATATGATTGTAAAAAAAACCTGAATATCATCAAAAGCTCTTGCATAGGGTCTTATTTTTTACGCGTAAATAATAGCGGAAACGTATTGAATTCATAAAAATACACTTTAACTTACTGTGAAGTAGCTCCAATAACTTTTATTCAAGAAAGATAATGTGCTAAAGATAATGATGAAAAAACAACGAAAAAAATCGAAAAAGTGCAGAAGTAAGGTTATTTTCCATACTCTTTACACGTAAAGAAAAAGACAGAGACAAATGTTTCCGCATAACCGAGCCTTAAATATTATACTAAGTATTTTCATTCATTAAAGTATGGCGATGCCAAGTATCGATCGCAACTTCTCAATGGCACTACATAGTTTGTACCTATTAGATAACTGATGTACAAGTTAAGGCTCTTAAATAGTTACTAATGAACTTTCGATTAGTTTGCAACAGCAATCTGTTCCTTATTGGTTAGTAGGTACTTATTCCCTGTCGGATTTAGTTAGAATCTGTTCTAAAACACTTATTTTACTAATACAACGAATGCGACACGATGATTTTTAAATTTGTTGAGTTCAATTTAATTTGACAGTCAGAGAGATATGTGGTATGGTAAAATCTTAAATTGAATTTAGGTTATAAATCTTTATTGTGAATTTTCTCTATCTCTGAATTTTACGATTTTCGTTTTAGTTATCAATTTATAAATAACAATAAATACGCAATTTTATGAGCTATTAGGTATTACTTCTCTAAATACGATAATTGATAAAATCAACATTTTGACGGGTCAGAGACGAGCATCTTTCTTTAATATTGCCCTAAACTTATTTATCTTCTCGGAATCAGTGGTGTACTGCGGGTGCACGAGTATTGTTTGTTTGTTTATTTTGTGTGTGTTGATGAGGAAACTAAGTAATAACTTAAATAGTGTGCGATATTTCTATGTACGTATTAACTTAACTTAAATTAAATATATAAATAACTCGCATTAGTCTGTATGTTACGCTGAAATTATACTATATCCTAGTTATTAAGAGAAATCTGTCATTGGCCTTACTGTTATGTAACTATTCATGTTATAAGATATTATAAAAACGCTGTTGGTTTCTAAATAAAAAAAAGATACTTTATTATTTATTCAAGCTATGATTATATACCTATATAAAAAAAACTAAAGTAACAGTTATAATAATACGGTAAGTAAATAGACAGGAATTTATTTATAAGACCTATACCCAGCGGTGGGTGTCGTGATATGATGAATTTAAAAGTCAGAAAGTAAGTATTATGTTTAGTTAAGATCTGGACTAAAAATTACACAGTAAAATCCACTTCTTTCTACATACATTTTACTCTCCGACATCGATCCTAATATTGGAAAAATATATCTCCATACCCTTAGATTGATGTTACAATCTTTGGCTAGGGAATCGTAAAAATATCCATTTTGGTGTCCCACCCGCAGTTGAGCAATGATTCAAAGGCAATGGCGTATTCTACTAGATATATACTTTTGTAAGTAAAAAAGATATGGAGAACTTATATCAGTGTCCTTTGAGATTTACTATATTGACTTGAAATGATTTATAGCAATTTATGTGGTATTTACACGAGTCGACTTAACAGGCAACTTGGCAGGCGACTTTAGTCAATTAGCATCGCTTGTAAAATAGAATTGAAACTCATTGGAATTGAGTTAGCGATTAGATTTTACAAGCGATTGTCGATAAAAAGCACTAATTGACCAAAGTCGCCTGCCTAGTCACTCCATGGTAACCCCATTATTGGTACTGTCAAAATCCATTGTTTAGTATTAATAAATCTCTAATATTATCATACCTATCATGTTGCGGTTGCGGTAGTCATGTATCACGACAATTTGAGCGATGTCGTCTGAAGTCAACAGACATTTTATCTGGCGACCTTTTTTTATTTCATCATTAATACTTCACGTGAATTTCAGTCTATCTAAACATTTCAATTTTATTTGAACACTCAAAAGGACTTGCATAGCTGTTATTTGTGAGAAATATAACGTTCCACTTGTTTAGTATTAAATACCAAATTCACAGCTAGATGTCGCCACCAGGGCCATCGGCCTGTTTTGTGACCAAGCACATTCGGCTCCTAATTAAATTATATCTATTTACTCAAACAGTGATAATTAAAAAGTGTAATGTGTTTTAATTGAATAAAAAGTCTGTGAGTGTCAGTGCGTTTCATAATTTCCAGCTACTATCTCCTGCATATTTAACACCAGTTTAAAAATGCTTTATGCCTTGTTTACACGAGCTTAGCAACTAATACCTCAATAGTTAGAAACTTGTCTATATCAGTACTTTGTTCAGAATGTTGACACGCAACGTAACAATTAAGGAGTACTAAGCATAAGTAACTAAGCTCAAGTAAACTTGGAATTACGCCGCCATTATTTACTTATGCATCTCATCTTGAAATCCTTAAATTGACCTTGAAATATAAATAATTTTCATGAAAATTACTTAGAACATCGTACTATCGATCGATTCTAGTATGAAACTCGTGAGCTCTTGCTTATTGCACACTCGGCTGAGTTACGCCCTCGCCTGCGGCTCTGGTTGCAACCCACAGCCTTGTGTGCAATGAGCAACCTAAGCTAACTTGTCTCATAATGTACTATTATCTACTGCCTGCCTAGCATGACCGATTTATATCGCGTGATATAGCATTTTATCGACACTCAACTGTCAAACTCCTTTGTCTTTTTGACAGTTAAACGTGATAAAACGCTATATCACGCGATATAAATCGGTCATGCTAGGGGGGCTGAAACGGTTAGCTTACTGCCAACATGACAATATCCTAGCGAGAGGATGTCGCACTCCTCCCCGCGCCCACGAGCGACGAGTTACATTGTTAAATTCAGTAGAACATTATAACACTCGTTCGGATGATATAATGACGAGGAGGAGGAGGAACGTTAAAGTCAAAACCCTTTATGGAATCTAATGTATCCACATATGGGTGCAGATAAAAGTCTTGTACGCAACTGTACATAGGTAATTAGGTATTAAAGTACTCATGTGATACTATTATCTCATTCGTGTTTTAATACCTCTCACAGCTGCATAAATAACTATTTTAGACTTCTGAAAACTTTTAAGTATATTTTAAACTTTAAAACGAAGCTTTTACTTTCAAGATAGTTTTTTTGAATTATTACTATCAAGAAGCTTTATTAATTTAAATAAAAGTTCTTTACCTCGTGTATTCACCTACTGAATATTAAGAAAGAAAGAAGATTTAAGATTAAGTAGTCTGCTAAAACAAATAAATTAAGTAGAAACGCCTTTTGAGACAAGTAGGTTAATCTCTTACTAATGTATTTACTACACAAGGAATATTTAACACAAAAATATCTCGTTTGGGAAATTATGACAATAAAACAAAGAAACAAAAATATTTAAAAGTTATTGTTTTAGGTTCTGTTGTTCTTAATGTTCTATTCAGACATCAGCCACTAACAATAAAATTTTATTTTATAAAATTTAGATAAATACACCAGCTTTCCTTTTCCGCCTTTGAGGTCAATGACCTGATATTTTCCGCTAGAGTAGACATTGCGATGTGATCCTAAACGGTCCCTGGGGACCCAAACGATTCGACTCGGAACACCACACACGAAGCGTTTATTTATCAGCTTTAGAGGTTATAACTTGGGTGTAACTTATGCGTTGAAAAAAAGATTGTATAATTCCCTTATTCCTTGCTGTACCACTAACTTGTGCCACTGGTGGCACGAACAGGAATTGTAATTCCGAGCTTTATCAGATTATAGGGTATTTACATGAAGCAACTTGGCAGGCGAGTTTAGTCAATTAGCGTTTTTTATCGACAATCGCTTGTAAAATCTAATCGCAAATTGATTGCCAATAAAAAGCGCTAAAGTCGCCTGCCAAGTTGCCTGCCAACTCGACTCGTGTAAATACCCCCTTACTCTACTAATGTGCTTTTAGATATCACTTTATCATTTGCCATAGACATAGAAATTGATTTTTCTCTCAATGAAAGTTAATATTTTTACTGAAAATATAGGTACTTAATTATATTTCTTTAATTTCATTTTAACTTTTATCGGTAATTTAATAACTTATTCTGTTATACATAATATATTATCTATTTATAATAAAATCATAAATTTTCTTTAAATAAAAATACGAGGTGGAACGTAACACTAATAGCACTGCATAAGAGCCCCTTGTGTGTAAATGGGTGTTACTTTTTTCGCAGATGTAAGTAAATAAATGAAAACAAACCAAACGACAAACAAGTCTAAATTTATACAAACGCGGAAACTCACGCAGTTTATTCCCTATTCTCCGCGGAAATGCCTCCATGGCATCGCACACATATCGTTACTTTATCAATACTATCGATAGCGGTTAAAGTTCCAGTCAAACCTTGTGTAGCGAAGCGATAAAAAAGCGATACTCATACATGAATTTGTTTAAGACTAGTTTTGTTGCAGCATAATATTCCCTATTCTCCACGGAAACGCCTCCATTGCACACATATCTTTACGGATACTGTAGCACAAAATAGAAAGAATGTAGTGTCGATATCAGTAAAGTTCTGGCCACACGTGTGCAATAAAACTAATTAAGTACAATTATATAAAATTATAAAGATAATAATTATAATCATCGTGCAATTTCAATGTAAGAAAATGTTTTAAAAACTGTTCAGAAATAGATAGGTATGTACTTACATAATATATTTTTTATTTAGGATGTACCTACTTTTAGAGACCATGACAATAAGTTTCCGCAAACTGACAACGATATTGATAACAACGGCTATTGCTCATCTTAAAACAGACGATGCCAAGACCGAGCGATATCTTTAATTAATAAATCATCATAGTTTGCTAAACTCATTCATAGTATAGTAGGTACCTACTCTAAAATAGTTATCGCGCTGCTTAGTAGCTTAGGTGTGACCGCTTTTTGAATAAGCTATGCTGTTACAAGTCGACTCCATTTGCCTACTCGCATCACAATCGGGCTCTTGTACGTTTATAAGCCTTTGTAGAATTATTTAACCAGCTGACTACGTCGCTTATGTAAACAATATTGGGTTTCTGAATTTTTTATATCAACATTGAAAATAAAAATAGCAACTTACAGCTTCCTTAGTAAGGACTAAACGTTTTGAGATAATTACCTTTGATCAAGAATATCCTAGTTGTCTCAGTCAGAGTCTCAAAAACGTCACCTTGAAATAAAGCCACACTTTCAAACTGAGAGACATACAAAAAACTGAGCTTTAGAATTAGCATTATAAATGCCGTAGATCGGTGTTTTTTCAGTTACTTGTTATCTCAATTGGTGCCATATTTGCTTTGTAGATCGTTTTTTTATGTAGGTACTTACTAGTTTTGTCAGTCAGTGGTATACTAAAACACTAGTTCTTTCGTGAACCGTTATCTAAGGTTTCTTGATTGCGTTGGATTAGTGAATCTTGAAAGCGTTTACGAGATTTTAGTGAATTTGATGTAGTTATGACTTTACGCGTATTAATAACAAAAATTAAAATTTTTAAAAACCCCCCGACACACATAACCCCCGATCGGACATAAGGAAGTTGGTCAGATCCCCTCATCAACAAGAAAATAGCTGATGATCTTCATGAAAACACAACAGATTTTCATGAAACATGACTAAGAACACTCGGGATAAAATTATCTATGACACAAAAATTAATGAAATTTGGCACACAAATAGTTTATAGCTTGGATTACATGGTAAGTATAATAGTTGTAAGTCAATATACAGCTCGTTGTCAGTATTTCGTTCATGTCACTTAAACCTAATTTTGTATTTGAGTAGGGGAGACCCGTACAAAACCGTATACCAGGGTAAAACCGTACGGTATAGCTGTGTCTGTTATTATTTTGAATAAGCCGCGCATTTGCCGATCATAGCAAGTAGCCAACAGGATCAATCTGTCAACAGACATTTGTCGCTGCAGGCATCGAGCTTTAACCTTAAATCACATAATTATTATTTGGAGGTGTTTTGATCTAATTCTATTGTCATCAAAATATATTCACAATTAAATCTTTTACCTATTTATAGGTAAATGCAATGTTATTAACCTGAAACTTTGTATTTTTACTTAATCATCAACAAAGTTTTGGTTCCGGATCTGCATTATAATGACAAGTTAATGTTAAATAATATTGTTTTGGTCGGTGGGGCAAAACCGTAAGGGGTAATATCGACCAGTAATCAGTATACGGTTTTGACCCGAAACTACGCCAAATTGATGTTTTTGTTTACAAGTTTTCATCAAAATGCTAAGGAATAATATAGGAATCTACTAACAGTTAAAGCTGGGACTCTTTGGTTTCAGGTTGATAACGTATGGGGCAAAATCGTATATACTATACGGTTTTGTCCAGCTCCTGGGGCAAAATCGTAATTCGTCAAGGTTTAGTTTGTGTTGATTATTTTTTGTTATTATGCTGATTATAGTTTTATTTTTTGTAAATTTATATAGCCAATGAGAGTCTCTAATAAACGAGTTAAATTATCAATATGTAACTTTCATTTATTTCGATTTTATATAGGTTTGTTCTTAGCTATACGGTTTTAGACCGGTCTCCCCTACACAATAAAAATACTCACGGTAACCTATACAGTAACTACCTATCGGGAACATTTTATAGGGGTCAGTGGAATTCTTTTATATTGGAGAAGCGCTGCAAAAACCGTGCTATAATTTTTTTATTGTAATCCCAAAGCATTTGTCTGTCCCTTTTTAAATTGTCTAAAATTCTGTAACTTTTTGCCCATGTACCTACTCGAAGTGTGATTCTGAAATAAATTCTCATAATATTCCTAGTATAAAGATAGATAGATAGATAGTGTAAATAATTTCAGTACAAAAATATACATTGAAATCTTATTGAAATAGAAATCGTATCGGATCGGATGTGAGGAAAGATGCACTATGACCACTGAAAATAAATCAAAACGTCTGGAATTAATGTTCAAAACTCACTCGACTCAAAACTCACGGCGTAATAAATAACAAAGCCTAGAAAATAATTATATTTTTCAACTTTTATTTCCATGAAAGATTTATAATACTACCACAATATATTAAAGTATGTTTCCAAGAAGATAGCTATTTATATAATTGGTTTATGAATTTTCAGACTCCTTTAATTCCAGACAATAACTTCCTCATCAAATAGAACCTTATTGAATTTTAATTGCTCATTAAAAAAACAATGCTGATCGCAAGCTTAACAACATCTCAACAAGTCAAGTAAAATTGAAGTGGTTCAAATTATTTCGCTCCACTCAGAAGTACGCTAATGATCGAAAGTTTCGCGTTACGAGACGGTGACAGTTGGCCCTTATTGTAGCATCCCGTAGCGTCGTAGTCTCGTAGCCTCGTAGCAGCTATAAAAAATAATTTGCAGTGACATTTATCAGGAAATATCGCGTTACGGGCACGTAATGGTGTTGACTCGCGTTTATTTCGTACTCGTGCGTGATGTTGCGGCGTATTTTGCATACCGTGATTCACTTTTTGTGTAATGTTGTTAATTACTTACAATCAAATATATTTTTTACCATCGCCTCTCAAAAAAGTGCGTCTTATTCATTGATAACAGTGAATAAAACGCGTTTTTATTTACCGAGTGAATAAAAATATTTTGAATTTGGAACAAGCGCGCATCGTATAAATTAGGTACAAAAAAATAAAAGGTGCTGAATGAATGGAGCTATTCCATAGATAAAGATATAGTTCTACAATTAAATGACAAAAATAATCGCGCCAATTTTATTTAGTTTCTTTTTAGTGTCTTATCTTTGGGTTCTTTTCAAAAAAATATCCCGCTAAATCAATTAGGTCCTTTTTAGTGTCTAATATTTGGGTTCTTTTTTATATATTTGCGGGGGATTTGTTGTTCAGTCTTGCATCAGTCCATTCCATCAGTCTGGTACGATCTTCAGTCTGTAAAAATTCAAAGTCTATACAAACCGATGAAGTGGACTGATGCCAGACTGATCATGTAGTTTCCCTCTTAGTTAGCTCGGTGGCGCAGTGGTTTAGCCCCTGGCCCAGCGATTGCGGAAGTTAAGCAACGTTCGCAAGGGTCGGTCATGGAATGGGTGACCAAAAATGTATTATCTCGAGCTCCTCCGTGCTTTAGAAGGCACGTTAAGCCGTTGGTCCCGGCTGCATTTGCAGTCGTTAACGGCCACCAATCCGCATTGGGCCCGCGTGGTGGGTTATGGCCCGTCCTCCTTACCACCCATAACGAAGGCCTGTGGCCCAACAGTGGGGACATCAATAATGGCTGATGGAAAACTATAAATACTATAGGTACTGCTATTTTTTTTTCTCGCAGTCAATGGTAAAAAGTAGAGTACACAACTCGTGAAAAAAAAAATTCATCTCGGTCCTTTGTATCCCTCGCTTCGCTCAGGATTCTACTTTTGAATCACTCGCTACGCTCGGGATTCAACTCTAGAATCCTTCGCTGCTCTCGGGATCCAACTTAGTCCCTCGAACTAAATTCCCTCTTTTTTCACTTGTTGTATAATCTACTATTATTGTTTAAAAATACCGTCATTGATGTCATTTAATACTTAATTAAAAAAGCAATTGGATTTTATTCTAGATAGTACCTAGTAACTTTTAGAATATTCAACAATAATAATAATAATAATAATAATAAAGACTTTATTGCACATGATAGAAAAACGATACAATCAGAAAAAACAAGAAAACATACAATAGGCGGCCTTATTGCTACATAGCAATTTCTTCCAGGCAACCTTGGGCGAAATAAAATAAGATAAATAGGATAAAAGGGGAATAGGTGCACTTTAGAGGACAGAATATGAATATACAAAAATACTAAAGGATAAAAACATAATTCCATGGTATAGGAGATAAATATAAACAAGAAATATTAGTCGCGGGAAGAAGAGAGAAAATGACTCCTAACTTGTTCTCTAAATGACCTTGGAGTTTGAGCCTTTCTGATGCCCTCCGGCAGAGAGTTCCACAAACGAACAGCATGGACGGAAAAGGAATAGGAAGCAAAGTCGGTAGCGTGGCGAGGAATATTAAGGGTAAGATTAGAGGAAGAACGCAAAGAAGAAAGTGAAATTGAAGAACGAAAGGTGAAAAGTTCTTTAAGGTCATATCAAAAAATCATTGACTGTTTAGTACTGTTGCTTAGACTGTTTAGTTTAGTGTTTAGTTTACTATAGATTGTAAAACTCATACTATATGGCTGCAGTTTATTTTTAACCGTGTTGTATGGTATGAAATTGCTATTACAGTCGAGTTCAAAATGAAGAACGCACATTTGACAGTTCATCAACATTATGCCTTTGTAATAAAATAAAAGTCAGCATCTGTCAAAATTAAAGTGCTATCATATTTATGAACTCGACTGTACCATAACAGCTTGTTGTTTTATATCCGCTTATTTTATTCGTCAGTTGCTCTTTCATTATATTTTACAGAAACGCACAATCGTTTGCATAAATTATTGTGCCAAGTGATTCTTCAATGTTTTGCTTAAATATTCTAAAGGATGAACAATGAAAAGAGAATATCGTATAACTTCAATTAATTATAAGTACTCTGTGTTTGTAGAAGATCAATTAAAATTCGTGGTTAGCTGTGATCAGTTTTATTTATGTGACAAAAATAATACTTAAATAAAATTGCTTTTAATAAAAAAAAACTGGTTTGATTTTGTCGTCGTGAGATTAAAAATAAATCTCTTGTAAACAATCATCAAACGAGCCAAATGAAAAAGTCGTAAGTAATCTTCTCAGAATGCGGACATTTTCAAAGATTCAGTAATAAACGTAATTCAGTAATAAACCACAACTCAATTGGACTTTTATAACCTTTTAAGATTTGAATTTACGCTATTTGCTGGTTATTATACTGAATAATATTCTCTCTTTTTTCTGTGGGCATGTCAGTTGCTATTAGTAATTGTACAATCGGACAGAAGTCCATACTTTTGATAGCCAACGCCTGATTCTATTTGACTGAAAGAGCACGAAGCGTCTCTGCTTCAGGTAGGGCACAAATTATATCGTATATCCTTCCGGCTTTCCGTTTGATCTCCTCTACATGTCTTATGTAGAGACTGTAGGCCCAGGTCGCATTTCTCAGCCGATTCTTCGATTTAATTCACACAAAGTTCACACATTTCGAAAAATGTTCAAATTTAGAAGCGCCAACTAGCTGCGATACCAAATACTTAATATACCAAACGGCATGTACCCTACTATGTGTTTTGAATATATTACTTTTTAACGCGAGATCTACAGCTCACGAAGCCACTAGTAAAAACTTTAGTACTTATACAAACTAGATATTGCGCAAACTAAAATCACTATCATTATTTTAAAAAAAAGAACAGACCCATCATCGGAACAAATAGCCATGTTCGCTTTTTTGGATTGCGGTACTTTTAAATGTGATTTCCACCTCAATAAATTTAACGCATACTGACTCAATTAAATGGAAAATATACCGTTAAAATATTCATGATATTAAATAAAATGCAACGTGACATTTCAAAATTTTACGAATAAAAATATCTTGAACCTATAGGTATTTAAAAAATTTTACCTGCAATTTTCATCGATATGTAACACGTTTTAGCTGAGCGGTAAAACAAGGTTTGAGGTTAGTTTTCGCACAAGTCATCTCGAAAATATGAAAATATGGTATCGATGCATTCAGTAGGTACGATGTCCAGAGGGCCTATTACAAAACAGAATCACGATAGTCGGACGCAATTCGTCGTACAATTTACTTGATATTGAACCTTATTTGTGAGTCAATAGTGCCACGGTGTGCGACGAATATCGTACGCTTATCGTGATGCTTTTTTGTAATAGGCCCTCTGATCACAAAAAATAAGATGACACGCGCGAAAATGGTGAGTGACTGTGACGTCATAAAGTTTTGAAAGTGTCTTTTTGTAAGATAGATAAGAAGTAACTAGGTATTTTACTTTAGTAAACTTATTCATTTGTAAAGTTTTCCAAAGCTTTATTTTTGCACTATATATTTTTAGCCCGTTTGTTTTGTTTGATTTAAAAATTTATCTCCAATCTCAATTCTAGATTTCGAAACATCTCAATTTATTTCAATTGCAAATTACCAATCGGCGGAGTTAAGCAGTCAGTGGTTTCCAAATAATCAAATTTATTCACAGGCGATAAAGATCTAAAAATAAAGTATGTTACTCTACTACACCAGATGCGTTTTAAATCGAGCAATGTGTATTAAGGTATAAAATATAAATAAATATTCGATCGTCGGAGAAAATCTTTTGATCGGAAAAATGAGAACAAAGTATGGTGTGTTAGCATTCTTGTTTTCCTTGGCATAGTATCAAATCGACTTGATACTTGCAGATGTTGGAACTTGGATAATATTCTATTTTAGATGGCGCTGAAAATGTTTGTGCTGCCATTGCCAAGGATCATTGTTATTTGTTGTGTCGATACAATGCTCTTATGGTAATACCGAATAGAAAGCTTGTTCTTTACATAGCCAATAATTGCTTGTTTACTGGTAACCCAAGGATCAAATCACATCATTGACCAAAAAAAATAAGTAGACTTGTCTAGCTGTGTGCACGAGATGTAATCAGGGGGGCCTATTACGAAAATAATGTACGCAATTGCGTAACGCAGTCACTTGGTCACGATAATCGTCCGCAGTTCGTGGCTATTAAACACATTTTCAATAAATTTGGCTATCGTAACCCAACGAATAATGTCAGATACGCTAGAGAAAAACTGTCAAACTTACGAAATCACATTGCAATATCGCAAACGCAAGTGCTTTGTAATAGGAAACAATCATAACGAAGCACGGGACGCAGCTGCGTGTATCGCATTAAACTTTTCGTAATAGACCCCCTGTTCAGTTATATTGTAACTCTGTGGTGCGAACACATTCTCACTCTACTGAACTTGGATTGTGGATTGATATTAATATTAAAGAATTAAAAAAAATGGACTAACTGACGACACTGTGTCGTAAATAAGTACGTAGTAATCCCTTTGCGACTCTATTACGCTTTCATTTTTATCGTAATACGATATTTTCTCCAAACTAAAACCATAAAATAGTTAGTCTGCATCTTTAACAGAAGGTCTACTTAAAAGAAGTCGCGATTTTTTTGTCTATGCTCAACAAATGTCAAATCTCCATTCATAAACTTAAAATCCACTTCTCCATTATTGCTTTCCATAGAGTACATTATTATACTAAAGTTGCTTTCTCTGTGGTCATCTCGGGCTAACGCGGCAGCAAGAGCACGCATTTGCCGTGCCACACGTGGTCAAGAAGACAAATAAATTAGATAAGTATAAAAAAGTGTTTGTCGCACAAAAAAAATGCATCCGTGCCATAATAATATGCAACATTGCACCGGATGTATCTTGCAAACCATATTTTAAATCAATGAATATTATGCCAGTCCCATGTCTCTATATATTGGAGATAGGAAAATATGATAAGCAAAATGGGCACTTTTTTATGCGGACATAAGATGTAACACAAATAAATTGAGAAATGTGAATAAACTTATTCTTAATACCGTGCCAAAAACAAAGCGCTTCTAAAGAAACAGTTATTCGATGTGTATAAAAATTTACAATAAATGACAAAATGTCGAACCCTAACAATAAAGCAAAAGACGTAATGATTTTCGAATACCGTCAAGCGGTCCTTCTGGGTACTTTATTATTTTGTGCTAACACGTCTCTTTGGCGGCACTTCCTACGCGACCTAGCTCATAAACTTGGGTCAAAATCTGTCAGAGTTTGCCAGCCCTGACGTTGACAAGCGACAAGACAAAGTTAATCAGTGTTGCCCTCTATCAGACTAGATTAAGTTTAAATTAATGAATAAACAATTCAGGATTAATTCGTCCAGGAGGGTTACTTTTCAATATTGAGTTGTACTATGCTGTGCTAAGGTATTGCTTTATAAATCAACAATTTGCTCTTCTATTGAGCATTTAATGAGGACACGAATAAAACACGCCGTGCTTATCTTTGTGTAGCTGTGATTTGTTCAAAACTGAGCTGGGATCTGACAGGGATCTGTGCTGACTTGCTGATCAGGGATTAGGAAATCAGCAAGTGTCACAGGTCACCAGGACGGTGACCATTACGAACATAGTGGTTATCAATACGATGACCATTATGACCACTGGTCACTGGTATTACTGCTATCTCGCTTGCACTTGCAAAATTTATCTGTATTGACACAGCACTGCACATCTTGCACACTTGACATAGCACAGCACAACACACGCATAATTCTATGTGGACCTTTAGGCCTAACCGCAAATGATTTTAAAACACTGTTCCTCAAGTGTTAACTTAGACACTGCTGTAACTTTTTTGAGCATCACATTTAAACAGTGTCTTAATTAAATAGTGTTTTTATATCTAGCTAATAGTCTCGTTTTTAAATCTTTTAATCTAGTTTTTAGATAAAGCTGTTAGTAGGTATCTATAGGTCTGTATAGCTAAAACATGTCCATAGAAACTCTTTTTTTAAAGTGGGCAATAACGAAAAAAAAGGTACTTAAAGAAATCTGTCACTTTTCTGAGCGACATAATAGTCACTTGACTAAAAGACAACCTTGGCTTATAACTCTTACGTAGTTATTGCTTTCTCTGTGTTTATTACTCGTATTTCTATTCCCAAAGTCTATTACTAGTCATTTGATTTGCCCTAGTAACTGTTCAGAATAATCAAAGCTTCTATCAGATTTGAAGGTATTAATTTTGACGTCTATACGACGACAGCAATGTAGGGCGACATCATTTAACTCCTAATAATGTAATATTTACGACATAACAACTTAAGTATCCTTTGAAGTACGTCTAGTACAATACAAGACGTGCTTACACAGATATTTACACAAAAACATTCATCAAATCAAGCTCATGTTCAAAGCTTAATAGTAGTTTTCAACACACTTGCTCGAAAAGTGAGCCCTAATACATCGCTTTTAGGGCCATAAACCGAGCTATAACAAACGCGTGCAATAATATATAAAACACTAGTTCGTAATAGAATTAACCCTACAAAGTTAAATTAGTACCTTACTGCAAGTTCTATGCGAGTAAACAGAGCATTCCCAATTTAGCCGGGTAATACAGTTATTTTTTTTTTTATAACAAAGAGGTTTTATGCTGCTGAAAATTCATATACATTTTTGGAATAAATAAATGTGTAAGTCCTTAATTAAGTCAAATAAATATATAATTATTATCAAATTATTAATAATTCACAATATTTTGTTATAAAATATTATTTTTTCCCATAATTATCATATTTTGTTTTTGCCATATTTGTTGCTGTGTGATAAATTACTTTGTTTTTTCCTCGCAAATGTGTTGAAAAACGTCGTATGAAACTCGTGAGCTCTTGCTTATTGCACACTCGGCTGAGTTACGCCCTCGCCTGCGGCTCGGGCTGCAACCCACAGCCTTGTGTGCAATGAGCAACCTAAGCTAACTTGTCTCATAATGTACTATTATGATACAAGGTTGGTAAAAAACCTTAACAACCGTGTGCCATACTACGTTTTTCAATACATTCGCGAGAAAACATTATAGGTACTACTGAAATTGAAATCTATGTCATATAATAAAACTGTTAATTCTAAATATTTGTGCGCGAATTACGCAAAAACCGCTAAACGAATTTTAATGGGTTTTTCACAATTTAGTAGATTGAGGTCCAACTTAAAATCTAAGCTATGTTTCATCAAATTCAGGTGGGTGCAACCAGGGAAAAAGCTTGAACTCTCCGTAGTACTAGCTTTCATACACTAAAGGGGTCATTTTAAACAGGTTGCAATATTTTTCTACTTTCCACGCGGATGAAGTCGCGGGCGGAAGCTAGTAGAAATTAAAAAAAACGTTCGTAAACAAAAATGCACGGCGCTGGCGTGCGGTAAAATCAACTTTCCGCACGCTGTACTGTAACCCCCCCTTACCAACCCCTACTTCTACCATACTAAAATGCTGAACGATGTATGTCAATTAACTACCTATTTCTTTATATTATGTAAGTTACCTACCCAATGTTTTTTATGTATCAAATCTTATCCTTTGCTCCGATTAAATATTCAAACCTATCGTCTACTTAGTTATTCCTTGTTAACCTTTCCTACCTATAGATATAACCTACATTACTGACGTGCTTTTATGTGGTCTGAAAGGGCTCGTGATTTCTAGGGCGGTCCCTGATTGTGAATAATAGTAACCTAGATTCTTTTCAGAAGTGCAATCATTGTTTTGTCTCCCGACTATAACGCTATCATTCTTTCCTTATTCATTCCTAACTAATTCTGTTACTATGACTGTTACTAAATGATAATATCACAAATTAGCCGTTACCCTAATAAATTGTTAATAGAATTTGATATTAAATTTTACATAGATATAATCTTTATTGCACTTATAATTATTATTACCTAATTTATAACAAGACCTGTGAGTAATGAAGAGTTATCTCTAAAGAAATCTCTTTCAGCCAACCTAAGTATTTCTTTAAAGTGAAACTACCTAATTTTTACCTATATTAGAATGTTGATATTGCTTTATGGAGCTTCTTATTCTAATAACTGACTTAGTTTACTGCATACTTTTAAATGGTATAGAAATTACTCTTATGTCTACCCGCTGTACTTATATGAAATTCAATATGGTACCTATTTTTTTAGGATAATTTGCTCAGTATGTTTATAAAAGTCTAGTATGATGGAATGCTAATAGATATTACAGTAATAAGAAATGAATGAAATAACCAAAAGTTATGATCACCCAAAAGTCAGATATAGAAAATTGTTCACCGCTACTAATTATGATTTTATTTTCTTACTTTCTTATTTTATTTAATTTAGGTTATCCTATGTGGTTAGTGGCTTAGGAATAGAGTAAAAGAAGGTAAAATGGTAATAAATATAGAAGTTAACGTTGTATTAATTCAGAATATAGAAAATTTATCATCGCTACTTAATAATTGTTCTAGTGTTTTTTGTCAAATATAAAATATACTATTGTGCTATAGTCAAGTACTAAGTAAACAATGGTTTCTTTGCCAGCTAGACGGAGTGCACCATCCCCGCACTCTGTGGTGAAACTCGACATCCAGACGTGGGCATTTCTCCCCTGGCTACCACCATAATCTTTCATGACAACTTTAATTAATAAATTAGTTGAATTATTTAGTCTTAGTATGTCTGTCTTAATAAAAGAGGACAAGCAAAGTGCTTCAAGCGATCTATCAGCTTATCACAATGAAGAATTATCTTTCTATTGTGATGGTGGAATTGCACAACTTTAATTTAATTTAAAAATATATTTATTGTTAGCGAAACTGTTTAACATTATAACATAATTATGGACACAACATTACTATCCATTCAAAAGGGTCTGATAGATCCAATTTCTGAAGGAAAGACAATTTAATTCAAAGGGAATGTATTATTTGGTCGCAGTCTTTCCGCATCTCAACAACGGAAACTATTATAGCTTCTATGAACTATGGTAATTTCAGTTTAGTCTTCTAATGATATCTAACCTGTACATTAATTGTGTTTGTCAATAAGTACTTAAATTCAATTGTGGAATATAATTCTATTGAAACAACTTCCAATTGAATTGGTAAATGAAACTTAGCTGAAATATTGATGAGAAAGTACTTTAGTTTAACCATTTGAGAATTTGGATATATTCACTAAACAGTTTGATACTTTTATAGTACATAATTGAAGTATTGTTTCTATATTATACAAAACTATTCTATTAATAGAAAAAGTCCACTCAAACTTTTTGATCTAGCGTTCTAATAGCCGTGAATCAACCTTAGCATATATAGAAACGCAGGCTTATTTCATACACCCAGATCTAGTTTTCAGTACACCTTCTAGATTACTAGAATAGAATATTTCTTTTAAAATCAGTAGTCTACACACAAAATCATCATAAATCCAATCCAATTCAAAGATAAAGGAACTTTCTTTTATAAGTAGTAATAAATTAACTTTCACTATCCACTCACTGAAGTAATTAATTAATATGTACTCACCGAAACTGGTAAAACCAACACAATTAATGCTACATTGTGAATATTCACTACACCGAGCTATAGTTTAAATGGATTTTTGTTAAGGCACCTACCTACGAATACTTGTTAAGGCATCTACCTATGGATTCCTGTTAAGGCGCCTACTTTAAGACATGGAATCTTACCTAGTGAATTTACCTGCCTAACAACTACTAAATTTTTGAATTCCTATGCGACTCCCATGATGTTTCCCGACATCTTTGACGCCCACACAGATCTCACTTCAAAGAATACCCCACCTTCTTGAAATGCTACCTTTTACTTTTGCTCAATTCACCTAATAATAAAATATTCCTACCTTATTAATGAATTTACCTGCCTATTTGCGTCTAAATTTAGAATTTCCTATGCAATTCTTGGATTGCTTACCCTCAACCCTGTCGCCCAATTCTGTACAGTTTGAGTGGCACTCCCTAATTTTCTAGCAACCTTTGACGAATGCCAAATTTGATTGGGAAGGAACAAATTGGCCCCTACAGAGGTATAAATATAACAAACACTAAGGATATGAGCGTGCCAGCGAAATCAGATTTACAACTTCCTTCTTGGAGCGGGAATCTGGCCAACTATACCACGTTTGCTACATTTATGTGACTATCTAGGTATCTTAAAAACAGAAACCCATCTAACCAGCCACATGGTTAGACTTTTCTACCTAAACCCCCCGCGAGGATCTGACAAATCGCCCCAAAAAGACACAAAACTAAATGAATACTCATCTAAAATCAACATTGTATAATAATACTAGCAAATCTAGTTAGCTTTCATCCCACAAAATAATGCAGCCCTGACCTCAACAGACTCAAGAACCAATACAGTTGTATTACCTCATGACCCCACCGAGAGAACTACATGACTCTATAGGATTTCACTAACAAATCTGCATATTTTAATTATGAACTTCAATTCTTAGTAGTCCTACTATACTAATTCAAGAATTTACAGGGAAAGCTACGTTACTTTATGATTATCGCAAACAAAATCTACATACTTTAATTATGAACTTAATTATACCAGATAAGCTCAAATTAAAGCATTTATGCAAAAGATTCGCGGGACAAATGCGGCCCTATTCGTCAGAAAACCTCGACCACTTTCTTGCTGACTTCTTGAAATTTGCTTGATTTAAAAATAAACTTTTTCAGTAACGCGATCTTACAGAGGGATGTGGAGTTTCTTCAAAAATTACGTCTTGACGCTTCGCCCGACACCGGAGAAATGAATCCCCGCTTCTCTGATCCTTCCCCTTATAAAGACTAAATTAGCGTCATGACGCGACCCAAAACGGCGCCAAGTAATTTGCGCCTTTTTCATCAAAATAGCTAAAATTTTCCCGCGCTAAATTTACATTGTGCACTTTAGCCGACTCCTATTGGTGCCCTGTTCCTAACTCCTCCCCTAGTTCAGTGTTCCCAGCTTATGAAAATATTTCACTAACCCTATTAATGGAGATATTAAAAATTACTTACATTACATTTTGATAATTATCTTATTTAAATCAACAAAACTATAAGTTTCATTTTATGTGAAGTCGTTAACAGTTTCAATAATTCGTCATAACCTCGAAACGCAACACTTTGAGAAAATCATTTTTGAATAATAAAATTTCACAATAATATTACTAAAAGTTACGTAATCAGTTTTGTCTTGTCAATCTTTAATAATACGATTAATATAATTTCCTTACATAAACTAATACCCTTAAACCAACTTCATTTAGATTTTAACTAATTAAGCGTTTCACTTTGCTTTACCTAATCCCGTATAATTTAAATTGCCAAAATACCTATTGCTGAGTACTAATTAATGCAAATATTCCGCTTTTCCACCTGCTTAAAATACAGTAAACTCATTATCTCTAACTAAACACACATACAAAAATGGGTACTTTGCAATTTTAGTTAGCAACATTCTTTATTATTTTACCCCCGCGACATTCCGTCGCCATCAATCCAACGCGCCAGTTCTGCCATATTGAAAATATAAATTGTGCAGACCGCCTAATGGTGATTGTGCAATCGTGCAATCTGTACCATAGCTGCCAACTTACTGAACCTAATTAATCGCCAAATTTTCATTCCTCTTTAAAGTATTTTTTAGAAATAAACAATTATGACGATAACTGATGAGTGCTAATAAAATTAATAATATTATCAATAATAATTATGAATGAATTATAACTTAATCCATGTTTTGAACGTCACGAGGATTAATATTTAAACCTTGGCGCCAAGAAAGAATTAAGAACCTTCCGCCTATTTTTATGACCTTAAATTACTCTTTAGACAGATTATTATAACAATTAATTACTTAATCATGTTCTATTTTACTAATTATTATTCAGTAAAATAAACAAACACAATTCAGCATTATTTAGTCACATTTATCTCTTGGTAAACAAACTTGAACGAGAATAAAATAGTTTCGCATTTATGCAAACCAATATGTTTATTTAAGTTTTTTCCAACAATTTATGCTTTTAAACATTATTAATTTATCACATGAACTTATCTGTGGAAATGAAATTAATTCGTTTTGTTTTCCAAAATTGGCAGTAAGGTTAAAACCCTTTGCCTTTCTTACAGAAAATTCACAATTGCTAAATAGTTCCGATTTTTATCACTAGCTGTCAGATTTACGTCATCCTATCTGTCATAATCTTCTGTAATTATCTGTTATTAATTTATAACCTTCTAAGCTAATATTATGTTATTCTTTCTCATCATCAAATTATGACAAACAAATTGTGAAGTACAACAATTTATGAGTCCAAGTAATGTTTAACACAAGCTCCTTTGAAAAATAATGAACATTTTATTAATTGTTGATTGACATCTGAAGTGCTTATGATTTACTACAAAACCTGTGTTTTTTGTGAATAACTGCATAATCAAATGCCGATAAGTTCCTGAGAACAAGGTCAGTGACAACCTTCCTTTAATATATTTCTTTTCTTTACAATTTAAGTAATATTTGAGATAAAAAAATAACATGTTCAGTTTTGAACTGTTACAGTACTAATCCGTAAACAAAAACGCAAGGCGTGCGGTAAAATCAACTTACCGCACGCTCGACTGTCATCGTAAACTTACATTTTCGAGCCACTGTATTAAAAAGCTATTTCCAGTTCGCAACAAGTAGAATTATTGTACTTAGGTGGTACATACATTATATCCCGAGTATTTTACAAGTAAAGGCGTTTTTTACATTGAGTGAAACGACACGACATAGGCAGCTATTACACACTCAATCCAGACCGTGCGAGACTGACAAAGATTAACAGAGATTGACTGTGTAACGTGTTCGCAATTGCACGGCCTTAGGACTTTGGTTACTTTACCTTGCAGTTTACAATTTTTTTTAACCTCTAGGGTGGGCAGCTGCAACTCCCTGCCCACCCTTGGCGACGCCCTTGACGATCTGTATCAATCTTTGTCAATCTGGTGTGATCAGATCGTGCTAGATTGTCAATCTATCGAGGTTAAATACTATTTTTTCAAAAAATTGCAAAAAAATATTCTTTCTCTTAGGAAATTAAGAAAAAAACATAGTCCACATTTAGTAATAACTAGGTAGCTAACTAGCTTCAACTTCATCCTCGTGGACATTCGAAAAATCACAATTTGAAGTAAAAAGTTGGCAACCCTATCAAGATCCATCAATCTACCACAACTGCGCTTGCATTGGATGAGATCACGTTGGATTGACCGTCTAACCTCGCAACCAACCACATCAAATTCCATTAATCTGCTGCGATCAGCGGTCTTTATCAGACTGACAGTCTGGATTGACTACATATGTAATGGATACCCAGTCTACAGCACTTTTTGAAGGCTAAGCTTAATTATTTCCAGATACAATTATAATAATGTGATGAACTTTCAAAATACAAATAATAATATCTACTAATCAATAATCGAGTCAATATGTATGAGGCATTTCATCTTCTGATATAAACACTTGTGGGTGTCTTTAACGGCAAATGTGAAAAGGCCCTATGGTAATCTTATTAGTATCCCTCCGTCCGTACCGCATACGTTCACGTCATAACAGTATAAAACGATTTATTACTTTGATCCACACGAACCGAGCTCTGTGAAACTAGATGCAGATTGGATACTTGTAAACGTATTAATAGCAGCGTCAGTTGAGAATACTAAGTGCTCTTAGCATTTCCAGATAAAAGAAAGAATTCTTAGTGTGTTAAAATCGAAAATATGTAATGCAAGTTTAAAAATTAGATCAAAATCTGATTGAAGTCACCCGATCTAAGAATTTTAATTCATGGATGACGTCAATGAGTGCTGCCAACGAATGGTTGGCAATCTTTGGCAATCTTAAATAAAAATCTTTTAGAAGTTTTTTTTTTTGGTTTCTGTATCCGATCAAAACTTCAAATAAATTTTAGTTCAAGGGTATTAACTTATTTAAACTTAAGAGTTATGTCACAATCACAACGCTTAAAAATGTTTTCAGAGCTTAAAGATTTCCGAAACTCTAAAGACTTTGAAAAGACTTTCAAACTTTCATCATTTGTAGTCTTAGGCAACTTCCTCAGTTAAATAGATCTTGGTATTTGATCAAACATACATTAATGTTTCAAAAATAATAAGTTTTATAAGTTTTTAAGTTACAGGAAAAAGTTAACGTTAAAGTTATGATTACATACAAGTAATGATAAATTGTGAAACTCTGCATTGCAAATATCAGCCTCTGGTAGTTTCACATAATGTTAGTAGTATATCGTCTAGGTATCTAAACTAGTGTTATAGTTTCGAACTTTAGCCAATACTCTGAGTGAATATTTATGTAGATCAAATACATTAGGTATATTGTAAGCAAATGAATTTTAATTATTACTTGAGGAAATGTTTTGAATGTTATCCTACATACAATCAGTGAAATTCCATTTCCTGATGTAATTTTTAAAATCTTAAAAAAAACTGGCGTGCATTGTGGGATGTTTTTTTCTAGGACAATTTTTTTTTTGTGCTTATTAGATTACAATGATAATAATTTATGGTACAAATAACCAATTTCCATGTTGCCTAAGATTCAATTTCTATCCGAATTAATATTATTAATGTCCGACGAGTCATGTCTAAAAATAGCTAGGAACACCAATTTCAGAATCAATCATTATGACATAACGTACGGCCGTGTCAATAAAAAGAAAACCGAGGCCACTGTAATAAATTGAATTGATCCTTGCCCAAAGTTTGCTAGGAAAATATAGGTATAGGCGATAAAATGAATTAATCGTCTTTATAGATTGTGAAGTCTTAAGTGGCTTTGTGCGCTACACTAGCGCCGCCAATGGAAAAAAATGTAGTGCTTAAATAAAGACGAAATGTGAATTGTGTTCTTCTAGTGTACTCCGAAAAATCTTTGTTGTACTTTTTATCGTTTAAACAATATTTTATCACCTGTCGTTTAGTTTATTGCTAAAAGTGTCCACTTTTTACCGACTTCATAGCAAAAAAACTCCATTAAACTAAACGACAAACTAGAAAATATTTTTTAAGCGGTAGAATGTACAACAAAGCTTTTTCGATTTTTTTTCATTGGCGGCGCTAGTGTAGCGCAGTAACCCTCTTAAGACTCCAGCCTGCCTAGCATGAACGATTTATATCGCGTGATATAGCGTTTTATCACGTTCAACTGTCAAAAAGACAAAAGAATTTGACAGTTGAGTGTCGATAAAATGCTATATCACGCGATATAAATCGGTCATGCTAGGCAGGCTGAATGTCATGATATAGTTTTCGTGGGCAACACGCATTATGATTCAATTACGACTCTATGAAACTGACATGTAAGTCTTAGCACCAATTTGTCACAATAGTAATTGAATCTCAATCTTCATTCGACAGTATCGCAATAGTACCTTTTCATGTTATTTAAATTAGCAGATTTTTTTATACAGACATCTTAGAAGCTTACAGATGAATCATTCAAAGAATTGGGCTACATACAGAATCTGTACGAAGAATGATCTGATCGTTGTCGTTATATTTCGATTGAGAGCCAGCAAAGCTGTGAATAAACTTGTTTTCATAAAAGCATCTCATCAGAAGTGAGACATCGGAACAGGCATCCTTAGAAGCCCTTAACTAATTGCGTAGTTCGAAGTTCCCTACCGGAACACACATCGTCGAAGTTTGCCAATCAGTCGTTTAATGGTGAGGGAAAATTCAAAATTTTACTGCAGGTGAATCTGAAGTTCAAAGTGATTTATGATAACATTGAAATGTCTCGTTCTTGCTGTTTGGATAGAGCTTGTTCAGATAATTTGACACGCACACTGTCATTTAGTAACGTTTTAATCTCATCATCTTTAGAATCGGCATATATAGAATCGGCGGCGGAAATGTAGTATTATACATTGTATTATTACATGCGGTGAAACTCTGTTATTGGCTAAGTGTAATTTTTAAGTTTATATTTTAAGCATGATTGTAGCAAAGAAGCTGTTGAGTTTCCTAATAAATAAAATAAAATAAATAAATAAATAAATCGGTCTTATTTCAATTGTCTTTTGAATAGAATAGAATAGAATAGAATAGAAAACTGATTTATTTAGCGGCACAAAATAAATTACATGCTTTACAGTATTCTTTTGAAACATTACGAAATCAGTACCTACCTATATTCAATATAATAATCTATTTATTGCACATAATAATATACATTCTAGGAAAAAGAATACATCTTTGGACCATATTGTTAGTTTGAGTGACATTTTAAGTCTACTAGCGGCTGCCAGCCTAGCCTAGGGTCCACGCGGACGAATTGACCGGGATAAAAAGAGCTATTATTATGTTAATCCAAGTTCATCATCATCATCATATCAGCCGCACGACACCCACTGCTGGGTATAGGCCTCCCCTAAGGATCTCCACGACGATCGGTCCTGCGCTGCCCGCATCCAGCGGCTTCCCGCGACCTTCACCAGATCGTCGGTCCACCTTGTCGGGGGCCTACCCACGGAGCGCCGTCCGGTGCGCGGTCGCCATTCCAGAACCTTTCCGCCCCAACGGCCATCGGTTCTTCTCGCTATGTGTCCCGCACATTGCCACTTCAGCTGAGCAATCCTTCGAGCGATGTCGAATCCAAGTTATACCTAGGTAAACTGTGTGTGCCAAATTTCATCCAAATCCATTCCGTTTTTGCGTGATTGAGTAACACTATTAATAATATACAACCATTATTTAGATTCAACGAATAAATAAGTAGTAGGTATAGGTACCTTACCTTACCTACTTATTCAGTATGTATGTATACGCATTAATATATATTGTTGTTTATTTTGCCAACAACATTTTTAACAGTCTAGCGTAATATTCAATATTGTAATATTAGTCTATTCAAACATTTATTTCAGTTTAGCGTAATATTTTTATTCCAAAAGTGATCCGTAAGCATATAATCATAAAAACTCGAGAAGAATATCATAATTATACCTAATTTCCCAACATTTCTAGATGATTTCATAACTTATTACTCAATCAGCTGTTTCCTTAAGTGTTCAGTAGTAAGTAGCTAGGTCGTTTTCTTTCATTCCATTTCGGTAATTCTCTTATTCATGGTGCCGCCGGCCGCCATCTTTAAAAACTTGCCGAATTGAATAGGTAAGTACCTTAATTTATGAAAGAAAAGAACGATTTACCGAATAATTAGAAAAATGCTAGCTACTAGTTTAAAACTTTATTTATCTAGTAATATTTTACAAGATTATAATTATCTGTTTATCTAGAAATAATTTTAGGATTGTGATATATTACCTACGTATATTCAATGAAAGAGGTTGATTTTAAACATAATAACGAACTCTCTCATTTTAAAATTAAACATCAACAGTTTAATAGCCTTTAAGGAAATTTGTAATCGTGGGGTTATTTGACCTGCTGTTGAGTGTACATAATAAAGTAATTATGAATTCACATGATCACATCAGTTGCAGTTTAATTTTTAAATTAAGTTTAAATTGGTTTGTACGAGCTCCCTATTAGGAGGTAATAAATCTTAAGTTATGTATTGTTACGGTATTTTGGTAATAAAACAGTTCACGATATTTGATATAATTTTTATTTGTTATTGTTCTTAACCGACTCCAAAATAAGAGGAGGTCAATAAAATTAGATTGTCAAATTAATTTATTGAAAAATATTTAATCTTGTTTTCATCTTTTCAGTTGACTTGTCTTTTTATGCAGGCGGGTTTTTTATTTTTTTTGTTTATTTCTTTTTAGTCACTATATATTACGGTCATGATGTACCTTTTTGAAATCCTTATAATAGCCCTTTAATTTGACACCCATAATGCAGTATTCTAAATTAGTTTTTTTCCACTACGTAGGTATAATAGCACCGTACAGCCGCCATGTTGGTTTTTTTATAGCGCCACCTTCTTAAGAACACTTGGGCTGACAAGACAAATCTAACGATATCTTAATCATAAAAAACCGTTCAGCCGATTAAAAGATATTTATTTTTTATTTTATTTTATTACTTTGGGAAACATACAGCTTTAAATAATACATAGTGATAAACAAAATATTAGTACATCCGCCAAAAAAGTTTCCACCACCAAGTAGTACAATACGTTCAACAGACTATTATGTAAGCAAACAGATGTAAGAAAATTATTAAGTAAATAATTACATTACAACAAAAAAGTCTTTTTTTTCTTTAAAAGTTTTGAATGTAGCAAATTTGGTATTTAAAATAAGTAATCTAATAACATTTTAACAAAAATGGTTAAGACATGGTAACAAAAAACATTAAGGTTGTAGTTTACTAATACAAATTTTGAAAGTTTCATTTTTAAATTTAGCAAATTTGGTATTAATTAAATCTATATCACTAAAATTCACATTATAGTTTTTCATAGCTCTTAGTATGTATCGGTTTTTACCGTAATTAAATTATTAGGTAATAAAGACTATAAAATACAAACACATTATAATTACAAACAAACTTACAAGATACGTGCGAAAAACATAACCCTCTTGCGGTCGGGTAAAAAGGGACGACTCTCTCCGAACTATAATAAAGAAATGTATGAATGATTATACTTAATGTTTTATTCTGTATCACAGTCATTTTATTTAATGGTAGAGGAAGATAGGATGATGGCGGCTCATTATACCAATGCCCCGTGTTCGCGGTTGAGCGATGTTTTCAATTCATAAAACTTCCGAAAGTAAGTTTGTTTGTTTGTTTGTTGTGCCTTCACGTCAACTGCACTAATACCCTAGGACCCATTTTTTATTTTTTTCTTAAGTCGGTTTTTTTCTAAAATACTTACAATTTAGTAAAAACCTGAATTTACCCGAATTTTGCAAAATTCCAAAAAAAGTTACCAGTAGATTTTCAAAACGTTCACACGTGTCTCGATAAATTCCTCAACTTTTGGTACTATTCCGATCTCGATCCTCCCAAAATCCTCGGAGATATGGCCAAAATACGTCTCAGGCGATTTGCATCTGATAACCATTTTCAATGGTAAAAATAACTGTCCACACAGATGAAGTCGCGGGTGGCCGATACTTTTCACTAATTAAGTTCCCGTGTTTTTGCAAATCTGATACCTAAATTCAGTCTCTCTGAACGACAACCGACCGCCAGTAAGTCTAGCCAACCGAAAAACAAATAAGTCAGTATCGAATTAGACATTTCGTTGTTTACTCCGTTTCAAACAGACTACTAAAACCTACGAAATTACGATCTTATTTGTAAACACCAACATGAACCAGGGGACATATTTATAGCAGTACAAGGTACGGTATCCTATACTTTATGGAAATTAGCAGAAGGTCCAATTTTCTGTAAACAATCACAATAACTGTAAGACCCCGTTACATTATTCCCGTAAAAATGTCCCAGTAGAAGTACATTAGGTGGTGTGGTTGACGTTCTTTTAAAATCAATGAACATGCCAGGCAATGTACTTCTAAGTTCTAATGAAATATTTTTCTTCGTCCATGTCAGGGATAATGTAAACGGAGTCTAACAGTTAACATTCTGTCCATTATTTTGTGCTAGTTCAATTTCAAATTGGAAAAATATTTTTCACTCCTCTTGCTCAAAAAGTGCGTCAATGTAACGTACAAGAGTCGAGATAAAATAGCATAATAAGCCCTAGGGGATAAAGTTTTTTCTTTTTTAATGTTTGTCTATTACCAATGAGCGTACTAAAACGAAAAAGTCTTTATTCATAATCACGAATAAAAACTCGCTCGACTTAATACTGGGGGTCTATTACGAAAAGTTTAATGCGATACACGCGGCTGCGTCCGTGCTTCGTTCTGATTGATTCCTATTACAAAGCACTTGCGTATGCGATATTGCAAAGTGATTGCGTAAATTTGACATTTTCTCTCTAGTGGATCCGACATTATTCGTTCAATAGACTATGGACTACGATAGCTACATTGAAAATATTTGTAATAACTATAACCGACGAACTGCGGACGACTATCGTGACCAAGTTTCGTAATAGGCCCCCAGTTTCTCATTCTTATATTTGAAAATGGAACTAAAAGCATCTCTTCGGTGAAATCATAGACTTATTTATACTCTGTGTACAGAGTGAATCGTAGAATGCGTGTTTGTGTTGTTTAGCTGCTACAGCAGAAATTAAAAAAAGGTACCATGGCGCGAAATCTTTAGATTTTTTTATAATTACAAACTGATTGAATTGTGTGACTGTAATAGGAAAGAAATAATTTTAATCTTCTGCCGTCAAGCACAAATCATTTATTTAAATATTGTACAAAAAGTTTATGAAGTGGAGGATAGAAAAACGAGTGGATTCGTTTACGGAAGTAAGTAGGTATAAACTATTTATTATTGTATTTTATTTTCTCGCAATCGTAGTGAAAAGTATAGTGTAACACACGACGCTAAAACCCATTGTAACTCGGTTTCTATTTATTCCCTCGCTAAAGCTCGGGAATAAAAATACCTTGTATGCAATGGGTAATTTTAGCGTCTTGTATAACAATCTACTATTCTAGTACTTAGGTATTGGATATTCGCTACACCTTTTAGAAAAAGGATTTAACATCAAATTATTTCCATAGAAACGACACATTTGACATAATCATTAGAAAATGAAAAACTGCACAAGTTTCTATAACATAGAATAATGGTTTAATTTTTAGACTATTGGCATTCACAATGCTAAGTCGATTTTTTCTAGTATTTTTTCTATTATATTTATTACCTAAAAATAATTGGTTTTTACTTGGTTTAAACCGGGTGTTTTGCCCATCACATCTCTATTCCTAGTACTTACCTACCTTATTTATTACATTATTGTAAATGTCTCAGATCGGGATGATTTCTGTTTTTCACTAAATGAGTTTGTTTGTGATATTATTCAATACACGAAGAAAATGTCTAGCTGTAAACTCATTAGAAGTAATTAATAAAACTAAACTAAATGTTTATATAATTAAATAAAGTTGCTATCGCAATAAAATTCATTGATATCTTGCCTTTCACGACCTTCTGGTACATTGAAAATGAATTTTATAATACGATATTCCATTGTTTAAAACATTAGGTAATATTTCATTTAATTATTACAGTAGGTACCTACCTACTTAGGTAAGTACTTTGAAATCGCAGCAAACTGATAAACATTATTTTGGATCTACTTTTCTGTAGGTATCTATTCGTGTGTGTATGAATTTCATATAAAATTATTTCATTGTTATAAACAGCTCTAAAAGTCACGACACCGGCGATGTGTGAAATTGGCGGGCTATATTTAAGCGACAGAAGAAATATTTCAATCATTCGTTAAAAGGTTTTTTATTTCTTATATTCGGAAAGTGATGTACTTATGTATAGCCCCCATCAGATTTAAACTGATCTTCGCTCCACCATAGTGTGGAAAAGAATTTAAAAAATAGAACTGAATTTGGTTACTAGTCAACCATAGAGTTACCACATCGGCAATAAAAAAGTTCACCCTTCTATTAGGGCGCATTCACACGACAACAACAAAATATGGTATAAATAGCCAGTAATAATTAAAAACCTTGGGCGGAGCGGCCGGCGGACGCTGCGTGTTCCAAATTTAAAATAAGAAAAACTATAAAATATTGGCGGGATAACAATCTACTATTTATTTTTTGTTGTAGGTGGCAGCAAAAGAGCCACGAGGCTGACTGTGGCCACGGCCGTCGGTATCTGGATACTGGCCGCGTTGCTCGCCACCCCGGCGTATATCGGCTCCTACTTGAGAGCTTTCGTCGTCAATCCTACTACACAGGTAAGAATCACATCAAAAAGTAGTGAATGTTTGTTTTAAGCACAGTCTAATTTTGTTCCCATTCTTTAGTTGATAAGTATGCTAAGTGCCATTAGATAAAGATAGACGCTATGGAGGTAACTAAACCTAACCCTGTCACCTTCTTTTCACTTACCTATCTAGTTGTAAATCGATTGCTACCAACAAAGCCAAAATGTGTTACCTTATCTATCACTTACAAACAAAAACAGAAAGGTTAAAAGAGGCTATCCCCACATCGTTATGAAGACAAATGATGTCTACTTAGTTTCCGTTACTGAAACATTTCTATGTCTGTTAGCTACAGCGAACTAAAATCTATGGAAGTGTAATTGCAAACAAATATTGCTTAAAAAATGGCACCACGGGGCCAAAAAATTACAACCCGCACTAGCAGCACAGCTACAGCAGCTTTAGTCTGGCCAGCCACGCTCTCGGTGACTGACGTTAGTGTTCTTTAGAAAGAAAGAGAGAGTTTATTAGAAATGACGTCCTGTGTAGTAGAAAGATGTAAAAGACGCAAAGAAGGCAGAAGTATTAGAAAATATCGATGAATATACAAATTATGGTCACTAGTGTTAAATAGAATAGAAACACTGATTCTTTGAATTAAAATATTTAATAACTAATCACAGAACTCTCGCAAATTATTAATTTTAATTTATATAACTGCTTTAAGTTACCTCTAATCAGCCTCTTATTCTGTTCTTTTTTTATACTAAACTATACTAATTTGCATGCCTACATTCATAAGGCAAATACTGTAGAACTGCCAAAATAGTATTATTTTTGTACTTATATATAAGAACTTTTAAACTTAGTATTCGCAATAAATGATTCTATTCTATTCTATTCTCGCACGACAGTTCAACGGACTGCCCGAAAAATTAGGGAGGAGACGGACACTAATATAGTATATCAATAATTTTCAGTATATTATTCTTTTGTAAAAAATTTATGTTACTGAATAACTTACCAACCTACTTACTAATTACCTTCCACGATGTATGATCGTTTTTCTTGCTGTTACTAATAAGCAACCAGTGTTCATACGTTTTGTGCTGCATAATTAAATGCCAGCATTTTAAGCTCCATCCGCTTAGTTGCACTTTTCGTGTGGTGCAATTTTTTAGCCGAATGCTTGTTCCATAGATTTTAGTTCGCTGGTTAGCTAGCTGATTTGGACGAACATTTATACTTGTGGAAAGAAACCCTAATAAATGATCCCTATTTACCTACTAAGATGAAAACAAATTATCGATGGTTATTACTAAGAAAATAGTTTGTAAAAAATGAATACATATTAAAAGAAACAATAATACAGTATTATTCCTATGTTTCACCATAGGAAAAATATTATATTATTTATTACACACAACAGCTTACAGAACATGAAAAAAGATGATGATCAATTACATTTTATTTCTCTGAGAGACCTCCTAATTTGTGAACTAGTGGTAGATTCAGTAGCTAGATTTTGTTTAATAATTATACAACAAACCTTCTTCAGACTTGATTCGTATTAAAAATTGTTGTAATTAGCAGTTGTTCGTTAGTCTGTTTGCCCATTGGCAAAGGCCTCCTTCGTTTGACGACCTCCGTGGTCGAGTGGTTTGCACGTCGGTTTTCAAGGCGTCACCATCTCTTGAGGCCCCGGGTTCGATCCCCGGCTGGGTCAATGTAGAAAATGAACTTTTCTATATTGTCTCAGGTCTGGGTGTTTGTGATACCACCGTTGTCTCTGATTTCCATAACACAAGTGCTTCAGCTACTTACTTTGGGATCGGAGCAATGTATGTGATGTTGTCAAATATTTATTAATTTATTTGGCGCCACGCATTCCTATCCACGGCCTCTCTGGTCCAAGCTGAACCCGCTACGGCCCTTATCTCATCAACCCATCTTTTGTGTGGTCTTCCACGTTTCCTTTTGGCATTTCTTGGGTACCAGTACATCATCGTTTTGCTCCATTTATCTCTGCCTCTCACTGTATGTCCTGTCCACCGCCATTTCAGTGCTTTTACTGTGTAGGTTATGTCTTTGGTTCTTATTCGACTCTTGATACTATCCATTGATACTCTATCTGACAGTTTTATCCCCAACATGCTTCATAGTTTTATAATTAACTTTAATTAATTTAATTCAATAAAAAAAATTAAAATCAGAACGCAGGCAAAAATGATTAAATAAACTTATATGCATCGGTAATATCATAAAACTATGAGAAGCCTATTTGTTTTAGTCATTTCGTGACCACGGCCCCTGGAAACGTGGGGAAATGAAAAACAATAAAACCTAACTAAATAATAAAAATAATAAAAAAATAACCGTAATTATGTTCCGCTAATGTTTTAATAAGTAAACTCCAGGAAACACCACGGTCGAAAGAATTGAAAAATTCCTATACAAAGTTGACAAAATCAACGTTTCGTTGTCCCCTGTTTCGTCCTCTAAAATCAGACCGATTTAAATATTTTTTTTCATTAGAATTTAAAAAAAAAGGTTTGGCTGTGTTCCTATATTTTATCTTTTTTTTTCATTAATTAATTATTAATTAAAAGAGATATTAATCATCAAAAAACCTAAAAAAATCCATTGTTTAGACATCCAGCAATCAAATTTGACGAGATTATATAAAAAAATAAAACATAAGAACACAGCCAAAGCATTCCTTTAAATTTTAATGAAAAAAGTATATAAATCGGTATGGTTATGGAGGAGGAAACAGAGGACAACGAAACCTTGGTTTTGTCAACTTTGTATAGTATTTTTTGAATTCGTTCGACCGTGGCATATTTGGTTCTACTATGGTGTTTATTCTTAATTAAGTAGTTGTATTTAAATTGCCATTGCGTGCGATCTGACCATGGATACCCGGGACTAAACGTTTATTAAAAAGAACTGAATTGGTTCAATGCTTCTGCAACTAAAGATTTCGCCTAAGTAGACCGGATTTCCGCCATCATGATTCGTTGAACACGGCAAACCTTCGCGTGGCATTCCCATGTTAGATGCTGAACGAATCTGCAAATAACCACCTTTTGAAATAGTGGATGTAATAAGTTTTCCTGTGAGGAAAATTTGTCCAGTATGGATGGAGATGCTGAAAATATTCGAGAGGGGATTTTTTCAGCTGATGCGGCTAATCAGCATTCTTCTAATTTGAGTTGAGTTACTTTATTTCTCTTCATTAATCGTTAAAACGCCCAATATCTAACTCACCTAATGATGTGTCGATTTTGTATGGGAAATATGTACAACGCCATCTGCAGCCAAAAAAACGAAATGGGATTTCCCATAGACAATACTCTATTGATAGAGGATTTTTCTATGAGAAATCATTACACTTTCCCTTTAGACTAAATAAATAATTCCTTGTGGGAAGCAATTTACATTGCCTCGAATGATTAAACCGTCCTTGACAATGTAATAGCTAACTTCCCGTTCTTGGCTGTAATGTACTATTGTTCATATATTAACTATTACTAACGGCTGCCCGCGTCTTCGTCCGCGTTAGAATTCAGTGAACCTTTGACCATGATATAAAAAGTAGCTTAAACTTTAAGGTACTAATCTATCTATTTGTCCACAGTTCCTAGTGTGTTACCCGTACCCCCCAGGGTGGGGGGACAGTTACCCCCGCACTATGGTGCTGATGCGGTTCCTGGTGTACTACTCCTTACCGCTAGCGGTCATCGCCCTGTTCTACATTCTGATGGCACGGCACCTCGTGCTGAGCACGCAGAATGTACCTGGAGAGATGCAAGGCACCCAAAGACAGGTAAAGTTGCAGCATATAAACTAGCGGCTCTGAGAGCTGTAGACCTTGCGTTTGTGACATTTCTGAAAGTGTTTTCTTCGAACGAAATACTAAATCGATAAAAAATATAAGATATAGCTGTACAACGTGTTAAAAAATAACCCCTATTGGTAGATAGGGACTATCAAACTAAAGAACTTTTGCTATGAGACCAGGGACCAACTCTGAAATCACGAAAATAACTGCTGTTTCACACATTTTGATATTTTCGTTTTTTTGTATGAAACAGCTGATTTTTTTCGCGATTTCAGAGTTGGTGCCATAGTAAAAGTTGTTCAGTTTGATAGTCCTTTTCTACTATATACGGCATTAGGGGTTATTTGGTAACACGTTGTATAATTATCGAATATGCTCACAAACACAAGGAGGTTGAGAAATGTGATGTGACCTGTTGAGCAGAACAGCTGGACATCCGAAAGCATTTTTACCCAAGCGAAACGGGGACGGTTCGCTCTTGGTTAAGTATATAAGAAAGGTATTAATTATTAAGGCGGTTGTATGACCGAAAGTCGCCACTTTCACTTTGCCCTCAGAGCTTTTTATTTAATAAGTTGTTAATAGGAAAAGATTTTAATAATGTTTATCGTGGAGATTTTAGGGCCCATGATCTAGTATTTTTAGAAGGTCACTACATGCCCTCGTAGTAGTAATAACAAATTTTGTTAAACGAAACGTACCATAACCATAGCCGAACCGAATCATAATACATAGGTACAGTGTGTGTTAATACAGTCCATCATAATTTGTTATTATAAAATTAAAAAGTTTTTACTTAATTCCCTAAAGTAAATTTAAATGGACTAAGGTCCTTTCTGTAATATGCGATTCATTTACACTAAAAGGTCCAAATAGTGCCCTATTCGTGGCTCAAGCTGCTATATAACATTGATGATCTATACAGCTTGTATGATCGTATATTACACAAAATTATAATGAATAAAATGTTGAAATATGATTTGTATTCGGTCCGTGTTTTCCACGTGGAGAAAAAAGTATCCAACTTTTGTTAGAAAAAAAGGTCAGTGAAACCAAACGTTCTTCATTCGTGGAATATTTGTTGCATCTCGGAAAAAATCGTAGTCTAAAAAGTATGTCTCCTTATAAAAGTATTTCATTAATGAATCTGTACGTGTCTCTACTGTATTACTTATTCTCCCTCTTTCGAGCTATTGTTAATTCCATTTTCTAGATTTTATTATGATACCCCTTCTATTGTGATATTTTTTTCATTTTCTAAGGTCGTAGTTAATTGAAGAAAAGATCCATTTTGATCGTGATTTTATTTATCAAATGATTTGTAAAGAAAAAATATGTTGCTGGAAGGTCTTCTCTATTTGTTCTTTATATAGCAATCAGATAAAGTCATGTTTAGATGTGAAAATAAATAGCACAATAGTAAAATTGTCAACCTTGATAATTCAACCAAAAAAATTGTACCTACAGTCTGTTTATCCTAACTTGTCCTATCTAAATAGGACAAGTTAGGATAAACAGTTTTTAACAGTTGTCATACTTGTCTGTTATTTATTAAAATATCTTTCGTATTCTATGTGGGGAATACCATTTGCTATATTTCATAAATGATCAAATTGTCATTAATAAATGTCTTTCATATTCAATGTGTAGAAAACCATTTGTTATATTTTCTAATCATTATTTCAATAAAGAGTTGGGTGTGATAAGATTGATTACCATAATTATGACAAGAAGGATAAACTGTATTGACTGTAGGTTACAATAAATTACGCTTCGACAAAGATTTTTACTTTTTAATACATGTACCTAGGTATGTGATGGTATAAATTATAGTTAATTTCGAAATTTAACGAAGCACACGTTAATTTGACTCTTCTGTGACTCAAAGCTTATGAAATGTGAGACGTAACTTTTTTCTATTACTTAGGTATTCTTAGTGAGACAGAATAAGTACGTACACTATGAAAGCAAATTATACGTAATCTCAGCTTGAATATAATTCATTTATATAATGAAATAGGTGTCAAAATTTACCTCATAATATTCTGCATTCACAGTTTCAAATTTCAACTATGACTTGTTGAAATATTTAATGTGTATGAAGAAAAGCCGATTAGACCTACTTAATATAAGTTTTATATTGAATGCTGCTCTTTAAAATGTACCTATGTACGTACATCTCACAAAAAAACTAATTAGAAGTGCATAACACAAGCAGAAAGACGGCGAGAAATTACGTCATGATTCCGAGAAAACTCCCCCCATACTAATCAGGGTTGCCGTCTGAACTTTAATTAGAATGAAAGAGAGGTAACTAGATCCCCTATTTCGGAATCGTTCGTCTTAACTCTTACGTCAAGTGCTCGTTCTGCTACCTTATCATTTTCGTCGGAAATGGTAATCTGTAAGTACTTGTATATGTACTAGAACTATTTTTTTGTTGTTTTAAAACCTATCGTGTGTGGTATCGAATGAAAGGGGTTTTTGAGCCGATTCTATATATACCACATCATTACCATATCAGCCACTTGTATTAAATTAAACAAAAAAAAACATTTTCCAAATGAACCAAGCTTGGACCAAGTCTTATTCTTTTGTTTAAGATGCAAAAAATAATCTTTCGATGGGTATCGTAAAATTAATAGATTTATATTTTTAAATTTGCTGGGGTCGATTCCTGGTTAAGGCAGGTGATTTTTCTATTTTTGAAAGGCGTCGAGCGCTCCCTACTCATTTTCATTGGGCATCATGGCAGTCGACTCAAAAAAGAGCGCTCGACGCCTTTCAAAAATAAGGCCCCCCCGTCGCGTCGGTCGTTTGGATTGTCGTCGTTGATTGTCATTAATAATAATAATAATAATAATAATAATAATTGTACCAATAGTAATTTCTACAACAGGTGTAGTACCAACTAATCTCCGCTCAAGCCTTAACACTATAGACCTTAATCCCAGCATCATTAATACTTTACAGAAAGCCGCCATATTAAATACCTGCCGTATAGTGAGAAAGTTTATGCAGATCGACGAAAACACCATAACTCCACACCTCTCATCACACATATCACAGAATCACTAAACCCTGTAATTTACTTGGCCTAGGCCCGTAATTACAGATAAACCAGCTTTAAGCTGAGAAAAACAAAATTTAACGTAAATAATAATAATAACTTTATTTCTCACCATAATCTTAACATTGACAGTTGAGTGCCGATAAAATGCTAAACGCGATATAATAGAAAGAAAGAAAGAAAGACATATACAATACCTATATACAATAAAACTTAAACCACTATTTGTCTCAAAACGGTCCCAAACTCAGCATAATGCTGGTCTGCGACCAGCGCTGGTCTTCCGTCGAGACCGGTTTGTTGACGCTGCGATTCGATGACACAAAAATAAAAATGAAAAATTCACTGTGACCGTACTGTGACTCTGCTAACATAGAACAGACTGATTCAAGCCGCGATTTAATATTATTGTTATATCGTGTATGGTACTCATGCTAGGGGAACTGGATACAAACGAGTGATTGAAAAATAGAGCCCCTGAAGCCGACTTTTACCTATGAAGAGACTAATTAAACAAGGTGGTTATTTTACCCTTTTTCTGGTGTACTGGAAACGGATTTTCGGCTAATATAAAAGGACCTCTTTCATCCTGTTTTATGTAAGGTAAAATCAAAGTGATTGGTCGTGTTAAATTAAAACTGAATTGAATAGTTTTATGTATCTTTACTAATATTATAAATGCGAAAGTAATTTTATTTGTTTGTTAATACTTTCACGTTTTAACTATTTAACCAATTATCTTGCATACACGTTGTCAGTGGTGTCACACATAGATAATACACTTATATAAGTGTCACCTTTCATCCAGAAAATAAAATAAAAAAAACAATTAAAACCACGACTGTCCTGGGCCGGGCCCACCCCTTACACGACTTGCTTTTTTCTAATAAAAAATTTTAGCTAATGTTTAGCGCGAAATTTTACTAAGATGCTAATTTTTTTTTGTTACAGATGCGTGCTCGAAGAAAGGTAGCTGTGACTGTGCTAGCCTTTGTGCTGGTGTTTGCGGCATGCTTCCTACCCTCACATGTGTTCATGATGTGGTTCTACTATTGGTAAGTAAAGGTTAAGCTATAACTTTCTCAGGGGTCGGTCATTCATGGGATAGGTAACCAAAAACTTATTAGCTCGATTTGATTTGACCTTCACCGGATCGTCGGTCCACCTTGTCGGAAGCTGCCCAGCACACGGACGGTCTTATGCACGGTTTCAGAGGCCGTACTCTAAGCTCTTATAGCAACCAACATCAAAGTGATGTTGTGATAGAGACAGCGAGCTATACATTGCGTAAAGCGCCATCTCAGTCTCAACAACATCGCTTCGATATTACTTTTGACAGTCACTGTAGGGGGGCAGTTCTAAATCCATTTCGACCCAGCGGCCCATCGTCTCTTCTCGCTATGTGTCGTCCCGCCCACTACAGTGGCAGGCAGACCTTTGAGCGTTAGGTATCGTTTTTTATTTTATTCTCTCCTATGGATCTCGTTTCTGTTTCGATCATACCGGGAAACACTGAACATGGCTCTCTTCATTGCCTGCAGCCCGGTGACCTTCATCTTTAGAATAGCCATTATAGTAGGTACGAAAATTATTATGAGGAATGTCCGAAAAAATATCAAATTGGATGTATATTTTTTTATAGGTATAAGAAATAAAGGTATAGGAATAAGTTCCCTTAATAATAGAAAAATGTTTCAGAATTTTCGGTTGCGTGAAAATTTAAAAAAAAAATTAAGTCTCTTCGACTTCATAAGTACGAAAGTAACAGCAGAATGGAGATTATACCTTTGCCACCACCTTCCACAATCACAACTTGGTACTTACCTCTATACTATATCTATGACTTACCTATTTAAAAAAAAACATTTCAAAATGTCAAAACTTTTTTCTTTTCGTGTATTTCAATACAAAATGTCAAAACCTTTTTTTAATACGTGTTGTGGTTGTGGCAGTTGGCGGCAAAGGCATAATCTCCATTCTGCTGTTACTTTCGTACATTTGTGAGGTTGAAGAGACTTTAATTGTTTTTAAACTTTTTCACGCAACCGAAAATTCCGAAACTTTTTTCTATTACTAAGGGAGCTTATTCTTACCTTTAAAAAATATTCAGCCAATTTGTTTTTTTTTGACATTTCCCATTCTGAGCATCAACCCTGAATCACATTCCAATTAGATTTTGCTTTGACCACGTCGTCATAGTTTTCCAAGCGTTCGTTTTTCACATAGACCAAGAATTGGTCTATGGTTTTTCATGAGCAAATACATTTCCTCGTACGCCTAAATGTTATTTATTTGGAATTGCTTTGATAAACAAGCAATGTTATCTCTTACATTTTTTTACTCGTTGTTATAAAGAAAACGTGGGCGAATTTTGGTGATATTATTTTTCATGCAAACCTTTCTACGTACCTATAATCATTTCCGTGTTCCCTTTCTGACTGTTCAGAAAATCATTTGAATAAGTGACGAAAAAGTGTTCCGTGTCATGCTGAACTGAAAGGGATAAAGGGTTATTTTAGAGTAGTTAAGAGTTAGAATAACTAAAGCCAGATCTGGTTTAGAACTGATGCTGTCACTTTTATTTGCTGAAAGGAAAGCAGAGACTGCATCAGATTAAAATCAGGTCTAATGTGGATCGGGTGGGTCATTTCAAATATTTTTAGAATTTTGCATCAGGAGTTCAAGACACCCCTCAAAAGTTGCGTAATGCATCGTAGGTTGTGGTAAAAATAATAATAATAAATATTTTATCACTTTGAGCCCTCTACGTTTATTTATTATAATTTTAGTTCGAATATCCAGCACAATCTGGTCACAATCCGTTGAGCTTCATCAGTGATCCAGATTGACAAAGATTGACAGCGATGATGATGATCAATCAATTTTATAATCTGCGTCCCCGCGCACCGCGAGTCGCTACAAACGAAACTCAAGGATAGTTACATAGGTATTATTCACATTTTCTGACCTGCAATCAAATGATGTTTCATCAATGCTATTTCTGATTAATCCGAAGCAAGATTAATCAACCATTTGTCACGCTTTCCAGAAACATAAATATCAGAATGACAAAACAAAACAAGCGGAAGATTCGCCCACTGTGCGCCCATTGTTCTATGCTAAAGCTATTTGTTATCCAGACTCGATCTTTCAGCACAGATTATGTTTCAGAAAACGAAGAATAAGTGCGCGAGCGATAAAGCGGATAAATTAAACGACAGTCGATATCCCGAGACGATGCTATTTCAAATGTCAAAGGGTATTTATAATGGAACTGAGAAGTGTTTGATTACCTTTAATTTTATTACGTTTCAAGAAAGGTTTTAAGTTAGATTTCCGCTATTGGAATTTCAAACAAGTAGTAGGTACCTATCTATGACATGTCAATTTTGAGTAAAGTTTTGTACTTACTTTATACAGGGACTGGAAGGTATTTTTTATTCAAATGTTATAATCATTGATATATCAAAACAAAGTTTAGATGCGTTATGCGCCAACATCATGCAATTTAAAACAGCGACAGGTACTGCAGATACACACATTGACATATTACATCAATAGTGGGACAAAAATGAACGCCACCATACGGAATCCCTGTCGTTAGAAAGAGATAAACAGACATCATAAGTTTCGTCTGACACGCTGCATGCTCATTGGCGCGTCTCGCTCTTTGTAAAAAAATGTCCGATTAGAGTAATACAAAATACGAAAATACATTTTACGGTAAAATACAGTACTTACGTGTGAAATAAAACATTTTTCCGATCTCTGACTGTTGCTGTATAATTTGCACATCGTTTATAGACGCAGGAAGGCATTTTTGATCAGAATGTCACGGTTTTTTAGTGTCTGTCTGACGAGAGTGATGTGTGTTTACGTGTCACGAGCCTGTGCCTGACTAATTGAAAGTCGGGCAATTACCTTACTTTCGTCTTGCCATTGTGGAGTGCGGGTAACGCATCTAAACTTTGTTTTGATATATCAATGGTTATAATGACCAAACCTCTCTTGAGTTTTATCACCACAAATAGTTATGGTACAGTGACTTATATTGACGACCTTATTTGGATTTTAGAATTTATTGTTAAAATACCAAATTATCTAGTATCACAGTAAAGATATTAGTTTTTTCAAAAAAACTAATACCTATTCAGTGCTAGTATGAAAGTACTTTGGCATGAACCAAAGTGTGGGTCTTGGATTCTTTGCCAAAGCTACTTTTATAAAACTATGCAATCGATTAATCGATTTTAGTTCTAAAGCTTGTGTATTAAGCATTTCAATTGCTTCCACAGCCCAACAGCGGAAGACGACTACAACGGCTGGTGGCACAGCCTTCGGATCATCGGCTTCTGCTTCTCCTTCCTGAACAGCTGTGTCAACCCCATAGCTCTCTACTGCACCAGTGGGATCTTCAGAAAACACTTTAACAGGTATGTTTATAGCGAAATCAACATATTTACTAAGGCTGTATTTAACAGGCATAGGTACTAATCTTCACTAACATCCAGAATGGTTAAAATATTCACCAAATCAAATATAGTTTGGTGAGAATTTATTGGTGGACAAAACAGTAAGATAATGGCCATAATTTTCATTCAAAGTACTAATTCCCATTTACCTAAGCAAGCACGTATCACCGGGTAAATAGTCATCAAAATTATTAGGTTTACACTTTTTACCTACAGGAAAATTTGAGATCTATAAAAGACAACCAGCATTAAAAATTAAAAATTTTAGAAATTGTATCTTCAAAATTGCCCTAATATACACCAGACGATTACGAATATGCTATCTTAGCTATTATACCTTTATTATCTGAGTTTGATCTCAAAGATACGATTTTTTGGTATAGGTTTATACATGTGTTTCATCTTTATTGGCGGCTGTGAACTTATCTACGATGCGTGTAGCAAATGCCTTACCACCCGCCTCTCTCAAACACTTACATCAAAATGTGTTCTGCGCAGCCTATCGTACGATGTTCCGAGTCGCCAATATCGCTGAATCGTATGTATAGGCGTTAGTACTATTATAATATTATATACTGTGAAATAAAACACTTTTAACGGATACTAGCGCGGTTTTATTGAAAGTACTTTGGTAATTAGTTGGTATTTGGTTTGATTTTTGATTTTCCCGACGTTTCGGCACCTTTGCAGCTGCCGTGGTCACGGGGGACTGAATATTATATTACGGAGAAGTGAATATTATATACTGTGTTTATACCACAATTAAAAATAGTGCCGATTGACTGTTTGATCACTACTTTTATCCTTAGCTTATCTGTCGTTTCTGTATTTCAATAGTGATAGTAAAGCGATAGTATTATGGATCCTGTCTATTATTCTATTAGTGTTATCACGAGCCACTTTAAAAATAAGTGGGCCTATCCAAGTATACTTAAGTGCCACTTTTTATGCAAATAAAACTTATGGAGTGCTTAGATTGTAATGTTCCAAAAGATTCTATAAAGTCTATTTGTTATGATCTATTATCATCTTTACTCCGCAGATATATAGCTTAGCAGTTTACATCAAATCTTATAATATCATATTTTATTGGCTTATTTTCGTATTTTCTTGCTTACATTATACGTCATAGTTTTGAAATACCTATCACGTTAGACCTATTTGCTAGATTTTATGTAAATTCGATGTTTGTTGAAATAGGAGAAAAGTTACACATTAAGTCGATTGAAAATGAAAATCGTATTCTTATCGATAAATCATAAACAGCATCGGTTTGGATTTACCTGTCACACATTTGATATGCGAGAAAGTAATGCGAGGCGAAGGTCTCACTTTGAGTACGTTCTGGATTCTCATTCCAAATTCTCATTACAAACCTCGATACCCTCAACTCAACCTCAATGAACCTGTCAGTTCAGTTCAGTTCAGTATGTCTTATTGCATTGGCAGCTGATCAGTTCCATCAAACTGATTGCATTCTGCAATGTGCATTCCTTTGTTGATCCGTGCGTCATTGTTAGAATTTGGCGAATTAGTATAAGTATCGACAGGTTGAGAACAGCATTTGCCTGGGCCCCAGGGTCTAGAGTACCAGAAGATTAATATTTTTATCTATTTTATGTATTTAGAACAACAACAGCACAATCATATTGAAATTTAGTTAAAGGCAGACAATTTCTAATAAAGTTGGAGAAAACTATACACAGAAAAACTATACCTATATATACTATTTATTTGGTCGAGGACATAAAAATAACAGCGAATGCACTTATTTCAAACACAGAGTGTTAATTTGAACTCTCGAAAACTTTAATTGGCACTTATTAACCACAGAATAAATAATGTCATTTGTCCAGTTTTTTTCTTAATACAGGAACTCAAAAGGGTCTTCGTTCTTTCTTTCGTACTGCTGAATATTCATGCTGAATATGAAAGAAAGAAAGAAAATAAAAATATAAAGTTGGGATAAGTGATGTTGGTACTTTCTTCTCTCCCATTACACAGCACAGCTAATTACACAGATAATAATGTTCTTCTTAATTCTACTAATTATTTGAAAAATAGTTAACCATACCGCGTTTATAACTCCTAAACCAATCTCACTAAGTGATGGTATAAAGTAATTAGATTTAAATGTTGATTGGTATTGGTAACAAATGTCTGCCTGGAGAGGCATACTAAGTGCGGCATGGCCATTAAGACCCGATACAGTTACAAGTTCACCAAAAACAAATTAGATTTTCTCCCAAATGTGGTCTGTACTCTGGACCATCCGAAAGGCTACATTAACGTATCTTTCGACGGTTTTTATGCTAATGTCCTGGAACTTTAGTGGAAATGCGGCTTGTCGGTTGGTCAGTTGCTACCCGAAGCGTTAGTCATCACAACACGCGTATTTTTTTACTAAGTACCCAAATTCCAGTATCGCTTTAGATAAAGGTACATAATTTAGGTCATTTAAAACTGAAGAAATAGAACTATTTTTCACATTTAAACCTTCGCGTTGCTGGTGTTAGGTGGTAGGCGTTTAAACATCGATGTTTTAGTTTAAACGCGTTTAATACCCGTGTTTTTAATGTAATAAGAACTATTTTTAATACTGGATTTTTAACCGACTTCATCAAAAGGAGGAGGTTCTCAATTCGATTGTATGTTTTTTTTTTTTTTTTTTTTTATCGTTGTTCGCGCGTATCTTCGACATTTATGGACCGATTTAGATAATTCTTTTTTTGTTCGATTGAGTTTTCTTGCGAGATGGTCCCATTTTTTTTTTTTCAAATCGGTTCAGTAGTTTACAAGTAATCCTTAAAATACTATGATATTAAATCAATTAACTTGACAATTTTGTGTTACTTATGTTACTTATGAACAGAATTAGATGTTTTTTTTTGTTGGGGAAGGGATACCTTTGTGTAGTCTTTTTAACCGACTTCAAAAAAAGGAGGTATTCAATTTGTATGTATGTATGTTTCTCCGTGATTATCTCACGTTTGGCTGAGCCGATTTTTCTACCTAAATAATATACCTACACTACCTAATACAGAAGGTACTTACACTAAAAATAAAAAAATTGTTTAAAAAACAAAAAACCGACTTCAAAAAACCTGCCTCTAAAAAAAGCAAGAAATAATATACAAATCATTAGATACGCATTATCATTGTTATAATAAAACACGTCAATTGAAGTCGGTTGGGGCTTTTAGAATAAAAAAGGAAGATGTACTCCAGCCCCACCCGACTTTAATAGACGTGTTTTATTATAACAATGATAATGCGTATCTAATGATTTGTATATTATTTCTTGCTTTTTTTAGAGGCAGGTTTTTTGAAGTCGGTTTTTTCAAGTTCTGTCTGCATTGATATAGCGCTACAATATCGCAATCAAAATTCAATAGTACCTAGTTATATAATAATTTATGTATCTACTAAAAAGAGTTTAAAGAAAGTTTAAGAGGACAGTGTATCGTAAAATTTCATACTATTATGGCAAAAATCTATTACCATTGATCGTGAGGTATGTACGTAAACATTCCACTCACAAACTAGTCAAAGTGCTTGTAAAGATATAAAAGAATCTCTTTGACTTTGATTTGGTTTCGTCAAAGGCACTCTTTGAAGGCCTGACAAGAATAATTTATCCCAAGGACCAAACTTTTGCGGCAGAAGTTATTGACACGGCATCGTCCTATAAGTCTGAGCAAGTGGAGATTAACTTTTCCGAATCGTAGGGAATTCTAAAGGGACTAGTTTATAAAACTATAAACTCTTAAGATAGTCTAAAAAGTGTTCTTTAAAACCCATCAGACGACATCGACATTGTGATAAACAATCAAAGTCGTCAAGGAATGCTCGAACAAATAAAAACATAATTATAATACATAAATAATAACAATGTTCAATAAATAAACTAAAAAAATACATTGTCTCTACCTCTTTTACTTGAAACCACATTTCGGCAAGTTTAAGATAACATTGTTACTGATATTGAACCAAACATGAAGTTTAAAGAAAGATAAGATGGAATATGACTTGATATACATATTATGTTTGATTTTCGAATTGTGTCCCGACCGACCAGGTTGTCAGTTAGGAAAAATTAATATCAATCGACCAGCCAGATTGTCGGTTAAGAAAAAAAAAGCTAACCGCCCCACTAGGTGAAGAGTGGTTTGTCGATTAGTAATAGACGTAAATTATTGGCAATAACATAGCGTGTTTTCGGGCGAAACTTTCATAGAAGTTAATGTTGTTGTTGTAGCATTTGTAGCCTAGGGCACATCCAAAATAAGATTGGAACTATTCAAAAACTGTTTGGGTAATTGGATTAGTGATCGCAACATTTAGTTAGAGTCAACAACTGGCTCTTAAGGCGCTTATCGTTGCGCTTATCCACTAGCAACGCCAATTCATTTTCACAAAGGTGGCCACCGTCGTCGTTTCGATTGCATTTTAAAACTTGAATGAAAAATGTTAAAGAGTTATTCAAAAAATATTTGAGACAATTTAAGAAGGCATGGTTGTTTCCTTTTTCTAATATTGATTTGGTTTACACAATTACACGTAATAAAATAAATTTATTGGCGGCGCTCGTGGACCGCCTTAACACACACAATGCATTGCATTCCAGAAAAAAAATATCCACAAAAATAATATTTATTAAAAAACAAGTACCTAAGTACCTACCCACGTTTATATATTGAGTAAGGAATTTGCAACCTATGATCGTACAGTTAAAATATATGATTATGTCAACTCAACAGTAAGAGTCTGTCACAGGTGGAAAATAATGTAAGATTTAATTTGAATCTATCTTTAAATACAGTGGCATTTTATAATAGCCAACAGCTGCACTTAATTGACATTAATAAATTATTTAATAATTTTTATTTGACAAAAGATAGATATTATCTGCCTTCTTCTTTTACGCGACAAATAGCATTATCGCTATCTTTTTATTTTAAACAACTAGCCAATAATCTGGCTAGGAAAACATCTGCTTCTATTGAGCAGTTAACTTCTGACATGTGTAATTCAACTTTGGAATCCGTTCCAAATAATTCTGTTCATAATGTTAGTAATAATTTATTACATTTAAATTAGCATTTGAGACAATAGAGGCGTCCTCTAGCGCTAAGCTGACAATAGGAAAGCCAAACTGTTTAAGAATTGTTCACCAAAATATGCAAGGCTTTTCCGGCAAAGATTTAGAAATAAGCTTATTCTTAAACTCTGAAGATATTGATGTGTTATGTGTTACTGAGCATTGGTTGAAAAAGCACGAATTAATTTTGAGTTTGGATAATTATAAAGATGTTAGTTCATTTAATAGGAAATCTGCTATAAGAGGGGGTTCACTTATTATTCTACACAATAGTTTGCAATGTAAAGAGCGCAAAGATGTAGTATCCCTCTCAATTGAACGAACCATTGAGTTGTCTTGTGTGGAACTTGATCAAATAATTATAGTATGTGTATATAGACCCCCCAGCGCGAATTACTCTGAGTTTGAGTCCACTATGGAGGAAGTCTTAAAAATAACTTGTAGGAAAAATAAAAAAGTCGCGATTTGTGGAGATTTTAACGTCGACATCTTAGATCCTAAATTAGCCAAGTTGTCGAGTAGGTTCATAAACCTATTTAAATCATTTAATTTGCTACATACTTTTAATGAACCAACGCGAATCACGCCCACATCGGCAACTTGCTTGGATAACATTTTCTGTAACTGTAATGTACTTGAAAAATCAATTTTGAATTGTATTAAATCCGACCACAGTGGACAATTAGCCTCTATTGAGCACCATCATGTTCCGTCTAAACGGAAAATAATGTGTAGGCCAATAAAAAAACACTGTATTGAAAAATTCAGAAACAGTGTCTCAAGTAAAATTGAAACTTTACCAGAACCAAACTTTGAAGCCAATAACTTATATAATCATTTATTTAGCATAGTTCAAACTGAATTTAGTGAAACTTTAAAACAGAAAGTCATCAAATGTAATGATAGTACGAAATTTAGTGACTGGGCCACACCCGGCATATATAAGAGCAGAAGGAAATTATACGAACTTTATGCAGAGAAAGCTACTTCTTGTGATCCTAACTTCATTGAATTTGTCAAGAAGTATTCACAAACATTCAGAGAAGTTTGTATCCTAGCAAAGTCCAAGTACTTTGCAAATAAAATAAAATTAGCTGATAATAAAGTTAAGGCTACCTGGAATATTATTAACAAAGAAACGGGCAAATCAAAATCCAATATAAATTCCTTCTGTTTAAAAACTGGTGATCAAACTATTGAATCTGACAATGAGGTCGCTAAAGTCTTTGAAGATTTCTTTGCTAGAATACCTGTAGAAACTACCAGTACTCTTAGTGCTAGTCCCAACATCGCTGTCTCCCTTCTGGAGTCTAGTGTTGATAAGTGCAATGAAAGTTTTTCCTTTAAATATATAAACAGTGCAGATATCATTAAAGCTTTTAAAACAATTAATGTTAAAAAAACAGAAGATCTTTGGGGCATGTCAACAAGCATTATTAAATCAATAATTGATATACTAGCCCCCTACTTAGCTTTTATTTTTAACAAATGTATTGACGAAGGGGTCTTTCCTGACTTAATGAAAAATAGTAAATTGATTCCTCTTTTTAAATCTGGGGATAAAAGTGACCCAGCTAACTTTAGGCCAATATCTATACTACCAGCACTTAGTAAAATATTTGAAAAAATTATATATTCCCAATTATTAGATTACTTCACATACAACAATATACTTCATAAAAATCAGTTTGGATTTTCCAAGGGTAAAAGTACTTCTGATGCTGGAATTGCACTTCTCAAACATATTCTTGACGCTTGGGAAGAAAAGCAGGATGTAATTGGCATTTTCTGTGACCTTTCTAAGTCATTCGATTGCGTTGATCACCAAACACTATTAAAGAAGCTAGAACATTATGGTGTCTCTGATAAGTCGGTTAGTCTTATGAAATCGTATTTGTACAATAGAACTCAGAAAGTTGTAATTAATAGAACTGAATCTACTGGAGCCCCCATCAATATGGGTGTGCCACAGGGATCAATATTGGGCCCATTGCTGTTTCTAATTTATATAAATGACCTTCCCAACTTCGCGAGTAATTTATGTGAGACAGTACTATTTGCGGATGATACTTCCTTAGTTTTCAAAGTAAACCGAGGTAATAACTGTTCGGACGAAGTAAATAGTGCCCTCTCTAAAGTTTCACACTGGTTTAATAGTAATAATTTAGCACTTAACCCCAAAAAAACTAAATGTGTAAAATTTTCATTACCTAATGTTGAACAGACAAAATTAAATATTAATTTGAATGACGATGAAGTAGACTTTACTGAGAGTACAAAATTTTTAGGTATTACACTAGATTCTCGATTGTAATGGGATCCACATATTGAAGCCTTGTCAAGTAGACTTAGTTCAGCGGCATTCGCTGTTAAGAAAATAAGGCTTTTAACTGATATTGAAACGGCAAGGTTAGTATACTTTAGTTATTTTCATAGTGTAATGTCTTATGGGCTGCTATTGTGGGGCTCAGCAGCCAGTATTGAAAATATTTTTGTACTCCAAAAAAGAGCTGTTCGCGCCATATACAATCTACGGCGGAGAGATACCTTGAGAGAATTGTTCAAAGAAATAAATATTTTAACTTTGGCAGGCCAATATATTTATGAAAATTTAGTTTATGTAAGGAAACACTATGATTCATTTGATAAGAACAGCAACATTCACCAGTTTAATACAAGAAATAAAGATAAACTTGCCGTTCCAAGATTTAGGCTTGCAAAAACGAGAGGTTCATTTATGGGGAAAGGCATAGCCTTTATTAATAAAGTTCCACAACAAGTGATTGATCTTCCTTTGCATGAATTTAAAAACCATGTTAAAAAAACGCTCATGGATAAAGGTTATTATAAAGTTGACGATTATCTTAAAGATCAAAATGCGTGGAAATGATGTAGGTAACACATAACTTGCTAATATAAGTACTTTATTGAAGTAATATAATAAGTCTATGTTGTTGCCAATAATTCTGTCACCCTTTTGTAATTATGTTACCCTGGTAACGATATATTCAAGTTTGTAAATATCGTTACTTATGGCTGTTACAGCTGATAAGTTTCTTGCGCCCGTTCTTCTTGTCAGCTAAAAAAGTCTGGAACGGGTGGTAGGAAAATATAGACGATTCAAAAGTACTTAACAATTAAGTTTATTTGAATAAAGCTTATTTCACTTTCACTTTCACTTTCACTCCCTCGTGGAAATATTTCCACTTTTAGGTTGAAATGCTAATTCCACTGATAAAAAAAGGAAAAAGGTAGATGAACCCAGCCACCATAACAAAGTGGCTGACAATTTGAATGTTCCATTGTTGTTTTGAAATCCATGCAAGTTTGTATGCAAGTTTGTATTAAAATCTCTCTGAAAAACATTTCGCTGGTAATAAATCAATTTACTTTATCGTCAATTTTAACTGTAGGTGGTTAACTGTAGGTGTTTGTTTCAACACTGTAACATTTCGTTTGCAATGGTATATAATTTTTAATTTCTCATGTTTTTTATTGCAATCATTTTGCTTTCTATAGTCAGTAGTTTTTGTAAGTAAAGGCCTATGAAAAGCTTTTGGATATTAGTTTTCAATTCAGTGCCTTAGGATGGGTAGCCTATATAAGTATTTCATGCTCTCTTTAATAATTTCTGCGGTGGTGTCGTTACGTTACGTTCCCTCAAATATGGTTGAGCGAAGCGATGGCTGGTACCTAGATGATGGCTTCTGGGTACCTATCTTAACGCCTATTGAATTTTAAAAATTGCGTTTTCTATTTTTATTTTTATGTCTTGTATCAAGTGTTTTTAGGTAATTTCGGGTAGCAGACAGAGTGATTACTGATTTCTCAATTATAGTTGAAAGTTATTTACTCTCACAATCACCTATCTGATATGTACTTAGTAGGTATTTAATTTCAACCTACCTACCCATTGTGTGCAAACTTTTGTTAATTATTGTGGTGGAAAATGACCTCACTTTAAATGTGGAGCTCATTTTTCAATGTTGACGACTCTGTATAAAATATACAGGGACAAAAAAGCAGCCCTTGACGAGTTTCTTGCCGGTTCTTCTCGTTACAAGGTCTCCCGCTTAGGGTTTGCGAACCGATGGCGTAGCTTCTATGACATTCACAAGTGCTTGTAACAGCCTAGACTGAATAAATTATTTTTGAATTAGACTTTGAATGGAAAACTGTGTACGCAGACGATGTCAAAGTACACGTAAAATTAGATCCGTCTGTCGTTTCATGACACATGTGTAGTGTAGCGAACGTCGATCATCGTGTCCAATTAACGTATAGAATATGAACAGGCAGCATCACATAAACCTACTACGAAATCTCAATACAATCGATATTCAACTCTATAAAATTATATATACCTGTGACTGAAAATCGGTTGAGATTAGTTATTTGACATGTTTGTATATCCAGGTGTTACGGCACGGTGTGTTGTGGTTAGAGGTGGGCTGTTCCCGAACTTATATCCCGTTGGTATATTTGTGTTCGGGAATCGATGCCACAATGCCACATGAACAGAGGACCGTGTCGAAATAATTGACTGTCGAAATTCAGAATGACACTCCTATACTTATCATTTTGCGTCTAATTTATAAAATCTGGTGGCGAGTCGAAGAATTTTTTCTTGTTAGTACATTATTTAATATTTTAAATAAAAATAGCATTGTAAATGCTAAAATCACAAATTTAAAAATGCTACCAGGTTGATTATCGTCTTCGTCTTCTCTAAGATAAAGTTACTTTCCCAAACGTACCTATCTAAATTGTAGAAAAAATATTTTGAAACACCTGAAGCCCTACCATGAGTTGATGCAAACTGTTTACGTTACAGTAAACTATCGGATATATAGCTCACAGTTAATGCGAGTGAAAGAGACAAAACGATAGTTTACGGTAACGTAAACAGTTTGCAACAACTCATGGTAGGGCCACTGACCAAAAAAAAAACTTACTCGTCATGTTGCGTAAAAATAACAAACGATAAACTTCTAGTAAATTAAACTGACGTGTAATCTGACGCAAGAACAATGAAAATGCAAGTTGGCGCTGCCGCACACAGAGTAGCGGAAGCTTTGTAAAAGTACATTTTTTATTTTATTTTATTGTAAACACTGATTTAACTTGTACTTTTCTTCTCTAGGTATCTTCTCTGCCGTGGGGGATCATCGCACGGCACTCGAGGATCCCTGTCTCTTTCTACGTCTCGAAGAATCACTTCAAGCAGGAAAACCAACATCAGCATGATTCCTAGAACGTAAGTGTGACAAATCGTCGTTTATAAGTACTACACTACAACACCGCGCAAATCGATTTTGTCAACTATTCAGGAGAGACAAAAAACGAATCTCCAATGTTTGCAACACCGCTCAAGTACGAAAACTGATTAAACACCGCTTAAGTAAAGTTAAAAATCAAATTCTTTTCGCTTTCTTATTGGTGGAAAAGTATAGATTGCCATTGGTAGGTCGATGCGTGCTAAAAGCTTTAATAAAATAAAAACCAATAAAATCAAAATATGAAAACCGCATAAGATCGACTTGCGCGGTGTTGTTATGTAAACAACGAAATGTTTCTATAGGTATCTTGATTGTTAAGGAAATCCTTCTTTAAGAGGGAAGAATGTATTATTGTCACGTGAGTTGGCTCATGTTACCTCTTATGTAGATTCGGTAGTTTTGCATAAATCCATGGATGCGTGTCGGATGCCTTTTCGATTGAAAAACACTTTTACCGGATATGGTAGCGCGGTTATATTGAAAGTGCTTTGGTGATTTGTTAGTAATTTAGTTTTTAGCCTTTTCGATCTTTACATTTTTTGTTTATTTCATAGGACAAGTGTTGGCAGAGACAGCAGCATTCGTTTACTAAACAACGGGACTTCAAAGCTTTGAGAGAGGACTGTGGGCCGCTATCCCGCGAACAATAACCAGGCAAGTACCATAAACTTTATAGTTTTACTTTTTATTAGACTGTGCACTCACATGACACAATAAACACACGACTGACTCGTAGTCACTCCAATTTGTCACACCGGTGTGTGACAAAGAAGTATTTTTTTCCTCACAGTCACATTACAGTCAAGTCAATTTCAAGACGAGTTTCCATTTCTTTTATAATAAGTATACTAATGATATTATCGGGTGCAGACCACAATATTGGTTGGCAACATATTCTGTAATCTGTATATTCGGTATCTGGGATAACAATATACAAGATTATTTGTAATTGTAAAACACCATCAAACTCGCAGGAATAGATGACTAACGACTTTTCCGAAAACTGACAAAAAAATCTACTTTCATACAAAACAAAACTCGATCGGATAAAGTCGATTTTTTGTCTGTTTACGGTAACGTCGTAGAACAAAATGTTGTTGTTTATGATTATGATTTTAGTAACCTATAAGTAGGTACCTACTCCTTCGAGGTTGTTGGTGTTCTACTAATAACCATGGATTACCAGAAGTCGGAATGCGGTCAGCAATTTTTGGCAAACGAAACTCCACTGAGAGTCCGCTCTAAGTACAGGTGGCCGGCAAACATCTTGAAATCGGGTGGGGACTGCGCAGAACGCGTGTTTTGGGTATGCGTAGCGGTGAGGTATTGTAGAGGCGGGAGGGGGCGCGCGCTATTGGTTGCTTGCAAGTGCACATGCGCGAACTTATCCCCACTCCGTCAAAAGAGCGTCAAGATGTTTGCCGGCATCTGTAGCGTTTTAGAAAACGGCCTCAGCGGACTTTCTGTCAAAAACACACCTTTTTATTTTGTCCAGGTGCGGTCCAAAGAGAACTACAGCAAGGGTCTCCTGTTCAAAACGGACAATATGGCGCCATTTCCGAAGTGCTGCGAAAACGAAAATGGCGCGATACATGTCGAGTCGAATATCGTCGAGAAAGAAGATGGCAGCACTGAAAGCTTTTTCTTGCAGCTAGAAGGGTCTTTTAAATCTAGTTAAAATATAGTTTATATTTTTTAATAAGTAGACAATTAAAAATAGTTTTAAGCGTTAACGAAACAAATATTAAGTACTAACATTACATCGCAAACACTCACACATCAAAATCATATTAAATTTCTTCAGCGTTTTTAACCACAACAAAAAGATCTAAGTACACAGGTTTATTCAAGAATGGAATCAAAACATACAGCCACAACTCAAAGTACGACACGGTATAAGAAAGGTACTTAGCGGCTATTTCGATGCGACATTTTCTTTGAAAAGGGCGGGCGCCGCCCCGTGGCGTATTTTCTCTCCTAGCCAGCACAAATATTTTTATTTATTCTGTACTGCAGTGCAAGCGATCTTATTGGTTTTCCAAGAAATTGCTAGTGGGCAACAGACTCAAAAAGCAAAGAATACATTTCAATTATTTAGATGCGTATTTTTTTAGGAGCTCCATTTCATAAAGGGAAAATGGAATCTTTATTTAAGTTAAACGTTGGGATCGTACATGTACAGTCAGCAGCACATCAGACTATACATGTTGACCTTGAGACCGCCTTTGTGCCGTACGTAATAAGAGCTGTTTTCGTAGTTCAACTGTTTAACCTAGCGTGCTGCCGTGCGTATATACCGGCACATAACTTGGCAAGACAAAGATGCGACAAAAGATGGGCAGCAGCTAGGTACCTACTACCAAACACCTAACTTGGCGCATCTTTTGTCTCATCTTTGTCTTAGCTATATGCCTATATGTCTTAGTTATATGCCGGTATCTGTACCAAGAATAATTAGTTCTTCAAAACTTTTTTCATTCACTTTTTGTTTTTGATACGTTTTCAGAGAGACAATTACCTATTGTATTTCTTTCTTTGTGCTGGATTTCCAAAGCATTTCTTTTAATGTGTATTATTAAATATGGAAGACAATTAAAACTCGGGAATATTATGAAAAAAATAGTATTGATACCTATTTCATAAATTCATAAATTTCTATTTCAAAAAAACAAATGTAATAGGTTAGTATTATAGTCAGGCTATTTGGTATATTTAAGTATTAAATGTTATTTTAAGTATTGTGCAATATGGAATAAGGAATTAATAATAAAAAAAACATATTTGTACAATTTGTAACATATCAATGTAAATATACCTATCCAATTTGTGCTACTAGAAAGTATTTTTATAGTAGTTTATAATATGGAAACAGCAATACCTACTTACTTATATTTTTTACTTCTATCGTAATAACTTAAGTTTGAAATTTGAACTAAACTTGTTTTGACCAATGGCGCGTTTAACTGAATTATTAATCTCTACAAAACCCAGATTTGGGTAATAAATTGTTTGTGAATGAAAACATAAATTAAACGTATTACTAAATAATATACTAACCTACTAGAAAAAAAAATACTCGTCACCAGATCATTTTCTCGGAATCGAACTCGCGACCTTTGGAAAGTCCGGTGCATTTATGCTCTCTTTCTCCCGAGTCACTAGCGCCATCGTCGAAATTTTTCTAGTTCTACTCTTTCCCTGCAAGCCAGCGTTATTTCAACAATCAATTGAAATATTTGACAATCGATTAAGATTAAACAGCTAAGTTTGTGGGTATATAATTTTTAAATTCGAGATTTTGGCATTCATAATGCTATTTTTATATAATCCTACTAATATAATTTTGTCCATATGTTTATTTTTAGTTTATTTAGTATCTATTGATGTGAATGCTAAAATATCAAATTTAAAAAGTAATAGGTAGGTAGGTACTTACTTATCAATGAAACAACCGGAAAGAAAATTAACTTTGAACTAAGTAGGCCTACCTATGTAAAAAATACAATTCTCATAATACCAATAATCTACTTTATTAATATTTTTTAAATTAACTTTTGCTTAGTGACACTGTTTCCAATAATAAACTACTTATTTATTATATTGCTAAACAGAATTATTCAACTTTGTGAATGTAAATAGTCATAATGTTTATAATAAAAGATGTTAGAATATTTTTAATTAATATAACTAAAGTACCTATTTAATAAAAAAAAGTCACCGAATTTCCTTTAGTCATAAGTATAACTATGAAAATTAATTATTACAATCCGGCTGTAAAGATGGATAAAATTTCTTAGCGAAATATTTAAAATATATTTTTCATTTCTCAATATATGAATTAAATTGTTATTTTACCTTATGGAAATTATAATTCTAAAGATATGTTTTAATAATTCCTATAATATTTTATTTAAGTAATAGTTAGTGTAAATCTCGTATTACCTACGTAGAAAGACTACAAATTCCTATAAGTACTTATTGTTTTTTTTTAATACCGACTTACATTTAGGGCTGCCACCTCTCCGGGTTTGACCCGGAGTCTACGGGTTTGAGTAGTGGATGTCCGGGCTACGGGTTTAACATCGATGTCTCCGGGTGGCGCCTGACAAAAATCGCGCTGCGCGGCCGTTTTTCTACTATAGACTAACAAGATTAAATTTACTAGATCAGTGGATGAAAGTGTCTAAAAATCGCGCTGCGCGGCCGTTTCTTTACTGTAGATGAGAAAGACAAGACTACAAAATTAATGGATAAAACTGACTAAAAATCGCGCTGCGCGGCCGATTTTCTACTGTAGACTGACAAGATTAAATTTACTAGATCAGTAGATGAAAGTGTCTAAAAATCGCGCTGCGCGGCCGTTTCTTTACTGTAGATGAGAAAGACAAGACTACAAAATTAATGGATAAAACTGACTAAAAATCGCGCTGCGCGGCCGTTTCTTTACTATAGATGAGAAAGACAAGACTACAAAATTAATGGATGAAACTGACTAAAAATCGCGCTGCGCGGCCGTTTTACTACTATGGACTTGCAAGATTACTAGATTAGTGGATGAAACTGACAAGTGTCTAAAAATCGCGCTGCGCGGCCGTTTTACTGCTATACTGTAGATTTGCTAGATTACTAGATTAGTGGATGAAACTGTCAAAAAATCGCGCTGCCCAGCTGTATTTCTACTCATAGGCTGGCAAGATTTCTAGATTAGTGGATGAAAGTGTCTAAAAATCGCGCTGCGCGGCCGTTTCACTGCTATACTGTGGATTTGCTAGATTACTAGATTAGTGGATGAAACTGTCAAAAAATCACGCTGCCCGGCTGTTTTTCTACTCATAGGCTGGCAAGAGTGGATGAAACTGACTAAAAATCGCACTGCGCGGCCGTTTTTCTACTGTAGACTAACAAGATTAAATTTACTAGATCAGTGGATGATAGTGTCTAAAAATCGCGCTGCGCGGCCGTTTCTTTACTGTATACGAGAAAGGCAAGATTACAAGATTAGTGGATGAAACAGACTAAAAATCGCGCTGCGCGGCCGTTTTTCTACTATAGACTGACAAATAATTCCTAGATTAGTGAATGAAACTGACCAAAAATATAAACGCTCGAGTTTAAAAAATCCGATTTTCCTTACAGTTGTCAACTTATTTAAGTAATTTAAATAAATAATAATATTTATTTACCTACCCAAAATATGATTTATTAAAAAAATGCGATTTTTCGAAAATCTCCGGGTGTGCTCTTGTTGAAAGGTGGCAGCCCTACTTACATTATGTTATTTATATTTTTTCTAGTCACTTGTTTTCGTTCATTGTAACGCCTGGTAGTTTGTAAATTAATAAAATGGATCAAAATTAATTAATATTAAACTTGCAGTTTTATTTAGCTAACTGATTAATTAATACCTACCTAACATACCTACCTACATTGATAGAAGAAAGAACTTCGACCTTCGTTCGTCATCTTTTTTTTTTATTTTAGATATTTTGACTCAAACATTCAAACACTTAGGCAATGTTAGTTCGTTGCATTTATATAGGCATTTAAGGCATCTTAACGCCTTAAATTATATATTCAAGTTTGTAAATATCGTTACTTAGAGCTGTTACTACAGCTGATAAGTTTCTTGCGCCCGTTCTTCTTGTCAGCTAAAAAAGTCTGGAACGGGTGGTAGGAAAATATAGACGATTCAAAGCTTATTTGACTTTGACTTTAAATGCGCGCTGAAAACTTATGCGCAAAAAAAACGAATTTTTAAAAGGTTGTCCTGTCCATTACAAGGTGAACGGTCGGCTTCTGAATATTTTACAAGTCAATGCTAGATGAACACTTTATAATAGTTGTACCTACATGTGACATAGTAGATACTAAACAAAATACTTTTTTAAATTATTTACAAAATGAAAAGACCGAGGTTTTTGTTAATCAAAATAAGTAGGTACCTACTAGGTTACATTTAAGTTCGGTAAATGTAGTGACGAAGTCAAATTAACTCTGTTTGGCTCATACTGTCAATGTTCATACACTTGCCAGTTATGGGCCAACTTTAACCGTACATCCTACAGTTCCATAAGGGTACAATACAATGATGAAACATCCAAGATACAGCAGCGCGTCGAGCATGTTCGCGGACGCCCGTACCTACACCGGACTTTTAAGCTGTTATGAGAAAGAGCTTCGTTTTTTGTTAACTTTTAATGTAAAAAATTACTGAGTTATTTTATTTTATTTATGTGTCATTTTGACTTTTAATTTATTTTTCTCACTTATGCTCTGAAATCTTATCATTCCATTTGAAAAAGGAATGCGGGGCGTTCCACATTTCCGAGGGGGTCTGGTTCATCACATTCTAAATTTAAAATTCAGGCCAGGAATGAATTTCAATACTTACTTCCCGCACCAGCACCGGGTGCGGGAAGTAGGTACAGTGCGAAGATGATCTGGGTGGTCTGCGGCAACTTCTTTTTTTTGTTTTAGCTGTTCACAAAAACAAAAAAAGCAAAGGCACATTTGCACCATTCAGCCATAACTTTAGTTCCTTTTTTCTGGCACGCAAGCCAACGACAAGACAGTTAATATTATAAAGGTAAAATTATTTAAAAGGTACTATAATAACGATACAATAAAAAAATGGTGCGCACAGAGTATATTACTATAAGAATAAATAAATATTACATTGTATTGTACCAGATTTATCAGAGACAAATCCTCTAAGTAATCTTGAATTATGTACAGCGCCATCTACCGCCGAGAAGCGAAATGAGATGGGTTTTTTTCTTCTCGGCGGTAGATGGCGCTGCACGTAATTCAAGATTACTCAGAGGATTTGTCTATGATAAATCTCATTTTGCTTTTCGGCGCTTCAGCGATTAAACTGCTGGAATGCACCCAAAAAAAAAACTGGCGGGAATTAAATTTAATTAAAATTCAATTGAAAAGCTTTTTATTTCCTCGCATTTCTTGAGAAAAGCACTATACAAGCCTTGTTCTGGAAGCTACTTGCATTGCAAACCATCCTCGACAATGCAATCGCTAGCTTCCCGTTCACGGCTGTAATGTACTATTGTATTTGACTTGAATGTTTATTGGGTTTTTTATGCCTTTAAATAAATCATTGTTATTATTATTTACGTAAAATTTTGTTTTTCTCAGCATATATAAAGCTGGTTTATCTCTAATTACGGGCCTAGGCCAAGTAAATTACCAGGGTTTGGTGATTATGTGATTATTAATTTCTGAGTTTCTATTATTGTTATTACTGAAATCTTCAAATTTTGGTCAATTTTTCTCTCATTGTAGTTTTTTTTTCTCTTAAGTTAAATTCATTATAGTCTTCGCTATGTAATTCTCATCGTTGGAAACTGTTTTGGCTAATGATCTAGTCATAGTTATTATAATTACCTGTATTATAAGAGCTGTAAGTATGTTTATTTAATAAGCAAAAAAATATATATATATTATATAGGTAGGTACTTAATGGAAATCAGAAAACACAGTTTTGACTGACGTCACCACAGTTTTTATAAATAAAAAAGTAAGTACACCCATCCATTACCAACATCTCAACTCAAGCAACACAAAAAATGACTGACAAATGCCCAACAGACGCCATCATTATTAATCTTACTTAGGTAGGTACCTACTTCTCAATACCGGAGGCACATTAATTTCCATAATAGGGTAGATATATTACGTCGCGAACAGATCTTTGTTCTACAAGTCCCTTTTTCAACGTTCTTTCAGCCCTATAAATCCGTATAAGTATTATTAAAATATTCAGTAAGTAAGCTGAAACTACGTATTCGTCACCAATTCATAAGTACCTAGTGGACTAATGAAGTAATGAACTAGACGTTAATATGACAACATCTTATGTTAGGTACTCATTCATATACCATTATTACGAAAGATACAAAAGTGAATATAGAAATAATTAATAGGATAGGAGAAATTACTCTGTAATAAATAGAGACTAAGTTCATAGCTTTTCCATTATAAATGTACTTACTTACATGTTTACGATAACTGTATGTAAGTAGGTACCTACCTATCTCGGTTGGGTGTTAGGAGGAGGCGCTACGCGCACCTCATAGCGATCTGACGGGGACCACGCGGGCGATGGGGGGTGACCCATCGCCTGCATTGCACGGTCCCCGGCCGTTTGGGGAGATGGCCAAACTTGCCCGGCCATCTCCCGACCGCGAGGAGGCCCGGTTAGCCGGGCGAGCCACCGGGTCAAGTGGGGTGATTACCACCCATGGCCCCCCGTATGACCAACCGGTGGCGAGTGGGCAAGTGCCGTAGTTTTTTAGTGGGTATTCCCTCCTCCCGAGATCCCATCGAACCATCTGGTTGGGTGGGATCACGGGAGGCAGTCGTGGAGGGGGCGAGTCCCACATACCCCCTTCCCGATCACCAGCGGGAAGGGAAGCGCATAAATGCGTTTTTCTACGGCATACAAAAAAAAAAAAAAAAAAGGTACCTACCTATCTAAACAAGACTAAGGTCTTGTTGCCAAAAGTACCTAGGTAGGTTCCTACATAAAAAGCATAATTGCAATGTCTACGTGCTATTTTGACAGAATCTTACAGCTACCTACTGAAATTTTCACTAATAAATCAGTCATTTGAGTATTTTTTATTTTTATTTTAATTTGGGACAAAAACAGTTAAGTATACAATGTGTTTTATATAGTAATACAATTGTATGCGTTACAGGCGACATCTTATATTATTGTAAAACCAACTTCATTATCCACTAGTTACTTAAAAGTCTATCTAAATACACTGGCCAGCAAAACTATTTAGTTTCAAGTCTAGTCACACTTTTAAAATTGCAATAACTGTTTAAGTTCACAAGATATACTTTCTGTTATGTTGATTGAAAATGTTACTAATGTATAGTTTAGGTAGGTACTATAGTTTCAAAGAAAGCTGATTGCTATAAAACTTTTTTATTATAAATCTCTATCTTCTATAGTTTAGAAAAAAATAAATAAAAGTGTAGTAGGTACTTAGTTTTGCAGGCCAGTGTATACCTATGCTGTGCGCTTCAGAAGTGGTTAAATCACATAAAATTTATCAATTTTGAATTTCAATTAATTATTATACTTAATAGGTACTGTATTCAATAATAAATAAGACAAACCAAGGATAAACCATTGAAATGCCTTGCTTAGCCTCTCTCCTAATCATTACAGCTACTTACCGAAACAGCCATGCCTGGTAAGTAAGTAGGTATACCTGTGTCAATCGATATGTTAAGGACGCCATTTTGCTCTTTAAGTGAGAAAATAATAATACATTTTCCGACAACACTTCATCAAAAACTAGAGTAGGTATATTGAACATAATTATTTTTGTTATAGTAAGTCTAACTACATTAATAATTAGTATGTTTATAGAAAATGTAGTAGGGGAAGGTGGGGCTCAGTGTAACAAGGGGCACAGTATAACAGTGGCTATAACTCTTTGACCTTCTAATATTTTACTAGGGTTTCTGAACTGAATTGTCAAACACATCTGTCGCCATCTTAAGCCAGTTGTCATTTTTGACAGTTGTCTCTGGGTACGTAAATTTTAAACGGCTGTTATATTTTATGTATTTTGAAATTTTAAAATAGCAATAGTATATTTGTGTTTTAACCTTCATTATTGCAGCTTTAGTGAGTAAGTTTATTTTGTATTGTACCGCTATATTATGACACGTTTAAATACTAGATATTTTGGCTGAAATTATTACCTATAAATTTTGGGCTAATTTAGGTTAATTAGCGTGATATTTAGATTTCAAATGAGAGACTAAGGACTGAAGTTATATTGAGAGACTTTAAAAGTGCCATTTCATTAATTATTTGATTTCCACGAGGGATTATATCTTTTTAGTTGCACTGTGCCCCACCTTCCCCTACTTTGCAATATTATGCAAAAAAAACACATTGCAATATTATTATACAAAATTTTATTGTTTATTTTCTAGTATTTCAAAAGCCCGTCTATTTTATAGCACTATTAACTCATTGCATCTTATTCATCAAACAATATTCTACCTATCCTATCCCATTCTCATAATGGTTAATATCAGTTTAATTATGCTCGTACTAGTTTTATTACTTGGGTGTCTACAATAAAAATTAAATTGCTCATTTTGCTTATATTAAAGGCGATATTACACTGGGGGTTGCTTTTACAGCATTATTCTCTTAGTTATGCGTTCAACCTTTGGTGGTAGCTTCGCAAAGCAAATTAGTTTAGCTAGCTGTCTTTTAATTGTATTTTTTAATTATTTATATTAACAACGTTAAATTAATACAAGCCTCTTTACTACCTAACCTACCTACCTACTAGAAAAAATTACACGTTACAAATAAATGCAAATTATACAAAGAACGAACCAAGTATTCTTTGTCTCTTTATTTTATGCAATAAGGTCAGCATACAATAAATAATTCTTGACATAATCTCCTTAGGGACTTCATTACGCTCTCTTTACCATAGGACGCACTATTTACATCCGTTTTTAATCTGCGGTCTTCATCTTCACAGTAGGTACCTACTTACCTACCTACCTATTTGTACAGTTAGTCTATGATTTCACCGAAGAGATGCTTTTAGTTCCATTTTCAAAAATAAGAATAAGAAATAGTATTAAGTCGAGCGAGTTTGTATTCGTGATTATAACAAGTACAAGAGCCGAGATAAAATAGCATAATAACCCCTGGGGGATAAAGTTTTTTATTTTTTAATGTTTGTCTATTACCAATGAGCCTACTAAAACGAAATAGTAGATTGTTATACAAGACGCTAAAAGTACCCATTGCATACGAGGTATTTTTATTCCCGAGCTTTAGCGAGGGAATAAATAGAAACCGAGTTACAATGGGTTTTAGCGTCGTGTGTTACACTATACTTTTCACTACGATTGCGAGAAAATAAAATACAATATTAAATAGTTTATACCTACTTACTTACTTCCGTAAACGAATCCACTCGTTTTTTTTTCCTCCACTTCATAAACTTTTTGTACAATAAGTATTTAAATAAATGATTTGTGCTTGACGGCAGAAGATTAAAATTATTTCTTTCCAATTACAGTCACACAATTCAATCAGTTTGTAATTATAAAAAAATTCTAAAGATTTCGCGCCATGGTACCTTTTTTAATTTCTGCTGTAGCAGCTAAGCAACACAAACACGCATTCTACGATTCACTCTGTACACAGAGTATAAATAAGTCTATGATTTTACCGAAGAGATGCTTTTAGTTCCATTTTCAAAAATAAGAATGAGAAACTGGGGGCCTATTACGAAACTTGGTTACGATAGTCGTCCGCAGTTCGTCGGTTATAGTTATTACAAATATTTTCAATGTAGCTATCGTAGTCCATAGTCTATTGAACGAATAATGACGGATCCACTAGAGAGAAACTGTCAAATTTACGCAATCACTTTGCAATATCGCATACGCAAGTGCTTTGTAATAGGAATCAATCAGAACGAAGCACGGACGCAGCCGCGTGTATCGCATTAAACTTTTCGTAATAGACCCCCACCCAGTATTAAGTCGAGCGAGTTTTTATTCGTGATTATGAATAAAAACTTTTTCGTTTTAGTACGCTCATTGGTAATAGACAAACATTAAAAAAGAAAAAACTTTATCCCCTAGGGCTTATTATGCTATTTTATCTCGACTCTTGTACGTTACAATGACGCACTTTTTGAGCAAGAGGAGTGAAAATGTCTTTATTCATAGTCACGAATAAAAAATCGCTCGACTTAATACTGTTTCTCATTCTTATTTTTGAAATGGAACTAAAAGCATATCTTCGGTGAAATCATACTTATTTATACTCTGTGCACAGAGTGAATCGTAGAATGCGTGTTTGTGTTGCTTAGCTGCTACAGCAGAAATTAAAAAAGGTACCATGGCGAGAAATCTTTAGAATTTTTCTATAATTACAAACTGATTGAATTGTGTGACTGTAATGAGAAAGAAATAATTTTAATCTTTTGCCGTCAAGCACAAATCATTTATTTTAATATCGTACAAAAAGTTTATGAAGTGGAGGATAGAAAAACGAGTGGATTCGTTTACGGAAGTACTTATGTATAAACTATTTAATATTGTATTTTATTTTCTCCCAATCGTAGTGAAAAGTATAGTGTAACACACGACGCTAAAACCCATTATAACTCGGTTTCTATTTATTCCCTCGCTAAAGCTCGGGAATAAAACTACCTCGTATGCAATGGGTCATTTTAGAGTCTTGTATAACAATCTACTATTTCGTTTTAGTAGGCTCATTGGTAATAGACAAACATTAAAAAAGAAAAAACTTTATCCTCTAGGGGTTATTATGCTATTTTATCTCGGCTCTTGTACGTTACAATGACGGACTTTTTGAGCAAGAGGAGTGAAAAATAATAATTAACTAGGTCCGGATGTGGCTGTGGAACTCGGTGGCGCAGTGGTTTAGCGCCTGGCCCAGCGATTGCGGAAGTTAAGCAACGTTCGCAAAAGTCGGTCATGGGATGGGTGACCACAAATGTATTATCTCGAGCTCCTCCGTGCTTCGGATGGCACGTTAAGCCGTTGGTCCCGGCTGCATTTGCAGTCGTTAACACCCACCAATCCGCATTGGGCCCGCGTGGTGGGTTATGGCCCATCCTTCTTACCACCCATAAGGAAGGCCTGTGCCCCAGTAGTGGGGACATCAAAAATGGCTGATGGACAACTAGGTCCTACCTATTTAATCTGTAGAATACTTTTGTAAATACTAAGGAAGTTAGGACTTCAAACGAAAGATTCTTACACGACGTGTTTAACCATGCTTTGTAATTTGTATATAAATCATGAAAAGCCCGAATTAATTATTTGCGCCTTTTGTAGGTAGGTACTTTGTGCTTATGAAATTGTTTTCAATTTTATCAAGTAAGCACCTAATTCCTTGTTTTGGTTAATTAATTGAAGATGCTTAATTTCCTACGTCTAAATAAATTCTTATTAAGTAGGCACTTAATGATGAAAATAATACAATCTCAGCCTATTTGTTATAAGTACTTACTTACGTGTAAGTAGGTACCTAAGCAGCTTTTTAGTTAAACCAAACAAAGAATCTTCAATAATTTTGCTCTGTCTGTAACCAGTACCCACTGTTTAGTTTACCCTGTCATAACATAATGTTCTCTATGGTCATAACAACCAGGGAAACCACAAATAACTGACCGAATGTGCAGACATAGTTCCTTTGTCTCCATTGTATGTACAATCTGACCCAGCATTTTGGTACATCTTTGCCCATTTGTCCTTTTATATGACGTAACGGTGGGGGCTAATGATAAATCGAGGACCCAAAGGACCGAATGTACCTATACATACAACATAGGTACCTTTAGATCAGGGGTGTCCATACTTTTTCTTAAGGCGATTATTATCTACACAGTGGCGCCCTCACCTTAATTAAATTTATTGCTCGCTAAGTACATAGGTAGGTACTGTATCGAAAATTCAAACGTTGAGATTTAAGCTAAGGTTCTATACTTTATTTACAAACAATAACCTCAGTAAAATATAGTTTGTTGTAGTAGTAGTAGGCGAAAGAGCAAAAAGTGGCCACTTTTAGCACTTTTGCCTACTAATACGAACTATATTTTAGAAAGTTTATTATTTGTAAATAAACTATAGAACTGTAGCTTCAATCGCAACGTTTGAATTTTCGATACATTATGTAGGTACTTAGCGAGCAATAAATTTAATTAAGATGAGGGCGCCACTTGAGGGTACTAATCAGCTTAAGGTGGTACCCTGAGCGAAAGTGGCGCCGAGGTGAATTATATTTAATATTATAATTCCCTCAAATATGGTTGAGCGAAGCGATGGCTGGTCCACGCGTCATGCTCGTGAACGGGTGCTGCCAGTGGGAATGGGTCTGCTTCTGAGTACCTATCTTAACGCATATTGAATTGTAAGAATTGCGTTTTTTTTTTTTTTTTTTGTTAATTTTTATGTGTTGTATCAAGTATTTTTTGGTAAATTTTGCCTACTTAGGTGCACTTTCGAGTAGCAGACATAGCGATTACTGATTTCTCAACTAGTTGAAAGTTATTTACTATCACAATTAACTATCCGATATGTAGTAGGTATTTAATTTCAACCTACCTACCCATTGTGTACAAACTTTTGTTAATTATTGTGATGGAAAATGACCTCACTTTAAATGTGGAGCTCATTTTTCAATGTTGACGACTCTGTATGAAATATACAGGGAGAAAAAAGCAGCCCTTGACGAGTTTCTTGCCGGTTCTTCTCGTTACAAGGTCTCCCGCTCAGGGTTTGCGAACCGATGGCGTAGCTTCTTTGACATTCACAAGTGCTTGTAACAGCCTAGACTGAATAAATGATTTTTTGATTTTGATTTTGAAAGGGTAAAACGGGACCCTATTACGAAGACTCCACTGTCCGTCTGTCTGTCTGTCTGTCACCAGGCTGTATCTCATGAACCGTGATAGCTAGACAGTTGAAATTTTCACAGATTATGTATTTCTGTTGCCGCTATAACAAATACTAAAAACAGAATAAAATACATGTTACCGTGTTTTTTCCCGATTTTTGGTACGGAACTCTTCGTGCACGACTCCGATAGTCGCACTTGGCCGGTATTTTCTCCAATTTCAATTGTTCACCAGTTAATCTTATGTTACTTGCAAACTATCGATCTAACCCTTGTATAAATTCCAATATTAATGATGAATACTTCAAAAGACAATGCAACTTATTGGTCCAATTTTTAAAAAAAGTATGGTAGTAGGTACAGGAATGAAATTCGTTTATTATTTCTGGCTTTAGTGCATTGTGACTTTTTTAAAGATATTTTGATGCCATAGTAAGTCAACCGACCCTAATAATAATATCTATAGGTACTTGGAAACAAGTTTCATTCCTTTCCTTTATTTTTTTTAATACACAGTCTTTACACACACCTTGTCACTTTGGTATTTAGAGCAAAAAAAAATTTGAAAAGTATATAATACTAAAAAGAAAGATGTAAATTGAATATTTCGGAATTTTATTGTGTATAAAAAATTAAACAGTATGTAAATAGTTCTAATTCTAATACACAATTTTAAAAATGTTTATCGTGGAGATTTAAAGGCCCACAGTCTAGTATTTTTAGACGGTATCGTTACATTCCCTCGTAGTCACTGCTAGAAGTAGATAGCAAAACTGCTAAAAGTGGCCGTTTTTGACACATTTGCTATCTACTTCTACGAATGACTACGAGGGCATGTAGTAATACCTTCTAAAAATACTAGACCATGGGCCCTAAAATCTCCACGATAAACATTATTAAAATCTTTTTCTATAATTAACTTATTAAATAAAAACATCTGAGGGCGCCACATTCGGTCATACAACCGCCTTAAGGCGATTATTACCTACACAGTGGCGCCCTTACCTTAATTAAATTTATTGCTCGCTAAGTACATAGGTAGGTACCTAAGTACTGTATCGAAAATTCAAACATTGACTTTATTTACAAACAATAACCTCAGTAAAATATAGTTTGTTGTAGTACTTAGTAGTAGGCAAAAGAGCAAAAAGTGGCCACTTTTAGCACTTTTGCCTACTAATACTACAACGAACTATATTTTAGAAAGTTTATTAATTGTAAATAAACTATAGAACTTTAGCTTCAATCGCAACGTTTGAATTTTCGATACATTATGTAGGTACTTAGCGAGCAATAAATTTAATTAAGATGAGGGCGCCACTTGCGGGTACTAATCACCTTAAGGAGATCGACCTAGCAAAAATCTAGAGATCGACATTTTGACCGATTAACCCACCAAATATTTACCAAGAAAAAAAAATGCATAAATAAAACTGCATTTTGGTGCAAAGTGTGAAATCTGCCACCCTAGCCAAAGTAACATTTGCAAATTTTCGTTATCGCTTCGCTTCGAAACTTGTATGGATTTGACGTTTTAAAATTCGATTGTTAACCCAGATGTTACTGACATATTATATTGGGTTCGAACTTAATGATTTTTTGGAGGCGGCTTTATAACTCTTAGATGACGCGGGGAAAAATAATAAAAAATATATTTTCCAAGTGGAAAATTGATAGTGATTGAAAAAACGCTTGCCTATCAAATAACAAAAATAAAATAAAATAAAAGTACCCACATTTTCTTCAAACAACCACGTTGTTTTAAAATAACGGTAGTAAAAAGTGGGTACGAAACCTTATGTCAATCCCATATATGTTTCGAAAGCGAAGCGATAACGAAGATTTGCCAATGTTACTTTGGCTAGGCCCTCTGGTTATCCTTGGCGATCGACATTAAAACCTCTCGCGATCGACCGGTCGATTGAAAAAAAGCAAACCCATTCGTTAACAGTACCTACCAATCACATCAGCTAAGAGTATCTACTCACCTACCTACTCATAATCCCGGTTAGTACCGAGCCGCAATTTGTCTGTTGTCTCGACACTCGGTCCAAAACAGTGACAGGTCAATTTCCTTATACTCTTCGTATTCGTCCTCATTTCCGGTACGGCTTCGAATTACTTACACTTGTACTTTGAACAAAGGCCAGAATTGCCTAAGCATAAGGCAATTCGATTTGTTTCAAAATGAACTTGTGTTCATTGTAGTGAGGTCACAAATGTCACAATTCCAGGGCTTTCGAGCAGATTTTATTCTGCGCCTTGCTTTTTAGGGTTCCGTACCCAAAGGGTAAAACGGGACCCTATTACGAAGCCTCCACTGTCCGTCTGTCTGTCTGTCACCATGAACCGTGATAGCTAGATAGTTGAAATTTTCACAGATGATGTAGGTAGGTATTTCTGTTGCCGCTATAACAACAAATACTAAAAACAGAATAAAATAAATGTTTAAGTGGGGCTCCTAGGCTTCCACTCCCATACAAAAACCGTGTTTTTTCCCGATTTTTGGTACGAAAATCTTCGTGCGCGACTCCGATACTCACTCACTCCGATATTTAGAGCTAAAAAAAATTGAAAAGTAGATAATACCAAAAAGAAAGATGTAAATTGAATATTTTGGAATTTTATTGAGTATAAAAAATTAAACAGTATGTATATAGTTATATGATAAAAATGTAAACAGAGTAAATTGTTGCTACAATAATTAAATGCTTAGTTTAAAAAGTACTTTAAACATCAAAATTATTACTTTTTTTATTGCATTTACATTTAAAATTATAGAATTTCTCTGAAGGATTCATAAAACTGTGACTATTCACATTGCAACAGCTTCATACACACACACGACAACACCTCAGAGTATACATGTTGACCGTGAGACCGCCTTTATAATAATAATAATTTATTTCATATTCAGATATTACAATCCATTTTGTTAGTAACAATTAACTTAAATCCTATGTTAGTATATCAGGGCAAAGCAATTAGAATAAAATTTCAATATTTCAATAGTAGCTTTCAATTAAAAAATTGTAAATTAAATTAAAATTAAATTAAATTGTAATTGTAGATTATTTAATTAAAAGCTACGTATGACCTTCACCCGTGCCCCGACTGAACAGTGTCTTGCGACGCTATTCCATCAAGACACGAATAAAAGCCCTCATAACATTCGAGTTATACTTCTCGGCTGGATTATGCCCTATTTATGCCCTACGTACGCCCTATTTATGCCCTACGTAATAAAAGCTGTTTTCGCACTGTATAACCTGGCATGCTGTCTTCACATTTAAGAATAATAAATAATCATTACTTATGCATAATTTATTGCATTAGCTTTAGGACTGCCAGCTTAAGGTCCCTACTACCCACTACTAGCGCCGCGAATACATTTATTTTTATTAGTCGTAAACAAGGTCAATATTTAAAAAAAAAACGTACAGAAAGTTTTCATTCTTTCTGTAAGTTTTAAAATCCATTCTAGCCAAAAGTGGCCACAAATATATGTATTGGCGGCGCTAGTAGTGGGAGTAAGGCGCCTTATGTAGCAAGCAGCAACAGGTATTCATTATAATTGCAATATGGAGGTCCAAATGATCTCCTGTAGCATAGAATTGTGCTTATTAATCTAATCACTAAGTACTGCCAAAGCCATTTCTGTAGATATGTTGTCAGACATACAGTTCTCTCTCTCTATCTGTCTCTCATTTTCTTGTTCATCACCAGACCACCAGCTCTCATCATCATCCTGAATAAAACACAAGAATAGATCATCCTCATAAGTGGGAAAGTAATATTCCGGCTGATCCCAACTTTCTTTACTTAATAACCAATGTTTGGTTTCCTTTAAATGCTTTTCTAAGTTCTTCAAAGTATCAAACTTTAATTCACAGGAGAAACATTGCTTCAAGTGTATCTGACGCCGTATGAAGTTAACGATTTTGATTTTGTGATAAAAATCTAAGCCGGTTGTTAGGGTTGCAAAAGAAAATTCATGCTGAGTATCCATGTGCTTCAATATGTTTTCATAATCCATCTCTGTATGCTCACATAACAAACAAGTAATCTGAGGTCCATTATCTTCAGTCCAATCTGACCATTCGGGGTCACTATCTACATTAGAATCATGTTCACAGTCGGGTAATCTTTGTGGTACATGATTTTGAGTCTTATTAATAAACGGCCTTAAGTGGCTTTTAGGCTTATCACCTGTGTAGTTGACTAGAAAAAACTTATCATACTCTATGTTGTCAGGATTGATACGCTTATGACCTTTTTTGCGCATATGCTCTTTCAGCACTGTACGATCCTTAAAGTAACCTTCACAGAAAATGCACTGTAATTTTTCTAACTTTGTAGCTACTAAGTTTATTAGATCATCTATAAATATAAGATTGTCTGGCTTAGCGATGTGGAAGTTGTGTTTTTCATATAAATGATTTAAGTACATAGCTCTCGTATCGGCTGAAACAAACCGACAGAATAAACACTCTCTTTCATAGTTTTTATCTTCTCTCTCAAACTGCTGCCTTTTCAGTAGTTTTTCTAACTTGTTTTGTTGCAAATTTGATCTTAATTCTTTATCCTCTGGTAGCACATCACTTAATAAAAAGTATTCTTCATTTTTTGATTTTGTGCCATCTGGTTTGTTGTCCAACAACATTGTTGTACAATAAAATGGTAAGCCTTCATCTGAAAGGTGAAATAATAAATTTAAGAATTTAATCATTCTTTTCTGATTAAAGATAACTTACCTATGTAAGTTTATGAGTAAAATAATATGCAAATTAGTTACCTACTTATTGTGCCTGAGTATCATGAGAAAATGAAAAACTAACCTTTAAATCTCAACCTCCAATACTTGAAATAAGCGCTCAGATCTGCGATTTGATTCACATCAGAAATGACAAGGCGGTGTGTCATGAACAAATGGGTGAGAAGCTGCTTCTCAGATGCAGGCAATAAATATTTTTTATCACACAAAACGCACAGACATTCTTCAGATTCACAGCTCTTGAAAATAGTTGGTTTTTCGTTTTTCTGATGCAATGTCAATGGACCAAAATATTCCTTTTCACTGGTGGACATAGTCTAATATTACCTATTCCCCACAAATATAATCAAACACACTAAATCAAAGATTTTGGTGTGATTTCAACACTTTTTTAGCGACTTGATCAATTTTGATCAATATTGTCAACTGTCATACTGTCAATGTCAATGGATGCATTCCTGATTCCAGCAGACTAACCGCTGAGTCATCGGTCGCCATAGACAACCATTACACAGTAGGTTTTGCTGTCAGTTAATAAAAAGCCATACGGCCTTATCATATCCTTGATTTGTTTAAAGACTAGCACAAAGAATAGTGTACACGAAACTTAAACTTACCCACTTTTGTATTTTTAGTAAAAGCTGCGGCCGAGTTGAAAGGCAACGTTTATGTGCGTGCTCATGAAATACATTGAGTGATGACGTTTTGAAGCCATTGTTTGTTACGAAATACATAAAATTTTTTGATAATGTTTCTGTAGACAAAAATTAGGAAATAACGAGTACTTAAAACAACATTTCATAAAAATATTGAATAAATATTTTTGACTTTGACCATCATTATCTTCGTAGCTGATTGGTTTCCCAGGTAAAGACAAAAATGATCCTGAATATCCTGATGATATGGGCGGATTGCGTGTACTTCGGCTTCGTTGAGTGTCTATGTTACACCCGCTATTTAGCACAAAATGTTTGCCTAATACATCTGTACAATTCAACACTGTAGATTCGGTGACTGAAATAGGTAGGTACAATACTTTTCGATATTCCTTAGGAATTCTCTGTGATTATAATTATTATATGAATAAAACCAGGACAAGTAGTTTTTTTTATTTTGTCACTGGCCAAAACCTTGGCTGGCTGAAAATAGTTAAGTAGGTAGAGGTACTTAGGTACCGATTAAAATGATAACACATTTATTCATCTAAGTATTATTTATTTTGACGAAAAAGCTAGCTAGCTAATATTAAACATGAAATAAAACACTTTTAACGGATACTAGCGCGGTTTTATTGAAAGTACTTTGGTAATTAGTTGGTATTTGGTTTGATTTTTGATTTTCCCGACGTTTCGGCACCTTTGCAGCTGCCGTGGTCACGGGGGACTGAAGCTACTTGTGAGCCTACCCTCAAGCGATGAATTTTTTAAAACGTTCAGAAATTAAAATTTATCAAATTTTAATTAGTTTAAGTTTTGGTTTGGTTTTAATTTAATGTTATATGTTAAAAAGAGAGAATCTACTGAAACTACTACCATTTCAAATAATTGGGAGGCCCCTCCAAGAAAGAAATGGCGAAAGAAAACTTGGAGAGGAAGGCCGACCTCCGTCTTTTATATTAATTAATTTATCTTTTTAACATATAAAATTAAATTAAAACCAAACCAAAACTTAAACTAATTAAAATTTGATAAATTTTATTTTTTGAACGTTTTAAAAAAATCATCGCTTGAGGGTAGGCTCACAAGTAGCTTCAGTCCCCCGTGACCACGGCAGCTGCAAAGGTGCCGAAACGTCGGGAAAATCAAAAATCAAACCAAATACCAACTAATTACCAAAGTACTTTCAATAAAACCGCGCTAGTATCCGTTAAAAGTGTTTTATTTCATGTCTAGTGAGCGCGTAAGCTTGAGAAGTGAATAGCTAATATTAATTTTCTATAAAGTTATTAACAAAGATAGGAACATAAACAGTGGGTGCACGCACTGTTAATTTAAGTTATAAATGCCTCGGTAATGTGACTATTACTATACTTAAGTAGGTACCTAAAGTAAGTAGAACTATTTACTTATAAGTAACTTTATAGGTAGGTGGTACTTAGGTATTTTATGTTTTTCATTTCATCACCGAAACACGTTAGTGCCTACTACCTACCTTTTATATTATTGTGCCGAAACTCAGAGAAAAAATAAGGTAAGTATAGAATAGGGTACGTATCAGAAAGTCTAAAGTTAGACCGTATTATTACAAAAGATTTTTAAACACTTTTTAACTAAACACCTGTTTAAATGTAATGCTGTCTCTGTCAAACAATATTGTCAAAAAGTTACTGCATCACATTTAAACACGTGTTTAGACAGTGTTCAAAAATCATTTGTAATAATACGGAATATGTCTAAAGTTAAAAGGCGATGTTCAAAATGTCGAAAATTCAAATTCAAATGGTCTCTAATGTCATAAATCATTATGTATAACTTCAAAATAGCCAAATTCAAAGTATCAAACGTATCAAATACTTGAAGAGTTAAAATGTCAATGGTCATTAAGTCTGATTTATTAGAATTGGGTTGGATCAACGAGTCGTCTTCTTTGAGGTTAATTGAGGCTGTGGAGGTGTCTTAAGGCTTCGCCTTAAATACTTTAAAGCAAATTTAGCTGCCGGAAAGGAGTCTAAACTAGTCAAATGGGACTTAGAAACCGTAGGTCAAGAGATAGGTGCGAGGAGCGTAGCAACGAGCATGTTAGGCTAACAAGAACCGCGCGGCCGCGGTAGCGGCCCGGGCCGGCGAAGCACCAGAAAAAAATCAATTTCAAACTCAATTGGTGGATTTTGTTCGCCGGCTACCGAATCAGCGATCGGCTCTGCCACCGGATAATGAATAAGAAAGAAATACTGAATCAGGAAGAGGGGCGGCTACGGTAAAAAGCGGCGGAAGCAAAGAGGCTAACACGCAATTATTTTACCTAATTAATTAGGTACCTAAATGAAAGAAATAGGCATAAGTAAGTTCTATACATGATAATGTATTTGGAATATTAGACATTTAAAATTTAATTCATTTAAACTTAGACTTTTTAAATTATGACTATCTGACCGTTTTACATTTTCGTTTTCGACATTTTGAACTTCGCCATTTTAACTATATTATACACTTAGGCTTCCGCGCATACAGTTCATTTGAAATAAAACACTTTTTACGGATTACAGCGCGTATATTGATTAATTTAGATGTTATTTTAGAATTATTTAGTTTGGATTTATTGGTTTTATTATACATTCTAACTTTAGACTTTCTGATACGTACCCATAGAATAGAATAGAATATAGTAAAGAAAAGGAGTAACATAACATAATAATATTATACAGCTAGGTATTTAAATAGGTTTTCGTTTAAAAATACTTATAATAATTATGTCCGGAGGCATACCTAGTTATAAATAATTTTACTATTTACATCATGAACACTATTTATTAATGTCTCTTTTGCTAAAATTCTAAGTTATATTTGAGTAGGTAGGTATCTACCTATTGAAAACATTCTACAAAAACATTTCAACATTCAACAAAATTGACCAATCAACAAACGGAATGGAGACCCGGCCTAACTAACCTATTTTTATAGATTTTTTGTTTCTAGCCCAAGCGCCAAGTCTAATTAAGTTTATTACTATTTACCTACCTGTCCATGTCCATCAGCCATTTTTTATGTCCCCACTGCTGGGGCACAGGCCTTCCTTATGGGTGGTAAGGAGGAGGGGCCATAACCCACCACGCGGGCCCAATGCGGATTGGTGGGTGTTAACGACTGCAAATACAGCCGGGACCAACGGCTTAACGTGCCTTCCGAAGCACGGAGGAGCTCGAGATAATACATTATTGGTCACCCATCCCAATACCGACCCTTGCGAACATTGCTTAACTTCCGCAATCGCTGGGCCTGAGCTCCTTACCTACCTATTACGTGTTAATGCCGAATATGGTTGATAATGACCAACAAACTGAACAACTTTTAATAAGGGACCAACTCTGAAATCGCGAAAAACAACAGCTGCTTCATAAATAAGTACCTACTTACATTTTGATATTTTCTTTAAACATTTTTGTATGAAACAGCTGATTTTTTTTCGCCATTTCATACATACATTCATACCATATTCGGCATTTGCAACACGTTGTATAACAGACTTTTAAAAATTACCTTTATATCGATGGCGAACCTACCAATTTCCTCAAGAAATAATAATAAATATTTTTACAACAAAAAAAAGTTGTAATTTTCATTAAAACAAAGAGCATTCAAAGACTCTGATTTCAAGAGAAATACTTGATCTCTATCCATGGAAACTATCTAATAATTATGATGTTAAAGTTGTCGTCCATAGAAGATTGGGTCTTTTTGTTTTAATCTAAGGGTGTTAACTGTTAAGATACCGTCCGTGTTATTACATTACAAAAGATTTTTAAACACTGTTTAACTAAACACCTGTTTAAATGTGATGCTGTCACTGTCAAACAATATTGTCAAAAAAGTGACAGCACCACATTTAAACACGTGTTTAGTTAAACAGTGTTTAAAAATCTTTTGTAATAAAACGGGTGTTTCATCATCTTGCATTTTATTCTGTATACCTTTCTTTAGCTAATTACTCATTTTTACATGCCTTTCCAACCTGACTGCTTCACGTTAATCACAATACAAAATCTATGGTCAAAGTAATATGGTGCTAAGCAAAATAGTCTACTTTATAATACTGTAGTACTGTCTTCCAACACCTGCATTTTCACAGCTTTAAATGTTCAGCAGGTATCCAGGAGTCCAGTCCAGGAGTCTTACTCGATCACGTTTGTTAAGCAACGCTCAGTCCAGCCAGGTGTCGGATGGGTGACCGTTAAGTGGCATTACAACTGAGCGCTTCCGTGCTTCGGAGGGCACGTTAAACCGTCAGCCCCGGCTGTTGTCATCTGATAATACAGGCGGCTTGATAAACTCTAACGCCAGTGGCCACTATTCCTCATTCGATAAGAAGAAGGACGCGTATCCAGGAGTCAGTCACGGATCTATCAAAACGTTTAAGTACCTTCCTAAATTCTTTGCTGTTTTTATTTATTTTCTATTGGAAGTCGTCTTTACAAGAAAGGTTGGTATCGGCGTATAAAACTTTATAAGGCACAGAGCTTCCCTTTGTCGCGGCAGTTACTTGTATGGCATACTTTCTTCCGGGTCTTAAACCAGTTATTTTGTGAACGATTACTTTTGTTCTGTAACAAAGAAAAATTGTAAAAAAAATTAACACTATCAGAATAATATGGTGATTCCACAATGCATTTCAAATTCCAATAAAGTGAAATCCTTTTTCAAAAAAGTATGGCAAGTGTTAGATCCAATATTCCAAAATAAGAATGTAGCTAGGTAAAAAAGGATGAAAATAATAGTATAAAATAATCTTACGGAGGCAATTGCAAACTGTTGAAACATTGGCTTCGTTTCTTCGTCGAAGAACAAGCCATGCTCTCTCCATTAACGCTCTCTCGAACTATTACACAGTATCTAAAAAAGGGATAGCTTTTATTGGACAAATAATTATGACATCTGCAATGACAATTTTATTGTGCATGAAGTTTGATGAATAGGCAGGAAGACCACATAAAATATGGATACAGATAGTGTGCGAAAGAATATAGATGAGAAGGGAGTAAATGAAGATATGAGAAGGGAGTGAATGAAGAGATGAAAGTGACGGAAAAATGGAAGTTAAGAAAGGACGCACTACGCCAACCCCAAATAAATTATGATAAGGCCCAAATGTATAATAGATAATTAAATTTGCAAATGAAATTATGAGTGACAGGAAAGAATGGAAGAGAATGACGTATTGCGCCCAAATAAATTGGGATAAGGGTTGGGAGATTACAAAAATTTCAATGGAGGAGGTCCATGGCATTTTGAACTAGTGCATCTTTACTAGTGCAACTTTCGCAAGGGTCGTTCTTAAGATGGATATCCAAAACCTAACTCGAGCTCCTCTATGCTTTGGAAGGCACGTTTAGAAGTTGAGCCCGGTTACATTTGCAGTCGTCAACACCCATCAAATTGCAGTGGTCCACGTGGTTTGCCCATCATCCTCTATCCATAAGGAAGATCAGAATCTATATGCTTCAGCTGGGACATAAGAAATGGCTGATGAGGATGATCTAAATGGCTTTTTACTCACCTAATAACATTAGTAGCGTTATGCGTAGCTGGCAAAAATGCAATATCCAAAGATCTGCAAGACCTTTTAGGTCTTAGCTCCCTGACTATGGAGCCATCTTCAGATAACTCAGGCATATTCATACCCCATCTAGATGTAGACGCTGCCACCTAAAAGCAGATGTAAGACATACTTATACCTTTAGTTATTTATATTATTTCACGTCAACCACTTTATTACTATGGAATTTCATATTTAACAAAATCACATAACTAACCCACAGGGTAAAAATAAAATCTGACTAACCTCTACATTAACGTTCCTATCTCTATCCCATTTACTTGGCGATACTTTTATCACGTATCTCATCCTTGCTTCTTCGGAACTGGAGTCAAACTGCACGGAACCTTCATCACTGACGTCTTGAATCGAAGAGTTCGGTATCGGAGTAGGCACGAAGAACTTTGAGTGTGAATCTGTCCAAAAGAAAAGCAAAGGTTAATAATTATTTTACTAAGATATTTTCATCAATCTCATAGTTTCACAGTTAGCAAAGAAATTAGCCTGAAAATTTCACGATCTCATGCGTTGCAACTGTGAAACTCATTTTCCACTTCATAGAACACATAAAACTGCAACCTTCACACATATCAGTAACACAACACTTTCCATTAGGTAAGTTTGAGGTTTCCTGGTAAAGTTAAGTCTATACTAGATACTGTACCTACTCCCAAGTTATTGGGCTGATCGAATTCTAGATAGGTTAAAGATTACAAGGATGATCTGAGCAACATTCAGAACTTTCTCAACCATTGAATTAATTCTATCAAAAGCGCTCACGATCGAAAGTGAGCGTGAGATGATAAAGCTCGCAATAAGTACTACATATTCCCATCCATCCACATACCAGCACTAAATTGACCGACCTATAAATCTTAAGTACTACATGGGCAACATTACATTACAGCGTCGCTTAACCAAGTTAGCGTCAAAATTCGTGTACGCGCGTATTGCCCCTGCATGAACAAAGCGATTTTACGAGGGTGGTTTGATAAGTCCATGACTTTGAAAAGAAGAAATACTTTTTTTTCGTAATTTATGTTTGTATCTTAAAAAGAAACTCCTTAAGGCATCTTACACTACTTTGTTTTCAAATTCGGCAAAAGATTATTACTTTTGGAAACAAAAAACTCAAGCGACTTCTAACTTTTCTTAATGACCCTGTCGACCCTCTCGGCGGCACTCATGACATCAAAACTCATCGAATGAAGATGCGAATCCTTTCTATTCTTTAGATTCAACCCACTGAGATTTTTTCTCCTACCAAACAAGAATAAATGTCTTGGCGGGCAAAGATTTTCATCAAACCAAAAGTTGGTGCCTGAAATAGCCCTTCATTTCAGTTACCAGTTTTCAGGAGATGAAAGAAAAAAAAATATGGGTTAAAGTTAAAGAGGTTGGAACTTCGTTGGACTGAATACGCAGAGCTACAATAAGATTATGTAGATAAATAAAACAATATATTCCGAAAAAAAGACTTTCTTCTTAAATATAGTCATGAACTTAATTATCAATCCACCCTCGTAACCTTATGAATGGTTAAGCAACGCTGTTGCCCATGGTACGTAGTAAGTATTTAGCATAACCTTTAATTTAACTCAATCTTACCTATATTTTTGACCAAGTGCAGCCGTTTGCCCCTCACTAAGACTTCAACGTCCACCGCCCCACCGCACGTCGATACTGCTAGCCATAGCCCACCTCCAGCTCCTACAGTTGCCTAGTCGTAAATGGATTGGAAATTAGGTAAGTATCTGAATTTTAAAAGATCTTTATTAAGTTATTCAATGTCGCTGGGTGTATAAAAATAATTAAAAAGTCTTGGATAGATTAGGGGACAAATGGAACGACCACTGCACATGTCGTTCTACAATATTGTTGCGAAATGTTGCGGAACAGTTTTGCGGGCCATAACAGCCAGTGATGCATTGGAAAATAACTTATGTGCACGTCATGTTGGGCAACATTTTGTGCCGTAAAATAACCGTATACCTACCTTTTGAAATTACATCAGCCATCAATTAAAATTGGTGATAAGTATTTGAATTAAATGAAAACGAGGCGTGTTTTATTATCTTGTAATAAGTTGATGAAGAATAAAAGTGGGAGAATGTAGGTATAAGGTTGTACCAAATGATGTGATGATAATGAAACAGGTGATAGTGTTGCTAAATCTAATCAACTTTCTTCATGAAACATAGGTCGAAAAAACAAAAAAAAAACATACTACTATACAAAATGTGTTGCTCAGCTCACCGATTTAGATACAGGTGGCGAAAAAACAATTGTTTTTCGACCTATATTCCTTGGGGAATGTCGTTCAGTTTTAGCAACACAATCACGTTTCAGTATCATCACATCATTTAGTACCACCTTAATTATATTAAGTGGTCTAATTACCTTGAAATAATAAACAGCTCTTCCTTTGACGTCAGTCCTATATGGCACGTTTTCTCTCAATCTCTTTACTGTAGAATTACGAGGGTGGACTGCACCCGTGGCTAGTAAAGACCCCGATTGGCGGTCACTGGCTATGCCAAACACGCTCACATAGTACATCTAGAAAGGATTAAATAATATCAATGACAATCTTAAGGAGTCTTAGGCACAGAATATATAATAGTACTAATCTTAGGTTCAGAATTTAAAATAATATTAGCACTGTATTTATCCGTAGATTTATATCTTTCTCGCTATGAAATTATCACCTACTAAATACCCGACTAAATTTCATTGTTCTCATAAAGTCAAATAAATCAGGATTGGAATAAAATGTGTCTAAAAATGCACGTTAAATCTACCAATGCTCTTGCTAGTTATGTTATTGTACTAAATGTACTATTCATGTACCTAGCTCTGATTGCATTCCAATGTGATTGAGTAGACCTTTGATAAAGTATCACTTTATTAGGGTTTCCTAGGATGACGGTGCCATCGTAGAACGTTTTTTATAGAAAACAATACGGCGCGCCATATTGTTTTCATAGAGAACGTTCTACGCCGCTAAATTACGGCAATATGACGGTACCGTTATCCTAGTAAACCCTAGCTTTAGTTGACTTAAATATGTGGTGCATCATCTATAGATTTTAGAAAGTATTAATAAATACAAACAAAGCTATTTATAATCTTTAGTGCGGAATGTAAGATCTCAGACAACAAAGCTCGGAAATATTGGTACACCGACTTATTCAAAATGAGAGGGGTATAGAATCAAAGACAGCTAAGTGACATAAATTACGAAAATGAACTGAGTATCACGCCATCTAGGAAATTTTTGGTTCTAACTATTTACTTCTTTTATTTTAGAAACAAAAATAGCTAAAGCTCTTTAATTGCGTCTAAAAAATGAAGTTGGGTTCAAAGGCAGCTAAGGCCCATACAAAAGTGAGCCACGTTATTACTGAGGTAAAATTAAAAGACGTTTCCTGTCAATTTGACATTTGTGCACTTAGCTGTCTTTGATTCTATACCCCTCAGGTAAATTTCCATTGTCTTCACCTTGGTTGGGTCCAAGTTTTCAATAAGATGATGCGTCCTTTCGCCCACGTAAGCTATGATAGGATCTTCGTCATTGACTTTTGTACTGCGACCTAAACAAAAGGACTTATGTTGAATAAAAGTTGTAAAGTTTTATAAAACTGAAATATCAGACTTAGAAAGTGACTTACCAAACTTTTTCCGTCTGAAAATAGTTTTGAAACTGCCATCGAAAATGCTTAACGGATCCACTTCAATCTTATTGTCGACTTCTGCACCCGCACAATCGATTCTCGATCGATCTTCTATTCGGTCCCTTTGGATTAATCGATCAAACGATATGTTTTCTAGCCTGCTCGCTTTTGAATTCGATTGCGCAGCGCATAGAGACGTGTAATTTTTTGAGTGAGATGCAACGACGCAGTACGATGTGGATTGTGGGTCGATAGGGCTGCAAAGAAATAAAAATTTTGAAATATTCATTATAATTTAACTAAGAAATCTTAAAATCGAATGAGGAATAATGGCCACCTCTAGTGTTAGAGTTTATCAAGCCGCCTGTGAGGCCTTTAACTTGGCTTAACGACTGTTATCAGATGAAAAATAATTCGTCTTTGATAACCAGTTATTAAACGAGAAAAAAAACATTCTTTTTTGTAGGAGTTATGAAAAATAGTTACGTAGACGGAATAAGGGAAAACAGCCGGGACCGACGTTTTGACGTGTCCTCTGAAGCACGGCAACGCTCAGTTGTAATGCCACCCGAGTGTTGCTTAACAAACATGATCGAGTACGATCAGTCTGTCAAGTTCCGCCATGAGCGCTTCTTCTACACAGTGTAAAATCACGATTAATTTCTAAGAACGTCGTTGTAATGGTCATCATCTATAGGTAGTTACTCGGATAATATTTTTTCGATTAAGTGGTCGTGCTTGGCATGATAAGAGGGTCGTAAGCACTGCAGCTATCATCATTACCTATATCTATGCCATAACATCGATGCTAAGTGAAGTTAGATATTGTTTTTTCAAAATGTGACTTTGTCTATAAGTATTATGGTGAAACGAACTCCTACTCCATTATTATGGCAAAAAAGTTAATTATATCAATAGGTACATTATCTAACGCGACACGTTTTGTTTAAGGCAATGTAGTCGATTATTAACCCACAACCCTAGTAGGTAGTCGAACCGAGCCAGCAGAGAGAATGTAATACTACAAGCCAGTATGAAAATGATTGTGACATTCCGGCTTCTGCCAATGGCATCTTCTTAATTGTTCGATCAACAAAAACAGGCAAAGTAACCGCTTCGATGAATTAGTATTCCTCGTGAGTTATGAGCAATGCTTATTGGTGAGCAATTATATTTTCTTGATACTAGTGTAGAGTTGTGCGGTGTGTGTCAAACGTTGCAAATGTCAACCGCTTTCGTTTATTCGAGGTTGATGTGAATTTGACAGGTTGACAAATATTTCACTCAACACTGTAAAGTATGATAAGTTAGTACATAATTACATTTATTTTCTTTAAAAACTATTTTTAGGCAAACATGTACCGTTGGCTTCTCAACCTACAAACTTAATTTACGTACTGTATTATCATTTAACTATGTCCACATACCGTTGTTGCATATAACTTTATAGTTTAAAATGAAACTAATACTAACATTGAAAGAAGACTTCATTTTGAATTTTTAAAAATAATTGGAACTGCATTCAAAAATTAAATCTTTATAATTTTTTTATAAAATCGCCTGCCTTGACCAGGAATCGAACTCATCAAATATGAAAAAAAACAATCTACTACAATACCGATTGAAAGCGTTATTCATTAGTATTATTTTTACTTGAATAACACAGCATCTTAAACAAAAGGAACATATAAGTGTTACGTATGGTATCGTATCGTATCATTTGCGTTTTTTAATAATCTTTTGATGCAATTCCAATAGGGATGTTGACTATATTTTTTATTTTATGTTACATAAATTACCTCTCAAAAAAAGAAACATTGCCAAAGAAAAACTGCCCGAGATATCACAGTGTGAAATGCACACAAATGGACTCGATCAAAAACGCTCCATACTAATGGCTTGCACGTTATGACGTCACGCCTTGCAAGTTTGTATGCAACGCATAGGAAATTTGTTCAGCAGCTATATTAAATATTGTGTTTATCAAAATGGTTTCTTCGACAAATTTGCTATACATTTTACGGAATAATTAAAGGTATCATTTATTTTAATAAATTTTATACTTTTTAAATGGACTTGTCCACCCAACTTTGAAGGGTCATAAAACAAATAATATGCAATATATAAAACCAAGAGGTATACAAGCTACTCTAAAAGTTTAATATGTTTACGATTTTTATTAGTATTTCGTTATTTTATTCATTAGTCAACATCCCTATTCTTTTTAAAAACAAAATTAAGTTTTCTTTCAGTAAAATATCCAATCTTTAGGTACTTACACTCCATGTGGCAAAGGTTTGGGACCTGTATACCTTTCAATACTTTTACTATCCATAATAAAGATATTATCCAGTTAAAGATAACTGTATGTACCATGTAAACTTTGTGGAAGAAAATAAATATTTTTTCATATAAGTAGGTAAGTATTTATTGAATATCTATCAGAAAAACATGGACATAAAAAGATAACATTACCATGTTAAAACAGACAATGATACACGCAGGAATAAATTAGACTAATATGAAAACACATGCCTGGTAAAAAATGCACATCAATTATTTCAAAACAAATATCCAAAGCCAAGAATCTTATATTAATATTCTATTATACTCCAAAGCTTAGAGTAAGACGCGCTTCTGTACCATGAGGCCGCGATGCTCGAAGCTCCAAAGCATTCCAAATAAGAGCCTTAGGCCGGCCACACACAGACGGAATCACGTTACGGAATTCCGTACATACGTGATTCCGAACGCAGCTAATCTATACAAATCTATGGACTACCATACACAGACGGGATTTTTCCGTACGGAATCTTCATACATTATCGAAATTCCGTTCGGAATTCCGTAACGGGATTCCGTCTGTGTGTGGCCGGCCTTATACAGATAAGGAAAAAATAATACTGGTAGGCATCAAAATCTAATCCGGCCATTTGAGAAAATCAATATTTTAGAACACACATTTTTGGTATGAAACACCTTTTGAACTGAAGTATTTATTACTTTAAGTTTTTTTCAAAGTTGTCAGATTGTTATTTGTATGATTTCTAAACTGTCATGTTAATTATCTATCACTAATGTGCCTACCAACCTACCTATTTAATTTCACTACCTTCCACTGTTAGTAGACATTGCAATCAAGCAGGGTTTAAGGCGAGGCCAGTTCACGATCTGATGAAAAGTCTGATTTTTGAACTTCCAATGTGAAGAACTGATGTGAAATTCTACTTCACAAAAATTACTGTAGACTGAAAAAGAAACTAAGAAGCAAATTAACCTTAAAACTTTAACCTTAAAATTGAAAAATGGCATGGTAACTCTGTAAAAAAATCCTGAATAACACCATAAAAACTTATAAAACTAAATTTCAAATCGGCAGATTTCGTAATTTTCAACGACAGCGATATGATTTTTTATGCAAAAAGGATAGCTTTTTTATCGATCTAACACATTAACCGAGTACATTTTTAATAAATGATCCAGTATTTCAGAAATCAATAAAAATGTAATGGTCAAATTTCTGACGAAGCGTCAATTAAAGTTATGCAATATTCAACCTTATTCTAAAGACATAGTGAAAGAGTAAATTTCGTGAACTGGCCTCGCCTTAAGCCGCAATTCCAATAAAAAAAATATTATTGATCCATTCCGATACTCGCACTAGATTCCCGATATCGATAGCCGATAAAAAGCTGCCGCCACAGACTAAAGTACAGTAAACCTTATTCTCCGTTATTCTATAATCTTTGCTTTTTTCTCGCTATCGGCAACGGTATAATGTCTAAGAATGCGATGGATTCATGGGATATGATGCGATGGTAGGTAGCATTCGGATCACGTATGTCAAGGCTATCCAAACTTTCGTTTGCAAATACCAAGGGGTTCGGCAAATTGAATTAAAGGTTTCGTGATAAAATCACGTCATAGTGGCAAATCCACATCTAGTTCTAGTATGTATCGTTTTTGCTTAGTTCAGTTTCATTTCAAAGTTTTTAATACGTAACTACCTACTGAAAAATTGTATGTCAGTGAGAGTGAGTGAGCGTATACAATTTGGGGGGGTAAGAAAGTCGTTCGCAGTCCTCTAATAATTTTTAATTGTTTTGTTTTTTAATTATTTTTTTTATACGGGGGACTTAAGCTACTCGTGAGCCTACCCTCAAGCGATTAATTTTTTAAGACGTTCAGAAAGTGTTTTATTTTATATCTTTTTAGTTATTATATATTACAGTCATGATGACCTTTTTGAAATTCTTATTATAAGCCCTTTAATTTGACACCCATATTGCAGTATTCTAAAAAAAAAAATTCCACTACGTCTAATAGCACCGTACGTACAGCCGCCATGTTGTTATTTTTTATAACGCCGAGCGAAAGTGGCGCCGCGGTGAATTATATTTACTTAATATTATAATTCTAATACACAATTTTAAAAATGTTTATCGTGAAGATTTAAGGGCCCACAGTTTAGTATTTTTAGATGGTATCGTTACATTCCCTCGTAGTCACTGCTAGAAGTAGATAGCAAAACTGCTAAAAGTGGCCGTTTTTGACACATTTGCTGTCTACTTCTACGAATGACTACGAGGGCATGTAGTGATACCTTCTAAAAATACTAGACCACTAAAATCTCCACGATAAACATTATTAAAATCTTTTTCTATTAATAACTTATTAAATAAAAAACCTCTGAGGGCGCTACTTTCGGTCATACAACCGCCTTAAGAACACTTAAGCTGACAAGACAAATCTAACGATATCTTAATCATAGACATCCGTTCAGCCGTTTGAAAGAATATTACATACAAACACACATACAAGATACGCGCGAAAAACATAACCCTCTTGCAGTCGGGTAAAAAAGGGTTCGCTTCGTAAAGCTTAATGTTTGAGAAGCGTTGACGAAAGTAGTGGCAATGCTGCTCGGTGTGCTATGACAATTATGTCACTTGGTCAATTAATTTAAATTACCGTTTATCACTTGTTGATAGTAGCACGCCGCGTAATTACGCAGCGGGGGACAAAGTGGTTTAAAGATAATCTCAAAAGAAATCGCCGAGTTTTTGCTGTTGCCAATTATTTACTAAGTTATTAGACGCCAAGACAGATGCCAAGCCTTGTTTACACCAAGTTTACTCTTCTTCTCTTTTTAGAACGTTTTCAGAGCGGCGTAGAACGTTTTCTATGTAAACAATACGGCGCGTCATATTGTTTTCATAGACAACGTTTTACGCCGCTAAATTACGGCCGTAATATAACGGCACCGTCATCCTAGGAAACCTTAGCTTTAGGGAATACACTCAAGGCATTATTTATTGTTTCGATCTTCCGATTCCATTGAAATTTTGTGAGCAGGTTCTATAACTATATGGATTTTATTGTTGAGCCAGTTTTTCTTTTTTTTTTCAAAATGGCGGAGATATGGTGAATAATCATGTTTCAGCCATTTCGAAAAATGTTCAAAATGTCGCAAATGCGAAGTCTATAGCTCTTATTTATTAAGTTTATCAGCTCTACATAGCCAGTAAGTACCTAATATGATTTTTTACGTGCATCATACAACTAAAACGTTTTATTGTAGCTAATACATTTTCTTGAGTTTGTTATCACGTTCAAAACTCATTTGTTGCTTCGAATAAATCACGTATAGCTCTTTGATGATTTATTCAGTGTAAGGTAATATAGTAACACATGTAGGTACAATTTGTACATATTAACTATCTACCCTTATCTACCTGAGATATCAAAGATTGCTTACACGTATTTTAGTATAAAGGACTTCATATTATATCGATAGCAATTTTCAATATGAAAATCATGAAAACGAATAATAATGTAGGTAGGTACAAACTTAGCATTAAATAGGTACCTACCTATGATTTTTCTGTTTAATAATATTATGAGAAAAACTGTATTTAAGTAGCACTCGAATCCTAAATAACACTACATAATAAAACAATATATTTTCCCTGCCATTTCTAAATTTTAAATAATTCCCCTAGTGTACCATATCATATTTTTTTTTGTAGAAATGTACTATTTATTTTATAATGAGGTACTCCACGGATTTGCGAATCCCTTGTTATTTCAAGTGAGTATTCGAAGGCGGCCCAAGTTATTTTTAGCCAAATAATACCTATTTGAGAATAATATGACTGCAACATGTTTTGATCAAATCAAATACAGGTAGTAAGAGAAAACATAGTAAATTCGATCAGCCATATTCTGTCTAAAAATGGCTGATGGACATATTCTGTCTTCTGACATGAATATTTAAGCAGAAAAAAAAAGTTCATACAATTACTATTATCAAAATATTGTCTCATCATCTAAATAGTCCTTTACGGAGTAATAGGATTTTTCAATCAAAAATTCTGTAAATTTCTTTTTTGATCAATAAGAACAACAATATAAGGTTTACCAAATGATATGCTGATACTGAAACAGGTGATAGTGTTGCTTAAACTAAACAACTTTCTCCATGAAATTATAAGTCGAAAAACGAAAAAAAACATAATTCCATACAAAATGTATTGGTCAGCTGATCGACTTACTCTGGAAAGCCGAAAGAAATAATAAGTTTTTCGAGAATTAAATAATTAGTTCTTAGAGAATGTTCTTATTGGCATCAGAATCATCACATCATTTTGGCACCACCTTATAAGTACCTACCTACCTACATATAACATTAGGGTATTCAAAAATTAAAGAATAGTCAGGAGATAGTATAAAATCTTCGCAACGTTTTTCGACCTTTAAATGGGTAAGTAATTGTTTTTATTTTTTCGTTTTGAGTATCTGGGGGCACACTCTCTCATTTTCGAAGCGCTATGTCGTTTTTTTGGACCCTCATATTCACTTGTTCATTACTTTTCTGTTATACAATCGTTCACGTAGTAACGAAATGGCCGAGCCACATATTTTGGCTAATGTAGAGTTTTTAAAGTTAGGGCTTGTAGAGTTAGGGCGCGTAGAGTTAATAGCTTGGCTCTACATGAGGTCTGATAACTTTTTCACAGTGCGAGCCATATGGAAGTCTTGGCAACATTACACATGAAAAGGTTTTTGGTGGGATCGACTTTTCGTAAGTATTTGAATAATAAAATAACCGTTACGGTGAAAAGTTTTTCTCTGCTAAGTAATTGATGAGTTAATTTAAATTTTATCTCATTTAATGGTTGAAAAATGAAGTCCATTCGTATGTTTGACTGTGACATAAATCATTCCGTAGGCTAATAAGTACCGAACCTCAATCTCCATTAGGAACCAATCACAAAAGATTCAGAAATATATTGAGATAGATTTTAAAGTTGATAATATTATGTCTGGTTTAATGCGTATAAATTAGTTTCGCTAACCTCGGTTTTTTTTTATAAAATTATCGATAAATTATGCTATCAAGTCCTACTTTGCTTTTCGCTGCGTTTTGCTTTACCTCTACTTATATCGGGAACTTACCATCTAAACAAGGATGTGTCCAGTCCATGAAACTAAACAACTTTCTCTCACATCCTCAAAATTTGGATGGTGGATACAAAATCATCCTGTATAACTTGCCGTTTTTTCTTTTAAATTATTAAACGCATATTTTTTAAATTAATAAATTTAACATTTAATTGCTTTGATTAAATTATGGTTTATAAAGATTACCTTGGGTACTTCGCATCAAGTGACATTGTTATAAGTTTTTTTCATGGATTTGTGGGAATTCACATCCATTTCAGCCGTACTGTTTTTTTACTGTTTTTTATTCAACTTTAAATTGGATAAATAACAGTATTATCCATAAACCAAAATGACAGCGACAGAATGATAATTGATTGACACGAATGGGGTCTTGTAATCAGTGTAACTATATACAGGCTGTCCCAATACTTTTCCACAGAAAGGAAAAGTTGGTACTTACTTACCTTAAATATTGAAGGTAGGAAATTGAAAGACTTCATTTTGAATTTAAAAAAAATATAATTGGAACTGCATTCAAAAATTAAATCTTTATAAAAAATATAAAATCGCCTGCCTTGACCAGGAATCGAACTCATTAAATATGAAAAAACAATCTACTTACTACAATACCGACTGAAAGCGTTATTCATTAGGATTATTTTTTCTTGAATAACACAGAATCTTAAACAAAAGAAGTGTTACGTATCGTATCGTATCGTATCTTTTAAAAAACCAAATTAAGTTTTCTTTCAGTAAAATTTCCTATCTTCAATGTTTAAAGTAGGTATTTAGGTACTTACTTACCCTCCATGTGGCAAAGGTTTGGGACCAGTGGCCCTACCATGAGTTGATGCAAACTGTTTACGTTACCGTAAACCATCGTTTTGTCTCTTTCACTCGCACTGACTGTAAGCAGTATATCCGATAGTTTACGGTAACGTAAACAGTTTGCATCAACTCATGGTAGGGCCACTGTATATTACCTTTCAATATTTTTACTATCCATAATAAAGATATTATCCAGTTAAAGATAACTGGACACTGGACAGTCATAATTATTATATTTCAATTTCTTGATAAAGTATCGAATAAAGCCATATATCACGAAGTCTGACCTTATAGATTCTATTTTGTCTGTATCGTAAATTCATATAAACGGCATGTGACGATCGGTGACCCAACGGATTTATTAACAGGACTTTATGGTTATCTGTGCCGAGGTACCGGCTTTTTATGCAATAACTAGCTGTAATACATAAAGTACAAGGCTGGACCCTGCGTTGCAATGCCACGATGAATGGTTATAAAAAGGATAGGAACGTATAGACAAACAAACATGCATTTTTTATTTATGAATGTTATAGGCAACATTGAAACTCGATGTGATAGCTGTTACTGGTTAGTGACTGATCGTGAAATATAGCATTCCATTTCAGTTGGGTATCTGTAAGTGATGCGTCTAGATCAGTGTTTTCCAATTAGTGGTTCACCTACCCCCAGTGGTAGGCCAGGCTGCATCAAGGGGTCCGCGCAGCAATCTCATCTACATGGTTTTAACCTACATCTGATTTAATTTTGTATTTATCATTCCTGCAAATTCCTGATTCAGATCGCTATACACACTCAACATGTTATAAAAAACCGCGAAATTAACATGAAAATGTATGGAATCCTAAAACTGAAAACTCTGATCCTTATATCTCTTAGAATGCTGATCAGATCAGCGGGGTGTGTATAGCGATCTGAATCTCTTCCATTCACTCCCTGGATGGCGATCATTTGATCACAGCTAGGTCAGTCCGTGGCGGAACACCAAGGCTTCTAAGTTACCTCGTTTGTACGAAAATAACTGGTGTACTTAATTTTCTGGCCATCACTTTATAAGATTAATATTATCACTATTTTTTTACCAGCCAAAAGAATAATGTGGGTCAATAAATATTATTGTATAGGTACCTGGGATCCCAATTGGCGACCAGTTTTCGTCTGGACCGGGTGCGTAGACGCAATCGCACCATTTTAGTGGCTTCGCCTCTAACGCTCACTGCTGCTGATCCTCCTTTGGACGTTGACAACTGCAAATAATAATGTCAATAGGCGACTTTCCGAGACCAAAAAAATGATTTTTCAAAAAAACTCGATAGGTGGCGTTTTATGGAAGCCGAGCCGCCTCCCCGTCTCGTTTATCACTCTCCAAATACAGCATTTGCGATCAAAATTTTCTAAAAAAATGCGTGCTATAAATTATTTAGTGTGATGGGGGTTTAACTTTATGACTTCGCTTTCATAAAACGTCATTTATCGAAAGAATATTGGGACCTTTACTATGGACAACTTACCTACAGCAAACATAGATGAATCATACCTTATTTTAAAGCTAATGACGTCCAGGTGTACTGGCTGAAAGCGCATTATTGTGGGCTACTGGAATATTGAGATATTATGAAAAAACTAGTATTTTTTAGGTTAAAACTGATAGATTTCATGATCTTCCTTTAATTTAAGATAGTATGTTTCTTAGAAAGATTTAATTGATACGAGTGACCCTATTGATTGGTATCATAACAGTACAGGGTGTATTAATCAGTGTCGGTTTCCGGATTTTTAAAAAGCTTAGAAAGCAGTTTTGCTTCTTTTTCATAAAGTAACGTCTCTCTTGAGCAAAAACTCATTCTCCTTAATTTAGAGTACTTTCCCTCTAGGTTCACATATAAAAATCCGTCCTGTATATGAATAAAAATTAAACATATACTTAGTTACTTTATCCTAATACCTACTTAGCAAATTATATTATTAATAATGATTATATCACTGCATGAAAACAATTTTTCACAACCTAAGTATTGTCTAAACTTAAAACATTTTGATCATTTTCTCAACATTCCAATAAGTTAATGAAAAATAAGCTACATATTTATAATCTACGTGAAATTGTTTAAAAATTACCATATGTTTCATTTGTGTCCGCGAAGCGGGTCATAAAGGTCCCTATCTCTATACTACACTAACTATGGGACGTTACTGTACTGTTATTATATTCTGTGCTATGGGTGGCTCATAAGGAGTCTCAAGGTCACCCAGTATGCAATTGAGAGAGCCATGCTCGACGTTTCCCTGCGTGATCGAATCACTAATTGAACATTTTTTTTATGAGCTGTCAGAAAATCGCCCACTAGGCTGATCTTATACCACATTTATTTCGATGTTTTAATTTTATTTTTTTATTGGACATGTCGGCACCTTTGTTATTAGTTATTTTACATTATATGACTGTCAAATTAATAACACAATCAAATATCAGACAACACTCAACCATTTCTTTTGTTACATAATTATTTAGTTATACTAACTACCTAGTACTTAATTATAGTGAACTGTCGTCTTCTACCACTCAGATGGAAGTGTATACAAATTTAACATAATGAGCAATATAAAATATATCATTGTGAATGCAAACATCTAAGAATAAACAAAATGTACAACTCTACGTTTAACGTACCTGCAACATGTAACGATCTTGAAATGACGTGGAAACTGTAAACGTTTCCATGTCTCCGCCAACATATTCCTTCAGCAAAGTCATAGGACCTGTAATACAAACATATTGAATGACAATTTTCTTTCTAGTTATCATTCAAATTGTGTATTCGAAGGGTCCCTGGACAGACATAGCATCGCATTGAGACTACGTGTGTTAGATTAAAATACTTATTGAGAAACGTTTTGGTAATTTGATGAAATTTTATCATTAAAAGGCTCAATATGTTATGTTTGTAGATATCTATCATAGCCAATAAATATTTAAAACAAGAAGAAGTTATGATCAATAACTTTATAAAACATAAGTTTTAAAAATAAGAAGTATTTTTTTTAATAAAAGTCTGAAAAATACCGTATAACGGTAGTTAAATCGTGTTTTGTTTCTTATGACTTGAATAAAATGAGACAAAATAATTAATAAGAAACTGTTTTAAGCTTAAGGATCGCTTAATTGCAAAACTATCAGTTACCTTGATTATGTGTTTTCCCATGATACAAGCTCCAATGAAAGTCGCGACTACAAGGGCTTATGGTGACAAACACCATTGCTTGTGATATGGAACTCGTGTTCAACTCCAAACTGAAAAAAATGACAAATAAACCTGATTCCTAATTTTATTTTGTACTTAATATCTACTTATTACAATTATTTTGAAGTTTGACATACAGTTTTATAACTGCTACAATACAAAATACTTGGAATACTAATTCGAATCTTAATTAAGTACGTCACGAGCACATAATGATGGATGTTACACAGATCTTGATATTGAAAACGATAGTGATAAGTGTATTTTGTTTCAAAATTTTGAAAAAACTCATTTTTAAATTACGGGGATGTTTTACGCATTCCGAAAGTAGGATAAACTCACTAGGGCCAGTAGTCACTTGGCCTCTATTATCTATATATATAAAATTCAAAGTCCTGACTGACTGACTGAATGACTGACTGACTGACTGAGTGAGATATCATCGCACAGCCCAAACCGCTGAACCTAGAGACTTGAAATTTTGCACATAGGTTCCTTATGATTAGGCGGGTCCCCACCAAGCGAGCAGCCTCGTGCGAGGCCCGTGCGGCAAACGTCCTGCCTCGCGAGGCAGCGCGCTTGGTTGGAACCCGCCTAATCACGTAGAAACGGCTGATCAGAATTTAATGAAATTAAAACATGAGGATTTTATCGAATGTCCACGCGGACGAAGTCGCGGGCGTAAGCTAGTATTGCAATAAAGAACAAAACACTGTTTCGAAAAAAAAAACTTATTTATATTTTTTACAGCTTTAATAGGTCTTACTGATGTTTTATAGCAGATGTATAATTACACAGTGTTTTGTCACTTTCTTTTCGATGTCAAACTCAAATAGTTTGACAGAGAGTAACCAGTGTAACTCTACAATCTGCTATAAGTACAATCTTTATTAGTAAGGGGGTATATGTATAATTTAAACTGACTATCTCTAAAATTCGCTGGACACGAAACCTCAGGATCTTTGGGTCGAGTAGCTTAGAACCGTCATAAATCATAACAAAACCCACATGAATGTGAAGACCCATGATAAAACGTCTGACATTGTTCTAAGAAGCTTACCCGTCGTATCACACAGAAATGCTGAGATGTTATAAGGAAACGGTAAACCCTTTAGAGCATAAAAGTTATGACCTACCTACTTACACATTATCTCCTGTTCACAATTTTCGAGTAAGCATTTTAGTCTAGCAGTTGTGTTCAACTTAGTAATTGTGCTTTGTGTCCGGAAGGCTGATAATGTGATCCAGCACTGAAATATTGGGTATTTACATTTTCCAGTAAGATCTAATTTAGCACTGGACAGGATTGATTAGCTGGATTACTGGACTGAAATAATGTGAACTGGGCATTAGGCTTTCGGGGTTAACCTGCAATGTCAGCACGGAATCTCATTATTACAAGCTTTTATTTAGCTTCACCTGTCCGGTGTCCGTCCGTCTGTAAATGACAGTCTATAGCTTTTAAAAGCATAGATGTCAGTACCATACCATATCTTGTTGATTAGATGTCACCAAAATCTTGTTTTTTTTTTAAATAAGACTTTCTTTTTATGTAAGTTTTTTCCAAGTTTCTCGATACTGATCATAAGAACTGTCTTCGAATAAAACTATTGACATTTGCGATTGCAACATCTTGGTAGTGAACATAATATCATAAGACCTATGGTTGATTATATAGCAAATTATTTATTCTGGTCTAACATTAAAGTGCTTCATGAATACAATTTAAATTAATTCACTACTAGTATTAGACTTTAATAATTGTACTTAATTAGTTCAACTATCATACCGTTGACCTACTGATCACGTTTATTTTCAATTCAATATAGTATTTTAAAGCATGATAAATGTGCGTACAACAACGCGTTGACAGGTTACATGGACATAAAATACCGACTAGATAAATTATTGTATCAGGCAACGTGTGAGTGAGTTTCACAAGTGATATGGGTGAAATGCTTTTCTACTGTTTTTTTTTAGCCCAAGGACGCTAGAACCTAGGATGACTGCAGTTTTTTTTTCTCTTTATTCTGGCACAAACAGTCATTATATATAAATTAATTACGTACAAATAGTATGTAAATTTATAGACAATGAGTGCCGAAACTTAACATATAAAAATATAATAAAAAAAGAAGAATAGGAAGTATTTAGCTTGTTGAGTTTCAGTTTTTTTTATGATCTATTAAAAACATAAACATTGTAAATTATACAGATACCTAGCCTTTTTCAATAAATAAATAAATAAATAATAATAAAAAGATCAATGCAATTGAACTCACCATTACTTAGATTAAGCGAGAGAAATAGGCAGCTGTTACAAGTCTAATTTTTGTGAAGGGCTGGCGGTAGAAATGTTGGAAGGATACGATTAGAGCGAACTGGTAGATGTTTTTTTTTATAATAATGTTAATTTTAAGGTGAATTATATTTAATATTAAAATACTAATACACAATTCTAAAAATGTTTATCGTGGAGATTTTAGGGCCCACAGTCTAGTATTTTTAGACGGTATCGTTACATTCCCTTGTAGTCACTGCAAGAAGTAGATAACAAAACTGATAAAAGGGGCCGTTTTTGACACACTTGCTATCTACTTCTACAAATGACTACGAGGGCATTGTAGTGATACCTTCAAAAAATACTAGACCATGGGCCCTAAAATCTCCACGATAAACATTATCAAAATCTTTTTCTATTAATAACTTATTAAATAAAAACCTCTGAGGGCGCCACTTTCGGTCATACAACCGCCTTAACAAAGATATTAATGCATCTTAAAGATTATCTTAAAATAATCTATTATTTGATAATCGTAGGGCTAATAAGTATTAGTAGGGCCCTTAAGTATATTATATTTTAACAGAAAAGATAGATAGATAGATAGATAGATAATCATTTATTTCTTGCTTCAGACACACACATAATTATTTAACACAATCGGTACACAATTTTACACGTTATAAAATAATGACAAAAAAGAGAATCAATACAAACAAAAAACAGTAATCTATACCCTAATAAAGATGTGTGTGTGCCGTAGCAGTACGCAAGGGTCGCAGCTCAGCGTCATATTCACTCGCGTTGGTACCAAATTACACATCATTTAAAGCTGTTAAACAAAGGAATTGGTTTATTATTAATTATAAATATTTACTTTAAATATAATGTTATTATAATGATAAAAAAAAAACGTTAAAAATAATATTATGATATGATTATTTATATTTATATTAAATATTCTTGACATTCACATTATTATTTACAGCATGCAATTAAACAGTAACATTTCATTGATTAAAATACTTTAAAAATATTAAAAAAGAAATAATAATAAAAAGATGAAAGAGAAACCGCTACCCACAATATCACAAAGAATTCTTCTGTTTGGCAAGTAAATATGATCTCATTTGTATTTTAAAACTGTACTTAGATTTCAATTGCCTTATAGGGGGAGGGATGTTGTTCCAACATTTGGTAGCGTGGTAGCGGAAACTACCAGTGAAAGCCACAGTGCGATGTTGCTGAGTCTTAAAAGGCGCTCGTGTCGATCTAGGATGGTCATTGTATTTGTATGAGTGACAGTGAAGATATAGAATGCGAAAGTCAATGTACGAATAAAATAATCGATATGTTTAGGTAATGATTGTAAACCATGTCATCTGTGCACTAAAAACTTCTCCCCTTTCTTTCAGATTTCCCCTTTTAATATTTTCATTCAAAAACTGAAAAAGATATAACGTTAAACGTAATGTATAGGGTCTGGGCTTATACTGTAATAATGAATCAAACTCAAAAAGACTGCTAAGGCAGTTTTCGTGGAAGTCAAGCAAAATGAAACTCTCTTAGTTTATTTTGTTATAATGTAAGCTTAATTAATTTTATCTCAAGTTATTACTTCAGTCTTATATTGGATTTCAGTTCGAAGAAATCTGTAAGTCTATCGCCATTATCCTCGGGCCCTTGTTAAAAAAACAACCAGTTGAAATAACTATGACTTTAAGCAGAACGTCTCCAGGACAAACATTACGAGTAAGTTTGATATATCGTACTTTGAAAATTGTAAAACTAATAAAATAATTTTACCCAGAAATCTTCATAGCTTCATTATGATAAGATAATGTCGATGACATCTTACCAACAGCGCCCTTAATTATTTTCTTCTCAAATTATCACTGACATGAATGAATATCTAGTATTTTAACCATAGATCAAAATTGCGTCATTGTGCTGTCGATGTTAAAATCAGCTTATTCTCTTATATTGAGTGTGATATTGGCAAGGAAAGATGATGGTGTTAATTTAAGCTATTCACAACAGTCGAATAGTTAGCCAAAATTAGTTTAGTTTACCTTCTGCTCTCCCCCTCCCGGAGTATATAAAGAGTCTGGTTGTCATTCGGCAGCCAGTCTACTTCGACCCTGGCTTGGGTTCGGGTCACTAGGACCGTTGGAGAAGCCAGGCCGGCACTCGCGGCGTGGAGAACCAAAATGGCAGCAAGTCTTGCCGCGGAAATGCTGAGTTTACTGCAATAGATAAAACGAGCTTTCGTTAGTGAAATGCATGCTCCAAGAAAACTAGGTCTGGCATTCCGGGAGATGCACTGGCATACGTCACTATCCAGTTGCGCGACTTTATAGTAACAAGCAAAGTATGAAGGATTTTTTTTGTCACACGAAATTATTAAAGTGCATTTTAATTGCAATTTGTTTCTCTTAGCATAGAAAAAGATGAATAGTACGTTATTTTCAATACTGATAGCGGAGATGACTTAAGCCTGTGCAACCCACGTCTTCTCTGTCTAGAGTGAAACGTCCGTAAAGAACGAATGACGTTTGGAGGGCTTTAAGCCTAACCTGGGCCCTATTTAATAAACGCCGTGACAATGAATAAATTATATTACAAGAGAACAAACGTCTGAAACTTTTGTTTTGTGATTTGACGTCATGTACGGACTTTGGACCTGAAATGTTCCCAAAATCGAAGAAACAGGAAATCTCAAGTGGATCTGTCACTTGTTATAAATTGATTATACCGAAAACGGATGCATAATGCAAAGTATTCCTCAATCTCCATATTGGGTTGGAAGAACATGCTAAAATCTGATTATGCTGAACTGAAACGAAACGGTGTTTGAACCTAATACGGAAAAAAAACTTAGTTTTCTATTTTTGTTGATTCCGTATTTAGGTAGGTTGGATTATTTAGCAAAGAAAATATAGGAACGCTTATAACGAAGTACTTACAATGTTTTATGCCCTTTTGGTTGTCTGTTGTTGTATGTCTGTCAGAATACTCAGACCCCAGGGGGTCAAGTCTGCTAATGTTTTCGTCAAAACCGTAGTTCAATGGTGTTCTAATGGTAATGCTTTTTGACACAGTTCTCGTTTCTTAAACCCAAAATCAAGACACAGTATATGTTTCCATTTTGGGTTTAAGAAACACAATGTGTTTCGGTTTTGGGTTTAAGAAACAAGAACTGTGTCAAAAAGCATTTTCATTCAAACACCATTGAACTACGATTTTGACGAAAACATTAGCAGACTTGACCCCTTGGTCCTTTGCCCTGGTCTGAGTATTCTATTATAACTAAATCGTTACCTTTTCAGTTTCATTTATGGCCTAGGGAGCCTAGGACGCAAATCTCGGACAATTTCAATGAGAATTCTAAGGCTAAACTAAAGATTTTAGGTAAATATAACCTAAATGATAACGTAAGTACTTAACTGTTTTGCGCGATTGGGCCCGATCATTTTCAGGAATATCTGGACGTATTAGCTTGAAATTAGTAGGTACAACTAGGTATTCTGTGGTAAGTATGGTAAGTATTGCTATCAATAGCAATATTTACTCAAGTAAAGAACATTATGGAGCTACAATATGATGTGCACGTGTATGACGATACAAGTGTACATTCTTAATTTAATTGCATTGTATAAGTCATTCTAATTTCGAACACAAATGCAAATATTTTCTCGCCGATAGTTTTTTTTAGCGCAGTTCAATAAGCTCAAAACGAGAATCGAACATAAATCCACATGGTGTGCTACAACGCGCATTGTTCTTGTTGCTATAAATCTTAACATTGTTAAACGTTTGACGCTGAAAATGATTTACAAGGCGTGTGTTTCAGTCGAAACGGTCTTTTTCTTAATTAGTTATAGCTTATAGGTTCAACGGTAGCGGTTAAAACGAAACAGGTTTTTTCTCACTAGCTCTGAAAAGTTTCATTTCATTTGAAAGAAGAATGCGGGATGTTTTATATTTACGTGGTGGTTCATAACGTTCTTATTTTGAAATACAGACTTAGAATAATACACCTAGAAGCCGTGTCCTAGTATGCAAAGTGAGGCAACTTACTAAGCCAGAATGGCTTAGTTTTCAGATTTATATCCTTCATACGTTACCTTATCGTAGCTTAAATCCAATAATATAGTAACTTATCTAATAAATGTAGGAACATTTAATCTGTTTTGTACTTAATCGGTATGATTAGGTAATAATGGAGAATAAAAATCTGAAAACGGGGCCATTTTGGCTGTTTTAGTTGCCTCACTTTTGACAGTGCGCTTTAGAGAACTATCGTTCTAGGTGTTATTATTCTAAGAATACAGAATACGAACGTGACGTTTCGTGAAATCCCGAACAAGAACTTATTCCAAATTCAAAACTGTAGAACTCATCAGATAGCGTTATTTTTTATTAACTTTATGGCTGCAAGACCGGTCTCACGAACCAATTTAAAAAATTTACTAAGAAAAGTTTATTTCCTCGCATTTCTTGAGAAAAGCACTATAGGAAGCCTTTGTACTCGAAGTTATTTCCATTGCCTCGAATGATTAAAAACCATCCTCGACAATCTAAATTCTAACTTCTCGTTCTCGACTGTAATGTACCCTACCATTATTGTAGGTAAGGTAGGAACATACTATAATATGGGTGAAGATCTTGTGAAGATTAAAGAAACGAATTATATGATATGTAGAGTAGATACCTAAGTATTGAGTGCCTAAGTAAAGTGTTACCACCATTACCTAAGTGTTTGTAGGTACTACGTCGAAGAGTGTCCATTGGAAAAAAATGTGATACATACATACGTAAGTAGATATAGGTGATAAATATAACCTTAACTGTTATGAAACTAAAGTACTTAAACACAATATCAGAACAATTTGTAAGATTATCTGAATTTCATCAAAAATTAAATATTATCCCAACCTTGATCTTAAAATTGAAACATTTGTAGCCAAAAAGTGTGTAAATCTCTGAAAGCTCAAAATTTATACAAAGTTTCGGAGCTTAGTTCTAATTTAAAATTAATTATGTTTTGATAGGTGTACATGTTAGCTTTAAAAGGATTAAGATATCTTGGACAAAAGGGTCAGCTAAAAATAAAGGGATTTGAATATACCACCACGCAAAGGGACAGAATAGTAGATTATACAACAAGTGAAAAAAGAGGGAATTTAGTTCGAGGGATACATAGGACCGAGATGAAATTTTTTTTTCACGAGTTGTGTACTCTACTTTTTGCCATTAACTGCAAGAAAACAAATAGCAGTAGGTACTTATACCTATATAATTAAATATTTATCACATTTTTATTATTTAGGTAGGTAATAAGTAATCAGTATTTAAACATTAGAAAATAGTTAAACTAGAAGTTTTCCAATGACATAAAACAACCTCGCTAAGAGGGAAATTACATGATCAGTTTGGCATCAGTCCGTTTCATCAGTTTGTATAGACTTTGAATTTTGAATGACTAAAGATCGTACCAGACTGATGCAAGACTGAACATCTAATCTCCCTCTAATATATAGAAAAGAATCCAAAGATGAGACACTAAAAAGGACCTAATTTATTTGGCAGGATATTTTTTAGAAAAGAACCCAAAGATTAGACACTAAAAATAACCTAAATAAAATTGGCGGGATATTATTTTCTTTATTTGTATAACTATGGCTTTATCTATGGAATAGCTCCATTCTTTCAGCACGTTTTATTTTTTTTTCTACTTATTTCATACGATGCGCGCTTGTTCCAAATTCAAAATATTTTTATTCACTCGGTGAATAAAACAGCGTTTTATTCACTCTTATCGTTGAAATAAACGCACCTTTTCGAGCGGCGATGGTAAAAAATAATTAAATTACAAAGTAAAAAAAATACAAAGATTTAAAATCCATAATAACCAAAAGTGGCCACTTTGAGCTAAAATGGATTTTAAAACTTACAGAAAGAATGAAAACTGTTGAAGAGTTATTTTAAAAAAATATTAGAGACAATTTAGAAATTATTACATGAGCTTTTTTTAAATATTGAATTGGATTACGAGTAATAAAAATAAATGTAGTGGCGGCGCTAGTTTCACTACCTACAAGGTATTAAATACCTTAAATACATGAGAAATCAACTCAAAATAAAACAAAACACCATCGTTGTAAATCAACCAGCTTCGAACAAAAGACGTTTAAAAATTACCGCTCAAATGAGACTGTCGCTGTCGAGAATGCGCAGGAAAATATTGGCAATAATTTTATTTTTTAACGAGTTGCAAGTTGCAAGCAACGAGGTTCTCTTGTAAAAGTTTATTATAGACTAAACGAAACAATACTCTTCCATTAAGGGAAAGCTATTCTATGTTTCTGAAAGTTAAAACATGGTTAAGTTAAGACGGATAAAACCACGTAAGGAAGTTTGTGATATGTTTGTAATTATCAAGCTGACGACGTCTGAAAGTGAAATCATCGAGAAAAAAAACTGTCTATGAATAAAAATACATAAAGACCTTAAAAATTATTATTAGCCTTTTCTATTTTATTTATTTATCTCTATTTATTTACCTATTTAGAAAGCTTTATAAACCTAAAATTACCTACAACTTGACCTATAGTTGTGCTAATAGCACAGAAAAGATATTATTAGTACTTTTACAAGAATTTGTTGAGAAATGCGACGTAGAGGAGACAGACGGACAGCCAGACAGACATACGAAATCATTTTTGCCAAAGCTGAAGCAGAGACGCTTCGCTCATTCGACAATGTTACATTCGACAAATTAATTAGTCGGTTGTATGTTGTATCGTGTACCTAGTTGAAATAAACATCGGATCGGTAAGTTGGTTTTCGGTGAATTGTTACATCGGGGAATTAAAGCTCGGTAGGCAGGTACTAATAAGGCATCGATCAATGGTTTTCGTTGAAATGAAAATCGATAATTTGAGTTTCGTTTTTACGTATGGAACCTCTTTTTGAGCCGGTTTTTTAGTGTAACTCTGTTTTTTACTGTCCTCTACTATTCCTGCAAGATTCTGCTTAGTTCCAAACTAAGCAAAGCTTGTACTTATATAAAAACAACTACAACGGTGTTTGGAAATAGCCTTAGAAAGCCGAATATGGTAGATAGGGACCATCAAATTGAACAACTTTTACTATGGGACCAACTCTGAAATCGCGAAAAAATATCAGCTATTTAATACATTTTGATATTTTCGTTATTAATTTTTGTATGAAACAGTCGTTTTTTTTGTTCACTTTGATGGTCCATCTCTTCCATATTCGGCTTCATACGGTTATTTCTAAACACATTGTTTATATACGCATGTCTCGGTACTTAACAAAAGCTTATGGTCATAACCAGGATACGATAAATACAACCATTTACACCGGGATACGAATCCATGATGCAGTTTCAAAATAATATTTTTGAGAATTTTGAGCTAAGGTAGGTAGCTTGGTATCTATATTAAAAAAACACTCTTCAGACCATTTGGCAGATTCGTCACGTAGCCGTCAGTCGGTCGCGTCGGTCATAAATCTCGCGAGTGGGTGTTTACAGTCCAGTGTCGGGCAGCCTGATGAATGAATACTCTTCTGAATGGGCGGGTACTTTAATTTAATGCTTTGACACATTTGGTGTACTGACAAAGCAAAATATATGATGTTATGTTAGATAAATGCATTTAAAGAAAACTGGAAACGTCAGAAGATATTTTCAAGTGACTTGTCGGAAAGTTTTCTCACTCTCAGCTTAGTTAAATGGGCCATCGCATATCGCAAAATAGTACATTTGCACGGATAATTAGAAATACCAGTCGATTCTTACACAAACAAAGTAACTTTGAAGCTTTTGATCGAGCTGCGATCTGATGATGCTATTCAAAGAGTGAATGGGGGAGATCCAGATCGATAAACACAAATCAAAATTTTAAGACTTGTATAAGGACCAAAGATCTCAAATTCAGGATTTTCATAAATTTTAAGACTATTTTCACGATAATTAGAAGTGAATGATTGTATTTTACTTACATAGGAACTTACTTTGTAAAAAGGTACCTATCATTTCCAAAGCTTCTAATTCAACCAGACGAACATTAAAATTAATAAATAATTAAAGATACTTACACAAAAGTGCCGTGTATGTGCCGGCCTGGAATAGCACTACCCCCTATCATCCCGTGGGTGTCGTAAAAGGCGACTAAGGGACCATAGCCTTCAAGAGACGGGCAGCAGCGTCTCCAATAAACCTTGGCTTACTGCGATCGCCAACCCGCCTGCCAAGCGTGGCGATTATGGCAAACCCCCCTCATGCACAATGGATCGAAAAATCGGCCCCCAGTCCCCGGCAGCCCCGCTATTCCTAGCTACGGTAGCGGCTACGGTAACGGCGGGGCAGGGGGTGCTAAGAATCCCCGGGTGCGGCTCGGCTACCAACAACGACGACAACTGCACCTGGCAACATATAACACGCGCACACTGAGGACCGACGCGAAGTTAACCGAGTTGGAAGAAGTTATCAGCAAGTTACACTGGGACATTATCGGATTATCTGAAGTCCGAAGAGAGGGAGAGGACTCGATAATCCTCAGCTCCGGTAACTTGCTATACTACCGGGAGGGCGACCAACAGTCCCTAGGTGGTGTCGGGTTCATCGTCCACAAGTCCCTTGTCAACAACGTGATTACCATCGGAAGTGTGTCGACCAGGGTGGCGTACCTTATACTCAGAATATCCAAACGGTATTCATTGAATGTTATTCAGGTTTACGCACCGACCTCGAAGCACCAAGATGACGAAGTGGAGGCTATGTATGAGGAGATCTCTAAAGCCATGCATAGCTACAAAACCCACTACACTGTTGTGATGGGGGACTTCAATGCAAAGTTGGGGAAACGATGCGGTGATGAGATGAGAGTGGGGCAATTTGGAGTTGGGCAAAGGAATGCCAGAGGCCAGATGCTGGCCGACTTTATCGAGAAGGAGAACCTCTTTATGATGAACTCCTTCTTCAGGAAGCCGGAAAGCCGGAAGTGGACCTGGATGAGCCCAGACGGTACAGTCAGAAATGAGATAGATTTTATCATGTCGACGAAAAAGCAAATATTCAATGATGTCACTGTGATCAACGCCGTCAAGACGGGAGCGATCACCGATTGATACGTGGCACATTGAATATCAACTCAAAGCTGGAAAGATCTCGACTGATAAAATCTACGCTCCGACCATTACCGGCCCATATTCAAAACCCCGAAAGCTTTCAACTCGAACTCCAAAACCGCTTCGAAGCCCTTGAGAACAGCATAGATTTGGACGATCTAAACAACATGGTGGTGGATACTGTCCGTACGGTAGGGTCAAAGTTCTTTAAGACCCGCCGTCCCAAGATAAAGAAACTCTCCGACCACACACTCCTACTCATGGATCAGAGACGTGAAATGAGGCTCCAGAGCTCAGCGGATGCCCATCGTTATCGGCAGCTCAATAGACAGATATCTAAGTCATTGACGAGCGACCTTCGCCAATTTAATACGGATCGTATTAAAGAGGCCATCGAGCGGAATAAAGGCTCCAAAGTGTTCGCGAGAGATCTGTCTATCGGGCAAAGCCAGATGACGAAGCTGAAAACTGACGACGGACGCATCATCTCATCGAAGCCTGAAATCCTGAGGGAGATCGAGCGTTTCTATGGGCAGTTATATTCCACGCAGACACCTGTTGAAAGCAAGGCTAAAGACCCCAGAGCCAAGCTTACCCGACACTATACCCAAGATATCCCGGACGTCAGCCTGTACGAGATTAGTATGGCTCTCAAACAGCTGAAAAACAACAAGGCGGCGGGTGACGACGGAATCACTACAGAACTTCTGAGAGCGGGCGGTAAGCCGATACTCAAAGTCCTCCAGAAGCTTTTCAATTCCGTCATCGTCGAGGGCAGAACGCCGAAGGCATGGAACATAAGTGAGGTGATTCTGTTCTTTAAAAAGGGTGACAAGTCCCTCTTAAAGAACTACAGACCCATCTCACTTCTGAGCCATGTCTATAAGTATATATAACATTAATGGCCAGTACCTAACACACCTTCGTTTTGCCGATGATATAGTCCTTATGGCTGAGACCATGGAAGACCTGAACACAATGCTCGAAGATCTCCGTAGTGCTTCCCAAAGAGTGGGTCTCAGGATGAACATGGATAAGACGAAAATTATGTCAAATGCCCATGTTGTACCCTCTCCAGTTCATGTTGGGAACACTACACTTGAAGTTGTTGACCATTACGTATACCTCGGACAGGCAATCCAGTTAGGTAAGTCCAACTTCGAGAAAGAGATCTCTCGTCGAATCCAACTCGGGTGGGCAGCATTCGGGAAGCTTCGAAAAAACTTCGCGTCCGACTTACCTCAGTGTCTCAAGACGAAAGTCTATGAACAGTGTGTGTTGCCAGTGATGACTTACGGCAGTGAAACGTGGTCGCTAACTATGGGTCTCATAAGGAGGCTCAAGGTCACCCAGCGTGCAATGGAGAGAGCCATGCTCGGCGTTTCCCTGCGTGATCGAATCAGAAACGAAGAGATCCGCAAGAGAACTAAAGTAACCGACATCGCTCGAAGGATTGCTCAGCTGAAGTGGCAATGGGCGGGACACATAGCGAGAAGAACCGATGGCCGTTGGGGCGGAAAGGTTCTGGAATGGCGACCACGCACCGGACGGCGCTCCGTGGGTAGGCCCCCGACAAGGTGGACCGACGATCTGGTGAAGGTCGCGGGAAGCCGCTGGATGCGGGCAGCGCAGGACCGATCGTCGTGGAGATCCTTAGGGGATGCCTATACCCAGCAGTGGGTGTCGTGCGGCTGATATGATGATGATGATGACACAAAAGTGTCAAGTTGCTACGTCACAAAAGCTCATTGTATGCTTAGTGAGACAAAAATATCTATAAATACTACGGTCTGCCGGTCTGTCTGTGCCGTTTTGTATTTCTGTCTGCGCCCCGATTTGATGTATTTTACTTTACGTCGTTGTTTCTGCGACGCGTGCGCAGATATTAATAACTTCAAGGATTAGTTGAGTCAGTTTGTCTGGCTGTCGTCTAATAACTGATAAATTTAAGTAACTACCATTTTTTCTAAATCCAAAAAAAACCTACTAATAATACCTATGTGCAAGTTTGGGTGTATGTAACTATGTAGCCCAATCACATTATAACGGTTAAACGACTGTAAGGATTTTGATGAAAACCGTACATAGGTATAGCTAGTTTAATGACTTTATAATATCATAAAATTAAAATATGTATTTTAATGATATTATAAATATGAAGATGATTATATCTCTCGTCTACATATCTCGTTACAAGGTCTCCCGCTCAGGGTTTGCGAACCGATGGCGTAGCTTCTTTGACATTCACAAGTGCTTGTAACAGCCTAGACTGAATAAATTATTTTGAATTTTGAATTAATTTGAGGATAAATAATGCTGATGTTACAAGATTCTAGCCTAAAATACGGTATCACAGTTACAATTAATGTAATACTATGAAAACACATAAGCTGATTCAGACACGGTTCATTTCTATCTAACAATTATTTGGATCAAATAACCAAATGGAATCATGTAATCATACTGGTACAAGTGTCATGGCTCAACAGAATTTTCATATCCTTGCCTGTGCCTTTCAAACAAAGTGCACTTTGATTTAGCTAGCTAAACCGTGTAATATTAGCATTACCTTTTTTTATATTTGTTTACCGAACTTGTTGTATAGTTTGTGGTATTACCGTAGCGAACTCCTTTGAACCATAACAAAAGTTCAACTTACATGTGATATTGTTACGCGGATATTTAATTTTCGGTTTCAGTATTTAAGCTCGTAACAATGTTTACCATTCAATTCTGCTGTTTCCATAACATATAACTTAGTAATATGATTTCCGTTGTTACGATAAGAGCTAAGTTAATTCATTGTTTTGTTTTGGTAAAACACTCATGTTATTCACTGTTCTGTAGAAAAACATGAAGCTAAATCTAAACATAAGAATCGCAAGTCTTTCCTAACTACAACTTGACCAAATTAGTTAGGTAGGTATTAGCAAAACCTTATCTTAAGCGATTTTCGACACTAAAACTTTAATGGCTTTGTAATACACGATTTCTTAACTTTTTCGAGATATCTTGAATTTAACTGTGTCACAAGACACGCCTGAGAATCACCTCTCTGTATACTTACTTAGCTAACATGCTCTATCTTGGTCGAGTTGTAGTTAGGAAAAAAATGTTTTAAAAACAAAAAACCGACTTCAAAAATCCTGAAAATGAAAACAAAACAGCTTCAAAATTAAATACCTCTAAAAAGCAAGAATGAAGTCGGGTGGGGCTTCTAGAATGAATAAAAGAAGTTGAACTTTACCACCCGACTTCAATAGATGTGTTTTATTTCAATGATATGCGTACCTATCTGGTGATTTGAATATTATTTCTTGCTATGAATGTAATAAGTTTTTTTCTTATAAAAACGCTAAGTAAGTACGATAATGTATTATTTTCAGCTTTACACCCCATAAATTATAAAAGGACTATCGCACAGGTGTTAATATCACATGACACGAATATGGAAAGGCTTCATCATCACGTTACTACTAGCGGATCAGTGTTATGTGACAATTGATTATTGTACCGTCTAAAAAAAGGAAACAGTTCAGAACTTTGTCACTTTGTTTTAGTTGTCATTTGTAATTGATTTCTGTTCAAAAAAAGTAAGAGCTTTTAAAGTGTCAAAGATCTAATTTGTATACATATTTATAGACTGACCTATCTCTTAAAGCTTTAGGCGTTAAACAAATTGTAGAATCATAATTGTAGCTTTGATGTTTAAAAAAATTAAAGAGAAAATATTAAGTGTCCCTTTTAAAACGGAACACTTATATTATTATAGGATCACTTGGTTTTCCATTACAATTGTAATTACTGTGATTGTTTATTAGAACTTCTGCTACCAAAATTTTTGAAACACTTTTTCTGATTTCCCATATTAGTGTTGAAGTGAAGACACTTTGTACAGACATTTTGTACACATTCACTTAAGCGATTAAAAAAAATATTATTGCATTATAAATAGAAAAATAATGTGGCAAAAAATGTTTGTACACTACCGTTTTTTTAATAAACAACCTATGTTATTTTGCCTCAATACTCAGTAATTTGTAAAATTGCAAGAGTTATCAATAGTGCGTTTTTCGCAGAGAAAATGTAATGTATGGAACTTCTTCAATGCAGGTAAAATCAATGCAAATGCAATTGCTTTAAAAAAATTCTAAGGTATATTCAATAAAAGAAAAGTGACTACCTACTTATCAACAAACAGCGTAAAGCACTACGGATCTTAGTTAAAATGATAAAGGAAAAAAAAAATTTTTTTAAACTCGCACAAGAAATGAAATTCCTCGTGGGTGGAAATAAGTTTCAAATAAAACGGTCATTTCATAGTAAACATACCTATAAACTCCCTTAGTCTAAAACTCACATTTTGAATCACTTTTATTCGCAGAAAGAAAGATAGAGACTATAAATCAGATTATGTCAGATTTTATAGTAAAATTATACCTATATATTCTTTTAGACTTCTTGTGATATTTAAGTTTATTTCACATTGAATTTGATCACTATTTGATTTTAGAACTTTTTTGACTTAAGTATAATAATTATTAATATTGCAGTAGTTTCTTAAAAGATGGCTTAATAACATAACTCTGTATTAAGAGACTGTGCCTACAAAATAATTAACAAAGAAATAGTGTTACCTAATTAAAAAATAGACGCTTCGTCACTTTTCATAGAAAGTAGCTTTGAAAAAGATATAAACTTGTAACGCAACTGTTTTTCCTTTTCATATCAGTTTACGAGCTTTCGAAGTAACAACTTCGAGCTAGCTTAACTTGTAAATGTAAGCTTAACTTTTTCTTATATTTCATTTTAAGCGCAGTATACACTGGTTTAGTATGTTTTAATAAGAACTGCAACTTTGTTCTAGGTTTTTCAAAATCAAAATAACTATGTATTCATTAACTACATGACTGTTTGTTGCCTTAAATAAATTAAAAAAATAATAATAATAACATTGCTATGAAGTCTCACAGTGGCCACGGACGCACAGTGTAGCGTCCAACATACCAATCCTAGATACATAAAACCAATGTAATCACAGAGCTCTATTTCAACGCAGTGCGTTCGCATAGTCAAGGGTCGTTTGAGTTTTGCTATGTCAAAATTAAAAGCATTAAATTTAAATTACAATTTATAATTTTGCTTTGTTGAGATAAGAAAAAAAATAAAAAATAACCAATATTATATTAATGACTTCTTAGGTCCTATTTTTTTTTTATTTAAATTTTTTTTTAGCGCAGAGCAATAGAAAATATTTATAAAACTATAAAACTTACCCCATATCTGATTCCTCAAAGTCGCCAAGCGACCACAAACAATGAATAACACAGCACCACTTTCGCCAACATCCACCAGAAAATAGTCTACAAAATAAAAACATCCACGTTTATAAAGACATATTTGAAATTCAATGTGATTGTGAAAAATGGGATCGAATTTGAAACCGAAATCAAAAGAGTCTCTCTAAATTATTCACTCCGCCGAGCAAGTGGATGGCATTTTTTATTTAAAGAACCTTTTTTGTACACTCGTGCGCTAGCGCTACCTTTACGTCATTGTCAACGCCCGGAAATTGATGAAAAAAATTACGCAACGCTCCTATTTATCTGTGAGCCATAGATCACATTTCGTCTAGTCACAAAGAGTCCACATTCACTTTTTATAAATTCGAAGGATTTCAAATTTCGAACACAATGTAATGAATAATGATGTAAGGGAGTATCTACAGGCCGTATCGTATCCGAAAAAGTTCGGCGTTATATCGTGGTGAGCTTTCAGTTAGTGCAATGTGCGTGTCGCACGCGCTGCAAAGCGACTGGGATCACGCGTGTGCAGTGCGAATCTAGCGATGCATCGGCGCCGCTATCAAATAAACAAAAACTGCACGAGGGTGCGCTCAAGCTTCGGTAGAGCTTCGACGCACGAAAAGTTAATTTTATTGCCGATTTTGTGTAAGCGATAAATTTATGTGGAACGGTTAAAGCTCGCGTTCGGATCCGGAAATGAGATTATTACTTTTACGTCATTTTTAATTGTTGCGGCTTTTGATCGCCTTAAAGTTTTAAAAGTCATCTTTTTTCAGAGATCAAAATACTATTTACTTAAAGCATCGACTTATGCGATTTTATTGATTTTGTGAGTGCTTTAACTCATTAGTGGCGCTATCTATTTGAAATATTTATTGTGTGAGTAACATCCTTAAGTACTTAGCTTTATCTGATTTCGAATCTTCCTTATAGCCGTTTAATTAATCCTACGTGGAGAAATAAAATGTTGAGCGCAGGCGCAGAATGCCAGGAGCGCGTTTGGCTTTAAATATAACCAGTGACAATGGACAAGTCCGTCACAGATCTAAATCAAGGATACTTTGAGTTATACCATGTCTACTGACTTCTATTTGACTTATACCAGTAGGACGGACAGTTAGCGAAAAAAATTATGCACATAAAACATTTGATAGCGTAATTTTGTATGAGAATCTGTACAGCGCCGCCGCTTCTAATATCTACCACCAAAAAGTGCAATGAATTTCTCATAAGCTTTATTCAAAGTTCAAAAATACCATTCATTTTATTTTTATTTTAAGTGTTTGTTCGTGATTCTGTTTTCATAAAACCTAATGACCGTATTTAAAAAAACTGTGAAAAAGAAAGTTGAAGAACTGCCCGAAGTCAACGTTATAAACATACTTTTCTTTATACGTACTTATGTATAAGTATATACTTTTAAATTCGAGCGTATAATTTAATTCTCAAAACTAATATGTACATACATAAAATAGAATAGTATTTCAAAATCTTATGGCAAATAAAATAATTCTCAAGGCTTTTACATCCGGTGACGTACACTAAAGTATTGTCTCCATATGACATCTGATACTTTACCACAGAATAAAGTTTTCTACTTTACTATAACCCTATAAACTATAGTAATATGTAATCTGTGCCTATACCTACGGGTTTTTTTTATATGTGCCTAACTTTTCATATGATTCAGTAACGTTAGACATCATTTAAATACATAAAAATGTTTTTTAATTATTATTTTGTAGTTTTAATGAAATCTAATAAAGCAAGCTTATAAAAAGACGCTATAATTTTAATCTTCTGCTGGTATTTGCATTTACTACCGCTATTGAAATTTTATTACGGTGCTTAGCAGTAATCGAAAGTAATAACTTTTTCAAGTAAACAGCCATCACTTTGATTGAATTAATGTCTGTGTGGTCGCCATATACAGGGTGAACTAGAAAACATTGACAATATTTTGAACTAACGCCCTTTCGACGTCAGCCTTTTCAATGTCCCCACTGCTGGGGCACTGGCCTTCCTTATGGGTGGATAAGGAGTATGGGCCATAACCCCCCAACGCAAGCCCAATGTTGGTAGGTGTTACCGACTGCAAATGCAGCCGGGACCAACGGCTTAAGATAATTAATTTTTGGTCACCCATCCCATGACCGACACTTGCGAAAGTTGCTTAACCTTTGGCATCGCAGGGCCAGGTGCTAAGCCAGCTGTTGGCCATTGAACTCCTTGAATAATCTAACCACGATATTGATAACTTTATGTGGTAACGTTCGCGGTAAAAATCACGGGGCATTCCGGGAGTAACACGGGCTTACGTATTTTTTTTTCATTTATTTAATGACAACAAACAGTCATGTACATCGACATAAATATGCTTAAACTATTAATTATTTAACTTATAAACCTAGAGTGACTATTATTACTTTATGAAAATTATATGTAGGTATGTGACAAATCTTATCGAAAACGATTCGTGAAATAAAAGTTATTATCCAGTTGCGCGACTTTAACAAGCGAAGTATGAAGGTTTTTTTCTGTCATACTCATTACAAAGTGTATTAAACAGTTCAATTAAAGATAAATAAACGTTATTTTCAATACCGATAGCGGAGATGACGTAACCTTGAGTTGACCACGTCACTTTCTTTGTCTCGGAGTGCTTCCTGGCGCAGTATATTATTCTACCATTCATTTCACCCTGCCGCCCTAGCATGACCGACGAAACAATATATGTATATACAAAACAACAATATATATAATATGGTAGATAGGGACCATCAAACTGAACAACTATTACTATGGGACCAACTCTGAAATCATGAAAATAAAATCAGCTGTTTCATACATTTTCATATTTACGTTATTGATTTTTGTATGAAACAGCTGATTTAGTTTTCGTGTCGTTTCATCGACACTCAACTATCAAAATCCATTGTCTTTTGACAGTTAAACCTTGTTTTGATATATCGTTGATAATGACACATTTTAATTACGCAAAATGGCACATAAGCGAAATGGTACATAAGCGTATGCAAAATGACACATACGCGAAATGACACAATCGCAAAATGGCACAGGTACTAGTTATGATTATGTTAAATGTTATATGACACTTATGACCAACCAATGATTTGTAGGTAGGTGCATACATTAATTTAAAACCTCCGTGATCGAGTGGCTCATACACCAGTTTTCATTTCATGGAATTGTCATCTCTAAGGTCCCAAGTTCAATTTAGAAAAAGCACTTTTCTCTATTGTATAATCTTTTTAGATGTTTGCGGTACCTACCGTCGTTGCTTCTGGCTTCCATAATACCTACAAGTGCTTAAGCTACAAAAATTGTCTAAAATGTATATAAATATGTGGAGTTTTATAATTATTCGGTATATTAAGTAATGTTTTTCGATACTACTTTTCCATTTTTAGTATTGATTATACTTACATTCTGTGAGCAGTTTATCAGTCAGTCGCACATCATATCTGTAGCACAATAAACTCTGCTGGGCTCCAAGGATCTTCACAATTTTATTAAAATTCTTGCGCTGCCCACGTCCAGCAGTTTCTAAGTCTTAAAACTAAACTAATACAAAAAAATCACAGATCTCGTGCCTTTCACGATCACGACCGGTACCGGTAATTGAAAATTTAATGAATTAAAGAAAACAAAATTGTTTTGTAAATATTTATTTTTAATCCATTGTTAGACATTACAATAGACAACACAATAGACATTAATATTTTATTGAAAGGTAACTTAAGTACTATAAGTATAACTAAAACATCTAAAATTTTCTACACAAAATAACCTAATAAAAAATCTATTCAATATCAAATGCCGCGACTCTCGCGTCAACTTCATCGTCACTCGAATGTGCAATAAAATTTTAACCCACATCTTAACTATTGCAATTGCAAACTATGTTTACATAGGCATCATCTTCACACTCTCATTCAGAATCGTAACGTGACTAAGAGAGACATGAGACATGCACGATCGAGTAATTTCAAATCTCGAAATTGAAATAACAGGAACTCACGAATATATTTTGGATCTACTTTTCTGTATCTACTCGTAAGTGTTGAGGCCCTCGGCTTTGTTTCTGTTCTATTCAACATTATTGATTGGTAGATTCAGTAGTTAGATCTTGTTTTCAAATCCTTAAATCGATTTAATTTAGAAATAATAATTAAAATCAGTACCATTAGCACGAACAGCTATCGAAAAAAATTACGCGAAGTTAAATTATAAGTAATTTCATAAAAATATGAGCAACTTTTCAGTCTTGTTAGGTGAAAATACCAAAGAGTTTAATTTATACCAATATTTTACTAAAATTTGGCAATGTAGGTACTATAAAATACAATATCATTCCGCAGAGCCTCAATTAATATACTTACCAATTTAGTACCCTGAAAATATCAAAAACTGTCACACTGCTCAAGATGCTCGCAGCGCGCACCCGTTTGTAGTGTAACGCCAAGCTCCTTCTTCTTGTATAACGTATAATAACTCTTTTAGTTAAATAAAATTTAAGATAAATTAACAAAAATAATACTAGAAAAAATCGACTCACCCGTAGCAGTCTGAGCTGCGTCATTTTTAAAAAAAACATATTTCTATAACTCTACGCATTTTGAAAAAATAAAAAAGGGCTCCAGCCTGCCTAGCATGACCGATTTATATCGCGTGATATAGCGTTTTATCACGTTTAACTGTCAAAAAGACAAAGGAATTTGACAGTTCAGTGTCGATAAAATGCTATATCACGCAATATAAATCGGCAGGCAGATCCATAACCAAACGCTAATTTTTAATAGCGGTTTTTCGGAATTTGCTCACGGAATTGCAAATTTATGCCCCCATTGATATGCTTCTTTTGACACCTCAATCATTTATCTAGACCTAGAACTAACAACGCTAGAGCGAATTCGCACTTTCGCTGAAAACGGGGCGTAAAACATACTCATCAGTAACAAAGTGTTGAAAGAATGAAAATACCTAATTATGCTTGCTGTGAAAAGAATTCAGTTTCTGAAAATACAACAATAATTCCAATATTTCGTAATTCCAATATTTTCTGAGTATTTTCATAGAAAATATTGTGAATAACTCTCAGTGGTTGGGCAACGAAACCGCGTGTTTTGTAGATAATGTGAACAGTGTTCAAACTACAGACCATACGACAAGTACTGTGGTTCAAATAGAAGATAAACTTCAATTTGACATTTATACCTTCCTATTTATTCTTCAATATTTACTATAATGTCTGCTTAACCGCCATCAAATTTAAGCAACGTCCACACCAAAGATTTTTTATTGGTATTTTGTACAATAAACTAGAGGAACAAAAGACACTTTATCATTTACTACACGATAAAATACGAAATGCAATACTTACCACTAGAACTATAATAAGTAGGTACCTAATATAAATGCAAATCATGAATAAATACATGAAAAAATATTCGTGAATATTCTTGCTAAAATAAACAATCAAAGTCAAAGTCAAATAGGCTTTATTCAAATAACTTAATTGTTAAGTACTTTTGAAACGTCTACATTTTCCTACCACCCGTTCCAGACTTTTTTAAGTAGGTAAGTAGTCAGTTAGGTACTTATAGAAATTAAGTTAATTATTGAGTAATCAAATAATGTTACGTGCCTCCATAGACATAATACTTACAATAATAACTCTTAGGATTTTATCAAACGACTTTCTAAACTTAAATGATGTAAGTACAATCAATTATCGTAGCTAACATATACGTACGTACATATAACTCAAAATACTCCTTACTCCTTACCTCTGTCTAAAAAAGCAAAACTTTAAGAAAAAGCCGGCAGCACACTTAAATCAAAATTCATTTACTTCACTCGCAGTCACTTACGGACGCCTTCCAAAGAAACGATTAATTTATTATTTGAAGGCGTCCCTTTTCGCTCATCCAATTTAAAATTTGACGTCTTAAACAGTCTTAAATTACATATAAAATTATTTTATTAGCTCTGAAGGACGTTTCGAGATGTGATATTATGCTGAATTCACTCGAACCCAGAGCAATTTATTTAAAAGCTTTATAGATGTGGCTTATAGCTCAGTTTTTAGAAGTAAAAAATTGTTTTTCTGCTCCATTTCTATGACAATAATAGAGATTTAGTCAAAATAATCACCGTGTTATTACAAAAGATTTTTAAACACTGTTTAACTAAACACATGTTTAAATGTGATGCTGTCTCTGTCAAACAATATTGTCAAAAAAGTGACAGCATCACATTTAAACATGTGTTTAGTTAAACAGTGTTTAAAAATCTTTTGTTATAACATGGTCAGTGTTTAACTTATAAAAGGAAAAGAGAAAGAACAAATTTCGATAACTGTGTTTAATATTGCAGTAGACAGTTTGTATTATACTTAATACGGTTGAAATTACAAAGTCCTTTCCTCATTATAATTATACATAGGTACCTATATAATAATATGAAAAAAACAAATTCTTAGTTTATCGATTTAATCTCCACAAATTGGCAGGCCGGTTACAGTCTATTAGTTTTGATAAAAAATGTAGTTTATTTTTTAATTAAATTATTATCGTTCGATGCAGTTATTGCATTTTTCGCGCGATACAATCGGTCCCAAGTTTCGGGTACCAAAAGATGTAATCAACACGTCAGTGTGACCACGCCCTAACCTTTTCGCGTTAATAGGCAGATCGCGATATCGGCTCATTCTGCAAAGCGCACCAAATGTTCTCTGCCGTTTAGACACGCAAATATGAACCTTATCTCTTCAGCATTTGAAACAATAGAACAACTTTAAGGGATAACTATCGATTGTCAAGTGTTTATAAGTTAGTATTTATGGCGTTGTTTTCGTTTTATTTGTATACATTGCGGTTTAGCTGAGGAATGCGTAATACCTTATGTGGGCATAACCATTAATATATCCATTACTAAATTGCGTAAGACCAATCTTCTTTTTGCAACAATAACCTCACAAGGCTTTAGATCCAGGGATATTGTATTAAGTTGGTGAATAATTTGAATCTACTAACTTGATAACTTTAAGATAAGGTCTAAGTCTAATATATGTTCAGATAAGGACAGATAACATCATTTTACTAAGAAAAAATAGACGTTATTAGGTTCCTAACATTCACAAAAAATCAAAAAAAACTCGAATAGAAACCTAAAAACAGAAATTCAAAATAGTCAAACAGCTATGTCAAAGTTAAATAAGCTTTATTCAAATAAACTTTTGAACCGTCTATATTTTCTTACCACCCGTTCCAGACTTTTTAACCGACTTCCAAAAAAGGAGGAGGTTCTATGTTCGTCTGTATATTTCTTTTTTTTTGTGTATGTCCACCGATTACTCGAAGACGGCTGGACCGATTGAAATGATTCAAACGTTATTACATTAGGTAAACTCCCAAGTTGGTCCCATTTTTTTAAATTTGGAAATTTGGTTGACGTCTGATGGATACAAAATTGTCATGTTTTGACAATATTGTCACGTTTATTAAATAGGTCCCTAGTCAGAGGGCCTAGACAAAGTTATATTTGTAAATCTTAGTTATCGCTTCGCTTTCTAATTGTCACTTACAATAGGTAAGTAGAATATGGTAGTATAGGGACCATCAAAGTGAACAACTGTTATTATCTGGTCAACTCTAAAATCGCGAAAAAATCTGCTGTTTCATACAAAAATTGATAACGAAAATATCAAAATGTATGGGGCAGCTGAATTATTTTTCACGATTTCAAAGTTCAAAGGTCCAATAGTAAAAGTTGTTCAGTTTGATGGTCCCTATCTCCTGTAACAAGCTGTACTTATATACACCGTTAATTTTTAAGTATATCAAAAAAGTATTAGGTGTATTGTGTACTCTTTACTAATCGATTAGGTGCAGTTAAAAATTTAAATATTTCATCATTCGTCAATATTGAGGTTTGTTTGCATCCCAAAATTTTAGAGATTTGTGTATTTAGAGCTCATTCATTTTGAGAGTGTCTCGTTTACATTAATCATGGAAAGAATGAATGCATTTATGCATCACGCGTTTCTCTATCTTTGCGAGTTTGCGAATAATCAAGATTGTTATCCGATATTTTCAGAATTTTAGACACTTTTGCCTACTACGTACCTACTACAACGAACTATATTTTTCTAAGGTCATTGTTTGTAAATGAACTATAGATTAGCTTCAATGTGTACAAGTGAATTTTAGATTCATTATGTGTTTAGTGAACAATAAATTTAATTAAGATGAAGGCGCCACTTGAGGTATAGGTCTACCAACCAAACATAGGTAGGTAATTCTTTCAATTTTTATTCTCGCACGCGTTCTGACATGGCGCGATTATTTACCCCAATAAATGTGCAAGCGCCGATCGAGTTTCCTTTACTCAAGCCGCATCTTAATAGCCGACCATATGATGTTGGTCTCCCACCAATCGAAATCAAACTTTATTTCTTCACAGGTAAGTTACAAACAAGCGTCATTATATGTTTAGCGTTTCTTAGTAATTGCCTGTAAACGAGCAATAACAACCCCGTTGAAATTGGGTTTTTAACTTTTGTACGTGAATGCAGTTGGGGATTAGCGCTTTGAGAAAGCTCGTGATGTGGGGTCTTAAAGATAATTTTCTAACATAGCTTCCATTCTGCTAACTAGCTGATGAAAAAGAGTAGAAAAACGTCTAAAACGTTTCACTTGTTTTTTGTTTTGTTTTAAAAAAATCTGAACATGCCTTTCTATTTTGTTCACTTTGCTAGGAGCTAGGATTTTTCAGATAGGCAGCAGTTGTCTTCTACCATAGATATTTTATGAATTTATGACAAACCTAAACCCAAAGTAGCATTTTAGGGAACTTATAATGACAGCTTGCAACGAAATAGTCGCTCGTCTGTAAGCTCGCTTTGTAAATTATTTTTATATTGTTAAAGAAATAGAAGAAATAATTAAAACCAAAGTTCAGTTCTCCTACTACTCAAAGCTTTGTTAATTGTTAAAAAAAAAACAAAGATCCGGTAAGCCAGCGAGAAAAAACATTCTTCACATGAAGCCATTTGAATGCAAAATTTATAGCTAAACAAACACTCTAATACATTATCGAGAAAAAACATGATAATATTCTTACACCTTCCGCAAGTAAGGCACTATTATTTCATAATTCGTATTTCCATAACGATAAAAATATGCATCCACTGGTTTCTCCTTAAATATTAAGTTAAAACGTTTAAAATAATTATGGGACAATTTACTTAAGGTGAGGTTTCACTGACGCGATTTATGAGCCTGATGGCGGGCGGTAGCGTGATAGCGGCGGCGGGCGGCGGGCGGCGGAGTGATGTTGGTTTATGGTAGTTCAATCATGTTTAGTTTATTTTGATCACGAATATAATGCAGTTGGTAATTAAAATACCTATTTTATATTACGTATAAAATTTAAATGTTTTACACCTCCTCGTAAATGTGAAATACAAACGGAAACAATTGTATTGTCACCACTGTTAGAATACACTGGCCATCCGTATAGGTGGATAAGAAGCATGGGCCATAACCCACCATGCGGGCTCAGTGCGGATGGGTGAGTGATGACGACAGCAAATGCAGCCGCCGGGCTTAAGCTGCCGAAACACGGAGGACGCTCAAGATATTACATTTTTGGTCGGACTCAATTGCTACGACAATATTATCTTAATATTGCGAACTTTTTTGAAGTACCTATCTACATAGTAGGTACAATTAACAATTTTTAACTTACTGAGGCATTTTTATTGAATAAAAAATTCGAGTTCGTAGAGTTTCTCCTTAAAAAAATATAAAGCGGCGATTGCAAAAATTGCGTTAGGTATCACGACGCGAGCGATCGGCGGAATATCATTAAATTTTATGACCTCTTTGCAAGCTCAAGTGCTCATAGTTAGCTCGAACTCCCCATTAAGTGGGAGAATTAGATTTTAAAATCCCTAAACAGTGTTGCTATAATGCGGTCGTTTAAATAAAAATTACTGCTCACTACTTAGTAAGTCGAAGGGTCTTAAGACCTACTATAAATAAAAAAACCTACTATAATTAAAAATATACTTACACTCTTTCTTTAAGTACCTACTCTACAAATAAATCGTATTTTTGCTATATTTCGAACGGTTATGATAATGATAAAGAATGCTGGAAAAATATTTTGTAATATTTGTTGATTCTTTTTTCTAAAAATATTTTGTTTCAATATGCTTAATCTAATTACTATTTATAACATTAAAAACTATAAAAAAGGAAAAGAAACTGCTATAAATTCCTTTAGTAAGGAGCCATTCCCTGCTTTGTTGCGATCTAGGTAGGTACTTAAAGGAATAAAACAATGTTTCATTTTTTAAGTAGGGTTAATCTAGATGTGCCTTTATGAATGCAGTTAAATTAAATCATCATATGAATTAACCGCCAGGTTTACACGGTACAGTTAAATCGCAATTACATGGTAGCCATACAAGTGATTGTCAGCACTTAACAGTTAATTAATACCATTTATTAAGACAGATGAAATGGTTTTACATTATTGTAATGATATGTTGGCAGGTTTGCTCATTCATTATGTTGATCAGCGGGTACTGATGCTCAAACAAGTTTGGTACTAACTTTTAAGGCTGAGTTGCACCATCATAACTTAACCTTAACTTTAACAGATACAAACTTATCTGAGCCAGTGGTCAAAAGTGGAACTAAGGTGTTTTACATTATTGTTACCTAGGTTACGCTATAGACGACAGCGACCCTGTCATCGAGTCAGATAATTTTGTATATGTTAAAGTTATGGTTAAGTCAAGATGGTGTAACTCAGCCTTAATCTTTCAAACGTATTTTCTGACGTGTAAGCTTCGTTTAAAATAAAAAGCAATAAAAAAGTTAGAATGAAATAGCAAACTGGTTCTAATTTTCATCATCATCATCATCATATCAACTACACTCACTGCTGGGTATAGGATTCCCACGAGCGACGATCGGCCCTGCTTGGCCCGCATCCAGCGGCTTCCCGCGACCTTCACCAGATCGTCAGTCCATCTTCGGGGGCCTATCCACGGAGCGTCGTCCGGTCGCCATTCCAAAACCTTTCCGCCCCAAATTCCGCCGTATCCGCTTCCGTTCTAATTTTACCATGACAATTATATCTGTGATAAAAAACATGAATAAAAAAAACCACTTTTAACTATTTACAATTATAGTATTGTAATTATATTTAAGGTGTCATTGTAAACATCAATACTTTTACTACTCTCAACGAGAAGCCTGCCTCTCATTACACAGGGAAACCTTAATGGGAGCAGGCAATGGCTGTTGAACAGCATATACTTTTATTTTATTTTATATATTTTATATTATTAAACTACAATTCGTTTGCTCGTTCTTCGATTTTCACCTTGCTAACACTAAAGTGTCGAAAACGTTCTGCGATTTTGATTCATTCCCCATAATACTATTTGTTACCGATGTCGGCAACCTCGACACTGTATATTAACGTCAAGCGGGAACGAATTGAAACACCTTCTTGAATCACTCTGAATGCTCGTATATTGTGGTTACAAAGAAAAAATGGGTGTGCGAGCTTACAAATCGCCCTGCGTCCGCGCACCCTGAGGTAGTCTGTTGCATGATTGCAACTGGTACACTAATACACAAACTTACAATATCTAGTTAAGTTGGGTACTTTATAAATCTACATTTGTTTCTACCCTACGTTACAACGAGTTTGTTAACGGTGGTAGGGAGTGCGCTTCCCCCACTCCGCGCTCGCAATCAACTTGGCAGCGGTGTGAGAGGGACAGCGAAACCCCTACTCCTCTCTCTTTATGAGACTACCTACCTCATTTATTATTTAGGTACCTTTCAGTATTTACATTTTGTCTTTAGGTATTTAGGCACCTCATTACCTTTAATCAGAGACCTATATAAGAGGCCTTTATTTTACATAGTCTTACCTCTTAGTACCTCGTCAAAACCTTAGGGCTTATAGGACAAAGGCTGGCGTTTGACCTGGACACATTTCAGGTCGAAACTACCACCTCCTGGACCTATAGTACCTGGCCCATACCTCAAAACCTTTACCGGGTAATGCAATTGAAACAACAAGACTTTAAATCATTTAATGCATAGGATACCTAAATACCTAAACAATACCTATTTGAGCTAAAACCTAAATATCTCACAAACTATAAAACTTACAGCTACGCTAAATATTTCATTTTACAGCACTTTTCATAAGCTACATTTTAAAATCAAATAGAACGTTACACATTAATAAACTTCAAAGTAATTAAAAACACAAACTAATCAACTCAAATAGTTATAACGAGCTATTGCTTATGAACAAGGTACTTACATGGCATATTCACAAACACAATTTTCATCACTAGTTCGCACTTAGTGTCCACTAAACTGTCTTTTTGTTAATCACTTTTTCACTGAATTAAGCTGTCCGCAACAGTCTCCCCCCGGTGCAGCACTCGCGGCACCTTCTTCTTCAGTAGGGAGGACAGCCAATCTCGTTGTCGGGCGACGAAAAACTCCTCCTCTTGTCTTAACATCAGCGTTGCGAATCTCGCCGTCTGGTCCCGGATGCACCGCCGTCACGACGCCTCGCGGCCACACATTGCGAGGCAGGCTGGAGTCGACGATGATGACGACGTCACCGGGCTTAAGTGAGCGGCCCGTGACGTCACGCGCGCCCCCGCGCGGAATGAGCTCGGGCAGGTACTCGCGCACCCAGCGGCGCCAGTACTCGTCGGCCAGCGCCTGCGCAGCACGCCACAGCTTGCGCGAAGCTGGCTCGCACGGCCCAGTGAGTGGCAGGCCGCGCGAACCGCCCAGCAGGAAGTGATTTGGGGTGAGCGCCTCTGGATCTTCTTCGCTGACTGGTACGTGGGTTAGCGGGCGAGCGTTTATGGTGTGCTCTACCTCCGCTAACAGCGTCGCTAGTACCTCTTCTCGCGGCGACTTCTCGTTCAGTGTGACTCGTAGCGCACTTTTGACTGAGCGCACGAGCCTCTCCCATGCGCCCCCTTGATGTGGTGCCCCCGGCGCTATGTAGCGCCAGTCCATACGCTCTGATAGTGCGTAATCACGTAGAGCCGGTTCCCATTCTTCTATCGCACGACGCAATTCTACGTCGGCGCCTCTGAAGTTTGTTGCATTGTCTGAATACATAAGACGCGGCCACCCGCGGCGCGCGCCCATTCTTCTTAAAGCCATGATTGCCGAGTCTGTCGATAGCGACGCCACCAACTCTATATGTATCGCTCTTGTTGTGAGACACGTAAATAATGCGCCCCACCGTTTTTCATGCCGCCGTCCCACCGTCACGGTTATTGGTCCGAAATAGTCTAATCCACAGTTTGTAAAGGCTCTTGTATATGGTTGTAATCTTGCCTTAGGTAAATCTCCGTGCACTGGAACCACAGGGCGGGCCTTTCGTACACGACAAAACACGCATTTGCTAGCCACTGTACGTATCGTCGGTCTCAATCGTAGTATCCAGTATTTGGTTCTGACTTCGTTCACAACGCGCTCATTGTGTGCGTGGTGGGCGCGACGGTGCTCGCGATATAGCAGCAGCCGCGCATACGGGTGCCTGCCGTCCAGTACTACAGGGTGAGTAGCGGGGGCAGACACACCCGCTGCCCTTATTCGTCCCCTGGCACGCAGCACACCTTGTTCGTCCAAATACGGATCCAATTTTCGTAGCCGGCTTCCCACTCTGAGGTTTCGCTTTGCAGTGATTCGTTCTATATCTTCAGCGAAACATTGGCGTTGCGACTCTCGTTGCAATCTCATCTCAGCCTCTTCTATGAGCTCTACATTCATCGTAGCGGCACGGTCACGACATTTGCGTACGAATAGTAATACTCTCGCCATCGCTCTCACCAAGCGTTCATATGAGGAAAAACGCTCGGCTCGGGGCATACTATCGTTTGCTTCTCCCATTGTCGTGAGCACTGTCTCTACCGTGTCTTCTTCCGTTACGATTTCACATGTGGGCCATAAAGCCTCATCTTCATATAAAAAATCAGGTCCTTTAAACCATCTGTCATTACACGTCTTCATCTCTACATTTGGGCGCGTTGCGTCGTCCGCCACATTCAGCGCTGTCGGAACCCATCTCCATTGGCTAGCGTCCGTAGTCTCGGCTATCTCTCCTAAGCGGTGCGCCACGTATGGTGTGTAGCGCACGCTATCATTACGTATCCAATGCCACACGGTACGCGAATCCGTCCAATATACAGTTTTCTCGGGTTCCCAGCCTTGCTGTCTCTTGATAGAGCTTGCCAGACGCGTCCCTATCAGGCTCGCTTGTAACTCCAACCTTGGTACGGAGAGTGGTTTCATTGGCGCTACCCGTGCTTTAGCGGCCGCTAGTGTCACTTCTATTTCACCATCTTCATTCTTGACGCGCCAGTAAGCCGCGGTCGCGTAAGCAACTTCACTTGCGTCACAAAATATATGTAGTTCTCGGCTTGGCTCTCCCCCCGTTCGAGCGTAGAGACGCGGTAATCTTAGTGTTCGTAGCTTTTCTATGTCTTTTAGCCATTGAATTATCTCTTCGGCCTCCGGCCCTGGTAGAGCCTCGTCCCACTCTACATTTAGTTTCCAAATGTTTTGTAACACAATCTTCGCTCGTATGGTGTAGTAACTTAGTAAGCCCAACGGATCGAAAACCGACATTACTGCACTCAGCGCTTCTCTTTTTGTCGGCGGTCTCGCTAACGTCTTCACTTCGGCCGGTACCCTTGCAAGCGTCGTATTGAACCCCAGTGTGTCGGTCGCCGCATCCCATAGTAGCCCCAGCGTGCGACCACAGTCATCTAGGTTGGATCCCAGTTGCTTGGGCGATGACGTAGCACGGCTCTCTAATGGCAGCTCAGCTAAGACTCTAGCTTCGTTTGAGTTGAAGCTTGTCAGCTTGAATCCTGCTCGCCTGTGCACTTCAATCACTTGCTTCATCGTAGTAATCGCCCGTTCCTTATCATCGAAACTGTCCACCCAGTCATCCATATAATGATTGTTCGTTATCGCTTGACATGCTAGCGGGTACTCATCGGCGCTCTCTCTCGCGTTCCAGTCGCGCACACTATGTGCTAAGAATGGCGAACTCTTTGCCCCAAATATCATTGACGTCATTTTATATTTTCGTGGCGGCCCGTCTCTATCACCGCCTCTCCATAAAAACATCTGTGCCGGTTGGTCTATAGGCGCAATTTTCACTTGTAAAAACATCTCTTGAATGTCGGCTGTTATTGCTATCCTTTTCTCACGGAACCGCAAAAGCAACCCATTTAAATCTTGTAATAAATCGGGCCCCTCTAAAAGCTCATCATTGAGGCAAACATCATTGGCTTTTGCTGCCGCGTCGAAAACCAATCTTATCTTTCCCGGCTTGTTCACGTTGGTGACCGCGAAGTGAGGCAGGTACCATGCTCGTGGATCGACTGTCTCTTTCCCACTACACTGCTCCGCGTAGCCTTTCGTGAATAAATTTTCTATCTGTGTTGTATAAGCTTTTTCAAAGTCGCTTGACCGATCCATCTTGCGTTCTATAGATTTCAAGCGCTTCACAGCATTATAATAACTGGGCGGTAGCGTGACGTCATCTCTCTTCCATGGTAATCGTACTTCGCACTGGCCGCCGACTCGCTTTATACTCTCATCGAACGCTTTCACCGCTTTAACTTCCATTGGGTTTTCGCGTTCCCTCCTAGCGATACCGAGTGCGTCTATTTCAAAGTAACGTTTCACCATGTCTTGTAATTCAACCTCGGGTGTGATGAGCTCCGTCTTGTAAACGTTAGACGCGCCCTCTAGCGCCGTAATTCGAGGCGCCGTTCCATGTATGACCCACCCTAGCTTCGTGAGCGACGCTACCGGTTGTCTTCTGTTGCCCATTAACAACTTTCGTGACACAATCAAATGCCAATTATCGGCCCCGATCAGTAAACGTGGTTTCACTCTGTCATAACACACGTCACTAGCCGCTAATCTTCTTAAGTGTGCGTACTGTAAGCAATCTTCACTAACTGTTTGATGATCGAGCGTCAAACTTGTCATCGTTTTGGCGCGAACATGATGGGTGCTTTCATCTCTTGCTACTAACACTAGGTTTACGTCTTCACTGTTCGCTACGCTCCCTTGCGCATTTATACTACATATGCTCAATTCGCTTACAGGCCCTTTCGCACCTATTTCGTCCGCCAGGTCATGATCAACGATCGTCACTGTCGAACCCTCGTCCAGCAGCGCGTATGTCTGTACGGCGCCGCCGGGTCCTTTTACTGTCACTGGACACACCTTTAACATGACTTTCGCCGCGACGTTGGCCCTATTAATCGTGGCGATCGTCTCAGTCTGCGACTCTCGCACCAACGTCTCTTCATTACTGGCGGCACGGTCCTTATGCAACGTAGCGTGGTGACGCGCATTACAGTTGTTCACCCCGCATAGTTTGTGTGTACAGCGGAACCTCCGGTGCTTATTGTTCACACACCGAAAGCACACTCCATTGTTTCTTGCCCACTGCCATCTCTCATCTACCGTCATGGCTTTGTACTTAGTACAGTGGGGTACTTCATGATCGTTTCCACATAGTAAACACGGCGCAGGCGGCGTCTCTTTCTGGCCCAAAGTGTATATTCTTGCTACATTTTTCTTCTTATCGGTGCGTTTCTCGCTACGGTTTTTTACAGCGACGTTCTCTCTTTGCTGTGACGTAGTCGGTACGTATGCAAAACGCAGCGCGCAGTCGGCCTCTTTCATGAGAAATCGAGATAAAATAATTATGTCAGGTTCACTCGATTCATTCTTCTCGGCGTAGGCGACCCAGTTCGATAACAAATGCGGGCTGAGCTTCTTTATCACCTCTCGAACCAATAGCGGATTTCGTAGGTACCCTCGGTCATCAACCGCTTGAATAACGCAAACTATATTTTGCAATTTCACAGCGAGGGCATTCAACTCGGCAGCACTCGTACCTGAACGCGGTAAGCTTTTCAAATCTTCGAGCGCTCTATCTATAAGCACTTCAGGGCGGCCGTAGCATTGTTCTAATGTGGTCATGATACGATCGGGGTCGGTCGCACTCCATAATAGCGCCGACACACTCTCTTTCGCCTCCCCTTTCAAGCTCACGCGTAATCTTGCTAGATTTTCCTCTGCAGTGAACTTGTATAATCGTGTGGAATCACGCACTGCGGCCTTGAATAACAACCATTCATTCGGTGAACCACTAAACACGGGCAACTCTTGCGCGTACCGCGGCATCGGTCGTCTAGTTAGAACCCTGTCCAATGTTTCAGCGAGGTTTTCCACCCCGTAGCCCTTTTTCGTATCGACTACGGGCCTCGCGTCAGTCTCCATTGGATTTACACAAAAAGTTCGGTTTTTATCCATTTCTAAGGCACGCGCCTCATTGCGCTTCATATCCCTGTCTCTGTCTTGCACGATAACGGGAGCGATATCTCTGTCTCTGTCTTGTGAAACGACAGGGACGATATCTCTGTCTCTCTCTAAATTTTCATCTACCCGACACCGAGGATCGGCTGTGGTATCCAACCATTCTTTCAGCCTCTCTGGAACGCTCTCGGCGGGTAAGCTCGCACGGGTTTCTTCTTCCAAAATAGTATCCATTTCAACTTGTAACCTTTGTTGAATTAATTCACGTTCTAGTTCCATTTCTTTTCTCTTAATCTCGGCCAACTGTTCCGCGGCCCGAAGTTGCGCCTGCCGGACGCGCGCAGCGACACTCGATGAACACACTGACGGCGGGTTACGTCTCAAAGCCTCAGTGTCGGTGGCGGCGGCGGCGGCGGCGTTGCCATCGTCAACTTCCTTGGTGGGCGGCGGCGGTAACGGTCTCTCTGTACCACTTTCTGTGGCCTCTTCTTGCATCGTGGCTGTAGTCAATAACGGTGGTGGTGGCGGTGGCTGTGGCGCGATCGTCGAAGGTGACGCCGGTGGCTCTTCATGTGTGATTGCCCCCCTCTTCTTCCCTCCAGACTGGCTTCTTGTGATTGGCATCTTCTTCTTTCTTGACGCCCTACTATACCCTACTCCTAACAATCCCGCCCGGGCACACTACCGCGGGGAGCCCAGGTGAGGATGGAGGTTGAAGCAGGAGTGGAAGGGAGGAATTACCCGGCAGAGGGGGTGTGCAACTCCGAGGTGCTCGGCCACCGGGAGGAACGCCCGGCAGCTTCGGCAGTGCCTACAGTCCGGCCCTCAGTGCGACACAACCCGTACCGGCGTAATCGGACAATTTCAGCTGCCTTGAAAAAGGCGGCTGGCAGCCGTGTCCGTTAGACTGCACCGCCTTGAACGGCGTTACTCACACTAACCACACTTGGCACCGTAAGGGTGTGGCAGTGTGAGCCGCGGTCCACCCGCGTATTGGCAACTAGTTACTGTGATTCTTCTTTTCTTCAGTGATGCTTCGCTTCTTCTAGCTTGACGCGCAGATTCTTCCTGTCCGCCGCTCTGCAGGATCACGCAGTAGATTCTTCTTATCCGCGCTGAGGATCACGAAGCAGCAGATTCTTCTTATCCGCGCTTTGAAGGACCACGAAGCACTGTTACCGATGTCGGCAACCTCGACACTGTATATTAACGTCAAGCGGGAACGAATTGAAACACCTTCTTGAATCACTCTGAATGCTCGTATATTGTGGTTACAAAGAAAAAATGGGTGTACGAGCTTACAAATCGCCCTGCGTCCGCGCACCCTGAGGTAGTCTGTTGCATGATTGCAACTGGTACACTAATACACAAACTTACAATATCTAGTTAAGTTGGGTACTTTATAAATCTACATTTGTTTCTACCCTACGTTACAACGAGTTTGTTAACGGTGGTAGGGAGTGCGCTTCCCCCACTCCGCGCTCGCAATCAACTTGGCAGCGGTGTGAGAGGGACAGCGAAACCCCTACTCCTCTCTCTTTATGAGACTACCTACCTCATTTATTATTTAGGTACCTTTCAGTATTTACATTTTGTCTTTAGGTATTTAGGCACCTCATTACCTTTAATCAGAGACCTATATAAGAGGCCTTTATTTTACATAGTCTTACCTCTTAGTACCTCGTCAAAACCTTAGGGCTTATAGGACAAAGGCTGGCGTTTGACCTGGACACATTTCAGGTCGAAACTACCACCTCCTGGACCTATAGTACCTGGCCCATACCTCAAAACCTTTACCGGGTAATGCAATTGAAACAACAAGACTTTAAATCATTTAATGCATAGGATACCTAAATACCTAAACAATACCTATTTGAGCTAAAACCTAAATATCTCACAAACTATAAAACTTACAGCTACGCTAAATATTTCATTTTACAGCACTTTTCATAAGCTACATTTTAAAATCAAATAGAACGTTACACATTAATAAACTTCAAAGTAATTAAAAACACAAACTAATCAACTCAAATAGTTATAACGAGCTATTGCTTATGAACAAGGTACTTACATGGCATATTCACAAACACAATTTTCATCACTAGTTCGCACTTAGTGTCCACTAAACTGTCTTTTTGTTAATCACTTTTTCACTGAATTAAGCTGTCCGCAACACTATTTTATGCCCCATTTTTCGCTTGACACGACCACGGTAATCGTTTGACACGACCACGGTAATATTATCGTGACACAGCCCATTTAGCTTTTAACGGTATTAGGAATTTATGAATTGGCCTTATAAAATTTGTTAGGCATATGCTTCTATGACATCAATCGCGCATGAATCTGTATGTGGAATATATTTACAAAATTTTGGGGCTTCGGATTGCATGTAAGGGTGTGGTCACACTGATTATGAAAAACCAGGGGGCCTATTTACGAAAATAAAATACGCAATTGCGTAATGCAGTCACTTGGTCACGATAGTCGTCCGCAGTTCGTCGGTTGTGGCTATTAAACATATTTTCAATTTGGCTATCGGAGCCCAAAGACTATTGAACCAATGATGTCGAATACGCCAGAGAAAAACTATCAAACTAACGTAATCACTTTGCAATATTGCATACGCAAGTGCTTTGTAATAGGAAACAATCATAACGAAGCACGGACGCAGCTGCGTGTATCGCGTGAAACTTTTCGTAATAGACCCCCAGACCCGGCAGCGATATTTAAATTGCCTGTGGGCTACAGAACGAACAGTGCTTGTAAAATTTTTGATTTTTAATTCAATGGAAAACGCCTACATAATTTTTATAGAGTTACAACTTTACGTGAATTTTTTAAGACCAATTAGTAGTACATTCCCTCGTAGTCATTTCTAGAAGTAGATACCTAGCAAAACTGCGAGAGCGCCACTGTCCGTGGGGTATCCACCTAACAATTACACCATCTCGGCTACTTTTACCATCAAAAGCTAAGCTAAATTCGGGAAGAGAAGCAGGCGAGCGACCCAGTTACTATACCTTCCTAAATTATCGTCATTTTTTGTTTTCTATACCATTATTTTCTCAAATTCTTAATTTAAAAAATGGGGATTAATGTGAACGCATCTTTAGTTATTACATATGAAAATACTATTCACGGACGTACCACCATTTCGAGAACCGATTTCTTTAAGCTAATATAAAATACAGGATTCACCTGCCAATAAAATTTCTTTGTTCAAAAGTAGGTTTTGAAAAACGGTTGGCTTTACATCAGTTCAAAGAATTGGGACCACGGTATCAGAAAATAAGATTTTGCTGTTGCTATAAATATTTTTGAAGTAATTTGGTCTTTATGCTCTTCGTTTTAAGATAGTTGGTTAGTTTATAAAGTTACCAATGCATATGGTGGTCGAGTAACGTCGATAATTCTGTGTCCAGTTTAGGCCGAAACTACATTATATACAGTATGCTATTATAATTTCAAATCAACTCGTATAAGAAGTTTGTTGTCAACGGTGATTGCAAAAAACGTATTGGACGAAATCAACCTGTTCGTAAAGGCTTTTATTATTTAAAATATTCAGTAAAAACGTCATTTGTTATTCTGTCTTTTGGTTACGACTAAAGATATGGGGTTGCTGTAAATACGGGATAAAAAGTGTTGATGAATTATTGCATAATGGATATGTCAGTTTGCGGTGAAGTGTAAAAAGAGTCGGAAATAAAGCCGAAATGTAAATGTAAGAGACCGGGTTACTGTATTTTCGTAAACGGTTAATAAAATAATTAAATCTGGATTACTTATATCAGTCATTTAGTCCAAAACTATTATAACTTGTACTATGCTGTCTAAATAATGGATAAAAATAGTTACATAAATAAAAAATAATAAGTTTTGGCATGAGTAAATATATAAAAAAAATCTTTGGTTTAAACATGTTGAAAGTGTATTTTTTATTGAAAATCCACGACTAACGTTTTAATTTGATAAGATGCGTTCTTTTCAGTACTGGGCCTCCTCAGTTTCAATGCAAATGCATTATTATTTCAAACGTCTTTAGCCCTGGCAGTGTTAATCAATCAAATCAAAATCAAATCAAAAAATCATCAGTCTAGGCTGTTACAAGCACTTGTGAATGTCAAAGAAGCTACGCCATCGGTTCGCAAACCCTGAGCGAAAGACCTTGTAACGAGAAGAACCGGCAAGAAACTCGTCAAGGGCTGCTTTTTTCTCCCTGTATATTTCATACAGAGTCGTCAACATTGAAAAATGAGCTCCACATTTAAAGTGAGGTCATGTTACATTAACGATTCAACATCGAGTGCAATCCGTCAATGCTTATGTTAGTACCTACATGTATGTGGGTCTCAGGATTTGAAACTATCTTTGATGCAAAACGTTATCGCTAACGGTAAAAATGAGATAATTTTTAATGAAAGACCATAACATACTTTTGACCCGACTGCAAAGAAAGGGTTATGTTTTTCGCGCGTATCTTGTAAGTATGTGTGTTTGTATGTAATATTCTTTATTACCTCATATCTTTTAAACGGCTGAATGGATTTCTGTAATTAAGATATCGTTTGATTTGTCTTGTCAGCCCAAGTGTTCTTAAGATGGTGGCGTTATAAAAAAACCAACATGGCGGCTGTACGGTGCTATTATACGTAGTGAAAAAAAAATGTTTTTTTTAGAATACTGCAATATGGGTGTCAAATTAAAGGGCTTATTATAAGGATTTCAAAAAGGTATACCATGACCGTAATATAACTAAAATGAAATAAATAAAAAAATATGTTGCCTTTAATATTTAATCTTGTTTCCATCTTTTCAGTTGACTTGACTTTTAATGCAGGCGGGTTTTTTTACTTTGAATAGGTGTGTCTTCATAATGCGATCGCTTTTCCTTTCCCTTTTACTTTCATCTTCGCTTTCCTCTTGCACTGTCAACATGCCTCAGAGCATGCAACAGCGCATGCCATATAAAAAAAACGTCAAATGACAGAAGCGCATGATTTGGAGGCAATCAATATTTGAAGCGATTCGGTGACATATCAGTACTTGGCCCCCAGTTCTAATGCACACCTGACATGATGCACATGTGACATTGCCCCAAATGCGCGTCCTTAGCCCTGACAATGTAACACTGACGATCTGTGTTAATATTCGCCGCGTGCACATCGCATATGACGTGAGTGGGTTATTATTATAAGGCGATGTTCTTTGTTTTGTTTTAATATAATCTTATTTTTTCTATCATACAAAGAATGTAACTGTAGGTACCACGAACAGAAGCATATTAGAGGTTGGAGTTCAAGTAAATATAAAAAAGTCAAGTCAGTCTGTCAAATTACCGTATTTTTCGATATAAAAGCTAAACTAAGTTTTAATTCCTTTCAATATTTAGTTTTCTACACAAAACGATTTCGTATATAATTACTTGTATAAATACTTATATAAAAACTTATATCGTATATAATTACTTATATAATTTATTAAAATTTATTACCCTTGTACAATTCTTCTGGCCATTTCTTTTCTGTTTGTAATTGTGTGTGTACATAACCAATAAATAAATAAATAAATAATAAGTTATTTATATGCATTCTTCGAAAATATTTTATGTAAGGAAACATTATTTGATCTTATTCATATAATAAGTAAATAACAAGAAAAACACTTGTAAATATTGATTTATGTTTTAAAATCATTATTCATTTCTTTAAAAAATCCTAACATCAAATAAAAAAATCAACTTAAATGGTTTATTAAATAAACATTTCTTTAAATAGTCGAAACATATACTAAATAAACCTATAAAAATTGTAATAAAAAACCTACATTCACGGGAATACGCAATTAATCATTCGTTTCACGAAAGTAACGCTCTCCTTGTAGTAAATCACCAAGTTTTCCGTCAGTCATGCGGGCGAGAACAACTACTTGCAATAGTTACAAATTGTTCATCATACATAGCTGTGCCTCCACCTTAATTCCAACGTGAGTATTATTCAAACGCCGTAATGTATATCAACCGCTATTTAACTATAATGTGTTATATGCAGCATTTCAAATAGAAAACTGGCCTTTAAATGACCTTTACTGAGCTATCTTTACAGGATTTTTCCGCAATTGTAGTTCCGTATTTATTTTTAGACGAAGGTTAATAGATAAGATAAGTACTAGTATTTTAGGACTTTAGTGTTTGATAAGGTTTTGAATCTTTGTTAGATTATGTTGAGGAAGGTTATTTAATTAAAGGATTGTTTTAATATTTATTTATCTATTTATTTATTCATTTATTATTCGGTGATCATCAGCTTACACAACAATATCTTTAAATTACAAAGTATAAACTTAAAAAGCTAATAATAGATTCACACGGTTAGCAATTGCTATACTTATTGACTTTAGCTAGTCTTTTTAAAGTTAATTGGACTCTAACGGCCTTACCACAAAAGATTTTAAAACACTGTTTAAATGTGATGCCGTCTCTTTCAAACAATATTGTTAAAAAAGTGACAGCATCACATTTAAACAGTGTTTTAGTTAAACACTTGTTAAACAGTGATTTGTGGTAAGGCCGTAAGCGTTTGTATTTTATTTTATTGATTGACTTGATTTGTACAATAATATTAATGATAAACTTTAGGATGAGTTGCACCATTTTGACTTAACCATAACTATAACTGATACAAACTTATTTGACTCGATGACAGCGTCGCTGACGTCTATGGCGTAACCTATAGGTACCAATATGTGATAACACCTTAGTTCCACTTTTGACCACTGACTCAGATAAGTTTGTATCTTAAGTTAAGGTTAAGTTAAGATAGGGCAACTCAGCCTAAGTAGATATGTAAAAGGTTTCTTTTATATTGGTAAAAAAATACTTACTTAGAGACACTTTCACTGCTTCCGGATAAGTTTTGGATAACATTTTTGACAGATAAATTAAACGCAAGAATATTTGTATGTACCAGATACCTGGAACCTGTAAACAGAACCTGTAAAGTAAACGACTAACAAGTGATTGGTTATTTGGTTACTTAGGTTATTTGGTTTCTTGTTTGACATTATATATAATTTTGTATTTTATTGTGTTTTTGACATTCATCTTGTAATTTGAAATTGTACTTTGACATGTAAGTTGCTATATTTTTTTTAATGTAATAATGAGCTTTGATAATATTTGATAAGTACCTACCTAAAAGACTTTGCATTGTACCTACTTTCAATTACTATTATTTTAATTATTGCATGTCAGAAAGGCAGAATATGGCTGAACTAATTTGCTACCTATGTGAAATCTCATAACACCTGTATTCGTAATAAACATATTTTGATTTGATTTAAATTAAGCACAAAATATTTATAGTATTTTTTTAATTTCACTTGCATACTAGATAAATATATAGGTATACTATTAAATCGACTTGTCACTAGATTTTTTCTCAGGCGGGGAATCGAAGCCACGACCCTTGAAAGTCCGGTCCAAGCTCTTCCTAACTGAGCTACCGAGTTACTATTGGCATCATCGGATTTTTTCTAGTATAATCCTACTCTTTCGCTGCAAGCTAGCGTTATTTCATCAATGTGAGAAATTACCCTCGACATCCAATTAAAATATATTTTCCGTAAAGAGTCCAAATAGCACACAAAGCACAGGTATGTGATACAAAGTCCCATTTTTAATTCCAATTTCAACTTTCATTTTTAATTCTGCAATTTTTTTTAATAAATATTCCTAACAAATAAACTAACACCCTTGAAATTAGCGTTATCAGTATCAAACTGCAAGCAAATTATCTTTAAATCGATGGTATGTGGGGCAAGATGCACGTGGCCTACTTAACACTGCACTTGACCAAGAGTGCACGTTGTGGCTTACTCATTTATGTAAGGTGACTGTCATTATGGTGTGAGGTAGGACATTCTACATATTTTCATTTTTTACAGGCTATGAAACTATCTTTATAGCCACTATATGTGATTAGATATTACGGGAAATTTTTCGGGAAATAAAGTATTTACCGTAGCATTCCCGAGCATTCTGCCGTCTGCAGAGCATTTAGGCATTCTGGCAAACGTCGGCCCCAGCAATTTTGTATAACTCTACTTACCTATTTCCCAAAAAAGTTGCTCAGAATGATTTCAATACGGCAAGGCCTAGGAGAAGACGTCTTAGGGGGCGTCCATTAATCACGTGATGTTTTTTTGGTAAATTTTTTACCCCTCTCCCCCCTGGTGATGCATGGTGAGGTTTTACGTTAACCCCCCCTCCCCCCCTCTAAATCACGTGTTTTTTTCGTAACAAAATAATCTAAATTTTTTCAGTACAAATATGTCGCGGTGGGCGGGGAAATCGTCCTGGCAACGGCGAGTCAAACAAAATCACACACACTCCGTTTTCGTTCAACAATTACGTGTTCAACGAAAAAAATTAATACAAGTAATATCTCACTACACCCCGTCCCCCCTTGTGATACTTCGTGAGTTTTTCAACTACCCCCCCCCCCCCTTTCGAGGCTCACGTGATTAATGGACGACCCCTTATACGCAAAAAACTGGTTTGTACGATTTATACCAACCGTCCCGGGTCGGAGCGCATTTTACCTCTGCCAACAATATCAAAACAAAGTTTTTTTAATACATCTTTGTCTGCCAAAGGAAAATAAAGCGTCCATACAGTAATTAAATTTCATTCGCCGATCAGCTGCCGCAGCATGCGTACAGAGTAGACCGGCTGCCGTAAAAATGTCCTTAGTTTATTTTATTTTAAGAAATCCCATGCGGCTATGTACTGTTTATTGTGTCTCATTTTCCTGGAGTTAAGGGGTTAAGTCTGGCCACCCTATATTTACTTACATTTTGACATTGCAATGGATATTTTCGATAACAGCCATGTATTTATGGTTAATTGTAGTTCCGCGACTCTTATCTCTATATCGACCGAGGTTGCGACGAACCTGACAATGAATTGTGAATAGTGATGTGCATCAGCTTGTTGATATCGATAAAAAGAAAATGCAAAAAAAAAATCTTTAACCGATCAATTTAAATTTATTATCATGAGTAATTAATTAAGTCATTTTAAGTGGCACTCGTTATGACTAATATTGGCACAGTTATTGTTGTAATCGATTGTTGTGATATATTAGTTAAGTATTTTGTTTATGCCTAACTAAAGCATGTTAATTTCATTCAACACACAAATTATTTTTTTGATTTTGTTCATAAAATATAAAAATTACCTGTTAAAATAGGTTTGTCTTGAACGCGGTATTGGTTGCGGTTAAATAACAAATTTTATATAAGTATCTAAAAAAGAAAAACTAATATATTTTTAGGGACAATATTAAGTACCAAGGTATGGTTTTTTATTTATATTACTATTTGTGGAATATAATGAAATGTATTTATGTTATACATGCTAATTGTTTTATTTAGTTATTTAAAATTTTAAAATAAATTAAAACTCTTATTTTTTTCAAATAATATTATTTATATTTAGAAAACATTATAATGGAAAAAAAGGTAATACCTGAATGGCCATTATTTACAAGGGTTTTTTCTGAAAGAAAAATCAGTGGCTGACGTAGAATGTGGAGTAGACCAAGCTTGTCGAGCAAGAATAGTGGGCGGCAAGATATTCTTCCAGCAGACTTCCCCTGAGCAGCTAGTGTATTGACAAGGTTTTTGATCATTCAGCCAAAATAAAAAATCAAACAGTTATTTCAAAAAATGTTTCGCTTCAAGTTTATCGATATCGGTAAAACTTAAATGTGGCCGCATCTCTTTAGAGATATAGGGGTCAGGCCTTCAAACAAACGAAGGAGAACCATTTATGTTCAAATCATACAAGTTTAAGTTTAAATATCCTTATGAAAATCAATCACATCGTAGTTAGTGCACGCCTGCCTCGTGCACTACACCTTTATTTATTTTATATTTTATTTATATCTCTTTCTTTATTTTATTAAACTAGTATTTATAAACACATTGAATGTGTTAAAGTTAGTTATTATAAAAAAAAGTTTTTAACATGTGCCGTTTTCAAGTGTTCGTTCTTCTTTTGTTTGTGGATTTCGGTGTTTCTTTTATTAACAGTAAGTGTATTTTATTTTAAGTGATTATTTATATCAAAGGTGCCCATACTTTACCAAAAATATAAATAAACTTAAGTAAAATTACAATGACATCTCGCGATCGACATTAAAACCGACCTCTGATGATTGACGAATTGAGAACCTGCTTTTCTGAAGTTAGTTAAAAGATAACGGTTTTAACGAAAACTTAATTCTGTCTGGCAAAGTGGCAAGTGTTTTAGTTGAATATAGTAAAAATATCTTTCACACACTGGGCTTTGTCCAACGAAATCCCGCATTCCTGTAAGTTTTTAAAAAAACAATTAAGTACTAAGAGTCATATTTAAGCGCTCTTGTTGTGCTCATAATTAAACATTACAAAACTAAAACAATAAAAATATGTTTTTCTAAAATAAATTTATAAGTACAAAGAACACAAATGACAGATAACTAATTCTTTCTGTTGCAAATAAGAAAAGTTAGAGAAGATTACTTCTAAAACGTACTTAAATAAGATTTCACTCAAAAAGTTGTTTTGTTTTGTTAACGAAAATGTTATATCAAAGAAAACGGACCTGATGTTTTGTGGAACAAATTGCTACTATGGGGCAGGTAAGAGCCTTAATATAAATTATTATGGAAATGGAACATTTAATTTTGGATTTGTTATTAAGTTTTAACAAAGTAGATACGTACCTAGTCGTTTACTTACTACTTTAGCAGTTACAGTTTTTTTTTTATGGTAATTAAATAAAAGTGAGTGACTTAATTGGAAATAATGAAGATTTCCTCTTTTAACAACTCGAAATAACTGATAGGTAAGTACCTGCTAAACCAGATCAGTCTTTTTAAATTTAAATCCTCCATTAATCGAAGGAACATGTCAAAGGCAATATTCAATACCGTCATACAGAACGTACGTCGTAGGTACTTATACAGAATCAATGATCAAACTTACTTACCCACGATTATCCCAACCCCGAATCCCGATTATATTATGCCCCTCGTCTGGGATCTTCTAACTTAAAGCAATGTTATTCTTGTAGGTATCACTTCTTGCATTCGAATTAAGATCTTCAACTGGCGGCGATTGCGGCATTTAATTCGCAAATGTTGGACCATTAGATGTGTGACCAAAAGTTATCATCTTGCGCTCTTCTGTCTTCGGAAGGCACTTTAAAATCAATCACTCACTCAATCACTCCCATCACCATTATCATATCAGCCGCACGACACCCACTGCTGGGTATACGCCTCCCCCAAGGATCTCCTTGGGGTCCTCTTCTCTCGTTCCTGCGCTGCCCGCATCCATCAGCATCCCGCGACCTTCACCAGATCATCGGTCCACCTTGTCGGCGGCCTACCCACAGAGCGTCGTCCGATGCGCGGTCGCCATTCCAGAACCTTTTCGCCCCAACGGCCATCGGTTCTTCTCGCTATGTGTCCCGCCCACTACCACTTCAGCTGAGCAACCCTTCAAGCGATGTCGTTGGTCCCCCGGCACGATACTATATTATTTCTTATTGAACTACAATTTGCTCGTTGTAAAAGTTTTAACGTGAGAAACCGCATTCACGTCATGCGGTCGTTAAATACCCACCAATCCTCATTAATCCCATGTAGGTGGTTATGAGTTCCTCTTTACCCACCCATAAAGAAGGCCAGATGCCATTGATGACATTAGAAATAGCTAATGTTGTGCTTATGAGTGATTTTTTCGATTCTGTTGGTAATTAAGACCCATTTTCAAACGTAATTACGAGCTCAACAGGTAGGTAACAACAAAGAAAAATCGTGTAATGAGCTGGTGAAATCGAAGATCAAACTCTCTATAAATTAGATTATGCAAAACGTGATTTATAAACAATTGGTAAAATCGGGCCTCAATGAAAGTCTTACTAAAATGCTCGATTTTTAAGCCGATTAAAAACTATAGTGAGCTTACAGATTACACCCATCGCTGTATCGAAGGATTTACATCTCATTATCAAATGTCTACCGGAAAACGTATTTTCCTTCAACAGTGACAGCGATCGTTGAGATCATCCCTTAGCTTTTACAGATAAGGGAAAATTGGAAATTCTATTAAGATCTATACATAAAAAATGAACGCGGATATTCTATTAAGATCTATACATAAAAAATGAACGCAACCTTTTAGAAGTAATTTATTATGGTTTCAATAATTCTGATGATTGAAATATTTTAAAAATAAATCTCCTGTGTATTTCATATTTAAGCCGATTTAAATTGGCTCGATTCGAGAGCTTTGAAAAGTAATATCTGAAAATTATAGCAATTAAGTTTAATGGAAAAATTGGAAAGTGCAAATCTATGAATTTATTCAGATTTACTCCTAACTTTATGTAGTGTATTGATTTTATTTATGAAGCCCTCGGTCAAATCAATATTTAAACACATTTTCCTTAATGAACTGATGTTTCATGAATTCTGAAAATATCCCACGTTTTAGTATCGTCACAGTCATGACGTTAAATTCGGCAATGTTCAATAAATAGCAGATATCAAATTAAATATAATACATAAAGAAAATGGTAACAATTCTCACATTCTATCATCAGCACTGTTATATTCTACAGACAGCCATTGTCAAATAATTAATAGTCCCTTCGTTAAATTTTCAGTCGCTGACGTAGAATGTGGAGTAGACCAAGCTCGTCGCGCAAGGATAGTGGGAGGGGAAGACAGTCTACCAGCCGAATTCCCCTGGGCAGCCAGCGTGTGGAGACAAGGAGCACACCAGTGCGGAGCGACGGTACTCAGTGACAGGTGGCTGTTGACTGCCGGCCACTGCATTTGTAGGTAGGTTGTCCTTTTAACCCTTTTCCTACTACGTATTATTAGGGCTGGGGAGACAATGCAGTTTTCCTATTGCCACCAGTTATTGGAGAAAAGTTTCTGTGATAGGTAGGTGGCTGCTGATGCTGGCTGGAAATCTCAGCATTTAACGAAGTCAAGTTAATCGTTGTGCCATTAATCTTACTCCCGTATTCAATTGCTAAGAGGTCTCACAGTGCCCCAGGACGCATAGCGTCCGGACTACCAATCACACGTGATATCGTAAAACAAAAGGACCAATCACAGAGCTCTATTTCAACGCAGTGCGTTCGCATAATCAAGGGTCGTTTGAGTATTGTTCTTGTATACGGGTGTGACTCCGAAAACTTAAAAAAAAAATTGTAATATTAATAACAGTAATATTCTGTTGTCGTCAGAACTTTTCTCGGGCTCGTATGCTACGTCTTCTGACAGATTAAAGACTCGGAAAAAATCAATCCAAGATATAGTAACATTCGTTCATTATTCTTTTCAGTGCCTTCTATGAATTCTACAAAACAAAACAGTTGACAGTAGTGGTTGGTCGCACAGATATATCAGCAAGTCAAAATGAAGTCCAACAGCTATCTAAAATTATACCTCACCCAGATTACAGGTAAGTATTTTTTTTTTTTTTTTTTTTAACCATTTATTTCAGGCTACTAGGCCCATACAATATATACCTTACAGACTAACATACATAATTATTAAATAAAAATAAAAATAATCTATTTGTTTACACGTATCGAAGGCGGCGACGTGTTGCGCAATGCAGTGTCCGGTATCCGACCGCGAAAGCGTCGGAACAAGACACCCTTCGGCCAAAAATCTTCTTTCATTATATATTAGTATTAGACATATTAAACAAAACTGAAGGACCCAAAACCAAAAAGCATAAGAGATTCTTTGCGTTTTGGTAATAAAAAATACAGCAAATTATTTCAGGTGCAACAAAAAAACTAATGACGTTGCTCTCCTGAAAACTGTGAGGCAGTTTAAGTGGACCGAAGAGCTTCGTCCAGCTTGTCTGCCTAAGCCCAAGGCAGAAGACTTCAGCGGCAATATGGCGACGGTGGCTGGATGGGGTTTCACGAGCGAAGACAGGGCTAAAGGTTTGTTAAAACAATGTTTTCACGCTCTGTGAAGTTAGTTGCCCCCCTAAAGATAACTAGCGCTTTGTCAACACATCAGATCAGGGACATCCAAATATATAAATTTCTTAACCAAACTCAACTTTGCCTAGATTGACAATTGATTGCTTTTTAATACAGAAACAACAAAAGTACCTATACAATGGATGCTAGATATGTCGTTAAAATATTTTGTAGTATTACAAAGACGGTAAGAAAATCTTATAAATCTAAAAAAAACAATAATGATTTGACTAACCCTAACCTATTTTTATTTAAACATATTTTCATTCAACCTTCTGCAAATTGTTACAAGATGAATATTAAGCAATGCGAATATTATTATTTGTGACCTGAGTTGGCAAGGTTCTTCATATTTTACAGAACGATTTTCATAAAAAAAATATTCACGATGCATAAATTACCACTTTAAAAATCTCACTGTTTAATCAAATATTTTCAAGCTAGTCGTAATATTTTAAGGGTCGAGGCCGAACGTACTCCAAAAGACCAGCGTACTGGTGGTGACTAATGAGGAATGTAATAAATGGTATCAGTCCAAAGGGAGCAAGGTCAAGGTCGTGCCTACGCAGATGTGTGCTGGCCATGAAGATGGAGGCAGGGATTCTTGCTGGGTACGTACCTATTGAGCAACCCAGGAACATACAATAGCATGCGTAGGTTATGACAAGATATAGTAGATAATGTAGATTAACAATTCCTGATTTAAGAACGGGAGCGGTAACAAAGTGTACAATACAAAGCATTACAAATCCTTTACATGTCCGTTAAAAAATATTATTAAAAAAACTCAACAAGTCAAAGATTCGAAGTAAAACATCATCCTAAATCTTGGTTTGCTTTCATCTGACTGAAAGTCGTTGAAAACAAAATAGGTAAATACTTTAGTTCCTTCCGAAATTTCTTTACGAACAGGTTGTCCATCATTTCAACCGTGATGATTTAATCAGGCTTTCTGCACTTTGTAACGAAATACTTCCTTCCAGGCTGACAGCGGCGGTCCCCTCATGCTCCGTGAGGACAAACGCCATTCCATGGTAGTCGGAGTGGTCTCCACTGGCAGTGGTTGCGCCAGAGCCAGGATGCCAGGAGTGTACACAAGGGTCTCCAAATACACGGATTGGATCATTGCCAGCATAAACTCGGATAACGCTAGGTCTGGATTGAATTGGTATCCACGATCTGGCTAAAATTGTGGGATGAACTTTTTTAGTAATTTACTGAAACTACCAAAATGACCAACAATAATAAAAAAACATCTTTTGTAAGTCTATAACTTTTATGGGTCTCATTAATTATATGGTGGATTTGAAAAAAAAATCATAATGAAAAACATTTGTTATAAAGGCATGTCAATATTTTTCGCGTTATACTCGTACCTACGAGTATATATTTTTTTCACTCTGTAACTACGAGTAGATAGAGATTTTATAATTTGGATGGCACCAACACGTCAACTCTTTTAGTACTGATAAATACTGATCATTTAATTAAATTGTCCTAATCACGTCTTTGCATGTTAATTAGTCACTGTCTTAAAAAGACATCGGTAAAGTTTGTGACAAAAAAAGAGTTTTTTTGCATAATTATTATAATGTAAGTAATAAGTATGAAAACATAACAACAAACAAAGAATAAAACTGTGATATTAAACTTAAGGTATTTACAAAAATAGAATTAAATAATTAACTCATATTTTAATGTTTTTCTTTTGACAAATCTTTTTAAAGTCTTTTTTACTTTTGAGAATCACTTCGTACAGTTTCTCCCCTGACGGTTCATCTAAATCATCCATTAATGCATTTAACGCTATCTCAACGGCAGATTTTGCTTCAGTTAGTAAGGTTATTATTTCTTCTTCTGTTTTTTGTGTTCCGTCATTGTTTGCATTTTGTGACTTCATAACTAATGCTGAATGTAATTCATGCTGCAATACGGCTCTGTACAAACTAAGTCGTGCATTACCTGGATCAATTTTATTTGTTATATCAATCAAATCTCTGCACATTCTAATTTTCTTATCTACGTATTCTTGAGATGTATAACTAGCATGTCTCCCATAGAGCTGCACAAGAGAATGTTTTATTGAATACAAATGATAGTGGTTCGGATGCAAATAAGTTGAAAGTCTACATAGAAGATTTTCTAGCATTATCGGAGAACCACCCATCATAAGGCTGTTGTCAACTTCCTCGCCCATTTGCGATATAATCATATTGACTTGAGAATTATCTAATTTTATTCTACATTTGCTACATGCCCATTCAGTTTCATCATCTAAAGGATTTTCAGGTAAATGGAGACCATCACAATCATACCCATCTCCTAAACATTTCATAGCACTCAAATATGTCCCCAATTCAGTTGGATCACTGCATCTTTGACATTTGCATGAGAAATACTTGGTTTCTTTTAGATGCTGTCTTCTAGCTTGTGTTCCCCATAAAGCATGGCTGTACATGGTGCTTATGTGGCACCCTTTTTCAATAGGTATTGCAACTTTTACTGTAATTTTGTACAAATCGTCTTTGTTTTTTGCTGATTGGGTAAAAGTATGTTTTGTATTTGGTATACAACTGTGTTCCATGATGCATGTATTAGTGTATAATGCTTGTAATTCAGCTCCTTCTGGGAGACGTATTTCAAGGGCATTAGTGGCTATTATACCACACATTCTATGTATCAGTTCTGTGGAGATTCCTGGTAAATATTTTTTCTTTGTTTCCGTATCAAGTTTAATGATGAAGTCGTTCATTAGATACTCAACGATGAATTCATGAGATTCACTGAAAATAAAGAGTTTATTATTTTTATAACAATCTTGTCAATAGAAAATATTGCAAAAAGGTAAGTCCCTACGATATGAGAATAATTAATAGAGAATTATAAACATGCTGTTACTTAGTTTTCTAAACGATATATATATGTATGTGATTAAAACGCCAAATTTCCACTAATTTAATGGAATTTTATATACCCAATATATATTTTTTAAACTTACTCATACGCTTCCGTCCCTGGAATTCTGCATTCCATGTGTGATTGCATCTCCAGAAGTTTCTTCCACTTTTCTGGATCCACAGTCTGCAGTAGCACACACCTCAATGGAAGAAGAGCATCGTGTCTGTAATAGAAATATAAATATTTAATTAAGAACTTGCAGGTATTCGTAGAGCATTCAACTAAGTTACTTAGCGTATACTATTAGGTATTCTGTCATTTATGCCTCAAAAAAATAGAAAACTGAGCGTGGTAGTAGGCTATAGGGCTAAGGTATGGCACAGTATCATAAGTCTAATTTTTTATTCACTGGAGTAATCTGACGTTTACGGTTGTAACCATGAACGCCCCATGAATGTCCCAGTTGTACCCATGAACGCTACTGACTTTGTGTGAGTAAACTGAATCACAATGAACGAAACGCAGCACTAGTACAATAAATATGGCAACATTTCAATATGACATTAGCATCTGTCAGTTTACTCCAGACTCCAGTGGATTAATACTGAGGTCTTTTCAAAGTGACATTAAAAAACCTTGCCTCACTAGATGCCTCACTAGATGGCGTTGATCGAAAGAGAAGACGTGTCAAAATTGGCTTTTAAAAATAACCGGCCTGTACCAAAGAGGTAAGTAAGCGCTCGCTTTCTGACATCTGCCCAAAGAGAAAAAATGGGGTTACGGCTGCCTGCCTGCGCTGAGTACTGTTCGAAGCCTAATAAAAAAACACATTGACACATGCATTTTTATCAACGCCATCTATCGAGCGTGCATCTATTTGTCAGTTTGAAAAGCCCTCATTAGACTTTTAGTACTTAGTACTTGTTGTATGGTCTGTGGTATCTATTATTTTAGTTCGATATACCTGTAATAATTAGCCATATCGTTCAGAACACATTCCGGTCGAGCGCTCAGCACCTGACACTCGGCTCCGTGGTGCCGGGGGTTCTTTAGTCCAGGGCAGTTTCCGGAGCAAACGGGCCAGCCACATCTGAAATTTATTTTATTAAAATGTAAAGTGAATTAGAATTTTATATTCTATTCTATTTTGTAAAGTGGAGCTCGGTGGCGCAGTGGTTTAGCGCCTGGCCCAGCGATTTCGGAAGTTAAGCAACGTTTGCAAGGGTCGGTCATGGGATGGGTGACCAAAAATTTATTATCTCGAGCTCCTCCGTGCTTCGGAAGACACGTTAAGCCGTTGGTCCCGACTGCAATTGCAGTCGTTAACACCCACCAATCCGCATTGGGCCCGCGTGGTGGGTTATGGCCCATCCTCCTTACCACCCATAAGGAAGGCCTGTGCCCCAGCAGTGGGGACATCAAAAATGGCTGATGGACATTGTGTAAAGCAGACACTTTTTAGAATTCCATTTTGTAAAACTAAATATGCAAAAAATAGATTTCTGGTTCGCGCATGCAAAAGTCATAATAACTTTTTGAAAATACTAGATCCTTTAAGACAAAGTTGTTTCTCAATAATAATTGCTGAAGACTGTTGCAGATAACCTTGTAGTGTTTTCATATTATAATAATAATAATAATAATAAAATCATTTATTTGTCTCAAAACAATAGTATACATGCAATGGTTAAATGCTACAACAATTTGACAAAAAGGTTAATGACTCAGTGACCGCGGGAGGGAAACCCACAGCCTCTGGTATTCTGCCATAACCTGAATAATATTGTGTCCCCCAACAGAAAGACACTTCTCATAATGACATTTTAGGACACCAAGTCTAATAGTAGTAAACGTTTATAAATGTTTCCAAAATAACAAAATATAGCAGTATGAAAAAAGCTGCACAGTTCGTCAGACCAATCCGAGCGCGCGAGTCTGCTGTTCAAGCAGCCAGTCACGGCAATATCTCCTAAAAGTTGGCAGAGTGGTATTAAATGTAATTTTTCGCAAGGGTGGAGGCAAGTCATTCCATATTTTAGCGGAAGCATGCTTAAAACAACCTCGCGCGCTCGCCAATCTGAACATAGGCAAATGCAACAACGGACCTCTGTCTCTCAGTGATGAATTTTTTTTTTTCATACTTAGTTTATCAAATAGATACTGAGGGCACTTAGCGTGTAACAATTTATGAAGAAAACATGCATATTTAAGCTTACAATTGTTGGACATATTGAGTAAACATTTCTGTAACAAATGTGGTGAAATTCTGCTTCTTCTGGGTATCGTATAACAGAATCTCATACATGCATTTTGAACTCTTTGTACACGTTTTAATGTTTTTTTATGTAAGCAGGGAATATATACGATGTCGGCATAGCGTAAATGAGATAATACAAGAGCATTACATAATACAAGGCGTGTTTTCTCCTTCAGCAAGGGTCGAATTTTATAGAGAGTTCTTAGAGATGCAAAACACTTAGCAACTTTATTGCGAACATGGGGTTCAAATCTTAAAGATTCATCTATCAAGAGCCCCAGGTTATTTACACATTGCTCGTGAGGAACAGGTGACTTAGAAACGAGAATAGGTGGTTTATACTGATTTATCAATTTGATTTTTAGTTCCTAATGTGATGGAGACACTTTTGGAAGAGTTAAGTACTAATCCGTGTTCCTTAGACCATAAAGCGATTGCTTCGATATCCGCGTTTAAATTAGAAACTGCAAGTTGGACTTCATTGTATGACGGTAGTGTGTGAACATACAGTTGACTGTCATCGGCATAGCTAACACATTACTTATAGTAGCAGTATATATGGCAAACAATGTAGGGCCCAGAATTGAGCCCTGAATTACTCCTTTACCAACCCCAAGGCTACCCGAATATGTCGCCCTTCTCGCAGCATTCATGCTGCGGACCTTTTGACAGCGGTTTTCAAAGTACGATCGGAACCAGGCGCATGTTCTATCCGAGAATCCGTAGTATTCAAGTTTTGCTAACAGGAGCGGAATATTCACACAATCGAAGGCCCGACTAAAATCGAGCAGAGTCATTAAAGTTCCCCTTCCCTCATCCGAGGCGGTGAGTATATCGTCTGTTATATTCAAGAGAGCGGTAACCGTGCTATGCTTACTACGGAAGCCCGACTGTACCACTGGGACTATATTGTTATTTTCCAAATATGGTACTATCTGTAATAGAGCACATTTCTCCACAATTTTTGACAAGGCGGGTAAAACACTGATAGGTCTGAGATCAGAATAATTAGTAATTTCAGATTTTTTTGGTAGAGGTGTTACGATCGCACATTTCCAAGCCTCAGGAAAGACTCCATTCAAGAGAGATTTATTCACAATCTCGAGAACAGCATCCAAAGAGAATGGAAGGGTTAATTTTATCATCAACATTGAAATACCGTCGGCACCTTTAGAGTTTGAAGCGGTTTCATAGATAATTTTTTCAACTGTTTTTTTTGACACCGGTGCGAAATTAAATGTTGCTTCAGAATGTTTTTTTACCCTTCAGCTCCTTCAAGACGCTGTCCCCGATCCGGTTACTAGGGACGCTATTAATAAAATAGTTATTGATGGCATCGGGATCGGACAGATGGTCGGGGATGGTGAATCCTTTTTGTGGCGCTACCAAGTTGTTGATATGTCGCCACATTACCGCAGAGTTAGCTTTATTATCATTTACAAACTTATCATAGTACGCCTTTCTTTCACGAGTCAGTGCTTCATTATAGTGATTGCGTAGTTTTCTGTAGTACTGAAAACTCGAGTCGGATCTGGTTGTCTTGGCCTTTAAACAAGCATTATCACGTAGATTTCTCATTTCCCATAGGGTATCTGTCATCCACGGGGTAGGTGGACAGTTGACCCTTATGGTTTTGGTTGGGGCAAAAGTGTCAATCAGATCCAATATTAAAAAATTAAACATGTTGACCATATTGTCAATATCAGAATAAGACATAATTAAATCCCAGGGAGTGAATTGAGCTGCGTTCGTTATTGCCGCTGCATTTTTTAACAGCGGTCTGTACTCAATAAAACGCGGCTGAGGTTTATGGGTTTTAAGATTAAATTTGGTAATAATAAGCGCATGATCACTTAAGTCGTCGTTATGCTGGACTTCGACAGAAGTAGGCGACAGACTTGTTTTGGTGAAAACAACATCTATAAGAGACCTAGTAGATACAGTAACGCGAGTGGGTTTATCCACCAACTGGTACAGGTTGTGGGCAGCAGTTATTGGTATGAAACAGTTCGGTAATATCACACTATCGTTCACCCCTAAGCAGTCAATGTTAAGATCTCCGAGCAAAAACAAATGATCATATTGAGCAGAGAATAACGAAAGGGATTCATCGATACTTTCCAAAGCAGTATTGACGCTTATGGACTCCGGTCTATACGCGATGCCAATTACTACGGTATGACCGCTTAGATATAATTATGTAGTTACATCTAAATAAGTATCACTTATTGTATTTTCTTTTTTAAGTCAGTTAAGTATAACTAAAAATAAGTCGAATAATAGGTTCCTAGTTTAATACTGTTGCATGTCTGCTTATGCTGTATTGGCTATTGCATTGTTATTCATACATGTCATCTTGTGTAAAATCAGCTGTTTGTTTCCCTTAGTAATAAAAAAAAATATATAAAAAGTGAATATCTCTAAATAGAAACGTAAAGTGAGCCTCATACATTTTTGAAACTAATCTAATGCAAGCTAGCTTGATGAACAAAATCACAACGAAATGTTAGCTAATAGTCGCTATCAGCCCCAGGCAATACAGCGGTAAGCACCGGTTACGCCCTTTTTAATGTTATTTGATTTTTGGCTTCTCCGAGTATCAATCTACTCCTTTTTTAGATTTTTCAATCAATATTTAATTGTAATAAATGAAATTAACGGCTTTAATTTACCGAAAATTCTTTTACGTCTAAGTTATGTATTATTGCATTACTGTTTGAAACATAACACAAAAAACCGGTGAACATCTTTACACTATTTTTCTAAATAAAGAAGAACAGTACAAGCTGTTACGTCTTTCTTCCCATAGATGCAGCTCATACAGCTAAGATTTATAGTTATAAAATTTCCCTGAAAAAGGTGGTAAAACTATTATGTATACGCTCGAAATCTAAAGTGGAAATTACGTCGATTTACAATCCTGCCTGAATGCCAGACTCTAATGTGGATTATATTTATTATTATTTTATTAATTATTTTAACCATTACAATTAATTTTAAAAGGATTGAATTATTTATGAATAGTTACCTAGTTGCTATGACAGTAGAACACGTCTAGTAGTAGGTATTTATTGAATTTTAATTTGGCAGTCAGAAAAATATATTATGTAGGTAATGGTAAATTAAATATCTTTAAGTTTATTATTAATTATATTGAATAAAGATTGCCAATCTTTATTATTATTTTCATTTATCTCTGTATTGCCGAATTTTAATTTAGTTAGCAATTTGAAAATAACAATAAAAATGCAATTTTATGAGCTACATTACTTCTCTATGAACGATAATTGATAAAATCGACATTTTGGCAGGTCACAAATGGGCATTCTTCTTTACTCACTTAGAGCACCTCTCCCCAACGTCAGTATTGACAGGCTTGTAGCAGCCCACACACGGCATGGAAGCCTCAGGGTCCAGCATGGCCTTGGGCCCGAAGACCAGCGGCCTCTCAGTGAGCACCAGGTCATTTGGAGAGAGGTCCCTAGCTGCAGCGAGGTAGCGACCGAGCTCTTCGGATGATTGGACCTGGAAATGTTTGAAGATAAAATTTAGTACCAAAAAGCCATTTTTAGTAATTCTAATGCTGTAGCACAGGGGTTTCCCAATGGACGGGGAGGATGGGCTGGATGGGCCCATATCCCATGTGGGTCTAATGCGGTAGGGTGTCAACAACTACAGCCAAACTCGGCCAAGTTAAGTAAAGTGACGAGTTATAGAAACTGACAAAAAAGGAAACTGACCTATTGACGAATTCTGTGAAACTGACGAATGAGGTAAACTGACCAGTTAGAGAAACTGTCTATAGTTAGGGAAACTGACGAGTGATAACCCGACCCTAATAACACCACGGAGGAACTTGGGATCGTAAATTTTTGGTCACCTTTTGACTGACCTTTGTCGGTCAATGAGAAGGGTGACCAAACTTTTAAGGAGAGACAAGGATAAGGATTATAGATTCTCGAGATAAAGTTCTCGATCCCCCAATCAAACTATGAAGAAAATATCGAATTCCTAAAAGGGAAATATTCAAGTGATACGCATAAGAATATTTCTTCTGTGTGTATACTGTAGTCATTTAAAATTAGCAGATTCATGAACGAAGTTAGAAAAATATTTTTTAATTATGAACTTAAGGCGCGGTGGTAGTGAAACTAGCGCCGCCACTACATTTATTTTTATTACTCGTAAACCAAGTCAATATTTAAAAAAGCTCATGTAATAATCTCTTAAATTGTCTCTCATATTTTTTTAATAACTCTTCAACAGTTATCATTTATTCTGTAAGTTTTAAAATCCATAATTGCCAAAAGTGGCCACTTTGAGCTAAAATGGATTTTAAATCTTACAGAAAGAATGAAAACTTTTGAAGAGTTATTCAAAAAATATTAGAGACAATAATGAGCTTTTTTTAAATATTGACTTGGTTTACGAGTAATAAAAATATTAATGTAGTGGCGGCGCTAGTTTCACTACCGACTATAAAAAAAAATCAACTACGAAATCTTGAACCTTTTAACAATCAACAATAAAATTTTAGTCTACCTACTTATTTAGTTTCCTTCCGAGTGAATTTAATCACTGTTTTGGTTTAACAAATGTTCAATTTATTAAGGTGATTAGTACCCTCAAGTGGCGCCCTCATCCTAATTAAATTTATTGCTCGCTAAGTACATAATATATCAAAAATTCAAACGTTGAGATTAAAGTTGAGGTTCTTTAGTTTATTTACAAACAATAGTGAAAAAGTGCCAAGAGTGGCCACTTTTTGTTCTTTTTCCTATTTCTACTACAACGAACTATATTTTTAACAGAGGTTATAGTTTGTAAATAAACTATAGAACCTTAGCTTCAATTTCAACGTTTGAATTTTTGATACATTATGTACTTAGCGAGCAATAAATCGAGCAACTGTGAGGAATCTAATCGCCTTAAGTACATTTAGTTGTGTACAGACAGACTAGACTACTGAGTAAATAATTTGCTCGAGACATTTGTAAATAGTAATACGCTTCACAGAATGTCAACTTAGTTGAGAAAATTAATCCCAATTTCTCTCCTTATCAAGAAAAATAAGTAATTAGATTAATACAAAGGAGATATAGCACTCGCCATAGAAGAAATGCTTAACTTTACGATTGATAATTTGTTTTTAATATAAAGCCAATAAAATTTGCTACATTGATCAAGTTCTGTCTTTTTTTAGCGTATGTAGAAAAAAAAATTGATTGTGAAATAATATTTTTTTGTTTTAGAAACACTACAGAAACAATGAGTCAGTAAAACGTTCAATTAATTTATGAGTGTCTTAAGTATTTTGTAAACGAAGAATCAGTAAGCAAATCATAAACAATAATTAAATAATGTTATGTAAGTAACAATTGAAAATTAAGAGAGTAAGTAAGTATATCAATAATTAATCACATTTTTTAGGGTGGGCACTGTTCTTGGATGGACCAGCCCCCCCCCCCCCCTACAACTCACCTACAATGGGAAATTAAAAGGCAGAGGAATCTTATATTCAGACATAATGACATAATGACCAACATTATACATACATGTTTGAAGCTGACGTTCTTTTCTTCAATATATCGCATTCTCGTACAAGTAAATCAAATTTAATTGCAGATACAATTTGCACTTTAGAATGTTATTTTTAGCGCCATAGAAATTTCCGAGCAGCCAGTGCCCTCTACCGTAAAAAAGGATTATTAGTAACAAAACTCAAAAAGCGACAGCTAGGAGCAGATTAGAGAACTAAAACAGCTCATGGTGCTGCTTTGTGCTTTTATACAGCAGTATCTCAAATTAGTTCATTAGCTTTGCGACAGATGGCATCAGTAAAATATTCAAAAACTACCTCATACGGGGAGACATTTTCTTGTCCCATTTTCTCAATTTCAGACGCTGAAAGAAAAAAAGAATTATATGTTATTAATAAAGTTTATTGATCAGCATCATACCTATACTAAAGCCGCTAATTATTATTATTAGGGATAATATATTTTAGCATCGACTGTCAATGTGTCAACTGTACCTACCCGTAGCACGAACATCTATCGGGAATAAAACGTGCGTAAAAAAACTTCGATAGAGCAATTTTTATGGAAAATTTGTAAGGTGACCCACAATTTGTAAGGTCAAAACTTACCTCCGAAAATTTCCCGTAGAAAGGTAATTCTATCGAATAATAAAATTTTACGCGCGTTTTTTCCGATAGATGTTCGTGCCAGGGGGACTGGTTGCAGAGAACTGTAGCTCAAAATTGTATGGATATTATGTTTGCTCATAAAACTCTTATGACATGAAGGGCATCTTGAGCATGATTAGGTTAAGAAACACACTAGAAAAAGACATAAGAAAGAATCAAACTATAAATAAGGGACAAGTAGGTACACAAAATGCTGCGTTATTGCTATGTAAGTAGCAATCTCTTCCTGGCAACCTTGAGTCATGAGTAAACTGTGAAACATGCCAAAACTGTGAGTAGAGCATCTTTTTCTTGGATGTTTCGATTTCAAAAACTTTTAATTAGGTACCGACACTTTAACGGTTGATTTGTTACTAGATTATTGAGCTCCATTTGGCAGCTCTTTGATGATACATCAGCAGTGGTTGGTTATCAGAACAATATATGTGCCATTGCCCATGACCCTAATGACAGAATAGGCACGAATAGGTTAGGTAACTATACTATGCCTAACTAAACCTACGTACCTACTTAAATATCTGAAGTAATTTTTCTTTTCTTGCAAATTATCAATAAGTACCTACGTACCAGAAATAGAATAAAAACACTGTCAAACCCTGGTTATATTCCCCGGTTTCATAACATCAATACTTGATAGGTAGGTGACCCCTAATACTTACCTAGTTTAAAAAATTCGAAGGAATCTTTGTTTTTTTTTATTTGCTACAGATTATCAATTTAGTTAATTGTAATAATTATTTCTCATTATCTTTGATTAAAAATAATGAATTTCATAAATTTATACACTTACCTTAATTAATTGATAAAGTGAAAAATCCCAATAAAATTCTCAAAGAATGCGCGCGCGCAAACAACACATCCCGAAAGCTCTCATTTTCATACTAATTCTATACGCGTGGAAAATTCGGCTAGGCATAGGCAATGCTTTTTTTAGCCTGTGCAACAAAATACGATGAATGGCGAGATATTTTGAATTATTTGAAAACTTTTAATACAACTCACTTAGTATTTTAAAGATTTTATAAAGAACACGAATTCATAAATAAACACAACTATCATAACCTTGAAGAATTAGGAGCAAGTATTTCAAACTAATTTACTGAAGGAATGATTTCCAAATTAGAAGCACCGACTTATGAAATTTTGTGCACACCACATTTTCATAGTTCACATTACAAAGGTATGAAATTGTAGTTGGTAAGCTCCTGAAGAATGATGACGGTAAAAAAAGCATGGTTAGAATTAGGTCAAACGTCGCTGTTCGCGCGTTTGTGACTTTCCGTAAAGCCAACAAAATGTGTGTGGTGTGGTGTGGTGATAGAACCACGGAAATATATAATTGAAAGACAATTAGAGTGGCAGTACAATTTTATAGGGGCGATTTACTTATTAGAAGGAGAAAGGCCACCTCTTATTATACATTTCGATATAAATAGGATTTAAACAATATTTGTGGTCATGGTTAAAAATAAAACAATAAACTTGTAGGTTTTGTGTGTTAAATTGTCAACTTGTCTTTGAATTTTCATAGAAGCAAGCAGACAGAAAATTTTCGCCACAACGTTTCATTCGTCATTTCGTCATTCGCCTTCATGACATATTTCGCTTCAACGTTGATCATTGCGATTGCAACGTTATTCAAATCCAAGTATATTGTATCAAACCCATATCCAGATCCGCAGGCAGGGAGGAATTTGGACAAATTCAGCAATTCAGTGTAGGCATCAAGACTTCTAATATGTTTTACTGGTGCCAGACATTCAGCGAACCTAAGTATTGCTTAGTTTGTTTTCCTTTGAGAATTTCGGAAAAAATAGTTTCAAAGTCATTTTCTTATGTTTATGAAACGTTATAGCAGGATATAAACCTAAGAAATAGAAACAGACTCGTTTTAAACACGGCACCAAAAACTACTCGGTTTAATAAAAATGGTTATGCGATGGCTATAAAAATTTATAATAAAATACCCGAGGATATTAAACTATTGCCTTTCAATCAATTTAAGATAGCTTTAAAGAAATGGCTGATGGACAGAGGCTTCTATTGTATTGAAGATTTCCTCAAATATAAAGAGTAAGGAAGATCGATGTACTAACTCTGCTAGACATTTTCTCCAGGATATTCAATTATATAAAATAGTATAGGTTAATAACATTAAATTATTATAAACGGTTTTATTACTAATTTGCATGCTATGAAATGATATAGTTAAATAGGCATAAGTTCTACCCAGTTGTATAACACCTACAAAGTCATAAAAATTGTACCCTATTTAATGCAAATAAATGAATTGAATTGAATTGAATTAAAATAACTTAAGACATAACGGCTGCGGATATTTACATTATCATATAGTATCATGCAGTTTAATGACTAACAATACTATATCTCCATAACTATTGCATTGCTTTAAGTTTTCAATGTAAGCAGGTAGGCAGTAACACAGAATAAAATAATAGTACAAACAAGGTGTGTAGTATCCAAGGGGGGTCATCAGGCGAAGAAATAGGTAGAAGTGATATCAATCATCATCATCTTTACATTGGTTTATAAAATTACAATAGAACACTCTTAGTATGGATCTCTTTGCAAGATCACACAGATTACGTGAACGCGCTATCGCGCGTTCCCGTTATCGTGGGTATCCCCACGCGGATTTCTTTTGTTGAAGAAGCCGTTCGTCAAAAAACATTAAATTGCTGAAATATGTCACATTCAATATTCACGAGTAAGTACCTAACCCATTTGTTAATGTCGTGAAATAACAACTTCAAACACAGTCATAATGCCAACTGTAACACGCTGTCAGTTAGTAAAGGGCATTCGCTTTCAATATTCATACTTCATTTCGTTGGCATCTATCCCAGTTCTTTAGTTAATTGTATAATCTATTTAAAACGAGTATTGTGTTGGTTCCCAGCCACGACGGGCGCAAGTCGCCCTGCCGCGAACTGTGACAATTAAAAATGAACGGCCCAAAAAAAGAGGCCCCAGCTTGCGAAGTGTGTCAGCAACCAGCCAATCAAACCTGCGGAGGTTGCAAGCTCGTCTACTATTGCTCTAAAGCCCACCAGAAGCTGGGATGGAGAGAAGGCCACAAATTCAAATGCTGCGCCTTCAAAGTTCAATTCTCCGACAAAATTGGCCGACACATGGTCGCGACCAGGGACATCAAGCAAGGTGAAATGATATTGAAGGAAAAACCAGCTGTGATAGGACCGAGGATGTCCAGTCCAGCACATTGCTTGTCATGTGGAAAGAAGTTGGAGCCGATAAAAATCAAGGATGTATACGACTTTTACAAGTGCACCTCTTGCAATTGGCCAATGTGCAGCCCTGAATGTGAAAAAGCTGAAATTCACAAAGCAGAATGCAAGGTCATGACTGATAGAAAATACAAGTGTACGATAAAATACGAAGAGCCAGATAAAAATGAAGCGGCTTACTGTGTCATTGCCCCACTTAGAGTTTTGTTAATGAAGGAATCTAACCCACGGCAGAATGAAAATATTATGGCTCTAGAATCTCATCTAGAGGACCGCGTCAATACACCTTTGTACGTCGTCTTAAAAGCTAATTTAGTGACGTTCATTATTCAGGTTCTCGGATTACCATATGACGAGGAAACAATATTGAAAGTAGCTTCAATATTCGATACCAATGCATTCGACGTGCGGTGTCTCGATGGATCTAAAAGATTGAGAGCTATTTATGTAACTGCATCCATGATGAACCACAGTTGCAAACCCAACACGCGTCATATTTATTTGGGTGACGATTATAATTTTGCAGTTATTGCAACTGTGCCAATATCTAAGGGAGAAATGATAACCACGACTTACACTCAAACTTTGCTTGGAACTTTGGATAGAAGAAAGATGTTAAAAATAAACAAATGTTTCGACTGTGACTGTAATAGGTGTAAAGATCCGACGGAATTTGGAACTTATCTCGGTAGTATATATTGTTCACTTTGCAATGAACCTTTTGGTAGTGGTCCAGAGAAGCGACCGATGCTGGTATCAACAAATCCTTTGGACGAGGCTGCTCCATGGAATTGTGAGAAATGTGAACACTTTATATTAAGCCGGCAAATGTTTTGGGGGAATAATGCACTATCTCAGGAGTTAAAAAAACTCCGCAAGGATGGCCCTAAGCAGTTCGAAGAATTTATAGAGAAGTACAGTCAAACGCTACATCCGAACAATCACTTGGTTGTGCAAGCCAAATTAGCTCTTCTTCAAATTTATGGAAACTTTAAAGGATACGCATTGTCAGGTAAAAAAATACTTTGGAACTTGTTTTATTTTCTCCTCTTTAAAAAAATACTCAATAATCGTTTAAAAATTGATACTTTTTAAAACTGAATCTAGTTGCATATCAATTTTATATTATGTTTTTGGTGTTCTTAGCTATTTTAGAGTGGAATATAGTAAAATGGGTATTTTACTCCCCTTTTGGCTTGGTATACCGTTACTAAATACCCCGTAAACTGATATTGCTTCATAGTGCGTTCTTTCTAAAAATATTAGTACGGGTTGTTTCTTTTAAGCGATGCTACAGTATTTAAATTAACTTTTACAAAACGATCGTCGTCCGTGACATGCTCATCATATTGACAGTACAACAGCTAATGCCAATTCTTTGTGAAGGTAAAACGAAAATAGAATAACAAGATCATTTGTTTCTATAAATTGATAGCTAAAAAAAGAAACATCTGCTCGAATCGATCAGTATAAAAATACAGAGAAATACCGTACTAACTATTTTAAATAGTCAAGTACTTAGATACCTAGTCTAAATAACATTGTATGATGATAATTATATATTTTAAATATTACCAAAGAGTAGTTTTCTATAGGTACTTACTATATACACTTGTAACATTTTAGTTAATTTTCTACAATTAGCTACCTACAATAGTCTACAATTCTTTAGTTACTTCTTACCTCAAACTTATATAATAGGTGTATAGGTGCTACAAAAGTAGACTGTAATGTAATACATCCTACTGTGAACAGTAGGATGTATTACATTACACGGCGGCAGCGTGTTGAGTTGAAGGATGGTGTAATAAGACTAAAGTACCTGGTAATGTTCGACTATGCCCCTTCCAGAATTACCAGATCATCTGCTAAAACGTAAGATCGACCTTTGCCACGAGCTCCTAGAGCTTGCAGACCAGCTCGAGCCAGGCTGGTCTCGGTTCAGAGGGACCCTGCTCCTCGACCTTCAGGCAGCTATGGCAGTCCAGACGAAGAGGGACTATGAAACTAACCGAATCACTAAAGAAGGAGCTCAAGTAAGTTTTTATTCTATTTCTAATGACAACTGAGATAATTCAAATTAAATGGATTTGGAATCATAAATTCATAATAAAGTCTTGAAACAGTGGTTAATAAGTCACTTTATTGTGGCAAAAAAAATATGATAAACTACCTATGTTTTTTCTAATAACGTCAATAACCATAGAAATTTAAAACAATATAATGATATGATGCCAAATAAACCCGTGGTTTCTAACAATTTTTTTGTGGGTCATCTCCGGCTAAGAAAGACAAGACCGCAAAAGTTAACGAAACCGTTTTTTTTCCATTATGATGAACATAGCAATTAAAATAACGTTAGGCGCTATGTAAACAAACCTACTTTTGAAACATTGGATCGCTGCCAATGATGATGGATGGAGTCGTTATTCACGTTCAAGATTTCACATTTTCACTATCTATAAATAACATGACGAATACTCGCGATTTGCAAATCAAAGTCATAGATTTTCATTCAAAATCTTGTGTGATATTTTGAGATATCCGGAATAATGTTCTAAAAATAGTAGGATTCCCTATTAAAATTAATTTCTTTTATCTGTGAATTTATGGAAAAGGAAAATCATCCTTCAAATCAAGGCGTGCGCATGATAAAAAATAGTCGATACTCTGTAGAGATTAATCCACAGTTTACTTCTTTCCATACTTTTTGGAATATTGAATTCTGGATTTGCAACAATAAATTATATCGTCATTTTATTATTTAACAAATTTCATAATATTTTTAAGTAAACTATAAAATTATGTTTCCGGATATTATGTTAAAAGTTCACACCAATTCGATCGCTATATTTTTTATGGTTTGAAGTTAAAGTCTATTTTGTTTTCAGGAACAACTTATGGAGAGTATGGCACTTTTACAAGAGGCTGCAAATATATTAAGAGTTGAACCCGAGATGCGACCAACGTTAGAATCTAAAATTCAATTCTTGACAGAGCAGTTGGAAACATCGAATTGCAATGGGCAGTAATTAATTATGATGTAGAAAATATATAATGGAAAGTAATAACATGTTTAAAAGCTAACAAAAGACAACTTCGATGGACAAAAGACAACAATAATGGAATATGCAGCGTAGCAGACCACATTGCTCGGCTGTTTTAAATATTCCATGTATCTAACAATAAAGACATTTATCATTACGAAATGTACTTTCAAATTATTAAATAAATGCGTGACTGAGCAAATCTCACTTTTAATTTTGATTTTATATGACGCTATAAATAGTACTAAACATTTCTATCATGATTTCATCACAGAGGCAAGAATTAAAATAAGAAATAAGTACTTCTTGAGTATTTGAAAATTATTTATGTTTATTTCTAAACGTAACTTATCTGTCTTCTTTAATAATTTATTCATAGATTTTAGCTTATTCCACTAGTTCAGTTTTCACTGGTGTGATTTTAGTCGGTTTTGTGACTTCATCGATCTTCACGCTGACTTCCAGCGTGTCCTTGTTGATGTGCAGGATGTTCTTTATGACGTGGACAAGCTTCTTGTTCGGTCTGGGTGTCGATTCTATGACGAATACTTTCTCCGTGGCCTGGTCAATGGTGATCTCTGGATTCTTACACTGAGAAAAAGAATGAACTTTAATTAGCATAAATTCTTCTTTCACTATTTAATTTGTAAAATACACTTTTGAAAAAAGGTCAAAAAGTTGATTTATTTCGTTAAAAATTCAAATTACTTAATTATGATTTTGCATTTAAAAAAATAGTTACAATGTGAGAACCAGTTTTCAAGGTCCTAGTTTAAGTTATCATTTCAGCAAATAAACTGGTTAAGATTATTTAGCATAGCGAGATTACACATTGTATAAGTACATAAAATTCGCTTTTTACGCTTACAAAAATTATACGAAGCACTGATAACACTGACAGGAGGAGGAGGAGGTTATCACAGCTACCCCAGGGGTCCTATCTATGGCTTTTCTTAAGCGGTAGTTGGTGAACTCGTAGATCAGGGGGTTTATGGAGTGTCATATCATATTCATGGACAGTGGTCCATGAATATGATAATAAATCTTACCATAGTACAGACACAGCACCAGCTACCGAACTTGAACGCAGCTATCCCAGGGGTCCTGTCCATCGCCTTCCTGAAGCGGTAGTTGGTGAACCCGTAGATCAGGGGGTTGATGGCGTTGTTCACGTACATCAGGTAGTTGGCTGCGAACCACATGGCCTCGTAACTACCTTCAACCTAGATATATATACAAGATAAATACAAGATAAATAAACATTGCTTTACTACATTAGAATTAGAACCTGACAAGGTAAATAAATATTATTAAGCTTTTAGTACACCGGTACCTATTAGGTATACCGTATACTGTATATGATATTCTTATGTTATGTAAGTACAGTTAGCAGAATGCCGTACTAAATCAACAATTGTGTTCCTAAATACCGACAATTTTTGACCAGTGAAAATTTTATACATTCACACAGACTTTGAATGATTTAGATAACTGTTATCCACTCTAAACATCCTAATTTGTCAAACCCTTCAAGATACTAAGACATGTCCTTACTGAGTTGATCTCCAAGCTCAATCGGTCTCTCCAGTAAACGAGCACTGTGTACGGAATCCTGCAGACGACAGCCACAAGCAGGACAAAAGCTGTGATCCTCATGGCCCTCCGCTTGGCCTTGGTTACTGCACGGCCTCCGCCTCGCGCGGACAGCTTACGAGCACTCCACTCCAATTTCCACATTATGGTGCCGTACTTGGAAACAATGTATATAGAGCATCTACATATTAACAACACTCAACAATACCTACTGTTTTCGCTACTGAAAACTATCGGATATACTGCTCACAGTCAATGTGAATGAAAGAGAGAAAACGATAGTTTGCGACAGTGAAAACAGTTTGCATCAACACATGGGCTACTGAAGTTTATTACAGCTATTGTCCATGTTTATTAGAGTTGCGTAGTTTATGAAAGTTGTTGGGAGTTTAGGCTACCAGGGTCCTTCTATACGCTTAGTCATCTTCTTGCCATCGGAATCTACTTCAATGATCTGCCTTTTTCAAAATGTGTAGGAAGGTATAAGTAGGTACTCTATTCTCTGTTAACAATATTAGGTACTTACTGTAAGAACCATGAGACCAAGTGGAATCCAAACCAGCATCGATAGAGTGAAATGCCAATAAATCCCAAGAACGTTTGGGTCGTCTACGCAGAATTTTTCTAGATGGTTTTTCCATTGTCTCTCCTAAAAAAAAAAACGATAAGAAAATGTTTAAAATTTTAGTCTTTAAAGTAATTGACGCACCTTTTTTTACAATGGCTCACTGACCTGGTATTCTCTCTTTATAATCCATGGCAAGGACAACGCCATAGCAACAAACCAAGTAGCTCCAATAAGCCTAGTTATATACGGCTTTGTGATCCTCGCATCAGGTGTCAAAGCAGCTGCAGCAAGCCTGTCATAGGAGACCAGCATGACCGCGCCGACACTAGCCAGTAAAAGTGATGCTGAAAAAAATGTTAGTAAGATATTGGTTGGGTCAAAATATGCTTGGTTGATTTATCTCATATTTGGCATCATCTTCTAATTGCCGTGAGCTGACTAAATCTGTATGCCTCAATACAAGTTCAAGTACCAAGCACTTTAACTATTATAATATTCTGTGACCAAGCTTTAATTTGTTGCACCTTATAAAAACAAATATCGTGAAAGATGCTGGTTTATTATGCTGTTGATATTATCATGCGGAATCGTGATCCAAGTAATCCAGTAAATATCGCCATTTGCATTAAAAAATATTTATTTTATGATATTTGTGTTATTTTCAGGATATTTAGTAGTATTGTGATGTGATATAGTTTGACGATATGCAGAAGGATGACAAACGCGATAGCACTTTGACATGTGATAAATAAGTATAAGAAGGAACCTTAAAATCTAAACAAGCACCTTGCATGAAACCTTCGAACTGGCATCCGAATCTCTTTAACACGTAGTTTTGGTAGAAGTCCTTGACCAGCATGAACCAAGGACAAAATAATAGTGTGAGCAGGTCAACGAACGCCAGATTTCCGACGAGATAGTTGCTCGCATTCCACAGCCACCTGAAACACATGAGGTCATTAGGCCTGGTTCACATGTTCCAGTAAGCATTCAAGTCTAGTCGAATCCAGCACTAGAATAATGTGAACCAGTTCAAGATGTTAGGCTTGTAACATTGGACTGTATTGCTGGACTTTAATAATGTGAACCGGACATTAGCAAATAAACTTTTTATTATCGATGAATAGTCAAAAAATCAATACTTAATTTTATAAAATCTTCTTTTGTTCCGAAATATATTCCGAAAATATTTACGAGTATGTCAAAGAAGAAACATTAGATCTAAATAAAAAAAAACATTCATGTCAAAGCAGAAAAAAAAATTGGGAATGCGTTTCATTTCATCAGCTTTAAAATAATAGCTTTTGATTATAGAAGTAGTATAGTAATAAAGTTGTTTATTGCACCTAATCAATTGGACAGAGATTGGACAGAGATAGTATATTATTGTTTTATAATTGATCGTTTTACTACATTTTTTTTTACGTTGTTTAGTCGCGGATGTTATTTCGCTTACAATTCATGTAGGTAGACAAGTATTCCAGATTAAACTACCTGTTCTTGATAAGGATGAGAAGGATGACGGAATTGAGGAAGATGCCGCTGACACCGATTACCAGCATGGCGATAGTCTTGATGGCGATCTCATGGGGAGGCTTGATGTGCCACAGCACGTTGGGGAAGTCATACTGAGATGTGTCAATCTGGTAGAAAAAGTAAATAGTATCTAAATTATTATATTTTTATCCAGAACGGGATTGTGCTTGGCCTTCACCTCACAAGGTCGAAAGTGTTTAAGCGCACTACACCCGGAATCCTCATACTGAGGAACTGGCTATCTTACCTCTAACTGCTGGAACACAACAAATGTTAAATTGTTGTAATGGCGTCAGACTTAGGTAGTTAAGACGGTGGTTACTTGCCAAGCGATCTTAAGATAAGTCCTACCACCAATTAAATCGAGTACAATTTGTACCCCACCCCTGAGAATCGAACCCGTTAAATGTATACTAAATTAACAACATAAATTATGAAGTTTCATGAGCTATTTTACTGGTATGTATATTGCTCCGTCCCTAAGCCAAAAGCTAAAAAGACAATATTTTTGATGAAACTAATTATAATGCTACTTAGTTAGTCATGTATCAGTATTTTCCTATTGAATCTTTATCAATTTGATAACACAAAGCCCGCTTTTTGATACTGAGATTTTATGTTAAGCTGTCAAAAATTAATCTACGAGATAAGGCAGTTAGTACCTAGGACCTACTCAATATAAGTAGGTGCAAGAGATTCAACATATTATTATAAATATACTCGTTTAATAAATTGTTTAAATTTTTAAAATTTTGAAACGCCTTAAGCCAGCATGTAGAATTGTGGATGTCGATTGTCGATATCATGCAGCTGACTACTACGCAACCACGACATTGTAATGGTTCTTTCCACCCTTATTATGGTTCCATAATATTTGTTGATTTCCTTAAATGAGGAGCTTTATGGCGCAGCAACTTTGTGCATTTATCCTGTGATGTTGGAACCCGGCTGCATTAGAGAAATCATAAACACCCACTAATCCGCAATGGGCTGAGCCCGCGTGGTGTGTTACATATCCCATTCTTCTTATTCATCCAAAAGGAAGGCCTATGCCTCAGCTAGTGCGGATATAAAAAACTCGATAAAATAATGAACGTGACGCAGTGGACGTGGTTGAGATCCAATGAGATCATTGGATCATTGGATCTCAACCACGTCCACTGCGTCACGTTGGTGCCACCCTATGGTGCCAGACATTGGCAGCCATTACACATACAATCCAGACCGCGCGAGACTCGCAAAGATTGACAGAAATTTATTAACTGAAGGACTGGCAAAGATTGACAGAAATCTGTTGCGATCAGCGGTCTTGACTAGATTGACATGTGTAAAGGCTACCATTAGGTACACCTTGCTTAATTCTGGCAAGACCTGATTTGCCCTGGTTAGACTTCATTGAAAATCTACGTCAAATTAAATATTTTAGCAACGAAAGTACTAGCGCTGACAAAAAATAAGGGTAAGAAGGCAACGTAAGAAAATGAACATTGGGTAGAAAACTTACAATAACTAATTTTGAAAAAAGAAATATTTATGTAGCTTACTTCCGCAAACAAAATATGCAAGATGCAGCGCCCGCCCGCCCGCAAAAATATGCACATGCACACCACAAATATTTATTGATTATTTTATTTATATTATTTCCAAGTAGCTACCTATTTCCAATACTTATTACGGAATAATATATTTTCAATATTATTATTAATTAGGCATTAAAAAACAGCCTATGTATCATTATATTCATAATATTTGTCAATTATTTAAATAAAGCTATTAAATGTTGCATTTTGTTTTACTCTAATAATTAAACTAACTAAACTACTTCTACTAATTAATTTTATTAAACTATTTACAGCCAAAAAAATTACCACAACAAACCAATTGAACACGATTCAATCGGTTTTTGTCCACATCACTAGTAGACATGAGGTGGCAACATAATTTTAGTAACTGACAGTTCGAGCTGTCAAAACACTGCACTGAATTAAAAGTCGGAGTGGTATAGGTTCTATAGTTCCACCAAAAATTAAGCCTAAATCACAGAATACATAATAGTACAAGCCTAAATACCATAACAACGAAATTGGCCTCTTCAAGCATTGTGGAGTATTGCCAATTTATTCTCGCATTTAATTCACAATTCTTAATAAATATTTTTTTGATAGTGAGATTGTAACGAAAAAGGAGCACTCCGTATACACGCGCGCCATTGCTAATTATAGACTTAGGATCGAACGGGCCGATAACGCATACGGCAAGAGGACGGCCAGTTACATTGTCCCTAGATTAATAAATGAACTACCTCCCGGTTTGATTAAAAGCATTACACCCGACAATATAAAGAATAAATTAAAACAATACTTTTTGGAAAGTGGATTGTAATGACTTTTCTTTTTCATGCTTTATTTTAAAAGATGAAACTATAATAATATTGAATCATTGTTTACAGAAGTGCTAAAATTGTAAGAAATAACAATAATTTGATAATCTCGTTGTAGAATCCTAACACTTTATACAAACCTTAGTGGTTTCCTTTGTGTTAGCTATAGTGAATAAGTCTAATGTAAAAACATTTTTGTGATAAATAAATTTAAATAAAACTATAACAGAAAACTTACGTTTAGCAAATCATTGTCGTCCATAACTTAAAAGGCACCGTAATACCATCACATATAACCTCACTGGCATGACTGGGATAGAACTAAGTAAGTACTTAGGTAAGTAAGTACTCGAGATAACAGTCTGCAGTAGTCGATTACCGTGAAAGGTTTTTTATCTAAACATTGTGATTGATAGTGTCAAAATAACCCTATGAAATTGAAGGTCATTAGCTGCACTTTGTACTAAGAATGAGCACAAATATAATAAAACATGTAAATAAATACAATAAGAACATACTTTATAAGTAACACACTGTGCAAAAACTAAGTTTGGAAAGCTCGGAGCTTTTACAACGCCATCTAGTTATATTTCGTGTAACTTTTAGACGATTGTGCTTTTACAGCACTGAAACCAGCTTTTCTTGAAGTGTGCTTTCTTTTGGTACCTAGATTCCGTGCTTGGCGCTACATGGCGTTATTTTACAATTTTTTGAGTGCACTTTATCCTTTGGCATTTTGCACTATATAATAATATATATTGAGGGCAGTTATACTTTGTGAAACATTGATCTGGCGGTTGGTCTCTTATTATTATAATGTTAATTTATCTTGGTTACTGAGGGACTTATTGATTGTTTTGGTTCTCTGAAACTCGACAGGCAGTTTACATGCAGTGGCCATTTGGCTTTCAATTGACTCTAAAGGGCATTTAGTAAATAAAAAAATATTTCCTCAAGAGGTACAGACAGGCGCCAAAAGGTCCTTATCATGTGCCAAAAGATGGACAAGTACCTTTTACAAAAATAACAACCTATAAAGTTATAGAACGATAGTTCCCTGCAAAGCGCACTGTCAAAAGTGAGGCACAGGAACTGGGCCAATATGGCTTAGTTTTCAGATTTGTATCGTACCTTCTTGATTGAAATAGTTTCAATTTCCCTACATTGAGAGGATTAATAGTTAGGTACTATTTTATTGGATTTTAGTTACGATTAGGTAGCGTATGAATATGATTGATACGATATGATACTCGTAAAATAACTAAAAACTTTTTTGCCTCACTTTACATACAAAGACTCGGAAGACGGTTTTTTGTTTTTCTGTTGATATTAAGTTAAGCGTTTTATGAAATCTTCCATGTAGAATTAGAGAACACAGTTTACCAACACGTAGATATTACATTTCGTCTGACATGTCATACACAAATTTAGGCAAACGACTGCAATTTAAAAGGCAATTTGATGACAACCAGGGTTATCAACAAATCTGTGCAGCACACATCAAAACCACATTTAGTATCATGTGAAAAATGTAAACAATAAAACGAACTTCATTATAATCCGCTTACTGACAAATAATAGGTGCTGTTCTGATGGTGTGAATATCGTTATGTGTGAACACTACTTTATAGTAACAGCTTATTATGATGAGACGTGGGTGTTCCTAAGCTTTGATCATTTTATTTGCATACCGAAAACAATGGTGTCGATTCGGTTGGCAACGACATAACTAAATTGACAGGATTAATCTAAATTTAGTTTTCCATCCTTCTCTTTTGGTATCGAAAAGATAAGAACAGGATGCTAAAATTAAGTTTAGTCTTGTCAATTTAGTTTAGTTGTACCAACCGAATTGACACCATTATTTGTACACCAACTAAATTAAATAAATAGGTTATCCATTATAATACTTTTAATAAGTACAAATTTTTTTCTAACATAAAATAACAGCTATCAGTACCCTTAGCACGAACAGCTATCGAGAAAAAAAAACGCACGTAAAATTACTCGATAGACAATTCTCTATGGAAAATTTCATTTCGCTTATCGGCGATAGATGGCGTTGTACAAATTTCCAATACAAAATGTATCTATCGAATGATTTTACGCGAGTTATTTTTTTCGATAGCTGTTCGTGCTAAGGGTACAGAACGAGATAGAATTTTCGTTGGGTAAATCGAAGTAATAGACGGTTTCCTAGAAAATTCTTCTGGTCCACAGAATGTAAATACTTACATAGGTACTTCCTACTTAGGTACTTATTTTATTAGTTTTTTACCGTTATTTATGTTAGTTGGTAGGTGCATGTTGTGTTTACTTGTAAGAACTTGTGTCAGTTAGGTATAGTTATAAAAGTAGAATACTATTATTATTAAGCTTTATTTTGTCCCTTACAAGGACATTTATATTATCTTATAATTTATTTTTATCTGTGTACTTATTTATTTGTTAGAAATTTAGTTTTTGTGCTTAAAGTAACGTTAGTTTTTGTTAGATGCCTTTTGCGATGAAAGCCTCCTTCCAGGTGAGTCTGTCTATTGCCAGTCTGGGCCATAGGTTTCCTGCTGTAAGTACTATGTCGTCACTCCATCTTTTAAATGGTCCACCATTTAAAAAAGTAGAATAAGTATATTTTAATTAAAATTTATTTTTGACACAAGTTTGCAATCCTGATAAATAAATAAATACTATCTTATCATTTAGGTCATTAGACGCTTTTTACCACACCTCTGTCTACGAAAAGGGTTGATGCGTTGATGCTATTCACTTTACAGAACGTGACATGACATTCAACATACGTATAATTTGACGTCTTTAGGTGTGCAGCCATAACTGTCAACACAGTAAGTATACAGACAACCGCAGAACAGCAATTTGCGCAAATGAGGTTATGTGTCTAAATCCTTTTGTACGCGAGTGTACCTGCAGTCTGCACCTTGGTAATAAAAGTCGGCGTAATTGCGAAGTTAAATCTGCGATGTGTAATAGAAAACGTGACATGTAGCTGTCTGGGCGCAGAGGCGGATTTAGGGCTCGCACGGGGCCTACTTTGGTACAGGTGGATAAGGTCTACCAGATGATAAATCACAGTGGATATAATACAAAGAGGTAATTAATATTTGAATAGATGAGCACAAAGGTTAACAATTTATATTTTAATTATACATTTTAGTCAACTTTGTTGTCTCCGTCAACTTGAATTGAATGTCAAGATTTTGTTCCATTAATGTAACATTTGCCACGTTAACTTAAGGCGTTAATAGGGCTCAATCCAACCAGCCCCTTTACTCAAATGGCCATTGTACTAAAATTAACGCTATTAGTCTTCAGTCTTTCAATAATTTGAATTGAATATTGAGATTTGACGCATGTTAAGCCCTTGATAAAATTTCCTAGTTATCCACTATCTATAAAATCTAAGTGGTTTTTTCAGTTAGGTATAAGAAATAATTTCTTCCGTAAATCCTTTTTGGTATCAGATGAGCTGAAAGACTTTATTTCGGGGGCTTTATTTTTTCAAGTGGCAAAGATGTAACATTATTAAGGGGCCCCTATCGTTCTTATTCCGTCTCTGTCCAACCGCTTTGATATCATTTGCGACACGTCTGATTGTGCTGCGTTGTGGTAAGCAATTATTAGCGTTAACTATAGACTCGAGATTTTGTCCTTTGCTCGTTTTGCGAAATGTCTCCTTGGTAGGAGGGCTCCTGGGGAGTTCTTGTAGTAATTTCTTTGGTAATTTTATCTAATGACTAAATGGCGCCTCTTTTGTTTTAAAAAAAAGGATGATTGTAAAACTAATCGTAATTTATTCTGGCTAAAGAATACATTTTAATAATACAGGGTGAAATCGAAATGATTAGCAATTTTTAAACTAAGAATATAACCGCGATATTGATAACTTTTGGATAAACAATTTCTTAGATCAAAATTATCGTTTATTTTTATTTTACTATAATTAGTTTTATTTACTTTATCAAGAAGTCTTATGTAAAAGATTTACTAATGCTAAACATCAGTAAATCTTTTATTTTTATTTATTTATTTAACCATTTATTTCAGGCATCTTTTACTTATGACTTGTGACTTTTATGGATATTTCACCTTGAATTTATTTATTTATACTTCCACTTGTAATAAGTACACTTTCCAAAAGATAAAAGTATGCAGCACTGCCTTACTTACAAGCTGCCACGACAAGCGCAAGAATTTTGATATACTTATTATATTGCATGTGACGGAGCGCCTGGAGGTCAAAGGAGCCGAAATGTCAGGAAAAAACAAAAAAACATTAAAAATAGCTATGAAAGGGCGCGCTAGAATAAATTACATGAACCTATACAAATATAACTAAATATTGAAGCTATAATCCAAGAAACGTAAGTAATATTGGTAACGAAATAAATCCTCACATTTTTCGCAGTCTCAATCGTAAAAAATTCAAATCCCCATACGTAAACACATTACGAGACCGTCTTCAAATAAAACCGATGGAAATCCTGAAAGTATTCATCGTGAAAACTCAACCAGAAATCTAATAATAAGTCGCTCCGTCTGTCTGTCTGAACACGCGCGGATTCGGAGAAGAATTAAACATAATGGATTCCGATTCCGACGGAATAATGCAGACACACATCTCTATACTTACTTACATCCTTGAAATCGGGATTTGATAGGGAGAGGATTTTCTTGGCTTTTGCTAGCATCCTAACTCACTAACCTAGAAATGAGATAATATACAACGTGTTACAAAAAACCCCTAGTAGTCATATAGTAGTCTACATCTAGTAGTCAAAATTGTCGTAATATACTTACATAACAGATAGAAAAAGGTTGTTAGGTCCGGATTACACGAGGCTATAGTTTTGAAGCCAGGATTAGTAAGCTGAAAGTTATTATATCTTATACAACGTGTTACAAAATAACCCCTAATGCCGAATATGGTAGATGGGGACCATTAAACTGAATAACTTTTACTATAGGAAGCCAACTCTGAACTCGCAAAAAAATGCTGTTTTATACAAAAATTAATAACAAAAATATCAAAATGTATAAAACAGCTGTGTTTTTGTAATTTCAGAGTTGGTCCCATATTTAAAAGTTGTTCAGTTTAATGGTCCCCATCTACCATGTTCGGCATTAGGGGTTATTTTGTAACACGTTGTATAAGATATAATAACTTTCAGCTTACTAATCCTGGCTTCAAAACTATAGCCTCGTGTAATCCGGACCTAAAAACCTTTTTCTATCTGTTATGTAAGTATATTACGACAATTTTTCATTTACTACTTAGATAAAAAGTAGGTAGGTTACCTAGAAGGACCGCTTGGCGGTATTCGAAAATCATTATACGTCTTTTTTTTCGTTGCTAGGGTTCGAGTTCGACATTTTGTCATTTTTTGACGCCTATCTTCAATTTCACTTCTTGGCCACGCGTGGCACATTAGGCGTTCTCTCGCTGCCGTGTAAGCTCGAGATGACCCGATATGACATTATTTTGTTGAGCATAGACAAAAATCGCGAGTTCTTATAAACGTACCTTTCATCTAAAAGACACACTAACTTTTTTGTTCATTGTTCCCGAACTCCGTAAATTAGGCCAAGTAAAAGAAAAATCTGAACAATCTTAAATATTCTTGCAAAACGGTTATTCAATATTAGAATTTGCAGATAAGTGGTGAATATTTTGTACCAATACGTTCCGGTTAATATGATAAAGTCTGCATTGAACATTAATGCTTTCTAGTTACCGTATGAATATTTTAAATGGGCAATGAAACGATAAAAGAGGGAATAGGTATTTGTTCAAAGTACTGAAAGAAGAAAAAACTTCACTAATACTAAATAACAACCGGTTATGAAAATTCTAGGAAATAGCTCTCATTCTAGTAATTTTCGGTTAGATTTTCTTCTTTAGAAAACGAAATTAAGTATAAGAAATTGTAGGTATCTGGTTTGTACTTAATATTAGTGAAACAATGTCAAAAAAAAGAAATAACAAAATCCCGATCATTAAGCAATTATAGTCATTGACATGAGTTTGGACATTTGTTTTGAACGCTTGTTAGAGTTATAGTTTTATAAAATCACTCAAAAATACTCAAGCCGTGCTCAAAGTCAGTTTTATTTATTACGCTTAGCGAAAAAGTTTGCTCGGTCTCACGTAGCGATTTATAGCTGCTATTTTCCGCCAGTGAAAATTACCTTCATGTGAGCGTGCACCAGCTAAAAATCGCTGATATCGAAATGTACCGTACATTTTAGCTGATATAGTAATTCCAAGCATTAAATAGCAGATTTGGATAGAGATTTGGGTAGTCAAAATTGGGTCTGCCATATAGAATATCACGTGATGCTCGGTAGTCAACGCTGAATTTAAAATATTAGTTTCGGTTCATTTCTTTGCTGCCAGTACACAAAGCAGACTGCATGTCTCCGCACGATAAGAAGTGCACACATTACAGACTCAGATCCTTCCGAACGTCTGCAAAAGGTCACCTAAGCTGCCCCAAGTCTTAGCACGGCCAATCGAAAATAGCACGTATTCCCTCCTCATTACAGCCAAAATGGAAAGACTATTCTTATTGTTACAAGACGTCTGCGTTTGAAAATCGCTGTTCATTTGTTTCTTCTTGTAAAGAGTTGCTTTAATTTTTATTTAGAACATGATGGTTTGATATTCAAAATAGGACGGAAATAGACAATGGTATTATTGTGATGTTGATGTTCATTTATTTTCTATTGTTGCGTTAGTTTTTAACGTTTTTAGCCGACTTCAAATAAGGCGTAGATCCTCATTTCGTTGCTTTTGTTTCCATAGTACCTACTGTTTACTGCCATCATTATTTTAAATGAGAAAAATTTTGATGTTTGAAATAGTTTCTTGAAGTTGCTTTCTTTGCAAACTTTCCAAGTTGTATTGTTATTATTTCCTAACTACGCAGTAAGTAGTTATGCAATCAACTCATATTCCGTTTTCTTAGTTTCAAGCATACGTTTCAAGGTTAAAATATAGTAAACTACAATAATTTATAACTTGCGCTAAAAAATTTAGTTAAAGATCCTATAAAAAAATCTATACTATACTTATATAAGTAAAAATGAGGTTGCTTTATTTATTTATACTAGAATTTGTCACACCTATTATTAAGTACTTAGTCAACTAGGTATAAGCATTGTTCAATAATTAGTTGCAACCCTACTTTTGGAACGAATACACGGAACTCTGGCGTTAGGTTAGGATATACCTACCTACTTACCTATACATAATATTGGATCCTTGAAACTGGTGTTTTTTTCTCACACTCTGAGAACTTCATAACCTCTGTGAGTTAAAATGCATGGTAATTTTTTAAGTAAGTATATCTAAAAATGAAATGAGTGTAACTCTTGCCTATTCTTATCGAGTGTGTACAGTTAAAAGTTTCAATGTTTTATAATTGGTCAAGATATTGAGGTTTGTTTAGGTTTGTCCCAAAATTTTACTGAATTCTGGTTTTAGAGCTATTCATAGAATTACACGCGCGTAATCAAAAGTGACTATATTGTTTACCCAAATAAATAATTAAATTAATGAATCTACGCACGCGTCTAGCTTTTTTTGTAAATTTGCCGATTAATCAAGATTTTTTCCTATATTTTCGAACAATTAATTTTTAACTTTTATCCACATTTAATTTTTAGATATAGGTACTTACTTAAAAATTAACAGTATATTTATCAGTTGCTAGATATTACATAAAATTATGACCATTACCGTCAACTATCAGCATAATTAAAGTCTATTTATTTTGTTTTCTTACTTTTTGACTCCTTTTTCGTTAGCGATAATGAGCACGTTAACCGTTGTAACATAGCTTAAACTATTTTTTTTCGCTTAATTTATGATGCCGAAGTTAGCTTAATGTTCAAATATTTGAACATAAAAGTTATGTTGTGTTAAGTTATGTTATGTACATTTACGGTTGTCAAATAAATTATAAAAATGCTAGTATGGAAAATGCAATTTGTAAAATATTTCATAGGTAAGAAAGAACCTTGTATTTAGTTAGTCTTAGTTTATCTAAATGCACAAATAATCTTTAGTAAAAATATTAATACATAAATTACATGTCAATTCATCTTATAAACATACGCATCATTTAATTTAATGAACATAAACATCAACACTTTAACATTTCCAAAAAGAATTACACAATCGCATTTTCTCCCTTAATCCTGCAAATAGGGTAAATTAAGCCTTCGAAATTCCACACACAATAAAATTATTCACACACAAACCTCAAGCTCCGAAGCTTTTATGGGTAAATTAACGGAATAAGCTTAGTCATTCGTTCGTATTCATTAATTAAGATCACATGCGGAGGCTTAAACCAATCTTCAGAACAATTGGCTTCCAACTTGAGGGTAGGGAGACCATGTTTTGGGGGAAAAGAATGTCGGCAATTAAAGATTTGGGAAAAACTTTGAAAATTGTCAATTTTCTCTTTAAATGACATTGGTTGACATAGCCAACCAAAACGTGTACTTTAATTTATTTTTCTGTGTTTTACTAGTTTTTATACCGAATAGCACTATTACTTACTTACCTACTTTTTTTGGTTTCACTATTTTAAATACCGAATGGCATACTTACTTAAATGTTTAGCTCACACAATTTGCTAGGTAGCTTTATTTAAGCTCTGCTGCAATAAAAATAACTAAAGGTCGTAGTCGTAACGGCTACGCAATACACGCTGAAATTTTAATCATTTGGTTCCCTCAATGGGGTGGTTCCACTCATGATTGCAAGCACCTTTTACTATGGGGCCAACTCTGATATCACGGAAAGAAATCAGCCGTTCCATACAAAAGCGCAACACCAACTCCTCAACCTCAACCTCAACCTCAATGTACCACCCCACTGAGGGAACCAAATGATTTAAATTTCACACTCTATACTTTTTTATCACGTGTGCCTTCGAAAAAAAAAACAATGTGTACAAGCTTCTTTAGCTACTTCATATTGTAAAATTCCATATTTTACTTACACCACAATTTGTTAAAAAAAGCTTTTCTATAACAGGACTTTCCAGCTATAACCCAAAAGTGTGGTAACCCAAATCTCAAGAAAACAAGGCGTGTATTACTCTTACTCAAACTTTTGTATAGAATCCTTGAAAGAAAGGAGACGAGGCGAATGTTGTGGCACAAAAAGGGGGGGTAGGGGGGGGGGGGGTAATTCGAGTGGTGATGATAACACGTCACTCCGATTTCCTTATGTCTTGTTTACACAGTCGCTAATGCGACGTAAAATATTATCTTATTTTGGATGTTTTTTGTACAAATATCTGGGAATTTGGAAAGTTTTTACTTACTTTAAAGCTATTGAGGTCACTTAAACAAAAGCCATGGCGAAGTTAAATCATATATCAAAGCGAATGAGAATTCAAAGGAGTTTGTATTTAAAAAAGACAAGAAAATTATAATAATTTAAAAAAAAGATTTAATTTCATTTTTAAAACTTAACCATGCAAACGTATCCCAAAAATTTACAGCATGGCCAGCATTATTTTGTTCGTCTGTCCCAAAGGACGAATTAAATACCTACTACTTGTACTAGCTAGGTAACAAATATTATTACCACAAGATTTCCAACTATTACAAATGAATTGTTAAAGCATATACTATAAGAAGTAGGAAAAAGTTGATCCAGTATATTTACGGGGCATAAGTACAAAATTATAAGTTTTTTTTAAAGTGAAAGATTTGTACTATTATGTATTCTGTGGTGAAAGTTCCATTCATAGTCATCGTAAACGTTAAAAGAAAATTCAAATTTAATTCAATTTATACGGCAAAATAACAAATGAAAATGAGAAAACATATACAGACAGGCAGAACTAGCTATATTCCTAAGCTGAAATAGAACATTACGTAGTTTGAACCCAAAATAAGTAGGAACAATATCATCAAACTCGCAACAATATCCGTACTCATCGCAGCATACTACACGCATTGTTTCCATTCCACAAAAAATAGTGAATCTCGCTTACAAAAATAAGCCAGCGAATGATAAACAGAGCGCCCAGGAGATCCAACAATGCTTAATAATGCTTTCGCGAAATTCGCGATACGTTCATTAACGCTCTTTTGTTCTCCAAATATATTTGGGGAAGGCAAAAATTATAACATACAGTGGTATTGTGCGAGAGCGGGGACGATAGGGCTGCCACCTTACAGAGTTTGGAAAAAAAAATTACCGAGTTGCTAGATTGAGCTGCTGGGCGAGCAGGTCAGCACGAAAAATTATCAATTGACTTCTTATCAAGCACAAATGTAAAAGTTTTGTATTGGAAATCTTAGTTCCCTTTACGGGGGTAGGTCGACTGTACTTTAAATAATAAAACCTGCCTCTATAAAAAGCAAGAAATAATATACAAATCATTAGATACGCATTATCATTGTTATAATAAAACACGTCTATTAAAGTCGGGTGGGGCTGGAGTACATCTTCCTTTTTTTATTCTATAAGCCTAACTAACTACTGAACCGATTTGAAAAAAAAATTAAATGGGACCATTTCGCAAGAAAACTCAATCGAACAAAAAAGAATTATCTAAATAGGTCCATAAATGTCGAAGATACGCGCGAACAACGATAAAAAAAAAACATACAATCGAATTGAGAACCTCCTCCTTTTGATGAAGTCGGTTAAGAATTAAAAAAACATTTATACTTACTCGATAGAATTCGATTCGTATAGGTAGGTACTGTAATATTTCGTGCTAAGGGCACAGAAGAAGTGAAGTCAGAAATTGACAGATATGTAATTTCGGTTGAAAAGTTTAAATTGGATAAAACAACGAATTCTATACTACAATATTTGTTAGTGACGCGCTCATACCTATTTTTAATTTATTATTTTATTGTAAAAAAGGAGGGTAGTATGTGTGAGAGAACCTCCATCTTTGAAATGTAACGTTGATTTAGTTCGCTACTAACCGTGCTAAAACTAAGAGCTTTTTCGCCTGTTGTAACCGAATTTCCAAAAAGTCAAATATATTGTTTATTTTCGTATTTGTGCGTGTATTTATTGCTATCGCGGGCTCCCACTGTCTACAATATTGTTATTAATGTTTTCATCTTTGTTACTCAGTTACGCAAAAACATGAAATTTGGCACACAAGTTTATAGCTTGGATTAACAAAGGATACTTTTTATCCCGGTCAAAGGTTCCCTTAAGATTTTCCGAATTTCCACGAGGATGAAGTCGCGGGCGGAAGCTAGTATTATACTAGGTAAGTAAAATTGATTTTACTTAGATTATAGTCTCAGATTTTCAGTTCAAGAAGGCAATATTATTAATTTTCCTTATCTAAATAGATTAATAGTCCTTCTGTTATTTCGCATTATATTTTTTCCTTATTAGTTTCAAAAAAAATATTTCGAGATGATTTCCAAATGACAAACGAAAAAGAAAATTCTTAGGAAAACCGTTTTGTGACACGCAACAGAATAATCTTTCAAAAAGTTTTAATAAAATAATTTTCGAATTGCGACACCCCTGACATGCATAGTCACCAGATTTAAAGCAGGGCTGCTAACGCGAAGAAAACCCAGTACTAGAGGGTGCTCTAAATTCATTCCGGGTTGAGGATAAATAAAATTGTATCTTGCGTCATACGTTTTGCTTACATTCATAAACTGCTGCGGGGTGCAAAGTGAATTGTTATCCTGCGGGATGTTTTAAACATTTGTTTTATTAATAAGTAGACGTAATACTTATTATGGTGAATAGAGTTTTTTAACAATTTGTGATTGATAGAAAAAAAATATATAAAAAAACAGATTGAAACATATTTTGTAACAATACAATGTAAGCCAATACGAGCAATATAGAGAGTAATTTAGTATTATTAAATTGACTTATATGCGATATTTAAATGTACAGTGGCGGTCACATAATTAAAGAAACCAGTCGAGTTTCATTAAACAAGGTAACTTTGAAGCCTTGGTTCTCCGCCAAGGATTGCCCTTGTGATCTGATGATGGCCATCCAGGGAGTGAATGGAGGAGATTTAGATCGCTATACACACCCAACCCAACTGCTGACCAGCATTCTTAGAGATATAACGATCAGAGTTTTCAGTTTCAGAAGTTCCATACATTTTTATGCTAATATCTAATTTTGTTTTTTAAACATACTTATCCTTTGTTTAAAAAAATGTTTTAGCGTCCAAAGTCCAGTTACACAGTTTTTGGTAGAAAATGTACGGTTTAAATGAAAAAACACAACAAAATTTAGGTGCCTTATTTTTATGCAAACATGAGTGCAAAACTACGTCGCTTTATCTATGAAGTGCGTCTACTCGATAATAGATGGCGCAAGGATGCAGTTTAAGGCAGTATCACAAAAAAATCCCCCAAACTTTCATTGTAAATGTATTACGATTTATAACTAAAATTGGCGTATAACCTATTTAGGGTATATTTCAATAAAATAAATTTGCATATTTTTACCTACAATAACTTTACCTACCTACCTATTTTTCTTTGTGAACAACAAAAAATATTAGTTCTGCTACTATCCGCTTGTGGCGCTGTAAGCAGGCGTATTATTTTTCTCCACAAAAATACGCACCTACCTAATAATAGTTAGATCGTTCCCTATGAAACTGCCGATTTTGAATTTTATTCAGGTTAATAATTTAAAGATCATTATTTTTTGTTTTGCTTAAAATTGCAAATTCAAAGTTTCACTTTCTTTATCTTATTTTCATTTTGTTTTTCCGTCGTTTTTACGTCCTGCCTGCCTAGCATGACCGATTTATATCGCGTGATATAGCGTTTTATCACGTTTTACTGTCAAAAAGACAAAGAAGTTTGACAGTTGAGTGTCGATAAAATGCTTTATCACGCGATATAAATCGGTCATGCTAGGCAGGCAGGTGCGACCATGGAAAATAAAAAATTGCGCGTTATTTTTTATTACGAGTTTCATCTTGACACCAATGCAGCACAGAATATCAATATCAACGACATTATGGCGGATTGCACTCGACCTAAAGAAATATTTTCTAAAAAAAATGAACTTTTCGGTTTAAATCGGCAATTTCTTGGGTAAAGACCTAATATAAATATTTTTAACCGACTTCCAAAAAAGGAGGAGGTTCTATGTTCGTCTGTATATTTTTTTTTTTTGTGTATGTCCACCGATTACTCGAAGACGGCTGGACCGATTGAAATGATTCAAACGTTATTACATTAGGTACACTCCCAAGTTGGTCCCATTTTTTAAAATTTTGAAATCGGTTCAGTACTTTTCAAGTAATTTTGAAAAAAAGCACGAAAATAGTATGATTTTGCGTGAATTACTTCGATTATTGGTCTTATTACTTCTATGTTAATGAACTGATTAAGATAATTATTTTTTTGTTGGAAGAGGGATATCTTAGGTGTAGTTTTTTAACCGACTTAAAAAAGGAGGTTCTCAGTTTGACCCGTATTTAAGTATGTTTCTCCGCGATTATCTTACGTTTGGCTGAGCCGATTTTTCTACATAACATAATATACCTTACCTACAAGGTACCTACACTAAAAATAAAAAAATAAAAAATTGTTTAAAAAAAAACAAAAAACCGACTTCAAAAAACCTACTTACCTCTAAACAGCAAGAAATAATATTCGTAATAATAAAAATACGTCTATTGAAGTCGGGTGGGGCTTTTAGAATAAAAAAAAAAGGAATTTGTACTCCAGCCCCACCCGACTTCAATAGACGTATTTTTATTATTACGAATATTATTTCTTGCTTTTTAGAGGTAGGTTTTTTGAAGTCGGTTTTTTGTTTTTTTTTAAACAATTTTTTTCTATGTGGATTACAATCTGTACCACTGTTAGAGGATGCGAGAACTGGCTGTCGAGGATTGGCTGGTACTCAATGTAATTCTGCCACATTGGCTGATTTTTAATTAAAAGTAGTTAGGTGACCAATACTCTGCTGGTAGATGAATTGACAACAAACACTCGAACTTTGCAGCTAAAACTTTGCTTAAGTTGAACAACTTTCGGCAAAAAACTAAAAAAAAACACAGATTTTGCAGTCTCCACAAGAATCGGAGCATTGAAATGAATCATAGAAGCTACATCACTTTTTATGTACGGAAACACCCGTTTTTCTACAATGCCAAATCTAATGGGACCACCTAAATATTAATAGATTTTCAAAAAAAATCCGCCATTTTGTAGACTAATAACCTAGGACCAATTTTTTATTTTTTCTTTAGTTAGTTTTTTTTTTCGAAATACTTACAATTTAGTAAACAAATACCCCCAAACTTTGGAAAATTTTGCAATATTCCTAAAAAAGTTACCAGTAGATTTTCAAACATTCACACGTGTCTCGATAAATTCCTCGACTTTTGGTAGGTACTATTCCCATCTCGATCCTTCCTAAATCCTCGGAGATAGGGCCAAAAATACGTCTCAGGCGATTTGCATCTGCACCCTTAGCACGAACAGCTATCGAGAAAAAAAACGCGCGTAACATCTTTCGATAGTGCAATTTAGTATGGAAAATTTGTACAACGCCATGTACCGCCGAATAGCGAAATTAAAATTTCCATAGATAATTCTCTATCGAGTAATTTTACGCGCGTTTTTCTTCTCGATAGCTGTTCGTGCTAAGGGTACAGATAACCATTTTCCCATACAAAATCATACTCCCATACAAAATGTATTAGTCAGCTGACTGACTTACTATGGAAAGGCGAAAAAAAATGTTTTTCGACTTCGTTGTTTGATGTACCTTGGAGAATGTTGTTAGTTTAATTAAAGCAACACACACCTGTTTAAGTATCATCACATCATTTGGTACCTTATATAGAGGTTTATTCAATACAAGTTAAGTTCGCATAAACGAAGTACCGAACTATCAAAATCTTAAAAACTTTTTAAAGTTACCAAAAGACATGAGTTTCTGAATTTGACTCCAATAACATTTTTTGATCAATATCCTGAAGAAATAAGCTCAAAGAGCTTAATTTTCGTTGTTTTAAATGTTTTTTTATACAAACTAAATTATTAGTTGATCACCGACTACTACGAAAAAATCTTACTGAGCACCTACCTACCCAATAGGCACTTACATTTTGCAGTACAATTTTAATAACTTAACAATCTGATTAACTTTCTCACACGTAGAGCATCTCACGTTCCGTTCCAATCCACCAATTAACCGAGCATGACAGTCGAAACTTTAATAAGATGTCAATATGTCAAAATATTGTTATCAAGCTTATTACAACGAGAGATTATCTCATGTTATTCACAGAATCCATTGTTTCTGTAATTGGTTGCGTCGGTCTGTGAGCCAGTGTATGTTATCTGTGTTCTCGTTAGGGGCTATTGTGAAAAACAGGTTTTTAAACGGCACGGAAAGGGACGAATGTTTTTGATGCGTTTGCAGATTAAAAAATATTGTTTATTTCGATTCGATGTCATATTTTTGAACGTGGAATTCGCTTCTAAACTTTTAACAGCCGCGAAAAGATGAACCTCTTTAGTTAAAAACAAAAAAACCGACTTCAAAAAAAAGCAAGAAATAATATACAAATCATTAGATACGCATTATCTTTGTTATAATAAAACACGTCTATTAAAGTCGGGTGGGGCTGGAGTACTTCCTTTTTTTATTCTAAAAGACTTCAATTGACGTGTTTTATTATAACAAAGATAATGCATATCTAATGATTTGTATATTATTTCTTGCTTTTTTTTGAAGTCGGTTTTTTTGTTTATTAAACAATTTTTTATTTTTTTTATTTTTAGTGTAAGTACCTTCTGTATTAGGTAGTGTAGGTATATTATTTAGGTAGATAAATCGGCTCAGCCAAACGTGAGATAATCGCGGAGAAACATACATACATACAAACTGAATACCTCCTTTTTTTGAAGTCGGTTAAAAAGACTACACAAAGGTATCCCTTCCCCAACAAAAAAAATCATCTAATTCGGTTTATAAATAACAAAATTTTCAAGTTAGTTGATTTAATATCATAGTATTTTCAGGATTACTTGTAAACTACTGAACCGATTTGAAAAAATAAATAAATGGGACCATCTCGCAAGAAAACTCAATCGAACAAAAAAGAATTATCTAAATCGGTCCATAAATGTCGAAGATACGCGCGAACAACGATAAAAAAAAAAAAAAAAAAAAAACATACAATCGAATTGAGAACCTCCTCCTTTTGATGAAGGCGGTTAAAAAGATCATCTTTTACGAGAAAAAAAAGTTGTTCCATTTTTGAAATTGCTTATGAAAAAAGGGTAGATATTATAAAAACGCCGAATATGATATATAGGGTCCATCAAACTGAACAACTTTTACTACAGGACCAATCTGAAATCGCAAAAAAAACTACTGTTTCATATATACGCGAATGAATAACGAAAATATCTAAGTGTATGAAGCAGCTGATTTTTTCGTGATTTCAAAGTTGGTCCCTTATTAAAAGTTGTTCAGTCTGATGGTCCCTATCTACTATATTTGGCTTTAGGAGTTTTTTGTAACACGTTGTTAATGTACTCTGTGTGAAAAAATAAGAATTAATAACGAACGACACCCACATAAATGAAATTCTGTTCTCGTTTTTATTTATTTCACTAAATTCTATTGGCATTTACCAAAGCACAGTTTTCATATTAAGCTCAAGGCTGTATGCACCTGTGTTTACCTTGGGAGCTAATGGAAATCCATTATATGACTGTTTTTATATCCCCCGTCTTCGCCCCGCCTATGATTGCTCCATAATGCAAGCTTAGTTGACTTTCTATAATAACTTTTGTATCGTGCATTTCTTAACTAAGTAATTATATTTTAGAGTAAGATGTAAGTTCGTTTATTAAAAGCTCAATGTTCACCAACCGCGCTAATTTTCAATTATAAAACCAAAGCTAAATCGTTACTGTTTCAGTTTAATTTACAGAAAAATACTCTTTTATTACTTTAGCCTTCCTAACTTCGCACATCAGACTATACAAGTTAAACTTGTGACCATCTTAGGCTCAGTTGCACCATCTAACTTTAACGATAAAAAGCTTTATTTTTTTAATTTGAGATTTTTGCATTCACAATTCTATTTTTACACAATACTAAATAATATACTAGAAAAAATACGACTCGCACCAGATCAATACTCAGACGGGAATCGAACCCGCGACCTTTGGATATCCGGTCCAATGCTCTGACCGCTGAGCTACCGAGTCACTAGTGACATCGCCGAATTTCTTCTAGTGACTCGGTAGCTCAGCGGTCAGAGCATTGGACCGGATATCCAAAGGTCGCGGGTTCGATTCCCGTCTGAATATTGATCTGGTGCGAGTCGTATTTTTTCTAGTATATTATTTAGTATTGTGTAAAAATAGAATTGTGAATGCAAAAATCTCAAATTTAAAAATTATATAGCTATTTCATCTTAATTGATTGCCAAATATCTGGAAAGATATTTCAATTGAATGTCGAGGTAATTCCTCACATTGGTGAAATAACGCTGGCTTGCAGCGTAAGAGTAGGATATACTAGAAGAAATTCGGCGATGTCACTAGTGACTCGGTAGCTCAGCGGTCAGAGCATTGGACCGGATATCCAAAGGTCGCGGGTTCGATTCCCGTCTGAGTATTGATCTGGTGCGAGTCGTATTTTTTCTAGTATATTATTTAGTATTGGATAAAAAGCTTGTTAAAGTACCTGTTAAGCACAAGTAAGCCAAAAAAAGAGGTTGCCAGCCAGCATGATGTCCTTTGACAAGTTTGACGTGACAAATAGGTAGCATTATATATCATTTGACGATAACTTTAACTTTGACAGCGTTTTGGTGCAACTCACACTTAATGCCCTACGTAATAAAAGCTGTTTTCGCAGTTCAACTGTTTAACTTGGCGTGCTGTCATGTGTACCTAATAAAAAAAGAAATAAAACCAAATCACACATCGCAAGATGCAAAGAAAAAGTATCGATACCTAATCGAGATATCGATTTAAACCGGACAATGGACAGGATGTGGTCGTCGCATTTGAACGCGCATGAGACTTATACAGTCTTAACCAATTATTCTTTTGAATTATTTAGTACACCTTAATGCTGTGGTCTTAGGGTCCAAAAAGGTTAAGCAAGTGCTAAAGGCAAAGGTAAGTATAATGTTGTGAGGTCGCGTGCGTGCAAATCGATTATCGGGAGGATTAACGATAGATGTGATTTTAGATCGCAAGATGTATGTTAAGATAAATGATCCGAGAAGTGATTAATGATTTACGACAATGATGAATTTAATAATTATAATTGTTTAATGATCTGAGTATTGTAGAAATTATGTACTAACAACTGAGATGATAGTTCTGTAACCTAATTGCATAAGAATAAAGTATAATGTTATCTTAATATAAGAAAACATTTTTTTTGTTTAGGCAACTAGTGTAGGAAATGAAGCGATTTTTTTGGTATGAAGACCCCCAACATTAAATTAATCCTCATTCGATGAAACTTTGCAGCGATGTGATGTAATTATAGTATGAGCTAAACCCAATATACAAATTAATATCCAAAAGAAAAACAAATTCGATGGTATTATACCTCATATTTCTATATCAAAATTAGGTATCTTCTGCTAAGATATTTTTTTGGCGTTTTAAATATTGTTTTCATACCTTACATAAGTACTTTTGGCAAAGACATTTTAAGCAGAATCTGATTTTTTTCCTAAATAAGATATCAACGAAATAAGAATTTGACGTTTTTTGCATAATTTGCAAAATACGTTTTATTTATGCTACTTTATTATAGGTACTGTAAAGTATCTTCGACTAGGATTTACTGTGGGGGCCACTACCTTCCTTTCCTACACTTAACAGACTGGCAATCTCTTTGCATTTACTTGGTTGAACTTTTTTGTTTTAACGTTGAAAACAATTTGGTTGCTAAGGTTTTATAATAAAATATAATATAATGCTATAGTTTTACGTTCAATGCTTCATGTAACAATATAGATCAGTGTTTTCTAGCAGTTCGCAATCTTTACTCGTTATTTATTACCTCGTAATAAAGTAAACACGGTACAATTTCTACGTATCTTCGGACCGATCGCCGGTTCACGCTCTCGTTGCAGCACAATTTCCCAAACCAATCGTTCCCACGGCATCTGCACATCACTACTTGGCCATCGTTCTTCGTCAACTATTTCCTTCACAAGTCAGTTTAAAAACAAACCTTATATCATTAATGTCAAAATTTAAATTTATTCGACAACGATCGGTTTGAAGATGCGTTCAGTTTTGCTGTTGTTCGAATTTTAAAAGTTGTTGTCCTGTTTGTTACCGCTCTAATTTAAACTTTGAAACTTGATCGTTTAGTCTTCTTTTTGCTTGACAAAAAATTGGCAGCTGAGACCGTTTCAGCGTAGCGAATGTATGTAATACAGTATTCAAATATTTCGTGAATCATGCGCATTCGTGTGTATAATTACGTTTTTACCCGAGCTTAGCTCATTGCGTAGGGTTGTACAAAGTTAGAAAAAATAATTGTCTTTGTTTAGGATATTTTGTCATTACTATTTGAAATTTACCGCCCATCTATGTTATTTCCTGTTATTGCACTCGCCAATTTCTCATTAAACGGTGTTTGGTAAAAAATCCATCCCTTGTTCTACATATCTACATGTTCTGTTCTTCGGAAAGCTCAATTGACACATAGCTCAGTCTGGAAATTATATTTAATGATAAGTTATCATATTTACTGGTTTGTTCTGTCTTACGTATATTTTTATTTTTAAATACCTGCTGTGCTAAATAGACTGGTGATAAAGATTTCCACTCTACATTTCTGTTGAATCGTTTATTTGCGTAACAACCCTAAATAATAACGGGCCTTGCGTAGCTCGGTAGCGGATTTGCATTCGACCAGTATCACGCCGCGACTGATCTGTGACCCTCTTTAATGGACGTGGATTTTTAAATTTCGAACGGCGTTTCGAATGGCTTGTTCTAAATTTGAACTCTTATGAAATCTTGCCATTACTATTTGCTGAAAATTGCAAAAAGTTTGTATAATAACATTCTATGATTGTAAGCTTAGTTAGTGCAACGCGGCTTCCGTCATAGATAAAACACTATATAATTCAAGCTTCCGGACTTCCGATGGAAGCCACGTTGCTCTAAGATTGTAAGATCACATTTGTGGTTTTATTGTTTTTAATCACTGATAACTATAGGTTATCTACGATGTTCTAATTTCTATGGAACAACAGTTTTTTTTTTAAATAAGCCAAGAGGAGCTCCGTGGCTCAGTGGTATAGCGCCTGGCCCAGCGATTGCGGATGTAAGCAACTTTCGTAAGGGTCGGTCATGGGATGGGTGACCAATAGGTAATTTATTATCTCAAACTCTTCCGTGCTTCGGAAGGCACGTTAAGCCGTTGGTCCCATGCATTTGTAGTCGTTAACACCCACCAATCCGCATTGGGCCCGCGTGGTGGGTTATGGCCCGTCCTCCTTATCCACCCATAAGGAAGGCCTGTGCCGCAGCAGTGGGGACATTAAAAATGGCTGATGGTCAGGTCAAGACATTTCACATTTTTGACCATAGGCACCTAAGGCTTTATCATAATACTTATTAGGAACCCGTGGTCGAGTGGCTTGTCGACTGGTTTTCAAGAAGACATCATCTCTAAGCTCCCGGGTTCGATTCTCGGCTGGTTAATTTGGAAAAACTTTTCTATCTTGTCTCAGATCTGGGTGCTAAATGACTTTGTTGATGCTAATTTTCATAACTTTAGCTACTTTCTTTGGCAGCAATGTCTATGTGATGTTTTCATATACTTATATTTTGTATTTAAAAGTATAATACTTATTATAAGCTCATTACAATGCGATGGCTGGATGGATTGTGTGTGGAGCTCGGTGGGGCAGCAATAAAATTAGGACGAACCCGTCGTCGACTGGCTTTCATGATATCGTCATCTCTGAGCTCCCCGGTTCGATTCTTGGCTGGGTTAGTTTGTAAAACCAACCTTTATATCTTGTCTCAGATTTGAGGACTTACCTTCGTTAATCTAATTTCCATATGTTGCTACTTTGGCAACAATGTAGGTATGTATGTGATGTTTTCTTATATTTTGTATTTATTATAGTTATTATAAAGCTCAATACTTACCTAGTATAGTTAATAGTTTTACGAGTTCACAGATTAAACTTAATAAAATATTAAGCACATATAACGTTACTATAAAATCAGTCATAAGTCTGCTCCGCCCTTTGAATTGAATTGATTAAAACAACTTCGTGTATGTTCTACTTTCTACGCCCAATATGTATGTGTGAAGTATTTCTAACTACTTTTGTTGTGTGTGTGTAAGAGATAATTGTTGTCATTGGGTAGGCGTGGCTCGGCCTATAGAAGATTGGCTGTTTACGACCAAACCATACATGTTACGGTTAATAAGAACAGTCGTTTGGTATATATGACACTTTAGATATAAATCAGAATATCTGACGCTTTTAGTATGGGTAGTTTAAATAATATCTTTTAATTCAGAATTTTAATTAAACACCTTTTGTTTTTGAAGTAACGATAAGTGCAAAATAATGTGCATATTGTGAATAAATCAAATTCATAAAGTAAGACGAATTGAATCAGGCTTTTATTTTGTGGGGTTTTATTTTATGTTTTTTTTGTGTCTTTCTAATTTTTCGGGTTCCGTACCTAAACTGTGTTTCTGTACTGTATTTTGTGCAAATAAAATATTTGTAAAGGGTAAAAACGGGACCCTATTACTAAGACTCCACTGTCCGTCTGTCTGTCTGTCACCATTAGGTTCATGAGTTCATGAGGTGCCTATCTCATGAACCGTGATAGCTATAGATACCTACCTAGTTAAAATTTACACGATTGATGATTTATTTTTGTTGCCGCTATAACAACAAATAAATACTAAAAACAAAATAAAATAAGTAATACGGAACCCTTCGTGCGCGAGTCCGACTCGCACTTAGCCGATCTTTTTAATTGCAGAAAGCTAATAGAAATTAAAAAGTTAATATTCACTATGAACTTACGTAATTCAAAGTGCACATACTCTACATAGGCAAATGGTAACATTGCGTTATCCCGTTACGTTACTATCCGCAGCCTTTTCCCGGTAATTCACCAAAAAGTCATATATTAAGATTTGTCTGCAACAGACATATGTCCTGATTTATATCCGTTTCAGCCCCCACACGATGGTTGACCGATTTCGATAAAATACTACTACACAAACATTACTTTACAGCTCGCTGAAAACATTTAGAACCTTATGTTAACGAAGCTAGATACTAGAATCAAAAAGTAATAAGTTCTATAACTTTATTGGTCATTCATATGCAAAATGCACTGCAGAAAATACTGATCGAACAAATAGTACCTTATGCTTTGTTGATTTATAGCAAAAGACGCAATCTAGGACAACGACAAGAGAAACATATTGCTCAATATAACTAAGATGGCTGCTACGATTTTGTATGAATGGCAGAATTTTGCTTGTCGTAGATTGTTGTTTGTTACATATTGCTGTGTTGATGAACTTGATAATGTTGAGAGTCAAAGATTTGTTGGTAAAGGTGAATGACACATAGCCTCGGAAACGAGCGTGGTTGAAATGGATATTTCTTAACTGTTTTTATTTTGTAAGGTTTGTCACTCTGCAGCGTAAAATGGTGACTTGAATGGAAACAATTTTGGTTTCAATTTATTCTCTGTGTTAGCATTAGCAGTGCATACAATGGCAGATGTTAATTTTAAAACAAGCTTTTGAGAAAAAAAACAATAATGACATCTTGACAAATATTGACAAATCAGTTTACCACACTACAGCGATGATAATTGCATTTTTTATAAAAAAAAAACATATCTGAAAGAAGCTGAAAAACCATTTCCAACAAGATGTACTTAATCGTATTCATGCAACTAAATAGTACCGACGTTATAAGTACCGCTATCGGTTTCTCAAAGGTTGACTGGTACAGAATTCTATTAGCATTAAGTCCGCCTTTTATACTATAGTTTCTAGTACTTACAATAAAGATTTTTAAATAAATAAATAACGTCGTGACATATAAATAATAGTGTAGTCCCCGTTCTTCTTGTCAGCTAAAAAAGTCTGGAACGGGTGGTAGGAAAATATAGACGATTCAAAAGTACTTAATAATTAAGTTTATTTGAATAAAGCTTATTTCACTTTCACTTTCACTTTTGTTACAAAAATATTAATTTCAAAGTTACACAAATTAAATAAAATTCACTTTAACAAAAAAGTATTCCCTAATCGAAACCAATTAACGAACTAGCCGGGTACGAACTAATCCTAGAAACTCGCCAACAAGTATCGATAATCCCACAATCGATACATCGGTCTGGCGAATTATCGAATCGAATAGAATATATTAATACGTGAGAACTGTTTGAGTTAGTTTGGAGATGTCTGCTGTTCTAAATCAGTGCAACAATGCGGCTCGGGCTGCTCTGATTTGCTTGAAGGTGGACGTTGGATTTGTGTGGATAAGACAATTGACAGTTTTTTTAATAACATGATCGATTGATACACCTGAACAAGAATGAAGAATTTTATTTTATTTAATACTCGTACAAGTTTTTAAATAAAAGATGCATGAATTTGAAAATCTTAGCCTTGACTGTTCTTAGTTGTATCAACATACGAGTTAATTAACACTTGATACGTTAGTACTATTATATAATTATAATCTTTAAATGTAGGTATCAATTATTTATTATTGTTATTTATTTTCACATTTATTTTTTTATTGCAGGCTTGCAGGTTTTCTTCTCTGCGTGAAGGTGTTTATGTAAGTTTTTTTTTATTTCGCTTTTTAAAAAAGATGACATAATATGAAATACTAGTAAGTTATTTAGTAATGTTCATTCATAAAGTCCACCGGCTGATTTTTTTAACACTCGACAAATTTTGTGGTGTGGCTTAGACCATCAAACTGAACAACTTTGTCTATAGGACCAACTTAATCAGAGCAAAATAAAATCAGCTGTTCCATAGAAAATGTCAATATCTACTCGACCAAAATGTATGGAACAGCTGATATTTTTTTTGCTCTGATTAAGTTGGTCCCATAGACAATTTTGTTCAGTTTCACGGTCACAAGTCGACTGTTTTAGATTTTACCCTGTAGTATCTTTATGCAAATAAGGTCAGCAAAATAGGTCTCATCCTCAATAATCCGTCGCTAGCGGAGACGCGCGGACAGTAGACATCACAAAGTCCGTTTGGATCGGCTTATCGCTCACTGCGCATTTCCCGCTCCGTCCGCTCCAAGTATGCGTCATTCCGTACACTGCAGCGCCACAATGATATATTATATCTCATCTTCGTATCTATCGGGATTGTCTGAAGAAACTGGGGACTGGAGCCTAAAGTTTGACTGTCCGGTGCAATATTACGATAGAAACTGCATAGGTATGTTGTGAGCGATTTCATTTGGCCGATTTCCATTCAATGTCTATCTTCTTATAAGTTTTGATTAGTACAGACTATTCTTTACAAAGCTCAGCATTATTTTTAAATGTTTTATTCAAAATCACAATTGTTTTTGCACTTATGGCTGATGACAAGCCCGTTTAATGGTCAGCAAAAACTACGCTATCCGTTACGTTAGAAAAAAACATGGAAAAAACTTTGCACAGTAATAGTAGAAACGCAAAAGGAGGTTTCATGAAGGTACCTACCTAGAGATTATCTTTGTCTACTTCTTAAAAACAAAAGACTACGTTGAATCACAATACAAGTTCGTTATTTTTGTGAAAATCACATTCATTGCCCTTTATAATCATTGGTGTTGTTGAAATTGGGAACTAGACCATTAGTGGTGCAACTGGTGCGAATCCTACGGACAGTGGAACAGATGTCTAAAGTACCAGTGATTACACACCTGTTTAAACGATCATAACAAGAAAGCGTTAAACAAATCTACCTTTTGAACCCGGAAGCACTTGTCCATTGAACTCCGCTGACCATCAAACCTAATAGCGCTACATCGGTGCGCTTAAGCGCAACATTCGCTTACTCTCGTGTCGGACGTTTAGCATTAAATATATGTTTTACCACCTTATAAAGATTGCGCTAGAGATCCGAGCCCGGGGCATGCGGCACGAACCACTCGGCCTACGACAGTTCGCCCTTTGTTAGGCCTGGAGACGGGAACAAAGGCTTTTCATGATTGGGTCTACATACGGGAATATGACCTGATTAAAAGTGTATTAGAGGGAAAAATGGTTTTGATTATTGTCATTTTAGTGTCGTTGATAGATTTCAGAAAGCTTTTAAGGTTATAAGTTGAACAAAACTTTGTCATGATTGGGTCTACATACGGGAATATGACCTGATTAAAAGTGTATTAGAGGGAAAATTGGTTTTGATTATTGTCGTTGATAGATTTCAGAAAGCTTTTAAGGTTATAAGTTGAACAAAACTTTGTAATGATTGGGTCTACATACGGGAATATGACCTGATTAAAAGTGTATTAGAGGGAAAAATGGTTTTGATTATTGTCATTTTAGTGTCGTTGATAGATTTCAGAAAGCTCTTTAGGTTATAAGTTAAACAAAACCTATTCATGATTGGGTCTACATACGGGAATATGACCTGATTAAAAGTGTATTATAGAAAAGCTGGATTTGATTATTGTCATTTTAGTGTCGTTGATAGAGTTTAAAAAGCTTATAGGGTTATAAGTTGAACAAAAACTTTTCATGATTGGGTCTACATACGGGAATATGACCTGATTAAAAGTGTATGAAAGAAAAGTTGGTTTTGATTATTGTCATTTTAGCTGATAGAGCTAAGAGAGCTTAAAGAGTTTGTAAGTTGTGATATTAGTATTTGGATAGTTATGGAAAAGGAAAAGGAATTGTGTAAAAACCTTTTCAGATTTTGAAACTTTGTAAGTATTAGATATAAATAACTTACGAACAAGGCTAACGTAATAAACTTCACATTATTTTGGTCCGATATTGAATCATCATTACTAAATGATATCAAATGAAGTCTTTTTTGTATGACAAACTGTCATTCGTCGTTCTTCATCTTCTTTTTCCTTTGTAACTGTTTGCAATACATAATTTTCAGCTTCATCAATTCAATTAATCAATTCTTTTGAATTCTACATGTGGTAGCTTGCCAATAGCTTTTAGTTATATAAATTTGTTGTTTTCTGTATGTTTATAAGCTGTTAGCTATCCATTAACGATAAATAAATAAAAAGTCCTTCTTATTTACCTACGACTACGGCCTAACTATTCATATTTCAACCTACAGTCCACGCTACCTTTCCACGCTCTACATCTACCTACACTAATGCGCATTACAGATTTGTTAAACCCGTCTGATATTCCTGATTCTATATATAGTGAAAAAGGGTTTAAACTAAATTAGTCTTGACTGTCTTAAATAGATAGGTAAGTTCTTCATATTTTGAAAGCACCTATTCACATCATGCGCAAATGTTCATTTTTTTCTTCGAGCGACGCGTGCGTTAGTGAACATAGCTTACATTTAGGATGTATATTTCTTAAGGGTTTTTTTTCTTTTTTTTTTCATATAAGGAAAGGTATATGTTGCCAGTGCCCACGACATCGCACACGTGTGCGTCCGTGGCGCCCGCGGCGCGTGTGTGCCGTGACGGCCGGCCGTGACTAGCGCGCGGAATGTTTATTGGACGCGCCGGCGCAACGAGGGTTTAGGCCCGAGTAGGGCTGGTGGACAACCCCTTTTATTTAAGATTTAGATTAAGACAGTCATTGCACCACAAGTCGGTCAATCAACTAACAGTCATTATAAGAACTGTTGACTTTTAGTATCGATATTAGAAGGCTCCTATTTTGTAGGGAAATTCCTAGAATATTTCTCTTGGTACCTATAGAGATTTTTCGACGTTAGGACTTTCGAAGTAGGTACTTAGGAAATGTAGGATCAGATAAATACTCTGCCCAAGACATTTTATTCACAAGGTCTTTAATTTTTTTAATAACTATCTTTGAATTTATTGTTTCTTACTTTAAGGTCTGCAAAAAGTCACAAAAACTCTACTATGCTTTATGAAAGTCAAGTCAATTGAAAAGGCTTGAAATACTTTTCATTTACAACCTATACAGAATCGGCCCTAGTAGACATCCCTGTGATAGATACGTCCATGTTTGCCGCCCGGTTTAACACTTTAATGCGCGGTACACACAATCAGATATTTGTTTTAAATTATGGTAATAAAATGTCGGTGAGAGTCACGAGCGGGTGAGGTGCGCGTGCGCGAGATGCGCGAATTGGATCAAGATCCGGATTAAACACCAATGGCGCGGAATTACTTGGTGTGTGTGACATGGGTGTGCGGTGTGAGAAGTATGGGAACTCGAAGTAATTACCACTTTAAGTTAGGTATTGTGTTGCATGGGCATCGAATAAAGGCTATTTAGTCTGCAACTCGGTGTTTTGGTTATATTTTAAACGATCGGCTTTTTTCTTGTTCTAGTTCTAGGTTGATGTCACTATCTATGCTTAAAATAAAAAGTGAAATTATAATAGTAGATTGTTATACAAGACGCTAAAAGGACCCATTGCATACGAGGTAGTTTTATTCCCGAGCTTTAGCGAGGGAATAAATAGAAACCGAGTTACAATGGGTTTTAGCGTCGTGTGTTACACTATACTTTTCACTACGATTGCGAGAAAATAAAATACAATATTAAATAGTATACCTACTTCCGTAAACGAATCCACTCGTTTTTCTATCCTCCACTTCATAAACTTTTTGTACAATATTTAAATAAATGATTTGTTGACGGCAAAAGATTAAAATTATTTCTTTCCTATTACGGTCACTTCAATCAGTATGTAATTATAGAAAATTTTTAAAGATTTCGCGCCATGGTACCTTTTTTTAATTTCTGCTGTAGCAGCTAAGCAACCCAAACACACATTCTACGATTCACTCTGTGCACAGAGTATAAATAAGTCTATGATTTCACCGAAGAGATGCTTTTAGTTCCATTTTCAAAAATAAGAATGAGAAACAGGGGGCCTATTACGAAAATAACGTACGCAATCACTTGGTCACGATAATCGTCTGCAGTTCGTCGGTTGTGGCTATTAAACACATTTTCAATTTGGCTATCGTAGCCCAAAGACTATTGAATGAATGATGTCGGATACGCTAGAGAAAAAACTTACGCAGTCACTTTGCGATATCGCATACGCAAGTGCTTTGTAATAGGAAACAATCATAACGAAGCACGGACGCAGTTGCGTGTATCGCATGAAACTTTTCGTAATAGACCCCCAGTATTAAGTCGAGCGAGTTTTTATTCGTGATTATGAATAAATACTTTTTCGTTTTAGTAGGCTCATTGGTAATAGACAAACATTAAAAAAGAAAAAACTTTAACCCCTAGGGGTTATTATGCTATTTTATCTCGGCTCTTGTACGTTACAATGACGGACTTTTTGAGCAAGAGGAGTGAAAAAGTATTTTTTATTTAAAGGCCTCGTCTTTATAGTACATACTTCATATTTATTTTATTTTTAACTATAGTATTTAACCTTTTTAGATTACCTGGATGTAGGTAATGGGTCTCAGGCAGGACCTCTATATGGTGGAACCAAATGATGTGATGATACTTAAACAGGTGATAGTTTTGCTTAAACTAAACAACTTTCTCCATGGAACATTCGAAATCCAAAAAAATATTTCACACCCCCATATTAAATATATTGGTCAGTGGTATTTGGTGACCGACTTACTATATAGGTATAATGGATAGGCGAAAAAATAGTAGATTGTTATACAAGACGCTAAAATTACCCATTGCATACGAGGTATTTTTATTCCCGAGCTTTAGCGAGGGAATAAATAGAAACCGAGTTACAATGGGTTTTAGCGTCGTGTGTTACACTATACTTTTCACTACGATTGCGAGAAAATAAAATACAATATTAAATAGTTTATACCTACTTACTTCCGTAAACGAATCCACTCGTTTTTCTATCCTCCACTTCATAAACTTATTGTACAATATTTAAATAAATGATTTGTGCTTGACGGCAGAAGATTAAAATTATTTCTTTCCTATTACAGTCACACAATTCAATCAGTTTGTAATTATAAAAAAATAATACCTTTTTTAATTTCTGCTTTAGCAGCTAAGCAACACAAACACGCATTCTACGATTCACTCTGTACACAGAGTATAAATAAGTCTATGATTTCACTGAAGAGATGCTTTTAGTTCCATTTTCAAAAATAAGAATGAGAAACTGGGGGCCTATTACGAAACTTGGTCACGATAGTCGTCCGCAGTTCGTCGGTTATAGTTATTACAAATATTTTCAATGTAGCTATCGTAGTCCATAGTCTATTGAACGAATAATGACGGATCCACTAAAGAGAAACTGTCAAATTTACGCAATCACTTTGCAATATCGCATACGCAAGTGCTTTGTAATAGGAATCAATCAGAACAAAGCACGGACGCAGCTGCGTGTATCGCATTAAACTTTTCGTAATAGACCCCCAGTATTAAGTCGAGCGAGTTTTTATTCGTGATTATGAATAAAGACTTTTTCGTTTTAGTACGCTCATTGGTAATAGACAAACATTAAAAAAGAAAAAAACTTTATCCCCTAGGGCTTATTATGCTATTTTATCTCGACTCTTGTACGTTACAATGACGCACTTTTTGAGCAAGAGGAGTGAAAATAGTTTTTTCTATCTATTTTCCTTGTTCAGTTTTAGCAACACTATCACCTCTTTCAGTACCTTCACATCCACTATTGGGCAAACATAAGCTGTCTAAATGAATATCATGTTTATTTGTTACGCTATTTCAAATTTGGTCCAAAAATGTTCCTTGATTTTTACCAAAAATTATCAAATTTTATTCTATAAAAATGAAAATTCAACTAACTTTTGTTTGTGTACAATTCCTAACATCTTATTCGAGAAATTGTATATTTTATTAAAAACGTACGAAAAGAAACAGTTTCCTTATTAAATAATGATAAGTGATAACAGGATAAGCCGGCAGGTACGAAATATCCCCGGATAATAGGGATGTTGACTATTTTTTCATTTTATGTTACATAAATTACCTCTCAAAAAAAGAAACATTGGTAAAAGAATTAATTCGCTAGCATGAAAACTGCCCGAGATATCACAGTGTGAAATGCACACAAATGGACTCGATCAAAAACGCTCCATACTAATGGCTTGCACGTTATGACGTCACGCCGTGCTAGTTTGTATGCAACGCATAGGAAATTTGTTCAGCAGCTATATTAAATATTGTGTTTATCAAAATGGTTTCTTAGACAAATTTGCTATACATTTTACGGACTAATTAAAGGTATCATTTATTTTAATAAATTTTATACTTTTTAAATGGACTTGTCCACCCAAATTTGAAGGGTCATAAAACAAATAATATGCAATATATAAAACCAAGAGGTATACAAGCTACTCTAAAAGTTTAATATATTTACGATTTTTATTAGTATTTCGTTATTTTATTCATTAGTCAACATCCCAATTGCATTGTAACGACTTTCAAACTTAAATGACCGGCCGACTAGTAGAGCGAAAATAGAAACTATTACATTAGTAATTCCCAATCTATCGTTCCCTAAGCCTAGGAAATGGAACGGTCAGCCGGTAATAAATCTACTGATCGCGGCTCCCTTCCCAGATAATGTATTTCTGTTCGGAGGCCACACTTACTTTGGCAATTTGCGGGAACCTTTGTGCCCTTCAAGATATCTCGTCAGACAATTGTACTAGGCCCGGCAGTTTAGGGGTTGATGTTACGAGAGTTGTGTAGGGGTGTGTCAGAGTAATTTTAGTGTGACAATGTTGCCAGATTTGTTAAATAAAACGTTTTTTAGAAGCGGTTAGGTAATAAATGACTAAGGAATGGCGAAAGAAGACCGTTTTCTTGTAATTATTGCACGATCCGAAGTCATTGAAGTTGGACTACAAATTCATTCAAAGTCAAAGTTAAAATATCTTTATTCAAATAAACTCAATAATTGAGCAATTTTGAATCGTCTATATTTTCCTACCAGTTTCAGCCTTATTTCATTGACTGAAAAACTAAAGATGAAAGTTATTAAGTACCTATTGAGATATAGTTGTTTAAAAGTAATTAACAAATAATAGTTTGTTAGAAGTAGGTATTTACCAAAGACCTCGTAGAAGATAGCGGTTACTAAATTAATTATTTTGTTAATAACACTTATCTTCATCTTCACGAAAAATTATCCTAGATTTAGGTAAGAACTTTGAGCAAGTAAATCAATTAAAAGTCGCAAACTCATCTCTATAAAGTTCGTCAAACAAAGTTATCCTTCTACGTGATATATCCTCGTCTTCGCGAAGGGCTAAGGTCTGAGCCCATTTACAAATCACAAACACTGACCACCCTCGGACACCCTCCCCCCTCCCGGACAATTATATACAACCCCCCTGTACCTTTGGAGAGTTTGAAATATGGAAGGATTCGAATACCCGTTAAGGTGACTCGTAAAGAAAAGATATATTATTTATTGACCGATTAGACAGTTGGTGATTGATCTCCAAACGAGGTTTGAAATAGTTTGAAGCTGTTTGTTCCTTCCTCTAATTTGTTAATTGCTATCATCACATAATTATTTCTTATACCCTAAATTACTCTTTACCTAAATTTAAACGATTAGTATGTGCGAACCTTAATACACAAAACGACTAATGTATACCTACTACTGAAGTGTAAATTAGTTACTACTGTTTTGTTTTTCGTTAAGTATTATATATATAACTTGTCCGAATAATTCATCCTTATCGGCACTATAGGTCTGTTATAGCTAGTAATATAGATATAAGTGCTTTTGTTTGAATGACTGTTTGTTGCCAAAAAAAGAATAATAAAGAATAAAGAATAAATTCCAAGGTTTAAGAATTGGTTGTGCATTTCTGCCTTTTGTGTAGAATAACTATTACGCCGTTTCGTGCGTATTCCTGTATCTGTTAAAATTATACTTAAAACGTAGGTAAGTATTTGAAAAAAATAAATAATGAGCTCGTACTCTGCTTAGCGGTTGTGTGGGAGTAGTGGCATGGTAGATCTATAATACTGACTGAATGTTGCTGTCATTTATTTATGTAAGTTTCAGATCAACTTTCACAGGTACTCGTTAATATTAATATAAAAATGTAATTATAGCATTTAACAAATAACTAACTAATAATTTTATAATGTTTCTGCGTTTTTCGAAGTGACGTCATAGTTGATATTTGATATGTTCACCTTCTAACAGGTCCAAACAAAATTACGAAGTCAAAAATTTGTGCTTTCTTTGCCTGAACTATCATGCGATTATATTTAAAGAGTACCTACCTCATCAATAAAAGCCTTAAAGATTAGAAACACAATAGTCACTAACTAGGTCACTCCACCCTTTAACCGTCACATTTGAATAACTATCGCCAGTTAATTCTTCAGATAAAGACGGTCATGTTGGCTGCGGCCGGTTCCGGCGGATGTCCAACTTGGACGGATATTCAAACTCGACCGGAAGTAGGTGGAGTGGCAACATACATTTCGAATTTGGAACGGTCATTGTGGAGTATTGCGACTGAGGTATGTTGAGAATTGGAAGGGTTTAGTTGAGTAATATGAGCTTTTAAGGTATGTACCTACCTCTTAAAATTTTACAGTGTAAAACGAAACCTCACACTACTTTTAGCGCCATTAATACTACTATCATAACTTCTACTATTACTAATACTATTAAAACTTATCATTAAGTCATCATCATCATCTTCATCAAGAAGAAGATCAACTTAATTTTCTAGCCACACGCAAAATATTACCCTTAGCAAATATTGAATTTAACCTTCAAACGATCCGTTGCGTCCGGCCTCAGAAACTGCGGTGTCCAATTAAGATATTTACTAATTAGTGATGATCGCTTGACCGACTATGCTGCTTTAGGGTTAGGGCGATCAAAATGTGGAAAATGTTGATTGGAGTTATTATATTGATAAGGGCTTAATATTGGATGTTATCCTAACTAGTTGTGTTGTTGTTGATGTTAACCAAACTTTCACATTATAAATGTATTGTTTAGATATTTGTTACTCGATCACGCATAAACGTCTAAACGGATGTGGATAAAATTTGGCAGACGTATAGTTTATAATTTGGATTAAAACTCAGTATACATTTTATTTCAGTCAAGGGTTACCGAGGGATATTTTCGAATTTCCTATTTCAAAAATTATTTCACTAATTATGTTGATCGCTTATATAATTGAATGTGTATGGTTAGGGAGATCATAATGTGGAAAATTTTGATTGGAGTTATTATATTTCACCTTATTGTTGAGAAAGGCTTAATATTTTATCTTAGTATACTTATGAAGAAGTAAAGTGTGTAAGTTTGGAGGTATATGGGAGGTAGATAATCTCTGAAACTAATCAGCTGATCTCAAAAATTATTTCACTAACAGAAAGCTATATTTACTAATTAGGGATTATCACTCGACTGACTGCCGGTGTAGGGTTAGGGTGACCAAGATAACTAGTGGATAATGAAGTTGGTTGTACAATAATATAAGATGTCACCTGTAACGCATAATTGTATGACTAAAACACATTGTATAACTGTTTTTTGTCCCAAATAAAATAAAAATAAAATAAGATGTAGGAAATGTTGACTGGAGTTAATACATTTTACCTTATTGTTATGAAGGCTTTATTTGCAAAATAGAATTCCACTCGAAAGTCGCGGTAAGAAGCAAAAGTACAAGTAAGAATTTATTTGTTTTTTTTTTTCTCATAACTTTATCTATTTTTGAGGGCAAACTAAGTGTTCATGAAGACGATTAGTTACCTCACAGTGGCCCCCTCATTAAATAAAATTTATTGCTCGCTAATTACATAAAGTATCGTAAATTCCAACGTACAGATTGAAGCTAAGGTTCTATAGTTTATTTAAACAATGTCCAGCCATTTTTGATGTCCCCACTGCTGGGGCACAGGCCTTCCTTATGGGTGGTAAGGAGGAGCTCGGTGGCGAAGTGGTTTAGCGCCTGGCCCAGCGATTGCGGAAGTTAAGCAACGTTCGCAAGGGTCGGTCATGGGATGGGTGACCAAAAATTTATTATCTCGAGCTCCTCCGTGCTTCGGAAGGCACGTTAAGCCGTTAGTCCCGGCTGCATTTGCAGTCGTTAACACCCACCAATCCGCATTGGGCCCGCGTGGTGGGCTATGGCCCATCCTCTTTACCACCCATTTAAACCATAACCTCTGTAAAATATAGTTCGTTGTAGTAGTAGTAGGCAAAAGAGCAAAAAGTGGCCACTTTTGGCACATACATACAGAGTGTTCCCTTTATTAATGGCTTTATTTAGTCCAGCCTTTTCTGATATGATAAGGGCTAATATAATAAACTAAAATAATATTTATGGCAGTTGTTCAGTCGTGATGCCCTATTTAAGTTATAAGCAAACACATAGATTAAATTCGGCATAACAACTATTAATTTCTGAGAAACATGGAATAGTTAGTTTTCTGTTTGATTTAGATTAATGGAGCCTTTGTGTTTATTAGGTAGGCGGTTTTACATAGTTCGCTTTTCGTCGATCGATGTCCTGTACCAAATAACTCTAAGGCTCGTATTATAGAATCAAACTCAAATTCAAATCTCTGCTTGAGTACAGTTAGAAAGGGATGGTGCTATTCATGGCATAAAGCGCCATCCCTTTCTAACTGTACTCAAGCAGAGATTTGAGTTTGAGTTTGATTCTATAATACGAGCTTTAAAGTGATTTCCTATACTTAATTTACATTTACTAGGTTCGAAATAGGTAACAAGTCAAATAGAAGAAGGGCTTTCAAAGGTTAATGGAGTTTGATTATACGAGTAGGGCTAGATTTGTATAATTTGTAATCAGTAGATGAAAATAAACGTTGACCATCAGCCATTTTTTGATGTCCCCACTGCTGGGGTACAGGCTTTCCTTAGGGTGGATAAGGAGGATGAGCCATCGCCACGCGGGCCCAATGCGGATTGGTGGGTGTTAACGACTGCAAATGCACCCGGGATCAACGGCTTAACGTGCCATCCGAAGCACGGAAAAGCTCGAGATAATAAATTTTTGGGCCAGGCGCTAAAGCACTGCGCCACCGAGCTCCTCAAAATAAACGTACTAGGGATAAAATTCACGGACTTTCTTTAAAACTTATATCTTTACAAAGCCATAGTTATATTACTAGATATTTTCAAATTAAACCTAAACACTACCCATATTGTTAGCAAAAGCCGTGTAAATCCTTTGAATCACACCGCAATCCGAAGGTGTACAGACATTAATTATTCGCTAAGAAATTCATACGTCAAGCTTTCTTAGCCCCATTCGGACAGGGGTCAAGATATGGTTGAATTAATATTCATACAGTGGCCAGGTGGACGTCCACTATCTGAGAAGGGTGAGCCTGGACACTGTAGAAGAGGTGAAGAGTAGAATAGGTTGGTGGGATAAGTTTTCTGCCTCTTTGTACGGATCCTCTGTGAGGAAGATCAAAAGTGGAAATTTAAAAAAAAGTGTAATTGGACAGTGTAAAAGAGGTGAAAAATAGTAATGGTGGGAAAGCGAATTTTCTGCCTTTGTTAGTGTTTTTTTTTTTTATTACACTTCTGAGAGGAAAGGTCAATAGGTAGGTAGGTACCGATTCGAAAGTGTGGGAATAGTCATCCTTATATAAGATGTGATGTGTGTGTGAAGTGACTAAAGATGGTAGGTCAAATGTATAGTAGGCAGCCTCTTGCATTGTTAATTTAGAATCAGTTAGAATACAGTTAATCTTAATTATGTACTTAGGTAGGTACCAGTGGCAAGGGGTGATGAAATTATGGCGAAAGTGAGCCGTTCTACAAAAACTACTGGGGACCTATGTAGTAAATGATAAGATGACAGATTATACATTATAATAATATATTTAATAAAACATTTAAAATACAACCAGTTTCTCCCAAAGAGCAGTAAAATAAATTTCTATAGGAGATTTTAACTTTATATTATTGTGTAATTATTATTTTTCAACACACTTGCTCGTAAAGTGAGCCCTAATACATCGCTTTTAGGGCCATAAACCGAGCTATAACAAACGCGTGCAATAATATATAAAACACTAGTTCGTAATAGAATTAACCCTACAAAGTTAAATTAGTACCTTACTGCAAGTTCTATGCGAGTAAATAGAGCATTCCCAATTTAGCCGGGTAATACAGTTTTTTTTGACAACAAAGAGGTTTTATGCTGCTGAAAATTCATATTATACATTTTTGGAATAAATAAATGTGTAAGTCCTTAATTAAGTCAAAAAAATATATATTTATTATCAAATTATTCATAATTCACAATATTTTGTTATAAAATATTAAAATATTTGCATTTTGTCACTTAAAATTATAATTTTGAAGTATTAGTACTGTATGCTCCTCACCCCTTTGTTCACAAAATATTCTTGCGTTGGGCGTGTGAAAAAAAAAACAAAAAAAACATGCGCGCCTTTTCCCATAATTATCATATTTCGTTTTTGCCATGTTTGTTGCTGTGTGATAAATTACTTTGTTTTTTCCTCACAAATGTGTTGAAAAACGTTGTATGAAACTCGTGAGCTCTTGCTTATTGCACACTCGGCTGAGTTACGCCCTCGCCTACGGCTCGGGCTGCAACCCACAGCCTTGTGTGCAATGAGCAACCTAAGCTAACTTGTCTCATAATGTACTATTACTAAGTAAAATCAATCATCATCATCATATCAGCTGCACGACACCCACTGCTAGGTAATAGGCCCCAAGGATCAAATAAAATAAATACTATGAATAAAAAAAACATGGGTAGCTGGTAGGTGGTAGGTATGGTAGGTAGTAGTTAGCAGTAGCGATTCAGACCTTCTGTACCCAAATCCCCATCTTTGGTTGGTTATTCTATGTCCCCGGGAGGTTCTAAGACCGAGGGGGGAGACCCTTGTCTTATCTCCACCGCCCGAGGACTGGTCTGATGGATTAACTTCATTGTTCCTAGCCGAGTGACGTGGAATTTATAATTATGGTGGGCCGCTTTTATTTAAGGTTTACGTACTGAGGTGTGTAGGTGGAGAGAAGGGTGTGAAATGCTTAAACTTTGAGGAGAATTTACTAGATTTTTTAAATTTGAAATTCAAATTCGCCTTTAAAGGCCACCAGTTAATGGAGATGACTAACAACGTAAAATCAAATTTAAACTGATAAATTTTGAAATTGTATTCCTGAAAACATGTTTCATTTAAAAAAAAACTAAATTTATTAATTTTCTTATACTTTATCAAGATTGTTATTTTTATAAGAATTATAAACTAGATTTTTTAAATTTGTACTTCAAATTCGCTATTAAAAGGCCACCAGTTAATGGACATGACTAACAACGTAAAATCAAATTTAAACTGATAAATTTTGAAATTAAAAACGTGCTTTCATTTAAAAAAAAAGACTGAATTTATGAAAATATTTTTATACTTTATCAACATGTTTAAGTTAATGTTTTTTTATATAAGAATCCGTGTATCAATTTAATCTTCTGCATGCCGACGCATATTATCATATTATCATATTATCAGTATTAAGATTGAATTTGTACCCAATTAGTTATTACAATGAAATTGTAAAAAAAAACCAATACGAAACTTTATGACACACTGAAACGAATAACGTATTTTCTTCTGCCATCTTAACTGAAACCCAAACGTCCAAACATTCATAATCTCGCCACCCAATTGTTCCAATATTTGCTTCCTCCCACCTGAAGGATTCATCCTTGAAGGGCCGACCCTCATCAAAGCAAACTAAATTAACTGCTCGAAACATCTTGACCAAGTTATTGTTCGGACCCTAGCCAAATCCGAAAAACAAACGTAGCTGGACGCATGCAAATACTGTTTGTTAACCAATTACGGTGGCCGCTCCGGGCGGATCTTGCTGAGAAGGACCGGCTGTGGGTGTTAATGTTACACTTCACCGGTAGATTATAAAAAAAAATTGTGGATAGCTACGTAGTTTCATGCAAATTATCGCACTGTTGCAAACTCCTTTGTAATATATAATTTAAAAGAAAAAAGCAACTGTACCTTTTTTGTTTTACTATGTAATGTCAAATAAAAAATAAATGGATTGTTTGTCACACGCAGTCTGTCGCAACTTCCATACAAAAAAAGATTCTATGAAACGGACACGAATTTTGATGGCGACTATATTTGTCTCACTCTTCCTCATTCTTTCTCGTTCTTTGATGATAGGTCATCTGTCAGAGAAACATGGCGGCAACATTTAAAGTATTTTAACAAATAAAATTAATTTGTGTAGGTAGTTAAAAGTTTGTTTTATAATAGTTTTGTGATATTTAAAAGTTTGTTTTGATGTTTTAATTTGTTAATAGTCAAGTTAAGGTGCAGTACATGAAGCATGTAAAATGTGAAATTTGTGGTTTAAAATCGGCGTGAAAAGACGATACAAAACGGTTTTTTATGGCCAAATTTCCTTCAGATGAGCTTCGGTGAGTAATACATTAACCAATATAACATTCGATTACAATTTTTGGTAGGTATTTATTTATTTATATTAGATTTAATAATATATATTTATATTATTTAGCAGTGGTTTGACAGAGAAGTGAAAAAGGGAATGAGTGACAGAGTCAATATTATAAATTTAGAACTACAGGCTGTTCGCATTGACCATGAAGGTTTAACACCCCCCCGCAATGTGAACACCCTGTATCTTCCTATACCTATGTGCTCCAAAAAATATACATTCGGCATATCAAAGAACAAACACCCTATCTATATTTACACAAACACAATTCAAAAAATAACATCATTATTTACACCTTACTTGCTAACCTTACATACTTAGCTACCTACCAGAAACATAACATGATGAAAAATTAACGCACAACTAAAAAATTACGAACCTATGCTAAACCTAGAGAATTTGTACATTTACAATGCTTCAGTTTCGACAAAGGTTTAGTCAATATATCGGCGATCATGTTGTGTGTAGGTATGTATTCGAGATGTATGTCGTGGTGTGCAAGTGAGTCTCGTATGAAGTGGTGTCTGACGTCGATGTGTTTAGTGCGTGAATGGTATGTATTGTTATTCGCTAATTTAATCGAACTTTGATTGTCAGTATGAATGACGATGGGATGACACGTTAGGAATAGTTCACTAATGAGTGACTGAAGGTATATTGCCTCTTTGCAAGCTTCTGCGAGAGCCATATATTCGGCTTCTGTTGTAGAAAGCGCGACGGTCCGCTGCTTGCGAGCTTCCCATGATACTGGGGCGCCGCTCATTAGGAACACGTATCCAGTGAATGAACGTCGGTCCACAAGACTGTTTCCATAATCCGCATCGACATATCCTTGTGGATAGAATGGAGCACCAGGTTTAAAATGCAGTCGGAGGTCTATGGTACCCTTAAGGTATCGAAGAACTCGCTTCGCAGCCTTCCAGTGTACCCCCCCGTAATGTGCATTGAACTGAGATAGATATGAGACCGAATGGGCAATATCGGGTCTCGTACAAATTGCAATGTACATTAGTGATCCAATAAGTTCCTGATATGGAACTTCTGCATTTTCTTCATCTTTAGTCGGAAGATTTAACTTTTGACCAGGTTCTAGTGGGGTGGACACAGTAATGGCATCTGTCATACCAAACTTAATCAAAAGTTTCTCTATATATTTTGTCTGGTCGAGAAATATGTTTCCAGAGTTTTGTTCTATTCTCATGCCAAGACAATCCTTACAAGGACCAAGATCTTTGATAATGAACAACTTTTTGAGTTCATTTTTGAAATGATTCTTCATGTCGTCACTTGAGCAGACAATGAAGAAATCATCAACGAAGACAGCTACGAGAAGGAGATCATCGCCTTCTCTTCTATAGTAAAGGCAGTGTTCATTGGCTGTCTGTATGAGAGATAGTTTGTGCATTGCTTCACACACTTTAGCGTTCCATTGACGCGGTGCTTGTTTAAGACCGTAAAGGGCCTTTTTAAGTAGACATACCTTGCCTTTTGCGTTGTCAGAGAATCCTTCTGGTTGTTCCATAAAGATCTCTTCATCTAAATCGCCATTTAGGAATGCCGTTTCGACATCAAGGTGATCTACCACCAGCTCACGAAGAGCAGCAAATGCGAATAACAGTCGTACTGAAGACAGTCTAGCAACTGGTGAAAAGGTTTCACCGTAGTCTACTCCGGCTACTTGAGTGAATCCTTTAGCTACCAGTCTGGCTTTGTATTTTGTGACATTCCCTGAAGTGTCTCTTTTTATTTTGTAGACCCATTTGCATTTCGTAGTTTTTCTACCTGTAGGTCTGTCAACGAGGATCCATGTACCGTGTTTCTGTAACGAGTCAAATTCAGCCTTCATTGCTTCGAGCCATTTTTCTTTTTGCGGATGTTCCACGACTTCCTTATAGGTTTCCGGCTCTAGCTCTGAGGTCATATAAAGATGTTCCCCGTATCTTTGAGGACAGCGCCTGTCTCGAATCGGATATCTCCTTTGAGGTTCAGGTGCTTGCTCTAAATATTCAGAATTTTCTGATGGATTTTCAGACGTAGGAGCAGGTTCATCCGACTCTGCCAAATATTCAGAGGTTGACGTAGTTGGCGTCATAGATATACCTGGCAGGGGTTGGGGTTGTGTTTGAGGAACAGGTTCGTTATCAAGAGGTACAAAGATTTCTTGTGATTGGGTTGGGAGTTCCACTTCGCCGCTAGAGGGTCTTGGAGGTGACTGCTGCAGTGTTTTATCTTCTATCAAAATCAAAAAATCAAAAAAAAACATTTATTCAGTCTAGGCTGTTACAAGCACTTGTGAATGTCAAATCTATAAATACTACATCGCGCGCAACTATAATAGATCGAGGGTTTTTGGGATCTATAAGTCGGTAGCCTTTGCTTTCAGTAGCATAGCCAACAAAAATACACGATTGAGTTTTTGAATCCAGCTTAGTTCGTTTTTCTTTTGGAACTAGCATGTGGACTTCGCAACCAAATACTCTCAAGTGAGAGAGGTTGATTTTCGTTTTTGTCCACACTTCTTCAGGGATTTTGTTTTTTAAACTTTGCGTAGGTACACGGTTTTTCAAATAAATGGCAGTGTTTACCGCCTCTCCCCAGTATGCTTTAGGCAAATTCGAGTCTCTAAGCATTGATCTGGCTTTCTCGATTATCGTTCTATTTGCGCGTTCGGACACTCCGTTCTGTTGAGGAGTATATGGCACTGTCGTTTGATGGACAATACCGTTCTCCTTTAAAAAGGTAGACAAGTCTTTGTTGACATATTCGCGACCGTTATCTGAACGTAAAACTTTAATTCGTTCGCCTGTTTGGTTCTCAACCAAGTGCTTAAACTCTATAAACTTAGTAAAAACTTCGGACTTTGATTTCAAAAGATATCTAAAAGTTTTTCGACTAAAGTCGTCTGTAAATGTTAATAAATATAGGGCTCCGCCCCACGAGTGTGTACTCATAGGTCCACATAAGTCCGAGTGAATTAACTCTAAGACCTTACTCGATTTATTTTGCGACTTTTTAAACGGTTTTTTAGATAATTTCCCTTGTAGACACGGGATACAATTTTCAGAAAAAGTTCCGTTGTAATCTATGCCTATGCATTTATTTTTTAAAACTTGCATACTCTTTGCATTTAAATGACCAAGTCGTCTATGCCAGAGTATTGGGGACTCTTTAGTAGGCGTGTAAAGAGCATGCGACCTATCTAGATCTAGCCTAAACATTCCTTTATGGTTTGAGGCTGTCGCTATTACTCTTCCTGTCAGTTGACACCCACCTGACAAAGTAATTGACGCCCCTTCTGATGTAAACAATACATCGTAACCTTTTTTCACTATATTACTTACTGATAAAAGATTTGTGGCTAAACCAGGAACATAAAGAACTTCGCTTATTTTGGTAACACAATCGGAAATATTAATATTTACAATACCTTTCCCATTACTAAGAAGTTGGTCCTTATTGGCAACTGTTACAGGAGTGATATGGGAGGCCAAGGACTCGAACCAATCTTTCCTGTTGCTCATATGAGAGCTTGCACCAGAATCTAGGAACCAATCTTGTGAACCTGAGGATGAATGTGTAATTAAACAAGATGAAAGTGTAAATTCAGTTGTATTGTTTGAATAAACCTTTGACGAAACTTTCTTGTTTTTAATCCTGCATTCCGAAACCAGGTGACCTAATTTTTTACAATAAGTACAGAAAGTTTTCTTCCTTTGTTTTGTCAGTAGTGCCGCCGTGGTTACAGGTCCATTTGGTGTTTGGGTATTTGAAGTGCAGCCAGCTCGCGAATCTTCTTGTAACAGAGATGATACTACACCCTCCGATGTGATTTTTGCGTTGGAGTGTTCAAGAGCCATGACGAGTGGTTGGTACTTGTCTGGCAGTCCAGCTAACATTATTATTGCTAGGAACTCATCTTCGACTCCAGCTCCAATTTGTTGTAATTCCTGTTGCACAACTAGTGATGAATTTAGGTAAGTCTGCATATCACCTTTGAACTCGTTTGTTAAAAGTTTTTTCATCAGTTGTAATCTTCGCGTCAGTCCACTGTCAGCATACGCCTTCTTGAGACTTTTGAAGGTCTCAAACGCGGTCTTCGCAGATCTTATGACCGGATAAATTGATTCGTCACATGCGAGGCAGATTTTGGCTCTTGCCTTTGCATCTTTACGTTTAGCGTTAGGATCTTCATCATTGATGGGTTTTGTGACTACATCCCAAAGGTCAAGATCAGTTAGCAGACATTCTACAGCGAAAACCCAAGTATTAAAATTCTTTCCATTTAGTTTAGATATGGAAGTACCTGAAGTTGACTGGTGAATTGTTGACGACGAAGATGGTGCCGGCTGGTTCGCCGATGGAATATTATTCTCCATAGCACGATATTTTTCTTGTTCTGTCGATCACAGCAATGGGCTAACCATAACCATTTATTTATATTAGATTTAATAATATATATTTATATTATTTAGCAGTGGTTTGACAGAGAAGTGAAAAAGGGAATGAGTGACAGAGTCAATATTATAAATTTGGAACTACAGGCTGTTCGCATTGACCATGAAGGTTTAACATATTTGAATGAAATAATAAAATTTTAGTCAGAAAAATTATCTGCAGGAAAATAGAGTGGTGCTTCATCATATATAAATATCGATATCGATGCTTTTAATTTTAGGTGTAAGAAATGGGCTTGGCCCAAATTCTGAATATTATAAACTAGTTGAATATTTTATTATAATTGCAATTTTATATCTGTTTTCATTTAACTCTTACTTCAGGTCACTACTATAAGCTAACGAATTAATTGGCGAAAATGCGATTTTTTTTTGGGAATAAATCTTTTTAATATTTTTTTATTATATTAGCAATTTTATATCTGTCTTATTCCAGGTCACTACTAAGAGCTAATAAAATGTTCAGCAAAAATGCGACAGTGACTTTTTTTGGTAATAATTAATACTTTTAATTTATTTATTTTTTTATTATAATTGTAATTTTATATCCATTTTAATGTAACTCTTATTTCAGGTCACTATTATGGTCTATGAGCAAATGAATTGATCGGCGAAAATGCGACGATGAGGATTTTTTTATTTTTATTATAATGGCAATGTTGTATTATTATGTAGGTATGTATTATTAATGAAATGTGCGGTAAAAATGCGACAGTGAGGATTTTTTTGGGAAATACATATTTTTTATTTTTTTTAGTTATTATTTCTAATATTAAACTGAACATGTCATGCTCTGTTTTTTAATTAAAAGTACTGCCCATAGGTTAAATGCTTGATAATTAATTCTAACATACTTGTTTGACTCAGTACTGGTTAAAAAACAGAGTATTGTGTCATGTTAGTAGAAATTTTAAAATTATTTCTTAAGTAAAGCGCAGTTCAGTGCATTCATCGATATCGATAAAAAAATTAATACTATAAGGTCGCCCATCTCTATTTCTTTCCTGTAGGTTGGCAAAACATTGTTTTAGATTCGTTATGTTGGCAACGTCGAAGTATGTTTGATTTGACATTTCGTAGATTTTTTTGGTCTATGAAGTCCCGTCTCTTCTTACGTATAGTATTGCTTTCTCTGTGGTCACACGCACAGCTGTCGAATATTATTCCTGAAATTATTTCTTTACAGCTCGTTATAGGCTATGTTACAATCTCTGATATTGGCTGTCTGTGGCTGGTCAAACTTTACAGAGGCAATAATGTTCTATGTTCAATAGATATTTATAGATAATACTAAATAATAAACTAAAAAAAGACTCGTCACCATCAGATAAATTTTCTCAGACGGGAATCGAACCCGCGATCTTTGAAAGTCCGGTCCATGCCCTGTCATAATAACATAACTGTGGCCCTACCATGAGTTGATGCAAACTGTTTACGTTACCGTAAACTGTCGGATATACTGCTCACAATCAGTGCGAGTGAAAGAGACAAAACGATAGTTTACGGTAACGTAAACAGTTTGCATCAACTCATGGTAGGGCCACTGAGCTACCGAGTTTTTTTAGTTTATTATTTAGTATCATTTAAAAATAGCATTGTGAATGCCAAAATCTTAAATTTGTAGTACCTACCTATAGATATTTCTTTTTAAAGTATTTTATAGATCCGCTTATAAGTATTTTTTGTTTAGTTGTATTACAAGCGTTTAAATACGATGGTGTGAATGGACTTTTTGTAAAGTAAGTACTTATATGGAGTTATTTATAGTTTATAGTTCAGTAAATGATGTGTAATATGAGTAGAGCTACTGTAAAAGTTAGGGTAATACCTAACTATTGCTGTAAATATAACAATAGGTTATTTTTTTAGAAGTATTTTTTATTTTATTTTATTTTTTTATTTTAATTATTTGGAAGACCAACAGCTGAATTCATCACAGTAGGAAGCTTATATAGCACTTGGAAGCCAATTACAGGTCCCCACTGATAGAAACAATTTATAAAACTAAGCACTTATTGAGTAGGTATCCTACGCATTCCACGTGGTAAAACTTACATAATTATGAAGACAATATAGGCTATGTTAAAAGAGTTTCTATTAAACTACCGATAGCTCATAAAGAAGAACAAAGTTATGTTTGACGTTCTGTCACTAATAAAAATGTCTTACTGAATCAAGTATTTTTTCTCTTTATAAAATTAATAATGCCTAAAGGTTATGGGCGAATAATAACGATTAGTGAATAAACAAATTAAAAAAACGTTGACATAATGGAAAAAGAAAGTTCGTCACACTTTTCTTCGGTTGAAAGATTGAAAGGAAGGGAAAATTACAATGACTGGCGTTTCATTATGAAAAATTGTTTAATTCATGAAAATCTATGGCATTGTGTAAGTGGATACCCCGCAGGTGATAGCACTACGGCCGACACTCGTAAGAGAAAGGATGAAAAAGCGTTGTCGAAAATAAATTTATCGGTCGATAAATCGTGTTTTCCACATTTGATAAATGCAAGTTCCGCCAAAGATGCATGGGATACACTAGAAAAGGTATTTGATGACAAAGGATTAAATAGACGTCTACAACTACTACGCAAGCTGTGTTCCGTCCAGTTAATAGACTACAGCTCAATGCAAGCGTACGTAAATGACACTATTTCTGTCGGTGAACAACTACGCGCTATAGGGAAACCTGTAGATGATGAGTTCCTAGGCGTTATATTACTTAAAGGATTGACTGCAGAATATGAACCAATGGTTATGGCATTGGAGCACTCTGGTATGACCATCACTAGTGACATGATCAAAACAAAATTGTTGCAAGACACGAAGTGGAATGGTAATGCAAAGGAGGCCGAAACATGTCTATATTCTGGAGATAAAAATAAATCGAAAGTAAACACAAAGAACAAAAAGTGGTGTTGGAACTGTAAGAAGGCAGGGCATACTAAAAATGAGTGTTGGTTCAAGAATAAGAAACCCGAAAAGAATTCGGAAAATCCTAAATCTTTATCTGCATTGTCTGTCTGCAATGATGACCGTGGAGTGTGGCTCATCGATTCCGGTGCAACACACCACATGACTGGTCGTAAGGATTGGATAAAAGACTACCAAGATATTTCTGCCGTTGATTTAACAATTGCCAATGGTGAAAAATTACAATGTAGAGGAATTGGTAATGTAGAAATTAAACTTATTAATAATGAAGTTAGGACTATTACTAATGTAATGTATGTACCAAATCTTTCCGTTAATTTATTATCTGTAATTGATCTTGTTAAGAAAGGCTTTGTCACTGTATTTGATTCCAAAGGTTGTAAAATGTATAATTCAAATAATTTTAAGATATTCGGCAAAGTTTCAGCAACAGGCTCTGAAGTAGGAAAAGCTTATCAAATTGATATCTGCCATGAAAATGCCAATATTACCAAAGCTGTGGAATCTATTGATCTTTGGCATAAGCGCATGGGTCATTTAAACGTACAAGCTCTTAAAAAATTACGAGATCATGCTGAGACTATTAATTTTACAGATAAGGTAGAGAATAATACGTGTGAAGTTTGCATCAAAGGTAAGCACTCAAGAGATCCATTCATATCAAATCCTAACAAAGAGTTGGCGAAGAACAACTTAGATTTGATTCATACTGACTTATGTGGACCATTACCAGTCGAATCAGTTGGAGGTAAGAAATACTTTCTAACTTTTATTGATGATCATAGTAGAAAAGTATTCATATACTTTCTGAGGAACAAGTTCGAAATAACTTCGAAAGTAAAAGAATTTATTACCATGGTTGAAAACCAGTGTTCAGCTAAACTAAAAGTGATTCGGTCGGACAATGCTAGTGATTACTGTAATAAAGACTTAGAAAAATATTTCAAGCAAAAAGGTATATTACATCAATTAACAGTTCCCTATACTCCACAACAAAATGGGGTAGCCGAACGTATGAACCGCACTATAATCGAAAAGGTTAGGTGTCTATTATACGAGTCGAAATGTGACTTTAAACTGTGGGCTGAAGCTGCTCATACAGCAGTTCACTTAATAAATCGATCACCTACTAAAAAGTTACATGACATGGTTCCCGAACAAGTATGGCTGAATAAATCTATCAAGTTTGATTCTTTAAAAGTGTTTGGCTGTGACGCATATGCTCATGTTATTAAAAATAAACGGAATAAGCTGGAAGCAAAAAGTAAAAAGTATATGTTTGTGGGATATGACGATACGTCTAAAGCATATAGATTGTACGATCCTAATACTGATAAAATAACTCTATCTAGAGATGTCAAATTCATTGAAAATCAGTTCTCTTTCACTAAAAGTTCTGAAAATGAACGTCATTTTATACCGTTTCATTTTACAGTAAATAATGATTCCGATGAAGAAGAATATTATGATTGTGAAGAAGAAACCGAAAAAGAGACAGCTGAAAATGCGACTGAAATTAATGGAAATGACAACTATTCAGATGCTGCTGAAGAAATCCCACAAATGGAGAATACGACAAGTATGAATAGCAACGACCTAAACAGAAGGTATCCAGTACGTGAACATCATCAACCTGAAAGGTATGGAAATACAATATCTAATTTTTGTGGAGATCAATCAGAACCATCTACAGTTGCTCAAGCTTTGAGCTCTCCTGATGCACAGCAGTGGAAGGAAGCTATGCAAACAGAAATAGATGCGTTTCATCAGCATAAGACATGGATCTTAGTTGATAGACCACAAAATAAAAATGTAGTACAAAATAAATGGATATTTAAGATTAAACGTGATGCTGACGGAAACATCAGTAGATACCGAGCACGTTTAGTTGCAAAAGGCTATACACAGTGTAAAGGCGAGGACTACTCTGAGGTGTTTTCACCTGTAGTCAGACATTCATCGCTCAGAATTTTATTTACTGTAGCTACTGAACTAAATCTCGATATTGAGCATTTAGATGTTCAAACTGCTTTTCTAAACGGTGATTTGTTTGAAGAGATATACATGGTACAGCCAAGCGGTTTTATTAAACCCGGTGAAGAGTCCAAAGTGTGCTTACTAAAGAAAGCCATCTACGGATTAAAACAGTCTTCACGAGCTTGGTACTCTAAAGTCAAAGAAGTTTTGTTATCTCTGCAGTTTAAACAATTAGATACTGAACAATGCATTTTTGTGAAAGGGGCGGGAGAGAGTATAATATTTATTTCGTTATACGTTGATGATTTCTTTCTCTTCTATAATGATAAGAAATTAGTTATTGCACTTAAAAACGCATTGTCAGAAGCATTTAAGATTAAAGAATTAGGCCAGCTAAATAATGCTTTAGGTGTTCAATTTACCTATAATAAAAACAGACGTGAAATATTTTTGAGCCAAGAGAAATACATTCTGCATGTTTTGGAAAAATTTGGCATGACAGAATGCAAACCTGTAAAGACTCCCATAGAGCCTAACATGAAACTTGCGCCAAGTAAGGAATGTAATAATAATTTACCTTATAGGGAATTAATTGGTTCCTTGATGTATTTGTGTCAAATGACTAGACCTGATTTAGCATATAGTGTTTCTTATTTAAGCCAGTTTAACACATGTTACTCTGAGGAACATTGGGTTGCCGCAAAACGCATACTTCGTTATTTAATGGGTACTTTAAAAACAAAATTGGTCTTTAAAGGTAGTAATAATACTAAAAGGAGTTTTAAGGTAACGGGGTACACAGATGCGGATTGGGCCAATGATGTTGATTGTAAATCTTATACAGGATATGTTTTTAAAATTAATGATAATACTGTATCCTGGAGTTGTCAAAAACAAACATGTGTTGCGCTGTCTTCTACAGAAGCAGAGTACGTTTCTCTAAGTGAAGCTACAAAAGAGGCAATTTTTATAAAACAGTTTTTGAGCGAACTATTAAATTTCGATGGCAAGGTTGATATATTTGATTGTGATAAAGATATTGATCTTTATAACGACAACCAGTCCGCCCAAAAGTTGGCTTATAACCCAGTTTTCCATAAACGCACAAAACATGTGTCAGTCCGCTATCATTTTTGTTCGAGATGCTGTAGCACAAAACCAAGTAAGGATTTTATATAAACCTACAACAGAAATGATAGCTGATATTTTCACGAAAGCACTGTCATTTCCCAAACATAAGTTTTGTATGGATAATTTAGTTGAGACTATTAAGGGTTAAGCCTAGTTGAGACTATTGCTAGTTTAAGGGGGGGTGTTAAAAGAGTTTCTATTAAACTACCGATAGCTCATAAAGAAGAACAAAGTTATGTTTGACGTTCTGTCACTAATAAAAATGTCTTACTGAATCAAGTATTTTTTCTCTTTATAAAATTAATAATGCCTAAAGGCTAAACAATAAACAAACAAAAAGTAGATTACCTAAGCTAAGATACTAAGACTAAGTATACGGCAAACTTAAAAGACTATTTGCCAAAAAACTCGCTGCTCATCAGTCGCTTCAACGATGCAACGCTAGTATTAAACAGGTCAACGTCAAACTGCTTAGAGATCAAATTAAAGCTATTGCTTGCACGCAAGAGGTACGAATTATGACGAAATTTTGAAGATGCAGATGGTACGCATATAAGGGGGTTAAATCTAAGGGGTTTCCTCGGAGCTCTAAGGGAGATTTTAGAGAGTAGCTCTGGACTATCAATATAAGTATAAGTGAAGTATAAGTAAGTAAGTAGCTAATTTTTAATGATAAAAACAGGCAGAAATAAAAAACTAGACGATACTTGCAAATTATTTAGATTGAAAGCTATGTAATTGAATACTTGTTAAAAAACAAATGACTGCTTAAATTCCAGCTTCGAACCAAAACAAAAGAAAAGCAACAGTACACGCTAACATGAAGCGGAAAACTCTCAAGAACAAAAGTGTAGTTGAGTCGGAAAAGCCTGAGTCACAGCACATCCATCGTGACGAGTGCTTCCAATTTCCCCTGGGAACCTAAAAGTCATTCCCTTGCCACACATGTCACCCAAAACACGCCTCTAAGTGGTTCAAAATACGACTGACTGAGTGACGGAGAATGTTTGTTTTTGGAATATACGCAACGAAAATTGGTCTAGCATTTTTCTTTATAGTGATGGACGACAGTCGCGTAAGTTATTTATTTTAAGTTCATGTTTTATATTGAATTTTTAGATTTCATCATTCACAATGCTATTTTTTCAATTATATTAGGTAAGTTCATGTTTTATTTTATTGTAGACTTACAGATACGAACTGTGGTTTAAATTGAAAAATAGAACATGAAATATAACCTAAGTACGGTAGGTAATATTCATTAGTCGATTCGTATTTTCAACTATTTATTTTTAATGTAAATAAATGGCTTATGAATTGATTTTTTAAACTTTTAATCTTTGTTACTATAAAGTTTCCATTGTTTTGACCTTGCTTAGTACCTATCTACCGAGATGGTAATCAATGCTTACTTATTACAATACTAATTTAAAAGGTACATCTGCAGGTCTATTACATACAAAGAATAACGATAATCGGACACAATTCGTCGTTCAATTTACTTGATATAAAACCTTATTCTTGAGTTAATAGTGTCACGGGGTGGGACGAACATCGTCCGCGTATCGCGATTGTTTTTGTGTAACTTATTAGTACTTATATCTATTCTGTGGTAATAGTCCTACTGTTTCTAGCATATGATAAGTGCCTGTTTCACAATCATTATCTATGATTAGGCACTCTCTAACTTCTGTTTTAATTTAAAAAAAATGAAACAGAATCTAAATGAAATTACTCGCCAAGTATATTAATTTGAAATTGATTGTATTAATTTGAAATCGAACTTTGTGAAAGAGGCCCTAAATAAACAAGTTTTAAAGTTATTCTAGCTTATCTTTGCACACTTTCTTGCCATCTTAGCTCGGCGCATTATCTTCCCGTGTGTACCCACGAAAGGGTAGGGTGTGCTACGGCATAAATGATCGGTGGTGCTCTGACGAAGACAAATGACTGCCGATGTCGAACCCGCGCACAGATAAGGTAGGCCCCGCAAATTAGCCGCCTTTTACCAACCTTATGTATTTTTCACTGTCCACAGTTTGGAAGTGAAATTAGGCAAAGGAGTTTGGGGTTGTAATGCCATAGCATGGAGTTTTTAGCTTAATTTTAAATGAGAAGTTGATGTACCTACTATGGGTAACAACGTCTTTATTAGCAATAAAATTTGTGTGTGCGCGTGTCGCTCCTGTACGACCTAAACGTAATGTAATGAAGTGAAATAATTCTTTATTGCTTTAAATATGGTCAGTACAAGATTATAACATTTATTGGATTCGTTTCTCACATTTAACCAAATAACATTGGTATGCAAATTAGAGATGGGTCTTGACTATCTAATAATAAATTAAAAATGTCGCAAAATAATCATAAATAAAATAAAAACCAAATTAAACCATTAAAATAATTAAATCATGTCCAAAAGTAATAAACGAATTGAAATGAGACCTAATACATAATATATATAAAAAAAATGGTTTGATAGTCTTCAAATTTTGCAATTAATAAATTCCTTAACGCTATAAAAACATTTGTCAGTCAGTAATCGATACAACGCACATTTAAATTGTTTCATTGGTATGTTGTATGTTGTGACGTCGCGGTGTGCAAGCGATTTTTAGCGACGTTGTTGGTACATACCTACCAATAGTGTAGTATTTTTGTTAAATGAATAAAAAAAGTAGACACAATTACAAACTTTATATAATTTTCACTGTCCATAGTAGGTACAGCAGTTTGGAAATGAAATCATTCAAAGGATAGAATAGATAAAAGGTTGTGCATGTGCAGGTAATGCTATAGCATATAGATTTTAATTTAATAAATGATATTGACTAAGGTCGGTTTTATGACAACGGCTTCCAACGAAGGAGCAAAAAGTTTTGCAAATCTATCCAATACTAAATTAATTTCATTAATAAAAATTTGTATTGAATAACTGACAAAAATAAGAAAAAGAAGTGATTTTATTTGAATATAGTTAATAAAGTAAACAAGTCCCCACAAAGGGTTGACCGCGTTTATTGTCCGAAAATTACCTTCAACCGCGTATAAATACATTAACTTAATCTATTTAGTGGTTTGGTCCAAGAACAGAGAAGTTAGCCATTTAGGTCATAGTTTCACAGAGAGTGGGTTAAGCTCAAATCCCAGTATAGCCAAACAAAAGGTACACTTAGCGAACTGTTGCCGATCCGAAATAAATTCCTCGCTTAATGATATCTAATTAATTAGCGCATGCCCTATCTTCTCAAAAAAACATCATTTTTTATGGCAGAAAGTTGAACGTGGCGTACGGTTTGGAGGCAATCAATATGGCATGGCTTTGACGCAAGTTGACTTGAAAATTGAAAGGGAAAACGCACGGTTTGGAGACAATATTGCATGTGTCTGACGCAAGTTACTTGAATGTTAAAGCGACTTGGTGAAGACCTTAATGGAGTGTGAGCGCTCCCTAGCAAGTACTTTTGGTTGTTTGTCTTTCTTAGAATTTAATGACAAAAAGCAAAATGACATTGTACTCGTCTTTCATTCGAGGTCAGTACAGATTGTCGCTCCCATTCTTCTTTAACAGTCTTTATTTCTCGTTCACTTCATTTACATTACATAATTTAATGTTTTTTTTTCTAAAAACTAAAATCGCTGTCGCCTAAAACTTAAAGCTTAAATCAACTAGAGCAAGCAACTCAAACAGCGGGTAGGACTATCTAGGAGGTAGTACGTTTGTACAAGGATAACTCGCGGGCCAGTGTTTTCCAATTTGAAATGGGTAAGTTGAGTGTCCGACGTAGCGCTATGAAACTTGTAGAAGTGGCATATTGGACTATCTAGTTGAATTGAGTGGAAAAATGGAAGAATTTTACAGTTAATCCAACTGACTTTAGCAAAATACTTACTAATGATAAGACAAGTGATCTTCCAACCAAGTTATCCACCTCAGGTTGTATGTTGAGTTTTTTTGTGTCATCTTCTAACCTATCTTAGGTTGGATAATGGAAATACATTACATATACATTACATATACCATTGGGTAGAAAGGTCGTATAAACCAAAACCCGACTTTTCAGGAGAGACGAAAAACGTTTTAATTTTAATTAAAAAATCACAACTTTTGACTGAGTTACGCACTACTTCGAAACCTAAAATATTATTTTCCGTCATTTTGGAAGAACCCGATGTAACTTTCTTTGCTCATATTAACTCAATTCGTCTGTTCTCTACGTTTCTTACGTCTACGCGCAGAGTAACCATGTTCCTTAAATCTTAGGCACCTCAGGGCGTTGTCTGGAGACGCCTGCTGACCCTCGCAAAGGGATGTAGCTGACTCCACCGCAACTACCTGACTTTAGGTCCACCTTAGATGCTCGAGTTATTTATTACTATTACACCGTACCCGAAAGTATGTACGTGCTTGATTTGAACGTCTTTAAGTATAAATACATCGCTTAAGGGTAGGCTCACGAGCAGCTTCAGGCCCCCGTGACCACGGCAGCTGCAAAGTTGCCCAAATGTCGTCGGGAATATCCAAAATCAAACCAAATACCAACTAATTTCCTACCAATGTACTTTCAATAAAACCGCGCTAAGTGTTTTATTTCATGGTACGTTCTTGAAATATTACTTACGGTTCAACGTTAAACTAACTAGCGGCCGCCCGCGGTTTCACCCGCGGGGTTCCCGTTCCCGTAGGAATATCGGAATAAAAAGCATCCTATGTTTTAATCTAGGCTATCTACTATCTGTGTGCTAAATTCCAACCAAATCCGTTCAGTAGTTTTTGCGTGATTGAGGAACAAACATCCAAACATCTAAACATCCAAACCCACATTAACATTTATAATATTAGTAGGAAGTAGGATTATTGTTTTTTTTATAATTTCATTGCCTCCCTTTATTTAGTACTAAAGCATCGTTTTTTAAAAGTGTAATTCTTTAAAATAATTTTTTTTTTTGTGAAAATTCAAAAAGTTTAGATTTGATTTATTTTGCGATAAAAAAAATCCGGAGATTATCAGATACCTACGTACTCATAAATTTATACAATTTGTATGAATAAATGATTATTGAAGCCAATAACCGGAAAATGTAGCAGTGGATGTTATCAGGACTATATCTCATTTTCATTTCAAATTAACTTAGAATTAAATTCGATACGACGAAACAAATAAACAAACATCACGACGAAAATATTAATGACTATGACGTAAAGTCAATAATTACGTAAAATTGAAAATCAGCCATAATCCAACATTCGATAGCACATTGTTACAAAATATTGATTTCCATTCTAAATAAGACTAATTACAAATCCTAGGTAAAGCCCACTTGCTCGGTCCCCGTCCCCCCTCCCCCCTGAGGTCAAGGGGGTGGGTGGTCAAGGAGTTACCAGCTCATCCCTAGTTCCAATACATTTCATATTCCGTTGACAGAGGCACAATAATAACGCGCTCTGTCCGTGTAAAAGCAAGACGTAGTTGATGCACAATGATCTAGGTTCTTCTGGAAGAGTTAACTTTGAGACTGAAATAGAAATCTGAGCCTTTACTTTTTTTATGGTTACTATTTATATAATATACTACTCAAAAGAAAATAAGGGCGACTATATGGTTTTCCATACAAAAGTGCTAACTTCTGAAATGTATTTTTAAGAAAAATTCAGTCTGAATAGAAAGAAATGGGAGTTTTATACAAAAATAGTAAAATTTTATATTTTTTCAATCCTAACTGATTAGGATTAGGATTATTATCAGGGCCAAAATGGAAAAATTAAACAGTAAATTAGTCAGTAAAGTCTGCAAGTTGACTATTACAGCTTTCGAACATTAAAAAAGCTTGCAGAAATTTGCTCTTTTGTATGGAAAACCATATAGTGACCCCTATTTTTTTGTAAAGTATAATTCGTGGCGATTTTATTATTTTAATTAATATAAGAGGATATTATGTTTTTTTTGTCACGACATTTGGTACTATGTACCCTAAACTCTTTTGTTATTTTTACATTTGTATTTCTCTTTTGTTATTTTAACATACCCTGTACTTACTTACTCTGATTTAAATGGTCGAAATATTGTTTTAGGTAAATTTTTTATACTACTTTGTAACCCTAAATCTTAACCTGCTAAAACAACTATATCTTGATACTCATATGTTTTTCTCCTTCCTTGTTTAGATATTATAGCAGGCGACTTTATTCAATTAGCACTTTTTATCGCTTTGTATTGTAAGCTAAATCATCGCAACCCTAATTTCAATGAGGTGGCGATTCAATTTTACAAGCGATTGTCGATATAGCGCTAACTGACTAAAGTCGCCTGCCAAGTTGCCTGCCAAGTTGACTCGTGTAAATACCACATAACTAAATCTAATCTCTTTATCCCTTCCATCGTCTTTGCATCTACGCTTGACCAATAGTTGGAAATAGTTGAATTTGAAGACGTTCGGAATTTACGAGTAGCCGGACCCTATGGGTGCTGATGGAATAATACTGCGACGATTGCTTGGCAACCGGGCTAAATTGTTTAGATACTATTGTGTAACTTGTATAATTTGGAAAGTATGAAATCAATAAGTATTTATTGTGTGTTTTTACATATTACAAGGTCACGTCTTTCACACATAGTTGTAGTTTACAACTTCTTTCCACTTGATTTCTTTTAACAATTTTTTTCGCTTCACCTATCACAATCTAAAGTTTATGAAGAGATAACCATATAACGGGTGTAAAAAGACACTCAACGAAGCCGAAGTCCACGCATTCCACCCATCATCAGGATCATTTTTGTCTTTTGGACTATACCTGGGAAACCAATAGCTACGAAGTTATTGAAGGTCAAATTTTTTCAACATTTTTATGAAATATTTTTTTATTCGTTATTTCCTAATTTTTGTCTACAGAAACATTATCAAAATTTTATGTATTACGTAACAAACAATAGCTTCAAAACGTCATAACTCGATGTATTTTATGAGCACGCACATAAACGTTGCCTTTCAACTCGGCCGCACGCAGCTGTGTAGCATTCACTCGCAGGCGCGGTCTTTTGTACGCGTTACATTTCGTGGTAATGTACTCGTATGCAATGCTTTTTTAACACCAATCGTTTCCCAGCAATAATTTTGAACCGAAATGGTCCTGATGATGGGCAGAATACGTAGACCTCGGCTTCGTTGAGGGTCTTGTTACACCCGGTAGTAAGGGATGGCACTTAGATACTGTATAACTTTGTATGATTTGAAAGTTGGAAAATAAATGAACGTCACAGATTTCACGTTTGTTTCAATAAATATGCTATTGCCTCGCCTTGTGCTACTTTTATGATTTTTGTAAATATAAGAAATCCAGTAAATGTAAGGAACAAATAAAGTAAGTAAATTAGTATATTTGATAGAAAATCATGATAACAAACTTTGTTTTGGCTTTGGTTACCAAATAGGTAACAGAAACAGATTTTATTATGACGAGTTGCTGAATTAATAAATTTTGTGTAAATCATAGAACAGTAGGTACCTGGTATGGTTTATTTTAGACAGTGACTTTTATTATTCTTCTTTCTCCGAAATATCAATAGCACTTTTAACGCTATAGAACATGCAAAGAATTCGCGTTCAAACAGAACACATTGGTATCTACTAGCCCTTTAGGATTGCGTCTTCAACTCGTAATGTGCACAAATAGATTTATTAATAACCCGAATGGGATGAGAAGGTGGGAGGGGGGATGAACTATGCCTCGGGGGAAGGGGCCAGAACTTGGCAAACCTAAGCCGTGCGCCGGACAGGAGTGGTCATAACTAGGATATTTTGACCGTCAAGCAATTTCTTGGACCTGTTGGCGTATTTAGGTGGCACGACAGGGTGTCCGAACTTATTGTTCGATGGATTAGAAGGACGGACGGGTTTAAACAAGAAATTAATGCTGTAATAATATGATTAAGTGTTTGAGGTTAGCTTTATAGCGTTTTGTTTGTTGGTTTGAGGGATATTTTTGGGTATGTTTGTGATGTTAATAATTTACTGAACGGAGTTGTGTAGAATTATAAATTTGTTGTTATGAGTAAAATTTTGAATGACTCATGTTTTTGCTTAACAGTTGTAATAAGAACCTATTCACTACAGTATTTATAATTAGTATACTGACCATACTGACCCAACTCTTCTTTTTCTAGACTCTACAGATTTCCTAAATATTTGAACTTGACTCGGTAGCATAATTGGTTAGTGCATTGGGCCGGAATACTAAGGGTGCGGGTTCGAGTCCCGTCTGAGCTGCTACGGGTGAGTCGTTTTTTTCAATTATATTAAGTAACTTAATACATAAAAATAGCATTGTGAATGCTAAAATTAAAAAAAAAACTATATTTATAGTATGATCATAAGTGTACAATGCAAGCCTTCTATAATTTTTGAGAGGATATCTTTCCAAACGTTTGGACCTAGAGTCCACATTTTTTTTGCACAAAAATAGCCGAAGTCCTAGTCCTAATAAGAGCGCTGCACCTGAGATACAGTTTTTTACTAGTTTGGGTGCAGATGTCATTAGATCGTCACACAGGATGTCTAGTTTATTTAAGTAAGATGTTTAAAAACTTGTATTATTTATGTCAATATATTATTATTATTAAAGTCAATTATATCCAACTATTGGCCTATCTCATCTATGTTTATTGTTTTTAAATTTGACATTTTTGCATTCACAATGCTATTTTTATACAATACTAAATAATATAAGGTCGCGAGTTCGATTCCCGTCTGTGTATTGATCTGATGCGAGTCGTATTTTTTTCTAGTATATTATTTAGTATGTTTATTGTATTAAGAAATACCAGATCCCCCTGTATACACAGCATGGTACGATTGTAGCGGCGTCTCCGTATGGCACGATATTAAATTCCGACGGACTGACCGGGAGCCACGTTCATTTAGATAACATGCTAATTCTAGCTTTGATAGTACGGGCTAATAAGAATTTGAGAGATTGTGTGGAAGATTCCTGCTCGTTGGATAAGATTTGGATTAAATAGTTAATAAACTATTATTAAATCCGATAAAGTGTGTTTATGCTTCTCGAGTTAGACGCATACTAAGAAAATTGTTTAAAAAACAAAAAAACCGACTTCAAAAAACCTGCCTCTAAAAAGCAAGAAATAATATTCAAATCATTAGATACGCATTATCATTGTTATAATAAAACACGACTATTAAAGTCGGGTGGGGCTGGAGTACATATTATTCCTTTTTTTATTCTAAAAGCCCCACCCGACTTCAATAGACGTGTTTTATTATAACAATGATAATGCGTATCTAATGATTTGAATATTATTTCTTGCTTTTTAGAGGCAGGTTTTTTGAAGTCGGTTTTTTTGTTTTTTAAACTATTTTTTTATTTTTAGTGTAAGTACCTTCTGTATTAGGTAGTGTAGGTATATTATTTAGGTAGAAAAATCGGCTCAGCCAAACGTGAGATAATCGCGGAGAAACATACATACATACAAACTGAATACCTCCTTTTTTTGAAGTCGGTTAAAAAGACTACACAAAGGTATCCCTTCCCCAACAAAAAAAAACATCTAATTCGGTTCATAAATAACAAAATTGTCAAGTTAGTTGATTTAATTTCATAGTATTTTCAGGATTACTTGTAAACTACTGAACCGATTTGAAAAAAAATTAAATGGGACCATCTCGCAAGAAAACTCAATCGAACAAAAAAAGAATTATCTAAATCGGTCCATAAATGTCGAAGATACGCGCGAACAACGATAAAAAAAAACATACAATCGAATTGAGAACCTCCTCCTTTTGATGAAGTCGGTTAAAAACAACACTGTTTTTTATATTTTTGAAGTCATTTAAGTTAAATATGGCGGCGCTGCTGGTTGATTAATACTTAAGAAAATCATATGAAAAGGACAAATAAAAACACAAAGAAATGTTTATTATAGTCGGTCAAGTTTAAACGATAGCAGTTGTTAAATTGCTTACGCTTCAAAAGTCTTAAGCTCAAATCCTTACTTAATATTGTAAATGCGAAAGTCAATTTGTTTGTTTGTTACTCCTTCACGTCTTAGCTACTGAACCGATCATCATGAAATTTTGCATACACTTTGTCAGGGGTACAGAGAAAAACATATGGCAATTTTTCATCCCGAAAAAAACTTTTCCCGAGGGATAGAGAAACTAATAACTTTCCACGCAGATGAAGTCGCGGGCGGTCGCTAGTATAATAATATGATAACTTTATCAAAATGTGGGTTTATTTATACATACTTAATTATAGGGTTGACAAGTTCTTATCGCAAGAAGTGGCAAAAATAATAATTGGAAAAAAACATACTTATTCACTTTTAAACTTAAAAATAAAACTAGGTAGGTACTTGTGGAATCAAATCTTTTTTAATTTGTTTAAATCCCTAAATCCCTATTTCTATAAGCTTAGTCCACTTGGAACACTTAAAAGCTAAACTTTACATTTTTTTTAAAGGGAACTACTAATTAAAATTTAAACAGTAGTTTAACTTTGAATAGAAACATGGACTTAAGTACATCGGGTCGTAAGTTGAGCTGGCCTTTTAGGACACTTGAGTGATCGGCCCCGTATAACCTTAAATTAAGTAATTTGTGCACTTAACTACAGTTTGGAGATTCTTACTTACACCGTTAAGTTGTTTGTAGAGTTAAGAAGAATAGAGCTGGCATGAAATAGGTATATAAGTATCGTATCCCTTAAACAGATGTTTATTACTATATTTTGTTTCATAGAAACCACACATGAAAATTAAAAAAAAAAACTTTCTGATAAAGACACAAAACAGAAAACAGTAACACTTACAGGTAATACATGTTATTAGATTTCTAAAGTGCTAAACTATATCCCAAAGTCAAAGTCAAATAAGCTTTATTCAAATAAACTTGAATCGTCCATATTTTCCTATCACCCCCAAAGACATGTGTCTCTAAGTAGCTTGACTTTACTTTAATTACGTACTTACCATTGCGAATCGATTCTTTACTATTGTTCATCTCATCACACATTCTTGATTCAAGTTGGTAATCACAACCACAGCCCTCTCTATCAGAATGACCTTTTCGCTGAACGACCATTCACGTTGGATGACATGAAAGCAAGATACTTTGATAGCCGAAAGACAATTCAGCTACATGACATAAAAGCAGAGTGCCCAGTCAGCAGAGAGTCAACTCACCTGGATAGCGGCACAATATATTTTTTTAATTTCATTTACTCCCAGCCCCAATGTGCCTAAGCTCGCGGCAACCATGTATTACTGAATTACACATTAGTCCTGTCTGTACTTTACTTAGCTCTGTGCCTAGAGTCAATTTGGGCAAGACGGATAGTGAGTGGGCCCGAACTAACGACTCCTACACTTCAGGTGCTAATCGCTCATTAGGAGGCTGATCCAAATGTTACTTAAACGGTATCAATTTATTAGGAAATGTTTAACTAAAACTATTGATAACTATTTTAGAAAACATAATATGTGGTATTTACACGAGTCTACAGGCAACTAGCTGGTCGATTTTAGTCAATTAGTGCTTTTTATCGACAATCGCTTGTAAAATCTAATCGCAAACCTAAAATCATTGAGGTGGCGATTCGATTTTACAAACGATTGTCAATAAAAAGCCCTGTTTGACTAAAGTCGCCTAGCAAGTCACCCGGACCGAAAATTGACCCGTCTTAATACTCTATAACATGTTATAAGACAACATATAAATTCTAAATCATAACTGTTTGTACGGCACTTGAAAATTTAAAAAATAAACTTAAATTTTCTTTTTAATTTCTCAGTCAGAAAATATGAAGGTAGATGAAAATAATTGATTACCTACCTAGTTATTGAAGTTGTAAAGTTAAAGATATAAAACCTTTTTTAAAACTACGTTGAATTTGTACCCAACTAATATAAGGAGATCAAATGTATTTTCATTAAAAATATATTTCATATTATGACAAAAAAAAATATTTTACCGTTAGTAATTTGTCAGATGATGATTCCATTATAATGGTAATAAAACACACGTTACCAAACTTTTCAAAACAATGGTTTTATGATATGTTTCTAACAAGCTAATTATATTATTCATATATGTTTCATATGGTTGAGTTTTCGTGTGTAATTGTGCGAAATAATAAGCTATTGTTCTGTTGAAATAAATGAGACCATTTTAAGTTAGATTAATTTAAAATGTAGTGTTGTATCTACTTAAATTTGACATCACTGATTTAATATTTTGAGATTTTTATGACTTGTAAACTAGTTTTTAAATCAGTTACACCTTTATATTCACCTCTCACACTTTAACGGATTTAAAAATTTATTTAAACGGACGGAATTAGTTGGTATTTGGTTTGATTTTTTAATTTTCCCGACGTTTCGGCACCTTTACAGCAGCCGTGCTCACGTAGTCACTTTCACCTTTTTGCATAAACTGTTTACTAGCCATTTCGAGATATACAATTTTTGTCGCTTTTACTCCCATGCAAACTGACATTACAAAACTTTTTGTAACTGTAAAAAACTGCCGTTAAGGGGCCATAATAGGAAAACATGGTTTGCGCGGACCATATTTTTATATAGAAAACGTAAAGTTGTAGCCACAAAAAAAACATACAACAAGCTAAAGAGATTATCTAGTACCTACAAGTATTAAATTGCGTATAAACCTCACAGATGATTGTACAAAAAAATCAGAATATCATCAAAAGCGCTTGTCGCGGGCCATATTTTTGGCGTAAATAATAGCGGAAACGTATTGAATTCTACATCAAAATACACTTTAACGTACTGAGCAGTTGCTCCAATAACTTTTTTTTAAGAAAGATAATTGTGCTAAAGATTATGATGAAAAAACAACAAAAAAACATTGAAAAAGTGCAGAAGTCAGGTTATTTTTCATACTCTTTACACATAAAGAAAAAGACAGAGACAAGTGATTTTGCGTAACGGAGCCTTAATATAAAAGTTTACTATTTTTCTTTGTTTTGTTTGTTTTTCTATTCACGTCATAAATTCAATCCCACTAGTGGGCACATCACGCATTGGTCAGTAAGTGGCATTGCTCAAGCCTGCTTGGCATTCGCGCGTGACATACCCGCGTGGACCAATTTGCGGTAATCGCACTGTGCTATTACCGATTACGAACATTTACATTACAATACTGGGAACCGATTTTTTTGAGTCGTGTGTGGGAACATTGTTGATTCTAAACTCTATCACGAAATAGTACAAACGAACTAAAGTAAGCTCTTTTATTTTTTCACATTTGTATTCTGAAAATATTAGGGAGCTGTAACATTTTTTTGTTAACATTATCAAAAAAGGATAATAGTTTGGGGTTTTAGGACATATTATTTCCTAGTTATTGAAAAAAAAATTGTCTTTAATTATTTAGGCGGAAAAGTAAAAACGAAAAGAAACGTTTAAAAAAAACATTATGAAAACTACAAAAAATAGGTATACACAACTCTTTTTTCTGACACTGCCAAATTGAATTCAGCTTTCATAATCATTTTCCACCTCCTTTAATTTTCTTCAATAAACCAAAATTATTTCACCACATTATCAGCTCAAGTCCACAACTTATAAACCAAAAACGCTCACGTACAAATCCGGTATAAAAGCCAGTTCAAACACCCCTAAACATGTTTGTTTTATACTCTTTTTGCTTCCATGAAGATGTTACTTCCACGTTGTTACCCGTGTCAAAGGTTGATAAATATGCAATATCCTCGGATAGATCCCAGATCGATCGAGCGTGTATTATAAAACCAGAGAAAGTTGAGCTCTGTGCCCTCCCGCGATCTTTGAATCTCCACAGAGTTTAGGGATGTGCCAGCCTTTTTTGCGAGTCCAAACCTTTTTGGACGCGTTCGGAGCATTGTTAGAAAATTATAGATGGCGCCTTAGGAGATGGTACGCTGTTTACATTCCTTACCTAAGGTTGTTTAGGAGGTCGGAGGTCGTTATGTGATTACATGCTGCTCTTGTTTGCTGTTCTGAAATTGATTTCGGTCCAATCATGTTACGTCGGTGATCCGCGTCTTAATGACGTTTGTGCTCGGATTAGCCCAGCTAATAACGACTGCGCTGGCATTTCCAGTGTCTGTTGTATGTCATTGATATTCTATATAAACAAAACACTAAAAAATATACTGGAAAAAATTCGACTCGTCACCAAGTAATTTTCTCAGGCGGGAATGGAACCCGCGGTCTTTGGAAGTCCAGTCCAATGCTCTTCCAACTGAGCTATCGAGTCATTCTCGCCTGAGAAAATTACCTGGCGACGACGATTTTTTTCTATTTATTACTTCGTATTATATAAAAATATTATTGTAAATGCTAAAATCTCAAATTTAAAAATTCTATTTTACCGCTTAAATGACGCATAGCTAAGTAATTTGCATTATTATAACAATTTTCAACAAAAAAATTGCACTGAAAAAACATCGTAGCAGTAATTTTAAATGACCAATCGAATTCTGTTCATGCTATTTGAATCTTATTTTATAGTGAAGTGACAATGACAAAATAATAAATGTTATAACTGTATACAATGCTTATGAATACGAGATGATTACATTTTTGTTAAGCCAATGGTCGTAGTGCACCGAAGAAGTGAAGTATTGCAATAACCTGCCAAAGTTCGTGAAGCCATATTCTGAAGTTGAGATTAATATCATCATTATAAATTGTTGAGGTAATCTATAACCTTTTAGCGGGTATACGTCATATTTCCAGTAACCCTGTATATCGAACGTTTAATAAACTTTTACAGCATTTTAAGTAAAGTATACTGTAAATCTACTTTATGGCTTTTTTATGAATAACACCGATAGTCTAGAATTTTCATACATATTCCAGAATACCGCCGCGCAGCCTGTACACAGAGCGCGCCCGTACGATCTTGATACGCGGCGTGATTTAGAGCAATGCCGAAGAAACGGACGTGAAATGGACGTCCATTCGCACGGCGAGCGCTCGTGACGCGCGCTCTGCCTAATATAATACGAGCGAAATTATCGGTAATAACCGTCTTGTGGGTATGACAGGGCTGTTAAACAATGTTTTTTTTCTAATCATTTCATGGCGTAAATTGAACTCAATCAATAAAAAATTATTGAATGAACAAAAGACTGCATTTAAGCGCTTGATTTTCGGTTAGGTATTCACTTACCTATGAGCAAAGGACTCACAGGCATCATTAGGAAAGCAAAGGCGACCAAAGTTGTGACAATTTATTATACTTACTTACCACAACATTTTGATACAATCTAGGGTTAAATAGTGACAACATAATAAACATGAGTAATTGTACTAACATCACATCATCAGATATGGACTTATAACTGGGGGAAATGGTAGCAATATTCAAAAAGTTTTTGTCGCACAGAAGAGGTGCATTCGAGCCATATGCAGTATAGCACCAGATGTTTCATGTAGACCTTTTTTTAGGTCACTTAATATCCTACCACTCCCGTGTTTATATATTTTGGAATTAGGAAAATTTGTACATCAAAATAAACACCTCTATCAACGAGTCGGGGATAAAACAAGTAGGAACCTAAGAAATAGAAACAGACTCGTTTTAAACACGGCACCAAAAACTACTCGGTTTAATAAAAATGGTTATGCGATGGCTATAAAAATTTATAATAAAATACCCGAGGATATTAAACTATTGCCTTTCAATCAATTTAAGATAGCTTTAAAGAAATGGCTGATGGACAGAGGCTTCTATTGTATTGAAGATTTCCTCAAATATAAAGAGTAAGGAAGATCGATGTACTAACTCTGCTAGACATTTTCTCCAGGATAATCAATTATATAAAATAGTATAGGTTAATAACATTAAATTATTATAAACGGTTTTATTACTAATTTGCATGCTATGAAATGATATAGTTAAATAGGCATAAGTTCTACCCAGTTGTATAACACCTACAAAGTCATAAAAATTGTACCCTATTTAATGCAAATAAATGAATTGAATTGAATTGAATCAGTAGCACTTAAGTAGGTACTAATTATGATTGTGTTGTCGAGAGAGAGAGAGATAGCAGTTTTGTTTTTTTTAAACTTCTACACAGTGTTCAAGGTCGCAAATTTCAAGAATTCAAAACTCCTTGAATTATTTCGAGGCAACATTACCTGAATATTGGGCTATTGAGTATATTTTATAATGTAAACAAAAAGGTTGCATAGGTAGCGCTCGAGTTTTGGTTAACATATGAGCAAAGGACTTGTGGCCCACCCTCTGTGGCCTACCAGCAAAAAAAGGAACGAAAACATTCACATCAAAATTGACTAAAAACACAGACCGTGTTATTACAAAAGATTTTTAAATGTGAAGCTGTCACTTTTTTGACAATATTGTTTGACAGAGACAGCATCACATTTAAACATGTGTTTAGTTAAACAGTGTTTAAAAATCTTTTGTAATAACACGGAGAATGTTTACACCGGAAGTTTATGAGAGCTCAATGTTAAGTTCAAACTTAGCAACTTAGTATGTCCATTAGCCATTTTTGATGTCCCCACTGCTGGGGCACAGGCTTTCCTTATGGGTGGTAAGGAGGATGGGCCATAACCTACCACGCGGGCCCAATGGGCACTACAAATGCAGCCGGGACCAACGGCTTAACGTGCCTTCCGAAGCACGGAGGAGCTCGAGATAATAATTTTTGGTCACCCATCCCATGACCGACCCTTGCGAACGTTGCTTAACTTCAGCAATCGCTGGGCCAGGCGCTAAACCACTGCGCCACCGAGCTCCAACGCTGTCAACTAAGTATAAATAAAGCTAAATGACGTAACTTTGTCATTCTCAGCCCAATAATTGAATCATCATATTGATAGATCCGCTATGCCTAAATCGTGTTTCTCCAAAGAAAATTGAGTGATTTGAGCGCGGATATGCCCCGGGGAACTATTGTGGTCACGATGGCCCACTATACCGGTATCGGGCAATAGTGATCTTATATTACAAGTGTAACATTGTATTTTATATAGATTTTTTATTAGGCTGTGATCTATGATGATTTTTGTGTTCACGAAAAAGTTCTCGGTGAAAAGTTACTTTCTGTCGAATCTCAAAAAAATTTCTCAAAAATTATTCAACTTTGAAAAAGTTTAAATCAATTGTATTTCACCACGTATGGAAAATTTAAGAAAAAAATGGAAGATTGAAAGACAACTAAAACAATATTGATAGTTGGTTGCGTCAGAAAAGCTCTGTGTGTGTCAAGGAAATTATAAGGTCTTCATAATTTCCTTGGTGTGTGTTGTTTATTTTACGTGTAAGTGCATTATTTAACACATATGCCTACTAATAAGAGAAAAATGAGCACATACTGTCTCCGTGATCAAGATCATTTGTCTTCTATTTAATTTTTTGTAATTCAGTTTCACAAATACTTTCTTAGGACCTGCAATGATTTTCTACAAAATTTTGGGAAAAGTTTTTTGAGTTTTGAGGTTTAGTAGGTAATCCAACCTGGGTGGGTCCCTTAGAAGTTTTTGATCAGTATTGGAGATTGGATGAATTGACATAAAAAAATGTGTGAAATTGCAATTTCCTTTCGTAATGCATGTTTTTTTGAAAAACTGTGAATGGAGATCAGAATTTCACGAAAAATTATGGATAGCCTCATAAGAACATTTTCATTAGCTGCTATGGTTAAAATACTTCCCTTTACTGCAACGTTAAAGTTTCCATCCGTTATAATGGTGAAACTCCTATAATAGGCTAGTTGACAAAATTTCAATAACTGCTTAATATTTTAGCTTATTAGGCATTTTATCGAAAAAAAAGGTTTATTTATTTTCAATCGAGCGTTTACATTATAAATTTCGCGTTTTAAAAAACCAATTTTAATTTGGTTCCAAAACGCACAAGACTGTCATGGCGTCTTGAATGACGTCACGCCGTGCAAAACAAACAAAAGAGCGATCGTGTCTTCGTAGTTATAGCTAGTTTTTATCGTTTAAAAATGAATTTCTCATATTATAAGTACTGTATAGAGCCCCAGTGTGATAGCACGACTATAAAAACGCCAAACCAGTTATTTATATATGTTCCAAACAATGGAGAAATACGGAAAAAGTGGCTAAAACTTGCGTTCGGTTGCACTCGGAGTGTAGGTTTGGAACGCGCCTCCGGTAGTGATACTCGAAACGTCAAAGACAAAATTGGAGTTTCGCACGGCGTGACGTAACGCTTTCTGATTGGTGTTCACTGTCACGTGACTAAAGGTTTCATTTTACGAAATTTATTTTTTAAAAATATTATTAATCTTTAACGCTTTTAATAATTAAAATTGTTTGTTATTTTCTCCATAATATAATTAATCATTATAAACCCCTATCCATTATATTTATTCTTAATGGAAACAAGCCTATTTTAATAACACATCATGATAAAGGTCAAGGCCAAATACACAATAATGCATTTAAAAAGAAATATTCATATATTTGAAATAAGAACCTGGAATAAGAACAATAACTTACAAGCTTAGGCGTTCAGCCAGTCTCACAATTCGAATGTGAGTTTTACGGTCCGAAATTAGCATACAAGCGCGTGTGAGCTGTCTTATCGTGCCCCGATCAGCGGTTTATCAGCTCAAAATCATATGTGATTACGGTATAGCGTGTGTGTTTCGGAATAACTCAAAATTTCGCCTTTGTTTGATTCGGAAGTAATTTGAACGTTACCTACTTTTTATTTGGAGTAATTTCGGGTATGAGGACGTTGCCTTGTATTGTGTGTGGTTGGAAAAGCGGTGTTGTTTAGATAATATGTGAGATTTTTTTAAGCTAATGATCTGGAGATCGTAGCGATGATATGAATAGGAAATTCAAATTAAAGTGGTTTATAATGTTTGACAACCTGTATAAAAAATTTAGATTAGAGGATCACGATTGCGCAGTAGTTTAGCTTCTATGGCCCTGCGATTGCGTTAAGCAACTTTCGCAAGGGTCTGTCATGTGATAGGTGACAAAAAAAATAGAATCTCGAGTTACTGCGTGCTTCAGAAGGCACGTGCCGCATTTGCAGTCGTTAACACCCACCAATCCGCACTGGGCCTGCATGGTGGGTTATAGCCCGGTCATTTCTGCTTGCGAAAAAAGGAGTCACTTTTAAGATACTTTTTTAACGTTCAGGAAAAAAGTCTGAAATATTTTTATTGCTAATAGTTTGCAGTTATGATCATAATTCGAAATAATAACAAGTAACCGAAGCATCTTTCACATCATAGAAGACATGAGAACCTCTGTGTGTGAGAAAAAAAATCATACTTCAACCCCTATTATATTCACAAGTCGTATTTTACTTTTCAGCGTTCCACTTAAAAACAAAAGCATTTAACCATCCGATACACAAAGATTTACCTCAATCGAATCCTTTCACAAAGGTCTTTAGTAATTATTACGTTCTTAGATAACGTTCCAGGGGTGGCGGGTGGGGGGTTGCATTTTTACAAATTGATACAAATTATTTGAGCGGGCCCCGCTTTGTTCACAACGCTTGTTACGACTGCGGGCCGGCATTTTATTATTTTCGCGAGGAAAACGCTCAGTGCGGTAAGGAAACGCGACGATTGAAATGTATTGAAGTTTATAAGAAGCTATTGTAATATATCATTTCATATTAATTCATCAAAAACCTTTTATTTAAATGATTTATTAATAATAGAAATATGAAGAATTATTATGGTGAAAGAACATCAATGTATATGGTACCGAAAATATTTAATAAGTACAATCTATTAAGACAAATTCCAGCTTTGAGTAAAAATGTGTTAAAAACTAGATTCAAAAATTCTCTTTTGGACGAAGTAACAAAATAATTTTATTTTATTTATGTTGTAAATTAATCCTTATTTATAAAATTACACCTAAAAGTAACTTGCATGTTTTGTGAGGTAGGTATGTGTGATGAATTGTTAAAGAGCGCACATCCCGCCAACAAACTGTATTTACAGTTTGGCAGGAAATTATATATGTGAATATCTGTAACATACCTTGTGATAAATAAATTAAAAAAAAAAAAAAAAAAAAAATGAGTGTTAATGACTTGTCTTTGGTTTACTAAGGCGGGAACCGAACACGCGTATTTGGAAAATTGGGTTACTGCTCTGCAAGCTAATAGATACTTAATATGCTTGACAAGGATCATGCTGTAGGTAATAGCGTGTATTAAACATTTTAATAATGTAGGTATTACTTGTGATGAGCTCGATGGCGCAACGGTTTAGCGCCTGGTTGCGCGAGTGTCAATCATGGGATGAGGGACAAAAAAAATATTATCTCGAGCTCCTCCGTGCTTCGGAAGGCACGTTAGGCCGTTGGTCTCGGCTGCATTTGCAGTCGTTAACACCCACCAATCCGCATTGGACCCGCGTGATGAGATATGGCCCATCCTCCTTATCCACCCATAAGGAATGCCTGTGCCCCAGCAGCGGAAACGTTTAAAATGGCCGATGGTCTGATAATTTGTAGAGAGTAACCGACGATTTTTTTCTAATTACTTAAAAACTTTTCAACGGGTTAGTATGCGGTGTTCCTTTCTCTCATTCCTTAGACAGAGTCCGAAACATCTTATTCGCGCCCTCATAAAAGTAACTGCTTTGGCTCGTTTTTATTTCTGCTCGCTACCTGTACGGCCACAGTATTTTAATAAACCGACTGCCCCACAATCTGAATTTGACTGTAACGCCAATGAAAAAGGTGCATTTTCCAACTGGTTTCCGTGGAAATCATGTCTTGCCCGCTTATCTGGGACAGGACTCGAGGACACGGAGAATTCCAATTACATTATTATGTAGTGAACGCGTTTAATATTAGGTAAGCAATGAGTATAGAAACGTAATATTTTTTTTGATTAAAATGTTGTATCGAAGTAGGAGGTACGGATACAATCATTATGTGATTTTGCAGAGACAAAGGTAATCTGGTTCCGTAAATTTTAACTAAAGATATAAAAATTGTGCTTAATTTTGTTTTGAACTTTAAATCTGCTTTAACCTGGTTTTGTGTGCGGTTGCAAGTACGCAGTAAGTATAGGCGTTCTGATTGGTTAGTTGAATTTTGTATTTGACGTTGTTTAAGTAAGGATATTTTTAATTAAAGATTTACTAAGATTATTTTTATTTTTTATTTTTAGCCAGTTTCTCAGTGATGATGATTCCGGGTGTAGTGCGCTTCCACCTTCGGCCTTATCGTCACTTAACATTAGATGAGGTAAAGACCAAGCACTACCCCGATGCTTAATAAAATAATTGCCGTTGCCCAAAAAAAAACATAAAAACTTTTAAATAATTATTTATTGATGCAGGTATATGAAACTTAGGTTGTACATCTCAGATGCCCTCAACACTTACTGTAAATAAACGATACATGACGGCACGAACTAAATGGACAGGACTAAACTTAATGTTAGCATCCTGATCTTTGTCTTTTCGATACAGAAAGAAAGGATAGAAAACGAAATTTAGATTAGTTCTGTCAATTTAGTTAAGTCGTTGCCAATGCCAACCAAATCGACCCAATATTAACCTTACCCCCACCGTATTCTGACCATGACCATCAGCTATTTTTAATGTCCCGACTGCTGGGGCACAGGCCTTCCTTATGGGTGGATAAGAAGGACCCAATGCGGATTGGTGGGTATTAAAACACTGCAAATGCATCCGCGACGGCTCAACGTGCCTTCCGAAGCACGGAGGAGCTCTAGATAACAAATTTTTGGTCACCCATCCCATGACCGACCCTTGCGAAAGTGGCTTGACCTCCGCAATCACAGGGTCAAGCGCTAAACCACTGCGCCACTGAACCTGTCACCGCATTCGCAAGTGTCAAACGAAAATTTTATTCTTTCAAATACAAAATGAGAATGTACTTAAATCAAACAATCGAAATGTCACAGAGTAAATCCCAGAGAATTACTGGCCGAAATTACGGCGGCTCGTTAAGGAGGTCGGATTAAAGAGTTGAAGAAAAAAAAAGTCGCTTGCAAAACGGCGCTCGGTCCGAGCCGCGAAATTCTTAAACGCAGTCCCTGGAAATGGGATGATTACTTCATCAAAACACACTTTAAACGTGTTACGTAAATCTAGTACCACTCACCCTGGGGTGGTTAAAGGGTGGAGGGGGTACTCCTCCACCCAAGGGGGGTAAGACGATATGGGCGAACGTGAGCGCCGTCAAGAAAACCTTGATTGCTTTTTTAATTAGTTTTTTTTTTTCATTCCCCCTTCTTCGCATCCCGGTCGTGCAAGAAATATGTATTCGCTTGCGTGTTTTATGTACGACTCATTGATTGGCGGGCTTCACTTGTTTATATTTCGCGATGTTACATAATTATTGCTTTTTTCGGTTTCAGCCGTGAAAATTTACTCAGTTTTTTTTCGTGATAACCTTGTAGTTAGTTGATACTATTATTCAATATAAGTACCTAGACAATATTATTTCTTATTAAACAATTTACTATTTTAATTTAAAAAAACACGTTAGTCCACAATAATTATGGTAGGTCTAAAAATGGAAATATTTTAGTTACAATGTTTTTTTATTAAAAACTTCTGACTATTATTTGTTAAGCAATTATTTAAGAGTTTCTACTTCTAGACAAGCGCGTTTCATTCATCGTATAACGCATCATCGCTTACTTATCACCAGGCGTGATAGTGGTCAAGCGCTTGCCTATCTATCATAAAAAAAGTATTTGGAAAATCAAGATTTTTAGTTTGGGTTTGAAATAATGACTTCCAAAAATATCAAACGCAGAAATGAAAATAGCTTTAACAAAATAAATGTGCATGACTTTAAACATCAAAACATTAAACAAAGACACATCAACTGAAATTCAAGACACCGAAAACATTATCAAGTTTCGTTACAATGTTTCTGTCACGCGTAAATTAATAAACCAGCGAAGCGTCCCTTTAAAATTATTATCCTTTCCCATCGGGGAAAATCAAGAGCGCAAAAACGGGAAGGAATGTCCATCAGTTTCATAATATCGTCGCCCTAATGAGGATCCTCTGCGCCAAATCTGAGGCCATAGGCATTCCGGCACGTACTGGCCACGTTGCAAGGGATTTAGAAAAGAGGAAACTCGAAAAAGATTTTAACTGGCCACAGTGTTTCAAGTGAAAGTGAAAAAAGGATTTATTTTTCATGCGGTATAAATAAAACCTTTTTGTTTTGGGTTTGCAAAGAAAGAACTAAATTCTAAAGAGGTTTGACTTTATTGTCATAGATAAATATTAATAAAATTGATTCCAAATTCAAGAAGTGTAAAAATAGAATGCGTCGGACTTTTTGAATCGGTCGCGTAATGAAATATTTTATTTAAATACAGAACAGAACGTGGCATGATCTGGAGGGAAAATTAAGAATTCGTCTTTCGAATTTCCCTTTATTGTCCTGTATGAACACGCGCAAACGCGCAGCCGTTCACGCACACACACAACCGGTTTTAAGTCTCGAGGCGTCCCCACTAATTTATACGTTCTTTCGCTTTCATTATAATTATTATTCTTGGCAATTTATTTTCGCACACGAGGGGGCAGTGTCCCCCAGGGGGGAGGGTGGTAACTTCTTACAAATTCCCGTTTTTCGGTGGAACTTAACGCACCCTTTTCTTGGCCCTTTTTGTTTTTCATTACATTAACTTTTGAGACGGGGATAATGTGTTTTGCGTGTGTGCGTAATGAATGTTTGTTTGCACACCGTGTATTGTTTTGATTAATAATTTATTAATATTACTTTTTACATTGTTTTGTTTTGTTGGAGCAAAGTATCGAAAGAATTGATGGGTCTAAAATTATCAAACACTCTTGACCTTATTAAAAATGATTTGAAAATGTTTTTTTTTTATTTTTTAACTTGCTTATTAATGGTAAACTTTTTGAAAAAAATTGGTAGTTTGGATGTTCCGATTCTCATAACAACTTACAATTTTTTATTAGAGTTGGAAGAAATTGAAGTCAATCAATAGAGTTAGAAGTTAGAAGTAAAGTAGATGCATTTCTATAACATTGAGGATAATGGTTTCAAATGCATTTTTTATAATAATGTTTTTCGTGCATACGTTCATAGAATCATCAATCACCCTATGAAAACATTTTTAGTCAGCACCTTAACTGGAAGTTAGAAAGCACTGTCATAAGCAGGCTTATAATATAATATTTTTTCAATATTTATGGAACGTAAAAGTCAATTTTAAACATTTTCGTTGATTGTGGAGTAGAGTCTTAATTTCGTTTGTCTCAAAAATTTCCCAACTCTTCTATCTACGAGATAGACCCACCCCAACTTCTTCTCAAACTTTTCAATGCATAACACCTTAACTACCCCGTCTCCACAATTTCACTGGAAACTTTAAAGTACACAATTTACGGTACTCCAAAAGCATCCACATGCGAAAGCAACGGCGGAGAACTTCCACAAAACAAAAGCGATTACTACAGACTTCGACTACTCGAAAACAAAACGCAATTTTCTCTTAAGAAAATGAGGGAACTCTTTCTCCCCATTGAAAAATCATCAACACCCACCGCGTATGTACCGCCCGCCACCCGCCGGGCGGAAGATCTACGCCGTCGACTTGCGTACGCTTTAATTAAAAATAAAACATAAGAACGATGTAACTGGATGAGCCGAGGAGCGAAGGAAAAATGAAAGAGAAAGCCGTCCACCCCCACCCTTACTGGCGCGGGGAGGGGGTGACCGCGTGGAAGTCAGTCGCGGAGCGACCGCCAGGGGGTGCGGACCTCCCTCGCGCTGCTGTGACACAACGGAATGACATCACTTTTCTTGTCGCTAATGAAGAGAACGTCTTGGACGGTTGCCTTTTTACTTCCTCGATACTTTTATGTAGAGCAGGATTTTTAGCCTTTTGCTCTCCCTAATTAGCTTGAAGCTGTACCCAGCGATATGTAAATATTAGGATATTAAATATGAATTCAAATCCGCATGAATGCGTTGCCTTCCATTTCCATAATCACATTCCGGTTGGCAATAAGCTCCGTACGAACGTCTTGGCGAAACAAAAAGTCCAAGTAACAGTCTAGACATTTTAATTTTCCTATCTTTCGTCTCTGAGGCATTGACAGATCAGAGCTTTTCATTAGGCGCCCCGCACATGTGGGATCTTTGATGTTAGACGTCGTTAGCGGTCTGTAACGTAATGGTATTATGAGAATAGTGCACATTTTTGCAACTTCATTTTCGTTTTCCTTTGAGAAATGTTTTATTGTGCAGTGTAGTTGGTAGAGGCGAGTTTTGAGGTTTCATTAAAAAGTCTCAGAATAGAATGGAGATAAAGAATGAGCATTCTTTATTTTTCAAATGCGATTATATTTATTAGGAAATTCAAATATTAAAAAAATTGTTACCAGAGTCCTACATGTTTTATTCCTACGACATTCATTATTGTTAAATAAGACAGCCGAAGTATTTTCTCGTAGTCAATCGTGTAGGGGCATGGCATAAAAAAACGTTTTATTCGTCAATTAAAAACTCAAATCGTGCCGTACGAAAAAAACACACGCGAACACTGAGCCGACGGAAAACACGCCGGTAATAACAAGCAAACATCAGGAAAACAAAACACGACGAAGTCAATAAAGCAAAATGTATTGCGAAGCACTGCACACGATCCACACTCCACACTCATTCAATCCTGAGGCATGCTCATTCAATTTTCTAACCCATTTACGTCTTAGTCTGGCTGGAAAGAAAAAAGAAATAAAAACTTTTTTCCGACCCGCGGAGCTACGGTATAATTTCATAAGCAGTCGTAGGAATGTATGTTCGTTTTTTGAATTGATTAGGTCGGGTTCATATCGAGTTATGAATGGAGTAGGTTGCACTGTACTTTTTTGTACATTGCCAATCCGTTTTCCAATACTCAACTATATTAGTGGTAATTTGCATCGTATTTCCTAGAAAATGGTATGAGAAGATTTCAGTGGTCGATATTATCTCAAAAAGTTTCATTACAGATATTTGTAAAAAAATTATATATTACTTACTTACTCGTAATAGTTTTTAGTTATCTTTCATTTTCTAGATTAAGATAGCTAAGAACTCATTTTAGTTTTGATGAAATCGTCACCTTTTTGAAACACTTTCGATGGTTTCTCGATAACTTAACCTTGAGGTTTTCCATAATTTTCAGTAAAAATAAAATTTAAATAGAGTAATTTAACATCGGAATAAACACCATCATTAGACGTAGTATGTTAAAAAAAGGAAAGTGTTAAAAGATAAGTCTAAAAAACATGTTAAGTTATATCTTGCTGCCATTAACTATTATTATGTAAAAAAGTATTGACAACACCTAAAAACTAATAACAGTTTATCTTTTAAAAAATCTAGAAATTTTCTCAACTCTTAACCGTCTAAGGGGACATAAAAAATAAAGCTCGTCGAGTAACCTTAATACTTAAATATATTATTCATAAGCCTATAGAGGGTGCCAGTATTAAGCTTAGCTAGGCCTGCTTAATGATCCAATTCCTGTCATGTTCAGGAAAGGGTTTAACCCCCTAAAAAACTTGAAACAAACGCCGCAAAAACCGAAGACGTTCTATCCCTCCCTAAGGGGGGTGGGAGGGTACCCCTTAGGAGGCAACGTGAATAATTATAAAAGAAATAAGATAGACATTGACTTTGCCGCGTCAGGCTGTAGATGAATAATAATGGATTTTTGTTTACGTGTGTTGGGGCCTTTATGAGTCGTTAAGTTAACGTTTACTGGAAATATTGTTGCTTAATAAACAGGTTAAATTGAGGTAACTGGCTGAATAACGCTTTTGTTTCGTTTTAATGTTTTCAAGTTTAGAACGTGAATTTACATTGCACTTTTTGGAAGACAATTATTATTTGATAAAAAAGAAGTTTCTATGTTTGAGTAGCATATACCAACCTATTTGTTTAAATCGGCCTTTCATTTATGAATAAAATAATTTGAAATAAGAACGAAGAGGTTTATCTTCGATTACGTTTTTGTAAATGTTGTAGGGTACTTTAAAAGCTAGATACATAACGCTACATCCCACATACATTTTGATTGACGCTCATCGGTACGCAGCATCGATACAATCGCACAATTGATACCGCGATCGAATCGATTCGCTAAAAGGAAATGCACTCATAATAACGTTATAGTCCATGCTAAAATGTATGCTAGATGTGTCCCTTAGGCAAAAGTTTAATTTTAACTTGGTGAAATAAAGATTACTAAGTTACTCGTAACAGTATATAGAATGCTCTCGGATGGACCAGAATAGTGCTTGATCTGAACAGAGGCAGTGGAGTGAATGCAATAAACATCCGGCGAGATCTTTATTTTGTACCTGTTGTGAAGCATAGTTTTACAGTAGGAAAACTCTGATACAGTGGTTGCCGGATAATTAGAATCACCAGTCGATTTTCATACAAACGAGGTAAAGAAGCCTTAGTTCTCCGCCAGGGATTGATCTAGCTGTGATCTGATGATGGCCATCCAGGGAGTGAATGGGGGAGACCCAGATCGCTATAGACACCCAACTGGTCTGATAAGCATTCTAATATTAATATAATATTATCTTATATAATATAATATTATCTTATATAATATTATATTATATTAATAATATTTATATCAACTTTGGGTGTACTATAACTACGAGTACTATTCTGTGGTTTGGAACTAAATCGTTGGTGTGTTTTGTACAGAATATTTCTTTTCTTTTTCTTCTCCAGAACTGCCCACTGTCTGACCTTTAATTGTGGTTTAGCGTCTAAGTCCAAAGTCCAAATCAATTCCTTTTTACGAACAAAGTCAGAGCCAATCCCTTTTAGAGCAATGATTAATTGTTTGATCACAATTTCGACTTTTGTGAAAGCTTAATATTTAAAATCGAAGGCTATAAAGCAACTTTTCAATGCTGTACATCGATTTGAATAGAATACTGCTTACATGTTGACTGTGCTTTCTCAATAGGTTTCCTTAGGAAAATACAAGTGAATTGGAGAAAATGTATCTCGGTTAGTAATAGACTTTGTTTTTATGTATCTACTTCGGTAGTAATTGAAAAAGTATGCACTTATACGTAGAAGTAGCTATAGCGAACGTTTTTTAAAATAAATATAAAATTTAACGTAGGCTATTAAAGTAAATACCTTCAATATCAGAAAAAAAATGTGAAACTAGAATTTTAATAAAATTTTTTAAGAAACTTATATCAATATCCCATATATTTTTCGAAAGCGAAAGATTACTTTGTCTATTTGGATCACTTAAGCGAATACCTACTTTACATATTAAGAAATCATGTGAATATTTTTTTTTTAAACTAAAGCCATTTATGAGTTTAAATTAAATATTTTTAAATTGCTATTTAGTTTGAATGACACTTAAACCAATCATAGCAACTTGTAAAACACTTACTACAGCTTATTTTCACACGTCTGAAGAAATGCAGGAAATCGACTAGAGCGGCGTAATGACGCCATTTGCGACCTGAGAACAGGAAGTAATTTCTTAATAATAATAATATTAAAAAGCTGTACTTATTTGGAAGTCGAATTGTAATATTTCTAAATAGCTATCAGAAGCGACTCTTAAACCAATCACAGTAACGTGTAAAACACTTACCCACTGCAGGGTGCAGCGTTCATCTTATTTGCACACGTCTGAGGAAATGCGGGAAATCGACTGGAGCGGCCGTCGTAATGACGTCATTTGCGGTAGAGTTCGTTGTAACCTCCTTAGACTAGCTCCGTTTATGTGCTGAGTGAAAAGTGTGTTAGGAAATGGAGGCTTGTAAAAATCTATAAGAGAATTTACAGACAATAATATTATGAGAACCGTAAATGTTTTTTGCTGAAGTTGTTGCTTATGTCTCCTGAAACATATTATGTCCATCAGCTATTTTTGATGTCCCCACTGCTGGGGCACAGGCCTTCCTTATGGGTGGTAAGGAGGATGGGCCATAACCCACCACGCGGGCCCAATGCGGATTGGTGGGTGTTAACGACTGCAAATGCAGCCGGGACCAACGGCTTAACGTGCCTTCCGAAGCACGGAGGAGCTCGAGATAATAAATTTTTGGTCACCCATCCCATGACCGACCCTTGCGAACGTTGCTTAACTTCTGCAATCGCTGGGCCAGGCGCTAAACCACTGCGCCACCGAGCTCCTGAAACATATGTTAAAATGCAATCCTTCTTTATAATAATAATAATAATCATTTATTTATTTCACACATTAGTTCATATTTGAACGCTGCCTTAGGTGTATCACGGTATTCCAAAGTGTTCACCTAATCTGATACCGAACGTTCATAATTTTCGAAGACCGTAGTCACACCAAAACATATTGATTCTGATTAAAAATAATAAGGCTTTAATTTTTAACTGAAGAAAGTTGACTGAAAATATTATACAGTCTATTATTGTGTGCTGTTAACATAACCATTATACTTACATATTTGAAGCAAACAGTCTCGCATTTAACGATACCATATTAACATAAAAACTTTGAACCGAAAATTCACTTCCAAAAACAAAGGCCTAAGAGTCGCTCATATGCACAAAGTATAATTAAAGAGTCGCAAATGAATATTTAAACCTCGCGAGAGGGAGCTCTCGTCACAATAACGTTTGGGGCGTCCGAATCTAGAAAGATACGTATTTTTGGATGTCAAGTTGGTTCCGCTTTGTGATACACTGGGAGAATGTGGTTTTAATTTTAGGTACAGTGGCATACCATTTAAAAAAATGTTATTCATACCTAAAGAAGTTTACGATGGCTGTAGTTAAGGTCAAAATATTCTTTGATATTCTTCTAAATGAACGCTAATGTAAAGACACCGCTCTTTCCAGAACTTTGTTTTAATTTTTTTAAGATTTAATTACCAATGTTTTGTTTTCAGATTTTCCCTGTACTTGACGATATTACTTGCTAAATTTGCGGAAAGTTATTTACCCTATAAATTATAATTGAGAGTGTCGAAATAATATGTGTTTTTTGCGGAATAAACAGCCGAATCATTTTTTAACGCTAATATTGTTTTTACAGCTTCAAGGGACTGTAAACCTGAGTGTATAGGTTTTGATTTCAACTCGATACATCCACGCGACAGAGAGATAGATAGACAGACAGACAAGCGGACAACAAAGTGATCAATCCTTGGGATCTGTTTTCAGGGTTCCGTACCAAAATGATAAAAAAGGAACCCTTATGGTGTGACTCAGTCTGTCTGTCTGTCTGTCACAGCTGGATATCTCGAGAACTACTAAAGTTATCAACTTGAAATTTGGAATAGTTTAAGATGACGTTTGTCCAACTATTTTGCAAATAAGAAAGAAATAAAAAAATAAACATATTTTTTTACAACAGGGACCGAAAAGGGGTCTTAAAAATTTTAAGTGACGCGACTAGGGCATGTGGGGTATCATAGGAAAGAGCGCTGTTTGCACATTTTAAATCATGTATTTGTTTTTTTTTAGGCCGCATAGTTTTCGAGTTATGAAAAAAATGTAAAAAAAAATACCGTCCCCCCCGCCCCTTATCTCCGAAGTTTGCAAAGAGAAAAATCTGAAATAATTCTATGTGATAGTAGTTTATGTAAAGATTACAGGAAAAATAAAACGATGTCTCAATATAACACACTTTTTTAGAAATTCAAAAAAACAATCAAAAATTTTATAGTTCCTCTACCAGTCAACAGATGGCTCTGACCTAAGAAAAATTTATTTAGTTCTACTATCGGTCAAGAGATGGCGCTGGCCTAAGAAAGAAAAATAGTTCCACTATCTTCCAAGAGATGGTGCTGACCTAATACTGCAATAATAATTTTATTATTCTACAGCTCTGCAGTGTATTTATTATGATGGTACGGAAACCCTCGGTGCGCGAGTCCGACTCGCTCTTGACCAGTTTTATTCGTTTTGAGGTACGGAACCCTAATTTATTAGAGCCCTAACTTTAAACCCTAACTTTTTAAAACAGGCAACAATTTACTAATTACTACTCAGTGTATCCCCGCCTTTAGAGTGACGGGACAAGTCACAGATACACGCCGCTAGGGCCGGGGATGTTTGCCAAAAATTATAATTTTAATTGCACCCACCCTGCGTTCCCGCCAAAATAAATATGAAGTATTTAACGGGCATTCGCTTTTGTTTTTTTGTTCTGGCGGATGTGAGGTAGGCAGTAAGTAGAGATTTAATGAATCCACCTCTCATATCTCTTATGGTTGGTGTACTTATCGGATTTTGTAGGTATTTATTTTGGTTGAAATGAATCGTATTAGCTGTTTTACTTATTAAAAAAAGTTAAAGTTATTTAATATTTATTACAGGCATTTGGAGTGCACAACTGTGCCATTGCTTTGTAAGTCCTTTATGAATGAATTGTCAATAAGCGACAAGAATCTAGTCAGACCTTTTCTGCATTTACAATACGATTAAATTGACAATAAACAGTGATCCGTGAAAATGAAAAAAAATTACAGATTCACCTCTCAAGCTTACGCGCATGAAATAAAACACTTTTTAACGGATACTAGCGCGGTTTTATTGAAAATCAAACTAAATATCAACTAATTACCAAAGTACTTTCAATAAAACCATGGTAATATCCGTTAAAAAGTGTTTTATTTCGTTTTCGTGTCGTTTGTTTACAGATTATAATACATACGTCTATTTGTACCACAAGCGCTCTGAAGTTGCCACAGATCACTAATTAATCGCATTGTAGCCATATATATTTTTTGTTTTAAAGGAAATTATTAAAAGGCTAACGTTTTTTTTTATAGGATTCGATGTCGTTTTTTTTTCTAAACAATAAATAAATTTAAGCAAACTTAGTGTAGATCAATAATGCAGAATTTTTGCTAACGTCAAATTTATTCTAAGTTAGTTAAAATTACTTTTGGCTTCGGCATCAGCTTATTTTCCGTTGAAACTTCATTTCGCATCCCTTCACCAAAAGTTTCATTTACTCGAGTCAAGGGTAAAAAAATTAATGGTCTCGAACACACACGCAAAGACAAAAGACGAAAGGGTTAAGCGAAATTTGTAAATAGGGGAAAAAGTAGCAATTTCCTTTTACATTCACTCATTATCTGTGCGAAGGAACGAGGTTTGGTTTTGTATTTTCAATAGTTGTTCTTATCATGAACATGTCATTGGAGATTTGGAAACTTTACAGATTTTCTGTTAGCACTTAGCAACAATGGACTTTCTAATAGATGTTGTAGAAATGTGTGTCCATCAGCCACTTTTTATGTCCCCACTGCTGGGGCACAGGCCTGCCTTATGGGTGGTAGGAGTATGGGCCATAACCCACCACGCGGGCCCAATGCGGATTAGTGGGTGTTAACGACTGCAATTGCAGCCGGGACCAACGGCTTAACGTGCCTTCCGAAGCACGGAGGAGCTCGAGATAATAAACTTTTGGTCACCCATCCCATGACCGACCCTTGCGAACGTTGCTTAACTTCCGCAAACGCTGGGCCAAGCGCTAAACCACTACGCCACCGAGCTCCACAGTCTCAGTAGAAATGTAGATGATGTAAAATGTTTAAACAAATAGCTATTTCCTTACAGTTAGCTATAATAAAATGCTTGTAAAAGATGTCAACGTAGTATTTTAAGATTGATTCAGCGAAGTTAATCTCAGGTGAAATTACGTACCTACTGGATCGGAGCAAAATAGGTTTGGTTAGCGAAGACGAGATGCCTTTGAATAGAGCCAATAGAGGTGAAACATTATCGATATCTTGAAAGATAGATTTGTGTCAATATATTTCGATAATAAGTTGGTTCGGTAAAATTACAATTTGATTAGGTCATACGTTTAATGTATGGTTATTAGGGTATTACGATTGGAATTGATACATCGTCTTAAGGTGGTACGGTGAGCTCAGTAGCGCCACCAATGGAAATAAATAATTTACGTTGTATCAAAGGCTAAGAATAAAAGTTTTGAATATTTTGCGCAAATAGAAGAGTAAAGTGCAATTTTTAAATATTTTTTCATGGCCTCAAATATAAACAATAAGTTATGAATGTGGATATTGCTAAATGTGGCCACTTTTGGCACTAGTGACATGCACGACTTATTGCTTAAGTTTGAGTTCTTGAAACTATATTTAGAAAATGCATTTTAGTCTTTTATTTGCGCAAAATCATCAAAACTTTTAAACTAAACCCTTGATACAACGTAAATGATTTATTTCCATTGGTGGCGCTACTGAGCTCAACGAACCACCTTAAAGGGTTTTTGGGCTCTCTACAAAAGGCTACAGAATTTTCGTTTTCAAAATATGACTCCCTTAAATAAATTGACTTTTATAGCAATACTTTACCATTCGTAAGTTTTTTCAGTAAAAACCCCAGTTCCAACACACAAAATCATCACGCTTCCATAAAACTAGAATCGGCGAGTTCCCTCATTCCGCTCTCGAGACAACTGCTCTTGTCTTTATGAAATACTTAAGTGGACGACTTCTTGCGTACTTTTTGCTCCCGACTGCATACCTTGCTGCTTCTGTTATTTGTTGACTGTGGAGCTGCATAAGGACTCCTTTTTCTTAATTTCTGCGCCGTGTATTCGCTTGGTAAGCTATGCAACGAGCGACAGGTTTTATAAGGGTTATTTTGACTTCCTGTGGACTTAGATGACATTTTGAAAAAGTTAATGACTAGATTATTAAGATCCCTTTTATTTATTTTTTAAAGCTCTCAGCTATCTCTCTAATCTCTCTCTAAGCTTTAAAACTCTTTTGTTTAATCAGATACTTATACTCGTACACTTCGATTATATCATACATAATACTTTACTAGGGTACAAGTATAGAAAAGCTAGATAAGTCATTTAATCATAGTATAATTTTAAATTGATGTTAACTTAAGTAGGAATCTAAACTTAAATGAAAATAAAATGCTACAAACTTATGTAAAAGAAAAAGTGTGTTAGAAAAACCTTCTGATAGCCAGTCTTCGATCAAGAATATCATAGATAACGCTTGACGAACTAAAACAGTATGCAAAAATGGCACCTCAAATATAGTCCCACTTACAAACTTGCTTATTTTGTTCATAATCACCTCTTATTTTGTACAAACTCACATTTTATATTACCTATTATATACATAATAAGCGTATTTTCTACAAAAACACATCTTTTATCACTTACTTTGTGCAAAGTAAGCGCCCAGTTTGTAAGTGGGACGCTATTTGAGGTGCCATTTTTGAGACTGTGACCGGACATCTAGGGTATTCTTGATCGAAGTTCGAGAACCGTTTTTTTTTTTGCTTTGAACGATTTTATTTTTAGTAATGAAACTGTTGTTAGTTGATCTACTACTGATTTCCAATAAAATCAAGTAGGTTACCATAGTTGCTATATAGCTTCTTAACTCAAAATTGAGACATCGTCACTTCTATTAATTTTATGTTCAAAACAAACAGGAAAGTCGGGTGAGGTCAGAACTATAAATATGCTCAACATAATCCAAGTAAATCTAATATGTAAACGGTGAGGCGCCCACACCTTGAGCTGAGCTGTCGATATCAGTTAAGCTGTAATGGACACCTCAGCCACGCCTCTGTGCGTCTTGGAGATGGTGTGTTTCCAACGGCCTCGATTATTGGGAAAATCGTAAAATACTTACATGTAACATCAGACCTGTAAATTGAGTACATTTTGATATTGTGGCAACTTTCATTTAAATGAAAAGATAGCATTAGAATTTTAAATATCTTTGTGTTAGTGGAGTTAAGAGTTATAGAAATTAAAGAGAAGATTAATTGTTATCCACATATGACTTTAAACTTTTAGAGCCAATTTCACCATAGATTTTAAACGAGATTGGTCACTAATCGAGTTTAAAGCGGTCACTGTCATTACAGCAAAGTAAAATTTGTTACAAAAATGTACAATCATATAATAAACAATGCCTTGTAAAATTTTATATCAATTTTATTAATGAGCTGGTGAATTTGATTTGTAATAAACTAGGATCATACTCGATACAACCTACATTATGCAAAACGGATCTTAATTGCGTTTAATATTAATGGTGAAATCGGCTCTTAGTAGGTAAGTATTCCTTAAACGCATATTCATTACTATTTTCATAATTCAAATAAATAACATAATTAATATTATTGTACTCAACAGTCTGCAACGCTAAAAAGTAATGGATTTGCTTACAAAATTCAACAATAAAACAATGGTTAAGTGTTGATTTTCATAAACAAAATTCATCGCATGAGGGTAGGCTTACGAGTAGCTTCAGTCTCCCGTGACCACGGCAGCTGCAAAGGTGCCGAAACGTCGGGAAAATCCAAAATCAAACCAATTCAATAAAACCGCACTAGTATCAGTTAAAAGTGTTTTATTTCATGGTTTATTTTCAATATTCATTTAGTAAAAACGTATAGGTAGGTACGTATAGTAAAACCAAGCGGTAATAGCCCGGTCTCGCGTGCGAGCATCCACTTAACTAACACGTCAAAATAACCAATACGCACTATTTTTACTAACTGACAGTTATGCATCGCTAAACATTGGAAATCGATATAGGGCGAAATGAGGAATGGACGTTGAGCAAATAACATCAAACCGAAGAAACGTAACAAAATAATGTATTAAAGGTGGAAGTCATTTGTGCAGGTCACGGTATAACATTTTGAGTGCTATTAACACCTTAAGTCACGAACTAACTGTCAAAAACCTCCTGTGCGGTTATCACGTTTTTTGTGAACCCCGAACCTTGTCATTTTTATTATTTTAACAATGTTTGTATTTCAATGTCATTCGAATAATTCGATGCATTCAAAAGAGTATTCGATTTCAAATGTTTCCAATACGTGCCGCGAACAGAACACGTTTTATTTAAATTAAAAAAAGAACATGCCAGCAATACACTTAGCAGAATTCATACGACGTAAACCAGAGCAGGTTGTGTTTAAAAAAAAAGGAAAAATGCGTTCTTAAAAAATTTGTTTCCCGCGCACAATATAAAGCGCCCCATTCACAACACAATAGATGTTTTGTGTGTTTCTGTGCGGCTGAATCGCATGACCCGTCTGATATGTCGGGATAAGACCGTGTATGGGTGCACTCAGCGAATTGTTTTTGTTTACGCTCAACGTTTTTCTTTCGTTTCGTTTCCACCGTATTTCACGGTGGAGAGTATAATTTGCGGGATTTCCTTGAGACGTTCTTAGCGAATGCATTTAAGATGCACATGAAATAAAAGCTTTACTTAAAGCAAATGCGGCTACGCTCAAATACTGCGGCTATTTACCGTAAGAAATGGCTGAAAACTTTGGTTTGGTTGGTGTTTATTTTTAAACTAAAAATGTGGTATGGTTCAGCTGATCTCGTTTTCCTTTTAATGAAAGTTGAAGATGAAATTCAAGAAACTGAAAGAAATTAAATCGGAAAAACATAAGTCACAATTTCAATTTAACAAAATCGCACCACATTATCTTCGTCAAAAAAATCCTGAAGTAGAACTTTTTCTTTTTCAGCCACCAACAAATACTTAGAATAGGTATTCTAAATAACATTATTTTGCCAAAGATATTTGCGTACAAGCCGATAACAAGGAGTTCAATCAATAGCTAAAGTTTTGATGACGCGTCGTAAAATGATAAAATGTTATTGGTCGTGTGGTGGGGGCTCGAGTTTGTTTAACTGTGACGTCATGTAATTGGACCTTGCAGAAAGTTTGCGTTAGGCGGGCGTAGATATTATATGGGTCACTTCGCGGAAACTTTTTTAATCTGACAACTGATTGAAAAAAAAGCAGGGAGTTATTTATACACGAGACCTAGTTGAGTGTCATGTAAGGTAAAGTATCATGTAAGTACTTTATTTAGTTCCTACTTTGGTATGAGTACTATGAGTTAATTTAATAGGGTTGAAAATCACGGAACGAGTGATATAATTGGTAAGATCTACAATGTTGGGCTTACCTAAAATGAAGGCTGAAAGTGAAGCTAATTAAACACGTTTTATCTTTTAATTTTTTCCATGATTGTAAATACAAATCATTTTGACTATTTTTTTAATTACTTACCTGAATTTTTTATCTATTTTTTACAACACTACAATTACTGATGAGCCACAGAATAATTATGTCACCTATCAAAGTCACACAAACTGCGGATTTCTAATGAACGCGAACTCCAACATGCAGGTCTACTCTGAAAGACAACCCTCACCATGGAGGCACTTCGGTTAAGGTGATGAAATTAGATACAAACCTAAACACTATTTAATTTAGACACTGTTCAAATATGATGCCGTCTCTTTCATCACATTTAAACAGTGTCTAAGCTCTATGTTTAAACATTGTTGAACAGTGTTTTTAAATCTTTTGTGGTAAGGCCGATAATGTTCATTAACTTCGAGTTGAATCATTTTAAAATAAATGTGTATAAAATGTTCTGCATGAAACGGAATTGAACTTTTGTAACAAAACATACTTATTTGAATTTTAGGCAGTTCTTTTTATGAATTGTAAATAAAGTGTGAACTCCAAGCATCACACCTACACCGTGAGTTGTTCATCAAATGGCGAGTGTTAAACTTACGAGTGCGCGCGATATGAGTTCCGAGAGCTTCCTTTTTTAATTATACATATATTTTGTGGCCAATATACTAACTCGCTCGATCGTGCAATTAATATAAAAAAATATTTGTCTTCATTTATATCATAACTGAAAACCATAAATCGGCAAGTTACATTATTCTCATTAACACTGAAAATCTTAGCAATGAAAAGAAAAATCAAAAGCTTTTCAGTTCATCACATATTCTAATTTTTATACTCCATTAACTCTTGTTGTGTTGTTAAACGAATTTCTTTTTAGTTCTATAATTTCATGTGTATTTAATGCAATGTCCTCAAAGAGAAACGCAAGTAAGTGTTAATTGGAGTATCACGATTAATGAACCTGTTCGGGTTATGATGTGTGAAGTGAAGAGCGTTTGTATTCGTGGATACAGTTCTATTTTAATGATGTCCATTCATGGGTTGGGTACTAATGAAATTATAAGGGTGGAAAAGGAGGTTTTAATAGCATTACGTCGCAGTATTACTTTTCTCTAAAAAAATCTCAACAGCCAGGTGCTATTTTTTAATGTGGCGATCATACGTTCTAAAATTAAAATTGTACATTATGACCTCTCAATCGATTCTGGCCAGCAAAGGTCGGAGGCGTGTCGAACTGTATTCGATTCATATTCGATTAAGTGATTGAGATTGGCTTTGTATTTCGATCGTGTTCGAAAATTGAAACAGCATGAATTGATGTAACGCCACTATTTGCACCTGTGTATCCTTGTTACAATCTAAATAAAGTTCAAAGTTCAGGTGCTTATTTTAGATTGGCTACTAAAGAACATGCATCTCTTAAGTCATCTTGTCTGACCTACATTTTTTAACGGCCTTACCACAAAATATTTTTTCAATACAGTTGCTCGAAAATGTAAGTTTACGATGAAAGTCGAGCGTGCGGAAAGTTGATTTTACCGCACGCCGTGCGTTTTTGTTTACGGAGTAGTACAGCGTGCGGAAAGTTGATTTTACCGCACGGCGGCGCCGTGCGTTTTTGTATACGAACGTTTTTTTTAATTTCTACTAGCTTCCGCCCGCGACTTCATCCGCGTGACATTAGAAAAATATTGCAACCAGTTTAAAATGACCTCTTTAGTGTATGAAAGCTAGTACTATGGAGAGTTCAAGCTGTTTCCCTGGTTCCACCCACCGGAATTTGATGAAACATAGCTTAGATTTTAAGTTGGACCTCAATCTACTAAACTGTGAAAAATCCATCTAAATTCGTTTAGCGGTTTTTGCGTAATTCGCGCATAAATATTTAGAATTTACAGTTTTATTATATGTATAGATTACAATTTCAGCAGTACCTATAATGTTTTCTCGCAAATGTATTGAAAAACGTAGTATGGCACATGGTTGTTAAGGTTTTTTAAAACTCGTGACGATTATAAACCCTCGCCTTCGTTTTAAAAACCTCCTTACCAACCTTGTATCATAAACTACTATAAAACACTGTTTAGTAAAAACACTGTTAAATGTGATGCCGTCTCTTTCAAACAATATTGTCAAAAAAGTGACAGCATCACATTTAAACAGTGTTTTAGTTAAACACGTGTTAAACAGTGTTTTGTGGTAAGGCCGTAAATGTCTTCATGGAATACACTCGTACCTCTTACTGTCGGTCATACATATATGTAGAGTTCTAAATTATTTGAAAATAGAATATATTTTATGTCTAAATAGTTAAATGACCTGAGGGCTGTCACTTTTATAGTAGGTAAGCCTGGTTTTTCACTAAAATAGGGAAAATGCAGGCTGCACGCTGACGCTGCACCCTATTTTCAAAGGTTTACAGATCGTTTCTCGCTATATTTTTATAACAGGCCTTGTATAACTTTTTATGAATAAGACGGAATAAATAAAACTTACAAGGAAAATCAACGCAATGCAGTTGGCTTAAAGAGGTGCGTATTCACCCATACATAAAGAATTGATTAGTGGCATAGACTCAGTCACGTGACCCAGCCAGACGGGGTTCGTCGCCGCAGACATTCCAATTTTGAAATTCGAATGTTAATTTGAAATGCAAGGGTGTGACTACAATCCGACTAGCTTAACAAGCTCTGCGAAGCGTCGAAGTAGCACTATAGAATATATGCGCCGTGTAAGTCAATAGGGGTCAATTTAAATCAGCTGATTAAAAAGGAACGTTTAAAATGGATCGCTACCATGCGATTTCATGTGCATTTATTGTATGAATATTTCATTGCTTAAGTGATACGTTGAAAGAGTTTAGGAATAACCTCTTTTTTCAATACCTTCTGGTCATAGTTCAATGTATTGTGGCTAGAATTTTTAGTAGGTACAAGATGTATGTGTTTACCAGAATAGTAACCAAGTAGGTACTCGAATATCCTGCTATTGCTATAGTTTTTTTATAGCATGATTTGTGTTCCTAGCCCTATATCGGATTTCTCTATCCTTAATTAAATAGAACAAATCTTGCAAATTAAGTCCTTCCTGTAGTAAATAATAGCATAATACTAAGTAAGACTCGGTACTCATTAAGGAGTGCACATGAGGGTCTTCGGTGATCCATTATGTCGCATCGCGTGTGCTGGAAATATGCCGTGTCGTGTCACAGAAGCAAAGTATGGATAAGACCCCACCGAAAGTTGTTAATAGAAAATGATTTTAATAAAACTTTTCGTGGAATTTTTAGGGCTCATAGTCTAGTATTTTTAGAAGGTATCACTACATTCCCTCGTAGTCATTTGTAGAAGTAGATAGCAAATGTGAAAAAAATCTCACTTCTAGCAGTTTTGCAATCTAAGTACTTCTAGCAGTGACTACGAGGGAATGTAATACTATGATCATGAATGATAATATATGAAGTTTTATTAAAATTTGTGTGATGAATCGTAGACATCGTATTTAGGGGTGGCAAACAAGCTTACGTTATATCATTATGCCGTTGAGTGGTCAACGCAACTAGTAAGTTAGTAACTTACGTAATGTAACTTACTCACCTGTGCGATTTGACCATCAGCCAATTTTTTACCCACTATTGGGGCACAGGCCTTCCTTATGGATGGATAAAGAGGATGGGCCATAACTCACCACGGGGCCGGCCAATGAGGATTGGTGGGTGTTAACGACTGCAAATGCAACCGGAACCAACTTAACGTGCCTTTCGAAGCACGGAGGAGCACGAGATTACAAATTTTTGGCCACCCATCCTATGACCGAACAATGAAAAGTTGTTTAACCTCCAAAATCACTAGGCCAGGCGCTAAACCACTGCGCTATCAAGCTCCTCACTTCTCTTGTGCGATTTACTGATATTATATTCCACCCCTTAGAAATTACTTTAGTTTAGAGAGTCACAATGGTGTATTTTGACTATCTGCGGCCTAAGAGCCGTAATTAATTATGTACTTTTTTCGAGAGGAAAGTTTTAACAGTAAACTTACTTTTACTTAAAATGTGGAATAAGACTAGGTTTCAACTGTTTTTTCCATTAAAAAGTGTTAGAAGAAATACTGAGAGACGAAAAATAAGATAAAATGTTGCAGAATATCCACCATATTCTTTCCGTATGACGGATGGGCCAGACTTAAACCATTCATTTTTGTCTCATATAAGGCCTTCGTAATCTATTCAGACGTTTATAAATGCATTTTGCTTTTAAAAATCTACAGGTACTGTAGAACATCATTTAAAACTTTATGAAAAGCAAATCGTTTTTGCAAAGAAATTGAAGGTAGTTGATAAAAAAATAAAAAAGATAAAATATTTTAAGTTACATAATATAACTGAAAAAAAAAAAATTAAAAACTAAGCTATTCGGATATTAGACTACGAATTTCGGATATTAATTAGAATCATGACATCACGTATTTTTTATTTACAAACGTCCGAAACTTTTCGTATCCGATGCTATGCTTTCCATATATTTACTCTATGGTTTCCGTATTTGAAATTTTATTTTATTTTTATTTTTATTTATTAAGGACAACAACAGCACAATCATAATAAAATTAACTATGAGGTAACTTACAAAATTCGAAAGGCCAATTATAGTTATCCGTGATATTACATGATAAAAATTTAGTTAAAAGCAGACATTTTTAGGTTTGAGATAGAAGTTTCACATTAACAAAAACAATCAACATTTAATCTACAAAAAAAAAGAATAATAATATTGGTGAGGTTGGTGATATTATTACGGAACTTATATAAATATATACAGGTACTTACTAAAATCAATATAATAATAGATTAAATAAATAAATAAAAAACTATATATAATTATATATATATAAAAATATAGATATATACATACCTACATAGATAACAAGTCCAGCACTACACCCAGCAGGTAGTGTGTACTAGGTGCTATGCCGAACCCGCCATCCATGCGCAAAAACTATGAAACGTACACATAGATGTTTTTTTTTTTTTTTTTTTTTTTTTTTTTTTTTACTTTTTGTGTGTAAACTGCGTCACATTACCTTCAAAAATAGATAATCTTTAACAACAAAAAAAAAAAATTATAAGATTACTGCAGCACTCCGTATGAAATGAAATAAAAATAAAAAGAAAGATAAGTTATTTAGCTATCTAGTATAACGGATTGGACATGCTTCTTAAAGGTCTGTTTCGAACCTGTGAAAGGATCAACATCGCTAAACACTTCATTATACGTTCTGACTAAGCGTGTGAGTATTGAATTTTGGCCGTAATTAGTTGAGTGAAAGGGTACATGGAACAGCGGCGTGTGTCGCGTTCGACGCATCGGAGTGCACAATGATATGCAAGAGAGGAGATCGGGGCAATTGAGGCGACCACGTATCACGTCAAACAGCAAACTCGCATCAAGCAACTTCCGCCTTTCTTCTAAAGTAAGAAGACCATACATACGACAATTATCAATATATGAAATTGCGCTTTTGCGAAATTTGTAGTTAAGATGTTTTATGAATTTTTTTTGGATGCGCTCCAAACGATTGATATGTATTGCATAGTTGGGTGACCAGATAGGGCTCGCATATTCCAAGATACACCTTACATAAGCATAATAAACACTTTTATAACTAATTAGATTATTAAAGGGTTGGCACGTACGCATTACAAATCCAAGACATCGATAAGCCTTATCAGCAATGGAATCAATATGAGAAGTCATATTCATTTTTGAGTCAAGCATAACGCCAAGGTCCCGCACTCCGTTGACTCTTTCAATCACCTTACCATTAAAATTGTATGAAAATTGCAAGGGAATTGGTTTACGTGTAAAGCTTATACATTGACACTTCTTAAAACTAATAGAAATTTTATTTTGATTGTAGTAATTGTATAAACTGTTCAAATCATGTTGAAGTGCTTCACAATCTTTCTGTGATCGAACAGAAATGTATATCTTTTTATCATCAGCGTATAACAAGTGATTAGATTTTTGAAAGCATGTATAAATATCAAATATGTAAGCGTTGTAGAACAATGGACCCAAATGCGAGCCCTGTGGTACGCCCGACGGTATAGATATGTAATCGGATCTGTATCCACCTAGTGTCACTGCTTGAGAGCGATTCGCTAAGTAAGAGGATACCCAACGTAGCAAGTCGCCATGTATACCTAGCTTATAAAGCTTCTCCAGTAGTATAACATGGTCTACACGGTCGAAAGCTTTTTCGAAATCCGTGTAGACCACGTCAACTTGGCCTCCATTTTCCATGTTTTTAATTACAAAGTTGGTAAAACAAGCTAGATTAGTAGTCGTCGACCGTCCCTTATAGAAACCATGTTGCTTGTCAGAAATACCGTGCGATATTAATGAATAAATACTATTGTATACTAGTTTTTCAAATAATTTTGCGAAGGTATTAAGTATTGATATACCTCGGTAATTTTTTATGTTAGTCTTTTTACCTTTTTTATGTATAGGTATTATGTGAGCTTTTTTCCAAGCGGTTGGAAATACACTTTCTTTTAATGAACGTTGAAACAAAATGGTAATTGGTAATGCCAAACTATCAGCACACAGAGAGATAAACAATGGAGGCACCAAGTCACATCCGGGACCCTTAGATTTGTCTACAGATTCTAACAACTTCTGAACCATATCCAATGTTACTTCAACGCTTGACAACCCATCCACGCTCGTGTATCGAGAGTCAACAGAATCTGAATGTGTATTACTATGATCAGTGTTCGTATGTTCAGAAAAAACAGTTTTAAAATATTGGTTAAATGCAGAGCATATGCTTTCACCATCAGTGAATGTCTCGTCATCAAGTGTGAATTGCTGAGGGTAGGCTGATCCACCTCTTTTTGATTTTACATATTTCCAAAAATTCTTTGGATTGTCTTTAATAAGATTCTCAATATTATCCGTGAATCGTTGAAAGCACTGGTCCTCCACACGATGCTGTCGTGACCGAAGTAATTTAAAGTCGTCGTAATCCCTAGGGTTACCGTGCATTTTCCATCTTCTATGAAATTTAAACTTTTCTTGTGTAATTTTAATTAATGCAGGGCTGTACCAAACCGGATACGAACCATTAGTTGATATTACAGGAACATATAAAGCGAAACATTCATAAATTTTAGTATAAAACATATTGACAGCATCGTCTACAGAACCATCGCTTAACACGTCGACCCAGTCAACCTGCTTAAGAAATCTATTTATACTGGGGTATTCACCCCTGCGAAAATTAAAGCGCGGTTGAGGTTTTTCTTTTAATGGTGTAAATTGTAGGTCGTGAATATCGATGGTGAAAGTGGGGTGAAAAGTGTCAAGTTTTGATAATGGGGAGGTCTCGGTGACAGTTAACTCTAAATTACTAAAACATAAATCAAGTACATTATTACAAGAATTTAAAATCCGATTAAATTGTTTAAAACCTAAAAAATACATTTCGTCTACTAATGTTGTAGCAGCTTGTTGAACATCAGTTTTACCTGTGTGTAAGCATGAGTAACCGTCAGTAGACCAAGCCATACAGGGCAAATTAAAGTCGCCCACCAACAGGTAATTATCGGATGGGTACAGTTCGCTAAATTGCACTATACAACGAGTTGCACTTTCAATTCGATGCGAAAGAGAATCTTCATCAGGTGGTATATAAATTAAAATAATATTTAAGTTACCAACTGCGCCCACTCTCCTCCCCGGCACCACTACGCAGAGCGATTCAAAAGTATCACTTACCCATTCACTCCTGGAGGCTTACCATCACCTTTTGGAAAACCATCATGTTTTATGAACGTTTTGTTATAAGCTTACAATAAGATTTTTCAAATTCGTACCACAACCTGCACAAAGTAATAATACTTTATTCCTGCCAAAGAACGAATGATGTTGCGAAATTGTCTATTCCCTGCTAGCCATCACTACGGCTTATTTGCTATCTACACTTGACACTGGCAGAAATTACTTCCAAGAGGAAAGTAGATTGCCAAAACAAGGGGTTGGCAACTGTCAAAGTGGCGCTAGCATAGCTAGTTCCCAAAACATAATAATTTTATATGGTGTATGGAAGAAAACAATTCCAAATAATATTATGACTCGCTGTATTGTACCAAAATGCTCTGAAATTGGAGTACATCATATTCCCAAAGATAAAAATATTCGTCGGCGTTGGTTAAAGCCATACGCCGTGTCAATTTAATTCCGAAGCCTAGTTAGAGGTTATGTTCAAAACATTTTGTGGACAATGACTATGAAAAAAGCAGTAAATATACAGGTAAGCTGTTTAAATTAATAATAAAATACCAAAAAGTATATATTTTGAAAGATCAGTTATAATAGAAATTCTTTTTTGGAACAATAATAATGTTGACATAATTTTTTGTTCTAGGTGTGGATCATCAACGTAAATACCTTAAGAAAAATGCTGTTCCATCTATTTTTCAATGGAATATACAACCGGTTTCAGAAAAGGCAGTTGCAAGAAAGATAGATTAGAGTCCCGGGTCCCGGAATCTCAGAAAGAAACAGCTTTTTGAAATGCAGATGCCGTCAACATCTCAGTGCTGTGAGGACATAGTGCCGCTTGTAAAAGATAGCAGTGTGTGCATGCTGCATGGACAGTAATGTATCTCATGTGGTTGAATCTGAGATGAATACTACTGTTCCTACTCCACTTTCATTAGAAAATAAAACAAACCAAGAAACTCAAACTCCACATATAGTTACTAAGAATATTCTCAACTGAGCTTTGCCTTTTACTTGCAGACCAGAAATTGGCTTGTTAAAGGGTACATATCGAAAGGCTTATTGGGTTAACTAAAACATATTTGATATTGCAAAATAATTTTAACCATTTTTATGTGCCCTTAGCATCAAAAATATTTTCAATATGTGTCATGTTGTGTAACTTTAAAGAAGGGATTGTAAATAAAAACTGATTACAATATTATAAACAAGTGTTTTATTGCATTAAGAGGTCTGTCACATTTTTTATAGAAATAAAATATTCCTATGATTAGGTACCTACTTACTAGGATAAATAATGCTTATCATAGTCTTATTAGAGGTGGTAGAGTTGTGTGGCTATTAATATCCAAATAAGTTTCTTCTGATGGTAGCTGCATTGTTGAATCTTCATCATCACCATCAGGACATTCAGGACGCCAGAAATGAAAGTTTTTGTCATAAAGCTCCAACCTGAAATAGGATATGGTTGAACAATTTTTTTCCATATTTTGACTGTAGTTTGCAACCTAAAATTAATACTGCTCGATAAACCAGTTACTGATTGAGTAAAAAACAGCGTCAGTAAAGTAGAATAGAAGATTTAGTAGAGAAATAAAAATACCTTTTAACAAGATCTGCTTTTTTTCCTCGTAAAGAAGCACCACGTTTTATTAATTCACTGTCCATCCGAAAACAAGTGTGTCCATCAGCCATTTTTGATGTCCCCACTGCTGGGGCACAGGCCTTCCTTATGGGTGGTAAGGAGGATGGGCCATAACCCACCACGCGGGCCCAATGCGGATTGGTGGGTGTTAACGACTGCAAATGCAGCCGGGACCAACGGCTTAACGTGCCTTCCGAAGCACGGAGGAGCTCGTGATAATAAATTTTTGGTCAGCCATCCCCATGACTGACCCTTGCGAACGTTGCTTAACTTCCGCAATCGCTGGGCCAGGCGCTAAACCACTGCGCCACCGAGCTCCTCCGAAAACAAGTATTTGTTATCAAATAGAAATGAAACATAATAACTATAATATTACATTCACAATGAAGAACGATATGTATAAAAACGTTTCACTTACTGTTTATGACGCAATTTCCAATTTCTAAATAAAATAACTCAAAATAGTTTTGTTTCCGTCGAGAAAAAGCAACTTTTTTAAGACTGCAAAATTTCTCAATATTTGACACAAAAACAATAATGCTAGCTGTCAAAAGACACGTCGTGGTACGGTTTAAGTGAACGATTGAACGATGACGTCACAAAACTTCCAACGGAAACATTATTACAATAATCATACTTTATGAAGGTCGTGGTACGAAATAGCATGGTAAGAATGTTATAATACTGCTCTAAGACATGGCAGTAGGCACCCTGATTGTGGCGCAGAGATTACGACGGACGCAGAGCATTACCCCACCACCAGATTTCTTATTTGTGGCGGCAAGATCACGATCACAGCGAAAAATATCGTACCTACCGTCGCAAATTTCTGAGTCGAGAATGTCACTCTGCAACCAAGTTTCTGTTAATAATAACAAATCATAATCATTGCGGAGTATATTGTTAAACATGTTCAAACATTTTGTACGGAGTCCACGGACATTTTGATAATATATCTTTAAATCGGATCTATTATGTACGTTAGAAGCCATTGATAATAGGTAAAAGTAGAAATATTTTTCTGTGACGCAGTTTCGTTCGGTTACACAAACTTGATTTATAAGAAATATTTGTGTGAAGATAATATGTGTACAGTATTGCATTATGTTGAATTATAGTCAGTAATAATAAGTAGAGTATGGATATTATTGGGGCAAATAAATAATTAAATAAGAAATAAATATTATAGAAAAAATATATAAATAAATTAGAAAAAAATAGTATGAACTCACCATTATTCTCACAACAAACATGTTTTATAAAATAACAACTTATTATTAATTTGGAAACAAACGAGCACATATTGGTTAGGTAGATATGTGCTGCGGATAAATTATTAACAAATATGAGGTCACTTAAATACACCAGCATGAATACACAACATAGTCACACTATTTTACTTAGATCAGAGTCGGATTTTATATAAATTGCGGGGGAGGTGTCGTCTTTGCGGACAAAAATTTTCCCGTCCCGGACCCATACATATTGATACCTAGCTTCAGATTTCTTCAGATTTCTTCTTCTTCATGAAGAGAAGTTTGTTCGAAGGGGTTAAATGCTCATTCAAATATATCTTCTTCGTATCTCCTGCGACATCGATATCCGCAGTGGTCAATCCTTTCTTTGAGCGGGTTCCGGAGATCATCGCATCTCTGAGCAATCGTGAACGTAATCTGGCCACAATTAGTCTAGGGCGACCAGCTATCTTGTTACGTGGTTGTACTCTCGTGACGTAGTCAATATCTTGAGTAACAAGTTGAACACCTACATAGGCTGCAATATGGAGGATTAAGGTCCTTAGATCCTCGTTTTTCTTTTCAGGAATACCAGATATTTCTATGTTTTGACATCGATCACGTTGTTGTTGCATGTTGAGTTCAGCTTGCAAATCACGGACCTGCCCCTTCAAGTTGGATATATCGTTGACACTGGACTTAGATGTTTTTTCTGAGTCTTCGAAACGACGTGCGAGAGTTTCATGTTCTATGTACAAACTATTATATTTGTCATCCACTGATTTTAATTCCTGTTTGATGCTTTCTAGGTCGCTCTTAATCACAGTAATAATATCTGTTCGAATATCAGAAATCTTGCTCTCCAGGTCGTTCTTCCAGCTGCTTAGCTTGTCGGTGATTTGAAAGGTGTACTTTTCAAATAATGACGACAAATCTTCCGCTTCTCCAGAGTGTGTACCGGTATCCTCACGAACTTTGCGTTTAGTATTACGGCGAGTGACGATAGTGTGATTATCCTCAATTTTAGAAATATCAGGGGTTGAGTTTGTTTTCGTTAAATTGATGTTTCCGGAATTTTCCATAGTAGGTACTTATTGTGCAGTGCAAATGCAGGCAGCAGCAACAACAACACACACACGACGTTTGACAGTTCGCGGCACGGATCAGCGGTGCCAGAAGGGGACAAACTACGCGTGTGGAGCGAGACGAATTATTTTCTCCGATAGTCACTGCAATCCAAAATAATCCCGATGCACTAAGAAATAAGCTTGATTTTTGCGAAATATATTTAGGGAATAATTAAAAAATAGCTGTAGCACGTCTGCTTCGAACAGCGTTCGGACGAGGAATACTGTCAATTTTCACTCCGGCGGATACTAACTCTTCCGACACCAATAGCTATCTTAAATGAATCCGCAAATAGTCTTCTTTTTGAATCGAATTGTCAAAAGTTACGGAAACCACAGAGTAAATATACAGAAAGCAAGCATCGGACCCGTACGAAAGCTATCGAAAAAAATAACGCGCGCAAAAACATTCGATAGAGTAATTTTGTATGGGAAATTTATACAGCGCCATCTACCGCCGAAAAGCGAAATTAAAATTTTCAAAGACAAATCCTCTTTCGAGTACGTTTTTTTCTCGATAGATGTTCGTGCTAGGGGTACAGATACGGAAAATTTCGGACATTTGTGAATAAAGGCCCAGATGAGGAAAATTTTCGTACTTATTTTGAAAACCTGCATGCAAAATGTAGTTTATTAAAAAAAAAATTACAGACTAACAGTAACACAATAAAATACCTATTTTCATTTGTTTCATAATATATCCCAGGGTTTTTTTTTAATTCCCATTCAAGGTCGCGTATTTACCTCATCGCGCGTGCCTTGAATGGTCCAGCCGGGATCAACAGCGGACCACATTGGCGGGCCATGTGTTACGGGATCAACGGATTTAGGATTTATGCGGTTTGCGTTGGGAATAGATAATAAACACAAACAGGGTTGCTATACACATAAAAATAATACTATATTTCATTTTTTTTAATGTTGCATTGTTTTCAAGAAAAAAAAGGTAAATTAATATTTTTCATATTGCACATGGTTTTGGAAATATTTTCATAAGAAATCTATATCCAATCTATTTAGCGGAAAACCCAATAAAAATACAAATCTTAAAGTTCTGGTCAACATATAAAAGAACATATTTTTTAAAGTCTTTTATATTTATATTATAAACCACTTTTTTTTCTGTACCACGTACAAAAGTTAAGGTCACATTATTTTCTACGCTGGTTTTTCTATTCGTATTTATGTATATTCTACTATCCTTACTAATATCTGTGCTAATATTATACCGGGTGTAACAAGACCCTCAACGAAGCCGAGGTATTCTGCCCATCATCAGGACCATTTCTGTTCAAAATTATTTCTGGGAAACGATTTTAACTTTTGGTGTTAAAAAGCATTGCATACATTACCACGCAATGTAACGCGTACAAAAGACCGCGCCTGCGAGTAAATGCTGCACAGCTGCGTGCGGCCGAGTTAAAAGGCAACGTTTATGTGCGTGCTCATGAAATACATTGAGGAATGACGTTTTGAAGCCATTGTTTGTTGCGAAATACATACATTTTTGATAATGTTTCTGTAGACAAAAATTAGGAAAGAACGAATAAAATAAGATTTCATAAAAAAAACGACTTTGACCTTCAATAACTTCGTAGTTATTGGTTTCCCAGGTATAGTCTAAAAGACAAAAATGGTCCTGATGATGGGCGGAATGCATGGACTTCGTCTTCGTTGAGGGTCTTGTTACACCCGTTAAATGCGAAAGTCCGTTTATTTGTTTGTCACGCCTTCACGTCTGAACTATTGAACCAATCATCATGAAATTTTACGCACACGTTGTCAGGGATACAGAGAAGGACATAGGGTATCTTTCATCCCGAAAAAAATATTGTTCCCGAGGGATAGCAAAAAAACTTTCCACGCAGACGAAGTCACGGGTGGCCGCTAGTAAAAAATAAGTTTGCTCATTATGCAAAAAACATGCAATCAGCAACGACGTTCCAGAGGGCAGACCACGAGTGCACCACTAAAATAATAAACAAACAAAACAAAATATAGGAAAAAGATACAAAAATTCGGTTAAGCGGCACACAAGCCAAAACCGAACCGTTGGATTACCCTCGAGTGGGTAGGTACGCGGTTCAAGTGTAGGGCTATAAGATAAGCGATCTGAAAATATTAGTAACTATACCTACACTAAGGCTTAGACCGTCAAACTGAACAACTTTGTCCATGGGACCAACGTGATCAGAGAAAAAACAATCAGCTGTTCCATACGTTTTGGTCGAGTAGATATTAACGTTTTCTATTGAACATCTGATTATCTTTTGCTCTGCTCAAGTTGGTCTCATAGACAAAGTTGTTCAGTTTGATGGTCTAAGCCACACCAAAAAAAATTTCGAGAGTTTAAAAAACACCCTTTACCTAATACCGTGGTAGGTAAGTACCAAATGGTAAGGATGGTCAGGTCAGGTTGTCAAAAACTAAAATTCAAAAATCGAAGAGCTACCTACCTATTCTTCTTATATCTACCTAATTTTGATGATATGCGAAGTGATAATTCTGGTTTACTTATATATTGGCTTTTGTTAATTTAAAGTTTCAAGCAGAAATTAATCAAATACTTATAATATACCTTTCTTACTATTTGTTCTCTAAATTCTCTGACGTCAGCATTTTGTTCTGATATCGCTCTTCTATTGATACGGTTTGTAGTTATATATTTTTTTTCATTGTGTTGATGATTTCAGCAAACTATTTAGATTAGCGAGAAGAACCGATAGCCAGCGTTGGGGCGGATGGAAAGGTTCTGCAATGGCGACCGCGCACTGGATGACGACGCTCCGTGGGTAGACCCCCGACAAGGTGGTCTGACGATCTGATTAAGGTCGCGGTGCGCCGCTAGATGCGGGCAGCGCAGAACCGATCGTTGTGGAGATCCTTAGGGAAGGCCTATACCCAGCAGTGGATGTCATGATAATATGATGATGATGATGAGATCGATTATTTGGAGCCATCATGATGGAAGGAACTCAGCTAGTCTCTGCGTTACCTAGAATTAGATGTCAAAGGTGCGCCAGACGTTTGGGGTCAAGGGTACGTCCTGCTTAAACGTCACTCGGGGAGGCTCCTTCCTTGCACCCCAACCCAAGCACTAATAACCCCAAGTACCTATACCTACCAATAACACCAAGTAGGTACCAAATATGTACCAATAACAAATCCGCCCGCCCGTTTAGTGGCCCGATTCAAACAAACGTTACGACTGAAGCAATCCTTTTTTTCCGCTCGCCTCTCCTTCACCGGGAAATGACTTTCCGACTCTTAATCTCTGTGGCAATCTCATTAAAATTTCATAACTCAAAATTGCGATAAAATGAAAAATTTCATAGGTCTAGTGTCTGTTTCTTTAGTTGCGTTAAAATTTAACAACTGCAAGATGCGAACCGAAATAGAAAAAATAGCTTAGCTTAGTTCAGGCTGAATGTAAAGGTTGACAATTATATTATTTATGTAGGTACTTCTTAGGTACTACGAGACTTTGTGATTTATCATTAGCGAAGTTATCTTTTTTTATTACAATCATATTTTATGATAAAATATACCTATATTATACAAATTAAAACACTGAATAGGTTATAACGTAACTACCAGTATGTAATTTAGTAGTTAATTCATCCAAGACTGTACTCCTAGCACGAATATCTATCGAGAAAAAAACGCGCGTAAAAATACTCAAAAGAGTAATTATCTATGGAAAATTTCATTTCACTTTTAGGCGGTAGACGGCGCTGTACAAATTTCCCATACAAAATTACACTATCGAATGTTTTTACGCGCGTAATATTTTTCGTTAGCTGTTCGTGTTAATTTTTTATTATCGTGACATTTCTAGAGGAGTACATGTTTATAAACGACTAACATTTACATTAAAACAAACAAAACAACATACTCAAAAGCCCCACTTTATTTTCATATCGGGTCATTCTGAACTTACCATCCAAATTTCGAGGATGTGTCCAGTCCATGAAACTAAACAACTTTCTCTAAGAAACATGGTGTCGAATTTTGCCACAAAACGTTTTGGTCATCTCATACTAAATTGATCACGTGATCTAGTCGATTTTTTTTACATATTTGGCCATGTGTTCCTTAGAGAAAGTTGTTATGTTTCATGGACTAAACACATCCTCAAAATTTGGATGGTGAATACAAAATGACCCTGTATAATAATAATCTTACTACATAACAATAAACACATTTTATCCCTAGAAGTCAGCATTAATGAGAACAAGAATCAAAGCCGCACAACTCTTGCTCCGAGCTCCGCGGAAGGAACCGCACTCCGCTGAAAAAAACCGGAAGCGCACAAAACAAACAACGATGCACATTGGCGCCTCTTTGGTTGTGCTTTGTTTCAGGTGCATTATTGTTTGTTTTATTTGTTGACGCTTTCTTAAGTTCTAAAGAAACGAGAAGTTACCAAGACATGGCTTAAAGGACTTTGCATCCAAGCCAAAAATCTTAATAAAAAAAAACTAGCGGCCACACGCGACTTCGTTTACGTGGACTGTAATGTACGTTTCACACTAACGGCGTGAGTCGGGCCGCGCCAGAGCGCATTTTACAATTTGCTGAAGGATATATTTTAAGCCTCCATATCCATATACAGGGTGTAACAAGACCCTCAACGAAGCCGAGCTCTACATATTCTGCCCATCATCAGGACCATTTCTGTTCAAAATTATTGCTGGGAAACAATTTTAATTTTTGGTGTTAAAAAAGCATTGCTTACATTACCACGCAATGTAACGCGTATAAAAGACCGCGCCTGCGAGTGTATGCTACACAGCTGCGTGCAGCCGAGTTGAAAGGCAACGTTTATGTGCGTGCTCATGAAATACATTGAGTGATGACGTTTTGAAGCCATTGTTTGTTACAAAATACATACAATTTGTATAATGTTTCTGTAGACAAAAATTAGGAAATAACGAATAAAAAGAATTCCATAAATAAAAATGAAAAAAAAAATTGACTTCGACCTTCAATAACTTACCGCTTACTGTAAATCTCTGACACCTCTTAGGTTGGCTGGAAGAGATCTCTTTAGAGATAAGTCCACCTTTGCTCACAATTATTATTATAAATTATATAACAATAATTATTAGTGCAATAAAGAATATATATATAACTTCGTAGCTATTGGTTTCCCAGGTATAGTCTAAAAGACAAAAATGATCCTGATGATGGGCGGAATACGTGGACTTTGGCTTCGTTGAGGGTCTTGTTACACCCGTTAGGTAATTATGTTCTATATTGGTTGTAATTTACGCAGCTTGGAACCCGACCGGCTCTGCGCGAGCCGGTCGGCACCATCCGCACGCGTCGGTAGCCGGTCGGTTTTGCGTGCAAGCTGCGGCAGATATGGTCGGCTGCTCTCGGTTGCCGACGCACCCAGTGACACTGACTAACTGAAGACCGTGCCGACGGATGCGCGTGCATGTCGAAGGATGCGGACACGGGCTGACGTATACGTGCGTACGAATCCACTGCGACACGTCAGTTTGTGTGAATCGTGTTCACACCAACTTGCGTGTGTGCGTTGGTGCGTGAATGTACGAAAACAGTACTTTTTATGATAGGTAGGTCTAACCTTTTCTGTATCCCTTGCCAAAAGGTCGGAAAGTTGAAAAACTAACAAATTAATTTTAATACTACGCCAAAAATAAATTACGCGTTGCAATCCGTAAAAGTGATTAACTTTAATTAGAAAACAAGTTTCACAATTTGTATATTTGTATAAGTATACTTAACCAGTTCTAAATCGTTCCAATAGTGTACCTACCGTTCAGTATGGAAGCTATTAGTATAAAACTCCGTATTTGGAGCTCGCAGGTTAGTGGGTTTGACCTGGAGAGTAGAGCACACATCGCCTATCTCTTGTCTGATCGAGAAACAACGCAATGCAATGCCGATATTATAACGAAGAGCCTACAGACAAAGTGGCGTAAGTCAAAAAATAAACAACTCAATAATTTTATCTAAAAGAAATAAACTGTGTAAAGTGTTTAATTTCTAAACTGTAAAAGTTATTTAGGTTTGAAAGAAGGAAGAAAAAATCTGTCTAATTTATTGTGATTTTCACTAAAAATCTCTTCTCATTTTCTGACTCTTTAGATAAAAAGTAAATTTTTGGATATACGCTGCTCTAATTTTTATCCAATGGATTTAGTTTTGTGTATTCAATCACTCGTCATTTATATTTTTGATTATTATTTTGGCACATAAAAGTCATTACATGAAAATTGCATAGACAAAACAGTGCTGAACTATGAGTTGGATGTTCCTGTACATCGTCAACCCATCGTTATGGTGGATGGTAAAAATCTTGAAATAGTAAGAGTAGACCACGGCTGTAAAAAAAAACTAAGAAAAACTAAAAACAGTCGAATCAAAGATTTTTTTTGTAAAAAAAAATATCAACACGCTTTTTTATTGTTGGTGTAATATTGTTTGTACTAAGTATTGCGCGCCAAAACAAATGGAAATAGTAAAATCTCGCCTTACGCAACTTCTGACGCTAGGTACAGTCAACCTAATTAACGGAGGGTCAATTATCCCGGCCGGTGGATGAGTGGGCGGCGTTAACTGTACACCCGTTAATGAGACAATCGGTTACGCGCCACTGCACCTATCTGGCTGTTCTGAATACGTATGCTTGTACACAAAAGTGGTACAGAACCTTCTCGGACATAAATTTGTCGCTCATGAAACTTAGAGCATTTTAATGCTCTAAGTCATGAAAAGTGCCAATAAAAAAGAAAGCTTTGGATCTTGATGGAGACAATAATTAGCACATTATTGAAGAACTATACGTTATCTTGTCGTACTGAGTACACTTTAACGAATTTGATACAATGACATCTGTTGTTGATAGTGTTTTGTCACGTCAAAAGTAAAACATGGCCTGTAATTTAAGTTTGCACAGTTGCGTTTACTATACTCAATAACGACTTTTGTATACAATTTGGCACAGCGCCCCTGGTGGTAACTACACTAAACTAAAAGTTGTCATACAAATGTCAACTACAGTCGCTACCTATTAAGCGTAAACCATAATACGCCTACAGGGCCCGATTTGTTTATACATTTCGATGTCTACGTGCAGTTTGATCAGTATCTTTCTAATTTCTAATTGGCTGACGCAATGAACACCAAATAGTTTAATAATTTACAAATTGTCACGTTTATTAAATTGGTCCTGTTGACAGCGTTTTGTCATCGCGTGTACTTAATGAACTATACACACACATCTCTTGGCACATTTCGCTCATAATTGCTCGACTGTCGTGCGACTACGCGTGCGGGCGCGTGACGGATCGCGACTGCCGCCAAGTGCAACTGCACCTTATGGTATTATGGACCACTTTATTACATTTTGTGAAGGCCCAACTAAATTGTGCACAAACGCACCAAGGACTTTCTGAAGACCAAACTCTACATCTCTCTCTACGTCGCATATCTAAGTCTACTATATTGGAGAGAGAAGATTAGCCAGAGAAGCCTATTAAGGCGAGGCCAGTTCACGATCTGATGAAAAGTCTGATTTTTGAACTTCCAATGTAAAGAACTGATGTAAAATTCTACTTCACAAAAATTACTGTAGACTGAAAAAGAAACAAAGAAGCAAATTAACCGAACAGAATATTGAAAAACGGCATGGTAACTCTGTAAAAAAATCCTGAATAACACCATAAAAACTTATAAAAATAAATTTCAAATCGTCAGATTTCGTAATTTTCAACGACAGTGATATGATTTTTTATGCAAAAAGGATAGCTTTTTTATCGATCTAACACAATAACCGAGTACATTTTTAATAAATGATCCATAAATGATCGTATTTCAGAAATCAATAAAAATGTACTAAAATTCGTCAAATTTCTGGCGAAGCGTCAATTAAAGTTATGCAATATTCAACCTTATTCTAAAGACATAGTGAAAGAGTAAATTTCGTGAACTGGCCTCGCCTTAATCTGTTTTAGAAAAAGAGCTTTTAAGCAACGTGTAGCTAGGTGTTTCTGTCACGTTAAAAAAACCAGCTGTTGATAGTGTGTTTCACATTACGTCACCAATATTATTGCCGCCCGCGACTTTGTGTGGATATTTTTCCTAGTTGCCTAAATTTTCATCCTCATTTCACATTCTCTTTGTTATATTTTTAACTAAAAGTAGCTATGTTCCTCTACATATTTCAATATATCTCTTTATTAACACGTTCGCTGCGGCAGGATTTTTCTATACTTTCCATTCCTTCGTTACAAGGTCTATACACCTGGTAATAAAACTTCCATTGTGGCGGCACAAGGCTTATAGACCCTGTAACATTTAAGAAACTTTAAATCCTTTTTTGGCTTCATGCAAAAAGATATATGATTTTTTTGCTTTGAATATAAATAACAATGAACTAATTGACATACACCTGAAGGCGTTCGTTAACAGCTCGCTTAGTTTAAAAATTAAACCTATATTTATAATACAGGGTTTATGCACCCTGTGCCGCACTGAATTTAGGCTTACCGCTGACGGGCGCTATTTTGTAGCTGCGATAAGCGCGGCGTTAATCGCGGCGATATCGCTGCGATAAACGCGGCGATAATCGCGGCGACAATCACGGCGCTTTTTAGTCGCTGACGTAGGTTAACCCTAAAAGGCACCCGGTAATAATATTATAGAACAATCACTTTTATTATTGCTAAGCTCTATAAAATAAAGTTTATGATTTATTTATGTCAGTAATTATATACTTTTCACAAATGAAGCAAACAATGTATACGATTCAAATGTCTTCAGTACCCTTAGCACGAACAGCTATCGAGAAAAAAAACGCACGTAAAATTACTCGATAGACGATTCTCTATGGAAAATTTCATTTCGCTTATCGGCGATAGATGGCGTTGTACAAATTTCCAATACAAAATTTATTTATCGAATGATTATTTTTTTGATAGCTGTTCGTGCTAAGGGTACAGATCCTTTTATCGTCAAAATAGTGTGAAGAACAAAAATTCTGCTTTTACTTTATATGCGCAAATTCAAGAATTAATAAAAATTTGTTCGATACCTACTGGAAGGTTTTGACCCCGAAAAAAAATTGCGAGTCGCTCGAAGTGTTTGTTTTGCAGACATAAGCTAGTTTTTGTATTACATCATTTTATGACATATTAAAAAATAATATTTTTATCCATGTTCCACAAACGGTATTTTTTATGTGTTTTAACTGTTACTGTGTATGTTACTATGATGAGATTTTGATGACATGTTATAGTGTGTTTTATATTCGCAATATACTCACAAAGCCAAAGGGCTTTGATATACCACATGGTATGAAAAAAATCTTTGTAAGTACTGAAAACTTTATGACATCACAGTTTCTACCCCCGCCATTTTCACGCTTTTCATCTTATATATTTGTGATCGGGGCATCGTATTGAATGCATCGATACCACATTTTCGTATTTTCGTGATGACTTGTGCGAAAAATAACCTCAAACCCTATAATTACCGATCGGCTAACAGTACAATAGAATATTTTATTCATGTTTTTCGAACGTTATAGTTATCTTTTTTACTATAAGTTCTATACTATAAGGAAGGAAGGTATGTTTTTACATTTTTCATTATAAGTCGAACACTATGCGGCCTAAAAAAAGAGAAATGTTTGAAAATGTGCTAACAACACTCTTTCATTATGTTATGATACCCACATGCCCTACTAGTAGCCTCACTTCAAATTTTTAAGACCCCTTTTCAATTCCTGCTGTAAAAAAAACATCCTATTTGCAAAATATTTGGGCAAACGTCATCTTAAACTATTCCAAATTTCAAGTTGATACCATTAATAGATAGTTATCGAGATATCCAGCTGTGACAGACAGACAGACAGACTGAGTCACACCATAAGGGTTCCTTTTTACCATTTTGCTACGGAACCCTCATAAAGAACCCATAGAATGCTTATGGTTTTTCTTTTTTTGTGTAAAAACTCGCAATAGGAAATAATACGTAAAACTTTTCGCAGATGGCGCCATTGTACTCTGTGGTAAACAAAAATGGTTTTGATTGGCTAAAATACGTCAGAAATTACATTTTACATCTGAAACATCAAATTTAACGAATTTAGGACAGTCGCATGTGGCGCCATTACTTCCTCAGTATTATCCCCTATTCCATGCCCAAAATCATCTTACTTAAAAAACTGAATCTTGCGATTCTTTTACGCAAAACAGAATTAGGTAGGTAGGCATTGTTATGGAAAACATATTTAAACGGCGACTGCTTTGATTTTCATTATTTATAAATAAATAAAATTTACTAGATGTTTGTTCTTAGACAATCCGACAGTGATTTCAATACGATTTTATTAGCGACTAGTCAAATTCTTTAGCTAACTTGATGTTTCTTTTGTTACGTTTACGTTAAGTTTTCCATAATAATATAGGTAAATTATAAACTTATGATAATCCCAGAACAATAATTGCCTATAACCGACCTTAGGTTCGTAGTGTGTTCCTACCTTTTTTGGAACAGGATTAAAAACTATATAAATTGGTAAGCATATCATGTAATAATAATTCTCTTACTTTTTATTGCAAACTCTACCATTACAAAAATAATTATGTCAGCCAGCGAAAAAAATTGTGGTGTCTTTTAGGGTTAAAGCCGCTTGTCACTCTTGTCAGTGTCATTTCGTGGGCGATTAGTCGCCGAGCTATGTGTGAGCTACTTTTTGTAGCTCGTGGGCGTTTACGTATTGAACTCCATATGTTCTATTCTGGGCTACAAAAAATCGCTCGGCGATTAAGCGCCCGTGAGCGTTGGCGCTAAGGGAAATCTGGTGCATATTTTAGGGATGTGAAATAAAAACATCGATGGTCTTAATTAAGTTTAATATAATGAAAAAAAAGATAAAACAAATATGAATTAATGTTTTTCAATGAAACATGGGTAACAAAAGATTTTTTTGCACTGAACATATTCAGTTAAAAAAAAACACTTTTTTACTAAAGGTTCGGAGTTTTTCGTAACATCCAACACACTTCCTCTTCTTAACACCTTTTACCAAATTGTGTTTATCAAGTTTTCGTGCGGGTTCTGAAAAGATTAATTTATTTTTTATTTGTATGTGTATGTATGTGTTTTATATATATACAAATCTTTCCTCTTTATAATATTAGTATAGAGTACCTATAGAAGTAGATACGCACTAAATGTTACTTTTCTGTAATAAAACAGAGAATAAAAACCTGCCTGGGTAGGCAGGTACCGGTGCCGTGGGTACAGGAAATGTAATTAGGTAAATAAAATAAATAGTAATGATGATTCACCTGTCTTTGATTTATCAATCTATGATTAGATTTAATATTCACTGCATCACTGTCCTCACAAACATCGTAGACAATTTTTTTTGGCACCTTTTGGTTGGTCTTGACGCCATGTCGACGCGTGCGTTTCGTGGTGAAAGCAAGCCAACACTAGCCGCGCGAAGCGAGCGCGGGGTGCGGTACCAGGTGCGCGGGGTACAAGGTGCTTCGACCAGGTTACGCACTGTGATGAAATTTTATTTCATCCATGCGGTGCCAGGTCTAAAAACCTGGTATTAAGGTAGGTACACCATTGGATTCTATTTTAAGAATACATCTTAGATATATATTCATCTCTTTCCTACACCGAACCAAGTTAAAGTTATGCCTTCCGCGTGACAAGGAAGTCTATACTTTTCTTAGTCGCACTGTAAGCGAGGCGTATAGACCTGGTTTCGCACTCAACGTGTTAAGGCGTTAAGATGCGTCAAATGCCAATATTCAATTCAAATAATTGAAAGATTACGCGCGTGAAGCTATCATGGAGAAGATATAATATAATGTACTTGAAATAATACACAATAGATATAATAATATAAAAAATAGTTAAAAGTATTAATAAAAAATTGATGTAAAAAAATATTCCGTGGACCCTGTTTCTGGTCTTATTTGCAAAATTTCTCGCAAACAGAACATCCGTTTATGTTAAAACCAACACATAAAAATCCACGATGTTAATACCTACAATAATAATTGAACAGATTTTTTTAACGAACTTCAAAGCGAAGAAAAGTAATAAAAACATGTAAAAATTGAGAATTCGGTGCTAGTTCTCAATGCAACCGCCGCGTTGGAACGCGCACTGATTTGAACCCTGATTTTGAGTGAGTAGAGTTACGTTCGATTTCACTCAATCACGGATCGACCCGCTCGGATTGACGCATGTTAACGCTTTAAAGGAAATTAATCAACAAAAGTTAAAAAAAGTTAAAAGTTATTACCTAGAATGTATAAAATTCATTAGTGTAACGAAAACCTCCGATCGATGCCAATGTCACAAATCAAAGTACAAAACAAGTATTAAACTTTAATCCACAAGTCTCAGTACTCAATAACTAAGACCAATGTAAAATAGTGTAGGTAATCGGACTGAAATGCAAAATGTAGCCAGTCCATACGCATTAGTCTGCTAACAGATCTCATGCTATAAACCAACGAGCGGCGTCACCTCGGCTATCTGTTCTCACACACTGTCGCGGACATTTGTTTAAATTACATTACCATGTGCATACTTAAGCCGGTCCGCCGTCCACTGCATGATAAGCTATAGCCAGCTATGCTGAACAAATAGAGACTAATGGCGCCACAAGCGACTGTCCTAAAATCGTTTGATTGATTGAACATAGTCGAATGTCATGTTTCACGTATTTTTACCGTTGATAGCGGTCGGGTTGGCGCTAGTGCTATCTAGCCTATGCTTTGCATTAGGAAACTCCATTGATCTAACGAGCAGTATCACCTCAGCTATCTGTTCTCACACACTGTTGCGGACATTTGTTCAAATTACATTACCATGTGCATACTTAAGCCGGTACACCATACAGTGCAAGATAAGCTATTGCCAGCTATGTAAATAGAACTAGAGAGCGGCTTCAACTCGGCTTGACCTCAAGCACTGTTGCGGACAAGTTACATTATCATGTGGTTTCTTTAAGCTGTATGCCTCCTGTTCATTCAAGCCTTTCTTAGCTTTGCAATTTATGCGCAATATTTACCGACTAATGTACAGAGTTATATATTTTATTGTAAAAGAGTCCATGCTATACTATAGATATACACAACGTAACTACCATAAAAAGAAACGAGGCAGGAATTTTTCGTTTGTATTATATATGAACAAGTGTACAAGAACGGCAGTGTGGAGGGGGAATGCGCAGTATTATTTTTTAATAAAAAATTACTACTGCGCATACCCCCTCCACATTTGCCAAGCGCTCTTAGCTCGCCATGCAAGGTATATGTAGGCTTTATTCCAACATCCGTGCTTTCTATTAGTATATCTTTCAGTGTGCAGCTTCCCTACCAAGCTGTGCAACAGTATAGCGCGTGGGCGCAGCTTCGTGATGCGTGCAAGCTGATTAAATTGCATTAATGCAGGCACTAACATACTTAAAGTATAACCTTTGTTGGCACGGCATTATTCATGCAATAAGAAATGGATAAATTAGTTTTGCAATGTTTTTGGTAAATTGCTCTTGGGAATAGAAGTGAATATGCTCTTGGGATTCAAAAATATTTATCTAGTATTTTATATAGGTATAGCAAATACTATATTTCATAATGACGCTTGATAATTAAATTAAGTATATTTCTTTAAAATATTTTTATCCCATATTTTCACCACCATTTTTCACTTAGCTATCAAAAATAGGAAGCTATCAAAAATGCCCAAAGCCAAAAGACCGCCAAATTAAAAAAGATGGCTAACAGTCTCTACAATCCTTCTTTACCATAGTAAGTACATTTGCGGTGGTCCAGCTTTCATCCGAAAGTATATTTATTTTCATTTCTCATATTCGGAAAGTGATGTATATTTGAACTGAGCAGCGGGTCCAAAACTCTTCGTTCCACCCTAGGGTGGAAAAGTAATTTAAAAATAGAACTGAATTTGGCAATGAAAAAGTTTACAATAGTTAAAAACAAATGGTTTAAAAAAAGTTGCAGCCTTGTTGCAGCATTCACGAACAACAAAAAAACATGGTATAAACAGCCAGTGCAAAAATAAAAACATTGGGCGGAGCGGCCGGCGACGCGACGTGTTCCAAATTTAAAATAAGAAAAACTATAAAATATTGGAGGGAGACTTACCTAACTCTGTGACTTTGAGCTGTGTGTGCCGTATTAAAGTTTTGTGTTGATTTTGTATTTACTAAAAATGAGTTTAAATTTAAAACAAAAAGTTCAACTAAAATAAAAGAAACAATAAAACTACGCTGTAATTCGCCTACAGGAAACAACTACTTCAGGAGAGTCTCTGCCATGGACTTACCGTCTTATCAAAGACCAAAGAATATCTCCAACTTTTACAGGCATCCAACAAAGCCAAATCTGTCATCATAATAATTTATATCAAACTGTAAATATGGAATATTTATGCAAGAATTTAACTTTAAATTTCACAATTGTTCTAATTTTTCTAGGTTTTTAAAGATAAGTTGGTAGGTAATAATAATTATAAGGTCTACCAATGTAGTTACTAAGTAGGTACATGGTTTTATTAATAAACATTTTGGAATAACTAAGACTTTTTTACATTCCTGAACTTCGAAATGAAAAGTAGAGTGTTTAACACGGGTAAAAGTCATCAATTCCATTCTCGAACTATAGCCGCCCTCACTATGCTCGGGCGTCTAAATATCTCGAATGGGAATTGCTTTCTTTGACCCTCGTATAACAATCTACTATTATTCACTTCACAAGCTTTCGCGCTCACTAGACTTGAAAAAATAGTTTTAAAAAAACAAAAAACCGACTTCAAAAACCTACCTCTAAAAAGAAAGAAATAATATTCGTTATAAGTAATAAAAATACGTCTATTGAAGTCGGGTGGGGCTGGAGTACAGATTCCTTTTTTTTATTCTAAAAGCCCCACTCGACGTCAATAGACGTATTTTTATTATTACGAATATTATTTTTTGCTTTTTAGAGGTAGGTTTTTTGAAGTCGGTTTTTGTTTTTTTTAAACTATTTTTTATTTTTTTATTTTTAGTGTAGGTACCTTTTAGGTAAAGTATATTATAATATGTAGAAAAATCAGCTCAGCCAAACGTAAGATAATCGCGGAGAAACATACATACGGGTCAAACTGAGAACCTCCTTTTTTAAGTCGGTTAAAGAACCTACACATAAGATATCCCTCTTCCTACAAAAAAATAATTATCTTATTCAGTTCATAAACAAAGAAGTAATACGACCATTATTATCATCGAGGTAATTCACACAAAATCATACTATTTTCGTGCTTTTTTCAAAATTACTTGAAAAGTACTGAACCGATTTCCAAATTTTAAAAAATGGGACCAACTTGGGAGTGTACCTAATGTAATAACGTTTGAATCATTTCAATCGGTCCAGCCGTCTTCGAGTAATCGGTGGACATACACAACAAAAAAAAAACAAATATACAGACGAACATAGAACCTCCTCCTTTTTTGGAAGTCGGTTAATAAAACACTTTTTCGACTAACTAATTAGCAAAGTACATTCAATAAAACCACGCTAGTATCCATTAAAAAGTGTTTTATTTCATATATTTATTTATCCCGAATGTTACTCGTAGCGATTCCCGACACACACTCTTACATTGTTGCGCTCTGCATAATCCCGTTGATCCGAGAATACAGATCGGGATGCTATCCCCGTACATGCAAATGGGATGGGGAACTCGTGAGTTCCAGGACACAATGATATATTTCCGGTAAGCATAGTCATGTCATGGTAGTGATAATATTAACAAAGAGACAATTTACACCATATACTTGTAAAAAATTAGAAGGCTCTGCGTTACGTGAAATTTAAAAATCTTACCTCAATAACACTGTTTCATATAACTTATAATAATACCTAGGTATAGATAGGCATTTCTATTGTTCGAGAAGCTGTATACAAACAGTGTGTTTTTTTGTACAGTGATCAAACTTTGTGGTGTGGCTTAGACCATCAAACTGAACAACTTTGTCTATGGGACCAACTTAATCAGAGCAAAAAAATAATCAACTGTTCCATACATATTGGTCGAGTAGATATGATGTTTTCTTTTCACACCACAAAGTTTGATCACTGTTCAAAAAAACACACTGTATCATAAAACCTTGAAAACTGAAAATATCAACATAAAGGCTGCCGAAAAAATATCGTGTCTTGAGCATTTTTTAACCGACTTCCAAAAAAGGAGGAGGTTCTATGTTCGTCTGTATATTTGTTTTTTTTGTGTATATCCACCGATTAGTCGAAGACGGCTGGACCGATTGAAATGATTCAAACGTTATTACATTAGGTAAACTCCCAAGTTGGTCCCATTTTTTAAAATTTGTTAATCGGTTCAGTACTTTTCAGGTAATCTTGAAAAAAGATTCGGGTTGGGCTTTTAGAATAAAAAAAAGGAATCTGTACTCCAGCCCCAACCGACTTCAATAGAGGTATTTTTATTATTACGAATATTATTTCTTGCTTTTTAGAGGTAGGTTTTTTGAAGTCGGTTTCCTGTTTTTTTTAAACTATTTTTCTTTCGTAGTTATTAGTAAAAATGTTGCATTTAACCATCACCAGCAAACTTTTTCGTTTGTTTTTACTAACTGTAAATAAGGGTTTTTTTTACGGAGAGCACCCGTTCTCCATTAATTTCTACTACCTAGTATTTACAAACAGGGTTGTCATGTCAGTATATTGATAAGCAATTACTCTAGCGAGTTTATAAGGCGGTCATTATTATGTTCGTAATGCGACAACATCACAAATAACGAAAGCTATAATCGTCCAATCATGATGGGGTATAATTCATGACCTAAATTGGAGCATGGTTTAACCACTTATGCGAATTAGTATGGCATACGTAATAACGTCGATCATTAAGTTATTATATATGTGGGAGGCTCATTCCATATGTAGCTATTCAGGTTACAAGGACACTATTGTGTGACGATATGTGTCATTTTTGTGACTAAAAGATAATAAAATATATAAAAGTGCCGAAGGAATACATTGACTTAATTATGCTCAATTTAAAGTAAGTAAACTATCGTATATCGTAATCATCAGCAGGCAATCTTTATTAACATTTTTGGTAAAAAAAAGATTGGCTTTCGACTAGGAATTGGATAAATGTATCGACGTCAACACAGGAAATATTCCCAAATTTCTGTAAATGAATACTTAAGCTAGGGTTTCCTAGGATGATGCCGCTAAATTACGGCCGTAATATGACGGCACCGTCATCCTAGGAAACCCTAGCTTTACAGCTAAAATCTGTTTTAAAACAATCCAAAAAGTTAAAATACTTACTTATTATTTTTCCATACCATTCAATGTCTGGTAGGTAGCAAATGTCACAACCCTACAGTCTATAACAAGACGTCGCATCACATAATGAAGCAAGGGATATCACATCCGAATATCAGGAGTAACACGAGCATTCTCAAGCAATCGAAGGTTACGAGCAACGGCCCGCAAGGCGCGCGGGCTCGGAGCAAGCATCTTGAAGCTGTTGATCGACTGGACACTGGCTGTTTGATTTGTACACATCGTCTTCCTTATTTGGATATTGATGGAGCTGTTAATACAGCACAAATACATTTTGATTAGAAAGTTGTACTGAATCAACTTCTTAGTTGGATTGCACATTGGTGCAAGTCTTTTCGGATGTTAGCTTTTATGAAGTTATTGATTCGGATAACATAGTAATTATTTTTTTCAGATAATTTCACTACGTAAACGGCGCAAATTATCGAGCTTTTATCAGAAATAATTTAAGAATTAAATAATTAATCTAAGATCTTAGATAAGTCATAGGTGTGTAGGTTTTGCTGCAAAGTTCTTGATTCGCTCCAATCTACTCCATTAGAAGCGCGACACATAAATTAAGTAAGTAAAAGTCGACATCTGAAAATAGTAAAAAATATAATTTTCACAATTTATTTCTTACATTACAATTCTATTTGGTGCATTTTAACCCCTTAGTAGCATAATGTACAATTTGAAAAATTTGCACCTCTTGCAGAATGTATAATACACAAAATGTACAATTGTGACCAGCTGCTCTATATAAATACTTGCATCATATGTAACAATACTTGTGTATCGAGTAACAAGCGATCAAATACGTGAGATTTGCGACGTTCCTACAGGCCCTTATTCCTGGCCGTTCGCAGATATCTCTCGCCTCTGATCGTACGACAGAACAATGATATCGTACGGAAAGTTGGAGAGTCTACGTACGGATTAGTTGGTAAACTCGCAGCGTCCATCTTGGCGGATGTATAACAGACGGATTCAAAATTGGAATTAGATTTTACTGGTGGAAGTGGAAAAGGAGAGTCCGAAATTATGGTGTTACAATTAAGTTGGAAAGTGTTACGACTGTTTCCAAAAGATTTCATCGATGGAAAAATGGTAAGATATATAGATGTACCAATAATTTTAACAAGTATAAGGTATTCCTTATGGATTCCGAAAGAAGATGGCAGAAGAAGAATGAAAGCAGAATAAATGCAGTAGAGATGCGTTCGGTGAGGAAAACATGTGGAGTCAAATTAAGTGATAGAGTAAGCAATAACGTGATTCGTGAAAGGTGTGGTCTGAAAGATGATATAGTGACAAGAATTGAGAAAGGAATGCTTCGGTGGTTTGGTCACTTAGAGAGGATGAATGAAAGGCGAATCACGAAAGAGATATATTGTGCGAATGTGGAAGGAACGATTGCGCAAGGGCGTCCCAGAAAAACCTACGCGGACCAAATAGAGGTTTTAATAAAAAAGGCTGGTGTACGTAGTGACAAAAACCGCAGGGTATGTATGAAAAGATTGATGGATGTTAATGAAGCGAAAGAAGTGTGCAAGGATCGTAGCAGGTGGCGATCCATAGTCTCTGCCTACCCCCATGGGAAACAGGCGTGAGTATATGTATGTATGTATTCCGAAAGAGCTATGACAGAAAAGATGGTTTTTAATGAACTTATTATTTTATTACTTAGATAATTAAACAGATTGTAGTAACAGCTTGCAAATCTTAAAAAGTAAGTGACGTTGCTGTTATGTTTGTAACTACATGAATCTTATTTTGAAATACATTATTTCATTGAGTTGAACAGGTGTAGTTTAACTTGTACTAAAGGTGCTATAGGTACAACATAATTAAAAGATTAGTGTTTTAAGACCACAGTAAAAATGTCTCAGTTACACAATATGTATCAAAAACCCTGTCAGATACTGAAACATGTGATAGTGTTGCTAAAACTAAATAACATTATTTTAAAATTTGAGATTTTTGTATGCACAATGCTATTTTTATACAATACTAAATAATATACTAGAAAAAATACGACTCGCACCAGATCAATACTCAGACGGGAATCGAATCCGCGACCTTTGGATATCCGGTCCAATGCTCTGACCGCTGAGCTACTGAGCTACTGACTCGGGGGTATTAAATAACATTATGTCTAAAAACTACTTATTTTTTTCGTCTTTCCATAGTAAGTCGATCAGCTGACCAATTTTGCATGGGGGTATGATTTTTTTTTTCGTTTTTCGACCTATGTTCCATGGAGAATGTTGTTCAGTCTTAGCAACACTATCACCTGTTTCAGTATCTGGCAGGGTTTTGGTTAGATATTGTAGATGTTAATAGGATACAGAGGGGGTGATTTGTGCTCGTCATGATGTGTGCTATTAGATTGGCTAAACACATTTAAATCACATTACTCGCGTCCGCGATATATCAGCTACGTTTGGAGGAAATTGAATCCACCAATATTGCAACATGGAGCTTAGAAGAGCTTTCGTCAATTTTTTTATATTGAATGTTGCTTGCGATTTTCAAAAGCCATACCTTTTATTAAATAACAATACCTCATTTAATTTGAGCTTTTTTAATAAGAAAAAAAGAAAAGTTGGATTTCAGTTGAAAAATCTGTGATGTGTAATAAATATTACTTTAAGTTCTATTCTATTTTGTATCTAAATAACTAGAAATAATTTGTCCAAAATAAATTACGTATATTTAAAAAAAAAAAACCTTATCAACGTTCCTACTTAGATAAAAGGTAAGGTAGTCTGTAAGGTATTTATTATATTGGCCTAATATTGTAAACGATATTTCTGTAGCCTGAAATAAATGATTATTATTATTACTTTAAACCTTATTTGTTTTTCTTAAATATTATTAATATTTACATTAAATTTTGTTTTATTATTATTATTACTATTATAATAATTTGAAAATTTAGCTTTCTTTTTTTAGTTTCTTTTCTTATTGATAGTTTCTTATTCATATAATTTATGATTTCTTATTGTACCTATGTTAATACCTTCTCCAAACAACAGCATCTAAGGCACCCAACACACGTAACGAGTTATTCCCACATCGAATCAAGATTATTAATTCGGATACAGATCCGTTGCCGGCGGCATGCGGCCGACTTATCTGTATCCATTTGCCGCGTACGGGCGGCGTACGGTATCAGTTCGCAACCAATATCGTATCTATTCGCAGCCAATGTGATATCTGTTCGCGCCTCCGGTTTTTTTAGATGAGCTATGGGGAGCTTTAATCATACGGTTTTCTATTTCACTTTTGTTTCGGAGATATGGAGTTTCGAAATTGGAATAGTGTTGCATTTGTTTTGTTAACTGTTCTTTAGCTTTTATTTTTTAGTCTATATTCGAAAGATTTTCATATTATACTATTGATTTTGTTTTTCATTTGTTTCAATTAGCGTGCTTCTTTGAATTGCTAACTGTATTGTACCTAGAGAAGATTTTTATAAGAACGCAGATGCAGTAGGCTATGATTATGGGCTTTGTAAATTAACATTACCAATATAGGTACTTTAAATTTGAGCTAAACTTGTGTTTTTTAATCATCACTTCCTTCTTATATTATTTCTATCATCTTTTACGACTTTCATGTTAGAGTCTCTGATGCTTAAGACAGGATTATGATTATGGTTCAGAAAGATTTTTTATTATGCTAATGATAGATGTTGTTTTTCAATTCGAGTAACCTGCATTGCCAAGCTGGGTATGTACTTATGTTTAAAACAATATTCCTTTATAGTTATGTACTAAAGTTTAACGAACAACATGCGCTCAAAAGCGTGACTTTGGTATTTAGATCGTATCTATCAGTTATCAATCGCATTTATGGTGCATTTGACATTTCAGATTGGAATATTGCGTAGATACTGTATGTCATTGGTTTGACCCTAGACTGGGCGAGTCAATCACTCATTTTAGTAAAACGTAGCTCTATCAACATATTCTAAGTACTTAATTTATTATTTTCTCTAAAACAAAACAAAAACCCTTGTACCCTTGTAAAGTACTACTCTTCTGTCCATTATTTTTCATGTAAAAATTTTGTGTGTAGGTACTAAATATATAAATAAAATGAATAAAAAAATAAACATAATCGCATGCCTAAATTGTTCCGATTCCAAAGAAGTACCACAAATACCCAGACCAGCCTGCCTAGTATGACCGATTTATATCGCGTGATATAGCATTTTATCGACACTCAACTGTCAAATTCCTTTGTCTTTTTGACAGTTAAACGTAATAAAACGCTATGTCACGCTATATCAATCGGTCATGCTAGGCAGACTGAGACAGTAGAGAAAAAAATATTTCCTAAATTGACACAGTGTAGCGTAAACATAAAAAACCGAATACATGTCACGTCTAAATATATGTATGTATACAGTTCAAAACTTTGATGTACTCTTCATTTATCGAAAAAATATTTTTGTTCTTCTTTCTTCTAAAAATCTTGAAAAAATCTTTGTATGAAACAGCTGTTTTTTGTTCGCAATTTCATAATTGGTCCCATAGTAAAATTTGTTCAGTTTGATGTTCCCTATTTACCATATTCGGCATAGGGGTTATTTCCTAACACGTTGTAAAAATGTTACTGTACAAGCCAGCAATCCACCACACAGGTTGTCTTGTTAGGATTTAAAAGGCTTTTATCTACACTCACAACGTAATGTTCCAAATATGAATTCAAAAAAGGTACTATAAATACGTACTTTATTTACGTGAATAGGTAAAATAAAAAAAAACTCATTACGATGCAGTCAGCTGCATCATAAAATAACTTTTTTTCTCATTACGATACAGGGCAAATCCAAGAAGAAGGTAGTGCCGTGATATTAAAAAAAACAACGATATTTTCCCACATACTTTCCATGATTTAAAATGCACTCTATTTTTTTTCCTAATGGAATGCGCGCCATTTTGGGCATTACAAAAAAAGTTTTGAATTTTGATTTCAATTTTAACATTTTTTTATACTGAATTTCGTAGGTGTTTTTTATTCTTGCTTAAAAATGTGAAAAAAATTGACTCTGCAATATTATTTTAGATGCAGCTAAGGAAATGTCTTATTACAAGGTAGGTACATAGCTAATACAACCAAAGTCTCTTTTCTAACGTTGATCTTTTATTTGGTAGGTTCAATCCCAAATGTATGAGTGTAGATAAAGTAGTGTATGAAACTGCACATAACTAGGTATTAAAACACTCGTGTGATACTATTAAAAACACACACTCATGTTTTAATACCCCTCATTATGCATCAGTATCATAAACTACTATTAAAATCATATGGATAGTTTCTTGGTTCTTCATAATATGGTTAATTCTGTCTTATTCCATAGTTTTGTCAAACGCAACTATACGAGTGCCGAATGAAATCAAACAGCTGAAATCATATTCCTATGCCGTATCAGGGTACAGTCGACCCCTCACACATAAACGCAGCATACCAAAGAATATGCAAATCTACCCCCATAATGGAATCCAAACATATTAATTTCGTACCCACATCTGCAATACAGGCAAAGTTAGCGAGCGACCGGCCGAAGGTCACAGGATTCTCAAATTGTTCGCACATTTCCATAACATTTCCATATCACACAGAACTTGGACTTGTTAATAACTAGTTTACGATTTCTACGGGTTTTAGGATATGTTATGCTATGTTATGTTATGTTATGTTATGTTATATTATATTATTATTTTCATTATTTCGTTGTCCAACAATGAGCTAAATAAGAGCTGATTCACGTAATTTTTAGACATGACGGACGCAACGCAATGCAATGTGTTGCAATGCCCACAGCCACCCTGGACGAATTCTCATTTATAAAAACAACTACACCTCATAATCAAACTTATTTCTGATATTATGCGCCTAAAAGAGTATGAAGATATAGTCAAAGTTCCAACGCTGTTTACTGGTAGAGCGAGATACAACCTCAAAAATCAGGAAAAAATACCTTTGTTGTATCAACAGTTCTTACTTTGTGCTGATTCCTCTTAAAATCACTGATTAAATATACAGTTACAGTAAGTTTAATCGAATGGTTTATATTATATTTTTTTAGTGTGGAACATTAGAGGATATGGTTGGTGTGGCTAAGGCCTGCGTAATTATTTGATTAATAGCAATACGTGAACAGATTATTATAACCCAAAACAATACAAATCGAATGCAAATTTCGGCGACGGGCAATATTTGCGAATGATCCCGGGATTAGGGATCCGTGCCGTATGTGCCCGCGCTGGCTGGGATTAGAGCTGTGATCTGATCGGCGTCTACGTGTGTAATACACGGCTGCTTGCAACCGGCGCAAGTCATGAGTAGTCAGCGATAATATTTGCGAATGATTACGGAGATTGTTGTGGAGCTCGGCGGCGCAGTGGTTTAGCGCCTGGCCCAGCGATTGCGGAAGTTAAGCAACGTTCGCAAGGGTCGGTCATGGGATGGGTGACCAAAAATTTATTATCTCGAGCTCGTCCGTGCTTCGGAAGGCACGTTCAGCCGTTGGTCCCGGCTGCATTTGCAGTCGTTATTTATTTATTTATTTTATTTATCGTTTTTGGATAGCTAACAGCTTATAAACCTACAGATAACAACAAATATTTATAACCAAAAGCTATTGACAAGCTACCACATGTAGAATTCAAAGAAAATTGATCGTAAAGAAGGTAATCGTAGCCCAGAAAGGACAGGTGCGTAAAATAAATCAAACCCACCCACCCACCAATTAACACCCACCAATCCGCATTAGGCCCGCGTGGTGGGTTTTGGCCCTTCCTCCTTACCACCCATAAGGAAGGCCTGTGCCCCAGCAGTGGGGCCATCAAAAATGGCCGATGGACGGAGGTTGTTCGTCATTGATGTGTGTGTGTGTTCGCGCTATGTGGGATTATAGCCGTGATCTGATTGGCGCCTACGTGTGTAATACATTCATGAGCGGCCAGCTATACTGACAATATTTTGCAAATAATCATGCAGATTGTTCGTCCTTGATGTGTGTGCCCGCGTTATCTGGGATTAGTGCCGTTGCCGTGTAATACACGGCTGTTTGTGATCGGCGCAAGTCATGAGCTGTCAGCGATGATATAAGAAAATGAACCAGGGACAAGTCGGCCGTGTATTGTGTGCCCGGAGCTCCGAACTAAATGCAGAAACCCGCGCTGGCTGGGATTAGAGCCGTGATCTGATCGGCGCCTACGTGTGTAATAAACGGCTGTTTGTGACCGGCGCAAGTCATGAGCTGTCAGCGATAATATAAGGAAATGAACCAGGCATAAGTCGGCCGTGCAGTGTGTGCTCGGAGCTCCGAACTGAATGCCGAAACCCGCGCTGGCTGGGATTGGCGCCGTGATTTGATTGGCGCCAACGTGTGTAATACACGACTGTTTGTGACCTGTGCAAGTATTGAGCGGTGAGCTTGGTGGTGAGGTTAGGACGATTATAGGAATAACAAAAGCTCAATTAAGTTAAACCCACAACAAAGCACCTATACATACATTCTCTCTTAGATAATCTCTCTCAGAATTATTATGTAGCTTAGGTTTCCCTCATTACATTACATTTATTTTCTCCTATAACTTGTACCAAACCATAATCCATACAATTATAGTGCGTCCCTCGTTAGAATTAATCTCGGTTAGGATCATGCGACATCTGCAGTCGACAATTATGTTCATGTGAGGCCTACTAGCCCATCCTTTCTCGCAATAAGCTTTTAATAGAGACAGATGATTCTTAGAAGCAACCCTAGATTTTGTCAATGGATTTTGAACTTTATGTCGTACGCGGAAAGATGGTTTATGCAGTCTCGTTAGGGTTGACACGTACTGTTTACCTGAATCGTTTTAGGTTGTTTACGAGGAGTTTATGGGAGTTCGGTGTGAGGTATACGTTTTGTTTGATTTATAGTAAAAGTTTTGAATTGGGTATTGGTCTGCGTCGATAACAATGTTGAGAGAGACGAATTCAATGTTTAATGAAAAAGATGTATTACTTTATAGTAGGTTCCACTACTACATTGTATTTTGCGCTCGAATCAGAAAATCCTTCTAGAAGAAAACTTCCCCTCCCAGGAAAATAACATTTCATAATACAAAAATATGACAAAATTGGTGGTGCATTTTAAGTACTAATCTCATTGATAATTACCCACATTGTAGAGTCAAGCTGTTTATCAGGCACATAAAATACACAGTATCACAAACAACAGTACCGACAAAACACATTATATCTCCTGTATAAACAATACAATGGCTAAGTAAAGAGCCGACAAGCGAAGGTGGGGTGCCAGTGCAAGCGCAAGCGATAAAATTACCCAAGGTCCAACCCAAAGTAGCTCTCCATGTGAACTTTTCAATGTGAAATTATTTTTCTATATGTGTCTATAAAAATATCAGCAATGATAATGCGTTTGTGACAGATTTTTTATGCACAACGGGATAGTGCTTGGCATTCACCTCACCTGATGTTAAGTGACGAAGAGGCTGAAGATGGAAGCACACCAGCGCACTACAACCGAAATCCTCACCACTGATGAATTGGCTATCTTACCTGTAACTGTCGGAACACAACAATTTTTAAAATTATTGTTATGGTGTCATTCTTAGGTAAGTAGTACTACCACCAACTAAAACGAGTACAAATTTTACCCCCCTGGAAATCGAACGCGGGACCCCTGCGTCTTACACGAGTGGGCGAACACAGGCGGTTAAATATTTGCATACAACTCAATTACATTTTCTCGCTTAGATAGATTGAAAAAAATATCAAAATCAGATTTAGAAAAAAAAAATGGAGTTACTAAACTTCATAAATGCATAATGTGATTATTGAAGTCAGTTATTGGGAGCAAGAATTTAGGAGGGGTTACAAGAATTTCTTTCAGAGTTTTTTTTATTTAGTAACTGGTCAGGCATTTGACCTCCATCTTGCTCCGTAATCAGGATGTGGTCAAAGGTATAGCACACTTGCCCAGGAAATGCCTATTCACTCTTGCCTTGAAGAGACCAAGGTTGTAGCTATCGGGGAACACATGGGTAGACAGCGCATTCCATTCTTTAGCAGTTCGCATAAGAGTTTCAAAGATTCCTTTCAAAATCCGCTGCAAGTAGGGCCTCGCCTTCTAACTAAGAAGCCCAATTAATCAGTAGACGGGCTAATGAGCGAATATTTCATTGTCCAGCTCCTTGCACGATACGGGACTCGAGGGTTGCCAGAGGCTATTTTTTCTACGAAATTAATGATTTCAGATTTGTAAAAAAAAGACTGATGCATACTTGTTCTTTTTGATTGAGTTGGAGATGGTTTTTGTGATATTTTCCATACAATAAATTCTTCCTTGTGATTCTTGTTTTTTGTTTAATTATCTACTTCATAAAATCACAATAAACCAATTTGGTGTCAAACGTCAAACTATTTTAAACAGTCTAAAAATAAGTATACATAGTTTCAAATTCTATCCCATTCAACACTAGCACAGTTAAGTTTCTTACACAGAAAAACTTGAACTTTATGTAGTAATGAACGAAGGAAATGAACTATTCTACGTTATTTGAACTTAAATCCACTAAACCAACATTTTTCAATTCAAATCAAACGCTCAGAACAGTAAGTCATTCAAATTCAGCGCCAATCAATAACCAAGAACCAACATTAAGCACGGTCCAAGGAAACTATTTAAATAAGCTTATGCTAAACCCGGGCGGGTGCAAAACGGCATTAATAATTCCTTCAGACACACATACGACAATCGCAGTCGTATTATTATATTATTGGCGTCTGCTTTGGACAGCCCTGGGTCGTCTTGAGACGCTAGACCGGGAGCTGACGTCGGATAAATATTGGAGTATGCATTGCTTATGTTGTGGCGGTTGGTTACTTGAATATGATCGATGGTCATTTTCGAAATAGACTAAGTACTAACTTTATAATAATATGCAAATATTCAGTAGCTAGCTACACTGTAATTTAATTACGTAATTGGATGGCAGAAAACTGTTAACGTTTTCAACCTTGAGATTTAGAGAAAGCATATAATTCACAATTTTACTTTCATTTAGTGTGGTAAAAAAAAAAAATTCGCAGTAAAATCTCTCATAACAGGTTGGCAATAAAATTAACATGATTTGGTACTGAGATTTTCTTTTCAAAAATAAAAGAGACTTTCATGATAATGTGAAAGCACCTTATGTTGTCATTTAAAAATATTTTTGAATTTCATACTTCACTTTATTTATTATCTTTAGAGTACGTGAGTGGATTCTACCCCATCTCTTAGTGCAAAAGGGTTGTCGCAATCGCAACTCCGCAATGAAGGATATTCAAAGCATACGGCCGACAGTGCACACGCGGCGGCAGACAAAACATCTAACGTGCTGATTGGGGTATGCTGTATCATACGACTCAGTTTGATACTTGTAAGGTTACAATACTAAATAATATGCTAAAAAAAAAACTCGCACCAGATCATAATTCTCGGACGGGAATCGAACCCGCGACCTTCGTAAGTCCGGTTGAATGTTCTGACCGCTAAGCTACCAAGTGAGTAGAATTTCTTCTAGCGCCTATATCCTACTCTTACGCTGTAAACCAGCGTTATTTCATCAATGTGAAGAATTATTTCGACATTCAATTGAAATATCTTTTCAAATATTTTGACAATTGATTAAGATGAAACAGCTATTATATTTTTTTTTCACACAGTTTACAACAGTTTTACAATCCATAATAAAACTCTACATTCACTGCGCGATAAAATCAGTTTCTTATGCCATAAAATATAAATGTAAATAAAAAATTTATGCATGATAAAAATGATAAAAGGAGAAGTTAGTTTTTCATGCCTGAAACAATTGGGCTTTACGCAAATAAAAACAAAATGTGTGTGTTCCTATAAAGTATCAAGCAGCACAGTTCCATGTACAATAATGACCAACGCCAGGAGGAGGTACAAATCTACATATTGGGGTGTGGGCATTTCTTGCATCCCCGTCTGAGATATGTGTCTTAAGCCACCCCGTGTCCGAGCCTGGGGTGGCACTGGTACGGAGTAAGGGTCAATTTTTTTAATGGGGCTCTAATTTGTATGTATAAAATCAATTAAAAAAGCACTATTTCGGAATTCCTATTTCCTGCTGGAGATTTTGTAAAACTATTTTGTTATTGGACAGAACACTATTTTGTAGTCAAATTGAATTACAAAATCATAGACCAAAAAAATCCATCTCCTATAACTGAATGAATTTATTTTAAATTCAATTTTATTTTTAGTAATGACTTGTCAATTGAAGTTAATTTAATTTCACAACTACATTCTGACAAAATGCTACTGTTACGATTGACTGTTATTGTTATTTCTATCCTCTCGCGCGTCTCGTCCATTACCAATTTTCTTATGTTTTCTTCTTCTTTCTTCTATTCATATGACGTACTTAAACAACATTAAAAAAATATGCCCACATGCTAATTAAAATGACCTTTCAAATCTTTAAATACAAATCCATCTCTGTACTATAAATGTTTAAGGTATGCAGATGCGGTACAGCCGTGATAAGTTAATTCCTGCTGGCGATCCTCTACCCGCATCACAATTATAATGGGCAGAGAATTCCAGAATATGTGCCTACCTCCCGCTTATTGAAAACTTAATGGTCCGCTGAATTTATGCCTGGCATTGTGCACATGTGTGGGTATTCCAGATCCCTTGGGTCGACGCCTTGCTCATTTTGTTGTTTAATTTAACTGTGATTTCAGTTTCATCTTAGATGTTTGGTTTCAGAAGCTTTTAAGATAAATCATTAGTGATCAGAATGCAAAACGTTCAGAGCAAGACCTTTTTTAAAATTTATAATTTTTTTGACAATACGCTAGCTCTTAACCCTCTTGACTTAGGTCGCCTACGCACGGTGCCCAGATAAGCGCCTAGATCCTAGATAGTTATGTATTGAAGTAAAACAAACTATAACATACGCACACGTATGTAGGTACCGGGAGTTTTGTAGAGTGAACGATCTCCGGCTCACCAACGCACCAAGACGGACACACTTTACCACCAGCACTTCTGTACACGAGGAAACTCCAAGAGTTCCCATACATTATATTATTTGGCTTTCTTCCAATCCCACATAAACAGCCGATATCACCATCCAGCTGAGAGTGACAGTTCAGTGTTTCCATGGTACAAATATATACTGAATTGAGTGTTGCCCTCTAGTGCGTGTGAGACAGAGTATTGTATCTATTCCATAGATACAAACACTACACAAACGTTCACGAATGTTTGCATTCGGCTGCATTGCGCGCTAGACGATACATGCAGGCAACTGCCTAGTATCTATCGTAGGCGTGAGGCTTACAACCAAAGACCATAAGACCAAGGCTCCTATTCTAGCAACCCACCTTCCAGTGCGGTCACCGTGTATCCTAGCAAGTAACCAGATGTATCTAGGCACAAATCTGAGTACCTGTCGGTGCGTAGGCGACCTAAAAGCTTGAAGTGGTATCACATTATACTCAAATACTAAAGAAATGGCGTATTTCAAATAGCTAGCATACCTAGCTATAGATGCTTGGAGTGTGTTTTCTTCCGCAACCTTCCCCTAAAACCATCAGGATTTCTATATCTGACGCCAGTAGTTGAATTATTGGCAGCAACCACATTTGAAGTATTAAACCAAATTAGTGAATTCCACTAGATCCTTACTACATGTCGTGAGAGAACATCAGTGTCGCGGAAGTACGCCAGTTGTTCACACGTTGCAGAGGCTGTGTGTGGACTTCGCCGTGCCCTTTCAAACGTAAATATTATGGTCCTAGACAGAGATCGGTTGAGGACATATTGTCGAATTATAAGCGTTTGAGGAGGATCTATCATAAGCAAGCACTTTTATAATGATCCCGCTGTCTTCCAAAGATCTCAAATTTAAAACTTAGTGGAGTGGAGCCATTATGTTTGTGTAACGAGCATGCAGTTGATGACGATTATGAATGTTTGTGTTGAAATTCTTATTTATATTATTTATTCTATTTATTTATTTATTCTTAGTTATATATCTAACTAAGCAGCTAAACATAGCTGCTTAGTTTAGGATTGAATGATTGGTAAAACTTGTCCTGATTTAGGAATTATTTATTACTAGAATAAGGTAAATGATATTTGTAATAAGATCTTATCCAAATAAGCAAAAAAATATTCATCAGCCTAAGTTAAGTTTCATATTTTTTTTTTTAAAGTCCTTGGTCACTCAGGGTATGTTAAGATTTACATGTAAAAAATAGAATTGAAACATCTATGTAATGGTTATTAATTAAATTAAAACAAGAGCTCTTTATCCTTGTTAATACAGCCTAGCCCTTTTGCATAGACATACGACGATCGTAGGCGTTGCGTAGGCGATTGTGAGTTCCTCACTTATTACTTACGTGGCAATCACGAATCAACCCACCATCTTATTCCGACCTCTCAACAGCCTCTTCTTTCAACCCCAGCTTAAAGTTTCCGAAGCTTTCTAAAATGTTACAGGTCAAGTTATAGTGGTGATGTTTTGATTTGATCGGATACGGTGCTAAAATGTTTGCGGATTAATGATGATATAGGAATATGTGATGAGGAAGTCATAATGCAAACAAACGTGTTTTGGATTTTCTGTAAAGTATGACGTTCTGAGTAGGAGTTGCACGGAAGAGTAATCAAGAACTAATTACTTTAAACAGTTAGCTTTTGTCCACGACTTCATCCGCTTTCGGGAATAATAGTAGCATAATCTATTTCAATGATTCAATTTACATTTACACGAAAAATTAAACCGTATTATTACAAAAGATTTTTAATGTGATGAAGTCACTTTTTTGACAATATTGTTTGACAGAGACAGCATCACATTTAAACATGTGTAATAATGAATAAGAATAATAAATGAATAAATGTGTAAACATTTCGATACCAAATTTCCAATACAAAATTTAACTGTCGAATGATTTTACGCGAGTTATTTTTTTCGATAGCTGTTCGTGCTAAGGGTACAGAAAACTTTTAGAACTTAAGAGGATTGTCAAGCAAACGGTCTCCATACAAACGGCGATAACGTTTCCCACCCTCTAAACCTTAACCTACAGCAATGAATTTTTGGTGTGTTTTTGAAATGCCTAAAAACTAGGGCTGTACGTTTTGATTTTTAAAATATTCATTGTAGATTTGAAAATATTGGCACTTCTGTGTTTTGTATGAAATCACTGAAATGCAAATATTTCTAAATCTATTTTAGATATTTAAAAAATCAAAACGTACAGCCCCAGTATTCAGGCATTTAAAAAAAATAACAAAAATTAATTATTGTAGGTTAAGGTTTAGAGGGTGGGAAACGTTATCGCCGTTTGTATGGAGACCGTTTGCTTGACAATCCTCTTAAGTGCTAATGTGTTCTTAAGGCGAGGCCAGTTCACGATCTGATGAAAAGTCTGATTTTTGAACATCCAATGTGAAGAACTGATGTAAAATTCTACTTCACAAAAATTACTGTAGACTGAAAAAGAAACAAAGAAGCAAATTAACCGAACAGAATATTGCAAAATGGCATGGTAACTCTGTAAAAAAATCCTAAATAACACCATAAAAACTTATAAAAATAAATTTAAAATCGTCAGATTTCGTAATTTTCAACGACAGTGATATGATTTTTTATGCAAAAAGGATAGCTTTTTTATCGATCTAACACGATAACCGAGTACATTTTTAATAAATGATCCAGTGGGTACGTATCAGAATGTCTAAAGTTAGAATGTCTAAACTTAAAATGGCAAAGTTCAAAATGTCAAAAATCAAAATTCAAATGGTTTAAAATGTCGAAAATCATTATGTTTAACTTCAAAATAGCAAAATTCAAAGTATCAAACGTATCAAATACTTGACGAGTTGAAATATCAATGGTCATTAAGTCTAAAGTTCACAATGATTTATTTGAATTAGGTTGGATCTTAAAACGAATCGCTTTCTTTGAGGTTAATTGAGTCTGTGGAGGTCTTTGGGCTTCGCCTGAAATGCTTTATAGCAAATTTAGCTGCCGGAAATGAGCCTAAACTAGTCTACTGGGACTTAGAAACCGTAGACCATAGGTCACGAGATAGGTGCGAGGAGCGTAGCGACGAGCATGTTAGGTTGACATGAACCCAGCGCGCGAGCCGAGCGAGCGAAGCGAGCGTGCCGCGGCAGCGGCCGGCGAAGCGCCAGAAAAAAAACTATTTCAAACTCAATTGGTGGATTTTGTTCGGCGGCTACTTAATCAGTGACTGGCACCGGCTACCGAATCAGGAAGCGGCGTGGCTATGGTGATGTGCGGCGGAGACACAGAGGTTAACACGCAATTATTTTACCTAATTAATTAGGTACCTAAATGAAAGAAAGGCATAAGTAAATTCTTTACGTCATTATATGTATTTTGACTATTAAACATTTTTAAGTTTTGATCATTTGAACTTAGACATTTTTAGATTGGACTATCTGACCGCTTGACATTTTCGTTTTTGACATTTTGAACTTTCGACATTTTAATCGTTAGACATTCAAATTTTTGACATTTTGAACTTTGCCATTTTAAGTTTAGACATTCTAACTTTAGACATTCTGATACGTACCCGATCCAGTAGTTCAGAAATCAATAAAAATTTCTGGCGAAGCGTCAATTAAAGTTATGCAATATTCAACCTTATTCTAAAGACATAGTGAAAGAGTAAATTTCGTGAACTGGCCTCGCCTTAAAACGCCATGCCTATAACGTGTTTAGTATTTCAAGATCAGTCTAGTCGTATAGAAAGCATTTTTCGTATCCTCAAATAGGTTGAAAATGGCAGTTAGACTTGATGAATTATTTGAGGTTACAAGTAAAGTTCCATTGCTAGTAAAAACTTGAAAACTTATTTTTCTTCAACATAATCATTTACATTTTCTATAACATTCAACCAAAGCCAATTCGGTCCCAAAATCCCAACCGCGCTGTAACAAATGACCAATCTAAAACAACTGTATCTCTAACATGCATCATAAGACGCCCCAAGACGGTCCCAATCCACTCCAAACTCGAATTAGCCATAAGTGACCCCCCAACCCCCTAAGTGCTAGGTCACGTTCACTCGCGGGCGCGGACGCGAGCACGGTCGCGAATTTTGAACCTCCTCATTTCGATCACGTTTAGAGTTTTGGCCGAAAATGACTAGGTGGGTAATCTATCCTTACTAACTCTTAGTAACCCTTACAAATATTATAAATGCGAAAGTCATTTTGTTTGTTCGTTACGTCTTCGCGTCTTAAATTGCAGTCTTAAACTGCAGTTCCATTAGCGTCGACCAACTATAGGCAAAATAGTTTTATTCCTAGGTCTACCAAAAGCCTAAACGTGGTGTTGGGTGGGTGTGAGCTTGATGTCGACGTATTTAATTGTAGTTTAGATTCTTTTAAGCGAAAACTTATTGAGTATCTATTTACTGAATAAGTTCATGCTGGTATGGTGAGCATTACACACACATAGCATTAAGTACTTTTATTTTGTTTAGATGGGTATATAACATTATTGTTTTGTAAAATTCTATATTGTTACTATAAGCGAAAACCTATAATTAGCTTATTGTTTCTTACGCTTTTTCTACACCTATTTGTACAGCTGCTGGTTTTCCATGAAATTAATAAAATAAAATAAATAAATAAAATAAATACTGAACCATTGCTCGCAACCTTAGCTCGAGCGAGCGCCATGTTTTCAGGAGTACAGAAAAGGGCGGTACATTTATTCCGGAAAAAAAATACTAGGGATTAGGAAATAACTGATCACGTAGAAGAAGTGGCGGGTGGTCGCAAGTCCCTCGTATAGATTGTGACGTACCTACGATCAAAAGTGAGGTGAAAAAAAAACTCGCACTCATAACTCAGCTTTAGACACCTGGCGGGCATTGTGAACTTAAACCCGCTACGAAGCCCATCGCGTCCGCTCCCACGCCCGCGCTCGCTTATCCAACGTGAACAAACACCAACTTCAACTTGGTGGCACATGTGTCCGTAATACCCGGACATTTGTCAGTTTCTAATTGCGAACTGATTTTACTTTCGGCCCTTACTTAAATCTTAATGATGACCGGACGGAACTTAAGTACTTAGTTGGGATTGCTTTAGATAAGTCAATTTGTTACTATGAAAAAACTTTATTTTATAGAGAGAGGCCTAAAAAATCAATTCTGGCAAAGAAATCATCTGTTTTCCTTTATTAAAAAAAGTACAATTGAGAAGTAATTCAAACCATATAAAATTGCTGAAACGAAGTGGAAACGTTTTAAACAAACACGTCGGATATTGCTGACTGCATGGAATGAGTGCAGCCATATTGGCACAAAAATGGCGGGAAATAATTGACAGCTCAGCGCTTTTTTTTTGTTCGCGGTTGGCTTACATCACGCCAATATTATTCTGGACTGGCTCTTTCAATAGAATATTAAGGTGATTAGTACCCTCAAGTGGCGCCCTCATCTTAATTAAATTTATTGCTCACTAAGTACACAATGAATCGAAAATTCAAACGTTGAGATTAAAGTCAAGATTCTATAGTTAATTTACAAACAATAAACTTTGTAAAATATCGTTGTAGTAGTAGTAGGCAAAAGTTTGTAAATATACTATAGAACTTTAGATTCAATCTCAACGTTTGAATTTTCAATACATTATGTACATAGCGAGCAATAAATTTATTTTAGGTGAGGGCGAGACTGTGAGGAAGCTAATCGCCTTAATTGATTTTGTGGGAGTAGATGGAGACCTATATTTTGATAATTTTGGAAAATAAATTATTAAAAAAATATTAAATGTATTGTAGCGTTGTTTTTTTGGTGTATTAAACTAAATGAATGATAGTTTAGTTGATTTCCCTTGAAAGAGTAGTTTTTCAAAGTATAAAGGTACTTTTTCCTATTAATGATAAAATTTTATTGTTTGGCAGTAAGCCTCATGTCCTTTTCCTTATTTCCGTAAAAAGTTCATTTTAAATTTTCGCGTCATCGACTTTAAAAAAAAAAAAAAAAAAAAAAAAGAATTAGAATCGTATTTCCCATATAATCGACTCCCCCAGGCCGCCCACTGATCGGGGCGCGTGCAGTTATGACTTCCGATGTCCAAGTCTTGATGTTGAGATCCTTTTCTGTAGTCCTCAAAAGTTGGTTAGTTCCGCGAAGTTGTTTGACCGTAGTTCCGTTGTGTTCGCTGACGTCCATCGCTTCCTTGCGGGCTGCGCAGCGGGGTTTGAGTGGCGGCGATCTTGTCGGTCGGCGGTCAAGCCATACCAATCGCTGAGCTCTCGTTGGACCCGCCGGAATGTGTCCGAAATCTTGGAATGCATCGGAAGGAAAGTCGAGTCGTTGAACTTTAAAATATCAGCTGGTGTGATTGAGACATTACCTATTTAATTCTTCCTTCGAAAATAACTTCATTTTGATATATTTTATTCAGACCAGTGTCTGATTACGCTAAAAGTATTCGGCCTTTTGGAGCCTATTTATTCAGACCATCGAATTTGACCAGGTTTGTGGTTTTTTTTACTACAGATTTTCGTTGACTGGAATCTTGGAAATTGTTTTATCACGGTACCTATTCGTTGTTTACAGGGATTTCTGGGCTTATTTCGCTACTAAGAGAAGCTGCTGAGTGCTTGTACCCATTTGGTGGATTTAAAACCATATTTATCGTTTCACAAGGAGCCGGAGGTAACCTGAGACAATCTATACTTTATTGTTATTCCCTATTAGGTACCTAGTTTTAAATGCCTGGAATTGGTCTAATTACTACTCTCAATTTCAGATCTTTTAGAGTGTAAAAGATCCTTGCAAATTGAGAGAATTATTAATCTAACTCGGCCATCAGCCAAAATATTTTGACCTTTCATCTCTTTTTTTAGTCAAGTGAAACCTAATTTTGGCTGCAGGTAGAATCGTTAAACAGAAAATGCTTTCATGGATAATATTTATTGTCAAAACCAACACTTTAAACAGCAGGAATATTTAGCTTTCTTGTAATAATTATGTTCTTTAAAATTATGAGCTATTAGTAAAATCTATGGGTTGATCTGGGTCGCCGTTGTTAACCACAGTACTGTTCCCCGAATACAGGTGAAGAAGCTTATACGGGGCCACGTTCCCAGCCCACTGCTCCGTTCGTCCAAGTAGTCTGAAGGCTAGACGTCGAGAGAAAGAAGTCGAGTTATACCCTGACACTCGTCACTCGCTAACGGCTCCTAGGAATCAATAATCAGCAGCCGTCGAATCTGTTCAAATAGGTACTATTTAACTGTAAAATCTACCTAACATTTAAACTAACCGAAGCGGCAAGTAATCCTCGGCAACAGATAGTCTCCGGACTCTAATATTTAGGCATTCTAGTTAAGTCTCGAGCTAGATTTTTACAAGATACTATTCTACCTGATATCCTTAGGGCAGGCATTCCTTACCCACATTATCTTTGAGTTAGTTTTAAGAGTTAACCACTTTTCTTATATAACCACTGGGGAAGCAGACGATATTTTTATTGTGTTATTTATATGTGTACCTCAGTGAAAATTCAGCGGTTAACAGTCAGTGATTGCAAAGATATTTATTATTATATAGAATCAAAAGGAAGTTTCAATAAAACTGTATTTTGGTATTTACCTTACATGTAGTTGTGTTCTTTATTTTCCCTAAATATGTCATTATGGTAAGTACCGCATGATTTGTATTTACTTACTCTTCTTGAACAGAGGGCAAGAGAAAAACTACATTACAGTATGTAGCTCTCTAATTTATTGAACGAGCGAGCGCAAACCGTCTTCAGCTTGGGCAAAAATGCTTTCGTATGTCTGTCCAGGCAGTTGTCCGTCTACAGGTTGCGTTTCTCAACTGATTCACGTGAAATTTTGTGAGCAGATTAGATAATTAAATTATTTAGTTTTTTTTGTCGATTCAGTATTTCAGAAATTTCGGAAAATGTTCAAAAATGTAACAAACGCGGGCTCTACAGCTCACGGAGCCACAGTTTTTAACCTATTTCAACTTTTCATTAGCGATAAGCAAAAATTAATACACATACCATATTATGTGACTACGCCCTTACAGCGTAGCTGGATCATACATTATTTGCGTTTACCGTGCAGACTGGCATTTTTATTTTTCAATGTTTGCTGAAAGTATTGTTTAATTGGTCGAATTTGATTGGAAACAGGTCAGGAAAACAAATGTTTTCCTCATTTATATGCCTGTTTGTTTTCTCTTTAGTTCGTGCAGTGTTGACTATTAAAAAAATATTTTCAAAAATCTACGTGTTTAAATAAACATTAAAAACAATGCAAAAAAGTTTTGTTAAACAATTAATTAGCATTTAAAACCTCATAAACAAAACTCCTTTGTCCCCTAGTAAAAAAAATGTCATCAAAAAGGTCGCGTTCGGAAAGTTTTAATTGCGCCGAGCGATTTGCCTCGATCGAAAAACTGTATTGTTTGATATCGAATTTCGATTCGGTACCGTGAAGTTTCGATAGCTGAACTTGCTGTCGCGAAAATTTATTCGATTCGCGGCCTCTCCAATTAATAATGGACATTTCCACTGCATACGGTTCGCGGGGGCTTTAGTTTTCGAAACTTTTTCATTTTGTTGTTTCAAAATGGGGTGAGGTTTTTTCTGGTAAACATTACCTAGTAGGCAGCATATGCTTTGGAGTCCTTCTGCCTTTTGCCCATTTAACTTATGCTGCTGCGTTTCATTTTTATTCAATCCTTGTGCTTTGGCCTTCCTCAAATAAGTCTAAGATTAGATTCGAAAAATTTCTGTTAGCACCAGAAACTGTCCATTAATTTCAAACGATTTTAAAAGGTTTTCAGTCAATTTCAATCGAGAATTATTAGTAACAGAGTTATGTTATAAGAGGACTGGTGTAAACTTATACTCTTTTATTTTGTAATTTGACATTATTTTGTAATTTGAAAATTGTACTTTGACATGTAAGTTGCTATAATATCTATTTTTTATTTTATTTTTTAATTTAATAATGAGCTTTGATAATTTTTGATAAGTACTTACCTAAAAGACTTTGCATTGTACCTACTTTTAATTACTATTATTTTAATTATTGCATGTCAGAAAGGCAGAATATGGCTGAACTAATTTGCTACCTATGTGAAATCTCATGTAACACCTGTATTCGCAATAAACATATTTTTGATTTGATTTGATTTGATCTATTATTTTTTCACAGTCAGCCCGTGACCAAGGCCGATGTAACTCGGTCGAAACGTCAGGAAAAGGTAGGTGTTCAAAACCTATGTTTAGTTATAAACGCGTTTAACAGCTGTGTTCGTAATCTAATAAGAATACAGGATGTCCCAAAACTTTGCCACACGGAGGAAAAGTACCTTAAATAGTGAAGATAGGAAATTTTACTGAAAGAAGACATAATTTTCTTTTTAAAAAGAAACTTCAAAATTTTTTTTTAAAAATACGCATACGATTCGACATAAATTGATACAATTTGTAATAATTAAATTTTAAATGTTAAATTTTACGGTTTTACTTTTGCTTAAGATGCTGTGTCACTTAAGAAAAAATAATCTTTATAAGTAACCCTTTCGGTTGGTATCGTAGAAATAAATTAAAAAAAAAACGTTTTTGGTGGGTTCGATTCCTGGTTAAGGCAGGCGATTTTTCAAAAATCTTTGAATGCAGTTCCAATTATTTTTAAAAACAAAATAAATAAATAAATAAATGCTTGGACAATTTCACACAGCGCCATCTAGCCCCAGACTAAGCAAAGCTTGTAATAAGGGTGCTAGACAACTGATATACTACTTATATATTTTTTAAATAAATACTTATTATACATAGTTTTTGGTGGGTTCGATTCCTGGTTAAGGCAGACGATTTTTCAAAAATCTTTGAATGCAGTTCCAATTATTTTTAAACACAAAATGAAGTCTTCTTTCAATAAAATTTCCTGTCTTCAATATTTAAGATATTTTCCCTCCGTGTGGCAAAGTTTTGGGACTGTATGCGGCCGTGAGTTTTTAAAAGAAAGCCTGACACCACGCTCGCGGGCGGTCTCAACGCCGAACTATCGGCTGCACTGTATAGTATAGATAGACTACCATTTGGTGCCGACAGCCAGCGCGTGCCGTCTCCATTCCCTCTCAAATTATAGAAGGCGATGTTCCATTTCTAACTTAATTATACATATCTGACAAAACACGTGTTATCCGTTTCAATTTGATGACTCGCAATCTAGCTGTGTAGTGATGGGAATCCATCGATGAACCACCATCGATAAATGGTAACTCCTTAAAGAAATAGCGTTTTTAATCCGTTTTACGACGTATTACAAAAAAAGCCCCTAACACTGAGTATGGTAGATAGGGGCCATCAAACTGAACAACTTTTACTATGGAACTAACTCTGAAAAATTAATAACGAAAATATCAAAATGTATGAAACAGCTATTTTCACGATTTCAGAGTCTGTTAAGGAGAGGAAAATAGATGTTACGAACTGGCCATCGGGCCGGGCGTGTAAATACTTTTTAGTTGTTTCTGTTTTTCTCTTTTCCTCTGTCATTATTGCCTTTTGATTCTGTCATCCTTCTACGATTGGTCTTCGCTGCTATTTGGTTCGTGTTTACCTTTATTTATTATAATTAATTATTTTCCTTACTTTGAGCCTTCTCATTTTCCTCTCCTTAACATTTGGTCCTTCGATGGCATTCAAGGGGAGCTCAGCCAATGGAACGGGAGTTGCACGTGTTCTGTGATGCCAGCGAGCACGCTTACGTCGCGGTAGCTTACTGGCGCCTCATTTACTCCCATGATCACGTTCAGCTTTCTTTCATTTGTAGCAAAGCAAGAGTAGCGCCGTTGACCCCAGTAACCATATCTCGCCTTGAGCTGCAGGCAGCTACGGTTGCAGCTCGGTTAGCTTCGTCTATTTGTGAAGCTCATAAATTCAAACCAGCACGTCGTTACTTCTGGACTGATTCCAAGAACGTGCTGGGTTGGCTTCGTAGTGATGCGCGGTCGTATCTTCCTTTTGTCGCACACCGACTAGCGGATATTTTAGAACTCTCAAGTCTAAGTGAATGGCGCTGGGTTCCTACGGTTTTAAATGTGGCCGATGACGCCACCAGAGGCGACCCAGGAGCTGTTCTCGCCAATAGTCGCTGGATTGAAGGTCCTGAGTTTCTGAAATCTCCCTATAGCGACTGGCCTAATGAGGTCCATGGCCCTTTAAATCTTAATACTACCGAGCTGAAACCAAGTGCCAAAATAAACTTACGTTCATACCTCATTGATGTAAATAGTTCCACTTACATTCCCATTATCAGACCCGTTTCTGCGGATCCGTCCCGCTTTAGTCAATGGATACGTCTTATTCGTGCAACTGCACGTGCGCACCAAAGCGCTAATTTCTTCAGGCGTTTGAGAGGTACAGCTAGTGTAAGCGCTTCTACCTCCCACACTCCTACGCGAAGCTCTCATCCAGCTTCCGCCGCCCAGCTTCCCCTTTTAAATGCCGAAAATTTGCGTGTTGCCCAAACCCACGTTCTACTTCGATCTCAAGAGGAGTCATTCCCGGAAGAATTGGCAGCACTGCGACTGGCGGAACCGTTGTCCCGACACAGTAAGCTAGCCAAGCTCGACATTCACCTCAGCCACGATGGCCTAATAATTCTGTCAGGGCGTATCGCAGCAGCATCAGAAATTACCGTGTCCAACCATCCTATCCTCCTGGACGCCAGCCATCCAGCAACGAAGCTTTTAATCGACCACTACCATAGACGACTTGCCCACGCCAACAACGAGACCGTCGTTAATGAGATCAGGCAGCAATTTTGGATCTTGAGTCTAAGAAGCGCAGTGAGGTCCGTTGCACATGACTGCAAACTGTGCAAAATCCGTCGGGCTCAGCCGCTGAACCCTCCTTTAGGAAACCTCCCTGAAGCTCGTCTGGCCCATCACCGTCGCCCCTTCACATTCGTCGGGTTGGATTATTTCGGTCCTGTTTTGGTAACCGTCGGAAGAAGACACGAAAAGAGATACGTTGCCTTATTTACCTGCCTAACGACGCGTGCGGTTCATCTGGAGGTGGTCCACGACTTATCAACGGACGCTGCTTTGATGGCATTGCGGCGATTCACAGCACGCCGCGGAAGCCCCAGCCAAATCTGGTCGGACAACGGGACTGTCTTTGTGGGAGCCACCAAGTTTCTCCGTCAACTGTATGGTCCAGAGGTAGAAAGTTTTGCTACGAACGCAAATATCGAGTGGCGCTTTATTCCACCGTCAGCGCCTTCGATGGGCGGAGCATGCGAAGACCAATCGTAGAAGGATGACAGAATCAAAAGGCAATAATGACAGAGGAAAAGAGAAAAACAGAAACAACTAAAAAGTATTTACACGCCCGGCCCGATGGCCAGTTCGTAACATCTCTCCCTCTCTCTCAACAGTGAAAAAGTTAAAGTAAGGTGAGGAGGAGAGAGTAAGAACAGACCATCAGACCGGAAGCCGCACCAGCTTCTTGCAGGGCCGTCGAAGTAAACCTGCCGCGGTGGAGATCTCGGCTACGCGAATAATTGCATCGGCCCGCCCCAGGAATATGACAACGCGGCCAAGAACCGCGCGGAAGATTGCCGTCAACCACAAGCACGAGATCACCCACCACGACAGGAGGGCCAACTCGATATTCGCGTTCGTAGCACAATTTTCTACCTCTGGACCAATACAGCTGACGGAGAAACTTGGCGGCTCCCACAAAGGCAGTCCCGTTGTCCGACCAGATTTGGCTGGGGCTTCCGCGGCGCGCTGTGAATCGTCGCAATGCCATCAAAGCAGCGTCCGTTGATAAGTCGTGGACAACCTCCAGATGAACCACACGCGTCGTTAGGCAGGTAAATAAGGCAACGTATTGCTTAACGTGTCTCCTTCCGACGGTTATCAAAACAGGACCGAAATAATCCAACCCGACGAATGTGAAGGGGCGACGATGATGGGCCAGATGAACTTCGGGGAGGTTTCCTAAAGGAGATATCAGCAGCTGTGTTCGACGGATATTGCACAGTTTGCAGTCATGTGCAACGGACCTCACTGCGCTTCTTAGACTCAAAATCCAAAATTGCTGCCTGATCTCATTAACGACGGTCTCGTTGTTGGCGTGAGCAAGTCGTCGATGGTAGTGGTCAACTAAAAGCTTCGTTGCTGGATGGCTGGCGTCCAGGAGGATAGGATGGTTGGACACAGTAATTTCTGTCGCTGCTCCGATACGCCCTGACAGAATTATTAGGCCATCGTGGCTGAGGTGAATGTCGAGCTTGGCTAGCTTACTGTGTCGGGACAACGGTTCCGCCAGTCGCAGTGCTGCCAATTCTTCCGGGAATGACTCCTCTTGAGATCGAAGTAGAACGTGGGTTTGGGCAACACGCAAATTTTCGGCATTTAAAAGGGGAAGCTGGGCGGCGGAAGCTGGATGAGAGCTTCGCGTAGGAGTGTGGGAGGTAGAAGCGCTTACACTAGCTGTACCTCTCAAACGCCTGAAGAAATTAGCGCTTTGGTGCGCACGTGCAGTTGCACGAATAAGACGTATCCATTGACTAAAGCGGGACGGATCCGCAGAAACGGGTCTGATAATGGGAATGTAAGTGGAACTATTTACATCAATGAGGTATGAACGTAAGTTTATTTTGGCACTTGGTTTCAGCTCGGTAGTATTAAGATTTAAAGGGCCATGGACCTCATTAGGCCAGTCGCTATAGGGAGATTTCAGAAACTCAGGACCTTCAATCCAGCGACTATTGGCGAGAACAGCTCCTGGGTCGCCTCTGGTGGCGTCATCGGCCACATTTAAAACCGTAGGAACCCAGCGCCATTCACTTAGACTTGAGAGTTCTAAAATATCCGCTAGTCGGTGTGCGACAAAAGGAAGATACGACCGCGCATCACTGCGAAGCCAACCCAGCACGTTCCTGGAATCAGTCCAGAAGTAACGACGTGCTGGTTTGAATTTATGAGCTTCACAAATAGACGAAGCTAACCGAGCTGCAACCGTAGCAGCCTGCAGTTCAAGGCGAGATATGGTTACTGGGGTCAACGGCGCTACTCTTGCTTTGCTACAAATGAAAGAAAGCTGAACGTGATCATGGGAGTAAATGAGGCGCCAGTAAGCTACCGCGACGTAAGCGTGCTCGCTGGCATCACAGAACACGTGCAACTCCCGTTCCATTGGCTGAGCTCCCCTTGAATGCCATCGAGGTAATTTGAGTTCGACAGCAGATGTCATGTCGGAAAGCCAAGATTTCCATTGAGAAAGCAAGTCAGCGGGGAGTGCCTGATCCCAATCAATTTTCCTACGCCATGAAACTTGAAAAATAATGCGGCCTCTAATGGTTATGGGTGCAAGGATGCCCAATGGGTCAAAAACGCGCATCAAGCTAGAGAGTGCATGACGTTTTGTGATTTTGCTTGGCAAAACGAGCGCAGTTTTAAGAGCTTCTGAATTAAAACCCAACTGATCAGAAGAAGGATCCCAAATGAGGCCCAAAGTGCGCACGCTTTGCTGTATGTTACCTAGATCTATATGACATGAACTATCTAACCTAAGTTCAGGGGGTACAAGAGCGAGTGCATTAGGTTCGTTGGAAACCCAGCCACGGACTTCATAATGCGCTCGTTTTTGCACTTCCACAATGTCCCCAGCTAAGCGAGCCGCTCGGTCAATACTATCGACGCTTCCGATGTAGTCATCATCGGAAGTCACATCGGAAGTCACGCTGTGATTCACAAAGGCAACTGGTTTTGTTCTGCTACTACTAAAGCCGAAAACGACCCAACCCAGGGGAGTAAGGCAGGCCGCAGGCTGCGTTTTGGAACCTTGTCTCACTTCACTTGGTATTAGTAACTGCCAGTTGTCGATTCCGATTATCAATTTTGGCTCAGCATTTTCGTAAGTAAAGTTTGGGATTGATAGATGTCGAATGTCATTCGGAGTTATGGATTGGCAAGCGATGCCTAAGTTGGAAATCGCACGAGCTGTTTTCACTTCGTGAGATGTTGATACATCTCTCCCTTTAATAAAAAAGTCAACATATTCGATATCAGCAAATTTAGATAGTCCTCCCATACAATCGACCCTGATTCTGGTTCTGGGGCCACCCACGCCGATCTGATGCGCTACGTCCATATCAATAAAAGTGCTAGACGAGCCGTCATCAAGAAGGGCGTAAGTGTCCACAGAACCGCTCGGACCACTCACCGTAACTGCAATAACCTTTAAGAGAGCTTTAAGAGGCCCCTCTGAAAGCGAGTGAGCCACCGTGTCACATATCTCGGTGGTTTGTATAGAAGACGCTTCGGGTTCAACATTTACAAGGTTAACTTCAGTAGTCGTGTCGTATCTATGTAATAGCTTATGATGTCTAAATTTGCAACCTGCTTCTTGGCATAAAGTTTTAGGATTACACGAACTATAACGATGTGAACCTTTTTTCAAACACCTAGAGCAAACTTTTTGCTCACGGACCCAATTTAGCTTAGCCATAATGTCAAGATGAATAAACTTGTCACAATTGTCAATAATGTGACATTGATGGCAATATAAACAAGATAATGGTTTATTTTGAGATAATTGTAAATGTTTTTTATTTTCAGAATTTTGTTTATAAGGAGTTGTGCGTGGGGTAGTGTCAACGACACTAGTTCGGAATGTTTTTGAATTATGAGGCCGATCTGTTAAATAGGCCTCCGTGATTGCCCCGAAACGCAACTCCATAGTTACTTCCTCAGATAAAAAGTCACCCAGTAGCTCCAGTTTCGTACCCAAACCTAAGTGAAAATGGGACTTAGCATAGTCTTTCCACCGTGCACGCATTGCAGGGGTTAATTTGAGTAAAAGTGAATTGAAAAGCTCTGGCGACTCCAAGTATGAAGTATTATTTAAAAATTTCATAACCGAAATGCAACTGCGTACACGGCCGGCAAAGAAATGCAGATCCTTACCTTCTACATTGACTTTAGGTAGCGACCGTACCGCAGCTACTTCATGGAGGACAATAAGCTCAGGCCTACCAAAGTGTAGCTCTAAAACGTCTATTACTTCCTTTGGATTCTGCGCTGTAGATAAAAGGGCACCAACCGCTTCGCGGGCCGGGCCAAAGAGTGCAGAATTAAGACGAGATAAGTTAGCTAAGGGTGAATAAGATAGTTTTGAACTGTCGTATGCTCTTTTAAAAGCAAGCCAATCGTATATTTTACCGTCAAAGCACGGTAAACGCTTTTCAGCACCGTCCTTGGACAGGTTTTGTATTGTTTGGGCTAGTAAAAGAATATCCGACGGGTTAGTATTGTTGTTACAATAGTTACTTGCACCTGTGCACGCTGGTGGTAGCGTCAGACTGGGGGGCGCATGGGTAAGCACCACACGGTCGTGTAGGACGCTGGGGCCGCCAGCGGGCGGGGGGATGCAGGGGTTAGGCGGCGCGGCGACTGCAGAGGCGGGATAATCACGACACACGCTGTAAGGTGCGTCTGCGACGACGGCTCCGACAGGATGAGTGCAGGGATGAGGCGCGGCGACTGTAGAGGCGGGATAATCGCGACACACACTGTAAGATGTGTCTTCGACGACGTCTCCAACAGTTTGCACAGGCGGACCTAGGGGAACCACATAGGTGGGGCTGCCTGGGCGCACGAGGGTATGTGTGCCCGAAGAGGCAGCGCCACGTTGTTCGATTAAAACCTGCTTTGAAGGCGCACACTTCTCTAACCATATTTCTACTTGGCTTCTATCGCTACGGTAGCTACTGCGACGAGTTGAGCCGCGTTGGCTACCTTCCGCTTCTATCTGCGCAATTTCGGCCTGCAGTTCAAGCTCCAGAGCCTTAGCCTCAGCTGCAGCAATAGCAATTTTTCTAGCGTAAGAAGCTTGAACTGCTAGGGTGCGAGCACGAATGGTTGCGGAAGAAGCAGAGGTCTCCGAATCCGAAACGCCGACCGCCGAAACGGGTGCATCGGGTGCAGGCGCGACGGTCGTGTCTGGTGTAATGGGCGTGTCGGACGCGACGGGCGCGTCACACTCTTTTATGACCTTACTCTGAGCTCGAGTTAGCATTTTAAAAAGAGGAAAAAAAATTGAATTTTGTAAGGCTGGAACGAAAAGTAGGTGAGAAATTTTCGAATTTTCACAAAAAAATATATTGCCGGGCGAAAGGACCAAATGTTAAGGAGAGGAAAATGAGAAGGCTCAAAGTAAGGAAAATAATTAATTATAATAAATAAAGGTAAACACGAACCAAATAGCAGCGAAGACCAATCGTAGAAGGATGACAGAATCAAAAGGCAATAATGACAGAGGAAAAGAGAAAAACAGAAACAACTAAAAAGTATTTACACGCCCGGCCCGATGGCCAGTTCGTAACAAGAGTCGGTTTAGCATTTTGGGGCATTAGGGGTTTTTTGTAACACGTTGTATAATGAAATGTCTGCTTTATAAGTCTTGAATGTATGATAATATTCGAAAGTGTTTATTAATTTTTTTTTTTTTTTTTTTTTATTAATTAATCGTTTATTTCAGGCAACAGAAATATCATTTACAATATTAGGCCCATATAATAAATACCTTACAGTCTAACATACATATTATATTATCTTAACTACTTATTTATTATTATTATTTATTATTGTTTAAGCCTATACCTATTTGATAAAAAATAAAGATCAAACCCTAGAAAACAAAATTAAATATCATACTAATTCTGCGTTCTGCCAATGGAATTGAGTAGATACTTTCGATAGGCTTTTCTAAACAATAAGAACTTTTGGGCTTCGCCATGGTCAGATAAAGAAGAAAGCTCTAATGTTTAAGCTCGAAATATGTTTTTAATCTATTCATTTACCAAGATATTTATTCTCAATCTCTTCAAATAAGAACAGGCAACAATTTTAAGCATTGGTCACCAAAACTAAATAATTTTTAATATTTCTATTTAATTTTATCGATAGGTACAGCACTATTCTATAGTACCCCGGCTCGCGAGACAAACCGTCAATGATGCATTAGAGAACATTACCGATATCGGACACAATAGCACGGTTGTGGCGCGCATCCATCTATTACGCGATGGGACTCCGTAATCTATGATTAGCATAAATAAAAAAGTTATGTTATGTTTTAAGTACCTACTATTCTATTCTAAAAACTGGAAAATCACTGTAAATTTGGAGATTTAAAGACATTACTGATCCTTTTGGAATTTTTGGCTGAAATAGTCACGATAAGTATAAAAAATGTAACATAAAACTTTCTTTTCTGAATCATAAAATCTTTTAGTAAAAAGTTGATTGCATATAAAGTTTTGTTTGCAAACTCATTAGTTAGACTTTAAAAATGAAACCTGTTGTATTGTTTTGGTCAGTGACAACTGACAATAAATATTATGTTTTTGTCAGTCGTTAACAATGGGATTAAGTTTAGGATTTGTTAAATGTCGTATTAGTTAAATGTAAATGTAGTTTTTTTATCCATAACGGAATATTTTTATTTTTTTTATTTTTTTATTTATTGGTTCACCAACAACTTATATACTAATACATGCTTAAAATTATTTTGTTAAGTAAAAGCTAAGTATTAAGTTAATTACAGGTAATAGTGCTTGGCCTGCACCTCACCTGATGATAAATTTCAAATATTAAAGTTTTCGCCGCTCCCACTAACGACTCGGTAGCATTATCAGTGTATCGGGCTGGTATCTCATGGGTGCTGGTTTGAGTCTCGTCTGAGGTGCTACGGGTGATTCGATTCGACTACGTTATTATACAATTAGTTTTTTTTATTTTCTCTAATACAATAATTATCTAAATATAAAAATAGCATTGTAAATGTCTAAAATCTCAAAACTCAATAAGTTTTCCTTACTCATAATTTGTAATATTTTCCGAAAATGTGTTTCATGTAATTCGATAAATTGTATATTTATGCCATGTATGGTACCTACCTACTTGAATAATAAATGATAATAAAATTTTGAAATATTTTATTTACTTATATTCATTTAATAAGATGATCGTATAAGTACTTAGTCGTCTCGAATAAACCAATTCAAGTTTGGAATCGCAAAATAGGTTTACATTTAGGTTTCTAGCATAATTATGATAGCACAAGGCGCTCCTTTTCGAGCACGAATGCATTGAATACAGGTGGCAGCCCTGGGTAGGAAATGTTACCAAAGAAGCTCATATCCAAATGATACCGTTATGATTGTCTGTGCGTTTTAGCGAACCGCCTTGCTGTAATCTAACCAATCGACACACATACAAATCTTCTGGATATGGTTTAGGGCTTGACTTGAAATCAATGATGATGAAATTGTTGATATCAAAGGTTTTGTTTGTTCTTTTTGTCTTATTTTTTTTTTTCTCGTAGCACATAAAAAAAATACAACACCCAGAACGAAACTCACATCATACTTTGTTCAGCGCCACTCTACGAAGGTTATTAAGATTTTGTCTCTGTTCAGCTATGTGGAAAAGCTCAGATACTCTTCAAAATTGTTTTTCTTTAACTTTTAAACATACTTGATATAAAAATCTGGGTTTTTGGAATGCGGAAACACTTAGTAAAAACACAATCTCCCAAATTGGCGGTCTATTACATTCTTTATCTGAATGGAATGAATAATGTATCAAAAATACTTTATGTGGTGAAATTATATGACAAATAAACAAGTTCACATTCCACAAGTATTTTATTGATGCACTTTGGTTAATTGTATCATTTCATTTTAGTTTGAATTTAATCTTGACAGAACTTTCAATTTTAAGTGTCAGTGATATTTTCACATCCTAATGGGGTCAATAACAATGAGTTGCCGACTAATCGTATATCATAGAGGAATAAAGACACAATTGACTTCTGGTTAAAAAGTCAATTATGTCTTTACACAATACTAAATAATATACTAGAAAAAATACGACTCGCACCAGATCAATACTCAGACGGGAATCGAACCCGCGATTTTGCATTGATCTGGTGCGAGTCGTATTTTTTCTAGTATATTATTTAGTATTGTGTAAAAATAGCATTGTGAATGCAAAAATCTCAAATTCAAAAACAATTATGTCTTTTTTGCTCTAATTTAGTATTAGAATATAGTCTTCGAGTCGCTTCTAGTGCGACAGCATCCCTTCGCATTGTTCGAGGATGAAACAGGCACCGGCGATGATATCTCCGGTATTTATATCGATAATAGGATCGACTCATTTGGGCATGACTTGCTAAACGCACCCGCATGTGGGGTCCTCACGAACTAACTGCGCGATGTATTTATCTTTCGCGTATTTTCCGTTTTGATTTCAGGTATTCCCGGTGGTATGGAACTATAGCCATGGACGTTGGTCTTGTAGATAAAGTACCTAGGTAACTTATAAACTAGAATTAAGTATATGTCGCAGATTTCTACTCGGAGATCTGTAATTTGAATTTTAGTATTATTTTAGAAGGCATTCATGGATCATGGCAATTTTCATCATCATCATCACCTGCCTTACATAATGTGTTTTTGTATATATTTTTTTAAAATATCATGCATGTAGTTTAATAAAGCCCAAAGAGGTAGTTATAAGATGTGAAGGCGTAACAAACAAACAAACGGACTTTCGCATTTATAATATTAGTAAGGATTCTCTCAAGGAGACAGTAATAGGGATATAGACTTCTAAGAGCTAAAAAGTTAAACATCAGGTCACAGAAATAATACATACTAAAGATTAAGTACATGACTTGTAATAAATATCAGTCAATCTTCAAATACGAGATTCATCAGTATGTGAACCACCACAGTACTTTTATTAGTATAAATTACATCAGACAACAATTCCCAAATTCCCACACTCACAACCTGACCAAGCAAAAAAGCATCTTATAAAATAAAAAAACAAAGCTCTTATCCCACTAAATACCATCAGATTTCCACGTTACCTATCACATATCATTTAGCAATCGTGACCACCGCTAATTGGCCCACGGACAGACGGGCACGACAATCATACACATTAATCATAAGCATATTGATAAACAATTGCCCTACCTTAAATGAGGGGTCAGTACTATCCGGAGCAATATTTCGAGCGCCACCTCTGAAAAAACACAAACGAAAACCAACCTTATTCGGGAAATTTTAAAAACAAAAATTGTAACAACGACACATTTCCTTTTGTGTCTTTTCGACTTGAGTCGTTATTAAATTTTTCCACAATAAGGTTTACGTCTATTTGAATCTTGTTGTTTGAGAACTAAGGTTGGTAGTGAAATGAAGTGGCTTGGGACAGTCAAGAGGTATGTTGTCGGCGTTGCTTTGTCGCAAGCCGACAAAGGATCACGTGGGAATGCGCGCGTGCCTTCTTCCTGCTAACAGAATAGTGTATTGTAATGTATGGTTACTGTATGATTGGAGATCGATTTTGGTATCATCTCTTTTTATTATTGCCGCATGTATGATGGATTTGACGTGATGCGAGGTCAATGGTTTGATTAAAAAAATTGACGTACGTAATGAACTTTGAGTGGAACGCAAAATGTTAGAAAAAAACTTGAGAATGTTTGAAATTGATTAAAGTTAGATTCTCTTAGATGGTGGTCCTAGCTTAGATTGCAAGCTTGGATCTAACAAACGGGAAAATGTTTAATGGAACAGTAAGCAATACTAAAATAAACAAATGTTTTTAATTTTAAGGCAAAGATATCATTGAGGCAAGTCACAAGGTGATCCATAATATGGATGATAATATGGATGATGGTGATCCATAATATTATTATCATGATTTTACCTCAACTGCCACATCAACATAAATAGCACTTATAAAAAAAGTATGTTTTATAATCGACCTTTTTTTAGACATTCAAAAAGGCTTACAATTCAAGTATTTTTAGGAATAAATAATTTTCTTTGCGTCTCTATCTACTTAGTGATAAAGGGCAAAAGGTGGCCCCTTTGCGGGTAGACCCTGTATCCTAAGCAATTTACTGAAGAATAAGTACGTATATTAGCTTAGCACTAACGTTAACGTTCGTCGTGGGTGTGCCGGCCTAATTTACCCCCAATAACTCGGTTTAATACCTCGGATCGGCTGTTTCCTCAACAATACCTCCGTATATCTCCGTAATGTGTGCAGTGACAACGTCGCATGGGCCACGCCATGCACCAGAGATTTGTAAGGGGTCTGATGCGTCTTGATACTTGGTCAAATTCTAAAGTATCCACTTTTTGCATTTCCGTAAAGAATGACATTTGTTGTTTTTTCAAAATGGAGCCAAAGCCTTATTCGTCCTTTTTTTGTTGAATGTTTGAGATTTACGACTCATAAGTATTATTAGTTATTCTGTGTCATTAGCATGGTTTTTTTACTATATGAATGAAATTTTAAACATGCAATAAGTATAGTGGCTTTGCTCCCTACTTGGGACGGGATCCACATAACATCGCTGCTTTCCAGGCACGGGTATGAGTAAAGGTCGCTGTATACGTAACGCGATAAATCCCGGACGACACAGGGACGTGTTGTGTGCCATACATTTCCCCCGTCCCGTCCACGCCTCGTGCCCGTGGTTACAATATTTTTGTATGCAACGCCCCAAAGCTCGGGGTTGTTCCTGGTACATATACAGCGACCACACTAGCGCCGCCAATCATGAAAACATCATTACAATGAAATAACTATGATTAATAAAATTCAGAAAAGTAGTAAAAGCTAGTATTAATCATACACTATTTTTGGCTCGGTGCACCCCATAAAGTTAATATACCTAGCGGAATAGAGGAACAAAGGGCTGAGTAAGCGCGATGTCATGTCACTAATCAGCAACAACGTGTGATAAAAAGAAATGCGTGATTTGACGTAACGGAACTCTTTTTCGCAACTGTTTGACAATTCGTCTGCACTATATACGTGTGACAAGTGACAAGATATAGGCACTAACACGTATAAATAATCATTTTTACACACACTAATATAATTCAATTTTGGTTTCGTTTGACAGCTCATGTTTGTTCCTCTATTCCGTCAGGTATATTAACTTTATGGTGCACCCTTAACAGTAACAACATTTTCCCATTAAAAAGTACCAATCGCGTTCAGCACGCTACACCCTATAGATTCGGCGGCCGTATCTCAAAGTAACAGCGTCATTCGGCCGATATACGGCTGCAGCGCGATCCGGCGCGACACGACGCGATTAAACGCTAATGCACGGTGTGGTTAATTCACTTTATACGCTAAATTGGGATGGATGGATATCAAACTAACTGACATTCCAAGGAGATAGGTAGGCTTTCAATTTATTGAAAATGTTGGAGCAAAAATACAATCTATATCTGCACCTATATAGAAGAAGAGTTTAGGGCTGGAAAAGCGCAAGTTTTTCGGCCAAAGCATCAAAATGCATAATTGACATCATTGTTTCACGTCACGAGGCCACACGTATTTGTCCTCTCGAATAGGTATCTGTAGTCCTATAATTCCTATTCCATTCACCCGATTGAGATCAAATTCTAGTCTATTCTAGGGTTAATACATTTAGTACTTCATGTACTAAATATACAAGCAATGCAAGAGGAGACAATGGCGCAGTGGTTTAGCGCCTGCCCCAGCGATTGCGGAGATTAAGCAACTTTCCCAAGGATCGGCCATGGGATGGGTGACCAAAAATGTATTATCTCAAGCTCCACCGTGCTTCGGAAGGCACGTTAATCCGTTGGTCCCGGATGCATTTGCGGTCGTTAACACCCACAAATCCGCATTGGGCCCGCGTGGTGGGTTATGGCTCATTCTCCTTATCCACCCATAAGTAAGGCCTGTGCCCCAGCAGTGAGAACATTAAAAATGGCTGATAGTCAACGTCATGTATGTTTATCCACTAATCATGTTCCTAACGCACTGCAACGTATGTCGGGTACAGCTAGTGTTTGTATGAACATCTAACGCTCGTGATATTCACACATACAAAATAACCTTTATAGTTAAGTCCTTAATCTCACGCGATTTCAATCCCCGTTGTAATGTTACAGAACGGACGGGTAAGTAAATACTCCGTAACAGAACAGACGCGTAAGTAAATACTCTGGGGCACCATCGCCGGACACGCTCGCGAATAGCAACACTACCGTATCGGGTTACTGATTTAGAGCGAGATGTCATCACAATGTGTCTATTGGGTAGGGGGTTCGATCATGAGATCTAGCGGAAATCTTCTACAAAATAACATGAAATGTAAGCTTGTCAATTCTACAAAAATCAACTATGTTTGCGACATGTAGTTTAATAGTTTGTTGCTTTTGTTTGCCATAGTTTGCCACTTGGCTAGCCGCACAGAAGAGTTATACTTTAAAGATTTGGCTGATCACTACTTATTCATTCACTGACACACTTTGACAAGATAGCTTTATTAGGTCACCTGTTCTATGATTATGAATTATGATTACTAGAATTAAATTAGTAGGTATACCAAAGGACTTACTTTACTATAAGCTTTACTTTTTTAAACATAATACTTTTACAAGTGAAGGGCACACGGGAAGAAGGGGCTCATCGACATATTTTTGATAAATTTGAACTAACAATTGCATTCGATAGCCTTTGAACGGGTCTTTCAAATGACATATTCAAAACAAACTAAAAGGAGCCCATTTCTCGTTAAATCGTCTCAGTAAAATTATAGTAGCTGTAAGTAAATCCAAAATTATTAGAAATTTTCTTATATTTTGCTAATTGTTCAATGCAAACTAACAATTGCATTCGATAGCATTGACATTCTTACTCAAAACAAACTAGGGTCCATTACATATTCAAAACGAACTAAAAGAGGCCAATTTCTCGTTAAATCGCCTTAGTAAAAATAAACCATTCAACTTTAAACAGCCATTTTTTCAAATTTTGCTAATTGTAAAATATAATTATACAACCCATAAATTCATGTCCCGCTTTCTTCTATGAATAGGAACACAGTGTAAAACACAAAGAGGCTTGTAGTAGACAAGATAAACGTTGTGTAGTTTGTTCGACACTTTACTTTTTGATAGTAATACCGGTCACTCACATTCGCGCAAATACGCGAACCCACAATTAGTGTAGGACAGACATTCGCAGATATTCGCAAATGATTTTCCATAGGTACATAATTGAAAACATTCGTACAATGTACGAACTTTTGCGCGCATGTGAGTGACCGGGGTTCCATTGTTCCTAAAATTATTCTAAGCATGAAAATGAGAAAATCAGGTCTTCATTTGGAACAAATGACATTGGTAGGTTACCTTTTGTTGGAAAGGAGTTAAAATCGAAAGGAGTAAAATAGAGTTTAAGAAACTGAATATATAAGGCGAGGCAGTTAACGAAATTTACTCTTTCACTATGTCTTTAGAATAAGGTTGAATATTGCATAGCTTTAATTGACGCTTCGCCAGAAATTTTACGAAATTTTGTACATTTTTATTAATTTCTGAAATACTGGATCATTTATTAAAAATGTACTCGGTTATTGTGTTAGATCGATAAAAAAGCTATCCTTTTTGCGTTATTTGTATTTGTATAAAAAATCATATCACTGTCGTTGAAAATTACGAACATGTCTATACGATGTATGTATAACATACGATTTATTTTAAATAATACTTTTGCGATGAATTTTTAATTTGCAAGATATTTTTATCTTTGATTTTAGTTCGTGGGGACTGGCACAAAGTCTTCGTGGACCAGAATGAGTCACTGGAAAATTGTAAGAACTGTTAAATTACAATATTATTTCGTTATATTACATTTATCGAAAAATGTTATTCCGATAAATTTTTATATGGAATTATATCGAAAATAAATGCGGTAAATTGAAAAAAAGTTTTTCCAGTTCACATCACAATAGTCCATTTGTTGATCTATTGAAATTAATTATAATATACTGAACAATTCTCATAATTTTACGGTGACATTACACAAATTGAAACTGAAAATTATATGATACACTATAATTATTCCATTGTCTTATTTCAGAGTTCCGCAATACTGCACAATCAGACGTGTGTCGCGTATACGCCCACGTGGCCACTAGAAAGTGGGTAATAAAGCTGTATGGGGCAGCCGATAAGCTTATCTGTCGCATAAATTTGTCAGCCATCTGTCAGAGTTACACCAACGTGACTTACATGCGGCACGGCCGATGTGTGGATTGACCGTAGGGTATGGACATAATTATGCATTGCAGGTTGCATATTTGCGACATAGTATAACTACAACCAAGTGAGGAGCTGGATGGCGCAGTGGATAGCGCCTGGCCCGGCGATTGTGGAGGTTAAGCAACTTTCGCAAGGGTCGGTCATGGGATGGGTGAAAAAAATATATTATCTCGAGCTTCTCCTTGCTCCGAAAGGCACGTTAAGCCGTTGGTCCCGGCTGCATTTCCAGTCGTTAACACCTACCAATCTGCATTGGGCCCGGGTATTGAGTTAGAGCCCATCCTCCTTATCCTCCCATAAGCAAGGCCAGTGTGTGCTTCAGCAGTGGGGACATTAATAATGGCTGATGGTCTTACTGCAACCTCTGAAGAATGATGTTATTTATTTTTCAAGTCTTTCTTTGTAAGTACAAAAAACTAACATCCAAAATTAATTTAATAATTAGTACCTACAATAATTAATTGTATTGATAGACCCCAAAAGGTTAGAGTGATGTAAATCACGAATACATCGCATACCTAAGGCACGCGACCAGGAAACCAGAGCAGAGATAGAGGTCTGCACTAACTCAGCCCTAACATTGCTGTAACGGCCAGCCCGTGAGTTAAGGTTGCATTAGCCACAGATACCGATATCTAAACGCACAGCAGAAATAGTTGTAACGTAGCGAGATATACTCATATCCAAACGCGATTATTGTGCCAGCTCCATACTAATGGCTTGCACGTTATGACGTCACGCCGTGCTAGTTTGTATGCAACGCATAGGAAATTTGTTCAGCAGCTATATTAAATATTGTGTTTATCAAAATGGTTTCTTCGACAAATTTGCTATACATTTTACGGACTAATTAAAGGTATCATTTATTTTAATAAATTGTATACTTTTTAAATGGACTTGTCCACCCAACTTTGAAGGGTCATAAAACAAATAATATGCAATATATAAAACCAAGAGGTATACAAGCTACTCTAAAAGTTTAATATGTTTACGATTTTTATTAGTATTTCGTTATTTTATTCATTAGTCAACATCCCTATTAATGCTGCGAATAGCAGCTTCTGGATATTGTCAGAAAATGTAATTTTAAAAGTGAAAATTTCTATTAGCGTTGGGAAAGCGATAACATTTTGTTTTGTTTTTTTTTCATTTTTTCACTTTGGCACCACCCGAAATAGGTGCCAAATCTGCACTACTTCCTTTTGCACGCTCGTACGAAGGTACACAAAATTAATTCCAATATTGAATTAAAGCACAAAATATGATGCATTCCGGACAGGAGTATGTGAATGAGAAAATCCTATTTTTTATTGCGTAGGTATTTGCTTAAAATAGAGACAAACATGGTACCAAAAAATCATATATCCTGAGTTTTGCTTCGCCAAATAGTTAGAGATGGTACTGATCTCCAATTATTCTTCAATTATTTCTAAGCAACGACAATCATGATTTGTCTCGTAACTGCTTATTGTTTAGTGTTTCTGATATATTGAGAATTTGCAATAAACCAATAAGTTATAAGCGCCAAAGCTCAACGATTTCTTGATCTTAATAATACTAGTAGACAGACTCATAAATAAGATGTTCAGACATTATTATTCAAAGTGAATAGTTAGACAACCTTGTTAGTATAAAAATCTTTTAAAACAACTTCTATAAGCTTAATGAATACATGCTTTAAGCAACTTCCTTATGAAATACGCCATAAAACGTACTAGCCGCGCCATGAAAACTTGTAAATGCTTTTAAAAACGGTTCTTAAATCTCGCCATTTTCCACACTACCAGTGAAGAGGGTATTCATGCACACGCAACACCTGAGAGCGTAGAGAGGCCATTATACGACTATTATGCGAGTTAAGACTGCATAATGACGTCAGCACGAGAATAGTGTGTGATGAAAACTGGAAAGTTTGAAATGGGAAAATGTTGACGGTTTTTAAGGTGATTTTGTTTAGATTTTTACGTTTTTCTCGGCGAATAAACTAAGTTTGAAGGTCTGGATTACGTATAATATATTATATACGTTGTATATAGAAGCGAGGAGACTGAAAAATTATTAATCAGAGCAATCTTCTTGACAGTTGGAATAAGAAAAACTACTATTATAATTCTACCACTTATTAACATTGCATTGTCTTATCATTACGTAATTCGTGTCCTATCATCAAAGAGCGAAATTCAATTTAAATAATTGAAGAATAACTAAATAGATACAAGTTTTTAATATTAACCTACATTCGTTATTTTAAAAACTAAAACTTTTGGAAAATTCCCACAATCACAATGTAAATTTTCTTTTTTTACTCCAAATGAAGCTTTTAAAAAAAGGAAAGCTATAATTATACTATACGAACTTTTTAATATCATCTTCTATCAATCTACTACCAACTTGTTAATATTATTTTACAACCTTAATTGTGTTAATTTAACACGTAGTCTTAATGCTTTTAATATATTCCGATTCCATTTAAAACGTAGAAAGCTCTGAAAGCCCAAGCGAAGGAAAAAAGGAAAATATGTAATGTTTTAATATTCCCATTCGTCACAAGGTAGCTCAAGTCATGAGAGCGAGCGATTTATGATTATACTGATTGCAAGTAGCTATTTGTAAAAAAATGACCTAGTATGAGTTATCCTTGGCAATGGGGTTCCAGGCGCAAAGCATAGGCTAGATGGTGCTAGCAGGGACCGGACTGCTATCAATGTATTTGATTGGTTAAAAATACGTGAAAAATTACAGTTGATAATTATTGTAATTATCTGGTAACGATATAGGTATTTAAGTTTGTAAATATCGTTACTTATGGCTGTTACAGCTGATAAGTTTCTTGCGCCCGTTCTTCTTGTCAGTTAAAAAAGTCTGGAACGGGCGGTAGGAAAATATAGACGATTCAAAAGTACTTAATAATTAAGTTTATTTGAATAAAGCTTATTTGACTTTGACTTTATTGTTTTTTGGACAGTCGCTTGTAGCACCATTAGTTAGTAGTGTAAAACAAGTTGATAGATCATCATCAGCTCAGCAAATCAATCATATAGTTTTCTATAAGTTGTTGTCAACGAATTGGCGAATTTGAAGATTTAATAAAAAAAAGAAAAGTTAAGTAGGTAAAAGAGTTGCTTCAGTGTTTGTAATCATGATTACGGTTTTATTCTTTGCTGTAACCGACAGCGTAATTTAATATTTAATCAGATGTTTAGCTTATTGGCTCAAAATCTTTATAATTAACATGCCATCCTATTCGGTCCTCCTAGTCGGTTAATGTTGCGCCTCCCATTCAAACAGACGCGTTGGCCTATACTCCGAAGATATTTTGTTGCTGGATGGTTGCTACATTCATTGTGGCATAGACATTAGTAACTTTCAGCCCGCTACATCTCATCACTTGGCGTGGCGTCTGTGTGACGTGCGGACGTGTCATTAGTCGGTTGATGAATGCCGGCCGTTAATGCGCCTCCCATTCAAACAGACGCGTTGGCCGACACGCGCCGCGGATGTATTCTGGTGGCTGCAGCCGTTTTAATTGTTTTTATTTTATCATTTTTAATGCCTATTTTTAGACTTTTAAAAAATTAGGAGCTGTATAACAATTTTTGACAGTACCCATAACCAATTTTTGTTTTTTTAGCAATATGGATTGGTGACTGCTACAAGACTAAGTGTAATCGACCGTCCACCCAATGAAATCAAATTTATCATAGACAGAATGGGAAAAGCAACATGTGTAAATTACCTTAGGTTTTACAATTAGTGATTGAGTGATATCAACAGATATAGTAAAAAATAATTTTATTTCTGATGCACAAAAAATAATGTCATCTCTTACATCCTACATTAAAATGCTCATGGTAGAGTACTACAGAATAATGCTCCGCTAATTTTCCATAAAACGTGTGAATTAAAAAGATTTCTCTTTAAAATGCGATAAAGTACCAAGAAATTCAGCACTGTTCCACTTTTTTTTTCAGAATACCCAAAGCAGGTAAATGTTAAAATTTTAGGTTATGCTTATGATAAGAAAGTTATCGTATTTTACTTAGCTTAAATATAGACCTTTTTTAAGAAGCCAAAAACCATTAGGTTTAATGGTCTGATTGTAAGAATCGATTGGTACAAAAGTTTGTATTTGTGTTTTGATCATATTAACAGCCTTCGTCAAAATTCCAAGACGTACCTAGACTCCTTCAATATGAAGAAGATCAGAGTATTCATGTAGTAGACCTACAATGTGTGACTGAAAAAAAATACAAATTAAAGTGTCATCGTTAATAAACAGGCTTAACTTTGCAAAAAAAACATATAATCTTGTAGGGGAGATGGGAGATGCCCAAATTGTTATTGCTTTCACACACTTAATAATTAGAGAGTTTTCTTTATTCTTTACTAGGTATTTTGTAAAATAATACCAAACGAAATTCAATAAGCCCACTCGCAAATATAACCATAAACTCGAAACTATTGTTTGATCCTTCATTTATCTGAAAACGAAGTATTCAGATAACAATGCTATTATAACAAATTACATAGTAAACTCCTTAAATTATCACTCAAGGGGTCATTCGCAATAAAATAAATTCACCTAATGTGCCTGCTTTGTGGTATACCTTTTCTAAAGTGAATTCTGGTTTACAACTTTTATAGACCTTATTTTGCGGAAATAAAGTTAGTTTTGCTGTATAATAGTGCTATAAGGATATGGTGTTAGTAATGTTATGGAGTTTATAAGTGTGGAAGGAGTGGACGTGCAATCAGATGGACAATGCAAGCTTAAAATAAATGGAGTCGCCAAAGTTATTATGTAATTTTCTTAGAAATGTTATAAGAATTGTTTATGCAATATGCATATTACCTCTACTTAGTGTCTAGACACACTATGCCGAAATTAAGCGACCGAATTTCGGCGGCAACGCTTTTATTATGAAAAAAACGCAACGTAATTTCGGCCCTAATGTGTCGTCAGTAATTCAAATAGTATTTCGTATAATCATGCCGAACTTCGGTCGCGTAATTTCGGCATAGTGATTAGTGTGTCTAGTCACTATGGACTTCGATTGGAGTAGAGACGGAGATGGTGCGATCTGAAGTATGCATTTCTTATAATGTTGTCTTTGTGCTACAGATTGTATGAACTATTGATAAATTCGGCTAAGTGCGATAGTGGGCACCCCGCTATTAAGTCTTTTGTAAAACATAAGCAGCTTGTTAACCCTCAAACCTCCACGCCGCAAGTCGTAAGACATCATAAGATCAATTACTCCACACCCCGACCGACGTCTTATCTGCGCAATTTCAGTAAATTACGGTACATGTGTATTTCAGGAGAGCATGTGATAATGCCGCCGCGGGTGATAACATTACCCTAATAGGTGGGGAGCCGGATTTCACTGAATTAGGGTAACACTGAATATTTGGTGAAGTAATATGCTGAATTATACGTGTGAACAAGTTAAACAGAATGGAGAACTCTTTAAACTTTTGTTAAGATTGTTTAGGTCATAAAAGGAGAAGCTGGCAAGTTTTTAACGACAAGATAATATAAAAACTGTTTTTTTACCTGCCCCCATACTCAAATAGTCAAAACATTCTATGCATTTGAACGCTACGCTCACTATTAAAGCTTTCGAATGAGCAGTAAACTATTACTAGTCAATTTCATACAATATACTACACCACATGTGATTTAATCGTCTATTGCTTATATTTAAGTTTTAATAGTAAGCGTAGAGTTCAAACGTATAGAATCTTGGCAATTTGAAGAGGGGGGCCTTCTCAAATATATAGCGATAGCGATACCAATGCACTGTCCATCCGTTTTTAACCGACTTCATCAAAAGGAGGAGGTTCTCAATTCGATTGTATGTTTTTTTTTTTTTTTTTTTTTTTTTATCGTTGTTCGCGCGTATCTTCGACATTCATGAACCGATTTAGATAATTTTTTTTTTGTTCGATTGAGTTTTTTTTGCGAGATGGTCCCATTTAATTTTTTTTCAAATCGGTTCAGTAGTTTACAAGTAATCCTGAAAATACTATGATATTAAATCAACTAATTTGACAATTTTGTTATTTATGAACCGAATTAGATGATTTTTTTTGTTGGGGAAGGGATGCCGTTGTGAAGTCTTTTTAACCGACTTCAAAAAAGGAGGTAAGTTTTCAGTTTGTATGTATGTATGTTTCTCCGCGATTATCTCACGTTTGGCTGAGCCGATTTTTCTACCTAAATAATATACCTACACTACCTAATGCAGAAGGTACTTACACTAAAAATAAAAAAATAAAAAAATTGTTTAAAAAACAAAAAACCGACTTCAAAAACCTGCCTCTAAAAAAAGGAAGAAATAATATACAAATCATTAGATACGCATTATCATTGTTATAATAAAACACGTCAATTGAAGTCGGGTGGGGCTTTTAGAATAAAAAAAGGAAGATGTTCTCCAGCCCCACCCGACTTTAATAGACGTGTTTTATTATAACAATGATAATGCGTATCTAATGATTTGTATATTATTTCATCCTTTTTTTTAGAGGCAGGTTTTATCATAACACAATGACAAGGACGGACAGTGCATTAAAGTCATAAACTATAGCAATTTGAAAGCAATTGAGTTAGGCGTACCTACATTTTACGTCATAATCATAAGATAGAATTCAAAAATTATCTTAGCAAAGGAATTATGAATTCTTGTTCTCTGCTTAAGTGTCTGAAACGCATGCACTATCTATTTAAAAGAAAAACCACTATGCCTAAAAATTTAGGCGACTGACTTCGTCTTATCTTTGTCTTATATCTTATTTGTTTTAGGGTAATAAATATGATTAAATGTAGTAACTATTGAACTACTATACTTTCCAATCACATGGACTCTAATAAATTTAATTAATTTAAGATTTTGTATCAAATTCAATTGCGTATAGCAAAACATCGTCGTTTCACATTATTAAGAAATATAAGCAATCATAAAATCATCAGAAACACTTATCCAATAAAACAAACAACTTTACGATCCTATCAATCACGCGTCGTGACAAAGTTAACCCTCTCGACTCGCCAAAAATAAACACGCCCTTCCGGAATAAACTCAATTTTCGGGTAAAATGTTCCCGTTTCACTTTCCCGAGTCCCATGTCCCGCTATGTGGGGTGACGTAGACCCGTATGTCGTGTGCGAGCAACAGGTGGCTGCCCGTAGGGTTAAGCGGTGCTGCTTAACAGCATGTAAAGCTGCTCTATTTATTTTTTTATTTGGGTAATATAACAGTGATATGTTAGAAAAAGGATAGATTTGTTATGGGCGTGATTGAGGCATTAGCTAAAGCACCTGATAAGCGAAAGTTAATAATAATCACCCATTTAACTAAAATATTTCAATTACAGAACGTGTTACAAAAAAATATGATAGATAGGGACCATCAAACTGAACAACTGTTACTATGGGACCAACTCTAAAATCGCTGTTTCATACAAAATAACGAAAATATCAAAATGTTATGTTTTTTGTAGCACGTTATATTTTAAGGAAAGGACTAATTTCCACATTAGTGCACAAGTGAACTATTAGAGTAATGATTTATGACATTCAATTTAGATTGATCATAATAAAATTCATACGCTAAATTTTTATCCATTTTGTTACAGCTAGTTTCCTAAGTTGTCAGATTTCAATTCACATTGTGACTGTCTAATTATAGCTGTATATATAGCGGTTTCATTATATTTACAGTCTAATTTTTAAGTTATACTGTTATAACAGCTATATAATCCTCTCAATAAAGTAGGATGTTATCTACGTTGTATCCCAGTATATACAATGAATCAACCCAAACTGGGAAAATCGTTTCATCAGACCATCAAAATGAACAGCTTTTACTGTAGGACCAACTCTGAAATCGCGAAAAAAATAAGCTATTTCATACAATTTAATATTATCGTTATTAATTTTTGTATGAAATTGCAGATGTTTTTCGCGTTTTCAGTCATAAATAGTAAAAGTGGTTCAGTTTGATGGTCCGAGAAACAGTTATCCCATTTTGGGTAATTAATTCATTATCACGTTGTATAATATCCTATTGGTCCTACCTGTAATATTTAGTACTGTTAACCTATGCAAGTGTAAAAGTGTAAACCTTATTTGGTGGAAAAAAAAATACCCTAAGTAGAGCAGCCTCCTCTACTAAAAGTGCCGTCGGCTCCCGGAAAATGTTTTCTCATATGGTGGAAAATCCTTTGCTAATGCGTGTTAGGGCTCGGTCGCTTTTGTTTTACAGCCAGTGAATAAATTTCACGATACCGTGGGAGTGGGGCATTATAGCCTGTGATTTATTTAAGGCCTTTTTGTTGGGCTACTCATAGTTTTTAAGAGTTATGATATAGTCTGGCGTAGTAAGAAGAATGGGTTGTATAAAGATGGTAAAGATGTAGTTATTTAAACTGAAGAAGAGTTTGTAGGTAGTTTTAGTTGTTTTAAAAACAAGTTAAATTAACTTTTAGGACAAACCTGTTTATATATTAGTTTTAATACGTTATGATGGCCTCGAGCTAAGCTTGGCTACGCTCTCGGCTTTCAAGCTTGGTCATCATTGCAGCCCTTGCTGTCCGCGCTATAAAGTCCTCGGCCACCGGTCTCGGCCTTTATTCCAGCTTGTCCATCAAGGCTTCTTGTCTTGCTTGTCCATCATCGCTGCCAGCAATGCAGTCATTATAAACCGCGGCAGTAATGTACTATTAGTTAAGTATACGTTTAAATCTAGCATTCCGGACAAAACCCCCTGGTTTTTGGTTTGATAAGATGAAAAGTTATTGTTTTTGTAATGTTAAATAAATAAATAAAAAAAAAAACGTTTTACAAGCGTACTAAAGCGACATTAATTGGAATATGATAAGGTATTTTTTTCTAAGTACATTTTAATATTGGACTACATCAATACATATTGCTTCGGTTCCAAAGTTTACAATTTGTTATTTTCTTTCTGCTACAATTGCACTTCCAATATTGCATCTATCGAATGTTGGAATTAGCAATTTAGTATGAAAAGTGCAAAAGTGACTTGAACGAAGTTTGACTATAACTTAGGGGGCATTATAAAATTATTATTTTTTGTTATTACGAACATCTGTATTATTATACAGATTATTATATTTTATACAGATGTATTATTTATACAGATGTCCGTTCGAATAAGTTATACTTTTTTCAATGCAAAACTCTACTCTCCCAAGGTAGGTATTTAAATGGCGTTGTGTGTGACTGCTAAATTTAATTAGCTCTAAGAATTAAATAATTCTAATTTTTTCAAAATTAAATAAAGTCAAATTGGTGGTTAACAGATGGTTATCGCTATACTGTTATTGCTTCCGGGCTTCCTGGGTGTTCAAGTCGCCAGTGGAGCCGGGCCGTAACCTTTAACCAGGCGTTCTCATAAGCGGACATTAAGCTCCCCACACACGTTCTACTTTCGTGACTTTTGGAAGTAAGGTTGCGGTTTTAGGCGGAGGTTGAGCGATCAAACTTAATTTTTTTTCATGAAAGAAAGAAAAAAATGCGCAATAGTTTCAAACCTAAGCAGTAATTACTTCAAATGGAAAAACGATAATTTATTATTTCATAAATAAACTTTAGTACCTGTACTAAAAAGTGGATTATAAATTCTCGGAATATTTGTTTTAGGTTCGGTTATTGATATTGTTTCAAAGTTTGACCCCACAAGCCATCGCCAAGTTATCGCTTCGCTTTCGAAACATGTATGGATTTGACGTTTTAAAATTCGATTGTCAACGAAACCTTATGTCAATCCCATACAAGTTTCGAAAGTGAAGCGCGATAACGAAGATTTGCCAATGTTACTTTGGCTAGGCCCTCTGGTTAGATCACCATCTTGCCGACGCTGCATTACAACAATTTTAAAAATTCGTGTCAGTTTGAAGTTAAGATAGACAGTTCCTTCGGTGTTTGAGGATGTCGAATGGAGTTGCGAGCACTTCCATCTTATATAAATAATAATAAATAAACAAATCTTGTACGCTATCAATTTCGGATGACCCTGATGAGATAATTCTATACCAATACCTTGACACCTTGATATCTCAAGATGCCTTGTACGCTGGTTTCAGCCTTAAACTCAAAATCAAAGTCAAAAATATCTCAATTAAAATAAACTTTATATTAAAACTTTTGTATTGTCTATATTTTCCTACCACCAGTTCCAGAATTTTTTTACTGACAAGAATAAGAGGCGCAAGAAACTTATCAGATTTATCAGAAATAAGTAACGATATTTACAAGCTTAAAAACCCTAATTATTATAATACGAGTACAGAAGTACCTATCATCGTCAATGAATTTTCAGTAAGCAATTCAAACTGTTAGTTAACCGCTTTTCTCATATAACTTAGTTCGTAGCTTAAATCTAGCAAGTGAACTTATTTCCCCGACCGCACACGTAGCGCTGGGCTAATTCAAATGACGTTATTATGAGCAATGTGATTATGTGGATTATATTATAATGTATGTCAGGCTCATAATGTATGGGAGACGCATTTCGATTGTGTACTCGGATCGGGGTCGTTTGATACTTTAAACTAGCGGAAAAGTAGAAATTCATCTAATTATAAGTAAGTAACCTTAGCCCCTTCTTACACGGCGCTACTCCAAACTGACGAAACTAGTTGGCAACTCTAGTTGTAAACTGGTTAGTGACTGAGATTCGTACACGGCACTACCAAATTTTATTGAAACCTACACGAAACGCGGTGTGTGTGTTGTTTCGGAATAATATTGAAATGGCTAACGATTGGAGCGATGAGGAGTTATTACTTTTCTACTACATCAGACGACGATTCCACTTCACTCCAAGCTTTTTCGGTCACATCCCTACGAATACTCTGTTAGTGTGTAATTATACAAACACGGGTGCTTTTCCACTTCTTGGACGAATTGTATATTTACTAATTGGTCATTCATTTTCACTGAACCGCAAAAGAGTTTCCAATTTCGGTTGGTAATCAGTCGCGCGCGACCAGCATGACCGGTCGCCAGTGAATAGTATTTTTTTATTATTTATTGAGTATTTTAACAATCAAATAAGAATCAATCAATTATATTAATAATCTTAATCAAATAAGACTTATATGTAGTACGTAGCCCCGCAAAACTGTTTACACAGTTTGACTGCAGGATCAGTGTGTCTCGAGCTTAAACAGGTAATACATAGTTGCCAACGCGTTACTGATGCGTTACCAACCAGTTTGTGATTGGTACTAGTGCTGTGACTATTTCTAAACTCGTTGGGGATTAGAGTTTGCAACCAGTTTATTTTCAGTCGCGCCGTGTAAGATGGGGCTTACTACTATGGTTCAGAAAAGAAGTTGAATTATTTATTCTAGAGGAATAGCTTAGTTAATTGTGGATACGAATAAGAGGTAATATTTATTTATGTTGCAAATTATTTGATACTTAATTAGCCCTTTTTATTATTTTGACTAGTTTCTACTACCTAAGTACTAGAATCATTTCACAGAAAAATAATTTTGAAATTTATAAAGAATCGAATTTGAAGCATCTTTTTCTCGATTGTAGACATTTGTACTTTTGTTACAAAATAGTTTTCCTCTAATAATTTTCCAGGCGAAACGATGACTTTGATATAATATTGATTGAATAATGGAGAACTTTTCACGTCTGCTAATAATTTAACAAGTTATTTTGACTTTTTTACTAAAAAGTATCAAACTTCACTTGCAGCAGTATAGTGATGGTATCAGATCCATGCCCATACGCTAAGCAAGATCAACTTAGGCAACTTAAATGTAACTTACTGTCGCCAGCCCATCTCGGGTGTTCCCACAATCGATCATCACGTGCTTATCTCTAACTTAAAAGCTTTATCTAAGAACTGTTTATGTATAACGTTGAATCTCTCTCTGATAGTTTTTAACAACCTTTTGTTTAGAGATCCGGGTCAAATATGTGATGGTTTTGTTTTTGGGCTGATGAATTAGGTAATGGGTAATGCCATTAAGAATAAATAATTGGTACTGTATAAAAGTATTGTATAAAAATAACATTGTGAATGCAAAAATCTCAAATTAAAAAAAAAAATGGTGTTATTTTAAGAAATTTCTTTCAAGGCGATGGGATTTTCCAACTATGTGATTAGGTCGAACAGCTATTGAAAAAAATTACGCGCGTAAAACATTCGACGGAGTAATTTTGTCATCTACCGCCGAAAAGCGAAATGAAAATTTCCATAAGATATTAAATTAAAATATGTCACTAATATTAATATATAGCAATATAGTTTAACAATTAATGTCTGTGCTACGCAAAATACCACAAAATAAAGCAAAAAAAAAACTATTAAATCTCATTACTTTCTAATTCTTCTTCATCATCTTCATTCATTCTTCACACGTCTAAACGGTTTTTAAAACACCGTTAGAAGTGTTAAACAATCACATCTCACATCCTGTGTTTTTGATATAATAATATAATATAAGCTCCTTTTTAAATAGTGCACAAAATTTTAAGGGGTCAATGTACTCATGCATACCAACAACTTTTACTATAGGACCAACAATGACATCTAGAAAAAAAAAACAGCTGTTCCATAGAAAATTTAAAATCGAATAGATCAAAATGTATGGAACAGCTGATTTTTTTCTCAATTTCAATGTTGGTCCCATAGTAAAAGTTGTTTGTATGCATGAGTACATTGAACCCTTTAAAATTTGTACACTATTTAAGAAGGACCCTATAAAAATACGCAAGCTATGCAAAATTCCACATAATAAAAACAAAAGACTATTAAACATCACTACTCTCTAATTCTTAATCCTTTTATAAATATCCATTCAAACTGTTTTTAAAACACCGTTAGAAGTATTAAAGACTCACATCTCACATTTAAGATATCACAACGATCATCTAAAATCCGGACATCACACTCCTTTCATTTATAAACCAACAAAAAGTACTTATATGTTTAAATAATAGAGCCTCCGTCCACGATGTCATTAGTTGCATCAATTATATTAAAATGCTACTGATTTCCAAGCCATTTTGAACTTTAAAGTAGTAACTATAAAGTAGATGGATTAGTCTATGCATGGTAGCAATGGCTTGAAAGGTGACAAGACGGCTCAAGATCATATCAGCATGATTTAATGTACAGGTTGATGCTTTTTGACTAACTTATTATTATTTATTTAAGCTGACATATTCACTTTATTCAAAGAAATGTTTACTTATCTTTTAAATATCTTATCGTAACTAGATCAAATTATTTTTAAGCTAAATAAAAGTAGACTTTTTGCTTCTAACTTACAAACATATTTAGCGATTTTATTACTTCGCTTAATAAAATCTGACAAACAAATTGAGTTTGACATTCAAATGAGATACAAAACACAGAACTAATCACTTACTATACAACGATTATTAATAAAGATAGAACAAAATCAGTCGAACTAGAAGACAAAAGAAAATATAAGATTTGAATCGGAACTTATTTTTTATAATCATTTAAATTAGATAATTATGTGTTTGCTTTTATTTTAAACAAGCAAAGTTATAGGAGGCTAAAGTGTTTTATTTCTTTTACTCTCTTGACAAAAATGATAATGATAAAACATATTTTAACTGTGCAATAGCTAAAAATATATTTATGAGGCGTTTATGAATAAGGCCGTTAGTTAGTATGGGAATAATGTGAAGAAATAAAAAGTAAAACAGCTTATTCTGATCACTCTGTATCAGAAACCCCGTTATACGGTCAGCGGTAGGATGGCTCTCGTCACTCCATTGTCACCCGACACAGAAATTAATGATCATCCGTCCACTCAACAGTTTGTCCGTTTTTTTATCGCTTTTTTGGTCACCTGAGTGGGAAATATCGGGTAAGTAGCGGGTTGGAGATGATCTATCATGTGAGGTCCGCTAGTTTTTTTTTTTAATTTTGGTTAAGTGTGATTTATTGGACTAATTTCGTTTAAATGATTTTCGTGTTCAATAACTTATTTCTCATATTATTTGACATTGTAATGACATTAAAGGAATGTTAATTAAATGATAATAAATCGTAATGAACTTAGCTACATCTCTATATTAATTTTTTAAGAGACTGGGTAAAGTTTTCTTTATACCGCACACTGGTTAATGATAGTCACCTCTAGAAATAATTTCGCTATTCTATGTATGTCACTATCTGAGGTCGTAGGAGCAGGTTTAAATCCCGTGGGCGGATCAATGTAGAAAATGGGTCATTGCAATACCGTTGTTGCCTCCATAACGTAACAAATTGATGTTGTCTAATATATTTATTTATTCATAATAAAAACTGTCCACATATCTATGGCACATATAGAATGTGCCTATGTTCTGGCTATGTGCTAATGCATTTGTTTTCTACTTTAAAAATGAAGGAAAAAAGTTGTCCGCTCGTCAGTCGCTAAACATTAAACACGCAATAGAAGTTACTTATAGTGTTTGTTTGTTCAATAATTTTGGCGATTCTCGCTCACTTTACTGCCTGCCTTATGGGTGTACTGTGTACTAACCAAACACTATAAAACAAACGCACGTTTACCCGTGAGTAACGATCACCTTAATGTTCTTCCAAAATAGCTGCGCAAATTAACCTCCCCCATTTCAAAACTGTGTGACATTGGTGCTATGTGTTCGGTTTTAGTCGTTTTTTTTTCTTCTTATTTTTAGAGTTAATTTCGCCTATCCCCACAATTTCAAAAAGGTACAATATAAAGAGGAATCATAGCGCAGAATTTTAAGTTTATGAGACCGAATATTTTACGTTCTGCGCTGAGTCACCAAAATGTATACTTTTAAATTGAAACTGAAACTTATATATTGGTAGCACTATTTCTTCTAATGGTACGTATCATTATGCGAAAGCAATCTCATTATAATTGAATTCCGATCGCTTCTTAAGAAATTGCATTTCGTTTCAGTAGTTGAACTAAGCAAACACTTGTTACGAACGGTTTCTCCAATATTTTTTTAAATTTAATTAGTTGCATCTAAAATTTCGATGCTAAATCTACTAGGAAAATTGAATAGCCTTACTATTCCCAGGGATAATGTCGGTTGATATACGGACGTGTGGAGACAATAAAATCGGCTGCGCACGCGCCGCCACCGCCGAGGAAGCGCATGCGACGGACAAAAGGGACATCTTCGCTATTTCTAAACTTTACTTACAGTATATGGGGAATCCATGATATCCTGTTTGAATATAACTTTAGTTTTGTTGCTGTTAAAAATTTCAATCTTTTTAGGTACACATTTTTCATTTCTTGTCTCCTTCTTGCCTATACAACCTACCTAAAACCTGATTTAGGTCCTTAGGCTTGGCACGTATTATATTATTTCTTTCGATCTTCTTTCTCAAGTGTAGAATTTTGTCATCTTTCACTCCCATTACATTATTTACAAAATAAACCTGTAAAAATGACAATATAATATTATAAAAATAATATTGTTGTCAAACCTTATTTTCTTCCTGTTACAAAATAATAATATTTAATTTTGTATGATTAAAAAGGTCACAAAATGATGTAATTTTACAACTGACGTTGACCAGCTATTTTTTATCATATCCCGTTTCTGTTCTCCAGACTTATTTCAAATAACAAAAAATAGATCAGTAATCAAAATAAATCATAGCTGCAATATCTGTAAACTTCCCTTTTTAAACAAAGTTTGTCTTAGAAGGCAAATGCAATACTTAGGTACTTACTGGGTATAATTCAAGCTTATTCAACAAAATTGCCGTCTAAGTATTTGCAATATCTGCATCGTCACCGTTTACTACACCGCCTATGCATGGTCATTGAATTCTATAAAATTGTCATGCATACCGGGCCAGATAAATAATACGGATCAGATAAGTTGTCGCAATAACAACATATTATTGCTATAATGTTCCGATCGCTCCGTAATTCTGCACAATTGTTGGCCCGCAGAGTTGGACGGGTCGGACCAACCGCCGTGCCGTGATGTTAGTTTGATGGGTACGTATTGTCTTTATCCGACTTATAGAAAATATTTTGTTTTTAATAGTAGATTAGTAGCCAATTGCAGCCCGAGATATTTAGGCGCACGAGCGCAGCGAGGGCGCCTATAGTTCGAGGGTGCTATTGATGCTTACACCCGAGCTAACTATACTCTGCTTTATATCTCGATGGTGGGGTAAGTAGAAAAAAACCGGCATTACAAGAAAAAAACATTTTATTAGTTAAAATTTATAGTGAAATGAGAACAATTTTCAAATTTTAGGGACAGGTGTTTTTTGGGTATGTTTGTTTGATATTTGTTGGTCATAGACAAAATCTGTATGGAATCTTCAATGTAACCTTGTTGTTTTTTTTTTGATTACTTACCGCCCTAGGGCTTTTTTAATTACTTGCCGGATTTTTACTTACTTACAGGATTTTTTTAATTACTTATCGCCCTAGGGTTTTTCTAGCTACATTATTACCTTAGAGCGCTAATTGGTTACCTACAAGCCCCATTTGGGGGTAATAAGGACCTACTTACCGAATATGAGAGATGTAAAGGATTTTTACTAAACGTTCATAAAAAAAATTGGCCAGTAGATGAAACAATTTTGTACAATTTTTATAATACTTTTTTTTCGATCAATTTTAAACGTAAGTAATTATTTTTTCACAAGATCACTATAAATTTTTTGATTTTAAACTCTAAGGAGTTTATTAATAGTCAGTGATTCCGTTAAATACATATAATAAAAAATTGCTTTCATCGGTTTGAGTTTAGACCAACTACAGTACTTAAATTTGACTGCGCAAACGCAATGCACTGCATAATACCTTTAAAATGTGGAGTATAATTTAACAATTGTTTAAATGACATTTTATTCCCAAGAACAAATGAGTACTAACTTTAACTTTTCACAAAAAGAAACTGCAAGCAAACATAATCGAAGATTTCACCTCAAAATATAAGTTGTTAAACCTAGAGATCCTAGCTATAATCTATACTCTACCTCAGACCGTTGTCAGCCCATTGTTCTCGTTAGTCGCTAATTAGCAATTAAAGTGCTAACAATCGTGTATCAGCTGACATTTCGTATGTTACGTGTGCTTGTCGCGGGCGCAGAGCAAATTGCTATCTCGTTTTACTAATTAGGTAAACAGATAATCAGATTGTGCGGTGAACTTAGCTACACACTTTGAGAATTTACGCTAACAATAGCTGCCCCCCTAGCATGGTTAACGAAACACGATATTATATAGCGATTTATCACGTTTAACTGTCAAAAGACAATGGATTTTGACAGTTGAGTGTCGATAAAACGCTATATCACGCGATATATACCTATCGTGTTTAACTTGAATAAATACACTAGGTGCTCTTGACTATTTACCTACAATTCATATTTTTGTTTCTCATCCTCCTTAATATTAACTTACTAACTACATTTTGAGAAAGTACTAAAATTAGAAAACCATTTCGAGATTTTAGTGTTCTAATCTCATACGAATACTTATATTTATTTTCAGAATTTTTTCAAATCTAAAATCTAGTCCAAATAGGAAGTTTGAGTTGAGTCTCTTTGCCTTCTATTAAAAAAACATTTTCATAATGACTGAATGTCTGAATTATCAATTTATTTTTAAAATAAAGATTTTAAAAGACGTATTATAATAACTGTCAAAAATTGTAAACAATAGGACAAGTAGGATAAACAGACTATACAGAAAAACAGTCGCGATCATCGCACGATGTTCATCTTACGAATAAGGTTCAATATCAAGTGAATTGAACGACGACTTGCAACCGATCATCGCGATTCTTCTTAGGTAATAGGCCTACTAGAAAGTGCTACCAATAAAAATATTCCAATCGTAACTTTTTAACTTTGTAAAATTAGTGCAACAAGTGAGTTTGTTACGCAATTACTACGTCTTAATTACTCAATCGATCATCATGAAATTTTGCATCGTTGTCAGGGGTAAAAGGACATAGGGTTCCTTTCATCCTGAAAAAATGTATTGTTAAAATAAACTGTTAACTCGGGCGAAGTCGCGGGTGGCCTCACAAAGGAACTAATCAAAAAGTTTACAAACTGGATCGTCGTGCATGCGTGCGCGCATGATTTTATTACGACAAGAGAATAGAAATTTCGAATTACGAACGTTGAGATAGCTACGCCGGCCGCCATTTTGGCCGGTCACGTCGGCCACAGATTATAATGTTGTGACCTTTGGGCATACGAGGCTGAGGTTAATTCAATTTTTTTATTGACTGGTGGCTTGATTTGACCGAATAGTAAAGGCGAGTGTAGATTGAGAGTAAAAAACCACAAGAAATAAAGCCACTAGAGTAGACGAGATGCTAATTAAAATAAGACCGGGCATTTTTCTCTATAGATTGGTAATTAATTTATATTCAATATTAAAACATAGTAATTTTCTATTTAATTGCAATTTTATATGCTAATTTGTTATTTATTTACAAAATTTATGATAACCTTTGGTAAAATATGTAACTATGCTATTAATATCGATATTATGGTAGAGTCTTAATATACTATTCGATCTCTAATTAGATATTAGCATTAGACATGTGCCAAGATTTTGGATTGCAGAATATTGGCAATAAATTCCATCTCCATAACAGTAACGGTAATATTTTAACATTGAAATATGATCAAATAAACAAATCACATAACTTTGCTTCAAAAGAAATGTTAGTCACATAGGTATAACTTACATTAAATTATTCATGTTGACTTGTATTGAATAAATTTCACATATACAATTATTAGGTACGTCAAGTTGTAGCTACTGGGTGTAGCTTGAAATTCATTTTCATTCTAATAATTATGACTTGATTTATTTCAAAATGTTTTAAATATTCAGGTAAGTGTATATTACATTATAAAATGTTTTCACCACCACGATCAAGATCTTAATTACCTTTGGAAACTATTTATACCATACACCTTTATACCATGTTTTGTGCAAATAAAGATTTCTTATTCTTATTCTATTCTATTATCCTTATCGGACTTTTAGTGCAATTTTTATTTAAGTTATATTATTAATATTATCTTTTTATGACCTAAATACTAAAGATGATAATTTTCATTATTATTTTGAAATTTGAGATTTTTGCATTCACAATGCTATTTTTACACAATACTAAATAATATACTAGAAAAAATCTGGTGCGAGTCGAATTTTTTCTAGTTTATTATTTAGTATTCATTATTTATTTTTAAAGTTTCCCCATTAATGGTTACCAAATAAAATGTCTAATATGTCTATTGTAGAACATTACCCAAACTCTATAAATTGTTCATATATTCGTTATTGTGTTCATGTTGTTATTATTGTAAAGAAGCATAAGTGTGCATACCGCCTTAGATCTATGAACAGATATGCTAAGCGGTCTGGCATTTCGCTCCAAATCGGTCCCTTTGTTGTTCGCTAATGGAAATCTACTATATTGTTGTTCTCCGCAATATGTTGTACATAATTTTAATAGGTCAGGTGTAAATTACTTTCATATCTTATATCGGACGTTGTGTCATTTGGACGGATCTGTGTTAACAATTTGATGTAAACTAGACTCTATTGCAAAAGGTGTAAAGGTGAATTCAATGTCAAGGTGTTTCGGTGATTAGTTATTTGTAAGATTGTGCTTTAGTAGTTTCATTTTGTGTTACTCATTTGCGAAAGAATTTTATTTATTGGTGCATTACTTATGCACGTGCTAAAATTATTTCTTTATTTATCGGTAATATTGTACAAACATTTAGATCAAGTAAAGTAACAGCAAAACAAATTTACACTAGCTATTATATTAATATTCCATTTGAGAAACATGATAAAATATTTTCTAAAAGTTTTTCGAGAGCTTGAAACAATTATATCCTAAGATTTTGGAGGAGCTCGACGGCGCAGTGGTTTGGCGCCTGGCCCAGCGATTGCTGAAGTTAAGCAACGTTCGCAAGGGTCGGTCATGGGATGGGTGACCAAAATTTATTATCTCGAGCTCCTCCGTGCTTCGGAAGGCACGTTAAGCCGTTGGTCCCGGCTGCATTTGCAGTCGTTAACACCCACCAATCCGCATTGGACCCGCGTGGTGGGTTATGGCCCATCCTCCTTACCACCCATAAGAAAGGCCTGTGCCCCAGCAGTGGGGACATCAAAAAAAATGCCTGATTGACAAGATTTTTTGAATCATTGTTTCATCATCATCATCCATCCATCACCCATTTTAATGTCACCACTGCTGGGATACAGACCTTCGTAACGGATGGATTGACCAGCTGAACATGCCTTCCAAAGCACCAGGAGCTCTACAATGTGTTACAAAAAACCCTATATCTAAATATGGTAGATAGGGATCATCAAACTGATCAACTTTTACTTTATGACCAAATCTGAAGTCGCGAAAAAATTTGCCGTTTCATACAAAAATTAACAACGAAAATATCAAAATGTATGAAACAGCAGATTTTTTTTCGTTATTTCGGAGTTGGTCCCAAGTAAAAATTATTCAGTTTGATGGTCTCTAACTACCATATTCAGTTTTAGGGTTTTTTTTTACATTTATGACCAACCAACCCTCGTGAAATTTATTTATTTTTTATAAATAAATGTAAAAGTTGTAGCTAGAATAAGAATAAACATGTAACTAGAAATAAGATAGTTAAATAAAATAGAATGTAAAACAAGAAAGAAAATGTAATTAGAAATAAGAAATGTATAACAAGAGTTAAGAAATAATAAAGAAATTGTGTCAAGTTCCCTCCGAACCCTAAATATTAAATATTAGTAATAGAAAATAGAATAGCCGGCAATCCCATGGAATAAAAGATGATATATGAATGTGAAGTATGCGGAATAAAAGTACGAGAGGCATATATGCGAGAAATGGTATGAAAGAGTAGATAAAAATCCAATTGTCAAAACAGGCTCTAACCTGTGTTAGAGGTTATAGAAAAAAAACCCTCGTGAAAGTTGCAAAATCACCATTGCTTGGAGCTCCTCTAAATAGTTTACACAAAAAGAATGTCTCAGAAGCTAAGTTTACAACTCAGTTAAGTACCTACCTAAATTAACAATCGCGACAATTTATTTCTTGTTCCTATCTTCTTTTCGATTATTTCTTCCTAAAACAGTTCCTAACATCACGTCTTCATAATATGTGAATTCACATAACATTTCCTCTCGCAAACTCTCCACGGAGCCCCATACTGCGCATTACTCTCATTCGAAATGTGGGATAAACTGCCCACTGCTGAAATTAACTACCCACCATTAAGCGAATAGAACGCGCGCACTGACTTATGCGAACTTATTAATACTGTGAAGTTGCCATGAATTACTGTGTTATGGAGCGATCACATTATAATGTTTATCCGAATTCGGGATAGGGCCTTTCCGTTCAAGCCTATATATCTATTGTCTAATTTCAAAATCTATCGCAATCGCTTCAGCAACATTAATACCTACTTCTTTTTGGCACAAATAAAACTTGCCAATGAAATGTAGCAATCTTTCTGTCAAATGAAAGCGATTGCGATATTTTTAAATCAAACAATATTAGTTCCCTAGTCTTAAATAAAGATTTAAACCAATATAAAATTTTTAAAGCTATCGCCCTAGCAAAAACTTTAATATTTGAAAATGGCAAATTTATGGAGCTATGAAATCACTCTTGCTACCTTACTAAGAAATTTGATTTTGGCTTTGCCAGTTTAAATAAACCATCGGGCACAAAGTAGACTTGGATATCTGGGGAAGACCTAGCAAGAAGCCGTTACATTTTAAACTAAAGCGGGCGAGACTTTGCTTATTTGGGTACACCAATTACAGTCCGAATGATTTACTTAAGAATCCGAATTCGGATATACTACTAGTGTAGTCCCGCCATTAGGAACTACTTACCTTTCGTGCTAAGTAACAATTGAGGCTCGCACGTTCAGGTGATTTCATAATTTTGTTATGGATAACTTTTATTAGGTTTAATATGTTTAAAAATGCTCTGAAGTTATTTAGTGAATTTAGAGATTAGTGAACTTAATAATGTGTTACATATTTAAAGAGCTCTTTAAATAGCTCTTCTCTAAAGCAGACGGTTGAAAATCGGTCCTTGGCAACCATCTCTTACGAAAGTAATATCATTTGAAAGCTTATTTAATATGCTAACATTACCAATTTATTTAAATTTTTTTGTACTCCCGATTAATTTTAAAACAAATAATTAAATGTAACTACTGGCTACACACATTACGACTCGACACTGGGTGCATTCCAACAGACTAATTGCTGAGTCACCGATCGCCATTTTTACTCTGCCATAGCATGATCGCCGAAACACGATATAATATATCGCGTGATACTATCCCCGTCAATTGGTAATGCGCCTGGCGGCCATGTTTTTAACCTCAAAAACGAAAAACAATTGTATTTTTTTTATATACCGAGACCCTATCTTAATGTAAATAATAATTCAATAATTAATATATTAGATCACCTATTAGAATTTTCTTGTTTTATGGCATTTTTAGTTGCTGATCACGTCAACGTATATGTTAATGTGACAAGGTTCCAGCGCATTACCAATTGACGGGGATAGTATAGCGTTTTATCGACACTCAACTGTCAAAATCCATGTCTTTTAACAGTTAAACGTGATAAACTGCTATTTCATATATCGTGTTTCAATTGTTAAAATCTACACTATGGCAATCGATGACCTAGCGATTAGCCTTTTACAATCCACCTATGTGTGCATTGCGTCGTACTTCTGTGTGTTGCCAACTCGATTATTTTATATTAATTTTAATAATTATTTAAAAAAGAACGGGAGTACTCTATATTCTAGTTTTTTGTCAAATAATCCACAATAATATACACAACAAGCAGTAGAAATTTCGTAATAGATGGATTTGCAGGACCGCGGCCTTTGGAAAAACCGTCCATGTCCTTTAAAGTTAACTTTCCTAGCTAGTTAATTAGTAAATTCAATCAATGTAAACAATCTATTTGTATGTAAGACAGGTATTATATTCTCTAACAATTACAGAACCCCCACTGAGCTAAAGTGGAAATCGTAAAGCACACCGTTATTACCATATTTAAATCCAAAATTATTGTTTTAATCAATTAATGACCACACTAACTGCATCTCACTGTGTTTAATATTTCAATATGTGATACTTTTATTGCTAACTATGCAGATAAAGTAAAAACGTTTGAAAGAAGGGATTGCGAGTGGGGCGCACGACGTCCACAGATCATTGAATGGAGTGAAATTGACAGCTCAGCAGACTCATCGCTTGACCATCGCGTCGCGGCGTAGACAGGGAACAATAATTAGTCTTTATACTTATTGCATACATTTTTAATTTCATTTTCAATTCGGCATTCCTAAATTCAAAAAATCTAGCATATTAACTCTTCACAGTACAGTTTTGTGTACTTAATTAGTTAATTGATTGATTGTAAGCTGTATATTGTGTAAAAAAGTAAAGAATATTTATGTAACTGCTTTATGGCCCATTTTTGAAATTATTTATTTGAAATCGTTCATGTGACTTATGTCACATATGCGATATAATACTACGTTGACAACCACTGGCTAACGAGCGATCTAAAAACACGGATTTTGGCTATGTCGTATTAAAATTAGAAGTAACGAGCGCTCGTCAGTCTCAAAAGTACCTTTTAAAGTAAAAGTGCTTTTTAGTAATATCTCACAATACGTTGCCTGGGTTGAAAGTTTTATACTCAAACGAATCTTAAAGTTAAGGCCACCTTAAATTATAAAAAGTTGTAAGATTTGACAGAAACTCTAATGAAACTGACAGCAAAGTTGAGGAGACCTTAACTTAAGGTGCCCTGAGCGAAAGTGGCGCCGCGGTGAATTATATTTAATATTATAATTCTAATACACACCTTTTTTGGAGATTTTAGGGCCCACAGTCTAGTATTTTTAGACGGTATCGTTACATTCCCTCGTAGTCACTGCTAGAAGTAGCAAAACTGCTAAAAGTGGGCGTTTTTGACACATTTGCTATCTACTTCTACGGCTGACTACGAAGGCATGTAGTGATACCTTCTAAAAATACTAGACCATGGGCCCTTAAATCTCCACGATAAACATTATTTAAAATCTTTTTCTATTAATAACTTATTAAATAAAAACCTCTGAGGGCGCCACTTTCGGTCATACAGCCGCCTTAAGATTTTAGCTAAGAAACTTTTGAGTATTCGGCCGTAGCGTGATACTAAAATGTTCACTACTTAATATGAGGCCGATTGTACCAATGATTTGTTCGGATCATTTAATGAATATCGTGCTTTACTCGAGAGCAATATCGCGCGCAGTATGGGAACCTGTTAATTTGTTCCACCCGTTGGAACATGTAGCGATATGTTACTGTTGTATTCAAAATTAAATTGTAATTCCACTTGTCCAAATAAATGACTACATGCCAACATGATTGGCAAGTCTAGTCTGTTATGAATAAACAATAGGAGTTAACACTCAAGTGTTATAACAGCAAGCTACAAAATCAATTGGAAATATACACGCTAAAATTTTAATCAATTTGGTTCCCGCAGTGGGGTGGTTCCACTCATGATTACAAGCAACTTTTACTAAGGGGCCAACTCTGATATCGCGAAAAAAACAAAAGCGCAATACATAATCAACCTTATTGTATGGAATAGCAATTTTTTTTTCGCGATATCAGAGTGGCCCCATATAAAAAGTTAGGTACTTGTATTCATGAGTGGAACCACCCCACTGCGGAAACTAAATGATAAAAATTTCAGGGTGTACACAAAACGTATTGTATCTAGTGCGATAAACAATAGAAGAAATTACAGGTATTATGATATAACTTTTCACCAGCTCATTTTCCACCATTTTAACTAAAAAAATACCGTTATCAAAAAGTTACGCACAAACAGTAATACTAACAAGCCAAGCCATCAAATAAATTCAATGCCTCCACGCCCATGTTATCCTTAACACGAGGGCACCTTATCAAACTTGTCGCCTCAGCCAGTAAGTACCTCATTCAATCACCCAATAATGTGCAATACACTGTGTAACAATGTCACCCAACTTCCCCTTTTGGCGACAAATGTCTGAACAAACCTGAAAACTGCCAAACAACTTTAAGCTTTACAGAAAAGGTTTAAGGCACGAAAATGTATGTAGAGAGTCGAGTGCACATTTTTCGAAAAAAGAACGCACAATTTTTCTTCTATACTACATCCTCTTTGCAATACAAACTTTATTATGCTGTGTATAAAGTAGGTTTTCAATTGGTTTAAAAATGACAACGCTAAACGGGTAGCTAGGGGAAAGGGCAAACACCGTCATATTAAGTGAGCACATGAGAAGGGAAAATGCGAAAATGTGTGGGAAAAGCGGATATAGACGTTTATCGTTGGATTTCGCGGGTGATTTAGCCGCGACAAATCTGAGGGCACAAACGTGACTGGTGTTTAAAGACCTTTGGTTTTGTTGGCAGTGTTTGGGACGAAAGGTCTAGTTTTAGTTGTTCCCATATTCACTAATACGTTGTTGACACGAGGGCATGTCGATTGATTGCCGATAAAGGGGACGTTTGTATCTTTTTTATTTGAACCGATTTGTCTGATGTGTTTTGTGGCTAATATTGATTCGATTATTTCACTTCATTGGGTGCCTAAAGAGGTATATGATTTGGTAACGTAATCTGAAAGTGTATGTTTGTTTTTAATATTATTTCGAATTGATTATTTATTGCGATTGATTATTAATAAGGGCTGATTTTTCAATGCCTAGATGAGGCTTTATCCGTTTGATAGCGTATTTACACTGCCAAATTGAAAATGCTTGTCATTCATTTGTCTGTCACATTTTTGAATGACTTTTATTAGATTTTGGTTAATATTTAAACTGACTGATATCTGTTATCTGAGGATTTAAAAATCAGCCCTAAGTATAGTTGGCCTTAGATGTATCTGGCGGGACACTTCAGTGCATGGATTATGAGTTTGCACAGTTACGTTTACTAAACTCAATAGCGACTGTAGAAAGCTATTTTGCATGCAATTTGGCACAGCGCCTCTGGCGGTATAACTAAACTAAAAGTTTTCTTAAAATCGCTATCGAGTAGCAAGCGTAAACTCATATAAATGCCTACTTAGTCACATCAGTAGGAAACAACCTTATCAATCTTGGTCTTTGTAGAGCTGTATTAATTTCGATTGAGTTGTTTGTTAGAAAAACGTCATTTTCAGGAGCTTCTTGCTTCTGGAGGTAGTAACAGTGACTTTTTCATTCCTCTGCATTGCGCACATGAAAGCTCATATTATGCAGCAGTTGCTCGCAAGAACTAAGTATTTTAAGTGAGAATTGAAGGGGTTACAAAGGTTAACTAACAAAAAGTTTTGCAGTGTTTGCAAATGTACGCATGTTTGTCAGTTAACACCTTTAATAGGGTCTGCTTTTTTGACACGAACAAAATTTGCGTGTTTTGAGCTCATCAGTCGATTTATCATCACCTAAATTCAATATTCATGCATGAAAGTCTTTTTTTTCAGTTTTGTCAGATAACACCTTTGTCCACTCAGCCCTTCAATTGTTGCCTTACAACATTGTTCCACAACTGTTTCTTGTTAAACCAGCTCATATAGCATATGAATCACGCATGGCCCCGAGCGTCTAATACGCGCGTATGAACGACGTCACAGTGGAAACCGTTTGCGGCAACAATTACCCGATGCATGATGTATGGGCTCCAACGAGCCTGGAGCTGGCGTTCGTGTGGTTAATGTCACAAACTGCAAGCGGACAAGTTGTTACAAAAATAAAAATCTGGCAATTTTTTTAAGCTCAACGGAAGTGCTTGGCCTTTACCTCACCTGGGTGAATCTACGCTGTTTCTTACTTCCTGCGTCATTGCCCTCACCCGAAAATGTTTAAAAATCCAATGCATCACAAGGAACAAATTAAAAATATGCCATCATTTACATTAGAGTACAATAATAAATTGTATTAATTTGCATATTTTTGATTTATTCCTTGTGATGCATTGGATTTTTAAACATTTTCCAGTAAGGACAATGACGCAGGAAGTAAGAAACAGCGTAGATTTACCCACCTGATGTTTAGTGACGATAAGGCCGAAGATAGAAGCGCACTACACCCGGAAGCCTCATCATCACCGAAGAACTGGCTATCTTACCTCTAACTACCGGAATACAGCAATTTTTAAAGAGCGTCGGACTTATTAGGTAAGATAGTGGTAGCTAGCTAGCTAGCCAGGCGGACTTGAAATAAGCCCTACCACCAACCAAACCGAGTACAAATTGTACCCCCCTCCCCCCTGGGAATCGAAACCGGGACCTGCGTCTTACACGAGTGGGCGAACCACTAGACTACTAAGAGACGGTTAAGATATTACAATATAACAGTCTTCAGTTCAGTTTTCATTATTTTCATGAAACAATGCAAAATTTTTACAAGTCGTTACTAGTAAGTTAATTTCGGGCCTTATTCCAAATTTAATCAAGCTAATAATGTCACAAAGTGGAACAAACGCCACTGTTGACCTAGCGAGTGCGAAGCGTCTGTTTCAGCTTGGACACAAATGCTTTTGTATGTCCGGCTGTCCGACTGTCCGTTTGTTCTCTTTTTAAAGGTCGCATTTCTTAACCGATTCTCGTGAAATTTTGTGAGCATGTTTGACAATTATTATAGATTTTTCTTGTCGATCCAGTTTTACGAAATTTTTCAAAATGGCTGAGATATGTTAAAGCGAGGTCTACAGCTCACAGAGCCACTAGTTTATCGTGGTTCCGTTTTCAGAGTAAGCCTTCTTTGTAATTGGTGAGGCAAAAAGACTCCAAAATACTGTAGATTTTGCTTGTCACTTGTTCCATAAACCTTAAAACTAGGTTCGCTAAGACCCTAATGGTACTATGTTGTCAACCATTATGCTAATAATCAGACTAAATATGTACCGTGAACGAATAAAACATTACAATTTATAGTCCGTTTAACTTTTTAGTATGAGTTACGCAGTATTGTGTGTATATCTTGGAATTCGATAGGAGTTCTATTGTTATTATGATACTAAGTGTAAGTAATTAAATTAAGACTACTGACATCTTATATTTCACAATGTTACCGCTTACGGTGTAAGAGATTTCTAAACTTAGATCTTATTATTGGTCAGTAAGGTACATTATACTGCATAGTGAAATGATTTAGAGAATTAATATCTGTTTATTGACTCACACAAGCATTACTCATTGCGTAATTATTAGTAAATTTACTTTTATATATGTAGGTTATAAATAACCTTACCTATACAATTAAATAATTGCATGGGTTATCGCCTAACTTGAGAAAAAAATCTAGTAAATTAATAAGATGGTATTGGTACACAAAGTATTAATTTTGACAATTACGCCTCTATAACTCTTATACATACAGTACCTTATACTCTTATACTCCTTGTTACAGATGCTGGCACGATTTGCGAGCAGTGAAAGAAATTGGAGGGGATTGCTGCGCATGTTTTCAGTCGCCCCGCACCAGTCGCGCCAACGAGACCTAAAAATTACTTCTGCGCATTAAATGTCACCGCTCAAGATCCGTGCCGAGGCCTGGGGCTCTATTTTTGAATCGCTCGTATGATAAAGTTTTGTCACATGCGACTTAAGTCACACTCGTCTTCCAAGTCGCATGACGCCGATTTTCAGTATTTTTGAATCATTCGTTTCCGGTGCTGCCAATATAAACGAAATGTTGGATTTTATCCGTTCCACGCAGAATCTAGATAAAACTGGTAATTACTGCAACGAAAACGAAACGAAATATCCATGTTTTTATTGGCAATTACATAAAAATCTTTGCTTTTCAGTAGAAAAGAATATCGCGAGTGGGTAGGGGCAGTCGTTGCGGTCGAGCGATTCAAAAATATGGAAGGCAAATGTCGAACGAAAATCAGTAGAAACCAATTTATTACTATTACTATTTCTACACTACCCAGTGCGGCTAATTGAACATTTGCATGACATAAAAGTCGCCAGAGCATTATTACAGGCTAAGCATATACAATGCGCAGCCGCAGGCTACGTCTGGTAAATGTAAACAATGGCGACTGTTAATTGCTAGTAATCACAATTAAATTATAGGTATGACTATAGACCTAGATACCGCGAGGTAGCATAACAGTAATTGTGTGTTTGGGGTCTGTTTTAAAGTGCACACTTAATAACGCTTTGTTTGTTGATTAAAAATTAGTTAAAGCCCCAAACACACTCTGCAAGATCTGATAATAAATTTAGATCCTGTTCCTGTTCCCCCAAGCAGCTTCAGTCCCCCGTGACCGTGGCAGCTGCAAAGGTGCAAAACGTCGATAAAATAAAAAATTAAACTAAATACTAACCAATAAAATTACCAAAATACTTTCAATAAAACCGCGCTAGTATTTCATTGTCTAATTTAAGGTGGTACCCTGAGCGAAAGTGGCGCCACGGTGAATTTTATTTAATATTATAATTCTAATACACAATTTTAAAAATGTTTATCGTGGAGATTTTAGGGCCCACAGTCTAGTATTTTTAGACGGTATCGTTACATTCCCTCGTAGTCACTGCTAGAAGTATATAGCAAAACTGCTAAAAGTGGCCGTTTTTGACACATTTGCTATCTACTTCTACGAATGACTCGTAGTCATTCGTAGCAGGGGCATGTATATAGACCACACGTTTGTGACATTTTTGAACACTTTTCGAAATGGTTGAAATTTTCCCCATGTCTCAGACACTTTAAAAAATTAGGAAAAACTGAACTTGGTCAATAAAATGCAATATATCTATGATACACTCACACATAGATCACGTGAAATACAAATCTGCCACCGATCTGCATTGGGACTTATCTATAACCCAACCCTTTCTTTAACCATCCATAAGGTATAAGTCCCCTGTGTGCCCCAGAAATTAGAAACATTGTAATAGGTATGATGGCTATTTTTTTTATTTTATGTTACATAAATTACCTCTCAAAAAAGAAACATTGGTAAAAGAATTAATTCGCTAGCATGAAAACTGCCCGAGATATCACAGTGTGAAATGCACACAAATGGACTCGCCCAAAAACGCTCATACTAATGGCTTCCTAGTTATGACGTCACGAATAAGTAGTTTGTATGTAACGCGTAGGAAATTTGTTTGGCAGCTATATTAAATATTGTGTTTATCAAAATAGTTTCTTAGACAAATTTGCTATACATTTTACGGACTAATTAAAAGTATCATTTATTTTAATAAATTTTATACTTTAATGGACTTGTCCACCCAACTTTGAAGGGTCATAAAATAAATAATATGCAATATATAAAACCAAGAGGTATTACAAGCTACTCTAAAAGTTTAATATGTTTACGATTTTTATTAGTATTTCGTTATTTTATTCATTAGTGATCATCCCTATTGCTCATATCACAGACATTTACAATAACAAACAAATATCAGCTGTTGTAACAGCTTTAAAATGAACAGTCACCTGTCGCAATAGAAAGCGTACAACCTTCACGGTTTAGCATATAGGAACTCGGGCATTCGAAATCTGATATGTAAAGTCGCATTCGCCATTTCGCGTCGTTCGCAATCGTTGCGATCGCCTCCAACAATAAGATCTTGTCACACACATTGCGGGGGCTATTCTGAAACTAGTAGAATAGTCGAACGATTTTTAATGTCCCCAACGCTAGGGCCTGGGGCACAAGCCTTTAGTATTGGGTGTTGATAAGGAGGAAGGCCATAACGCACCAAGCGGGCCCAATGAGTCTTAAGTTGGTTCCTTTTATTATGATTTTAAGTTTTTAACATTTAATATTTTTTTATGAACAAAGATATTTTCCAGGGGGGCCTGGCCTCCAGTTCCGGGACAAAACTAGGGGAAGTGCTAGAGCTGCGTTGGAGTTTTGAAAGGCAATAGAAAAGTTTAAATAGTTAATAATGATTAATGACCGCTATTTCTTTTTATAATGCAGAAAAGCGGGCTTGAAATCTATGCTTTTTTAATGATAAAAATATTCGTTGCGAAGTATGTACAAAGGTATTAATATGTATTTATCCATTAATTAGTTACGACACCACTAAGTGTAAATGGTTGGTGCTTGGTGGTTTTCTACACTGCCGCACGCCATAGTTAGGTAAGACACCTAAAGATAAAATGAGAATAACAAATGAATATGGGTAGTTCTTCGGAAAAGTGTTCTCCGTGTAATTTCCACAGCATTTTTGAAATCACTAAATTAAAGTGAATTACACAAAAAAATTGAAAGCTTATGCAAATTCAAACATTATATCAAAATTCGCCACGTAGCGAATGCATACTTTTGCTAAAAAAAATATAGAAAATTTGCGATCCATGGAAATTACAGTAAAGACCACGGAAATTACCCAGCAGATAAAATTTTGCTCAACATCATGTCAGATATGAAATTAAAGCTCAAATAAAAGTTAGTTGGGGTAGTATTAAGAACTACATTGTATTATAATTATATTTAACAAAAATAGTAGACTAATAAAAAAAAAACTTACAAAGGAACTCAATGTAGAAACATGAAGGTAATAAATAATAATGTTATTAATTAATAAATTTCTTTAAGAGTATATTATTGATTGCATATTATGGATGAGCATCATAATAATAAAAATAACAAATATTTGGTAAAAAGTATCAACAATCTGTACGACCTAGGTCAATACTCGTTTACTAAAGACTAGTTTTCACTAATTATGTATGGTCTTCAAACAATAACGCTGACTAAGTTTACCAACCTGCTCTGTATAACGATACAAGTTCTAATGCAGATCAGTTGGACTGCAAGTCCCGGGCACAGACTCCTAGTCCTGCAGAAGTACATACTTCCCTTTTCGCTGAATATACGACGTGACCTGCCGTCCTCAACAATGGTGACCTGACCACCGACACTGGACAGCAGCAAGGTATACCACCCCTCATGAGTGAAGATTGGAGTTAGCTTTCTAGGTCTGCAATCAAATGCAACTAAGCCCTGCAGCAGCAACTCGGCAACTGGCGGACGACGGTAACACGGCAGCCCACAGCCAGGTGATAATGCGACCTACACCGGTGTGGCAGTTCTGCATACGAAGCCAAACCGCCCATAGAGTAGAGTAACCACCAGCACATATCGTCATATCGGGAGACTGGAGTGTAACTGACCTATGTACGAGTATTTCAATCAAAAGCAAAGCCACTTGCTTTGCTTTTGATTTTTTTTTTTGAGTAACGAAGAAATTAATACAGGATCGACGAAAGCCAAGCTCACCCGACACTTTACCAAAGATATCCAGGACGCCAGCCTGAGAATAGTATGGCCCTCAAACAGCTAAAAAACAACTAGGTGGCGGGTGACGATGGAATCACTAGAGAACTTCTAAGAGCTGACGGAAAGCCGATACTCAGAGTTTTCTAGAAGCTTTAGGAACAGTGTACTCAAATTATCCAGACTATTAATTATACCTAGGACAGACAGTCCTAGTAAAGTGAGTCCAATTTCGAGGAAGAGATCTCTCGTCAGATCCAACTCAAAGCTTCGAAAATTGTTTGCTTCCAACTTACTTCAGTGTCTCAAAACGACAGTGTGTGTGTTGTTGCCAACTTGCCTTGTTTGGCGACAGAAATGAAGAGACCCGTAGAAGAACTTAAGTAACCGACATCACTTGAAGAATTGCACAGCTGAAGAGTAACCGACATCACTTCAAGGATTGCACAGCTGAAGTGGCAGTGGGCGGACATAGCGAGACAAACCGGTGGCTCTGGAATAGTGATCGCGCACCGGATGCCCCCACCCCCTGACAAAGTAGTCCGACGATCTGGTGAAGGTCGGAGGAAGCTGCTGGATGTGGGCAGGACAGGGCCAATCTTTGTGGAGAACCTTGGGGAAGGCCTACACCCAACAGTAAGTGTCGAGCGGCTGATATAATAAACCAAAAATAAAACAAAGTAATTTCCATGGGCTTTATGTAATTTCCATGGTGTTTTATACATGGAAATTACGCCATGGAAATTACCAAAAAGCATTAATTTTGAAATTTATCGGCATTGAAAAGATATAACCTGCTACTTTCTTACTGGTTAAGTACATTTGGGAGTAAGGTATTGCACCTCAGAACCCGTTTACAAAAAATAGCACAATTATATTGCAAAAATGTGACATGGAAATACATTAGAAATGAGAACCAAAATTTTTAAAATCGTAGAACTTAGTCTTGCACCAAAAGCGTGAGAAACAGCAACACAGCCATCTTACCTGTCAGTAGCGGTGTAACTGTCGATTCGAAAACATCAATCACTATTTGTCTGTGCCTAGCCAGTCCAGAGCAATGGCCTTCGCAAGAGGGCGCAGTGAAAAAGTAGCTAGGCGTGTGACATACTTACTTAGGTCCATAAAATCAAAAGTTTCCCTCCGATAGGATTTAAAATTTGATCAGTATATAACGTGATATGTCGATTTTAAATGTGTGTACAAAACTGATTAAAAACGTGGGTGATTTCAAAAATATCCGCGATTTCTCATAAGCCGGCGCCCGTGTGACACGTAAAAACGTGCAAAATAACCCCGTTTTTGAGGTGTTGAGGGTGAGTTACTCCGATCTACGTAGTTTTTAACCAGTGAAATCTATATGACACGATGCTTAATGAAATGTAGAAACGATTTAATGATAGTTTTAATCATAATTATTTGTTTTTATAGGAGATATGAGTCTGTGACACTCAAAAATTGCTCTCCCAAGAACTACCCATATAAGATTATCGTGTGACTCAAGAATAACCTCCTTACATATTGTCTTGCGGACTCGCCCTCGAACGCGTACTATCGCTAATTGCCATCTTGTCATTTTACGGGTACGCATTTACATTACTGCAGTTTTGTGGGCTATCGATTTAGGCTGATCTAACCTATGCGAATTAACCCACCGTTCTATGCGGTACTACTTGTAAAAGACAGTTTGATGCGTTTTTGATCATTTCGTTGAATTGTGAAGGGTCATTCTGCAAAGAATTACTGACACATCTTATGTTACTGTAACAAAGTTGAAACTGTGTCGTTTGTTGTTGAAATCAGTAGATTTGGTCTTAAAACTACTAATCTTAGTTTAATTCGAGTGTCCTCATGGTTTATCTTATCAATAGACTTTAGAGAACTACACTAAAGATAGCCATTGTAAGAACCTCGCTTGTTTAGAAAAAAATTACAAATGTTTAGAAAATAAATGACATTGTTGATGTGGCTATTTCATGTTTGGTTGACATTGACTTAGAAAACACTGGGTAATCTTTAGGATTTTACTTCCTGACTTGTCATATACAACGAGACGACAATGCCGTATAGGTAATAACGCTCCCAGTCTGCATAAAAAGTCCAATAGTTAAGTCACAGGAAATATTTTCCAGTTTTCAGTACTTACAATTAATTTTCGTGCTATTTAGTTTGTTTATTTTTTTTTTAATTTCATTTTTAGGAATTTTTTGACAGTTTTAAAATACTCCTATGAAACTAGTGTCACCAACTTTTCATTTATTGTCGCGTTGTCGTCTCCTATAAATTCGATGAACCAAAAGCTCGGTTATTCAAATTTTTATAATCCTAGTTTAAGTGTAGTTAGAATTTTGTACATTCATTCCACAGTTTGTCCCACGTTTAACCGAGGGTTAAACATGCAGTTTGACTAAATACAGCGATCGCTCCATACGAGCCTTTTGTTAACTAGCGACCGTTAACGTAATGACAGAGCAGTATCTGGTCAGAGTTTGCCATATGTCAGCAACCGTGAAAAGGTCAGAACATTAATTTTGTCGTATATCTTTTGATGTAAATGTGATATGCTTTGTTTAATGTTGTAATCACGTAACTGTTGAATTGTTACATCAGAAATGAAATATTTAGAAGAGTATGGATGTAAGACATTTTAAAAAAGGACAATTCATATATGTACCTACATACCTATAGTTAAGAGACATTTGAGTCAGCCCGTGACCACGGCCGATGCAACTCGGTCGAAACGTCGGGATAAGGTAGGTGTCCAACACCTATGTTTAGTTTAAAAACGCGTTAAAAACCTGTGTTCCTAATCTAAGAGACATTTGTTTGATTTCAAGGTAACAAAGAAAGTCAATTAAAATGCTTATTGTCCGCCAAATAAAATATGCTAACCAAATCTTAGAATCAATCAGTCAGGAAGTCAAATTCGGTGAGTATTTATAAATTCTAAGTTTAGTGTGATGTACAATTTGTACAGTTAAATACCTGTACAAATTACCTTATAGAAAGTTTTCATACGTAACTTCTTGACGTCCATAAGAAGTGCTTCACTGATCTTTATTTAAGCCAGTTCCTCAGTGATGAGGATTTCAGGTGTAGTGCGCTCCCTCCAACTTCGGCCTTATCTTCACTTAACATCAGGTGAGGTGAAGGCCAAGAACTATCCCGTTACGCATAAAAATAAAAAAGATCAGGAAGTATGTCCATGTCCATCAGCCATTTTTGATGTCCCCACTGCTGGAGCACAGGCCTTCGTAATGGGTGGTAAGGAGGACGGGCCATAACCCACCACGCGGGCCCAATGCGGATTGGTGGGTGTTAACGACTGCAAATGCGGCCGGGACCAACGGCTTAACGTGCCTTCCGAAGCACGGAGGAGCTCGAGATAATACATTTTTGGTCACCCATCCCATGACCGACCCTTGCGGACGTTGCTTAACTTCCGCAATCGCTGGGCCAGGCGCTAAACCACTGCGCCACCGATCTCCACCGCCACCGAGCTCCACAAGTATATAAGCTGACAAAAGTCAGAAAACTGCAAAATACTAAATACTTAGGTACTACTTACTTATCTTTGAATAACACAAGTGAATAGTTATGAAAACATTACTATCGTAGTTATGTCGGCTGCTTATCATAAAATTCATATAAACTGAGCGAGATAAAAGACTACACACCCTTTAGTGTAGTATATTAAAAGACACAGTAGGTCTGATTTAATTTATGAACATACTATAGCTTCCACCCGCGACTTCGTTCGCGTGGACATTCAGAAAATCCACAGGAAACCTTTGACCGTGATAAAAAGTAACCTATGATTTTATCCAGGCTGTGAGCAAAATGTTTTTTCTCACTTATGCTCTGAAATCTTATCATTCCATTTGAAAAAGGAATGCGGGGCGTTCCACATTTCCGAGGGGGTCTGGTTCATCACATTCTAAATTTAAAATTCAGGCCAGGAATGAATTTCAATACTTACTTCCCGCACCAGCACCAGTGCGGGAAGTAGGTACAGTGCGAAGATGATCTGGGTGGTCTGAGGCAACTTATTTTTTTTGTTTTAGCTGTTCACAAAAACAAAAAAGCAAAGGCACATTTGCACCATACAGCCATAACTTTAGTTCCTTTTTTCTGGCACGCAAGCCAACGACAAGGTTCCTCACGGTTTTAAGGTCCAAATTAACACAACTTTGCACTCACTATTACCACTGTATCCTTTATTTCCGGGTTTCGGCACCAAAATTTGTTTAATTCACAAATCACACTATAGAGGGCGACACCTTCAATGAAACACACACTTTTAAACGTATAGATATATTACCACCGCCGTGGTCAAAAAAAGCGAACGAAAATAATGAATCACATTAGGACCTCATACAATTGTTAAAGCAAAACCATACCGCGATCCACGAGGGTACAGCGCCATCTAGTATTGGTTGGACGAACTTTACTATTGGTGGATCGATGTGATAATGCAACTTAGACACAGTTAATATTATAAAGGTAAAATTATTTAATAGGTACTATAATAACGATACGATAAAAAAAAAATGGTGCGCACAGAGTATATTACTATAAGAATAAAAACATTTACATTTAATAATTGCCCGAACATGAATAATATAAATTTTAATATTAATTAAATTTAATTAAGATTCAATTGAAAAGTTTTTTATTTCCTCGCATTTCTTGAGAAAAGCACTATACAAGCCTTGTTCTGGAAGCTACTTGCATTGCCTCGAATGATTAAAGCCCTCGCCTGCGGCTCGGGCTTCAAACCATCCTCGACAATGCAATCGCTAGCTTCCCGTTCACGGCTGTAATGTACTATTGCGTCTGAGTAACAAACATCCAAACATCTAAACTCAAAAACTTTTACATATTGAGTTTAGTTTCTGTTCAGTCTAAGATTATGAATTAATACTTACACAAGAAATACAATTAACTTTGTAACAATGATCAAACAAAAGTTATTTTAGAGACGATACAGGTGAAATGTTGAAAAAACTTGGTTCAGCTATATAATAGTACATTATGAGACAAGTTAGCTTAGGTTGCTCATTGCACACAAGGCTGTGGGTTGCAGCCCGAGCCGCAGGCGAGGGGGTAACTCAGCCGAGTGTGCAATAAGCAAGAGCTCACGAGTTTCATACGACGTTTTTCAACACATTTGCGAGGAAAAAACAAAGTAATTTATCACACAGCAACAAATACGACAAAAACAAAATATGATAATTATGGGAAAAGGCGCGCATGTTTTTTTTTGTTTTTTTTTCACACGCCCAATGCAAGAATATTTTGCGAACAAAGGGGTGAGGAGCATACAGCCTACTACTAATACTTCAAAATTATAATTTTAAGTGACAAAATGTAAATATTTTAATATTTTATAACAAAATATTGTGAATTTTGAATAATTATTTGATAATAATATATATATTTATTTTACCTAATTAAGGACTTACACATTTATTTATTTATTCCAAAAATGTATGAATTTTCAGCAGCATAAAACCTCTTTGTTGTAAAAAAAAAATAACTGTATTACCCGGCTAAATTGGGAATGCTCTGTTGACTCTCATAGAACTTGCAGTAAGGTACTAATTTAACTTTGTAGGGTTAATTCTATTACGAACTAGTGTTTTATATATTATTGCACGCGTTTGTTATAGCTCGGTTTATGGCCCTAAAAGCGATGTATTAAGGCTCATTTTACGAGCAAGTGTGTTGAAAAACTTTTTACCGACTTCCAAAAAAGGAGGAGGTTCTCTGTTCGTCTGTATATTTTTTTGTGCATGTCCACCGATTACTTAAAGACGGCTGGACCGATTGAAATAATTCAAACGATATTGCATTAGGTAAACTCCCAAGTTCGTCCCATTTTTTTAAATTTGGAAATCGGTTCAGTACTTTTCAAGTAATCTTGAAAAAAGCACGAAAAAATAGTATGATTTTGTGTGAATTACCTCGATGATATTATTATGGTCGTTTTAACTTCTTTGTTTATGAACTGATTAAGATATTTTTTTTTGTTAAAAAAGGGATATCTAAAGTGTTGTTCTTTAACCGACTTAAAAAAGGAGGTTCTCATTCACCCGTACGTAGTTATGTATGTTTCTCCGCGATTATCTCACGTTTGGCTGAGCCGATTTTTCTATTTAAATAGTTAAGTAATATACCTACACTACCTAACACAGAAGGTACCTACACTAAAAATAAAAAAAAATAAAAAATTAATTAAAAATACAAAAAACCGACTTCAAAGAATCTACCTCTAAAAAGCAAGAAAAAATATTGAAATCACTAGGTACGCATTATCATTGTAATAATAAAAACACGTCTATTGAAGTCAGGTGGGGCTTTTAGAATAAAAAAAGAATTTGTACTCCAGCCCCACCTGATTTTAAGAGGTAGGTTTTTTGAAGTCGGTTTTTTGTTTATCTAAACCAGGGATGCACAGACTGCGGCCCGCGGGCCACATGTGGCCCGTCGGCAATATGCTAGTGGCCCGCCAGCAAAAATATTCCCTCGTTCATATGGAAAAAAAAACTTTTTTTTGGCTTTTTTATGTTTTTATGTTGTGCTGGTGGCCCGCCATTAGTTTATCATTTGCCCAAGTGGCCCATGGTCTCCATAAGTCTGTGCATCCCTGATCTAAACAATTTTGAGTTACAGCTTCAGCAATTTTGATTTACAGTAATTTACATTTTATATTATTCCTTGATAAAATTGTGTGTGTTTTGTCACAAAAACTTTGTAAGCTTTTCACAGTTAGCAGAGCTAACCTGCTGCCCACAAATCATTTAGTGCACTGCAACTGTTTATGGTTATTTTCTGAACAGCATGCTTGCATTTTACACCTATTTACGCAACGTGAACCTTACCCGAAGACCAAGTTATTATAAACCGTAAAGTCAAAGCAATAAGAGCTACACAATATAAGGATGTGGGTGTATACTTAAGTATAACTTAAGTTAGAGAGCTCAAAGCATTGGAGTGAACGTAAAACTTATGTGGAGCATACTTGAAAAGTTTTATAGGGCTTTAAGTTGCCAGTTGAGAAAATGCAACACCAAAGAGTTTTTGATAGGAAAATTGATGCTTATGGATTTTTTAAGTTTCACTTGATAAACTTGCGACAAAAACCTCTCGTCGTATTACATATTATTTTGTAAGTACGTAAAATAAGAATATTGCACAGACAACTTCGAAGGCAAAATTAATTAAAAAAGTGCTTTCTATGATATAATTTATAGATGATAGACTTTCTAAGTTAATATTATTCAACAATTACTTAAATTATGTCCTTTATGATCAAGTTGACGTGCAATGAATTTTTAAGGAAATGGTTTGTCATACGTAAAATTACCCTCTTTATATTTAATTTACCTGTCCTGCAAACTTAATTACGTTAATATACGTTCACAACGCATGCTGATAGCACTATTTATCCTCGGCATATTCCCATCTGCATTAAATGATTTGGTCATGAATTTGCTTTTATATATTCTTTATTGCACTTGTAACATAATTCGATGTGTAATAATACTTGTTTCCTGTGTTTTTTCTAAATATTATTTTATTGTTATTTAATTTTTTGGTTTTTGAGTAGGCACCTATATAATTTTCACTTCAATTTTCTAAATTTATATTTTAATTATTAACTATTTGTTGACTGTGATTTTGTAATTGTGAATGCTGTACATGCCTGTTATAGGTTTACACATCAGGATTTTATATGTTCAACTTCGTATTATGTAATGTTTTATGTGTACTCTGTTGGCGTGTCTTATCAATAAAATAAAAATAAATAAATAATTACACAGGTAAATATAAAAGTTGTTTACAAAGGTGGGCTTATCTCTAAAAGAGATCTCTTCCAGCCAACCCAGCATTGTTTGAGATTTTTAAGTAAGCAGGTAATAGAAAGTGCATAGTAAGATGGAGATAAGTGAAATCCTAAATAAAACTTAATCTAGATCATTTTATACACATACATATACTTATAAATAAACTTTATAGTAGGTATAAACTTAACATAATTAAATAAATATAAATATGAATAAATACATACATAACATAATACATATACATAAAATAATATATACCTATGTAATATAAATATATAAAACTGATTGTATTAACTATCTCGTGAATCATGAATGAGACAATTGTGATAGAAAGTGAGCTTTGACTTTTGATTTGAAAGTTATGATGTTCTGGCAATTCTGGATGTTTGACGGGAGTTTGTTCCAATGCTGAGCGGCTTTAACGGAGAAGGAGTTACGCAGGAAGTTGGTGTTGCTTCTAGGCAGCTCAAGCATCTTAGTGATACAAGCCTGCCTAGGGCGGGTGGGAGGAGGAAGGATTTGGAAACGGGAAACAAGGTAGTTGGGTGAGTTAGGATCCTTGAGGATTTTGAATAGGGCAGAAAGGATGTGCATACCACGGCGAAGGCGAATGGGAAGCCATTTTAGTTGACAGCGAAATAATGACACATGGTCGTATTTGCGAAGTCCGAAGATGAAACGAATGGCTAGATTTTGCAGTCGTTCCAGCTTGTTTAGCTGTTCCTCAGTAATATCCAAAAAGCAAACGTCGGCGTAGTCGAGAAGGGGGAGGAGAAGTGATTGCGCCAGCATAATTTTGGTTTTAAAAGGAAGAAAGTATTGAAGTCGCTTGAGGGAGTGAGAAGCGTAATGGATGCGTTTGCTGACTTCATTGATTTGCGGGGACCAAGATAATTTTATTCATTATATTAAGAAAAAAATTCATACCACTAAGTGTTTGTTATATTTAAAGTTTATGCAACTCTTTTTGCGCAGTTTTGAACTTTCTGTAGCGTTGGGAAAAATAATTCAACAAGGTTTTTTTTCACCATTAAAACCGGGTGAATTACCTTATCGTAAGAAATATGAGTCAATTTTTTTATTTTTTTTTTAATTTCACCCTTGTTTCATGCAAAAACGTATTCAGTTTCATATACTGAACCCATTCTTATCCTCGATTTTGGTAAATCATCAACAAACCAGATTTGATGCGGCATAAAAAACAATTTAATTTAGAATCCCGCCTGTTTTAAACTAACTATCGTAATTTTTAAATTTGAGATTTATGCATTCACAATGCTATTTTTATACTATTTCATTAACTATCATTAACATTCACTAACTATCGTATTTTTTTGTAACCATTTGTATTTATTTCATGTCTTCCTTGGTTTTCGTTTGATTTCACAAACGAAAATTGTCATGCGGGAGCTGTCCAGCTGGTTGCGTCCCGCGGACCAATTCTATAACGCAGTTTGCGTGCGTGCACCATGTGGGATAGATCGTGTAGCAGGGCTTAACTCCTATAGACAGGACAAATTTAGATTTAGTAGGTTTTTGCGTCAGAAAGGAACTATAAACCACATACTTCGGTATCAAAAAAAATGTACTTGTAAGACCTTGTTCGTTATCTCGTTTTTTTATTAAAACTGCAATTATAAGTAAAATGTAGATTTTTGGAGTTGATACCCTGTTCATCCAGCCCCCTGGGAGTCAAGTCTGCTAATGTAAACGTCAAAATCGTGGTTCAATGGTGTTTGAATGGCAATACTTTTTAACACAGTTCTTGTTTCTTAAACCCAAAATCGAGACACAATTTGTCTCCGTGTTGGGTTTAAGAAACACAATGTGTTTCGGTTTTGGGTTTAATAAGCAAGAACTGTGTCAAAAAGCATTACCATTCAAACACCATTGAAACACGATTTTGACGAAAACATTAGCAGACTTGACCCCCTGATTACATAACTCTGTTGCTAACTATTCTCGATTGTAATCGATTGAATCAGATTGAAGTTAATGAAATTTAATAGTTTCAAGTGAACTGACGATCTTGTTGGTCAGATGTAGGTAATATTTGATAGGTGGAATATTTTTTGAAAATCGATTGCTATAATACCGAGACCGATTGTGAGAGACATAATAAACACATACTGCTTTACCACAAAAGATCTTAAAACACTGTTTTGCTAAAACACTGTTTAAGTGTGATGCTGTCTTTTTCAAAATAATATTGTCAAAAAAGTGACAGCATTACATTTAAACAGTAGTTTAGCTAAATACTTGTTAAACAGTGTTTTAAGGCCGATTGATTTCGCATGAAATTGACAATTTGATTTAATAAAACAACACAGTAAGTAAGTTGTAAAAACAGTACTCGACATCCTCATTGTGAAATGGTTAAAGTAGACTTACTTGTTAATTTTAATTTAAGATAATATTTGCATGCTATTATTAATGGTTGAATAGGCAGATCTTTTAAATACTATAAGACCTCCAGTGTATCCTAATCAAATGCAAATAAATGATATTCTATTCTATTCTGTTCTGTTCTGTTCTGTTCTGTTCTGTTCTGTTCTGTTCTGTTCTGTTCTGTTCTGTTCTGTTCTGTTCTGTTCTGTTCTGTTCTGTTCTGTTCTGTTCTGTTCTGTTCTGTTCTGTTCTGTTCTGTTCTGTTCTGTTCTGTTCTGTTCTGTTCTGTTCTGTTCTGTTCTGTTCTGTTCTGTTCTGTTCTGTTCTGTTCTGTTCTGTTCTGTTCTGTTCTGTTCTGTTCTGTTCTGTTCTGTTCTGTTCTGTTCTGTTCTGTTCTGTTCTGTTCTGTTCTGTTCTGTTCTGTTCTGTTCTGTTCTGTTCTGTTCTGTTCTGTTCTGTTCTGTTCTGTTCTGTTCTGTTCTGTTCTGTTCTGTTCTGTTCTGTTCTGTTCTGTTCTATTCTATTCTATTCTATTCAACATATTTTTAAATAACGATATGATTAAAAGACGTAGGTATGACAACTGTCAAAAACCGTTTACTAAATAGGTCAAGTAAGGAATTTCATCGTTTGATATACGTTCCTCTACTAGAACTCTACATTATCTATGTACATATTTTTATCGTATTCTATAATAGAATTTATCAAGACTGTAGGTACTCTGATCAAAATCTTCAAAAAAATTAAAACAAATACTTACAAATTGAATCACAAATACCAAGACAAGTAAAATCCTATATATGTTATTATGATATATCCTACCTAATACTTATCTAGCAAAATAACCCATTTTATTAGTCAGTATGGTTACAAATTAACAGCAATATTACCCAGTTAGCCTTTTCTACCAGATTCGTAAGGCGCGATCGATCTATAGATCCTCTGCCCCAGCGGCGCACGACTGCGCGCACGATTCAGATTAATCTATCGAAAATCGTTTTACAACATATTATTTATAGAGAGCATGCGCCGGCAATGATCATCAGTCCGTGTGGGTCTAGTGTTGCGCTGATACTGACAGATACCTATCGATCTGTTGATAAAATATCGTTATGGGTTCTCTGTATAAATAATTAGTTAACCTTTAATTGACTGTCTGTAACATATAAGAATAAAAAAATACACTTACATAAAAAAAATAACAAATGAATTCTTAATAGGGTATGAGTAATATTCTCTCATAGAAAAATCTAAAGATAAATCTATCTCTAACAAATATTAAGGAAGACATAATAATTTCACACAATAATGAATTTAATTGACAAAATGGACCAAGTCTTTTCTCGTTCAATAACCTCTGGAAACATCATTAATAAGTTAACTAGAAGTCAAATCACAGACGTTACTGTCCAAATCAGTGACAAGCCCAACGAATTTCATAACTCGTAAAACGGAATCGCTCATAAAAATAATACGCCACAGTATTCTACGAAGTCAACAATTAACCTCGCAGTAATGAAACTTCTGAACTAGTCGGGGGAATCGCGGAGCCTATTTTAAAGACATTGAATATTTAAGAGAGCTAATTGAAATGAGCGCGCCACTTTGGAGTGTCGCCAGGATAATTACCTAGCTTCTAAGATGAGATTTAACGTGCTACGGGTAAACGGTTAGGGCTTCTGATTATTATTTTTTTTGCTCCCCAGTCTGGCGAAAAGTTCGTCTGGGAGTCTGTTAAACGTAATCTCAATTAGATGAGGAATGCAAGTCGGTTGCCAGAACGGTTTTGCCTTTTTTTGTTATTTATAAATTTCACTTATAGCTTACTTAACTGGTAAAATGTTAGCAATACTGGCAAATCTATACTATATGCTAAAAATAAGCCAAAACTTGTTTTCCAAATTATGACATTAAAAATGTGTACGTTCCATTTAAAATAACGCTCTAATTCGGACGTGTAAAATATTTATTTGTAATAATAATTCTCCGTGTATCATAATCATAACCCTTTCTAACGTTAGCAGAGCGTCAAGTTCTCCGCTGCGCCAGCGTTGTCGGACATGTGTCTAATGTGTCCATTACTGGTTAAACTCTTTAGTTAGTGACTGATTTTACCTAGTATGAGACGTCTATCAAAGACTCGACGAAACCGTTAGCGAAGTTACATTTTAGAAAACAGCACTGCTGTTTTGTCGATTCAACACTAAATAACACAGCTTTACGTCGATATATCGATACCATCCCAACACTACCGTGTGATATCGATGGTTGCACCGACGGACGGTGTGTGCGAACCATCCTCTTCCTGCAACGGCAGGTTAATGCACGCTTGTTTGTACAAACGAGATCTAAGGGAAATCTATGGAAATTGGATTTTCACATCGCTCAAGTATTTGTGTAGATGACTCTATAACAACGAGTGAAGCGTGTTATAACTTTGTTAGTAAGAAAAGTTGATACGTATTTTATGATACAACGCTCTAACATATTAATTGTATAACAAGTAGGTTAGCTATAATAGCCTTGTTTCCATTAAGAATAAATATAATGGATAGGGGTTTATAATGATTAATTATATTATGGAGAAAATAACAAACAATTTTAATTATTAAAAGCGTTAAAGATTAATAATATTTTTAAAAAATAAATTTCGTAAAATGAAACCTTTAGTCACGTGACAGTGAACACCAATCAGAAAGCGTTACGTCACGCCGTGCGAAACTCCAATCTTGTCTTTGACGTTTCGAGTATCACTACCGGAGGCGCGTTCCAAACCTACACTCCGAGTGCAACCTAACCACAACCGAACGCAAGTTTTAGCCACTTTTTCCGTATTTCTCCATTGTTTGGAACATTATAAATAACTGGTTTAGCGTTTTTATAGTCGTGCTATCACACTGGGGCACTATACAGTACTTATAATATGAGAAATTCATTTTTAAACGATAAAAACTAGCTATAACGTACGAAGACACGATCGCTCTTTTGTTTGTTTTGCACGGCGTGACGTCATTCAAGACGCCATGACAGTCTTGTGCGTTTTGGAACCAAATTAAAATTGGTTTTTTAAAACGCGAAATTTATAATGTAAACGCTCGATTAAAAATAAATAAACCTTTTTTTTCGATAAAATGCCTAATAAGCTAAAATATTAAGCAGTTATTGAAATTTTGTCAACTAGCCTATTGTCTTCTTTTTTAATGTGAAACTTTATTTGACTCCACTAATATTAGTGGGTAACTATACAAGTTTTAGCCAACGTTTTTTTTTCAACTTTTCTTTCCTTCCTGCTGTTTCTATCGTTTTGACCAATACCTAGATTCTAGCCTAATGCCTATTTCCGCTGTAACCCACCTTTGTCCACCACTGGGGATATCGGTTTTTTTTACATTTTTACACTTTTTATTACATTTATTTATACTATTATTTTTTTACATTTGTTCCCGATATCCCTCAGTGATGGACAACGGGAATAGACTATCAAGCCGTCCATACCTTATTTCCCGATATCCACCACTGGTGGACAAACAGTAGGGGATAACGGGAATAGTCCGATCCTAAGAGTGTAAGTAGTCCATCAGCCTTTTTTGATGTCCCCACTGCTGGGGCACAGGCCTTCCTTATGGGTGGTAAGGAGGATGGGCCATAACCCACCATGCGGGCCCAATGCAGATTAGTGGGTGTTAAAGACTGCAAATGCAGCCGGGACCAACGGCTTAACGTGCCTTCCGAAGCACGGAGGAGCTCGAGAAAATAAATTTTTGGTCACCCATCCCATGACCGACCCTTGCGAACGTTGCTTAACTTCAGCAATCGCTGGGCCAGGCGCTAAACTACTGCGCCACGGAGCTCCTCAGTGTAAGTAAGTTACAACAAAATTTAATTAAACTCGATAGTTTCATAAACCAAAGGATTTGATAAATAAATCAAAGTGAATGGATTACTAACGCAGTCCAAATAAAGTGCAATTCAAAATCATTTAGATGCCATTTCGCACTCAATAAAGTGTAAGAAGGAATACCTTGTATGGTCGTTCTTCGAGCTGACAAACGGACTTTAATAGCCACATCTGCACATACGCCACATTCCTCGACAACTCACTCCGATCTACAGAACATACAAATCGAGTGCAAGTCCATAGTCACAGAAGATTAAGGAAAACAGAGACAGGAGATCGTAGTTGTGAATAAAAGCTTTGTAATTTTCGAAAATGCCTTATTCTGGAAGTCAGTTAAATGTTAAATGTAATAATAAAAGTTTTCTTTGTAGCTCGCCAATTCAATATAATACGTATCTAGCTGTAGTTATAGATTATTAACGCGCTAAAAAATTCGTCTTTGAGCTCTTTTATTATTATGTAAGCTAGCACTTTTTTATATTATTTTTGATAAGATATTTTACAAAGTGATATATTAGTTCCTAAATAAACTAAAGTGCTTATACTTTAAAATTCAATCGTTTAGAGCGATAAATTATCAACTTCAACGAGTAATATTATATTAATGGTGAAGGAGTCATCATCAATAATGAACTAATGAATCATCGTTTAAAGCATGAAATAGCAATTTTGTATCCTTCCTTTAAAAAAATATGCCATACACTTACTTTTACTTGATGCTGACATCTATCAAGTATTAGTGGAAACTATTATGGCAATTGTGTTAAGATTATTAATATAATTGAAAAATATTAGAAAAAATCGACTCACCCGTAGCAGCTCAGACGGGACTCGAACCCGCACCCGCACAATTGTGTTTTTAAACTATGTTGTAAAATCTGTGTTAAAATGCTGTTGTTTCCTATAATGTTAAATAAATAAATACACATTTGATAAATAAACTAAGTAAGTATGTTAAAATAATTGTCTATCCTAATGAACTTGGCAGTAGTCCATCAGCCATTTTTGATATCCCCACTGCTGGGGCACAGGCCTTCCTTATGGGTGGTAAGGAGGACGGGCCATAACCCACCACGCGGGCCCAATGCGGATTGGTGGGTGGCAGTAGTAATGAGTATTTTTTTAGTTTAGTCTCTGTCTCATTATTTACCCTGTTGTCATGACCATAATTGTTAATTTTGAACCGAATGCTCGCGATAGCTCTCGCGCTGCGCTAACTAACGATCCCTTTGCAGGATGCCTATCGGGTTTCCGCACGTTCAATGGGGCCGGTTGCTCTGTTAGACTTACTGGGGCTGCTCTACTATGGTTAGGAATAGTTCAGTATTTGAGAATTTGCATTAAGTTATTTAATGTTATGTTCCATGGTGGTAATGCTGTAAGATGTTTATCAATTTCTCATACACCTCTTGCGATGGATTATGAGCGCCCGACAAAATGTAGACTTGCGCGGTAGTACTTAATTTTGTTATTAAATTAAAAGTTCTACTACTCGGGGGTATCCCCTTCACACTGCCGAGACTCGCCGCGCAATAGGTACCTATAATCTTTGAGTATTTATATGTCTAGATAGACAGTCAATGCTACGAAAGCGTCGAAAAAAATATCACCCAACAGTTGGGTGACCAAAAAACACAAACATTGTAAGTAGTGTGAGGCTGCCATAGTTTTTATTGCAATATTAATAATTTGGACGCGATGATGCTAAAAAAGCACACCAACCTGAAAAAAATGGCCTGTTTTGTCTAGTACGTCATTAAAAGTTATCATTAATTCCCTGTTCGTATTTTCTAGAAGTAGACAGCCAAACTGCAAAAAGTGGCCGTTTTTTGACACTTTTGCTATCTACTTTTGCGAATGACTACAAGAAAGTCACTTGGAAAAAAAAGCAACGAGCATTTTCATTCATGAGGAACATTTTGAAAGTGGTTTACTTGAACTTTAAAAATGGAAGATGAGTAAAATTGGGCAGATTAACATACTTTGTAACTACTAACTTAGATCAAAATATCGGTACCTTCAGTGCAACCCGCCCGCGAGGCATGCAAGCACATAATACATGCGCGTACGCACGGCGACCGACGCCGACGCTCGATCGATGGATCGTATCGATCCTCACAAAGGATCGAGTCGTGATCTCGATTACGTTAGCATTCGAAAGTTTAGCCGTTTATGTAAAACTTGTTTTTTGTTTTGTTTGCGCCGGAGTCGGTCGAGAGTTGTTTGCTTTGTATTTATTGTTTGGAATTTAAACGCAATGTGATAGCGACGTAAACATGCGGTAATGATGTTGAATGACCCCGTGCGCTTCGACTCAATTGCAGGGAAACTGGAGTTAGAATTAAAATGGCTCGCAATGTGCGCTTGTTTTTGTCAGACCTATTTTGACCTATTTGGTAAAACGTGTGTAGTTTTGGTCTGAGAAATCGTACAGGACATACGAGGGAAAATAAAATTAGATCTTAAAATAAGGTAGGATAGAATGAAAGGCGAATCACGAAAAAGATATATTGTGCGAATGTGGAAGGAACGATTGCGTAAGGGCGTCCCAGGAAAACCTACGCAGACCAATTAGAGGATATTATAAAAAAGGCTGGTGTACGCAGTGACAAAAACCGCAGGACATGTATGAAAAGATTGATGGATGTGAAAGAAGCGAAAGAAGTGTGTAAGGATCGTAGCAGGTGGCGATCCATAGTCTCTGCCTACCCCCATGGGAAACAGGCGTGAGTGTATGTATGTATGTAATTATTTATTTATTTTATTTAACCATTTATTTCAGACTACTAGGGCCATACAATATATGTATACCTTACAGACTAACATACATACCTAATTATTAAAAATACATTTGCCTTAATCTAATTTATTGTTTACACGTATCGTGTGTATTATTACACGTGTTGCGCATTGCAATGTCCGGTATCTAACCCCAAAACTGTCGTAAAGGACAGCCATCGACCAAAATGTCCGGTATCCAACCGCGAAACCGTCGTAAAGGACACCCATCGACCAAAAATCTTCTTTCATGAAGGTCAAAAGATGTTCAGTCGGTACCCTCACCGCGAATGAGTTGTTCACACACATTGTGGCGGGACTCCAACCGCTCGACCCTCAGACTGAATTTGGTCTTCACTCTGATGTACTCCCCAATATCGTCAGGTTTCGTGCTGTAGTGCAGGCGAGATACACACACACATTTAATGATATACAAGTAGATGTGGAGCTCGGTGGTGCAGTAGTTTAGCGCCTGGCCCAGTGATTGCGGATGTTAAGCAACGTTCGCAAGGGTCAGTCATGGGATGGGTGACCAAAAATTTATTATCTCGAGCTCCTCTGTGCTTCGGAATGCACGTTAAGCCATTGGTCCCGACTGCATTTGCAGTCGTTAACACCCACCAATCCGCATTGGGCCCGCGTGGTGGGTTATGGCCCATCCTCCTTACTATCCATTAGGAAGGCCTGTGCCCCAGCAGTGGGGACATCAAAAACGGCTGATATACAAGTAGATGTACCACAGTACATTCCCAACAGGCAGATTGTGGCTCGATAGACACTAATCGGGTAATTGACTTCCCACGAGTCGCGGTAGTTTTTGCTGCCGCGTGCTTCTGACGGCGTCTTACACAGGGGGAGTTGAATGCAGTTCATTCATTAGAAGAAAATATTAATAAATACGTTTTCTTTGAGGAAAAACAGTGGAACTACCAAATCCTCAATGGTGTTCTGGAACTGAAACAAAAATGTAGAGTGTATTATACAGCGTTTCGTCAGTGGTAATGTGACACCATAATATACTACTCGATACGGGGCCACTATGGTTTTCCATACAAACGAGCTTACTTTAGCAAGGTTTTTTTAATACCTACCTACAAATACAATTTGATTTTATTTGAATTTGATATTGTTCGAAAGCTGTAATAGAATAGTAGAAATTATACATTAAATTGTCTGCAAGTTGGCTATTACTGCTTTCGAACAATATCAAATTTAAAAAAAACTTTGCCAAAGTTAGCTCGTTTGTATGGAAAGTCATATAGTGGCCCCTATTTTCTTTTGACTAGAAAAAATAATTATCCAGAGATCTAATCTACTTTTAATTTGAATTATTTGATTCCGGTTAATTCAACTTTTAAATATTACAAAATAAGTGAAGTCAAATAAACAAGTTTATATCTGTTTCTCTTCTGTTGCTTATTCTATACCTAAGGCAAAAAGTGCTTACTATGAACAAAACAAGCAATTTATAAAATGCATCTTTTTTCCGTTTTTAATCTCATTCAGTCACGACGATCCCGTTTAAAGGACATTTAAATCACATTTCAAATGAATCACCCTGTATAAGTAAAATCTCGTTACTCAGACTACATCTGTGTCCCTCAAGCGTTCTAATACTCCTGCCCCCCTAGCATGACCGATTTATATCGCGTGATATAGCATTTTATCGACACTCAACTGTCAAACTCCTTTGTCTTTTTGACAGTTAATCGTGATAAAACGCTATATCACGCGATATAAATCGGTCATGCTAGGGGGGCAGGTCGATGCAGTTTCCTCAGTGTTGCCAGTAACACAGAAAAAATCTACTATAAATAGGCAGTAAATACAAAAAATAACTCTATTCCAATAACATAAAGAATAAAATCGTCTGAGGCTTACAACAGTGATATACTACGTAATGACATTAAATAAGTATCGAAAATGAATGCACGTCCAGACGAGAAAGGAAAGCACGTATTTGACGCGGTCCGGTGAAAAAAAATCTTATTTCATTCATAAAATAGGTTGCATTGAGAAGGTTGGTTTTTTACTCTTTTACGAACGGCAACACCACCGTCTTATTCATCGTTCGTTGATCGACGTGAAATGATGTCAGTGTTTTTTTTTGAAATGGTAACACATTGTTTACACTTCAGTGGTCGCGTCACGGTAAAATTCTTAGTTCCCAAGATAGAATTTTTGTTCTTATTAGACTGGAAGAATTTTTGATTCGCTACGTCGATGTATGTATGGTATTACAGATAGTTGATAAAATAAGAAGACATTTTAAGTGCACAAACAAATGGCACAAGATAATGATACAAGCAGATTAAACAAGAAAACTGACACTGAGGCTTTATTAATAATACTAATCTATTATAGGTAGGCAGCCTTGGATAACATTTTAAGAAAAAAAACAAGAACTTAAATAAGAGGATAATAAGAGAATAAGCACACTTTAAAGCACAGAAATGCCCAGAAATTTATATGTTTTAAATTATACTCAATGAAATCGGAACAAACAACCGAAAGGAAAATTACTTTAAAACTAACTATAATAAATAAATAAAAAACTTTGCAATTTTAATTATAAAAGTCAGCGGCTTTTCTTATGATTGCGGAAATTGAATGATTACAGTTCTCGATTACATAATCGATAAAAAACGGTTAAGCACACGTAATAGTAATTAGGTTTACGGACAGTGCGTCTCTATCCTTTTTTTTCTAAATCTAGATCTCACTCTCTCTCGCACTCTGTTTTGTGTGAATAAAACGATTTGATTTGATTTGATTTGATTTGATTTCATAATGTTGCGCATTTGTTAATTTCACAACTTCTCTTGTTTGTGACTTGGATATAAGGAAATTATGGTTATTTTTGTCGTTATTTAGTACGAGATTAAGCAATAACATAACATAAGACTAGCTTCCGCCCGCGACTTCGTCCGCGTGGACATTCGTGGGGAACCTTTGACCGGGATAAAAGGACCTTTGTTTTAATTCAAACTATTTTTGTGCTTTTTAAACTATTTTAAACTATCTGTGTGCCAAATTTACAAACAAACAAGTTCCAAAAACAAAAATATTGGTAAGTATTTAGATTCTACAACATATATTTTTAATAAGTAAGTATCTAAATATTATCGATTGAATTAACCTTTTGCGATAAAACATATTGTCCAATATCACAATTTGACATTAATAGGTAATAAATGACAATCAACGTGTTTTACTGCCACTTTACTACCAAACAAACAAAATGTTGTTACCATACAAAGCACAGTTTAAGCGAATACAGAAAATAGGGTATATCGTGGGAAAGGACATTTCACAATTGTTGACAACATGTAGATCAGACACACACGGGCCAGTGCAGAGATGCAGGCAAAGGTTGCACATAGTGTATAAACGAACAGAGACAAAACAAGAAGCAAATCATACACCTTATATTTTTTGCTGCTGATTTTAAAATGGAACTTAAGGGTCCTGTATACTTCAAAACGGCGCCCTCATCATAATAAAAAATAAATCTCGCAAAGTACATAATGTATCCAAAATTCACATGTACAGATTGAAGCTAAGATTATAGTTTATTTACAAACAATAATCTCGGTAAAATCTAGTTTGTTGTAGTAGTAGTTAGAAAATGAGCAAAAAGTGGCCACTTCGGTAGCCCTTATTAGTAGTGGAGGGAATAGACCGTCCATACTTTAGGGGATCGGATGGGAATAACTCTATTTCGTCGATGTCCACCAGTGGGCAAACAGTGGGGGACAACGGAAATAGGCCAAGAAAGCTGCTATTAAGGCGAGGCCAGTTCACGATCTGATGAAAAGACAGATTTTTGAACTTCTAATGTGAAGAACTGATGTAAAATTCTACATCACAAAAATTACTGTAGACTGAAAAAGAAACAAAGAAGCAAATTAACCGAACAGAATATTGAAAAATGGCAGGGTAACCCTGTAAAAAAATCCTGAATAACACCATAAAAACTTATAAAACTAAATTTCAAATCGTCAGATTTCGTAATTTTCAACGACAGTGATATGATTTTTTATGCAAAAAAGATAGCTTTTTTATCGATCTAACACAATAACCGAGTACATTTTTAATAAATGATCCAGTATTTCAGAAATCAATAAAAATTTACTAAAATTGGTCAAATTTCTGACGAAGCGTCAATTAAAGTTATGCAATATTCAACCTTATTCTAAAGACATAGTGAAAGAGTAAATTTCGTGAACTGGCCTCGCCTTAACATAACAAGATAATGCCGAAATTAAATCGTTGCTGTTATAGTTACATTTAAACAAAACTTTAGTGTTATTTTTTTTAAAGAATAAGTCTAGTAAGTGTTCCAATTTTTATAGTAAATCTATTGCAATTTTATTTTTCCAAAGCTTTCTAAGCTTCTGGATACAAAATCTTTTTTTCCAAAGCTTTCTAGCTCCTGGATACAAAATCGTATCTAGAGAAACAAAAGTGTTTCCGCGATATTTGTTTCTGTTCGATGTAACTCCTTGTGGTCGGTTGACCGAAAGGTTAGCGTTAACACCGAAATACACACCAGTCGTGATATCGTATACTGTTTAGTGTTGTACCGAGAAATACACATTTAATTTTACCACACCTAAGACACAAGAAGGGGGAACAGCTTCAGTGCGGACAGATGACCTCCTCTCAGATAGTTTCCATCCAAGTGCGGGCGTGCGACAGGGCTGCATAATATCACCCTTACTATTCAACATCTACACCGAGCTTGTAATGCGAATCACTCTCGAGGACTGGTCTGATGGTGTTGCAATTGGTGGATACAAAATAGCGAACTTGCGGTATGCAGATGACACCACCTTATTTGCGAGTAACGCTGGCCTTATGGAGGAATTACTTCTCAAAATGGAGCGCGTGAGCCTTACGTTTGGGTTAAAGATAAACCGATCTAAGACCAAGATCATGATCGTGGATCGCGTCAACGACAACTCGCCCGAAGTGACACAGATTGCGAACTGCGACGTGGTTCAGACCTACGTATACCTTGGAGCTTTAATTTCAAACAACGGCGGCTGCGTAGATGAAGTGAAACGACGTATGGCCATAACCAGAACTGCGATGGAGAAGTTAAAGAAAGTGTGGAGGAATCGTAACATTACCAAAGCCACCAAAGTCAGGCTCGTGCGAACACTTGTATTCCCCATTTTTCTTTACGCGGCAGAGACATGGACAGTGCGCGAGCTGGAAAAGGGGAAGATAGATGCTCTAGAAATGTGGTGCTGGAGGAGGATGCTGGGGATATCATGGACGGAATTCCGCACCAACGTGTCCATACTCCAGGAGCTCGGCATCACGCAGCGTTTATCGGCCGTAGTACAGTCGCGCATACTGCAGTACTTTGGCCATGTCTCTAGGCGGGGTAGCGACTCCATAGAGCGGCTGGTCGTACAGGGCAAAGTAGAGGGAACCAGATCGCGTGGCAGGTCACCGATGCGCTGGACTGACCAAGTTAAATCCGCAGTGGGACACCCTGTATCTGACTGCGCCAGACAGTCTACCAACCGAGAGAGATGGCGGGAGATCGTGCGGAAAGCTATGTCCGCCTCTACCACCGACGTGGACGCCTCAACATGACCACGACCGCTCTGCCAAGAGTGAAACGACGAAGAAGAAGAAGACACTCCTTAAGAGGCGATCCTACTCTGCTGGAATTCAATACCCACCGACTTTTAACTATACCCTTTTTTAGTTACTGGTAGTAAATCATAAGAGTTACTTATAAATTAAAAAAGAAAAAAAAATACAGCCAGTGACTATCGGAGTTTGAGATAATAAATTTTGCCAACCCATCAAATGATGACCTTTGCTAAAATAGCTTAGGAATATCCATCACGTTACGTACTTTCTACTGCACCGATAGATTGTTTCAAGTTGAATCCAAAAACAAAACTTCAATATCATAATAGAGTTCAATACTGGGGCCCAAGTCTGCTACTGTTAACGTCATAATCGTGTTTTGATCGTATTTCGGTTTTGGGTTTAAGAAACAAGAACAGTATTGAATTTTTAGATTTTAGCATTCACAATGCTATTTTTGTATATTAAGTTACTTAATATAATTGAAAAAAACTAGAAAAAATGGAACTACCCGTAGCAGCTCAGACGGGACTCAAACCCGCACCCTTAGGATTCCGGCCCAATGCACTAACCAATTATGCTACCGAGTCGCCAGTGGGAGTGGCGAAATTTTCTAGTACTTTTTACGTTTTCGCTGTAAGCCAGCGTTATTTCATCAATGTGAAGAATTCGAATGCATTATCTGTACAGATGCAGATCTCTACGGGTGAGTCGATTTTTTCTAGTATTTTTTCAATTATATTAAGAAACTTAACAAGAACAGTGTCAAAAAGCATTACAACTCAAACACAATTGAAACACGATAATGACGTCGACAATAGGCAGACTTGGACCCTTTACAAAGACCACGATAGACTTATATAGACCTCCTTATGTATGCCACAACTTAAAACAATAAAATATTTAAAACCCAACTTACATTACAAGCTTGAGTGAGTCATAGTCAAACCCCTACCACTGCTACTAGAACATAAGCGGTAATTATTCGGTGTAAAAAACGCGTCAGTCGAGTGATTGCTTTCACAAGATCTCACAATGGAGCATGAAATGAGCTTCCACTGCTACTGTGTTACGCATAGGCAGAGATGGTGTTACTACGAGTTCTCGAATGGGACTCGCCGCTTACTCTCTGACATTGACATAACTAATTTGCGTAATTAAGTTCTTAAAATCGCACTCTTAATCAAATGATGAAACTTGAAGAGAGAGAGTTAGGATTGTGTTAAGGAACTGAATGTTTTAGAAACAGAGCACTAAAATATACAGATTTGTTGACTAATCTTTCAAATGCATTATTATTATACCTATTCATGATCCATTTGAGTTTCACATAGTAAAATTATTACTATTACTACTATCACTTTAGTGCTATTATGTATGCTGTGCAATCACGAAATAAAATTGAGATCGTTGACATTGTGTATAAGCAAGTGTTTCGAGAACGTTTTGCACGTGACTATCGAAGTAAAAAGGTTGATGGTTTTATAAAACCATTAGTAGGGGAATAAAGAATTATAACTTCAAAAGGTAGTGTATTCGTTCCGTATGCAACTGTTGGACGTGACAAAAATACAGTTTCTTCCGCAAACAATTCGTCATAATCAATTTGAACCTTATCGTTTCATTAGCAGAGTCGATATTTATGATATTTCTTTTGATAGACTTGGTAAGCATTCAAAACAAAACCTACAAAAAATTAAAACTGCTATAATGTTAGATTTACAGCAGAAATATAAGACATATTACAGGTTCCCGTTAAAATATTTATGAACTGAAATCGTTCACTGTGAGTGTTTTGCTTAACCCATTTCTCGCAGTAATGAAGAGATACCGTATGTCAAATGAATATGCTTGGGGGTTACAATATTGATTGACGGTCGAACTGTCGTTTGCAATATATCTGCTCGCATGAGTTCGTCTAACGGAGTCTACAATGGGTTAAAATGCTCTTACAGAATAGGGCTGCCCTATATTTGTTAGTAGAGACACTAGAATTAAAAATTATCGTGTTAACGTGAATATTTTTTATAATTACCTATAATAAAAAATGCAAATTATAATTATTTAATGTGTTGCAATCCTACCATGTTTGGATGTTTGTTACTCAATCACGCAAAAATGGCTGAACTGATTTGGAAACTTGGTGAAAATCAAAGAAATCAAATGTTAAATTAACTAATATAATAAATATTTTTAAATAGAAATATAAAATAATTCTTTAGATGCGATCACGTTGCGGTTGAAAGCTAGTATTACATCAAATGAGATGTTCACTTGGGATTTTGGTACGTTTATGTTATGATCAATTTTTACATACGAGCCGATGTACATACCGACATAATAGAAAAAAGCATGATGTTATGGCAGGTGTATAAGCATGGCTTAGAATTTATACAAGTCAAAGTAATATAATTTCAAAAGACATTATTTTATTTTACACGTAAAAAAAATAAAGTTGACGTTTTTTTATACAACATGTAATTGTAGGTAACAGAATTAATGGCTAAACCAGAATATGATACATAGGGACCATCAAAGTGAACAACTTTTACTATGGAACTAATTCTGAAATCGCAAAAAAAACACAGTTGTTTCGTACAAAAATTAATAACGAAAATTTAAAAAAGTATGAAACACTTGATTTTTACGCGATTTCAGAGTTGGTCCCAAAATTTATTCAGTTTAATGGGCACTATCTACCATATTCTGGTTTAGCTATTAATTCTGTTACACGTTGCATAAGTTTTATAACCTAATAGGTTCAAATACTTTAGATCTTGTGTGACCCTGTGCACACGCATATCCGTCGCCCCAAGGGCCCAAATCGTTGAGTGGAGCTGGCATAAATGCACCACTGATTATATGTGAATGGCTCAATCATGACAAGGTTGCACAATGCGTTACGTCGATATGTTTTGACGTGTCCAACTCCAGTTGGCAAATTGCTACAATTATACCCAGAACTGTGTCAAGTGGCAACCTACGAAGGGGAGACTGGAGTAAGTTCATTTTAATTTGCTAATCCTAAAAAAATTCAACATATTTTATTTTTTCTTCAAATTATAATTAATTACTTAATGTATTAAATAAAATGCACTCGTTTTCCTAGTCTTTTATTTGTATGCTAAAAATCATGAACTGGCGAAAAATATTATTATTAGGAAATTTTTATTTGAATTAAAGTAAGGATAAGACTTATCTAATTATTTTATGAGGTGTTTAAAAGATTTTCATAATGACTAACTACAATCCCATTCTATTATGGAACTATAATAGTCGCATTATAGAATTAAATTTATTCTACCAGCACAGTTAAATTTATTCTACCAGCTAGTACGAACATCTGTCGAGAAAAAAAAAACGCGCGTGGGAAATTTCATTTTGCTTTTCGGCGCTAGATGGCGCTGTACAAAATTTCCTTACAAAATTATTGTAACAAACTTCTTTACTCGTTTTTTTTCTCAAATGTTCGTGCTACGGGCACTGATCTCAAGTCCGCCCGCCGCTATAGTTTTTCCGTAAATAATAATCATTCATTTTATTTCGGATCAATATATATATATATATCAAGTATACATTCATAAAATAATAATAAATAAAATCAATAAATAAGTAAAGAGCCACTTAATATTTTATGACAATCCGACCATCTCAAGGGTTCAAAAAGGTATTTTTACACTAGCTCTCCTTACCCGTGTCTACTCTATTTGCCAAAGGAAACCGCCCTAAGCCGCCGCATATGTACACTATATCATTACAGCCATACAAGATCATTAACTGATTACATATTATTGTCGATGCGAGTTGTATAATGTCCTACTACTAGTTTTAGAAAACGAAAACCTTGTTTGTGATTGCAGGAAAGTGAAAACATCCGTTTGGTCAAGGGATGTTTATTAGCGAGAGTTAACGAGGAAGTAATTAATGATGAATAAATAAAATTAACAAACACAGAAATTTTAACACAATATGTGAATTTTGATACAAAGTCTGGGATGAAATTGAACTAGTAAAGATGGTAATGAAGTGGGTGAGCTCTAGAAATAATATTTTACACTACCAATGCGAATTCTCTAAAGAAACAAAATGAGTAGGCCATGCGCACTTTGGGTGCGTTTTTGTACGACTCTTTTACTATGGGAGTGCGCTCGCATCCAACGTACGTACTCCCATGGTACTTGGATGGTTATTCGTACGCGTCAAATTCGTACGAAAACGCACCCAAAGTGCTCACGGCCTTAAAATCTCAAAGAATTTCAAGTTCTACCAAGCTGGAGCTATGCCATGTCAGTTATGGCGAACTTTTCAATAATATTTTCATCTTATTTTAAATATCAGCATATTTTAATGCATAAGACAAATATAAAGAGATCTCTAAGAAATACCTATGAGAAAGCAATTTCACAACCCATTTCTGAGTTCAATAAAAATCATTCAGCGACATTTCAATTCGCCTATCGCAATAGCAATCGCAAGTCATCGCAATGGCACGACAAATGATGGTCGCGTGCGCACAACATTCATAAAGGGCACAATCGTTCGATCTCGGCTGTATCTCACCGTCGGATGTGCGGTAGGGCTGTTTTGGATACGTATGACATTTCGGATCTGGTTATTTATTATACCGGTCTCGGTTACAGTTACACGTATGAAATTATTTCGGATTATTCGATATATTATGGTTTTATTTGTTATTTTATTTTTATAATATGAATTTGGGGGGCTTACAGCTAACATAACAAAGTAGTACATAATATTGTTTTAAATTTCCGTGGTTATTGACGTAATTTATAAAAACGGGTACATAGTGTAAATTCCGCCACAGTTTATTCTTAGTAGTGCAAAATATAAAGTATACCTACTATTATGAGCCATTTTCAAGCTGTAATTTTAGTGCAGATGTAAAATTTCTTAGGAATTGTAAATGAAAAGTACGAAAACAAGGTGACGATTTAAATTTGTTTACTTTTATCTCAAATTGTTCAAATTACATAGGATTCGGTTAAAGATTCGGAATTATTTTTTCGGATATCCGATAGTTATGGATACAGTAACGAACTATACTATAACATCACTACTGGTGCGCAGTGACAGATTGACGCGTCAAACACATGATGGCGTCTTCATTTGTCTGTCGAATTTGTTTGATGATTGACCGGTGTATGTGATAAGGATAGATGATGAGTAGCGTTTAACTCTTTTGTATGACAGTCATTAAAGTGTGAAGTTGATTTTTTTGTTTGGCATGCACAGTAAAGCCTGCACATACAAACGCAATCCCGAACCGGAATGTCGATAACGTATGAAAATTCCGTACGGAAAAATCCCGCATGTGTATTAGGTCCTTAAAGATTTATATGGATTAGCTGCATTTTTTTATTTGATTGAATCAGGCGTCACTTGGCGAGAGTCCCAAACCATTTTGAAAAAAGAAATATATGTAGCTTACTTCCGCAAACAAAATATGTAAGATGGACCGCCCGCCCGCCCGCAAAAATATGCACATGCACACCGCAAAATATAAGTGCACAATACCTGCATTTAGCAAAACAGCAACAATGTTGCTTGCGGAAGTAAGCTACATATATTTCTTTTTTCAAAATGGACTAGTTTCGTTTGGATTATTTCCGTTTCATCTAACCCCAAACTTAGCAAAGCTTGTAATATGGGTGCTAGACAACTGATATACTACTTACTTATTTACTTTAAATATATACTTATTATAAATAGCAACATCATTTCAATATCTGCCCGGCCGGAAATTGAACCCGGGACCTCTTGCGTCGTATACCGGCATGTTGACCACTGCACCACTCAGGTCGTCAAAACAATTCGTGACGAGTTTACAAAGACTCTCTCCTTAAAATCTCTCTTTAAAATAGCGCAAAAAATATACACTTTTTTCGCGTCGATTATAATATTAAAATAACAGGAATTAAAACGCGTACGAAAATAACTAATAATAGGTATTTTCACACCTACCTACAAACAAATAGTTAGGCGTGAAAATAGCTATCATTAGTAATGTACTCGTTTAGTACTTGTTGTTATTTTAATTAAGCGAGAAATATGTTACAGTTGATAAAATGCTAACAATGAAATTAATTGTTTCATAAACCCAGGTCGCTTTTTATCAACGAAAAGTTCCTTTCATTAAAATATGCAAAAAAAACTGAACAAATCGACAAAATACAATCAAATGAATTTGTCACTCTTTTCTATACCGATGTCATACAATGCACAGTGGGTAGTACAGAGCACCTAATCTGGAAATTTGCAATCAACAATTGTGTTGCGAACAAAAAATCTGGTGGCTCGTTCATAATCGTCAGTTGCGAAAGAGTTTCACTTCCACGAACGTCACGTCTGAATCTCACGATCAATTGGAAGGTATACTTACAAAGATCTACTGAAATTTAGTATGAATTACTAGAAGTGGTAATCATTAATTTGTGTAGGTAAAACGTGGAAAAATGTATCCTGAAATGATTTATGCCACTAAATATATTGAGTAATATTTAGAAAAAACATTGATTTTTAGTTATCTTAGCGATTTTTTATAGTTTTCTTATACAACTATAAAAAATCGAAACCTCTAAAAACTTTCTTTTCTGATAGCATAAAGATTTTGCTGATGTTTATCTTTTCGCCATAACTTTTATATTGTCTCTATTAGAGGACAGAAAGTGCCATCAGCGTCTTAGCTCGGGCCATGAGTGCCCCTTGCTAAATTTGAATTTTCCGCCCTAAGATTTATTTCTAGGATCATGTGCGCCCCTGGAAAAATTTGAATTTTGCGCCCCAAGTCAGATTTCTGGGATAATGAGCGCCCCTGACAAATTTGAATTTTGCGCCTCAAGACTTATAGACTTTATCTAGCTATGGGTCAGCAAAGTGCGCCCCCCTGAGGGTTGCGCCCCTTGCCAGCCCCTACGTCGCTGAGTGCCACATCCATTGTCTCTATCAACGGTTCACAGTCGGGTAGGCTGGGCCGCGGTCGGCTACCGTTCAATATTGTTCAATATGTTTTCCAATAATCCAGTCACAAATTACCAGGAGATTGTGTAGAAAGTGACCACTGTCCAGTACACCTTCGTACCGTATCAAATGCTATAATAACGAAATAAATCGTGAAACTATAAAGCGTCCAGTTTGCATTAGATATTTTGGACTAGCTTCCCTCGGCAACTTCATCCGCGTGGACATTAGGGAAATTCCTTTGACAGGGATAAAAAGTATTCTGTTTTGTTGAATTTTAAGACTTTTTGGCATTGACAATGCTATTTTTATATTAAGGCAAATAATATAATAGAAAAAATACTAGAAAAAATCGACTCACCAGTAGCTGAGTCCCGTCTGAGCTGCTACGGGTGAGTCGATTTTTTCTAGTATTTTTTCTATTATATTTATTACCTTAATATTATTGTTTTATTTAATTCAAGCTATAAACTATCTGTGTGCTTAATCCGTTCAGCCGTTTGTTCGTGATTAAATAACAAACATCCAAAAACATGGAAACATCAAAACTTTCACATTTATAATATTATTCTACGTTTGGTCATTTAGTAACATTATATTTATTTATAAGGACAGCGTATAGGCACTGCACTGAGGTCAGCAAAGTCACATAAACTATTATCTTTTAATTATCGTTACTTAATAGTTAGAGAATTGTTAAAAGTTAAAACGATTTCTTTCTTTAACACCCTTTCCGGTCGACTGTTAGAGAATGCCCTAAAGCATTAAGTCCGCCAATTGTATTTTCTAATGCAATAACGTTTAAATAAATAAAAGCACTAAAAGCTAACAGGGGCCTAATCGCGCTAATTTTCAACGATAAAACCAAAGCTAAATCGTTACCGTTTCAGTTTCGTTTACAGAAAAATACTCGCGTTAAAATTGTTGAATACTCTGCCTAAGGAGTCCAGGATTACAATCTGGGACAATTTAAGTGAAAATTATGAAGCTAAACCAAAGATTTTTAGGTAAGTAAAACCTAAGTGACAGCGTAATGTTTTTGGTTTTATCGTTCAGAATTACCGCGATAATAAGCGACTATAAGCTAAAGTAAAAAAATATTTAATTAAACCCCATAACCATCAAAATCAATTACGTTCAAAAACACTATTATATTTTTACCTCCAATTTATTACTTATACATTCATTACATGCAAGATTTATACCACGCTTTTAATACCCAATAATTTATACCGCGTCATACATTCACATGAAATTATATCGCAATTCTAATTTACTGGCCGCGAGTTCCGCATAAGATATCGATCGGACATCGATAATCGTTCCGATGTATCGATACACGGAGCGATTACCGGTCGAATCGGCACTGATTTATTCGATAATCGCCGTGTTAGTCCATTCACATGGAGTTTTATTCATGCGGAACACGGGAGTCATGTGCCACGGTAATTATGGCTTACCGTTCATGTGTTATGGTAATTATTGCTTACCGCTCGGCCTTAAGGGGGCTATTCTGCTCGACTATTTATATGGCCTCTTGATTGATTTACGATTAGAAAATTGGTTTTCTTATGGGAGAGAATAATGATAAATATACCTATAAGATACGATGAAACTATTTTGTAAAACGTAAGTAAGTTACGATGTTGTGCAGCCAGCTGTATCGACAGGTTGAAGCACGTACTTATATGCTTATTAAGAAATTTAAATTAATCTGGTTTGCCGTCCAACGTCTAGATCTGTAATTATATTATCGGTACAACAATCTTGATTGACAAGAAACGCATGGGTAGCTACTATACTTTCTTCTACAATGCATATACTAGAGCTCATATTAAAAGGAAAGTTCATTTTAAATGAAAAAAAAACCTTGCAACTGCTTTATTTCATAATTATATAATATTATCATTAGCTAAAGTGCTAGTTTTTGAACTATAATGATGCTAGCTCTGTAACCCGAAGACTTAAAATTCTCTAAATATAAGCGACTTACTAAATAACTAAAGTCGACCGTCACAGGTACCTTTTTTTTAAATGGAACCATGTAAATTAGCCCATCTAACAAAATATGAATGACCTAATAATCTTGCTTTCAAACAAAATATTTATTTAGCATTTTTATAGTAATTAATTTATTAAAATAATTGTTCTCAAACACCGTATAAAAGCTGAACAACGACTTTTGAATTTTGATGTGGTTTAAAATTTTACTAAAGTCAGGTACTGTACCCTTAGCACGAACAGCTATCGAGAAAAAAAACGCATGTAAAATTACTCGATAGACAATTCTCTATGGAAAATTTCATTTCGCTTATCGGCGATAGATGGCGCTGTACAAATTTCCAATACAAAATTAATCTATCGAATGATTTTACGCGAGTTATTTTTTTCGATAGCTGTTCGTGCTAAGGGTACTGATGCAAATATTAATTTTGAGGGATATAGCAAACAAGTTTGTAATATTACTTATTTTGCAAATATCCTCTATTGAAATTCCATACAACGAACATGTGTGCTATTAAAGTTGACTTAGAATAATCTCATCCACCAATTATATGCATGTCTCGATACAACTCGCTCATTGCACATAAACACTACTAAGCGACTTACCATCGATACAAAAGTAATCGATTGCCGATTATAGTAATCGATTCTGTATCCTTAGGGATGTTCCCTTTGCATACGCTTAATAAACATACATTTATTGGAGCAATCTTCTCGGGAACTCGATTGGCGAGTCACAATGACATATTGACAGGGGTGACCAACTGGTGGACCGTTAGTAGTCGGGTTTTGATGGAATATGTCATCGCGAAAGCCGCGGGCTTTAATTATAAGCGGCTGTCTGTCCGTCGCTGATTTACATCCTCTGATCGCTTGCTTTGGGCGCACTTTAGCATAATGCTCAAATAGCTCATTGAATTAAAATAATCTCCGTAGGTATGTTATAGCGGGATTAAACGTTTTCTGAAGTCAAGAAAGTGTAAAAAACTGTAAATTGGTAATATGTAGATAAAAATTGGACTCCATTGCCAAAATTAAGTGAATAACTACCACAACGGCCGACAATCACAGTCAAAGTTTAGAAACAAAAAGGTTTTCCGAAAAGAAACCATTTTCCCAATGATTCTCTTGTACTTATTTTATTTTCCAAACTCTTTAAAGATTGGAATGCTGAATTGAATTTGAATGCTGGAAAAAAATAAAAGAAAACCGAACATAAAAATCTACACACTACCAATTTCTCAACCAAGTTTTTCTGCTAGTGAGGCAATTAATGAGAAATCGACGAGTTAATTAAGACGTCACCCGAGCGTTAATCTTAACTCCGGTTAGTTTGACCAACCGTTAATCCAAAAGAGATTAGGAAACAGACCGTGGACCAAATTATTTGGGGGGTTTTTTAACATTTGCTTCGCACTTACAACCTTTGAAGCAATGACAAGCCTTTCTAAAAATCACCTAACGAACTAATTAAATTGTGAAAAACGGGACCATTTTGTTTTGTTTAAACTACTTATTCATTTTTAAGCGATTTCGCTAGTACGATTTTGTTGGCATAAATCAACAAAAAGTCTTACTGAGGCGGTTAATGTTTTTCCTTCTTAGCAGATCAATAAGAGGGTCTGAAAACGTGTAGTGTAGTGTAGCCAGTGTAGGTATGCATCTTGTCTTAAAATTGTTAATAATTATGTTTCACATTCCAAATCTGTTTTTTTTATGAATCATAAAGTTAACATAAACATTATCAATCTCAAATATGAAACTACTAGAAAAAAATAATTGCAGATTTTTTTATTAATAACACATTATCACAGAATACATAAAGACATTATACTACGTTTACAAAAATACCTCTAAAGCCGAATATGGTAGATAGGGACCATCAAACTTAACAACTTTTACTATGGGATCAACGCTGAAATCAGCTGTTTCATACATTTTGATATTTTATTGTTACACGTTGTAGATAAAGGATTTCTACTAAAAATCAGAACACAACTCTATGGTTCGTAAAATGATCATCAGCGTTTTTGAAATGTTTACTGTGGTCTCATGATCAGCATGAAGATTATGGCGACATCTTCCCACGGGTGGGCTTTGTTGGGCTACTATGATGATGATAAGTGATCAAAGTCTGATGGTAGAGTAGTACCCTTAGCACGAACAGCTATCGGAAAAATAACGCGCGTAAAAACATTCGACAGAGTAATTTTATATGGGAAATGGGTGCCGTCTACGAAATGAGAATTTTCATAGAGAATACTCTATCGAGTACTTTTACGTTCGTTTTTTTTCTCGATAGGTCAGTAAAAAGTTTCTAAAATATACTCTCAGAATGATAGAATCAACTAATGTCAAAAGCCCATAGTTTTTTAATTGAACCACAGAATAGATAATAGTACTAAATTGAACTGCAAAAACTGAAAAAAACGGTTTTTCTCGTATTACGCAGGCAGCACTTCATTATTTTGCTTGCAAAACGTAGTTTTACACTACCCTATGAGGTCCAAATAACATACCAAAAATGCGGGTTTACATCGCGTTTTGCGTTTTTAATGTAGAATTTTACTGGCCTACGAATGAAGTTAGATAGATAAAAAGATAGATAAAAAGTTTATTTGCTAAAACACACACATTCATACAAATAACAATACATAGGTAGGTACATTAAGTAAATAACTCATAAAAAGAAAAAAGGACAAACAAAATGGACATATAAAAGAGATAATCAGAAGAAGGCATGCATGTGTGTGCAGCAGCAAGAAGGGTCCAGTCTCGGTGTGTGAATTTTGCCTTTCGGCAAAACACCGATTTTTAGCCATCACCCAGATGAAACAGATGAAACCCAGATGAAGTTCGTTCATGGGCACTGATATGATAACTAAGTTTTCAATCATGCTAGTTTCTTAATTAATAGGCCAGAATTCAATATTCATTTGTTATCTTTAAACTGTATTCGTGTTCTCTTAATTATAATATCTTGCATATATTAAAACAATTTTAGTGCAGATTTTAATGTATTTGCACTCCGCGAACGAAACTAAGAGTGGCCGCAGTCGTGACATACTTTCAACACAAGGTATAGTTAAGCTCATACATGTCTGGCATTCCTTAGTATAATGACTACATTCGTAATAAGTATGCTCGCTGCGGTTATATCAGTTTGAGTTAAGGCGTAGCGCTACGATATGATACAACTTTATATAGGTACAAAATAAAATAACCCCTAATAAGTACATCCTTACATATTATTATAAAACAAAGTCCCTCGCCGCGTCTGTCTGTCTGTCTGTCTATCTGTTCGCGATAAACTCGGAAACTACTGAACGGATTTTCATGCGGTTTTCACCAATTGATAGAGTAATTCCTGAGGAAGGATATAGTGTATAATAAATTGAGGTTAAGCCGTCTGGGTGCTTGCATCGAAAACGCTGCCTGAACCTTACGAGCTACAACAAAATAATGTATGAAGGAATTATTTCTCTGTTATAAGTCTACAAAAAAGTCCGCGACGGTATAGGTCTATCTTTTAAGGTTAGCTAACTAGAGCCATTTGAACTTTTTTTTAAATGGTCACAAATAATGTGGTAATTGGAAAGGTATTTTAATGGAAACAATATTAATACTTATCAAATAAACTGCGTTCGTTACTATAAGCGTTTCATGCACATAAGTTTAGCCCTTTACATATAGTTTAAACAAATATCTAAGGAGTTATCGCAAAAAGTTTACGCACGCGAAAATAAATTCAAGCGCGTTTCTCATACCGATGATGACGGGACTCGAACGGGACGGGTACAGACTTTTGGAACGAAAAGAAAGGAACCGAAGCGAAGCGAGGGCGGGTCGCTAGTTTAAAAAATTGTTTAAAAAAAAAAAAATCGACTTCAAAAAACCTACCTCTAAAAAGCATGAAATAATTTTCGTCATAATAAAAATACGTCTATTGAAGTCGGGTGGGGCTGGAGTACAAATTCCTTTTTTTTATTCTAAAAGCCCCACCCGACTTCAATAGACGTATTTTTATTATGACGAATATTATTTCTTGCTTTTTAGAGGTAGGTTTTTTGAAGTCGGTTTTTTGTTTTTTTTAAACAATTTTTTATTTTTTTATTTTTAGTGTAGGTACCTTGTAGGTATGGTATATTATATATGTAGAAAAATCGGCTCAGCCAAACGTAAGATAATCGCGGAGAAACATTCTTAAATACGGGTCAAACTGAGAACCTCCTTTTTTAAGTCGGTTAAAAAACTACACTTAAGATATCCCTCTTCCAACAAAAAAATAATTATTTTATTCAGTTCATAAACAAAGAAGTAATACGACCAATCATCGAGGTAGTTCACACAAAATCATACTATTTTCGTGCTTTTTTCAAAATTACTTGAAAAGTACTGAACCGATTTCCAAATTTTAAAAAATGGGACCAACTTGGGAGTGTACCTAATGTAATAACGTTTGAATCATTTCAATCGGTCCAGCCGTCTTCGAGTAATCGGTGGACATACACAAAAAAAAAAAAAAAAACAAATACACAGATGAACATAGAACCTCCTCCTTTGGAAGTCGGTTAAAAATAATTCAGACCGAAATATTAAACAAGGTGTTACAAAATAACCCCAAATGCCGAATATGGTGGGGACCTTAGAGCATTAAATGGCATCAAACTGAAAAACTTTTACTATGGGCCCAACTATGAAATCGCGAAAAAGAAATCAGCTGTTTGATACAAAAATTAATAACGAATATATAAAAATGTTTGAACAGCTGATTTTTTTTCCGCGATTTCAGAGTTAGTCCTATAGTAAAAGTTGTTCAATTTCATGGTCCTTAACTACCATTTCGTCATTAGGGGTTATTTTGTAACACGTTATATAATATTTCTGTCTGAATTATTTTTTAAATGTACTATTGTAAACTAGTTAATTCCATACCTACGTTTTAAACTTCTGCACGCAAATGACGAAGAACTTGAAATGTCTTCTTGTAATGAAAACCTCTAAAAAGCAGCTGAAAATGGCATGTAAAAAAATATCAAAACAAAAACCATTAATAGTGTAAATAATAAACACGTACCATGTCCGTATTCTTTATTTCAATATATCCTGCAGTTTTACTATCTACAGGGTTATTTGTAAAACACCAACAACCTCACAGGAGTAGATTACTATCATCAACAACTACGTTTGTTCTACGATCGAGTTTTGTATGAAAAGTAATTTTTTTTTTTTGTTTGTGTTCGGAAAAATCGTAGAATAAAATGATGTTGTTTATGATGATAGTAATCTACTCCTGCGAGGTTGTTGGTTTTTTCATTTAACCCTGTATAGCCGCGCGCGCCTGTGACGAGTGTGCCCGCCAGCTGTCAGCGCGACTTTGCTGCTGTTGCTGCTACTAAATCAAGTTTGCGGACGCAGCAGCAAACTCTCGTCGATAGGAAAGCCCCTTCGCTGAATGCCGTCGTACCGGGCCAAGATGAAGACGGTTTCCTCGGTTCGGAACAAAAAGCGACGTCGTCAGCGAGAGAGCAAGAACCACCATGGCACCGCACCGACAAGGCCCAACTTCCTGCTGCGAGCTGCCATACCGACCACGGCCGTGTACCTGTCCCGCCTGCACCATACCACCACAGTGCAAGAAGAAATCCAACTTTTGTTTAAGAGTTCAGCCACTGGAGTCGCGCCATAATACCAATTTTAAGGCGTTTGTGGTGCGCATCCCGACAGCAAGGCTGGACCTCTTCATGAAGGAGGACTTCTGGCCGCAGGGCGTGGTGTACAGGCGCTTCAGAGGGACGCTGCCTTGTGCCCGGATTCGACACACAAAGTGTCTACTTGATTTTTTTTACTAACATATGTTTTAAGTTATTTACTAACAACATTGTTTTATAAATTATATATGTTTAGTTTTTAAGGTATATATATCTATGGGCCATCGATGCCTGACTATAAATAAATTAAATTAAATTAAATTAAATTAAATAGGTATATTGGTGAAAAATGTTCATAATAATTCCAAGGAATATCTTCTTGCAAGTTTCTTGGCCAGTTCTCATTGCAGATTATCAAATCAGCGTAACTTAAAAAAAATGTTTTCCAAAATTATATAAAATTTACAGTTTCGCAACTTTGGGGCTGCTGCGTTGCATGATTGTTGGACTAGTTTTTTTATCCGTTTTTATCACTTTCAATTTTACTTGGCATGTTTGTTTGTATCAAATCTAACCCTTAAGTGAAGTAGTAACCGTAAGATACATTACACGAGAACTTTAATGCTACACGTCAGCAGTTATGTGAATTAACCGTGTAAACACTCGATATGGATACAATCGATTTTTTATTCGATTCAATTACTGCAATCAGCGATTATAACACCGATATGTTTAATGAAACCATTAAGAAATCGAAAGTGGTTTCGAGATATCTGAAAGTCAAATTAATGCATGCATTGATTGTTTTTAAGATATAGGTATTAATAGGTATGATCGGTATCAAACTATCGTCTTTATCATCATCATCATATCAGCCATTTCCTTCGAGCGATTATTGCTGTTATAACTGTTACTAAATAGTGATTATTGCTTCATTATCACTATTTAATAATAGTGTGTGATTGGTATATCGACTCATCATCATCACAGAGCCGATTAAAGACCAATGCAAGGAGTTTATTTCACAAAGTAAGATTTTACCAGAATCTCCACGCCTGACAGGGGTTGAGTCGTGATTGTTGGACCGTTTTCATGTTAAAAGTAATTTTCTAGTCAATGGAGGTGTTAGTACTTATATCATCCGTATGAAGAGATTCATAAATCAGATCATAATACATTATTACATATAAAGTATTAAAACCCATATTACATAAAGTAGGAGTATAGTATAATAACTAGTATACATTTAATGACTTTTTTCCATTAATATAATATATATTCCTCAAAAACAACTAATTTAAAGAAACAAAAAGGGTTAACTCAAATCCATTCTGAAGCCTAACAGCAATTTTCTTTCACAATCCACTAACTCTATTACTCCGTAACAAATTACTAAATCGATTTACAGCAAATGATGACATTTTAATATAAAGTGGTTGCTAACACTGTATCAAGAAACGTCCAAAGAAACAAATAGCCGGGCCGTAATTATCGGCAATGGCGCATTACTGTAGAATTAGCCGGCTAAGGACCGAGTCTTATTGATTCTATTATTTCTGTAGCGAATAATAGTGTCATATATCAAGCTGTCAGATGCCGAACCAATTGGTGTTTGATACCGATGCAGTGCCAGTACAAGCCCCACTACGAATTCCTCTGGTTTCGCAACACACGGCCAACTCCGCCCTATCGAGCCCACCTATTACCGACCACTTCGCTACCGAATAGCCTTGACTATTACTTCGGAATACTGGCCATTATCGATAGCCTGCTAACGCGCAAGCACAGCTACGTCGTCACCAGAGGCTGATATCCTGTCGACAGCTCGAATTACTGCGCGGAATTATCCTATTTTCCTACAGGAGCCTCGAGCGAGAGACTAACAAGCCGATCTATACGTCACGTCCAGCTTCCATATTTCCTTCTCTAATAAAACAGATGATAGTCCCAGGGTGTTCTAAAAAACAGCCAGTGCTACATCAAACGCGCAGCGAGTAGGTCGGCTATCGTATAAATTCTAATAAGCGTTTATTTTGTGCGCGTCCCCGAGGCAACAATGCTTAATCTCGACTATTACTCTAGCGTGGAAATTTTAAAACTCGAGAGACCGGTAGTTTTGTTCATGGTTAATTTTTAGTTGCCTCCTACGCTCGAGTGGGTAATAAATTGAGCTGGATTGATGCGGAGTTCGGTGAACGCGTTTTTTTTCTATATGTCGCTTAAAGTGGTCTATGCGACAATCAGTCACGGGAGATAATTCATATGCGCGATGGAGCTCGAATAAATCTTGCTTAGGTTTAGCGATTCCTTTGTTAGATTGACGTTTAGTGATAAGGTTGATGTCAGGTATTTTGTCGCCCATTACGTGCTCGTGTGGTACTAAGTAGGGCCGGTTAATGCACCGGCAGTAAGGAAGCTTTCCAAACCTCTGTAACACAATATCCGAGAGAACGAGCCGTAATCTCATTTCATATAGGATAGGCTTGACCATAAATTCTGCATTAGAAGTTTGCGTGAGGTACAAAGCGAACTGGATCGGTTTGGATAGGCGGTAGTTTATTAATAGTCACTATTTTTACCGATACAGATTTAACAAAGTATACATGTTATAATGGCAACACAATTAAACATAACAAATGAATAATCCTCCTGAATATCTCCGTCCATAAATGAACTATTGCAGAATGTCTCTATGAAGAAAAAAATCTCTGAGTTCTTGAACAGTATTTGTCTACAGCTCAAGTTTAAAAAAACGTTACATCCAGACTTAATTAAATTGTAGAGAGCATAGTAAAGAGACTGCGCCTACTAACCTAATTAAATTAAGTTAATGACTTTGTAAATCAACATCTACATACATTGCTGGTTGCGGTTGAATATTAACTGCATTTTACCAGTTCCTTGCCCTGCGACCAGCCGCTGATCATGACGTCAAATCTAGTCAATATTTATGTCCATTTTGCATAAGACATAGCAGCATTGATGGATTTGTTGTGTCTCTTATTTGTGACATTATGACAGTCTTCGACCTGTTGGGAAATTGTAACTCTATTAGCATTATTATAATATTCGAGGCTTAGCGAACAGGTTCTAAGGCGTGTATATGAAGTTTGTTTATGAGTATTTGATTGAATCAGGCGTCACTTGGCGGAGGTCCTAAACCATTTTGAACAAAGAAATATATGTAGCTTACTTCCGCAAACAAAATACGCAAGATGCACCGCCCGCCCGCCCGCAAAAATATGCACATGCAGAGCACAAAATATAAGTGCACAATACCTGCATTTAGCAAGACAACAACACCTTGCACCTTCACCAATTAGGCTACTCTACACGTGTTTCGCCCCAACCCGGAGCATCCTCAGGAGTTAGATCGTGCGTAAACCAACACGTTTGTTTATGGATTTGGCTGTTGATTATTAAGGGCTAGGGTTGTCACCCTGATCTGTAACGCTGATCTTTTCCCTCTATTCACTAGAGTTAAGATCTAGTTTTCCACTTAGTTCTTTGTCACATTAATTATAGACCTCATTTAAAAAGGATTCGGTCGCAGGAAACCGATGGATGCCGGCAGCGCAGGACCGATCGTTGTAGAGAGCCTTTGCCCAGTAGTGGGTGTGCCTTGCGGCTGATGATGACAATGATGATACTAGAAGTAAAAAAGTTGAGTGGCTCTAGAACATTATCTTTACCGGTTTTTCGTTTAGTTTTATGTTCCTTAATTAAAGTCTTTCAATGTATTAACTATATTTCATTGTTCATGACTGTACTCTGTCCAGTTGCTAATCCGTCCATCTGAGAATCTGTTCAGTTGAGAATCTGTCCAGTTGCGAATCTGTCCACTTGCTACGGAGGGTTAGAAACCTTTGGCGCATTTATAATCACTACCACAGAATCACTACCAAACGTCTATCAAAATGAAAAAAAATGTATATTTATTAAATTCATCAGCACAAGAAGAAGCTTAAAACGTTCAAGTGTGGCTAGGTTTGTCAGAAAATTAAGAGGTAGGTTGGATCAAGATCCAATCCTTAGCCCGAGGCGATTCGTTTATTTTTATATAAATACTTATATTAATACCGTATTCATTTTCTCTTCCAACATCATCGGAGTGTTGCGTAGTACGCCCGTATTGTCCAGCAGGCTACAATTCTCACTCTCCTGAGCCCCGTAATGTACCGAGAATTACAACTTTCGTTATATTGTGTACCTAGCATGATGCATTCATAGTCAGAGAACAGTTTTTTATTAGTAACTGGGCAGGCATTCGACCACCATCTTGCTTGGTAAACAGGATGTGGTCTAAGGTGTAGCATGTTTCTCCAGGAAATCCTTATTCACTCTTGCCTTGAAGAGTCAGGCAGGCAACAGGCAGTTTTGTTGTTATTGTTACTCCCGATAAAACACCTGTTTCAAGAACAATTTTCAAATGATCTTTGCCTAGACAAACGCACTGCGTTGAAATAGAGCTCTTATTGGTTCGTTTGTTCAACGTATTACGTGTGATCGGTAGTTGGGACGCTGTGCGTCCACTGGCACTGTGCGACCTCATAGTAATGTTTGTAAATAAATACTGATATAAGTCCTGAACAAATGGTAATTAAATCACCATCAACTTTTTCTAGAATTTAATCAAGATAGTTTTTAATATAAACTTTAAGGTATGGGTAGAGACCTAAGTAGAGTCAATGAATTGGATTTGTGTCCTATCTATGAGACACATAAGATGCGTAACGTGTACAAAAGATACGACGGAATAATTAAAACAAAATGTATCTTGATATATACGTGTAGGTATTACAAAATGTAAATAAGAATAACAAAGTCATGTTTGTTTTCCTTTCTTACTTACCGATTTTGACTTTTTAGTTTCTTGAATAAAGATCTTCTTTACCCTTGTATTATATTGAGGTCCGACTATAAATATCGGTCCGACGACGCCCGCCGGCTGAGCGGTATGGTGCTCGATAACCGATACGATCGCACATGCATTACCCACTCCTGCGCAGTCGGTTAAAAGGTCTAGATTACGACACGCGCCGATTATGGTGCTTCACAGCTGTGCTCTGGATGCATTATTATATGGGCTGGTGTAAATGGCAGAGAATACTTAGAAGAAATTGTTCAGTCTTTGTTTTAGGTTATACTTAGTCTCTGATTAAAGTCAGCTTGTTACTGAATTTAATAAACTATGTCCAGAAATCCTCAATCACTTCCCAAGCACTTCATGTTTGCCTAGGCTCACTTATACCCTTGTCAAACAGAGGGCGAACCGAATGCGTGATGCAACGTTTTTATTTTTAACCGACTTCCAAAAATGGAGAAGGTTCTCTGCTCGTCTGTTTATTTGCTTTTTTTTGTGTATGTCCACCGATTACCCGAAGACGGCTGAACCGATTGAAATGATTCAAACGTTATTACATTAGGTAAACTCCCAAGTTGGTCCCACTTTTTAAAATTTTAAAATCGGTTCAGTACTTTTCAAGTAATCTTGAAAAAAAGCACGAAAATAGTATGATGTTGTGTGAACTACCTCGATGATCAGTCGCATCACTTCTTTGTTTATGAACTGAATAAGATAATTATTTTTTGTTGGAAAAGGGATATCTTAAGTGTAGTTCTTTAACCGACTTAAAAAAGGAGGTTGTCAGTTTGACCCCTATGGCTGAGCCGATTTTTTACCTACACTACCTAATACAGAAGACCTACACTAAAAATTTAAAAAATAAAAAATTGATTAAAAAAACAAAAAACCGACTTCAAAAAACCTACCTCTAAAAAGCAAGAAATAATATTCGTAATAATAAAAACACGTCTATTGAAGTCGGGTGGGGCTTTTAGAATAAAAAAAAGGAATTTGACTCCAGCCCCTTCAGACTTCAATAGACGTGTTTTTATTATTACGAATATTACCAAGCAAGACCATACATAACAAACTAAGAACGCTTCGCCACGCACTCTGTTCGCGGTTTGATCAGAGTTTTACTGCAAAACTAACGTATAAATTACTTTTCACTTCTCATGATCGTAAATTTCATCTTTATGTTGGGTATAGATAGGCTGCATAAAATCGCTTTTCATGCTCTAGTGCATAAAGTGAAATCTTCGTCTAAGTTTCAGACTTTAAGACAAAGATCGTCAGGTGAACAGCCACACACGTGACATACGCATTCTCTTCTTCATTTTATACATAGGTAATCCATGTTTTTTTTGCAATGTTGCTGTTTAATTTCCTTACAATTGAAGTGAAAACGAAGTGTTATAGGTAACTCGTACATAAAACCCTTTTTATGCACTTGTTGTACAATCTACTTTATAATTAAAAATAAAATTAATTAATAAAATTTAAAAAGTCTGGAACGGGTGGTAGGTAAATATAGACGATTCAAAAGTACTTAATAATTAAGTTTGTTTGAATAAAGCTTATTTGACTTTGACTTTGAATTGTATTGTATGCTTATCCAAAATAAGGCACAAAACTTAAATACCCATTGCCAGACCAGAAGAAACGTGAAAATGTTTACAAAAAAAAATATGTCAGCAACGGCTTAATTTCTGAGTAAGTATAAAAATCTGTTGCTAACAAAGTATGCACCCCGGAGCGATCTAATTTCAGTATTCTCAATTCCATGCCTCAAGCAAAATCTAAATGACGAAACTAAACTAGTTAACAAGAAAATAGCATAGGCAACTATCAAGTTACGTAAGTGCTGGCTTCCTATAAATCGGGCCTATTAAAATAATGCTCACAATACTAATCATAGCTGCGCTTGCGCTGATCCGCTCGATACCGGCAGATAGACATCGCTTGTGATGAATGGACCCACTGTTGCTACTATGTCTTTGTTTCGGGTGAACAGGGAAACGAGTGGAGTCGTATTTTTTGTTATGAATTTGAATAAAATAAAAAAAATACTGTCGACTTGAGAACCTCCTCCATTTTGAAGTCAGTTAAAAAATTACTTAATTTTAAAAGCAAATTATTACAAAAAACTTTTACAATCAATAGTCGATTAGTTATCAATTAACTGTACGTTTACCTACCAGTTTGAACTGACAATATGAACAATAAACCAGTGGCGAAGGGTCCATACAAGCCGATTCCCATCGGCTTTTAGAAATCCCACCCCACCGATCCACTATGCAGGATCACAACATTTTTGTAGATCAGCGGGCTGATTATCTAATTAGAAACCACCTAGTGACCGGTCTCATTTGACATACATTGCTACTTTTCTTTGGTATGTTTATTTTACCCCAAAAAAAAGAAGCAATGTATCACATTCATCTGTCAAATGAGACCGGTCGCTAGGTGGTTTCTAATTAGATAATCAGCCCGCGGGTTACCTTCGCCATAACTCACACCTCGCCACTGCAATACACTCTCCTTTTTTGTAAAAGGAGAGTGTTTTCCTTTTTTTAACCGACTTCCAAAAAAGGAGGGCTTTTAGAATAAAAAAAAGGAGTTTGTACTCCAGCCCCACCCGACTTCAATAGACGTATCTTTATTATTACGAATATAATTTCTTGCTTTTTAGAGGTAGGTTTTTTGAAGTCGGTTTTTTGTTTTTTTTTAAACAATTTTGTCGTGTAAAAACTAGCTTCCGCCTGTGACTTCGTCCGCGTGGACTTCCTTCGACCGAGATAAAAAGTTAATCCAGGCTTTAATTATCTGTGTGCCAAATTTCATCCAAATCCGTTCAGTCGTTTTTGCGTGATTGAGTAACAAACATCCAAACATCTAAACATCTCTCAAGTGCGTTTGAAAATGGATGCGCTTAGAGGAATACCTACAAACTTTCAATTTATAATAATAAATTACAAAAACGAAAACTATTCACATGACATTGTGTAAATTTTATGTCACATGACATTGTGTAAATTAGGTGGCACCACTAACCCCGGTGCTACCTGGTAAATGTGATATTGTGACAATTTGAACTATTTAATCATGTATTGTATCGCATTCCAGCAAATAATAATTCTTGTTCTTGTTTTCTTTTCACAAATATGAAATTTTCTAACAATGAAAACTGTCTAACTTCTGTGGCTATCACATCTTACAAAGCGTTACAAAAGATTTATTTAATTTTTAAACAAAATTAAACAATCAAGATTTCTATTTTCCAAGAATTATTATTGCAAATGAATAGTATCAGTTGCACAAAGCGTAAAAAACAATTTATACACACTCGACTCCACAGCTCCAAAGGACATTGTCGGCGATGGTCAGAGTATATCATAGTGGATGGCAAGCTTGGGTGGCTACGGACGCTCATTAAGAAATCCCTTCAATAGTGCTCGAGTACTGCTCCTAGCACTATTCTACTCGTACGAGTATATATTAGAAGAAAGTAAGTATGTTGTTGCAATAAATGGTTTAGATTTTATTTTTATTGATGCTTTCTTATGTATGTCTACAGGGGCCCTACCGCCTATCTCAAAGCGATAGCCAAAGCGATAGCAATACTCTATCCGTCCTTGTCATATCATAACACGGTAACAAGGACGGACAGTGCACTGACGTCATAAACCAAGACCAAGGCATAGTCAAAGCAATCGAGTTAGGCGGTAGACCCGCCGGTCGCATTTCTCAACCGATTCCCGTAAAATTTTGTGAGCAGTTTCTATAAAATAAGTTTTTTTTTCTTAAATTTCTTAAAACTGAATCATTTTTAAGAAATTTTTCAAAATGGCGGAAATATGGGGACTAGATGAATCGTATTTCAATCATTTCTAAAAATGTTACAAACGCGAGGTCAACAGCTCTACAGAGCCACTTGTAACAGTTCAAAACTGAACATGTTATTTTTTTATCTCAAATATTACTTAAATTGTAAAGAAAAGAAATATATTAAAGGAAGGTTGTCACTGACCTTGTTCTCAGGAACTTATCGGCATTTGATTATGCAGTTATTCACAAAAAACACAGGTTTTGTAGTAAATCATAAGCACTTCAGATGTCAATCAACAATTAATAAAATGTTCATTATTTTTCAAAGGAGCTTGTGTTAAACATTACTTGGACTCATAAATTGTTGTACTTCACAATTTGTTTGTCATAATTTGATGATGAGAAAGAATAACATAATATTAGCTTAGAAGGTTATAAATTAATAACAGATAATTACAGAAGATTATGACAGATAGGATGACGTAAATCTGACAGCTAGTGATAAAAATCGGAACTATTTAGCAATTGTGAATTTTCTGTAAGAAAGGCAAAGGGTTTTAACCTTACTGCCAATTTTGGAAAACAAAACGAATTAATTTCATTTCCACAGATAAGTTCATGTGATAAATTAATAATGTTTAAAAGCATAAATTGTTGGGAAAAACTTAAATAAACATATTGGTTTGCATAAATGCGAAACTATTTTATTCTCGTTCAAGTTTGTTTACCAAGAGATAAATGTGACTAAATAATGCTGAATTGTGTTTGTTTATTTTACTGAATAATAATTAGTAAAATAGAACATGATTAAGTAGTTAATTGTTATAATAATCTGTCTAAAGAGTAATTTAAGGTCATAAAAATAGGCGGAAGGTTCTTAATTCTTTCTTGGCGCCAAGGTTTAAATATTAATCCTCGTGACGTTCAAAACATGGATTAAGTTATAATTCATTCATAATTATTATTGATAATATTATTAATTTTATTAGCACTCATCAGTTATCGTCATAATTGTTTATTTCTAAAAAATACTTTAAAGAGGAATGAAAATTTGGCGATTAATTAGGTTCAGTAAGTTGGCAGCTATGGTACAGATTGCACGATTGCACAATCACCATTAGGCGGTCTGCACAATTTATATTTTCAATATGGCAGAACTGGCGCGTTGGATTGATGGCGACGGAATGTCGCGGGGGGTAAAATAATAAGAATGTTGCTAACTAAAATTGCAAAGTACCCATTTTTGTATGTGTGTTTAGTTAGAGATAATAAGTTTACTGTATTTTAAGCAGGTGGAAAAGCGGAATATTTGCATTAATTAGTACTCAGCAATAGGTATTTTGGCAATTTAAATTATACGGGATTAGGTAAAGCAAAGTGAAACGATTAATTAGTTAAAATCTAAATGAAGTTGGTTTGAGGGTATTAGTTTATGTAAGGAAATTATATTAATCGTATTATTAAAGATTGACAAGACAAAACTGATTACGTAACTTTTAGTAATATTATTGTGAAATTTTATTATTCGAAAATGATTTTCTCAAAGTGTTGCGTTTCGAGGTTATGACGAATTATTGAAACTGTTAACGACTTCACATAAAATGAAACTTATAGTCTTTGTTGATTTAAATAAGATAATTATCAAAATGTAATGTAAGTAATTTTTAATATCTCCATTAATAGGGTTAGTGAAATATTTTCATAAGCGGGGAACACTGAATAAGGGGAGGAGCTAGAAATAGGGCACCAATAGGAATGGGCTAAAGTGCACAATGTCAATTTAGCGCGGGAAATTTTAGCTATTTTGATGAAAAAAGCGCAAATTACTTAGCGCCGTTGAGGTCGCGTCATGACGCTAATTTAGTCTTTATAAGGGGAAGGATCAGAGAAGCGGGGAATCATTTCTCCGGTGTCGAGCGAAGCGTCAAGACGTAATTTTTGAAGAAACTCCACATCCCTCTGTAAGATCGCGTTACTGAAAAAGTTTATTTTTAAATCAAGCAAATTTCAAGAAGTCAGCAAGAAAGTGGTCGAGGTTTTCTGACGAATAGGGCCGCATTTGTCCCGCGAATCTTTTGCATAAATGCTTTAATTTGAGCTTATCTGGTATAATTAAGTTCATAATTAAAGTATGTAGATTTTGTTTGCGATAATCATAAAGTAACGTAGCTTTCCCTGTAAATTCTTGAATTAGTATAGTAGGACTACTAAGAATTGAAGTTCATAATTAAAATATGCAGATTTGTTAGTTAAATCTTATAGAGTGATGTATTTCTCTCGGTGGGGTCAAGAAGTAATACAACTGTATTGGTTCTTGAGTCTGTTGAGGTCAGGGCTGCATTATTTTGTGGGATGAAAGCTAACTAGATTTGCTAGTATTATTATACAATGTTGATTTTAGATGAGTATTCATTTAGTTTTGTGTCTTTTTGGGGCGATTTGTCAGATCCTCGCGGGGGGTTTAGGTAGAAAAGTCTAACCATGTGGCTGGTTAGATGGGTTTCTGTTTTTAAGATACCTAGATAGTCACATAAATGTAGCAAACGTGGTATAGTTGGCCAGATTCCCGCTCCAAGAAGGAAGTTGTAAATCTGATTTCGCTGGCACGCTCATATCCTTAGTGTTTGTTATATTTATACCTCTGTAGGGGCCAATTTGTTCCTTCCCAATCAAATTTGGCATTCGTCAAAGGTTGCTAGAAAATTAGGGAGTGCCACTCAAACTGTACAGAATTGGGCGACAGGGTTGAGGGTAAGCAATCCAGGAATTGCATAGGAAATTCTAAATTTAGACGCAAATAGGCAGGTAAATTCATTAATAAGGTAGGAATATTATTATTAGGTGAATTGAGCAAAAGTAAAAGGTAGCATTTCAAGAAGGTGGGGTATTCTTTGAAGTGAGATCTGTGTGGGCGTCAAAGATGTCGGGAAACATCATGGGAGTCGCATAGGAATTCAAAAATTTAGTAGTTGTTAGGCAGGTAAATTCACTAGGTAAGATTCCATGTCTTAAAGTAGGCGCCTTAACAGGAATCCATAGATAGATGCCTTAACAAGTATTCGTAGGTAGGTGCCTTAACAAAAATCCATTTAAACTATAGCTCGGTGTAGTGAATATTCACAATGTAGCATTAATTGTGTTGGTTTTACCAGTTTCGGTGAGTACATATTAATTAATTACTTCAGTGAGTGGATAGTGAAAGTTAATTTATTACTACTTATAAAAGAAAGTTCCTTTATCTTTGAATTGGATTGGATTTATGATGATTTTGTGTGTAGACTACTGATTTTAAAAGAAATATTCTATTCTAGTAATCTAGAAGGTGTACTGAAAACTAGATCTGGGTGTATGAAATAAGCCTGCGTTTCTATATATGCTAAGGTTGATTCACGGCTATTAGAACGCTAGATCAAAAAGTTTGAGTGGACTTTTTCTATTAATAGAATAGTTTTGTATAATATAGAAACAATACTTCAATTATGTACTATAAAAGTATCAAACTGTTTAGTGAATATATCCAAATTCTCAAATGGTTAAACTAAAGTACTTTCTCATCAATATTTCAGCTAAGTTTCATTTACCAATTCAATTGGAAGTTGTTTCAATAGAATTATATTCCACAATTGAATTTAAGTACTTATTGACAAACACAATTAATGTACAGGTTAGATATCATTAGAAGACTAAACTGAAATTACCATAGTTCATAGAAGCTATAATAGTTTCCGTTGTTGAGATGCGGAAAGACTGCGACCAAATAATACATTCCCTTTGAATTAAATTGTCTTTCCTTCAGAAATTGGATCTATCAGACCCTTTTGAATGGATAGTAATGTTGTGTCCATAATTATGTTATAATGTTAAACAGTTTCGCTAACAATAAATATATTTCTAAATTAAATTAAAGTTGTGCAATTCCACCATCACAATAGAAAGATAATTCTTCATTGTGATAAGCTGATAGATCGCTTGAAACACTTTGCTTGTCCTCTTTTATTAAGACAGACATACTAAGACTAAATAATTCAACTAATTTATTAATTAAAGTTGTCATGAAAGATTATGGTGGTAGCCAGGGGAGAAATGCCCACGTCTGGATGTCGAGTTTCACCACAGAGTGCGGGGATGGTGCACTCCGTCTAGCTGGCAAAGAAACCATTGTTTACTTAGTACTTGACTATAGCACAATTGTATATTTTATATTTGACAAAAAACACTAGAACAATTATTAAGTAGCGATGATAAATTTTCTATATTCTGAATTAATACAACGTTAACTTCTATATTTATTACCATTTTACCTTCTTTTACTCTATTCCTAAGCCACTAACCACATAGGATAACCTAAATTAAATAAAATAAGAAAGTAAGAAAATAAAATCATAATTAGTAGCGGTGAACAATTTTCTATATCTGACTTTTGGGTGATCATAACTTTTGGTTATTTCATTCATTTCTTATTACTGTAATATCTATTAGCATTCCATCATACTAGACTTTTATAAACATACTGAGCAAATTATCCTAAAAAAAATAGGTACCATATTGAATTTCATATAAGTACAGCGGGTAGACATAAGAGTAATTTCTATACCATTTAAAAGTATGCAGTAAACTAAGTCAGTTATTAGAATAAGAAGCTCCATAAAGCAATATCAACATTCTAATATAGGTAAAAATTAGGTAGTTTCACTTTAAAGAAATACTTAGGTTGGCTGAAAGAGATTTCTTTAGAGATAACTCTTCATTACTCACAGGTCTTGTTATAAATTAGGTAATAATAATTATAAGTGCAATAAAGATTATATCTATGTAAAATTTAATATCAAATTCTATTAACGTGTAAAGGAGCATTACCTAACTACTTGTTCTTAGCATAGTTCGATTTAATTATATTTTCATCTGTCCTCATCATAATTATTATTGTGTAGTATATTTATATGTAGGTATTTATTATTATATTAATTATTTGTGTATGTGTATTTATTTATAGATAATATTATATATATGTATGTTTATAATATATATACTTATCATATATTTTTGAGGTACACACTGTCTGCCCTTCTCAATGTTTTTCCTGTCCCGGGCCTGCTGGAAGAAATTTCAATGTGAAATAAGTTGTGCCCTTGTACAATTCTTCTGTCCATTTCTTTTCCGTTTGTAATTGTGTGTGTACAGAACTAATAAATAAATAAATAAATAAATAACAATTTATTAGGGTAACGGCTAATTTGTGATATTATCATTTAGTAACAGTCATAGTAACAGAATTAGTTAGGAATGAATAAGGAAAGAATGATAGCGTTATAGTCGGGAGACAAAACAATGATTGCACTTCTGAAAAGAATCTAGGTTACTATTATTCACAATCAGGGACCGCCCTAGAAATCACGAGCCCTTTCAGACCACATAAAAGCACGTCAGTAATGTAGGTTATATCTATAGGTAGGAAAGGTTAACAAGGAATAACTAAGTAGACGATAGGTTTGAATATTTAATCGGAGCAAAGGATAAGATTTGATACATAAAAAACATTGGGTAGGTAACTTACATAATATAAAGAAATAGGTAGTTAATTGACATACATCGTTCAGCATTTTAGTATGGTAGAAGTAGGGGTTGGTAAGGGGGGGTTACATTTTGGTGCCGTGACCAGGATTTTGTATAAAACAAGTATCAAGTCTTCATAGTGGTAACTTACAGACTTTTTGGTAGGTATCGTTCAAGTTTTTGTGTAGTCCTGAAAGAAAGTGGCTGTTTTCATTTAATTATGTTCCAGTCACATTTTGTTGCGGTGAAAATGGACTCGTGCAATTGTTAATTTGTGTCCCGTCATCCTTCCTTATTTATTGATAAACAGTATCAATGATTTATTGCACTTGTGCAGGTTTCATCACATTAGGGGTCGGTTTTGATTATGTGATTGGTTTATTTACGTCCTGAAAATAACACTTTCACTTTTATAAAAACACGTTGATTTGACATCGGCTACGCAAATTAATTAGGTTAGGGTTGCGTTCAGAACGATCGAGCGGGATTGTGACAACTAAACGTCACGCCATAATAATGGAAAGTGGCATTGAAGCGTTTGGTTAGAAAGATTGCGCTCGGAGTGTGGGTTTGGATCGCGCCTCGGTACAGATAAATAAATTTCTCTTTGAGTCACAGAATAAATTTGTCTTTGAGTACAGATAAAAAAACGAGCATCTAGAGCGATCATTTACTTTATTTTATTTACGTATTAAAGTCGTCATGGCTGCAATAGGCTAACTATCGGCAAGTGGGAGGTCGTTCAGTTCAAAGCAGGACTTAAACAGTACTGTTTAGAGCCTGTTTTCATACTAACTGTTGAGGTCATAGTACAAAAAAAGGTAGGGCAGTTCAGTGTAAGTCATGATATAAAAGTTTGTAATAAGGCCCCTTATTTTAATTATCTGTGGTTTGACATTACGAAATAAAATGACAACGAATAAACTCTACTTTGACCGTCAAGGTAGACACAGAGAAGTTGCGTTCCGAATCGCTTCTCAGCAGTAATGCTCGGTCCGAATCATGCTTAGGAAGTCACTGTTATTTTTAAACTGTCTTTATACATCCTTGATACCTAATCGATAAATCCGTAAATTTTGATATTTGGATTGATGTTATCTTATATTAGAGTTTGTAGGGGTCAAGCGCCACGCTTTGTGTACGTAACAGGGCTGCGTGATAGAGTTGTGCGGAAAGGGTCTGTTTATGAATAGCGACTGAACTGTGTTCGCGTAATCGACACAGTGAATTCAATTCGAATTGCGACGGTTTTATTTCACGATACGGTTGTAACAAGTAATTTCTGATGTGGCTTAAATTCTAATTCCGATTTAATTATTTAAGGGTTTTCCTTTATCTATTTTTATTCAATGATTAGAGCAGTCACATTGGCTGATGCCACGTGGTAACACGTGTTAACACATTATAAATTGACGTCGGATTTCATAATGAATGAATGCGTTAGAATTGTATCTATCAGGGGGCTTACCATCAGCAAATAAGAAACCATTCAGTTCAAAAGCAGGCCGTAAAAAAGACTGCTTAAGGCCTGCTTTCATACTAACCGTTGAGATCATGGTACGAAAAAGTAATGCCGTTCAATATAAGTCCTGCTATAAGAGCTCATAGTAAGGCCCCAGATAGCACGTCCGTTTAAATACGGCGGTTTTATTAAGTCGGTTAAATTTATGGGCCGTCACATTTACGTTCCGAATGGCGTGGCCGATTAGACGGTACAATGTGGAATCGATTAGCAGTCATGATAAAGGTATCAAAGTTGGTCGATCGCGCGGGCAAAGTTCACACGAAGTATCGCGAGATGGCGTTCTGATGCGTGCGTGCTAATTCGGTTACGCAAAAACATCAAAGATGGCGTCAGTGGTAATTATTTTACCACAATCAATGAAATAATTCGTGATTACCATAGTAATAAGTAGAACTGTGGGGACGGAAAATATGTGTTAGATATATCGAAATAAAGACTTATTTTGCCTAAATTGCCAGGTTTCAAAAAAAAAAAAAAAAAAATTGCGAAAAATAAAGGAACGAATGCCATTCGGAGAAATGTACGGAGTTCGAATGAATGGGATGAAATTTGAGTAGATTTTCATGATTGCCAGTCACTGTTTACGTTCGACAGCTGTCAAATTGACATTATTTTACGTTGAAAAATAAAATACTTTAAATTAGGAGTTATTGCAATATTTTAACTGTGAAAGTGATATAAAGTATTGAAGTATAAAAAAACAGAAGGTTCCTAGTGAAAGTAGGGTATGGATTAAGTGTAAATTGCAATGGATGTTATGTAAGTAAGCTCTGCTAAATTCATTGTAAGAAACAAACAATAGAAGTGTAGTAAACATGTAATAAACAATATTTATTAATGATTGCCAAAGGTCACATGTGGATTTTATTAAATGATGTTAGTTAATTGTAACTTGTGGTTATAAAACTGAGTTAAAATCGAACTGCATTTGAATAGCCAAGTCTTGGTGGTAAAATTTGTAGAACATTGCTATTTTGAGTGAAATAAGTTAGCAAAACATAGGTTAGTACACAGCGGAATTGGTATTCGGTTAGGTTGTTTAACAAAACAGTGTGAATTAACTTTGCTATGAAAAATACTACCTTATCTTTAACATTGGGGTCGAAAGTCATTTAGTTAACTTTAAAATCAAAACCTTAAAGCAAGTTAGTATGCGTTGGTTTGGTTTTGTAAAAGTTCAAGATTCAATTCAATTGCTAAGTAAGTCAATTAAGCGAAACGATAAGTAATATTTAAGAAAATTTTATAAAATTCTTAGAACCTTAAGGTACATTATTGAATATCAGACTTAATTTGTATTTTCTAAATATTTGACCCGCAAATAACTTTCAGAATTATTCTTTTAGTTAAGTTAGAATGGAGTTGGGTTAGTATTTTTACTACAGTAAAATGATCTTAACCAAATGTTTATGGGTACCTTTATTAGTGGTTCCTAAGGAGAAGTTAAAAGTTAAAATTTAGTGAACGGGACTTAAATTTATTCGAGTCATTCTTGTGTCGCTCTACTATTAGTGTTGTTATAAATTGAACGTAGTAAAGTAGATAGTCAGCTTAGCTCAGAGTTGAAGCGAATAGTTGATATTATCAGAGGAATTGTAAATACATATCATTGGCTCTTAGCGTCGAAAGGATTGATAACATAATAAATATCGGTATATAGCGTTAGTGAAGTAAAGTTAGGATGTGTGAAATTATTTTATAGGTATTGTTGTTTGTGATGGACAGGGGTAACAGTACCATTATTTTTAACAAAATTTTAAGCATAACAATAGAGTTGAGGTATGATTAGTTTGCCACTCAAGTGGAGGTCAGTTAATAAGTACTTAACTTGAAATAATTAAGAAGGATTAGGGACTGTTTACATTGAAAGATTTAAACAGTAGGGATAGAAATGATTTGTTAGTGAACAATTGCAGATGACCATTAGGTAGTGATAGTGCGGGGACTTAAATTAGTGATGTAATCAAGATTGTCTATGACACTTATCAATAATCATTTCAGGGTAAATTGAATTTTATAATTTAAATATTTATAAGAATAGTGAAGTTAATTTTGGAATTAAGATTTAGTTCATTGTTTGGTTTCAAAGATTTTATTCAAACTTCAAAAACCAAATGTTTCAGAGTTTTGATTATAATTAACAATAGATTTTGGGTACCAAGACTATAAAATATTAGTTACAGATTAAAGTAGGGGGTCGTGGATTAAATTAGTTACACTTTTGAAGTTTATTAGATATATCAATACATATTGATTTGACTTTAAAATTTATTTAATTGAATGATTAAATGGTTTATTTTAAGATTATGTGCAGATTATTTTTTTCAACTTAGGTTAAATATTTTCTAAATGAGTTTCTTATGATATGCATTATGAAGAGAGTTACACAGCATAAATGTTTTTATGATATATCTATCTGAAGAGAGTCATACTTATGGTTGACAATAATAGCATTAGAAAAATATTTAGTAGGAAGTGTTGTAGCATTAATTATCAAAACGGTTTAGTCATTGAAGCGGTGATGGTTAGGGAGGAATAATATAGGCGTCAGTTATAGAAATTTAATAAAAAAAAATTGGTTAGTGAATTTGCTAAAAAAAAAAAAAAAAAAAAAAAAAAAAAAAAAAAAAACACGAACTAATTAGAGGGCAAGGTTTTACGTTATCCGATGCATTGAGTAACATAAAGCCGAGTCGATAGGGTTTTATATATGTTGTTTGATTAAAGATCTGACCTTACACCAAACTCAAGAAAAATTTTAAGTTTTCATTATGGGAAAACCAACTCGAGTGCGCCGTGTACCCAAGCGATATGAATCTATAGAAGAGCGAGAGGGTTTAGAGGAATCAAATAATGACTCCAACCAGCTAAATCAACCAGAGCAAATAGAAGTTAGGGACGCTCAAAAGGTTGACAAGCCTCAACGGATAGTCAAAACTATAAAAAGAACAAAGATGACACGTTCACGTGAATTATTGACAATACAACGAATGTTGAATAGCACAATAGGAGTTCTAAATAGGAGAGTAAACGTATTGAGTGAAGAAGTCAAAAAGACACAGAATTCTATTCGGGATACTACTAGAGGTAAAGAGGAAACAATAGTAACTGAGATTACATCATCGAACAATCTTGAATTAGGAAGTAATGTACCCGGCGAGGTAACAAAAGAATCTAATCTAGTAGAAGATAAACAGAAGTATATAATTTGTAATGTTAAAAACATAAACTTAGACAAACCAAAATTTGGAGAAAATTTAATACATCCAGTTAACTTTGTTGAAGATTTAGAGACTTATTTGAAAAAGGCAGGAAAGTCGGACAATGAATTAGATCTAATACTGGAGTGTTTAACTGGTAACTCTAGAGATTGGGCTCGCATTTATAAAGGAAGATGGACTGGGTTAGCTGATTTTAAGTTAGATTTCTTGAAAGCCTATTGGGGTGAAAATGAACAAAACGAGCTGAGACGGAAGATAGTGCAAGGCGTTTGGAATAGGACGGAAACACCCACTATGGTGGAGCATTTTTTAAAATTGTCCGGGAAAGCACAGATGTTAAGCTACAATATTCCTGAAAAACAATTAATCGGCGATATCATGCGGCATTACCCGAAGTTTATACAACAAGTTTGGGCTACAAGTAAAATAGAAACTATTATTGAAGCTGCTGAATTTTTAAGAAGTATGGACGACATACAGAAGCAAGAAGTTCCGAACACTTCCACAGCTAGAAATTTCAAAGAATGGGAGAAGAAAAAGAAGGTGTATCAGCAAAATTATAGGCAGTGGCAGAAACCAAGAGAGGCTGAAGTGCAAGAAGTTAGGTTTACTAATAGTTCAAACGTAAATGGTAGTGAGGCGTTAAACTAATGGAAGCTGAGACTCTAGTCTCCGGATCAGCTTCAACCACAGGGGACCCTAATTATAAAATGATGATTAGGATGAATTGGTGTCCAGGTGAACCATTAGGACGGAATAAAACTGGTGTTAGGATGCCTATAGGTCTTAATCTTAAAGAAAATAATACAGGAATAGGATTAGGATATAGTGAGCCAGAGGATTTAGTTCTAAACCTTCCTAGTCAAATAGTAGAGGTATTAAAATTAAAAGTAGAGCAATTTTTAGTTGATGCTAATAGTAATTTAAAAGCAGTTTTTGACGAAGAAACTACAACTAGAGAAGATACACAAGTATTTAAGTCTGAAATATTAGTGCAAATATTTGACGAAAATCTTGTAGCTTTATTAGATACAGGTAGTGATATAACATGCGTGTCGGAAGAATTTTGGAATATTTTAAAAGAGAAAAGGCCAACAATACCCATTATGCCTATTAAACCATTTTTTATTAAAACCGCAGTAGGTCAGAAAAGTGTAGAGATAAAGAAATTTGCTTTAGTTACTTTAGGGATAGGACCTTATGTATGTGATTTAACTATTTTGATTGTACCAGGCCTTAGTGCTAATTTGATATTGGGATTTGATTGGATGAAAGAACATCAAGCGTCTATAAAGCTTAATAGAGAGGAAGAAGGGATAGAATTAATTATAGGAAACGAAAAGAAATTATTTAAATTTTATAAGGGTGAGAACGTTCACAATAATTGTAACCTTTTAACAAACTTTGACGTAGAAGCAGTAGTTGAAGAAAATGTAGATAAGAATATTCAAGATTTAATACACAATTCAAAATTAGATAAAGATAAACAGGTAGCTTTAGAGGAAGTTTTGATGAAACATAAATGTTTATTTACCGCCAAATTGGGGAGAGCAAATTGTTATGAACATGTTATTGAAATGGAGCCTCATGCACCAGTAGTAAAAAGGACGTATCCGATACCATATGCATATAGAGACAAAGTAGAAGCTAAATTGATGGAAATGCAAGAGCAAGGGATTATTAGTCGTACTTCCACGCCATATTGTAGTCCATTGACTTTCACACTGAAAAGAGATGGTTCTATACGTGTGTTGTTAGATGCTAGAGAAATCAATAAGCATATGATAGCGGAAACTGAAAAACCACCGTTACAATTAGATGTTCTAAATTCATTTCAAGGGGCAAAATTCATTAGTATAGTAGACCTGAAAAATGCTTATTATCAGATCCCAATAACAGATGCTAGTAAAAGGTATACAGGATTTTCATTTAACGGAAAGTCTTACGTTTATAATGTTTTACCTCAAGGTTTGAAAACGTCTGTAGGAAGTTTCAGTAGAGCAATGGATCTTATCCTAGGACATGAAGTTAGGGAATTTTGTATAAATTATCTTGACGATTTGGCTATTATAACGACAGGGTCGCTATCGCAGCATTTAGAACATTTAGATATAGTACTGGGAAAGTTATCTAAGGCAGGTTTAACTTGTAATTTAGAGAAATGCGAATTTTTAAGTACTGAAGTGAAAATGTTAGGATATATCATTTCAACTGACGGTATTCGCACCGATCCAGAAAAGGTTAGATCAATACAATTATTTCCGGTACCAAAGAAATTGAAACAAGTCAGGGCGTTTTTAGGACTTTGTAATTTTTATCGAAAATTTATACCCAATTATAGCTTTCATACGAGATCCTTATGCGAATTATTGAAAAAAGATAAAAGATGGAATTGGAGCCAAACAGAACAAGATGCTTTTGAGAAAATAAAGTCACTTTTTATTAGAACTGTAGAATTGAATCATCCGGATTTTACTAAACCATATTACTTACAAACCGACAGTTCAGGAATAGGATTAGCTGGGTTTTTGTATCAAAAGAATGATCAAGGAGAAGTAAAAATTTTAGGGTTTCACAGTAAATTATTGAGAGGAGCTCAATTTAATTGGACAGTTACAGAACAAGAATTTTATTCAATAATTTGTTGTTTAGAGAAATTTGAAACTTATTTACGGGGAGCTAAAGTAATAATTCGTACCGACCATAAAGCGTTAACATTTGTTAAAAATTGTAAGTTATATAATGCTCGAGTAACTAGATGGATAAATTATTTAGAACAGTTTCAATACGAAGTTCAACATGTAAAGGGTAGGGATAATGTAGTAGCAGATGTGTTATCTAGATATCATCCAGATGGAGATTTATTACAAGAGGATAAGACTAACTCACCTAGAATATTTTATACCGAAAATAGGATTAACAAAGAATTACTTGAAAAATTAAAGAATTTGGCTAGTTTACAACGGAACGATTTAGAAATAGGTGAAATAATTAAAAAGATAGATAGACGGGTCGTGGTAGATAGTAGATCTAGTCAAATTTTTAAAAGATGTTCTTTAGCCGATGGGTTATTATATTACTCACCTGGTGAGGGAAGTAAAAGGGTTTTATTTTTACCAGATTCACTTAGAGAAGAAGTTATTTGGCAAGTTCATTTTGAAATGGGACATCAAGGGGCGTACAAAATAATAAAATACATTAGGGATAGATTTTTTTGGAAAGGATTAACTAAACAGGTTAAACGTTTATTAAGGGGATGTCATGATTGTCAAGTCACAAAAAGTGATACAGCTAAATATGTAGGACCTTGTCGTTCAATTATAACTGAGAACGTGGGAGATATCGTTATGGTAGATTTATACGGACCATTACCGTCAGGAAAGTTTGGTATGAGTTATATTTTGGTTATTCAAGATTCTTTTAGTAAATTTGAAAAATTTTATGATCTTAGAAAGGCAACTTCACTTTCGGTATTAACAAAAGTAAGGAAATTCTTCCGCATAATAAAACCTAAAGCTATAATGTCCGATAATGGTTCACAATTTGCTAGTAAAATGTGGAAAGAAACTATGAAGGGAGAAGGCGTGAGGGTTATTTATACCACCGTTAGAAATCCTAGACCAAATACAACTGAAAGAGTGAACAAAGAATTAGGTCGTCTATTTCGAACTTATTGTAGGACAAACCATAAGAGTTGGGTTGATTTATTGCCAAAGTTAGAAATTTTATATAAGGTGCGATGTAATTAGTGTCAAATATTTTCAGGGCTGAACATGCAAGTCATAATACATAGGTCAGCAAAAAATGGGGTACTATTTGCAGGTTAGTTTGCGAGATATTAAGGTAAACAACTTGGTCATCTAACCCCAAAAAACATCACCCCTTTACAGCTGAGCAACAACTACATTCAACGATTTACACACACTAGCCTACTGCACACATGCGCCGGGCCATCGACCGCGGACGCGCGCGGCGCTTTCAAAGACACCGCCATGCGCCAGCGCCACGCGCCTGTTGTCTACACACCACCCCACACACACAAACGTCGAAGCGCGGGTTATTCCTAACTCACAAAAATTTTATGTCGTAGGTATGTTAAAAAGTATTAAATTGGTATCAATAAATTTTGAGTTTACCTTGGATTTTGGATATCAAAAACTATGCCAATCTAAAACTAAGCCTATGTCTAGCTATGGACTTACTATGAGAAAAAGCGCCTTTGTTTAGAATAAAACTAGCTTTTTACAACATGGCTTAGTGGGCTTAAGATCAACAGTGGACTTAATAAATTTAGACTTTGCCCGACAGTGGATACGAAAAGCGCTTCCGTAATTGAGTATCATAAATCAGATATTAAAAATCATAGGTACCTACCTACTCAATACTTGACCTCATGATCAGCAGTGGACTTACTTTTTAATAAATGTCTAACTCAATCATCTTTTAACAACTAAAACAAAAAGGAAGTTAAATAACTAGGTCTAGACTTATTAAATTTAAGCCTATGCCCAGCTATGGATTTAATGAGTGTTCTTTTATGTAAAACATGAGCTGACCTGAACAACATCATGATCATAATTATGACATCATTTAGTGCATACTTCGTTTATCGAAACAAAAGTGTTAATAGGGAATAACCCTTCAAATTCGCCGATTGCCGCCGAAAGATGCCGCGGTCAATCAGCGCTTCGCGCGCCGCCCGCCGGCCGGCCGCACTGACTCAATGAAAAGCCGACCGATAGTGCTGTAATTATTGATATAAAGATTCTTGATTGATTAATATTAATAAAATCAAGTGCACATCAAGCGTATATTTTTAAGGTTAGCACTTTAGCAGCTTAGGATTGGTTGCAAAGGCAACTACTTAATGTACAGTATAGGATTGATTAAATTACCTCTTAGTAATATGCAACAGATAAAAAAATATTACCTACTATAATTTTTTCTGAGTTCATGGGAAACTTTCACATTTTTAGGCATAACACAATAAAATATTCAAAAGTAAACTGCGGGCGGTGTTGATCTTCGATCCTACTACTAATCGCGATCGTACCGATGTTTCGACAACGCCAAACGTTTCCAAAAATCCATCAAAATTGTTTTCATGCATCAATCAACAACAGCTGGGACTGCCAAGCGTGTACCTTCCGAGTCATGGAAACACAACAATCGCTTCTTTATTCCAATTCTCTCAATTGATTTACTAGTTTCAATGTACGAATAAACTTAAAACTATCGGGCATTTACAGGGAAAACTATCACATTACAGAATTTTGTTTTTGTACAATAGTTTTTATAATCTGAAAGATTAGCTAATGGTTATTAGTTTGTCTCCCTTTATGATAAAAATAAAATAAATTACTTAATGTAATCGTCGTTGAATCAATTAATCAATTGTGTACGTCATATCATGTCACATCTCTAGTATGTCGTAGTAGCACAGAATAACTACAAGTAGTAGCGTACACTGTGTGCAGGGTTGCGTTCAGTGACTCAGAGTGCGGTTGATTGGTTGTTTTTTAACTCACTCTAAGGTCCGGAACGACCAAGAACTTTAAATGTCATTAATATTACAAAGTCTTCGTTTTCTAGTTGTAATACGAATAATTTAAACTTTCCTTTATTCTAAATCAAATTAAATCCGTTTTCTGAGGATCTACCATTATCATTTTAAAAATTAGACACAAAAACATCATGACATTGTCATTTTTCTATAGACAAACGTAAGAGCGTTTTACAACCATCCATTTTGATGGTTAAAAAGTTGCAACGCTCTGACGTTTGGAACGGGAAGGTTATGTGAACCGAACGTCACGCTCTAATGTTTGGAACGCCGTTAGAGCGTTCGGTTGCACTCGGAGCGTAGGTTCGGAACGCAACCCAGCGCACACGCACACGCACACGCGCGCGCCGCGCGCTGCTTGTCCGTCAGTTGCGGAAATTCTTTCGTTCGGGTGCATTGTCGTGCGTGCGTGCGTAAAGCTGTAAGCCACAAAAGGCCGAACTATCGCTATAATAACGCGGATTATTTAAACATGGTGTTGTGCTGTGCTATCATGACGCCACCCCTGCTTTCAGCTTCAGAGGATTTGGGGAAATGGGTGAAATGGTTCCGATCAAGGTGACTGACATGTGACTGATCACCCGTCCGGCTTCGCTGGCGCGATAAAATTGGCTATCTAAATAATAATCATGACGCCAACTACAGCCTACCAGAAGCCGTAGGCTGTTTCGTGAGACTGAGGTTCATGAAATCCAAGTGAGTTTTATTGTGTGCATTGAGTGACAGATTGTGCAATAACTGTCAGATACAATGGTATTTTGAAAGTTCAGTGTCATTCAGTGTCAGTTCAGTGTCATCATAATTATCGTATCGCGGTGGTCGTGCAGGGGCCAGCAGGAGTCAGGCAGGACGCAATGACCCATCCGATATTATCGCATCGGCCTATAAAAACGAGCCTGTCTGTGGGTGAGTGTCTTTAAGTTCATTCACGCACACCACGATAGTTGTGTGTTGCGTATGAATGCTATGCGTGCTACTAGATAGTGTGAGTGTACATGTACAGGATGGGCTTATTTTATAAAAATAAGGGTATTATTTTTTTGTTTGAAAAATTAAATTCTAAACTAGCGTGTAGAATTTCGAAATATTTTTTATATGTGATCCTTATGACTTATATGTTCAGCCCTGAAAATATTTGACACTAATTACAAGGCACCTTATATAACAACACTTATCATGATAGTATTGGATTTACTCCTTGTGAGATTCTATATAGTGAACCTACGAAGCTATCTTTTGACGAAAACATACCAGTTGATATAGTGTCCCCGTCTGTTGACAAAATTAGAGAAAAGGCACGTGAAAATTTAAAGAAGGCAGGACAGCTACGTCAAGACAAATTCAATGAGAGGTATCGAATTATTCAGTTTCAAATAGGAGATCTAGTTAAAATAAGGAAATTAAATAAATCAGATGCAAAGTTGAAAATAACAAAAAAGTTTGAGCCATTGTATGAGGGTCCGTTTGTGGTTGGAGCTAATCCGTTTAAGAATGTGTACTTACTTGTAGATCCTGAATCTGGCAAGGAACGAGGAAGGTTTAACGCCATACATTTGTCTAAATATTATAAATAAGGTTTCATGTCATGATTATTATAAAAGAAAACAAAATGTTTATGTTATGTTAATTAAATGTGAATGTAATTTTTAAGTTGATAAATAAAGGTTAATGGGGTAATTTTGTATAGAGACTGTTGGGAACGGGAAAAGCCTATTTGATCTTACAAAAAATTAACAACTCAAGAAAAAAAAACAGCCTAATAAGAGTCATAAACTTTCAAAAGAGATGTTGCTCTTTTTATAAAAAGAATTGTATTATCATACAATAAAAATTAAGTTAACCATCAATAGCACAAACCGAATGAGCACTTAAATTTTGAGTTGTTTAAGGTGTAAGGTCAGATAGAGGGGAGAGTTGGCGGCTTTTCTTTGGGAGGTTGATAATTTTCATAGGTAGATTAAGATAAAGGTAATCTTTTTAATTGCCTACTAGTAACTTTAGATTTTAAAGAAATTGAGTGAGTAAAGGTTTTCTAATAATGAAGATGCTTTGCGTAGTTAATGGGAAATAATGAGTCAATTCAATGAGTCTCAATGTTGTGTAGAATTTCATATGGTGACAATCGACGTATTTAGTAAAAATTTTTTATTCAAAACAATTCAATTTAGCAAATTAATTTGTACTCAGGTAGTAACTATGATATAATCTTAGGTGGCGTGAAAGTAGGCTAGTAAATGAAGATAGTGGACGTTGTGCGATGAGGAAAGAAGAACAGAGTGAGAATCTAAATTAGATTAGGAGTGTGAATAGAATGAAAAAAAAAGTAGCTAGGAAAAAATATAGATTCTTTATGGAGGGCTTTGGATTATAACGTATGTGAAGCTTGAGTACAGAATTATTATTGGCTCAAAAGATAAGATCCGCACACTACTTTAAACGTTCAGTCTTGGCTAGCGGTCGGATTGGCGTTTTAAGGTTAACAAACTTGAATTTTGTACAGAAGGACCTTTTGGTGATAGGTTAATAAAATAAAAAAAAACGGAGAGAAAACAAACACTATTATTGTTTGTAATTGTCCTGGTGTAAACAGCTGTCCAAAATTCATACTACACAAGAAGCCAAGAGCTATGATACAATCGACAACTACACATTTTCCAAGGTGATATTAGGGTTGTTCTAGAGTCTTAAGTAAGCTTTTGGAAATATAGGGTCATTGTATATGCTCACTCTATCTGGTAGAGTAGGCCCTGTTAGTATAGAAGGAGGCGTACAGGAATATGGAGGGGTACTTTGGACGGATACGTTGTGTCCTACACTATCTTTTCATAAGGTTAGAAAAGAGCGTATGTGTCCGGGTAGGTCTAATAGGGACTATGGCCTCACAACCCATACCTTACCTTGTTTTTGTACACTTCTGGTGTTGAATATGCATAAGACGGAATTGGCAAAAGCAATAAAAGTACTTGAAACTCGCTTAATAATTTTTAATATTATCTTGGTTTAAATACACTCTTCAATCTTAAAAAAAAAATTCATTTACACTAGGGCTCACCCAACAATTCTTTGATTTTGGGAAAGTAATAATAGTTAGGGTTATAAAAAAAGAAGTATAAAAAATATAACTTTGAAAAAAAAAGGAGAGAGTAGAAAGGTTGATATAAATATTTGAGAATTGAGAAAGAAAAATTCTACTCCGGATCCAGTACGTAGTATTGTCACCTATGAAGAATTTTGGGGTCGAGCTGTAACAGTTCAAAACTGAACATGTTATTTTTTTATCTCAAATATTACTTAAATTGTAAAGAAAAGAAATATATTAAAGGAAGGTTGTCACTGACCTTGTTCTCAGGAACTTATCGGCATTTGATTATGCAGTTATTCACAAAAAACACAGGTTTTGTAGTAAATCATAAGCACTTCAGATGTCAATCAACAATTAATAAAATGTTCATTATTTTTCAAAGGAGCTTGTGTTAAACATTACTTGGACTCATAAATTGTTGTACTTCACAATTTGTTTGTCATAATTTGATGATGAGAAAGAATAACATAATATTAGCTTAGAAGGTTATAAATTAATAACAGATAATTACAGAAGATTATGACAGATAGGATGACGTAAATCTGACAGCTAGTGATAAAAATCGGAACTATTTAGCAATTGCGAATTTTCTGTAAGAAAGGCAAAGGGTTTTAACCTTACTGCCAATTTTGGAAAACAAAACGAATTAATTTCATTTCCACAGATAAGTTCATGTGATAAATTAATAATGTTTAAAAGCATAAATTGTTGGGAAAAACTTAAATAAACATATTGGTTTGCATAAATGCGAAACTATTTTATTCTCGTTCAAGTTTGTTTACCAAGAGATAAATGTGACTAAATAATGCTGAATTGTGTTTGTTTATTTTACTGAATAATAATTAGTAAAATAGAACATGATTAAGTAGTTAATTGTTATAATAATCTGTCTAAAGAGTAATTTAAGGTCATAAAAATAGGCGGAAGGTTCTTAATTCTTTCTTGGCGCCAAGGTTTAAATATTAATCCTCGTGACGTTCAAAACATGGATTAAGTTATAATTCATTCATAATTATTATTGATAATATTATTAATTTTATTAGCACTCATCAGTTATCGTCATAATTGTTTATTTCTAAAAAACACTTTAAAGAGGAATGAAAATTTGGCGATTAATTAGGTTCAGTAAGTTGGCAGCTATGGTACAGATTGCACGATTGCACAATCACCATTAGGCGGTCTGCACAATTTATATTTTCAATATGGCAGAACTGGCGCGTTGGATTGATGGCGACGGAATGTCGCGGGGGGTAAAATAATAAGAATGTTGCTAACTAAAATTGCAAAGTACCCATTTTTGTATGTGTGTTTAGTTAGAGATAATAAGTTTACTGTATTTTAAGCAGGTGGAAAAGCGGAATATTTGCATTAATTAGTACTCAGCAATAGGTATTTTGGCAATTTAAATTATACGGGATTAGGTAAAGCAAAGTGAAACGATTAATTAGTTAAAATCTAAATGAAGTTGGTTTGAGGGTATTAGTTTATGTAAGGAAATTATATTAATCGTATTATTAAAGATTGACAAGACAAAACTGATTACGTAACTTTTAGTAATATTATTGTGAAATTTTATTATTCGAAAATGATTTTCTCAAAGTGTTGCGTTTCGAGGTTATGACGAATTATTGAAACTGTTAACGACTTCACATAAAATGAAACTTATAGTCTTTGTTGATTTAAATAAGATAATTATCAAAATGTAATGTAAGTAATTTTTAATATCTCCATTAATAGGGTTAGTGAAATATTTTCATAAGCGGGGAACACTGAATAAGGGGAGGAGCTAGAAATAGGGCACCAATAGGAATGGGCTAAAGTGCACAATGTCAATTTAGCGCGGGAAATTTTAGCTATTTTGATGAAAAAAGCGCAAATTACTTGGCGCCGTTTTGGGTCGCGTCATGACGCTAATTTAGTCTTTATAAGGGGAAGGATCAGAGAAGCGGGGAATCATTTCTCCGGTGTCGAGCGAAGCGTCAAGACGTAATTTTTGAAGAAACTCCACATCCCTCTGTAAGATCGCGTTACTGAAAAAGTTTATTTTTAAATCAAGCAAATTTCAAGAAGTCAGCAAGAAAGTGGTCGAGGTTTTCTGACGAATAGGGCCGCATTTGTCCCGCGAATCTTTTGCATAAATGCTTTAATTTGAGCTTATCTGGTATAATTAAGTTCATAATTAAAGTATGTAGATTTTGTTTGCGATAATCATAAAGTAACGTAGCTTTCCCTGTAAATTCTTGAATTAGTATAGTAGGACTACTAAGAATTGAAGTTCATAATTAAAATATGCAGATTTGTTAGTTAAATCTTATAGAGTGATGTATTTCTCTCGGTGGGGTCAAGAAGTAATACAACTGTATTGGTTCTTGAGTCTGTTGAGGTCAGGGCTGCATTATTTTGTGGGATGAAAGCTAACTAGATTTGCTAGTATTATTATACAATGTTGATTTTAGATGAGTATTCATTTAGTTTTGTGTCTTTTTGGGGCGATTTGTCAGATCCTCGCGGGGGGTTTAGGTAGAAAAGTCTAACCATGTGGCTGGTTAGATGGGTTTCTGTTTTTAAGATACCTAGATAGTCACATAAATGTAGCAAACGTGGTATAGTTGGCCAGATTCCCGCTCCAAGAAGGAAGTTGTAAATCTGATTTCGCTGGCACGCTCATATCCTTAGTGTTTGTTATATTTATACCTCTGTAGGGGCCAATTTGTTCCTTCCCAATCAAATTTGGCATTCGTCAAAGGTTGCTAGAAAATTAGGGAGTGCCACTCAAACTGTACAGAATTGGGCGACAGGGTTGAGGGTAAGCAATCCAGGAATTGCATAGGAAATTCTAAATTTAGACGCAAATAGGCAGGTAAATTCATTAATAAGGTAGGAATATTATTATTAGGTGAATTGAGCAAAAGTAAAAGGTAGCATTTCAAGAAGGTGGGGTATTCTTTGAAGTGAGATCTGTGTGGGCGTCAAAGATGTCGGGAAACATCATGGGAGTCGCATAGGAATTCAAAAATTTAGTAGTTGTTAGGCAGGTAAATTCACTAGGTAAGATTCCATGTCTTAAAGTAGGCGCCTTAACAGGAATCCATAGATAGATGCCTTAACAAGTATTCGTAGGTAGGTGCCTTAACAAAAATCCATTTAAACTATAGCTCGGTGTAGTGAATATTCACAATGTAGCATTAATTGTGTTGGTTTTACCAGTTTCGGTGAGTACATATTAATTAATTACTTCAGTGAGTGGATAGTGAAAGTTAATTTATTACTACTTATAAAAGAAAGTTCCTTTATCTTTGAATTGGATTGGATTTATGATGATTTTGTGTGTAGACTACTGATTTTAAAAGAAATATTCTATTCTAGTAATCTAGAAGGTGTACTGAAAACTAGATCTGGGTGTATGAAATAAGCCTGCGTTTCTATATATGCTAAGGTTGATTCACGGCTATTAGAACGCTAGATCAAAAAGTTTGAGTGGACTTTTTCTATTAATAGAATAGTTTTGTATAATATAGAAACAATACTTCAATTATGTACTATAAAAGTATCAAACTGTTTAGTGAATATATCCAAATTCTCAAATGGTTAAACTAAAGTACTTTCTCATCAATATTTCAGCTAAGTTTCATTTACCAATTCAATTGGAAGTTGTTTCAATAGAATTATATTCCACAATTGAATTTAAGTACTTATTGACAAACACAATTAATGTACAGGTTAGATATCATTAGAAGACTAAACTGAAATTACCATAGTTCATAGAAGCTATAATAGTTTCCGTTGTTGAGATGCGGAAAGACTGCGACCAAATAATACATTCCCTTTGAATTAAATTGTCTTTCCTTCAGAAATTGGATCTATCAGACCCTTTTGAATGGATAGTAATGTTGTGTCCATAATTATGTTATAATGTTAAACAGTTTCGCTAACAATAAATATATTTCTAAATTAAATTAAAGTTGTGCAATTCCACCATCACAATAGAAAGATAATTCTTCATTGTGATAAGCTGATAGATCGCTTGAAACACTTTGCTTGTCCTCTTTTATTAAGACAGACATACTAAGACTAAATAATTCAACTAATTTATTAATTAAAGTTGTCATGAAAGATTATGGTGGTAGCCAGGGGAGAAATGCCCACGTCTGGATGTCGAGTTTCACCACAGAGTGCGGGGATGGTGCACTCCGTCTAGCTGGCAAAGAAACCATTGTTTACTTAGTACTTGACTATAGCACAATTGTATATTTTATATTTGACAAAAAACACTAGAACAATTATTAAGTAGCGATGATAAATTTTCTATATTCTGAATTAATACAACGTTAACTTCTATATTTATTACCATTTTACCTTCTTTTACTCTATTCCTAAGCCACTAACCACATAGGATAACCTAAATTAAATAAAATAAGAAAGTAAGAAAATAAAATCATAATTAGTAGCGGTGAACAATTTTCTATATCTGACTTTTGGGTGATCATAACTTTTGGTTATTTCATTCATTTCTTATTACTGTAATATCTATTAGCATTCCATCATACTAGACTTTTATAAACATACTGAGCAAATTATCCTAAAAAAAATAGGTACCATATTGAATTTCATATAAGTACAGCGGGTAGACATAAGAGTAATTTCTATACCATTTAAAAGTATGCAGTAAACTAAGTCAGTTATTAGAATAAGAAGCTCCATAAAGCAATATCAACATTCTAATATAGGTAAAAATTAGGTAGTTTCACTTTAAAGAAATACTTAGGTTGGCTGAAAGAGATTTCTTTAGAGATAACTCTTCATTACTCACAGGTCTTGTTATAAATTAGGTAATAATAATTATAAGTGCAATAAAGATTATATCTATGTAAAATTTAATATCAAATTCTATTAACAATTTATTAGGGTAACGGCTAATTTGTGATATTATCATTTAGTAACAGTCATAGTAACAGAATTAGTTAGGAATGAATAAGGAAAGAATGATAGCGTTATAGTCGGGAGACAAAACAATGATTGCACTTCTGAAAAGAATCTAGGTTACTATTATTCACAATCAGGGACCGCCCTAGAAATCACGAGCCCTTTCAGACCACATAAAAGCACGTCAGTAATGTAGGTTATATCTATAGGTAGGAAAGGTTAACAAGGAATAACTAAGTAGACGATAGGTTTGAATATTTAATCGGAGCAAAGGATAAGATTTGATACATAAAAAACATTGGGTAGGTAACTTACATAATATAAAGAAATAGGTAGTTAATTGACATACATCGTTCAGCATTTTAGTATGGTAGAAGTAGGGGTTGGTAAGGGGGGGTTACACACTATTAGTTTTATTTATTTATGAGAAGTCTTTATTCACATAATATACTTTTAAAAAAATTGATACCTACCTCATTTTTAGCTCGTTAAACCTCTTAAAAAAAGACACTTGTTAGTAGCATTTACTGGGAGAATCCGTGGCCTTAACACAGTTTTAAACTACCGCAGGCTTCGGCGTCGCGATACTACAAAAGTCTGTTGATTTCGGCCAGGTACTTGGCCGAAATCTACAAGCTATTGTAGTAAATTTTTTTACTACAAAAGCCAGTGTTTCGTCCAGGCACCTGGCCGAAATCAACAGCTTTTTGTAATCTCGCTTCGGCGTCTAATATTTTTTTGTGAAATTTTGCTGTGTTAAAAAAATAATAAATTGTTGAATTGTTGTTACTTAAATTTTAACCAGATGGACATAGGTTTAACAGCCGTACTCAGGAGTAGTCAATTTATAAAAGTTGGTGTTTTATCTTTTTCCATAATAATAGTAAAAGATGACAGGACATATTAAAGAAGAATTAAATGACCTCTTGCGGCAAAAGACGACAAGTCTTTATCAGTCTCTAAGATAAGATACTAGATGACGTGCTCGGTGGCGCAGTGGTTTAGCGCCTGGCCCAGCGATTGCGGAAGTTAAGCAACGTTCGCATGAGTCGGTCATGGGATGGGTGACCAAAACTTTATTATCTCGACCTCCTCCGTGCTTCGGAAGGCACGTTAAGCCGTTGGTCCCCGGCTGCATTTGCAGTCGTTAACACCCACCAATCCGCATTGGGCCCGCGTGGTGGGTTATGGCCCATCCTCCTTACCAACCCATAAGGAAGGCCTGTGCCCCAGCAGTGGGGACATCAAAAATGGCTGATGGACAAGATACCATTGACCAAAAAATTTAAAACAATACATTGACAAGAATTTGTTGGCTCTTCTAAATTATTAATGAAGTAGTTCGTATAGAAGTGCAATCTTTAATTCAACTAAAATTATGCTAGCTATGTATTTACGCGTGTTCTTAAATCTATTATGTAAGGTCACGTTAGGTAATAATTGTAACTACCTACTCTAATATGTTTTATGATGATCTGATCAGATAATCACCGGTGGTGTATGATATTTGTATCAGTAATACATCGTGTTTTGGAATTGGACACATCTAATATGCCGTGACCGTATGAAAAATATGTTTGAGCACAGGGTTCTGCTCTAGTCTGCCATTTTTATTTGGACCAATATTTAAACTAAATAAAGGGTATCGTATCTTGCAAGATCTGTTTGTACGATTTTAGAGCAATACATTAAATGTCTCTTATATCCAATAAAAAAAAATGTCCGTTTGTTTGTTACGCCTTCACGTCTTCAATACTGAACCGATCATGTAGTATGTAGATGATCGGTTAGGTCAGGGGTACCGAGAAGGACATTGGGTACCTTTCATCCTGAAAAAAGTATTGTTCCCGAGGGATAGCAAAAAACTTTCCACGCAGACAAAGTCGCGGGCGGTCGCTAGTTTAAACTAAATAAAGTGTAACGTATCTTGCAAGATCAGTTTGTAAGATTTTGGAGCAATGAAATAAAAGACTCTCATATCCATCAAAGCAGGGCAAAAAATTACTCAAAGAAAAAGGTTCATTGTACAATAATTTTAGGTAAGTATAAAAGACAACGAATAAAGCCAAATCTAAGTTGCTATATAAAAAAGCATATAAAATACATGAAAGTTACATGTTTTAAAAGTTATAGCTGCAAACATAATTAAGTGAATTAATCATTGTGGTGAAGAAACAAGTCAATTAAAAATGTACTGATTTTTAAAAATTGTGTTATTATTCCGTTTTAAATAACATCGTCTATCTTGATTAAAATAAAAGTGTCCAAATGAAAGTAACCAAACGGTAACAAACCACATCAGTGCATGCCAATCGCGACGTGCGGTCGCCTCTGTGTTTGGAACTATTTAATCACAGAACTGCCGTCCACATACATTATGGATATACATGGTGTTCCAAACTTAATTGTAAATATTTAAGAATAAAAAAAAACATTTTGCTTAAAAATTTTTGAGAAGAATTACATGTTTAGTTATAATCGTCGATCTATTCTTACTGTCACAATTTTTTTTCTATTTAATCATATTGTAAATCCACTTGTGTATAACTATCTTTGTCCGCCTATGTTTTACGGTACCTATCGGTTTGCTATGTTCCCATAAATTTAAAAAAACATTATTTTTTTAAATCATTCTTTCCAATCAGAAACCATTTCATATCAAAAAATATATAATTTTAAACCTTTTTATAGCTAAATAAATATTCGTTGTAGACGTAAACTACATTATTCCAAAATTTCACATTAATATGGTGAATATCAAATGATTTAAAACAGACATCCCACAAGATCACCTTGGTCTAGTTCTAGAATACTCACTAACTATACATTCACTATGTATTATAATTGTTAATTTAAATTTGCGTGTGTTTATGGCTGCGGAGCTGTATTACCTACAGCTCGGCAGTCTTAAGATAAGTATTTCTTAGATATATATAGGGTTGCCAGATGTCCGGTTTTAGACCGGACAGTACGGTTTTTTGATCGGCTGTCCGGTCTAGAAAATTTTAGAAAACCGGACAATAGAAAGTCCGTTTTTTTTTAAAAACGCGATTATATATCTCACTCACGAGAGAATTTAAAGTTATTCTGGCGGGTAGTAAGCAAGACTTGCGGGCGGGGAAAGGGGCGCTCTCCGCCCCGCTCCTAGACCCACGCACGGCCCCAACCCGCTCGCTCAGCTTTCTCTGTTTGATCTGGTTAAAATTTAAAGGTTCCCCTATGAGTTTTCGTCAAATTGTAACAAAAAAAATCAACACCGAACATATTTTATCAAATGGGGGAACCCTTTGACAAAAAATGTTCGGTTTTTTTGTCTAGGCGATCTGACAACCCTAGATATAAACAGGTTGTTTTCCATACTTATTCTTTTTATTATAGAGATTATTATAGATAGAGAACCAAAATTAAACTAATTAAATTATGGTGTAGGTAGTAGGTTTTGTAATAAAGCGCAATTATTTGTGTAAATGTTTTTTATCCATGAACTTTTTCTTGAAAACGCTTGGTAATAAAAAATAAGTTTTTTTCTTGAATTTTTATTTGTAATACAAGAATTATTTTTACGGTCTTTTTAATAAACGAAGTGTAAGTTTACACCTGTTTTAACCAAAAAATTGGCTTAGCAATATTACTCCTTACGTTTGACGTCTCAAAGCGTCATATTCTTAAGAAAACTTTTTGTTAAACGGTGTGTTTACACCAAGACTTCGTTACTTACGGCCTTATACGAAGATTAAGATTATAAACTAGGTGTAAACTACCCCAATCTTCGTTTATTAATTAGGGGTTGTAAGTTTGTAAAATGGAATATGAAATTAAATTTAAAATTGCAATGAGGGCTTTTCACAATGACAAAAATCTGTACTGTACTGTAGGCTCGATAGATGGCGTTGATAAAAATAGGTGACAATGTGATTTTTTTACTAAGCTTCGAATAGTATCAACTCCATCTAGTGAGGCAAATAGTTACTATTTTTAGGCTTCGAAGAGTATCAACACCATCTAGTGAAGCAAATAGTTACCATTTTTATTTTTTAAATGTCACTTTGAAAACCCCTCGTTGAAATGAAAAGTATGATAATGAAAACAAAACACGCTCTATAACGATCGGTGACCACACATTCGCCGCTCCCGTCCATCCGTCAAGCACTACCTGAATTCCTGCCCACGTGCCTTTGACGGTGCTTAATAGTCACCCTACTGCCCGCTGCGAGCTCATTTGTCAACATACGTGGAACAACGCTCATTTACAATTACTATTCTAAGTGTAGTCTTTATAATTGGAGCCATAAAGTTGAAAATTGTATTAATTTTTTCCATCAAAATGTAAAATTGAGTTTGTACATTTTTCTAATACAAACTTAGGGTTGCTACCAAAGAAATTTTATTGGCTTTTATTGTCCATTATTAAGATTTGAATTAGCTTAAAATATAAAAAGTAAGTGCATATACATGTTTTTAGACCGTGCGTGTATGTTAGTTGAGATTGATAGCACGTAATAGTAATCAATTGTATAACGTTTATTTATTATAAAAACGTTCATAAAGCTTATAAGTTTTTCAAACATAAATTAAAGGTTACTTTGAAATCGGATTATGTTTATAACTTTCTGAATATATTACTGGAGTTTTATAAAATTGTAGGTTATTTTGCAATACTGCAAGCGGTAGGTTGTAAATGTTAGTACTAAATCCTTCTTTACTTTGAAGTTAAGTCAATGAGCTATACAGATTGCTTTAGAAAGTTATGTGAGTCTATAATAGTGTACCTACTTTGGAACTGTGACACGACTTATTTCCAAATAGTTTTTTTAGACGACTGTCCAAAACAAAAAGAGTGTATTGTGTTCAGAGTTCATGTATGTATGTTTGTGTGTATGAGATTTCTTTATTCCACCATAATTTTTAAATGTCTGTTCAGATTGGGATGTGTGGGGTATCGTTAAAATCCTTATCATCCCTAGTGATAGATACAAATTAAAAAAAAAGTTAAATGTCGGCTGCTGAATCTTTTTCTTTTTGTAAAGTGTTTTTTTTTTACAATTATTACAATAAGTATGGCTATCAAATAAAAGGCCTTGATGACCACATTCCAACACTATTTAATTTGTGACTACTAATATTTCTGAAAATTAAAAATCCTATTTTTTATATAGGTAATATATATAACGCAGTTGAATTCCGACAAAAAAGCTTAAAATACGTGTTTTATTGTTACGTTTACGTCCATACGAGTACATTGTTGTTATTAAATCTCTTATGAAGTACATTAGCATAGTGAAACTCGACTCCGTAGTCTTATTACCATAAATTATTATACTCGCGCAGCGGACGGCAACTAACTCTTTAGGAGAGGACGCAAATTAATGAATAATTATATCATACTATAGTACAGTTCTAGTACATTTTAGTACTTTATGGTACAATACATTGTTTATTTTATAAGTAGCATAGTCAATATTGGAGTTCGGTTGCGCAGTGGTTTAGCGCCTGGCCCAGCGATTGCGGAAGTTAAGCAACGTTCAGAAGGGTCGGTCATAGGATGGGTGACCAAAAATTTATTATCTCGAGCTCCTCCGTGCTTCGGAAGGCACGTTAAGCCGTTGATCCCGGCTGCATTTGCAGTCATTTACACCCACCAATCCACATTGGGCTTGCGTGGTGGGTTATGGCCCGTCCTCCTTACCACCCATAAGGAAGGCCTCTGCCCCAGCAGTGGGGACATCAAAAATGGTTGATGGACATAGTCAATATTCACGGTTTTAGTGTGACCGTAGCGAACCAACTTTGCGCCAAAGGCTATAAGTACGAATCTCGATTGAGTAATTGTTTGTTTGAACTTCAGCATTTGAACTGGAGTTATAGTCAATTCTATGATTAATATAATTTGGATATTATACTATACAACTGCTGCTTAGTGTTTGATAAAAGTGTGATCCAATTTCTACGAATTTATAAGCACAATTGTAACGTCAACGCTGCTGCATCTATAAGTGAACGACTGGTTTTTTTCATAAGTTATAGCGTTGTATGGCCCTTTGAAAGGCGTCGAGCGCTCCTTACTACTATTCCTATTTGATAACCAGTTATGAAACGAGAAAAAACACATCCTTTTTCGTATAGTCGGTTACGAAAAGTTACAAAGGCGGACAACAACATTCTTCTTTGGTAACCAGTTATTGAACGAGATAAAAACATCATTTTTCGTAGGAGATATTAAAATAGTTATGTAGATGGAGTAAGGGCATTCGACAGCCATAGCTGTCCAATGAAAATGATCACTCGATGCCTTTCAAAAAGAGTGCTCCTGGTGAAAAATTTTTGAACTAAGTAACTGGAAGATCGATGCCTTCTCAAGGATCAACATAAACTTATAGACCATCATTAGGTAGAACTTAGCAATGAACAAAAGTAAAATGATAATAATAAATATAGATAGAAGATGCAAATCCCAAGTCCATAAGCCAAAAGCGTGTGCATTAATTATTCAGGGACGCCTTCGCATAACTATTAAAGTTGCGTCTTCAATGGTTGGATGTGGCTTTATAACTCCCAATTTTTCCGTCCTTAATCCTTTACGGAGCTCATTTACCCGAGTTTTAATCTCAATCTCACCTCATTACCAGCTCCCGAATACTCGGAATAGCCAATTTCGCCATTAATTACAGGAGGAGACTCCCTTACCCTTCCTTTTTCGAGTAAAAATAAATTATAACTCATTTATCGTTACGCTCCCGCTGGGAATAAATAGCCGTCACGTTGGCGCACACTACGGCACGTGACAGCGTGACATACGGGCGTTTCACGTGACGTCACGTGAGGCCCCGCCCCTGCCATGCGCACTCGCCACATGTGCACGCACGCACATATATGCGGTGGGTGTCCGTCTCGGTGGGCGTGCCACACATCACTACATAACCCCAATAGGCCCGCGCCATACGGAAAATAACCTATCGCTCCACCAACCAAACGCGTCACCGATCTCCAGCGATCAGCGGCCAAATTAAAACAGAAAAGAGTCACCTCAAAAAAAAAGAAAATATCCCCACCTGCGTCCGCAATTATCGGCGCAAACCGCGGAAAATTGCCGCCCGAACGCCAAACTGACACTCGTGGAACTTCCTCAAAAATAAAACTTTGCCAAAGTTCAACCGGAAAAGAAAGAAAACGCGGAAATAAAAAAGCCATTGACTCCGGAGTACGGCCCGAAAGTTCTGCGCGCCTTTTTCAACATTCCCGCGGATGGAAATCACTGCAAGAGTTTTTCGCCGCGAGCATTTCAGCGCTGTCAACTAATAAGGGTTTAGGCTGCGAGCCTGGACGGAACGGAGTGCAACCGCTTTGTTTATAGATGTAGCTATTGTAGAGGTCTCGGAAACAATATGGCAGAGCGTAACGTCGGATCAATAATATATAGGCTAAGACAGCGAGCACAGAGTAGCTGGAAATCCGAGCGGCGAGAAACGGTGAAAACAAATCAGTGTTGGGAGGCGCAAATTGAGCACGTACCCGTTCCGGCTAATTTTATTTTGCAATTACACCCTCCCCTCCCGCACCCCCGCCCCCCTCCCGCCGCTAATACAACATTCTTGGCGACTGTCAGTATCGGCACAGAGGTCGTTGGAGACGTAAAAAAACTCAATTAGAAATTCATGAGCCAACGAAATAAAATATGGTCGCAATGTTGATGAAATGTTTCAGCCATATATTTTATGGGAAAGTATCTAACTTACGAACAAACATTTTTAGTTCATTTCCTTATCAACAACGTTATTTCATTACATTGAACATACTCGTAATTAGGCGTCTAACATTAATTTTGCCCATATTTTGACCCTCACATTATTGTAAGTATTTGTTTATTAATTTTCATACCTGCATTTTTTTATTCACAATGTAGGTACGATAAAGGCACACAGAACGAGTAGTGACGTCACCGCAATCAAGGAAAATCACGCAGAGTTTCAACGTCAGTATTTGGGTCAAAAGCATTTTCAGTTTTAGAGCCTTGGTGCGCACAATAATTTAAAAAAAAATATGTGGTACCTACTTGTCTAGTGATTGTCAATTATTTTCATAAGTCTTTCGATAAGGTTTTTTTAAACTAAGTACGAAATCGTTCTCTGCGCGTTTGCTACTCTACACCCCCCTCAGTAAAAAGGTTTGTAAGAAGGCGGTGGACACCCCCGGGTGGCGATCGCCTCCGCAACCCTTTCGCTTTTACCCCCGCTGTACATGGTGATCCTGAAATAAAGGTACCATTAAATAAATAAACAACGAAAAAAAACACAAATGTCATATAAGTATGTCAAAAATAAGGTCAAGACCGTGCTAATGAATAAGATAATGCTAAAAATTCGCCATCACAATATCACAAATAATTAATGTAAAAGAATGTACGATAACGCGAAACAAAAGCTACCGAAAAGTACGGACAATAATATAGTTTTGAGACAAAGTTGTCATTAGTAAGAAAATATAATATAACCTTTGGTTTCCTTTAAAAGTTTTCATAGAATAATAATTGAATTAAACAAAAAAGAGACGGTTGGTTTCGCCTACGTTTTGCCTGTGATAAAATAACAAGTTGAATTCAGTAATATTAATGGTAGGTACATCACGTGGCGTTAGTACATGTCTGAAATCTATTCAACAGACGTTGATTAATAAGTTTTTTTTTCATTTATTTAAGGACAACCAACAAGGCTAACACTAAATACATGTTCTAAAATACAGATGCACTTAAGCTAGGAGTAATGTTACCTCAATTAAAGGTTGCCACGGCATGCGATGGGAAATACAATCTGCTTTAAACTTAAAATTAGTTTAAATAACTATCTAAAATTAACTAAAAACATACTGTAAGTACTTGGCAGTAGGAGTATAACTAGATAACTAACAATTTTAACAGTTCCGTTTTGAATTTATGTAATTTAAGGTGAAATATATCTAAGCAGCCTTTTTTTAACCTATTATGTAACGAAAGGATTCTATTTAATAAAATATTGAAAAAAAAAAACAAATTGACAAAATCAATTTGTGATTTGCATCGCTCACTCGGGACACCCTGTAGCCGCTAAGCTTCTCGCATTTCTTCGTCGCTTCTTAAAGTGTTTTACATACAACCTTCATCTGTGTGCGTCCGACTCACGCATAAGTGTGGGTGTACGCATTTTTCCCCTCCCCTCCCCAAGAAAAATACCTTACCCCTTTCCCACCCCTTTGATGTACCGCTGTGCCTCGGGTAAAGAAGATATGAGACTTTTTCAAAAAGCTTAATTTAAATTAGACTCTTGGGAGGACTCAATGAGAGTATTCCTTAATTTATACTATCTTCAGCCAGTGACGGGAAGTTGTGAAAAAATGGTCTATACTAATTGGTATTGAGTTTCGATTCGGTTTTTTTTTTTTGCTGTTTAAATAGGAGCTTTAGAAGGGTTGTCATTTGTTCCAACGGTGTTAAGTTGCGACGGATCTCTTTACAAAATAATCGTTAGACGGCATATTTACTGATAAAATGTTTTCGAAGTAATTACTTTTTAAAATGTTCTTTCATTCGAGTATCTTAAATGTAATGAAATGGAAATATTATAATGTTTAAAAAGGAAAGTAAATGGTGAAGGAAAAACGACCTTGTTTTGTTGAGGTTATGAATTATTATGTATTACTTAACACCGATGCTTTGGCCGCGTTTCAGTCGCATATTAAGTGTTGGCCTGTCAATCATTATTAGAACGACGGAAAAATAACAATTTGAACTATCACATTGACTTAGAGTCACTACGAACTAGGATGTATTAGGTTCGATTCCAACGACCGACGTGAGTGTCGTGGTGTTTTCGCTATTCAAACTGTCATTATGTCGCTCAAAATAGACTCGAGAGGTGCTCGACGGCGCAGTGGTGGGTGGACCGGAGATTGCGGAGGTTAAGCAACTTTCGCAAGGGTCGGTCATTGGATGGGTGACCAAAAATGTATTATCTTGAGCTCCGCCGTGCTTCAAAAGGCACTTTAGTGCCGCTTTTTGGTGCCGGCTGCATTTGCAGTCGTTAACACTCACCAATCCGCTTTGGGCCTACGGGCCCAATGGTGGTGGTGGTATGGTGGGTTATGTTATGGCCCATCCTCCTTATCCTCCCATAAGGAAGGCCTGTACCCCAGCAGTGGGAACCATAAAAATGGCTGAATGTGCGAGTAGATCGCAACATCGCTTACCAATCAGCCCCCCTAGCCAAAGTAACATTTGCAAATTTTCGTCATCGCTTCGCTTTCGAAACATGTATGGATTTGACGTTTTAAAATTCGATTGTTAACGAAACCTTATGTCAATCCCATACATGTTTCGAAAGCGAAGCGATAACGAAGATTTGCCAATGTTACTTTGGCTAGGCCCTCAGGTGTGATAGCGAGCAATCGCTTGCCTATCTATCATAAAAAAATACGCCAAACAGTGCTCCAACTAAATCAATACCTCCTTCAAGGGTTCAAAAATCTTAAGCCCCTTCAAAGAAAGTACATGCATAAAATTACTGCGTACGCAAAAATTCACCCACACTCAGCAGCGGAAGGGTTAACCACTGTCTTCACATCAGGGTTGACCCAAAAAGTTTAACTTTAGCCAAACAAAACTTTTTGTCGTCTAAAACAATCGTATAAAAAGTACCAATCTTAAAAATCATTTTTTCCCTTTTCACCCTCTTCACTAAACATTAATTTTTATTTAAGCACTTACCGAAAATTTAATAACCGAATATAAAATTGCACAATTAACCCAAAAAACGTTTTCCTGTTAATATTTCGGGGAACATTTCTAACCGCAATAATTACGAACTGTTAAAAATAATTCTATCGTAATCCTATTTCGTTTCTTTAATCGCATTTTCAGCGAAAGTAATTTTTTTCCTCCAAATAAATTCAACAAACAGACACACTCGACGACATCTTTGTGGATGTTGTTAACCCTGTGTGTACAGGTGGGGTGTTTCGCACCCCTTTTTCAACCCTTTCGGGGTCCAAACGTTTCTTCTCCTTCTTTACATTTATTTCTTATGGCCTGTTTCTTCTTCTTAAATTATAAACCTCTCTGTCAAACGAATAATCTTGATACTTTCATATATTATTATATTTTAATACATAAATTACATTATTATTATTATGAAGCAACTTTTGAGAAAGTACGAGTTACTTTCCATTCATCATCATCATATCAGCCGCACGACACCCACTGCTGGGTATAGGCCTCCCCTAAGGATCTCCACGACGATCGATCCTGCGCTGCCCGCATCCAGCGGCTTCCCGCGACCTTCACCAGATCGTCGGTCCACCTTGTCGGGGGCCTACCCACGGAGCGCCGTCCGGTGCGTGGTCGCCATTCCAGAACCTTTCTGCCCCAACGGCCATCGGTTCTTCTCGCTATGTGTCCCGCCCATTGCCACTTCAGCTGAGCAATCCTTCGAGCGATGTCGGTTACTTTAGTTCTCTTGCGGATCTCTTTGTTTCTGATTCGATCACGCAGGGAAACGCCGAGCATGGCTCTCTCCATTGCACGCTGGGTGACCTTGAGCCTCCTTATGAGACCCATAGTTAGCGACCACGTTTCACTGCCGTAAGTCATCACTGGCAACACACACTGTTCATAGACTTTCGTCTTGAGACACTGAGGTAAGTCGGACGCGACGATTTTTCGAAGCTTCCCGAATGCTGCCCACCCGAGTTGGATTCGACGAGAGATCTCTTTCTCGAAGTTGGACTTACCTAACTGGATTGCCTGTCCTAGGTATACGTAATGGTCAAATAAGCATAAATTAAAATAAAATTGGCTACTAAATAATTCACTGAATCATGGGACCCAGCTAAAGTTGAACAAAATACTTTTTCATTAAACTTTTTATATTGGACTTTATTTCTAAGAGAATGAAACTGAGTTCTGCCCCCCTAGCATGACCACTGAAACGCGATATGAGCGATTTAATTATCTTGTTTAAATGCCAAAAGACAATGGATTTTATGGAGTGTCGATAAATTACTACCTAAGTCGTACGGTATATCGTGTTTCGGTGGTCATGCTAGGGGGGCAAAACACTATAATTATAGAGACTTTATTTCATAGAAAAAGTCGATAAATTAGTCACTTCTTTTTTTTATATTCTTCATATTTGCAAAGTATCGATTTTTCTCGTGTAACCGAAAATCTAAGTAAATGAAAGGCAAACGATCAAGACTACCCACGCCTGCTACACCAGCAGCCGAAATGATGTTACAAAGGCTCGGAACTGGGCTAACACAAGTTTTCTATATCGCTGTGCGTACCCCCCGCACCACCCACCCTTAAAGGGTTAAAGCCTACCTTTGAAGAAGAGCGGGGCTTTTTCTATAATTTCTCCGCTCACTAAGCGATTTAAATTTCGTTAAGTCTCCAATTTCCAGGGGTAAAAAATAATTGGTAGTCCCGTTTCTCGCCTGTTTAAGAAAGTGTGTTTAGTTTTTTTTTATTTAGTACACGGCTTGGAGGTGTTTTGTCAAGTTTGGCAAATCCTTTTCAAGCTTTTTTAAGGTTGTACAATTTGAATTAAATTATAAGCTTGTTTTCGAACTCGTAGTTGAAGATTTATTAGTGTTTTAAAAACATACATTTAATTTTAGTAATGTTTAAAAAAATTTTTGCCATCGTTACCGTTACAAACTTAGTGAATTCAGGTTTCAGAAACAAGTTTTTCTTTACTAAATATTTACAAGTACCTACATTTGTTTAAAGCTAAAACATCCATTATAGTTTAATACTTTTGAATTAAAGAGATGGATTCTGTATAAAGTTGATTTGGTTTACCCAATAAATATTATATTGCTTACTTTACTTCGATTTTGTTATTACTGTAATCTAATCTAACATATCAATTTAATTTAAAATAAATATAAAATCTCTATAAAAGATAAATAATTATAGATTTGCCTTTACTGTGATATGGTCCATTAATTACAATGACACGCATCACACAGAGCTACCTTCTACCACGGAACGATAACTATTTTAAATCGAAATAGATCGCTTACTTCTACTGTACCAAACAACGAGTTTACAGGGTGTTTTAAAACAACTCGCGTACCAAACTACGAGTATACAGGGTGTTACAAAACAACCCGCAATGCCGAATATGGTATAGGGACCATCAAACTGAACAACTTTTACTATGAGACCAACCTTGAAATCGCGAAAAAAAACATATGTTTAATTTCATAAAAAAACTAATAACGAAAATATCAAAATGTATGAAACGGCCGTTTTTTTCTACGATTTCAGAGTTGGTCCCATAGTAAAAGTTGTTCAGTTTGATGGTCCCTGTCTACCATAATACTGGAAAATTGATATCCATACATCTATATATCAAAATATTAAATATCGCCAATAAATATCGATATATCGCCCAAACTGTATTGAACATATCGAAATATAGAATAAATCAAAATATCGATATTTTGATTAGGAATAGTCCTTAGTTAGTTTGTTGTTCGTTGTGATTGAACGTCAGCGCGACTGTTAGAACCTTAACTGGACACTGCAAATTAAACAGACACCTATTTCATATGAAATTGAGTGATACTGACATCTGCAGATATTGTAATGAGGAGCAGGAAACGCCCAAGCACCTCTTATGTGATTGTGGACCTCTAATCCACAAGCGTAGTATCCATCTGGGACGACACGTTATCGACCCGGAGGAAATAAAAACTCTTAAAACCAGGAAGATACTAGACTTCCTGGAAGCCGCTGGGCTCAAAGAGTTACTATAATTAGGTGGCGAGTTACAATAGATCTTTTAGGTCGCAGTGACTACAGCCTCATCTTGAGCTGCATAGCCCCTAACACTCAAATAATATAATAATAGTTAGTTTGTTTAGGAATAGTCCTAAACAAACTTATTTTGGTTATTCTAGGTATGAATACTTAACTTATTCTTTAATTTATTACTAACGCATTTCATCTTTAGTTTCTTATGACAACAAAGGATTTAATAGAATAGAATAGAATAGATCTTTATTGTGTATGGATTGAGTGAACCGATGAAAAAGACACATTGTTATCTTAGAGTAAGACGCGTTTATTGTTATAATTTAAAACATCAAATATGAAAAAAAATAAGAATGAAAATATCATGAAATATTACTTAGTAGATACCTCATTTGCGTATCGTTCGTGGTAGCGGGCAAGATGTGCGATAGGACACGCGTGTCTAAGACAATCGTGGAGGCTCTGAAGGATGGAGAGCCCTCCACTTGGGCAGATAAAAATAATTAATTGTGACGTCATTAAACCGAACAGAGGTTCATTGAATCAAAATAAAATCAGTATGGTTTTTGAAATTGACAAGAAAGATAAGTACGATTTTGTTTTTGTTTGTAACTACATTAATTATTTGAAAAATGGAATGTAAGTTGGTCGTTCAATGAACATTGATTTTTACTTTTTAAAAAGGTTCTGAGATGTTAAGGACAGTAAAGTTATAGTTTATCAACAAAATATAAGTTCTTGCTTTACCTTAAGCAAAAGATGAGGTGAACATGAATGAGTTTCCATAAAATTCAAAGGATTTATATGAAAAATTACTAGTGTTTAAATAAGAATAGTTTTAGATACGTCTTTGTTTAAAAAAAAATGTAGAAAATTTGCGTGCTTTTACACAATTATTATCTCTTAGAAAAATAATTTTCTAGACGTTCTCAATACCTTTAAAACTAATTTAAAAAACACATATAGTCCTCTTCCACACCACCACAACAGTCGCACCGCGCGTCGATCTGTCTTCGCCAGCTGCTGTCAGCGCTCACCTCACGTTGAGTCGCACGTGTGTCTTCACCCTTATAGTGTGGCGAGACACTGCTCACTTTAAATAAGTAAAAATTAGTAGGTGTTCTTTTAATTTAACACTTGTTTGTTTTTTTCTAATGGTTAGTTGGGCCTTTATTTTTTTCGCCAAATCATCAATGGAAACTCTTACCATTTAGCAAAAGATGCCCAAATGAGAAAAAAATATTTCGAAGACTTTAAAGTACACTATTGACATGTATGGGAAATAAATTAAAATATGATTGAAAACATCTAGTTCTTATAACGCCAAATTGATAGATAAAGCTTTTTTATATTTATTTATCTATTTATTTATATACTCTTTATTGTATACACACAGAACAAACAAGTAACACTACAAACATAAAGGAGACATACAAATGGCGGCCTTATCAATAAAAAGCGATTTCTTGCAGGCAACCTTGGGATGGACAGGAATTCAGATAAATGTGATGGGGTAGTTGGACGTGTGCAATTTTAATAAAGTAATAATAATAATCCTACTAAACTCGAATACCTACATAAATATATAATATTTTTTTATTAAGATAAAAGCGTTTTTTTGTAGAAAAATCAAGTACAATAAAATTATTATTCGGTAAAGTTTGCATATCAAAACACGTGCAGTGAAATTATCGTGTGAACGAACATTAAGGTGTTTGTACAAACACGGGAGGCACCACAGATTATGCAAATCCAGTACACCAATCATCAGTCACTCTCCCAATTACACCGCTTATCAGCACCGCACACATTAACTTGACACCCTCAGTTCCACAACACTCCAAAAACTACGTTACGGCGTAGAAAATACAGTAGCTTCTGGTGAAACGACCGGTCTAACTCAAAAAAAAGTTGGCGCTATCTTCTAGATTACGAAAGTTTAAAAAATCATTGTGGATTCGTCAAAAGTGAGCTTTTCGAGTACAAATTTGAAATTAAAAACTGAATCTGTTTTTTTCGCACTGCAAAGAAATTATGTTAAGCTTTGTCCACACTTGTATCATTTTGGCGTATCAGATCACCGTATCTTTGTCATACATCGTCTCTTTGATACAGTATTACTTATCCGTTATCCTTCGTGGACTAAATAAACTGACGCTGTTACTTTTTTCGTTAAAGTGAAAACAGAAATAGCAGTAATTTAAAACCAGGTTTAAGTCCACGTTTTGGAATAAGGAGAACAAGTTTTTGAGATAACAAAGTATATAGCTTGTGCATCTATTTTAAAACTAATCTCACGTAACTAAGACGTAAACAAAAAATCTTATACTACGAAGTCATAACGAAGAACACTAAAACAATCATACAAACAGAACATTCTAGCGGTAATAACAAAAGTTTATGAAAACCCGAGTACTTCCCAAGATATATTACATCGCCATAAAGTCCACATAGATTAGACCAAAATCGGTCGGAGCTATAAAAACTCAGAATCTTCGAGAGCAGTTTGAAAAGTGTGAGTTCTGAAGTTGGCTAATGGGTTGAGAGGGGAAATTTTTGGGAATTTCTGATATAATTAGTGGGGAATCGCGTAAGGACGTCACTTTTGCTTTATGGCCACCACAGGGAGTGTCGCTAATGCTCCGATGGATTCCATTTTGGTCGACTTTTATTGACACTTTTGAAGTTTTTTAATGAAATCTCTTTACCTCTCGTGTTCTATCTATTATGTTTTATGGAATTTCAACACATATTTATAACTAGTATGTAAATAACACATTAACTCGTATTAACGGCATGCCTCAAATTCTTTTGCATTAAGTGCCCGTTTCAGTTTATTAATAAAAATCTAAAGTTTTAAAATTTAGCCTGTTACCTTACTGATGTTTATCCACGCGAACCCCACACATTTTGCATCGATTTATCATTTGCTTCATTAACTACCATCACAAGGAACACGCTACCGCCTTTTCTGAAATCGACTATCACCTAACTAAACTATTCTTCTCAGTTGTTTTTGTGATGTAAAGTTTAAAAAAGCAACCAAGATTTTACCATATTTTACTATTCTCGATACCTACTGTCGTTTGGCATTCCCCTCTGCGCGACACGTGCCTCGGACTTGTGTGCAGATGCCATTATTTATGAGATGAAGACGAGAGTATTTTTTAATTTCTTAGTAGAAAAATTTTGGGCTTTTTATAGGCGGCTTTTAATTTCATGTCTGCAATTTGTACCTACAATAAATTGTGGTAAGTTAATTGAGTATTTTAAATTAGGTAGGTACCTACTAAGTACGAATTGACTATTTTTATGTACTCCGTAAAAACGTGTTTTAGCGAAATTTTAAACACAAAAATAGCTTTTATAAAAACTTCGATAAAATTTAGTTTTGGGAAAACCACAGTCATATTTAAATTTATTGGGGTGAATTATTTGTTATAAGCAGTTATTATAATTAGACATGATTTCTATTAACACACCAATAATATCATGGCCTTGCGAAGTTTTCTTATACACAACTTATTCAATTACGCGAACTCTTAGACTTTGAAATAAAACACTTTTAACTAATTTTAGCGCGGTTTTATTGAAAGTACTCTGTTTATTAGTTGGTATTTAGTTTGGTTTTTCTAACATTTCGGTACCTTTGCAGCTGGTCACGGGGGACAAATACCATTACCAACTAATATACAAAGTACTTTCAATAAAAGTGAGCTATTATCCGTTAATAGTATTTTGTTTCAATTATACACAACTTCCGAAGCACAATTTGCTTTCGTTAGTAATGGCGTCGTTCATATGCTAAAGTTCGTCGTTAAAGATTCCTCGAAAGTTTCGTCCTCGCAGGGTCATATAACGTTCAAAGGTATTATTTACGTAGCATCATTGTCACGCACGTAGCTCAAAAGCTCCATTATAGAACTATATCAAGAAGCAAATCTATAAAGGCACATGTTGATGTTAACCCGTTGGAATGCCAACCCTATTCGAATCTACTAAAGTCGTCTTTTGTTTTTTGTTTGTGTCTATGTATTTTTGCATGAGCACAGGTTCATAATGACATTTATTAGAAGTCGTATTGGGTACACGACGATAATTAAAATCATGCACGAAGCTCAGTACCACACCGTGCCGGCACGTGTTCAAGCATATTATTAACTTACAAATTATTGACTCGAAAAAATGTTCTGAAAGTTTTCATTTAGTCGGACCTTTTTATTGTAACTACAGCTGATTTTTTCTCTTTCTGCTTGGTTGCTTGGAAAAATTATGGCAGATTTAGTTTGTAAACTGTTTTAGTTATGATCACTGTAAGGAACTATTTCTTTCGTGTATCACTGTTTTAAAAATACGAACATAAAAAAGTTAAGTTAGACTTAACAGTCATGTTAGACTTAACAAAACTTTTTATTTTATTTTGTATCATTTCGCAAATTCTAACGAATGGACATTGATAGTAGGTGAAAGTAAGTTAAATAACAAATTATAATAACAGATAAAAATATAATAAAGAAGTTAAAAAAATACTTCACAATAAAGTATTTTGGGAACTCGAAATTTTTTCTATAAGTATCGAAGTTGTTGACAGTATTTCCTACTATCAATGAAACTACTAAAATCTTCAAATTAAGTGTTAATTTTTGTTGAATAGCTTTCAGTTTTTCAGAATTGCAGCCTAGCCTGTTTGTAATACATACTAAGTACCTACATACTATGAGTCTTATATAAACAGTTTAGAAAAACTGTTAAAACGGTGGACACTTTAGTCAAAAGCAATAACGAACTTCGTACAGTAAAGATGTTTTAGAAGGTTTCGCTAACCATAGACTAATAGTTTTAAAATCTCAATTCCACATTATTTACTTACTTTGCGCTTTTACAAATATGCCGTCATGCCGTTTGCCGGTTTTAATTAATAAATCGCTTTGACTTTGGCTTCAGATTCCTTTCTAACGTGGCATAAAACCTTTTAACCCACCTCATAGGCATCCGAGTATCGAGCCAAAACAACGGACAATGAAAGGTAGTAGGCCGTAGAAATCGTTTGCGCCGCGCACATCACCCTTGGGGGCAAATGAGGACAAGGGGGTACCCCCATTCCTACCCTTTTAAAGATTCCTCCGTCCTCTCATTTTTAAGACTTTACAATACCAACACATAGACGCGGCATACATTCCGGGGGGTTTCTTAATTTTATTAGACTGTGTGCGTGTGGCGTGCTTAAACTTCTTTCGGGAATTAAGACGGTAGTGTATGTGTGTGTGTGTGTGTGGATGGGATTTTTCCGTGTTCAGAGTAATTACGGCATCCTTCATTAGTGAAATGTGGACGAGATTAATGAGGACTAAGTAGGTACTTATATTGGCATTATAGGATGGATCTGAATATATTTTTAAGGATAGGAAGGTGATGGGCGTTGAAAATATTTTATATAAGTAGTGGATGGTGATTAAAATTGTCTAACGCGTGGGTGACCCTGATTCTATTTTAGCAATATGAAGTTAGAATAGGAAAACATTTGCAAAATGCTGACATTAATACTCGGGTCGGTTGATTCGAGGCGAGGCTTAGGAGGTAGGTGGTCCATTGAGAATCACTATTAATGGTAATAGTGGCACTAACTTTCCCACGCCTTATGGACGTCATTAGTCAATTCTTAAATCCTTGGTTGAAGTGGTACTGTTTTGAAAAAAAATAGTCTGAGTATTACCATGCAATGGGTTATGGGAATAGTGGGATCGACCTTAATACTCGTGTTACATACATACAAATATTATAAACTAGCCTCCACCCGCGGCTTTGTCCGCGTGGACATTAGAAAAACCCCATATTTCCCGCGATTTAACAATAAGTCGACCAGTTTATAAAAAAAAAACAAAAAACCGACTTCAAAAAACCTACCTCTAAAAAGCAAGAAATAATATTCGTAATAATAAAAATACGTCTATTGAAGTCGGGTGGGGCTGGAGTACAAATTCCTTTTTTTTATTCTAAAAGCCCCACCCGACTTCAATAGACGTATTTTTATTATTACGAATATTATTTCTTGCTTTTTAGAGGTAGGTATTTTGAAGTCGGTTTTTTGTTTTTTTTCAACTAATTTTTATTTTTTTATTTTTAGTGTAGGTACCTTGTAGGTAAGGTATATTATATGTAGAAAAATCGGCTCAGCCAAACGTAAGATAATCGCGGAGAAACATACTTAAATACGGGTCAAACTGAGAACCTCCTTTTTTAAGTCGGTTAAAAAACTACACTTAAGATATCCCTCTTCCAACAAAAAAAATATTATCTAATTCAGTTCATAAACAAAGAAGTAATACGACCAATCATCGAGGTAATTCACACAAAATCATACTATTTTCGTGCTTTTTTCAAAATTACTTGAAAAGTACTCAACCGATTTCCAAATTTTAAAAGATGGGACCAACTTGGGAGTTTACCTAATGTAATAACGTTTAAATCATTTCATTTGGTCCAGCCGTCTTCGAGTAATCGGTGGACATACACAAAAAAAAAATATATACAGACGAATATAGAACCTCCTCCTTTTTTGAAAGTCGGTTAAAAAGCTAGTAGGTACTATGGAGAGTTCAAGCAGTTTCCTAGGTTGTAACCACCCGAATGAGATGAAACCTAGCTTAGATTTTAAGTTGGACCCCTAGCTACCTATAACTGTGAAAATCCCATCAAAATCCATTCAGCGGTTTTTGAGCGATTTGCGCACAAACATTTAAAATTTAATGTTTTATTATATTTATGTATAGATATGAGAATTACTCTGTCTGCCAGTTTATTCCCTTTCCACGCCTGAACCACAGCTTAATTTCACAAAAATATGTCTTAGTAAATTAATGGGAACTTGTAAAATAGGCCTAATACCTAACCTATTCAACCCGATCTTCCTTCGATATCTATTGTCCATCAGCCATTTTTGATGGCCCCACTGCTGGGGCACAGGCCTTCCTTATGGGTGGTATGGAGGATGGGCCCTTACCACCACGCGGGCCCAATGCGGATTGGTGGGTGTTAACGACTGCAAATGCAGCCGGGACCAGCACGGAGGAGCTCGAGATAATAAATTTTTGGTCACCCATCCCATGACCGACCCATGCGAACGTTGCTTAACTTCCGCAATCGCTGGGCCAGGCGCTAAACCACTGCGCCACCGAGCTCCTCGTATCTATTATGCTATTTAATTTCAAACTTTTTTCATTCAATCCACATGCAGGTATGACCAATCGTTTCCTCTTTTCCCCAAAACGTTTAGTATTCAATCGAGTGCTCAGTATCCAAATAAAGGGGGGATCACACTTACATATGGATACAGAACTTGACTCATTCGCGACACGTAACGTCCCTAATCAGTGTTTGTTCTTCGCCTTTATTACCAGACTTTAGAATTGCTGAGGAAAAAATACGTCTTGTTCTTTTATTCTCATTGTTAAGCTTTTGTTTTGAATGAAATCGGAAGATTTCTTTAAAGTATGGTTGTATTGAATATGAAATTGATTCTCAAAAGCAATTTTATTGATAAGCGACATACCTAATAAATAAAATAAAGATATCAATGTTCATATTTCTGACAATCGTTAGATTTAATTGAAATTTAAACGTAATAAACGATTGTTTGAATCTCAAAAAAAATCAGTTCTTTATATATCAAATCAAAAATGGATTGATTTGCAAACTTTATTTTCCTCATTTAATCGAATATTTCTAATCCTACTATTCTACTTCCTACTAATATTATAAATGTGAAAGTTTGTGGGTTTGGATGTTTAGATGTTTGGATTTTTGTTCCTCAATCACGCAAAAACTGCTATGCAGATTTCGATGAAATTTGACACACAGATAGTTTATAGCCTGGATTAAACATAGGATACTTTTTATCCCGATATTCCCACGGGAACGGAAACCACGCGGGTGAAACCGCGGGCGGCCGCTAGTCTTTCATAATTATGTTAAGTATACTAACTCCGACTTGCAACATTATTTAAATATTGTTTAGGCATCACTTACACACAATTCAACACAATGACATGAAAATTGTATTTAATGCTACTATTTAAAACAATATTTAAATAATGGTGCAATGTGCAAGGCGCCCTAAGAATTCTTACTCATAAATTATTTCGCTGTTCTACATTTAAATGTATTTTTTAATAGTTAGGTATTCAAATCCTTTCTCAGCGGCTAGCTCCGGCCGTATGAACAGCGAAACCAAGAAAACTCGACAAATACTCACTCGACAACGCTCCAGTTGTATTGCAGTGGCACATTGTACCGCGCGCATAAGGGTTGCCAGCATTTGCAGTAGTATTTCGTGGAAAAAAATAAAAAAAAATATTTTTAAAGAAATAACAGAAACTTTTATTTTCCTACAAAATCTTGATTTTTTTAACACTTTTTAGCACATAAAGATTGACACATCTCCTTTTTGTATTAACGTAAATTTAAAACCATGGGTATTGTATTAAGATGTGAAAATATTTCCCAAAGCGACACGTTGGGGGTCGTTGCGACCGCCAGCTGTCGAATAATACGTTTTTTGTCGTGTTATTTGTAGTGTAAGTATCTCAAAAGTAGCTAAAGTATTTTATCACACCAAGTTTTAATATTTTTCCAGTAAGTTACGAACCTTTTATAAACTATTGGCTCTGTGAGTGTAGACTTCGCTTTGAAATATCTCAGCCATTTTGAAAATTTTCTAAAAACTAAATACTTAATTATCGCACCCGCTCACAAAAATTCACGAGATTGGTTGAGAAATGCGACCTCTAGAGGAGAACAGACGGACAGCCGAACATACGAAAGCATTTTTATCCAAGCTGGAACGGAGACGCTTCGCTCTCACTCAATCAATCATGAAAATATGAAAAAAAATCAGCAAAAGGCCCATAAACTAAACACAAAAGTAATAATGTATTTACAACTCTGTCTGTCTATGTCATTTCCGATATAAACGAATGAATAATATTGTTGTAAAGTGACATGGTAATTAAAGGCTAATTCACACCATATCAGTGAAATCACAGTTCCGTTACAGTTCCATTCTCTATAAACACGCGTTCACTGACACTGAAAGCACTGCCTCGTCACTGACAGGTGCGGAGTGGACGCGTTCATAGAGAATAATTATCACAGCAGTGGGGCGGTACTGTGGCGGAACTGAGACTTCACTGATATGTGTGAATCTGGCCTTAGTCTCCAGGTTCTTCAGATGCGGTCAGTACAATACTATAAATATTTTACTTCTGGCAACCCTCAGTACTTCGCTAATTGGCAGGACCTTCGTCGTCGGAGCGGCGGTCAACCTCGCTGCCTCGTCAATAGTTGGTTTTTAATGAGCTACCCGTTTTCAGTCGTTGAAAAACCTGTTTACTATACTTGGGAATGATGCGTTTTGATTGGTGCTAATAGTAGATAATGTTTGATGGATTTTGAATTAAGAATGTTGACAAAATTTTAATTCAAAATAGGAATGGTTGGTAGACTATTGACACATGAAATAAAGTAAGCTCTATGTTAAAATCCACAATATTCTATGAAATTTTCTTTTGCATGCTAATTTCTCTGCATTCTGAGTGATTTCACAATTTCTGGACATTTCAAAAATTTAAGTGTAAGACATAACTAAGTTCGATACTGATTTATATGTAGTAATTGTAGATCTCCATGCTAATTCAATGTGAACCTGTCAGTTCAGATATTTAATTTGACTTTTCAATACAATAGCTGGACAATTTAAATTGAAGTTTGAAAGAATAAGTAGGTATATCAATTCTATAAATACAAATGAGGAACGATTACTCAATAACGAAACTTTTTAACAGTAACCTTTTCGTTTTATATCAAACTAAAATAAACGAAAAGTCCTTCACGAAATCCGAGGGACTCATTTGTCGTAATTATAATTCCGAAGGTTTCCCTGCAACCAAATAACGGTAGTAGTTAAAAACATTTCTAAGACTTTAAGGCTTTCGAATTTCAAAGAATAACGATCAAAACCAACGGAATGGGTCGAAATGTATAATAAACGGGAAAATAACAAATCGGTTGGTTCCTGTGAAACAATCGCTTTTCCTCCAGGATTTAATACGGAAACAATGAAGGCATCTACTTAGAAGGAATTCTGTCAGTCGGTTATTGCGTATTATTTCGGTGTATTTAAACACGTGTTGGAATTGCGTATATTTTGGTCAATCGTTCCAAACAAACGCCAGAAATTTAAAATATTGAAAAAAAAAACACAGAGATACCCGTGAATTACAATAAAATAAAAACGTTCCACAAGAAAATGCGTATTTTTCAAAAGTTTTTTATTAAGAGTACGAAACGCTATTTAATTTTCGATTAATGGCGACACAATTTTTTTTTTAAATATAATTTTGTTTAATGAATAACTTTAGTATCCAAATTACTCACAGAATAACCAATTAATGCAATTAAAAAGGCAAAAATATAATCTAATTTAAAAACGGGTAAAGACATCGAACAACCGCTAACTTCGGTATAAATATTTAGGCCCACCGTTGAATTTTAAAGGCGGCAATTTGAACCTACACTCTTATCCTGATCGTAGGATAATTTATCTTAACGAAAGAAAGGGGTGGGCTGGACCCCCGGAGGGAGGGGGGGAAAAATTGGGTAAAAATGTTGCCAGCTACCGATTAAACCGTCGGGGGAGATGCGTTGTATTAATCACCGCCCGCTCTCAGTCGCTAGTCGTCTCCGAAGATTTTCGCGAGATTTATATAGAGCTGTTACACATATTTTTCTGTGATAGAGCTGGTAATGCCGTTTGATTAAATTGATTTTTGTGATATTGTCTATCATATTGTTGTTCACTGTTTTCAATATAAAAAAATACCTGTCATTTTCTAAGAAAAAAATCAAAAAGCGTAAGTACTTAATGGTTTTTCAAAAATTTTTTTGATAATCTTATGATTTCCCTAGACATGCAATTGAGCAAAGCTGAATCGTTTTTTAATATAAATAAATTATTGTAAACTAAGATTCTGGTAAAAACAAGTTAAACACAAAAACATAATTTCTTGATATTCAGAGGTGAAATTTCACAAAATAAATGTAAATCAATTGCATAAATATTTCCTTATTAATTTTTTTTAATGACAAGTAATTTTAAGTAGTTAGATACCAAAATGTTATCATATCTGATGTCCACCAAAAATGTTTAATTTTCAACCAACTTCAAAAAGGAGGAGGTTATCAATTCGGTTGTATGTTTTTTTATTTGTTACCTCAGTACTCCGTCAAATATGGACTGATTTTTTCAACGAATCAACTACAAAGTAGAAAGAGTATTCACCATTTCTGATAGCTAGGTTAGAAAAGTATTTGTACAGCTAACCAATCCATTTCTAATTATACAAACATCTCTTTAGATTCCCGTCACCTAAGCTACCCTGTCCTGCGTAGAAGGCGGGGTGGCCACCTTGGCTTTGTTTTAATATTTTCACAGGCATTATGAAGGGTTTCCTTGCTTCCAAATAATTTCGGCTTCTGCTCTTGAAGTTTTGATAAAAGTTTCATTCTATCAATAATTAACGGGAACAATCCTGCTCCTGATGCGATTATAGAGGTTACGGTTTTTGCTTTATCTTTTTCGGAGACTGGAAGTCGGGTAACGTTTCTTTTGTTACTAATTGACGCCTTACAGGGGAATGGGTTAAAGATAAATAAATAAAGATAAATAAACGTTTTCTTTCATTTATATTTATCACTTTACTGATATAATGGAATAGATTCATATTTTTATAATTTTCAGAGATTTGCACTTTTAAAATTAAAATTTAAAATTTTCCAATTGTAAAATATTCATTATAGATAGGTATTGAAAAAGTTTATAAGCTACAATTTTACTATAAATGAAAACCTAAATAATGAAAAGCAATAACAAAAATAAATCATTATTTTTAAGCAAGTACCCAAAAATACTTCACTTTTTTCTCCCAAACTAATAGTCAAGATAGATGTTTACTCTTAAAATTACAATTTCAAAAAGTCCAATTGTAAAATATTCATTACAGATATCGGAAAAAGTGTGCAACAATTTGATTAAAAATTAAAACCCAAATAATAAAAAGCAAAAACAAAAATTTTAATATTTTTAAACATGTACGCAAAAACACTTCTCTTTTTACTCCCAAAATAGTCAACGTGGTATAAAAGATGACAAATTAAAACAAACCTCGCATAGATTATATTAGCTAGGTCGTTTATCGCTCGTAAAACTATAAACTCTTGCCAAGCACATACAGAACCACACATTTTAAGCTTATTGTGTACTAACTGCATAGAAAACTTTAAAATAAAAAGATAATAGGATACTTACTTACTTATGTGGGATTTCTATACGGGTCGATTTTCCGGGAGATTTTCTAGTCGCTTGTAAAATCGAATTTATAGACGCCCTACACCAAACTTTTGTTTTTTAAAATATGTAAACTTTTTTCTTAGTTATGTTTGTTAAAACACTTCATCGTAAAAACTAAATAAATCTTGACAGACAGACAACAAAGTGATACTATAAGGATTCCGTTTTTCCTTTCGAGGTACGAAACCCTTACAATGAATTCTATCAAATCAATATTAAATTTGTAAATTAGTTTGTTTCAAAAAAATAAAGCTGTGTTTTCTGTATTGAAAGGATTAAATCGCAGCTTTATTAAATCTAGGAAAATACCAGTGACAGTCAGCAAAGATCAATTTAATCATTATACAATTCACTAATAGTTTTCTATGGTAAGGCAATATGAAGAGATTACACTAAAATAAATTAAAATTATCCCAAAAATGGGATTACTACCTTAATAATTTCCCTTTTTTTTTTAAAAGAATTAGTAAATTGACATCAAATCAACAATACAACATTGCAAAGTAAATGAAAAACTTGAAACCAACATTTGCGCAAACTTTTACGCAAACCCTACGCAGTAATGTCAACATAAAAAGCCGTAAACGCACACATAACCGCAAGTGGCATATATATGAAGTCGGACACAAGATATAGTATGCGGGCTAAAGAACGGAAAACTTCCACGAAATTTGCTCGCCCAAATGACTACGCTTGTTTTTTGTAGGTGGGTGCTTATAACCGCACGTTAGGATTGTATGGATAACCCTGTGCGCTAATTAATTAAATGTTAAATAACTACTTATTAGCTTTTCTGTTTATACGTAAGCAGGTATTGTCGATGGCCACGTATTTTCCTTGTGGAATTTCTTTTAAAATGAACTTAAAATACTAGTCAAAGAACTTTCAGAAAATACGTCACCCTTAATTCGACAATGTAAAGTATTTTATACGTAATATGGCAGAATAAATAAATAAATAGTTTAACAGAATAAATAAAGATATTTAACTGGTATTTTATAATTAAGGACTTTGGCAACACCTTTAGTTGTCAAAAAAACACTTGAGTCTATCGACATTGACATCTGTCAATTGTTGAAAAACGTTTCTATCTTTTGCCGTTCAACTTACTCCATTCAATACATAATTGCGATTTATATTACCTTTGCAACCATGAAACGTTCGTACTGTCCTGTAATATTCGCGAACCCCAACGCTCCACGAACCTGCACCAAAAAAAAATATCCTGTGCTGCAACATTGCGCCATAGTGTGTACGTGAGCGGACACGTATGCGAACACACACGTACACACTATAGCCAAAAGTAAAATACAATTTTTGCTAAGACGTTCTAGGTTCGCGGAGCGTGGAGGTTCGCAAACCTAAGTGGGTACCCACCCTTTAAATACAAAGGTGTTATTATTTCGCGTATTTTCTGGCTGTGTCTTATCCACACAACACTAGCGCACCCTAACAAACTTATTAAGATTTCTTTTCTTTTTACTCTGTACGTGGTTAGCGACGTATGACGCAAGCTAACAGCCTTAGGGGGGTGGGGGGTGCCACCACGCATGGCCGCTCTCATGATTTAAGCACAGGGATAAGAATGAAATTAAAAATACATCCTCTCCTTGGGGTGCCAGGGAGACATATATGCAAATGAAGTCCCCCCTATAAGATAGGGGGCGTTTTTTGTTAGGATGCTATTAATTTGGGGTGTAAGTTAGTATACGAATACGCTTGCCACCCTCGGCTATTTTTTTTTTTTAAATTATGCGCGCAGATTATGAACAGTTATGTTCAGGTGTAATTTGAGATGTGCCTCGTGCGTGCGAGGATATTAAATTAGCCTCCTTGGATGTGGATTGCTGTAAAATTACTTTTTTATTTATTAAAGTCTACGAGGCGTGGTAGTACATTATTTTTCAATGTTTGCCAGTATTTTAACATCTAGCTTGAGACGAAGAACTTTTTTAAATATGCACAACGGGGTAGTGCTTGGTCTTCACCTCGTTACGAAGGCCGATGGTGGAAGCGCACTACACCCGGAAATCTCATCACTGAGGAACTGGCTATCTTTGAATTAAACAAAGGAAAAACTGTACCAGAGAAAGTTTTTTTTTTGGTGAACATTTCTCGATAACAACACCTGGGGCCTAATCGCGCTTATTTTCAACGATAAAACCAAAGCTGCAAACGCCGAAACGTCGGGAAAACCAAAATCAAACCAAATACCAACTAATTACCAAAGTACTTTCAATAAAACCGCGCTAGTATCCGTTAAAAGTGTTTTATTTCATGTCTAGTGAGCGCGTAAGCTTGAGAAGTGGATAAAACCAAAGCTAAATCGTTACCGTTTCAGTTTCGTTTACAGAAAAATACTCGCTTTAGTTTTATTGAAATTGTTGAATACTCTAGGATTACAATCTGGGACAATTTAAGTGAAAATTATGAAGCTAAACCAAAGATTTTTAGGTAAATATAATCTAAATGACAACGTAACGTTTTTGGTTTTACCGTTCAGAATTACCGGGATTGGGCTCCTGGTTGACCTTCGGTACGTCCCATCTAGTAAAAGCCTATTTATCTTACCCTTGAAAAGGCCCAACTTATTGTCCTGGGTACTTTACCCGAAGTTATAAATTATGTGCAAATTGTTGTGAAACATCCGCCCGTAACGCACCACGAGCATCCCTACTCACGAGCTGTTTTTCAATAAAAAATCATCAAGATCGAACAAAGGAAGGGGTCTACTCGACAATTCGATTTGACACAATCGCTCGGGGGTGTATCGAGTGGGATGTTTTCACACATTCGACATTCATTGCAGTGATTTAGCGATTTCCATACAACCGCGGGAGAATGAGGTGACTGTGCGCAATATAATTTGATTTGAAGTGGGTGTGTTTTATCAGCGATGGTTTGGGTGATAAGCACTTTTGGTTGTGAAATAAGCATTTATGCTTTATTAAAGGCTATGGTTATTGAATTGTGCGAAATGTGATTTAAGGCCAGTTTCAGTTTCCATGTTAGTTTTGATTAACTAACTTGATAGATAATTTCATGTGTCATTTCTTAAGGTGAGCGAAAGTGGCGCCGCGGTGAATTATATTTAATATTATAATTCTAATACACAGCTTTAAAAATGTTTATCGTGGAGATTTTAGGGCCCACAGTCTAGTCTTTTTAGACGGTATCGTTACATTCCCTCGTAGTCACTGCTATAAGTAGATAGCAAAACTGCTAAAAGTGGCTGTTTTTGACACATTTGCTATCTACTTCTACGAATGACTACGAGGGCATGTAGTGGTACCTTCTAAAAATACTAGACCATGGGTCCTAAAATCTTCACGATGAACATTATTAAAATCTTATTCTATTAATAACTTATTAAATAAAAACCTCTGAAGGCGCCACTTTCGGTCATACAACCGCCTTAAATCCGAATAAGTATAGAGCGTTATCTGAAACCTTTGGTAATAAAAAGTGAAGATAATACTGCTTTTTAATTTCATTCGCGTTATTTCATTCTTTAAAAAAATATAAGTAGGTATCTTGCACTTCTCAAACGTACGATTGCTAGTTATATTTTTTTACTGAGAACTCTATTACAGTTTAGCATATTTTCAACTATTACAATTTCAAACCGAAAGATCGGTTGCAGTGGTCATCTATTTAATAGACTAAAGTAACATTTGCATATTTTCGTTTTGCTTCGCTTCGAAACATGTATGGATTTGACGTTTTAAAAAAACCTGCCTCTAAAAAGCAAGAAATAATATTCAAATCATTAGATACGCATTATCATTGTTATAATAAAACACGTCTATTAAAGTCGGGTGGGGCTGGAGTACATATTCCTTTTTTATTCTAAAAGCCCCACCCGACTTCAATAGACGTGTTTTATTATAACAATGATAATGCGTATCTAATGATTTGTATATTATTTCTTGCTTTTTAGAGGCAGGTTTTTTGAAGTCGGTTTTTTTGTTTTTTAAACAATTTTTTTTTTTATTTTTAGTGTAAGTACCTTCTGTATTAGGTAGTGTAGGTAAGTATATTATTTAGGTAGAAAAATCGGCCTAGCCAAACGTGAGATAATCGCGGAGAAACATACATACAATACCTCCTTTTTTTGAAGTCGGTTAAAAAGACTACACAAAGGTATCCCTTCCCCAACAAAAAAAATCATCTAATTCGGTTCATAAATAACAAAAATTGTCAAGTTAGTTGATTTAATTTCATAGTATTTTCAGGATTACTTGTAAACTACTGAACCGATTTGAAAAAAAATTAAATGGGACTATCTCGCAAGAAAACTCAATCGAACAAAAAAAGAATTATCTAAATCGGTCCATAAATGTCGAAGATACGCGCGAACAACGATAGATAAAAATAAAAAAAAAAAAATACAATCGAATTGAGAACCTCCTCCTTTTGATGAAGTCGGTTAAAAATTCGATTGTTAACGAAACCATGTCAACCCCATACATTAGATTAGGAACACAGGTTTTAAACACGTTTTTAACTAAACAGTTTTTAAAACATGTGTTCCTAATTAAATAAAATGCAACGCAAAAGTTTAAAAGTATAAAAATCCCATACATGTTTCGAAAGCGAAGCGATAACGAAGATTAGTGAATGTTACTTTGGCTAGGCCCTCAGTTATTTTAATCATAATCGGGACCTACATAAAAACGTTAAGCGATGAATTTAGAAGCATATCTTTGAAGTCGGTTAAAAATGTGCTTTGTGGTAAGATATCGATCATAATTTACACATCCCAACCGCCGAATAATAAATTGGATCAGAAAACTTTTTCGGTAGCTTTTTGATGTTTAACGACTTCGAAAGGGTTGCCGCTCCTAATTTTCTTCCGGTTGTCACTTGGGTAAGAATCCCCATCATTACGATCACCCATCTCGAAGGGGACCGTTAGAGTAACTGTTTTCGTTAATTAATTTACTTATTAAAAAATAACACCAAAGTTTAGCGTTCTTGGGATAATAAGTTTGGTTTTAGGTTTCTTAAGCATTTCGAATATTGTTTGTTTTTGTTAACGTTAAAATGATGGGATATTAGAGCTTTTTTAGCATTACTGAGCATCGGAAAGAGGTTGATAAAAGGAAAATATACATATTGTTCAAAAACTTGATGAGCTGATGATCTTCAAACGGCTGAACAGATCTTTATAAATTATAGCTAAGAACCATTTCAATTGAAACTTTAAAGAGGATTTAAAGCATGGATGTAGATAAAATAGTTTACAAAAGGCAATTGTTTTTTTTCAATACAGTTGCTCGAAAATGTAAGTTTACGATGACAGTCGAACGTGCGGAAAGTTGATTTTACCGCACGCCGTGCGTTTTTGTTTACGAACGTTTTTTTTTTTATTTCTATTAGCTTCCGCCTGCGACTTCATCCGCGTGGACAGTAGAAAAATATTGCAACCAGTTTAAAATGACCCCTTTAGTGAATGAAAGCTAGTACTACGGAGAGTTCAAGCTGTTTCCCTGGTTCCACTCACCTGAATTTGATAAAACATAGCTTAGATTTTAAGTTGGACCTCAATCTACTAAATTGTGAAAAATCCATCAAAATTCGTTTAGCGGTTTTTGCGTAATTCGCGCACAAATATTTAGAATTTACAGTTTTATTATATGAATAAATTACAACTTCAGCAGTACCTATAATGTTTTCTCGCAAATGTATTGAAAAACGTAGTATGGCACATGGTTGTTAAGGTTTTTTAACAAACTTGTATCATAAACTACTATTTAGTATCCTGTATGGTTAGCTTTCAATAAAGTTCCATAATTTTGATCTAGCTAGACCTACTCGTATTTATTAAAATAATGTTATCCGAAATTATATTCAACTAAGTGTTTTTAAAACAATCATTTTGTATAACTCTATCTAAAAGTGTGAAACTCAAAAACAATGGTTTATATTTTACTTATAAAAATATTCTAGAGATGTTAATAAAACTAGCTCCACTTACGACGTACCTTGCTCGTTTAATCCAAGTGGCTTTCCTTCCATACAAAGTTTTGAGAGTCTTTCACCCTTTAAGGAGTGAATTTTTAAAAACCCTCTTTCGTAAATTACCCTCTTTATATATTGTAGGTACCTACAGTATATGTGAACCGTATAATTTTACCAACTAAAACAATACACACTAAAGTTTAGTTAGCTATTTTTGATAAATTAATTTAAATAATAGGTACTTACCTAATTTTAGTACACAGTATATTACTGTATTTTTTTGTCTTAAAAAGAGTGTGCTGATATATATATCTTTGCAAGATTATTACTATAAAAAGTTACACAATCATAAGTAATTATAAATTCCATACCCCTGTAAAGGAGTACCTAGTACTTTTAGTATCAAAATGATACAATATGATTTCAATAATAAAATTTCGAGAACAGTTTTTATAAATATCTTCAAAGCGTTTTCTTTGGATCAATATATTTAATATGTCCGACTCTTAGAGACAGCTTGCCTATTAAAAAGAATGAAAAACCCATGAACTTTGGCTCGTTCACGCCTCGCATAGCAAAGGGCAGATCGATGCTTATCAAACAATAAATGTCACGTTCAATCCCTCATGTTAATATACAACTTTAACACCACATTACAATCACAATATAACCCTTAACACAAGACACTAAGGTCCACGTAACTGAACAGGTTACTTTGTATAAGCGACCTCCTGATTTTTCCTTTGAGGTGCGAACGGTGTGCCCCAATTTTTTTGGTAAAATTTTATGGCATATTAAAACAAAGTGCGCGAACGAAACACGGTTATATTGCGATGGATTTCAGGAGTTCGGAACAAATTTCAATTTAAGATAGCGTTTTTGCAACTCATACTGTACTAAATCAATGATATTAAATTATCATAGGGAGTCTTTGATCATAGTATCGTTTTTTCTGTTGTAGAGTCAACATAGCTCTAAAAAAAATTGGATGGATTCTAAAAACGATCATATCCTATAGGTACTGTGTTATCGTTTATGTTAGGTACTGATATGATGTCACTTAAGTTACTTCATCGACTTTATTTTCCTAAGGCTCAGACATTAAATGGTGTCTTAATCATTGCGTCCTCAACGTCCTACTAGCTAGTGGTAGATACTAATATTTTATAGTCATTCAGTACCAAGAAATTCAGATGATAAAGTAATCCTATTGAAGTTATAAATTCAGGGCTTATGGGGGATATGGTTTTAGGTCATTTTTTTTTTCAAAAAGAATAAGCACTATGGGTAGGACACAGGCATAAATGAGGTACCTAATATTATTTTTTTCATAATCATCTTCAAATGAAATTAAACAACCAATTTATTCGTATTACCTACTGGTAAACCCTTGAGTCGTAATAACTACATTGCATCTAGGAGGGACCGTTCTGAATTACTTTGGTAAATAAAATACCTATAAGGAAGTACTACTGGTAGGACCGAGGGCCTTACAAGGTTATTAGCTAAGCTAAATATTACGCTCATTGTCCGAAGTCACTGATATAATTGTGGAGGTAACTGATGTGCAAATAAATTCTCACGCGGTTGACCCTATGGCTTCGAATTCGTCGAAGTTTCTTTGCAGTCAAAATTCTTATAGAGTTCGTATAAACTATGAAACATGACACGTTTGACATTGTGTTTTCTTATTACATAGTTAATCAGCGTGAGAGAGAGTCCTTCTGTAACCATATTTCAACAGCCAACAAGATAAACCATATAAATTGGCTTCTTCGTTACGATGCATTCATAGAGTCTCACAATTACTGCACTGTAGGCGGTGCACCCACGGCGAGGCGAAATTTGATGGATGTTTTAGAACTTTGTCGTTGCACCTGATTTCAATATCGCTCTAGTTGCAGTTAAAAATATTAGACAGTCTATGGATATTGTTTTGACATGGTTGTTAGATTTTTTTAGAAAATGATCAGTTTAATAGGCGTTTACATTTTCTGATAGTTACTTATGAAGAAAAAGGAAGTATAATTTGAAGAGTATTGAGTACTAGCACTATACGGAAACAATTGAGTAGAAAATTGTTATGACTAACTTTATTTTACTTGTCACGAAAACTATTGGATAGAAACTGTATTTTTTTTCTCGCCTTTTTTGTAATAATGAAAAAAAATCAAAACACTTTCTTCGTTCGCAGAATTAATTTAAGGCGACATTATATGCCATTGTATTTGCACGGTAATGTTTTTTTTGCGGGAGTGGTACTAGTGCTGCTTATAATGTCGCCTTAAGGCGTAGGAAGAGCGCAACTCTACAATGAAACCCAACATGTTACGTCATCCCACTAACAAATTATTTCAGAAAATAATACCTACTGGTCTCCTGGTGATTAATAAAGCCCCTACCACACGTACCCAGAAATATGATCTGCTAGGTCCCACCCACACTTCCTACAAACGCATGACTTATGGCAGTTTGTCACACGCATTACGCCGCGGACGGCGCCGAACGTTCACCGCGATATGATTAATGCCTTTCTTAATTACTAAGTTATCGAGGGCTACATGTGTTCCTGCCTTAATTTATTTACTTTTGACGTTTTGTGTGCTTTATTGCTTAACTTTTTGGCGATTTATAATCGATTTGAGGAGGTTTTGATTAAATTAGGGTGATGTGAGTTTAATTAGATTTGTTTGTGAATGATGCTAATGTATGATTTGTAGATACAAATTTAAATACTTAGATTTTTCTTTGAAGTGAAGTGGCTTCTTTTGAATTACATTTATAGTTAAAAAAAAAAGACTCGGCAGATACGGAAATTACGATTAAATTGTCTCCACTTACCACAAAAACAAATAAAATTTAGGTACTTTTTTGTTACTTCTAACTTCATGTCAAAAATGTAGGTAACGTTTTCTGTGATTTTTGTTTATGGTATTGCTTTCAGAATCTGCATTTTATTGACATACATCCTAACAAGTACACACGACCCACCGAACGCATTACACAAAATTACAACCACCACCATACACCCTCGCAAATTAAAAAGGCACACACACACAAAACAAAACACGACACTAACACACGAACAGCTACCTAATTATCGAAGGGACTTCGCATAAGAAAGTATTGCTGCGTTTTACGACGCATGTCGCCCCCCCTCGTCCCAGATAAAAAATCTCCCATTTCCTTAATTCGTTTATCGGGCGAAGTAAGGCTTTGTCTCGATCGATGAGAGCCTCAAATGAGCGGCCGACGTGACGCGCGTGTGTATTAAGCTTAAGCCGTCTTAAGGTGCCGCTTCAAAATTTGGAGGCGCCATTTTTCATTCAGGCTACGAGTTTGTGGAATGATGATGACATTTTAGTTCATGAGTAGTCAATAGTGAAATGATTATATTTGCGACTTAATTTAAAAAGATGTAAGTACCTAAGTAATTTAATAATCATTTTAACATAAATCTTATAATGTTCGAAGAATTTAGAATGTGGTATAACTGGTATAATAGTACCCGTATTGCAAAAGGTCATGGTTTGAACTTGAAATCCATAGTGCATTGTTTTTCAATTCAAAATAGAGGTAAGTAATAGTTAATCGTGCTTTTAAAATAATTAATAAGTACGTAAGTTAGACCAAATGTCATGTATTTTTCTGTGCCAAAGTGCAGAACTTTTATTTTATAAAAATTATGAAAACCTAAAATCAAACATCTTTTTATGAGATCTATTGTTTCTCATCCTTTTGTTATTAATTTATATCTCTCAAAAAAGTAAATATTTATCCTTATCCTTGTCTTCCAAAAAGCAAAAAGTGTGCAAACATAATATAATCCCAATGCCATATAAATATATGTATTAGAATCGTCTGTCAACAGCGATGTCTGTGGCCGCACATGTTGGAGCTTACGGCGACCTAATAATGTTGATCCTTTAGTAAAATAATGAGCTGGGAATAACTCTATAGTTTAAAGTGATTAATTATTATGTGTAGTTCACAACCCTACGTGTCTTTTAACCGACTTCCAAAAAAGGAGGAGGTTCTATGTTCGTCTGTATTTTTTTTTGTGTATGTCCACCGATTACTCGATGACGGCTGGACCGATTGAAATGATTCAAACGTTATTACATTAGGTAACCTCCCAAGTTGGTCCCATTTTCTTGGTGCTTTTAGAATTAAAAAAAAAGGAATCTGTACTCCAGCCCCACCCGACTTCAAATTATAGACGTATTTTTATTATTACGAATATTATTTCTTGCTTTTTAGAGGTAGGTTTTTTGAAGTCGGATTTTTTGTTTTTTTTAAACTATTTTTGTTCTACAAACTTGCTGACATTCCAATTTTATATACTTACCTTCATTTACCTATAACTGAAAATTTTACCAGTTGAAAGAAGCAGAGGGAAAACGCAAAATCTTTAAAGAACATTTTCTACATTTCTTTTACCATTGATTTTTTACTTGGCTGAAATATTTGATTTTACTGCAATACTTATTATTATAATAATTTATTACCTTTTTTCAAGCTATGCGTTTTTTCATAAACATTGACTCACATCACTCACATAACTAACATAGCTCACAAAAAGGTAATATAAACAAGTCCTCCCGTCACAACAAACAAACGAAGACTTCCAAAAAACAAGAAAGTAATCACAAAAAAGGTCTGCTAATTACGAATGTCTTCGAAGTGTCAAAACTTGTCGCACGCACGCTACACTTTTAATTTTCCCTCCTTAAAAAAGGGGGGCCGAAAACACCGCCCGGTTTCCGGCCCCCCCTGCGAAGGGTGGTAATCAAGGCACGCAATCTTCGGCGAACCCTTAAAAACTTTAAAACTCATCGCCGCCTCGGTCCTCACATACACACACATACATACATGTTTACGGTCTCTGTATTAATGTAATTTTCTTTTGGGTCGACTGCGTCATTTTCTTTTGGAGGGATACTGTGATGTTTTGACGAAGATTTTTAAGAGACACAATATTTAGAGTAGCAAAGTTTTTTTAACAAAAAAAAAAACAATTTTATTGTACACTCATAAAAGTTTCTAACTTTATATTTAGTGAGCATTTAGCAATTCTGGCCCATATTACGGTTAGTATGATGTACAGTAAAATTTTTGTCTAAATAATTTTAATATTTTCAAATATACTTTGATTTCGAGTTTCAGTCATGACCACACTAAACTATTGATAGCTTTTTTAAATAAGAAGCCGTTTTGTCACATATAATTTTATTGTGAACATGATAGTTAAACTATAGGTTTTCAATACTGATGGAACACCTCTACTTTTTGACAGCTACTGTACTGTACACCCACAGAGGTAATAATCACTACGTTGTACACCTTGTAGAGAAAAAATAACGATAGTAGCGCTATTTGAAGTTTACCTCTTTGAAAATAAATTATTTTGACTTTGATTTTGAAACAATTTATATTTACACAAGCAAGGCCAAACGGTTCTAGGTTTTCCCCAAAGGTCTGTAATTTAACTAACTTCCTACCTAGTTTTCTTTGAGAACAAAGTCTTGAAATAAAAGTTTCGTGTCGTGTGTTCACGTGTTGTTACATGCTTTTATGAAATTAGTAAACGAAATAGGTATTTTTTTTAAAAATCAGACTACTTACATAGCTAGCTATCTAGAGTATGTCTAACGAAAGCTGGAATGTCTAACTGATGACGCCACTATCCCTGTTAAATTAATATGTTATTGGAAACTAACCCATATATAAGAAGGCGCAAAATTAGTTCATTTTCTACCCACGTGTAGATACGAACCCCATCGCGCTAATTCTGAACGATAAAACCAAAACCGTTTCGTTTTCATAGAGGTTTTATCGTTGAAAATGCGCTATTGGGCCTCAGTTTTCGTTAGACATACTCTATAAGATTTCGGGGATGGCTGCAATTGCACTTGCAGTCGGTATACCAATCAATACGCATTACGTCATAATGGGTGGTAGGGTAAATGAATGGACGATTTAAATATGCTTTATTATGCGAGCTTTTTTTTGAATAAAGAATTTTTCATTTTCATTAGGCTTTCATGTTTGACCATAGGCCGATCCTCTATACCAGCCATAAGAGAGGAGTAGGCGTTCGCTCCAGCAATTCTTTTGTTACACCGAAGTATCACATGACATAACCTGCTTTATAATAAATACACGATACATATATTAACATATTACAGTTAGTAAACGTTGCTTGCACTTTATGGCCTATAAAACTGGTATCGTTTGCGATTTCCTTCAATTTAATTGCCCGTATTAAAATATGGGAGAGTTTGTTTGCTTTTATAGCTTTTTTGCCTTGAAATTTTATGTTATTAACAGCTAAGTGTAATTTAAAGGTTTAATGAATTCGGTTGAAATGTTTCCATATTTTATCACAAGTCATATTACCTATTAGAAACAAATTTTGATATGATCGCGATAATTACACACAGTACTCTAATGTAAATAAAATGCTAAAGTTAAAAAAAGTTGATAAAGTAAGAATTATTCATAAAAAAATTGAAACTGATCTAACAAAGTTCTTTGTGTTGTTTTAGTTGTTTTGTTTTTTCTTATAGAAACTTTTTTAAGTAAAAAAAGAATCATAAACTCACAGATTAACTTAACAGCTGATAGTTTCAATTCCTTTAATTTCGATAAAGATCCGAACGGGGCTTGATAATAGAAAGATAGTTACAGATTTTGTAGTAATTACTTGTTCACGTTTACTTTCTTAACTAACCAAATAAAAAAACGGCATAATTAATAATAGTCACATAACCTCAAGTAACCCCGCGCTCCCATATTTTTTGCATGACAACAAAATTGTCAAACGCATCCCTTCAATAGTTCATTAAGCTGCATGTGTGCGTGAGGGGTTTTAATTTTTGGGGGTTCTTTAATGACACTTCTTCGTATCGATTCGGCATATCCGAGGGTGCCTTTGTTTTGCGACATCGATTTAAGTTTTTTTTATTCGAATAGTCTGCATACGTACGGCGGAAATTAACCGACGATCGAACTTTTGTAATTTCGGTGGCTGAGCAAACGGCGAGTTTCCGAGGTGTGTGTTAATGTGACATGGGTGCAGCCGCGATTTACTTTCTCAGAGTGTGGAAAGAATTGGAAACGTGAAAGAACTTTGTGCAGTGAAATTGGATGTCTTATTTGTGGTTCGAGAAATATGGACTTCGATTGGAAAAGTTTGTTTTCTTCCAAGTGTGTGAAAAGTTTCGTACTTTTTTGTACTAAGTATTCAGTATTCTAAAGTGTGGGTTTTCTCAGATTTTTAATACCAACAGATACTACTGAGATTAGTCTCTCATATTTTATTAAACTATTTTGAACCACCCGTTTATTATTTAAGAAAAGATAATCGCTATTACTAAATTGGAAAATTAATTTCAGTTTAGTCATTTCAGAGACTTGGGTAACGCAAAAAACAAATGAAAACATCAAACAGCCTTTAACCCGTAAAATGTAATAATATGAAATATAACTATTTCAATCATACAATAATAAAATTCAAAAGCCTTTATAAACTCACAGCTCACTACTCGCGCCCAAAAAAATTAATTAACACAAATTAAAGAAACAAATGCCTGGATGAAGACGCGCCAATGAAAGGGGAAAGCCCCCACAAAACCCCCCTAAAAATTTAATTCATCACGACTCCGAGACATATCTACTGTCCCTTCTCTTTTCTTCCACCATTCTTCGGTTTCTTACGAGCTTTTTCCCAGAGCAAGACGGCGATACCTGGCATCTATCTTCTCTGTACACCTACAGGCGAAACTGGACTTTATCTTTCTCTCCTAAGACCGAATACCCTTTAAAGTCGAAACGCGTTTGTGACGTTATCAGTAAGCCGATACACACTGGCTGTTTCACTCGTCCGCATTGAAAGCTTAAAACAAATAAACGTGCGACGTCGCGAGATAAGATTCCACCGGGGTGATCAAAAAGCGATTTGTGTTGCGACTTCCTTCAGTGTGGACGTAATGCACAATAGAATACTTAAGACTGCTGATAGTATGCACCCCGATTTACATCTTTGTAATCTCATTGTAACTACAAGAATTTGAATTAGTGAGATTAAAAAAAAAACAGCTGTTTCATACATAAATTAACAACGAAAATATCAAACAGCTGATTTATTTTTCGCGATTTCAGAGTTGGTGCCATAGTAAAAGTTGTTGATGCTCCCTATCTACCATATTCGGCTTTATAAGGCTTTTATCAAACACCTTGTATAACCACTTTTTATTCGCTAATATTCCTCGACTTAATATTGGGAAAGTTAACATCGAAATCCAAATGTGACCACTTTACCTTAATATAATTGATTAGTAGGTTTAATTAAACAGGTTAAAATTTAAGTCATTGGCAATCTTTTAAGCTAAGAATCTTAACGCAATGTTGATAACTGTCGCCCGGAAAATCAACCCGTGTAATGCTCCAACAGGAGCCCAATCGCGGTAATTCTGAACGATAAAACCAAAAACGTTACGTTGTCATTTAGGTTATATTTACCTAAAAATCTTTGGTTTAGCTTCATAATTTTCACTTAAATTGTCCCAGATTGTAATCCTAGACTCCTTAGGCAGAGTATTCAACAATTTTAACAAAACTAAAGCGAGTATTTTTCTGTAAACGAAACTGAAACGCTAAAAGCTTTGGTTTTATCGTTGAAAATTAGCGCGATTAGGCCCAGGTCGATTTCCGAGCAATGACTTCGATTTAACCCTGAATAAGTTAAGTTTAATTCCTAACCCAACCTCCTCGCAATATTATAATATATCAAACCATTTTTAATGTTGTTAATTTGCAGTCGTAACATTCACTTTTCCGCATTGGCCCCGCGTCGCTCTTGTGGTTGCCAGGCACGGGCTATCTTCATGAAAACTGAAAATTAACATAATTTAATCAAAATAAGATTAGTTTGTATTTGTTTATAACCACAACTTGATATTACAGATCATTCATAGTAGTACAGTGACTGATAATATTTCTTTTGACTTGCAACATTTTTGAAGTAAAGTCATAATGAAAAGTATTCAATTTGGTAAGGTAGACATTGCGTGCCTAACTAAAGGTTAAAACTTTATTTTATACTTGTCCATCAGCCATTTTTTATGTCCCCACTGCTGGGGCACAGGCCTTCCTTATGGGTGGTAAGGAGGATGGGCCATAACCCACCACGCGGGCCCAATGCGGATTGGTGGGTGTTAACGACTGCAAATGCAGCCGGGACTAACGGCTTATCGTACCTTCCGAAGCACGGAGGAGCTCGAGATAATATTTTTTTGGTCACCCATCCCATGACCGACCCTTGCGAACGTTGCTTAACTTCCGCAATCGCTGGGCCAGGCGCTAAACCACTGCGCCACCGAGCTCCTATACTTACTTGATGAAAATGAACAATACTTGAGTCAGTAGGTATGTATGACAAAGAAGATTTTTTCTAACAAATGAATGCGTTATTTGATTATGATGACCAATTCACCTACTTTGTAAAATTTATAGTACCTAATAGCAGGCATTTATTATTAATATTAATCGACGACCTGAGTGGTGCAGTGGTCAACATGCCGCCTACCACGCAAGAGGTCCCGGGTTCGATTTCCGGCCGGGCAGAAATTGAAATGATGAATTTTAATTTCTGTGACTGGTCTGGGTGTTCCTATGAATAATAAGTATATATATTTAAACAATATATAAGTAGTATATCAGTTGTCTAGCACCCATATTACATGCTATGCTTAGTTTGGGGCTGGATGGCGCTGTGTGAAATTGTCCAAGCATTTATTATTATTATTATTTATTTATTAATGCCGAAAGTCAAGTAGAAATTAATTCTTATATATGTATTCATCGCACATTTTTAAAGCGGGAAACGAAACAACAACTTTAGTTACGAAACCGAGGTTGCAAAATTGCTACAGATGACAAAATAATTTCAACAATCAACTAGTTTTTAACACAAAAATAATTATCGATTTTCATTTAAAAGTAATTAAGATAATTAACTCATTATGAACGGATCTCTGATTTATTGGAAGTTGGAACGATAACAATAAACGCCCAAAATAACATGCAAAAAAGTCATACCTTCTAATAAATCCTTTTCCCGAAACATAAAAAGGCATAATTCAAACAATGCCGTTTAAAATAAGCAACTTCCCTACCCACGGCCGCTGTCCCAAACTTGAGCCAACTTTGGAACAACCGCAAAACTTATTTTTGCGCCACACTTATTAAAATCAAAATCAAATATACACGGCCGATACCGCTGTCTTTACCAAGCCTTATCAGAAAACCGCTTTCAATTAACCAGTAAATAGGGCTTTATGTACTTGCTAACTCTTCACATAATGAGTTAATATCGCAACACCTATACATTCGCCGTACTAAAGGAAAATCGTCGGCACACACCGAAGGACACGCACACAACGAAACATCTTACATAAAACGCGGGTCTTTCTTCTTGTATTCTTAATTAGCGTGTCGTATACGCCTGTCCCGCTCGCTCTTGTAGTGTTAATTAGAAGGCCGTCTCTCTCCCGCTTTCTTAATACATTCTTCCTCTCGGCGGTGTTTCTTTACGTTTTTATTTGTGTGCGTGTCTGTGTGCGGTGGTGTTTAATTTACATGTACTTGTATGTCAGTTCAGTGTACAGACGAACGGCGGAGCGGTTTGATTTCTCCTTCCTGATAGTTTTTTTTATAATACACTTTCACTGTGACAGGAAGAAAACTGTCCTAAAAAAACTCTAAAAGATCCTTCACGTAAATCATTAACACTGCAATTATTACATCTTTAAACCTAACTTATGTCATTTTTAGTAAATTATTTTCCATTCTTTTAAAATTGAGTTTACCTACCCAACTCCCTTTAGATTAGTTAACTACACCTACACATAAACAAATCTAAAATATTTAATCATTAAATTAAAACAATTAGCCGTAATAATTTCTATTAAAATCCTAAAAGTCAGATAGCTCGAAGGACCAAAGCTCTTGCGGTAAAACGCCTTGCGTCTGTACCTTGGGTGTATTATACGAATGTGGGTATACGCGAAAGGGTGTCAGCGCGGGGGTGGGGGGAGTACACATAAACACTTATAAAAGTTTTTTGACAACATCCCCCCGCTCTCGTGGAAATCGCTAATTTATGTTGCCTTTTTAATCAATACTCTCGCAGTTATGGGATTCTGTGTCGCTTTGTAGTTTCGCATTGGATGGCGATTGATGGATTCTTTGGTTGTCTTTGGAGTTAGTTGTAGGGTTAACAACCTACTTTCGGGTTAAGAATATGTCACCGCAACCTTTAAGTTACTTTTAGGGAATGTTTGTTTCATGTTTTCTCTACGTTGTCCGTGTGCTTTTTTTGATATTTTATGATTTTATGATATTTTTAATCGACAACAGTTTATCAAAGTGTATTCGGATGTAGAAAGCACTTTTTTAACCGACTTCAAAAAAAGGAGGAGGTTCTCAAGTCGACGGTATTTTTTTTTTAACCGACTTCAAAAAAAGGAGGAGGTTCTCAAGTCGACGGTATTTTTTTAACCGACTTCAAAAAAAGGAGGAGGTTCTCAAGTCGACGGTTTTTTTTTATGTATGTTTTAACATAACTTTGTCAATCTCAAACCGATTTTAAAAATTATTTTTTTGTTTGAAAGCATATAGTTACAGATTGGTCCCATTGTCATAAGATCACGATCTGATGATGGGATCCTGGAGAAATTAAGGGAACTCTTCAAATATTATAGGCACACCTATAGCGATTTTGGTATTTTCTTAAGTAACTCGTGCATTTGCTTTCGAAAAGTAGGTGAAGTGGAACTGATGATGAAGACCATAGATGATCACCGGAACTATTCAATAGGTACTAAACTAAGTATCTCACTGGTGCGATACGATTACTTTAATATGGTTGCTAGGCTATTTATGTTGTTCGTCATAATGCATATGGTGAAGTGGAGTTGATAGTGAAGTACCAGGAGAACTCCTCAAGAACTAACGCCCCTGCGTCGGGAAAACCAGTATTTTGTAAAAGGTGATGAGCTATTGACATAAGACTATTGTAACTTAGATAATATCGTCGCTAAATATACCATAATTACACAAAAAAGTTAAATTAAAAAAATAATAACTTTGGGTCTACCCATGTTTTATCTACCTAGATAATATACTTACTGGATAAGATAATATTAATAAACTAAAGTCTATCAAATACAGAAGGTACTTACTAACACTAAAAATAAAAAAATAAAAATTGTTTAAAAAACAAAAAAACCGACTTCAAAAAACCTGCCTCTAAAAAAAGTAAGAAATAATATACAAATCATTAGATACCCATTATCATTGTTATAATAAAACACGTCAATTGAAGTCGGGTGGGGCTTTTAGAATAAAAAAAGGAAGATGTACTCCAGCCCCACCCGACTTTAATAGACGTGTTTTATTATAACAATGATAATGCGTATCTAATGATTTGTATATTATTTCTTACCTTTTTTAGAGGCAGGTTTTTTGAAGTCGGTTTTTTTGTTTTTTAAACAATTTTTTATTGTCATATTTGTTCGGTTTTTAAGAGGACTTATAAATATTGTGGAAATTCCGCAACGTTACGAATTTTAATGCAGGAACTCTAACCTATTGAGAAAATCGAATGTGGGGTTATTCTGATAGTTTTTCACATTTTATTTTCAAATTAGATAATACATAATAAGTTGTTTGTTTCTTTGCTGTTGCTATAATTTCATTTTGCTTTATATATTTTCAAGCTTTATAATAAATAATTTTAATAGGTAATTAAATATTTTTTGTTGATTTATCTTTGCTTATTATACATGTTTCCTCACTTCACACTAAACTCTAATTTTCATTGGTTGGAGTGACCACTTCAGCATTTTTTACGATGTGGTTCCGGAGTTGGAAATACATTATATTTAAACAAATTCATGGTTCCATATTCTTCTTTATTATTTTTACATGACATAATCTAGCCATAACCGCCTTACCGATAAACTCAAGGAGGTGATCTTATTACGATGTATCGCATCTCATGGACCGCCGCTTAAGTCGTCAATCTTCCAGTTAAAAAATAAAGTTATATCGCAATTTTCCGTTCCGCCAACCCTCTCAACGTGTGACGTAACCACCAACTTCAAAAGCATCTGAAACAAAACAAAATCAGCTTTAACACAAAAGCATTAAAGCTCAACGCATCGCAAAATTAATTTTGGAACGCCCTTTGTAACAAAGTTTTCAAAGCGCGCTGCGTATGCTAATTTAAACTTTAATGGGACGAAATAAAGTGATTGGCATCTGTAAATAAGGTCGTGGTAATGCTGTTAACACGCTGCGTGATGGATCGAGTGTGTCAGGGGTGTCACGCTGAGGTTTCACGTGATTTGGGAAGTGTCGTACGGTATTCATTTTTTATTCGTTCTCTGGTTGCGATTTATTTATTACGGGAAAAAGCAGAATGAGTAAGTAATGCATGGAAAAAATCTATAAAATAAAATGAAGATTCAATACGAACCAGTAGTAATTATGAAAAATCTGTTTGTGACTTGTTTGTGACCACGTGTGAACGATGCGATGAATTTATATAGTTGAACTTGCAAAATTTCCTGTTTCACCTCTTGAGAGCTGATTTTTCAAAAATCGTTCTATTATTGTCTACATTATAAAAGGAGTCCTTGTTATTATCATCATCATCATTTGATACTAACACGCCATTATAATAATTTCACAAAAATAATATTAATCCATCGGAAAGACGAAAACAATCGTTTGGGTTTAAGCCTTTTGGTTTCTGAAAAAATTTCGCTTTAGTTTCATTACTCATTCTCTTATTATCATTAAAACTTACGCCTAAAGAATCCAGGACTGCAATAAGCTGCACCAAAAAAAAATCAGTAAGCGTAAGCAACAAAAATTACAATTACTACCTGTCCAGATTTTTCAGCTGAATTTTCAGTCGTTAATACTTGACTAATACTATTCCATACATTTCATAGTTTTCATACAGGTGGTAAAAATTGAAGTTAGATCGATCAGTGGTAGAGTTAGTTAGATCGCATGGACATCGTCGGGCAAGCAATGTAATCAAGAGATGAACAGGAAGCGCTATTCTATTGAAAGGTCAATAATATACATAAGAATTGGATAGGTAATGGAGATTTAAATTTTAACATGCTCAGCTTGCTTCAGCTCAGCTGAAGTGGCAATGGGCGGGACACATAGCGAGAAGAGCCGATGGCCGTTGGGGCGGAAAGATTCTGGAATGGCGACCGCGCACCGGACGGCGCTCCGTGGGTAGGCCCCCGACAAGGTAGACCGACGATCTGGTGAAGGTCGCGGGAAGCCGCTGGATGCGGGCAACGCAGGACCGATCGTCGTGGAGATCCTTAGGGGAGGCCTATACCCAGCAGTGGGTGTCGTGCGGCTGATATGATGATTCAAATTATTATTATTTTGTTTTTTATAATTCATAATTATTTAAATATTCATTTATATAAAATAACATTAGATATTGATTGAAATTATCTTATAAATATTAACATCATTATTTTTAATTTTTATTGATTAGTGTATCGGGTATTTTATTTAAATTTGATGAGTGGAGCGTATGGACCCACGTAGTGGTTTGTAACTCATCCCCCTTAACCAACCATAGCAAAGCCTGTGCCCAGAAGTGAGAATTGTTTAAAATGGCTAATGACGATGAATCAACATTAGACAAATAAAAACCCTGAAGCTAACCACAGTCTACATAAACAATGACAAAGAGTAGTGTAAACAGTACACCCAGTAAATATGCAATGGACAGAAGCCGCGGGCGTCAGTTCGACGCCTCATAACCGCCTATACATCAAACTGGTGCCACTAATATAATGTACACAGAACAGAAGAAACGCTCGGAACAAAGTGCGGTTTTCTGTGCACCCACACATAGACATTTTGTACTGGCAATCTCAGGCCGCACTAGCTTATAAATCATAGTGTTTTTTTTTTACATAGTGAGGTAACTCCTTTGTCTAGGCGATGAATGCAGACAAATTACGGTTTGTACTACGGTACCACACTTTCAGTAGGGAAAAGTTAGGTACAGCTCGTCTCCTGCCCTGCACCCCACCTCATCGTTACAATTTCAACACGGCCGGGTTACCCCCAGATATAATAATCAATCTACTACGCCTAATCCAAATTAGTTGCTAAGCAACTGTCGTAATTTTTATATTAATATCAACCGTAACAACTGTTAGGTACATAGCAACTAATCTGGATTTGTACTAAACCTGGGCAACGAGCGCACAGAGAAACTACGTAAGAACGAGCGATTAAAAAATACGGATGTTGGCTGTGTCGAATGAAAATGAGTAGTAGAGAGCACTCTACGCCAGTTGAATGATTTCAAAAATAGAGCTCCAGAGCAGACCTTCTGTCTAGAACGCACAACATCTTGTGGTGGTGCTGCGAAGCCATTAAATGAGTGTATGAGTAAGGAGTGTTAAATAGAAATTTCGCTTAAGGCTTCAATGGATGAAATAAGATCAAATTACATTCATTATAAAATAATACAAATGAATAATAAACAGCCATACTATAAGAAGCCGAAAGCAGAAGCTTTTTAACCTAAAGATTTGCTTGATGTACTTCGTTATTATAAAAAAGAACTTTAAAAATAATAGTTAAATTCTTACACAAAGAAGCAGGGTATGGTAATCTTATCACAAAGATTCGAGACAATAGGTCAAAATAGATTTCGCCAATGACTTTCTTCTAACTACCGTGATTGATTACAAATAACTGTTAAAAGTTCGGCAAGTTACACAAGACAAGAACTTAAATACCGAGAACAACCGGCAAGAAATGTGTGGGTTTTTTATTTTCTCACTATCTTATTTCGTCAAAGTTACTTCAATATTAAAAGTAAGATAACTTTCCATTACAATTAAAGGCAATACATCAAATTTACTAAATAGTTTTCGAAAATTCTAAAGTCTTAAAAAAGACATCAAGTCGAGACGAACTAACCATCTTTTTCAATCAACCTTATTAAATTATTTATCTCTCAATCCGTATATAACATTTTAAACACCATGAAACGAGGCTTTCAAACAACTTATTACACATTACCCATACAAGATCTCGTGGCAAGTTAATTGCATATTAACATCGGCCCAGATCCGGCCCTGTAACTGTAATCGCCACTGTTATTGTGGCACGCCCTCGATACGGCCCTGCCGGTAATTAGTAACTTAGTTATGTGTGTGATAATAAACTGCTTACTGATATTAACTGTTGGTTATGAGTGGCAGCTCCTTGGTTTAACTATAGGTTGTTTAAGCTTTAGTATTGAAATATAGAGAAGATTATCGTTAGGATCGATCGTCAGATCGAAAATTTACTATCTCAAGATCGACCGTGGTTCGGAAAGTACGTCATACTTAAGGCCAGTATTGGCCTATTTTTGATTTAACAATAAACAATCAAATATTCTTTATTTTGAGCAGATAAAAATATTATGTTAAAGTTTCATAAACGATCTTGATTATTTTACGGTTAAAAATACGATATTCGTATCTTTACTAGACTATAAAAATATGCAAAGACAAAGAAAATTTTCATTAATTTTGTATTTTTTGGATAATACTTAAAGTTTATTAATCCCTTATTCATGAATAAATATAGAAAAATAGGTAATGACATATAGAAGAATATTCAACGGCAACTTTTTCAAAAAGTGACTTTATGCTCAAAATAACAACAAAAACATTGAAAAAATTAAAAAGTGAGGTTATTTTCATTACTCTTCACACGTAAAGAAAAAGACAAAGACAGAGTTTTTGGAATATACTGGCCTTAAGATAAATATGCAACAACCATATTCCCCGATACCCGATTTTATTTCAAAAGTTTTTATGCATTGTATAAAGAGATATACTCTCTATCTAATATTCAAACAAAGTTCAGTTTTACCGCCTCTGTGGTCTAGTGGTTCGCCCACCCGTGTAAGACGCAGGGGTACCAGGTTCGATTCCCAGAGGGGTACAATTTGTACTCGGTTTGGTTGGTGGTAAGGCTTATTTCAAGTCCGCCTGGCTAGCTACCACTATCTTACCTAAGTCTGACGCCATAACAACATTAAAAAATTGATTGTGTTCCAGCAGCTAGAGGTAAGATAGCCAGTACCTCAGTGATGAGGATTCCGGGTGTAGTGCGCTTCCACCTTCGACCTTATCGTCACTTAACATCAGGTGAGGTGAAGGCCTAGCATTATCCCGTTGTGCATAAAATAAAAGTTGCATATACTTTTTAATGTTTCAAATAAGTTCTTACTTACTTACATAAAATACTCGTAGTTTAAGAGGATTGTCAAGCAAACGGTCTCCATACAAACGGCGATAACGTTTCCCACCCTCTAAACCTTAACCTACAGTAATTAATTTTTGGTATTTTTTTAAAATGCCTAAATACTAGGGCTGTACGTTTTGATTTTTTAAATATCTATAATAGATTTCGAAATATTTGCATTTTAGTGATTTCATACACAGAAGTGCCAATATTTTCAAATCTACAATGAATATTTTAAAAATCAAAACGTACAGCCCTAGTATTAGGCATTTCAAAAACATACCAAAAATTCATTGCTGTAGGTTAAGGTTTAGAAGGTGGGAAACGTTATCGCCGTTTGTATGGAGACCGTTTGCTTGACAATCCTCTTAAGTAATTGAACGCGTTTAAGATCAACTAATGCAAACAATAGAACTATAGACCTGTGTATTTCAATATCAATACCGAACGTAAATCGACATCGTCCATACAATCCCATACTAAATAAGAGTTCCTACGGTCAATCCATTCTCAGCTCTGCCTTACAAGAAACCTCTTTGGGGTAACAAATTGTACGTTTGTCGTGACGATCCCAAGATGCACTGAGTGGATCTTATATCTCACTGACCATGGTTTAACAGGCAACTATACTCATTACGGTGCAAATTATAAGGTACGAATTTGTTTGCACAAGAATATCCTTAGACATCTCGCAAAATTGTTACACGTAATTGAAAGAATTTTAAATGCCCTAATTGGAATGAGGTAAGGTTGGTTTTCGCTTGACTAGGGTTTAGATAAGTGTAAATGGTGGTTTCGCTTTAAGGAACACGTTCCTGTGACGTGTATATTTATCGGCGCCGGCGCAGCGCGTCCAAACACGGACATTTCGAGCGAATGTGACCCATATGCGTCACGTGCGGTTTCAAAACGACGATTTCATACAAGTGACTAAGTAAATCTCTATATAAATTGAGAAGATAACATGAAAATGTTCACCTCCAAACAGATTGCAGGTCACGGATAGCCGCTTTGGTGACAGGCAGTGCAGAACGTCGTGGAAATCTCTGTGAACCTTGAGGAAATCCTAGTGGATGTCTTATGGCGCATAGGATAAATCGCTTTCATAGGTATTTTAGTTTTTTTATATAAAATTTTTTTTTATGAGAAACCGAATATCCGATATTTCATAGTAGGTGCCCTTTGTCGTGCGTGTGACAATGATGATGATACATAATTAAAGCGTACCATCACAAAATATATAATAGTGTACCATTCACAAAAAAAAACTATATTTAAGTCTTTTATATATTTCTTTTCTAAATAGCAACTACAAGATAGTTGCTGTAATGTACTCCCTGTAAGTGTAACAGACGTCACTGGCTCGGCAACACTCTGTACCTATGCGCGTGTGTTACCGAGATAGAAAAGATTGAAATTATCTTGCCATCATCTTTCATCAATACAAAATAGTCTTGAATGTATGTATGTATAAAAATTTTAAACTTTGATCGTGCATGTCAAGAAATCAACCAGTCAATCAAAGTTTAGTGACTTGATTAAGCTCCCAATCTTTCGTAACTGTCGTATACTTTATGCCGTACGTTCGTCATTGTAGAGCCGAGACCTGTGCTATTGGCGATCACGAGCCGCGTGTTCGCTTATTAACGCTACAGGGGCGATATATCACGCCGCCCTCATACGGACATAGCGATATACTCCCATAGACCTTAAGGCTCAAGGCTTTGTTAATAAAAAAATAACAAAATCATAGACCCGCAAAGCTATAATTAAGGCATAGCACAATGTGTTTTTATTTATTAACAAAATATATATGATATAATGACAGTAAAATATAATTTGCCACATTTAAGCCGCAGCTCAGATGATTTGGTTAACTTCTATTTGTTGTGTTCTTAATTATGAACAGAAAATCCACAGAAAAAGTTGGCAAGTCCACGGGGTTGGTAAACTTTTCCAAAACTGTTGTGAATTATATATTTTCTGGTAGCTTTTGGCTTTGGAGTCAGGAATAACAAATTGCGGAATTTTTATAATGCTTCATTTTAATTTAAATAAAAATTTAAATTTTTAATTTACAGCATAGTACAAAAATCACTATTACGGCTATATGCGTAGGTAATGCCTTTGCTCCAAAGACTTTCTATGTTTTTGATCAAAACAAAAAAAACAAAGGTATGATTACTCTTTGTCACTGTCTGTCAAATCTGCCAATCAGTTTTTTTAATCAGTAAATGCAAAGGAACTTCGTGTTCAGCCGTATGTTTGATATTTTATCGCGATAATAATATAAAAAAATATATTTGGTTAACAAGGTAAAATAAAAAAATCATAATATTATTTTCTTTATTCTTCTAACTTGTGCTATCAAAAAAAATATAAAACAATTCTCTTCGAAAAAGTTTACCAACCCCAATGCGGGCGGTAACTTGTAAATATAACTTGTAAAATTATAACGACATACAATGGGGTTGGTAAACTTTTTCGAAGAGAATTGTTTTATATTTTTTTTTGATAGCACAAGTTTGAAGAATAAAGAAAATAATATTATGTTTTTTTTATTTTACCTTGTTAACTAAATATATTTTTTTATATTATTATCGCGATAAAATATCGAACATACGGCTGAACACGAAGTTCCTTTGCATTTACTGATTTAAAGAACTGATTGACAAATTTGACAGACAGTGACAAAGACTACAAAGAGTAATCATACCTTTGTTTTTTTTTGTTTTGAGCAACAACATAGAAAGTCTTTGGAGCAAAGGCATAACCTACGCATACAGCCGTAATAGTGATTTATTGGACTATGCTGTAAATTAAAAATTTAAATTTTTATTTAAATTAAAATGAAGCATTATAAAAATTCCGCAATTTGTTATTCCTAACTCCAAAGCCAAAAGCTACCAGAAAATATATAATTCACAACAGTTTTGGAAAAGTTTACCAACCCCATTATGTATTTTTCCATTAAATTTTAAAATCGGATGGTTCAAAATAGTCAGTACTCTATAACTCTTTAATAATTAGTACCTACTTACTTTAGTTCTCTCTTGATTTGAAAGTAAATTTTCCACGACTGCCCAAAAAAGAGTGCATGTTTTTTTTTTGTTCAAGCTTCATGTATTTTGTATGTTTTCTTCAATTATTATAATATGGGTATTTATCAAATGAAATGCCTTGATGATGATGAGCACATTCCAGAACTTCATCATTTGTCACTAAACTGTATGAAATAGTATTTTATTTAGTTCGTTTTTGGCAAGGGGGCAAGTGGAGTTTTTTTTTTAAATAAAATAACAACATATTTTTTTTATCATAGACTTATAATATGTTGTCGCTTCTAAGTTTTCGAAGCGCTATCTCAGTTTTGCAGTATTGTATAGAGAGCAGGAAGTGATTTATTTAGTGCGCGAGCGGCCTATATATCTGGAGATCGTGAGGCGTCGCGCGCGCCGCTGACCATTTGCGCCTGATTGTGTGGTCAGCAGAGATGCAATCCTGTGACGTGGGATCCCGTATTTTATGGAATCCCGCATTTTATGTGATAAACTAAAAATGCACAAAGCTAAGTACCTATCTACTTAGGATACTAAATTCAAAATGTTCGTTTTATAAATTGTTTCCTTTACCAAATCAACAAGATCAGAGGTGTCATTTTGTGGTGTGTGAGTTAAGAATAATTTGGATTAATTATTTCGAATTTATTATTTATTCTATTAATTATTATTATTATGATTAACTTAATTTATTATTAGAAACTAGGCTTTAATTGACCGGATTTCCTACTAATACGAGATGTAGATTTAAAAAAAAAATGATTGATACAACAGGTTGGTAAGTAAGTAACCAGCGGTACTTTACGGGATTTATTTCACTTTCCCGGGGGATTGAAAACTGCGGGATTGTTCTCTCTCTCTCATTGGTCAAGACTTGACGCACACAACCATTAAATTTGAGATTTTAGCATTCACACACGATACTACTTATAGTTACAATATCAAAATGCATCGAAATTAATATTATATTACCACCAATTTGTTTCAAACGTTTTTGGTGAAAATAGTTTCATCTTCGAGACCATAACTAAACTAAGTTAGACTTTCCTATTTGCAATCAACCTAGTTTTAATGCAGACTTTCGATGCTTAATAACTTAATTAGAAAAGAGTTAAAGTATAGCGACTACTAAAAACCTTTTTTTCTCGATAGATGTTCTTTTTAACCGACTTCCAAAAAAGGAGGAGGTTCTATGTTCGTCTGTATATTTGTTTTTTTTTTTTTTTGTGTATGTCCACCGATTACTCGAAGACGGCTGGACCGATTGAAATGATTCAAACGTTATTACATTAGGTACACTCCCAAGTTGGTCCCATTTTTTAAAATTTGGAAATCGGTTCAGTACTTTTCAAGTAATTTTGAAAAAAGCACGAAAATTGTATGATTTTGTGTGAATTACCTCGATGATTGGTCGAATTACTTCTTTGTTTATGAACTGAATAAGATAATAATTTTTTTGTTGGAAGAGGGATATCTTAAGTGTAGTTTTTTAACCGACTTAAAAAAGGAGGTTCTCAGTTTGACCCGTATTTAAGTTATGTTTCTCCGCGATTATCTTACGTTTGGCTGAGCCGATTTTTCTACATATATATACCTTACCTACAAGGTACCTCACTAAAAATTAAAAAATAAAAAATTGTTTAAAAAAAAACAAAAAACCGACTTCAAAAAACCTATAATAAAAATACGTCTATTGAAGTCACCCGACTTCAATAGACGTATTTTTATTATAGGTTTTTTGAGGTCGGTTTTTTGTTTTTTTTTAATTTATTATCAGTAAAGTTAAACATTTTTTTTTACATTTAAAGCACATCAGAAACCACTGAGATTTAGATTAATGTGCTAGAATTCGCTATTGTATACTTAAGTATTAGGTATTTTGATCTATGATTATACTTATAACATGATTGTTACTATTTTACATTACATTAGCTTGCTTGCTAACAATAAAACCCAGTTCGATCGCTGTTATCCAACTCACCAACGAGCAAAATCTTTAGTTTGTTTCTTATATTTTTTATATTTAGTGATTCCCGAAACTCAGGGTCAAGTTTATTTATTAGTCGTGGTAGCAAGTAGTCTTAGTCTTGCTAGGGATACAGGACGTTAAGTACGTATAGAAGAAAAATATTTTCATTTGTTTACTTTTCAAACAATAGCCTATTCCAAAGAATAGAAACCGAAAGTGCACCAGTGCAAGTAACTAGCGAGATACCGTGGGCGTATCTTACTGGCCCACATTTTCCTAATAACAATTTCGAGATGAATCATAGCGAACAGTTCCCAGTTCGATTCCCGTGCGCTAATGAAATCCACTTTCCAACTGGCAATTTCTCTTGCCCAGAAGGTGTGCATTGTTATCTTGCATATCGATATTATCTGCACTTGTCTACATATGCTGAGACGTACTGAGAGCAGTGATAAGTTCTTGGAATCAATATTTTGATAAAATCCCAAGCCTGGATAGCAGTGCAGTGTTCCTTTTTTAACCGACTTCATCAAAAGGAGGAGGTCCTCAATTCGATTGTATGTTTTTTTTTTTTATCGTTGTTCGCGCGTATCTTCGACATTTATGGACCGATTTAGATAATTCTTTTTTTGTTCGATTGAGTTTTCTTGCGAGATGGTCCCATTTATTTTTTTTTCAAATCGGTTCAGTAGTTTACAAGTAATCCTGAAAATACTATGATATTAAATCAACTAACTTGACAATTTTGTTATTTATGAACCGAATTAGATGATTTTTTTTGTTGGGGAAGGGATACCTTTGTGTACCTTTGTCTTTTTAACCGACTTCAAAAAAAGGAGGTATTCAGTTTGTATGTATGTATGTTTCTCCGCGATTATCTCACGTTTGGCTGAGCCTAAACTACTAAAAAACTACCTAATACAGAAGGTACTTACACTAAAAATAAAAAAATAAAAAAATAGTTTAAAAAACAAAAAAAACCGATTTCAAAAAACCTGCCTCTAAAAAGCAAGAAATAATATACAAATCATAAGATACGCATTATCATTGTTATAATAAAACACGTCAATTGAAGTCGGGTGGGACTTTTAGAATAAAAAAAGGAAGATAGATAGGTACTCCAGCCCCACCCGACTTCAATTGACGTGTTTTATTATAACAATGATAATGCGTATCTTATGATTTGTATATTATTTCTTGCTTTTTAGAGGCAGGTTTTTTGAAGTCGGTTTTTTTGTTTTTTAAACAATTTTTTGAAAGTCCACTTGGTGGGGTATGCAAATGGATTTGTAAAATGTCTAATTCTTAGTGTTTGAAGATTCCAAGATTGTCTTTAGGTACTTTTTTAGAGACAAAAGCTAAGAAATCCGATTCGCCCCGGATGTTAAATAACTAACGTATCCAGAAGGCACCTACAAAGTAATGTGTCATGCATGACACACTAGCCGCATTCCCCTGCCAATTTTGCTGGGTTTTGCGTGTATTTAATAAATTGAAGATGTCGAAGGAAAGATGGAAAACATGGGCGGCAGATTAATCCCATAGTTTTCGCTCTCCAAAACATAAGTAAAGGTTCTGGCACTTTGTCTGATGTTACGTGTTAACACGTCCGTCAGATGACATCAGTTTTCATAGTAAATGTATGAATGAGAAGCACACTAACAAATCCTTAAAAAATACGGCGTGTTAACACGTACGTCAAATGTGAAGACTCCGAATTAAATCTTGTTAGAGATCAGTGCCCGTAGTATACGAACATCTAGCGAGAAAACAAATGGCCTAGGTATATAAAATTACTCTAAAGAGTAATTTTGTTTGGGAAATTTGTACAGCGCCATCTATCGCCGAAAAGCGAAATTTCACATTAGACCAAATACTCTAACGAGCGTTTTTTTTTAAATAGATGTTCGTACTAGGGCTACAGAGGCACTGAAGACTGACTCGCGTGATCATCTAATGGAAAAGGGTTTTAAATTATAATCGCACCTACTACACTCACGAGTTGCACCTCCACGGATGATATAATATCGTTTTACTGAACGCGGATATAGCCAGATAATACCATGTTCCAGATATTTTACTCTGCTATCTCCTAATGATAAGGCTGTTAACGTTGCGCGCGTTGTTTATGTATTTACTCCCTTCACTATTATTTTAATTGATTTGAGTTAGACTCGTTACAACAAAACGCGAGAGGTGGTATGATCTTCTCAATATTATGTTAAAGTTTTAATATTATTAAAATTGTACATAAAGTAAACAAAATCTATTATTATTATTAGCTTTTAAGCAAGCGTGTTAGTTAGGTGTTTTAATTACAGAAACATTACTGTATACTGAAGTACTCGTTTATTTGATTATTTCGTTGCCATTTTTAATGACTTTTTTAAACGAAAAGGTGTTAATTTTTTAGGCTTCAAAAAGTCTTTAAAAACTTTGTAAATGGTTAGCGTTAAATCTTACCTTGTATGTGGACAAACCTAAATTTTAAAATACTGCCTGAATAGACAAAATATCTTTATCGAACTCGAGTTACAAGTTACTTAAGTGCGTCCACCATAATTAAGCCATCAGATGCCAGTATATTACGGTCCCGTAGACCTCCGGGGTTTCTGTACATCACGACCCTCGATACTATCGCCCAGTGAGTTCAAAAACGATAGTTTAGACCTCTGCCCATGACATCTATTTCAAAGACTTATGGTATTTGGAAAATGTGTCGTTGAAGTGGATTTTTGACAAGAATAAAATTGTTATAAGGTGCGCCAATTTTTCTTCTAGCGTTATTTTAATTTATGACTATGAACAATGTTATTAAGTGAATATAGTGACCAAACCGATTAAATGAAATCATTTATTCCACCTTGTAACATGGTAAAATACAATTATTTGAAGTCTTGAACGATCACAACATATTACAATAAAACTTAGTAAGAATTTTTTAAATTATATTTAATTAAAGTACAAATGCACCACCTTTAAAAAAACAAATGCGGCAGCTAATACAGGATTATTTGTAAAACATTAACAACCTCGCAGGAGTAGATTACTATCATAAACAATAACAACATTTTGTTCCACGACTTTTCCGAAAACAGACAAAAGGAAAAGTTGTAAAACAAACGTTGTTGTAATCTATATACTCCTGCGAGGTTGAACTCTCTATCCGTCAGCTGTTCCTGAAATCGTCCTCGGGCAAATAACACAGTGCTATCTCGTGCTAGCTCGTGGAGCTCGGTGGCGCAATGGTTTAGCCCCTGGCCCAGCGATTGCGGAAGTTAAGCAACGTTTGCAAGGGTCGGTCATGGGATGGGTGACCAAAAATTTATTATCTCGAGCTCCTACGTGCTTCGGAAGGCACGTTAAGCCGTTGGTCCCGGCTGCATTTGCAGTCGTTAACACCTACCAATCCGCATTGGGCCCGCGTGGTGGGTTATAGCCCATCCTCCTTACCCCTGTGCCCCAGCAGTAGGGACATCAAAAATGGCTGATGGACATCTCGTGCTATCGTATCGACGACGTCTTCCCTAACGACAAAATGTGTCGACATAGTCAGCATAAAGGTGCGATCACACTAACATTGTGTGGCATCGCGGCGTCGAGTGGTGCTGTCGCATAATTGTGATTAATTTCTCGTGCGCGTGTGGCGGTTGCGGTCACCGTAGGAATGTCGTCCTAGCGAGCTGTACTGGGTGACGTGGGACATAGTCATAAGCATAGCGGATTGATATATTTACAATGAATTCTATAAAACTTTTAAATTTGAGATTTTTCCATTCACAATGCTATTTTTATGACTCGGTAGCTTAGCGGTCAGAGACTGGACCGGACATCCAAAGGTCGCGGGTTCGATTCCCGTCCAAAAATTGATCTGGTGCGAGTCGTATTTTTTCTAGTATAATTATTTAGTATTTTATAAATGAAACTTTTTTAATTTTCTTGCTTTCGGGTTTTTGTATGATAGTGAATCCATAGTGAATCACAAAAACTTGATACCATTGGGCATGGTAAACACAAGGATGTATAATTAACGAAATTTAGTAATGTTAATAATAAAATTAAAGTGTCTAAAAACACGAATAAAGCACACTTTTAAACGTTTCAAAGTGAGTATAAGTAAATGAATATACATAGTAGCTCTACAGACTTGGGCAGGTACTTACTGAAAGATTTTATATCGCACATGAATTGTTACTTTATTTTTTGATAAGAGAAAATATTATCACACTCAAATTAAGTTTTAATACCTATCTCTACCGTTCACATAACACCATGGCCTGCGCCTTAAACCGCACTTGCTAATAGAAAACTCCTGCGCAGAGTATTCTTCGGAATTAGGCACATTTTCTGTCCCCTGTAATTTGGCAAGTTTTACGACATCACGACTGGAGGCTCCTTTGCATTTGTCACTTCTGTCGGTAGGTAACTGTTATGTTGCGAAACTCATTTGTGCGAAGGACGGCAACAATTAGAGTGCGAAATTACTTTACTGCATTCTTTTATTACTTTTAGTGGTAATGGAAAGCTCAAAGAACCAATTCTTTCAATGCCACTGTAAACAGGAACGGAAACTTTAAAGTACCTAGTTTTTTAAAGATAATTGTTGAATTTTTAGAGGAGCTTGGTGGCACAGAGGAGCTTGGTGGCGCAGTGGTATAGCACCCGGACCAGTGATTTCGGAGTTTAAGCAACATTCTCAAGGGTCGGTCATCAGATGGGTGACCAAAAATTTATTATCTCGAACTCCTCCGTGTTTCAGATGGCACGTTAAGCCGTTGGTCCCGGGTGCAATTGCAGTCGTTAACATCCACCAATAGCATTGGACCGGCGTGGTGGGTTATGGCCCGTCCTCCTTGTCCACCCATTGGCATGGCTGATGGTCAAGTTTTTTTATTTTATTTTGGACTGGATTCTCGATGATCCCTTTAATATGACTGCATACCTTTTCTTCACGCTAATTATTAACTACGATTTTTGGTCAGCAGGCGGGCTGTTTGCTTCTTCACAGCCTTTCCAATAGTCTAAGGTTGTTGTTTGTCACTCTTAGTTCCAATTCCGAATTAACGCTGAGCTATAAAATCACCGAGAAAGTCTATCAATCCAAGCGAAGTTGTTACGAAAGCAAATTTTAACACTGCATTCGGAATTGGGTCACATAATTTTAAAGTGATACATGTTGCAAACGCCTAAGTCCAAATTAATCATTGCACAGGACCAATAAATAGTTTAGGCCGCACTTGCCCAGACAGTTAACAATAAAACCGTGGCCCAGATGCCTGAGTTTTATCACCAAGTTAGTTTAAGTGAGCGTGAGGATTTATTTTATGCCCAAGTTTAGACTGGCACGTATTGCATATTATCTAATAAAATCTAAAATATTATCGTTACTGTTTATAACCTTGAAAAATTTGAACATAATGTTACAGGTCACGGGAACTATTTGCGACCCCCGAATCTCCCTTAAACTTAAAGGGAAGTTATTCAAAACAATGATACGACCTGCTGGCATGTATGGATCGGAGTGTCAGGCCACCAAGGGGATGAATAAAAGACAAATGAATGTAGCTGAAATGGGAATTTTAAGAGGAATGTGTGGTGTTACACGGAAGGACAAAATTAGAAATGAATACATAAGATGGAGTTGGAAAGTGGCGCCAATAACGGAAGTTAGGGGAATCCGGTTGTCGTGGTATGGACGTGTAATGCGGAGGAGTGAGGAGCATGTTACGCGAAATGTTTTAAGTATGAAGGATATACGGGTAGAGGAAGGCCAAAAAATATGGATGGACTGTATAAAAGAGGATATGGCTAGAAAGGAAGTTAACTTTGAGATGACGAGTGATAGAGATGTATGGAAGAAAAAGACATCCTGCCCCGACCCCAAATAATTTGGCATAAGGGCAGGAGGATGATAATGATCATGTTCATTTAAAGTAGTGTCCTGCTCGAAGGACTAAAAAATTGTGAATAATAATAAAATAAAAATAAAAAATAAAAATTCATTTATTTCAGTAATCTTAGGTACAAAAAATTGCTGAGACTTCCCTGTAAGTAATCAAAAGATACTTGTATTGAGAATGACCCGCTTCTTCCCTATGGATAACAGTAGATTACAAAAATAAATATATTACAACAATAGAAATAGAAAAAGTAAACAAAAATCAAATAATAGAGAAAAACCAACTGTTTTTAATATGCGTGTTTGTTGAGGTAAGCGCGTGAGTGTGTGTGTGAGTGTGTGTGTGAGAAAGTGTGTGTGTGTGTGTGTGTGTGTGTATTTAAGCGATTCTAGTTAAAAGATCTTCAACTTCGAGATATGTAAGCGTTCCTAACCATAACGTTATACATTTTTTACACATATATAGATGCATAGGATAAATTTTAAGTATTTTGTTAAGTTTATTATATATAAATACTGATTGGGATGGGTACTGTCTTCTAGCAAAGGCAGTACGTATAGGGGGTAGGGAGGCGACAATATCATTTCTTCTTTTTCTTTGAATTGATTCTCTGAACGGTAAGGATTTATGGAATTTTAGGGTCAGGTTAAGTATGTATAATTTTCGAACTGAAAGAAGTTTACTAATTTTGTATAGGCTGTCTGTAGAGAATCTGAAAGGTTTGGAGTACATGACTTTTATCAGAGATCTTTGAGCCCTTTCCAGAGCTAAAAAGTCAGTCTTATTTGCACCTCCCCAGATTGTTAAAAATAACGTTCCTTGAGTATCAAAAACTTACCGTGCATTTCCACTGCATTGACTTGTCATGCCAACAATTATTGACATAGTTAGGTAATGTTCTCACTATCTGTCAATCTCTATTTTGGATCGATATTTATAACATTGTTGTGGAAACGCACGGTTACGCTATTAGTTTATACCTATAGATCTACTCCAACTACAACCTATGGCAAACCTTTCACCGAGAATAAATGGTAAGAACAATATAATAAGTCTATGTGTAAGAAACACTGACCTGAAAATTTTTTTTTCAGAGGTCAATGGTAAGAAACTTAGCAATGACTTTTCCTTTTATTTTCTCACACGGACTCGTCGGTCAAAAAGTTAGGTAAACTATTTTTAAAGAATATTGAACATATTTATGTAAACTTAAAAAATGTATAGCTTCACGATATACCGACGAGGCGGCAGATACATCGAATGGGCTACAGATTTGTGTCTTCATTTGGACATGGAGTTATGCGAGCGTCGCCATTCGTGAGATGTGACGCGGGCACACGCGGGACACGGTTAAAGAGACTGTACATTTGCCCAGAAATGTGTACCTTAAAGGTGGATAAGGAGGATGGGCCTTAACCCACCACGCGGGCCCAATGCGGATTGGTGGGTGTTAACGACTGCAAATGCACCCGGGACCAACGGCTTAACGGCGGCAACGGCCTTCCGAAGCACGGAGGAGCTCGAGATAATACATTTTTGGCCACCCATCCCACCCATCCTCCATGACCAGACCACCCATCATGACAAACAGTGCCTCTAGCGATTACTATCGTTAACTGCGGTAGGGGTCAGTTTCAAAAATTCTGTTCCTATTTCAAATAAAACCAGAACAATGGTTCTTTTGCCAACCTGCGGATTTTGAAAAGGCGCTAAAAATCAAGTGTGTCTGCTCTTCAACCTCACCTTTCCTTATCGCTACCGATTCAAACTTATCTGTACGCCAACATCTTAAAGCTCAATTTTGCTCACTTCAGACTAGTCTGTCAGTTCAGTGATGTGTGATGGTGCGTGCTGCAGACTCCATTAAGACGAGTTATGTGGACTGTCAGGCCCGGAGTGTGGTGGCCACCGCCGTTTTTACATATTCAAATTAATTGGGAAGGGTTTATGAAGCTCATACCATGAGACCTAGGAAGTGGAGGATGAATGATGAAGTTGTTATGCAGGATTGTCATAGTTACAATATAGTGACGTCAAGTTTATAGCTAGAGGTATCGTGATCTGACAACCTAATTACCATCACAGTTAAGATATCTTTCCAGATGTTTCTAGTTCAGGAGCCAAACCCAGTTTTGTTACTGTAGCGAGCGTTTGAGATGTCAACTCTTAATAAAACTTGTGGTCATTGTAGAGGTATCGGAATGAAATCTAGTCAATTTGACAAAACCATTTTAAAGGTCCAGAAAAGATCAAGTATTTTCATAAATGTTTCCATTTGTCTAACTTAAAAAAACTGTAAATTAAAAACAATATCTTTTCATACCTAAATAACAATCGTAACTAAACTGACGAAAAATTCAAATAGCCATCCATCTTTATGATGGATCAAATGATTACATAGTAAATAAACAACTAATTACTTAGTTAAATATCAATATTTTCACCGCAGCCTCATGCGGGTGTGAACAGAGCAGTAATTTACCGCGTGTCACTGTTTGTTGTCAAAGCCCTTTAACGTGGTCGGGTTATCATGACGCACACTAACGCGACACAAGAAAGATTTATTATTCTTGCCAGTTAAAAAAGTCTTGAATTGGTGGTTGGGAAATAATGACTCTATAGGCTTTACTTGTTTATTTCGACTTTGATTTTATTTACTAAGGCTTTTATTGATAACAAAAAATAACAAAAGAACCGTCTTACCTTGTTTGATATTTTAAAAAATCACATTTCACATTTGAAAACATATTAATAACGATAGTTTTAACTATCACAACAATTTTGATCTTCGGTGTGCGTCGAGCCTAATAACATAACTATCGAACACTTTGTGTTGGTTTGCACTTAATTAAGGAATTAGTGCTAGAAAGAGGCGAGGTAAGGTGCGAACGAGATGTGAGATAACGTCACCTCTGTCCCCCATACATTGTTCGCATTTCATAACCGATGTTATCGACAGTGTAAGCCGTACCTAAGCTTCCTTGTTTTAATTAAAATTGTTTTGGTACACTGCCTTTGAGATAATTGACCAATGGTCAATACAGCACGTTAATGATATTGCCTAACTCCTAACTATTACGAGCTGCACCATTTAACTTGCCTTTTTGTAGCACTAAATACAGAAAAAATAATTTTATCTACCGGTCAATGCAGCAATATAATATTTTATCAAATAATTTTGATTTGGACGTATTTAACACCAGTATCCGTGCGGCGAAGACACTCATTAGTAAGCATTTCTTCAATGGCGATTAATTCCGTTATTTTTTGTCAGTTATTATTTTTTTGTCAAATCTTAAACTATTGTTTTTGATTCATTTATGCTAATTTAGATTTAAGCTCACATTTGATTTAGATATACTTACGCTAACCGTGTGAATCTATTATTAGCTTTTTAAGTTTATACTTTGTAATTTAAAGATATTGTTGTGTAAGCTGATGATTCACCGAATAATAAATAAATAAATAAATAAATAAATAAATAAATTACTGAAATCAACCAATATATGGGTGTGGTTGATAACGAAATTAAACATATTTAAAAAAAACAGATGTCTCTCCAAAAATCACCAAATATACTGCTCAAAAGAATATAGAGGGTCCACTATATGACTTTAAATACAAAAGCGCTAATTAAGTTCTGGAAGGATTTTATTTGAATTTGATATTGTTTGAAAGCTGTAATAGTAAACTTGTCGATTTTACTGTATAAGTAATTTCTCCTATTCACCTTGTGTAGAAACAGCCTTTACCAGTGTACCTGCTAGTTTTATTATTATTATTATAATAAACCAGATTTTGTACGAAAGTATCTTATCAAGCGTGATATCCGAAGCATATTAGAAACCTGTGAAACAGGCCATTTATATTTAAAAAGAAACATTATATCATCTACATAACAGTACCAATGCACCGCTAACGTTATACGGCGTGTGTCCGACGTAACATATCTCTGTGCGCAATATCTCCGGACAGGCGACAGAGGTGCGTAGGCCGGTAAGCGGCCGGTGGCAGCTAAATCAACCATTGTCTGATTGGGTGTAGCTCGCCGCATTCCCTGTTAAAGCGCTACGCATCTAGAAGAATGGATTTGGTAGAAAATTATGAAAATAAAAAATCCCATATTTTCCATTTCCAGTCACCGTGATTTAATTAGCAATGCACTCTAGCAAACGTGCGTCTGCGTCTTCTGGCAGGCACATGTTATTATAACTTATCCCTTTACACAAAGGGATTTCATAATAATCGTCTAATGACTTTAAGAGAGAGAGAACGCCTCTGTGGACTAAAAATGGGGCCCCTATGGGGCCACCGTAAAGGCCCAGGAAAGTTGTACATCAAGACATTGTCATAGTACGTTTAAAGTCCATTACAATTAGTGGATTTTAATGTGCTGGTGCGGTGTACAATACACCTGAAACAATTGATTGTATCCTTAGTTTGAGAAAAAGTTTTCATCCATCTCTGTTCAGTCTGTACTACTCGTCTAGCGGACGCGTTAGATAGATAGATAGATAGATAAATCGTTTATTTCCATCACATACGTACACAGATGATAATTGACTACATAACTTATAAAGAAGAAAAAAAAACTAGACTGTGTGCCGCATCGACAGAAAAAGGCAAAAACTCAGTGATATCTTTGATTTAATTAAAGCAAAGCACTGATTTTCAGTTTTGCCCAGACGTAAGCGCGTGGTCGCCGGTGACGACACAGACGTGTATGCAGTTATTAGAAATTAGATAAAATAAAAAAAAATATATAAAATTAATAAAATAAAAATAATAAAAATAAATTGGATTTCGTTTATAACATTCCAAAATTACACAAACCTAACATATATGTATAGTTATTTAAAATTACCATTATTAGTTTTTATTGTTATTATCATCATTATAAATATAATATAATAATTACTATTATGATTATTATTATTTATCTTAGAATATAATTATTATATATCCGACTTATTTATTCATTTAAAGGATGTAGCAGGAGGAGAAACCGTTATCAAGCGATCACTCGTGCTTATTCCCAACTTTTGCATATGGAGTAGTGCTGATTTTATATGCTTTTTAAACGTTTGTCGAGTTAGACTCAACACACGCTCGTTTGTAGCCCGCCTCCTACTTATCGCTTAGACTGCATTGTTTTGTAAGTGTCCTGTGGCTACAGAATATATTAATGTTACGTTGATTATACTGTTGGGACACAATTAGAGAGCAAGCTAAGTTTTCACTTATTTTGTCCAGTCTGAACCATTCTCAGGTCTAGCGCACGCGTCAGACTCAACACACGCTCACGTATTGCGCGCCTCGTACATATCGCTTAGACTGCACCGTTGCAGGCGTCCTGTGGCGTCGATTATACCGCCAGGACACAATAAAAGAGGAAAGCAGGCTATCGCAAAAAGTGTTCACTTATTTTGTCCAGTCTGAACCTTTCTCAGGTCTAGCGCACGCGTCAGACTCAACACACGCTCGCGTGTTGCGCGCCTCGTACATATCGCTTAGACTGCACCGTTGCAGGCGTCCTGTGGCGTCGATTATACCGCCAGGACACAATTAAAGAGGAAAGCTGGCTATCGCAAAAAGTGTTAACTTATTTTGTCCAGTCTGAACCTTTCTCAGTTCTAGCGCACGCGTCAGACTCAACACACGCTCTCGTGTTGCGCGCCTCGTACATATCGCTTAGACTGCACCGTTGCAGGCGTCCTGTGGCGTCGATTATACCGCCAGGACACAATTAAAGAGGAAAGCAGGCTATCGCAAAAAGTGTTCATTTATTTTGTCCAGTCTGAACCTTTCTCAGGTCTAGCGCACGCGTCAGACTCAACACACGCTCGCGTGTTGCGCGCCTCGTACATATCGCTTAGACTGCACCGTTGCAGGCGTCCTGCAGCGTTGATTATACCGCCAGGACACAATTAAACTCCATAAAATCCTGCACCTGGCCTTTTGTTCGGAAATTCGAATCGAACATTCATTTGCGTCTGGAAGACATGGGATTAGAATGGCTGCTTTGTCTATTGGTTGAGTTTAGCTTCCTACAACTGCGACACGTCATAGTGTTTATTGGACGCTGCGAATGGTTTATGTGAATGTGGAAGCGGAGATCTAAAGTGTTATAATACTATTTTAATACAATCCTTAACAAAGGAACTGACAGTGATAGTCTCATTGTTAGATACTTAGAAACAAAAATCATTAAGCACGCCTTGGCGTCTATTATACTCCCATCACATTTTATTACACTACACACACTTTTTTTAACACTCATCCACACTGGTATGGATTAGTGTGATGAGAGTTAAAAACTTAAGTACCCACTGGAATCACTAAATGTACTCAAAATAAAACTACTGTTCCAATTCTCCTATGAATGACTACAACATAAACAATCATCAGATACGCAGATTAATGGCTCATGAGAAGCAAGTTACTATTTAACATTTTTAACCCTCAACAGGTATCCAATACTCGTTTCTAACTCGATAAAAATCACTCATGTTTGAACTTTATCAGTGTTAATTGAGTCTTAACTTAACTCATTGGCTTTTACACTTAAACTTCTTAATTAACATGTGATTATTTAACATACATATTTAATTTCACTTCGCCGGTAAGTAGAAATGCAAAACACCTCCCCGTATCTTATGCTAATGGTATCTAGATATTGAGCGCCGTTACCGCAAAAATAATGTGGCGTTAAATCGCTAGTAAAATGACTAGTGGTCATAAAACTGTATGATTACCGATACTTACATACTTTGTAAGTTCAAAACTGTATCCTGGCGCGATAGTAACTTTGGTATTCTTTCTACACAGTACGATAAATTAAATTCTTTAGGGATCTTAGTAAGATAATTAATAAGTATATTAGAAAAAATACTAGAAAAAAATCGTTGTTGCCCGTGTTATTACCAATATTACTACCAGTAGTATTACCGTTAATTTTAATTGCCCTTCTTACTACTCGACTATTTAGTAGTAAGAAGGACAAAATTAAAAAGCCCGTGTTACGACTCACCTAGCACCTCAGATGATTTTTGTAACAACTACAAGACATAGGTACTTTACTATACTTTTTATTGAACGGACAACATAATTATTATAGATAAATTATTATAAAAATCTCATGAAAGTTAATACAAATGTATGAAAAAAAAATAAGAGTTAGAAACGAGTGATTGTTTTCGCTTATATAAAAAACACTTTTTCTGTGTTTTTTGCACTTTATTAGAAAAACTCGATATCTATTACTAAGCATTTGCGATCCTAAACATGATACCTAAATATTTGCTAAACTCCATACAACGTTTCCGCAATGTCAGTCCGGTTGCATTCTCAGACCGCAGGCGGCATTGAGTGATGCATGCATTTGCATGCGTCCTGGGACCCTACTACAAAAACCAAAACACGATAATCGGATAACGTTCGTGCTACTTCATGACATTTGCTAAGAAATAAGGTCTTAAATTAGGAAAATCGTACGACGAATGTCGTCCTATTATTGGGAATGTTTTCTTGTAGAGTAGGTAGTAGGCCTACTGAAAGAGATGTTAGATCCTATCTGTGGTCACTGATCAATTGATCTCTAACTTACTATGTGGCTAGCGGATTTTGTCAACGAACCAAGAGCCAAGAGTCAAGAGACGGCTATTTGCAATAGGAAATATTTTTACACATACAATAGCGCATAATCACATAAAGTAACGAGATTCATCACATAACGCTTATGGCTCTATTTTAATTTTATTCACGATGATTTTACTATTTCAATTTTATTCACGTATGATTTTACTATTTCAATTTTATTTACGTATGATTAATGTTTGTTTTATAGGTGATTGAAAAATAATTCAGAAAACTGTCTTCGGTTCCTTTAAGATAAATAATTTTGTAGGTTGGATTGGATCATTAGCATAATAATTATAAATAAATGAATCAAACTCAAGTAGAGCACTTTTTTAATTAACGGATAAAGTAAAGTCCAATTTTTACAAAGAATATTTAAATTAATAACTATTTTGGTTACATCACATTTTTAATGAAAAAGTATTGAAGTGACTCCACTTAGTTTATTTTACTTGGCGATAACTCTTAAGTTAATTTTAAGGACGTCTCACTTGCGCAATCCTTGATCGGGCAAAATAACAAGGTTAGTCTGGCAACACACACTTGAAGCCTGCCCGCGAACGAGTGTTGTTTCTGCTGTGTCAACGCACAAGAATAACTAGTGAAGTGGTTAAAGAGGCGCTATTGTAATAAATAATACCCTGAATCATCTTCTGTATATAGCTATACAGGGTTATTTGTAAAACATCAACAACTTCTCAGGAGTAGATTACTTAAATCATAAACAACAACATTTGTTCTAAGACTTTTCCGAAAACAGACAAAAAAATCGACTTTCCATACAAATATCCCGAACAGCTGATCGAGTTTTGTATTAAAATTCGATTTTTCCCTGTTTTCGGAAAAGTCGTAGAGAAAAATATTGTTGTAGTTTATGATGTTATTAATCTGCTCCTGCGAGGTTGTTGGTTTTTACAAATAACCTTGTATAATTATACTTTCACCTTTTGAGAGTCCAGTAGGTAAGACAAGTAAGTATATTTATTACAGTATATACGAGTAGGTTAACTTTGTTCATAATATGTTTCATTTCCCAATCTGAAAATGACAAATATTAAAAAATGTGGTTTCATTTTTTCTAATTTTAGCTTACGTACTTGGACAATTGATTATAATTATCATTAGTCAGTTATAATAAAAGGTATTTAAATGAATTACAATCTAAGAAACAAGAAAACAACATAACAACCGCCTATTTGATATATTAAAATTACTTTTAATGTCCAGCGGACTTTCAAAATTTAATACACCCGTTTGAACTCATTAAAATAATTTCCACATTTGTAAACATACTCTTACCGACTCCCATCCGCAAATCCCATAATCATTTATTTGCGATAATTTTATAATACGCATCATATACTAAAAGTGCATCTACATAACAAGCATTAAACCAATAAATCTGTGCAGTTTCATAAGACGAAGCTACTAGACCAATAAAGACAGCCACTTGGAATTATATTTGCCTTCAACATCTTACATCACTTCAATGCATACCAATGAATTTACAAACACGAGCATATATAAGTATACACCATTATAAGCAGGAATTCAGCTCACTGCGATATATGACGGAGCGGCGCCGCGCGCGCACTACATGAGTAATGTTAGAACTCGCTGCCATATTTATAACTGTAACACACGTAGACAGCTACACTGAAAGACAAATTAAAGTTTAAACTTTAATGGCTCATAACAACTAGGATTATATCATCGAAATGATTGTGAGTGTAAAGTTTAAAAAACAAAGCACAATAAAAAACGACATCGCCTTAAAAATATTTTATGTTTCTTGACTCACAGCTGTGCTATTTTTTTGAGTATTTTAATGAAGAACTTATAATACTTGCAAAAAGGAAAAATATTTCAGATCTTATTTTGTCTTCGAGTTACTCGTAAACCAAGTCAATATTTAAAAAAAGCTCATTTAATAATATAATAATAATATGGGGAGCGGATCCCGGCATGTGCATCACACAGTTCACATTATATTAAAACAGTCTCAAAGGGCCTCTACGTGTTGGACCCATGTCCCCACGCAAGCCTGGTAAAAGGACCGGGCTTCGTCCCGAGAATTTCAAGCCGAGATACAATAATAATAATAAATGCTTGGACAATTTCACACAGCGCCATCTAGCCCCAAACTAAGCAAAGTAATATGGGTGCTAGACAACTGATATACTACTTTTTAAATATATACTTATTATACATAGTAACACCCAGACCCGTCACAGAAATTAAAATTCATCATTTCAATTTCTGCCCCGGCCGGGAATCGAACCCGGGACCTCTTGCGTGGTAGGCGGCATTTTGACCACTGCACCACTCAGGTCGTCATATCTTAAATAGGGATGTTGACTAATGAATAAAATAACGAAATACTAATAAAAATCGTAAACATATTAAACTTTTAGAGTAGCTTGTATACCTCTTGGTTTTATATATTGCATATTATTTGTTTTATGACCCTTCAAAGTTGGGTGGACAAGTCCATTTAAAAAGTATACAATTTATTAAAATAAATGATACCTTTAATTAGTCCGTAAAATGTATAGCAAATTTGTCGAAGAAACCATTTTGATAAACACAATATTTAATATAGCTGCTGAACAAATTTCCTATGCGTTGCATACAAACTAGCACGGCGTGACGTCATAACGTGCAAGCCATTAGTATGGAGCGTTTTTGATCGAGTCCATTTGTGTGCATTTCACACTGTGATATCTCGGGCAGTTTTCATGCTAGCGAATTAATTCTTTTACCAATGTTTCTTTTTTTGAGAGGTAATTTATGTAACATAAAATAAAAAAAATAGTCAACATCCCTATTGTCTTTAATATTTTTTGAATAACTATTCAACAGTTTTCATTCTTTCAGTAAGTTTTAAAATCCATTTTAGCTCAAAGTGGCCGTAGTATCGTACAACTATTGCAGTTATATCGTAACATAACAGTGTCTAAATCCTAAAATAAGTTTGTGTGGGTTGTTATTGAGCCAATCTGTAGCAGGTTTCTGACAGTGCGTGATAGCTTCTGTGCGATATAGTGAGGCAAGTGATTAGTGGAACGAGTGTCCACGCTGCGACAGATTGTAAACAGAGCTAGCGGGGGCGAAACGGCGATAGTTGAAATTGAAGAAACTTCTTGACGGCAATCATTCCCACGGTAAATGGGATTGCTTGAGAAATCACTTCAGCATATGTTTTTTTACTATTTTAATTTTTAATTATAATTTTCTTTATTAGACACATAACAGAATACAGTCATGAAAGCAAATTATTACAATAGTACAATGTCCAAGTATTAGACTGAACTCCAACAACATGCATCCTTTAATAAACAATGTTTTCTGTGAGTGAAAAAGAAACATAGGTAGATACTTAAAATACTTAGGTACTCAGTTAACTAAACTCTAATTTAGTACTTAATAATTATAAATCGTTATTGTATCGTATCAGTGTAACAAAAATATATAGTAGGATCAATATTAACATTAAACAAACTACAGTAGTAGGTACAGAGACAAAATTACTAATATAGGTAATGTGCAGAATAAAAAGCAAGCTAAATCGACTCATCTACTTAAGTATATTGAGTATACACCATTCAAGCAGAAAGTGTCAAATATGCGACGGAAACATACAAAGAAACCTTATTCATACTATCTTGAGAAAAATCTTTTAACTGATGAAAATTCAAATAGAAAGCTTTTCTAAATCTAGTATTTAAAAAAAAATTCTTTTTATTTTAAACAATCGTACACATTTCTACATCTATTTAAAAAGGATTTCTTTTTATTTCTCTCCCATCGTGTTTTTACAACATTTTTCGTAAGTGACATTGTAGGCCATTTTTGAAGGCCGCCAGTGTATGTATGTGGCAGCGCGCAGGATAGCTTCTGTGGTGCGATATACGGCGGCAGGTGATTAGCGGCGCAGGCGCATGTCCGCCATTATACTTCACAGTATTTATGCTCACCAACTATAATTGTGTGCGCGCTTTATTTTAAGCTGTTATTGTGCAGCTTTATGCTGATTACGCGATGTTCATCTGCGTTTACCACTGATAATGCGTGCGTTTATCGCTTTTACGATTCTGTTATTACTTATCTTGTTTTACCCTTACAGTTTCGTTGTTTATTGGCGTTTGATTTTGTAATTTTCTTGGGAATAGGTAGATTGCATTCTTAAATTTAACTGTAAAAACAATGGCTTTAGCGTTTTTAGTCTGGCCGCATGCGGCCGGGCCGGCGTTCAAGAGTTTAGGACGCTAATTACATATCCACTTGTCTTATTCAACCAACGCTCACGATAAATTTAAATAATAATTATTTGTTAAACAAGTGAACAATTATTTGCTTTCGTGTGAAACATACAACTTTTCATCTCTACCAGCAAAAAAACTCGCAGCAAAAACGATTTTTGGTGCGAGTCTTTGCGTACCTACCAAAAGCGCTCTTTTTGCGCTGGATTGATGAAAAATATCTATTATTAGCACATATATTGCGTTTATTATTACAAAGTTTAATTTTGTACCCACCCACATGTATTTTTCTAACTTGTGATTTTCCAATTTAAAACAGCTCTTTCTCATGTTTGATTTATTGTGTTCCTTTAAGCCTATTTTATAACCTTAATATGTTTTTGAGAGCAGCTTTAGCCGATTTGAAGGGCGTATATAGTACCTATCAAAAAATATAAAGTGGCGTTTCAATATTTAGCTGCATCAAGAATAATTTAATTTCCAAACATTACGCACAGCACAAAACCACATTTTCAGACTTTTCAGATATCGACTTCACTCAGAAGATAACATTGTGAAAATGTTTTTTTTTAATAATAAAAATGTTTATTTCTCTCTCATAATAATCTTACATGTTACATTTACAACTTAAGACTAAGAACAATATTATTAACATATTATGAACATTGAGACTGGTGCCCAAACTAAGCCGGAGCCTGTATCTGATGGTGATGATGTACCCGTTCTAACCAGTAGTTAGGTAAACGAAGGTTTACCCATTAGATGCGTGGCGCATTGTACAGGATGTCTGCAGGCGAGCTCCGATCTGATACACACACCGCACCCAGCTTTCTAAAAGGGACACCACTTATAATGTAAACAGCATCTTATAGTAAAGGGTTCGCAGAAACTCACACTATATGCAATGATTATTGTAGTTTAACACGTTAACTGCCACGGACACCAGACAATAAAAAATATCTTGTTTGGGTGACACTTCACTTAAAATTGCTGGAATTAAGCGGTTTTTCATTTTTCTACGGCATATTATATTTCTCTCTTTCGAAGACATCACACGGTAGATAACTCTTAGCGACTAACTTGCTAGCTTGTCGAAACCGAATAGCGCGGATGCAAACGAGTGGTATTCTCACTCTAGCTCAGGATGTTTCTGAGTGACAGAAAGAAATAGAGCTATGGTAAAGGTGCCGAGCTGGTATTTTTATCGATTGCTATTTTGGGTAGTTACCGCGTCTTTAATACTTACCATTTATCGATTGTGTTTTCTAATGGCTTATAATTTTTGGAATAAATGCTTTTATTAGAATAAAATAAAATCAATTACTTACAAGATTTTCAAATCCTTACGAGTCCAAGTCACCATTCTGTGTGGTCGTAACTCGGTTGCAGAACACTTTCTATATGAATTGTAGGTGCATGCATTGTAATGGGTACATGATAGATGCAGAAGAAAGTCCGCCCAGGGCAACCATTACCGCTATGTGCGATTGAAATTCATATATTATTGTTGAAGCTTACCGTTTCACCTGATACTACTAAACCACATGTCTAATAATGCAATAGCAATTCAATTGAAGTTGTAAAGTAAAAGTTATGAGATTATTATAACATATCTCTGTCAGAGGTTTTAATATCAGCAATTCTACAGAGTGTTCCGTAATGCCCTTATAAAGCCGAATATGGTTGATATGCTACCATGCAAACCCCGAAAAATAAATTTAGGACCCTTACCATAATTTTTTTCTTTTTTTTTTCTTTTATGATAAACAGAACTGTATAGTGGCAACCGTAGACCGAAATTGTGTTGTGCTTTTGCCCATTAATGGGATAGATTATTGGAAACAGTAGTCTATTTGCGTATAGGGTTGTCCTTTGTAGTTCTCCATACAAATTTTAAAGAATCTCAGTCATCTGGTTGTTTTAGGGTTTACAGTCTTTACAAGGCTATTAGTCTGGTACAGAAGCGCGTCTTACTCTAAGGCTTATAGTAAGAAAGGCTTCTGCGAAGCCGTCGTTGCTCGAAGCTCTGCTATTACCAAACAGTCTGCATACATACAATAACGAGCGCCTTATTGTCCACGTGGCTAGCTTAGTATTACCGCTAATTCAATTACAAATCTTATAAGGGTTGCTGCCAATTAAAATAAACAATTAATATGCTCATCACTCGAAAATTCTGGTAGATGTGAACCTCGAAATATCACACAGCAGATAGAGTCGCTACCACTGCACTCAACAATTGATGTAATGAAATAGTTATCATACATTTCAAGTATACTTTGCAAAACAATTTTTATGTGCTACTAATAAATAAGAGTAAATACCAACTAATATTACTGTTAAATAATATAGTAAGGCCAATTAATTATTTTCAACATCGTATTCCAAAGAATCTTCGGAAAATGTCGAGAGATCTCTTTCTCGAAGTTGGACTTACCTAACTGGATTGCCTGTCCTAGGTATACGTAATGGTCAACAACTTCAAGTGTAGTGTTCCCAACATGAACTGGAGAGGGTACAACATCGGCATTTGACATAATTTTCGTCTTATCCATGTTCATCCTGAGACCCACTCTTTGGGAAGCACTACGGAGATCTTCGAGCATTGTGTTCAGGTCTTCCATGGTCTCAGCCATAAGGACTATATCATCGGCAAAACGAAGGTGTGTTAGGTACTGGCCATTAATGTTGATGCCGAGTCCTTTCCAGTCCACGAGCTTAAAGATGTCCTCCAACGCAGCCGTGAACAGTTTCGGAGAAATAACGTCTCCCTGTCTCACACCACGCTGCAGTTGGATAGGATTTGTGCTCTGGTTCTGTACTCGGATCGACATGGTGGCATTTTTGTATAAGTACCTCAACACCTCGATATACCTATAGTCCACTTGGCACCTTTGGAGAGACTGCAGCACCGCCCAGGTTTCGATCGAATCAAATGCTTTCTCATAGTCCACGAACGCCAAGCAAAGTGGCAGATTATACTCCTCGGTCTTCTGTATAACCTGCCGCAGCGTATGGATGTGGTCTATGGTGCTAAACTGTATAATCTAATCATATTAATTTTATATCCGCAAAATCCCAGTACACTTATCAGAAACACCCACAGATTGTCCACAATTATCACTTTACGATGCATACTATACAGATCAGATAATTTAATCATCGACTCATGCGCAGATTGAGCTTCCAATAATAATATCGAGACGCTTTCAATCTTATAGCTGCAAAGCAAAATGCACTTTATCGACACCCACATAAATTGAAGAAAACGGTATATTCTAAAATGTGTCCTTAAGAGCTGTTTTTGGGGAGAACTATTGCTTTGAGGAGCTATCGGCCGATCGAATTGATACACGGTAAGAGAATTAAATCAATATTATCTGTGCTGATATTCACTTACCCTATGGCTTTGCTTGTATTTGAAGGTATGGAGTCGAAAACTAATCTATTTTTACAGGAATTTAACCGGAGCAGGAAAATGGACCACAAAGCTATTCTTAATTGCCATGGTACCGCAGCAAAAAATAATTGCCACCGTACCATCAATGGTACTTTCCTAAGGGTGATTTTTAGACATGTGACAAATCTCTCAGAATGTGTTCAACTGAAGAAAACTAAAAAATTACTCTAAGACAAATGGGCCGCCCCCCCTTATACTTCTTTGAGAAAGTTGTTTAATTTCATAAACTGAAAAACTTTCTCATAGTTTGTCACTGGTCCAAGCAAAAACCCTGAAGAATTTTGTTACCAAATAATTTTTAATATATGCGTTATTCATTTATTAAATAATCTAGCGTATTCCTTTTATTAAATCAATAAAATACTTTTAGTTGGATGTCTGAACTTAAAGATAACAAGTCGTAATATTACAAGCAAATCAAAAATGTAAGAATAAATAACATTCGCCTATCGATTTCTTTACACAAAGGACTCGTTAATTCAGAAAGTAACTCACAAGTTTCCTTAAAAACAACAATTTATTCAAAGAACAACGAAATCGTTTCGATATCATAACGACGACCTCTTGTTGTCGTTTGATATGTAAATTTGTGAAAATTAAGAACATACTGTTGAAAACAGAACAGTTGCGTTTGTTTTCCTCTGTTGTAGGTATTCGACGGAATCAATTTGATTTTTGATTCGGAAGAAATTGTTGATTTTTCTTACACTCAGAAGCTCTCATAATATCTTCTATGGTGATAGATAAAGATGCTTCAGTTACTTGTTATTATTTCCAATTATGATCATGACGACCCACGATCAGCAATAAAAATATTTCTGATTTTCTTTCCTAAAGTATCTTAAAAGTTACTCCTTTTTTCGTTAGCTGAAATGACCACTTAATACGTTGTAACTTTACCGATACTTGCTTATTTTTTTCACTTAACACATTGTGTGTGGCATTAGTTAGCTTTGTTTAAACATTTGTGCCTACAAGTTTTAAAACATTGGTGTTCACGGTTTTTAAATAAATTAAGACAATGCAAATTCTTTAAAATTCTCCTTATAAAACCGCAATTTCACGCTTAAACCCCTAATAATAACGTTTTCACTCCTCTTGCTCAAAAAGTGCGTCATTGTAACGTACAAGAGTCGAGATAAAATAGCATAATAAGCCCTAGGGGATAAAGTTTTTTCTTTTTTAATGTTTGTCTATTACCAATGAGCCTACTAAAACGAAGAAGTCTTTATTCATAATCACGAATAAAAACTCGCTCGACTTAATACGAGGGGTCTATTACGAAAAGTTTAATGCGATACACGCAGCTGCGTCCGTGCTTCGTTCTGATTGATTCCTATTACAAAGCACTTGCGTATGCGATATTGCAAAGTGATTGCGTAAATTTGACAGTTTATCTCTAGTGGATCCATCATTATTCGTTCAATAGACTATGGACTACGATGCTATATTAAAAATATTTGTAATAACAACAACCGACGAACTGCGGACGACTATCGTGACCAAGTTTCGTAGTAGGCCCCCAGTTTCTCATTCTTATTTTTGAAAATGGAACTAAAAGCATCTCTTCGGTGAAATCATACACTTATTTATACTCTGTGTACAGAGTGAATCGTAGAATGCGTGTTTGTGTTGCTTAGCTGTGCTACAGCGGAAATTAAAAAAAGGTACCGTGGCGCGAAATCTTTAGAATTTTTCTATAATTACAAACTGATTGAATTGTGTGACTGTAATAGGAAAGAAATAATTTTAATCTTTTGCCGTCAAGCACAAATCATTTATTTAAATATTGTACAAAAAGATTATGAAGTGGAGGATAGAGAAACGAGTGGATTCGTTTACGGAAGTAGGTGCATGTATAAACTATTTAATATTGTTTTTTATTTTCTCGCAATCGTAGTGAAAAGTATAGTGTAACACACGACGCTAAAACCCATTGTAACTCGGTTTCTATTTATTCCCTCGCTAAAGCTCGGGAATAAAACTACCTCGTATGCAATGGGTAATTTTAGCGTCTTGTATAACAATCTACTATTATACAGGATGTAGACGAACATATGAAAATAGATTTAACTACTTAAGTAAGTTGAAATCGAGTAGAAAAACTCAGACGCTTCATAAACTTTCACTGTTCTACATCGAAGAATACGATGGACATACAGACATTTTTTTACAATTTGGAACGAGTTCTTAAAATTATCTTTGATAATTATAGTAAAAAAAATAAAGCTTGAGGATTCTGAAATGTTAGAAGCTCGTGAATCTCTTGTGAAAACCAGTTAAATATAATTATAGACTTTATTTGACATTTAAGTTTACTCAGTTGATGAGAACACATTGAGCAGCACTAATTTTGATCAATTAAACCAAATTATTAATATTTTTTTATTATATTTTCACTCCTCTAACAAAAATAAAGATTCTTTTTTTTAAAAATATAAGTAATCTGAAATGGCAACGTGGCGTTATTCCAGTACAAATCTAAAAGGACTTATGCTTCATAGCCCCCGGGCCAGTTTAATATAAAAAAATGAAAAAATATTTAAATAGATTTTGGAGGCACTGGGTACTGGTCAGAAGGGAATAAAAAAGAAAATTAATAAAATATTAAACTGCCCCCAGGGGCAATGCAGCATAAGTCAATAAAAGTGGGTCAATATTCTTGTTATTTCTTTACACTTGTAATAAATGTGTAAACATCTTCGCTTATAGAGCAAAACGGCACACTAATCCGATAAGAGCTACCGGACAGACGAACAGACAAGCAGATATGTGCAAGCAAACACTTTCACCGTGCGCACGCGACGGCAACCGGTCCCGGGTTCGATTCCCGATAACAGGCCACTTAATGAGAATCTAGTTAATTGATTTATTGGACAGCCCTGATTGTGAAAAGTACAAGTATAAATAATTGCCCAACATATTTGTAGGGCATTAATTACAATTTGATATAAGGGAAATAGGCGTTGAAATGGTGTTATTGGATATAATATACTATCATTTTGCAACTCATGTTGTTTTTGGCTTGAATAAAATGATAATAATCCAAATTGTAAAAGAAGTTACAAAGAGGGATGACCATTTCTGACCTGTCTAAATTTTGTTTTTATCAATTATCGTGAACTTATAAAGAAGTAATACTTCATAAAATTGCATTATTATTGTTATTTATAAATTGCTACTAAAAAATCGATGATACAGAAATAGAGATGATTAATAATAAAGATTAGCATTATACTAGAAGATACCTATTGATTTTACCACTACTTACACATTTTTCTGACGACCTGAGTGGTGCAGTGGTCAACATGCCGCCTACCACGCAAGAGGTCCCGGGTTCGATTCCCGGCCAGGCAGAAATTGAAATGATGAATTTTAATTTCTGTGACGGGTCTGGGTGTTACTATGTATAATAAGTATATATTTAAAAAGTATATAAGTAGTATATCAGTTGTCTAGCACCCATATTACAAGCTTTGCTTAGTTTGGGGCTAGATGGCGCTGTGTGAAATTGTCCAAGCATTTATTATTTATTTATTTATTATTTATTTTCTGGTTGCCAAATTAAAAATCAATAAATACTAGTGTTCTACGGTCATAGCAACTAAGTACTTATTCAAATGTTATCATTACATCAACTACATGTCATCAACTTTTAAATAAAGCTATTTGACAGATCACATCACAGCTTATATGGGAATATCATTGTTTTTTTAGTAGGTATATACCTACGTCACTTATTCATATTATTATTCTTTATTTGCGTTCTTGTTGTATATATGGTGTTTACAATATAAAGTTCCTTACAAACTAGAAAATAATCTTATATGTTTTATTAATACTGGGCGGATTATTCTACTTATTGTTGGTAAAGTAGAGTATATAGGTAATACTTATGTCAATAAGATTTTCGATTCTTCTTATAGAAGACCAGTGCCCAAAATGAACGGTAATGCCATAATATAATTCCGTGGGTGGCCTTTCCTACAACCTACTATACTACCTATTTGCTTCTTGTTTATTTATCAAAATATAATAGCAAATCTTGACAGCTGATGTTTCAGTGATACATAGTAGAATCTTCAGCATCAATAAAGCTTTGGAATTTATTGCTACTCAAAATTTAAGCAACGTGGAGCTTAGATGTAGAGCCTTTAGGCACTAAACAGGTGCCAGGTTTATTAGATCTGACACAACCTTTTATCTGAAATCTGAATGGGCAATCAAAGCTATGTTTATTTAGCCTTGTTTGTTCCCCAAGTAACTTAGAAGTTGAAATCCTTCCACACTTAATTACTGCGAAGACAAGACAATAGGGAGTCATATTACTCAGTATCACGTTACTAGATAGATTGAAGATTAGTTGGATATCTCGGAATTCCCTGAATTTTGTCTTTAATCTGATCTTTGAGTGCCTATAATTAGAAAGAGGGATTGATTATTTATTATCAGAATCTATTGTATTGATAGTTTTATCCCTCGAAAATATTTCCAGCTAAGATGGCACAATCAAGAAAGATATATAGTAGTCAGCTACACTTATCCTACTCATGTTGTTTGGATGTTTGTTCCTCAATCACGCAAAAACGACTGAACATAGCCCCTAATTTTAAAAATCTATCGCAATCGCTTTCGTTTGACAGATGGATGTGACACATTGCTGCATTTCTTTGGAAAGTTTTTATTTGTGCCATAAAGAAGTTTCAATGTGTTACATCCTGAAAGCGATTGGGATAGATTTTGAAATTAGACAAAGAAAGGCTGATTTGGGTGAAACTTGACACACAGATAGTTTATAGCCTGGATTACCACTCTGAAAGCGCTGGTCTGCGCCGTCGTCGTCGTCGGGAATCTCAAACACGTTACTTTTATAAAGAGTTTAATTTACCAAGCCAAAATAGCCAAATCCACAATTATATGTCGTCGATAGTCTCTTTTTTTCCTAGTTCCGTCAATGTCAGTCATGCCGGCAGCGGTCGCGCTGGCCAGCGTCTTTATTCATCAAAAAAGTCCATAACATACCTTAGGTTACTTTTTATCTCGGTCATGTGTTCCTTAGGGATTTTCCGATCACGTGGACGAAGTCGCGGGTGGAAGCTAGTATTGTTATTATAAATCGAACTGCCTAGGTCGACCGTAATGCAGCTCATCCAATTTGAGGTTAAAACGAAACAGTAAGAAATTAATGGTTCATATTTTACAGAAAAACATACACACATTTAAAAATTTTGGAGTCTTCTTTTTACTACATCTGAATGAAATTTGTGTCAAAAGACGTCTTACTATTCCAAGAAAATAATTAAACGATAGATTAGCAATACTCACAAAGTAATATCTAATTTAGCAACCAAGATTTAAGTAATTGTATTAAATGTTAATGTACAATTTTCAACTTTATCACCAGAAAATAAAATAAAGTTTAGTTTTGAGAAAGCAAAGATAGGTGTTGAGGTGAGGACATAAATCGAGTGTCGGCATATGAATACGGCGGGCACAATGCGATGTCTACCCGAGAATCGAACGGGCGACAACGGTATAAATCCAGTAGGAACTATCACCTGTATCTTTTCAGCTAAATACACTGCGAACTGCGAGAAATGCGTAGAGCTACTAAACGAAGAACTTTAGTTCATTTAAAAATATCAGAAATTGTTTAACTTTAAATATATTTAAGGTTACAGCGAAATACAGTGTTTTTTAGTTTTTTTTTACTCAATAAAATATACAAGACAAGCTTCTCGTCAATTATTTTTATTATAATACTCGTAAGTAAAAGAAGCAGAACAGCATTTTCCAAAGACGGAATGTCAAAACCCGAAATAATATTTTCTGATCTCGGCGGAATTAAAGAAAAATTAAAAAATAATATGAGGTGGAACCAAAAAACGTTTTTTTCACTCCTCTTGCTCAAAAAGTGCGTCATTGTAACGTTCAAGAGTCGAGATAAAATAGCATAATAAGCCCTAGGGGATAAAGTTTTTTCTTTTTTAATGTTTGTCTATTACCAATGAGCGTACTAAAACGAAAAAGTCTTTATTCATAATCACGAATAAAAACTCGCTCGACTTAATACTGGGGGTCTATTACGAAAAGTTTAATGCGATACCCGCGGCTGCGTCCGTGCTTCGTTCTGGTTGATTCCTATTACAAAGCACTTGCGTATGCGATGTTGCAAAGTGATTGCGTAAATTTGACAGTTTCTCTCTAGTGGATCCGTCATTATTCGTTCAATAGACTATGGGCTACGATAGCTACACTGAAAATATTTGTAATAACTATAACCGACGAACTGCGGACGTCTATCGTGACCAAGTTTCGTAATAGGCCCCCAGTTTCTCATTCTTATTTTTGAAAATGGAACTAAAAGCATCTCTTCGGTGAAATCATAGACTTATTTATACTCTGTGCACAGAGTGAATCGTAGAGTGCGTGTTTGTGTTGTTTAGCTGCTACGGCAGAAATTAAAAAAAGGTACCATGGCGCGAAATCTTTAGATTTTTTTTATAATTACAAACTGATTGAATTGTGTGACTGTAATAGGAAAGAAATAATTTTAATCTTCTGCCGTCAAGCACAAATCATTTATTTAAATATTGTACAAAAAGTTTATGAAGTGGAGGATAGGAAAACGAGTGGATTCGTTTACAGAAGTAAGTAGGTATAAACTATTTAATATTGTATTTTATTTTCTCGCAATCGTAGTGAAAAGTATAGTGTAACACACGACGCTAAAACCCATTGTAACTCGGTTTCTATTTATTTATCTAAAAATACCTCGTATGCAATGGGTAATTTTAGCGTCTTGTATAACAATCTACTATTTTTTGGCTGGCCAATATTTTGTATGGGATTATGTTTTTTTTTTTTTTGGTTTTTCGACCTACGTTCCTTGGAGAATGTTTTTTAGTTTTAACCTTTGTTTCAGAATCATCACATCATTTGGTTCCACCTATATTCCGTCATAACGCAATTTTAATGTTGAATTCACCAAAGTCTGAGATTATCGCTTCCAATACCATGAGTTCCTATCGACTTCTATGCAAAATAGTGCACCTAACGCACGAAGTATGCCTCGAACTAACAATATTAGCAACATCACGACTACATGTAAATGAGCCGGGATTCATTCAGCAACCGTCGTATTCTAAATTTCAATGCCAACGTTGCGGTTTGCGCATGCGCAACGAACATCGGGAAATGTCGATCAAGCCAGCAGCAGCGCGAGAGAAACGCCAGCCAGCTTATCGCATGTGCTTTGAAAATCGGACTACTTTTAGAACGTGTACGATCTTATTTGAGATTGTTCTAGAAATAGCTTCAAATCAAATATATTAATATTTGAAGCTATTTCTTTGACCTTGTCCCGAAAAGGGCGAATTCGTCGCGATTTCAATTTAATTGCATTGTATGCGTCTATTTTATATTTTGAGATTGTCATAATCAAGTAAATTTTTTTTTAGTTCTAATGCAGACAAATCAGTAATAATTTACCGAACGTTTGATATTCCGTTCATCTTTATCATTAATTCATTTATTTCAGACAATTACAGTCCATAGGGTTAGTAACAATAATCTTAAACCTATGTTAGTTAAATTGGTATCATCGACCTGCACGTTTAACATGCAAATCGATGAACCTGTGATACAAACTGTACAACTGTTTATAACAAATATTATTATTTAATTTCGCTTATATTACTTCGAAAGAGAAAGTAAAACATACTATAACTGCTGCTTATCTTCTCGTGCGATGCGAGTCGTTAAAGTCCACTAACTAAGGGATTGAGTTTTATGTTGTATCTTATTCACATGACCACATTCACATTACCGTTACGATGGCATATTTCATGCAGTTAATACTCTACGTACTACTCTTTAATTAGTTTCACTAGATACCAAAGCTAAACATAATTTACCTATCATCTTAGAGACAACATAAACACTATACAGGGTGAAATCGAAGGCATTGGCAATTTAAGAATCTAACTGCGATGACGACTGTCGCTCAGAAAATCGACTCATGACTTGTAGGTAGAGATTGATAACGTTATTTTTAAATGTAACGTTATTTCTTACTTTTTACCGTTACTTTTAACATTAACGTTATATCAATAAATAACGTTACTTTAGATAATGTAACATTGAAATTAACGTTATTTCAGTAAATAACGTTAATTTTAACGTTGTTTCTTTCTTTTTGTTACCGTTACTTTAAAATTAACGTTATTCCAATTAACCACGTTATATTTTTACCGCTATATTTAACGATAATTTTACCGGTACAATAATTTTAACATTATTTTTACCGATAAAATGTTTTAACGTTATTTTTAACGTATTTTTTTTTAATCGTTATTTTTTTAACGGTATTTCAATCCCTGCTTGTAGGACCATTTTACACGGGTCGATTTTCCGGGCGGTTTGCTAGGCGACTTTAGTTGAACTTTAATGATAATTTGATTTTACAAGATTCTCAGTATAAAAGATTTCCAATGAGTTCTATTCCACCCTATAGAAGTTTAGAGGTAAATATACAAATTAAAAATGTAGTTTCTAACATAGCTTTACTTTATCGTAGCTCAGTGGGATATACAGACCTATAGAAAAGGTTTCAACCATATTAATCTTTATTCTCTGTATACCCTATGCCGCCCTATGGCATAAACGAACTCAAGACTCAAGAATTAAGAAAAACTATGTAAAAGAGATATTCCAAAATGCATTTATCTCTAAGACACGTTAAGCTGTTGGTCCCAGTTGCATATACAATCATTACCACCCAGAGATCTGCATTGAGACCGCATGGTGTGTCAGGTTAGGTATACCTATATATGTTATCCATTCATAAGGGAGAATAGGCTAGAACCCACTAAACTAAACGTGGAGTATGGTTACTTGCCAATATGGTGACACTGTTTCCAGTTATTTATCTCATCCTTCTTTCTATAACATTATTATGTGAATCTAGCTAGAGGACTATGAGATTTCACTAGCCCAGCAGTGTCGTCGCAGTTGACAGCGAAACCAAGTCCCGCTACCCGTCAAGATGGCAGCACTTCCTTCAAACTTTAATGGGTCGTTAATTAACACATGCTCGCACGTCCCGCTATAAATCTCCAGATAGTCGACAGTCGATAGCGCCGACATTGTCGATGTGTCGATAACGCCGCAGCCGGACACCACTATTTATCTTCGCAATCACAAGTGTTATCTTTTGAGCTAATTCTGTTAGGCCTTTTATGAAACAACGCTGTTGGTTGGTCCTTATCTGCAAATGACTTGCTGCAATTTATCTTCACATATTGATTAAAATTTGCACACAGCTAAATGCTTTAGAATGGAATGACAGTAAGCGATCGGTCAGACCAAAGGATTGTGCGTTCTGTACGATTGTTTGCTGTGGTCAACAAAGTGTAAGAACATTTTGCTACGCTACAGCATCACCAATTATCTCCAAACTGCGAATCCCATATTATACCTTTCTAGATCTCTCCATAGACTCACTTACAGTAGCTCAAGCATAATTTTTTAAAATTTTTTTTTTTTAGTCAACCTAATAAAAGGTAAAGAAGGAGTCTTCCGACAAACTGGTGAGGCATGTAAAACTACGCCTTGGCTGTGTACATACACAATTCACGCACACACATGTAACAAAACTACGCCTTGGATTTCCATATCGAACCCTGCCGCCCGGCCCCTACCCGCCCCCTTGTACGCACACATGTACCATCAAAAATCAGCCTCACTTCGTTGTTCGCAACCACTTCGCAACGCTCCATCTTACTTTTTTATTTGATTTGAGTTTTTTGTATTTTATTTCCCTTTTTTATCTTATCCGTACCTTGAAATATTTACATTTTGCACCTTGTTTTCTTTGGATAGATCAGCTTGATAATCAATTGAAATGAAACCATGGTTTTATAGATCATTCGATTGGCTCTAGCTTTAGATTTCCATAGTGTTAATAGTACAACACACAGCTTCTACATCTACTTACAAGCCATCATCTTACTGGTCCAATTTCATTAATATTCCTCGCTACCGGCTAGAATTCCTCAGTCGGTCGGTCCATCACACAGGCCTCGATAAAACATAACATTTCATCGTTCTAATTAATATCCATATGAATATGTACACGTCGTTAGAGCTCCCTCTAATCAAAACTTTGTTATTTATAGTGCCTCGGCCTCAGAATTGATTTGCATATACAAGTCCTATGATAACGAATGGATACGAACCGCTTTCCTACCGTCTTTGGTAGTTATGGATATTATTACCTGTTATTGAAATGTATGGACACGAAATGGTAAGTTCGGGAACGCTAACTTTGCATTTATGTTAAGGGATGATCATCATTATATTCAAGGGATCTTTACAATTTTTTATAATTTATTTGCAATGGGCACTCTATTATAACTAAGTTTAAGCTTTCTAGTTCCCTTTTTTAATTCAAGACAGGTATAATTCAATTTGATACGCCTTAGGAAATTTATAAAGTACGGTATCTCATTCTTGAGATCATATCGACAAGCACTGATGTAAACCACTAATAAACACAGTTTATTAGAGCTCATTTTCAAAAAGAGAAAATATTCGTCGCGTTATGTAGCTGTGAACATCATTTTACCTACCTATCCAACGTCATTGGGTTCCAATAATATCCACATAAGGTTTACAATATTAATGATGACCTACATGAGCTATTAGTTAACATAGAATTTAAATTTCAATTGCCTAATGATCAACTGTATAAATCAAGAAGATCTTTCCGTATAAAGACACAATTAAGTGCTTTTGCATGTTCTCCAGGTGGCGCTAAATGTAAACAAGGGAAATTGGTGTCAAACGTAAATGTAAACATATAATATGAGTATAAACATAATGATGATTTATAATTTCAAGCCATTTTGTAAGCTTTTTTAGCTAGTAGTTTAGCTGCGCTGCACAAAATTTACAACTAGGTCACGGTATTCAAAATAATCTTTCTATAAAAATGTATCGTGCATCCAACTCAAAAAACAATGAAACTTTGGAAAGTGCTGACAGGACTACGGATAGAGTGCCTAAAATACGATTTCTTAATCAAATCTCTCCTATCAACACAACAACCTCTCATTTTTCCAATCAGCACTCAATCTGCATGTCAACCGTCCCAGCCGCATAATTCAGGCTGTACATCAATCAGTGGAGTTTCTTACTAACGAGTAGGTTTTCTCCGTCCACATATGCATAGGGAAGCCATAATTTAGACATTGCCCTGTCACTAAGTCATAGGGACTGACGACAGGTTGATTTGGCGAGTACACAAATAATAGTGGCCCACATGCGCTGGGATGTAGGGTTGGTGCTCACTGGAGGCATTTGCAAAAAATAATAAAGTGAGCTAGGAAAACACTTTCATGATAGGATCTTTATTATCAAGTTAAGGTTACAGGTAAGGTTTTTCGATCTAAACCCAAGCTATAGAGAATCTGTGCAATTTTTATCAAGAGGTTGACGAAAAAGCGATAAAACAACAAGTTACAAATAAATTGTTTAAATATTATACAAAATATATTGATAAATAAATAAATAAATAAATAAATATTTGACAACATCACATACATTGCTCCGATTCCAAAGTAAGTAGCTAAAGCACTTGTGTTATGGCAATCAGAGACAACGGTGGTATCACAAACACCCAGACCTGAGACAATATTGAAAAGTTAATTTTCTACATTGACCCAGCCGGGGATCGAACCCGGGACCTCAAGAGATGGTGACGCCTTGAAAACCGGCGTGCAAACCACTCGACCACGGAGGTCGTCAATTGATATTCTTTAATAACTGCTCAAAGCTCAGCAGTTGTATGGATCATTATGGATGTGGAAATTTCAGAACAAACGCCTCTCTAAATGGACTAAATCCAGCCTAACGAATGACTTCCAATTGTCTTTTGGCACGAAACAAAATTTATAATTCCCCGTTGTAAAAAAAACTCTAATACTTGTTTATCCTTATAAATATCGTACATCGGTCCTTCTTAAATAGTGCACGAAATTTTAAGGGGTTCCCGATTTCAATGTTGGTGCCGTAGTAAAAGTTGTTTGTATGCATGAGTACATTGACCCCTTAAAATTTCGTGCACTATAGAAGGACCTTATATAAGCACAGCCATCCCCATAATGACTTTCTTGGTCACATTTTCAAGCAAAGAATTTTGACATTACTTTTTCTTACCTTGTTTGTATGTCCCATATGCATTGTAGTGTTGATTCTGTCTCCCGATGTTGGTTGATTTTTTTATATTGCATTGAACTGAATTATCAATGAACCGTATCAATGAAATTTTATGTTTTGTTCTTCATGTTTTATTTTGTTCGCTGATGTGTAATAATTAGATAAAGAGCGTCTCACACCTCTCTCATGTCAATGTCAATGTCACAGACTAGGTACCTAGTCTATTCGTTGACAGATAACTATTTGGACAAGTAAAAAAGACGAGTGAATATTGTGTTTTTTTTTGTGTTGCCTTTTGTGCACGTGGATTACCCATACTGCATTGGTTTATATTGTTTTCATTTTTTTTTAGTTTTCTTTAAATTGTAATGTTTAGTTTTATAGTATGTTTTGCCGGTCATTGTTCCGTGGCATCACCAAACCGGTTCCAACGGAAGATCAGCACTTGGTCAGGGGCCAAGTATTATGCTGAGTTGGGACCGATTTGGGACAAATCGTAACCATCAATGTATTTTAAAATAGTTGTTTTGTCTCAAATAAAGATTTTTCTATTTCTGTTTCTATTTCTACATAGAATTCTGACAGTGTACACCTACCACATCCCACGTAAATAACAATCTACGCAAACGAGGCGTGTTGATATTGGCTTGGCGAGCACAAATAACGCTCGTGCGAGCGGATAGGGCTCGCGAGCGGAAATATGTGAGCTTAATTGTGTGCATGGGAGCCTAACGGACCCGCTGAAATATGATAACAATGACAGTGTTGCTGAGATATGTGAGCTAATGGGACGAGAGCGGAGCAATGCGGATTGTAAAACGTTCTACATAGCTGTGTGGGCATGTTTATGTTGGCTATCAGTTACCTGTGACAGAGATAGTATAGGCGCGTGCGCTTTCTGGTATGTAAAATCAATTCGAATAAAACACTTTTACGACGACTCATGTGATAACCATTTCTTAAGAAGGACACGGTATCTTTTATTATAATTTATTTAAAAAGTTAGATAAACAAAATTTAGATAGAAAAAAATCAGCTTTGGTGATAAATGGCCACCATAGCCTGTAAAAGGTCGCATTTTGCTTTATATGTTTTTAACCGCCGCTAAGGTCTAGTGGTTCGCCCACCCGTGTAAGACGCAGGGGTCCCGGGTTCGAATCCCAGGGGGGTTCAATTTGTACTCGGTTCGGTTGATTTTACAGCTTATTTTAGGTCCGCCTGGCCAGCAACCACCATCTTATTTAAGTCTGACGCCATCATAACAACAATTTAAAAAAAAATGTGTTCCGGCAGTTAGAGGTAAGATAGCCAGTTCCTTAGTGATAAGTATAGTATTCCGGGTGTAGTGCGCTTCCAGCACTTCGGCCTTATCGTCACTTAACATCAGGTGAGGTGAAGGCCAAGCACCACCCCGTTGTGCAAAAAAAATTGTCTTCCTAAATCCCTTTATTATAAAACCATAGGTACTACGATCAATTGTGCTATATTTCATTCAGAAGATAGTATCAACTCAGTTGCATTAACTCAGTAGAAATGACCTCTAACCCTCCTAGGACTCCAAGCAATCCCAATGCTCGTATCAACAAAAATAAAACAATTAAAGAATCCCCAACAATCGCCAATCCACATTAAGTGCGCACCTTTTAACCGCAGTTAAACGAAAGCTCTCATTAGGAACACGGTAACCGGCCGTTAGACCACTCCTTTTGTGCTAAACCTTAGGGTAAAATCCACATCAAGCTGTGCTGTGCTCTGCTAGGTGTCTGTGTCAGCACAGTTGATTGTGCACAAGCACCAACGAGATAGTTTCGAAGATGCTGACAAGCGAATCTGCTTTGTTCAAGACAACCTAAATCATGTCACACTTGCTCAGAGACTAACTCTTTAACGCGCAGGTATTCCATGTCGTATACAATAAAATTGTGCCCATTCATTTGACACTGATACTAAGCTAAGCACAGCACAGCTGTATGTTGATTAGTCAGCTTTAGTTCTTAATCTGGCGTCCATTCTTCGTGCCGCTGATAATCAGTGGCGAAACAAACGCTGTTTAAAATTAAGGCGAGGCCAGTTCACGATCTGATGAAAAGTCAGATTTTTGAACTTCCTATGTGAAGAACTGATGTAAAATCTTACTTCACAAAAATTACTGTAGACTGAAAAAGAAACAAAGAAGCAAAGTAACCGAACAGAATATTGAAAAATGGCATGGTAACTCTGTAAAAAAATCCTGAATAACACCATAAAAACTTATAAAAATAAAATTCAAATCGTCAGATTTCGTAATTTTCAACGACAGTGATATGATTTTTTATGCAAAAAGGATAGCTTTTTTATCGATCTAACACAATAACCGAGTACATTTTTAATAAATGATCCAGTATTTCAGAAATCAATAAAAATGTACTAAAATTCGTCAAATTTCTGGCGAAGCGTCAATTAAAGCTATGCAATATTCAACCTTATTCTAAAGACATAGTGAAAGAGTAAATTTCGTGAACTGGCCTCGCCTTAAGTGAATGTAGATCGTACAGTTGCAGTCGAGATTGTGTGAGTGTGACGTCAACTTTACCTGTACCGAGATTTTGAGAATGATATCCTTCGTCGTTTACAATAATGTCACGGAAGTTTAAAATGCATTAGTGGAATTAAACGAATCTTTTGATAGAGTTATTTCTCTAACTTGTCTTAAAAAATAACTGAAGCGTTGTTTGTTCGACAAATAACTGCGTTGATCCCAAAATAAGTAGCAACTGTTTCACCTCTGAAGATTACAAAATCACATGTTTGTATCATCGATCAGCAATAATGTGTTATGTTAATTAGAGACAAAATATGAACCCGTAAAAAAGTACCTACAGGGAAAAAATATTTTCACAAACTCTGAGACTGTTACCATCGGCATACTGGACTTACGGGGCGTCAAATAATCTAACCGTATATTAAATTAATTTACTTGGAGAAAAGGCTAGAGAGGCAAGAGTGCTAGAATTGGCAAAATTAAAAAAATGTAGCTCAAATATTTTACGGGTAGGTACAACACCATATCAGCTGAATTGGTAGAACAGCAACCAGAAACGCGTTAGGTGGCAAATAATTTTTCCAAGTAAGTATTATGATATTCACCTTCATAACCGTAACTTTTCCTTTGCGCTGGTAGGTCATACATCTTCACTTACATTGCATTTCGAAAGCACCACAGCCTCCAGAAATGCATAATCAGCATTTCAAAAGGCTTCGATTCTCATAAATACATGAATTCACAAGCGAACACACGGGCATGCATGTTAAAGTCGACTTCTTGTGGGTCGTGGTGCTGATAATAAAAGCGGTAGATTTATATCATAACAAGATTAGATACAGTATTTTTTTATAAATATCATAATGAGGATCAGAAACAGGTTTGAATCCTATAGTTTTATTGGTATAATATAAAAACATATTCATAGCTATGAAACTTAGTGAAAGATTTTTTAAAATCCGTTTAGAAATGGTTTAGTTATAAGGGTTTTGAAGGAAATGCCAAGCTCAATGCAATATGTGCTTTATCACGTACGACATAAGGTTCGCGTACGTTTCGATGACGTCATAATGAAAAATGACAGTGTTTTAGCTCGTTTTAGTTCGTATAGCTTCCCAGGTTTAAGAGATATCGTAAAAATATAAGCTTTCTGATAAGCCACTAAACAAATATCGTTACTGATCCTCCGACATCCACTGGGTGTAGGCCTCCCCCAAGGATCGCCACAACGATCGGTCCTGCTCACTGGGTGTAGGCCTCCCCCAAGGATCTCCACAACGATCGGTCCTGCTTGGCCCGCATCCAGCAGCTTCCCGCGACCTTCACCAGATTGTCGGTCCACCTTGTCGAGGGCCTACTTGTCATCCGGTGCGCAGTTGCCATTCCAGAACCATTCCGCCCCAAAGGACATCGGTTCTTCTCGCTATGTGTCCCGCCCACTCCCACTTCATGATTGATCAACCTTTTTATAATCATGTAATAAACTGGTTTCTAATATTTATATTTATTTTGAAGCATTATTATCTGCTTTCCAATTATCATTAAGGGTCCATGATACGAAAACATGCTTTGCGCGGGCCATATTCAGAGAGTATCATTATTTTAGAGAGTGTTCTATAAATGAAGCTGCACATTTTCTTATTAGATATACTTATGGACTGAAAAGCGCAAATATATTTAAAGACCTCACTTGTATTCTTTGAGCCAAATTCCAAGTATTGAGATAGATAAACCTTCAAATCTATTATTAAAAGTATTACCTCTTCCTATTATTTCTTTATAACAAGTGCGTGGTTTACTGATATGCAAGATAATAAGAAAGTCATGCGAAAATCTTTTCTACTAATTTTGGCATAAAACCCCAAAGTAGCTAAGCTGTATTTATGTGCACGAGCCGAACAAAATTTACTATGTATTAGGTTTTCTATGGCTACTTACTAAATTCAGCCATTTAAATAAATACTGATCGTTTTCATGCGACGCGAGGGCGATAGATAAAATTTTATGTTCTTCTCGATTTGTGATCGCATTTAACATAATATACTGGTTAATAAATCAACTTTACTTTATGTTACTTTGGACCAAAAGACATACGGAATACGCTATATCCATGAGTTAGTTTTAGTCGTTATTTTGATATGCAACTATATTTTTTGTATGTCAAATAATAAGTTATTTTACTTCAAGCACTGCACACACTGACCACAGAGTATGTCATATTCTAAGTTCGATTCCCGACGCATGCAATAGGGTTGACTTTGACGTCACAATCAAGAAATAGTTATTTTTCAGCTGTATGTTAAAACAATACATTGGTGAATGATTCCTGGTACCACCACATTAAATAGTCTCAAGTAAACTCCACAGAACCATGACGTAACTTTCAATCTGGTAACAATAATCACAAGATATGTTTTTTATTATCATGTTTTTATTAGGTCGCTTTCCTTTTTTAATATTTTTTACTTATAACTATATGTAACTATTATATTTCACTGCAGGATGTAGAAGCCTCTCCCGTGGGAGGCATTAGTAAACCTTATTAAAAGGTAGGTATATTCAAAAATCGCCCCTGCTTCCCAAAATACCAAAATACTTTCCCAAGTACTAACGTAATGAACTGCAGATCGCTATGTTATACCGTTTCTATCGAATGCTGCTGTCCAATTTCTGGTCCACAAAGGTGTTAGATCCCCTTCTTTCGGAGCCAGCTTCTACTCTAAGTCAAAAGACGCCTTTAACAATACCCCTAAATATGAAGAGGCGGTTCTATTATATGTACTCTGCCGGATGCCTCATAGTAAACATTAACTTGCTATACCACCCACTCCGGCGATGTCCTTCCAATGTCGTACTCTCTAGCTCAGGTTAAATCGAACCAATATTCACAATCACATAGATATTGCAAACTGAAAGCGCACAAACGTGTCTTCATTAACATTTATCGGTGGATCACAAAGGCTGAGTGCTTGCAATTATCAGTACTGACTACTCCAGTACCGTAATTAGGGGATTGGAATCATGTTATTATTTTAATTTTAATAAATTTACGTCCCGCTTAATATGTTTGTGCAAAAGTAGGTAAAAGAAAATTTTGACACCAAAGCGTCACACACATATTGTCAACCCTGATCTTAAAGTCAGGACACAACGGAATGGTAAAGCTCAAGATTTTACAATAACACCTAGGGCCTTTTTTTAAAGGCGTCGAGCGCTCTTTACTTTTCATTTTCATTGGACATTCATTCGACTGTGTTCTGAAAAGCATGCGAAAACTCGTGGTTGCATTCAGTTATTAAAATCTCTTACGATCCCAAGTCTCATTCAACTTGGTGTGTAGGTAGGTGTCTTGTTGGTAGGGTCTAAGTATAATAATTAAGGGGAAACTATATCTTCTAGCTAGGACAATCTAAGAGATAACCGCAAAGGCTTTCTTTAGATAGGAACGAACGTTAGAATTATTTTATTTATATCACGTGTAGCTGATCGAAAGGAGGATTCCTCACTATGTCGCCAGATCTCAAAGCTATTCCAACCCGATCAAAAGCTTCGATCTCACCAACAGCAGCAAGCTCCTTAACAATTCCCCATCAGAGTTCAAAATGGTCAGCCAGTTCTGTAGAAGGCACAAAATCGGTATCTAGGCTTTTATCGCGACTAACCCTGACTACAGCGCTGTTGCCTTCGTTACCATTGTCTAAATACCGTTGCATTATCGTATCGTAATAGACCATAAGCGGGCTATGTGCATGTCTCCTAACGATATGGGGAGTTTAAGCGGCATACATAATGCGCTCGTTGGTAGAATGGCATAATAACAGAGTGCACCTTGCTTAATGGGGCGTTTAGTCTAACTTGCGTAATGAAATTGTAATGTGCGCATGTAATTGATTGTCTGAATATTTATGGGACACTTTGATGGACATGGAAGGTGGTAAAAAGCATATTTCAAGTCTTAGTAAAATGCCTGTCATAATGATTTAAGGAGTAACAAGTTAACGTGTCTTGCTTCGAACGGAATTTTTAACAGCTCAGGACATATACCTAGTTTCTGTGCATAATAAATATCAGAAGTTATCAAAAGTAAAACTGCTGCGGCAAATAAATATATTTACAGATGTCCTGATATCCTTCTACGTCTTTAAAATACTTTTCGCAATTGTGCATCTTTGCATCAGTTGAAATTTTCTATAAGTACAAGTCTTCCCAAATATTATGATGATGCAAATGAGGTGATACCTCATTTGCATCTACATAATATTTGGGAAGATACGTCACTACTGCTACAGCATCTGCATTTTAAAATAATATACCATTCTAGATTATGCTCTTCTGATGCACTTCGTCAACACTTCTGTTAAAAAAACTACCCAGATGCTTCCACTGGTTACAATTTTCAATTTTTAAACTCCTCAACGCCTCACTTCCTTCGGACGTGTGTGTGTCCACGTCTTTACCGACCACTTGTGTCCGTAAAGCTGTAAATACCTCGTGTATGCCTCATGTCCACTTATCTCACAGTCACGACGTCACTCGCGCGACTTTTATCGCCCATTTGCGCAACAAGTGCACGACAATCGTACGTGTCCCTTGTCTTTATTAGTGCACTGACCGATATCTGATATTACGTCTAAGGGAAATGACTTTATTTTGATATTACGCAAACTGCTGTTTCACACTGCACTCCGCTCGATGGCAGCTATGTCCGCCTTTTCTCCCGATAGGGTCGCTAGTGTAGTTGGAGGCATCTCATTTTGACAGCTCCATAGAGTATGTATGGGGTTTTAGTTTTGTTATTTAATTTTGTTAAAAATGGCGGGAAAATACGGATCGTGGTCCGTAAATGAACTAAAAAAGGGATTGGCAAAAATAAATGCAAGAATAGCTGGCAAAAAGGAAGACCTCATTGAAAGGTAAACATGAATAATAATCCCCGAATGTTACAGTTTGTCTTTTTGAAGCAACACCATCACACTTTCATCAACGATTATTTTTGACTTTCATATTATTTTTTGTTACAGATTGGCTGCATAATATGATAGAAATAACAACTTTCAATACAATATTCTAGGGGACACTGTAGCGGAACCATTATCAAACATTATATGGCCTCCAAATGAGGATTTCGTTACACTACATCAAATGTCTACAGTGCCTCCAATAGATATTGTCAATATAAATAACCATTTCCTAAGTGTTTATGTACTAAATGAAGGAATGAGCATGTGTGCAGCAAATATAAATCAAATATCAAATTTAAATGCCAGTTCTTTATTTACCATATTGCGCCTTAACTTTACAATAATTATTAAGTAGAAACTCATTAGCTGGAGTAAGAATACGAACATTCATTTTGCATCCAGATGGATAATACAAGAGATGGTTGACCGTAGGCCCTAATATATTAAAAACAAGCCAGAAGTGCTCACAACTATCAAATCCAGTATAAAATTTGAGTTCACTAATCTTTGAGGCAGATTGCAAGTTTTCAATACAAAATGAATTAAGCTGAGTGCTAGTTTTCAATACAAAATGAATTAAGCTGAGTGCTAGTTTTCAATACAAAATGAAATAAGCTGAGTGCTTGTCATATTATGCACCTCTTTTTGTTCATATTCATTTGATTCCAAAGTTTTCATCTCTATCTCTACTTCATTGCATGGCTCTGGTGCGATAGGCATTTATGAACTAGACACTGATGGAAAATGCAAAGAGTCCTTTCTGAGTGCTCGTTTTGTAATGCGTTCTTGTCTCTGTTTTACAGAATCTTGATTTTTTTTGTCCAATTAAACTGGCTTGGCACGGCATCTTTCTTAAGTCTAGGCTTTGCTGTAAATAAAACAAAAATATTGTTCAAAAGAAAATTGAGGTTATGTTAGAATTGAATAAAAAATATCAATCTGAATATTTCAGCTTGTTTATTAAATACTATTTATATATTAAATACAGACTACTTACGATTTTCTACAACAGAATAGCATTGTGTAATCTGTTTCAACAAAATGTTTTTTACAAATTCGTGTATTTTTTGTGAGCGTATATTTAGGTCTTCTTATAGCTACGATCCACTTTTTCTCAACTGTATATCTTTGGGAAACCTGTGTCCCGATGTTCTCGATGAGCAAAATGGCACTACACAACCCTGAGGCATATTAATTTCACATTTAAAAGTGCAACACCCAAATTCACCCAATATTTACATAGAAATAAAAGGAGTTTGACAGATAGCATGACTCCAAACTCACTAGCGCCATCTGCTTTAAGCTTTTGAGATTAGCTGCCATTGTAAATTACTGATTTGATAGTTAGTCTCGAACACGTTATACGCTACTTTTCAAACTTGTGATGTTTTAAACACAATTATAATTGCTTGAACTTAGATTGCTAGTGTTATCGAATTACAGATTATACAATGAGTAAAAGCTTATTTGATTTTGGACTTTCTTTACAGTAAATGAAATTAGAAACAGCTTCTCTCTCTTTATAAAAACTTAATAAAAACTTAATCTTCTAAGATATTAATTTAATAACAACACCTATCATAAGCTGCACGAATGTTAGCATCACGAAACAAAACAAAATCGAAATCACGAGGGTACAATGAAAATGAAACAGCAATCTTAAATCAATAACAGTAAGGCTATTTTCAATTGGAGCCATAACGCAATCAGTATCGGTGCACAACATCGGCGCGTGCGCAGTACGGCACAATGTGAGCAGATAATCAGGTGTTACCCGGTACCCTATAAAACGCGAAATAGAAACGACGCGGGACCGTTCAGCCACAGGATGTTTGTGGAAAAGGTAAAATTTTGAACGTAAGAAGAGATTGCCTAGGTGGCATTTAGCGTGCGTGGTGTCATAAGGATCTACAGGTTATGATGATGAATCAAAAACATAAATCAATAATGGATTGACGCCATGTTTAGGCGTAATAAATTTCGTTTACTTCAACCCTTATGTCTTCGTTAATTTGAAGTAGACTTTTCAACGTTAACTTTCAAACTTTGAGTTGTGTAAGATTTGTTTTTTTTTAAAGAAAATTAAGGTATGAAGTTGTTGTTGGGTAATAACAATCAATTGACTTCGTCATAAAATCGCAGCAAGTGATAATTGAATTACAACCACTGTGGAGTGATTGATTGACCAAATATGTTTATGCCTTTATCAATTTAAGATGGCGGATTCGAGGCGGTATTGGAGGTGGTCTGACTTACTGAAGTAATTACGAGTATTAATGCGTAGAATAGGTGGTCTAATAAAATGCATTGAATACGCACATAAGTTGCGCCTGCGCATAGGCGTGGTGAGAGCAGCCTGTACCGTGTGACGCTTACGGTACATTGTCCTTCGTTGTATCGTGGGCGCTACCGCTCGCCCACGGGCGTGGACACGCCGCTCTAATCAAAACTATACGCTGGCAACACTGAAGGTGTTTGCAGAAGGTCCTTTTATTATCCTTAAACTTTTTCAGAGCAACCAATTTCCCGAAAACTTGACTGCTATCACGTGACGATCAACTTTATGATCGAGAAAACGTAAGTGTAGTGTGAGAGGTCCTTTTATTATCCTTAAACTTTTTCAGAGCAATCAAATTACCCAAAACTCATGACATCATGATTAAATTTTTATTGCGGATCGAGAAAACGTAAGTGTAGTGTGGGAGCTTTTATAATTTTCTCAACATTTTAGCCTAATATTATTAAAAAAAACAAACGCCATGACATTGTCGTGACAAAAAGTATGGTATTTCCTATAGTAAGTACTAAACAAACTTAACATTCAGAGTTTTTATAGATTCTAATCACGATAGAAATAATTATTTCTGAGTACAATCTTGTTCTGTAAGATGACCAGAATATCTGAAGGAATCTGGCAAGACGTTGATGGTAGATGTTTTTATGGAAGGTGATATTTTGGTCTCTTTTCATGACACAATGACCATGGTGACACCTATCAATATCCAACCGGTCCTTCTGCCCACTTATTTCCATGCATAACTGTGGTCGGACTGATGCAGGCTTATCTTATTTATTACGGCTCCGAGCGTTCGCGTTGTGTGTAAACGGAACTGAGGTGTAATAGCTATTAGAAGCTAGACAAGTGCAAAATGGGATAATTTTTCTTCCTGTGCAGGTATTTATTGAGAGCGGGTATGCTGCCTTTGCGAAGTACTGAGGTAGAAATTATTTTCTATCTCAGTACTTCGCATACCTATCTTACCTATCTTATTATTTTCTATTTTATCATGATTAATTAACATTTTTTTTTGCCCCATGCAGACCATAGAAACGCGATATGATAAAGTGATTTATCACTTTTAAATGCCTAAAGACAATGGATTTTGACAGTTGTCGATTAAACGCTATATCATGCGATATAGGTATATCGCGTGTTTCAGTGGTCATGCTAGGGGGGTTTAACTATAATAAGAGCTATGGATAGGTCAGATGGATTTATGTAATTACAACCACCAGAACAATTAGAGTTTCTGAACCTTCAGCTTTCTATTACTTCGGGTCGCCCAATATACCCGCTGTTTTTATCCATACTTTATTTTAATTTTAATAATAATAATAGAATAGAATAGAATAGAAAAATCTTTATTTGAGACAAAACAACTATTTTAAAATACATTGATGGTTACGATTTGTCCCAAATCGGTCCCAACTCAGCATAATACTAATACCTAATAATACCTACATAGGTAATAATAATATAATAAAAATAATAAGCTGAGAAAAACAAAATTGAACCTTATTAATAATGATAATATTAATAAACGCGAAAGAAACTGAGTTTGCCTGTCTGTCTGTCTGTTACGTTTTCACGCCTAGACGGCTGGACCGATTTTGACAAAATTTGGTAAGGATATAGATGAGACCTTGGTGAAGGATTAGGCTACTTTTTATACCACTGCTGGGCACGGGTCTCCGCCCGCACGATATCAACCTGGATTAAGCTGCGCGGGCGGAAAGCTAGTTTTTTTTTATAAAATATAATTATTATGAGTGTTTGCATATTTTATAATTAAAGTAATTGTTTGTAAAAATTCGAGATAACAACTACCAGCTGCAATTTTCAAAGAAAAGATGTTCACGTTCTATTCTTTTCACAGCAATGAATTGTATAAAAAAATAATACAATACACAAATTCTAAAGAGACTTTGACATTCTTTAACCGTCTATTACAATCATTGTGAATATTTCACGACACTAGATGAAAGCACTTTCAATGCAGCTCGCGTAGTGAAAGTTAAGACTTATTTAACTTTTTCAGTAGCTGCGTTTACTAAGATCGGTTTCAATTTATTTAATAATCTTTTCAACACACTTGCGCGTAAAATGAGCCCTAATACATCGCTTTTAGGGCCATAAACCGAGCTATAACAAAGGCGTGCAATAATATATAAAACACTAGTTCGTAATAGAATTAACCCTACAAAGTTAAATTAGTACCTTACTGCAAGTTCTATGCGAGTAAACAGAGCATTCCCAATTTAGCCGGGTTATACAGTTATTTTTTTTTGACAACAAAGAGGTTTTATGCTGCTGAAAATTCATATACATTTTTGGAATAAATAAATGTTTAAGTCCTTAATTAAGTCAAATAAATATATAATTATTATCAAATTATTCATAATTCACAATATTTTGTTATAAAATATTAAAATATTTGCATTTTGTCACTTAAAATTATAATTTTAAAGTATTAGTAGTAGGCTGTATGCTCGTCACCCCTTTGTTCGCAAAATAATCTTGAGTTGGGCGTGTTAAAAAAAAACAAAAAAAAACATGCGCGCCTTTTCCCATAATTATCATATTTTGTTTTTGCCACATTTGTTGCTGTGTGATAAATTACTTTGTTTTTTCCTCGCAAATGTGTTGAAAAACGTCGTATAAAACTCGTGAGCTCTTGCTTATTGCACACTCGGCTGAGTTACACCCTCGCCTGCGGCTCGGGCTGCAACCCACAGCCTTGTGTGCAATGAGCAACCTAAGCTAACTTGTCTCATAATGTACTATTATCAGTAAACAGTAAAATAAAAAACATGACGTGATTGTTTAATAAAGTGAATGAATCGATTGATAATGGTTAAATTAGATGAAACTTTTAGTTACCTATCATTTTAATTACTTGTCCATGTCCATCAGCCATTTTTGATGTCCCCACTGCTGGGGCACAGGCCTTCCTTATGGGTGGTAAGGAGGATGGGCCATAACCCACCACGCGGGCCCAATGCGGATTGGTGGGTGTTAACGACTGCAAATGCAGCCGGGACCAACGGCTTGATGTGCCTTCCGAAGCACGGAGGAGCTCGAGATAATAAATTTTTGGTCACCCATCCCATGACCGACCCATGCGAACGTTGCTTAACTTCCGCAATCGCTGGGCCAGGCGCTAAACCACTGCGCCACCAAGCTCCTACTCCTTTAATTACTTACAGCATTTAATTTGACTGAACCTTATCGTAGCACGAACGTAGCGAGAAAAAAAACTCACGTAAAAAACGATAGAGTAATATTTGTATGGAAAACCGAAATGAAATTTCCCATAGACAATTATTGCTCTATCGAGTAATTTAACGCGCATCTCGATAGATTTTCTATTATTACATTTTTCTTTTTTTCAATAATATTTTTCGAGCCTACGTAGACAACGATCATTTTTTCCGCGAGAAAAGCTATTTTCCGCTTTTTGAAGAGCTTTTTTAATATTTCTTAAATTACTTCCATCTAGATATATTATTTGAGTTAATAATTCCATTTTTTTTTAAACATTATACTAATACTAAGTAAAATAGTCAGCCTTTATCGGCTAATACATAGTAATTTTTGATGTATATCCCTTCCCTATATATGTCTTTTCCAGGTCATGCAATACCCTTAACATAAACCTTTTGCAAGCGTGACTTTGTAAACTTAATACTCAACACCTGATCACAATAAAAGCATGACATGTAGTTAACCGGTATTATTTTAAGATCACCGAGGTCACGATATCAAAGGGAATGGCTTTTGCATATTTGTCTGACACTTGCACTAGTTCATTTATTATCACACACACACACATACAGTAACATGCACTAATGTAATCACAAAAAGGTACTGCAATGCAATATCCTGCGATTTCGACCACGCCTTCAATATAGTAAAATTTGACTTGTACGGAAAACTGACCAATGACAAACTAGCTTAGTTTTGTACCTGTAATTAAATGTTTACAAAATTGTCACATGAATTTATAAGCAATGTTTATCTTGATAGAATAGGTAATTGAATGTTATCTTGTATGTAGTTGAAGTGAATTTTAAGTAAAGATAAAACATTAAATTGTAGGCAATAACTATTTTTTTGTTTGAAAATGCGTTACAATTTAAATATAGATCTAGAATTTAATTGGATCGCTAACTCACTTGCAATTAGTCACTGATCGGTATCTAAATAATCTAGATACTACCGATCATTAAATAAATTATAAGTTTCATTTTTGTTGTATGTGAAGGAAAAGCTCCAAAGTCAGTCAGTATTGCATTAGCATGTTCTAATGAAAGAGCATCTGCATGCAATGATAAAAATGCAAAATCGAACATGTATGCTTGAGTGGACACATAAAGGCACGTACAACCGTTATCCCGTGGTCCAGTAGCTCGCAGTACGTATTCGATTAAGTACAAAGATACGACAAGATTTAGGAATGTGTGATAGGTCCATTGCAGCACAGTACAGAGGGGAACAGAAGGATCACTTTTCTACAACGAAAGATGAGGATGAAGGAAAATGTGTAAATGGAATACCATAGAAGTAAGTTGTTACAAGCTTGAATGAAGATATTTCTTACTTTGCGGCAAGCTACCAATACCCTATATTATTTTAATTAAAGTAAATAAGCATGTCTCACAATTATATTTTAAGACCTTCCAACTACTCTCAACAGCTTTGTAGTACTGGATTTCACACGGAAGAAGTCACGGGCTTATAGTTGCTTATCAATCTATTTGAAGTTGCAGTAAAAATCGTAAAAACGCATGCTATAATTAATTATGCATACACAATTATTAAGAGTAAAAGGTTTTAGTAACGACGTCGTCTTTGTCACCAAGAAGTCCTTCTGCTCGTTATTCTTAAAGCCTCTATACATAATCTAATGCCCTAACGTACCGTGCCTTATCGATAACGGGCAATTTTAATTACCCGCCCAGAGCGGCGCAACAAGTGTAAAGGAGCTCGATTTTATTCACAACCCACTATCTGCCCGGTAACTGCCATCTGCATACTTTATGGAGGAAGAAGTCTTACTAAGCTCACATTATGTCCATGTCGTTAAATGCAGTTTATATGGAAGCATGTGGTTTCGAATGCGTTCAATGTTCGACTACTTCAAATGTGATAAAATCTCATTTGTTGATTTGAAATTAATTTATAGTTTGCTAACCACAAAAAATACTGACCACACTAGAGTTATGACTGTATATATTCCCATCAACGAAAATAGCGTTTTTCCAAAGACGAAATCTAAAGATTTAGCTTTTAATGCAAAATTGTTAAATTAATTAGAGCAGTATAGAGAGAAAAACATTCTGTTCAAGCGGAATTACTTGTCAGAGGCATTTTTCACGAAAGTAAGTATTAGCTGTAACGAATGAGAATACGCCTCATATTTATTCTTAAACTTATTGTGTGTAATGTCAAGGAGTACCTATATAGATCAAAAATTACAAAAATGATTTTAATTACAGAGAAAATAAGATATTAAGAAATTCTTAAATCGGTACGTTTTAGCACGTTTTTTACTAGAATAATGAGGTATTTGTCTCATACGTCTCGCGCAGAGCTGTTTTTTCCATAATATGTATTGAAATTTTAAAAATAGAACTTGTTCGGAATATACAGTCTTAATTTTTTTTATCTTACTTTAAACCCAAAACAGTAAACAGTTCAAGTGGCAGACAAGTCGACTCGCCTGACAAGACCGTCGGCCACTATACCTAATGAAGCTGTATTGTCCAGCCGTCCGTCAGTCTCAATTAGCACACTACCAGACATGCAGATATACTAGTCTAGTATATAAACTACGCCATTTTGTGACAATACCATGTTGGGTTAGCTTAATAATAAACAGAGGTAAGGTTTTTTTTTTATTTATTTATTTAGGACAACCAACACAATAAACGCTATTTACATTCAATACAACAAAAAGTATGCTAGAGGTTACATAATAAATCACTATCGTACTTACAGGTTGCCACGGCATGCACTAAAAATTAAGTTATTAGTAAGCAAAACTAACAAATTGCTAACTAATTACTAATTAATTACTAACTAATTAAAATATCCAAAGATACAAATTAACCAGTTTGTTAATAAGTTACTACTATATACTATATGAATGACAAAAGATATATACTAACAGTTTTTGTTTCTTAAACAAAAAAGAAAAAGACACGACAGACTAGAAAATATTGTTTAAGCGATAAAGAGTACCACAAAGCTTCTTCGGAGTACACTAGAAGAACACAATTTACAATTTCATCTTTATTAAAGGACTATGATTTTTTTCGATTGGCGGCGCTAGTATAGCGCATAAACGCTCTTAGGGCAACACGCACTACCCGCCGGGCAACTCTTGGGCGCAGTAATTAAACACGCTTGACAATGGTTCATTAATTCTGACGAGCTGCTATCGTCAGCCTTGTTCGTTGTCCGAACACATGTTTATGCCCCGTCTACCTGTCTTAGGGCTCTACCGTTAGATATTACGAGATTAGTACACTATTTCTTTGGTGAGCTAAATATTGGACAACATACACTGCTCTGGCCCGAAGTTAAGCACTTGGGTGGCGCAATTCAGAAGCACGGAACAATTATCCAAATACGAGACAAAAAATATTGAAAGTATTATCTAGCTTGTCCAGAATTTAAAATACGACTGTCTACCATGGAAATTTCTTACATTCGATTATGTAGTTATAATTTATTAATGTCGAAAAGAAACTTAGCCTAACCCTAACTCATCTTTAAAAGTTCTAATTTCTGCAACTATTGCCTGTTTCAATTTTTTTTTTAAAGTAAGAGTGCTATAGTGGTGGGCCAGTATTGGGTCAGTTTACCCTACTTTAACTTCTGTGATGGAACAACCTCGAAAATCGGACCCACTCATACGAAGGTAACCAAAACCTTTGTACAGACTACATCAATAAATTAATTCCTCTCACCTCACATCACAGCCTACAAGATAGCTTATAGGTCGTATTGTAAGGCATCTCCGCTTATCTCCTGCACATGCCATTACGCATGCTACCGGAATATGAAGCTAACTAACCTATATTGCATGCAGCCGCCTTTCTTCGGCCAGTGGTGCACAACATTTTCATAAATTTTACACGGATTTTTTTTTTATTTATTTAGGACAGCAAACAAGAACATACACCAAAGACAAGGCAATATATTCGAAGGACTTACATGCTACAGTGTTGTCTTTTTTACAAGCTGCCACGATATGCAATTGTTAAATAGTTAGTCTATAATGGACTTTTCCTAATATGTATATAGGTAAGCATTGTCACATATTTTTTATTTATGGTAAATATAGGTAAGTTTGAACCGTTTTTCAGATTAAATATCTTTTGAGTTTGAGTTTTGTCACTAACAAGAAGGTTGATTTTATGAATTCCCGATTTTTCGACTCGTATTTCCGATAATTATTAACAAAAATGTAATAAAAACAATAATACGATAAGTGTATTTAAAAATGTGTCCATTTCTAAAAGCCGCTTTCAACTACTGACTCAATTCAAAACATTCCAACTTTACTTGCTCCTATCGCAAAATATATTACATAAGTAGAACATTACAATCAAGTGCCTAAATAACGTTAAGAGTATTCTAAATAACACATTCAATTCATTAATACACCGTTTCTCAGTCGGCTCTCTGATAACCCTTCCTTATACATTCTCTCTTTATTAGCAATTCCGATGTACTGGAGCAATCACCTGATCACATAAGTGGACTCTCTAGTGCCCCTGCCATTTCATTTTATCACTACTATATTCTAAATATCATTTAGCCAATGTCGGAATTACCTGATAGGCGGTGACATAAAATCTTTGAACATAATAACCGTCGAGTTTCATTATATTCGACAGACAAATTGGCACTTTTGTCGGGTATTGGTTCGTCGTTACATTTGCATATGGGATGGTTGGATTATTGAGAAATCTGTAGCTGGTTATTCGGATTGCTTTGGTAGTGAGCTAGAAATGGTATTGCGTAAATGGAGATAGCACGCTTAGATTCGTATCAGGGGGTCTATTACGAAAAGTTTAATGCGATACACGCAGCTGCGTCCGTGCTTCGTTATGATTGTTTCCTATTACAAAGCACTTGCGTATGCGATATTGCAAAGTGATTGCGTAAGTTTGACAGTTTTACTCTAGCGTATCCGACATCATTTGTTCAGTCTTTGGGCTACGATAGCCAAATTTATTGAAAATGTGTTTAAAAGCCACAACCGACGAACTGCGGACGATTATCGTGACCAAGTGACTGCGTTACGCAATTGCGTACGTTATTTTCGTAATAGGCCCCCAGGTTCTATTGAACCTTTTAGAGTTAGACGTCTTGTATTGCTACTGGTAAATCATGAATTCTCACCATTATTTAATAGGGATAACTTTTATTCTTAGGCAATCTTTTATTACAAGTTAGCGTAGTTAGGAACAAACCCACTTATTTTTTGGAAAATTAAATTAAGTAGGTAGTAATTATTATGTAGAAGTTTGTATTAAAATAAATCATAAGTAGGTAGTATCTATCTAGTCAATACTTTCGCAGGTCGTTACGAGACTCAGAATATGTATTCGTAAAACAATATAAAATTTAAAAAAATGTTGGCAACACCACTTCGCGGATTTTCATTAAGATTGAATACGTAAAATGATTAGACGAAACCTGTCCGATAGATCAATAAAGAGATACGCCGTATGCAGATTCTTAAAGGCCTTCCACGGGCCTAGGTCGATTTATTTCAGAGCGGACGGAACGCATTTATTACGGAACTTGAATCTATTTGAGTCGATTAATCGATAATCGATATACGCCTGCTGACTTTAAAAAAAAATACATGTATGTAAAAAATATACCTACAGCTTACTTACAAGTTTAATAACTTTTTTTATTTGAACAGCTAATAATCAAGTGACTTAATTTACGTATTATTGTTTTATATTTCTAGCTTTTAAATGCACGTTAGTAAAAATCGCTGATTGTCGATAAACTTTAAAATTCCTTGTCACAACACTAGCTCAAATGTGGCTAATTGAAACTGCATGCCGCGCATAGATATGGACTAGTGATGTACTATTTTTAGAAGCAGAGTTGACATGTCGATAAGTGGACTAGACATTAATGTAAGTGAAAATCACTCGAGAACTTTGAATATTTATCACTTGGAAAGCCTTTTACTCCCACCGTTTAAGTGAGAACGCAAATATATAGGAATAAATCATTGGGTGCAGCTAAGATTTATGTGTCCTTACGTGAATATAGTGAAAACTGGAAGTTACGTTGATAAACAACTACTAATTATGTTTATAGAACGACATAACAATCAGTCAACTTATGAAGACTCGTTCGCACTTATTTGTAGAAATAACATCACAGTGGACACAAACTTTTTACATCCAAACACACAAAATAAATTAGAAAGTGTGTGTTTTAGCTAGACAGAAGCGCCGTTGGCCGTATTCAAGAACACCATAGTACAATAATATACTGCGCCATATAAAGTATTCCGAGAGACATGGGTCACGTGAGCGACACGTGAGAAACAAAGACAATTAAATGTACTCAGAAGTTACGGTTCTGCGATTGGGCTACGACAGGTATTTATAAAAGTAGAAACAGACTTTATGAACTATACAAACTTAGAGAAACGAACCAAAGCCCAGGTTTCTTAGAACATGTTAAAAAATACTCGAAGACTTTCAAAATACTATGTGCAGTTGCAAAGTCTAACTGCATTAAAAAGCAAATTAAAAACTCGAGTAACAAAACTAAAACAACCTGGGATGTCATTAATCGTGAAACTGGTAAAACTAAAGCACGGGAAAATAGCCTAACGCTTAAAATTAATAATGAATTAATAAACACAGATAAAGAAATTGCTAATATTTTCGATAAGTTCTTTGTAAACATACCAGTAGAAACTACATCAAATTTGGATTCCTCACCAGCGGCTGCTGTATCTGTGCTAAAGGGACATGTGGCTGAAAGTGATTCATTGTTTAATTTTAAATGTATTAATGCTTTAGATATTATTAAAGCTTTCAATTCTCTAAAAATGAAAAGCTCCACTGATTTATGGGGCATATCAGTTAAGGTTATTAAAAATATTGTGTATACTATTGCCCCTTATCTTGCTGACGTTTTTAATCAGTGTATTGATCAAGGAATATTTCCTGATCTTATGAAGTTTAGCAAGGTAATACCATTGTTTAAATCAGGAGATAAAGAAGACCCTAGCAATTACAGACCTATATCGATATTACCTGCCCTAAGCAAGATTTTTGAAAAAATAATACTTGAGCAATTATTATGTCATTTTAATGTAAATAAACTTTTGCACAACAAACAATTTGGTTTTACGAAAGGTCGTTCCACAACTGATGCTGGGGTTGCGCTTTTGAAGCATGTCTTTGAGGCTTGGGAGGGGTCTCAGAATGCCCTTGGCATTTTCTGCGACCTGTCCAAGGCTTTTGATTGCGTGGACCATTGCACGCTGCTGTTGAAGCTGAATCATTACGGTGTAAAAAATAATGCTCAAAAATTAATACTGTCGTATCTCAGTTCCAGGACTCAAACAGTTAATATCAATGGAATAAGTTCGTCAGGTTCTCATGTAAAAATGGGCGTTCCGCAAGGATCCATTTTGGGCCCTTTCTTATTTTTAATATATATAAATGATTTACCCTTTTTTGCAGAAAAATTCTGTGATATTGTTTTGTTCGCAGATGATACTTCTTTAATATTCAAAGTTGACAGGAATAAAACTGATTTTGACGATGTGAACAAAGCACTCTCGCAGGTTCTTGCTTGGTTTAATGTTAATAATCTCCAGCTTAATGCTAAGAAAACGAAATGTGTTAAATTCGCTTTACCTAATGTACAGGCGAATCCCACTGAAATTGTTATCAATAATGAGAAATTAGATTTGCTCGATTCAACAGTTTTCTTGGGTGTTACTCTTGACAGTAAACTTCAATGGAATATGCATATCGCAGCTCTGGCTGGCAAGCTCAGCTCTGCTGCCTATGCCATTAGAAAAGTTAGACAGTTAACAGATGAAGAAACTGCCAGATTAGTGTATTTCAGTTATTTTCATAGCATTATGTCATACTGTATTCTTTTATGGGGGATAGCAGCCGATATAAATACTATTTTTGTTTTACAAAAACGAGCAATAAGAGCTATTTATCAACTAAGTTCTAGAACATCTCTTAGGGATAGATTCAAAGAGATTGGTATATTGACAGCAGCATCTCAATTTATATTAAACTGCATACTTTTCGTGCGTCGCAATATTAACTTATATACAAAGCATAGTGATTGGCACAATCGGAATACCAGAAATAAAGACAAACTTGTAATGCCTCAGTATAGATTAGAAAAAGTCCGTGGTTCTTTCATAGGTCTTGGTATAAAGTTTTATAATAAAATTCCAAGTAATATTTTGGATTTACCATTTGAAAACTTTAAGTCTCATGTAAAAAATTGTCTTCTCAAAAAAGGATACTATACCGTTAAAGATTATTTAATTGATAAAACAGCCTGGTCGTAGATTTTTCTATTCTATGTGAAAATTGAGGGAATTGTCCTACCTACTTAAAACTTATTGTAAGCTTTTTGACTCGACGACGCCTTAATGCGAGTAGCTTTAGTATGTCATGCTCACTTTAAACATTTCTGCGGTGGTGTCGTGTGGGGCGGGTCGTTACGTTCCCTCAAATATGGTTGAGCGAAGCGATGGCTGGTCCATGCGTCATGCTCGTGAACGGGTGCTGCCAGTGGGAATGGGTCTGCTTCTGTCTGCTTGTACTAAGGGCGTCGTATATTTATATATATTTTTTTCTCTGTTTGATGTTATCAATATGTATGGCACTTCTTACTCAAAACATAAAACTAATAGGCAAGTAAACCTTGTTTTGATTTCTCTTTTTTTTTATTGCAATCATTTTGCTTTCTATAGTCAGTAGTTTTTGTAAGTAAAGGCCTATGAAAAGCTTTTGGATATTAGTTTTCAATTCAGTGCCTTAGGATGGGTAGCCTAAGTATGTCATGCTCTCTTTAATCATTTCTGCGGTGGTGTCGTGTGGGGCGGGTCGTTACGTTCCCTCAAATATGGTTGAGCGAAGCGATGGCTGGTCCACGCGTCATGCTCGTGAACGGGTGCTGCCAGTGGGAATGGGTCTGCTTCTGAGTACCTATCCTAACGCATATTGAATTGTAAGAATTGCGTTTTTTTTTTTTTTGTTAATTTTTATGTGTTGTATCAAGTATTTTTTGGTAAATTTTGCCTACTTAGGTGCACTTTCGAGTAGCAGACATAGCGATTACTGATTTCTCAACTAGTTGAAAGTTATTTACTCTCACAATTAACTATCTGATATGTAGTAGGTATTTAATTTCAACCTACCTACCCATTGTGTACAAACTTTTGTTAATTATTGTGATGGAAAATGACCTCACTTTAAATGTGGAGCTCATTTTTCAATGTTGACGACTCTGTATGAAATATACAGGGAGAAAAAAGCAGCCCTTGACGAGTTTCTTGCCGGTTCTTCTCGTTACAAGGTCTCCCGCTCAGGGTTTGCGAACCGATGGCGTAGCTTCTTTGACATTCACAAGTGCTTGTAACAGCCTAGACTGAATAAATGATTTTTTGATTTGATTTGATTTGATTTGACACTGTGCTACCAGTCATGTGAAATCAAACTCCCTAACTCTCATTATACCTAAAAACTATGAGTATTTTTTGAAAATTACGTACATTCATCTTTTTAACTTGAACCGTATTGTTTGCTAAGAGAAACAAATCACAAATTGAAGTCATCATCATCAGCCTATCATCATCTACTGCTGGACATAGGCCTTTCCAAGTGCACGCCACCGAGCACGATCCGCGGCTACTCTCATCCAGCTTTTCCCAGCCTTGCGAAGATCGCCGCTCCACCTTGTCTGAGGGCTTCGATACGAATGAGTTTATACAAACTGACACCTATTTCAGATGAAATTGAGTGATACTGACGTCTGCAGATATTGTAATGAGGAGCAGGAAACGCCCAAGCACCTCTTTTGTGACTTTGGACCTCTAATCCACAGGCGTAGCCTCCATCTGGGGGAAATGAAAACCCTTAAAATCAGGAAGATACTAGACTTCTTGGAAGCTGCTGGGCTTATGGAGTTACTACAACTAGGTGGCGAGTTACAATAGATCTCTTAGATCGCAGTAACTACAGCTTCATCTTGAGTTGCATAGCCCCTAAAACTCAAATAATAATAATACCGATACGCGGTTTCCACTAATGAACTCGTCAATACATACAATTGAAATGCATAATAATAATTTTGTAATGAGTGGTGGATGACGGACAAAATGCTTAATTCTTTGTTTGTTACCATAAAGTGGCAACTAGTTAGTAGAACTAGATGACGTAAGGAAGTATGCAAGTGCCATCCTGGAATGCCAGACCTTGTTTTTTTGGGTCATGGGAAACACTACAACGTCATTTATTTTGTTGCGCTAGCTTGATTATGTCTATGTGTGTACACATACATATACATACATGGAACTGCTATTTCTCGAATGTCTAAAGAAAGCAGGGTAATGGTTTTGTCCCGAGTGGCTCTCCTGTCTACTTTTTATTTGTGTCCAAAGCATAAGAACGTCGTACGACAAACCACATCCCCTCCCCAATTACTTTTTTCCTACGTGTATAACAATTCTAACAATACAACCTTCCACTACCTCATTACCTTAATGACGCTTCGATCAAACCAAGCAGTCGCCTGAGACAGCCAAGGATATGCAAAAAATGTGCTTGTAAACTAGAACCTTTTTTACTAAAGTTAGTGCAGTTGCACTTGAAAAAAACTATGTGAGAGAGACAATTTACAAAAATTTATATATTTTTTTAAAGAAATATAAAATCTTATGTATCCTCGTTATGTGAACAAAAACAATGGTTCAAAGTGATTACTTTTACTGTTAGATACCAAAAATGATCATTTTATTTAGTTGTTTTGTCATGTCGTCGCATTAATTAGCTGTGTTAAAAAATTTAAACTTGCACAAAAGCTTTTGTAACAGCAGCATTCGTGGAAAACGCAACTTCTTTAAAAATGTTCATACCAACAAAAAAAAAAATATTTAAACCCCTAATAGGTACAGGATGTATTTTCCAATGTAAAAGATAACAGCTGATCCATAGATATAGGACGATACGAAACCCTATTATATTATGATTCTTTGAGGGGCTCTGCAGCTCTGATAGAGCTGTAGTCACTGCGACCCAAAAGATCTATTGTAACCACCGAATTATAGTAACTCTTTAAGCCCTGCGGCGGCGTCCAGAAAGTCTAGTATCTTCCTATCTTTAAGAGTTTTTATTTCTTCCTGGTCGATTACGTGGTCGCGTGTTTTATTTCCATTAAAAACCATTAGTTAGTTTTAAAATTATATTTTTCATTCGTTTAAAATGCTATAAGTCGCATTTATAATTGTTATTCTGATAACCAAAGTGTAAAAGATTATCTACGATACAGGCCTAGCCTAGTGTAGAAATCATTAAATTTCTAGCTACGATGCGTTTCACGATACAATGTTAACATCTATTCTGATAATAATGTAAAAAACTTTTGTAACACATTTTTCGCTCTATTTATGTTAATGTTGTTAATAAAGATTTTTTATGATTATTATTATTATTATATAAAACCTTTGTTTACTACCACTCAATAGAACGCTCATGGATTTATGAACATATTTTCAATCAGTCATCCAGAAAGAAACTCTAAAGTGAATCCCAAATGTCTGGTGCAAACTTTGAATGGGAACATTCGCAGTAACAACAAAAGCTTTCTCCCATCTCCATTTTTCATTTGCATTATGTGCTAGCGAGTGTTTCATATTATTTTCCGAAGGTGTATTATTTCTCCTTAAAAGACAATAATTCACGCATTCAAATCGCACGCCGCCATTTTTTATATCGCGTGTGTTTCGCGCCTTTTTCGGGTGCGGGCGCGTCCCTAATAAAATTAGGCTTAGGACTACAGAGCTTAAAAGTTTTCAGACATTTGGTTATTCAGTTTAAATAATATCTACTTATTTTTCTTAATAATAATTATTGTAATAGAAAATGACCTCACTTTAAATGTGTAGCTCTTTTTTCAAATGTTGACGACTCTGTATGAAATATACAGGGAGAAAAAAGCAGCCCTTGACGAGTTTCTTGCCGGTTCTTCTTGTTACAAGGTTTCCCGCTCAGGGTTTGCGAACCGATGCCGTAGCTTCTTTGACATTCACAAGTGCTTGTAACAGCCTAGACAGAATAATTTATTTTGAATTTTCGATTTTTTTCCCCGTCTTATTATCTTATTTCTTTTCCACTCATAATTTAAATTCATTTGGCATAGATTTTATTAAATCTATTTGGTAAATACATTTCAAGTTAAAGTTATCTTATCCTTTGACAAGATTAACGACGGTTTTATTATTATTATTATTTATTGCAAATAGTGCAAGACGTTATACTTGAAAATGCCATTGTTATTCATATAATTAACATTAAATAAACTTATATGGTTTTATAACACAAGTTTTTTAAACACCTGTTTAACATAGACACTGTTGAAAATGTGATGCTGACACTATTTTGACAATATTGTTTAAAAGAGGTAGCATCACATTTAAAAAGTGTCCAGGTTTTTAAAAATGTTTTGTAATAAAAACAACAATTAACTTTTTAGTGCCTGTACAAACATGACAAGTAAAAACTCTCAAATAGCAGTCTGAATCCTCTCAGCTACTCCAAACCTGAAATATTTCACACGCTGCGCCGCTGACAGTGACGCACGGCTCTGTCGCTTCTTAGCTCTGCGCAGTAGCAACCATAAATTGTCGGATTCGTTTCTTGTCTTTGCCCGCCCGGCCAATGTTGATTTAACACGGTTTTAGTCTTATTGATTCTTTATTACGTGAACACCCGTATTGTCTATGCGCACGCAACTGCACCTTTAATTAATATAAAGCTATTGTTGCCGGTTGATATATGATCAGTACCATTTGTTTGCTTTGGGGCGTTATACAGTTTACAAAAGGCAAACACTGTTTGTAATTTACAATTAGGTGTCGCTTTTCAATTATCTAACTAATTGGTGTATTAATCTTTAAGAATGTAACAACGCCTTCGTGTGTGTTTTTAAATATAATAATTTTCTTTTTGAGAAATCATCGATGCAAAAATGTTATTCAGATTTCATTCAAACTGTCAATGTTTCAAAGCAGAATGTTAAGAAATAGAGACTAATTTTATAGTTAAATCTATTCGAAGAGTTAACGCGTAATTCACATGTGTTTTAATTACTTTATGAAACGTTCAAAATTACTTTTTTCCTTCACTTTAGCAATTTTGGACACTTGCCAGCTTCAATTATTGTATTGCCTACTTTACAACATTTTACCCAACATTGTCACCGGATCAAATAACGGAACCGGTTAAACTGTAAGATAGGTAACTTCACCGGTAATAATTAGCATAAACAAAACGCGAATTCAAACGTAAACTGGCGATGCGAAACGAAACGCCGACGCTTGTCCGATGCCACCCATATTTTCAATATAACGATGTTCCTAGATTTACGTAGAAGAGGTAGAATGCATTGCCCTGCCATTCACATATCCAACTTACTAATTAAGTCACCAACCAAGAAGAAAGCTGTAACTTTGACAATGTTCACCATACGTAACAGGGTATAAAGAAGACCAGCTTGAATTGAGCTGTGGCTTTTCATATTGTTCCTCTTCGGAGGCCTGGAAACAAATGAATGTGTAGGGGAGGTATAGGCCTGGTTAGGTTGGTGGGTCTCAAAAGCGAGCCGCTCGCATAGATCTATGCTTATTTAGAGTGGTCCAAATCGAGGCGCATGCGCCGCCATATAGAGTGAACAATAGCGCACCAATGACAATCGGGCGCAATCGCAGCGCTCTCATTACAGTCATGCGTGTCCGCTGAATAGACTCATATCTGATATTATTACTTTATTACCTTTTATCTTTGAAAGTTCAAATGTTTCTTCAGACTTATTATCAGTGTTTTTAAGTTTCAATAGTTTTCTGGTTGGTTGATCAAGTCTAGGCTGCTTTATCAAGGCTGCTTTATCAAGGCTGCTTTATCGATATCCTTATTGAATATTGTCGTTCGGAAAAAATATAAAGTAATGAGATTTTAAAGACGTTTACTGTAAGGATGTCATCTTTTTTATCCAAAAAAACGACATCCAAATCCACTGCAATAAATTACAAAAAAAGATTTTCCGATTGTTCTTAAAAAATGGAGCAGCGTGCTAAAAAAAACAAAACAGCAATGCTAGACAAACTAAAGCGGAGAAAAAACAAACGAAGCGCGCCCGCCACAATGCCCTCCGGACGCCATTTTTTCCAAAAAGTCGTCTCGATGTCTGACAGAAGCAACTGTTAGCAACAGTGTCTCATTAAGCGAGCCGGCGACGTTAAATGTCATTAAATATGTAAATAACAGGAATACGCGCTGTCCATTCAGGTGACATGTCGCGAATCCATAGATCTAAAACAGATAGATATTACTAATCTTGTAATTTAATTTATTAATAGGTTTAGGTTTCCCATTAAAAAATCGTAGGTACGATATATTAGCTACTAAGATCGATAAGTGTACATAAGTAAAGGACTTAGGTTTTGTAGTATGATATTGTGTATGTGTTCGTGACCTCTGCAAATCGCTGATTTTTATCGTAACAATAATATAACTCATTAGTACTACCATAGTTCACTGCAGGACGAAGACCTCTCCCGTGAAAGGATGGTACTTTCCATCGGAAAACTGCGCATTTTCTGATCCACTGTCGTGTTATCTCATCATCATAATATCGGCCGCACGACACCCACTGCTGGAGATATGCTTCCCCCAAGGATCTCCACGACGATCTGTCCTGCGCTGCCTGCATCCGGCGGCTTCCCGCGACCTTTACCAGATGGTCGATTCACCTTGTCGGGAGCCTACCCGCGGGAGCGGTCGCCATTCTAGAACCTTTCCGCCCTAACAGCCATCGGTTCTTCATGTGTCCCGGCCACTGCCACTTCAACTGAGCAATCTGTCGAGCGATTTCGGTCAATTAAGTACTCATACGGATCTCCTCATTTCTGATTTGATCACGAAGGGAAACGTCAAGCATGGCTCTTTCCATTGCACGCTGCACTCAGCGTGCAATGGAAGTCACTACTTTGAGCCTTCTTTAAAAAGGTCGTATTATACTAACCTACCATACTACCTCTAAATCATTAGTTGCCTTTTACGACCCCTGAATGTGAAGGGTTGATATTATTCCACATTGCAAAGTAAACGTAGTAAATAACAATCTCTCTTTTACGTTAATTCCATGATTACACCTTTGTATTTCACGTGTCAATGTTGTTTTGCAAGCGGTCGTTTTTAACACTGATAACAGCATAAGGCATTAATTAAGACCAGCTCACATTGATGTAGGAGACAACTTAAATGTCTAACGTAAACCGTAGGGTAACCAACCGACAAGTTTTAATAAAGGACGAAAGGTTAAAGTCTAAACTACTTACCAACAAACAAAATGACAGACAAACAGATGACTGAGAGAAAAAATAGTTATTAAATTGCTAAAGTTAGATTTCGAGACGGTAACAAAACAAAATTATCATAAAATCATAGAAATTTTTGACGTTGATAACTATACAGGGTTATTAAAACACCAACAACCTCACAAGAGTAGATTACTAACATTGTAACAACTTTTCCGAAAAAAAAAGACAAAAATATCTACACTCCATACAAATATCCAAACAGCTGATCAAGTTTTGTATGAAAAGTGGAATTTATTTTGTCTTTTTCGGAAAGTCGAAGAAGTTGATTGTATTGTTGAGGTGGTTTTCTAAATTATTTCATTAAGTACAACTAAAGGGGGAAAATAATCAAAAATCTCTACTAATGATTTTATGAAATTTTGTTACTATTCAAAGAATAGTAAAAAAAATTAGCCATAAAAATCTGAAAACGCAGTGTCTCTACACAAACACTGGATTTGCAAACTCGTGCGCAATTATAGTCTTTATGTCAATCGCAGAAGAGCGATGTAGTCAGGTCAGGTTTACGTGCGTAATTTACAACTTCCGTTTGAAATCGAAAGCGTTTCTAGTGTAGGATTGTGTTGGAACGGTGGAAATTAAAATATTTACTTGTAGCATTAATTGAATCTGATAGATATTGAAATTTGTTAGTGAACGGTGTTAAATTCTTGGCCCGTATTTGCGACACCACATGCAGATTAAAATTATTCGCGTTTAAGGCTCCGTTACGCGAAATCATTTGTCTCTGTCTTTTCTTTACGTGTAAAGAGTATGAAAAATAACCTCACTTCTGCACTTTTTCGATGTTTTTCGTTGTTTTTTCATCATAATCTTTAGCACAATTATCTTTCTTGAAAAAAGTTATTGGAGCAACTGCACAGTACGATAAAGTGTATTTTAATGTAGAATCCAATACCTTTCTGCTATTATTTACGCCAAAAATATGACCCGCGACAAGCGCTTTTGATGATATTTTGACTTTTTTTTACAATCATCTGTGAGGTTTATACGCAATTTAATAACTACTAGATAATCTCTTTAGCTTGTCGTATGTTTTTTTGTGGCTACAACTTTACGTTTTCTATATAAAAATATGGCCCGCGCAAACCATGTTTATTATGCCCCCTTAAGACGCCTAGGTTAGGTATATAGGTACTTAATAGATATTATTATTTAAAAAAAACGAGCAGACAAGATAATTTCTCGTCATCTGTGACATTCAGATACAAGAGAAACAAGTCGAATTATTTAAAAATAATATGTGCTTTATGTAAGTAATAAAATTTATGGGTTAACTAAGTAATTTTTATTTTATTTTATTTTATTTGCACAAGCTTAACACTATTATTACAGGAGACCTAATGCAATAGTGAAACTATATGAATTAAATCAGTCCATTATTAATTAATTTTACATACTTACATAAAATACCTATATTATTATTATACATTATTAATTAGTTGCCAATTAAACATTTTAATTTATTATATTATAGATTATAAGTGCCAACGATAAATTTTCATAAATTATTAATTATTGTATACATTATCATAACATATTATAAATAATGCTATCTTAGTGAATTCACACAAGGAACTGGAAAATATGTCTAATTTACAGCTAATCGTATTTAAAATCCTCATCGCTCGTGTCAGTGGGGCTTTGCTTAATAAATTAGTTCGGCCGCGAGGCACCGCCAGCAGCGGAGGCCGGCGCTGACGCTCCACATACCTATCCGGTACACATAATCCAATACGACTCAAAACCTACCCATTACATGTACAAATTGTTGAGAGGTAAGCTCTCAACAATTTGAACACATACAAAACCAATGCGAAGTTCCTTCTCACCCCCAGTTCATTGTACCCAACCATGCCCAAGATGAACAAGTTAGGATACATCAGAGGATAAAAAGGATACACTCCATAAAGTCTCTTATAAAGATATCTAGTAAATTTGTTTTGTATGCGTTCTAGCATGAGGCTATATTTAGTTTCACTTGGGGCCCTAATAACTGAATTTCCCTCTAGTAATTCCCTCTAATGTAGTGTCGACTGCCAAAATACCAAATAAAAAATCATTACACGAACGTTTCGTTTTGTTTAGATGCGCACGAAAATAAGACAGCACTATTCCATATATATGCTACAAGTTCAGAACCTACATTAGGCGTGAAATACACAGAAGAGATGCGGCGGAGATAAGGCGCAGATACGGCGACGATACCAGCCTGCCTAGCATGACCGATTTTTATCGCGTGATATAGCGTTTTATCACGTTTAACTGTCAAAAAGTCCAAGGAATTTGACAGTTCAGTGTCGATAAAATGCTATATCACGCGATATAAATCGGTCATGCTAGGCAGGCTGTATTTCCTTTGCCGACCGTCTAAACCGTGCAAAGGAAATACACGTATCGCCGCCGTACTTATCTGCGCCTTATCTCCGCCGCATCTCTTCTGTGTATGTCACGCCTTAGGCGGACCTCACACGGCCACTTCATGCTGCATCATGATTGATTGCAGATTTTAAAGAGTTACGGAAAGTGCCAAGTTTGTATAGAAGTCACACATGGCGTAACAAACTAACAAAGCTACGCGCTTGTTTTTTTTTAAAACCTGCATGATGGAGAGTGACACGTGACCTTTAGTCGTCCATCTTAGTCTAGGTATCGCTTAGACTTATAACTCTGTCTTTATGTACTATTGGACTAAGTAAATGGAAGGTATTTACGAGGTCCCATACTTGCCGACGTAGCTCTCTCCGTCACTTCGCACAAATTACTTTACTGGGCGTCAAAGCGTTGAAGACGCTACGTTCTTAGGGTTCCATCGATATTTGGAGAAAACTAATATAATACTTTATTGCGTATAAAGCAGTAACAAAATAGATCATATGAAGATTTTTAAAATTTGCAATCTCTTCCTTGACAACTACGTATGTAAAGTCATTGTAGTTCCAGTGCTGTGTGAGGCTGCTAATACTGAGATTAATTTCTGGTGGAATCAGATAGAAATAATAAAGTTTCCCTTTATTGTCTTAAATCGGTCTACTACTTCACTTCACTACGAGCACAGGAATAGAAGATTGTTGTTTACCCTATATATGAAACATTATAATATTCAATCAATTGAGTTTCATTAACTTCATAAAAACATATTCTTTGATTACTTTTCTTATATACCGGTATCGCTCACATTCATGATAAAGAACACACACACACATGTCTAAATAACCCTTAACAAATGGTAAATTTATAACTATTTATTGGTTGGCTTAATTCAAGTCTGCCTGGCTAGCTACCACCATCTTACTTAAGTCTGACGCCATAACAACAATTAAAAAAAAATGAGTTTTGCCAGTTAGAGGTAAGATAGCCAGTTCCTTAGTATTCCGGGTGTAGTGCGCTTCGGCCTTATCGTCACTTAACATCAGGTGAGGTGAAGACCAAACACTATCCCGTTGTGCATAAAAAACGCTATACTGAACCACTACCCTATTATCCATCGCACTTGCCCAGCTCCTTCCATACGCCGCTAAAATTAGCCGACGGATTGTTATTGGTTAAATTATTCACAGGGCGTCGGATGGCTTTAAGTGAATTTTTCGATCGACCAGCGGTTCCAGATCTGCCCTGCATTATAACGCCCCGTGGTCTTCTCAGTGCTGGGAGATTTGAAAAATAATGTTTAGGTAAAAGGAGATTGAAAAACATTGCTGGTTAATAAAGTGGGTCATTATGAAATTATACATAGCTAGTATAATCCTGCGCCATTTTGTGCGCCACAATATGGCCTAACGCCAATAATTATAGCGCTTATTTAAAACACCTATACAACGTGTTACAAAAAACCCATAATGCCGAATATGGTAGATAGGGATCATCAAACTGAACAACTATTACTAATAACCTATGAGAGGGTCCAACTCTGAAATCATGAAAAAAATCAGGTATTTTCATTGTTATCTTATTTTTTTCGCGATTTTAGAGTTGTTCCCATAGTAAAAGTTGTTCAGTTTGATGGTCCCTATCTACCATATTCGGCATTACTCGGTTTTTTAACACGTTGTATAATATTGTCAGTTATTAAGAAATCAAAATTAAAGATATATATAGTACACGCTGATGCAATGAAATCTCTGTACTAACGGTTGTACATTATTCACTCGCTTAACAACGATTCTAGGCGATAATGTTCATACAAGTCATCAATAAATACTTTATAGCTGTATAAATTATTATTATGAACATTAATCTATTAAAATAGTCTATAAACTTACATTACTGGCATGTTTAGTTAAGGCACACCCCTGACACTCAATACTATCGCGCCACTATGCACAGATGACGTCAGATGACGTTTTTGTACAGTACACATGCAACTGTGTGTGTAAGTCTAGGGCTACAGTGCAGTTGTATAAGCGGCGTACCTACAGTTCATAATTCGAACTTTTTGGTGAATAAAGTTACGACGCATTGTTTTGAATATCAAAATAAGTTGACAATTGGCAAACACGACTATACGAGCACACGAACTCGCGGGGTGGGGTGAGGTAATTGATTCTGGGGCGGGGTGGAGAGTGACATTTCTGTACAATAGTACTTATATCTATTCTGTGGTTAAAGGCTGAAGTCACGTAACACCAACAAGGGAAAAGTCATTAACGGTTTTCTATGTCAAAACTAATAATTTCTGAAAGTGTGCTCACGTATAACCCATTATTTATAGGACACTAAACAGAAACTAACATGGACGTTTTAAAACTTTAATTACGTATCAAAAATGTAAACAAAAAAATATAATATGTGTTGTCAATAGTCTGCTAATCTGTCATTAACTGGTGAAGTATTTTAAATAAAATAAAATAAACTAAGGTTTAATAATAAGTTACTTAAAAATCGGTGTATTGGATCTTATCCCAACCATTTGCCAAGCGTGGCTGTGTCTTAGGTAGGTATCTTTTGAGTAATTTTGTATGGAAAATTTATACAGCGTCATCTATAGCTGAAAAGTGAAATTAGATTTCTCATATACAATTAACTCTATCGAGTAATCACTACGTCATCTGTAAAATAATAATATTGTTCATCGGCCAATTTTGATGTCCCCACTGCTGGGGCACAGGCCTTCCTTATAGGTGGTAAGGAGGACGGGCCATAACCCACCACGCGGGCCCAATGCGGATTGGTGGGTGTTAACGACTGCAAATGCCGGGACCAACGGCTTAACGTGCCTTCCGAAGCACGTAGGAGCTCGAGATAGTAAATTTTTGGTCACCCATCCCATGACCGACCCTTGCGAACGATGCTTAACTTCCGCAATCGCTGGGCCAGGCGTTAAACCCCTGCGCCACCGAGCTCCAAATAATAATATTAATCACGCTTTAATAAGTAGGTACCTACTCCAATGTAGTGCAATAAATTTAAACCTGATTAATCGTCACAATTTTCTTCAAATTTTCAAGCAAATCTGCCGAAAATTGCTGTTAACCACCAACTAATTTTAACCCCAAAATGGTTTCATGCGGTTGTGAATAGTTGCCTCTATACGATCTCCTCATTTGATAAGACTCGTGTTAAAAAATTAAAGCTCCTTGCACATTTCGCTTCTTTTTTCTTTCATTGAGCAATTTTTGACAACTTTCGACACAACATAAACCCGTTCAAAAAAACTTATCTTATGTATCACACCATTAAAAAACATATTTATTATTTAATCCTTTTCCCTGTATTACGAAAGTTAATAGGTAAATAATCTGCTACAAACTGTAAAGTTGATTATATTTAAAATAAGGAAAAACACGAAGCGCGCAAGACCTGACACTTAAAAAGGCTATAAAAGATTAATTATAATGATAGACAAGAACCTGCTAGCAAATAAATTAAGGCAAGTTATTTTCCTAAATAGAAAAGCAAAATTATAGGAATAATGCAAGGAATTTGTATAGCAACAAATTTTATGTTAAGGTACATGAAATTGTTTTAGAACTGACGTAGCGATGACTGACGATAATGTAGTACGTAAAATTACTAGTTAGTGTAAACTTTTGTACGCACATACTATTTCCAATCAGCATGACGAAACAAACACGTTTCAGTGTGCTACTGCTGCATCAGTTGTCTGTAACAATGGGTGATCCGTCTAAAAATCTAAAACCCATAACCAAATCGCGCAGTGTACCACCGGCCTAAACGCTCGCGTGCCTTACATCGTAAAATCAGAGCGCGCATTACCAAAATACGTATCAGCACGTATCGGTGCGGACGATAAATAACGCCGGTTAATACGGCCACAAACCCTTCCACTCGCCGTAATTAATAACCAACGTAGACGATACCATCTCACATTGTATCCAGTGAACGCACGCACGTTCTACGCGTCCCTATGAAAGAAGTTTTAAACTTAAAACGTGAACTTAAATTTAAATTAGCTTAAAAAGTAAAACAGCTGAAACCTTAATTTATTGAAAGGTTTTGATATTATACACTTACCGACTACCCTATCTAATATAAATATGGAAAATTTGCGCCTGTCTTGTCCTATGATCTAGATATTGGTATTATGTATCAGTCATAAAAAATGCGGTTAATTGCTCCCTTTGCTGTACATACAACGTACTTTTAATCAATATAAGTTGGTTCTTATTGATCAAAAGTTGTGCACTAAAAGTTCTTTAGTACGATTACGATTAACACCAATCATAAAGCGCTTGTAAATTAATTTATGCGCAATAAATAACTTAAAATTAATGTTAATACCACAACAGAATGAGATAAAAGTCGTAACACGGTAGTTAAGTTACAAAGTTATAATTTGGTTATAGTGTAGGTTTTACTAAGTAACATATTAAATTAATCATAAATTACTTGAAATAAAACACTTTTAACGGATACTAGCGCGGTTTTTATTGAAAGTACTTTGGTAATTAGTTGGTATTTGGTTTGATTTTTGATTTTCCCGACGTTTTGGCACCTTTGCAGCTGCCGTGGTCACGGGGGACTGAAGCTACTTGTGAGCCTACCCTCAAGCGATGAATTTTTTAGAACGTTCAGAAATTAAAATTTATCAAATTTAATTAGTTTAATTTTGGTTTGGTTTTAATTTAATTTTATATGTTAAAAAGAGAGAATCTACTGAAACTACTACCATTTCAAAAAATTGGGAGGCCCCTCCAAGAAAGAAATGGCGAAAGAAAACTTGGAGAGGAAAGGCCGACCTCCGTCTTTTATATTAATTAATTTATTTGCAAAAGGAACTAACCGTATCATTAGATCTTACAGTGTGTGTTTTTTTTATTTCATGTCTAGTGAGCGCGTAAGCTTGAGAAGTGAATACATAAATTACTTCATAACGCGTGAAATTTAATTTTACTCACTTTTAAAATTTTACGATCGTATAATACATAAAGATTGATTGATTATATGATTATATGGCACAGAAACACAATATTTATTAGTTGATGTTTAGACATCAACTAATAAATATAGATGAAATACCTATGCATTTTCAGTCGAAATAAAAAAGAACACAATCTGAATTCTAGTAATTCTTAGTGATAGTTCTTATGACGCCGTGGTTATTATTAAGGGAGTTAATTAAGGTGGTTCGATGAGCTCAGTAGCGCCACCACTGGATATAAATCAATTACGTTTTATCAAGGGTTTAGATTAAAAGTTTTGATGATTTTGCGCAAATAAAAGACTAAAATGCATTTTTTAAATATAGTTTCAAGAATTCAAACTTAAGCAATAAGTCGTGCATGTCACTAGTGCCAAAAGTGGTCACATTTAGCAATATCCACATTCATAACTTATTGTTTATATTTGAGGCCATGAAAAAATATTTAAAAATTGCACTTTACTCTTCTATCTTAACTTTTATTCTAAGCCCTTGATACAACGTAAATGATTCTACTAATAGAACGTAAGATTCTACTAATAGAATCTTACTAATATTTATAAATGTGAAAGTTTGTATGTTTGGATGTTTGTAATTACGCAAAAACGGCTGAACAGATTTGGATACAATTTGGATGGCTGGTTTAAAGACTTTTTATCCAAGTAAGGTTCTCCAGCGATTTTCCAAATGTCCATGCGAATTAGTAAGATTGTGCAAGATTCTCACTAAACCTAAAAAAAATAAGTGTATTGTATTCAGGGTTTATGTATGTAATGTATGTAAGTGAGTAATTTACTTTTTAGTATTTTTTGGCAGGGCAGTCATGTTTTATTTATATTTTTTAATAAGGAAAAAAATTTAATTGATTTCTATCTTTCCTTTTTATCGTAGGTCTATTTGGCTCAAAGTGATTAACCGCATGACATCTCCGTATTTTGTTGTTTATTTCAGTAAACCAAAAGCTAAAGAGAAAGGCACTATTGTTATTGACTGCAATCCATATCGATTTAAAAAAGACTTGATATTTTGCAATTGTAACACTCCATTGATTTTACTATTTAGCTAACTTTGTTCCATAATGACGGCTTCAACGGATTGTTTCTTTCGTTTAAGAATGTTTTTTTGTATCTGCCTTTAAACATTCTAATTCTAGAATGAAAACCGGCCAAGTGCGTGTCGGGCCACGCGCCGTAGGGTTCCGTAGTTACCTTATATACCATACCATATTTAACATCAATATCATTTTTCGTCTGAAAAATAACTTTGTTTTTCACAGTGTTGGTATGAATGACAAAGTTATATTTTCGGTTTTGAAAAATATGATATATCTCAAAAACTAATTACTTTATCTCGTTCAAACGAATTTTCAGTGATTTTTTTATTAAGATCTATAGTATATTTTTTTTAGATTTTTCACTCACCTATTTCAAAAGTTAGAGGGGGGGGTATACACATTTTACCAGTTTGGCAGTGTTTATTTTTTAAACTGTTGACTTTAAGAAAAAATTGTCTTAGGAACCTCAATGTAATTTTTGAAGACCTATCTATAGACACGCACGTATTGGTATGAAGAAATTTTTTTTTTCAGTATCAGTTCCATGTATGGGGAGCCCCCCCTTAATCTTTATTTTTTTTTACTTTTGTGTTAAAATCGTTAAGCAGTTAACAGAATACATCTACCTACTAAGTTTCAACTGTGTAATCCTAATACTTGCGGAATAAAATGGCTGTGACATACGGACGGACAGACAGACAGACAGACGGACAGACAGACAGACAGATATGACGAATCTATAAGGGTTCCGTTTTTTGCCATTTCGGCTACGGAACCCTAAAAATGGATGTATGTTGATATCGATCCACAAACTGTTCGCAACTAACAAACTTTTTGGTGTAAAATATATTACGTCTTAAAAATATTTTCAGTAGAAACAATAGGTACCTATTCAAAGATTTGCAATTGGTGGAAAAAGAAGTACAATAAGAAATACTAATCTGATTTCAATTCAATTAAAAAGGTGTTTTTTTTAAATGCCTCCAACTTCTAAAGTAGCCAAATCATTACATGAAATCGCTTCGACTTGCTTTCTAGCCAAGACAGATGTTAGACTTGGATTAAACAATATTGCAACAAATGCGTAGTAATACCAAAGTCGTATATTTAAATATCTGTGTTAAAAATAAAACAGCGTAGTATTGACAGGTTGGCATTTCAGACGAGATAACTCGGTTAACGGGGAGTGGGCGTTGGACCTACTTATAGTTAACTTGCTTCATGACATGATAAATGTGTATCTGTTCTATGTTATTTGTAATAGCCCCCCCCCCCCTACATTCTACGCGAATTGACGGGATCGAGTTCACATCACGATCGAATAAACGTCAAAAATTGGTATTTTGTTACATTAAAAACGATTTCCATTACTTTCCATGGTTTCCATAGTAACGTTTTGACGTTTACTCGATTCGAACTCGATCACGATATTCTCGATCGCGTCGGGAGTAACCCCCCTTGGAAAAAACTTTTGAAAATCATATTTGAAATTAGAATGGTGGAAGTGGGATATCACAGAATTTAATAATAAGTGCTACCTTATATTTTTTGTGGCAAATAACAATTTTTACGGATAATAAGAAAAATCTCACCTATCATAATAAAAGGAGAGAAAATGTTCTCCAATTCTAAATAGGCTTATTTTTTTATGTTTCCTGCCTCTCCTCATGTGCACTCTTTTCGAGACGATATTATTACAGTTTCATATATGATTTTTGTAACCTTTCCTCACAAAATTTTTTCAAACAACAGATCTGCCGAACATGCACCACTATGTTACCATTATAATAGGCTTTGATCACATAAATCACGGCCGACCAGACCCGCTGTAGCCCGCTGCTGACCGCTAATTTCCTGGCTCCGATTGAGGAACCACGCTCCGATCGCCACACCTGCCCGGGGCAGCTGGAAAAAAACTCTTTGGATGTTTACACGTTTTTAATATTGATGCCGTGATAAGAGTTGGTAGTGTTATAGGACAAACTTTAAGCTGGGTTGGAGATTTTCTTATTTTTTCTAAGTAAATCCGTTCTAGCCATTTTAAGTGACTTCAGGCATGGTGATATATTAGTTTAATAAACTCCTCAGTCAATCAAGATGCAAGCACGTCAAGCTTGCCGTGCCTATCTCCGAAGTTTCAGGATAGATTCCTGGCTTAGTTTTTCTATTTCTATATTTCCTCTGTATATAGAAACTCTTTTATTGCGATGGTTTTGATATATATACATAAATACCTTATCCCTCTATGTAATTCTGCATACATTTTATATTGTAAAAATAATACTTAGGTACCACCAAAAATATGTGAAGAAGAGAACTAGTACAATTTGTTTTTTGTAACAAAATACAACAACACCTCATTTGACTTACCTTTTGAGACTGTTTATTAACACTGAGAAGTCCTTGCTGTCTATAATGTTGATGTATCCATACACCCAAAATGTAACGTTTTCTAAACGATCCAATCATTCGCATCGATGGAGCATTGGCTACGCCGACAGATGCAACTATACAAAAACAATGAAAGGTCATTATACTGTACACCTGTATTTACCAATCAACTGGTTCTGGTATACAGATAAAAATCACATTTCGATTTTGAGCCACTTTCACAGATTCCGAATCATTCCAAATAACTTGGCAAAAAATTTCATGTTTTTGTTCCATTTTTAAATTAATCAGAAGATCAGGTGAATCAGGCTCATACTTACTGATTTCACAATCAAATTGTAAGTTTTGAGTAGCTTACTTGACAGATGATTTGGCAGTTGTGATATGAAAAACATTTCAAATCTGCGTAAGCTACACAGAACTTACTTTTTGATGGTAAAATAGGCCCTCTATTTAAAAATATTCCACCGATAGTTCGTGCGAACCTTCTGTATTGAAGATTTTCTAAACTGAAAAAAAACATTCACAGAGTTTAGTTTCATTCAAATCTTGACTAAAACATAGGTAACTACATAACTTACCTAAATTGATAACCTCCTCCTTTTTTGAAGTTGGTTAAAAATGACTGCATCATTACATTATTACATTTCATTAAGTTAACTTTTAAACAACATTTTATATATTTTATAACCCCTGGAAAAATATACCTTTACAGCACTGTGCATTTTCCAAAGCTACACATTACGTTACAGTTACAGGAGATTTAAAACTTGGTTGGTCACTCAATATTTGAACCAATCACGTCATATCTCTGATTTATTTATATTTTCGTATATTCGACCTCAGTAAGTTGTTTTATTAAAAAATATAATTTTGGTACGTGTTAAATTCGTTGCAAGAAACTTCGTTTTTCTCAATGTCGCAAGCAATAAGCTATCGTGAGATCTTAGATGTGACCGTCCTAAAACAACGGGTGGATCTGTGCCCGATTGGTCACGACTGTACACGGTGACACTTTTTTGTCACATTTTTGTGTGCGCACAGATTTTGTAGGTAATTAAACTTTTTTGTGAGAGCCTCAAAGGCGAGCATTTAGTGGTGAATTTTGAGAAAAAAAAACGATATTCAATTTGGAGCTATCGTGGATCAATTTTGTCACAGTTTCATAGGATCTGTGAATGGAAGTTCCGTGTTTTGAGTTCGGTACTTTTACAAAAAGTTCTGCTTGGTAGAGCATTGTTACTAATAAATAAGTATATCCGAGCTTCATGTTGCAATGAGGGTGCTTTCAGCCATTGATTTTGAAAGCTAAACTACTTTGTCTTGGCAGAGGCTGATGATTGGATGGATGACCAGATAGAATTCTTGGAGGTTTGTTGGAAAGCTCATCAAATCCGATTTAAGAATTCCTTCACCATTATAAAGTTACACTGTTCCTGTTCACACACATATGCGATATTTTTGCTTCTACTAGGGAAAACATCAACAGATAAGTATCGTCTCCAAAAAAAAAATAAGTACTAAAAGAAAAATATGTTATTAATTTATCAAATAAAAAAGGTTTCCCGCTATGCCAAGTTATAGATAGGTACTCTTATAAAATGCACGTATATATGCACGTTATTATACAAACTCTTCTAAAATGCTGATTTTAATATTGAATTTAAAATCAAACCATCTTTTGAAATTCGAACAACACACGGGCCAACAAAATAAATGCAAAATCCAACATATTATACTACACAAAATACGTTCATGACCTCGCGCTTCCGAGTCTAGCTATTTGAACAAATTTTTACATTCCCACAATGCAAACGGAGACACGAATGCGAACACATGGACTAGAGCACTTTTTCTTTTTTTCTTTTCAACCAGTCTAGTATTTCACGCTGCGCAACTATTTCGTTCCGCAAAAATTCAAATTTCGAATTCAGAACGCCGCGCCGCTAGATAAAAACTTTAATTTTGATTTTTTTTCATACGTTAGAAGCGTTTCGTTACGTTACGCAAAAGATTTATTGAGTAATAAAGTAATTGTTTTTCCTTCCACGGTTTCACTATATTTCATGGTATATTATTACAGAGTTAAAATTTTCACTTTATAAAGTTCTACCTAAATGAAAATTGTATAGTTCATTCAAGAAACACAAAAATTCATAAATGAATTTATTTTAACAAAAATAAAAAGATTATAATTTGTACCAAAGCTCACATTTTCTTGGACATTTCAAAGATTATGAGCAAATTTTTGTCTAAAATAGCAACATATCAATAAAGTAACGAATCTAAAAAAAGCCACTTCACAATAGGTAGGTATCTACACTAAAAAAGCAAAAAATATGTACTAGCTTAGAACACTATAACCACGATCCCTATCTATTTAGTTTAAATAATTTAGGTTGGTATCGTTACAGCATTTTTATTTTATTTTAGGTACACCAACAAAATGCATACTTACAGTAACATTACACATATGCCATACTTGGATGTGTATGATTTCTATTACAGGAGTCCAATCGCGGTAATTTTGAACAATAAAACCAAACGTTACGTTGTCATTTAGGTTATATTTACCTAAAAATCTTTGGTTTAGCTTCATAATTTTCACTTAAATTGTCCCAGATTGTAATCCTAGACTCCTTAGGCAGAGTATTCAACAATTTTAACAAAACTAAAGCGAGTATTTTTCTGTAAACGAAACTGAAACGGTAACGATTTAGCTTTGGTTTTATCGTTAAAAATTAGCGCGATTAGGCCCCAGGTATACTCAACATTGATAATGAACTCTAGCTTATATCTATAAATTAGTAACTATATCGTAAAGTTTTCAATTTTTTTTAAACTTAAACAGTTTTGAACAATACTTTGAAGAGTATTAAGTAACGTCAGGAAGGATGACCCATTTACAAAATAAATAGTCCCCAGATTATATCATTGTCCTACGCTACAATCTAGTCATTACGTACCAGCATTTTTTTAACATTTTGCAAGTTGTGACCGTTTGCCGCGACACGGTCCACCTATCTTAATGGCTTTCCGAACATGCTTTGTACTGATTGACCACTATTACAAATGAATAGAGTTCATTTTCGAATCACATGTTTAGGCTACGCTTGCTCACTTTCAGCGGTATTTTTTTTAATTAATTCTTCGGTTTTTGCTGTGGTAAGTGACAATCTATGTTTTCTTAGAAGTATGAAGACCCGGTTAATGACATCGGTCTAATTTGGAAATAAGCCGTTAGAAACGTTTCTATTTGCACGTTTGACAGTAAATTATATCATTTAGTTGCGATGATTATAGCTATAAATTTGTTTTAATATAGGTATCTGTTGAATTGAAGACATTTTTAAAACTACAACGCCGTAATTGCATAACATTGTATTTTAGGCCTTATTACTTTCAAAAATACCGTCCAAAAAGTTCAAGTAAAAATATGATTGTGCAAAATGTTGTAGTCATATTGAAGAGATTACTCTTTCCCCAAATTCATAACTACAAAAGCCTTAGTATAAAGCACATTGATATCGAGTGCCGTCTCAATTTCTCGGATCTCAAGCACGCAGCCATCGCAAGCATAAAGGCACCCTTGTGCCAAAACAAACAACACGCATCCTCTAAAACCTTAATCATGGACTTCAAAGGAGATCGTAATCCAAAAAACACACCTCCGCAAATCCCTTAATAAACAGTAAAAAAAATATAAAGCCATACACGGAAACGTGGAGGTGCAACGCAAGGAGTCCGTATATTCGCACACGGACGCCTCAAGAATTAAAAAAAGAACTCAAGAGCGCACACAATGTCGAAAAAGTCACTGGCGACAAACAAAGTGAGTGAAAAAAGTAAAAAAAACATGAAAAACTCCACATTCTTAATTTAACTTGAGTCACTCTTACGTCGACGATGTCCAATATATCTTGAGCCACCGCGATTTGACTCCTATGTGTCCAAGAAGGTGAAAAGGATCAACTTCAGCAAGTTTTGAAGTTCCAAAAATTCTGGACACGTGTCACGATTGGGGAGGAAAGCAAGAAAGTCCCTATTCCTTAAGGCAGTGTAGTGTTGGGTAACGGTTGGAGTCGGTAATATTATAATTACATGTGTAATTACCAAATGCAACTTTAGAAAAAACTACACTACAAAATAAATTAAACTATCAAGATTGCAGCATTTAGATGCTGAGCCTTGTGAATATTTAAATAATAAAGCGTTTCAATTGTGTGTGTGTAGCACTTACTCTCTTCTTTAATAATCGTATCCAGCATAACGAACAAGAAACTGAGATCGAATTGGTATCGAGTAAACGTCAAAACGGTATAATGGAAACCATTGAAACCGTTTTCAATGTACCAAAATAACAGATTTTTGACGTATATTCGATACTGATGTGAACTCGATCTCGTTGATTCCCGTCGGGGGGCAGTTAAAAAGTTTCTAATAAACATCCTAGAAACTTGACAAAAACAAACGAACGACTTTTATTTTTCATAATGTTCAAAATACATCTCTTTAAAAACTCTGATTTTTTTCAAGTTTTTCTCCAAAAAAAAGGTTTGCATTAAAAAGTATCATTGACATCGTCTCGCACAGATTGTCGAACATCACTGCTCCATATTATACTTGTGCCGCAGTGAGCCGATCTGCGGGGCTCACCTTGACACGTCTCGGAACCGCATAACACCAAGAAACGGGCGAATTTCCCTGAGGGAACAGTGTGTGTGTGCTTAAATTATTTTACCAGGGAAATTAGGCGGTTCACCGGCACATAATTTTTGGGAAATGTGAGAGTATTTCATTACTTGAACGGTTGAAGGAAATTTATAAGTGATTATGTCACGTAATGTGTGAGTGTATTTATATGCACATTACAATTTAAAATGAACAATATATTTATTACTTTGGAACCATATCGAAAACTGTAATAGTAGTTTATGATACAAGGTTGGGAAGGAGGTTTTAAAAAACCTTATTAACCGTGTGCCATACTACGTTTTTCAATACATTTGCGAGAAAACATTATAGGTACTGCTGAAATTGTAATTTATTCATATAATAAAACTGTAAATTCTAAATATTTGTGCGCGAATTACGCAAAAACCGCTAAACGAATTTTGATGGATTTTCACAATTTAGTAGATTGAGGTCCAACTTAAAATCTAAGCTATGTTTCATCAAATTCAGGTGGGTGGAACCAGGGAAACAGCTTGAACTCTCCGTAGTACTAGCTTTCATACACTAAAGGGGTCATTTTAAACTGGTTGCAATATTTTTCTACTGTCCACGCGGATGAAGTCGCGGGCGGAAGCTAGAAGAAATAAAAAAACGTTCGTTAACAAAAACGCACGGTGCTGGGGCGTGCGGTAAAATCAACTTTCCGCACGCTGTACTAATCCGTAAACAAAAACGCACGGCGTGCGGTAAAATCAACTTACCGCACGCTCGACTGTCATCGTAAACTTACATTTTCGAGCAACTTTATTTAAAAAAATATAAGCTTCGATTTAAGCTAATTAACATCAATCACTTTATAAGCAAACAACTTGAGGTCTCTGACAAATAGGGTACCTATAACGTTGATAAAAATAAAATAGCTTAGCGGTGGTTGTATATTTTGAAGAACATGATCATTTTGAATTCGATCAACAGAAACACTGAAAACTTAACTGTAATATTAATAGGTACTTATTTTAATCTTCCGCTCATAATCGATAGCATGTTAAAAAGTATGCCTAGCCATAAAGAAAGTATGTGCCTGCATAGAATTAAATACCACGCACGATCGTTAATTTTAAAGACGCATAAAACTCCCCATGCCTACAAAACAACACGATATCTTCCCCCGTCTTAATTTTTAAAGTTCCCCATTTGCATAGTCCGCTCGATCGATAACAAAAAACCCATAATCCTACACCCCTATCAAACCGTACGAACTTGCCCCCACACACACGCACACACACACTAATTACAAGGGTAACTAATCACTGAGCTGAGGAGAAAAAACGGGATTTTTTTTATCATTAACCACCCTCATCTTACGGAACTGTTAGCGGATGTTAGAGAAATCTGTGGAGAGGTAGTAGATAATATTTTTTTTTTTATTTCTATGTACTTTTATCTTTAAGTAATTATCGATAGATTTGAGACATTTGACCTTATTCCAAGCGGATTTTAATCAGTATTAATAAAAACGTTACTTAGGTTGTAGCTTTCAAAAAATAGTTTTTGTGCGAGTAGGGAAAAAGATAAAGTAGGAGAAAGTGTCAAATGTTACTTGACGGCAATATACTTTTTTCGAAAAATGCTTTCGTATGTCTATGTGTCCGGCTGTTCTGGTTTTTGAAGCCTGGCCGTAAAGGTTTTCTACAATTTAAATAAAATTGTAATTAGTATGTAATTGACGTAAGATGTCGCTGACCATAGACAATCATGGCGTTTTAAAATGTCGATTTAATACATCCATCATCTACCCAAGTGTTTACAACTTTGTCTAGACCCTCAACTGTCTTCCTCTAAAGGTCGCATTTCTCAACCGATTCTCGTGAAATTTTGTGAGCAGGTTGGATAATTATTAGTTGTGTTTTGTAGATTCAGTTTTTCGATTTTTTTTCGAAAAAAAAACCTATATTTCAGCCATTTCGAAAAATGACACAAAATCGAGGTCTACAGCTCATAACTCCACTAATAAGTAGCATTGCTTAAGCTTTCAATTTTTTAAGCTTACAACCATCTCCACTCCTCTTCTATTCCCTCATACTCCACGCACCTGCTCGGGGCAGCTGGAAAAAAACTCTTTGGATGTTTACACGTTATTGATATTGATGCCGTGATAAAAGTTAGTAGTGTTATCCTTAACTGGACACTGCAAACTAAACAGACACCTATTTCATATGAAATTGAGTGATACTGACATCTGCAGATATTGTAATGAGGAGCAGGAAACGCCCAAGCACCTCTTATGTGATTGTGGACCTCTAATCCACAAGCGTAGTATCCATCTGGGACGACACGTTATCGACCCGGAGGAAATAAAAACTCTTAAAACCAGGAAGATACTAGACTTCCTGGAAGCCGCTGGGCTCAAAGAGTTACTGTAATTAGGTGGCGAGTTACAATAGATCTTTTAGGTCGCAGTGACTACAGCCTCATCTTGAGCTGCATAGCCCCTAACACTCAAATAATAATAATAGTAGTGTTATAGGACAAACTTTAACCTGAGTTAGAGATTTTCTTATTTTTTCTAAGTAAATCCGTTCTAGCCATTTTAAGTGACTTCAGTCATGGTGATATATTAGTTTAATAAACTCCTCAGTCAATCAAGATGCAAGCACGTCAAGCTTGCCGTGCCTATCTCCGAAGTTTCAGGATAGATTCCTGGCTTACTTTTTCTATATTTCTTATGTATATAGGAACTCTTTTATTGCGATGGTTTTGATATACATAAATACCTTATCCCTCTATTTAAATTCTGCATTCATTTTATACTAAGTTTTTTGTAACAAAATACCATAGCAACTCATTTGACTTACCTTTTGAGACTGTTTATTAACACTGAGAAGTCCTTGCTGTCTATAATGTTGATGTATCCATACACACAAAATGTAACGTTTTCTAAACGATCCAATCATTCGCATCGATGGAGCATTGGCTACGCCGACAGATGCATCTATACAAAGACAATGAAAGGTCATTATACTGTACACCTGTATTTACCAATCAACTGGTTCTGGTATAGAGATAAAAATCACATTTCGAACATTTTGAGCCATTTTCACAGATTCCGAATTATTCCAAATAACTTGGCAACAAATTTCATATTTTTGTTCCATTTTTAAATTAATCAGAAGATATCAGGTGAAACAGGCTTATACTTACTGATTTCACAATCAAATTGTAAGTTTTGAGTAGCTTACTTGACAGATGATTTGGCAGTTGTGATATGAAAAATATTACAAATCTGCGTAAGCTACACAGAACTTACTTTTTGATGGTAAAATAGGCCCTCTACTTCAAAATATTCCAACGAAAGTTCGTGCGAACCTTCTGTGTTGAAGATTTTATAAACTGAAAAAAAAAACATTTACAGAGTTTAGTTTCATTCAAATCTTGACTGAAACATAGGTAACTACATAAAAAAATATACCTACGCGACAAATTGATAACCTCCTCCTTTTTTGAAGTTGGTTAAAAATGACTGCATCGCACTGTGCACTTTCCAAAGCTACACATTACGTTACAGTTACAGGAGGTTTAAAACTTGGTTGGTCACTCAATATCTGAACCAATCACGTCATGTCTCTGATTTATTTATTTATATTTTCGTATATTCGACCTCAGTAAGTTGTTTTATTAAAAAATATAATTTTGGTACGTGTTAAATTCGTTGCAAGAAACTACGTTTTTCTCAATGTCGCAAGCAATAAGCTATCGTGAGATCTTAGATGTGACTGTCCTAAAACAACGGGTGGATCTGTGCCCGATTGGTCACGACTGTACACGGTGACACTTTTTTGTCACATTTTTGTGTGCGCACAGATTTTGTAGGTAATTAAACTTTTTTGTGAGAGCCTCAAAGGCGAGCATTTAGTGGTGAATTTTGAGAAAAAAAAACGATATTCAATTTGGAGCTATCGTGGATCAATTTTGTCACAGTTTCATAGGATCTGTGAATGGAAGTTCCGTGTTTTGAGTTCGGTACTTTTACAAAAAGTTCTGCTTGGTAGAGCATTGTTACTAATAAATAAGTATATCCGAGCTTCATGTTGCAATGAGGGTGCTTTCAGCCATTGATTTTGAAAGCTAAACTACTTTGTCTTGGCAGAGGCTGATGATTGGATGGATGACCAGATAGAATTCTTGGAGGTTTGTTGGAAAGCTCATCAAATCCGATTTAAGAATTCCTTCACCATTATAAAGTTACACTGTTCCTGTTCACACACATATGCGATATTTTTGCTTCTACTAGGGAAAACATCAACAGATAAGTATCGTCTCCAAAAAAAAAATAAGTACTAAAAGAAAAATATGTTATTAATTTATCAAATAAAAAAGGTTTCCCGCTATGCCAAGTTATAGATAGGAACTCTTATAAAATGCACGTATATATGCACGTTATTATACAAACTCTTCTAAAATGCTGATTTTAATATTGAATTTAAAATCAAACCATCTTTTGAAATTCGAACAACACACGGGCCAACAAAATAAATGCAAAATCCAACATATACTACGCAAAATACATTCATAACCTCGCGCTTCCGAGTCCTATTTGAACAAATTTTTACATTCCCACAATGCAAACGGAGACACGAATGCGAACACATGGACTAGAACACTTTTTCTTTTTATTCTTTTCAACCAGTCTAGTATTTCATGCTGCGCAACTATTTCGTTCCGCAAAAATTCAAATTTCGAATTCAGAACGCCGCGCCGCTAGATAAAAACTTTAATTTTGATTTTTTTTCATACGTTAGAAGCGTTTCGTTACGTTACGCAAAAGATTTATTGAGTAATAAAGTAATTGTTTTTCCTTCCACGGTTTCACTATATTTCATGGTATATTATTACAGAGTTAAAATTTTCACTTTATAAAGTTCTACCTAAATGAAAATTGTATAGTTCATTCAAGAAACACAAAAATTCATAAATGAATTTATTTTAACAAAAATAAAAAGATTATAATTTGTACCAAAGCTCACATTTTCTTGGGCATTTCAAAGATTATGAGCAAATTTTTGTCTAAAATAGCAACATATCAAGAAAGTAACGAATCTAAAAAAGACCACTTCACAATAGGTAGGTATCTACACTAAAAAAGCAAAAAATATGTACTAGCATAGCGGGAAACCTATAACCACGATCCCTATCTATTAAGTTTAAATAATTTAGGTTGGTATCGTTACAGCATTTTTATTTTATTTTAGGTACACCAACAAAATGCATACTTACAGTAACATTACACATATGCCATACTTGGATGTGTATCATTTCTATTACAGGAGTAATTGCGGTAATTCTGAACGATAAAACCAAACGTTACGTTGTCATTTAGGTTATTTATATTTACCTAAAAATCTTTGGTTTAGCTTCATAATTTTCACTTAAATTGTACCAGATTGTAATCCTACACTCCTTAGGCAGAGTATTCAACAATTTTAACAAAACTAAAGCGAGTATTTTTCTGTAAACGAAACTGAAACGGTAATGATTTAGCTTTGGTTTTATCGTTAAAAATTAGCGCGATTAGGCCCCAGGTATACTCAACATTGATAATGAACTCTAGCTTATATCTATAAATTAGTAACTATATCGTAAAGTTTTTATTTTTTTTTAAACTTAAACAGTTTTGAACAATACTTTGAAGAGTATTAAGTAACGTCAGGAAGGATGACCCATTTACAAAATAAAAAGTCCCCAGATTATATCATTGTCCTACGCTACAATCTAGTCATTACGTACCAGCATTTTTTTAACATTTTGCAAGTTGTGACCGGTTGCCGCGACACGGTCCACCTATCTTAATGGCTTTCCGAACATGCTTTGTACTGATTGACCACTATTACAAATGAATAGAGTTCATTTTCGAATCACATGTTTAGGCTACGCTTGCTCACTTTCAGCGGTATTTTTTTTAATTAATTCTTCGGTTTTTGCTGTGGTAAGTGACAATCTATGTTTTCTTAGAAGTATGAAGACCCGGTTAATGACATCGGTCTAATTTGGAAATAAGCCGTTAGAAACGTTTCTATTTGCACGTTTGACAGTAAATTATATCATTTAGTTGCGATGATTAGAGCTATAAATTTGCTTTAATATAGGTATCTGTTGAATTGAAGACATTTTTAAAACTACAACGCCGTAATTGCATAACATTGTATTTTAGGCCTTATTACTTTCAAAAATACTGTCCAAAAAGTTCAAGTAAAAATATGATTGTGCAAAATATTGAAGAGATTATTCTTTCCCCAAATTCATAACTACAAAAGCCTTAGTATAAAGCACATTGATATCGAGTGCCGTCTCAATTTCTCGGATCTCAAGCACGCAGCCATCGCAAGCATAAAGGCACCCTTGTGCCAAAACAAACAACACGCATCCTCTAAAACCTTAATCATGGACTTCAAAGGAGATCGTAATCCAAAAAACACACCTCCGCAAAATCCCTTAATAAACAGTAAAAAAAATATAAAGCCATACACGGAAACGTGGAGGTGCAACGCAAGGAGTCCGTATATTCGCACACGGACGCCTCAAGAATTAAAAAAAGAACTCAAGAGCACACACAATGTCGAAAAAGTCACTGGCGACAAACAAAGTGAGTGAAAAAAGTAAAAAAAACATGAAAAACTCCACATTCTTAATTTAACTTGAGTCACTCTTACGTCGACGATGTCCAATATATCTTGAGCTACCGCGATTTGACTCCTATGTGTCCAAGAAGGTGAAAAGGATCAACTTCAGCAAGTTTTGAAGTTCCAAAAATTCTGGACACGTGTCACGATTGGGGAGGAAAGCAAGAAAGTCCCTATTCCTTAAGGCAGTGTAGTGTTGGGTAACGGTAGGAGTCGGTAATATTATATTTACATGTGTAATTACCAAATGCAACTTGAGAAAAAACTACACTGCAAAATAAATTAAACTATCAAGATTGCAAAATTTAGATGCTGAGCCTTGTAAATATTTAAATAATAAAGCGTTTCAATTGTGTGTGTGTAGCACTTACTCTCTTCTTTAATAATCGTATCCAGCATAACGAACAAGAAACTGAGATCGAATTGGTATCGAGTAAACGTCAAAACTCGGAGGAGCTCGGTGGCGCAGTGGTTTAGCGCCTGGCCCAGCCATTGCGGAAGTTAAGCAACGTTCGCAAGGGTCGGTCATAGGATGGGTGACCAAAAATTTATTATCTCGAGCTCCTCCGTGCTTCGGAAGGCACGTTAAACCGTTAGTCCCGGCTGCATTTGCAGTCGTTAACACCCACCAATCCGCATTGGGCCCGCGTGGTGGGTTATGGCCCATCCTCCTTACCACCCATAAGGCAGGCCTGTGCTCCAGCAGTGGGGACATCAAAAATGGCTGATGGACAAACGTCAAAACGGTACAATGGAAACCATGGAAACTGTTTTCAATGTACCAAAATAACAGATTTTTGACGTTTATTCGATACTGATGTGAACTCGATCTCTTTGATTCCCGTCGGAGGGCAGTTAAAAAGTTTCTAATAAACATCCTAGAAACTTGAGAAAAACAAACGAACGACTTTTATTTTTCATAATGTTCAAAATACAACTCTTTAAAAACTCTGATTTTTCTCAAGTTTTTCTCCAAAAAAAAGGTTTGCATTAAAAAGTATCATTGACATCGTCTCGCACAGATTGTCGAACATCACTGCTCCATATTATACTTGTGCCGCAGTGAGCCGATCTGCGGGGCTCACCTTGACACGTCTCGGAACCGCATAACACCAAGAAACGGGCGAATTTCCCTGAGGGAACAGTGTGTGTGTGCTTAAATTATTTTACCAGGGAAATTAGGCGGTTCACCGGCACATAATTTTTGGGAAATGTGAGAGTATTTCATTACTTGAACGGTTGAAGGAAATTTATAAGTGATTATGTCACGTAATGTGTGAGTGTATTTATATGCACATTACAATTTAAAATGAACAATATATTTATTACTTTGGAACCATATCGAAAACTGTAATAGTAGTTTATGATACAAGGTTGGGAAGGAGGTTTTAAAAAACCTTATTAACCGTGTGCCATACTACGTTTTTCAATACATTTGCGAGAAAACATTATAGGTACTGCTGAAATTGTAATTTATTCATATAATAAAACTGTAAATTCTAAATATTTGTGCGCGAATTACGCAAAAACCGCTAAACGAATTTTGATGGATTTTCACAATTTAGTAGATTGAGGTCCAACTTAAAATCTAAGCTATGTTTCATCAAATTCAGGTGGGTGGAACCAGGGAAACAGCTTGAACTCTCCGTAGTACTAGCTTTCATACACTAAAGGGGTCATTTTAAACTGGTTGCAATATTTTTCTACTGTCCACGCGGATGAAGTCGCGGGCGGAAGCTAGAAGAAATAAAAAAACGTTCGTTAACAAAAACGCACGGTGCTGGGGCGTGCGGTAAAATCAACTTTCCGCACGCTGTACTAATCCGTAAACAAAAACGCACGGCGTGCGGTAAAATCAACTTACCGCACGCTCGACTGTCATCGTAAACTTACATTTTCGAGCAACTTTATTTAAAAAAATATAAGCTTCGATTTAAGCTAATTAACATCAATCACTTTATAAGCAAACAACTTGAGGTCTCTGACAAATAGGGTACCTATAACGTTGATAAAAATAAAATAGCTTAGCGGTGGTTGTATATTTTGAAGAACATGATCATTTTGAATTCGATCAACAGAAACACTGAAAACTTAACTGTAATATTAATAGGTACTTATTTTAATCTTCCGCTCATAATCGATAGCATGTTAAAAAGTATGCCTAGCCATAAAGAAAGTATGTGCCTGCATAGAATTAAATACCACGCACGATCGTTAATTTTAAAGACGCATAAAACTCCCCATGCCTACAAAACAACACGATATCTTCCCCCGTCTTAATTTTTAAAGTTCCCCATTTGCATAGTCCGCTCGATCGATAACAAAAAACCCATAATCCTACACCCCTATCAAACCGTACGAACTTGCCCCCACACACACGCACACACACACTACTCATTACAAGGGTAACTAATCACTGAGCTGAGGAGAAAAAACGGGATTTTTTTTATCATTAACCACCCTCATCTTACGGAACTGTTAGCGGATGTTAGAGAAATCTGTGGAGAGGTAGTAGATAATATTTTTTTTTTTATTTCTATGTACTTTTATCTTTAAGTAATTATCGATAGATTTGAGACATTTGACCTTATTCCAAGCGGATTTTAATCAGTATTAATAAAAACGTTACTTAGGTTGTAGCTTTCAAAAAATAGTTTTTGTGCGAGTAGGGAAAAAGATAAAGTAGGAGAAAGTGTCAAATGTTACTTGACGGCAATATACTTTTTTCGAAAAATGCTTTCGTATGTCTATGTGTCCGGCTGTTCTGGTTTTTGAAGCCTGGCCGTAAAGGTTTTCTACAATTTAAATAAAATTGTAATTAGTATGTAATTGACGTAAGATGTCGCTGACCATAGACAATCATGGCGTTTTAAAATGTCGATTTAATACATCCATCATCTACCCAAGTGTTTACAACTTTGTCTAGACCCTCAACTGTCTTCCTCTAAAGGTCGCATTTCTCAACCGATTCTCGTGAAATTTTGTGAGCAGGTTGGATAATTATTAGTTGTGTTTTGTAGATTCAGTTTTTCGATTTTTTTTCGAAAAAAAAACCTATATTTCAGCCATTTCGAAAAATGACACAAAATCGAGGTCTACAGCTCATAACTCCACTAATAAGTAGCATTGCTTAAGCTTTCAATTTTTTAAGCTTACAACCATCTCCACTCCTCTTCTATTCCCTCATACTCCACGCACTGCGAGCTTCATAAAGCATGAATTTGCATATTTGCCCGTTCACTAAGTGCGATGGCTTGTTTGCAGCTCTCCAGCATTCTTCTAGCGTTCTCTAATTTGAGTCTCCTTCATTAAACGACTCTAGCGTGTGATGCTACGCTTTGTTTTGAATGCGCAATCCCATTTTGCATACGAACACTAAATGCCGCTCTTGGGATCAAAATTTACTCAAGCTAAGATTCCTTGAATTTAAAGTGTGCTTTGTTGCCTTGTTTGTAAGTGACTGGAATTAATATGAGTTGTAACTTTCTTATATTTATTGGTCTTTGCCTGAATTTGCACTGTTAAACATATTTTTTTTTAGGTTTTGAAACAAAAGTAACATTTATTCAGTGTCAAATCTGGGTAATTGAAGTACAAAACGCGCTATGTCTGTACCCCTAGCACGAACATCAATCAAGAAAAAAAAGCGCGTAAAAGTACTCGATAGAGTAACTATCTAGAGAAAATTTTATTTCGCTTTTCGGCGGTAGATGGCGCTGTACAAATTTCCCATACAAAATTACTGTATCGGATATTTTTACGCGCGTTCTTTTTCTCGATAGTATGTTCGTACTACGGTTACTGAACATAATCTTTCTTTTACTGTCCAGTGCATAATATATTTAATTCAAACCAGTAAATAAAATCTAAATAGCTTCATATTTTAAATAAAATCTTATTAGCACGTTCCTATCTGTCTTTTTCTTAAAATAAAGATAAAAATTCCGCTGACGGTATGTAGGTACCGGTTTTATGGAACTAATGCAAGAATAATAATGTGATTTAAAATAATTAAATACTTTCTTTGGTATATAAAAATACACGCTGAAATTTTAATCATTTGGTTCCACTCATGATTACAAGCAACTTTTAGTGTTGGGCCAACTCTGATATCGCGAAAAAAAAATCAGCTCCTCTATACAAAAGAAGATGATAGAGTTGAGAAAGAGAATAAGTGGAACCACCCCACTGCGGAAACCAAATGATTAAAATTTCACGATGTATATTAATATATTTTACACTTTCATCAAAATCCAAAATTTTGTGGAAAATTGTCACCTACCTTTACCCAAGAAACGAGGTTAATTAATTCCTCATATTGATCGTCAAAGTAAAAATCATTTAGATTCACTTAAGTCCGTATTTAGCAATAAGAAAACTACTACCTACCTAAATGAACAAGAGTCGTGTAAACAACACTAACACATTATTAATTCTTTTTTTTGCCTATTGTGGGGCCATTAGATATAGTTAAATTTGTACAACATTTCTGTCAATAAACACATTTTCATTTTTTCATTATTATTGTCTTTTGTTGTTTTCAATAGATTCTTATTTATATAGGATTATTAATGATTCTGTTTTTATTATTTACGTAATAATAACGTTTCTTTTTTAACCATTAAGGGATCGGAAGACGCTTTCAAATTCTGCAATCGAGTTGGATGTTTGTTTTAGACTACCTACCTATATCAATTTAAAAAATAAGTTCACCCTGCATCAATGAAATATTAAGAATGTGTCTTACCGACTATGAGTATCTAAAGTTTATCTTTATTAAAAGAAAATCCAAAATGAAAGTCAGAAAGAATAATTTTGCGGCCATTGGACACATAAAGAACCTCTATAGGACACCCGTCAAACAAACGCTTTTCTTAGGCAAAGCAGCGCCTAATTTCAATATCCGAACGGAACGGCGACCGTTCGAAAACTCTCCTCGGGGAATAAATTACGGGGTCTATTCAATATTTCATCAGGACGAGAGGCCGACTCTGAATATTCAAAACTAGGAGACACGTAAAGGCACGCGCAAGCCATTTTTCGCGCCTATCATCTCGGTAACAAAACGCACTCGTAATTACCCCCTCCCCCGCCACCGTCGCGAATCCCCTCCCCACACCCGCGCGGGGAGGGAGCCGCCCAGTGACAATTATTGATCAAAAATTCTCTCTCTTCTTTCGCAAAAGAAAACTTGGACGGGTTATGTGTCAACCGGTATAGCTTGGTCGTTGTAATTAGATATTTTAATTAATATTTTTCTTTGAAGATTTCGACTCAAATGAAGTCAAGTTTAACCTTACACTCATAATCTGAAAGCCACATCAATAATAAGACAGTGAAATGTTACACACAAATAAATAATCAAAGTAACATAAATTTCAATGTACTGGCTAAAAAATTCCCGCCTCCTGGGATTTTCCGATGTTTCTATCCCATCCCAACTCATATCGAACGTTCAAGTGTCTTAAAAGTCTTTGGTGGAAATTTCTGAATGCGCTGGCTAAAAAAATGAATACCATAATATCGCTCAATACATTGTTATATTTAGTTCATTTTACTGCCATTGCTTCCCAAAGGTTGGGCCACCATTTTGACTCTAATCGTTAGATCTAATCTAATCTAATTGTTAATTCTAATCTAACTATGAGATGCTCAGTAAAGAATATCACCGTAGAAATATTCAGCAAAAAGGTAATCAAATATGACATAGACTGCACTAGTTAAGGCGAGGCCAGTTCACGATCTGATGAAAAGTCTGGTTTTTGAACTTCCAATGTGAAGAACTGATGTAAAATTCTACTTCACAAAAATTACTGTAGACTGACAAAGAAACAAGCATAGTAACCGAACAGAATATTGAAAATGGCATGGCAACTCTGTAAAAAAATTCTGAATAACACCATAAAAACTTATAAAAATAAATTTCAAATCATCAGATTTCGTAATTTTCAACGACAGTGATATGATTTTTTATGCAAAAAGGATAGCTTTTTTATCGATCTAACACAATAACCGAGTACATTTTTAATAAATGATCCAGTATTTCAGAAATCAATAAAAATGTACTAAAATTCGTCAAAAGTCGTCGTCGTTCTTCTGGCGAAGCGTCAATTAAAGTTATGCGATATTCAACCTTATTCTAAAGACATAGTGAAAGAGTAAATTTCGTGAACTGGCCTCGCCTTAACTTCTTAAATCTTCATCAAGATCTATAGGTACAATCAAACCTTGGCAAGAACCAAAAACTCTTTCCTCAAAATATTAACAAAAAAACCACCCTGACCTAAAAATCCAAGTATCAACCAAGTCGGTCGTCGTACACGCGGCCGCCTCGGCATATTAATTGCACGCGGCGCTACCGGGCGGGCGCAAGACACGGGGAGGCGGCCGCGAGGTCAACCGTCGCGCGCCATTGTTTTGTGCGTGCCTGTACCCGCCTTAGGTACCGTACTTAGCTTTATGTACCTGTATGTATAACGGTGGAGGTTTGCTGAAGAAATTCAACTCTTTAAGAGTTTTCTTGGTGATTTTTCTGGGTATGACAAAGTGAATTGTCGCGCTGCATTATTTTGTGCGTGCCTGTACCCGCCTTAGGTACCGTACTTATTATGTACCTGTATGTATAACGGTGAAGGTTCGCTGAAGAAATTCAACTCTTTAAGAGTTTTTTTGATGATTTTTCTGGGTATGACAAAGTAAATTGTCGTGCTGCATTGTTTTGTGCGTGCCTGTACCCGCCTTAGGTACCGTACTTAGCTTTATGTACCTGTATGTATAACGGTGGAGGTTTGCTGAAGAAATTCAACTCTTTAAGAGTTTTCTTGGTGATTTTTCTGGGTATGACAAAGTGAATTGTCGCGCTGCATTGTTTTGTGCGTGCCTGTACCCGCCTTAGGTACCGTACTTAGCTTTATGTACCTGTATGTATAACGGTGGAGGTTTGCTGAAGAAATTCAACTCTTTAAGAGTTTTCTTGATGATTTTTCTGGGTATGACAAATTAAATTGTCGTGCTGCATTATTTTGTGCGTGCCTGTACCCGCCTTAGGCACCGTACTTAGCTTTATGTACCTGTATGTATAACGGTGGAGGTTCGCTGAAGAAATTCAACTCTTTAGGAGTTTTCTTGATGATTTTTCTGGGTATGACAAAGTAAATTGTCGCGCTGCATTGTTTTGTGCGTGCCTGTACCCGCCTTAGGTATTCCACAGTAATGTTTTCTGCGTGCCTGTACCCGCCTTAGGTACCGTACTTAGCTTTATGTACCTGTATAAGACGCTCTTAATCAAAGTAACATTTGCAAATTAATCATCTTTATCGCTTCGCTTTCGAAACATGTATGGGATTGACATAAGATTTCCTTAATAATCGAATTTTAATACATCAAATCCATGTTTCGAAGCAAAGCGATAACGAAAATTCGCAAATGTTACTTTGGCTAGGGGACCTGTATTTATAACGGTGGAGATTTATACCAAGATTTTCTGAAATCTTTTGATGTCAATGTATTTTCACAAAAAGTTCAATTTACGTATAGCATAGTTTTGTTCATGCCTTTACACTCGTTAGGAAGGTACTATACTTAGACCAGAAACAAGAAATGAAGTAGAAAAAAATCCAACCAAACAGTACCTTCTCTTATCAATCGACGTTATTTAATTCCAAACTAAAGACTGCACTTTGCTCATACAACAATACTACAATGAATTGCTGTATCTGTACAAATGATAAGCTAGAACAAATCATTATTTCTTTTAAATTAACAACCTAAAGGAGACCGGGCTCCTTGAGGAGCTCGGTGGCGCAGTGGTTTAGCGCCTGGCCCAGCGATTGCGGAAGTTAAGCAACGTTCGCATGGGTCGGTCATGGGATGGGTGATCAAAAATTTATTATCTCGAGCTCCTCCGTGCTTCGGATGGCACGTTAAGGCCCCGGTCCCGGCTGCATTTGCAGTCGTTAACACCCACCAATCCGCATTGGGCCCGCGTAATGGGTTATGGCCCAACCTCCTTACCACCCATAAGGAAGGCCTGTGCCCCAGCAGTGGGGACATCAAAAATGGCTGATGGACAACAACCTAAACATAAGAACATAATTTTGCGTAGTCTGCTACATATTTTTATAAAATTCTTACATCAATAATAAACAAAAGTTCAGCACAATTAACTTCGACATTAACATCACGTAACTTTAACGTTTTACAAACAGAACTGTTTGATCTAACTCTGTAATGAGATCATAGGAATTGAATAATTACGTTTTAACTATAATTCTGTTCTTGAAACATAGATAAATTTACGCCGATAAAACTTTTAATATACGAGTAAATTACGCTTATGACGCAGTTTGATAGCACTATCTAGTGAAACATTTTTATGCCAAAAAATCATACTCATTTAAATTGCAGTCTAGAATTAAGCGCAGTCTTAATGAACTACGAAACTGAATTTAATATTCGCTCGGATTTACTATTCCCATCTATTAATCCTCGATTGTCTGATCCAAGCGCATACATAATGCAGCGATCTCCGGAAAACCGATATCGTCCGAGCCTTCGATTTCCACGCCTTGCCCGTTATCCTGTTTCCGCGGACCATGTGTAAATCACACACAAACACAGCCCATCTCTTTCCCACACACGTCGCGAAGAACGAGACGAAATCAGTGTTAATTCACGTGCTGGCAATTATAATTTTCGCGTCCACGGAGCGTCCCTTTCTTCCACTGTGTTTTTTATTGTCTGTCTCTTTTGGGGGGTGGGTGGGGTGAAGACGCGCGAGATATGTAGAATTTTTTTAATAAAAACCGCGCTTGTGTGCGCTAAGTGATATGGCTTGTTCTTTTTAATTTCGTTGCGGACGGGAGCGGAGCACAGATCATCTATCATGTTTTTTTTTGTTTTTCTCCTACACTGGCGTTATGAAGATTCCGCATGGGACATGAATATTGATTGTCTCGCTTTCTAATGAAAGCTTGATTGGTATTCGCTGTTGATGTGTAACGAACTCAAGGGAATGGGGGGACGTAAAAGGTTTTTCTGCGCAGCGGATATACATTTTTATTGAAATGATTGCGTGAATTTTAATGAGGCGACGGCAATTATTCTTCATATTCGTATTGGTTATGAAAATGGTGATGTCAGAAAGGTACTATTGTGTAGGTAATATTGGGGTAGAGTACTTCGGGAGAATCACATCGTATAATAGTCGTCGAACTTCACTTACAGGTTAGTTCGTTTGACTTTCTATTTATTTATGGAAAGCGAGTAGTTTAATAAGGAAAACATCATGCAAAAATCTTGCATAGGTACCACTAAGTACGTATTGTAACGGAAAGCTAGTTTTGTTAACCTACTACAGATGCAGTTAGTACTGCTTTACATTGTCAAATAGGACTCATTACATTCAAATACAAACAAAATAAAATCTCTACATCTTTTATTACAAGTGACTCCGTAGCAATTCGTAGCGTGCGCACGCGCTACACGTACGCGTAGTCGCGTTACATACGTGGAAAAGAATTCAACGACATATGCTACGTGCTACATGCTACGGAAAACTCGATAATGTAGGTAGGCTATATAATAATTTGTTTTAATTTTTAATTTATCAACCATATTGTTATAAATTCATATTAGAAAACTAGTGTATATTAATATATACATATAAGGCGTTTCAGAAATATTCGGAGCTATTTCCAAGAAAGATTAAGGTAAAAGTAGACAAGCTATATTTTTATAATGTTTAATGCTAATACTGTTAGTGTTTAAAAATTTTGCTTGTTTTGTTAAACAAAGATTTTAAGTTAATTTAAGATAATGTTATTGTACAAATGTAATTTTAATTTGATTGCGATAGAATGAAGAGTAAAGTTAATACAATCATTAGGTCTACCATGAGTTGATGCAACTGTTTCTGGTATCGAAAACTATCTTTTTCTCTATTTCACTCGCATTAGTAGGTACCTATATCCGATAGTGTTTGATAGCGAAAACAGTTTGCATCAACTCATTGTAGAGCTACAAAATAAATTAAAGATTTTTATTTAAACTTATGAAAACTCATTTAGATCTGGCAAAATATTTGCATTTCATCGATTCAGGTTTGTTTCCCAATAAACCAATCATTTAGCCCCAAACTAAGCAAAAAAAAAAAGCATTTCGTACAAGAGGTTTATAAACAAAATAACGGATGAATCTACTGTTACTGTTGTTTGAAACTCTTCACTACTTTTGCTATGGCTGCCACCAAACTCTTTTTAATTATTGAGGTTCGACCACATCGATTAAAAACTCTTTGCTTCGACTTAACTTTTTAAATCAAAGTTCTGCATCAATGGCCAGTCCTCGTGTGACAGTCTCACGTATCAGTGCGGAACGCATCTGCGATGACTGCGCACTCGCAGTCGCGCGTGAAGGAATACCTTAAGATCATCGACACTAGGAATTAGTGACTCTAAACACTACCACTTAAAGGTCATAATTCGCTCAAACAAACTCCGACCACGAAGCGAAGTAATGAGAGTTCTATTTTTAAATGAGTAAGGAGGTTTTTCAATACGGTGGTTGAATTGTCTGCGTAAGAGTCGCGTTCTGGTCTACGTGGCGCATCGAATCGCCATCCGGTGTTAGACGTGATTTCTTGAAGAAAGCCGAATCAATGGAACGCAGTGGACGTTGGCCTCTGATTGTGTTATACTGTGGTTATGAAGAACGCGATGCTGATCATATTTTTTAAATAGGAGTTAAATAAACAACTGTTACTAAAATTTTGGTAAGAATTACAGAAAGACAACAATAATATTTAGAAATACAATATTATTATTATTTTTATTATTATTAGAAACATAAGAATATGAACCGAATCACTCTTGGTATAAAAAAATATTTTTTCAACGTTAATAATAATTGTTAATATTATCGCGTCCTCCAATTACTAAAAAGAGAAGAAGTTTAAAAGAGAATGTCAAATAAATAACACTTTCTTAAAACGAATTAATAACAATGATCAATCTTATATTGTGATTATTTTGGTAAACGCTACACTGTTTTTAGAAAATGTGAAAACGCTATTTTCCTGACCCAACCTTGTTAGTCTATGAAACGTCGATGAATAGTCATCTCGGAGCGATTCATAAAAATAACTGTATCGCGACACTTTCGGAATTCACTGAAAACGTAAAGTTTCTCCACGTTACCCAATAATCCTTTCTAAACAAATTCAGTGAGAAAAGTAATCTTCGTTCTTGTTGACATGACAACTAACGGCCGCCCGCGACTTCGTCCGTTCTGACTTTGTTAATAATTATTATTGTTAATAACACTGCTTTTCGGCAACGTATCAAGACAAGATATTACCAGATTGTCCTTCTGATACGGAGGGAAAACATGCAGTTAGACTTACAGCAATATAACCCGCATTCAATTTCATACAGTAGTTTTTTGTGATGCCCATACAAACATACAGACAGACTGACAGAAAAAATGTTTTCGCTTCTATCGTTCTTACTAAGTCCTCTTTTTTCAGTTTTTCTTAAATATTTCCTACTAGCGACTGCCTGCGACTTCGTCTGCGTGGACAATTCTTATTTTATCGTTCGGGAACTCGGGAAAATCGGGAAATTCTTGATCGATGTTCGGGAAATGTTTTTTTTTCTAGATTTAAGGTACTTTTGTAATGTCCTTTTCTGAAAAATTAAAAAATCTCACATTTTTTTATGACGAAATTGACTCAACGTTTTTTTTTACTAGAAAGGTGGTATTATTAGCTTTCGAATAGTTTTTCAACTAAAAAAATCTCACATATATTTATGACGAAATTTACTCAACTTTTTTTTACTTGATAGGTGGTATTATTAGCTTTCAAATAGTTTTTTTTATCTGTTGGACTTCTAGATCCGGAGAAATTTATATTTTTCGGCAGGGCCATCTAAAATAAGAAGTGAAATTTAAAATGACGGTCATTCCAACAGGAGAGACGATGGACCTCGACATGTAGGTATTATTGTCGATAATTTAGATAACACGCAAATTGATGATTCATAAATTCCTCGAACTTTTGCGACTACCTATTATTAGTAAGGATATACAGACATCGGTCAGTTACAATTTTATTATATATAAATGTAGATTTATCTGTGAAGAACGAAATGAAATAATAATGTTACGTAATTTAGAATGTGTTTTGAAATTTTCCGCCTAAAAATCCATCTTAGGATCCAATTTATAGACGCAACGTGTTTATGTAACTTTAGTGAAATTGCTTTGTTTTGTTATATTTCACGCTAATTCGCTGTTCAATTATTATCAAAATTAGTCCACTTGTAGATGTAATGAAGTACGCAATTTTCAATTTGATGACTATGTATGAAATATACAGGGAGAAAAAAAGCAGCCCTTGACGAGTTTCTTGTCGGTTCTTCAAGTTACAGGTACGGTTAGGGTTTGCGAACCAATGGCGTAGCTTGTAGCTTTTTTGACATTCACAAGTGCTTGTAACAGCCTAGACTGAATAAATTACTTTGAGTTTGAGTAATGGAAACGTCATTTTCCTTCACCGCTATATAATTTTTTCTCTAACCACATAATTTACAACCCAACCCATATCATATTTTTGTAATTTTTGTAATTAATAAAAATAAAATATAATTGATTTCTTCCATATTCATCCCAAGACTTCTCATCCCACGAGGACTTAAATTCCTTAATGAAGAGCGAGAGAGAGATTTGTCAGTACAGAATTTATTGGTCCAGCTGTGCTAGGAATATTTAAACCTACAACCTGTGTATTTCGCAATTTGAGTCGCAAACTAAAATATAATTTGAACATTTTCAATGAGCAAACCTACACCCTAGCAAAAACCGAACCCTCTTCGAAATAGGTAGGGTACATTAAGTTGTGGAGTGTTTTGGAATTCGTTAGATTAGATGAATGTTAAATATCGATTTTGTTATGAAAAAAAATGTTTCACACGCAAATAGCTTATTTGATGTCCACTTGGTGCAATGGTAGCATCTGTAGCCAAAGGCCCCTAGTTCAAATCCTCTGAGAAGCACGATTGTGTATTTAGTACTCTTTGAAACCCACTTTAATGGTTATTTATTTATTTTTTAATTAAATAAAAAAAAAACATTAAAATTTTATTTTTTTATTTGTATATAAATTATCCATATTTTTAGTTTAACAATAAACTCCTATCGCATCCTCTTACTGTGACGTAACATAATACATTCATAATAACAATAACACACAAGAACTTTGTCCGAAAAGTTTGTTTCCTAACTCCGTGTAAAAAGTTTCGAGAAAAAAGATAAATTATTAAATTTTACTGCGGTCATCAACCCCGCGTCTAAACTGCGATTCCATTTTTAAAAGTGCAAAGCTCCAGTGACCCCGGTGCTCCTTTTTAATTTCAATAGTGGGGTACCGCTCAAGGTCGGCGCCCGGAGGGGACAGTTTTACGATCAGCTGATAGCTCGCCGGTATTGTGACCGTGGTATAATCTGTGGAATATTGCGCGGGCTGAATGGAAAATGTTTTTTTGTCTTTTGATATATATTTTTGGTTCAGAAACTCCTTGTAGTTTTGTTTTTTACATAGAGGTTATTACTTTAACTTCGATCAAGATGGTAATTTTACTGGAATATGAAAATTTATTAGTTATCATATAAGTTTAGGTTAATTATCATAACATAATGTAGTAAATATGATTAATTAAATGTGAAAAAACAAAAACCCTTACCTCAAACAAATGTTAAGCAGCTTTTGCAATGAGCAGTCCAAAAACTTAACATCAAAGCCACAACAAACGCAAAGTTGAAACTATGGAAATATTTACCACCAGTTGCACCGCAGTTCCTAAGTTCGGTTGGCCGATAAAAGTAGCAATAAACCCGAGAGGGCATCGGGGGGTGTCGGTCATCTCCCCCTTTTTATCTCCGCAAGTCAAGGGCGCGTGGGGCAGGTCTGCCGGCCGGCGGCTATTGACATTCTGTTTTCAAATTTACCTACTTTTTCCATTGTCCGGAACTTTTTAATATTGCGGGGTCGCCGAACTGAGTGGCCAGTGAGTGGCCCCGTTGCGTAATAATGTTTAGGCTTTTGTATTTGGAGTGTCGTAATTCTTTTCTTGAATGTAGTAAATAGTATTGATGGTCTATTGTTTTGACTTTGTACTTGTTTATTTATTTTATTTTCATTTGTTTTTATTTATACTTTGAATTCTAGACACATTGCCACGTTGTTCGTGAGAATCTTTGTGCATTCTATCGCAGCGGCTCGAAACGAGTTTAAATAAGATGCTGCCAATTATTATTAAAAAGTTGTGTATTAAACTATGCGTAGTCATATAACTACCACATGACATACTATAAACTCTTAAGCTTTCCAAATTTTTACTTGCCAAGCCAAAACCGGCCATATCTTAGCCTACAACTCAACTTAAACTACAACTTTTATAACAACAAAAAATTAACTTTTGTCTCGTCTATAGTCAATCACTGGAGGTTTTACGTCCTTTTTTTCGAGGATGTATTTCACCATCCATTTCGCAAGAACAAGGTGTGATCTCGCTGGCCGGGCCCGTCACGGCGGCATCAGCCATCTCCAAACGCCATCAGATCGACCAGATTACTCGTCTTTACACAACTTAATAACACCAATACTATCGATATATCATCAGTCACAGTCGTTATTTGAAATCTGTACTTTTGGAAGGTGTCTTAGACACTAGTATGTTTCACATAAAATTAAATGTAACAGAAATTCTATTAAATGATCTGCATTCTTATGTGTAAGTTTATTAACCTGTGAAACAGGCTCTTAATGTTACAAATTAAAAATAAAAAGTTTCGAAGCGCAATTTATGATTTCTTATACGCATCACAAATAAGTACTTATGCTAAAAACTTAAAGATTTCTTCATCATTCTCATTAGTACTGATTCTCTCGTACTTATTAGAAATTATAAGTTTATTTATTCCAATAAGATTCTACAACCTATTCTAACAAGACTTTCCATCAGAGCCATTAGTTTAGAATTTTATTACGAAACGTTTAGGTCTGAAACAAAAAAGCTGCACAAAAAAATAATTCGTAACAAATATTGATGTGAGATGAGCTGATTCTATTATGTTTCCATAAAATTAAGTGTCAAAATTTTTGTGGTCATTAAAACTGATAACTTTTAAAGTGTATCGCAGCCAATCAGACATTTTACAATAATTCCAACTTCCACCGCAACATAGACATATCGACGTGCACACAAAAACCTCGATCGCTTGAGTGACAGGACCGCCGAAAATCCGATGTCGATATTCGATAGATTGTCGATAACAACAAAGCACCCGCCGTCGTAGCGACACGACGCCGGAGCGTGTGCGACGTGTGAATGTTATCGATAATCGAGATGTATCGATTAAGTTGCCCATTACTGGTAAAAACTCGGGATAGAGATGGGAGAGTGATTTTATCGACTTTTTGTATCATATGTACAGCTCTTGGGAAACGTCTTATGCGCAGTATAAAGTTGCTTTCGTGGGATATCGTTGAGCTTGTATTGTTTTATGAAAAACATTAATAAAATCTCGCTATTATTGGCAGTTCAAATAACAAAACACCCATACACGAAGTTTTATTAGATGCATATATTTAGGTATTCGTATCCATAACAAACACTAAATTAGAAGGAATAAATATTAAAAGCAAAAATATAATTACGTACGAACACTATAGTTAACTAATACCTAGGTAAGCTCAAATAATACAAAGTAAGTGGCAAAAAAGCATTAAATTCTCCTTGGAATAAACAATCATTGCTCCCCCTAAAAAACCCTTGCCGAGATCTATAGCTGGTACAAAATTGCGGCATATGCCTATAACCAATAGTCTGTGCAATAGTGTTGTTTTTCTTAAAGTCATCCCTTATTACTGAAGATATTGAAGGCAAGTGAAAAAATGGCTAGTGTTTAGCAACGAAAAGTAAATCTTAATAATGTTCTTTATGTGTGTTGTGTACTGCTCAGGACTCCTTTCATCGAAAATTATAAGTAAACAAAGTGCCATAGACAAAAAATCCCCACAGATATTTTTCCCGAATGACAGATAATGCGTGCGTTGACCCCCGTTTTGGCGGCGCGGCGCGTGCGTCGATGTGCGAGTCACGTCACTGCCACAATGGCGGCACACAAAGCCAATCGAATCTTGGAGATATCTCTGCAGGATTACGTTACAAATTTTAACTACAATTAGACAGATGTAGGTGGTAACAGTATACTATCTTTTGGGTGGGAACATTTTTTTTTTTTAAAGTTTTTTTTTCTTTATTTAATTTGAGGACTTTTGTCTTAGATAGGAGACATGTCAGTTCTATCATGAACCTTATTCTATATAATCAACATTTTTCCACTTACCTATCTATTGTTATTAACTAAGCTGCAAAGCATCTTGACTGAATCAAAAAAGTTTCAACATTTAAATAACAAGACGTGAACAAGACGAACATTTTCGTATAATATGTAGCTTTGTAGAATTCTTAGAGATCATCATTTAACATTAAGTTTTGTTTAAGTATGATTATATTTCGTCTTTTTAATGTCCTTAATGTATCACTAATAACTTTGATAAGCAAAATTAAATTGAAATATAACAGCTTTACTTATGCTAAACAAGGTATTTTGAATGTTTTCACCCTAGAAATGTTTTTATTTCAAGCGCGTAAATCCTAAAAGAAATCAAAAGTATTTTCAATTGACACATCCACGAGTCATTTTTACTTAACAAATATTAATATAAAATGTATAGTAGATATACTTTATTCTGCATTCACTCAGTCTATAGGTGCGTTCTGTAATTTTTGATAAGGTGGTAAGATATTAATAGTTACATTACTGTCTTCCTCTCAACCACACACCAGCAGATGTGCTGTTAACCCGAACTGTATACGATACTCCGAATAATGAACTGATTTTGATGTAATGGAGATCAAACCGACTGACAAAGATTAGCTCTTTCTATGTCATTATTCGAAACGAATAGTAACACTTTTGTTCTATGTATCGCTTGGTCATGGTTCATGTATTTAGTGTAAATAGGGAGTTAATTTTTTATATTACTTATAAATATTTCCTTTATTACCTCTAGGATAATAATGTTCTATGGCTATGTGAGAGAGTGTAGGCAAATGGGAAAACACAAAAATACCAAGCAAAAAAAATTAATTAAATCGTAAAGTATATGTACATAGGTGTAAGATGTTAGTGATCGTGAAATTATTATGAGATGTTATTTTTCGCAAAAAAAAAATGAAAAAATCTCAGCTCTGCAAATGATCACATTATTGAAATTTATTAACTTTTTTAAACCATTACAAAATTAGTAAACAGTAGTTTCACTAGTCCATCAGCCATTTTTGATGTCCCCACTGCTTGGGCACAGGCCTTCCTTATGGTAAGGAGGATGGGCCATAACCCACCACGGCTCCCACCAGCCGGGACCAACGGCTTAACGTGCCTTCCGAAGCACGGAGGAGCTCGAGATTATAAATTTTTGGTCACCCATCCCATGACCGACCCTTGTGAACGTTGCTTATCGCTGGGCCAGGCGCTAACCCACTACGCCACCGAGCTCCTAACTGTTCCTCCTGTTTCACTTAAGTACCTACTTATTTATTCATAAATAAATGCAACAATCAACCAACCCAATCAATTGAAAAATGTGCATTAACAAAATACTACCAAACCACCGCTCGTAATCAGTATAACAAAACGACAATCAATTTAGAAATCGGACGACGCAATCACACCTCGATTGATGATTGCGCGGTGGGCGTGTGTTGCCAGTGAAAAAAACATATCACTCCCACTCGGACCGGTTAGCCGGCTGCCAACTTATCAGAAATGATGATGAGCCAAAAATAGACCTAATCACCTCCACATAAGAGTCAGCGTAGGCGCACAGTTAAGTCGGGGCATCCGCGGTGTCCGCCTCGACACTCGTCATTGGCAGAAATAAAAACGGCGACCACGCGTAACTTGTCACGTCTCGCCGGACAGTAAAATCGTGCGGCTGGTGACAATATGTCACTCGGCCAACCTAACTAGACCCCTCAGGCCCCGCCATTATTCATACTGCAACTACCAACTAAATTGGCGGACAGAGGTCAAAGCAAACAAGTCGCGATACATCGTTGAGTGCTACCTTCGTGCTTTTCATCGGCGTGCCTTATGAAATGACAGTTGAAGCTTCAATGAACAAACGTTTACCCGCAAAGGAAATTTCATCGATCACGCTCACAAATTGCTACGTAACTATCGAGATGTAAATCGCTCATGGCTACCGTTATTTTAAAAAATCGATTCTGGTTAATCGATTAGTTTCAGTTGCGTTTACGTTGTGTCCCACGGTGTGCGACGAGGGGCAGGCATGACCCGTGTGTTGACGCCGTGTCGACCTCTTATCGATTCAATGCGAAATAATCGACTGTAAAATCGGTTTTGAAGGACAATCTGATTGTTGGTACATTGTGTCAAAATTTCAATTGCGGAACGTGCATTTAGTTCATAACTTTACGAAATCGCTTAAGAGCGTAACATTACTTGATTTTCAGCAAAAACAATTATGTTTATCCCAGCTTTCTGTTTTTGTTTTTCAATGCACTCGATCACAATAAAAACTATTGACGTTTATTACACGATACTGTTAACGAAACCTAACAATGACTTCAAAAGTTTCTGAAACATTATTTTTATCTGTTAAAATAAAATATCTAAATGTACTACTAACATTAAAGTCTCTTGTAAGTGATAGTATAATTTAGAATGACTTATTAAATGTCTGACTTAAAAAAAATTATTTAAATAAGTACTTAACCCCTTACTAATAAAGATTGCATGGCAGATGTATAGTTACACAATGGTTACTCTCTGTTTAACTATTTGAATTTGACATTGAAAAGAAAGTGACAAAACACTGTGTAACTATACATCTGCTATATAATCTTTATTAGTAAGGGATCTAATGCAACGCTATGACATATAAACGCCATATTATAATGGCCAATAAATAAATGAAACGAATTGCTTTTATTGTTTAATTTCCAAAAAACCTGCAATAGGGTGATATTATGCTGAAAGAAATATACACACATAAAGCTCATTTAATTTCTTGCCCAAAATAAAATTTTATTGTCTATCATTTCACTCATTTATTTTTTAAGTATGATCAGTCATATTAACTTTAATTACTTTAGAAATTACCTTATCTTAACCAAATACAAAACTTAATATTCTACTGAAACTAGTATTTTTCTAAAATAATTATTTCTTGGAATGCACAAACCCAAATCTGGTGTTTGGAGAGAAAACAAATCTATATGAAAATTGTAATAAATACTTCCACAGGATAGGCCTAGCTTATTGTGGGAAGAACACAATTTGTATGAAATTATCTGACAAGAAAATCGGAAACTTATCCTTATCCAAGACCTGTGAAAGTAGCCCCTTGTATTTAACTTTATTTATTAAGAAAAACAACAGCACCCTAAAGCAGGGGTCTCCAAAAACTATAAGGCTCGCGAGCACCCACACACTGTAATTTACAGTATGTTGGTACGGTGAGTTAGCTAGGTCCTGCCTGGCCCTTGGGACTACGTGGAGAAGTTAGTCTGGCCCTTAGGCTAAAAAGTTTGGCACCCCATGCCATAGAGTACTTATGGCGCGTCTTTACTGCAATGACACGATTCGGCACCAGCATCATGGGCAGTTTGTGCATCGACTCCAAAGATGTCACCAAAGTAAAAGCCAAAAAATTTTTAAACGTCACCGAAATTACAGCGTTTCCACTTGAGTTTTATCGTTCAAAGTTCTCTAAATTCCATATACCTACCACCAAAATTATATCAGCGCATTTTCGGCTGCAAATCGTTTTTGTTTACCTTCCAGACAAGGGCGATAGCGTGAAGGCACGTAATTAAGTAACAGCATAACAGTCATACACAGCACACGTGAAGACAGTCGCAATTATACAGGATCGTCGCCGCCTGGCACCGAACCTGCCCGAATTTGCGCCAACCTTTAACTGTAGTATACAGGCTGATGTGAAGTCTGGTATTTAGGCTGATATGTAATTAATGTGGATGTTATGGGTAGAAAATTAACTGTGTTTAACTTTGTTGCTGTTTGTTTGGGTTTTCAACTAACCATCAGACGAATCAACGAGGAAGTTTCGTCTAATGGTTAGACGAGAAATTTCAATTTAAATACGATACAATAGCATTGTAAATTAAAAACCTAAAAAATATGAAATAAAAATATATAAATAAACGCATGAAGGTGGACAAAGCTGTCAAATTAAGTTTTTAAAAAACTTAATTTAGAAGCTTTTAGAAAATTTAGAACCAAACATAGATTCAAAATTAGTAAGCACACTTTGTAAAACAGATTCAAAAAATTTGATTAACTTTAAAACCCAGTTCTACTAGATAATTTATAGGAATAGAAAATTTATGATTTTTTACCAAATTGTAATGCAATAAATGAAAATGAAATATGGAATAATTTTATTCAATAATTGTCTTCTAAATCTGATAGATCAAATAAGATCTGATCAAATAAAAATTTCAACAACATTACTTTTTAGAATTCAACAAACAATGACCATCCTGTATGTGCTTAATACGAAAGCTTATTCATTTGCATTTGTCGTGATGAGGCACGTGTGCTCGCGTGCCGACGCGTATTACGGTAATGAACATCCTGTGTACGGCTAAAACAGACGTGGAGTCGCCGGATAAATTAATACATACCATTGACAGCTCTAAGGTTTATTCCGATTGCTTATTTTTTCTTAAAATAAAAATATATCGGTCCCCGATCTTCAAATGGGACTTATTTCCGTGCATTGATTATGTGCATTACAATATTAAAGATAATCGATGATGAATTTCATTATGTAAGTGTATTTTCAACACACTTGCTCGTAAAGTGAGCCCTAATACATCGCTTTTAGGGCCATAAACCGAGCTATAACAAACGCGTGCAATAATATACAAAACACTAGTACGTAATAGAATTAACCCTACAAAGTTAAATTAGTACCTTACTGCAAGTTCTATGCGAGTGAACAGAGCATTCCCAATTTAGGTAATACAGTATTTTTTTTTTTACAACAAAGAGGTTTTATGGCTGAAAATTCATATACATTTTTGGAATAAATAAATGTGTAAGTCCTTAATTAAGTCAAATAAATATAAAATTATTATCAAATTATTCATAATTTTGTTAAAAAATATTTTGTTAAAAAATATTAAAATATTTGCATTTTGTCACTTAAAATTATAATTTTGAAGTATTAGTAGTAGGCTGTATGCTCCTCACCCCTTTGTTCGCAAAATATTCTTGCGTTGGGCGTGTGAAAAAAAAAAGAACCTGCGCGCCTTTTCCTATAATTATCATATTTTGTTTTTGCCATATTTGTTGCTGTGTGATAAATTACTTTGTTTTTTCCTCGCAAATGTGTTGAAAAACGTCGTATGAAACTCGTGAGCTCTTGATTATTGCACACTGATGATGATGTGCGCAATGAGCAACCTAAGCTAACTTGTCTCATAATGTACTATTTAAACATTATTATGTAGAACGAATTTTATATTTTCACCATGAGGATAAAATGTTAACCGCCTCTGTGGTCTAGCTAGTGGTTCGCCCACCCATCTAAGATGCAGGAGTCCCCAGTTCAATAGGCTAGTTGACAAAATTTCAATAACTGCTTAATATTTTAGCTTATTAGGCATTTTATCGAAAAAAAAGGTTTATTTATTTTTAATCGAGCGTTTACATTATAAATTTCGCGTTTTAAAAAACCAATTTTAATTTGGTTCCAAAACGCACAAGACTGTCATGGCGTCTTGAATGACGTCACGCCGTGCAAAACAAACCAAAGAGCGATCGTGTCTTCGTACGTTATAGCTAGTTTTTATCGTTTAAAAATGAATTTCTCATATTATAAGTACTGTATAGTGCCCCAGTGTGATAGCACGACTATAAAAACGCCAAACCAGTTATTTATATTTGTTCCAAACAATGGAGAAATACGGAAAAAGTGGCTAAAACTTGCGTTCGGTTGTGGTTAGGTTGCACTCGGAGTGTAGGTTTGGAACGCGCCTCCGGTAGTGATACTCGAAACGTCAAAGACAAGATTGGAGTTTCGCACGGCGTGACGTAACGCTTTCTGATTGGTGTTCACTGTCACGTGACTAAAGGTTGCATTTTACGAAATTTATTTTTTAAAAATATTATTAATCTTTAACGCTTTTAATAATTAAAACTGTTTGTTATTTTCTCTATAATATAATTAATCATTATAAACCCCTATCCATTATATTTATTCTTAATGGAAACAAGCCTATTAACAATTTGTACTCTGTTTGGTTGGTGGTAGGTCTTATTTAAAGTCCGCCTGGCTATACCACCATCTTACCTTACCAAGTCCGACGCCAAAACAACAATTAAAAAAAATGAGTTCCGGCCGTTAGAGGTAAGATAGCCAGTTCCTCAGTGATGAGGATTCCGGGTGAAGTGCGCTTCCACCTTCGGCCTTATCGTCACTTAACATCAGGTGAGGTGAAGGCACAAACACTATCCCGTTGTGCATAAAAAATACACTTGTATGGAAGAATTTTTATCATGGAAATCAGAACCACCGACTTCCTCGTAACAATATAAAAAAGAAAACTTGAATTTTCTATAAACCCTTATAAGAATCGGGTGAAAGCTTCATTGAATAAACCTATTACGAATTATTAAGGAGTTGTTTACTATAGGTACTCGAATTTTGATTACTTTTTATAATTTCCTGCCTGCCTAGCTGACCGATTTATATCGCGTGATATAGCGTTTTATCACGTTTAACTGTCAAAAAGACAAAGGAGTTTGACAGTTGAGTGTCGATAAAATGCTATATCACGCGATATAAATCGGTCATGCTAGGCAGGCAGGTCATGCTAGGGGGGCTGTTGTGGTTCATGATAGGGTTATGAAATTAGGTTTCTAAATTTTTAAGTGTTCCTAAGTTACTATCAAAACCTAACGTTCCACGTATTACCATAAGAATAAATAAATTTTATTTATTCTTATGGTAATACCCCGTTAAAGAAAACCTTCTGAAGCGGATCATAATGTTTATCAAATTCCAATTCATAATACAACCAGCTAGATTCAAATCCGATGACAAAGTCACCACGTCACAGTTTGAAGCTCAGTTTTCCATTGACTGCGGAATGAAAGACAAGAAAGGCGTAGCGTCATTTCCGTTCTTCAATGAACGTAACTTTTCTGGTTTCTCACCACAGTTCGTTCAACTTTCACGGGGATAAGGGACACTTGGACATGGATGTTTGTGGACCTGGAGCCCAATCGCGGTAAATCTGAACGACAAAACCAAACGTTACGTTGTCATTTAGGTTATATTTACATAAAAAAATCGGTTTAGCTTCATAATTTTCACTTAAATTGTCCCAGATTGTAATCCTAAACTCCTTAGGCAATTTATTCAACAATTTTAACAAAACTAAAGCGAGTATTTTTCTGTAAACGAAACTACGATTTAGCTTTGGTTTTATCGTTGAAGATTAGCGCGATTAGGCCCCAGGTTGATTCATTGAAGCGATTTTAAGGTGTCTTTTAGAAAAACGCCATTACATTTTTGAGGTAACAAAACGGTAATGAGTTAAAAAAACTTTTTGAAATTAGTTACTATATTTCTATTCAACTGGACAACACTATTTTAAAATATTTTTATAATATTATAGGTAGGTATTGCAACTTAATGTTATAAACCTACAAAATATTTTGTTTAAATACTACCTATCCTTTCTAATGACAAACGGAGATAAGAAAGAGGTAAGTACTTGCTGTTTCTTTCTTATCATTCAAACGGCATATAGATTCTAAGAAAATAGATAATACACTCTTTATTTCAAGCTAAATCGGCTTATTTTAAGGGCAGTAATTTCCACCATCAATTTGTGCCGATTTCTTTGTAATGTCTTAAGTATTATTTTGTTTATGACCAGAAATTATACTTTTTAGTAATTGCTTTTAGAATAAAAGGAATAAAATATGTAGGTTATTCCATAAGTAACGCCGACAAAGGATGGACGTGCCAAAAGTTTTACTTATTAAACGTATTATTAACTGAGCAATAACGAATATTAGTGCAATAAAACTTAACACAGAAAGTATCGTATAGTGTTTCATTTTATTACTTCGTCCTTCATAGTCAGCTAAAATAATGGTCAAACGTGCCACACATACTTTGTGTCCAAATAAAACAGGTAGATCTCTTAAAATCGAATTTACTGTTACACACATTAACTAAACATCAAAAAGGCACTTTAAAGCTAGGCTGATAAAATATAAATTTGAGCGTGCTCAAAAAACTGCACATCGGGAAATTACGATGTCGTCATAAAATGTTTCCTATATGTATTGTTTGTCGGTACGTCTGTTGTGACAAAAGATCGTAAAGGATAGTTGAAAAAAGATAAGACAGACCTTTCAAAATGTATGAGGTAATAATAAAGGTAAGATTCAACCTGTTAAACAAAGTAGTTCTTTGAAAATCATGAGCAAACTCCTGTGTGAATGAATGCATAAAAATTTTGTGACCACCGAATTATTATTTTGTTTCAGATAGTTGAGTAATTACGAAACTATGTTGTGTACTACGTGTATTACTAACTATATGTACCATTGATTGCAAACCATTTATGTGCTATTGTGAGTCATTATAATACTAATGAAGCCTCGAGGCTTTAATTCTGTCTTAACGTTGAATATGAGTTATTAGGGACTTTGGCCAAATATGATGAATTCAATATTACTTCATATAAATTGATTGCAAACTTAAATGTTGTATATTGGCGATATTATTTGTGTTTTATTTAACTTTAACCTTACATCTCTGTATTTAAAGAAAATTATCAGAGTCAAACTTTCGAACAAATAATGTATAAAAACTATAATTACAAGCGCATATTAATCACAGTCCCAACATTACCTCAAGTGACTTCGTAAAATCACGAACATGTTTACATAACACAGCCGCTTATCAGCCGCCCGTAAGATCGCGTGCGGCTCACCAGCGGCATTAACACATGACCTCAAAGACACGTACGCCCAACACTATCGAAAAATGCTAATGCGTCTGATGCTAATCGGCAACCAAACGCGTGAGCGAGCCACGCATAATGTAACCCTTGAACTATCTGATAAACCAACCACCAAAACAAAAAGGCCTTCCCACCCTCCCTCTGGCAAAACAAAAGAAGGTACACTAAGTTTCTAGCTAAACAAAACTGAAGGCCAAGATACACTGGCCACTTGTAACATGCGACGCCTGAAATATGTGGAGTGACGTCACATTTATGTCAGCCAATCCATTAATGCCCTTATCTGGACTTCCGAAATTCGTGTGTTCGTAAAAGTGGACTGTGTGTGTGCGCTTTAATAGACGTCGGTCATGACACGGCGAGTTGGACACTTCGATTTATGGGGTCGAGGTGTAAGTGACCATGATTGTCTTTAACATAAGTTTTTTTTAAGTTCTATAGAAACTATAGTCAAAAAACTAAAAGAAAAAAACTTTTGAGCTTCTGTTTTTAACAGATTTTCTTCTGTTTTTACTTTTTACTGCCTAATTGGTGAGTACAAATATAATTATAACAACAGTATTGCAACGTTAAAAATTAAGAGAACAGCTACCTGCATAATATTCTCGGTCTTTGATAAACAGAAATACAAAAAATAACTATCTTAAAATCTTAACTATCCGCCATTTAAATTAAACAGGATCAATGTAGTCTTCATTCATTATTTGTATTGTACTTTAACGTAATAATATACACTTTCAAAATTGCCTGTACACTTCTATGCGTCGCTTTACCTTAAAATCCATAAAAAAATCGGAAAGTTACCACACGGAACAATAAAAGCCGTGTGTCGTAAAACTTTTTATAATTCTCACTTATCAGTACCAGGAACAAGTGTGAAATACCCGGCACCAGGTAGCTTGCATTGTTTTTAAACCTTATTACAATACGAACACATCCGCTTATGTCTGGGGTTTGGGTAAAAAACACGTGGTGTATAACTGTACCTTTCGCGTTCTGTGAATTCAGTCTGTAGAGTGGAATATTTTTAATACTATATGTATGTAGTTTTTGAGATATGTAAAGATAGCCGTAATATATATAACAATTGCGGTTTTTAACGAATATTTGTCATACGTATATGAAGTGCTAAGATAATTTTAAGCCGTGATTTGCTTCTTTCTGTGGTCGAGTGGCATAACAACGGTTTTCATGGCGTTGCCACCACTGTCTGAGGTCCCGAGTACGATTCCCGGCTGGAGCAGTCGGGAAATCCAACTTTTCGATCAATAGGTCTCAGCTGGATGTTTGCGTTGCGGTGCGGTAACACTGTTGTGAAATACAAGTTCTTAAGTAATTAAAGCAATGTATTAATGCTATTAATTTGACAAAGTACAACAACAACGGCAACTTCTGAGGCGAGCGCTTGTATTACAAAATTATGATGTAATATTATAATATGTACTTTGTGCGCACCATACATTCTCGTGTGAGTGAAGTTGCCGCAAGTTGTTGTCCATTTCCAATATTTATTTATAAATGTGGATTTTGTCAAATCGATGAAAATGTGTCGAATGTTCGCAAACAAAAGATTTGAATTAATTATTGTTCAAATAACATTTTTGTGTATCATGCAGACAGGAAAATCTTTGGAGTTCATAACACAATGACAGAGAATAAGTCAAGCATAAAATGTATTAAGTTTGTCATTTAATTCAACACATCTCGGTATAAGAAACATTAGTCTGTAACAGGAAAACATCGGTAAGTAAGTAAATTTAAATCCAACACAAATTCTAGACTTACTTTAAGTGTAAATACAAAAACTGGTCAAAACAAAAATTATCACCAATGTTAATTTGAGTAACTTAATAACAGTACCTACTTATAAATAAGAATAAAACCTAATTGAACACTGCATCGCTCAGGCACTTTCAAAACATGGTCGAAAAAGAAACAAAAAATTGCAAGCCGACTAACTAACGAAACCGGTGCATAACAAAAAGATATAAAAAACACGTGTAGAAGTTAGTTCAGGTATCGTGTGAACGAGCTCTAAACGAGCCCGCTGTGTACACTCGCCTTACGGCGCAATAATCGTGTATAGCTATTAGATTTCGGAACTTCCACGAAGTAAGAAAAATAAATTAAAGGATACTCTATAGTTTTTTTATAAATGGGAAACTATTGGCCTTTATCCCTAACTTTAGAATAATAACACATAGAACGATAGTTCTCTGCAAAGCTCACTGTCAAAAGTGAGTCAACTAAAACAGCCAAAATGGCCCTGTTTTCAGATTGTTATTCTCCATTATTATCTAATCATACCGAAGAAGTACAAAACAGTTTAAATTTTACTACATTTATTAGATTAGTTTCTATATTATTGGATTTTAGTTACGATTAGGTAACGTATAAAGGATATAAATCTGAAAACTAAGCCATTCTGGCTTAGTATTAGCTGCCTCACTTTCCATACGAGGACACGGCTTCTAGGTGTTATTATTCTAAGCCCCTAACTAAGATTATAGATAAACTGTTTATGGACACTTAATTAATTGTACAAAAGACAATAGATTTTGATAGTTTGGCTTATGTTAGGTTAGCAGAAATAAGCCCAAAGATTCAATCATACAATATTGACATAGTTTCGGCGAATTAATTCGACAGATGCCAATACCATAAATGCTAAACTAGTCCCAAAGTAATGCACTGGGCAAAGCTTGTACAATTTGTACCTACCTGTAGAATAACAATCATATAACAATTATTAAAAGTTCGCCAATGAAAATGACCCTCAATATCCATAACCAGTTTTAAACGTTAAGGCTGCTTTTATACTACGTTTTTATTAGTTCGCTTTTCATTAGGTCCTATATTAGGTGTTGCTAATATAGGACGAGCTGCTTACGGGTCTTTTTGCTTTTAGGACATTGTGCTCATAGGACATTTGACTTAAATATCCTTCTTCTGATACGAAAGGTTCTTGTTTATTTATTTGTTTGTCCACACATTTTTTCTTACTTTCCGACTAAATTAGAAAATATAAGTAGGTAAGTAGTAGTAGATACTTTAACATTAAAGTTTGCTTTTCATAATTTATATCCGCTTGCTAAACTTACACCACATCCATTATTCCCACATCGTGGATCCATAAACATATGTGCATAGTATGTAGGTGGAAGCGGGCGAAACTGCAGGAAAACATTGAAAATTTCGGCGCTTATCAGCCAGCGATTTAACTTTTATTTTTGCTCCGGGCGAGCCGGTGTGGGCACGAGGCGGGTGAGCTAAGAATCGGATAGACAGTGCAAAAAGTAGCATAAGAACGACATAATAATATTATATACGGCCCGCTTCGACGAAAGTGTTCTTTTAGAACGTTTTCATCAGGTTTTCATTTAAAAAGACGAAAATACTTTATATTTTTGGCTACAAAAACTTTTCTTTACAGTTTGATCAGACTGTGAAAATAATAAAAAAAAGGTTGGCAAAGTAGACGTGGCGAAATGCATTCGCAAACACGCAGAATAATGGACGAAATTAACGACAAAGGGAATTAAAATCCAAAAAAAAAATTTTTTATCGCTGTTATGTGACAATAAGGCCAAAGGTGGAACCACTCTTCTACCCTGGAATCTTCAACCCTTAAAGATATTTTTAATGAGGTCTTAGTTAAATTTAAAAAGCAGTTGAAAGGCTGCCATGTCTACGACATTTTTATGGCAAATCCAAGCGCACGCGAGCTTTTATTTACGATCCGTATTTCGGCCGTATGTTCTCACACGTCGGCCGATACACATCTGATTCATTACCGCGCTCTGCCCGCACTCTACATTCTCTATGTCCGTACCAGACCGCAGACAACCCGCGGCGACCATACACGTCTTTATCGGCCATAGACAAAAGTTAAATGCCCCATACACTTCCATATAAGCGCCGCAATGATTTAGTATTCCGATTTGAGATTGCCATAAAGCTTTATACTGAAAATAAGGTATTCATATCAAACAGTATGGAACCGAATACAAAGCATTGTAACGATAGGTTTTTAAAACAATGACGATTGCCTTCTTTCTATTGCATTGACCTCTATATTATTACACTGGACTGGCTGCTGTCAAACTGTTTTTGTGCCTATTTGATTTCCACCATTTTGGCGCTGTAGGACGTAGCGTAGCGTGCGTACAGGGTACTAAATCTAATGATGTGCTTATGTCGACGCAAATACCGATAGCCCTATAAACAACTTAAAACTTCCATTCAAACTTGTCAAAAATGCCAAAAATTAGTTCTTTAGACGCACGCTAGTTGGCGTTTCAAAAACTTTGCTGACAAACCATACAGACAGCCAGTCCAGTTAAATAGAAAAAAAATATATATGAATCAATAATCAATCAATATGTGGAGCTCGGTGGCGCAGTGGTTTAGCGCCTGGCCCAGCGATTGCGGAAGTTAAGCAACGTTCGCAAGGGTCGGTCATGGGATGGGTGACCAAAAATTTATTATCTCGAGCTCCTCCGTGAAAAACTAATGAAGCCTTCTTTCACCGTGCTTCGGAAGGCACGTTAAGCCGTTGGGCCCGGCTGCATTTGCAGTCGTTAACACCCACAAATCCGCATTGGGCCCGCGTGGTGGGTTATGGCCCATCCTCTTTACCACCCATAAGGAAGGCCTGTGCCCCAGCAGTGGGGACATCAAAAATGCCTGATGGACATGAATCAATAAGTTCAACCTTGTGTCAACTGTATTTAGAATGCAAAAATTTAAATCATATTTAATGAATGATAAATTTTAATTTAAAGATAGACTGGACAATGAAAAAGGGCCTTTTGTAGCGAAAATTAATATGTATTTAAAAAAGTATGAAATAGGGGAAGAAAGTTTATATGAGGACCTGAAAAAATCACATTAGTCTCATTTTATTATGGGACCAACTCGGAAATCGCGAAAAAAATCAGCTGTTTCATACAAAAAGTAATAACGAAAATTTCAAAATGTGTGAAACAGCTGATTTTTTTTCGCGATTTCATAGTTGGTCCCGTAATAAAAATTTGATGATCCGAAGAAATGTTTTTCTCATTTTGGGTTCATTCATTGTCACGTTATATAAATTTTCAATTCAATAACCGCTGCTTAAACACTTGTTAAAGTAAACAGATTGTAAAATAACTGTAAATGAAAATAGCGAAGTAACATTTGTCAACAGATTGACAACAGTTTCTCAAGGTTGCCTGTGACAAATTAATTTCAGTTGACCGGTGGATAAGTACTAAGACAAATCTAATTTGTCGCCGTCGGCATCCTGCAGTTAACACCGTTATTAAAATAGCGATTTATTGCTATTTGTACTTTTTATTTCATATTCATAATAAAACACTTTTTTCTTAAGGCGCTGTGGGTAGTGAAACTAGCGCCGCCACTACATTTATTTTTATTACTCGTAAACCAAGTCAATATTTTGAAAAAGCTCCTGTAATAATCTCTTAAATTGTCTCTAATATTTTTTGAATAACGCTTTCTTGATTCCAGCCAAACAAAAATGGTGTATTGAAATCTAAAATTCTCCACAAAAAGTCAAGTTCTCCATCAATATTGGGAAAAAAGAAAAACCCTATTTTTTTAAACATTTTCTCTCTATCTCTTTATCTATTTCAACAAAAATAGACCAACGAATCATATTTCACACTTCGCAATAACTTAGGTGTAATAAATGAATAAGCGAATGAACATAACTAGTACGTGCAGAACTTGCGGGGATGGCTGTAAAAGTTGAGAACTAATCTAAGTGCGGGTCGTACAACTTGCCAGACAAGTGCCGACGAGGTTGTTTTTTTTTAGTTTTCAACCTTCAACGGGCAGGGATGTGAGCATCGCATGCATGGAGGAATAGCATAGAGTAACTTCGCACAGAAACAGAAAAATAATTTTCATGTTTAAAAAAAAAGTAGCGAAAGGTAATATTCATATTTAAAAAAAAGTCATGAAAGTTTTGAAAAATTAAACAAGTTCTAGTTAAATATTAAAATGTATTTAAATGAATTTGTAAAAAATAACCTCTCAGGTAAGTTTAACTGTTGCTTGATCAGAACAACTGAAACTATTTCTAAAACTGTCCAAGTGTTGTTATAGTTTTCTTGTACATACATCTATTTCATTTTCGGAAAATTGCAATACGATATGAGAATTTTCAGATATGTATTTTTTTTCTGAATATTACTCTTTTACAGATTCCTTTCTTTGAAGTCCACATCATCAAGTTGATAAATATTGACTGTTGCAGTAAGTACAAAGATATTTCAATATATCCGTGCAAAATAAAGTTTCTGTTTTAAGTATTCCCTAAGGAGTTCTAAGATGCAAAAAGGTGAGGTGCGATATGAACCTCTCGCGTCGTCGCCTGCGTTGTGCGCTTCAGTACGTCGCCACAATGAGCCACGTGGTGAATTTAGAAAGAACACAATTCTAAACTAAATGTCGCCATCGCCATATATTTGATACTAGCGACCGCCCGTGACTTCGTCTTCGTGGTCAGTCATTTCTCTATCACTAGGGAACTGTAGTTTTTTTCGTGATGAAAGATACCCTATGTATGCAAACCTACCCCTGACAACGTGTATGCAAAATTTCATGACGATCGGTTGAGTTAGTCTATTATATAGTAAGGATGTCTAGTTTTGAGATAAAAGAATACAATACACTTTTGTAGATTATGTGAAAGTGCAAACTCCAATCTTCGCAATCTCTGCTATAAGCTATCTAAAAGCACTCAAAATCGTTGCTACCTAATCAAGATGTAACATCGTAACCCCGTTCAAAAGAGTTCAAATTAGCACGAAAGCTAAAGTGGGGTCAGATGTTATCCGGCACACACTAATGACACACACGTAGCTATAATTCCGAGTGACGCACGACCACGCACGGGTTAATTTTACACGATTTATTGTGCTATGAAAAGTTCGGCTGAAACTTTTATTATGGGTTTCGTATGATGAAACTGAATGTCAACTTTGAAAACCTTACATCATAGCTTTCGGGGAAGACTCAAACTGAGAATGTTGTAAAGAAGTTGTATATGCAGTTTTTTCATTCGATGTATTTTTTTTTGTTTTTTTAACGAAAGTCAATTACTTATTGCTAAAGATAAATCGAAAAACGATAGATGAATAATTTAATAGGTAATGTAAAAAAAATAAACTAAAAAAAACACGATTTTATTTATAGTAGGTATTGTATTGTATACTTTAATGGAACTATAGGACTTTTTTGGATCCATTTAACATTGCAAAATAATTGTATTATGACCGTTTGTTTCCTTAATAAATAAATATAGTCATTTTTTGTAGAATCGTAGAAGTCAATTTTATAGTCTTCTAGGGGTAAAGCTTCCTAATTTTGTAGATTTTGTTTATAATGTAACTTTAACAGCTCTGTTGACTTTATGCAGAGTTTTAAATTATTCAGTATGTGTATCCAAATTCCAACCATAATAAACACATTAGGTATTTTTTATTATTATTGGTTTTGCTGATACTCAGAATTGGCGCAAGAAACTTATCAAGCTTTATCAGAAGTAACGATGTTTTACCAATCCATATTATACAAAAAAAGACATAGGGTATCATAGGTAAAAGCATTATTTAAAATATGTAATGTTCTACCAGCAAGCTTGAAACACAAATATTTATTAATCACAAATCAACATGGCAATCAAACGCATAACCTAGCACTTATCAAACATAACCACGAGACGAGGTCAATATCCGCGGGCAAGTTTGAGGTACCTAGGGTGAATAATTATTATGGTGATAGAACTATTAAAAAACGTCTACCCTATTTACTGAATGGCCTGCCAGCGGATATTAGACATGAGCCAGTTAAAAATAAATTTAAAACAATGTTAAAAAAACACATGCTTCAAAACTCAATTTTTTAACTTTATTTTTAAATTTAAGTCTAGTCTATAAAAGACACTGAAGATCCCACAGTCAAACCGACTAGTTGGTTTTGTGGGGCTATTTTGTAACCTCATATTGTATCCTCTTTGTTCATAATAAATATATAAATAATAAAATCGCTTTACCACTCCGAATGTTAAAATCGCTTGCACGCCGCGCCGTCACAACATACGTTTAGTTCATAGACATAGAAAAATGTTCGCTGCGCTCAAGAAGAAAAAAAGCGTGGAAAAGAGAAATTAACATTATACGGACACGGTCTATGTAAGAAAGAGACAAAGGATCAAGTGACAATGTGCCAACTTTTTTTACAGTAAGAGCCCCTAGCGTCCCGCCTAGCAAAAGAGCAATCACAATTTCTATAAAATATTTGGTAATTTTGATTAGAATTTTAAATAAGGGTATCGTGGAGCCATAGTGTCTTGTTCTGTTAGTGATTGTGATGTGCCAAAAAGAAACAATCCAAGTAATCACACTTTTCACAGGTAAATAAGATATTGCCACACATTTCTCTTAAAATAAAATTGCGCTACATTTATTCGTTTATCGACGAAGAAACAGTATGGAACATAGTTTATTAATTTCCTTTGCCATAATATAGTCAAGTCATATTTTATGTATGTAAGTCATATTTTACGTATCTTATATATAATGTATACATTCGTTTTTCGGATCACCTGTTTATTGACATTGTTGTTCTTTGACATTCTATTTCTATGGTTTAGTTGGTGCAGGGGCGACACGCGCTCACATGAATTTTGTTGCCAACTGGTTAAGCGACGCTGTTGCCCATAATACCTTCTAACCAGAAAAAGGGATAGAGAAATATCTTCCTAGTGATAGAGAAATATCTGTCGGCTAGTAGCTATATAAAATCTAGGTCTACAATAATAGTTATGCTGACTTAGTGCAGAGTTTCAAATTATTCAGATGTAGGCTGGTGGTGACGACCGCCCGCCGAGCATACATAATGTGCGATTCATAACTCGCGTTGTGGCGCAAGGACACGCCGAGACCTGCCGTTTGGTAACTCAGTTTCGAAACCGGGAATAATTACATAAACTGTGCGAGAAACTACTGTTTGGGTGCGGAAAATTTAAAGATGAAATATTGCAATTTATAAATAGTTTTCTTCAAACTATTGTAATGTATTAAAATTGCTCAGAAGGTAGTAAAAAAATTCATCGAAAAAAATTGTGTTTCTATCTTTATTCAGGTTTGCATCTTGGAATCAATATTTATTATCTTTTTTGTAAGCATTTGTTCAGGAGCTCTACTACTTTACTCATGTGGCTCTACATCCTCTAAATGTCAACCTATTTGATGTTCTTTTTTTTGTTATATTTTCAAAACAACGATTATAGAAAGGTTGGGTTAAAAATGAGTTAAGGTTTGGTTATGGTTTAGGCCAACTAGATCAATAATGTAATGCCAGTTGTTTTTCACCTTGCAGAACCGACAAAACTAAACCCTCATCCTCACTATATTGCCCACAGTACAAATGAAAATGGCCGCAATTTATTTAACTGTAATTGATTAATAAGGGTCGTTCGTGTCAAAGTAACACGTGATACAACCACTTATGTGAAACAAAGTGGTCGCTTTGAAACCACGCAATCCACGTATTAGCTGAACGCGAGTGGAGGGATTAGCAGAAACACCACACTTTTGTATCGCTAATTGGAATGCATGTTTTAACTTGTAAATGGTTGAGTAATGCTCGTTACAAAGATTGTTTTGTTATTAATTAAGTGGTTAGTGTTGGGACATATCGCTTGTGTTATTTTTTATTTCTAGATTAAATTTTATTTAATGTAACATTCATATTTTACATATTTTGATCACGTGTATTTTTTTTTAATTTCAATACAAATGATCAAAGCAGCTCTTAGCACGAGCCGTTATGAAAGCGAACTTTGAAAATTCCTATTAAATTATTAAATAGATATGTATGGATATATAAAACACGTAATACATTAGAAAAATACCTTATTATTTCTATAAAAAAATGGCTTTGGATTTTTCGAATATCAATAAAAAAAACATTTTAAAGTGTACCGATTTGGGAATTTTATAGATCTTATTATTTTGAAAATTAATTTATAACAAATATGCTTCTTCTATAATGCACTTTTTGACAACACAATAAGTACCTAATAAAATAAATATGAAGTGTGAATTCCCATTCATTACAGCTGAAACTTCCGTGAAAAATGCCTCTGACAAGCTCGACTCTGCTGGTAGCTTTAATTGAAGAATAGCATAACTGAGTCACCTAACGACTCTCGTTTCTATCGTTTAAGGGGCCATAATAGGAAAACATGGTTTGCGCGGGCCATATTTTTATATAGAAAACGTAAAGTTGTAGCCGAAAAAGAAAAACATACGACAAGCTAAAGAGATTATCTAGTAGCTACAAGAACTAAATTGCGTATAAACCTCACAGATGATTGTTCAAAAAAATCTGAATATCATCAAAAGCGCTTGTCCCAGGTCATATTTTTGGCGTAAATAATAACGGAAACGTATTGAATTCTACATCAAAATACACTTTAACTTACTGTGCAGTTGCTCCAATAACTTTTTTTCAATAAAGATAATTGTGCTAAAGATTATGATGAAAAAACAACGAAAAACATCGAAAAAGTGCAGAAGTGAGGTTATTTTCCACTCTTTACACGCAAAGAAAAAGACAGACAAATGATTTCGCGTATTTGCGTATTCGCGTAGCCTTAAGAGTATTGGGCACTGAGCACAAGAGAAAAAGGGGCGCGGGAGGAGACTACTAAGATTGTACTACCAAAATAATGAAGATTTGATTCTTAAAACTTCTAAAACAAACAATCTCTCATTGCCGTCGTTTTCATTCTTATCTGGTATATATCTCCGAACCCAAATTGTTTTCGACTTTGACGCGATAGTAAAAAATAATTAGTTTTATGTGTACTTTGAGGATGTATAATTATGATTGATGGCCGCTAATATATTTTTTTTTTAATTTATCCCAGAATTAGTGATCTCCTTTGAAATTCCGCTTGAAAAGATTGTCTTCATTTCAAAAACCTAATAATATTATGTTTTTCTCTCTTTAAGGCACTAATCAAGGATTAAGCTTCCTAAAAATAAAGTTTACATCAATAAAAATGCTTTCATGCTTCCGATTTTGTCTTAAAAAAACGCTGATTTCGTTTGAAATGGGAATACATTGATTTATAAATATTGTAATTGAAGCAATCGTAAATATTTCATACGTAAGAAATCGTTAGTAATTTTGTCTGTAAAGAGTGAATTTATTATGAAATTATTATCATTTATAACTAAAGGCACCAATCACTGCTTAAATAAGTGATGCTCATGGTTCCTCCAAGTTCCTATTACAGTTTTTATAATTATACTAAAGTTATTTTTTATTCTAAAACTTTTAAGTGTCTCTCCCTCCCTCTTTCCTTTTCCTGGTACGATCCTTGCACTTTTTCTTGAATTTGGATAAACCCGTTAGCTTCAGGAACAAAAGATTAAATAATTACAACAAAAAGAGATAACGTTACTTAATTCAATATGATACATGTTTAATTTAAATCAGTGTAAAACAGGATGTCCCGAGTCCTGACTGACTTTATGATTCATCACTGCATGACTGATTTCATTATTGCGTATTATAGCGGTGGCCAGTCGGTTTGCGTTCAAACTTTGAAGTTACGTCGTTTGAACCAATACTTGAGAGCATTGGTTCTCCACTAAGGATTGACATAGCAGTGATCTGATGTTGGCCATCTAGGGACTGAATGGAGGAGATTCAGATCGCTTTACACACCCAACTGATCTGATCAGTATTCTAAGAGATATAAGGATATCTTTTAAAAACCTCGGAATCACGGCTCGGTCAATCCTTGGCGGAGAACCAAGTTCATAGACCAAGAAGATCTATGCCAAGGTGAAAAGTTACCTCGTTTGTATGAAAATCGACTGGTATCCTTAAATATCTGGCAACCACTGTATGTACGTAGACAGTAAAGCTATTATGACAAATGTATCTGATGAAAAGGACTGGGTTTTTTGAAAGTTCCCACGGGACGTGTATTTCCACGTGGACAAAGTCACGAACGGAAGCTAGTACTACAATAGTTGTCTTATCTTACGACATAATTAGTAAATTAGCTCATTTAAATGACATGTTTTCTAAAACACGACGTTGAAAAATTTTAACTCACGCAATTGAGAATGTTAAAACGAGTTAGGTACACATACATTTAGAATGTTTAATAACAATTGCATTGATTGCAACAGCAAAATAACATCTTTTATTGTTTATTCAAACTTTTTCGCAGTATTGTATCTGTATTAAAATTTTGTCAGTACTTTTCATAAGAAAATTCGCTGTATTTTATTACAATCATTTTTTCATTGAATTTATGAGAAATTTATATCAGTCAAGAAATAACACAATAAAATTAATAACTTTGAATACCACAATAAATGTACCTACTTACCAAAAATTTTGTATTTTCATAAATTTTGGATTTAAAGTAACGCTACGTCAAAAGATTGGAATATTGTTCGAATAATTTTTGATTAATTTTATTTCAATCAAAAAATATTTTGATTTATTTTTCTGTATAAAAGTTGTTGGGTTATTTTGTATTTTTGTACTGCTCTTCGTAAAGAATTTCTTAAGCTTTTCTGAAATAAACACTTTTAACTTACTTATTATGGTTTTTCACTATCAAAGTCATAGATTTCCACAGAAATGAATTAATTTGGTCAATACTAATTTATACTATTTTTTTCAAAAAGAAACAAGTTTAAATGTTCTCTCTTTGTTGGAAATGTGAAACTCGGAAAACTCAATGTAGGTACTAGCAACGCCATCTGCTGACTGCGTAGGTACGTATTACGAAGTGTTTAGCTTTTCACAAGACAATAATAAATCTCGAATCTCTATCCTTCAATTAGTTCCAATGTAATTAAATTAATTTTGTAATAAGTACTGACGTTAAAATTATGGAAGTAAGAAGTTTTTTTTTTCAACATAAAAAAAAACTTCTACTTATCCTCTTCAAATTAAATAATGATCTCTAAGCGATGACTTAATTATATTTTGCTAATTGCATCTGTTAACTCTTTATTTTGTCTTCTATTTTTATGAAATGTGCTCATCAGAAGATTAATTTTTATATTTCAAAGTTTTGGAATAAATATAATTTATTGAATACATACAGCAGTGGTTTTGTTTTTCATTTCAAAATGTAAGACACTTTTCACAAATAGAAATAAGTTGTTTAAACTTCTTATACTTTATAATTTTATGAACAATACAAATTAAATTAATTTCCGTTCGTAGTACAATAACATGGCTTACTGATATTTTGTCAGGTACTTTGTCACTTGTATTCAATCTAACAAAACTTTTGTGTATAAGTAGGTCACATAACAAAATCAACAGTTCATGATAGAGCTATAAATCGTAAGAATCGCAGAAATCTAATACTTAAATTATTAACCGAAACGGAGGAGCGGTCATCGTCTTAAATCCTTTACTAGAACGCCATTCACTAACTTGGACTTGAATTTACAATGAAGATGAGCCGCTTGGAAAAGTGTCTATGTACTGTGAACGAATCATCTGAAGCCAAGTCGCCGAAGAGTAGGTATCCCGAAAATACATACCGCGTAGGAGGCGTCACATGTGTAGGTATTAGTGATGTGACACATGTGTGGGGGCGCGTGAGGCGCGCGTGTGTGCGCCGGGGCGGGGCCGGGGGCGGTCCCCGCCGGGCGGCCGCTGCCCGCCGACTCCGACCCGATATTCGGTTATTCGGCATTCGCGCGACACCGCCGTACCGCGCGCTCGTCTCCCAGCTCACTCCGCGCTCGTGAGCCTCCCGCGACACACGTACGCGCCTACGCTCCCGCCGCTACCCTCGACGTTCGAGAACAGTGCTGTGCAGTGCTCAAACTTAACTTTCTCGTGCTTTCGGACGGAACAAAAAATACTGTGGAATAGTGCGATGATAAGATTGTGATCCGGCGGGAAGGAGACTCTTTGAGCGACGAAAGGGTTGGAGTGCGGGGTGCGAAGCGGGCGGAGGGCGGCGCTCAGCCGCGCAAGCGCCCGGCGGAGTTCGGCGCGGCTCAGCACACGCGTCGGCACCGGCGCGCGCGATGGACGACAAGCCGACCGCCGTGGGCGGCGAGGAGCACTACAGCCTGCGCTGGAACAACCACCAGGCGCACCTGCTGCGCTCCTTCGAGGCGCTGCTGCACGCAGAGACGCTCGTCGACGTCACCCTCGTGTGTGCCGAGCGCCGAGTGCGCGCCCACAAGGTCCTGCTCGGCGCCTGCAGCCCGCTGTTTCGGCGGATATTCAGCGAGAATCCGTGCAAGCATCCCGTGATCGTGTTGAAGGACTTCCAAGGATGGGAGGTGCAAGCAGTGGTAGACTTTATGTATCGAGGAGAGGTGTCAGTGGCGCAAGAGCAGCTCGGGACTGTTATTCGGGCGGGAGAATCGCTCCAGGTTCGGGGCTTGGCGGATCAGGATCGGGAGGAGAGGCATGAGCGGTCGCCGACGCCGGTGGCGCGTAGTCCTGCGCAGGCGACGCCCGCGCCGTCCCCGCCCGCGAGCCCGGCCAGCCCGCAGCCGCGGCGCAAGCAGGCGCGCCCGCGACGCCGCTCAGGGGAGTCCGATACGCCGGAAAACTTGTCGATGAGGCGGTCCCCGAGCGGGCTGAAGGCGGTGCGCCTCGCCAGGCCGCGTTCGCCACCAAAGGAAGATGAACAGGAGAGCGAAGCGCCACCACCGCCGCGGATGTTCCCGCCACACCAGGACATGTTCCCACCTGTGCCACCCTCGGCAGTCTCCGCGCTCTCCCTAACACCACCACACAGTAAGTACACTTTAAACATTCGCTTATTATTCGTGTGAGGTAGGATCTGTAAAATTGAGAAATCTATAAAATTTCCTTTTAATAAAATTCCTTACAACAATGGAAAGTCAGTGCGTGAGAACGATTTTGTTTACCTATTAGTGATTACTAATTACTTAACTATTATTAGGAATCAAGTTAAGGAAAATTACTTTATTGTCCTAAAAGAATTCGATGGAATCCCTTAAACTGTGTGATGTCATGTAACCTGAATCACATTGTTTGTCATACAGAAATAATATGATAAAAGGCACACACAAGGTAAATAATTCGTCTTTACAGTAATTTTCTTTTTTTAATCTAATTGTTGATCTTCTTCAGATATTAAGTACAATTTTCTATGGTAAAGTACAATAAAGTACTCACAATTTTTATTTGTAAGGACATAAAAACAAAGGTCGATCATATCAATGCCGTCGTGGACGAATAAGTAATTACCAGGTGTAAATACATAATTACGGACAAAAACTGACCTCGATCGCAGATTGTCAACGCTACTGATTCGATTTTTTTTTGTCCATCAATGCTAAACAAATAGGTGTTAGGGTAACTGTTTTTGTTTATGTTCAAACTTGGATGACTGTGGTGAAAAAATACCCATAACTTAAACACAACAATACCATCGTCGTTGATGAAATTCCTATAAGATTTTTTATAAAAAAGGATAGAAATTAAAAAAAAATCTTATTAGGAATAGGATCATATAATTTGATTCACTTTTGTAAGTAGCTTTATTCAATCCTAAAGAAAGGACAGGCTCGTACAATTTTAATAGCTAATACATATCACTGACCTCTTCAACGATGCCACAATTAGAAACTCGGCTAACCGAGCGGCTAAATCATTAAAGGATCCGTTAGATAGCCATCGTTGTTATCGATTCCATAAATCGCACGCATGTTATTCGATTATCGACTGCACTATTACCGGAACCTTTTAGTAGGTAACTTAAGATCACCTATTCATGCGTCTGGCATTATCTCGTGAAAGGTTTTGAGTCCATTAAGTCTGTCGCAAACTTGGACTATAAAACATCGTTAATGGCTGTATGTACCTTTATCCGGTGCATATCAACCCCATAAACGTGTGTCAGTGTAAATTTTACACCTTAGTAATTAAGGTAAGCTCGCTTCTAGAGGAAGCTTTTCTCGCAGTAATTTAGTTTTATGTCCCTGATTTCTGAACGTATGCTAGAGTCTGTGGAAGTCATCATATTTCTTTACGGTTCACTTTTTACTGCCTCGCGGATCGGATAAGAAGTACGTGTAAAAAATTCGTTGACAAGGCTACAGATAACGGATTTGTTGTTCTGCTTAACTGAGTTTTGTTCCTCTTAGATTAAAGGGACGTTATAAAAGACGGTTATGTCATAATACCTTTAATGGTATTAAAATTAAATCTAAGTACATTTTACAATTAAAGTTTTTATGTTATGTTTTAAACATAATTGTGTTTTGTTACGATTTATTGCACAAGAACAGTGCCCGTGGTAATTGGTTTAATTCGTAAATAAAACTAAATTAAATTGCGCTAGTAATGTGTTTTATTTATGTCAGTCCGGCCGCAGATCGTATAAGTTCGAGAAGTGGATTTATACGTCAATTTGTTTTATTGTTTCCTCAGTTTCGCGTATGTGCGGAGTGCTTGATTGCGCTATAATGGACGTGGGTTATAATGAAGGGTTGCACGCACTCGCCTCGCGACGACGTGCGTGGGGAAACTAAAATACACGGAGGGGAGTTTCCGAACGTTTCCGCACTTGTCATTCAGCTTCGAAAGCAAATTATGCCCCAACTTAAAGCTGTTACCCTCGTCCCATTTTTAAATTTCGAAAGCCTTTTAAATCTGGAATTCGAATAAGATTAGCATTTCTTATTTCAAATTTGGATGAGTACTTAGTTCTTCAAAACAAATGACGGTGGTGAAGCATGTCGTTTTGTTGTAGGCAGTCACGAGCGTTTTATTGTATGTTGTAAGCCGTGTGTGATGAAAGTTTGCTTGATTACGCTTATAATAGTGGCGCGTAAATATAATGAGGGGTTGGCAGGTACACGTAATCACAAAACCTCCTTTGTCCTGATTGTGCACTTTGAGTTGTCAAGCAATTCTAAATTTTAATCCCGCTCTTTTTTTCATGAATCTTTTACCTCCTCTGTGATCATTTATCCATTTACACCGTAATTTTAATCGTCTAGAATTACCCGATATAAAGAGACTACTTTTAATGATGTTATTGTTATTTCTAAATTGCAAATAATAAACTACACTTATTGTGCAACTTATCAAATTAGTCTTCATTACATAAACTAATGGAATTAAAGTAATAAAGTTTGCTCTATACTTTAAATAAAATGTAATGCGTAGATAAATTAATGTTTAAAACATTTTGTTTACTACAAACAGCAATCTTATAAAAGACTTGACAAAGAAACTAGGTATCGATTTTCCTTGACACATATTAACTGAAGATAGTACGTAAACTGATTTCGCTATAAATCATCTAGTACACCAAGTATCAGTAAAGAGAACAATACCAATCTATTAAAAAAAAGCCGTGAACACTTGTACTTGTATCTTGTCTATTGTTTACGTCAAAGACACGCAAACATTGGCGTTTAGTACATGACCTTTGAGGGTGACACAAAAACTGCAGGATGACATTGAGTGCTATGGAGCTGCGCGCACGCAAGGGTGTAGAGGTAATGCAAATAAATGTGTCAATATGATAATGTCTTTATAAATGTGTCAATATTGTAATTCTTTTAACCGCCTCTGTGGTCTAGTGGTTCGCCTACCCGTGTACGCAGGGGTCTCGGGTTCGATTCCCAGGAGGGGTACAATTTGTACTCTGTTTGGTTGGTGGTTGAGCTTATTTCAAGTCCGCCTGGCTAGCTACCACCATCTTACCTAAGTTTGACGCCATAACAACAATTTTAAAAAAAAATTGTTCCGGCATTTAGAGTTAAGATAGATTCCGGGTGTAGTGTGCTTCCACCTTCGGCCTTATCGTCACCACCCCGTTGTGCAAAAAAAATGTATTAAGGCGTGTGTAGCTCTGAAAGGGCATCACCATAATTACAACTTTTACAAAAAAACATAACTTATTTCCTAATTCAAGTCAGCAATCGAAAGTTTTAAGATGAAAATTAAGCATAACAGTCCTGATTAATTACTGTATAACAACAAGATGACGTATCAAGATCTATTTTTAACTAGTGGCCGCCCGCGACTTCGTTTGCGAGGAAAGTTTTTTTTTTGCTATTCCTCGGGAAGAATACTTTTTTTTCGCGATAAAAGGTACTCTATGTCCTTCTCTGTACCCCTGACAACGTGTATGCAAAATTTCATGATGATCGGTTTAGTAGTTAATACCTGAACGCGTTACAAATAAAAAAAAAATTAACAAACTTACTTTCGGATTTTTTATAAGGATAAATACCTATTACCCTATACTACCAAGAAATATTGAATTAAAAACTACTAAAATAATAAATAAGCAGCATAAACAAGTTAAAGATAATTAGTTTTCATTATTTGACAGATAAGTACAAACATAAAAACCTTTTTAAAAAAAATCATTCATTTCATTAAAACAAAATATTGAATTAAATTCAAGAAAAAATTAAAAGAACTCAACCATTATGAACAATAAATAGTCAAGAAGGCTGACTACAATCTGCGTTTGCGCATTTACATTCAATCGACAGATCTGCGCTTACTGGCCTACATTAGTGTATTTTCCTCAGTTAATTCAATTTATTTTTTCAATTATAAGGAAAATTCATTAACTATGCTATGCTGGTTTCATAGAAAAAGCTTACAAACAAAGAAACAAACTCATTGTATAAAAAAATTTAAAACAAACGATTTTTTTGTAGTACCTAATCATTGAAGAGTCTTTTATTTTTTATATAAAACCTTGTTTTCTTTCAACCCACATACGAAATTTTTCAAAAGTTTAGGTTTTTTTTAAAGAAATCTTAGTAAAATCGTAAACAACAACAAATTTAAGATAAAAAAACTACAGACACAATTAAAATTATAGGTTCACAATGATATCATCGTGTTTAATTGATAAATACACACGTGTATCGTGTGTTCTGAAGATTGTATAAAAAAGTAATTGAATGCCTAGATCGGTATTAAACGTGAGAAAATTGATTCTCAGTAGTAGTAAAAACGTACACACACATGTCCTCGGGTATATTCAACAAAATACTTTCATTTACTAAGTTAGGTAATCATTTAGCATATTACTAAATGTTCCAAAATTTTTGTTTTTTGTGCTAGGTGAAGGAAATTAAACTTTTTTCTAAATAGTAAGGTTAAATGTGACAAAATAATCAAGTAATACTTAAATATTATTTTGCATATTTAGTTAAATGTAATTTATGATTTTTTTTTATTATATCAGTTAGTTTTTTATATCAATAGTAGGTACTAGTGAAAATAAAGTAGTATTTAAATACAATCACTAGCAAAGTAGTAAAGTTGAGATAACGATTTTATGTGCATTAGACTTAAACGCGCGCAATAGTTTGATACAAATCCTACTCTTTTATAAAAAAACAATATATGCAATGTGTAGCAGAATTAATAGCTAAACCAGAATATGGTACATAAGGACCATCAAACTGAACAACTTTCACTGTGGGACCAACTCTGAAATTGCGAAAAATTTACATTTAAATATTTTCGTTATTATTTTTTGTATGAAACAGCTGATTTTTTTCGCAATTTCAGAGTTGGTCTTAGTAAACATTGTTCAGTTTGATGGTTCCTATCTATCATATTCTGGTTAAGCCATTAATTCTGTTACACGTTGTATATTCTCTCATCATCATCACAGCCGCACGAAACCGACTGCTGGGTTTAGGCCTCCCCTAAGGATCTCCACGACGATCGGTCCTGCGCTGCCCGCATCCATTCCAGAACCTTTCCGCCCCAACGGCCATCGGTTCTTCTCGCTATTATCGGTACTTCAGCTGAGAAATCCTTCGAGCGATGTCGGTTTAGTTCTCCTGCGGATCTCTTCGTTTCTGATTCGATCACGCAGTATATTCTCTAGGCATAAAATAATATTAAATACCTAAGTATTTTTTCTTTCAATCTCGTGTGCAACATGTATTTAAAATCCGGTCCTGAAGCGTGTGCACAATGTTTGATTAAATGCTGTGATTATTGCACTTGACACGCACACACGACCGAATCGCATGTCCTTTTTTTATTACATCTACCTCCAACATGATTGAAGTCTGTGTTTAAGTTATCCCATATTCATTTAACTCTGTCATGACTGTTTAATTTTTAGCTAATTGGCGAACACGTTATCGTTAACGTCGTTTTTCTTTTTCTTTTGTTTTTAATTATGCGAACCTGTCACCCTGTGTTGTGTACCTATGCGTCCTACTCGTGTACTCTATCAACTTTTTTATCAAAAGACAATAGTATTTTATAAAGTGATCTAGTATGATTTCTGTGGGGTAGGCTGTTATTAAATAATTCATAGGGAGAAATACCATACCATCTATAGCTGTATTGAAATTTTCACATAACTACAGGCTATCTAATGTCCATGTCCATAGCACTAAAAAAATATATTTTTAAAACATGGTCGCCCTTTCTTCGGCCGTTATTCTTATTCGGTCGTTATTAAGACTTCTATAGCCCTCAAGTGGCACCCTCATCTTTACTTATTTTATTGTTGACTAGTTACATAATGTATCGAAAATTCACAAAATAAAGTTCTATAGTTTATTTACAAATAATAACCTCAGTAATATATAGTTCGTTGTAGTAGTAGTAGTAGGCAAAAGAGCAAAAAGTGGCACTTTTAATTAAGATTAGGCTGCCACTTTGAGGTATAAAGGGCGCTTAAGGGCACTTTCTTCGTTTGAGCTTGTGTAATGAAACATAGTACAAATGATTAATTCTTGAAAAAGTGTAATGTAAGTCTAATTTAACGTTACTGAACACTACTATTGTTATTTATTCAAATTAAATTAAAATTTCGCAAAATATATCTTTTTTTGCTAATTTGTGATATTTTTTTTTCAAAAAATTGTCAAAAACCAATTCGAAAATTTTTAGTTCTAACTGTCCCAATTTAAAAATCTAATAAACAAACAAACGAAACACTAATACCAACTCTGGTTACAATTTTCAAATGACCACTCCATCAATTAATCATATACCACGAAAGTGCGATCTTTCTACGTATTCATTCAAGGTAGGTATAATTGAAGTACGTAAAACAACTAAGTTAATGTTGTAATTTGAATGTGTTTATGCAAGTAACAAGCGATTAATTAAAGCTACTCATGAGGGTCGCCGGAGTGACGCATGGGGAATCACGGCCTAATGTACTGTACTGTATCAGAATGAAACACCTACCTTCGACAAAGTATTTTCAACGTGGGTATTTAGTGTATAAAACTTTACAAATTAAATATTTCCATTTTTAAACATTTAGTTTCGTTAAGATTGTTTGTGGTGTTTTAATACTGACCATCAAATATAATTTATTGTCACTTGTCAAATGAACAACCTTTTCTTGACTTCAATGCTCATCAAATATTTGACTTCAATACTCATACAATATTTGACTTCAATACTATATTATGTCTTGACAGCACAGCTCAAACCGCTGGACGGATCGGGCATAAATATTTAATAGGACTTGGAAAAATATTTTCTAAGCAGATGCTTAAATCAAAGAAGGACGCCCATTTCTGACCCGTAAAATGATGATTTGATAAATTAACATTTTAATTAACTAATATGGCTTATAAAATTTTATTTTTATTGTTATTTATAAATTTCTAACTAAAATAAAAATCGACAATGCCGAAATAGAGAATATTACCAATTAAGATCAGCAATAATTACAACTAGAACATATTGATTTTACTATTAAGTATTTTTCTGATTGCCACAATAAAATTCAATAAACCCTACAAATATAATATTATTATCATTACAACTTACTTTTAATAAAGCTATTTGACAGGTAAACACTTGTATGATTGAAAGTGAAAGTGAAATAAGCTTTATTCAAATAAACTTAATTATTAAGTACTTTTGAATCGTCTATATTTTCCTACCACCCGTTCCAGACTTTTTTAGCTGACAAGAAGAACGGGCGCAAGAAACTTATCAGCTGTAACAGCCATAAGTAACGATATTTACAAACTTGAATATATCGTTACCAGGGTAACATAACATAATTACAACAGGGTGGTGAGAAGCTTCGATCAGCTGGGATGTGGTCATCGTTTTTTTCCATTGAAAGTGGAGTTCCACGCGGTCGACGTCACGCGCTGAAGCTAGTTTTAAAAAGGTTAAACTTGTATACGATTGAAATTTGTTTTTTTAAATATAGCCAATAATAATACTTGCTACATGAATCTAGTTTTGTCTTATTTTTAGCCCATGAAATAAAAGGTTATTCAAATAAGAATATTTTATAGGACATGAAATTAAGAATTATGATATGTCAATTTGTACTGAAAAGTTTAATAAATAGGCACCCTTTTTAACCGATTTTTTATCAAACTGACCCATGTCTTTTAGCACCACTAATCAGTGAAATAAAGCCATCAAATTATAAATAAATATCTATAATAATTAATTAATTAATAACTAAAGAAATCAAAGGTATCTAAGTGGGTATTTGAACCCCATTTTTTTTCTTTTTAACCGACTTCATCAAAAGGAGGAGGTTCTCAATTCGATTGTATGTTTTTTTTTTATCGTTGTATCGAATACAATCAATTACAAGTCATCATAAATTCATAACACGATCCATTTTACTAACCAGCATTTAGTAAATCATTTAACTCAAATAATAAATGATATTTATTAGAACGCATTAAACATCAGCCTACTTTACCGCTTAAATTAGATTCTAGATCGTCCGTTTAATCTACATGACAGTAGAAATGCATCTAGACTGCATCTGTAATTGTATCGCCTACTGTAACGATATGCGATGTGTAGCGTTAGTTATTTATGACCGCGATTTCCACTACGTCATATAACTGGTCACTAAGGAATAGTGTATAGAAGAGATTTTCTGCTGAAGCCATCACCAAAATGTTACAATAAAAAAACATCGATGAAAATGATTGACAAAAACAAAACTGAAAGATTTTCTATTAACTTGCATTTCCTACACCTTTTGATTTACCAATGTTATAGATCAACTTTTACTAAGTTTCTTGCAGCGATAAGAATTACTTACTTACACAGTGTCGACAATTGCAGTGCTTATAGTTAAAAGTAATTTAAAGCTTGCGGTGACCAGGACCCCTATAGCGCTAATTTTGGAGCATAATACCAGAACGGAAACGATGTCATTTCGGTCATACTTATTTGCGATAAAATCTTCAATTTATCTGAAAGTTTGGTGTGATTGGCATACTAGGCTCCTTAGACCAACGATAATCTTAAGATAAGGCGAATATGTCAACATAAATGAAACGGTATAACCATTTTGATTTGGTTTTATCGTTTAAAATTATCTTGATTGGACCCCAGTAACCAACATAACAAACACTTGTTCGACAGAATTTTATGATAAAACAAATATAGGGTTCTGCCAACCCTGAATAAAGGAAGGGAGAGTAAGATCGTGACAACTGGCTCACACGATATTGTGTACGGAATTAACATAAAGGCTAGCCTACAGCCTACTTAATGGTTCCAGCACAAAATATAAGGTATGTGTGTCTAAACAGAATGGCCACTTTGGCTGTATTCGTGAACTCTACTGCCAATTTTGTTGTACCTAATTTTAAACAATAAATCCAAAACTAAATAACTTTCAGTTTCTTTTACAGAAAATATATCGCTTTGGTTTCTTGGACCATTTAAACGAGAATTATAAAAGAAAACCAAAGATTTTTAGGTAAATGTAACCTAAATGACAACGTAACGGTTTTTGTTTTATCGTTCGGAATTAGCGCAATTGGACCCCTGTTGTAGCTGTACTGTTTGAGTAACCTGATTTGGCCTAAAATTTCCTGTAATACCTAAAGTGTATGTGTGCGTGCACGGAAAGCCGTGATTTGTTCCGAGTGGCCTGTCTGTATTCCTACTTTATATTTTGTGGATCCAGGTTCAGGCTTTTCTAATTCGACAGAGCAGGCTGCAGGTGCTACGGCCCACATTCTACGACGCACTTGAATGTCAAACTGACAGTTGACAGTTCGCGGATGGTCGTTGAATCGTTGATAGATGATTGACAGTTAGCAATGGTTTGTGAGGTAGTTGGAGATGCAAACATACATCAACAGCTATGCGTCATATAATTTATTTTGCGGTTGATGAGTTCTGAGTAAACCTACGGTAAAATTTACTGCCCTGTAAACTTAAAGGATCTTCTAAATCCTTACCTACTAATATCCTTATCCTTGTCCATCAGCCATTTTTGATGTCCCCATTGCTGGGGCACAGGCCTTCCTTATGGGTGGTAAGGAAGGAGGACGGGCCATAACTCACCACGCGGGCCCAATGCGGATTGGTGGGTGTTAACGACTGCAAATGCAGCCGGGACCAACGGATTAACGTGCCTTCCGAAGCATGAAGGAGATCGAGATAATAAATTTTTGGTCACTCATCCCATGACCGACCTTGCGAACGTTGCTTAACTTCCGCAATCGCTGGGCCAGGCGCTAAACCACTGCGCCACCGAGCTCCGTCCTTCCTTACTATATTATTATTATAAATACTTATACGAAAGTCCATTTGTTTGTTTGTTACGTCTTCACGTCTTAACTGCTCAACCGATCGTCATGAAATTTTTCATACACGTTGTCAGGGGTACAAAGAAGGACATAGGATACCTTTCATCCAGAAAAAAAAGTACCGTTCCCGCGGGATAGCAAGAAACTTTCCACGCAGACGAAGTCGGGGCCGGCTGCTAGTATAATATTAATCAGTGTTAATATTTAATGGACCTCTGCCAAACTTTGGTATTTGTTTCAAAGAGTATATCTACTTCTCTTCTCTCTCTCTCTATCTCAAATACTTATTAATAGGAGGTCAAAAGTGCTATTCGCCAAATTACCCGTTTGTCAAAGGTGCCTTTGGTCAAATTGTGTTTTTTTTTATCTCTATATCTTATTTTACTACCTCTAACGAGAGTTAGAGCCTGTTTTCACAAAATCTGTTTAGCTACTCTTTTGTCAAATTGTGTTGGGTTTGGGTACTCATGTATCAAATTGAACTAGTTTATACATCACTTGAAGACATCTTACAATAATTAAAAACACCAGGATAATAAAGAAACAGCAATCAAAATAATTTTTATCCGTAGAAAATTGAAAGTTGATCTTTATTGGTCGCCAATATATTGCAAGAAAGCTAATTTATATTGCTCCAATAAAACTTTATACATAAGAATTTAATTAGAACAATAATAATAAAATGCTGTAAAATTAATGCAACTCGACCGTTCCATATGTAAAATAACGCAATGAAACTGCCGTGTGCGCAATCTTTTACGTTTTTATGGAATTCATAAGATGACGCGAATTAACATTTTCATTTTATGAAAATTGAATTCATGTATGCAAACCATGTTAGGAGCCATAAAATTGAACAAGATATTAAACTCATTTGCCCACTAGCGAGTTATAATGAAATATGAAATAATTATCTCAAGTTTACTTTGTGTTTAATGTCAAGTAGTTGGTAGATATCATAAGTTAATGGAAAAAAATACTTTATACTTAAGTATTATAATAATCCCTACGTCTGAAGCAGCTGTGTTGACTTACAGATTCGCAGCACAGAGCATCAGTTTAAGGTCGAATGTATAATGTTAATAAGTATAATTATTTTAATTTATCTGCATATCCCCATATAAAATTATAGTTACGATGGGGCTGACATGTAACTTTATTACAAAAGCTCCTTCAAAAATAAAGAGAAAAAAAAGAAAAAAGTATTATAGTAATAATGTAAGTATATTATGTGCGTTATAGTTACGTAGTTGTGTTCTGATACCTGTAAAAAAACATGTAAAAGTATAACTACACTTTAATTACCAAAGATAAATATACACCTATTAGCCACATCTTCATAATTATAGAATTGAAGTAGGTACGTAATAAAACTGTATTTATTTACCTTAACAGAGAACTGAAAAAAGGGCAGAAATTGAAATGATGAATTTTAATTTCTGTGACGGGTCTGGGTGTTACTATGTATAATAAGTATATATTTAAAAAGTATATAAGTATTATATCAGTTGTCTAGCTCTCATATTACAAGTTTTGATTAGTTTGGGGCTAGATGGCGCTGTGTGTTTGTCCAAGCATTTATTTATTATTTATTTATTTATTAACACGTACTTATATGCTGAAATATTTAAGACTGCAGGAATATTTTGAATTAGTCTTTATTACATTTATTTTTACGTAAATAAAATTTAGCCATAAATCCGTCATTAAATGTGTTAGATTTATTTTTAAGATGCGCTTTCCGAGCATTTTCTTATCTTTCATTTATTTACTGCTTGTCACAAAATATAAAATTTTAATAAATTAAAAATAGATATTTCTTAGAAAGCTCTACTGACTACATCTGCGCAAATTACTCCACAACAATTATTCTTGAATCATAATATTCATAATCGTATTTTGCTCTCGAATGCTGAGCAAGGACCGTTGTGGGCGAAATTGAATCATATCACAGGATGTTACGTCACATTATAGCATGCATCTGATTACAACCCCAGCGATGGGACACATTTCTCTATTGCCATAAACCACTCTGTAGAATAGCCTCATAATGCCACTTGAGGATTTTATGCGATATGTTATTACGGACATTTGTTTACTTCTGGTTAATAATGATTCTATTTATATCTGAAAGATTATTTTTACTTTTGATGTTGTCCAGTGCAATATTAGTATCACACTAAAGTGATTATATTTATATTAAGACGTAAAATAATATACAGGATGTCCCAAAACCTAGTCACACGAAGGGAAAGTACTTACCTTAAATATTTAAGAAAGAAGACTTCATTTTGATTTAATTAAATAATTGGAACTGCTTTCAAAGATTAAAAAAATCGCTTGCCTTCGAAACCACCAAATATGAAAAAAAATACGATTGGTATTAATCAATGTAAGAACAATACAGCACCTTAAACAAAAGGAAGACCATGAAATTTAACACAATTTTATTACGTATCGTATGCAATATCTTTGAATGCTGTTCCAATCATATTTTTTCAAAAACTAATGAAGCCTTCTTTCACCGTGCTTCGGAAGGCACGTTAAGCCGTTGGGCCCGGCTGCATTTGCAGTCGTTAACACCCACCAATCCGCATTGGGCCCGCGTGGTGGGTTATGGCCCATCCTCCTTACCACCCATAAGGAAGGCCTTTGCCCCAGCAGTGGGGACATCAAAAATGGCTGATGGACATGGACTTCTTTCAGTAAAATTTCCTATTTTGGGACACGCTGTATACAGGTAGGTACAATAGGGAAGAAACTGACATAATATCAGCACACAGTCTAAAATATTAAGAATAGGAACTTAAAATCTTGAAGCTTTTAAAGTGTAAGCAAGCAAGAACTAATAGAAATGATTTTTTTAAAGTCTACGAGAAATAATTTTTTAAAAGTCTACTGCTAGTTAAATATACCTACGTACTTTTCTTATCACAGACTTGTACGTCAAGTTGTTTGTGTTTGTGAAAAAATGTTTTTTAAGCTACGCAAGACCCAAATTTTGCCAAAAACATAATCTACTGTGATTTACTGCTGGAATTTCTTCAGGCATAAGCAATATTTTGGTCCAATGAACGACGAATCTTGGATAGATGCCAAAACAACAAATAGTCAACAATATATAGTCTGGATTAAAAGATTAGGACACTTACTTTTATACCACCGGTCAAAACTCCCCTAGGGACTCCCCACGCGGAAGAAGTCGCGGGCCAAAGCTAGTAATTAAGTAAATCTGTGGTGTTTAGGAGAAACCTGTTAAGTCCAAAAGGGACATTTTACAGACAAGTTAACTTATCCCGAATGTACAAAGACAAAATGGACGAATCCTGAATTATCATGTGTTTATCAGCTCTGTTCTAATATATATTACTTCTATATAAGGTAGACTAAACAGTAATAAAACAAACATTGTACTTACTACTTACCTAACTAAAAAAATACCAAATTTAAGTTAAAACAGTTTTGTCCTTTGACACAGGATAGGTAGCAAATATTTCTGTGGAGTTTGGGACGGGTTTCCTAATATCAAGTAGGAACTTGATATTAGGAATAATGTCAAGCTACTAATATTTGCTAATATTTTGAGGAGCTCGGTGGCGCAGTGGTTTAGCGCCTGGCCCAGCGATTGCGGAAGTTAAGCAACGTTCGCAAGGGTCGGTCATGGGATGGGTGACCAAAAATGTATTATCTCGAGCTCCTCCGTGCTTCGGAAGGCACGTTAAGCCGTTGGTCCCGGCTGCATTTGCAGTCGTTAACACCCACCAATCCGCATTGGGCCCGCGTGGTGGGTTATGGCCCATCCTCCTTACCACCCATAAGGAAAGCCTGTGCCCCAACAGTGGGGACATCAAAAATGGCTGACGGACAACTAATATTTGCTACCTATCCTGTGTCAAATTCATTAGTATCATAAAATATTTTTTTTAGACACGTGATTAATTGAGTTTGTTTCAACCGCTAAATGACTCTTAAGGCTCGGTTATGCTGGATCATTTGTCTCTGTCTTTTTCTTTACATGTAAAGAGTAAGGAAAATAACCTCACTTCTGCACTGTTTCGTTGTTTTTCGTTGTTTTTTCATCATTATCATTATCACAATATCTTTCTTGAATAAAAGTAATTGAAGCTACTTCACGTACCTAAGTTAAAGTGTATTTTGATGTAGAATTCAATACGTTTTCGCTATTATTTACGCCAAAAATATGAACCTACGCAAGCACTTTTGATGATATTCTGTTTTTTTTACAATCATCTGAGATGTTTATACGCAATTTAATACTTGTAGCTACTAGAGAATCTCTTTAGTTTGTCGTAAGTTTTTTTTTGTGGCTAAAAACTTTGCGTTTTCTATATAAAAACCATGTTTTCCTATTATGGATCCTTAAGCAATAATAAATAAAGCTTAATTTATCGGCATCCAAACTCTTGACCGTATGTCGAACACACGAGAGTCGTATCAATGGCGCGTAGTTACTCACAATTGACAAATACCCCCAAGTTAATTGGAAGGAGTATTGCGCGCGCGCCGCCTTTAACGTCTCCACTGTAAATTATACTCTTTACGACGACGCCGGGCAATCAATAATAGCCGTATTGAAAACTGCTTTGGAACAATGCTCGTGTTTCGTGTAAGCTTCGGTCAATTATGGTGACAAATCTGCGAAACGAAATTATGGGCTAATAACAAGGATTTAATTTAAGGGTTTGGATGGGACGAGCATTGATTCCAATGAGATCAAACTAAAACTTTAATGGAGGTGAAATAATTGTAAAACACAACTAAGTTTTCAAGTGGTTTCTGGATCATTTAGAAGTTAAATCATAACCACATGATACAGTTGTCAAATCTTTACATCTTACAGACCAGACTGAAGAAAAACCTAAAAACTACCCATTCACTATAAAAAATATCGTTAATATTCTCACATTGATCCCATACATAGAAATCCTTAAACGGCAACAGCAGGAAACTCGTGCCAGAAAGTAATAAGCCTCCCATAAGCTAATCGTTAGCATGTGATCTGTGTTACGGTCAATCTATTTTTTGTGCCCAGATGGGCTGTAAACTGATTGGTAAACACTTTAATAGTTTTGTATGAAGCTAATGTATTAACGCTTACTAGTTACCGAGTCTTGCAGAGTCATGATTGTAATTCGCAGTTCCTATAGTTTAGGTACAGACGCGGCGCTAGTGCGACGCCTTGAAGAACTCCCAACAGTTTTTGTCAAGCTTTTTATAAACTCTTTACTTTTAAATAAAATACCTGTACATTATCGAACGGTATATCCACTCCGGCAAAGAAACGTTTTACAAGAAACAGCAATATGTGTTCAGCTCAAATCGATTTGACACTTTAATAAGTGCCTAAATTGCAACAGGTAAAAGATAATTTGAAAGTAGCTCGGCGGTGATGCAGTAATGCAAATGATCGCAATTTTCGAATTACATTTTATTTTCGGTGAGCAACACAAATAAAGCACTGTTACTCCGCTCCCAACACGCAACAGCCGAAATCACACATTACATTTTATTTTATACGAATTTAATAACAAGTGAGATGTGAGCTCGCCTATTGTATGCTACGGGACCATGAGAAAAGGCACTGCTCGATTTTTTATCGGCGGTAAAGAGGTGCCGACGCACAATTCGGCCCGAGATTGATGTACATGTATGATCGTATCTGCCCGCTGTGAGCGCCGACTGTTATAATTAATATTCCATAATCCATTCAAACCTGTGCAACACGGGTTTCCTTTCAATCGGTTATTGCTCGCGGCGGCCGGTAGCCGTGTGTCGTCGTCACACATCCGTAATTGATTCCGCCCATAAAATTCGAAATTTGAATGAGTGCTCCGTGAATGGACATCGAAATAAGATGACGGATACGGTGCGTTCGGAAACCCGCGCCCGCGCCGCCGCGGCACAATGACCGCGCATACGGCCAGATCTCTCTCTCTTGATAAACACAAAAAACGCCACGAAAAAACTACATGTCATGCATCTACGTGTGCTAGTCAATTTCACAGCGACCGTCATGGGAATCGAGCGACGAACGGAGCTAGAAAGCAATTAAAATCGGTGCCCACGAAAACGAACGCGACCAAAAAGTGCGATCGACACATGAAATTGTGGAACACGTCGAGCATTGAACGGATCTGTTGGATATTATTTGCTCTCGGACGGATCGGGCGCACGATGTTACTCAAAGATTTCTTGGAAAGATGTGGTCGTGCCACAAAAACACACCTCGACGCCCCGCTGTAGCTGAAGGCGACAAAAACGCCGCACAACGATATCATTTCGGGTCTACGATATCGCCTTTAACGCGACTAATTTTATTTTCCTAGAATCAAATAAAATTATCTCTGTAAACATTTTCCCAACTTTTCGAACTGGCGAAAAACGATACAAAGGAAATCCGGAGGCTGAAAGTGGACCTTACTTTTTACTGTCACAAAAAGCTCGAAATCAGATTATGAGTCCTGCGTGAGATTATAAAGTTTCGCCACCGAGCCGGGCCGAGTGCCGACCACAATTTCGTTGCGAAGACTTAGCGTAACCACACGCATGTTTTACAGTATACTTACCTTATCTTATTTTGAACGTGACTTTTGATACAAATTGTTGAATCAAAAAAATATGGGAACATAACAATAGCTGGAGCTTCGCAGTCCTAAGTTATATGTAACGATAAAGTTATATAAACATAGTTATGTGACAGTGAAGTTCTTTCGGCGATAATAGACTACCTACCTACCTACATCTGCGCGCATAATTATAACGAAATCGATTTCCATTAGGAGTTTTTAACTGGCTTTTGTAAACATCTGAACAGTTACTTTCATACCGATTGACAGACGCTTTAGAAAGTGAAATGTTCAATTCAAATGAACACATTACAATTACATTATTGAAGATCACTTAACGTGTATTCAGTAAATTAATTATTCTCATTACCTTAATGGGAATTGTTAAATGTCATTTGCATGTTCTTAGTAATAATATTACAAATTACAGTGTATCGGCACGCATGAGTCAAGCACATGAGTAATAAAGCAGCGTAGCGCCGCACCGCCGCCGCAGCAAATCACCGCGCTCGCGGTCAACCACACACGTAAACAGCAATTTTGTATCAATCAAAACTTTTTTAACTTCCTATCCAATGCCAATACGTTTGCCTGTAATAAGAAATACTACCTACCTCTTTTGAATTACAAACTTTTTAGTTTCTTTTTTTTCAATTATGTTTGAAAAGTTATCCTCGAAGGACGCATCTTACCCTTGGCACTTAGCATATTATAACAATACAAGATCTTGCGATTTTCTAAAAATCTAACAAAAAACAGCAAAAAATATTGCAGTGCAATATTTCTTACTAGAATATGCAATGAAGATTTTGTGTATAACTTGTAGCTGTACTTTATATAAGTTTAGTAGCCTTTCTGTGCAGGTGCCCAAACTTCGTTCTAACAAAAATAAAATGGTTGCAGAGCGTGACAAAACGTAGATAATTTCATCGACGCTTTCTATCTCGTTCGATGTGTGTCTATTCTATTACTTGCATTATCTGTGCCTAAATAAGGAACCTGTACCACAGAATTTGGAATTAAATTATAATTGAAACGTGTTATAATATAACTAATCAAGCAATAACAGTGTGACTCAATATAATTTTATATTGCAAATTTTCTCATTAATTTATTGTGCCTACGTAGTTGATACCTATTAATCATTGTTATAGTTTTAAAAAATATTTGCGTCTGGTTCTGACAATGCAATTTAAAGGTTTTTTTATCTGTTTAACAGGACATTATTATCAACCAATGAGGATCAGTAACGATTTTTGTTTAGTGGCTTATCAGAAAGCTTATGCCACCACATGATTAACTGTGAAGAAATTTTTACGAAAAAGCTATACGAGCTAAAACGTGCTAAAACACTGTTATTTTGGGGGTCCTTATAACGTCATCGAGACGTACGCGAACCTTATGTCGTACGTGATAAAGCACATATTGCATTGAGAATTAAATTGGATTTAAAACCCTTATAACTCAACCCTTTCTAAACGGATTTCAAAATTATAATGTTTTTATATTATACCAATAAAACTATATGATTCTAACCTGTTACTGATCCTCATTATCTTTAATTAGTTCAAATAAAAGCCCAGTAAAGCGATGCAGTAAATATTTACAACACACGACGCGACATGCAAATCAATTTTACACGTTTCCTTCTATACGTTTCTCGATTATTTTGCTTCAGAGAAAGTCAAACGCTCGGTGTAATCACCGTATCGATTGTTTTTTTTTCTCGCATCGTTTTTATCCAGTTTAAATCGTTTCTCGCGAACAACCGCAGACGTTTTGGATCCCTTATTTCACATGATAGAAGATTACGTACTGTGCAGTGGCGTCGTGTTATGGTGAATTGTACAAACAACCGCAGAACGCAATATGTTCATTGTGAGAAAGTGTTGGCAAAGATTGGAGAGGGAAGAAAAGAGCTACATTTTTACTGAATAAAATATTTTATTGTTTACGCTTGTAAGTATATAATAAGACATAATAGCGTTTTATTTGACTAATTTAGCATAAACAAAGAAAGACAAAAGCCGATAGAGTACTATTTTTATCGGGTTTTAACTTATAACATCGTGCAAATCATCATAAAGTACCTAACTGTCCAACTGTTTAAATAATTATTTTTTTGCTGATGCATGAACCTAACCTAACCAATTGTGTTTCGTCATAATATAAAGTATGGTCATCCCTACTTCTAAAACTTTAAATTGAAACTGTGACTATAAAAAACCTAGAAACGCAGAGTCTCCTCCTTTGTTTTCATCATCATCATCATCATCAGCCTATCATCGTCCGCTACTGGACATAGGCCTCTCTAAGTGCACCACCGAGCATGATCCGCGGCTACTCTCATCCAGCTTTTGCCAGCCACCTTGCGAAGATCGTCGCTCCTTTGTTTTAGGACGCTTAAAAATCTAAGATAAATTTTGTTGTGACAATTAGCCACCTACCCTTCTTTCTTTCCTTTCACCTAGTTATAATGACAGCAAACTAAGTACATCACAGTTTCCATTGAGAACCACCCACACTGATGAGTCAGGCTCCATCCGTCATAATACGTCTACATCCACATCACCATATTATGACGAATGGCATCAATTAATTCTTGTTATTAACATTCAATTTCCACGAAACAATATAGAGTACTTAAATAGTAATAATTATTCCATATATGATAATATAATATTATTCATGCTTTTTTACATCCTGAAAATTATTCATAATGTGTTAATTCATAACGAAAATCCCAATAAAGAAAGGGTTTGTGACTTGTGAGAGACAAAAAATGCAGAAGTCCTTTTTGGCAACTTTTTGGCTTTTGGTAAAATTCATAGGTACCTATCGTGATTTCAACTATCTACTGGCCAGTTTCTTTTAATTTAAAGAGAGCAACATTACATAATAAATAATTACATCAACTCAAACTTGCAAAATTATTGTTTTATTATGTCAAAGTTAATCTTTATGCTGTTCATACAAATTTCTTTTTTCCGTAAAATAAAAAATAATAAAAGTTTTCATAGTTTTACCTACTTATTTTTAACGACAAGAGTTAATAGTACCTACTGAAAATGTATAAAAATTATAATATTAATATCACAATTTTATTAATACAAACCAAGCCTTTTGTAAACAAAAACATAATCAATCCTTACATAACCACAACCCGTATGATAAGTTTCTATTCTTGTACTTTGTGTCTCAGCAACGTAAATACGTGATTATTTTACTTAGAAACAAACTTCTGCGGCTTTGCACTACTTGTTCAAGTTATTTTATTGATTAAAAGCGAACAGATACTATACTTACTACAGATTGTTTGTATTGATATACAATATGCTACATAATTTTGACTTTGAGCTATTGGCACTGAAAAATAAAGTTCTCTGTAAGTATCTAAGTTTTTTCTAGGCAAAGTATATAACTTAACATTTTTTAAATTGTTTCTTTAAAATATCCATGTTAGCAGTATCTAATCCACAAACAATATATACTTATTATCTAATATTTGAATGAATTGAGACAAAATTAATTTCCTTTCCATTCAAACCGTTAATTACATCAACCGAACAAAAAAGATTAGAAGGTTATAATGTATTATATTACGAGAACACATTTTCCGAAAACAATAGTCGATTTCGCGTTCACCGCGAATGTCATGTGCCCAATAAATCGAGCATAGGAATTAGATATATTAAAATACCATCTCCAGACAATGAACCGACTATTTTAATCTCGAACAATAGAAAGTGGCTTTACATTCACACGGGCGCATCATTTGGAAAGCTAACGAAAATACATTTCAATAGCTAAAAGCCAAATTGGATGCGAGCTTACGAAATTAACACGTTCGCGGTTGTAATTCATTTGTATGGAGGTTCCCAGGCGAGTGTGTGATTCACCTAATGTGGTCTGGTTACCAATTTGGACCACTAATTTGGTAACTGCGCGCTGTCATTGTGAAACACGAAATTTTAATTACGAGTCACACGTGTAAGGCCGATTTCACCTTTCATATTAAATTTGCACTCTGATAACGTCGTGTGCTGGCGATTGTGCTCGGACAAGAATAGACTCGGAGGTCTCATTTCATTACAATGCTGTTTTTTTTTCACGTTAGTATACGAGTTTGGAACCATGTAAATAAGATAAAGGTTTATTCGCACGTCATAATTAAGTATTATCTTACACTAACACAATTTCTAAAGATATACAATGTAATACTTATACCTCTAAGAATATACAATTTATTATATTTTTTGATAAGTACGATACGCTAGTTGTGGGAATTCTAACTGTTGGATGAAATACGAAAAATATCAATTCAACATTTTCTGCGATAGAAGCGTAGCTTCTGAAAATTTCTTGAATTTTCCACTGGTTTTTCAAGTTAAAACTTAAAAATATAGATTTCAATATTTTACTATCAAACAACTGTCAATAATAGCAAGAAAAACCAAATTCAATTTATTACGTTCTTGAACCATTTCTGCTCTCGATCACTTAAGTATTTCTTTCTATACAAGTTAAGAACCACATTAATTTACGATTCTCGGTAGAGCATCAGTCATGATAGGAAGCCAAGGTGAGGCTTATAAATAGTAGTTGCGTTTATGAGCGCCAGCATCACCACCCCATAATATTTATGTATTGGGGACTTATATTGGACACGCGATCACCGCGAACAATGCAAGGAGATGCCCATCATAATGGCGACCTAGACTTCTTTCCAGTTAATTGTTCCTCACATCGCGCGTATATTTCACTGAAACAATAGATCAATCCAGTTGCGGGGCTCCGTAATGAGCGCCCCGTTCTCGTCCCGCGATTATTGCTTTCGTATCCTTGGCGTGAGCCGGTATCTATCATGTGATCTATTGTACGTACAGTCGACATCGGTCTTAGATTAAAGCGATAATTAATGCTGATTCCATACGACCTAGATTTGGGTCCGCTCGATAAAGTTAATTTACAGTTATAGTTGTAAATCTCGTTGCAAAATAAACGGCGAGCACGCGCGGGCTGACCGTAGACAACACGCGGCGACTCCCACACAGCCACGTCGGGCGCGCCGACCTGCCGCCCGGCCGCCGGAAGCGATTGTGTCCTTTCTGCAAACATCGTCACGTGCTGATATGCGCACCTACAACCCTCACAACCCGCCCGCGGTGCGAGGCACCCAACCCCGACCACAACCGAACACCCTTCAGCCGCTCACCTCTCGCCGGGTTATACGGATCACGCACGCAGCGAGACACAACAGCACATGTGCGTGACGCGCGTGTGAGCGAGAGAGTGCACCCAAACTTTTGTCTGAATGAACGGGGGAAGTTCGACGAGTTGTGTTGTGTACACATGCCCGTGAAAGGGTTGAGTTCATAACAAACTTTGTGCGCTTTCGATTTCGATGCGTGTTGCATATGGGGCGAGCTGCGATCGATAGAAAACTAACTTTGTTGGTCGAGTTAAGGATGATTACCCATATCGAGCCGTTTCAATTAACAGCAGGTCTACGTGTTTAGTTCAAGCTAACATAACGGCACGGACAAAAACGGTAGACGTATTGCAAAAAAACGTAGAAAATTTTCGTGAAACTTGCGAAAATTCGTGGAAAAAACGACGAATCGAATCGAGTGCGAACGTATTGCGGGGTTTGGTTGGTGGGTGTGTTTCGCAAAAGCATTGTTTATGGTCGAGTAGTTCTCTGAAGGGGTCCGATAGAGCAGAATTAGAAAGCGTCAAGCGAGCCACTGCCGATACAACTAATTGACCGCAAGGTTTACGCTGTTCTGCTAGAAAATATGATGTAATAAATCCATTTCGACCGATCCCATTATAAGAGCGAGCGGAAAATGATTCCGCAAATAAAATATCAAATAATATTATAACGCTCAATGAAATAAAACTGTTTAAATAGCTACGGTACGATAGATAGCAAGAGGGTTATGTTTTTCGCGCGTATCTTGTATGTTTGTTTGTTTGTATGTGTGTTTGTATGTAATATTCTTTATTTCCTCATATCTTTCAAACGGCTGAACGGATTCCTATGATTAAGATATCGTTAGATTTGGCTTGTCAGCCCAAGTGTTCTTAAGAAGATGGCGTTATAAAAAACCAACATGGCCGCTGTACGTTGCTATTATACGTAGTGGAAAAAATTTTTTTTTAGAATACTGCAATATGGGTGTCAAATTAAAGGGATTTCAAAAAGGTATATCATGACCGATATATATAATAACTAAAAAGATATAAATAAAAAAAATACCCGCCTGCATAAAAATACAAGTCAACTGAAAAGATGGAAACAAGATTAAATATTAAAGACAACTATATGCCTCCGACTGCATGTTATTACATGCAGTCGGAGGCATATAATTATTTTCTGTTTTCTGAAACAGAGCTTCATAGCACAAATTGAGCTTTTGTGTGAAAGCGCAGTTAGGCCCAATTTAAAACTAATGCTGTCATATTTATTTGCTGAAAGGAAGACAAAGGAATAGGAGCATCAGTTTTAAGGGGCCATAATAGGAAAACATGGTTTGCGCGGGCCATATTTTTATATAGTAAACGTAAAGTTGTAGCCACAAAAAAAACATACGACAAGCTAAAGAGATTATATAGTACCTACAAGTATTAAATTGCGTATAAACCTCACAGATGATTGTAAAAAAAAAACAGAATATCATCAAAAGCGCTTGTCGCGGGCCATATTTTTGGCGTAAATAATAGCGGAAACGTATTGAATTCTACATCAAAATACACTTTAACGTACTGTGCAGTTGCTCCAATAACTTTTTTTTAAGAAAGATGAATGTGCTAGATTATGATGAAAAAACAACGAAAAACATCGAAAAAGTGCAGAAGTGAGGTTATTTTCTATACTCTTTACACGTAAAGAAAAAGACAGAGACAAGTGATTTCGCGTAACGGAGCCTTAAACCGAGTCAAACTTTAGTCCGCCTGTTAGATTACAATAAGGGAGTGAGTGTTTGAATAACATTAAAAAATAAAGTCTTATTAGAGTCTTATAAATAATAAGACCAAAACACAGACTGTGCTGTGTAGTGGTTCCTTATTCATATTAAAGAAACAAAAAGTTGCCGGACCAGTTACAGAAACTCCATAGAAGCTTATTTTTACACAGATTCTACTGATATGAATGTAGGCTTATTGATTGTAGATAATTATGCAAAATAACGAGTATCGGTGGACTAACGAGTGCTCTAACTAGTGACACGAATTAACGGTTCGTTACGTATTCCTATTGCTACGTCCACATTAATGTTCATCTTGCATTTTCAACTTTTGATTCGGCTTGCGGCTTATTCTTATTATCGAATGAGGAATAGTGGCCACCTCTAGTGTTAGAGTTTATCAAGCCGCCTGTAAGGCCTCTAACTTGGCTTAACGACTGTTATCAGATGACAACAGACGGGACCGACGGTTTAACGTGCCCTCCGAAGCACGGAAGCGCTCAGTTGTAATGCCACTTAACGGTCACCCATCCGACACCTGGCCGGACCGAGCGTTGCTTAACAAACGTGATCGAGTACGATCAGTCTGTCAACTTCCGCCATGAGCGCTTCTAATGTCGTCGTTCGTCTTGCGGCAAGCGTTTGCTATATTGATTGCCTTATGATTGAGACTCAGCGCACGCAGCTTTTCGTATACACCCTGCGTTATCGAAACCAAAATAACGAATAGTGACTTGTTGACAAACCACGAAAGTAGTTTACTTCAGGCCCACTCTCCTTTCAGTCACATCTTTTGATGTTCCTTTGAGAATTGAGAAGTATACAGGGTGTTACAAACAACCGCAATGCAATGCCGAATATGGTAGATAGGGACCATCAAACTGAACAACTTTTACTAAAGGACCAACTTTGAAATCGCGAAAAAAATCAGCTGTTTCATACATTTTGATATTTTCGTTATTAATTTTTGTATGAAACAACTGTTTTTTTTTGCGATGTCAGAGTTGTCCAATTTGATGGTCCTTATCTACCATATTCGGCATTGCGGGTTATTTGTTACTACCCTGTATAGAAATTGCATGCGTTCGTCAGACGAAAATCACAAGATACTTAAACATGAAATCGCACTTGTGTGGACTTAGCATATTATGGCTGCAATAAAACGAAGCACAGTTAAAGCTAACCCTGCATGCGTGTAGTACCCATATATCGTTAAATGTATCGGTTTAAGCTTTAACTGGACCGTTTGCTTCTCGTTAATAACCTTTGATGCTATCCGATGGTACGTTTTAATTTCAATATATTATACTTCTATAATTCCTAAGAAATCTTACAGAAAAGTGCTATGAATTAAGGTAGTTTAAGGCTTTGATAGCTGTCCGAAATAATATAACCACTCATCTTATGTGAAATATTGTTTCCTGTCACAATTTCGGTATAGAGCCAAGTCAACCAATCAAGTCAATACCAAAATATGTACATCAAAAGTTCAGTGGGCGTTAAAACGTAACAAACAAACATACAACTTACTTTTTTCGCATTTATAATATTAGTTGCTAGCCGCCCGCGACGTTTTCCGCGCGGACTTTAGGAAACCTTTGACCAGGATATAAAGTTGCCTATATTTATGTCAATTATATAATTTTAAAAATCTATCGCAATCGCTTTCGTTTGACAGATGGATGTGACACATTGCTGCATTTCTTTGGTAAGTTTTTTTTGTGCCATAAAGAAGCTTCAATGTGTTACATCCTGAAAGCGATTGCGAGAGGTTTTGAAATTAGACATTAGAAAGGCAGGTTCTAATATCTGTCTACCAACGAAATTTCATCCAAATTCGTGCAACAACCTATACGTGTTACAAATTAACCCCTAATGCCGAATAGGGTAGATAGGGACCATCAAACTGAACCTCTTTTACTATGGGACCAACTCTGAAATCGCGAAAAATCTACCGTTTCATACAAAAAATAATAACGAAAATATTAAAATGTACCTATGAAACAGCGATTTTTTTCGCGATTTCGAGTTGGTCTTATAGTAAAAGATAGTTCAGTTTGTTGGTCCCTATCTACTAAGTAAGATTAGATAGGGACCAACACTAATAATTATAAAATTAGTTTTTAAACTTTCGCGTTGCATTTTATTAGATTAGGAACACAGGTTTTTAACGCGTTTTTAAACTAAACATAGGTGTTGGACACCTACCTTATCCCGACGTTTCGACCGAGTTGCATCGGCCGTGGTCACGGGCTGACTGGAGCTGCGGTGTTACGCCTCCTCCTCTGCGGTGCAGGTTTAGTTTAAAAACGCGTTAAAAACCTGTGTTCCTAATCTTATAAAATTAGTGTTGGTTATTTTATAATTATTAATTATAAAATTAGTGTTGGTAACCACTAATGTGGTTGTTTTGTAACACGTTGTATTGAAATCGAAGTCATTGGAAGTCTTTTAAACTCAGAATTTAACCGCGAAATTGATAACTATCGCCCAATTTTCAGGGCGTCTTACTAGGTGAATTAGTAGAATAGGGACTTATATATGGACAATTACTTGTAAAACTCAATTGCAAAACTAATTTCAATTAGGTAGCGATTTGATTTTACAATTGATTTTCGATCAAAAGCCCTAAGCGACTAAAGTCGCCCAGCAAGTCACCCGAAAAATCGACGCCCGTATCGTTAACGCCCCCACGGGTATATTTTTCGGGCGAGTTATCAAAATCGCGCTGAGATTCTTAGTTTAGAACAGGTGCCCATACTTTTAATTTCTTAAGGAGATCGACCTAGCAAAAATTTATGACTAAGAGATCGACATTTTGACCGTTTATTCAAATATTTAACAAGAAAAAACCTTGCATAACAACCACCAAATATTTAACCAGAAAAAAACTTGCATAAGTAAAACTGCATTGGGTGCAAAATGTCAAATCTGTTATCCTTGGCGATCGACCTTAAAACTTCTCGCGATCGACCGTGTGGCCACCTCTGGTTTATAAGATTGCCAATGTCTTCGATTTCACCCTGTAGAAGCTTTTTGATTTAATGTTCTAATAAACAGTGATTGTAATAAACCAACGCTGAATAAAAAATACAGGACTTATCAAGTAACTGATCATTTGGAACAAAGAACACAAAATAACTGCAATCATTAATTCTATAGTTATATGGATGCAAATCTCCGTCCCGAGATAAGACTCCAATAAAACAAGGCATGGCTTCGTATCGATTTGTCGCATTTGGTTCAACGGACTATGCAACCGAGAAAGTGTCTGCATTTACATCTCAGCACACGGACAGCGAACTACACCTGGCTACACAACTACACAACACAAGCAAAGATTTATCACGTTGGAACGTAGCTAATTTTTTACCAAACATTTTCGTAAAGCTGCCTCGAGAAATACGTAAATATTTTTCCTTAAAGAGTACCTACATAATTAAAACGTTTGTTAGGAAATCAAGAAGAAAAGAGATTGCAAGTTATGAATGAAATTTAGACGCCATCTAGGTACAAGTCTAGAAAATAAAACTCTTGAAATAACCATTTCAAAGATGGTTGTGTAACTTTACAAATAAAAATGTTGAACGCAACGTGCAAATATTGAAAGTTTGTCATGAAATTCATGGAAAATAAAAAAAGATTTGTTTTGAAACTTTATATAATCAACTTTAGGGCTTCTAAAAGGTTTCAACATATTTTAGCGTCTATTGTAGAAACACTGGACTGTAGAAAAACATGAGTTTCCTAACCACTCCTAATAATATGAAACAGCGAGTCTCCGATAAGTGGCGCCATCTCGTATCGAGTAGACTTACTAAACTCACTACAATCAAGTTCAAATACCCTTTGAACTCCAAAATAAGGTTTTTCTTTGAATTTTTTATACATATATTATTAAGCTATACTTAAAATACTATTTCAATTAAACCATACTACTTAAATGTCTTGTAACAAAACTGAACTGTCCCACTTTTTTATTGAACACATCAAGTGCATGCATGGAATATTTTACATTTATGGGCATGTTATTGCTTGTCACAGGCATGCATGGCAGGCATGATGTTATGTTATGCATGCAATATTCAACTTTGATAGCCGGAAATATATCAAAATTATGTTAATAGTGTTTTCATAGGTTTCGTTACCTGCGCATTTTGTTTGTTCGATTTCGACCTAAAACTTGACGTCAAAGAATTAACAAACACAAGACTGGAATTATTAAAATACTTTTTAACAAACTAAGACTTACGAAAATTACTTTAGCCTTGGATCTCTGATCTGGAAAATTAAAATTAATTAAATTAACAGTCTATGAAAGGATTAAAAATTGTAGCTAATTATATGCATTAACAAATTAAGGCCCCTAGATATACCACAAAGTGCCCTTAACTTAATTAAATTTATTGCTCTCTAAGTACATAATGTTTCGATAATTCACATGTACACATTAAAGCAGAGATTCTAGTTTAATTACAAATAATAAACTCCGTAAAATATAGTTCGTTGTAGTAGTACCTAGTAGGCAAAAGTGCCTAAAGTAGCCACTTATTGCTATAAGAGACTTTTTGCTAGATTCCAGTGCAGTGATTGGTTGCATTCAAGCATAAAAATAATATAAGTATTATAAAATATGGCTTGGTGAAAATTATTACGTCTTCTAATTTAATACAGTATATAAAGTAGGGCCACTTTAATAGATCACATTTGACACTTCATCAAAACTCAACAACGTAACCTTCAAACGGCGGGCACACAATATTTATTTATTCAAAGGCAGAATTGCACTTTGCACTTTTTCAGTTAATAATACATTATTAGATTAAAACAAGGGCAGTGTGCCCGGAGCGTAGCCAGGAGACATATTTAGGCTCTCCTTCCTTGTTTCAAGATAGGCGCAGTCTTCTATCTTAAGTATACAAAATATTTTTAAGGTACTAACTGCTAGAAGTAGATAGCAAAACTGCTAGAAGTAGGTAGCAAAACTGCTAAAAGTGGCCGTTTTTGACACATTTGCTATCTACTTCTACGAATGACTACGAGGGCATGTAGTGATACCTTCTAAAAATACTAGACTATGGGCCCTAAAATCTCTACGATAAACATTATTAAAATAATTTTCTATTAATAACTTATTAAATAAAAACCTCTGAGGTCGCCACTTTCGGTCATACAACCGCCTTAACATCAAAAAGTTAAATATCAAGCAATTTTTTTTAGTACGAGACCATAGTTTTTCGTAAAAAAATAAAACCAGAACATTTTATTTAATTGACTTGTTGTACAAAAATATTTTTTGATAACTTCTGAATTTTCGTTACATTGAAAATTATTTGAAACAAAGAAATTCTGTTGGTTAATTTAATCTACTAGTTAATTTTAGCTACTTGCTTTGGAATCGGAGCAATGTATGAGATGTTGTCCAATATTTAAGAAATACAAAAAGTTGTTACTAAAAGTTTAAATAACTTTCAGTACCCTTAGCACGAACATTTATTGAAAAAAATAACGGGCGTAAAAATTTTATGGGAAATTTGTACAGCGCCATCTACCGCCGGAAAACGAAATGAAATTTTCCATAGATAATTACTCTATCGAGTACTTTTACGCTCGTTTTTTCCCGATAGATGTGCGTGCTAGGGTACAGATTGAAATCTTGAGAAAACAATGTGCAAGTGAGAGAGCGGCAAGACGTACCTGATTTGTTTTATGACTAACCATAACATGTTTGTCCGCAGTGTTCGGCATCGACTCCCCCCTAGGGCTGTTCCCGCCGGGCATGGAACACAAAATGTACCCGATGATGGACGTGGACCACCGCGCGCCGCCCCTGGACGCGCAACTATTCACCAACGTTAAAAAGAAATGTAAGTTAACATTATGTAGCCCCTAGACGATTTAGATTTAGGATTTAGCTAGCTCATCGTATGTACCAACATACTATAAGTATTGTTGGTGGATCGTACTCTGCTTTCGCGGGCCGAATTGTTGGTGCTCGCGGGCCGTATGTGGCCCGCGGGCCGTAGTTTGGAGACCCCTGCCCTAGACGATCAAGCATTTCTTATCAATCATTTACATTGCATTACTTTTTTCTTATTTACCCTGGTTGTGCACCCTACCTCATAAAGTATCCATATCACCCTAAGGTTGACTGGTAGAGAATGCATAAGGTATTAAGTCCGCCATTGTACAAAATACTATTTGGGGGTGTTGCCTACTTTTGATAGGCCATGGTATCTATCTATTCTGTGGTGCTTGTCAAGCATCGCTCCTAGACGATCAAAATGTGCTTGACAATAGCCGAAGCAATGTAAATGATTGACAAGCAGTTTTGATCGTTTAGGGAGTGCTTAATGAGGGTGTCCGCATTCGCCAACGATCTTTAATCGATCTATTCCCCATTCATCCGCAAAATTCATCCGAATTATTTTCATTCCCCACTCATCCGAGTTAATATGTCCCACTCATCCGAAAATTAAATATAAATAAATTGTTACCCATTCATCCGAAAATAGATTCCACATTCATCCGACATGTTAATTAGTCTTGTAACAAAAAAAAGATACAGACTGCAGAAAAATTGTTTTATCTTTTTTGAAAATTCTTTGAAGTTTTCGCGGGCACGAACCCGTATACCCGTAGCACGAACAATAACGAAAAAAACGCGTAATCAACAGTTTTTTATACGGGAAATTTGTACAGCGCCATCTACCGCTGAAAAGAGAAATGAAATTTCCCATAGAAAAAAATATATTCTATAGAGTACTTTTACGCGGATTTCTTTCTCGATAAGAATTCGTGCTAAAGGTATTGGATTGGACATAAAGCTCTTAGTACTGGATTTTGAAACCGACTATAGTGTTAAGTTTTAATATTTATTAATAGTATTAGATCACAGTATAAATAACACCATGACTTCAATAGTCCTAGTTCGATAGTAAACCAAGTAGAAATCTATTTTATTTATTTATTTTATTTTTTAGAAATCGTAAAAAATCTTGAAAAAGGCTCAGCAGGACTTTTTTATAAATAAGGTATTGATATAGAGAAAAAAAATATCGCCGTCTTCTGATTCTGAAGACAAGACTTGTAATGAACTGAAAAATATAAGTTTTTATTTGCAATCATCTAATTTTCAGCTCAATTATTTCCTCTCTCTAATAACTTTTTAAAACTAAATGAATATGGTTGGTTAGTTTCAAATCCACGACAATTTTACTCGATTTTCCTTAGCGATTTTTAATAACCCGCGGGGCCGCGGGGAGATTACTTGAAGCAGTGAGTGCCTAATCATGCCGACTCCATATTGTTTGTGATGCTCCTTGCCCTCCAGACTGCTCGACCTACCTAAGGTCACTATTACACTTTTCGGTTCAACTGTCGCACAATCCAATACTTTATGATTATTGTTTGCCCTTAACACAAACATCAGCTATCGAGAAAAAAATGCACGATAGTGTGATTCTCTGTGGAAAATGACATTTCGCTTGGTAGAGGGCGCTGTACAAATTTCCCATACAAAATTACTCTTTCGAAAGTTTTTACGCGCGTTATTTTTTTCTATAGCTGTTCGTAGCAAGCTACGGGGAGATGAAAAGTAGATCCTAATAAGATACAGTTTCTTGAACAATATGATCAGTCAGTATTTGTAACCAATTGTGGTTATTACACAATTCATTAAAGATTTAATTTTAGTAGTTCGGTCGTTACTAGACAAAGGTGTAGGATTGTCATAGTTTTATATATAACACTTAACGTAACCGTAACGAAAAACATCTGGCTAGCTCATAGATATAGTATATTAAAAAGGGGGGCTAGCTAGAGTTTGACTAGTCGATATATAATACAATCAAATTGAAAATAAAGCATTGTCGTATTGTCATAACTTTGACGTAAATAAAAACAAGCATCTAATGAATTTTAATTATTTATAGACTGACCAATTTTAGACCCTTCAGACACTAAATTCTGTTTTTTTACATAACGATACTTCTATTCTGCGTAAAAAGAGAAAAAAAATAACAAGATTTTGGGCGGAAAATTGCGAATTTTTCACACAAACAAAACAGAAGAAAAACAAACATTCAGTGAGTTCTTTGTTTTTGTTGTCCACACAATCAATTGAAATTCATTAAAAAAACTCAACTTAAAACATATGGAAAAGGCAGTACTTTTTGCACGTTTTATTGATATATTTTTGAATGTAAATCTATAAGGTTTCTCCTCAATTTGATTTTTGTAGGGCCTAGTCCAACCTAGTCAGATGTTTTTTTTTCGTGGCGATTACTTCACGTTTTCTATATAAACTACGATAATATTCGAACACGTTTTTGTTGTACCCGACCCTTAAACATAAACAGTACTTACGATAAATCTGACTGCAAATAGCACAACGCGATATAGTCATATAATATTACGATAATTAAAACAATATTCTAGATGCAATTTTACAACTAACCTTCTGTTTTTATTACAATGAGGTACTTATTCAGTTTAAATGCAACCATTATAGCGAGACAAGAGATCGGCAGTAACGCGGCTCCGCGGCCCGCCCTTCACGATTACTCAGATTTATTGAAACAAATATATTTCGCAACAAATAAAGAGTTCCGCAACAATGCCCTCGGCCGATAATAGTGCAGTTGCGCATCACACATCTCATCGAGAGGCATCGCCATCGTAATGTTAAACGGGCATTGTTTCCCAGCAAATGTTTATTAAGACGATCTGATAGCGTATCGCATAGGGGAACAGGCGCCGAGTCTAACGTATGCTTTGAATGGGCGCGCTCCGCCGCCGCTGACGGGCGCACAGCGCACAATGGTCGCGATCGATTAGCGCCGAGACAGCGCGCACACGACGCTCCCTCATAAAATGCTAACGAGCTACAAATGGAAAACATCCTTTTTTAATTCGCCATCCACCTCCTCGCGTGACCCGGGACGACTATTAAAAGAAAAACTAATTTCCATAATGAAATATCATTCCGCCCCGTAATCCGAAACGTTCTACGAATTATCCGATCGGAATCGAGTTAACGTGCACCGCGGAAATTATAAAACTATAAAGTTACGCGGGCGACGTCGCGGCATATGCATGTCCGTGTTTCTTTTTGACAAAACTCATGGTAATAGTCGCGTGCTCGCATCGAATTAATGACAAATCGCCGCCAACGAAATGTCGCCGCAACCCGCTCATTTCGGTCGTAAGCCGGTACAGAGTTATTGCTCCACCGAAACACGGTTATTAGATAGTGGTGCATTCGCGTAATGCCGGTGACGGCGGCACAGGGCACACGGCACATGTCGTGCGCCCGCCTGCACTCGCTACTCGTAAATCACAAACTCCACATTGTTGTTCATAACGTAATTAGCTAACTAAACATTTCTGGCAGACACGAAACGTTTCATGAAGACCTACTCTTTTGTCGACAGGGAGGCCGAAAGGCCAACACAGCGCGCCGCGCGGCGGCCCACCTCGATCGTGGACCAACGCAGAGCTCACGGAGGCGCTGCAGCACGTGTGGAACAAGAAGATGACCACGAGTCAGGCTTCCAGGATCTTCGGCATCCCCTACAACTCGCTGCTCATGTACGTGCGGGGCAAATACGGCAAGAGCCTCAAACTAGAGCAGCTCAGGAAAGACTGCATCGGGGGGCCACTCGACGTACTGAACATGAACTCCGGGAACAATAACAACAACCATCCGCCCAACAAACACCAACACCACGACAAAGAAGACCACCAGAACGCCAGCCAAAGACCGGCCAGCTCGGAGCCAGACATAGCTTCGAATCCGATGTTCAATCCGTTCTCACAAGGGTTCTACCCGGAGTTCCCGCCCGGGTTCCCGATGCCGCTGAACATGCTTCACCTTCTGCCACCGAACGAGAAAGCGAGAGAGCTATACCAGTCGATGCCGATGGCGTTAGATTCTCTGTCAGGAGTGACCAAGGAGGAGGACTGCAAGAGTGATAGGTCAAAGGAGAACTCTGCGGACGAGGAGGGCGACGCGTATCGCGCGCCCGCGCACCCCCCGCACCCGCCCGACAACCGCACGCTCCTGCACCACAACGGACAGGACTAAGCACGGCCATCTTCCACCGTAGTTCAAACGTCTTCGAATCTTCGCCGTACCTACCACTAGGTAAAGCTTGGTTAAGCGCATTTTCTGTGCTCTCTGGGTGAAAAGTCTTTTAAGAATAGAATGAGGACGTTAAACTGGATTCTTCTTAGTGTAACATTGGAACTGCATTGCGTGCGTGGGAGTTACGATTGCGGCGTCTGACAACTGACCCTGCTCCGGCATCCCTGAGACCATAATTTCTGTATCCACTCTTGCATTATTCTATTGCATAACATCTTTGTCTTGTTTCTGGTTAGAGAAAAGGAGATTTCCTAGTTTCGAGCAATAGCTGGCCGGACGGAGTAGGGTCACAACAATTGATCTCTTTGCTGTATATTGCAGTCAGATGACGCATAGTATTCCCAGAATTGTATAACAATATTTTTAGATCGTATTTGTCAAACACTTCCGGAGCTCGGGAGAGCGACGTCCACATTCAAATTAGTTAAATTTATATTTAAAAATGTGTTAATATTGTAAATGTATATTGAATCGCTCTTAAGTGATAGGCGATTTTATTCCGAAGGAGTGCAATAAGTATGAAAGGTGTTGTGATTGTTATCGTTAAGATTTTCCGAATACTTTTTTTATTGTTATCATTCCATGACGTACATTCCTTTAGCGTTATTCTTATCATTTACAGTGTAATTAGTTATACTAAATATAATTATTTAAGAGCATCGTCTTCGCTTTTAGATGCGCCCTGTTCTGTGTTATACGAACCGATGTAGATATGTGTTATATGTGTGACTACACTTCTGCATTTCACCAAAGTTTGTAAAATATTTCGTAATAATAATAGTTATATTCGATGATAAACAATTTTTAAATGTAAATAGTTATTGATATATGATAAATTAAATGGGGATTTGAATTAACCATTTTATTAAGGAGACATTTATGTGTCTAAAATGGTAATTGTAGTGTATTTGTAATTGTTGTAGTATTAGTGAACTAAATACAGTGAAAATGTTCTGTAGAGAACGCAGACAGACAGACGGATGGTCCGCTCGCACGCGCACTAGTCACATCTCAATATACCACTAACTTAAGACATCATACAATTTTGACACTTTTTTAAACAATCAAAAATCCTATCATACGTACCATCGTAGATTTCACAAATTACAAAACACGTGACTTTAAAAAGCTGCTATTATTGTGAAAATAATTTACCAATAAATAAACAGTCTTGTTCATAAGCCGCTCAATTTTCACTGGTGCACTGATGTGTACAAAAATATACCTCTTCATATAGCAACACGAGTGAAAATTCAGTGACAGTCGAATAAGTGATCTCTTAATCACAAAGTTTCACAAACCAAGCAGTTACAAGACCGTGACGTAGGCTTATGTCTCAACGTTACTGTTGATTTAAATTTAGAGCTTTATTACAAAGCAAATAAAGTCTTAAATTTAAATCAAAGCAATTGTTCCGTTTGCACGTTTAATAACTTACAGGGGCCTCTCTTCTTTCGTCACGTATCTTGAAAACAAAAGACAGTGCGCGCCAGGTTAGACAAATAAAAGTTTCTGCACTCAATGTTCAAATAAAAAGGAGCTTTCAAAGTTTTAGTAAATAATAATGAAAGTTAGATTAAATCAAGGTTCAACCCTACCTGGCTTTAGATAATTGTATACAATGATTTCATAATGAATTAGAGATACCAAGTGAACTAGGAACTAAAACGGTTTACCTGTTGTATATACGTTTTATTTGTATAATAATGATTTTAATCTATGTTGAAAGTATTTGATGTTTAATTTATAATGATTCCCAATTTATAATCAGTGACTGCGTTTAGTTGTCCCACAAACACACACACAAGTTCCACTCCGCACTTTCCGCGAATGAATCACCAAGGTTAATAAATTATTGAATCACATTTTATTATATTCGACGATACATTTAACTGCAAAACTCTAACAGAAGACTGAACACTATTTACGACTCTATTTTATATAATTATTGTACATTAAACATGATCGCAGTAACTCTGGCAGTGAATCTCATAACAGTAGAAACACTTAGTGTCACGTCATATTACAATATTATCATTACAGGGATTTTATATATAAACGAATTACATTGTATAATTGAATATGTAACTATAGTTTATCAGATACCTATTGCTTTTTTTCTATTTTCAGTACTATTATGATTGTGTTACAGAATTACTTTAGTTTTGCACGTTAAAAGCACTTTTGTACGCGACGTTACTTTGGTAGTAAGGTAAAAAAATAATATAAAACGTTAACCGATGTCTGTGTAGAAAAAATACATGTGCCAAAAATTGTATTACAATCAGAGTTCATACTTAATATTGGCAGAGATGGCAAACCATTGTCGTTTTACCAAAATGTATTTTTATTATAATTTAATTGAGTGACACAGAACGGAACACTTCGGTCCATTCTATTAGTTAATTGTTTGTGTTTAGGTTATGTGTTATCGGACATTTTACCTAATTCGTACAAATTCAAGCAGTATTAGAGTGATTTTGTTAAAGTTTTAATTGCGAAGTTTTTAAATTAAGTTGTTATTTGTTAATAAGATTGATGAAGTGATTATAATAAGTAGGTTTGTCCTCTACGGAACCCGTAATTATTTGATTTAGTCTCGCACCTGCCGCCTTATTTACCGGAAATAAACTAAGAGTTCCTCTCGACTTTCCTTCAATATTGTTTCTTGTCAAACTATCTAGTTACGTAGTGAAATTCGATCCAGTCACTTCTCCAAACTGCTTCTCGGCGGTATTTTAAGCTAAAATTTATCTACAAATGAATTTCACCAGGAGCCAAATGTAAGGACGTAAAGAATAGATAATATATTTAAGACACATTGAGTACTTATTTTTAGTTGATAGTAGATTCAAATATTTAGTTCCTTCATTTTTGTTACGAGTATTTATAAATTGTAATTGCAATGATTTTAGCTTTTAGATAATTGTTCTCTCCGATAAAGAGTATAATTAATTATAAGTTGTGTAATTTAATTTGTTGTATTTTGCTTAATATAATGACAAATTAAATGATATCGTTACATTAGGATGTAAAAAAGATTATCTATTTGATCTTAAATAATACGAAAAAAATATTTATGTTCTAGTATCATTCTATCGTGTAATTGAAATTGAAATGATGGAGCGATGTAGTAAAATTCGTTTACGGTCACCGACGTAAAGTGTAAAAAATAAAAATATGAAATACCATTTCATTGTTTCATTCTGATGACTTGTCACTGCACCACTCATTTTCTTTTTTTCCAAGTAACAAAATCAACCCTGGCCCCCTTGCTTGTAGCAACGTGAAGCATCACTTAGCATCATAACACCATCATATTCTGAAATAAGATAAAACTGAAGTTATAAGTAGAACATGAATAAAGGTAACATTTTGTTTAGTAGCCAAGAAAGTAAACAGGATTTCATGTTGAGCCTATCTATAAGTTCGAAAATTGAATGCAGTTTATAGTTAGATTGTCATAACATATTTATAGTATTATATTATCTGTGATATTAGAAACAAGATTCTAGTAGATTCCTGTCTTTTTCTGTAAGAATTTGAATACTTACTTTATTATACAAGCGTAGTACCGAGTTGCATACTTTTTTAATCTAAATATAGGGAAAATTAATAAATTATTCAATAAAACACCAAATCTGATATCACATGTAATCGTACCCTTTTATTTTCTGTTCCATTTAAATACAACATTATAATACAATACAAAATTATACACTAGACGGTGGAAAGAGTGCGTACAACGATCAAACACTTCAATTGAGCAAATGCAAGCAGATTATTAGTTTCACAACAATGTAGCGAGTGGTCGAACAGAGCCTAGCCAATATCACATTTACAAATTTACGCTATCGCTTCGCTTTCGAACGACGTATGGGACTGACATAAGTTTTCGGTGAAAGATGTACGAGACTGACTTAAGTTTTAGGTGAAAGTTGTATGGGACTGACACAAGTTTTCGGCAAAAGATGTATACTGGACATAAGTTTTCGGTGAAAGAAGTATGAGACTGACATAAGTTATAGGTAAAAGATGTATGGGGCTGGCATAAGTTTTCGGTGAAAGATGTATGAGACTGACATAAGTTAGAGGTGAAAGATGTATGGGGCTGGCATAAGTTTTCGGTGAAAGAAGTATGAGACTGACATAAGTTATAGGTAAAAGATGTATGGGGCTGGCATAAGTTTTCGGTGAAAGATGTATGAGACTGACATAAGTTAGAGGGAAAGATGCATGGGACTGACATAAGTTTTGGTTAACAATCGATTTTTGAAACGTCAAATCCATAGTGTTTCTAAAGCGAAGCGATAGCGAAGCGATAGCGAAGATTTGCATATTATGTTACTTCGCTAGTGGCAGGACATATATAAATTATGGCATAGATTTTCTTATCGGTACGAGGTAACTATTTTATATACTTTGTAAATGTTGCTTTATTCCTTCAATATCACACTGCTTTGTATTCTGTTATCATTATACGTTTATAAAAGATTAACGTGTTACATACAACTAACCACGAAGACACCCCAAGTATAAAGGAATTTGTAGAAGACTTTTGATCACAATATTAAGTACATAATTATTGTACAAACAGCGTGTCACAATGTGGGGGATTATCAGTATCGGAAATTATAATCGTGTGTGTGCGATTAAAATAAGAATGCACACATGTGTGAAGTCATCGTATTAATTTCTTTTCAGTCAGTTTTATACGAAAATTGTACTGAAATTAAGGCGAGGCCAGTTCACGATCTGACGAAAAGACTGATTTTTGAACTTCCAATATGAAGAACTGATGTAGAATTCTACTTCACAAAAATTACTGTAGACTGAAAAAGAAACCAAGAAACAAAATAACCAAACAGAATATTGAAATAATGGCATGGTAACTTTGTAAAAAAATCCTGACTAACACCGTAAAAACTTATAAAAATAAATTTCAAATCGTCAGATTTCGTAATTTTCAACGACAGTGATATGATTTTTTATGCAAAAACGATAGCTTTTTATCGATCTAATACAAAAACCGAGTACATTTTTAAAAAATGATCCAGTATTTAAGAAATCAATAAAAATGTAACTAAATTTCGTCAAATTTCTGGCGAAGCGTCAATTAAAGCTATGCAATATTCAACCGTATTCTAAAGACATAGTGAAAGAGTAAATTTCGTGAACTGCCTCGCCTTAAGTTGGTTTCACAGGATGATGTCACATTGTGCATATTCTTATTTTAATCTTCTCATATTTCTATCTCTGGAAGGAGAAAGAGAAACCCAGATAGTGATATTACGAACAACGAATTAAAAACAGAACTATTATTTTACAGACTTCAATTTCTGATACTTTTAAGGATACAAATGGCAGTTTGTCGTTATTATTGAAACAGACAATTTCACATCAAATTACTTGTTAACGACTTCACTTGAAATGCTTAGTAAATACTAAACACATATTAGTATCAGACGGTCATTTCATAAGAAACTATGTTTACTATTTTTCAAAAATCCACCAGGCCATATCGACAAATAAAATTATCGATATTATAACTTGAACAACTTGCACAGACCATACAATGATTATCACCTACAAAAATACTTGAAATACCAATAAATAATGATTAAATAATTAGTTTATAGTTACTTAGAATAAGATTTTCGCCATCATACTTTAACCAATACTTAATTTTATTAAATAAATTAATGATTTTTATTGGCATGGTAGTCAATGTGATGTAAATAATAACATTTAATTCGTTTCTCATTTTAGGAAACTGTGAAGTTGTTTTCTATAAAATTGACAATGATAATCTTCATTTTATTTTTTACTAAAAATAAAAAATAATAAAAAAGTAAAGTAAGCATTATACATACTTAATAATAACATAAATACGGTAATTTTTGTTTATCATATTTAATTTCTACAAAACATTTTAATGCTTTGAAAAAGTACTTTTAAATAGAAATTATTAAAAATAAATAAAGAATTTCGGACTTGTGTTCGAAACGCAACTGCGTAGTTAAAGAATGGGATTGGAAATGGCAATTTACTGCGCTTACCACAGTGAGTGTGAGTAAGAGAGCGATAGTTGTGGCGATATAGTGCGAGCAAGAAGATAAAAGCACTACCCCATTTCTTATCCTATTATTTAACGGCGCCCATAGCGATTATTTTACAAAACTACAAATCTCCAAAGAAAAGAAAAAGAATAATCAGATATTCGCAATTATCTGTATCGCATTATTCATATTGTAACTAAAACTCTTATTGAGTCTCAGCCACGGTAAAGAAATCTACTAGAAAAGAAATCTAGACTTCTTTACCTTGACTCAACTCTCAAAAAAACGAGGCCTTACCATTATCAATTTGTATAATAAGAACATCGTGATTGGTCAAAACTATGGTTTAAAAACTAATGGCCCATATGATAACATATTTAATCATTCTCAATTATTTATTTTTAATAGTTTTAATTCAGCTCGAAAATGTGTGCTTTCGATGACAGTACGCGCGTGTGGAAAGTCGATTTTACTGCACGCCGTGCATTTTTGTTTGTTTTTTATTCCTATTATAGCATCAGTGTAATTGTCAAAAAGTAAGAAACCCACTGTCCACCAAACACGCGTTTTATTTTTTGCGCATTTTAGAGATTTGAAGTATTTTTTGGTAAAATTCTCAACATTAGTCGCGGCATAAATAACTAAACTCGACTAAGTTTTTGTGTAGATATCATAAAGCCACTCTCAACCAAACAATTTATTTTAAGTGTGATAAAAAATGGATAGATGGACTAAAGATAACTTTTCGATTTTGAACTTCGAGAAACTTCGAACTACAGTATGCGCAAAATAACTTGGCGGCTCTGTGTACTGAGCACGAACAGCTATCGAAAAAAATAACGCTCGTAAAATCATTCGATAGTGCAATTTTGTATTGGAAATTTGTACAGCGCCATCTACCGCCGAATAACGAAATGAAATTTCCATAGATAATTCTCTATCGAGTAATTTTACGCGCGTTTTTTTTCTCGATAGCTGTTCGTGCTAAGGATACTGAACTTTACGCGGAACGCTGCGCAGTAGACGAATACAGGCGCGCGCGGGGACGGTGTGCGGGCGGAAGCACTCGGAACTATGGAACTCGACATGTACCCTGCGCGAAATATCACTTGCAGTTAACTTCCGAGCCGCCAAGTTATTTTACGCATACTTTAGGTACCTATAATTTAAATAATTGTATTATGTAGATATTTTTCCTTAATACAAGTAAACACACCTTACATTGAAATGAAAAAAAAAGTATTATTAGGTTTTAAAACCCAAGGGCAGGAACAATGTGCTGTTTGATCGTACAGACTTAACGATACCCACACAATCACAAGTCTAATGAAACCAGGCAGTGAAATTTCATAATTCACGTTACCAACACACAACAATTCAGTAACCTGTTAATATAAGTTGATTAAAATTTGTGTTAGTACAACCTTAGCCTACGATAAACACGATGGTTAAATCAGCTTATTTGGTAATTAAATTCTTTTAAACATAATCAGTGCGATAATTCTCCTTTTGACGCCTAACAAGCCAAATTGCTAAATCGCGGTAAAAATTTGTAACACACAAAACGTTGTGTTGAACGATGCAAAATAATTTATAATATTTTTGCGAGGTTAACCATATTGTTCCCGCGAAAACTTTATAATACTTACTAACAAAAAAACCGACTCACCCTTTGCTTTTTGAGATAGTGGCACTACGCTTGATTCGCTTTTGACTTTAATTGATCCACCTATCATATCTTTGTAAATGACAGAACATTTAAAAATACTAACTGCCGTACTCAAAGACGTCAATTAAGGCGAGGCCAGTTCACGATTTGATGAAATTATTGATTTTTGAACTTCCAATGTGAAGAATTGATGTAAAATTCTACTTCACAAAAATTACTGTAGACTGAAAAAGAAACAAAGAAACACAATAACCGAACAGAATATTGAAAAATGGCATGGTTACTCTGTAAATAAATCCTAAATAACACCATACAAATAAACTTCAAATCGTCAGATTTCGTTATTTTCAACGACAGTGATATGATTTTTCATGCAAAAAGGATAGCTTTTTTATTGATCTAACACAATAACCGAGTACATTTTTAATAAATAATCCAGTATTTCAGAAATCAATAAAAATGTACTAAATTTCGTCAAATTTCTGGCGAATCGTCAATTTAAGCTATGCAATATTCAACCTTATTCTAAAGACATAGTGAAAGAGTAAATTTCGGGAACTGCCTCGCCTAAAGTTTAATGCTTCATTAAGTATCGTGTCGTCTTATACTATCACTATCGAAAAGAATGAGATAGCAACGATTTTTATGAAACATTAAACTTAATTGACGTCTCTGAGTATGGCCGAAAGAGTAAGAAATATTTTCTCTAACAATATAATTATGTATTACATATTTTCAAAACTTGTTTCAATGCGGTGCACTGTCAAACTAGAAAAGCGTCCGAGCCCGAGCTTTCGCGCCAGAAATACAATCTCAGAGTATTTAGATATTTTATTCAAACTAACAATGTTAAATTGATAACGTTTAGATATTCTACATTTTTATGCACAAAAACGCTGATAAAATTCAATTAATCTGAAGAATAATATGGTAACCTGGCGGACAAGATTATAAGTAATATTCGTCTAGCAATAAAGGCGTAATAATAAATAAATGAAGCGGTTATGTACATCCCCCACTTTCTTCCATATCACAGACCAGGACCTAACAACCGGTGAAGTAACTTAAGCGACAGACGACTCTGTTACATTAGCAATAGAGTCGAAATTACAAAATAAATAATTAGAGTGATTTCCTATGGTGCCACGACACTCACGCTGACTCTTGCTTGATGATATTGTGTTCATTCGTACAAATTCAAAACATGTGTAATGTGTATCAGTAAAATTGTAAGATATTATTGCAATGGAGCAATCTGAGGATCTTAATTAGCTGCATTTAAATAGAATAAGGTTTCATATTTTAATTCAACTCTTTCGTAATGTAACAGATTACACATACAATTTGGCTAATTAGGAATGGTCACAAACAACATCCCTTAAAATACGCGAATAATAATTTACATAATAATTTATAGCCGTGATGGCAGTGATTCGATTACAATTTCGTAGATATGGAATGCTCCAACACCACTCCTCTTAAAATCGAGCAACGTTTTTTACTACACCAACAAACCTTATTCCCAAACTTTTAACTAATAACTACATAGTTACCTACCAAAAAATATTATGTAGCTCCCGCGTCAAAGATGGAAATAATTTTCTTCCTACTTAATCAATTTATAATTACTTGTTAGTTATCGAGTTCTCTGCCATACACACTAAATTCACCTCATTGTCTAATTATGTCGGACAAGCTGCGGCCGTACCGGCTAACGCATCGAACTTTGAGGATTCTGCTGGGCTTCAAATTAAAACAGCTAAATCGAACCCCAGTCGGGACAAAATAGCGAACCCCAATTTATGATGTCACAAGAACATCGATATCTTCTAAATAACTTCGACAAATAGTACAATACGAAATTCGTTACTTAGATTTATCTGTTTTAAGTTGAAGCTCGGCGGACTCGTCGAAATTCGAAAAGTTAGCCGGTAGGGCCCCTGACTAAGCTTTTGATTTCCATCTATCTCTCCTATAAATTGTAACCTAAATTCCAGTAAATCTCCAGAGCAAATCGACCTCATTCGTATGTCTTACTATGTTCTTAACCGCTCGCTTCACTCATCCTCGCAACTCCCAAACCGTCAATACACCGCGCTATTTAGATACAAAATGGATCCGCGCCGACTGTCGAAATAATTGGCTATGACAATGGAAGTTATAATTTTTCGGTTAATTATGAAACTAGCTTGCTATTAATAAATAAATTGTATAACTAAATTTACACGCAAGAGCAGGATGAAGCTTTTCTGTCGGGCGGTAGTTTTTGACGCATATGTATCCAAGGTGTACTGACGGTCGACATGCCTTGGATGCATTAGTATCCAAGGTGTATTGAGCGGTTAAACAGACAAGCTAAATTCTGAATTCTATCTATCTCTCCTATAATTGTAATCTAAATTCCAGTAAATCTCCAGAGCAAATCAACCTCATTCTTACAATTGTCTAACTATGTTCTTAAACGGACAAGCTGAATTCAAGCTTCTGAATTCTATCTATCTCTCCTATAACTTGTAACCTATATTCCAGTAAATCTCCAAAACAAATCGACCTCTTTCTCACCCCATCTTTACAAGACAAGTATTTCAAGTCTTGAATCTAAAAATAATTATCTTTTTTTTTTATCCAAAGACGAACAAGTCCGTAAAGACTCGCGCACATTTAAGGCGAGCATAGTCGTAATTAGTTAATAACATTACACAGAAATTAATAAGAAATGTGGAAGCATTTTGCTTACAATACCTGTAACATATTATAGTGTAATGAAAAGTGTTAAGCTTCCACAAAAAAGTCTATTATCATAAAAAACAAGGTTATTTTGCAATGTAATACAAATGGTAATCTTTAATAATCAAGAATATCTGAATACCTCAACTAAGCCCCGCATTAACTTACACGAGCTTTTAGAATACAACCTCTTTAAACATTCAAACTTTCTATATTTCACCTTGTAGTTATTAATATGTTCACCTCACTTCGCTAACTGCAGATACCGTGCGACTAAAGAGTGTAACTCTTGTGGTAGTTTAGTTCTGTCGTTTTGTGGCGAGTATGATCGAATGATCTGACTCGCTTGCGAATGAAGCTCGATTAGGGCGTTCAATCCTATAGAGCGGAGCGCCTTCGCATTCTTATATACAACGTTCTCTAGCTCAGTCTTGTTTATCAGTACTCTCTCTGTTTCTGAAATATAAATTATAGTTTTCTTATAACGTAGAAAATTTTCAGACACACAAAGAAAACGGGTCGAACCGCAAATATTAAGAAACATGCTCACTACACAGTATTATTGATAAAAAAACATTGTCCATCAGCCATTTTTGATGTCCCCACTGCTGGGGCACAGGCCTTCCTTGGTAAGGAGGTTGGGCCATAACCCACCACGCGGGCCCAATGCGGATTGGTGAGTGTTAACGACTGCAAATGCAGCCGGGACCAACGGCTTAACGTGCCTTCCGAAGCACGGAGGAGCTCGAGATAATAAATGTTTGGTCACCCATCCCATGACCGACCCTTGTGAACGTTGCTTAACCTCCGCAATCGCTGGGCCAGGCGCTAAACCACTGCGCCACCGTGCTTCTCGGTGTAAAAAAACATATCTGCAATGATTTATATGTCGATAGATGATTTTGATGTTCGAGTGTCGATTAAACATGTCAATCATGTCAATGTCACCTGTTAATTTCCTCAAAAAAGAATAAAGGTAAATCACAATTAGATTCCATACAATAGCTTTTAGTTTAATATGGAATTGAAATCATTATTAATTTAATGTACGTTTGCGGAAATTTAAAGGTTTTTACAGTTGCTTAAGATAAGTTGAACATTAGGACTAGCCATCAATCATTGCAGAGATGCTCAGTACTTTTTTATCAACAAGCCTGTGAAGTGAGAATGTTTCTTGATATTTGTATGAAAATAACGTGGTGACTCGTTTTCTTCGCGGTTCAGTGCATTATAATTTTATTATAAAATCCTACACTACTACCAAAATAATTAACGAGCAAAGAATATTTTTTTTATTGCAAGTCTAAAATAGTCTAATGTACATTTTATGAATTGTTAAAGTTTGTTTAAATTCTTACCTGTGTTTAAATCGTGTCCTGAATTTCTTTTCTTTGGTGAAGTTTTTGACGGTGACTTGTCTGTTGATTTAGTTGGGCTGTAAATAAAAGATAAAACATAATTAATACTAGTGGCTCTGTAGAGCTGTAGATCTAGCGTTTGTGACATTTTTGAACTAATTCGAAAGAGCTGAAATATGATTTTCCCCATTTTGACAGATGTAAGTAATTTGAATGTTCAATATTTTACTAATGTAATGTTATTACCTTTATGAGGTTCTTTCTAACGTTCCCAATAATGGAAACCAATGTAAATTATAGGGAAAAGCTGTATAAATGTAAATATAAGCTAGGAAACTATAGGAGGTTGAACATGTACCTTAAAGTGCCTGTAACTTATGAGCGGCAGATGCTACTGCCGTGAAATTTAGTCCATGATAATTTCATAATGTATTATTTGCTTTTATGTTGTTTTTATCCTTATTTTTCATTATTTTAATTTCATGATTTGAAAAGTTATTATCTACCAACAAATGTCTGTCATTATAATCGCCATAGCAACGCGCTAACTTTTTAATTCAATGTCAAAACTCTAGATTTTCAGCCTAGCTATGGATAAAACCTTCGTACATTATTGTTCTGTATTCATAATTTTAAATGTAGAGTAGAATTCGATGGCGAGCGTATAAATAGAGAAGCGGGCTGCTCAATGAGTCAGTCTTACCACGAATTTGTCTTACTACACTACTGTCCCCAAACCGCCGCCGCCGTATTCTACGTCTATAATCAAACTATTAAAAAAACTGTATAAGTACGTGAAAACTCTGAACAGCGGTTGGGACTAACGAGGCACGGTCCTCGGACACCGGCGGTGACCACTTAGACGTCGTGCATCTTCCCGTCTGCCCTACAGACGTCGGATCTTCTGGCCGTAAGCACGCTCTACCCTCGCCGCTACGTTAGCCGGCTCTGCAACATTCCGTGCTCCGCGCCACCACCTGCGCTACCTGATCCATCTGCACGTCCCTCATCTGATTCGCCGGGGCTCTGTAACCTCCTCGAGCGCCGCCCACTTCGACGTTCCAGTAAGACCGCCACTACATAACCTGCTCCGCCCTAATTTAATCCTTCGTTAGTTGTAATTACTTAGCATAATAGTCCGTATGTCTGTATAATCTGTAACTCTAGGACGTGACATATTACAATAAATTCCTGGCTTTCAGTTTTATCTTTTTATTCAAATTTTAATCTGTTACCTTCCGTAACGTGACACTATCCATGGTTAAAATTTATTCTATGGCGATCGATGACTCAGATTTGTCTGGCAGAATGCACGCATTGGCACGCGCAACCCTAATGACTGACGTCACTAACGAGTTTTCACTCCTCTTGCTCAAAAAGTGCGTCATTGTAACGTACAAGAGTCGAGATAAAATAGCATAATAAGCCCTAGGGGATAAAGTTTTTTCTTTTTTAATGTTTGTCTATTACCAATGAGCGTACTAAAACGAAAAAGTTTTTATTCATAATCACGAATAAAAACTCTCTCGACTTAATACTGGGGGTCTATTACGAAAAGTTTAATGCGATACACGCGGCTGCGTCCGTGCTTCGTTCTGATTGATTCCTATTACAAAGCACTTGCGTATGCGATATTGCAAAGTGATTGCGTAAATTTGACAGTTTCTCTCTAGTGGATCCGTCATTATTCGTTCAATAGACTATGGACTATATACGATAGCTATATTGAAAATATTTGTAATAACTATAACCGACGAACTGCGGACGACTATCGTGACCAAGTTTCGTAATAGGCCCCCAGTTTCTCATTCTTATTTTTGAAAATGGAACTAAAAGCATCTCTTCGGTAAAATTATAGACTTATTTATACTCTGTGTACAGAGTGAATCGTAGAATGCGTGTTTGTGTTGCTTAGCTGCTACAGCAGAAATTAAAAAAGGTACCATGGCGCGAAATCTTTAGAATTTTTTTATAATTACAAACTGATTGAATTGTGTGACTGTAATTGGAAAGAAATAATTTTAATCTTCTGCCGTCAAGCACAAATCATTTATTTAAATATTGTACAAAAAGTTTATGAAGTGGAGGAAAAAAAAACGAGTGGATTCGTTTACGGAAGTAAGTAAGTAGGTATAAACTATTTAATATTGTATTTTATTTTCTCGCAATCGTAGTGAAAAGTATAGTGTAACACACGACGCTAAAACCCATTGTAACTCGGTTTCTATTTATTCCCTCGCTAAAGCTCGGGAATAAAAATACCTCGTATGCAATGGGTACTTTTAGCGTCTTGTATAACAATCTACTATTTACGACCCCGCGTGCCACGAACGTTCTCATGGGCTATATTTTATTTATCTGCTACTGCCCAAGAAACGAGAAAACGACAAGATACGCGAGTGGTACAGCGTCGGTTCAAGCATTGTAGGAAGATAAAGAAATTGGACAAAATAGTGCGGCTGCTAGCATACCGTTCTAAGTAAGTAGTACGTTTTCTAACTATACACTCAAGAGTTTACCTGTCTAAAACATGGTTGCAGCCGCCTGTGTGCGCGCTAAGGTTGAACACAGTGTCGTCCTGTGGCCTTCTAAGTGGCGCATTATCATCGGACTCTGAAGATGACGTCACGTCGCCGTTGGGCAGCGGCGTCGAAGTTATAGGTTTGTTCTCTTTGGATTCCTCGTCCGTGATCACCATACTTGAATCTTTGAATGTCTGCAATAGAAGCTTTAGCTTTATATATTAGCACAGAATAGATAATAGTACTAGCGTACAGAAGTTGCACTCCGCAAAATCGTTTAAATAAATTGCGACTCTTGCTCTGACACAATAAGGTGCAATTCAGGTCGCACAGCGCTCCCTTCGCTCCAAAACATTCACTTAGTAGTTGCCTCTCTTTCTATCGCGTAGGTCTTATCTTTTCTGATGTATGAAATTTGTCCTCTCAGAGGACGCCCAGCGGTTCAGACTCGCGTGTGGAGTGACAGAGCCCTGATATTAGTCAGACAATAAATAGATTAATATTAATCTTGATTGTTAGTTTACCTTTTGCACAGTCTTCTGTCGCTTAGCAACCAGCCCCTTGGACCACGCGTTTATTCGCCTGCGCTTGCGCTTAGCCGAATGCGTCTCACTTTTGTCCCCGTTTTGTGGCGTTCGTATTTTACTGTCGTTTACAATTGAATCGGCTAAGTCATGGGCTGTAGAAAAAATACGGTATATTTATTTGTACACATCATTACCCTTATAGGGTCAGCGCAGACGAGCGAAGGCGATGAAAAGACTGATTAATTTATCAATCAAAATTCGACTTTCTTTATTTTTGGTATACTGTTCTCATCGCGCCATCGTGTCGAGGAGAACCGTATGTTAATGTCACTAAAGTCTACTTTCAGTCGGTAAAGCAGGAACAAAGCTAAAAAGCTTAAAATTTATAAAACAGCTATTTTGGCTTATACGTATGACTGATGAGTGAAACATAAAGATGAATAACGTTTACGCAACCTAATTTTTAATTTCACCGAGATAATTATTGCCATATATCCAAATTCTTGCAAACATGCCGAAAATCAATACATACACTTACGCAAATTAGAAGCTGTATAGATAAAGTCTGGCAAGTCATTGTCGGCTATGTCGCCCACCTCCCGACGCTTTTTGGCGATATCCTGACACTCCAGTTCGAAGTCACTGTCCATTTCTACGTCGATCAACGCATGCGCGTGGTCTCTGAGCGAGCACGCTTCATGGCGAATTTGTTTGTCAGACGACGTCCTGCGAAGTGCTGTTTTTATAGCCACATACAGAAATAACCAAAATTGTTATAATGGTGTGAAATTGTGTCTATTTTATTGGTTTCTTTCTCTTTGGGTAGATAAGGGATTGCAAACGAAATCACTGCATGGGAAACACAATTGGATGTTGTTGTTAAACACGTTTTTCAAGGCTTCCAATTAGGTTGTAAATTATCCTATCCCTTTTCTATCTCAAATTGATGAAAGAGACATATTTTACTGACAATAAAACTTAAAATCGAGTTAGGTACACTGCATGCTGCATTATTTACGTTTCTAAGACTTCCTACTTCTAGGTCTTATGTCATGCTAATATACTTTTAAAAATGTCTTTAAATAGAATAACCCCCTTCTTCATAAACAGTTTATAAGTATTGTTTGGTTTTACAATGTTTGGTTCTGTCATTTTTTATCGTCGTAAGTATTATAGTACATTATATTATACCTGATTATAAAACGCTAATACATAATTACGTTTGTGAAAAAGGGGTATTAGAAATATTCAATAAAAAGTTAAGAATGGTTCGCAAACAAAAAATCACAATAACCTTCGGGGGCATGCACGTTGTCCAAATTTTAAGTGGACAAAAGGTTAGAGGATGTAATGCTATTAATTATAAATTAATTATTATAATTATAGAATTGAATTATATTATTATTATATTTCCTAAGAAGCGTTCCCATACCTATACATCCCTCTAGCCCTTTGATCGGCCGGGAAATGCAAAAAAAACAAATTGTGATGGTTAAAACAACTGATAAATAGTAGCATGTATGAAGTGAAAATTAAAATGTGATTGTGATCGGTAAATCTTACACATAATATTATAATGATATTACGAATTTAAACAAAACAATATTTTTTCGAAAAAATAATTACCTACCTATATTTGTCAAATACAATTCTGCGGTAGTTTGATTAAAATCAGAATAGCACAGAATATATAATAGTACTAAACGTATAGAAGACTATCCGCGCGAGGACAATCAAATAATAAGCTACTCTGGCTGCACGGCACTAAAGTGTAATTTTAAATTGCACAGCGCTGCGTGCCTATTATTATAAGCACCTTTTTTTGCGTAGCTTCTCTTTCTGTCTCTTTCTGTCGCGTAGCTCTGTCTCAACGGACACGTGACATCCCTTGTGCGCTGGCTCGACTGAGTCAGCCGCGAGCAGTAGGCTAATATAAAAGTTTAAGCGCGGAGTGAGACCCCCCTGGCAAGTTACAAAACCTATGGCAAGAATTTACTGGTCCTGTAGTTTTCTCTAAATCCAATCACCATCCACCACCATCAAAATCATCAGCAATGAAGTTATATAAAAATACAAATGAGACACAAGGAAGAAGTATGTATATGTGTTTTCTCACCTGTCCGGGTTATACTCCAGTGCGTTAGCGCATATAAGGTCTATATCATCAAGGAACTCCTTGGCACAGTTATACTTGTGCATATCCACCTTGGTCATCATGGTCTCTAAGTCCATCGGCTGCTTTACTATATCTAGGTAGTCGGTCACCTATGAAAATACCGTATTTATATTTCACTATTTTGCACATGGCGTCGCGTCGACACGTTTGATACGGTAAATTATAGTATTATAAATACGAAAGTTTGAGTTTGTTTTTATGTTACCTCTTCACGGTTAAACAGCTGGACGGGTTTGGATGAAATTTGGCACACAAATAGTTTATAACTTGGATTAAAGCATATTATGTTACTTTTTAACTTGGATTAAAGCATATTATGTTACTTTTTATCGTGGTCAAAGTTTCCCTAAAGGCCTGTGGCGGCCGCTACTTATAAATAATTCAATTTGTATTAACAAGAATATTAAAAAAATATAATTTATTAACGCTTCACCTCTTCCAAGTCCACGGGTTTGGTGAACTTATAGAAGCGTCGGTTGGAGGCAAGTTTGCGGCAGATGTCCCTCAGGAAGATGCGCAGTTCCCGAAGTTTGTAGTCCTCTTTACGTTTGCGACGGGATATTTCTTCCTCGCTCTCGCGGGGCGGTGGGGGCGGTGGTGCTATACGGATAAATTCAAATTCATTTAAATACCACAAGTATTAGAATGACGCGCATTTAAAGTCGCTACCAACCCCCAAGACAAAGTTATTTATTTATTCTATATATATCTGTTGCTTCGCTTTTAAAAGATGAATGGGCGGATTCAATGGTGCAGTAACAAATTTATTGCCCATGTACTGTCCATACCATACCCAATTCAAAGCGCAATTCTTTAATTTGTTTTAGGGTATGCGTATATTGACTATTTTTATACGGATAACTTATAAGTGTTTCTATTTCTTTCAAATGACAAACTACAACAACTTGGTCAAAAAAACTAACCAATTTGCGTTTTGCTTCCAGTATCTTCATTTTTATTTTTCTTTGTTCCTATCAGTAAACAAACAATTGTTATTAGTGACTGAATGTCGTATTTGTTAGGGAAAAGTGGTTTTTCTTACACTAATTATGTCGTGTGGCGTCTGAGCCGCCTGTATTTTATAGGTACCGCATAAGAATTTTGATAGATGTTGCAATTGGCCAGCGGACGTCATATCTACACTTATCTCGCGATGTCTGTCTCGCTCATATCAGTACGGTGCGAGCGGAAAAGATAGACACAGAGCATACGCGAGAAGTGTCGAAATTTTTTTGTCGTCGTGTGTCCTACAGGAGGTGCAGAAACCTAAAACGAGATTGGATTGGCTTACGTTACGTGATAGATATGTCATTTGTCAAAGTATTTAATTTAAGAACGTATAGAATGGAAACAATCATGTAACGTAAAGACGTTGTCCTCCTATGCAATGTCTGCTAATTACCTTTCGGGGCGTTAGGACCAAGGTGCTAAAATGACCAAAGTTGCAAAATTACTAATATTTTTGGATCCTAATGACCAAGGTGCTAAAATGGCCAAAGTTGCAAAATGACTCATATATAATCAAACAAAAAGAGAGAGACATACAACATTTTTTTTACTACTAATGTCCGTAACGACGTTCTCCTCCTGTGCGATGATTGTTATTTTCCTAATTTGGTGACACAGATTCAGGACATGAAATCAAGTAAAGAAAAGAGACATAAAACAACCATAATACTATTATTGTCAAATGATGTGTGTACACCCAAAAGCGGCAGACGTGTGCGTCTCATTCTGTCACGTAGCTCGTCTCAACTGACACACGACATCCTGCGTGCGCTGGCTCGACCAAGTCAGACGCGAGCAGTAGGGTAATATAAAAGTTTAAGTGCGATGTTGTATAAACATAGACATAGAAAAAGTTTCACTGCGCTCAAGAACACCAACAAAGCGTGGAAAAGAGAAGTTAACATTATACGGACACGGTCTATGAAAAAAAGAGACAAAGGACCAAGTGACAATGTACCAACATTTTTTACAGTAAGAGCCCTTAGCGTCCCGCCTAGCAAAAGAGCAATCACAATTTCTTTAAAATATTTGGTAATCTTGATTAGAATTTTAAATAACGGTATCGTGGAGCCATGGTGTCTTGTTCTGTTAGTGATTGTGATGTGACAAAAAGAAACAATCCAAGTAATCACACTTTTCACAGGTAAATAAGATTTCTCTAAAACCAAATTTCGCTACATTTATTCGTTTATCGACGAAGAAAACAGTATGGAACATAGTTTATTAATTTCCTTTGCCATAATATAGTCATATTTTATGTATGTAAGTCATATTTTACGTATCTCATATATAATGTATACATTCGTTTTTCGGATCGCCTGTTTATTGACATTGTTGTTCTTTGACATTCTATTTCTATGGGTATAAACCTAGTATAACCAACCTCTGCGCAGCGGCGGCGGCGGCTCAGTGTCCTCGACGGGCGGCGGATCTAACAACGCCTCAGCGACCAGCGGCTTCATGAACGCGATCACTTCGGCCGCGTACGGCTCGCGCATCTTGTACACGCAGTCTTTGTACAGCGGGAACAGCTCTTGCAGCTGTGGGACAAACTATAGGTAAGGCCAGAATAGGCTAGTTGACAAAATTTCAATAACTGCTTAATATTTTAGCTTATTAGGCATTTTATCGAAAAAAAGGTTTATTTATTTTTAATCGAGCGTTTACATTATAAATTTCGCGTTTTAAAAAACCAATTTTAATTTGGTTCCAAAACGCACAAGACTGTCATGGCGTCTTGAATGACGTCACGCCGTGCGAAACAAACCAAAGAGCGATCGTGTCTTCGTACGTTATAGCTAGTTTTTATCGTTTAAAAATGAATTTCTCATATTATAGGTACTGTATAGTGCCCCAGTGTGATAGCACGACTATAAAAACGCCAAACCAGTTATTTATATATGTTCCAAACAATGGAGAAATACGGAAAAAGTGGCTAAAACTTGCGTTCGGTTGTGGTTAGGTTGCACTCGGAGTGTAGGTTTGGAACGCGCCTCCGGTAGTGATATACTCGAAACGTCAAAGACAAGATTGGAGTTTCGCACGGCGTGACGTAACGCTTTCTGATTGGTGTTCACTGTCACGTGACTAAAGGTTTCATTTTACGAAATTTATTTTTTTAAAATATTATTAATCTTTAACGCTTTTAATAATTAAAATTGTTTGTTATTTTCTCCATAATATAATTAATCATTATAAACCCCTATCCATTATATTTATTCTTAATGAAAACAAGCCTATTCTTCTTTTTCGACAATTTTCGAAATACCGAATGACGAAAGTGGAGGTGTTTAAGAGTGGCCAAATAAGAAGGAATTGCGATTCAGAATTCCGGAATGGAACTATTCCGGACGCAGCTAATCCATACAAATCTTTGGACAAACCACACACATGCGGGATTTATCCGTACGGAAACTTTCATACATTATCGATATTCCGTTTTAGAATTCCGAATCGGGATTCCGTTTGTATGTATTTTCCTTTAATTGTATGTTCTTTAATTACAAAGAGGTAACATTCAAAAGACTGAAATGATAAACAAGTGTGACATGTTGGGCGCCAGTCAGCTTTATTTAAATAATGCCCTAGACTAGGCCAAACTTCTAACTAGACATAGACAGTCAGTGGTTAAACCCAGATAGGTTTAGCCATAGATAATAGAAAACATGTTATATACTATATTAGAACAGTTTTGAACTTAAAGAAAAAAGAAAGCTCGTTGCCACAATGACACACTTTGCGAGTTAAATAACTTACAATTCATTTTACAAGTAAAAAGTAGTTAAATGATGAAAAAAATCCACATTTAACTCGTGAGTCTGCTCTCCTATTGATACACCTTTCAAACACATTTCTTTATTATCAATAGGGATGATGACAACTTTTTTTATTTTATGTTACATAAATTACCTCTCAAAAAAAGAAACATTGGTAAAAGAATTAATTCGCTAGCATGAAAACTGCCCGAGATATCACAGTGTGAAATGCACACAAATTGTCTCGCCCAAAAACGCTCCATACTAATGGCTTCCTAGTTATGACGTCACGCCTGAGAAGTTTGTATGCAACGCGTAGGAAATTTGTTCGGCAGCTATATTAAATATTGTGTTTATCAAAATAGTTTCTTAGACAAATTTGCTATACATTTTACGGACTAATTAAAGGTATCATTTATTTTAATAAATTTTATACTTTTTAAATGGACTTGTCCACCCAACTTTGAAGGGTCATAAAATAAATAATATGCAATATATAAAACCAAGAGGTATACAAGCTAGTCTAAAAGTTTAATATGTTTACGATTTTTATTAGTATTTCGTTATTTTATTCATTAGTCATCATCCCTATTTCTCTCACACACCTCTGTGGCCAGCTCGCAGTGGGCACTGGCGGCGGTGGCCAGCAACAGCGTGGCGTCTCCGGCAGCCCTCGCCCGCCACAGCTGCAGCAGCAGCGCTGTGCCCGCCGCTGTTAGTGACGTCCATACAGATTGTATGTCGCGCACGAATAGTACGCAGCCGCGGTCGGCGCGACGACATTCTGAGAACAACTGAGAGGGCACATTATTATTCAGAATGCAAACGTAGTAAGGCGATTCTCACACTGGCTCCGCGCTCCGCGACGGGGGGGCGGCGAACATCAAACATTTCTCCCGCGACGGGGCGCTACGTGGAGCTAGTGTGTGGTGCAGCGCGTGTTTTCTATACAAACTGACGTACTTGCATACAACGTTAAAATCTGCCGAGCGCGGAGCAGTGTGTGAACCCACTAAATAAATACAAAATTTCACCATAATACTTAGATATCGGTGGAGCTCGGTGGCGCAGTGGTTTAGCGCCTGGCCCAGTGATTGCGGGAGTTAAGCAACGTTTGCAAGAGTCGGACATGGGATGGGTGACCAAAAATTTATCATGTCGAGCTCCTCCGTGCTTCGGAAGGCACGTTAAGCCGTTGGTCCCGGCTGCATTTGCAGTCGTTAACACCCACCAATCCGCATTGGGCCCGCGTGGTGGGTTATGGCCCGTCCGCCTTATCCACCCATAAGGGAGGCCTGTGCCCCAGCAGTGGGGACATTAAAAATGGCTGATGGACTGGACTTAGATATCAATTGAAGATAAGAAAAAGCCATACACGTAACGACAAACTTCCGCAAACACGTATTATTATATTCACTTCCAGTCTAAAGCTCGTATTTATAAAACGCTCTCAACCTTGAGGGCTATCTTGAGATCATATCTGAGATGCTGTTTCAAAAGGAAGAGCATCAGACACAGAATACATAATAGTACAAAGTACAATTCAGATTGCACAGCGCTCACTTCCCTACCTACCTAGTTATATTCACCTAGAAGTTCTCTCTTACTATCGCGTACTTCTCATCTGTTCTGACGACGTAAGGGTTGTCTTCTTTTAAAATATAAATAAACTGCGTAGCATACCATAAAAGGAAACGATTGTACGCTCTAATTAACGCTTTCAAAAATAATGGTTTATTTAAACACCCCAATGGAAAAAAAACATAGTGCTTAAATAAAGACGAAATTGTGAATTGTGTTCTCTAGTGTACTCCGAATAAGATTTGTAGTACTTTTTATCGTTTAAACAATATTTTATAACCTGTCGTTTAGTTTTGTTAATAGTACATTACTGCAGCGGCACGCAAGACAGGCATTGAAGGACGAACGTGAAAATGTGAGTCCATCAATGCCTAGTTGCGGCCAAGGCTTGTATAGTACTTTTCTCAAATAATGCGCGGAAATTCAAACCAAGAAGGTATTTTTAACTTATTTTTATTTCAAATTAAAGCAAAAAATTGAAAAAAGAAGAAAGGAGCCAGTTTCTGTATTTTTTTGGAATGTGCACATCAAGGCCTTTCATTTGATACCCATGTTGAAAAAAAAATTTTTTATCCAGTTTTTTCGTTTTTTATTTTTTTTCCAGTTTTTTTGGAATGTACTCATCAAGGCCTTTCATTTGATACCCATATACCTATGTATTAAAAAAAAGTTTTTTTTCTTTTTTTTTCGTTTTTTTTCATATTTTTGGAATGTACTCATCAAGACCTTTCATTTGATACCCAATATACCTAGGTTTTAAAATTTTTTTTTTTTTTTTACGTTTTTTTTTCATATTTTTGGAATGTGCTCATCAAGACCTTTCATTTGATACCCAATATTATACTATTATAGTATATATAATATTATACCCAATAACCTAGGTATTAAAAAAAAAGTTTTTTTTCTTTTTTTTTCGTTTTTTTTTCATATTTTTGGAATGTGCTCATCAAGACCTTTCATTTGATACCCATGTACCTAGGTATTAAAAAAAAGTTTTTTTCTTCTTTTTTTTCGTTTTTTTTCATATTTTTGGAATGTGCTCATCAAGACCTTTCATTTGATACCCATGTACCTAGGTATTAAAAAAAGTTTTTTTCTTCTTTTTTTTCGTTTTTTTTATATTTTTGGAATGTGCTCATCAAGACCTTTCATTTGATACCCTATATTCTAGATATACATTCTGATATACCTAGGTATGAAAAAAAAGGTTTTTTTTCTTTTTTTTTCCTTTTTTTCATAATTTTGGAATGTGCTCATCAAGGCCTTTCATTTGATACCCATTATTCGTGATTCATTAAAAAGTTCGCTCCATTTCTGAATTACACGTGCGTAATGAGTTTTTCTCACTTATGCTCTGAAATCTTATCATTCCATTTGAAAAAGGAATGCGGGGCGTTCCACATTTCCGAGGGGGTCTGGTTCATCACATTCTAAATTTAAAATTCAGGCCAGGAATGAATTTCAATACTTACTTCCCGCACCAGCACCAGTGCGGGAAGTAGGTACAGTGCGAAGATGATCTGGGTGGTCTGCGGCAACTTCTTTTTTTTGTTTTAGCTGTTCACAAAAACAAAAAAAGCAAAGGCACATTTGCATCATACAGCCATAACTTTAGTTCCTTTTTTCTGGCACGCAAGCCAACGACAAGACAGTTAATATTATGAAGGTAAAATTATTTAATAGGTACTATAATAACGATACAATAAAAAAAATGGTGCGCACAGAGTATATTACTATAAGAATAAATAAATATTACATTGTATTGTACTGTACCAGATTTATCAGAGACAAATCCTCTAAGTAATCTTGAATTATGTACAGCGCCATCTACCGCCGAGAAGCGAAATGAGATGGGTTTTTGCTTCTCGGCGGTAGATGGCGCTGCACGTAATTCAAGATTACTCAGAGGATTTGTCTATGATAAATCTCATTTTGCTTTTCGGCGCTTCGAGCGATTAAACTGCTGGAATGCACCCAAAAAAAAAAACGCGGGAATAAAATTTAATTAAGTTTCAATTGAAAAGTTTTTTATTTCCTCGCATTTCTTGAGAAAAGCACTATTAATAGAAACATTGCCGGTCAGACGCCGGCAATTTTTGTATGAAAATCCATTATTACACGTTAGTAATGGATTCTCATACTAAGATTGCCGGCGCGGTTTAGGTCAGTCCGTAAACTCCGATTTAGCACGAAGAAGGTTGTCAAAATAATGATCGAATTTCCAAGCATGTTTGAGAAAAAGTGTTTTTTTCCATTGGCGGCGCTAGTGTAGCGCAGTAACCCTCTTAAGCGAGAAACGTACTTGGCGCACACGGGACACGGCGAGCGCGTGAGTGAGTATCGAACTAAAGTGTTCGCGGCGGTATATTATAGGTTAATACCTAAACTGCAGTGTCCCTGGCCTGGTTTGGATAAGAATACTGTTACCGTGCATATAAATTTGTGATCGGATTCGGAGTGAATATAGTGATCGTCTCTCGAAATTTAAACTTACGTCTCTTGCCGATCGCCGTGAAATGCAGGATCTAGTGTTTTTGTATAAGCTCGTTAATTGTGCAGTTGACTGTCAAAACATTTTTCATAAAATCAAACTGATTGTACCCAGGCCTAATGCTCGTAGGAAGCTCATAAATACATACATTGTGCCTCAAGCACGGACAAACCTGAGTAGACATTCACCCTTATCGAGAATGCTCACTAGTTACAATAAAGTAAGCAGTATAAATGATCTGGATATTTACCATGGCTCACTCTTAAAATTTAAACGTATGGTTCAGTCATCCTATCAATGTCACAATAATTGAAGTATTGATAATAAGTTTTTCTTGGTACTGGCTTTGTGAAACGTAATAATTGTGTACCTATCAATCTACTTTATTTTATTTTCAATGATGTGTTCGCCTGTAATTGGGTTGCATGCTAGACCTATGATTTAAGAATGTCATATTGTAAGGTGAACATGTTACCTGTTGGTGTCCCTAATAAACAAATAAATAAATAAATTTACAGGCGAAGACTAAACAAAAAGTCCGCTTCGCCAATATCATTTATTAACAGAAAGTAGAAACCCAAAATATAACTTTAAAGCGTTTACTTCAAACTCTTCTTTTAACTCACCGATATGATGGCCTGTTCCGGAGAGAATGCAACAGCAGAGTGCAGAGTAGCCATACTGAGTTCTTTCACTGTGCAATGTTCCATGTCTGCTAAAATGGCCGGCGCTATGTACGTCTCAGCGCACTCGCCCGTTATTAGTAGCGCGTTGGGCGTCAACGATCGTTGTGAGCTGTAACAATAATGATAATAATAATAAATACTTTTAAGGCTCGGTTATGCGGAAACATTTGTCTCCGTCTTTTTCTATACGAATAAAGAGTATGGAAAATAACCTCATTTCTGCACTTTTTCGATGTTTTTCGTTGTTTTTTCATCATTCATCATCTTTAGCATAATTATCTTTCTTGAAAATATTGGAGCTACTTCAGAGTACATCAAAGTGTATTTTGATGTAGAATTCAATACGTTTCCGCTATTATTTACGCCAAAAATATGACCCTACGCAATCAGTTTTGATGATTATTGTTTGTTTTACAATCATCTATGACGTTTAAACGCAATTTAATACTTTTAGCTTGAATCTCTTTAGCTTGTCGTATGTTTTTTGTGGCTACAACTTTACGTTTTCTATATAAAAATATGACCCCCGCAAACCATATTTTCCTATCATGGACTCCCATAGCATTACAAACTTGAGAACGATTTTGTCTGAGTAGAAATGTCACGACACAGTTGTGACGATAGTAAAGTGTGCTGGTAATCGCCGCGCTGCAACAACTATATTCAGTCATTGTATCATAGAAGTACTCACGCACGGCGTAACATCAGGTCGGTGATGCCTCAGTAGTAAAGATGCCGCTTACAGTTGTGACGTCAGTAGCGGTTCGCAGTGTGCTGATAATCGTCGCGCTGCTAACAACTTTAATCAATCATTGTATCCTAGAAGTACTCACGGCGTAACATCAGGTCGGTGATGCCTCAGTAGTAAAGATGCCGCTTGCAGTTGTGACGTCAGTAGCGGTTCGTAATGTGCTGATAATCGTCGCGCTGCTAACAACTTTATTCAGTCATTGTATCAAAGTACTCACGGCGTAACATCAGGTCGGTGATGCCTCAGTAGTAAAGATGCCGCTTGCAGTTGTGACGTCAGTAGCGGTTCGCAATGTGCTGGTAATCGTCGCGCTGCTAACAACTTTAATCAATCATTGTATCCTAGAAATACTCACGGCGTAACATCAGGTCGGTGATGCCTCAGTAGTAAAGATGCCGCTTGCAGTTGTGAAGTCAGTAGCGGTTCGCAGTGTGCTGATAATCGCCCCGCTGCTAACAACTTTATCCAGTCATTGTATCAAAGTACTCACGGCGTAACATCAGGTCGGTGATGCCTCAGTAGTAAAGATGCCGCTTGCAGTTGTGACGTCAGTAGCGGTTCGCAATGTGCTGGTAATCGTCGCGCTGCTAACAACTTTATCCAGTCATTGTATCAAAGACTCACGGCGTAACATCAGGTCGGTGATGCCTCAGTAGTAAAGATGCCGCTTGCAGTTGTGACGTCAGTAGCGGTTCACAATGTGCTGGTAATCGTCGCGCTGCTAACAACTTTAATCAATAATTGTATCCTAGAAGTACTCACGGCGTAACATCAGGTCGGTGATGCCTCAGTAGTAAAGATGCCGCTTGCAGTTGTGACGTCAGTAGCGGTTCGCAATGTGCTGGTAATCGTCGCGCTGCTAACAACTTTAATCAATCATTGTATCCTAGAAGTACTCACGGCGTAACATCAGGTCGGTGATGCCTCAGTAGTAAAGATGCCGCTTGCAGTTGTGACGTCAGTAGCGGTTCGCAATGTGCTGGTAATCGTCGCGCTGCTAACAACTTTAATCAATCATTGTATCCTAGAAGTACTCACGGCGTAACATCAGGTCGGTGATGCCTCAGTAGTAAAGATGCCGCTTGCAGTTGTGACGTCAGTAGCGGTTCGCAATGTGCTGGTAATTGGCGCGCTGCTAACGGACTACTTCGGGCTCCGGCCGCTACTAGGGAATTCATGGCGTCCAACATGTCTCGCTTTGTAACTTCCACCTACAAAGAAGTTATTTATTGCCTAAAAGAGTCTTAATTCAAAATAGAAAGGCAAATAAGACAATGAAATTATAGAAAGCCTAACGAATATAATTAAAAACCTCGCCTTCTATGAAATAAAAGTAAATGTGACAAAAGAACATTGATAAAAAAGTGGCGTCAAAACAAGTCTGTTTACTTTTCTGACTAGATTTTATTATACAATAGTTGTTATAGTGACTTACATTTTTGGCGTCAATAAGAAGAGCATATTCGCTTTCATATACTTGAGGGTACACTCTTCTTAACGCTTTTAATACTGCTTCAGAACATAACGCTTTCAGATCCGATCCTACAAAACAAAAGAGATATTTGAAACATACATTACATAATAGTTCAATTCTTATTATTAGATTAAGGCCAGTATATTCCAAAAACTCTGTCTCTGTCTTTTTCTTTACGTGTGAAGAGTACTTACGGCCGAATACTCAAACGCTGCTTAACTAAAATCTTAGCTGAGGCCACCTTAAGTTTAAGAAGCCATTAGATTTAAGTGAAATACTCAAACGCTTTTTATCTGTTGGTAATGTCTGCTTAGCTAAGGACGCATTAACAATTTGCAATCTGGTAACATCACTGAGATTTGCAAACCGTTTCTTTGCATGCAATCCATCGATATCACACCTGGCACTACGTAATCAAAGTTATCTCAAAAATAATAGCGTGCAACGGAACAATCTCTCTCTATGCCACAGAAGCTCAATGTCGATACGACAATTATGTCAACTGTCAATCAATACTGACTGTCATAATAAATAACACCTTTAAACCGCCCAATTTATTTATTTTACTTTAAAATAATCAAACAGGAAAACGTGACTGGAGAATAAAAAGAAATGATAACGAAGAAAAGGACATTTTTAAAATATTTTTTCAAAATAATAACCTCACAACGCAAAACAATAGCGCCCTGCACACGTAAAGTTTGGACCGCGCATCTGGGACTGCGTTCCAAACCTGGGATGGATCTGTGCGGTTTGGACTGCGGATCAAACTGTAGTGCTATTTGTCGTGTGATTTACGATGAACGGTTTGGACTGCCGGCGAATCTTACATGTTAAGGCAAACGATCCGAACTGTGCGTGTAAATTGATTTTCAAGAGTTTGGACTGCAGTTCTCTCATAAATTTTAAAAGTTTTTCATCAGTAGTATGAAAAATGGATACTCGTTTGGTCATCGCGTTAGCTGGCTTTGTCACTGGAAGTATTTTATGAGCGCGCAGCAGATACTTGTACTGCATTACCTATGTGTCTATAGTGTGTTTACCTGTAATTTATACTTAGCATAATAGATATAATTACTTATAAAAAGAAATATTTGATGATGTTTCTCATTTTTTACCAACTTAGATAACTCTTTGGCAAAGTTATCTGGTGTTTATTGTACAGTAAATTACGAGCTCCTAACAGTTTGTAATTTTTTGTACAATAAACATCAGATAACTTTGGCAACTAATTTTCATTAAAATATTGACTAGGTAGGTAGGTACATACCTACCTACGTATACCTATAGCAGGGGTGCCCATACTTTCTCTTAATGAGATCGACCTAGCAAAAATTTATGACAGATCGACATTTTGACCGTTTAACCCACCAAATATTTAAAAAAAAAATTGCATAAGTAAAACTACATTGGGTGCAAAATGTCAAATCTGTTATCCTTGGCGATCGACCGGTCGATCGCGATCGACCGTATGGGCCCTTTGACCTATAGCGACGTAATTTACTTCATGCAAAAGAGATGGCGCTGTATGCTTGTATCTGGTTATATGCAAAAAAATAGGCGAGTTGGCCATCTATAACCACCAGTATCATATGTTTCCCGCGTTCCGAACTTTACGTGTGCAGGGCGCTAATCACCTTGACGTGTGATACTTGAGGTACGTCCGAGCTTCCTTAAATTAAGAGCGACCTTAATCAACTTAAGGCGGCCTCAAATACCTGTCAGATCTTAATGAACGTTTGACGGCCGAATACTCAAACGCTGCTTAACTAAAATCTTAGCTGAGGCCACCTTAAGTTTAAGAAGCCATTAGATTTAAGTGAAATACTCAAACGCTTTTTATCTGTTGGTAATGTCTGCTTAGCTAAGGACGCATTAACCATTTGCAATCTGGTAACATCACTGAGATTTGCATACCGTTTCTTTGCATGCAATCCATCGATATCACACCTGGCACTACGTAATCAAAGTTATCTCAAAAATAATAGCGTGCAACGGAACAATCTCTCTCTCGGCCGAATACTCAAACGCTGCTTAAATAGTTGAGAGCTCCTCACACAGTTGAGACCGCCTTAACTCATACTCAATTCAAAATTTGAGAGCCGCTCAATTTCTAAGACGGCCTTAAGTTAAGGACCGCTTATCTGCAAAAACTATCGAAAATGGAATACTCAAACGTTCATTAAGATCTGACAGGTATTTGAGGCCGCCTTAAGTTGATTAAGGTCGCTCTTAATTTAAGGAAGCTCGGACGTACCTCAAGTATCACACGTCAAGGTGATTAGCGCCCTGCACACGTAAAGTTCGGAACGCGGGAAACATATGATACTGGTGGTTATAGATGGCCAACTCGCCTATTTTTTTGCATATAACCGGATACAAGCATACAGGTCAAAGGGCCCATACGGTCGATCGCGATCGACCGGTCGATCGCCAAGGATAACAGATTTGACATTTTGCACCCAATGTAGTTTTACTTATGCAATTTTTTTTTTAAATATTTGGTGGGTTAAACGGTCAAAATGTCGATCTGTCATAAATTTTTGCTAGGTCGATCTCATTAAGAGAAAGTATGGGCACCCCTGCTATAGGTATACGTAGGTAGGTATGTACCTACCTACCTAGTCAATATTTTAATGAAAATTAGTTGCCAAAGTTATCTGATGTTTATTGTACAAAAAATTACAAACTGTTAGGAGCTCGTAATTTACTGTACAATAAACACCAGATAACTTTGCCAAAGAGTTATCTAAGTTGGTAAAAAATGAGAAACATCTAATACTTAATCATCAAATATTTCTTTTTATAAGTAATTATATCTATTATGCTAAGTATAAATTACAGGTAAACACACTATAGACACATAGGTAATGCAGTACAAGTATCTGCTGTGCGCTCATAAAATACTTCCAGTGACAAAGCCGGCTAACGCGATGACCAAACGAGTATCCATTTTTCATACTACTGATGAAAAACTTTTAAAATTTATGAGAGAACTGCAGTCCAAACTCTTGACAATCAATTTAACATGTAAGATTCGCCGGCAGTCCAAACCGTTCATCGTAAATCGCACGACAAATAGCACTACAGTTTGATCCGCAGTCCAAACCGCACAGATCCATCCCAGGTTTGGAACGCAGTCCCAGATGCGCGGTCCAAACTTTACGTGTGCAGGGCGCTATTGTTTTGCGTTGTGAGGTTATTATTTTGAAAAAATATTTTAAAAATGTCCTTTTCTTCGTTATCATTTCTTTTTATTCTCCAGTCACGTTTTCCTATTTGATTATTTTAAAGTAAAATAAATAAATTGGGCGGTTTAAAGGTGTTATTTATTATGACAGTCAGTATTTATTGACAGTTGACATAATTGTCGTATCGACATTGAGCTTCTGTGGCATAGAGAGAGATTGTTCCGTTGCACGCTATTATTTTTGAGATAACTTTGATTACGTAGTGCCAGGTGTGATATCGATGGATTGCATGCAAAGAAACGGTTTGCAAATCTCAGTGATGTTACCAGATTGCAAATGGTTAATGCGTCCTTAGCTAAGCAGACATTACCAACAGATAAAAAGCGTTTGAGTATTTCACTTAAATCTAATGGCTTCTTAAACTTAAGGTGGCCTCAGCTAAGATTTTAGTTAAGCAGCGTTTGAGTATTCGGCCGTAAATGCCACAGAAGCTCAATGTCGATACGACAATTATGTCAACTGTCAATAAATACTGACTGTCATAATAAATAACACCTTTAAACCGCCCAATTTATTTATTTTACTTTAAAATAATCAAACAGGAAAACGTGACTGGAGAATAAAAAGAAATGATAACGAAGAAAAGGACATTTTTAAAATATTTTTTCAAAATAATAACCTCACAACGCAAAACAATAGCGCCCTGCACACGTAAAGTTTGGACCGCGCATCTGGGACTGCGTTCCAAACCTGGGATGGATCTGTGCGGTTTGGACTGCGGATCAAACTGTAGTGCTATTTGTCGTGCGATTTACGATGAACGGTTTGGACTGCCGGCGAATCTTACATGTTAAGGCAAACGATCCGAACTGTGCGTGTAAATTGATTTTCAAGAGTTTGGACTGCAGTTCGGACTGGCGCGTGGAGCGTTATAAATTTTAAAAGTTTTTCATCAGGGTTGCGTTCAGAACGTTTGAGCGTCGGTTGTTGGTTGTTTTTTAACTCGCTCTAAGGTTTGGAACGACCAAGAACTTTAAATGTCAATGTCAATACAAATTCTTCATTTTCCATTTGGAATACGAATAATTTTAACTTTTCTTGATACTAAATCAAATAAAATCCGTTTTTTGAGGATCTACCATGATTATTTTAAAAATTAGACATAAAAACATCAAAAATACAAAATAATGACAAATGACATTGACATTTTTTCTATAGACAAACGTCAGAGCGTTTTACAACCATCATTTTTGATGGTTGTTTGGTTGCAACGCTCTGACGTTTGGAACGACCCGGTTGTGTCACAGGAACGTCACGCTCAAATGTTTGGAACGCCGTTAGAGCGTTCGGTTGTGGTTAGGTTGCACTCGGAGTGTAGGTTTGGAACGCGCCTCTGTAGTATGAAAAATGGATACTCGTTTGGTCATCGCGTTAGCTGGCTTTGTCACTGGAAGTATTTTATGAGCGCGCAGCAGATACTTGTACTGCATTACCTATGTGTCTATAGTGTGTTTACCTGTAATTTATACTTAGCATAATAGATATAATTACTTATAAAAAGAAATATTTGATGATTAAGTATTAGATGTTTCTCATTTTTTACCAACTTAGATAACTCTTTGGCAAAGTTATCTGGTGTTTATTGTAAGGTAAATTACAAGCTCCTAACAGTTTGTAATTTTTTGTACAATAAACATCAGATAACTTTGGCAACTAATTTTCATTAAAATATTGACTAGGTAGGTAGGTACATACCTACCTACGTATACCTATAGCAGGGGTGCCCATACGTTCTCTTAATGAGATCGACCTAGCAAAAATTTATGACAGATCGACATTTTGACCGTTTAACCCACCAGGGCGCTACGTGATGCGCGCACAAAACTGTGAAAATGCACCTCGCATCGACATGCCAGATCGGACTGTCAGCCCCGCGCATATACATGTACGTTTCGGAGCGAGGGATGGAACGGCGCGTGCTGTTTCCCGCGTTCCGAACTTTACGTGTGCAGGGCGCTAATCACCTTGACGTGTGATACTTGAGGTACGTCCGAGCTTCCTTAAATTAAGAGCGACCTTAATCAACTTAAGGCGGCCTCAAATACCTGTCAGATCTTAATGAACGTTTGAGTATTCCATTTTCGATAGTTTTTGCAGATAAGCGGTCCTTAACTTAAGGCCGTCTTAGAAATTGAGCAGCTCTCAAATTTTGAATTGAGTATGAGTTAAGGCGGTCTCAACTGTGTGAGGAGCTCTCAACTATTTAAGCAGCGTTTGAGTATTCGGCCGTGAGTATTCCATTTTCGATAGTTTTTGCAGATAAGCGGTCCTTAACTTAAGGCCGTCTTAGAAATTGAGCGTCTCTCAAATTTTGAATTGAGTATGAGTTAAGGCGGTCTCAACTGTGTGAGGAGCTCTCAACTATTTAAGCAGCGTTTGAGTATTCGGCCGTTAATGAAAATAACCACACTTTTTCATTTTTTCAATGTTTTTGTTGTTATTTTGAGCATAAAGACACTTTTTGAAAAAGTAACCGTTGAATATTCTTCTATATGTCATTGCCTATTTATCTATATATTTTTCGTGAATAAGGGATTGATAAACTTTAAGTATTATCCAAAAAATATAAAATTAATGATTTTTTTTCTGTCTTTGCATATTTTTTAGTCGAGTGAAGATACGAATATCGTATTTTTAACCGTAAAATAATCAAGATCGTTAATGAAACTTTAACATATATTTTTATCTGCTCAAAATAAAGAATATTTGATTGTTTATCGTTGAATCAAACATAGGCCAAATTTGATAATTTGGAATATACTGGCCTTAATGAAGAACATCAACTTTTTTGTTTAGTGATTTATCAAATCGCTTACAACAACATTTTCGCGATATCGCTTGAAACAGAAAAGTCATATGATTTAGAATAGTTACACTCGCGCAATGACGTCATTACCGAACCAGTGAACCTTACATCGTACGTGATAAAGCACATATTTAGCATTTCCTTCGAACCATTATAACTTTAAAATAAAACTACTCGTTTGATCTCAATAAAACTAAAACAGGTGTATTTGCTAGAAATGGTCATAAAGTTTCAAGTTATTTAATGAACCAATTGCATTTTCAATAAAACCGCGCTAGTATCCGTTAAAAGTGTTTTATTTCATGCATTTTCCATTGTCATAGGAAGGGTGATCTTTTGGTATTTTTATGTTTATCCCCAGAGTGGGGACATTAAAAATGGCTTATTAGATGAAGGGTGGAGAAATGCTGTTAATACGCACCTCCGTAGCCACTTGTGAGCTGCGCTATATTGTCCAGTTGATCGCTAGACAATGTAGGCGTCCAATGCTTGGTGTATATGTGTAGTATATCGCGCCGCGCGACAGTGGCGGGCGGTGGGAAGTAAAGCTCTCGGTCGAATCGCCCCGCGCGACGCAACGCGGGGTCCACCGCGTCCAAGCGGTTTGTTGCACCTATTATTACTACTTCGCCTCTAAAAAAATAAAATTTTGTACTTATTGCTTATTCCGGATTAGTAGTTAGATCTTTATAGGACACAAAAACATGCCAGATCCCAAAATGCGTTTGAAGCCAATCTGTACCCCTACCATGAGCTGATGCAAACTGTTTTCGCTACCGCAAACTATCGTTTTCTCTCTTTCACTCGCATTGACTGTGAGCCGTATATCAATAGTTTACGGTAGCGGAAACAGCTTACATCAACCCGTGGTAGAGCTACAGATCGGCTAACGCAAGCCTCTCAAGTTAGCATTTTAAATGTTCATAAAACAGTGAATACTTTTATTTACCTAGCGGTGTTATTTTTATACCATACATTCTTGCTTTATTTATCACAACCTACTTTAAAAAGAACGCTTTGTATAGTAGCGGAAAAGTGCAGAAACAAATAACTATAACCATTTATCTTCTAAAAAAGACTGACCTGTCACACAGTCCATCCATCTCCGCCAGCAAGGTTCCAACTACGCTGGTATGCACTTGTTCTTGCCGCACGCTGCGCACCGGCGCGAGCGCATCGATCTCGTCGAAGAATATTATTGAGGGCTTCATTTTATTCGCCTACAACGACACAAGAAAGAATCAAAATTACGCCCAAAAATAGAACATTTAAGGCGCTGTAGGTAGTACCACTAGCGCCGCAGATACATTTATTTTTATTACTCGTAAACCAAGTCAATATTTTAAAAAAGTAGCCACTTTGAGCTAAAATGGATTTTAAAACTTACAGAAAGAATGAAAACTGTTGAAGAGTTATTCAAAAAATTTTAGAGACAATTTAAGAGGTCATTACATGAGCTTTTTTTAAATATTGACTTGGTTTACGAGTAATAAAAATAAATGTATTAGAAGCGCTAGTGGTACTACCAATGTACTCTATGGTACTACCTACAGCGCCTTAAGGATCATCCACACAGCTCAGTCAAATCAACGGTCAGTCAAAGTTCAATACAAGTTTTGACGTCGCGTCGCTGAGAATCAAAATTTTGTATTGAAAACTTAACGTGACTGAGCTGTTTGAATGAACCTGATGAATGGGAAAAGGCTCTAAAAGCCTTTTCCCATTTGCCGGCGCAGCATATCGGTATGACGTCGTAAACAGGTGGTTGCCATGGTTACCGAGAGTTACTATAGCTAGGCGATGTCATACTACTGCTGCGCCGACAAATGAATACATACTGCATTAGAAAAGCCAGCCAGATGCAAACTCAGTTTGGATACAGTCCTTGTGCATGCATTTATTTATTAATTATTATTTTTTTTATTTTTATTTTATTTTATTTATTTTAGGAAGGTTTACAGCTTTATAGGCATATAAACACATTATTAATTACTTATTATAATCATAAGACTGACCTGTTGAAACAGCAGCTTGAGGTGCCTCTCGCTCTCACCGACCCACTTCTTAAGACAATCCGCGCCCTTCCTCATAAAGAAGGCAACTTTTCTTCCGCCAACTAACGTGCACTCATTTGCCAGTGCTCGCGCCAGTAACGTTTTGCCAGTGCCAGGCGGGCCGTGGAACAAAACGCCTTTGGCGGGACGAGTTTTGAACTTTTGGAATAGATCGGGGTACATTAGAGGAAAGAGTACCATCTCTCGTAGGCATTTTATGTGCTCTTCTAGACCGCCCACCTGGTAAGCGAAAATCGAACTTATTGCTTATGATCACATAAGGAACATCTATTGTAAAAACACCATTCACAATGCTGAAAATTGTTGCCAATAAAATACAATTTCAAATTGCACAGCGCTGCGTGCCTATTATTATAAACACCTACGAAGAGCTTCTCTATCTGTCGCGTAGCTCTGTCTCAACCGACACACGATAACCCTCGTGCGCTGGCTCGACTGAGTTAGCCGCGAGCAGTAGGTAGGTTAATTAATATAAAAGTTTAAACGCGGAGTGAGACCCCTTGACCTAACAAGTAAATTGTTTTAAGTTCAATACTTATTAATAGCTAATTATAATTATAACTTACGGATGAGAATCTCACGCTGCCGTCTACTTCAACGGGCTGTATATCTCTCAACGCTCTGTCAGTTTTCTTATCATCTGCAGATTTCGACTTTTGTCTGAAAAAACAATAACTTTATAAATTCCAAACCTCTGAAATCTGGGATTATTTGTCAAAGCTACAGTGTGGCCATTGGGAAAATGCGTTTCCGAGAGATTTGTCGAGTAAAGTTAGCATAGCAGAGTAAAGTCTATTTTCCATTACCTGGAAAATCGAAAATAATGTTTGATCAGTTTACATAAGCAACTTGAATATGTACAAACAGCAACAGAGCTAACTGCCCATTAAAGACGTAACTGAGAGAAATTATCACTGATCGAAAGGGATAGATATATGTTAGTCATTTTTAATGTAGTCTATAAGTTTCCCAGGCAATAATTTTTAATTCAGTCGTATTGCAACTCTTCTTGACATTACTCAAAGCTTATTTCAAATAAAAACTGCATGGTTCATGGATGCAATCTAAATTTAAAAAAAAAAACCTTGATGTCAATTCTGTCTACTTGACACAAGAAATTTCAAAATAATTTTCAAAATCAACAATAAATTACAATAATTCTTTGATCAAATATTCTTGATCGAAGCAATAATTTAAATGCTCCAAGGCTCACCGCTCGCTGTGGAAGTAATCCGCATCGAAGTTTTAAAAGAAATTGGGATAAGAGCAACTAAGCGTGTACGTAAGTTTAACCAAATTTTATTTTTAGTGGTTTTCGGTGTTTGTCTATGTAAGAAAGACTAGGTTTAGCTGAGATTTATTAAGCTGCACTAATTTTGTTTTGTTTTAGAGACGGTCGATTAGAAATAGAAATAGAAATAGAAAAAACATTTATTGACGCTCACACAACACAAGTTACAGGAAATAAAACGATAAAAACAACTTAAAATAAGATAAAATAAAACAAAAGGATTTATAGTAATACCTAGATAAAAGACAAACATAGAAGAAAAAACAGAACGTAAAAATAAAAATCAAGGTAAACACATATATTTTGTGTGAGGCCCATAAATTACCCTGCCTCAGCATCAAGCCTCTGTGCCAGTCTCAGTTGGGCAGAGTGAGCACAAAGGCGCTGTTATTCTGACACACTGATTAGTGGTCGTCACGAGTGCTCGAGGACGTGTCACAACGGAAGCTGAAGACGCCGCCTACGCCTTGGTCGCTAGCCACTCGCAGCCCTTCCAACTTCCAATTCATCCCACTCGTGATACTGCTACTACCGTGTAAGATGATACAAATACCTAGTTGTCGGTATTATTATTTCACTACAAGTTATACTAAGTCCGAATGCTTGTTACAGACTTCTATGCAAACAGTGCGTCATCTCGTCTAATGAAAGAGGTCTGCAGCGGCATATACCAGCCGCAGCCTGAAGAATTTGACTTACCTACACAAGCGCAGCACAAAGACGACAGAATAACTTTGCCTTCAATACTACAATTTTGATTAGTTTTTTTTTTCAATTTTTAGATTACGAAAATCTTACGAATCTTACGAAGATCTTACGAAAATAAAGTTATTTTTAGTTAAAACTTTATATAAAGCAACATAAAATAATTGCAGACTGAATAATTAAATAAAATGATAATAACAAATAATTGTTTTATTTAAATGTGGTTATGGATAGTCGAGAAAATCCTTGGGTCGATTTTTCAGTCGCCGATATTATTCAAGAATTTAATTTTATCGGCGAGTCTAGCAGGGAATCCTAGTGGTATACAAAATCTGTCAAACGTAATTTTTATGTTCTAGGACACTTTTGTCAGATTCCAGATCTAGGACACTTCCGTCACGATATATCTAATGACGTAATGACTGAAAATCGGCCCTCCCCGCACTGGCGGTTAACCGCGGGGGGCGGCCACGAAATTTCATAAATTAAGCCGCGGGGTTGACCAAGGTGACCGCGGAGACGGCTGATCGCTGGCCGAACGGCTAGCCGATTTTTCCATTTTGATTTGCACCACGTTTCATATTGATATGGAGCCGCGCGGTTAAACGCTAGTGCGGAAGTGGACTTAAATAGGCCCGTAATGTTAAATTTCTCAAAATGTTGATTATTCCACATCAAATAAGATGTCATAATGTCGAAAACAAACGACTTTTACCGATTTTGCCCGATTCGATTTTCGACGAAATTAAGTTTTGTTACTCACTCACTGGCTATGGTTCATAAATTGTCAAAGTCAAATGTGAATCTCTTTCCTGCGAAATGTAAGAAAAAAATGTGTATAATTAAGAGTGTTGCTGTTTGTACATATATATCAGAAACATTTTTCTAGGCAGCCATACTTTAGTTATCTCGTAGGAATAATTAACATTGTCTCTAGTTACCTTCCTTTGGTCTTATTTTTCATAGAAACGTTAAGATCTTCCTCAGTGTCGCTGCTCGATGAGCTGCTACTGCTGCAAGATGGCGATTGGGCTGCCAAAATACGCAGTTGAATGTACAATATGCTAAATTAAAAAATAGGTTGCAAACAAAAGGGACAAATGTTTCTAACTACTTAAGTGTATTAAAAATTATATGAGCTTCAGTTCTCACTTATCCTTGCTCCTGAATATTATAAATGCAAATTGTTTCTTACGTTTTCACATGTTAAGTACTCAACGGATCATCATGTATTTTACATGCATGTTGTCAGGGCATAGGGTAGAATATGGACATAGGGTACTATTCATCCAGAAAAAAGGGATTGTTACAGAGGGATAGAAAAATTGTCCTCGCAAACGAAATCACAGGCGGTCGCAAGCTTATTTATAAACTTACATCTGATAGTTTTCCTACGGAGAATTTTCGGCTTTCTTTCTCTTAAGGAATATGGCTTCTTTCTGATTGTAAACGTTTTAGCTGAAAGTAAAACAAATGTCTTCAGAACATCGAATAAACAAAGAAATATTTATCCTATTCTATGGGTCTGTCAAAGGTGAATTTAGGTTTCGCAGTGTCTGATAAAGAAACAGTAAATTTCTGATGCACTCTTTTACGGGTCGAAAAGGAGCTTGCATTTTTTGAGAACCCTATTGACAATCGAAACGTGACGTCATAACGCTATCGGCAAAACTTCTTCGCGCGGGTTTAGTCATACATAATTATGACGAAGGTAAGCTGTTCTACAAAAATGTTATGATCTGCATAGCGAATCAGTGGGGTTGTTATGATCTGCATAGCGAATCAGTGGGGTTGTTATGATCTGCATAGCGAATCAGTGGGGTGGGATTTCTAAAAGGTAAGCCGATTATGGACCCTTCGTCACTGTTCTGTAATCGTTACCTCTGCCTCTCGTCTCTCGCTGCGCAATCTGCACGAAGGCGGGTTTAGGATTCCTCGTGCGCTTGGAGCGGCGCGGTTGCCGAGTCAGCGAGAGCTCGCTGCCGGATTCCGACGAGGACGACTCTGGCGTATCAAATAAACGAGTGGCGACTTTTTAACATGGTGAGCATGCTAGGTCGGCAGACGAAATAGATAAATAGTTACAGGATAGGCATTTCTTTTTCTATTCTATGTTTCTGCTTAATGGCAATCTGTTCTAGGAACAATAAGCCACTGGATAGGCAATGGCGCTTTTACATTAGATCGGTGGTAATACGACGACCGCGTAAGGTAGAACCGTATTTGTATTCGTTAGCCGAATGGGCCTTTACATCGGTCAGTGGCCGAACAATTTACACTAGATCTGCCCCCCTTCCTCTACTCAAATGACCATTCTACTATGTAGTGTATGGGAATGACATAAGCTAACCCTTAGCCAGATTGAAGGAATCCATACATTGTCATTGTATTCTTCTAGCGTTATTTTAGTAGAATGGCCATTTGAGTAAGTTCACAGGGGTTACCTTTTATACCTCCCCAACATTATGGTAAAGTAAGTTCATACTTCGAACGGTAGTATGAATAAACACTATGTATAAAATTTATATGGTGATTCGAAAACTTAACAAAATCAAGATACATACCTGTTTCTTGTTGACTATCCTCTTTCTTTGCTCTGCCTTTTCTCCGAGTAGTTCTAGTTGGAGCTTGGTTGCTAAAAAAATTTATGTTAAATTTAGTAAGAGAAGTTATGAGTGAGAATATTCTTTTAGTTACTACTACACTATTGCTACTACAACCGAAAGGTCATAAGTTTAATTCCTTCATGAGTACATAGAGACAACTTGAAATTTTGTAGTAAAGCTTATAAAAATACCTTTATGAATGCAAACATTTGATAATACCAGAAATATTGCATTGGCATTTACAATAACCAAGTATTTAGTTTTTTTTATACCTTTCGCTGTCTTGGTTTTGGTTTGTCTGTTCAGCCTTGTTTTTGTCATCTACCGCAGTCTTTTCCTCTCCTTCTTTCTTTACCTCATCCTTCTCTGTGTCCGCTGGTTTCTTCTCTATCACTGTCTGGTTGTTGTCTTCTTCAGATTCAGATCCTGAGGCTTCCTAAAAGTTTTACAGTTTTTTTTATTTCTGAAGGCTTCTTATTCACTGTTAAACTGCAGTGAAAAACTTTTCACTTTAAGAGGGTTTATGCAGCACTAGTGCACACGCTAGTGCCAGGAGTTTTATCGCTAAAAGTGGCCACTTTTAACAATAAAACTCCATTAAACTAAACGACAGGCTAGAAAATATTGTTTGAGCGATAAAAAGTACCACAAAGCTTCTTCAGAGTGCACTATAAGAACACAATTCACAATTTCGTCTTTATTAAGCACTATGATTTTTTATCAATGGCGGCGCTAGTGTGCTGTATAAACCCTCTTAAATCCTTCCCTTAATTTGATTGGTAATGAGCTAAGCAAAAGTAATAGCCTATTTGTTTGTTACATACATACTTTAATTTACAAAACCTTCTATTTGTTACGCAATCAATACTAATATGATAATGTTTTATATTTTAAGAAAAACTCACATTTAACTTTTTGGTAAATCTCGCAGATGTCCTTCTTTGGCGTGACGATAATTGAGTATCTTCATCGGTATTAGGTGGAATATTGCGGGGCTGAAGGAGGAAAAGGGAATCAGATAAGCTGAAATAAAGAACAAAAATATACGAAAGACAACACAAAATATACTAACAATTTTCTTAGATTCTCTCGCTTCATCACCAGAAGTGAATTCGTCGGATGAACTTGATCCATTAAATCCATACAAATCTGGATAGCCCTTGACCTTGAGCTCATTGGTAATCCAGCTTTCGTTGAAGTTGTGATGGATGAGCTTACGCTTACGGCAGCTTCTTCTGACATCTTAAAATTTTCAGAGAACAGAAAAAAGATTTTTTATCAATATATTTTTTCATTAGTACAACAAAAATTACATAGGATTTCAGCAATATGTAACATACTTTCTTGGATAGGTTTATCTTCACTTTCTTCCACGTAATTCTTCCTTGGACCACGCCTACTGCGAATCTTCAAACTCCTATTAGTTGAATCATTATCCTCAGCAAAGAAGACCCTTACTTGTCTGGATCTAGAATAATAACATTTTATATCACTTTGTTCGATCATAATATAATGCCGTGTATCCTTATCACGAGACTGCCTCGTATCGCGAACCATGACTTGCGAGGCAGCTTCACGATGTGGAGATACATTTCCCTCGCGAGCCAACATGACTTGGCGTACGACACCGCTCAATGCAAGCATTTGGTGAGCAGCCTCGTAATGTCGAAACTATCAAGTAAATTGGGCGACGAATTGCGTTCGACTATCGTGGTTCTTATTGTAATAGGCCCTCTGCCCAATATTTAAGTTCTACCCACATTCTTTTATTTTATTTTATTTGTGCTTTTACCTAACTTTGTTGTGTAATTATTGGTGTCAATAAAAACATTATTATTATTATTATTTAAACTTATTTTGTTTTTCTCAAATACACGACATAACACTTTAATACTGTACGAGGTTAACTGTTTAATACAGTACAAACATCTTGAAATCGGGTGGGGATTGCGCGAAACGCGTATTTTGGGTATACGTAGGGGTGAGGTACGCGGGCGGCGCGGCGGCGGGAGAGGGCCGCGCGCTATTGGTCGCTCGCAGGTGCACATGCGCATACTGATACCCACTCCATCGAAAAACTGTTAACTCAAGATGTTTGCCTCGTACTGTACTATAAAATTATTTTTTATATCATTTTCATACCTTCTAGAATATTTCTCAGGTTCAGTATCACTTTCTGGGTACATCAAACGCGGCATTTTGATTGTACGACGACGCCGACTATCTATACAAACAAAAAATAAAGTTTTGGTAACAAAATATTATCTAAAACTAAAAAAGTTGTTAACTAGCAATCATTACTTTATAACTTACATTTAGTAGGCCAGTGTTGAATTTTCCTTGTGACTTTATACTGACTACTCCTCAATTCACGTTGTGACCAATTTGATGGCTAAAAATAAATGGTCATGTTTAATCTTCAATAGTTGTTTATAGTTTTTTTTGCCGCATCACACCCAATGTTGGACCAGCCCCCCTAGCATGACTACTAAAACACGATATACAGGGAGTCTTAAAACTTTGCCACATTACTGAAAGAAGACTTCATTCATTTTGATTTTAACACGTTGAATGCCAAAAATTTCAAGGAGGAAGGTGGACGAGGAATGAAGTCTTCTTTCAGTAAAATTTCCTTTCTTCAAGATTTAAGGTACTTTCCCTCTGTGTGGGAAAGTTTTGGGACGCCCTGTATACGTGATATACCATTTTACCGACACTCAACTGTCAAAATACATTGTCTTTTGGCAGTTAAACATGATAATAATCGCTATATCATAATTATCGCGTTTCAGTGGTCATGCTAGAGGGGCTGGTATGGTAGGTATAGATAAACTTTTCTTTTTTTAGTTTGTGAAATATTATTTTTATAACAAAAAAAATCTAGTTGATACTGACCAATTACCTTTTCATAATCATCCAATCTTTCAAAACTTGGCTTAGAATGAAATAAGGTATGAAGGCCTGCAGGAATCTAAAATTTTAAGGATATCTAGACTATACAATCTAATACATACTTACATTATTTTTTTATGATTTTTTAATAATAAAAAAGCTTAACATTATCGTTCAATTGTTAAAAAACAGCAAGAATAAATAAGTACTTAATAAGGATTAAATAATCTTCTGATTGCTCTTTGATACATTTGATTATTCTTGTTGTTTCTTTCACAATTGAACAAAAATGTTAAGCTGTTCTTATTATTTTAAATCAATAAAGTTCCAAAGTACCTATCGGATTGTAAAGTCTAGATACATACCCTAAAACTTTAGGTTCCTACATACCTTATTTCATTCAAAGCTAAGTTTTAAAAGATTGGTGATGATTGTGAGTGTATCTTTAATTTGGTAAATCAAAAAGTATTTTTTGTATACTATTAATCAGTATCAAGTAAGAAATAATACCATTATATTTATCATCTAGCAGACCTCTCCCAATGGATAATATAAATAAATACATACAGGTCAAAATCATATACCCTCCGTTTTGGTTTCGTCGTAGTCGGGTAAAAATACTAATCTTTTTTTTCAATATTATTTAGTATTTGTACAGTGAACGGCCCGCTGGGCTTCCACGACAGGGGAATGATATTCAATCAATTTTAAACTTAAATGCAAAGCTAGCTATTAAGGTTCAAAATAAATAACAGATTTTTGACAGTTTTGAATAACATCATGTGCTGCTTACTGTACAATGCGATTTAATTGACAATATAGACGTGATCTGCGGGAACAACAGAGCATTTGCAGTACAAAACTACAATATGTTAATCTTCAAAATTTCACAATGCCATACATTCTCGAGTGAAGTTGCAGCGGATTACTGGCTATTGTCAATTTAATCACAATGTATATTTAATATTACTCCACTGTTTATACACTTTCATTGAACAGTTGCACTAATGACTCATTATTTTCTTAACACAAATAAACTATAGACTTGTAACAGAACATCAAGCAACTCTTTTGTCATCCTACCACAACCCAAACATCTACCAAAATATTATGCATCATCAAAATGATATAACAAATTATACCAAAACTTTACATGTGAATGCTTGCATCTTGTATTAACCGTTGATGCACTTATTACCTTAATTCGTCAACGCTCGCTGTGCCCTATTGGGCACAAACAACAAAAGAAATCTATTGTTGTATTGTTTTCCGGGCGTTGAAGAGTTAAGCATTTTCTAAGGAAAATTTATTGTGAATGATAGCAACAGTAACTAGCAAGGTATATGATGTTTATGTAATGTTTAAGAAAACCAAGACCAAAAATTTAGATTTTGCTGTTCAAAGAATTAAAATGATCAAATACCTAGGTAACAATTTCTTTCCAGCTAAATAAACGTGAATTGAAAATGTGTATTTATACATAATATTATATATATACTTATATATTTTTGAGGTACACACTGTGTGCCCCTCTCAATGTTCTTTTCTGTCCCAGGCCTGCTGGAAGAAATTTCAATGTGAAATAAGTTGTGCCCTTGTACAATTCTTCTGTCCGTTTCTTTTCTGTTTGTAATTGTGTGTGTACAGAACCAATAAATAAATAAAATAAAAAAACAAAAATAGGTAAATGATAAAAGAGTTTTGAAGAAAATATATTTTAAAATATATCAGTATCAAGGTAGATATTAGAAAATAATCATAATGTCTGTCACCATGTAATTTAAAATATTATACCTACCAATAATCTCTCATACACTTCCTATTAGGTACCTACACTAAAGTCATGCTTGTTATAGTTACAATGTAAATCAACTGCATTTTCTACAGTGACAAAAGCGCATGCATCTGCTTGCATCATCTAAGGAAACTGGGACAGGAAGTTGACAAATTCTATGTATTTTTAAAGCAAAACAACGTAATTAAAGGCGATCTAACAAAATACGAATGTTTCACCTTCTCATCAGAGACGCTGCCAACGTCGTTTAGAGTGTAATTCCCTTCGTCAACCTCCCCGTTCTCTCCGTTACTGCGACGGGTTTTCACCATTGCAATGCTTGGTTCGTTACGTTACATCCGAGACCCCAGGCCCGTTATGTAATAGGTAAAAACAATAGTAACAGACGCAAGTGGAATAACGAATACAATACGGCAGAAGGTTTTGTCCAAATTGTGCTAATACAGCAAATAATGAACGTTATCGTCTACACATGTCGCCATGTTGAGGACAATGAAATGGAAGATCTCTACAATTTTGAATGATATAACTCACCAATAAAAACTACCTCACTTAAAGAGAAGATAGAAATGCATTCTAAGCATAAAATATTGGATAAATCGACGCCAAATAAGTAAAACTGTATCTTTATTCACACAATTTCACAATTTACCCGATAGACCACTCACGAATCTCACGATGTTTTTATTGACATTGACATTGACAATGGGTGCATTGCAGTAGACCAACCGCTAAGTTATCGATCACGATTCAACACATTTATGGGTGCATTCCAGGGGCCTTACTATGAGCTCTTATAGCAGGACTTATATTGAACGGCATTACTTTTTCGTACCATGACCTCGATTTAGCAGGCCTGCGGAGGGCCTGCTTTATTACACGCTCTTAAACCGTTCACCATTTTTTATGTATGGACGAAGCGTACCATGACGCACGGTTTGACAGTTTGGGAGCTGTTTTATAGCGTCTGTAATGTCAAATAAAGCAATTCATAAAAAGTTCCTACGTGATCAACTTTTTCAAAATTGTTTAGTGTATTTAGTTAATTTGGTGTGAGAATTTTAAGATTTGTGAATTTCTTTTAATGTTTATTATTTAACAGTTGGATAAAAGCAACGCGACGTCTTCATATGTTGTTGATTATCACTAAAATACAAAGAAACGATGAGAGATGAGACCCCATAAATAAGTACCTAATTTGCATCACATGTTATGTTATTATGAATAATAATAATCAAATAAAGAAGAAAATGATTATTGCTCGCTTCAACAAAGTGCTCCAAATTTGAATGATTTAGACAATGCAAAAACGATTTCGAAAAATAAAGGTATTCATTTTGGTGAAGCTGATAAAGTGCTTCGATCGTACTGTGACTCAGATTTCGCAGGGGATTCAGACACTAGGCGTAGGTAGCACGTCGGTTTACGTGATTTGGCTGAACGGTGGACCAGTGGCATGGAGCTCAAGAAAGCAGCCGATCGTAGCGCTGTCAAGTACGGAAGCAGAGTTTATAGCCGCAGCAGAATGCTGCAAAGAACTCCTGTTCATCAGAGACTTCATATATGAAATGACCAATGAGAAATTAGAAATAGAAATGAAAGTGGACAACCAGTCAGCGATTTGACTTATGAAGAAAGGAATTATGAATAAAAGAAGTAAACACATAGATGTGAGATACTATACTACCTAAAAGATCAGATTGATGCAAATAGAATAACAGTCAAATACTGTCCAACGGGTTCGCAGATAGCAGATATACTCACACACAACTCACAAAGTGTTTGTCGCCAGTAGAGTTTGAAAGGTGTGTGTAGTATCAGAGTGAGTGTTAGGTAGTGATAAGTGCGGGAAAAAGTGAAATAAGTGCGTTTTCGATCAATATGTGGGGAATTAGTATGCAAGTTGTATAGGGTGTAAGATTTGTATAAGAAAGATGTAAAGGCGTGATGTAAACTTAAGAAGCCCAGTCAATTCACATTATCAGTTAAAGAGTTAAGGGGGTGCATATAAAGGGGGTGTATCTTGGCATATGTAATGATTCATTTAAGGGGGTGTGGAAATATAAAAGTAAGTGAATCATTGACTTCAGAATTTTAAATAAACAACGGCAACATAAAACGGTGAATAACTTAAACTTTGGGAAGTTACTGTACAAAACTATTTTGTTAGATTGGTCTTAAGTTTCTATCACATTTACTTTTTATAATTGAAGATTTGTATTTGTGTTTGTTTGTATTTTGTATGTCAGTTAGATTAGTTAGAGATTCGAGTGAGGAAGTAACTTGACAGTGTGAGATGACTAAGTTATTTATGATGTGTAATAAGATAGGTCGAGTAGGAGTTAAAGTTAATTGAAAGGTTTGGTTTTTGAAATGTAGTAAGTAGCTCGAGAAGTGTTGTAACGGGTTATAGGAATGGAGAGGCAGATAGAAAGTTTTGGAATGTTTGCAGTGTTTCAATGTTTGGGATACGATAACTGTTTTAATAAGTATGGTCAGCATATGCAGCAGATTGAGGGAGGCTTTCAACCTCCATGCATTGCTCTATGGTACATTCGAAGTTTAAGCTTGACAATCTGCTTTACATGCGACAAGAATGTCATTGCTTTGACGCACTTCCGCACTTCTTGTGAAACCGTTGTAATGTTTGGTTGGTGACATAAGCTTGTAGAGCTTATTCAATTCTCAAGCTTACGCGCTCACTAGACATGAAATAAAACCCTTTTAACGGATACTAGCCCCCAGTGACCACGGCAGCTGCAAAGGTGCCGAAAAAAATCAGAAATCAAACCAAATACCTACTACCTAATAACCAAAGAACATTTAATAAAACCGCGCTAGTATCCGTTAAGTGTTTTATTTCTTGTAGAGCTTAGTAATGCTATGTGTTTAAAATGTTTGTAAAGTAAGATAAAATAGAGTCCGTGTCAATAAATGTGTGAACAAAAGTCTCCTGGTCTCATTTATGTACATTTAAACAGATGTAATTATCAAATTAATGGTGTGCAATGCTATTGAAAATAAAAAACTGAAATAATATAGGTAAGTTTAATTTGTTTTATGGACTTGCGACATTTTATTAGAGCACGCACCTAGTAAATCGCACATAAAAATAAATATGAAGTTGTAATACTTTATTTGCAATGTTCTCTTTAAAAAAACTAGTAAGTATCCGTTATATTATTTTTCATCAATTTAGAACGTCGTCGCGTAGCAGACAGAATACTATCCCCGCCAATTGGTAATGCGCAGAAACCTTGTCACATTAACATCCACATCGACGTGATCCGCAACTAAAAATGCCATGAAACAAGAAAATTCTTAATAGGTAATCTAATATAATTATTATTTATTGAATTATTATTTTCAGTAAGATTTACAATACATTTTTGAGGTTACTGCATTCTGCCAGACAAATCTCTGAGTCATCGATCGAGATTGAGTACAATTTTTAACCATGAAAAGTAAAATATGGCGATCGATGACTCAGAGATTTGTCTGGCAGAATGGACCCATCAACTTGTAAAGCGCTATCCACAGACTAATAAGAGATACTACTAGTTTTCGCATTACGTCTACAAAGCATTAGTGATCTGTGACAAACCATGCCAGAGACAAACTAACCGTTCACCTCGAGTCAAAACAATCTTTAAGCCGTTCACCTAAAAGACGGTCATGGTACCGATTTAAGCAATTTTGTTTAAGGCCTGCTTTTGAACTGAACGTATTAAGGATGGTTTCTTATTTGCTGATGGTAAGCCTCCAGCCTGCCTAGCATGACCGATTTATATCGCGTGATACAGCATCTTATCGACACTCAACTGTCAAACTCCTTTGTCTTTTTGACAGTTATACGTGATAAAACGCTATATCACGCGATATAAATCGGTCATGCTAGGCAGGCAGGGGCCTTACTATGAGCTCTTATAGCAGGACTTATATTGAACGGCATTACTTTTCGTACCATGATCTCAACGGTTAGTATGAAAGCAGGCCTTAAGCAGTCTTTTTTACGGACTGCTTTTGAACTGAATGGTTTCTTATTTGCTGATGGTAAGCCCCCAAGGGGCTTACCATCAGCAAATAAGAAACCGTTCAGTTCAAAAGCAGGCCTTAAACAGGACTGATTAAGGCCAGCTTTCATACAAACCGTTGAGGTCATAGTACGAAAAAGTATGGCCGTTCAATATAAGTCCTGCTATAAGAGCTCATAGTAAGGCCCCTGTCCAGCAGATTAATCACATATTTTAACCGTGGAAATTAATTTGTTTTCAAGATTTTTATTACTTTCTGTTGAATGCTTGCTTTCTATCAAGGGTCAGCCTGCCTAGCATGACCGATTTATATCGCGTGATATAGCATTTTATCGACACTCAACTGTCAAATTATTTTGTATTTTTGACAGTTAAACGTGATAAAACGCTATATCACGCGATATAAATCAGTCATGCTAGGCAGGCTGACATGCTTTGATAGAGCGAGATCGTCTTATTAAGATTCCTATAAGAGGAAATAGAGAAGAGTGTCATGTTTTTTCTCTATCACCGACCGGACTTTTTTTCATGGTCGGGTTATAGGCACAGTTCAACCAGTGTTGGGAAACGTACAATAATTATTGGATTCTTACAATAATTCGTGATACGAAATTTGATTGTACAATAAAACATAGCTTTCTCATTATTGTACGCTTTTATACAATATTTTCCGATTTGACACAATATAGGTACAATATCATGGCACGTGACACTAAAATTAATAAAGAAACGCATCACCTAGGTACTATTATTCTGTAACGTCACACTTGTCTTGTCATTTGTCTCTATTAATGCCGTAAAGTTGGTAATTTACTTTCATTTCTTGCTTGTTGACATTGGCATTGGCAGTAAACTATCAAGGCATTGTCAGTAAACATCTTGCTTTCGCCTGTGGAATCATATAAAATATATTTTTTTATTTAAAAATCAAAATTAAATGTTTTAAATAAAAAAAATTGCAAAAATAGAAAAATATATAATTAAATCATTACCTACCTAGTCAAAAAAAAATTGAACTTGTATTACAAGGTTTGCGATTGTATTGAATGAATCGCTTCAACTTTACTTCACTCCAGAATTTATGAGAAAGAAAAGAGCAAGCGCAAAATAAGTGGGGCAACTTTAGTTCAGTTGTACTTTGTAAAATCAATCGCATATTAACGGCCTAAATATTAAAAATTATTGCCTAAAACGTACAATAATTCGACCCAAAATACAATAATTTTTAGCTTGGCAGCACCATAATTTCGCATCCAACATTTCCCAACACTGAGTTCAACTAGGCAAAACAAACAAGTGGGGTTATATCAAGAGTGCCAGAGAAATTAAAGGTTTTGTGGATTACTACCTAATTGATACCCAAGATTTATTATAAATCGAATGTGTAGTGTTTGTGTCTAGCATACAAAATGGTGGGGTGTTCGATATTTGGCTGCAAAAGCAACAATCAAAGAAAAGAAGCGGGTGTTACATTTCATGCGTAAGTACCTTGTTTTCTATATTTTGATCACGTATTTCTTTCTCGAATCTCACAGGAACCAAGTTTCTGAGCTAAATCATTAGTTATATCATGAAATACCTGATAAATAGGAAAAATCTGAAAATTATTTTTAAAAATAACCTCGTAAACATTTGACTTGCAAACCGGTAAAATTGCGTACATCTACGTAATAGTAGAAGTCAGCTTAGCTTTGACGTCCACTTATATCAGTAGGTTTATTATTCGATTTCCGGATGCCTATTAAAATTACACCATATTTCAGGGAATTTCAAGCGATTTGATTTTTCCAGATTTCCGACGGAAGATAAAACTTGTGAAAAATGGATAGAAGCAACTGGAAAAAAGAGTTGGGTGCCACACGAATTTGTTCGAAACATTTTGAAATATTTTTTTTTCAGAAAAACTAACGTTAATAAAAAAAGTTCTGTATTCCAACGTTTAATAAAGAATTTACCTGTTTTAATTTAAAGTTTATCTTTTTATTCCATTAACCACACAATCTCATATCAACTAACTAGATATGAGCGCCGCGCCGGCGCACCGCCGTTGCCGTGATTTAGCGTCAGCGCGCCGGGCGCCGCCGCCGAGCGAGGAAACGGCGCGCTGTAAAAAACTTTTTACCGCTGCTCGATTTCACCGAGCGAATGTGGTATGGTATAGTTGTGTGACGTAAACAATGGTGGCAGTGTTTTAGGATAGTAGGTAGGCACTGATGTTTAAAAAACGAAAATAAAAGCAATGTTTATTTTATTAATTTTAAGAACAAGCATTTCAAGCTTAGTTTACGAGTATGTCTTCTTTTACTTTATTAAAATGTAAATTAGTATCAACAATATAGTTTTTCTTTTTTTTATAGTTAAAAATCGTTCCCCCATAAAAAAAATATACTACAGGTCACGCCGCGCCGCTGCACAAGGGTCTGACATGCTTTGATAGAGCGAGATCGTCTTATTGAGATTCCTATAGGAGGAAATAGAGAAGAATGTCATGTTTTTTCTCTATCACCGACCGGACTTTATTTCATGGTCGGGTTATTGGTACAGTTCAACTAGGCCAAACAAACAAGTGGGGTTATATCAAGAGTGCCAAAGAAATTAAAGGTTTTGTGGATTACTACCTAATTGATACCCAAGATTTATTATAAATCGTATGTGTTGTGTTTGTGTCTAGCATACAAAATGGTGGGGTGTTCGATATTTGGCTGCAAAAGCAACAATCAAAGAAAATAAGCGGGTGTTACATTTCATGCGTAAGTACACTGTTTTCTATATTTTGATCACATATTTCTTTCTCAAATCTCACAGGAACCAAGTTTCTGAGCTAAATCATTAGTTATATCATGAAATACCTGATAAATAGGAAAAATCTAAAAATTATTTCTAAAAATAACCTCGTAAACATTTGACATGCAAACCTGTAAAATTGCGTACATCTACGTAATAGTAGAAGTCAGCTTAGCTTTGACGTCCACTAAAATCAGTAGGTTTATAATTCGATTTCCGGATGCCTACTATATAGAAAATTTTCACCAAAAATTACCCCATATTTCAGGGAATTTCAAGCGATTTTATTTTTGCAGATTTCCGACAGAAGATAAAACTCGTGAAAAATGTATAGAAGCAACTGGAAAAAAGAATTGGGTGCCACACACGAATTTGTTCAAAACATTTTGAAATTTTTTTTTCGAAAAACAGAAAAACTAACGTTAATAAAAAAAGTTCTGTATTCCAACGTTTAATAAAGACTTTACCTGTTTTAATTTAAAGTTTATCTTTTTATTCCATTAACCACACAACACACAATCTCATATCAACTACAGCGAACCCCAGCTAGTTTACTCTATGTATACGTATGTTACCGTTAAAGTACGGAATCCGTTAATCTGCAGATTAACTGGTCGAGTCAGTTAAAGTGCGAAATTTTCCTTAAAGTAGACGATTTCCGTGCTTTAACTAGTAATCTGCACATTAACGGATGCTACACCGTTAAGGGTACTTTTTCTGATCATGGCAACCCCATATTTTGACGTCATAATATATCTATCCCTTACACCCGGTCGCTCGGTAGCGCATCTACCCCTTTTAATATACTATATCTATGCCGCCGCAACGCCGCCGCCGCCGTGTAAATTGTCAGACTACGCCGCCGCCGTGGAATTGGTCATCGGCGCTCATATCTAATTATCAACTACCTGAGCGAACACCCCAGTTAGTTTACTCTTTGTATACGTATGTTACCATTAAAGTACAGAATCCGTTAATCTGCAGATTAACTGGTCGAGTCAGTTAAAGTGCGAATTTTTTCTTAAAGTAGACGATTTCCGTACTAACTAGTAATCTGGGGCCTTACTATGAGCTCTTATAGCAGGGCTTATATTGAACTGCCTTACTTTTTCGTACTATGACCTCAACGGTTAGTATGAAAGCAGGCCTTAAGCAGTTCTGTTTAAGGCCTGCTTCTGAACTGAACGGTTTCTTATTTGCTGATGGTAAGCCCCCTGAACGGTTTCTTATTTGCTGATGGTAAGCCCCTTATCTTTTTTTTATATTCTTGGATTGATTCAAGAAAGAACTTTAAATTAAAGTCTTAAATTCATATTCACTATTAAATGCTTAGACTACTACAAGTCTACAACATACATTTAAAAACTACCCAAGAAAAAATATGACGACGGAGGCAGTATGTGGTCTATGACCTTAGCCTGTTCTTCGGAACGAATTAAAAAAACAACAGTCAACAAACAGCACAACACAGACACAAAAACACAACAACAAAATAATTCATTTATTAGAATGAGATAAAATCGATGTAAAATTGGATTATTTTTATTACTGCCTATAAGGTGAACTATAGAAAAATGACAGAAAAATCCAACGAATCATTATCACCAACGGCAGAGGATAAAAAAGTGGATGGATCACATAAACATGACGTGGATATGGATGAAGAAGTTTCAGCCCGAATGACGGCATCTTATAGTGAAATATCGTTTCATTCAGACCAAGGCGCCGGAAACGAAGATCACAAAGCAGCAGGACCATCTAGGCCATATGATCTACCCTCAGAGCATCGTAAACAAGAAAAACTCCCTTTAGATATGGATGGACATGTTCGATACGAAGGCGACATGACACACTATGTTGCGGATGATTTAGAATTTAAGATTAAACTATCCAGCCCTATAACGAAGCGAGGTGAGACCCCAGTATTTGGAAGCTCGAGTGCTTCAAGATCAAGCACTCCTTCAGGAAAACTTTATAGACAAATACTGGCACCTCAAATAGGGCAAATTGATATTACAGTGTTGAATGATCTCGAGTATGAAGCCCAAAAGATTGCACAATCTGTAGATAACCTGATAGAAAATCTATCCAATATTTTACATTCAAATTCATCACTGACCGCTGAAAACATGGAAGTGTATAAAGATGCTGTTGGGAAAACTTGTGATGCAATGGATAACAACATAAAAAGTATGTATACCATACTTGCCAAAGGTGAAGAGGTTTCACAGGCCATGGTTCCTGTACAAGCACAAGCTGCTAGGATAGCAGAAATAAAGAGACTATTACAGATTTTTGAAAACAACTTCTAAACAAATGTATGAATTAATAACCACAGCCCCTGGAATTGTGTAGAAACGTCGGGAAATAAAAAAACCATTACCATGCCATACTAAATAATTAACCCAGTAAAATTTTATGAAAAAATTTGGGATGGAACGGAACGCTTTCATGCTAGGTAACGAAAAGGTTTTATAAGTATATGTGTATAAAATATTACTTTAATAAGCATTTATTATATTTTATTATTTAGATAAGGTCTTAATTTAAGTTTTGAGAAACAAAATTATAATATTTTTTTAAATGATGACAAAAAATAATCTTATTTTTGTAACAAAAATACCTAAAAGTTTTTCGATATTAATTCTGTTCCTGTTTTAAGTAGGTAATTAGTTTGTATCTTTTTTTATTAAAAGTTCAAAACATCCCCGAAATATTTTTTTCAATTTTATAAGAACTAATGGATAGGTATAGATTATTTTGAATTTAATTTAAGGATTTTATTCTGTGCAGGTTTTTATCTACCTATCAAGAATTTTATATCGTAATCCAGCCGTGCCCACCCCAGAACAAGCTGGTTCCCACCCCACAAAAAAGCCAAATATATTTTTCAACACAGCTCTAGCACTTGATATTAGTTATTCTGTGACTTGATGGCATGTCTTTGACCTCATTAAACATTTCTTCAGAAAAATGGCACGTATCTAGTTTAATACATAAGCCCAGGCATATCTAGTTTAATACATACAGGCCGAATCCCGAATCGGAATTTCAAACGGAATTTTGATAATGTATAAAGATTCCGTACGGAAAATTCCCACGTGTGTGGTAGGTGCATAGATTTGTATATAGATTAGCTGATTTCGTCTGTGTGCTAGATCCATTGTGGATCTGGCCAATGGATCTTCTGAGAATGAAGGAACTAAAGCACAGCCCCCCTAGCCAAAGTAACATTGCAAATTTTCGTTATAGCTTCGCTTTCGAAACATGTATGGATTTGACGTTTTAAAATTCGATTGTTAACGAAGCCTTATGTCAATCCCATACATGTTTCGAAAGCGAAGCGATAACGAAGATTTGCCAATGTTACTTTGGCTAGGCCCTCAGAATAGAATATAAATAATTAATCGTGTAAGTTTTTATGTATACTTCGACTCGTAATTCGGTGCAGTGTTTTGACAGTTCCAGTGTGCCCACTTTAGGACAAAATAAAAGTAGTGACATGACAAAATAATCGTTTATTCAATTAACATTCAGTTAAAAATCGGTAAATATTAGATATACTATTAAGAATTTTAAATTTCAACAAAACTTAGTTAAAAATTGAATAAATGAGCGGTTTTCAAAAGGCAGTTTAAGAAAACAAGTAGTAGATAAAAAAGAACTAGATGTCGTTGAACTGAGTAGGTAGCTTTTTATGAAAAATGTGAAATGTAATTACTTTTTTATTATACGTTTGTTGAGTATGTGGCTTGTTGCGTTGTGCGTTGGTTGTCCGTTGGCGTGTTACGAAGAACTTTTCTATGACCATTAGTGGGAAATAATATTTTAAAAATCTACCTAGTTGAAGTAGCGCCATCTATCGACATAAAATTATACTAAAATTCTCTGCTGTCAGTAAACCGCTCATTGTAAAAAAAGTTTTTGTTCTATTTATAGCAAATTAGCGCAAATTCGGCTACTTTCTGCTTATTTAAGCTGTAAAAAATAGCTTTTCGGGGCGTTATTAGGACCAAGGTGCTGAAATGACCAAAGTGATAAAATGACCAAGTTGCTGAAATGACCAAGCTGCTAAAATGCCCAAGGTGCTGAAATGTCCATGTACAATGACCCGTCTATAGGTACTTTATCTCTGTCGCTCTCGCGCTAACATTATTGTTGTGCCTGTGTGAGCGCAATGGCAATATGTTAGCGCACGAGCGAGTATAGACGTGTCATTGTACAATTTTTTCTCAGCCTACGTCACCTATTACGGAGAAAATGAATAAAAAAAGTGATTAAAAATATAGAACTTAACCTTCTCCGTATTTATGAGATCCTGGTACTTTGGTGATGTATTGTATTACGAAAAATAAGAAAAAAGTTATTCAAAATATATGAGTCATTTTGCAACTTTGGACATTTTAGCACCTTGGTCATTAGGATCCGAAAATATTAGTAATTTTGCAACTTTGGTCATTTCAGCACCTTGGTAATTTTAGCACCTTGGTCCTAATCCTAAAGCCGCGATTACATATTCCAATCTAGCATACCAATTTAGAGTTGCCACCCGTATAATAAGTTAAAAACAATTAATTTAAACAAATAACGCAAAAGTCAACATTGTTTATGTTTTTTTTATTTTCAATTCTCATCTTCAATCTTATACAATATTTATCTTTCCGTTATAGGGTAAATTCACTTTTAAAATCAAACTTATTTTACAATATCTTATTGTCAAGTACGAGTGGCAACCCGAAATTGGTATGCTAAATCGGCGTATGTAATCGCGGCTTAACGCCCCGAAAGGAAAAATGGCGATTCCAGGTTCTGAGTTGTTGGCAACACTGAAGGAAGCTGTCAGTCAGGCAGGCTGTCACCGGTTGCGTTCAGCCGAGCGCGGTTGTTTGGTTGTTTTTTAACTCACTCTAAGGTTCGGAACGACCAAGAACTTTAAGTGTCAATGTCAATACAAAGTCATTCATTTTCCATGTGGAATATGAATAATTTAAACTTTTCTTAATTCTAAATCAAATAAAATCAATTTTTTGAGGATCTACCATGATTATTTTAAGAATTAGACTCAAAAACATCAAAATACAAAATAATGTCAATCAATTGTCATTTTTTCTATAGACAGTCGGAGCGTTTTCCAACCACCGATTTTGATGGTTAAAAAGTTGCAACGCTCTGACGCGACGTTTGGAACGGGATGGTTGTGTTAACGCCATGTTTGGAACGCTGGGTTGCGTTATGAACGTTTGAGCGCCGGTTGTTTGGTTGTTTTTTAACTCGCTCTAAGGTTTGGAACGACCAAGAACTTTAAATGTCAATGTCAATACAAAGTCTTCATTTTCCATTTGGAATACGAATAATTTAAACTTTTCTTTATTCTAAATTTAATAAAATCCTATGACAATCCTATCAAATGACATTGACATTATTGTGTATTTTTGATGTTTTTATGTCTAATTTTTAAAATAATCATGGTAGATCGTCAAAAAACGGATTTTATTTGATTTAGTATAAAGAAAAGTTTAAATTATTCGTATTCCAAATGGAAAATGAAGAATTTGTATTGACATTGACATTTAAAGTTCTTGGTCGTTCCAAACCATAGATATAGTATATTAAAAGGGGTAGATGCGCTACCGAGCGACCGGGTGTAAGGGATAGATATATTATGACGTCAAAATATGGGGTTGCCATGATCAGAAAAAGTACCCTTAACGGTGTAGCATCCGTTAATGTGCAGATTACTAGTTAAAGCACGGAAATCGTCTACTTTAAGAAAAATTTCGCACTTTAATCTGCAGATTAACGGATTCCGTACTTTAACGGTAACATACGTATACATAGAATAGAAATAGAAATGGAAATAGACTTTATTCGCAGTAATTGTGGTACAGCAGAGATATTAATAAAATGTTAAGACCTCATAATTCGCCGTTTCCAGCATGCAAAAACTCAGTATAATTATAAATGGTACACGACTTCCCTGCTAAAATCGAACTAAATAACAATCGTCATTGCAGTCGGGACGGGAGTACACACAACTGCCCTGCTAAAAAAAGAGAGATAGAGTAAACTAGCTGGGGTTCGCTCAGGTAGTTGATATGAGATTGTGTGGTTAATGGCATAAAAAGATAAACTTTAAATTAAAACAGGTAAAGTCTTTATTAAACGTTGGAATACAGAACTTTTTTTATTAACGTTAGTTTTTCTGTTTTTCGGAAACAATTTTATTCAAAATGTTTTGAACAAATTCGTGTGTGGCCAGGGGGGTATCACTCCGCGCTTAAACTTTTATATTAGCCTACTGCTCGCGGCCCACTCCAAGAGGGCCATTGTCGAGGGATATCACCGCGCCGACCGACACGCGCGGCGTGTGCAAGCGACGAGAGCGCAGCGCGTGAGCGTCACGAACGAAACGAGTCAGTCAAGCGCCGAATGCGAAACTGCATGCACTTCGTTTTTGATACTTAATTACTAACGTACCTACCTACCTACCTACCAAAGTTTATTGTATTTTTGTATACATATTTACATACTTAGTTGTATCGAAGTTCGAAATATGGCACCAGTAAAGAAAAAAGCTAAAAAATACTATTCTTTTTTCACCCATCCCATAACCGACCCTTGCAAAAGTTGCGTAACCTCCGCAATCGTTGGGCCAGGCGCTATACCACTGCGCCATCAAGCTTCTCTAACTACTTAGAAATTAATTAGTTATAGTTCAAGTATTTCTAATCAACTTACTGGTGTTTTAATGCATAAAAAACTTTTGTTACAATTGACTACACCAACGAACTTTCGTTGGACCACACAATGGGTACAATTGTAATGTAACACTCGTCTTTGTTCGGATTAAATTATTTTTTTACGTTTCTATTAAGTACCTACCTATGTACTTATTAAGTTTAATATTAGCAGAAATTATTGTACCTATACATGAATAAACTCAGTCCCTAAGTCCACAGATAAAGTATCTTAAAACAAAAAAATAATAATATTATTTATGCTTTTTAAATATGCTCAGCTAACCTATTAGGTAGATTTATTTTATTTTATAAGTAGGTACCTATTAGTAATATCGTTGTTTATTCATGGGCATAACGAATGTTTTCTATGATATCAGTAACTAGCGAGTAGCAACCCCGAAATGTGTCGGTTGAGACAGAGCTATGCGACAGAAAGAGACGCCTCTCTTTCTTCTTCGTAGGTGCATATAATTTTATCCACGCAGCGTTGTGCAGTTTGAAATTGTACTTTATTGCCGTGTAGCGAGAGTAGCTTATTATTTGATGGTCCTCGCGGGGACCGACTTCTGTACGTTAGTACTATTATACGTTAGTACTATTATACGTTAGTACTATTATATATTCTGTGGTGTGGCACCCAATTCTTTTTTCCATTTGCTTCTATCCATTTTTCACGAGTTTTATCTTCCGTCGGAAATCTTGAAAAAAATCAAATCGCTTGAAATTCCCTGAAATATGGGGTAATTTTTGGGGAAAATTTTCTATATAGTAGGCATCCGGAAATCGAATTATAAACCTACTGATTCTAGTGGACGTCAAAGCTAAGTTGACTTCTACTATTACGTAGATGTACGCAATTTTACTGGTTTGCATGTCAAATGTTTACGAGGTTATTTTTACAAATTTTTTTTAGATTTTTCCTATTTATCAGGTAATTCATGATATAACTAATGATTTAGCTCAGAAACTTGGTTCCTGTGAGATTTGAGAAAGAAATACGTGATCAAAATATAGAAAACAGTGTACTTACGCATGAAATGTAACATCCGATTCTTTTCTTTGATTGTTGCTTTTGCAGCCAAATATCGAACACCCCACCATTTTGTATGCTAGACACAAACACAACACATACGATTTATAATAAATCTTGGGTATCAATTAGGTAGTAATCCACAAAACCTTTAATTTCTTTGGCACTCTTGATATAACCCCACTTGTTTATTTGGCCTAGTTGAACTGTACCAATAACCCGACCATGAAATAAAGTCCGGTCGGTGATAGAGAAAAAACATGACACTCTTCTCTATTTCCTCCTATAGGAATCTCAATAAGACGATCTCGCTCTATCAAAGCATGTCAGACCCTTGTTCCAAACCTTAGAGCGAGTTAAAAAACAATTCAAACAACTGACGCTCAAACGAACGCAACCTAGGTTTGGAAGGCGCCTCTGTCTGTCACTGTCATGTTAGTTTAGTTTATTTTATTTATCTTACTCTATGGTTTAGTTAGTCGTCAAGTGGCATCGAGTGAGGTTGCGTAGCAATTTTGTAGTATAAAGGGAGAAAAAATGTGTTTTTCAACAGAGAAACGAAAGTTGAATTACTATCATCATGACTGTTGAGAATAACATACAATTAAGCATACTGTTTTTGGTCTCATGACCATTTAACATTTAGCTGCTTTTCTCAAAAAAACGGGCCAAATGGGTGACGTTGTAAGCTTATTTTCTGTGTTAATCAAGAAATTTAAATCTAAGTTCAATGAAAGTAAAATTTATTTTCACTATGATCTTCCCTGGGAAAAGCTTAAAAACGTGAAGTGGATGAACGAGAGGGCGACGGCCAATAAGGCGTATGTTCCGACCTCGGTGAGTAGACTGAGTAGGCACATAGGTAATTAAACATTTCTCTTTCTAAAATCCTCGTTAGCTCTATCCTAAGAATAAATTCCTTTGAAATAGAGATAAGCTTCTTGTAGTATAATAATATTCAGTCATACAAGTCCCAGTTAAAAAAACATCAAACCAGACTAAAACAATAATTACTAGCGACCACCCACAACTTCGTCTAGGTGGAAAGTTTTTCTTGCTATCCCTCGGGAACAGTACTTATTTTCTGGATGAAAGGTACCCTATGTCCTTCTCTGTACCCCTGAGAACGTGTATGTGTTGTAGGATAATCATATAAACAGGATCTTTACAAAAATCCTGGGTCGATTGTAAAAAACCGGATAATTGGAATCTAAGAGAAATTTTCACAATCGTCCTAGCAATTTTTAGGATCCTAGTATGTTTCGGACAATCGTAAACTTGAATGCTGATTGGATAATCTCAGAGACGATTTATAACATTTTCAGCCTGATTGGTCAGAACATTATTGCTGATGGCTTTTGGGGTTATTTCGTAATTTTGCCGATTTAAATTCTTCAGTTGAAGTTTTAACAACATTAATTCGTTCAAAAGTTTTTGCACAACCATATTGACAAGCGCTCTGTAGAACTTTCTTAGCTCTGTATAGAAAAGTTTTTTTTCCGATTTAACCTTATAACTTGTCTGAACTGATCGAGCCTAGCACTTGTATTACATCCAATTCACTCACTTCACTCATCGTACACGTACATTAATGTCACTTAATTGATGTCAGCACTCAATTTTTTTTAAATAAAAAACGTAAAATTCAAACAAAACACTATAGAAATATTTAATAATAATCACAACAATTACAATGGACGCAGATATGTTACCGTTAGCCAATCAGAACATCCGTCAGTTCATTACGTTGACGTCAGCCAATCAGCGCGCGCAAAAATATGGTAATTCGCGATTTACCTAAGACACACTGGATTTTGTAAAAATCCTAAACATTACTCAGACGATTGCAAAAATCTGTCTAAGTGTCTAATTATCCGGTATTTTACAATCATACTAGGATTTTTGTAAAAATCCTGTTTGTACAATTATCCTACGACATATGCAAAATTTCAAGATAATCAGTTCAGTAGTGAAGGCGTAACAAACAAACAGACTTTCGCATTTATAGTATTATTAAGTATTCTATAATGTTAGGTCTATGATGATCAGTTACAATTGAGTACCTAGTACCTACAACATAGACAATGTATTTTAGGCTTTATCAATCCAAGGGCTCTAGCAGAAATTCCCAGGGGGGGCAGCTTTTACTTTTTCATGTGGCGTTCACAGGGTCTTCATTTAAATAGCTCTAGGTAATGTTGATCCCGAGATCCTCAAGGGGTGCAACTGGCACCTGGCACCCCCTGCTGTCGCCCATATATTAATCTTCATTAATTACTAGCGGCCGCCCGCGGTTTTACTCGCGTGGGTCTCTTACCCGTGGGAATATCGAGATAAAAAGTATCCTATGTTTTAATCCAGGCTATTTATTATCTGTGTGCCAAATTTAAACCAAATCCGTTCAGTAGTTTTTGCGTGATTGAGGAACAAACATCATGAGGGATAGAACAATAACTGTTGGGGAAAGCTAGTAACAAAATAAATAATTGATAAACTAAGAATAATTATAATATCTCATATTGCTGACCCATAGCTAGAAAATGAATCTAAAAGTCTTGGGCGCAAAATTCAAATCTTGCCAGGGGCGCTCATTATCCTAGCCTAGGGATATGTTTTGGGGCGCCAAAAGTCAAATCTTGCTAGGGGCGCTTATGTCATGACATGACCCTAAGGGTCCCCCAGACCTACCGGTTTCTTTTCTTTGCTTTGCTGTTCGGCAATGGACCGCCGGCCAAGAGGCTAATTTTCAATCTATCGCATATTTTCAAACTAAGTACATTTCACATATATGTATGTTCTTGTGAGCTTTGTTCCTTAAACGATCGTTATGAAAACACAAAAAAATAGTTCAGGTAGGTAATGATGCCACCCACGACCCTGTTCACAATTTATATAAATATGCGATCCATTTATTTTTAGCAATCGGAGACCGTGTTCAGGGTGGCATATCTCCCATAAGCTTCCTACTTCGCAACCCAGACGATGATATTTGATAACACCAAGCTAATGGCTATCTTGTCAATTTGGTCTGAGTCCCAATATGCGATAGATTGAAATGACCCTGGTTGGCCGGCGGTCTAAACAGCAAATATAAGTAGAACAGCAAAGCAAAGAAAATAAACCGGTAGGTCTGGGGTCACCCTAACTCCAAAGCTGCGTTGAGTCGCTTCCGTGGGAGAGCCCTTAACTACTGTCGCTTGGGGAAGTATGCACACGCATTTTCCACTCGTTAAAAAGAAAGCTCTAAGTCTAACCACGTCTAACTAATAAAAAATAATAAACATTGGATAACATCACATAGGCATTGCTCTGATTCCCAAAGCGTAGCTAAAGCATTTTTGTTAAGGATATCAGAGACAACTAACTACCTATGGTGGTAACACAAACCCAGACCTGAGACAATATAAAAAAGTTCGGTACCTATTCTAAATACTCAGAGACACCATGAAAACCGGTGTGTAAGCCACTCGAGCACGCACGGAGATCGTCGAATAGGTGATGATAGGTGATAGACATCTTATAAGTTTAGTTCCATCAAAATACTGTAGACCTCCTTGCGGGGCACTAGCTAGCTCTACGCATGTTTTAAAGCGTTTCGTAACTTGACCAACTGGCAATGAATCTGCCATGAATTCCGAGATCGTCAAAGAGGTGATAGACAAGACATCTTATGAGTTTAGCTCATCAACAAAATACTGTATTATCTTCTTTCGTAGCGCGAGCTCTATGCTAATTCAGATGTGCCACACCCACATGTTTATTTCATATATGCAGTATGCACAGATAGTAGCCAAGTCCCAGTAAGTACCACTGGCTGACCGCGCGGTCACGCGAGAGCCCGGATGTTGCCATTGCCACATGAAGTAATCGTTACGTTGCGATGCGATGCAACGTGCCAATGTGTAATCACTGCCATGTAAACAATACTAAACTGTAACTGTTACAATCGAGGTTCTCGATGTCCGGTTAATTGTTTTTATTCTAGTTCAGATATGCTAGGGACTGCCGCCCGTATTGATTAAATATAAATCAGTTCTATAAGGACGATGGCTAAAAATATATTTATGTATTTCTTGATTATGTATGTCTGCTTAGCATTTTTAATTTCAAGGAGACAAATAATATCTTAAACGAGACCAACTCTAATGACGAGCCTAGCTAGATATCTAATGGCATTTTTTTAAATGAACCAAATTCAGTTGCGTGCGTGCGATATGTCGGAGCTGTTTGATAGCATACGTAGGTAACACTATATCTGTCAGCTCGATATATGAACTAACTCTTCGAAGCTAGATAACAATATTGATCAGTTTAGTTTGTTTATTCGCACAGCTGTTCGTACAAATGATGCATACTAGGCGAAGTAGGATAATGGGGAAGATGTAAATAAAAAAATATTCAATTTTTTAGCCCTAATTAAAAGTATAAGCAATTATAAGACTAACTGTGAAAAAAATATGTTGATATCACGAAAATTGAATTTTTTATAAGCAAATCAATTTGGGGACGCGCGGAATCTGATTGCGTCGTTCGAGTAATGGCTATGACGTCACATCGCCGGTTGTACGATGGACAGCGGCGGCGGGCGTATGGGAGCTTAGCGACACTATGTGATTGACAGGCTCTGTAAACTTACTTTTGTTAATTTCGATACTTTTGTTTTGTTATTTTACATTTTTCATACAACCACTGTATTTTTCAATAAAATTAGGTAGGTACAGAAAGTTTCATAGAGTTCCTCGGATACGTATCTTTCGCAAGTTGACGTTTTAACAGGTATTTTTTGAGGTATTTTTTATTTTCTTAGGTCGTTATCTCGTTTATTTGTTTCTTTGTTTAATTACTGGGAATGATTTTATAATGAGCTAGACTTGAAACTTTGAATATAGGTCAGAACTGTAAGACAACGCTGATCATCGTTCAGCTGATCTGATGACGGAGCTGGAAGAAGGCCACAGGAACTCTATAATAAAACCATACAATCACAACGACTTTTGTGCTCGTTTAATTCGTCTTGACAAGTACTCTGATAGGAATGGGAGATGAGGTCCAAGGTCTGATGATGGAGCCGGAAGAAGGCTACAGGAACTCTGTGTTCAAACCATGCAACCCCATCGAGTTTAGGCTCATTTAATTCGTCTTGACGAGTTCTCTGTTGAGAAATACTCGTAGTTTCAAGGGTCTGATATCATTTGGAATCGTTGGATTTGCCTTGACAAGTACTATTATGGGAGATAGTTTCCAGAGCCTGATGATGGAGTCGGAAGAAGGCCACAGGAACTCTGTATTCAAACCATGCAACCCCATCGAGTTTGGGCTCATTTGATTCGTCTTGACGAGTACTCTGAATAGAATCCGGGGTCTGATGATGGAGATGGAGCTAAGAGAAGGTCACAGGAACTCTGTAATAAAACAGCAACTCCATCTAGTTTGGGCTCGTTTGATTCATTTTGACGAGTATTATGTTGGGAAACAGTGTCCAGGGTCTGATGATGGACCTGAAAAAGGCTACAGGAACTCTGTAATAAAACCATGCAATCCCATCGAGTTTCAGCTCATTTGATTTATCTTGACGAGTTCTCTGCTGAGAATTAGTTTCTAGGGTCTGATATAATTTGGAATCGTTTGATTTGCCTTGACAAGTACTATGATGGGAGATGATTTCCAGAGTCTGATGATGGAATCAGAATAAGGCCACAGAAACTCTGTATTCAAACCATGCAACCCCATCGAGTTTGGGCTCATTTGATTCGTCTTGAGCTTGACGAGTACTCTGTTGGAAAATAGAATCCAGGGTCTGATGATGGAGCTGAAATAAGGTCACAGGAACTCTGTAATAAAAAAGCAACTCCATCCAGTTTGGGCTCGTTTGATTCGTCTTTACGAGTACTCTATTGAGAAATAGTTTCTAGGGTCTGATAATGAAGCCGGAAGAAAGCCACAGGAACTTTGTATCAAAACCATGAAACCCTATCGACTTTGGGCTCGTTTGATTCATTTTGACGAGTAATCTGTTGGGAAACAGTGTCCAGGGTCTGACGATGGACCTGCAAAAGACTACAGGAACTCTGTAATAAAACCATGCAACCCCATATTCTAGTTTGAAATCGTTTGATTCGCCTTGACAAGTACTATGGTGGGAGATGGTTTCCAGGTTCTGATGATGGAGCCGGAAGAAGGTCACTGGAACTCTGTAATAAAACCATGCAACACCATGATCTAGTTTAGAATGGTTTGATTTGCCTTGACAAGTACTATGTATGATGGGAGATGGTCTCCAGGGTCTTAAAATGGAGCCAGAAGAAGTTCACAGCAATAAAACCATACAACTTCATCGAGTTTGGTTTTGTTTGATTTGTCTTGACTAAGACCTTAGACCCTATTTCTAGATGGTTCCCAGGGTCTCATGATGGAGCTAGAAAGTGGTAATGAGAGATCTTTAATAAAACGACACAACACCATTGAATTTGGGATCGTTTCAAACAAACCAGCCTAAATTCTAGGGTATTGCGTCATTTTATAACAGAGTTCCCATGGGCTCTTTCTGGCTCCATCATCCTTGGATTTTGTCTAAAGTTTTTGTCAAGACCAATCATACGAATCCAAACTCAATGGTGTTTCGTCGTTTTGTCAGGGTTTTATTACAAAGTTCCCACGGCCACCTTCTGGCTCCATCATAAACCTTGGATATCATCTAGAACCAGAGTCCTTGTCAAGACAAATTAGACGAGCCCAAACTCACTGGTTTGGGTCGTTTTATTATAGAGATACCATGGCTACTTTCTGGCTCCATCATCACCCTAGATATCTTTTAGGACCAGAGTTCTTGTCAAGCCAAACCAAACGAGCCTAAATTAATTCGACGGTGTTTCGTCATTTTATTACAGATTTGCCATAGCCACCTTCTGGCTCCATCATCAGAACTTGGATATCATCTAGTACCAGAGTCCATGTCAAGACGAATCAAACGAGCATAAACTCGATAGGGTTTCTTCATTTTATTACAGAGTTCCCATGGCCACCTTCTGGCTCCATCATAGTCTCATATTGTCTTGAAAAAATACACTGTTTTAATCAAGTATTTTAAGTGTACTAGCGACCCGCCCTCGCTTCGCTTCTTTCTTTTTTTGCACACCCTAAAATAAAACAAATATCGTACAGTCGTTACCTTTGCTCCAGAAGACGCGCATGAATTTATTTTCGCTCGCGTTATTTTTTGCGACAACTCCTAAGATATTCATTTAAATAGTATGGTGTTAAAGATTAAAATAATGTGCATGAAATGCTTCAGGTAACAGACGTATTTAAGTTGATAAGGATTAATACTGTATCCTTCTAAATAGCTTTCCAAATTACCGCATTGTATGTGACCGATTTTTTAGAAGATTATAATGGGTATAGTGAGCTATTCTTAAAAGATAGATATATGCCATCGCGGACTTTTTTGTAGATCTATAAAAGAGAAACAATTCCATCATACATTATTTTGTTATAGCTCAAAATTTTTATGCAGCGTTTTCGATGCAAGCTCCCAGTCGGCTTAATTTTTGGCAAAATCTTTAACTATTATCGTCATATTTCTACCAATTTAGATAAAACCTTAACTTATTATACACTTAAACCTTCCTCAAGGATCATTCTATCATTTGGTAAAAACCGCATGAAAATCCGTTTAGTAGTTTTTGAGTTTATCGCGAACAGATAGACAGATGCGGCGGAAAGACTTTGTTTTATAACATCTCGGCGGACGTAACCGGCGATGTGACGTCACGCCTTAAACGGTCAAGACCGCGCTGATTTTAAAAACATTCAACTTTGAAAATTAATAAAAAATTCAGTTTTTGAGATATCTAAAAAATTCTTTCACCATTATTTTTTAGATTTTACGTTTGATTTTTCTATATTATAAAATAATTACACTCATCTTCCCCATTGCTAGGTAGGCTAACTGCGAAGTTGTTACATTGAGAAGTAGTCGAGGATGAGAAATTGGCTAATTGATAAGTAGACGCCTGGCGCCGAAAGGGGTGTATCTACTTTATAATTAGCTATGATATGTGGACAGACTGCATAATATGATATTATCTTGACGATACACGTGGAGTGCAAAATGTCACGCACATGCTGCGCTGCGGACGGGCGCCAAGACCGGGAAACATTATGTTATGCCATACTAACCTAGCCTAACCACAGAATATAATAATAGTACGCCTAACCCAGAATTAAAAAAGTAGGTTTTGGTGAGCATTTACTAATTTTGGAGAACAAAATGATTTTTTTGGCATGCTAAAGTATTAGTTCCCATATTTTTTGCGCTTGCTTTTGCCGCCTCACCAGCCCCCTGACTAAGTCGCATTCTTAAAAATGATAACTTAATTTGTTCGCTTATCAAAGACGAAAGACGTTTTAAAAATCGATAGTTAACGAATATGTATGTTAATCCCATACATGGTATTTCGATTTTGGCTACAGTAAACGGCTTCCCTGAATTGAACAGCTTTTTATACCAAAAATACACGGTTCAACCAAATTACCTTTTCGACATTACCTGCGGTCTATCAACCCATCAAATGAACTAGACCTTGACCGTTATATTTTCCGCTACGCTATTATGGGCCCCATAAATCTACGCAATAGGTTAACTGGCTGTTATTTATTAAAAAGCCTTATCAGTATCGTGTTGGTGAAATGGAAATATATTTTCCAACCGACCTAATCAGTGCCAGAAAAACCTATATTGCGATAAGTTAGCAACGAAACGTGCAACAGAACGGAACATAATTACTAAGTCAAAAATCATGAAAATCGTGTGACGTAATTTATGGATGGCCCCAAATGACGTATGAGAGATGTATCTAGGTACTTGTATTGTTTAGCATAAATTATCATACAACGCTTTACCTTTTGCCATTAACCATAAGAACAGTTTTATTTATTCTTATGCATTAACCTCGCCTTATGATAAGGTTGAACCAATAGTCTAGTAGGTAGGTACTAGGCCATATTATTTCATATTTTTATTAAAAGGGCGCCGAGCGTCCGTCGTGTCGCCATGATTATTTCTTCTTTTTTGTTTTATTTAAAGTAAAATTGAGGAAAAGAAGACGGACAAGTTGTACTACTTACATTACTTTGATCCCGAAAATAGTACTGTTCCCGAGGGATAGAGAAATAACTGTTGACAAAGACGAAGTCGCAGGCGGCCACTAGTTTTATGAAAACAAAAAATATGGTAGGGGAGACCAGAAGGTCTAAATCACAACAAACACAGTTTGTTCGTCAGATTTGTCTTTAAATGTCATTATGCGTCAACCCTCATATTATGATGATGATACGAAAATTACTTGCGCTGAACATCAAGTTTTTATTGCCCTTTTGGAAATCTGACATCACCCCCCTGTCCTGTGTGAAACTTTTGAGACGATTTTGCTCCCATACAATAAATGTGTTTTTTTTGCCATTTTTCGGAACGGAATTCTTCGTGCGCGAGTCCGACTCGCATTTGGCCGGTTTTTTTCACTTTTCATCCGAATTCTCTGATCAGAAAATTCAAAGTTTTAAAAAGGATCCTTTGCGCAGGTGGAGAATGTAGCCAACGTGTGCACGCACGCGCTGTGCGTCGCGCCCGCGTCGTACGGCGCGCGCGAGCTGCTCACGCGCTCCGTGAACGCGCCACAAGCGATCGCCGCCGTGGTGTACGGCCTTGCCCTCTGCCTTCTGTTTGCTGTCTCAACCACCTTCCACTCCGTATGCTGCTGCCGATCTGACAAGTAAGTTGAGACTAAACTTATTGCAGTAGACATGTACGCTCTCAGGAACGCGCTGCTAGCGATCGGCGCCGTGATGTTTAGCCTCGCCCTCTGTTTCCTGTCTCAACCACCTTCTACTCTGTAAGCTGCTGCCAATCTGACAAGTTGAGACTAATACATTGGAGTAGAGGCACGCACGCTCTCATGAACGCGCCCCAAGCGATCGCCGCCGTGATGGGCTCGCCCTCTGTTTCCTGTCTCAACCACCTTCCACTTCGTATGATGCTGCAGGTCTGACAAGTAAGTTGAGACTAACCCTTAATGTAGAGGCACGCACGCAGTGAACGCGCCGCAAGCGATCGGCGCCGTGATATTCAGCCTCGCCCTCTGTTTCCTGTCTCAACCACCTTCCAGTTCCACTCAGTATGCTGCTGCCGATCTGACAAGTAAGTTGAGACTATACTTATTGCAGTAGGCATGTGCGCTCTCAGGAACGCGCTGCAAGCGATTGCCGCCGTGGTTTTTGGCCTTGCCTTGCCCTCTACATCCTGTTGTCTCAACCACCTTCCACTCCGTATGCTGCTGTTACGCCGACTTCTTTCTCATAATGCACTCACGCTGTCAGTGGTCGCGCCGCAAGTGAACGCTCACCTACGACCTCGTCTCTCAACTTACTATAATACCTTCCACTCCGATCCGATTGAGGAAAAAAGACAACTCAACTCACTAAAGCAATATTCTGTTTTCACTTTACGAGCAAATAATGCTGAATTAGTTATACGGCGAAGTGCCAATACCTCCTAACTATGCGAAGTGCTAATACCTCCTAACTGTTAAAATCCACTCAAACTAGGAGATTTTACTAAAACATGCGAATGATGCCTTTGAATTAAAAAAAGTTAAAGATAAAGATAAAGATATTTTATTTGCTTGAAATGCGGTAAAAAATACATGTGGTGTTATAATCAAAAGATCGTACACATTTCGCTACATCTAGCATGCAAATTTTTAAAGATGATTATAAATTAAAGAAAATTAAGTTCTTGAAAAAGTGTCAGTTAGGAGGTTATTGGTTCTGGTCATTTTTATCTTGACATCGAAAAGGTACACTATCGATTACAAACTTGAGAGGACACTAGTATCGACATATTCAAGTTTAAAATACCCTTCGACATTCAAAGTGTCAAAGCTTGAACCTATTGTTGCGTCTGTCCGGAAGCTGACGTGAAATGAGAAAACAAAAGACGTGGGAAGCCAGCCAGCGGTGGAATGGAAACCAGCCATTATGTATTCTGTGACCAGCCTCCCACGCGATTGTAACCGACGTGACACCTACGATTAACTCGATAGCTTGGACGACTCGATAGTCAAGAAGTTTATTTATAAAAGCGAACACAAACAGATCGCTACAGGAGGCGTTCCAACTATTATTTACGAGGGTGGATCCAAAAGTTCTAAGCCCGACCATGAAAATGAAAGAAAAGTGGGTCTCAATTAATTTTTATTTTTCGACATAGTCTCCATTTAGGTCAATGCATTTCTTCCACCTGACCTGCAGCTTGTTTATACCTCCGTAAAAAATGATTCCTGAAGGTTGTCAAAATAATCATTTACTGCGGCTATCACCTCGTTCCTGTCCGAAAATTTCAAACCACCTAAGTGTTTTTTTTAAATTTGGAAATAAGTGGTAGTCTGAGGGGGCTAAATCCGGCGAATAAGGTGGATGGGGCAATATTTCGTAGCCACAATTATGGATTTCAGCCATTGTTTCAGCTGAAGTGTGAACCCGGGCGTTGTCTTGATGGAACAACACTTTCTTCCGTAACATACCCGGCCTTTTTTCTTTAATTTCTTCCCTTAGTCGTCGTAAAAGGTTACAATAATAACTTGAATTTATAGTTTCGCCCTTTGGTAAATAATCCACGAAAATAATTCCCTTTGCATCCCAAAAAACTGAAGCCATGACTTTGTTGGTCGACAAAACGACTTTAGCTTTCTTTGGAGTAGGAGAGCCAGATCTTTTCCACTGCTTCGATTGTTGCTTAGATTCAGGAGTATGGTGGTGAACTCAGCTTTCATCCATGGTAACAAACCGGGATAAAAAATCCTCTGGAACTACCTCAAAAAGCTCCAAACAGTCACGGGAAATTGTGAAACGAACTCGTTTTTGTTCAGCTGAAAGCAATCTCGGAACCCAACGAGCAGAAACCTTATGGAACCCCAATTCTTGAGTTACAACATTTTGTACCCGACCATAACCAATGCCTGTGATCTCAGCTATCTTACTGATGGTCAATCTTCGGTCACTCAGAATAAGATCACATATTTTTTCGATGTTTTCCTTCGTGGTAGATGTTGAAGGCCTACCAATCCTAGGGTCATCTTCAATACTCTCCCGACCCTGCTTAAACTCAGCCACCCACTTTTTTACACTGGAATACGATGGAGCTGACCCACCTAAAGTGCTCACCATATCTTGATGAATATCTTTTGGTGATAGGCCTTTTTACTGAGGTACTTGATCACTGCTCAGTGTTCAATTTTCTCCATTATTGAAAAAGATGTCAGATAGCATCAAACAAATGATCACAAAAAAAATATGGCTTGCAGTATCGGAACGAAACTTCGCACATTTACTATTGAAGAACCATACTAAAGAGTGAGGGTAGATTTACAAAACTGTCAAAGCTATTTAGGCCACGAATTTTTGGATCCACCCTCGTACTTTGTGGTTTTGAACCTTTTCTGAACGGTAGTACTTATATCTATTCTGTGGTTCTGTGATCAAGCTCTGATACTGTATCTCGCGAGTAATCCCATATTTTACCACTTTTTTCAATTTTATCACGAGCTTTTCGCGCGTTGTACTTATTGGTAGGTATCGTGTTTTTCCACTTCCCGCCATCTATTCTATATTTTAATGGATTCTGACGAACAAAGCCTTTATACTGAAACAGTAGGTTTGTTTAAATTTTCATTGAGACTCACACTAATTACGGGTCTGGCTCTGGTTTTACTTTTTTATTGTTTTCTAGGCTTAACATAATTATATTTCTCGGTAATGGTATTGATTTTAATGAACCGATATTTAATTTATGGAGGATGGAGAAATATAAATTACTTTGTGTATTAAGTCAAATGATGTAGGTACACTAAAACATGGTCGATTGACTTTTTAAAACGGTTAAGCAGTCATCAAACAAACTTCATACATAAGTGCTTGCTTATTACCTATTTGTAAAAGATTTAAAAAATAGTTGAGAGTTGAGTTTAACTTTTTCTGTTGCCGATTTAGCACCTAAAGTAATAGTAACTTAATACCATGAAAAGGCTTATGCGAAAATAGAAATAATCCTCGACGTATAGCCATCTTAAGGTTTCCTCTTACGGGCCAAGGTCGCCCTAGGAAGTAGACCTTCAGCCACGGTGACGGCGGCGGGGCGTCGTGTGTTATTTTTAGTAAGTACTTATAGATTAGCGATTATGAAACTTTAATACCGGCCTATGTATTTTCGATACTCTGTACGTAATTAAAATAGGTTGTTTGTTTTCACTGTACGAAAATTAGTAAAAAGAAGGATGAAATTAAGAGTATTTTTTACACACACACAACTCGTGTTGTGTAAAATTTTATTTTCTAAACTCTCCGACCGTTTTTTTTTTCTAAAATGAGCCATCCTCCTTGACCATCACTAAGGAAAGCCTCAGCGGGGATATAAAAAGGGTCCATGATCATGATATAGTGGTTCGTATCTAAGTATAAAATAAATCGTGGCTTTGTGAGCTGTAGACCTCGTGTTTGTGACATTTTTGGTCATTTTCGAGTCTATTTTTTTCTCGAAATACTAGTTAGACAAAAAATATCGAATCTGCCTGTCAATACCTACATCGTAAAAAACCTATGTATTAAATAGTCCACATCTCATATTCTCTACTTCGTATTACGACTAAATCGCGTAATGACATGCTCACAAAATTTCATGAGAATCGGTTGAGAAATGGGACCTGTAGACAAACGAACTGACAATACGAAAGCATATTTGCCCAAGCTAAGCAGAAACACTTCGCACGGTCTATAAGTCAAGGGTTGTGCATTCTAAATTTAACAATTGTTTTCAGTAAAGTGAAGCACTTCCTACACCGGTGCGACCGGGCGATGATCTACATCTTCATCGCCAGCTCGTACTTCCCGTGGCTGACGGTGGGCACGCTGTCCTGCTGGATGCTGCGCGAGCTGCGCTGGGCCATCTGGCTGCTGGCCGTGCTCGGCATCACTTACCAGCAGATATTCCACGAGCGGTACAAAATGCTGGAGCTGCTTCTGTACCTCGTCATGGGGCTGGGTCCTGCTGCCATCATAGTCACTTCTAATGTAAGTTTGATGATTTTCACGCTGTATCATCAGTTCTATAGCCACTATGGCGGAGTGGTTCTGGAACGGGCTGATCAGCATTCTAAGAAATATAAGGATCAGAGTTTTCAGTTTCAGGATTTCCATTACATTTTTATGCTAATTTCACGGTTTTTTTAAACATATCCTCTCTTAGAATGCTGATCAGCTAAGTGATTGCGTAAAGTCAATCATATATTCATTTGACTGTTCATAATGTATCATAATAATTATGTCATCCCATACAAATTGCAGCCGATTGAATACGATATGAACTGTCAAATGAATACGATTACCTACGCAATTCCAATTCCAACCGTTACATTGTCTTTTATACTGATAGGAAACACCAAATAAGTAGTATAAATCCAAAAGAAATCCTAATATTTTATTTATTTAAAACCACGCAACCGTCGAAAAAAGTAATACCAAAAATCTAGTCAATCAAGAAGATTTATCTAAGTAAATACTTTGAAATTTTTGGTGCATCGTGTTTAATAAACCTTGTGATGTGAATTACCTATGGAGTATTTCTACAGTTAATTATACGAGTTGGTAGCTAAATCTGTTGCAGTTTTGGCAACGGCCTGCACTTGCAGCGTTTTAGCGCATGCTTCCGGACAGTAGGTACCTATCAATATTAAGAGGAAAAATAAATTATGTAATAGAATAACCGGTCAAGCCGATCGTCTCGGTGCTCTGTTATCTATGAATTTCCATATGTGAATACGATATTATGGTGTTGCACAAGTGTCCCTTACTCGCGACCTTTGAACAATGATAAAGACCGTTAGAAAGTGGCACACGCAACGCAGTGTAAAGATTTAACTCAACTTACGAATCGAAGTCCGATGTTTTATTAGGTATATATATATAACTGCTTTTTATTTTCTACTGCTGCTGTAAAAAGGGAACGGATGCTAATAAGTGCCATAAGTCTGCAAAGTGATTAAGCAGTTTACCTTTCTTTAACCCTTCAACGCCCGAAAAATGAGACACAATAGAAAATCTATTGTGTCTTGGTCGCCAGCGACCGCTCCGGCGTTAATGAATTAAATAAAACATACATGTATTTTACCACCGTTGATAGCCATGATCAACTCGAAAGGTATTTTCCAAACGGTTTTAAATATATCGGTAATTCAGTAATTTTTTACGAGTAAAAACTACCACAGAGTTTTCGTTTTTAAAGTAAGTTGATAAAGACGAAAATGTAGCTAGCATTAATTTCTGTTTCGTTTGTAGCTTTTAGAATGTAGTTAAAATATTTAACATGGCGAGGTCTGCCTTGACGGGGCTTGCTTCATGATATTTTATTTAACATAGGTACCTACTGTTAGTAATTTGTTATACTTACTTAGATAGAGGCACACATACCTACCTCCAAAAGCTTTAATGGAATAGGCTTGTTTCCATTAAGAATAAATATAATGGATAGGGGTTTATAATGATTAATTATATTATGGAGAAAATAACAAACAATTTTAATTATTAAAAGCGTTAAAGATTAATAATATTTTTAAAAATAAAATTCGTAAAATGAAACCTTTAGTCACGTGACAGTAAACACCAATCAGAAAGCGTTACGTCACGCCGTGCGAAACTCCAATCTTGTCTTTGACGTTTCGAGTATCACTACCGGAGGCGCGTTCCAAACCTACACTCCGAGTGCAACCTAACCACAACCGAACGCAAGTTTTAGCCACTTTTTCCGTATTTCTCCATTGTTTGGAACATATAAAAATAACTGGTTTGGCGTTTTTATAGTCGTGCTATCACACTGGGGCACTATACAGTACTTATAATATGAGAAATTCATTTTAAACGATAAAAACTAGCTATAACGTACGAAGACACGATCGCTCTTTGGTTTGTTTCGCACGGCGTGACGTCATTCAAGACGCCATGACAGTCTTGTGCGTTTTGGAACCAAATTAAAATTGGTTTTTTAAAACGCTAAATTTATAATGTAAACGCTCGATTAAAAATAAATAAACCTTTTTTTTCGATAAAATGCCTAATAAGCTAAAATATTAAGCAGTTATTGAAATTTTGTCAACTAGCCTATTCTACTATGATGGAATGGAGTTCATTAGGTGCAGTTCTTATTATTAATTTCGTTTAACTTTTCTTGATGTTGATAATTATTAATTTGATAATTTCTGTAATATGCAAGTATCAATCCTTGTGCTTTTCTATGCATAGAATAAAAGTGAATTACCTACTTTAACTAGACTAGAGCGAACAAGATTCAGTTGAAAATCAGATTTTTATATTTCAACAGAAAAAACGCGCGTAAAAAATATCTATAAGTACCTATATTTAGTTATTCATGAGAGACCTTTATAAGCCTGTAGTTATTATTCCATAAAAAAGGGAAAGTAGTTTTACGACAGATGCCTAGGTATATTGCTTTCATCATAATATTCAATACAATTATCAGAAGAGAATGCCATCCACTCTCTTTTATTAGAAAATTTTAACAGGGACGTGAGTGAGCTCTCCAAGGATTTGCGTACAGAAATGATGAGCTGGATTCTAATAAAATTCTAAGACGAAGTACCTAGGGGTTAGAATGTTAGATACCCTAACCATCACCCACTACAATTTCGCGATGTGGATAATTTACAGTGACCACAACGCGTTGTGGGCTGTTTTTTCGCTCGATGAGCGTTTTCGGTCTTTAAGAATAGTCAGTTCCTCAATTCCGGATGAAGTGGGCTTCCACTTAAACTCTACCACTGTCAATTGATATGAAGGCCAAGCAATTCCCCTTTATGTTTAAAATAGTCAGAAATTTGGACCAATAAATAATGTCTTAACTTAGTAAATGATAAGGTTCCGCTGGAACTAGGGTGACCAAACGTCAGGATTTTTTGGTCCCTGTCAGGATTCCGGCCGGAGTTGAAAAATGTTAGGAATTTTTTGGATTATTCACATCACAATCATCAAATATTATTAAATAGTACATTACTAAATATTACAAAGTAGTTTGTATATAATTTATTTAACCGTTGTTATTTTGAATGGGAAAGCCAGCTCGGCCAGCTGTAATTTCGGTTTGCGTATAAATTAAAACTTCAGCATTCCGGAAACGGAATTTTAGCTAACTATTTGGCGAACTTCCACCTATCACCAAAATTTCGTAATCGTAAAGAGTTAAAACGATTGTTATTGGACTTAAAGCTAAAAATCGGTTAAAGATATTTTACATTTTGTATAGGTTGCCTGTATCTAAGCGAATTGATTTAATTTCCATAGTCAATTGTGTTCAATAAGTTTCGTAATTAATTGTGAAACTCGTTCAATTCAAACCAGCAAAGGTTATTATGTCGCCAAATTATTGGTTCACCTTTTGAATATTGATATCCTTTTGTTTGCTAAGCCTGAATTGATATGCATAAATTAATAGGTTATGCCTGCAAATTCGTCCGCGCGATTTTTTATTTCTTTCCGGTAACAATGCTTGTTAAAATCATGAAATTGGTCTGCTCTAATATAAAACCACCATGTCGATTTTCTGTCTGTCATATATATTTAAAAAAATATTAAACCATAACCTAACCTATATATTTGTTTACTAATCTGTGCCGAAACTGCTCAAGTGCTGCCTTATTTCATCTGTTAGCAAACTTGATCTCTATTTATCATCAATATGTCTTTAATTTAAACTACCGATACTCATTCAGTAAATAATAACTAATAAAATTAAATGGCAACGTGCCCGTTATTACAGTAGCATATTTGGAAAACAAAACCTCTGAAAACTGAGAAATTCCAACTCGCGCTTGACAGTACAGTTAATCACAAAGTACGTGGCGGCGGCGGCGCTCCGTAGGATTATTACTGGCTGTGAATGCTGTGATGGGTTGATTCCCGTGTTTTTAGTGATTTATTGACTGTGTTCGATCGTAAAGGAGCCATTGTCTGATTTGTGGGTGTATTTATAGAGCGCGTTACGACCGCTCGGCTACTCGGCTGATTGCGCACATTTCACCTTAACGTGCGGTGCAGTAAAGTTAGGCAGTTTTTAACGATATAATATTTTCTTGGTTTCATTTATTTTCTTAGAACGGACTATGCTTTATTTTATTGCAATATGCTTTAAATTGTTTGATTTACTTCCAATTAGATAATTTAGCCCAGTGATCCGCTTATTGACCCAGATTACCTATGAGTGTCCAACTGCCACTTACGTTACGAAGTAGGATCGTGTATTAAATAAAGCCCTCCAAAACAGTACATTTGAAAGAGAACTTAAAAATATTTAATTGGTCAAACCTTATTACAATTTAAAAGAATATTTTGAAGAAAAGATTTTATAACCTTGAATTTGTTTCCTATTTTTCCATATTTTATGTTGTTGTTATTTTTAAATTAAAATTGCTTTATTTTTAACGCCACTATACCTTGAAAAGGTGAAATTGTAATACCTAACATCTTTAATTCACTCAATACTATTGTATGTACTATTTTATTACAAACTTCATGTGGAATAAATGAATATGAATATGAATTAGAAGTAGATTGCATAGAAAAAAACACTTGACTGATGCTTTGTAGTTAATAAGATATCTATATCGCTGTAAGATGCTTCCTCTCCAACTTTAAAAAGACTATAATAATAATCAATATTTTTTCAATATAACTGACTGGTTCCTAGAAAATATTATAGATAGGTAAGATATACATGCGGTTTTGTTTGTCTCGTTTGCGAATCATTGACCTTGCGTAAGCGGTAAGTATGGCTGCTTTAGTTGTTTGATGGTGAGTTGATGATAATGACGGTTGTCCACAGCACCAGTTCCCGGCGATGTCAGACCTGAAGCTGGGCGGGCTACTGTACCTGATGGGAGTGTTCTTCTTCAAGTCCGACGGGCGCATCCCGTTCGCGCACGCCATATGGCACCTCTTCGTCGCGCTCGCCGCCTCCGTGCACTACCTCGCCATACTCCGACACTTGTTCCCCGAACTTAAACCTTAAAGACTGCCCATCATCCTATTGAATCTCGATTAATAGAGCTCTCTACCTATTTTTGTATCCCAACTCGACCCCAAGGCCACAGTTTAAATAATTTACTCAATCATCGTCCCCGCCGCGAGACGCAGTTTAAACCTTTGTACGCCCGTTCTGTGGCTTTTGTGTAGGGTTGCACGGCGCATGCGCCGGCGCCGACGTGTCGTGTGATTGTCATTGTACACTTGGATCTCAGTTCCATGCTGTTGAGTTCGAATCGAAGATCTGAATATGATTGCATATCTCCATACTCGTGCTTGCGATGATATTAAGCATGAGTTTACTCAAAGATCTGATTTTAAGCCATAGTCGTTTACCTATAATCTCATTGTAATTCGTAGTCGTATGTTTGTTGTAAGTATTTAATTATTTTTTCAAAAAGTAGATAATGAGAGTACATAATTAGTACTCAATGAACAGCATGGACCGCAATCGGCCAAATAGAATATGATTGAAATCTGTGTATATTTTGTAAGATATTGTTGAAAGTTATTAAATTGTTGTAGTGTTTGTAGTCAAATCTCAGAATCTCGAGACCAATCCAACCTTTTTAGAGTACCTGTATAAAGAGTCAAGGGGTTTTTAGAAAAGTTTATACCTATACTTATATAAATCCAGATTTTTTCAGTAAGGTCTTTTATACACCTCAATGTGACTTTTCCTTAGGATAATTCGTTATACCCACGTACATTTTAGCGTAGCTAGTTCAATGTACCATCTCAAATCAGATCTTAATCTAAACGGTTTTAAAGTGTCCATAATTTCGTTCAGTAAATAAATTAGACTTATTTATTGTCCCAATTTAGGTAATTTAAGAATTGCTCAATCGTATGACTAGGTAATTTTTTGCTAGACTTCCAAATCTAATATTAGTGTTTTAACAAAATTATTTATCTGTATTGAGCGATGATAACAAATGGAATGATAAAATAAGCATTGTTCCTTGTGGTGTCGAACAATCGTGTTTGTTTAAATAGGACATTCCGATAGAATGCAGATAGAATGCATGCCGTCATTCCACCGTCTCCCTGAACTCGCACTGCCGGGTTATCAACAGATCTTTTCATTCATCAATATTGTAAAGTTCGTTCCAGTCTATTACGTTTATATAGTATTATATTTTCTGTAGTTTTATACATAAATTATTGTACGGAAGGGCTGTCGCCGAATATTCTAAGACACACTGCTACGCAGTGACTGCAGATTATAAACTTACGTACCCACGTAAAATTGTAAGTTTGTAAATAAAAAATGTGTATTAAATAAGTAACCCAGGGAATTTTCTAACTTAAGGCCCCTATATACCTCAAGTGGCGCCCTCATCTTTATTAAATTTATTGCTCACTAAGTGCGGTCAACGGCACGCCGGGCTTCCACGACAGCGTAATGATATTAAATCAATTTTATACTTAAATGCAAAGCTATTAAGGTTGACAATAAATCACAGATTTTTGACAGTTTTGTATAACCTCATGTGCTGCTGACTGTACATATTGTATCGAAAATTCACATGTACAGATTAAAGCTAAGTAAGCCAAGATTGTATAAATTTGCATGCTTAGTAATAGGCGAAACATGATAATGTACAAACAAATTTTACCTTCCATCTTATTTACCATGTTTGAAGCAAATAAATAAATGATTATGATTAAGGATCTTTAGCTTATTTACAAACAATAATCTCAGTAAAATCTAGTTCGCTGTAGTAAGTACTTTACTTAATTCTCTTCGGTAGTTTAGCAAAAGAGCAATAAGTGGCACTTAGGCATTTTTGTCAACTACTACTACAACGAACTATATTTTACTGAGATTATTGTTTGTAAATAAACTATAGAACCTTGGCTTGAATCTGTACATGTGAATTTTTGATACATTATGTAGGTGCTTAGCGAGCAATCAATTTAATTGAGATGTGGGCTCCACTTAAGGGTGATAGTCGTCTTAACTTTCATATCCCTTTGACTTTTAATAATTTTATCATAAATTCTAAAACGACTGGACGTTATCCTAGTAAAATATTTACGTATAATTTTATCATTTTGGAACGAGCATGTTCTAAGATAACATTCCCATAAACTAACCACATTATTTATTACTAATACCTACTAAAACAAAATTCAAAGCGATATGCAGCTTGAATGTGGTTAAATGATTCATTACTTTTGTATTTATCTTTAACCCGGTTTATTGTTTCTAGTCAGTTAATTGCTACAAATAAATTGTGTTTTGTACCTAAATGAATTAAATTGTATATAAAGGTATTTTTAGAAAGGACAGATTAAGATTATGTTTATACTTATTCCATGTTCTGTTGAAAATAATTATTTGGTCATTTTCGATGGATTTTTTTTGATTGTATACAGAGTAATGTAAAACATATTATTTAACAGTGATTATTTTCTATGTATCGGTACATAGGTGCTTTTTGAATTGTTTCAATGAAGATACAATCAAGGGCGTACATGATATAAATGTCAAATCTCCTCAATCGATTGTAAACATTATTTTCAGTAAATAAGGTTTAATATCAATAGAAATTAATATATCCTGATTATGTAGTTTGAAGTCATGAAGAGACGTTACAATTATACATAAATGAATACTTAAACCTTATTTATTTCACCAAATATTTTTCTGTCGGAAGTGAACGATTTCGGGTTAAATTATTTGAAAATATTTAAACCGGTTAGTCAAGGTTATCACAGGGTAATTTGGTATATAATACATGACATTACATGAGTGCACAAATCTCATGGTTAATTTACCATGACGGTGAAATTCGTAATATTAATGTATAATGTAATTTGAAACAAATATTTAAAATTATTTCAAGAACGTTAGAAAAGTTGTAGATTTATTTAGTTAGATAGGCCAACAGCCAAGTGGCGCCCCCATCATTGAAAAAGATATTTCATGCTGAATACATAAAAAATATAATAAATCTTTTACAGGATTGAATAGGAATAGGTTGGCACTGTTGTTACTATTAACTCAGTTGAAAAATATAGTAAGGTGTAATTATAAATAGCGAAAGTGCTTAAAATGACCATTTTGAATAGGTATTTTAATGATGGGGGCCGGGGGCGCCACCACAAAATCGCCTTAAATATTGGCATCGAGGCGTACGGCAGTTGACGTTTAAGAAATGTAATTTGTAAGTTAAAGAGTGCAAAATAATTTTAGGGACCGGTAGAATACGTAGTATGGGTTTTTTATTTTAGGGGAGGGTCTAGTAGGGTCCTGCATTGGTAATATTTGGTCCTAGTCTCACTAAATACATAACCTAACCATGGAATTAAGCTATACAGTTATGTCAATCAATTACCACCTTTTAGTAAGTAGAATATTAATATTAACGCCAAAAATTATTGTTATCCAAACGTAAATTATTTGAGTCTTCCAGACATTTCAATAGATAATGTATTTAAATTCCCTTCACATTCCTTTATTTTTCATGTGCTACAGACCTGTCATTCAGTCTTAGTTATAGATACAGACTTATAATATTCATAGATATTATTTGAGAAAGTTTTATTATGTATAATATGTAGTATTTTATGTATAATCAGCAACCTTGGGTTGCCACAATATGTCAAATTTTCTCAATCAATTTTGAACCAATGTTTATATACAGTCAAAAGTTTAAAATGGGTTAAGGCGACTTTATATGAAACACTAGCACCAATCCCGCAAAAAATACCATGTCAATACTTACACAATTTATTAAAAATCCAAGGTCCCCTCGCAGAATTTCAATTGTTATTTAAAAACACACAAACTCAGTGACGAATAAAATGTTTGCAGTGTTGTTAATATCATTGAGTGTTGGTGCTGAAAAAAGCTAAAAACGGCCGTCGATTTGATTTTCATTGAAAAAAGCCACAATCAATTATCTGTCATTAAGTTTTTGTGCTTAATAAATAGCTATTGATATTTTGCAATTTTTAATAAATTGTGTATTTTTACACGGTAATAAAGTCGCCAGTTTTGTATTAACTCAATACAATAGTATGTGACAATTATAAATTACAATGGAAATTTGGTATTACACTTCGGTGTCTGTTAATAAGTAGTTTGATTCAGTAATTTTCTAGTTTCAAATTGGCTGATGCAATGTAAATAGGTAGGTATACCGAATTGTCATTGTAATTTACACCTGTTAGTTGTTATGTTTATTCGGTTTGCTTTTAGAAAGTGGCTGATTACAAAAACTGCTAAAGTACAGGTTCAAATAGTGTTAGCGGTGCAGTAAATATGTATAAATTAAACCCTGTTTATTTTAAACACCTTTTAGTACCTAACATCAGGATATTTTGTTTTCAAATTAATTATTTTAGAATAGTTTGGCGCTAATTTTGCATGATGTAAGTACTGTGGTATAGCCAACATCCCTAGTAAAGTAGTAAATATTTATTCCAAATACCTATATAACTATAAAGCATAAAGGAAGAGCATAGGCATACCATAATATGTTATTACAGATTAACATTATTAATATAATATTGTTTATCTTCTATTAAACAATAATTTATTGTGTGCTTTCCTTTCTCAGAAATGCTCGAAGTAGAAATACATCGAGCCTTTTGAGTTAAACTTAGACATTTGAATGTGAATGAAATAATAAAATTGTTGTCTGCATGTTGTGTTTATCTACAAAGTGTAACATTGTATGTATGTATGTATATTGTTGTACGAGATAAGATGATACTGTACATGCTTGTATTGGTGGTATTGCCCAGTGATTGTTCTAAAATTTTTTAACAGATACTAGAATGTTACCTTTGATAATGGACCTTGGTATAGTTTTGTAGAGGTTTTGGAAACTCAATAAAAAATAATTATCAGAATGTTTGTATTAATTATTTATTTTATGAATAACACTACAAACTTATTTCACACATTTTGTCTGTTTTCTGATTAGTATGGTCATAAATATTGTGGTATGCTTAAACATAAAATGGTAGAAGAGACATTATGTAATAATCACATTTTGGAAACTGTCTTGATTCCCAATATTTCAAAGCACTTTTCCATAACACGAGCAGTTACTTCACAAAGCATCAATCTCTCATAAAATATATTTACAATTTCGCCTTCTTTATTTTTCTCAACACAATAACATTTGTCATAAAATTCAGTGAATGCTGATGAGATTTCATACAAGTATTCACATAAAGTATGGATATATAAATCATTTGCTACTTTAAGAATTACTTCTGGGAACCTTATAAGTACTTTTCCAAGTTTCCATTCCGCTTCATGACTGAATTTTATACCAGTCTTCTGTGCTCTCTCTAGCAAATCTTCAATGGAAACTTGTGCAGTTCGAGCTATGGACCGGATTCGAGTCAAAGCATACAACAGATAAACAGCTGTGTTGCCTTTGTCATCTAACATTTTGTCAAATGAAAAGATGTAGTCATTGATTCTGTTATGGGAAAGATCTGCATACTTAATACAGCCATATGCAACTGCTTCCTGAGCTTGTTTCAGTTCTTCTGGAGTTAATACTTTATCCCTCTCTTTCTCTATTAATTTATCCAATGATCGCTTCAAGCCTTCATCTAGTAGCTCTATAAGCCTTACTGTGTCACCTGATCTTGTTTTAAACTTTTTCTTATCTTCTCCTAAAACTACGCCAAAGCCTACATGTTCTATATTCTGACCATTTTTCAGAATCCTAGCACGCTTGGCACAAGCTTCTAATACTACGAAATGTGTATGCTGCCCAGCATCTGTGACATAGATGAATCTGTCACCCTTTTCTTCTTCAACTCTTTGTCTAATGGTACTCATATCAGATGTGTCATATGTATATCCACCATCAGACTTAACAATTGTCAAAGGTATATTATCATGGTTATCTGGATTCCCCCACATAATTAATCTTCCTTCATCCTCTTCTAAGAAACCATTATCCTTCAGGAAAGCAACTTCCTTAACCATTCTACTCTGGTAGAAGGATTCACCTCTATCAATAATTTTAATATCAAGACGGTCATAGACTTTCTGGAACTCCTGCCTTGATACTTCACAAATCAACTTCCAAGCAGCAATATAATCAGGATTTCCTGATTGTAACTGGACAACACATGTATATGCTCTCTTTTTAAATTCTTCATCTTCATCAAATCTTTTTTTAGATTCTTTGTAGAAAGCTTGCAAGTCTGATATTGGTGGAGAATGAGTTTTGTAATCTGGATATTTATCTTGTAAATGAGCAATTAACATACCAAATTGAGTTCCCCAGTCACCCAGATGGTTGATCCGAAGTACATCATGGTTCAGAAACTCAAGAGTGCGACAAATACTATCACCAATAATTGTTGATCTTAAATGTCCCACATGCATCTCTTTTGCTATATTTGGAGATGAAAAGTCAACCACTATTCTCTCCCTTTTAACTGGGGGTGGTTTAATACCAAATCGCAAAATAGAGTTAAGGATATGCTCAACAAATGGTTTATTCAAGTAAATGTTCAAAAACCCAGCTCCTGCTACTTCTATTCTCTCAATAAGAGGTGATGATGGAGTTTTATTCAAAATATTATTTGCAACTTCTCTTGGATTTGTTTTAATATTTTTTGCTTTTAATAGCTGTGATATGGGCATGGCAGAGTTACATTGATAGTCCCCAAACTTAGGATTGTTACTTGAAAGAGTGATGACTATGGGTGGGTCTTCTAAAGTAGCATATGCTGATGTTATAGCATGTTCAAAAATATTTTTAAGTTCATCCAGGATACAGATATTACCTTCTACGGAACTAATATCGGTAATTGTTGGTCGTTTTCTAACTTGTTTACTCACAGTATTCTTAGAAGATGAGGAGCTTTCAGCCTTGATAGCATTTTCCAAAATAGCTAAACGATGTTTTAGCTTTTCATTATCTGCTAATAATTTATCCAAACGCTGATCATTCACGTACCTGAAGTCACCGTTTGAAATTTTATCCAATTCTTCTTCTATTGCTTTGGCTTCCGTTTCAGCCTTGCTAGTTCTCTCTTCTAATTCCTTCTGATGTTGATCGGTATTCGACATTTTGATGTCAATTTATTATTGGAATTGCAAATACTAACTAAATATCATACAGTATTTCATGAAATAACAATACAAAGATACCAATGTTGAGATTGTTGAGGTTATTTTTACACACCGCACGATTTTCTTTTCGACTTTTGACTGACAGTGACAGCAGAGGCGCGTTCCAAACCTACACTCCGAGTGCAACCTAACCACAACCGAACGCTCTAAGGGCGTTCCAAACATTAGAGCGTGACGTTCGGTTGACACAACCGGCCCGTTCCAAACGTCAGAGCGTTGCAACCAAACAACCATCAAAAATGATGGTTGTAAAACGCTCTGACGTTTGTCTATAGAAAAAATGTCAATGTCATTTGACATTATTTTGTATTTTTGATGTTTTTATGTCTAATTTTTTAAATAATCATGGTAGATCCTCAAAAAAGGAATTTTATTTGATTTAGTATAAAGAAAAGTTTAAATTATTCGTATTCCAAATGGAAAATGAAGAATTTGTATTGACATTGACATTTAAAGTTCTTGGTCGTTCCAAACCTTAGAGCGAGTTAAAAAACAACCAAACAACCGACGCTCAAACGTTCTGAACGCAACCCATATGATTGACGTGTACGTACGAATGTGTGACGTGACGTGACAGACAAGAGACTGACTGGGTGCATTCCAGCACACCAACCGCTAAGTCATCAATCGCCTCAGTATACATTTTAATACCATGGAAAGCAATATATTTTTTTACTTTCCATGGTTAAAAAATGTGCTCTATGGCGATCAATGACTCAACTATTAGTCTACTGGAATGCACCCAATCTATATTAGTATATATATTGTATATATATTATATAGTGTATATATAATTATATATATATTAGTATTCTTGATCGAAGCTCAACGTGCACAAATCTCGTAAAGTCAATGAGGGCATTCCAGCAGGATAATCGCGGAGTCGTCATGGAGTAAATTTTGACCATGTAAAGCAAAAAAAAAACACATTAGAAACAAATAAAATTTTACGATATAAATGTAGGTACTATGGTGATCAGTGACCTAGCGATTGGTTTGCTGGAATGCACCCCCTACGTAAAGAGAAAAGTGTAGGTTTTGTCCGTTCTGAAACAAGTATTTTTATTTTAGTTAAATAATAAATGCACCATTTCATCTGCGAATCTCATTAAAATTATAATCACAAACTTAAAATAATATCGTCATTATTTTGGTGAATTTACGCTGTAGTATTTGTTATATTGTCTGTGCGCTGCGCTCTACTTTCATTGATTTTATGCGAAGTTGTTATAGCAACCAAGGTCAAACAAACAGCGGCAAAATATGTTTCAAAAGTGGCAAGTGTGAATGAAGTAATAAATCCGAAAACCAAATACTTTTCTTAATTACATGTTAAATATTTTATATAAAATTTGCATTATTAACTGACTGTTGGTAGTGCAATGAATTTTCAATGTACTTACCTAATATAATTTTTATAGTGTAAAGTATTTTTAAAGTTGCTTTAGTCTCATGGCTCAAGGATGGCACATAAACAAAATGGGCATGAATACGCGACGAAAGACAGGGAAATACCGTACTGGCTTGAGGACATTACCAAGTGAGTCTTTCCATCAAGCAGCATAAGTAGGTACCTACCTACATAGGTTTATCGTATACACGGTCAGAATGATTAATGATGGCCTACTTGCGCGTCAATACCAGCTTATTTTTTTTAGCACAATTCTCTTCGACTTCCGTGAAGGTTCACAAGGTCACCAACCCTTTGTGTAAAAGCCCTTAGTTGATTTCTAACTCTAGTACACCTCTGACGTTACAGGGAGATGAAAGAAACACACATAAGTGATCCTCTAGAAGAAACGCAGCGAATTGGCTATCTCAAACTAGAGAACTCTAGGTAATAACATGTTTTTTTAATAATATTCATATGAATTAATTACATAATACTTACTATGTGCAACAAATTCGTGTGCGCGCGTACGTATGTTGTGACGACCGACGGCGCGGCGTGCAACTCGTTCAAGCGATTTTAACTTTACATGTTGCCCATGATACGTCGCCTAATATAGTATATTTTATAGGTTGTCTCGAAGAACATCTTTAGATACAACGTTAGATTTGTTAACAAAACCGAAGATGCAAAATACTGCACATTCTGCAGGCACACTACGTCACAGCCATAACAAAGGTATGTATAGGTACTTTCTTTGACCTTACATATTTTTTTATTACGCACACTTATGACATGTACAATATTTTCATGATTTCTTAAATATCTTATTCAGGCTATTCGACAGGATATAATCAAAACGGTAGATGGAAATATAGAAGTAACAAAGTCGACGGGGGTGATTCTTCAACTGCTAGTTCTAACGACTTCTTATCGGACCTATTGCCTCATTATGTGACTCCGAGGCATCGAGGGAGAGCTCACAATATTCTGGACGATGACTTTCATGATGTTGTTATCTTAGACCCACGTAAGTAGAAAACTGAGTAGTTGCAACACTTTTCCGAATATGGTCCTTCGAGTCGGCAATCATAGAGAGCAATTGTTTTGAATTAATTAGTCTCAATATTATATCACATCACAGGTCTACAAGAAAATAATAAAGTAAGAAAAAAGCTATACACAAAAGAAGCTTCTACGAGTTTACAGCACAGTGAAGGCAACAAAAGAGGATCTTACAAAAACTCAACAAGAAAGCCTGCATCATTAGGGTCAGTCACGAGTTCCAAGACTTCTCAAAGGGAAAGAACGACAAATGAGTTCGTCATCCCCGAACTTCCCGAGGGAAGATTATTAGAGTTAAAGATATACGCTAATTGGGGCGATAAGTACCTAGTTGGTTTAAACGGGATCGAGTTATTTGGCATGAATGGCGATATTGTGCAAATTGAAAAGGTAAGCTTGTTGTTACTACCTTAGGTAAAAACATTAATACGATGAATAAAATTTTGTTCTTTGGTATAACTATTGGAATAAATAAAATGCAAAAGAAAGAATAAGAAGATAAGACAGGCATTTTAGTGTAAGTAAATAAAAAATGTATGTAAATTGATGATATGACGTTTCCGATGCCAACCGTCGCCATGTTTTTTGCCATACATTTCAGTATGAATTATTTAGCAATGTTCCTAGCTAACAAGGCCGCAGCCCGGCACCTACTAAAAAAATGTTTTATTCCAAAAAATGCTTTATTACCGCGACTTATTTGATAGCTTCTCCTATCGATATTACAATATCTACAGGTATGGACGGATTCGGACACAGGCGATCAGTCGAACCACGGGCGCGTGGAGAACATAGCGGACGGCGTGGTGCGCACTCGGGACGAGAGGCACGCCTGGACGGCGCCCGCGCCGCGCTCACTCCCCATAGCGCTCAGCGTGCTGCTCGCCAATACTACGCGCCTAGCTTTGCTCAGGATATGGGTAACGCCACTGTAGAATACCTCAGAGCGTCCGCTGCGTTTAGTGGGACACGCGCCGCTGGATGCGGGCCAAGCAGGACCGATCGTCGTGGAGATCCTTGGGGGATGCCTATGCCCAGCAGTGGGTGTCATGCGGCTGATATGATGATGCGCACAGGTCGATATAGATTGCTGGTTTTCTGACGGATAGATGCTTGCAGTGCATAAGCTCCAAACTAAGGTCGACCCGCCCGCGTGTTCTGCTTAATGCAGCGGACGCCCTAATAGTCCATTATATCCCTAGGCATTTTACATTGTATTTAAAACCAACGAACTTTGCTATCGAATCAGAACTACAACAAATCACGGATATATTCGACAAGAGGAGTACGCTTGGTTCAAATAAAACTGGACGACCACGTTATCTTCCAAGGGGAAATCGCCCGATCCAGCGGCGAACTCAAGGGTCCTCTTCCAAGTTTCGGAGACGTATGTAATCCTTCATTAATAAAACAGGGGTTTTAATACTCCCAGTAGGTAGGTAATCATATTTTCAAATCTTTTTCCAGACAATCCTTTTTACAAAAGACCCGAACATTCTTGAAGCGGTTATGGTAAACGATAAGAATTTCCAAGCTCTCCTTAAAGACAACGAGCCGATGAATGAATCTGCAATAGAACGGCCACTCACTGCCAATGACAGCAACCACAACTTGAGTCCTGAAGAGCTCCTACAGGCTTTGGATAACGATGAAAACCACACCAAATATGTCGTCAAACAAATCAAATTAACGCTTTTGTCGAATTGGGGCCAGCGACATTTGATCGGACTAACTGGTAATATTTCTTGAAAACGTCTTCTCTCATGACTTTCATAAAGGTTAAAGTTTCTTGCTTCGATGAGTTTAAAAGGTTTAAAAAAGACAACATTGATGACACTCAACTCACCTCCATGGGAATTTTGCGCCTAAAGATAATAGACTATAGATAGCCCTTGAACCAAGTGTTAAATCCAGCTGAAAGACCTTTTGCTATCACAAAATTCTGATACCCCTTGTCTTTATATATCTCTATGTAATTTCGTAAAAGATTTTGGTCTCTTACGAAATACGAATGCTCGAAATAGGTTTGGTCTTTTGTCCTGGATAACCAATAATGGAATATTCCAAAAATGACTCTATTTTAGGCCTAGAAATTATGTGCTACACCGAGCCCGTGAAGGTATACCGCGCGTACGCATACTGCGCGTACATAAACGACGAGCAGCCGCCGGAGCGGGGCGACCTGATCGAGTGCAAGAGCCTCTTCTCAGGGCGCAACATCACCACGGACTTCGAAGACATGTGGTGCACTAGCTTCGAGCCTGGTTCTAAGTTCTGCCATATAGTGATGGAGTTGAGGGAACCTGCTGAAATCACGAGTAAGTTTCTTTTTGTTCACGAGGTTTCTGTGGGGATACCTTTTTTTATTATTATTACCCGACTAGAAGAGGCTTATGTTTTTCGCGCGTATCTTGTAAGGTTGTTTGTATGTAATATTCTTTATTAGGTACCTCAAATCTTTCAAACGGCTGAACGGATTTCTATGATTAGGATGGGTGTCAAATTAAAGGGCTTATTATAAGGATTTCAAAAAGGTATATCATGATCGCAATATATAATAATTAAAAAGACAAGTCGACTGAAATGATGAAAACAAGATTAAATAAATATTAAAGGCAACATGTCATAATAACATGCAGTCGGAGGCATGCATAAAGAAAGTGACATTATGAATGATTTAAATTATATGCCTCCGACTGCATGTTAAATGTTGCCTTTATTATTTATTTAATCTTGTTTCCATCTTTTCAGTCGACTTGTCTTTTTATGCAGGCGGGTTTTTTTTTTTTTTTAAGTATCTCTTTTTAGTTAGGTATTATATATTACGGTCATGATATACCTTTTTGAAATCCTTATAATAAGCCCTTTAATTTGACACCCATATTGCAGTATTCTAAAAAAATTTTTTTCACTACGTATAATAGCACCGTACAGCCGCCATGTTGGTTTTTTCTTAAGAACACTTGGGCTGAAAAGACAAATCTAGCGATATCTTAATCATAGAAATCCGTTCAGCCGTTTGAAAGATATGAGGTAATAAAGAATATTACATACAAATATACAAACACACATACTTACAAGATACGCGCAAAAAACATAACCCTTTCTTTGCAGTCGGGTAAAAAGAGATCAATTAAAAAAAAATTAAAAAAAAAACCCGCCTGCATAAAGAGACAAGTCAACTGAAAAGATGGAAACAAGATTAAATATTAAAGGCAACATGTCATAATAACATGCAGTCGGAGGCATATAATTCAATTCATTCGTAATGTCACTTTCTTACTTAACTGGGTATTTTACCAACTGTTAGCTATTCTGTGATGTTACTTAATTTGTGTAGGTATACGCATATGGAACTACAACGCGAACTTGGAGCTGTCGTACATGGGCGCGAAGCACGTGCGCGTGTGGGCGGACGGGGCGCCCCTGCACTGGCGGCCGGCGCTGGTGCGGCGCGCGCCCGGCGACACCTGCTACGACTACGTGCACCAACTGGAGCTGCCCGCACTCGACGACAGGTCTCTAGTGTACATTACTGAGCCTGCACTGGCGGCCGGCGCTGGTGCGGCGTGGCGAATGTTCTATGCGATCAAACGACGGCAAAAAGCCGAAAAACGCTCATAGACTCATAGATGTAGTGACATCTTTCTAGGGTCAGCACTGACCGACTGAGTGGCGGCGAAGAGCAATTAAGTCTTGTAACCAATTGAAAATGGACCCTAGCGACATTAGAATACAATTCTCCTCGCATGCAGTCACCGCGCGCGACCGCGCTTGGTGCGACAACACGGCAAACCATACGCTAAAGTGACCGAAGTCGTATTTCGAAATGGATCAGTCTCTTTGCCGCCACACCGTCAGTCTGCGCTACCCCTAATCTTTGCTTCATCCGCAGATTGGACGACGCGAAAGACTCGGATAGTTTCCACATGGACTGGCTGATGTTCGGCAGCGGGCTGAGCTCGGGCGCGCCCACCGGCTTCGTGCTGCAGCTCAGCGTATTCTCCACGTGGGGCGACCCTTACTACGTCGGGCTCACGGGGGTCCAGCTCTTCGATCCGAGGGGAGAACTCATTATGCTCACGGAGACCAGTTAGTAACAGTAACATTTAGTATTACCGGGTGTAACAAAGACCTTCAACGAAGCCGAGGTCTACGTATTCTGCCCATCATCAGGACCATTTCTGTTCAAAATGATTGCTGGGAAACGATTTTAATTTTTCGTGTTAAAAAAGCATTACATATTATATTACCACGCAATGTAACGCGTACAAAATTCCGCGCCTTCGAGTAAATGCTGCACAGCTGCGTGCGGCCGAGTTGAAAGGCAACGGTTATGTGCGGTGCGTGCTCATGAAATACATTGAGAGATGACGTTTTGAAGCCATTGTTTGTTACAAAATATATAAAATTTTGATCATGTTTATGTAGACAAAAATAAGGAAATAACGAATAAAATAAGATTTCATAAAAAAAATTTTTACTATGACCTTCAATAACTTCGTAGCTATTGGTTTCCCAGGTATAGTCAAAAAGACAAAAATGGTCCTGATGATGGGCGGAATGCGTGGACTTCGGCTTCATTGAGTGTCTTGTTACACCCGTTGTTTTACCTTTTTCCATGAATGAATAAATAAATAAATATCATCTGACGTCATCTGTTAATAAGGGGGCGGTTGTATGGAGTGTCCGGGGTGAGCAATACATAATTTAGTGGACGAAGAGGTGAGGTCTCGAGTTCCCGACTCAAGGCACGCAGGCGCGCGCATAGCGGCTAACTTCACAGCCGTCGCCATGTTGGCGTCGCACTCATTTAATTGATATCCGTCATCATATGACGTTTACTTATTGTGTTAAAATGTACTCTATGGTCAGACGTGTGCGCGCACCCGGCGAGCGTGAACGTGCTCGAGGCGCGCGCGCAGGACGTGCGCACGCCCGACAAGCTCATCGACGGCCACAACACGTCCGACGCCGCGCACTCGTGGCTCGCGCCCGTGCTGCCCGCCACGCTCAACAGGTACTACACTACACTACTACACTACACGGTCCATATGACGTGCGCACGCCCGACAAGCTCATCGACGGCCACAACACGTCCGACGCCGCGCACTCGTGGCTCGCGCCCGTGCTGCCCGCCACGCTCAACAGGTACTACACTACACTACTACACTACACGGTCCATATGACGTGCGCACGGCCGACAAGCTCATCGACGGCCACAACACGTCCGACGTCGCGCACTTGTGGCTCGCGCCCGTGCTGCCCGCCACGCTCAACAGGTACTACACTACACTACTACACTACACGGTCCATATGACGTGCGCACGCCCGACAAGCTCATCGACGGCCACAACACGTCCGACGCCGCGCACTCGTGGCTCGCGCCCGTGCTGCCCGCCACGCTCAACAGGTACTACACTACACTACTACACTACACGGTCCATATGACGTGCGCACGGCCGACAAGCTCATCGACGGCCACAACACGTCCGACGTCGCGCACTTGTGGCTCGCGCCCGTGCTGCCCGCCACGCTCAACAGGTACTACACTACACTACTACACTACACGGTCCATATGACGTGCGCACGCCCGACAAGCTCATCGACGGCCACAACACGTCCGACGCCGCGCACTCGTGGCTCGCGCCCGTGCTGCCCGCCACGCTCAACAGGTACTACACTACACTACTACACTACACGGTCCATATGACGTGCGCACGCCCGACAAGCTCATCGACGGCCACAACACGTCCGACGTCGCGCACTTGTGGCTCGCGCCCGTGCTGCCCGCCACGCTCAACAGGTACTACACTACACTACTACACTACACGGTCCATATGACGTGCGCACGCCCGACAAGCTCATCGACGGCCACAACACGTCCGACGCCGCGCACTCGTGGCTCGCGCCCGTGCTGCCCGCCACGCTCAACAGGTACTACACTACACTACTACACTACACGGTCCATATGACGTGCGCACGCCCGACAAGCTCATCGACGGCCACAACACGTCCGACGCCGCGCACTCGTGGCTCGCGCCCGTGCTGCCCGCCACGCTCAACAGGTACTACACTACACTACTACACTACACGGTCCATATGACGTGCGCACGGCCGACAAGCTCATCGACGGCCACAACACGTCCGACGTCGCGCACTTGTGGCTCGCGCCCGTGCTGCCCGCCACGCTCAACAGGTACTACACTACACTACTACACTACACGGTCCATATGACGTGCGCACGCCCGACAAGCTCATCGACGGCCACAACACGTCCGACGTCGCGCACTTGTGGCTCGCGCCCGTGCTGCCCGCCACGCTCAACAGGTACTACACTACACTACTACACTACACGGTCCATATGACGTGCGCACGCCCGACAAGCTCATCGACGGCCACAACACGTCCGACGCCGCGCACTTGTGGCTCGCGCCCGTGCTGCCCGCCACGCTCAACAGGTACTACACTACACTACTACACTACACGGTCCATATGACGTGCGCACGCCCGACAAGCTCATCGACGGCCACAACACGTCCGACGCCGCGCACTCGTGGCTCGCGCCCGTGCTGCCCGCCACGCTCAACAGGTACTACACTACACTACTACACTACACGGTCCATATGACGTGCGCACGCCCGACAAGCTCATCGACGGCCACAACACGTCCGACGCCGCGCACTTGTGGCTCGCGCCCGTGCTGCCCGCCACGCTCAACAGGTACTACACTACACTACTACACTACACGGTCCATATGACGTGCGCACGCCCGACAAGCTCATCGACGGCCACAACACGTCCGACGCCGCGCACTCGTGGCTCGCGCCCGTGCTGCCCGCCACGCTCAACAGGTACTACACTACACTACTACACTACACGGTCCATATGACGTGCGCACGCCCGACAAGCTCATCGACGGCCACAACACGTCCGACGCCGCGCACTCGTGGCTCGCGCCCGTGCTGCCCGCCACGCTCAACAGGTACTACACTACACTACTACACTACACGGTCCATATGACGTGCGCACGCCCGACAAGCTCATCGACGGCCACAACACGTCCGACGCCGCGCACTCGTGGCTCGCGCCCGTGCTGCCCGCCACGCTCAACAGGTACTACACTACACTACTACACTACACGGTCCATATGACGTGCGCACGCCCGACAAGCTCATCGACGGCCACAACACGTCCGACGCCGCGCACTTGTGGCTCGCGCCCGTGCTGCCCGCCACGCTCAACAGGTACTACACTACACTACTACACTACACGGTCCATATGACGTGCGCACGCCCGACAAGCTCATCGACGGCCACAACACGTCCGACGCCGCGCACTTGTGGCTCGCGCCCGTGCTGCCCGCCACGCTCAACAGGTACTACACTACACTACTACACTACACGGTCCATATGACGTGCGCACGCCCGACAAGCTCATCGACGGCCACAACACGTCCGACGCCGCGCACTCGTGGCTCGCGCCCGTGCTGCCCGCCACGCTCAACAGGTACTACACTACACTACTACACTACACGGTCCATATGACGTGCGCACGCCCGACAAGCTCATCGACGGCCACAACACGTCCGACGCCGCGCACTCGTGGCTCGCGCCCGTGCTGCCCGCCACGCTCAACAGGTACTACACTACACTACTACACTACACGGTCCATATGACGTGCGCACGCCCGACAAGCTCATCGACGGCCACAACACGTCCGACGCCGCGCACTCGTGGCTCGCGCCCGTGCTGCCCGCCACGCTCAACAGGTACTACACTACACTACTACACTACACGGTCCATATGACGTGCGCACGCCCGACAAGCTCATCGACGGCCACAACACGTCCGACGCCGCGCACTCGTGGCTCGCGCCCGTGCTGCCCGCCACGCTCAACAGGTACTACACTACACTACTACACTACACGGTCCATATGACGTGCGCACGCCCGACAAGCTCATCGATGGCCACAACACGTCCGACGCCGCGCACTCGTGGCTCGCGCCCGTGCTGCCCGCCACGCTCAACAGATAATTTGTATACAGGGTGAAAGTAAAGGTTTCTAATGGGGGTAGGGGGATATCCTTCCTTGGCCAAACCTGAGAGAAAGTTTTGAACGATTGTGACCTAGGTATTAGCGGTATTAGTGTCCGTTTACGGAGACGCGGGCGTCGGACGGTGGGCGTCGGACTTTTTTTCCGTTTACATAGAAATAGAAATAGAAAAATGTAGTAATAAAAAAATACATAGAGGCGAGGCGTACAGCGTACACGCGTGGCGTGAAGAGTAGGCGGGGACCGCGGCGGTCATTGCTTCAGGCCGTAAACTGGATGACAGTACGCCCGCCGTGGGCAATGCCGCAGTTCAAACAAATACGTGTAAAATCGCTTCTCCGTAAATAATTACTCGTACAACACCATAATTATGTTTCATTTAGTACGGGCTGCGCCGCCGTCGCACGCGTCACGCAACGCCCCGCGTGTCCGTAAACGAGCATTTATGGTGTATATTATCGGTATCATAGCACCTCAACGCTTACGTAAAACTCGAAATGTAGAGTTAACTAAGCCAAAATTATCCCTAGGCTTGAAGAATTCCGCCTCTACGGTACTGTTATACTTACTTTATTTTCTGATTACATCGGCAGGGTCTTCTTCGTGTTTGACACACCGGTGTCAGTTTACGGCATGAAGATATGGAACTACGGGAAGACGCCCACGCGGGGAGTCAAAGAGTTCGGTGTAAGTTGACCTTTATGGATATTTGTAAAATCAGTATTTTTATGATAATACTTCACCAGACCTTGCCAAACAATTCATATCTAAAAGTATGGAAATATTTCGTATTTAGCTCACTTAGCGACCGATCGACCGACGGTTGGCTAAAATTACCTTTTACCATTGGCTAAAATTAATTATTATATTCCTGGCAAAACGTTGCCATGGCATTCTAATGAGATGTCGGTCTATGAGACAGTTTTTTATGCGAACTCATGTTCTGTATTTGTTTCAGATCCTAATGGACGATTTGTTGATTTACAACGGAACGCTAGATTGTGCCAAAGACGATGAAATTATAATACCGCAGTGGATTTGTCTACAAAATGTGGATTTCGATAATGTATCTCCAAGGTAAGATTGACAAACTGATAGAAAATGTACGTAATAATGTGTGAGTATATAATATATTATTGCATATTCGACTTTAAAACAGAATGTTGTGTTGTAGCTTCAAAAAGTCATTCCGCCAAACCCACTCACGAAAACTCCTACCTATCTCTCCTCAACCAATGTTGAGCGCTTCGTAGTGGACTGTAGTTGTTAGTGGTTAAAACACTAGATTAGACAGTTTAAATTTATTATGTACATACTCAATAACTGGCACAATCAGCCAGCGTATTTGCTGCGGGGGGCAGAGAGCGGATACAGAAGTACCACATTTTACTTTCTAATTAAATGTTGCCAGCAACAATCATTTACGCTAAAATAAAAAATTAATTTGGTATTATTTCCGCATAGTCCGTCAGATGTGAGCCAGCGGACGACAACTAGCGGGTCGCACGAGTCAGCCGACCCGGCGGCGCGCCCGCACACCAGCGTCAACTCCGCGCGCCCGCACCAAAGACATTGAACCCGATCCAATATTTGACACACATCATGTGTCAATATCTGACGACTTATTCCGTTTATCCGCCCTGAAACAGCCACCCTGAGGTGGATACTCGGACAACGCGTGTCCATCTACTATCAACTATGACGGGGTGGATAGATGAACACGCGTTTTCAGAGTATCCACCTTAGGGTGGCTGTTTCAGGGTGGATAAACGAAATAAGCCCTGACCAGTAGTCTTATACCGCGTTGACATAATCAAAGTATACTTTGACCAAGTAGCTTTGATGGCTTCTTTGAGCGTGTAAACGAGCAATCAAAACACACTTTGTTTAATCAAAGTGAACTTGGAGCCGTATTCACGGCGTTTGACATGGAGCCATGTTCAAGTGGATCATGTCAACGCGGTTTTAGCATGAATAGCAATCGAGCACAAATGTAATATTTCCGTTTATCTACGTAGGTAAGTGGAGCCGTAAAAAAAATACATTTGTGATCGATTCGAATTCGGTTCGACCCGATAGTTATTTGTGCTAAAACGAAAAGACGTGCAGAGATCGTTATACCTACTTGTCAGTCGCGGGGCGTGGCCCAAAACCATTGTTTGAAACGGAGGTCGTGAACTTGGATATACTAAAAATATAACAAAAAGCGACTTTAAGAAGGTACAACGATATCACTTCTCTACATCTGACTTTTACGCCCGATGCACTATTGAGTCGCGATAAAAATGTAATGTGAAAAGATAAATGTTTGCCCCAGTGTCGTGTCGTATAGCGGTTGATATAATGTTCTTGTAGGAATTTTAATAACAATAGTATGTCAATGTTAAACATTATGAAATGGGATCACGTAGGATATGTTTCTCTAACACTATTTGTTAGTAAACGAAAAAATACTTGTTGAAAAATTAAAGATACGAATGCACAGTCACTACAGGTTAACTGAGCTAAAATTTCTTTAAGCTATTTTCAGCTTAAAGTACATCGCATTAAGTTCCAAATAAACCGAGACGTTTTGAAATTTGGTAGATTAAAAAGACTGTAGGTAACCTTCATAGTCAATTTGAAGTAATATTTACCTACTGTTACAGAAAGCAAAACCATCGACACTGCTTATAAATCGAATAGATAACTAGTCGTTAAACGATACGAATTTAAAACAATTATTAATTCATGTTCTATTTTTAATAAAGAGTAGGCTAAGATAAAATTTAATGAAATAATGTAAATATTTGAGCACAATTACAAATCCATAGAAACCGCAGTTAGCAAGCGACAACTTGTTAACTACCTATATTGATGTAATATGTAGACTGCACAAGCGCCAAATAACTTATTGACCTAATTGTTACTGTTCACTAGATCAAATATGTTTAATAAAAACTGGAAAACACAAAAACATTTCTTAGTAAATAATTTTAAAATTGTCATAAGTACTTAAGTGTTGTTGTTATATTATTGCAATTGTGCAGTAAATTGTGATCTGTAAAATCGGTACGATCGTGTACTCGTGATGTCGCTAGTCAAATTATTGTAGTCGTCCGTAACCGTGTAATAGTTTTACTTTTTGTACAAGAAATAAATGAGTTTGTAAAGAAAATGTTTCATTTGGAAGGTAAATGAGAAAAGTAAATTATTGCAACTTAATTTATTATTAGACAACTAACAAATCACAGATTTTTAGTGGCATTGCACTTTGGTCACAGCATATCTGTGCTTTGGTGGATATCAATCAACAAAAACTACGTAGGTAGACTAAGACTAGGTAGTAGTATATCATATAACAATTTTGTATTTTTCATATAATACGTAACTATAATCACCACAAAAACGGGTTCATCCTTTTAATTTACCAATAACGAAGCAAAAAACAGGAATCTTAAATTAAGAAATATCTGTCAGTTTATATCAATGTTGTTAAGAAAAAAAAACAATTTGCATAAAAATTAATAATTTTAAAATATTCATGTCAACCGGGAAATTTTTAAGGCAGATAAGAAGCCGTTTTTAATCACGTTATTGGCACAATTAATTAAAAAATATATATTTTAGTGTAGTGTTTAATAATACTTTAAGTACCTACACAAAATTTAAGCGAGGTCTTAATAAAGTGGCATAAATCATTTTGTACAGAGTCTATTATATCAACCGATTTACAAAAAATTGTGACTCGGTCTCCTCTCTTCATCATCACAATGGTAAGCCCTCCAGAAACTAGGCTCCCATGACTTCCTTCCCATGGGATCCACAGTTAAATATTTTTGCCACTTTTACTCTCATGGGATCCTCAGATTTATGTGACCCTGGTACTTTTAATTATAAACTATTATTTACTAATAAAAATATTAAAAATTTTATATTCATATTCTCGGGTTTATGTAATCCTGATGAATTTTTAAGGATTTATTTCGACAATAATTTAAAAAACAGTACTAGGATTACATAAATCTAGAGAAGGGTAACTTTTATTATATTTATCTACACTCACAACATAATGTTCTAAATACGAATTCAAAAAAAGATTGTATAAACACGTACTTACTTTCTTCGTGGATAGGTAATATAAAAAAAACCATTACAGTGCACTGCAAAGAGAATGTAAAAAACTATGGTGCACTGTGCAACATTTTCTTTCGATTTTTAAACAACTGCATCCTAAAATAACATTTTTATAGCACACATACTTTTTAATTTATTAGCGCGAATCGTATTGTAGTCATTTGTAGTATCTATGGTCTGTAGTGCGGTTTCATAAAAAACTATAATATCCTGAAGTAAAGTTGGATAATCATTTTAAAAATGTATCAGGGTCACCAAATCTGAGGATCCCATGGCTGCCAAGAGACGAAAAAGAATATCTGTGGATCCCATGAGAGCGAAGTCATGGGAGCTTAGTGTCCGGAGGCATGGTAAGGGGATAAAATCTGAAGGTCGAAATTTTCATTCTTTATGACGCAACGTCGTTGGATGAGGCAGTATAGGTTCAATAATTTCATAATTTTATGTCACGCAAGCTAGCGTATTTTATGTCAATGATATTAAATGTAAAGATAGGTTACCCGAGCTTCACAATGGCAAGACGAAAGTCAGGTAATTGCCCGACTTTCAATTAGTCAGGCACAGTCTCGCGACACGGTAACACACGCGGCTCTCGTCAATCAGACGCAATAAAATTGTGAAATACCATAAAAATATGTCTACTTGCGTTTTTAGACGATGTACAAATTATACAGCAACGGTTAGAGATCGGAAAAATGCTTTATTTCACACGTAAGTACTGTATTTAATAAAAATATGTATTTCTATTACTTTATTCGGCCATGTTGTACAAACAGCGAGCTGTCTGCTTTGCGTGTGGGAGTGAAGGAGACAGCCGACGCGCTGTCAATTGGCAGCCAATGCGCATGCAGCGGCCAATGTGTGTATCTATAGTACCTTTACGCTGTTTTAAATAGCAATGATGTTGGCGCATAACCTATCTTTACGTTTAATATCATTGATTTTATGTGTACAACAATCGACCTCAAATAACTTAAATAACCCAAACGAATAAAAAACACAGCAAAAAGTGTCAAGCTATCTAAGTTCATTGTTACATCAGTCTCAAAAAGATTGCGCGTCTTTCATCAATATTCAGGCAAATTTCAACCTTATGCGCCAGACACACAGTTTATAGTAAAGGGAATTCTGTTGCCTGCTTAGCTGAAGAAGTAGATGGAGTCGAGCACACTTTTCAGGTCGAAGGTCCCTTTGCCGGGAACTTTCTGGAGCATGGCGTTGGCGCGTTTTTTGTTCGCTGCGCCCATCGTATGGTCATCGATGTCACTGTAAGTTAAATCAACAATGCATTATTTATATCAAAACAAACACATTTATAATGAAGCAGCACATCAAGTTGTACCAAACTTTCAAATGTATACAAAACTTTCAAAAAAACTCCAGTTCATTTTAAACCTTAACATATTTGTATTTAATTTTAAAATTGAATTGAAATTACAACAACTTGAATTGAATTTGGACAACAGCTAACTAGAGACTATCCTGTAGTGGTAGCGTAGTGAGCCGTTGACTGAACATAATGATTTTTAATTAAATAAGGAGTTGTCAAGTTAGTTAATACACAAATTATTACCTTTCTGAGTAACTATATCGTTTGATCAAGTATTCAGATAAGTCATCCAATATTGGTTGCGAATGTAGCGCTACGAATTCTTCCCGACAAATCTGAAAGAAAATGATGATAATATTTAAAAAAGGCATTCCTTTTCCGGTGACTGAATGTATTTTTAAACGTTACTGACGTTACAATTGCCGCCGTCGATCCTACTGGACCATGATGGCTGAAAATCGGCGTTTTTTGCTTTCAGCGAATACTACGCTGAGCCTTGGCCCTGTTGCTGCTACACACATATTATATAAGATCATGTTTTGTTTTTATTTGTATTTTTAAAATACTACTGTAAATTATGTTATAGTGTTAAAAAGCAGCAATAAACGATGCATCTATCTGTCTAGTGGTACCTTGTTCATGAGGTCCACAGTGGCGGGGTGGGTCCAGAAGCAGTCGTGCACGGACACGAAGGTGAGGCCGCGCGCTTGGCAGTGCAGCCCCGTCAGCATCATGTGCGACAGTAGTAGTGGTACCTTGTTCATGAGGTCCACAGTGGCGGGGTGGGTCCAGAAGCAGTCGTGCACGGACACGAAGGTGAGGCCGCGCGCTTGGCAGTGCAGCCCCGTCAGCATCATGTGCGACAGTAGTAGTGGTACCTTGTTCATGAGGTCCACAGTGGCGGGGTGGGTCCAGAAGCAGTCGTGCACGGACACGAAGGTGAGGCCGCGCGCTTGGCAGTGCAGCCCCGTCAGCATCATGTGCGACAGTAGTAGAGGTACCTTGTTCATGAGGTCCACAGTGGCGGGGTGGGTCCAGAAGCAGTCGTGCACGGACACGAAGGTGAGGCCGCGCGCTTGGCAGTGCAGCCCCGTCAGCATCATGTGCGACAGTAGTAGAGGTACCTTGTTCATGAGGTCCACAGTGGCGGGGTGGGTCCAGAAGCAGTCGTGCACGGACACGAAGGTGAGGCCGCGCGCTTGGCAGTGCAGCCCAGTCAGCATCATGTGCGACAGTAGTAGTGGTACCTTGTTCATGAGGTCCACAGTGGCGGGGTGGGTCCAGAAGCAGTCGTGCACGGACACGAAGGTGAGGCCGCGCGCTTGGCAGTGCAGCCCCGTCAGCATCATGTGCGACAGTAGTAGTGGTACCTTGTTCATGAGGTCCACAGTGGCGGGGTGGGTCCAGAAGCAGTCGTGCACGGACACGAAGGTGAGGCCGCGCGCTTGGCAGTGCAGCCCCGTCAGCATCATGTGCGACAGTAGTAGAGGTACCTTGTTCATGAGGTCCACAGTGGCGGGGTGGGTCCAGAAGCAGTCGTGCACGGACACGAAGGTGAGGCCGCGCGCTTGGCAGTGCAGCCCCGTCAGCATCATGTGCGACAGTAGTAGAGGTACCTTGTTCATGAGGTCCACAGTGGCGGGGTGGGTCCAGAAGCAGTCGTGCACGGACACGAAGGTGAGGCCGCGCGCTTGGCAGTGCAGCCCAGTCAGCATCATGTGCGACAGTAGTAGTGGTACCTTGTTCATGAGGTCCACAGTGGCGGGGTGGGTCCAGAAGCAGTCGTGCACGGACACGAAGGTGAGGCCGCGCGCTTGGCAGTGCAGCCCAGTCAGCATCATGTGCGATGAGTCCAGCGAGTGGATGAAGTTGGGCGGGAACGCGTTGCGCTGCTTCATCGTGCACGGCCGTCTGGGAAAGGGAATTACTACCTATTAGCGACAACTTGTAATAGTTTTACTGGCCGATAGTTTGATCTGGGAAATAGTCCTCAATCCAGCGGATCGGCAAATTATTATTTTTGTCGTAACTAAAAACTTACCAAAGAAAAGCAGCAATGTAACACATCTATCTGTCAAATCAAAGCGATTAAAAAAGCAATGTAAGTTAGGCGATAGAAACCCAAGAATGATTATGACACACTATCGAAATGAAAGTCAAAGTCAAAATATATTTAATCCAACAAAGTTAATAATTAAGCACCTTTGAATCGTCTATATTTTCCTACCCCTACAGACCGCAGTACACTAATCATGCAGCTATGGTACACTCACTGTTGCTGGTCTAGGGGCGCGCGGCAGGCGGAGTGCGAGGACGCGGCGCGCCGGTAGTAGGGCTGCACCACTGGCAGCCCTAGCGGCGTCACCCACTCCACGCTCTCGCCACACACGCCCGATATCACCCTGGACACAAACAGATGTGATCCTTATCGCAAAAACCATAAAAAACAGAAAAAAAGATTTTAAAGAAGACAATTTTAAACTTAAATACAAAAAGATATTAAGGTTCAAAATTGTTGGAAATAGAACGCAAACAATCTATGCGTTGTTTCTGACAACACTGTAGTCTGTCTGTAGTCATACTGCCCGTGTGAAATTGTTCCGTGTAATATCGACTATTTATGTGCTAACATTATTTTGTGTAATTTAATATATCTATTGCGTTTTCTCTTTTACTTGTCAGAATGTTTCAAGTTATTGTGAACGATGATCGATCTAAGTTCTACGACATCAGAGCTGGCGTCCCACAGGGATCCGTCCTTGGTCCGGTGCTATACACACTATTCACGGCAGACTTGCCAAATAACCCCAATACTCTTTGTGCTACATTCGCTGATGATACAGCAGTTCTGAGTAGTGATCCAGAGCCGGACAGAGCATCGTATCAACTCCAGAACCATCTAAATGAAATACACAATTGGATGCAGAAATGGTAGATCACAGCAAGTGCTTCCAAATCAGTTCAGGTCACTTTTACTCTGAAGACTGGCAACTGTACGGATGTGCATCCAATGTATGGATGTACCATAGGAAGAGTATTCCAATGGGAGTACCGCCTTACAAAACATGTGTCACCTCTCAAAACTGCTTATAGTGTGGAAACTGACTGCAGTTAGAAATAACAATAAGAAAAAAAACTTGTATCAAAAATAAATTGGAGAATTTTGACAATCTTGTTGTATAACTTGCTGTGCTGCCGACTGTACATAGTTTAACTTGATAAAATAATTAATTTGCTTAGCTTGAAACACGTGTCAAAGTCATTTGTAGCACTTACTTGGCGCAGTCCGTGAACCAGTCTTGTATGAGCTTGGTCGAGGTGAACATCTCCCGCAGGCTGTCGAAGGTCTTCACCGTCAGGTACTGCGAGCACGACCACACGTGCTCCTTGGGGAAATCCTCAATATCTACGAATAAACAACAACAAAATAAGATTAAACTAATATTTGATTGCAATCATCAAAACACAAAGGAAAACCGGCGCTCGGTTTAAAATGCATAAGAAAAAATGCTTAAAACTTGTTTACTATTGAATTTTGGTAAAGCCAATATTTGCTACATCAATCACATTGATTGTCTTATTTTTATTTTTAAGGCATGTAGAAAAAAGTTATTTAATATGAACATTTTTTGATATGGAAATACTATGGAAACAACGAGTCATTGATAAACGTTTCGTTATCCACATTAAATTTTCAAAGGGCAGAAACCTCACAATGAATTAATGTTAAAACGTGACTGTATAAAACATAATACTTTTCCTTTTTTCTAAAGTAATAAAACAATTTTACTTCAGCGGGGCTATTCACGATTGTCGGAAATCTACTCGAAAGCATTCGATTCGAATCCGTCTCCGTTCCGATAGATTCGAAAACTGCTATTCACAAATACTTTCGACTAGCATTCGACTCGCTTTCCGACGTTGACTTTTTAGTCATTGTGAAATTCATTTACAAAGTTTGTAGCTTTTGGTAGAAATGATAAAAAATAAGTTCGATAACACAACATTGATATTTTTAAAGTTTTACGTAATAAATTACTAAAATTAACATTGAAATTTCACAAGATTTATCCTATTTATCTAAAAAAAACTAACAGTCATCATTAATCTGCGATATTTAATATATTATAATATATTTCATTTTACATGGTAACATTCTTTGTAAACGTAACGTAAGCAAACGTAGAGGTTATGTTTTTGACTTTTTGTGTTTACTCACTCACAAAGAAAGAAAGCAATACTTGTGTTTACTTAGTTGAAATTTCAAAGTGTTTTGTTTGATTTGGAAAAAAAAGTGTAATGAAAAAAACTGTGAGTGATGAAAAATGCTTAGTTTTTATATTTGACTGGACTCAAAAATAATCTACCTAATATTTTTTAGAACCTACGACCAGCGTCTAATTAGTCTCACTTTCATACATTTCATTTTCATAGAATATAACCTAGAAACTATAGGTACAGCACAAAAATTAAGATATTATTTACTTACGATGTTTAGGGTCTCGAATGTTGTTAAATTTCAAGTTTTTTTACCTTTATTTATCACCTGTTATGTTTTTTACATTCATTCTTACCTTCTTATATTGTTCGGATCTCTTTCCGATAGAAATATGCTCTCGGATACTAAATCGAATTCAATCGACAAAGTAATGTCAAAAATATTCGATCCGATAATCGTGAATCGCGTGTTTCGGGAGACTTTCCGATTCGATTCGGAAAGTTGCTTTCCGACAATCGTGAATAACCCCCCCGATTTGGCATTGATTTGTCATTTAGTTGACAGATACCACAGAAGTGGAAAGTACAGATATTGAATCACAGATAAAAAGGGTCTCCTTTCAGCCTCCCTTTCAAACTTGACAGCTAGACGCATTGTGTAAGAATTAGAGGTTCTGATAAGCTCAACACTACTCACCCTTGAGTTGCCTGGCGATCTGCAGGCGCGCCCCGAACTTGGTGACGCCGTACACGGTGGTCATCACCGTTTGCTTGATGACCTTGCGCCGCACGAAGCTCTCCAGTATCACGGCTTGTTGCACGCCGCTCGCCGCGTCTCGGGCGCGCATCTCTTCCACCTAAGTGCGTTTATTCTATCTATTATTTTGAGAGCGGTACACTGTGATTAAATTGACAATAGACAGTGATACGTTGCAATTCCACTCGAGAATGTATGGAAAAAGAAAATTGTACAAATTATAATATGTCGTTTTGTACCACAAGCGCTCTGAAGTTAATCACTTCAGTTAGTTTTACTCTGTTAAATAATTCGCATTGTACATCCTGCTTCGCAGTCCTGCAAGGCAGGCCGCCTGGCAAGATGGTGAATTTGCCCTTTAAGGTTAAACGTTAATGTTAAAAGCATTCTCTCCAAGTCAACCATTAGGAAACAGATATCAATGAAGGCGGTACATATAGTTATGCATCGGACTTAAAATTTAAAATTGAATAAACCTTATTGCACAGACTTAAGTTCAAAATTGTAGATATGATATAACTCACTAGCGCTGCGACGGCGCTGTACACGTCTGCGGGGCGCGGCGCGGGCGCGAGGTTGACGGCCGCCGCGCCCGCCGCGTCGCCGCCCAGCGCCGCGTAGTGCTGCAGCCCGTTACATGACCCATCTTGGTGCACGGGGAACGCGCACATGTACTCTGCACAACACAAACTTATCATACAACCACAGAATAGATATAATAAGTACTAACGTACAGAAAGGACACTCCGCCCCGCCCCAGAATCAATTACCTCACCCCACCGCGAGTTCATGTGCCGAATCGTGTGCTCGTTTAGTCGTGTTTGTCAACATTAACTTATTTTGATATTCAAAGCGATGCGTCGTAACTTTTAAGATGTGTTTGTCAACTGTCAACTTAATTTAATATTCAAAGCAATGCGTCGTAACTTTATTTACCAAAAATGAATTGAACGCCACTCATACAGTACAAACTGCACGGTAGCCCTAGACTTAGACTGCACGGTAGCACACACAGTTGAGCGTGTACAAAAACGTCATCTGTCAAGCCCGGTTGTATAGAGTGTCCGGGGTGTGATAGAACGATAGTTTCCTGCAAAGTGCACTGTCAAAAGTGAGGCAAATAAAACTGAGTCAAAATAGCTGTTTTCAGATTTTTAGCCTTAAGTTACCTAATCATACCTATATAAAGCTCTGCGATTGGTTCGTTTGTTTTACGTGTTACGTGTGATTGGTAGTTGGGGACGCCCTGTGCCCTGCCTGTGCGACCGCGGGCACTGTGAGACCTCATAGATACAAAATACAAAAAATACAAAATGCTTTATTTCGGTAACAAACCAAGTGATTACAAAATTGAGATGACATTCCTAGTAAGTATAAAAAATACCTGTATCAGGAAGCCATCGCTCTTCCATTTTCATTATCATTATTAGATAAGTAAGAAAAAGTTTCAATTTATTTATTTATTTATTTATTATTCGGTGAATCATCAGCTTACACAACAAAATCCTTAAATTACAAAGTATAAACTTAAAAAGCTAATAATAGATTCACACGGTTAGCGTAAGTATAGCTAAATCAAATGTGAGCTTAAATCTAAATTAGCATAAATGAATCAAAAACAATAGTTTAAGATTTGACAAAAAATTAATAACTGACAAAAAATAACGGAATTAATCGCCATTGAAGAAATGCTTACTAATGAGTGTCTTCGCCGCACGGATACTGGTGTTAAATACGTCCAAATCAAAATTATTTGATAAAATATTATATTGCTGCATTGACCGGTAGATAAAATTATTTTTTCTGTATTTAGTGCTACAAAAAGGCAAGTTAAATGGTGCAGCTCGCCGCGAACTACGGGGTACGTTAAAAGAGAGTTGATAAAGAAGTTCAGGACAATCAATCATACCAGATGAGATCTTCATTAGGTAGACCATATCAGCAATATCACGCCGCATGTGTAACGGAAGCAGGTGGAATTTCCTACATAAGTCATCGTATTTAGATGAGTCATATGATAGCCCTGCACGATAGCATAGGTGTTTTACGAACTTTTCCTGTATGCGTTCAATTCGCATTTTGTAAATTTTATATCGAGGGTTCCAAATTTGCGATGCATACTCCAGAATAGTTCGGACAAACATACAGTACAATATTTTTAGCGTTTTAATTTGCTTAAAGTCCTTGGAACTACGCAAAATAAAACCCAAAGCCTTGGATGCTTTTCGCACAATACTATCAATATGATCCTCGAACGTCAGTTTGTAATCGTGTACAATCCCTAGATCCCTTACCGAAACATCCCTAGAAAGAGCAGTGCAGCCTAACCGATAAACATGATGTATGGTATTGGTCTTCCTAGAGTATGTAACAACGGAGCACTTCAGGGGATTCAAATCAAGAAAATTAACTTGACAGTAAGATTCAAGGCGGTTCAAGTCATCTTGCAGCGCACACGCATCGTGAACGGATCTCACTGACGAGAAAATCTTCATATCATCAGCAAAGCATAATAATTTTGAAGATCGCAAGCAGCAGCTGATATCATTAATGTAAATGACGAATAAGAGGGGTCCCAACAGGGATCCTTGCGGTACCCCACTAGGGACCTTGATCCAACTAGAAATGTAATTATTTACAACTACAGCTTGCGTTCTGTTGCGGATGTACGACTCAAACCACCTCAGGAGATCACCACTAATACCAATCAGTTTCAGTTTGAATAAGAGCCGATCATGCTGAATTCGATCGAAAGCTTTATTGTAATCAGTATAAACTACGTCAACTTGGGATCCATTAGCCATAGCAGCGGTAGTGAAATTATTTTTAGCAATGCAAGGTTTGAAACCGTGGATCTTCCTGGCAGGAATCCATGCTGAAAGTCATTTAGTGAGTGTTTAACTGCATCGTAAATCTGTCTGTGTGCAATTTTTTCCAGAATTTTCGCTATTATGCAGAGTTTGGAAATGGGTCGGTAGTTTACTACGATATTTTTCGGGCCTTTTTTATGCACAGGAGTTATAAAGGCTGATTTCCAAACATCTGGAACGGAACACTCACTAAAGGACCTCTTGATCAACAAGGTTACCGGGAATGCCACGGATTCAGAGCACATTTTCAGAAATATAGCGGGTAAGTTATCCGGCCCAGCTGATTTGCGAGTATCCAAATTTTTTATAAGTTTAAGAACAAGGTCCTCAGTAACATCTATTGACGAGATATCAGAAACAGGTGATGGAGCTTGCAGATTAGAGAAGGAATGCGGTTGCGATGTATCTACATAGCTCGATTGAAAATAATCCGAAAACGCATTACTAATATCCTCGCCCGTAGTAATATTATTGTCATTATAGTTCATAATAGCCGGCATAACGTTTGATTTCAGCTTATTTTTAACAAAATTCCAGAATTGTTTCGGATTATCAACAATAGCGCCCTCAACAGACCGAATGTAATCAAAATAGCATTTCTGTTCGACAGATCTCGCCCTTAAACGCAACCTTCTATTAGAATGTAAGTCGTCGAGATTACCGTATCTCTTATATTTACAATGGTACTTATACTGTTCTTTAAGGATTTTCTTAAGTGCAGCAGAGTACCATATAGGGTAGCTATTATTTTTATTACTAGGACGTTTGGATGGAATGTATTTGTCACGCAACAAATAGAAAACTTTATAGAAGAACTCAACGCTTTCCTCGAGCGACCTACTAGAAAATTCCAGGGCCCAGTTAATTTCCTGCAGAGCGAGATTTATAGCAGGATAATCACCTTTGTTATATAAGTATTTTGTACACGGTATTGAGTTGAGGGGGGCGGTAGACGCAAAAGAAGTAGTTATTAGCAGAGCGCCGTGGTGTTTGTCTATGGGTACCAGCGGGTCCCCGCACTCAGTTACAGTCAGGTCGTCGCTGCAAAGCACTAGGTCGAGTGTCCTGCCGAAAGCATTCGAGATTCCATTATATTGCTTTAAACCCAATAGGTACAATTCGTCAATAAGTAGGTGTTCGTCGGCCGAGTGAATGTTAGCAGGCGAAAAGTGATTATAAGTAGGAATCCAATTAATTCCACTAAGGTTAAAATCACCCACAACTAGAATTTTATCATTAGGGTTGACAGTTATAATTTGCTCAAGTTTATTAACAAAATTACTAAGCTGCGTAGAAAAATTGTTACCCATATTTTGCTTACATAAATATAATACACAGACATGCAAAGTAGTATTCTCTAAGGTGATAGTTAACCACAAATCTTCGGCAGTGGAATGGAAGTTAGGTCGCGGATTAATATTTAAATGGCGTCGTGTCGCAATAAGTACACCGCCACCCAGGGATTGCTTTGTTAAATCATAATCACGGTCCCGCCGCCAAACGACGTATCCATCATCAAATAACTCGGTGTCGTGTACGCCTTCAACTAACCACGTTTCCGTTAATAAAATTATGCTATAACTCGCCAAGCATAAATTACGATAAAATGTGCTAGTTTTCGATCGAAGTCCACGCACATTTTGGTAATACAAGCTTATAGTATTGTTATCTGTATTAGCCATTAGGATTGGAATAAAATGCAACACCATAAAAAAATATTAAAAATAAACGTATTTGAATAATTATGAACGTGGTTCGATGAAGGTAGCAATTAACGTAAGTATGTATAGCACTGCTTAAATAATGAACGCGTGAACCCGTCGCAGTCACAGCGGAGTTGCACTCAACTTCACAAACAAATCGTATCGATAAAAAAAATAGTAACGAAAAAAACAATATTCGAACGGCGATAAACACATTAAAATGCGAGCAATTATCGGACATAACGGTTAAGTAAATTGTCATTTGTATCGAATGAACATACGGGCTAGAAATAAAAACATTTAGATAATCACTAATGAATAACGATGGGGACAAAGTACTATGCGCATAGAACAGCCAGTGAGCGACTGGTACTGATGCGCACAGCCGCGCATTCGAACAATAATGACGATTAGTTAAACGGGTGCACGGAGTAGCGAGTAAGTGGGAAGCCGGTGCGCGTAACGCTAACTGCAGCAGAGCAAGCGAGAGCGTCGTATGTTCAGTGCATGCCACTCGTAGTTGAATAGGTGTACTAGCGAAACAATAGCAAGACGGTTTCGATGGAGGTGGTAGGCCAGGTGTGATAAACATTAAGCAAGAATTGATAATATTAAGCCTTTCTATATAATTATGGAATTCCGAAGGCAAAATATGACGACAATTAAAATAAGCAATCAAATATGATCCGGTTTGAATACATAACTTTAACATTAAGAACGTAACAGCTACAAAATCACAGACTAAGTAAACTTGTTTAAATCACTTAATGAGTTGACTATAAATACACCTGATGTATCGTTCTTCCTTACATGTATTTTTCCAAACTTTACCCAGACGTAACTGTATTTCTTCTCCTTAGCATGTTGTTTTACTTTGTTCAGCAGACTTTTTGACTCCGAGTTCAGGTGATCATTTACGAAAATGCGTTGTTGCGATCCATTATATCCTATGTCCTCCGCTTTTAATATTTTATGAGCACGCGCTGAAGATATGAAGTCCTCCTTCAATATTCCAACCTTCTTGGGATTAGTTACAAATTTTATTGGATTTTGGTTACGAATACGTATGAAAGATATAAATTTGAAAACTAAGCCATTATGGCTCAGTTTCAGTTGCCTCACTTTACATACGAGGACTTGACTTCTAGGTGTTATTATTCAAAACTTATTTATTTTTATTTTATTTATTTCATGGAAATCCAGCAGCTGTACAAATAGGTGTAGAAAAAGCATAAGAAACAATAAGCTAATTACAGGTTTTCGCTTATAGTAACAATATCGATTTTTTTTCATCACATACAATGTTTAGTGTTTAGCGTTTATTATTTATTTAATTGACATACCCTCAGGATTGTGCGATCGCACCGCGTTGGCTATCTCCATGCAGCAGGCGAGCGTCTGCCACGGCTCTTCGGACTTCATCCACCAGCCCTGCCCGTGCAGAGGACGGTCGGCAGAATCCAGGATTTTGTCCAGGATCTTTTCAGCGTGTTGCAGTCTAAAACAAGTATGTAAATATAAGTACTGTCGTAACGAAAATGGATTATTCATTAGCAATGAGGATCAACGAGGTTTTTAATTAAATATGTAGAGTTTCAGTCACATCAAAATAATTTTTTTTTTTAGTGAAAGTATTATTGAAATTGGACCAAAAATGACGAAGATAGAGCGATTTTCGTGTCGCATTCTCAAAAACGCTCCCCAATTCGAGATTGGCTGATGACGTCATCAGCCACGTGCGCTGGGCGATCGTAGCACGTGACGTCATCGCATGATCCGCAAGGGCCGGCCGTGTTTTTTAAACTCACTTTTTAAATCTTTAATAATTTTGTCATTTCTTGATGGATTTGAAAAATGTAAACAGAGATTTACTCAGATATTGATATTGTATTTGATGTGATATACAAAATTGATATATTCAATTGTCGTGTTGATCCTCATTGCAACTGACATTTGAAATAGAGATTTTACAGAATAAATAACCGCGTTGGCAGAATACAAACATACAAACAAATCTCTGACGTTAATGTCTGTTCCGTTCACGCAGTGCAAGATTTTTGGGCGATACGATAACAATCACAATGACAAATATTTGTATCTTAAACTATGGTAAAAAATAATGATTTTATCACAATTTTGTTGAAATTCCAGAATAATTTGGCTGATTCACAAATCATCCACCAGTCGGTACACTAGCGTAAACAAACATGGTGCTAGTGTAGATGCAGACCTGTCATTTTGTTGTTTGCTATCAATTTGTGGATGTTGGAAAATAATTTTCGTAAATATCAATTTTCCTTTAACACATTTTGGTTTTCTTTTTAGGGTTCCGTACCAAAATGTTAAAAAGAAACCCTTACGGTGAGACTCAGTCTGTCTGTCTGTCACAGCTGCATATCTCAAGAACTACTAATGGTATCAACTTGAAATAGTTTAAGATGACGTTTGCCCAACTACTTTGCAAATAAGAAAAAAATAAAAAAAAAATTTTTTTACAACAGGGACTGAAAAGGGGTCTTAAAAATTTTAAGTGGGGCGACTAGGGCATGTGGGGTATCATATGAAAGAGCGCTGTTTGCACATTTTAAATCATTTTTCTCTTGTTTTAGTCCGCATAGTTTTCGACTTATAATGAAAAATGTAAAAAAAAAATTCTGTACCCCCTTATCTCCGAAGTTTGCAAACAGAAAAATTTGAAATAATTCTATGTGATAGTAGTTTATGTAAAGATTACAGGAAAAATAAAACGATGTCTCAATATAACACACTTTTTAAGAAATTAGAAAACAAACAAAAAATTCATTAGTTCCTCTACCTATTCAATATTCAACAGAAGGCCCTGACCTAAGAAAAATTAAATTAGTTCCACTATCGGTCAAGAGATGGCGCTGGCCTAAGAAAAAAAAATAGTAACCTAATACTGCAGTAATAATTTTATTATTCTACAGCTCTGCAGTGTATTTATTATGATGGTACAGAAACCCTCGGTGCGCGAGTCCGACTCGCTCTTGACCGATTTTTTTTTAATTACTTTTCTGTCCAATTTCCTCAGTAAATTATTATTATTATAAACCATATTTAGATATAAATTGAAAACTAACCGAGAAAATAACTCATATGCTCATCTGCAGTGCTGCTCACCTATGCGCTATCTGTTCGGAGCCCTCTGGTACAGGCATTGTCATGCTTAAATGCTTAAACTCCAGCTACTAAATGTTATGTATTTGTATGTTAAAGGAAATAAAGATTGTTTTTGATTTTTTATTTTTTGATTTTGATCTGTCATCCCGCCATTGCTAAACAACTTTGGTCCTTCGAGCCGGACGAAATGCTTTTTCAAAGGTACCGCTTACCTTTCCTCCACAGTGTGTCGTTTAAATTCCCCCGTCAGATTAATAGCGTGTAGTTTCAGCCACCGTAGTCCCCGTGGCCCCAAGGGCTGTGGTTTCGCGAACTTCAGCAGAGCCCTAGAACTATCAGCCCCTAGCGCAGACACGTGCGGGGGGCAGGCGTACACTCGCCCGCGGAAGTCCATGTTATGGGGTAGCCAGAATATTGTGTCCCTGTTGACATATCGGTTTTTTTAACTTTCTAACAAAATGTTTTTTTAGAACAGCCGCCCGCAACTTCGTCCGCGTGGAGTCTAGACAACCCTTGACCAGCCCCCTGAATTGTGAATTTTTTGCAATCAACTCTGAAAGAAATCGCAGTTACATTGCTGCGTTATAGATAACTATAGTAAGAAAGTTTTGGCAACAATGTAACTGCGGTTTCAATCTATTTCAAATCGAGATTTTTTTGCAACAGTGTTACGTAATCAAGGAGTAAGATAAAAATATCCTATGTTTTAATCTAGTTTATAAACTATCTGTGCGCCAAATTTCATCAAAATCCGTCCAGCCGTATGCCAAGCTAGGCCGGTGGAGTATTTACAGTAAAAAAAATATCGGCTGTGTGTAGGAGCCATGACATTCCTAATACTTTTGGTCATTTAGTACAATATTTTCATTGGCCTAAGGATGTCTACGTCCAGCTCAGCTTAAAGTGGCAAAACTAGCCCAAAAAAACTAGCACATGATTTGTTTTTTTTTTCACAGTTCTAACCTTCGATCAAGAATACCCTAGATCTCCGGTCAGAGTCTCAAAAATGGCACCTCAAAATAGCGTCCCACTTACAAACTGGCCACTTACATTTTGTACAAAGTAAGTGATAAAAGATGTGATTTTGTACAAAATCTATATATATAAAAGAGAAAATCACTCACTCACTCACTCATCACGAAATCTCAGAAACTACAAGTGCTAGGAATCTCAAATTTTACATGGGGGCTCCTTTTAGGGCGTAGGTGCTCACTAAGACGGGATTTTGCGAAATTCAATCCCTAAAGGGGTGAAACAGGGTGGCAAAGTTAGTATGGGAGAACGCGATTCCTTTTTTATTAAATTATTCATTCATAACATGCAAGTTAACAGAGACAATACTCCAACACACAAGCAAGTCATACAATATAATTTTAACATCCCGATTGACGTGAAATTTGGCATAGACATTCTTTCACAAATTTAATTAAATACGTGTTTCGTATTTTTTTTATTTATACCCTAACAGGGTTGAAAAGTGGTAGAAAGCTACTTTTGGGGTGGTTGACTTCGAAGTCGGAATTGAAACTTCTTAGTGCATAATATTGATTAATTAGGAAAAATAAATATCATTTGTTATCCAACGTATTCTCTTTGGTTATTTCCCCTGAAATTAGGTAGAATGCGTAACATTAAATAGTTCCTATGGAGTTATGTTGGTAGTGCTGACATTTTTTCCTTATTGCGTTGTAATAAGGTGCAAAATTAAGTTGATTTTCGGAAAACCAACATAACGTCATAGGTTCCTTGATTGTCACCGCACGATCTGACGTTTCGTTTCTATTAGTCAAATAAAACGTTAATTCTTTAAAAAAAAAGGGTTGCCGGTAGTAAAGCGCCCCCAGTCTGGTCAAATTAGATGGCGTTTTGAGAAGTTGTTGTTGTTTTCGTTTGTTCCAACAGAAGTCTTTGGTTTGTTCTGATTAGTGTGCATTAGTTTTATTGTTTTCGTTTGTTCCGATTCATTTGCATTAGTTTTATTGTTCTCTACATATTATTATGTAACAAAGTCCCTCGCCGTGTCTGTCTGTTCGCGATTAACTCAAAAACTATTGGACGGATTTTCATGCGGTTTTCACCAAATGATAGGGTGATTCTTGAGGAAGGTTTAAGTGTATAAATTGAGGTTTTATGTAAATTGGTAGAAATATCTCGATAATTGTTGAAGAAGTACTATACCCATTATATTAACCTTTTACACGAAAATAAATTCAAGAGTATTTTTTACACCACCGATGACGGGCGGGACGGGACTCGAACGGGAAGGAAACAGACTTTTGGAGCGAATGGGTGATGACTGTAAGCTATTTGTTTTCTTTTTGGGTGTTGTTGGAAGGTCGCATTTGGCAAAAAGGAAAGAACCGAAGCGAAGCGAGGGCGGGCCGCTAGTAAGTGATATAAGATGTAAGTTTGTAGAATATTAGATGTGATTATGTACAAAATGAGCGCCCAGTTTGTAAGTGGGACGCTATTTCGAGGTGCCGTTTTGGCGTGCTGTTTTAGTTCGTGAAGCGTTATCTAGGATATTCTTGATCGCAGGTTCTAACATAATACCTGTAGTGGTTGGCTAGCGACAGCTTGTAGAGCGCGTCGCACCATAGCGAGTGCATCTCAGCTCGCGCGCGGCTGATGGCGACGCGGCGCTTGAACACCGCAGACGCGTCAGTATCCGCGCCGAATGCGGAGGTGTCTAATGCCGACGCCGGTGGAGGGATATCTAACTTTTTGTTGCCGCCAGACCTGATGAATTACATACAAGATATTTAGTCAAATTTTTTAGACCCTGTCTAATCCCTGTAATATAAATAGCGCGAGAGGGGTTTTACTATATTGCAATGCAATAAAAAATGCAATGCAATAAAAAATGCCATCCTAATGTACAACACATTATACCTTTTGTAATGCTGTCAAAAATAACATTCTGATATACAAAACTTTTCTCGTATTTGACTAATGACTAATTAACGTATTTGATTTTAACACAGACACAAAATAATAACAGGCGCACAGTTTTCACCGGCTGGTTGAGGATGTCCGTTCAGCATTGGTGATGATGATGACGTCACACACTCACCGGAACACCTGGAGCTGTATATCGAGCAGAGGCCGGTTGATGCCCCACGGCACCTCGCCCAGCTGGTTAAGACTGTCCAGCATTGGTGCTGATGATGACGTCAGACACTCACCGGAACACCTGGAGCTGTATACCGAGCCGGGGCCGGTTGATGGCCCACGGCACCTCCCCCAGCTGGTTGAAGCTGTCCAGCATTGGTGCTAATGATGTGACGTCACACACTCACCGGAACACCTGGAGCTGTATATCGAGCAGGGGCCGGTTGATGGCCCTCGGCACCTCCCCCAGCTGGTTGAGGCTGTCCAGCATTGGTGCTAATGATGTGACGTCACACACTCACCGGAACACCTGGAGCTGTATATCGAGCAGGGGCCGGTTGATGGCCCACGGCACCTCCCCCAGCTGATTGAGGCTGTCCAGCACCGGGTACAGCGCCGCGGGGGGAGCTTCTTCTAGGCGTTTCCATTGGGTCGACACGTTAAATGGCATCCTGGTGAACGAAAGTTTTTATTTTTTTTTGTATTTAAGATAATTTACTATGTCGCTTATTAACACTTCTTTCGAGTTGATTTTTTAAAAATTAATAAGAACTTGTGGTAATTGACTTTTCTAGAGACTAATGAGTGATTTACTGACGAGTGGCGTACCTAATGAGTGATGTGCCTGACGAGTGGCGTACCTAGTGAGTGAGTGATGTACCTGATGAGCGGCGTGGGCGTGAGCAGGTAGGCGCCTTGGGCGGGGCGCGCGGCGCAGGCCCAGGGCGCGGGCGGCGCGCGCGTGGGCAGTAGCGGCGCGCGCATGCGCAGGCGCGGCCGAGCGGCGCCCGACCACAGCCGAGCCAGCGTCGGGTGCGGCTTCAGCTCGAGCCGCACCAGTCGCCCCCAAGGACGGTGCACTTTGTACACTGCTGGCAGCTTTTTTCTGGGTGTACCAAACGTTTTTGTAGTGAGCTCACATATTTCGATATTAGGTAATTATAAGCAAAAGGAGTGGGTGTTGGGCGTGCGGCTGATATGTGATATGGCTTTTATTTACCCCGTTTTGTAACATGATATGAACATGTTACAAAAAGGGGGAAAAGGGTAGAAGAGAGATAGATAAACATAAACCTTGAAGAGTGAAGAGGATAGGTAGGCATTCCGCAAAATAAAAGATAAATGGTGAATAAGAAATTTAGTAAAGCAAATGTAAACTCACTGTTTGGGTTTAGCCCTAAACATATTAACGTCAATCTTGACGTCGTTGATGATGATGTTGTACAGAAACTTGCCGATATTCTGTCGCATCTCTATGGACCATGGTGTCTCTACGGTATCCTGCAAGAGAAATAATATATAAACCCGACGCACCGAGTATTTATTACCACACGTTATTGATTTTGATCTGTACTTCCAACAATTAAAACGAACGGAACATCTTTGATTTGAAACGTGATTTGAGGCGTCCAATAGGTAAGACTTTGTTTGCGTCAGTTCACTAGGAGGTTGTAAGTAAGTTCATCATCATCTAGTTACTTCAATACGCAATCTCCAATACGCCAAGTAAGGTTAAAAATTCCTTCAGGTTTAAAAATGCATATTTCACATAATGTACACCGGTCTCAAAAGGTACATTTTCCGAAATATCCACTTCCCAAAAAGTACACTTACCAAATGCACCCTTCCCGTACATTTCCCAAAGTGTAAATAGAACAGATAGGAATAACTGATTGGATACATTTTAAAGTACCAGGATCGCATAAATATGGAGAAGGTTAACTGCAATTATTTAAAAAAGTTTTCCTATCTGTTCTAAGAGTGTACATTTTGGAAAAGATACATTTTGGGAAATGTACATTTCGGAAAGGTACTTTTTGGAAGTGGACATTCCGGGAAATGTACATTTGGAGACCGGTGTACATTATGGGGAGTGTACATTTGGATCCTGAAGGTATAAAAATTGCAGAACCTCCCACGGGAGAGGATCACATCCTGCACTGTATGGTGATGATGATGACTCACCAGACTGGCACCAGTCCGGTTCTCGTGCAACAACTGCTGCCACGCCTGGCGCGCGTTGTACGGCCGCCCGCCGTCGCGACGCACGTACCACTCGCAGTACTTCTCATAGATCTCTTCGATCTTATTAAGCACTCCATTCCGACGGTACTGCTCGATCTGGTATCTGGTAATGTTGATTTTATAAATAACATGTTTTTTTATAATGAAATTAAATGCATAAAATCATGTTATTGTAGATGTCAGCTAAGTTATTAGGATTCATGAATGCGAGAAGAAAATAAAAACGAATTAAATTAATGTATTTACTTAATATTTTTTGTGAATAAAAAAGTTAACGATTCGGGAGTAGATAATCTAAAAAATATTGCGTACTTGTGATAGACTAGAGTCCCCAAATCCCTTTGCAGTAATTTGAGCGTAGGGCTGTATGTTTCGCTGCCGTCGACTAGTTTGCTTATCTCGCCCATTATAAGATCTACAAATTGGTTGACCTGAGAAATAAATATAAAATTATCGTTAACCAGCAAAATGTTACGAGAGAATAAATTCTCCTTTAGTAAACAGTAGAACTTTTTCGGCCAATCAAGGCACAGAATAGATATAAGGTACTACCGTGCTACGGAATACCTACGGAATAATGGGACATTTACACGGGTCGATTTACCAGGCGACTTGCTAGGCGACTTTAGTCGAATAGGGCTTTTTATCAACCTAAATGTGCCACATTTGTCTGACGCCATGTGTTAACACGCCGTATTTGTAAGGACGTGTTATCAGATAAGTGTGATCCTAGTGCATACATTTACTATGAAAACCGATGTCATCTGACGGCGTGTTAACACGTGTTAACGCGTGGCGTCAGACAAATGTGCGGACACCTTAATTTCAATAAGGTGGCCCGTGTAAATGCCCCATAAGCTTTATCTTTTTTTTTGTTTGCGCGGTTTGTATGTTAATTTGTATTAGCTGAACTAAGTTTACGCTTCAGTGTCCAAATAAGTAAATCGTCCTTAACAAAAACCTCTAAAACATTCAACTGTTAGTTTCTCTCGCGAATAAATTACCTACAAAAAGTTAAGTAAAGCTTCAACTTACCTCCAAGACTTTGAGATAAGGATAAAGTGTGATGGCTGAATGTGATGCGTTGCTTTGAGACTTCAGAGTCCCCAGGTGGCGAATAAATGCCTCCTTTACGACGCCACGCCACTCATTTTCAGTCTCTTGTAATTTCTTTCGCTGTTGACGAAAAAAAAATTAAAAAAACTTCTCTATAATAAATGAAAGCAGTAAATACCACCTCTTACTATAAAATACTTACACAAAAAAGTACAGACTCAGATGCTATATCATCTTTGACATCTATATTCTGAACCTCAATGTCTCCATTTATTTCTACTTGCAACTGTTCTTTGCCTCTCTGTATCATGTCTTCTAGAGACAACAGGCCTTCAGCCGGCGACTGGTAAAGTCCTTGTCTTGCTTCTACGTCGTCTAGCTTCAACTTCTCTAGTAGAGGACAGTCGTAATCTAAGACAGGCGGCGTGTACTGCGGTTCGAAGTATGGTTCTATTCGCCGCACGGCACTGAGCACTCGTTCACGTTGATCGTACAGAAACTTTGATTTGTCTAACATGTCATTTAGCGTTATACCCTAAAACAGTACGCAAATATACATAACGTAAAACGCAACACAGCCATTCTTCATAAAAATTAAATCGAATACAGAAGTCACAAAAAAATTGATCTCAAATTCTTATTAAGCCTTGAACAAAAAATATTTTTTATTACAGATTAAAGGTCTAATGTTATGTGACACAGTTTATTTTAATGATTTATTGCAATTGTAAACTTGCACTAATATGTGAAACTGCTTTTAAGAAAAAAATAACTTATTTGCACCTTTTCTTCCATTAGTTTGTGGTAGAAATTCAGTATTGAAGCTTTGTCACTTAATTCGCTTCTCTCTATACATTCAAATATAGCAGCATAAGTTTGTTCATCAGCTGCGACTCCACCTTCCGCCATGAATGATAACAATTCTTTGGTGTTTTCTAAATGACCCTGTTTAATAAAAAAAAACATTAACAATAATTTATATAAGTACCACATTGCAGCCTAAAAATTTGTTAGACGAAAATAAATTACCATAGAAGCATATCCATGTAATAAAATATTGTAAACTTTAACATCTGTAATCTTCGGATGGTCTGATCCTCGATTGCTTCTCTGTCTATAGTATTGTAATACTTGACGCCCCTAGAACAAGTTAAGATTAATTTATATTTTTAGCATAAGAAACATGTAAAAAACAAACAAGAGTGCTTCTTTTGTTTTATTACTTAATTCCATAAGATATAGCAGTCTTCATATTTTAATTACTGCATGTTTTTTAGAAGGCCTAAACAATAAAATAAATAAAAAATACAAACTGATAAGGTAAGCCAAGTCATAACAAATTTTCTACTTAAAATTCAGCTTAAAAATCAATGTGATCAATCCTAATACACAGATATTCTTCTTATCTTCAATTCAATGATAAAGAGGTTGATAACTATTGAATGTAGGCCATGTGAAAGTTATACATATACATAATAATGCTGGTATTTTCCATAAATTACCCATATAAGCGCAGCTATGTTAAATCAAACATTGGCATTCAGTAGAAATGATAATTAGCACTTGATTTTTTCTAAACACCTACCTCTTGTATCATGTGAAGGGAGCACAACAGCTGTAAATGTGCAGTGAGCAGCCTGTGCAGCGCCTCCTGCTTGCCGCGCCGCTCTAGCTGCTTCATGTCGTGTTTCATGTTCATCTCTTGTAAAGCACGACGTTTTTCACGCAGTGCTTTCTTTTTTGCCTTCATATTTTCTTTCCTGAACGTAAATATTGAAGTTAAAAATTATTTTATTCTCATTATGGATATTTAAAGAAAATATAAGAATATATAAAATAGAAACGACAAAGATTATATTTTTTGGTATTTGGCCTCAGATCAGAAGGAAGTTTAAGCACTTTATTACTTTGTTACACAAATTATTGGGTTCATATAGTAGGGTTGCAAATCACTGAACAAATGTATTGTTAAGTGCATAAGTGACTATTTACTTACACTTTCTTAATTTTCAAACTTTTAACTGTTTGATTATGTTGTATGCGATCAGGATCACTATCAAGGTCTTCTTTTATGTCAGCTATCTCATTGTGTAGTCCTGGGTCATCTAATATATCATCAAGAGCTGGATGTGGAATGCCTTGGGATCTAAAGATAAAAATGTTGCTATTTAATTAATTTTTAGGGTTCCGTACACAAAGGGTAAAAACGGGACCCTATTACTAAGACTCCGCTGTCCGTCTGTCTGTCTGTCTGTCACCAGACTGTATCTTGTGAACCGTGATAGCCAGACAATTGAAATTTTCACAGATGATGTATTTCTGTTTCCGCTATAACAACAAATACTAAAAACAGAATAAAAAATATTTGAGGGGGCCATTTTTTGGTACGGAACCCTTCGTGCGCGAGTCCGACACGCAGTTGGCAGGTTTTATTTGAAGTCGGTTTTTTGTTTTTTTAAACAATTTTTTATTTTTTTAATTTTTAGTGTAGGTACCTTCTGTATTAGGTAGTGTTTAGGTAGAAAAATCGGCTCAGCCAAACGTAAGTTAATCGTGGAGAAACATACACATACATTCTGTGTACTAAGTATCGGGAATTTGTCAATTAAACAAAAAATACAAATTATTCATCTAAATTTATTTTATCGCCTTCAAAGTAGGCCCCATCGCTTGCAATACAACATCTCCAACGCTTCACCCAGTCTTCCATACATTTTTCATAGGCTATTTGCGGTATGGCCTTTAGCTCATTCAGCGAATTTTCTTTTATGGCTTCTATCGACTCAAAACGTTTTCCTCGAAGTGGTAATTTTAACTTGGGAAATAAAAAAAAGTCAGACGTAGCCATATCAGGTGAATACGGCGCTTGGTCGAGAACTTTTGTTGAATTTTTCGCTAAAAACTCTTTCACTATAATGGCTGTGTGTGATGGTGCATTATCATGGTGCAGCATCCATGAGTTGTGTTGCCACAAATCTGGACGTTTTCGGCGGATACTCTCACCCAAACGCTTCATGACGCCTAAATAATATTCTTTATTCACTGTTTCTCCCTCTGGAAGGAATTCGGAGTGAACCACACTACGGTAGTCAAAAAAAACTGTCAGCATCACCTTGATTTTGGAGCGACTTTGCCGCGGTTTTTTGGGTTTCGGCTCGTTTTCGAGACGCCATTCTGAAGACTGTTGGCTTGTTTGCATGTCGTACTCATATACCCATGTCTCGTTGCCAGTTATTATATGTTACATAAAGGTCGGATCCGTAGAAGCTCGGGAAACCATGTCTTCAGCGTCATGCTTTCGCTGCGCTTTTTGAACAAAATTGAGCTCTTTTGGAACTAGTCGAGCGGCGACGCGTTTCATGCCTAAAATGTCAATGAGAATGTTGTGGACGGACTTAAAAGATATGTTCACCTCACTAGCCAACTCTCTCAGACTCGTACGTCGATTTTCGAGCACTAGCTTCTTGATTCTGTCGATGTTTTCTTTGGTCGTAGCGGTTGAAGGTCTACCAGAACGAGGCAAGTCTACTACTACTTCTCGGCCTTCTTTAAAAGCCTTATACCATTCATAAGCCCTTGTTTTCGATATACACGATTCGCCGTAGGTATTCCGCAACATTTTTAGTGATTCACCACATGAAATATCATTTGAAACACAAAATTTAAGGCACACTCTTTGTTCAACAATATTTTCAATTGTAAAAATCGCCGAGAACTCAAAACTATGACCAACAAAAAGTGTAGTTTAAAACAAATTAAATGACAGATCCCGCTCAAATTTTGCGCGCTAAATCAGTACAGTGCTACCAACATGCAGTAAAAAAATTAGAACGACCTCTTTTACGCGGGTCTTTTTATTGACATATTCCCGATACTTTTTACACAGAGTAGTACATACGGGTCAAACTGACAACCTCCTTTTTTAAGTCGGTTAAAGAACTACACTTAAGATATCCCTTTTCCAACAAAAAAATAATTATCTTATTCAGTTCATAAACAATTGTGGGGTTCGGCTAGTGATTCCATCCAATGTCAACAAAATTCAGAGAGCACATAATTATATCCAAAAACAGCATAAAAACAGATCTCGGATGCTCCTTGGTTTATTCGCAACTCAGAAGTTCACCAACATCTCCATATCAACACTGTCAGGGATGAAATCTCAAGGATATTTGACAAATACAAAAATAGGCTAGACAACCACCCAAATGAACTAGCGAAACAGCTGACATTGCCGGATTGTATGAGACGCCTGAAAAGGCGCAAACTACCAGATATGTAAAACTCGGCTAAGACTAATTCAAGAATGAGTGGGCTCTCAATGGAGCGCCTTGCTCTACATGCCATTCTTAACAACAAATCTGCTCATAGTCCAGGAGACTGATTGCATGATACAATTTATAAAAAAAAAAAAAAAAGTTCATAAACAAAGAAGTTATACGACTGATCATCGAGGTAGTTCACACAAAATCATACTATTTTCGTGCTTTTTTTTTCAAGATTACTTGAAAAGTACCGAACCGATTTCCAAATTTTAAAAAATGGGACCAACTTGGGAGTTTACCTAATGTAATAACGTTTGAATCATTTCAATCGGTCCAGCCGTCTTTGAGTAATCGGTAGACATACACAAAAAAAAAATATTACAGATGAACATAGAACCTCCTCTTTTTTTGGAAGTCGGTTAAAAATAGATATTACGACTTGAAACTTCGTAGGAGTACTTCTGAAAACAAATAAGAAAACACTTGTTTCGCGGTTTTCCGAAAATCAACTCCATAGGAGGTAAATGGCTAAAATCGTAATGGATGTAGTTATTAAGGTTTTATGATGTTGTTAAACCTAAAAATCAAAATGGATGTCGTATTGTCGTTATTGAGGTTTCATGAGATGTTAATTGCGAAAATGGCGTTTATTTTGAAGTCCAACACGATGCTATGATTCAACCTCTAAAGAGGTGAAATGGGCTTCATATTTTGTATGAAAAAATAATACCTATTTAATACACATTTTGACATGAAACTTACGTATAAGTAATCAGGGTTGGCATGATTAAATCACATTGATTTAAAACATGATTTAAATCAAGTGATTCTTTTAATAAAAATCATTGATTAAATCAAATTGCCTTTTTTCTTTCCTATTTGTATAAAAATATATTTTTTTTAATTTTAAATAATTGATAGACACAAAAATGTATTATTAAATGTAACTTTGTGTTAGAATTGCTGCTTTACACTGTTTTTTCTTCTAAAAAAACCGCCAAATCATATGTTTTAATATTTAACTTTCACCAGGCATTTTTATTTTGAACTGTTTTATTAATCTTTACTTGTGTTTCTTCCGAATTAAAGTGGTAAATAAGTCAAACAAAAGCGCGTTGTGGTTTCACGCACTATATTAATTGGATTTTAAAGGCTCAAGCAAAAAATCGAAAAAATCAGATTTTTTTTATTTTTTGAAAAAAATCTGTGATTTTTGATTTTTTGCAAAAAATCATGATTTTTTCCAACCCTGTAAGTAATTCTGAACAAAAATTAGCAAACAAATCGATATAGATGTCGTTATTGAGGTTTTATGGGATGTTTGTCACGACACGGTGGACATTCTTCAACCCCTAAAGGACTCAAAGGCGGTTCAGATTTTAATGGAAAAATAATACGGGAATAGGAATGAGAATAAGAACGGGAATTACTAATATTAAAAATGTGAAAGTTTAATATTTGGATGTTTGTTACTCAATCATGTAAAAATGGCTGAAAGGATTTGGAATGGCACACATATGTATAGTTATAGCCTGGGTTAAAGATAGGATACTTTTTATCCCGGTCAAAGGAACCCTAGGAACTTTCCGAATGTCCACGTGGACAAAGTCGCGGGCAAAAGGTAGTATAAAAACTTACTAAAGTAGTATAAAAACTTACTGCATAGTTGTTATGTGAGACATAAGTTCATGATCATAACTATCAAGATGATTATCAATGAATAACTCTCTAAATACTGCATGGGGGCTTTTTGGTAACATTTGCGTATAAATCTCATCTTTTTCATTTGTTTTGGTCATTTCCATGTCAAACTCTTGTGTGAGCCCTTCATTTATTGCATATCTCAGATCTTGAAGTCTTTGATCATAAATAGTGGCTTTTCTAAAATTATAATAACTTTCCTTTATCATGTCTATGTATTGTTTAGTTTTTAGTTTATCATCTAGCCCAGCAAATGTATGACTACTATAAACTAGAGCACAGTTATTATCCTCCAACTTGATTTCTTTAGAAGCCGGTTTACTTTGCTTTTTTAATATTTTTTCTCTAACACTTTGCAGTAATTCTGGATCTACTTCAATGTTGGTCTTCTTTGCTGGCTTCCCTGTCAGCTGATGCAATTGACCAAGAGATACAGGGCTTGATGCAAGCTTGGAAAGGTGCACTGCACGCAATTTGCTTATTGATACTTTAGTTTCAGTCATTTCTTTATCACCAACTAAAAGAAAATGTAAACAAACATAGAACTTCATCTGATATGATGATGAACTGTAGTTATAGTACAAAAACATACCTGCAAGAAGTTCTCCATATTGTTTAAATGCTTTTTTTGTTTTCTTTTTGAAGGATTTTATAAGACTAGCCGTTTTCGTGGACTGATGTCTTACAGACATTAGTTTTTCTGGAAAGAAGCCGCAAGTTACGCAATGTGGTTTTAGGTTAAGTCGTAAGTAAAGGAATATTGTAGCGAATTTGTAAGCAACTTCTTTCTCAAAATTATGGTTTAGAATAAATAGAAAATACGTCACCTGATTCTAGTTGACCTAAAAGGACGGTCCGGCAGTAAGAACATTGTATTTTGGTAAGACATAAACCTTTAGATAAATTGTCAGCAGTTAAAGAAAATCCATGAAATGATGAATGATACAAATTTCTGGCACTCGTAAGACGATGCATTGTGGATTATTTAATTCAAAATCTCAAGAAAGATACACTCAGCATTATGGAAACTAGATAAAAAACCCACGTGAAGCACGTGAAAAATCGGGCACAAATCGTATCAAAATAAACTTTGATAATTTGATTGACAATTGACATTGACAGTGATAGATAGATGTCATTTGTGACTTTTTGTTTTTTAAAGATTTTTGCTCGGTATTGGAATGTACAACTTAAGGTGCGGCACGCAGGGACCGGATACCGATATATTCTGAATATCGATATTTTAACGAAAATATCGATAACGGTATCGATAACTGAGATAAATACCGATATTTGTATCGGTAATATAAAGTACCGGTATTTTGTATCGATAATTTTATCGATTCCCAGTACTGATATGCTAGGCTGCGAAGCGACGTTGCATGTTTGCGCGCTGCGGGGCGGGCGGGTTGCGGAGAGGTACGGTACGGCAACAGCGCTCAAGCAGCTAGCATGCAACTAATTAATTCATTTGTTGTTTGATTATTCACGCGACTACTTTTGTTCATTATTTTTCAACATTTTTATAATTATGGGACGGCAAAAACATAACAATGTTTACAGACATTTTGACATAAATAAAAGATCTTTAAAATCAAAGTGCCTTTTGTGCAAAAAAGATTTAAATGTAAGTACCTACTAACCTATAATTTCGTCGAACCGGTTCAAAAAATTATTACCGGTTTCCAAGCCCTGATCCGAAGTGCGAAAACTAAAAAAAATAAAGGAAATAAAAAAAAATTAAAGCGCAAAAGGCATTTTATCGGTATTTCAGTATCGGTATCAATACTGATAATTTTCTAAAAAGTATCGATATTCGTGTACTGAAATAAAATACTGATATCAGTATCGATAAATCGATACCAAAATATCAGTTCCGATATCGATATTTGGATATCGATACTAAAAAAATATCGGTATTCCGGTCCCTGCTCACAGTGCGGTAAGCGTGGTTCGGAACGCGGCCTTTGTGTCTATTATTTTACTCTTTGGTGTCAGGACAGTCACTGTCAAAACAAAATAGGTCAAAGAAAAAAATGCAAGAAGATAAATATTTCCTGTAATTTACCAAATTTTAATTCAAATAACAATAATAACAATATATCTTTATTACATTGTTACCTAATTTATATGGTTATAGTTTATTGAAGGTTAATAATGGATGAGAAAGCTTTTATATGTAAGTTTTGCTTTACATTCTTTTTGTGTAAAGTTTATGAAACTTGTCACCCAATAATTAGGTTTATTGATTTCAGGGACATCTGAATTAACTAAAAAGTTGTTTAGATTACGATTCGAAAATGATTGGTTATTTAAAAAAAAGAAGCAACCTTGGGGGTAAGTATTACAATAATGTTTTGTGTATAGTTATTGGATCAAAAAAATGAGAAAATTTGGTGCAACCTTAGAATAATTCTAAGGGTGCAACAAACAAGTCACTCAGTAATGGTCTAATATATTATTTAGGTGTTAAAATCATGTAGGTTTTATATGCCAGCCATCCTACGGAAATGATGTTTGTAAACAAAACTTTGCACATTTTTTGTAGGTAGTTATACCACAAATACGTTAAGTTTCAGTGAATTAACACCATAAATATAACTTTTATAACATGGCCCATGTTATAAATATTATATATTAGCTATGAATGATATTGATTATTTATAAAACATGTAAGAAAAAATACTTCTACGGTTAGTATGGACTATGGACTGATTGTTATTACAAATTATTTCCGTAAGATGGCTGGAGTAAAGATATTTATCTTTTTTTACATTTGTCAGAGAATTTTACAAAATTCTACTTGAAAGTGGGTTCCCACCAGAAATGACAATCAATCATGTGAGGAAAAAATGGTCATATACTTATGATGTAAGTAGATAATTACTTTGTTTATGAAATTTTTGTTATCTTATACATAATAAATTATTTAGTTTTTCACCTCGGCTTCGATTGAGTTAGAATTTATATGGGATGGGATTTGTGGACTATCGTCTAGCAACATATTATTACTACATCATTCCATTCAAAACTAAATGCACTAACTCAAATGTGATGTGGGAAAACTAGTACTAGGCCCTGAGATCAATAAATGTGATATTAAATACTTATTTTTTGAAAGATGTGAAGAAATATAGATCTGTAAAACATTTGTGTTTTGGCTTGTTTTGCTTGTTTTTGATATCTCTCATGTTTTGAATAATAATAATAAATTCATTTATAGATGTACAAAATTGCAAAGAGGACTAATAATAAAGATTGGAAATATTACAAAGTATTTGACAAGCATTTTGGTAAATCGAAAACATTGGATAAATATGAATCTTGTAAGTACCTACCTTACCTATATGACTAAATATTAAACTTAATAGGTAACTAATACAGAAACTGTAGTGCAGCCATGTCAAACGTATATTGACTGTAGAATCAGTGGGCCACAAAACATAACTTTAGTGATGGGACTCCAATAAAAAAAACGAATTGATTCGAATTACCCGTAAGTAGTTTGAATCGTTGATTCAAATTTAGCGTTGATTTGCATCCTTATGATGATTTGAATCGATACGATTACTTGAATCAATAACAAATAAAATATCTTAAAATTTAAACACAATTTCTTAAAATACTAAATATGGTTAAAGAAATTAAAAACTTTAAACAAATATTAAACTGCCTTCTCAGTTAGTTCTCAGCCCCTATTGCTACGCCTACGCCACCAAAGATTCAAATAAAAAAAACTGATTTGAATTCAAACGCTGATTTGAATCAGCCAACCAATTCGAATTGGGTGATGATTCAAATTAACATAAATACTCATTCGAATCGAGCTTGGATTGTCGTAATTCGAATCATTCAAATCAATTGTGATTAGAGTCCTATCACTAGGTAAAGTGTTACTTTTTTAATTGAAATATTATTGAGACATGCTCGCTGGGCCGCCATCAGGTGGATGTTTTTAAAATTGGACTGGGCCGCAGTCAAACATGACTGCTGTAGTGTAATAATGTGTCTAATAAACACACAACATGTCAACCTTTCTTGTTTTGTTACAGGGGCTGATGAATGGCGATTAAAATTAATAACTTGCATTTCTGAAGCGACAAGTCATAAACTTGATGTCCAAACAATGTGGAAGTATGTTTTTTAATTTGTTCCTTAACTTATGGTAAATGTTTAAAATATTTTACTTTCTCTCCATTCCTTAACATTATAAACAAAACATCTGATTATTACAGAAGTGTGGAAAGAGCTTTGAGAAGTCTAAATTTGCCCAATGATTGTTGTGTTCAAGATATAAAAGGTTTGTGGCAACATATAAGGATGACATTCAATGTAAGTGAAAAATTAATTTAAAAATTATATTATGTATTTTTATTTATTTAATTATTCCAAAGTTATTGCTTTCTAAATTATACAACAAATGCTCTAAATTTTCAAGTAGAGTCTAAATGCGATGTGTTCTACTTATGCTAATAACTTCCTACTACTCAAGAGATTAAGATGTATGGGAGTATATTACTGGACTGATCTGAAGTGTCTCTAAAAATAGTTGGATTGTTGTTGCAGAGGAAACATAGATTGAAAGTAAAGAATGGCGCAGATATGACTGAGTGGCCATTGTATGACGTAATGATAAAATATTTTGAAACTTATGAACCTGATTACATTGTTAAACTAGAGAATGAGACCACAGTTGAATTTGCCAGAAGGATAAGACCGAGGTTCAGCAGGAAAAAACGTAAAGATGTTGATGATAATGAGTATGAAAGTGACTTTCAATGTGAGTCTTTTATCTTCTATTTTTTGTTTCGTTTTGTTCCTACTTGTTCTATCACAGAACTATCGAAACTTTTTCTCATTAGTGCTACATTAGTTTATTTGTGCATTTAGTACTTTGTGGTAGCACTAATGAAATAAAAGTCTTATTAGTTCTACTGTAAAAATGTCCAGTAGAATAAATGAAAACAAAACTTCGTTTCTTCTTTAAGAAGAAACAAAGTTTTGTTCCCATTTATCTTATAACTTTTAATTTTGATCTTTTATTAATTTAAAATAATGTATACGTACTGAAATATTTGTATGAGTTTGAGTTACTGAGTTTTAAACTGGGATTTTTCGTGCCCAGAATAAAGAAGACATAAGTTTTTTATAGTGCGCAGATCTATAACAATTTTTCTTTTTTTATTTATGCAGGGTCAAAAGACATTACAGAAACATTCATTCAGTTGAGAATGCAAAACGACTGGATATTCATTCAAAAGAAGTATTCCTGGAAGTAAGTCCTTCTCTAATTTATTGATACAAAAACTAGAATATATATTTTTTTATTTATATGAATGTTTGTTGCCAGTGCTCTTCTTAAAATCATGGTTGGAGAGTATGGCTTCCCTGTAACACTAACATCTCGGGAAATCAGTCGGAAATGGGCTGCGACATTCGCTGTAAGTTATTATGACAATGTTTCTGCTGATTGATTATTATGGATTATTTAATAAAACTTGTATAATTTAAGTAGATACTTACAATGCTATTAAATTGTCAATAGACAATGATCCACTGCAACTTCACTCGAGAATGAATGGCAAAGAAAAAAATTTACCAATTAAAACACGTTTTTGTTCCGCAAGCGCTCTGAAGTTGCTGCAGATCAGTGTCTATTGACAATTTAACTGTATTGTGAACATTATGTGGGATGCTTAAAGGTTCATAAAATATTATGTTTTAACAGGAATACCAGAAAGCCAAAGCTACCAACAATAAATCTTGGGTGTACTACACTCTGTTCGAGGCCTACTTAGGGGAGGGAACGCACCTCAGCTTGAATCCACTTGTTAACTGTAAGTACAACTCGTTTTATTTCAACTCAATTAACTAACTCACATCAAGGTAAAACATCTGCCCCCCCGTAGGTAAATAACTACGTTATTTGCACGTTATGATAATTATATATAGCCTTAGAATAATAACACCTAGTAGCCGAGTCCTTGTATGTAAAGTGAGGCAAAAAAAATATTTTCAGTTTTATATCCCTTTTACGTTACCTAATCGTAATTAAAATCCAATAAAATAGTAACTAATCCCCTAAAGGTAGGGAAATTGAAACTTTTCGTTCTTAGAGGTACTTTTTTAGCTTCACTTATAGACCTTCTGATTCGGAGGGCTTCTTTGGCTAGGGGAGCTGAACAGTAATTGTTTACTTGTCCTCCTCACAGGGCAAGAGCAATGGGTCCATCATCTGATCAGTATAAGGATCGACGTGGAGCATTTATTTAAATTTTCACTGAGAGATCAAACCGGTGGTTGGAGGTACGTTTTTACAAAGTATTGATATACTAGCTTAGCTATAATAGTTCACGGTTCTGTTATAGGCCTTCGCGCGGATCTTGAGTGCTAGGACCAGTAACAGATTTTTAGGTTTACTTGGCGGTGGGCGTGGTGCGGGGCGGGCGGGGCGACTGCAAACATGCGCAGTAATCCCCTCCAACTTCTCTCACATCGTTCACGATTTGTGCCGGTACCTATACCTGCTTGTAAAAGCTAACAGTCTTGGCCAAAAAGTGTAGAAATTTAATAAAATGGAACTAAATATTTTTGAGTACTTGTTGAGTTAAATATAATCAGTGTTGCCAAATTATTCGTGATATTTACGTGTTTGCATGTGGCGCTCTAAATGTTTGTCAACTCTTTTATGGTCAAGCTGTAAATATCTTTTTTTTTCTCTTTAGAGAAGTAGAGAAAAGGTTGCAAAGTCTCGGTTTACCACTGGACCACAGCTTGCTTGATCTACCCGAGATTTGGACACACTTGCTGAAGACATTTAGGGTATGTATTAGATTAGCTATTCATGTATTTCTATAAGCCTTTTATTGCTATAAGGGATCGCAACAGATTAGATCTCATTTACATAATTATACGCCTGTATGCACACCTCCGCGAAACAATACCAGCGAAACCGCAGTAGGTTCCGCCGTGACTTGTCAGTTGTACGACACGCGAAACAGATGCGAAACAGACATTTCTTACGCATAGATTTTACTATGATGCTGTCTCTTTCATGCGCAATTCCGCCCGATCGGCTCGAACCGTTGGCACAGCTCCGCCGCAAAAATAATAAAACTAAAATAAAATGCAATTCGGCATTAAGAAGGCTCTTCATGAAGGAGGACTTCTGGCCGCAGGGCGTGGTGTACAGGCGCTTCAGAGGGACGCTGCCTTGTGCCACGGATTTGACACACAAAGTGTCTACTTGATTTTTTTTTACTAACATATGTTTTAAGTTATTTACTAACAACATTGTTTTATAAATTATATATGTTTAGTTTTTTAAGGTATATATCTATGGGCCATTGATGCCTGACTATAAATAAATAAATTAAATTAAATTAAACGAATAAAATTGACAAAATTTTTAATAGTGAACGCTTAACTTAAAATTGTCTTGTTTTAGTGGAAAAACAAGTTCGCTAACAAGGGCATACTGAACGAACACTGGCCGTACTATGACGCTTTAGCTCGGTACATGGAGCTGCAGAGCTCGCAACCAAAGAGGCCAAGGATAAAAGAGTTTGACGACGGAGATATGGACGAGTCAGCCGTTAACGACGACGGTGAAGATGATATGAAGCTGCTAGACTTGAAACAGCGATGGAGCTTGCAGCCTAAGTTTGAAACTGACGTCCACTGTCGGTCCTGTTATAGCGAACAAGCTACCATCAGTATATTCGATGAGGTCGATGGTGATGGACTGGACCTCGCGTGCAAGCTGAGGGTTATAGGCGGCATTGAGGTAAGTGAACTGCATGGAGTTTATTAAGAAGCGTCTTTGGTCTTAATAAAATTGAAATTGAGAGAGATATCTATTACAGCTTAACTCTAAAACTCAATTGAATTCCGCAATAGATAGATACGATAGATCAATGCAGAAATACCTAAGCCACGTATTCTTATATTGGGAACATGCTACAGATATTTGTTAATAATCGTGAAATAAAACGATAAGTATACATACTTACTATGTTTACTTACATTACGAATCTATGTAACAAAAATATTTAATCCAATAAAAAAATCCGCCGGCATTTTATTTGACTCAAGCCTAACTCCTTATACTATAGTAAAACTGAACGATCAAATGTTTTTGCAGATCGACAAATCGGATAATATGCCGTCACAAATTTGCTTAGACTGTCTCCAAGAACTGCAAAACGCTTACAATTTCCGACGAAAATGTCAGGATGTCGATAAACACTTGAGAAGCAATACATTAAATACTATAAAAATTGAGATTCCAGAGAAAGTTGAAGAAAACCAAGAAAATCAAGACCAAAATAATATAAATGATGCGAAAGAAAAACTCGATCACAATGATTTTGATGAAATTGATATTCATTACGAGGAGGACGTGCCAGATGCGCCGGAAATAAAAACTGACTCTAAACCGACCGGTTTGAAAAAGCAATCTCCAAAAGTAATAAGATCTGCAAGAGTTATAAGAAAGAAGAAAAAAGTTCGCAAATCGAGGTATGATTATTGGAAGGTTTGCGAAGTTTGCGGGAAGCACACGAGGAACCTGGTCAGTCATTTGGACATGCATTCTACGGGCAAGCCTTACTCGTGTAACGTGTGCGACAAAAGGTTCAAGTTTAAAAGTGGATTGGTGATTCACAAGGCGGTGCATAATCCGACGCCGCGAAAAACGTGTGAAGTTTGTGGAAAAACATTCCATGTGTTAGCGCAGTATAGGAGACACTTTGTTTATCATGCCAACGAGAGGAAGTACGCCTGCGAAACTTGCGGGAAAAGGTTCAATACCATAGATATATTGAGGGTTCACAATCGCATCCACACTGATGAAAGACCCTTCAGTTGCCAGGAATGCGGGAAAACGTTCAGAACAGCTGGATGCGTGGGCAGGCATAAAAGAATTGTACATAGAAAATTAAAGGGCCAATAAACGGTTGAGAGTACTTTAATTTTTATTACTTACATGTTAAGTCCACGAGTTAGCTTTAGTTGACCCTTTTATCTTTACACATACTTATTGTTGTAAATTAACAGTTATCTATTCTGAGAAGCTGTATTTATTTGTTTTGGTGTTAAATTTCATGTTTCGCTTCATATTAGAGGGAAGATGTAGTTAAATTGTATTCCAATAAAATTGAACTTTTAAATTATACAACCTGGAGATGACAATAAATGAAAACATCGGTGACACAGACACTAGTTCAAGGGTCTTCAACCTTTTTGAAGTCAAGGGCCTAGTATACTTTGATATTGGTTCGGTGGGCCGCAACACAAGAAAAACATTAAATTCTAACTAAATAGGTTCGTAAATAGTATAATAGACAATAATATATGTGAATTTAATTTTGTCAATCAATACAATGACGGGCCGCCATGAACGCAACGACGGGCCGCATGCGGCCCGCGGGCCGCGGGTTGAAGACCCTTGCACTAGTTCATAGGAGTATTTTAAAACTATCAAATAATTCCTAGGATCGAAATTAAAAGTTTTTTTTTTTACAAAATAGATTGTACTGAATACAGTTACTGAAAAATATTTCCTGGAACTAAACTATTTGTTTTTTTTTATGCAGATTGGGAGCTTTATTAGCTAGGTATGACAATACACGATAATTTATTGACGTCTCCAGGTTGTATAATCAAGAGGGATTTCAACAATAATTAAAATACTCCAGACTGCTCATGTTAACTACATTATAGTGAACAGGGAAAGCTCCATTATGGCCATATTCTTTATCCTGGTTTCCTACTCTTCGAACGGAGAGGAACCTACTCCCCCGGGGATTCTATCTTATCTGCTGGTTTGAAGAGCATTAAACCACTCCCCAGATACTCCACGAAGTCAAAATTTAATTTAAGAAAGAAGCCCAATGAGCTATTTGTGATGTGATTGATTACTAAACATGACATCTCGAGTGATGCAATCCATTTTATGGGCCTCCGTTCTCAGGCGCCGCTTTTGATATTGTTGTTGATATAACCGAAATTAAAGAGCAACGTCCTTCGTTATCTTGTGTCTGAGATGTTAGTCGAGCAAGTCTCGAGATATACCATCCCATGCAAATAACAGTCGCTTCTTTCTTCCAAAAAAATTATACGACATAATTACTTATATGAAAGATGTTCACAGAAGCAAGGGACAACAACCGTTGATCGACCGATAGCTTCCAAAAATAAGGTTTCGTTTAACCCTTTGGAATGTTGATCGAAGTGTACGTCAATAAGGCATTAATAAACAGGCGCATGCGGTCGCCCGACCCTGCTGCACCCGCGGCGCCGGCGCAAGTCAACAAAGTTCATCGTCAGTTCGCGATCGGCTGCGCGCGCACGCAGTCTACTCCCTTACTTCAAATTTAGATCTTAGCTGTTCGTTGCCGCGATATAAATCCAAAACGAACAAAGGGTGCTTCCTAGTTTAAAATAGAATTAAAAGGCCAACATGGCGGTGTTGGGTCTGGTAAGTTTTTGTTTTATTATCCTGTTTAAATTTTTACCACAGACAGCGTGTTTACGGTTTATCGATTAATCATTACAAGCCATAACTCTGATCATCTCACTTATTGTGAATAAAAATCATAATAACTTTTATTATCTTAAATTCATTCATAACAATGAATAAACTTACTGTTCAATATTACAAACATTTATCTGACGATTGTATCACTTCCAGGAATTCTTTGAACACATCTTTTTACTTTTTAACTTTAAATCTTTGTGACACACATTATTTTCGAACTACAACACCCGTGAAAGCTCTCATAATTAAGTTTAGTTCGACTAGAAGTCGTCGAGTCTCCCTAGAGAATTACGTGTTTACGTGATATCATTCACATTCACACCCCCTGTATGTCGTGTTCCGTCCAATACTTAGTCACCGTTAGGATTGTTTACAAGTTACTTTATCAGCCCAACTCTTTTTGGATAATACTAACATGGACAATGGACTTATTCATCGGATCTCTCGCGTTGAAAGTTTATTGCCCTAAGTCAGTGTATGATGCATGCTCTTTTTAACGTTTCTATATTAAGTAGGTATAAAAATAAGACGTGATATTTCTTGTTCGTTCTGAAACATACCGATTTGCCTATATTATTTACTTGACATAGGCATACTTACTTATTTTATTTTATTTTATTACTTACCAACAAATCTGGGCTTGGAGATTTTAAATCTCGATCCTAATTTAAATAGGTAAGTGAAAAGAAATTCTTCAGGAATTACCGGACCAATCGTAGAGCCTTGGGGGAGGCCGCTAGCGCTACCTATGCCCAGCAGTGGGCGTCGCGCGACTATCATGATGATTCGCAAAGTTACCCAAGTAACGTTTCATAGATGGAGAGTTGGGAATTAAGAAACGTTTCGTTTTACAGTGCATTAAGTGCAGAACACTAGACCTGACGGACATAAGCACGTAAGTCAATTATTGCTCAAAAATTGATAAAGTCACAATACGCATACTTTTGTTCAATGCGCCGACTGGAACAAACACGTAAGTCACTGCGGCCCATTACGTCTATAACTCACGAGTGTTCTAAGTAACTTTAGATTTAATTGACTCCTTTCATCTTCGACAAAAACCACATATGTCTGACTTAAGTGGTTTACGCCGACTTTGACTTAAGTTCTTATTCCTTCCCGGTCTAGCGTTTATAGGGGGATAGGTATAGGTACCTATTTACACAATGGGCCACCATTTGTTCTCTATCGGTGTAAAATTTACCTTAGTTCTCAGTAGTGGGTGAGATTCGTGTCTATTTGTATCAAAATAATGAATTTTCATATGAAACTGTCGACATGAGCCGACCGGCTTGGATTCCGGCCAAGGACCATAACCCGGCGTTTCAGTAATTGAGATTCCTTTCCCTTTGTGACGTCACCTTTAGAGGAAGGACCTGGGTCTCCAGAATATGCAGCACAACCTGTAAGGTAAACAAACATGCAGCAGAGCGATCTAAATAGTAATTCGCAGTAGTTCACAAAAAATAATCGTTGATCCAATATCTTTAGCTTGTTTTCAAGTCGTTGAACCCGGATGAAGGCGAATTTTGGAACTAATTAAAATTCTATGGTGTAGGAATCTATAAAATCGGAACTATTGGTGCCTTATTTGGTTAGAAATACATTTAAGGAACAACATTAGCTTAGCTTTGAGTTAGGTATGATGTGACTCGAACCCAGAATCCGCAGGAGTTCTAACCAACTTTTGTTATTGTGTTAAGTCTCTACTCTATAGGTACAAAGACGTCCTGAAGCAGATGCTTTCCTCCTATTAAAATTAATAGTTTTCCATGTGTACATGTCTTGTAGTAGGACAACCAAACCTAATAAACTCAATCAAATATAAACTAATCATAATCATACAAACAAGATTGCTGCATCACGTCAATTTACATTGACATGTGCTCGCCGAGTGATGATGAATGAGCTTTGTTTTATCGAGTCCATTACTATTATTTATTCTGTGGCATGCTCCAACGACAGATGGTTCGTTGAAGATTAGATTTGAGTGAGAGCAGTAAAACTAGAATTAAGTCCAAATGAATTATGTTGTGCAGTGAAATTAAAGTTTCAATATTTTATCACATTTTAACCTTGTGGGACTCACTCAACTCCAGGCATTTGATAGTCGCTTTTACGGCAATACCGCCATTATTACCATCAGCCATTTTTAATGTCTCCACTGCTGGGCCCTCCTTATGGGTGGATGGATAGGGAAACTGAGCCATAACCTTCCACGTGGGCCCACAGAGGATCTCATCAGAATATTATTAGTTCCCACCCATGACCCTTGCGATAGTGGCAAATGGGCTAAACTTACTGTGCTCCGCCGAGCTTCTTAACGGAAACATCGGAAAAAAAACATGATAAACAAAAACAATAGGTACTTACGTGAAAGTGATCTAAAAGTAGTGATCTGATTTCATTAAAAACATATTCAATGGGTCAATTCAAGGCGACGAAGTCGACCCGCCGCCGCCGCCGCGATAATTAGGACCTTGTACTGAAAAGGTTATCTATTTGTTTATTCTATTAAACACCACAGAAATTGACTAATTATCTTCATTTAACTCAAATTCTTACATTTACAGAATAAGTACAAATAGCATTTAGTTAGAGCACCACAGGCACATTACAAAATTCTCTGAACAAAATTTAGTTGTGAGCATTTTGTTCACATTTTACAATACAAACATTACTTACTTATACACTTAAATTTAACATAAAACTTGGTAGGCCCAAATATCGTTGGGTAGGCCCTACTATCCCATCAATCATGTCGATTTGATCCCCTCCTACGCCTTTACTTGAACTGAATTTTGTGTCCCCAGAGAGTTTGGTGGGTGGCCGTGGTGCTGCTAATATGGACTCCACACATACATTGCCGGAACGTTACGTAAGTAGTTACATAAAGTTTAAACTTCACTTGCACCTATTTAACTACTTACAGTTGCCAAAGGGCTTGAGCTTCTTCAAATCTTGTCTACTACTGCTTACATAAATCTTTTGAAATGGTCTCCCGTCACTATAAGCGTTTCGATTTAATTGGTCGTAAATATTTTGAAAGTTTATGAGCTTGCTATTAATAGGTAGGTTAGGTACCTAATATAACATTTATGTACATTTGATTCAAAGTTAGTATCCAAGGTTTTAACTATAATTATTATTATAATGTCGTGTAATTACACGACATACCAAAACACTATTAAAGTAACATCCATTTGGCACAGCAAATGTAACTTTCATGTTTCAAATGTTTCTTTAAAATTAGTAGGTAAGTAGTAGTAATAAAAGTTACCTTTTTATCAATAAACTCTACAATATTAAAATCGGTTGGACTGGTTGGACAATAGAAATCTCGCTATTTAAGGATCTTTTACCCTGTATGATATCGAGCAGAGCAGATTAAAACACAAAAGGTACCTACCTAACTTACTACATAATTATCATCAATATTATTTAGTGGGAGCGAAGAAAAACTTTTTGAGTCAAACATGGTTATCAATATCTATAAATCCTCATTTAACCAGAAGAGCATGCAATCCATTTCATTTATGTTTGGTGTTTGATGGATGGATCATCTATGAATAGCATAAAGATTGTTCAACTGACGCTAGCGTTGCTCGTTATAATTTATGTTATGGACATTTATAACTTTTTTTTTATTGATCGAATCTATCAATCACATCTTGTGATTTTAGACCTTACATAGAACGATTCGTCTCTAAACTAATCTGCGTGGAACTGTACCGACGCCGCGCCAGTAATTTTAGTTGACTTCGTATTGTGGAATTTCTTAACACGACACTTCTCGGTAAACTTAAAATAATTCAACGAGTGCAAATTGCGTAAAATTAGAGTCGTTGTGGGTGTTTAATTCAAGACTAGCTAAGTACTTGATTTTCAAAGAGAATTGAGTCCGCCTAGGTCATACATTTGAAACTATTAACTTTGGCGGTGCGCGTGATTTATTTGCAATCTCAGTGCTAAACAGCACGATTTCGAATCACCTTTGCTAATAGGAAAACCGAGCGACCTACCTTTGTTGATGAATTTGTGACTGTAAATAAAGCTGACGGAATACGGATCTAACTAGTTAACTCAAGAGACCAAGCAGATATTTATATTGATTATTCATATGAATACTTCAGTCTATTTTGCAAATCGAATCAAATGCAGCATCATTATTGTACAGTCAACGGCACGCTATGGGCTACGACAACAGGATATATAATTTTAATCTAAAATGAACACAGGGTTCAATAGATTATTGACAGTTTTGTATAACTTGATGTGCCGAGTGACTATACGTAATTTAAATTATTTATTTATTATTACCTAAATAAAATTCTTTAAAATAAGTTACAAGTAGGTATCTACAGTGAAATACATACAGGTCAAAATCATATACTTACCCTCCGCTTTGGCTTCGCCGTAGTCGGGTAAATTATAGACAAACACAGTTTATCATTTAATTAATCACAAAACGTAATAAACATTTGGGTTTATAACGTCATCAAGACAAGTTTTTAGATCCAGGATCTGGAATTAGTATAAAAATAACTGAAATTAACTGCTAATACTACGAGTACTTACTGCTGTGTTTACTTCCACGAAAGCTCTGCGCCTGGGCAAATATAAATGCTACTATTATATATTCTGTGCTACTATGTTATAACCAACGTAACGAAACGGATAAACGACATGGAAACGACCATTTCATAGAGCGCAACGCAACGGTAAATAAAATAGAATAGAATATTATGTAAATTAAAATGATGCATTACCTACTTGACTAACCACTAAAATCTACCGCTGCAACCACTCGATTTTAACCAAATATATCCGTCCCTGGAGATCCCTTGAGGAGGCCTATGCCCACACTTCGGCTATTGCAAACTTTGGCAGGTTTGCCGAGCTTCAAATTAATACTTACAGATAAATCGAGCCCCAATCAGACCAAAATGATGAAATGAATTTCACGATGTCACACGATATCCCTGATATGATGATAACATCTTCTCTATAGACACGAAGACATCCGAGATGCGATGATGTCGCTGGTCCACATGTTCCGGAACTCGGAGGCCAAGCTGGAACGGCATGAGTACCGGGAGAAGGCTTTAGGAGAACAGCTCAAGAAGATGATCGGCGGCCTCGAGAAGAAGCACCGCGCTCTCGAGCCCCTCAAGGGCATGATATCCAGACTCGACGAGCGACTCTCCAACGTTGAGACTATACTTCTGCAGGTAATGTCTTGCCTTAAGGAGACCAGCTCAAGAAAATGATCGGCGGCCTCGAGAAGAAGCACTGCGCTCTCGAGCCCCTCAAGGGCATCATATCCAGGCTCGACGAGCGACTCTCCAACGTCGAGACTATACTTCTGCCGGTAACGACTTGCCTTTAGGAGACCAGCTCAAGAAGATGATCGGCGGCCTCGAGAAGAAGCACCGCGCTCTCGAGCCTCTCAAGGGCATGATATCCAGGCTCGACGAGCGACTCTCCAACGTCGAGACTATACTTCTGCAGGTAACGACTTGCCTTTAGGAGAACAACTCAAGAAGCACCGCGCTCTCGTGCCCCTCAAGGGCATGATATCCAGGCACGACGAGCGACTCTCCAACGTCGAGACTATACTTCTGCAGGTAACGACTTGCCTTTAGGAGAACAGCTCAAGAAGATGATCGGCGGCCTCGAGAAGAAGCACCGCGCTCTCGAGCCTCTCAAGGGTATGATATCCAGGCTCGATGAGTGACTTTCCAACGTTGAGACTATACTTCTGCAGGTATGACTTGCCTCTTTTTAGTGATAACCTATCTTTGCAATGATATGTGACTGCTATAAGGCAGAGAGGTAAGGCGGATTCCCTTTATAAACAGCACCTTATCATTTCCTTCAATAACATTACCAGGCAAAGATGTATCTAATTCTGTGTCAGGTTTATTTTGGTTGCCAAAATAAACCAAACAACGTTCATAATCATTATGGTTGATACCCTTAACCTTTCCGTTAACCTTACGAGTGAGTTGGTATAATAAAATACTACATCATCCTAAATTACCTGCTTTTACCCCACGCATTTTATAACCGTTTTACAACCACTCGAAAATGTTTGGTCAACATGACCTAATTTTGAGCGGTCGTGTCGGTGCGGTGAAAAGGCCGCCACTACCCGGAAACACCACCCATAAATATTGTGGTAACTAAAGTGTGGTATTGCTGTATAACTAACTAGGTATATATAATGTATAAATAACTGCTGCTGCGGTTACTTTGTTGATGAACAGATGCTTAGGCTAAACTCAAGTGGTTTTTTTATGTCACTAAAAAACCGGTGCAGCACTAGTTCGGTTAATAAAACCATATTTAGTATCAAATAGAGACCACCCACACTCATACTCTGGCAAAACATCAAGCTAATTAAATAAACTATTTAACGTAAAAAAACTAAGTCGTTTTTAACTTAGAATAATAACACCTATAGAGAAGCCGAGTCCTTGTACCTACATAATGTAAAGTAAGGCAAAAAAGCACTGAACCAAATTGGCTCAGTTTTCAGATTTATATAAGTATTTATGTTACCTAATCGTAACTAAAATCCAATAAAATAGTAACTCCTCCCTAAAGGTAGGGAAATTGAAACTTGTTCGTTCCTATACCTATAGTTCATAAAGGTAAGATTAGGTAACGAATGAAGGATAAAAATCTGAAAGCTGAAGTTTTGTTTGCCTCACTTTTGATAGCGCACTTTATTTTAAGGAACATAGTAGAACGATATTCCTGAACGTTGTAGGGTTGTTATTAATCTAAGGTTTTTAATAAAAACATTTAATCCATAGAAAGAAGAGCGAGAAAAAGCCACACAAAAGAAGACGACTGATACGCTCGACGAGATCCAGAAATCGTTGCAAGCCCTCACCACGACCATCAACAAGAACTTGAAGCCCTCAGAGCCCGAGAACAACCTGACTACCAACGACGACGGGCTCGATCTCAGGCTGGAAACCACTAATGCCAAGCTGGATGCTGTTAAAACGGAGATAGACAACCTCAAGAATACCCTGTCCAAGGTACCTATTGTATGACATGACAATACTTTAAAACAATAAAATATTCCTTTCTGATCTTGGTGTTCCATGGTTAACTTTTTGTTCACCTAGGTGTTCCACGATTAAGTCAAAGTCAAATAAGCTTTATTAAAATAAACTTAATTATTAAGTACTTTTGAATCGTCTATATTTTCCTACCACCCGTTCCAGAATTTTTTAAGCTGACAAGAAGAACGGGCGCAAGAAACTTATCAGCTGTAACAGCTGTAACCTTTTACCTGTTACCTTTCTGTACCCCTGGTTCACCTAGGTGTTCCACAGGGTATGTATTAAAATGCCGAAAATTCATAACACACACGACCGAATCATCGACGCACAAAACACATATTTTCAAAGTCCCGAAAATCCTAAATGTCGATTATTAAATGACCGATAGTTCGAAACCCCGAAAGTTGAAATCCCGAAAGTCTGTTAGGTGTATTAGGTGCGACGACGAGCGAGTGTAGCGAGTAGCAAGCGAGGAGGAGGTTAGGTTCATCATTAAGCTGGTGCATTCCTTCCTACCCTATATAATAACCCGATGCGTATCATATAGCGTAGGCAGTATTCCACGACGATGATACGACACTGACCGAATATTCAAATGTTTCAGGAGTCTCTCAAGGCTATATTCCTGGACATAGCTACTAACGAAAACCCGCTGGAGAAGCATATCCTCGAAACCGGGAAGTTGTTAGACAAGTACGAGCTGAAGTTGAATGAGTACACCAAAGTGCAGACCGACTTCGTCCCGCTCAGCGAGATCTCACTCGCCGACGAGGCCTGGCACAATAAAATGTCTGAAGGTAACCAATAATATCCCACTTCATGAGGACGCTTAAAGTATTTATTTAGGGTAGGCGACTTGGCCACGCTGTGTCACTCACATGGGCGTAGCGAGGGGGGGGGGATTTCGAACCCCCCTTTCGAACATCTGTGCATGTGCACGCCTAACAACATTCATAGCCTACCCGCCTTCGTGAGATAAAACATCTGTTTAAGAACATTAATTAATTATCCCAAATCTTCAAATAATTTCTTAATTGTGAAATTTAATAAATGTTTCACAAATAACGGTTGTTTGTAACAGTAATGGAGAGACAAGAGAAGGAAATAGTGAAGATTCAGAAGCTGTTATCGGACGCGGAAGGCTTGTGGAAGGAGCTGCCGAGTCGCACCGACCTGCAGGTGCACACCAACCAGACTCTGGGAGCCATCGAGAGCGCTAAGGAAGACTTGAAGGAAAATGACCAAAAGAGTAAGATACAACCTGACAATCCATTTACGCCTGTGTGCATCTCCGCCGCGAAACAATACCAGTGAAACAGCAATAGTTCCGCCATGGATTGTCTTCTATCGACGACGATATATGGTGTTCACATCTAGGTGGCAGTTTCGCGTCATTATTATCGCGGCGGAGGAAGTGTGCCAACGGTCGGAGCCGATCGGGCGGAATCGCACGTGAAAGAGACAGTATGCATCGGTTAAATCTATGCACTAACTAGAATAGGCTATTTCGTATTTGTTTCGCTTGTCGTACAACTGACAAGTCATCACTGTGGTGTTTCGCGGCAGAGGTGTGTGTGCTACAGACGTAAACACTTTTATGAATTAGCTATATAAATGGAGCAATCGGAGATTTGATGAGAATCCCTAATTTCTAATCTATAAGAATCGCTTACGATACCGTGATTAAAAATTACTATAATTAGGTAGCACAAATAATTTCATTACCTACCTATTTATGTTATTGTATAATTCTTTATTTACAGTAATTAATCAAGTAACAACAAAACTGCGCGAATTGACCGATCGCTTGGCTTCCACCAACGAGGACATCCAGAACAGCCTGACGCAGGGCAACACGATGACTGAGCGCGCCTACAGCGATATATCGCGCAGCTACGAGGCGTTACGTAAAGAGGTAAACTATTGGTCTGGCAAATCGCGCTAAGATAGATTGCTAACAGCTCTATTTTTAATTTATTTCTTACTTGCTTCTTGCCCGCGACTTCGTCCGCGTGGATATTTGAGAAAATCCTTAGGGAACCTTTAACCAGGATAAATAGTATTCTATGTTTTAATCTCATCAAAATCAGATCACTCGGTTTTAAGTAATTAGGCGGGTCCCCACTACGCGCGCTGCCTTCTTTCTTCTCCCTCACACTTAAAATCACAAAGACACAAAATTTGAAGATCCTAGCTTCGAAACCGAGGGATTTTCATACAAACTTTCATCCCCTATTTCAACCCCCAATTTCGCGATAAAAGGTAACCTATGTCCTTTCTCAAGCTCAACTCAACTGTACCAAACATAGAAATCAGTTCAGTAGTTTAAGCGTGAAAGCGTAACAGACAGACAGACAGAATTACTCAGCCAAAGACAGAGTTACTAACAGAGAGACAGGATTTACGAAGCCGGGGTCCATGACATCTCAATCACCTTTTGCAGATATACGATAATTTGTGGAAGAGGGTTGTATGTATCAAAGATGGTTGATTTCAAACTGTATCAGTATGAGAGTCCCGCAGGGATTCTTTTAAATGTTCACTTTGAATAATCAGCAATAACTTGGTTCGGTCGTTATTACAGGTGCAGATGCTTACAAAGAATGAGCACGTACTTCTGCAAACAGCAGACAACGTTATCGCTACTAAAAAACGAATCGAGTACGGAGTCCATCAGATATTGGCCGAAGTCGGAGATCTAGTCAAGAATCAGGGTAGGAGTTTGAACAAAACAGTCTCTGAAAGGTAATCATAATGTTAGAGGGTTTTTTGCGCTACACTAGCGCCACCAATGGGACAAAAAACAGTGTTTAAATAAAGTCGAAATTGTGAGAAGAAGCTTTGTGGTAATTTTTTCTAGCCTGTCGTTTAGTTTGTTGTTAAAAGTGGCCACTTTTTGCAATAAAACTCCATTAAACTAAACGACAGGCTATAAAATACTGTTGAAACGACAAAAAGTACCATAAAGCTTCTTCGGAGTGCACTATAAGAGCGCAATTGACAATTTCGATTTTATTTAAGAACTATGATTTTTTCCATTGTCGATGGCGGGGCGCTAGTGTAGCGCATAAACCCTTTTAATGCCAAAGAAATGAGAAGTTTATACACTTACCGTGTTTTTTTTATTTTCAAGGTTCGATGATGTGCAGGCTACAATTTTGGAGAACCAATCGAACGCTCGAAGTAACATTAGTGACAAGATCGAGTCAGAGATGGCGCCAGTGTGGCGGCAGATCGGCATCATGCACAAGCAGCTCACGGCCAACAAGGACTCGCTCGACAAGTTGACTGTGAGTTTGCTAACGGAAATTAAAATAGGGTGAATAATCTTTTCCCAACTCTATCCCATTTTCCGTCCAAACTCACCCTATATTTTCTTTAAGGTGGCACCCTGACCGAAAATGGCGCCGCGATGAATTTTATTTAATATTGTGATTCTAATACACATTTTTAATAAAACTTTACGTGAAATTTCTAGGGCCCAATCATAATTTTTAGACGGTATCATTGCATTCCCTCGTAGTCACTGCTAGAAGTAGATAGTAAAACTGCTAAAAGTGGCCGTTTTTGACACGTTTGCTATCTACTTCAATTTATGACTACGAGGGAATGCAGTCATACCTTCTAAAATATACAAGATCATGGGCCCTAAATATGCCACGTAAAGTTTTATTAAAATAATTTTCTATTAACAACTTATTAAATAAAAACCTCTAAGGGCGCCACTTTCTGTGGTATAGCCACTTTAATCTAACTGCATTATTTCCTCCGAATGTCAACACTAGTTCTCTTCAATTTGCCAGTCCAACCAAATCCCATTTTTTCTCAGACTCGCCCAATTTTCCCGAAACTTGTCCATTTTTCCACAAAATATATTATGGTTATTAGTAGATGGCCGCCGCCGTCGCTCTTATATCTATATTCATCAACTTTGTCTAGGGATACAGGTGTTATTTTCATACAAACGAGGTAACTTTGAAGCCTTGGTTTTCTGCGAGGGATGTACCGTGCTGTGATCTGATGATGGCCATCCAGGGAGTGAATGGAGGAGATTCAGATCGCTATACACACTCAACTGATCTGATCAGCATTCTAAAAGATTGATGGGTCAGAGTTCTCAGTTTCAGGATTTCCATACATTTTCATGCTATTTTCGCGGTTTTTTAAACATGTCCAATAATCTTTTAGAATGCTGGTCAGATCAGTTGGGTGTGTATAGCGATCTGAATCTCCTCCATTCACTCCCTGGATAGCCATCATCAGATCACAGCACAGTACATCCCTGTCAGAAAACCAAGGCTTCAAAGTTACCTCGTTTGTATGAAAATAACACCTGTATCCCTAGACAAAGTTGATGTGTGTATAACATTATTAATAGCCTTTTTTTATAGGAACAAACCGTGCGCTACGTTAATGAAAGCTCTACCTCGATGGACAATATCACTGATAAGGTAAGAAGCTTCTATCATTATTTTCTAGTGCTACAATGTAGTTATATAATATGTAGCTTCGAATCCTACTTAATTTTTTAGACATCTGCACACGGTCGAGAGGTAGCACGTCTATCCCCCAATAAATCTACTTTGTTGCTGATGTTAGTATAGCAATAATTTCGATCCCAATTCAACATCGAATCTTATATCTTGGGAATCGAATCCTCCGAGGACACGTCTTGTGGTTGGTTAAATTCGTCTTATTTGGAAAACAATCTGCACTCAACTCTTTATTGAAATAATCATATTTTATAAAATAAAACAAATAGTTTTCCACACTACAAATATATCATGAGTTATTAATAATATGTTTTATTAATCAGTTAACATATTTTTAAACAGCTATTTAAGTTTAAAAGACGTATGACAACTGTCAAAAACGGTTTACTAAATAGGACAAGTAAGGATAAACAGACTATATCACTATTTTATTTTTTGGTAGGTAGCACTTAAGGTTCCGTTATGCGAAATAATTTTGTCTTTTTCTTTACGTGTAAAGAGTATGGAAAATAACCTCACTTCTGCGCTTTTTCAATGTTTTTCGTTGTTTTTTCATTATAATCTTTAGCACCAAAAATATGGCCCGCGACAAGCGCTTTTGATATTGTTTTTTTTTACAATCTGTGAGGTTTATACGCAATATAATACTTGTAGCTACTAGATAATCTCTTTAGCTTGTCGTATGTTTTTTTTGTGGCTACAACTTTACCTTTTTTATATAAAAATATGGCCCGCGCAAACCATGTTTTCCTATTATGGCCCCTTAAAGCACCTAACCTAAACCCTCGCTTTCCAGGTGGGCAAAATCACCGCCCGCATGGTTGAAGTGGACGAGAACTTGAACTACCTGCTCGGGCGGCTGTCGCTCGTCACGCAGGAATTCCACCAGATCAAGGCCGGCCTCGGCGCGGCCCTCGACGAGGCCAAGACCAACTTGAGCACAGTCCAAGACAAACCAGAAGGTGACACTTCATCAGGATATAACGATATCGATTCTCGTTAAATTAAATTGTTATCAAGCTAAGGAGACGCCGACTAATTTGGAATTACCTACGTTTTTGAGTATGACTTTCATAACATACTCGTATTTCCAAATACTTCGGCGGTGAAGACATCTCGTTAGCTATACGATAGCGGTCAGAGTTCACGCCCGGGGCCCTACCGCCTAACTTAAAGCGATAGCTATGCTCTATCCGTCCTTGTCATATCATAACACGATGACAAGTACGGATAGTGCACTGACGTCATAAACCAAAGCGATAGAGTTAGGCGGTAGACCCGCCGGTCTGCGCAGGTCGCGGGTTCGTTACCTGCCGAGTAGTTGAAGAAGAGTTGCTTTTGTATAAGTTTAAGTTAACAGTTGGGAATAACTTAAATAATTTGTTCCAGATAAAGGCCCGGGACCTCATAAAATTGCCAGTTCAGAAAAAGCAGATTAAAACACTTGTGCCAAAACTTATTCATAATTTTTAGCTCTAATTTACTAATTAAGAATTATAATATAATACAATTAGAAGTCGACTGAATGTTAGGATGTGTTGTAATTTAAATAAAACCCTCAAGATATTAACTTTTGCAAATATTTAATCTCTTTCATAATTGTGGATCTATATATTTATATTGTACAAGTTATATGATACAATTAAATTTTATTGTGACCGATATCTCGATGTCACTTACAAGTGAGCGTAAAACCAACAATATACACCTGATGAGGATCTCTAAGAAAATGTGAATTAATGAACTGTACAATAATCATATTGATATAATAACCTTAAACAATATACACACAATTTATTTGTCTCCCTTTTGGTTAGTTTTATTAATCCTGATTACAACCTCATTTTCCTAGTGCAATTAACATGAATGACAAATGAAGTAACGATACTGAATTTATTAATTAATCCAAAAACATTACATTAAAATTCCGTGCCATTATTAGTGAAATTTATACACTTATAATTAATTACAATTGAAAGTGTAAATATTCAATCATATAAAGGAAAACAAATACATATAGTATAATCTTGTTAATATACTGGCCGTATTTATTTACGTATTACTGGTATTTGGGAACAAGTATATTTGAAGAATATTTTATATGCAAATACATATTTTAGTCAGATAGTACGTTATGTTAGTCACACGAACCTGTGGGAGGCATGATGGAGTGTATTGTATGCGGAATGTGGTACCGCTTACAGGTAATCTCTAGACACATTCGTTGTTATTGTAACAGCCTAAAACGGGACATTATCTAAATACTAAATATAAAAAACATACAACAAAATCAACGTTGTCCAAAGACTGAAGATAACACTTAAGTAAATAAGGAAAGGAATGTTTTTTAAATGTAGACGAACCAGTCGCCGCTTAAGTATCTTGCTCTAGGTATTTATCTACACACTTATAGTATATTTTCAGGTTTTTATATTCATTACATTGTTTAGCATTAGTTTGGACAAAATTAATGGAAAAACAAATTAAACAACACTATCGTAGAGGCAATTTTTCAATGGCAGTGGCATACCTAACACCCATACATAAATAGCACTTGAACATTTTTACATTTGAATCACTGTACATGTTTAAATATACATGTACATTAAATTACTGCAAAAAATATTTACAAATCCTTATTTATGCATTAAAAAGCACTTAAAAGCCGTTTATTAACACCTTCCCAAAACCAAAAAATACAACAGTTTGTATAAAATGCTTGCAATGAAATGTGTAAGGTAATGTGATGTTCTTAACAGAAAACACAGTTTTCCACATAACAAACAATCAACAAATAATAATCTACATAAGCATAGGTACTAAACTTACCATAAGTGTTATGGAATAAAAATAGAAACGTTACTTACGAAAATACGTTGTAAAACTTAAGTGTTCAACTTTGTGGCGAATCTAAGTAACGGCTGAGTATGAAAGTACAACAAGCTCCCTAAGTGAAGTAAGTCTAAAGTTGTCCATGAGACAATACTGTACCATGTCTGTGACATCTACACTTTGTACAATGCGGTATCAAAACAACGAGGACGCGCCTCCTAGCCGGCTGCAGCTACGGTTCGTACTACCCTCTCGCGCTAACATTGTCGCTCTGCAGGTTCCATACGCGTCAGCAACAAACTTAGCGCAAACGGGACATAATTCATTAACTCCCTAACTAATTCTCAAGTGTAAAATTGTGCCACACAAGCGATCTCGACGGGACATCTAAAGCCGAACGCAATTAAACCTTCTTTATAGCGACCCCTACATTATTCCATTAGTTAAGGTATGTTTATTACGGAATATACACTATTAAATTCCTGTAAAAACAGAGTTTTAAACCCTGTAAAATTAGTATGGTATTTTTAGCTACGAAATTACACCCGCGCTCTGCCATATTACTCCACCTGGCGGCGATAACGACGATCACGGACTCTATTTATTTGCAATCATCTACAGCGATCAATAACCTAGTGAGATAGTAGTGGCCGGATATTAAGATGACGCCTGCGACCCTCATACCGCTCACGTGTACTGTACCCGATACATGACTCGGATTCTATCATATTATGGCTCTTACACGATTGAACTTACATAGGAAGACATACATCCAGACACATACGCCTTTTTAATACACGGTAAAAAAGGATTTCTTTAAATAAGAAAGACCAATTTCTTGAAATATTTGGTTATTCTAAAAATATATTTACTTAAGCCAATGCAATATTTTTAAAACAAAAATAGTGCTCATCTTTTACTCAGACAATATTTTTCTTAATGATTAAGAGAAATATTTTTGTTTCAAGGCTTATTTAAACTTATATCAATTAAATTGACTTAATTTAAATCAAGAAATGTCCATCTTCTTGCATCAAATTAAAATTATCTGAAATCAACTACAAGTTACTTGAATTTAGATAAACCTTTTTCAAAAAATCATGTTCTTCTATTAAGAGAAAGTTCATTGTTTATGAAATATTATTTCTTGTTCTAAGAAATGATTTTGTTCGGCTTATAGAAATTTTGTTTTAAACAGAGAAATACAAAAATTTCGAAACAACGGAATCATAGTTTTCGATAAACACGATAACATTTTTACTTTGAGAAATTTATCCATACATCATGGTCTGACCCGCGGTGTTAAGATTTTTATCTAGTTCTTTAAGTAGTCGGACTTAATTTTGTTTCGTCAAGCTCAATCGGGTTTGTTTGTTGGTTGCCTCTGGGTGTCGCGTCCTACTTGGAACGGCTTCCCGGACTCCACTCCTCTTTCGAGCACTTTTATTTACCTTGATTTTTTGTAGACCGCGCCCACGTTGTTATTTTTGGACAGAAAAGTTAAATCTGTACTTTTAAAGGAAGGAAGTCATCGGTGTTCTCCAATTATCTCCACTTAATATACAACAACAACAAAATATACATCTTCATTCAATAGACAAAATAATTTACTCTAAGTAAGGTTATCTAAGCAAGAGATATAGAAGATTTTCGTATCAAGAATACATTTACTTGACTGTACAAAATAACGTTGTCTTGAATGAAACAACACGTGTCTTGGAATAAATGTATTATTCTTGTAACAACTAAATATTTTTAAGAGTATTTTTTACTATTACGAAGAAATTATTGTCTAGCGTCTATAGGGAGAGGATCATTTTCTTAGATTCAATAAATATGTCTTAAGCCAAAGCAATTTGTCTTTTTTTAAGAAATCTGTTTTTACCGTGTAGACAATGCAAAATTAAACCTCATGTAGAGTAATCCGCGTAATTTTCGTACTATGACAATATCTGTAACTCAGTGGAAATAACATACTGGAGGTTAGCTAGTAACATAGCGTAGGAGGAAGTCATTCAAACAGACGAGCGAAGTGATTCAGGCTCTACGAACACTCGCCGAATCCCAAATCTCGGAAACCAAGTCTGCAAATTAATAAATGACCACCCCATAAATCCGAGGCACTTATATGACCTTAATAGTAATGATATACAACTACATACTAGTGGTACCAAATGTTAGCTCACTGTCATCCCGTGAAGGACCCGTTGATACAACGGGCGTGACACATTTAAAGCTATGGACATGTTTCACATACTAGTCGTTAATAATGTCTAACCTAACACGGAGAGAGAAGGGAGCTATCATACACTTACAAAGTTCTTATCTACTTACAGCTCTTACAACTTACATGAACTGATTGTTAACCAGTGCGATTACATACAAAATTGGTGTAATAAAATGAGTGTTCAACCCCAAAAATGCCTAATGTGCTTCCATGTTCAAAAACATAATAATATTATTATAGTGTCATCCAGTGAAGTCGAAAATATTTAAACGAGTGCAGTAGTGAAAATAGTTAGTCACTTCAAATCATCACTCCGTACATCGTATTCGTCTTAAGATATCGTATGGATAATTAAGTTAAAAGTAGGTGCCACATCAACCCTTTCAACAACCCAACCTAAGAAGCGGATTTTCACAACGTCCACGCGTGACCTATGTATGTACATATTGACAAGTCGCAATAACAAAACAACGATTACTTTAATGTATACTTTAAAACCGTCGCACATAGTTTTATGTACAAATTCAACGGGGTTCAGTTTAAATCTGACCGAACGTAACATCAATAGGGATTCAGTCTTCACGTGGCACTTCAACGGAAACAAAACACAGAAGCTAGTCAATCGTCAATTCCTATAAACGCTATATTACAGACAGGATCTCTCCGAGTGTGCGTCGCGGCCGGGCCGCCGCGTGCGGGGGGACCCTCGGACGGCGCTCGCCGCTTCGGATCAAACGGACGAGGCCGCGCGTTAAAAGCGGTCGAACCTGCCACGCGAAGCGTTACAAAATATCAATCTTATGTACATATTGTCGCTCGAAGATAAGAATAAGAACTAACGTGTACGTTAGGTGCGGGGATATAAAAGGTGTGGACGCGGGGTTTACCTCCGCGTGCTCTTGGAGGAGGGGCGCGAGTGCGAGTGCGTGTGGGGGGTCGCGGCCCCCCCCCGCTCCTAACTGGAGCACGACGCCGCCGACACGGGCGACAGCGGCGAGTCGCGCGGGCACCCCGACAGCGTCACCACCACCTGCGACACAACACACACGCTGTATCTCACTCGCTCCATACCACTGTAAGGCCACGTACGCACTGACAGGTGGATTGCTTAGCACGACTCCTTTTCCAAAATGAACTGATCAGAGCCAATGTCACATTTACAAATTTTCGTTAAAAAAATGGATGGATTTGACGTTTTAAAATTGTTAACTAAACCTTATGTCAATCCCATACATATTTCGAAAGCGAAGCGATAACGAAGATTTGCAAATGTTTCTTTGGCTAGGGGGTCAGGTATCAACCTCGACCCCACATTACTTTAAACCCTATCAAATATAAAATGTCTGTCCTATCAAATAAAAATTAATAATTTTAATAATATTATTATTTTACGTCGACCCCTGAGAAACTGCCTTCGACCCCAACACCAAGTATGTAGTGAAGTCACTCGCTAGGCTCTAAGCAAACCACCGGGCAGTGCATACGTGGCCTAAAAGTTTCATAGTGAGGTGACTGTAGGTGTTCATAGCTTCAAAACATCAATTTAAGTCAAATATTAATAAGATTCTTGATTAAAGTTAATGAATCGATAAGACTTCAAACATGTGATTTGAATTCAGTTATTATGAAAAAGAACTTATGAGGATACTGTTTAATTTTAACTAAGATGCATTAAAAATCATCAGTCAAATCCCTGTCCCATTATTATTTTATATCGTAAGATTTACAAGGCAAGAGGCGTAGAGAGCCGATCGGCATAGGAGCGGCTTTCGGTCGATGGAACCTCTCGTATAATTTGATGCATTTGATACGGCAAAATGCTTTTGTCGCTGCCACCATCGTAGTTGTGCATAGAAAGTCAGCTACTGAAACTTTCTAACCATACAAGTCAAGTCACAGAATATATAATAGTACTAACGTACAGAAGTTCGACCCCGCGAGGACCATCAAATAATAAGCTACTCTCGCTGCACGGCAATAAAGTACAATTTCAAACTGCACAACGCTGCGTGGATAAAATTATATGCACCTACGAAGAAGAAAGAGAGGCGTCTCTTTCTGTCGCATAGCTCTGTCTCAACCGACACATTTCGGGGTTGCTACTCGCTAGTTACTGATATCATAGAAAACATTCGTTATGCCCATGAATAAACAATGAAATTACTATAATAGGTACCTACTTATAAAATAAAATAAATGTACCTAATAGGTGAGCTGAGCATATTTAAAGAGCATAAATAATAAGTATTTCTAAGTAGTTAGAGAAGCTCGATGGCGCAGTGGTATAGCGCCTGGCCCAACGATTGCGGAGGTTAAGCAACTTTTGCAAGGGTCAGTTATGGGATGGGTGAAAAAAAATAGTATTTTTTAGCTTTTTTCTTTACTGGTGCCATATTTCGAACTTCGATACAACTAAGTATGTAAATATGTATACAAAAAATACAATAAACTTTGGTAGGCAGGTAGGTACGTTAGTAATTAAGTATCAAAAACGAAGTGCATGCAGTTTCGCATTCGGCGCTTGACCGACTCGTTTCGTTCGTGACGTTCACGCGCTGCGCTCTCGTCGCTTGCACACGCCGCGCGTTTCGGTCGGCGCGGTGATATCCCTCGACAATGGCCCTCTTGGAGTGGGCCGCGAGCAGTAGGCTAATATAAAAGTTTAAGCGCGGAGTTATACCCCCCTGGTCAAGTCTTCATTTGCTTTTTACTCTTCCTAACAAAGATTGAGAGTGGTTGCATTGGTGTTGTTAACGCTTTCCATATGTGATGATGTTGACCAACATGACTCGATATCAATGACTTAAATATATCAACACACTTTAGGACTTAGGTTATACAGACATGGACCAGCAAATAATAAAAACTAAGCTACCATATTATGTCAAAAAAAACTTTTTAAATACCTTTCGACTTCCAGCATGATTTCGATGTTCACAGAGCCACACTCCCTGCCATGTGCCCAAGTTCAACTTGCCGTCTGTGATGGGAATTGTTAGTGATGATCCGAGAAAACAGGCCTTCACATGTGCAGGCTGAAAAAACAAATATTTTTTGTATTGAACAAAATATTATTATAATGATATTACGGTCAGGTTGCAGGAAGCCGCTGGATGCATGCAGCGCAGGACCGATCTTAGTGGAGATCCTTGGGGGAGGCCTATACCCAGCAGTGGGTGTCGTGCGGCTGATATGATGACTAGGATCTGTTTTATAAGTTCAAGTTAAGTTCCAATAAACTTACTTGACAGAAATAAATTATTTAAAGCAGAAGTTAGTGCCTATCTGTAGACTCTGAAACAGGCAACTAGAGAGTTCCTATATTCTCTAATTTCAAGATTTACTTTGATAATGGTATTTTTTTTATGTTTTATAATAGTAGATTTTATCTTTGTTAACCATAATGATAAATACTTTGAGTTACATATTTTTTTTCATCACAATGTCATTTTAAATAATCATGATAAAATATGATCCAACGTGTTACAAAAAACCCCTAAAGCCGAAATGGTAGATAGGGTACAATGCATACAACCATGCATAATTTCATAATTCATTTATTCCATAACAAAATAATATAAACCCTGAAAACCACCACTTTAAAGAAAAATATGTTTCTTTTCATGATAAAGTTCATAGCGGTAACCCCAGAACTATATTGTGTTTTGCTTTTGCACTTTGATGGTCGATTATCGAAAACAACAGTCTGTTTGTGTCTACAGCTCTTGTCACTTTGCAGTTTTCCATACAAATAAAAAACAACATTTTACAGGTTATTATGGAACACCCTATGTACCTTCATCTGTTTAAAATGTTGAAACAGATTTGGTAACAATATCTTTACAGTATAGGTATTTCAACACAACAGTAATTGTCAGTTATCAAAAATAAATAAATAAATTAAACATGTCCCTCATTCATGTCATAATTATGTTTAACACATAACATCAAGAATAAAGGTTGGTAATTAAATTAACACATTGCAGTAATGCAATGTAATGTAATGTATTGCAACCTTTATTTACAGTAAAGTAATAATTAACAATAACACAGTATGCCAATGTGCAATTGCACTATAGTTGAATTGAATGCATTAGTAAAGAGGAATGAATACAATAATACAAACAGTAAAATGCTGTTTATTTGGAAAATAAGGGTAATTAATTTTAGGCTAATTATTTAGTAAAAATTAAAAGGAAGTAAAGCAAATTATAAACCTTGTTATGTAGATCAATGCAGTCAGTACCAAATTTCGAATGTTAAACAAAAACAATTGACAGCAAATAATAAAACAAAATTGCCATTTGACAGTTAGTTCTTAAGATTATTTATTTCTAAAGACAAGGTCGTCACTTGGCTCTTACTCACCATGTCATCAGGACCCTCGCACGAATGACGATAAGGTAGGCCTTCTGGCACAATTTTATTGAGCATCATTTCCATATCGTCTCTGACATCAGGATCCCAACTCTCGTTGAGGGCTAGACTCGCAGACGTGTGCATTACTGGAAACAACGTGACGTGAATCAGTGATCAGCTGGTCCATTTGTACAACTTCCATTATCACGGTCGTTGATAGCATATCAATGACTCCGGTACACTTATCGAGAAAAGAATAAAGCATGAAATACAGGGCAATTATGACAAGTGGGAGGGGGTGCATCATCGGCGGCAAGAATGCGATCTTGACGGGTGACGGACACTCACTTTGGATATGGCAAAGGCCCACCGCGAACTGGGACAGCTCCGGCACCTGCTTCAAGATCTCTTCGGTAACGAGGTGCACGCCCCGGTGCTGTGGCCTCAAATTCAGCTTCCGTTGAAACCACGCGGATCCGATTTGAATTCCTCGGTTCGAGGCCATGTTTAATTTTTAAAAACACTACAGAGTGACCGCAAGAACACAAACGATCTTACACAACATCACTTATGACAACCTTTACACGAATTAATCTACAATTATCATAAAAGATTCATCTTCGATCTTTGTAAAGTAATAAATATAACGGAGGTTATAGGACAGATTCGACACCCTATTTTCTGCGGGAAAGTGAAATAGCAATACGAGCGAAAGAGAAAACCTAGCTAAATGTTGTCAATGTAAAAAAAAAATGTTTCATTCACAAAGTGATAACAGTTGAAATAAAAAAATTATATCGAATCGAGACGAGGACTCGATTTTTGCCGTTTGTGCCAAAAAAATAAACTTTTGCAGTCATAAAACTATACGTTGTAATGTCCCTTATTTAATGCAACGAGAAATTATCTAGCAGCTTTTAAGTTTTGATGGGTTAACGTTAATTTGACATTTATGGCTGGCCACACCACTTTTATTTTTTTAGGGGCGCGGAATTAGGTGGCGGCAAATTTAAATTTTATTCCTTTACTTTCACTGCTTTCGATTGCGATATTGGTATTTGGATTTATTATTTTTACAGTTTATTGCACAAGTCAACACGAGTATTGATTGTTTGGACAATTTACCATGTAGCGTCCCTTCACTTGTTTTAACTAGCAGAACTATTTTGCAAATGAAATTAGTGGGAGTGCCGAGGGTTGATAGCGTAATACCTACGAGGTGTGGCTAATAACCACTCCTTGGAATTGGGACAGTTACGTTCCTTTCAATTGGATCGCTTTGTAAATTGTTTAGTTAGAACTGCTTGCGTTCTCGTGTCTAAAAATTTAATTTTTTTAACTATACCGTTATGGATCCTTTTATGGACGTTATAAAAAATTCCGAAGAGCCTGAATGGCTTGAAAAATCAGTGGTGGGTGAACTAAGAGTATGGCAAATAATTTTCCTTTGTTTAGCCGGAATGACTTCGCTGAGTAAGTGCCTCTGTATAATATTTAAGTATCTCACATCCTTAATTATGTTAACTTCATAAGAGTTCGTTGGGCTTCAGTCGTATCGTACACCACCTATCAGTGTTTTAAGCGAAGTTTTCTGTTGCTAAGAATAAAAAAACAGACGCTATGTAGACAATTACGCTTAAACCTTGTTCCTGAAACATGATAAGACTTTTCTTTCACTAGGTACCTACCTCGGTATGGTATGGCTGAAGTCAGCTGTTTTTTAATAATGACCTTTTGATCTCATCAGCATTTTGCTGATAAACATCACTTCAAGACGCAGACTATAGTTCCTTCCGAGATAGAGTTGGAAATTATTTCCTTTTCTCTTATTCTAACTATTTATATAATTCTCCTTTAGTTTTATTTGTATTTATCATTAAATATATCTATTTTCAAACGCACTATTCCTTTCATAATTGCACCCCACTCCCCTTTTCCTATCTTTATTTTCACCCAAGGGTTGCCTGGAAGAGATTGCTGCTTAGCAATAAGGCCGCCTCTTGTATGCTTTTTCTCTGTAACTGTTTTTCTTTCTGTGTGAAAATTAAATATATAAAGTGTAATTGTTCTGCGCATACATTTTACAGTCATAGGTACATTTTAAAATGATTTTAAAGTACAACGATATCTTAAGGTTTGAAACCGATTTATTTATTATTATTATTCAATTTTATGTTTTATCGTTCCAAAAAATTTTTTTTCGTGGTCGCAGTCGTGATGGTGTGCTGCTTCCGGTACCGCATACCGCGGACGAAACAGCAAATTGAGGCGGACTACCAGCGGCGGAAAATCACCTCCAAATTTAGAAAGCAATTGGAAACTATTCAAGACGCGAAAATGGATGCAATGTCTTTGAAAGATGGTAATGAAACAGGGTTTGGTATCTAACTGGGTGTCCATTTCAATCACGTACTTAACTATTTACATAAATTAGGCACCTACAATGTTCTTTAGTATAGGTACAAGTTGAAGATCCAAAAAACAGAAGCAGTATTCTCGCAACTCTGGCTAGCACACTTCGGTTCGCTTATATTGTTTACATTAACTACTCACGAATGCATTCTCAGACGAAAGGTTTATTAAAGATAAGATAATAATTAAGTCAAGCACAATTATTGCCATGATTGTACGCACTCGATAGCCTTCCCCGTATACCTACAGATTTAAAGGAATTTACATAATTTGTTCACGCAAGCACTGGAGCTGTTGCATACCAAGACGAACCCCAATATGGAGCAAAACAACCAAGAGGGTAACAACTCGCAGCAGAGTTCGATCATGTCCCCTCAACAGAGTAAGTTTTTAATTTTATACAGAAGATAATTATTCTTTTTGGGCATGGGGCATACCTATATTGGCAGCATCAGTACCGCAGTACCTATTTCTATTAAGAAGGGTATGGTTGTTCTTGCTACGCGCGCCGCCGCCACCCACACCATTGAATAGTTCCGTAGTATGCCAAAGTGGTACGGTCAGCAAAAAAGTAGCTCAACACTAGTGTTAATACTCTGTCGTAGCAACACACATCTCACAGTTTGCAATACCTATTAATCAAAAAAGTTGTTATGACAAAGTACTTTCATTGCAGACTGTACTAAGACCATGTCCAGAAGGGGCGAAAGCGATTTTACACGCGATTTTGGTTACATTTGCTGTTAATATTTCACACGTTGCTGGTCCTAAGCGAACATTGTATAACGAATCGCGTCTCATTCGTGCGTAACTCTGAAAAGGGTCTAACATTTACGAAAGTAAAATGTTACATGATTCTATACTTTATTCAGGTTTATTAGACCAGCCGTCAGGCGGACAGCGTCCGGAGCCTCAAGCATCAGAGTCAGGGTTGAGCTTCTCCAAGTTGGCCAGCAAGGTGGCTACACTCGCCAAGCTGGGCCAGCCCAAGTCACCTACGTCGCCTACGCCCGATGCAGCTAACAAAATGGACTTTTAAACCTGAAGTTTTAGACTAGGTATAAACTAGTCTATATCCAGTTTATGTCAGATTGTTTTAGCAAACTTTGTAATGGATTACGTGTTTATCTCTTTTATTGACAGAACATGTACTCGCAATAAAGTCCAACAATTATTTGTAAAGTTTCTAATTAATGAATGTGTATTGTAAAGAACTATTATTTAGATAGGTAGCACAAAAAATATTAGAATCCACCTGTTTCCTTGATAATCAGGCACCGACCCATGTGGAACACCATCTCTCGCCTCTAGTCTCGATCGAATATTGCATGTTCATGAATAAAAAATAGAATGCAGTAAGATGTTTTCTTTAATCTAGAAAATAAAAATACAGTATAAACGGTATTTCGAAATCACAAGATTAATTACATATTCACAAATAACTTCAATGTTCTGCAGTTTACAAAATCTGACAGTAAAAACAATAATCAAATTGTAAGGAATAACTTTAAAGCAACATTTAACTTACATTTTATAATACATAAATAATACATCTTGCAAATAAAAGTTACATAAAATTCAAGTTAGCTACAAAATTTTATTAAATAGTTAAATTGTTTCTACATGTTTGTATTACTTCCCATCCTTACTCATACATTCCATTATGTTATTTTTTAACTGTCATGTTATAATAATTGTAATTTCATCCATTATTTTATGACTTAGTATATATTTTATCATTTTGTCTTATTTAAAACCACTGACTCAAAAAATCGCTTTGTTAACTTGTCAACTCAGTCTATCGCTGATGCCGATTCAGTAACGATTCACCCAAACAAATTATCCGAATTACACTAATTTTTCACAAACATAACCTTACAAATGCAATGATGTTATCTAGACTGTATAACCGACAGGGTTTAAAAAGCTTAAATTCAACGATACTACTCATGAATAAGAAAAATTTTACAATGAAACACACACAATTTGACCTACTCAATAAATTAATGTTAAAAAGACAAAGACATTGATATATTTGTATGAAATATCCATTATTTCCTAGTTGAAGAGTAGTCATTCATATTCATGAGTTCAAACAGGTTTTCCGCTTATTTATACCCTTTCAGTTAAACACTGCTTAATCTCTGACACGACCATTCAGCGCCTTGGTGTTTTGAACAGTTTGAGCAAATTTCTTGGTGCTGCTGTGCTCAAAACTAAATGCCCATGATATATTCTATCGCGTGTTCGCTATAGGATGACACTACACGATATTAAAAATAACATTATAATTTTCAAAATAAGTTTCACTAAAATTCCGATACTTGGTATATACTCTTTTAAAACTATTGGAATAAGAAACGGTGTGTTGTCGAATTGCACTTAAATTAGATGCAATAGTGTTTTGTGTGTCTAATCTAGCGACTCTACCGACCAAACCCGCGCGCCGAGGACCGAGCCACTCGGAAATAAGGCCATCCAGTATCTCTTGGCTATGGAAGAATCTATTGAGAAATACTATACACTTTCACTTATACATTATAATTGAATCGGACCTACCTAAAACTGAAAAGTAACTTTAATAAAATTATTGTTCGTATATTGCATACAATAATTATTGAACTAACAAAAGAGCAATGTTAAAAAATAGTAATAGATTAATTCGTACGAGTTTGTGCATGATACCTGTTTCGATATTTCAGAGATATACATTTTTACAACTCTGTTAACCAAAATAACAAGTATAGGCTAGATTTTATAATACATTTTACCCTACATGAGGATCGGTAATTGCATAACTCACATCAACAAAATAACGTAAGCTAGAATGAAAGTTCAGTATTGACTGCACTAGCTACGCCCGCCCGAGTTACAAACCCGAGCCACACTGCAGTGCCGTCGCTATAAATATATTTCTCATTATCATAAAGCATCATTTTGTTACCAACAAGACCTACCGCAACATGATTACTCATCGATTTTAAACTATATTTCAGAGATGACAATAAATATTTATAAAACAATGTGCATATTTCAATACACTATACATTGCGCCAGCAGAAGACGCTACGGACTGCGTTAGCTAATCGTTAAAGACGCGCTTTAGACGTTTTGGATTATAAAGACAATTTCATAAAACAAAATAACAGATTTTGTGTAGGTCATCGTTTCCTAAGAAATACGCACATTGTCGGAGTCATAACACGTCTATTAGTACGAGTGCTCAAAATGTGAGCGCACAAAACGCAAGCGCATCGAAACAAAAGCTACGTCGGGAATAAGAACCATGACCAACCGCACTTTGGTCATACGACGCAGCACAGTAGAGCGAACGTACGCTCGACCAACCAGGTTTTCCTAAATACTACGCGAGTTCAAATATGCTTACTAAACAAACACACTCTACTCCATTAAACTGCGCGGCATTTACGTCTTAAGTTTTATGAAGTTGCTGTCAAATATAAGTTTTATTTATTTATTTTAGTGACAACATATTTTTTGTGTTAACGATACAACAAACTTTTAACATTTCTTTTTATATCACTAGAACTTATTTTGTGGTAGTAATATATTTGACACGTGTACGAGTAGCATTTGGCGTTCGGTGTGCGGCAGGCGCAGATGTACAGTGGCGTGCGGTAGTGTGGTGGGAGTGGTGTGGAGACGTTGGGCGTGGCGTGGCGATCCGTGACGTCACGTGATGGCGTCGAGTGGTGACGTCACGTGGCGGGGGATCGTGGTGACGTCACGTGGTGTTACCGGGCGGCGTGCGGGCCCGCGCGCTCGCCGTCTGCGCCCGCCGCCGCGCACACTCAATCTCGCCTTATAAACGTTTTTCCCCTAAAACATAAAAAAATAACATTGCTCGTATACTTTATGGCGGCCTTGCAGTAAGGTGCAAGCAGCACACTATACAATACACGATATATCCACACAATGATTTGTAAGTCAACCGTAAATACAAAACTAACAAACAGTTTTTGAGAATGCGACACGAAAATCGCTTTATCTTCGTAATTTTTGGTCAAATTTCAATAATTCTTTCACTAAAATAATTGATTTTGATGTGACTGTAACTCTACATATTTAACTAAAAACCTCGTTGATCCTCATTATACGTGCTGGTGCTTGGCGCGCGCGCGCGTGTGTATGTGTATGTGGGGGGGGGGGGCACTCACGTGATGGTCTTGCGCTCGGCGGGCTTGGCCTGCGGGCGCGCGCGGTTGAGCACCTTGAGCAGGTCGCCGGCCTTGGCGCGCATGCGGGAGTGCACGTACACCTTGGAGCACTTGATGTGGTAGTGCAGGTAGTCGCGGAACATGTGCAGCAGGTCGATCGTGTTGTCGCGCGCCGCCGCGCACGTGTGCCGCGGGAACAGCACTGCACCGACAAACATTACGATATAGGAGCAGCAAACTAAAATTTATGAAACCATCCACCGTTGACCATCAACCATTTTTACTGTCCCCACTGCTGGAGCACAGGCCTTCCATATGGGTGGATAAGGAGGATGGGCCGTAAACCCACCACTCGGACCCAATGCTGATTGGTGGGTGTTAACGACTGCAAATGTATTTATCCCATGACCGACCCTAGCGAACATTTGCTTAACCTCTGCACTAAAAATAGCACTAAGAGGCTAAAAAATTACAACCGCATACCACACAGCATTTAGTCGGGCCAGCCACGCCCCAAATGACAGTTTTTAGAGTTCGTTACAGTAATTACAGCTTGTATTTAAAAGAAAAAGGGAGTTTATTAGTAATGACGTCTTGTGTACTCAAATGGTATAATAAAAGACGCAAAAAAGGCAAAAATATGCAGAGATAACATATCACTGTATTAAATATTTTTTCGTATAGAAAATATCTATGAGTATGCAAATTATGGTTGCTATTATGCAACCAGCGTTCAGTCACTTTGTGCTGCATAACTAAAGAGCTAATTAGATCATCCTGAATGTCGGACCCGATATGACGTCACTCCTAAATTCAGAGCAGTGTAATTGCATTCAGGAAGCTAGGATCCGATTAAGGATCCTAGTTAGGATAGAAATTGTCTCCGACATAACGGATGCTAAATCGGAAGCACTTAGGACAGTGTAATCGCATTCAGGACGCTCGGCTCCGACACAGTAGTACCACAGCATAAATAGTACAGTCAGTCAACGCCTTTTATGTTGGCGAAAAAATATCCGCCGCGCCGTTCGTCTAGATAGACAGTTGGCGCAACGACTAAAAGTATATAAGGGTTGTCACTCTGTGATTTGCTTTTTTTTGACCTACATCAATATAAAAAACAAAAAACCTGCCTCTGAAAAGCAAGAAATAATATATAAATCATTAGCTACGCATTATCATTTTTATAATAAAACACGTCTATTAAAGTCGGGTGGGGCTGGAGTACCTACAACTTTCTTTTTTATTCTAAAAGCCCCACCCGACTTCAATAGACGTGTTTTATTATAACAATGATATGATAATGCGTATCTAATGATTTATATATTATTTCTTGCTTTTTAGAGGCAGGTTTTATTAAGTCGGTTTTTTTGTTTTTTAAACATTTTTATTTTTTTTTATTTTTAGTATAAGTTCCTTCCGTATTAGGTAGTGTAGGTATATTATTTAGGTAGTAAAATCGGCTCAGCCAAACGTGAGATAATCGCGAAGAAACGTACATACATATACAAACTGAATACCTCCTTTTTTTGAAGTCTGTTAAAAATACTACACAAAGGTATCCCTCTCCCAACAAAAACAATCATCTAATTCGGTTCATAAATAACAAAGTCGTCAAGGTAGTTGATGTAAAGTCATAGTATTTTCGGGATTACTTGAAAACTACTGACCCGATTTGAAAAAAAAATAATTGGAACCATCTCGCAAGAAAACTCAATCGAACAACAAAATAATCATCAAAATCGGTCCATAAATGTCGAAGATACGCGCGAATAACGATAAAAAAAAAGTATACAATCGAATTGAGAACCTCCTCCTTTTGATGAAGTCGGTTAAAAACTAGTTCAGATTAGCGTTGAAAATGACACGTACCTACCTAGCTACCTACATATACCTCCTATTTACCTAGCTTTGTATTTTTACAGCTACAAGAACATTCGTTTAACTACTGTATGATCGTAAAGCTGTGATATCGGATACGACATTCAGGACGGTCTAATAGGGATGTTGACTAATGAATAAAATAACGAAATACTAATAAAAATCGTCAACATATTAAACTTTTAGAGTAGCTTGTATACCTCTTGGTTTTATATATTGCATATTATTTGTTTTATGACCCTTCAAAGTTGGGTGGAGAAGTCCATTAAAAAAGTATAAAATTTATTAAAATAAATGATACCGTTAATTAGTCCGTAAAATGTATAGCAAATTTGTCCAAGAAACCATTTTGATAAACACAATATTTAATATAGCTACTGAACAAATTTCCTATGCGTTGCATACAAACTAGCACGGCGTGACGTCATAACGTGCAAGCCATTAGTATGGAGCGTTTTTGATCGAGTCCATTTGTGCGCATTTCACACTGTGATATCTCGGGCAGTTTACATGCTAGCGACTTAATTCTTTTACCAATGTTTCTTTTTTTGAGAGGTAATTTATGTAACATAAAATAAAAAAAATAGTCAACATCCCTATTGGCGACTGAATTTCTCGTCCTAAATCGGACACTAAATTCCGGGTCCGACATTCAGGATGGTGTAATAAGCGCTTTAGTGCGTCCGCTACGTGAAGCGGGACATTCCCACGCCGTGTGCCCGCGGCGGGATCCCGCTTAAGGCGAGGCAGTTCACGAAATTAACTCTTTCACTATGTCTTCAGAATAAGGTTGAATATTGCATAGCTTTAATTAACGCTTCGCCAGATATTTGACGAAATTAAGGACATTTTTATTGATTTCTGAAATACTGGATCATTTATTAAAAATGTACTTGGTTATTGTGTTAGATCGATAAAAAAGCTATCCTTTTTGCATAAAAAATCATATCACTGTCGTTGAAATTTACGAAAGCTGACTGATTTGAAATTTATTTTTATAAGTTTTTATGGTGTTAGTCAGGATTTTTTTTACAGAGTTACCATGCCATTTTTCAATATTCTGTTTGGTTATTTTGTTTCTTTGTTTCTTTTTCAGTTTACAGTAATTTTTGTGAAGTAGAATTCTACATCAGTTCTTCACATTGGAAGTTCAAAAATCAGTCTTTTCATCAGATCGTGAACTGGCCTCGCCTTAACGCAGTGGACTCACTAAATGCCAGCATTTTTAGGCCCGCCCACTTACTTGGTTGTCATTTTGGGTGGTTTTATTTTTTGAGCGGAATGCTTTTTCCATAGATTTTTGTTCATTTTATAGGATAAACTACAGTTGTGGACTAAAAATGTACTCGGATAAGTTTTTCAGCACAGAATCAATTGATGTAAAAAAATATTTAAATAAAAACAACATTTATAAACTATAACTTAACAAAGAAAGTGTTTAAACTTACCGAATGTGACATAACTGATATTTTCTCCTACTTTGGCATCTGTATCCATAAGTTCTAAAGGTGGTTCCTTGTGTGAGAAAAGAACCTAAAAATAAGAGTTCAGTTAGAATCAAACCCTAGCAGGCCAGGTGCACTCCGCTCTTTAGGTATGAAGCTATCATATAATTATATAATATAAAATATAAGTACGAAGAAACTCGTCGCGTCACGTATAGTTGGTCGCTTAAGATATTTAACAAAAATATTGCACTGTTCTTGAAAGATTTTCTTTAACCATAGTATGTACAATCGCTTTCTTTTATGATATGCTAGCTAGGCAGTTCATTTAAAAGAAAACAATCCTAACGTCGTTAGAAGAGATAAATGTAAGCGATAGAAAGAGAGGCAACTTTTAGGTGAATTACAGGTCGCACAGCCGACCTGAATGGCACTTTATTTTGTGTTGCAAGTTTCGCTATTTCTTAATGACTTTGCAGAGTGCATCTTCTGTACTTGTATGTATTGTGATCCTAGTTCAATTACACAAAGTGTATAGTCGGTTTGCAATGACCTAGATACTTTAGTAAGACTAATGATTTCCACAGAATGTCTTTACTTCTTTAGTAAATGTAAATTAGCCTTATATGGTAACCAGTCTAAAGTATGTCACATCTGTTACCTATGTCGGTAATAAACTAAGTTACAAATTACCATACCTGTGGAGCAGTATGGGATGCTCTCCTTCCTTCCTTCAACTCTTGCATGAACACCTTTCCGATGACCATGTCATCTTCATGTCGGAAGACTGTTGAAAATACCACTGTCACTCGGTCTTCCTGAGCTTCGACGTATCTACAATTAGAATTACGAAAGTGTTAAATCACCAAGACTGAATTAAGATACAGTTTAAGTTTCAAAATTATGTTACTTCATTTTATTTCATTTAACAAGAAAATTATAACTAAATCTTTTATGTATTTCCGTAAGCATGGCATTATATGAACTTGAACACCGCCCTGGTAGAGTGGTATTAACACCGGATCGATAGTATGGAACCAGGTTCGATTCCCGGCATCCCTCCGAATTTTGAAATACTAACTAGGTGTCTGTGGTACCGTAATTGTTTCCGATCCATTTTTTTTTTCGGAAATCCTTTTTTTAACTCATAGGTTAAAAATAAAAACTCCGCAGGTTTTAACTGCATCTGTGGTCTAGTGGTTCGCCCACCCGTGTAAGACGCGGGGGTCCCGAGTTCGATTCCCAGGGGGGGAGCACGATTTGTACTCGGTTTGGTTGGTGGTAGGGCTTATTACAAGTCTGCCTGGCTAGCTACCAGCATCTTACCTAAGTCTGACGCCATAACAACAATTTAAAAATTGTTGTGTTCCAGCAGTTAGAGGTAAGATAGCCAGTTCCTCAGTGGTGAGTATTCCGGGTGTAGAGCGCTTACCTTCGGCCTTATCGTCACTTAAAATTAGGTGAGTTGAAGGCCAAGCAGCAAGCACTATCCCATTGTGCATTAAATAAAATAGGTAATATGAATCTGGTACTAACAGCGTCTCATCCTGCCGGTAGTTGATGACGGCCCGCTTCTGGCCGACGTCCCCGTCCTCCTGCATGCGGAAGTATCGCTCGAACACGGACGCGAAGCAGTTCCTCTTCAGCAGGCCAACCTTCTTGACCACATCCTCCCACTCATCGGGGATGTTCTCCATGTCCAGGAGAACCGACACATTGTACCCTGGTAGTTATAATGAGGTGTCGTAAATAATTTATTGTGGCCATTTCTATGTATTAGCGATAAAAGTTAATAAATATGACTCATATCATTAGGGAACTAAAAGAATTTCGTATGTAGATCTGTTGTGTGGGCAAAGCTACATACAATCTATTACACTGTCGTTCTAACGTAGGCCTGGTAATTTCGCCAGATCTTAACCCAGTTCTGTGCTCAAGAGCCCTTATGAGAACATCATCATAACAATGCCTAGATATTTCGCCCAATAAAAGCGGTGTGTTTGAGTAATAAAGTTACTAATGAATTCAGTACACTTGTCATAATTATTCTCTTAAATAATAATGCAAAAAGAAATATCTGACTTCACGAGGTATGATAGGAAAACAAAGTTCTAGAGTTTATTTTCTAAAGCAAAGATTTCATGCATTGATTGTTTGTATAAGTAGTTTCAGTTGCATTAATCCACTTTTTACTGATAAATACAAAACTGCCGATTAAAAGCATAAAAGTTACAATATCTTATCTGTATTATCGTCTAACAAAACATTTAATCTTATCAACCAAGTGTGAAACTGATAAAAAATTGTAATAATATTTTTTCTGAGTAACAATTTTGTATAAATAACAAATAAATATTAACCAAACAACAATTAGTATTGATTTATATAACCAGAATAAGAAAGTAGTAGTTCTCATCAGTATTTTTGCAATGCAACTAGTTTTTGTATGCTCTATTAATCTCTACTGCTGCAATATTCTAGGACGATGTAAAACTTAGCAAGCAAAGCCTAACTTCACAATATGACGATTAATGTAGAGTTCTTTAATTGCAAATTAAATAGAATTTAAGATCTAACCTGACTCTGTTTCAGTGAGTAGGGGTCCATATACCCTCTTGAGTAACTCATCTGCACCATGTTCCTCTAACTGCTTGTAGAACTTCAGTGATATACTAACCTGAAAGGGAAATATCACATTCAAAACCAGGGTTGGAAAAAATCATGATTTTTTGCAAATAATAAAAAAAAACGTGGCATCACCAAACCGGTTCCAACGGAAGATCAGCACTTGGTCAGGGGCCAAGTATTATGCTGAGTTGGGACCGATTTGGGACAAATCGTAACCATCAATGTATTTTAAAATAGTTGTTTTGTCTCAAATAAAGATTTTTCTATTCTATTCTATTCTTAAACAGTTTTTTTCGATTTTTTGCTTGAGCCTTTAAAATCCACTTAGTATAGTGTGTGAAACCACAAGGCGCTTTTGTTTGACTTATTTAACACTTTAATTCGGAAGAAACACAAGTAAAGATCAATACAACAGTCCAAAATAAAAATGCCTGGTGAGAGTTAAATATTAGGACAGATGATTTGGCGGTTTTTTTAGAAGAAAAAACAGTATAAAGCAGTAATTCTAACACAAAGTTACATTTAATATACATTTTTATGTGTCTATCAATTGTTTAAAATTAAGATTTTTATACAAATAGGAAAGAAAAAGGGCAATTTGATTTAATCAATGAATTTTATTCAAAAAATCAATGTGATTTAATCATGCCAACCCTGTTCAAAACTATCATAAAAATCAAGTCAAACAATTGTTTTCCCAACAATGTTTGTATGTGTTATGTGTGCAATGTTAAAAATATAACAAATAAATAACATAATAATAACTTCAAATGATATATGCATACATGTAGTATTGCCACCCGTCCAAATAAAACTGAACAGTGTTAACCTTTTTGACCTCTTGTCCAGACATATTTGACTACGTCTGGCCCTACTATCCTTTTTTCCTTAGCATTCGGCCTTGGCCCACAAAGTCTGGATTTTTTAAAGGTGGAGTCTGGCTTTTTTATTTTTAGAGTGGGCAACGCTACATTCATGACTAGTTATTAATATAGTTTGATAATAAACATACAAATGTGATGACATTAAAATATTAACAACAATTCAATGTTGGGTCAGTTACTATGCATTGATAAGAATTACTGACTCATGTTTCAATGTTGATTTATTTTAGGAATTGAGTGACTATTCAAACAAAAATGGTATAATACTGCAATTTCAGTTCAGTTTACCTTGATAATAATATAATAACAATTAGGTACCAATTTAATTTTGCAGCTCATAAACACTAGTTGATAGAAAAATTAATATAAAAATATCCACTTACTCTAACTTTGGTTTTATCTCCATTGACATTAGATACATGAAAGAGGACTCCATCAAAATCTGCAACTGTTACGTCTATAGACTCTGGCTTTAAACTGAAAGTAAAATATTAAGAAACTAAAAATATATTCATTAGGTACCTAGTTAACTTTTACAAATAGATCATGTTTGACCATTTGTAGTTTCAATTTATTGTGCAAAGGCAAGTATATAACCATAAGCTTTATGTAATAGGTATACATTCTTATTACATAAATTCAATAGGAAAGTAGATTTTCCTTAAAGTTCGCTAATATTAAACTAAATATGGCTTTTATAAGATCATTAATTGTACTTGTAATGTATTACAAGTACAAATTGCTATTCTAAGAAAAGGTAAAGCCTTTGATTATTTAAATAATGAAAGGGTAAAGCAGGCAAGTATCTTCAGTTAGAGAGTCAAGAGAAAGCAATTCATGTTCATCATGTTGTGAATATGCCTCCATAATATTTGGGTAAGAATAATTCTGCTGATGCAGTTGTGGTGTTGTTTATAACTTCTGGAATTTGAAAACAATGACCAACATTTTAAGAGGACGTTTCCGCACCCATCGACACTAATAAACAACCGATATGAGTCATAGGAGTGATGATAGGCGCTACCTTCGCCGCGTCACTACCGAACTCTTCCAACTGAAAACTATTTTTCCTGTTGCTGAACATCGTTTATTTATAGGGTGTGATAACGAAAATATGTGGAATACGGCGTCCAACGTGGGCCCACCCCGAGAACTTGACACTTGTCAAGTTACTCCCGATTGGGGTTATTTAAAGCAGTCAAAAACACTTGACACAATTATTACTATGAGTAAGGGCCAAATATACTTGTAAACCAACACTACACTTTTACAACACATCACAATTGATAAAAACTAGTGAACTTTCTAAGCGTAACGTACTCACCGCGCCAGTGCATTTTTATATTTCACAGTTAGAGTTTCTTCTATAATTCTATTATTGATCTCTAGCAAGATCATTATTTAAAATATAATAACCTACGGCTTTTTCATAAAATCAACGCCTATAGCACCTTCATTTAATATTTTTTACGGAAATCTTTAGCGATGACCGCCCGTATCGTATAAAACCATAAACGACAGAAAGAAAAGGAAGCGAGCGAACTCGGATGAATTCGGACACTCGGAGTCTTTAGTCTATGCAATGAAAATAGCCTTTAAGGGGGCTTACCATCAGCAAATAAGAAACCATTCAGTTCAAAAGCAGGCCGTAAAAAAGACTGCTTAAGGCCTGCTTTCATACTAACCGTTGAGATCATGGTACGAAAAAGTAAGGCCGTTCAATATAAGTCCTGCTATAAGAGCTCATAGTAAGGCCCCAGGTCACAACACACTCTTCTGGATTGTAAATATTTTAATCGATTCAGAGGCAAGTTACATCGCTATTGTGTCAATTAGTGACATTTAAAAAAACAAATGTCAATTTTTTTTGTCTTTGGTTAGCATGCGGATTGTTTATTTATATTCCGAAAATAATTATGAACTAACTATAAAATTGTAATTTATTTGTGTGATTCTACTAACTAACAATATTCGAAGTGACCGATATTCAAGATGGAATAAACATAAATGGTCTTAGAACATTTTTAGATTCATTATGTCGAACCAAGTTGCCCAGTTTGTGGCTGGGCTAAAGTCCAGAAATGTTGATATTCAGATAAAGACGGCCCGTGAACTTTACCATTTCGCGAAAACAGAATTGCGAGAAGTTCCACAAGAGGAACTAACACAGTTCTTGGATGAGTTCAACCACCAGATTTTTGAGATGGTTTCTAGCAATGATGTTCATGAAAAAAAGGGTGGTGTATTAGCTATTGGTATGTATATGAATATGTTAAAACTTTGGATTTCAATTTATGGAACCATGCCGGAATTGTGCGTTGAATTAAAGTATTTCAAATGTAGCAGTAATTGTCAAAAATATGTACCCATAATAGTTTCACAACATACAGTTTGTATGTTGAAAATGGTATCATTGTATTCTTTTGAGCAGTGTAATGGTTTGTTTATAATAGTCTAATGTTGTATTGTTTTAAAGACGACCAACAAGACTTATTTTTTTAAAACAAATATAAACAAACTATGTCACCTATTGAGTTTACTTATTAGTTATTACAATAAAATATCTAATATTCCCGTACCTGGCGGGTTAAATTGCAAAGCTGTACCTGCATCATATATAGCACTACAATATGTTAACAAGTACTTTCAAATGTGCAAAAAAAATATATAATTAGTAATTATTATAAAAAAGTACATTATAATAATGCTAAAAGTATTAAAATAATAAAATATTTTCTTGTTTCAGTGTGTTTAATTGGTGGTGATTGTGATACAACAAAAACCAGAATAACAAGATTTGCAAACTATTTAAGGAATTTACTACCGTCATCAGATGTGGGTGTTATGGAACTTGCTGCCAAGACTGTTGGCCGTCTCGCTACAGTTTCTGGTGTAAAGCGAGCTGAATATGTAGAGTTTGAGGTAAAAAGAGCCTTTGAATGGTTGTCTGAAGAGAGGAATGAAGGCAGAAGACACTCTGCAGTGCTTTTGTTAAAAGAGTTGGCAATAGCCATGCCAACCTACTTTTATCAGCAAGTCTCAGGATTTTTTGACCACATACTAGTGGCTTTAAAAGACCCTAAGCTACAAATAAGAGAAGCGGCGGCTAAGGCCCTCAGGGCCGGTTTAGTGGTAACAGCACAGAGAGAAACTGCTAAACAGTCAACAGCAAAGCCTCAATGGTATATGCAATGCTATGAAGAAGCTATGCTTTCTTTTGAAGACATTACAATAAAAGAAAAGGGAATAATTAAAGAAGAAAGAGTCCATGGTGGTCTTTTGATACTCAATGAGCTGTTGAGATGTTCCAATGCAACCTGGGAAAAGAAATATACATACTTGATGCAGAGTTTAGATACTCAAAAAGATATTACTGTATCTGATGACATAATTTTTATTAGTACTAAACTACATAGTCCATCTGTGAAAAGAGGCTATTTGTGTGATGGATTTAAAACTGAAAATGTCCAGTATCCTGTGCCTATATATGAATCAGAAGTGTGCCGTAGACTACTCACTGAAAAATTTGAGAGGATTTGCCAAGGTAATTCATAAAAAAGTGCTTCTTATTGGAATATGAAGGCCAAATAAGAAATATTCAAAACTATTTATTTCAAAAATTGTCTTTGAAAAGAAAAATTAATAATTTTATATACTTAAATAAATGTTTGTTTGTAATTTTGTATATTAACTGCAATTTTATTCTAAATTTTTTTATTTCAGATGTAATGGCACAACGTCATCTAAAAATTCAAGGAGTGCCGCAGACTTTACTAATAATAATCCCAAGACTAGCTGCTTTCTATAAAGAATATTTTTGTAAGAAGTATCTTAATTCTACAATGCACTATTTGCTAGGGTCCTTGCGTAGTAGGGAAAAAGATAAGAATATGGCATTTACAACTTTGGGTCTTATGGCAGCTGCTATAGAAAATGATGTCCAAATTTATATTCCCAAAATTATGGATGTAATCAAACAAGCTTTGCCTGTACGCGACACTCAAATCAAGAGGAGAATATGGATTGACCCCTCTATATTTGCTTGCATTACCTTATTAGGAAGTGCTGTCAAAGACTTGGTGATGGCTGACATCAAGGAACTTTTAGAAGCTATGTTTGCTACAGGTCTGAGTCCATCCTTGACCATATGCTTGAAAGAGTTGAGTCAAAATCTTCCAGCTCTCAGAGAAGAGATATCTGAAGGGATGCTGAATATGCTGTCTTTGGTTCTAAGGAATAAGCCATTTTTGCATCCAGGTGTACCAAGGAGCCTAGAACAACAGAGCACGATGAGTTTGGTTATTGAACCCCAAGACACTACAAGCACAGTTTTGGCTTTGAGAACTCTTGGTACATTTCAATTTGAAGGTCAACACAGTCTTCTCACTTTTGTTAGAAGGTGTGCTGACCACTTTCTGCAGAGCGATCAACAGGAAATTAGGTTAGAAGCTGTTAAAACTGCAGCCAAACTGTTGGCAGATGCTACAGCACGAACCATGGAATCACCATCTCAAACATTGACAATGCTAACTGCAGAAGTTATTTGCAAACTGTTAGTTGTCTCTGTTACTGACCCAGATTACGAAGTACGCTACTGGGTATTAGAATCACTACATGATACATTTGATACACATCTTGCACAAATCGAAAATCTGAGCTTCTTGTTTATTGCTATGAATGATGAACATTTAGAAATTCGAGAGTTAGCCATTTGCACAATAGGACGCCTGAGTACCGTTAACCCTGCCTATGTTATGCCAGGACTTCGTAAAACCCTAATACAGTTCTTGACAGAGTTAGAACACTCTGGAATGAGTAGGAACAAAGAACAAGCAGCAAGAATGCTAGACAATCTTATTTTGCATGCTCCAAAATTAGTAAAGCCTTACATGGAGACTATACTGAATGTTTTAGTTCCTAAACTTAAGGAATCTGATGCTAACCCTGGGGTTGTTATTAGTGTTTTAAAAGCTGTAGGCGATTTGGCTGATGTGCATGGCGACAACAGCGCCCTTAAAAAATGTTTACCAGAATTGTTGACAGTTCTCCTTGAATTGTTATCTGATGCAAGTGCAACAGAAAAAAGAAGTGTTGCATTGTGGGCATTTGGTCAATTGATAAGCGCAACTGGACATGTTGTAACGCCATACACGGAATATCCAAACTTAATGGATGTTTTATTGAATTTCTTAAAGACTGAACAATTGCCTAAAGATCGAAGGGAAACAATAAGAGTTTTGGGTCTTCTAGGAGCTCTAGACCCTTACAAACACAAGGTGACTCGTGGTTTGATAGATGGTCAACCAGATTCGAGTTTAGTTCCTGTCGCGGACAGTAAAGCTGAAGAAAATAACTTTGACATGACTACTAGTGAGATGTTGGTCAATATGCCGTCGCCAGTTCTCGACGAATACTACCCTGCGATTGTTATATCTACGTTAATGCGAATACTGCGAGACCCGACCTTACAGCAACACCACACCAGCGTCGTACAGGCTGTTACATTTATTTTCCAGTCTCTAGGCATAAAATGCGTTCCTTACATTTCCCGGGTTACTCCGAGTCTGCTGTACGTGGCACGAGCAACAGATAATAACAATTTCCGTGAATTCTTGTTTACTCAACTCGCCAAATTAATAGCTATTGTCAAGCAGCATATCCGTAATTACTTGGACAAAATATTCGACCTAATCAGAGAGTTTTGGACTCCCAACAGTCCGTTGCAACATACGTTGATATTATTAGTAGAGCACATAGCTGTGGCTCTGGGCTCAGAGTTCAAAGTTTATTTGCCTCAGCTGATGCCGCAAATACTGCGCGTGCTCGCTCACGATACGAGCAAAGACAGATTTGTGACGGAAAAACTTTTGTTCGCTCTGCAAAAGTTCGAAGATAACTTGGATGATTATATGCACCTTGTTATTCCATCGATTGTGAAATTGTTCGACGCTTCGGATTGTCCAATAAATGTCGCTAAAGTAGCGATGGAGACAGTGGACTACCTGTCTGATACCTTGAATTATAGCGAGCTTATGTCGAGAATCATTCACCCGCTGGTGAGAAGCCTGGACACTTGCCCCGCTCTGCGCCCTACAGCAATGGACACCTTGTGCGCATTGATAGTTCAACTGGGACGAAAGTACAATGACTTCATACCATTGGTGCAGAAAGTGACCACTAAACACAGAATACAACATACCAACTATGAGTTGTTACTGTCGAAGCTGCAGTCTAGTCAATCCTTTTCTATGGATGATTTTCTGCAAAGTACAAGACGGAAGCCGCGGAATAATAATCAAGAGGTTAGTGACATTAAGAACTTGTTCCACTGGTGCACTGGCTGTTGCAGTTGCAGCCTTTAACAAAAAAATAATCGCTGTAAACGGACGATGTTCTTTGTTCGATTTACATGATTGTGAATATTATGCGTGACTTAATAATGTCATAGAGTAGACCAAACATCGTCCGATTATCGTGATCCTTTTTTTTGTAATAGGCCCTTTGGCTTCTGTCAGGCAGGGCTGATAACTGTAATATATCTGGAACTTATGATAATGATGGCCCTAGCTATATTTATCGAGGAGCTCGATGGCGCAGTGGTTTAGCGCCTGGCCCAGCGATTGCGGAGTTTAAGCAACTTTCGCAAGGGTCGGTCATGGGATGGGTGACCAAAAAATTATTATCTCGAGCTCCTCCGTGCTTCGGAAGGCACGTTTAGCCGTTGGTCCCGGCTGCATTTGCAGTCGTTAACACCCACCAATCTGCACTGGGCCCGCGTGGTGGGTTATGGCCCGTCCTTCTTATCCACCCATAAGGAAGGCCTGTGCCCAGCAGTGGGGACATTAAGAATGGCTGATGAACAGATATATATATTTTTATATATAATATCAATTCTTTATAAATTCTCGTTCTTAAGATAAATGAATATTTTAGACAGGGGGTCTCACTCCGCGCTCAAACTTTCATATAGCCTACTGCTCGCGGCTGACTCAGTCGAGCCAGCGCACGAGGGATGTCATGTGTCGGTTGAGACAGGGCTACGAGAAAGAAAAGCGCTTCGAAGGCGCTCATAGTAATAGGCACGCAGCACCGGTTAATTGGAAATTGTACTTTATTGCCGTGCCGCGACAGTAGCTTATTATTTGATTGTCCTCGAGCAGACTGGCTTCTGTACGTTTAGTACTATTGTATATATTGTGTTTCAGGCTCGTTACTTGGTGAGCGAGACGTCTCAGTCCATCCGTAAGTTGTGCGTGAACGCGCACAACCTGAAGCTGGCGTGGACGGTCAGCAGCCGCGTGTCCAAGGACGACTGGCTCGAGTGGCTGCGTCGGTTCAGCATCGGCCTGCTCACCGAGTCACACAGCCCTGCGCTTAGGTTTGTAGCCTACTCACAATAATACTTCTCATTCATATGTACACATGAATTAATTACACTTTTTTTAAATATTGAGAAATCAAAACGTTAAACTTTATTATTTTTTTCAAGTATTTTTCTAGTATAATAAGGTGGATGGAACCAAATGTTGTGATGATACTGAAACATGTGAGTGTTGCTAAAACTAAACAACATTCTCAAAGGAACATAGATCGAAAAACGATTTTTTTCCGCCTTTCCATAGTAAGTTAGTCAGCTGACCAATACATTTTGTATGGGAGTATGTTTTTTTTTTCGTTTTTTGACCTATGTTCCATAGAGAAAATTGTTTAATTTAAGCAACACTATCACCTGTTTCAGTATCATCACATCATTTGGTTCAACCCTATACATACAATATTATTTACTTTAAAATTTATCAAAATCTAAGTACATACTTTTACCCCCCTTGTTGTGAAACAAAAAACACACCTGAAGGTTTAACATAAACACTAATACAGAATAGATATTATAATTTAAAAAACAAACTTATTATCTTTCTGATATGATCTTTTCACACACATTTTTGTACACAGGGCGTGCTTAGCCCTCGCGCACAACTACTCACAGTTGCTGCGCGATCTATTCAACGCGGCATTCGTGTCCTGTTGGACGGAGTTGGATAACTCGTCGCGCGGCGAACTGTCCGGCGCGCTCGAGCAAGCGCTTACAGCGCCCGACGCGCCCGAACTAGCGCATACTGTGCTAAATCTAGCGGAGTTCATGGAACACTGCGAGAGCGGCACGCTGCCTATATCCACCCACTTGCTGGGGGAACGGGCGATGCATTGCAGAGCATACGCTAAAGCTTTGCACTATAAGGTAAAGTTGTAGAAATAGATATTATTATGAGTTATACTTTTTGGGATAAATCCTGCTCGAAGGACCAAGTTTACTACCGTAATTAAAAAGCAGATTCTAATTTTATATGTTTATTTATTTTAATATTATTATTTACCGCTTATAAACGACTATCCCATACCTATATGAGATGCTTGGTTGGTTCCTAAACTAATATAATTTAATACACAGGAAGAAGAATTTCGTAGTGGCGCCACATCTCAAGTTGTAGAAGCTTTGATTCACATAAACAATAAACTGCAGCAAAAGGAGGCGGCTGAGGGTCTCTTAGAAAGAGTGATGTCTCAACGCGAGGCGGGAGACGCCAACTTGCAAGTTCAAATAAGGTGGTACGAGAAACTCCACAACTGGGAGAAAGCCCTTCATCTGTACGAGGAGAAGTTATGCGTAGATTCCGATAACATGGAAGCGTATATTGGTGAATTACGCTGTTTCGAAGCTCTAGGCGAATGGGTCAAACTTTACAATACAGTGTCTCAACGATGGTCCGGTATGACGAACGACGATAAATACAAGGCAGCGAGGCTAGCCGCGGCCGCTGCTTGGGGCTTGAATGAATGGGAATCTATGGAAAAGTATGTAAATTTCTTGCCAGAAAACACTCAAGACGGTGCTTTCTACCGAGCAGTTCTCAACATCCACAATGGACAATTTGAATTATCGAAGCAGTTTATTGACCAAGCGCGCACTTTGCTAGATTCTGAACTTACCGCTGTAGCAGGAGAGAGCTACCAAAGAGCTTATGGTGCTTTAGTAAACGCCCAATTGCTAGCGGAGTTAGAAGAAGTCATCACATATAAGTTAGTAGGAGAAAGGAGGGAATGCATCCGCCAGGCTTGGTGGACGAGACTGCAAGGCGGGCAGAGATTAGTCGAGGATTGGCGAAGGATCCTGCAAGTGCGCAGTTTAGTGTTGACGCCCCAAGAGGATATGGCCACGTGGTTAAAGTTTGCGTCCCTCTGCCGCAAGAGTGGAGCGCCGCGACAGGCGCACGGGACGCTGGTAATGTTGATGGGAACAGACCCTAGCAAGAATCGAGACTTGCCTTTACCAACTCATGAACCTAGACTCACCCTGGCCTATGCTAAACATTTGTGGGTAGCCACTGACAAACAGCTGGCGTATGATCAGCTGCAGCGGTATGTAGAGGCTGCTGGATCCGGCGACGCAGAGCACTGCCGTCTCCTAGCTCGCTGTCACTTGAAACTTGGATCGTGGTGTGAATCCTTACTCGGAATCAATGAACATTCCATCCCGGAAATACTAGATAATTACGCGTCTGCCATAGAACTGGCGCCCGATTGGTACAAGGCGTGGCACGCGTGGGCGTATATGAACTTTGAAACTGTTCTGTTCTACAAACACCAAGAAACGAACACGTCTGACTCAAAATCGGAAGAAAAGAAACCTTCTTCTGAATGTATTCAAAATCATACAGTTCCGGCGGTTGAGGGTTTCTTCAAATCAATCAATCTTTCGCACGGAAGTTCCCTACAAGACACCCTTCGTCTACTTACCATGTGGTTTGACTACGGCCACTACCCGGCGGTACACGAGGCGCTCGTGGAAGGCATCAGGACTATCGAGATTAACGTCTGGCTCCAAGTTATACCTCAGCTAATAGCCAGGATTGATACGCCAAGGGCTCTCGTGGGGAAATTGATTCATACACTTTTGATCGATATCGGGAAATCGCACCCTCAAGCACTCGTTTATCCGTTGACTGTGGCTTCTAAATCGTCCTTTGTCGCCCGGAGGAATGCCGCTAATCAGATCTTGAAATCGATGTGTACTCATTCGAGCAATTTGGTGAATCAAGCCGCTATGATTTCTGAGGAGTTAATTAGGGTAGCTATTTTGTGGCATGAGCAATGGCACGAAGCGCTGGAGGAAGCCTCAAGGTTGTACTTCAGCGAGCACGACGTGAAGGCGATGTTTAAGACGTTGGAGCCGCTACATGGGATGTTGGAGAGAGGTCCGCAGACTCTCAAAGAAGTGTCCTTCAGTCAAGCTTACGGGAGAGATCTCAATGATGCACAGGAATGGTGCAATCGATTCAAGGTACGTCTGATAGTTAGACAGTTTAGCAGCGATGTAATAAATAAGTAATTATTGTAAAAACAGCACAAAATTAGATTAAAATATAGAATAATCCTTTGTAAATGTTTTCCCAATATAAACACGTGTCGAAAAACTTTCAACCTTTCAAACTTTTTATCAAAAAAACAGTTCCTATAACGAGTCTGACTTTTATTTATGATGATTAGATTTTACCGAATACTTACATTGAAAAACGTACAGTCTACTGTAATAATTATATCAAAGTAAGGCATATTCTGTATTTGCTTGCGAAATAATCCGTTACCATAATAGGGTCAAATGTAATGTTGGCAGGAGTCTGGTTTGGTTCGCGACCTGAACCAGGCGTGGGACCTGTACTACCACGTGTTCCGCCGCATCAGCCGGCAGCTGCCGCAGCTGACGTCGCTGGAGCTGCAGTACGTGAGCCCGCGGCTGCTCAACTGCCGCGACCTGGAGCTCGCGGTGCCCGGCTCCTACGTGCCCGACCAGGATCTCATCCGCATCGCCCACATACAGACCAGCTTGCAGGTCAGTGCTGAAGCCGCAGTACGTGAGCCCGCGGCTGCTCAACTGCCGCGACCTGGAGCTCGCGGTGCCCGGCTCCTACGTGCCTGACCAGGACCTCATCCGCATCGCCCACATACAGACCAGCTTGCAGGTCAGTGCTGGACCCACAGTACGTGAGCCCGCGGCTGCTCAACTGCCGCGACCTGGAGCTCGCGGTGCCCGGCTCCTACGTGCCCGACCAGGATCTCATCCGCATCGCCCACATACAGACCAGCTTGCAGGTCAGTGCTGGAGCCACAGTACGTGAGCCCGCGGCTGCTCAACTGCCGCGACCTGGAGCTCGCGGTGCCCGGCTCCTACGTGCCCGACCAGGATCTCATCCGCATCGCCCACATACAGAACAGCTTGCAGGTCAGTGCTGGAGCCGCAGTACGTGAGCCCGCGGCTGCTCAACTGCCGCGACCTGGAGCTCGCGGTGCCCGGCTCCTACGTGCCCGACCAGGATCTCATCCGCATCGCCCACATACAGACCAGCTTGCAGGTCAGTGCTGGAGCCGCAGTACGTGAGCCCGCGGTTGCTCAACTGCCGCGAACTGGAGCTCGCGGTGCCCGGCTCCTACGTGCCCGACCAGGACCTCATCCGCATCGCCCACATACAGACCAGCTTGCAGGTCAGTTAGTCTTAGATTCCAGCTGATGTTACTAAAGCTTAGATGACAAAAGGCTCTCCCTCCTCGTTGAAATCGCTGGCTTCGAAACCTGACATTACTGTAGATGTTGAACCTACATTTATTATACCATTGGATACCATGCATGCAGCACTCTGGCCACAAACTACCTGTATTTTATAATTTAAAATACCTGTCACATTGACTTTAAGAAATATAAGACTATCAGCCATTACTATTACAATAAAAATATCACAGTAGATATATCTATCTCATCATCATCTACCCTTATCCCAATTTATTTGGGGTCGGTGCAATGCGTCCTTCTCTTCCATTCCTTTTTGTCACTTGTCATCTCCTCATTCACCCCCTTTACATTTATCTTTTCTGCGGTCTTCCCCTTACTTTCCATTTCATTCCTTCTCATAACATGTTCATGTACGTCGGTAGATGTATCTATTTCAGCATAATCCACCACAAAGTGGTAATGCCATATCATGACATTTTTTTTTTTCTTTTTTGTATCCTGCTTAACACAGCAATCTGTCATGGAGCTATTTTGTTGTCTGAACCATGTCTGGGTATTTGTTTCGTTGAGCAGGGGGAGTTGTCCATTGACCACTCTCACCATTAATTGGGGAATCGATTTATAAGATTTGGAACACTATTCCTTCTCAGTCTTGAGTAAATGATACTTTCAGTACCAGTTAGTCCTGCAGCCAGAGCATTAACATGATTTGCTAATTTTTGTTGGTAGTTTACACTACGCACAGCGATTTCTTGTTTCACAGTGTTGAGCCTCAGATCGTGCAGAATGTATTTGTTATGGATGCATTTTGGAATGTTGAACATAGATCTAATAACTTTAGTCTGAAACCTTTCCAGGATTTCTATGTTACTATTACTTGCTGTTCCCCAGAACTCTATTCCATAGGTCCAAACTGGCTTTAGAATAGTTTTGTAAACTGCCATTTTGCTTTCGTTATTTAACTGAGATTTTCTACCAATTAGCCAATACATAGATCGAAGCTTTGCGTCTAGTGCTTTTAAACATTTAAACATGACATAATTGATAATGTTTTGAATCAGTGTTTTTCATCCGTCTTCGTATGTCTCCATTTTAATGAAATTAAATATGTATATTATCTTTTATCCTTAGGTCATAACATCGAAACAGAGGCCACGGCGCCTCTGCATTCGCGGCTCCAACGGAAAAGACTACATGTTCCTACTGAAAGGTCACGAAGACTTGCGTCAGGACGAGCGCGTGATGCAGCTGTTCGGTCTAGTCAATACGCTCCTTCAGGCGGACCCTGACACCTTCCGGCGAGACTTGGCCATTCAGCGATACGCCGTCATACCCCTTTCTACCAACTCCGGCCTTATAGGCTGGGTGCCTCACTGTGATACCTTGCATTCTCTGATCAGGGACTACAGGGAAAAGAGGAAGTGCTTACTGAACATAGAACACCGGATCATGCAACGGATGGCCTCGGATTTGGAGAGGCTGATGTTGATGCAAAAGGTAGGTCCTTACCTTAGTTGATTCTAATTATTAACTATTTGTTGACTCTGATTTTGTAATTGTGAATGCTGTATACTTACATGCCTGTTATAGGTTTACACATAAGGATTTAATATTTTCAACTTCGTGTTATGTTTTATATGGGCCTATCTTATGAATAATAATAAAAAAAACTCTACTGACACGGTAAACTGCTTGCGTAGACATGCACGTATGCGTTTACCATGTCACATGCAGTGAAACGTGCACGACTGCGCGTACGCTTTCGGTGGGCGAAACTAACCTCTAACAAGAGAAATCTTTGTTTCGTTTTTATTGAAAATAACATTCAAATACTTATCTGGAAGATAGAGATGTGGCTAACACATCTGTAACGGATCAGACAGTTTTTGGGATTTTATTTTCAAGGAGTTGGTAGGTAACTTAATTCAATGCTAGCTCAAGAAAAAAGAGGACCGCGGATGGCCAGTCCGTTTATATAGATTTTAACAGCGCCCTCTGTTCCGATTGTAGGCGAACCAGACGCTGCTATTGCGCGTGAGCAAACTACACGAATATTTATTTTCACACAGATGGCGCTGCGTTTTACAACGTCGTTAGCTTTTGAAGAGCTGTTGCGAAAAAGAACGTGATAAATGCGTTTAAATGTTAAGCCAACCTTTGTCTTCTAATCAGGTGGAAGTGTTCGAACACGCCCTAGAGCACACCGCGGGCGACGACCTCGCCAAGCTTCTCTGGCTGAAGAGCCCTTCGTCGGAGGTGTGGTTCGAGCGCAGGACCAACTACACGCGGTCCCTGGCCGTCATGAGCATGGTGGGCTACATCCTGGGGCTGGGCGATAGACACCCGTCCAACATCATGCTCGATAGAGTCACTGGAAAGTTCCTGCATATCGACTTCGGCGATTGTTTCGAAGTCGCAGTCACGAGGGACAAGTTCCCGGAGAAGATCCCGTTCAGATTGACTAGGATGCTGATTAATGCGATGGAGGTAAGTTGGTTACTTTGTCTTTATTATTGAGTTTCGTATTTTTTAAATGAGGCCTTGTACTTACATAGATTTTTATCAATTCATCTAATTTGTGGTAATTTTATGATATCTTTTTTTTATGCGCAACAGGATAGTGCTTGGCCTTCATCTCACCTGATGTTAAGTGACGATAAGGCCTAAGGTGGAAGCGCACTACTCCCGGAATCCTCATCACTGCTGAGGAACTTGCTATCTTACCTCTAACTGCCGGAACACAAAAAAAAGTTGTTGTTACGGCGTCAGACTTAAGTAAGATGGTGGTAGCTAGCCAGGCGGACTTGAAACAAGCCCTACTACCAACCAAACCGAGTACAAATTGTACCCCCCCTGGGAATCGAACCCGGGGCCCCTGCGTCTTACACGGGTGGGCGAACCACTAGACCAGGGGTGTCAAACTGAGCCATTTATAAGTTAAGAGTGTGTTAGCGGGCCAGACTCAAAATTAAAAACTCAAACACATACTAAATTAAAATCTTTTCATCCTACAAAGGTAATAAAAAGGAGTTATCTTGAGCTTGAAGATCCAGATACCTGAGGTCTCTTAATTTATTTTATCTTACAATACATAGTGGCATCGAATGCCTACCGTCTAAAATCCTCACTGGATACATTGTGGTCGCGGGCCGTATCTTTGACACCCCTGCACTAGACCACAGAGGCGGTAAATCTAGGATTGTTTAAAAGGATTTATGATCTTTACTTACTTGCTCATGGTAGATCTTTCAATGTTGATCATTACGCTCTGATGAAAATGTGTATTTTTTTGTATTTCACCAAGGTGACGGGCATCGAAGGCACCTACCGGCGGACGTGCGAGTCCGTAATGGAAGTGCTCCACCGTCACAAGGACAGCGTGATGGCCGTGCTAGAGGCGTTCGTATACGACCCTCTGTTGAACTGGCGTCTGGTGGAGGCGACGCGGCGGGCGGACGAATCCCCGCCCACGCCCGCGCCCGCCCCCGACCCGCCCGAGACACACCTCAATAAACGAGCACTCGCAATCGTCAACCGAGTCCGCGACAAACTCACGGGCAGGGACTTCCCGCAGATCGACGAGATTGTCACTGTGCAGAAGCAAGTTGACCTCCTCATACAACAAGCGACGAGCAATGAGAACTTGTGCCAGTGCTACGTAGGGTGGTGCCCGTTCTGGTAGATCGGTGCGATATCTGTGATGTGTATTGGTTTTGGAGATTCCCCTTTTAGTAGGATGTGTTACACTATCAATATCCAATCTATAAGCTGTATTCGAATTGAAAACTTTTTTAAATATCATGATTAATAAACTATTATTAATATAATAATAATACAATCGCAGCATATTGTATTGATAGAGTAACATAATAAAAGTGATCTGATCACAATGTCGTAAGTGTAATGTGTTAAGAACTTGGATGTGCCATGTGTATTGCGTGCTGGATACGCGTATTGACTGACTTGATCAACGGATCTAACGGCCAAAAACACTAATTCATGTAAGCTTTGATTTGACAGATGGGTGTGATACATTACTCTTTTTCTTTGGTAAGTTTTTATTTGTGTCAAAGAAAAGATGCAATGTATCCATCCATCTGTTAAATATTTTTAGCCGATAAACCCGCTGAAGAGTGCTATGTAGGAAATCAACTAATGAAAGCTGTGAGAAAAGAGCAAATAAGTAAATGCACCATTTACTCGTCGCTTCTTGTGGCATTTTTTTTTTGTTAAATTCTTTCATGTCAAAGATGTTGTCTTTTGTTTTCTTTTCATATGATTGAATTGGGTGTTTTTATAGTTGGCTGTTGAGTTAACTTATACTACATCATATACTTAAAAGCAATATCTAATTTAAGAACCTTTAGATTAATGGTATTTAATGCATACCCAAATTTTATTTCATCACAAAGTTCCATTTCTGTTTTATTTTATATTTAATTAAACATCGTGACATCTGGTAATTTTTATATTTTGTAAAATAAGTAATGTACTATGTATCATAGTTGGTATATGTTTATTTTGTATAACATATTCATATAATTTGTGATCAATAATTATTTGCAATTTAATAATAATTTTGAACGTGCGAAATCGCTACGCTAGTCAAATATTGAGGTCAATATCATTGAGTGCATGACTGACGCACAGTTAATATAGCTAATGCAGTATACAACGTGTTATAAGATAACCCCATAGTGTCCATCATTATATAAAAAAATCATAAATTTTGATATTTCGTTATTGTTTTTTGTATTTGATTTTTTTTTCGCGGTTTTAGACTTGATCCCATAGTAAAAGTTATCAGTTTTTTTTTAAATTTATTTATCAAAAATAAAACATTACATTGATGTTACGCGCACCAAAAATCACGTAGATTTGTCCGGTGCGGTGTGATGAGAGTAACGTATGACAACAGTTACTAGGTACCTACGTATAGATATTTTAGAACGGTTATTAAAAACTCAATTACTACTAGTCCAAGTAAAAACTTATACATTTATCTATAACAAGTTTGATGGTCATTGGTGTCGATTCGGTTGGCAACGGCTTAACTAAATTGACAGGATTTAACTATATTTAGTTTTCCATCCTTCTCTTTTGGTATCGAAAAGACGAGAACAGTATGCTAAAATTAAGTTTAGTCCTGTCAATTTAGTTTAGTTGTACCAACGGAATCGACACCATTACATACGATATTAGGCATTAGGGGTTTTTTGTAACACGTATAAACGAAGTCGCTTTTTCGATATAACTACGTACACAACGCTGGATGAGACTCTATTTTTTTTTATAAAATTGTAATCATTTGACTATACTCGTGAATGGTTTATTATTAAAAAAAATATTATATTAATGTTAGACCGTAGTAAATTGTCGATGAGGCATTAACAAATTGTGCGTGAGTATCACGAAGATAGTGTAGCTTTTTCTGGACTATAATAGCTGCATAGCGAAACTCACGTAAGATCCCGAAGCGTTTGTGTGACTGCGCCGACTTTCGGACGTATGTAGTTGCGTTACTGTTTTAGCTATATTTCCAGTGTATATCACGCGTGTCAACAAAGTTATTGCTGTATACAAACAACTTCGTTTAAGGCTCCTATAGCCCTCAAGTGGCGCCCTCATCTTAATTTTCATTGCTCGCAAAGTAATAATGTATGGAAAATTCACAATTGTACAGATTGAAGCTAAGGTATTTATAGTAGCCTAAAGTGGCTACTTTTTGCTCTTTTGCCCACTACTGCAACGAACTAAGTATATTTTACTGAGGTTATTGTTTGTAAACTATATAGAACCTTAGCTTCAATCTGTACATTTGAATTTTCAATACATTATGTACTTAGCGAGCAATAAATTTAATAAAGATGAGGGCGCCAGCGGGTAGCTGCCATTGTGTGGGTCGCGCAATTTCGAGAGCCTAGGCGTTGGCCATGTGCTTGCACTTGCCTAAGTACCAATAATAATTGTAGTAATCGTCCTTCGATCAGTAATCGTCACACGTTAAATAAATTTAATCATCAGCAAATTGTATTAATTGTTCTGTAAGTAGACTGACTTTGCGACGCTTCTTTGATAACCCGTATAGTCAATGATCAATGCATCTTAGACATGATAATAATGAAACTAAATATAAATCATAGACCAAAGTTGTTTGTGTTCGGTATTTCAAGTCTTTATGGCCCAAGGAGAAATTAAAAAAAAAAAATTAACCATGTTAAAAAATTCGGTACCTACCCAAGTAAATTGGTACTTACTCTACTGGTGAAAACGATAAAAGGGTGAATCAACTTTTTGTTGTTTTGTGACGTTTCTTAAATATCTACTTGAGCCATCATGATAATTATGATTAAGGAAATCTGTAGTTGAAAGACGAAATACAAACAACCCCTATATTTAGCTGGGGACAATTGTCCCCTGGGTTAGGTTGTTTACTAACCCATGTTTTATTATAAACAATTGATTATTTTTGTACAAAACTAAGTATGCTTTATTGGCTATGAATCTAAACATCGTAATCTAATTTTGTTTTAATTTATGAAATTATGTGTACATTTTCCTTTTATTCAAAAGTTGATTCACCCAAAAAGAAACGAAACAGACAGACAGAAAAGACAATATCATTATTGGTATTAATTGAATTTTGTATACAAAATGGGTATTCCCGGTTTTATCTTCGGGCAACTCCGTTATCAAACAACAGTAACTTCAAACATTTAAAGAAAGCTTTATACCACTTGCCGTCACAAAATATAATTCTATTTGCGTAATTCCATGGGAATCTATTGTGTAATTAATTCACTATTGCAATAATATGTATAACTATAGCATATTATACGTAAAACATCTGTAAAATCACGATTATTTAGTTTTAATTAATGTATTCATGTACTCTGCATGTAAATAAGAAATTGTGCTTTATTTGTATACAATTTTTCGCCAGTGACTCAAAATAATCAATTTACGATTATTCAATTATGTTTCAAAAGAAAAATTTAGTTTTTTGTTGATTATTGTGAAATATTATTATAAAAAAAATAAATGATAAGAAACAAGTGATTCCTTATATTTTGAAATTAAATAATGCATGTCCCTACCTACCCTAGGCTAGGTGAGTACCTACCTACATTTCAATTTGTCTGAAAAACTGTGATCAAGAACCACATAATTTTACCTTTATGAATTTCAACAAGCTGTAATTTAAGAAGGTTTATACAGTACACTACCACTTATCTCAAACAATATTTTCTAGTCTGTCGTTTAGTTTAATGGAGTTTTGCTAAAAGAAAAAAATGCTGTACATAATAGTGTGGTAGAGCTGTGGTAGTGCTTTCACTGTACGTTTAACTTTAGTATTGTATACAGTTGCCGTTTACTAACAAAGGACATATTCAATCATGGGAGCCAGTATCTAATCAATCAACGATCGTTTACGGTAATCAGTTGGCCGGTGACCGCGGCGAAGCGCGCACGCATCTGGCCGTCCGCCACTAGATCGCGAGTGTTTGATATACGCGCGAAAACATGGACCGCTTCCAAGTCGTCGACTTCAACTCATTGAGTAAGTGTATTTTGCTATTTATTATTTTATATTTAACAGTGACAAGATTAGCAAATTGTCGATTTCTCTAGTTTTATGATTTTGGAGTTATATGTATAAAACGCGATCTATTTTTGTTTGCCGTCATAAAATTTAATTAGACCACCTGTACTTCCAGAAGAATTGAATGTTGACGTTCATAACTCAGTCGAATAATTCAGTTTAGTTTTTTCTAGGTTTACTTCATACACTTGTTATTTCCTGGCACGTAAAAACTGAAGTTCAATCAGCGAATTTCCAATGATGCAAATACCAGTGGTACTTATTTACCCGACTATTTTATTTTCCAGACGCTGAAGTGCAGAGTTTAATAGAAGCTGCTGTTGAAATAAGAAAAAGGGCATACTGCCCATATTCGGAGTTCGCTGTCGGGGCCGCATTACTCACAGAAGATGACTCGAAGGTCTTTACCGGGTGTAATATAGAGAACTCTACTTTTACGCCAGCTATTTGTGCGGAACGCGCGGCGATGTGCAAGGCAGTGTGTGAAGGTTATCATAAATTTAAAACGGTAGCTGTGGTTGCCCACCAGAGGGAGTTCACGGCGCCGTGTGGTGTTTGCAGACAAGCGCTGAGTGAATTCCGCGGTTCTGATGGAGACATAGATGTGTATTTGTGCCGCCCTACTATGGACACAGTGCTATGTACCAAGATGTCCCAGCTTTTGCCACTCTCGTTTGTGAGCTTCGCTGTAGATAAAATCAAAACGTAACTGTCTCTGAAAAACGAACACTTATAACTACTTATTTCTTTTTTGTTAGTTTGTTTGTCGTCCAGTCGTTCACATCGAAACTGACTCAGTTCATTTTCCTTTGTATGTATGCTCTCAAATCAATGTTGTCATCTAACCACTTGAATGAAGTTATTGGGATTTTAATTTTAGCCTTGATAGTTTATAATGAAAGTAATTTGCATTTGAAAAGATAAGAGGTATTTAAATAAAAGAGATATGATTATTATCCTACTTAACTTAGCTATCCATATTGCCGCCACCATTTCTTTCTTTATCGCCCTTTCCGGTCGACTGTTAGAGAATCCCCTAAGGCATTAAGTTCGCCTAATATATAATAATTGTATTTAAATATGCAATGAGGTTTAAATAAATAATAAAATAATATTTGTGATGGATGTTTAGATGTTTGTTACTCAATCACACGAAAATGGCTGAACGATTTGGATGAACACAGATAGTTTATAGCCTGGAATAAGACATAGGATTATAGGATACTTTTTATCTTGGTTAAAGGTTCCCTATGGTCCACGTGTACGAAGTCGCGGGCGGAAGCTAGTTTATAAAATAATGCTTAGATTAAATTACTTATTAAATCTTCTTTGACACACAAATAAGCTATGATCATTGGTAAGAATAATAAATAATTATACTTTTAAATATGTTTTATTGAGTCTTTAAGTGTATTTACATAGTGTAGTTATAATACTTACAGTATAAAGTCATAACGCAGTTATTTTAGTTATGTACAAAGTTTACAAAATACCTAGTTACGCTTAAAGCAAATAATAGGATTGGTTATTATTCACAATAATGGAATAATAAGTAGATGCTGATACTGCTCCTCACTGAAATGTCTATTGTTACATGAAACTTGTTGAAATAGAAGTCTATTTATTGGCAGTGACGTATTATTGTTATGGAAGATATACCGAAAAAGCAGTCCAAGCTTCAAATATACTCATATGTTCCACTCAAAAATACTTTCTGAAAAATGTTAAGGCGATAATTTGGTGTAAGTGGCACGCCCAACCTTAAATTATATTGTTTGTACATTAATGTATCTAAGTAACTTATCCCAAAAAATCTATACATTCCTAATAAAAGTAGGTACCGTTAATTATGTATTTAGAAACTATACTCGTGTAAAATATAGTAAGCTATATTTAAAAAAAAAAATTAACGATGGGGGCGCCTTTAATATTGCTAAAGCACGTTACGAAATTCTGAATTGGTGTTTTAGTCCGTTATTATCTAATTAATAATATTTGCGAACAATCAACTACATATTAATAAGTAAGACAACAATCCGATAAATAAATGCAACATATCATCTTATAAAATAACAAAAGAGGTAGAACAAAATGCGGTGGTGGTGATTAAGACACAGGATTAAGGATAACATACGATAGACAATAATAAAAGAATTGAAAACTTATAATCTGTATAAAACACATAGGATCGCCAAACTTAAACCGGCAACACTGCCACGAGCAACATTTAATTAAAAAAGTAATCAAATATTGTCTGTGCATTCTATGACGACACGATTTTTATTTACCTAAGTATATATATTTTTTCTATCTATAAATAACCGGTTAATGATACAATTAGCATTGTGCAAGTATTTGTTTGTATTAACTTATGTCTGCTTTGCTTGCGTATTCTTACAGGAACTAAACAAAATATAATAGGGCTGTGCAAGTTATCATATTTAAAATCTTAAATAAATATATTGTATGTATACAAAATAGCGTCAGACGCATGGCTTGAAGACTCCAAGGGGCAGTGCACACTGTTTATAAAGGTGCAAAGATACTGTTGTTTATTTTTACTTGTAATTCTACAATATACATGGTATTTGGTAGTGAAAGGGTAGAAAACGTAAAGTAATAACCCTAGACGCAGCTGTACATAGTGTTTATGATAGTCCCAGGCAAGATAGTGAATGGTTGGCTATAATCGGAATCATACAGAGTTACCAAACATACTGTATCGTAATATAAACTTTTTTTAATGAAACTGTAGTCGTAACACAGTTCAATCTCACGTTAAATCCGCAATTCTTAGCTAATACCATCAACAGTAAAATCGTTAACAAGATCTTCATAGAGTACAGTTGCAGTGCCGTTCTTCTTTTACTATTATATTTGTACAAAAGGATCTATAACGGCGTGTTAAATGGCTCTTGAAGGACCGATAAATTATTGTATTCACAAAACTAATAAACAATAAAAATACTTTTAAATCTATGAAAAATAACAATAACAAAGCCAAACTCAACTGTCGTTGTCGGTATCGGCACTGACAGCCATTATGTTCATATTTTCAATATACAAAACTCCAAATAAATGTCAAGGTATAATTAAAAATGTTCGCTTGCTAATCGCTTTGCAGATAGTGAGCGCCGACCTTGCCGCCGTCATGGATATAAAAATTACCGTTTTAAATTTTCAATTTAATTACCAAAACGGGCACCATCCGATGTAGCACTGGCACAAGTTCTCATTGTTGGTCGCCTGTTTGATGAGCAAGTCCACTTGCTTGGGGACGCTGACGACCGCCTCTATATGGGGGAAGTCTCTGCCAGTGAGTTTGTCGCGGATCCTGTTCAAAATGGCGAGGGCTCGCTTGTTGAGGTTCGGCTCTGGAGGAGGTTCGATTGAATCGCAGCGGACGTTGCGGCTGCGACTGGGTAGCGAGTATGAAGAGTCGATATCGGAAGAGAAGGCGGATGCTGTGAGTGAAGGTGGCTCAGCTTCTACCAGCCGCCAGTTTAGTAAAGGGTCGTGCACAAACGCCTCTAGCACCGCCATCACGCTGTCCCGGTGTTTGTGTAGCACGTGCATCACTGACTCGCAAGTGAACCGGTACGTACCCTCGATGCCAGTTACCTTAGACAATAATGATCAATCAGTTAATGAAAATTAAGAGCGAAACGAATTTTCTTCCATGTGTTAATAGTTTCTTATATCACGTATAATGCTTCTGCTCCACCTGCGTCTTAACGCGTAGCCTAACACGTTAGTCTAGGCGTTACGCAGTTGAGGCCAACACTTTAACGTGTTAATTTACAAACGACAGTTCTAAAAATTTATAATGCCTAAGCTAACGCGTAGTTGGACATTAGATACCTTTAACGTCAACATTAACGCAGGTGGAGCCGTAGCATTATAGAGAAAAATGAATATAATCTGATATGCTGAATTCAGTGCGGTAATGTATTTCTGATCATTTCATTATGTAAGCTAATAAGTAGGCTTATCAGATGTTTTATGAGTATAGTTTTTTATCAAAATTAGGTATAGCTGATAGCTATTTGTGAATGAGTTTACGACGTTCAGGCGTAGCAGCAACAACCTCAAGCGAACAAAAATCTTTGTAAATTTCGGCGCAACAACAAAGGCAATCAGTTAATTGAGCACAATTAAAAAGAACACGACTTGTGGGATTAACGAACTAAAATACTGTACAATAAAGATTACAAATGTTTTGATGTAACATAGTTTTATATTCTGTCAATAACAGCGAGCGGTTTGCTTGGCGCCAGCGAATTTTCAAATCTATACTTCAGCAAGAGCATAATCAACCACAAAAGTACCAAATTAACCTTCGATTAAGAATGTGAAAAAACTTTGCAGTCACGAAGAAAAATACATAAATACTCGTAATATCATTTTGAAATCTAGATTTTTTTATTAACATCTAATTTTGCTACTTTCGCAAGTTCTGATAAAATCTTAAAAACTGACTTAAATATTGCATATCCACCTAAACATATTTAATTCGATTCCAATCCAATAAAATACTTATTATTTACCTCCATTGCGTTAATCAGCATCCTCGTCAACCTAAAAGGTATCTTCTCCGGGAACTTCTCCCTGGTCTGCGTCACTTCGAAGCAGTCTCCGAAGTCAATATGCAGGACCTTTCCCGTGACTCGGTGCAGCATGATGTTGGACGGGTGTCTATCGCCCAGCCCCAGGATGTAGCCCACCATGCTCATGACGGCCAGGGACCGCGTGTAGTTGGTCCTGCGCTCGAACCACGCCTCGGCGGACGGACTCTTCAGCCAGAGAAGCCGGGATAAATCGTTCCCAGGCGTTTGGGATAGGGTGTACTCGAATATTTCAACCTGACGACAAAACGTCAAATATACCGGGTGTAACAAGACCCTCAACGAAGAGGTCTACGAATTCTGCCCACCAGCAGGGCCATTTCTGTTCAAAATTATTGCTGGGAAACGATTTTAATTTTTGGTGTTAAAAAAGCATTGCATACATTACCACGCAATGTAACGCGTTTATTGGTTCAGGTATTCCGATGATGGGCGGAATGCGTGGACTTCGGCTTCGTTGAGGGTCTTTTTACACCCTTAGAGAAGAATAAAGATGCGCGTCCACTGCTTGTGGACGGATTTGTTGCTTCGACCCGTATGGATGGATTAGTAGCAAAAGGCCATATTCGCAAAATGCCACACAGCCATTTTTATAAAAGGGTTGAATTAAGGTAGAAACCCTCATTACCAATCATTTGCTGTTAACGTTAAAGCTGGCAGGCATTTTTAAAAAAAAAGGCCGTGTGGCATTTTGCGAATAGGGCCTTTTGCCACAGAATATATAATAGTACTAATAGCAAAAGGCCCTATTCGCATAATGAAATGAATTTAGGTTAGTACCTATCCATACGAAGCAACAAATCCGTCCACGCCCTGCGCTCTGATTCCGAAGCCGTGGACGCGCAGCTTTATGGCGCGGAAATGCCGATGCAGTGCACGCAGTGCCATAAAAATCCATAAAAAGCAACAAATCTGTCCGCGCGCCGTACGCTTCGATTCCGATGCAGTGGACGCGAAGCGCAAATAAAAATACATTAAACTTCACGATTCCATTTGGGTAGGCATATTACTTAATCCCTTGGAACACACAGCACCACGCTGGGTAATTTTACATAAAGTAGTACTTTATGTAAAATTACTTAAATGGTTTTTGAACTTAACTTCTAATGCGATAAGGTTTAAAATCAACTTTTAATAACGTAACGATAAAAAACTAAATAAAATTTTAATGTGACATATTTTTACAATAGTTTCTCATGGCAACTACTTAGTTGTAGTAAAATGGTTTAAGTAATAAAGATAAAAATCTTTTACAGAGTAAGATAAAAAGGAATTGAGTATTTCATAGTCAACATAATATTATCAGATTATCGTAACGGCATTAAAATAAGGATAAAATAAAAGTCAAAAGGACACAGATTATCTTGTTATCGCAATCGTAATATCCGCCATTGTAAATTACGTATTTGTGTGAAAGAACTTCCCGATAGGTAAATCTGTCGCTGTCAACCCACATTATTTATTTATCTACTTACGGCCGATTTCAATAACCTATCCTCAGTAAGAGATAGGCTTAGGTACTTAAGATTTGTTGCCTAGATATTTCTGTTAAATGACGGGAAATAAAAACAGTTGCCTAGTAACAGTTCCATAGTAGGCCTATCTCATACGAAAATTGATTATTAAAATCGGCCGTATATAAGAGATAGGCCTAGTATGGGTCTGTTACTAGGCAACTGTTGTTATTTCACGTCATTTAACAGAAATATCTAGGCAACAAATTTTTAGTAACCCTATCTCTTACTGAGGATAAGTTATTGAAATCGGCCGGAATATAACACAGTTATTAACTACATTTATGGTTTCTTTTAACAGTAACACATAGAAGTTTAATATAGATCACATGGCTACTAGAACAGAATAATTTGTGTACTTAATTTGTAAAACCTACGGTAAAATGAGGTAAAAGTCGGGACTTTGGGGGTTGAATGGATTTCGTTTTACTACTATTAGATATTCTGTAGGGTAACTAACATCAAAAACTTTTGGGGTTCTCACCCCAAAATATTTAAGTTTGTACCCAAACAGACGAAATTGAAATAACTCACCTTGTGTTTCAGCATCAAGTTTTGATAATCGGAAGCCATTCGCAACATTATCTGTTGTTCCGTATTCAGAGCCATTTTATTGGTCTTCTTGTCTCGATAATCACTGATGAGGTTGTATAGCGTATCACATTGAGGCACCCAGCCAATGAGGCCGGAGTTAGGAGACAGTGGTATGACGGCGTAGCGTTGTATGGCGAGGTCGTGGCGATACGTGCTCGGGTCCGCCTGAAGGAGCGTATTGACTAGACCGAACAGCTGCATCACGCGCTCGTCCTGACGCAAGTCTTCGTGACCTTTCAGTAGGAACATGTATTGTTTTCCGTCCGAACCGTGAATGGTGAGCCGACGCGGGCGCTGTTTCGATTTTATCACCTGAAAAATTTGTACTGTGTAGTGTGTAGTCAAAGTGGTAAATCTTCTTATCGTATGAGGATTAGTGGCCACCTGAGTTTATTAAGCCGCCTGTCAGGCCTCTACCTTGGCTTACTTAACGACTGTTATCAGATGACAACAGCCGGGACCGACGGTTTAACGTGCCCTCCGAAACACGGGAGTTAGATATCAGTAATGCCACTTAACGGTCACCCATCCGACACCTGGCCGGACTGAGCGTTGCTTAACAAACATGAGTACGATCAGTCTGTCAAGTTCCGCCATGAGCGCTGCGATTGAGATTGAACATGAGCGTTAAATAAATGTCACTTTTGTGGCTTTGTCTCATAAAAATAGCTTCAGCACCGTTGCCCAAATGTCTTTTATTATTATTCAAACACCAGCGACCTGAAAACAGCCTCTTTCACTACTGTGCTTTAACTGACCTATAGTTATCTGTAATGCTGTTGCTGCGATTTATCCGAGGCTTTTGATTGCATATAACAACAACAAAATATGCTGTTTTTCTTGAGGTATAATGTCAAGTAGGTTATGCCGAAAAAAGTACTGAAACCGTCTACATTAATTCAGGAGAATGACCTTAAATCGTAATTTAAAACGGGCGTGCTCCAAGGTTCCGTTTTGGGTCCTTTCCTATTTTATTTAGGTATACGTATAAAAATGATTCATCTTAGTTAGGAGTAAGCTCTTGTGTGGTTGTTTTGTTTACAGAATGATACTTCTTTACTATACCTTGAAAGAATAATGTCAATAGGAGCGAGTGGAACTACAACAGAACAGACAGGAATTTGTACTCTGTTCGGTTGGTGGTAGGGCTTTTTTCAAGTCCGCCTGGCTAGCTACCACCATCTTACCTAAGTCTGACGATATAACACCAATTTAAAAATAGTTGTGTTCCGGCAGTTAGAGGTAAGATAGCCAGTTTCAGTAATGAGGATTCCGGGTGTAGTGCGTAAGGGTCGCAAACCGGGATCCCGGATACCGAAAATACCGGGATACCGGACCGAAAAGAAGCCTTTACAATACCGGTATTGAATTTTTAAATACCGGTATTTACGATATTTTCGGTATTCATCACAGAACGACGCAAATCGCAAATCTCGTTTTATGTGATTTAAAAGGTGATTTTTCTTAACTTCCTAAGGCTTAGACATTAAATGGTGTCCTAATCATTGCATCCCCAACGTCCTACTAGCTAGTAGTACTAATATTTTATAGTCATTCAGTACCAAGAAATTCAGAGTTGTTTTCTTATATGATAAAGTAATCCTATTGAAGTTATAAATTCAGGGCTCATGGGAAATATGGTTTTGGGTCATTTTTTTCAAAAAGTATAATGGGTACACACTATGGGTAGGACACAGGCATTAGTGAGGTACCTAATATTATTTGTTTCATAATAATCTTCAAATGAAATTAAACAACCAATTTATTCGTATTACCTACTGGTAAACCCTTGAGTCGTAATAACTACACTACATTGCGTCTAGGAGGGAAGGGTCTGAATTACTTTGGTAAATACCTATAAGTAAGTACTACTGGTAGGACAGAGGGCCTTACGAGGTTAAATCCTCTTTTATTGTTTAACTTGGTTTAAATAGGTACTTAAACTTATAATACTAAATATATAATATATAATAAATCTATTGATCGTAACAAAGGGGCCGGTATTGATGGTATTCCTTATATTTTTGTATGGAATTGCGCCAAACAATTATCCATACCTCTCACACTAATATTCAATAAGTCGTTATCCTCAGGAACCTTTCCTTCATATTGGAAAACTGCCTTGATTATACCAATCCATAAATCGGGTGACGAACATTTAGCAAAAAATTACAGGCCTATTTCAATTCTACCAGTTTTTGCTAAGATATTAGAAGCTATGCTATATCCCATAATAATCTGGCATATAAAACGCCTACTCATTGAAGAACAGCATGGTTTCGTTAGTTCACGTTCTACAAGCACTAACCTGGTAAGTTTTGTTGATGAAGTTGCTCAGTCTGTTGACGCTCGTGTATCCGTTGACGTGATTTATACAGACCTATCAAAAGCTTTCGACAGGGTGAGTCATAAAATCTTGTTAACTAAATTATCTAGGTATGGCTTTGCAGGCGATCTCCTCAGTTGGTGTTCTTCTTATCTATCTAACCGTTCCTCAAAAGTTGCTGTGAATGGTTTCACATCTGAGCCATTCTTGAACCCATCTGGTGTACCACAGGGGTCACATTTGGGACCAGTATTTTTCAATCTTTTCATCAATGATATTACTAGTTGTCTGGAGCATAGTCGATCATATTTGTATGCAGATGATTTAAAGATACTGAGACCGATAAAAGATGAGCGTGATGTGTCTCTACTGCAGAGCGATATAAGTAGATTAGAACAGTGGTGTATCAGAAATGAAATGGTCCTAAATCCAGAAAAATGCAATTTTATTAGCTTCACTAGAAATCATAACACATTTCCCAGAAACTATTATATATTCAACCAGCCACTTGAAGAGGTTGAAGAAATCCGAGATTTAGGTGTTACATTAGATAAAAAACTGACCTATAGAAATCATTACAATACTATGGTAAATAAATCTCTGAAGTGCCTGGGTTTTGTAATTAGAAATAGTAAGGACTTTAAGAATTCCAACACTAAAATCAAACTATACAATAGCATTGTTAGATCTAGCCTTGAATATTGCAGCATCGTGTGGTCCCCGCACTACGAAGTTCATTCAAATAATATTGAAAGAGTGCAAAAGAGGTTCCTTTATCATCTGGCTTATCAATGTAAAATGGCTAAAAAACTCGTTTCTTATGAGAAAAGACTGAAATATTTCAAAATGACCTCATTAAAAAACAGGCGCAAAAGACTTGACCAAACTTTTATCTATAAGATAGTTAATAGTATATTTGATTGTCCGCAGTTACTTAACAAAATAAGTCTCAACATTCCACTAAAACTCCCGCGCTTCTCCAGATATACCTTATTTTCAGCAAAGTATTCGAAAAGTAATTTAGGCCACTATTCCCCACTAAATAGATTACAAACACAATATAATGCAATCTCAAAAAACAATAAAGATCTGGATATTTTTTGGCTATCATTACCTCTTTTTAAGAAAAAACTCATCAATATACACAAATAAACTAGCGGTTGCCCGCGACTTCGTCCGCGCGGACTCTTTTTTTGCATTTATCATATTAGTGGGATGCATTTTGTATTTCGTATTTTGTATTTCGTATAATTTTGTAATACCTAAGTATATAATATATAATATTAATATATATACATATAATTAATGTGCTGCGTTCTGAGTCCTCATTAAATTCATTCACTTATCGATAACTATTTCACAGGTTACAAATGGCTCACTTGACACTTTTTCATAAAGTATTTATTTTTTGTTTTTTGTTATACTTACAGTATAAATAAGTATAATTACTTAAGATAATTACGTTTGTTAGTTAGGTAAGTTAAGTTTAAGGGTGATTGGCTCCCGTTGTGTTTTTTAAGTTTTGCTTTCCGTGGCAACCTATAAGTAAGGCAACACTTACCTCGTATTATTATTTTTTAAGTTACCTATTTGCATGTGAAGTGTATGACCTTGTTGGTTGTTCTAATAAATAAAATAAAAAAATAAAAATAAAAAAATACCTTTTAAATTTTGGATTTCACTATACTATAATGACTTTCATCATCATCATCATAGCCGCACGACACCCACTGCTGGGTATTGGTCTCCCAAAGGATCTTCACGATGATCGGTCCAGCGCTGCCTGCATCCAGCGGCGCACCGCGACCTTCACCAGATCATCGTCGGTCCACTTTGGTGGGGCCTACCCACGGAGTGTAGTCCGGTGCGCGGTCGCCATTCCAGAACCTTTCCGCTCCAACGGCTATCGGTTCTTCTCGCTATGTGTCCCATCCACTGCCACTTCAGCTGAGCGATGTCGGTCATTATTATACTTTAGTTCTCTAAGGATCACTTAGGGAAACGCCGAGCATGACTCTCTTCATTGCACGCTGGGTGACCTTGAGCCTTCTTATGAGACCTATAGTTAGCGACCACGTTTCACTGCCGTAAATCATCACAAGCAACACACACTGGTCATAGACTTTCGTCTCTTGAGACACTGAGGTAATTTGGACACGAAAAACGAAGCTTCCTGAATCTGAGTTGGATTCGACGAGAGATCTCTTTCTCGAAGCTGAACTTTACTTAAATCCAGTTGGACAGGCAGTCGCCGGTCCAAGGTAAACGTAATAGTCAACAACTTCGAGTGTAGTGTTCTCAACATGAGCTAGAGTGGGTACAACATGGGCATTCGACATGACTTTCGTCTTATCCATGTTCATCCTAAGACCCACTTTTTGGGAAGCACTACGGAGATCTTCGAGCATTCAGGTCTTCTAATCCAAGGTCTCAGCCATAAGAACTGGTATATCGTTGGCAAAACGAAGGTGTGTTAGGTACTAGTCATTAATGTTAATATCGAGTCCGTTCTAGTCCAATCCCCGTCCAAGAATTTAAAAATGTCCTCCAACGCAGCTGTGATGTGAACAGTTTCACAGAAATAAAGTCTCCCTTTATCACACCTCGCTGCGGTTGGATGGGATTTAAACACTGATTCTGTACTCGGACCAACACATGGTGGCAGTTTCGTATAAATACCTTTACATTTCGAAATACCTGTAGTTTTTGGGGCACATCTGGAGAGACTACAGCACTGGCACCGCCCTGGTCCCTATCGAATCAAAGGCTTTCTCATAGTCCACGTACGCCAAGCAAAGAGGCAGAGTCCATAGTCTTCTGTATAACCTGCCGCAGCGTATGGATGTGGTCTAGGTACTAAATCCTTTTAGTAACCTGGCTTGTTCGGGAGGTTGAAAGTCGTCGACGACTAGTAAATCTTAACAATGACTTTAACAGTAAGAAAAACTAAGAAATTTCATTATATTTATCTAAATGTCGAAAATACCGTAAATACCGCGATCCCGGTATTTGCCTAGATTCGATACCGAAAATACCGGTTTTGGAGAGAGGGGCCGGTATTGCGACCCCTAAGTGCGCTTCCATTTTCGGCCTTATCGTCACTTAACATCAGGTGAGATAAAGGCCAAGCACTAAATATATACAGAAGTAAATATACCATAATATTATTATGGTATATTTACAATATCAACATTTACAGAAGAATTTATTTTTTACTTTTTAGTCTGTTTTATTGTTTTTAGTCCGATTTTTTATTATATTTTATGTCCGTTTCAAAAACGTGTTTTTAAAAAAGATTTTTTTCAGTAAATTATTATTTTCTGCTTTTTAGTTCACGAGCTAAAGCTAAAAATATACAATCTCCTATCGGAGCACTTGTCAAGACGATTCAAACAAGCCCAAACTCGATGGGGTTGTATGATTTCATCCTAGAGTTCCTATGGCCTTCTTCCGGATCCATCATCAGATCAGCTCAATGACACCATAATATTGCATTGCTTTCAAGTTCTGACCTATGTTTAAAGTTTCAGCTAGTATAAAATCGTTCGCAAACTTTGCGGACAAACAAACAAACAAGAAAGCAACCTTATAAAAACGTGTTAAAAAGACAATCGTTACCTGTAAATGGCTATGTATATGCGAGATCCTGATGACCTTCTCGTGGGGTACGTACGAGCCGGGCACTGCCAGCTCGAAGTCCCTGCAGGCGTGCAGGCGGCGGCTCACGTAGCGTAGTTCGAGCGACGTCAGCGAACGGAATTGCGCCATAATGCGGCGCAGGACGTGGTAGTAGAGCTCCCATGCCTCGTGTAGATATCGGTCCTCGCCGGTCGCCTGCATGAATTATGTCATTACTAGCTTCTGCCCTCGACTTCATCCGCGTGGATATTCGAGAAAATCTTTAGGGAATCTCTAACCAGAATAAATAGGATTCATGTTTTAATTTTATCAAAATCAGAACAGCCGTTTTTAGGTGATTAGCCCACCAAGCGCGCTGCCCCCTTTTTCCACTCCTAGCTTCAAATCAAAACCGAGGGACTTCCATACAAACTTTCATCCCCTATTTCAACCTCTTCAACCCTTATTTCACGATAAAAGGTCATAGGCTACCTTTTATCGTGAAATAAGGGTTGAAGGGGTTTCGTTCCTCAAGCTCTACTCTATCTCTGTACCAAATTTCATCAAAATCAGTTTAGTAGTTTAGACGTGAAAGCGTAACAGAAAAACAGTTACTTTCGCATTGATAATTTTAATAATAAAGTATGGATATGAATAAGCTAAGAATTCACTGTTCCACTTCGGAAGCAAAGTCTCATACAAGTGCGTCCGCTGATCCGCATCGTACGGAATGCGGAATAGACTTTTTATTTGTGTGATGCTGAGTACGATGCCGATTGCCGATCAATGGGCTACGAAATAATAGATGTAAAACTAACTGGATCGCTTTACCTACTTAAACTCGCGGACCAATGTTTGAATAGAGGTATCCCCATGCCTTTCAAACATTAGTTTGCATAAGTAGATGTGTTGAATGATGTAAACAAATCTTGTAACCAAAACACAATACCTTATACATTTCACTCCAGCGTTGTGCCTCTTTGAGATCTCTACCATACATTTGGAGGAACGAAATTTCTTTCAGCGTTTCAGGTGGTCGATCTAACATTGCGTGCATTTTATCCAACGTTCGAAACATTCCACGGAAGTCCTTTTCAGTAGCATAATATCTGAAAACATAAAACTGCTTAGATAATATCAACCAACAGACTGTCAATTATCCAAAAGTGTCCAATTCCTCCAAATGATTTTGAACCTTCTGTGTCAAGTTTAAAATTCAAAGTACTTAGATTGAGACAATGACGTGCATGATGCTATCTATGCACATGCACAGTCACGTATTACAAAATATGTATTACAGTTAACACTTTGGCACTTTGTTGTAGTTGTCATTTTGTCATTGATTTCTTTTCAAAAACGTAATAGATTTGAGAGCGACAAAGTTCTTAACTGTATACATATTTATGGACGTGACCGAACGTACACATTTTCTAATTAGCAAATAGCAGATCAGTGTTTTTTACCTCGACGCTTCATCAATCGCTATGATCACCTGGTCATGCCATAAAATGGCCACTTTAATGAGTTCTTCAGATATAATGGCGGCTTCGTTGACTAGATTTTGCGAATGCGTGCACATTGTCTTCAGGATATAACTAGCGGCGTTCTTACGATTCACGAAGGACGACTTCATCGCCACCGTCAAAGGGTACACCAACGCTTGAGGATGCAGCTTGCTTATATCTATTAGTAGAATATGGACCAACTTCGCGACCAGGGTCCTCGGAGAATCTATTCTAGCTATCAGTTGAGGGATTACGTGAAGCCATATTTTAATGTCTATCTGTCTTATGCCCTCAAATAAAGCATCGTATATTGCTGTGTTGTGGCCGTAATCGAACCATAAAGTAAGCAGGCGTAAAGTATCTTGGAGAGCGCTGCCGTTCGACAGGCTAATGGATTTAAAGAAACCTTCTATTGCTGGTATCGTATGCATGTTGATGAAGTCAGGCCGCGATACTTTCTTTTCGGCGGAGCTGCCGGCTGTACTGCTTTCGGAAACGTTGTCTTGTTGCTTGTAAAATAACACCGTTTCGAAGTTCATGCAAGCCCAAGCGTGGCACGCCTTGTACCAATCTGGCGCTAGGTTGGTGGCCGCGGCGTAATTCCTAAGTATCTCTGGAATAGACAACTCGTTTATCTCCTGAAGAGATTCACACCAAGAGCCTAATTTCAAGTGGCAGCGGGCTAAGAGTCGACTCTGATCTTCACTATCGGGTTCCGTATTGTCGACAAATCTCTGCAAAACGTCGTAGGCGAAGCGTTTGTTCCCGGCTTCCCAAAGGTTTTTGCTATAAGATAGAATTACTCTCGGCTCATGAACACGTAAAAGTATATCAGGATTATTGACAGGATCGCAACCTAATATTGATAGGACGATCTTATGAGCTTCATTGAACGCTCCCGTTTTTCTACATAAAGAGGCAAACTTTAGCCACGTCTGAAAATCTTCTCGGGGAGACAGAACTAATCCGCGTATTTGCAACATTTTTCTCCAATCTTCCATTAGTCGTTGGCCTCCTTGCAGTCTCAACCACCAACTTTTCCTGATAGAATTTCTCCTTTCTTCAACCAATTTGTAGGTTACGACTTCCTCCAATTCTGTCAAAAGTTGTGCGTTTACTAAAGCCGCGTAAGCTCGCTGATAACTTTCGCCGACGACGGCTGTTAGTTCAGCATCCAGTATGCCTCGGGCGGCATCAATAAAGTGTCTCGACTCCGACCAGTGACCGTCGTGAATCGCAAGGATTGCTCGGTAGAACGCGCCTTCTTGGCACTCTTCAGATATACAATCGACGTACTTCCTCATCGAGTCCCACTCTTGCAAGCCCCATGAAGCGGCGGCAGCTAACTTAGCCGACTTATTTTTCATGTCGTCATTCAGCTTACTCCACTGGTCTGTTGAAATGTCATGAAGTTTCTGCCACTCGCCCATTGCATCGAGACATCTCATAAGACCTAATTTAGAATCTTCGTCTTGTGGTTCCGTTTCTAGTTTCTTGTTGTATAGATCTAATGCTTGTTCCCAGTTGTGCAGCTTCTCATACCATCGCACGTGAACATTCAAAGAGCAGTTACCCTCTTTCTGTTGAGTTATTACTTTTTCCAATAGACCACTGGCTGCTTCTTTTTGCTGTAGTTTATTGTTTATGTGAATCAAAGCTTCAACAACTTGGGTACATGGATTTCGCCGATATTCTTCTTCCTTAAAACATAACAAATAATTAGCAATTTAAAACGAAATTACCTCGAAACAGAATCAGAAATATCACTTACCTTATAATAGAGAGCCTTTGCATAAGCTCTGCAACTTATCGCCGTATCTCCGAGCAATTTAATCGGGATCGGCAGAGCTCCCTTTTCACAATGTTCCATAAATTCGGCGAGATTCAACACAGCGAGGGCCAATTCTGGTGAATCCGGAACAGTTAATGCTCTCTCGAGAGCACCAACCAATTCTTTACGAGCTCTTTCGTCGATATCAGTCCAACACGACATAAAGGCTAGATTAAACAGATCTCGCGCTAGCTGAGGGTAATGTTGAGCGAGAGATGAACAGGCCCTAAAATAAAACAAATAGAGTTGAAACCAACTGAATATGCACATACCTGCTTTTATAACAAATATCCCGATTGTGATATACCTAAGTGCAGGACTGTTAGATTCTGTTAGAAAACCAATACTAAGATGACGAAGCCACTCCAGCCAGTCTTCCTTAGAAATTATATTGCTTGTTGACCAGCACTTCCGCAGATTGTTGACATTGACTGTTAGCTTCTGAATACTCTGCATGTCTGCAGCATTTGCCAACATCTGAAAATCGTGTTATTAAGTTTATTTTGCGCAAATTGTTTTCTGGATCACATCTAGGATAAATACAAATTCGTTTAGAAAATTAGCTTTTCTTAACTAAATGTGCTTAATTATATTTTCACTCCTCTTGCTCAAAAAGTGCGTCATTGTAACGTACAAGAGTCGAGATAAAATAGCATAATAAGCCCTAGGGGATAAAGTTTTTTCTTTTTTAATGTTTGTCTATTACCAATGAGCGTACTAAAACGAAAAAGTCCTTATTCATAATCACGAATAAAAACTCGCTCGACTTAATACTGGGGGTCTATTACGAAAAGTTTAATGCGATACACGCGGCTGCGTCCGTGCTTCGATCTGATTGATTCCTATTACAAAGCACTTGCGTATGCGAGATTGCAAAGTGATTACGTAAATTTGACAGTTTCTCTCTAGTGGATCCGTCATTATTCGTTCAATAGACTATGGACTACGATAGCTACATTGAAAATATTTGTAATAACTATAACCGACGAACTGCGGACGACTATCGTGACCAAGTTTCGTAATAGGCCCCCAGTTTCTCATTCTTATTTTTGAAAATGGAACTAAAAGCATCTCTTCGGTGAAATCATAGACTTATTTTTACTCTGTGTACAGAGTAAATCGTAGAATGCGTGTTTGTGTTGTTTAGCTGCTACAGCAGAAATTAAAAAAAAGGTACCATGGCGCGAAATCTTTAGATTTTTTTATAATTACAAACTGATTGAATTGTGTGACTGTAATAGGAAAGAAATAATTTTAATCTTCTGCCGTCAAGCACAAATCTTTTATTTAAATATTGTACAAAAAGTTTATGAAGTGGAGGATAGAAAAACGAGTGGATTCGTTTACGGAAGTAAGTAGGTATAAACTATTTAATATTGTATTTTATTTTCTCGCAATCGTAGTGAAAAGTATAGTGTAACACACGACGCTAAAACCCATTGTAACTCGGTTTCTATTTATTCCCTCGCTAAAGCTCGGAAATAAAAATACCTTGTATGCAATGGGTAATTTTAGCGTCTTGTATAACAATCTACTATTAGTTTAAAAGTCTTCGATCATCTATATGATCGAAGTTAAAAGTTATTAGATCAAAACTTTATTGTTTGTCAATATTTTCTTGTAGGTACTCACTTACATTTTTGAAAACAAATAAGCACTTATCTGATATCTATAGATACATCTGTTGCATTTCAGCAGGTACTTACATCTTTTTTTTGATTGCGCAATCTGGACCGAGTTTCATCTAAATAGTCATCATCTGATGCCAGGGTTGATATAACTTGTAGACGAGTTACCAAAACGATGTAGTTAGGACACTGTATTTTATGTTTGAGCAGTAGTCTCTCAACAGATGGTATGTAATCAATGTACTCGCGCCCTAACTGTATGATTAAGGCACAGAGTGTGTTCATAGCAGTTGGCCTTAATGTGGGATTGTTTTCGAGAACTTTCGCCAGGGCTTGTATTATCACAGCAGAGTATGGTTTCAGATATAAATACATTGATAAGTGGTGCATCGTCTCCATAGCTAGTTTCGATATAGACATGGGAATATTCTTTCCATCAAAAAGCCCTGTGATCGCTGGGACCACTGAAAGTAGGACGTCATCTAAGTTGTTTTCAAACTTTTGTATTGCCAATAAGAGTTTTTCTGTCAAAATTTTATCTTTACTTCTGTCATACTTCAGGACCCGTAAAATATTTGGTAAGATCTTTCTGAGATATATTTTGAATTCTGTGCCAATAGCTACAGTTATGTGTTCAACCAGCATGATAAGTGTAGGCTGTAACTGACTGTCAGGGGTCCAATACTCTCTAATCATATCAAATATGTCTTCAAGATAATTTCGAATGTGAATTTTGACCACAGAAATTAGTTGGGCCAGTTGTATCAGTAAAAACTCACGAAAACCATTGTTATCCGTGTTACGTATCACATACAAAAGACTAGGCGTGACACGAGATATATAAGGAACACATTTAATGCCAAGAGATTGGAATATTATTGTTACTGCATGGACGACACTCGTGTGGTACTGCGCCAACATGGGGTCTCGCAGGATATTCATCAATGACGTCACTACTATAGCTGGGTAAAATTCATCGAGGATTAAAGGTGCCATCTTTATAAGCAAATCGCTCATACTTGTATCTGAATATTCATTTTTATTGGCTTCTGTCACTGGTATCAATGTGGAAACCGTTTGGAAGTCAATCAAACCTTTATTAACTTTATGCTTATATGGGTCTAGTGCACCTAGTAATCCCAAGACTTTGATGGTTTCTCTCCTATCTCTGCTTTGTTGTTCAGTTTTCAAAAAGCTGAGTAACAAATCCATTAGTTTGGGATATTCCATATAGGGCATAATAACATGCCCTGTTGCACAAATCACTTGCCCAAATGACCACAAAGCAATACTTTTCTTTTCAGGCTGATTTGGATCTGAAAGTGTCTCTATTTGGAAAGATAATAGATCATGTAGCCATTGATTAAGAGCATGTCCTCCACCATTCACCTCAGCTAAGTCTCCAATGGCTTTTAAAATGGTAGCTACCATAGTTGTATTACTGTCCTCCTCTCTTAATTTTGGGACAAGAACTTTAAGTATGATATCCACAAACTGTTGTGTAATCCTAGGTGCATGACAAATAATGTTATTGACCATCCTTAATGCTTGCTCTTTATTTCGTGTAGATTCAGAGTGTTGCAATTCCATTAAAACTTGTACAAATAGCTGGCGCATTGTAGGTGTTGTATAACTGGGATTTATGTTGCTCAATCTCCCAACTACACATAAAGCTAACTCACTTACATCAGTGCTTGAATCGTTGATTGCAACAAATAGACAGCTGAGATGTTCCTCAACAGCCAAATATTTATCAAAAACAGGGTTGGTAAATACCTCGAGGACTTTATAACGAACTTCTTGGTCAAAGTCTGATCTCCCTACAGCCAGAAGTTTTCCTATCGATTCATCAATAATTAAATTTAGTGTTCTAGAGTTAGTTTGATTACATCTTTCAATAGCTTTGGCTAATAGTTTTGCAGCTGTTTTGACTGCTTCTAGGCGTATGTCATGTTGTTCACTTAGTAAATAGTGATCAGTACATCTCCTTATAAAAGACATCAAAGTGTTAGTCCATTCAAAATCAAAAGATCCTAGTGTTCTCAGAGCAAGAACTAACTTTGTGGCATCATATGGCTCTACTAGCATTGCAGTAGACATCATGTGAACAATTTGTTGTTCTGAATTATTAGGCACATAGGGTTTCTTCCTTAATATGATTGATAGCATATTTATTAGTCTATCAGAAATTTCTTTCTTTAAAGATGGCATGTATTGACTCAACTCCTTAAAGCAAGTTGTAAGCTGTGGAGTTAGACCAGTAGCACACATAGGATCTAGTAAATCTCTTACATCACCTACAACATTTTCCTTCATGGCAAATCCTAATAATGTTACACAATTAAATAAAGGTGTATCAGAACCATTGCGTTTCCTTGGTGTATCTTTAACAGGTAAAGTCAATTTTATGATTTCAATAATCCTTGGTAAATATTGCTTTATATCAGATTCTACAGCAACACAAATCAAACCCAAAGTTGTGAATGCCATTGCTTTCTCTTTTTCTCTTCCTCTTAGGAAAGTAATCAAATGATTAATTGTTGATTTAAGATGTCTTCTAACAAATGCCTCCTTATTAAAAGCTGCTAGTCTTGGTATCAACAAAAGAAGCATTTGATGAACATTATGGGATCTGGATATCTGTTGCGCCATTACATCTGAACAAATTTTTTCATATTTCTCTGCAATATACTTCTTACACACTGCTGATTCATAAATAGGGCTTTGGTTCTTTTCATCTAAATTGATTTGTGATAGCCAATTATTCTGAAGTTTCATACTGAAAGAAGACATGTCATCAAATGTTTCTTGTTCAGCATCTAACTTTTGCATGAGCATTGTGTACTTCTTTTCCCAGGCTGCATTCGAACATCTCAGAAGTTCATTCAAAATCAATAAAGCTCCATGGACATGATCATCTCTACTCAGTCCCCTCTCTCGTATAATTTGGTCACTAAATGAAGTTATAGCCTCTTCGTAGCATTCTGAATACCAATCTACTTTGTTGCTGCTTTCAGGTATTTCTTTCTGAGCAGTTATTACAAGAGCAGCTCGTAAAGCTTTTGCTGCAGCTTCCCTAATAATATCCTTTGGATCCCGGAGGGCAACCATAATATGATCAAAGAAACTGTTTATGTGTTGATAGAAATATGAAGGCATAGCAATAGCCAGTTCTCTCAGAATTAGTACAGCTGAAAGCCGTTTGCCTTCATTTCTTTCTTCTTCTAGCCATTCATAAGCCCTTTTTATTTCATACTCTACATACTCTCCTCGCTTGACTCCTAGTGTTGAAGCTAAACGTCCCATGGTCTTAGCTGCCAATTCCAAAACACTTGCATCTGATGTAGGGAATATATTTCTCAAGTAATTTGCATAGCGAATAGTCCTTGTTTTAGTTGTCTCTGTATCTCCACCAATAAGACATACTGGAATAAGAAATATGAATCAGACATTTAAAATAAATTAATATGTTAAAAAGAAAATTATGTCTTGTTAAAATCTGCAATACACAAAAACATAAATAAATGTTCATCTCTCAAGACCATCAAATCAATCAGTCAATATAAAACATGTTAATCCTGTATTTATTTATTTATTACTTCGATCTTTCACAAAATATTATAAAGATATTTCAGTAGCTGTTTGATTTTTCTTTTATTGTTATATCTTTATACAGAAAGAGCTCTAAAACTTTTTCGTTCTTAATCCGGCAACGCCCGATGTGCCGCATGAGGCACATAACACAATAGAAAATCTATTGTGTCTCATTTTCCGGGCGTTGACGAGTAAGATTAGGTAACGCATGAAGGTAACGTAGGTAATTTATTTGACTCACTTTTCACAGTGCGCATTGTAGGGAACTATCATTCTAGGTTATTATAGTCTTGGTAAATAAAAGACAGTCAACTTCACTAAATTTAATAACTTGGAAAGTTTTGTTTCCTAGTTTCCTATAGAATACATATTAAACAACGCAACTGAGATATTTTATATGGGATGTATAATATGGCTTCACAGTGTGAAAGATTTGCAACTTCTTACCAATAGTAAGGATGCCGGCTTTCTTCTCATTGTTGTCGTAACTAGAGGTCATCGCGTGAATGTGTTGATTAAAGTCGTCCAGAACCTGTGTCATACAATCCTGAGACATTTCACGTAGATCATTTTTTGCAAAGTGCAACAACTCACGAATAGCTTTATGTCGTGTCTCTGTGTGTCGGGCTTTAAGTCCCGACACTAATTCAGATATTTGATTGCTGGACATGTTGCTTAGTGCAATAGTATTACACACTAATTAAATCTCAGGTTACGGCCTCATCTTAGCACCTTAACAAATTATTAGGTCTAGATTATTACATTGGATAAAATAATAACAGACACTAGTTGGAGACACTGAGAATGATATTTATATAATCTTATTACACCAAAAACTATATAGTTATTAAAATATTCTGAATCGAACCGAACCAAATAAATAAACAAATTCAGCAAGCAAAACATGCGCCAATGGGGTTGGCAGCTGTCACACAGATTACTAATTTGTAGCAAGCTGTCAAGACAAGACAAACAACCACAGAGTACTTTTGACAACTTTTCCTTTTATTTTGTTCGATGACTGCATTCCAGTGGACCAATCGCGAAGTCATCGATCACTACTGTGATTAGGCCATAGAAATAGAATGTCAAAGAACAACAATGTAAATAAACAGTAATCCGAACACAGGGGCCTTACTATGAGCTCTTAAAGCAGTGGTTATATTGAACTGCCTTACTTTTTCGTACTATGACCTCAACGGTTAGTATGTAAGCAGGCCTTAAGCAGGATTGCATAAGGCCTGCTTTCATACTAACCGTTGAGGTCATAGTACGAAAAAGTAAGGCATTTCAATATAAGCCCTGCTATAAGAGCTCATAGTAAGGCCCCCAGGGGCCTGCTTTTGAACTGAACGGTTTCTTATTTGCTGATGGTAAGCCCCCTGCTGCTATAATGGACCCTCTAAACGAGGCAAACGAGTGAGGTTAGGGTTTTAGACTATAGCCAGAAATTTAGAGCCTAATTGGCTGACACATGGTGAATTGCTGTAACTGTATATGTTAGAGTTTCGTTTTACAGATCAAATGATATGTTTTAATTGCAGCACACACGAGGCATAATTTTAAATCTCTGGGCCTCTTAGTTTCGAAATTATAAGCCAAAAACCGTTTTCCCGCCAAAAAATTCAAAATAATGGCTCGGAAGCGGCTAATCGCACCGTTGCCGTTCCGTGCGCAACACTATTGCAATCGAATTGGAACCTAAGAGGTAGTATTATTTTGAGTCATTTTTTCTCGATCGTTTTAATTTCTGTACTGAGAATTTTAGTCTAGGAGGTTCCTTTCTCGAAGAATTATAAAACAACATAATTCTACCCCTAAACTAGAGTCGGTCAACGAAAGACGAGATTGAAATGGCGGCGCCACTTTCTCTGCTATATTAACGTTTAGAGAGCTGAAGTTATTGGAAACTGAACCTTAAAATAATGCGCAAAATTAGTTCGATTTCCAGCCGAGTCTCATCTTTCGTTGACCACACTCTACTACTATGGTAAATTACTGTACTTTTTCATTCTTTTATGAAATAGACCCCTTAGACCGATCGGGATACATTTTTAGGTTTGAAAAATATTAAAGTATGATTTTTTTCGTGTATAGTTTCTGCACCATTCACATAGCCTAATACATGAATTTGTGTCATTTTAGATGGATGCATAAGTAATAATTTAGGTTTTTGTCTTTTTTAACACTATCGGATGAAAAGAAAATTAAAGTTGAAAATTTTACTTTAATGATGATTACGAAGTTGTATCCGATGTACATGAACTTTTTGTGTCATCTTCGTCCACGGGAATACTGTTATTTGACTATTACCATAGCTCCTCCAAAAGAATATTACAATAATATTGGTTAAATAAGTGTCAAATGTTTTAGATCAATGGTAGCAGGCTATCTTAAATACAATACTTTTAGCACCAGAAGTGGATTTGATTAAAAAAAAACAACTTTCCGAACTTAATTTTATTTACAGTTTTAATCAACTTTTTATTAACCAAAATACTGATTGTTCGTAATCACAAATCAACGAAGGCTTTAAAACAACACTATCTGATTGCACACTAGCTAATTTATCAAATAAGGCACAAATTATAACGACAAAGAGACTAAAAATAAAAATGGATCGCATGACCTGAGTCCTGACTCCTGACTGACACGTCTGCACCGCACGCACGCCGAGAAGTAAATGTCCCGTGTAGCGGCGCGCGCTCGGTTTTATAGGGTACGGGTGAAAATCAAACCGACTAGGAGGGGGTGAGGCTTATACGGCCTCTCCTGACCGTGTGTCGTCCTCGACACAACTTCTTCTGACGACAGCGTTGGAACAAGCACTGCCTGCTTCCGATGTTTCAGCAGGTATATCTTCGTCTAGCAATGGCATAGATAACCCTGCCGATGATGGTCCAGCAGTGTCTTCAGCGTCGTCGGGCTGAGGCATAAGTGGGTCGACCGATGGTCCGGCGGGTGCCTCATCGTCGAGCAGAGGCATGGGTGGTGCTTCCGTTGTAGAAGTAGTTGGCATGACCTCGTCATCGTCTGCGTCATTATCATCATCTGAAAATGGCTTTCAGTTAGAACAATTCAGTTTGGGGATTTATAATAAATGCATTCAAACTAAACACATGTGTTTCCTTTTGCTCATCAATTCATCATCATTTACTTAATTCATACTTCCTCAGCTTTACTTATTAGGTATCTACACACAACCTAGCATCCATCTTTTCTCAATGAATTAATCAGAGACGTCTCTTAAAATAAATCAAACCAGACGTTGGAATCCGCCGTACAGTCTCGCAGATGGTAGCACGAGGGAAGACGGCCACGTTGACCACCACCAGTGCTCGCCACTCTGCAACATGACCCGACGAACAGGTCGGCGCGACACATCGCGCTTTTCGTCCGACGAACGGACTACCCGACGGACGGGTTCATAAGCTGACCATATCGAACATATCGATATATCCATATCGTCGAACGCTAGGCGACGGACGCCAATGTGGAGCGACGAACGCTAGGCGACGGACGCCAAGGTTGAGCGACGAACGCTCGACGTACTCAGTGCAGAGCAACTTACTTTCGAAGAACGCAGCGCACGTCTCCGGGCACCACTCGCCTCGCCACGGCACCATATGTTGAGCTCCGCTCAGTCGAGCTTTCCTGTCGCCTGCGAAAACTTTATAACGAACACAAGGTCATTAACATTAAATTAACGCGGCGGATGTCGCTGTCGATTAACTCGCTCATCTTGCTTAGCTTGGTTGTCCTTTAACAACTGGCGGGCTCTGCTCCTGGTGATCTCCCGTAATGCCTCCCGGTTAGGAGTTGAATCCTCGACGGATAGGTCACGTACCAGCGAGCGGATCACAGGAGTGGTTGCTTCTGTGCCTATGAGCAAGTTAAGTGGGGAAGTCTGCGTGGTCTTCTGCTTAGTTATATTCAACACGAGCTGTAGTTTCCACAAAGTGTCGGACCTGGGGCCTTACTATGAGCTCTTATAGCAGGGCTTATATTGAACTGCCTTACTTTTTCATACTATGACCTCAACGGTTAGTATGAAAGCAGGACTTAAGAAGTCCTGTTTAAGGCCTGCTTTTGAACTGAACGGTTTCTTATTTGCTGATGGTAAGCCCCCAGGATGCATTCTTGTGATTGAATTGAATGCGCAGCATGTTGAGGACCGTCCGGACATACCTTTCCACTTGGCCATTGGCATGGTGCATCTCCGGAGTGATGTAGTGGAGACTGCAGCCAAGTTCGTTGATCCAGGTAACGAACTCGTTTGACTCGAACATGCGCCCTTTGTCGGTGATCATTAGTTTGGGCACACCAAATAGTGAAACCGCTAGTGTTATAACTCGTTTGAGCTCTACGGCATCTTGTCGGTATATTGGATGTAATAAAGTAAATTTAGAAAAAGCATCTACTATCAGGAGTACAAATTTATATCCTTCAGACGTGGGTAGGGGTCCTAATGCGTCAATATGAACAGTATGGAAAGGGACGTCTGGTTTTTCCCACGAAGTAATGTTTTGAAGAGGAGCACGCGGAACTCTCTTTTGAGAAATACATATGAGACACTGAGCAACGTATTTACTAACGAACTGCTTGAGGCCTGGGAACCAGAAGTGTCTCAGAATAAGATTTATGGTTTTATCAGCACCTATATGCTCGTGTTCATCATGAAACACCCTGAGGAGACTAAGACCTTTAGGGATGTAGCAAAGAAGTCGTGATTGTTCACCTACTGGCGTGTATTTATAATAGAGGAGGTCATTCTGGACAGAGTATCGGCTAGGATCAAGATTGCCATCGCGAAGGCTTTGAATGAGCTCTTGGGTCTCATTGTCAGCTGCTTGTGCTCGTTGAGCCCAATTACGAGGCTTAGAGACTTGATTGGCTTTAACGGGATTACGACTCAGATAGTCGGCGTGAGGCATCATTACCCCTTTGCGATATTCAATGGTGAACTGAAAATCCTGGAGGTATATCCACCAGCGAGCAACACGGGGCAGCAGGTCCTTTTTGCGTTCTGTTGACTTAAGCGCATTACAGTCAGTAACTATTACAAATTTCAGACCTACAAGGTAATGGCGAAAGTTCTGAAGGGCTTTTACAACTGCCAGGGTTTCTAGTTCGTAAGAGTGATACTTACTCTCAGCCCCCTGAGTAACCCTGCTAAAATATGCCACTACATGTTTCATACCATCGGAGTGAATTTGCAGAAGGACAACTCCGTACCCCGCACTGCTCGCATCAGTGTGTACCTCCGTTGGGAGACTAGGGTCGAAAATGACAAGAGTTGGCTCGCTCGTCTGCCTTATAGCTTCACACTCGGGTGACCAATTAAATTTAACATCCTTTCGGGTTAAATGAGCTATCGGGGCCGTTTTTCTGGCGTAGTCCTTCACGTACCGTCGGAAGTACCCAGCTAACCCAAGAAACTGACGCACCTGTTTGACGTTTTCTGGCGGCATAGTATTAACTAGGGCTTCAATTTTTCTAGGGCTCGGCCTAACCTGACCCTCACAGATTACTCTACCCAAATACTCAACCTCATTGACAAGAAAAGAGTACTTCCGAAGATTAATCGAGAAACCGGCTTGAGTTAGAGTTTGAAGAACTTTACGCAGTAGTGCTATGCCGTCCCTTACTGTATTACTCAAAAGTAGCACATCGTCGACGTACACCAGTACGTTACCCTCATGAATAAGGTCACGCAAGGTGTCGTTTATAATTCGTTGATAGACTATAGGTGAGTTGGCTAGTCCGTAGGGCATTTTAACGTACTCAAAATGGTCCTCGGGAGTAACGAAACCAGTCAAGTGAATACTAGCCTCATTTAAGGGATTCTGGTGAAAACCAGTCGCCATGTCTAGGCTCGAAAAGTATTTGTGGTTGCCTAACCTATCTATTTGGTCATCGATTAAGGGGAGCGGATACCGATCTTTGACAGTAATACGATTGAGGGCCCTGAAATCTACACAAAGCCTGTCAGAACCGTCGCGCTTTTTAACGAGTAGGATCGGGCTTGCATACTCCGAATTAGAACGTCTGATAATACCCTTGGCTAAAAGATCACTAGTTATGTCCCTAACCTTAAGTTTTTCTTGGTAGGAGAGTTTGTAAGGGCGATAGACTACAGGTGTGGAACAAGTTAGCTTAATTGCCATCTCTCCTGTCTTGACCGTAGTCGTAGCGGTGCCGGATATTAAAAAATCAGAAAACTCTCGTATGACTAACATAAAATCTAAGCCAGAGTCAGAGTTAAGCCGCGATTACATATTCCAATCTAGCATACCAATTTAGAGTTGCCACCCGTATAATAAGTTTTTTAACAATTAATTTAAACAAATAACGCAAAGGTCAACATTGTTATTTTCAATTCTCATCTCCAATCTTATACAATGTTTATCTTTCCGTTATAGGGTAAATTCACTTTTAAAATCGAACTTATTATACAATATTTTATTGTCAAGTACGAGTGGCAACCCGAAATTGGTATGCTAAATCGGCGTATGTAATCGCGGCTTTAGGCGGTAGGGCCCGCTAGGCGATTGCGTATAGTCAATCGTATTCATTTGACAGTTCATATTGTATATTAATATACGCTTGGCCATAAAGAGATGAAATTAAATAAAATGGAACTAAAATTTTTCAGTACAAAATATAGTCAATGTTGCCAAATTATTCCTGATTTTGACGTGTTTACATAGAAAGTGGCGCCCTCAATTTATGTCAACTCTTTATGGTCAAGCTGTATGTCATCCCATACAAATTGCAGCCGATGGAATACGATATGAACTGTCAAATGAATACGATTACCTTACGCAATTCCAACCCCGTTTAGGTTTTAAAAAAAATCTTTGAAATTCCTATTTTTATTTATTCCGTCATCGAAATCTGAAATTCATATTTAGGCTACTAGCAACACTAATCTATTGCTATCCTTTACTAGTCTATGAAGACGAAAGTGACAAAATATAATCAGTGTAATTTTGAACGAGGATGACGCGTGTATTTTCAATACTTTCTCGTCATCTCTCAACACACAACACACCACACTTCGAAAACGTCAAACAGCTGAGCGAAGTGGTGGAAGGTGTCTGATTGCTTCTCGTTCGTTTTGTGGTTGTGGCTTGTCCCTTGTGTTCTTCTTTCTTATTCTGTTTATCGAGATTTAGAGAAACAGTGTAAACGCAAAATACATTTCTAATCATATCTATAGAAACAGACTAAACATGAGTGAATTAAGTCAAGAGGAGGTAAGTAAAATTTTTGTTTTGTAAACGAACCTTGGCGTAATGCGTATGGATGGCCAATCTAATTCTGTAACAAAACAAAGCGTTGGTGTAACTCAGTGGCGCACATTAGTATTCATACACGTGCCCAAAGTCCTCGTTTTCTTTATCGCAGATAAGAAGACGACGTTTAGCACGTTTGGCTGCCTTGGGTGGCGCAGGGTCGAGTCCGTCGCCTGCGAGCCCCCCAGCCACTCCAGGCGCGTCTATCCCGTCGCCTGAATTGCAACTACAACCTACCCAACTGTCGCGCCTGTCCCCTGCCCCCACTCCACGCACTTCCACAGAACCAAATACGCCTGAAGTAGCAAACACAAACAAAGAACCAAATTATAATGATGGTGTCAGTAAAAATGATGTAACAAATGAAACTAAAATACCTGCCGATGGACTCATTGTGACTGAAAAGACGGACAATAACTTATTAGATGAAATGCCCGATACAAAAATGACAGATTTATCTCAAACAAGGCAATACAATAGCTTTGATTCAATGGGAGATGACACTTTATTAAGTTGCGGTTCAGTTAGGGTTAGTAGCCTGCCCCAATCGACTGTGGTTGGTTCAGAAGGGACATCGGCTCGGGAAGACAGCACTTCCAGATCAATTTCCCCAGCACAATTTGCAGAACCATCTCCAGTGAGGCCTAGACCTAACAATGTATCTCCAAGTTGTTCTCGGCGATCTCTGTCTATGGAAGTAGATGACCCTTCTGATAGAAATTCTCAATCAGAACAACAACAGGAGCCCATGGAAGTGAGTATATTTGATTTACAGATGTGCTTTGTGTGGGGCAGTGTGAGTTCATTGTCTGCCTTCCCAACTTTACTTTTGAAAAATAATAAGAATAAGACCATGTTTTAAAAGCTCTTATTTTTTTATTATTTAAAAGTACTGTATAACAGCAACGCAAAGAGGTGAAAGAATGTTGACTTCTTATTTATATATTTTCTTTTCCTCAGAGAGTAGCTCACTGTATGTTACGCCTTACCATGCTGTTAAGATGATGTTTAATGACATCTCATTAATCATCACCATTTTCCCAGAAATTTCAGAATCAACATTCTGAAACTTCTTAGGGAAATTGCTACTACAATATTTCATACTTAATTTCCTTGTAGATAATCCTGAAACATAAGTACTAACCTCTCAAGCCATGCAAAATGAGACACAATAGATTTTCCATTCTTGTCTGGCTTCATGCTGCCACCTCACATATAATGATTTAAGTTATTAAAAATGTTGTGATATTCAGTTATGAGATTGTAAATTTTTCCATTCTGGTACTAAAAATCGTGATGTGTTTTGAATTATATTTATCCCCCTGCTAATAGGTGGAAGATGACTCAACAGCTTCTCCTGCTAGAAAAATATATCGGTCTCGAACCGTTAGCTATACAGAATTTACTGAAGAGCAGTTGCGGCATATTGTCGCCAAAATTCTGCAGGTGTCATGGTCAGAAGACATTGCTGGTAAGTGATAGATTTGTAGTAAACAGCTTAGTGCTCACAGGCTACACTACTGGTTGCTACTCATGTATACAGTGTCAGCTTTCATTGTCGCAGCCATGTGGTTGTCACCTGTGCCCTATGTATTGCTGAGTTTGGACTCTCGTTGTCATATGTTCAGCATAAAATATGACAAATTATATTTACAGGTGGAATTTTTGTACCATCAGTTGCAGCTACATTGCTTGACAATCCTAAATTAAGTTTAGATGAATTGGCGTCAGAGGCTATTATGGACGTCATTACACAAATAGCAGATGGTTCGGACCCACTGAATCAGAAACTCCTTGCAGTTTCGGAGACTTCTAAGAGACTCAGTGAAGACTGTGGAGATGATTCATTGACAAGCGGTCCACTCGGATCCGATATGGATGCCGACAGATCTGACTGTCCAGCACCATCGCTGCCTATGCCTAAGACAATTCCCACACAGGGTCTCGCCGTTAGTTACCTGTTGAAATTCTATAATAACATTAATATTTACGAAAGAGAGCATCCAAAGAAAAGTTCCGAGCCACCTTTGAGCGATCTCTTACAAAATTTAAGAACTTTGATTGTGAATCATTTGGTGCTAGTGCTTCAAAGTCAATTTGAACTAGAAAAGTGTAAAAAGTCACCATTGTTGCCGTATATTTTAAACGGAAACACTCCATCTGGTTTAATACCCGAAATCTTACTGGCTACATACTCAGACAAGGCTGTCTTTGAAGAGGTAAAATATATATTATTACTTACTTTCAAACTTTCATAAACCCAAATTATTTAAAATACATAAGCTTACATCACCTTTTCAGAGTTCATTCATAAAAAAGTTGTTGATTGTTGTAGTGTTGGTATTTATAAACTCTACCATTGTTCTTCCAAAATTTCGTATTCTCACTAACATGATTTTGATTGTTCGGTGTTAGGTATTCGTGCCGCTTCTGATGGGAATCCGCGAAGAGATGCGGCGGTGCGTGTCACCAACGGTCGGGCGAGGGCACGGCGCGGCGTTGCGCGCGTTACGCTCGCTGTGCGACCTGCGCGCCGGCCCGCGCCACTCGGCCCGGCCCGTGTGCGCGCTCATCGCCCGGCTGCCCAGCTTCTGCCCGGAGCCGGTCACTACGGCCCCTGGACGAGAGATAGCGCGTGTCAGCTTCTTGGGACCATTTTTTGCAGTAAGTCCTTTAGCCGAATGTCACGCAGCGGTACTGGGTGTGTTTTATGCCTGGTTTATGAGTCGCATGGCAATACAGTTATCCAGTCCAGCGCTGACTTGCTACTGGGCTTGAGTAAATACTAGTTTCAACCCAGTCCCGTGCTGACATCTCGCTCGCAAGTCAGGTCAGCTGACTAGCCACCCGTTCTATTTTTGGGCACAGTACAACTTACTGCCGATCCTGTCTACATGTAACCAGTTACTAGGTCCGATATTCCGAGTCACTGGGTCCAGACACTGATCCCATAAAAACCAGTCCTTAGTTGTTGACCATAAGTAAATTTTTCTTATACAAAATTCAAGTGTTTTAGAGGATGCAGAGGAAAGACCGTAGCCCCGTGTTTTGAAAGTGCGTAGTTTAAAAACCGCCTTCGAATGTTTCACATACTTAACTTGAATAATGGGCCCCGTAAATACTGGAAGTATTGGCAAAATATTCCACCTGAAGAGATGTTAAGGAGTCTTGTTTTTGTAGTATATTACCTATTTAGCAATATTTTTTTTTCAGATCTCTCTATTTGCCGAAGAAAACCCTCGCCTGGCGGAACGTCTATTCGCCACCGGTTCCGGCGACCGCAGCCTCGCGTTCGCGCTGCAACGCGAGGTGGAGGCGAGCCGCAACACGCTGCACAACATTTGCCACAACATTCTCCTGTGCCCTGAAGCTCGCGAGCCATTCCTCAACTACTTCGCTGCGATCCTACAGCGGAACGAGCGCCGTGCTCAGCTACAAACGGACGAGCGATCTCTCGCGGGTAAGTTGTCAAATTCAAAATCATTTAAGGGTCCATGATAAGAAAGCATGGTTTGCGGGGTCATATTTTTATATAGAAAACGTAAAGTTGTAGCCACAAAAAGAAACATACAACAACCTAAAGAGATTCTTTAGTAGCTACAAGTATTACCATAGTAGAATCAAATAAGTAGGCCAACTCACGCCTCGAGCGAGCGATAATAGCCTAAACACGGTAGCCCACGTAGGGCTGTCGCTAGTTTATTCAATCGTCAAAAATGCATAGTCAATCTCTATACAAAACATTTTTTCCTTGTATGGTAAGCACCAGGGATCTATAATACAAAGTTTTTTAATTTTTTTTGTACATTGACTAGAAACTGTCTACAACGTTTTTATTACATAACATACGTCATGTTATGTGATTTGAAATTGATTTGAAAATGACGGTCGAAATAGGATTAATTAAAACGTAGCTTTACTGAATCGGAAATTGAATATTTTACAATAACCTCAAATAATTGACATTAAATTACATTTTCCTGTAGGAATTTGTGATTTTTTTTAAACAAAATTACACAATTGTTACTTACAGAAAAAACGGCTGTTTCGACAAGTACAAAATGCCTTATTATTTAAAGTTTAATATTTAAAATAAATCCTCATTCTAACAAATCTTTTTTCCAAAAATATCACACGTACAAATTATCACGAGCGGCAGCGCAGCGGCGCGGAGCGTGCCTGAGCGCGGGCGTGATCACGTACGGCGCAGCCACGACTGGCGCATCTTTATCATCTTTAAATGTTGTCAGTGTGTGCGTGCGACGCTCATACGTACGGGCCGCGCTCACATACAAACCGCGTTTGGGCGTATAATGAGTAAGACGACTTACTTATTTGATTCTACTATGGTATTACCTACGTATAACCTCACAGATGTTTGTAAAAAAAATATTTTTGGCGTAAATAATAGCGGAAACGTATTGAATTCTACATCAAAATACACATTAACGTACTGTGAAGTAGCTCCAATAACTTTTATTCAAAATAGATAATTGTGCTAAAGATAATGATGAGAAAAAACAACGAAAAACATCGAAAAAGTGCAGAAATGAGGTTATTTTCCATACTCTTTACACGTAAAGAAAAAGACAGACAAATGTTTCCGCAAAACCGAGCCTTAAGTCTAGCCTTTTACATGCACTTTTTAATGTCAGAAAATCTACGCCCCATCGATCGGTTTGTAAGCCCTTGTGACTAGAAGAACCGCCAAGAGTTTAAGTTCGGTAAGGCATCCGTCACTCGCCCATACCTACCGCGATAAGTACCTACAGCGCGCGACAACTTGAAGTTGCAAATCAGTCAGGCCGGCCGCCGCGCTTGCAAGTACTCGCGCGCCTTGTTCTGTGCCTATACGACGGTCAATCGATCATTGTTTATTGCTCCCACCACTGTAGTACCGTACCTACTATTATAATTTATAAATAATGGAGAATCGTAATACTAATAACGGCTGTCGCAATAAACAGAAAGATTCAAAGTTTTCATTTTTCCCTTTACCGAAAGATTCTAAAAGATAAGAAAATTTTATATTTTGTTTATTTTAAGTACTCGTATTTTTTATGAGTACTTACCTATTTTTGATAAGTAGGTGTAACAACTACCTACTTTAGGTAGGAAAGCGTGTAGTTATAGGTACTTATATTCAGAGGCGGGTCGCTACTATTTTTTCTCGATCTCTAAACACAAAACTTGTAATAAAGTATCCTTCAAGCACAGAAAATGAGACAATATATTTTCCATTGTTGTGTTGTGCGGCCCGATGGGGCCGCTCGAGCGTAGAAGGATTAGAAAGAGACAACCCTGAAGTTGTTAGAAGAGGTAAGAGCTACGCGATAGAAAGAGATGCAACCTGTAGGTGAATATAACTGTAGGCAAGGAAGCGGTGTGCGACCTAAATTGCACTTTATTGCGTCCGAGCAAGGGTCGCTATTTATTTAAATGACTATGCGGAGTGAATTTTCTGTACTTTGTACTATTATGTATTCTGTGGTTCGGTGTCCCTCGTTCATGCATTTGTTTACTTGCTGAAGGAAACTCTGTAAACATGTTGGGTATCTATGTTTACTAATTGCCATTCATAAATCACCGTCCGGGGCAACGGTCGCCCCGGTCTCGGTAAAACACTGATACACAGCTGAGTGACAGCTTGTTATGGATAAGATTTTATTTCCGCAGCTGTTTATTAAAACTGCAGTCCCAACTAAAAAAGATTTCAGAATAAAAGAAAATAAATGAAATTTTTTTAGTAATTTGTATAGTAAATTTTAATGAAGGTATCAACCAGTTATCAATTTCATTGTTACTGATAGTAGTCCCAGTTTATAAGGTCAGTAGTACATTTATCAGAGGTAACGAATTTATTCTTGTTAACGCCGCACGAGTGATGTCGGTAATAAATGTTAATTGTAGCATTGAGTGCGTAGACGCGCGAGTTTAATGATCGGCTGAAATAGATTATAATTATCTTCCATGTGTCGTTCACTTATCGTGCGGCGGATCTTGTATTGGCATGTCTCCAAATTATTTACTTTCCAAGACTGCCTTACCTCTTTGTAAATATTTGTATTTACCAATTCACGGAATCATGTAGGAAGACTTGACCATAAGCCAAACCTGCGATTTATAAATAAGAACAATACTCTTATCTAGATGAGTGTTCGTTTTTCTAACAACATGTTATGTACTTTTAAGACTTTCCTTTTCTAAAGGTAAAAAGAAAATTTAAAAACAAACTCGACAATCGAGTCGCTTAATTGGGATCGACACCGATTATTTAGGTACTTATTCGCAAAAAAGGTTGCAACAAGAATGCAGTTACTAAAACGCAGGTTTTCGATATCACCAAACTGTGATGCAATGCAACATCGTCACAATCGCGCGTTTTTACATAAACATATTTTAATAACTGCGATACTGCGATTCAACGCAAAGAGTCGTCAAAAACGCGTTGCAGTATCAATGCGAAAGCAGAAACGCTGATAGCATATATGTGCAAATCGCGGAAGCTAAAAGTATCAGGTGTAAAGCTCTTTAGTATGGGAAATTGGGAATAATGGATCATTCACACAGCTCCGTCACTTCACGGTTAGTCAAAAAGTTTTAACAGTCATCGCGAAAAATTTGGTCACTTTCGCAAAACGTCACTTTAGCAGAATGTCATTCAATTTTTTTTTTCTTTTTTCTCAAAATTGTGAATGACATTCTGCGAAAGTGACCAAATTTTTCGCGATGGCCATTTGCGAAAGTGACGATCTGCGTCAAAACCAAAAAAACTCAGTCAAAGCTGTGTGAATGATCCCTAACTCGGGATCTGATCGTCTACAGGTGACGGGTTCATGCTGAACGTATGCTCAGTGCTGCAGCTGTTGTCAGTGCGCATCAAGCTGGAGCGCGTGTACCCGCTGTACACGTTCCAGCCCGAGTCGTGCACGGGCGTGCGCGACGAGACGCGCCTCTACTTCACCGCGCAGGAGGCGCAGGACTGGCTCGACTCGCTCAGTAAGTAGTACCTTACAGAATAGAGTATGCTCAGTGCTACCTGTCATCATATCAACCGCACGACTGACGACACCCACTGCTGGGTATAGGCCTCCCCCAAGGATCTCCACGACGATCGGTCCTGCTTAGTCCGCATCCAGCGGCGCACCGCGACCGCGCAACAGATCGTCGTGCTACCTCTAATGCCTGGTTTATACGGGGTCAGTAAAATGGCAGTACAGTAATCCAGTTTAGCGCTGACTTGCTACTGGGCTCGTGTCGACACTAGTTTCGATCCAGTCCAGTGCCGACATCTCGCTCGCAAGTCAGTCCGTTCTATTTTCAGGTACAGTACGACTTTCTGCCGATCCTGTCTACATGTAACCAGATTCCGAGTCGCACTGGGTCCAGTCACAGGACCAGTAAAAACATTTATACAACTCGTCGAGATTACCAATACGTTATTCTTTCAGATAAAGACCCCAGCCACAAGTGGCCCGAGGCCAAGTTCCAGACGGTGGGGTGGTTCCTCACGCTCCACATGCACCACGTCGCCCTCATTCCTGCTCTGCACACGCATCAGCGTCGTATTAGGTCAGCATGTTACAGCTTTTTAACACCAAAAATTGAAATCGTTTCCCAGCAATAATTTTGAACAGAAATGGTTCTAATGATGGGCAGAATACGTAGACCTCGACTTCGTTGAAGGTCTTTTTACACCCTATATTATTATTTATTACCTACATCAAATTTTTATGAAAGGTTACAAAAGCACAAGCGCGCACTTAGCACAAAATTGCGTTGCATTTTATGTAAAAACTTAAACCACAGGTGTATCACGGGTTTAAAATTAACGGTTTTCCATTTTTTGAAGGACTAGATTGACAGATTATTAAAATATTTGAAGGGCATTCCGAGATCTCCAAAAAGTGATAGAAGAGTTGATGGCGGCGGAGCCCCAGTGGCGGAACAGCTTCTCGGCGCTGCGCAACCGCGAGCTGCTCAGCCGTTGGCGGCGGCAGATCAAACGCCTGCACAGGTTTGTTATACATCATGTATCAAGACGAAGTCCAAGACCAAGTCATAAACTTGAACGACCTAAATATGATCTTAGTTTGGCACATCTATCATCATTAATTTAAAATTATTGCATGCTTAATTACATGTAGATTTTGACGGACTCTATTACTTAAGAACACCAAATCTTGCCTATTCAAAATTAATGCAAATAAATAATATCATTCATTCAAAAAACCCTGTCAGATCCTGAATCAGGTGATAATGTTGCTAAAACTGAACAACATTTTCCAAGGAACATAGGTCAGCTGGCCAATACATTTTGTATGGGAGTATTAATTTTTTCTCGTTTTTCTTTCTCTCTCTTAGTCTCTCGCTGGCAGCCGAGACTTTGCGATCTAACATTCGTTGTATTTGTATCATTTGTTAGTTAAATAAGCGTAATAAGCGTGCGCGTGTTGTTATATTGAAGAGCGCTTTTTAGTAATTTTCATTTCTATTCAGTGATGTTATTATAATTCTGTACTATTTGTTACGTCGTAGATCGAAGCAGTGCGCAGAGACGGCCTTATTAGACGGGGAGCTGATGCGTCGCAGCGTGCAGTTTTGCGCGTCGGCGTGCGCGCTCCTGACGCAACAGCTGCAGGCGGCGCAGGGCGCGGGCGGCGCGGGGGCGGGGCCCGCCTTCAATGGGGGCGGGGGCGCGGGGGCCGCCTTCCACGCCACGCCCGAGTGGTACGTCGAGGACGTGGCCGAGTTCATGCTGTTCGCCGTCCAGTGAGTGTGCCTTACTACTTGTGTACTGTACTTATAGACAGGGGGTCTCACTCCGCGTCCAACTTTTATATTACCCTACTGCTCGCGGCTGACTCAGTTGAGCCAGCGCACGAAGAATGTCACGTGTCAGTTGAGATTGAGACAGAGCTACGCGACAGTAAGAAAAGCGCTTCGGAGGCGCTTTTTAATAATAGGCACGGCACGCAACAATTTCGCAGCAATTTGAAATTGTATTTATTTGTCGTGCAGCGGCCGAGAGTAGCTTATTTTTTTATTGTCCCTGCGCGGATGAGCTTCTGTACGTTTAGTATACTGCCCGGCACGTAAGTTGGCAAGATAAAAACGAGACAAAAGATGCGCAGTAGCCACAAAATTTAGTGTTTGTGGCTACTGCGCATCTTTTGTCTTATCTTTCTCTTGCCAATTTATATGCCGGCATTTATAATATTTATATTATGTGCTATAGGTACGCCACGAATGTTGAACCCAAAAAAATTGGTTAGGTATATTAATTTTGATAAAACTGACAATAATTTATTCAGCGTTAAATTGTTTTTTTTATTTTAATGCGATAACTTTAAAGCGCATAACTTTTCCATTCATTATCAGCTGCACGACAGCCACTGCTTCTATATAGGAGTGGATCTCCACGACACCATCAGCAATCTGTCTTCGTCCAGTTCTTTATTTCCCATTAACCAACCCATTATTTACAGGTACGTCCCTCAAATCGTAGCGGACCACATCGAGGACCCGATAATAACGTGGTTGCTCAGCGCCATATGCAACTCCCAAATGATCAAGAACCCGTATCTTGTAGCCAAGATAGTGGAAGTGTTGTTTGTGATCAACCTGTCAGTGCCCTTGAAGCTAAAGAACGTATACGAGAAGTTCATGGACCACCCGATGTCCCAGACGGCGTTGCCGAGCGCCTTGATGAAGTTCTACACGGATATTGAGACGACGGGACAGAGTACAGAGTTCTATGATAAGTTCACTATTCGTTTCCACATCAGCATCATATTGAAGGGGATGTGGGAAAGGCCGATGCATAAACAGGTAATAGGCTTGTTTCCATTAAGAATAAATATAATGGATAGGGGTTTATAATGATTAATTATATTATGGAGAAAATAACAAACAATTTTAATTATTAAAAGCGTTAAAGATTAATAATATTTTTAAAAAATAAATTTCGTAAAATGAAACCTTTAGTCACGTGACAGTGAACACCAATCAGAAAGCGTTACGTCACGCCGTGCGAAACTCCAATCTTGTCTTTGACGTTTCGAGTATCACTACCGGAGGCGCGTTCCAAACCTACACCGAGTGCAACCTAACCACAACCGAACGCAAGTTTTAGCCACTTTTTCCGTATTTCTCCATTGCTTGGAACATATATAAATAACTGGTTTGGCGTTTTTATAGTCGTGCTATCACACTGGGGCACTATACAGTACTTATAATATGAGAAATTCATTTTTAAACGATAAAAACTAGCTATAACGTACGAAGACACGATCGCTCTTTTTGGTTTGTTTCGCACGGCGTGACGTCATTCAAGGCGCCATGACAGTCTTGTGCGTTTTGGAACCAAATTAAAATTGGTTTTTTAAAACGCGAAATTTATAATGTAAACGCTCGATTAAAAATAAATAAACCCTTTTTTTCGATAAAATGCCTAATAAGCTAAAATATTAAGCAGTTATTGAAATTTTGTCAACTAGCCTATTTACAGGCAACGCCAAAATTACCTAGCATTCAAAACTATTTAAATAGCGAATCTTTTGTCAAAAATCAACCTTGCCTCAAGACATTAAGGTGCACTTTCATTTGTTGTTTGAAATAAACGAAAATGCACCTTAATGTCTTGAAATAAGGTTGATTTTTGATTGTCCATCAGCCATTTTTGATGTCCCCACTGCTGGGGCACAGGCCTTCCTTATGGGTGGTAAGGAGGATGGGCCATAACCCACCACGCGGCCCCAATGCGGATTGGTGGGTGTTAACGACTACAAATGCAGCCGGGACCAACGGCTTAACGTGCCTTCCGAAGCACGGAGGAGCTCGAGATAATACATTTTTGGTCAATGATTAGGTATTTTGGTAGGTTTTGGTTTTTGGTAATTTTAGTGCTGACTGTACTAATTAACTTTGCTATCAGTGCCTTATGCGATCTTACAGTCTAGATTGCGATTCGTAACTGTGATTAAAATCATCCCTTTTCGCCGGGTATGCCTAAAACGTCTATCTGCCGTACTCAGAGACGTCAATTAAGTTTAATGCTTCATTAAATATCGTGTCATCTTATACTATCACTATGGAAAAGAAAGAGATAGCACCAATTTTAATGAAGCATTAAACTTAATTGACGTCTCTGAGTACGGCTGTATGTCGCGTTACAATTTAACGTCATTAACCTAGCTATACGTCAGAGTCGGTGTGAGTCTATTTAGTGCTTACTTCAGGTTCAAGCTAAATCTTTATTAGCCTATATATAGCCTTAGAATAATAACACCTAGAACGATAGTTCTCTACAAAGCGCACTGTCAAAAGTGAGGCAACTAAAACGGCCAAAATGGCCCCGTTTTCAGATTTTTATTCTCCATTATTACCTAATCATACCGAATAAGTACAAAACTGTTTCAATTTTCCTACATTTATTAGATTAGTTACTATATTATTGGATGGATTTTAGTTACGATTAGGTAACGTATGAAGGATATAAATTTGAATACTAAGCCATTCTGGCTTAGTATTAGTTGCCTCACTTTGCATACGAGGACACGGCTTCTAGGTGTTATTATTCTACTACAATCCAAATTCAATTTAGATCGCGATTATAGATTTAGATCACAGATTGTAACACAATAAGGTCTACGCGTATTTCTCATATAATGTAAACTGTAAATAAATGCTTTTTGTTCTTTCCAGGCGATCGTAAAGGAATCGCGTTCCGGACGTCAATTCGTCAAGTTCATCAACATGCTCATGAATGACACCACATTCCTCTTAGACGAATGCCTCACGGTAAGCGAAAGTTGTGTTAATTCATTTATTCATTGATTATTAGGACGCGTAGAATGGGGAATGTCTGAAAAAAACAAATTTTTGCCTTAGCCCTTGCCCTTATAATTTTGAATTGTCAGCCAAAAACTGGAACATCCTAGCTTTAAATTAAGGAACTTCAAGACAAACTTTCATTCCCTATTTCATCCCCTTCCTCCTCCTCGCGTCGTGTTCCTCATTACTGAGGGTCGTGATTCCCCCGATGGGAAGTTAATTTTTCTTTGACGATGCCCCTCCATCGCTGTCTGTCCTTAGCGTCATGGAGTGCATCGTGTAGCTTGGTGTTCATCCCCTTAGGGGGTGAATTTTCCTAAATCCTTGCTTAGTGCTCACCTACACTATGAAAGGTATCTTCCAAAATGGTGTCTCTACTTTCAGCTGTTAGGGCTCTACGCGTGTCCCAACAAGCAATTTAGTGCGTCTGCTGCGTTAAGCGGGATCCCGGCGCGGGGCGACATAGATTAGAGCTTACTCATGCACTGCAAGCATCTGTCCGTCAGAAAACCAGCAATATAATTTTCCCGCGCCGTGTGCCCGCGGGATCCCGCTTAACGCAGCGGATGCTCTTGAGTTTTATACACTCGAGAGCAGAAAAATGAAACCACAGGCCTATTTTCATACAAACGAGGTAACAGGTCCAGGATTAAAAGGGCTGTGATCTGATGAAGGCAAATTAAAGAATGAATGGTGGGGGCCCATAATGCTATAGAAACCTAACGGATTCGATGAGTCGTTTAGCTCAGGGTTAAACTTAAAAAAATACTTGAAAAGTATTAAAATGTAACACTAAAAACTCCATACAGGCTCTAGTGTAAACGACGCTTCTGATCCGTTGGGTTTCTTTAGCGATCTGAATCGCCTCCAATTACTCTTTGTATGGCCATCATCAGACGGAAAACAAATGCTTCAAAGTTACCTCGCTTCTATGAAAATAGGCCTGTGGTTCCATTTTTCTGGTCTCGAGTGTATGTATATTATTATTATTATTATTATTTATAAGGGGGGACGCCAGCGAAGCCGGGCGGGTGATCAGTCACCTTGGTCGGGACCATTTCACCCATTTCCCCAAATCCCCTGAAAGAGCAGGGGAGTGTATGTATATAGTTTGATAGATGTTTGTTTGTATCGTTCGTTGTGTAGTACTTGAAGCGCATCCACGAGGCGCAAGAGGGCGCGGGCGGCAGCGGCGCCACGGCCGAGGCGCGCGCGCGGGCCCTCGCGCAGGACGAGCGCCAGTGCCGGTCCTACCTTACACTCGCCAGGTATTATCATATCCATCGTACAATAATATACTGCGCCAGCCCCCCTAGCATGACCGACAATACGCGATATATATCGCGTGATATATCGTTTTATCGACACTCAACTGTCAAAATCCATTGTCTTTTGACAGTCAAACTATATCACATCGCGTTTCGGTGGTCGTGCTAGGGGGGCTGGTATACTACTGTGAGAAAGAGGAAGTCACGTGAGTCTGCACAGGCTTATGTCATCTCCGCTATCGGTACCTATTGAATTGATATATTGTTAATAACGTCTTTCGTTTGCTAAGAGAAACAAAACACGATTAAAATGCACTAATCATTTTATAATGAGTGTTATAGAAAAAAATCCTTCATTCTTAGCTTGTTTCTATAAAATCGCGCAACTGGACAGTGACGTATGCCTGTGCATCTCCCGGAATGCCAGACCTTGTTTTCTTGGACCATGATTATATCTAACTTTACTATAACTTTTTATTTCTCAAAACGCCGCTTTTACTAATACTTTGAGATGTTAACTAAATATTTAATACATTTAAAGAAATTTCGATAGGTTAACTACCGATCAACCATGGTAGTTGGTCCTTCGAACCGGATATTCATATTAGACTTCATATTTTCTGCAAATAATATTTAATTTTTTATTATATCTGTCTTGTGTTTTGTGGGCCGTACAGGCTAACGCTTTACGCGACATTTAGGATTTTCGGTATTTCGTTAATAGGTGTTTTATGCGTCAATATTTTGGTCGTATGTGTTATGATTATGAATTATCGGCATTTTAATGCATACCCAAATGGCGAACCCCAATTCATGATGTCACACGAACATCGATATCTTCCAAATAACTTCGGCAAATAGGTGGTACAATACGAAATTCCTTAATTCGATTTATCTGTTTTAAGTTGAAGCTCGGCAGACCCGCCGAAGTTTGAAAAGTTAGCCGTTTCAGCTGGTGTCAAGCTGGCCACTTGTTTTAAAAATTGAAAAAAATACAACTACTGTAATGTATAAAATATTGTGACACCCCAGAGAGACTGTGGACATGCTGGAGTACCTGACGGTGGAGATCAAGGAGCCGTTCCTGCGCGCCGAGCTGGTGGACCGGCTCGCCTCCATGCTCAACTTCAACCTGCAGCAGCTCTGCGGGCCCAAGTGCAAGAACCTCAAGGTGAGGGACCAAATGACACCCGACTAATATTAACGACAGTACCTACCCGACGGTGGAGATCAAGGAGCCGTTTAGGGCCGGCGAATAGTGAACTTTCTATATAAAAGTAATACCAAAATGATTTACAATTTGAGCATTAATCTTCTTGTGTTGTTGTTCAGATGACAGTATTTGTCTAGCAGTGGCGTGCCAAGGCCTACAGGGTAGAGCAAGCCCGAACCCTCAAATCAAGCAAATTTTTTTACCAGCTCTAGCAAAAAAACAATGCATTTTTTTTTCATACGATGATCTTTACCAAAATATCGATGCGACACACCCAGCGCCATCTAGACTAATTCATAGATAACTCTCAAAAAATCACCAAAAGCACACCCCTTAAGCTTACTTTATTTTTTTACAAAATGCTAGATGGCGTGACTTCATTGAATTATTATTGTGTAATCAAAACTAAATTTCTCGTGTGTCACTCATAATAAATATTTAAATCAATTCACAAAATAATAGCGTCCCTGAGCTTTTGCTAGATAATTCCAATCCTATCTCCTGCATTCCAAACAAACATTATTGTCGTTCAAATGAAAGACGCAAAACTAACCTTACTTATTTATTTTTATAAGAACAACCAACAATGTAAACAAGTCCACTACAAAATTACGATACTTACATTGAAGAATATTATATTTCTTTGCAAAATACTCAAATGAAATAGTACATTACAGCCGTGAACGGGAAGCTAGCGATTGCATTGTCGAGGATGGTTTGAAGCCCGAGCCGCAGGCGAGGGCTTTAATCATTCGAGGCAATGCAAGTAGCTTCCAGAACAAGGCTTGTATAGTGCTTTTCTCAAGAAATGCGAGGAAATAAAAAACTTTTCAATTGAAACTTAATTAAATTTAATTAATATTAAAATTTATATTATTTATGTTCGGGCAATTATTAAATGTAAATGTTTTTATTCTTATAGTAATATACTCTGTGCGCACCATTTTTTTATTGTATCGTTATTATAGTACCTATTAAATAATTTTACCTTTATAATATTAACTGTGTTTAAGTTGCATTATCACATCGATCCACCAATAGTAAAGTTCGTCCAACCAATACTAGATGGCGCTGTACCCTCGTGGATTGCGGTATGGTTTTGCTTTAACAATTGTATGAGGTCCTAATGTGATTCATTATTGTGTCCTATTCGCCGTTATTCGAAGCCTTGGTAAACAGATTGAGAATAGCGGTGCCTTCCCGTTACCGTTCAGCATCATTATTATAGGTCTATCTTACTAAATTACGTCACATCCGCATCCGTGTGACGTCATATCTCACCCCACTATGTTCACCAGGCCGCCGCCATTGCGGGCTTCCGCGCTCATTGGCGTCCTTTTTTCGCAACCGTTCACATCTAGTCAAACGCTGTTAGCGTTCGAAATTTAAAAATTTTCCTAAGTAGGTCAAATGCTGTTAGCATTCGAATTTTAAAGTTTTCTAAAGTAGGTCAAACGCTGTTAGCGTTCGTGAAATTCTTAATTCGTAATTTAGATTTTATATTGCATATTTTTGTTAAAAATTAACATCTTACGATTTATTTTCGGTTATTAAAAATGCGTGTGCGTAGAAATTTTAAAACCATACGTAAAATCAGTGTTAGTTGAGTCCGACTCTGTGTCGTCTCCGTTTTCGTCGTCATATTCGATCGCGGAGTAGCAGAGAACGAGGGCGAGGGCATGGATATACAGTGAATACGACGCAGGATTTGAATTGAATTGAGGTAATCTAACGCCTCGCCATAAGGTCAGTGAAATTTTTCCATATTTTATAATGGTATGATTCTACCCACGATATGTTGAAAAATATTTTCTGTTAATTCTAACATTCGTTAAATTGCCGTTCATGAGTTTTATTCGCTTTTGGCCTATGCGATCTGCTAAAAGATTATGATTTTGACAAATTTAATGCTTATGAAAATTTTTACGTTACGGAAAACATGTTTCGTAAGATTCCTATTCATTGTTGGTAAAGCATATTATAGTATATTGTGTTGAATGTGAGCTGAGCACACAAATCCTTGTTGTGTTCCTCAAAATATGAGAAAGTGTATGCAGCTTGAATCCTGGCGCCATCCTGGCGCTATTCGGCATTTCGTTCGACTCATAGTTTTACTTGACCAGTGATGAGATTAACCATTGCGCCCTATTTTATTTCGAGATGTTGTTTAGCCGTAGTCGTTTGAAAGAGTATTCAATTTTTTTTTTGAGAAAAGCTACTGCTTTGTGAATCTGAATAGTGATACGTAACGAGGCGCTTTGAACAAAAATAAGTAATTAGGGTTTTGCAAAAGAATGTTGCCTTTATATTGGTTTTTAATAAAAACATTTATACGTTACTATTTATACGTATATATTTATATTACATTTAAACGATATCAATGCGCAAAATTACTCGGGTTCAATTCCCAGTAAAATTAGCGTAGGTACTAATCTTGTCTGGTGTTGTGTATAAATAAAAATGAATGCTTTATATTTGCTTTCTATGCTTTCCAAAACCATTTATTGGATTGTGATGAAACTTGAAGGACCGATTGTCCTGGCCCAAAAAATTCGTGTTTTAACCTTTGATTGAATAAATGTGTGGTATATTAAGCTTGTCGGGTACAGCTAGTTATTAATAAAATAAATTGTGGTAATTGTTTTAAAATAAAAATATATTTTAAATTGCAGGTAATTCAAAAGTTTATCATAGTAATTAGATACTTTCTATTATCATTATACCCCTCGGTTCCAGCTTGTTCCGCAACTGGACCGGGGAAGGTCTATCGGCTGCTCCTGGCACCGTTGACACAAGTTTATGAAAAGTTGTATCTACATAATTTTCTATAATTAAAACATGCTGTCTACTTCCTCTATGGAAGTAATCCCCACATGTTAAGAGCTGTGTGAGTTGTAACAATATTTTTAATATTGATTCATCCGGTCGCTTCTGAGCACCGTTGATTGATACTTTGATATGAACTCTGGCGGTCACTCCTGATGGATACCGTTGATTAAGTATCTTACTATTTAACATAAATTCGGTCGCCCTCTGATGGGCACCGTCATTATACATATAGTTATGTAATGTCAATAAATATATTTACATTCGATAAACATTTATTATGGTTTTAACATAAATTCGGCCGGTCGCTCCGGAGCACCGTCGGTTGATGTTTTGACATAAATTATTTCGGTTGCTTTTGATGAGCACCGTCCAGGCACCGTCGATATGTACATAATTTAAATCATTTTATCTTATTATTTTATTTAATTATTCTGTATAAACCCTGTCCTTAATCCCTGAGGGAGAGGAACTTAAAAAGGGGATCATCCAAGATATTCCCGTACTTCTAGTGGACACCACCAATGAATGAATGATAGAAATAAATCTTTATTTACATAAGCTCCATGTTTTTAACAACCACTAGTTGCTGCTTACAGAACAACCAGAAGGATTTTGAAAGTTTCTTTGGGGAGTTATTTATTAATATTAATTTTTATAACCGTGGGCCAGTGGCAACAAGTTATTTTGATTGAAATATTTCAATTAATATATTTTCCTGTTATTTAAAATGTGTCTTTATTAAAAATATCAAACCGGGTGCAAAGTCCGGGTGTCGCAAAGAAGGTTCACCAACAGTTGCGTTCTGGTGCTTCACTGGCCGCTGCCCTGGCACACTCGATGCGCTCGCTCAGCTCGCGCTTTATTTTGCCGTTTTGTGATTAAAAGGTCATAGTTTTAATCTAAGCTATTTATTGTGTCCCTTTTGGCTACACTGTAACCAAAATAACTGTAGCAGATATTATGTTTTGTTTGAACATTTTATATTCATTTGTATTCTTTGAAGACTGATATTGTCTCATGAGACCGATGACAGATCAGATATCCAAGCTCGTTTTAGTTAAGTGCTCACTGCAAGGGTTGTGCCTGTTTTACATTTTAAATTTTATGAAAATTTAAGTCTGATGATGTTGGCTTTTATTACAAAGTGCATTGATAGCCGATTTGACGGGGGCGTGTAATGTGTGTGTACATAGATACATAAAGTGCTAGTTTTTATTGTACTTTGACCACGTTATTATTTACATTAATAGATATGAATTTAAAAAATCACTTTCATATGTATATGTTTTGTGATGTAAACCCTATTAAATTCGTGGGGGAATCTCGATTTTACTCAGACCTCGATTGAATCATTCTATATTTTAATTATAATCATAGCACGGTGTAGAGTACTTGTTGAATATTTCAGTAGAATATGAAAACACTTTTATTTAGCTACCATAACATGTACCATATTCTGGAAATAACTTTAAAATAATACACTTAAGCACTTTGACATTAGTCAGTTGTTGTAAACACTGTCGCTCTGATGTGATATTGGTTGGTGTCTGCGAATGATTTACTTAAATATACTTTCCTAAGCGAGCTTAACTACCACGGGGAAGCACTGGCACCCTGCTCTTGTTTATTTATCCGGGTGATGATACTTGATTTGTTAGATAACAGAGGTAATCTTCTCGGTGGATAATTCCAAAGTATTTATGTGATTTTAATTAAATAATTAAATGAAAGTATTTTAATTGTAATTATTATTACTATTATTATTGATATGCATCATTTTTGCTATATTGTTTGAAATTCAAGTTTAAAACGAATATAAAGTTGATGCTGCGTGCAGCTTTTCCGATGGCCATAGAAACCATGACATTTAGAAACTTGATTGTTTTATTATTTTTATTTTGAATTTTTTTTTTATATTTATTTTATAGATTGATAAAAAGAAAATATTTTATTTATTTACCTTTATCTTTGTGTACTGAAAGTAAAGACATGTTGGAATAATTAAAGGCATATTTCCTTACTAAATAATTATTTCTTTCTTTGGTATGCAGTACGGTCATATTAATTTGTTCTTTTTATGCATCTTTTAATTTTATATCTATTATAATCTTTACCTAGTATTTTGATTCCCAATGTTAAGATGTCATTTAATTTTGCGATGATAATTAAAAATGTGTCAGTTAGGTGTAGTGGCTACTTACCTATTTTTTTTTTTGTTTGGTTTTGTTTTGGGCTAACACAGCTGCTGTGTGCTGACCAATCGAATACTAAATGTTTTATTAAATGAAAAAAAAAAATCAAATGGCCTTGTAAATGTTAATTAACATTCGATAGCAATTTATATAACACTAGTCTGACATTAGCAACAAGATGTCGCAAACAGTGGCGCACACAGACACTTTAGCTAGCTAGTCGGCCTAAGTGTATAACACCAAAGGTAGTTAGCCTACCTTTGGCTTAAATCAGTCTTATAACGTTTATTTTTGGGTAGGTATTTATTGAGTTCAGTTCGCAGTTTACGATTAAATTAATTTAATCAAGTATTTGATATAAAAGTAATAACTTTGTGACCGCGTTCACAAAGATTTATTTGATTATGATATCCAAATCCAGTTAAGGATTTTATAACGATTTTTTTTTTGCAGAGCAAAAGCTCAAAGAATTGGTAAGGTTTGTATCTTGAAGTGAATTAATTGTGCAGCAACTGACATCACATTTGTTATAAAAGAATCTGCGAAGAAAACGTTATTTTGTCCCAGATTATTTTGAAGTAGGCGTTCGACGCGGTTTAAGCAGAGATGCACTGTCAGCCAGCAGTCATATTAGACGATAACACGATTGAAATATTATGAGTTAGATAATTTATGTTAAATAATTATGTACAAAAAAAAAATATTAAGTGAATTTATTTAAAGCTGATCTGATTTGTCAACTTGTTCGACTTTATTTTAGTTTTAATTATTGCTTTTTTGTATTATAATTGTTTCTTTAAATTAGTAAAGACTAATTAAAGAAAGCTTTCTTTTGATCTAAATTAATTAATAAATTTTAAGAGAAATAAACTAGTTATGATAATAAGAGTGTCACATTGGCGTCCTGTCCCTGTTCACCAGGCGATAACAAACAATGTCTCAATCTGTTTACCAAGGCTTCGAATAACGGCGAATAGGACACAATAGGAGCGTTTTACCTACCATTAAAACGCATATTGTGTCTGAAGCCTTATTCGAAGCCTACCTTCAAGGGCTGCCTGGTATGCATTTAATGCTCAATAGTTGTAAAGTATTTTTCAGATTTTGAGACTGCAATGAGCGCGGAAGCCCGCAATGGCGGCGGCCTGGTGAACATAGTGGGGTGAGATATGACGTCACACGGATGCGGATGTGACGTAATTTAGTAAGATAGACCTATAATAATGATGCTGAACGGTAACGGGAAGGCACCGCTATTCTCAATCTGTTTACCAAGGCTTCGAATAAGGCTTCAGACACAATATGCGTTTTAATGGTAGGTAAAACGCTCCTATTTTCGTTCGCTTTTTTTGACCACGGCGGTGGTAATATATCTCTATACTTTTTTAAAGTGTGTGTTTCATTGAAGGTGTCGCCCTCTATAGTGTGATTTGTGAATTAAACAAATTTTGGTGCCGAAACCCGGAAATAAAGGATACAGTGGTAATAGTGAGTGCAAAGTTGTGTTAATTTGGACCTTAAAACCGTGAGGAACCTTGTCGTTGGCTTGCGTGCCAGAAAAAAGGAACTAAAGTTATGGCTGTATGGTGCAAATGTGCCTTTGCTTTTTTGTTTTTGTGAACAGCTAAAACAAAAAAAATAAGTTGCCGCAGACCACCCAGATCATCTTCGCACTGTACCTACTTCCCGCACTGGTTTCTGGTGCGGGAAGTAAGTATTGAAATTCATTCCTGGTCTGAATTTTAAATTTAGAATGTGATGAACCAGACCCCCTCGGAAATGTGGAACGCCCCGCATTCCTTTTTCAAACGGAATGATAAGATTTCAGAGCATAAGTGAGAAAAGGTTTATTACCGGACTGCAAGGAAAGAGTTATTTAGTATTTCTCTTGGATCGATTCGACTCGTGGACACTTTCACAGAGAATAAACATTTTAATCCATCACAAAAAACCATTATCAATCATTAAACTGAAATTTAAACTCATTTTTAACACAAAAACACTATTTTAGGCAAAACACTTGTTGTTTCAAAACAGCTGTCGTCACAGATTGAAACAACTTCACACTGCTCAGCGCGTTGTGCAGTCTACCGAACTGAGCGAACTTCGGAGGCAAGCCGGCTTTCGCTCGGCATTGTGTAGTTCTCATAGAATCTATAGATACGTACAGCAGTACTATGTATGCGGGTAGCACTTTTGTTGATGTTAGAAGAGAGCGGATATATACAGATCGCAAAGCCCGGTTGCAAGCCAACGAGTGCGAGGGAGATAAATGCATTGTAGAGGGTTTATTGAAGAAAGTAATGCAGTTTAGCGACTTGTCTATCGATCAGTTGTTGTAAAAATTGAATTTGTGGTTATTGATTATTGAAAATTAACATTTGTTAATAATATTGTGTTGTAATTAAGTACGATTCATTGGTGTAGTGTTAGCAAGTTATTGTAAGGGCAAGCCGGGCTTTTGGGCTTGTATGGAGGTACCGCCACTGTTGTCTAGGGTTGTAAATAAAAAAGGGATATTTTTAATTGGGTGACTGAAGCAGCGGTTTAGTTAAAATTCAAATTACCAAACCAAATAAAAAATAATGCCATTTACAGTTTTGTATGAAAAAATCTAATTTGCATTATTTTTAGGAATCTTAGGAAATCGGTCGCCGCATCGCTCGACCGCACCGGCTGCTCTGTTGCGTGGCCATAGGCCGTAAGTGTGCAATGGCGAGGGCCATGCTCGGCGTTTCACTGCGTGATCGAATCAGAAACGAGGAGATCCGTAGAACTAAAGTAACCGACATCGCTCGTAGGATCGCTCAGCTAAAGTAGCAGTGGGCGGGACACAGCGAGAGGAACCGATGTTGGTTGGGGCGGGGCGGTTCTGGAATGGCTCGCGCGCACCGGACTCGGCTCCGTGGGTCCCCCACAAGGTGGACCGACGTGAGGGGGAAGGTCGAGGGAAACCGCTGGATGCGGGCCAAGCAGGACCGAGCGTCGTGGAGATCCGCGGGGGAGGCCTATGCCCAGCAGTGGGCGAAGTGCGGCTGGTATGATGTGACGCTGCATTCAAGTGCGACGGCTTTCGATAGTTTTAAATAATTTCCGATATTGTATTTGTTTAATTTTGTATCTGCGTGCCAGGTGCGGCGGCCGGAGAAGTACGGTTGGGAGCCGCGGCGGCTGCTGAGTCAGCTGGTGGACATCTACCTGCACCTCGACTCGCCGCTGTTCCACGCCGCGCTCGCCGCCGACGAGGTGTGCATACTCTTGTACTGTTAACAATATCAGCCCTCCTTCAGTCATTCAATTTCAACTGAAGAAAATTTATAATATGATGTTTTTCGTTTATTACTATCCCTTAATCGCGAATACTTCGGAAATCTTGTTCAACTGTTACCGTTATGCTACGGCCAGACTATCGTGCTTTCGCGAAGCTTTTCCTTGCCGTGTTGATTAAAAACTATAAGTCAAGGGGTTAAAGTTTATTTTCATAAAATCAGTTTAATTTATTTCCTTTAAGTGAAATTAAACTCTTATTCCTTGATTCAAAGTTTCTGATTGTACAACACGACAACAAAAAGCTTCGACTGGCGTCGAGCGCTCTTTTCTACTGATTTTCGTTTGACATGTTTGAGATCGAATCAAATGTCGAACGAAAATCAGTATAAAAGAGCACTCGACGCCAGCCGAAGGATTCAAAAATAGGGCCCCAGGGGCACAACAATGACATACACAACAATGTTTAGAGTTTTATATCAGAAAGAAATCTAATGTTGCTACTAGGTACAATAATTTATTTATGCAACAATATTAATGGACATCCCTGAAAGTACAGTCAGAGGGCCTAGCCAAAGTAACATTTGCAAATCTTCGTTATCGATTCGCTTTCGAAACATGTATGGGATTGACATAAGGTTTAACTATCTATTAAAATTTAAAACGTCAAATCCATACGATATGTTTCGAAGCGAAACGATAACGAAAATTTGCAAATGTTACTTTGGCTAGGGTAGGGGGGCTGGTCCACCCTCGGCATTAGATTTAACACCGAAGTGGCAAAGCATTAAAATGCTATTGTTTAAATGCTAAAATGGTTGCCTTGCGTTTGTGCACAGAGATCGTTCCGCAAGGAGTTGTTCGAGGAGGCGGCCGTGCGCCTCGCCAAGTCTTGCATCAAGACCCCCACCGAGATCGAGCGCTTCAAGGCGCTAGCTGACAATGCATATCATATCGCCGGTAAGATTCACATTCGTTGAAACTAGGGTTGCCAACCGTACTATATTATATAGTATTGTACTATATTTCGGGTCTGCGTACTATATACTGTTGAAGAAATATATAGTACGCAAAAATACTATATTTTTAATATCGAACGCTAAGAAACAAATCTTAATTTTCGTGCATTGCTTGACTGATTCGATAACGTGTAGTGCAGTGTACCTATATTGTATCTGAATTCTGAACGTATCTGTCTTTATTGCATTCCGAACTTGTCAATATCAAATTCAAAAGCTTCAAACGATAGTTTGGTCATTGGTTGGTCTGCTGATGCTCTATTTTTGTATTGAGATTTTATTGAGTAATCATCTGCAAAATATAAAATTGTTCTTTCTTTGAGAAATATAGGTCTGAGATAAATTAGTTATGAAAAGTGGTAGCGATAACGAAAGTGCGTCAAGTTCAATTCAAAAAGCTAAAGATACAAAAAAGACTCCAAAAATATCCAAAACTTGTTGAAAAATGCAATAAGTGAAAAAATATAGTTTTTATAAAAATAAATAAATAAAAAATCATATTTGCCTATTAAATACTATATTTTTTTTAAGTGTACTATATTTTTATAGCTGAATTTGAAAAATACTATATTTCGCCAAAGACATGTTGGCAACCCTAGTTGAAACAGGCATCGGTCACTCCGCAGTTGATAATCTCACAAAAGCATCATGAACAAAGGCCGGATTTGCGGTAGCAGGAATACAAACTTGCTAGTGATTATCAAATTATCGTAAATGTTTACAATACATATCGATGTTTTGAAAATATTTTTGAAGTGGAACTTCATCGCTTGAGGGTAGGCTCACAAGTAACTTCAGTCCCCCGTGACCACGGCAGCTGCAAAGGTGCCGAAACGTCGGGAAAATCAAAAATCAAACCAAATACCAACAATTACCAAAGTACTTTCAATAAAACCGCGCTAGTATCCGTTAAAAGTGTTTTATTTCATGAAGTGGAACTTCTTTGATCGAGTCTGTATATTTTTTTGTATTTTCCCAAGGAGGACGTATTTAAAAAAAAATACATTCTACTTCACTCATTTTGACTTTGCTATCTTTGCATTAAGAAAACTGCAGTGGATTTTATTATTTCTACATTTCACGATTTTTACTTTTCATCACAATAGTGGAAATTACCTACCATCGTAGGTAGGTAATTTCCACTATTTCCGACAGTAAGTCTATACATATATCGCGATATTCACGAATCTTAATTATATTTTTTTATCGATACTTTACACAAACAGATAATAAACTTGTCCACGCACTATTAAACGTCATTTTTTTCGTGCTACCGCAAGTCCGGTGTCTGATCATGAACTACACATCAAGTTTTGTATTTTTTTTTTTACTTTGAACTTTATATCTTACGCTTCTTTATATCTAAACTTCAGTTTTTACAGTTTTTGAAAGCTTGATGTGCTATTGTTGTATGTAGTAATAGCATTATACATTCGAAATTATAACAACCGCCATCCCCTGTAGAATAATTTCCGAAACACGATCGCGTTATAAATTTATCGAAACTTAGAACTGTCAAAATCCATTGTCTTTTGACAGTTAAAATTGTTTAAAAAAAAAACACCGACTTCAAAAAACCTACCTCTAAAAAGCAAGAAATAATATTCGTTATAATAAAAATACGTCTATTGAAGTCGGGTGGGGCTGGAGTACAGAATCCTTTTTTTTTAATCTAAAAGCCCCACCCGACTTCAATAGACGTATTTTTATTATAACGAATATTATTTCTTGCTTTTTAGAGGTAGGTTTTTTGAAGTCGGTTTTTTTTTTAGTGTAGGTACCTTGTAGGTAAGGTATATTATAATATGTGGAAAAATCGGCTCAGCCAAACGTAAGATAATCGCGGAGAAACATACATACGGGTCAAACTGAGAACCTCCTTTTTTAAGTCGGTTAAAGAACCTACACTTAAGATATCCCACTTCCTACAAAATAATAATTATCTTATTCAGTTCATAAACAAAAAAGTAATACGACCATTATCATCGAGGTAATTCACACAAAATCATACTATTTTAGTGCTTTTTTCAAGATTACTTGAAAAGTACTGAACCGATTTCCAAATTTTAAAAATGGGACCAACTTGGGAGCTTACCTAATGTAATAACGTTTGAATCATTTCAATCGGTCCAGCCGTCTTCGAGTAATCGGTGGACATACGCAAAAAAAAAACAAATATACAGACGAACATAGAACCTCCTCCTTTTTTGGAAGTCTGTTAAAAAACTATAAATTGCTATAGCATACCGCGCGCGCGTCTAAACGTCTTTACTAATGTCAGACATACTGAAAATATCGTTGGAGATTCAATTTACGAGTAGGGTGAATATCACCCTAAGGTTGACTGGTAGAGAATGCCTAAGGCATTAAATCCGCCATTGTACAATTGTGCATTAAGAATAAACTAAAATAATCATAATAATAAAATAAATATGTTCGCAGTGTCGAATCAACAGAAGAGCGACGAGTTCGCGGACGCCCCCGAGGAGTTCCGAGACCCCCTGATGGACACGCTCATGACCGACCCTGTTTATCTGCCCTCCGGAAAGGTAAACCTTTGTTTATTTAGGACTTCAAGGGTCTGTTTCATAGGTTATGTTTTAGATGTCATAGTACCTAAGGGCAGGCCAGGGACACTCCGCACTTTAGTTATGAACTTATAAGTACGTGGCGGGCCCGTTTAACCGGGCCAAAGTCAGGGGGGCTGCCGCCGGCCGGCCGCAAGCACGTTAGTTTTATACTTACTCACGCGCTCCCCGCGTCGCGCATGAGGTACTTTTCTTGCTTAAGAAGTAAAAAAAAATGTTCCAATATTTTTGTAAGCTTTTCATTAACCGTAGTGCGTACTTTCCTTTTTTATGATATACTACGCAAGTTCATTTAAGATTTAAAGGACTCCGAGTAGAAGACCCGCGGCGATGGATGGAGGTAGAGAGGTCGGGTCGTGATGCAATCCGGCGTTGTCTGAAGTCTGCACGTGGGCGGCTAGTGGAGAGTGGTCGCTTTTGCGTTGCATTGGGGTGACATCGCAAGTTCGGCAGCACCACTAGCGACGAAGCAGCCCTATTCAGGGAGGCACTGCTTCCCCCGCTCAGCCGGGGAGGGGGCTAGAAAAGGTGTCCCAAAAAAATGCTCGCCCCTCATCGAATGGGAGGTAGTAACCGCGGCTGCCTAGCATCCCAACTTTGCGCGGTCGACGTTACAAGAAACACAATAAAATTAGTAATATGACATTCGGAGCATGGAACGTGCGCACTTTAATCGATCGCGAAACCAACTTGTGTCCTGAAAGGAAAACTGCCGTTGTAGCACGCCAGCTTTGTCGCTACGGAGTTGATATAGCTGCACTCAGCGAAACACGCTTAGCTGATGAAGGCGAGCTTATTGAACATGGCGGCGGCTATACTTTTTATTGGAAAGGGAGTCTTTCTTCCGAACCACGACTGGCTGGTGTGGGCTTTGCGGTCAAGAACAACATTGCAAAGAGACTAGAAAAATTCCCTGTGTATGTATCAGAACGTCTCATCTCATAGAGGAACATGCGAAGCCATCTTCGCCATTCGACAGCTACAGGAAAAGAGTCGAGAGCAAGGTCAACCTCTGTACCTATGCTTTGTCGATTTGGAAAAGGCTTTTGATAGCATTCCACGCGAAGCCCTCTGGCTGGTGCTAAGGAAATTAGGATGCTCTGAAAAGTTTGTGCGCATGATTAGACTCCTGCATGACAATATGACATGCTGTGTGACTAGCAACGGTGAAGAGTCGGATTATTTTCCAGTCACCTGCGGTGTAAAACAGGGGTGTGTTCTCGCACCTACACTCTTTGCCTTGTATTTTGCAGTAGCAGTGAAAGACACATTGCAACAAGCTTCTGCTGGCATTCGAATCCGGTTCCGCACCAATGGCAGCATATTCAACTTGGCTAGATTGAGAGCGACTTCGAAAGTATCGCACGCTCTGATCACAGAGATAATGTATGCCGACGACTTATGTTTCGTAGCAGAATCCCCTAATGAACTCCAACACCTCATCACCGCTTTTGCTGACTCCTGCCGTAAATTCGGTCTCAAAATAAGCGTGAACAAGACCGAGGTAATGGCAATGGAATTATCAGAAGCCAATGAATCACTCCAAGTGCGTCTTGGTGAAACTACTTTGAAACAGGTGGACAAGTTCAAATATCTGGGAAGTACAGTATCATCAAAGTACGACCTTGATGCAGAGATAAACCACAGGCTTAGCGCTGCCTGTGCAGCTTTTGGAAAATTAAGATCCAAGGTATTCTGCTCACACGATATCAAACTACCAACCAAAATATCTGTGTACATGGCAATTGTACTCCCAAACCTCCTGTACTCTGCAGAGACGTGGACGCTTTACCGCAGGCATATTCGAACTCTGGATAGGTTTCATCTTAAGTGCCTATGCAATATCATGAACATTAAATGGTCAGACCGTGTCAGGAACACGGAAGTTCTACGACGGGCGAATGTCTGCGGGGTAGAGACTTACCTGATGAGGCGTCAACTGCGGTGGTGTGGTCATGTTTCCAGGATGTCAGAGGAAAGAATGGCTCAACAAATATTTTATTCCGAGTTACAAAAAGGCATACGCAAACAGGGTGGCCAGTTCCTCAGATATAAGGACGTATTGAAACGCCATATGAAGTGTTGCCAAATTGAACCTTCGAACTGGGAAGCATGTGCTCAGAATCGCCCGGAATGGAGACGCTTAGTGCATTCGAAGGTGCAAGACTTCGAGGAAGAAAGAAGGGCAGACCTTGATGCCAAGCGGGACAAACTGAAGGCTAAACCATCAACAGCCATCTCGTATAACATTGTTAACGGAGTCCTAACTTGTAGTATATGTGCGCGTGTATTCAGCAACAAAATTGGCTACTCCAGCCATATGAGAGCGCACGATAGGGCAATTCAACGTAGCCCTATGCAATGAATGATGCAGTCGCTGTGGCCGAAATCGGTCGAGAACATCATCATCATCATCATCATTTAAGAGAAGACAACCCTAACGTCGTCAGAAGAGATGAGAGTAGAGTACGCAATAGAAAAAGCGGCAATTTCTAATAACTGTAGGGAAGGGAGCGCTGTGAGATCTGTATTGCACTTTATTGTGTCAGAGCAAGAGTCGCTATTTATTTAAATGATCTTGCGGAGTGTTTTTTCTGTACTTGTACTTTATATCAATTGTTAATACTTTTGGAGTCACATGTTATTAAAGTATAAAACTGGTTAATTGCCTATGGGTGTTGATCTACCTCACCTCACCTATAGCAATGAATGATATATAATTAGAAAGGTTTTCATATGACAAATATTTGCTGCAAACATTATTTCTATCAATTGTTAGAAATAATGTTTGCAGCATTGGTTGAGTTCAGAGCCTTATAACTCCCAAAGTACTAATAGTTGACTGACATATGCTGTCATACAATAAAGTGTTTCTTTAAAGACCTTTCCAATGATGTAAGATTCATTGCTAGAGGAGGCCTAGATCAAAATGCTCATCGTACTAAAGGACCCCCGAGAAGGTCAAACAATTCGACTCAAACCTCATGTCCTAATAAATAAATAATTATAATAAATATAAAATCTTGATTGAAATAATCTTACATCACAATTTACAACTAGTTTAAACGCAGATAATATAGGAAAAAGAAATAAACAATAATAAAATAGTACATTACAGCCGTGAACGGGAAGCTAGCGATTGCATTGTCGAGGATGGTTTGAAGCCCGAGCCGCAGGCGAGGGCTTTAATCATTCGAGGCAATGCAAGTAGCTTCCAGAACAAGGCTTGTATAGTGCTTTTCTCAAGAAATGCGAGGAAATAAAAAACTTTTCAATTGAAACTTAATTAAATTTAATTAATATTAAAATTTATATTATTCATGTTCGGGCAATTATTAAATGTAAATGTTTTTATTCTTATAGTAATATACTCTGTGCGCACCATTTTTTTTATTGTATCGTTATTATAGTACCTATTAAATAATTTTACCTTTATAATATTAACTGTCTTGTCGTTGGCTTGCGTGCCAGAAAAAAGGAACTAAAGTTATGGCTGTATGGTGCAAATGTGCCTTTGCTTTTTTGTTTTTGTGAACAGCTAAAACAAAAAAAAGAAGTTGCCGCAGACCACCCAGATCATCTTCGCACTGTACCTACTTCCCGCACTGGTGCTGGTGCGGGAAGTAAGTATTGAAATTCATTCCTGGCCTGAATTTTAAATTTAGAATGTGATGAAACAGACCCCCTCGGAAATGTGGAACGCCCCGCATTCCTTTTTCAAATGGAATGATAAGATTTCAGAGCATAAGTGAGAAAAGAATATTATTAAACTATGTGCTTGACCACATGCGATGTTGCCGTTCTGCTCACTTCATGGCTTGGAATTATAGAAGGCTATGCGTGGCTAGATGATCGATTAGTAAAGTATTGTAGCATGGCTCTGTCGCTCCGCGCGCGAGTTTGAAGCTCTCGGCGTCCTCTGAGAGGATAAATTTCATACGTCAGAAAATATAAGACCTACGCGATAGAAAGAGAGGCAACTATTGAATTGAAGTGAATATTTTGCAGCGAAGGGAGCGCTGTGCGACCTGAATTGCACCGAAAGAGTCGCAATTTATTCAAACGATTTTGCGGAGTGCAACTTCTGTACGCTAGTACTATTATCTATTCTGTGGTTGTTAAGTGGCTAGTTATTGTGTGCAGGTGATGGATCGGTCGGTGATCCTGCGGCACCTGCTCAACAGCGCCACCGACCCCTTCAACCGGCAGCCACTTGCCGAGGATCAGCTGCGGCCAGGTACGCATACCATACACCCTGTTTCACACATAACACGTACAATTTTCATCCTACCTCGCGGGCAGTCTTAATGTGCCTTCCGCAGATAGGAAATTATGTACACGAGCAGAGACAGCGCAGTTCATAATCTTTTGCTAACATCACTTTGGACGCACCCTAGTGTTAATAATCTGAAAAATATACTTACTTTTGTTGATTATTTTTTGCTTGTATTACGTGTTAGGCGTTGATTTGGTTGTCATTAAAAATTACCACTACTTACTTACTTATTTCTACTACACAACTATGTTATTTGTATATCATAGGAAAATTTAAAATGGCTTAACGTTTAAAATTACAGCAACCGAGCTCAAAGAGAAGATCATCCAATGGCAGCGTGAAAAGAAAGGATCCTTTTCATAAGCGATGGAGGCCAACGATAAAGTCTGATGTATATAATTACCCATATATAAAGACTAAAATCTGGATTTATCCAGCATTTTACGGACTATTGTCCGAATGCATAATTGTGAGATTATTCTAAGTTTGTTACTTAGTGCGAAAGACCCGTGCGATTGAAAAAAAATCGTAACCTTACATTACTGTCGAGTTCATAGGAGGCGCAGTGCTTTTGGCCCGTCGTCGATCCGCCTGAATTATTTATGCAAATGTAATTACACCTTCCCTTTTATGTACTCTGATTTTAGTGTTATTCATGATTTGGCAGCGTTTTGATCAAAGTTACGAAATCTCATTAAAATATATATAAAAAACTAGCGTGATTCATTGAAATAAGTCACCCATTTGAAACAAAGTTACCTACCTACATTCCTATTCGAAAATTGTGTCCAATAGCTTTTCTATGTCATATTACTTTTTATATTCTCCTCTAAATGTTGCAAATTCTTCATCGCTATGAAGAATTCTCTATGAAAAACTCATTTTAATGAATCATCTGTGTACGAACATCACAAGAGGTAATAAAGAAATGGCCTAACAAAACGGTTATCCGCAATGAGGTGCTTGTCATGGACGTTGACCCCAATGTGTATGAATAAACATGACAAATAAGTAACAATACGTAGCAATAAGCATGAAGCATGTGCTGTCTTGCATTTTATAGAAATCTCTGAAGCGAGTTTCGCAAGCAAGTCATTTCTGTAAAACATTTTTTGTATGCAATAATCGTGCATTAGTTTGACTAATGGTATACATCAAATTATAAAGCTATTCTTTAAAATTGAAGAGCAAACTTAATGCAAACGAATGTTGGAGATATTTTATTTTTGTGCAAAATGCAAAAAGTAGAGAAATGAATTTATTTTATGAATTTGATAACTGTTCACGAATGTATGTATAGTGATATTATGTTTAGATTTTGTTAGCCAACATTATTTTAGTTACAAACTTTATTTTCAATGTGAATTCGTTCCTTTTTATGTTAGATCATTTGAAATGGATTTCCGTTACTAATAAGTAGTATGATTAGGAAAATAGTATTCGTAATATCAATAGCATAATCTCCCTGACTCTACAATATATACTTATTATCTATATCTTTGTCGATATTGTTTACCCTATCACTGCCAAATCTGTCAACATATTTGAATTCTAGTAAAGCCATTCCTAATTTAAGTCCATTTCTTTAAAATTACATGGTCTCACTTGTATAGTATAATTTGACTTGTATTTATCTTTATATTATGAAGATTATATGCTAGAAGTCTCTTATGTTAAATATGTCAATAAAGTAAAAATAAATTAATTAAATGTTTTTTTTTTCATTACAACTTGTATAGTTTATACAGCCTGCCTAGCATGACCGATTTATATCGCGTGATATAGGGTTTTATCCATAGATATAGTATAGTTTTATCACGTTTAGCTGTCAAAAGAATTTGACAGTTGAGTGTCGATAAAATGCTAAAATGCTATATCACGCGATATAAATCGGTCATGCTAGGCAGGCAGGTTCTTCCTAGGGCACAGAATAGCATAGCTAGCCCTAACCTATGGGCTAAAAGTAGGCGTACAACGACGACACTTATCATAATTATATAACATTTATATACTATCTGCAGAAACAGTATACGCATTCACATCAAGTTTGTAGAGTGGTAGTTTTAAATATTTAAATAAAGACTTTTACCTTTACAGTAAACCGTTAGTTGAGATAATAAGTTGCTGAGCATGATGATAATCGGGTAGTTTTGCCCTAAACGCGGCAAAAAGAAGCGAGGGGGGGGAGACTGGAAAGGACCGCAGTGTGGGACGGCGTTGAACGTACTATTATCTATTCTGTGGTTGTACGCAAAACAATTAATATTGCTGTGTGCACAGTATAAATTAACACTATAAATGCACAGATTAAGTTGAACACAAGTAGTATCAAAACATTTAAATTATATCTTCGACTATGTGTGAGGGAAGAATGATGTTTTAGCATAACAATAAAGTTTTATTTATTCTTATGGTTTTAGCCACTAGTTAGCCATCCATAGAATTTTGGGACTTAATAATGAAATAATCACATAAATATTAAATCATTATTTGGATTCTAATATACAGTTTCATTCAGACAGTAAGTTTTAGTAAAACTATAATAGTCTCACTCAACTGACTCAACTAAAACATTAATAAAATTCGTTATTTATAAAAAAAATGTATTTACCTAAAATAAATTATTGTCCATTACACTTGAAGTGAGATTCTTTTAAATTAAAGCAAGATAAACACTTAAGTACAATACCACAAAACATTTGTAAACTTGCATTGTAATGCAATAAATAAATAAATGTAAGTACCAAATTTTAATAACAGTTTTGTAATACATCTCTGTATAAAATTTATGTGATATAAATGCAAGAAATAATAGAAAAAAATAACTTAAAATTGGAGGTAGATTTTCTTCATCTTAACACTGTCAAGCATTATACAAATTGAATAATGTGGCATTCATATTTTAATATCAGTCTGTACTGAACATACATTTGTGAATATCCTGTGTGTTGACAATGCTTTATATTTGTATAAAAATAGCTAGTATCAGTTGCTTCCATCTCAAGAGCTTGGAGGTTAAAACAGTTCAAATACACATTAAAAAAGATTGTGACTTACATAATAAAGCAACTATGATATGTTAATATTGATTTGTTCACATAATAGAAAACTTTAATATTGAAAATATAACTTTCAAATAAAACAATACCAATTTAACCATTTAATCATTCTATCAATGATTGTGTAATTTCATGGCCCCATCAATCAAATATTTATTATTGTAATGTATAGTAAGTTTAACTTTAAATTCTATCTTAGAAGAAATGGTAGTTTGCTTCCAAAAAGACATGATATAACATACAACATTCCGAAATAAAAATTCAACCTGGCTGTTTGCCTCGGCACATACCTCATTGTTTCTGAACTTCTGAATCTTCGCTCTATTTCAAATGCTCTGGGCAATGTTAGCATTGGCAACAAGAACCATAAAGAACAACGAACTGATGCCACTACAAATACAATATAAGGTGTAAAAAGTAAAAATGCATAAAGTAAATAAGAAAATGTTCTTCCAATGAGTATTGCTAAAGTAACGATTTCTGCTTTACTATCAGTTTCCAAGTCCCTAGTATTATTACTATGTAGTATAGCTTCAGTATTTAAAGCTAGTGGTACAGCATAATAAATTATAGGCCAATCTACTCTCCCTGTCTGAGCTAAAAATGCAAAAACTACTGACACAGGACCAAATATGACTAAAACTAATATATCACCAAGAGCTATGTATTTCAGTCCAATACCTCCTGTGTAAAGAAATGAAGAGGATAATCCTCCAAAATACACTAAAGCTAGGTGCTCCATTCGAGCAGGAGACAATACAACAAGGGGGACAAAACAAACACAACCAGCTAAATACAGGATAGCACCCAATGATACCACTTCATCTATACTTAAAATATGGTCTACTAACGTTCTGTCATCAGATTTTCGGTTATCGATTCCTTTCACAAAGTCAAAATACGTATTAACAACATTTCCAGCTCCATGAACAGGCACTACAGTGCAAAGCGTCAACAGTAGAGTGAGCCAGCTGAATCCACTATCTCCAGGCAGGCGGTAGGCCAGGGCCGCGCCAAGCAGCGTCGGAAGCAAGCTGGCGCTCAGCGACCACGGTCGCAATGCCAAAACATAGGTACGCATCTTAATTAAAGGGTTACGAGTCGGCGTATTCACTTCTTTTGGCTGTTCCAAAAGATTGCCTTCTGCTGTAGGAATATCCATTGTGGTATCCACTTAGAAATACTTATGATGAAATTGTTTTATTTTAAATTAAACTTCTTTTCTTTTGCTTCCAAAAAGAAATTGTAGTATTGTAAATAGATGATTTTAAGTTGAAATTGCACTTTTATTTTACCAACTCAAATAGCCTACTTTAGTTGTCAAATCTGACTTGCTTGACAATCAGCTGTTGTGTTGTCTGTCTGCTAAGGCGCGTTCCAAACCTACACTCCGAGTGCAACCCAACCACAACAAAACGCTCTAACGGGGCGGCGGCGGGCGGCGCGGCGGCGGCGCGGCGGGCGTTCCAATTCCAAACATTAGATAGAGCGTCACCACGTTCGATTGACACGTGCTGTAAGCGTGATTCAGAACGCGGCCTAAAGCAATTTAGAGTTGCCACCCGTATAATAAGTTAAATTTTAACAATTAATTTAAACAAATAACGCAAAGGTCAACATTGTTTATGTTTTTTTCATTTTCAATTCTTATCTCCAATCTTATACAATGTTTATCTTTCCCTTATAGGGTAAATTCACTTTTAAAATCGAACTTATTATACCTACAATATTTTATTGTAAAGTACGAGAGGCAACCCGAAATTGGTATGCTAAATCGGCGTATGTAATCGCGGCTTAACTCTAGTCTTTGTTGTTAATTTAATAACACAGAACACATACTCCTAGCGGAGAAGAATAACAACTCCATTGTTAAGAAATGGGTTTCCGTTTTTACCGGAAGTACGCTTCTAGTGTCACCTATAGTCAACCCACCACAAACTCTATGGCGGGAACATTTGAACAATACTTTCTTATAAGATTTCTTTCGATGGAGGTATAGGCAATTTCACATGTAAGAAAACTTTATGGTAAGTTTTACCATAAAGTTTCCTTACAAGTGAAATTGCCTATACCTCCATCGATAGAATTCGTAAGCAATATTGCCCATCAAATATAAAATAAAACAGAAAAATGTTCCCAAACATGTTTATTGCATGAAATAATAGTGCATAATAAATATTTATCCATGAGTAATATGACTTATTTAAGAACATAACATTAGGTGTAAAGTCAACCCGTTAAACAAAATATTCTATTAGTGTCCATGACATCAAACAGAATAACATATTTTTTCTACGACATTATATCTTTTGGATAAAAGTTATCGGTTGATCACAAAACTATCAGAGATAGTAAATTGTAATTTGGACAACTTATCTAATTTCTATTATTTATGAGTTCTAAGTTCAAAGGGCAAGCAAAAGTAGAAAATATCTGGTTGTTTGTTTATCTAATAATATTTAACTGATTTTAATGCACTATTTAGGGATAAGTGGAAACTCTCGAGTACCAGGGCCACATAACTATTGAGAAGCTAACTTCTGTTAGATTTTAGTATGTTAACATTAGTTACTCCTGTAATAGGTTACTTCTTTGTAACTATGTAGTCCTGGTACTTCTAGTAGCTAATAAAATAGGTATACTTAAAACATTTTACAATTAGGTCAGTTCAACTTCTTTTCAAACATGAATGCCACAAAAAATGAATATAATCTGGCATGTTGCTTATTTATGCAAAATTATATTCATTTTGCGTTTAAGTGCAGACGCTGATGCTTCGTCTGCAAACAGACGGTTTTTAAGGGTACAGAATCTATTCACACATATATGAAAAACATTTGTGACAATAAAATTAATATTATCATTTTTGTGGCAGCTATGGAGAAATTCGAAATTAACACTAGTTTAAATTTTCTATTAAATATTTTTTCAATTCTTTCTTATACCCATTCTCTTCTAAATACAAGTTAATATTTGTTGCACATGCTTCTACACAAGCAATTAACGGTTGGCTAGCATAATGTAAACTTTTTTTATATTCATTATATTCTTTGCATTGGACAAACATATGAACAATATTTACATTTTTCGATACAAGGACTGAATTACAGTGTTTACAGTCTAAATTAGCTATATTTTTTAATAAAAATCCACATACATAGGCACAAGCCTGTACTTCAGGAGTATCACCAATATCCAAAATGGGAGTAGATAATGGACCTTCCACTACCATTTCCTCTGTGTCCAAATCTTCATTCGCCTCAGTGGGTTGTGGAATTGACAAAAAAGTTGTAAAATTATTTATAATTATGTTGTTGTCCGTTTCACAATTATTCCCAGTGGTCCCAATATGGGCCATGCTGCTTATTATAGCGGTTTTAAGTCCAGCCACAAATTGGCCTACAGTAGGGTTGGCATTGGAGCCACAGTTGCCACGAATGCAACCAAACAAATTCTCTATTGGATCTTGTTGCAAACGTCTAGTGGCCAGACTTTTAATATTTTGGGTAGTAGACAATATTTTAAATAAACGTTCTACCCCATTAATAGTCCAAATCCATCCATCCTGTGACGGAGGGACACGTGGACTACCCACAAATTTTAAAGTACCAAAAAATTTTTTCATTTCCGAAAACAGCTGCAGATGTGGAGTTTTCGCCGTCATATTTGTAGCGTGTAGTTTACCGCGTCGCAGGTTGGGCGTGTCGCTGTTTAAACAGTCAAATATCTTATCAATTTTTGCTATAACACTTGCTGTGACAGCTGCATCAGGAGTAAGTGTTCCTGAAATAAATAAATATCGTCAATATTGTAAAATATCCCTAACCAATTCACAATTTATTTTCTACATATAAAGCTCAACAGTAAAAATTACTGTTAATGTAAACTAAAGTTTACATTATACGCTATAAGGGCCAGAATTACAGGTTAAGGATATGTCACAAATTGTCATATCTGGCCTTTATCTGGCAGATAATTTCATACAATCCTGTCCCACTTTTAAGTCAGAGTGCTATCCAAAACCTGTGATCGGGGCCTAACTATTGTTTATTATTATTACCATCAGATACTTTGGCGTAGATCCCCGCTGCCACAGTATGGCTTAAAACCTGAGCGGCTAGTTTCACGCGCATTTTTTGTTTGGCGTTTGGGTTTAAATGATCCTTTGTTAGAGCAGGGGCAAATACAAAATTATTGTTTTGTTTATCAAGTTCGAAGAAATTTTTAATATGAGACCACTTTGCTACACCTGAAACCAAAGAATATCATTAGTAACAATATAAATTGGTAACTCGAATTCTAAATAATAAGTTTGATTAATAATGCATGGATTAATAAGCATTAAAACTATACCTCTTCCTCTCTTATCTCCAGATGAAATATCCACCATGCAGTCAATATCATATTTTAGGAATAAATTTCTAAAACATTTTAATAGATGAGGTGTGTCAAACAATGTGACAATTTCTTTTCCATTGACAATTATACGTGGGTGCTCCTTAGTTGCACCCAAAATAGACAGAGCTCGCCTGTTTACTCCATCCATGTCACATACAGTGGCAGATATTTGAATGCCTGCTGCAAAACACTGATGCAAAATCTGGAATATTAACATTAAATATTGTTTTAGGTTTATCTAGTAGTTATATAATAATATACATATAACAAGCACTTGTGTTAGGTGCTAAAATATTTACCTCTTTTATAAGCACAGCCAGTCTATCAGCAGTTGAAAAACTGCTTGAAAAATAATGTGCAATAGGTTGTTTCACCTTCTTCCTTATTCCAGCTATCATAAATACTAAGGCATATGATGCCACATTTGGGGACCTTCCTTGTGGCCCATGATCTTCATATCCTTCGATGAAATCTTCTCTTCGATTATAATTAATGTTTTTTTTTAAAGACATTTCGTCAAACATTAAAATAAAATGATTGTCTGAAGGCTCTTGGTGTTTGACAAAATTTGATATTACTTCAAGCACAGGGTTGGCAATGCCAACAGCAAAAGGAATCCTATTGAGTAATGCCTTAAGAGTACCAGGTGAAGGCAATTGGAACAGTCTTCTTAACAATCTGTAGCAGGTTGGTGATCTTTTGTAAAGCCTCAAGGCTACAATTTTTTCTTCTTTTGTCCACCTGCAACCAGTGGACTTGTTACAATTCCTTATTTGAGCTTGCAAAAGGAAAGCAAATGTAGGAGATAGTTTTTCTTCCAACTTCTTCACAGCATTATTATCAGTGAGGTTATTTAATATAGCTTTCTTTTTCATGTTCTTCATACGATTTCGTAATTGACATAATTGTTTTAAATATTTCGAACATTTCTTATAAAGGTACTTCTCTTTTTCTGTTTTTAACTTGGGCTCCTGTTTAGAAGATGTTTCTACTTTTTCCAAATTCGATTTTCCACAATAACTTGTGTTGGATATATTTTCTAAGGGTGTTCTTTCAACAGCTTGTGAATCACCAGCCTTAGAAGAAATAGCTTCTGGGCCTTGAGAAATAGGGCCATATTCTTTGACCAGTTGTGAGGGACCCGGCTGTGGCTCGTTAAAAAAATGTGGTATCACCATGGACACTTGCTGAATCTGTAATGTAATAAAACTGAAAATAATATTTGTTTATTGCTTATTATTATAAATCCCAAAACAAACTTAGTAAAAAAAATCAATATAAATAAAATAAAATCCAAACATCTGTCTTGAGATTCATAAAATAAGTGGATTTAGTACTATGGAGACTAATTATTATTTTATTAGATACTGATATATATAATGAAGATAATAAGAAAGCCTGGAAGAGGTCTTCTAGGTGTCGCAAAGGGAGCAATAATACAAAGTAATTTTTTTCTGAAAATCCAATAATGTTTATGGAAAAAGTACAAGAGTAAAAGTTATATATTTTTATCTTATCAAACTGAAACAATAATAAAAAGTAAGCATTATCATAATATGCTACAAATTTGATTTAGTAATAACTAGCGGCCGCCCGCGACTTCGTTTGCGTGGACAGTTTTTTTGCTATCCCTCGGGAACAGTACTTTTTTCTGGATGAAAAGTTTCCGTTTCTGTACCCCTAAGAACATTTATGCAAAATTTCATAATGATCGTTTCAGTAGTTAAGTCATAAAGGCGTAACAAACAAACAAACGGACGGACTTTCGCATTTATAATATTAGTAAGAATATATTTAGTAAGGATTATATTGGGATCAATAATTTATTACTTACATCACATGGGACTGCAGAGTATAATAATCGTTTCTTTGAACTGTCAGTAAAATCATCATCAGTAAAATGATCTTGACACAGCATTCGGTGTTCACTAAACAACTTTTTCTGGAACTCAATTGAAGTGTGCTCTTCTGATGGAAAAAGATATTTTGCCCACATCGTACAACTGAAAAATTAACACATATTATTTCATTAGTTCTCTGTGTACCAGATGCTTCTTTAGCTATACATTGTTACAGAACCTGACTCTCCGACCTACAGTTACTTTGTATTATAATCAGAACAATGTGATGTTTCCTAAATATAGGTTATCATAGCATGATAAAAACCCTCAGAACACATTCAGAAATCACTCAACATTTAGTATTTATTAGGATTACGAGTATTTATTGATACTAAAAAGCCAATAAATATTCGTATACGCAGTTAAGTTGAACAATTTGTAGGGATAACATTAGCAAATACGTACCGCAAAAGGTTTCTTGTAGCAGGTTTTGGGAAACGAAATAGTTTGCAATTGTCCGAGGCAGGCGATTTGCCGCACTTGAAACATTTTCGTCTGTTTTCCTTATCAGACATTTTTAACAAGTTGAACAAAATAGGTAATCAAAGGTTTAACACGTCGGTTAGGTTAGAGTCACTGTCTCGTATTCACTGTTATTATGAACAACAATTATAATTGTCACTTAACAAACACAGACGGAGGAACCTAAGCTCAAACTCAACGTCGTACACTTGCGAAAATGATCAGAATTAATAAGTATTCGAAATATTAACGAAATTGAAACCGAGATCGCCAATAAACACCAACAAACTCGACCATTGTTATTGTTTACAAAAGTCATGTCATGACTTGGTGTTGCCAGCACAAATAGTCACATTTCTGCCAACCGTTTATTCACATATGAAAATAAATTGCTTGTCTTATATTTAGCCCAACGTTTTATTATGTATTGCTAAAAAAAAGTTTGTTTAAAGAATATCCTACAAATTTTACTTCTTATTATTAACAAATTCCTTAAAATCTTATCCTGCCCTTTATTTACACAAAATCTACCATTCGTACTTTACACTTCATGACGGGTATTTCTGCGGGTTACCATAATAGAAAAATATGTTTTTTTTTACTTGCAATACCAAAGTTTTCCCCTGTAGGCAAATTTCAATCCAAACAATAGAGTCGACCCCCCCTGTTTAATAACCTCAAACAAATTTGAGAATTTCTGTCAGTCAGACAGACCTATTAAATAAATAAATAAATAGTGAAATACTATTCTCCGGAACTCAAGCAAACGTTGTGGTAAGTTATTAATAATTACAATAATAAAAGAAATATGGTTAGTATTCCTGAAATGTAAGTTTATCTACTAAATTTAAAATAAATAAGAACAAACACCATGCTAGGTACAGTTTTAATATTCTATAAAAGTAAAACCCACCGAACAAAATTTACTCCGAAAACCTAATTGTTTTGTTGATACATAATAGTGCCTCACCTATCTAACTGTGGCATTCCTACTCCTACTGAGTGGATGTTTATTTATGGACTGGAAACAATGATATTAGAATTTACTGGAAAGCAATAAAGTAAAGATTATTATAATAATATATGTGTATTATCTATAGGATACATACATACATAGGTAGGTATTCAATGAGATGATTATGTCACTGTATTTGTTTTCTTTTTGGGTGTTGTTGGAAGGTCTCATTTGGCAAAAAAGGAAGGAACCGAAGTGAGGGTGGGTGGGGGTAGCTAGTGTAATAAAGTAACTTGAACTGTGAAGGCACAATGCGCTGTATAAATTGAGTTATAGGTTGAGTTATTGCACCGTTGCACAGGAGTTACACACCTGACTTCTCTAGACGTTTTAATAACGTTCTAATAAAAATATTTTAATATTATTTCTTACATTTTAGAGCTGTTTTTTAACGTTTTTAAAGAATGTTTTTGTCTGTTGACCTTTTATTCTAATGTTATTTACAAAAGTGATATACCTAATAAAATCTTATATATTTCCTATTTTTCCAGCTTTTTTGAAATCAAACTCAATGGTCTCCTCATTATAAGTAAAACTATATTACTTATAATGAGGAGAAGCCAATTATTGGCCCTTTAAGCAATATGTTACAAAAAGACCCCAGTTAGAGATTTTCTACTTTTATTCTTGATTTATCCTGCGGCGTCTCTATCCTGTTTGAAAGTTTGGCGTCTGTTTTAAAAAACGGCCAAATGCATGTCGGGCCACGCGCCATAGGGTAGTTACCTTATACCATACCATATTTAATACCACTATCATTTTTCGTCTGTAAAAATAACAATGTTTTTCACAGTGTTGGTATAAATGACAAAGTTATATTTGCGGTTTTGGAAAATACAGGGGTGGAAAATGGTCAGTAAAAGTCAGTTTTTTTTGCTAAGGTCAGTAAAAGTCAGTTTTTTCGAAAAATGGTCAGTAAAGTCAGTATTTTCATGAGCTATACGGGTTTACGGTCTGGTTTCTGTAGATTTAGGTGAAAAACTGATTAAAAACGCGCTGCGCGGCAGTTTGTTTAAGACTACAACGACAGGCAAAATTATAAAAGTAGGTAGGTAGTGGATGGAACTGACTAACTAAAAATCGCGCTGCGCGGCCAATTTCTTTGCTAATGATAATCAAAATTGTAAGATTTTTGGATGAAACTGACAATAATTACAACAGTAGTGGATGGAACTGACCGCGCATTGCGACCGATTTTTGTACTAAAGATAGACAAAATTACAAGAATATTGGATGAAACTGACTAAAATTCGCGCTGCTCGACCTTTTTTCACTATGGATAGGTATTTTTTTAATCCAGCATTATGAGCATCCTAGGCAGGCAACTTCCATCCTTTCGAAAATTGTAACCCTAGTAGTAATACCATAAACATGATAACTTATAGCAAACCTAGGGCCCCTTGATTGAATTTGCCACAGGCTCCGCGCTGGCTTAATCGGGCACTGGATTTGGTCAGTATTTTAGAAGGTTTTAGTCAGTAAAATCAGTAATTTTGGCCATGGAAACAGTTTCCACCCCTGAAAATATGATATATCTCGAAAACTAATTACTACATCTACCAAGTTCAAACCAATTTTCGTTGAAAGTTTTTATTAAGATCTATAGCATTTTTTTTTTTATTATTCACTCTCTTATTTCAAAAGTTAGAGGGGGACACACATTTTACCACTTTGGAAGTGTTTGTCTTTCAAACGGTTGACTTTGAGAAAAAATTGTCTTAGGAATCTCAATGTCATTTTTAAAGATCTATACGCCCCGCACGTATTGGTATGAAGAAAATTTTTTTTTCAGTTTTAGTTCCATGTATGGGGTTGGTGGGGAACCCCACCTTAATCTTTTTTTTGTGTTAAAATCGTTAAGCGGTTAACAGAATACATCTACCTACTAAGTTTCAACTGTGCAATCCTAATACTTTCGAAATAAAATGACTGTGACATACGGACGGACAGACAGACATGACGAATCTATAAGGGATCGTATTTTGGCTACGGAACCCTAAAAATGACTGTTATCAATTTTTGAAGATAATATACCTACATGATACAGTTTTATGTTAAAGCAACACAGTTTATTGATTAATATTCTTATTTTTTATGTTAACTTTAGGGGGCCAATAAAGGGAGAGGGCAATATTGAGGCGAGTAACCCGGTTACCCCTATTAATGTTACATCTATATAAAACAATATAACATCATCTACATAAATTTTGACATTATTTAAATAACGGCTATAGCAGCCCCTTTTGCTGCATCTCCTCCGCATGTGAATTCTAACGGTAAACTGTAGTAGTGCTCAACAGCTCTTTGTAACACTGCATTTCTAGATAGGCCCGACCCATTTCCAACTATTCTTTTTATATTTGAGTTTTTCAATATTTCCTTGGGCATCATATTATGTAAATTTTCAATTAAACTGTCACAGAGAGATCTAAAGACATGCCCCAATTGGATGTTTGAGAGGTCAATATTTTCAACTGCAACCTTCGCGGATGGCAGATGTCTTTCTCCTAATAAATATGGGCTTATTTTCATTGAAGTTGAAGGTGGTTCTTGTAATCCTAGAGATATTATTTTTTCCCATACTTTGGATTGAGGAATTGGAAAACCAAATTCCAGCATCCACTGTTGCAACATTTTTACAAATGTAGCAAGCACATTTCCACCATTCAAGGAAGCTGCTGCAACTAAATAATTGTTGTTAAAATATGGTAAATGCTCTATTGTTGTGTAACCTAAATCAGATATATTGTTTACAACAATAGCCAGCTGGGCTGAAGTGGAGATGTTAAGAACAGCATCTTGTTCACTTTCTAATGTAGCAAGAATTGAACATTGCAAGTCTCCCAATGCAGCACCTATTGGGGTTCCCTCTGGGATGCCATTCCAGGAACTAGTCAGTTGACCAGCAAACGCTCCACCCTTTACTATGTTCGGTAACAAAGTTACAGGAAAATCAATAGATTTTAATATATCAATATTCCATTCACTCAATTCTGTGTTATAATATCCCCAGCTTGCTGCATTTTGATCAGACATGATTGGTTTTTCTAACCCACATAACATAGCCACTACAAAGTCTTGTACAGTACCAGCCCATGTGTAGTTTTTGAGTTTTTCTGGTTTGTGCTTCAACATCCACAACAAAGTAGCACAGCCATAGCCAGAATAACATTTAAGATGTGAATTAGGTTTTGGAAGCGAGTCCAGGAACTCTGGCTTACACCTTGTATCCTGCCAGGTATACAGGGCTGACATATTATTTCTAACACCTTCAAAGCGAATGACTACATTGTCCTTTTCCACTTTTTCCCAAGCACTGTAAAAAAGAAAAGGTCCTAATTTATTAGAAATATAATTGATTTTTAACATTTAAAAAACTATTTAAAATTAAATGTCCATACATACCCCTCTCTCCATAGAACGACCCCATGCATTTGACCACAGACTCCAATTTTAATTACATGGCGCAAATCATCCCTGGGAAGACGCGACACACAGTAGTGAAGTGCTGAAACTATTTTCGGAACATCCTGCTTATTGCCCTCTATTCCTTGATCACTTGGTATGTTCGCTGCCGTATCCTTAGTTTGTTTAGCGACAACTTGTTTTGTGTTTGGATCATATACACAAACTTTCACCGACGTAGTTCCAATATCCACTCCCAATATAAATTCTTTATCTGCCATATTGCACTAATAAAAATGTGACTGATTATTTTCTTAGTTTGTAAAATAATATGTCGCGAGGTGGAATAATCGACGCGCGGCGATATGTAGCTTGCTGATTTATCAATCAACTATACTGCAGACGATATGCGGCAATCGTAGTTGGCTCCGTCTCGAGCGGCGCGGGCGGGTGGTGGGCGGAATGTCGTCTCGTCGTAGCACAGAAAACAGTTGGTCGTAGGGCTAGCGAATGAGCGCACTGGCGGCGGCGGCGGCGGCGGCGGCGGGTGGCGGCCGCAGCTACCGATTCATTACGTAAACGTAAACACTTTTCTTATCTCGATGATTGCCCGGCTGATTGTTTATATCGCACTTCAACATATCGTTAATAAATAACTTTTGTCAATTCAAAAGATAATAACCAGACTCTGTTTTATTTTAGGTAGGTAGTAAGAAGGATAGGTACATACCTATTTACTTGGTTTTTACAGAATTAAGTACTTACTTAAACTATTTTCTATTTTATTTTCGTATTTTTAGGGTTCCGTACTAAAATGGTATAAAAAGGAACCCTTATGGTGTGACTCAGTCTGTCTGTCTGTCACAGCTGGATATCTCGAGAACTACTAATGGTATCAACTTGAAATTTGGAATAGTTAAAGATGACGTTTGTCCAACTATTTTGCAAATAAGAAAGAAATAAAAAAATAAATATTTTTTTACAACAGGGACTGAAAAGATGTCTTAAAAATTGTAAGTGGGGCGACTAGGGCGTGTGAGGTATCATATGAAAGAGCGCTGTTTGCACATTTTAAAACATTTTTTTAGGCCGCATAGTTCTCGACTTATGATGAAAAATGTAAAAAAAAAAATACCGTTCCCCCCTTATCTCCGAAGTTTGCAAAGAGAAAAACCTGAAATAATGCTATGTGATAGTAGTTTATGTAAAGATTACAAGAAAAATAAAACGATGTCTCAATATAACACACTTTTTAGAAATTAAAGAAACAAACAAAAAATTAATTAGTTCCTCTACCAGTCAACAGATGGCCCTGACCCGAAAAAAAATAATTTTGTTCCACTAACGGTCAAGAGATGGCGCTGGCTGGACTAAGAAAAAAAATAGTTCCACTATCGGCCAAGAGATGGTGCTGACCTAATACTGCAATAATAATTTTATTATTCTACAGCAGGCTCTGCTCTGCAGTGTATTTATTACGTTGGTACGGAAACCCTCGGTGCGCGAGTCCGACTCGCTCTTGACCGGTTTTTTGTACATGTTAGTAGAAGGGTAGGTAGACTATTTTTAGTTTTTTACATCAAATTCGGGGTACTGGCACTCCCTAAGTACTTCTTACCAATTACCAATCTAATATTAGTGTCTTTCTAATATTAATTGTGGAAAATTAATATTCTTGAATAGGTACTTACTTGCCCAATAGCGTTTGTGCGGTGCGCATCGGGTCATTATCTTATCATTACCAGTTTACGAATTTGATCTAAATTTCTAGAATGAGTGAGAGTGACATCGTAGTTGTAATCTGCAGAGCGGCGATGATTTGATTCTACAAGACAGACGCAACGGTTGCTCTGATGCGGCTGTTATCGGCCTTCTGATTACGTAACTTTTTTGCCAACAATAATTCTTGATTGAAACCGCAGTTACATTGCTGCTTTAAGTAATATGTATAGTTGTCATACTGGTTCATACTAAAGCAGCAATGTAACTGCGATTTCTGTCAGAGTTGATTGCAATGGGGAAGATGAGTGTAATTATTTTATAATATAGAAAAATCAAACGTAAAATCTAAAAAATATTGGTGAAAGAATTTTTTAGATATCTCAAAAACTGAATTTTTTATTAATTTTCAAAGTTGAATGTTTTTAAAATCAGCGCGGTCTTGACCGTTTAAGGCGTGACGTCACATCGCCGGTTACGTCCGCCGAGATGTTTTAAAACAAAGTCCGCATCTGTATCTGTTTGCGATAAACTCAAAAACTACTAAACGGATTTTCATGCGGTTTTTACCAAATGATAGAATGATCCTTGAGGAAGGTTTAAGTGTATAAAAAGTTAAGGTTTTATCTAAATTGGTAGATATATGACGATAATGGTTAAAGTTTTGCCAAAAATTAAGCCGACTGGGAGCTTGCATCGAAAACGCTGCATAAAAATTTTGTGCTATAACAAAATAATGTATGATGGAATTGTTTCTCTTTTATAGATCTACAAAAAGTCCGCGATGGCATATATCTATCTTTTAAGAATAGCTCACTTTACCCATTATAATTTTCTAAAAAATCGGTCACATACAATGCGGTAATTTGGAAAGCTATTTAGAAGGATACAGTATTAATCCTTATCAACTTAAATACGTCTGTTACCTGAAGCATTTCATGCACATTATTTTAATCTTTAACACCATACTATTTAAATTAATATCTTAGGAGTTGTTGCAAAAAATAACGCGAGCGAAAATAAATTCATGCGCGTCTTCTGGAGCAAAGGTAACGACTGTACGATATTTGTTTTATTTTTGGGTGTGCAAAAAAAAAGAAAGAAGCGAAGCGAGGGCGGGTCGCTAGTACACTTAAAATACTTGTTTAAAACAGTGTATTTTTTCATGACAATATGAGACTATGATGGAGCCAGAAGGTGGGAACTCTGTAATAAAATGAAGAAACCCTATCGAGTTTATGCTCGTTTGATTCGTCTTGACTTGACATGGACTCTGGTACTAGATGATATCCAAGTTCTGATGATGGAGCCAGAAGGTGGCTATGGCAACTCTGTAATAAAATGACGAAACACCGTCGAATTTAGGCTCGTTTGGTTTGGCTTGACAAGAACTCTGGTCCTAAAAGATATCTAGGGTGATGATGGAGCCAGAAAGTAGCCATGGTATCTCTATAATAAAACGACACAAACCAGTGAGTTTGGGCTCGTAAAATTTGTCTTGACAAGGACTCTGGTTCTAGATGATATCCAAGGTTTATGGTGGAGCCAGAAGGTGGCCGTGGGAACTTTGTAATAAACCCTGACAAAACGACGAAACACCATTGAGTTTGGATTCGTATGATTGGTCTTGACAAAAACTTTAGACAAAATCCAAGGATGATGGAGCCAGAAAGAGGCCATGGGAACTCTGTTATAAAATGACGCAATACCCTAGAATTTAGGCTGGTTTGTTTGAAACGATCCCAAATTCAATGGTGTTGTGTCGTTTTATTACAGATCTCTCATTACCACTTTCTAGCTCCATCATGAGACCCTGGGAACCATCTAGAAATAGGGTCTAAGGTCTTAGTCAAGACAAATCAAACAAAACCAAACTCGATGAAGTTGTATGGTTTTATTGCTGTGAACTTCTTTTGGCTCCATTTTGAGACCCTGGAAACCATCTCCCATCATACATAGTACTTGTCAAGGCAAATCAAACCATTCTAAACTAGAGCATGGTGTTGCATGGTTTTATTACAGAGTTCCTGTGACCTTCTTCCGGCTCCATCATCAGAACCTGGAGACCATCTCCCACCATAGTACTTGTCAAGGCGAATCAAACGATTTCAAACTAGAATATGGGGTTGCATGGTTTTATTTCAGAATTCTTGTGGCCTTCTTCCGGCTCCATCATCAGACCCTGAACACTTTTTCCCAACAGTGTACTCGTCAAGACGAATCAAATGAGCTCAAACTTGACGGGGTTGCATGGTTTTATTACAGAGTTCCTGTAGTCTTTTGCAGGTCCATCGTCAGACCCTGGACACTGTTTCCTAACAGATTACTCGTCAAAATGAATCAAACGAGCCCAAAGTCGATAGAGTTTCATGGTTTTGATACAAAGTTCCTGTGGCTTTCTTCCGGGTTCATTATCAGACCCTAGAAACTATTTCTCAATAGAGTACTCGTAAAGACGAATCAAACGAGCCCAAACTGGATGGAGTTGCTTTTTTATTACAGAGTTCCTGTGACCTTATTTCAGCTCCATCATCAGACCCTGGATTCTATTTTCCAACAGTACTCGTCAAGCTCAAGACGAATCAAATGAGCCCAAACTCGATGGGGTTGCATGGTTTGAATACAGAGTTTCTGTGGCCTTATTCTGATTCCATCATCAGACTCTGGAAATCATTATCTCCCATCATAGTACTTGTCAAGGCAAATCAAACGATTCCAAATGATATCAGACCCTAGAAACTAATTCTCAGCAGAGAACTCGTCAAGATGAATCAAATGAGCTAAAACTCGACGGGATTGCATGGTTTTATTACAGAGTTCCTGTAGGCTTTTTTAGGTCCATCAACAGACCCTGGACACTGTTTCCCAACATAATACTCGTCAAAATGAATCAAACGATCCCAAACTGGATGGAGTTTCTGTTTTATTACAGAGTTCCTGTGACCTTCTCTCAGCTCCATCATCAGACCCCGGATTCTATTTCCCAACAGAGTACTCGTCAAGACGAATCAAATGAGCCCAAACTCGATGGGGTTGCATGGTTTGAATACAGAGTTCCTGTGGCCTTCTTCCGACTCCATCATCAGGCTCTGGAAACTATCTCCCATCATAGTACTTGTCAAGGCAAATCCAACGATTCCAAATGATATCAAACCCTTGAAACTACGAGTATTTCTCAACAGAGAACTCGTCAAGACGAATTGCCTAAACTTGACGGGGTTGCATGGTTTGAACACAGAGTTCCTGTAGCCTTCTTCCGGCTCCATCATCAGACCTTGGACCTCATCTCCCATTCCTATCAGAGTACTTGTCAAGACGAATTAAACTAGCACAAAAGTCGATGTGATTGTATGGTTTTATTATTGAGTTCCTGTGGCCTTCTTCCAGCTCTGTCATCAGATCAGCTCAATGATGATCAGCGTTGTCTTACAGTTCTGACCTATATTCAAAGTTTCAAGTCTAGCTCATTATAAAATCAATAAACGAGATAACGACCTAAGAAAATAAAAAATACCTCAAAAAATACCTGTAAAAAACGTCAACTTGCGAAAGATACGTATCCGAGGAACTCTATGAAACTTTCTGTACATACCTAATTTTATTGAAAAATACAGTGGTTGTATGAAAAATGTAAAATAACAAAACAAAAGTATCGAATAAAACACTTTTAACGGATACTAGCGCGGTTTTATTGAAAGTACTTTGGTAATTAGTTGGTATTTGGTCTGATTTTTGATTTTCCCGACGTTTCGGCACCTTTGCAGCTGCCGTGGTCACGGGGGACTGAAGCTACTTGTGAGCCTACCCTCAAGCGATGAATTTTTTAGAACGTTCAGAAATTAAAATTTATCAAATTTAATTAGTTTAATTTTGGTTTGGTTTTAATTTAATTTTATATGTTAAAAAGAGAGAATCTACTGAAACTACTACCATTTCAAAAAATTGGGAGGCCCCTCCAAGAAAGAAATGGCGAAAGAAAACTTGGAGAGGAAGGCCGACCTCCGTCTTTTATATTAATTAATTTATTTGCAAAAGGAACTAACCGTATCATTAGATCTTACAGTGTGTGTTTGGGGCTTTAGCTTGTGAATGATGGGGTCCCAAGCTGGTGGAATTTTCCAACCATCATCTCTATTGAAATTAGGATATTTATTTATTTCGATAGCCTCGCGGAGCATTCTAGGAATGAATCTACGTTCCCTAGCAAGGATTTGGGGTTTGTCAAATCTAATATAATGGTTGGGCCCCTCAAAGGCGTGTTCGCTTGAGGGGCCCAACCATTATATTAGATTTGACAAACCCCAAATCCTTGCTAGGGAACGTAGATTCATTCCTAGAATGCTCCGCGAGGCTATCGAAATAAATAAATATCCTAATTTCAATAGAGATGATGGTTGGAAAATTCCACCAGCTTGGGACCCCATCATTCACAAGCTAAAGCCCCAAACACACACTGTAAGATCTAATGATACGGTTAGTTCCTTTTGCAAATAAATTAATTAATATAAAAGACGGAGGTCGGCCTTCCTCTCCAAGTTTTCTTTCGCCATTTCTTTCTTGGAGGGGCCTCCCAATTTTTTGAAATGGTAGTAGTTTCAGTAGATTCTCTCTTTTTAACATATAAAATTAAATTAAAACCAAACCAAAATTAAACTAATTAAATTTGATAAATTTTAATTTCTGAACGTTCTAAAAAATTCATCGCTTGAGGGTAGGCTCACAAGTAGCTTCAGTCCCCCGTGACCACGGCAGCTGCAAAGGTGCCGAAACGTCGGGAAAATCAAAAATCAGACCAAATACCAACTAATTACCAAAGTACTTTCAATAAAACCGCGCTAGTATCCGTTAAAAGTGTTTTATTTCATGTCTAGTGAGCGCGTAAGCTTGAGAAGTGAAAAGTATCGAAATTAACAAAAGTAAGTTTACAGAGCCTGTCAATCACATAGTGTCGCTAAGCTTCCATACGCCCGCCGCCGCTGTCCATCGTACAACCGGCGATGTGACGTCATAGCCATTACTCGAACGACGCAATCAGATTCCGCGCGTCCCCAAATTGATTTGCTTATAAAAAATTCAATTTTCGTGATATCAACATATTTTTTTCACAGTTAGTCTTATAATTGCTTATACTTTTAATTAGGGCTAAAAAAATTGAATAAATTTTTATTTACATCTTCCCCATTGCAACAAAGTTACAAAATCAGGGGGTAATTATTATACCTACTCTTTATTGCACTCATAAAAACAGTTACACAAAAATAAATTGAGATATGTACACAAAGGAGAAAGAGATCTCTTCCAGCCAACCGAGTTCGAGATTTCGATATTAAGCGGGTGACATAAAGTAATTATGTAACTTTGTTGCAATCAACTCTAACAGAAATTATACTTAATTAATTAATTTGTTACACAAAAGTTAACTTGCACATTAATACTGTTTGTCACCATTGTAAATTAAATTAAATTTGTGTTTTGTAAATGTGCCATATTCACTGGTTATGAAAAAAAAAAGATGTAAAGAAAATATGTATTTTTCATTCCATTTTTTGTCATAAATGTAAGAGCCTGTTTCTCAATTTATGCTTGTGCACACATACTACATATATTTAAATAGATATGAATTTATTCCGATTAAGTTTGAACATTGTCGGAATTTGTGAAAAAGGCCCTGAATATTAATATAAATAAATATAAAAACAAGATACATAGATATACTTATAATATATTAAATAGTTGATAAAATGCATGTCGTGGCAGCTTGTAAAAAAGACAACACTGTAGCATGTAAGTCCTTCGAATGTATCATTGCCTTGTCTTTGGTGTATGTTCTTGTTAGCTGTCCTAAATAAATAAAAAAAAAATCGCAGTTACATTGCTGCTTAGTAAGGACCAATATAAGAAAGCAGCAATGTAACTGCGCTTTCAATCGATTTCAATCGAGAATTGTTAGCAACAGAGTTACGTAATTCGCTAACAGGGAGTGGTTACCTACGTCATCTATGGCCGAAGCTTCTGTGCCTTCGGAGCGAGATTAACTTACTACTCGGTAGATTGGACTCAATCTATATGACTGAATGACCTCTAAGTTTGTCATCATGGTGCTATCCATTTGATAAATGATGCACTTCGTCTGATATCGGTTGCGTTGCGTGATATTTGGAAATCAGAAGGCTGGGTAGACCTATACCTATCTAGGTAGGTATATGTAGACGTTGCGGTTTTCTCTTTAAATATCCAATTAAGCATTCAGCACGTATATTAAGTAATTTTATGGTATTCAGAATTTTTCCACGATCCGCTTAAAGTTTTTTTTTTTTTTATTTAACATCAATTTACATCTGATAGAACACAGTACTTATGCTTGCCCTACTCATAAAAAATGGTTGTGCCTAAGTATTTCCGTTCAGTACTATACATATTCTCTGGTATTCCGTTACTCATTGTATTAAAATCCACTAAGGTATTATTTGCCAATAGTTCAGTCAGTACTTATAACTTTTTTAATGCTTACACTAATTGGTCTATTATTAAAATAACTGAACCGAACTATAATTCTGTAACTGTAAAATTGAAAAGTTTTAATTATAGAATCCTCTTTGATAGTTACTTATCTATAGCCATCCGTTTTATTTTCAGAACCATGGGTAAGAATAAAAGGCAGTCGAGTAATACATCAGATGTAAGCAATAAAGAAAAAACGATGTTAAATACAACAGAATCTGATGTAAAAGAGGAAAGTAGCTGTAAAGTGAAATCAGAAAAAAGGATACATAAAACTCAAAATAAAGTAGGCAAATCTAAATGCAATTTAGAAGTTAAGAAACCTAAAAGAATCATATTTGATGATGCTGATAATGCTCAAGAAGTTGACCTAATGACTACAAATAATAAATCTAAGAAAACAGTGTTTATAGACGATGTGCCGCAAGCTGTGGCAGCTGCAAGTAATAGTGGACAAACAAGTGTATCCAGCAGACAAAAAACTCAGCAGAATGAACAAGAAGACGAGGAAACAATTAAAGACGAAGATATCGATAAATTTTGTGATGAAATATCGCCTGATGATAATGTTCTATTTGAAAACTGGGTTAAATTAATAGAAGCTAAGTTACATTCTAAAAAATAAAGTTTAAAAATTACGATGGCTTTAGTTATATTAATGATCCATTATGATGATAATCTAATTTTAGCGATAACAAATTACTTTACTTATATTAAATTACACAATCTTATTTTGTCAACAGATTTTTCACCTTACTAATTACTAAACTCCGCTGTCCGTCTGTCTGGCTGTCAACAGGCTGTATCTCATGAACCGTGATAGCTAGACAGTTGAAAATTTCACAAATGATGTATTTCTATTTCCGCTATAACAACAAATATACTAAAAACAGAATAAAATAGATATTTAGGTGGGGCTTCCATACAAATTATCATCAAAAATAAAATTAGTTCTACTATCGGTCAAGAGATGGCGCTGACCTAAAACTGCAATATTCTACATCGCAGAAAAAATAAATTAGTTCCACTATCGGTCAAGAGACGGCGCTGCCTGACCTGAAACTGCGATACCTAATAATAATTTATTATTCTACTCTGCCATATACCACAGAATAGATAATAATACTATAGTACGTAATATAATTAACCCTACAAAGTTAAATTAGGGTGAAACAGACAGTTACTGGCCACCCGATAGTAACCGGCCACACGGCACTCGAACGCAAAAAATAAGAGTTCCACGAAAGCAATGCCCTCTATTGACCCATCTCTGTATTCACTACTTCACTGGCTTTCATTTTAATTCGCATTTTTTTCCGCCACTATACTAGCGCTAAAATGACAAGAAAATGTTTGACACTCGACGAGCGTGTATCAAAAAGTATGCATATATGTTTGTAATTTGTTAAGAACGATCTTTGTTTGAAAAAGTGAAAATTGGTGTAATTTCAGCTTTCCTGACATACTGTTATTGTCAAAAGGTAGCCTAATAGATGAGTAACAATATTGTGCTTTTTAGCTCATATTTATCAACCATCTATCAATTCAGAGGGTGGCTAGTTACTGTATGTTTTTTTTACTTTTTCAGTTACTGGCCACCCGTGTCAGTTACTATAATTTAAAGTAAACATGAATTTACTCGATTTTATGACGTAATTAGATTGTTCATAAGGTAAACTTTCGTGTGTGTGAAAATGGCAACATTGTAGCAACATTTTACAGTAACTGGCATAGGTGGCCAGTAACACCATTTTTTGTGGCCAGTTACTAAAATTATGCTTGTATTATAACTTAAGTGCTTTATTTATTAATTACAGGCTAAACAAGGGCTTTAAATACGCCTAAAAAGCGTCAGCATTCAAGTGAGACACTTATACAAGCAATAGGTTACGGCCAAGAAGCAAAATGTTCTGTCCGACATGCTGCAAAGTTGTTTGGAGTTCCCAGGAGTTCCATACAATATAAAATCGATCATATAGAAGCTAGAGGCAAGTCAGGGTCTAGTCATATTTTAACAGAATCTGAGGAACAAGATCTGGTTACTTTATTAAGCTCAGATGAAAGGGGCTTCCTAAGGAAAAACTGAAAATATCACTTCTAAAAATATTGATGTTGAAAATGAAAATGAAAAAATATTTATTCAGTATCTTTTAAGTACATTACATAACTTATGGCTGAGGCACATTTGTTGTTTCAATTTTACATTGTTTAGTAACAAGTAACTGCTAAACTAGGTATATAAGTAGGTAAACATTTTCTAAGTTTTAACATGTGCGTTTATAAATAAATAAAATAAAATAAACAAACAAAACAAATTGCATGGAGTTGGTTTATGTATATAATGTATAGTGTGTGGGTTTGTGTTGTGTGCTGGCTGTGCTAAATAAAGTGGTGTAAATAAAATGTGACGGGTTCGATTAATTGTGTGTGTGTGTGGTGAAGAAGAGTGTGTGTGTAAGTTAAATATGTGTATGTGTGTGCGTGTGTGTGTGTTTGTATGTGTGACGAATTTTCTTTATTATTATTTTACTAGTTTTATTAGATAAGGTTCTCTATTTCATCATAATTTATAGTCTGTAGCCAGTTTTGTAATTTGTGTTTGCAGGTTTTTAATGTTAGGGGGTAAAAATTGAGGATTTTATTTATTCTATTATAAATGTGTGCTGAATGTACAGTGTACTGCCTCTGGGCGTAAACAGTTTTTACATAATCTACAGGTGCTACGCTCACAACAGTTCTTTTATTTTGTGTTTTTGGATTTAGTGGAATGTTTTTATGTAATTTTAAAATGGCGTGTAGGATATAGAGTTTCCTCACAGAAAGGAGGCAACATTGAGAATATAGACTGTCGGTTGGAAACCTATAAGGTTTGAAATATGTTATTTTCAACAGAGATCTTTGAGCCCGTTCCAATTCCAAAAATTTTGTTTTTGTGGCTCCACCCCAGATTGGGATGCAGTAGCTGAGGACGGATTGAGCTAACGATGTATATGTTACAGTCAAAACCCTTAACCAGTCAAAAACCTATATATACTTGTTCTAATAAATCGGTATTGGCAACATGTCTGAGAATTTTAAAGACCCATGAAAGTTTTCGAGTTCTACCTATTAGCAAGTCAATGTGCGCATGCCAAGTAAGACGTTGGTCGACCATTACACCAAGATATTTAATTTTAGCTACTTTATCTATCATAACGCATGAACAGTTTTGGTTAGAAAAATTGTTACAAGAGTGAATTTTGATGTGGAACTTTGAGTCAGGTTGAGTGCTGTTATATTTTGTGAAGCATATCTATTTAGTTTTGGATGCATTCAGGGTTAATAGATTACTGTCTAACCAGCGGGCCACTTGGGCAAGACCCTTTTGAGCGAGAGCATGTACATCATCCCATGTAGACCCCAAGAAAACGATAGCGGTGTCATCTGCGTATGAAAAGATTTTCCCACCACATATATCCAAGTTGCAGAGGTTATTAATGTAGATCAAGAAGAGAGTTGGTCCTAGAACGCTTTCCTGGGGCACTCCATAGGTTATGTCTACTAGTTCGCTAATGTGGTCACCGATTTTGACGCATTGTTTACGATCATGTAAGTAGTCACTTAACAATGCCAGAGGGATGCCTCTGACCCCTATTGATTCCAATTTGCTTATAAGAGTGGAGACGGAGACGGTGTCGAACGCCTTTTGAAGATCTAGAAAAGCTGTAATGCATTTTTTACTCTTATCAACATTTTTAGAAATGTGTGACGTCAAGGCAATTATAGCATCTTCAGTAGAGACCCCTCTTCTAAAGCCGTATTGGGAGTTCGATAAAAGTTTAAATTTATTTAAGTAGTTAATTAATCTATTATTAATAATTTTTTCCAATATTTTTGACAAGGCTGGTAGGACTGAAATGGGTCTGTAGTTGCAGACGTCGTCTCTATCTCCACCCTTATGTATGGGCGTGACTACGGCCTCTTTAAGTGAAGTCGGAAAGATGCCTTGCGCTATACACAGATTTGCCAAATGAGCAACAATGGGTGAAATATCTTTGCCAATTTGCTTCAGAAATGATGTTGAGATACCATCCCAGCCCGCAGCACTCTCTGTTTTTAGCCCCATTAAGATTCCATGTATTTCGTCAGGGTCTGTTTCCAAAAAGACAAGAGAGGAGGACTGCTGTGGAGAATATTTTAATAGAAAAAATCGAAGTATTGCTTTCTCTGTGGTCATCATGTCATGGACTTATGAATGAGTCATTCCATTTTTTTTTTTGGCTCGTATATGGCTCGTATAGAAAAATACTAGAAAAAAATCGAAATATTGCTTTCTCTGTGGTCATCATGTCATGGACTTATGAATGAGTCATTCCATTTTTTTTTTTGGCTCGTACGATTTGTAAATTTGCCATGTCGAGTAAAAAATTAGGGAAACGGAATTAGGAAATATAATTAGGATATCGGAATAATTATTTATGATGAGGAGACGTAGGTGTGACCGCTGCTCTATAAACTTTACCTATTTGAACTTTGCTAAAGCTACTATTGACAGAATCGAAAAGTTTGTCGAAAAATATTAAAATATGGGAAGTATCTTTATGTTCTTGTGGAAGTATTCCAGAATCTGAAACAAAATAAGAAAAATATAATTTAATTGGTTCTTTTAACAATGTTTTATTTTATTTTGTTTTATTGGGGGATAACAAACAGCTGCAAGTCTGTTTTATTTTATTTTATTATAAATATGGACAATACAATACTGTACACGATGCCGCTACCGCGCCGCCGCCGCGCTGTGCCGCCCCGCCTAGAATTTCTCTATAGCCTGAGGAAGCTGAAGACCAGCGTTGCCAATTTGGCACTTTATATGCTAAATTTAGCATATTTTCTTTCTGTTTAGCATATTATTTATTCATTTAGCATATACCTAGCATATTTTTTAGCATAATACATAATACCTTAAAAAACAACACTTTTAAGAAAAACTGCTGTCGTTACCTCATTCGAACGCGGAAATTGAACGTATGAATCTCATAAAGACTAAGCTTCGGAATCATTTGGCGGTGAAAACCTTAAATGAGATTTGGCCTGAAAAGGGTAGGAAAGTGCTGTTATTCTTATACAGTGCCAGATGACGTACTGAGCTGCATAGGTACCAAACAGACTTTCGGACTCTCAGCCTTCAACATCTACAACATTTGATGAAGATCAAGATATTGACAGTTTATTTCAAAACTTGGTATTATTCATCCACACACACAGCTAATCTGTATTTTTTATTTTGATTTAAACTTCATATTAATTTGGCATATTTTTTAGCACTTTTTTTAAAAAACTATAGCATATTTTTGGCATTTTTTTAACAGCACTTTAGCACATTTTGTATTAGCCGAGTTGGCAGCACTGCTGAAGACCCACTCATCCTCTACCTACACTGTGGATAGGTACGTGACGCGTAAAAGCCGCCACCGCGCCGCCGTTTTACCGTTCTGTTGGCACGGGAGTAATATGGTGATTTTTTATACACTTGTCTTTAAGAAGATCTCCGAAATATGAGGACAGTTTTGTGATTACTTTCGGATGAATTACAAGATATTTAACAAATTATTACGCGTCACGTATCCACAGTGTAGAGGTGCGGCGGCCATAGAATCATAGATATAGTATATTAAAAGGGGGCGGCGGCGACATCGTGTACAGGAGCGCTTAACCTATTGAGCGCGACGGTTTCCCCCAGGCACCCGCGAGACGGGTTATACGTCATTGAAAAGAATATCCGTCAAGGCCCAATGTCACAGAACATTAAATTTAAATCCAAGATTTATTTAATTTACAATAAGGCAAAATATTGCCTGGCAAAATATTTGATCTCTGGGTGCCTGCGACTGTACCCGCGATGCTTGACGGTATAAATTTCTCGCGGGTGCCTGGGGGATCCCGTGGAGCTCAATAGGAACGTAGTGATTATATTCTCTTTGGGAGCGCTAATACAGCTTCGACGTCTTCTTCGTCGGAACTCATTTTCGAAACTGAGCCGTGATTGGACGCTAATTTTTTAACAAAACATGTTATGAAAACAAAACGAAAAACAAAACTAGACGCAGCGGACGTGTGGTTATGCTTACATGTTATGATAATAATGTTTTGCTAACATGTTTTGTTGAAAATTAAGCGCAGCGGGGCTACCGGCTAAAAACAATGAAGTTAATGTTAACTGGGGGCTTACCATCAGCAAATAAGAAACCGTTCAGTTCAAAAGCAGGCCTTAAACAGGACTGATTAAGGCCAGCTTTCATACAAACCGTTGAGGTCATAGTACGAAAAAGTATGCAGTTCAATATAAGTCCTGCTATAAGAGCTCATAGTAAGGCCCCTGTAGCCGATAGCCCCCCGCAGGAGACCCGACTTAATGTGCGTGAACATTAAAATGTACCCTATGGCGATCGATGACTCAGCGGCTTGTCTGTTGGAAATTGGAATGCACCTAATCTGTCAAAAAATAATTATGTTTGGTTGGTTGGTTTTTTTGTTGATTGTGCAAGCGTGGATGGATGAAAAAAGGTTAGAATATTTTTTTTCTTTCAAATGTTATTGTAATGTACTTAATGCAATTATCCTGTTACAATTACAATACAACACCCACTTGCCGATAAATAGGTAATTATCGCATAGGTATCATAATAATATCTAATCACTCAAAACTAATATAGGATACTACATACATCTAAACAAAAATGATTGTCTTGAGGGTCTTGTGTTCATTTTTTTACGTAAATATTATGTTTTTCCAGTTGAGAAATACCTAGGTATTCAAAATGACGAGATTTGCGCGAGCAAAAGGTTCTAAGTCATCTAACGAAAAAGCACCTGAAGATGGTACACCATGGGAGGTGATGAAAGAACAACTTCTTCAGTCAAAGAAAGAAAACGAAGACATAAAAAAACGTCAGGAGGTTAGTTGATATTATATTTTTTTTGTTGTATCTATGGTCAACGGCACGCTGAGCTTCCACAACAGCGTAATGATATTCAATCAATGATATTAAATGTCATTGTATTCAATCAATTTTATACTTAACCCGGCGAGCATGAGGTGAAAAAAGTTACACCTAGCATGTGGTGGGGTTTGCCATACCCCAACATATAATTACCTATAAATGCTAATTTATTAAACCAATACTTAAGAATTTATTCGTATTTTGAAATATGGTTTATATTTAGTGTATAAAATAAAAAACAGTGTATATTTATATACTTTTATTGTATTATTTATCAGAAATACTAAAATATAACATTTACAAAAAAACAAAAAAAGGAACTTCTGAAAAAGGAACTAAAATCAACTAATTCTTTAATAAAAATATAAAATCAACTTTAAAAACTTAAAGAATATAAGATTCTCAATAACATATTTTTTTTAAAGAATTAGTTGATTTTAGTTTTAGTATTTTTGATAAATAATACAATAAAAGTATATAAATATACACTGTTTTTTATTTTATACACTAAATATAAACCATATTTCAAAATACAAATAAATTCTTAAGTATTGGTTTAATAAATTGGCATTTATAGGTAGATATATGTTAAAACTAACACGGAGCATGTGGCGGGATATGACGCACCCCACGAACGTTTACACGCGTGTAGCTCCTGCGCCGGTTGACCTGACACTGCGGTCACGCCACTCTCCCCCCGCGGAGTACATTGGCTCCAGCTACTCGAAGCAACAAACCAATTGAGGGGCAAATTTGAAAAATACACGACTTCGCGCAAAGCATGGGCATGTCACACCCTACCACAAGCTCGCCGGGTTAAATGAAAAGCTATTAAAGTTCAAAATAAATTACAGATTTTTGACAGTGTTGTATAATCTCATGTGCTGCTGACTGTACTATCTACTTGCTGTCCTTTTACCATCCAAGTTCTGTCTGCAAAGCTATAAGCTGAACACCTTAGGTTCATTTCTAGATTGAGTAGTCTGTATTGTCTTTGCATTTACCCAAAAGCCATTTTTTGTATAAAAACAATGGAGGCAGGTAAAGACGAACTTTTAGTTCCATCCTTGCAAGCGATTTGTTTTAAAACTGTTATAGTCATAACTTTGCTGACTGCACCTATTCAACACTTTTTCTTTTAACAATTTGTGGAGATTGAAGGATTTTTACATTAGCTGGCATTTGTGTTTTAGGCTGAGAAGCAAAGATTGGAAAATTATCAATGTTTTCTCAATGAACAGAAAACCCAAAAAAGAAAAGCTACATGGTGTGAGTTCCCTGAGACAGCCAAAACTACTGTTGTTGATCAGCCAGTAAAGAAAAAAAAGAATAAAAAAGAACCTACACCTAAGGAAACAATGACGGATCAGTTAAATGATAATAGCAATAATAATGTCATTGATAATACACCAGAAGAAATCAAAAAAAAGAAAAAGAAAAACAAGAACAAAAAAGAACCTACACATAAGGAAACGATGACAGATAATTTAAATGATAAAAGCAATAATATTGTCATTGACAATGCACCAGATGAAAACAAAAAGAAGAAAAAGAAAAGAAAGAATAATACTAAGACAGATTTATTGCAAAATGCTGCTCATTCTGTATCGGATGTCCAAAGCAAATTGAATCAAGCTACCAAAATAAAGGAACAAAAGAAATCAAAAGTGATCACCACAAATGAGGCTGAAAATGCCAATGAATCTGAAAGTGATAAAAAAAGTGTCAGCAATGTCAACAAAGTCAACTGCAAGTCTGCAAAAAGACAGAAAAATAAAAAAAATATGGATGGCAAACCTGTCCGACGAAAAGAGATCAACGACCAGAGTTTTCAATTAATTATAAATGGTAAAGAAGTGGAACTGGTTAGGTTTGATGGTTTTCCAATCATGAAGAAAGATGCTGAACGTTTACAGGAATTAAAAAACAACATGATTAAAAAAGGAATACCTAAAAGTGAAGTACAGCGCACAATGAAATTAGAAAGAAGACGTGCAGAGAAAGCGTTGGCTAGACTTAAGAGGGATGTGTGCTATAATTGTAGAAAAGGAGGTCACAATCTGTCCGATTGTCCAGACTTGAAGTCTACACTCCCAGGTGTCGACGCTGCTGATGGGGTTTGCTTCAAGTGTGGTTCAACAGAACACAAGCAATTTGAATGTAAAGTACAGAAAAACATGGAGTTTAAATTTGCTACTTGCTTTATATGTAAACAGGCAGTAAGTATTACTTTCTTACCTAAGATTCAATTACAATCAAATAAAGCTAATCACGATTAATTTGCTTAATGAAATTTCAGGGTCACATAGCCAGACAGTGTCCAGATAATCCTAAAGGCTTGTACCCCAATGGTGGTTGCTGTAAGTTGTGTGGGGATGTTACACATATGAGGAAAGACTGTCCTTCAGTGAGTACAACCTTCATATTTTACAAAAACAAAATTGATTGTATAATCACAGTGATTGGCCCTCTGACACTTCTCAAACAAAATCCTTTGAACGTTATTCATCGGTTGACTGCGTGCGCGTCGGTTACGAAGTCGATAGAGCAAGCTTGACCTTAAGGGTGACAGTGCGCCGCCCTCCCCTACTGTACAATTCAATTTGTATGAACAAATCTGTTCTTATAATAATAAATAACTTAATGAATTTAAGCTTAATTAATTTTGATGTGTTTGCAGGTAAATTCCAAGAAAGAAGAAACATCTATAAAACTTCACACCCTTGACAGTGAAAACATAGAAGATATACAACAGAACTCAGCAACAGCCCCACAGGAGGGAACTAAAAAGCCGAAGAAAATAAAATTTTAAATAGGTACAATTATTTATTAATGAAAAGTAAACAAGTTGGAGAATAAACATACATAAGTTAATGTATCTGTTAAATATTGTCTTTTGAATTAATTAGTATTGCTATTGTCTACACAATGATGATCGAAGTCTTCAAATATTGATAAATAAAAATACAAATGCAACTGTCTCAACTCAACTAATATAAGGTGTTGCTATTGGGAGAATGCACATTTGACGGATTTGTTTAACTTTCTGTCAACTGAATAAAGTACTTATATTTTCTAATATCAAAAAAAGAAGGTAGGTAAGTAATCGAAAATAAACCTTATTCAGTTGACATAAGGAACTTCATATAATCTATCAAATAAGCATTCTCAGCGACCGCACTGCAGAAACGTTAACTAACGTCACGAAAAGTGCTTGTCGAAGCGTGGAAAATGTGTGCCTTATACAAAGGCAGAATGTCTACAAAGCTTCGAGACTGGCTTTCAGTTGTTCCATAGATTGGTAAGCGATTTGTCCAGTGATTCCTTCAGGGCTCTGAGGGTCTTCGCGCGAAAGTATCCGCGCAGCTTCTGCCAGGCACTGTATGGGTTCCTGCAGGCGATCTTTCAGTTTCTCTTGAGTGATGAGGCCTGCTCCGAATTCGCTTCTCGCCAAGAACATAAGTGGTGCGTGTAGCTCGTACAGCATCATACCTGTAGGGGGAAAATCAGTTTTAAGGGGCCATAATAGGAAAACATGGTTTGCGCGGGCCATATTTTTATATAGAAAACGTAAAATTGTAGCCACAAAAAAAACATATACGACAAGCTAAAGAGATTATCTAGTACCTACAAGTAATAAATTGCGTATAAACCTCACAGATGATTGTAAAAAAAAACAGAATATCATCAAAAGCGCTTGTCGCGGGCCATATTTTTGGCGTAAATAATAGCGGAAACGTATTGAATTCTACATTAAAATACACTTTAACGTACTCAGCAGTTGGTCCGATAACTTTTTTTTAAGAAAGATAATTGTGCTAAACATTATGATGAAAAACATCGAAAAAGTGCAAAAGTGAGGTTATTTTCCATACTCTTTACACATAAAGAAAAAGACAGAGACAAGTGATTTCGCGTAACGGAGCCTTTAACAAAGATTTCAAGTACTTACAGTCGAGATAGTTAGCACTTTAGAGAAGTGGCCTGCTATTGCGGCGGCGGTTCACCGCTTTTTTTTATTTTTATTATTTATTTATTATTAAAAAGTAATGTACACAATGTTTGCAACTTTTATTTCTTCTTCTTGAGGGAGGGGGTTAGAAAGAGAGATTTAAAGCGGATCCGCTTCGCCTCGCTTCCACTCTATTATACGCAGACATCGGAATCTGCCGGTCATTCCGGTTCCGCCTTTGTGATATGATTTGATGATGCAAGAAGTTCTAATACTTATTTAATTAATGAATTCCTTGTTATTTTGCTTCGTCCAAGTTATTTTGAGATAGTAAACTAAGTCGATACATCCCTCCCCCCACTGTCACAATGGAATGACCGGCAGATTCCGACGTCTGATTATAAGGCAGACCTCTCATGCGCGAGTCGCCGGGCATGACGACGTCCAGCGCGCCGAGCACGAGGCGGCAGAAGGCGGCCTTGCGCTCGAGCACGACGTCGGGCAGCTCGTCGATGCCGTAGCCCTCCACGCGCCCGTACAGCTGCGCCAGCGACACCTTGATTGACAGCAGCACCGAGTGCCGAGGGTGGAATACTGATTTGTACTGAAAAAAAAAAACAAAAGATAAAAAACAAACCGTTACGTATATTTTTAATTTTTTTTTCTTAAAACTCAAGAGGTTTAGGCCGGCCACACCCAGACGTAATCACGTAACGGAATTCCGAACGGAATTTCGGTGTCCTAAAGATTCCGTACGGAAAAATCACACATGTGTGTGGTAGTCCATAGATTTGTATGGATTAGCTGCGTTCGGAATCACGTACGTACGGAATTCCGTAACGGGATTCCGTCTGTGTGTGGCCGGCCTTAAGATTCAAGGATAATTTGGTCGCACATGCATGTGCATTATGTGGAATAGGTAGTTGTTTTAGGTTTTGACCTCGGTAGCGCATCGGCCGCCAGTCATGGGGTGGATTTCCACTGGATTTCCAAAAATTCGTGTTGGTCCCGGTTGCATTTGCGCAGCCGTTAACATCCACCAAACATTGATCCGCTGGATGTGGTTCATCCTCATCCTACCTACTACTATAATGCGAAAGTAACTCTGTCTGTTACGTTTTCACGCCTAGACCGGCGCTGGACAGATTTTGACGAAATTTGATACGGATATAGATGGGACCTCGGGGAAGGACATATACTTTTTATCCCACTGCTGGGTACGGGCACGTACGGGCCTCCGCCCGCACGATATAACCTGTAGTCCACGCGGACGAAGCTGCGGGTGGCGGACAGCTAGTTCCATAAAGAAGGCCTTTGTGTCCATTCTGTGGTGGCGATCGTTGACTTCCCCGCTACCTTGCTCAGTGTGGCCTCCCGCTGCTCGATGGCTTGCGGGCCGAGCTCGAGCGCGTCGAGCTGGTCGACCTCCGCTTGCACCACTGCCAGCATCTTGCGCATCGCCGCCGTCGATGTCTTGAACTCGCAGTTCTTATCAGAACATTTCCATGCCGCTTCGCCATCTACAAGGTACAATCGAAATCATCACCATTCGTCTAGAAAAGACGGATCGAGAACGATATAAATATTCGGCATTCGTGTCCAGCTACTAAGTATTGGGGTTGTATGAAATGGGAGTCTCATCTTGTCGTTTTTCGACCCATCCAATGTCATATATCATGGGGTGATCAGGGATTAGTTTTATTAGTAGAATGCTTCTTTGTAGGTAGTACATAGTTATGTAAGGATAATTATATTTATTATATTTTTTGTAGCTATTTATTTCATACAAAACAAGTTTTATTTTTCTGAATTTTATAAGTCAGAAAATGAAAACCTTAATTCCAATTAAATTTTTTCTGACTAACAGTAGGTAACATATCGTTCATGTGTTCGATTCATTGTCAAACAGGAGAAAGCAACGATGTTAGATTATAATAATTAGGTAGGTAGGTACCTAAAGGATTCGTGGACAAAATAACTCCATTATCGCATTTTTGGCATTTAAGTGTGCTGAGATGTGTCCCTAGCTCTGTCGGATCAGCGCAGCGAGCGCAGTCGCACTTGAAGAATTTAGATTCCAGAAGATAATCCTGGCGCACTAACGTAGGTGAGAGAGCGTAGGTATAGCACAGGTGCAGCATGTCGCCGGATTTGATTGGGACAGCTGCTCTTACGTGTACCCTGGAGAAAATATCGTAAGTTATAATTCCATATCCAAGAATAAAGCTAGTCTCTAGACCCTCGAAAATCATCAATTGCCGTGCTTCATCGTATCGTTTCGCTTAATAAATCACTTTTTCTACTTACTCGTTACCGTTTTGGAATACGGTATGAACAACGTTGGGAACACAGCTGTGCGCTGCGATAGCCAATCGGGGGTAAATAGCCCGTATGCTGAGGCCTCCTTTTGAAGGAATCTCCACGGAATTGACCTAAAAAATATTTCCAGTCAGCATTTATGTCTTGCTCCGTGGCGTCCTATAAAAATACTTGTTGCGTAGTACCTGATGTCTACGTAATGATGGGGGCGCCCAAGGGTGTCGCCAGGGGTGGGCTAGAGGCTAAAAATGTAGCCAACTGCAAAATAACCAAAGTCCTAAGGCCGTGCCATTGACTTATGCTTTTCTGATAAATCCCGACCTATCTCAAAACTTAAATAAATTCACTAGGTGCTCTTGACTGTACATACAATTGATATTTTTCTCATCCTCTTTAATATTAATTTGCCCCCCCCCCCCCCCTGGGCCATGGGCTGGCGACGCTGAACAATCAAAGTGGTCACCAGTCACCGCCCCATCAAAAGTTTTTTGATGGCAAAATAGTCAATATAATTTTAATAAATTACTAACAAACTGTTGAACTGCGGATAAGATTTATTGCACGACTCATTTTAAAGAAATATGTAGGGCCCTTTGAAGCGCCTACCTCAAGTATTCCGCAAACGCGCTGCACCAACTGTTTGTCAAACCGTCCGCCAAGCTTGCAGTGGTCGGCGAGGAAGTCTGCCACGTTGACCTGGTCGGCGGACCACGTCGGCCGCTGCTGCCGCGCTGCCGTGTGGGTCTCCATCGACGATAGATCGCGCTGCCATTGCTCCGGGTTTCTTTCTTTCGCCAAGAGTAATCTGTATGCAATTGCAAAACCGTAAACGACCTAGATAATTTACAATAATAAATAATACACTAGAAAAAATTCGACTTATCACCATCACCAGATCCTTTTCTCAGGCGAGAATCGCACCCGTGACCTTTGTAAGTCCGGTCTACTGAGTCACCTCGGTAGCTCAGTTGGAAGAGCATTAGAGCGAATTTCCAAAGGTCGCGGGTTCGATTCCCCCTGAGAAAATGATCTGGTGACGAGTCGATTTTTTTATAGTACCTAATACCTATTATCACAGATAATATAATACTTTACTAGTACTATTATTTATTAACACAGTAAAAATAAAAATTGTTATTATTACTTATTATATAAAAATAGCATTGTAAATGCTAAAAAAATAAAAGTTTATAAAATAATTAGGAATAAAGTAACCATGGATGTAAGTAGTTCTGGAAAGAGCCTATAAATTATAGGAATATTGTAATTCTATGTACCTATCTAGGTATTTATTTTAAAGATAATTGTATTAAGACAGTTCAATATTTTTATTACTTATTTATAATCAAATGAAGAGTAATTGGGACTGTCATAGTAATCTTACTCAGGACTCAGGGTGCCAACTGCCGCTATCACATAAACAACCGATACCGGTTATTTTACCTCAAGGGCGTGATGCAGTCGAGTTGCGGACAGGCGGCAGTCCAGTCGTCGACGGGCTGGAAGCGAACCCTGGCGGCGGAGAATACTGCGCATTCTCCTGCGTGCGCGGGCGCCGACTCGCACTCCTCACTGCAGATTGGCCAACCACATTTCGAGCACAACCGGCCGTCTACAGGGGTGTAGCAGCCAAGACATAGTGGGCAAGTATCTATACCGGACAAGTAAAATAAATGTAATACCTACTCATCAATCAAATATTTTATGACAACGGTGCTCGATGGCGCATTCGCTTAGGTATAGTTAGCGCATTCTATGAGCTTTGATACGAGTTTATGCTATTATCAAAAGCATTCAAAAATTCAAGCTTTGGTCCCTTCGCAAAATATGAATTGTTATTTTATAAACACACAAATTCAGTGACAAATAATTGTTTGCAGTTTTGGTGGTGAAAAAAGTAAAAACGGCCGTTTTTTTCGTCGAGATAAACCACCATAAATAATCTGACATTAATTTTGTGTTTATAAAATAACTAAGTAGGTAGGTACCTACTGATAAGTTTTTTTTGAGTGGGACCATAAGCTTGGACACGCATTGGTGTAGGAAGGGGGGGAGGTTTGGTTCACCCCACTTATGTCTGGTTAAAATTCATCTACACTTATACCGATTTCGAATACCAACATTACCAACTAATTAAGATTAATAACTTTAAAAAACTCGTCTGCTCTGAAGACGGTTAACTCGTGCGTTCACTAAGGGCTACTGCTAGTAGATAGTACCTGGTCAATCATATCCCATTATGTGACCAGGGAAAATATTAACAAACTTGCCTGGTTTGGGCCCGTAAGCAAACGGCTTGTCCGTAAATATTAATTCTCCACTTTCGAGATCTTTATTGGCGACTAAATAACGTCCATATTTGTCGTTCTGGAGAACATCGTAGTGGCTAGCTTCATTTTCAGCCATCACTGTTCAAAATTTCCTCTGTTTCTCGTAAGCTAAAGGAAAGTTAAATAATAAAACGAATGCCGCTCGTATTGTTGCCGTTGCCGGATAAAGATTGACGCGTCTGAAACATCCGCCGACTGAAGAACAGCGGCTATAATAAGACGCCGACCATTCGAGATCTGGGACGGACGGCCGAGAAGCATCCGTTTCTGTATGCACTTTTATTATGATTGTGTACATACAAAACATATCTATCCATATCCTTTTCCGATTTCTCTACATTGAAAGTGACTCTGTCGGAGTCAAAGATCTTTTTATGTTATGTTTTAGACTTAGTTAGTCATAGCTATAATAAAGTACTGACTTAGTTTAGCTTCACTATACCTACCTACCTTTACAAAAAAAACAACTGCCGTGATTGAAAATTACTTATTAGTAGGTAAGTAACTTTTTTTTTGCACAACGGGATATAGTCATAGTAGTTCTACTATGATAATATAAAGTGCTATTGGCCTTCATCTCGCCTAATTTTTAAATTTGAGATTTTTGCATTCACAATGCTATTTTTACACAATACTAAATAATATACTAGAAAAATTTCAATTGAATGTCGAGGTAATTCCTCACATTGGTGAAATAACGCTGGCTTGCAGCGTAAGAGTGGGATATGCTAGAAGAAATTCGGCGATGTCACTAGTGACTCGGTAGCTCAGCGGTCAGAGCATTGGACCGGATATCCAAAGGTCGCGGGTTTGATTCCCGTCTGAGTATTGATCTGGTGCGAGTCGTATTTTTTCTAGTATATTATTTAGTATCTCGCCTTATGTTAAGTGACGATAAGGCCGAAGGTGGAAGCGCACTACACCCGGAATCCTCACTATCTGAGGAACTGGCTATCTTACCTGGATATCTGGACTGATGTGTGTAATGTTAACTAAGTATATGAACCGACTTAAAAAAAGAATAAAAATGTAAACAATAATTGTTATAATCCGTTGCCCTGAGTGACCCTCCTATAGTGTCATAATCTTAAATATTAAAGATTCTAACTCTAGGATCAGCCATTTCTTATATTGTATTACCTACTTACTTATCAGAAATAAACAGCTTAAATTTTTTTTTTGTTGTTGTTATGGCGTCACACTTAGGTAAGATGGTGATAGCTAGCCAGGCGGACTTGAAACAAGCCCTACTACCAACCAAACCGAGTACAAATTGTACCACCCTTGGGAATCGAACCGGGGCCCCTGCGTCTTACACGGGTGGGCGAACCACTGTGTGCGTTCATCAACTACACGACCATATAGAAGTACCTAGTAGCTAGCTAGCTAAAAGCACTTAGTTGCTGTAATTTATTTTTCGGAAGTACAAAATTCTATGGAATTTACGTAAATAAATACCCAATACTGTGGCATAATAGGACAGCTGTGACATAATAATCAAGAAGCGCTTGAATTGACTGACTGGATCAATGCCAGCCAGCTGATTTTCGAGAAAAGCAAACTAATGTGAAGAGTGTAAACAGTTTTTTTGTATAATGCCGAAATCACACGGTTTACTTCTGCCGATTTCTTGTACAGGGTGTATTTGTAACCATTCCAAATTTTGTAATTTGGAGAGTGGTTACAAATACACCCTGTATAGTTTAGATTTATATAGGTACCGTGCGCTTTTCACTGGCGCTTATGCATATAGAGGTAAGAATGTTAATCTTTCTTTAGCTTACATTCTGTAATGTAAAATAAAAGATTTAACATTTTTACAAGGGGATTCGATAAAAAGTCTTCATCCACCATCTCCGCAAGTGAAGTATAAATTAATAATCATAGCTCTATAGATTGCATCGCGTAAAATTCTGAATTTTGAACAATCTAGATAGATAGATACACTCCTCTGACATTCCTTCAATAAACGTAATTTATTAATATTATTAGATGATTATTCAATTATTTATTCCTAGTTATGTCAATTTTTGAAAATATAGAAATATGGCGATATTTTAAATTCCCTTCGGTGAATGCAGCTATAACACGAGAAACTGTGCCATGCGTTCATTCTGTAAGTAGAAACTTGCACCTACTATCTTCAAGGATTTCTTTGTTTACCCTATCATGGACGAATATTCGTCCATGACCCTATAAAATTCGCAGTATTCGCAGTGTTCGCAAAGTATTCGCAGAAAAAAAGCAATCAATTACATTTTGGTAGCACGAAATTACTAGTCTATATTTTTTTATAATAAATAAAGACTTCATACCTTACCTACCCATCTAAATCGCAGCGCGCGGCGGCATGCAGGCAAGGCAGCGCTACTAGTTTTATGTTACACCTTTTTAAACCGACTTCAAAAAAAGGAGAAGGTTATTCTCTCAGTTATTTTGTAAAACGTTACATTTTACTTCCTTGTTCAGGATGGTTCTTGGGGTGAAAAAGTAATTTGCAAAGACGAAGATGGAAACAGAGTAGAGTGCCCACCATGCCCTTACGGTGGCGATGGCGATGATGACGACTCCGATCACTCCGATGGGGGACGGGTCATGCTGAGGGGTCTACGTGGTTCAGTAAGTTAATAGTGCTATCTATTGCCAGTATCATCTTTGATACTTATTGTTTAAGTACCTATTTATTTATTTATCAAACTTTATTGTACATTTCAAACAAAATGTTACAAAAGGAGAACTTAATGCTAAAAGCATTCTCTCCCAGTCAACCTTTAGGAAAAAGATATCAATGATGTTATTTCAATTTCAATGTTTATTCCGATCCTACAAGAATTGGGGCTAGCTATAGGCTACATTGACTGGTGCTTGTCTTATTTTTTATATGAAGCTGTTAATATACTTAAACTTATGATTATGTATGCAAGACCAAGACTATTTTTCATTTTGTTAAGTCAACCACCAACTTGATGGCTAGTCACCTTCATAAGAATTTAACCTGTTTTTTGTCTTGTAGTAACTTTAACATTTAAATTCTATAACTTTTCCCGCCGTATGAAGTGGCGACAAAGAAATAATTACCTACCAGCCATTAAATCGAATAATAAAAAGATATAAATTAAAATATCTAAACATACCTAGGATTTTAATAGAAAAATAATAATAAAAAAGCTTTTTACGATTGCGTTGCTTCCGTTGTGAATGTCATGACGTCAACAACCCTACGCATCCGCCAATAGATATTCTTCTAAAATTATCATTGTTTACACAGTTATAAAATATTATTGGAGATAAGAGGAAATCATAATAAATAATGCATTGATTTCTAAAGAAATATTTTCTGATCCAGACTCTGTTTTTCAAATATATCAAAATGACGTTTTCCGGCATTTTGTACTACTAGCGCCCTCTGGTGTCAACCAGAGCAATCCAAATTGTCTTGTGGTGCGGTACGGGGGTCTGTCTGCTCGGCAATTTTATTGCCTGAAAATCATAAGTTCTATTAGTTCAATTTGTGAATAATTTACTAAAACTGTGAGTAAATATTTTAACTTTTTAAAAATTGGCTTTTATCGATAATGCTTACGCCAGAAACCATTCTAGATAGGTTACAAATGTGTGCTGTTATAACCCGTTTTTTAATAGATCTATCGACGTCATGTAATTTATTTGCTTGTATTACTATAATATGTTAGTTAATCTTCAAATATTATTGATTTTCATTGATTTTATAACCTTAGGACACAAGTTTATTCCATTGATTAAAATCATCAGATTTGATACGTCACTTGGGATAGGTACCTGCCGCATGTGATTCTCGACAACCGATTAGATTGGTTACCTACCTTTCATCAAAGGTCAAGAACCTATTCGTCTCGGGGCTTGTGATCATATAATAGAACTCTTCACTATTTACAATATTTGAGACTGTATTATCGATGCCTACTCATCTATATGTTATGTAATACTTGCTGAATGCGGCTTGTAAATAAGTAGGTATCTATCGCGAATTCAATTATAACCCTGACATATCTGGCACAGTCTGCTGACTTGCTAATTCGCACAATGTCCTTAGGGAATAACAAATGTAAAACATTTATTTTCAAGACCAGTAAAACTCTGACCAAATTAACTACACTAGGTGGGTACACATTTGTCACCACTTCCTTCTTGCTAATCCTAACTGGATTGGATGGTAGCTAGTTAAGAATTCCATGGCTATAATGTTGTTATAAGCCTCTGCACATATATTTAGCAGTGAGAGAAATTGGTGGGGATTACTACGCATGTTTGCAGTAGCACACCATGTCTCCAGCCAATAAGACCCAAAAATTACTTCTGCGCGCTAACTGTCACCGCCCAAGATACATGCTGAGGCTTGTATTCACAGTGAAGCTCCAAATCCTACTATTTATTATTTTAGACAATGGCCCCTCCGTACTATGCTGATCTTGGGAAGAAGGCGAATGATGTCTTCGGCAAGGGTTATCACTTTGGTGTGTTCAAACTTGACCTGAAGACCAAGAGCGAGGCTGGTGTTGAGTTCACCAGTGGCATTATCTCAAACCAAGAAAGTGGAAAGGTAAATATAGTTTTTTATTATTTTATTATGATGAAAATAAAATCATTTTCAGGGTTCCATACCCAAAGGGTAAAAACGGGATCCTATTACTAAGAATGCACTGTCTGTCTGTCTCATGTCTCTGTCGTCGGCTTTATCTAGTGATATTAACTGTGATAGCTAGACAGTTGGAATTTTCACAGATGATGTATTTGTATTGGCACTGCAACAACAAATACTAAAAACAATAAAATAAATATTTAAGTTAATATGTGATTTTTTGCTGTTTTTTGGTACGGAACCCTTCATGCAGGGGTCCGACTCACACTTGGCTGGTTTTTTTAAGAACGACAAACTAAGAAACTTAGCTATAAGTTTATCTTACAACTTTTTCACATTTTAAATCCAATTAAGCTCATTTGGACTTGATATCTTCAAATATAAATTGTCTTTATGACAGGTATTTGGCAGCCTTTCCTCCAAATACGCTGTGAAAGACTATGGGCTCACGTTCACGGAGAAGTGGAATACAGACAACACACTAGCCACCGATATCACAATCCAGGACAAGATCGCTGCGGGCCTTAAGCTCACCCTAGAAGGAACCTTTGCACCACAGACAGGGTATGATTATATTGCCATCAAAAATCCTTTAGAGGAACAATGTAAAGCAGGCATGTCAAACATTACCCTTTACACGTTTGACTGCGGCCCAGTCCAATTTCAAGAACATCCTCCTGATGTGGCCCCCAAAAGTGTCTCGATAATATTTCAATTCAAAAGTAACACTTTACCTATGCAATGAGTTTTATTTTTCTTTAAAGTTAAGTTTTGCGGTCCACTGATTTTATGGTCAATATGCATTTGGCCCACCAATGATTATGAGTTTGACATGATGTAAAGCATGTAAATAGCATACATTTTTAAATGAAAGAAGTTGACCTATGTCACTTTACATATAAAGTCAATCCTATCAACTGTAGGGGTGACACTAAAAACTATGTAATTTTCTGAATTATAAATGTAATATACAATAGTTTATCTTAGTAATTTTTATTGAATTTTTAGATTTTAGGCATTCACAATGCTAATTAATTGGTATTTTTTTCTAATTTCAGGAGCAAGACAGGCAAATTGAAGACATCTTACGCCAATGATACAGTGGCTGTAAACTCCAACTTAGACCTTGATTTGGCAGGACCCATTGTGGATGTAGCGGCTGTTCTCTCTTATCAAGGCTGGCTGGCCGGCGCACACACACAGTTTGACTCACAAAAGGCAAAGTTCGCCAAGAATAACTTTGCTCTCGGCTACCAAAGCAATGACTTTGCCCTCCACACTAATGTGTAAGTACTAAGTAATTCTTTTTTGTACTAATACTCATGTCTTTTATAACTATAAAAGACATGAGTATTAGTTCAAACCATTCTATGAATGAACTTCATAGAATGGTTTGAACTTGACAATGCTATGCAGGAATATTGATTGATTGGAGTACATAACACTCCCTGCTACAGTTTTGAAATGATGTCTTGTCCTCACTGTTAATATGTATAAGCCAATTTGTTAGTGTTGTCTGTGACATTGGTTTAATGTTAGTCATTTGTTTGGCACAACTTGTTGTTGTTTTTAACATAGATATGTAAATCCAAGTTACGGATATGGAATGTCTAAGGCTTGTATTATAGAATCAAACTCAAATCTCTGCTTGAGTACAGTAAGAAAGGGATGGCTATGAATAGTATCATCCCTCCCTAACTGTATTCGAGCAGAGATTGAAGTTTGAGTTTATAGAAATAATACGAGTTTAAGCCCTGTATTTATAAACAGCTCTCAACGTTGAGTGAGAGCTTTTTATTTTTTTAACAAACTTTATTGTACATTTCAAACAAAATGTTACACAAGGCGAACTTAATGCTAAAAGTATTCTCTCCCAGTCAACCTTTAGGAAACAGATATCAATGAAGATCTTGATCTTGAGCTATCTCGAGATCATGCCTGAGATACTGATCCTATAAGACGAACATCTCAAGTATGATCTCACTTTGAGAGCTATTTATAAATACGGGCCTAAGATGGCTATTCTCGTTATAGTGACAATGGCAAAGAGTTTGGAGGTTCCATCTACCAGAAGGTGTCGGACAAATTGGACTGCGGTGTGAGCATGAAGTGGACCTCCGGATCTGCGGACACGCTGTTCGGCGTCGGCGCCAAGTTTGCGCTGGACGCGGACGCCTCCCTTCACGCCAAGGTCAACAACAAATCCCTCGTCGGTCTTGGATACCAACAGAAGTTGCGCCCTGGTGAGCTACATTTTAGTTAACCGAGTTTTACTTGACCATCAGCCATTTTGAATGTCCCCTGTGCAAGGGCACAAGCCTTACTTATGGGAGGATGGGCCCACCACGCGGGCCCAATGCGGATTGGTGGGTGTTAACGACGGCGAATGCATACATTTTAGTTAACCGAGTTTTACTTGACCATCAGCCATTTTGAATGTCCCCTGTGCAAGGCCCAATGCGGATTGGTGGGTGTTAACGACGGCCAATGCACCCGTGACCAACGGCTTAAGGTGCCTTCCGAAGCATGGAGGAGCTCGAGATAATACATTTTTGGTCACACATCCCATGACCGACTCTTGCGAAAGTTGCTTTAACCTCCGCGATCGCAGGGCCAGGCGCTAACGCTAAACCACTGCGCCACCGAGCTCCTTAGTTAACCAAGTTATCAGTTACTTAATAAAGTAGTTATTTCTTTAGGATTTCTGTGACAGATGCAATTTTACAGTTATATGTCACATCACCTTAGATCAGAGTACCGAGTGTGATCAATCATAATCTGTCCTAATTCTCTTTTTACAACATTTATAAAATGACAGTATCAGATACTTATCAAAACTGATAAGAATTCGACTTCACTACATGAAAGTCTTAAAACTAAAACAAATAAAACTGTTAAGGCGAAGCCAGTTCACGAAAATTCTACTTCACAAAAATTACTGTAGACTGAAAAAGAAACAAAGAAGCAAATTAACCGAACAGAATATTGAAAAATGGCATGGTAACTCTGTAAAAAAAATCCTGAATAACACCATAAAAACTTATAAAACTAAATTTCAAATCGTCAGATTTCGTAATTTTCAACGACAGTGATATGATTTTTTATGCAAAAAGGATAGCTTTTTTATCGATCTAACACAATAACCGAGTACATTTTTAATAAATGATCCAGTATTTCAGAAATCAATAAAAATGTACTAAAATTCGTCTAATTTCTGACGAAGCGTCAATTAAAGTTATGCATTATTCAACCTTATTCTAAAGACATAGTGATAGAGTAAATTTCGTGAACTGGCCTCGCCTTAAGTCCGATTTACACATTCAGTGAAGTCACAGTTCCAGCCAGGGAATGATAACGTTATTTTTAAATGTAACGTTATTTCTTACATTTTACCGTTAATTTTAACATTAAGTTATGTCAATAAATAACGTTACCTTCAAATTAACGTTATTTCAGCAAATAACGTTAATTTCAACGTTATTTCAGTAAATAACGTTTCCGTTACTTTAAAATTAACGTTACTCCAATAAATAACGTTACTTTATAACCGATAATTTTACCGGTACTATTGTACCGGTAAAGTTTAACGCTATATTTAACGGTAATTTTACCGGAACAATATTTTTAAAGTTATTTTTAACGGTAAATTTACCGATAAAATGTTTTAACGGTATTTTTAACGTATTTTTTTTTGTATCGTTATTTTTTTTAACGGTATTTTAATCCCTGGTTCTAGCACAGTACCGCCACCGTAATAATTTTTCTTTCATACATTCTCTATGAACACACGTTCACTGACACTGAGAGCACTGTCTCGTCACTAACACTGGCAGGTGTAGACGCTTTCATAGAGAATGTAGGTATGAAAGAATAATAAAATTATCACAGTGGCGGTACTGTGCGTTAGAGTATATATTCTGTGGTACTGTGCCGGAACTGTAACTTCACTGTTATATGTGAAACGGGTTTTAAAGTTCTTAGTGTAAGTAACTAGTGTGACGTCGTAAGCATTATCTTTATAATAATAATCCCATTCGTTATCTCATGACTGGAGTAACAGTTGTCTGCAAATACAGTGGCGGTCACATAATTAAAGACATCAGTTTATTTTCATACAAACAACGTAACTTTGAAGCATTGGTTCTCCGCCAAGGATTGACCTAGCTGTGATCTGATGATGGCCAACCAGGGACTGAATGGAGGAGATTCAGATCGCTATACACACCCAACTGATCTGATCAGCATTCTAAGAGATTTAAGGATCAGAATTTACAATTTCAGGGTTTCCATACATCTTTATGCTAATTTCGCGCTTTTTAGGGTTCCGTAACAAAATGGTAAAAAAGGAACCCTTATTATTATTATTATTATTATTAATTGACAGACAAGCAGTTGAGACAACTGATAAGAGCCTGTATCCAGTTATATCATGAGTCGAGTTTGGTTTTTAAATATTTGTCCAATCTATTCTTAAACTGATTCGTATTCTGTGCAGATATCACTTCTTCTGGCAACTTGTTCCAAGCTTCAACTACTCTATTATTAAAGAAGTGTTTATGTGGATTGTTTCCTGATAGTGCCTTAGATAATTTGAGATGATGGCCTCGTAGGTGTATGTTTCGTGAGTACTGGAATAGTTGTTTATCAAAACTCTCTATGTCATAGTGTCCATGCAAGATTTTATATGTTTCTATTAAGTCCCCACGTTCCCTGCGTTCCTTTAAAGTTGTGAGTTTCAGTGATTCCAGTCTTTCCTCATATGGTTTATTCTTCAAGGCTTTCGGGACTTTTGAGAACCTACGTTGAACTTTTTCTAGTAATTGAATATCTTTCTTGAAGTATGGACTCCAGATTTGAAAAGCATATTCTAAAATCGGCCTTACATAGGTTTTGTATATTTTCAGCATCATTTCAGGTGTTAAGTACGCGAAAGCTTTTCGGATGAGGTAAATGAAACTGTTAGCTTTCTTGGTCACAGTGGTGATATGATGTTCCCATTTTAGATCGTTAGCAACATGTACTCCTAAGTCTACCTGTACCTCTACTGGTCGTAGCCGAACACCGTTGATTTCATAAGGGTTGTGGGGATTACGATTTCCAATGTGGAGAACTGTGCATTTGTCTATGTTGAGGTTAATAAGCCATTCCTTTGACCAATTTGCCAATCGAGTCAAATCATTTTGAAGTCGTTCCGAGTTTATGAGAGGATTTGCAAATATTTTTGTATCAACAGCAAACATGCTTACTTTGCAATTCAAATTTTTAGGTAAGTCGAAAGTAAAAATGATGTACAGCACTGGCCCAAGTACGGACCCCTGGGGCACACCACTTTGAATATCTCTTTCGTCTGAGAGTGTTTCGCCAATTCTTACTCGGAATGTTCTTTGTCTCAGAAAAGCTTCTATCCAATTTAATAATTTACCCCGAATGCCAACAAATTCCAGCTTTTTCAAGAGTCTGCCGACTTGTCTGCCTTATGGTGTGACTCAGTCTGTCTGTCTGTCTGTCACAGCTGGATATCTCGAGAACTACTAATGGTATCAACTTGAAATTTGGAATAGTTTAAGATGACGTTTGCCCAACTATTTTGCAAATAAGAAAGAAATGAAAAAATAAATATTTTTTTACAACAGGGACCGAAAAGGGGTCTTAAAAATTTTAAGTGAAGCGACTAGGGCATGTGGGGTATCATATGAAAGAGCGCTGTTTGCACAATTTAATTTTTTTTTAGGCCGCATACTTTTCGACTTATGATGAAAAATGTAAAAAAATACCGTTCCCCCCCTTATCTCCGAAGTTTGCAAAGAGAAAAATCTGAAATAATTCTTTGTGATAGTAGTTTATGTAAAGATTACAGGAAAAATAAAACGATGTCTCAATATAACACGCTTTTTTAGAAATTTAAAAAAACAAGCAAAACTTTTTTTAGTTCCTCTACCAGTCAACAGATGGCCCTGACCTAAGTAAAATTAAATTAGTTCCACTATAGGCCAAGAGATGGCGCTGGCCTAAGAAAAATCAATCGTTCCACTATCGGCCAAGAGATGGTGCTGACCTAATACTGCAATAATAATTTTATTATTCTACAGCTCTGCAGTGTATTTATTATGATGGTACGGAAACCCTCGGTGCGCGAGTCCGACTCGCCCTTGACCGGTTTTTTAAAACATATCCTTTTAAGTATATCTCATAAAATGCTGATCAGCCTTTCTATTGTCTAACTTCGAAATCTATCGCAATCGCTTTCAAGATGTAATACATTGATGCTTCTTCTACATTTCTTTGGTAAGTTTTTATTTGTGCCAAAAAGAAGTATCGATGTGTCGCATCTTGAGAGCGATTGCGATGGATTTTGAAATTGGACAATAGATAGGCAGATCATTTGGGTGTGTATAGCGATCTGAATCTCCTCCACTCACTCCCTGGATAGTCATTATCAGATCACAGCACAGCTAGGTCAAACCTTGGCGGAGAAGGAAGTGCGGCAGCGGGCGAAGGGCGGGCTAAGTTGCTTCGTTTTAAGATAATTAATATAATGGGGTTGGTAAACTTTTTCGAAAAGAATTGTTTTATATTTTTTTTTGATAGCACAAGTTTGATGAATAAAGAAAAAAATATTATGATATTTTTATTTTACCTTGTTAACTAAATATATTTTTTTATATTATTATCGCGATAAAATATCAAACATACGGCTGAACACGAAATTCCTTTGCATTTACTGATTTAAAAATCTGATTGACAGATTTGACAGACAGTGACAAAGAGTAATCATACCTTTGTTTTTTTTTTGTTTTGAGCAACAACATAGAAAGTCTTTGGAGCAAAGGCATAACCTACGCATACAGCCGTAATAGTGATTTATTGTACTATGCTGTAAATGAAAAATTAAAATTTTTATTTAAATTAAAATGAAGCATTATATAATTCCGCAATTTGTTATTCCTGACTCCAAAGCCAAAAGCTACCAGAAAATATATAATTCACAACAGTTTTGGAAAAGTTTACCAACCCCATTGAAAAAATACTAGAATCGAATCGTTTTTATGAAACTCGACTGGTGTCTTTAATTATGTGACGCCACTGTATGTTGTGCGTAGTAGATGTTCATAATGGTTGTGTATTGCAGGTGTGACACTAACGCTGTCGGCCGCCATCGACGGGCAGAACTTCAACGCGGGCGGACACAAGGTGGGCGTGGCCCTCGAGCTGGAGCCCTAAGCGCGCCGCACGGGCTTCTTAGTCGTAGAAACATAACACCTTCGCTGTCTTAATTAATAGCAGAGAAGCGTATATAGCAAATCAATTTAAACCGATACCTGTATTGTAAACTAATGTGTAATTGCAGCGTTTAAAACGCAACAATACGATTGTTATTCACTTTACTTCCACGCGCTGTAGACCATCCGTTTATCAAAATGGCGGACGAGCTTCTTTCTGGAGAGTTTAGCGGAATAAATTGTTCCGGGACATTTTAATTTGCTGCTTTATTTTACCGGCTCCGGATTCATTTTAAACTTAACTCTGATAATCTTGTAAATAAACACCGGATGGCGTGTTACAATATTGGAAATAAAATAATAGTTTGTTGCGATCAGCTTTCATTTGTTTTATTAGAACCTTGTGTGAACTCCCATTCCCCAAGCTCCCGCGTCCGCCATCTTGTCCATTGTACGAGTAAAGAGTGCTATTTATATTTGATTACGTATTTGTGTTTGTCTTTATAATATTTTATTTTTGAATTCATTAAGATGTTTAATAAAATATTTTTAAACATTTATATGTTTTCAATTATATTTAGTTGATTAATTTAGTTTTTAGGATTCCACATCTTGAAAGGAGAAAAATAGAACCCTGAGGATAACTCCGTTGTATTTCTCGTATGACTGATCTACCTGTCTTTGGGTCAAGTCAAACCGATGTGATCACGGGCCGTTACAAGCTTTTTTAACCCCTGACTCAAAAAAAAAGAGGGGTGTTATAAGTTTAACGTGTCTGTGGTATCGTAGCTCCTAAACGGATAACCGATTTTCGTTTAGTTTTTTGTGTCATAGATCATTTTATCCCGAGTATTCTTAGCTATGTTTAATCAAAATCTGTTCAGCCGTTTGAAGGTCATCAGCTCTTTTCTAGTTGATGAGGGGATCTGACTCAATGATATTGGAAGTATAATAATATAGTAGGTTAACCGTGACCTGATCAGCCATTTGAAGATCATCAGCTCTTTACTATTAAAGCCCAACTATTCATATTCATTTATTCCACATGAAAGTAATAAAATGGTACATACAATAGTATTGAGTAAATTAAAGATGATAGGTATTACAAATTTCACCTTTTCAAGGGTATAGTGGCGTTAAAAACAAAGCAATTTTAAATTAAAAATAACAACAAAAAATATGGAAAAAAAGGAAACAAATTCAAGGTTATGAGGGGATCTGACTACCTTCCATAAATAGGAGCGTTTTACCTACCATTAAAACGCATATTGTGTCTGAAGCCTTATTCGAAGCCTTGGTAAACAGATTGAGAATAGCGGAGCCTTCCCGTTACCGTTCAGCATCATTATTATAGGTCTATCTTACTAAATTACGTCACATCCGCATCCGTTTGACGTCATATCTCACCCCCACTATGTTCGCACCAGGCCGCCGCCATTGCGGGTTTCCGCGCTCATTGCAGTCTCAAAATCTGAAAAATACTTTACAACTATTGAGCATTAAATGCATACCAGGCAGCCCTTGAAGGTAGGCTTCGAATAAGGCTTCAGACACAATATGCGTTTTAATGGTAGGTAAAACGCTCCTATTGTGTCCTATTCGCCGTTATTCGAAGCCTTGGTAAACAGATATTGAGACATTGTTTGTTATCGCCTGGTGAACAGGGACAGGACGCCAATGTGACACTCTAATTATCATAACTAGTTTATTTCTCTTAAAATTTATGAATTAATTTAGATCAAAAGAAAGCTTTCTTTAAATTAGTAAAGGGAAGAAAAAATTATAATACAAAAAAAGCAATAATTAAAACTGAAATAAAGTCGAACAAGTTGACAAATCAGATCAGCTTTAAATAAATTCACTTATTATTATTATTATTTTTTTTTTTTTTTTCATAATTATTTAACATAAATTATCTAACTCATAATATTTCAATCGTGTTATCGTTTAATATGACTGCTGGCTGACAGTGCATCTCTGCTTAAACCGCGTCGAACGCCTACTTCAAAATAATCTGGGACAAAACAACGTTTTCTTCGCAGATTCTTTTATAACAAATGTGATGTCAGTTGCTGCACAATTAATTCACTTCAAGATACAAACCTTACCAATTCTTTGAGCTTTTGCTCTGCAAAAAAAAAAGTCGTTATAAAATCCTTAACTGGATTTGGATATCATAATCAAATAAATCTTTGTGAACGCGGTCACAAAGTTATTACTTTTATATCAAATACTTGATTGAATTAATTTAATCGTAAACTGCGAACTGAACTCAATAAATACCAACCCAAAAATAAACGTTATAAGACTGATTTAAGCCAAAGGTAGGCTAACTACCTTTGGTGTTATACGACTAGCTAGCTAAAGTGTCTGTGTGCGCCACTGTTTGCGACATCTTGTTGCTAATGTCAGACTAGTGTTATATAAATTGCTATCGAATGTTAATTAACATTTACAAGGCCATTTGAATTTTTTCATTTAATAAAACATTTAGTATTCGATTGGTCAGCACACAGCAGCTGTGTTAGCCCAAAACAAAAACAAACAAACAAAAAAAAAAAAAATAGGTAAGTAGCTACTACACCTAACTGACACATTTTTAATTATCATCGCAAAATTAAATGACATCTTAACATTGGGAATCAAAATACTAGGTAAAGATTATAATAGATATAATAGATAAAATTAAAAGATGCATTAAAAGAACAAATTAATATGACCGTACTGCATACCAAAGAAAGAAATAATTATTTAGTAAAGAAATATGTCTTTAATTATTCCAACATGTCTTTACTTTCAGTACACAAAAATAAAGGTAAATAAATAAAATATTTTCTTTTTATCAATCTATAAAATAAATATTAAAAAAAAAAAAATTAAAACAATCAAGTTTCTAAATGTCATGGTTTCTATGGCCATCGGAAAAGCTGCACGCAGCATCAACTTTATATTCGTTTTAAACTTGAATTTCAAACAATATAGCAAAAATGATGCATATCAATAATAATAGTAATAATAATTACAGTTAAAATACTTTCATTTAATTATTTAATTAAAATCACATAAATACTTTGGAATTATCCACCGAAAAGATTACCTCTGTTATCTAACAAATCAAGTATCATCACCCGGATAAATAAACAAGAGCAGTGTGCCAGTGCTTCCCCGTGGTACTTAGTTACAGAGTACTTCGTGTCCTACATCTTGGCATGGACCACTTTGAAAACCGCAATTCTGAATGGAAAATTTCTCCCCAATTAGTCCCAACTAGTCCTACTTTTTCGGAATTAGTCCCAAAAAGGACTGAAAGATATAAGCGATTTAAATGGTCCATGCCAAAGCAAACCTTCATTTTGGCAGGGACAGGCTATATCTAGTGAACCTAAACACCTAGCCAGGATCTGATTATTAAAAAAAAATCTCCCTTTTTTATGGATCCCGCAATGCCTAGAATCAAAACGAAATGAAGCGCCGTTCAAAAAATATAAAGGAATGATTTGGTCCCTGCCAAAATCAACCTACATCTTGGCGAGGACTTTTGAACCAGGTCACCTAGAGAAAATCTGATTATTGGAAACGATTCGTGTAAATTAGTCCCAATTAGTCCTAAAGCCACAAAATTAGTCCCCCTTTAGTTTAGGAGATAATCGGAATTAAAGTTTGGTTTTTATAGTACAGGAGCCGACTTCCTATTTAGTGACGATGTTTGTAACTTGTTTTATTTTTGCGTGTTTGTGTTAAAATAATGAAGTGTTATTAACGTATAATGTAAAACAAAAGTAAAACGTAAAGTAATACGTAACTTTTATGCATTTTCGAAACTCAAAACCTTAATTTTTAAGTCATAAAATAAAAATGATTTCTTAGAGGTATTTTGATCCCGGGCTCCTGGACTATATCAAAAACATGTACAGTCGCGTACAAAATAATTTCAAAAGAAGTATGAAATGGTCATGTATAAAATTGAATTTTAAAGTTATATTGCTTTTCTTTCGAAACTATTCATATTTGGAGTAGAGAGTGATTTTCTTCCTTCAATGGGTTCACTTGAAACTTTGTACCTATACAGGGTTATTTGTAATTAATTTAAAACCTCTCTTGGGGCTGATCACACCATCAAACTGTACAACTTTCATTATAGGACCAACCTTGAAATCGAAAAAAAAAATCAGCTGTTTCATACATTTCGATGGAGTACCTACCTACGCATTGTACTTATGTATGGAACAGGTGTTTTTTTTTCTAGTTTGACAAGAAAATAACAACTCAATGTTAAAAAAATAAAAAAATACAAGATGGCGGCCAACTTTTTTGCTTGTAGGCCGATTTCGATGAAACTCGGTTTTTGCTACTATTTTGACAAGAATACAGCAATGCAATGTTAAAAATATAAAAAATCCAAGATGGCGGCCAACTTTTTTGTTTGTAGGCCGATTTCGATGAAACTCGGTTTTTGCTAATATTTTGACAAGAATACAGCAATGCAATGTTAAAAATATAAAAAATCCAAGATGGCGGCCAACTTTTTTGTTTGTAGGCCGATTTCGATGAAACTCGGTTTTTGCTACTATTTTGACAAGAATACAGCAATGCAATGTTAAAAATATAAAAAATCCAAGATGGCGGCCAACTTTTTTGTTTGTAGGCCGATTTCGATGAAACTCGGTTTTTGCTACTATTTTGACAAGAATACAGCAATGCAATGTTAAAAATATAAAAAATCCAAGATGGCGGCCAACTTTTTTGTTTGTAGGCCGAATTCGATGAAACTCGGTTTTTGCTACTATTTTGACAAGAATACAGCAATGCAATTTTAAAAATATAAAAAATCCAAGATGGCGGCCAACTTTTTTGTTTGTACCTACGAAAATATGTAATAGGATTTCATTTTTCACAATTTTGCTTAAAAACATTAAAATATATTAGGTAAGTTATACTTTTTTAGCGACTAAATTACAAAAATATTAAAAAAAATCCGCTAATCCAGCTACTTTGTCGCTAGAACGGCAACACAGCATGTAATGTATGACAAAAACGAACTATTTTTTTGGGTGTGGTATGGCTTGGTTAAGAGCCATTTAGACAACATGTTTCGCAACATTTAGGTACCTGTCTCGTCCATTTTGCTTCAAATGGATGACACAGATAGATATTTCGGAAACATTGAATTGAAAACATGTTTTCCAACATGTTTTTGTGTCTATTTAATCGCGGCTTTAGCGCGTTTTTCCACGAACAACGACACGAAGTGAATCGTGATTCACAAGCTGCACGACAGTGTTGTCAGCACTATAGTGGTACTTTTTGGTACGTTCTGGCAACACTGTTGACAATCGTGTCGTGTCATTGTTTGTTCGTAGGAAAACCCCCTTACAATCCCTCCCTCTTAGCCTAGCATGACCACCGAAACGTGATATGGTTCCTAGTGATTTATCACGTTTAACTGGAGGGAGGAAGGGCTGCCCCCCTAGCATGACCGACAATACACGATATATATATCGTTTTGTCGACACTCGACTGTCAAATTCTATTGTTTTATGGCAGTTAAACGTGATAAAGCTCTATATCATATTATCGCGTTTCAATGGTCATGCTAGGGGGGCATGAGCATATTACACTATCATATATTATTTATCGGATGCTATCTCCGACGAAGATAGTAAACATATATCTCGGATGATATATACATGATAGTGTAATATGGGCCTAAAACTTTATTCCGTTCCGCAATGCGCAGTGTTCCGATTGTAAAACTTATGTTCACAGATACTGTTTGTGCATTCCTCAATCTACGAAAGTTCGTGCTTAATGTTTTACAATCGGAACACTGCGCATTACGGAACGGAATAGTTTTATGTAATTATTTTTTACTGTACGCTTTTGTACATGACTGTACTTATATAAAAAAACGGAATTTCTCCTAAACTAAAGGGGGACTAATTTTGTGGCTTTGGGACTAATTGGGACTAATTTACACGAATCGTTTCCAATAATCAGATTTTCTCTAGGTGACCTGGTTCAAAAGTCCTCGCCAAGATGTAGGTTGATTTTGGCAGGGACCAAATCATTCTTTTATATTTTTTGAACAGCGCTTCATTTCGATTTGATTCTTGGCATTGCGGGATCCATAAAAAAGGGAGATTTTTTTTGAATAATCAGATCCTGGCTAGGTGTTTAGGTTCACTAGATATAGCCTGTCCCTGCCAAAATGAAGGTTTGCTTTGGCATGGACCATTTAAATCGCTTATATCTTTCAGTCCTTTTTGGGACTAATTCCGAAAAAGTAGGACTAGTTGGGACTAATTGGGGAGAAATTTTCCATGTAGTCAGAATTGCGGTTTTCAAAGTGGTCCATGCCAAGATGTAGGACACGAGTACTTCTAAAAACAAATAAGCACACACGTTTCGTGGTTTTCCAAAACTCCACCCCGTATGGGGTAAATGGGGTAAAAAAGCCCAACATCGATACGTCATTAGCTTTAAAATAAGGTATCTAAAATAAGGCATCTATGTTTGCTGTAGGTAAGTTGTCCATAGTAAAGGTCCCAGTATTCTTTAAAAAAGTGATTTGGCGGAAACTTTGTTAAATTGCTAGTTTTTTTTTTATTAAACTTCTATTTTATCTGTTTGATATGAGTTTCTTTTATCTACTATTCCTATAGGTAATAGTTGAAAGAAAAGCAGATTATGCACCTCGCCTTAAGTAATTTATATTGCCCTCGTGCCTGTTAGATTAGAGCCCGAGCGTTTTGTGCTCGATGCAATAATCTACTATTAAATCCTGCTGAATAGGCGTTGCATCTTGGCGGGCAGACGTGTCCCACGGAAAAACAGGCCCACTGTGAAATGGAATTGAAAGATGATTGAAAAATACAGTAGTCTTAGAAAAAAGACAGTTTATTCATATCTTAATATTTTAAACACGGGTTTATTACAAACATAAGACGTGCTATTGTTATAGGTTTTTTTTATTTTTACTGGATCATTTCCTCCTCCATGAGTTTAGCCATCCACTCTGGTTCTGCTGCAGCAATTTTTTCAATCAAACTGTTTACTTGATAGCACAGGCTCTGTATCTGCTTGTCCCATTGTGGTAGAATTTCTCGCGCTGTGAAATAAATAATAGTAGATTATACAACAAGTGAAAAAAAAGGGAATTTAGTTCGAGGGACTAAGTTGGATCCCGAGAGTAGCGAAGGATTCAAGAGTAGAATCCTGAGCGAAGCGAGGGATACAAAGGACCGAGATGAATTTTTTTTTCACGAGTTGTGTACTCTACTTTTTACCATCGACTGCGAGAAAACAAATAGCAGTACTTATACCTATAGTAGGTATTTATAGGTTATCAGATTTTGATATTTAGGTTGGAAATCGATAATATTAGAAACATTAAATAGTGAAATTTTCTATTGAACTGTACGCGCGCGAGCTTTAGAAGTGTATATGAAATTAGAAGCTTTCCATTACATAAAACAACCACGATAAGAGGGAGATTACATGATCAGTCAGTCTGGCATCAGTCCGTGCCATCAATCTGTAGACTTTGAATTTTTTCCAGACCTGAAAAAAAGGACTGATGCCACAGACTGAACATCTAATCTCCCTATAATAGATAGAATAGAACCCAAAGCTAAGACACTAAAAAGAACCTAACTAAAATAGGCGGGATTTTTTTTTTTATTTAATTGTATAACTATGGCTTTATCTATGGAATAGCTCCATACTTTCAGGACGTTTTATTTTTTTTGTACATAATTCATATGATGCGCGCTTTTTCCAAATTCAAAATACATTTATTCACTCGGTGAATAAAAACGCGTTTTATTCACTGTTATCAATGAAAAAGGCGCACTTTTTTGAGTGGCGATGGTAAAATAGTAGATTATACAACAAGTGAAAAAAGAGGGAATTTATTTCGAGGGACTAGTTGGATCCCTCGCTACGCTCGGGATTCAACTCTAGAATCCTGAGCGAGGCGACAGAGGTGTTTTTTTTTTTTTCACGAGTTGTGTACTCTACTTTTTACCATTGACTGCGAGAAAACAAAATAATAGCAGTAGGTACTTAATACCTATATAATAGTTATCACATTTTGATTATTAAGATAGGTATTCAGTAATATTTAAACATTAGAAAATAGTAAAACTAGAAGTTTTCCAATGACATAAAACAACCACGCTAAGAGGGAAATTACATGATCAGTTTGGCATCAGTCCATTTCATCAGTTTGTATAGACTTTGAATTTTTACAGACTGAAGATCGTACCAGACTGATGGGATGGGCTGATGCAAGACTGAACATCTAATCTCCCTCTAATATATAGAAAAGAACCCAAAGATGAGACACTAAAAAGGACCTAATTAATTTGGCAAGATATTTTTTTAGAAAAGAACCCAAAGATAAGACACTAAAAAGAACCTAAATAAAATTGGCGGGATATTTTTTTTTTATTTATTTGTATGACTATGACTTTATCTATGGAATAGCTCCATAGTTTCAGCACGTTTTGTTTTTTTTTCTACATAATTCATACGATGCGCGCTTGTTCCAAATTCAAAATATTTTTATTCACTCGGTGAATAAAACAGCGTTTTATTCACCCTTATCGTTGAATTAAACGCACTTTTATATATATTTTTTACCATCGCCACTCAAAAAAGTGCGTTTAATTCAACGATAAGAGTGAATAAAAATATTTTGAATTTGGAACAAGCGCGCATCGTATGAATTATGTAGAAAAAAAAATAAAACGTGCTGAAAGTATGGAGCTATTCCATAGATAAAGCCATAGTAATACAAATAAATTAAAAAATATATCCCGCTAATTTTATTTAGGTTCTTTTTAGTGTCTTATCTTTGGGTTCTTTTCTAAAAAATATCCCGCCAAATTAATTAGGTTCTTTTTAGTGTCTTATGTTTGGATTCTTTTTTATATATTAGAGGAGGATTAGATGTTCAGTCTTGCATCAGTCCATTCCATCAGTCTGGTACGATCTTCAGTCTGTAAAAATTCAAAGTTGTATAGAACAAACTGACGAAATGAATGAATGAAATGAAAGGACTGATGCCAGACTGATAATGTAGTTTTTGGAAAACTTCTAGTTTCACTATTTTCTAATGTTTAAATATTACTGATTACCTACCTAAATAATAAAAATGTGATAACTATAAATACTATAGGTATAAGTACTGCTATTTGTTTTCTTGCAGTCAATGGTAAAAAGTAGAGTACACAACTCGTGAAAAAAAAATTTCATATCGGTCCTTTGTATCCCTCGTTTCGCTCAGGATTCTACTTTTGAATCCCTCGCTACGCTCGGGATCCAACTTAGTCCCTCGAACTAAATTCCCTCTTTGTTCACTTAAACTTGTATATCAGCTACTGCTCGCGGCTGACTCACAGTCGAGCCAGCGCACGAGGGGTGGCATTTGTCGGTTGGACGCGACAGAAAGAGAAGCGCTTCCGAGGCGCTTATAATTGTATAATCTACTATTAATTGACAGCATAATAATTAAGGACTATTAATTTATTCCTCTTAATACTTCTCTACTTAAGATTGCTTGTAAGAGATTGCTACTACGGCCGCCTTTTGTGTTTGTCCCTGTTTATTGTTTGCTTCTTTGTAATGTCTTTTTGTAGTGTGCAATAAAGCGTTTTATTATTATTATGTACGCTTAGGAATTCACGGGTCGAAATCTCTATTTTTTGGTCGGTATATTAAAAAAACGCTTGACAGAAAAAGGATTTTACTAAGTAAGTATGTAAAATCCATAAATAAAAAATATAAATATGTTAGGATTACATTATTTTCGAAGTCATGGTTTGTCACTTATTTGTGATTTATTAAGAAACATTTCGTTGTGTTTTTATTTTTTGCAACTATTACCTATTTAATCAATATCAAATAAAGAAATTAAATAATTAGGTATAGTACCTTCAGTAAAAATAAATATTTTAATGAAAAATAAAAAGTTAATAAAATTAATTAATAATTAATAAATGTAATTTTGCTAAATAAATAAATGAGAATCCTACCTTTTCCAAATAGGTACAAGTGCTATAACCAAGTTTATATAAAACACTTTTCTTTTAGACTGTCTTCCGGCGGAATGAAGATCCGACCTTTTGCGAATCCGACCAAGTGCAATATCATTCTGACCTATCTATTGTAGTGAGGACTTACTCTCAAAGTGTACAACGGAGCTGATCTGGTCGATGTACCCGTTCATGCGGCCCTCGCTGATCATGTGGCTGGCGATGCGCTCGGCCTTGGCGGGCGGCGTCTCTAACAGCGCGCCGAGCTCCTCGAACGTGATGTTGTTATACAGCTTGCTGTCAGACAGCAGGTGGTGCTATCTACTTATTGTAGTGAGGACTTACTCTCAAAGTGTACAACGGAGCTGATCTGGTCGATGTACCCGTTCATACGGCCCTCGCTGATCATGTGGCTGGCGATGCGCTCGGCCTTGGCGGGCGGCGTCTCTAACAGCGCGCCGAGCTCCTCGAACGTGATGTTGTTATACAGCTTGCTGTCAGACAGCAGGTGGTGCTATCTACTTATTGTAGTGAGGACTTACTCTCAAAGTGTACAACGGAGCTGATCTGGTCGATGTACCCGTTCATGCGGCCCTCGCTGATCATGTGGCTGGCGATGCGCTCGGCCTTGGCGGGCGGCGTCTCTAACAGCGCGCCGAGCTCCTCGAACGTGATGTTGTTATACAGCTTGCTGGCAGACAGCAGGTTGTGCTCGAACACCGCGCGGTCCAGGATTGTCGACCCGTCTGACATTGACGCCTAAACAATCGATAACATTATTAAAGTTGCAGGTTGCAGGCTTTTTGTAGAATCCAAAATTTTTTAATCTTACTAGTAAAAAAATAAATTCTGGATTATTGTAACCAAATGGCTGATGGACTCAATATTTTTAAAACTGCCAACCGTCCCGCATTGGGGGACGGTGCCGCATTCGTCCTTATTGTTCCCTATTACCAGAAGCGTCCCACATTGTTTTACATTGTCCCACATTGTTTTACAATTGTCCCACATTGAAAACATGCGCACATAGATAGCTACAGCCACAGTGAAATCAACGCATTCCACCAGGGGCCGTACGTACCGGCTAACGAATCGAATTTTGGAAAGTCTGCCGGGTTTCAAATTAAATCGAGCCCCAATTGGGCCAAAATAGCGAACCCCAATTCATATGATGTCACGCGAACATTACTATCTTCCAAATAACTTCAACAAATAGTACAATATGAAATTCCTTACTTCAATTTATCTGTTTTAAGTTGAAGCTCTGCAGAGCTGCCGAAGTTTTAAAAGTTAGCCGGTAGGGCCCCTGCTTTAAAAAAAAACCGCATCAAAATCGGTCCATTCGTTTGGGAGCTACGATGTTGCAGACCGATACACAAATACGTACACACACACACACGGCAAACTTAACTGGGAAAAAACAAGGTGGCGTATGATATTTATATGATGATAATTATATCATGTGATGATTATGATATGACGCGGTTTTTTTTGGTCATTGATTTTGGATTTTTAGGTCTGTCCTGTCTGTCCCCCATTTTATTAGGAAAGATGGTAGCTTTAAATATTTTTGAATACCTTCAGTAATAATATTAATTTACTGGTCATACTCAGGATATTGTAATAATCTATCGTACTAAGATTATGAATCTGTGCACATAAATGTTAAACAATGATTATAAATAAACTTACTTTTTGATGGGTTTGCATAAGTGCTTCAAACTCATGTAATTCAGAACGCCTGATGATACGGTCCAAATACATTTTCTCTAGAATAGAGTACGCTGGTAGCTGCTGGCATCGCTCGTCTTTGAATAATGTGGCTAGCATTCTGGACCGTTGTTGGCCTGATGATACAAAGATTTTATTATCAGTAAATTAATAAATGAAAACAGCAATAGGTAGTTAAGAGCGTGTAGTCTGCACACTAGCGCCGCCATTGAAACTAGAATCATAGTGAAATAAAAACACTTAACGGATACTAGCCACCAAATAGAAATGGAATGAAATCCGCCCAACATCTGCCGCAAGGTCAAAATCCAGTCTATACAATTTGTATTAAAATCATTATGATACTAAGTTTTTATAATTATTTAACAAAAGGCACAAAAGACAACATTACAAAGGACAGACTTACCTCTCGAAGAAATTATTACTTAGGCGCTTCTTAAGCAAAGGTAAACTAGTGAAAAAAAGATCAATATCAAGGTCACGATTTTTACACAAGTTATTAAAAAACTGACAGGAGCGGTGGATTTTTTTTTATTTTTTATTTTATTTTATTAGGAACAACAAACATTTACAAAATGAAGTTATAAATATACACTTACAAGAACTTACCAATTTTGTAAACAACCACGTTATCCACAACATTACATTTTAAAATTGAATAGTTTCTAAAGTTACATATAATTTCAGATCTCACATCATAGTATCTAGATTTTGAAGATGCAGCAGGACAAACTATTTCGACGGTTATTAGCGCTAACAGCAGGAAGGTGTAGTAATGGCGGCGCTAGTGTGCAGACTACGCGCTCATAAATCAATGTTTATTAATTTCTACCTGCAGATGCCAGCACTGTGCAAATTAATGCATTTCTGAGGCAGGTCATCCTTTCATCTTCATGGATTATATTACGGTATGATAACTCATTGTACCGTTGTGCAGCTTCAATGAATTTCCTGTGTAACCAAAGAATTCTAACAATAATTTTTTGACTCATGATAAAGTAACTTTTTTAAAAAGCATTCATAGACCTCCCCCTGATTTCGTAACTTTGTTGCAATCAACTCCGACAGTAATCACAGTTACATTGCTGCTTTAGTAACCTAATATCACAACTATCTTACTTGAAGCAGCAATGTAACTGCGGTTTTGATCGAGAATTGTTAGCAACAGAGTTACGTAATCAAGGGGCAGGGGTTACATTACCTTGGATGAAATATATTTTTCATAAGTGCTTTTGAGGACTGACCTTCTGTAATCCAACACTCTGGCGTAGCAGACCTTGTAATAGATCTGTAGTTGCTCATTAGTAGTTTCTGCTTGCAGTAAGGAGGCTCTGTTGACAAAGGCTTCTGCCTGCACCGGATCATCTACCTCCAAGTACAGCCTGGCTATTTTCAAATACGTTTCCAGTTTGTAATCTACAGAATATTGTCTGAAATAAACTTGAAAATTACTCTCGAGGCATCTAAACTTATTAAAGCTATTTAAATAATATTTAAGATAGTAAAAAAAAGATGACCATGGGTAAAGAATGCAAATAATTTGTATACAACAAACAAGTAAAGGACGAAGCTTTTTATATATTTTCACAATTTTTTACTGACTTAAAAAAAGAGGTTCTCAGTTCCTCGAAATGTTTGTTTTTTATAATAACTTGACCCAAATTTTAGTAGGTACCACATGACTTGCACAGTGGCAATTTTAGGTTCAAAAATGTTTTGTGAGCAATGCAAGCCTCATTGTCTATGGTGTGGTTCAAGTTATATTGCGCAAGCTGTACAAAGGGCAGAATGAGTACGACAATACAGCGATATCAGCGGCAGCGGGCGCCATTGGAATCTGTTAGGAGTAGAATACTGATTTTTATTGTTTTTGCTTTAATGCTTAACGTCTTGGTAGCTGAAACTGTAAGTCTAGATCCATAGAATACTAACTTCTGCCCAGTTTCAAGTGGTATTCCAACAAGGACATTTGCAGCCTCTTTCCAATTCTGATTCCGTTCATAAATATCAGCTAAGTGTTGTCTGATACTTGCTACCTGTGAAAGAGAAAATTGCTAATTATTTATGTATAGCACATAATTTTTTAAGGGAACAATATTTTCTGTCACCTAAGTTTAGATGTGTCACTAATCTGCAATAACCTAATAATAAAATCTGTCCCAAAGAAATACATTCGTCATCATATTTATCAAAACTGTCTCTAAGTACAAATCATCGGATTAATGTAAATATGTATCTTAAATTATATGTAGTTTGATCACTTTTTTTCTACAGCCTGAATGAGGATCAGTAACAATTTTTGTTTAGTGGCTTATCAGAAAGCTTATGCCACGACATGATTAACTGTGAAGTAATTTTTACGATATCTCTTCAACCTGAGAACTGAGTGAGAAGCTATACGAGCTAAGACACTGTCGGCCTTTCCACAAAAAATTTTAAAACACTGTTCAACAAGTGTTTAACTAAAACACTGTTTTAATGTGATGCTGTCACTTTTTTGACAATATTGTTTGAAAGAGACGGCATCACATTTAAACAGTGTTTTAAAATCTATTGTGGTAAGGCCGTGTTATTTTGGGGGTCATTATGGCGACATCGAGACGTACGCGATCCTTATGTCGTACGTGATAAAGCACATATTGCATTGAGCTTGGCATTTCCTTCAAAACCTTTATAACTCAGCCATTTCTAAACGGATTTCAAAAAATCTTTCACTAAGTTTCATAGCTATGAATATGTTTTTATATTATACCAATAAAACTATAGGATTCAAACCTGTTACTGATCCTTATTACCTGAATAAAGATCTGTCCTTCAAAAAGTAGTTAAGTCAATTATCAAAATAATAGATCTGTCACCTAATAAATAGAAATGCTTGGAGCCTGAGAAGAGTAGTTCAGATGAAGAAGTGATCTTGCTACCAAAAAGGAAACGTTCACAAAGTAAGGTTTGGACATTCAATAAGCTCGGCTACATACACGACGGAATTCCGAACGGAATTTCGATAATGTAAATCCCGCATGTGTGTGATAGGTCCATAGATTTGTATGGATTAACTGCGCCTTCCGGAATTGGGATGATGACTAATGAATAAAATAACGAATTATACTAATAAAAATCGTAAACATATTAAACTTTTAGAGTATTTTATATACCAAGTATATTATTTGTTTTATGACCCTTCAAAGTTGGGTGTACAAGTCCATTTAAAAAGTATAAAATTTATTAAAATAAATGATACCTTTAATTAGTCCGTAAAATATATAGCAAATTTGTCTAAGAAACCATTTTGATAAACGCAATATTTAATATAGTTGCCAAATAAATTTCCTACGCGTTGCATACATACTAAAGGCGTGACGTCATAATTGAGTAACCGTTAGTATGGAGCGTTTTTGGGCAAGTCCATTTGTGTGCATTTCACACTGTGATATCTCGGGCAGTTTTCATGCTAGCGAAATAATTCTTTTACCAATGTTTCTTTTTTTGAGAGGTAGTTTATGTAACATAAAATAAAAAAAGTTGTCATCATCCCAATTACGTATGTACAGAATTCCGTCTGTATAATGTTGCCACTCTAAAAGATATGATAACTTAGAATGTGCTGAAAATTACATAAAAAAAAACTAAAAAAATTGACATTTATTTTAAAAAAACAAGTAGAGGTGGGGGAAGGGCTTGAGAAATATTTTAGATGCAACAAAGTATCGTCTTTTATTGAAATAATAAGATAAAATAATAATAAGTGAAATTTTTTGTCATAATATTAAAATAAAGCTATTAAATCATATCTTGATTTAATATCCTTCAATAATTAGGGAATCAAAAGTGGAAGGCTGTTGAAGTTGATCCTATTTTTATTATTAGAGATGAATTAATTATAATTGAAATAAAGTTATTTATTTCAAAGTTTTTAATTTTAGTTAAGTTTTTAATAAAATAAAAAATAAGAAATTAATAGAAGCAATTAGCTATTAGAAGCAGTATTTTCAGATAAATTAATATTATTTTCCAGTGATTAAAAAATATTTTTTAGGTAAACATTTTTATATTGTCTGGTGATTCGGTTTTAGTGACACTTTTATTATTTTGGAACCCAATATAAATAATTATTTGATGATTGATATTATATCAAAGTATTTCTTAATTAATATTTAGGTAAGCGTTTTAATATTATTTGATGATTCAATTCAGTATCTGTTATTTAGTTAGAACATGATAATAATACTGATAAATTATGTTTTTCAAATATATTTTCAAATAATAAATGATTATATAAATTACCTGTTCCTCAAATGAGATTACTCTTGGTTGGATAACATCCAATGCAAAATGTGATACCTCCTGGGAAACCTTGTCTGGGAGCAGCGCCAAGTGTGTACTGACATCGGTGAGCAGCTGTCTTGATATTACCAGGCTCACATTTTCATTTACAACTAAAAGGAGAACAGGGCACTTATTGTCTAATTTTAAAATCTATCGCAATCACCTTCATTTGACAGAGGAATGTTTAATTTTTATTTGTGCCAAAGAGAAGTAATTGATAGGTCTTCTCTTCTGTCTAATCCTGAAAGCGATTGCAATAGATTATGAAATTAGACAGTAAGTAGGCAGATTGAATACAGTATACAACAAGTACTTCTGTGTTATTTGTTATCTCTTCACGCCTAAACAGCTGAATGGATTAGGATGAAAATAGGCACACAGATAGTTAATAATCTGCATTAAGGTCTTTATCTTTCAATAAGAAGCAACAGAGATACAAAAGGATGTAATACTTACTTGCTTCTACAAATGCCTTTAAAGATTCTGCTAATTCTCCCTCAGTATTTTTTAGTATTTCTACTAGCACATTACGATACCTACAATTTAAAGATTATTTAATTAAGTAGTAGTGATTTTCTGACTATAATGCAAATACTTGTATTAATTAACAATATACATTTTATCGGATAGGCTTAATTTTTTATTTATGTATATATTTTGATTTGAGGTTCATAGGACTTACTTTTCAGCTTGATCTTTGTGTAAACCACCAGAATTTCTAAGTTCACTCAAATATTGTCGCACGCCTTGAAGATTGAGAGGCATTGTAACAAAATTTCGTGATGTTTTTGTGAAATATTCTGTTTTTATTTTATTTGGATATTTTTCGAAGATTTTCGTATACAAAAGTACTCTGTGATTTTCGTTCTTCTTGTCAATGGCTGCATCCACTAATCGCCGAATCATCGGTCGCCATAGAGTAGATTTAACCCTATAACGTAATGAAATTGAACCTTAAATTGAACGTTAAAACCGTTAAAACAAATAACTTTCCATCACAGAGAAAGCAATACTATACGTAAGAAGAGACGGGACTTCATAGACCAAAAAAATCTATGAAATGTCAAATCAAACATACCTCGACGTAGCCAACATAACGAATGTAAAACAATGTTTTGCCAACCTACAGGAAAGAAATAGAGATGGGCGACTTTATAGTATTAATTTTTATCGATGAATGCACTGAACTGCGCTTAAGGAAAATTTTAAAATTTCTACTAACATGACACAATACTCTGTTTTTTAACCAGTACTGAGTCAAACAAGTATGTTAGAATTAATTATCAAGCATTTAACTTATGGGCAGTACTTTTAATTAAAAAACAGAGCATGTGTTCAGTTTAATATTAGAAATAATAACTAAAAAATAAAAAAATATGCATTTCCCAAAAATAACCTCACTGACGCATTTTCACCGCACATTTCATTAATAACACATACATAATAATACAACATTGCCATTATAATAAAAAAATCAAAATTAATCCTCATCGTCGCATTTTCGCCGATCAATTCATTTGCTCATAATAGTGACCTGAAATAAGAGATACATTAAAATGGATATAAAATTACAATTACAGTAAAAAAAATGAAATTAAAAGTATTAATTATTACCAAAAAAAAAGTCATTGTCGCATTTTTGCTAAACATTTTATTAGCACTTAGTTGTGACCTGGAATAAGACAGATATTAAATTGCTAATATAATAAAAAATATTAAAAAGATTTATTCCCAAAAAATTCGCATTTTCGCCAATTAATTCGTTAGCTCATAGTAGTGACCTGAAGTAAGAGTTAAATCAAAACAGATATAAAATTGCAATTATAATAAAATATTAAACTAGTTTATAATATTCAGAATTGGGCCAAGCCCATTTCTTACACCTAAAATTAAAAGCATCGATATTTATATATGATGTAGCACCACTCTATTTTCCTGCAGATTATTTTTTAGACTAAAATTTTATTATTTCATTCAAATACCTACCAAAAATTGTAAACGAATGTTATATTGGTTAATGTATTACTCACCGAAGCTCATCTGAAGGAAATTTGGCTATAAAAAACCATTTGGAACGTCTTTTCACGCCGATTTTAAACCACAAATTTCACATTTTACATGCTTCATTGTGATTTACATGTACTGCACCTTAACTTGACTATTAACAAATTAAAACATTAAAACAAACTTTTAAATATCACAAAACTATTATAAAACAAACTTTTAACTACCTACACAAATTAATTTTATTTGTTACAATACTTTAAATGTTGCCGCCATGTTTCTCTGACAGATGACCTATCATCAAAGAACGAGAAAGAATGAGGAAGAGTGAGACAAATATAGTCGCCATCAAAATTCGTGTCCGTTTCATAGAATCTTTATTTGTATGGAAGTTGCGACAGACTGCTTTCCATGGTGATCAATATCTCGATGACCCCAATATTTATACTTTCCATGGATAAAAAAATATATTGTAGTGATCGGTTGCGGGAATCACTGCGCTGCGTGCGCAGCCGCGATAAACGACACGTGAGATGCGACGATGTCATCCATCCGCGAGCTCGGTCGCAAAAAAACGCCCCATTCATTTCAAGCAAATGCGTGTAATAGCTTCTCCGTAAGCGCACTCATACAACGCCCCATAATATGTGGAGGCGCGTTCCAAACCAACACTCCGAGTGCAAACCTAACCACAACCGAACGCTCTAACGGCGTTCCAAACATTTGAGCGTGACGTTCGGTTGACACAACCGTGGGCCTTACTATGACCTCTTATAGCAGGGCTTATATTGAAGTGCCTTACTTTTTCGTACTATGACATCAACGGTTAGTAAGAAAGCAGGCCTTAAGCAGTCCTGTTTAAAGCCTGCTTTTGAACTGAACGGTTTCTTATTTGCTGATGGTAAGCCCCCTGGTCGTTCCAAACGTCAGAGCGTTGCAACCAAACAACCATCAAAAATTATGGTTGTAAAACGCTCTGAATGTTTGTCTATAGAAAAAATGTCAATGTCATTTGACATTATTTTGTATTTTTGATGTTTTTATGTCTAATTTTTAAAATAATCATGGTAGATCCTCAAAAAACGGATTTTATTTGATTTAGTATAAAGAAAAGTTTAAATTATTCGTATTCCATTATGGAAAATGAAGAATTTGTATTGACATTGACATTTAAAGTTCTTGGTTGTTCCAAACCTTAGAGCGAGTTAAAAAACAACCAAACAACCGACGCTCGAACGTTCTGGGGCCTTACCATGAGCTCTTATAGCAGGGCTTATATTGAACTGCGTTTCTTTTTCGTACTATGACCTCAACGGTTAGTATGAAAGCAGGCCTTAAACAGTCCTGTTTAAGGCCTGCTTTTGAACTGAACGGTTTCTTATTTGCTGATGGTAAACCCCTTGGGGCCTTACTATTAGCTCTTATAGCAGGGCTTATATTGAACTGCCTTACTTTTTAGTAGGTACTATGACCTCAACGGTTAGTATGAAAGCAGGCCTTAAGCAGTCCTGTTTAAGGCCTGCTATTGAACTGAACTGTTTCTTAGTTTTTGCCGTCCCATAATTATAAAAATGTTGAAAAATAACGAACGAAAGTAGTCGCGTGAATAATCAAACAACAAATGAATTAATTAGTTGCATGCTAGCTGCTTGAGCGCTGTTGCCGTACCGTACCTCTCCGCAACCCGCCCGCCCCGCAGCGCGCAAACATGCAACGTCGCTTCGCAGCCTAGCATATCAGGGGGCTTACCATCAGCAAATAAGAAACCGTTCAGTTCAAAAGCAGGCCTTAAAAAGGGCTCCTTATGGCCTGCTTTCATACTAACCGTTGAGGTCATAGTACGAAAAAGTAAAGCAGTTCAATATAAGCCCTGCTATAAGAGCTCATAGTAAGGCCCCTGTACTGGGTATCGATAAAATTATCGATACAAAATACCGGTACTTTATATTACCGATACAAATATCGGTACTTATCTCAGTTATCGATACCGTTATCGATATTTTCGTTAAAATATCGATATTCAGAATATATCGGTATCCGGTCCCTGATAGTAAGGCCCCTGGGGCACAGAATATATAATAGTACTAACGTACAGAAGTCCGTCCCCGCGAAGACCATCAAATAATAAGCTACTCTCGCTGCACGTCAATAAAGTACAATTTCAAACTGCACAACGCTGCGTGGATAAAATTATATGCACCTACGAAGAAGAAAGAGAGGCGTCTCTTTCTGTCGCATAGCTCTGTCTCAACCGACACATTTCGGGGTTGCTACTCGCTAGTTACTGATATCATAGAAAACATTCGTTATGCCCATGAATAAACAATGACATTACTAATAGGTACCTACTTATAAAATAAAATAAATCTACCTAATAGGTGAGCTGAGCATATTTAAAGAGCATAAATAATAAGTATTTCTAAGTAATTAGAGAAGCTCGATGGCGCAGTGGTATAGCGCCTGGCTCAACGATTGCGGAGGTTAAGCAACTTTTGCAAGGGTCGGTTATGGGATGGGTGAAAAAAAAATAGTATTTTTTAGCTTTTTTCTTTACTGGTGCCATATTTCGAACTTCGATACAACTAAGTATGTAAATATGTATACAAAAAATACAATAAACTTTGGTAGGTAGGTAGGTACGTTAGTAATTAAGTATCAAAAACGAAGTGCATGCAGTTTCGCATTCGGCGCTTGACTGACTCGTTTCGTTGGTGACGTTCACGCGCTGCGCTCTCGTCGCTCGCACACGCCGCGCGTTTCGGTCGGCGCGGTGATATCCCTCGACAATGGCCCTCTTGGAGTGGGCCGCGAGCAGTAGGCTAATATAAAAGTTTAAGCGCGGAGTGATACCCCTGCCTGGGGCCTTACTATGAGCTCTTATAGCAGGGCTTATATTGAACTGTCTTACTTTTTCGTACTATGACCTCAACGGTTAGTATGAAAGCAGGCCTTAAACTGTCCTGTTTAAGGCCTGCCTTTGAACTGAACGATTTCTTATTTGCTGATGGTAAGCCACCAGGGGGTTTACCATCAGCAAATAAGAAACCGTTCAGTTCAAAAGCAGGCCTTAAACAGGACTGTTTAAGGCCTGCTTTCATACTAACCGTTGAGGTCATAGTACGAAAAAGAAAGGCAGTTCAATATAAGCCCTGCTATAAGAGCTCATGGTAAGGCCCCTGGACTGCTTAAGCTATTTTGATCGTTTAGGTGGTCCGTATGGCCCCTGGCTATCGATGACTCCGAGATTTGTCTGGCAGAATGCACCCAATGACAGCTATGCGAGTGTGACGTATTGTATTTTTAAGTTGGTACGATTTGTCACTAAAATTGAAAGAAGCGCCATTTCATTTTCGTGTGATTTTTTCCCCAAAAACAGAAAATAAATGTTTATTTTAGTTTATTTATGTGGTTCTCTATTTAATAATTACATTTAAATATCAAGAAGTACTTGAAATAGTCGTTCCAAGTGTTTACTAACGTTGATAAGTGATTCTTAAAACTTGTTTTCAACCGTAGTGACTATGGATGGTTTTGACAAGTTAAAATGGCGGCGTCTTTTGAACTCTTGAGTGTACAAGATTGTTTACATTTAATTTAGTGTTTTGTGAAGTAGGAACTATAGTAGTGAAGGATTTTATTTCTTTCCTAATTTTTCTGTTTGTTTTCAACCGTAGTGACTATGGATGGTTTTGACAAGTTAAAATGGCGGCGTCTTTTGAACTCTTGAGTGTACAAGATTGTTTACATTTAATTTAGTGTTTTGTGAAGTAGAAACTATAGTAGTGAAGGATTTTATTTCTTTCCTAATTTTTCTGTAAATGTATGAACAAATTCTCCAAAATGGATCACAATCTAGAAGACTCATTGAATTTGGAAAGTGCAATTGGAGTAAGTGATAATATTATATTTTTTCTGCATTTACACTGTTTTTGTATTAATAGATTTAGTGTTGCAAATAATTCTTGATTGATTTTGATTTTCAATATACCCTATTTTTTATTATTGTACCTTTTTAAAGATGGATTTTGAGAGTGCAGAGGATGTAGTAGTTAGCCAAGCAGACATGAGTCTAGCCACCAGCAATCAGGAAGGAGATATGACAATGGAATTTGAGCACATTGAAGAACAGCATATTATGGATTCTGGGAACGAAGAAATTATTGGTATGTAACAACTACCGAACCCGACTCTCCGACCAGATAAATAACATCTAATCTTTTATTTGGAAACAATTTATGTTGTTACTCCTAATTTATGCTTTATAATCGTATTGTCGCATTACGTCCACTTCGCATTTGGTCTACTTTCCGAAGACATGTCTCTTTCGCATTTATCTGTAGGGTTAGAATGTAATAGGGTTTTAACTGTAGGGTTGTATATGTATATTATAGAAGATAGGGTGTAAAGACGAACTGTTTAAAGGGACCGAATTTATTTGCGCGGAATTACGAATGCAAATTACATTTTTTTGTTTTTCTTAAATATGGAGAAGGTTAACTTCAATATTTTCTAAGTTTGTACTTTATTTTTTCTCAGTTACGTCACCAAAGTACCAAGATAAATATGGAGAAATTAACTTCCATATTTCCAACACTTTTTCTTTTTTTTCTTTTCTTCGTAATACGTCACTGAAGTATTCGGTAATTCATAATTGTTTATTCGCCATAAATAGGGTGTTACAGTGATGGTCAGAAATAAATTATTGTTTCTATTTATCTATACAATGATAGCATGCAAATATTTATATCTTAAACTTAAATGTACAATTATAAATGTGTCTAGTGTACTGTATGTACTGGCAAACTAAAATGAGATAGATAGTCCATGCATATACCGTATTTTTAAATGTTTATTTTTTTATTTGTTTATGCTTCAAGAATCCATCGACGGAGTAAAATGTATTTTCGAGTAACCACTCGCACTGGACTATTAAAATTTTAGGTACAGAGAAAAGAAAAAATAATATTAAATAGAAGTTAACCTTCTCCATATTTATGTAATCCTATTACTTAAGTGATGTATTATGAAGAAAAAAAAATTGCATTTGTATTATCATGTAAAGGAACAAAAAATTTTTACCCTTTCCCATATTTATGTGAAAAATTGCGAAATAGACTTTCTACGTAATGGACCAAGTGGATCAAATGTGATGTGGGTGTAATGCGACTAAACATTTAGAATATGTGGGAAGAAGTCTAGTATTCAGCTGATCTGATTTCTTTGAACCAATGTGACTCTGACAAAGAAATAAAGGTATTAAAAATTGTTGTTTAGTTTCAGAGTTTATGGGAGATCAATTCAATCTGCAAGAATATTCTATACATGACGATCAAACTTCTGGGATGACAACAACTGAAGATTCAAATGTAAGTCTCGTCAAATTATCATGAAACTTTCATATTTTTTTTTGCATTTATATCTCACTTTTAACTAGGCTTTTTGTTTCCAGCAACAGAGTCTATTAGCAAATCAATCTGAGACTATTGATTTGCAATTTGAACCCCAAGTGATAACACCTTCCAGGCTAGAAGTAAAGGGAAAACCAAAGTATATAGCTGTGAAGGTAATTCAAAATCCTTTTACATGAGACTTAATTATCAAAATAAATAATTATTTTATAAAGTTTGATGATGCGTTCAACCAGCATTCAGATACCTAATACCACAGATAATATAATACTATACTAGCTAATACCACAGATAATATAATACTTAGTTTTTGTCACAGGCCGCAACACCGTTTTCAGCACCTAAAAAGTCAGAAACTCCTATAGCGATTGCTCCACGCCAGATCGCAATAGCTCCTAAGCCCCCGAGACTAGCCCCACAATTAAAGCAAGTCAATTCGCAACCAGTTGCGTTAGTTATGAATCCGTCTCATGGAAAAAAAAAGCTACCGATAACTAAAGTTGTTAGGAATGCTTCTCAGCCGGGGACAATTCTTGGTAAGTTAGCCATAAGTTTTAGATTAATGCATGTCAAATTCTCATTATTTAACTAACAATTTTGGCCCTACCATGGTGTCTGAATATTTTTTATGTTTGCAGCACAAATAGGAAAGCAACTTGTAATGGTGCCTACATCTTTTAGTGGACAGAAAATAAAATTGGTTACAACTGGCAACCAAGGGATGTCTACTGTGCAATATATAAAAGCTGATTCTGATCAGGTTAGAATTTAATATGATTTATTATAGGTCATAATTTACTTTTTACATTACATGTAGTCAAACCATTCTTGTATCTGATTTCAGGCTCAATTGATACCAGCCCAAAATATTTCTGGATTACAGACAAATAAACCAGTGATGGCTAAAGTTATAGTTCAAGGTATTTTTTTTTATTATATCTGTTTTTTTTGGAGATAATAATTTTTGGACATTAACTTACCTACTTTATGAAATACTAGTTTCCGCCCGCGACTTCGTCCTCGTGGACATTCCATAAAATCCTCATGTCTTAATTTCATTAAATTCTGATCAGCCGTTTTTACGTGATTAGGGGGGTTCCCACCAAGCGCGCTGCCTCGCGAGGCAGGAGGTTTGGCGCACGGGCCTCGCACGAGGCTGCTCGCTTTGTGGGGACCCGCCTAATCACGTAAAAACGGCTGATCAGAATTTAATGAAATTAAAACATGAGGATTTTATCGAATGTCCACGAGGACGAAGTCGCGGGCGGAAGCTAGTTCATAATATTCAGAATTGTACCCAGAGATATTCAGAATAGTATCCCGTTCCCGTTTCCTTTCCCGTTCCCGTCCCTGTCCCCGTCCCCTGGATGTGCATGTCCAGGTCCAATCATGTCCACCGTGTTGGACTTCAAAATAAATGTAATTTTCGCAATCACCATCCCATGAAAAATCTTCAAGAACGACATCCACATCGATTTTCATGTTTACTTACCCATTTACACCCTAAGGGATGATTTTCAAAATTACAAAATATATGTTTGCCTATTTATTTTTAGATGTGCTCCTACGTAGTTTAAAGTTGTAATGTCTATTTTATATTATTTTTCCATACAAAATTTGAACCCCATTTTCACCCCTTTAGGGGTCAAATCATGTCCACCGTGTTGGACTTCAAAATAAATGTCATTTTTGCAATCGTCATCCCAGAAAACCCCAATAACGACATCCATATCTATTTTTGGGTTTTTTTACCCTTTTTCACCCCCATTTTATACCCATAAGGGTTGACATACTAACAATAACAATAAACGTTGCGTTAGATTTCCATCCATAAGCCTAAATTATAAATTTAGCGATTTTTACTTCGAAAATAAAGGATTTTCTTTGTACGCGCTACACGTACATTAAGAAAAGGGGGTTGGTGAATGTAAAGTCACTGGTTATGGTAAAGTATAAAAGTTTATTCTAAACACGCGATAAATATAAAACAATGGTAAACTATGGTAGATTAAAATATAGAGACGTAACTAGGATGGTATGTGAGATGGTAATAGTATACGCGCGATTGGTATGGTGGTAAGTGTGCGACTAAATTAGTTGAAAAACATATAATAAGGTTAAACGCCGCGCGGTGCATGAAATGCTTACAGTGCAATACACACGCGCCGGCGGGCGCGGGCGGCGCGCCGAAGTTCAATGTACTAGCATTATATATTCTGTGGTACTAGCTCGTACATGCTCCCGGGCGAGAAAAAAGTGGGTGGTGAGATGGATGATTACAAGAGTTGGTTAGTGTGGTAAAAGATGGTAATGACATGTGGTGATTTAAACAAGGTGATTCAATAAGTACTTATATTATGTTAGTTAAATTATCTACTAAAATGGTTGCGAAAGTTTGGCTTCGTTGCCTTATCTAAACGCGCACTTTGGTTTTGCACTTTAGACACACTAGGCTTTTAAGCCTCCTTTACATCACTAACACTAGTACACTATCACTACACGTATCGTGAAGCTCGCTGCGAGTGGCAGCGCTTCGCGCCAGACGGCGCGCGCGCAGCCGGCTCCACCGCAGACGGCCCGCCCAGGCGAGCCCTGCGACGACTGCTGCACCCCAGCACGTCAAAATCAAAATCAAAATCAAAAAATCATTTATTCAGTCTAGGCTGTTACAAGCACTTGTGAATGTCAAAGAAGCTACGCCATCGGTTCGCAAACCCTGAGCGGGAGACCTTGTAACGAGAAGAACCGGCAAGAAACTCGTCAAGGGCTGCTTTTTTCTCCCTGTATATTTCATACAGAGTCGTCAACATTGAAAAATGAGCTCCACATTTAAAGTGAGGTCATTTTCCATCACAATAATTAACAAAAGTTTGTACACAATGGGTAGGTAGGTTGAAATTAAATACCTACTACATATCAGATAGTTAATTGTGAGAGTAAATAACTTTCAACTAGTTGAGAAATCAGTAATCGCTATGTCTGCTACTCGAAAGTGCACCTAAGTAGGCAAAATTTACCAAAAAATACTTGATACAACACATAAAAATTAACAAAAAAAAAACGCAATTCTTACAATTCAATATGCGTTAGGATAGGTACTCAGAAGCAGACCCATTCCCACTGGCAGCACCCGTTCACGAGCATGACGCGTGGACCAGCCATCGCTTCGCTCAACCATATTTGAGGGAACGTAACGACCCGCCCCACACGACACCACCGCAGAAATGATTAAAGAGAGCATGACATACTTAGGCTACCCATCCTAAGGCACTGAATTGAAAACTAATATCCAAAAGCTTTTCATAGGCCTTTACTTACAAAAACTACTGACTATAGAAAGCAAAATGATTGCAATAAAAAAAAGAGAAATCAAAACAAGGTTTACTTGCCTATTAGTTTTATGTTTTGAGTAAGAAGTGCCATACATATTGATAACATCAAACAGAGAAAAAAATATATATAAATATACGACGCCCTTAGTACAAGCAGACAGAAGCAGACCCATTCCCACTGGCAGCACCCGTTCACGAGCATGACGCATGGACCAGCCATCAAATCAAATCAAATCAAATCAAATAATCTCTTTATTGTTCTAATTGTGGTTACATAACGGTCTTATTAAACTAAATTTAGTGGAGTCCCTCACAATTAACCTATTAAAGGCGTACAATGTCATCAAGCACACTAAACATATACTATTGAAAATATACTTATTTTATATTAATACGTCTTTAAGTCAAACAATTCTCGCACATCATAAAAGTTATTTTCATTTAACCATTTAAACAACTTGTTTTTAAATGCAGTATTGGAACTAATCTCTTTAATATTGACAGGTAATTTATTATATATTTTAATACACATTGCCAAACAGCTATTTCTATATTTAGCCGATCTGGGAATATCGGTATATACAAGTCTGTTGGGGTCTCTTTTAAGTCTAGTATTTACGTCAAATGCTCTTTTAAAATGATTACTGTGTTTTCTCACAAAAATAGAAATTTCGAATATATAAAGTGATGGTAACGGCAGCAAACCAAGACTTTTAAAATATGGTTGACAAGATACGTCAGGTGCAATACCACATATTGCCCTAATACATTTTTTCTGTGCAACAAATATCCTATTTTTTTCCGTACTATTGCCCCATATTACTATACCGTAACGAATGATCGACTCTATATAAGCACGATAGGTCATGATGGCTGTTTTTAAATTTGTCACGTTTCTGACTTTCCTTAGAGCGAATACAAATTTATTGATTCTCTTGCATAGGTTGTCCACATGTAATTTCCAATTTAAATCCGGGTCTATAGTTAAACCAAGAAACTTAGTTTGTGTCGCTTCCTTTATTTTGTCTACGTTAAGTTTAATACTATATTTAGATTGTTTTGTTTTATTGAATTGAATAAAATTACATTTGTCAAGATTAATTTTTAAATTGTGTAATTCCAGCCATTTTATTATTTTGTCAATATTATTATTTATGTCAATTTCATGGTCATTATTTGAATTGTATTTTTTATCAGAAGTCACAATTATCGAAATGTCATCCGCAAATAATATTAATTTATGATTAGTTATTTGAGTTATGTCATTAAGATATAAAATAAATAGAATTGGTCCTAATATACTCCCCTGCGGGACTCCGTATTTATTTTCTTGATATTTAGATGAATGCCAGACTAACTCCTTATTTATGACTTTTTTTATTATAACTGTTTGTCGTCGGTTCGTTAAATAGGACTTAAACCATTGAAGTGGTATGCCTCTGATCCCCATCGATTCTAGTTTTAGCAATAGTGTTTTGTGTGAGACAAAATCGAATGCCTTGGATAAGTCAAAAAATAGACCCGTAGTCATGTTATTATTATTTACATTTGTCAACACTGAGCGTATTAAGTTAAAAACAGCTAGCGTTGTTGACTTTTGCTTTCGAAAACCGTATTGATCTGCATTGATTATATCAAATTTATTGCAATAATCTAGTAACCGCTTATACATGCATTTTTCGAAAAATTTTGCAAGAATGGATATTAATGTAATAGGACGGTAATTTTCTACTTTATCCTTTTCGCCTTTTTTATATAGAGGTTTTACAAGTGACAGTTTTAGGTTTTCAGGGAAGGTCCCCGAAGCGAATGAAAGATTTATTAGGTGAGTTAATATAGCACTCAATTCAGTAGTACACTTTTTGATTATTTTAGTACTTAGGCCGTCATATCCCTCAGAATTTGTCGTGTTCAAAGTCATTATTTCTTTTAAGACTTCTGCTTTCGTCATTGGTCTAAGATACATTGAATTAGGATTAGAAATACCCTTAATATTAAAACTTTGATTAGCAGTACAAGACGACGAAGTATTTGTCGATTCAATAAAGTGATTATTGAAGCACGTAGCTATGTCCTTGGGGTTTGTCAAATTTTTATTATTAATATTTAATTTTTCAATACCGTCATCAAAATTTGTATTAGAAGTTTCGTTTTTAATAACCGACCAGGTGGCTTTACATTTATTTTTACTGTTGTTTATTGCTTTTATGTTGGCTTTTCTTCTGGATAATTGTATACATTTTTTTAAAATAGAAGAATAAGTTAAATAGCTATTTTTATTTGATAAAGTTTTATTTTTATAATATTTAAAGCGTAAATATCTCTTGCTTTTACAACTTTTTTTAAGCCCTTTGCTAATCCATTTTTGCTTGTTTTCTTGTATGTTATTTACTTTTATTCTTATTTTTGGAAAGCATAGATTATAGAACATCGCTTCGCTCAACCATATTTGAGGGAACGTAACGACCCGCCCCACACGACACCACCGCAGAAATGTTTAAAGTGAGCATGACATACTAAAGCTACTCGCATTAAGGCGTCGTCGAGTCAAAAAGCTTACAATAAGTTTTAAGTAGGTAGGACAATTCCCTCAATTTTCACATAGAATAGAAAAATCTACGACCAGGCTGTTTTATCAATTAAATAATCTTTAACGGTATAGTATCCTTTTTTGAGAAGACAATTTTTTACATGAGACTTAAAGTTTTCAAATGGTAAATCCAAAATATTACTTGGAATTTTATTATAAAACTTTATACCAAGACCTATGAAAGAACCACGGACTTTTTCTAATCTATACTGAGGCATTACAAGTTTGTCTTTATTTCTGGTATTCCGATTGTGCCAATCACTATGCTTTGTATATAAGTTAATATTGCGACGCACGAAAAGTATGCAGTTTAATATAAATTGAGATGCTGCTGTCAATATACCAATCTCTTTGAATCTATCCCTAAGAGATGTTCTAGAACTTAGTTGATAAATAGCTCTTATTGCTCGTTTTTGTAAAACAAAAATAGTATTTATATCGGCTGCTATCCCCCATAAAAGAATACAGTATGACATAATGCTATGAAAATAACTGAAATACACTAATCTGGCAGTTTCTTCATCTGTTAACTGTCTAACTTTTCTAATGGCATAGGCAGCAGAGCTGAGCTTGCCAGCCAGAGCTGCGATATGCATATTCCATTGAAGTTTACTGTCAAGAGTAACACCCAAGAAAACTGTTGAATCGAGCAAATCTAATTTCTCATTATTGATAACAATTTCAGTGGGATTCGCCTGTACATTAGGTAAAGCGAATTTAACACATTTCGTTTTCTTAGCATTAAGCTGGAGATTATTAACATTAAACCAAGCAAGAACCTGCGAGAGTGCTTTGTTCACATCGTCAAAATCAGTTTTATTCCTGTCAACTTTGAATATTAAAGAAGTATCATCTGCGAACAAAACAATATCACAGAATTTTTCTGCAAAAAAGGGTAAATCATTTATATATATTAAAAATAAGAAAGGGGCCAAAATGGATCCTTGCGGAACGCCCATTTTTACATGAGAACCTGACGAACTTATTCCATTGATATTAACTGTTTGAGTCCTGGAACTGAGATACGACAGTATTAATTTTTGAGCATTATTTTTTACACCGTAATGATTCAGCTTCAACAGCAGCGTGCAATGGTCCACGCAATCAAAAGCCTTGGACAGGTCGCAGAAAATGCCAAGGGCATTCTGAGACCCCTCCCAAGCCTCAAAGACATGCTTCAAAAGCGCAACCCCAGCATCAGTTGTGGAACGACCTTTCGTAAAACCAAATTGTTTGTTGTGCAAAAGTTTATTTACATTAAAATGACATAATAATTGCTCAAGTATTATTTTTTCAAAAATCTTGCTTAGGGCAGGTAATATCGATATTGGTCTGTAATTGCTAGGGTCTTCTTTATCTCCTGATTTAAACAATGGTATTACCTTGCTAAACTTCATAAGATCAGGAAATATTCCTTGATCAATACACTGATTAAAAACGTCAGCAAGATAAGGGGCAATAGTATACACAATATTTTTAATAACCTTAACTGATATGCCCCATAAATCAGTGGAGCTTTTCATTTTTAGAGAATTGAAAGCTTTAATAATATCTAAAGCATTAATACATTTAAAATTAAACAATGAATCACTTTCAGCCACATGTCCCTTTAGCACAGATACAGCAGCCGCTGGTGAGGAATCCAAATTTGATGTAGTTTCTACTGGTATGTTTACAAAGAACTTATCGAAAATATTAGCAATTTCTTTATCTGAGTTTATTAATTCATTATTAATTTTAAGCGTTAGGCTATTTTCCCGTGCTTTAGTTTTACCAGTTTCACGATTAATGACATCCCAGGTTGTTTTAGTTTTGTTACTCGAGTTTTTAATTTGCTTTTTAATGCAGTTAGACTTTGCAACTGCACATAGTATTTTGAAAGTCTTCGAGTATTTTTTAACATGTTCTAAGAAACCTGGGCTTTGGTTCGTTTCTCTAAGTTTGTATAGTTCATAAAGTCTGTTTCTACTTTTATAAATACCTGTCGTAGCCCAATCGCAGAACCGTAACTTCTGAGTACATTTAATTGTCTTTGTTTTAAATGTTTTATCAAACTCATTAGTAACTAAATGAAATAGGTTCCCGTACAAAACATCAGGATTATCCGAATTCCATGGCATTAAAGAAATTTGTTCATCAATGTTGGTTTTAAAATTGTCCAATCCCTTTTTTGTGATAGGTCTGCATTCTACAGTCTTAGGCGTATCTATGACGTTCACAGCATATGAGACTTTCAAACCGTAATGGTCAGATGAAATATTACTAAAAACAAATTTGTTTTCCGGATCACATTCTGAAAAAACATTATCTATGCAAGATCTACGTAGATGACGACGTAATGGTGGACGTCATGAAATGAGATGACGTCAGCTACTCCTTCCCGAGATTTCATCTCCTTGATCTGGTCTTCAAGAAGTTTAAGATCTTTTTTGAAACCACTCAATCCTATTACCATGGTAGAGTTGGGAAGCGTGCTGTGTATTATATTATTTACAGGTGGTATCGCTGGCGTCAAAATGTCTGGTTGAATGTTTATGACTGCCTCGTTTTTCATGACGCAGCCGTTTCCGAGTAAGTTGTTTCGCCGATATAAGTCGATTATTCTTATAGGACATTCGCCTCGCCACAACACGAAAAAATATGTGTATTTATCTTTTGAAGCTGAGACCACAAGTGGGCATATGAGGTGGTACTGGTTTTGTAGTTCTTGGTACTTAAATCTTTTACACACAGGCGTTCGTCACCTTTGAATTGGTAAAGCGGCGTATCAACTGCGTATAATTGTGCATCTATATCATGTAGAATAATAACACCGTTGATTAATCCATAGCGACGGCGGCGAGCAGTCGCGTGCGCCTTTTGCTGACCGAGTAATATTCGGTTATAGTAGTTGTATTCGTCGTATCCATGACCTATTTGTAATAGGAATACGTCACATTGTGTCTTTGGTTTCAGTTTCGAACATATGGTTCCGAGGTGAGTGACATACTTATTCAGCATTTCTGTGCTTTGCCGATATGGATTTAAATCGTTATAAAGTACGATATTCCATTCATCTCGGATTAAATACAAAGATGATGTTTTATCTAAGTACATGTTTTGGTTTTTGTTGAATGGTAAAATATTAGGTATGTGAACTACTGATGTAAACAAACATGTAAACAACATCAGCAATAATGAAAAATAACTGGTCGTCAAGGTAATTTGGTCTTGTTTTTTCTTGTGGTAGGTCGAGTTGGAATTTCTGGTTCGGACTTGTGGGGTTCAGGTAAGATTTTGTGCACGGGTTCTGTCTCCTCTTGGTTACTGGGGACTGGTAGAACTGACAGCTTGATGGTAGGCCTTTTCATAACACCATTCTTGGTTTTTACAGTGACTACTCTGACATAACCATCCTTGCCGGGGTGAAGCTCAATTACTCTGCCCAAAGCCCACTTTCCAGCAGGTAAGTTGTTATCGTGTATGATTGCAATATCATCGATTTTTATATTTTCTTTCGGTTGTCTCCATTTCGACCGCGCTGATAGTTGAGTGAGATATTCGGCTTGCCAACGTTTCCAGATATCTTGAAAAATTTTCTGAGTGAGCTGCCATCTGGTTCTTAGATCTCTTTCGGTCTCAAATATGGTAAGAGTTGGTCCGCTAGACAGGAAATGTGATGGTGTTAAATAGTTCAGGTCATCAGGATCCTCAGACAATGGGCACAGAGGTCGAGAGTTTAGGCACGCTTCTATTTGAGTTAGGATGGTGGTGAATTCCTCGTAAGTGAGTTTTTGCTCACCTATTACTCTCTTTAAATGGTATTTGAGGCTTTTCACGGCCGCCTCCCATAGACCTCCAGCCGTGGGCCACGACGGTGCGTTAAAGTGCCAGTCGATACCCATCTCTGCGGCTTCTGACATGAAGTCGGTGTTCAATATGTCCTTGAGTTCTTCTTACTCTTGTTTCAGGACTCTGCTCGCTCCCACAAAATTGGTGCCATTGTCGGAGTAAATATGGTGAGGTGTGCCCCTTCTAGCCGCCATCCTTCTCAGAGCAGCTAAGAAAGATGAAGTGGTGAGATCAGATACGAGCTCTAAGTGCACGGCTTTGGTTGCCATGCACACGAACACTGCTACGTACCCTTTCGTGGTTTTGACACCTCGACCTTTATTAGCTTTTATCAGGACACTGCCAGTAAAATCGGCGCCAGTATGGTCAAATGGTTTCGATGGGTTGCTGCGAGATTCGGGTAGGTCTCCCATTAATTGTTGGTTTTTAATGGGATCGTGTTTCTTACATTTGACACATAGACGAAGTTGTTTCTTGGTTGCCCGATTTCCTCCAACAATCCAATAGTTTTTACTTAGGTAGGCTAAAGTTAATCTTGCTCCACCATGAAGGGTTTGTTTATGAGCGTCTTCGATCAAAAGAGTCGTTAATCTATGGTTGTGTGGTATTATAAGCGGGTGTTTCATGGCCTCGTCAATATACGCATTTTCGAGCCTGCCGCCGACTCTCAATAATCCATTTTGGTCAATATAGGGATTAAGTTGGTGTACTGTGCTCTTTTTATCTAGTTTCTGGTTATTTTTAAACATGGTAAATTCTTTTGAAAATTCTCGCATCTGAATATTTTTGATAATCATTTGCTTTGCAGTGTTTAATTCTTGTGTGGTTAAATATGGTACCTTCTGATGGTGACGTAATCGCATCATCCAAGCTAAAATGCGAACGGCTCGAGTCATTGTACTTTGTTTTGTAATTAAATACTGTATAGTGCATTCGTCAGCTCGAATCACAACGTTAATTAATTTATTTGTACTTTTTCTGACTTCTAGTTCAGTGGTATATAAGGTGCGATGTAATTAGTGTCAAATATTTTCAGGGCTGAACATGCAAGTCATAATACATGGGTCAGCAAAAAATGGGGGTACTATTTGCAGGTTAGTTTGCGAGATATTAAGGTAAACAACTTGGTCATCTAACCCCAAAAAACATCACCCCTTTACAGCTGAGCAACAACTACATTCAACGATTTACACACACTAGCCTACTGCACACATGCGCCGGGCCATCGACCGCGGACGCGCGCGGCGCTTTTCAAAGACACCGCCATGCGCCAGCGCCACGCGCCTGTTGTCTACACACCACCCCACACACACAAACGTCGAAGCGCGGGTTATTCCTAACTCACAAAAATTTTATGTCGTAGGTATGTTAAAAAGTATTAAATTGGTATCAATAAATTTTGAGTTTACCTTGGATTTTGGATATCAAAAACTATGCCAATCTAAAACTAAGCCTATGTCTAGCTATGGACTTACTATGAGAAAAAGCGCCTTTGTTTAGAATAAAACTAGCTTTTTACAACATGGCTTAGTGGGCTTAAGATCAACAGTGGACTTAATAAATTTAGACTTTGCCCGACAGTGGATACGAAAAGCGCTTCCGTAATTGAGTATCATAAATCAGATATTAAAAATCATAGGTACCTACCTACTCAATACTTGACCTCATGATCAGCAGTGGACTTACTTTTTAATAAATGTCTAACTCAATCATCTTTTAACAACTAAAACAAAAAGAAAGTTAAATAACTAGGTCTAGACTTATTAAATTTAAGCCTATGCCCAGCTATGGATTTAATGAGTGTACTTTTATGTAAAACATGAGCTGACCTGAACAACATCATGATCATAATTATGACATCATTTAGTGCATACTTCGTTTATCGAAACAAAAGTGTTAATAGGGAATAACCCTTCAAATTCGCCGATTGCCGCCGAAAGATGCCGCGGTCAATCAGCGCTTCGCGCGCCGCCCGCCGGCCGGCCGCACTGACTCAATGAAAAGCCGACCGATAGTGCTGTAATTATTGATATAAAGATTCTTGATTGATTAATATTAATAAAATCAAGTGCACATCAAGCGTATATTTTTAAGGTTAGCACTTTAGCAGCTTAGGATTGGTTGCAAAGGCAACACCTACTTGATTTACAGTATAGGATTGATTAAATTACCTCTTAGTAATATGCAACAGATAAAAAAATATTACCTACTATAATTTTTTCTGAGTTCATGGGAAACTTTCACATTTTTAGGCATAACACAATAAAATATTCAAAAGTAAACTGCGGGCGGTGTTGATCTTCGATCCTACTACTAATCGCGATCGTAGCGATGTTTCGACAACGCCAAACGTTTCCAAAAATCCATCAAAATTGTTTTCATGCATCAATCAACAACAGCTGGGACTGCCAAGCGTGTACCTTCTGAGTCATGGAAACACAACAATCGCTTCTTTATTCCAATTCTCTCAATTGATTTACTAGTTTCAATGTACGAATAAACTTAAAACTATCGGGCATTTACAGGGAAAACTATCACATTACAGAATTTTGTTTTTGTACAATAGTTTTTATAATCTGAAAGATTAGCTAATGGTTATTAGTTTGTCTCCCTTTAAGATAAAAATAAAATAAATTACTTAATGTAATCGTCGTTGAATCAATTAATCAATTGTGTACGTCATATCATGTCACATCTCTATTATGTCGTAGTAGCACAGAATAACTACAAGTAGTAGCGTGCACACTGTGTGCAGGGTTGCGTTCAGTGACTCAGAGTGCGGTTGTTTGGTTGTTTTTTAACTCACTCTAAGTTCCGGAACGACCAAGAACTTTAAATGTCATTAATATTACAAAGTCTTCGTTTTCTAGTTGTAATACGAATAATTTAAACTTTCCTTTATTCTAAATCAAATAAAATCCGTTTTTTGAGGATCTACCATTATCATTTTAAAAATTAGACACAAAAACATCATGACATTGTCATTTTTCTATAGACAAACGTAAGAGCGTCTTACAACCATCCATTTTGATGGTTAAAAAGTTGCACGTTTTGAACGTTTGGAACGGGAAGGTTATGTGAACCGAACGTCACGCTCTAATGTTTGGAACGCCGTTAGAGCGTTCGGTTGCACTCGGAGCGTAGGTTCGGAACGCAACCCAGCGCACACGCACACGCACACGCGCGCGCCGCGCGCTGCTTGGCCGTCAGTTGCGGAAATTCTTTCGTTCGGGTGCATTGTCGTGCGTGCGTGCGTAAAGCTGTAAGCCACAAAAGGCCGAACTATCGCTATAATAACGCGGATTATTTAAACATGGTGTTGTGCTGTGCTATCATGACGCCACCCCTGCTCTCAGCTTTCAGAGGATTTGGGGAAATGGGTGAAATGGTTCCGATCAAGGTGACTGACATGTGACTGATCACCCGTCCGGCTTCGCTGGCGCGATAAAATTGGCTATCTAAATAATAATCATGACGCCAACTACAGCCTACCAGAAGCCGTAGGCTGTTTCGTGAGACTGAGGTTCATGAAATCCAAGTGAGTTTTATTGTGTGCATTGACTGACAGATTGTGCAATAACTGTCAGATACAATGGTATTTTGAAAGTTCAGTGTCATTCAGTGTCAGTTCAGTGTCATCATATCGTATCGCGGTGGTCGTGCAGGATGTGCAGTGCAGGGGCCAGCAGGAGTCAGGCAGGACGCAATGACCCATCCGATATTATCGCATCGGCCTATAAAAACGAGCCTGTCTGTGGGTGAGTGTCTTTAAGTTCATTCACGCACACCACGATAGTTGTGTGTTGCGTATGAATGCTATGCGTGCTATTAGATAGTGTGAGTGTACATGTACAGGATGGGCTTATTTTATAAAAATAAAGGTATTATTTTTTTGTTTGAAAAATTAAATTCTAAACTAGCGTGTAGAATTTCGAAATATTTTTTATATGTGATCCTTATGACTTATATGTTCAGCCCTGAAAATATTTGACACTAATTACAAGGCACCTTATATAGTTGGTTCGATTCTTGGTTATTTTCAATGGTTTTTAATAACCATGATGGTCCCTGCCACCACAAGGGATGTTGGTGTAGTTGAGTGGCACTTAAACCACGACTGGCACAATCAGCCGGGTTTTCTTCTGACTTCACATAATTCCAGGAACAGGCGGGCATCACATCAGTGGTTTGACGAACTCTATTTGCCACGAAGGGTTTCCAGCGACTCGGATCTCCGTGCAGCCAGCCAAGGACGACCATAGAGTCGGCCCAGCCATAGACTTTGATATTGTAATCTGGTAGGCTGTCTTTTACCTTTCGCATCAAATTCGCTAGTAAAAGACTGCCGCAAAGTTCTAATTTTGGTAAGCTGATGGTTTTACTCGCTGGAACTAATCTCGCTTTGCCAACGACTAGTACGATTGATGTTATGTCGCCTCTCTGTATCTTGCAATAAATCACAGCTGCGTATGCTTTGGTAGACGCATCGCAGAATCCGTGGAGCTCGATGGAGTCGTCCCGTTCTGTTTTTAACCATCTAGGCATTTTAATTTGGTTTATTTGGTGTATATCAGCTTTCACTTTTGTCCATTCGGCAAGGATATTTTCTGGTAAATGGTCGTCCCATTCGATCTCCAATTTCCAGACCGTTTGGAATAATATTTTTAATTTGGTCGTAAGTGGTGAAAGCCATCCTAAGGGATCGAAAATCTTAGAGATGTCAGACAAAAGTGATCGCTTGGTAGGGTGCTTGGTACAATTATCGTCTATTTTGGGTTGGTATTTGTTGGTTATTTGGTATTGACGCCATTTCAGGATTAAAGTCTGTAAATCTTGTTGTAAGTTTGGTCCAACTTCCATTACGTCATTTAGACTATAACCTGTAGATGTATTTGCGGATGCGTTAAAAACGACTCTAAGTGCAGTGGTTGTAGACTCAGAACGCAATACTCCATGATGCGGCAAATAACAATCGAGCGTCATGTTACCGGCGCCGGAGGCGCGCGCGGCTGGTTTCATATGACATAGCGAGCGATATTCATTCATAAATGATTTATAATCTTGCGCAAGAATTTTATTTTTAGAAAATCTTTTTTCTAATTGACGAAACTGAGCCATAGCCATTGGTTTTGACTTTCCTAATTTTTCTTCAAATTTTGGTTTCAGGGGTAGCCGTACGTGGTATCTGCCTTCTCTATCTCTTATGGTGGTGGATTGGTAAAATTGAATACAGCGGTTGTCTGCTTCAGATAAAGAGTCTTGGTGTGTTATATCTTCAATTTCCCAAAATTTCCGTAACTCGTCAGTTTGGTTAATAACAACGTTACAGTGAAATGACGGGACGTTGCTGGTATTACCGCACAAAATCCAGCCAAGTTGGGTTTCTTGCGCTACTGGTACGGATGGATTTATTTTGATGATTCCACTTAATATGATAGATGTGTAAATATCGGCCCCCAATAAAAGATCTACTTGGCGACTGCGATAAAATTCTGGATCCGCTAACTCAATGGTGTCTAAATAATTCCACGTTGGTTTTTTAAATGATTGGTTTGGTAATTTGTTTACAAGACTATTGATAATGTATGCGTTGGTATCAACGGAGAAATCATTGTGTAGCGACTGTATGTGAATTTTAATTACGCCTTTGCAGCTGTTTTCTTTAGCGCCGACACCGAAGATAATTCCCTTACAGCGCTGGCGTGGCAACCCTAACTTTTGTGCTGCATTTTCATTTATCAAAGATGTTTGTGAGCCCTGGTCAATGAGCGCACGCATGGTGTGGTAAGTTCCATCAGCCGCCTGAACGTTGATTTTCGCGGTCGCTAACAAAATTTCAGCTACATTTTCTTGAAACACGTGACATATTTTGCGGTCGTTCACTGCCGCCGAGTTGTTTGGTTTCGCAACATCGGTTGAATTCGTGAACATGTCATGAATTAGCGAATTATGGTTGGAATTACAAAATCGGCATGTTTTGTTGGATAAGCATTCTTTGCCATTGTGATCGATTAGGCAATTGTTACAAAGTTTATTGGCCGCAATAGTTTTCCGTTGTACTTCTGGCTTCGATTCACGAAATGATTTGCACAAGTAAATCGCATGGTATTTCTTGCAGTGAGGGCACGTATTCACTGCTTCCACGTGTAATGCTTTGTATGAAGGTGGTTTGGTATTACCCGATTTGTAAGATTGGTTACTGGTTTGATGTTGATGAAATGGTTTCGTGTAACGAGAATCATCTTGGCGTTGCACCTTGGTAGAATCTTGCTTATGCCGAAATGATTCTAATGATGTAAACTTCGTTTCCAAAAACGTCACAAATTCCTTGAGTGTTGGTATTTCTCTCGGATTTTGTAATGACTGAATATACTCATTGTGAGAATCGACGTCTAGTTTTTGGGATAGAAGATGTACGATCAGCGGGTCCCACGTGGATATGTCAACTCCTAACTTTTGAATGGCATGCAGACATTCGTTGGTTGTGTCGTGCAGCCTCTTAATTAATGCGGCACTTTGGGTTTGCATTATTGGTATGCTCAATAAAGTGTTTATATGGGATGTAAAAATAATTTTCTTATTATTATAACGGTGGTTGAGAATTTCCCACGAAACTTGGTAATTTTCTGAGCTAATGCATAAATGCTGAATTAATTTTTCAGCTTCACCCCTTAATTTACTTTTTAGAAACTGAAGTTTTTGAGCGCTAGACAAGGATGGATTATTATGTATGGCCTCTTGAAATAGGTCTTTAAATGAAGTCCACTGTTGGTAGTTGCCGTTGAAGGTTGGTATCTCCATTTGTGGGGTAGATTTTTCTCGATGCGAAACTGACCACATTTTGGTGTTTATGGTTCTTTTAATATTAAAGTAGGACTTCTCACATTTCGCAAATTCCCGGTCATATTCTACCACTAATGTACGCGCTACACGTACATTAAGAAAAGGGGGTTGGTGAATGTAAAGTCACTGGTTATGGTAAAGTATAAAAGTTTATTCTAAACACGCGATAAATATAAAACAATGGTAAACTATGGTAGATTAAAATATAGAGACGTAACTAGGATGGTATGTGAGATGGTAATAGTATACGCGCGATTGGTATGGTGGTAAGTTCCATCAGCCGCCTGAACATTGATTTTCGCAGTCGCTAACAAAATTTCAGCTACATTTTCTTGAAACACGTGACATGTTTTGCGGTCGTTCACTGCCGTTGAGTTGTTTGGTGTCGCAACATCGGTTGAATTCGTGAACATATCATGAATTAGCGAATTATGGTTGGAATTACAAAATCGGCATGTTTTGTTGGATAAGCATTCTTTGCCATTGTGATCGATTAGGCAATTGTTACAAAGTTTATTGGCCGCAATAGTTTTCCGTTGTACTTCTGGCTTCGATTCACGAAATGATTTGCACAAGTAAATCGCATGGTTTTTCTTGCAGTGAGGGCACGTATTCACTGCTTCCACGTGTAATGCTTTGTATGAAGGTGGTTTGGTATTACCCGATTTGTAAAATTGGTTACTGGTTTGATGTTGATGAAATGGTTTCTTGTAACGAGAATCATCTTGGCGTTGCACCTTGGTAGAATCTTGCTTATGCCGAAATGATTCTAATGACGTAAACTTCGTTTCCAAAAACGTCACAAATTCCTTGAGTGTTGGTATTTCTCTCGGATTTTGTAATGACTGAATATACTCATTGTGAGAATCGACGTCTAGTTTTTGGGATAGAAGATGTACGATCAGCGGGTCCCACGTGGATATGTCAACTCCTAACTTTTGAATGGCATGCAGACATTCGTTGGTTGTGTCGTGCAGCCTCTTAATTAATGCGGCACTTTGGGTTTGCATTATTGGTATGCTCAATAAAGTGTTTATATGGGATGTAAAAATAATTTTCTTATTATTATAACGGTGGTTGAGAATTTCCCACGAAACTTGGTAATTTTCTGAGCTAATGCATAAATGCTGAATTAATTTTTCAGCTTCACCCCTTAATTTACTTTTTAGAAACTGAAGTTTTTGAGCGCTAGACAAGGATGGATTATTATGTATGGCCTCTTGAAATAGGTCTTTAAATGAAGTCCACTGTTGGTAGTTGCCGTTGAAGGTTGGTATCTCCATTTGTGGGGTGGATTTTTCTCGGTGAGAAACTGACCACATTTTGGTGTTTATGGTTCTTTTAATATTAAAGTAGGACTTCTCATATTTCGCAAATTCCCGGTCATATTCTGGGTAGTCACCGTTCAATTCGCTATCGATTTCCCAATGTAAGGTATCAATAACTCCCCATCTGGACTTTAAAAGAGAAAGCGCGTCTTCGAACTCCCATTTATCGGAAAGCTTATCAATTTCTACATTCGCTATAGTCCGAGAAAATGCCTTGAAGTTGCTGGTTTGCTTTCGCAACATCTCATCTAACTTACTGTTGGTACCTTCAGATTTTCTTGGTGGCGCCAAGGGAATCACAGGCGGAAGCGGAGCCATCGGCGACGAAATTTGGTCTGATGGCGCTTGTAGTGGTGTTGCTGGTCTCAGGAGCGGAGTAGATGGCCTACTAGTACCTTCTTGCCTGTAGCTCTGCATGACTTGCTTCGCCTGACTATAGAACTTTATGGTGCGTTCGTATTCCTTGCCCGTGAAGTAAGGGATGTCTTCTTCGCCGTAATTACGTAACTGTAAATGGTTGTTTTGAAACTCTTGCCAGTACGACTCTAAAGTCTCAAGCTTCCTCCTTACGTACTCTGGTGTCTTGCGTTCGTGGCTGTCCTTCTTAAAATTTCTAAGAAGTTGCTCCATGCCCTGCATAATTTGGTTTTGCGTCTCCAATAAAGCCTCCATGGTAATGGTAATAATGGTCAAGAAAGAGTGGTACAAAAAGGAAAGATCTTACTTGTTCGTAAGCTGGAAGCGCTGATGATTTGAGCCTATGGTATAGCTCAAGTCTGGTTGTGGTGACACTTAGCTCTGGTTTCTGGTTGGTGTAGCAATGGACTGGTAACGTCCACCGCACTGGTTACAAATCAGGAACTTCTCAACGAGTCACTGCAATCCGCGTATGGCGCACAGAAGGTCACTGCTCACTATGGTTCACGCGAAATGTCACTTTTTTGAACTCGCGATCGGCCCCGTCGCTCGAAGGACCACTAATGTACGCGCTACACGTACATTAAGAAAAGGGGGTTGGTGAATGTAAAGTCACTGGTTATGGTAAAGTATAAAAGTTTATTCTAAACACGCGATAAATATAAAACAATGGTAAACTATGGTAGATTAAAATATAGAGACGTAACTAGGATGGTATGTGAGATGGTAATAGTATACGCGCGATTGGTATGGTGGTAAGTGTGCGACTAAATTAGTTGAAAAACATATAATAAGGTTAAACGCCGCGCGGTGCATGAAATGCTTACAGTGCAATACACACGCGCCGGCGGGCGCGGGCGGCGCGCCGAAGTTCAATGTACTAGCTCGTACATTCTTCAATACACAACTTCATCCCCCTTTTGACCCCTTCGGGGGTAGAATTTTGAAAAAAGGCTGAGACCCGTATTTCTTAATTTTCAATGGTCAGCCTAAACACATAAAGAAGAAGAAGATCCTAGCTTCAAAACTGAGGGACTTTCATACAAACTTTGGACCCCCGTTTCACCCCCTTGGGGAGTGAGTTTTGAAAAATCCTTTCTTAGTGCACCCCTAGACCTCATAAGGAAAAGGAACGTATGTGCAAAATTTCAAGTCTCTAGGTTCAGCGGTTTGGGCTGTGCGTTGATATCTCACTCAGTCAGTCAGGACTTTGAATTTTATATATATAGATAGATAGGATTGCCCCACATCTTTCAGTGTGGAATTAATTCGCTTGAGTTTAGTCTATTTTTTGTAATGTAAAAAAAATGTAGTCTCATATTTTTTTGGTAAGAGAGCTTATAGGAGTAAGAGGGAGAGGGTATCAAAGTATTTTTTGGTGGTCATTATATTTAATCCCATAGAAAACGGAATTTAATTTCAATGACTTGGCTGGGCAAGTCATTAAAATACCACCAACATACATACCAAGTCATTTGCCTAGCCGTTAAATTAAATGCCGGGATGTTATTAAGGGCTCTGGATGGCGCCTTTCAATGGCGCATTTAAACGGGAGCCGTGAGAGGTGCGGGCGGCGGGCACACTTGCCACCCGCATCGCCCCCTGAGCTCTCGTCTCCGCCCGCGCCCCTGTGCTCCACGGGCGAGGACTCATTTACAGTATGATCAGGGCTCTGTCACTCCGCGCGCGAGTCTGAACCGCTCGGCGTCCTCTGAGAGGACAAATTTCATTCATTAGAAAAGAAAAGACCTACGCGATAGAAAGAAAGGCAACCACAGAGTGAATGTTTTGGAGCGAAGGGAGCGCTGTGCGACCTGAATTGTACTTTATTGTGTCGGAGCAAGACTTGCAATTTATTTAAACGGTTTTGCGGAGTGTAACTTCTGTACGCTAGTACTATTATCTATTCCGTGGTATGATGCAAATATCTTGAAATCGGGTGGGGATTACGTTGTGAGGGGCGCAGGCGGTGGGAGAGGGGCGCACGCTATTGGTCGCTCACAAGAGCACATGCGCGAACTTATCCCCACTCCGTCGAAAAACTTACAAGATATTTGCCTCGTACTTGGTTGAGACATAAAAATATAAATAATATATTTTTCTGGCAGGCCAGTCGAACGCGGAGGGCAACCAGCCGGCGGTGATCACCAAACTAGCGCCCGCGCCCGCCAACGCCTGCAGATACGTGATGCAGCGCAAGACCGTGCGCGTGGCGCTGGGGAAGGTAACTATACACACAGCAATAGTACAACTACTATACGATTAATCTGACAATGTTCCGGAGGTGTGATGACAGACTTCACTTTAGTGCACTTGTGCTGATATTTTGTCTGTGTGGTACAAAAAAGGTATCCGTTTTGGATTCATCATATCAGCCAGCCGCACGACTCCCACTGCCGGGTATAGGCCTCCCCCGCGGATCTGCACGACGCTCGGTCCTGCTTGGCCCGCATCCAGCGGCGCACCGCGACCTTCCCCCTCACGTCCGTCCCCCTTGTCGGGGGCCTACCCACGGAGCCGAGTCCGGTGCGCGCGAGCCATTCCAGAACCGCCCCGCCAACCAACATCGGTTCTTCTCGCTATGTGTTCAGCCTACTGCCACTTTAGCTGAGCAAACTTTCGAGCGATATCGGTTACTATAGTTCTCCTCTACGGATCTCTTTATTTCTGATTCAATTAGGCAGGGAAACGCCGAGCATGGCTCTCTTTTTTACCGACTTCCAAAAAAGGAGGTTCTCTGTTCGTCTGTATATTTGTTTTTTTTGTGTATGTCCACCGATTAAGTAAACATCATCATTAAGTAAACTCCCAAGTTGTCCCATTTTTAAAAATTTGGAATTTAAGTAATCTTGGAAAAAGCACGAAAATAGTACGATTTTGTGTGAACTACCTCGATGATCAGTCGTATAACTTCTTTGTTTATGAACTGAATAAGATAATTATTTTTTTGTTGGAAAAGGGATATCTAACTAAAGTGTAGTTCTTTAACCGACTTAAAACAGGAGGTACTCAATTTGACCCGTATGTATGTATGTTTCTCCGCGATTAACTCACGTTTGGCTGAGCCGATTTTTCTACCTAAATAATATACCTACACTACCTAATACAGAAGGTACCTACTACCTACACTAAAAATTAAAAAAAATAAAAATTGTTTAAAAAAAACAAAAAACCGACTTCAAAAAACCTACCTCTAAAAAGCAAGAAATAATATTCGTAATAATAAAAACACGTCTATTGAAGTCGGGTGGGGCTTTTAGAATAATAGAAAAAGGAATTTCTACTCCAGCCCCACCCGACTTCAATAGAAGTGTTTTTATTATTACGAATATTATTTCTTGCTTTTTAGAGGTAGGGTTTTTGAAGTAGGTTTTTTTGTTTTTTTTAATTTGGATTACTTTTAGCAAATGTGAAAATAAATAAAAAATCTCTACCACCACGGCAATTAAATCTATCACAAGCTTTTAAAATGTTGAAAGTTCCGTGTGTGTGTGTGTGTGATGAGATTGAGAATAATAACATAATTTGATTAGTTTTCTTTTGATAAATATAGCTAATTAGAATTCATAGATTCATTTACCTTCAATTCCGTTTTTATGACTTGAATAAAAGCATCAAAAACTTCAGGTATAGTGTACCAATTACTTGATTTGATATTTTGAAAAGATGGCTGTAATTCTCTCGAGCTCGATGGCGCAGCAGAAAAAAATAAAAAATAATAATAATATTCTGATTCAGGATGTGGTTATGGCGTCGCCGACGAAGCAGGGCGTCAAATATATGAAAAAGCAACTCGTTCCGTTCAAATCGCCGCAGCCGCCCAAAATAATGCCAGCGCCGGTACCTAGTAAGTTCAAACTACACTACTTGATTCGGTAATCTAGATTTCGACAATAGGCTTGTTTCCATTAAGAATAAATATAATGGATAGGGGTTTATAATGATTAATTATATTATGGAGAAAATAACAAACAATTTTAATTATTAAAAGCGTTAAAGATTAATAATATTTTTAAAAAATAAATTTCGTAAAATGAAACCTTTAGTCACGTGACAGTGAACACCAATCAGAAAGCGTTACGTCACGCCGTGCGAAACTCCAATCTTGTCTTTGACGTTTCGAGTATCACTACCGGAGGCGCGTTCCAAACCTACACTCCGAGTGCAACCTAACCACAACCGAACGCAAGTTTTAGCCACTTTTTCCGTATTTCTCCATTGTTTGGAACATATATAAATAACTGGTTTGGCGTTTTTATAGTCGTGCTATCACACTGGGGCACTATACAGTACTTATAATATGAGAAATTCATTTTTAAACGATAAAAACTAGCTATAACGTACGAAGACACGATCGCTCTTTTGTTTGTTTTGCACGGCGTGACGTCATTCAAGACGCCATGACAGTCTTGTGCGTTTTGGAACCAAATTAAAATTGTTTTTTTAAAACGCGAAATTTATAATGTAAACGCTCGATTAAAAATAAATAAAATAACCTTTTTTTTCGATAAAATGCCTAATAAGCTAAAATATTAAGCAGTTATTGAAATTTTGTCAACTAGCCTATTCTAGTCGCCGTTTCATGAAATGGCTGGTCCGTTAGTGACCCGTTAAACACCCGCTGGCCGCGACAGTATTAATTCTTGCTTAATTTCATAGGCACTGCTACCAAAGTGATGATTGCATCGAGCGCTGCTGCTCCTATGCAGAACGTCATATTGAAGACGACGGCCCCAAGTAAGATGACACAAGTAAGTACTATTTCACTAATAATATTCTTTTAGAGAAAAATAAATGTCTCAAACCTCATATACGTGAAATTATAATATTCAAAAGAAACACCTTTATAACTGAGCGTTATTTTTATGCGTGCTGAGTTCACTTGTTATTGATGTCATCAAGTAATCTAGTGGTAAAAATGTTTTTATATGTTATTGTATGTACGTCAACAAAGTTATGGGCCTTATTACCTTACCTTACCTTATTATTTCTAAATTCAGTCGTCTGATGGTCTTGCATTTACCCAATAGCCATAAATTTACAAAAAATACAATATGGTTTTATACAAAAGCATCTTTTGTATATAAAAACCATGAAGGCGAACTTTTAGTGCGATCCTTGCAAGAGAATTCGTTTTCAAAATGTGAATTTCATAAACTTTTGTTGACTGTACATTGTTGGAGTACCTTAATAAATTAATAGTTTTTCTTTTATATTTGATACTACATTATTTTTCCTAGACATCGTCAGCTGCCAATGTAATTCAACTCTAGAGTATCTGTTACAGGTGACGAAAGATGGGAAAATGGTTTTGCAAAATCAAAGATCACAACTTCATCAAATCAATGTTCCAGGAAAAGGAGTAAGTTTATTTTTGTAACTTCGTTATAAATCATAGAATAGCAATAGGCATGATGACAGATTTTGAAAAACTGTTCCAAAGTGTTCGGAAACGTATATTATTAACATTAGCGCTAAAACGCTTGTCATTGTCATGGCGTCGCTAATGACGTCACGTTTAAGTAAACAAAACGTATTTGACATTGTATTCTGTGATTTGTATGTAAACACTATCACGTTTCTTATACGCCCATTGAATAATTTAGTTTATTGCAATTCGATTCGAGTTTATTGCAAAAAACACTCTTATGTTATTGAGTTACGGTATGTTACAGAGTGTTCATTCCAGTCAGAAGACTCAGATTCGTTCCTTTTTACGCAAAATTCTTATTAAAAAGAATAAATAATATAAAATAAAGATCATTTATTTCAAAACACAAAAATCAGGAGATTTTGAGATAAAATCAGTAGATCAGGAGAATGTTAGGAAAATCAGGAGATCTGGCAACGCTGATATTGCGTGTGCGGCTCGGGCCTCGGCTGGCCAAAGCGTACGTTTACTTGTTTACACAAATGTGACGTCATTCGCTCTGATTGGTGTTCAACATATCATGGCGGACTTTCGTATTTTGTAGTTTTATTTCATCAAAATAATTATTAATCTCGCTCTTAATAAAAAAAGGCGTGTTTTGTATTCCATGACTCAAGTTTTATTAAATAAATGTATAATTTGAGTGATTTTTAATTACTGTCATCATGCCTATTGCCTCAAATTGTCTTAGGCTAATACCTGTTATTTGCGTATGTGCCTATTCAATAACAAATAATTTACAGATAACGCAAAACGCACGGTGTAATGTAATGATAAAGTTCCAAACCAAAGAAATTATAGTAACACATAAGAGAGAGATTACTTGTTTAGTTCATGTTCAGTTTGGCATCAGACTGGTACAAATTTTGTATCATCAGTCTGGAAAAAATTCAAAGTCCATACAGACTGATGGAATGGACTGATGCCAGACTGATCGATCATGTAATCTCCTCTCTAACAATTTGTACAAAAAACTTCCTTCTTATTTTATTTCAACTTAAAATAAATACCTAGTTACAGAAATGAATATCTATTGAGAAACACTAAAAAATATTTTACATTAATATATTTTTTATATTATATTGTTCACAGATACAATACATAAGATTGATATCAAACCAGAACCCGGTGGCTGCAAAGACCGTGTCGAAGCCCATAGAAACGACCAAGTCGTTCGTGATCAGCGACAGCAAAGGTTCACACTCCGAACTTTTGCATCAATCATACATAGAACGTAATAAAAACCCCTAACTAGACAAGTGCGGTATCGCTATTTTAAAGTTACTTTTTTGAAAGTGTAATAAAATAAAGTATATTCGCCAATATACACGCTGAAATTTTAATCATTTGGTTCCCGCCGTGGGGTGGTTCCACTCATGATTACAAGCAACTTTTACTATGGGGCCAACTCTCCTCGCAAAAAAAAAACAGCTGTTCCATACATTAAGGTCGGGTAGGTACTGCACTTTTGTGTTGAAAGTCCACCCCACGGCGGGAACCAAATGATTAAAGTTTCACGCTGTATAAAAGTATGTTCCATGAGGAGCTCGGTGGTACATTGGTAAAGCGCCTGGCCCAGCGATTGCGGAGGTTATGCAACTTTCGCAAGGGTCGGTCATGGGAAGGGTGACCAAAAATGTATTTTCTCGAGCTCCTTCGTGCTTCGGAAGGCACGTTAAGCTGTTGGTCCCGGGTGCATTTGCAGTCGTTAACACCCACCAATCCGCATTGGGCCCGCGTGGTGGGTTATGGCCTATCCTCCTTATCCACCTATAAGGCCTGTGCCGCAGGCAGTAAGGATAGTAAGAGAGTAAGGATAAGGTTGGGATGTATTATCAAAATGATGTTAATTCAATAAGTGAATTCATACATAGGAATGTATGTTTGTTGCAGGAGTAGCAGGGCAGCTGGTGCAGGTGTCGGGCGCCAAGGCGAGCGCGCCGCCGCCGCTAGTGCTCACCGCCAACGCGGCACTCGACAAACGTGAGTCTGCAGGAGTAGCAGCAGCTGGTGCAGGTGTCGGGCGCCAAGGCGAGCGCGGCGCCGCCGCTGGTGCTCGCCGCCAAAGCGGCACTCGACAAACGTGAGTCTGCAGGAGTAGCAGCAGCTGGTGCAGGTGTCGGGCGCCAAGGCGAGCGCGGCGCCGCCGCTGGTGCTCGCCGCCAAAGCGGCACTCGACAAACGTGAGTCTGCAGGAGTAGCAGCAGCTGCTGCAGGTGACGGGCGCCAAGGCGAGCGCGGCGCCGCCGCTGGTGCTCGCCGCCAAAGCGGCCCTCGACAAACGTGAGTCTGCAGGAGTAGCAGCAGCTGGTGCAGGTGACGGGCGCCAAGGCGAGCGCGCCGCCGCCGCTGGTGCTCACCGCCAACGCGGCACTCGACAAAAGTGAGTCTGCAGGAGTAGCAGCAGCTGCACGCGTAGCATGACCACTCTCGAGAAAAGACTCGACTCACAGAACAATGGCTTGTCTACACCCAAATGTCACTTTTGTCGGGTTGAGATCGAGATACTAATGCTCGCACTTTTACACTAGTAGACTCGTATTGTTCTTTGTCGTGGCCTTATGTCAAAAGTCGACAAACGAAGTTACAGCACAAAAGACAAAAGCAGCTGTCCGGATAGGAAAAATAATAAATAATGTGTTGATTTAAATTTTTTTTATTTATAAAATTTATAAAAAATAAAAAAATATTAAGTGTAGTAACTAAGTATTTAAATTTTATTTTTTTACTTTTTTTGTAACTTATATTAATAAAAAAAATTAAAACAATAAATAATTCTAAATAATTTATTGCTTAATACAATAATATTGTTTCCTAATATTACCACCCTTTTTACCCAAATATAGATTTTTTTAACTTTAATTTTTTAATATTTAAAAACGTAAATTAACATTTTATTTTCATACGTTGATTTCAATATTTTTTGTAATTTTCTCGTCAGTTTCCACAGACTACTAAATTAACAAGTGTGTTCAAAATTATCTTAATAAAAGAAAGGCAAGCGAATCTATATCCATACAGCTAAATTTTACTTAGTTTTAAGTTTTGCGTCGTGAAATGTATAGAAAGGAACATCACTTTATGAGAAACGATGGCAATTATGGTAATTATTTACTATTGGCAACATTATTTCTTCTCGAGCTCGAGAGAGCTTTGTCTACGGAAGTGAACGCTCTCTTGAGTGTCTCTTTATCTTAGAACTTATTTTAAAATAAGAATCATGTTTAAACTAAATTATTTCGGGTCATTTTAGATAATTTCGACGTTTATTGATGTTGAAATAAAAATGTTACCTTTTAAAATTCATATTTGTAATAAAAAGACATTAAAAGATTGTAAAAATCTGAGAGCGAGTCCCACCTGTCTGTCAAACTGTGCTCGCATATTTAGAGGACCCGACAAGCAAGTCTTCGTAGACAAGAGTCCCGTTTGCTCATGCTACGCCTGCTGGTGCAGGTGTCGGGCGCCAAGGCGAGCGCGGCGCCGCCGCTGGTGCTCGCCGCCAAAGCGGCCCTCGACAAACGTGAGTCTGCAGGAGTAGCAGCAGCTGGTGCAGGTGACGGGCGCCAAGGCGAGCGCGGCGCCGCCGCTGGTGCTCGCCGCCAAAGCGGCCCTCGACAAACGTGAGTCTGCAGGAGTAGCAGCAGCTGGTGCAGGTGACGGGCGCCAAGGCGAGCGCGGCGCCGCCGCTGGTGCTCGCCGCCAAAGCGGCCCTCGACAAACGTGAGTCTGCAGGAGTAGCAGCAGCTGGTGCAGGTGACGGGCGCCAAGGCGAGCGCGGCGCCGCCGCTGGTGCTCGCCGCCAAAGCGGCCCTCGACAAACGTGAGTCTGCAGGAGTAGCAGCAGCTGGTGCAGGTGACGGGCGCCAAGGCGAGCGCGCCGCCGCCGCTGGTGCTCGCCGCCAAAGCTGCCCTCGACAAACGTGAGTCTGCAGGAGTAGCAGCAGCTGGTGCAGGTGACGGGCGCCAAGGCGAGCGCGCCGCCGCCGCTGGTGCTCGCCGCCAAAGCAGCCCTCGACAAACGTGAGTCTGCAGGAGTAGCAGCAGCTGCTGCAGGTGTCGGCCGCCAAGGTAAGCGCGCCGCCGCCGCTGGTGCTCGCCGCCAAAGCAGCCCTCGACAAACGTGAGTCTGCAGGAGTAGCAGCAGCTGCTGCAGGTGTCGGCCGCCAAGGTAAGCGCGCCGCCGCCGCTGGTGCTCGCCGCCAACGCGGCCCTCGACAAACGTGAGTCTGTCATGCTAGTATAAAACAAAGTCACACACACACACACACTGCATATTATAAAACAAAGTCCACCACCGCGTCTGTCTGCTCGCGATAAACTTGAAAACTACAGCACGGATCTTCATGCGGTTGTTTCCAATAGATAGTGATTAATGAGGAATTAATGAATATAATTTGTCAAAGTTTTGTGTAAATTGGTTGAAATATAATTATTTGTTGGATGTGTCGGAAAAAGTCAAGCCGCCTCGACTCGCCAAAAAGTAGGGCCTCGACTTTTGTTGGGTGATAGTCCATTTATGTTCCATGTAGCTATCTTTAAGGACTTAAACTTAACTTCTGGACTATGGTTGTTAAATTACACTCTATATACTCTATAAATTACTTTAATTATTTTCCACAATGAACTGAACACATTATTTTTTAATTTTCCAAACCAGTTATTATAATAAAAAGTAATGTTGGTCATGAGTCTATAATATTGTCTGAAGTTCTTTAAATCTGCCATGGCGCTAATTACAAATATTTATCTTTGTGACAATATCACCACTTATTGTTTTTATAAAATATAAAATATTTATTATTATTAATTTATCAGATCCTTTCAAATATTGTTAAAGTTAATTACTTATTTTAAAAATAATTAAGAAGAAATAAATTTGGCACTAAATATTTCCGCAAAATGGCGGTAGCGTCACGCGGTCACGCCACGTGACGTGACAGGAAGTCAAAGAGTATATTCGAGTGCATTCCAGCAGACCAACGGCTAAGTAATCGATCACCACAGAGTAAATTTTAACCATCAGCGCGTTACTCACACCTATGACGGGACGAAAACAGAACGACGACTGGAAGGTATTTCTTTTCTTTTTGGGAGTTATTGGAAGGGGAAATTGGCAAAAAAGGAAGGAACCGAAGCGAAGCGAGGGCAGGTCGCTAGTGACTGCTAATGGAGAATAACAGCGATTTTTGTTTAGTGACTTATCCAATAGCTTATGGAACCACATGAACAACTGTGAAAAATTTCGCGATATCTCTTAACGGCCAGGCCCAATAACCAATATACAGATAGGGGTAGGAAATCTTCCTAAGAAACATACTCTTAAATTAAAGGAATATCATGAAATAGTTTTTGTATGGGTTGAGGATACACCAAAGAAAGATAGTTTTGGAATTAACAAGGATATACTTTTATTGGCACAAAATTACTTATTTATTATTTGATGAAGTGTGAATCGCGGTTTAATGTACGAATGCGACTGACGCGCCGTGCCCCAGATTCGGCGCACTGGCGTAAAATGCTGACATGAACAATTGCAATAAATTAGAAATAATTCTGTGCGGTTATCTGTACCGTACAGTTTTTTTGTCATATAAAATATTTTCCAATAGGCCACAATAATGCGCTTTTAGCCAATACAACTAGACGTCTCATAAGCCTATAAGCACGGTATTAGGGTATGATTTATCTATGTTCGCTGTGGGTAAGTTGTCCTTTAATCTGTGGTCAAAACGCAACTGCTCGAGTCATTTCAATATTCTATAGTCTACTTTCTATTCAATGGCACACACATTGTTTAATTTAAAAGAATAATGGAGCGAAAATTCAAAAATTCGTATGACACATACTATTCGCAAAAAAGTTTTCTGTATTTGAAAAATTATAACTTTGGAACATGGAAATGGTCGGTGTCAGTCAGTTTGGCAGAAGACGTACGCTGATATCGTTTTATTCGTAAAACTATTAATAAAAATGGATAATTTTTCTATTTCCCAAGGGCCTCAAAAGTTGGTGCGGATAGCCGCCGCACCGTTAACAGTCAAGGCCACTTTAGTATCGGTAAGTGCATGCATTTTATTTACTTCATGAACTCAACCGCTTAGTTACAATAGCTAGATGAACTTAGTAATAGTAACACAAATTACTACAGTTTCACAACATGAAGTTATGTATCTTCAAAGTTCTAAACTGACATGCCAGTTGTATAACAATTGTTTCTCGTGTACAGCTACAATCATACTACTTTTATAATATTATTATGTAGTCGTTTTACCACAGAGTACATCGTAAACCCATAGTTTACGTGCAATTTTTACTATTCTACTACAATTAACAATGAGGATCAACGAGGTTTTTAGTTAAATGTAGATTAGAGTTTCAGTCACATCAAAATAAATTATTTCAGTGAAAGAATTATTGAAATTGGACCAAAAATGACGAAGATAGAGCGATTTTCGTGTCGCATTCTCAAAAACGTGCGTCGCGCGGCGGCGCGGCGGGTGTTTGTTCGGGCGATCGTGGCACGTGACGTCATCGCATGATCCGCAAGGGCCTGCCGTGTTTTTTAAACTCACTTTTCAAACCTTTAATAATTTTGTCATTACTTGATGGATTTGAGAAATTTAAACAGAGATTTACTCAGATATTGATATTGTATTTGATGTGATATACCTACAAAATTGATATATTCAATTGTCGTGTTGATCCTCATTGCAACAACCCAATTGCTTTTATTTTGTTTTTACGTTCAAGGATCTGAATGCTTATTATCATTTTTTTTGATGTTTGTATTCATTATACTATTAAATTAGTAAACAATTTTTTTTAAATTAACTGATTGTTATTTAAAAATAATATTGTCTTATTAAATCAACTTGTCATTAATAATTAATAATTTCTTTCGTAATCTGTAGGTATGTGGTAAACATTTGTCTTATTGCTTATTTCGATAAGGAATTGGGCAAAGATTATAATATGAGTGTACGATCCGATTAATTTAACAATGTACAACAGAAGTGACTAATATCAGAGTGCTTGAGAGAGAAAACGGCGTATTTAATCTGTAAAATTGTCTCTTTGCTATACATTCTCGAGTGAATTTGCAGCGGATCACTGTCTATTGTCAATTTAATCACATTGTATCAGGTATGTTTGTTGATGCAAGGCTTGATGATTTTTATGCAATGATGCGCAAAAAATCGGCATCACTTGCGAACCGTTTAAGACGGACTCGACTGTCAAAATCCTTTGTCGTTTGACAGTTAAACGTGATAGATCGCTATATCATATCGCGTTTCGGTAGTTATGCTAGGGGGCCTGCCTGCCTAGCATGACCGATTTATATCGCGTGATATAGCGTTTTATCACGTTTAAATGTCAAAAAGACAAAGGAGTTTGACAGTTGAGTGTCGATAAAATGCTATGTCACGCGATATAAATCGGTCATGCTAGGTGGGTATGATTCTTCTACTATTGCCGGACTTGGGATTGAAATAAAGCTAGTGCGATCGAGTACAATTATTTACTGCTTTGAAAAGAAATTTTACAAATTAAAAGGTGCGTGCGTTCGCCTCCGTGACCCGTGGCTGTCTGGAGCGGCGGCGGCGCGGAGCCGGCAGGCGAGCGCCCGCGGCCGTCGCATGCGCGCGACCTTGAAGGCGGGTTGCGTCAACAGGCTCCCCGCGTTGGAACAGCAGGTTCCAAGAGTTGTGACGATGGTAGCAGGCAAAGCCTGTTGTATGCTCTACGTAGAACCCCTGTTGTAGTCTTTACATCAGCGACCCGACAGATGCCGTCAGAGCCTGGATGAAGCTGGGTGATGCGGCCGAGCAGCCATCGGTTGGGCGGGAGGCGATCGTCTTTCACGACCACCATGTCTCCAGTGCGCAGCTCGCCGTTGTTGCGTTGCCATTTTGCTCGTGTTTGTAGTTCTGAAAGGAACTCATTTGTGTATCGTTTCCAAAAATGAGCAGCGAGAGCGCGAGCCCGTTGATATCTTGGTATGGTGCAGATCTGAGTTTCCTTCTCAACTTCAATCTGGGCAGTGGGTAACATTGAGAGAGTTCGTCCGATAAGGAAATGGAATGGGGTCAATGGAATAAGGTCATTTGGATCTGATGATAATGGAGTTAAAGGACGACTATTTAGGATTCCTTCTATTTGAATTAAAACGGTATTCATTTCCTCATAGGTTAAATGAGCTAATGAGAGAACTCTTTTTAAATGGAATTTAACTGACTTGACTGCCCCCTCTGCTAAGCCGTTAAAGTGGGGGCTATAAGCAGGAGAAAACTTGAAATTAATTGCCTGTTCTGCAGCACAGTTACTAATATCGTTACTATTATGTTTGAGAAATTTTGAGAGCTCATTATAAGCACCTACAAAATTTGTGCCATTGTCGGAGTACATGTTGACAGGTCGACCTCTGCGGGCAACGAATCGGTTCAAAGCAGCCATAAAGGCTTCCGTACTTAGGTCAGTCACTAGTTCAACATGCACTGCTCTCACAACCAAGCACACGAAAATGCAAATATATGCCTTTATAAGTTTACATCCTCTACCTTTTCTATTGGCGATAAAAATAGGGCCCGCGTAGTCGCAAGCTGTATTTATAAATGGATATTCACTATATAAACGATCTCTAGGTAAAGCGGCCATGATTGGCTGAATGGATTTACCTGCGTATCTACAACACGTATGACATTCGTGTGTTACCTTTCTAGCAAGGCTGCGACCGCCTATCACCCAAAACTTATGTCTTATTGTAGCAAGCATTAGTTGAGGTCCTGCATGCAGTAATAGGTTATGATAATGTCTGAAAAGTAATTGGGTAATATGATGTGACGCATGAATTAATATTGGGTGTTTAGTATCATAAGTACAATTTGAGTTGGATAACCTACCGCCTACTCTAATTAAACCTTCATGAGACATGAATGGATTTAAGTTACGAATTGATGACCTTTTTATTATCAAATTTTTATTTAAAATTGAATATTCATTAGAAAACGTATCGAGTTGAATAAGTTTACATAATGAAAGAGTAGCGGCATTTAATTCTGTCACCTTTAAATAACCACTATATTTTTTATGTGGATAGCGACAGTTATGTTGGAAACGCAATAGATAAGCGACTAAACGCTGTAATTTACAAAAATCTGAATAGTTATTAATGAAACTTAACTTATCGTGCGTAAAACTACATTGTATTTTAGTCTCAGGTAAGTGAGATGGAGGTGTAGTGTTAGGTTGAACGGGCCATTGTGTTTCAGATTTTGTCAAAAAATCTGGACCTTTCCACCATAGATTGGAACCTTGTAACTGAGCGGCGTTGCAGCCTCGAGACCCGATATCGGCGGGGTTTTGGTTTGTTGGTACGTAACTCCAATCTTCAGCGTTAGTTGCGTCAGTGATTTCGTTGATTCTGTTACAAACAAATAATTTTAAGTTTGACTTAGGGGTTCTTATCCAACCTAAGACTATTGTGGAGTCGCACCAAAACCTCCAATTATGTATTTTTAATCGTAACGCGTTTTTTACAGTTTGAGCCAAACGAACCGCCATTAAAGCCCCGGAAAGTTCCAATCTTGGTGTTGTCATTTGTTTTAACGGTGTAACCTTACCTTTTGCTAAGACCAAATTTACTACAATTTGATTATCCATTGTAATGCACCTCAAATATACACAAGCGCTATATGCGTGAAGGGAAGCGTCACTAAATGTATGAATTTCAACGCGTATCGGCGTATCAGACGAAACGCGCCTAGGTATGTTTATGTCTTTGAGTTGTGCAAGAGAAGACAGAAATTGCATCCATTTTTCTAAAATTTTAGGAGGTAATGATTCATCCCATGTTATTTTAGAAGCCCATAGCTCTTGAAGAATTAATTTTGCTGGTAAAAGGCAAGGGTTTATAAGCCCCAATGGATCAAAAATTTGTCCTATGGTTGACAAAACATTTCTCTTGCTCAACTTATTACATGGTGGGTTAGCAAGTGTAGTAAAGTGTAATGTGTCGGCCTTGGACGACCAACGTAAACCTAATGTTTTTGCATTATCATCGCGAACTAATTTATGCAGATCGCTATCATTGTTATTATAATGTATGTTTTCTAATATGTACTCACTATTCGACCGCCATTTTCTTAAATTAAATTGACCCTTTTTTAGTTCATTAATGACACCCCGACACAAACTAAGGAGACCGGCTTCCGTATCCTCACCGAAAATATAATCATCAATATAAGCACTATGAATTATTATGTCTCCGACAACTTGATCAGGACACTCTTTGCCCAACTGTACGAGACAACGGGTGGCAAGGTACGCAGCCGATGCATTTCCGTATGTAATAGTGTTGAGTTTGTAAGTGTCTAATTTGTGTGTGTGTTCGAAACGCCACAAAATTTGTTGTAAACATCTCTGTTCCGGTGCTACGTTTACACAACGATACATTTTTTCACAGTCTGCGGTGACAATGTATTTATGCTGTCGAAATCTGATTAATATGTCTAACAAACTATCCTGAACAACTGGACCTACTCGTTGAATATCATTAAATGACACTTGAGTAGTTGTGGGCGCTGAAGCGTCAAAAACAACTCTTAATTTTGTAGTTGAACTAGATTCCTTAATGACACCGTGGTGTGGTAGAAAGTATGAATGTTTGTCTGTCTGTGTTGTGTCAGTATTCAATGTCATATGTCCAAGATCTATGTACTCTTGTATAAATGCCGAATACATTTCTTTAAATTTAGGCTCACGTTTAAATTTACGTTCTAAAGATTGAAATCTACATGCAGCTTGTTCATAGGAATCTCCTAATGTATCTGGAGATTGTTTTAAAGGAATTTTCACAACAAAACGTCCATCTTCCTGACGTGTAGTTGTTTGGGTAAAGTATTGCTCACACTCATTTTCCTCTTTTGTTAATGTGCGAGGAGAGGGAACTGATTCTAATTCGAAAAATTTGTCTAACTGATTTTGAAGATGAATATCATTGGAGAAATGACAGTGGACTGTATGGTTATTCTGTTCGTGTATGGCTCCGGAGACTAACCAACCCAGTCTGGTTTCAGTCAGGATGGGTTTGCCTTTGCCTAAGTTAATTCGTTGTGTACCCAATATGTTCCAAAAGATATCAGCATTTAACAAAATATCTATTTCGGAAGGTATGTAAAATGTAGGATCGGCTAACTGAATATCCTTTGAAATGTTTAAATGTGAGATTTCAAATCGTGTAGTAGGCAACAGCTGAGTTATTTGCGGTACTATGAAACAGTTAATGTCAGATTCATAAGACTCAGTTCGTGATACTATCGTTAATTGACAACGTTTATTTAAACGCAATGACTTACGGCTTAAACCTTCCACTGTGATTGAAGTGTTTTCAACTGGTATTTTAAGATTACGACAAAGTCTTTCGCTTATAAAGTTAGAAGTGCTTCCATTGTCAAGCAGAGCCCGGACAGTTTGTTTGTTTCCTTCGCTGTCCAACACACTGATGAGAGCAGTTGATAACAAAATAGCACTGGAGTTGGTGGAAGAAAGTACAATATTGTTTTGTTGAAGTGAGTCTTGTGAGCCCGAGTTACTAGATGAAGTGCAATCATTTTGAGATGCCAAAACTATACATTGGTTTTTATCTTGAGGAGAAGCGACAACTGCTTCCTGTTGAGCTGTTTGCTCGTCTGTATGTAATAAAGTGTTGTGCTGTTTTCCGCAAATCCTACATGGACCCAACCGACACGACGTGACGTCATGTCCTTGACGTAAACAATTCATGCAAAGTTTCAATCGTTTAATGTTATTTATTCTTGCTGTAATTGATAATGATTTAAATTTAGAACAGACGTAGATGGGATGAGCTTGTTTACAAAAAGGACACGAATATGTGTGTGCTTTGTAAAGTTGCTTTGTTTGTGTAGGGTTAGCGATAAAGGCCCTAGGTTTAATGTGTGCGGGTTCGCTATGCCTACGTTTTAAGTGCGTATGATCAATTGTTTCTAATAATTCAGCACGATTTTAAGAAATTCAATAAAATCGTTTAAGGTAGGTATATCTTTATGTATATTTATGTGTTCTTTCCAATTTCTACTAGTAATGCTGTCTAGTTTATTGGACATCATGTGAATTATCAGAATATCCCAATTTTGTGTATTTACGTTAAGTGTTTTTAGTGCGTTAAGATTTTTATTTATAATGTCTATTAAATTTCTTAAGGCACTAGATGATTCTTGTGTAATTTGTTCTGTATCAAATAATGATTGGATATGATTGTTAATGAGTAATTTTGTGTTTTGATACCTGTCACATAATAATGACCAAGCTGTATCATAATTGTTTTCAGAAAAGTCTAATGCAGTGATAACGTTCGCAGCCCTGCCCGTTAACGCGGCACGCAAATAATGGAATTTACTGATTTTAGGTATGTTGCTATTTGAATGAACAAGAGACAGATAAGTATCGTGAAATTCTAGCCAATCTTCGTATCGCCCAGAAAAGGTAGGTAAGTGTATTGTTGGTAATTTAATGTTTAAGCTTGGCCCACCTGTTGTGAGAACAGAACCTGTTACAGATGATGCGTTGCCACGTCCCGCAGAGGCCGGCCCGCCGATCAGGCCTTGGGCCTTGGCGACTGCGGCGAAGTACTGCGACTCGAAGATCTCGCGGTCGTCGTACTCCGACTGCCGATCACCGTCTGAAATTTCCGGCAAACTTTCTACATTCATCTGTATGGAATCGTACTCGTTGTACCATTCTTCAACTTTGCTCAATCTTATGCTTAATTCGTTAAGTTGAATACTACTGGGCTTTTCACAAGTGTATAAGACATTCAAATATTTTTCAAATTGAGTAAGCTTTGTTTTATAGGAGGCACGTTTCTTTTTAAGTTCTTTTAAATTAGAGGCCATTTTTGCAAATGAATTTATGATTAAGGAAATAGTTAAGTAAGTAATTATAAGTAGAAATGCTGAAATGAACTCTCAAAAAAATCAAACACAATTAAAATGAAATATGAAATAAGCTAAAGTGATACAGTAACTTTAAATGATGCGTGCAGAGACAGGCAAGAAGGCAAGAAGCACGTGGCGGCAAGCTGCAGGTTGCAGCAGCGCGGCACGGCACGACAAGATGGCGGCGGCAAGCGCGGGCGCAAGCCGCGACGAAAGGGCAGCGGCGCGGCGCAGCGCGGCGCACGGGCAGCTCGACGCGTCACCGCCGAAGCCGGGGGCGCGATTATGCGAAAGAAAAAAATAAATTGAATACCGAATAATAAAACCAATAAAGGATGGTGCGTGGATGGGATGGATGGCTGATCGGAATGGATGTATGATGTATGGATGGATTTATGTATGGATAAATGTATGGATTTATGAGAAAAAGGATTGGCAGGGAAGGATAATGGAACGAACTCAACTCACGAATACCCAGATGATGTCCAGTCCAGTTGTTTGTTCGCTTCCTATCTGCTTCTTCCTTATTGTGATTGAGCGTAGCCGTAACGTAGGCCACTCGCACCGCACTTGCACTCGACAAAACGTGGCGTTAATGTCCAACGTAGAAAACCTCTCCGCGTGGCTTGAGTAACTCGCTGGTTCGTAGAAAATCCGGCTCGAAGGACCAAAACTTGGGTATGATTCTTCTACTATTGCCGGACTTGGGATTGAAATAAAGCTAGTGCGATCGAGTACAATTATTTACTGCTTTGAAAAGAAATTTTACAAATTAAAAGGTGCGTGCGTTCGCCTCCGTGACCCGTGGCTGTCTGGAGCGGCGGCGGCGCGGAGCCGGCAGGCGAGCGCCCGCGGCCGTCGCATGCGCGCGACCTTGAAGGCGGGTTGCGTCAACACTAGGCAGTCAGGGGAGGTTCATTAAACTCCCTCTCTATCAGAATGACCTTTTCGTTAAATGACAATTCACGTTGGATGACATGAAACCAGTTCATGTTCTGGATACTAAAATTAGCTGTAAGAAAATACTGACAGTAGCATAATACTAACATAGTTTGTAAGATGATACTAACAATATGGACAAACTTAGGCCTGTATTTTTAAACCGCTCTCAACGTTGAGAGCTATCTTGAGATCATACCTGAGATGCTATTTCTATAAGAAGAGCATCTCAAGTATGATCTCGAGATAGCTCTCAACGTTGAGAGAGGTTTATAAATACGGGCTATAGTCTGAAATATTTTTATTATTGTATGTGACAGCAAGCGCCTAGTCGGTCGTCGCAGAGTTTGCTGGCGCCGCTATCCACTGCAGCGCCGCCCGCGGAGGACCTCCCTTCAGACTCTATGCCCGCTCTAGACTCGGACCCTCCGCAGGTAAGGCACTCAACAACAAAACCTAAACCTTGTAAATGTCCATCAGGCATTTTTGATGTCCCCACTGCTGGGGCACAGGCCTTCCTTATGGGTGGTAAGGAGGATGCAAATGCAGCTGGGACCGACGGCTTAACGTGCCTTCCGAAGCACGGAGGAGCTCGAGAAAATACATTTTTGATCACCCATCCCATGACCGACCCTTGCGAACGTTGCTTAACTTGCGCAATCGCTGGGCCAGGCGCTAAACCACTGCGCCACCGAGCTCCACCGTGGAGCTTGTAAATGAAATCTTTATAAATAAAAATGAATCGCCGAAATTGTATGTAATCGCAAAACTTTAGAACGACTGAACCAAATTAGATAATTCTTTTTTTGTGGGTGGCATATCTCTCAAAAACTTCCTACTTCGCAACCCAGACGACGATTTTTGATAGCACCAAACTAATGGCTATCTTGCCAATGTGGTCTGGTCTCAATATGCGACAGATTAAAAAGCCTCTTGGCCGCCGGCGGCCGGCGGTCTAAAGTGCTTTAGCTACTTTGGAATCAATCTTAGCAATGTTTCTGATTTTGTGTAATGTTTATTTATTTATTTAGCTTTTGGAATATTGGTATGTCGTCCAAATTGGGAATATGTTATGTTCTTTTAAACATTAATTATTATTGTAGATGCTACTTTATCTATGTTGACGAATCTATGAACCTTCGAACTTATGTACGCATGTCTATGTTTTAGTTTCTCGGCATTGCTGAATAACTAAGCCGTTTTAAGGGTATAGGGAACAGCGACATCATCGTAATTTTAATTTTATACGTACAAAATACATACAAAAGATTGTAGGTATTTAGTGTTAAAACGATCATGTCAGATTGTTCGTCTTTAAATAGGTTGCTGAATTGACAACCGTTCACTTTCGTATAATAATGAAAAAAACCGTAGAAGGTTAACTGAAAGTCCACTCATCCAGGATCTACAACTTGAAACGATGGAAGAATACGAGGTGGCGGTGTCCGCGGCGGAAGCGGAGGAGGTGGAGGCGGAGGTAGAAGCTGAAGCGGAAGCGGACGCGGTGACGATAGAGGAAACGGACTCCAAGGCGGCGCTACAAGCGCTCATCGCTTCCACGCGCGACCAGGTGCAGCCCGGAGCTTCATTTATAATATACAGGATGTCCCAAAACTTGCCACACGAAGGGAAATAAAGTATCTTTTCACTCCTATTGCTCAAAAAGTCCGTCATTGTAACGTACAAGAGCCTAGATAAAATAACATAACCCCTAGGGGATAAAGTTTTTTCTTTTTTAATGTTTGTCTTTTACCAATGAGCCTACTAAAACGAAAAAGTCTTTATTCATAATCACGAATAAAAACTCGCTCGACTTAATACTGTTTCTCATTCTTATTTTTGAAAATGGAACTAAAAGCATCTCTTCGGTGAAATCATAGACTTATTTATACTCTGTGTACAGAGTGAATCGTAGAATGCGTGTTTGGGTTGCTTAGCTGCTACAGCAGAAATTAAAAAAAGGTACCATGGCGCGAAATCTTTAGAATTTTTCTGTAATTACAAACTGATTGAATTGTGTGACTGTAATAGGAAAGAAATAATTTTAATTTTTTTCCGTCAAGCACAAATCATTTATTTAAATATTGTACAAAATGTTTATGAAGTGGAGGATAGAAAAACTAGTGGATTCGTTTACGGAAGTAGGTTTAAACTATTTAATATTGTATTTTATTTTCTCGCAATCGTAGTGAAAAGTATAGTGTAACACACGCCGCTAAAACCCATTGTAACTCGGTTTCTATTTATCAATTGCTAAAAGTGGCCACTTTTAGCAATAAACTAAAAGACAGGTTCTAAAATATTGTTCAAACGATAAAAAGTACAACAAAGCTTTTACGGAGTACACTATAAGAAAACAATTCACAATTTCGTCTTTATTTAAGCACTACGATTTATTTTCCATTTTCGGCGCTAGTGTAGCGCAGTAACCCCCTTAAATGAAAGAAAGACCATATGACATTCGTATTGCATTAATTTGTATAGTATCAAATGCTAATTATAAAATAATCTTTGAATGTAGTTCTCATTATTTTTAAAAACAAAATAAAGATCGAAGGTATCCCTCCATGTGGCATAGTTTTGGGCCACCCTGTATTATTGGTCCACGAACAGATAACAGTTAATACATGAAAAATAACAGCTTTAAATTAATCACAGATCTGCAACAATTTCTTTACAGAGCCCCGAAGTGAGCGACAATTCTAACAGCATGGAGCACCTCGTCCCAATAGATCGGTCGGAACACCCGCTAATAGTCATCTCCTCCAATTACATGAAACAGGAGCCCGAACTCAACGAACACACCAGAGAGGTAAACAATTTACAACTTAATGCTCAGCGTTTTAAAGTTGATTTTGGTTTAATTAAAGTGCGAATTTATAACAACAAGAATTTTATATGCAACGTGTAACAGAATTAATGGCTAAACCAGAATATAGTAGATAGTAGGGACCATCAAACTGAACAACTTTTACTATGGGACCAACGCTGAATACGCGAAAAAAAATCAGCTGTGTCATACATTTTGATATTTTATTTATTTATTTTTGTATGAAACAGCCATTTTTTTTTCACGATTTTAGAGTTGGTCGCATAGTAAATGTTGTTCAGTTTGATGGTCCCTATCTACCATATTCTGGTTTAGCCATTAATTCTGTTACATGTTTTATCTATAGGTACAGTAGAAACTTTTATCTGTACATAAGTAACTTGTGTACAGATAAAAGTTTCTAAATACTTTAGACTGTTTCAAGTCTGAAACAGAAATATAATTATCTCGTTTTGTTGCAGCAAGATAATTCGGCTCAAATGAACAGAAGCATGAATATCGAGACGGATATTTTGAATACATATCAACCGCCTATGTCGCCGCCAGCTATGAACGAAGGCGGTAAGTAATGGATAAAACCATGGTACTATGGGGAACATGCATAAGTCACCGATTTTGATAAATTTGAGCTTGATCGCTGCGGACACGTATAAAACATGATGGAACAGAAAAATAGAAAAAAAAAGTTTTAGTTTTATCACACAGGGGAAAATAGCGATTTTTTTTCATTTTCGAATATAATGCACTTAACAGTCGGATAGAATATCAAATAAGAAATAATATTTTTCAATACAGTTGCTCGAAAATGTAAGTTTACGATGACAGTCGAGCGTGCGGAAAGTTGATTTTACCGCACGCCGTGCGTTTTTGTTTACGGAGTAGTACAGCGTGCGGAAAGTTGATTTTACCGCACGCCGGCGCCGTGCGTTTTTGTTTACGAACGTTTTTTTTAAATTTCTACTAGCTTCCGCCCGCGACTTCATCCGCGTGGACAGTAGAAAAATATTGCAACCAGTTTAAAATGACCCCTTTAGTGTATGGAAGCTAGTACTACGGAGTGTTCAAGCTGTTTCCCTGGTTCCACCCACCTGAATTTGATGAAACATAGCTTAAATTTTAAGTTGGACCTCAATCTACTAAATTGTGAAAAATCCATCAAAATTCGTTAAGCGGTTTTTGCATAATTCGCGCACAAATATTTAGAATTTACAGTTTTATTATATGTATAGATTACAATTTCAGCAGTACCTATAATGTTTTCTCGCAAATGTATTGAAAAACGTAGTATGGCACACGGTTGTTAAGGTTTTTTAAAACTCGTGACGATTATAAACCCTCGCCTACGGCTCGGGCTTATAAAACGTCAACTCGTTTTAAAAATTTCCTTACCAACCTTGTATCATAAACTACTATTGTATGACACATATAATACTGTAATATTATGTACTTTAACGCAATATTTAGGGAGATATTTGAAAATTCCTGCCTAACTCCATACAAACGTGGCATAAGTGACGTCACAAATGTTGACCGTTTTGTATAGAGCGTTTTCGGCGGGTGCTGCCGCGCGTTAACTTCAAGTGAATATATCACGAGAAAAAAAACGCAAGAGAAAAGTTTCAAATCAAATCAAATCATTTATTTGCGTGATTATGGGTGGATTACAATAAATGTAATGTAGAAAAATTTTTGGCTCTCCATATTCAACCTTACTAGGCGTGCAAAATTCGTTAATAATCTAATAAATTTAATTACATTTCAATTAGTAAATTTCAACATTATTAATCATTCATTAAGAAATATCATCATCATTTAAAACATTAATATCTTTTTAACTTAAAAATAATAATCATCATAATTAATAAAATATATATAATTGCAAGTATAATGTCAAAATAAATTAATATAAAATAATGTTTTCATACCACAATCAAATGTCAACAATTCTATGTCAAATGGCTAATTTATGCTATCATCATTAAGAAATTCATTTACAGAGTAGTAGGCCTTATCCAGTAAAATTTGCTTTAGTTTATATTTAAAGCAATTGAACGATGCTTCTGATTTCAAATTCTGAGGTAGTTTATTATAAATTTTTATTCCCATAAAAAAAATGCTTTTCCTATGGTTGCTAGTTTTACAGCCTATCATTTTTAAAGTATACTTATGTCTCTTACTGTTTAGAGTCTCATAATTTTTCAGATTGCTTCTGATGTATAATGCTGCCTCATAAATATATAGCGAAGGGAGCGTTAGTATCTTCAATTTGATAAAGAATGGCTTACAAGAATCAGTTTGGTGGAGCTTGCACATTGATCGAATGCATTTTTTTTGTGTTTTAAATATACATTCTTTATCAACAGAGTTTCCCCAAAACAAAACACCATATCTCAAAATTGAAACTACATGAGCATGGTAGGCACAAAGCAAAGTATTAATACTTGCAACCTTTCGTAGCATATATAAAGCATATGCGTACTGATTTAACCTTGTACATATGTTTTCGATGTGTGTTTTCCATGTTAAACTATCATCTATATGTATACCTAAGAATTTTGTACTTTGAACCTCTTCTATTGATTGGTCCAGCCTGCCTAGCATGACCGATTTATATCGCGTGATATAGCGTTTTATCACGTTCAACTGTCAAAAAGACAAAAGAATTTGACAGTTGAGTGTCGATAAAATGCTATATCACGCGATATAAATCGGTCATACTAGGCAGGCTGATAGTTGATGTTTAACTTGTCAAATTTTGCGTTTTTATTTTTAAATGTCATAGTGTTTGTCTTAGAAAGATTAATTTTTAAATTATTTTCATTTAACCATTGAATTATACATGTCAAAGATTTATTAACTTCGCTTTCAAACCCATCTACATGCGAGCCATCGTCAGCAAAAATAGCGGTACTGTCATCAGCAAATAATATCATGGGGTGATTTATAGCTTTGGGAAGATCATTTATATAAATAAGGAACAGTAGAGGTCCCAACACACTTCCCTGTGGTACTCCGAACTTTACCGTTCTAGGTTGTGAACTATGTTTTTGTTCTATTTTTGAGTTTGCGTCTAACCTTGTTATTTCCGTGACTTGTTGTCTATTGTCTAAATAAGATTTTATTAATTGAAGAGCATTACCCCTAACCCCGTACGTATCGAGTTTTCTGAGTAAAATTTTGTGGTCTACGTTGTTGAAAGCTTTTGACATGAAGTTTTAATATTACAGTTGATTTTCTCATGCATTATACTTTTAATTTTGATACAAAAAAAACTGATGCATGTTCCCTATTATACTGCGCCAGGTATAGCATTCCGAGACAGAGGAAGTCACGTGGATATCACAGTGTGAAATGCACACAAATTAGACTCGCCCAAAAACGCTCCCTACTAACGGCTACCTAGTGATGACGTCACGCCTATATAGTTTGTATGCAACGCGTAGGAAATTTGTTCGGCAGCTATATTAAATATTGTGTTTATCAAAATGGTTTCTTAGACAAAGGAAATCACCCATTTTATAGGGCGGTCTAGGATAAAAAAAAAAGTCGGCGGCCAGGAATGAATTACATTTCATTTTAATGGTGATAAGAGTAGAAATATTTCTTTGTATGGCGACAACGCTGTAATGAATTTGTGAACAGAGATATACAACGATCTTTAAATGAAAAAAATATGTCGTCCCACAATTTCGTGGATCTCGATAAGATTATTCAGCTGTTTTCAACTGGGTGATATCAACTGTTACATCAGGTGCTGAGTAGGTAAGCGACCTGCAGGTTTTTGCTTCCATGTACGGAAACCAGGTGTCAGCCCCGGAAACACTTGCAAGACCTTAAAGGTATTTTACTTGGACGCCCTCACCATTGCAAAGACACACACTATTTAGTAGTTGAGCCCTTCAAAGTATGATTAGACAGTTAAGTTTTACCTGTTAAGTAACATAATCGCTTAAAAGTAGTTTTCTTTGCCAAAACCATTTTGATCCTTATTTGTATGGCATTAGTGATTAATCTTCAGCAAAATATTTTGCATTTATTTTACTCGAGCACCGAAATACTTGCAAGATCTTCAAAGTATAGGTAAGTATGTCACTGTGATCAACGCCGTCAAGACGGGGAGAGATCACCGATTGGTACGTGGCACATTGAATATCAACCTAAAGCTGGAAAGATCTCGCCTGATAAAATCCACGCTCCGACCATTACCGGCCCATATCCAAAACCCCGAAAGCTTTATTCAACTCTAACTTCAGAACCGCTTCGAAGCCCTTGAGAACAGCATAGTTGTGGACGATCTAAACAACATGGTGATGGATATTGTCCGTACGGTAGGGTCCAAGTTCTTTAAGACCCGCCTTCCCAAGCTAAAGAAACTCTCTGTCCACACACTCCTACTGATGGATCAGAGACGTGAAATGAGGCTCCAGAGTTCAGCGGATGCTCATTGTTATCGGCAGCTAAATAATGCAGATATCTAAGTCTTTAACGAGCGACCTCGCTTGCAACTCGTTCGACGACTTCCAACCTCCCGAACTAGCCGGGTTCCGAAAAGGCTTTAGCACCATAGACCACATCCATATTGATTTATTGATATTAGGCAAGTCGAAATTTACATTGGGATCAATGCAACGATCATGTACACCTCGTCTCTAATATGCTCGCTGCAATACGATCGGGCTAGTTTGAGCTGTTAAGTGCCCAAAGCACAGTTTATCAAGCCGCCTGTAAAGCCTCTAACTTGGCTTAACGACTGCTATCAGATGACAACAACCGGGACCGATGGTTTAACGTGCTCTCCGCAGCACAGAAGCGCTCAGTTGTGATGCCACTTCACGGTCACCCATCTGACACCTGGCCGGACCGAGCGTTGCTTAACAAACGTGATCGAGTACGATCAGTCTGTTAAGTTTCGCCATGAGCGCTTCATAATGATAATGGTGATACAGTTCGACTCTGCTGGTAGCTTTAATTGAAGAATAGCATAACTGAGTCACCTAACGACTCTCGTTTCTATCGTTTAAGAGTATTGGGCACTGAGCACAGGAGAAAAGGGAGCGCGGGAGGAGACTGCTAAGATTGTACTACCAACATAATAATGATTTGGTTCTTAAAACTCCTAAAACAAACAATCTCCCATTGCCGTCGTTTTCATTCTTATCTGGTATATATCTCCGAACCCAAATTGTTTTCGACTTTGACGCGATAGTAAAAAATAATTTGTTTTATGTGTACTTTAAGAATGTGTAATTATTATTGATGGCCGCTAATGAAAAAAAAAAAAAATTTTTATCCCAGAATGAGTGATCTCCTTTGCTATATGTACATTTTACGGACTAATTAAAGGTATTATTTATTTTAATTATACTTTTTAAATGGACTTGTCCACCCAACTTTGAAGGGTCATAAAACAAATAATACGCAATATATAAAACCAAGAGGTATACAAGCTACTCTAAAATTTTAATATGTTTACGATTTTTATTAGTATTTGGTTATTTTATCCATTAGTCGTCATCCCTATTGATGATAGTTGGGAATTATTGTATACAGTGGCGGTCACTTAATTGAAGACACGAGTCTATTTTCATACAAACGAGGTAACATTAAAGCCTTGATTCTCTGCGAAATACTGACCTAGCTGTGAATTAATGATGGCCAATCAGGGACTTAATGGAGGAGATTCAGATCGCATACATACTCAACTGATTCAATTCAATTCATTTATTTGCATTAAATAGGGTACAATTTTTATGACTTTGTAGGTGTTATACAACTGGGTAGAACTTATGATCTGATTAGCCTCTAAAAGATATAAGGATTAGAGTTTCAGTTTAATAATTTCCATACATTTTTATGCAAATTTCGCGGTGTGTATAGCGATCTGAATCTCCTCTATTCACTCCCTGGATGGCCATCATCAGATCACAGCTAGGTCAATCCTTGGCAGAGAACCAAGGCTTCAAAATTACCTCGTTTGTATGAAAATCGACTGGTGTTTTTAAATTATGTGACCGCCTGTATCCTGTTTAATATTATAAATGTGAAAGTTTGTTGATTTGGATGTTTGTTCCTCAATCACGCAAAAACTATTCAACAGATTTGGTTGATCAGGGATCAGGTAGAAATTTGGCACACAGATAGTGGATAGCCTGATCAGGGGAAATTTGGCACACAGATAGTGGATAGCCTAGATTAAAACATATATAATACTTTTTATCCCGATATTCCCACGGGAACTGGAACCATGCGGGTGAAACCGCGGGCGGTCGCAGTATCGGTAGTATACGTAGTCAAAGTCAAAATCAAAATGGCTTTATTCAAATAAACTTAATAATTAAGCACTTTTGAATCGTCTTTATTTTCCTACCACCCGTTCCAGACGAGTATACAACAAATACTTGTATTCATACGCAGACGTGATAAACGAGGAGCTCGGCTTCAAGCCGCGGCGCGCGTGCAACTGCACCAAGTCGCGTTGCCTCAAGCTGTACTGCGACTGCTTCGCCAACGGGGAGTTCTGCAACAGCTGCAACTGCAACAACTGCCACAACAACCTGGACAACGAGGAGTTGAGGCAGAAGGCCATCAGGGCGTGCCTCGAAAGGAACCCTAACGCCTTTAGGTAACTATTTGATCGCTATTAAATGCTAGTAATCCTTAATAATATTATAAATGCCAAAGTACGCCTTCACGTCTTAACTACTCAACCGATCATCGTGAAATTATGCATACATATTGTTAGCCTGCCTAGCATGACCGATTTATATCGCGTGATATAGCAGCAGACAATCAACTGTCAAACTCCTTTGTCTTTTTGACAGTTAAACGTGATAAAACGCTATATCATGCTAGGCAGGCAGGTGTGCAGAGAAGAACCTTTCATACCGAAAAAATAACTGTTCCCGAAGGATAGACAAAATACTATATACGGAAAAAATATATATAGACGGTCGCTAGTCGGTCATAAAACAAAAAAAAAGAATCTTTCATACTTACACTTTATCTGTCGACATAATATGTGATCAGCTGATCAGTTTTATGTTTTTGTTTCAGACCAAAAATTGGAAAGACGAAAGCAGGTGGTCCTGAAATAATACGACGGCATAATAAAGGCTGCAATTGTAAGAGAAGTGGATGTCTCAAAAATTATTGCGAGTGCTACGAGGTAAGTGCATTTATTTAATACATTGTCGATATAACAATAATGTAACATAATTATACTTTATTATATTTGTCTACTCTATCGCATTGGGTGTACCTGTCTATAAAGATAGATGTGTGTTATAAAACACATCGTGTGTGCGATGCGGATCGGTGCAGACGCATACTAAAAAAAATAGAGAACGCGTAACGCGGCCAAGTGCCGCTGTTCGTATAGAGCCATGAGTGACAAACTTGTGGCAAATGAACTCCTGGCGTTCCTACAACAAAAGCTGGACGTTATGGATGAGGTGAGCGCACTGCAAATTTGCAAGTCCAGCTTCAGCGAGGACGATGTGGCCACGGCGAAGAAACTTTTGTTCGAGTCTCTCGGCAAGAGCGACCAGATGGTGTCCCGGAGACGTGACGGGACACAGAAGAGCCTGCAGGAGATCATCACCCTGTTCAAGGAAACCGACCCCGATGACGTGCCGACGTTCGTGGCGAGAGACCTCAACAAGCTGCCTCCCGTCACCTTCGATCACGTCGATGTGACCTGCCTCCTGAAGGTCATCGTGTCCCTTAAGGCGAGTTTGGCCGAAGTGATGCTGAAATTTCAGGCATCCGAAAATACTGTGAGTGAATTGCGTAAAGAAGTTGACGATTTACGTGAATCACTCGCCGTAAGTAGGTCAAATGTCAACACTCGACGTGGGGCCTGCCTCGATACATCGACGACGTCGAGTTGCAAGTCAGCTGTTTCAACGCCGTCTCCGCCACGGCCCGACCGAGCCCGAGCGCCGCCGCCGCTGCCGCCGGCCGCGAGCGCCGACCCCGCGAGCTGCGCGCCACCCGCCCACGCCCCGCCGCCGCCGCCGCCCTCTACCGCGATGGAACAGCGCGCACCTGAGACGCGTGTGCCCGTCAGCTGTCGACGCGACTTTGCTGCTGTTGCGGCCGCCAATTCAATCTCGCGGTCGCAGCAGCCAGCACTCGCTGATGGGAAAGCTCGTTCGCAGGATGTCGTCCGACCGGGCCAAGATGAAGAAGGCTTCCTCGAGGTCCGGAACAGGAAGCGACAGCGTCAGCGAACGAGACAGAATCATCATGGCACCGCACCGACAGGGCCCAACTTCCTGCTGCGAGCTGCCATACCGACTACGGCCGTGTACCTGTCCCGCCTGCACCACACCACCACCGTGCAGGATGTGATAGAGTACATAAAGAAGAAGGCTAACTTTTGCTTGAGAGTTCAGCCTCTGGAGTCGCGCCATAACACGAATTTTAAGTCGTTTGTGGTGCGCATCCCGACCGCCAGGCTGGACACTTTCATGAAGGAGGACTTCTGGCCGCAGGGCGTGGTATACAGGCGCTTCCGAGGGGCGTTGCCTTGTGCCACCGAAATGACACAGAAAGTGCCAAATTGACTTTATACTAACGTAATATTAAGTTATATTTACTAACAATATTGTTTATACATATATTATGTTTTAGTTTTAAGGTATGTATCTATGGGCCATTGTTGCCTGATTATAAATTAATAAATAAAATAAAAAAAAAAAAGAACATGTTTTTAAAAAAAAGTATGGAGCCAACCTCAATAATTTCTGAAATCCTACCGTCATCCACTCAATAAAGGTCCATATCTGAATTTGACGTTCATTGGGATTGTAGAGACGAGATTTGAGTTCAAATGTTGCCAAATTCTGGAAGCCCCCTTTTAAGCTTCTGTGCATGGACTAGACTAGATCGAAGGTTTCCAACGGCGTGTATACAGCGTAATTTTTGGATCTCTTTTCAAATATTGTCAGGTCATTCTATATCAACAGTATAATCAATTTATGAAGTAACAAAAAAGTTTTTTCTTACATTTTTACCCCAAACTTTTCCCTACACAAGTTGAAATAATAATTGTAGTCACTGTTTGCGCATCGCACGGTCGACCCGCGCGAGCCCCCCTCTCGTTACCCACCTTTTGTCACTTTCTTTTCAATGTCATACATACATACATATACTCACGCCTGTTTCCCATGAGGGTAGGCAGAGACTATGGATCGCCACCTGCTACGATCCTTGCACACTTCTTTTTCTTCTTCACTTCAATGTCAAACTCAAATAATTTGACAGAGAGTAACCATTGTGTAACTATACATACTGCAACCCACCCGTTTTACAAGTGTGTAACTATGACGGTGATAGATGACCGATGTTCCACATTTATTTTAAACTATATCTATAATAGTTGGTTCTATTATTATGGAAGTCTGACAGTAAACGAAAAAAGTTGTCAGATTTGACAGAGACTACATGAAACTGACAGCTTTCTTAAACTTAAGGAGACTTTAACTTTATTATTCAAAAGTACTTAATAATTAAGTTTATTTGAATAAAGATTATTTGACTTTGACTTAGATTTTAATAGGCTTGTTTCCATTAAGAATAAATATAATGGATAGGGGTTTATAATGATTAATTATATTATGGAGAAAATAACAAACAATTTTAATTATTAAAAGCGTTAAAGATTAATAATATTTTTAAAAAATAAATTTCGTAAAATGAAACCTTTAGTCACGTGACAGTGAACACCAATCAGAAAGCGTTACGTCACGCCGTGCGAAACTCCAATCTTGTCTTTGACGTTTCGAGTATCACTACCGGAGGCGCGTTCCAAACCTACACTCCGAGTGCAACCTAACCACAACCGAACGCAAGTTTTAGCCACTTTTTCCGTATTTTATTTCTCCATTGTTTGGAACATATATAAATAACTGGTTTGGCGTTTTTATAGTCGTGCTATCACACTGGGGCACTATACAGTACTTATAATATTAGAAATTCATTTTTAAACGATAAAAACTAGCTATAACGTACGAAGACACGATCGCTCTTTGGTTTGTTTCGCACGGCGTGACGTCATTCAAGACGCCATGACAGTCTTGTGCGTTTTGGAACCAAATTAAAATTGGTTTTTTAAAACGCGAAATTTATAATGTAAACGCTCGATTAAAAATAAATAAACCTTTTTTTTCGATAAAATGCCTAATAAGCTAAAATATTAAGCAGTTATTGAAATTTTGTCAACTAGCCTATTAAGAAGCCTTTGAGTATTCGGCCGTAAGGCGTTTTCTAGCGTGCACTAGAGACAGCCCCACGCGCGGCTCTGCTCCGCATTCCGCATACGCGATACGCCGCCACTCGGGGCGCGTGCTAAGTCTGCGGGCACGAGAATGGCGGCGGCGGCGGGGCGACGCGACGGCAGAGTGGCGGCGTGGACAGTATAGGTGACGCGCACGAAACAGGCGGTGGCGGTGGGTATATTTCTCCTCATCGCCCCGCGGTCGCCGTCGCTCGGTCTTCGCCGTTTTCGTGCCAGCAGACTAAGAGGCGTGTATGTTGTCCGCAGGCCAAGATCGCGTGCACGAACATGTGCAAGTGCGTGGGGTGCCGCAACGTGGAGGACGGCCTGCAGCGCCGCCGCGCGCCGCCGCCCGCGCTCTACCGCCCGCCCTCGCACGCACACCTCAAGTAAGTATTGACAACTTCGATCAATAACTACTGGCTGATTTTTTGTACAGTCGACACGTTTTGTGGTGTGGCTTAAGACCGTCAAACGAAAAACTTGTCTACGGGACCGACTAAATCAGAGCAAAGAAATAACAGATGTTCCATAAAAAACGTCACTATCTACTCGACCGAAATGTATGGAACGGCTGATTATTTTTTCACTCTGATTTAGCTGGTCCCATAGACGAAGTTGTTCAGTTTGACGATCTAAGCCATACCGACACCACAAAATGTGTCGATAGTTTTCGATTTCACCCTGTAGGTAGATGTTCGGTCAGCGTCCCAAATATGGCCCTCAAAATAACGACACTTTCAAACTAGGAGCAATATATTAACACAAACAAAACTGTGCTTTAGAGTTAGCAGATAAGGCACAAATTATTTTAAACTTATAAACGCTGTTTATCGAAGATCACCAGGGATGTTTCACTCTCACTCCACACTTTAGGTATGAATAGTACGTGGCGGGCTCCACTGGTCGGGCCGATGCAGAGGGCTGCTGTGGGCCGATTCTCATACGATAGTCAAAATGTCGAAATAAATTAGCGGATCCGCTATTGTGTCTATTAAAACCTGTTTTTGGTATTCTCGAAATGCCACCAAAGAGATATGATGCAACGTGTGGTCAATTATTAAAAAAAAAAAAAAAAAAAAAAATTAAAAATTATTTATTTCTTTATAGAGACAAACACATCAATTTTTATTTAACGGAGCCTCCTTTTAGGCTTGTAATCGCCTGTGCCAGGAGACCTGGAGGTGCCCTGTGTCAATAGCGGTAGTGGTTGAATATCTCGAACGTTACGTTAGTCGAAGTGTGCGCGCCGGTCGCAAGCACGTTAGTTCGATACTTACTCACGCGCTCACCGAGTCGCATAATTACTTTTGTCGCTTCTGATATGACATTTACCAATATAATTACTGTGAATGCTGGGGGCAAATCACATTCGGCTATGAGCGAAATGAGGTGGGATGAGCAGAGAAAAGGCTTACTTGGAGATGGAACTTGGGCTGGCAGCGTGACGAAGCCACGATACAGATCGTGGCTGGAGTTGAGCTGATGGAAATCCCTGGTTTCTTCTGACCAAGGTCTCGTTAGGTTTACATGAGCCGACACAATTTCACTTGTCACTCACTGAACTTAATGTCTGAGCTTAATACACTTAAGTACCGGCCGGTTAACTATCAAATGAGAAGAATCTAGCAGGGTTCACGTTTCTTTCGCTTCGCAGTAAATTCAACCGCTTGCTATTGCCTAGTGCAACTCGCTACTGGCTGGCCACGCGCCTCGTTCGTTCGCGAGTTCGAGCGAGCGAGCAAGATGTGAGAAAGAGACAATCGTCGCGGCGCTGGCGCGAACAATTACCATTTTAATATTTTTGTAAGCTTTTCTTTAACCATATTGAGTTAAGCTGTCCTTTTATGATATACTACGCTGTTCATTTAAAAGAAGACAACTCTAAACGTCGTTAGAAGAGATGAAAGTATGTGATAGAAAGAGCGGCAACTTCTAGGTGAATATATCTTTAAGGAATTAGCGCTGTACGACCTGAATTGCACTTTATTGTGTCGGAGCAAGAGTCGCTATTTATTTAAATGATTTTGCGAAGTGTCTCTTCTGTACTCTTACTATTATGTATGTGATATAGGTTTGTAAGTAAGTATAGTAACAAAAACAATTGTAATGTTCCTGACGAATAAATAAATGAAACCCTCTTTTAGTTACTATTATTTTAAACAATTATTAATGTTGACAGGCAACCGTGCAGTTTCATGACAACCGAAGTGATAGAAGCAGTATGCCAGTGCCTGATCGCGGCCTCGATGGACAGCGGCGAGCGAGCCGCGGACGCGGAGGTGGACCCCGTGCGTGACGTCATCGAGGAGTTCTCCCGCTGCCTGCAGGACGTCATCAGCGCCTCGCATCACGGAGCGCCTTCCATGCTTGACGAGGTAACATTATAAAGGCCTCTAGAAGCAGTATGCCAGTGCCTGATCGCGGCCTCGATGGACAGCGGCGAGCGAGCCGCGGACGCGGAGGTGGACCCCGTGCGTGACGTCATCGAGGAGTTCTCCCGCCTGCAGGACGTCATCAGCTCCTCGCATCACGGAGCGCCTTCCATGCTCGACGAGGTAACATTATAAAGGCCTCTAGAAGCAGTATGCCAGTGCCTGATCGCGGCCTCGATGGACAGCGGCGAGCGAGCCGCGGACGCGGAGGTGGACCCCGTGCGTGACGTCATCGAGGAGTTCTCCCGCTGCCTGCAGGACGTCATCAGCGCCTCGCATCACGGAGCGCCTTCCATGCTTGACGAGGTAACATTATAAAGGCCTCTAGAAGCAGTATGCCAGTGCCTGATCGCGGCCTCGATGGACAGCGGCGAGCGAGCCGCGGACGCGGAGGTGGACCCCGTGCGTGACGTCATCGAGGAGTTCTCCCGCCTGCAGGACGTCATCAGCTCCTCGCATCACGGAGCGCCTTCCATGCTCGACGAGGTAACATTATAAAGGCCTCTAGAAGCAGTATGCCAGTGCCTGATCGCGGCCTCGATGGACAGCGGCGAGCGAGCCGCGGACGCGGAGGTGGACCCCGTGCGTGACGTCATCGAGGAGTTCTCCCGCTGCCTGCAGGACGTCATCAGCGCCTCGCATCACGGAGCGCCTTCCATGCTTGACGAGGTAACATTATAAAGGTCTCTAAGTGATAGAAACAGTATGCCAGTGCCTGATCGCGGCCTCGATGGACAGCGGCGAGCGAGCCGCGGACGCGGAGGTGGACCCCGTGCGTGACGTCATCGAGGAGTTCTCCCGCCTGCAGGACGTCATCAGCGCCTCGCATCACGGAGCGCCTTCCATGCTCGACGAGGTAATTTCATACAGCCAAATGTTTCTGCCCGGGCACTCCATACAAGCGCCGCGTTTCAACTTTTATATTTCGCCGACAAACAGTTGTGCAGTTTGGCGAAAGATAATTGTATTTTTTTTTTCTGTTTTTCAGTAATAAATAAATAAAAAAAAAACTACCTATTACACAGACGCTACACAGATGACATTTTTGCACACGCGCAACTGTGTGCGTGAAGTCTAGGGCTTTTGAATGAGCACACGATTCGGCACACGAACTCGCAGGGTGGGGTGAGTCCCCCCTCCTGGCGAGTCCCACATACCCCCTTCCCGATCACCAGCGGGAAGGGAAGCGCATAAATGCGTTTTTCTACGGCATACAAAAAAAAAGGGTGGGGTGAGGTAATTGATTCTGGGGCGGGGCGGAGAGTTTCCTTTCTGTAAGGTAGTACTTATCTATTCCGAGGGCCTAGCCAAAGTAACATTGTCAAATCTTCGTTATCGCTTCGCTTTCGAAACATGTACGAGTATGGGATTGACATAAGGTTTCATTAACAATCGAACTTTAAAACGTCAAATCCATACATGTTTCGAAGCGAAGCGATAACGAAAATTTGCAAATGTTACTTTGGCTAGGGGGGCTGTGCTCTACACCGTTGTTGCTAGGACTGTGCTAGGAACGTATCAGGCAAAAAAATATTCTTTGTATTGAAAAGTATGACACTATTGCCACTAGACCGTTCCCTCACCTGCCATGTATTTGTCATACTTTTCAGTAACTACATTTTTTTTGCCTTACGTTCCCAGCACGGCCATGGTATGATACGGTGTAGTAGGCAGAAACTTTGAGTCCCCATAATCCTACTTGTGTTATATAGATAGTTTATAACCTGGATTAAGACACTTACACTTACACATACTTTTTATCTTGGTTTAAAGTTCCCTAGGGTCCACGCAGACGAATTCGCGGGCGGCCGCTAGTATCAAATGAATCTATAATATAAAGCAACTGTAGTTTGAAGGACGATTTTTACACGCTAATGCGTGTGTGTAAGCTCTGCGCGTGACCGAAATTAACCATAACTTCGCTCACTGTTGACGCGAAGCAGTAAAGCAGTCCTACTTTACAGGGTGCATTCCGAGTCGCGCTGTCAGCGATGTCATCGCGCTGATTTGCGTACTGAATCACCGTGAGCGCGATAACGACAGCCCGTGTGACAAAATCAAATCAAATCAAATCATTTATTCCACCTTGTAACATGGTAAAATACAGCTGTTTTAAATATTAAATGATCACAACATATTACACTAAAACTAGTATGTGGAAATTATAAGAATTTTTGAGATTACATTTTAAATAACAATGGATAAAATAAAATCTCAGATAACTGATTACGTCATAATCATAACATCTGCCATCTTGCGCTTACGCCGCACATGCTCCAAACGATATCATATCACTGTGAGCGTTCTGTTAAAACTGAAACTTGTTTGTTTTGTTTACCTCAGGTGCATTTGTATGAAAATTTTGAATTAAATGAAAATACATGCCGCATACCATAGAAGCTTCGATCAAGAACATCCTAGATGTCCTGTCAGAGTCTCAAAAATGGCACTTCAAATAGCGTCCCACTTACATACTGGGCGCTTATTTTGAACAAAGTAAGTTATAAAAGATGTGTTTTTAACAAAATTAGCGACAAGTTTGTAAGTGGGACGCTATTTGAAGTGCCATTTTTGCGTACTGTTTTAGTTTGTGAAGCGTTATCTAGGTCCTAGATAACGCTTCGCAAGAATATCCTAGATCTAGGATATTCTTGATCGAAACATGGAAAATAAAAGCTCGAAATTTAAAAAAAATAAAAAATAAGTTTTAAGGTAAGACTGTTTTAGCTTTCAACGCTGAAATTGATTTTATTCTGAATCGGAATGCATCCTAAGTATAACTGCTTTACTGCCATGACAAGGCGAGACCTCTATTTTATGTGCCTCGCGATGTCAATTAATTCTATAGAAAAGCGCTCACGAGTCGACAGACTACGGCATTTCATCTCACTAATGACAATGAGAGATTTTAATAATCAGTTATATAATCCACGCTGGTGTTTTTGTCAAAACTGATAAACTAATAAGTTATTTTTTTCTATTACAGGGCCACACATGATATTTGAGCTCATGGTATATGAAGCCTTTGTAAGTAGTTAAATTAGGTTCAGTCATCATCTAAATCACAGACACACCTTTTTTCTTGATCTGTGATCTAAATAATCAACTTCATTGTGTGCCAAAAATAAAAAAATAAATATTTGTACAGTAAATTCTTCTTTCTTCAGTAGCTCTACCTTGAGTTGATGCATACTGTTTCCGTTATCGTAAACTATCGGATATACTGCTCACAGCCAATGCGAGTGAAAGAGAGAAAATTATAGTTTACGGTAGTGAAAACAGTTTGCATCAACTCATGGTAGAGCCACGAGTTAAATATAAGTATTTTTTAATTCTTTACTAAAAATGACACTGTTGAAGGCTGAAATCTAATAAGTTAACTTGACTATACAATAATGAAATAAGAGTATTATTTTCCATTTAAAACTGGATTTTAATTTGTAAATAAAAAAACTGTAAATTCGTTGACACTGTCTAGAGGTTTATTTTTATGTGAATAATGTACATAATTTTGTAAATGTTTCTTTAGTTAGTTATATTAAGAATACCTTTTATCTAAGGTAATTATAAGTGGTTTAAATAAATGCAATGTTTATTTCTAAAACTTAGTTTTATTTTCAACGTCGCTAAATTAGTTATTAATTAAATTTACTACAATAAAATTATTAGGTTCATATTTTTTAGCTTTCAAATCATCCATCAATATCTAAGGTTAAGAAAGACTTCATAAATGCACTCGTCGCACTTTTTTATATCTAAAAGTATATGTAAAAAGTATGGTAAATCATCATCATCATCATCATCAGCCTATCATCGTCCACTGCTGAACATAGGCCTCTCCGAGAGCACGCCACTGAGCACGATCCGCGGCTATACTCATCCAGTTTCTGCCAGCCACCTTGCGAAGATCATCGCTCCACCTTGTCTGAGGGCGTCCCACACTACGTTTGCCGATACGCGGTCTCCACTCAAGAACTCGTCTGCCCCAGCGGCCATCGGTTCTACGGCTAATATGGCCGGCCCACTGCCACTTCAGCTTGCTAATCCGGTGGGCTATGTCTATGACTTTAGTTCTCTGTCGGATCACCTCGTTCCGGACCCGATCTCTCAGAGAAACTCCGAGCATAGCCCTTTCCATAGCTCGCTGTGCGACTTTAAATTTGTGAGCCAGCCCTACAGTGAGTGTCCACGTTTCGGCTCTGTATGTCATGACAGGCAGGACGCACTGGTTGAAGACTTTCGCCTTTAGACTCTGTGGAATAGGCGACTCAAAGACTCGACGAAGTTTCCCATATGCTGCCCAGCCCAGCTGTATTCTTGTGTTGGCCTCTCTCTCGAAGTTGTTTCTACCCAATTGCAATGTTTGCCCGAGGTAGACATATTTCGTAACAACTTCGAGAGGACTACCTTGTACTGCCATCGGTCCTGGAATTACATGTTCATTGAACATAACCTTGGTTTTGTCCAAGTTCATCCGAAGACCGATGCGTAGAGACGAATCAGCTAGGCTGTTCAGCATGTATTGTAGATCCTGCAACGTTTCAGCCACAATTACGATGTCGTCCGCAAATCGCAAGTGTGACATGTATTCGCCGTTAATATTAATACCGCGTCCTTCCCAGTCCAGCGTTTTAAACATATCCTCCAATGCATTTGTGAACAATTTGGGGGATATCACATCCCCTTGTCTCACACCTCGATGCAAGGGGATATGCTTAGTCTGCTGGTTCTGCAATTGGACGGCCATGGTTGCGGCATTGTAGAGACATCTCAACACTTGGATGTATCGCCAATCGACTTGGCACCGTTGCAGGGATTCTAAAACAGCCTAGGTTTCGATAGAATCAAATGCCTTCTCATAGTCCACAAATGCTAAGCACAAAGGCTGGTTATACTCTTCGGACTTCTGTATAATTTGCCGCAATGTGAAGATGTGGTCTATGGTGCCGTATCCTCCTCGAAACCCGGCCTGCTCCGGGGGTTGAAATTCGTCGAGTCTTTGCGCAAGGCGGTTTGTGATGACTCTTGAAAACAGCTTGTAAACGTGGCTTAGGAGCGAAATGGGTCAGCATGGTAAATAATAATTTTAAATTTAAAGTACCAGGGTCACATAAATCTGAGGATCCCATAAGAGTCAAGAGGCGAAAAAATTATACGTGGGTCCCATCCGAGGGCATTTACACACTTCGATATAACTTATTTTGAATCCATACTAAATTCTCGGTTTAGCAATGAATGCAAAACAAAATTAAACTATTATTTTAAACGGTAGTAATGGCAAATATTTAAATAATTCACACCCGTAATGTATTTTTAGTCAAATGTAATTAGTATATGAATGTAATCTAAAGATACAGACACTTGTATCTTTTTACTTTACTATCTTTTACACAAATGTCACATCACATAACAATAAGACTGCGCTGCTGATCTTAACGTAGCGACTATCGATGTGCGAGGCATTTAGAGTACCGTGTGGTAAAAATAACGTACGGAACGGTACTATAAATAGTTGTTAGACGTGTTCAGTTTCGCGCACGTGGGCTCATATGCAGTTGGGCATAGACTGCCGGCTTGTGTTGTTTCGAATAACGAATAAGTTAATTGTTATTATGGCTGCGAGATACGAAATTCAGAGATCGGATACGCTGGGCAGGTGTGTTCAAGATATACACATTAGTTCACATAACATTTCTTCCTTAAAACCCTTCTAAAACATACTTAATTTGTGTACGGAATCTATCGTTTGGTATGTTTACGTTTTTCAGTTATTTTTCGTAAATAAAAAATGTAGCAACATTCGCTAGAGAAATATTTTTAAGGGCGAGTTTTTTGAGACATCAATTTGGCTATTTAGTAGCTGTGTAGGTTAGGTAGACACTAGATTCCAACAACAGAAACTTAGGTTCAAAATGAAGACAAAGGTACCTATTGATGTTTCTACAGTGATTTGTTTGCCCTGAAGCACATGTACCAGTAGTTCCCAATATTGGTTCTACGTACCCCTCTAAGAAAGAATTCAAACTCACGTTAGTTGCAGAAATGATAAATAAAAAAATAAATCAGATGTATGAAATTATGTAGATGAGATTGCTGCGTGTACCCCTTGGTGCAACCTCTGGGAGTACGCGTACCACTAATTGGGAAGCACTGACAAATTATAAGTACTATTGGCTCCGTGCACGCTTTTAGCGCCACCTAGCGTTCGCAACTTTTTTGGCTCTGACCTGACCGTTTTGACGTTTTGATATGAAATGGCGGCATTGTGACAAAATGTTAAAAAATACAATACATACGAGGGTGGGTCAAAAAGTTCGCGGAATGGGGAGTATGGAGGGGGAAAAGGTCACTTTTTTTTACCTGCACTAGTTGTGCCACTCATTAAGGGTATAAATATAATTTTTTATTAAAAACAGGTCATTATTCACTGAGATACACGTCAATCAACAAGTCAATCCGGAAGAAAATTTAAAACATGGAAAAAATTGAATTTCGTGCAGTCATAAAGTTCCTTACCAAGCAAGGAAAACCTCCTCAAACCATTTGGAATGAGATGTTTTCTGTTTATGGGGATGCTTGTCCTGGTAAAACCATGATTTACAAGTGGCACAACCTCTTCAAGCAAGGCAGGGATTCGATTGAAGACGATCCCAGGCCTGGACGCCCTGTCGAGGCGACCACGGTGGAAAACGTCGAAAAACTTGAAAAAATTATATTGGAAGATGCCCGTTTGAAGAAGAAGCAGCTTGCAAAAATGATCGGAGTATCAGCTACAACCATTTTGAACATCCTTCACAATCATCTTGGCATGTCAAAGGTGTGCGCAAGATGGGTGCCGAGAATGCTCACGCCACACCAAAAGCAGCGGCGAGTTGAGTGTTGTCGCGAGTTTTTGGCTCTCTGTGGTGAAAACAAGGACGAAGTTTTAGACCGGATTGTGACTGGAGATGAAACTTGGGTTCATCATTATGAGCCTGAGTCCAAACACGACTCGATGCAGTGGCACAAAAAGGGCACACCACCCCCGAAGAAATTCAAAGTGTCTTCGTCGGCCGGAAAACTCATGGCCACTGTTTTCTGGGATACAGAGGGAATCCTTCTTATTGACTATAAGGAAAAGGGTGTCAACATAACTGGAACTTACTACGCTACACTGCTGGAACGACTGCGAGATGCTGTGAGGGAGAAAAGGCGGGGAAAATTGTCCAAAGGGGTGCTCCTTTTGCACGACAATGCACCCGTACACAAGGCACAAGTTGCGGTGGCTGCTGTACAAAGAGTGGGCTTTGAAATCTTGCAACATCCTCCCTATAGCCCAGATTTAGCCCCGTGCGATTATTATCTGTTTCCAAAATTGAAAAAAGAGCTTCGAGGGAAGAAATTTTCCAGCGATGAAGAGGTGAAAAGCGCAATTTCGGCCTATTTTGACGACAAAGATAAAACATTTTTTTTCGAGGGTATTAATAAATTAATTCACCGATCTGATAAATGTATTAGAGTTAAGGGAGAATATATTGAAAAGGAAAAATAATTTTGTGTTTAATTTCTTAATTTTTCCCCTCCATTCCGCGAACTTTTTGACCCACCCTCGTATTGTGTTATTAATGTAAATTTCAAAATTACTGTGATTTGGGTGGATAAAGTGTTGTGAAATAATTTTTGGTCATTTAAATTAAATATGGCAAGTAAAATCTATTCAATAAGAGTGTTTTATTTTGGTTATAATCAGGGTTTGTTTACTTCTTTTTTAGTTGTAGATTTTGTAAAACAAGAGGATAAAGCTACTTTAATAATTTTATTAAGTGATAATAAACATATATTATTGTTTCTGTATCGCTAGTAATAAATTAAATATCGTTTTCAAACAGATTACAGAGCCTACATAATTTTTACTTTTGGCCACCATGAGCGCTGCGATCGATTATTATACCTTCGCACCCAGCCAATAGAACAGGGGTGTCCATACTTTTTCCGACCTAGCAAAATTTATGACTGAGATCGACATTTTGACCGTTTAACCCATCAAATATTTATCAAAAAAATGCATAAGTAAAACGCCCGGATCGACCTTTAAACGACGATCGACCTTATAGGCACCACTGCTATCGAATATAAAAATATTAACTATACTTAATGAACATGAACCTTTGACATAGATACTTAGTAGCAGGCAAGGACCTAAAAGCAGGCGAGAGTATTCTCTCGGATGAGCCGTTCATCCTGGGCCCGTCGTCGGACAGCTCACTGGTCTGCTTCAACTGCTACCTGCCGCTCATCAGCAAGTTCCTGGTCTGCAAGAACTGCGCCGTCGCGCCCATCTGCCCTGGAGAAGGGTGTCCTGAAACTTATTCTAAGAGTAAGGATTCACATTTAACCAATTTTTTAAATCGTACAGCCAACAGAGTTAATTCAATAGCTAGTAAGTAGTTAGTAGTAGTGGTAGTACGGTAGTTGTAGGAGAGTCCGATTATCCACCCTAAAACAGCCTCGCCCAGAGAGGCATTAGCTAACTAATCAAAATCCTACCTACTAATATGATAAATGTGAAAGTTTGTGTGTGTTACGAGGGTGGATTGATAAGTTCATGACTTTGAAAAGAAGAAATACTTTTTTCATAATTTATTTTTGTATCTTAAAAAGAAACTCCTTAAGGAATCTTTACACAATTTTTTTTCAAATTCGGCAAAAGATTATTTATTACTTGTAAACAAAAAGCTCAAGCGACTTCTAACTTTTTTAATGACCCTGTCGACCCTCTCGGCGGCACTCATGACAGTCATGACATCAAAACTCATCGAATGTAGATGCGTATCCTTCATATTCTCTAGATTCAACCCACTGAGATTTTTTCTCCTACCAAACATCAATAAATGTCTTTATGACAAAGACTTTCATCAAGCCAAAAGGTGGTGTCTGAAATGGGCCTTCATTTCAGCTACCAGTTTTCCGACGATAAAAGAAAAAATAATGGGTTAAAGAGGTAGGAACTTCGTTGGACTGAATACGCAGAGCTACAATAAGATTATGTAGAGAAATGAAACAAAATATTCCGAAAAAAAAAGTGATTCTTCATTACTAAGTCATGTACTTATCATTCCGCCCTCGTAGTTACCTCTTCACGCCTAAATTGCTGGACGGATTTGTATGGGTTGGTATTTCCTGCTCAAAAGTTCCCTAGGGTCCACGCGGACGAAGACGCGAGGGGCCGCTAGTAATCTTTATACAAATAAAAGGTTCAATTTTAGAACCGTCCAATTTTACGGTCTTAAAACTGACAAGGAGTATGGGCGGAAACCTGGCGAAAACGTGTTCGTCTAATGCTACGGCTCCACCTGCGTTAACGTTAAATTTAGTACTGTCGTTGTCACGCCTAAATTAACGCTTTAAACTATGCGCTAAGACGCAGGTTGAGCCGTAGCATAACTAACCATTTCGTCCGAGGTGGATAGACGAAGAGTTGGTATGGTGATGATTATGGATAAACGGAATAAAGCAGGGTAGACCATATTTAGTACAAAATCAGTAACACATTTTAGTCCGTCGACGTAAATTCGTCAAGTTATGGAATAGTTAACTTTTTTTAAGCACAACGGGATAGTGCTTGGCCTTCATCTCACCTGATGTTAAGTGACGATAAGGCCGAAGGTGGAGGTGCACCCGGAATCCTCATCACTGAGGAACTGGCTATCTTATCTCTAACTGCCGGAACTCATTTTTTTTTTAATTGTTGTTATGGCGTCAGAATTAGGTAAGATGGTGGTAGCTAGCCATAGGCGGACTCACGGAGCACGGAATCGCCGCGCGCCCGCTACTAGAGACGGTAGTAATAATAATAGCTGTGGCTGCGCAATTGCGCTGGGCGCAACTGCGCGCGAAAGCAGCCGCCAGTTTCTATTCGACCGTCGTGGAGTAAACAATACTAAAAAAGCGATAGAAATGCCTCATTGTGCTGTGATTTGGTGTAATAATCAAAGTAAAAACATCAATAAACATAATTCTGGTGTATCATATCACAAGTAAGTAAGTAAAACATAATATTTTCAGTCTTTTTTAAAGCGGGACGAGGCATTTTGGAACACAAAACCTCGGCCGTGGGTAAGTAGCGAGTCATCAGTGAACGCGATAGTGAGGTACCGCGTTGAGGTGCCGCGTTGGCGTCATGTCGATAATACGTGTTGAAGTACCAATGTGTCTTTGAATTTGTATGGCTAAAAATTGAAATAATAATTGTAGTACATTGTTATTTTTTGACAAGCTTTTATTTAGTTTCACCCGTCCCGATGTTTGTCTGTCTGTAATCAAATTGAGTTGAAATTTGGCATGTATCTTTGTTACCAGTAACAAACAATGTAATCATATAAAATTAGCATTATTAAATATAAAAAATAAATACAATAAAAAAGCCTTTTATTTCTCGCATAAACAGTTTACATTGCAATATTCCTAACTTTAAATTTTTTTTTTTAATATAAGTACATAATAAAGTAATTTAATTTTGTAATTTGATTTTGATTTTTGTATTATTAAATATCAATTCGAAATCATATGTATAAAAATATATTATTTTTGGGGCAATGACGACATTCCGATTATTAATGTCATATAGTTATAAAATAAATGTATAAATAAAGAAATAAATATGTTTGACCACAATATTAATTCCTTTTATTTTGACACCTAGCCTAATATGCTTTATTGTGATTGCATAATGTTATATTTCAATAATATATTAGAAACTGCTTGGCCAACCACTAACATTTTTCTGCTCAATAAAATAAAAATATCGATAAAAGGTATCGACTGTGCCGCAGCACTTGTAATAAACTCTAAGACAATACGGACACGTAATCTATGTAGGCGTCCGTGTATTGGTGTGCGTAAACGGTGACGCCCACTGACACCCTTGTTTTGTATAGAAACTGACAAGCGTGCCGTCTCTAGTAGGGGGCGCGCGGCGATTCCGTGCTCTGTGGGCGGACTTGAAATAAGCCCTACCACCAACCAAACCGAGTACAAATTGTACCCCCACTAGGAATCGAAACCGGGACCCCTGCGTCATACACGGGTGGGCGAACCACTAGACCACAGAGGCGGTAACTAACTAACACAGTTACTTAATTGTTAATTTGCCAATCAGCGGTACCTAATTATTTATTTACCTAAATGCTACTTCGGCTCGTGAAATCAGATATGTTTTTGTTTTAGAATGGCACAGTTCTTCAGAATGCGAGTTCTTCAGAAACTTAAAACTCACAAAGGGACTAAACCCGATGACGATGGTGCAGAACGTCGGCTCATTACTGGTTCTCAGAGCGATGCTCAAGAAAGAAACTGACCCACAGGCTTGGAAGGAATTCGTACAGCTAGAAACACATCTTGATGAAAGGAAAAATTCCAGTATTTGGGAATACAATGAGAAAACAGTGAAGGTACTTCATCGTTACTAACATAAGTATGAGTAATCCGAAAGTAACAAACCTTCCAGTGACCCCATTAGCATTTCTTTTTTAAATACGGCTCGAAGGACCATTATCAAAAGTCTTTCATCAGTAAAAAAAAAAATATAGTTTGAGTTGAACTTTTTTTTCAGTTTATCACATCTCTAGGAATGCTCGATAATGTTGAAGATGAGAATCTAGTACAGAAAGTATGCGGTGCAATAGATGTGAACAGTTTCGAAGTCCGTGGGCCTCCCATACCAGTTCTGGGCTACGCTCAGCCGCTGCGCGGGGTCTACTTGAAAGCTTCATTGATAGCTCACGATTGTGTTGGGAACTCACACGTATCGATAAACGACAATAATGTTCTCGTTGTTCATGCTAGTACAGATCTGAAGAAAGGAGATGTCATTTATTATAATTACACGGATCCATTGAAGGTAATTTGATACATTGATGGTGAACTCTGTAGCGAGCTCGATTTTAACATGATACGGCCTTACCACAAAACACTGTTTAACAAGTATTTAGCTAAAACACTGTTTAAATGTGATGCTGTCACTTTTTTGACAATATTATTTGAAAGAGACAGCAACACACTTAAACAGTGTTTTAGCTAAGTAAACAGTGTTTTAAGATTTTTTGTGGTAAGGCCGATAATGTTTAAACCAAGACCAAGTGAGTTTCGCTAGTAACTTGTAATCGTCACGTCTAGGAACTAGGGTTAATATTAAATTAATCTTGAGTTTTGTCATATGTGTAGTAAAAATATCCATGACTTTTTCAGGGCACATCTGTTCGCCAACATCATTTGCTTGTTGGCAAATATTTCAAATGCAGTTGTGAACGCTGCAAGGACAACACGGAACTGGGCACCTACATCAGTTCCGCTATATGCCCGGAGTGCAAAACTGGATACGTGTCCAAAAGTTCCGACCAACAGTGGACTTGTTATAACTGCAAGAAAGAGTTCGAAAACTCTAATATTGGGCATACGGTTCAATGCTGCTCAGATAAATTTGATGTTATCAGTAAGTCATCAGGAATTATATCCAGAGTTCGATTCCATAACATTTTTATGTGTTTGTCATCCATTTGTTAGTTTTGCTTGAGATAGATGAAACTATTGCTATGATAAAAATTGAATTCTGGGAATAAAGAGTTTTAACTTAATATTTAAGACATAAAGTTCAATGTCATTTGAAAAGATAACATCTCGTTCAATGGATAGACTATTGATGATTTTTACATCCCATTTATAAAACAATCCGAGTTGAAGTTGAGGACCGGAAAGCATAAGGAGCGACATCAGAAAAGTTTGATTGATTGTGTGCGGAATGATATGAATGTGATATGCAGTGGATGAGGAGATGACGAGTGACAGGAAGGAATAGAAGAGAAGGATGCACTGCACCGACCCCAAATAAAAATAAATTGGGATAAGGGTAGGGGGATAATGATGATTTACAAAACAGCCTGCTATGGTAGCGTAGTTTTCAAGTTGTTAGACAAAATCCTTTTAAATCAAACTTTTAGATAAGAAAGACGAGAAGGAATTGGAGGAGTACATAAGAAACGTGTCGAAGATATTGGCACCGAACCATTATCTGCTACTGGATGCGACGCAGCGGTTAGCGGGAGTGTTGCGAGACGCCATCAACAGGGAGCCGCATCCGACCAAGAAGCTGCTGCGAAGGAAGCTCCAGCTGTGCCAGGAACTACTGCCGGTGCTGGAGACGCTGTGCCCAGGGATATCGAGGACGAAAGGTGAACTCAAGACTTTAAAGTTAACGATGTATTTTTTTTTCATTTCGAGAATGTCTGTAAAAGATACGCGTGTGAAGAGAAATGTGATATTTTGATTTTTCTATCATCATCATCATTAGCCTTTTTTAATCCTTTGATAAGGAGGTTGGACGCCATTATGTCCAACCCAATGCGAATTGGTGGGTGTTTAGGAACGACTGCAAATTCAGCTGGGACTAACAGCTTAACGCGCCTTCCGAAGCACGGACGAGCAGGGCGATGGCCCTGACCCACTACGTCATCGAGCTCCTCAAAATCATCCTTAGAGAGATCAGCCCCCTGATTACGTAACTCTGTTGCTTACAATTCTCGATATCAATCGATTGAAACCACAGTGACATTGTTGCTTTAAGTAAAATAGTTGTCACTTTAGTTCTTACTAAAGCAGCAATGTAACTGCGATTTTTGTCAGAGTTAATTGTAACAAAGTTACAAAATCAGTAGGCTGTTTTTAGTTGTTTTATCGTAATAGAATATGTAAACAAAAGTTTCATCCTTGACGCGTATAATATTTTTAGATGTTGCTACTGATTTCACTCGTTCATGTTTCAGCTATCACCCTGTACGAAATACATGCTACAATAGTGCAACTGGCCAAGAAGTTGTTTGATAGTCGAGAGATCACTGGCAGCGGTTACATGGTATGACTTTTTCTTAAATAAATCGGAATCCCATCATTACTGACAATCCAACAAGTTCTGAAAAGTACTAGGTTCTAAACCTAATCCACTCCTAGCAGGGGGTCTCGCTCCGCGCTTTAACTTTTATATTAGTCACTGCTCGCGGCTGACTCAGTCGCGCCAGCGCGCACGAAAGATTTCATGTGTTGGCTTAGACAGAGCTACGCGACAGAAAGAGAAGCGCTTCGCAGAGGTGCTTATAATAATAGGCATGCAGCGCTGTGCAATTTGAAATTGTGCTTTATTGCCATGCAGCGAGAGTAGCTTATTATGTGATTGTCCTCGCGCGTCGCGCAGATGGACTTCTGTACGTTTAGCACTATTATATATATATTTTGTAGTCCTGGTATATCTTAGTCCAAACTCCAAACCTATGTTTTGCAAACCGTTTCACCAGATTAACTTTTTATTACAGGATGAACTTCTAAATGCCGAAACATATTTAAAACGGGCTCTGGAAATGCTTTTTATCGAACCTGGCAACTCCCCTGAGGGCGAGCTCTGCGCGAAGGCTCTCGAAGAATACAGGGCTCTAAAGGCAACCATGAACAACGTGCTCGATGGGATCCACGCCGAGGGAAAGACTTACATGACCGCATCTGAATCGGAGCAGTAAAACACTTATAATAAAAATATATTAAGTACGTAAATTTATATGCACTTGGTTTTTTTGCTGGCATCGAATGTGACCATCGGACCATTAAGGCTCGTATTATAGAATCAAACTCAAATGTATACTGAGTACAGTTAGAAAGGGATGGTGCTATTCATCGCACATTGCCATCCCTTTCTAACTGTACTCGAGCAGAGATTTAAGTTTGAGTTTAATTCTAGAATACGAGAAAAAATCATATCTGTGGAGTGTAAAACAGGCAAAAATACACATTGCATATAATAATTGAATGCCTTCGCTATTCGTCCCAGCTTCGCTATCGAATGGTCACTACAAAATCCCCTACCTACTTCAAGGTTCCTAAGATGAACCGTATAGTGCCTTAAAAAGTATATTAGACCACCACCCTGCTGCTCCGCAAACTCTTCGCCGCAGTGTGTGTAGAAGCAGCCGGAGAGAGGTTTTCCGTTTTTTTATCTTTTGGTTCCGTGTCGTGTGACGGCATGAGGTAAAGCTGCAGTGCGTCCCGCCCGCATATAAGCAAAATCTAACTCTCGAGTTTTGATGGTGATCTCTGATTGGTCAAGAAACTCAGTAGTTAGGTTTTGCGCGCAAACTCTAACTCCCCAGTTTCGCGCTAGTTCGATAGTGATCTCTGATTGGTCAAAAAACTCAGTAGTTAGGTTTTGCCCGCAAACTCTAACTACTGAGTGCGCATCCACCAATGAGCGCGCTTCAAAATTCATTTGTCAATTGTCTTTGAACACGACTGTGGTAGAATATTTTTTTTTTAAATGACTTCTAATCTTCTATGTTTTTGCGAATATAATCCAGTATACCTAGATCTGAACGCAAAAGTTTTTTTTCAAAACTAAATATTCCTTACCTATGAAATTGACGTTACCCAATATTATAGTTTGGAGAACTGTGGCATATGCCAAGTTCTCCAGTGTATCCATATGGATATAAGAATGCTGAATAAAATTGACCAAATGGATTGTCCAGAAAACCAAACCTGTGTCGCAACGAATCATAATTGCAAGTTAGTATCTACTTAAAGTGCATTTATTCTTACTTGTCCTATTTGGTTACGCTATGCCGTTGTGAATTTTGCCTGAAAACACGCTTTGGTGGACGCCAGAATCATCGACACGATGAAGAAGAAGACTTCTCCTGTGTTTGGGTTAAAACTTTTGAGAATAAAACAATAGGTAAGTACCTACTTAATAAACAAAAAAAAAATATTGCACAGAAACATTCTTAATCAATTTTTCTTCAATTCAACATTCTTATCTCAATACAGTACCTAGTATAAGGCTGAATGGTTGAAGGTATTCGCCGTTCTTTACACATTAACGTATTTTTTTTGGTTTATCGTTTATCTGTAAACATCTTTTTATTTCAGTAGGTACAGCCAGCTACGGAAATTATTGAACATAATTTGGTTAATTTTTTCCCTAATCATAATTAAATGCCATAAATTACTGATGAAAATAATTATATTGCAATACATCTTGTTATAACTAAACTAGCAAGTCCCTGAAATCAGTTATACCATTACGCGCTATACATTACTAATGACAAAAAAAATAAAGGTAAGTAAGTTTCTTTAAGTTTTCGATTTGCGTCTTATTCAGTGCTAAAACGAATTATGTAGTAATTTACAAAATTACGAAATACCTGGTACAGGGGTTCAAATCAGTTGTTAGACCTACTATAGGTAATCTATTATTTAATTTTATCTGTGCGATATTATGTGACTCAAAATTAAGCCAATAGGTAACTAGGTAGGTAACTATTGTTATGACTGGTTATGACAACAAACATTATGACTAGGTATCTTTGTTATGCCAAAAAAAGTCTTCGCCAACTTCGTCAAAGTGACCACAAGTTTTATTTTCTTTTTTATTTCGTATCAAGCTAAAATAGAGACGAAAAATAATTGATAAAAATAGTTTTTTTTTAATTTCATTAGGATTATGCAGGTCTTTGAAATAAGTTATGCGCACTCAGTAGTTAGAGTTTGCGGGCAAAACCTAACTACTGAGTTTTTTTACCAATCAGAGATCACTATCGAACTAGCGCGAAACTGGGGAGTTAGAGTTTGCGCGCAAAACCTAACTACTGAGTTTCTTGACCAATCAGAGATCACCATCAAAACTCGAGAGTTAGATTTTGCTTATATGCGTCCCGCCCACACCGTACAAATCAAATCAAATCAAATCATAATTTTATTTGCCAGAACATTAGTTTGCAATTAACAGGTGGTATGTTATTAGTTTTAAGTACAAATGTTCGCCTTATACACAAAAGCATGCAAAAATTATTAATAATTATTATTCATAAATCAAACGTACGTACCTACTTGATGTATGTGAGCGGGACAGATATAGCGAGATAAGTGTCGTGTCGACAAATAGATAGTCGCGGTGCACATGCTATATAGCAAGGCCATAGCCTTCTCTATTGGTACCAAGCATAGCCTTCTATATTTCAAGCTATGAAGTGAGCGTTTAATAATCTTCTTTTTATTATTGATTATTTCTTTTTCCTATATTATCTGCGTTTAAACTAGGTGCAAATTGTGATGTAAGATTATTTTAATCAAGTTTTTATATTTATCATTAGGTACCTACTATTTATTTTTATTAGGACATGAGGTTTGAGTCGACTTGTTTGACCTTTTCGGGGGTCCTTTAGTACGATGAGCATTTTGATCTAGGCCTCTAGCAATGAATCTTACATCATTGGAAAGGTTTTGAAACATTTTATTGTATGACAGCAGACGTCAACTATTAGTACTTTGAGAGTTAAATCGCTCTGAAATCAACCAAATTTTATAACATTAATGACCTAAAACTCCGAAAATACTAACTATTGGTAAAAAGTATGTTCACAGCAAATATTTTTCATATAAAAACCTTTCTAACGATATACCATTCAATGCTAGAGGTGGGGTAGATCAACTCCCATAGACAATAAACCAGTTTTATACTTTAATAACCTTTAACTCCAAAAGTATTAACAATTGATATAAAGTATATTAACAGCAAATATTTGTCTTTAAAAGACCTTTCTAATGATATAACTCTTATAGCTAGAGAGCGTGTTAATCAACGCCCTGCTGAAAAAAATCAACAAAAAAGATGACATCTTTGACAGCCATTTTTTCCTGGTTAAAATTGAAATTTTTCTTATTGTTTAAGTAATATAAAAAGAACTAACTTCAATAAAAAAAAACTGGGCGACCGGCGAGTTGAGCGATTAGTCTGCTGAAATACAACTTATGTTAATCGCTGACTCAGCGTTTAGTCTGTTGGAATGCACCTTATGTCAAAACTCATGACAGTGACATGACATGACTGGCCATGGCCAGCCAGCAACAGATATTTAATTTTGTGTTTTTGGTGAGATTTTCATATTCGTATCGTAAGTTTAATTTGCTAATAGTATTTCAAATGAATTAATTATTAAATAAATTGAAGACATAGGCAAAGGTAACTCAGATTTTTAAAATACCTAATAACTTATATCTTACACAATATTATTCATGCAATATTTATTACACAGCTGAGCTCTAAGTACAACTACGAACTACGAGTGCACATACGAATTGTAGAGGTAATAATGGTATGCTCAGATGCTCATCTGTAGACTCTGTACCTAGTGCTGGAATCTTTAACTGAGTGGTGAATAAAAACATCTGGGTAATCATTACAGGCTTCAGGCTGATTATGGCGGACCAATCATCTGTTTTGGCTCTTATGATCTTAGCTGTTGGAGTTACTGTTCACTTTTCCTTGCATAAAGTCGAGGAAGGACATGTGGGAGTTTACTATCGAGTATGTATAAAATATGAAGAGAAGCTGATTCTGAAAAATCAATAATAAGGTTAACTAGAAGCAGTTGATTAACCTATATTTTTAATTTGTTTAGGGAGGAGCTTTACTACCAGTGACCAGTCAGCCTGGATTTCATATGATGGTCCCTCTACTAACATCTTATAAAGCAATACAGGTGGTTATTTTAATAATATTGTTTGTTATAATCAGCTTTTGATTTTTAGGGAAACTCATACTTATTTTATTTTTAGACTACTTTACAAACTGATGAAGTGAAAAATGTACCCTGTGGTACTAGTGGTGGAGTCATGATCTACTTTGAAAGGATAGAAGTGGTTAATAAGCTAGAACCAATCAGTGGTTAGTATAATTTCTTTTCTTCTGGGCTCTATTTACAAAACTGTAATGTTTATGAATCAGGGGTGGAATTGCGTAAGGTAATCGTATTCATTTGACAGTTCGTATCATATTCCATCGGCTGCAATTTGTATGGGATGACATACCGGGTGTAACAAGACCTTCAATGAAGCCGAGGGTCTACGTATTCTGCCCATCATCAGGACCATTTCTGTTCAAAATTATTGCTGGGAAACGATTTTAATTTTAGGTGGTAAAATAGCATTGCATACATTACAACGCAATGTAACTCGTACAAAAAATTGCGCCTGCGAGTGAATGCTACACAGCTGCGTGCGGCCGAGTTGAAAGGCAACGTTTATGTGCGTGCTCATGAAATACATTGAGTGATGACGTTTTGAAGCCATTGTTTTTTAAGAAATACATAAAATTTTGATAATGTTTCTGTAGTAAAAAATTAGGAAATAACGAATAAACTAAGATTTCATAAACATTTTGAAAAAAAAATTTTGACTTTGACCATCAATAACTTCGTAGCTATTGGTTTCCCAGGTATAGTCTAAAAGACAAAAATGATCCTGATGATGGGCGGAATGCGTGGACTTCGGCTTCGTTGAGGGTCTTATTACACCCGTTATAATAATTATTATGATACAATATGAACTGTCAAATGAATACGATTGACTTTACGCAATCACCTAGCAGACCCCTGTGCTAATATTATCATATTTTTTATCATGTTAAGCTTTGTCCACACTTGTATCATATATTACATGTATCATATATACATACAGTATTACTCCAACGTACCACCAACCAAACTAGCGATGTATGCTAAAGATACGGTGATCTGATACGCCAAAATGATACAAGTGTGGACAAAATTTAAGGGGATTAATATAATAAAATTTTGTTTTGCAGTTTTGGATATGGTACGAAATTTCACTGCAGAATATGACAAAACTTTAATTTTCAATAAAGTGCATCATGAATTAAATCAATTTTGCAGTGCCCATTCACTGCACGAAGTGTATATTGATCTATTTGACCAAATTGATGAAAACTTGAGGACAGTGAGTAAAACTTCACATATATTTAAGTTAAATTCATTAGGTTAGTCTTCGCTAGGTAAATCTCATAGTTGGAAACTGTTTTAGACTAATGATCTATTTATAGTTACAGTTCTACCTGTATTATAAGAGCTTTATATTTCTTTAATGAGCAAAAATTTGTTAAATTGCCTATTGTATTTTTTAGATCCTAACTGAATTTCTTGTGTTTAAGGCTCTTCAAAGGGACCTGCATGAAATGGCACCTGGCTTAAGGGTCCAAGCTGTAAGAGTAACTAAACCTAAAATACCTGAAGCCATAAGAAAAAACTATGAACTTATGGAAGCGGAAAAATCAAAACTTCTGATTGCAGCACAACATCAAAAGGTATGATTGTTTATTTATTATATACTTAATATAATATGATGATTTGTAAGAATTCTTCTTGACTAAAATAAATCCCACGATTTTATCAGGTTGTAGAAAAAGAAGCAGAAACTGCTCGTCGTAAGGCTGTCATAGAAGCGGAGAAAGAGGCTCATGTTGCAAAAATTCAATATGAACAGAAGATTATGGAGAAGGAATCTTTGCAGAAAATAGAATTGATTGAAGACAGCATCCATAGAGCTAAACAGCAAACTAAGGCCGAGGCAGACTTCTATCATTTGAAGAAACAAGCAGAGGCTAATAAACTTTTACTGACAAAAGAATACTTAGAATTAAAGAAGTATGATGCTCTCTCTCAAAATAATAAGATATACTTTGGCAGCGACATTCCCAACATGTTTTTTCAAGCAAATCTTGGTGATAGTGTTCCTAAGAGTGTGCAGGTTGAATGAGTATTGATCATATTGTCTAAATATTGGCTAGTCATTGAATAATGTGTCTCAACTCTGATTTGATATTGTTGTGATTGTAAATGAAGATCATGAATGACTGTTTGTGTTGCCAGAGAAGGATGTGTGATCTTTATATAGTTCCTTCAGGAACTTGTTTTTATTTGTGTAAGATTTATACTTAAATGGAGATTAGCAACAACAATTTACCCTTATAAGTCTGATAATATGTGGGTATTTGTTACAATTTGTGATATATTTTTTTTGATTCATAATTAAAATAGCTTCATTAAATACTTCTCATTTGCAATAGTTTGCCATGAAAAACACTAGTTGTAATGATTTTAAGTCAATGTAAATATAGTAATTGGGATAAAAGACAACAACCATTATGTTTTGTAGTTTTATTGAAAATAATAATAAATTATGGCTTCATTTAGATTTTGTTAAATGCAGCAATATCTACAGATTGGACAAAGTCTTCGAATTCTTGAATTTTCTCTGTTAGAAGGTCGACAGATACTTTATCATCTTCAATGACGCACATGATCTGCAGTTTGTTGATACCATATCCAACAGGAACCAGTTTAGAAGCACCCCATAGCAGACCATCCATTTCAATTGTACGAACTTGCTTTTCCATTTCTTTCATGTCTGTTTCGTCATCCCAAGGCTTTACATCAAGAAGGATTGAAGACTTAGCAATGAGGGCAGGTTTCTTTGATTTCTTATCGGCATAAGCTTTAACACGTTCTTCACGGACTCTTGCAGCTTCAGCATCCTAAAAATAGTAATTTATTTATAAAAAAAATCTTTTAGAAATCGACAAACACACATTTACTGTACGACACTTACCTCTTCTTCATCACCGGAGCCGAATAGGTCAACATCATCATCGTCGTCAGCGGCGGGTTTGGCAGGTGCAGGGGCTGTGGTTTTGCCACCAGCTGTCAGGGGGCTGGCGCCGGCAGCCCAGGCTTTACGTTCCGCTGGTGTATACGAGGCAATCTGGTTGTACCAGCGTAGGGCGTGTGGCAAGCTAGCAGAAGGTGCTTTGCCTACTTCCTCGAACACTTGAACATCAGCTTGAGAGGGTGTGTAACTGAAAATATGTAAGAAATCCTTATAACCTCTAAGATTCGGTTCTAGGAGGGTTGACGTGGTTAACTTTTCCAACCTACACATTGTTGATTTTGACTTACCCGGACACATAACTTCTCTCAGCCAAATATTTATTCAATTCGTTGAGGCCTTGAGCGGATTTAACGTCTCCAATAGTCATTTTTGTAGTTTTTTGGAATCTTTACACTACTGCACCACACGGCCCGGTAGAAGGCGAGCGAGAGAGAAAAAGAAAAAGAGCGAGAAGGAAGATTTCTCATCGATTTTTTTTCATTATAGCTGTGGCTTCATTGTCTTTTGCACAAATCGTTTGATTTAGATGGTCTTTTGTCAACGAAGTAATTAACCATAGACAATGAGCGGTTGAACAGCACAGAGAATTTTAGTATAATTTTATGTCGATTTTTTAAATATTATTTTCCACTAAAGGTGCACATTTGTTTGACGTCACGCCGTATTTGTATATGGACGTGTTATCTGGGGGCTTAGCATCAGGGGGCTTACCATCTGGGGGCTTACCATCAGCAAATAAGAAACCATACAGTTCAAAAGCAGGCCGTAAAAAAGACTGCTTAAGGCCTGCTTTCATACTAACCGTTGAGATCATGGTACGAAAAAGTAAGGCCGTTCAATATAAGTCCTGCTATAAGAGCTCATAGTAAGGCCCCAGCAAATAACAAAACCGTTCAGGGGCCTTACTATGAGCTCTTATAGCAGGGCTTATATTGAACTGCCTAACTTTTTCGTACTATGACCTCAACGGTTAGTATGAAAGCAGGGCTTAAACAGCCCTGTTTAAGGCCTGCTTTTGAACTGAACGGTTTTGTTATTTGCTGATGGTAAGCCCCCAGTTCAAAAGCAGGCCTTAAACAGGGCTATTTAAGTCCTGCTTTCATACTAACCGTTGAGGTCATAGTACGAAAAAGTTAGGCAGTTCAATATAAGCCCTGCTATAAGAGCTCATAGTAAGGCCCCAGCAAATAAGAAACCTAACCTAACCTAACTCTATCGCTTTGACTCTGGCTTTGGTTTATGACGTCAGTGCACTGTTATGATATGACAAGGACGGACAGAGCATTGCTATCGCTCTGCCTAAAGCTTTGAGTTAGGCGGTAGGGCCCCGGGCACAGTCAGAATAACTAATAGTACAAGTAAAGAAGCAGCACGCGGCAAAGTCATTTAAATAAATAGCAACTTTTGGTCCGACCCAATAAAGTGCAGGCAGTAAGATGCTGTGCTTGTACATAGGCGGGCGTGTGGCGGCCCTCTGGGGCCTTACTATGAGCTCTTATAGCATGACTTATATTGAACTGCCTTACTTTTTCGTACTATGACCTCAAAGGTTAGTTCGAAAGCAGGCCTTAAGCAGTCTTGTTTAAGGCCTGCTTTTGAACTGAATGTGTTGAGGAGCGAGATTTCTAGTCTGTCATTTTAGAAGAAAGTTTGGCTATTTATTTGCCCTCTGTTTTTGGTTCTCATTGTTCTTAATAAAAAGTCAGTCATAGAAAAATATTTTTGCATTTTCGTATTGTAGGGACGGCGCTAGGGAGATGTAATGAAACCACGAGATCGGTACAAAGACTGACTATATTGAATAAAATGCATGATTATATATTGGTTACATGTTCTTAATAATATAGATTTATACTACATCCCTTACATCCCCACGGAAGGGGAAAAACAAAACAAAATGGGTACAATATTTTAGTTTTGTTTTCTAATCGTAATAAAATGCAAATCATAATCCTATAAATAACTCATACGATTACACACAGTTAGTTTGTTTACTAACATAAGGTAACTTAAAATCTAACATAAGTTTGTTACTACGTTATAAGAATAATAATATGTATGTAGGTACCTATCTAGCGCGCTACGATTTTGCTGATACATTCAATTCAATGCATTGAATAATATGATGATAATAAAATACAAAGTAACATTACTTATCTAACATTTAGTTTATGAATCAGGTTCTAAATATAACTTCGTTCTGTTTTTGTGAACTACATCAACTTTTCCCTTTTTTATAATTTCCACATTTGGGGATAAATCTCTTAATACAGCGTATGGCCCAGAATACAAACTTTGCAATTTATTTCCTGTCTCATTTTTTAATAGGATCAAATCATTTCTTTTATATTTAACAGGATTAATTTTACAATCATATTTACTTTTACGCACTAACTTATTACTTATCAAGTTTTTACGTGCTTCATTTTGCGCCGTTTGGATTCTGTATTTTAACTCTAAGGGATAAGAATCAAAGTTATACAATGGATCTACGTAGTCTTGCGATAAATTAGATGGTAAAGTACTTGTTTTTCCGAACACTAATTCGTAAGGTGTAAAACCCGTTTCGGTGTGCACAGAGGTATTAAAAGAAAAGCTCCAAAAAGGTAGCCATGAGCTCCATGTATCTGAGCGGTTATCAGTCTGAATTCTTAAATAGTTACCTAATACTTTGTGCGTATTTTCGAGAGCTCCAATCGACTGATGATGGTAGGCAGTTGATAACAATTTATTTATATTTAAAAGTTTACATACCTCTGTAAATACAGCTGACGTGAATTCCGACCCGCGATCTGTCGCGATGACCTTCGGTATCCCATACACTAGAATAAGTTTTTCTACAAACTTTCTCGCTATCTCTGTTGCACTTTTTGTTAGTAACGGACAGGTTATGACATATTTGCTTAACTCGCATTGGATCGTCAATATATAACAATAATTATTTACGTCTCTATCTAAAGGTCCTCTATATCTATGGTCCTACGATATCAACGAATACCTTTTCAAACGCTGAATTTGCCGTTGTTGTCACTTCCATCGGCTCTTTTATGTACTTTGCAGTATGTTTCTGTTTTTGGCATTTATCGCACCGTTTTACAAAATTTTTAACATCGCTATATAAACCTGGCCAGAAATAATATTTTCTGATATTATTAATCATTCGTCTAATGCCTGCGTGGCCACTCGTAGGCAAAAGGTGAAAGTCATTTAAAATAACTTTTCTGTCATCTTTATCGTCAATTCGCGAAACATTTTTTAGTATACATAATCGTGGTCCGGACCACTTATTTTTACTTTTTATTTCTGTAGCTAGCTTCTCTACGAAAATATTATTTTTATTATTTTTCAAAAAATAAACTTCTTCGATATTTATTTCTTTACACATACGACTCAGTTCTCTCACAAAAGCGCTTGGCGTCGGTTGCGATTGAGATACTGGTTTTATATAAATTGTCTTTTTCGAAGGTATATAACATAACATAGAACTTTCATGCGTAATTTCATTCGCCTTCTTTAATTGTACAAGGCTTACATAATCAATAAATCTTAATTCTACAGAATCGTCCGTTTTGTTATATGTTTCCACGATTTTTGGTTGATCAGACCAACTATCGGTAGGAACAATAACATCCCGTGGATTTTTATTTAACCTTTTACACTGTGCTCTCGTCATGACATTCACAACACATTCATTCAATTCTTTCAACTCTTGAGATGTCACACATAACCTAGATAACGCGTCTGCAGCCGCATTATCTTTGCCTTTCACATACTCAACCGTAAACTCATATTCTTCCAAAACCATTCGAAATTTCATTAGTCGACTGGACGGGTCTTTCATTCCAAAAAGGTAAATTAGTGGCTTGTGATCCGTCAAAATTTTGAATTTTTGCCCGTACAGATATGGCCTAAAATGTTTAATAGCCCAAACAATCGCAAGCAACTCCTTTTCAACTATAGGATAATTTTTCTCCGCTTGATTTAATCCACGACTAGCGTAAGCTATCGGTTTACCGTTCTCGTTTGATAACACCGCACCGAGAGCATAATTCGAAGCGTCCGTTTGCAATATAAAATTATTTTGTTTTGTAAAGTCAGGGTACTGAAGTACTGGAGGGTTAGTTAAACTCTCTTTTAAAATATTAAATGAATTTTGACACTCTTGATCCCACACGAATTTCACATTTTTCTTACAATGTGAATTTAATCGATATGCTTTTGATGCAAAATTTGGAATGAATTTTCTATAATAATTGGCGAAAGCAACAAATCGTTTCACCTCCTCTGTATTTTTTGGAATGGGATAATTTTTAACAATGTTTATTTTTGCTGGGTCGGGTGAAATACCTGAAACAGAAACAATATGACCTAAATATAATATCTCCTTCCTCAGAAAATTGCATTTAGCTGGGTTTAATTTTAAGTTGACTTTTCTCAACCTTTCAAAAATATCCTGCAAATTCCTATTATGGTCATTTATATTTTTTCCGAAACAAACTAAATCGTCAAGGTAAATAAGGCATTTTTCATGAGTTAATCCTGTTAATGCTAAATTCATCATCCTTGAAAAAGAGCTAGGGCTAGTTTTTAGCCCCATAGGCATTCTCGTCATTTGAAATTGCCCCGAACAAAATGCAGTGTACTTGCGACTGTTTGGTTCTAATTCTACGTTATAATAGCCTTGGTATAAATCAAGATGCGAAAAATAAACACTACCGGATAATGCGTCTAATATTTCGTTCACGTTGGGAAGAGGAAATTTATCATTTTCTATACAATCATTAATTTTCCTGTAATCAATAACCAACCTCCATTTTTTATCCCCACTTGAGTCTAATTTTTTCGGAACTAAAAGAATCGGGCTTGACCATTCGCTTTGGCATTTTTCCGCGATTCCGTCTTCTAACATCTTATCGATTTGTCTCTTTATTTCATCTTTCTGAGAATATGGCAATCTGTAAGGCTTGACATATATGGGATCTGTGTTAGGTTTCATACGAATAGAATGTTTATAAATAGAAGTCGTATTAAGTTTATCTCCCGGCAAATAAAATATATCAGAATATTTTGCCGTCAAATTTTCTATCGAAATTTTTTCCTCTTTATTCAAGTGTCCTAACTGTAAATTGCAAAATAATTGTTTTACTCTATCTGAATTTAAATCATTTTTACTGAAATTACATATATCATAATCACAAACCCTTTGTATAACCGGTTGAATTTCACTTAAGGTCAAGTCTTCATCAGTTGTATTTAAAACTTGCACTAATAATTTACCATCTTTTGGAGTGCTCAATGTACTCGCCATATAAACTCCTTCCTTAATCATGCTTGCACACACCAAACATTCTTCTGTCTCATTAGTATTTATGTGGTGTATGGACTCTGACCTAGCAGGTATAAAATAAGTACTTTTAGAAGTTGAACCTAACAATAACGGAATCTCTGACTTGTCATTATTAGACCAAAGTGTCATTGTCTTGTTCTCGAAATTCAAGACCGACTTGTGTTTGCCAAGAAAGTCTTGCCCCAGAATACCATGTGCCTTACATGGCAAGGAATTAAAAACAAAGAATTTATGTATCAGATTGTTCTTGCCAAATCGTAAAGTTATGTTTACATATCCTATTGCACGAACCTTTCCACCTAATCCATTAATCATAATATTCTCTTCATGGATTGGAATATTTTGTTCCAAGACACATGTGTACTTAATAGCCGATATGGATGCGCCTGTATCGACTAACCAATAATAGTCCGAATTATGAAAAGTTGGTAATTTAACATAACATACATTATCACACGCTAAAATATGTTCGTTATACACGAAAAAACTGGTTTTCCGTCACATTTTCAAATGAAGTACTGGGCTTATATTCTGGTTCTGCCATCCGTACATAATGGGAATTAGATTTACGATAATTATTTACCGATCTTCCCCTTGAAACTCGAGTCGATGACTGACCGCGCCATACTCTTGTAGGTGTTGGAAAAACTCGCGGCTGGTACCTATTTTGACCTCTATAGTTATTATTATAGTACATACCTGGATTATTATAACCACGCTGTCGCTGATTGGTGTACTTACCTCGATAATTTTGAGGTTTTCTGTTTGTTCGCATAAAAAGTAGCTCTGCACTGGAACCGGGCTCCAGAGAGGTATCCTCGTCCACTGCCGCTTGAACAGCATCTTTTAAGTACTCGTAGTTCCTGGCTGATATGACAGTGCTCAATCTACGGTTTCGCAATCCTTCAGCAAACTGTTTTATTGCTTGTTCCTCATTTAGGCTTTTTAATACTTTTTCAATACAGTTGCTCGAAAATGTAAGTTTACGATGACAGTCGAGCGTGCGGAAAGTTGATTTTACCGCACGCCGTGCGTTTTTGTTTACGGAGTAGTACAGCGTGCGGAAAGTTGATTTTACCGCACGCCGGCGCCGTGCGTTTTTGTTTACGAACGTTTTTTTTAATTTCTACTAGCTTCCGCCCGCGACTTCATCCGCGTGGACAGTAGAAAAATATTGCAACCAGTTTAAAATGACCCCTTGAGTGTATGAAAGCTAGTACTACGGAGAGTTCAAGCTGTTTCTCTGGTTCCACCCACCCGAATTTGATGAAACATAGCTTAGATTTTAAGTTGGACCACAATCTACTAAATTGTGAAAAATCCATCAAAATTAGATTAGCGGTTTTTGCGTAATTCGCGCACAAATATTTAGAATTTACAGTTTTATTTTATGTATAGATTACAATTTCAGCAGTACCTATAATGTTTTCTCGCAAATGTATTGAAAAACGTAGTATGGCACACGGTTGTTAAGGTTTTTTAAAACTCGTGACGATTATAAACCCTCGCCTACGGCTCGGGCTTATAAAACGTCAACTCGTTTTAAAAACCTCCTTACCAACCTTGTATCATAAACTACTATGTATTTATTTTCATCGCCGTGCGATTGCGAAATCGTGAGATTTACAAATAAATCAGACATCATTTTACCGTACTCCTCAGTTGTCAAATTATTTTGTTTTAAAGACAATAATTTCTTTTGAAGAGAAGTAGCAGATTGTAAGGGTAGTAATTTTTTCCTCATATCTTTTAACAATTCTGTTACACTAGCATAGTTCTTTTCTAATTTAAGCTTCGCAGCTTGTGACAGACGACTTTTCAGTACAAATGTAATTAATTCATTCTTTGCTTCATTTTTTAATTTAGACTCATAATACTCAATGCCATCTATTAGCTGCTTTGTAACCGTCAATTCATCTGTCATAAGCGGACATAAATTAAATGCAGTTTTAAAATCAAAATCCATTTTTAAATCCTTTTTTTCTAACTTTTTACACAAATTACTTATTTCTTGGTAAATTTCTTCAAACTTTTTAGACAAGCTTTTAATATTCAATATTTCACTTTCATTAGTGGATAGCACTAATCCTTTATTAAATTCACTTACTAATTCGTTATATTTTTCCTTTATTACATTAGCCTCATTTAACTTTTTTATAACAATATCTCCTTCCCTTCGTTTAGGGCCAATTTTAACTAAATAAGTACGAATCTCTACTAACTCATTTATCAAGAGTTCAAATTTACTATCCATAACATCGCTTGTATAATGCGAGATGCTTACCCTTAAATATAGAAATACGATTTACTTACGGTTAACATAGCATTGATAACATAATATTTGTAGCGCACCTTATGGTCCATATTTAATTATTCATACGAAAACACTATATTCACTTGTATAATTTCACTGCAGTTTTCATTTATTTATTTAGCGCACTTTTCACTCACTTACTTCGTAATGTCGTTCTCTCTCAGCTACGGTACAGGTGCATCCGCATCCGCTCCAATTCTGCTCAACCGCATCGTTTGAACTTGGGCTCTTCGCTCAATCCTCTTATTGAAACATTTATTGATGTATCGAGCCAATAAACAAATGATTCCAAATGCTATCATAGCCACTAACATGGCCAAGTATAAATCGACCATAACCAAGTTATACTCGTGATGCTGGCTAATTGTGTTTTTGAAACCCACTTGGGTTAGATCGCTCTCCGAGGGTACAGGTTTGTTTACTGCAGATTTACACATTTTTTTATTTTTATTTTCTTTATCGTTTCGTTAACCAAACGTCGTCACGACAGTCTCTCGAACAAGAACCACAGAACAGTCTGAGAAATTCATTTTTAATTACGACACACTGGAGACACGTAACGCGATCTGTGCCTGCTCCTGCGGCCCGAAAATGGCAGGGTCGCCATGTAGGGACGGCGCTAGGGAGATGTAATGAAACCACGAGATCGGTACAAAGACTGACTATATTGAATAAAATGCATGATTATATATTGGTTACATGTTCTTAATAATATAGATTTATACTACATCCCTTACAGTATTTTATAAAGTAATTATCCTCGCCGCATGTGGCGACCGGGAATAGTTAATTTCAATAGTGTGAGGATAAATACGACTGTAGAACGAGAATCGCGACCACAGGAACAACATAAAATGGAGAAACTCAAAAAGTTGCGCACTGTGGCGAGGAGGCAGTTTACGAGAGCGGCTGATGAACTAGCAGAAGCATATGCAGAGCTGCCTCAGGAAATGAAAAATCGGTATAAATTATTCGAAGAAAGAGCCGATTCCTTATTTACGTTAGACACAAAAATAAAGGAAGAATTTTTGAAAAAATGAAGATTTTGACATTGACGCATTTGAAAAAGACCAAGACTCTACGGAAGAATATAGGAAAAGATACCATAAATTGAAAACGTTATATGAGGAAACAATGTTGGAAGATAATTTATGCAAAAGTAGTTGTTCCGAAGTAACAGTAAGGTCAGAAAAGAAAGACAGAAAATTTAAGTTACCAGCGATTGAGTTCCGGAAGTTTGACGGGCAAATAAGTGGCTAGCTGGCGTTTTGGGGGCAATTCCATAAAATTGACGATGACCCAAATATTGATGAGGATGACAAACTCCAGTATTTAATCCAAGCCACAGTAGAAGGGTCTACGGCAAGAAGGGTAGTAGAAAGCTTTCCACCGTCAGGAAAGAACTACAAGAGAGCGGTGAAACAAATGAAGAACAGGTTCGGGAAAGATATGTTGAGGGAAGTATCGGACCTTCACGATGGAAGGTCTATGGTACGTTCCAATATTAAAGTCAGTACTATTATGTCAATCCTTGCACATGCGCGACAGTTATAGGTTTGACTCAGTCTATTGTGATCCGTGGTACCGTCAGGTGATAGTCAAGCTTAGTTAAGCAGTTGCTTATAAATGTCTGTTAGTTATATTAGTTATGTGAGAAGATAATAAAAGAGTTAAACACAAGTCTCCCGGTCTTATTCACACCAGTCTACAGGTTATGGGCCCAGGTTATGGGCCACTGTAAAAGACTGAAAAGACCGGGAGTGAAGAAAGAAGAAAACTTTACTTTTCAGCTTTGTTTTCAGAAATAACGTAACTGATTATAATGCCTAGCAACGCGTTTGTTTACAAAATAATGTAACCAAGGGAAATAAAGTACAACGAAAGTGTAAACAAATTTAGTAAAAGTGTTGAAAAAAAAACAGATAAGAAGTGACAACAAATAAAATGAAAAGTTTAGAAATAATAGTGTTTTAAATCATTGAAGAGATAAAATCAGAAAAAATATTTTGACAAATAAAATAAAATTTTGTTGTTGACATGTATGGCCGGAAAACAAAAGAACATTGAAGAAAATTTATTTGAATCTGAATTTCAACCTGAATTTATATGAAATTTTCTGAATTACACTTTTGGCCATGGAAAACATAAATAAATTAAAAAACCCTCAAAATTATAGAAAGTGAAGAATTTTTCGATAGTGAAGGAATTGAAGAAAGTCAGAGTCGAGCAGTAGAGAGAGAGAGTGAAGCAGAAAATGGCAATAGTAATGGAAACTGAGGGAAGTCGAGCGGTGGAAAATAATAGAAGTAGAGATAGAAGCTTTAGAGAAACAAATGACGGTGGAACAAATCACGGTGAAACAAATCACGGTGAAACAAATGACGATGGAAAAAAAAATGAAGAAAGGAAATTTTTTGAAAGGATTTTTTATGTGAAGAATTTTTTTTGGAACAACTTTATTTTGAAGATGTATTTTTGGCGAGTATTTTATGATGAAGAGATCGAGCGTGATGATGAAGAAGAAGTTTTTAATGATGATGAATCGAGTGGGAGAGAAATAGAAGAAGTTTTTAATGATGATGATGATTCGAGTGGGAGAAAAATAGAAGTTTTATAATGTTGATGATGTCGAGTGGGAGTAAAGTTTTATAATGAAGATGATGTGAGTAGAAGAAGTTTTATGAAGAAGATGATATCGAGTAGGAGAAGGTTTTGTATTGATGAAGATGTCGAGTAGGAGAATTTAAGGATGAAGCAGTTTGAGAAGGAGAAGTTTTTATAAAGAAGATGTCGAGAAGGAGAATTTATATAGAAGATGTTGAGAAGGAGAATTTATATAGAAGAGATAGAGAAGGAGTTTATAATATTGGAGGAGTTGAGTTGGAAGGAAGTTTTGATAAGAAATAGAAGAGAGAGATATTTATGTATTTATGAAGAAGTTTAGTGGAAGTTAGAATAGATTAAAGAATTAAGGGGGTGCTTTAAATAATTTAAGGGGGTGTTCTAAATAATGATTCATTTAAGGGGGTGTGGGATTAGAAAGGATTAGAAAGTAAATGAATCATCATTTAAAAGCAATAGAATGTTTTTGATATCCGAATGTATTGTATTATGTATTGTATTTTGATAATTCTTTGGTTGAGTTAGTTAGGTCTGGTTTGGATTGTGTAATTGGATTGTCTGTGTAGAAATTCTGTCGTCTGTGTTAGCTAATGTAACTGTTGGAAGGATTTAAGATTGTATAAGAATGATTAGGCAGATAATTCGAAATTAAGTAGTGCTGTACAGGAAGTTAGAAAACTGGTTTAGGTCAGGATGGTCAGCATGTGCAGCGGATTGAGGGGGTGTGTTGAGGGAAGTATCGGACCTTCACGATGGAAGGTCTATGGTACGTTCCAATATTAAAGTCAGTACTATTATGTCAATCCTTGCACATGCGCGACAGTTATAGGTTTGACTCAGTCTATTGTGATCCGTGGTACCGTCAGGTGATAGTCAAGCTTAGTTAAGCAGTTGCTTATAAATGTCTGTTAGTTATATTAGTTATGTGAGAAGATAATAAAAGAGTTAAACACAAGTCTCCCGGTCTTATTCACACCAGTCTACAAGATAGTCTGTTAATAGAGCTGTATGTGAGAGAATTATTGAAGTTAGTATTAAAGAAAGAGAAGGAAAATTTAAGCGTACAGTTGGAAAATAATGTAACAGCTATCAAAAGCAAATTAGGTTGGTACATTCAAGGCCCGGTGAGCACAAGGAATTCGATTTATAACTCGTTGACATGTAATTTAGATATAAAGCAAAGATTCCGAGCGGATTATCTGGGGTTACACCGTCCGGGCACCGGGCACCGTCAGAAAGGGTTGCAAGAAAGTAGAACGCACAATTTAAAGGTGGGAGATATATGTCTGGTGGAGAGTGAGGCGAGACGGATGAATTAGCCTTTGGCCCTCGTGACGGATGTTTTTCCCGGACCAGATGGGGTTGTAAGGGTGGTCAAGGTCAAAACGGAAGATGGGGAGTTCTTAAGAGCCGCTCGTAAGTTGTACCCGATGGAAATGTCGCAGAACGAAGTGGCGCAGGAAAGTGTTATTACGCCTCCGGAGGAGGAGATTCAGGAGAGGACAATGGCGAAGCCATACTTTACGCGCGGGGGACGTCAAATTAAAGTACCCCGAAAATTTTGGGGATAACAGTGGCCGCCTCCTAATTTTTTCCGAGTGGCAGGATGTTGAGGAGCGAGATTTCTAGTCTGTCATTTTAGAAGAAAGTTTGGCTATTTATTTCCTCTCTGTTTTTGGTTCTCATTGTTCTTAATAAAAAGTCAGTCATAGAAAAATATTTTTGCATTTTCGTATTTTATAAAGTAATTATCCTCGCCGCAGAATGGTTTCTTATTTGCTGAAGCCCTCTGCTCTCTTGTCCCGCCGGCGGAACGGCTAGCGGTAGGTGCTAATCGCGCGACCTTGAGCGAGTGAAGGAGGCCTGCCCCGGGACTGCTGAAGGCCTGCTTTCATACTAACCGTTGAGGTCATTGTAAGAAAAAGTAAGGCAGTTCAATATAAGCCCAGCGGGGTAATTACGTAACTTTGTTGCAATCAACTTGACAGAAATTGCAGTTACGTCGCTGCTTTAGTAAGAACTAATGTGACAACTATCTTAACTAAAGCAGCAATGCAACTGCGCTTTCAATCGATTTCAATCGAGAATTGTTAGCAACAGGCTTGCGTAATCAAGGGTCAGATAAAAGATGAGCTGCTAGCAAATTACGAGCTCTTATAGCAGAACTTATATTGAACTGCCTTACTTTTTCGTACTATGACCTCAACGGTTAGTATGAAAGCAGGGGGCTTACCATCAGCAAATAAGAAACCGTTCAGTTCAAAATCCGGCCTTAAACAGCACTGCTTAAGGCCTGCTTTCATACTAACCATTGAGGTCATAGTACGAAAAAGTAAGACAGTTCAATATAAGCCCTGCTATAAGAGCTCATAGTAAGGCCCCAGGCCTTAAGCAGTCCTGTAACAAGGCCTGGGGGCTTACCATCAGCAAATAAGAAACCGTTCAGTTCAAAAGCAGGCCTTAAACAGGACAGCTTAAAGCCTGCTTTCATACTAACCGTTGAGGTCATAGTACGAAAAAGAAAGGCAGTTCAATATAAGCCCTGCTATAAGAGCTCTTAGTAAGGCCCCTGGGGCCTTACTATGAGCTCTTATAGCAGGACTTATATTGAACGGCCTTACTTTTTCGTACCATGATCTCAACGGTTAGTATGAAAGCAGGCCTTAAGCAGTCTTTTTTACGGCCTTCTTTTGAACTGAATGGTTTCTTATTTGCTGATGGTAAGCCCCCTGGGGCCTTACTATGAGCTCTTATAGCAGGGCTTATATTGAACTGCATTGCATTTTCGTACTATGACCTCAATGGTTAGTATGAAAGCCGGCCTAAAGCAGTCCTAGTCCAGTTTAAGGCCTGCTTTTGAACTGAACGGTTTCTTATTTGGTGATGGTAAGCCCCCTGCTTTTGAACTGAACGGTTTCTTATTTGCTGGAGGTAAACAAAACAATCAAGTGTCACTTTTAATAGAACGCTCACAGTGATTATGCCTCGGACGAGCATGGGCGGCGTAATCGCAAGATGGCGGATGTTATGACGCAATCAGTGACGTCACACGGGCTGTTGTTATCGCGCTCACGATGATTCGGTACGCGGATCAGCGCGATGAAACCGCCGTTAGCTTGACTCGGAATGCAACCTAAAATATGATGGACGTTTATTGACTGACAGTGACAGTTCTTGTGCTGGTCCATGTCTGTCATTACTCTTGAAAAATTTTGTGTAAAATATTATTAGGTAAAATCAGTTAAAAACGGCCTATATTTGTAATTTTTTTTATTTTTCTCAAACCTGTTAAAATAATACAGTCCCAAAGTGAAGTCTGTTCTGAATTGATAAATAATAACATAGGTTATGTGTCTTTACTTATGTAACAATAACAGCAGTTTTATGTGTTTTATGAATTTTTCTCCATTTAATTTCACAAATAAACAAAATAGGGTCCCACGGCCAAACTTATATTGTGTCTTAACAAAGTCTAAACTTTAGTACCTAGTCAGAAGAGACCAAATTAGGCGAAGTTAAGTAACAGTGCCTTACTTTATTTGGTGATCATTTTACTGCAGAAAATGTTGCGCCAGCCGCTTACTCGGGCGCTTGCGCTGAGCTCACCAACGCGAGTGGCTCCGTCGGCGGCCCGTTGCTACGCTGCTGGTCAAGTACAGGCACAGCCAGAAAAAGTTGAAGTCTTCATTGATGATAAACCCGTGCATGTTCTGCCTGGCACCACAGTGCTACAGGTAATATTGATGTACAGTCAACAAAGTTCTTTAACAGTCCTTAACAGTTTGAAAACAAATTCACTTGCAAGGATGGCACTAAAAGTTTGTATTTTACCTGCCTTCATTGTTTTTATACAAAAGATGTTTTTGTTATGTCAATTTTATAGATTTTGGGTAAATGTAAAACAATATAGAACCCTCAATCTAGAAATGAACCTTCTAGGACTGTGGAAATGAGACGAGGAGACTTTTGTTAACTTATTTATTGAGCAGTGGTACACTCTTGCACTTTATATCATAATTCAACAGATAGATTAACACAACTCTATAACTATAAATATGTCAACAGCCACTTGATCCAAAGGCTTTAAAGTGACTGCGTCAAACTACAGATTGTTGTGCATGTGCAAGCGGATTGACATAATCAAACCAACTTGAAATTCAAATGTACCATAGAGCACAACATGGAAGTCGGAAGCCGCCCTCAACAAACCTTAAGGTGTTCAGCTCATAACTTTGCTGAATGTACTTAGTCCATTAATTAAAAAAATAGACGTGGGAGAGTCAGGTTTAGAGGTATTTGATCCCAAGAGACATCTCGGCTTTGCTAACAAAGCATTGATGTAAACATTTTGTGTAAACACTTATAAAAGATTACTTCACACCGTTTTGAAAACCTACAAATCTATAGGATACTTCCCTGATAAAGTAAGTGGAAGAAGGAAAGATAAGGTAGCCCTGTTTTGATAGATTGTCTTCTAATGATTTATGTGTAAACACATCTGGTAATATATTTCAGTGTATGTGTATTCTACTACACAAATCCTTACATTTTTATACTCATAAATAATAATAATAAATGTATATTGAGTTGTCAGTTTATAAAAGCAAATGTTATCTATAGGCAGCTGCTCAAATTGGTGTAGAAATCCCACGTTTCTGCTACCATGAGAGACTGGCAGTGGCTGGAAACTGCAGGATGTGCTTGGTAGAAGTCGAGAAGTCCCCGAAACCTGTAGCGGCGTGTGCCATGCCCGTCATGAAGGGGATGAGGATCAAAACCAACTCCGATTTGACCCGGAAGGCAAGAGAGGGTGTTATGGAGTTTCTGCTGGTGAACCATCCCTTAGATTGCCCTATTTGCGATCAGGGTGGTGAATGTGATTTGCAAGATCAATCCATGGCTTTTGGCTCAGACAGAAGTAGATTCACTGATATTCACTTTTCTGGAAAAAGGTAAACTTAGCTTGTAAAGAGTAAAAATTTCCAATATGCTCAGAAACTTATAATAAAAAACCAACTCTACACTAAGATTTACAACAAATATGTATTTGTTTATTGTTTATTGTTTATTTCACATAACAATCATATAGACACATACAGTTTGTACAAGATATAGTGGTAAGACTGTGGCGGGTTGATACCTAAATTAAGAAGATTCCTGTGTCTCAGGTTACCAACCCTCCACCCCAAACAAGATCACAATATAACAATATTCACTCAAAAAGCTACAAATAGTTTTCAATTCATAGGTACTTACTAAAAAAAAAAACATTTTTCTTTTTACAATCTTACACAAAGAAAAGTTAATGCCTAACAGCGTGCATGTACATTAAATAGTTTACAGTTTGTTATTTATTATTAAATATTTGTTTTTTATAGGGCTGTAGAAGATAAAGACGTTGGACCTCTTATTAAAACCATTATGACACGCTGCATTCACTGCACCAGATGCATTCGTTTTGCATCTGAAGTTGCCGGTGTTGATGACTTTGGCACAACTGGCAGAGGAACTGAAATGCAGGTTAATTGCATATTTTATTTATAGCCTTTCATAAGGAAAAAAACTTTACATAAAATGTATTTTTATTTCAAAGTGTTTTAGTTATATAATATCTGTGTAAATTCTGACAAAGTCACCCAATCCCTTCCACTTCTCCCTCTCTCCATCATCATACTAGTTCTACCGGCCAGCTTCTTAATCATCCTCATATCATAATTTTGAAAATTCATATTGTTAACATGCTTCAACTTTCAGGTTGGCACATATGTAGAGAAAATGTTTCTCTCCGAATTATCAGGCAACATTATAGATTTATGCCCTGTAGGTGCCCTTACATCAAAACCCTATAGTTTTGCCGCTCGACCCTGGGAAACCAGAAGGGTAAGTGTTTGATCAATTTTAGTCTATTAGTCTTGGTGTGATGTCTTCTAATTTTTTTTATTTTTTTTGTAGATTGATTCAGTCGATGTTTTAGACCCACTGGGTAGCAACATCGTCGTTGCGACACGCACCAATGAAGTGTTGCGTATTCTGCCTAGAACTAATGAGGTATGATTATGCAATATTGTTTTATGTCAGACTTCCTAATTATGCAAAAAGGGCACATTTTAATTGCTCTGGATCAGTAATTTGTTTGACGATCTGAGTGCTAGGCCTAGGCCAAATCACATTTTGTGTCACTAACAACAATTTCTTTGAAATTTACAATTTTATTTGGCTAAGTATGGTTTCTAAAAAAACTACTGAACCTATAAAAATAAACAAACAAATATGGGACCATCTCGAAAGAAAACTCAATCAAACAAAAAAATAATCTGCAAAATCGGTCCATAATCGTGTAATTATGCACAAACGATGATAAATATAATATGCAATCGAATTGAGAACCTCCTCCTTTTTTGAAGTCGGTTAAAAGACAAATAACAGTAAAGTATTATATAGTACTTAAATTATGTTAGTAAAAAACAGTAGAAGGCACAATTTTTGAATGAAAGCAGCAAGCATAATTTTGTGGTAGGAAAATATGGACAATTCAAAAGTGTTTAATTATTAAGTTTATTTGAATAAAGCCATTTTGACCTTGACTTGTGTGCAGGAGATCAACGAGGAGTGGTTGTCAGACAAGTCTCGGTTCGCGTGCGACGGCCTCAAGCGCCAGCGGCTCGTCACGCCCATGGTGAAGGACAGCCGCGGGAACCTGGCGCCCGTCGACTGGGAGGACGCCATCGTCGCCGCTGCGCGTGCGCTACGGGATTGCCCACCAGGAAAGGTGCGCACTTTTAGTTTTTTATTTTATTTTGGACTACAACCTTGGTTGTCCATCAGCCATTTTTGATGTCCCCACTGCTGGGGCACAGGCCTTCCTTATGAGTGGTAAGGAGGATGGGCCATAACCCACCACGCGGGCCCAATGCGGATTGGTGGGTGTTAACGACTGCAAATGCAGCCGGGACCAACGGCTTAACGTGCCTTCCGAAGCACGGAGGAGTCCGAGATAATAAATTTTTGGTCACCCATTCCATGACCGACCCATGCGAACGTTGCTTAACTTCCGCAATCGCTTGGCCAGGCGCTAAACCACTGCGCCACCGAGCTCCTCAACCTTGGTTATAAATATTATAATAATTATTTTATTTTATTTTATTTTTTATTCTTTGGAAAACCAACAGCAAGACAAACAAAATAATATCTAAAATATATAAACAGTCAGCCAATTAAAGGTCTTCACATATATAAAACATTATTTTAAATGTGGATAAGTGTGGACAAACCAGCACAGCACACAAACACATAATAATAATATACGAGTTAATTTCAGAAACTCCTAAAAAAATTAACCTTTTAACAGGCTTAAGTGAACAGAAGACATTTAGCAGTAACCTGGGTAGTACAAACGTTGTCAGGTTTGAATTGCTATAGTTACTTCTCTTTCTCTTTGTATAGCAAATAAAAGAGATGCATTGATAGCCATTCGGAAAACTGGCAAGTTTAAAGAGGTTGTAATACGGGAGCTGTATTCACATTCCAGATCCTCACTAACTAAGACTTGCCGTATAAATGTCAAACACAATTTATCATTAACATCTTTTTCACAGACAATTTATTAATTTAACTGCTTTTGTGCTACAGCTACTAAAATTGATTTTTAAACCTAGTCAACTAAGTCAGAGTTTAAGACCCGTATTTGTAAACCGCTCTCGACGTTGAGAGCTATCTTGAGATTATACCCGAGATGCTGTTCCTATAAGAAAAGTACCTCAAGTATGATCTCAAGATAGCTTGTCAACGTTGAGAGCGGTTCATAAATACGGGCCTAAGACTATGTGTACGTTCCAGTTGTTGGCGGTGGCGGGTGACTTGGCGGACGCGGAAGCGCTAGTATCGCTAAAAGACTTGGTCAACCGGCTGGGCTCCGAGAACACCTGCACCGAGCAGTACTTCCCCAGCGGGGGCTCCGGCACCGACCTGCGCTCATCTTACTTACTCAACACTACAATCGCTAGTGAGTGTCGCTGATTATTGAAGGTGGTAAATTCCATATTCACTTGTGGGATTTACGCCTTCGATCAAGAATACCCTAGATGTCCAGTCAGAGTCTAAAAAATGGCACCTCAAATAGCGTCCAACTTACAAACTGGGCGCTTCTTTTACACAAAGTAAGTGATAAAAGAAGTCTTTTTGTACAAACGTACAAAATAAGCGCCAAGTTTGTAAGTGGGACGCTATTTTTGCGCCATTTTTGCTGAGATGCCATTTTTGCGTACTGTTTTAGTTCGTAAAGCGATATCTAGGATATACTTGATCGAAGGTATACGCAGATTGAAATAAAACACTGATGGATACTAGTTAGCGTGATAAAACCGCGCTAGTAGGTATTCATAAAATGTGCTGTGCTGTTTTGGGACTGAACTTCGTAATCGTCCGGATCGTACCAACATACTGTAATTTACAGTATGTTTCGAATAAGCTAGCTAGGTCTCCTTGGGACTTCGTGGAGAAGTTAGTCTGGCCCTTAGGCTAAAAAGTTTGGCGACCCATGGTATACAGCGTTCGTCTGGATGATTTTTTATTAGTTATACAACAAGACCAGACCCTCTTGCCAAGTGGCTTTTACAGATTATATTCTAATCGAATTGTGGATTGACACTTAGCTGTGGGGTCAGTGGCCAAAAGTTTTTAGTCATTTATGTTACTAAGGGCTGATTTTTCAATGCCTAGATAGAGCTTTATCCGTTTGATAGCGTATTATACTGCTAAATTGAAAATGCTTGTCATTCATTTGTCTGTCACATTTTTGAATGACTTTTATTAGATTTGGTTAATATTTAAACTGACTGATATTTGTTATCTGAGGATTGAAAAACCACCCCTTAAGTTCTGCCCACCCACTGTGTCAAAACACTATAATTATTTATCTTTCCGCGGTCAGACGTGGAAGAGGCCGACTTCGTGCTATTGATCGGCACGAACGTCCGCTTCGAGGCGCCGCTGCTGAACGCGCGCATCCGCAAGGCGTTCATACACAAGGAGACTGACGTCGCGCTCATTGGACCTCAAGTTGACCTCACCTACGAATATACCGTTAGTATAAATAAATCATATTATTAACCCGGTGTTATGGTGTTATCCGCCATTTTTGTTTTCCTACAGCTTGAACACTTAGGGGGCGTCCATAAATTACGTGAGGTGTTTTTTTAATTTTCTGTCCCTCCCCCCCCTGGTGAGATGTCGTGAGATTTTATTCAACCCCATCCCCCAATCTCACGTGAGATTTTTCAAAATGTGGGTTTCTTACGTAAACGCATTGGATTGTTATTGTAAAAAGAAAAAAATAATTGCTTCGTGCTTTTATTTACGACTAGTTCTGTTAAGACAAGTAATCAATATTGCTGAGAGTTATAAGTGTAATAAAAATTTTAGCTTAAGATTAAATCTTAAGCAAGTAGGTACAATCTGGATTAAATGGACCAAAACAGTATTTTTTTTTTGTTAAAATCGGAAAAAAAATTGCGTGATATTTGCCGAGACCCCCCCTCTCTCCGACGTAAGATTAGATGAGATTTGACTCGACCCCTCCCCCCTTAAACATCTCACGTAATTTATGGACGCCCCCTTATGTTACATTGCCGTTATTCTCAATAGATGAACTTTGATTTTTTTACAACTTTGCCTCCCGCTTGGGCTTCGCTCTGACAAGATATCTTAAAAAGACTATTCTTCTAATAATGACTCATCCCATCCCCCAACGTCCGAATGATGAAAAAAAATTGGAGTGATTCGCTCTATACTTAGTAGTAGTACTTAGTACATCTGGATAAATCGGAATGATTTTTAAATCAGGTGTTTCTGTTAAAAGCTTATTTTCAAGAATTACTTATCATATTTTTTATCATTTTTTTTATCATTTGGACGAATGATAAAAAAGCATTTACAGTTTTAATTTAAAACTCTTTTTTGGGAATGTAAATGCTTTTAATTCAAATAGAAGAATAACTTTGAATTGGTACTTCGAGCCGTATATTTTTTTATTTATTATTATATTATTTTTATCTAAAAAAATAAAATGGTTTTTCATAACAGCATGTAGGCGACTCCCGCCTTGGTAAAAAGTCTTGGCTACCGGCCCCGAATGATAAAAAAATAACGTCGACTTAAGAACCTCCTCCTTTTTTTTGAAGTCGGTTAAAAAAAGCATTTACATTCAGAGTTTGAATCCGAATAGAAGAATAACTTTGAATTGGTCCTTCGAGCCGTATAAAAAGTCATTTTTTTTCATAACAGCACGTAGGCGACTCCGCCACCTTGGTAAAAGACTTGGCTACGGGCTCATCTTCCAACGAGGTCCTCAAACGGCTGGAGAGCGCGAAGAGGCCCGTAGTGATCCTCGGCGCGGACCAACTTAAGACCGCCGAGGGCCCGGCCTTACTCGCCTACACACAGGAATTGGCTCTAAGGCTCCAAGACAAGCTAGAGGATAAGGAATGGAAGGTAAGATTATAAGAAAGGTTGACTGGGAGAGAATGCTTTTGACATTAAGTCTACATCCGTCCGATAAAATAAATTCATAATGTTGTTATAGGAAAAATTCTAAATAGATTACGAAAAAGCTTAAGTTAGCTGGACTTACTAGAATAACTTAAGTTAACTTATATTGTAGTTTGCGAATTTAAAGTATCTAGTAATATTGCTGAAATAAGATGGATAGAAATAGATCGATAAATAAAATACTCGAACAGCCCGCGCAGATAAAGAATGCCGCGGGGACGGGGACGGGGACGGGGACGGGGACGGGGACGGGGACGGGGACGGGGACGGGGACGGGGACGGGGACGGGGACGGGGACGGGGACGGGGACGGGGACGGGGACGGGGACGGGGACGGGGACGGGGACGGGGACGGGGACGGGAACGGGAACGGGAACGGGAACGGGAACGGGAACGGGAACGGGAACGGGAACGGGAACGGGAACGGGAACGGGAACGGGAACGGGAACGGGAACGGGAACGGGAACGGGAACGGGAACGGGAACGCGAACGCGAACGGGAACGGGAACGGGAAAGGGAACTGGAACGGGAAAGGGAACTGGAACGTGAAGCCGTAATGCGTAAAAATGGCTGGTCAGATCCTGGTTGAAGGTTCCCTAAGGATTTTCTCTAATATCCACGCGGACGAAGTCGCGGGCAGAAGCTAGTCAAGTATAAAATCACTTATTTTATCGATAGGTTTGAAAAATCTAATGAATACAACTTATAATGGTGATTTTAAATTATAAATAATATTTTTTACCTTCACAGTTTATTTTGAATCTGATAGGTATTGAACGTGCTCCAACGCACCGCTTCCCAAGTGGCGGCGCTCGACATCGGCTACAGGCCGGGCGTGAGCGAGGCGCTAGCGGGGGGCCCGCTAGTGGTGTACTTGCTGGGCGCCGACGGGGGCGCGGTCACCAGGGAAGCCCTGCCCGAGGGCGCACTCGTCATATACCAGGGTGAGGCTCTTATTAGATTGGTCCTTCAATTTCTAGCACTAACTCAAATCATTCATTTCATAAAAAGGTGCAACCTCTCAACTAGTCATAAAATGATCGCGTCGTTAATTTGGTATTTTATACTACACCTACTCGAAAACACTCTACTGCTTTTACAAAATAAGAAGCAGAAAACCCTTTTTTATTCTCATACTAAGAAGCGCGAGGAAAATTGTATGAAAAACATAAAAAGTGCAACTTAAAACGGTCGCGTTGCTAATTTCGTATTTTCTGCGATCACAACCCAGTCACAAGTCGGTTTCTGTCACAAATACGTCATAGAAACTAGCGACCCTAGCAACCGATGAAGGAGCAAAAAGTTACTCACAAATGTTAGTACCCTCAGTTGCTTTATTTATAGTGATGAAATTGCGATTGACAATCATGAATTCCAAATTATCACCGATTTGTTGCAAGTTATAGCATCGGCCTGCATTTTTTTCATGACATGACTTTTAGGCCTTTTACTTATTTGTCGGCGCGGTATAGATTCTGTACCGAGTCTGTGCCGCGCCGAGCTGATGTTGCGCCGACAAATGAGATGTCTAGAGACACTATGCTGAAGTTACGCGACCGAAGTTCGGCGGCAACGCTTTTAATATGAAAAATGCAACGTAATTCCGGCATAATGTGTCGTCATCGTCAGTAATTCAAATAGCATTGCAGCCGTAATCATGCTGAACTTCGGTCACTTTATTTCGGTATAGTGTGACTAGTCACTAACGCTCGATTAAAATATACAGTAAGTCTGGCTAAAGCCTAAAGTTTCTTTCGGTATGTTTTCGGTACCATGTATACTCATCAACCATGTTAAAAAAACGCTCATGGGTAAAGGTTATTATAAAGTTGACGATTATCTTAAAGATCAAAATGCGTGGAAATGATGTAACACATAACTTGCTAATATAAGTACTTTATTGAAGTAATATAATAAGTCTATGTTGTTGCCAATAATTCTGTTACCCTGTTGTAATTATGTTATGTTACCCTGGTAACGATATATTCAAGTTTGTAAATATCGTTACTTATGGCTGTTACAGCTGATAAGTTTCTTGCGCCCGCTCTTCTTGTCAGCTAAAAAAGTCTGGAACGGGTGGTAGGAAAATATAGACGATTCAAAAGTACTTAATAATTAAGTTTATTTGAATAAAGCTTATTTCACACTTTCACTTTCAAACTTTGTCTTGGGATACAGGTGCTTTTTTCATACAAACTAGGTAATTTTAAAGCCTTGGTTTTCTGCAAGGGATGTACCGTGCTGTGATCTGATGATGGCTATCCAGGGAGTGAATGGCGGAGATTCAGATCCTTATACACACCCAACTGATCTGATCAGCATTCTAAAAGATAGGAGGGTCAGAGTTCTCAGGATTTTCATACATTTTAATGCTATTCTCGCGGTTTTTTTAAACATGTCCTTCATATTCATAATCTTTTAGAATGCTGATCAGATCAGTTGGGTGTGTATAAAAATCTGAATCTCCTCCATTCACTCCCTGGATAGCCATCATCAGATCACAGCACGGTATATCCCTTGCAGAAAACTAAGGCTTCAAAGTAACCTCGTTTGAATGAAAAAAACACCTGTATCCCTAGACAAAGTTGACGTGTGTATATCGATATACACGGTACGAGTACGAAGTCGTACCGATGCTGCGCCGACAAATGAGTAAAGGCCCTCATTTGTCGTAGGACACCACGGCGACGCGGGCGGCAAAGTAACCTCGTTTGTATGAAAAAAACACCTGTATCCCTAGACAAAGTTGACGTATGTCTATATACACGGTACGAGTACGACGTCGTACCGATGCTGCGTCGACAAATGAGTAAAGGCCCTCATTTGTGGTAGGTCACCACGGCGACGCGGGCGCCAAAGTAACCTCGTTTGTATGAAAAAAACACCTGTATCCCTAGACAAAGTTGACGTATGTCTATATACACGGTACGAGTACGACGTCGTACCGATGCTGCGTCGACAAATGAGTAAAGGCCCTCATTTGTGGTAGGTCACCACGGCGACGCGGGCGGCAAAGTAACCTCGTTTGTATGAAAAAAACACCTGTATCCCTAGACAAAGTTGACGTATGTCTATATACACGGTACGAGTACGACGTCGTACCGATGCTGCGTCGACAAATGAGTAAAGGCCCTCATTTGTGGTAGGTCACCACGGCGACGCGGGCGCCAGCATTGCGGACGTCGTGCTACCAGGCGCGGCGTACACTGAGAAACGCGCCACGTACGTGAACGCCGAGGGCCGCGCGCAACAGACGCTCGTCGCGGTCACGCCGCCCGGACTCGCGCGCGAGGACTGGAAGATTATCAGGTATCTATCGTCATCATTATCTTTTTAGGGTTCCGTACCCAAAGGGTTAAAACGGAACCCTATTACTAAGACTCCGCTGTCTGGCTCTGTCACCATACTGTATCTCATGAACTGTGATAGCTAGACAGTTGAAATTTTCACAGATAATGTATTTCTGTTGTCACTATAGCAACAAATACTAAAAGCTGAATAAAATAAATATTTAACAGGGATACTCTTTAAAAGGGTTATAAAAATGAATGCTGTGTGTACCTGTAATTAAAGTCATGCAAAGGACTAAGCCTTTGAGTATTCGGCCGTAAGATTGCAAATTTAATGGTTTTTTTAAAGATTGTTTCTGTATGTACTTTGTTGGTATACCTAATAAATAAAATAAATCTAACTACCGATCCAATCCGAGCCGATCGGGACTTTCTATCGATTCGCGGTCTGAATTAAATTCTAATCGCAGAGGCTGTACAGTGTTAAAGTAATAATACTGTACAGTGTTAAAGCTGTACAGTGTTAAATAAAGTGTTAAAATAATTGGAATCACACCTTATTTCAAAAAGAACCGAAGATAGTATTAAATTATGTATCTAAACGTATCCGTTGATCCCTAATTTTTTTTTACCATAACAGATGGTCGCTAAAACCTCGTTAAAAATATTCCTGATATTTTGAATTGATTGGCAAAAATAAAAGTGTAAACTGTGTTTCTCATGCTTATGTATAGTAGCCGGCAAACATCCTAAAATCGGGTGGGGATTGCGCAGAACGCGTATTTTGGGTTTGCGTTAGATACGCGGGCGGCGGGAGAGGGGCGCGCGCTATTGCATATTGGTCGCTCGCAAGTGCACATGCGCGAACTTATTCCCACTCCGTCGAAAAAGTTTCAAGATATTTGCCTAGTACTATGACACCGTTTATTAATTGTCGCAGAGCCCTATCGGAGGTAGCGGGCGAGCCGCTGCCGTACGACACGCTGGACGAAGTACGCGACCGGCTCAGCGAAGTGAGCCCCGCGCTCGTCACCTACGGGGACGTGCAGCCAAACAACTACTTCGCGCAAGCCAGGGCGCTCGCACAGGTATCTAGCCGATTAAGGCGAGGCCAGTTCACGATCTGATGAAAAGTCTGATTTTTGAACATCCAATGTGAAGAACTGATGTAAAATTCTACTTCACAAAAATTACTGTAGACTGAAAAAGAAACAAAGAAGCAAATTAACCGAACAGAATATTGAAAAATGGCATGGTAACTCTGTAAAAAAATCCTGAATAACACCATAAAAACTTATAAAAATAAATTTCAAATCGTCAGATTTCGTAATTTTCAACGACAGTGATATGATTTTTTATGCAAAAAGGATAGCTTTTTTATCGATCTAACACAATAACCGAGTACATTTTTAATAAATGATCCAGTATTTCAGAAATCAATAAAAATGTACTAAAATTCGTAAAATTTTTGGCGAAGCGTCAATTAAAGTTATGCAATATTCAACCTTATTCTAAAGACATAGTGAAAGAGTAAATTTCGTGAACTGGCCTCGCCTTAAGTAGCTACTTGTTTTTGTTGACCACACATGCCTACAGAAAATACTGCGCCAAAAGTATTGGGTACCAAATATTAGAATCCTTGCAAGCTAACTTTAATATGTCTGTAATAGTAACTTTTGGAAAATACGTCGATCACACATTTCCTAAGCTCTATAATTAAATAAATTTTCAAAAACACTTTAGTCCCCCTAGCATGTCTACCGAAATGCGATATGATGTAGCGATTTATCACGTTTAACTGTCAAAAGACAATGAATTTTGTCATTTGAGTGTCGATAAAACGTCATATATTATATCGTGATTCGGTCATGCTAGGGCTGAATGCAACATTCATAATTGGTCAGTTTCTTTAACATTACTCATTGGTCAAAAACGCGTTAAATTACGCAATCCCATTAATTACATAATAATGTTGATTATTGTACCTCTGTTAGGAGTCTAGTGAGTGAGTGGTCGATGATTGTTATTGTTATCCAATTATTAAAATTTGAACCTTATGTGCTCGTAAACAGAGTCTGCAGAAGCCGGTGTCGGGCAAACTGGACGTGCAGTTGAAACAGCTGGAAGACTTCTTCATGACGGACGCCATCAGCCGCGCCTCGCCCACCATGGCCAAGTGCGTCCAGGCAGTTCTCAAGCAGAAGACCTCCCCTTACTAAACTTCTGCCCCCTTATTATTAAACGAAGATTAAGTTTATACCTAGTTTAACCAAAAAGTTTGCTTAGGCATATGACGTTTTGAGACGTCAAACGTAAGTGTCTAGACACACTATTACGCGACCGAAGATCGGCAGCAACGCTTTTATTATGAAAAAACCTGCCTCTAAAAAGCAAGAAATAATATACAAATCATTAGATACGCACTATCATTGTTATAACAAAACACGTCTATGAAGTCGGGTGGGGCTGGAGTACAACTTCCTTTTTTAATTCTAAAAGCCCTACTAAGGAGTAATTTTGCTAAGCCAAATTTTTGGTTAAACCAGGTGTAAACTTACTCTTCGTTTATTAATAAGCTACGGTTTTTACACTAAGCTCATTAGATTTTATATAAAAAGTGATTTCCAGCCTATGATATTTAACTTTCATTGATATTTGTTTTTATAAGGTCATCAAGTTATTATACTCTTTATTGCACTCATAAAAACAGTTACACAAAAATAAATTGAGATATGTACACAAAGGAGGACTTATCTCTAAAAGAGATCTCTTCCAGCCAACCTGAGAACGTGTTCGTGATTTCGAGAGTTATATTGCATTGAAAGCGTGAGACGTATAAACACAGTCGATTTATTAGTTTGAACGCTTTCATAGGAATTCTTTGTAAAGTAAATGTAATTTTGTTACCTTATTCCCTTGTAAGAAGGTTGAATATAACAAAAATGTTAATATTATTTTTTAAGAAAATGCTTTTGTCTTTAGGAATTATGGTTTAAACTCGATTGACGACGACGAGTTTTAGCTTTGTGTGATTTAAAACTTGACTAAGCCGCGTGCTGCATTTGATTTTTGCCTATTTTTTAACTATGAGCTTGTGTAATAAACTTCATACGGCTAGTTTTAAGTACTATCTCCAATTACTGTCGGTTAAGTGCTTTTTGATACATTTTTATAGTTCAAATAAATATCCACGATACATGATTAAAGCACTGGATTCCATTATCAAGTATTGAGAGACACTTAAACGGTAGTAGTTAATTTTAGGTAAATATGATAATTATATAATTACGCCTTTCTGCAATCATTTTTACGAAAGAAATACTATAGAAATGCACTATTTACAGTAATTAGTAAGATTTCTGTACGTGCAGGGCTCTGTCACTCCGCGCGCGAGTCTGAACCGCTCGGCGTCCTCTGAGAGGACAAATTTCATACATCAGAAAAGATAAGACCTACGCGATAGAAAGAGAGGCAACTACTAAGTGAATGTTTTGGAGCGAAGGGAGCGCTGTGCGACCTGAATTGTACTTTATTGTGTCGGAGCAAGAGTCGCAATTTATTTAAACGATTTTGCGGAGTGCAACTTCTGTACGCTAGTACTATTATCTATTCTGTGGTACGTGTACATTGCGATTAAATTGACAATAGACAGTGAACCGCTGCAATTTCACTCGGGAATGTATGGAAATGGAACATTTTACGGATTAAAATACGCCATTTTGTACCGCTCTGAAGTTGGTCACTTCAGTTGTACATTGTTAAACTAATTGCAACACTGTATGTGCATTGTGATGTGATCATGTAACTATTTATTTTGTTATTTAATACGTAGGCATAACAGTGTTTACTACTTTCCAATGTTTAATAAAAAACAGTCCTATTGATATTGTAGTAGAATTTAAAATGGACCGCAGCAAATTGTGAACAAGGAGGATATTTTGAGGTCAAGTGAAAGTTTTGTATATATTAATGTAGTTTACAAAAATATAGTATAATGATTGTCGAATCTTACAGTTTTATTTTCCAAAATATAAATGACAAGTAATTGTATTAATAATTTTCAACTGGCAGAGTCTTAACATCCAAAGAGTTAATTTTTCTGTACTCCTGAAAAGTAGTAAAATTAATGAAACTCATAAATTTATTACATTAGCATTTTTAACGTTAATTAGTTAAATTACGTAGAATAAAGTAATTTGATTATTATACAGAATGTCTCAAAACTTTACCACACGAAGGGAACATTTTTTTTCTATGCACCAAATATAAAAAAATCTTTTATTTTTACGATACCGATCGAAAGGGTTACTAACTCATCTCAGGTCATTTTTTTTCAAATAATATACAGCATCTTAAACAAGAGGAAGACCAAGAGTTTTAATTATTACGATTTTTTTAAATCTTCAATGAAATGCAGTTCCAATACTTCCATTTTAAATACAAAATGAAGTCTTTCAGTAAAATTTCCTATCTTCAATATAGAACTTCCCCTCCTTGTGGCAAAGTTTTGGGACACTGTTTCTGTTTACCCCTCACGTGAGGGGCTCATTGTCCATCAGCCATTTTTGATGTCCCCACTGCTGGGGCACAGGCCTTCCTAATGGGTGGTAAGGAGGATGGGCCATAACCCACCACGCGGGCCCAATGCGGATTGGTGAGTGTTAACGACTGCAAATGCAGCCGGGACCAACGGCTTAACGTGCCTTCCGAAGCACGGAGGAGCTCGAGATAATAAATTCTTGGTCTCCCATCCCATGACCGACCCTTGCGAACGTTGCTTAACCTGGGCAGGCGCTAAACCCCGACTCCTCTCATTGCTAGATTATAATTGAACAGCTTACATCTACAACTTTTCTTGCGAAGATCTTATGTTTGCATTCCTTGAGCGTGTTCTCGGCTTGCTCGGCGAAGGTGGCGTGCGTCGCCTTCAGCCCGCTCCACGGCGACGGCTCTTTCTGACGCAGCTTCAGAGCTTCGAGCAGCTTGTTGGTGGGTTGCAGGAAGGAAGCTGAAAGGAACGGATTTCTCTGTAGCATACACAATTTTCGAGCATTTTCTGTTTTTTTTTCTAACTGATTTTAGGAGTCTAACAACATGTTTTTCAACAAAGCATGTTTTGAGATAGAGTGAGAAAGAAACTTAACCGTCACGTCGGTAGGCATACTTGTCATGTGTATGGTGTGTACGTGTACTATGGGCAACAGCGTCGCTTAGCCAGTTAGCAACATAATTCGAACTACTTAAACTGAATGTATGTGACGGCCGGCGCAGCGTTCAAGCGATTTTTGGTTAAGGCGGTTGTATGACCGAAAGTGGCGCCCTCAGAGGTTTTTATTTAATAAGTTATTAATAGAAAAAGATTTTAATAATGTTTATCGTGGAGATTTTAGGGCCCATGGTCTAGTATTTTTAGAAGGTATCACTACATGCCCTCGTAGTTATTCGTAGAAGTAGATAGCAAATGTGTCAAAAACGGTCACTTTTACCAGTTTTGCTATCTACTTCTAGCAGTGACTACGAGGGAATGTAACGATACCGTCTAAAAATACTAGACTATGGGATTATATATTCTGTGCTATGGGCCCAAATCTCCACGATAAACATTTTTAAAATTGTGTATTAGAATTATAATATTAAATATAATTCACCGCGGCGACACTTTCGCTCAGGGTACCACCTTAAGCGACGCTGTTGCTCATGGTCAGTGCGTCCTAAGGTGACTCCCCTTTCAAAGGTGTTTTAAATGCGTAACAACTGTCAAAATTAGTTCCTTTTCTTACCGCGCTCCAATTTTTACGGATGTGGCCGAACAATAACCACAAGAACACGTTTGCCAGTAACTATGTGAGTCCTTATTTGAGTTAAACATTCGCTACTGTAAGATTCAAATTTTAGCACGTAGCGTAGGTATAGATAGGTGTTTTAGTGACCGCACTTACTGCTGCTTTCTTTTGTTTCTTTTAAAGTTTTATTTTGTGTTCCTTTCGATCGGCACATAATCGCCTGTCTATCGCTAACGCATTTGTTTTCTATCCTGCAGGGACATAGCTGCGCAACTTCTGCTGTCTTCTTGTTTTCCTGCGCGATGGCGAAGCATTTCACTCGCTTTTGTTTCTCGTTGAGCAACTCTTCTTGCTCTTCATTTGAAATTCTAGAAAATAGTGTTTCAAATAAAACTTTGTGTTATATAAACAACATATTCCACCCGCGACAGAAGCTTGTTGGTTTTGTAGATACTGCACGATGCACAAACTAAACGTCGTCGGATATAACTCGGATTTTTGTTATTTAAATAATTTCCTAATTTGTCATACCGCATAGTAGAACAGTGGCCTTACCATGAGTTGATACAAACTGTTTACGTTACCGTAAACTATCGGATATACTGATCACTGTCAGTGCGAGTGAAAGAGACAAAACGATAGTTTACGGTAACGTTAACAGTTTGCATCAACTCATGGTAGGGCCACAGAGCCACAGATGTGAGTTTTTTTCCCGTCCGTCAGTTCTTTATAACAAACAGTAGAACATCGATGAAAAGTCCGAAAAGCACGGTGTGTGTGATAAAAATGAGCGCCACCTATTTGGCTCATAATAGTTTCGAGTCCAGTGGTGATATAGGTTAGGTAACCTTGTGTTAGGCATCTATTACACGCTCATGCAAGATTGCGTCATGCAATTCCATCAGTCATGAATTACGTTTGACTGGTTGGAGACTGATGGAAAGAAGAAATCAACTTCATGCAACCATCAGTCACTACATTACACGGTAGGTTATTTGTCAGTCACAGTAAACGTAATTCATGACTGATGGAATTACATGACGCTTGAAGAGCGTGTAATGGCTGCCTAATTTTGCCCTGCATGTGATATAGGTAGTTATTTAAACTTATTTATGTTGGTAAATAATTCAAAATCATTACTTGTCAGCCTGCCGCTGTATGCCTGCCTTTAAGAAATTTTCATAAAGAGTCTCTTTTTCGTCCTCGATTTTTTCGATTAATTCGTAATGATTTCTGGATTGTTCTGTATCTCGTTTGTCCTTATGGAGCTATAAATATTTAGAATTAATTGTTCTTATTAGGCGGTAATTAATTTCAAAGCACGTATGTAAATAAATACCTATTTTTTTTAAACCAACAACCAATCAATTTCGTCTATGAAAGCACATGATTTTCTTTCCGATAGCGGCGCTAGTGTGCAGACTACACGCGCTTATTTTACCTTTAGCCTTTAGGTACGAGATGCCCGTATGTATTATTATTATTCTAGTGGTTTACAGATTAAATTTGGATTATGTAACATTTTTGATTTTATAGTTTTGTAGCTGAATTAATTTAATTTTTTAATTTGAATTAATTTCAAATTGAAGATACAATGGAGTTAGGTAAAGTTTGAAATGTTTGACACTGTATCATAATATGAATTATCTTCTCGTGCGAAAACTTCTTGTGGATATAGTTTCATTGTCATGTTATGGCTATTTCGATGTGTGTGTACCTACTGTAGTTACCTCTTTCATAACTTGTTGTATCCTGCAGTTTCTTTCGTCTTTTTCCTTGCGTTGAGCTACGGCTCTGGCTTCTTCATATTTCTCCCTCGCTACTCTACGCGCTTTCCATTCTTGTTGCTGCTTTTCATACTCTTTTATATCCCGTCTGAGAAATTCTTCGTAGTCTTTCTGAAAGAAGTTGAATTTTTAAAGCTATTTTACTTGATGAATAACGTAGACAACAGTTGGTAATATACGGCCGAAACCTACCTAGTTATTACTAACATCTACTATTATTAGATTAGATTATCTTTTCATATCTACCTAGGTACCTATTTGTAAAATAATTCTTATATTAATTGTCCTAATAAAGCCGAAAGAATTACTTTTAGGGCCAGCGCACACGAGCAACTTTTGGCTCCACAACTATTTTGTCTCTCACATAATTCTACGGGTTTGTATGAAAGCGCGCAAACGTAGCGACGCGACAGTCCGCAACTTTTCATACAAACCATGTGAGAGACAAAATAGTTGCGGAGACAAAAGTTGCTCGTGGGCGCTCTCCCCTAAAAGATAGATGTAGGTAACTAAGTATAATAATAAAACGTCTGCAAGATCTTCCTTGTAAAAACTGCTGTAGCCTTAAAAGATATTTCTTTCAAAAATAAAAGAGACAAATTGACATAGTTATTTAATCTTAACTTACTGCCTGCTTAGCTTCACTTTCAAGTAATTTTTGAGTTAACTGTGCATTTTCTAGGTCTTCTTCCACAATTTTCAACTTCTGTTTAGCTTCCTCGATTATTTTAGTTTTATGCCTATCATAATCATAAAGTAAAATAATAAATAGGTATTATGAAAAGCTTTCTACCCATTTCAAATATTTCATTTTACAAGGATTTGATAATTCATAACACTTGTGTGGCTGTCTTGCAAAACAATTGGAAAGCTGAAAGCCAGCATAAATACTCACATGCAATAATTTATGTTAGCCAAGTCCACGGCTAGTTGTCTCTTTTTATTTAGTTCAGTTTTTGTATCTTGTTTATCGATATTGCTTAAAAATGACTCGGTTGTGTCCAATTTCTCTTCACGCGTTTTGGCCTCTTGCTGTAATTTTGCTTGAAATTGTAACTGTATATTTCTTTCCTCTAAAGTTTTGGACTCATAAAGTGCACTGTACAATAGAATATTTAATTTTTAACTTCGGTAGTTGGACATGAGCCTACTAAAAGGAGCGAGAATTGCATTTAGAGATTGATTGAATATGAATATGGAAATAACACCATAATCATGAAATTGCGTGAGTTGATAATAATATACGTACCTACAGTACCTACCTACGTATTTTCAGGATTAGGTAGTTAGGTACGTAGGTACCTGAAATTTTTTTAACTGATTTTTTGAACCATTTGGCGGTGGCAACCGAATCACCGCTGGGCGCAACCGGGGTGTCCTAGGCCTTATTCTTCTTATTGGAACAGCATCTCAGGATGATCTCAAGATAGCTCAGCGGTTTATTAATACATGCCCTATACTGGTGATATACATACTTAGGGCCCTTACCTCAGTAGTTGTCGGCCGTAGTTACTTCTTTCAAAAATAATTTGTCTTGCTTTCTTAATTTCTGCTAAACTGTCTTTGCTGTTGGTTTTCTTCATAAATGCCCTGACAAATGATTTATTTTCTTTCATTTTCCTTTCATTCTCTTTTGCGAGTTTTTCCACGTGGCCCTGATTAATGAAATGGCGAACAATATCAAAAAATTCATACAAAAGTTACTTAGTTAAATTTTAGACGACTATTTGCTAGATAATTATTTTCTCTTTGATAATCGTATCTTTCTTTCATTATAATTATTAATTTATTGTACTGCGCAGTGCAAGAGCAGACTCTGTCATATTAAAAAGAACTTCATCGTCGGAAGAAATAATTTACCTATCTCTTTATTAGTTAAACATATGACGATTCTATACTTACGTAGGTTCGTAATTCTCTCTTTAAAGAGGAGGGTTTTTGTAACTACTTAGTTTTAACTTAGTCGTCCTACCTGTGCAGTATCAGGCCAAGTTTTCATCCAGTTTTGGGACTTCTCAACTAAGTGTTTAAAATATTCATCTCTACCATCATCTACTTCTTCTTCTAGATGATTCCATTTATTAATTCTGTCCCATTCTCTTTTGTGAAGGACAATGTAGTTTTTTCTATCCATTTCATAGATTTACACACACGATTTATAACAAAATATATAATGGCATTTGTCACTTTTGGGACTTTGAAATCTAGGCTAGTGAGTCTATAGATTAGCAAATCTTTATAATTTGACTTGACCTAACGATACAACCTTAGGCCTAGGTATGAGAGCTGTAGGTACTAATGAATATTTTTTTTTTTCTGAAAGATGGTCGCCATTGCAATTTTTTTAAATTCTAAACATTATTCTATTATGTTTTCGTGTTCTAAATCTAAAGCTAATTAAAATTTTAATCGCAAAAACTTTACAGAATTAATAATCCGGCTAGTGCTGGCACAACTGAAAGATTTTTTCAGAATATTTATCATGAAACTTAAAAACTTTTCTTTGATGCAACTGCAACAAATTACACTTATACACATACTTATATATACAACTTATACACTATCTGCCGTACAAATAAACGAAGAATAAATTTATACCTAGTTTAACCAAAATATTGCTTAGCAATATCATATTCATAAACATCATATTCCTAAACAAACTTTTTGGTACAGTCAGCAACGAAAATTGCTTAACACTTTAGTACTTTGCCATAGCAACTTTTTTGACAGAAGTCTTAAAATTTAGAACGTTTACCAAAAAAGTTGCTATGACAAGGTACTAAAGTGCTAAGCAACTTTCGTTGTTGACCGTACTTATTCTTCGCTTATTTGTACGGCAGTTTAACTTGAAAAATAGGTAGGTATAATTTATTAAAATAATTATTGTTAGGAGTGGGCCGGAATAGTGCAATTAGATCAAATGTGTCCCGTCATCGCCGGAGATGGGAAATTGTGCGCGCTGCTGCGACTCATTTGAAGCAATATACTTACGTGATGCAAATTGCTTTCAATTCCGACTATCTTACGTTGAAATGAAACTTTTGTAAATTGGAAATATGCATTTAGTGTTCCAAATGTTGTGGAGCACGTGTGAACTGTAAATTACCTTATTTACGTAACTTTTATGCTAAGAGAATTTCTATCATTCTACGAGTACATAGTGTTATAACATTAAATAAATCACTTTTTAGAGGGTACTAGCGCGGTTTTATTGAAAGTAAGTAGGTACTTTGGTAATTAAGTAGCTAAGTATTCGTTAAAGAGTGTTTTATTTCATGTCTAGTGAGCATAACATGTTATTTTTTTATCGGTACGTATACAACAAATTGAACTCGGCACCAGACATTTACCCTAAAACACTATATCAATGCAAACGAACAGTTACTGACTACATAATGAACTTGAGTTATATAGAGACAGAATCACTTTTTACCATTTTACGTTAACCCACATACATACATACACACACACACTCACACACACTCTCTCTCACACACACACACACACACACACAAATAAACATACACATACTCGAATTCTTTATTATTTTTATATCTTTTTATTTTATCCAAATAAAGCTACTTCCACAGCATACATACCCTCACGCACACTTACCGTACCGTGTAGTACCACATCCAAACGCTGTCTTTCACCACGGGTGAGAGGCCCTGGAGTCCCGAAATACAGGATTGTCCTAGTTTAGGCTCCAGTCCATCAATTGTTTTATTATTACCTAGAATTTTGATTTATATACTTAGATAATAATTAATGTAACTTTGGTGGAAATAAATTATTTTTCAATTTCAATTCAATATTATCTATAATATAAGTGGTCTTCCATAATAGTGCTGTCTACGCAAAATAAAACCGCAAATCGATGTACAGCAAAGCCGTTTGGTACACGTATACTTGAGGTGAAAACAAAATTTTGGACCAGCAGTTCTTTAAAATTCTTCCCTTAGGAGAGGAGATAAGGTGTCATATTTTTTGTATGGGGAAAAAAAAGTTTTTTTTCTTAAACCTATCGTGTATGAAAGGGCTTGCTGAGCTGGCTTTAAAAATATATCTCATTATTATATTTCAGCCACTTGTCTTAAATTAAACCAAAATTTTTTTACAAAACATACCAAGTTTGGGCTCCTTCAGTACCCTTAGCACGAACAGGTATCGAAAAAAATAACTCGCGTAAAATCATTCGATAGATAAATTTTGTATTGGAAATTTGTACAGCGCCATCTATCGCCGATAAGCGAAATGAAATTTTCCATAGAGATAGAATTGTCTATCGAGTAATTTTACGTGCGTTTTTTTTCTCGATAGCTGTTCGTGCTAAGGGTACAGATCCAATGTGGTTGAATATTTTTTTGTAAAATACACCTTAAAAGATATATAATATCCCTATATCAAATCACAATAAAGCAACTTTGAAAATATTTACATTGACTATTTTTTTCATTTTTTTTCCCAAACTTACGTTTGTATGGGATTTTTGGAATAAGATTTTTGGTTTAATTTAAAACAAGTGCTGAAATGTAATTATGTGATATATTTTTAGAACCGGCTCAGCAAGCCCTTTCATTCGATACTATACACGATAGGTTTTAGAAAAGAAACTTTTTTCCCCATACAAAAAAAAAGATGACACCATAACGTCTCTCCTAAAGGGAAGAGTTTTTAAGAACTGCGGGTCCAAAGTTTTGTTTGACCCCAAGTATACGTGTACCAAACGGCCATAATGTACATCGATTTGCGGTATTCCATTTATTTTGAGCTCGTAGGACGACCACAATAAAGGTACTTTTAGGCATGTATGAGGGTTTTATTGCAGTGATTGTAAGTATACGACAGTGTGAAACACCGGTCTATCTGTCAATGTCGCACCGCGGCTTTGTTCGCTGTATATTTTTGCATTAGAATAACTTACGACGGAAAATGCCTCGGAAAAATATGAAGTTTGAAGGAAATTGTTTGTAAGTTACGAGGGAAGGCCATTTAGAACAGAATATTTAAAATAAAAAAAAAATGAAAAATGAAGCGAAAGAAGTGTGCAAGGATCGTAGCAGGTGGCGATCCATAGTATCTGCCTCCCCATGGGAAACAGGCGTGAGTATATTTATGTATGTAATTTGGTAGTTGGTCCTATAAAAATTACTTAGGAATATTTAAAAATAATTTGTTATTCCGCTGAATATTTCCGTTTTTCGCAGTACAACTTCACAGCAGTTCGCTCGTGACAGAAATACTTAATAACCTATAATAATGGTTATTGCTGAAAAGTAACATTTTATTTTTATACTTATTTCAGATTTATTACCTTATTTTTGAATACACGTATCCGTTTTCTCGTCATCTCGATGCGTAGTCACGTACGACTTTTGGCTCAACTTATGGGTCATTTTATGTTAGTTATGGCATATTATGTATTCTGTGGTTATGGCACTATACCTAAGTATGATTTTTGACAAAAAGAAATCAAATGATCTCACGGGAATATTAATTTTATAATGCCGGTTACTTTTTTTTGGAATGTTTTGATGGTAAGGTAAAAGCATTATTTGAAATCGTGAGTTTATTGAATGTGGCTTATAATAGGGATGATGACTAATGAATAAAATAACGAAATACTAATAAAAATCGTAAACATATTAAACTTTTAGAGTAGCTTGTATACCTCTTGGTTATATTGCATATTATTTATTTTATGACCCTTCAAAGTTGGGTGGACAAGTCCATTTAAAAAGTATAAAATTTATTAAAATAAATGATACCTTTAATTAGTCCGTAAAATGTATAGCAAATTTGTCTAAGAAACTATTTTGATAAACACAATATTTAATATAGCTGCCAAACAAATTTCCTACGCGTTGCATACAAACTACTTATTCTTGACGTCATAACTAGGAAGCCATTAGTATGGAGCGTTTTTGGGCGAGTCCATTTGTGTGCATTTCACACTGATATCTCGGGCAGTTTTCATGCTAGCGAATTAATTCTTTTACCAATGTTTCTTTTTTTGAGAGGTAATTTATGTAACATAAAATAAAAAAAATAGTCATCATGCCTATTATGAAATCTACATGAGCCCAAAGCAAGGCGGTTTTCCTTATTTTAATATTTTTTTTCTAAAGATAGATTGTAATGTAGAATAGAAGCCAGACGGATAGCTTGAAGCTCGTAGGACAAACAGAATAAGGATCATCTTTTAGATTGGCTCTGTATCCCATTCATCTTTACAAGACTACGTGGCATGTAAACTTATTCATGAAACCGTATTGCTGTTCACTGATATCTTCGATCAAGAATATCCTAGATAACGCTTCACGAACTAAAACAGTGCGCAAAAATGGCACCTCAAATAGGGTATTCTTTCGTTTATCATAATTTTATTTGTAATAATTTCATTTGCCATAATGATCCTCGGTCATAATATTCATTTATAATAATAGCTTTTATACTAACAACGTATGACATAAAAATCCATATACCATACTTTTCATTTGCCATAAAATTAGGTGCCATAACAACAAGTGTCATAAGGCATGAAATAAAACACTTTTAACGGATACTAGCGCGGTTTTATTGAAAGTACTTTGGTAATTAGTTGGTATTTGGTTTGATTTTTGATTTTCCCGACGTTTCGGCACCTTTGCAGCTGCCGTGGTCACGGGGGACTGAAGCTACTTGTGAGCCTACCCTCAAGCGATGAATTTTTTAGAACGTTCAGAAATTAAAATTTATCAAATTTAATTAGTTTAATTTTGGTTTGGTTTTAATTTAATTTTATATGTTAAAAAGAGAGAATCTACTGAAACTACTACCATTTCAAAAAATTGGGAGGCCCCTCCAAGAAAGAAATGGCGAAAGAAAACTTGGAGAGGAAGGCCGACCTCCGTCTTTTATATTAATTAATTTATTTGCAAAAGGAACTAACTGTATCATTAGATCTTACAGTGTGTGTTTGGGGCTTTAGCTTGTGAATGATGGGGTCCCAAGCTGGTGGAATTTTCCAACCATCATCTCTATTGAAATTAGGATATTTATTTATTTCGATAGCCTCGCGGAGCATTCTAGGAATGAATCTACGTTCCCTAGCAAGGATTTGGGGTTTGTCAAATCTAATATAATGGTTGGGCCCCTCAAAGGCGTGTTCACTCACTGCAGACTTGTTATCGCGCCTATGTTTCATGTCAGCTACATGTTCTTTAACCCGGGTCCCTATGCTTCTCTTTGTTTGCCCGATGTAGGAGAGCCCACAGTCACAATCTAGTTTGTAGACGCCTGCGGCTTGAAGGGGGATATTACACTTGACAGGTCGTAAGAATTGGTTGATCTTCTTCGGCGGCTTGAAGTAAGTTTTGATTGACGCTCGCTTCAGAATGTTTCCAATCTTGTCAGTGACACCCTTCAAGTATGGTAGGATGGCAGGTTGACGCTCTACTGTGGCTGTTTTGGTGCGTTTTCTGTGACGAAGGCGTGGTACTTGCAACTTGTTGTTACGTAGTACTTGCTTGACGTGCTGAAGCTCAGCAGTCAGGTGTTGTTTGTCACAGATGCCGCGGGCTCTCTGAAATCTTTGTTTCAATAGCCTCGCGGAGCATTCTAGGAATGAATCTACGTTCCCTAGCAAGGATTTGGGGTTTGTCAAATCTAATATAATGGTTGGGCCCCTCAAAGGCGTGTTCACTCACTGCAGACTTGTTATCGCGCCTATGTTTCATGTCAGCTACATGTTCTTTAACCCGGGTCCCTATGCTTCTCTTTGTTTGCCCGATGTAGGAGAGCCCACAGTCACAATCTAGTTTGTAGACGCCTGCGGCTTGAAGGGGGATATTACACTTGACAGGTCGTAAGAATTGGTTGATCTTCTTCGGGCCGCGGGCCGCGGGCTCTCTGAAATCTTTGTTTCAGAGAGCCCGCGGCATCTGTGACAAACAACACCTGACTGCTGAGCTTCAGCACGTCAAGCAAGTACTACGTAACAACAAGTTGCAAGTACCACGCCTTCGTCACAGAAAACGCACCAAAACAGCCACAGTAGAGCGTCAACCTGCCATCCTACCATACTTGAAGGGTGTCACTGACAAGATTGGAAACATTCTGAAGCGAGCGTCAATCAAAACTTACTTCAAGCCGCCGAAGAAGATCAACCAATTCTTACGACCTGTCAAGTGTAATATCCCCCTTCAAGCCGCAGGCGTCTACAAACTAGATTGTGACTGTGGGCTCTCCTACATCGGGCAAACAAAGAGAAGCATAGGGACCCGGGTTAAAGAACATGTAGCTGACATGAAACATAGGCGCGATAACAAGTCTGCAGTGAGTGAACACGCCTTTGAGGGGCCCAACCATTATATTAGATTTGACAAACCCCAAATCCTTGCTAGGGAACGTAGATTCATTCCTAGAATGCTCCGCGAGGCTATTGAAACAAAGATTTCAGAGAGCCCGCGGCATCTGTGACAAACAACACCTGACTGCTGAGCTTCAGCACGTCAAGCAAGTACTACGTAACAACAAGTTGCAAGTACCACGCCTTCGTCACAGAAAACGCACCAAAACAGCCACAGTAGAGCGTCAACCTGCCATCCTACCATACTTGAAGGGTGTCACTGACAAGATTGGAAACATTCTGAAGCGAGCGTCAATCAAAACTTACTTCAAGCCGCCGAAGAAGATCAACCAATTCTTACGACCTGTCAAGTGTAATATCCCCCTTCAAGCCGCAGGCGTCTACAAACTAGATTGTGACTGTGGGCTCTCCTACATCGGGCAAACAAAGAGAAGCATAGGGACCCGGGTTAAAGAACATGTAGCTGACATGAAACATAGGCGCGATAACAAGTCTGCAGTGAGTGAACACGCCTTTGAGGGGCCCAACCATTATATTAGATTTGACAAACCCCAAATCCTTGCTAGGGAACGTAGATTCATTCCTAGAATGCTCCGCGAGGCTATCGAAATAAATAAATATCCTAATTTCAATAGAGATGATGGTTGGAAAATTCCACCAGCTTGGGACCCCATCATTCACAAGCTAAAGCCCCAAACACACACTGTAAGATCTAATGATACAGTTAGTTCCTTTTGCAAATAAATTAATTAATATAAAAGACGGAGGTCGGCCTTCCTCTCCAAGTTTTCTTTCGCCATTTCTTTCTTGGAGGGGCCTCCCAATTTTTTGAAATGGTAGTAGTTTCAGTAGATTCTCTCTTTTTAACATATAAAATTAAATTAAAACCAAACCAAAATTAAACTAATTAAATTTGATAAATTTTAATTTCTGAACGTTCTAAAAAATTCATCGCTTGAGGGTAGGCTCACAAGTAGCTTCAGTCCCCCGTGACCACGGCAGCTGCAAAGGTGCCGAAACGTCGGGAAAATCAAAAATCAAACCAAATACCAACTAATTACCAAAGTACTTTCAATAAAACCGCGCTAGTATCCGTTAAAAGTGTTTTATTTCATGTCTAGTGAGCGCGTAAGCTTGAGAAGTGAAAGTGTCATAAGGATTAGTTCCTATAAATATTATTTGAAATAATCAATAATTGACATAATATACATAACTTATAACGTATCTCTTCACCTAAACGTACCTAGGGGTTATAATAAAAAAAACTCTTAATGCGAACACCACTGGTAGGTTAGGTTAGGTTAGTGTTTTGACCACTCGCAGCGGAGCTCCATAATGCTTGCATGCATGTTGCATGCTGAATGCCTGCTTGCATGCTGCATGCCTGCCTGCATGCTGCTTGCCTGCTTGTATGCTCCATGCCTGCTTGCATGTAGAATGCTTGCCGGGGCGTGCAGGGGGCTGGCCCCCCTGCCCGGGGGGGTCGGGGGGCCTGAGGCCCCCCGCTATAAAGAAAACTTTTAATGCACCTACCAGTAGGTTAGGTTAGTGTTTTGACCACTCGCAGCGGAGCTCCCTAATGCTTGCGTGCATGTTGCATGCCTGATTGCTTGCTGCTTGCCTGCTTGCATGCTGCATGCCTGCTTTCATGCTGTTTGCCTGCTTGCATGCTGCATGCCTGCTTGCATGCTGCATACCTGCTTGCATGCTGCATGCCTGACTTGCATGCTGCATGACTGCTCCATTCCTGCTTGCATGCTGCACGCTTGCTTGCATGCTGAATGCCTGCTTGCATGCTGAATGCCTGCTTGCACTGCATGCAATTGCATGCTTACCTACTCAATATATTTAAAAATAAAATAAAAAAATAACCTAAATCGTACAATTATAAAGCTAATTATAACTTTATAAATCAAATATATTAGCCGTAGAACCGATGGCCGCTGGGGCAGACGAGTTCTTGAGTGGAGACCGCGTATCGGCAAACGTAGTGTGGGACGCCCTCAGACAAGGTGGAGCGATGATCTTCGCAAGGTGGCTGGCAGAAACTGGATGAGTATAGCCGCGGATCGTGCTCAGTGGCGTGCTCTCGGAGAGGCCTATGTTCAGCAGTGGACGATGATAGGCTGATGATGATGATGATGATGAAATCAAATATATAAATAAATATATCCACCCATAAGGAAGGCCTGTGCCTCAGCAGTGGGGACATTAAATATGGCTGATGGACAAATCAAATATGATTAAACAATTTTATTTTAGTTCCACAATTTTGTCGTTTTAAATTGAGATTCAATGCGAAAGTTCTAAAAAAATCTCCATTAGTATAATAAATAAATTATCTTGATTGGTCAAAATCTTATTAATTCATTGATAAATATGAATTAGGCTGGCTTCTTTTATTATTTCTTTGCTGAAATAATAGAAAGCAAGGTTTGTTTTGCCAAATATTGTAATAAGTAAGTATTATGGAAAATCATTGTTATGGATAATAACATTATTTTAAATGAAGAGTATGGCAAATAAAATTATGTAATAAGAACAATATGTCATTTGATTGTTTATGACCAATGAAATTAGTAAAAATAAATTTATGTCATTTGTTAGTTATAGCAAATAAAACATTATGTTTAATGAATTTATGGCACATGCAATTATGGCAAATGAAATTATTGCATTTAAAATTAGGGAAAACATTAGTAAACCCTCAATTAGCGTCCCACTTACAAACTTGGCGTTTATTTTGTACATAATCACCTTTTATTTTGTACAAACTCACATTTTATAACACATATTTTATCACTTACTTTGTGCAAAATAAGTGCCCAGTTTGTAAGTGGGACGCTATTTGAGGTGCCATTTTTGAGACTCTGACCGGACGTCTAGGGTATTCTTGATCGAAGACTGATAAAGAACGCATGGATAGATCCATTATGTCGAGAACTAAAATGCGATGATCATGAAGTGACGGGAAAGTTCCAGTTAAAAGTACTTATGGTGGTGGTATGGTAATTTAGGTAAGTTGTACAAGTAGTTATTATGAATACGTTCTGTAAATTATCTTTGTGGAAAATCTTAGGAAATTAGAAAAATTCGAAAAATCTCAGGCATCAGATTATTCCCAAAGGAACTGTTCTTTAGGCCCGGACTCCAACAAAGCGGAGAAAAGCACGCTTTAAAATTCTAAGAATATTATGCTATTTATGTAAGAAAGTAAGTACTACAAGTGTCATCTACACCGTTGTATTTTTTTCACAACAACATAGTTGCGAAAAAAATACTTACTTTGACTGCTTTGACAATGTCATATTCCTCCGCTTGAGTCAGCTTATACATCTCCGCCATATTTCTCCGCTTGAGCCAGCTCCTTAATATATATCTATGGCCAGCTCATATCTCCGCTCCGCTACGCACAGCTTCGTTGGAAACACCCAAGCTGAAAAAACATCTGTTTTCCTCTCCGCTAGGCACATTTCTTCTCATCTCCGCTTTGGTGGAGTCCGGGCCTTAACCAATTTTCCTGCGTGTGTTTCATTTACAAAAAACATGAAACACTGAATAAACTTTTCTGTCAGGCATGAAATGTAAAAATATTGTCAATATGAACCAATAAGCTGAATTTTGTAAGACCTTCCTAGAGCCTAGAATCAAATAATAAAATAAGTTATAAAGTAAAAAATATTGTTAATTCCAAGACGAAGAAGGGATGAAGACATTCATTGTCAGTCGCGACCAAATCTTTATTTAACGTCGTCGTCGTCCACTTGGCGCGACGAGCATCTGGCCCGTCCACCCGTCTGTCTCACGCACTTGACTCCAGGTAGCTGATTGAGAATTATGGATGGATTTGAAACTAAGATACACTGTAAGTTACGCATTAAAATATTAAAAATAATTATTTGTACTACGTGCGAAGAAATCGGCACGTTAGGTACCGTTACCAGTTAATTTGAGTTAAGGATTCGCAGATATTTTGATAATCATTATGTAACTAAGGTACCTAGGTGTAACAATATTTTTTATGGAAGTTTTGAAAGTTTTGTTATTTGTAAAGCACCAACAATCTCGCAGGAGTACAACAAAAATCATAAACAACAACATTTGTTCTGCGACTTTTCCGAAAACAGCAAAAAAAAAAATTCTAGACGAATGTCCGAAGTCCGAGTTTTGTATGAAAAGTCGTAAAACAAAATATGTTGTTGTTTATGATGTTAATCTATCTTCTGCGAGGTTGTTATTGTTTTATAATTATATACCCTGTAAGTATATTATATTGTAATATTTTCATGAGATTCCAAGATTTACTTATAGAAAAAAATAAAAGGATTTTAAAAAGAGATTTTGAGTTATCTTTTAAAAGTTTTAAAGTTTTCCCGGATTTTCTTTTAAAAACTTTAAAAAGTTAATTAAACGAAACTTTTAGGAAAAACCGGTACTTACGTACATACATTGGTTTTTTAAATTAATAAAAAATAGTTTTTAAAAGATTTTAATTGTAAGTACAACTTATCTAAGTATTGTTATGTAAGTTATGTTATGTATCTGCCAAGTACTTATGCGGTTGATTAATAGCTCGTTTAGCTCTTAAAAAGTTATGTTGCGACTTCAACACAACATTCATAGTTTTTAGTTTGTTTCTTTAGTCTTTATTTTCATTTTGTGCTCTACATTATGGGATACAAGGATCAGAATATTCATGAGAAGTTTCAAGTTTCATTATTTTCTGGCTTCTGTTATTTTACTGTAAAGGCATCCAGAAACGGTGCCATCTGTGCACCGTTTAAATTAAAAGTACTTAATTTTCTTATGCAGAATTAATTAATGACTAACGAGCTCAATAGGGTTCATCAGGCGGAAGCGAAGAGCGAGATGGCGTTACACCTCAATGCACCCGAGGGGAAGAGACAGGGAATGTAGAGGCTGGAGTTGAATGAATTTATGTCGGTCTATTTAGTAGCACGTCAATTTGACGCGAGTGAGGTGGCGTGGCGAGTAAGGTTGTTTTCAGTTGTTGTGTCAAAAAGCGCGCGAAACGTATCGGACTCGATTTAAAAACTTTTTTGTAGAAACTTTTTGATTCTGTTCTAATTCTTTTTGTGTCTGTGTTTCAATTTGAAATTAGTGTTGTGAAAAGGATTGCGTTTTTATCAATCACGTGAATGAATTTATGAAAGGGAAGTTTAGTAACATACAATAAAGATAAGAAGTGAAAAGCTAACATAATTATTGAAGTGATTCACAAGAAGCAGGGACAAAAATAACTTCTGTAACAGAAAATAAAGTGTCGCTCTATCACTATCAAAAACACTTTGATGTAAGTTACTTTTTCGAATGTCATAATTTAGGTATAGTTTCCTTAGAATGAAAAAAAACTTTCCTTGTAGAGTTTAGTCTCACAGTCATTTTCTCATTTAGTTAGGTAAGTAGGTAGGTACTTTACAAAACTCATTGATAAATAATATCTAGAGCAAGTAATTTCACATGCAAGAACGAAAAAATTACGTTATGTTAATTTCAGTAGTGTATTCAGCTACAGATGAATACATGCATTGTTTTCTTTCATTTAGCTTTTACAGTATTTACCTACCTATATAGTAATAAAAATAGTTTTTCACCTCTCCAGCACGAAAAGGGCGCTTTTGGCGCGTAAAAACTCGCATGAGGCAAAGTGCTTTTTTAATTTCTAAAGCCGCGATTACATATTCCAATCTAGCATACCAATTTAGAGTTGCCACCCGTATAATAAGTTAAATTTTAACAATTAATTTAAACAAATAACGCAAAGGTCAACATTGTTTATGGTTTTTTTATTTTTTATTCTCATCTCCAATCTTATAAAATGTTTATCTTTCCGATATAGGGTAAATTCACTTTTAAAATCGAACTTATTATACAATATCTTATTGTCAAGTACGAGTGGCAACCCGAAATTGGTATGCTAAATCGGCGTATGTAATCGCGGCTTAACACCAACTTTTCCGCGCGTATCTTGTAAGTATGTTTGTATGTGTGTTCGTATGTTTGTATGTTATTGTATGTAATATTCTTTATTATCTCATATCTTTTAAACGGCTGAATGGATTTCTGTAATTAAGATATCGTTAGATTTGTCTTGTCAGCCCAAGTATTCTTAAGACGGTGGCGTTATAAAAAAAAACCAACATGGCGGCTGTACGGTGCTATTATAGGTACGTAGTGGAAAAAAAAATTTTTTTTTAGAATACTGCAATATTTAATGCTGAATTTAGCTTTTTACTAAGAAAGTCACGTGAAAATTTTCTCGCTGGTAGAGGTGAAAAGTTGCATGTTTTACATGAGACCCAATTTATTTTCTGCCTCGTGCCTTTAAATCACTCACTGTGCTCAGTAGTCTATATTAGAATCACGAGCGTAGACTACTTCGCTAGTTCGTGATTTAAAATCTGAACTCGCAGCACAAATTAATTTTGGTCACTTGTATAACAAATAACAGTTCAATCTGATTCTTTTGTAAAAGTCTTATCTTCCACTTTGGACCCATTACAAAGTTGTTTACGGTGAAACTTTCCAACAGTCTTAGCACTTCGAACTGTAGAGGTAGGTACCTATTTACTGAGGACGTTTACGAAATCGCCAAGATCAGTTTTGTACGTTCGATATACAAGGGGATGTCACTTTTTAACCGACTTCCAAAAAAGGAGGAGGTTCTATGTTCGTCTGTATATTTGTTTTTTTTGTGTATGTCCACCGATTACTCGAAGACGGCTGGACCAATTGAAATGATTCAAACGTTATTACATTAGGTACACTCCCAAGTTGGTCCCATTTTTTAAAATTTGGAAATCGGTTCAGTACTTTTCAAGTAATTTTGAAAAAAGCACGAAAATAGTATGATTTTGAGTGAATTACCTCGATGATTGGTCGTATTACTTCTTTGTTTATGAACTGAATAAGATAATTATTTTTTTGTTGGAAGAGGGATATCTTAAGTGTAGTTTTTTAACCGACTTAAAAAAAGAGGTTCTCAGTTTGAGCCGTATTTATGTATGTTTCTCCGCGATTATCTTACGTTTGGCTGAGCCGATTTTTCTACATTATATAATATACCTTACCTACAAGGTACCTACACTAAAAATAAAAAAAATAAAAATTGTTTAAAAAAAAAAAACAAAAAACCGACTTCAAAAAACCTACCTCTAAAAAGCAAGAAATAATATTCGTTTATACGTCTATTGAAGTCGGGTGGGGCTTTAAGAATAAAAAAAAAGGAATTTGTACTCCAGCCCCACCCGACTTCAATAGACGTATTTTTATTATTACGAATATTATTTCTTGCTTTTTAGAGGTAGGTTTTTTGAAGTCGGTTTTTTGTTTTTGAGTATCAATGTGAACAGAGAAGTGATAGTCAAAGTCTGTTCGAAGACGATATTGCTTTAGATTTTAGGGTAGAATTTGGTTTAAGCCCTTTAAAGTTACTGAGTTTGGTTCACGTGGGACGTATAAAATATTTTACTGGTCTCCACGGATCGGGAGGGTTGTCTACGTATCTGAAACGAGTCCCTAATGTTTGGAACTTAAGAGCACTTTACGTGCTTACATACTTACCCCCTAAATTTTCTCTTGTCTAAAATATAAAAACAAAGTAGGAACGAAAAATATTTCGGCAAAATGTTTCTTTTCGTTCGACAAAATTAGAGGAAAATTTTATTATTAGTTTAGCTTGGAATCATTTATTGTGAATCATAATTTTTATTGTAGTTAAGTTTTTAAACTGTGGTTGAAATTAATTTTGGTACCATTAACATCGTACTTGTTTGTATCTGTAAAAATATTTTATTAACTTGTTAAAAAAAACAATTATGTATTCCGTTTCGCGCTATCAGTAGTTTATTTTTTTTACAGAATGGAGGAATGGGATCGAAGGATATCCTTCAAGATGTGATTTCACCTGCTCGATCAATTAAAAAGAATGAAGGCACAAGAAAGTGCCGTGGAAGCCATGACGTCCACATTAAGAAATGGAAGGAGAGGCCTGACAGGCTGGTGGTTTATTTGGTGTTTCCTGGCGGCCTTCGGGTTTACCTACACAAGTGCTCAAGGTAAAAGAAGAACTATATAGACATTTCTACAATTACCAAAAATAATTTTCGTTGTGTGACTTGCACTTGTCCCAGTTTAATGAAATTCTAAAACTTTACAAATAAAAATTTACGTGGTTGAAATAAAAAAAATCAAAGAAGTATAATTCAAAAGGCTGTCAAACTCTATGATTGGCACATAAAGTTAATATACAAACGCACAATATGGATATGGTATTATAGGTACTAGATTTGAGTACAGATAACATTTGTAAATCGCCGAACCTAAATTGAACGTTAACTGCAGCAGCGGTAGCGCGTGTTCTAGAATTTGATCGGCAAATATCCTTATCTAAGTGTTCTCCAAGAAAATTATTAATACCGCCACTTTACTGCTATATTTTGCATATCTAATACAGCGGTGCCTAGAGACCAGACATTAGCGAAATGGGTTATAGTCTAAGAGAATATTACGCTATCATCCGGTTTCGGTTAAAGTATGATCATAATCTGTAAAACAGCTTTCATCTAACTTTCAACAACTATTTCCTATAATTTGGTCTCGTTGGAAGGCTGCAGGCCCTGGACAGGTCTATAAGCAACTAAGTAATTATCCAATTCAGCTTTCTCTTTAATTTCAATATTACTATCGTCAGGACTACGCAAATACGCTTGAACTTTTACAATTAGATTAGCATTCTAGTTTGAATTAATTCCTTCCTTACTAATAGCTTCATATTTTTGTAGATCTTCAATCTCATGAAGTGGAAATTGCAATTGATTAAGTTATCCGTTTTACGTTACACAACGTAGGTAAATAATTTGTTTTATTAAAAAACATAGCAAACGAAATAGCTGGTAGGAATTTATATAACTTTGAAGTAACTTTGTAGTTTAGTAACGTTGCATAGTCTGGCTAGAATTTTTAGTTTCAAATCTGCCTTGTTGGTTGGTGACACATCAATGTAAACTTGAATTACGAAATGATAAAATAGTTTACAGTTTTTAGTTTTCTTTACATCTACCGTAAATGACTTCCAAAATGGCTTATTGCTATAAAGACTAATTCACGACAATAAAGATGTTGACAAGTGGAGTAAAATAGGCCGTTAGAGCGTAGCAGATCAAAGCTGCGCGATATGATGAGGCCATCTGTAACTGTCACAAGCATTTTATTGTGGTTTGGCAGCAGCTGTTGGGCCCGTCTCGACCGCGTCCACGCCAGTTCATAAACAAATATTTTTGTTGCCATGCTTTATTGGGTTGTTTCTCATTTCAGATATATCGATGTGCTGTACAAAAGCGGAGGGGACCTGTCGCAGTGTTTGTGAAAAGGTAAGTTATAGTTATTTAAAAATACACACAACATAATTTACAATATTTGACTTGTGCAAATCCAAAATGTTTTGGGACAATAAACTGAGTCCAGTTGGAGATGGAATGATAATAAAAGAACAAATTATACAGATTGTGAAAGAAAAAAATACTGAATATATTTACGTTTTTAAATAACTTTTATCATAATAAAAAGCATTATCACACCATCAAGTCTTTTGATTTAAAATTTTATTAGTCGGCTGTAAGCGATCTTGCTTGCCATATCACATTAGAATCGACGTGCTTACGTGTCCTAATGGGGCGATATCGGAAATTCCTTGGAAACCACGTTTATAGAATCTTAATCTCGTACAAGAATTTCCAATCAAACTGTTCAGTGGAAAGCCAAATTGACTAATTAAGCAGATTTATCGCTTCCCCAAAGTTTTCGGACGAGAATATTTTTAACTCGGCCGACGCAATGGGGCCATCGGATATTTTTTCATATTACAGACTGTAAGATTTTACAAAGCTACTTTGATTTCCTTTCAAAGAAAGTTGGATGTCTTTGATCTAATTCAAAACAACGGAGGACGCGCTTCGTGTATCAATGAGTTTCACGGTGTGCCATCCTGTTAGGCATTGAAATATTATGCGATTGGGGGTTTGGACCGTCGTTTCTAATCAGGAATCGCGTCACAGTTCTGGTATCGTGTTCTGGGAACTCGCGTTGACTGAATAAAAGTAAAATTATGAGCGTGTAAGAGGAGAGCGGCTGGTCCTAATACACTCGTATTTAATTCCGTCTCGTTAGGCGACGTGACGGCCGCTTCCTCCCTGCGACGTCCTTTGAATATGTTACGCCTTTACCGATGCTTTCATTCTCAAACTCGACGACTCTAGACATTGATATTTATATTGTTCTTATTGTCGATTGTCTTTTATAAATTTAATTATCCTAAAATTAAAAGATTTCATAGTCCAAAATTTTTTTATCACGTTTACATAAAACCAAGACACAAACGATACATTTTGTTCGTTGCTAATACAAGTAAAGTGACCGTTTTAAATCAGGGAGGACGTAGCAATCTAATCAATCTAAGCAATCTAAAATAAAGTGGCTGCTCGTTAAACCATTATAAGTATTTAACCCTCGTAAGATCCCTTCACGAACGATTAAGGCACAAAGCTTCTATGAATAGAAAAATGATTAAAGGACATATTGACGTGTAATTAGAATGTTGGGAGACATATTGTTTACCGTGCGGGTGTAATTTGCTTCTGTCGATGTCGCCTGGATGACAGGGTGGTGGCTAATGGTCTAATGACTATGCCATTTGTATGAGGGAGGTCGGCCAATGACACTGCTATATTAGTCGTAATAGCAAGCCTTGTTCGCTTCAGTTGGGGTTTTCCTAAAGCGTGAAAATGGATAGTAAATAAGATAAGTAGTAGCTGTTCGATATGTGGACAGAGAATTGATTATGATATGAAAATGGAAAGTTGAGTAGATGATAGACGATCTAATTAGTCCAATCAAGTCCAAACATTGATTGGAGTGAAAATGAAAAACAAATTAGAGGTTAATAAAAAAATAACGTTAATTAGTTGTTGAAAATATTTTAACGTAGACTTCACTTTTTTGCAGTTGAAATCTAGCATCTTCTTTAGTTTTGGTAAGATGACAAACAAAACTTGGAGATTATTATGGACGCCTACGACCAGCATCAGAATAGAATCTTTACTTTTAGACAATCGATCTTAATACCAATACTAACTTAAACCTACCTGTTTCGACTGTCCATTCCGTCAATAATTGAAGAGCTCGGTGGCGCAGTGGTTTAGCGCCTGGCCCAGCGATTGCGGAAGTTAGGCAACGTTCGCAAGGGTCGGTCATGGGATGGGTGACCAAAAAAATATTATCTCGAGCTCCTCCGTGCTTCGGAAGGCACGTTAAGCCGTTGGTCCCGGCAGCATTTGCAGTCGTTAACACCCACCAATCCGCATTGGGCCCGCGCGTGGTGAGTTATGGCCCATCCTCCTTACCACCCATAAGGAAGGCCTGTGCCCCAGCAGTGGGGACATCAAAAATGGCTGATGGACATTCCGTCAATAAACATAATGTCTAGTCGATCAATGGCGTTTTCTAATTTTATTGGTGTCCATTGGGCAGTAAATCGCAGGAGAGTTTATGAAGCAGCGGTGATGGAGCGCGCACTATCCCGGACACCGATGGGCCGTAGAATAACTAACTGCTACAGTTGAGGGTTGCCACTTAGTGTTATTTAAGTAAAATTAGGTACAATATAGCATCATCTGTCTGGTAAATGACTTTGAACAATCCAAAAAAATACTGTAAACAACTTCAACTGTAAGTACTATGCAAATGGCGTAATCAAGAAGATTAACTAGGTAGGTAACTTATACCATACTATCATTTATTTTGGATTTTTTTTTGAGAAAATAAAAATATGCTGATACCTGATAGCTAAAAATATTTTAAATAAACTTTATCGTTGAAAGATTAGAGTGTTTTATTATTAGTTTTCTAAGATTCTAAGTTCAGTTTTTACCTAGCCAATTTACTAATTAACGCGCGTTCGTGTATTATTGGAGATTGTTAATGCTTATGTTCGGTTAGTTTGACAAATAAAAATAAAGATTCATCCCTACCGGAGCACGTGTTAACACGCTCGTAGTAGATACTCCACGCATAAACATCTGTATTTATCGGGCCACAAACACCCAGCGCTCGGCTCAATGAAAGTGACTTGTGAAATATTAAATCTGCAGGATGTGGAGTTGTTTAATCAGTTTTATGGTTGGTCGTGGCCGCGCTTAAATATTTGCCTCGGATGTCTTTTTATGCCTTCGTTTAAAACGGGTTGTGGGAAATTAAAGTTATTATCAGTTTTATATGTTCGTTTGAAATATAAGTGGTTTGGGATTATTGATATACTGACCTGATTACTTCTTAAATTGATTCCTATTTTTTATTAGCACCGACCTATGATTATTGAAGAGATCTGATAGCGTATGTTCCTATGTCCAAGTCCTAGATCAAGTCGTTCTTATTTGCGATTCTTGTATTTTTCGTTGGAGGTATAAAATCTTGATGATACATTTTTACTTCCATTATGATCTATTCTATTAATTTTGTTAATTTAGTTTAGGATTAATTTCATCCAAAAGACAGAAGGATTACTAAATGCATTTAGTGATTACTTGGATGAGATTTCTTTACCCTGACTGAAGTCAGTCAGTGGTATTTCTTGGACTTCCTGCCATTGTCGCGTTGTATTTATTTAAATAAACATTGCTATTCCCATCGACATTCCATTCGTCACTTATTACTATTCCTCATCGCCTCACATGACATCATCGTGCGCATGGTGTGAAATATTTTTTCGAACATTTTCATCTATGTGTTGGAACAGTATTTGCGTCCGCGGCTAGTTCAAAGATAAGCGGCCACTTTGATGTTGCCGAATGACCTAGGTTGACGCGACACCAGCTGTAAGTATCTATATTTAATTCATAAATAAGCGATGGTAAATCTACACACTTTTCTCATCATTATCTTGTTGGCTTTGGGATATGTTTATAATAAAGATAAGGCTGTTTCGAGTGACGCATAAAGAAAAAAAGTTGAGAACCAATTAATAACTCTATCAGAGGCTATGAAAAAACTCACGAAAAAAAACTTTGTAAATTATTAAAAGAAATATGGTAGGTATTAGAAAATGAAACGTGTCGTTGGGAAAAGGTAGGTGTTCAACACCTATGTTTAGTTTAAACGCGTTTAATACCCGTGTTCCTAATGTAATTAGATTAATTAATTAGACAAAATTAAAAACTATCGAAGGATTTTTATTTTATTTCTTGATGATTTTCAAATCATATAGTATTATAATATAAACAATATTAAATTGCGAAACAAAGCATTGGTTTTGTCTTTTGTATAGAAATTATTTTCAGTTCGGTGTAGAAAGAAACAAACTCAACAATTGTTTAATTGATATTTTTCCACATAATTAAGTACCACCTACTTAAAACCTCGTAGGAGCTCGGTAGCGAAGTGGTTTATTAGCGCAACTTTCGCAAGGGAAGGTCATGGGATGGGTGACCAAAATTATATCGAGTTCCTCCGTGCTTCGAAGGCACGTTAAGCAGTTGGTCCTGGCTGCCCATCCTCCTTATCCACCCATAAGGAAGGCCTGTGCCTCAGCAGTGGGGACATTTAAAATGGCCGATGTCGAAGTACACTCGTGACGGTCGTCGTCGTCGCGACGTGACAATCACGGCCGGCCGACGTTCCTGCGGGATCGTGGCTGCATGCCGGGCACGTCCGCCACTCTGCCGGCATTTAATACTAACCTATGTATCATCATTCCTGGCTATAACTTCCAGGCTTCCGTGCTGCATTTCGTGGCATTCAGCACATAAATGCTGCTAAAACATATTCCAGCGTTTGATTACAGTGCATAGAAATTAGCATGTGTGCGGTATGTGTTTTTTGGTAAATTTTGCCTACTTAGGTGCACTTTCGAGTAGCAGACATAGTGATTACTGATTTCTCAACTAGTTGAAAGTTATTTACTCTCACAATTACCTATCCGATATGTAGTAGGTATTTAATTTCAACCTACCTACCCATTGTGTGCAAACTTTTGTTAATTATTGTGATGGAAAATGACCTCACTTTAAATGTGGAGCTCATTTTTCAATGTTGACGACTCTGTATGAAATATACAGGGAGAAAAAAGCAGCCCTTGACGAGTTTCTTGCCGGTTCTTCTCGTTACAAGGTCTCCCGCTCAGGGTTTGCGAACCGATGGCGTAGCTTCATTGACATTCACAAGTGCTTGTAACAGCCTAGACTAAATAAATATTTTTTTGATTTTGATTTTGATGCCTTTTACATTACAAGACAACTGCAATATTTTTAGTACTTATTTAGTCGGCTCCATACATTTTGGAAAACGTTGTATATTCTAATTTCCTCTGTCGGTGGTGTTTTATAAAGTATACTTACTAGTATATAGAGTATAACAAAGAGTATATGATTTTCTACTGCGCCATAATTAATAAAACAAAAAGGAAGTCACTTATAAAGCTGTTTACAATCGGATAATTTGGCTTTTTGCGATTATATTTCCTGTCTTATATGAGTAAGAGTAATTAAACAAATTAGAAACCTTCGTTGGCTCGCGTTCCGAAAATAATTCTGATTTAGTCGATTGCAAAACGCGTGAAAAATCCTAATGAGTAGGTACATTACCTAAAGGATATGGACTCCGAAGGAATTATCCGATTTCTGAAAGAAAATTCAAAAGCTTGAATGCAAGCCAATAGCAAATGTCCAATCGTGCTACGGTGCAAACCATTTATGAAGCTTAAGCTTGAGAAATGAGCCAAGTAAGACACGTCTGATACTTTAAACCACGCCCCACCGCATAGTTAAGGCATCTGTGATATTAGTTGGATGAATTATGGAAATATCAAGCATTTGTAAGTTGCAATAATTTATTTGAATTAAGTAAATAAGATACAAAATCAGTTTCTTACATAGGTTATGGATTTTTCTATCATTATTATTATTTTCGGGACATTATTGTTTTTGTTTAAATATTTATCAATTCAGGATAATTAAAAAACTTGTAGTTGTTCACATCTTAAGAGTTTCAGAGTCGGTCACTTACCGTTTCGGGGAGTATTTACCGTCTGAACTGAAACTAGCACAATTAAGAAAATATCCATGTGATTTGTAAGTAATCTCTCAATAATTAAGACAACCTGTTGCGATTGCGACAGTAATGTCGCACTCAAAGTCAAGTAGAACTTGCGAAAACAAACAAACGAATGCGCAGTCGCATCAAAGCGAGTAGAAATAGACATGTAAGCCCTTTCATGTCTGCCCATCCGTCCCCCGGCTTTGACATCGGGATACCTCGGAGATATTTTTATTGAATATCTCATTACTGTTTAAATAGAACAAATGAAATTCAAGTAGCTATTTCATTGCAAAAAAACACTTTTACTTACAAGGTTATTTAAAACACCAAATTAACTTTCTACGACTTTCCAAAAAATACAAAAAACGGCTTTTTGATACAAAACTCGATCAGCCTGCCTAGCATGACCGATTTATATCGCGTGATATAACATTTTATCGACACTGAATTGTCAAATTCCTTTGTCTTTTTGACAGTTAAACGTGATAAAACGCTATATCACGCGATATAAATCGGTCATGCTAGGCAGGCAGTTCTGACGTTTGTATGGAAAGCCGCTTTTTTGTCTTTTTGCGGAAAAGTCGTACAACAAAACGTTATCGTTTATGATAACTAGGTTGTCTGTCGGACGTTACTTTTGATTTTAAGTAAGACTGCTGCATTGCTGTAATAATGGCAAAGCTTTTATTTTTATTTCAATGATTAGTGCTTTCGGTACACCGATTTAATATTAATGGATGACATTAACTACTCTAGGTATGGAAATTGTAACAATTGGATAAACCTGCGGATTGCGTGTAATATGGCAAAAGAATCCACACAATTTTATCTAACACACTATCCTAGGATTCGGATGATGTCATTCAAAGTAAACGCTCCTTGATGAGGTTCTATAGCAAATACCAGCGGGATATCGCATTTTATCGCTCCCGAACATCCCATTATTATGTAGTGGAGTGTCACTTCCAGAAGCGGCCGGGGAGGGGAAGGGGGGATGTGTTTGGGGGAATTTCTTCAGGTCGTTAATCACGACGCCTGTCAGCGCGCGTGACGACGCCTCGGCCTAACTTTATTGCTTCGCTGACAAAAGTTTGGGATGACACACGTTCCGAAATCATAAATGTCAGCAGTATTTTGTAAAATTATAATAATATTTATGTCAGAGGTGGTGACTTAGATCAAATTAAAATTTTATATAAATTAGGTAATAAAACTAGTGAACATCGAGATAATATGGAAAGGGGTGATTAATTATGTGTACATATTTATGTAGATCACCATTCGGTATCAGATCATTGCTCTCGTGGTTATCTGTGTTATCCAATAAATAACTTGCCTGTCTCAGGAAAACGTCTCAACTCTCAAGCAATTTCGAAACATACATGTATGGGAGATACTTAAAACAACAAAGTTTCAATAGGAGCAGCATCAAAAGCATAGCCGATGTATGTAAATGAACTAATAGGAGGGCTTCAAGGCGAATCAAACGAAACTTCAAAGCGGTGACGGAGCGATCTGATTCCTCTCCCTGATTACTGAGTTTGTCCCATGTACACTATTTTAGGCTACCCGCTATTTCGCTTGAATTGTTTCAAGGGTTGTCTTGGAACAATCAATCGATTATAGAGGGAAATAAAGAAAAAACTGAGGGACTACTCAAATTAAAAGTAAAGTAAAAGCACGCAAGTTATTCGAATTTTGCCTAATATAATACTTTTTTCCTATTCTTGATAGAACCAAATTTCAACGCGTTTATCGTCTTCAAAATCATTTAAATTACAAAAGTACCTACCTGGATTTCTGAAATGATTTTAGCATTTTAACTTTAAAATCCTTTTAGAGTCGTTCATCTCACTTCTTTTATTGGCTGTAGAAAAAGTACATTATTTTTGTCCAAACTCTAGGCTGTATTGTGAAATCTTGTTTTTTATGTAAAATGAGAAATGGTTCATCGAGTGCACCCGGTGGTACTTATTGAACCGGGGGCTGGTACCGAAATCACAACAAAAAAAATGTTTCTGCTGTGTCGTATAAAGTTTAGATTTCCCGTTTCAATAAGCCTACCAAAAGTTATGGCTTATCCTTGTTTATCGAGTCAGCCCTACAAGAGATACCGTGGCAATAATTACGGCTGGTGTTGGTAAACTATTTAGGGCGTCAGACGGCACTCTGCGGCGTTTTATTCTGTCAAGTGTACCCTTTGTGTTTTAATTAGCACACCGCTGCCACTCGAGATCTTCATTACAGACTGACTGACTTTTAATTGTTTAATAATAGTACTACCACTCGTACGATGAACTTTTTTCTGTGTTTCGTAGAGTTGGGATGACGCGATCATCGTGTGTATTTTGTTTTTTGTTGTGTTGTGAATGTTGTGATATCTTCATCTTCGTAGAGCGGATTCAATATTGTTTACGCGCACAGGTTTTTTATTTTTTCACACTTTGTGTATGACCTTTTACACCACACGCAACGTAGTAATGTCGCTAGGGAAAACAGCATTGCTGAGTATATACTGGATGTTCATATTATGAACATCGAATCCATCTCCAATCGAGATTTTTATCTTCAATAAGATATTTGGCCATTTATGACAGAACCAGACTGAAAGTCCTAACTCTCCAAGGTACGATACGCTGGAAATCTTTCCTTTTCTCGAATACAACTATTTTTCAGGTGTCGGTTTTGTACTTAACTTTGAGTGGGTCAAAACGCAAACCTTCTGTTGAAAATCTCTATATAGATATTGTATAAAGTAATTTTTTTTATTATGTCCAGTGCAGTATGAAAATTGAAAACATTACTGATTATTATGAGTAAAATGTTAGGAAGGTAGGTACCTACTATAAAATCAGAATAAAAAGATCACCTTAATCCTTTTTGAATGGCTTATTTTTTTTAAAGGTGTATCAGTTCCTTACAATAACATAAATATATTTTTTTAAATAAAAGGAAATAGTTTAATTACAAACTTTAAATGCTCAGTAATAAAGGTGTTAAGGTAGAGTAGAGATGGTATTGTTAGCCCGATTGCATGTAGAGGCTGACTGCTCGTCGGAATTGTGTTTGGAATCCTAATAGATTCTGTGCGTCGTTTCTTGCGAACGATGCCATTTGTCACAGCTCCAGTATTCGTTATCTCGTTCGATCCTGGATGGAGTAGCCGATCAATATTCTGTGTTCAACTAAACCTAAGTCTTTGGCGAAAATTGAGTTTCCAAATGACCAAATGTTCTTATTTTTTTTAAGTTTATTCTTGCAACTCGACCATTTTTAAGAGGTGGTACCTACAACCTGCAGTTTGCCATTCCTTTCTGCCATAAAGGGTATGTAGCAGGGATCACTACTTTTCATTTCTACTTGCTCGAACAAAATGCTTTATGAAATGTGATACGTGCTTTAATTTATTGATTTGTAAAAATTAAGTCACTTAAAAAAGTTTAATAAAATACCGACATCAGCTCGATTTTTCCCGATACGAATCAATCCTTGATTGAATTACATGACATTTCATATTTCGTGTTGGGTGACAGACAATTTAAACAATTTAATCATGGCAACCATGTGGCAACATATCCATGTTGGAGGAGAATTTTCAATATTCATCTTGGGTGAATTTTCATTTTCATATAGTTTTTCTGCAATATTACAAAATCAATACGTGTAGTCCGTAAGCCCACGACAATATTGCCTACGTCATATGACATCACGATAAAATGCATGGCACACGGTCGCAAATGTTGTGCAGAGCGAGGATCAGAAGATTATCGCAAATAAAATTGGGCAGACTTATGTTAACTCTCTTTACTATTACCCGAATTTTGCATAATTCCAAAAAAAGTTACCAGTAGATTTTTAAAATTCAAACGTTCACACGGGTCTCGATAAATTCCTCAACTTTTGGTACTATTCCCATCTCTATCCTCCCAAAATCATCGGAGATATGGCCAAAAATAAGTTTTAGGCGATTTGCATCTGATAACCATTTTCAATGGTAAAAAGACTACATTATTGCTACGTTAGGTGGCCATTTAGATATTAAAGCTCCGTCACCATTGACAACGTCGACGAGTAGTGCGGATTGAATATTAAGTAAGTGTGCTTGGTCGCACGAATGCATAAAAATATAACTGACGACGATTCCAAGTTCCAACCACCATCCGTGTCACATCGGAATCATTTTGATTCTCAGAATTGTCGCTGCGTGCATAATAAATATATTTCTTACTGGGCTTATTGGCTTCTTTAAAATTTCAATTACTATTGGAGTAGGATTGAATGTTGTGTAAAAATGTAATGTATATAGTATGTATGTATGTGTATGTATATAACTACTTAATTTACAGCTTTTATAATAAAATGTTAAGAAAATGATGTAATAACTAGTGGAAACTTTATTGGCGGATGTACTAATATTTTGTTTATTACTATGTATTATTTAAAGCTGTATGTTTCCCAAAGTAATAAAATAAAATAAAAATAAAAATAACGATGATTGAGCCAATGGAGTTCAAACGAGTCTCTACATTCAATGCAATGGTGTGTTCATACATACATAAGTAAGTATTTATTGATTTATTGATGTTATAAAAGTGTCATGAGCACTTGAGACTTGGTTAAGGAAGGAAGACAAAATACTGTATGGTTCATTGTTATGATTAAGTCTTAACTATTGTTGCTGGTGGAATAATTTAATTTGGCTTGATGTAATAAGTACAGTAAGAAAGCTGCCGCTACGTTTATGTAAAGAGACAAGTTTAAATTTTTAACGTTCACTTTTTTTTCAACTGGGTTTTTTAAATGTAGATTTGGTATAATTTTGATCAAAGGGACTTCAAAAGCAACGGTGGAGATGATCTAATAATCCGGCACACGCTAGCATGGTGGCCCGGCTGAACACATATTTCTAGTGTTTTTTTTATTTAGGTACCAAAAACATCATGTAAAAATGTAGAATAATGATTCTTCGATAAAGGCTTGTCTGAGTTTTGGTAGTGAGTCCTTGTGAATATCGAGTATTGAACTGTATTTGTTCAAAAGTCTACTCAATCGTGGAATAGGGGAATGAAATCCGAGGACGGTTCCACGAGAAGGTGGTGCTAGTGGAATTCTACGGGGTACTTTAAAATTAATTTTGGCTAATAACTGAGGACAGTCAATGATTTAATTGATTCTAAATTAATAATAGAGACTGTTTGTTATTAATTTTAAAAGTTCATTGTTACTGCTTAAAGGAGGCATGTTTATATGGCGGCTATATAGTATTAGGTTTATATAGTATTAGGTAGGTTTGTATAGTATTATAGTGTTATATATAGATCAAAATATTGAATCTATGGCAGTCTTTTTTGATATGAGCAAGGCGTTTGACTTTGTCTCACATGAAATACTGCTATTAAAATGCGAAAAATATGGATTGAGAGGTATAGCACTTCAGTGGATTAAATCTTCAAAATCGACGCCAATATGTAGAACTTAAAAATATAAATGAACTCAAAGAAGAAACGACATTTAAATCATCTACTGCTGAAAATAACGTAGGTATCCCGCAAGGTACCATCCTGGGTCCGCTTTTATTTATCATTTATATAAACGACCTACCTAACGTGACAAATCATCAAATAAATCTATTTGCAGATGATATCTCGGTTATCATTGAAAAAAGACATGACAAAAACTATAATGACGACGTAAACGCTACTTTAACAAATATCGCTAACTGGTTGGAAAGGAATAACTTACACTTAAATACTAAAAAAACTAAATATATGAGATTCTATAACAAAAAACGAAAAGAAAATTGTCTAACCCTATCAATTAATAATGAAATCATAACGGAAACAGATGAGATGACATTTTTAGGTATTGTTATTGATAACCAATGCAGATGGAAAAAACACGTCACAAGGGTATGTAAGAAAATAAATCGTTTTGCATATGCTATTTGGCGGCTGACAAAACAAGTTAATCAAAAAGCCGCATTAATGGCCTATCACGGCTATGTTGCATCTAATATTAAGTATGGTCTACTACTCTGGGGCAATTCTGTAGATGTACCTAGAGCGTTCATAGCACAGAAACAATGTGTCCGTGCTATATGTGATGTCCCTCCCTTGACATCTTGCAGAGAATTATTTCCGAAACTCAATCTTCTTACGTTACCGTCCATGTATATTCTGGAATGTTGCATTTTCGTTAAGTTGCATCCATATCTATTTAAAAAGAAAGATAATTTCAAAACGGCAAGGTACCGCGGCAGGCTATTGTTACCCATGATGCAAACAAATTTGTATAAAAAGAACTGTTATGCTAGCTGTATAAGAATTTATAATAAGTTACCGCATTCCTTAACAGAGCTCCCTTTAAATTTGTTTAAAAGTAAATTATTTAATTTTCTTGTTCAAAAATGTTTTTACTCTGTTAAAGAATTTCTAGATTATAAAATTAACACAAATATTTAATTAACAATTACTTGACATGATCTATCATAATGACATGATAATAATTCTAATAATAATAATTAATAATTCTAATGATATAACAATTGTGTAATATTCACATGCCCCACGTTGGCAAGACAGATGAACTTTATAAAAAATCAGACCTATGTGCTTACTCTGTTTTCAGTGAATAAATAATTTCATTTCATTTCATTTCATTTCATAGGTTTTGGGGCAATTCTTACAAATATAATATAGAGAGAGCTTTTGTGTTACAAAAAAGAGCTATCAGAACTATAGTTCGGATTCCACAATGGCAATCATGTAGAGAATATTTCAGAAAATTAAACATTTTAACCGTCCCTAGTCTTTATATTTTAGTGATTTTGACATATTTGGTTAAAAACATAGAAAAGTTTGAAACACCTACGGAGCGAGACATTCGTCTGAAAACTCGCCGAAAGGATCTATTGCAGTTGGTTGTACCAAAGCTAAAAGTTGTAAAACACAGTGTAAGGTATCAGGCAGTCAAAATGTTTAACAGCCTTCCAATCACGCTAAAATCTATTATTGACTATAAATTATTTCAAAGACAATTAAGGGACTTCTTGTTAAAAAAATGTTATTACAGTTTAAATGATTTTGTTGAACATAAGAATTATTAATTTCGGAACGTAGGTAGGTATATATTTTTTATTTTAATTCTCATTAACTAATAATATTTGACATTCATTAATATTTTTTGACATGCCCTTTATGCTTGCCAATTGATTAATTTAATTTATTATTTTTGTATGTTTTCCGACACAAATTATTTTGTTATGGAATAAATGAATTATGAAATTATGAAATTTCATAAGTAAACTATGTTTGCAGTTTGCACGTCCCTATATCATTATTCCAACCACATAACTGCCGATTTATTAGCTTCCTGTCTGAAATATGAGTTCGGACTTTGCCCGGTTCAAGAGAGATCGTGCGTGGGCCTAAATCTCCAAAGCTTATATTTCGCTAGTTGCATGCCACTTCATCGTAGATACTAAATCCATTGAAGAAATGAGAGCAACTGTACTTGAATGTGGGAAGGTTGAACATTTAACATCTGTCCCATAGCGTGTTGAGCTTAACAAAACAACTAGAACAATGGTGCTGGCCGATGGTGTGGGCTGGGCCGCCCTTTCAACCGCTGATTTGTATACAATGATCATTGTGCTTCGCGCGACATCGCGACTCGAGAGTCAAACTTAATCGGCAAAAATGTTCCAATTGAACTTGAAAATTGATGTATGATCTTATTCTCTGAACACAATGGTATAATCATGTACCTAAGATAAAATCCATGATTATTATCTAGGAACTGTGAAGTGCATTATGATAAGTGCTGTTTCAGGACGTAGTACTAAACGTGGTGCTATGCACGTGCTATGTTAATTTCATTTGTGATGAATTATTTAGTAGGACGTCGGAATTAAACGTATTAGGCTAGTAACTTCATAACTAAATTTTAAAAGTTTAATTTCAAAAAAAGTACGAAACTTTTTAATATAAAGCAATTTCAAGTCAAGTAAAACTTTCACCTATAGAGAGCATCGCTGTATTATAAGTACTCCAAGTTTGCTGACTCGGCTTTTCCCTTTATCTTCCTTCTACGCGATGACACTTCTTGTTTCAAGACTTTCTTCGCGCTGCGGCTTGTAGCTTCAGTTAAGGCGAGGCCAGTTCACGAAATTTACTCTTTCACTATGTCTTTAGAATAAGGTTGAATATTGCATAACTTTAATTGACGCTTCGCCAGAAATTTTACGAATTTTAGTACATTTTTATTGATTTCTGAAATACTGGATCATTTATTAAAAATGTACTCGGTTAATGTGTTAGATCGATAAAAAAGCTATCCTTTTTGCATAAAAAATCATATCACTGTCGTTGAAAATTACGAAATCTGACGATTTGAAATTTATTTTTATAAGTTTTTATGGTGTTATTCAGGATTTTTTTACAGAGTTACCATGCCATTTTTCAATATTCTGTTCGGTTAATTTGCTTCTTTGTTTCTTTTTCAGTCTACAGTAATTTTTGTGAAGTAGAATTTTACATCAGTTCTTCACATTGGATGTTCAAAAATCAGACTTTTCATCAGATCGTGAACTGGGCTCGCCTTAAACAAAAGTTTTTTTAAGAAATAAAATTATTATTTATGCATATGAGTTTATTTGTCAGCAAATTAGACATAAGTAATAACATTAAGTTTAAATATTTAGATAAACCCTTTAAAAATAGAATCAAGTTTAACTCTGAAGTATGAATCATACTTGGGTATAGTAATTAAAAACACTAAGGTCTGACTAATATGAAAAACAAATACTAAGATTTTACTAATATGAAATACTCTGATTGTGTTGTTGAAGTTATTTACGATTATAACCCGTTAGACCTTAAAACATAGACTGTGGAAGTTACCGATAAGTAATAACGTCATTGATAACCTTAGCACTTTCGTTGCGATAACCCCTCGTCTGTGATAGATAACTTATGTTGTTGGTTTCACACATTTTCTCATTCATGGAGGGTGTTAATTATAATTACAAAACATGAAATAAGTATTTTTTGTAATAATATTTAAAGATAGATGTTATGATCATAATGCAATGTGTTTTTTTCCGTTGACTTCAATTCGTGATGACTCTTTGCTCATATAAATTAAACACCAACATGATCTTTATCAATAGAAAATTTATTGACTCATTTTCCGGGCGTTGATGGGTTAAATCAGTTAAAATTTGAAAAATCAGAAATTGTGAAATTTTAAATAAAAAGATATTAGCCAGATACAAGAGCAATGTATCAGTTTTTCTTCAAGAATGTCTAAAAATTCCGGTAAAATTAGAAGAAGATAACATTAGATCCACAATGTAACCAGATATTTTAACAAACAGTGCACCGTTAGAACGATGTAGGTACATCAATTAAATTCATTAGACAAGCTAATGCGGTCCAATAAGAACATGTGTTGGAGCCCGGCGACCGGCGCGACGCGCCCGCATGCGGCCCGCCCGCCGGCGTCAGTTTTATTAATTACTAATTTTGGCGTTGTTTTGTGGCGTGTTTTGTATCAGCTGGGATTTAAGTTCTTTTTTTGTATTCATCGATAAGCTTTTATGACGTAATTTTAACTATGGGTGACGAAAGCAACAGAAAGTACCTATGATGATCGCAAACACTTTAGCCTAATATTCAGAATAATTGGTAAATTAAAACATACTGCATAATAATGACTTATTGTTTTTTATTTTTGTCAAAAAGCGTTTTCTTAAAAAATATTTCCATTGTTTCAGATGTCGCTAGTAGCTAACACTGACAATGATATGCGTGAAGAGAGAATACAAAATATTTACAAGTTTTGCACACCGACGGCGCCACAGTTGGTAAGTTAAAACTTAATTAACACTAACTTAACCAAGATTTTTCTATTTCTGGTGAGCTGACGTCACTGTGGTCCATGTAAGTAAAGATTATATTTATAATAAATTTATAATCTTCATACAAACAATCGCGATCAAAAATTGAATGGCATCTTTTAAATTCTGTGAGAAATCCTCATTCATGCCGTCAATAAACCGCCCATCGCATTGTATTGTAATTGGGCAGGTTTTGAATTACCCCATACCGTATGTACCGTATCTTATTACCGAAGATTCCTATGAACAATGGTGTTTCGAGGTTTGAAATCGAAAACCGACCTATTTATCGATAGCCTTTATTTTGCAGGTGGACTTTTGGGTATGCATGAACAACACGATTGAAGGTAAATTATGTTTTGTCTATTTTATTTCAACTATTAGCACCGTGCTTCCAATAAAAGACTTAATTCTAACTTTCTTTCAAATGATTATCAAATATTCCGTATTGTATTGTCGAAAGTATTTGAGTAAGTAGGTATCTCTATTATTAGTTTTATTGGCTGTTATGAGAAATAAAAAAAGTCTGTAAGTAGTTTTAAATAATACTTACTTTTTGCCTTTTTAAATTTTCGTATTCTACTTAAAAAGTCATATCAAGGGAGTTTACATTACCTTTTACTATATTCAGAAGTAGTAGAAGAAGTTGGTTGGTGGGGCCGCGCGTGCTGCGAGCTCGCCAACTCCCTCGGTTGCCGCGAAGCCTGCGCTACTGTTCAAAACGAGCAGGCGCTCATAGCCACCAGCGGTTGCCGGCACTCCGATGAAATAGCGTTCTTCGACTGCGTGCACAGCCAGCGGACAGCGCAGTGGTGCTGCTGTGCGTAAACACAAATGCTACAAGATACCAGCACATAACTTGGCAAGACAAAGATGAGACAATATATGCTCCGAGTTTAGTGTTTGTAGCTACTGCATCTTTTGTCTCATTTTTGTCTTGCCAAGTTATGTGCAGGTATCTTGCCGGTATCCAACTAAGATCGTTTGCTCATAAAGTCCAATAAAACAGGACGTTAGGACTCTCCTATAGGAAGATTATGCCAGAATGTCTGTTTTCATCCAAAAATACTGTTGAGTGTTGTTTCTGATCCACGGAGGTGTGATGTAATGGAGAAGATTCCTAATTTTTAATTCACTATTATTAAAATTAAGGCCAAATTAAACACAACTGTGAAAGAATTATCAAATTAGGTACCTACCTATCTCTAAAAGTGAAAAAGTCACAGGACGTGAAAGCTGCGATTTTAAGATAATTTCGCGTGATATTCTGCTCTTCTTTTAGGTCGTGGTATTAGATGACTAACAGCCCACGAGGGCTCTTGGACTGACGAGCTTGACTACCTAGTTATATAATAAATAAATTAAACCTAATGGGCAAAAGAAAATAGCTGATAGAATGCCAGTAGCGTAGAACTGAATAATACATGCGCACGCATTTTACCCGTTTAACTAAACAAGAGAAAAGTGTTGACTAGAATTTGCTTGTTAACTACACCATTCTCTTTACTGAAAAAATAAAGGAATAGTTAAAATTTTAGATTTTTGCATTCACAATATATAGGTTTGGTCCCATCTGAGTGGTTGGAGACGAGTTGTTATTTTTTATAGTAGGTAGTACCAATATAATTAACTAGATTCTAAATAATTTGTAGTCATGCTCATGAACTATTCAGAATCAACCGACGCTTTTCTTCCAGCGCAGACGCAATCGTTGAACTGCCACGAGGCGTGCCACAGGGCGCTGTACCGGGTCGGGAGTGCTCGCGTCGACCACAAAGCTGTTGAACGTGCGCTTGACACGTGCGACCAGTCACCGACGCTGCTTCGGTGCCTACGAAACATAACCGCATCTTCTGTACACACTGATACCTCTAAATGTAAGTGATATCCTGCTACTTAAACTCCTGGCTCCTTCAAACTGAATCTAAATAAAAAGCTTAAAAAGCTCCAAATATCCAGTACTTAGAATGGCACACATTATAATGTGTGCCAATGCACGAATAACCTATTCTTTGATCCAGATCTAGCAGAGTCAGCATACTGTTTTGTAGATTCAATGGTTGCAATCAGTACCCTTAGCACGAACAGCTATCGAGAAAAAAACGCACGTATAACTACTCGAAAGAAAATTTTCTATGGAAAATTTCATTTCGCTTATCGGCGATAGATGGCGCTGTACAAATTTACAATACAAAATTTAACTATCGAATGATTTTACGTGCGTTATTTTTTTCGATAGCTGTTCGTGCTAAGGGTACTGAACATTGATGAATTTTAGATTATTTCTCCAGATTTACCTTGCTGCCATGAGTCACCCCTTCCTTCATGTCGGAGCGCGTGTGAGGCGGTGCTCCGCCGTACTAGCGATCCTTACGAAATATCCGACACACTAAATGATGCTTGCGGCGAGCTCTCCCTACATGACGCACTTTCGCAATGCTTCCTGAAAAAAGATGAACCCACCGACAATAAGGACATCATTCCTCACGATGTAGCAAAGCTCCACTGCTGTCAAAAGGTGTGTTGTTGGAATAAAGTATTTTTCTAGTTGACAATTCTATTATTTGGCTAATCCATTAAAAGTTTTGTTCCAGGCGAAAACTACCAATTGCAGAAAATTATGCTTCGAAACTTTTAACACTGGATCGCAAATCAATTGGCAAAAATTCCATAGTGATTGCTTGGGAGATCCTCAGGAAAACGATTTAACTGAATGTATCGAAGAAGGTGGGTGTTGTGACATTGCAAAATATTTTTTAAAAGAAATCTACTTAATTTGCTTTTGGTGAAGTTGAATCTAAATCTGATGAATAATTTTTCAGTATTTAAAAACAATACTTTTACTCCGACTCAACTGGAATGAAAATCTTACCTTTACAATAGCTCAGTGATAGCGACGTCAGACTTGGCGTTTTCGGCACTAGCGTGAGGCGCAATGAGGCTTATATAGCTAGCATTTTCGGAAGGGTGCATCTCATACTGTGTTTTAATTTGGTACAGTGGAGGCACCATGCTCGCTGGGCTGCGCAGGGCTGACGTACTGCAGCCAGCTGAACAACCGGCCCACCACGCTGTTCCGCGCGTGCACTGCACAGGCGGACCTTGAGGCGCATCTCGCTGTTGCCGAGCAGAAGGGCAGCAGGTAACCTAAGGCCCGTACTTATAAAGCGTCCTCTCTATCTTGAGATCAGACCTAGATGCTGTTCATATAAGAAGAGCATCTCTGTCTGTCAGCTTTCAACGTTGAGAGTTGTTTTTAACTACGGGCCTATGACGAACAATTATCAAAATTGAAGTGTTGTAACTTTCTGATGACGTGATGTAGGTATAAAATTATCCTATCTGTAAAAAGAGTAGAGAATGCAATGAAACCTTAAGTTGACTGACTAACTATAGCTACCAAATGCTACCAATGTTAATAAACAATACCAATTTTTACAGATCTATAACTGTGTCTGGACTCGTTGTTCCATTGAAGAACTCTTCACAATGCCCAACTGACATCTGGAAGAGCGTCGCATGTCCTTTACATGTAAAGCCATGCACTGCAAAGGTGAGAAATGTTACGCAATAGAATAGGATGCTATTGACTTTGCTAACTGGCGATCCTTTCGATTGGTTTGATGGGTGCCAATTTCAGAGTCAAAGAGCAAAGTTACAGCTTTAATTATTATCTAACCGTGAAACTATGGGATACATTTGAATTGACTTTGCAACTTCAGGGTCACAGCAGCCTTCTGTGCGCGGAGGATTGTCGCCGGCTGGTATCTTCGTGTATCGAGTGGTCGCGCGCGGCGCCGCAGCTGTCGGCCGGCGCGCTGTGCGCCCGCCTCGCGCCGCGCCTGCCCGCCGCACCCTGCGTGCAGCTCGATGCCTTCATGATGCCTAGTTAGTGGAACCTTCTTGTATATCCTGAAGACATCCCAGCAAATTGCCACCTCCTCAACATGAGTAACCTTACTCATAATCAGAAATCTGCGCTACTGTTCTTCCAAAAATCCTATCATTCACATCCACACGAAGCGCTAATGTCGGAACTTGACAGACTGATCACGTACTCGATCACGTTTGTTAAGCAACGCTCCGTCCGGCCAGGTGTCGGATGGGTGACCGTTAAATGGCATTACAACTGAGCGCTTCCGTGGTTCGGAAGCTGTTGGGCTGTTGTCATCTGATAACAGTCGTTAAGTCAAAGTTGGAGGCGTTACAGGCGGCTTGATAAACTCTAACACCAGAGGTGGCAACTAATCCTCATTCGATAAGAAAAGGAAGCTCGTTCACATACTTTTTAAACCAGCTCCGTGTCCCCCCAGGTCCTGACCCACCGCTGCTGTCGGCGCGCGAGGCGGTGACGTCACCGTGCGCAGGCGCGGCGTGCAACGCGTCGCAGGCGTGCATCGCCAACAGGAACTGTCTGCACGGCGGGGCTTGTGCGCGGTACACGTGCCTAGACGGGTGCCGGCTTGGTGAGAAATACCGACATTACCCTAGACATAACCCAATCCAGATACATATTTTCGCAGGCGTGCATCGCCAATAGGAACCGCCTGCACGGCGGGGCTTGCGCGCGGTATATGTGCCTCGATGGATGCCGGCTTTGTGAGAAATGCCGGCATCTAGCAAGACATGACCCAATCCAGGATCGTATTTGGTTCTTGTTATGTTTACCAGTAGTTTTATAACTAATCGTAAAGAACTCGGACCTGACCCAATCAACTCTTTACGTATTCTTAGAGGTCGCTCTAGAAATAATACTGCTCTAGCGATGTCCAACTCAGTTATCACGCCAGCCACTGAGCTGAACTTGGAATTATCATTTCAATTAATTGATTTAATTTCAATTGTAACTCTCACAGACTAAGTTAGTGCCCTAATACCTACAAGCTTTTAAAATTTGTAAGTTTTCTGAATGACTATCAATGCATCTTCTTTTATATTTGCTATATAGCCAGAAAGAGACACATTCATCATAGCCATTCAAAAACTGTCAAGTTTTAGAGCTTGTTGTTATTACCTATCTCTTAGAAGGTATTTGGCCCCTAATTTTATTAACCATAATCGATTAATATCATGTTTTTGTGAAAAATACTGTAGATAGAAGAAGGAAATTAAAAGTAACTTCTTTGTTATGTTCGTTCCAAGGTGACGGGAGCACGTACGTAGTCCCGCTAGGGTCCTGGGTTCGTGTCCCGATGGCTAGTCCATCGCGGAAGGCGTGCTTCAAGGTGTGTCGCTGCGGTCAGCGCGGGCTGGCTGACTGTCAGCCGCTGCCGTGTGTGGAGCTCGAGAACTGCCGCCTGCACGACCGGATTGTTCAACACGGTAAGCTTGTTATGATCTATTAATGTCTTAGCTATAACTCGTACGTACGCTAGGTCTCTATGGTTAGTCCATCGCGGAAGGCGTGCTTTAAAGTTTGTCGCTGCGGTCAGTGCGGGATGGCCGACTGTCAGCCGCTGCGTGTGTGGAGCTCGAGAATTGCCGCCTGCACGACCGGATTGTTCATCATGGTAAGCAAAACGTCTCTGCTTCAGCTTAGGCATAAATGCTGTCGTATGTCTTGCCTGTCGTCCGGCTGTCCGTTTGTTCTCCTCTACAGGTCGCATTTCTCAACCGATTCTCGTGAAATTTTGTGAGCAGATTCGATATTATATAGTTTTTTTTGTAGAGCCAGTTTTTTGAAATTTTACAAAATAAAAAATAAATGCTTGGACAATTTCCGTACTTAGTCACGCTAGGTCTCTATGGTTACTCCATCTTGGAAAGAGTGCTTAAGTGTGAAAGTCAGGACTGGGCTGCTAGCGGCCGATTTGTGGATTCAGTAAAGTTCAATGCAACTCTTAGCGACACCATAGAATATTATAGTAGCTATACTAAACGCAGCGACACCCGATGACCATTTGGATGGGGTTGCTATGGAATACCGAACGAGCGCCTTTTACAAGGTGGATCATTCTGCTTTTAGTCAGTGCAGGATCGATCGTTGTGGTGACAAGGTAATTAACTTACTGTTTGTCAACAGGTTCTCGGTACTGGGTGGAGTGCAACCCGTGCACGTGCGTGGGCGGCGAGCGCGTGTGCGGGGCGCGCGCGTGCGGGGCGCCAGCGCGCGGTGGCGCCGCGGGGCCCCCGCGCCTGCCCTGCGCCTGCCCCCCGCACCACCTGCCTGCGAGAGCGGCCTCGAGGCTGTACCCCAACGCGTGCCTTGCCAAGTAAGTGTAGTAGTAGGCAATTCCTCCCAACAGGTTCTCATTACTAAGTAGACTAGACAAATATTACATTTGTGTTTGCCTACTCGCCGCACCCCCTGCCTGCGAAAGCGGGCTCAAGGCTGGAAGGCTGTACTCTAACGCGTGCCTTGCTAAGTAGGAGGAGGTAGTAAACAATTCTTTCCGAACATGCTATCATCGCGAATTTAGTCTCGTGGCTATGCACGTGCAGAATCATGGGCAGCGAGTGCGTGGGCTGAGTCGAGTGGCGCGAAAATTAAGTACGCCTGCTCTGCGGTTATTTATCGTACCGCCTGTCTGCGATGACGGGGCCTCAAGACAACCCCAACACTCGCTTCGCCAAGTTGTTAATAAATGTACCACAGGGTTCGTTACTAGGTCCAATGCTATTTACATTTTATAGCTGTACTTTGTTAGTAGTGGTCATCCTACGAATTCAAAATAAATGGAATACCGCAAATCGATGTACAGCATAGCCGTTTGGTACACGTATACTTGAGGAATATTGGACCCGCAGTTCTTAAAAATTCTTCCCTTAGGAGAAAAGTTATGGCGTCATCTTTTTTCTATGGAGAAAAAAAGTTTTTTCACTCCTCTTGCTCAAAAAGTGCGTCATTGTAACGTACAAGAGTCGAGATAAAATAGCATAATAAGCCCTAGGGGAATAAAGTTTTTTCTTTTTTAATGTTTGTCTATTACCAATGAGCGTACTAAAACGAAAAAGTTTTTATTCATAATCACGAATAAAAACTCGCTCGACTTAATACTGGGGGTCTATTACGAAAAGTTTAATGCGATACACGCGGCCTCGTCCGTGCTTCGTTCTGATTGATTCCTATTACAAAGCACTTGCGTATGCGATATTGCAAAGTGATTGCGTAAATTTGACAGTTTCTCTCTAGTGGATCCGTCATTATTCGTTCAATAGACTATGGACTACGATAGCTATATTGAAAATAATTTGTAATAACTATAACCGACGAACTGCGGACGACTATCGTGACCAAGTTTCGTAATAGGCCCCCAGTTTCTCATTCTTATTTTTGAAAATGGAACTAAAAGCATCTCTTCGGTAAAATCATAGACTTATTTATACTCTGTGTACAGAGTGAATCGTAGAATGCGTGTTTGTGTTGCTTAGCTGCTACAGCAGAAATTTAAAAAGGTACCATGGCGCGAAATCTTTAGAATTTTTTTATAATTACAAACTGATTGAATTGTGTGACTGTAATTGGAAAGAAATAATTTTAATCTTCTGCCGTCAAGCACAAATCATTTATTTAAATATTGTACAAAAAGTTTATGAAGTGGAGGAAAAAAAAACGAGTGGATTCGTTTACGGAAGTAAGTAAGTAGGTATAAACTATTTAATATTGTATTTTATTTTCTCGCAATCGTAGTGAAAAGTATAGTGTAACACACGACGCTAAAACCCATTGTAACTCGGTTTCTATTTATTCCCTCGCTAAAGCTCGGGAATAAAAATACCTCGTATGCAATGGGTACTTTTAGCGTCTTGTATAACAATCTACTATTTTTTGAAAACCTATAGTGTATGGTATCGAATGAAAGGGCTTGCTGAGCCGGTTCTAAAAATATATCACATCATTATATTTCAGCCAGACGGGTTTGTAGTCATCAAGGCTGTCAATTGTAATCAGTCATTAATCAGTTTTTTTTCATCTGGTCAAATAAATATTTAGCTCGCAATAAATCACCTACTATTTTCATTAATGAATTAATTTAGATACCTGCCTCTTCCTTCAAGGTGTGCAGGTGCGACAGACGCGGAGATAGAGTTCGGCGAGCGTCGTCCGTGCGGGGCGGGGGCGGGCGCGGGGCGGGGCGCGGGCTGCGGGGGGCTGGCCTGCGCGCGCGCGCCCAACGTGTGCCTGTCGCGGCTGCAAGCCTCGTGCCCGCAGCACTTGTGCGGTGAGATTGATTTAGAGCATCTATTCTTTGAGATCATGGTGTAGCAGATGCGGAGATAGAGTTCAGCGAGCGTCATCGAACGTGTGGATCGGGCGGGCGGGGCTGACAATATGCACGCGCGCCCAATGTGGCACACATTGTTGGCGAATTAATCGTGTAAAACCAATAAAATTAATGTGAGCTTTGATTTAACAGATGGATGTAAAATACATTGCTACTTCTGTCTAGCACAAATAAACTTGTTATTGGTGTTCTAAAAACTCCCATAAAAGCCATATAAATGTGTTTTTGAAAATTCTTACCCTGTAATTATGTCAATAATTATGTCATGCTGTTCTTTCTGTCACAACAAGTCTGGTAACGTAACTATCAGACCTTAAAATGAATAAAAGTAGGTAACAAAACAAATTCATTCAATAAAACATTAAGTTGAACAATTCCTCTGTTTCCACATTCGCCAACTTCCGTTTTCGCCAACTCCTGAGGGCCTAGCCAAAGTAAGATTTGCAAATTTTCGTTATCGCTTCGCTTTCGAAACATGTATGGGATTGACATAAGGTTTCGTTAACTATCGAAATTTAAAACGTCAAATCCAATATTTCGAAGCGAAACGATAACGAAAATTTGCAAATGTTACTTTGGCTAGGGGGCTGATTCGCCAATGCCCTTGCACTGAACTGATTAGATGTTTAAATTCTAATGTGTAATTTCAGTGAATACAACGCACTGCAATTCTCAACCACCGAAGCAAGTGTGCGATACAGACGGTGTTACGCACCCTACACCGTGCCACCTGGCCCTGGGGGGCAAGCGGCTAGCGTACTGGGGACCATGCCTAAAGTACTGCTCTCAAGTAAGTATTCACCATTCATCAGCCATAACTTTTTTGGTTTAGCCAAGGATTAATTCCTTAGGCCCGCTTATAAACTGCTCTCAACGTTTTTAGAGCCATCTTGAAGATCATACCTGAGATGCTGTTCCTATAAGAAGAGCATCTCAAGTATGATCCGTTGAAAGCGGTTTATAAATACGGGCTTTAGTATAATATTAGCTCGAAGGACCAATTTTTCTTTTAATTTCTATTTTCAAAAGCTTTCTTAAGTCACTTATATTAAATAAAATAATTGCGAAGTGAAATTGGATCTTATTAAAAAAAAATAACTTGAAATAATTTAATTTGTTTGTAGAAAGGCACCGTGTGCGGCGCTAACGGCGTGAGTTACATATCAGAGTGTGCCGCGTGGTCAGAGTTTGTGAGCGTAGATTACCTCGGGCCGTGCCTCGCCGTCGGACCCCTCACCGACTTTATGGAACCCATGTGCCAGTTCGATAGGATAGTCTGCCCGCATCTAAAGAAGAAAGGCTGCCAGGGTTTCACCCCACCTGGAGCTTGTTGTCCGAAATGTGGAGGAGGTCTAAGAATCTTCTACTCGAAGAAGCAAATAGACCGAGCTCTTTACGGCACCAATATCTCCGCCACAGTTATAAACCTCCACAATTTACTAAAAGCTCTGGAAAGACACGTCAAAATAGCTGAATGCGCTCTCAGAGGCTACTTGACTATCGAAACAGAAGTCTTCGTTTCAGTTGAGACTTTACTGGAAGATCCGACGGATTTGCAACTCGAGGTTTGCGTATTGGAAGCTGAGAAGTTAGCCGATATGATAAACAGAGAGAGCGCCTTGGTCTCTTTAGACTTAGGCCTAAGCGCGCTTTCCTATGCTCTAACGGTTCACACGTATACAACCAAAGCTGTGAATGGCGTCACAGTATCCATGTTGACGTTGGTTATATCACATTTCAGTATTTACGTTTTAAGATGAAAGTTGTACCAATGATTTGTATATAGTAATTGTAAATAATGTCTGTAAATATTGTGAAATTATCACACCAAATATTTTAGTGCCATTGTTTTAACGTAGCTACCAGAAATACTTAATTATGCTTTGGTTCGCTTTAATGTCAAAAGCACAATAATTAACTAAATGAGTTCGATGTGCCATTGTATAAATGATTGCAATTTTGTTACGACTGAATCGAGCATTTCATAAAAGACACTTTTTATTATATAGTCTGTATCTATACCAAATATGAGATTTGTTACGTCGATAAGTATATTTTTGTTGTTTAAATTGTGGAGATATTTAGGTTCATAGTCATAGAAGCAAACTATACATATTTTGATCAGAAGCTTTAAGCTGGGCGAGAAATAAATATGTGGATTAATCGAATATAATTGATTTTTATTTTGCACATAACATTGAATAGTAGAGGAAGTAGACTACAGTAATTATGTGAATTTTATAGTATCACAATAACTTGATCACTTATGATTAAATTCGGATAAGTCTTTCATGTCGAAGAATACATTGATTCGGTCAAGGAGTTGTGAGTCGGTGACTGTTTTAGACAGTTGCATAAACCCCCCTTGTAGAGCGGGCGCTATCAGCTGGAATCTTTCTAATGGGAACGTCAATATAAGTTCCAAGTATGCTAGCAATATATTCTGGAAGCAATGTCTTTGCACCTCCGTGTCCTGAAAAAGGAACAATTATTTAAAATCTGTTAGATGCTACTGAAAATTGTTAAAGTTCTACATATCATAATCTATTTACCTTACTAATACTCAATGCTCTTTGTTGCTCGATCTCTGGAGGTACAGGCTGCGGCGGGATCAAAGGTTCGACGTTTTTGGGTTTCTCATACGTGGGACCATCGCACATTGTGATATTTACTTTTCTAAGTGTAATATGATTATGATGCTCCAGAACCTCAGATGTGGATCTAATTAGTTTTTCTTCAATAGGACTAGAGTAGGATTCATTGATAACTGGTTCGTCTGGATTGTTTTTAAACTTTTCCGGTGTTTCAGTTAATGGAGTCATCTTATCAACTTCACCATTACCATTAGAAATTTCAGTAGTTACTTCGTTTGCGAGTATCGGAGAAGCATTTCTGTGGATGTCATCAGTTATAGATGCCTCAGTATTTGCTTTAAAATCAGCAAAAGTAAAAGGTTTCGGTTTAAAAGGTGATTTTTCTTCTGACCCATCAATATTCTCTTCAATGTCTTCTTTAATGGGAAATGTAGGTTCAGTAGGCATTGGCTCTTTTGTAGTTTCTATTTGTGCGTAATATTGTTCGTAGTGATTTGAAGACGAATCTGAGTCTTCTGAACTTATAGACATTCTTTCTTTGATATGATCCTGCTCATCAAAATCGGTTACATCAATCAATTGTTTTACGTAATTATTACAAATCAATTCCCATGTGTTTTTCAAATCAAATATTTTAGTGACGAACCTGTCATACTCTAGAGTCAAGTTCAATGATGTGGTATAATTGTGTAAAATTATAGATATGTCAGTTGGTTTTAATTTAAATCTGTGAACGCCGCTGAAGAAGATCTCTGTGAGAGTGATAATTTTGATGAGCCATGATGACGTAGTCTGTTTGTAAAGATTGGCCGCATTATCCAGGTTAGACACTTTCTGTACTAGAAACTTCAGTCCCGGTCGTGAGTCAAACTGCATTGCTCTCGTATAAGAAAGCTCCAAACTTCTTAGCAGTAATTCTGTGTTATCACAATTTAAGAAAAACTTGTGATTGCATACATTCGAGCCAGTCTTTAAACTTTCTAAGAGAATACTGTTTATGCCATAAAATACGTCGGAAGACGCTTGGATAAGCACTGTAGCGATTATTTGCACTAATATTTGATGGGCTAACAAACCCACAACGAGTCCTCTATGAGGTATTCGGACAGTGTACAGTTCGGGGTTCAAAGAATTGACAGATTCTTGAAGATATATCAAGAAAACATAACTTCTATCGTCAATCAGCATCAAATTTTGGGATGAATTCTTTGGTGTCAATTTCACTTGGCTATCGCTCTTCAGATACTCTGTGAGAAATACTTGCTGGGCCATTGCATGTAGTCTCACGTTGTCATTGACTGAGCAATCGCGCCTGGCAGCAACTTTTACAATCGCTAAATCGCCATAAAAGCTATTTGAGTTTTCTTTGAAGGCGTACGTTAGTTGCTTCAGGGGAGTCAAACTAACATTACACGCTCTATGCAGACTTGTGCAAACTATTTCCCATTGGCTATCTGTCAACAAGTGCCCTGACGTTAATATAATGTGCCTTATGCACGAGGCTCCTAGCCTAGCTATCGGTTCCTGCGGTTGAGCTACACATTCCACTAGTATTAACATTATTTGCTTCAAAGCAAACGTGACTTCAACGCTCTCGAAAGGTTGTATTTCCCCAACGTCGGGATTTTCTTCAGCTGTGGATCTTTCAATATTAATTTGTTGTAAATGATGAAGATACACTACAATAGTATCTGTTGTCATTCCACAACATTGTTTAAAGTTTGGCATTACACTATCCCAGTGAGTGTTTGTGTTTGCTATTTGACGAAGCCAATTCTGTACTGTGGGTAATAGCAGATGATTGATGCAGTGAAGACCGAAATGTGTACCTGGTACTTCTATGGTGTTCTTTAGAAGTTTAAAAAGAGTTTCCATAGCTGCCGGTTGGTTTTTCTTTGAACAAACGACCGTTGCAGAGATTAACCCTTCTATAAGTACGTACCACACCTTAAGAATGTTACTTGGTCTGTCTAGTTTTAGTAAACAGTTATTTGTGGTATTCGACAAGGGCAAACTGGTTGACAATTTCTTATAAGAAATTGGTTCTTCCTCGCATGGAACGTTAATTATATATTTAGTTATGTCGAGAGACGTGCTTGGAATTATGGGATCAACAACAGATAACGGCAAATCTCCTTTGATTCTATTGCCAGTGTTGAATATGGGGCACTTTGGCATATTGTACATCATTGTTAAAATATCAGCGCAACTCTCTAAATGATAGAGTGCTTCCCTGCACATATCTACGATCACCTTTTCTGACTTTTCTTCGCTGAGTGGTATAAACTTGCTGTTCTTTGAAAATTTAAGACTCAAACTTGGTTTCGGTTGCGGGGAAGGCTTTTTAGGTTTCACTTCTGTACTTTGCACTTCTTCATAATGTAATCCCTTAATATGGCTTAAAAGACAAAGTATGCAGTCGAGGGCAGCATTGGCAAAGACGAGAGTATTGTCAGTACTGAGGAAGACTTTGAATATCTCCAATATGGCGGAGTATTGGTTGGAGTTATTGGCGGCTCTGAGGGTGTTGAAAAGTGGTCGCCAGCCAGATCTGATTTCCATTCGGCTCGTCTCCACAAATTCGCAGATGCAGGATATTATTTGTTCCTGGAAATAATTTAAGTTATTAATATAACTCAAGTTAAAACTTCAATCTTAATCACGGCTACAGCAATGTCACTAAACTTGAGAGAATATTTCTGTGTTCGAGTCAAAGTAGGAATTTCAAAATGTATGGGTTTAAAAATATAACTCAATAGCTAGATTTTTCGAGACCAGGATCAGTTCTTGGGCCTTACCTGTATATCATCGTCGCAGAGTTCCAAACAGAGCAGGTTCTCGAACGGCTTGAGCAGCGCCTCGTTGAAGTGGAAGTGCGGCAACTCGACCTGCTGGCTGAGCAGCGCGGTGGCGCAGTCGTGCAGGCACTGGATGGCCATCGAGCTCACTTGGATGTCCTTGTGGCACGCCGCCTGGGTAAACAAGTGGGATCGTTACTAGACATGAGTAGGGAGGGTCAATGCGATGAGCGAGATACCTTAGGAGACTGGTAAAAACTGAAACCAAATAACTATGTCCTTAGGAGTTGTGTTTCTGTTAAATAGTATGGTACCAATAATTGCTGGGGATTGGGATAGAGCTAACAATGAGCTAATCATGCCTATAACTGTTCTGTTACTTGAGTAGACTTACGAGGCAAGTTATATCAAAGTCGAATCTTTTAAAGAACGGTTCTATTACACGCCTCGTTGAAGTAAAAGTGCGGCAACTCAACCTGCTGGCTGAGCAGCGCGATGGCGTACTGGTGTGGGGTTACAATATGTGGTGAAGGAAGTACTTGGAGAAATATATACATTCGAATTGGGAACCTCTTCCTTTTCAATTTTCAAAGTCCGTTAAAAATAGGTAAGTATAGTACCTCACTTCTAAATTAGAGTAATTGTTGTTTCTTTTTGTTTTTACTTTTACATATTTCTAAAAAGCAGAGAGTTACTTCAGTTCTTAAAAATATTAGTGGAAGTGTTGTTAAATTTTAGACAATCGCATTATTCTTAACAAGACTTTAAAAATCTCGTAGCAAATATCTCGTAGCTCGTAGCACCGCTCTACACTACCCAGTACCCTTAGCGCATCATTATCATAACTACCTGCTTCAAATGCGGTCCTATGCAGTTCTGAACATACCGATGTTCCCAGGCCACAGAATACATAATAGTACAAGCACGCAGTAGTCTTGCGCGCAGACTGTAAGCACCGTAGAGATGGTAGCGATATGTCGCTTCCATAGTCCAATAAAAATATTTGATTTGATTTGATTATAGTATGCTACAAATTCTCGTAGCTTTTAGCTTACTACGGTCACCACACCTGTTTTATTGTTATTAGGTATCAAAAATCAATGATATTACCTACATTAAGTAAATACGGTCTACTGCTATAAGTACAGCTCCATAATCGCCATAAATGAAGGCCCTCAAGTACCATAGTGCTACATCTCCACCAGCGCAGCGCTCGTAGCACTTAGCTTGCCACGACACGACACCGTATTTTTTATTTTTTTTTAAACTTTTATATTATTGCAAATACAAAAAACAGCAAATGGCGGACTTAAAAACAATCTCTCCCAATCAAACAGTAATTAATTGTGTCACAGAACAGAAGGATACTGAAGAAGGATATTCCGAGTCAGAGCCTAGAGCGGGTCCTATAAAGCTCCATATCGCCATTAGATGAGCTAGCGGTTGCAAAGCTTTCAAGCGCCGTCGTAGCGCTATATCTCCCCCTACACAACGCTCGTAGTCGTCACGCCTCGCCCGCTATGATACAAATACGCGTTGTTATTGCAGAGTCTTTAAACCTGCATACCTGCGTCATACCACCGTGTGTTGATAGTTTCGTAGCATAGTCACAGAATAGATATAAGTACTACCGCATAGTTTTCGTAGCGCTTTGCATGGTACTGCGATACGAGTGATTCCTAAATTATAAGTGTTACCTGCATCAAGTGCGGTCCTATAGAGCTCCAAATAGCGATCCTATGAGCTAACACCTCAGCGCTACATCTCCTCCCCTTCACAACGCCCGTTGTGCCTAGCCAGCTACGATGCTACGACACTTTTAATAAGTTCTATTTACATAACATTACCTGCATCAAGTGCGGTCATATACAGCTCCATATAGCCATCCTATGAGCCAACGGGCGCGCAGCTTTCAAGCACCGCAGCGCTACATCGCCTCCCCTACAAAGCGCTCGTAGTGCTTCGCCAGCTACGACGCTACGATACTTTTAATAGGCTTTCTTACATACATTACCTGCATCAAGTGCGGTTCTATGCAGCTCCATATAGCCATCCTATGAGCTAACGGTCGTGCAGCTTTCAAGCATCGCAGCCACAGAATATATAATAGTACTAACGTACAGAAGTCGGTCCCCGCGAGGACCATCAAATAATAAGCTACTCTCGCTGCACGGCAATAAAGTACAATTTCAAACTGCACAACGCTGCGTGGATAAAATTATATGCACCTACGAAGAAGAAAGAGAGGCGTCTCTTTCTGTCGCATAGCTCTGTCTCAACCGACACATTTCGGGGTTGCTACTCGCCAGTTACTGATATCATAGAAAACATTCGTTATGCCCATGAATAAACAATGAAATTACTAATAGGTACCTACTTATAAAATAAAATAAATCTACCTAATAGGTGAACTGAGCATATTTAAAGAGCAAAAATAATAAGTATTTCTAAGTAGTTAGAGAAGCTCGATGGCGCAGTGGTATAGCGCCTGGCCCAACGATTGCGGAGGTTAAGCAACTTTTGCAAGGGTCGGTTATGGGATGGGTGAAAAAAAATTAGTATTTTTTAGCTTTTTTTCTTTACTGGTGCCATATTTCGAACTTCGATACAACTAAGTATGTAAATATGTATACAAAAAATACAATAAACTTTGGTAGGTAGGTAGGTACGTTAGTAATTAAGTATCAAAAATAAAGTGCATGCAGTTTCGCATTCGGCGCTTGACTGCCTCGTTTCGTTGGTGACGTTCACGCGCTGCGCTCTCGTCGCTTGCAAACGCCGCGCGTTTCGGTCGGCGCGGTGATATCCCTCGACAATGGCCCTCTTGGAGTGGGCCGCGAGCAGTAGGCTAATATAAAAGTTTAAGCGCGGAGTGATACCCCCCTGCCGCAGCGCTATATCGCTTCCCCTACACAACGCCCGTAGTGCCTTGCCATTGCTAGCTACGATGCTACGATACTTCTAATAGGTTCTATTTACATAACATTACCTGCATCAAGTGCGGTCCTATGCAGCTCCATATAGCCATCCTATGAGCTAACGGTCGTGCAGCTTTCAAGCACCGCAGCGCTACATCCCCTCCCCTACACAACGCCCGCAGCGCCTCGCCGGCGCCGCCCGCGTGCCCGTTACGACGCCACCACGCGTTGTTATTCGCTATGTCTTGATCCCATGACGAGAACAGCTGTGAAGACAATATAAAGAATTAATAAAGCGTAAGGGATTTAATAGCAAGTCAGGGTCATACCACGACCCTGACTCGCCCTTAAATCCCTACGGTATAGTCTATACCGTCAGTGTGACGGCGGCACTACCGCCCGAACCCAGCAATTAATTTGACAGTAAAGTTAGAAATCGTGTGGGACCAAGCGCTGCTGGTGGGCAACCAGGCGGAGCAACGCCACCCGCAGCGTGGGCAGCGTGGCGGTGCGGCCAGTCGGGTGACGGCGCTATACTCGTGGCTGGTATTGTACAGTATGTGCACTGACCAGGCGCTGCTGGTGGGCAACCAGGCGGAGCAGCGCCACCCGCAGCGTGGGCAGCGTGGTGGTGGCGGCCAGTCGGGTGACGGCGCTATACTCGCGGCTGGTATTGTACAGTATGTGCACTGACCAGGCGCTGCTGGTGGGCAACCAGGCGGAGCAGCGCCACCCGCAGCGTGGGCAGCGTGGTGGTGGCGGCCAGTCGGGTGACGGCGCTATACTCGCGGCTGGTATTGTACAGTATGTGCACTGACCAGGCGCTGCTGGTGGGCAACCAGGCGGAGCAGCGCCACCCGCAGCGTGGGCAGCGTGGTGGTGGCGGCCAGTCGGGTGACGGCGCTATACTCGCGGCTGGTATTGTACAGTATGTGCACTGACCAAGCGCTGCTGGTGGGCAACCACGCGGAGTAGCGCCACCCGCAGCGTGGGCAGCGTGGTGGTGGCGGCCAGTCGGGTGACGGCGCTATACTCGAGGCTGGTATTGTTCAGTAAGTGCACTGACCAGGCGCTGCTGGTGGGCAACCAGGCGCAGCAGCGCGGCCCGCAGCGTGGGCAGCGTGGTGGTGGCGGCCAGTCGGGTGAACAGCGCATCGGCGGCCGCCGCCAGCGCGCAGCAAACGCGCGCCGCCCCAGCACCAGATATGACAGGCCCACCCTGCTGTCAAGTAATGACAGTTGATTTTGCGATTGGAACAAATGAAAGCTAGCTCAACCGCCTGCGACTACGCAGAAATGGGCAAATAAACATATGTGCAATGTGCATTAAGTTGATCACTGAAGATAGAAATAAACGACGAGATTCGAGTTTCACGATACGATAGAAAGACAGATACTTAATTTTAAAATTGTTTGACTGTGATCAATGTAAAGGAATTTTCCGCTGGTTTGAATTTGGTCTCATGCACCTAAAGTAATTTTTCATATTCTAGTAGACACAAAATAAACGTATACACAATAATGGTAAGTTAAAATAAAAAAGCTACCTCTTGACGGCAAGTTTCAACGATCTTCGAGACTGACATTTCGTTGTTCACATTTGATTCCAGAACTGGCTGCAAGAAGTTGAATACGTCCACGCTAAAAAAAACCCAAAAATACATAATTTCAGTATAACTCATTTTTCAGTTGATAAAATCCGTACTAATACATACTTTTCAATTAAAACCCATCTTAATCATGAAGATGTAGCTGTACTATCGAGGACACGAGCGCCCTTACCACTCCTCAGGTTAAAATTGCGCACTCAAAAATGTCTGCTAAGCGGTTAGGCACGTGGGAACTGGGACCGCAAAGGTATTGAAGGCAATTGAAAAACTCAAACTCACCAAGTCTCATCGTCCCTCCCGTCAAGAGCGAGTTTAGCGTCAGCTTGCAACACCGACACAGTTTTGTTCCGCCCAGTCTGCATGGTGATCAGCGGCGTGGCGTTGTTGCCTTGCTGTCCGAATAATGTATGCTCCAAGCTAGACACGTACTGGCACGCCGCGAAAATGTGCTCCCAGCATTCTGGCGCTTTGGATCCAAGTTCTAAACCACCTGAGTAAATTTTTCTCTCTCTTGAATTCCCGTTAAAACTTGTATTCTAAATAAGAGATCCCTGCTCTATAGTAACGAAACTAAACATAACTTTAGAGAAGTAATTGTAGAATTAGGGTGGAATTGGTGTAAAAAAATATTTTTGGCGCCCAACGTGGTACCTTTTGTTATTATTATGAATGAAAACTGTTCATTCCTTCTTAAGGCGGTTGTATGACCGAAAGTGGTGCCCTCAGAGGTTTTTATTTAATAAGTTATTAATAGAAAAAGATTTTAATAATGTTTATTGTGGAGATTTTAGGGTCGATTTTTAGAAGCTATCACTACATGCCCTCGTAGTCATTCGTAGAAGTAGATAGCAAATGTGTCAAAAACGGCCACTTTTAGCAGTTTTGCTATCTACTTTTAGCAGTGACTACGAGGGAATGTAACTATACCGTCTAAAAATACTAGACTGTGGGCCCTAAACTCTCCACGATAAACATTTTTTAAATTGTGTATTAGAATTATAATATTAAATATAATTCACCGCTGCGCCACTTTCGCTCACAGGGTACCACCTTAATGAAGATCTTAAAAGTACCTATATAATGTGCATTATCGACTATGTATAATCAAACATAAACCAATCGAAAATGAGCAAATTCATTTATAGGTGCTCCATTAAATTTGTTTATTGGCGCCCAACGTGGTATCATAGTGCGATAAAACAACGAAAACAACAACACAGTTTTGCATCTATTTATTTCCTACAAGTGGAATTAAATACTCACCTGTTATTAATATATCCAACGATAGGGCGTGTGTTGATAATATCTTGCCATTAGGCGGCTGGGATATCGCTGAGTTTGCAAGGAGAGCTAAGATGCTACTACAACGATTCTGAAGGCTTAAGGTATTGCTTACTCTGGCAGCCTGAAACAAGAAACAATATTAAAATCTCATTTAATTGAAAAAATAGTTAACTCTGTTTTGTAAAGTTACCTTATGTAGTCCTTCGAGACATTGTATTGTCAATCCTTCCCACGCTATTCGCTTTCTTCTGCCGAAAGAGTTTATCTTTTTGGACAATATTCCTTGTAGTTTCTCTTTTCGGTTTCTGTGGCATGTTAGGGGCACGCTTAGAACTGTTACCATCGACTCCCAGATACAGGTTAGTATTCTGAAACAATAATGGCAATTTTAAAGTGCTTTAGGAAAACGTAAAATAAAGCTAACCATACTGAACTGATGCGGTGCCTTTGACAAAGGCAAACCCTTTTATAGAAAATATAGTTTAGAGTACGTACCTCCTTGCCCAACGCAAACTGGCTTGATGTCGTGGTGACTCGTCAGTGTTGTTTTGGAGCATGGAAACTTCCTTCAACTTCTGCCAATCTGACATCACTGGACTTTGGTCTAAGCCTCCAAGATCTGGAGAACAGTGATTGGTTAGACCTCTAACAGAACTCTATCCAAAGTTGAGGAATAAAACAATAGACATGACAGCAGACATTTTCTAGAATAAAATTACAGCATTTAATTTTATTAAAGGATTATCATTGGCATTTAAGAAGTGGATATGAAATAGAGTCTGTTCGGAAAGAGAACCGACTTGGGATTTGTGCTTGATCACCGTTTTTATCATGTTGATTGTTATACGTAATTATAGTGCGACTATCTTGACTTCATATTTAGCAAGTTATTACAGTCGCACTAAAACGTAACAGTGCCTTCAATATTTGAGGGGTATCAAAGACAGCTAAGTAAGAGCATAAATGTCAAATTGAAAGGAAACGTCTTTTAAGTTTACCTCAGTAATAACGTGGCTCACTTTTGTATGGGCCTTAGCTGCCTTTGAACCCAACATAATTTTTTAGATGCAATTTAAAGGTCTTTAGCTATTTTTGTTTCAAAAATACAAGAAGTATATAAATAGTTAGAACCGAAAATTTCCATTATTTTTAATAAACATTTGAAGGCCTACTCTGACAAGCGATTCTAAAACGTAGTGATTTACATTCTCTTTGACCTTTGACCGATTCATAAAAGCCGGAAAACATTCATTCTGGGTGTCAAGTCTGTTGTGTTATCTGGGGGTCAAGTCTGCTAATGTTTTCGTCAAAATCGTAGTTCAATGGTGTTTGAATGGTAATGCTTTTTGACACAGTTCTTGTTTCTTAAACCCAAAACGGAAACATATTAGTGTCTCGATTTTGGGTTTAAGAAACGAGAACAGTGTCAAAAAGCATAACCATTCAAACACCATTTAACCACAATTTTGACGAAAACATTAGCAGACTTGACGCCCTGTTCTTTTTATCTAATTTTAATAAAATTTTACCTTTTCTCCATTGTTTTCCAACTTTAAATAATACCTCCTCACCTATTAGTAACGGCCTTAAATCCTTCATTTTCAGATCATAATAAACCTTACTTTTAAACTGCTTTCTTTGTAAAATTGATTTGACATTCTTAAGAATTTTAGGCTGTAAATTATCAAAAGATAATGGCAAAATACCCCTTAACTTTCTGCTGTAAAATATCTGGGCAGGTGACGGGATTTCATGAGAAATCGGAGTATTCCTAAACTCTAACATTGCTAAATACAGATCCTTCCCTTCATGTATAGCTTTCTTAAGCAAATTTTTAATAGTTTGAATTGTTCTTTCCACCATTCCATTTGACTGTGGATACTCTGGACTAGAAAATGTAAGTTCAAAATTCCACTACTTACAGAACAATGCAAACTTTTCACTAGAGAATTGTGGACCTCCATCGCTAATAATTGGTTCCGGAATACCATGACGACTAAAAATATGTTTTAAATTGTTGATCACAGATTCACTCGTTGTACCAGTTAGTTAGTTCCGGAAACTTAGAAAAATAGTCAACAACCAATAAATACATTTTTCCATTCAATTCAAATAGATCAGCTGCAACTTTTTGCCATGCATAATTAGGAACTTCATGTGGTATCAATGTCTCTCGTTTGTTGTTATTGCTATAAAGTTTACAAGTTTCACAAGATGAGACAATGTTATAAATATCGTTATGTATGCCAGGCCAATAGAGACAATCGCGTGCTCTTAACAATGTTTTTGTAACACCCATGTGCGGAAAATGCAAACATTGCAGCATCTCCTGCCTTAACTTCAATGGAACTACAATACTGACTCCTTTGAATATAATATCTGATTTCAAAGTCAAATCATTTCTAACTCGGAAGGTTAGCAACTTCTCTACTGCGCCATGTTGTGATCTTCAAAATAATTTAAGATTTATTGAGATGAAATAATACAACTTTTAGTGTCAGTCAATAAGAGAGAATTCATTTACTCTTTTTACCATAGTACAAAAGAACAGATAACACAACAAAGTCTGCTAATGTTTTCGTCAAAATCGTAGTTCAATGGTGTTTGAATGGTATTGCTTTTTGACACAGTTCTTGCTTCTTAAACCCAAAACCGAAACACATTTTGTGTTTCATAAACCCAAAACGGAAACATATTTTGTCTTGATTTTGGGTTTACGAAACAAGAACTGTGTCAAAAAGCATTACCATTAGAACACCATTGAACTACGATTTTGACTAAAACATTAGCAGACTTGACCCCCTGCTCTAGTTCTGATGTAAGGTCCAAAATCATGTAAAAATGACAAATTCGGTTATCGCGATTACCTGAGAGCAGATGTAGTAGCGGATGATCAGCGCTGGGCACTTCCCGCAGCAGATCCGTGGCCAGCACTTGTTGGTACACTTCACGGAGCCATGTGGCTGAAAGGTATACTAGTACCCCACTACATTGTACTTCTTCCACGAACTCTTCTTCGGTCATTGAAATTTGAAGCTTCTAGAAAAGGAATGTGATAATTGATGTATTTACTGGGTCTTCTAAAAAAGGGTTGTGTATTTTATCAAGCAAGAGTACCCAGCCCCAAAGAAGTAGTAGCATCATAATAGATCATATTGGTAATTGAATTGGTATCGAGCTGAATGCTTGGTGTACGATTTACGACCCATATCTTTTTAGATAGGTAATATTTAGGTTTCAATACCGAAAATTGAAATTTTTACCTAGGTAGGTAGGTAGTTAGGTACTTAGTAGCCAAAATTCTTATCGAAAAAGATGCCCTAATTTTCAATCTAGTTCAACAGTCAAGCAGCGTAAGTCGTTAAGTGGACGCCGTCAGCGTTCATGATGCAGGTGGTGGCGGGCGTCTAGGTGGCGTTGTGTTGGTAGCATTTCGATGCGTATCTTGCATAGACACCAAGTGTGTATCTTCCTCTAATCACCAAACTACGAATACTTACGTCATTCCCAGTATAGTAGTCAGTGCGCCTTTGTCGAAGGTTCAGCAATAAAGCAGCATAAGTCGCTAAGTAGACGCCATCAGCATTCATAATGCACGCGGTGGCGGGAGGCTGGGCGGCGTTGTGTTGGCAGCACTTCGATGCGAACTCTTGCATAGCTTCATCCACCTAAGAGGTTTTAGTTTAGTTTAGATACAATTTTCGGACTTCTTCTTGTTGTTTCTTTATTTACTTATTTCTTTCGTAATAGTTTTTCAATAAAAAGCGTCCATAACTTGGATCTGTACCTTTTAAAACCATTTCCTTAATGGGCTTGGTAACCAATAAGTACCTACTAGTATAAGAGTAGGTTACAAACTTGCTTTTGTCACATGCGCACCGAATATATAATAGTATGCGTTAGTTTATCTGCTACAGTACGAGGCAAGTATCATGAAATTTTTTCGACTGAGTGGGGATAAGTTCGCGCATGAGCTCTTGTGAGCGACCAATAGTGCGCGCCCCTCTCCCGCCGCCCGCGCCCCTCACCGCTACGCATGCCCAAAATATGCGTTCCGCGCAATCCCCACCCGATTTCAAGATTATGCCTCTTATCGTAACTGTATCAACACTTACCTCAATACATGTTCGTAGATTGATAAGTTTGTGAAGGAGTGAATTCTGCAAGGTTTTCACGAATTGCCTTGCGTTGTGACGTTCTAAGTCTACGTTACATTCGGTGACTGTGCATCTGAAACCAAATACTTTCCTATGTATATGACTATTAGAAGACAAACAAAATTGGAATATAATGCTTTGCCGTAATCAATTCTAATCTCAGTCAAATTTTTAAACTCGCAAGCCAGCCAACAAATATTTAAAGTATATTTAAAGTAAAGTAATTAGATAATTCGTCAAGAATTTGTTTCCAGTATAATATTTATGAAGAAACTATATTATAGTTTCTTCAGAAATATTGTTTGTAAGTACCTATCAAAATAATCTTGCTTACCTTCCTAAATTGAGAGTTTTAGGCACTGATTTGACCTTCGATATGTTTTCCTTCTCAGATACATCCGGGGATGAGGGGTTATTTGCTCGGGTCGGTAGGAACACGTTATCGGCATCTGAGTCTACTTCACCGTCGCTGCCAGACGTCACGTTTTCTGGTCCCGATGTGTCTATTGGATAAGATTTTAATTAAATCAAATTTTAATATTCCCTTCACTTTCATTAGGTAAGTACTATTTTTTCAACTGAAATCTTACCTGATGAATCATGCCCCTTTTCTTCGTTGCTCTGAAGTACTGCTACGACATCACTGAAAATAAAAAAATAAATTATAATTATAAAGGTGGTTCTACTAGGAAGTTTACCTATACTAAGATCTTGAAATAACCCGTTTTATGCTAAATTGATATCTCTTAATTTGTTTAGCCCGGCGCAGTCGCTTGAGCTGGATAACTTCTCTTGAGCGTAGTCATAGTCAGCATCAGCATCTAACAGAGAAACCACGCCACGCATTCCAAAACAATAAATATACTCACCGGTATGGACTCGGAAATCTGGCCAAAGTCTGATACGTCAACGGTCCCGTGTAATCCGCGTCATTTAGTTTGGGCTTAGAGTAAGACGGGTTTCTGTTCCAGAGTTTGGGTTGTACTATTATGTATTCTGTGGTTTGGGCCAGTGTTGCAATAACAGAGTGGCGATATCCGCGGGCATATACTCGCCAGAGCTATTACACAGTTTGTCCAGAGCGTCTAACAGAGATACACGCATTCTACTGCACTAAACCAGGAAATATACTCACCGGTATGGACTCGGCAATCTGGCCAAAGTCTGATACGTCAACGGTCCCGTGTAATCCGCGTCATTTAGTTTGGGCTTAGAGTAAGACGGGTTTCTGTTCCAGAGTTTGGGTTGTACTATTATGTATTCTGTGGTTTGGGCCAGTGTTGCAATAACAGAGTGGCGATATCCGCGGGCATATACTCGCCAGAGCTATTACACAGTTTGTCCAGAGCGTCTAACAGAGATACACGCATTCTACTGCACTAAACCAGGAAATATACTCACCGGTATGGACTCGGCAATCTGGCCAAAGTCTGATACGTCAACGGCCCCGTGTAATCCGCGTCATTTAGTTTGGGCCAGTGCTGCAGTAACAGAGTGGCGATATCCGCGGGCATATACTCGCCAGAGCTACTACACAGTTTGTCCAGAGCGTCTAACAGAGATACCACGCATTCTACTGCAGCGGCGATTACTTCGGGATTGCCACTGCGGCCGCAGTCTTCGATGCCGTCCATGATTCTGAAAATTTTATAAGAATTTAGAAATACTTTTTTTTAACCTTTTGCTGTCTCCATCAAAGAGAACTGATCTCCATCAACTGATATAAGACATTCAATATCCGAATCGGAATAAATGCAGAAAGCACTGTTTCAAAACCAATTTCATAATGAATAAAGAATAAATATTCTGGTTTCGAAACAGGTTTTAAAAATTGGTCCCAAATGCGGCTAAAAGTAAATAGGTAAGCTAACAGAGGAATTAACCTCAAATTTACCTATCCAAGCACACAATTACACAGACTTTTTTCATTATGCCTTAGAAATTGTCTTGTTTAGTGAAAAATGGGCTTCGGTTAGGTTTTATCCTCTAAGGTTCGAAGATTTATAATTTCCCGACGATGGGAGAGCTTTTAAACTTTAATACTGTAATTCCAAAACTTTTTAGTGCTTTAGTTTATGATGTTAGTAGTATTATATTATCTGTGGTATTATCAACATTTTTTCTTGTTCTTCAGCAATCAACCCTTTACACACATCAATTCGATAGTAGATTCGTTGAGAGTAGCATAGCTCTAGGTATTATATAATTTTTATTTTACTTATAGCCTTTATTCAGAGTTTATATTCTGTCTGCTTTTGCGTTTTTTTAAGTGCACTTTCTTATCTAAAGTTAATAAACACTCACAATCTAACGATCGCCATGTCATCGCTATGTCTTTCGGGATGGTCGGTCTTCTTCAGCAGCACCAATTGCACCAGTCTCTTAGGGTTATGCAGTAGTTCCCTGACGCTCCTCAGAGGCTCCACTCTGTGAGCTACCGGCGGGTAGAGCAGCATTCGGTGGTAGAGAGCTTCTAATACTGGTCGGAGGGTGGAAGTGGAGCCTACCAGGCGGACCAGTTGGTTGGCTATGCTGGAACAAAGCAAAGCAGATAAAGTAAAGCATAGTGTGTTTTATTTAGATTAGAGTCCAATACAATATTAAAAATTTGATAAGATATCATATTAAATAATTACTAACAGATTAATTCGACTCGCAAATCATTTTTTCAGGCGGAATTCGAACTCGCAACTTTCCGCCACGAGTTCTACGGCCTACCCGAAAAAATGATATGCGTATCTAATGATTGGAATATTATTTCTTGCTTTTTAGAGGCAGAGCATACATACTAAATGTAAATATTTTCAAAATTGTTTTCTTGTGATTTGATATGATTCAACCACATCGGATCTGAAGGAGCCCAAACTTTAGTAGGTATGTCTTGAAAATGTTTTTTGGTTTAATTTAAGACAAGTGGCTGAAATATAATGATGTGATATATTTTGAGAACCGGCTCAGCAAGCCTATTTGGGACCTACTCACCATACATAAATTATTTTAATCGACTCTAGGTCTTTTTCTTTGAGATCGTAGCATTGTCTTTTGAAAATCTATATAAATTTATCTACCTGTATATTGCCTTAGCTTGACGGCTGTTAAAACTCGGAGCACTGTTCAGCGCTCCAGAACCTCTTCCCGAATCGTCCACTAAGTGGCCTTCATGTTCTCTGAAATAACAATAGATTAGACATAAAATTATGACAGTTAAGTCCTTGCCTTTGTATAGTCATCTAAAATTATATTCTTACCTGGATTTGATATTCTTGTCGACTCGTGGAGTCCCGAGGAACGATATAAGGGATGGACAGAACTTCTGCCAGAGGAATGTGGTGAAATGCGAGTTGCCGCTGACTCGTTCGGACAGACTCGACATCAATGTGAGCAGGCAGTCCAGGAAAAACAACGCGAGTGGATTTTGCTTTGGCACCCTTTAAAAGACATAATACTTAGAACCCCGAACGCTTTTGCCTACTGCTGTAACTCTAGTAACTGCATTTGAACTTACATTTGGGTTTCTGAAAGCCTACCGCAGAGGTATTGTATGACTGGTATGACTTCGCTGTAGCAACTGACTGCTACTATGTGGTTTCTACCTAGTGGCGACCCTTCCGAGATCAACTCTTGGTATTCCTCATCTGTCAAATAAAAACAAGCTATTTATATTCAAGGGTGGTAGGAGACCTTCATGGATCATCTTTAAATAGCGTATTAATTAATTTCTACTGGATGCAGGACTGTAGGTAATTGTATGATCTGTTATCAATGGAGCCTTTGAGAATATAATATTTTGTGAACAAAGGAGCAGCGCTTGTTTCAACAACCGGCTGAAAAACGGCTTTTGTAATGTACCTATAATATAGTGTGGCAATATAAAAATATTTGGTAGCAGGAGCGATACTTTTTTGTAAGTACAATCATCGCCTAGCGTAGTGGTAACTGAGAGAGGTCTCGGTCATGTCACGACATCACCACGTGCGGTTCGTCAACCACTGCGCGGTCGCGCCAGACCACTCGAGACAGAGCGCAGTGGTTGGCAAACCGCAAGACCCAGAACGTCGTCGCCGAGGGGTGACAGAAACATGTGGGGCAAAATATTTCCTTCCTCATTATCATTGTAATGGTCCAAGAAAACAAGGTCTGGCATTCCGGGCGATGCACAGGCATACGTCACTATCCAGTTGCGCAACTTTATAGTAACAAGCAAAGAATGATGGGTTTTTTCTGTCAATTAAAGATGAATGAACGGAAATTTTTCGATACCATCGGTATTGAATTTTTTTCGATACCGATGGTATCGAAGATGACGTAATATAATGCTTGTGCAGACTCACGGCACTTCCTCTGTCTCGGGGTGCTTTACCTGGCGCAGTATATTATAGTGCCATGATCATAGCTATCTTTGATGATGAGGAATGAACCCAAAGAGTTGTGGGCATATCAGACTAACCTAACTGTGCGCAGTAGGCTCGCAGCGCCTGCGCCGCGGCGGCCCTCGCGGCGGCGGCCACGGGCGCGGCGGCGGCGGCCGCCTCCCCGCAGCGGCCGCACGCCCACACGCACAGCCGCCCGTTCAGCGTGCGGCGCGGGGACAGCGCCAGGGACAGGTACATGCGGAATATCTGCACCTGGATGTACCGAAGAATTCATCACATGATCAAAGTTTACTTGGTTGGACCAAGTAAATTGGACAATGTAGCTTTGATCAAAGTATATACTTTGTATATTAATTGGATAACGATTGATTGACACGATCAAAGTAAACTTGGACCAAGTATAACTTGTACAGAGTAGCTTTTTCAAAACGGCGACGTCGAGGAGCACTTGGATTGCTCGTTTACATGATCCAAGTAGAGTCCGAGTACTTAGTCATCAAAATTACTTGGTCCAAGCAGAGATGAAAGTAGAGCATGGTCCAATTTCACTTTAATAAAAAATTTGATCAAAGTGCACTTTGATTGCTCGTTTACTGATCCAAGTAGCGTCTAAGTCACGTCTATGTATAGTCTTATGAAATCGTATTTGTACAATAGAACTCAGAAAGTAGTAATTAATAGAACTGAATCTACTGGAGCCCCCATCAATATGGGTGTGCCACAGGGATCAATGTTGGGCCCATTGCTGTTTCTAATTTATATAAATGACCTTCCCAACTACACGAGTAATTTATGTGAGACAGTACTATTTGCGGATGATACTTCTTTAGTTTTCAAAGTAAACAGAGGTAATAACTGTTCGGACGAAGTAAATAGTGCCCTCTCTAAAGTTTCACACTGGTTTAATAGTAATAATTTAGCACTTAACCCCAAAAAAACTAAATGTGTAAAATTTTCATTACCTAATGTTGAGCAGACAAAATTAAATATTAATTTGAATGACGATGAAGTAGACTTTACTGAGAGTACTAAATTTCTAGGTATTACACTAGATTCTCGATTGCAATGGGATCCACATATTGAAGCCTTGTCAAGTAGACTTAGTTCAGCGGCATTCGCTGTTAAGAAAATAAGACTTTTAACTGATATTGAAACGGCAAGGTTAGTATACTTTAGTTATTTTCATAGTGTAATGTCTTATGGACTGCTATTATGGGGCGCAGCTGCCAGTTTTTAAAATATTTTTGTACTCCAAAAAAGAGCTGTTCGCGCCATATACAATCTACGGCGGAGAGATACCTTGAGAGAATTATTCAAAGAAATAAATATTTTAACTTTGGCAGGCCAATATATTTATGAAAATTTAGTTTATGTAAGGAAACACTATGATTCATTTGATAAGAACAGCAACATTCACCAGTTTAATACAAGAAATAAAGATAAACTTGCTGTTCCAAGATTTAGGCTTGCAAAAAAGAGAGGTTCATTTATAGGGAAAGGCATAGCCTTTATTAATAAAGTTCCACAACAAGTGATTGATCTTCCTTTGCATGAATTTAAAAACCATGTTAAAAAAACTCTCATGGGTAAAGGTTATTATAAAGTTGACGATTATCATAGAGATCAAAATGCGTGAAAATGATGTAACACATAACTTGCTAGTATAAGAACTTTGTTGAAGTAATATAATAAGTCTATGTTGTTGTGTTGCCAATAATCCTGTCACCCTGTTGTAACTATCTGGTAACTATATATTCAAGTTTGTAAATATCGTTACTTATGGCTGTTACAGCTGATAAGTTTCTTGCACTCGTTCTTCTTGTCAGCTAAAAAAGTCTGGAACGGGTAGTAGGAAAATATAGACGATTCAAAAGTACTTAATAATTAAGTTTATTTAAATAAAGCTTATTTCACTTTCACTTTCACTTTCACAGTCATCCAAACTACTTGGTCCAATTATACTTTGATCATGTCAACACGGCTTTAGCGAAATGACATTTGATTGTCCCAGCAAAATGGTTAAAACCTTTACGAAATGGTACTTTCGTAGAAACAAGGATTTGGGTTTGGTGGCATATATCAGTGGCGATCGCGTGCTACCACTGTGTGCACCACTCCACAGTATCTACCGCACGCCTCATCCTCCCAGTATGTCGAGTCGACGCCGACGTTGTACTATTTAATACCTTGTCCAGAAAAGGCGAATTCGCCGTAATTTTACACGCGATTTTGGTTACTTGCTGTTAATATTTCACACCACGTAGCTGAAGTCGCTGGTCCTACGCGGAACATTGTACACACGACAGCGCCTCGATCAGACTATGTACATGTTGACCTTGAGACCGCCTTTAACAGTTTAACTGTATAATCTGATGTGCTGTGGTGTGTATATCGAATCGCGTCTCATTCTGGACAGGGTCTAAGTTTTATAGTTTCTGTGACGTAGGTAATTTTTATTCTTGGGAGAGGCCTGTGCCCAGCAGAGAGTGGGCATGGGATTGGGCATCGTCATCGTGGATGTAGGTAACAGTTGAATGTCCATATTGTCCATGTGTGATTGTGTGATTTGATTTGAAACTGTACCACTGAGCAGCACTGTGCAACTGAGTAACTAAGGAGCTTACAAACCTGTGTTTCTGGCAAGTGGTACATCACAGAGGAGGTGGCGCAGAGCAACTGGGACGGCATCCAGAGCGAATCGTCTTCCGGCTCGATGCCTCGGTGGAATCTGTCGTCTCGTAGCATTTTCTGCACATAATAATGTAGTTTTAATGTAATGAATCTCACCGCGAATTATGGGTCTTATAAGGGGGCTTAAGGTCACCAAGCGTGCAATAGGAGAGAGGTTTAGGCGTTTCCCCGCGTGATCGAATCAGAAATGAGTAGATCCGTAGAACTAAAATACCGACATCGCTCGAAGGATTGCTCAGCTGAAGTGGCAGTGGGCGGGACACAGCGAGAAGGACCGATCGCCGTTTGGGCGAAAAGGTTCTGGATTGGCGACCGCAAACCAGACGACGCTTCGTGGGTAGGTGTAGGTAGGCCCCTGACAAGGTGGACCGACGTGAGGGTGCAGGTCGCGGGAAGCCGCTGGATGCGGGCAGCGCAGGACCGATCGTCGTGGAGATCCTTGGGGGAGGCCTATACCTTGCAGTGGCTGCGGTGCGGCTGATATGATGCTGATGATGAAGGTTAAAGTAAAAGAGTAAAAAGTAGGTAACTTACGTGGAAGCCCTGTATAGCGAAGGTAACCAGCCTCGGTCTTTTGCTCTCTAGAGCTATTTGTAGGGGTACAAGGCAAATGCGACGAAGCTCGTAGCATGGTCGCCGAGCGTTGCTCTCTTGTAAACATAGCGCCTCTGAAACAAAATGTGCAATAACAAATGAAAAGCGCACAATAATTAATTAGCCATTCATTAGCACATGTAAAGTGAAAAAGAAAATATTTGAAGAAGGGAATTAAGGATATGCGATGCGATATACTCGCACCTACTACGCAGGAAAAAAGAAAAGTACTCTTAAAATAACTTAAGTAGGTTAGGTATTAATATTATGAGATTTTACTTTACTAAAACGGTCTATTTTATGTAAATACCTAGAATATACCTATATACTATTTTTTGTAAGTATATTGTTGTTTATTTTTCGGTGTTTCCTCGGCCTATGTTATAAGTGAATAGAAAAAAGTCTGCTAATCAGTTGACTCTCATTCTTTCAAAAATATAACCTACCATTTCAAATCTTTTTCAAATCAAAAAAAGACAAATACCTATGACAATAAAAGTGGTTTCTTGTGACTTAAATCTATTACCTACCTAAACCATCTTGGCAGGCCTTCCTCAAGGTAGATAGTTTGGGCCCAGTAGCCTCCTTGAACACATCTTGAAGTAGTTCCTCCATCATGGACACATAAATTCGCTTTCACGTTTAAACAAAATGCGTCACAACCATCTTACTGAACATTGCATACGAAATGAATTAAATACTCTAATGATATTCGTGTGGGTGTCGAGTTGTGTTGGCTTATCACCCGTTGACGTCGTCGTCGTCGCGAAGCTTCATGGGCATGCTCCGTACGAAAATCAATACCATGAAATACATTACGGTGTATTTTTTTCTACAGGCGCAACAGGTTTTCAGATAAAAGTGTTATTATGCATTTGATTAAGGTTGATCTACTTTTGCTTGTACGATAAATTAAGTTAAATTAGGTACTTACATTTATTTATCAATTATTTACACTTTTTCATGCAGATAAATATAGTTTTTCTAGATCTATTTATAATATTAAAATTTTGCAGGATGTGAAAAAATCTTAGTAATAATCGTCCCTAATATATTTTTTATGAGATTTATGAGATAACAAAAAATTAATAATGAAAACAAGCCTATAAATCAACAAGTATTTTAATTAATTTGAATTTGGCGGTATTTTGTTAAATGATTAGGTTTTCTAAATTGATTATGCTTCGAATTCATAGACATAGTATATTAAAAAGTTCGAATAAGTATTGTTGTATGATCTGTGGTCTTCGAATAAAATGCGTTTTCTTTGATAAAGTAAGTCAGATTTGTTCGGATTCGGAGCATCGACTTAGTACATACTCCTCGGAGAATTTGAGAGATTTTGCTTAGTGTTAATTTAAATAAAATTAAGTGAAAAAATGTCCTGGCCTGGGTGAAAATAAGGTACAGTCAGCAGCATATTAAGCTATACAAAACTGTCAAAAATCTGTACCTAATGAATTTTGAATCTTAAAGTGCTAGACTTAAAGTTTAAAAATGGTTGAAGAAATTTGACACATTGTGGAAGCATAGTAACCGTACCTTTTCCCGTGGAACGTCGTCGGCGCGCGGCGGTAAAAATATCGCGTGTTAAAAATATCGCTCGTGCGAACGGTCCCTTACACTAACTCAAACTCAACAGCTAGAAAGGGATGGCGCTATGTGCGATGAATAGCACCATCCCTTTCTAACTGTACTCAAGCAGAGATTTGAATTTGAGTTTGATTCTATAATACGAGCCTAAGTTTGATTGCATATTGCTCTAACTAAGCTATAATACGAGCCTAAAGCCGCGATTACATATCCCTATTTAGCATTCTAGTTAGGAACCAATTTAAAGTTGCCACCCGTATTAATAAGTTTAACAGTGAATTTGCACAAATAACGGAAAAGTTTTTTTATTTTTGATTCTCATCTCCAATCTTAAACGTTGTACGTAGTAGGTACTTGTAATTTCCTTGTCTTAAAACAATGTTACCATTATAGTGTAAAATTAATCGAACCTATTATACAATATTTTAATGTCAAGTAGGTACGGGTGGCAACCCGAAATTGGTTCCTAGCTAGGATGCTAGTAGATCGGCGGGCTAAATATCTAATATAAACCACCTAGCGACCGGTCTCATTTGACAGATGAATGTGATACATTGCTTCTTCTTTTTGGGGTAAAAAAAAACATACCAAAGAAAAGTAGCAATGTAGGTATGTCAAATGAAATCGGTCGCTAAATAGTTTGCATTTAGATAATCAGCTTGCGGTTTCTAATTAGATAATCAGCGCGCGGGATATGTAGGTAATCGGCGCTTTAAACAAATTACTTTCCATTGTTAAAATGTATACTGTGGACATCGATGACTTAGCGTAGCGCTTGGATATTGCTGGAATGCACCCATAGATCGATTTGTCAAATCAAATCCGTCACTTCACTGTCCTGTCACTGTCAAAAAATTGTCAATAGAAGGATGGTATCTTGGAGTGCTTTGGGCCGATCTTTCGGCATAAATATATTGAAAAATAACGTTAAATCACCATTTCTTACTAAAAATGTGAGTTTCTCAACCACCAAGACCTTTGGCGCCGGCCATGGACACAAGACAATGGCTCTACAGCCTTCCAGGTAAATTCGACACCAATGATTACCTAACCAATTTTTATTCTGCCTGCCTAGCATGACCGATTTATATCGCGTGATATAGCGTTTTATCACGTTTAAATGTCAAAAAGACAAAGGAATTTGACAGTTGAGTGTCGATAAAATGCTATATCACGCGATATAAATCGGTCATGCTAGGCAGGCAGAAATCAATGCAAAATATATTATTATTATTGTTAAGTTCAATAAAACACATAGATTACTCAAAATATACGACATTGTGGTTACTTTTGACGTCGTGGTCAGTATTTATTTCTTATAACCTAAACAGTGAAATTGTTATTTTTTCAGATGGCAGTACGACAAATTCAAGGATATGTTCCACTATTACGCCATGGTGGGCTTGATCCCTGTCAGCCTGATTATCTTCTACACCAATGTGTTCATAGGACCCGCCCAGTTGACCCCCATACCTGATGGGTGCAATCCCAAGCACTGGGAATACCACAGTCATCCAATCACTCGTTTTATTGCCCGTTACATACACACTAATCCACAACAGGTATATTTTTTACCATTTATTGTTTTTTTTTTAGAATTTTGAGTGTCATATCATATGCCTGTCCCTAAAGCAGTTTTAGTTATATCCCGGTCATGTTAACTCAGCACCTGAAGCAAAAGCGACCCTTCTCCTTGACTCACGCCACCGTCGGCGTCGTCATAGTAAAAACAAAATTGATAGATTTTTTTTCGATAAATTATCACTAACAAATGTACTACTGGCATGATGTGGACGGTGGCGGGGGGCAAGGATAAAAGTAGAGGGGTCACTTTCGTTTCAGGTACCAAGTTAACAGGATATACCAACTCTCAAAGTCCAATATGTACCTATGCAATCTTTAAAAAAATATTTTTTGTATTTTAGGAGTATGAAAAGTTTATGCACTTTATTGATGAAGAACAGCAGAAGGCAAAAATACGAGCTCTAGAGCAAGAAGTAATTAAAAAGATGAGTGAACGCAGTGATTACCAAGCTTATTACTATCGGCCCATGGTCAACAAGTATCTTCGTATCAATAAGAAGACCGGTGAAGAACTGTATGACCGTATTGGTGATGATTACAAGGATTAGACAAAGTTTGTGTCTTTTTAAACAGTGTTAGTATATTTTTAGTAATCAAGCATATTGTTACATATTTCAATGTAGATAAAGAAAAAAATTTGATTGTTGCATATTTAATTCATTTGATTATTTCAAGTTATCAGAACAAGAACAGTGCAACAGGATAAATAAAATGATGCTGCAAATATTTTATATAAATTTGTTTATTTGTAACATACCATTTACTGGTACCCTTAAAATGGTTGTATTATAATATCATGCTGTTAAGAAGCTGATAGGCTTTCTGATATTATCGACTATGATATTAAGAAGGAAAAGTTTGGAAAAAATAAAATATTATTAGTTATGGTAACATTGTTATTTATTTTTACAGGGAATCTCTAACGATTGACAATAATAAATTCCGACATGTGGGAACTCTTACAAAATTAAATGTCAACACTTATCTAGCATAATCTAAATGCGACCTGATATGGTTCTACATTTTTATACTTTACAATGGGTTATAATAATAATTAAGTACAGTCAGTATAATAATGCAAATTTAATGCTTAAACACTTACGGCCGAAATTAATAACTTATCCTCAGTAAGAGATAGGCTAAACTAAAGATTTGTTGCCTAGATATTTCTGATAAATGACGGGAAATAACAACAGTTGCCTAGTAATAGATCCATATAGGCCTATCTCTTACTGACTGAGGATAGGTTATTGATTTCGGCCGTCAGTAGGTTGCCAAGAATATTTCAAATGGTTTGACAGTAGTTTTTGTGAATGGTATACTAGTGTTTAGTCAAAAACATTGCTGTAAATAGCAATACTGAAGTATAATAATGTTATTAAAAGGTAAACTATATTTGGAATGGATAGATACTCAAGACCTAAGTATGCTATTACGAAATATGATTATATGAATAACCAATATCAATGCTGTATGACAAAATATTGTTTATGGTTAACTTTTAAAAAGTTTTTAACTTTTACTAATCGAAGCTTCACCTACAGATCAACTAATTACGACAAAATTAGTACCTAAGTAATAAATAAATTCTTTGGCGGTGCTGGAATGCACGAAGCTCTTAACTTTAATGTTAAACAATTAAATTACAAAACGATATGATTTCATTATCCCATTCTTTCAGTCTTCGCAGTTTGTAGAGTTCCAACTATGACCCAACAACTATGTATTTAGATTGCTTTTCATAGTAACATTTGATAATAAAACTATATACAACAACCCTAATTTAATTTACAATTTCAAAATGAAATTGCAACTAAGCTAAACAAGTCTAAATAATAAAATAAAAATTAGTATCAAAGCACAAACACAAATAACTTTTTTCCAATCGAAGTAAAAAAATAAACTTTAAAGTATCTTATCGTAAGTACCTAATATATTTGTATATTATGTGGACTACAATAGACTCGTTAGATACAATGCTATTCAAAATTGTTTTTACTATTCGTTATTGACGAATAACAACTTTCGAATCTAATTTAAGACGGCTACGAGTTACTACAATGTAAAAACTTTAATTTTGATCCTTATTTACTCTTTTCCGCCTGCGCGGCTAGTTTCGCCTCCTTCTTAGCTTTTTTCTTCTCTTCTTTTGCTAGTAGTTTGGCCTGCCTCTCCTCTTCCTTAGCTACAAGTTTGGCTTGTCTCTCTTCTTCCTTAGCTTGTAGTTTAGCTTCTTTCTTAGCTTCTTTTTCAGCTTTTAGTCTTAGCTTTTCTTCTTTCTTCTTTTCAGCTATCTCGTTTTTCTTGTTGTCACTACTCTCGTCCTTTTTGCTTTTATCTTCTTGCTTCGTATTTTCATCATCTTTCTTCTTCTTATCTTCTTTCTTGGGTTTAGCTTTGGGGTTTTCTTTTTTCCGTTCAGTCTCTTTGCTTTGATCTCTGGATTTAGGAGGTTCATCTTTGTTTGAAGGTTTTAAAGGTCGGAAAAAGTGTTTTTTCTCTTGCGGCGAAGTTTCTAGTTGTGTCACTATTTTCTGGGCACACCTGAAAATAAATATTTTTTATAAATTTTATAAACTAAAAGCACAGAATTCACTAATAGTGCTAAAAGAATAGGCGCTAGCTTAATGAATACGCGTCAACAATAAAAGCTTGTACCTATATAAAAAAGTGACACCAGTTTGTTTTCAGTAAAAGTAAAAATATCTATAATTTTTCATAAAGATTTGTAAACAGAATCTAAATTATGATATCGAATCACCTTATCCTAGTAGAGGAGGAGGCCGCGGCCGCGCTCTCCCGCCTCCCCTCTCGGAACTCCCGCTGGAATTCCCTAATAGGCGGCAGTCGGCCTGACGTCTCGCCAGCGGGCCCGCCCGTGTAGCTGTGCACTTGGTACTCTTGTAGCCGAGCCTGGAAAGAGGAATTAAAGAAATGTAGTTAGGGGAGAAATGATCAAAAAACCGGTTTCTGCTGTAGGCACTTCTAAATAAATACCTTTAAATTTAAGGTGGTACCAAATGATGTGTTTGATGATACTGGAGCCTCTAATAAGTGTTGCTACTGAACAGCATTGTCCAAGGAACATAGGTCGAAAAACGATTTTTTTTTCGCTTTTCCATAGTAATTCGGTCAGCTGACCATGCAATACATTTTGTATGGAAGTATCTTTTTTTTTCGTTTTTCGACCTATGTTCCATGTAGAAAGTTGTTTAGTTTAAGCATGGATGGACCAAGTCTTGGTCCATGGTGTAAGCAACACTATCACCTGTTTCAGTATCGTCACATCATTTGGTACGCCACCTTATATTTTGATGAGGCAGCCTACCAATGTTCAATTTTATTTTATTAGGTTTGTATTCGCTCGTTTGGGGCTAATAACATAGAATAGACAATAGTTGCTAATAACCAAAGATACATTTTACTGATGCATTCACGATCACACTTTTATCATATTCAGTTTCTGTATTATTTCTGTTTCACCATTAAGGCACAACTTTGTAACCATGTTCCTAGCAAAATAAAATTATTCTTATTCTTCTTATTCTTAACTTTTCTTTAGGAAGGAAGGTACACACAGCAGCACGCTGGACTATACCACTACTTGATTAAACTACTACTTGATTATAAGTGCAAATTGCCTTAATCGGATTTTAACTTATTATATCTACAAAGCGATGACATTCAAAACATGCCCACACCACTACACCAATAATACTTACACCATGCACAGTTTCGTTCTTAGTTATTAACTGCCTCCTACTCAATAAATCTGTACCTTCATGCTATGATGCTGCGATCGCCGCAACGAGTTCGAAGCGGGCTGCCTGGCCCTGGGGGGCGCCGAAGCGGACTGGGGCCGCGGCACAGCCCCCAAGCATGCGCCCCCGCACTTGGTGCCACCGCACAACTTCGTCGAGCACCCATTTATAACATTGCCGCTGTTCGACGATACGGAAGACACTCCTGTAATAATGAAGGGTGTTATTAAATCGATTTCGAAAGAACACACCCCTACGGCTACCCCCTGCTCACACGGAGACACCTGCACAACTCTAATTCAATTTTCCCGGTTCCTGTTATTGTATCTTGACTGTGTACGCGTATATACAATAATACTAAGTAGGTATATACCTACTTACAATTTACATATCTTTATCTACGCCCATGCTTTAAATCCTCTATTAAAGGGTTCAGTACCCTTAGCACGAACAGCTATCGAAAAAAATAACTCGCGTAAAATCATTCGATAGATAAATTTAGTATTGGAAATTTGTACAGCGCCATCTATCGCCGATAAGCGAAATGAAATTTTCCATAGAGAATTGTCTATCGAGTAATTTTACGTGCGTTTTTTTTCTCGATAGCTGTTCGTGCTAAGGGTACTGAAACGGTTAGTTTACTACCAACATTACAATATCCGAGCGAGAGAATGTCGCTCCTTTTACGTATTATTCATCCGGATATAATGGCGAGGAGAAGAAGAAAAATCAAAGTTAAAACCCTTAATAAGGATACATATCATGGGTGTAGATAAAGTCTTGTATGCAACTGAACACTCATGTGAAAAACCCACATTCGTGTTTTAATAGATACCTCTCATTATAGTACAGTTGCATAAATAACTATTTTGTCCCTCCCTAACCCCTAACTAATCCCTCCTACTCCTAATAATATAAATTGATGGATGTCCACTCCGGTTTTAATGGTGTGGTACCATATGGTGACACCACCATTAAAACCGGAGTGGAAATATGTCCTAGGTCCATAATGGAATGGGAGTAATGTACCTAAGTATGTGATGTTATCCAATGTTTATTATTAATAATTGACCTGATAGGGACGACTCTCCGCTGGTGACGGAGTAGAGCGAGGCAGAGGCGGGCACGGAGCGCGCGCCCACCGAGTAACTGGACACCGAACCTGGGACTCCCCACGACTTGCCACTGCCACTTGACACCTGTGACGAAATATCGAATCAGATAATGTTAAAACCTACTTACTGTCTTCTTATTTTCATTTATTCAGGTAGTGGAAATAATGGAACAACAAAACAAATACTATGTAGATACGGAATACGGATCCTTGCCAGTATTAAGCTTTGGCAGAGTAGTGGAGAGAGCGGAGGTGGGCACAGCCAACAGCAAAACACAATAATCACTTTAACGAATTTATTAATCATAATAAACTGTTCAAGTAAATACAAATTGAACTTATTTTATACAATAATGTAAAATTGCGTCCGGCCATTAGAAGTCGTTCCAAGAAAGAGGAGCGAACCAAAGTCAAGTGTTGTCACGTTAAAAATATATTTAAGGGATACCATACACAATCCGACACTTCCCCTTATACCTTATAATATTTAAGTCAAATAATATAATTACAAATACAATCTTAATTGTAATAAATAAAAATTACTTGACAACATATGCAAAAAGTGTATACTCTACTTAATTTATGCAGATACATCAGGTGTCAATATGTTCATACCTTTAATAAAACGATAATGTTTATCTTTACACAAAGGTTTGGTAAGAACGTCGGCAATCATTTTGTCAGTGGATAAATACTTTACAGAAATAGACTTATTCCTAATTAAATCTTTCACAAAATGAAATCTTATGTCAATATGCTTTGTCTTCTTATGACATAGTTCTCTACACTCCAGGAGCTTTTGGGCACTCTGGTTATCATTATACACTGTACACGAAATCTCTTCAGTTATAAGCTCTGATAACAAGTTCTTAGTAAAGGATAAGTCTTTACATATGTCACCTATTGCCAAATATTCGGCTTCAGTACTAGACAAAGCAACGCATCTCTGTTTACGAGATTCCCAGTTAATAGTACTATTTCCTAGCTTTATCACAAAACCAGTGTAAGATTTGCGGTCATTTACATCATTGCCCCAATCGGCATCAGTGTATCCTACCAAATTAAAATTAACACTCTTTATAAAACATAAAGAATTGTTAATTGTGCCGGCTAGATACCTCAATATTCTCTTAGCCGCGGTCCAATGAGACTGCTCAAAACAATTGTTAAACTGACTCAACTGGCTACATGAAAATGAAATATCTGGTCTAGTACAAACCGATAAATACATAAGACTTCCCATGAGTTGCCTATAGTTATAGGTTTCGTCTTTTAAATGTTCACTTACATTAGTATTCTTTGTCAATTTACAATTTAAAACCATAGGGGTACTAACTGGTTTACAATTCTCCATATGAAAACGTTTCAATAATTTTTTAATATATTCAGTTTGATCCAAACACAAAGTACCTTTACTTCTATCTCTAGTGACTCTCATACCTAGACAATTTTTCAATGGTCCCAAATTTTTGACATTGAATTTCATTTGTAATACATTTAACAACTGCTCTTTAATTGAACTATTTTTAGAATAAAAAACATAAAAGTCATCTACATAAACAGCAAGGATAACAAAGTCTTTATCTAATTTCTTTGTATAAATACATGGTTCACAAAGAGACTGTTTGAAACCAGTTTCAGTTAAAACATTATGCAATTTCTCATTCCACATTTTACTAGCTTGTTTTAAACCATACAAACTTTTCTGTAATAAACAAACTTCATTTGGATTATTGTTACAAAAACCTATAGGTTGTTCCATATATATTACCTCATTAAGATTACCATTAAGGAAAGCAGTTGTGACATCAATATGGTCAATTTCGAAGTCCATTTCATTTGCTAATGAAAACAATATTCTCATAGAGGAATGCCTCACTACCGGAGAAAAGGTATCGTTATAATCTATCCCCTGCTTCTGGGTAAAACCCCTGGCAACCAGTCTAGCTTTAAACCTATCAAATTTCCCATCTGCGTCATGCTTTAGTTTGTAAACCCATTTGCATTTCACAATGTTAGTGTTAGTAGGTCTCGCCACCAGTTTCCAAACCTGATTTTCCAAGAGGGAGTTATACTCGCTTTGCATTGCTGCTAGCCAATCCTCACGGTGTGGAGAAGACACAGCTTCATCATACGATAACGGTTCTTCAAGAGCTTGCTGACTCAACATACTATAGTCATAATCACCATACCTTTGTGGTGGTCGCACATTACGTACAGGACGTTGTGACACCCTCGTCGGTTCGATAGGCACGTCGGGCTCGACAAGCACCTCGGAGTCGACAGGTAACAACTCTTCCCCTCCATCAGTAGGCTGGCCAGACGATGTCGTGCCATGATAATGCTCATCAGCATCAGATTCTTCAGTAAAGTCCGGTGCAGTCAAATTTTCTTTAAAAGACTCTTCCTTGTCTACGCCATCTGAAGATTGAGAAACATTTTGATTAGAATTTTCAATAATATCATTATCATTATTCATTAAAATAATATTTTCATTATCATTATTCATCAAATTCTCATTTATAATATTAAAATAATAATTATCAATATTATTACAGTCTTTTTCTGATTTATAAGGTACATTTTCATAAAACTTATTCTCTATAAATGCCACACTACGGGAAATTATCACATTTTTAGGACTAGATGGCTCTGACAATCTATAGCCTTTACATGTTTCGCTATAGCCAACGAAAATAGCCATTTGTGCTTTAGCATCCAGCTTCCTACGCTTCTGAGATGGATTCAGATAATAGGCAATGCAGCCGAAGACCCGGAGATGGGACAGGTCCACAGGTAAACCAGACCAGACCTGCTCAGGCATACGACCTTCTAGTGCAACAGTGGGTGATCTATTTTTAAGATAAATCGCTGTCATTACAGCCTCACCCCAGTAACGGTTGCCCAGTCCAGATTCTGCCAGCATACACCTAACTTTATCCATAATCGTACGGTTAAGACGCTCACTGACCCCGTTTTGTTGCGGACAGTAGGGTACGGTACTTTGGTGTATAATACCTTCCCTTCTTAAATAATCAGAGAATTTGTTGCTAAAATATTCACCACCATTATCAGATCTCAATACTTTTATTCGCAACCCCAATTGATTTTCTACATGTGACTTGAAAGTAATAAAATGGTCAATTACCTCAGATTTTTCCTTCATAAGGTATCCATAAGTCTTGCGGGTATAATCATCCGTGAAGGTGACAAGAAATCTCGCCCCACCCCAGCTTGGCTCCTGCATCGGTCCACAAACGTCGCTATGTATCAACTGCAGTGGCTCAGTAGCTCGGTTTGCCCGTCCACTGGGATAAGATGCGGCCGACATCTTCCCCTGAAGACATGGCTCACAGGTCCTCAAATGAAGTTCATCCTGAAACATAATACCACATGCACATTCCCGAAGTTGTATCATACCTTTTTCACTTAAGTGTCCAAGACGTCTGTGCCACAATTGTGCGGGTAAGCTTGCTGCTACTGTGGCTCTCGGTGATTCCTGGCTTACATTACCCAGGAACAAAGAGTGCTCCTTTGGCGAGGGGTTATCATTCTCCACATTAACACATACACACAACTTGTACAAACCATTTGTACATGCAACACATGCAATTGGGTTGCCAGATGTTTTATTATAGATAGAACAGCCCTTATCATTAAAAACGACAAAATAACCTTTTTGAATTAATTTTGAAATGGAAATTAAATTACTTGACAAGTGGGGCACATACAACACATTAGACAAAGTCAATGGACTCACCTGATTACCAATTGATAGGTTAACGGTTCCTATTCCTTTGCTTAATAAAGTGTCATTATTGGCGACTTTAATTGAACTATTACAAGGTTTCATATCCTGAAATAAAGCTCTGTTGTTAACCATATGATTGCTTGCACCACTGTCTAAGTAAAAGTTCTTGTCCTTATCGGGAACAGTCAAAAATGCTGAAACTAAATGTGTTTCATCGACGCTTGCAGTCGCTGCCTTGTTTGATTTTCTCTCACGCTTCAATTTGAAACAACGGGCTTTCAAATGTCCTTTCTTCCCACAATGATTGCACACTAAATTTCCAATTTGGTTTGATGCAAAAGCTGATCCACTTCCATTTGACATTTTTCTAGAGTATTCTTGCAAGAGTCTTGCCTTTACATGTTCACTTGAGAGTTGGTTAGTCGCAGTAACAGCAGCCATGCTCGAGACGATAGTGTCATAGTCTGACGACAGCCCGCTAAGCAAAATCTCAGCTACCTCAGCATCTTCTATGAATCTCCCTATGTCAAGGAGCTGCTGCACCAACGTAGTCACCTCTTCAATGTATGCACTCATTGTGTCGAACTCGCAAAATTGGATCCTGTGCAATCTTCGCAGGAGTAATACACGGCGATAAAGACCCTTGTCTTCAAAAACGTCTGATAAATTTTTCCATGCCTCAGCAGCGGTCTTGGAATTCCGGACGTACTGGTATAGGCTAGGTTTTACTGCAAGGCATATGCGCGCCAGAGCACGCTGTCCACTCACCGCATCTTCGTCGCGCCCTTGAATGACATCCCAAAGGCCTTCCAAAATTAAAATATTTTGCATCGTAAATTTCCAAGTATGGAAATTAGCAGGGCCATCCAGTTTTTCAATTCCTTGTGTGGCCAACACGTGGCTCGGTTTCGCCGAAGTCGCCGGCAAATTTCCGTCAGCCATAACGAATTACAATGGCGTTGGGCCGGACGCAAATAAATTCCAAAAATATAAAAATTACTATGCAATTCGTAAGGATGCTGTAATGAAAAGCTGGCCCCAAAGCTCACGCTCGAATACACGCTGGTCACATAACCTATTAAGCTTTGGCAGAGTAGTGGAGAGAGCGGAGGTGGGCACAGCCAACAGCAAAACACAATAATCACTTTAACGAATTTATTAATCATAATAAACTGTTCAAGTAAATACAAATTGAACTTATTTTATACAATAATGTAAAATTGCGTCCGGCCATTAGAAGTCGTTCCAAGAAAGAGGAGCGAACCAAAGTCAAGTGTTGTCACGTTAAAAATATATTTAAGGGATACCATACACAATCCGACAGCCAGATAGTAAAAATCTATGTAAAAAAATTACTCAAGGTTAATAACGCTCATTTTTTTCACAAGGGCAACACCATAGTCAAAAACACAAATAAGGAAGAAAAATCAGGAAACAACAACAAATAATCTCATCACAAAATATCCTCAATGAGTTTGATATCTCGGGTAGGATCGCATTCGCCAGTCAAAGGTCACGGGCCGAGTGTCCGCCAACGTGTTAAAGCGCTGTAGGTAGTGAAACTAGCGCCGCCACTACATTTATTTTTATTACTCGTAAACCAAGTCAATATTTAAATAAAGCTCATGTAATAATTTCTTAAATTATTATTGTCTCTAATATTTTTTGAATAACTCTTCAACAGTTTTCATTCTTTCTGTAAGTTTTAAAATCCAATTTAGTTTTTAAAATTGAGATTTATGCATTCACAATGCTATTTTTATACAATACTAAAATAATAATAATATATACCTACTAGAAAAAATACAACTCGCACCACTTTATGCGCTACACTAGCGCCGCAAATTGAAAAAAAAAATCGTAGTGCTTAGATAAAGACGAAATTGTGAATTGTGTTCTTCTAGTGTAGGTACTCCGAATAAGATTTGTGGTACTTTTCATCGCTTAAAATATATTTTCAAGTCTGTCGTTTAGTTTAATGGAGTTATATTGCTAAAAGTGGCATCTTTTAGCAATAAACTAAACGACAACTAAACGACAGGTTATAAAATATTGTTTAAACGATAAAAAGTACAACAAAGCTTCTTCGGAGTAGACTAGAAGAACACAATTCACAATTTCGTCTTTATTTAAGGCCTGGGCACACCGGATGCGTAGACCCGCGCGGCGCGTGGTCACGCGCGCGTGTACACGCGTGTAGTTACGCACGTAACCCCCGGACACACCGGGTTACGCATACGTCTACGCTCACGCATACGCAACGCAACCTGTCCCTTGCGTACCCAGCTGCTGCGGCAGCCATGTTTGCGACTCTAGTGCGCGATGTCAGACGAAGATTGAGTAAATGGACTAATTTTTTCGCACTAATTCAGTTAGTTTTTTTTTAATTAAAAACACAATAAAACAGAACATACCTACTACCGGTAGTACCGGTACTATTTGTAAACAAATACAACTTAATGCGTAGTCACGCGCGTGGTTACGCGCGTCGTGACGCGCAGCAAAGATACGTGCGTGTTCGAATATGTTCGGTGTGACGTTCAATAGAGAATGCCATTAAGTACAACGTCATCAATGCGTTTCGCTCTGCGTAGGTACGCAGCCTGTTTGTCTCATGGGAGCTGCAATGCGTAAGGTTACGCATCGGTCTACGTGCACGCGTACCTATGTTACGCAAGCGGTGTGCCATGTCTCATAAAGTTTCAGACATTACAACGTCATGGTACGTCTACGCGTACGCTTACGCATACGCTTACGCATCCGGTGCGTTCATTGGCGGCGCTAGTGTAGCGCAGTAACCCTCTTAAGTATGCTTTGAAATGTTGCGATTCCATTTGAAAAGGGAATAGGTACGGGGAGTTCCACATTTCCTAGGTGCGGGGAATGAATTTATTATGTTTTCCTGAATTAATTATTATTTAAGGCTCCACAGAACACCAGCTAGCAGCTGCAGGTGTTTATCATGCTGCAACTCGATGCTGAGTGGTGACCTTTTCGATTTCATAATGTACAGTAAGCAGCACATGATGTTATACAAAACTGTCAAAAATCTGTTATTTATCTTGAACCTTAATAGCTTCGCATTTAAGTATAAAATTGATTGAATATAATTCCCCTGTCGTGGAAGTACCTACCTAGCATAAGCTCTGCTACTTATCCTGTATGTACCTTAGCACGACCAGCTGTCAAAAAAATAACGCGCGTAAAACGTTCGATAGAGTAATTTTGTATGGAAAATTTGTACAGCGCCATCTATAGCCGATAAGCGAAATAAAATTTTCCATAGATAAAACGCTATCGATATCGAGTACCTTTACGCGCCTTTTTTTGATGATCGATCGAGATAGAGATGTTCGTGCTAATAAGTAGGTAGGTACCTACCCATAATTGTGATAAAATGATAAATGATAATTTATTCGCAAAAAACATGGTAAAATAGGTGGTCACAACATTAGAGCGTACAAACATGTTTTACCAGACTGGCATGCAAATATTACCTATACCTATTGATTTAGATTAATAATCGAGTTCATTTTATTACTAATTTATAATTATCATGTCAAATTAAATACCTAATAAAAATTAATTTCAAAATATAACCATTGCTAATAATATGGATTACAAAAACTTAAATATTTATAGTGTCCCCATTGGTCATATCCAACAATTCAATTCTTCATTAATAAAAATTCTGCTACACTCTAAAAACTGTGGTCTATTAGAAAATTTCTTAGTCTTGTCTTAAATATAGCTAAAGATGGTGACTGTTTGATTTATTAAACAATCATTGTCATTACTAGGCAGCTTTTAGAATACATTGCTGTTCTTGGAATATAATCCAATACCTACCAATCTATTCATATTTCTACTTGCACGTACTTCTTTAGCAGTTTTATAAAGGTGCATAATGCTGTCTAACAAAAGTACACGATTCAAAAATGTATAAACATGGAAGGGTAAATATGCGGTTTACATGATTCAAACGGTTTAATTCCCACTACCTATTGCGCGTATACATTTTCTTTTGGGCTATGAATGACCTATTAATGTCTGTAGAGTTTCCCAATAGAATCAACCCATACCTCAACACAGATGCTACATAAGCATGGTAAGCTGTAAGAGCCGCTTCCCATCCCAAGAGACTGTTTGCCGCAATCGTCTGAGAACAAACACAAAACGATTGATCCTATTAGGATTCCAATTTAGGTGTTCATCAATTATTATACCGAGGAAAGAGGCTTTTTAATTTCTTTTTATTAGTTCATTGTGTGGAATTCATGTGGAATCGAATAAAGTTTTTTGTATTGTATTGTATTAAACAAGGTACCTAGGTGTAGGTACCTACAAACAATACTACAAATACTTACATAAATAATTTATATAGGTATTATATTATTTTGTGGATTTTTAAAAATATTTAAGTTTCATTCTTTAATTTCATTACACTAGTAGATAGGTAGGGTAGGTTAGGTACCTACAGAGTTGATATTCCTATTTACGCGCGTCATTATTATACTTAATAAATTATTTATCCTTACAGGTTGGATTTAAACGGAATACTTAATTATGGAAATAATTTATTAAGGCGGTTGTATGACCGAAAGTGGCATGTTTAGAAGGTAATATGCCCTCGTAGTGATTCGTAGAAGTAGATAGTAAATGTGTCAAAACGGTCAATTTTAGCAGTTTTGCTATCTACTTCTAGCAGTGACTCCGAGGGAATGTAACGATACCGTCTAAAAATACTAGACTGTGGGCCCTAAAAATTCCACGTAAAACATTATTAAAATGTGTAGGTAATAATATTCACCGCGGCGCCACTTTCGCTCAGGGTGCCACCTTAAGTAGGTAGGTACCTAAATATTAAATTTTAAATGAGGAAAAGTGCTGTAAGAACTAACTCATTAAAACAAAAGGTATCACTGTTGTGTTGATTCATTGTCTACCAAATTAATTTATCATTACGTGACTTTGTTATAATCATAACTTTCCATTATTTCATCGAGTGCAATACTATTTTCAGTTGTACTGTGTCAAAAAACACCACAATATACTTTTAATAATGTCACTTCTTTTCGTAATTTGTTTTTATTTCTGGTGCCTTAATTCAGTTCAGTCTATCCGTCTTTCTGTTACTGGTAAGAGTTGCTTTTTATAAATAATTAGATTTAAGCTTTTCTGACCCGTGGTACACCTGCGTGGTTCACCTAGGTGTTCCACGTGTGTGGACAATTTACTTTAAGAATGGCCCTTTCTAGGGCCAGGAGATACGTTTTAGCTGAACAACCCCAGACAGACATGCAGTATGATAAAAGTGATTGACCCAGAGCATAGGTAGATTGTTTTCAAAGTTTCAAAGTCATTTCTAAACATTTCTAAGGTTCTTGAATATGAATATTTAAGTTTTCTGACTTTATCAACTGTAGTTTTAAATATGTTCTCTATAAGATAACAGACAATCGATCTATACACCGAGATTACACGCTGAATACGCAAACAGTCACAGTTATTACAGTTTGCTTTTTTTATGTGCATGGATGATTTTACTCCAAATGTAATGATTTTGTCCAAATTGAGAGTCAGTAAATTTAAAGATAACCATTTCATGGCTTCTTTGAACGCAAATTCAGCAATAGCAGAAATTCCCCCCCCCCCCCCCCCCTGTACGAGCATAACAGTAGACCGCATAGACTATGATCTTGCAGTTAGTAACACGTAATTTGAAAAGTTCATTGACATAAATGTTAAAAAGGGTAGGCCTTAAAACACTTCCCTGCGTGACGCCGTAATTGAAATATTTATTCTGACTTGTGTGGTTATCAATCGAGACACATTGAGAACGGCCATCGAGATAACTTTTGAAGATTTCAAAAGCGGTACCACGAACACCTATGCCTAATAGCATTATCTATTTAGGGTGGGAACAGAAACAGTGTCTAAAGCTTTAGAAAGATCTAGAAACAAGCCAACGGTCTTACAGTATGATACAGGGTCCTAACTACTGTTTCAGTCAGATTTGTTACTGCGTCTTCAGTAGATCTGCCTGTCATAAAACCGTATTTGATTGCGTCAAGGTAATTGATAAGTCTTTTGTTCAGGATCTTTTCTAGAATCCTGGTCTTAAACGCGGTCAAAACCGAGATAGATCGGTGGTTAGTAACACTGCTTCTATCCCCACTTGTAGATAGGATGCACGATGACCTTCTTGAACACCTACGGAAAAGCACCAGAGGTAAGGCACAGGTTGAAAACGTGCTGAAGCACAGGCACCAGTGTAGCTTTAGCAGCTTTAATAATTCCATCCCATTTAGTTGCAGAAGTGTTTTTGAAACCAGTTATAATGCTTTCAATTTCGCTACAGTCAGTGGTATAAAGAAACATAGAATTCAACGGAGAATGACTTTTAGGTACCTAATTGAGGATTTTCTGGTGGAGTAATACTCATTGCTGGATTTCTCCCGACGTTTGCAAAAAAGTTGTTTACTGCATTGATTGAAGAAGACGGATCTTTTGAGGACGATATGAGTTGGGTAGCTGATGATTGAGACTGAGACTGGTTGATATTGCCTATTTTCTTTATAAAGTCCCATGTTGCCCATGTTATTCTTTGCTTTAATGAATTCTGCTCGCTCGCAATATGAAGTGTTTACGAGTGCGATTTGCATTAGTTGTTGTTTTAAGGTTGGTGTTACAACAAAGTACTACGGGTGCTTGGTCGGTAATGAAGAAGTCCAGAACTATTGTAACTGCATCAGACATGGTCCTGAGTATGACGTGATCGAGGCAGTTTGGACCTCCAGTAGGAAAAACATGTGCCGGAAGCATACCGTGGGAGGCAATGGAAAGAAAGAAAGAAAGAAAGAAAATACATTTATTTTGAACAACACACAACGATATACAACATTACAAAGACAATACAAAAACTAAAACACATCTAAGGCTTTTTAACAATAACATTGCGCTTCGTCGCATGAAGTCAAAACTGTACTCGGCTCAGTATAAGCAGAAGGCAAGGCCAGCTGCACTGATATTCTACTATTTGATATAATGTAATGTAGAGAAGATGAATGAAAGGCGAATCACGCAAGAGATAATAATATTGTGCGAATGTGGAAAACCTACGCGGACCAAATAGAGGTTTTAATAAAAAAGGCTGGTGTACGTAGTGACAAAAACCGCAGGGCATGTATGAAAAGATTTATGGATGTTAATGAAGCAAAAGAAGTGTGCAAGGATCGTAGCAGGTGGCGATCCATAGTCTCTGCCTACCCCATGGGAAACAGGCGTGAGTATATGTATGTATTTAGGTATGTAATGTAGACATGCATGAGTTAAAGCCAGATAGATGTGGTAAAGAAGGGCATAGCTCAACCAGCACTCAGTACCCTTAGTACGAACAGCTATCGAGAAAAATAACGCACGTAAAATTACTCGAATCTCACAATTTTGTATGGAAATTAGTACAGCGCCACTACGTCCGTAAACGGAACTAAGATTTCAAAGCACGAACCATTTTGACATAAGGTATCGAGCAGTAGGGCTAGCACGCAGGACTATCGAAAATCGAATCGAAAACAGAATCGAGTAATTAGTATGGCTATTTTATTACCGCCGCTGCGGTGAGTAGCAGAACTAAAATTTGGTAGCACAGAGGCATGACGTTTTCGACTGGGCTCGATTCGAGTTTACTCGATATCGAATTCCTGGCAGTTTGTATGAAAATCGGCAGCACGGACCTCCATTTGACGTACGGTTTCGTACAATTCGATGCTTGTGTATCGAAAACCGTCTCACTAGCAATTTTACAGTGAGAAGGAATTAACTAATTTTTATTTTGCACAAAAATATTAAAATACAATGTGGAGAATGACCAGAGGCCCTCTTCCGAGTTACTATAAGGCGTGGCGTATGATAGAAGCACGAAGAAGAGAAGAGGAACAAATTAGAAGGTAAGTTTATGATTATTATATTGCTAATACTATTTTGTTGTTTTGTGCGATGAGTTTGTTTTTGCCAATGGTTTACATGCTAAATTATTACCTTATCGTTTCAGGGACATTCAACTACGAATATTACTTCGTAAAACTTATGATCCGGCAAAAATAAATAATCGGGAGCTCATAAAAAGGTATAGGCTCACCAAACCGGCATTTAATTATAGTCGCCTTGAATTATCCACACGGATGGTGCAGGGCGGCCAAGGCTTCAATCATTGTTATGCAATTACGTCCGATATCAGCGGAGCAACAATAAGTAACAAACGGCAATAAGCAATTGATGAATTATTATTGTTAATAGGTATCCTACAATTAACAATGATATTTCTTCTAAACAATAGAGTAGGTAACACAACCTCGGCGATTAAGTTATTCATTATAATAATAATAATGTTTGAGGTAGGTACTTAAGTGTCCCTTTGCAGCAAGAGCCGGAACCGCTTACCGTAAGTAAAGGGACTTTCGATTGGGTAAGAATTTCATAGACAGTGTTTTCACAAATTCTAATTATTCGGTAAGCAAGCACTCGTATAATATTAGTGACTTGTAGTGGCGCTTGTCGCAGCCGCGCCGCCGATGACGCAAACCGTGGCTGGCCGATAGTAGGATGGTCTGTCCTGTGTAGTAAACCGTCGTATATGCCACCTCCCGCAGGATCTTGGCGCGGCAGATGACGGAGCGCAGCTGGCTTACTACATTGTATCCTATCATTGGTTGACTGACCTGCCAGCTCTTGCTCGTGACCAGTCGTGGCGCCTGCCGCAGCCGCAGGATCTTGGCGCGGCAGATGACGCAGCGCAACTGGCTTACCGCCATATAGATCTGTCATACTAACATTGTATCCTATCATTGGTTGACTGACCTGCCAGCTCTTGCTCGTGACCAGACGTGGCGCCTGCCGCAGCCGCAGGTTCTTGGCGCGGCAGATGACGCAGCGCAACTGGCTTACCGCCATATAGATCTGTCATACTAACATTGTATCCTATCATTGGTTGACTGACCTGCCAGCTCTTGCTCGTGACCAGTCGTGGCGCCTGCCGCAGCCGCAGGATCTTGGCGCGGCAGATGACGCAGCGCAACTGGCTTACCGCCATATAGATCTGTCATACTAACATTGTATCCTATCATTGGTTGACTGACCTGCCAGCTCTTGCTCGTGACCAGACGTGGCGCCTGCCGCAGCCGCAGGATCTTGGCGCGGAAGATGACGCAGCGCAACTGGCTTACCGCCATATAGATCTGTCATACTAACATTGTATCCTATCATTGGTTGACTGACCTGCCAGCTCTTGCTCGTGACCAGACGTGGCGCCTGCCGCAGCCGCAGGATCTTGGCGCGGCAGATGACACATCGCAGTGGCAGCAACCGTTGACTGACTGCCATCTGGATGGTCTTCACGAAGCATCGCCGGCAGACCACGCGGTGGCCGCACGGCGATGTTTGCATCGTCGCCTTTGCGTTCACGCATATTACACACTGAAAACGAAAACATAATATTGCGTCGATAAAATGTTCAGTTTACTTATTTAACTTAAGTATTTTAGTGCAATCTGTGATACAAAATTATTATTTTATATCATCTTAAAACCAATTTTCGTAGCATTTAATAAGTATTATTAGATTTTTAAGATTAAAAATTTCGACTGCAGAGACACAACAATTATGATTTTTGGTAAAGGCAGTGAATCATTCTGCTTAATCAATTTGCATTAAATCAATCAAAGCGAAAAATTCAAGGTCCAATCGCAGACAGTTTCGCGAGACCGAGAAAGCCGATAATAAACCGCGGGATTTTGTAATTAGATTGTGGATCTGTGCAATGGGTCGCTTTCGTCACCAGATTAATGCAACCTTGAACCGAGACAAGGTCAAATGTAGATTTGATTAAAACAATGTCTTGTGTATCTATTTAAATTATAATATTTTTACTCTGGAGAAAGGTCAGCAATCTATAGTATTGGGAAATATTTAAGTACTAAACCATTTAAAATATCAATATTTTATCGGGTCTTTGTTTAGTTACTTGTAGAGAAAGTCAATGTTCGTCCCACTCCGTGGAACTATTGCCTCACAAATAAGGTTCAATATCAAGTAAATTGAACGACGAATTGCTTCCGATTATCGTGATTTTTTTTGTAATAGACCCCCTGTTTGTACTACGGTCCGTAGTCTGGATGTCGTAGTCGTAGCAGCCAGCGTAGCAATATTATTTGTCGTAGCAAAGAAGAACTAAAATGCTTCTTAGGGATAAGCAAAAAAGGCATTACAAAATCTTTTTTTTCTGCAAATGATATTTCGAATTCATTGATTTATTTCTTCGATCATCTATACCTGAGGATGTAGCACGTCATACAATAACAAAGGTGAAATGTGGGTGTGGCACATGCTGTTTGACAGATCACGCGACACTAAATGTCAAGTTGTATGACAATGACAAGTCGTGGCGGACTTTCATAGTAAGCTGCGTTTTGGGGCAGTTTTAGGTGTCCCACAAATGCCATTGGTATAGATGATCGAAGGTATAGAAGATTTATTTATATAATTTAAAAGGTAATCTATAGGTACAATCCAAGTGAGTTTTGTCCGCCTACCTACTGTATTGTGCACAAAAAAGGTGAAATTGCAAAATTAACAAATCACAAACAACCCAAAATCATAATAAGCCCGGTAGATATAGGTACATATTTTCCCCAAATAGTTTCCTCTAGATCTGCGTAGTTTGGTAAAAACTGTATACGGCCTCGCAGTGCTCACATTTCACATCTGGACCGTAATATTTCTAGCGAGAGGCCTGGGGGTCAAGTCTGCTAATGTTTTCGTCAAAATTGTAGTTCAATGGTGTTTGAATGATAATGCTTTTTGACTCAGTTCTTGTTTCTTAAACCCAAAACTGAAACACATTGTATTTGTTAAACACAAAACGGAAACATATTGTGTCTTGATTTTTGGTTTAAGAAACAAGAACTGTGTCAAAAAGCATTACCATTAGAACACCATTGAACTACGATTTTGACGAAAACATTAGCAGACTTGACCCCCTGATTTAGAGACAGCGCTGTAAATGCGCTACTAAATGCTATGGGTGAGGTTAATAAATCGGAACATTTGCAGATACCGCTCCGTCTTGGACGACTCCGTTTAGTCGTAAAGTTGGTGTCCTCGTAAACCAACAGGGTATCGATGGTAGAGGTCTGGGGGTCAAGTCTGCTAATGTTTTCGTCAAAATCGTAGTTCAATGGTGTTTGAATGATAATGCTTTTTGACACAGTTCTTGTTTCTTAAACCCAAAACCGAAACACATTGTGTTTCTTAAACCCAAAACGGAAACATATTGTGTCTCGATTTTGGGTTTAAGAAACGAGAACAGTGTCAAAAAGCATAAACATTCAAACACCATTGAACCACAATTTTGACGAAAACATTAGCAGACTTGACCCCCTGGACTCTGGGTATAGCACTCAGAGACTTTAGAGGAGATAGATTTGGTCAATTTTGGTCTTCAGAAAACTCCAAGACTGAAAACCCGGCTCACGGATCTCGCATTTTGTGAGTTGTGACCCAGGTATGAAATTAATTACCTACTTATAAATATATATTCCTAGGTAAAGGTCAATAATTAATGTTTTGGGATAATAATTAATGTATTAGATTATAATCAGCCTTCTATTGTCTAATTTCAAAATCTATCGCAATCGCTTTCAAGATTTAACACATTGATGCTTCTTATTGGCACAAATAAAAACTTAACAAAGAAATGTAGCAATGTCTCACATCCATCTGTCAAATGAAAGCGATTGCGATAGATTTTTAAATTAGACAATTAGCCCCCTGATCATAATGTAGAGAAAAGTAGTTCTAAGCATTATATCTACTCGAAAATATAAAAGTAGCTACAATATTAAATACATAGGTACATGTAAGTACTTACTTACAAATTATAAATAGTTTTTTATTTATTGTTGTTCTATTGTGATTGAATTTTTTATGTTAGTCCTTTACTTACATCCACAATTTACTTTTAAAATCAGATTCAAAAGTGCAAGTAAATTACTTAATAAATGCGTACAAACGCTCACCTTTTGACATCGTCAATTAAATAATATGAATTAAACATTCACGGTTTCAGTAATAAAAAAGTGAGTTCTAATATTTATTAACGAATGTATTTTTAACTTTGCTCAAAAATGAATAAAAAATACGCCTGTCTTCATATTCTGTTGTATGTTTGAAGCAATATAAATGCAGATGCAATTCATTATGAAATTAGTTATTAGTTATGATTATGAATATACGAGTAATACTAACCCTTTCAAAATAGTCACTATAGAACTAAAGCTCCCAACTTGTTTGTAAGTATGTAAATTATAAGCGGTGGTCACATTTTTTTTGCACGCAACTAATGTAAATGTAAAAATTGTATGATGTAAGTATATTATTTTCTATTAGACTGAGCTATTACTATAATTTATGTGGCAATACAAACACACAAAATAGGAAAGTTTCAATAAAAATATTAGAATAAGTACCTACTCGTATTGCACATTGATTTTAACTAAGACACTAGTTTCATTATTTTTATGGCAGATCATAAACACTGCGGTTAATATTTTCTTGAATTACTGTTGTATTAAAATTGTGTGAAACGACTTATTGTGTGCACAGAAGATAGAGTTAATGATATTTTTTAATAAACTTCAGCAAATATAAGTTTGAACTCTTCTTTCCTTATGAAATCTATGTAGTAGCTTAATTATTGATTGATATTCGAAAGATAGACAAATTTAATATTATATTTATCCAACATTTTAATACTGAGAAATAATTTCAAATCAAAAAGAAGAGATACCTAATAGAAAATTTGCAATGATTTATTTCCGCACGCTGCATTGTTCATGTAGTTACTTAGGGCTACTTTTCAATGCCTAAAAAGTTTTATTCGTTTATATACCGCCAAATTAAAAATGCTTGTATACATTCATCTGACATATTTTTGAATGATGACTGAATAAATATCTGTTATCCGACGATTGATGAAAAATCATATGTATAGGTAAATATGTAGTAAAAGTAAAAAACTTAGTCGCAGAAGGTAGTGTGGAGCGTGCGCTGCGCTACAATATGCATTAACTCACCTCCTCCTCGGGGGAAGAGGCCAGCTCCGGTTCGTTCTCCTCCAGTTTATTGAGCAATTTGTCCTGCAACAAGATAACGTACCGGTTAAACGAATGTCCGTATTGCTGAAAACTGTTTAAAACCGCCGGCCTGCATGGTCTAAGATCTTGCCAAAGTCTGACGCTATGTTAAAACGGCCGGCCTGCATGACCAAAGTCTGACACTATAACAATAATTTAAAAATTGTTGTGTTCCGGCAGTAAGAGGTATAAATAACTATAGTTTCTCAGTATGAGGATTTTGTGTGTAATGCGCTTAGGTACACCTTCGGCCTTATTGTCACTTAACATCAGGTGAGGTGAAGGCTAAGCACTATCCCGTTAAGTGTATAAAAAAAAATAAAAGTTTTCACTCAACGTTACTACTGCGATTAAGTTAAAATTATAAATTAAGAATTAATTTTCAAAGGATAACAAACAGACGAACAAACAACACTTTATTGTAATGTCGCGCTAATTATTGCTTAATATAGTGTTATAGATAAGGTACCTAATAAAATACTACTTATTACATATTTATTTAGGGATTTCCTTCTTTCTTTTTAAGTGTTTCGTTTTTTTTCTTTTTAAGTGCCATGGAAAATAGTAAACGATCAAAAGTTGTTTGGCCATTTTTTTTTGTAATAAATATTGAAAAATTACTTGTTTCAATGACATTTAATTAAAGAGTTAATTTAAGTTGACTATAAAATGAATATTACTTTTCTGTGTTCTGTGACGAAATCTCAATGCTTTTGTCATTGGTGGTATCGAATCAGTCTCTGCAAATTAGCAGTTTCTTAATTAAAAATTGAGTTTTAGATTTTTCAAGTTACAATTAAGCATTGTCAATAATTTCACTAATTAATAAAATTATCAAACAAAAAATAACAAACTTATCTAAATCTGCCTCACCAAACGGAATGCACAAATAAACATTGGTATTGATAAGTCTTTAGCTTGATAGCATAATAAAGCAGCTCCAATGTAACATTAATGTTCATAAAACGGAACAAATCAGTATTCTAGTCGGGAAATCAATAAAGCCAATGCTTCAATAAGGTATAAATAAACTTGGTTTAGGACAACAAACGAATGCTGTCGGTTCGAGTCCTGATCGTGGGAACTGCTGACTGGCACTCGGCTCGCCAACCAGAGCTAATGAGTTGGCTAAAGTGTTCTTTATCCCCACACTAAACGATAAGATGTAGTAAACTACTTCCTAGATCAAAATAAAAGGACAGTTATTTTTCAAAGTTCCTTTATTACCTTTTCTGCTAACTTCCTGCACCGCCGAGTTTTAATTACGGCAAGAATTCTCATCGTGACTGCCTCGTTAGAGCGAGCTAAAGCGGTCCAATCTAGCCTTAACCAATATCTGGGGCGTAGGCTACCTGTGTTCCGAGCTAACGTGCCTATGTGAAGACGTAGCCTTGCGCTGAGGGATTTAATTAAGTTTTCAGTCGGTAACGGTTAAATATTACATGATTGATGTGGCATATTAAACGTTTAATGGGGCTGCGGTGGGATAGGTGAATTGCGACGATGGTCATTTTATTGTCACAGAGTAATAAATCGTCGGTCGGTCGTTAGAAATTTTACTGAAATTGCAACTGAGTTGTAAAAATACAATGGAGAAATGCTACAAACAAATGATCGTAGGAGAAATGTGTATCTGTGATTTGATATTTGAATAAGTATTTATAAAGAAGTTTTAAGGTGAATTACAGTTTGTCAAGAAAATTATTGAAAAAAAGTTTTTTGTTCAGACTTTGTTTGTATATTTGCACTTTTCTTTGTTTTACTTTGTCTGTTTTGTGCTGCTGCTGCGACTCTAAACATATAAATTAACATCTATGTAAGTATTATTTTGAAAATTTGTCGAAAATCTCAAGTGTTTAAATTTAAATAGGTATGATTTATTTATTTCTAATGGGATATTACCATTATTATTGCATAAATTGCATAAGACTATGACCCCAACTAAGTGAGACATTGTTGATCATAATACCTAGGGACGTTTATATCGGTATCTTTATAAGAGTAGGTGTAGTATAGGTAATGAACTGTTACCACAGAATAGATAATAGTACTAGCGTACCTATTACTCAATTTGATGTCTATATATAACTTAATTAATGTCTATAACTTAGTAGTGTTGTTCCTTTACCTTGACAATATAATATAAGTACTTTACCATTACGTCTTCTTTGCGTCGTGATGGGATTACTCTTAATGAAATGCTTAATCATTTAGGTAGTACTTAGTTAGGTACTAATTATGTATTGGTTGGAGAATGTAAATCTGGTTGCTTCTAGGATGCGTGATGAGTATACATACATACAATTCGCAGCCATTTGTCTATATAAAATTTTATATAGAGTAGACAAATGCGCACCTATTCCAAAACTTTATTATTATACTCTTTATTGCACTCATAAAAACAGTTACACAAAAATAAATTGAGATATACACAAAGGAGGACTTATCTCTAAAAGAGATCTCTTCCAGCCAACCTGAGAACGTGTTCGAGATTTCGATGTTAAGCGGGTGACATAAAGTGCAAAAATTAAATTAGAAAAACTGTCAATTTAAAGTCTAAAATATAGTACCTACAATATATAAATAAATAAATATACCTAATTTACCTATACAAACACATACATACATACATATTAACCTATATTATAAATATACATACATATAAATAAATAAATAAGAGATGGTGTTAACTAGGTATCTCATGATACTGATTGGGATAACTGTGATAAAAAGTGCGACTTAACTTTAGTTAACATTAAGATTCATATTAATACGAGTTATTTTTTTCTCTTCTAGAAAATCCCATCATAGGTACTTTGCTCCATTTTACCTCTCAGTTAGAGCACAAAATATTATGGTAACTACATAAATTTTTATTCGTTAATTTTTAGTAACTTAAAACTTTCCGGTCATAAAAGCGTAAGTATATATATGGTTTGTAGTTGGTTTGTAGTACGTATGTTGTATGATAAATCTGTTGAGATAAATCTTTTCTAGGTAAAGGCATCAAAGTGACCTTCCATTAGCATATAGTAGGTTATAGATGGCGTGTCTATAAAAAGACGAAGTATTACCGTAAGTAATGTAAGTAAGTATGATAATTTAAGCAATTTTCTCGTCGAAAATCAATTCGACGGCAAAATTGTTTCGTGTCGTACTATCTTTTTTTGCAACCGGTTGCATAACCACCATTGGTCGGCAATGCTAGTTTCAGTTAGCCTATTAGTCGCCAGTGACACCTCGAACAGATAGCAATGTTCAGCTGATAGTGAAGTTGGTATTGCCTACAATGTCAGATGCACTAATTGACTTCGTGTTGCGCATAATGTGCTAATCAAAGCAGCCGCCAAGGTAGCCGAGAAAAGCATGCGTTAATCCTTTATAAAAACGAATATATTTCCGTATGGAGGCTCAGTGGCCGGCAAACTAATAAGCCTGCAACTTCTTTGAGAGCAGTTGTAACGAGTTTTCAGAGATCGCGAGTGGCATTGTGTGGATGGCCACGGAAATGTCGCAATGTAATGAGGATTTCCGAGGTTTTTGTGAATGAGTGCAGTTTTGTGAAGTTCTCGTGATGTTGGCGAATGCAGCGTCATGTCAGCTGATGACATTTTTTATTGGTAAGTTTTTGGCAACATCGATGTTATAGGATTATGCAGGTCAGTTTTTCGAGGTACAGTATAGGAACTACAGTTTTTGTTTTTAGAAAAAATAAGAAATTATAAATACCTAACTATGGTAAAATGCAATTCAAATTATGAGCAATCTATCATTTACGCTTTTAAAATTTAAACTTTCATATTTTCAAAAATAATGTCGTAGGTACTCATACGGTAAAGTTATATTATAGCATTTTTTCTGAAACTAAATCTTTTCTTTATTAAAATTCATATAATTACAAACTCGTCCTTAGGTAAATTATTAAAAAGTTCCAAAACAAATTTAATTTCACAAACCAAATTCAAAAATGTGCAACTTTTGTTAATCACGATCAATGTTAAAACACCTTTTGTTTCATCAATGTTATTTCTTCTTTTCCCACGACACAAATTAAGACAATAGTTGAGGTCAATGAATGAATGAATTGCATTTTAAATTCTAAAATGTTTCGGCAGTTACCAATACTTATCACATAATCTTTTGATTAAATATCCGATTAAAGGCCTGGGCACACCGGATGCGTAGAAACGCGCGTGGTCACACGCGTGTCCATTTCGAAAAGACACGTAAGCGTCATCATCGTATTTAAATACCATGGATAAGTTAAATTAATTACTATATTATAATTTTACCTAGAGAGTGCTTGCTTTGATAGGTAATTTCAAGCATGTACCAGAAGTCCTATCTGTTGATGTAAGCACGATATATAAGGTTTACGAATTTTTCACAACTTTCAGTTACATTGTTATGAACTCACTCGACTTTCAGTTTATTGTAGTGGGAACTAATAAGTAATAACATTGATTGTGTTACGTCATCAATTTTGTTGCAGTTGATTGATTTTCACGCAATAACCTTTAAGTAGGTTGTAAGATAGTCGATGACATAATATTTGCTTGCCCATTCAAGATTGAATATAGCACTCAAAAAATATTATTTTTGTGTGTTTAAATAAGGATTGTTAAACGTCAAATAAATTAGGTAAGTACGTATATAAGCACTTATTTAATTCTAGTGCCATCGAAAAAAGGCGGTGGTGGTTTGAAACGGTTCGATAACACTTCTGTTTTTACCCGACTGCAAAGAAAAGGTTATGTTTTTCGCGCGTATCTTGTAAGTATGTTTGTATGTAATATTCTTTATTACCTCATATCTTTCAAACGGCTGAACGGATTTCTATGATTAAGATAACGTTAGATTTGTGTTGTCAGCCCAAGTGTTCTTAAAAGGTGGCGTTATAAAAAAACTAACATGGTGAATGTACGGTGCTATTATACGTAGTGAAAAAAAATTTTTTTTTTAGAATACTATAATATGGGTGTCATATTAAAGGGCATATTATAAGGATTTCAAAAAGGGATTTCAAAAAGGTAGATAATAACTAAAAAGAGATAAATAAAAAAATATCTTGTAAACATTTTATGATATCGAAGAGGTTCGTTTATGATTTTGACGTCGGCTTTGTGACCTCAAACTCAATTTTGTACCTATTTTAAATGTTATTAATGTACGAGTTTATTTATTTTGAATTTTGATGTTGATATGATGCTGTAACTTTACGTAGGCAATAAAGGTCCGCACACTCCACGGCATCAATTATCGATTCTGTTGCACCAATGCTGTTTTTTACCCGACTGCAAAGAAAGGGTTATGTGTTTCGCGCGTATCTCGTAAGTAAGTTTGTATGTTTGTATGTTTGTATGTTTGTATGTTTGTACTATTGTAAAATTGTAACACTATGAATGTGAATAAATGATTTATGATTTATGATTTATGTATGTAAATATGTATGTTTGTATGTAATATTCTTTATTACCTCATATCTTTCAAACGGCTGAACGGATTTCTATGATTAAGATATCGTTAGATTTGTCTTGTCAGCCCAAGTGTTCTTAAGAAGGTGGCGTTATAAAAAAACCAACATGGCGGCTGTACGGTGCTATTATACGTAGTAAAAAAATTTTTTTTTTTCGAATACTGCATTGTGGGTGTCAAATTAAAGGGCTTATTATAAGGATTTCAAAAAGGTATATCATGACCGTAAAATATAATAACTAAAAAGAGATAAATAAAAAATAAATTAAAAAAATTAAAAAACCCGCCTGCATAAAAAAACAAGTCGACTGAAAAGATGGAAACAAAATTAAATAAATATTAAAGGCAATATGTCATAATAACATGCAGTCGGAGGCATATAATTCAATCATTCATAATGTCACTGCCTGCATAAAAAGACAAGTCAACTGAAAAAATGGAAACAAGATTAAATATTAAAGGCAACATGTCATAATAACATGCAGTCGGAGGCATATAATTCAAATCATTCATAATGTCACTTTCTTTATGAATGCCTCCGATTGCATGTTATTATGACATGTTGCCTTTAATATTTATTTAATCTTGTTTCCATCTTTTCAGTCGACTTGTCTTTTTATGCAGGCGGGTTTTTTATTTTATTTTTTTCAGTGACTGAATGCCCTTTTGTGATTTGGTTATGTTGACCATTTTGATCAAAATTTGATGTAACATTACTAAAGAAAACTAGAACCTATTATGAAACAGAACTGCTAATGACTATAAAACACAGATGCATTTAGAATAGGGATGTTGACTAATGAATAAAATAACGAAATACTAATAAAAATCGTAAACATATTAAACTTTTAGAGTAGCTTGTATACCTCTTGGTTTTATATATTGCATATTATTTGTTTTATGACCCTTCAAAGTTGGGTGGACAAGTCCATTTAAAAAGTATACAATTTATTAAAATAAATGATACCTTTAATTAGTCCGTAAAATGTATAGCAAATTTGTCGAAGAAACCATTTTGATAAACACAATATTTAATATAGCTGCTGAACAAATTTCCTATGCGTTGCATACAAACTAGCACGGCGTGACGTCGTAACGTGCAAGCCATTAGTATGGAGCGTTTTTGATCGAGTCCATTTGTGTGCATTTCACACTGTGATATCTCGGGCAGTTTTCATGCTAGCGAATTAATTCTTTTACCAATGTTTCTTTTTTTGAGAGGTAATTTATGTAACATAAAATAAAAAAAATAGTCAACATCCCTATTGTATGGGTGCTTAGTTCGTGCAAGATGCTAAAACAATTAGTACCTACACTGACTATTATTCTTATATTTATTTATTGTTAGGTGTGACAGAAGTATGCTTCATGACCGCACCAGTCGGCCAGTGCAGTTACTGCTGCCAGAGAGATGACACCAACGACATCCAGTACAAATTGTTCACCAGGTAGGCACTTCTAATATTGACAATGCATAAAATGCTCGTTCAGAAGTTTAGACAGTCTAGTAGAGTCTAGATTAGACAGGAAAGTAAATTGATAGCATAAATTAAAGCTTAAAAATAAGCAATAGACGATACCTAAAATAATAATGGTGCTTCCATTTCAGTAGAACAATCATAATACCAACTTTTTACCATGAATAAGAATAAGAATAAGAAATCTTTATTTGCACAAAACATGGTATACAGGTGTTAAGGTGTTTAAAATGGCCTCATGTTTTACCAATTTTAATATGGCAAGCAAATGACATTATAAATGAACCTCAACAAAACAATTTCACAAATAAAATAATTCAAATTAAGTATTTGGTATTAAAATTATCAGTAACATTATACATATTTTTTTTTTATTTTTTTTTATTTAATAATAAACAATAATGCAGAACATAATTTCGACCGTACAGTGTTGCAAAAATCTGCATAGATTTTTCTGTACACTGCCATTCACCATCTAAACATTACAAAAACAATCAAAATATTTTAGAAAGTAATCATAGGTACTAACATTAGAATATAATATGATTAATACTTATAAGGTTATTTTATTTTATTTATAGTCAAATATAATTTTTATACTTAGTGACTGAGTAACTTCGTTGGTGAAATAACTCATTAACGCTATAAAAAATCTTATTAATAAGCCACTTAAATAATTCCCTTTTAAATGATTCAGGTCTTAATGATTTGAATTCATTAGGAATTTTATTAAACACTCTGACACTCATCTCATTGTTAAACAATTTTTTCCGTAACAAACATATTTAGGAATTTCATTCAGAACTAATGTATGAGGGTATCTGCGTTGTTAAGAGTTTGAGCAGTCGCTAGCTTTTTTAATAAATGTCTGTTTCTGACCACAAAGTTACAGATTTCTAAAATCTACAGTGAGGATAGCGGCAATAAACCAAGATCTTTAAACAATGCTTCAACATGTGTAATCCTTAAACATGTTTTATGCAAATAAACTATGGTGATTAAATAAAAAAATATGGCAGTTTAATTTGAAAAAAAAACCTAAAGATCCATTGCCACTGACAAAAACTTCACTCAAATGAACTTTAGCAGAGTGCAGTGATTTTTTTTTCGAGTAGCTCAACAGATTGTTACAGATTTAATTTTACGATTACTGACCCTTACCCACTGTTGTCATTATTGCTAATGACCTACACTCGCTTCCGTTTAAAAAGCATTAACTTTTTTAGCAATGCTATTAGTTTTTTCTGAATAGTGTATTTTCAGCGAAACGTCAACGTCCTCACGTCGCGTCGCGTGTGTAAGCGCCATTCGCGTCATTTTGATGGTCGCAACGAAAATAGAGGGAGGGGGCAATTTTCATGCTTATTTGGTAAAGCTATTGAATAACGTGCTATGACTGTGATATAGGTCGTTTACCTGGCCGTTAAAATTATGTTATACAATGTGGTAAAATGTGTGATTTTTCAACAACATTGACTGACTCCTTTACAAACTTTTACTTCTGCGTCTGACACATTTTCGTACCCGTGTTTCAAACATAATCAAGGCTTTCAAACATAACCCCTTTTCTAATAGGTATATATTACATTTTTTTTACAATGTATTTATAAACATAGTTAATAAGTAGGTAGTTGAAGTCAGACGATCTCTGCCCGATAAAAATTAAAACAAATGTGTCAATTTCCTAGCGATCAAAAATTATTTAAATGACGTAAGATAAGGCTAAAGCTAGGGTTTCCTAAGAAAGCGGTGCCGTCACATAGCGGCCGTAATTTTACGGACGTAAAAAGACTATTTGACTTTACGGTGTCCAGCACCGCTCTCTAGGAAACCGCGCCGTATTGTTTACATGGACAACGTTCTACGCCGCTAAATTACGGCCGTAATATGACGGCACCGTCATCCTAGGAAACCCTAGCTTTAGGGTGCTAGCTTGTACACGACGCAAGTAGCTGGAGCAAGTTAAAGACGTGCACTCTCGTAGGCTATTTGTGTGAGCAGTAGACAAAAGCTGTTATGCCTCATAACATTATTTACATTCAAGCCCGCTCACTTCTTTTGGTAAGCAAATAAACCTACTTGCGTAGATTTATATGCTTAGCAAGGCACTTGCCTCAACATGCGCAAGCTACTTGCACAGTGTATAAGCACCCTTAATAAACAAAAATACAAGACAAGTGTTTTTCTCTTTTTATATCGTGAAATTTTTTCTAACTTTTATTAAATAATCCCAACAACACAAATGACAAAAACGACAGCAAGTAGCGGGTAATGATCCTTATAAAAAAGACAGTATTTTACTCTTTTATAACATGAGTTTTTTTTAAATATTGACTTGGTTTACGAGTAATAAAAATAAATATAGTGGCCGCGCTAGTTTCACTTCCTTACAGCGCCTTAACTATGTATTGTTTCCACAGAGAAAATCCAAGAAATTTCCAAGTAATTCCATCGGGCAACGCCAGAGCCCTGCGTCGAACCTCCTTCGATGCCTCCGTCCCTACCATCATATACCTCATGGGATTTTCGGAGGCCACCACGGGAGCTAGCACCACCACCATGAGAGATGGTAAGCAATTTCGCAAATCAGATTTGTAGGTGAAAACAAATATATATTAATACGTTATGACAAGGTGTAATCATGGATTCACAAGCTATTTTCGATCATTGTGGTTGGTTACCTAATAAATTAATTAAGTTAAAAAAGCGTAATATTTTTTTTATACTGTGGCAGATCCAGCAGTTCCGTGTAGAACACTAAAACTGAAATGCTGGATCTGCAACCGTTTTCTTGAACCTACAAATGATTTTGATGTTTTTTTAACGTAATTAATTAATTGCAAACCAATATGATCGAAAAAACTTAGAAATATTGAATGATTATGAGTTTCAGATAGTATTTTTCAGACTTCATTCTTGCGAGTAATTAAAGTGCTTCTCGTGCTTAAATCACAACGATCACAACCTTTTTGGATTCATTCAAGACATTCTTTTGTTATGCGTTGCGTTGCTTTTCTTTTGTTTCTCGAAAATGCTAAGACGCGCCGCCCGCCCTAAATTTTTACTATACCTAAGGACCTACAAGCTGTCAGTAAGTGCAGAATTTTCAACAACTTTAAATCTTTTAGACATAATTATGTTTCACCACTGGGTGCAATTAGCGAGTTAGAAGAATTCTCACTTTCAGATAAATATTTTACTTTCCCTATTCCGTAACTGGAATAAAAATTTATAAAAATATACTTCTAAATACTATTTAACTAAGCAGTGTGTGGCGCAGCATCAGTACATACACTTTGAACGAAAAAGGCAAAACACACTCTCAGCTAAATAATGTTTGTTAACTACTTACTTCAATTGAATATCTTATACTTCAATCAAAGTATAAGAGTGCCGTAAATAGGTATAAGTACCGTAATAGGTATAAATACATTCCTTTACAAAGTTTTTTTAATTGTTACTTTTCTTGTATTATTCGTTCATGAATGAAGGAATAATACCAACAAGAAAACTTTTAAAATAGGTTAAACAAGTATAATTAAAATAGAACTCGTTTTGCTCTACAAGTATTTATTAAAGAATTTCAGCACGTTTTAGTGTTAAGTGCAGACTTTATACCAAATGACATTTATCTTCAAGCTAACGATGCCCATCGTTTACGATTCTTCAAGTATCTTGCTTTACCTATAAGCTTAGAATAATAACACCTAGAATATAGTTTCTCTACAAAGCGCACTGTCAAAAGTGAGGCAACTAAAACAGCCAAAATGGCCCCGTTTTCAGATTTTTATTCTCTATTATTACCTAATCATACAGAATAAGTACAAAACAATTTCAATTTTCCTACATTTATTAGATTGGTTACTATATTATTGGATTTTAGTTACGATTAGGTAACGTATGAAGGATAAAAATCTGAAAACTAGGCCATTCTCGCTTAGTATTAGTTGCCTCACTTTGCATACGAGGACATTGGCTTCTAGGTGTTATTATTCTAAACCTATGAGTAATTTATTTATTGTTGCAGCGTATCTTTCTTCTGGTGCATACAACTTCATTGCAGTGGATTGGTCGCGGTTGATTGCCTTTCCTTGGTAAGTAAGCTCTTATTTTCTTGGGCTGATCATACAGTTACATAGGCGGCCGAAAGGTTCTACTTATTATAGTTCAATTCAATATTTTATTGTAGGCTATAAGATCGATAAAACAGTGACAAACTCAGATTTAAACTGAGGCACAAGACAACAGCCAGGCCTAATAATTGTATTAATATAATTAGTCAAAATATTCAGGGCCTGTCTGGCAAAGATCTAGAATTAGAATTATTTGTTGAATGTAATAATATTCAAATCATTTGCATTACAGAACACTGGCTAAAGCATGGTGATATGTCATTTTATCTAAATAATTTTCAACTAGCAAGTGCGATGGTTAGGCAAACAACTATTCGTGGCGGTTCTGTAATTTTTGTGAATAATAATATAAAGTATAAAGAAAGAAAGGATATTGTGAAACTTACATCAGAGCGCCATGTGGAGTTGTCTTGTATAGAATTAGATAGCATGATAATTGTGTCTGTATACCGCCCCCCTAAAGGTACCTATGAAATCTTTGAATCTGTCATGGAAGATGTTCTAAAAAAATTAAAGTTAAAAAATAAACCAGTAGTAATTTGTGGCGATTTTAATATTGATATTCTTGAGAACAATTCTTCGACCACTCGTTTTCTGGCATTATTTAAAAGTTTTAATTTACTTAATAAATTTTTAGAACCCACACGGGTGACTGAACACTCCGCCACTTGCATAGATAATGTTTTTTCAGAATGTGATCCGGAAAACAAATTTGTTTTTAGTAATATTTCATCAGACCATTACGGTTTGAAAGTCTCATATGCTGTGAACGTCATAGATACGCCTAAGACTGTAGAATGCAGACCTATCACAAAAAAGGGATTGGACAATTTTAAAAACAACATTGATGAACAAATTTCTTTAATGCCATGGAATTCGGATAATCCAGATGTTTTGTACGGGAACCTCTTTCATTTAGTTACTGATGAGTTTGATAAAACATTTAAAACAAAGACAATTAAATGTACTCAGAAGTTACGGTTCTGCGATTGGGCTACGACAGGTATTTATAAAAGTAGAAACAGACTTTATGAACTATACAAACTTAGAGAAACGAACCAAAGCCCAGGTTTCTTAGAACATGTTAAAAAATACTCGAAGACTTTCAAAATACTATGTGCAGTTGCAAAGTCTAACTGCATTAAAAAGCAAATTAAAAACTCGAGTAACAAAACTAAAACAACCTGGGATGTCATAAATCGTGAAACTGGTAAAACTAAAGCACGGGAAAATAGCCTAACGCTTAAAATTAATAATGAATTAATAAACACAGATAAAGAAATTGCTAATATTTTCGATAAGTTCTTTGTAAACATACCAGTAGAAACTACATCAAATTTGGATTCCTCACCAGCGGCTGCTGTATCTGTGCTAAAGGGACATGTGGCTGAAAGTGATTCATTGTTTAATTTTAAATGTATTAATGCTTTAGATATTATTAAAGCTTTCAATTCTCTAAAAATGAAAAGCTCCACTGATTTATGGGGCATATCAGTTAAGGTTATTAAAAATATTGTGTATACTATTGCCCCTTATCTTGCTGACGTTTTTAATCAGTGTATTGATCAAGGAATATTTCCTGATCTTATGAAGTTTAGCAAGGTAGTACCATTGTTTAAATCAGGAGATAAAGAAGACCCTAGCAATTACAGACCAATATCGATATTACCTGCCCTAAGCAAGATTTTTGAAAAAATAATACTTGAGCAATTATTATGTCATTTTAATGTAAATAAACTTTTGCACAACAAACAATTTGGTTTTACGAAAGGTCGTTCCACAACTGATGCTGGGGTTGCGCTTTTGAAGCATGTCTTTGAGGCTTGGGAGGGGTCTCAGAATGCCCTTGGCATTTTCTGCGACCTGTCCAAGGCTTTTGATTGCGTGGACCATTGCACGCTGCTGTTGAAGCTGAATCATTACGGTGTAAAAAATAATGCTCAAAAATTAATACTGTCGTATCTCAGTTCCAGGACTCAAACAGTTAATATCAATGGAATAAGTTCGTCAGGTTCTCATGTAAAAATGGGCGTTCCGCAAGGCTCCATTTTGGGCCCTTTCTTATTTTTAATATATATAAATGATTTACCCTTTTTTGCAGAAAAATTCTGTGATATTGTTTTGTTCGCAGATGATACTTCTTTAATATTCAAAGTTGACAGGAATAAAACTGATTTTGACAATGTGAACAAGGCACTCTCGCAGGTTCTTGCTTGGTTTAATGTTAATAATCTCCAGCTTAATGCTAAGAAAACAAAATGTGTTATATTCGCTTTACCTAATGTACAGGCGAATCCCACTGAAATTGTTATCAATAATGAGAAATTAGATTTGCTCGATTCAACAGTTTTCTTGGGTGTTACTCTTGACAGTAAACTTCAATGGAATATGCATATCGCAGCTCTGGCTGGCAAGCTTAGCTCTGCTGCCTATGCCATTAGAAAAGTTAGACAGTTAACAGATGAAGAAACTGCCAGATTAGTGTATTTCAGTTATTTTCATAGCATTATGTCATACTGTATTCTTTTATGGGGGATAGCAGCCGATATAAATACTATTTTTGTTTTACAAAAACGAGCAATAAGAGCTATTTATCAACTAAGTTCTAGAACATCTCTTAGGGATAGATTCAAAGAGATTGGTATATTGACAGCAGCATCTCAATTTATATTAAACTGCATACTTTTCGTGCGTCGCAATATTAACTTATATACAAAACATAGTGATTGGCACAATCGGAATACCAGAAATAAAGACAAACTTGTAATGCCTCAGTATAGATTAGAAAAAGTCCGTGGTTCTTTCATAGGTCTTGGTATAAAGTTTTATAATAAAATTCCAAGTAATATTTTGGATTTACCATTTGAAAACTTCAAGTCTCATGTAAAAAATTGTCTTCTCAAAAAAGGATACTATACCGTTAAAGATTATTTAATTGATAAAACAGCCTGGTCGTAGATTTTTCTATTCTATGTGAAAATTGAGGGAATTGTCCTACCTACTTAAAACTTATTGTAAGCTTTTTGACTCGACGACGCCTTAATGCGAGTAGCTTTAGTATGTCATGCTCACTTTAAACATTTCTGCGGTGGTGTCGTGTGGGGCGGGTCGTTACGTTCCCTCAAATATGGTTGAGCGAAGCGATGGCTGGTCCATGCGTCATGCTCGTGAACGGGTGCTGCCAGTGGGAATGGGTCTGCTTCTGTCTGCTTGTACTAAGGGCGTCGTATATTTATATTTTTTTTTCTCTGTTTGATGTTATCAATATGTATGGCACTTCTTACTCAAAACATAAAACTAATAGGCAAGTAAACCTTGTTTTGATTTCTCTTTTTTTTTTATTGCAATCATTTTGCTTTCTATAGTCAGTAGTTTTTGTAAGTAAAGGCCTATGAAAAGCTTTTGGATATTAGTTTTCAATTCAGTGCCTTAGGATGGGTAGCCTAAGTATGTCATGCTCTCTTTAATCATTTCTGCGGTGGTGTCGTGTGGGACGGGTCGTTACGTTCCCTCAAATATGGTTGAGCGAAGCGATGGCTGGTCCACGCGTCATGCTCGTGAACGGGTGCTGCCAGTGGGAATGGGTCTGCTTCTGAGTACCTATCTTAACGCATATTGAATTGTAAGAATTGCGTTTTTTATTGTTATTTTTTATGTCTTGTCTCAAGTATTTTTTGGTAAATTTTGCCTACTTAGGTGCACTTTCGAGTAGCAGACATAGTGATTACTGATTTCTCAACTAGTTGAAAGTTATTTACTCTCACAATTACCTATCCGATATGTAGTAGGTATTTAATTTCAACCTACCTACCCATTGTGTACAAACTTTTGTTAATTATTGTGATGGAAAATGACCTCACTTTAAATGTGGAGCTCATTTTTCAATGTTGACGACTCTGTATGAAATATACAGGGAGAAAAAAGCAGCCCTTGACGAGTTTCTTGCCGGTTCTTCTCGTTACAAGGTCTCCCGCTCAGGGTTTGCGAACCGATGGCGTAGCTTCTTTGACATTCACAAGTGCTTGTAACAGCCTAGACTGAATAAATGATTTTTTGATTTTGATTTTGATTTTTTGATTGATAGTTTGTGTGAGAATTAGTCTTTTTTTTTCTTTTTTTTTACTTAAAGTAAAAAGTTTCATCAGTTCATCACAAACATCTTAGTGCAAAATATAAACTTTACAGAAAAAAATACGATTTGAAAGTTACTTGTGCATTACCAACACTATTTTATTTATTCGTAAAGCAACAGAAATGTCTTTGTCATTCATTTTTTGTTGGCAATCAAAGCATTAGTTGACGAAATCACAGAACAGAGCAATTTTTTTTACGAAATAATGGTAAAGAACGTCGGTAGTGTAAGCTCAATACCACTAATTTTAAAACTTGATCTAAAACTTTTTATCGTTTTAACTTCACAATGTCCCTATATCTTGAGAAAAAGCCTAATTTATAGCAAGTGGCCGTTAGCCAACTACGCCCTGATTTATGCGCGGAACATTCGGTTATGCAACATGCCAAGGCATACATAATATTTCGTGTTATAGGGGAGTTATCTTTACACGTATGTGAAAACATGCGGGCTGCTTCCTGCGTCCTTATTTATTATGCACGAGCGACGCTCATCAAATAATCTCGACTGTAGGTTACAATATTAGGATCATAATCTTTGTTGACGTTTTTGGATGGATTACTTTTCAAATAATTTTAAATAGAATCTTAGGTAAATAAATTGCCCATTCTATTTAACATTCATTAGGTTTCCGCCTAAAAATACAATCAATTTTATAAATTAATATATTATTATGTGCACTGTGGTTACTGGTTATATCAAAACAAAACCGATTATTACTGTTAAATTAATAAAAAAACCGCACCACATTAAAGATGTGCCATTAAACATTTTGGAGCTTTTGTAGAAAAATGAAACAAAAATAACATATCTCTAGAGTGAAAAATACAAATAATAAATATTTATTATTTTTCCAATATAGTGTATCTATAAGCTAATGACACTAAATTCTCTCAATCAAGACCCATTGAAAAACTATCAACCACCAACCATCTGATGTTTAACTTTATTATATATATTTGTATTTTAATTTTTTTAATAGGGCTAGATGTCTGATTTTATAACATTGTTGCGATTACTAGGCATTAGTCACTATAAAGTACACATTATTATTCACATAATCTGAGTAACCTTCAAACGAACAATGCCATGGATAATAATTATTCAACTATTTTTTAAAAGCGCTATGTGATTTCGTGACGTCAACAAGTTAAATAGAAGGACGAATAAATACAAGTTGTTAAGAATTATGTAGGTCATCTTTTGAGTGCAGTATTAGAAGTGTATTCGTTCGTCAAACAACGAACCAAAAAAAGTAATGGGCCATGATTGATGTGTGATGGATGAGCTTTTAGCGGGGATCGCGCAGACATTTATGTAGAATCATCGATCGGTCGCATAAAATTAAGACGTTTTCCGCAAACATAATTTTGTAAATCCGGTCTCAAAACTTATAGTAGTCCTTTTTAAAATTCCTGTGTAAATAAGTAAACATTAAGGGGCTTTATGCGCTATATACTAGCGCCGCCAATGGAAAAAAATCGTAGTGCTTTTAAATAAAGACGAAATTGTGAATTGTGTTCTTCTAGTGTACTCCGAAAAAGCTTTGTTTTTTTCGGAGTACACTAGAAGAAAACAATTCACAATTTCGTCTTTATTTCGTTTTTATTTCGGCCCAGTCTACACCGCTGCACTCGCAGGTGAGGTGCGGCGCGGGAGGGGCGCCGCTGCACTCGCACACCGCTTCGTCTGCCGCACCCCCTCAAAAACCAGAAAATTCGATTAAGCAGCGCCTTAAGCACTACGATTTTTTTTCCATTGGCGGCGCTAGTATAGCGCAGTAACCCTCTTAACCGCCTTATTAATAAAAACACCTTAAAATAGTTGTCAATTTTAGTTAAAATGCTGATAAGGCTTATTAAACGTCATGAAACCTTAGTTTTTCATAAACGTATTTTAAGAAAATATGCACTGGGTTAATCCATGCTTTTGCGTTATTATGCTGCAATTTTAGTTAAAATGCTGATAAGGCTTATTAAACGTCATGAAACCTTAGTTTTTCATAAACGTATTTTAAGAAAATATGCACTGGGTTAATCCATGCTTTTGCGTTATTATGCTGCTGTCGTTCTGACGAATCCATAGACAAAACAGGCAAATCCACTGGCTGTATATCCTCACCACTATCCAAATTTCCAAATTCCGTTTTGTCATCCTTTTATTTTATAATGTTTCCCTACCTTTTGTTGTGGCTAATACTCAAACCGGGTGGAGCCAAAAAAAATAAAAAAAAATAAAAAAAAACCACATCTTTCAAAAAAAGAAATTAATTTTGTTGTATGTAGTCGCCAACTGTAGTCGGCCATGTTATTCACTAAAATAGGGATAAAATAGGCAGCACCCTACTCTTTTTTGTCGCTACTGAGCGATTACGAATAATGGTTTTCAAGAATTCCAAGAAACTTATGGGCCTTCCATAACTTTTTAAGACGGTTATTCTAAAGATTTTTAATAAACTTTTAAATCTCTCATATCGGTAAGTAGGTCCTTATTACGCCCAAATGGGGCTTGTAGGTAACCAATTAGCGCTCTAAGGTAATAATGTAGCTAGAAAAGCCCTAGGGCGGTAAGTAATTAAGAAAGAATCAGGTAAGTAATTAAAAAAAGCCCTAGGACGGAAAGTAATTAAAAAATCCAGCAAGGTGGCTGAAGGTTACATTGAAGATTCCATACAAAATAAAAGTAAAATTATCAACAAAATATCGGAAATTATTCAGCTTTCACAAAATGAAACATCTTTCTCAGAGAATTCTGATGATCCGCAACCATCAACTTCTGCTGAAGAAATCTTCATCCCGCCAGATTTTGTCCATGACCAACAAATAACAATCTCAAACTATTAACATACCCAAAAAACACCTGTCCCTAAAATTTGAAAATTGTGGAACGCGCCTAATCACATAAAAACGGCTGATCAGAATTTAATGAAATTAAATCATGAGGATTTTATCGAATGTCCACGCGGACGAAGTCGCGGGCGGAAGCTAGTTTCACTATAAATTTTAACTAATAAAATGTATTCTTGTAATGCCGGTTTTTTTCTACTTACCTCACCATCGAGATGTAAAGCAGAGTAGTTAGCTCGGGTGTTTAGTTACTAATCTACTATTAAATCTTGAACTTGGATAAGTTGCGTAACTATTAAAAGATTTAATAGTTACGCAACTTACTTGCTTACTTACTTTACATTTTGCTATGGTTCTTCTGGACTGCTCTATAAAATGTTGGTGTTGGTATGCATTCAGGCTGCCCTCTACGTCCTTGTGTCCGGACACGGCATTGGCAACTAATGTCTAGAATTATTTCGCGTAAGCTTAGTCCGTCCGGGCGGAGCCAAGGGCAATGCCTGAAAATAGGCTGACGGTATAGTACCGAGATTTTAACAAATAATGTAAATGTGATGTGAACTATGTCATTTACGTACATTTAATCGCAACTCTAGTATTATACTCTGATTTGACAACTTTTAAATCGTCCACGTCTTTCGCTATCACCCATTAAAGACGCGTCTAACCATCTCTATTTTGTAAAAGACAAAAATAGCAAATTGATGTTGTTTGTATCCGTCGCGTCGATACAAACAACATCAATTTGCTATTACGTATTTTATCTGGCTGTGAGAATCTATAACTTTGAACCTGCGACCGTCATTAACACCAAACCACATCGAATGCCTGTCAAACTTATTATTTCCTTTCGCTTCCGCTAGTACACCCGGCTAGTTTAACCGTTGAACTAAGTGCAACTTTTTGTCTCACTAGTTCACCTGTCTATAAAAGTTGAACTACCGCGACTAAATAGTTGAACTCATTATTTCTCAGGTACGTAACGGCAGTGCGGAACACTCGTCACATGGGCGGGCGGCTGGCGAGCTTCGTGGAATTCCTGCAGAGTGTGGGCGTGCCGGCCACTTCGCTACACGTCATAGGGTTCTCCTTAGGGGCGGAAGCCGCAGGGTTTGCGGGCAAGATGCTTAACTCGAGAGGGGTTCGACTGGGAAGAATAACAGGTTTTACGTGATTTAGACCATACAAGTTTACTTCCACGATTAGGGCTTTGATTTAGAACTATTATTATACTAATAGTTCAGACAAGAGCCTTTTGCAAGTTCTTCGGTAATGGTTTACAAACGCTTGTATTACTATTCTTTTTTTTAACTTTTTTAAAGGGAAACTTCTTTGGTTTAAGCATCGACATAATATGTTCAATAGAACAAAAAAGGAGCATCTGAGTGAGTCCCGTCCACCCCATACTTATTCCAGTATACAAATTGTTCAATGTCTCTTTATCTACTTGTGTACTCCTGTCATTGTGAGAATATGTCCTTATGAGAATTAAGGAAATTTACAGTCTTGAACACTGCTTATTTTGTATCTGAGCTTGTATTTCTTAATATAACAAATATTATTTTGTTGACAGGTTTAGATCCTGCCTACCCCGGTTACAGCCTAACCAACAACGACGGTCATCTGTCCCGAGGCGACGCCATATTTGTGGACGTAATCCACACCAACCCTGGCGTGCTTGGGTTCCCTCAACCGCTAGGGGACGTCGACTTTTATGCCAACCCGGGGAGGTGGATTCAGCCAGGGTGCTGGGTCCACCAACTCGTACAGAACAAAGAAATGAGGTTCTTATGTAAGTGGTGTAATGTTATTCTATCTATTTTTAAATTATCATATCAATGGTTTGAAGCTGCTATTAATAGCCATGAGAGGATTGAGAGGTGGATACAACTGCACTGCTGGGTCGATAAGCTCGTCCAGAGCAGAAAGCGGAGGTTACTTTGTAAGTGATAATATGACGTAGTTATCTTCTCATAATATTTAGCGATAATCAATTATCTTAACGGGATTTACAGTCGGCATTTAAAATCCAGGCTAGTCTAGGTACTAGCATCTTGAAACTAGACCAAACTTGAAACTTAGTTCGCGCAATATAGAGTTAAAGTGGTAATATTTGCAGGTATAGTTTGTCATGATACCCTAATTTACATAAATCGTATATTCCTATTCTAGAGATCGTAAACATTTGTGGTTAGAATGCATTACCTTTGTTTACATTATCTGATAAGAAAATATAGAAGTAACCACAATAAACTTTGTGGTTAACTTGTTGGCCCTGTACATTGAAACGCTTGGACTTATTCAAGTTACTCATTATAATTGAAAAAGAGAAACAAAAACCAGAAATTTATTTCAGCATAATAAAATTCCAATACAATTATGCGTAGGTAGGTACTCTTTAAAATTTTTATGGTATTATGGCTCGACAATGCAATCCCACAGGCGCATTTTCGGTGGGAAGCCGATCGATGCTCTGACGTCACGACGCGGATGCGAGTAGGGGGATGTAGGGGAGGGGGCGAGAGGGGCGAAGGACGCGCCACGGGGATGATACAACCGCTACGCCAGACCTGATTATTTGTATTCCAAAAGTCTATTATTAGAAGTCTTTATTTTACGAGGAAACCCGGTTCCATTAAAATACACGGCCTAAAAATTTGTGTCCATTTTTGTGAGGGAAATCTGATGAAAGCTCCAAGTTCCTTATTCAAATAATGGATTTTTTAGCATTGTGATGGATTCTGACTTTAGAAATCAGCTGATAGGATCTAAATAAATTGTACATCTAAATCAATAACTTGAGACCTTCGAGCATATTGAGACCATCGATCTTCATTATTTACATTTTTTTTTCGAAACGAAGTTTTATGAAGCTGCAGAGCTTTTGATTTTGTGGCACGATTGTTAAAAAAGTTCATCGAAACTTTACATTGCTGGACTTCTGAGTCAAGATAGATCTATTTATACTTTTTTATATTATTTTATACACGTTTTTATTATACGTATTTTATAGTGAATGTTCTTTTGGTCGGAGATGATTACAAAAATTAGAATAGTCTTTTGTTAATTAGTGAGTAGTTAAAACTAAGAGATAAAATTCGAGGTAAAATTTAATGTCGCTTGAAGCGAAATTGAATTTTACCTCGAATTTTCTATACTTAGCTAATTGTAGCTAAGTATAGATAGTTTTTTGTTTTGTTTTTTACTATTATTGCCATGCAAAAATTCTGGAATTTCCAAATGAAATGCAATAATAAATGTTATCTCAAAAGTCGGTCAAAAATATCTTATTAACTTTTTTGGTCACATGCTCCACATTTGTCAGAAAAATTCACCATTTGCGTAACTAGTAGCTTGGCTTTTGGCCAAAGATTGATCGTTAAGGCGAATGTCAATGGAAGATTAGTTATAGGACTGTTATCGGGCGGTTCCACTAACCGTGTAACTGAAGTAGGTATCGTTAAATGTTAGTAGGTTGGTCGAACTAGGTTATAACATCGGTATTAACATTTCGCTTCGGTATCTGCATTAGTTTTCTCCGCTGTTTCCTGCATAATATCGAATAGCAGGGAAAACATTTCTCTCTCGGGTCAAAACATTCGACTAGATAGTAGAGTAGATAATAGAGTAGATACTAGAGTAGATAATAGAGTAGATAATAGAGTAGATAATAGAGTAGATAATAGAGTAGATAATAGGGTAGATAATAGAGTAGATAATAGAGTAGATAATATAGTAGATAATAGAGTAGATAATAGAGTAGATAATAGAGTAGATAATAGAGGAGTAGATAATAGACTAAATGGAAAAGAAAATATGTTTTTGGATCATTATTTAATCAATTATTGAATGAAAATAGTAATGGAAACCTTAAGAACTTAATAGTATAAAACATGAGCGTTTTTGGTGTATTAAAAATACGTCATGTAATTTGAAACGAGTCACCAAATTATGCACGGTTTCTTAGCTCGGGATTATTACACCTCAAAGGCAATTGCGGGCCGGCTCCGATGTGTTAATGCTGAACGGCTCTAAAGGTGAGATTCCGTTTCCATTTTGACGTTATCCAATTTAGTTAAAAGATTTCCAAGAATGAGCACGAATAAGGATTTAATTTTATTCCCATTTTTGAAGACTCTTCGTTACACTACTTGTGGATTTCAACGAACACGTCGACAGGGACTTGAATTACGCTGTTAAAGGCCAAAACCCGATGTTTATTTGAGCAATTTTTTAAGTTAATTTCATTTGTAGCATAGTTAAGGCGAGGCCAGTTCACGATTTGATGAAAAGATTGATTTTTGAACTTCCAATGTGAAGAACTGGTGTAGAATTCTACTTCACAAAAATTACTGTAGACTGAAAAAGAAACAAAGAAACACAATAACCGAACAGAATATTGAAAAATGGCTTGGGTACTCTGTAAATAAATCCTGAATAACACCATAAAAATAAACTTAAAATCGTCAGATTTCGTTATTTTTAACGACAGTGATATGATTTTTTATGCAAAAAGGATAGCTTTTTTATTGATCTAACACAATAACCGAGTACATTTTTAATAAATGATCCAGTATTTCAGAAATCAATAAAAATGTACTAAATTTCGTCAAATTTCTGGCGAAGCGACAATTAAAGCAATGCAATATTCAACCTTATTCTAAAGACATAGTGAAAGAGTAAATTTCGGGAACTGCCTCGCCTTAAAAATAGGCATAATATTATGAAGATTACACGCGCCGGCGCTGCAGAACGTGCTATACCTTTTGCTAAGCAAAGATTAAATCTTTAGTTTATTAGTGCAGTGGGTCGAACGGGAATCGCAATTTCCCGTTAGACCCACCAGTGGGTAATGCAGTCGGTCCACGGGTCATTTGGGAAATATTCACCGACTGTTACGGGTTTAAACGGCATGCAATCGATTGTGAGAATTATGCTTTTTTTTTGTTTTTTTGGTAAGACTTCATAACTTGAAATATCACCACGCAGGCGCCCAAACTTTGACAGCTGCACTATGTATGTATATGTCACACAAATATTTCCCTAATGACCCGTGGACCCACTGGCTCTACCCACTGGTGGGTCGAATGTCCATCGAGATAGCTTGTTTTTTATTTTTTTATCAAAACTAGAACATTACATTATGGGGATTGTCAACCACGTGGTCTCCATACAAACGGCGATAACGTTTCCCACCCTCTAAACCTTAACCTACAGTAATTAATTTTTGGTATTTTTTTGAAATGCCTAAATACTAGGGCTGTACGTTTTGATTTTTTAAATATCTATAATAGATTTCGAAATATTTGCATTTTAGTGATTTCATACAAAACACAGAAGTGCCAATATTTTCAAATCTACAATGAATATTTTAAAAATCAAAACGTACAGCCCTAGTTTTTAGGCATTTCAAAAACATACCAAAAATTAATTGCTGTAGGTTAAGGTTTAGAGGGTGGGAAACGTTATCGCCGTTTGTATGGAGACCACGTAGTTGACAATCCCCTTAATGATGCATCGTAGTATGTTGATGTTGTTGTATGTTGATTGTACAAGTGTTAAATTCCTCAATTGGTTCCAGACGGGTGCAGCCACAACCGCGCGTGGCGACTGTACGCAGAGTCGGTGGCTAACCCCGCTGGCTTCCCAGCCACGCTCTGTAGGAGCTCTGCATTCAGCAGGTGTTCTAAACAGACGGACGGATACTTGGGAATCGGAGCCAGACCCCCGTGAGTTGCAAACAAATTTTTATAGGTCTTTATTGTGGGGCATCATGATGATCCTGAGCCATTTTAATGTCCTTGCTGCTAGGGCACAGATCGCGGGACCAATGAGGATTGGTAGGACTACAAATGCAGCCAGCCCCCTAACCAAATTTTCGTTATCGCAACGCTTCGAAATATGTATGGAATTGCGAAAGCTACTTTTTCTAGGGGGTCAGAACCATCATTCATTATTGTGCCTTCCTAAGCGCGAGGAAGAGCTCGAGATAATTATTTATGTGACGCTCATCCGAGCTCTTAGGGTCCTACTGGATCGGTTATAGTAAAATAGTGTTTCTTTCTCATGGTTAAACTTGTTAGTCAAGAAAAATGACGGGTAGTCATTGTGTTATGCTTAGTTGGTTTTACCTATTTTGGGTAAAGCGGTTTTCTCCGAGGCGTTTTGCGTTCAGAGTCTAATATGGTCTTATGCGTCGAAAGATCATCTCAAGCGCAATCTATGTGCTGATTGTGCCGATTTGCTGCTAAACCACAAAATACATCTAAACCATAAAATACTTTGTCTGTGTGCTAAACATTAGGCGAGGTTTTTAATAGTATCACACGGGTGTTACATTTTTTATCTGCGTTTCTACAATACCTACAGGTGTCTCTAAATACCAACTTCCTTTTTTTGCAGGATGTCCGGGAGAATGTACGTTGAAACAAATGAAAGACCACCATTTGCAAAAAATAGGCTGTAGACTTTTGTTTTAATCAAGGCTGTAATAATAATATCGTCATACCCAGAAGAGTGTGTGCTATTCTTGTGCCAATGAAATTGTGATATTTAGAAGTAGTGTTAAATAAAAGTAATTTTATTGTTCTCTTATTTATTTTCATTTAAAATCATTTTTCCCTTTTTTTACTTATTATCTTTTTATTTCACTCTAAACGTGCACATGTTTTCGTTTCATTTGCGTTACTTTCATCAGTTTACAAATACGGTACGTATCTAAGGTGGGTACCAAACAAAACAAACATTCACGCAGCCAAATTATGCGTACAAGACTGCACATGGTGAAGATCTTTCTTGAGGAACCAGTCTTTCATCGTTGCCCCTTTGCAGTCCTCCATGTCTTTGTACAGAGATGCCAAGTGCCAACATCTTGCCATGTCCACATTTTCCACTAATCGAGGGAAAGCCATTTCCACAAGGTATTCTTCGTATTCATTCATTATTGGGATATTGAACTACCGGCATATACCCTTGTCATTCAGAAGAACGTCGATGGCTAGATAGCTAGGAGAAAACAGTGGAAATAAGTTTGTGGGCTAGTGGTAAAGTGATAAGATCAAAATTAGTATAAGCATTTTAAGCACCTACAACTTAGTAAAAACAAGCATTATATAAAAAATCACGTCAAAACTTTTACATTTCACATAGAACAATTTCATCAGAAATACGAAGCCACAAAAAAAAACATTATCCTAAGTTTGCATAAGCGCAGTCGTCAAAACGTTCATTAGATCTTGGAGTGAAGAACTGAACTTGGCAGGCATCCAGTCTGCCAGAAGAACAGCAATAAGTTCGATGCCAGTTCAACGTCATTTTTAGCTTCTCACACAGATCTATAGCCAGATTGACAAGGGTCGTTTCAGGTACGTTCATCTTCGGTAGACCTAAGTTCTTAGCGATTCCACCACCTCCTAGCTCCACCGTATTCGCGATAAACCTGAAGGGGAAAAGCTTGGTGTATTTGATGCTTGTTGTGAATTATTGAAGTAGCTATAGTCAGCTTATGATTTCTAAGTATTTTTTTAACATACCTAATCAAAAGTTAGGGGAAAGGTGACATTTACTATCAACACGTTTTGCTATCTGCAAAATCGATAATTATAATGTAAGGTAGGTTAGATAAAATCAAAGCAATTACAAGGCAGGGGAAATAACTTGGCTAGGATCTGTTTCGACGAAGCCGGTGACCCTCGGTATATCCTTGCAGAGCAGAGCATGAGCCACCTTTGTGACTGTCATTACATTAGTCTGTGTATCAAAATATAGATTTAGTCTGTGGTACATGGTATGTAAACTTTAAAAAAAATAAATGTCAGTCTGTTGCGAACTAATTCACGTGTTTTATTAGAGGTTATGGGCTTATCCCAATTTATCAGTTATTATAGGGTTTATAATAGATAAATTACGTAGTTTCGCGGAAACATGGCTTCAAATTACATTGCCAGTGTGCCAAAGTTAAAAGGCAGGGAGAATTATGACGAGTGGTGTTTTGCGGCTGAAAACTTGTTGGTTTTGGAGGGAATGGACAAGTACATCAAACCAACACCCGGTTTAGAAATAAAGCTTGTTGATGACGCCAGAACGAAGGCAAAACTAATATTAACGATTGATCCTACTTTGTACGTGCATATTAAGAACACCAAGAGCTCAGCAGAATTATGGAATGTGTTAAAGACCGGCGAGAGCGTGAGCTTCACTCAGGTCCGCTGCTTTGGGACAGTAACTGGAGCACCTTGTCACGGCCGTTTGCACGGCTCGGACGGAATGCGTCATCAATTCTGCGTTGTGCTGGAGGGCAAACGTTAAGAGGATTGAAGTAAGTTCGATTAAAAGCCAGTTCGGCGGATTACGAGGCACGAACACGTGTGTAAGGTTTCTTTGGGATTTTAGTATTAAGGTTAATAGTCTTGTGCCGATTGTCGACTTTTCAAGAGCACACATTATTTTCAATGTGCCCTATGTACCTTTGTTCACCTGCTAGATTTTCGATTTCGTTAGCCTGCGTAGTGAATTCCCTTCTTAGCTGCGTTCTTTTTCGCCGCAGCGCAATCATTATTATTTTTGTCCAAATTCACGGTCGCCACAATGTTATAAATAATGAAAGATGGGCTGGGCTTAAATATTGCTATATTTAAAGATCACAAAACAGGGAACTATATTTTTAACATAAAATTAAAATCTACGAAGAATAACAGGCAAACCGTTGCTAAGTTACCTAAACCATAGACCAAGAATTTTCTTCTTGGTCTATGCCTAAACGGAAAAAACACAGTGTAGAGAACAAAGTATGTACCTTAATGGTCACAGCATAAAAATAACCCGTCACAAATCTATATATATAAAATTCAAAGTCCTGACTGACTGACTGACTGACCGACAAAATTCACCCCCCAAGAGGGTGAAACGGGGGTCCAAAGTTTGTATGAAAGTCCCTCAGTTTTATAGCTAGGATCTTCAAATTCTGTGATTAGGCTGACCATTGAAAATTAATAAATATGGGTCTCAGCGTTTTTCAAAATTCTACCCCCGAAGGGGTCAAAAGGGGGATGAAGTTGTGTATTGAAGAAAATCCTTTATATTTGAAAGTAAAAGTCGCTAAATTTATAATTTAGGCTTATGGATGGAAATCTAACGCAACGTATATTATTATTGTAAGTATTTCAACCCCTATGGGGATGAAATGGGGGTGAAAAGGGGTAAAAAAACCCAAAAATAGATATGGATGTCGTTCTTGAGGTTTTATGGGATGGTGATTGCGAAAATGAGATTTATTTTGAAGTCCAACACGGTGGACATGATTTAACCCCTAAAGGGGTGAAAATGGGGTTCAAATTTTGTATGGAAAAATAATATAAAATAGACATTACAACTTTAAAATTCGTAGGAGCATGTCTAAAAATAAATAGGCAAACACATATTTTGTTATTTTGAAAATCATGCCTTAAGGTGTAAATGGGGTAAGTAAACATGAAAATCGATGTAGATGTCGTTCTTGAGGTTTCATGAGATGGTGATTGCGAAAATGACATTTATTTTGAAGTCTAACACGGTGGACATGATTGGACCTTCTTGGAGGACAAAACTCTGGACATGCACATCCAGGGGACGGGGACGGGGACGGGAAAGGGATTATAATATCTCTGGATACATTTCTGAATATTATAAACTAGCTTCCGCCCGCGACTTCGTCCGCGTGGACATTCGATAAAATCCTCATGTTTAATTTAATTAAATTCTGATCAGCCGTTTTTACGTGATTAGGCGGGTCTCCACCAAGCGAGCAGCCTCGTGCGAGGCCCGTGCGGCAAACGTCCTGCCTCGCGAGGCAGCGCGCTTGGTGGGAACCCGCCTAATCACGTAAAAACGGCTGATCAGAATGCCCTCATGAATCCTCATGTTTAATGAAATTAAACATGAGGATTACATAAATTTTATCGAATGTCCACGCGGACGAAGTCGCGGGCGGAAGCTAGTATAGTGAATAAGTATGAAAGTTATAGATTATACTTCGTATTTCCTGTGTATCTTATTATTAGAATAACTTACCGATATATTTTAATATTTGTATTATTAGTTATAACTAGACTGGGTCCAGTCCAGGGTCTGATGATGGAGCCGGAAGAAGGCCACAGGAAGTCTATGATAAAACCATGCTAGGGGTGGGCTCGGGATGGAACCATGGGGTGGCTTGGGGTGGGCTCGAGAGGGGCTCGGGTGGATTCAAGGGGGGCTCGGGGTGGGGCCGAGGGGGGCTTGGGGTGGGCTCAAAGGGGTTCGGGGTGGGTCTAGGGGGGGTTGGTGGTGGGTTTGAGGGAAGCTTGGGGTGGCCTTGAGAGGGGCTTGGGGTGGGCTTGGGGTGGGCTAGAAAGGAGGTGAGGGTGGGTTCGAGTGGGCTTAAGGGGGGTTCGGGGTTGGGTCTAGGGGACTCGGGGTTGGCTCGAGGGGATGCTCGGGGTGGGTTCAAGGGGGGGCTCGATCAGTGGCGTGCCCAGGCCTACAGGGTAGAGCAAGCCCGAACCCTCAAATCAAGCAATTTTTTTTACCAGCTCAAGCAAAAAAACAATGCATAATTTTTTTTTATACGATGATCTTTACCAAAATATCGATGCGACATACCCCAGCGCCATCTAGACTAATTCATAGATAACTCTCAAAAAATCACCAAAAGCACCGCCCTTAAGCTTACTTTAATTATTCACAAAATGCTAGATGGCGTGACTTTATCGAATTATATTATTGTGTAATCAAAACTAAATTTCTCGTGTGTCACTCATAATAAATATCTAAATCAATTCACAAAATAATAGCGTCACTGAGCTTTTGCTAGATAATTTCAATCCTATCTCCTGCATTCCAAACAAACATTATTGTCGTTCAAATGAAAGACGCAAAACTAACCTTACTTATTTATGTTTATAAGAACAACCAACAATGTAAACAAGTCCACTACAAAATTACGATACTTACATTGAAGAATATTATATTTCTTTGCAAAATACTCAAATGAAAAGGTTTATTACCGGACTGCAAGGAAAGAGTTATTTTGTATTTCTCTTGTATCGACTCGACTCGTGGACACTTTCACAGAGAATAAACATTTTAATCCATCACATAAAACCATTATCAATCTTTAAACTGAAATTTAAACTCATTTTTAACACAAAAACACTATTTTAGGCAAAACACTTGTTGTTTCAAAACAGCTGTCGTCACAGATTGAAACAACTTCACACTCCTCAGCGCGTTGTGCAGTCTACCGAACTGGAGCGAACTTCGGAGGCAAGCCGGCTTTCGCTCGGCATTGTGTAGTTCTCATAGAATCTATAGATACGTACAGCAGTACTATGTATGCGGGTAGCACTTTTGTTGATGTTAGAAGAGAGCGGATATATACTAGTTCCCGCGTTGGGCACTCACCAAGATGAACCGCGACCTAGCCGAGGAGGCGGCCTTAGTTCAGGCGTGGAACTTAGAGGACGGACGCCTAGACGCCATGAACGTGGATGACAGGGCAGAACGCCTAACCGCCTCGATAACGAAAGTGTGTAATGCCTCCATGCCACGCGTAAAAGGCCTCCCTCCAAAAAGGCGCGTGTATTGGTGGACCGAGGAACTGTCTACCCTCCGATCAGCCTGCCTGGCAGCCAGAAGAGCCTATCAACGCTGCAGACGTCGTCGAGGACGAGTCGCAGGGGAGGAGCTCCATCTCCGGCAGGCATTTGTGCAGGCCAAAACAGCCCTTTCAGTGGGGATCCGTAGGGCGAAAACTTCGGCGTGGGAAGAGTACCTGGAAGACTTGAATAGAGATCCGTGGGGGCGGCCTTATAGGATGTTCAGGAGTAGGCTGCGCAATCAGGCGCCTCCAATGGAGTCGATGGACCAAGTACTCCTCACAAGGGTTGTCGAGGGTCTTTTTCCCTCTAACATTCCTCCTGTGCCTCCACTGGTAAGGGATTTGCCGCAGGTGGCTGACCCGGCTCAGGGTTTCTTCCCGGTCACGGAGGAGGAGATGAGAGAAGGGATTGACCGCCTCCGAGCAAAGAAGAAGGCCCCTGGTCCCGATGGCATCCCGGGGCGATTGCTTCCAATCGCCCTCGAACACCTGGGCCAACACGTTCGAGAATTGTTCGACGCCTGCCTAAGGTCCGGGTAATTCCCAAGGAGATGGAAGAGGGGGAGACTATGCCTTCTGAAAAAGGATGACAGGCCCCCGGACTCCCCGTCCGCGTATAGGCCAGTGGTGTTGTTGGACGAGCTAGGTAAGATGCTGGAGCGAATCATCGCGGACAGAGTCGTCCACCACCTAGACACGGAGGGACCTAACCTGTCCGACCGACAGTTCGGGTTCAGAAGGCAGAAATCTACGATAGACGCCATCCTCGCCTTAAAGGAGACGACACAGAGGGCGATAAATAGAGGGGAGAGAGTTGTTGCCGTCTCTTTGGACATTAAAAACGCGTTCAATTCTCTTCCCTACAGCGTTGTCCAGGATGCCCTAAAATATCACGGCGTCCCCCCCTATCTAGCTCGCATAATAGAGCAATATCTGCAAGATAGGGAGGTGGTCTTCCCCGCCCCAGACGGGCAACTCAGGATACGCGGCATGGAATGTGGTGTTCCCCAGGGGTCGGTCTTGGGGCCGCTCCTGTGGAATCTAGGCTACGACTGGGTGCTTCGCGGTGCCTTCCTCCCCCGGCATGATGTCATCTGCTATGCAGATGACACCCTTGTAACTGCCCGGGGTAGAGATCTTGCAGAGGCAAAGTACCTGGCCAAGATCGGGGCAGAGCATATTATCCGCCGAATTAGGAGACTGGGCTTGGAAGTGGCAGTGGCGAAGACGCAGGCCATCGTTTTTCATGGCCCGAGGCAGGGGCCCCCCCCTGGCGAAGACATGGTGGTGGATGGGGTTGTGATACCTCTGCGACCACATATGCGGTACCTGGGGCTGGTGCTGGATAGCCGCTGGAATTTCAGCGAGCATTTTCGACAGCTGGCCCCCAGACTAGTAAGTGCCGCAGCGGCATTAGGGAGACTCCTGCCGAACTTAGGCGGCCCAAACCAGAGCTGCCGCAAATTGTTCGCAGGAGTCATACGGAGTATGGCCCTGTACGGGGCGCCAGTGTGGGCGGACGCCCTCACCGTGGAGAACAGGGCTGCTCTTCGTCGACCGCAAAGGGTCATCGCCTCCCGAATCATACGAGGATACCGTACGGTGTCGGGGACGGCAGCATGCGCCCTCGCCGGTGCACCTCCCTGGGAACTAGAAGCCCAAGTACTCTCGGAGGTGTACAGGCGAAGGAGAGATATTAGAGAAAGGGGCGAAAGCCTGGCCCCTGAAGAAAGGTCACAAGTCCGGCGTGACGCAGAGGAGCAGATGCTCCAAAATTGGGAGCTCCAACTACAAACCCCGTTTGCGGGGCATAGGACTGTTGATGCCATTCGCCCGGTCCTCAAGCAGTGGCGAGATAGGGAGCATGGCTCCCTGACATACAGGATGACACAGGTACTTACCAGGCACGGTTGCTTCGGTAAGTACCTGTGCCGAATACGGAGAGAGGCTGCTCCGGTGTGCCATGACTGCGGTGCACCGGTCGACACCACGGAGCACACTTTAGCCGAGTGTCCGATGTGGTCGTCACAGCGACAAGAGTTAGTGGCGGTCGTTGGAGGAGACCTCTCGCTTCCTAGCGTGGTAAACGCCATGCTGGGGAGTGACAGGTCATGGCAAGCGATGGTCTCCTTTTGTGAGAACGTCATCTCGCAAAAGGAGGCCTCGGAGCGGATCCGAGAGGCCTCGAAGGGGCTCAAGGGGGGTTTGGGGCAGGGCTTGAAATTGGTTCAAAATTAACCTTTATTATAAAGGTTAAACCGGTTTTATCGAAAAATTCCGTTCCGGTACGGAACTAAATACAAGCGATCATATCATAGGGGATTCTCAGAAATCGTGAAAAAATCTTTAGGGTCAATTCAGGCTGGGAGAGCGCAGTGAATTTTCGTTCTTCGAAATTTTCTTTCTTTCTTCTTTAAAAAAAACATAAAAATCCAAGATGGCGGCCAACTTTTTTGTTTTTGGGCCGATTTCGATGAAACTCTGTTTTTGGTACGATTTTGACAAGAAAATGGCAGAGCAATTTTAAAAATATAAAAAAATCCAAGATGGCGGCAAACTTTTTTGTTTGTGGGCCGATTTTAATAAAATTCGGTTTTTGTTACAATTTTGACAAGAAAACGGCAACGCAATTATAAAAATATAAAAAATCCAAGATAGCGGCCAACTTTTTTGTTTGTAGGCCGATTTTAATGAAACTCGGTTTTTGTTACTATTTTGACAAGAAAACGGCAACGCAATAATAAAAAAATAAAAAATCCAAGATGGCGGCCAACTTTTTTGTTTGTGGGCCGATTTCGATGAAACTCTGTTTTAGGTACTATTTTCACAAGAAAACAACAACACTATGTGAACAATATAAAAATTTAAAGATGGCGGCCAACTTTTTTGATTGGGGGCCGATTTCGATGAAACTCGGGTTTTAGTACTAATTTGACAAGAAAACAGCAACGCAGTGTATAAAAAAAATATAAAAAAGCAAAGATGGCGGCAAATTTTTTTGCGTTTAACATTGCGTTGTTATTTCCTTGTCACAATAGTACCAAAAACCGAGTTTCATCGTCCAAGAAGGCGGCCAACTTTTTTGTTCGTGGGCCGATTATGATGAAACTCGGTTTTTGTAACTATTTTGAAAAGAAAACGGCAACGCAATTTTAAAAATATAATAAATCAAAGATGTCGGCCAACTTTTTTGTTTGTAAGCCGATTTCGATGAAAGTCGGTTTTTGGTACTATTTTGACAAGAAAACAGCAACGCAGTGTATAAAAAAAATATAAAAAAGCCAAGATGGCGGCTAATTTTTTGCGTTTAACATTGCGTTGTTATTTCCCTGTCAAAATAGTACCAAAAACCGGGTTTCATCGAAATCAGCCCACAAACAAAAAATTTGGCCAACATATTGGATTTCTTAATATTTTTAATATTGCGTTGTTATTTCCTTGTCAAAATATTACCAAAAGCAATAATTTTACAATTATACAGGCATAAATATCATTTACTTATTGTTTTATTGTATCCTCGATGGATCAAAATATTTCGATTGTACACGAATATTAATAACTCTATTTTATGTGTAAAAAAAAGAAGATTCATTCAATAACCATAGAAGATATGCATTTTAAGTAATTTAAGTACTTACTACTAAGAATCTTATATTCATAATGCTCGAGTAGGTGTACTACTCGTACGAAGATTAAATTGAGCGCAAGCGGACCACTGTTAAAGCTTAGATGTGTGCGTGAACCGCGCAAGTCCGTCGATCGCTGTGTGGGTAGCGCTTCGATACCTAATTTTGACTCGCGCCCGCGGCGTAAGGGCCCCTTAAGGAATTATTAACTGTATTAGGAATATAAGTTGACCCCGACCGAGAACTACTCAGAGGGCACTTCCTTGTTCAAATATCTGAACATGTCAATGTCGTAAGCACCAATGTCACCTTCAAGGTAAACCCACACGAGGAAACTGCTATTATTCAACTAGCACACACAAATTTTGCACAATGTTACTTCATGTATTGACTTGGAACTTGAACAAACGGTAGCGTATGATTATTTTATTTTATTTTATTTTATTGTATTTGGGAAATTAACAGACAAATAACTTAATGTATAAGACTATGGATAATCCTATGCTAATTAAAAATTTCCACAGATAGTTTTAGAAAAAATATTTAAAAAATCTTGAGCTCACATCATATGAGTAGGAATAAACTAAAATATTACAAATTAAGGTAGTTTTTACACACTTGAACACTACAGTAATATGCAGAAAGTAAATTATATATTTAAAGTACAAAGATGATATACTTAGGTAGGTACTTACTAGAAAAAGAAAAGAAAAATACATGTTTATAGTGTTACTTACTTAAAGTTAACAAAAAACATTGCAAACGCTTAAAAATAAACAAAACTCAAATTTTGTCATTAAAAGTTAATGCTGATTAAAGTATTGTTCACTTAGAAGTCGCTTAACCTTTCGACAGCTGGTACAAAACAAGTCAAGGTCATCAGATGCAACACTGTTAAGGCGCTGCTTAATCGAATTTTCTGGTTTTTGAGGGGGTGCGGCAGACGAAGCGGTGTGCGAGTGCAGCGGCGCCCCTCCCGCGCCGCACCTCACCTGCGAGTGCAGCGGTGTAGACTGGGCCGCATTTAGAAAATTTTTGTTTGATTTTAAATTATTTGCTGTTATGAATAAATGTCATGTTCTCTGATCAGTCCAGGGTGAACAAAACTTTGAATTATATTTTGAGATATTACATAATAAGAACCTATACTTTATATCACGTAAACGAGCTTTGAGAGTTATAAAAATTAGTTATAATATTTTTCTATACAAAATTTGAACACCATTTTCACCCCTTATCAATCACCAATCATGTCCACCGTGTTGGACTTCAAAATAAATGTTATTTTTGCAATCGTCAAAATATTTATTTAAAGGTTTTTTACCCCTTTTCATTCATTTCATGCGTTAGATTTCCATCCATAAGCCTAAATTATAAATTTAGCGATATTTACTTCGAAAATGAAGGATTTTCTACAATACATAACTTCATCCGCCTTTTGACCCCTTTGGGGGTAGAATTTTAAAAAACGCTGAGACCCGTATTTATTAATTTTCAATCGTCAGCCTAAACAGAAAATTTGAAGATCCTAGCTTAAAAGCTGAGGGACTTTCATACAAACTTTCATCCCTTCTTTCATCTCCTTAGGGATGGAAGTTTCAAAAATCCTTCCTTAGTGGATGCCTGCACTGTATAAGGTATCTGTGTGCAAAATTTTAAGTCTCTAGATCAAGCGGTTTGGGCTGTGCGTTGATAGATCAGTCAGTCAGTCATTCAGTTTACGATTTTATATATTAAGAAGATAAGATAGTAGGGTGAATATGCCTAATACCAGCCCCCCATGGATTTTCAACTTTGAATCTCTGTTGTTGCCACAATCGCGGTCTTAAAAATATTGTTGACACAGTTTTAGGTAGGTTGATTAGTCTTTATTACGAAAGTAGTAGTTAGTATTACGAAATTTTGTGGGAAAAAAAAAATAAAAAAATATTAAAAACACGACTGTATGACAAAAACGAACTAAAAAGTTAAATAATAAGAGTGTCATTGCAGTCGGGGGACCGTTTCATGGAACAATTTTTGATCATAGGGGTCCCCCGACTGCAATGACACTCTTGTTTTTTAACTTTTTAGTTAGTTTTTGTCAGGCAGTTGTGTTTTTAATATTTTTTAATTTATTTATTTTTATTTCACAGATTTTAGTGACAAATTTTATATTAAGATAAATATTTTAATAGAAAATACTAGAAAAAATCGACTCACCCGTCTGAACTTTTCTATTAAAATATTTATCTTAATATAAAAATAGCATTGTGAATGCCTAAAATCTAAAAATTCCAATTCCAAAACGCTGACTTGCATTTTGTCAGTATGTACACAGGGTAATATGCCTAGTTAGCCGGCCGCCTCCAGTTATCCGGCCCCCCAACAGTTTTTCGAATAAAATAAGAAATTCGTGGCAATTTCTTAACAATTTGGATATTTTCCTGGCAACACTGTTATCGATCTATCGAATGGTATGGACGCCACTAGCGAAACGTTACGTAATATTTTATAATTTGTGTTTACGTTGAAGCCCGCATCCGGGTCGATTTCGCAAGTGGAGATAAAAAAAATAGTGGAGAGCTCTTGCCAAATAGTCAATATTGTCCTTCAGGGCATCGTTAAAAGGTAAATATTTAGTTTGTTCTCAAGGTATGTTGTTATTTATTACTGTTTTAATGTTAAATATGGCTTAATAAGCAGATATTTAGTAATATCAAGGGGCCGCCTTACTAGACAACGAAACCACATGTTTCCAGTATATCGGCCGGGGGCCGGTTAACTGGGACTGAGCTCGATATAATGTTTTGTCTCTTTTTGATAAAAGAGGGATTCTATAGAAGAATGTATAATGCTATCCCTTTTTATTAAATTTATAGTACTTTGTGTCTAGTACTCGGCCGTCTAAATGTGCTTGTATATGAAGTTGATTTTTTTTGTATGGAAACGGGTGGCCGGATCTACTGGGTGCTTGCCCAGTGTACCGGCCTCCTCGTATACACTAGGAGGCCGGTATACTGGCTATCCTGCAAAATACTACTAGTACACCTGCCAGCTTTGAAATTTATCTACTAATAATATTAATTGTTTGTCTCTTGTTATTTCCGATGTGTATTTTAGCGAATTACTCAAACGATCGCTACTGCATTGAACGATGTGGTTTTTTCTTCTCGTCATGTTCTTTGAAAGGCGGCCGGTATACTGGGCAATAGAAATAGGAGGGCCAGAAATAGAAACAGGGGGGCCGGGCACTGGGCAAATCGTACTTTTTTAGAAAATAATTTCTAATGACAAAACCGACTAATGATAAAATAGTTGGGATCATTACTGTTTGTGTAGGTACCGAGTGCAGACTGCAGACCGAACTCGAGGCGCGTAGGTATTTGATCGAAGTATGGCTCGCTTTTCGACTATTTGTATGAATTTGGAATAGGGTGGATATGCCTAACTCCAGCCCCCCCCCTAATTCCAGCCCCCAATACGTTTTTGCTTTGCTTTAATTAAAAAACAATAAAAATCGGAAACTGTTTAATGGAGCCACATCCCTAGTTAATCCTCGACGTTGGAAATTAGTATTACCCCGTCACGACACCTACAATTCACACAACGACCAAAAATGTTTACCGAGACCGAATAGAGGTGACTATGTTTGAAAAACAGCATAAAACATCGATCGATGCGAACTTTGGGAAGTGTGTTTATGAAGGCAAGATGCAATTTTTTAGAGTTTTAAACTTTGATATTAGTTATAGATTAGTTAGATAACGTTTTAAGATTACAAGTTTGCAGTTAAATTTACTAATTTCGAAAAAACTTGGGGGGCTGGAGTTTGACTATGTGATTTTCCAAAACTTTCTATTATCAGCCGGGAGCTGATGTTGGGTATTTAACTTTCGTTTAAGAAATCAATCTCATCTTAATTTGCTCGACTTTAGGTTGGAATTTGTAGTGCTATTCACTAGAATTACTAACCCTGCACCCAATGGCCTAAATACAGCCGGGTGAATAATGTTTAATTCCTAAGTTATTTGTTCTTCAAATTAGGGGCTGATATTAAGAAATACATAAGAACCTAACATCAGCCGGTCATCAAAACTTTACGGCAATATACAGGGTGTTTTTAAATGTTTTTTTTTTGTTTTTTTTTTTTTATATTAGACTAGCTTCCGCCCGCGACTTCGTCCGCGTGGACATTCGATAAAATCCTCATGTTTTAATTTCATTAAATTCTGATCAGCCGTTTTTACGTGATTAGGCGGGTTCCCACCAAGCGCGCTCGCCTCGCGAGGCAGGACGTTTGCCGCACGGGCCTCGCACGAGGCTGCTCGCTTCGTGGGAACCCGCCTAATCACGTAAAAACGGCTGATCAGAATTTAATGAAATTAAAACATGAGGATTTTATCGAATGTCCACGCGGACGAAGTCGCGGGCGGAAGCTAGTTTATAATATTCAGAATTGTATCCAGAGATATTAGTATCCCGTTCCCGTTCCCTCCCTGTCCCTGTCCCCGTCCCCTGGATGTGCATGTCCAGGTCCAATCATGTCCACCGTGCGACTTCAAAATAAATGTTATTTTCGCAATCACCATCCCATGAAACCTCAAGAACGACATCCACATCGATTTTCATGTTTACTTACCCCATTTACACCTTAAGGGATGATTTTCAAAATAACAAAATATGTGTTTGCCTATTTATTTTTAGACATGCTCCTACGAATTTTAAAGTTGTAATGTCTATTTTATATTATTTTACCATACAAATTTTGAACCCCATTTTCACCCCTTTAGGGGTTAAATCATGTCCACCGTGTTGGACTTCAAAATAAATCTCATTTTCGCAATCACTATCCCATAAAACCTCAAGAACGACATCCATATCGATTTTTATGTTTACTCACCTCATTTACCCCTAAGTGGTTAATTTTCAAAATTACAAAATATTATGTTTGCCTTTTTATTTTAAGATGTGCTCCTACGAAGTTTAAAGTTGTAATGTCTATTTTATATTATTTTTCCATACAAAATTTGAACCCTATTTTCACCCCTTTTGGGGTCAAATCATGTCCACCGTGTTGGACTTCAAAATAAATGTCACTTTTGCAATCGTCATCCCAGAAAACCCCAATAACGACATCCATATCTATTTTTGGGTTTTTTACTCTCTTTTCACCCCCATTTCATCCCCATAGGGGTTGAAATACTACCAATAACAATATACGTTACGTTAGATTTAAAGCCATAAGCCTAAATTATAAATTTAGTTATTTTTACTTCGAATATAAAGGATTTTCTTCAAAACACAACTTCATCCCCCTTTGACCCCTTCGGGGGTAGAATTTTGAAAAACGCTGAGACCTGTATTTATTAATTTTCAATGTTCAGCCTAAACACAAAATTTGAAGATCCTAGCTTCAAAACTGAGGGACTTTCATACAAACTTTTGACCCCCGTTTCACCCCCTTGGGGGGTGAGTTTTGAAAAATCCTTTCTTAGTGCACCCCTAGACCGCAAAAGGAACCTATGTGCAAAATTTCAAGTCTCTAGGTTCAGCGGTTTGGGCTGTGCGTTGATATCTCAGTCAGTCAGTCAGTCAGGACTTTGAATTTTATATACATAGATGTAAAAAAAAACATAATAATCAAAATCATACTTATTATCATCATAATAATCAATCATAGAAACAGAAAAGAAATTCAATTCAAAAATTGTATATCGATATTCACTTCTTGGAAAACGCTTTTATAGGTTTCAAATAATTAAAACGATCTCGTACTCGTTGATTATTGTATAAGTTATTTTTTATTACGCAATATTTAATATATTTATATATTCTAAGTTGATTAATATCTACAGGAGAGGTATAAGTTTCAATGACTTGTTATGGGAACCATAATTTTAAAGCCTCTAGTATTTTATTATCATTATTAGAGTTACCAAACGAATATTCTTTAATCTCATACAAACATGGTTGTTTTATTTTGGAACAGCCTGTACCCGACTGGAATTAGGGAACAAAGCGGCTGATATTAGGGCAAAGACGGCTGGAATTAGGGTTTTTCGCCCGTCGTGCATTTAAACGATTCTCTTTTTTTTTCCACAAAACTACGTAAACCATAAAACTAAGTACTATTTTCGTAATAAAGATCAATCAAGCTACCTAAAACTGTATCAACAATAATTTTAAGACTGTAATTGTGGCAGCAACAGAGATTCAAAGTTGAAAAATCTTAGGGGGGGCTGGTAATAGGCATATTCACCTTACTTGGATTTGTAAATTTTTTTTTGTTTTCTAATTCTACGACACATCCGTCGCAATTCATTGTTCCTTTTGTTTCCCATTTTACACACACACAATACATGAATAAATAATAATAAATAATAATAATAATACAGTCAAGTTCGTACAAAACTAGGTACCTATAAAAACAAGTCACAGTCACAAGACGTAAAACTACACTAAATCTATTTTATTTATAACTAAAACCTAAAACTACAAATCAAACACCTAAAACTATTACTTGGCACTAAATAAAATTATTTATTTACTTAAAACAAACAAAGTTTGGAAAGACGAGACCGACCACGCTACGATATGAAATGAAAAGTACAGCCCCATTCTCAATACCACCCGATGCATGCCCCCGGCCCCCGCGCGCCAGATCTCTGTGTTTGCCGAAAACTAGCAAATATTTTTCTAAGTGCATTGCTCTTTACATTTTTCAGGCGCTAAAAAACCTGTTTATTTTGATTTTAATAGTGATCCATAACATTAACATTCTTTTTTTTTATATAACTCTTTAATTCGTCTTATGTTCGATTTATAATTTGAGAAAAATATGCTAGTTGCCGCTGAAAATATCGAGTACTACGCGACGAAAAATCTTTTTAGAAAAATCATTTTTTTTCATTAACTAAGCTTTTACTTGAAATTTTTTATAGCTAAGTATCTAATTCAGGATATGTCAAATACAATTATATTTTTTTCTACCTTTCAAAATGAGTGGATTTTTCTAGCTATGCGACAAAACTTTATATGTTTTCATTGACGCTACGTTTTGCAGCTCCTTAAAACTTCTTAATGATGCCTAACAAAACCTTCAAATTGTTTATATAACTACTGAAATCGACTTATCGTCAACATGCTGTTTTGTTTTGCAAACGTTTGTTTCAAGAGTGGATAAGTCTTTCAAAACTTAAAAAAAAAATCTATTAAGTTACTTAATTTAACTGAAAAAATATTAGAAAAAATCGACTCACCCGTAGCAGCTCAGACGGGACTCGAACCCGCACCTTTAGGATTCCGGCCCAATGCACTAACCAATTATGCTTCCGAGTCGCTAGTGGGAGCTGCTACGGGTGAGTCGATTTTTTCTCATATTTTTTTCAGTTATATTAAGTAACTTAAATAAGAATAGCATTGTGAATGCTAAAATCTAAAAATTTAATAAAAATCTATTAGTATTATTTTTGTTGAATTGTAATTTTACTTTACACAGTTTTTCGTGATTTCAGAGTAGAATATAGTTGTTACAAACTTATTTTTTTTTCATTTAACGCATAGTTGCGCAAAAATTGTATCATAATCATAGACTTATTTTATTATTGAAATCATTGATCATAATTCATAACAAAGCCCGTCGTGCCAGTGGACTAATTTAGTATATCTGTAAATAAATATATTTTGCTAAGTTTTCAATATTTACCACTTTTTATAGACAAGTAAAAAGCTTTCTTCAGTTTTCTTGTTGCTATCTACATAAATATTTAAAAAAATACAAAGGGCATTTTTATAATCGTTCGTGGAAAAATCTCTTCTTCTTCGCCATATTGCCTCTATTGCCTTGATATTTTACCAAAGCGGAGCTTTCTGAATATAGTTGAGGATAACTAGTAAATTACAAGTTTAAGTACCTAGGTACATACTTGTGGGTGCAGCTGCGACTTTTTGTATGACGAAATTATATACCGTCTTATTGTGTTACTTTGTAGAAAACTTATTGCATTTTTTTTATTACTATATTCATTTTGTTTGTACAAATTGGTAGTTGTAAGTAATAATAAGCAGAATCCACTACGTGAATCTCATATACAGGGTGTAACAAGACCTTCAACGAAGCCGAGGTCAACATATTCTGCCCATCATCAGGACCATTTCTGTTCAAAATTATTACTGGGAAACCATTTTGATTTTGCATTACCACGCAATGTGACGCGTACAACAGGCCGCGCCTGCGAGTGTATGCTACACAGCTGCATAGTAGAATCAATGACAGCTGCGTGCGGCCATAGTAGAATCAAATTGGGTGCGTATAATGAGTAAGATGGCTTACTTATTTGATACTATGGTGCGGCTGAGTTGAAAGGCAGCGTTTATGTGCGTGCTCATGAGATACATCGAGTGACGACGTTTTGAAGCCACTGTTTGTTACGAAATACTTAAAATTTTGATAATGTTTCTTTAGTCAAAAAGTAGGAAATAACGAATAAAAAAGATTTGAAAAAAAAATTGACTTTGACCTTCAATAACTTCGTAACTATTGGTTTCCCAGGTAAAGTCTAAAAGACAAAAATGAAGGTCTTGTTACACCCGTTATACGACATCAATAATACAAAAAATAATAATAAATGGAGCCGTCTACCCCTATCCACTGACTGAAACAAAACAGAACGCAAACGAATTAATTTGAGCGGCAAAATCGGCTATTAGTCCAAGATTTCAGAGCTTTCGGTCTGTTTAATTGAGGGCTCCAGACTCCTGCCTGATTCACGGCGTGAATTCACGCCGTAATTTTGCCGTGAAGTCGGCGAAAGCATCACCTACCACACTAGCTATCGTTCACAGCACAGAGAAAATAATCACCACAGTTTAGTTCGCGCGCTCGTCGAGAATGGACGTCGAATTATGCACTGCTATCTTTGTGTTTAGCATCCCATAAAACAAAATCGGCATGATAATACTCAATCAACACAAGTTCCTGCTCATTCGTCCAAGTGACGATTATTTTGACGCACCGTACTCCGCAAATAAATAAAAAACCTCACGGCGGCACGGCACTGTTTTCACGCGATGTGTTCGCGTTCACGGGAGGTTCGCGCACCGCGAACCCTTTGACGCGGGCGCAAATACCGACACGGAACGGGGAACAAGGCGTGAACGGGCGCGAAAACCATCCACACTCGCGGTTCGCGGCTTTCAAGGGTGTTCACGGCGCGAATGTGGAGCGCGCGGTATATCGGCGTCATGAGTTGCGCAATTTCTTCAGTTGTAACGAGTTTTCAGAGATCGCGAGTGGCATTGTGTGGATGGCCACGGAAATGTCGCAATGTAATGAGGATTTCAGAGGTTTTTGTGAGTGAGTGCAGTTTTGTGAAGTTCTCGTGATGTTGGCGAATGCAGCGTCATGTCAGCTGATGACATTTTTTATTGGTAAGTTTTTGGCAACATCGATGTTATAGGATTATGCAGGTCAGTTTTTCGAGGTACAGTATTAAGAACCACAGTTTTTGTTTTTAGAAAAAATAAGAAATTATTTATTAATTAACTAATAAGTACCTAACATTGATTGTGTTACGTCATCAATTTTGTTACAGTTGATTGATTTTCACGCAATAACCTTTTAGTAGGTTGTACGATAGTCGATGACATAATATTTGCTTGCCCATTCAAGATTGAATATAAAGCACTAAAAAAAATGTTTTGTGTGTTTAAAAAAAAGGATTGTTAATAGTAGATTAGTAGCTAAAGGGCTGTAAGGCATCAATTGCAGCCCGAGATATTTAGGCGCACGCGCGCAGCGAGGGCGCCTATAGTTCGAGGGTGCAATTGATGCTTACACCCCAGCTAACTACTCTGCTTTACATCTCGATGGTGAGGTAAGTAGAAAAAACCGGCATTACAAGAATAAAACATTTTATTAGTTAAAATTTATAGTGAAATGAGAACAATTTTCAAATTTTAAGGACAGGTGTTTTTGGGTATGTTAATAGTTTGAGATTGTGATATTTGTTGGTCATGGACAAAATCTGACGGGATGAAGCATTCTTCAGCAGAAGTTGATGGTTGCGGATCATCTCTTGAGAAAGAGGTTTCATTTTTTGAAAGCTGAATAATTTCCGTTATTTTGTTGGTAATTTTACTTTTATTTTGTATGGAATCCTCAATGTAACCTTCAGCCACCTTGCTGGATTTTTTAATAACTTACCGCCCTAGGGCTTTTTTTAATTACTTACCGCCCAAGGGCTTTTTTAATTACTTACCGGATTTTTACTTACTTACAGGATTTTATTAATAACTTACCGCCCTAGGGCTTTTCTAGCTACATTTACCTTAGAGCGCTAATTGGTTAGGTACCTACAAGCCCCATTTGGGGGTAATAGAGTAAGGACCTACTTACCGAATATGAGGGATGTAAACGTCAATTAATGTAGGTACGTATATAGGTAAGCACTTATTTAATTCTAGTGCCATCGAAAAAAGGCGGTGGTGGTTTGAAACGGTTCGATAACACTTCTGTTTTTTTTTGTAAACATTTTATGATACCGAATAGGTTCGTTCATGATTTTGACGTCCGTTTTGTGGCCTCAAACTCAATTTTGTACCTATTTTGAATGTTATTAATGTACGAGTTTATATATTTTAAATTTTGATGTTGATATGATGCTGTATTTGCGTAGACGATAAAGGTCAGTACACTCCACGGCATCGATTATCGATTCTGTTGCACCAATGCTGTTTTTTTCGGTAACTGAATGCGTACAAATGCCCGTTTGTGATAGAAAATTTGACGTTACAGTACGAAAAAACCGACTTCAAAAAACCTACCTCTAAAAAGCAAGAAATAATATTCGTTATAATAAAAACACGTCTATTGAAGTCGGGTGGGGCTTTTAAAAAAAAAAAAAATGAATTTGTACATCCATCTGATTACTTGCTTCTTCTTCTTATCGTATCTACTTATGAGGAATAGTGGCCACCTCTGGTGTTAGAGTTTGGACTTGCTAAATGCATGTGATTTACTTGTTGGATGACCTCCGTTATAGAGTGGCCGTACACATGTTTTCATAGTCTCGGATTCGATCCCCGACTGGGTCCATTTAGATAGATAACGAACTTATCTATATCCTTAGGTTTGAGTGTTTGTGGTACGTCGTTGCTTCTGATTTCCATAACATGTAAGTAGTTTTTAAAAGATGCTTTAGTTTTTAACCGACTTTCAAAAAAGGAGGAGGTTCCTGTTCGTCTGTATATTTGTCTTTTTTGATGTATGTCCACCGATTACTCAAAGACGGCTGGACCGATTGAAATGATTCAAGCGTTATTACATTAGGTAAACTCCCAAGTTGGTCCTATTTTTTAAATCGGAAATATTTTATCGGAATAAATTTGGAAATCGGTTCAGTACCTAGGTACTTTTCAAGTAATCTTGAAAAAAGCACGAAAATAGTATAATTTTGTGTGAACTACCTCGATGATCAGTCGTATAACTTCTTTGTTTATGAACTGAATAAGATAATTATTTTTTTGTAACAAAAGGGATATCTTAAGTGTAGTTCATTAACCGTCTTAAAAAAGGAGGTTCTCAGTTTGACCCGTATGAATGTATGTTTCTCCGCGATTAACTCACGTTTGGCTGAGCCGATTTTTCTACCTAAACACTACCTAATACAGAAGGTACCTACACTAAAAATTAAAAAAATAAAAATTGTTTAAAAAAACAAAAAACCGACTTCAAAAAACCTACCTCTAAAAAGCAAGAAATAATATTCGTTATAATAAAAACACGTCTATTGAAGTCGGGTGGGGCTTTTAGAATAAAAAAAAAGAATTTGTACTCCAGCCCCCCAGTCCTCATAAGTACCTACGATAAGAAGAAGAAGCAAGTAATGAGATGGATGTAACTCGGTCACATTGTATGTTAATACATTCAAATAGGCTGTATACATGATCATGTTACATAACAGACAACAACCAACAGAAATATACCTAATTTCACAAACGTCTGTATGCTTTCCTTATCTATAAAAATCCATCGAGCCGTTTAAAAGATATGAGGTGATAAAGAATATTACATACAAACACACATACAAACACACATACAAACAAACATACAAGATACGCGCGAAAAACATAACCCTTTCTTTGCAGTCGGGTAAAAAATACTACATCGACCACTGGAACGTAACGTCTGCATCAGATTATAGCAATCTTAATTCTACAAATTATACTTCATATCTTCCTAAGATATACACCAAGATTCAATAATGCAACAAAAACCCCAGTAGCTTTAAAATATTATTTATCGATGGACTAACTGAGATCATTGCAGTTCTAATAAAACAAAATATTTACCAGCAAAAACTTAAGGATAATAAATTGCACATTTTTTTTTGTTCGTCGCTCACTAGCATTAATCAATTACATTCAAAAGGATTTTAAAGGTCAGCAACAATAATTTTTGAAGCCCTCTTTTAAGCAAAAATGCCTGTACCAGGAGACTCCGCTCTGTATTACTTATTTTTCTATGACAGTCAATGTTTCCTTATCTAAATACTTAGTTAATTAAGTAAAGTTTTTTTTTAATTTATGGCACTTTAGGTTTAGAATAGATTATAGGTAGGTAAGTACTTACTAATGTTAATTCATCATCATCATCATCATATCAGCCGCACGACACCCACTGCTGGGTATAGGCCTCCCCTAAGGATCTCCACGACGATCGGTCCTGCGCTGCCCGCATCCAGCGGCTTCCCGCGACCTTCACCAGATCGTCGGTCCACCTTGTCGGGGGCCTACCCACAGAGCGCCGTCCGGTGCGCGGTCGCCATTCCAGAACCTTTCCGCTCCAACGGCCATCGGTTCTTCTCGCTATGTATCCCGCCCATTGCCACTTCAGCTGAGCAATCCTTCGAGCGATGTCGGTTACTTTAGTTCTCTTGCGGATCTCTTCGTTTCTGATTCGATCACGCAGGGAAACGCCGAGCATGGCTCTCTCCATTGCACGCTGGGTGACCTTAAGCCTCCTTATGAGACCCATAGTTAGCGACCACGTTTCACTGCCGTAAGTCATCATTGGCAACACACACTGTTCATAGACTTTCGTCTTGAGACACTGAGGTAAGTCGGACGCGAAGATTTTTCGAAGCTTCCCGAATGCTGCCCACCCGAGTTGGATTCGACGAGAGATCTCTTTCTCGAAGTTGGACTTACCTAACTGGATTGCCTGTCCTAGGTATACGTAATGGTCAACAACTTCAAGTGTAGTGTTCCCAACATGAACTGGAGAGGGTACAACATGGGCATTTGATATAATTTTCGTCTTATCCATGTTCATCTTGAGACCCAGTCTTTGGGAAGCACTACGGAGATCTTCGAGCATTGTGTTCAGGTCTTCCATGGTCTCAGCCATAAGGACTATATCATCGGCGAAACGAAGGTGTCTTAGGTACTGGCCATTAATGTTGATGCCGAGTCCTTTCCAGTCCAAGAGCTTAAAGATGTCCTCCAACGCAGCTGTGAACAGTTTCGGAGAAATAACGTCTCCCTGTCTCACACCACGCTGCAGCTGGATAGAATTTGTGCTCTGGTTCTGTACTCGGATCGACATGGTGGCATTTTTGTATAAGTACCTCAACACCTCGATATACCTATAGTCCACTTGGCACCTTTGGAGAGACTGCAGCACCGCCCAGGTTTCGATCGAATCAAAGGCTTTCTCATAGTCCACGAACGCCAAGCAAAGTGGCAGATTATACTCCTCGGTCTTCTGTATAACCTGCCGCAGCGTATGGATGTGGTCTATGGTGCTAAAGCCTTTTCGAAACCCGGCCTGTTCGGGAGGTTGGAAGTCGTCGAACCTGCGAGCGAGACGATTCGTAAGGACTCTCGAAAACAACTTATAGACATGGCTCAGAAATTAATTATTGATGTTAATTATTGTATGTTTATGTATATTTCTATGGTTTATGCTTCTATGTAAACTGTTGCACCAATGCTGTTATTTTCGGTGACTGAATGCTTTTTTGTGATTTGGTTATGTTGACCATTCTGATCAAAATTTGATGTAACATTACTAAAAAAAACAAGAACTTATTATGAAACAGAGATAACTGCTAATGACTATAAAACATAGTTGCAGTTAGAATTGTATGGGTGCTTAGATCGTGCAAGATGCTAATACAATTAGTACACTGACTATTACTCTTCTATTTATTTATTTTTAGGTCTGTCAGAAGTATGCTTCATGACCGCACCAGTCGGCCAGTGCAGTTACTGCTGCCAGAGAGATGAAAACATCGACATCCAGTACAAATTGTTCACCAGGTAGGCACTTACAATATTGACAATGCATAAAATGCTCGTTCAGAAGTTTAGACAGTCTAGTAGAGTCTAGATTAGAAGTATGGAACGACAGGAAAGTAAATGATTAGCATAAATTAAACCTTAATAATTGATTAAAAAAAAAACAAAAAACCGTCTTCAAAAAATCTACCTCTAAAAAGCAAGAAATAATACTCGTAATAATAAAAACACGTCTATTGAAGTCGGGTGGGGCTGGAGTACAAATTTCTTTTTTTTATTCTAAAAGCCCCACCCGACTTCAAAAGACGTGTTTTTATTGTAACGAATATTATTTCTTGCTTTTTAGAGATAGGTTTTTTGAAGTCGGTTTTTAGTTTTTTTAATCAATTTTTTTATTTTTAGTGTAGGTACCTTCTGTATTAAGTAGTGTAAATGCTAATATTATTTAGGTAGAAAAATCAGCTCAGCCAAACGTGAGATAATCGCGAAGAAACATACATACCTACATACGCATACGGGTCAAACTGACAACCTTGTTTTTAAGTCAGTTGAAGAACTACACTTAAGATATCCCTCTTCCAACAAAAAAATAATTATCTTATTCAGTTCATAAACAAAGAAGTAATACTACTATAATCATCGAGGTAATTCACACAAAATCATACTGTTTTTGTGCTTTTTTTCAAGATTACTTGAAAAGTACTGAACCGATTTCCTAATTTAAAAAAATGGGACCAACTTGGGAGTTTACCTAATGTAATAACGTTGAATCATTTCAATCGGTCCAGCCGTCTTCGAGTAATCGATGTACATACAAAAAACAAAAAAATAAAAAAAAAACAAAAAAGGTCGAATTGAGTACCTCCCTACTCCTTTTGAAGTCGGTAAAAATAAATAATAGACGATAGTTACCAAAAAAAATGGTGCTTTCATTTCAGTAGCATAATCATAATACCAACTTTTTACCATGTTTTATGCAAATAAACTAATAACTATTGACTATAATATAGGTGATTAAATAAAAAATTATGGCAGTTTAATTTGGAAAAAAACCTAAAGATTCATTGCCACTGACAAAAACTTCACTCAAATGAACTTTAGCCGAGTGGAGGGTTTTTTTTCGAGTAGCTCCACAGAGAAATGTAACAGATTTAATTTTTATGCTTATTTGGTAAAGCTATTGAATAACGTGCTGTGATAAAATGGCCATATAAATAATGTTATACAATGTGGTAAAATGTGTGATTTTTCAACAACAATGACTCCTTTACAAACTTTTACTTCTGCGTCTGACACATTTTTAACCGACTTCCAAAAAAGGAGGAGGTTCTATGTTCGTCTGTATATTTGTTTTTTTTTGTGTATGTCCACCGATTACTCGAAGACGGCTGGACCGAAATGATGGATTGAAATGATTCAAACGTTTTTACATTAGGTACACTCCCAAGTTGGTCCCATTTTTTAAAATTTGGAAATCGGTTCAGTACTTTTCAAGTAATTTTGAAAAAAGCACGAAAATAGTATGATTTTGTGTGAATTACCTCGATGATTGGTCGTATTACTTCTTTGTTTATGAACTGAATAAGATAATAATTTTTTGGAAGAGGGATATCTTAAGTGTAGTTTTTAACCGATTTAAAAAAGGAGGTTCTCAGTTTGACCCGTATTTAAGTATGTTTCTCCGCGATTATCTTACGTTTGGCTGAGCCGATTTTTCTAGATTTATAATATTCCTTACCTACAAGGTACCTACTCTAAAAATAAAAAAATAAAAATTGTTTAAAAAAAAACAAAAAACCGACTTCAAAAAACCTACCTCTAAAAAGCAAGAAATAATATTCGTAATAATAAAAATACGTCTATTGAAGTCGGGTGGGGCTTTTAGAATAAAAAAAAAGGAATTTGTACTCCAGCCCCACCCGACTTCAATAGACGTATTTTTATTATTACGAATATTATTTCTTGCTTTTTAGAGGTAAGTTTTTGAAGTCGGTTTTTTGTTTTTTTTTAAACAATTTTTCGTACTCGTGTTTCAAACATAATCAAGACTTTCAAACATAACCTTTTTTCTGATAGGTAGGTATTACATTTTTTTTAACAATGTATTTATAAACATAGTTAATAATTAGTTGAAGTCAGACGATCTCTGCCCGATAAAAAATAAAACAAATGTGTCAATATCCTAGCGATCAAAAATTATTTAAATAACGTAAGATAAGGCTAACGCTTTATGCCTTAAGCTAGGGTTTCCTAAGAAGGCGGTGCCGTCACATAGCGGCCGTAATTTTACGGACGTAAAAAGACTATTTGACTTTACGGGGTCCAGCACCGCTCTCTAGGAAACCGCGCCGTATTGTTTACATAGACTACGTTCTACGCCGCTAAATTACGGCCGTAATATGACGGCAGTGTATAAGCACCCTTAATAAACAAAAATACAAGACAGGTGTTTTTCTCTTTTTATATCTTGAATTTTTTTCTAACTTTTATTAAATAATCCCAACAACACATGACAAAAACGACAGCAATAGCGGGTAATGGTACTTATAAAAAAGACAGTATTTTCCTCTTTTTAGATCATGTTTTTTTTTCTAACTTTTAATAAATAATCCCAACAACACAAATCAGGAAAGCAAGTGGCGGATCATGGAGGTCACCTTACTATCTAATTTATATGTAAGCATATTACTTAACTATGTATTGTTTCCACAGAGCAAATCCAAGGAATTTCCAAGTAATTCCATCGGGCAACGCCAGAGTCCTGCGTCGAACCTCCTTCGATGCCTCCGTCCCCACCGTCATATACCTCATGGGGTTTTCGGAGGCCACCACGGGAGCTAGCACCACCACCATGAGAGATGGTAAGCAGTTTCGCAAATCAGATTTGTAGGTGAAAACAAATTCTATTTATACGTTATGACAAGGTGTAATCATGGATTCACAAGCTATTTTAGATCATTGTGGTTACCTAATTTATTAATTAAGTTAAAAAAGCGTCACAATCTTTCATACTGTGGCAGAGATCCAGCAGTTCAGTGTAGAACACTAAAACTGAAATGCTGGATCTGCAACCGTTTTCTTGTATCCACAAATGATTTTGATGTTTTTGTATTTGTGTAAGTAACTTGGACTCACGTCTGAAATAAATGATTTTTATTTTTATTTAACGTAATTAATTAATTACAAACCACAATGATCGAAAAAACTTAGAAATATTAAATGATTTTGAGTTTCAGATAATATTTTTCAGACTTGCATTCTTGCGAGTAATTAAAGTGCTTCTCGCGAGTTAAATCACAACGATCACAACCTTTTTGGAATTATTCAAGACATTCTTTTGTTATGCGTTACGTTGCTTTTCTTTTGTTTCTCGGAAATGCTAAGACGCGCCGCCCGCCATAAATTTTTACTACCTAAGGACCTACAAGCTGTCAGTAAGTGAAGAATTTTCAACAACTTTAAATCTTTTATACATAATTATGTTTCACCACTGGGTGCAATTAGCGAGTAAGAAGAATTCTAACTTTCAGATAAATATTTTACATTCCGTATTCCGTTCCATTTAAAGTTTTTTCTAAGCTAACTGGAACAAAAATTCATAAAAAATACTTCTAAATACTATTTAACCAAGAAGTTTGTGGCGCAGCAGCAGTACACACACTTTGAACGAAAAAGACAAAACACACTCTTAGCTAAATAATGTTTGTTAACTACTTACTTCAATTGAATCTCTTATACCTTCAATCAAAGTATAAGAGTGCCGGAAATAGGTATACCGTAATAGGTATAAATACATTCCTTTACAAAGTTTTTTTAATTACCTACAAGAAAACTTTTAAAATAGGTTGAACAAGTATAATTAAAAAAGAACTCCTTTTGCTCTACAAGTATTTATTAAAGAATTTCAGCACGTTTTGATGTTAAGTGCAGACTTTATACCAAATGACATTTATCTTCAAGCTAATATGCCTAGAACGATAGTTCTCTACAAAGCGCACTGTCAAAAGTGAGGCAACTAAAACAGCCAAAATGGCCCCGTTTTCAGATTTCTATTCTCCACTAGCTGATGCCCTCGACTTCGTACGCGTGGACTTTCTGACTCCGGCGTATTCTTCTTATAAATACGAATTAATGTAGTTACATAAGAAAATACTCGTAGCAGTGTTATTTAAAATGTTAAAAGTCAATAAATTATTTTTATTTTATATTTAATATTGTAAACATGTAGGTAAACATAGTTTAATTTTTTTCTTTATAAACTATGTTCAGTCTTTCCTTCAGGAGCCAATATGAAAAGACCTGAAGCTATACTAACCCTGGAAAAAGCCACATAAAGCTGGCCATGCGAAAAACAACCAGTCCTTATATCGACACCAGCAGCGGCTTTACGTCTGACCCTGCGACTTATTTATTATTATAGCAAAGCAAGTGGTCACAGGGAACTGTGTACGTTTAAATTGAAAAGGACAATTGTTGGGGAAGAGTGCTACGAGGAAAAAAAAAACAGTTTCACCGGCACCACTCCCAGTGAGCTCCAGAATCTTAGCTTCAATAATATTTCGCTGCAAAGCATTGACTTTAACTGCACAATTAATTTTAAAGAAAGAAAGAACAATATCATCGTGCAGTGCGATATAGGTAAGTACGTTAGTTCTATTATAAGATTCTGTGGCAATTTAAGTCGGGTTCCATGGCACAATTTCGGCGGAGTCAAACACATCAGCATTAGATATCCACATCAGATGATCTTCGATTTTTCGTTAACACGACGTGTTTATGCAAATAAATTAAAATTGGTTCTGCATCCAGATCATCAGGTATTCCAGATCTTCGATTTTTATACCTCAACAAAAAATGCTCATCAGGCTGAACAACTTTTACAAAGGTGTCATTTTATCTTTTGTATAGTTTAGCTGGATCATTATGGTTCTGCATCAGGTGATCCAGATCTATGATTTTTATACCTTAACAAAAAATGCTCATCAGGCTGAACAACTTTTGCTAAGGTGTCATTTTTATATATTGTACAGTTTAGCTGGACCATTATGGTTCTGCATCAGGTGTTCCAGATCTTCGATTTTTATACCTCAACAAAAAATGCTCATCAGGCTGAACAACTTTTGTTAAGGCGTCATTTTTATATTCCTTATAGTTAAGTTGGATCATTATGGTTCTGCATCAGGTGTTCCATTTTCGAAAATCAATTATACACTTAACTAGCCTAGCTGTTAGCCTAAGCTTAACAGCTATATAACAAAAAAAGTTTTGTTCAAATCGGTGCAGTAGTTTAAAAGTTATGCGCGTACATACAAACAAACAAACAGACAAAAATTCCAAAAACTATTGTTTTGGGTTCAGTATCATGTACTTAACATGTAGCAATTACTTTTTTGAAAAAATATTAAATGTACAGAATTAGCCTCGTTACGATTTTATTATATGTATAGTAATTATTATAAAAATCATTTAGAAAAATCTGTTGGGAATAACAAAGAAACATGGAAGTTCATCAAAGATTTGTGCAATATGACCAAAAATAAAGATCAAAATACAAAACTACTTTGTTTAGATGATTCTCCAAATTCTTCTCTCGACCAAGTTAACAAGTACACGGTAGAATGTAATCTCGCGAATGGAATTTTATCCAAACTAGGACAGTAGTCGCCGGTGAGTTCACAAATCGTTTTCAGTAGAAAACGATTTGTGAACTCACCGGCGTATTCAATGTCATTATATCGTACAGATCCGTTTGAAGTTGACAGTATCATTAGTAAACTAGATTCGAACAGTGCCTGTGGAGGTGAAAAAATAACTATACGCTTTCTGAAAGAAACAAATACTGGTGGCTCCAATTGTGTTTATTTGCAACTTAAGCTTTTCAACAGGAGCATTTCCATCTTTGTTTGAAACTGCTGTAGTATGTCCCATATATAAAACAGGAGATCGTGAGAATCCTTCTAATTATAGGCCAATATCGCTTTTACCTACTTTGTCTAAAATTCTAGAGAAACGTGTGAATAGAAGACTTATCAGCTTTATGGAAAATTCCAAATTTACTTTCCAACAATCAATACGGGTTCCGAGCTGGAAGATCTACGGAAGACGCCGTACTAAAGCTGACGACTTTGATAACTGATTATTTAGATAGGGGCGAGAGCTGTGTCGGAGTTTTCCTGGATCTCCAGAAAGCTTTCGACACAGTTTCCATCCCTATATTGTTTACGCGCTTTGAAAACTTGGGAGTAAGGGGTATAGTGCATTCTTATTTTTCCGACTATCTGACTGAACGAAGTCAGATTGTTAGAGTGGACAACTACTGTAGCAAGAATGGTCAATGCAAGTACGGCGTCCCACAGGGCACTTCTCTTGGCCCTACATTGTTCTTGCTTTATATCAACACCCTATGTGAACTGGATATCTCCGGGGCTGATACGATCATGTTTGCTGATGACACTGTGGTTTTATTCCATAGCAAAAATTGGCATGAAGTTAAAAATACTTATAGCTGAACTAGGACTTTGCCATGTAACATCATGGTTAGAAGAAAATCTTCTTTCCCTTAATACGCATAAAACTAAATTCATGTGTTTCAGCAAATAGTCCTGATTCCAATTTAGAACTTATCTTGCATAGCTTTCCATGTAATAAAAATGTTCAGATGAACTGTTTGTGTCCAAAATTGTTACGAGTGCCATCAATCAAATACTTAGGTGTTACCATGAATGAAAACCTACAGTGGCATGAACACCTAAGTGTTTTATCAGCCAAAGTCCGCAAATTAATTATTGCGTTTAAACAGCTGCGTCTTGCTGCAGATCATAAACTCTTAATAGCAACATACAAGGCCCTTTGTCAATGTCTTTTAACTTTTTTTTTTACTGTGTCGATTCCACTGCAAAATTGTTCCCCATACGCCTTTAATAAGGAAACGAGTCCTTCAGTACAAAACAGCAATAGCTCATTCAACTTTCGCTAAGCGCCACTTCAACTATTTAGCTTCACGTCTTTACAATAAGATACTACTGTTAAACAAAAACCTTACACAATATAACATTAGAAAATTTAAAGAAATATTAATCAATTGTCTGGATGAATGTAATTACGACAACTTAGAAGAACTGATTAATGAAATGACTAGATTATCTTAGACAGTTGATTTTATGGTATGGGTATACTTTTTATTGCACCTCACTCACCATGCAACCACAACCAATAATTTATTACACACGCATAAATATACATACAAACGCCCAACCATACACACACACATACACAAATAAAATAATATAATGTAAAAACCTTTTCCCTATAGCAATAAGCATAAAGAAATTAATGTTTAAAAAAACACTATTGTTGAAATTGTTATTATTTGAAGAGCCTGTCTCTTGTTATACAGGGTAACCTTATATGAGAGCAGTTAATATTTTGCTTTGTTATGTGTTTTCCTGAATAAACAGTTATTTTTCTATTTTTTTTTTATTTTATAGATTATTACCTAATCATACCGAATAAGTACAAAACGGTTTCAATTTTCCTACATTTATTAGATTGGTTACTATATTATCGTATTTTATTTACGATTAGGTAACTTATGAAGGATATAAATCTGAACACTTAATCCACTCTGTTTTAGTATTAGTTGCCTCACTTTGCATTTGCATACCTACTAGGACACGGCTTCTAGGTGTTATTACCTCCGTACTCAGAGACTTCAATTAAGTTTAATGCTTCATTAAATATCGTGTCATCTTATACTATCACTATGGAAAAGAAAGAGATAGCACCAATTTTAATGAAGCAGAGTCGGCTGTGCCTATCAGTCATTTATTTATTGTTGCAGCGTATCTTTCTTCTGGTGCATACAACTTCATTGCAGTGGATTGGTCGCGGTTGATTGCCTTTCCTTGGTAAGTAAGCTCTTATTTTTTTGGGATGATCATACACTTACATAGGCGGCCGAAAGGGATCCAGTACCCGTAGCACGAACAGCTATCGAAAAAAATAACGCGCGTAAAATCATTCGATATATAGTGCAATTTTGTATTGGAAATTTGTACAACGCTATCTACCGCCGAATAACGAAATTAAAATTTCCATAGATAATAGGGATATTGACAATTTTTTTTATTTTATGTTACATAAATTACCTCTCAAAAAAAGAAACATTGGTAAAAGAATTAATTCACTAGCATAAAAACTGCCCGAGATATCACAGTGTGAAATGCACACAAATGGACTCGATCAAAAACGCTCCATACTAATGGCTTGCACGTTATGACGTCACGCCTCGCAAGTTTGTATGCAACGCATAGGAAATATGTTCAGCAGCTATATCAAATATTGTGTTTATCAAAATGGTTTCTTCGACAAATTTGCTATACATTTTACGGACTAATTAAAGGTATCATTTATTTTAATAAATTTTATACTTTTTAAATGGACTTGTCCACCCAACTTTGAAGGGTCATAAAACAAATAATATGCAATATATAAAACCAAGAGGTATACAAGCTAGGTACTCTAAAAGTTTATGTTTACGATTTTTATTAGTATTTCGTTATTTTATTCATTAGTCAACATCCCTATTCTCTATCGAGTAATTTTACGCGCGTTTTTTTTTCGTGCTATGGGTACGGACTGGGTTATTATAATTCAATTCAATTAAATATTTTATTGTAGACCATAAGATGGATAGTTTGTGTGAGAATGAGTGATAGATAGATAGATATATGCAAATTTTATTTTCACTCCTCTTGCTCAAAAAGTGCGTCATTGTAACGTACAAGAGTCGAGATAAAATAGCATAATAAGCCCTAGGGGATAAAGTTTTTTCTTTTTTAATGTTTGTCTATTACCAATGAGCCTACTAAAACGAAAAAGTATTTATTCATAATCACGAATAAAAACTCGCTCGACTTAATCCTGGGGGTCTATTACGAAAAGTTTAATGCGATACACGCAGCTGCGTCCGTGCTTCGTTCTGATAGATTCCTATTACAAAGCACTTGCGTACGCGATATTGCAAAGTGATTGCGTAAATTTGACAGTTCAGTTTCTCTCTAGTGGATCCGTCATTATTCGTTCAATAGACTATGGACTACGATAGCTACATTGAAAATATTTGTAATAACTACAACCGACGAACTGCGGACGACTATCGTGACCAAGTTTCGTAATAGGCCCCCAGTTTCTCATTCTTATTTTTGAAAATGGAACTAAAAGCATCTCTTTGGTGAAATCATAGACTTATTTATACTCTGTGTACAGAGTGAATCGTAGAATGCCTGTTTGTGTTGCTTAGCTGCTACAGCAGAAATTTTAAAAAAGGTACCGTGGCGCGAAATCTTTAGAATTTTTCTATACAAACTGATTGAATTGTGTGACTGTAATAGGAAAGAAATAATTTTAATCTTTTGCCGTCAAGCACAAATCATTTATTTAAATATTGTGCAAAAAGTTTATGAAGTGATGGAGGATAGAAAAACGAGTGGATTCGTTTACGGAAGTAGGTATAAACTATTTAATATTGTATTTTATTTTCTCGCAATCGTAGTGAAAAGTATAGTGTAACACACGACGCTAAAACCCATTGTAACTCGGTTTCTATTTATTCCCTCGCTAAAGCTCGGGAATAAAAATACCTTGTATGCAATGGGTCATTTTAGCGTCTTGTATAACAATCTACTATTTATTATGTGTAATAGACAGCTGATAATGTAAACAACTCTAAAGTACTTTTAGTAAAAAGTTTCATCAGTTTATCACAAATATCTTAGTACAAAATATAAACTTTACAGAAAAAAATACGATTTGAAAGTAACTTGTGCATTACCAACACTATTTTATTTATTCGTAAGCGCCACCGCACACCAGCAACTTTTGTCTTAAAAAGTAGTTCATAATTAATTTTATTTGAATAAAGCTTATTTCACTTTCACTTATATCTGTCCTTTCTAAAACTCCTGTGTAAATAAGTAAACATTAAACGCCTTATTAAGAGGATTGTCAACCACGTGGTCTCCATACAAACGGCGATAACGTTTCCCACCCTCTAAACCTTAACCTACAGTAATTAATTTTTGGTATTTTTTTGAAATGCCTAAATACTAGGGCTGTACGTTTTGATTTTTTAAATATCTATAATAGATTTCGAAATATTTGCATTTTAGTGATTTTATACAAAACACCGAAGTGCCAATATTTTCAAATCTACAATGAATATTTTAAAAATCAAAACGTACAGCCCTAGTTTTGAGGCATTTCAAAAACATACCAAAAATTAATTGCTGTAGGTTAAGGTTTAGAGGGTGGGAAACGTTATCGCCGTTTGTATGGAGACCACGTGGTTGACAATCCTCTTAATAAAAACACCTTAAAATAGTTGTCAATTTTGGTTAAAATGCTGATAAGGCTTATTAAACGTTATTAACTTTCATTATTCTTAAACGTATTTTAAGAAAATGTTCACTGGGATTTTTCACATGGATTACGCTGCAAGCCAGCGTTATTCCATCAATGTGAGGAATTCCTCGACATTCAATTGAAATATCTTTCCAGATATTTTGACAACTGATAAAGATGAAATATTAGGTATATAATTTTTTTTTAAGAAGTTTTGTAAGAGTTGGATATACTAGAAGAAATTCGACAATGTCACTAGTGACTCGGTAGCTCAGCGGTCAGAGCATTGGACCGGATATCCAAAGGTCGCGGGTTCGATTCCCGTCTGAGTATTGATCTGGTGCGAGTCGTATTTTTTCTAGTATATTATTTAGTATTGTATAAATGGTTGAACTCATTTTGGCATGTCAGAACACTTTAGCAGTATTTAAACTTTCTTTAGATTCATGTGACCCTGGTACTATATTAGGATTATTTCCCAGGTACGAAACGGCAGTGCGGAACACTCGTCACATGGGCGGGCGGCTGGCGAGCTTCGTGGAATTCCTGCAGAGTGTGGGCGTGCCGGCCACTTCGCTACACGTCATAGGGTCCTCCTTAGGGGCGGAAGCCGCAGGGTTTGCGGGCAAGATGCTTAACTCGAGAGGGGTTCGACTGGGAAGAATAACAGGTTTTACGTGATTTAGACCATACAAGTTTACTTCCACGATTAGGGCTTTGATTTAGATCTATTATTATACTAATAGTTCAGACAAGAGCATTTTGCAAGTTCTTCGGTAATGGTTTACAAGCGCTTGTATTACTATTCCTTTACTTTATTAATGTAGCAGTTTTTTTTAAAGGGAAACTTCTTTGGTTTAAACATCGACATAATATGTTCAATATAGAACAAAAAAGGAGCATCAGAGTGAGTCCCATCCACCCCATACTTATGCTAGTATACAAATTGTTCAACCTCTCTCTACCTGCTTACGTGTACTCCTGTCATTGTGAAATATGCTTTCCTTATGAGAATTAAGGAAAATTACAGTCTTGAACATGAACACTGCTTATTTTGTATCTGAGCCTGTATTTTTTAATACAACAATAGTACCTACATTATGAGACATAAGCAAGAGCTCACGAGTTTCATACGACGTTTTTCAACACATTTGCGAGGAAAAAACAAAGTAATTTACCACACAGCAACAAATACGACAAAAACAAAATATGATAATTATGGGAAAAGGCGCGCAGGTTTTTTTTTTGTTTTATTTGGGTGAGTGAGTGAGCATACAGCCCACTTCAAAATTATAATTTTAAGTGACAAAATGCAAATATTTTAATATTTTATAACAAAATATTGTGAATTATGAATAATTTGATAATAATAAATATGTGTTTGACTTAATTAAAGACTTCCACATTTATTTATTCCAAAAATGTATATGAATTTTCAGCAGCATAAAACCTCTTTCGAGCAAGTGTGTTGAAAATATTATTTTGTCGACAGGTTTAGATCCTGCCTACCAAGGTTACAGCCTAACCAACAACGACGGTCATCTGTCCCGAGGCGACGCCATATTTGTGGACGTAATCCACACCAACCCTGGCGTGCTTGGGTTCCCTCACCCCCTAGGGGACGTCGACTTCTACGCCAACCCTGGGAGGTTGATTCAGCCAGGGTGCTGGGTCAACCAACTCGTACAGAACCAAGAACTGAGGTTCTTATGTAAGTGGTGTAATGTTATTCTATCTATTATTAAATTATCATATCAAAGGTTTGAAGCTGCTATCAATAGCCATTAGAGGTGGATACAACTGCACTGCTGGGTCGATGAGCTCGTCCAGAGCAGAAAGCTGAGTTTACTTTGTAAGTGATGATAAATAACACTTTATTGCACACACACATTACAGGAAATACAATAACATAAAACTTAAAACTATGGTGAGCAAAGGCGGCCTTATCGCTAAGAGCGATCTTTTCCAGACAACCGTTGATCCAAAGGATAGCTGGAGAGATATGTGAAGGGCAGTGTGCCAGTAACATACACATTCAAATAACGTATATTATGACGTATCTTCTCATAATATTTAGCGATAATCAATTATCTCAACGGGATTTACTGTCGGCATTTAAAATCTAGGCTAGTCTAGGTACCTACTAGCATCTTGAAACTAGACTAAACTTGAAACTAAGTTCGCGCAATATAGAGTTAAAGTGGTAATATTTGCAGGTATTGTTTGTCATGATACCCTAATTTACATAAATCGTATACTCTTATTCTAGAGATCGTAAACATTTGTGGTTGCATGTGCCCGACGGATTTAATCACGCCCCCCAACCAAGGTCACCTTGGTGGAAGCTTGATTGGGGCGTGGTTTCATCCACGGATTGTGTTGCGGCTACACGAGTTTACATCCAAGCGCCAATACGCTCCCATTCCACAGTAATGATATCCATCAGTATTGTAACTCGGACCTGTCCTTAAAATAATTACCTAAAGCCGTGCGGTACATCAACACAACAGGTTCAAATTATTAATTTTTAGGCAATAAAATACCTAGATTAACAAAACTAATGGTAAAAAAAATCTAATTACATATTAATGGAAGAAACAGATTAGTTAAAAATCCTTAGTGGGTAGTATTAGTCAAAGAGCACTATCTTGCTTTTTAAGTTATTATTTTCCTGGTCTTACAACTGGATTTAACTTTAATAATTTTCTCTTCACATTGTAGGTATTATGTAGTTTATGTAGGATTATTATATGTTGGTTGGTATGTATATAGTATATTAGTTACATTTTATCATATATTTATGAAGGTATTCGAGTTTAGTAGGATTATTATTATTACTTTAATGAATTTGCACACGTCCAACTACCGCATCATATTTATCTGAATTCCTGTCCATCCCAAGGTTGCCTGGAAGAAATCGCTTCTTAGTGATAAGGCCGCCATTTGTATGTCTCCTTTATGTTTGTATTGTTACTTGTTTGTTCTGTGTGTATACAATAAAGAGTATATAAATAAATATAAATAAATAAATATCTTTCGTTCGTCGTTTTGTTTGTGTACCGAGTGCAGACCGAACTCGAGGCGCTTAGGTAAGTATTTGATCGAAGTATGGCTCGCTTTTCAACTATTTGTATGAAGTTGGAATACTGATAGATATCATTACCGTGATTCGGATGTAACTTGCGCCCTTCCTCCAAAGACGTTGAAGGTCATTTGGATTGGATGGAGAAATTTGGATTACATCTACCGTCTAGATGGATGGCATCAAGCAAGGTCACCTTTGTTGGGAGGCGTGATTAAATCCGTCTGGCACATGCTTTAGCTTTGTTTACATTATTTAATATGACAACTTAGAAGTAACCACAATAAACTTTGTGGTTCACTTGTTGGTCCTTTACATTGAAACGCTTGGACTTTTTGAAAAACTTGGAGAATTTTGTAAAACGCTGGGACCCGTATTTATTTATTTTCAATGGTCAGTCTAAACACAAAATTTGAAGATCCTAGCTTCAAAACTGAAGGACTTTCATACAAACTTTGATCCCCTTTTTTACCCCCTCAGGGGGTGAATTTTGAAAAACCCTTTCTTAGTGCACCCCTAGACCTCATAAGGAACCTACGTGCCAAATTTGGAGTCTCTAGACCCAGCGGTTTGGGCTGTGCGTTGATAGATCAGTCAGTCAGTCAGTCAGTCATTCAGTTTACGATTTTATAAATATAGATTGCTCGACAATGCAATCCCACAGGCGCATTTTCTGCGGGAAGCCGATCGATGCTAGCATAGCATAGCTTTTGATTTTGTGGCACGATTGTTAAAAAAGTTCAACGAAACTTTCAAAAAAATCTGGAACTCCCAAATGAAATGTAATAAATGACGGACGATGTTAAACGACTTTAAGTCGGTCAACATCGTCCGTCCCAAAAATATCTTATTAACTTTGTGGTCACATGCTCCACATTTGTCAGAAAAATACACCATTTGCGTAACTAGTAGCTTGGCTTTCGGCCAAAGATTGATCAGGGCGAATGTCAATGGAAAATTAGTTATAGGACTGTTTTGAAAAAAGAAATATATGTAGCTTACTTCCGCAAACAAAATATGCAAGATGCACCGCCCGCCCGCCCGCAAAAATATGCAGCACACCACAAAATATAAGTGCACAATACCTGCATTTAGCAAGACAGCAACACACCTTGCACCTTCACCAATTAGGCTACTCTACACGTGTTTCGCCCCAACCCGGAGCATCCTCAGGAGTTAGATCGTGCGTAAACCAACACCGAATGAGCAACTACGCCCTCCGACACCGTATTTATTGTCACTTCCTCCCCACTGCGCATAGAGTGACTGACAGTGACAACGTTTGAAGAATGTTGCCAGTTTCAAATAAAAAAGAAAAAAGAAAGAAAACATGTTTTTTAATTCAAATTACCTACAAATAAATTGATATACATTAAATAATGTGTTTTATTAATAAGATACTTATTTTTAAGAATTATTATTATTTGAGAAAATACGCAGCAATGGCGAGGAAGAGACGTCAAGTTGATTGTTAAGTATGGTTCCATCAACATTGTGTTTGATAATTTCTAGGTTTTCCAACACGTTCAGTCGTAGACCTTTACTACAAGTATGTAAAACCTCATAGGAATGGCCATCAGATAATTGATGTCCGGTATTTAATAAATGTTCCGCGAAATGAGATCGTTCCGGTCGGCCATTCCTATAGGCGGAAATATGTTCTTTATAACGTATATCAAAACTACGGCCAGTTTGACCAACGTATACTGAATTACATTGGTTACATGTTAACTTATATATCCCCGACTTCCTGCCAACCTCCGTTTTTTCCTTGCCATTGCAAATGGCACGCCGGACGGTATTAGTAGTACGAAAAGCCACGTGAACGTCGTTATTTTTTAAGAGTTTTGATATTTTATCTGATATTTTACCTACGTAAGCCATACTTGACTGATAATTTTGAATAACGCGCTCACGTGGCACCGCATATAAAAGCCCAGTCACCTGTTTGTTGATTTTATTCCTAACCATGTTATCTATCATCCGCCGATCATAACCATTTGCAATGGCAATGTTATAAATTGTATTTAACTCTCTACTATAGGCTTGCCCTGATAACGGTACCGTCATTAAGGGTTCTCCGTTATCACCTTTGATGGCGGAGATCTTCATGGACAATTTTGAGAATAGGTACATAGTAGGCAATAATAACATTCTTTACTATTATCGTTATGTTGATGATATTATTATATGCTGGACAGGTACTAGACAAGAGTTAGAATCATTTTTTCAATATTTAAATAGTTTACACCCAAAAATAAAATTCAAATTAGAAATTGAGGTTAATAATTCGTTAAACTTCTTGGATTTAACTATCTCACGGGAGCATTGTCGCCATAACTTTCAAATATATAGAAAACCCACACATACTGATGTAGTTATCCCCGCAACTTCTTGTCATCCTTGGCAACATAAATTAGCTGCTTTTCACTCATATATTAATCGTTTAATGACGGTACCGTTATCAGGGCAAGCCTATAGTAGAGAGTTAAATACAATTTATAACATTGCCATTGCAAATGGTTATGATCGGCGGATGATAGATAACATGGTTAGGAATAAAATCAACAAACAGGTGACTGGGCTTTTATATGCGGTGCCACGTGAGCGCGTTATTCAAAATTATCAGTCAAGTATGGCTTACGTAGGTAAAATATCAGATAAAATATCAAAACTCTTAAAAAATAACGACGTTCACGTGGCTTTTCGTACTACTAATACCGTCCGGCGTGCCATTTGCAATGGCAAGGAAAAAACGGAGGTTGGCAGGAAGTCGGGGATATATAAGTTAACATGTAACCAATGTAATTCAGTATACGTTGGTCAAACTGGCCGTAGTTTTGATATACGTTATAAAGAACATATTTCCGCCTATAGGAATGGCCGACCGGAACGATCTCATTTCGCGGAACATTTATTAAATACCGGACATCAATTATCTGATGGCCATTCCTATGAGGTTTTACATACTTGTAGTAAAGGTCTACGACTGAACGTGTTGGAAAACCTAGAAATTATCAAACACAATGTTGATGGAACCATACTTAACAATCAACTTGACGTCTCTTCCTCGCCATTGCTGCGTATTTTCTCAAATAATAATAATTCTTAAAAATAAGTATCTTATTAATAAAACACATTATTTAATGTATATCAATTTATTTGTAGGTAATTTGAATTAAAAAACATGTTTTCTTTCTTTTTTCTTTTTTATTTGAAACTGGCAACATTCTTCAAACGTTGTCACTGTCAGTCACTCTATGCGCAGTGGGGAGGAAGTGACAATAAATACGGTGTCGGAGGGCGTAGTTGCTCATTCGGTGTTGGTTTACGCACGATCTAACTCCTGAGGATGCTCCGGGTTGGGGCGAAACACGTGTAGAGTAGCCTAATTGGTGAAGGTGCAAGGTGTGTTGCTGTCTTGCTAAATGCAGGTATTGTGCACTTATATTTTGTGGTGTGCTGCATATTTTTGCGGGCGGGCGGGCGGTGCATCTTGCATATTTTGTTTGCGGAAGTAAGCTACATATATTTCTTTTTTCAAAATGGTTTGGGACTTCCGCCAAGTGACGCCTGATTCAATCAAATACTTATAGGACTGTTATCGGGCGGTTCCACTAACCGTGTAACTGAAGTAGGTATCGTTAAATGTTAGTAGGTTGGTCGAACTAGGTTATAACATCGGTATTAACATTTCGCTTCGGTATCGTATCTGCATTAGTTTTCTCCGCTGTTTCCTGCATAATATCGAATAGCTGGGAAAATATTTCTCTCTCGGGTCAAAGCATTCGACTAGATAGTAGAGTAGATAATAGAGTAGATAAAAGAGTAGACAATAGATTAGACAGTAGAGTAGATAATAGAGTAGATAAGAGATTAGACGATAGAGTAGATAATAGATTAGACAATAGAGTAGATAATAGAGTAGATAATAGATTAGACAATAGAGTAGATAATAGAGTAGGTAATAGATTAGACAATAAAGTAGATAATAGAGTAGATAATAGATTAGATAATAGAGTAGATAATAGACTAAATGGAAAAGAAAATATGTTTTTGGTTCATTATTTAATCAATTATTGTATGAAAATAGTAATGGAAACCTTAAGAACTTAATAGTATAAAACATGGGCGTTTTTGGTGTATTAAAAATACGTCATGTAATTTGAAACGAGTCACCTAATTATGCACGGTTTCTTAGCTCGGGATTATCACACCTCAGAGGCAATTGCGGGCCGGCTCCGATGTGTTAATGCTGAACGGCTCAAAAGGTGAGATTCCGTTTCCATTTTGACGTTATCCAATTTAGTAAAAAGATTTCCAAGAATGAGCACGAATAAGTATTTAATTTTATTCACATTTTTGAAGACTCTTCGTTACACTACTTGTGGATTTCCATCGAGATAACTTGTTTTTTTTTATCAAAACCATAACAATACATGATGCATCGTTGTATGTTGATGTTGTTGTATTTTGATTGTACAAGTGTTAAATTCCTCCATTTGTTTCAGACGGGTGCAGCCACACCCGCGCGTGGCGGCTGTACGCAGAGTCGGTGGCCAACCCCGCTGGCTTCCCAGCCACGCTCTGCAGGAGCTCTGCATTCAGCAGACAGACGAATTGTTCTAAACAGACGGACGGATACTTGGGAATCGGAGCCAGACCCCCGTGAGTTGCAAATAAATCTTTATAGGTCTTACTCATTCCATACGGTACCCATTCCATATTCCATCACGGAATGATTGCTTTTAATATTTACCAGAAGCAGGTGTTCGTTATGACCACGAACTTAAGAAATAAATTAACTTTGCCAACTTCGAAGAAAGGAATAATGTCCAAGACGTTGATATAAATAACTAATTTGCTAGGTCTTTATCGATATCTTCATTGTGGGGCATCATGATGATCCTGAGCCATTTTAATGTCCTTGCTGCTAGGGCACAGATCGCGGGACTAATTACGATTGGTAGGACTACAAATGCAGCCAGCCCCCTAGCCAAATGTTCGTTATGGCAACGCTTCGAAATATGTATGGAATTGCAAATGTTACTTTTTCTAGGGGGTCAGAACCATCATTCATTATTGTGCCTTCCTCAGCGCGAGGAAGAGCTCGAGATAATTATCTATGTGACGCTCATCCGAGCTCTTAAATAGGGCTCTACTGGATCGGTTATAGTAAACTAGTGTTTCTTTCTCATGGTTAAACTTGTTTGTCAAGAAAAATGACGGGTAGTCACTGTGTTATGCTTAGTTGGTTACCTATTTTGGGTAAAGCGGTTTTCTCCGAGGCGTTTTGCGTAAAGGTGGTGTTCCGCGTTAATGGTCTTATGCGTCGAAAGATCTTCTCAAGCGCAATCTATGTGCTGATTTGCTGCTAAACCACAAAATACATCTAAACCATAAAATACTTTGTCTGTGTGCTAAACATTATCGGACTCATATTTTTTATTTGCGTTTCTACAATACCTACCAGGTGTCTCTAAATACAAATTCCTTTTTTTTGCAGGATGTCCGGGAGAATGCACGTTGAAACAAATGAAAGACCACCATTTGCAAAAAATAGGCTGTAGACTTTTGTTTTAATCAAGGCTGTAGATTGGTAAATGAGGAGAATCTAAATAGTAAAGAATAGAATATCGTCATACCCAGAACAGTGTATGCTATTCTTGTGCCAATGAAATTGTGATATTTAGAAGTAAGTGTTAAATAAAACTAATTTTAATGTTGTCTTATTTATTTTCATTTAAAAACATTTTTCCCTTTTTTTAATTATTATCTTTTTATTTCACTCCAAACGTGCACATGTTTTCGTTTCATTTGCGTTACTTTCATCAGTTTACAAATACGGTACGTATCTAAGGTGGGTACCAAACAAAACAAACATTCACGCAGCCAAATTATGCGTACAAGACTGCACATGGTGAAGATCTTTCTTGAGGAACCAGTCTTTCATAGTTGCCCCTTTGCAGTCCTCCATGTCTTTGTACAGAGATGCCAAGTGCCAACATCTTGCCATGTCCACATTTTCCACTAATCGAGGGAAAGCCATTTCCACAAGGTATTCTTCGTATTCATTCATTATTGGGATATCGAACTTCCGGCATATACCCTTGTCATTCAGAAGAACGTCGATGGCTAGATAGCTAGGAGAAAACAGTGGAAATAAGTTTGTGGGCTAGTGGTAAAGTGATAAGAACAAAATTAGTCTAAGCATTTTAAGCAACTACAACTTAGTCAAAACAAGCATGAATACACTTGGCTGCCCCTGCATCGAATTGATTTGGAACCTGTTTGCGTTTATTCAATTATTTGGCAAGCATAAGATGTAAATGAAAGTAGAAATAAAGACAGATACTTTAATAATATAAAAAATCACGTCAAAACTTTTACATTTCACATAGAACAATTTCATCAGAAATACGAAGCCACAAAAAAAAACATTATCCTAAGTTTGCATAAGCGCAGTCGTCAAAACGTTCATTAGATCTTGGAGTGAAGAACTGAACTTGGCAGGCATCCAGTCTGCCAGAAGAACAGCAATAAGTTCGATGCCAGTTCAACGTCATTTTTAGCTTCTCACACAGATCATTTATAGCCAGATTGACAAGGGTCGTTTCAGGTACGTTCATCTTCGGTAGACCTAAGTTCTTAGCGATTCCACCACCTCCTAGCTCCACCGTATTCGCGATAAACCTGAAGGGGAAAAGCTTGGTGTATTTGATGCTTATTTCAACTAAGTTGAAGTTGAGTAATTATTGAAGTACCTATAGTCAGCCTATGATTTCTTAGTATTTTTTTACATACCTAATCAAAAGTTAGGGGAAAGGTGACATTTACTATCAACACGTTTTGCTATCTGCAGAATCGATAAAGAATTATAATGTAAGGTAGGTTAGATAAAATCAAAGCAATTACAAGGCAGGGGAAATAACTTGGCTGGGATCTGTTTCGACGAAGCCGGTGACCCTCGGTATATCCTTGCAGAGCAGAGCATGAGCCACCTTTGTGACGAGACCGGCGAGAGCGTGAGCTTCACTCAGGTCCGCTGCTTTGGGACAGTAACTGGAGCACCTTGTCACGGCCGTTTGCACGGCTCGGACGGAATGCGTCATCAATTCTGCGTTGTGCTGGAGGGCAAACGTTAAGAGGATTGAAGTAAGTTCGATTAAAAGTCAGTTCGGCGGATTACGGGGCACGAACACGTGTGTAAGGCTTCTTTGGGATTTTAGTATGAAGGTTAATAGTCTTGTGCCGATTGTTGACTTTTCAAGAGCACACATTATTTTCAAAGCTTTAGTGAAAGAATTAGTAGCATCTTTACGCGCCGCCGTGGTAAAATGTGGTTTCTATAAAAACCTAATCAAAAACATTTGAGCACTGAATTGTTATAAAGTCTCTTTGACAAGATGTTGTAGTTACAGTTTTAAGGTTTACCTGAGCAAACTCATAGTACTCCACGGCCTTAGAGAACAGAGGTACTAAAGCCTCGCCCTCCGTGCCCCCCACACATGGCACGCGCGTGTACCGCGGCTCAAGGCACAGCGCACGCGCAGCCAAAGTGCTCGCTCGCATCTCCGGGACCGCTAGCGAGCCCAGCACTTTACGGGGATCATACCAGCCGGTTTCTTTTAGCGTCTGTGGGTGTGTTTTTGTTAATCAAACTTCTTTAAAGTAATAGTACGGTTTACCATCAGCTATGCATACTAAATGATATACTAGAAAAAATACGACTCGCACCAGATCAATTCTTGGACGAGAATCGAACCCGCGACCTTTAAATATCCGGTCCAATGCTCTGACCACTGAGCTACCGAGTCACTAGTGACATCGTCGAATTTCTCTAGTATATCCAACTTTTACGCTGTAAGCCAGCGTTATTTCACCAATGTGAGGAATTACCTCGTTCCTGATATTTTGAAAATTGATAAAGATGAAAAAATAGCTATATATATATTTTTTTTAATTTGAGATTTTTGCATTCACAATGCTATTTTTATACAATACTAAATGATAGCTATGCCTATGATACAAAACACATCTTTTTGTGTGGCCTATGATAGTTGGTTGGACAATCAATATAAGGTGGCACCAAATGATGTGATGATACTGAAACAGGTGATAATATTGCTAAAACTGAACAACATTCTCCAAAAACGATTTTTTTTCGCTTTTCCATAGTAAGTCGGTCAGCTGACCAATACATTTTGTAAGGGAGTGTGATTTTTTTTTTCGTTTTTCGACCTGTTCCATGGAGAAAGTTGTTAAGTTTAAGCATCACTATCACCTGTTTAGTTTCATCACATTATTAGGTACTTACCACCTTATGTAAAGTTGAAAAAAGTGTAAAAAGTTAGTGTAAAAGAAAGTGGTAAGAATATCAATCAAATTGTTTTATATTATTTTCAGAAATAAACATAAGTAAATACATAATTATGTGTGTAACTAACGAATAGCTATAAAAATGAAGAATATAGGACTCCAATAAAAATGTTATATGAATATACCAATAAGAACACAGTTTTTATAAGTAGAACGTACTTGTCCTAAATATCAACCGCGCCACAAACTAAAGAAAGGCTACAAAAGTTGTTCGCCGAAAGGCCTAGTTGCGTCACCAGGGTAGATAGAAACAAAAATAAAGGTCAATTCGATGACATTTGGCCGTACCATAGTGTTTACAAGATAAACTGTATCACGTTTAATTCTATTTTTAAGAGTTTTGGAATAAATAAGGCAAATTGGCGATTGGCGTTATTTAATAATTCCAATCTGACCTTTCTCTTAAAAAGTAGTTTTTTTTAATTCGTTTAGCAGGTAACTAATTTAAAATTTGTTGCCCTAAGTTGCCTTTCTTTCGAGATTCAAAGAAAAAAAAACAGTCAGTAGGTAACGCATTCATTTCAGTACTAAACTAACTGCCTCTGTGTTTTTATTTTATTACTTAAACGTTCTATAAAACGAATGCCTCTATTATTAATATAATCTATGCATGTAAAGTACGTCTCGCCTGACCACTCAAATCAAACAAAACCGGTGCCTAATCCAGTTGTTTACAAACGTAAGTAATTGTTGTTTTTCTCGAATCTATTGCCCTTGGGTAAGGGGGTGACGCGATTTTATGGCTCGTTGCGCCAACAAAGTTGACCGTCCAAATTACGGGGATGGATAAATAGACACCAAATTTCTCGTCCTGTGTTGTCATCAGAATCCTATAGACGGAAAAAAAAATTGTTATTACTTCGGCCTCTTTTATGTTTGCGATGTTTTTCGACTAGAAGATCGATGTTATTTGCAGAGCAAGCTAAGAACATTGGACCTCACCGTCTGACCTTTGTGGAATAAGAATGTATTAAATTGTGATTGAGATATAAGGGTTCATAACGGTAGAAAGGTTTTTTGGCATTTATTTTCTTGTAGTATCTACTCACATCATGCGATACTCCAGTCCAGTGTTACCAACGTTCAAAACAAATAGCAACTACAGTGCCTAAAAGAGCTTCAGTGTATAAATACAACAAACGTAAAATTTAAGCATACATGTTGTATAATAAACCTTTAAATAGTCCAGCTTTGCAAAAGGACAAAATTCGAGGTAACATCGATTAATAATAACCATATATAGGTAATGAGAGTTATTAGAAACTACCAGTTTGTATTAAGGCCTTTCCGGTGAGAAGTACACAAACATGGACAAAAAACTCTCTTAGAATAACCCAAGATATTCCGCAGATTTAGCAGTCCTGAAAGTCCTTTTCTACTTAGTATTTTTTTAGCTTATAACTCGAATACAACTAAATCCTGCACATAGGTTACCACTCCAGATTTGTGGCTTAGCAGTTCTCAAAAACTAAACGGCAAGTCACGGAGGCAACGAATAGTTGCCTCTGACAAATCGCGAAGTTTGCCCAAACGGTCCTCGTCGACGAAATAATGTAATTTCGGCGGGATCGGGAGCTTTTCCCGCAGGAGACGTACAATATTTATCGCGACATGGCGAGACCGTCTCTGCAGACCACTATTACGACCCAGAGCGTGCAATGAGCAATCCTCCTTCAGATTTAATATTGTTTTAATCATAACAAAAGATGAAACTTTGGAAATATTTACTTTGCGCGCGTGATTTTCGGTTCGTTTAGTCACTCTGCGAAGTAAAATAATTGAGTAGAAAAGGTCCTACTAATAGTGAGACGTTTATATACTACCTAGGTATAAGTATTATTTACCATACCAATTATGTTTCGCGTAATTGCATAAAGCTTTATAGAACTAAAATTGCCCAAATTATGGAATCTGCACTTCTTGAAGATTTATTTTCGGCCAATAAACGCGTTTATCAACAGAAAAGTCACCAATTAGAAACCTATTTACCACCCGAGTGGAATCATAAGTATTTAATTACCATCAATCAAACATCAATACAAACTCATAAACGGTCGCTAATCTCGATTAAATATTTCCCTAGCTATAGATCGTCTTCGTGGCATCAAACATTATGCGCTGAAAAGATGTTGAACCTAAACTTTTCAACGGGTAAACATGTAGGTTTACCGTATTTATCATGTTATAGTACATTATGAGACAAGTTAGCTTAGGTTGCTCATTGCACACAAGGCTGTGGGTTGCAGCCCGAGCCGCAGGCGAGGGCGTAACTCAGCCGAGTGTGCAATAAGCAAGAGCTCACGAGTTTCATACGACGTTTTTCAACACATTTGCGAGGAAAAAACAAAGTAGTTTACCACACAGCAACAAATGCGACAAAAACAAAATATGATAATTATGGGAAAAGGCGCGTAGGTTTTTTTTTGTTTTTTTTCACACGTTCAATGCAAGAATATTTTGCGAACAAAGGGGTGAGGAGCATACAGCCTACTTCAAAATTAGAATTTTAAGTAAAAATGCAAATATTTTATAACAAAATATTGTAAATTATGAATAATTTGGTATAATAAATATTTGTTTGACTTAATTATGGACTTACACATTTATTTATTCCAAAAATGTATATGAATTTTCAGCGGCATAAAACCTCTTTGTTGAAGTTTGTTGTTACAAAAAAAATATCTGTATAACCCGGTTAAATTGGGAATGCTCTGTTTACTCGCATAGAACTTGCAGTAAGGTACTAATTTAACTTTGTAGGGTTAATTCTATTACGAACTAGTGTTTTATATATTATTGCACGCGTTTGTTATAGCTCGGTTTATGGCCCTAAAAGCGATGTATTAGGGCTCACTTTATGAGCAAGTGTGTTGAAATAGTAGTTTTCAACACACTTGCTCGTAAAGTGAGCCCTAATACATCGCTTTATTACTTAAGTGTACTTTACAATTAAAGCATTCACCATGCCTGACTTGTAAAGTGATTTGAAAATGGAACGTTCTATCTAAACAATGCACTGTGTTGCACATGTCAACTTACACAGCCTCATACTATATTAGTAAATGCTAGTTACCGAGCAGTATGATGTAAAAACAGTTAAGATAGATGTTGATACCTACCTGTATGTTACACTAATTAAGTGGAATGCTTTTTTATGACTACTGTAAAAATGAATAAATTATTACCTCAGCTACTAGGGGGACCATGCAATCGATAGGAGTGGCACAGATTATGAGGAACGCCTTGGGGCATTCCGCGGCTATTGCGTCTGTGTACTTCTTCACTATGGGCGCTTGGTACTGGAACCTCTTGTCTATGGGCATGTCAACGTTTATGTACGCGCTCTCTAGCATCAGTACTATATCGCTGTTCTGATGGAAGGAAATCAAAAGTCATGTTATTATTATTGCTTTCTAAAATAACATTCAATATTGCCCACGTCGTAGACTTAATGCACCTGAGCCAAATCACCTGGGTGAATTAAGTATACTTATTGGTAGACTTAATTCATCATTATTACATATAACTACTTTTAATAACCTAAATTTTAATGGATCAAAATCGATGTATAATGGAGTGCAAAAACTCATTTAATAAATGTGGAGTGGAAGCTAAATTTTACAAAGGAAGTAAACGGATAGCCACTCCCGCAGCGCCTCTCAACCTGTCGGAGCTCTTTACTAAACTATAGAAATAAGACACAATAAAATTAGTCTCATGTGTCTTGGTACTCGTTAATAAGCCTCTATGTAGAGGATATACATTGAAAAGTTTACGGTGTAAGGGAAAGAAAACTGAAATTTAATGAAAACATTTCTTCTAGCATTCATCTTTTCTATCTTTACAATTGCTGACTTTAATTTGGAGATCTAATTATTTTAGACATGACAAAATGTCGACAACCATTTGAACCATTCGAATGTCATAATGATTCCGATCATTGACGCAATGGGAACAGAACTCGCATTAACAAATTGTTTCCATCACGTTACACAGCTTTTAAGCAGCCTGAAATCCAATTTGCTTGCAAAATCTACGTTTTATTGTGTCGAGTAGGTATCCCAGTTACGTAACGTTTATGTAATCGCTTTCGTTCACGTTCATCAATCATTTAGGCGTTTTATACAACGTGTGTTTAAGTGCTGAAGGCCGAAAATAAGGTGATGAACTCTGTAGTGCAATCGGTAATATTTAATTTCCAATGACAAAGTTGCAATCGATAATATAACTAGGTCTTTAGCCCCAAGCTAATTTAGGCGACCGACGGCGGAATAGACGCCTTTCTTTAATTTCCCATTGAAAGCAGAATTGTTATGACATATTTTTTGCGGTTCGAGGGCAAAAGCTATCGATTGGCAAGCTACCTGATACCCCTCACCCCACCACGGTAACCCCATCGCTCGACATGTGGGCCACGAAACAAAAAAATAAAAAGGGGATGGTGAAAGACTGATCAAAAGTCTTATTACTTGTTTTTTTTAAAATCTTGCCGAATTTTATATCTAAAGAGGATAAATATTTCATAGACAATGGTGCTACTTGTTACGATAGAAATATGATTATTGTTATGAAACTTACAACAATACAATGGAAACGACAGTATCTAAGATTTGATCCAAAAAGTAAACAAGAACATTTTAATAGAGATATTGCTATATACGCAACAGTATTTCGAGAAATAGAAAGGTGTGTTCTACAGATATATTATGATATGATTAGACACTTAGTACTTAGTTTTATATTGCTATATGATGGCGACTGCAAAGGCTAAAAATGATAGGTACTGTACGCCTACCGCAGTTATCGAAGTTATAACTTTGAAATCAAATCCGAAGACAAGTTTCCCATTGAAAAGTTCTTGTCATTTTGGCAAAGATATTCTGCAAGATATTTCAAGGAAATCCACTACTGAAAATCTGATTCTAAAAGGAACCAAGCAAGACGCAGTTGAACATAAGGTGACGTAGGTAAGTAAGGGTACCTAACATTGTTAATTTTTTTTGATATTTAGATAAAGATAACGAAAATAATATGTATAAGGAGACTTTACTCTATTAAAATTCTATTAATAATATTGGCTTTCTGCGGGGTTGGACAGTAGATGGAATTAGAAGAAACCGAACGAATAACAAGATACTAACACCCACGCCGAGTTGTTCGACGAATCTAATGCATACAATTTAATCTAAATATAGTAGGTAAGTACCTATAACGTATAAAACCCAGAATAATAAATAGACGTTTAACTTTTAACTTAACCGTGGCACAAAGGAGAAAAGAATTTTAGGAGAATAAAAGAGGTTCCCCTAAAATTTGCTTTTCCATCTGCGATCAGCCCAGTAGCTATAACCATAATTTAACTAGTATAATGTATTATTAATACCTACCATATACTATTACAGCTTTTAATTCATTTCTATTAACTAATAACACTAACATGATTTACATGACCTGTAATTAAGTTTGGAACATAAATAAAGACCTGGAGACATCTCTCCAGCTCGAAACACGCGCAGCTGAAGGCTTCCACGCGACAGTTGGTGTCGATATGCTTAAGGTCCTGCACCACGTTGCAGAGGTTGCGGTTGCAAGTGGAACTACTAGTATCTGTGGCCTCGTACAGACGTAATCTGAAATGGGATTGGGAAAGGAAGGAGGTACTTAAATCGGACTGGAAACAATAGAAAGGAATATGCGTTAAAATTAAAATTTGTAAAGCTTTGGGTAAAAATCCGCTCTCGGAGAGGCCTATGTTCAGCAGTGGACGATGATAGGCTGATGATGATGATGATGATGGGTAAAAATCAGCACCACCTATTTCTACCGTCAATCAAGGTGAATGACGTTAGATAATATGAGCTTTGGTATTTATATATTTTGTAGGTATTAATAAGTAATACTAAATAATATATCCTGTAGTATTGTAGGTGATGTTATATTAATTAAATTATTAAAATTAAAAAATCATTTATTCAGTCTAGGCTGTTACAAGCACTTGTGAATGTCAAAGAAGCTACGCCATCGGTTCGCAAACCCTGAGCGGGAGACCTTGTAACGAGAAGAACCGGCAAGAAACTCGTCAAGGGCTGCTTTTTTCTCCCTGTATATTTCATACAGAGTCGTCAACATTGAAAAATGAGCTCCACATTTAAAGTGAGGTCATTTTCCATCACAATAATTAACAAAAGTTTGTACACAATGGGTAGGTAGGTTGAAATTAAATACCTACTACATATCGGATAGGTAATTGTGAGAGTAAATAACTTTCAACTAGTTGAGAAATCAGTAATCACTATGTCTGCTACTCGAAAGTGCACCTAAGTAGGCAAAATTTACCAAAAAATACTTGAGACAAGACATAAAAAATAACAATAAAAAACGCAATTCTTACAATTCAATATGCGTTAAGATAGGTACTCAGAAGCAGACCCATTCCCACTGGCAGCACCCGTTCACGAGCATGACGCGTGGACCAGCCATCGCTTCGCTCAACCATATTTGAGGGAACGTAACGACCCGCCCCACACGACACCACCGCAGAAATGATTAAAGAGAGCATGACATACTTAGGCTACCCATCCTAAGGCACTGAATTGAAAACTAATATCCAAAAGCTTTTCATAGGCCTTTACTTACAAAAACTACTGACTATAGAAAGCAAAATGATTGCAATAAAAAAAAAAGAGAAATCAAAACAAGGTTACTTGCCTATTAGTTTTATGTTTTGAGTAAGAAGTGCCATACATATTGATAACATCATCATTGAGGAGTATCATCATTATATTTAATGAAACATTTTAAAAGTGCGAAAATAAGTAAAATAAAATTTCATTCAACCAATGTATTTTTACCTAATTGATAATGTGTGTAAATAAACAAGTTACTTCATTGTGTTTGTGACAATTTTTTACAAAAATATTGATAAGTGTTTCATTCAGTGCTTCCATGTTGTATATTACCTACATATTTAGTGGCAAGCAATTATTTTCGTCCGACACTCGTCTGGACTGTGAATTTCACTGTTTCGGGGCAATAAAAGTGCCGTGATAAACAGCCGGGCCGCAGTCACGGAGCTCGTAAAATCATGCCTTTATAGGTGCTGAAAGATGCACATAATGACACATAAGGCACTATGAAGGCACCACTAAAACTTTGATGTGTGCTTTCCGAATGCGGTATGCCATTACGTACGCAAATGAATGAATGGAGGTTTTACACTAAAATCGCGTGCAAAAAAGTTTTTACACTTCGCAGATGTTATGATGTTGGATGAAAAAGCGTTTTAAGTAGTATTTGAAATCAAGCTTCAAGGACGTTTTTGAAAAACCTAGTTATTAAAAAATAGAAGATTAAGGGGCCATAATAGGAAAACATGGTTTGCGCGGGCCATATTTTTATATAGAAAACGTAAAGTTGTAGCCACAAAAAAAAACATACGACAAGCTAAAGAGATTATCTAGTACCTACAAGTATTAAATTGCGTATAAACCTCACAGATGGTTGTAAAAAAAATCAGAATATCATCAAAAGCGCTTGTCGCGGGACATATTTTTGGCGTAAATAATAGCGGAAACGTATTGAATTCTACATCAAAATACACTTTAACGTACTGAGCAGTTGCTCCAATAACTTTTTTTAAGAAAGATAATTGTGCTAAAGATTATGATGAAAAAACAACGAAAAACATCGAAAAAGTGCAGAAGTGAGGTTATTTTCCATACTCTTTACACATAAAGAAAAAGACAGAGATAAGTGATTTCGCGTAACGGAGCCTTAATTACATTGTTGAATATAACTCTTTACTTCGAAAAAAAACTTAAGACACTGATTAGGTATGTCCTTTGTTTTTAAAAAAATACATAGGAAGTGTGCATAGACTGAAATTGAAGGAAATAAACGGAAAGGTATCTTCTTCTTCTTCGTCCTGCCCTCTTCCCAGAACAGCTGGGGTCGGGCCTCCTTGTACGTTTGCGCCAGGACACTCGCAAAGGTATGCAATCTAAAATAGCACGAATGAAAATTGAAAGACCGCAAATAAACAAAGTTCGTGTAAGTAAGTATCGAGACGTTTAGTGAACATAATGTAAAATCATTTGAAAATTGACATCCAGCAAAGCAAACCAAAAGAAATCAAAATCAACGTACCCCAGGGGACACGAAGGCCGTAACGAGCCGAAACGTGGCATACTCGTGTTGTGTTGTGGCATGAAGTAGGACGACCGTTTGGTCCCTTAGGACTTTGGGGACGATAGAATTAGATCTTTTTCACACTAAACGACATGGGTGAAATAAAACTTAAATTTATGTTAAAATAAGTGCTGTATTCCATTTTAAATAATGTTAGAGAATTTATATTCCTTAAAAATTTTCACAAGAAGACTGGTTGAGAAAAACTCGTCAGCCAAAACTAGCGCCGCCACTACATTTATTTTTATTACTCGTAAACCAAGTTAATATTTAAAAACAACAGTTTTTATTCTTTCTGTAAGTTTTAAAATCCATTTTAGCTCAAAATGCCCACTTTTGGCAATTATGGATTTTAAAATTTACAGAATGAATGATAACTGTTGAATAGATATTCAAAAAATATTAGAGACAATTTAAGAAATTATTACATGAGCTTTTTTTAAATATTGACTTGGTTTACGAGTAATAAAAATAAATGTAGCGGAAGCGCTAGTTTCACTACCAAGGACTAGCTTAGGTATCAGTTTACTGATGATGATGACTAAATATTAATTGATGAAAAATCTGAAGATTATTAATAATTTTATTGATAAGATTATTAGCGTCTAGCTCTAGCGTTTTGCTATCTACATGTAGTAAAGTTTCAACAATCTACGTTAACTAGCATCACGCGGTTATACAACAGTAAAAAACTGAAATAACTATTTATTTTGATTCGTGAAACAACATAAATAAATACTACACAAGTTTTGCGAACTTCAAAGGTCCGACAGTTGCCCAAGGGAATTTAGTCCGGACGATTGAAGTATATGAGCTTTATCGTCCTTGGCATACAAAACAACCGGTGATGGATTTTTCTGTAACATTCGAAAGCAGAAAAGCAATATTCATACAATATGTTGTAAGTTATATCAAATATATCTTTGCATAAACAACTCCACATAAGCATTGTTAAGCTTTTGGTTTATACTGTGAGAATATTCAAGCATTTGTATTTTGTAGAAACGAATTTTCAATTATAGCTTTTTCTGTCAAGCTTTTGAAAATACCAAGTTTTGCCTCTAGCGGAACTTGCCAAGAACCAGGTAGGTATCCCAAAAACAGGCGCAGATGTTTATGTAAAAATGTACATAGTACAGCTCATAATAAACGATGAAAATACAAATCCTTTTGGTTGCGGCCGCCTCTCGTAAATAATTCATACCTGTTCTAAATTTTTCGATAAGAACAGCATCTGAAATTCTGAAGGCTGGATTATACCAAAGAAGCAAACGCCGCGTTTTGCGTTGGCAGGGCTTACAAAAGTGATTTATTGTGGGTTGAAAGCGCAAATAGCTTAATATTGTTTATCCTATGAAATGCTAATAACGTCAGGGTGTGTGTAACACATAATTTGATTAGGTACACTGTGATCCATCGGTGTTTGTAGTAACTTTTTAACAAAGTCAATTTGCCATGCTTTTATTCTGATTACATTACCTAACTGCAACTGAGGCAGCCACTTTTTCTTAGTGTCTTCACTTTAAATTAGGTTATTGAAAACATTTACATTAGAACTTTTTTCTATAAATCTATTTCTATAAAATTTAAGCACAAATATGTTAATGGAGAGAGATTTAAATTATCCTTACTTTACCATCATCATTTTAGCCAGAAGACGGTCACTGTTAGGTAATACGGGTATAGTTCTTCCCCAACCACGATAGTCAATCCTGCGCTGCCCGCATTGATTTTCCCCCATCTTCCAACCTAGCTATGCATGCACCCCAGCATGACCGATTTATATCGCGTGATAATAGCGTTTTATCACGTTTAACTGTCAAAAAGACAAAGGAGTTTGGCAGTTGAGAAAATCCCTAGGGAACCTTTGACCGGGACAAAAAGTATCCTGTGTTTTAATCCAGTCTATAAACTATCAAAGTGTGTCAAATTTGAGGAACAAACATCCAAACATCCAAACCCACAAACTTTCAAATTTATAATATTAGTAGAAAAAGGAAATTCAAACTCACTTTGTGATACACGGGCACTGCTTGAGCAACAAGGCCGCGTACTGCCCTATGGCAGTGTCGGCGCCAAGTATCGATACCTGGACCCCCGGGCGAGGCGCCGGCACTGCAGAAAGTTTCTTCTCTGGCTCCGGAAGAGCCTTTGGTTCCACGGGTATCTCCTCGACACAGGGTTTCTTGCGGCATTCCACGCGGCGAAATGGTGCTGTTATGAATAATGAAGATTGTAAATCGTGGTTGAGGAGTTCAGTGACGCAGTGGTTTAGCGCCTGGCTCTGCGATTGCGGAGGTTAAATAACTTTCGCAAGGGTCATGGGATGGATGACCAAAAATTTATTATCTCGACAAAAGTTCCTCCGTGCTTCGGAAGGCACGTTAAGCCGCTGGTCCCGGCTGCAATTGCAGTCGTTAACACCCACCAATCCGCATTGGGCCCGCGTGGCGGGTTATGACTCATCCTTCTCATCCCCCATAAGGATAAGGCCTGTACCCCAGCAGTGGGGACATTAAAAATGGCTGATGTCAATATCGTGATTAATTTTTGAGAAACATGTCTTTTCTCGGAGTCATGAAAGGACTTCTCATGAAAAACTAAGAACAAAAGCTATTTTTTTAAAACAAAAGGATGCTCCGAGGACCTTTTAATTACGATAATTGACTAGGGATGCTTGGACCTTTTAATTAAGATAATTAACTAACTGCCAAAGTTTGTCCCGCCTTCAATAACCTTCATTTTGATTCTGTGCAGTATCCCCTTCTTTTTCTTCTGCCTCCTCTCGCAGGGTTGGGGGCAGTCAGGATCCACTTCAGGAGGCATATCTGCAATAGCTTTCCTGCACTCATCACTTGACTTCTTCGCGTACAACCGCACGAGGCATATTTGCCCAGGGAACAAAGGCCGCTGGTTCAAGAAACTGGACCACAGGAATTTGGTCTTCGAAAGTATATTTAAGGGTTGCATGGTTTTTTTGTTTGTTTTTTATAAATTTAGAGGAGTGATGAATTGTGTGATTTTGTCATTGAAACGATTTTTCTCATTTTGTTTCTTTTTTTGTTTCTTTTTTTGTTTCTTTGGCAGTTTTTTCTTGTGTCATAGAGTGGAGAGTAGTTTTTTACCTTTCTCTATGGGAGAGTTTATGCCAGAGTTACAAATGAGCCACAGTGTGAAAACTAAAATAGGAATAAGATTTACTCTGTACACGATACGATGGAGGAGGGTCTTTTCAAAAGGGGATATGTGCAAGTTATCTTATTTTTCAGAAAATAGGAAAAACTGTTTATATAAATATCCTCTAGTGCCAGATTATGTAGAGTTTTGCTCGAAACACGCTTTATAATTATTTTATAAGTATTTTATAATGATTTTATAAGTCCAATTTTCTAAGGAGGATTATCCCTTTTTGCATTCGTTTAAGGTGTAAAACGATGTATTTTAGCATGGAAAAGACCTCATACCTACTCAGTTTAAAAAAAAACTTATTTTGGAAATAACCCTTTTTGAAAAGACTGTCCTCTCGCAATCGTAAGGTCGCAAAATAAACTTTAAAAATTTTAGAGCAAATTGAAGAAAATGAGAAAATTACAAACGATTTTTAAACACCCACTGTTTAAATGTGATGCTGTCACTTTTTTTTACTATATTGTTTGAAAGAGACAGCATCACATTTAAACATGTGTTTAAAAATATTTTGTTAATACAAAATGGTGTCAGTTATTACACCGGTGATCACCGGTCGCTTGCTTAGTGGTATGGTATTGCTGGAAACAAAAGTTATTAAAACACCACATTTTGGGCAGAACGTTGATAAAGAAAGACTAACAAAGCTTATAAAATAAACATACAAGACTATAGCACAATAGTACAAACACAAAGTTTCTTTGTGATATCTTTGAAGAAGTGTTAAAATCCCTATCCGCAAATAAACAAAACCGTGCACTTCTTTAGATATTCATGAATCTGAGTTTTACCTGCTTGTCTATAAATAACGTGATAGTGAACGATTGAGAGCGAAAGCGCGGCCAACGTATCGCCTTGACACTGCTTTATTTATAACCCTCTCATCTGCTATTGGCCTATTTCCTACATGGACGGAAACGAATTGCTGAGCGCTTTAGTATATTGTCGCATCAGCGATCAGAATAGGAAATATCATAAATATGAACTATAAGTGTCGTGACAAGTCGTTTGTATGTTGTGATGCTCATTTTTCTTTTGAGCTTCACTGGTCCTTCTTTTCAAATTATTTATCATCGTGCACGATGATAACGTCGAGTCGAGATTGAAAAGCTGAAGTATGTTTCCTGAAATAATGTTCGAATGTTGATGATGTCTCGCTTAACCACGGGGCACTCGCGTCTAATTTACATTCTCTGAATAAAATCCCTATAGGAACTCCTGTTCAAGTTAAAGTAACATTAAGCCTAAGTTTATCCTTGAACATTTCAACCGGTAAATTCCTTAACAGCTTTAACAAATTAGTGCGTAAAATGTAACCATAAAGGTCGAGTTAAAAGTATAAAATGAATATAGGATTATAGTAATCCCTCTCTGGAGAAACTCTGCATGGGACAAAAGTACAAAACACTTTGACCTTAAAAAGGTCCGCGTTTCATTTGAACCGAGGCAACAAGAGGCAATTACCGAATCCTGCCGAGTCAGTCTCATATCGGGACTGTGCAAACTCACCGGGTTTGAACATTTAAATACTCTCGGTATCAGGTTAGTTATAGCTAGAGAGATTACGGTTAAAGACTTTTAGTCGGATTGTGGTCGCAAATGTATTGCAGTTGTCTTCGTAGAAGTATGTAGCAGAACTAACACGTTCATACAGACCTATGGTGTTATTGTACTCAAACAAAAATTGCAATCCGCGACAGACGACGCCATTTTAAAAAGTTACCTTTGACAGATGAGTGGATATCTGAAAACTATGATTTCCTGGTATAGATGATCGAACATGATTTCGTTTCAATCAATTGATAATTTTGTGCTTCCAGAGAGGTTAAAGATTCAGAGATTAATTATTGGTCTTGTTGATAGTAGAGCTTATTCTAAGTAATACCGTCTCACATAGTCTCGTCCTCCTAGCTAGACACGAAACGTGGCAAATATTCTAACGGTTTGAATGCTTGAAATATGCAGCAATCTATTACATGTTGTAGCTTGTCAATTTCATACAACACATTAATAAAGCATGCAATTTATCATTTTATTAGTTGTTTTTAAACTTGTGAGTTAGCATTAGAGTTAAAACTTAAAACGAATGAAAGCCCTTTTTTCCTGAAAAATCTTTTATCATACTAACCAACTCAACTCCGTTTTTAGTTTTATAATCTTAATTGTATTTACTCAACCATTGTTGGACTTTTTAGAGATTCTTTGTTATAGCAAAGTACACGTAACTGGGGTGAACAAAAGAAACAAGTAAACAATTAGAAAAAGTTTCGTGTTCCTACAGTTCATTTGACTTCATCTGAAAAATAATTACAGCATTTTTTTTATAAAACTCGGGCAGCAACAAAAAAAAAGGTAAAGTTATCCAGATTAAACAAGAAGCAGTTGATGGGAGTAGGTAGATTAGATACCCAAAGGATCTCCCTATTATTTATTTTTAAATTCACGAATACGCTTTTGAATTTTGCAATAGGAACCGTTTTTTCCGGCATTGATAATGAGTTTCATCTATAACGAGTTCCAAAAGAACATTTGGAAACATCTCAACGTTGAAGCCATTACGAGATGTTGACTGTTTTCACCAGACTGTTAAGTTCGACGGAACGTTTTCTAGGCAATCCATCACGATGTCTAGGGCAGGAAATAGCGTGTGGAGCGAGGTGGTCGACGAACCCATAGATTGAGGCTCCGTTATATAGTTCAGTAGCTCAACGCCTGATTTTCTTCTTAACTTTTGATTGGTCGTCTCTGAATCAGCTCATAGTCTTCGCTAAGGTCACGGTGTCGATAGAATAAGTGTGTTTGAAAAATAAATTTCAAAACATTTGTAATTAAACAAAACGAACCAAAAAAATACTGCAGCTTGGAGCTAAACTTCAATTTCTCTCCATTATTTTGGTGTAGTGTAGTTAGTGCAATACAATTATATTCTTAGGAAGGTATTTAGGTAGGTAATTAGCGTTTTCATGAAAAACCTCTCTTTTTTTCAAACGCCTACTAAATCCTGGCATGACCTTTAATCGTACGCCCCCTAGTGGCTTTTCCCAGTGAACGAGTGACTCATAGGAAAGCGCGAATTATGTTGATAGAATCGCGTGGTCCCCAGGCACACCCGTGGACTAGCCTACGATTGAAATACTAATGGGCGGTGGATATCATTAAAATATATGAAAAGTAAATTTAAATGTCAAGTCAAGAAACGGTTAGTATCCCGCTAAGAATAAAACGCTGTCAAAGTTATAGTTATCGTCAAATGATATAAGTACTTATAATTTCCTTGTATGCTACCTATTTGCTATTTGTCACGTCAAACTTGTCAAAGGACATCATGCTGGCTGGCAACCTCTTTTTTGGCTAACTTGTGCTTAACCGGTACTTTAACAAGATTGTTATCGTTAAAGTTAGATGGTGCAACTCAGCCTTATTTTACAATCCGAAAGAGAAAACTGTTTTGAGAAAAAAAACATTGGTACAATTTGAAAGTCGATCATTGATTTGGTATTTGATAGTAAAATTAAAGTATTTTACTCGAATATTTTTATTTTTCAAATTTTTCAAATTTTTATTTTCAATTTAATCTTACCGGTGTGGTGAAGAAAGATGGTGCTGTACTACTGTTGAACTCAACATTATAATCAATCACTCAAGTAAAAGACTCATTAACATAATCACCTGATGAATCACCAAGAGCTGTAGGTACAGTCGAGTCCATTAATATGTTGGCATTTTTGACAGGCTTTTGACCTTTATTACAAAGCCATAAAGGTGGATGAGCTGTCAAAGTGCCAACATATTAATGAACTCGACTGTACCTACAGCTCTTGGTGATTCATCAGGTGATTATGTTAATGAGTCTTTTACTTGAGTGATTGATTATAATGTTGAGCAACACTAGACAGAAGATAAGAACCTAAGACATTTGTTTCGCGATCTGATGATAAGGCTTTAAAGCAACTCGCCAGTTAATCTTCATAAATCAAACACCAAATCTTATTCCAGTCCAGTAACAATTCTTTTATTTGGTTAAAAGAGGGTTAATAAAGATGTGGAAAGCAAGAATCGTTTATAGATCGCTGTTCTAATGACATGAGCTGTGTGAAAAATGTTTTCACGGTGAGATTGATGGTTTTTCCTAATACCTTTGACCTTCAACGAACGGCAGAGGGTGCGCCACACGCCACGGAGGGACTTAACACGAAATTAATAAGAGAAGAGGAAATACTGTTCGCTAAATATCATTAACGTTTACGTAAATCTCCAGTATACGCTAACTGAATAAGCGATGGCAGTAAATATTATAAATAAATAGATAATTCTGCTAGTCTAGGGTGTTTGATGATTTAGTTTCATTAAATGCTTTTAGGCATTCTGATTGACTCACGCCGATGCTGAGGGAGTATTACAAAATTATTTTTGTTCGTTGGTGTTGATGGCATATTTAATAAGTATTAGTGTTCTTGTATGTTGGTTGGAATTTGGAATTCACCATTGTTAGTTCGTATGGTTCGCAAACCGATGTCAGATAGTAGTAAATTTTGCATAACAATGAAGCTCTATTGTTATTCGGTATATATGAATGTACTCACTATTTTTGTGTTGAGATGCATAAGCTCTCGTTCAGTGACGCGGCGCCGCGCGGTCTCCATCTGCTGCTGTCGGTACTGGTTATACTTGTACAGCAAATACATTCCGGGCAGTGCCAACACCACGAACGGTCGCATCAGACTCGACGACCCTCCCCGCTGCGGCATCTTCTTTTTAACATTCTTCTTCAAACACTTCTTCTCCTTCACCTTCTTGTTTAACGTCACACGATTCTTTATAATCAACTATTTCCACATCCACATCCAAAGTCATTTTGCATCCCAACACTATTAAGCACAGCACATTTTTACCACAAGTTGGAAGATTTGTTATTAATTGAGAGTCAGCATTTATCGCTACGACTACGGGGTTTCTACTTTAAATAATTGGATTATTGCTTTTCAATAGACCTAATTATATTTACACGCCTTCCTCGGGAGTAAACCTGAAACAAAAGAGATGGGATTTTTATTAAAGTATTAACTTCCGTTGTTTTAACGATCAGTTCTATAATCCCCAGAGACTCGGCTTTTTACTGGGATTGCCAGACGTAAAAAACTCATTTTTTAATTATGAAATATCTTTCTGTTTTATCAGCCTTTTTGAACTTGACTGACATTACTTTGATTGATTTATTTCGGACATATAATAATACCTAGGTACCTCTATTTCCTACATTCATGTAGCAAAATAATTCTTTTTGCGCGAACTTATAAACGGTCGTTTGGTATACCTATTATGGCAAATTGTTATTTCTGAAACAAAATTAATCCTAGATTTGTAATTCTAAATAACAAGGTCGGAAAGTCGGTGAGCTAATTAAATACTATTTTAAATTCTACATGTGTCATGTCACGCAAATAACCCGTGCAAAGCCAGTAATGTATTCAAGTGACGTATACAAGATTTGTATCCTAAATAATAAAATGTTCTATTATTCTTTTTAAAACGTGCCTGATTTAAATGACTTTTTTAAAATTATGAGCTTTGTTAAGGTGGTTTTATTTAAAAATACACACAATGAGCGTAAATGAATTAAAGTTATTATAGGTTTCTTGATGGTATCGTAGCATCTCGTTGGCATAGAATAGAATATAGAATAGCCTGACATTCTCCAAAGTGGACAACCTCAATGGTCATACCACCATCGCTAGCACTATTAACTATTCTATGATAACATCGTAAGAAAATGACAATCTAAGATGTGATGGATGTTGTCTTAGAGTAAGACGCGTTTCGCCGCGATGCTCGAAGGATGTTGTCAATCTAAGAAGTTTTAAGATATTTTCCAATAATTTTTGATGACTTTGTTGCTTGTAAAAGTTAACATTGATTAATGTTAACGTTTGGTCTCATCATTATTACATTGTTAGATTTACAAAATCACAATTCAGTAGAGGACATACACATCTAAATATACCCAAGTAAAACGCATGCATGCAATCCAACCTTCAATCTAATTTAAGTGCAACACAGGTATAAAAGTGCTGAAAATGGAATCTATAAATACTTTTATTTCATTAGTCGATAGCAAGTCCGAGTTGTCGATCAAACAGTTTTCGTGCAAGTCAATAGTATCGGGGACCGGTACGGGGTTATACGGATAGCTTTATGAATATAGTTGGATGCTATCTTGTAGCAATGAAATATAAACTGGTACGTCATAAGAGTCGTGACGGTGCGTAATAAGACTGAATCATGATTTTCATTATCATAATATTATTATCAGTTAATTTACCATCGGAATTGTACTCTAAGGTCGATGTCAATTACAATAAAACATCATCTGAAAATTATTTATATGCATAATAAAAGAGTAGTAAAAGTTGAATAATCATGGTCCTATAACCGAACCCTGAAGAACGCCCTTCAATAAACCAGTTACTTATCTACTTCTTTTTTTGCTATTGATACACAAACAAATTAAGAGATATCTTGGATCAATGACAGAGTTAAGAAATATATTAAGTTTTGGGAATGGAGTTGAATTTTCTATCTTGTAGGTATATTGGATCTAAATATATTGCAAAGACTGGCTACATTCGTTCGCAAACAGAAATTAAAGGGTTTTATTAGGGTCGATGGTACTCTTTCTTGGCTAAGTTAAAAGCAAAGCTTTTACTTGATTAGCTTTTGAAGTGTATTCACCGGACGCTCTCCGCAGACTCACATTAACAAGCCGAATGTGAAATTATCCTCGTACGTTTGCGTTACGTTTACCGCAACGTAACGATATGAATTTGGGATTAATGGTTTTAACGTGAGGCAATCTTTAAATTATACAGAAGTGTTTATAGGGCTGTTTATTAAACTTAAGGCTGTTTATTTTTACTTTTTGTCTAATTATTAGCCGCTTCACGAATGCTGTATTGTTATGCTTGTCACCTATGTTAAATGAGTAACATTAAACGATGTTTAGACCCCCAGAATAGGTTAATGTTATTTTTACATACTTTTTATAATCTGGGATGGGTTACTGTCCGATTTCTATGGCAAAGTCCAACTCATTTTGGAATCAGGATAATGTAGGTAGGTAGTTCTCATTTATCATTTATTTGACGATGATTTGAAAAAACAGTTGTTCTACATTGTTTAATATATATTTAAACCACAGACATTACCTACCATTGAGTTGATAGGTACCTACTCCAAGTTGCGTAACAAAATTGCATTTCCAAGTAGGTACATAAAGAATCAGTAATTTTGTTCACTTTATGGAGATTGTTTTAGTGACCTTGTGTAAACAATTCAACTCAATTCGAGTCACATCAATCGAGTGATATCGATACCAACATGTGTTTAACAAACCACAGAAACACCAGCTTCATACGATCATACAGACAATCATAGTAGTTATTCTAGTGCATGTCTTTATTGACATTCGATGTTTTACGTAAGAAGATGGAAACGATGCTATTACCTCATCTGTATGATCCTTAATTGTATGACAATTGAATTTGCTAATCTAACGATAGGACCTTTGTCGTCTTCTTAATCCTTTTAGTTTTTGTCCAAATTCAAAGGTATGTTTTTTGGGATACTGAAGGGCAGCACAAAGGGAACAACAAAGAAATCGCTGTGTTGCTCACAAGTTACATGACTCAAAACGTGAAGCAATTTGCTCAATGACTCCGCTCAATCAGCTACACGCGAGCAGTCATTAACCACATGAATTGCACATGCTAAACCATGCTCTCACTCCCAAGGACAACCTGCGACCTTAAACTGGTAACTAACTCACCTCAAAACAATCCCACGACCGGAACAATCATGGCTAACTGTATACTAAGGGAAGACTCTACAGGCAGCTGACACCGACGGCTCCTTCGTACTTCGAACGAAACAGGCTAAATTGACATGGTATCGCTGCACACAATGTTTTTGAAACGTACAAGGGAACGTTTTATTGATAAAAACAGTTTTCCGCGCCGGTTTGGGGACGGGACGGCGGGCGAGCGCGCATCCGGCGCGCCGCCTCTTTCGTACTGAACATTCGGCGGCTGCTCGCCGAACGTTCGCGCAGGCGTACTCCATGCCAGGATCGGCCAAAACTCTTTCTGCACCATGATTTTAGAAGGACCTAACCACACCGCCCTGAACAAATGAAAGTAGACCTAAACTTTTTCTGTGATACTGGCATTTTGGGACCATGACAAAGGGAGCATATGCTATTCTTGCGCGTAGGTTGCGTGTGCCGCACTGCACACGACGGTAATTAAATATAATATTATGTTTGACAATACTGGAGGCTGTGCTGTGAGTCTGCTGTGACGTCAGTGTGCAGAGAACATAGTTCACGTGAGAAGCTTAGCAATAGCGCAGTTTTGTACAGTAAAGGGTTGAAATTTTTACTTTAGTCGCATGCAATAAATGAGACTTTAGACTTAAAACTTATCTTTTATTATTATATTTCTTGTTAAGAAAAGAGTTTTATTTATTTTGCAGCTACGAATTTGGCCTGAATAGCGTAGCGGGACCGTTTCATACCAGCAGCAGCCAGACTAACGCCTACTAATTTAAAACGGGAAAAACTAACATCAGAAGGGAAAAAAAATGCGGTTACGACACTAATACTTACTTACCCCTTCTTTAATGTTAGTAAGTTATATTTTTTATTCGGAGGTTTGTCTACAAAATACCCACCATTAAGTACAATAAGTAAGCTGATCAACACGGTTTTGTGCATTTATTTGTATAAAAGGATATCTTCCAAAAAATGTCTACAAGCTCATCGAGATAACTCCAGCAAGCGCGGTGATTAACAGAATACCTACGTTTTGGTAATAGTTATCAATATGAAAACTGTTGACAAAAACAGTATTGAATTAAAAACTTGGTTAAATCAGCGCCTGCGCATTGTTTGATTGGTCGGTCTCAATCTCCCAATTTGCTGGTACAAAAGATGAAAATTCTTCATAGCATTTTTTATATTTTTATGCGATACGACTTATGACCTTATTCGCGCTATAAGTTTGGGTTGATATAATAATAATAATATTAAGCTGAGAAAAACAAAATTTAACGTAAATAATAATAATAATAAAAATTATTGGCCAAAACTATTTTTACACAGCTAAGTAGGTAGGTAATAAATATGTCGTCATAGTTATGACGTCATCGACAAGACGTCATTATTGCGTGATTGCATGACGTGACGTGACGTGATTGTCACGTTTGCTTTGCTATTACATGAAGCGAGTTTTAGGGCAAGTTTTCGATTAATTTGATTTCAATTTATTGTTTAGACTGTCTGTATTTCCCGTTTCAAATGAAATTAACTTTTTTCCAAAGACGAATTCATGTAAATAATGAAAGCATTATTATTGTTGTAAACTTTACTTTTAGACAGAAAAATCTTAAATTAGTGCCCTATAGAGAGAAAACCATAGCCATTATCATGAAACGAAGACATCTGTTCCAGCTGAAATAGGGTGTCAGAGGCATTATTTACGAATGTTTCAGCTGTACCAAAAGAATACGCCTCATGTTGTTTTTTTACTTATTTTAATTATGTATTGTCAAGGATTTCATTATCTATGTTATAGATAGAGGAAAAATAAAAAAAAATATTTTAATTATGCCACTGAATTATTAGGTATTACCTACCTTTATTACAGAGAGAATAAGAAAATAAGAAATGTTCATGTTAGTACATTTTATCACGTTTTTTTACTGGTAGGTATTCGAAGACTTTATTTTTATAGGAATAATTAAGTACTTATTGAATTTTTTCACAATGCTATTTTTATGTATTAAGTTACCTACTTAATATAATTGAAAAAATACTAGAAAAAGGGTGAGTCGATTTTTTCTAATATTTTTTCAATTATATTTAAGTAACTTATTAATTAGATATTTGCGTTTTTTTGTATATCTATCCATATTCCTTATATCTATTGAGTTTTATTTAATAGGAATTTTCAAAGTTCGTCTTCATAACGGCTCGCGCAGAGTTGTTTCGAAAATTATATCGGACCTTGCGTTAAATCCGGTAGTTCTGACTTTTGCAGGCATGTTTATGAAGTTAACCTAATGAATAATCCAAGTTTGTGTGATAAATTTTTACTTATAATTTTAGATATTAAAAGTGTATTGCTATTTCGCACAGTACTCCCAAGCCTTCGATAGCTCAGTTGGTAGAGCGGTGGACTGTAGAGGAAATTTGCTGTTATCCATAGGTCGCTGGTTCAAATCCGGCTCGAAGGAGGTTTCTCTTTTTGAACTGTTTTGTTTGTACTGTGGATAAAAAAAAACTAATGTAATTAAAAATATTAATAAGATACCTAATTAATTTATTAAAAAAATAAAATGTAAAGTCGATATTTGTTTACACTAAAGGGGAATAAATTGTACCTAGTTCAAAGAATATATTTTATGTAAAATACATAGACAGCAAATGCCACGGTGAACTAAACAAAAAAAAACAAGTGATAGGAGATATAAAAAAGTCGCTGCGGACAGGATTCGAACCTGTGCGGGTAGAACCCAATGGATTTCAAGTCCATCTCCTTAACCACTCGGACACCGCAGCTTGAAATATGTTGTTGAAATTTAGTGTCTCGTTCCAATAGCATAACATTATTGTAAATAAATACGAAGAAAGTATTCTTTCATGCGTCCACTAGCGCCGCCAATCAAGAAAAAAATCATTACAACGAAATAACTAACTAAAAAATATAAAAACCATTTTTGTACGTTTATGCGTTAATTTTAAATGTGTTCGTCGTGCGTTATTTCGTTGTAAAATTATTTTTTCTACGCGCAAGCAGCACATCGCTATCTAGTAGCGAAATACAGTAGAGACAAGTTTAATTGCTAAAAGCAAGTCATGACATAGTTTTACTACTCAACAACAGATGTCGCTAGTGACTTTTAACTATTGAAAAACTATCCCCGCCTTTTGGTTGAGACAGAATATAAATAATAGTCAGAGAGATAATAACAAATTATGTTATGATATATAAAAACTTAGGTAATAGTGCTATTAGTTATTTACTAATAGCACTATTACCTAAGTTTTTATTCTGTGATTATATAGGTACAAGTAGGTAGGAAAAAAAAGGTAGGTAGGTACTAACTATTGCCACCTACCTACCTACATGTGACCACTTTTTAGTCAGCAACAACTTTCTTCAAGTTCTAAGTTTTTTGCTGAATAAAGAAGAGTTCTTCCTATTTTCTTTAGGTACTTAGGTAACTCAAAGCTTAATTATTCTGATATTAACGCCGCCGCAGTTGCTATTATTGGGTTCATGAGGCTGGTTATTTTTTGCCTTTACTTGCCCTATTATCTCTTCGGATTCTTGATTCTGCTAATTTGAACGTCGTGTCTAAATTGGGTTTCAATCGTTTTGTTTTTGAAACAAGAATGTCAACAAGCTATACCATTGAAACACAATTGAGACACGATTGTTACATTAACATTATCAGAATCGTGAATCGATGATACGAAAACATGGTGCTGAAACGTGCGCCTTGCGGTCTTGCGGTGGAGGTTCTTCAATAATCTGATATTATGCGGTCAATTTGCTCAGATTCCATTCATATACCTATCTACATAGGTATCTAAAATATGTAGGTAAAGCTAGGGTTTCCTAGGATGACCGCGCCGTCTTAAATTACGGCCGTAATTTAGCGGCGTAGAACGTTTTCTATGTAAACATAACAGCGCGCCATTTTGTTTTCATAGACAACGTTCTACGCCGCTAAATTACGACCGTAATATGACGGCACCGTCATCCTAGGAAACCCTAGCTTTACTGGTAACGCTTAAAATAACGTAGGTAACTGGTAAAGCTTGTTAATACTGAAAGGCTGCCCAGCCTGCCTAGCATGACCGATTTATATCGCGTGATATAGCATTTTATCGACACTCAACTGTCAAATTCCTTTGTCTTTTTGACAGTTAAACGTGATAAAACGCTATATCACGCGATATAAATCGGTCATGCTAGGCAGGCAGGCTGATATTGCATTTTGTCGACACTCAACTGTCAAACTCCTTTATCTTTTTGACAGTTAAACGTGATAAAACGCTATATCACTCGATATAAATCGGTCATGCTAGGCAGGCTGGTTAGATTTTTTTTTTCTATTAAGTTGCAAAGGGGATTTGCGTCCATCACATGATGAAAAAATACCACTTACACTTACTTTCTACTTCTCTCTTGTTAAAAACATAAAAGTTTTTAGAAGATAATCTACTAACCAGAAACCGCAGTAGGTAGGTACCTAGGTCCGTAATAAAAGATCTAAAAATTCTATATTTTGTGTGTTATTCAAAGTAGTTTAAAGTTACTGTATAAAAAAATCCTATTACTTACCTAAGTAAAATAGGTAGGTACCTCTAGTATAATAATGTACTCTATGGTAGGTACTACTAGTGTTATGGATCTTAAGAACTCTTTTAACTAAGTCTAGGTACGAACCAACTTTACGCAGACCTCATTTCTAAAGAAAATGTAGACATTCTATGCACTCAAATGATGCGGAAACAATGATATTTGACCGATATAGGAGCAATCGTTGATGTTGACCACAATATTTCGAGAACCAGTCCACAAGCGGGAGTGTAACGGGGCCATAATGACATAATAGTAGTGGACGCATTACCGGCCGTCGCGTGTGTAATTACCTTAAGTCGAGCAGCAGACACCGCTATGGATAAAAAAGTAACTGGACGAAGTTGTTATTATCTTTGGAAATAATTAGCTAATCGCCGGGCTAACCACAGACATCTCTAGAAAGGACAATGGAGATTTAAATACGTGGAACCCCTCGCAACTTCTAACTCGAAGAGCTGGTTGAAAAACTACTTTTGATATTTTATTATAATGCGATTAATTTAACAAAGTAGGTAGGTACAACAGAGGTGAAGAAAACTGACTTTGTCAATTGAAAGTAGGTACTACCTACACAGAAAATTATTATCTAATTAGAACAACGATATATCAAAATATCGTTGAATTAGAAGATGTTAATCACTTATCAACGTTAACAGTGCATACAATGGGTGGTTAAAAATAATCGGTGCACTCGGCCATACTATATATGACTCGGGCGTCGGGCCTAAACCTTCAGACACCATTTATATGCCAAACACGGTTGTCTACCGAAGCTACCCAATAAATAAAAGATCTCAATTTGCGGTAAGTATACCTACTTACCTATGATTTTCATTTGTAGGTAGGTATTTAATTTTTATCAAATTCCATTCCTCCAATGTAGGATATAAAAACAACAAGAAATTTTAAAATTTTAATCATTCCGCTTCGATCATAGATGATCGAAGTCATACGGAAATTATATTTACAGTATCGTTCTTATATAACGAGGGTAAACTTTGGCTCCCATAAGTTGGAGTCCCATACAATACAAAACAGTTAGCAGGCTATGCTCCCCTCTTTATAGGCATATCGACAGGGTCAAAAGCTTAATATGTGTAGTTTAATTGCTATCCCAGACAGTGCAGACATTGCCAGACAGAAAAAAACTACTTTCCAAATTATTCTTTATACTTAGTACATAGGTAGGTAATATTTGTTGTTTGTTGATTACACTCCATTAAATAGTACAAAAACTATTTAATTGGAATTTGAGCTATGAAATCAAAAGTTTTTTCAAGACATTTGTAAAATTGTTATATTTAACTCGTTTTTAAATAAAGTTTGATGTAGAAAAAAAATATCACCTTAACGTAACCAAAAATAAAGAATTAATCACTGCATATTCCAAACAATTACATCCAAATTGCTTTTGGGTACAAATAGGAAATTTCTTCGGCATAACGATAAATTCTTGTAGGTAGTGCCAAACAATCACGATAATTTTATCGTAAACAATGACAGAAGATAAACGGTAACATAGTCAAGTGAGTAGTCAACTACTACCCTATTGTTATAAGTAGTGTTTATCTGAGATTGCGTCACCAATGAGCTTTCATTTCACTAGATAGACTGTCTGTACCGGATACATACAGTACATTACGAAAATCAAGAAAAATAACGCGCGTAAAAAAATCGATAGAGTTTAATTTTGTATGGGAAAGAAATTGCAAAAAATGAGATTTCTCATAGACAAATCCTCTATCGCTATCTCGATAGACGTTCGTGCTACGGTTTTTGTATTCTGTGCTACGGTACAGAACTTTTTTGTCTTTTTTCTTTACTTATTGGCAACAAAAGAGGTTGCATTAGATTTATTTCATTACGTAAAACAGAAACAATACCACTGAATTATTAAACACTTGACACCGGCAAAAATTACTCCCTGAAGAGGAGTAGATTGCCATAAAAATAAGAAGAACTGAATATTTCAAGGACCTTATACTAATGTCAAATCCTACAATGAACCTGCAAGATTTGGTAGAACCGGATCTTTCTCATCCCAACTTTTTGAAGATCCTTATGTTCCTTTTGTTAATTGTATTCTGAATATTAAAATTTTAATGCCTTTAAGTTTTTTTAAAAGGAGAGGCGTAAATTACTTTTTGGTATCCTTTCGATGGGATCGTAAGATATGGAAATAATTATCGTTTACGTGCCAGAGAAATCAATTTAATAAATTACTTTGAGTGATTTTATTAGTCGAATATCTAGATAGTTCGTTTTAAATTATTTCGCCTCCCCACAGGGTAGGGAGGCATTGTAATAATGTGGTAGGTATCACATTGCCTACCTATTTATTTTACTCTCTTTTAAACAAAATTATCATCATTCAATTGATCGAATGATCCTGACCATATCCACTACTAAACTTAATAATTTGTACAAATATCGAGTACTTAGGTAATTTTTTTTTCTAGTAGGTACCTACCTAGGTACTTACTTACTATAGGTATTACAAATATTTCTAAATTCTTGCACTGAAGAAACTATTATTAGAATAAAATAAAAATAAAATGTAAGCTCAGCAAAAACATTACGATTAAATTCATTTACGCGGCTACATGTAGATACCTAGGCTGGAAAATAAATTATAAATATTGTCTTCTCAAGCTTACGCGCTCACTAGACATGAAATAAAACCCCTCCAAGTTTTCTTTCGCCATTTCTTTCTTGGAGGGGCCTCCCAATTTTAGGAAATGGTAGTAGTTTCAGTAGATTCTCTCTTTTTAGCATATAAAATTAAATTAAAACCAAACCAAAACCAATTTTAAAATTTGCTAAATTTTAATTTCTGAACGTCTTAAAAAATTCATCGCTTGAGGGTAGGCTCACAAGTAGCTTCAGTCCCCCGTGACCACGGCAGCTGCAAAGGTGCCGAAACGTCGGGAAAACCAAAAATTCAAACCAAATAGGTACCAACTAATTACCAAAGTACTTTCAATAAAACCGCGCTAGTATCCGTTAAAAGTGTTTTATTTCATATAAATATTGTGTTGTGTCTTAGTTTTCTATACCTGAGAGGTTAAATAATACCTATCTAGCTAACGTTGAATGTTATGTAAAATTTTGGTCTGATGCATAACAATAATAATCTTTTAATAATTGCCATAAACGCATTATGTTGTCTGTGTTGGATCTTTTCATAATCATAAGTTGCATTTTTTTCAGTAAACCAAGTAATTTCCATTCAAAAATGACGCACTTAAATTGCGCAAAGATCAAAGTTCACTGCATTACCAAACTCTCACTTTGTTAAAGTCAAAGTCGCATTTAATTTTATTGCCTATAAAATACTTTGTAAATCCGGGTTAAAAGTTAATACACAATACAGAGCCGTAGACGAAAAACGTTATTCTAAAGAATTTTGGGACTATTCTTTGGGTTGACCGCTTTGTTGCAAGGGTCTCCGTTCCCAAGCACATAATTTTGTATTTATCCATAATACCTACACTGAGGGTGACAGATCACGCATCGGTATTAAACACCAAGCAAATTTCATCGTTAAACTTATGGGAAATAAGACAGTTTTTCTCGTCACACGTTTTGAAGTCGCTGACAGCATATCTTACAAAGGCGTCAAAAAGATTATTTGTTTTTTTGACAAAAAAACAAGATTAATGTCAGATGAGGCGAGAAGTGTGCTTATTCTGAGAAGTCTTAATAACAGATCGTTATGGATAGCTACGAATGTGTGAAACATACTAATTCTGTTTTGAGTGGTGCTGATGAGGATTTCTTTCGAGTTTAACAGATGACGAAATTTGTTTTCGATCTGTAAATTAACGCCTTACAATAGAATAAAAAATAAAGAACAAAATTAGCATGAAATAGTAAAATGTAACGAAATCTATCTAATTGCACTCCTACGGTCCAACGTTTAAGTTACTTTGAATACTTTTTTTTATCTTTATTTATTTAGGGACTTTTGAATACTTAATTAAGCAATAAAACATAAGGTTTTATTCTGACTATATATTTAATAGGTACTTTCTTAAAATAGTTATTAATTTACAGTTTACTCATGATATAATAATATGTATCTAAAAAGAGACAGTAAGTATCTGTAAACAAATGCCTAGAGATTAATGAATAAAAGGGTTTACATGTGATGTATAAAACATTATGGATATAGATATATTTTTTGCTTTTTTATACAGGCGTAGCGTAGATAGAATTTATAAGCCACCTAATCTCAAAAAAATACAGGTAGCATCTGACGGCAAAGCTGTTGCTCGACAAAAAAACAAATGAGATGTTTTCGTATTTTTGTTTTTTTTGTTTTTAGTTTTGTTTAGTCAATAATATACGCAGCTTCAAAAGAACCTTGAGCTAAGGTCGGTTTTGAAATTTTATAAATAGATGTCCATAATATAAAGAATTACAATGTATCTGCCGCAATAAAGAAACTAATCGAAGAAATACGTTTCTTTACTGTCAGCTGTCTTACCAGTAGGTAGCTGTGTTTGCGTAACAATACGATTCTAAATTACAGTAAATAAGTATCTTCAATAAGCTTTGCTCGCTCATAATAGGATAATTTATGTACGCCTTTAAACATCTCATTGAAAGTCGTTAAATTTTTACGACTTCTAAAGCCAAGCGTCGGTCGTTGCGTCGCATACTCGCATCGCCGCCGCGTCGATCGGTTTGAAAAATACGTAGATTTGTTGCAATATAATACGTGGTAATAAACAATCTAATAAAGAAGTTGAACGTTTTAGCACTTAATAAATAAAAACTTTTCTATTTCCTAAGTGGTTTTAAGTTCTTGTTAGATTTTGATGTGATATATTTGTATTTTCTCACGTTTCAGCACCTTTGCAGCCAGCTGAAAGTTCATCATCATTAGTTTTAAGTTAACAGGGAGCGCTATAAATTGATAACCTTAATTTCAATTAGGGAATGCAATGTCGCGAGATTTTGGCGAAGCCGAGATCTCGCGAGTTAGGAAATAATGTATCAATCTCGCGAGTTCTCGCCATTTTAGAGATCTCTCGAGGTGAATTCGTTTTTCTTTTTCTTACAAATTGTCACAATAATGGTATTTTTGATAGGGAAATAATAAGTTTGCTGTTATACAAAAATCATTCATTACCTCCAGTTTTCATTCATTAAATAAAACTTCTTTTTTAGTCATTATAGGTAAGTCAATTTTTTTTAAATAGTTTCTCTAAAAGCATAAATACAAATACAAAATAATTTATTTCGGTAAAAACATATTCTAATACAATAATCCGTGGTTGAGGTTCCCTTTTATTTAAGCAAATTTTTTGCTTGTGTTAGGTGGCCCCGCTCTTCCTTAGCATACAGATAGAATAGTTAAAACCGCCTTATTATCTATAAATTAACATTATCTAAATTACCTGAGCTTTCTTAGATACACAGTACATTTTTTTTTTGTATAAAGTATTTAAAGAGTCGTCAATTCAATCATAAAGATTAATTTATTTTTTAATCAATGACTCACAACAAAGCAGATACGATTGTTTTCTCTTTTGGCTCTTTTAATGCAGTCCAAGGTCCATTTTTTTGAAGTTTAAGTTCTTCCTGTAATTAAATGTTTCTTCCTGCCTCGGTATTCTCGGAAAGGAACGAAGGAGGAATATCATCAGTGTCAATAACAATTAGTAGCAGCTGATGTTGAAGGAAACATCGCAAAAGCTACGAGAAACACATGTATTTATGCTCATGTACAATCTCGTTGATCTCGCGAGATCTCGTCGGATTTTTGGCCGAGATTAATCTCGTTAAAAATGGCCGAAATCGAGATTGCATTCCCTAATTGCAATGAATCACTGAGTGACTTAGTAAAATTATTTTAAAAGCTTAGCACATGCAAACAGATATGGTATCTCGAGGCTTTTTTAATTGACAGACGATCTACCTTATTGATTATTGTTTGCTGTATTGCATAGTTTTTAACTATTTTAATTTTAATCAATCTGCTGAAGTCACCTATTTATTACTTACAAATTACAATGAACTTTTCTAATTTTTCAAACTTATTACAACTCTACATTATGTCTACTTAATAACTTAATGCATTTGGTGGGTAAATTACTTTGTTAATAATATATCATTATAGTTTTATGCATTAACAAAGTAAAATCCGTAAGATCTATAGTGAATGTATGAAACTTTTTAAATATTGTGACGTGTGATAAAACGAAAAATTTAATAATAAAAAGCTTAGACTATAATTTATTTGCTTACATAAGTGATATTGGTTATATTTGAAAAAAAAAAACCGGAGAAGTTAATTTCTAGGATCGAGACTAGAGAATGAATAATCCGTCCGACGCCGACAACGACGACAAAATTGTACAAAAGTTTTTTTTCTGCATTTTAAATTACTTATTTCGGATTGAATTAATAAAGAAACCATAGAATAATGGTACTATATGAAGATTAAATTAAGTACATTTTCAAGAGTTAGAGAGGAAGATATAAATTTTCTTATATAATACCTGAAGGTATTATTATTATAATATTTAAAACATAATAAAATTGTACTAGTATTAAAAGCCACTAAAATTACACCAAAAGCATTAAAAATAGTAGAAAATGAAACTTATCGTTTGCAACAAAAAAGCAAAGACGTTTGAGTTGTTCTTAACAATTTTCTAAAGTGTGTCCGTCTGGGTGACACATTTAGGAATCCATTTTGCGACCTTTTAAACAAAGGGTGAATGTTTATCTAGGCCTGGCGCCAGACATTTGGCTATAGACCACCATAGAATTTGCCGACGAAATCTTTATTTCTATGCAGCTGTAGACTGCATATTTTAACGAACCACTGGGTAATTGTTTGCTTTGCTGCGCAATAGGTACTCAAAAAATATAATTTATGGTTTACATTTTTAAGTGTTTTAATATTCTGATCGACGGTGGTCCATGAAGATTGAAGAGGTTAGCCAGTGTATTGGTTGATTTATTAGTTAGACAGTTAGCATGTGGGTGAAATTTGTTCAAGTAAGCTACAACGGTAGATGAATTTCATTTTGTTTTTTTGTTTACAGTCTAGCAAAGGCAGTACAATGGAGGAAATATGACATTTAGAGTTATCTGGTGTGCCCTTGACTGTTGTACTTAGTAGCAAATTCCTTGTGAGTCATTTCACCTTTTATCACTTTTGAAACTCGCCTCACTTTGAGTGAAGGTAAAACACTTTTTAGAGTGGTGGAGGTTATGCTGTTATCTGTTATATAGGTATTTATTTACCTTCATTTAAGGCGACTTTAACTTGAGAACCTCTAATTGATTAATAAAATGTTTTGCAGTTAAGTCTAGTTTTCTTTTGAGAAGGCACCTCTTTTTCAGGATTCCTGTCTAATAATATTTAAGTCTTAGTTTCTTGTTATTGTATGTTTTTATTTCTCCTCTGGCTTAAATGTTAATATTTTCATTAGAATTTCTCTTTATCAAAGTTGATCATCATAAGAGCATAAAGTTACCGTATTTTATATCTGTTATACCAAGGTTATACCGGCTGAGTGTTATATTACCGTAACCTTGTGTGCTCATGTCGCGCGGCCGTGGCAAATAATGCTAAAACGATTATATTTTACTGTCGTTTTTACATAATGCAAATAATTGGTATTAAACTAAGTGAAGCCCCTTACGAAAAATCACATCACTACGCAGTGAACAATTATGTCATTCCGTTCTGTGATGGTACGTAGTAGGTACTAAGTAAGTATGTGTAGGTAGGTTCTCCAGTTGGTACATCACGATTGACCTAAACCACACGTTTGTAACTTACAAAACATACATAAACCCTCATATATAATATAAATATATATATAATATATATATATATAATGCTTATAATCAGCTGCCATAATTTTATATTGGGATTGGGAGACAGATAATAGTAGTTTATGATACTGCCACATAATACCTAGTTATGTGGAGTTTCATACACTACTTTATCTACACTCATACATTTAGGATTGAACCTACTAAATAAAAGATCAACGTTAGAAAAGAGAGTGAGACATTGTTTGTATTAGCTAGGTATTACCTTGTAATAAGTCATTTCCTTAGCTGCATCTAAAATATCGAGCAGAGTCAAATTTTCTTTACATTTTAAATCAAGAATTAAAAAAACCTACGAAATTCATTACAACAAAATGTTAAAATTGAAATCAAATCATTTTTGTAAAGCTCTAAAAATGGCGCGCATTCCATTAGAAAAAAATAATGAGATGAGTGCACTGGGTTGCGTTCAGAACCTACGCTCCGAGTGCAACCGAACGCTTTAACGGCGTTCCAAACATTAGAGCGTGACTTCCGGTTGTAACAGCTTTCCCGTTTCAAACGTCAGAGCGTTGCAACTTTTTAACCATCAAAATCGGTGGTTGAAAAACGCTGACGTTTGTCTATAGCACAGAATACATAATAAAAAATGTCAATGCCATTTGACATTATTTTGTATTTTGATGTTTTTGTGTCTAATTTTTTAAAAATATTCATGGTAGCTCCTCAGAAACAGATTTTATTTCACTTAGAATAAAGGAAAGTTTAAATTATTCGCATTCCAAATGGAAAACGAAGAATAATTTGTACTATTAATGTCATTTAAAGTTCTTGGTCGTTCCGAACCTTAAAGCCAAAAACCAAACAACCGCACTTTAAGCCTCTAAACGCAACCCTGCAAACTAATCGCACTAATGTCATCGATCACCATAGAGTGCATTTTAATCATGGAAAATGTGTGGGAAAATATCGTTGTTTTTTTTTAATATCACGGCACTGCCTACTTCTTGGATTTGCCCTGTATCGTAATGAGAAAAAAAGTTATTTTATGATTCAGTTGACTGCATCGTAATGAGTTTTTTTTTAATTTTTCGTGTCCACGAAAATAAAGTACGTATTTATATTACCTTTTTTGAATTCATATTTGGAACATTACGATGTGAGTGTAGATAAAAGAATTTGTTAGCTGTCTCGTGTAATTATTTTAAAATTGGTCAGTTTTAATGTTTGAACTCTGTGTACAAAAAGCAAGACAAACATTAGGATAATGTAATGGTTAGACATCGGATTTTATGCATTTGAATATTTGCATGCAAATGCATATTTTGCCTTTTTTTCCAATCGTGCATAATTTCGTTTAGAAGCGGGAGGAACGAAAGTGACATTGACAATCGCTTCAATTGCACGTGTAAACGATCAATTTTCGCATAAATGGGCGTCAATGACGTAAAAATTGACAATCGCAAATGTATAACCGGCGGCCTTTAGTGTATGTGTATTGTGTATGTATGAAAGCTAGTAATACGATACGGAGAGTTTTTTCTGGTTTTACCCACCTGAATTTAATGAAACATGGCTTAGATTTTAAGTTGGACCCCAAGCTACCAAAATGTGAAAAGCTTTCAGAATCCGTTAAGCGTTTTTTGCGTGATTCAAGCACAAACATTTAGAATCGATAAACAGATAAACACTACATTTATTTTTATTACTCGTAAACCAAGTCAATATTTAAATAAAGCTCATGTACCTAATAATCTCTTAAATTGTCTCTAATATTTTTTGAATAACTCTTCAACAGTTTTCATTTGTTCTGTAAGTTTTAAAATTCATTTTAGATCAAAGTGCCCACTTTTGGCAATTATGGATTTTAAAACGTACAGAATGAATGATAACTGTTAAGGAGTTATTAAAAAAAATATAAGAGACAATTTGAGAGATTATTACATGAGTTTTATTTAAATATTGACTTGGTTTACGAGTAAGTAATAAAAATAAATGTAGTGGAGGCGCTAGTTTCACTACCACCGCGCCTTAACACCAAGACAGTAATAACTTGTAAATACTATCCCTACTTATATGTCTTTACTTATAAAGTAATTAGTTGTAATAGTTACTTATAACCTAAGCATGCAATGAATTTTAGTACATAGCCTTGATGCGCAATGCGCATACGCACGTGGGACTTCTACGCGCCCACAAAGTCACGGCGGCGCGGCGCGGTGAAGCGATGCAATTATTCATATTTAACTCGTCCTTCGTTGCATGTCGGAAGTTTATACACTTACAAATGTAATATATGTATGTACTGTACAAATACACACGTTAAAATAAACAAACCAACATCGGTGTATGTTGAAATGTGTGCTACACACGTTCTTGTCACTCTATTGCTTATTTGGAAGGAAGATATATAGAAACATCATAAAAGTGAGGAATAATAAAGCTTTAAACTTCTGTTTCTAAAACAGATCATAAATTCAGACTTGATGTATAGATACAGGCAACAAATAAAATTTAGACGAACTGAAACTCTAAGTGTGTAATTATCTCTATATTTGTTTAGGTGCATATTGATAATTTTCATTAAAATATAGACACTGTATAAAATTAACAAAATAACAATCCAAAGATCAACCAACTACTTACTCCAAATACTTATAAAGAGTTCTTGACTAAATTCTAGTAGGTATCGATTGGTTGGTGTGTATTCGATCATTAATAAGCAAGCAATATAATCAATATGACATGCGTACCGCTATTCATACCAGCTAGGATGTTGACCCCATCTCCTGATGGATTGTAGCAAGTCATACCTATTGACAGTAACTTCAAAAGTACTAACGACTCGTATGTGGACGATTTTTTGCACAAGTCCGTTTAACTAGATGGCTTGATTGGAATTTCAAGTCTAAATTCAAAGGAACAGTTGAAATATAAGTTGTTTACTCATTATAAAGAAATAAAGCGATTGATTTTAAATAAGTATAATACGTACGTGCTAATGCTAATACTTATGATGTTAAAATTAAAAATCAGATAAAGGAAACTCAGTAACGCACAAATCGGCATAGCTAGAGATAATTTGGCATTTTCTGCCCTTATTCAAACTTACTTTCTTGGCATAATATCCACAGAGGAAATAATCACTACGTTTTAATAATATCAGTATTGAGTCATGTTTTATAGATATTGCATCATTTGTACAACCTACTTGATGTGTTTATTAAACAACTTAATAACAGCTTATGAGCTTAACGTATTAACAATGATTATTTGAAATTTGCTAGAATGAGCTACTGACTATTGTTATTCCAATGAATCTGCCATAATGAATGTTGTGTGGGCTTACAATGCATCATGTGTTACAAAGATTTAAGTGAAGATGGTAATGTTACCAAATATAGAGACAGGAATTTGTTTTTACCTTCGGATGTGTCCAATGAACCAAAATAATGGCCGCCAAATAATATTTATCGTTGCCGTCTTGCAGTTTAAAGATGTTTAGATTATGTAAATTATGTTTAATTAATCGATGAATTGTTCGTGATGTAAAGCCTAGAGATTATGTAAAGTTAAAATATTAGCATCAAAGTTTGTTAACTTACTGTTATTAATTTTCGAAGCTCATTGACCACTGCTTCATCTTTGTGATCTTTATGACATCCAACTTGAAATATTTAAATTTAAACCAACCAAGCCATAAATTATTGCATTCAACATTGCCATTGAACCTTTCATTGAACTTTAAAACGATTTGCATTGAAATTTCATTAGAAATATTTGAATATTTATTAATAATCTTAACGCAGCGTACATGGGTAAATATTACCTACTTCACTCATTAATCGTTCACGTTCCTTATAGATTTTATTTTGATTATTTTACATCGATGACTTAATTTCATTTGACTTCACATTTTTTCATGAAAAATTCTCGTGCAATTATGAATCTAACCTATGCTCGTTTGTTCAAATTTAGCTCAGGTATAGGAGTGTTTAAAAGGACGCTGCTTTTGCCAGAGGAAAAGAGACCGTGTGCTGTAGATATAGGTACCCCATTGGAGGAAGTATCTCTGCAGACTGCACGGCGCCCGCCGGCCACACCTGCTCGGAACTGGGTCGCAGTTACTGGTTATAGTGGTTTCGTTGCCCAACACGAGCATAGCCTTAGTAATGCACAGACCTTTTGAACAGAAGCAAAAAATCATTATTGTTCAAGTTATGTTACTTACTGATTACTTGCATTAGAACTTGTTTCAGTGAGAAAGTTTGTCTCTACCATGTAATAACATATCTTCAGCGATAACAGTTTCATAAAAAATGCATAACTAATTATACGAAAAAATGCAAAAACTTAGTCTTTCCCTGTCGCAACAGTTTATGGTCTATGTAAACTCAATAACAGCTTTGTGCCCACCGACATTTTGCTTTTGCTCCATCGAGTCGGCAAATATACGTTTTCGAAATGTTTGTCGACTCGTTGCGTTGCGATATATCGGAAATAGTCTAAGCACACAACATTCACTTTAGCGATAGCACATAACTCTAACGAACGTATTGTATTGTAGTAATATCAACTAATATCTAATAATAAATAATTCATTATGAAGACAAATGACAAAAAACTTTAGTACCTAACCTAGTGCTAATCAAACTATATTATTAGTAGGTAGGTTAATGAAGATGAAGGATTAATTACAAATACTTTGTGAAAACGATTGAAAACGGTGCGGTGTTTGTTTATCCTTTTCACAAATTCTGTTGAGTTTAGTTTAGACGGACTATACATAGTTAGTATAAGTACCTACTTGCCTAGTGCCGGAGTTTTTTTTGTGGGTATTCCCTCCTCCCCAGATCCCACCGAACCGTTTGGGTGGGATCACCGAAGCAGTCGTGGAGGGAGCCGCAACGGTGAATGTTGCGGTCCCACATGCCCCCCTCTCGCTCACCTGCGCTGCGGGAGGGGAAGCGCGTAAATGCGTTTTTCTTCGCCATAAAAGGTACCTACTTGCCTAGTAACTGTTAACTAACAATATTGATTTTGCATAAAGAGGACACTGTCTATTTGCAAGTCGGTTTCGTGAGCGACCGCTTATATCTTACATGTTAAAATTATACATATACGATTACACTATGCAGACCGTGATTTGCCAATCAAACTATTTCTAACAATTACGGTGCACGATTATGTCGCCTGAATGTACAGGCGTCTTGAACGCCGTCATTCTCCTCGATATAAAATTGTCATGATAGGTTGCGAAAATAATAAAACTTATGCTGCTAAATGCCTCGTCTGAGACCAATTCTCGTTTTGCACGCGAGGACAGAATTTTCTTACACTGAAATTATGAAAATATGTTGAGGAGAATGACGACGTTCAAAACGACCGTATTCACCCGCTTGAGTGTATTACACAAAGTGCAATTTTTTTATATTTCTATGCGACGTTTATGATTAGTAAGATCTTCATACCTATCCTTACGACTTATTTGACAAATAATATTTACATTGGTCTCATTCTAAGATAGGTAGCTGCATGGTATCCATTTTAAGTAAACTTAACGTTGTAGATAAAACAGCAACTCAAGGTAGTAGGTATCTCCTAAAGATCATGTGAGAAATTATTGGGGTACTTTTGCGAATGAGAAGGGCCTACAGAAATTCTTCGCCCTTGAGTGAATGTTTTACGTATTAAAGCTGGTTCCACGTTAATAATAGAACTTCACACAACCTGAACAGAACTTCATCTGCAAAAGTACCTATTCTTATGATATAAGTAGGGGAGGCTTAAATACCCAACAGTGAATGTTGTGACTTGTGCGGCAAATCTGAGATGATGATAAAAACTTGAAATAATTTACAAAGATCCTTACCTATCAACTCCTATCGATAAACAAACAATAATTATAACAGACATATCTAGGTGAGTATACAATGAAACGTCTCAATAATGTCAGTATTTTAATGGTAAAGTTAATAACAATGAAATAAACGCTCCGTGAGTTGAAGCGTCTGATAGATGAAACGCTATAAATCAAAATAATAATGTCAGAAAACAAAAAAGAAATGTTTCTTATTTCATGTGTAAAGGTGTTCCTTAAAACTTAAGTAACACTTCCAACAACACGTCTCACGGCCGAATACTCAAACGCTGCTTAACTAAAATCTTAGCTGAGGCCACCTTAAGTTTAAGAAGCCATTAGATTTAAGTGAAATACTCAAACGCTTTTTATCTGTTGGTAATGTCTGCTTAGCTAAGGACGCATTAACCATTTGCAATCTGGTAACATCACTGAGATTTGCAAACCGTTTCTTTGCATGCAATCCATCGATATCACACCTGGCACTACGTAATCAAAGTTATCTCAAAAATAATAGCGTGCAACGGAACAATCTCTCTCTATGCCACAGAAGCTCAATGTCGATACGACAATTATGTCAACTGTCAATAAATACTGACTGTCATAATAAATAACACCTTTAAACCGCCCAATTTATTTATTTTACTTTAAAATAATCAAACAGGAAAACGTGACTGGAGAATAAAAAGAAATGATAACGAAGAAAAGGACATTTTTAAAATATTTTTTCAAAATAATAACCTCACAACGCAAAACAATAGCGCCCTGCACACGTAAAGTTTGGACCGCGCATCTGGGACTGCGTTCCAAACCTGGGATGGATCTGTGCGGTTTGGACTGCGCATCAAACTGTAGTGCTATTTGTCGTGCGATTTACGATGAACGGTTTGGACTGCCGGCGAATCTTACATGTTAAGGCAAACGATCCGAACTGTGCGTGTAAATTGATTTTCAAGAGTTTGGACTGCAGTTCTCTCATAAATTTTAAAAGTTTTTCATCAGTAGTATGAAAAATGGATACTCGTTTGGTCATCGCGTTAGCCGGCTTTGTCACTGGAAGTATTTTATGAGCGCGCAGCAGATACTTGTACTGCATTACCTATGTGTCTATAGTGTGTTTACCTGTAATTTATACTTAGCATAATAGATATAATTACTTATAAAAAGAAATATTTGATGATTAAGTATTAGATGTTTCTCATTTTTTACCAACTTAGATAACTCTTTGGCAAAGTTATCTGGTGTTTATTGTACAGTAAATTACGAGCTCCTAACAGTTTGTAATTTTTTGTACAATAAACATCAGATAACTTTGGCAACTAATCTAGCAAAAATTTATGACAGATCGACATTTTGACCGTTTAACCCACCAAATATTTTAAAAAAAAATTGCATAAGTAAAACTACATTGGGTGCAAAATGTCAAATCTGTTATCCTTGGCGATCGACCGGTCGATCGCGATCGACCGTATGGGCCCTTTGACCTATAGCGACGTAATTTACTTCATGCAAAAGAGATGGCGCTGTATGCTTGTATCCGGTTATATGCAAAAAAATAGGCGAGTTGGCCATCTATAACCACCAGTATCATATGTTTCCCGCGTTCCGAACTTTACGTGTGCAGGGCGCTAATCACCTTGACGTGTGATACTTGAGGTACGTCCGAGCTTCCTTAAATTAAGAGCGACCTTAATCAACTTAAGGCGGCCTCAAATACCTGTCAGATCTTAATGAACGTTTGAGTATTCCATTTTCGATAGTTTTTGCAGATAAGCGGTCCTTAACTTAAGGCCGTCTTAGAAATTGAGCGGCTCTCAAATTTTGAATTGAGTATGAGTTAAGGCGGTCTCAACTGTGTGAGGAGCTCTCAACTATTTAAGCAGCGTTTGAGTATTCGGCCGTAAGTCTATTGGGTGTCGATTTTATCAAAACATTCGACGTTGATCCAGCTGATAAGAGAGCGACCCTGCTTACGGCCGAATACTCAAACGCTGCTTAAATAGTTGAGAGCTCCTCACACAGTTGAGACCGCCTTAACTCATACTCAATTCAAAATTTGAGACCCGCTCAATTTCTAAGACGGCCTTAAGTTAAGGACCGCTTATCTGCAAAAACTATCGAAAATGGAATACTCAAACGTTCATTAAGATCTGACAGGTATTTGAGGCCGCCTTAAGTTGATTAAGGTCGCTCTTAATTTAAGGAAGCTCGGACGTACCTCAAGTATCACACGTCAAGGTGATTAGCGCCCTGCACACGTAAAGTTCGGAACGCGGGAAACATATGATACTGGTGGTTATAGATGGCCAACTCGCCTATTTTTTGCATATAACCGGGTACAAGCATACAGCGCCATCTCTTTTGCATGAAGTAAATTACGTCGCTATAGGTCAAAGGGCCCATACGGTCGATCGCGATCGACCGGTCGAACGCCAAGGATAACAGATTTGACAATTTGCACCCAATGTAGTTTTACTTATGCAATTTTTTTTTTAAATATTTGGTGGGTTAAACGGTCAAAATGTCGATCTGTCATAAATTTTTGCTAGGTCGATCTCATTAAGAGAAAGTATGGGCACCCCTGCTATAGGTATACGTAGGTAGGTATGTACCTACCTACCTAGTCAATATTTTAATGAAAATTGGTTGCCAAAGTTATCTGATGTTTATTGTACAAAAAATTACAAACTGTTAGGAGCTCGTAATTTACTGTACAATAAACACCAGATAACTTTGCCAAAGAGTTATCTAAGTTGGTAAAAAATGAGAAACATCTAATACTTAATCATCAAATATTTCTTTTTATAAGTAATTATATCTATTATGCTAAGTATAAATTACAGGTAAACACACTATAGACACATAGGTAATGCAGTACAAGTATCTGCTGCGCGCTCATAAAATACTTCCAGTGACAAAGCCGGCTAACGCGATGACCAAACGAGTATCCATTTTTCATACTACTGATGAAAAACTTTTAAAATTTATGAGAGAACTGCAGTCCAAACTCTTGAAAATCAATTTACACGCACAGTTCGGATCGCTTGCCTTAACATGTAAGATTCGCCGGCAGTCCAAACCGTTCATCGTAAATCGCAGGACAAATAGCACTACAGTTTGATCCGCAGTCCAAACCGCACAGATCCATCCCAGGTTTGGAACGCAGTCCCAGATGCGCGGTCCAAACTTTACGTGTGCAGGGCGCTATTGTTTTGCGTTGTGAGGTTATTACTTTGAAAAAATATTTTAAAAATGTCCTTTTCTTCGTTATCATTTCTTTTTATTCTCCAGTCACGTTTTCCTGTTTGATTATTTTAAAGTAAAATAAATAAATTGGGCGGTTTAAAGGTGTTATTTATTATGACAGTCAGTATTTATTGACAGTTGACATAATTGTCGTATCGACATTGAGCTTCTGTGGCATAGAGAGAGATTGTTCCGTTGCACGCTATTATTTTTGAGATAACTTTGATTACGTAGTGCAAGGTGTGATATCGATGGATTGCATGCAAAGAAACGGTTTGCAAATCCCAGTGATGTTACCAGATTGCAAATGGTTAATGCGTCCTTAGCTAAGCAGACATTACCAACAGATAAAAAGCGTTTGAGTATTTCACTTAAATCTAATGGCTTCTTAAACTTAAGGTGGCCTCAGCTAAGATTTTAGTTAAGCAGCGTTTGAGTATTCGGCCGTTAGAATCTTAACGACATCGACACTTGGGAGACAGTGGCAGGTAACAAACCCGTACAGATTGACATTTTACAACGAAACTTTGTATCAAAGCCGATTCCAGGGTTGCCTAACTTGAATACGAAGCTGGTGTAGGGATCCTATCATCATGAGATTAAATTCTACGTAACTTTTACTATAACACTCAACGGAGACCTAATGATAGTACCCTTAGCACGAACAGCAAACGAGAAAAAACACGCATACAATATCTAGTTATTCATTATACCGAGTTCGGTAGTGTAATTTTGTATGGGAAATTTGTACAGCGTCATCTACCGCCGAAAAATTAAAAGAAATTTTCTATAGATAGGTAAAGTGGGCTTTTTACAATGACAAAAAACTGTAGGCTAAATAGATGGCGTTGATAATAATAGGTGACAATGTGATTTTTTTACTAAGCTTCGAAGAGTATCAACACCATCTAGTGAGGCAAATAGTTACTATTTTCAGGCTTTGAAGAGTATCAACACCATCTAGTGAAGAAAATAGTTACTATTTGTTTTTTATTAAATGTCACTTTGAAAACCCCTCATTGCTCTATCGGGTTATTCCTAAAGGTCCACAGCTCTAATAAGATAGGAGAGGTGAGTGTTTGCGAACAGTAGGTATGTGACAGGCAGATTTTACTGTCAAAATAATATCGTCTTAAAAGGGTTTATGCGCTACACTAGCGCCGCCAATGGAAAAAAACATAATGCTTAAATAAAGACAAAATTGTGAATTGTGTTCTTATAGTGTACTCCGAATAAGATTTGTGGTACTTTTTATCGCTTAAACAATATTTTCTAGTCTGTCGTTTAGTTCAATGGAGTTTTATTGCTGGAAGAACACAATTCACAATTTTGCTTTTATTTAATTTGCGATTTTTTTCCATTGGCGGCGCTAGTTTAGCGCATAAACCCTCTTTATTGAGAATTAATGCACCTAATGTTGCATTAACTGTTATACAACGTGACAGACAACATTAACAACTTCAAAAGTTATTTACGTAAATTTACGTAACCGCTACCATTAGTCGCTTCTGGGCAATTACAGATAAGTTTATTTCAAAACTGGTCACTGCGTGATTTAACTGACGACTATAACTGGTAATTCCACAATAATACAGGCTAATCTACATTATATAATACATAATCCAGTTAATTTGATCTAATTCAATCACTTTTTTCGACATTATGAGCGATTGTTAACAGCACTGCATAAGACCAATTATTTCAGTTCATGCATTTCAAGTGTTTGAATAACTTAATTATAATGGTTGTGTCAGTTACGTTATCATGCGGAAAGCAATAAAAAAAGTTCAAAAGCTGGACTGATTTTATCTATTAGGTCTATCTACAGTAGGTACCTTTAGTTAAACACAAAAAAAAAAATCTAATTCGGTTCATAAATAACAAAGTCATCAAGGTAGTTGATGCAAAATAATAGTATTTTCAGGATTACTTGAAAACTGATGATGTTAAGCTTTTAGTAGAGAGTCGAATGTTACTATCCTATCTGACTATATGAATCGATTTAATAACTCCCAAGAGGTGTTACTCTTTGCCTAATTGCAACCCAGAGACAGAGTTTCCCGAAAAACATAAATTTAAGTAAATAGAAAGAAAGAAAAGACTAGGAGTCATCCTGCATGCTCGTGCACTAGTGCACTTACAACTTACAACCTCTAGACTAGAAGACTTCTAGACACAGAACACAATTACTCCTTCTTCTAGACTTCACTTGTGATATTAGATAAATAAGTTGTAGAAAAACATAATAGGTAATGGACTGCATCAAGCAAGATTAAAGATTCTAAATTATTTAGAAAAAAACTGCTTTTTTTAGGATTTGTTAATTTGACGTTTTAGTTAGAGGGTTTACAAGCTTAAACTAAATAAAAAAAATGATTTTTACTGTGGAAAGATACATAGTTTTTTGATTGAAACGAAACTTTATGTATTATCAACGTACAATAGGGACTTACACACTCTTACGCTTCTCTATTCTATTCTTTTTCTTCCTTCTTCATCTACATCTTCTCACTGCACACTGCGTTCTTCTTCAAACCTTACCCTTGACATCCCTAAGCACTCTTCTGACTTCGTTTCCTACTCCTTCTCCGTTCATGCCGTCCGCCTATGGAACACACTTCCCGAGGGTATCAGAAAGGCTCAGACTCTAAAATCTTTTGGCGATCAAGTTAGAAATCATTTCCTTTCTTGTGATCGAAACTTATAATACATATATATACTTATTCTCTTTCTATCTATATACATTACCTGTCCTTTAAATTTTCACCCATTCCTAGGGTTACCAACAGTACTATAGTATATAGTATTGTACAATATTTCGGGTCTGCGTACTATATACTGTTGAAGAAATATATAGTTCGCAAAAATACTATATTTTTAACATCGAACGATAAGTAACAAATCTTTAATTTTTTTAAATTTGTGATCGTGCATTTTGACTGATTCGATAGCGTGTAGTGTAGGTATATCGTATCTGAATTCTGAGAGTATCTGTCTTATTGCATCAATGTCAAATTCAAAAGCTTCAAACGATAGTTTGGTCATTGGTTGGTCTGCTCTATTTTTGTTTTGCGATTTTGTTAGTAATCATCTGCAAAATATAACATTATTCATTCTTTGAGAAATTTAACTCAAGTCTTAGATAAATTAGTTATGGAAAGTGGTAGCGATACCAAAAGTGCGTCAAGTTCAACTCAAGTGCGATTAAAAAGCGAAGGATCCAAAAAATATCCAAAACTTGTTGAAAAATGCAAAAACTGAAAAAATATTGTTTTAATAAAAATAAATAAGTAAAACATAATATTTGCCTATTAATACTATTTTTTTTAAGTGTACTACCTATATTTTTTATAGCTTAATTTGAAAAATACTATATTTTGACACAGACATGTTGGCAACCCTACCCATTCCCCTACTTCTGCTTATTTATTTTTCTTTCACCCAAGGTTGCCTGGCAGAGATTGCTATTTGGCAATAAGGCCGCCTTTTGTATGTTTTCTTTTGCCTTTTTTGTTTCTTTCTATTTTTGTTTTTTTGTCGTGTGCAATAAAGCTATTATTATTATTATTAATATAATAGGAAGTGTGATAGATTCTTATCGAATAAAATTTATGAAATCATTGCAATGCCAACTGAGCAATACCTTTTTTTTTTTTTAGAAAATAATAAAAAAACACGGAACTCATTTAATAGTTACAGAGACATTTTGCGAGCTTTACAAACTGAACAAAATGCTTTTGTTGTTTTTCTTGTACTTTATTCTAATCAAAGGTTATCGATTGTGTTCTAAACGCTGTCGAATAAGGAAGTAGCGACGAAAAAAAACTTAATAAAAAGTAAGAACAATAGGTAATCCATTTTATAGAGTAGCTTAGGGCCACCCGTGGAGTAATTCTTTTTTTACCATCGCCACTCGAAAAAGTGCGTTTAATTCAACGATAAGAGTGAATAATACGCTGTTTTATTCACCGAGTGAATAAATAGTAGATTGTTATACAAGACGCTAAAATGACCCATTGCATACGAGGTAGTTTTATTCCCGAGCTTAAGCGAGGGAATAAATAGAAACCGAGTTACAATGGGTTTTAGCGTCGTGTGTTACACTATACTTTTCACTACGATTGCGAGAAAATAAAATACAATATTAAATAGTTTATACCTACTTCCGTAAACGAATCCACTCGTTTTTCTATTCTCCACTTCATAAACTTTTTGTACAATATTTAAATAAATGATATGTGCTTGACGGCAAAAGATTGAAATTATTTCTTTCCTATTACAGTCACACAATTCAATCAGTTTGTAATTATAGAAAAATTCTAAAGATTTCGCGCCATGGTACCTTTTTGAATTTCTGCTATAGCAGCTAAGCAACACAAACACGCATTCTACGATTCACTCTGTGCACAGAGTATAATAAGTCTATGTTTTCACCCACAGAGGAAATAATCACTACGTTTTAATTTCACCGAAGAGATGCTTTTAGTTCCATTTTCAAAAATAAGAATGAGAAACAGTATTAAGTCAAGCGAGTTTTTATTCGTGATTATGAATAAAGACTTTTTCGTTTTAGTAGGCTCATTGGTAATAGACAAACATTAAAAAAGAAAAAAACTTTATCCCCTAGGGGTTATTATGCTATTTTATCTCTGCTCTTGTACGTTACAATGACGGACTTTTTGAGCAAGAGGAGTGAAAAATATTTTGAATTTGGAACAAGCGCGCATCGTATGAGTTATGTAGAGAAAAAAAAAACGTGCTGAAAGTATGGAGCTATTCCATAGATAAAGCCATAGTTATACAAATAATTAAAAAATATATATCCCGCCAATTTTATTTAGGTTCTTTTTAGTGTCTTATCTTTGGGTTCTTTTCTAAAAAATATCCCGCCAAATTAATTAAGAATTTTTTTAGTGTCTTATCTTTGGATTCTTTTCTATATATTAGAGGGAGATTAGATGTTCAGTCTTGCATCAGTCCATTCCATCAGTCTGGTACGATCTTCAGTCTGTAAAAATTCAAAGTCTATACAAACTGATGAAATGGACTGATGCCAAACTGATCATGTAATTTTCCTCTTAGCGTGGTTGTTTTACGTCATTGGAAAACTTCTAGTTTCACTATTTTCTGTTTAAATATTACTGATTACCTACCTAAATAATAAAAATGTGATAACTATTATAGGTATAAGTACCTACTGCCTTAGAGTAAGAAGCCGGCGGTGCTCGAAGCCTACTGCTATTTGTTTTCTCGCAGTCAATGGTAAAAAGTAGAGTACACAACTCGTGAAAAAAAAATTCATCTCGGTCCTTTGTATCCCTCGAACTAAATTCACTCTTTTTTCACTTGTTGTATAATCTACTATTTTACCATCGCCACTCAAAAAAGTGCGTTTAATTCAACGATAAGAGTGAATAAAACGCTGTTTTATTCACCGAGTGAATAAAAATATTTTGAATTTGGAACAAGCGCGCATTGTATGAAATATGTAGAAAAAAAAATAAAACGTGCTGAAAGTATGGAGCTATTTCATAGATAAAGCCATAGTTATAATATATACCGCCAATTTTATTTAGGTTCTTTTTAGTGTCTTATCTTTGGGTTCTTTTCTAAAAAATATCCCGCCACATTAATTAGGTCCTTTTCAGTGTCTCATCTTTGGATTCTTTTCTATATATTAGAGGAAGATAAGATGTTCAGTCTTGCATCAGTCCATTCCATCAGTCTGGTACGATCTTCAGTCTGTAAAAATTCAAAGTATATACAAACTGATGAAATGGACTGATGCCAAACTGATCATGTAATTTTCCTCTTAGCGTGGTTGTTTTATATCATTGGAAAACTTCTAGTTTATTATTTTATTTTATATACTATTTTCTAATGTTTAAATATTATTGATTACCTACCTAAATAATATAAATGTGATATCTATTATATAGGTATTAAGTACCTACTGCTATTTGTTTTCTCGCAGTCAATGGTAAAAAGTAGAGTACACAATTCGTGAAAAAAAAATTCATCTCGGTCCTTTGTATCCCTCGCTTCGCTCAGGATTCTACTTTTGAATCCCTCGCTACGCTCGGGATTTAACTCTAGAATCCTTCGCTGCTCTCGGGATCCAACTTAGTCCCTCGAACTAAATTCCCTCTTTTTTCACTTGTTGTATAATCTACTAATACGCCAAAGTGACGTGAGAACTGCAAACCCCTTCTCACGCAAGTTAAAGTATATTTCTCAAACATGCTTGGAAATTCGAACATTATTTTGACAACCTTCTTCGGGCTAAATCGGAGTTTCCGGACAGACCTAAACCGCGCCGGCAATTTTTGTATGAGAATCCATTACTAACGTGTAATAATGGATTTTCATAGAAACATTGCCTGCGTCTGACCGTAAATGTTAGTATTGAAACTCATTATACACGTGTAATTCAGAAATGGAACCAAATTTTCAATGAAACACGACAGCCAATGAGGTCAGTGATCATCATCAATATTTAAAATTAGAACTGGCTTTGCAAATGGAAAGTTCCGAATCACGGTAACAGTGTCATGAGCGCACTAACGCCCGCCTATTAATCCGTATTCCTGATTACAAAACTTAAGTGTAACATACGATTCGGACAGGTGGCATAAATCTATGGATCTTAGCGCGGGAAGTTATTATTGTTGAAATTGTTTGTTGTTTTGTCAAATATTTTATCTTCGATTTAAATTAAGTTAGTAATTAATTTATTATAAAAATGAGTTCCACCGACGAAAGTAATATTTTGACGCCACCTGAAATTCAAGAAGCGGCAAGAACTGTAATAAGTAGAATACATGTTGTCTTCAAAATCAAAAAGCATTAAGTAAACCAGATGTAAACCTAACTGCAATGCTCAAAAGACATTCACAAGGGTATAAATGTAGAAAGTCTGCATCAAACGTGCAAATTTTCTTGTCAGAAGCATCAGACAGTGTGTATTTGGATCCTAAAGTAGGTAAGTTTTCGTACTTATTGATAAGTACCTACCTAGGTACTAATTTACCACTTTGTTTTAGTTAAACAGCTAACATCACAATTTACACTTTCTTTATTTTTGTTGCAGGTTTGATTTTTGGCATTTTCGGTGCATGAAGATGCAACGACTTATACAGTATTTATGTAAAAGACGTAGAAACTCAAGACGGTGCGATTTGTTACCTACTTTTAATTACTTACTGTAATTTTAAATAAAAATAAAATGTTAGTAAAGTTACTACTTGGTTTGAATTTCCGCGCATTATTTGAGAAAAGTACTATACAAGCCTTGGCCGCAACTAGGCATTGATGGACTCACGTATGTGTGCCTCGGCTTCGCCTCGGCCCACATTTTCACGTTCGTCCTTCAATGCCTGTCTTGCGTGCCGCTGCAGTAATGTACTATTGGTTGAGGGTATGACATACTGTCATAGACAAACATGTCAGTCAACGCAACGTGACCATCTAAGTATGAATTTCACAAAATAGTCTTCAATTCATTTTTGCTACGATCTCGTGCAGTTCTTTTCGCTTTCCTGAAATTAAAATAAGACTTAAAACATATATTTAAAAGTTTGTTTTTTACATTTACTTGCTTGTTAAAATAAAGTTGTGTCATTCGCACATCATTCAGTAAGTAAAGTATAACTTTTCAAAGAAATTGCCAAATTAAAACGAATTTAAAACACATTAGTGACTAGTCAATAACAATAGGTTTACGTAACACGCAAAAAATAGTTGTATAATAAGTATTGACTTTGAGTCGATACAACAAAAGCTATATTTGATTGACGCCTTTTGTGAATCTCTGTGGGAAAAGTGGGCTGAAGTGACGCTGTCAGCACGTTGAGATAATACAGCGGTTTCCAAACTTTGAGCTAATAATGCGTCTTGTATGACGTCGTCGTTATTGTATAATATCTTCCTAGAGTCCATTTAATGAGTTGTTCATGTAGGTAGATACATAATTGGGGATTGGGTTGCAATTGTAAATTTTTTCGTCAATGCCATTGTTGGAGCAATGGGCAAGCACGCGTAAACGATCAATTTTCGCATCAATGGGCGTCAATGACGTAAAAATTGTCAATCACCTTCTTGCCCACATTTGTACCTGCTTTGCATTACTTACAATAATTGAAGATTTATATAAATTATAATAAAATTTAGATTTTTTTAATCACAGTGTTCACGCGCAAACGCAAGAACAGGCATCCCAACCCTAGCGGAGCGGGGAGCGGGGGCGGCGGCGGGTCCGCCAACGAGCTTCACTCTTCGCAATCGAACGGCCACGCACACGTCTGTTTAATTACTGTCCCCTTTATTTGCTATTGAACTTTATTACATCCATCATCATAATACCTACAGTCCACTTGTTTTATTTCGCATCAAAACATACAGCTTACGAAATTTATGAATCAATAAAAACTTAAAAGTATTTATTCTACGATAATTTAAATTAATTACTTACCCATAATACTAAAGTGAAGTGAAAAAAACATTATTATGATAATTTGAATCAATTTATAATCTTTAATGAAGTTGTAGTGCTTAATCGTGCTTACAAAGCTAATTATCAAATCACGATGTTTAAGTCAAATCCACTTTGACTTTGCAATGAAGGTTTTATTCAAGTAGGTACCTAGATAATGTTGAGAACCACACGTTTTGTGAAGTGGGCGACACTTCTAAAGGTCGCACATCATCACTAACTTTCACTTAACGCAATATACGTTGGCTGACGTTTCGTCAAATATTACCAAATTATCTTAAAATGTCCTCCCGTTATCTCCATTGTGTTGTCTTGTTGTTTTGTTATGAATGTGTGAGATTTGCAATTTGTAATCAGGAGTTATTCAACGATTATTTGTACCGGCCTTCAATATCCGTCAAATTAATAACGATCATGACAGTTTTTATGCGATGAGACGAGTGTCATTGACAGCAAAGTTTCGAAACACTTGAATAGGTACCTCCTTCGAGCATCGGAAACGCGTCTTTCTCTATAAGGGTAACTTGTAACTTTGTTGTACTTTACCTGAAAGGAGGTATCCTTTCAGGTAAAGTACAACAAAGTTACAGCAAAATTCCTATTCCAGATAATGATAACCAAAGACTCACTTATCACTAAAGTACCCACGAAATATTTCGATGTTGCTAATTGAATCTAATTTGTATGCAAGATTAATTTTACATAAACTGCCTAACTCAAAGTTCTGTTTTTGATTTCTCATAATCAACCTACTTTTCCTTAGTTATAGTTAAGTAGAACGTGATAGGTTTTGCCCTCTTGGCATGTTTTTTTTTTTTTTTTTTATTTGTTCCAAAAAATAAATACATTGAAACCAATAACACTTAAAAATAAAAATAAGTATTACAATGAATTATGAATGAATTAACTTTAAGTATTATAGCAAATTATGAAACAAATTCGATTGGAACAAAAAGGTTCGATTGTGACACGAGGCGAAACATGATTCATAACATAATCCAGATCACCTATAGATTATGTAAATTTCAGGTCACATTAGTTGCACTTGTCGTGTCGTAAAGGTGTCCACACAATCACAAGCATACCCCACTAATATTAATGCGAAATTTTGTATGTGTGTATGTTGTTACCTTTTCACGGCTGCACGGATTTGGATGAAATTTGGCACACAATAGTTAATATAACCTAGATTAACATATAGGCTACTTTTTATCCCGGTCAAAGGTTCCCTAGGATGCACGCGCGGCCGCCTGTAAGAATAAACTAGAAAACTTTCTAATACTTTCATTATCTTATCCTAGTTTATTTGGGGTCAGTTCATCACATTTTTTCTCTCCCATCCTTTCCTGTCGCCCGTCATCTCCTTATTCACCCTCTGCCTTCCTGCAACGCCTTCATATTTCCTAACAATAACGGGTGGCAATCTCTCATACCAAACTGAAGATAATCAAAAAACTTCAAATATTTCTGACGGAAAACTGTTAATCCTCCCACACGTCCCTCCGGTAAAAGCCAGATCCTCCAAGCAACTCTGCTGCTTCGTTGGGGAGAAAATACGAGCGCGTTTTCCAATGGCGCCGTACAATATGACGTTGGGTCCAATAATTATCCGGCTCGAAGGACCAATATATAAATCTATAATAAAACATTTTGATAGCTGTTAGCTGGTTCATTTATTGTTATTTAATCCTTGGAAATATAAAATTATCCAGTACAAATATTTTGCACAACAATTTAACAATGACAACCATTACGATTGTCAATTGTTTTTTATTTTCTTTTTAGACTTTTGAACATATGGAACACTCAAAAGAGTTTTTAATACTCCGCGGTTTGCATACAACCTCATTAGGCTAAATTGGCTTATACTATACAAACCTACTGCATAGTATAATAATTATGAGTACTAGCGTACCTACTGGTAGGTTCTGCGAGACAATGTGAATGATTGTGTAACTTCTTTTTATTAATAAATTAAATAATAGTAAAAATTAATAATGCTTTCGAATAATTACCTATCTTTAAAGAAACCATTTTGTAGGTGCATAGAAGCAGAACGTGAGTAGTACAAATCAAATCAATTAACATTAAAAAAGTAATTTCAATGAATATTACGAATACCTACTTACTAAGTTGACAATATGTATCATGTCATTACCTATGCTTGAAATAACATTGAAAGGAGCTTCTTCTAATTGTTATCAAAATAAGCAACGGGTAGCTATATGAAATTCTGCATTATTTCAATATAAGGTCGCATAGTGAGTCAGCCAACAAATCATGAGTAACAAATTGTTGTGATTATTTTCAGCTTAGCATCCTCACGCACGCATGACCTTCCACTCCATCCCACTTTACCAACCTCCAAATAGCAACTAATTATTATTTCGTGCTTAAATTATGTTCTCAAAATATTTGTTTGTTTAGTGTTCGATGCGTTTATTTGCTTACTTATGCTTCCATGCAGCTGTGAGGTTTAATCCTCCATAGAAATACCTAGTTCAAACACGTGTGTTGTCTGTTTGGTTTGGTTAGTATTCCATTCTTCCAGTTTTTACCGCACAGATCCAATTAAGTAATTACTTGTATAACAGAAGAATATTTTGCTTACAAGACAAGATACCTTTGCCTTTACTAACATACTTCATAATCACTCACATAAAAAAAAAAAAAAAAAAAAAAAAATAGTTTATTTGTCGTTAACGAAATACATTTTTATAAATAGTAAGGACCGATGCCAACTTTTAAGCCTCATTTGGCCTGTATCAGAAGGCACCGCTCTTCCATAAAACAGGGTTTATCATAAAAAACTTAAAACTTTAAATCATAAAGACTTATTGAATATTAAATTTAGGAACTAAGTTACTTATTATTATTTACTTTTACTACCTTAATTATATTATAAACAACTATATTAAACTAAAAACGACTATTGTACGTGCGTGTATGTGTGTGTGTGTGTGTGTATGTATGCCTGTGTGTGTGTGTGTGTGTATGTGTGTGTGCCTGTGTGCATGTGTTTGTTTGGTTTGTGTAATGTAAGAAGATAATTAGTTTAGTAAAGCCTCAATATCATCATAATTTTTTGATTCTAGCCATTCAGTGAGTAGCCTTTTGCACTCACAGTATTGCTTGCTATATATATCTATTTCCATGTTTATTGTGTTATAAAGATGTATCGAACGCCGATTAAATTCCCTAGAAGCAAATACAGTATTTATTCTCGGAACATCCACAACCATACGTTTTGTTCTTTTGTTCGTGATGTCCGGATTATATGGTAGTGATTTATGTTTCCTTAAAATTGATTGTATGATATAAAGCTTCCTAACAGAGTGTAACTTACTAATTTCATAAAGGCGATCCGTTGGAAAACGTCTTTTTTTAAAATGCATGACTTTAATTAGATTTCGCTGTGCACGTTCTATATCCAAAAAATGACTTTTAGCTGCCCCGCCCCACACAGGAATGCAGTATATCAGGATAGACTGAACCAATGATACATATATGTCTCTGAGGAGATCCTTTTTCGAGTTCTGCGAGTCATCAGCCGCTCTCGGTACCACATACCTAAGCGTCTTAAATATCCAAGTAAGCTTCCTGATTCTGGTGATAACATATTCTAAGTGAGGATACCAAGACAAACGCTGATCCACAAAAATACCAAGATATTTCGTTTGTTCACATAATATTCTTTACTTTATCTAATTATTTTAGAATTTTATTATTATCAAACTTAATAATTACCCAATTAATAATTTATCTTTCCTCAAATAAAGTTTATAGTATCATTTTGATTGAGGAGTTCGATGGTGCAGAGGTTTAGCGCCTGGCTCAGCGATTGCGGAGGTAGCAAAATTCTCAAGGGTGGATCATTGGAAGGGATGACCAAAAGTTTCTCGAACTTCTCCGTGCTTCGGAAGGCACGTTAAGCCGTTGGTCTCGGGTGTATTTGCAGTCATTAACACTAACACCCACCAATCTGCATTGGGCACGTGTGGTGAGCTATGGCCTATCCTTCTTATCCACCCATAAGAAAGGCCTGTGCCCCAGCAGTCGGGACGTTAAAAATGGCTGATAGTCATGGTCATCATTTTGAATTATTTTTGTAACGGGTACAAACGGGTAATTCTGCCCACTGCATACTAACGAAACAATGAACGCACCAATCTCCATAACTCAAAACACATGCAGTTAACACTGAACATGGTTTTAAATGAATCTAATTAAGTGTTCCATACGAGACTCAGTCATTAGTTAGCACTTGTCTGTTAGGTTATCGTGGGTCACAGTCACAGCAGCTATAATTAGTGCACACACTCAGCTGCGGCTGCGCCTGCGCCATTCATGTGATATGGCAACCCAAATGATTCACATGTCTACAATGTTCGGTCGAGTAACTATGCAGTGAAAGGTTGTTTCTAAGCAAGCACATCAGACATTTTTAATATCCCCACTGCTGGAATAAAGGCCTTCCTTACGGGAAGTTAGGAAGGACGGGCCATATATAACCGATCCCTCGAAATGCAGCCAGGACCAACGGCTTAACGGGCCTTCCAAAGCACAGAGCAGCTTGAGGAGGCCAACCCTTGCAAAATGTCAACACAAATAAGTGTTTCTAAGTGCCTATGTAGGTATATCAAAATAACAAAATATGTACCTATTATATAGGTAAATAATATTAATGGTTTGCAAAAAACAATTGAATGTCACGACTGATTTGAATTACAGCTCTTGCTCGTGCGTCCTGACTGTGAACTATAACATAACACAGTAGGTATATATTATAAATACTGTGACTATAAGATCAATCTTAATTGATATCTGCTGGATAGTCTGTAAATACCTATAGATATTTTTCCATCGATTCTTTTATCTACTTGTTAAAAGTGAAAGCTTAAAAAACATTATCAAAAACAAAAATTGTCAGCAATTCTTGCATAGAGTTACGAATTACGAGTTAACAGTTTAAAATGTCATGATATTTTATTTTTACCATTTCACTAAGTAGTGAACTGGTAAAAATAATGGGTAAGTACCCAACTAAATGAAAATCCAGTGGCTGTATTTTGGAAATTTCAATGACGGGACAAATCTGTTGTTGCAATCAAGAAGTTTTTGATAAGTAGGTGGTACTGATATCTATTTAGATGATCGACTAGTCATAACAATAGTTATATATTGACATGTCATCTAATTTGAATTTTACAAATGATAGTGTTGATTCAACATGAGTATTAGATTTGGTATCGCATCAGCGAGGCCCACGTTGGTCACCCAAGGACTCATTGTGTAACATTATGGTTAATTCATGTGTGGAACTACGCGAAGGAATGTAGTGTACCTAGCCGATTGTATGATAAAGTTGTCCGAGGGACAAGCAACGCGATTAACACTGGACAAGTAAATTAAACTGACCACGAGAGTACTAACGCTTGCAATTTTTAATTATTCAACTTTTTACAAAACACTGGATGTGTCTGATATATCAAGCGGTAGAGATGCATAATTAAATAAATAGTGTAAATGTGGATATAGTGATTTGGGTCTAAACTGAAGTGATTGGGGATAATCAGGAAAGTGTGCGTTTGGGCTATTGATATTATGAATAGCATCCGTCCTTGAGACACAGATCATAGTGAATCAAGTAAAAACGTAAATCGTATCACTCTCTATCACACTAACATTTTCATCCCATCTATTCGAAAAGGACGACTTGGTTCGCCTTTATGTGCACCCAAAGGTGGTGTTTTCTATATGAAACTTTTAGCGGGCAGTAATGAGTTTTTAATCCTCTTTATATAAATAAGTGCGCCGCAAAGATCTTTTATACTACACCTGCTCGGAAAGTACCTTGATACTTTATCAAATTTACGGTAGAAAGTACGTCATTGCATATCGAACAAATATGCGGGGAGAAAACGCATCTGAGCGGGAGAGAAAAGTGTATGAAAATCCATTTCTTACGTTGTTTTTCTTTTTAATTTCTGGTAAGACTATGCACCGGTAACCTAAATATCAAAAGCCAAAAAGTTTTTACAGTGAGTTTTTATCTCCAAGTTCGCAAAATGACACTGGCCACTAGCTGTGTGTCGGATGGTGTCGGGCTGGCAGTGCGACCCTGCGGCGGCAGGATAAACTATTTGAAAAAAGAACATGTGAAAATTGCAGACGCCATTGGCGCCATTTTCAATTTGTGTGTTGTTTGAGGATTCAGTTTTCGTAGAAAGTAAAATAAAACTATCAAAATGATAAGTAGTGATAGTGATGATGAAGATTTTATTTTAATAGAAGATTTTTATTTTTAAAGTATTACATTAAGCTTCACTAACTGCAACAATTTCAATATAAATTTCAATTAGTAAAGATTTAGTTTTTTATTTTCCTCGTAGGTGTAGTATAAAGCACTGTGTATCACTCGAGAGAAAGTGCGATTCCCGATCTCGGGTGTTTTCTCCTCTCGGTGAACAATGTACTATTACGCGCACTTATTGAATTTGGAACGTCAGTGTTCAGCGCCAATGAAATCGAACGCAAATATTGTTTTTGGCCACACAAACCAATAATTCTGTCTTATTCTTCTTTAAAAAAAAGTTAAAAAATTCTTTCTTAGTTTTTTATTTTCTCTTTTTCTCCTTTTTTCCTTAAAAAAAACCAAGATTTTTAAATTTTTCAATATGGGTATCAAATAAAAGGCCTTGATGAGCACATTCCAAAATTACATTAATTTTTCAGTAAAAATGAAGATTTTTTATTTTTTTTATTTTTTAATATGGGTATATATGGGTATATATGAAAGGCCTTGATGAGCATATTCCAAAATCACATAAATTTTTCAGTAAAAATGAAAGTTTTTTTTTTTCAATTTTGCAATATGGGTATCAAATGCAAGGCCTTAATGAGCACATTCCAAAATTACATAATTTGTCAGTAAAAATTTAGATTTTTTTATTAAAAAAAACGTCTTTTTTGTTAGGTACTATATGTTTTATCAAATAATAATAATACAATAAAATATGAGGCGCCTTTTATTTTCTCATAGAGGGTGATGAAAAGTAGAGTGTATCACTCGGCCGCTAAATATTTTTTTGGCTCGGGCGACGTACTTTGAATCCCTCGCTACGTTCAGGATTCTACTAAAGAATCCCTCGCTACGCTCGGGATCCCTCACTTCGTTCTGGATTCAAAAAAGCGCCCTCGCCGTAAAAATATTACTTTGCCCCCTTATGGTACAATCTACTATTTATCAATATTATGATACTTAACTGTTTTCCAGTCTACAAAAATGTTAAGATCTGGATAGTGAATTGGTGGGTGGGATTTCTAAAAGGTAAGCCGATGGGAATCGGCTTGTATGGCCCCTTCGCCACTGCTGTTTTCTATAATCTTAGACGAGTACATTGCCATTTATAAATCTATCAAGCTTATGCAATTATTTTACTTCATCGAAACTTCCTAAGCAGCAGTCTTTCTTGAGCTCTAACCACAGATAACCCCCAAAATGAGGGTTACCAATGGCTTGAACTAACCCATAACTAACCACATAGCCTGTCCCCTGGCCTACGCGGCCGGTGTCGCCCTCTGCATACCATTTTATCTTGTTGACAGTCGCGTCGCCGGACGTACGTTATTTGCCATCGCGCACACATCTCCGAGATTGTTTATTGTCCCCATATCATAATGGGGATACATTACCATCAACTTTAAATACCATCGGGCCAATTATTATTCCGAATAGGCGTTTAACTATTGTGGGCTTTGCAGGATATTATTATTGTGTTAATTTAACCGTCGCATCGCATGTTTTAGAATAATTATAATAGGTATTATGAGAGTTATGTTATGAGATATAATTCCTGTGGGAGAAATAGTAATTCAGTCAGTAGGTAGGTACTATAACATTACCTAACTTTCAAATTTTAATACATTTATTCAGAGTCCGCTTATTAAATGTCATTTATGTTTATCTATCTATATTTATAAAATCGTAAACTGAATGACTGACTGACTGACTGACTGACTGACTGATCTATCAACGCACAGCCCAAACCGCTGGGTCTAGAGACTCCAAATCTGGCACGTAGGTTCTTTATGAGGTCTAGGGGTGCACTAAGAAAGGGGTTTTTCAAAATTCACCCCCTAAGGGGGTAAAAAAGGGGATCAAAGTTTGTATGAAAGTCCCTCAGTTTTAAAGCTAGGATCTTCAAATTTTGTGTTTAGACTGACCATTGAAAATAAATAAATATGGGTCTCAGCGTTTTTCAAAATTCTACCCCCGAAGGGGTCAAAAGGGGGATGAAGTTGTGTATTGAAGAAAATCCTTTATTTTCGAAGTAAAAATCGCAAAATTTTTAATTTAGGCTTATGGATAGACATCTAACGCAACGTATATTGTTATTGTTAGTATTTGAACCCCTATTGGGATGAATGGGGGTGCAAAGGGGTAAAAAACCCCAAAAATAGATATGGATGTCGTTATTGGGGTTTTCGGGGAGGACGATTGCAAAAATGACATTTATTTTGAAGTCCAACACGGTGGACATGATTTGACCCCTAAAGGGGTGAAAATGGGGTTCAAATTTTGTATGAAAAAATAATATAAAATAGACATTACAACTTTAAAGTTCGTTGGAGCACATTTAAAAATAAATAGGCAAACATATATTTTGTAATTTTGAAAATCAACCACTTAGGGGTAAATGGGGTGAGTAAACATAAAAATCGATATGGATGTCGTTCTTGAGGTTTTATGGGATGGTGATTGCAAAAATGACATTTATTTTGAAGTCCAACACGGTGGACATGATTTGACCCCTAAAGGGGTGAAAATGGGGTTTAAATTTTGTATGAAAAAAATAATATAAAATAGACATTACAACTTTAAAATTCGTAGGAGCATGTCTAAAAATAAATAGGCAAACACATATTTTGTTATTTTGAAAATCCTCCCTTAAGGTGTGAATGGGGTAAGTAAACATGAAAAACGATGTGGATGTCGTTCTTGAGGTTTCATGGGATGGTGGTTGCGAAAATGACATGGGAACGGGAACGGGAACGGGAACGGGAACGGGAACGGGAACGGGAACGGGAACGGGAACGGGAACGGGAACGGGAACGGGAACGGGAACGGGAACGGGAACGGGAACGGGAACGGGAACGGGAACGGGAACGGGAACGGGAACGGGAACGGGAACGGGAACGGGAACGGGAACGGGAACGGGAACGGGAACGGGAACGGGAACGGGAACGGGAACGGGAACGGGAACGGGAACGGGAACGGGAACGGGAACGGGAACGGGAACGGGAACGGGAACGGGAACGGGAACGGGAACGGGAACGGGAACGGGAACGGGAACGGGAACGGGAACGGGAACGGGAACGGGAACGGGAACGGGAACGGGAACGGGAACGGGAACGGGAACGGGAACGGGAACGGGAACGGGAACGGGAACGGGAACGGGAACGGGAACGGGAACGGGAACGGGAACGGGAACGGGAACGGGAACGGGAACGGGAACGGGAACGGGAACGGGAACGGGAACGGGAACGGGAACGGGAACGGGAACGGGAACGGGAACGGGAACGGGAACGGGAACGGGAACGGGAACGGGAACGGGAACGGGAACGGGAACGGGAACGGGAACGGGAACGGGAACGGGAACGGGAACGGGAACGGGAACGGGAACGGGAACGGGAACGGGAACGGGAACGGGAACGGGAACGGGAACGGGAACGGGAACGGGAACGGGAACGGGAACGGGAACGGGAACGGGAACGGGAACGGGAACGGGAACGGGAACGGGAACGGGAACGGGAACGGGAACGGGAACGGGAACGGGAACGGGAACGGGAACGGGAACGGGAACGGGAACGGGAACGGGAAGCCGTAATGCGTAAAAATGGCTGGTCAGATCCTGGTTGAAGGTTCCCTAAGGATTTTCTCTAATATCCACGCGGACGAAGTCGCGGGCAGAAGCTAGTTACGGTATAAGACCCGGGGGCTAATTATCTAATTTCAAAATCTATCACAATCGCTTTCAGGATGTGATACATCGATGCTTCTTTTTGGCACAAATAGGGATGTTGACTTTTTTTTATTTTATTATGTTACATAAATTACCTCTCAAAAAAAGATACATTGGTAAAATAATTAATTCGCTAGCATGAAAACTGCCCGAGATATCACAGTGTGAAATGCACACAAATGGACTCGATCAAAAACGCTCCATACTAATGGCTTCCACGTTATGACGTCACGCCTTGCAAGTTTGTATGCAACGCATAGGAAATTTGTTCAGCAGCTATATTAAATATTGTGTTTATCAAAATGGTTTCTTCGACAAATTTGCTATACATTTTACGGACTAATTAAAGGTATCATTTATTATAATAAATTTTATACTTTTTAAATGGACTTGTCCACCCAACTTTGAAGGGTCATAAAACAAATAATATGCAATATATAAAACCAAGAGGTATACAAGCTACTCTAAAAGTTTAATATGTTTACGATTTTTATTAGTATTTCGTTATTTTATTCATTAGTCAACATCCCTATTGTGTAATTTAAAAATCTATCACAATCGCTTTCAGGATGTGATACATCGATGCTTCTTTTTGGCACAAATTAAAACTTACCAAGGAAATGCAGCAATGTGTATTGTGTCACATCCATCTGTCAAATATGCAATTAGCAAAAAAGCAATTCCTAGAAGTACTTAACCCGGCGAGCATGAGGTGAAAAAAGTTACACCTAGCATGTGGTGGGGTTTGCCATACCCCAACATATAATTACCTATAAATGCCAATTTATTAAACCAAGACTTAAGAATTTATTCGTATTTTGAAATATGGTTTATATTTAGTGTATAAAATAAAAAACAGTGTATATTTATATACTTTTATTGTATTATTTATCAGAAATACTAAAATATAACATTTACAAAAAAACAAAAAAGGAACTTCTGAAAAAGGAACTAAAATCAACTAATTCTTTAATAAAAATATAAAATCAACTTTAAAAACTTAAAGAATATAAGATTCTCAATAACATATTTTTTTTAAAGAATTAGTTGATTTTAGTTTTAGTATTTTTGATAAATAATACAATAAAAGTATATAAATATACACTGTTTTTTATTTTATACACTAAATATAAACCATATTTCAAAATACAAATAAATTCTTAAGTATTGGTTTAATAAATTGGCATTTATAGGTAGATATATGTTAAAACTAACACGGAGCATGTGGCGGGGTATGACGCACCCCACGAACGTTTACACGCGTGTAGCTCCTGCGCCGGTTGACGCGACACTGCGGTCACGCCACTCTCCCCCCGCGGAGTACATTGGCTCCAGCTACTCGAAGCAACAAACCAATTGAGGGGCAAATTTGAAAAATACACGACTTCGCGCAAAGCATGGGCATGTCACACCCTACCTCAAGCTCGCCGGAAACTAAAATATAAACTCTTTATAAACTACTTTTTTGCTATACCTCGGGAATAGGGTTACCAGACGTCAGGATTTGTCCTGACATGTCCTGCTTTTTGGGTCCCTGTCAGGATTCCGGCTGGATTTGAAAAATGTCAGGCTTTGGATTATTCACATGACAAAAAAAAGCCTTAAAAATTAAGCTTTATTTATCTTTTTTTGTAAAAAATCAACTCGTACATTTTCAGTAAAATAATCAACTAACTTTGCAATAAATATTGTCAACTTAGCAAAATGTCAGGACTTTTTAGTAAAAAATCGGGCATTTGGTCAGGATTTTTCCATCTGGTTCCCTACTCGGGAAGTTTTTTTGTAAAGTAATAACGATTTTCCGGATTGAAGGTTACCCTATGTCCTTTTCTGTATCCCTGACAACGTGTATATACTACAACGATGGAAAATCTATTGTCTCATTTTTCTGGGCTTAAGGCCTTAACATACGTCAATCCGAGCGGGTCGATCCGTGATGGAGTGAAATCGAACGTAACTCTACTCACTTTGGGTTCAAATCAGTGCGCGTTCCAACGCGGCGGTTGCGTTGAGAACTAGCACTGAATTCTCAATTTTTACATGTTTTTATTACTTTTCTTCGCTTTCAAGTTAGTCAAAAAAAAACTGTTTAATTAAGATTGAAGGTATTAACATCGCCGATTTTTATGGTTGGTTTTAACATAAACAAATGTTCTGTTTCCGAGAAATTCTGCAAGTAAGGCCAGAAACAGTGTCCACGGAATATTTTTTTACATCAAAGGTGGTAACATTTTTATAAATGCTTTCAATTAAATCTATTGTGTATTATTTCAAGTATATTATATATTTTTTCTATGAAAGCTTCACGCGCAATCTTTCAATAATTTGAATTGAATATTGGGATTTGACCCACCTTAAGGTCTTAAAGGATTAAAACGTGAAGGCGTGACAAACAAACAAACGAACTGACATACGCATTTAATATTATAAGGTAAGGATACGTCTTGTTTTTACAACTCAGTAACCACAATGTTACTCAGCGTAACATGAGTGATAACAAAGTTCAGCTACTGTAACATAAATCCAATTGTCAGCTTTATGAATACTTTTTTTACAATATTTTTTCCTTATGTTCTGAGTACAATAGCTTTAGTCATTAGACCTGATCGTGAAGGCAAAAATATTCCACTAAGGGTTTTTCTCTTTTCGATTAGAACAACTTATATTATTATTGTAGGTAGCAAGTTATTTAAGAAAACAAATTATGTACTAAACTAGGAACTCTGAAAACAGCTTTCCCTCTAAAAACAATCGAAGTTATTATTATTATCAAGGAGAACATTATTGATTTATCTTCGAAATTCGACCTCAATTCATGACATAGTTTAAACAAATTCGTCAGTTATCTCTTGTAAACATCACAAACAGATAACGATAACACTTATTTTCTTTAAATTATGATAATATTAGAAATGTGTTAATGTTACTTATTATAAATTAAGTTGACGCATGGCGAAACACAGTCTTCTATACAGACCACCCACTAAAATGAAAAACACAGGTTTTTGTTAAAAAAAGCTCGAAAAAATCAGATTTTGCTTAGAATTTCATCAAACGAACACTGAAAACCACTTCACCAAAATAAAAGAACTGATTCGATTTGAATAACAAGTATAAAATGTAAACACGGAAAAAAACCGGCCAAGTGCGATTCGGATTCGCGCACGAAGGGTTTCGTACAAAAAAACGCCAATAAAATCACGTTTACTTAAATATTTATTTTATTCTGATTTAAGCATTTGTTGTTATAGCGGCAACAGAAATACTTACATCATTTGTGAAAATTTCAAGCTTTTAGTATAAACAAATTCCTTTGTTTAAGTAACTTTTAAAGGAGGTGAGGACAGCACCACCTCGTGTGCTGCTGCATGTTATTGGTAATCATCTTCGGTCAAGACATTCGTATAATTAAATTCCTATCAAACTTCACAAGGTAAGTTCGTTTGATTCTCAATTATAGCGGCAACAGAAATGCCTACATCATCTGTGAAATTTCAACAGTCTAGCTATCACGGTTCATGAAATACAGCCTGGTGACAGACAGACAGATAGACAGGCGGACAGTGGAGTCTCAGTAATAAGGTCCCGTTTTTACCCTTTGGGTACGGAACCTTAAAAAACTAACTTTTTTTGTTATTGTGTTTATATACTACCTAATCAGTTTGGAAAACCAGTTCGGATGTGCATAAAAGTTTAGTGTTGTTTCTTTGTTTGTATATTGTAATGTTCTTACTTACATTAGTTTTAAGTTGGTTACTAACCATCAAATAGCTCGAAATAAATGATTTATTATTATTATTATAATCTACCTATCACAGCACAGTCCCTTCCTTGACCAGGGAAATAGAGATCATACTAACAAATCACAATAAAACAATGAACGCATACATTTTCATTATCAGCACTTTATCACAAATGCGAGCCCTCAATATGTCATGTCTTCATTTATCAAGAGTGCGAGACGACCTTTACGACTTTGCCTCTTAGTTAGGCATTGAGAGAATAATATTATTATCGAAAAGTCTCTATCCGTCGAAACCTTTACAGTAAAAGCATGAGAGATTTATATTTCTGTTAATAAAATAAAGATAAGTAAAATAATAAAGATACGTCATTATAAAGTATACAATGGTAATTTACATAGAATAAATGTTTCGCCATTTTGTGTTGAAACTTTTGTTTTTAAATACTTGTTGGTTGTTGTGGTTGTGGCAGGTGGTGGCAAAGGTATAATATCCATTCTGCTGTTACTTTCGTACATTGTGTAAAGTCGAAAAGACTTTACACAATGTCAAAGGAGAAGGTCCAATCTGGGCCAGGTATATGTACGGCACACCAAAACACAGGAAAAAATAGAAGGATTCTCAGAAAAATAGAAATATTTAAAACTTGCTAGTAATTTTTTGGCTCATCGATGATTTATGTTGCGATTTTCCACGCACTACCTGTATATAGATTGAGTTGTCAAAATGACATTGACATGCCGCCATCATGCCGCCATCTCGGTATAAATGTCACAAAGTATTTTAAAATGCTTTGAGCCAGAAAATAAAGCTAAATCATGAAAATTTAATAGTAGCCGTACATAGACCTGGCCCAGGCTCCATACATTTTTGAACCATCTCTTTTACTTTTTTTTTTCACGCAACCGAATATTCTGAAACTTTTTCTATTACTAAGGGAGCTTATTCCTACCTATAAAAAAATATTCGGCCAATTTGATTTTTTTCGGACATTCCCCATTGCGTCCGACTATCGTGATTCTTTTTTGTAATATAGGATACTAACTTCATAACAAAGAATGTCATCTAAAGCTATGAAGTTTTCATTTGAGTCTTTGTAAACAATTGAATATATATTATTGTTTTTATTTAATTGATAGGTATGCGTATCTAATTAAAAATAACGATTTGAATAATTATTATTTTTTGTGATTTAAAGCTATTTTATTTTGATGCTGTTTTTGTTAGACAGAGACAGAATTTTAAAGGAGGTTTTCCTTCTTTTAAAATGCTTTTTTTGGTAATTCTAGTCTATCTATCTTAATTTTTCACTTAATTTATTGTAACGGTAGTAATCACGTAAATACGTCAGAAAGTTGACTCGACTACCATCACAATGAAAAGGTTTTCCCGACTTAAAACCTAAACTCAGAGAAAACAATAATTCTAAGCCTAAACCACAATTGTTTACGCAAACCAGGAAAACCAACCAATGATAAACTTTCTTAAATATTAAACGCGTGTTTCAACCGACAAATAACCAACTACTGAATGCTATGTTGTATCATAAATTGAAACTATTGTAATTTTATTTCAACAAAACTATAGATCGAATACATTTTGTGATTCGGGCTTGTAAATCATTTAATCGCCTCCCTTATGACATACCTAGACTTGTTTTGCTCCAGCACTTCGTCAGTTAAAAGTCGTATGTACTATTCTTTTTAATAATTCTTATTAATTAAGTAGGTAAATAAGTAAAAATAAATAAGTTATAGTTTAATTAAGTTTCACATGCATGCTTCTTATCTAATTTCCCTCTTTACTGTTTAAAACTTTAACTCTAATATGCTAAATAACATATTAGATAAATGTAATAAGCTTAGCAATTTACTGATTTAAATTATTATCTAAAATCTAAATAACACCACTACGCCCTTTAGTAAAAACATTATTGTACACTCAATTGTGAAGAATTGTTAATAGCATACTTAGTACCTATTTAGTTATAAACTCTATTTAAAGATGTTATTTGTCTGTAAATCTTCCATGAAATAAATAAATAAAATGCTTATACATATTAGACTATTGCATGAAGTTTGACTTGAAACGTATTACACAAAAGTTTCAGGAGAATTTTCATGAAAATGCGTTGAAATCGCTTACAAGTACACGCATTAAAATTCCATCACAAAAAACATGAAATGCCTCTAATCGCAGTAATTATACGTTATTGGGAAAACTCATTAGATACATTTTACTTTTTTTATAAGCAACAACTAAAATCTAGCAATATTTTACATAATCTCAAGACAATTTCATTACTGACATGTAACTATTAATCCACAATGAGTCATTTCACTACCTAGTGTTGTAACTGGGAGTTGCACGGTCGCGATACTATCGTTGCGCAGACGAGCGTGATTGCGCAAATTAACGCCACAATTACTCTAGAAAACAATTAGCTCAATGGTTTCACAAAGCTGTCGATACACAGAAACGCGTAAGTCCAAATAACGAGTGAGAAATGGAACGTAGAATTGTATGCAAGACGAAACGCGCGCTAATAATCACAAACAAGGTGAGATGATTCTAATTGGAGTAGGTACGTGCCGGTGATTTGATATTTATGCCGCAGAGATTGATTCTTAAGTAAGTACTTATTTTTTTATTATATTACTTTGAATAACTGCACAGCAGCTCCGGCAATGATTCGCTGATGTTACCCAAAACGCATACAAAGTATTATAGAAGGAACTGTTATCCAAACTGCATAAAATAATAATCTACCAAAGTCCGTAAAGGAGCTTAGTTTACCTATATTAAAGAAAAAATACAAACATGATTAATAAATAAATATGTTTCCACGCAATGGGGAATGTCCGAAATAAATCTAATTGGCTGAATATTTTTTATAGGTAGGAATAAGCAGGAATAAGCTACCTTAGTAATAGAAAAAAGTTTCATAATATTCGGTTGGTGGCAAAGGTATAAATCTCCATTCTGCTGTTACTTTTGAACTTTTGTGAAGTCGAAGAGACTTTAATTTTTTTTACTTTTTTCACGCAACCGAAAATTCTGTAACTTTTTTCTATTATTCCTACCCTTCGAGCATCGCGGCTTCGTAAACGCTTCTTACTCTAAGTTCCTACCTATAAAAAAAAATTGGTTTTTTTTCGGACATTCCCCATTGAAGAATTTCTTAATTCAAAAATTGACATAAAATGAAATTATTCATAATCACATATAATTTTAATTTTAATTATTTAAGGCTGAGTTGCACCATCTAACTTTAACGATAACCAGCTTGTTAAAGTACCGGCTAAGCAAAAGTTAGCCAAAAAAGAGGTTGCCAGCCAGCATGATGTCCTTAGACAAGTTTGACGTGACAAATAGGTAGCATATAATTTGACCATAACTATAACTTTGACAGCGTTTTGGTGCAACTCACAATAATTGTTTCCATCTATGACTAATTCTAAACTGACATTTCACATGCCCTTTGTATAGCAAGGCAGAGAACCGGAATCTTAATCAATAACAATTGTATGCACTCTGTTTTGTGTGAATAAAATAATTTGATTTGATCACATTATTTGCAGACTCGCTGTTGTTGGTGTACTGATGTTTGTACATTTTCCAGCCCCTTTCCACCATCATGCTACCTAGACGCAATAAGTTAGCTTAACACACTTACATAGTAGATAAATACTCTAGGGCTTTGCCAATACATTTCTTATGCGAACTGTTAAAGAATGGAATGCGCTGCCTGCTCATGTCATCCCCGATGGTCTCTTCAAGGCAAGAGTGAACAGGCATTTCCTGGGCAAGCATGCTACACCTTACACCACATCCTGTTTACTAAGTAAGATGGTGGTCGAACGCCTGTCCTGTTACTAATAAAAAAGATAACATATGTGTTGTTATTTTATTGAAAGATGATTTGCAACATGCGGAGAAATCGATTGACAGATAGTTCGATCAGTCACACGAGTCTTCATCAATGGGACGAGGGGCGGACCGGACCGGAACCAAAGATAGAACAAGCCCCTGACAAAGATATGATACATAGCTTTCTTTTCCATTCGCTTCTATCTATGATCGTAAAGAATTGATATTTTTTACGCGCAAATGGGACACCGATCCAACTATTAATTAGGTCCTATGAAATTGACGTTTTGTATAGAGAATTTTTAACAAATTGCATTTTCCATACCTACTAGACTAGAATTTTCATAATTTACTTAACAACCGTGAAAGCTATTGTAGCAAAACTTAATGTACAAATGTTTGAACATTAAAGCTAACTTTGGCAACATAACTAAAGCGAAAAAAATAAGTTAAGGCTAATATAGAACGGATAAAGTGGTCATTTTCGGCTTTTCGCTAACAAAAAAGGAGTCACAAAACAAAATAAATAGACTCTAATTATTTTGATAGTTGACAGCTATGGTAATTTTGAATCTCAGAAGTTATGAGGTTCTCTGTGAGAAAAAAACACCAATTTCATAAATGTAAGCACCAATATTATTGGAAATAAGACCATTAGTTCAACTACATTACTCGTTTCAATTACCGCATGAATTCTGAAAGTGTCTTATTTTCTACAAAACTTAACAATAACAAGCCCGTTAACTTTGCCACATGATTTGTAACAATATTATCATTGATAATTCGATTTGTATTACTATATTCTGTTGCAATTTCGGTTTATTATCTGACTTTCCTTTATTCTTCCGCAAACCTATTGTTGCCTATTGCTGCGCTATACTTATTTGAACATCTTGCACTAAGTTAATAGTTTGATAGACGCTTTAAAATTCGAATATAGGTTGGTAGGTACATAATGCTATAGTGCCCATTATTTATTATTTATAAATTTATTTTATTTTATTTTAATTGTAATTGTGTTTGTATTGATATTGATATGGATCTCGTGTCTGTAATAAAGAATTTTATTATTATTATTATAGGTAGTTACGTTATTAAATTAATAACAAAGTCTGTTGGAATATAAGTAGTAGATAGGTAGATATGTTTTTTTTCTTTTTAGTGCTGTTTATTTGAGGTTTTTGAAAGCGTTTTTGATTTTTACTTTACTTAAGCTAGGGTTTCCTAGGATGACGGTGCCGTCATATTACGGCCGTAATTTAGCGGCGTTGAACGTTGTCTATGAAAACAATACGGCGCGGTTTCTGACGTAACGGTATCGTCTATTGTTTACATAGACAACATTCAACGCCACTATATTACAGCCGTAATATGACGGCACCGCTATCCTAGGAAACCCTAGCTTTACCTTTGAATTTATTACATTAATAGTAAAAGTGAGATGTTTTTTTAATTTAAGTTCCTAATATTTAATTTTATCTAGCTCTTCCTATTATAAAGAGGATATTAAAGAAAGAGACGCGCCGCCAATCTTAGTTAATTTATTTTTTTATTCGATACCATGGAATGCTTTTATTATAGGCTATAAAAATATTAATTTATGGTCAATAACGTTTTAAATGGCAGTAGGTACCAAAGGTATGCAATAATGTAATGTAAAACGATAATAATTGTCAGTGATTTATTACATTATTTACACAATGTTCTATAACTAATAACTAGGTCCTTTGTATTTTTTACAGATTTTTCTGCTATTTAGAGCCTCTCCTATATAATCGTCTCCACAAAGAAATAAATATCGTCTTCCATTCGAGGTACCAATGTAAAATCTCTGTAACGTCCTATTTGCAAAATCTTAATTATGACGATACTGAAAAACTCATACTTCCGATTATATATATTTTTTTTTCATAACCATTAAGCCTTTCCATACCTATTTTTAAGTTGATTATTCGTATTTATTTTTATCTAGCTTTCACAACACTGCACACATGTAGTTTTGGGCCACCTCATTGAAATTTGTAAATTATAATCATTTATCACAGAGAAAGCAATACTATACGTAAGAAGAGACGGGACTTCATAGACCAAAAAAATCTACGAAATGTCAAATCAAACATACCTCGACGCAGCCAACATAACGAATGTAAACAAAACAATATTTTGCCAACCTACAGGAAAGAAATAGAGGTGGGCGACCTTATAGTATTAAATTTATTATCGATATCGATGAATGCACTGAACTGCGCTTTACTTAAGGAATAATTTTAAAATTTCTTCTAATTGCAATTATAATAAAATATTAAATTAAATTAAAAGTAATTATTTAAAAAAAAATCTTTATTGTTCTCAATAAGTAATTATTTCGGCAGCTGATGGCGGCTGATGACCTGAAATAAAAATATAAAACATTTTTATAATTTGTTACAGTTTAATTTTAACATAACAGTAATCTAGCGTGTAAATTCTTGCTTATCTTTACCCATTTCTTACACCTAAAATTAAAAGCATCGATATCGATATTTATATATGATGTAGCACCACTATTTTTCTGACTAAAATTTTATCATTTCATTCAAATACCTACCAAAAATTGTAAACGAATGTTATATTGGTTAATGTATTACTCACCAAAGCTCATCTGAAGGAAATTTGGCCATAAAAAACCGTTTTGTATCGTCTTTTCGCGCCGATCACAAATTTCACATTTTACATGCTTCATTGTGACTTACATGTACTGCACCTTAACCTGACTATTAACAAATTAAAACAAACTTTTAAATATCACAAAACTATTATAAAACAAACTTTTAACTACCTACCTACACAAATTAATTTTATTTGTTACAATACTTTAAATGTTGCCGCCGTGTTTCTCTGACAGATGACCTATCATCAAAGAACGAGAAAGAATGAGGAAGAGTGAGACAAATATAGTCGCCATCAAAATTCGTGTCCGTTTCATAGAATCTTTTTTTGTATGGAAGTTGCGACAGACTGCATTTATAATAATAATGATCGTCAGTTTAGAGTATATTGCAGTGTATGCAAAATGTATTTCTCTTAGAATTGTGTAAACCCCTTATTACTGTAAATTCCGTGTAGCCACCTTGCGAGGAGGAGGGTACTGGTGACCTGAGATACAGGCTTCGGCTTAGTTTGGGCACCAAGTCTCTCTCAATCTTCATAATATGTTAATAATGTTGTTCTTAGTCTTAAGCTGTAAATGTAACATGTAAGATTATTATGAGAGAGAAATAAACATTTTTATTATTATTATTTATTATTATTATTTATTTTTTATTTAAAAAAATCTCGCTCTCGACTACACTTAACTACATTACGAATGTAGTCGTTGTGCAATCCCAATATTGACTGTACGCTGATGCTGATACGTAACTATACATTGTCATACAACAGTATTTTTTGATCAAATGATACCTAATATTATTTTGAATTTTTTGATTTTATCATTCACAATGCGTATGCGTATAATAAGTCCCGTCTGAGCTGCTACGGGTGAGTCGATTTTTTCTAATATTTTTTCAGTTATATTAAGTAACTTAATAATATTATTTTAACAGCCGTGTCAAGAACACTAATATCAAGTGGAGTAGCTTATTATCGGCAGTTTATTCTAAAATCTTTTAAAATAAAATAAGGCCTTATCCCACCTCACCGTCAAATCTAATCCTTCTTTATGATAACCGTCTGGACCTCTTACAAGCGAAAGTTCGATTCTATTACACTACACGTAACTTGAAATATACTGCGGTAGGTCAAGATGACATGATTTCACGGTGATCTAAACTTGGTCTACTACGAAAAAGAATCGTGATCATTGTACGACGTTCGTAGGTTGATTTACTTAATTTTCAACCCTATCCTGGAGATAATAACGTAACGAAGCGAAACGAATGTGGTCCGATGTCGTGCTCGGTTTTCGTAGTAAGCCTCCGAAGATTGACAGGCGACTGGAACACAATAAGGACATCGGGATGTCCATTATCCTGTAACGCTTTGGACGGCTTCTAATGGACGTCTTTAAGATAAATTGCTTTGGATAAGGAATGCAGGCTTCTTGACATATTTTTGTGTCTTAGAACTCTAACATGTTTGGTGGCCTGTTAAATCGAAACGATTAATCAAAAAGATTGTAAAGTGTTTTGTTTACTTTGAAGAACTTACAAAGAGAAATAGGTAGGTACATCAATATAGAACGGGTAATACTTATATCAAACAATCAATAAAAATGTTGATTTCATGTAAGTGGAGCTCGGTGGCGCAGTGGTTTAGCGCCTGGCCCAGCGATTGCGGAAGTTAAGCAACGTTCGCAAGGGTCGGTCATGGGATGGGTGACCAAAAATTTATTATCTCGAGCTCCTCCGTGCTTCGGAAGGCACGTTAAGACGTTGGTCCCGGCTGCATTTTTAGTCGTTAACACCCACCAATCCGCATTGGGCCCGCGTAGTAGGTTATGGCCCGTCCTCCTTACCACCCATAAGGAAGGCCGGTGCCCCAGCAGTGGGGACATCACAAATGGCTGATGGACATGTAAATGAAGTATTTATCTAAAAAAAACAGAAAACCAAAGAGCACCAACATTTTTAATAATTAGCAGTTTTCACTAGCAAATCGATGTGACGTGTTCGTTGTGATAATTTCATAAAGTTATATTATCTTTATGGATAATCTCCTCAAAAGAAATGATGATGACATTAATGACATAAGCTTATTTTTTTTAAATGTTCTTAAAATCGTTTTAAACAACACAAAGTGAGGAAAGTCACGGTCATTGGTGGTACAATACAACTTAATGACGACCCCAATGACTCGTATTAAAATGCTTGATTGACGGCGGAAATTACTTCGCAGTGCAATTTCATCCTTACATTGAAACAAAACATCTTCGTAACTAGTAAATTTACACAAAAACGTTCTAGAATACCTACTGGCTTAGAACTTGTCTTTTATTAGTAAGATCTATTTGAATAAATATTATTTTCATAGGGGTCAACTAATATACTAGTAGATCTTTGAATTTTTATTTTTTTCTATTAAAATATTTATCTTATAAAGATCTATACTGTGTCTTCTTTCTGTGATGCTGATCAAATTATGGAAAAAAACAAACCACATTATAAAGTTAAGTACTTTGTAGTATGTTACCGCAAAGTTCAGATTAGATTTTCCAATATAAATACGCGTAGCCATTTGGCTCAGATTTCAGATTTCTGAAAAACTGATATTAAATTATGTTATACGCGCGGAAATACTTCCACGTGAAAATGCGCAGAGATAAGTAATAAGACATGTTTTTCAACACACTTGCTCGTAAAGTGAGCCCTAATACATCGCTTTTAGGGCCATAAGCCGAGCTATAACAAACGCGTGCAATAATATATAAAACACTAGTTCGTAATAGAATGAACCCTACAAACTTAAATTAGTACCTTACTGCAAGTTCTATGCAAGTAAACAGAGCATTCCCAATTTAGCCGGGTAATACAGTTATTTTTTTTTGACAACAAAGAGGTTTTATGCTGCTGATCATTCATATACATTTTTGGAATAAATAAATGTGTAAGTCCTTAATTAAAGTCAAATAAATATATAATTATTATCAAATTATTCATAATTCACAATATTTTGTTATAAAATATTAAAATATTTGCATTTTGTCACTTAAAATTATAATTTTGAAGTATTAGTAGTAGGCTGTTATGCTCCTCACCCCTTTGTTCGTAAAATTTTCTTGCGTTGGGCGTGTGAAAAAAAAACAAAAAAAACCATGCGCGCCTTTTCCCATAATTATCATATTTTGTTTTGGCCATATTTGTTGCTGTGTGATAAATTACTTTATTTTTTCCTCGCAAATGTGTTGAAAAACGTCGTATGAACCTCGTGAGCTCTTGCTTATTGCACACTCGGCTGAGTTACGCCCTCGCCTACGGCTCGGGCTGCAACCCACAGCCTTGTGTGCAATGAGCAACCTAAGCTAACTTGTCTCATAATGTACTATTATATTTTAAATTTTTGTATTCATACCAATTATACCAAATATTTTGATTACAAATTCGAGGAAACTAAATAACTGTAAGTATAAACAGGTATCTTAATGATCGGGAAATTTCCTTATAAAAACACTTTTGTCGATTTCATCGTTGTCTGGGAAGGCATAAATAAATGATTAGGTAGGTAGGTAAAGTAGTTAATTACTTTAATTCAGAAGGAAAAAGAGCGCGTTGATATTTTTAGGAACATTTTCAGGGTACCACAGCATATTTTTTTGAATTCCATTTTTGCAGATAACTTTCAGAAATTTTCCACAGAATAAATAACGGTTTTACGTATGAATACGCTAATGAGCTTATTGTTGTCTAAAAGTTCAGCAGATATAACTATAATTTATATAAGTCAAAAGTCACTACAGAATACTTGGACATCCTTGAATTTCTTGTTTTCGCTAGTATTATTATTATTTTATTTGATTCGGTAATATATTTGGATAAATTTACGAGTTTTGTTAGAGATTTGTGGCTTGTTTGTGGTTTATATTTATTAGCGCTAAGTAGGACGTGACTTTTATCACGACGATGATGGGGGTAGAAAGTATGTGTGTGACATCGTCAATCGTCATTTGTTTTGCGGTTTTACGCAATTCGGTATTTCATTAGCAAATATTTCCTAAGCGTTTAAGGTTCAGTAACCATAATTCAATCAAAATTATGGAATAATAGTAGATAAGTAGCCAAGGGCTGTAAGGCATCAATTTGCGCTCGTGCGCCTATAGTTCGAGGGTGCAATTGATGCTTACACCCGAGCTGACTCTGCTTTACATCTCGATGGTGAGGTAAGTAGAAAAAAACCGGCATTACAAGAATAAAACATTTTGTTGGTAATTTTACTTTTATTTTGTATGGAATCTTCAATGTAACCTTCAGCCACCTTGCTGGAATTTTTTTAATTACCGCCCTAGGGCTTTTTTTAATTACTTACCGGATTTTTACTTACTTACAGGATATTTTTAATTATAAGTAATTAGTTAGAAAGTAAGTAAGCTAGTAAGTAAGTAGCTAGAAAAGCCCTGGGGCGGTAAGCCGCCCTAGGGCTTTTCTAGCTACATTATTACCTTAGAGATTGGTTACCTACAAGCCCCATTTGGGGGTAATAAGGACCTACTTACCGAATATGAGAGATGTAAAATGTATTAAATTGATGAACTAGGGTGTATACTGATATTTTAAAGATTTTTTGTCAGTAAAGAACAGGTAAAGAACGTTGATTTTTTAAAAAAAAAGAGGTGTTTATTGTAACAGATTGATCTGTGGTGAAAACCACTGATTTATAATTTGTATTGATGCTGACGTATTGTTTCACGCGTAAATCAAAACAAATGCATATCGCTTTTTAACATGTGTGTTTAAAAGTACCAGGATGAACCGTCAATTTTGTCACTGATGCACTAGCCATCGGGCATCAATTTAAAATGCATTACTTCAGCATTATATTATAGCCCTGACCTTCTGACTTCGTCTGTGTCATCGAGATCTCACGATGAAGTTGTTAAACTTTTTGTTATGTCAGTTATGCCATTGAAACCACTGCGATGGCATAAGTGACATAACAAAAAGTTCCATATACATAACAAAATTGTCAATAATGGGCAAATGTTGGCAGTGGAAACGTACGATACGGAACCTCACAGGTTATTTATATATTGTTGGTAGGTACTTATTTTTCTGAGGTACAAACTATTGAACGCGCAGCAATGACGCGCAGTTGTAGAACAAACTGTATGCACGGTATATGAACATTTATATATTACTTCCATCGTTTCATCTCCAATAATTAAAAAAGATGTCTCTGTAAGTATCAATTATGCATCATTACATTCTATAATCAGTTTTTATAAAACATATGTTTACACTTAGCATATTTAGTTTAAGCAATGAGCGATGCAAATTTTCTATAGTTTTATTTACTTCAATATTATTATATTTACCACAGAATAATTAATAATACATGGACCTACGTATGTCTTATTTATTAGTCATAAAATCGGAGTTACATAGAAGAAAATTTTGTTTCCTAAGATTCCATTCGTGCCCGTAGTACAGTTGGGATTGTCCAGTTGACTTGACTGGACCATCGTTTAACTTTCGGGCGGTAGTACAGTTAACTGTATTACGGAATAAATCACTTTTCTTTAGTTCAGACTACTGAAATTTTAAATGCCACAGTTTTCATTTAGGGTAATTTTCCTTTTCGAAAAATTGGCTTTGTAAAATCCCACGGAAAATTATGTTTTTTTATTAATACTTCAATAACAAGAAACGAATGTTCTTACACTTATTTAGTGCCAATTATTATATTGTTTGCTGTCAGTATGACAAACTGATTATAGGGAAAAACAATATGAATTCCCCTGCATATACAAGTATACAATAAACAGTCAATTAATTCATTATTTAGTGATTAAATTTGATTGGGTATTTTTTATGGATTTTTGCATTTTCCGACTTTTCGGCATCTTTGGAGCTATCGTAGCACTAAACGAGTGCATCGGATTAACCACATTTTTTTAATAGATTTGATGATGAGGGAGGGTCTAACACAAAGTCAAAACATTATAACTCAATGGTCTAACATTATATTTTTGAATGGATTTACACAACGATAAAACTATTCCACTAATCATAACCTAGAAAAGCGAATAACCGATAGACTTTTCAAGTAAAAAAATCTACCGGTTACAAAAAACGATGTATTACAAATTAACAATCGCTTTAAAGGGATCTCAATTGTAAATAACGAATAACGGTAGCATCCTACAATTATAGAAAAAGCATTATTCATCGCTTGTCCAAAGACACCACCCTGTAGGACTGACAATGGCATAGATAAAGGTACAAAGTAAACAAGAAAGTAAAGGTGTTATTAAAGTTACACGTTAGTGGTAAAAAATGGAGTCTGGGGACACGTGGGGAGAGTCGTGGCCCCATCGTGGGAATGTACGGGTATGATGGGGTATTTGCATGGACTAGTGTTAGTGCCACAGTGTATAGTACGACCAGTAGATATACCGCGTAGCTTTTTGGATATTATTAAAACATAATCGACATTTAAAGACCGTAATAAACAAAATCCTTATTGTACGTTTTATAAATTGATTATATAATTTTCCTAAATATTGAGTGATAGACAGTGATTATATAGCATTGAATGTTTAATTCCATGTTTAATTAAATTTTATTGTTCTTAAATCATTATTGAAGGGTAAAACTCTTGTTAAGTCATGAATTATTAAAAAATAGAGCTAGTAAAAAGTGAATAAATTATGGATTAAACGAAAAATTGAATTATTATTCACGGAAATTTTTGGTACTAATTCAAATTGGAGATCAGCTTTCATTTGAGTCCGTAAAAATAAGTAAGTACCTACCTAAGTATTTTGCATGCTTCAACGCATACCTAAATCAAAGCATGAATAACACTAATAGAAAAATAGAAATAGAAATAGAAAAAGATTTCTTTTGTGAACCAAAAATAAATAACACGAACACAATAGGTACTTATTTAGGTATCTTCTTAATTATTATTAGCTTAGTCTAAAAGGAACACAAAAAAGGCTCACACTCAGCATAAGTTAAGGCACCCAAAGTGTGCCCTAACACTGATCTTCCGTGCTCACCAAAGTATAATAATTTTACATTCGGTAGATAGGTAGTGCATAATAAACATGTGAAAAATGTAAAGTTGTACAAAAATGCTCATCGTATCTAAATGGACTTACAAGAAAAGCAAAATAAACATGTGAAAAATGTATACTGGTATCCTTCCCTATACTGTATCAATCCATTCTCGATTCAATGAATGAAAGTAATAACGCAGCGGTCGCAGTCAGAACTCGGTAATGAGTCGGAAATATTGGCATTGTTGTTATTGTTCGGCGCCATTTCACGTCGAGAGCTACGACTGGTTTTTAATAGTTTTATGAATATGCAGGAGTGTGAAGGGGCCCTAAGGCTGTGTGAAGATATGATTATTACAATACTACTGGGTAATTGTGGACTAGGACTGCGTGTGACCGCATCAACGGAAGATTGTGTTCACAACTTTTTAGAAATGGAGGACTTCGGCGCTGCCATTTTTATATACGGTCAATTTTTATGTATATCTAAATATTAATTGAGTGTATCTCTTCCTTATTCTAATCGAGTATGTGCAGTTCAAAGTATCAATATTTAATAATTATTAAATATATAGAAACCTCAAAATCTTGACCAATTTTACTTTTGTTAGAGCTCATTTATAGAATTACACGCGTAATCAAAGAGACTATCTTGTTTACCTATGTAAATAATGAATGAGTCTACGCACGCGTTTTTAGATCATTTCATTTTTAGATATACTTACTTAAAAATTAACGGTGTAGAGACAGAAATTGAATATTAGTATCCAATGTTAATTAAAGTAGGCCTAAGGCCGTAGCATAAGAATAAGAATCTTATGCTACGGCCTTAAGCCTACTTTAATTAACATTGTATACTTATATTCCGTAGCATCGTTAATTTTTTTGCGCAAATTTTCAAGCGCTTACGTTAAAATAGGTACTTACTTACATCACATTTTTGTCAATATCAAAACATTATTTTTCTTTTTTCATTCCATTCACTGAAGTACTTAGTTTTTCTTCATTATTGAGTCGGACCAGAGCACACGCGCAGAGAAAGTGAGTAGGCAGCTGGCCCTTTCATAGGGACACTATTGTTTACTACAAACTGTGCCCATTGCGTTGACAATTTGTATTATTATTTCTACTACTAGTTACAAAGTTACACACGGCCGATAACTTTTCAGGTGTTTTTTTTAAGTGTTTATATGGAAACTACGAGTACTATAATATTTAAAAAATGCTTCAAAGATTATAGAAAATAGGCTATAAAAATAAACTGACACACGACCGTGACATAAACCTACGAACTCATGCAATCAAACCGAGGTAGCTTGATATTGGTTGTATACCATATTTTGTCATTATATGTGGGTTAATAGTTTACTAATAAAACTTCCAAAAGTATAAAAGTTAAGGACACCAAACACCAGATTTATATATTTTAATAAAACAGCTTAAATTTTTATAAATACCATGCTTTAAAAACAGCAACCGTTTCCTGGATCTGTTTTTTCTACACTAATATTGGTTTTTTATCTATTCGTGGAAAGAAATATAAGTAAAGATAAATTGACTAAATGTAAAATAATTGTAACTAAACTAAATAACCATGTCTTATTTTGTGCTAATGTTAGTAATAATACAATATTTGACCACGTAAGAAAACAGAAGAAATATATAGAATATTACTATATTATAAGCCAGCAAAATTTTGCAAAAAAGCCGTATCAATAAATAATTAATCATATTATTTTATTTTAAGATCTTAAACCTACATTAATTTACAAACAGAATATATCAATCTCTGACTGAATACGGCCTTCACATAAATTATTTTTAGGGTTCCGTGACGTCCGTTTTTAGTTTTTACCCTTATGCGACTCTATTACTAGAGTCTACTGTCCGTCTGTGTGTCTGTCACCAGGCTGTATCCCATGAACTGTGATAGCTAGACAGATAAAATTTTCACAGATGATGTATTTCTGTTGACACTATATATAAAAACAAAATAAAATAAATATTTAAGTGGGGCTCTCATAGTGTTTTTTTTGACGAAACCCTTCGTGCGCAAGTCCGATTCGCACTTGGCCGGTTATTATTTAATCAGCTGCAGCACATGGCAAACTTGATAATAGCGTGGCGCGAACACATGTAAGTATTTATTATTATCAACAAAATAATGAGTTTTCATTGACACAAATCGAACTCTCTTGTATATAAATTGGTCGCGCTCCAATTAACAGTTATCGACGTGAAAATCTCATGAATAATGAATAAATGTCGGGTTTTATTGTAATCCGTTTAAATTAGAATAAAGTTTGAAAACGAACTATTATAATACATATTTAAATTATAATATATTTTTAATTAAAACATTAATATAACTTACTTTAAGATAATTAATACTAAACCCTAATACCCCTAATACTGGAAAATACTAGAAAAAATCGACTCACCCGTAGCAGCTCAGACAATGCTACGGGTGAGTCGATTTTTTCGAGTATATTTTCTAATGTATTAATTATTTTAATATAGAAATAGATAGCATTGTTTAGAGCGTGGACTGTAGGTTGAAATTATATAGTATAGGCCGTAGTCGTAGGTAAATAAGAAGGACTTTTTATGAAGCTGAAAATTATGTATTGCAAACAGTTACCAAGGAAAAAAAAGAAGAACGACGAATGACAGTTTGTCATACAAAAATACCATAGACTTTAAAAATAAAGTTCAACAAAAAGATTTTATGTTGGCTATTCCAACAAGCATTGTGAATGCCTAAAATATTAAAATTCATAAATAACTTAGGTACTTATTCGTTACATCATGACAATTTATCTGTCAACTCTTTTAGTCTGTATATCCTAGAAAATAAGTTCTGGTTATAAAGTTACTGGTAACTGGTAGGTTTAACGGAGCGTTTAATATTTGAATGAACTCAACATAAAATTGCACTTAACTAACTTGTGTTATATTTACGATGCAATTTAAAAGTACGACTTATCTTTTGTCGAACGACGAGTTTTGACAATGCGGTTTCGTAATAGCTTATGTTGAATTTAACGGAGCATGAGAAATAGTAATTTTATGAAAATTGCTACATCTCTATTGTTTTACTGCAACATTTACCGCCTTAGTAAATTAGTTATTTTTAAAACAATTTGGGGATTTTCTTTTGCAATCTAAACTAACTTGATGTGAATTGTAAAAAATATGCTACTGTAGCAAATTGATATGGATTGTGAAATTTTTGGCAGTAAGAATTACGTCTTTGAACATTTGTAATAATATTAGGTACAGTCAGTAGGTAATAAAATTAGCTTAACACTTTAGTACTTTGTCATAGCAACTTTTTTCAAGATTATGTCAAATCAAACTATTAGACCTTTATCAAAAAAGGTGCTTTGACAAAGTACTAAAGTGTTAAGTGACTTTTGTTGCTGACTGTACTATTAGCACCTCGCCAGTCTCCAAAAAGTATATATTTTTATGCAGTATTTTCAATCCTTTTAGTTAGATTTAGTATAATATTGTGCTACATGTTCTGTAACTATTAAAATTAAATCTTTCATTTTTTTTGTATCAGATATGCCACAATGAACAGCGTCCTTGAAATGTCGTCTGTGATAGCCCTGTGTATGTGTAACCGCTTGTTAATGAAATGGAAGCCATTCAGGAGGTAGGTACAAGCGTTGCGCTTGCGCATCCCATTGCTTTCGCTTTCAATAAAGCCATAGAAGAAAAAGACAGGTAGTATTAATAATTAACTGCAGCTATTATACCAAAGAACTTATGAAAATAATTATGTTTTATGATATTGTTTTGTTGTAAGGTATTTTAAATTCAGGTCTCTGCAAGAAACAAGTTCTAAAAAATTAAAAACCTAAATGAAAATAAATATGACATTGGGCTTAATTTTTGTAGGAAACACATTTAGAGTTATTTTCAGTCATTTGTTGGTTCCTTATACTGTTATGTGCTAAAATATAGGTTTTTCGCCGTTTTTAAAATGAGCATTGTGTGCTTTTTCTTATTGTTATTAATAGTTTGCAGAATAGAATGAGGGGTAAGAGCAGTTGATGAATAAGGTTGAAAAAACATATTTTTTTGTTATTGCTCGCCGTGTCTGATAGTTCATTAGTCTATGTCTTGTCGTGATCACCGCAGCGCTTTGTTAGCGATCTTGTTGGGAGACGTCGTGCACTTTCTCGATCCGCGACTAATTGCTACTAACGCCTGTTATTGTTCTTCTTAATATTATCTTTTTATGTAATTTTATATAGCCAGAGATGGATTTAGCACATTTCACACTTTTTTTTTAACTTTTAATACTTAGTTCCAGATTACTTTTTTTCTTAAGTACGTAAAATATTTATTTATTTATGTATTGGTTTTGATACCCACGAATACCCAGTGAATTTACTTTTTTTTTTTTTACTGTCATTTGTTTGCTAATTTTAACTTCATGTGATGTCTTAGTAAGGTGTGGTAAGGTATTGTTTCAATCGAAATCGTTTGTAAGATCGATCACGCACGGCCATAGCAATAATAGGGCCATATACCTACTTTATCTCGAGACAACACCCATCAAATTGACCATATAACCACATCAATTAATTATCATAGTGCTAATGAATTTCTATATTTTTTCACCGGAGCTTCACTCACATGGTGCAATATCGTTTCAGCGTTGACCTTTCAGAATTTCTCAGTAATACTGTACCGGAATTCACATTTGGTTCAGATTTACTACATGCTCTAATAGGTCTGTTTGTATTCTGCGTAAAAGCTGCCATATACTACCAACCATATCATCATAAGTATGTATACCATTTCACGTAGCTCGAAATCTCCATCGAAAGTAGTTATGATTACTAATTATGGCTCTCCGTAATTTTTGTATTACGTCATATCTGAATATTTCAAAAGCGAAATAAAAATTGCAATAGTAAATTATTTATAAAACATCTAAGCACAGTCCTGGTTACTTTTAATAACATAATTTTGCAATTAGATTGCGATGCGACAATGAAATTAACTTTTTAGGTGATGTATTAGAAAAACAAAACACTGTAATTTAATGACAGCTAGAGGATTGTTCATTTCTGAATGTTAATTACAGATTTTCTAACAGATAATCAAAATAATTTTGTTACATCTATTGCTATGTTTGCTACTTACGTTTTGTTCTGTTGAATAGAACAAATAACGTGTCTTATAAATCTAGACTTCTAACACATATTAACTCATCATTCATTGTAATTAAATTTTTCAATACAGTTGCTCGAAAATGTAAGTTTACGATGACAGTCGAGCGTGCGGTAAGTTGATTTTACCGCACGCCGTGCGTTTTTGTTTACGGATTAGTACAGCGTGCGGAAAGTTGATTTTACCGCACGCCGGCGCCGTGCGTTTTTGTTTACGAACGTTTTTTGTAATTTCTACTAGCTTCCGCCCGCGACTTCATCCGCGTGGACACTTGAAAAATATTGCAACCAGTTTAAAATGACCCCTTTAGTGTATGAAAGCTAGTACTACGGAGAGTTCAAGCTGTTTCCCTGGTACCACCCACCTGAATTTGATGAAACATAGCTTAGATTTTAAGTTGGACCTCAATCTACTAAATTGTGAAAAATCCATCAAAATTCGTTTAGCTGTTTTTGCGTAATTCGCGCACAAATATTTAAAATTTACAGTTTTATTATATGTATAGATTACAATTTCAGTAGGTAGTACCTATAATGTTTTCTCGCAAATGTATTGAAAAACGTAGTATGGCACACGGTTGTTAAGGTTTTTTAAAACTCGTGACGATTAAAACCCTCGCCTACGGCTCGGGCTTATAAAGCGACAACTCGTTTTAAAAACATTACCAACCTTGTATCATAAACTACTAATAAGTAATAATTTTAAACGCTTCTTTGATGAATTTAAAAGTTTTGGTAAGTCAGCGTCATCCAGATATAACAATGTGTGGGCGATAAGCCTCAACCAACAAATACAATCCTAATAGTGAAATGTATTTCCTAGATAATATATCTCAAGTATTTCGGGATAAGAGAAATATTTTACCTTATAGAAAATAAGATAAGATTGGTTACCTACTTTTCGTTATGTTGAAATACTGATAAGATTAAGTGACAGAAAAGTTCACTATGTCAGCCGAAGTGTTTTGTGGGCTTAAAATGTTTAATTTAAAACACATATTTTATAGCACCTATACGTCCTATACTGTAGTGTAAAAATCATCAAGTAGACAATTTTACCAACGTGTTCTGGGGCCCTATTTTCGAAAGGCGGCGAGCGCCTTTTACTACGTCGAATGAAAATGAGTAGTAACGAGCGCTCGCCGCCTTTCAAAAATAGGACACCAGAGCCTGTAGCCTATGTCACATTTACAAATTTTCGCTATGGCTTCGCTTCGAAAAATTTATGGATTTGAGGTTTTGAAATTCGATAGTTAACGAAACCTTATGTCAATCCCATACATGTTTTGAAAGCAAAGCGATAACGAAGATTTACAAATGTTACTTTGGCTAGGGGGGCTGATCCCAAGATCCCAACCTACTATCCATCAGCCATTTTTGATGTCCCCACTGCTGGGGCACAGGCCTTCCTTATGGGTGGTAAGGAGGATGGGCCATAACCCACCACGCGGGCCCAATGCGGATTGGTGGGTGTTAACGACTGCAAATGCAGCCGGGACCAACGGCTTAACGTGCCTTCCGAAGCACGGAGGAGCTCGAGATTATAAATTTTTGGTCACCCATCCCATGACCGACCCATGCGAACGTTGCTTAACTTCCGCAATCCAACCTACTAATTTCCTTCTTAAATCCTACAAAGCTAAATATTTTCTAGTAAGGTGTTAGAGAGCAATGAAGTGGAATAGAAGCAATATAAAAAATACAGTAATAAAATTAAAACAGGGTAAAATTAGCATTAAGTAATTTTCACATTGTCTTTAAGTGTGCGATATTCTATCAAAGTCCAAAGGCGATCGTACCTACTTTGTTTTTTATTTAATTAGCATGTGATGTGACACACCCACAACAACACACGTCCGATGACTGATTATTTTTTTTTTTTGTTAAGTTCACAAGCAAAAAAGTAAGCACGACTTCGTTTGCATAACTGAAAAGGATTTGACTGACAATTAAGTATGAGGCGTATGAACCCGTAAAGATGGTAGGTAGGCGTAATACGATCATGTCTTGGTAATGTCGTTTGCATTATTGGTTGTCCAATGAAAAGCCTAGAAAACGTGGCTATTCGATGGGGGCTTTTCAAAGTGTCATTTAAAAAATAAAAATGGTATCTATTTGCTACACAAGATGGCGTTGATGGAAAGAGAACCGCATGTACCAAAGAGGCAAGTAAGCGCTCGCTGGCTGACATCTGCCCAAAGAGAAATATTTTAGGCTTACATCTGCCTGCCTACCTGAGTACTCTTCGAAGCTTAGTAAAAAAACACATTGACATATACATTTTTATCAACGCCATCTATCGAGCGAACAGTTTTTTGCAACTTTGAAAAGCCCTCATTATTATAGAGTTATTAAACTCTAATAGCCTGCCCCCCTACTCAAATGGCCATTCTACTAAAATTAACACTATAGTAGAATAGAATGACAATTATATACTATAGGAATGACATAAGCTAACGCTTCGCTCCTGTCAATCCCATATATACATTGTTATTCTAGAAGTTGGAGGGTTCGCTGGCTAGACCGCTAGGGTACCACTTCCACTTCCTACTAATATCAATTTTATTTTTATTTTTTATTTATTTAGAAACCAACAGCGTTTTTATAATATCTTATAACATTAATAGTTACTTAACAGTAAGGCCAATGACAGATTTCTCTTAATAATTAGGATAGAGTATAATTTCAGACTAAGGAGGACTGAGGAGTTCGGTGACGCAGTGGTTTAGCGCCTGGCCCAGCGATTGAGGAAGTTAAGCAACGATCGCAAGGGTCGGTCATGGGATGGGTGACCAAAAGTTTATTATCTCGAGCTCTTCCGTGCTTCGGAAGGCACGTTAAGCCGTTGGTCCCGGCTGCATTTGCAGTCGTTAACACCCACCAACCCGCATTGGGCTCGCGTGGTGGGTTAGGGTATGGCCCATCCTCCTTACCACCCATAAGGAAGGCCTGTGCCCCAGCAGTGGGGACATCAAAAATAAGTTCGGATGTTTGTTACTAAATCACGGTAAACGGCTGAACGGATTTAGATGAAATTTAGCACACAGATAGTTTATAGCCTGAATTAAACACAAAATACTTGTCTTTTTATCTCAGTCAAAGGTTCCCCAGGGATTTTACGAATGTCCACGCGGATGAAGTCGCGGGCGGAAGCTAGAATTTCATAAAAAGCTCCACATAAATTTAGACTCTGTGACAAGTTTGCTAATTGCAAGCTACATAATAATTATGCACATATGATTATGTTGTCGTGACTCATTGGTCGCTGTGCCGCCTACATTGATTAGGGCATTAAACCAATAACAATTATCTAACCATTGTTATTGTTCCCAGAGTCAAGAGTCCCTTGAAATGTTGACTCAACTGTTACTAATTAAGTTCGGTAACGGGTTCATTATTCTGAATATTATACAATTTACTACGAAACAATTTTAAAGTAAGTGTTTAACTTACTTAATTGACATAAAGGGGAGGATATACTGCATTACACCCGTAAATTCATTTATTGTCAAAGATGACCTTGCAATATTACGTATATTACTATACTTAATAACCAGTAAGAAACAAAAAACGATCGCGAAGAGTTCATTTTTCCAGAGTTTTTTTTATAAATCTATGAAATAAATATTTCTATTGGAGTGAGACATGCCACATGTGTAAGGTTTATTCAAATCCAGTACGTATCACAAAAACTAAGCGATGACGTTTATCTATTTTATGATACTTTCTCTTTATCTGGTTGTACCTTGCTTTGTATGGAACTTTTGGTTGTCGTCATAGCAGTGATTTAATGTCACGATAGAGTTAAGGAAACAAAATGTGTGATAGGTATTTCAGAAGTTTGAATGTATTGAAAATGTGTTAAAATGATGTAATAATTTAACATCCTGTATTGCATCATTACGCAGTTTTGTTTGGGCCATTCACTTATTTACTTAACGATTTAGTTCATGAAACGCCTTATTGTTATTCTTCGTGCTGATTTTGTTATCTAAATCACAGATCTAATCTTATATATCTTATCTATATGATTTAGCTATTTTATAACATTTTAAAAGCTTTATTTTGAGAGAAGCCTCTCTCAATACCTATATTTTACTTCATGCTTAAGAGGAAACACCACGGTCGAGAGAATTGAAAAATCCTATAGAAAGTTGACAAAATCAATGTTTCATATAGTCCTAAACTAAACCGATTTAAATACTTAGAAAGGACTTGGCTGTGTTATTATGTTTTTCATAAATTAACTATTGAAGGAGATATAAATTTTCAAAAACGTAAAAAAAATCGCATTGCTTTTTTTTATGAAAAAAGTATTTAAATAGGTCCAGTTTTGGAGAAGGAAACAGCAGCGGGGACTAGGAAACGTTGATTTTGTCAACTTTCTATAGGAATTTATCATGCTCTCGACCACCGTGGAGTTTCCTAAACATAAACAAGCAGTAAAATGTAGTTATACTTAAATAAGCTAAGTACTTAAATTATATCATAACATTAATAATTTCAAAGTTACATTTTGTGCTTCTGAAACAGGAAAACTGTGATTAGTAAATTACAACATAGTAAAGTATATAACTTAACTTTGCGGTTGTTAATTTTAGCTTCTATTTTAAGTCATCCTTAATTTCTTGGAACACGAGACAGGCGTTCTATTATACCAAAATTGTAATTAGTTAGGTCATGTCATGCCCCAGTGTTTTGTGAACAAAAGATAGGAAATTATATCCATTGTGCCCCTAAAATCTAAATCCGGCCCGGCCGGTTTTGGATCCGCGCAAAAAAATGCCAACCAGAGCTTTAGTAACTAAGTATTCTGTGATTCGAGCTGGTGGGTAATAAATTACCTACTAAAAATTTTTAGTTTTTTAACAATGTTGGGAATTATTATGTTCGCAATCTCATTTGGAACAACCAGTGGCGGCGTCGGCGACGTCGGCGACCGCGCGCCGACGGCCTCGCGCCTGAGGCATAAGAATAAATAACTGAGGGGGGCCGTCACTGGTAACAACAAATTTCGTCTTCGACAACAGCCTATTATTTAATGTCCCTACTGCTGGGACACAGGCCTTAATTCATTAAGGGAGGATAAAGAGGATGAGCTATAATAACCCACCACGCAGGCCTAATGCGTATTGGTGGGCTGCAAATTCAACCGGGACCAAAGCACGGAGGAGCTCAAGATAATAATTTTTGGTCACCCATCCCATGACCGACTCCTGTGAAACTTCGCAATCGCAGGGGCAGGCGCTTAACCACTGCACCACCAAGCTCCAAAAAAAAATATTTTGATGTAATTATCTTTTTAAAATGAAAATAAAATACCCAGTTAGGTAAACATATTAAAAGGGAAATAAAATTTTACCACATTATATTGTGTATCAAATAACTACCTACTTATCTATTCACCAAATTAAATTACTAGAAACTAAAGTATCTACTGTAACTTGGTAAGCTTTTAGGCATACTATGATTTAGGTTAAAATAATAACAGACAGTTAAAGCCAACCCCGAACAGCAAAATCATGAAAGTTTGTGGTACCATCCGTCTCTTGTATGGATGGACTCCTACATTTTGTTTCTACAGATCGGGTGCATTACCTCATCCCGAATTTACGATATTATGACTAACACTGGCGCCACCGATACAGTTCCATTTGTCAGTTCGGCTACTTCGACTGTCCCACCGCCCTGACTCACATGGACTTAAGGTCTTCGCACATTACACCAACTCGACACCTCCACTCAGACTTGACTCACAGTCATCATCATCATACCAGCCGCACGACACCCACTGCTGGGTATAGGCCTCCCCCAAGGATCTCTACAACGATCGGTCTTGCGTTGCCCGCATCCAGAGGGTTCCCGACGGAGTGTCGTCTGGTGCGCGGTCGCCATTCCAGCACCTTCCGCCCCAACGACTATCGGTTCTTCTTGCCATGTGACTCACAGTAAATCACTTTGTATCGTTTTCTTTGCGATACAGGTTTTCAACATGTAATTAGAAATGTACGACCACACGTTTTTCATTGTAAATCCATTAAAAGTTGAAAATTCCATCATATTTTGGCTCATATTTCGAGTGTGAGTTGAGTAGGCATCGAGTCGCTATAATGTGCGTAGACCTTTATTCTGCGAAGCTTAATTTGGACTTCTTGGTGATGTGATTCAGTCGCAGTCGCCAACGCTCTCTTGTTTCAAAATGGCGGATGCAAGGCTTTTACAGCCATTTGAGGTTAGCAAAGGACGAAGAGTATTTAGTAATCTGTGGCAATAGGTCTTTCTTAAAACGGAACTGTTTAATTATTGATGAAGCTATATTAGGTTTATTGGGAAACCAAAATCGCAAAGGTTTACAAAAATTTATGATTATGGTAACTAAGTAGGTACGAGTAGGTATATTATTTATTTAAAACAAGGGTCTTCAACCTTTTTGAAGTCAAGGGCCTAATATACTCTGATATTGGTTCGGTGGGCCTCAACACAAGAAAAACATTATATTCTAACTAAATAGGTATAATTTGTAGACATGTGAATTTAATTTTGTCAATACAATGACGGGCCGCCAAGAACGTAACCGCGGGCCGCATGCGGCCCGCGGGCCGCGGGTTGAAGACCCTTGATTTAAAACATCTGGCCATATTTTTAATTGCTATACTTAAAGTAAAATAATTCAAATTTTTGGGGAGAATTTTAACACTACATAGGTACTTACTTACTTATTAAAAATATTAAACTTACGACTTACTTTTTTACTTTTCACCACCACTGACTTAATCTTTTAAACAAGGTGTTAACTTAGAATTAATAACACCTAGAAGCCGTGTCCTTGTATTGTATATTCAAAGTGAGGCAACTAATACTATGCCAGAATGGCTTAGTTTTCAGATTTATATCCTTCATACGTTACCTAAACGTAACTATCCTAATCCAATAATATAGTAAATAATCTAATAAGGGCTGGTTTTTCAATCCTCAGATAAAAGATATCAGTCAGTTTAAATATTAACCAAATCTAATAAAAGTCATTCAAAAATATGACAGACAAATGAATGACAAGCTTTTCAATTTGGCAGTATAATACGCTATCAAACGGATAAAGCTCTATCTAGGCATTGAAAAATCAGCCCTAAATGTAGGAAAATTGAAACTGTTTTGTACTTATCTTAGTTCCACTTTTAACCACTGGCTCAGATAAGTTTGTATCTGTTAAAGTTATGGTTAAGTTAAGATGGTGCAACTCAGCCTAAGGGTGTTAATAAATCAGTTTTCACCACATCAAAGATTTGTTCCTTGCTTATAAAATCCTTCTCAAACTTTTTAATTCCTAACAAGCAAGTCGTAAATATCTTACAAGAATTACTATTCTATGAAATACAAAGGAAGTAATAGTTATGTAGGAAGCTTATTTACATCACATTGTAAAAGCTTTTGGCCATTAATCTATCAGAATTAAAACATTGTTTTCTTTATAATGTTTAAAGTACCTAGATGAGAGAATTACTTCTGGAGAACCAAATTCATTAGTATTATTGACGGGAAGTGCTTCTCATCTACGAGAAACTCAATTAATTCTTTTGTTATTTTCAGATTTTTGGGAGTTCTAAGAATAATTATTTTTGTTTCATCCAGTACCCTATCAATATCCTGCTGGGTAAAGACTTAATGATGATACCACACCACAGATAAAGACGGATAAGACGGATTGGCCAAAACCCATCACGCGGGCCCAATGCGGAATGGTGGGTTTAAGAACTGCAAGTGCAGACGATACCGCACCCCACCGCATCGAGGAGCCGTTGAAAGAACATCTGGAAGTATGTAATAGAGATGACTTTATCAAGATTCAGACGAAGTGTTGGACAGAAATAAACCATCTTCGTTCATAATCTTAAATAACTTTTGATAAATAACTAAATAAGACCAACCAAGTCTTTTTAAAGCTAACTCGTTTCGATCAATTGCGTCGCATCTGAAAGATAAAACAAAATGTTTTTTTCTCTGTCGGTAAAGAAAACATGAAAGCTTTTTAAGGCGAAGCAGTTCCCGAAATTTACTCTTTCACTTGGTCTTTAGAATAAGGTTGAATATTGCGTAACTTTAATTGACGCTTCGCCAGAAATTTGACGAAATTTAGTACATTTTTATTGATTTCTGAAATACTTGATCATTTATTTAAAATGTACTCGGTTATTGTGTTAGATCGATAAAAAAGCTATCCTTTTTGCATAAAAGATCATATCACTGTCGTTGAAAATAACGAAATCTGACGATTTGAAGTTTAATTTTATGGTGTTATTCAGGATTTTTTTACAGAGTAACCATGCCATTTTTCAATATTCTGTTCGGTTATTGTGTTTCATGACATAATGTTCAGTCTACAGTAATTTTTATGAAGTAGAATTCTACATCCGTTCTTCACATTGGAAGTTCAAAAATCGATCTTTTCATCAAATCGTGAACTGGCCTCGCCTTAATTAATTACAGAATAAATAAAAGTTAAAAAAAATTCTTGATAACAAGTTTAAAACTTGATTTCTGTGTGTAGATTTGATGCTTGGTTTTTTACTATTAAATGGAAAGCTATTGAAGTTTGCGAATTTCAAAGGACTATAAGGCACTTAATAATATTTTAGCTGTACGGGGTACCTACGGGGTTGGGAATTGGCAAGTATAGTTGTTCTACACGAAGTCCGTTCGGCTATGAATGTTGTAAGGCATGCACATTGCAAATGCACATTGTGCGTTTGCACGCTCTCGTATTACGCACTGCACACCTAACAACAGTCATAGCCGGTGGACATCGTGAGATAGAAAAACTATAACCGCGCCGCGCACATCGTCATAAAGACATCGTTGCAACCCGTGTGTGAGAAAAACAATATGTTTAAAGAAGGGCCATATAGAAAAATTTAATATAGATAATGAAGTGGGCTACTTACCCCTGTCTGAATCTTATGAGATTTTATAATTTGCATACTTCTCAAAGACTTGCTTCACTGCCTTCAACGGATGGACGGCTCTAACACTAAAAAGTAGTCGAAATGACGTCAAATTCAGACGGTTAAGGAACTCTAACATCTTAGCTCTGAATGGACGAGGTCGGCCGGAACGTTGAAAAAAAAATTCCCTCTTAAACAAAAATGGTCAGAAAATTGGTAGCTACTTACAATCGAGTACTAACTAAAACATATCTTAACAGTTTTCCAATTGTTTTAATTATGTCACATAGCAAACACCAAAATATTGTAAGTAAATATTTTGGTGTTTGATATTTCTTATAATATTATACTTATTAAGTATTTTTTTAAATCTATGAATGCTCTTGAAATTTAATTATCAGATACAACAATGGTTTTCTCACGCGCTGTTAAAATATGACGTAAATATGAATTTAATTATCTACGAGTACAAATTATAGGTACCTTTGTTTCCGGTTTTGCTTTGCATTCAAAACAATAAACAGCCTTTTATTGCTATTTTCCAAATTCTAATTTCGTTCGAAATCATGTTTTAGTTGAATTGGTGTTTTTTTTGTAATACTTACTTACACTAAACTTAAACGTATACCAATAAAGTAATATAATATTATTTTCAACACACTCGCTCGTAAAGTGAGCTCTAATACATCGCTTTTAGGGCCATAAACCGAGCTATAACAAACGCGTGCAATAATATATAAAACAATAGTACGTAATAGAATTAACCCTACAAAGTTAAATTAGTACCTTACTGCAAGTTCTATGCGAGTAAACAGAACATTCCCAATTTAGCCGGGTAATACAGTTATTTTTTTAGTAACAACAAAGAGGTTTTATGCTGCTGAAAATTCATACATTTTTTAAATAAATAAGTAAAGGACTAAGTCCTTAATTAAGTCAAACAAATATTTATTATTATGAAATTATTTATAATTCACAATATTTTATTATAAAATATTAAAATATTAGCATTTTATCACTTAAAATTATAATTTTTAAGTAGGCTGTATGCTCACTCACCCCTTTGTTCGCAAAATATTCTTGCGTTGGGCGTGTGAAAAAAAAACAAAAAAAAACTGCGCGCCTTTTCCCATAATAATTATCATATTTTGTTTTTGTCGTATTTGTTGCTGTGTGGTAAATTTCTTTGTTTTTTCCTCGCAAATGTGTTGAAAAACGTCGTATGAAACTCGTGAGCTCTTGCTTATTGCACACTCGGCTGAGTTACGCCCTCGCCTGCGGCTCGGGCTGCAACCCACAGCCTTGTGTGCAATGAGCAACCTAAGCTAACTTGTCTCATAATGTACTATTTCAACACACTTGCTCGTAAAGTGAGCCCTAATACATCGCTTTTAGGGCCATAAACCGAGCTATAACAAACGCGTTCAATAATATATAAAACACTAGTTCGTAATAGAATTAACCCTACAAAGTTAAATTAGTACCTTACTGCAAGTTCTATGCGAGTAAACAGAGCATTCCCAATTTAGCGGGGTAATACAGTTATTTTTTTTTACAACAAAGAGGTTTTATGCTGCTGAAAATTCATATACAATTTTTGGAATAAATAAATGTGTAAGTCCTTTATTAAGTCAAATAAATATATATTATTAACAGATTATTCATAATTCACAATATTTTGTTATAAAATATTAAAATATTTGCATTTTATCACTTAAAATTATAATTTTGAAGTAGGCTGTAATGGCTGTATGCTCACTCACCCCTTTGTTCGCAAAATATTCTTGTGTTGGGCGTGTGAAAAAAAAACCTGCGCGCCTTTTCCCATAATAATTATCATATTTTGTTTTTGTCGTATTTGTTGCTGTGTGGTAAATTACTTTGTTTTTTCCTCGCAAATGTGTTGAAAAACGTCGTATGAAACTCGTGAGCTCTTGCTTATTGCACACTAAGCTAACTTGTCTCATAATGTACTATTAAAGTGCTAATTAATACGAGTAAATCATAATGACAGTAATAAAGTGCTCAAGTTATTCGTAGCACCTATGTAGGTACCTAATAAGTGACGGGTGACTCAATATGTTGATACACTTCGAGATAATAGTTCTCAATAAAAAATTGCAAGTAGGTACTTTGATCACACTAGTTTTTGCTTCATAGATCTGTTTGGAATGTTACTGCGTATTAGTTAGTGCTATTATTTATTCTGTGGTGTTATTATATTACCATGGGATGATTATGGTGTTTTTTTATATAATAGCTAGTTTTTGTTTTTTGTCTTCTGTTTGTGGTTTGTTTTGTAGGATATTCGTATCTGATAAAATGTACGCTAAAGATTTGCGTATTTCACTTAGTTCTTTTGAGACACATGACATTTTTTTAAACGATATCATGTATTTTTAATGTCCCCACTGCTGGGGCACTAGGCCTTCTTAATTATAGGTGGATAAGGAGGATGTGCCATAACCCACCACGATGCGTAGGTAGATGTTAACGACTGCAAATGCAGTCGGGACTAACGGCTTAACGTGCCTTCCGAAGCACGGAGAAACTCGATATAATAAATTTTTGGTCACCCATCCCATGACTAACTCATGCGAAAGTTGCCTAAACTCCACAATCGAAAGGCCAGGCGCTAAACCATTGCGCCACCGAGCTCTTCACACATTTATGATCGGAACACACCAAATCCAGTTGCAGACGTTTCACAGAATAACAAACAGAAACAGTGGAATTTTTAATTTGCACTTTGCAGTCTGTATGCGTTATATTTGCACTTTGCAGTCCGCATTACAGTTCTAAATAAAATTTACTTTCAAAAATTTTATCAATTAAAAGAAGTATAGTAACCATATAGCCAATGAGATAACTGTTTTATGAAGGAATTAAATTGTCTTTAAATGATTTGCAGTTTTTAAATTAAAACAGAAATTTATATGAAGGTTTCGTATTTCAGACTTTTATTCTCCATTATTACCTGTTTTGTACTTATTCGGTGTGATTGGGTAATAATGGAGAATAAAAATCTGAAAACGGAGCCATTTTGGCCGTTTTAGTTGCCTCACTTTTGACAGTGCGCTTTGTAGAGAACTAGATAGATAGATAAAAAGTTTATTTGCTAAAACACACACATTCATACAAATAACAATACATAGGTAGGTACATTAAGTAAATAACTCATAAAAAGAAAAAAGGACAAACAAAATGGACATATAAAAGAGATAACCAGAAGAAGGCATGCATGTGTGTGCAGCAGCAAGAAGGGTCCAGTCTCGGTGTGTGAATTTTGCCTTTCGGCAAAACACCTATTTTCAGTCATCATCCAGATGAAACTATCGTTCTACTAGGTGTTATTATTCTAAGTATGTAGGTACTACTAATCTAACTTATTTGTTTTTGGTTTTTGGTATTTAAGATGTTATTACGATTTTTTCAAATCATGCAAATACTTAAAGTAGTTCCGCAATCAGCGTTAAGTAATTGATTTTTTTTAAGTACAAATGTTAGGCATTGTAATGATTTTAACTTATTTCTTACTTTGAACTCGTTTTTGAATAGAATACTAATTAGAAGATGTAAACTTATATTTTGTAGGTGTAGTTTTTTTTAATAATATTTGTTGTGTATATAGTAATATAACTAACAAAACATAAATTATTTGTGGGTGTACACTGAGAAAAATGGATTGAAGTCGACGTAGTAAAATTTTTGTGGGTGTATTTTGCTAGTTTCTTTCACCTTGCACATTTAATGGTTTGGCAAAGGATAAATCGCTCAAAAGAAAAATAGTAGTAAGTTATAAAGGTACAAAGAGGAGCTCGGTGGCGCAGTGATTTAGCGTCCGGCGATTGCGATTGCGGAGATTAAGCAACTTTCTCAAGGGTCGGTCATGGGATAGGTGATCAAAAATTTAATATCTCGAGTTCCTTCGTTCTTCGAAAGGCACGTTATGCCGTTGGTCCCAGGAACGCTTGTGCTGTGCCCCAGCAGTGGAGACATAAAAAATAGCTGATGATAAGTTAGGTAGGTAACTTACATTTTACAATTTTCACAAAACACATTACAAAGAACAAGGAGTAACAAGTATTCTGTAGTCAATTAAAATATTCGTTTTAATGAATAGTTGGCGCGAAAAAAAACTTTAATTGTCTTAAATAACTGAAGTGCAATATACCTACCATGATAAGATTAATTACTGAAATCGATCAAGCCTCGAGTTCTATTAGCTACCTACTTGCGAATACTGCTAGGTAACAATTTTAACAACCGTGTCGCAGTGTGCCTCAGAAATCAGACGATTCTAAAAGCGCCATAAGTATAATATTTTCGTTAAAAAAAATATTTACCAATAGCTTATTAATTATAATTTATGGCACAAATAAAAATTATTATTAGTATTATTATTATTAAGTGGTTGGATTTAGGTAGAATAACATTTAGTATATAGATAAGAGTAACAGTTAGTTGTTCTATCTCACGAAGTCCCTTCGGCCAAAGCTTCGGCTATGAATGTTGCTAGGCGTGCACATGCGTGATTCCCGCCAGTCCGGAAGTCAATAAGAGTACCTACCTACCACTGCGATAACAAAAAAAAAAGACGTGCACAATGTGCACATGCACATTGTTTAGTGTACGTCTGCACACTATCGTATTAATTTACGCACACTAAAATAAAGTGTAATTCTGCACGCCTAACTACGTTCATAGCCAAACGTACTTCGTGAGATAGAAGAACTATCTATATCTAATTATTAACAAATTTAGCAAATAAATATCCCGTCTGAGCTGCTACGGGTAAGTCGATTTTTTCTAGTTTTTTTTTTTTATATATTTATATAGCATTGTGTTGTGAATGCCTGAAATCTAAAAATTCAAAAATAAAGTAGGTAACGTTTAAAAATAATGATGTTTTGTTACATAGCGTAACAACTCTTGCAAATAACACCCCGCTCGAATTCCATTTTAAAATACTAAATTACTTAAGTACCTACTTACTTATATTTTAATCAACTAAGTAGCTACCAATTACCAAAGCGCAGATAAGAATTAGATAGGTATAAGTACAAGCATCTAATCTTAAGAAACTATTTTAGACTTGGTATATTTTTTCTTTTCATTGAAGTGACTGCTACAAGGTGATTCCTTTCGCCTAAACTATTTAATCAACGTCATAGGTTTTGCCGACACCATAACGGTCTCTTTTGATACAAACCATGAGAGTAATCAGTAGCAATCCTACGTTATTGTCTTTTACAGTAATACCAAAATAGATCAACGTTATTCTTTTATTAGAAAGAATAGAGATAATACCTCTTACTCCTACACGAGCAATTACTATTATTTATTATACGTGCTACTCGATTGACTCAATAAAGTGATCCTTTCGCTTATACATAAACGTTATAAAAACTATATTTTTTTTGCCGACACCATAACGGTCCCACCATACAAACCACGAGAGTTGTCAGTAGGACTAGATCAACGTTATACTATTATGTATTCTGTGGTTATAGGTACTTTTGATTGGAAGAATAGAGAAGTAAAATAAAACTCTATTGTCAAAGTCAGGGGAATCTTTAAAAACATTTCCTACCTATATTGGATTGAATTGGATGAAGTTGATTAACTTTTCCTTCGACGAAATTTTTATAGGAAAAATTCGTGAGACTGTATTCTGTTTGTGGTACCTACCACCTACCTACCGAACTCTTCGACAATAGTTTCGCGTTTATTCGGAGCTTTATAAGTTAGCCACAGAATCGAGACTGTGGTTACCATTCCAATAACTTACCACTTACTGCCGTACTCAGAGACGTCAATTAAGTTTAATGCTTCATTAAGTATCGTGTCGTCTTATACTATCACTATGGAAAAGAAAGAGATAGCAACAATTTTAATGAAGCATTAAACTTAATTGACGTATCTGAGTACGGCAGTTAGTCTATTATAAAAACTAGGTACTTACTTCAAGTCTATCGGCCGTACTCAGAGACGTCAATTAAGTTTAATGTTTCATTAAAATAGTTGCTATCTCTTTCTTTTCCATAGTGATAGTATAAGTCAACACGATACTTAATGAAGCATTAAACCTAATTGACGTCTCTGAGTACGGCAGTATGACTTACTTTTTTACTGCAAATAGTTCGATCATAATTTCAAAAAGGTGCTGTTATCTTTTCATAGATGTCATAAAAGCATTAAGTAGATAAAGAGTAGATAGAATACCTACATTAAGTAAGCAAGAGAACAATAATAATGGTTCTCTTAGATAAACTTATTTTGCACTATGTGTTCGCAATTACAGACTTTCAACAAATGTATCTTTATCAATTCACAAGAACAGTTAATTTCAATCAGCAATCTCCAATGTGATCAAGTTCGCAATAAATATAAAGAAATGGGGGCCGTGCAATTAGGCTGACTCACTATTTGTGACGTTCATTTGTTTTGAACTGCGGAAAGTCAACAAAAATAGGGAGACTCCCACTAGAAATCGGGACTATACTATACATGTACTTACCTACCTAGATGAACTTTTGAAAGACAGTTTGCAGTTGTGGAAATCTTCTGCCGCCGCGCCGCTATACAAGGTGCGACATCTCATCCTTGGATAGGTGGTGCATTCCCCAAATGATCGTAATACCCCTGGATTTCAGCTGCTTCATACACTTAACTAAGGGTACCTAGGTACTTTATGTAGACCTCTAGTAGGTACTTAGCACAGACATATATCGAGATAATATAATGTCTGTGGTACTTTAACTTAACTGTAGGAGTACGTCCCATATTACAAGAAAAGTAAAAAATATATAGAATAAGGGAATAAGGGTATATATACTTCCCTATATATATATATATATCACAACACACAAGACACAAGCACAAACCAAAAAACTAGAGGTGTGCCAAAGATCTATGGAGCGTAGTATGTTGGGAATTAAGAAATCTGATAAAATAAGAAACACCGTTATAAGGGAGAGAACAAAACTAGGAAATGTCACTTTTACCATTAGGAAATACAAATGGCGATGGACGGGACATACGTTACGAGGGGTTGATAAATGGAGCAAGTCGATCTTAAACTGGTACCCCAGGAACCTGAAAAGAAGACGAGGTGGGCAATACAAAAGATGGGAAGATGAACTAAAAATGATAGCAGGGAAAATGTGGTCAAGGAAAGCCAGAGACAGAGAAGAGTGGAAAAATATGGAAGAGGCCTTTGTCGTTAGACAAACAGATGCAGTTGTCGATATTTTTTAAAATTTAAGCTATGTAATTCATTTAAAGTATCTGAATAAAGGCTATATTATTATTATTATTATATATATATATATAATAAATATTAACGATCGGAGCTGCGGTTTATATAAAAATTAAAGTAATGTTGGTACTACTACCACCTATTATGAAAATGAATGTTAAATTTTATAGAACGCAAACAAACTAACAAACTAGGTATAATCTAAAGCTTATTGGTTACTTAATCGGCATTTTAACAAAACTCATTAGTAAAAAAAACAAAAGCTTTAACGCCACACAATAAATAAAGATACTAATCGAATTGTAATGGAACTTAATTGGTATTGATAGTAAGTAACTGGCTGGTAACGATCCGTTAGCTCGTGGCTCGGTGCACGCTGTACACAGTTTACCCCTTTGCCATTCTATGACGTTGCCACTTAAATTGTTAGGGTTGCCTGAATAAAAGGGAGATAAATGATTTAAAGCTATTCATACTTATTTCTCTAAAATATTATCTATTAGAGAAGCTTTTCCGTGGATTTCTAAAACTACCTAAGTACGTATTTTTCCGTCAATAACACACGTAAATTCTTTACGAAAACACCAATAATACGTGTAGTCCTTGGACGAATTAACCACGTGTAGTCTTAAATAAACTGTACGAATGTTCTCTGTATCCTGTAACTGGTCTGGTAAGATTTTGTTAGTAACCCCGGACTGTGGATGTGAAGTTGCTATAGGCGATTGGTAAGCCAATTCAGCAGGATTTGAATCTAACCCAGGCACGAGCTTCTATAAGTTGGAACAAATATGTCCATTCAATACTGAAACAGCTGATAGTGTTGCTTTATCTGAACAACTTTCTCCAAGAAATACATAGGTCGAAAAACATTTTTTTTAACTTTCCATAATACTTACAATGTGTATGGAAGTATGTTTTTTTTCGTATTTCGACCTATGTTCCTTGGAAAAAGTTGTTCAGTACCCTTAGCACGAACAGCTATCGCAAAAAATAACGCGCGTAAAATCACTCGATAGATAATTATTTATGGAAATTTTAATTTTGCTATTCGGCGGTAGATGGCGTTGTACAAATTTCCAATACAAAATTGCACTATCGAATGATTTTACGCGCGTTATTTTTTTCGATAGCTGTTCGTGCTAAGGGTACTGATAAAGCAACACTATCAGCTGTTTCAGTACCTATTGTTAGATAGTTTTGTTCCACCTTATATTATATCCATATATTCTAGAATTCACAGGACAAGTAGTTTACATAAACAAAAGGCGTGTAGTCAAATTATTCCTTCCAGAAACAGCGATAATTTTGATACAAAGAAAAGCTTTGAACTCTATTCAAATAAGTCGTCGGATTGATTATTCTTTATTTATTTGGCAAGCAAGCAGCCCTACATTGCTCTTTTCTAGATAGATGCAAACAGGAGTAGGCCAGCTGCCCACCAGTTGCACTCGTTCGATTAAAAAAACAGCAGGTTTCAACATAAACACGTGCCCAAGTCAATTATAAAGCTTGTTTCAACTCTGATGGATTACACGGGATTACTATAATTATTTTGTTTAAACATCAGATGCAGATCTGTGTTACGACAAGCTAAAAATTGACAGTGCAAGTTTCTTACAGCTATTTTAACAGCCACTTGGAATTTTAAACTTTTGGCCTTCAGTTCCGATTACTTCCGATACAAAGAAGAAGTAAATTGTAACGTTTTAGTAAGTAGGACTGTATGGCAAAAGCTTGCGTAGCTTTTTAAATGCTTCTCGTTGATGTCTTTTTTACATTTTCTATTTCTTTTTATATTGGACTTACCTTTATTTTTTTTTGTAAGTAGGTATGCCGAAGAAATTGCATTTACGCACTCCTCCACAGGTGAGCGGGAAGAGGGTATGTGGGACTCGCCAGAAAATATTGGACTCACCTACATTAGATATAACTAGTTAGACAGTGTTTTACCGTACTACAAAAATATGATTGACAGCCCTATAAATATTTAACTCAAGTAGGTACGTGCCATAGTACGCGCGAGAACCTTTCTAAATAGTGGGTTCACGGTCTTTGTCTTTATTAAATATCTGACATTTAAAACCTGAATGCCATAGGATAGGGAATAAGTCTCTACGTCTTTACAATAATGCATTATCGATTGTAGAAAATCTATAGTTTCGATATACTTAAGTATAGATACTGTATACACCTATGTAATATGCTTACTTATTATGGTAGGTATCCGATTGTAGTCTCAGTTTTATCCTACAAATATTATAACCCCCTTACTAATAAAGATTGTACTTATAGCAGATGTATAGTTAATTAGTTACACAGTGTTTTGTCACTTTCTTTTTAATGTCAAACTCAAATAGTTTGACAGAGAGTAACCATTGTGTAACTATACATCTGATATACAATCTTTATTAGTAAGGGGGTAAATGTGAAAGTTTGGATGTTTGTTACTCAATCACGCAAAAATTGAAGAACGGATTTAGATGTAATTTTGCATACAGATAGTTTATAACCTGGAATACTTTTTATCCTGGTCGATGGTTCCCTATATGGTCCTCACAGACGAAGTCGCGGGCGGAAGCTAATGTATGATAGATAATTGATAACCTTTGCTGAATATCAAAAAAAATATTTAATGAAATCAATCTGCCAAAATCAGGACCATAGGCGTATCTTCTAAAATAAGTCAGTTTCACTAACACGGTTACTTATCGGTGCAGAAATCGATATGACACCCAACCTACCTATTCTCTCCTCCATCAGATTTTGTGGTCAAAATAAGTATCGGTTACATGATGAGGTAACAGATTAGATACCTACCTTTAATGTACAATATCCATTAGATAGAACTGTCGTTTTAATGTGTCCATCAGTTTTTGTCGTCGACAGTACCCAAATCAATCAATCGCCAGCTGACCTTGCACCTGCGTCCAACTATCATTCGATCCGGTTGTCTCTCTCACGCCTATTGCCTTATTAAGGGACAGTACCACTTCAATACTATTGTTTTGTGACATTGGTAAAATTGCGAACATCCGAAAAAGTTGCAGACAGTCATGTTCAAGGTTTGGACATTCACTGAATGTAAGTAAGTAGATTAGGATAATACTGACATAGGTACCGATATATTAATGAAATTACAACTCCTGATAGATTCTAAGCTAGAGCCTAGATTAAAATTACTACTTAGAGCAGGGATGCACAGACTTATTGAGACCATGTGCCACTTGGGCAAATGATGAACTAATGCCGGGCCACCAGCACAAATTAAAAACATAAAACAAGCCAAAAAAAAATTGTTTTTCAAATGTAAGAGGGAATAATTATTTCTGGCGGGCCACTGGCATATTGCCGACGGGCCACATGTGGCCCGCGGGCCGCAGTCTGTGCATCCCTGACTTAGAGTAATAATATCTTTAAAAAATGCACTGGACGAGATCGCGAGACCTTAAAGTTCGAAACCTGCCATTTCACAGGGGCGGCAACTCTTGTATTTTAGGCAAAATCTAAATACTTACAGTGGACACTTGACATGTGCAACAAAACACGAGAAAAATTTAGCTTTCACAAATGGACTACTTCCTACCACTCTTTTTGGTTCGTCCAGTTACATGACTTTGCCATTTGGCTATACTCTAGACTTCTTTATCATACATACAATCCCATCGAAATGTATTAATGATACAAACCTTAGTTTTTGTTGATTTTGCACCTACCATACTGAAAGTACACCCTTCTCAAACTTGCCTCCGAACAGTCACCATGCATCTACCGACACATTCACATACCCTTGCCTTGAAGTCTTACATCTCCCGATCTTTTGATATCCCGACCCCGCTACCTGTATCATCCCTCGGTGTCTTTTATGAGTTTTTTTTATCGCTCCCAACTCGCTTTGTACGCTTTTTCTATTGATTGAATTACTGGTTGTATGGTGGCAGCGACTATTCGACACGGCCACATTCCAACTGCTAATTTGGTGCTATTAAGTAGAACACTCATGTCCTATGAGAGAAAGAGATAGACGAAAATTTGGTGTTACTTACACCCGGGTTAGTTTTTTCTTCCTTTTGTAGAGGATCACTTGGATGTTTTATTATAGTTTGCGTTGTAACATGAAATTTATATGTTGAGGTTACTTAAAAAATAAGACTACTAAAACTACCTATCGCGTCGCTTTGAATAGGCTGGCCAATTTGCAAAACCAATAATGTCAAAGAATTTGCTACGATATCAAAGAGGTTGTACTTGTAGCCTAATTAATCATAATGCCAAATGTCCAATTTTATTGTCAGCAAATAGCAAGAAATTTCTAGATGCTTTACTACAACTACCACAAATATTTCAAATGATAAGACACCAGATTCCTTACAATTGGTAGCTACGATACAATAACAACGTTATTATCATAACAGCTCCAATTTAATAAATCAACCGTGGTATAATTAAACGCAGAGTAGTTCCTTCAACAGCATAAGTGGTCATTTTAATTCTACAAGTTGTTTTGTAACAACATCAACAATTAGCCGTAGCAATCAGCACAATTACTTTAAACTGCATCTGCCTTGCGAGAGACCTGAATTTAGAACATTGAAGAGTTATTTTTGACCTAAAAAACAACATTCCCATTTTAATTATCGTCATCAGTTTTGCCTGCTAACGCAGACCTTCTTTATGACATCATTTTAAGTGCTGCCATTTTTAATTTTTGACGACTCTGTATGAAATATGCAGGGAGAAAAAAGCAGCCCTTGACGAGTTCCTTGCCGGTTCTTATCGTTACAATTACAAAGTCTCCCGCTTAGGGTTTGCAAACCGATGGCGTAGCTTCTTTGACATTCAAAAGTGCTTGTATTGTAACAGTCTAGAATAAATGATATTTGAATTTTGAATTTTATGGATGGATAAGGATAATGAATGGTTCATGCAGCTCCCACCGCGCGAGTCCATTGTGAATTGGTGATAAACCCATTTTTTTCGATATCTCAACCAATCACCGTTATTGATGATTGATCTTCTTCTGATTTGGGTATCTTTATTAAGTTTTTCGAATTAGGTAATGGATTACTCGATAAAACTTTAATCATACTTATATTATTTTATTTTGATTTGAATCAGAAGAGCTTGGTATATAAAACAGTTACGAAAAGATTTGTGATACGTACGATCACATTAAATCTAGTAGTACATACAATAAATCACAATAAATCTCAGATTAAAAAGGAAAAGCACGATGAAAGCGATTTGATAGCTAGAGATAATACTATTAAAAAAATCTACATGATTAACTAAATATGAGGTAACGATAGTCATCACCATCAGTCACCATCATCAAATAAGCTTTAATGAACCTTAGTTCAAGTATTAGAAAAAAGCTTATCTTTTTGAGAATGAATCATTAGATAATGTTTCACATACATTTTGGAATTTGTGTTTAGCTACGTTCTTTTGTGCTGACGCCTTTTAATGAGTAACTAACGAAAAATATTCACTGGCGGTTACGGTTAGGTGTTTGCGTTCCAATGACCAACTATGAGATTTTATTGTATGATAAGAGTTCAAAGTTCTAAAAAACAATGCCACTGAAATAATTTGTGAAAATAACCAAACTAGCGACACTTTGAAAGAGGACGTAGCTGTCATTAAAGTTACTTAGCTTCGTTTTTGTGAAGTAAATTATACAATACTTAAAAGAATGGGAACACAGTTCAAGAGACGCAAAAACAAAATACGAGCGCGCACAATTTAAAACGTAGTTTAGTAAACGTTAAGGTGAATGTGTTGTTTGTTGTTTGGCAGTGTGAGGGACACGAACACGAGACGGTGACCTATAAGCGCAGCGCAGATTCAGTGACATTTTGATTTGCCAGTTGCCTGTATTGGAATATTTACTTGTACTTAATTATTTATTTTATTTATTTGTTCTGTACACACACAATTACAAACAGAAAAGAAATGGCCAGAAGAATTGTACAATGGCACAACTTAAGTTACTTATTATAATTACATTGTACCTACTTGCTGTCAGGGCCGAAAACAAAGCTTAGGCAACTTGCTTTCGATCAAATTACACAATCAAATAAGTAGCATAGTTTCGCTGACCGAAACGTGCACTACTTTACACCCGCGTGCCAGGCCCAAAACCAGATTGTGGTCGGTTGCAATCGTTCAGGACGATAGTGAAACCACAGTGGTATAATAGATAATACATTTATTTCATTTATATAAGGTACTTCTATAACAATACTATAACAGTCTTACAACGAACGACTTAGTGAAAAAGATGGCGGTCAACGCCGTATCTACAGTATATGTACAAAGGTTTAAGCGCATGTGAGCGACACGAAGGCTCGCGGTGCCGGGTCGGGGGGTGCGCTGTGTCGCTGGAGACCTGAACAGGCTCCCGCACCGCGTGCTACAGCTTCAAAGAACTGACGCAAATCACTTACTGAACGCGTCGGCGGTGCTTGCAAGTCGTGAAGCGAAGTAGCGCGTCTCGGCGTCGTCGGTGCCACTGGAACTGTCTGCGACAAATGCTCTGTACTTCTCGCTAAGCCACCCCCAGCACGAGATAGCGACTCAAATAAAGCTCTACGTTCCCGCACCGGTACGTACTTAGTCACCACTTCATGGGCATTAGGGGAGCAAGATCTAGCCCTGCTCTCCAGTGAGGCCGTCTTCCGTCTCGCTGCCTCCATCACGTGGCGGCCCCGCTCCGCCGCCCCCGCCGTCCCCTCCCAGCGCTTCAAGTACCTATGGCGACCTTGCTCTGATTCGCCGGAGCGCGCTGCTCGCGGTAGCGTGTGATGTTGCGCGTTCAGTTTGCTGCAATTGTCACATTTGATGACCTCCGCTTTCCGTATGGGCGCGTCGACCACATCGGTCGCTTTCATAGCGTCTAGGGAGAGGGTTAGGTCGAGGCTGCGGTCGGACGATGAGTCGTAGTCGTCGTCTTCGACGACTATGCCCTCGTCGGTGGCGGCAGGTGAGTGGTCGCGGCGCGGTAGCTGTGTTTCCGTCTGGAGCAGCCGTCGCCGAGCACGCGGTGGCGCCCGGGGCGGCGGGCAAGAAGGTGTCTCCTGGTTCGGAGCCTTTGCTTTCGAACCTCGGGTAGCAGTATCAGCTGCCGAAAGCACGTCCAAGAATCGGACTTGCGGTAGGGGCGTCTGACCGAGTATTTCGACGCATAGTGCACGCACCCACTTTGCGTACTCCGCGGCATTGCATGCCTGTAACAATAGAAATAATAATTTTAGAATTATAACAGGATTCCATAGATATAGCAACCACAATTAGAACAGGAACAAACAACGTAATTCGACTATCAAAAAATCATCCGTCTTTCAAGAAGGATCGGATACGGATTATGTTTTTTATTCTTTAGTTGGGGTGTCCATTGAATTGGACTATTTCAAAAAAGGAAACTAGCTCCGGTTTTATTTTTTATCTAAAGATCAAGTTCTAGAGATTCTTTAAACATGATTTCTTTTCTTTATTATATGTCAACACCTTCGCGATCTATCCCTTCTTATGGTAAATAGTTCCATAAAAGGTCAGACACAAAAGGCAATGATTTACGGGTGTTTCATTTTATACAGGTCTATAAAAGTGAGCGAATCGTGAGAATGTCGTCTTGAAGGGGTCTCGAAAGACGTTACTTAAGTTTCCTCTAGACAACTTTCAAGGTGTAACCAGAAATCTTATTGATATAATGGCTACTGTGAATTTATATCATAACATAACTCAAGGCGGTGCAACTTGCAGATTTGATTAAATATTTCGATTCTATCAAAGGCTAAACGGGTTCTTTGTTGTTAATTTTGCTGAGGCATGTTAATGATTATAAATATCATGAGTAATACATCAAGCATTGCATTAGAAACTTGATTGGTATTTTCTTGTAAGCAATTAAGGCAGGTGCTGATGATGTCTCATGCGACATGTCTCAAAATATTTTCATATTCTCATTCGCCGCAGCGCCGTAGAGCCGGCACTGTCATTACCCGTATCCATTGTAATTTAGACAATGAATGGAGTACGTGACACCCGAATGAGCGAGCCAACGCGATATTGAGATTTTACTATTTCCATAAGAAAAGATAATAATGTTGTGACGACGATAGCTTTGTTTTGCGTTGGCTAATTTACGATCTTTTATATGGGCAGACCTCTATTCTTCAAACACTTGAATAAATATCGTCTTCGTTGTGTGCTTGACGAATTTGTGACAATTATATTGGCTGTTTTTCTTTTCTATGGGAAATAAATTGTTTTGGTTTTGATTGCTTAACAGAACTTGGGAGTCACAAATTCACAATACGACTTTTATCTACTTTAACAACTGAGTAATAAGGTTACGAGAATCGGAAGCAGATTATTAAGCCTCAGAAAATTCCTACATCAATTTACTTCAATAATAATGTGAACACAACGGAACTATTCGCTAATATTAACGGTTCGTTCAATTTCCGACTCGAAACAAACATGCAAGTCACAAAAAAAAAACAAAAAAATATACCAATTTGCTTTTTTCCCACTTTTTATATCGCGTCGGTCGTTTCTCTTCCCGGATATCGCAAAACCACTATACTTGCGGAAACGAAAGTTTGCCTGTGGCTATTTATGGATGGAAGACTTTACACGCAACTTCTTCTGCTGTGACAGACAACTGTTCGTTTAGTATTAAGTGTATTTCTTTTCCCATATATTTAAATCTACTTCTCAAACGTTTTCCGCTGTTTGTTACATGCATTTATTCTTCACATTCCAGCTAGGTACATTGTTTCTCAGTTTTGAAAGATTTCGTGTCCTTTCTTAAACACACTACACGGTGAAATTACAAATCTAGTCAAGCCCTTCAAAATATTCATATTTAGACGCAAAAAAGTGACAAGAAATCGATTTATTCAATCTCATTTAACGACAGACGTGTCGATCGCCAAGGGCATTGGTATTGGTAGGTAGCCGAGTGCCATTGCACCTATCAGATTGAATGTCGTATCATAATAAATATCACGTAGCTGTGTTTTGGGACCACGTTTTTGCTTGCCATCTGAGCTTGTTTACGATTGTGATCAAACCTTCAATTTATTAAATGAAATACTCCAAAAGTGTAACACAAGGTCATCTATTGATCAAATAAAGTGGATTTAAAACTGTCTTTGGATTCAACAACACAACTATTAGCTCATTTTGGTCTTGACCGTCAGTGCTTTGAGGCATAGTTTCCAGAACATGAAACGAATCCAGTTCCACTTTTTGCTCATTGTAAATTAGAATCTACGCGTTTTGCTATTTGTTATTGTTATATCGTTCTTCTGTCACGTCTCGGTGTGAAATCGCCGTGTTAAGCGCGATCTCACGATAACTTTATCTATCACACATGCCGATGCCGACGCTTTTTAAGGCAGTTAAGTACATACGTGCGTGACTGATTTGTCAATACAGCTATTTCGATTCAGTTGAGGATACTTAAGATACTACTTAAGTGAAGGAGCCTATTCTTTAAAACGTTTTCTTTGCAGTTTCGTGCTTGTTCCTGGCAACTGACTTGGTTCGTTATAATGTTATGTTACACTGTATCAAGTAAAATGTCCATGCGTTAGTTAAGGTAAAAGCGGGTACGTACCTATATATAGAGAAATAAAACGGAGTTCCAAATTTCTCGTCGAATCTGGGTGACTATGTTGTGACTTTTAGCGAACCAAAAAGGTTTTAAAAATCAGACTAGAGGCTACCTACAATTTCCGTTAGCAACATAATAAGAATCCTACCCACCTACTTGAAAGACACCGATTTTATCAAATAAATGTGAGCTTGAGCGGCCTCAGGCGTAACGGAAATAGTCGACGAGTCAAACTAGTATCTAGTATCTATTTGCTTTCATTTTCATACGCTTTCACTGAAAGCGTGCTATAAAAAGCTTTATCTAATCTACCAAAAGAGCGGATCTTGGCGCTTTTGTATTGAATGAACATAAACTTACGAATAGCCTAGAAAAACTAGGTCTGGGATTGTTCAATGATTACACTTAGGTATTTTATTTGTTTTGTATTTTATTTTTAGATAGGTAGGTAGGTAATTCTTCATCATCATCATATCAGCCGCACGACACCCACTGCTGGGTATAGGCCTCCCCTAAGGATCTCCACGACGATCGGTCCTGCGCTGCCCGCATCCAGCGGCTTCCCGCGACTATGTAAATATCTAATTCTATACTCTCAGCGGTCGTCGAACTGATATAACTAAGTATCTATCTATCTTAATCTTATCTACATAATGTTATCAATATTCATATGAAAATCAGCATCCATTTTTGAATGATATTTTCTGGGAATTTTTTTGAACATTTTTATAAAAGTGGTAATGTCAAGTTGAATGAAAGATGAAATGTCAAGATTACTTACACTTGATATTGTTATCTAGTTCCTAACTACTCTACTATTATTTATACTGTAGTTTTATCATGTTGACACAAATGTCGACGTAATAATATTTTGTATTTGGTAAGCACTAAGAAAGAATAATTCTACTTCTACCTAGCTGAAATAATTACAGATGATTTATTACACGAAAGCGTTCATGTTACACCTAAGTTAAGTATAGCATAAATTATAAAGTGGGATAGATTGATGCTCTTCAGGTAGAATATATTAAATAAAAGTATGCAACATTGAGCAATATTATGTTATGTATAATGAGAACCATTCCATGGAGTGGAGGCAGATCGGTATAACTGCTAGTGAGTTGAGATCTTTATGTTAACAGCTGGAAAATCAATGATCACGGCCAGGGTTCATTATACAGTTTTTGCATGTGCAATGGTACACCTGGAATGTGGCCGTCACATCGTCATCGCGCAGTCGCGAAACAGCTGGAAGCAGTTGGGCAGGGCCGGCGCAGAGCGCAGGGCAACTGGCAGGCCACTCAGGAGCAGGCAGTGGGCGATGTTAACCCTCGATTTGTGATAGCTTACCTGAAATGTGGCAACAGCAGTGTCGTCGCGCAGACGGGGCAGCTGAAAGACGTTGGGCAGGGCGGGCGCGGTGCGCAGGGTAACCTGCAGGTTAACCTGCAGGTCACGCAGGAGCAGGCAGTAGGCAAAGTTAACCCTCGATTTATGATAGCTTACCTGAAATGTGGCAACAGCAGTGTCGTCGCGCAGACGGTGCAGCTGAAAGGCGTTGGGCAGGGCGGGCGCGGTGCGCAAGGCAACTTGCAGGTCACGCTGTAGGCGAAGTTAGCCCTCGATTTGTGATAGCTTGCCTGAAATGTGGCAACGGCAGTGTCGTCGCGTAGTCGGGACAGCTGGAAGGTGTTGGGCAGGGCGGACTCGGTGCGCAAGGCAACCTGCAGGTCACGCAGTAGGCGAAGTTAGCCCTCGATTTGTGATAGCTTGCCTGAAATGTGGCAACGGCAGTGTCGTCGCGTAGTCGGGACAGCTGGAAGGTGTTGGGCAGGACGGGAGCGGTGCGCAAGGCAACCTGCAGGTAAACCTGCAGGTCACGCAGGAGCAGGCAGTAGGCAAAGTAAACCCTCGATTTATGATAGCTTACCTGAAATGTGGCAACGGTAGTGTCGTCGCGTAGTCGGGACAGCTGGAAGGTGTTGGGCAGGGCGGGCGCGGTGCGCAAGGCAACCTGCAGGCCACGCAGTAGGCGAAGTTAGGATTCGATTTGTGATAGCTCACCTGAAATGTGGCAACGGCAGTGTCGTCGCGCAGTCGGGACAGCTGGAAGGCGTTGGGCAGGGCGGGCGCAGTGCGCAGATGCAGGCCGCGCAGGGGCAGGCGGGCGGCGGGCCGCCGGGGCAGGGTACCCTCGCGCCACGCCAACAGGCAGCCGCACCGCACCGCGGCGCGGACCCACGCCCAGGCGTCGTTGTCGTCATTGTAATACTGTCGTAGTACTCCTGCAAAGAGAATTGAGCTTAATTTTTTTACTTCGTGATGTGACTGAAGTAAGACAAAGGGTTTTGGGATGGTTAAAACGTTGTCAAGTTCTTGGGATGGGAGATTTTTCCAGCTTTAGTCATAAAAATAAAGATAATATAATATTATATTTTATTAGGAAAACATTAAAATCCATGATCCAATAGGTACATAAACATGTACATTTTACGTAGTTTGCATTTCCTTTCCACCCGACTGTACGTTTTGCATGTTGTTCTCATTTTGCATATTGTACTATATCAGCCAGAGGGAATAAATGCTAGGGATCTGATAGGGTCTGCATGCACCTTAAGAGCTAATTAGATCATCCTAAATATCGGACCCGATATGAAGTCTCTCCTAAATTCAGAGCAGTGTAATTGCATTCAGGAAGCTAGGATCCGATTTAGGATCCTAATTAGGATAGAAATTGTCTCCGACATAACGGATGCTAAATCGGAAGCACTTAGGACAGTGTAATCGCATTCAGGACGCTTGGCTCCGACACAGTAGTACCACAGCATAAAGAGTACAGTCAGTCAACGCCTTTTATGTTGGCGAAAAAAAATCCGCCGCGCCGTTCGTCTAGATAGACAGTTGGCGCAACGACTAAATATAAGATAAGGGTTGTCACTCTGTGATTTGCTTTTTTTTAACCTACATCAATATAAAAAACAAAAAAACCGACTTCAAAAAACCTGCCGCTGAAAAGCAAGAAATAATATATAAATCATTAGCTACGCATTACCTATCATTTTTATAATAAAACACGTCTATTAAAGTCGGGTGGGGCTGGAGTACCTACAACTTTCTTTTTTTATTCTAAAATCCCCACCCGACTTCAATAGACGTGTTTAATTATAACAATGATATGATAATGCGTATCTAATGATTTATATATTATTTCTTGCTTTTTAGAGGCAGGTTTTTTGAAGTCGGTTTTTTGTTTTTTTTAAAAAATATATTTTTTTAATTTTTAGTGTAAGTACCTTCTGTATTAGGTAGTGTAGATATATTATTTAGGTAGTAAAATCGGCTTAGCCAAATCGCGGAGAAACATACATACATATACAAACTGAATACTTACCTCCTTTTTTTTAAGTCGGTTAAAAAGACTACACAAAGGTATCCCTTTCCCAACAAAAACAATCATCTAATTAGGTTCATAAATAACGAAGTCGTCAAGGTAGTTGATGTAAAGTCATAGTATTTTCGGGTTTACTTGAAAACTACTGAACCGATTTGAAAAATAAATAAATGGGACCATCTCGCAAGAAAACTCAATCGAACAAAAAAAGAATTATCAAAATCAGTCCATAAATGTCGAAGATACGCGCGAATAACGATAAAAAAAGTGTACAATCGAATTGAGAACCTCCTCCTTTTGATGAAGTCGGTTAAAAACTAGTTCAGATTAGCGTTGAAAATGACACGTACCTACTACTTACCTCCTATTTACCTAGCTATGTATTTTTACGGCTACAAGAACATTCGTTTAACAACTGTATAATCGTAAAGCTGTGATATCGGATCCGACATTCAGGACGGTCTAATTGGCGACTGAATTTCCCGTCCTAAATCGGACACTAAATTCCGGATCCGACATTCAGGATGGTGTAATAAGCGCTTTACCTTGCTTAGAGTGATACGATAAATAACGTTAAAAATAAACTTGAACTCTTTTTAATAACTTAATCTAAATGTCAAACAAGTCAGGTGCTACTGACACTAGATGAGACGACTAGCACTAAAAGTTGTTATTAAAAGTGTATTTGTAGTTGTTATTAAAAGTGTATTTGCTACAAAATATCCTTAACGACTTCAATCAGTCGATGGGTAATGGGTATGGGTAGCTAAATCTTTGTTATTTACGGTTTTTCGCAACAATGAATATCACACGATTGTCTGAGCGCGTGTTAGATAATTGCCTCGAAAATAATGCCTTTACTATATTTACACCTGATATATTTTGAATAATAGGCATGACCAATATTTTTTTTATTTTATGTTACATAAATGACCTCTTAAAAAAAGAAACATTGGTAAAAGAATTAATTTGCTAGCATGAAAACTGCCCGAGATATCACAGTGTGAAATGCACACAAATGGACTCGCCCAAAAACGCTCCATACTAATGGCTTCCTAGTTATGACGTCACGAATAAGTAGTTTATATGCAACGCGTAGGAAATTTGTTTGGCAGCTATATTAAATATTGTGTTTATCAAAATAGTTTCTTAGACAAATTTGCTATACATTTTACGGACTAATTAAAGGTATCATTTATTTTAATAAATTTTATACTTTTTAAATGGATTTGTCCACCCAACTTTGAAGGGTCATAAAATAAATAATATGCAATATATAAAACCAAGAGGTATACAAGCTACTCTAAAAGTTTAATATGTTTACGATTTTTATTAGTATTTAGTTATTTTATTCATTAGTCATCATCCCTATTATAATTATTTGACCAAGAAATGAATAACAATATCTTGAATTCAAGTCTTCTTTATTTTTTACACTAGGTAAGTACCTTACTAAACTAAGGTAGGTAATTTCATTACATCTCTTATGATGCCAAAGTGTCAGTTCACTTGTGAATGTAGAATACTTTGTTTGTCGTATTCAATAGGTCATATTTCAACATTTTCTAGTAATGACACAGAACAAATATTTAATAGTACCTAGGTTACAACTAGCTAGGTACTGTATAACACAAATACCTGACAACTTATTTAATCACCCATAATCTAAACAAGGAAACTTATTGTATGCTTATTGCCTATGTTCTATTATATTCTAAGTCCCTACCTAATAATAAATCTAGAATGTACGATGTTATAAATTTTATTAGATATCCAATTCAATAAGGTAATACCTGCATAAATTACTATTAAGCACATTATTGAAGTTCTTTGCGTCAAATGTAATCCATAATAAATGTGCAATGAATTATAATTTTATGTCTATGTGATGTGATAGAGAATATCTAATTAATATTGGTAGGTGGGTATAATGGACATGAAAATATACTAGCTATAGTAGCTATGTATATAATATTTTGATTTAATTCATAGTTTTATAAGTATTTAGGTTTTGTAATGGAAATTATGGGGAATTAGACGCATAATTCCACCGCGTATGTGGATACGCAAAATACCAACTCAAGATTTTGTGGTGTTTTGGGGATTTGTAGAAAAAAAATACGTTAAATACCAACTGTATAATCCCATAAACGCAAAACACCACCTGGGACTTAGAATATTATTTTGTCACTGAAGTGGAGTGGCCAAAGAAACTAATTCGCTAGGTTCCTCAGTTAGTCTTAGGTTATCTATTTTGTGACTATGATTAAAACTAAAGATTTCCAAATTTAAAAGTTGTGAATCATTCTAATTTAATATTAACATCGCACCTTATCCATAAGGAAGGTGTGCCCCAAGAGTGGGGACTGAGGATATCAAAAATGGCTGATTGATTTACCATCAATTAAATCATCAACTTTTAACATAAGTACTTTTAACAAATGCTGCAAGTTATTCGTTCTGGTAGCTAGGTTTATCATTTCATTTCATTTATTCATTCATTACATGCAAGTTAACAGGTATAATATAATAATAAAGCATGAAAGCATGAATATTAAGAAAATAAAACAACGCATCAACGTAATTAATACTTATAAAATAAAAACTCAGTGCTAGACCCGAGTTATTAATAAAATTGGTGGTTTAGACCGTTTTTTGTCCAACTTCCTGTACGCGAGTTAATATTGTCCGAGTTTAAATACAAATGTTATTATTAAACTGTCCACTAATCAGTGCCAGATATCCGCTGGATGGCTGTTTATAATGTAGTGATATTTTTTATGAATAATGAACCACTTTATACCGATGAACATTTAATATCATTGCTTTATACAGATATGTCCGGCAATGAGGTATCTTAACTGCTTATCAAATTCCACGACAGTATTTTATCTTTATCTACCATTGGATGAAATGAAATACGATTTAAATCTCTGCTTACATCATGTATTGAGATTTGAGAACCTTCGCAGTAAATGGATAGTCAGAAATAAAAAAATAATTTGAACTGATACCTACTACCTATAGTCCCTAAGTATTTAATTAATCTGAATGAAATAAGCGATTTAACGGTTACTTTAAAAAAATTACTGATAGTCATTTTTTAAAAGCTAAAAACTCCGGATTTTATGTTAACGTACTAACTCGTAATCAATCCACGTTTGATTAGATATAAGTTTGTTTTAGATATAAGTTTTTGACTTTTGTTTTTTCTAATAGGTAGGTGAGGTACTTATCACATTTTACCATTGACTTTTTATTTTCGTTTCTCGTATTTTGCTGTGCACAATTATTATCTATTGATCATTGTAAGTACTGATTACTAAATCAAGTTGCGATATAATCAGACATGAAGTTTCAGATCAGTGATTGAATTGAAAAAAGTTTTATTTTTGACCGTATCTAACAGCGATCATCTAAAGAACTTTTTGACGACGCGAGACGTTAATTAAAGAGTTTGCAGTTAGTTCGCATCGTAAAGTTAACAAGCAAGTGGTTCAAATAAGTCGGGATTATTTCTGACGTGCACATGTGGCGGACACTTGCAATTTTAGGTCACAGCGGGGGGCATGTCGGCTGCCGACCCATCTTGGTTGTCCTCAGATAGACGGTATTTTTTACCCGACTACGGCGATGCAAAAAACGGAGGTAATATGTTTTTTTTATATAATATCTACAAATGTGTAGTCTCGTTAAGAGGCTTTATGCGCTACACTAGTGCCGCCAATGGAAAAAAAATTGTAGTGCTTAAATAAAGACGAAATTGTGAATTGTGTTCTTCTAGTGTACTCCGAAAAAACTTTGTTGCTCTTTTTATCGTTTAAACAATATTTTAGAACCTGTCGTTTAGTTTAAGTATAGCAGAAAATATTTCGTGATTTTTAAACTGAGCTTTGGGTATTATTTTACATTTACTTACATAATACATTACATAAACATTTTGGATTTTCTAGCAAGTCTGTAAACTTGCATGTAATTCTTATACTTACGTAATAAATAAATTAAAATGATTTGTTGTCATGTCAATGAATTCGACTACCTACTTAGGTACACATTTCGACAAATTAATATTTCCATTAGTTTCTATTAACGAGAAAGGGAATGGGAAAGGGAAAGGGAAAGTGAAAGGGAAAGGGAAAGGGAAAGGGAAAGGGAAAGGGAAAGGGAAAGGGAAAGGGAAAGGGAAAGGGAAAGGGAAAGGGAAAGGGAAAGGGAAAGGGAAAGGGAAAGGGAAAGGGAAAGGGAAAGGGAAAGGGAAAGGGAAAGGGAAAGGGAAAGGGAAAGGGAAAGGGAAAGGGAAAGGGAGAGGGAAAGAGAAAGGGAAAGGGAAAGGGAATATCTCTGGACCCAATTCTGAATGGGGGGGACTAGGGCTGCAACTGGGACGGCAATGGCGGGCGACGGGAAAGGATCTCTTTCTCGCTGTATAGCAAATAAATTAAGTTTATTTGAATAACGCTTATTTGACTTTGACTTTGAAAAGAGATAGATTGATAACCAGTCAGAAAACTGCCAGGAAATAAGAAATAAGAAGTCATAATACGGCTTCAGGGTTTTATTTTATGGTACTTACCTACTTAGTTTTAGTTATTTTTACATTTTCAAGTTCATCCGGCAAACTTTTATCATTAGGAAGGAAGGATGACTCTTTCCGAGAAATATTTTATCGTTAACAATTTTATTTACTGTTGTATTGTTTTTGCGAAACGATTATATCGAAGGACATTTGCGACAGCAACACGAGGTAGGTACCCATTTATTTTTATCTTTAAAAATTACCATAATTCAGTAAATAATATAGGTAAATACCTTGTAAGCTCTTAATATTAAACGTCTCATGAAGTATGTAATACAATTGTTATATATTATGTATATTATAAACGGTTTCGGTAACAAACGAAAAAAAAGGTACCTAATATAAATTACGTCACACGTTAAGGGGGAGGGAGGGGGTTAAGGGGGAGGGAGGGGTCCTAAATATCGTGACGTCACATTTCAAAATAATTTAAATTGAAATACCTACCTACCTAGAACTAATTTCGGAACTGCTGTTTTAATTCAATAATTATTTCTAGATGTAAAATTGTATAATATGTGACGTTACGTTACACTAGGGAGGGGGTCTCTCAAAATGTGACCAGCTGTGACAAGGTCGAGGGAGGGGGTAAAAATCATGAAATTCGTGTGACGTAATTTATGGTTGAACCACAGAATAGATAATAGTACTGTTGAACGTAAACGTAGGTACCACAATAACTGCGTGAGATACAATCATACAATACACGTAATACACGATTGTACGAAAGGTCGATTTGAGAGTATCACGTTCGTGCAAAACATGAAAGAAATGACAAGAAAGGATGCAACCGAGAATTGCTGGCCTATTCCCGTTGTCCGCTACCTTTGTCCCCCGCTGGGGGGTATCGAAAAAAAATATATAGTATGGACGGTTTATTCCCGTTGCCCCCCACTGGGGATATCGGGAAGAAATGTAATGGAAATATATTTTTTTCGCGATATCCCCCAATGGGGGACAACGGCAATAGGCCGAATTACTAGTATGGTATGTACCTAGATTCTTATCGATCAAATTCGTCAAGTACCTACCTAGGTACCTAGGTTACCTTGTTAAGCTACTTTTGGCTTTTGAAAATTCCTAAAATAAGTTTTATCTGACAGAAGTTTTTAACATAGATACAGTTACCAACTTTAGGGAGGTAGGTATCTACTCTTCGCTTCGCTTTTCGACTACGTAACAGTTCGTCGCACAATCGATATTTTGCACGAATGTCAATAGGAAAATCGGTCTTTCGCACAAACGTTAAGTAATCGCAAAATCAATCCTTCGCACGATCAATTTTTCGCACTAACGTGTAGATCGCACTAAGTATTTAATACACGACGGCATCTCAGACTCAGACTATATTTATTATATTATACATTTTGATCTTGAGAACGCCCTTTATGCCCATCTGACGCGCTGTCGTGTGTGGTATGTACCTAGTTAGATAGGTAGGTAGGTAGGGTACTTACCTATTTTTGTACAATGCATTGGTCTATCTATTTTATATGGTCTTTGTTTTGCTAGCTAGTCAGTCAAGTCATTCTGTTATTCGACACGAAACAGCGGCAGAGTCAAAGGTGTTTATTAGGTTAATAATAAGCATAACGTTAGGTAGGTACCTACCTACCCTATTATTTATTCTATGGCATAACATAACTCACAGCGATAAGGAAGTTTAGGATTCTAAATTAAAGCAGTAATGTCGCGGTGTTGGGTTTCAAAGTCGGATCATTTTGTTTTATCAAAACAAATAAACGGCTTAGTTTAGTACCTAGGTACCAAGTAAATAGTCAATGGGCTTAGTTCAGTTCGGTTCGGTGGTTCAGTTTGCTAGACCAGTAGGGTTATTCACGATTGTCGTAAATCTACTCAAAAGCATTCGATTCGAATCCGTATCCTCCGATATTACAAAAATATAGCTATTTTCAAATACATTCGACTGGTGTTCGATTCACTTTCCAACGGGAAAGCGCAATGCATTTATAAAGTTTGATAGCATAAGGTAGAAAATAAGATCGAAGACTAGAGATTTTCCGATTCGATTCGGAAAGTTGGTTTCCGACAATCGTGAATAACCCCCTAGGTATCATAACAACCTAGGTACAGCGCTAGTAGTATTAATTGTGTTTTAACTAACATTGTGACAAAAAGGTCTATCTAACCTAGGGTTGCCAACATATCTTTGGCGAAATATAGTATTTTTCAAATTCAGCTAAGGTCAATGTGTGGAAGTCCGTCTGGGAGGCAAGTCCATATAGAGGCCATAACTTCCATTTTTGAAGGACTAGGTTCTTATGCCTCGGTCGTTAAAAAAGTATTACGGAGCTAGTTTGAACTGAGAAACATAGATGTCGCTAACATCATTAGGTTGAAAGAAATTGGTCATCAGTTTTTTTTCGCGTTAATTACTTGAAGTTGGAGTGTAACGTCTCTCCAAAAAAAAATAAAAAAAATAGAAAATCAATGGAGTTTTTGGAGTTTCTGTGATTACGAAAGTCATTTAGTGATCCATATACCTATTTCTGGTGATGAATTCATTAATATCGCTTGAATTTCATAATTATTACATGCACAAAATACCAACCTTAAAATGTAAATAGTTGGGAAGTCCGTCTAGCATGCATAAGGAAAGTCCGTCATATGCCGGTCTTACCTCGATTGCAGATATTGTCAACCTTTTCAGCTGCACGTATATTATGTCACTTTTGTCTGTCTGTCAATTTTTTGTTTTACAGCTCAAAACTGCGGTACACATGGGATAAATACTTATACAAAAAATACAACTAGGTTAACATATTTAAATACTAAATAAATTTGACAATTATGCAAAAAATATAGTTGAAAAATTTCTGACCTCTTAAATGATAATGAGGGAAGGTAATTGTTAATTTTGCAGTCACTACCTATAATGTTCAATTTGAAATAAAGATTTATGTTTTTACTTAGTATTTAATTTTACGGAAAAAACAATAGTTATAATTTTATTGAAAATGTTTGCAACCACTGTCACCAAAGTTATGTCGGACTTGCCTTAAAATAAAATAAAATGAATTATCATTGAAATCTAAACCGTAAGAACAATGACATAAAAAACATATTACAACGCCTGTTTTGCATCACTGCTAGAAACTGCTTTCATTCATATAGCCTCACTAGTTATGGTTATATTGGTACTAGACGGACTTACCTCAAACTGCATAAGAAGTCCGTCTACACGCCGAGTTTTAAAAAAAATCATTTAAATCTAAAGATTATTGCAATTAATATTATTTTTATACCAATATAAGTAAATTAATACATTACCTATAATTTCCGATGACACAAGTCACTTTAGAAAGCGTATCTGGTTCAATAAGTTCAGTTAAACTTAAATATTAGAAAAGTATGCCGGACTTCCACACACTGACCTTATAAAAAATATAGTACACTTAAAAAATATATAGTATTTAATAGGCAAATATATTTTTTTATTTTAATAAAAACTATATTTTTTCACTTTTTGCAATTTTCAACAAGTTTTGGATATTTTTGGAGTCTTTTTTGTATCTTTAGCTTTTTAATCGGCGTTAGCGACGCACTTGAATTGAACTTGACGCACTTTCGTTATCGCTACCACTTTCCATAACTAATTTATCTAAGACGTATATTTCTCATTTTATATTTTGCAGATGATTACTCAATAAAATCTCAAAACAAAAATAGAGCATCAGCAGACCAACCAATTAGGTACCATCGTTTGAAGCTTTTGAATTTGATATTGACAAGTTCGGAATGCATTAAGACAGATACATTCAGAATTCAGATACGATATACACTACACTACACGCTATCGAATCAGTCAAGCAATGCACGATCACAAATCTAAAAAAAATAAGATTAGTTTCTAAGCGTTCGATGGTGAAAATATAGTATTTTTGCGTACTATATATTTCTTCAACAGTATATAGTACGCAGACCCGAAATATAGTACAATACTATATATTATAGTACGGTTGGCAACCCTAATCTAACCTATACCACAGTTTTAGGTAACGTACCTACTTACTTAGGTACCTACCTACTTTAGTGGGTCGATTACTTGATTATTATTAACCTGTTGAACTGTTGAAGCTTATCATCACGCACAGCTTTTCTAGTCTCCAAACAAAAGTAGGCCAAATATGTATATTGAATTTAATAGACTGAATTAATTATATTTATTAAAACAGTTTATTAATAAAGTAATAAATATTTGGCCTACTTTTGGAGACTAGACAAGACATAAGCAGTGCGAGCTGTCTAAAGAGGTTATTAGACCCTCCTGAATAATGGATTCGATATTCAGTCTTCACTCTTCAGTCGCTTCTAAATTCAGAGAAGTTTAATTTGCATTCAGGAAGGAAGATAGGATCCGAATCGGAGACTGAATATCGGATCCGTTATTCAGGAAGGTCTAATGACCTCTTAAATAAATAACGTTCTACTTTTGAAGTTCAAAGACCAACTAAACTGGAACTGACCTGATATTCTCAGGTTGGGATCGGCCGGCGTTAGCACTGGCCCTGGAGTAAGTTCAGGGTGTAGCTTCCTCAGTCCGGCCACCACCCGTGGTGCCGGCGACTGCTCACCCACGAGCATTTCACAACATTGTACCAGCAATCACACAACACCATAAACATAACACATGTTATCACTTAACACAAAATGTAAACAAACAACAAATATTTTTCTGCAGAAACACAGAGATGTCAACGCAACGTAACTGTCAAATTCGTTTTTTTTTTCAAACGTCGAAAAAGTTCGTTATACCCGCGCGCCTCATTGTACCAGTTTGTAATTTTTGAATTTCGATGACTTGCCGCGTAGCCGGCGCGTCAACGTATGAATGAATTGAATGAATCTGATTTGCTCGTGTTTCGCCCCACCACTACTACGAGACAGAAAACAGCAAAACAAGAACCAGAATGACGAGCAGATGTTTTGTCGATGAGATGGCCATCTAGCGGCGAGTAGCAGACAAAAAAATTTAGATTTTAATTTATTTTTCATGTGATTTTATTTAACATAGACGTTTATAATTATGTATTCTGTGATGAGATAACCTTTCAGAATCTTGTTTTTAATTTTGTTTAGAAATGCTTTCATGCATGAGAGCAGCATAGCACAGCGAAACAACGAAATTTTTTATAAATGATAAAATGATAAAACCGAAATAATCGAGAATATTATCATAGTATTGTGGTATTATTAAGAATAATTATTTAGATAATTAAAACTTTTACTGTACTGCCATCTAGTGTTGAGAAGCTTTCCAAAACAAAAACAAAAGCTGCTGAAGAAGCATGCTGTGCTGTGACAGCGCCATCTATGGAAGTAAGCAGTAAGTAGGCCTGCAAAAGATTATTAGTTTTTTGCTTATGGCAAAAGATGGCGCTATAAAATAATTTATAAAATCGCTCTAAAAATTGTATAGATGTCGCTATCTGTATCCAAATTTCTATAATGCTTTTCAATGTTTTTCAAGATTTATACACTTGTAAGTAACCATAGATTTAACAATAATGAAATGAGACACTTTTGTGTGTTATTGATGTAAGATTTATGTAGCATGTAATTTGTCAACCATATTATTACCTACTTATTTACGATAGGTAGGGAGGTATAATGAGATTTTTGTAAGTAATTATAATCCTATAATCTGACATTCGAAGCACGTTAGATACTTCTGACATCAATAATATAAACAATTCTACAGTGTGAGCTGGTAATCATTGCTATTTTGATTCGCTAATTTTATGGATTAAATTATGTGAACGCTCGTTTAAGTCTTTTGTAGGAGAATAAAGCAACAGAGTTTGATATGTCATTATTTATTAGTTAATAGGTAATCAAAACATGATAATCAGCAATATTTTTATGAATATAATTTTCAGCATCTCAGATAATTTAGTTGGAAGACAACATTTCTATATTCGGAAGAGGAATAGAGATCAAACAATGGCACATAAAATAGAATTTGAAGAATTACAATAATTTTAATGACTAAAACTAACACACGACTGAAGGATAGTTAAAATACAATAATAAAATTAAGGCACGAGTATGAAACTATACTTAACGTAACATACATAAATTAATTAAAGCTTTGTCATGGAAGAATCAAAATATCACATTGGGTTGAGGCGGATGCGCAGTGTTCACCAGGGGCGCCATTTTTCATCATCGGTCGGCGCTTCTTCACGCCTTTTTTTCGCAGCATATAAAGCCTCGAGCTGTCGCTTCGCCTCCTCTTGTTTTTTGTACTCCTGGTACTCGATTAATTTCCTTTTCTTTTTAGGTGGTAAGTTGCTGTAATCCATCGATTCGCATTGTTCCGGAAGATTGGCTGTGTCAACTTTGATCTCGGGCGCTGGTTGCGTATCTAATCTGTTGGAGGTCTGAACTGGTTTTTTCGGAGAGGTGCCCTCGACTGACGTCTTCATCGGTGACCTGAACTTCCTCAAATCCAACGTGTCTGAGCTCGGAACGGTCGCTGGCGATGGCGAGTATTGATACACGAGATCGCTTCTGCAGACTTCGTCTTTATACAAATATTTTGGTTCGCCGGCGGAGTCGGCCGCCATGTTTACATCGGCGGACACGCTCTCGTTACCGCGTTTGTCCATTATGTGTTGTCGGATCTTCTGAAGTATAACATCCTTTGCTTCAGCGGGGACTCGGTTGAAGTAGCCACTGTTCCTATGATGGTTTGCACCGTTCATTTGTTCTGCGATGTGATGAGAGGGTGGGATTCTGTCGACGGTTGTGAGTAAACCAGTCATCGGAGGAGCTGGTTTGTGATTCTGGATAACATTCGGTTGTGAGTAGCTCCATTGCTTGGGTGCGCTATCGCCGGAGTATACGGAGTCTTCTGCATCTGAAGACGATCGTTCGTGATCGCTATAGTAATGATTCCTATCCGAAACCACGGACGCGGGTGACGTGGGTGGGGAGAAAGGCGGCCGGTCAGGAACTTGAATAGTCAACGGCTGCGCAGTGATCAGTCTCGATAAATGGCTTATCAGACTCTGGCTGACTTTGGGTTCTAAATCAGGAACCGACATGATAAACCGGCACGCCTCCGCAGCACATTGACCGAAGCCAGCTTGAAATTTCTTCGCTTCCAAAACGGGATCCTTAGGACTATGCAACTTTGTGAGATGGTTAACGGTTAACTCAAGGATATCAGCCTTTTCCAACTTGCTCAAGTTGTCGTCATCGATCTGTGAACAAAACGAAAAAAGCTATGAGCAGGTGCACTCAACCTTTCCCACGGTACTGGTACTCGGTCAATTTATTATAACTGTACGACAGAATAGGGAGATGTGTGGTACGGCTTATAAATAATGGGACTTGTACTTTTAAATTCCAGTTTCGCCTCGGGCAGATAAGTGTTCGTGCAATAAACAGAAGGACGACCGGTCTGTGATAAAAATAAATGGCGTGTGAATGAAAGATGGATTGCGTTTTGATGAGCAATAAAAGAAGAGTAGGTCTAATTATTTTTTTGCATGCAATTAAACTTTGTTTTGTCGAGGATGAGATAAAGTAATAAGTACGGGACGGGACTAGTTTTTTCTGTCTATAGTAATAATTATGTTTACCTCTAAAGCTCCAACCATGAGGTCCTTTAATTCATCGAGGCATCGGTTGATGCGGGCCCGTCTCTTCCGTTCGAGAAGAGGTTTTGTGATTTTCTTATACTTTGCTGTCTTCGACAAAGGGGCTGGATCCGTTGCCATTTTTTGACGAAAAACCTTATAAAAAACAAAAAAATACTTATTACTTTTTTATGTCGCTTTTAACATTGAACCACAAATTCAATGCTAGGAATCTACACTTACGATTTATTCAAAATTAGTTTATCAACACTTTTATTAATTAGGTTATCATTTAATAATCAAACTAAAAACATTGATAAAAACCATATTTTTGCAACCGAACAAAGCAGCAATCCTTCAAAAATCCAGTACCACCTACATAATATTTAAAAACATCAACTTACCTTTTTTAAACGTATCACTCCAAAGTTCCAAACTTAAAAACAAAACAAGAAACAGTCACCGCACGGAACGAGTTGGTACGTGCGCGTGAGGCCGCGCGAAGCGTTATACTGTCGCCTGAAAAAAGCCTTCGCCCCGCGTCGTTTCCCCGCGGCCCGCCCTGCGCCCTCCCATTCATGCCTTGCGCGTGAGCACGTGTGCGAACCGCTTTTCGAGGATGCGTAACATTCTAAAGCATTTGCACTCTACCATAACTCTAGCTTCTGTGTTTATTTACTTCGCTCGCATGTACACTCTACATGTCCATCAGCCATTTTTGATGTCCCTACTGCTGGGGCACAGGCCTTCCTTATGGGTGGTAAGGAGGATGGGCCATAAACCACCACGCGGGCCCAATGCGGATTGGTGGGTGTTAACGACTGCAAATGCAGCCGGGACCAACGGCTTAACATGCCTTCCGAAGCACGGAGGAGCACGTTACACACTCTACATAACTCATAGAAATAGCTTCTGTGTTTATTTACTTGGGTTGTAGTTTCAGAAGATCTTTCAGATGTTATAGAAGTCAATTAGGTAGTAAATAATAATAAGTAGTTTTACTGTAGAAACGAAATTATGGGAATTGCCATAACTCATGTAACATCGTAATATCAACCTTTTGTAACACATGAACATAACGTTGGTATTAATTTAGTTCTTATTTCAATCGATGACTGTTACCTACTAGTTAAGCTAATAAAAATAAATTGGTGCAATACAACATTATACCAGCTAAAATTATAAAAATACAATTTTGTTATTTCAAAACCAAATTATTATAAGTAAGGTAATATGAGAATTAGTTTATCTGTCCAAACGAAGAAAAGTAAGAAGAGGGAACATGCATCAATTTTTTTTGTATCAAAATTAAAAGTATAATGCGTGAGAAAACCAACAGTAATATTAAAACTTTTCTCTTGCGTTTTTTTCTCGTGATATAGTCACTTGAAGTTAGCGCGCAGCAGCAGCCGGCGAAGACGCTCTATAGATACAAAACGGTCAACATTTGTGACGCCACGTTTCAGGCGCATTAGTATGGATGGAGTTAGCCAAGAATTTTCAAATATCTCCCTAAATATTGCGATTAAGTACATAATATGTGTTTTACAAAATATTATTTCTTATTTGATATTCTATCCGACTGTTAAGTGCATTATATCCGAAAATGAAAAAAAAATCGCTATTTTCCCCTGTGTGATAAAACTATTTTTTTTTTCTGTTCCATTCTTTTCCATCGGTGAATTATGCATGTTCCCTATTGTAGTTATAATTCTTTCTTCAACAAACAAAGTCTTTCGTTTGTGGTCAGCGCAGAATTCAAACAAAAAGGTAAAACTGCACGTGTTTAGAACAATAAATCGATTCCCAGCCTTTTTACCTCAAAATCCTTGGCCATTACTTGTAAGTCGCGTTAAAGACGCCGCTAATTGTCATCATTAGTGAGGAAGCGAGGCCTCTCCGTTAGGGTGCTTCTACACGGTGCAAGTAGCCCGCGCAAGTTGAGCACTTGCGCAGGTTACATGCTCCGTGGAAACACGTAAGCGAGTCCAGCTCCAAGTAACCAGAGGCCCTATTTTTGAATCGCTCGGCTGGCGTCGAGTGATTTTCGTTCGACATTTGACTTAATCTCCACAAATTTGAGTCAAATGTCGAACGAAAATCAGTAGAAAAGAGCGCTTGACTGGCGTCGAGCGATTCAAAAATAGGGGCCCTGCGCCTCAACGTGCGCAAGCTACATGCACCGTGTAGAAGCACCCTTAGCTAAAATAAATGTTAACAATTTGTTGCCTTGTCTTTGTTGGGTTTTCTTACCGAAGGCACAGAATAAATATTAGTCACATAATAGTACACTGAAGGGTAAAATAAATTTCTAAAAACTCACTACATTCTGTAAATTGTTATTGCTCTTTATTGCGGTTAGGTGCAAAAGTTTTTTTAATTTAAGTATTTCATTTTCATTTGTAGGAACGATCAATCAGGATAGTAGTTTTTTTTTCAATAAATAAAAATAAATAAATGCTTGGACAATTTTATAATATTGTCCATCAGCCATTTTTGATGTCCCCACTGCTGGGGTACAGGCCTTCCTTAAGGGTGGTAAGGAGGATGGGCCATAACCCACCGCGCGGGCCCAATGCGGATTGGTGGGTGTTAACGACTGCAAATGCAGCCGGGACCAACGGCTTAACGTGCCTTCCGAAGCACGGAGGAGCTCAAGATAATACATTTTTGGTCACCCATCCCATGACCGACCCTTGCGAACGTTGCTTAACTTCCGCAATCGCTGGGCCAGGCGCTAAACCACTGCGCCACCGAGCTCCTTATATACTTACTAATATTATTCATTACCGTAATTTAACAATACTTGTAATTGTATTCCACTTGAGTTAAAATTTTGTTTTCACTCCTCTTGCTCAAAAAGTGCGTCATTGTAACGTACAAGAGTCGAGATAAAATAGCATAATAAGCCCTAGGGGATAAAGTTTTTTCTTTTTTAATGTTTGTCTATTACCAATGAGCGTACAAAAACGAAAAAGTTTTTATTCATAATCACGAATAAAAACTCGCTCGACTTAATACTGGGGGTCTATTACGAAAAGTTTAATGCGATACACGCGGCTGCGTCCGTGCTTCGTTCTGATTGATTCCTATTACAAAGCACTTGCGTATGCGATATTGCAAAGTGATTGCGTAAATTTGACAGTTTCTCTCTAGTGGATCCGTCATTATTCGTTCAATAGACTATGGACTACGATAGCTACATTGAAAATATTTGTAATAACTATAACCGACGAACTGCGGACGACTATCGTGACCAAGTTTCGTAATAGACCCCCAGTTTCTCATTCTTATTTTTGAAAATGGAACTAAAAGCATCTCTTCGGTAAAATCATAGACTTATTTATACTCTGTGTACAGAGTGAATCGTAGAATGCGTGTTTGTGTTGCTTAGCTGCTACAGCAGAAATTAAAAAAGGTACCATGGCGCGAAATCTTTAGAATTTTTTTATAATTACAAACTGATTGAATTGTGTGACTGTAATTGGAAAGAAATAATTTTAATCTTCTGCCGTCAAGCACAAATCATTTATTTAAATATTGTACAAAAAGTTTATGAAGTGGAGGAAAAAAAAACGAGTGGATTCGTTTACGGAAGTAAGTAAGTAGGTATAAACTATTTAATATTGTATTTTATTTTCTCGCAATCGTAGTGAAAAGTATAGTGTAACACACGACGCTAAAACCCATTGTAACTCGGTTTCTAATATTTATTCCCTCGCTAAAGCTCGGGAATAAAAATACCTCGTATACAATGGGTACTTTTAGCGTCTTGTATAACAATCTACTATTATACTGTTATATAAATTACTTGCAATTGTTTACCTATTGACTTGTTTGTTTACTGTTTGATATTTGATTGCAACTTAAAGAATTTTCTGTATTGTTCTTAATGTTTCTGTATTAACCTTATTGACATTGGAGATTTTTTAAATTTTCAATGTCAGTTACGCTAAACTTGTAAAAACCATGTAAAAAAGGTGTAGGTACTTATTTAAAAGCACTGTTAACCTCAACCATTGTCGGCGGACGCCTCTAAAGCAAAACAACCGCTAAAAATAATTCGTTAACTTTAAACTATAAAAGCTCAGTTAAAAATTTATTGGCAACCGCTACATGCACTGTTTGGCGGCGAGATAAAGCGTGGCATAGACAAAAGAGGGACACAAAAAGTCTAATAAATGGCACGGACCATAATGGGCCCGCCTTTGAATACCCCGGACATTTTTGGGCCACTCCAGGTAGCTGGCATGCGTCTGGTTGAGCCTTTTTCTGGCCCGTCCGCATAATAATAAAAGTGGCCTTTTTCATGATAATAGTTGTCTTGAAAATTTACCGATAATAATATTTGTGGTTTGTATGCATTTGAATTGGTCAATCCTTAAAAATTGGTTTCAATTTTTTTTATTGTCATAATAGCTATTATCTAGCTATTTTATAGTTATATTGTATAGCTATAGCTATATTAGTTAAATACATAAAATGCCATCATTAAATAAATAAATAAATAAATATTTGACAACATCACATACATTGCTCCGATTCCAAAGTAAGTAGCTAAAGCACTTGTGTTATGGAAATCAGAGACAACGGTGGTATCACAAACACCCAGACCTGAGACAATATTGAAAAGTTAATTTTCTACATTGACCCAGCCGGGGATCGAACCCGGGACCTCAAGAGATGGTGACGCCTTGAAAACCGGCGTGCAAACCACTCGACCACGGAGGTCGTCCATTATCCCTTAATCACGATTAAATGTTATTAGATACTAACGTTGCCAACTAAATTCTTAAGTATATTATTGTAAAATTAAACTCAAACTACTTACATAGATATTTGAAACATCAGACATTCAGACATTTTGGAACTAAGCAACATTAATGTCACTATTATTATCTTATTTTATTATCCTATATGGGTTGGTTCGTTATGTAAATAAATACAAAGATAAATAATAAACTAACCTTGCCCTTGAAATACGTTTTTCCTTATGCTAATAATAGTTTAGTATGATAGCGAATTAAGTTACAGAAAACAAAAAAATCAAAGCTATCCAATATTTATATTATACAATAATACGATACATTGTAGCATCCTATCAAAATACAATGACTCAGATACACTTTGTCCATGACGAGGTGCTTATAACGTCATCATTAATTTGCTTCACGGAATAGAACGTCATCGAATGTGATTCTGCGGTGACGTCAGATTTATGTAACGAGAACGAAACCACTGTCAAATAGGACTTTATGTCTATACGTGTAATGATGTGTTTCAAACACGAGTTGAATTAATAAGGTTCGGTGGAAAAAGGTTGTAAGTCAAGTTATGACGCATGGATTCTTTCGTTAGATGGCCGGTACGCGCAATGTAAACAAAAGATTGAATGATGAGTCACTGTGGGATGAGGTATTTTCTCGTTTACGTATCAATGTGAATGACACCTATAGCGATCACCGTTTCACTTAAATCCTGTGCTTTTTCTTAGTAATACGGTAGTGTTTTTACGTTCTAAGAGTTGGGTAGTTGTTATGGTTTTTGGATAACACCAGATAGCGGAGTTGATTTTCGTGCTTGATGACTCATGTTATTGTTACGATATTCTTACTCCAATATTTTGTTTTTTAAAATCAAATCAAATCAAGTTTATTTTATAAGTTTATTTTTTATAAGTTTATTTATTTGATTGCATTCTTGGAATGTAGAAGAAAGTTTATTGCGATTAGGTACACGATCGTGCAGACTGACTTCAGACTGATACAGGGCTGCAAGATGTATTATTTTTCTAAGAAATTCTAAGAATTAGTCCTACAAATGGCAGCCCAATCAGTGTGCATGATCGTGTAATCTCTCTCTTAGATAATAACATTGACTGATAATGATAACTGATAAGATACATTACAATACGAGTACCTTAATTATTTTAGTCTGTTACAATAATGATAATAATAATTTGTAACGGTGGCTCATATTTTAGAGTGTTTTCAAAATCGACAACTCTGATTGAAGAGGAATTGAAATTTCCCAGATCCACAGATGAATTGACGAGGAACACAAACTATCAATGGATCCTATGACCTACCTATGGATCGAAGAGGAATAAATTGTATCCATCGATCTTCAGTGGATCCTGGCTGTAGATAAATCCAAGTGAATAGAGGGCTCTGCCAAATGGGTTATTCAACGAAGTCCCATGCAATAAAGATAATACTTATGCCTAAATGATTAAAGGCTACAACTTAAATGTTGTACCTACATCTTAATGTACAACATTTAGAGGATTATTAGCTACTTACTTAAAGCTAAATAAATATTCGATAAATATTGCTAAAACAACTCGTATCTGTTTTACACGTATCCGTTTCAGGGGGTCTATTACGAAAGTATAATGCGATACACGCAGCTGCGTCCGTGCTTCGTTTTGATTGTTTCCTATTATAAATCACTTTCGTATGCGATATCGCGAAGTGATTGCGTGAGTTTGACAGCTTATCTGTAGCGTATCCGACATCGTTCGTTCAATAGTCTATGGGCTACGATAGCCAAATTCAAAATGTTTGTGATAACTACAACCGACTAACTGCGGACGACTATCGTGGCCAAGTGACTGCGTTACGCAATTGCGTTATTTTTCTAATAGGGCCCCAGATCCGTATGTGATATTGTGTGATCACAATATCACAGAATAAGTTTGAAAACTGCGCTTCGTAATCGACTACAGTATTTGTTATATGGTCTGTGTTATCGACGTAGACAGGATTTATATCTCGTAAATTGTATTCCAAAATGTTACAAGCTTATTCTCCTGAATTAAACAATAGCCATCATTTGACATTGATTCTGCATAAGTGTGTCTCGTGACATCATGTCCAAAATAACTCGGCAGTATGCGACGCATGCACATGCGACGGTGGGAAGTCTCGGCACGCCCTTTCCCACGCGTGCGACTGTACACAAAGCCCACGCCCACGCCTTCAGCTGTCAACTTCTGTAAATGATACGGGCATTAATAACGCAAGATAAGGTTTTTATTAAACTTATTGAACAGAGGTTTGATGAGATAAAAGAGTATTTGATTGGAAGCTTAGGCATCCGGTATACTTTTCATTAATCAAAAACATAACCCTCTTGCAGTCGGGTAAAAGTGTAAAATGTCAAAAAAAATATCGCTTATAGGCTGCCCCAATTATAAATTCAATAGCGAAAAAAAACATAGTGCTATGGAAATCAGAAAAAAATCACGAACTGCATCAAAACTGCCTAGATCCAGTTGATTAATTACAACAAACATTAATAGTGTATTGGGCCAGAATCCTAAGGGTGCGGGTTCGAGTCCCGTCTGAGCTGCTACGGGTGAGTCGATTTTTTTTTTCAGTTATATTAAGTAACTTAATATATTAAAATAGCATTGTGAATGCTAAAATCTAAAAATTCATTAATTGTGTAAATGCAAAATTTAAAACAATGATTCACACAGATCAAAATTAGAGATTAATAATACTACCGATTCATTATTCGAAGAAAACTAAATGCAAATTCGGTTATTCACCTATGAGATAATAAAGAAAACATGTCGGTTCGATTAGATAAATACACCGATCTCTTGACTACGTCACCGTCTCCGTCACTGATGACCAAATCGATGACCGGTATAATATGTTCTTCACTCGATACCGATGAATAAATGAATACCCCACAGATTAAAGCGGAAATAGTAGCTATTAAATTTTAATGACTGTGAAGTTCCTTAGGTTTCGATAAAGAACCGAAGTTTCCAACGCTTTTGTTATGTTTTTTAATTATGCAAGATTGTGAAGATCCTATTGCAAAATTCTAATGATATTTACATTATTAAAGATTTTGATCGATCAAACAAATGAACGATAAATAAAGGGTCTCTGATTTTATCAGCAGCAATAAGTATATTAAGAGCGCACCGAGCCTCTACTAGCACTGCCAATGAATAAAAAATCATTACAACGAAATAATTATGTTTAATAGAGTTCTGAAAAATATAAAAATAATGATCAAAATCCTTATTCTGGATTTTGATCATATTAATTAGTATGCATAAACCGTGATCTTCCCAATCTAAAATGCGACAAATTAAGTTTTGATTTCCATTTTCCATTTAAACAACATAAATATTTATAAGCTTTGGCCCACACTTCGGTCCAAACTAACATCATTACTAATTCGATCTCATTAATTAGTATACTATAACGGGCTGTTACATTATGCTATCGGGGTTTGGCGAAAAAACAAAGACAACGATAGCTCAGGGACTAATGAAGAACAGAGAAAAAACTTGAATTTAAGGCAACGATAGCTCAAGTGGCGCCCTCATCTTAATTAAATTTATTACACGCTAAGTATGGTTAATGTATCGACAATTCACATGTATGTACAGTACAGATTGAAGTATAGTGATGGTGGGCAAAACTGCCTAAAGGTCACTTTATGCTTCTTTGCCTTCTACTACTACAATGAAATGTATTTTACTAAAGTTTATGTTTGTAAAAAAACTAAAGAACTTTAGTTTCAATCTGTACATGTGAATTTTCGATACATTATGTACTTAGCAAGCAATAAATTTAAATAAGATTAGAGCGTCACTTGAGGGATATGGTCGCCTTGAGATTCATCTCAAGGCTTGGCCTTCAGGCCAAGCATTTACCCGTTAGGAAATAAGACAATACCGTCGATATCTATACGATCAATAAATATATAGATTATGTATGAAATAATGCATAGAAATAATGCATAGAGTACTGCGTGTAAAGAACTGTGTTTTGCGATCACCTTTTTATTGATTAAAACTTATTTTGTTCCACATAACAATGAAGTTCTTAACACAACTATTGAATCTTTGACAAAATAAAAAGGCATTATATTATGTACTACATTTGAACTCCTTGCTCTAAGCAAGCTGGCCTAAGTTCCTTGTCGCTTAGGACCTAAAGTGATTTTTTAGTAAATCATATTTTGTCTCTGGTTCAATTCTTCTCTGTGCGTTGGTAGCCAATAAATGTTGAGGATAGTTTACAAGAGTAGTCGGCGCCCGCGCATCTAATTGGCGGTCATTCTACCCTGAAGGACAGATAGCAACACAAACTATTTTTTTTTATTATTAAAAAAAAATGTTTACGGGCTTTATTTCGAATATTCTTCTAAATAAACTACTAAATACTAAATATTACACTAATATACATAAATATTACATTAATATACTAAATATTCTTCTAAATAAAATACGTGTATTTTTATTGATACATATCTATTTGAATACAAAATGCATGTGTTATGCATTTTGTATTCAAATAGATAATGGGTACTATAATGTTAATTGGTACTATTTATATTCTGTGGCATAACGTCCAGTTAAAAAGGGTTATTTTTGTATCTCTATACGTTTTTTGCAATAATTAAGGTAGGTAACCATACGTTACCGATCGGCATAACCATTTTCTTTATTAAAAAAAATACATTCCCATGATCTTTGATTAATGATGAAGAAATACCGTTTTTACTTAGTTAAAGTCAAATCACTTGAGTTGAGTTTAACATTTTTTTTTATCTGGTAACTGATATTTCGATAAATGCTACTTTGTAAGGGTTGCTCATTCATCATCGATCAATAAGATAAGTTTTCGTTTAACGACTTCCAATACAACTTAAATTTTGTTCAAAGAATTTTAAACAATTACGTTAAGGGTTAAAAATGTTCCTTTGAGTTCACATAAGTTGTTAATTTTACATCGATCACCACATTCGTCGTTTGCTATCCGTACATCGATAGTTCGGTGTAATTCTGGTCTGTCAAAATTCGCCTCGCCCGGAAACCGAGCGTGGGAACGAGAAGGCACCGATTTTCTCAATAAAATCACAGACAGCTACTCCTATAATGATTCCTCTTTTTGTTTATAAACATTTTTATTATGCTTTAGAATATTGAATGGGGTTCGGCCTTTTTCATTGGATTCTTTGTTTGATCGTGCCGTGGTTGCGATGTCATCAACTTTATGGATTCTTGTTGCATGCATTTTTATGTTAATACCAAATAAAACCAGTGTTGATTCTAATCACGTAACTAAGTAGTTATAAATAATATAATGGTTTAAGTATATAAATAAATATGTATTAGATCATTGCTCAGATCTCAAAATAAGTACAATGCTACTGTCTTAGTCATTGCTCATCTGTCTTCTTATATCTGCGTTATAAGTTCTAATTTATTTAAGCAGGTATTTTACATTTAAATTCTTAGTGGTTTAACATTTTCGGACAGTCAACATAGTTTTTTGTTCTAAAATAACAATTACAATTTATTCAGTTACAGATCAGTATAACCATAATAGCTAAAGATTTCATACAAGGTGGAAAAACGAAGAGTTATTAAAAATAGAAGAACCGTCAAGTTCTTAACCAGAAACAACACCGCCATCCAATTCAGATTAAATTAATTTTAACTTAATTATCTCTTTAATAGAAATCATCAATCATTGTAATCTAATACCACAGTCTTTACGTTACAATACTACCGACACACTTCCATTCACACATCTATAATTATAAAGAAGTTATTAAAAAACTTATGAAATTTAGACTTACGTACTAATTTAATACCATACGTGGGTCACGAGTTCTATATTGAGCAAGTCGGAATAATTATAGTTATTTGAGTGCTACTTTAGTAGTATCATAATTACATCCTTTGCTAGTCCAGTATTTTAGAGTTAAGTCTGATTCACACTATGGCTGTGACTGGATCTCGAGACTCCAAATTTTGGACATAGTCACTGATTGCATCTAGGCTAGAGAATGACGAAGCCAAAGGTATGCTTATAAGTACTTGCTACGTCGTCAGAGGGCATTATGTTTAGGGACTTTTTAACAAGTTCCGAATAGCGCTGACTTCTTGTTTACCTAATTTACAAAATGGAACAGTACCCTTAGCACGAACAGCTATCGAAAAAAATAACGCGCGTAAAATCATTCGATAGATACATTTTGTATAGGAAATTTGTACAGCGCCATCTATCGCCGATAAGCGAAATGAAATTTTCCATAGAGAATTGTCAATAGAGTAATTTTACGCGCGTTTTTTTTCTCGATAGCTGTTCGTGCTAAGGGTACAGAATGGTTTTTTGTCGAGTACCTAGGTATCTAAATTAAAAGTCAGACAGAACCTGAAACGTAAAACTCTTAACATTATTAAAACAAAATAATATTATATTACATTGAAGAAAACCTGTAAGATTCAATAGTTTATGATAACATGAGAGTTGAACCCATTGTCTGGTAAACTAGCTCATCATCATTTACGCAACCACTAATCTAGCAAAGATGATGGTCATTTCGGTCTACGAAACAATATGATAATCACAATTATTCTTTATTTCCCATTACAAAAATGTTTGTCTAAAATAGAACCGTGCAATATTTATAATGCTGTCAACGTTTAAATGTAATTATATGACATAGAGATATTAGATTTGACAATAATTCTCAAGGACGGTAAAATGTGAGGTCACAAAATGTTTACCATCGCTTGGAGTTAGAACAAATCACGATTTCCGAATCCGTGCACGCACACATACAACGTTTTTTTTATGCCGAAACACGGGTCACATATTTTCAATTTCAGAATCAGTATAAAACTCACGAAGTTACAAGCTTTTTGTGTTCTCCCGTCAGTATAGGGTGTGCGTTAATTGTGGTTTTGTAAATATTATTTATAGTCAAAATATAACATGATATAAAAAAATTGCGATCGATTCTATTACTGATTCTGAACAAACAGTATTCAGGTTTGGTGTAAGTATACTAAAAATAACCTTGTATACATTGCTTACGCAGTCATAATCTCAAGACAAACCAGCGAGTAAAAACACTTAAGATCAGGTGCTTTGTTTTGACAAATGGATGTAAGTAACACATTATTTTTGGCACAAATAAAAACTTACCAAAGAAACTTAACATAATATACATCTGTGAAATGATAGTGTAGATTCCCTTATCAGTAATAGAGCTCCTAGCGCATCAAAACAAGTGAAAACTGTAAATTTTGTGATTGGAATTTGAATGTGCTAAAGTATTCGATTTTTTGGTGGACGTCATGGTAAATATTACTTTACAAAAAATGTCTTGAGTCTACTTCCACGGTTGAAACAAATACAAAAGTCAAGTGAAAACAAAAACAATTATATACATCTACATTTGCATTTCTGAAGTCCCAGATTTGATTTTCAGACTAAACAATGCAGAAAATCAAACGTTCTTTAATCATTTAAATGAAACATATATTTATGTTAATTAAAAAGTAACACAAAAGCTTACCTACTTAATTTCCGAAATAATGCACGAGTTCGACTTGGGCACTCGGCCCTGTTATTTCGTGTGAAAGTGCTGAAACAGTGTTATTGAAAATTCCCGTACATTATGCAGATTGCTATGCTACGCCGACGGTATAATCCGACAAAATTTAGGAGTCAGGCGCTTGTTCAAATCGGTTACATTGTCGGTCAGCCGGCAAGAGGTGGTGTAATACGGTAGTGGGGGGCATGCAAATGGCCGGGCTATACTTGGCCACGATGCGGCCGGCCGCGACCGTGGGAAAACTATCGCCTGTGGCGAGACTGACGCAGGACCGTATTAAGGTTTTCAGAAAGATAGTAACACTTGTATAGGTCCAATTTATCCCAAGGGGCAATATTAATAGTGTAATAGACTCGTATCCTCATGACTGAGGATCGCGACAGCATGAGGTCACTCGGTGTACGAGGGCCCTCCATGCGGTACGGTTTTCGGCCATCAGGATAGATGTCAGTTTGGGAGACCTCTTTAACTGCATCGATCCACGGGGTCGGTGATTTTCCACGGCTCCTTCTTCCTTCCACGTGGCCTACGACGATGAGCTTATCGAGGTTATCCGGTTCCCGTCTGGCCACGTGTCCAAAGTACTGGAGGAGACGCTGCATGCACACAGTTGATAAGCGGGTCTTCATATCCAACTCAGACAGAATGGATGCATTAGCGCGGTGTCCTGTCCACGAGACTCACAGCATTTTTCGCCAGCACCACTTCTAAAATCCATCATTCTTAGCTCGAATGCGTGCCTTCGGCGTCCAGGTCTCCGAAGCGTAAAGAAATATAGAGAATATAAGGGTCCGCATGAGTTTGTCTTTTTGCTAAATCCTCTGTTCCTCCTTCTCTAGACGCTTTACAGCTGATTTTGCGATTTGGACTCTCCTTACTACCTCCTTTTCGCAGTTTCCATCACTTGTTACCATAAGACAGAGGTAAATAAACTCCTGTACGGTTTCCAAATCACGTAACTCCCAGGTTCTCTGTAAAGTGACCGCTCTATCTACAAAGATCAGCTTGGTTTTAGCACGATTTATTTTTAGGCCATATTCTGCACTTATTCTCTCTACTCTTTGGAATCATAAAGCTTCAAAGAGTTTGCATAACAAAATTTGAAAATCGATCTAGGTCCGTCGTCGTCGTCCAGTGGCCAATTTTCTTGTTGTTAAACGTTGTAAAAAATTACCTTTTTTTCCCCACTGCTCAACTAGACTACCCAACTTTATTCTAAGCCAACTTTATATATTTTTCCTCGCATTTGTGATGAAAAGTAGAGTGTTCAACTCGAGTGGTATCAATAGATCACTTATAACTCTTGTATAACAATCTGCTATTAGCACTCCTCGTGCTTTGAAACGTAGTTAATAAAGTCATCGATTTCAGCACGACGATAGATTTGTGCAACCAATATATTGTTATGTACTATTTTCCATTTTTTCTACAATATAGGCAGGCCTATCCCTAATACTGGAGTTTAATACTTCATGGTGCAAGTCACCAAAATCGGATTGTATTTGATCAAAAAATAGAAGAAGAAAATAAGTATTTTCCAAGTCCGACCCCGTGGCGACCGCGAGCGCGTGACGAGCGGTCGGCGCGCGCCGCAATCACGACTCGACGCGCGACTGAACGCAACCACCGCGCGCACGTAACCAACGCCTTAACCACAACCAAAAATAAACTTTATGTTTTAATCAATAAATCTTAGAATTGCAGTTTGGATAGAGAGACAGTCCACTTTTTGTTGCTTCTTTTGAAAACAAGTCTTGTTTTTAAAGTAATAGAAGTTATAATTACAATAGCTGTAGAGGAACAGTGAAGATCTAGGCTGCCAGTGTCTATTGATTTTGAAAGATATGCCATTACGATAATGTTGGACATTGTAGACAGACAAAATCAACTGTGACCTAAAATTTTGGTATGAGTGCCATATCATATTAATTTATACACGCATATCTTGAAACACAATGTGTATTGCCACTAATAACTCCACACAATATTGTTTAAGCAATGTATGAATTAATGTATTTAGTTGAAGATCAGTGTCAGACATTTGGAGACTGCTTTATCTTATTCCCAAAAATAAAACAAAGTCTTGTTTAATTAAATTATCATTGACAAGTTTAAGTTCGTAGCCTTATGGTACCTATGGTGTAAATAAGTTAACTACGAAATCCATTCTTTCCTTAAATTTATTTTCCTCAATTTGGTTGGAGTAGCGATGGCTAGGCGCAATCCTTTGCAGTATTTCCCAAACTCTATTAATTACTCAGTACTCGTTTCCTAACTATAAAGCAACCTTTTTCACACCAGATGGCGCTCAACTGGACCATCAAAAAACTATCTCCATCCATCCATTTAGTTGCGATAGTTTTTGTCTGATCAATTAAGCCGCTTGCATTCAACCGCGCGAGGTCACGTTTTTAATCGCTTTTTGTTTAACTTTTTTCTGTGCGAATGCGAAATTCAAACTTTTTGAAAAGATAGCGGTGCTGTAATTATGTGTGATCGTCGATTGTTTTTTTCATCGGCTGTTACGTTACAAAGTCAATAAACGAAGAATGAGGTGGGTCTTTTTGGACTTTTTCTGTTACGAAGTCTGATAGGATATCCTAGTCTGTCTACTCTCTACAAAATCTGGGGGACTCATAAAATATTGTATAACCAATAAAAGTGTCGTCAGCTGTAGGCAGTATTGAGTAATGCTAGTAGGAAACACATGTTTATTTCTAGCAGCTCGGTGCTGTTGACAATTAATTAATAAGTTCCCAATGTGTAATGTTGTATAATGGAATTTAATAATGTATTAACTATCAAAGTAAACAAGTAATTCAGATCTCAATTAACGAGTATGAATTTAAAATAACATTAATTTAAAAAGTAATTTACCATGCATTGTTATAAAAAAGACATCATCCAGTAATTTAAACACACTTATGTATTCACTTCTCAAGCTTACGCGCTCACTAGACATGATATAAAACACTTTTAACCGTCCCCCGTGACCACGACAGCTGCAAAGGTGCCGAAACGTCGGGAAAATCAAAAATCAAACCAAATACCAACTAATTACCAAAGTACTTTCAATAAAACCGCGCTAGTATCCGTTAAAAGTGTTTTATTTCACACTTATGTAATTTGATTTTTTGGTTTTCTTTGGCTACAGAATTTTATGGCTGTTATTTTAAACGAAATTAAAATTTTATAAAATGAATTAAAACCTTATAAAATAAAATTAACAGCTAGAACATATTGCATCAATAATACGAATTCATAGAAAAATTTAGAACCATCAACAACTTAACACCTTTTTATAAACTTTGCTTGTTCTTTACAACATAACCTTTGTAGCAGATTAAGTTACGGAGAAAATCCCACCATTACTTACATAAAATGGATAAACTCATCCGATTTAAAACAGCATGTCCAATCGACAAGTAGCCACATCTTATGCAACCCGATCAATCAATAATCAATTTAGCGTGGATCCATCCGATACTGTGCTTGTACAGTTCACCAGACGATCAGGAAATGTCCACAATTGATTTCAATTGCAGTTATGCTCGCTGTCCACTTAGGGTCAAACTATATTGAATCACGCGACTTTTCTTTTCCATAGGCTCTTTACACCGGCCGTTTAGAAATTAATGTTGCTTGTCAGAGATGTCATTTTATTACCGGTAACATCCATTAATCTGTAACATCCATTTTGTAAAAATGATATTTTTTTATTTCATTTTATTTTTTATTCAACAAAACTTAGTACTACCATTACAGATTTAAGAAAAATATAAAATTAAAATTATTAAATATAATATAAATTTGTTATAGCTATGGAAAACAATAATTGGCTTATTTAAGACTTATATGTAATTACTCAATCTGTACCTAATATAGCTGTTGGTTTTCTGAATAAATCATAAATAAATAAATTACCTAATTATGATTAATTCTGTGGCTAGTGCGAGAATACCGTTCCGCAAAGACCGGCTGGGGATGTACGTGAAAGCGGCCGATTGGTTTTCTCGCTCTAACAAATGATGATTCTGAGTATCGGAAAGAGACAGAGCTACGAAAAATGCGATGTGGAGCGGACTAATGTAGCTTAACCCTAACCAGAAACAATACTCGAGATTCGTGATAAATTCTTGCGAAAATAACACGAACGTCAGTTTTTTGCCCTCATCACTGCAATAAAATGAGTTTCAAAACCTTATTTGTACGGTTCTTTATTTGATTTAAAGCTTTCAATTTTATTATTTAGGAACAAAATCTTAACAACAGTGTTAGGTGTATCAAAAATATCTCCAATAAAATAAAATTGATTGTACCGAATACGTGTTGATAGTCAATTTTATTGGAATAACGGGTACAGTACATATATAAAAAATTTAGCCATGGTGCTAAATTAAACTGTGATGTGTGTTAGTTTTGAGTAGGTATCTACTCAAAACTAACACAGCCACATGAAAACTATATTGTGAAAAGATGTGAAGATATAAAAAGTAATGTGTACTCCATTCCGGTTTATAAATATTTTAATAAATTGGTACGTCTCTTTTAGTTCATAAGGATAGGAAAAGAACAGGTTGATATTAGAAAATGCAAAAAGAAATGTGTTCTGATCTGTTAACTATAGATGACAGACATCACCGATTGTGTGTACAATCCATTTCATAGCTACTAAGCTACTTGATGCATTTATTTAAAATCATTGGAAAGATTTTTGTATACACACAATTTAAGAGTGCGTTAACAAAATCGGATCATTTCCGCTATCAATATTTAAATCGTGATTGCACCGATGATTTCCGCAGTAGTCACAATAAGCCGAAGGAAAGCGGTAAAAATTCCGCCTTTGTGAATAAAGAGGGCCCATTGAATGAAATAGGCTTACGTAAAACTGGACGCAACGCGGTGGAGCTGTGAACAGATCAGACACTTTTACTTTTGCCCGAGATACCAGTGGAAATGATTCATGAATCATTCAGATAAAACAATTTTCAGGAAGTTAAATATGTTTGTAGCAGAAAGGCTAATAAATCATCATCTAGGTCTAGGTAAAAACCAACTGTCCATAGAAGTCTCTGCTGCAAAGTGTGTACTTGTAGCTATATTTTCATTTTTTTTTCCTGTAAATTTAAATAGGTAAGCTTGGTATTACACAATATGTACATTACATGCAGTGATGGCTCTTGTATTTTATTCAGATAGAAGTTTATTGCAGTCATTATGTCCAAATAAATTCAAATGCACTATTGTAACAACATTATTGGGCTATGAATAAATGAATTATATTATATATTTAAAAAAAATAAGTGGTTAATATTCAGACCTCCTTGTCTAAAAATACCTTATAATGGTGGTGCAGACTGGCGTGAACTATCAGTGACAATACTGTTTTTAAGCTGATTATTTACGCCAAAGGAAACTCTCACCCAAATGTCGTCCGTGCCCACAATTTTGCACCAAAACAAATCGTGATGATCGATACTAAAAAATGCCAAGGCAACCAGTCCATAACGAAATTTGGAATAATCTTAGAAGCTTGTAGCTACAGATAAATGACTTGCATAAGTCTCAATTGCACTTCGAATTTGAAACTTATTTCAATGGAATAGGGACGGTAGTATTGCAGATAATGTTACTAATACTGTTTTGCAGACTGTACTTTGATATTTTCACTGGTTCCCACGGTGCGCGCACGCAACTGCCGCAGCAAATAGATACGGGAAGACTCAAGTAAGAATTTTGATTTTAGCTTATGCAGTGCTGTGATTCTGTTTCATAATAAATGGATACCGTTCGCAATGCATTTAATTATATTAAAAAACTCGGCTTAACGTGTTCACGTTAACCTAAGTTTGTAAATATTATCACAGTTATGAAAGCTGTATTGATCTAAAAAAAATATTATGTGTATTGTACCGAATTACACGATACAAATTTACATAATAGAAATAGCCTGACATTTCTCTTAATCGTGCTAGGCTCTGACTTTTTGCTCGGAAGGAAGTAAATAAACTAATTGTCTGATTAGTTACAGGTTTTCTTATCGACTAACTTTTTCTACTTTTTTACTAATGTCGCTCAGATCGTCTGAATAAAATAAATATCTAAATCTGTAAACAGTATTCTAAAAGTACGGAATGAGATACTGCGTATCTGATTGTCAGCGATCCCGAGTCCAATTAGAACGACCGAACTAATACTAGGTGCGCACGCTCCCGCTTCTTAATCGGTTCTTCGGCCACAAATCTCGGAAACTGGGCAATTGTTAGTCGCTTACTACGAAGAGTACCAAGGACATTAAGCAATACTTGAAAAGTATATAATGTACCTGTCACAAAAGGCTACTGCTTTAAAGCACGATAAACTGCCCTTTCCTTATTTTTCTTTCTGTTCTGTGTAAATAAATGGTTGCCTGGAAGAAATTACTTTTCAGCGATAAGGCCGCCAATTGTTCCACTTTTGTACTGTTCTTGTATGTTTTTGTTATGGTGAACAATAAAGTATTTATTCATTCATTCAATCAAAAGGCGTAGATGTAGATTATGTAGAAGTTTCAAACCAAAAAATAAACATTGTGTTAACCTCAAACTAAGTGATAAACTCAGGGTCTATTGTAATAAAAAAAATGTATCCTTATTATCACTATAAAAGACGAGACTGTATGATGTTTTTCTTTCTATAAGGCTCTAATTTAAGAATTTGGCTTCTTAAAACCAAAGTTTACATCAATATTAATGCTTTCATTCTTTAGGTTTAGATTTCGTCTTTGGAAAAACGCAAATTTCGTTTGAAATGGGAATACACAATCATATACTTGCGTAGCTAGTTACATCCTGGGTAATACTTAGATACAGCTGATTCTGCCTGGAAACACAAGGTTTCTGGAAATCTAAAATATTTGACGTTTATCCTTCTTTTACTTTAGAATAATTTCTGACATTTTCCTTTCTGTGACATTTAGTATTAATAATTTTGATTCTACAATTAGACCCGGCCTCAAGGAAATTATAAGTATACCTACTTGTTGTACGAAGTACTTATAATTTCCTTGCCTGGTTCTTTTTATACTGAAACTTTTTTATTTTTTTTACTTTTTGTATCTGTCAACCAAATGACAGATCAATGCTAAATCGGATGTCAAATTTACATTTCGTTTTCCTAATTTCGCAAAAAGGTTTATGCAGGCACGTTTTTAAATTTCATAGTGACTTTTCTGCCCTTTGAAAACTGAACGTGGATAACGGAACGTTTTTCAATGACTCGTTGTTTCAGTATTCGTAATTAAATAACTTTTTTCTACATGCGCGCGTCTAATAATAACACAGAACTTGATCAATGTAGCAAATATTAGGCGTTGCTTTTAAGACTAAATTTAATGTTATACAAGGAAGCATTTTTTCTTTGCGTGCAACATATTTTTATTTTTTTAGTATGTATCAATTTTTATTTTTTTTATCAATTTCAGTCGAAGTCATAGTAATGTTTATTTACAGACCATACAACAAGTACTACTACATAATGTCTGTGGTTGGTACCTACCACAAATTCAAGACTTTTTTAGCTGCCAAGAAAGAAAGAAGGGTGCAAGAGTTTTTATAAATTCTAAAGGTGCGCGTCCACTGCATCGGAATCGGGCTGGACGGAGCGTCGCCATTTTTCACTTTGTATGGATTTCCACTGCGCGGAAATGTTGATGCAGTGCACGCAGTGCCATAAATATCAGGATACAAATAGTCAAATCCGTCCGCTCCGATCGCGATTCAGTGGACACGCAACTTTAAGGATAGTTAATAGGATTATCTGTTTTTACTCCTATCGTCAGATAATAGTTTTTTCTGTAATAAATAAGTCACCGTTACACGAAACGTCCATTTAATAACCCATTGTTTTTAAAATCGTTAGATAACAAATCATAAGAAATAGCGATGGAGATATTTTTACATTTAATACAGACAGACATTACATATTACAGACATATTATTATACTTTAATATCTTCTAAGATCGGGTATTACTACTCAACTATTTTGGTGACTTCGAGACTCGGAGCTTTAAAGCTCAACTTTTTTTGGTGTTGCCATGTTTAGTATTAAGTAGACATTTTTTGTATTAGTTAAGTACTTTTAGTCTTATCACAGAATATATAATATGGTATGGATTACAGCGTAAGTATATTATTAATTCAGGTGTTATTTTAGAATTAATTAGTTCCAAATCAAACAATAATTCTATTCTGTTGTATTATTATTCTTTTCGTAATAGTGTTACTTTTATTACTTTTATCACTTTAAGTACTGTTAACCTTATTTACCAAAGAGTTCTACTCAAAAGCAGACAAATGTGTCGTAACTTTGGAAGTTTTTAATTCCGCTACCGCTTCTGACAAGCACAACAAAAAGCGTGACTAGAGTAATCCTAGGCGTGGCCTCACTACCGATAGCCATTATTGGTATTTAATCGCCCTCTCAATTAGCTAGGACTTGTTTCATAATTAATTAGCGTTCTGTAAACCTTTCATTGAAACGTTTCTTCTATTTAGACGCAAATGTACTTGATCTATTTGATCTCACTTGTGTTACTTTCCGTACTCTGTTAGGATTTTAGCTTTTAGACAATTATATTTTAGCGTGTTCCGACGATGAAAGCGAGCCACGTGCGAACACCATTACGTTAGCTTAGGTTAGTGTTTTGAACACTTCCATAATGCTTGTATGAATGTTGCATGCTTGCATGATTGTATGCATGCATGCATGCTTTTTCTTGCATGCTTGCTCGCTTGCATGCCTGTATGCTTTCTTTCATGTTTGCTTGCAAAATGCTTGCCGGGGGGTGCAGGGGGCTGGCCCCCCTGCTCGGGGGGGTCGGGGGGCCTGAGGCTTCCCGCTATAAAGAAAATTTCTTAATACGAAAACCATTAGGTTAGGTTAGTGTTTTGACTCCCTGATGCTTGCATGCATGCTGCATGCTTGCTTGCATGCATGCATTCCATGCTTTTGTATGCATGCATGCCTGCTCTTGCTTGCATGCAAGTATGCATGGCCTTGTTTGCATGCGTGCCATGCAAGCATGCTTTTTGATCTTGAATGTACTTGTATTGTCATGTTTGCTTGTGTGCATACTTGCTTGCTTGCTTGTAAGCGTGCATGCTTGATCACTTGTATACTTGCATTCTTGAGTGTAAAAAAATATAAGATAAGCAATTAAAAAGACAACGACAGGTTTATTTGCTCATTCTTTATTTTTAATTAACAAAAACATAACTTTTAGTGTTTCGTATTCTAAATCAAGTGCAATTGTTATTAATTTTTGGTAAAATCGTTCAAAGTGTTTGATTAAATTGAGTAATTTTCAATTTATAAGTACTAAACAAAACGGTTATTCCTATAATGATTAAGGGAAGTGAACATTCGGCGAAAAAAATATTAGGCGTTACACAAAATTGTGCGAATCGTTATTTAGTACTTTTAAACATTAGGGATTATGAATAGTTATGTTTTATGATGATTTGGGAAGTAAACATGCGGCGAAAAAATTTTAGGCGAAGTGAAAATAGGCTAAACAAATTTAGGTCAAATGAAAATTGTGCAAATAGTTTTTAGGCCAATAATTAGTGTGCCAAAGACAGTTACGACAAAAAAATAGACATTCCAATATATACACCCGTATTAGACCAAACCAAATTATTTAAAATTTATAAAAAAAAAAACAAAAAGGTGTTGATATAAGTAACAAGAAAATAATATAGAACACTGAAAAAAATCTCATAGATGTACTTACATAACTATTCAAAAACTGGTCTTAGGTGTATCTTGATGTTTCCCACCTTATGAAGCTCCACGACACATTTTCTCGCTATGTGTCCCGCCCATACATAAATATTATTGTTAATAATAGTCGATTTTAAAAATAATAGGTAGTCGGAAAACCCTTAAAATTTTTGTTTACTGCTAAGCAATTAACTTTTTTAGTAATAGAGTCAACAAGTTTTTAGGTACTAGATACCGAATATTTCTTTCACTGACGTTTTTTTCTGTTAGAATTATGGCTTGTACGGAATAGTGCTTGATCTTCAATCTAATTTCTTTATCTATTTTAAAGTAAAAAATAACGCAATTTCACAGTTCACAGTAGGAACGGCAAAATTTGTTGGTTTCCACCAAAAAATGTAAATCTTAAAAAAAAAACAAGACAAGTTTCAATCTTTGTAACATCTCGAAGGTTCGCTCAATAAACGATTTAAACTTTGAAACATCAACTTGGCCTTTTTGCACTGATATTGCTTCAGTACAAAATGTTTTTCGATTTAAAAATTACTTTTTCCTTGTTAACGTCAATTGTATTTCAATAAACTGCCTCAATATTGCAGTTTCAGAACAAACTATTTAATGCTAATCAGCGACAATTTATGATTTATTAGGTACCTACTGTTGATTGATATAAATTTCTGAATTGTTTTCACAAAGAATTAAATTAAGAGGTTTGTTTCTATTCTATCACTATCTGTAGTAAAGTAAGAATAACTTAATTTCCTTAACTTTCAATCTATTTTTATTAAATTTTAGAAAATACACACACACCTACAGACTGCCCAAAAAGTTTCTAAAAAAAGCTTAACCGAAACGGAATGGTTACAGTAATCACGCTATGCAGTTTTTCTACATCAGGCGCGGAAGTTAAAAGAGGTATTAGATAAAACAAAGTTAAAGAATTATAATGGCAACATTCCAGTGGCCATTGACTCCTACGGGCAACAGTCAACGTGAGAACTGTCAACAAGGTTATGATACAAAGAATTTCTCTTGAATATTTCATCAAGCACAGCTCTAATTCCTTTATTATCTATTGAATTAAATTAAACCTTCATGTGGACGTTATAAGACACGCTTTCCTACATAGCATGCGTGCTCATCTCCCATGAAACTTGATCATAACTTATACTTAATAAAGAAAAGAACCATGCAAATATTATTTGTGTTGATTTAAGTCTCATGAAATTTTGGCAAACTTTTAAAAATTATGAGAATTAGAGAGAAAATTGCTGTAAGCTCTTAAATGTAATAAGGATGTTAAAAATGCAAAACAAATTTTAGTGTCAATATTTTATTATTTATATGTAATATTTTGTTCACTTTCAAGAAATGCTTGGGTGTCCTATCTTAGCATCTAATCTACGATAGATACGTAACAATCCTATAACATCGAAGATTACTAAAACGTATATCACAGTGTTAACTTAGGTACTAACTACACTATGGTACTTCTTAACTTTTTAAAGTAAATGCTTTAAACAACCGACGCGGAAGACGTTGAAGTTAGGAATATCAAATAACAGATTACGTTAAAACAAAAATCTTATTTTATTATTAAGTTAGAAAAAAACAAACTTCAACAAGCAAAGCGAGTAAAACTCATGCAACGATTGAATACACATCGGTTCTAGGAACAAAAAACAAAACAATGTCTGTGGTTATCGCACACGAAGTCACACGATTTCCTAATTCAAATTTCCGATTAAAAAGTTTGTATATCACTGTCACATTTGTGGCATCAGAAATCTTGTTCGGATTCTAGTGTGTTGAGGTCGAGATCATGCAGGTAGTAACGGCAGCGGTCACCAGGGCCGCCACATCGGCTGGGCGGAGTCGATGGTTTCGGAGGCGGGGCTGTGCGGCGGCGAAGGCGGCGCGTACGCACGCTTGGCGAGTGCCACTTCGGCGTCGAATGGTTCCGCTGCCCGTTTGACACCTCTTTCTGGCAATGATGTCCTTTGCATTGGTGGATGTGGCATGACTTGTGGTTGTGGACCCGTTGGCTGTGGTGGAGGAGCAGGCGCGATAGGCTGCAAAGGCGTCGGCCTCGCCACGCCATTGGGAGGCTGCGGCTGCACTTGCGAACTCTCCAGCCTCCTTATACAATTACTCAAATGCTGCAAAAGCCTCGCACCAGCTTGAGGGTCCACTGGGCCTTGGCGTTGCATCGCGTTCGCTGCCAACGTAGCGTTCGCAATAAACTGTGACACTTCCGTAGCACACTGCGTAAATCCTGCGCGGAAGCGCTCCGCGTACGACATTTCGGGTTTCAACACTAACTGTCCTCGGCGTTTGAGGCTGTGGAGGTGGCGGACTGTCAGCTCTAATATGTCAGCCTTTTCTAACTTGGAGACGTTCTCGCCTTCTGCTTGTAGAGCGGTGACCATAAGATCTTTGAGTTCGTCGAGACATCGGTTGATGCGGGCTCGCCTTTTCCTTTCGAGCATGGGTTTCATGACTTTTCTGTACTGGTAGGTTCTGGAAACGGGTTCTTCATCATGTGGGTGCGCGGGCGGGTGGTAGATGCCGTGCGGCGACATGGCGCGGGCGGGCAGGATCATTGGTGTTGCGCGCGCGGCGGTCTGTGAGCGAATGGGTCGCGCGCCGCCGACCGCGCCGTTTTTATGTGCCTACTGATTGTGACAAAACGCCCGTGATAAACGTACACAGGGGTGGCGCTCTCAAGTTAGAGAATTATTATTTTGTACTTAAGACGCTCTGGCTGTCACCTGGTGTACCTATATAACGTCTAATAATAAATGTGTTACTATTTTATGAAATACATATTACAAAGGAGCTATTCAACAAAAAAATGCTAATCAATTTTCGACTTTCCTTTACTAATAACTTGGATTTAAATTTTAAACTCATGTGTCGTAAAAGTATTTAAAGGTACTTAGTTATTTATCATTAATTTTATAACTAATTAATTGTAAATTGTCTTTTAACTAAACATTTGTTAAATTTTGACATAGGTTAGGTTTTGAAAACAATAGTGAATGAACATAGTGGTGACCACATAATTATTCTATATTAAAGATCCAACTGATCTGATCAGCATTCTAAGAGATGTAAAGATCAGACTGGATTTCTATAAAGTTTTATGTTATTTTCACGGTTTTGTAAGACATTCCTTACATCTTAGAAAGCTGATCAGTTCAATTAGGTGTATAAAGCGATCTGGATCTCCTCCATTCATTTCCTGGGCCATCAGATCATGGCTCGGTCTTCAAAATTTACCTTATTTGTATGAAAAATTATTGGTGTCCTTAATTATGTGGTCTTTATTATTTATTTTTTTATTTTATGTCAAATATTTATTTTACACTTATATTATTTTGATCCACTGTTATGAACCTAACGTTGTTTTTACTATACCTTAGCAGAGATCCGCAAGTAACATAAATACGATCACCTACGGGACATTACGTACGATATCATATAATTTATCGACTTTTTTCAGCAGCTGTCTCTAATCATTACTTTTGTACTACTCTCGTATTAAATATTGCACCACGTTTGCAGACCAGCTGTTTGCATCGAGGGGCCAGCTGATGGCACCTGGTTGGCACGCGTTCCCACGCGCTCCCTCCAAAGATGGCCCCCAACCGTGTGACGTCACCGTGCTTTGTCGGGAAGACTCGTGGCGGGGCATTATTAAATCTTTACTGTCATTTATGCCATTATAAAATACTTTTTAAAAGAAGAATAAAAAATATTCTGCGATATTTATTTGATATCTCAAATTGAACAAACTGTTTTTAAATATTTTTCTAGAAAGATATTTTCTATTGTTTATTATCATGGTAATCTATATTTTTTTCTTTTTCTACTTATAAATAAAAATATACTTTCAAAAGCAAATTTTCATGTTTAAAAAAAGAAAACTACTCTTCACTAAGTGTAATAACGATTTACTACTCCTACTCTTCAAATCTCGAAAAGCAATAAGTAGTTACTTACAATTTGTACGTGTAACAAAGTTTTGCGGTTAATAAATTTAAATCCCTTACGCGTAGGTGGCAACCCTAAGCTTTGTAACTCAGCTCTCGACACGAGGCGGTGTCGCGATTGGCTTACCGAGGTGCCGAACTGAAAAGTGTTTAGCTGTATTTTTTTACGTGCCTACCCTAAATGAAAATGCGGCGTGGCGAAGAAGGAAATATAGTATATACATATTTTTAATTAAAAAACTACAGACAGATTTATAGAAATGCCAATATTAGAAAAACTTTTAGAAGATTATAGCTTTATTCTGATACACAAGTTTACTTATTTTACAAGTCGAGTCAAGGCTATACCTTTTTGCAATAAATATTAAATCATTTTAATTTATTCGGCACACAGTTTATGTCAGTAATAATTTTAAAAACTTTTTTTATAAAAATGGCGTACCTACCTTATACCTACTTATTTTTATTCACCTGAAAATATCCTTGTCCGTTGATGATTCTCTAAGGCCGAAGTAATTGCAGTTAAATGATTAAGTTTATCCTAATTATTAATTATAGCAAAGATCTGTCGACTTATTACTAATTCTATTTTATAAGATGATTATTTCCGATAACATTTAATGCGTGCACTAACCATTATTATAAACTGCTTATCTACTGCGAAATGCCATGAGCAGTTTTCATAACATAATCCGTCTTAAAATAAAAACATCCATCCTAATTAGTTAGTCAAAACAATAACACGACTATCACCTTGCAAAGGTGTGAGTGGTTCCCAGCACCGCTAGCCGAGTCGACACCGACCTATTGTGCGGTCGAAACCGCCGTGACGCTACTTACTCCAATTCTGTCTCATCCACCCAGACGCCGAAACGACTTAAGTCGATTAAAGACTCTTCATGCAACGCTCGAAGACCCGTTACTTACTCCCGTCGACACTTACGCCGTTCTTCTAGCGATGGTGTATTCCAGCGCGCGGGAAAAAAGACGTAAGTGTCACTTGTGGCTGTTTCTATTAAGACGTTTGGAGCCGCGGGCCCGTGTCGTGGGAAAGCCCGTGCCGAGCGCGTTCCCACACACTCGCCGGCACAAGCCAACCGATAAATTATCATAATTCCATTGTGAGTGAGACGGTACTAAGAAATTTTATACTTCATCAATCGCTGAGTTGAATACATTAGCGCGTGGGCTCGCTTTGTCGACGGCAGCCAGGATACACCGACCGACCCACCCTGGTGACTCCTTATTTTTTCTATCAAGTATCTATTTTATTATGACTGTAAATTCTAAGAGGTCTATGTAATGCTGTTGATGGCTTATTTCATGTTCGCGTAAAAAAAACACTGAAACGAATGCCGTGTTCGGTGACTCAACAAATGGTAACATTGCGAATGGGGAAGATGAGTGTAATTATTTTATAATATAGAAAAATCAAACGTAAAATCTAAAAAATAATGGTGAAAGAATTTTTTAGATATCTCAAAAACTGAATTTTTTATTAATTTTCAAAGTTGAATGTTTTTAAAATCAGCGCGGTCTTGACCGTTTAAGGCGTGACGTCACATCGCCGGTTACGTCCGCCGAGATGTTATAAAACAAAGTCTTTCCGCCGCATCTGTCTATCTGTTCGCGATAAACTCAAAAACTACTAAACGGATTTTCATGCGGTTTTTACCAAATGATAGAATGATCCTTGAGGAAGGTTTAAGTGTATAATAAGTTAAGGTTTTATCTAAATTGGTAGAAATATGACGATAATAGTTAAAGATTTTGCCAAAAATTAAGCCGACTGGGAGCTTGCATCGAAAACGCTGCATAAAAATTTTGAGCTATAACAAAATAATGTATGATGGAATTGTTTCTCTTTTATAGATCTACAAAAAAGTCCGCGATGGCATATATCTATCTTTTAAGAATAGCTCACTATACCCATTATAATCTTCTAAAAAATCGGTCACATACAATGCGGTAATTTGGAAAACTATTTAGAAGGATACAGTATTAATCCTTATCAACTTAAATACGTCTGTTACCTGAAGCATTTCATGCACATTATTTTAATCGTTAACACCATACTATTTAAATTAATATCTTAGGAGTTGTCGCAAAAAATAACGCGAGCGAAAATAAATTCATGCGCGTCTTCTGGAGCAAAGGTAACGACTGTACGATATTTGTTTTATTTTAGGGTGTGCAAAAAAAGAGAGAAGCGAAGCGAGGGCGGGTCGCTAGTACACTTAAAATACTTGTTTAAAACAGTGTATTTTTTCAAGACAATATGAGACTATGATGGAGCCAGAAGGTGGCCATGGGAACTCTGTAATAAAATGAAGAAACCCTATCGAGTTTATGCTCGTTTGATTCGTCTTGACATGGACTCTGGTACTAGATGATATCCAAGTTCTGATGATGGAGCCAGAAGGTGGCTATGGCAAATCTGTAATAAAATGACGAAACACCGTCGAATTAATTTAGGCTCGTTTGGTTTGGCTTGACAAGAACTCTGGTCCTAAAAGATATCTAGGGTGATGATGGAGCCAGAAAGTAGCCATGGTATCTCTATAATAAAACGACCCAAACCAGTGAGTTTGGGCTCGTATAATTTGTCTTGACAAGGACTCTGGTTCTAGATGATATCCAAGGTTTATGATGGAGCCAGAAGGTGGCCGTGGGAACTTTGTAATAAAACCCTGACAAAACGACGAAACACCATTGAGTTTAGATTCGTATGATTGGTCTTGACAAAAACTTTAGACAAAATCCAAGGATGATGGAGCCAGAAAGAGCCCATGGGAACTCTGTTATAAAATGACGCAATACCCTAGAATTTAGGCTGGTTTGTTTGAAACGATCCCAAATTCAATGGTGTTGTGTCGTTTTATTACAGATCTCTCATTACCATTTTCTAGCTCCATCATGAGACCCTGGGAACCATCTAGAAATAGGGACTAAGGTCTTAGTCAAGACAAATCAAACAAAACCAAACTCGATGAAGTTGTATGGTTTTATTGCTGTGAACTTCTTCTGGCTCCATTTTAAGACCCTGGAGACCATCTCCCATCATACATAGTACTTGTCAAGGCAAATCAAACCATTCTAAACTAGATCATGGTGTTGCATGGTTTTATTACAGAGTTCCAGTGACCTTCTTCCGGCTCCAACATCAGAACCTGGAAACCATCTCCCACCATAGTACTTGTCAAGGCGAATCAAACGATTTCAAACTAGAATATGGGGTTGCATGGTTTTATTACAGAGTTCCTGTAGTCTTTTGCAGGTCCATCGTCAGAACCTGGACACTGTTTCCCAACAGATTACTCGTCAAAATGAATCAAACGAGCCCAAAGTCGATAGGGTTTCATGGTTTTGATACAAAGATCCTGTGGCTTTCTTCCGGCTTCATTATCAGACCCTAAAAACTATTTCTCAATAGAGTACTCGTAAAGACGAATCAAACGAGCCCAAACTGGATGGAGTTGCTTTTTTATTACAGAGTTCCTGTGACCTTATTTCAGCTCCATCATCAGACCCTGGATTCTTTTTTCCAACAGAGTACTCGTCAAGCTCAAGACGAATCAAATGAGCCCAAACTCGATGGGGTTGCATGGTTTGAATACAGAGTTTCTGTGGCCTTATTCTGATTCCATCATCAGACTCTAGAAATCATCTCCCATCATAGTACTTGTCAAGGCAAATCAAACGATTCCAAATTATATCAGACCCTAGAAACTAATTCTCAGCAGAGAACTCGTCAAGATAAATCAAATGAGCTAAAACTCGATGGGATTGCATGGTTTTATTACAGAGTTCCTGTAGCCTTTTTCAGGTCCATCATCAGACCCTGGACACTGTTTCCCAACATAATACTCGTCAAAATGAATCAAACGAGCCCAAACTGGATGGAGTTGCTGTTTTATTACTGAGTTCCTGTGACCTTCTCTCAGCTCCATCATCAGACCCCGGATTCTATTTCCCAACAGAGTACTCGTCAAGACGAGGGGTTGCATCAGACCCCGGATTCTATTTCCCAACAGAGTACTCGTCAAGACGAGGGGTTGCATGGTTTGAATACAGAGTTCCTGTGGCCTTCTTCCGACTCCATCATCAGGCTCTGGAAACTATCTCCCATAATAGTACTTGTCAAGGCAAATCCAACGATTCCAAATGATATCAGACCCTTGAAACTACGAGTATTTCTCAACAGAGAACTCGTCAAAACGAATTAAATGAGCCAAAACTCGATGGGGTTGCATGGTTTGAACACAGTGTTCCTGTAGCCTTCTTCCGGCTCCATCATCAGACCTTGGACCTCATCTCCCATTCCTATCAGAGTACTTGTCAAGACGAATTAAACGAGCACAAAAGTCGATGTGATTGTATGGTTTTATTATAGAGTTCCTGTGGCCTTCTTCCAGCTCCGTCATCAGATCAGCTGAATGATGATCAGCGTTGTCTTACAGTTCTGACCTATATTCAAAGTTTCAAGTCTAGCTCATTATAAAATCATTCCCAGTAATTAAACAAAGAAACAAATAAACGAGATAACGACCTAAGAAAATAAAAAATACCTCAAAAAATACCTGTTAAAACGTCAACTTGCGAAAGATACGTATCCGAGGAACTCTATGAAACTTTCTGTACCTACCTAATTTTATTGAAAAATACAGTGGTTGTATGAAAAATGTAAAATAACAAAACAAAAGTATCGAAATTAACAAAAGTAAGTTTACAGAGCCTGTCAATCACATAGTGTCGCTAAGCTCCCATACGCCCGCCGCCGCTGTCCATCGTACAACCGGCGACGTGACGTCATAGCCATTACTCGAACGACGCAATCAGATTCCGCGCGTCCCCAAATTGATTTGCTTATAAAAAATTCAATTTTCGTGATATCAACATATTTTTTTCACAGTTAGTCTTATAATTGCTTATACTTTTAATTAGGGCTAAAAAAATTGAATATTTTTTTATTTACATCTTCCCCAATCGATTTAAAAGTAAATACATATTTTAAAGTGATTTGTAAATGTTTGTCATCACATATAACCAATAAAACGTAAAAAACTTATGGAAATTCTATCGAATAAAGTTTTCGATTAACTACTTACTTACAACATAATCTCAATATTCTAAGCATTTTAAGTAACACAATAATATAAAAAATTGACTTAATTTTATTTTACAATATACAAATTTATAATCATCAACTGAAAAAATAACAAAAAGGTATAAAATAATGTTATTAAATTAACATAATTTGGTTCAGGATTATAGAATATTTCACTATACTAAATTGCATTGTAGGTAGGATGTATAGAGTGTCGTTACATTTGCATCAGATGCCTCTTCATCGCATTTTATGTACCAGTTTGGATACTTTCTTCAGAGCATAATGAGGTGATTCTTTACAACTTTGTTTAAACCTTCTTGTTAAGCTTACCTGAGAAAAGCTCGCTGAGGTCTTAGCAAAAGCTTTACCCGTAGAGAAAGATCTTTTCAAAGTTCTAAGATTAGTGCTCAAAGATAATGATCACACGTGCACACTGATATAATTTACATAAAACTTATTTGCATTTTGGTTTAATCTTAATTTACATAAAACTTATTTGCATTTTGGATTAATCTTGTTGTGATATAGCTGATGATTTTTCAGAAACAATGGATAGAGTATTCTTTACATATTACACAATGAGGTAAGTTTATTCTATTTTTCTCATTTAAAGGACGATACCGACGAAGCGATTCATTAATTACATAACCATTCAAACATACAAGTCGTACATTTAATAATATTCCCAATCCCAACATTTCCAGTAATTTACATTAAATATTGACTCGATTTAAAGAGTATTGAACCTGCGCCTGCGATACGGTCGCGGTTGACATTGTGTTGACTCTACCCCGGTATCTTCAGCTAATCTATAAAAAATCAACATAGAACCTTGTAGTATTTACTTTGAGCACTTGATATGGAAAAAATATGATTACATAAAAGTAAACAAGTGTGAGCTGATATTAAAGTCACATTAAGGTATCCTACTGTACCGATATGTGATTTATATTATAACATACTTATTAGTTTTGGGTCACACATAGGTACATACTTCGAGGTTTTCAAGTTCGGCATATTAAATTTAGTAACATATTTGAGGAATCTACAGATATATTTTAGAAATTATTTTATTTGTACATAAATAATAATTTATTGTCTACTTTGCTATTTATATTAATAGACTTTTACCAAGAATCAAAAAATCAAGTCACATCGTTGCTGTTTTGAATATTTCTTAGTCATTGAAAGCAACAATATTTTTTCTTATATTCTTATTTATGAGAGAAATTACAAGACAAAAGATATAATAATATCAAATAGTAATAAAGTAAACTATAAAAAACGCAACACTTGACAGCAATGGTGTTTTAAAAAATTAACGAGTATCGAAGATATTTACCTGGACCAAAGACCTTTAACGTCACGAAACCATAACAGGACATTTAGGCGTTTTATTCGCAGCGTACGCGCTGCTTACGCGCGACAAACGCACGGCTGTCATATGCATTGGATATAGTTAAACATAGATCATAAAAATTTGTTTTTAACACACTTGCTCGTAAAGTGAGCCCTAATACATCGCTTTTAGGGCCATAAACCGAGCTATAACAAACGCGTGCAATAATATATAAAACACTAGTTCGTAATAGAATTAACCCTACAAAGTTAAATTAGTACCTTACTGCAAGTTCTATGCGAGTAGACAGAGCATTTTCAATTTAGCCAGGTAGTTTTTTTATTTACAACAAAGAGGTTTTATGTTGCTGAAAATTCATATACATTTTTGGAATAAATAAATGTGTAAGTCCTTAATTAAGTCAAATAAATATAAATAATTATCAAATTATTCATAATTCACAATATTTTGTTATATTATATTAAAATATTTGCAATATTTTGCTTAAAATTATAATTTTGAAGTAGGCTGTATGCTCCTCACCCCTTTGTTCTCAAAATATTATTGCGTTGGGTGTGTGAAAAAAAAAACAAAAAAAAAACATGCGCGCCTTTTCCCATAATTATCATATTTTGTTTTTGTCGTATATGTTGCTGTGTGATAAATTACTTTGTTTTTTCCTCGCAAATTGTTGAAAAACGTCGTATGAAACTCGTGATCTCTAGCTTATTGCACACTCGGCTGAGTTACGCCCTCGCCTGCGGCTCGGGCTGCAACCCACAGCCTTGTGTGCAATGAGCAACCTAAGCTAACTTGTCTCATAATGTACTATTCTGTGTTCTGAGGATATAACAGATGCACATTATGCCGCAACTAAAAGGCCTGTATGTGAAACTAGCGTCTGACCTTGACTTCGTTTGCGTGGAAAGTTTTTATTCTAGCCTCGGGAACAGTTATTTTTTTGGGGATGAAAGATACCCTATGTCTTTTTCTGTGTCCATGACAACGTGTATGCAAAATTTCACGATGATCGGTTTGGTAGTTAAGACGTGAAGGCGTAACAAACAAACAAACAAACGAACTTTCGCATTTATAACATTAAGTAAGGAAGTAAGGATAAACCACGCCGCTTATTCCTTAAAATATTATGCCAATACTTTCTCTAACAAAAGTATTCATAATGTCATTATTAACTAACAATAACACAAACCCAACACCAAAAAAAAACAATAAAGCGTACGGGTACGGGTAACGAAAAGGAACCGCGTGTGCAAAGGCATTTTTATTTTTTTATTTTAACCAATATAAAAATAACAATGCCTCCAACGCACTTTCATCAAAAGATGCCGACAGTTATTACGGTTAAACAATAGTTGTTCAGCAGTAAAACTTTAACTTTTAGCAGATAAGCACGTGTTGTTCTAGATAAATACCGTTATTATTGACGTTAACTAATATTCTTTTGTTAAATATCCTATTTTCAAAACGATTTTTTGATTGTATTTATTTCATAATACGAATATTGTTGCTAAGCAAGAAGCGCTGATTTAAATCGTGAAGAAAACTTAAACCTGGTTAAAAACTGATGCTGTCACGTTTTTTCGTTATACGGAAATTACAAATGACTTGATTATACCAGAGTAAATGTGATCCGATCACTATTATAATTATCTCAAAAATTAAACATTTAAAGAATTAAAACATTAACGGTTTAAGATATCAATGTTGTTTGTTAGACCCCAATAAACTTAAAAAAATTACAACAGTTTAAATTAGAAATGACTCTCATAATCAATTACTTTTATCATTATAAAAATTGCATATAAGTAATTGCAGTATTACTTAATTACCATTGATTTGTATTGATTGTTGATTTATTTTGGACGTTGATTTATTTAAATATTGTGGGCCGTTAAACAAATAAACCATTTATGATTTAAAAGATTTGATTCTTTGATATATAGAATCAAATCTTATAAATTGTTGATTATATGGTGTTGGCATTTTGATTGTTGATATATTGATAATTGATGTTATAAAGTAAACCCGGGGCATGACCATGCCTGTCGTGGTAAATTCGCGTTGCGTCGAAATAACGTATTATCGAAGATTTATTGCTTCGTTTCGTAGCAACGTTTTTCGTAGTAGTTATTCATCGCAGCCACGTAGATCACGTAGATCCCACAGAGTAAACAAAAAACTTCTGACTCTACATAATTCGTAAAGTAGTAGTTGTAGTTTAGGTATTAACTTGAGCTGTTTGAGCGTACGCCTACCGCCACGCCTGCGCGGGCGCACACACTCTGCGTAAACATTCCACTGTTTACAAACGTCGCGATTGTTCAGTGCCACTTGTACTGTGGACGACAGGGAGACGATGACACTTGTCGCTTCGAATTTTTTTTAATGTCTCATTCAAAAATTGTGATTTAAGCATATAAGTGATAATATGAGTGAGTTAATTAGGTAGTAACTTAAGATAATTAATTAAATAGAAAAAATTCTATTAAAAATCGACTCACCCGTAGCCGTACCCGAATCCTGTTTGAGCTGCTACGGGTGAGTCGATTTTTTCTAGTATTTTTTCTATGTAATTCATTACCTTAGTATAAAAATAGCATTGTGAATGTCAAAAATCTAAAAATTCTATAGGTAATAACTTAGGTACTTTGATAAAAGAAAAGTGTTGAAAACTTTATCACGAGTCTTGCACTCAAAATTTCCAGAACCTAAACTTTAGGTTCTGGAAATTTTGAGTGCAAGCTTTAGTGCAAGTGCAGCTTTAGGTCCTAAAGCTTATTGTCTCTCTCTGAAAAATAATTATTGATTAGCATTATGGATTTATTATCGGATAACTAATTTTTCCAATTTTAAACATTTTACAATTATTTTCATACAGCATATTACTAAGAATCCATTGATGTCTGTCATGCATGATACTTGTACAATGTCTGAAAAATTGAAAGGAAATGGAGAGCAAATGCAAATATGAACATTTCTTGCTGTTTATAAACGAAAACGATTGTCCCGGATTTGTATGGTAAGAGGACATTTCCTGTTTAGCAATTATGAATCTTATGAACATGATAAAGATAATGGATACCTATTAGTGTCGATCATAAAATATTTTAATTTTTCAACATCATCGGACCTAGGTATTGATTTAAATTAAGTTTTTCGAATAACTTTTTCACAAGTATTTATCACCGCTCGAAATGTTCACTTTGCGATTGTACCTAATCAGTGTGAAGTTTCTTATTAACAACTTACTCGTTTAAGCTTTTTATTACATACCAGACTGAGATCTCTAACACATAAAATTCAGTTTAAACAATGGACGGACGGAATCCGTAAAAAGTTTTTAATTCGAAGTCATGGTCATTGAAGAAGTTCAAAACCCTTTCTCACTTTGAACCAAACTCTTCCCGTATGATCAGAATTAACCCTTCTTTTTTGCTAACCACGACTCGATCGAAGCTTCCTAATCAAAACGTGTTTTTATATTACGTTTTACGTTGTCATATTACGGGATTAATCAGGTCGTGAGAGGGTTACTAAACTCAGTGGAGAGTGAGTAATGAGTACCTTGATGAGTTCCCGTGTAACGTAACACTAATGCGCCCGTAAATGGGCTGGGCTTACTGGATCTTACTAAACTACATTTATAAGTGGTTATCATGAATATTTTGATTATAGCATATTTAACTAAAGGCTTTGTTGAAGAAATGAAACAAGTGATTCAGCTACTTATATTGGAATCGAGCATGATTTTAATAATTTCTAACTATGATTAGATAGATAGTCTTTATTTTTTGCAATGTTAATCTTACTGGTATGTGAAGCGACTATATCATTGTTTCGATTGGTTGTGATATGATGTTCCTGTGAAATTGGAATAGGTACCTATACCTATTTCATCTATTCACGGAAATAACTATTTCAGCAAAAGGTATTTCGAGTTTTTCAGAAGTATCTGTAGAGTTAAAGTTCACTTTCGAAAACTCTTATTTACCAACCTACAGGATATTGCTCTCTAAAGGGGCACTTAACGGAGACATGCGAAATCCGATACGTTAGAAAAAACATCACACCGACCGGTTATGGCGCAGTGTCAAATTTGCTACTTGCTTGAGACAGAAGCTTGGGAACGAATACTGACCTTTATAGTATAACAGTTATCTCTAGTTTAGGCATACTAGACTACTGCTTTAACGTAGAGTAATTAACACCTTGTTTAAACAAAAAATTGGCTTAGCAATATATTCCTTACCTTTGACGTCTCAAAGTATCATATTCCCAAGAAAACTTTTTGGCTTAGAATATTAATAACACCTAGAACGATAGTTCTCTACAAAGCGCACTGTTGAAAGAGAGGCAACTAAAACAGCCAAAATGGCTCGGTTTTCATATTTTTATGCTCCATTATTACCTAATCATACCGAATAAGTACAAAAGTTTCAATTTACCTACATTTAGTAGATTAGTTACTATATTATTGGATTTTAGTTACGATTAAGTAACGTATGATGATAAATCTGAAAACTAAGCCATTTTGGCTTGGTATTACTTGCCTCACTTTGCATACGAGGACACGGCTTATTAATAATAGGTACACTATTATTCATCATCATCATCAGCCTATCATCGTCCACTGCTGAACATAGGCCTCTCCGAGAGCACGCCACTAAGCACGATCCGCGGCTATACTCATACAGTTTTTGCCAGCCACCTTGCGAAGATCATCGCTCCACCTTGTCTTCTTTCACTATTATTAATAAGGGCTAAATACTTTTTTCAGAAAAAAAACAAAAGAAGTATAAAATATCACAATAACAACACAACGTATTAAGAAAACCCCGTTTCTGAAAAAGAAAACAAAAGAAAACACTGAAACCACATCGAAGTGCCTAAAAATCAAAATGTCTACGAAGCAAAATGCCTAAAATTCATGTCTAAAGAGCAAAATGTCTACTGAGAAAATTGCCTAAAACGCAGAATGACTAAACAGCAGTTTGCCTATTTTTAGATTTAGTACGATTGCAATAAGATGCAAAAGTAAACTAAGAATTAGTTTGCAACATTGGCAGAGTGTGGCAAGCTAAATCCTGGTTATTTCTGATTCTTAATAAAGCTTGTACTTTATCCCCAAGTTAAATAGGGTGTTTACAATATTATTTAATCAAAATTATTAAAATTAAATAGTTAAGAAATATTGCTGAAACTGTAGTTGGTATTCTAATTCTGACGATATATAATTTATTTTTTCACGATGGGCTAAAATTGGTTTCATTTTAAATTACATCGGCCTCAAAACGTAGAACTGAATGTTATTTATCACTGATAGTTAATATAGCCTATCGTTTGGTAATGGATTTCTTCATCTGAAAAACTGGCATTGCCAACATAACGATATAATAATACTTGTAGATATATAAAATTCCCCAAAACTGTCATACTAGATTTGTCGATTTTACCAACAAGCGTGCATTGACAAGTTCGAGGTCTTTAAAAGGTCTCTATATTCCCACCGATATAGTTGTAAAGTCCATTTACAACACAGTCGGCTAACTACTGCGTCCATTCAAAACACAACTAGCTCTGTCTGAGAGCAGTCTTAAATCTGTTGCGAAATTTCAGTAGCCTACAGAGTGCAATGACTTGCTGGTTTTATAGACTACGCGCTCTGCTTTTAAAAAGCAACTCAGTAAATTTTGCGTCGTATCGTTGCTTTGTTATATCATATTCTTTATTGTTCCGGTGTTGATAAGTAGTTAATTTTTATAATTACTTCTCACAATCAAATCGATTTCACCGATGGGTTAAGTCCATAGAATGGTTATAAAAGCAGCATCCCTTATTCTGGTATTCTGGAAAATTGACAAGTTACAAAAGATTTTTTATTTAGGCAATGCAAGCCGCAGGCGGTGTATTTTTATAGTTCTAAATGAAATCAGAATTTTCCAAATCAATTTCAACAAAGTTTCCAATTTAAACAGAAATCTCGAGATTTCTTAACTTGTGCAATTTTAAGTTTTACTTTTTGAAATGCTTACGATTATTACTACCAGTAAATCTATCCTTTCATAGCTCGTCTGTGAAATTCAGAGATATCTGATATCAGACGTCTGTCGTGTGTACATACATACTGTACACACGACAGACATCACATCAAGTTGAACAGTTTAACTTCGATAACTTTTATTACGTTGGACAAAAAGACGATCTCAAAATCAACTTGTACTTGTATAGTCTGACGTGCCGTTGTATGTGTACCAACCAGCAGCATTTAAGGTTTTGTTTCGAGTCATTTGACACGGAACACAACAGCGGTGCCGACTCATAACACTTAATTAGCTATGAACTTTTGTAAATGGAATATTTAACACGTGTAGGTTAATAGAACTTCTTACGTACACATTAAAATAAAACATGACACGTGCGAGACTGGGTTGATGTGCTGATTCAATATAAAATGTAGAGTGTGCGCATTCGTGCTGTATTACATTCTATCGTACGACCTGTATTCGATGAAATTTGGAGTAATTAAATATTGTGAAATTCTGAAAGAAGATAAATATTATATTGTTCGTTAAAGTTACGAAAATATTTTAAAAGAGATACTTATCTAATACATTTGTGATTACTAACTAGAATACGATATAGGTATAGTAAGTATCTATGTACATTGGGTGTGAATGGAGAATCGCCTTACACACCAAACTGATCTGGGAGCTAATTATCTAATCTCAAAATCAATCGCAATCGCTTTCATTGTCAGATGGATGTGACACATTGCTGCATTTCTTTGATAAGTTTTTATTTGTACCAAAAATAAGTATCAATGTTCTGTCAAATGAGAGCGATTTCGATTGATTTTGATATTAGACAATTAGTGGGCTGATATCTAAGAGATATAAGAATCAGAGTTTTCAGTTTCAGGACTTCCATACATTTTTATGCTAATTTCGCGTTTTTTTTTAAACATATCCTAATATCTATTAGAATGTTGATCTGGGGGGACATTACAAGCTCTTAAAACTTGCCAGCCCCCCTAGCATAACCGACGAAACACAATATACATATATCGCGTGATATAGCGCTTTATCGACACCCAACTGTCAAAATCTTTCTTTTGACAGTTAAACGTGATAAATCGCTATATCATAGCGTCGTGTTACGGTGGTCATAGCAAATAAGAGAGACACATTAATAGCCATTCAGAAAACTAGCAAGTTTTAAGAGTTTGTATTATGCGGGGGCAGATCAGTTGGGTGTGTATAGCGATCTAAATCTCCTCCATTTACTTCCTAGATGGCCATCATCAGATAGCCATCAGCAGCTAGGCCAATCCTTGGCAGAGAACCAAGGCTTAAAAGTTACCTCGCACCACCGTATGTGCTTGAAATGGTTAGTTTACAGTTGCTTATAGAAAAAAACCGGTCAAGAGCGAGTCAGACTAGCGCACCGAGGGTTTCCATACCATCATAATAAATACACTGCAGAGCCTGCTGTAGAATAATAAAATTATTATTGCAGTATTAGGTCAGCAACATCTCTTGGCCGATAGTGGAACAAATTTTTTTTCTTAGTCCAGCGCCACCTCGACCGTTAGTGGAACTAAATTAATTTTTCTTGGGTCAGGGCCATCTGTTGACTGGTAGAGGAACGAATTATTTTTTGATTGTTTTTTAAATTTCTAAAAAAGTGTGTTATATTGAGACATCGTTTTATTTTCCTGTAATCTTTACATAAATTGCTATCACATAGAATTATTTCAGATTTTTCTCTTTGCAAACTTCGGAGATTAAGGGGGGGAACGGTGTATTTTTTTACTTTTTTCATCATAAGTCGAAAACTATGCGGCCTAAAAAAAATATGATTTCAAATGTGCAAACAGCGCTCTTTCATATGATACCCCACATGCCCTAGTCGCCCCACTTTAAATTTTTAAGACCCCTTTTCAGTCCCTGTTGTAAAAAAAACTATTTTCTTTTTATTTCTTTATTGTTTGCAAAATAGTTGGACAAAGCTCATCTTTAACTATTCCAAATTTCAAGTTGATACCATTAGTAGTTCTCGAGATATCCAGCTGTGACAGACAGACAGACAGACTGAGTCACACCATAAGGGTTCCTTTTTACCATTTTAGTACGGAACCCTAAAAAGGTGGAAACGGTGTCTAACTATAAATAAATGATTAGAATGTATTAACGCTATTGTTTTTTGTTGTATGAACATTGACTGGAGTCCTTAATTATATGGCCACCACTTTACGTATGCGCATACATCTGTCATCTGTCTCATAAGGTGCAATCAGTGTGTCGACACAACTTTTTTAAATCCACCAAGTCCCAAGTCACGGCACAGAATAAGTTGTCACGGTTTAATAACAAGAACTAAATAGGTAACGACCCTTTCCGACATGGCACTATTTACGTATTAAAATCTGCACATTATTCTACGCTGGCCCTTATTGGACAAATTGCTTGGGGCAGGGCAGCGTTAACATTTAAATCAAGCGTAATGGAACGTATTTCCATAAGTTATGTCCACTGTGAGGTAGTGTAGAGATAAGAACTGTAAGAAATAAATAAAAAAAATATGTCTTCATTAGTGGAATTTTATATAATTAGGTAATATGTCCGGATTTCTTGACAGAAACTCTAGACTTTGAAATATAATTATTTATTTCTCAAAATAAATTAGAATTATTTAAAGTCAAATCATTATTTGACTTTAAATAATTCTAATTTATTATAATTAAAAAAATTAAAAAAAATTAAAAGGATAAATTAAAAAATAAGTCAAAGTAAAAAAGACACAAGCTAAATTGTTTGTAATTAAGCCTTTTTGATGTTGGCGGACTATATTTAGTTTTGTCTTAACTCCATTATAGTTTGAGTTGCTGCATAACCTGTCATTTCTAATTTAACATGCTTTTTATCAGGATCCATTTCATAAAAAGCTTTTTGATTAGTAAATTATAGATCAGTTAAAATAATACTGTAGTATTGTGCAACAGTTTTAAAGATAGCTCTTGAGTTAGTTAAAAGTTAACATTTATTTTAGGCGCAGAGAGAGCTGAATTGAAAACTTTTTATGAAATTTTTATGGGTAATTGATTTCAAATAATGAACAACTTTTATTTTTCAAAAGTGCTATTCTAAAAATCTTCTAAACCCATTATTTTGTAGGTAAATATTTCTTCGCGACTCCTAACGTTATTCTGATTGAGTTATCATCATAATGCGATATAAATTGGCCCTAACACCTGTGTGGGAATGCTGTGAACCGAACCGAACGCAAGAAACCACCTAATCATCTGCATTATTCTGCATGTGGCGTATTGAGCAATCAGAGACAACACGCGTGGCGGCAGTAATGCCACAGCCTACATAATAATGCTGCCCTTGTAAGTAAATTGAGTTTTTATGCGAGGATCGCTATGGTGTATGCAATTTTTGAAGCAACGTCAAATCAAAATATATGTAAACACTTTTTTGAAATATGCCGCAGAAGTTAAACGATTTTTAAGCCTGACCATTATATTGTGGCATAGACGTGGTTTAATAAAAAAACCCATTTATGGAATAATAGTTAAAGATATTGGAGTAACGACGTGCATGAAAAAAATATTGTGTGTACTCCGTTCTTTATCCGTTCTTATTTTTAAATTAAAAAAAGAGGAACATTAAATAAACCATTTGTTATTTCATGTCCAGTAGATTTTATAAGCGGATACAGACGCAAATTTTCGAAATAGTAGTTTGAACTTGATTTTTTAATACAAAATCATATATCACCATAACGGTACAACAAAAAAGCACAGATTTTTTTCATTTCTACAGTTACCCGAAACATGTTTCGTATATAATAACGTGATTTAACAACCACAACTGCGGAAGTATCGGCTGGCTACTTCACAATGTTAACTGCCGATTTCCTGCGAGACGCACGCGCACCTCATTTGCGCAATTATGGCTTCAAATCGCAATTATAATTTAAAAAGTTCCGTTGTTCATCCCGCCGCTGATATCCGTGGGAAGCACTTGGTTCTAAGTATTATAATTAATTAGACAAAATATACACATTTCATACACGCGTTCTGTTTAAAAAAAAGTATGTTATTAAATGTTATACTTATGTAAAAGTGGCTTTCCGTAGGCATGGATAAGGTTAGCTATAGCACGCTATGCTGGCAAAATGTTTTCTTTTAAGTTTTTCTTTCAGTTGCAATATATATATTTATATGTCTTTTTATCGAACGTTCAAAGTAACGATAATAAAATCTCAATGTTCTAAAGTGATACACATACTATACCTACTACATACTATGTGTATGGTTAGATGCTTACTTAAATAAATAAGTAAATTACATTAAAGGTAAATCCACATTGAAGCGATCGAAATCAAAATGTTGAACTTTGAATATTAATAAAACACGCATGAATTTGTAGGGAGGAGTATTATTATACCAGTCCAATATTGTTAAAAAATAGCTAAGTAGTTTTCGTGTTGTGTCAGTATACTAACACTAACGTAAGGAACATCCTACTTCCTATTTTCCTACTTAATATTACTATTCCTACTTTTTTTTATTTAGATATATGTAGTATATTCTATTATTTGCTTTGTATCTGTGTAAGTTTATTAGGTTATAATTATAGTAGAATTATATTATTTTAATGTGTATGTTACTGGCACACTGCCCTTCACATATCTCTCCAGCTATCCAAAGTATTAAAGGTTGTCTGGAAGAGATCGCTCTTAGCGATAAGGCCGCCTTTGCTCACCATAGTTTTAAGTTTTATGTTATTGTATTTTCTGTAATGTGTGTGTGCAATAAAGTGTTTATCTATCTATCTATTATAAATGTGAAAGTTTGTGGGTTCGGATGTTGAGATGTTTGGATGTTTGTTCCTCAATTACGCAAAAACTTCCGTACGGATTTGGTTGAAATTTGGCACACAGATAGTAGATACAGATAGTTCGCACAAAATAAATTATCAACAGGGGCCGTACCAGCTAACTTTTCGAACTTCGGCGTGTGTGACATCATGAACTGGGGTTTGCCATTTTGGCCCAATTGGGGCTCGATACGAGTATATCAGTTTTAATTTGAAACCCGGCAGACTTTTCGAAATTCGATGCGTTAGCCGGTACGGCCCCAGTACGCGCGAACGCCATATCTGGATGAACCTTTTCAAGTAATTTATCACGCACAAAACAAGGGATTACGGTTTAACGACTCATAACCAGTTATTTTACGAGGTTTCATTTATTTCAATGATTGTCGACAAGCCGAGATTGCAGGAAGGCGGGAGACGACGGAATCAATTGTTGCAAATGAATTGATAATCGTGTTTAAATTATTGACACTTTTCTTTTGAAATCAAAATGGTCAAGGCTAAAATGTGGTACACCCATTTAGTCAAAGGTTTTAAATGTACATTTTATATGGAAAACAATACTTATAAAGTTATTTAACTACTGCACCAATATACGTCTTTCAAGTGATAAATGATATGATTAGAAAGTTTAGTCAGTCATTTTTATCAGAACGGATGTATTGTATTTGAAATCACCGACAAGCGGTAATGAAAGTCACTTTTGTATAATGGATTATAAAAGAAATAATATGGCTTTGCTGAATGCAAACTCGCATGGTCTTAATTAAATCTCTGATATAGAGGGCGCTCACTCAATTCGAACGCACACAGTTAAATTATGATGTTTGTATAGTATCTGCGTAAATCACATTTATCATAATATGTTCAATACAAATGGAAACGTTGATCTTGATTTAATTAAGTAATAAAACCTATTTCGAATTTTCATGTAACGAAAAATTTTCATGTAGGTATGTTACAGCCGAATACTCAAAGGCTTCATAACTTAAGTTTCATAGGGTTTCTGTCAAATCTAATATACTATATCTATGGTCAAATCTGACAACTTTTTTTAATTTAAGAATCGTTTGAGTACCTATTTAGCCGTTAGTTTAATAGATGAGCTCAATGGCGTAGTGGTTTAGTGCCTGGCCCGGCGATTGCGGAGGTTAAGCAACTTTGGCAAGGGTCGGTCAATGGATGGGTGACCAAAGATCTCAAACTCCTCCGTGCTTCGGAAGGCACGTTAAGCCATTGGTCCCGCCCGGCTGTATTTGCAGTCGTTAACACCCACCAATCCGCATTGGGCCCTCGTGGTGGATTATGGCCCATCCTCCTTATCCACGCACAAGGAAGGCCTGTGCCCCAGCAGTGGGGGCGATAAAAATGGCTGATAGTCAGGTACTTAGTTGGCAAAATAAGTAACGATGTCAAAATACATTTTCAAGTAATATTACCATTAATTATTAGAAATACAACGAACCAACTAAATAATTGAAATACATAAAAGATCTTATTATTTTGATCTTTGGATTACGATTGCGTATTGAAGAAGTTAATTATGCAATTAAATTTATTGTTCCTCTCTTTGAACGGATGCTCATAATTAATTGTACAGCTAAATCATAAATCTTGATTTTTATTGATTGCTAATAACGAATAATAAGCCAACTGGCTTTGATACTTAACTTTATGTATACCTAAGCAAAAGGCTTTACAAGTTCTAGATTGTAAAATTATTCCATTTAGAGTTATAGTACCTACCTATTTAGTTGACGAAACAAGTTATTTTAATTTAAATGATTATTATTGCTAGTACGATTTAATTAATTCCGTTGAATAATTATGATATTTTAGGTAGATTGTATTTGAAAATTAGATGTTAAACCAATACTGTCGTCAAAATTAACGATTTAACAATTCGGGAACTTTTAGATTTTAGGCATTCACAATGCTATTTTTATATTAAGATAATTAATATAATTGAAAAAATACTAGAAAAAATCGACTCGCCCTTAGCAGCTCAGACGGGAGCTGTCTTGAGCTGCTACGGGCGAGTCGATTTTTTCTAGTATTTTTTCAATTATCTTGATTTAACCATTCTTAAATAGGTACTAAAATTATTCATCTTAAATCTGAATTTATGAAAAAAGCACTGATTGCTTCTTTATCCCAAGTTTTGGCATATTGGTATTAATGGTTACTTTCTTAGAAGTTTAAAAGAACTGAAATATAGGCGCAGAATATATTATAGTACTAACATTTAGGTACAATGCGATTAAATTGACAATGTTATAGACACAACTTTACTCAACAATGTATGGCAAGGAGAAAAATTTACAGATTAAAATACCTACGTCATTTTGTACGCCAATCCACGGTATGACCAAGCGTACTGACGTTACCGCAGGTCACTGTCGATTGTAAATTTAATCGCTTGTAAGCTCAAGCGTTATTTATAACCGAATACAAAGACGAGGTAAGAATCAAGGCAAAGGAAATATCTTATTGAAATCCTTCAAAGCATTTTTTGCTGTGACTTTTCAATTTCATATTGGCAACCCTTGCGGTGTCCTTTGTCTTATTCTTTATAATGCTACTATTTTTTACAAGCAACACAGAAGCCAGAGTTTTTCTAAAACTCCCTGCAGTGTTTTATAATTAAGGCACTACTGTTTCAAGGCGGACTCTTTCATGATTTATAATATCAAACTCCGCTGGGTGGTCCATTTCATAACCCACAGCCACTAATTAATTACAATTGTATATTGTATTACGAAACACCTGTTGTTTGATTCATCGTAACTTTCTAGTTATTGACCAATGAGACTAGTTTTCTTAATCCCTTGGTTAATTAACGTTTTTAAATTATAGCAGTCATTTGTTTGTTTCATGAATGAGTGTGGATTCTAAGAAAATGGGGATAATTCATACCGTTAAAATATCCAGTTCTCACCAATTTGAAATTTTGTAAGTAAATGGATAGTAAAACAAACAACACATTCGATTAAGAACCTTCTGAATCACAGACAACCGATATTCCTGAAAATAGATAAAGCAAACTAAGTTTTATGTTTATCAATATTATTCGATGTTAGATAGGTACCAAAGTATCCATCAGCCATTTTTGATGTCCCCACTGCTGGGGCACAGGCCTTCCTTATGGGTGGTAAGGAGGATGGGCCATAACCCACCACGCGGGCCCAATGCGGATTGGTGGGTGTTAACGACTGCAAATGCAGCCGAGAACAGCGGCTTAACGTGCCTTCCGAAGCACGGAGGAGCTCGAGATAATAAATTTTTGGTCACCCATCCCATGACCGACCCTTGCGAACGTTGCTTAACTTCTGCAATTGCTGGGCCGGCGCTAAACTACTGCGCCACCGAGCTCCACAAAGGTACCAAAGTACCTATACCCAAATATTTTTGGCAAATAAACTCGAAAAATTGCAACGAATTAGTTATTTACCTCGTTGTGTAATGCTGAATATCAATCAAAGCTAAATCGTTTTTTTTGGGAAATAAAAAAAAAACTTTACTTCCTATTTTTTAGTGGTTATGATTATGAGTGTGATATTTTTTGTTTTTTTTGTAATAATCATATTATATACTACATCTTTTAAAGGAAAAGTCTTATAAATATTTCCGAATGTTTCAATAAACTACGGTAATCATCATCATGGTCAGCAAGTTCTCAAATGAGTAATTTTAAGATATTCATGAGTTTCATGACATACTTTTTTTGTGTTTTGTAAGATTATGGAAAACTAACAAAGCTTTTCGCCTTCAGGCACTGAATGAAATAAGAAAAAAATGGTTATGATTTAAATTCGTACTAACAATATTGAATTTTTATATTGTTGCAATGCTATTTTTATCTATTAAGTTACTTAATATAATTAAAAAAATACTAGAAAAAATCGACTCACCCGTAACAGCTCAGACCTGACTCGAACCCGCACCCTTAGGATTAGTGCATTGGGCCGGAATCCAAAGGGTGCGGGTTCGAGTCCCGTCTGAGCTGCTACGTAGCGGGTGAGTCGAAGTATTTTTCAATTATATTAAGTAACTTCATACTAACAAGATTAAAAAAACTATTCTGCAACCTAGTGCTTATGTGTGTGACTTCATAGAATAAGCAAGTTTTCATAAACACTATAGAGAACAACTATATTTATGTAGGGATAAAAGTGTAAACATAGTGACCCACTGGATCGGTGATATAAAGTAAATGATTATATTTAATAAATTAAGCGCATGTCGTAGGCGTTCCACGTATACTTATGGTTCAGATAACTCGACAGACGACATCCGTTTTTCTGTGGGAAAAGCAGACAGGTGGTGTCAGTTATCGCTCACTTCAACAAGCCAGACAGCTGTAAAAATTAATTTAGAGAAACGAATACCGCACTTATCGTGTTACCAGTAAAGTAGCAAGTTAAATGCTGATTTTGGATGCGTATGCGATCTTTTTGCTGTGTATGATTGCCCGTGAAGTCAAATGAAAGGCCAAGAAATATCAATATGGTCGTAAAACGGTATTGGGAGTAAGTTTAATTTGAGCCGCTGCGTTAATAAATCTATATTGAACTACAAAAGAGTATAAAAATTGTGAATTTAAAATTCGTTGTGGACTTTAAGGTGGTTAAGGTCGATTCATGTCCTCTTTCTTGATATTTCGACTTTAGGAATAATAGAATACAGTTAGACGAAAGTGAATATGGAGAAATGATTACTCATAGATGGCTGTATAACTTTAATGATACGCTCAGAGAGACGGGTTATATAGTTAGTGTGTTTAGAAGCACCTATTTAGGTATAACATAGCGTGCAACAATATTTTTAACTCCCAACGCAAAAAGAAGAGTTATACAATTATAAACACTTATAAGTTTGTTTAATAATAATAATAAGTTAGACTATTTTATTAAGTTTACATTATTGAAATTGTCTCTATAATTTTTGTAAAACCGGGTCGAATGAAAGAAGCCTTCCAAAACTGGCCATAACCACTATAGCGTCCTTGAAATCAGCCCAAAATAAAGTTAAAAAAAACTTTTTCAATACAGTTGCTCGAAAATGTAAGTTTACGATGACAGTCGAGCGTGCGGAAAGTTGATTTTACCGCACGCCGTGCGTTTTTGTTTACGGAGTAGTACAGCGTGCGGAAAGTTGATTTTACCGCACGCCGGCGCCGTGCGATTTTGTTTACGAACGTTATTTTTTAATTTCTACTAGCTTCCGCCCGCGACTTCATCCGCGTGGTGAACAGTAGAAAAATATTACAACCAGTTTAAAATGACCCCTTTAGTGTATGAAAGCTAGTACTACGGAGAGTTCAAGCTGTTTCCCTGGTTCCACCCACCTGAATTTGATGAAACATAGCTTAGATTTTAAGTTGGACCTCAATCTACTAAATTGTGAAAAATCCATCAAAATTCGTTTAGCGGTTTTTGCGTAATTCGCGCACAAATATTTAGAATTTACAGTTTTATTATATGAATAAATTACAATTTCAGCAGTACCTATAATGTTTTCTCGCAAATGTATTGAAAAACGTAGTATGGCACACGGTTGTTAAAGTTTTTTTAAACTCGTGACAATTATAAACCCTCGCCTGCGGCTCGGGCTTATAAAACGTCAACTCGTTTTAAAAACCTCCTTACCAACCTTGTATCATAAACTACTATAACGCGGATTTAGTTACTGCAATCAGGATACTTGATGCATGCAATTTAGGGCTATGTTTTGATTAATTTTAACGATTGATTATCTAGATAAAGAGGCTCAGGTACTTTGAGACATTAATAATTGATACTAAATAAGTGTATACTTATTTAGATAAACGAGTATTCGTTTAACTCGTTATAGAGACGACAGTACTTATTTAATTATACCTATAGCTAAATCCGTGATCCAACGAACGATTAATATTTCAATTTTTTTTTATTATTGAAAACTGTGATTAAAATTTTTGTTTAGTAATTTTCTACCGTAACGAGAGCTTTGTGAAGAGATTTTTAAAATCAAACTAGTAAAAATGTGAATACAACCTGATTTCTTTCTCTTTCTGAAAGATATTTTAATAAAACTTACTTCTGACACTGACACCAGACTAAGTTAAAAGAAATTAATCTTCACTATCTACCTCATCTGCCGAAAACCTTTTAATTCAATACGTGCAAATATTTTGAGCGCTATAAAAAATCTTGTATAGTGCCGACTTTCATTTCCCGGCCTCAACAGCTAAACATAAAAGCTCACTTAACAGAATCATGTAGGTATTGGACTTGGAAGGTCTACTCTACAAACCCGACCACGCTAATCGGACGTAATCATTCCGCTTTTCGACATACTAGTAGGTCAAAATTAAGTAAATCGAACGACAACGAACGACCTTTTCGTGATTATTATATTTTAATAAGCCCTATGATGTATTTTCGACATTTCCTGCACGAACTTGTGTTTATTTACAATATTTTTGTATTCTTATTGGGTTTGTCTTGCGTTAATTCGTTGTTCGTTAATTAATTTCCATGGCCACTAAAATGAGTCGAAGTCAAAGACAAAATCTTATATCAATTATTAAAAAAAAAAGTTGTTGAGTGATCCCACACACTCTTTATATTGAATTATGTCACTGTTTACTGAACAAAATAATTTGCATCGCCAATTGCCAATGATATATAAAACGTCATTGCGCAATTACTGCTTATTTTAAATTAGTGACTCAGTTATTTTTTTCCGATACAAGTGCCCTATAAAAATAAATTAGGCTTTGACTTTTTTGTCTTGACGAAAACAAGTAGAATATTCGGCATTATTTTGTCCATCTCTTATTTAGTAACCATATTGTATTAATAACACAATATTTATGTTGACTGTTATATGCCAAAATAAATGAAACCATTTTCAAGTTGGTGGCGATGGAACCATGTATTTTACCGTTCAATGATAGTGTTTATTTCAGATACAAAGTCACAAGTCTATTTGTATAAATGAAGTTTGATTCTTATCTTATTAAAACCCAAATTGTAAAACAATGATGTAATAATTATCTTAGAAATAGTGACTAGAGTGCAAAAAAGGTAACTTCAATTTGTAAGCACATGGAGTAAACTAATCAAGTGACTATTGAACTAACATACCATTCGACTCTCAATCGTTATACGCCATTGTTAGACGTAGAAGGCTACGCTAACATGGCTTCGATAAAGGGTGTCTTTCCGTTGAAAGAGCGATGTATTAAATAGTGCTGTGTTGTGTAGGTATTCGGGTTGGCAGCCACGTGTGGCAGCGTGGGAACGCGGCTCCCTCCCGAGATACGTCTATACACGAGTAGGGATATTGTTTCTTGAGCACATGCCAGCTTGACGACTTCAATAGTATGGATAAGACGGGTCTTGAAATCAAAGGACAAATAACGCAAGTCTACATAACAAAGTCAAATACTATTTGCAAGATTGAAGGAACTAAAAATCGATGGTAGGTACAATTCTATTTTGACTGCACATATTATCTATAGTCTGACACGAGAGGTATCTTTAAACTTATCTCGTCTTGAAAAATCTATATAATAATTATAGTCAAACAAGTTTGCTTAACATGTCTAGACTCAAATAATGTTAATTAATGACAACTTAATTAGATTCTAAATTTTAATTTGTTATTATTATTAACGTAAGCCAATAAATTTAAACTAAATTTGTTTCCAGTTTAATGCATCTTATTTAAATTGAAAGAATGTAATTGCGTAATTTCCTAAATGTAGAGTTATTTTGTTAACCTAATACTAAAACGGTAAGTTTGCCTAAAAATAATCAAGCACTTTATGAATAGTGTTTATCAGGAATAATATACCTTTTACCTATTGTCAGCTAAAAAGTCTAGACAATTCAAAAGCACTTATTTTTTATTTTGATTTGATTTAGTTGAGTAAAGTTGTATCCCGCAGTTGTTTCCTACAGTTACTTCAGTAGATAATTTATTATGTTATATTTTCATGCAGTAGGTACTATACAAATTAATGACTACCTACATACACTACAATCAGACTAGTTTAGATGCTTCATGATTTCCAGACAAAAAAGCGTTTAAAAATGAGCACACCTCATATTGCTAAAATAATCAAATAAATAATAATAAATAATCGTTAGCAAATGTCTTATCCATACTTTTCTTAGTTTTATCAAGTCTCCGCCATTTGATTGAATGTGTCCCGCATAAAAGGACGAGTCGCCATCTGCCGTCGCGATCCTGAATCATGGCTGGGCGTTAACGAACCATAAAGACTGGCCTTCCAGAAACCTAGCAGGATAATTATCGATAAAACATCGATGAGCTGTTTGTATGCACAGATTTTTAAAACAACCTCTAGCTAGACGAAGTTACAAGTTCAGGACCAGCTGAAAATCAGCGTCGTGACCCTGAGTGGTCATGAATGTTTTTGTAAACCATTTTGCTTGTTATTTGTAAGTAACAAATAAAGTTTTTTATTCTTATTCTTATTTGCAAATCTTTAACATCGCTTCGCTCTCGAAAATATTTAATGTTGGTCCTACTTATTTGGCGTTTTTTAAATCTTTAGCGAAAACATAATTATGTCATCCCATCGAAATATTAATCAATATGTCGATGTGTCGGTCAACAAAATAAATGTTTCGAAAGCGAAGCGATAGCTCTAAGATTTACTAAAAGCTCTACCAAATTTCGCAAAGTAAAAAAAAATATGACAGTAACCTTATTTATTCGATTTCAAGTCCGTTATGTTTTTATTGTAAGTACCTAGGTAATCTCTTTGTATCTTTGTTTTATTGTTATTAAAATGCAGAACTCTATCTAAATTATCTGTAATCTGTTCGTTAGAAACTGTCATGATGATAGAGTTATTCAACAGATTAAGTAAGTACCTAGGTAAAGTTAAATTTTACAGCAATTATTATTGTTATTTATCAATTAATTTAATACGAGTACCTTTGCTAAATCGTTACAATCACAACTATAGGTATCTTTTTCTCACAATGTAAAATTACTGTTGTAAATTGTGTTGCTCTACATTTTGCAAGCATGAATATTCTCGAAGAATTTAAATTTGTTTAATTAACTAGTATCGTTATACTTATAAAATTTTGAAACGTATATTTCCATCATCATCATCATTAATTTTATATACCTACACTCCAACATAATGTAGAGTCAGAACAACTAACTACAATGCGATCTCCATCAAAAATATCTTAGATCCTAGGTACCTAATTGATTTTCGGAAATAGATAGTCAAATCTCTATAATCTAATCTAACAATCAAAGTGAGTCTTCAAACTATAATAACTGTCCAGTACCACGTGTTCCTAATAAAGAACTAACTATTATTACCGGCGAGCGGGTAGGTAGCGGCGCGCGCTCGTAATTGTATTAATCATTCAGCGCGACGACCGGCAGACGTCGATTTTCTTCAACAAAGTGCTCTTGTTTGTTTTTTTCGTAAGGAAGTCAGCCGAAGGTGAACCGTGGGAACGCCGGGCGGGTGCACTTCCCAAAACATCGACGCACGGCAGCGAGCCCGACATGCGCCGCCGCGAAGAACGAGACAGAACCATACGAGACTGTAAACGTAAGATAAGGACGGGAGAAATGACGTGTGCGCGCCAAGCGACAGCTCACAATCGCGTGATCATCTACAAGAAATAATAAAACGGCAATAAAAGAAACGCGAGACAACGGTAACTGAAGCGCGCGAGAGAGAGCGGGACGAAGCACGGTGGCCGAAGGCGCGCGCGCGCCGCTCGAGTTGCCGCGCGTTCGAATTACAAAGATCAATGATCGACGCGATAAGAACGAGACGCGCGACGCACTCCTATAGAGTTGGAAAGAGATGGGTAGCTCCACATTTTCAGGGGGACGCGAGAACGCGCTATGGTTTGGCTCGTGGCATATGATGTTATTGAATTATCACGAAAGATGGCGCTGTTTTGGTTTATGAAATTCATATGAAAAGCCTGAAAACGAAGAAAAGTTTCGACAACAATTTATTATTTTATAAAAAACCATTAAGTACTTTATTGACTATTGAAATTTTCATTTTACGCTAGTCTGAAGTAATAGTTACCATAGGTAGTGAAAATATAATAGAAAACTAATATAAAATATTGTGCAAGTTCAATACTAATACAACACTAATTTACTTTACAAATAAAATTATTAATTATTATGAACTCTACATTCCATTTCCTCTGTAAAGGCGATTCTAGCTCCACCCCGCGAAAGTATAAGGCACCACTTAGTTCGTTATTCCCTGACTAGATGGCGCAATGAGTAGGGTTTTGCAACAAGGTGTCATACTAAATAGCGGTGTCACGAAGATTTGTATACAGCAAATTACATTCAATTGTTTTGGCATCAGCACGAGTTGTGAGACTAACGACTTTAACTACGCTTGTTATAAATGTTATGATACAAAAGATGTTTAATAATCTTGTTGATACATGAGAAACTTTCTTTAAACATTTTCAGTATCAATTGTAATAATTATAATTACTGGAATTGACTGCGTTTTGATTACAGTATTTTATTGGTTTGTTTTTGGGTTTTGGACTTTTTAACACGTTTTTATTATTTGTTTTGAACTAAAACAACACGGTTTTGGATTAGCATAGTGCTCTACATCAAATTTTACATACCTAAGTGTTTTAGGTAGGTAGTTTAATAACAACAGTAATGGGTTTGAATATTTCAATATTTTTTTACTTTAATGATAATTTGAAGTTTGAATCATACGAATGATGTCTATTATAAAATACATCTCATTTGACTTTTAAAGTTTTTTCAATCTGTCTCATTTAATTACGATCCCATTAAGGACACGACTTCCTTTACTGCTATTAAATCATAACATCCTGATCTTGATTGATCGAAACATCGATATTCAATCGATGCGCCCGCGCACGCTCCGTTGCCGTAGTTCAAAGTGATGTTAACTTCCTGCGCGCAGTCATTGCAAATTGATAGTGACTGTCTCTGACAAAAAAGGCTGCATAAGCAGATAATACGTTTGAAAATAGAACATTGCTAGCGTACCACCTTTGATTTATTTTTAAAATGACATAAAACTGTAGGCTCGATAGATAGCGTTGATAAAAACATAACCCGCAGTCAGGTAAAAAGGCAAGTGTCAACTGTAGACTAGCTAGAAAACGTAGAAAAAACTTTTTTAACCACAGGCCGTATTTGTTTTGACACTTCACTTGGTCAACGCCATCTAGTGAGGCAAATAGTTAAAAAAAAAATAAATGTCACTTTGAAAAGCCCTCAATAAAATCATGAAGTTTCAAAATATAACGCACAGCAATCTGCCAAATAAATAAATACGCGAGAGTATTATTAACATTATCACAAATATGTAAATTATTAGTTTTAACATTTTAGGAACAATACGTTTGTGCTGGAAACAATTATTTCGTTACCTAATAATATTTGCTCAATCTTTACGAGTTAAAGTTTACCTATGTAACTTTCTGAATGATTTGTAGTCAAGTTGTAGAGTCAAGTTTTTCTTTGTTGAACGGATTTTCTTTGTAAAAATATATTCAGAGAGAACAAATGATAATTACTAAATGAAAAAAGTTTTTAAACATCTTGCAATATTCCGTGTATTATTATTATTATCAAACAGCCTGTGATAATAGAGCTTGCTTGGTTTAATAGCAAACCATTCCACGTCCAATGAAGAAGCGTCAAATCCTATTCAAAGGTTTAAAATTAGAACGTAGTTCATTGTAATTTGGAATCTATTCAAATTCAAAAATAGAAGTGGGCGTGCGCGCGCACTCTCGGTGGGACGAAACAATCGTTGCTATTGGCCAGTGCGACGCCAATCACGGCTGGAGGCTGACCTATCCGTAACGCTTTTCCTCACTGATTTGTGGAAAATCTTTATAAGTTGGGAAATGGACCAACTTATTCGAATACATGTAATACCTGCCAATAGTAAAAGAAATGATAGTATAGTTGAGCACGAGTGCTGAAACAAGGTGGTATGATGCGGTAACTTTTTTAAAGATTTTCATTATATGAGGCCATCTATATTATACTAAATTAATGATTTACCTGAAATTCGAATAATTTGTCTCTTCCCCCCATGTCTAAAAGGTTGAATCTTATACTACTAATTATTAATATATATCACAAAAGGAATGCTTGTGCAAAATTTCAGTTTTCTAGGTCCAGTTAATGGTTTAGGCTGGGCGTTGATGTGTCAGCCACCCTTCCACCTTTATATTATTAGTTATCAATAACAAATTATATGTATGTATATCAGCTAACTTTTTAATTAAATCTAATCAAAGATTATTTTTTGGTTAAGAAATTCCAAAATTCTTAATAAACTTAACTTATTATAAATCCATACTTAACTATGTTACCTATGATAATAAAAGTTCTAGATGGTTCCACCTTACTTTTGCAACTCAACTGTGCATTCATCAAAGAGACCACTCATCAAAGAGACTGCGAGCTGTCATAAATGGACGCAAAACAAAATGAAAAACGAGGTGTGCATCGAAAATTGCTCGAATGTAAGGAAAGTGCTGGTTAAAAATGCAAAAAAGTGTGTAAAAAAAGAAAAAAAAGCGCAAAAGTCAAGTTATACCGTGGGAGCTTTGGGCAGGTGGCGATCTTGCGGGAAGTAATGAGGCGTCGTGCACACGGTATAACATTTTTTGCACAGATATTGATTTTTAATTAAAACCTCCTTGTGTATGCATGATTTTTTTTCTTTTTCTGTACTTTTTACGTACAAGAGGTATAATGGTAATGGTAATTATTGTTATTAACGTTAACGTATTACGCGAAAGCGATCGAATTCGAAAAAGATTGCAGCTAATGATCTCGCAATAAAATCAGTAGGTACCAAGTATCATTAAAATTAAATACTCTTACATTTTTATGTCATTCCAAACTTCTTCATATTTTTTTAACAAATGAGTAGTATGAGCAAATTTGATTTGAAATAACCAAATTGACTTTAACTTTTTTTATTTTGATCAGCTTTTTTGTTTAATATTTAATAATGTGGAAAAAGTCGATAGATTGAAAAAGTGTTGTGTTGTCAATCTATCTTTTCGCATTTTTACAATATTAAATGACATTTTTCATAAACGGTTTGAACTGTGGTAATGATATAGTTATAGAATATTGTTTTTAACTATACTTATACCACCGATTAATAGAAATAGCAGTTAGTTATTCTGTGATAAAAGTGCGTTACCTTCATCGTGGTACAATTTTAGTATTATTATACAGACGATAGGTCTACTTTATGTTTTATTAATGAAATATCACAATGGGATTTCTAAATAAGCCAATTCTGATATAGTTAAGCGCACAGAATTATGTGTTTTTAGTGCAAAATCAACCTAATTGTAAAAAGTCTATAAAATTGCAACAGACATGACTTAGACAATAGGCCCCCAGTCTCTAAAAATACGTGATTACTAATAAGAAATATTGTTCATAACTATATTGGTTATAGGCTGATAGCCAGTTTTCCCAAGTTAGGAAAAACAAAAGAAAATCTACCGAACCAAAGAACCGTTCCACATCATGGTCCTTTATCATTTGATTGAAGATAATTAGCTCATGCATAGACTGTTTCTGAGTGTGCACATCGCTTAAGCCTATCCTTGACGATTTGTCACAATAAGTATTTTCTTACAGTACCGCTATAACGGGCCCATATTTTTTTTCCTTATTTGCGTAGCTAGTACTATAAACAGCCAGCAACTTTGCGTCAATTATTACTTTTTTATTTTGCATTTACTATTCGCAAGTGTAAACACTAGTACTTTTATTTTTAAAACGGTACATGCTAAGCTAATGAACATGATGTTGTATTTTTGATCAATTTAAATACTGTATTTGCATTTAAGTGTTTCTTTGTTTACAGTATAATTTAATGAGAATATCTACTTATAGGTTACTTATTTTATAGTCTGTGTTGTTTTTTTTATCGTTTAACTTGAGACTGATATATTCTTTATTGTTCACCATAATAGAGAAACATTACAAAGGAAAAAATACAGATTTAGAACAATTTGGCGGCCTTATCACTATAAAGCAATTTCTTCCAGGCATCCATTATGTGCTACATTATAGGTAGTACAGGCCTAATATCAAATTACAGACAGACATAATAATAAACGGAATGGCTCATTACTAAACTACCCCAATGTTTGCAAAATATAAGTCGGTCTTACTCATTAACGACCTCAAAATTATTACATTCGAGTTGGTTTTTTTAAAGAAACAAAAACAATCACACATCGAGAAGCAAAATCTAACTATCATTTAATGCCTTTCTATAAGCATAGAGCTTTCAACATTAACAGTGTATTGTTATTATGACGCGTGTCACGCGATAGTTTGCGCGCGCATACAATGTCATGCTTATCACTCATTTTGTATGCGAGAAGCGACGCGCGCGCACCCGACCATTCCCGACGAACCCCGAAGACAGCCGAGCTGCTCGTGGGAAAATACGGCAGGTGTTACCGATTCTGAGCACTTCTTACTGTGTAAACACTCAGCGTATACGAAATTATAACCACTTCGAAGCGTCTGTGTAAATGGAAAACATATTTTGTGTGCTTAATGATACCGCTTACTTTTTTGGTTATCGGTCGACAAGGTTTTTTGCAACGTTTTTGAGACAAACGTTTTATTTTTATTATCGAATCGCCCTAATTGAAGTGCTTGGGCGAGTTTAGACCTTACTTCAATTTGGGCTTAATGAGGTTAGTTTTGTTAATATAATAAATTTAACCATCAACCATTTTAACACGGAGAGCACGGAGGAGCTCGAGATAATAAATTTTTGGTCACCCATCCCATGACTAACCCTTGCGAAAGTTGCTTAAGCTCCGTCATTGCTGGGCCTGGCCCAGGCGCCACTGAGTTCCTCAATAATATTAATAAAACAAGATTACTTACTGACAAATATATTCATAGTCTAGGTAAAATTCACTTGAACTTCAACTTCATGTTTTTATGAGAAATAAATTCTTTGAACCTAAAATTAGGATTTCAGGCAGGCAATTTGTGTGTTTTTTTATTCTGGCCTAATTTGAGGTTACGTTAGTAATCAGGTTGTATATTTTTCTGAAGAATTTAACTTGAGCTTCTTTAAAGTCAGACTAAACAAGCAGACTGCGTGTGCTCTACCCTTTATCCCCATGTGGCACAATCATAGAAAAACTAGTTTAAAAAATATATGTTTGTCAAAATAAATAACAATTTTCATATTAATGGTCTCGTTCAAATAAAATGTAATCTCAAATGAGTAGTTCTTATCAGTCATAGCTAATTCTTATGCGTAAATCTATCAATTTTAGCCCCCTTACTAATAAAGATTGTATAGCAGATGTATAGTTACACAGTGTTTGGTCACTTTCTTTTCAATGTCAAACTCAAATAGTTTGACAGAGAGTAACAATTGTGTAACTATACATCTGCTATACAAACTTTATTAGTAAGGGGGTAGTAATACAAGAACAATATAACTTCAATTTAAATACCGAAAGTATAGGTTTAAAATTAGAAGTCTTACTTTTTTGTTTCGTCAAGAAAAATTAAGGGGTAGGTACTTAAACTTAAAAGCTGAAAGAAAATCATTGATAATTCTACAGTCGAGCTAGTAAGTACAGCTGAACCACGTACTTGGACTGGATCTTGGTCTGGATTGTAAAGCTATTAGGTTTAAATGATACCTCATGTAGGTTTTAATGATACCTTACACACTCAATAGGTTTCAATGACACAAACTTTAAAACGCGATCGACTGAAAAAAGCGTGCAATTTTAAGCTAAATCTTATTGGAATTTTAAGTGAAGAGAAATCGCATAAATATTCTCATATAAATAAGAATTTATTCTATAAGCTTACAGAATAAATTCGAGGGTTTTATACACTAATAAAAATATTGTCAAACTATTCATGTTGCTTCAATGGCTATTATTAAGTCAATGGAGACTGCTCAATTAGATAGTTTTTACATATTTTTATTAAGGAACAAACAGTCACACATTTAAATACTCATTGTAAAAGAACATGATGTACTTAAAGACCTATAGTTCCCTAGATTAATTTTAATATCTGTAATACGCTATTTAGCTGCTTTAGGACAGCTAATTTTCAAGCACTGTACCCTAAGCACGAACAGCTATTGAAAAAATAACGCTCGTAATTCGATAGAGTAGTTATACGGGAAATTTGTACAGCGCCATCTACCACCGAAGAGCGAAATGAAATTTTCCGTAGACAATTACTCTATCGAGTACTTTTACGCGCGTATTTTTCTCGATAGATAATTACGGTGTCAATAAAAGTTCCGAAAATAGTTTTACAATCAAGCAAAAAGGGCATTCCTTACAGTAAGGGATTAAGTAAGAGAAATCTTAAGGCCGTTACGGCCTTACCACAAAAGATCTTAAAACACTGTTTAGCTAAAACACTGTTTAAGTGTGATGCTGTCTCTTTCAAATATTATTGTCAAAAAAGTGACAGCATCACATTTAAACAGTGTTTTAGCTAAGTACTTGTTAAACAGTGTTTTGTGGTAAGGCCGTTAAATAGGGATGTTGACTAATGAATAAAATAACGAAATACTAATAAAAATCGTAAACATATTAAACTTTTAGAGTAGCTTGTATACCTCTTGGTTTTATATATTGCATATTATTTGTTTTATGACCCTTCAAAGTTGGGTGGACAAGTCCATTTAAAAAGTATAAAATTTATTAAAATAAATGATACCTTTAATTAGTCCGTAAAATGTATAGCAAATTTGTCGAAGAAACCATTTTGATAAACACAATATTTAATATAGCTGCTGAACAAATTTCCTATGCGTTGCATACAAACTTGCAAGGCGTGACGTCATAACGTGCAAGCCATTAGTATGGAGCGTTTTTGATCGAGTCCATTTGTGTGCATTTCACACTGCGATATCTCGAGCAGTTTTCATGCTAGCGAATTAATTCTTTTACCAATGTTTCTTTTTTTGAGAGGTAATTTATGTAACATAAAATAAAAAAAATTGTCAACATCCCTATTATATGGGTTAGGTTGGTATATTTTACGTGTATTGTTAATGTCGCTCATGAAATAGCCGCACCGTTCTTACAGCATATCTAGAAAGTATTATGTGAATGAATTGTGTAGAAAATATGAATTTTAAAATCATACTTATTATTCCTACTTATACCCATTATGTACTAAGAATATCCGAGAATAAACCAAGTAAAAATTATAGCCTGTAGTTGTAAATACTTAGTGGAAATAGCTGTTACGGAGTTTTTAAGTTTTTTTGTGGTTATTACTCAAACAGACAGCTTATTATGAAGGTTCTAGACTCGTGTAATTTGGACACAACCTGGGGGTCAAGTCTGCTAATGTTATTGACCAAATCGTGGGTCAATGGTGTTTCAATGGTATTGCATTTTGACACAGTTCTTATTTCTTAAACTCAAAATTGAGACACAGTGTGTTTCCTTATTGGGTTTAAAAAAAACAATGTGTTTCGGTTTTGAGTTTAAGAAACAAGAACTTGTCAAAAAGCATTATTGGTTCAATGGTGTTTCAATGATAATCATTGAAACACCATTGAACCACGATTTTGACGTTAACATTAGCAGACGGGCCCCTGTAGTTTCGTAAATAATGATAACAGAGGTTTTCAATCACTTTTTAATAACCATATTGTGTTTTCAATTGTTTTTATGCACATAACAAAATATTTACTTATATTTTTTTTTTATATTTTATTAGATTAGATCGTTATCGGCATTGCGGTTCCGTAACTCATATCTCTTATCGATCTAGATACTTTGATAAATTAAATTACTTTTAACATTTTTTTACACATGCACCTCGTAGTTATTATAATTATGTATATAGAGTTCATACTTTTGCCATTAAATCTTATGTTTTAGTGGAAAATCTTAGAATTTTTCTTTTTTTGGTATTTTTTTAAGAGCAAGTACAGGTATGACATACATAGGAGAGTAGAGTAATTAGCTTAACTGAATACGAGAAAAAGGTACATTTTGTGGTACACAGTAAGTAATATGCATTATGCATATTTCCGAGAATAATCCTCAGTTATTTTGAGGTGTCACCTCGAACCCAGTAGCCGCCTTTTAAATATGACATGCGAGCCAATGATTACCACCTTTGGGTACACTAAGTTTGGCCTGGGTGCACACTGTGTCTTGGAATAAATGTGTCAGGTCTATTTCTTTTATCCTAAGGTAAAACATGAGTTATAACTATTAGTCATAAATGTGTCAGCTCTATTTCTTTTATCCTAAGGTATAACATGAGTTATAACTATTAGTAATATCCATCTCCCTCCTCGTTTTCTCTTCCATCCGGCTCCGGGCTCCATGCTGTTGTTGCTCCGGACTCCGAGTGCGACCTGGTGCCGGATATGCTCGCTCTCTCCCAGCCGCCTCCTCCGGGCACCGAGGGGGCGGAGCTTGGGGCTTCGGTGGGCGTCCTGCATGCCCCCTTCCCTCGGCCGGATTGGCCTCTCGCGGGACACCCCTCGCCCCCCCTACAATATAAGGACTATTTCAATTTTCTACGGATCACTCTCTCCCCAGTGTCGGAGTTCTCCCGCGACCCTCCATCACCGCCACCGCCACCCGACACCCGGAGGCCGCTCTTGCCGCCTCCTGAACACCCCTACAGCGAACCGCACCCCGGACCCGCTGTGCACCCCCCCTCGGGGATAACTGCTGCCATGGAAGAGGCCACTATACCGTCGCTAATGCCCCCTGAGTCTGGACGGGGGGCGGCGGAGTTCGCCATCTCGGGGACCACGGCGCCTGTGCTGGTCTGCGCTCTCCCGCCTCTTCCCCTTGACCTGCGCATCCCCGCTGCATCGCGCGCCGCGCCTCTGGTGGCGCCCCAAGATGAGCCGGCCTGCTCTTCCGCCTCTCGCTCGGGCGGAGAGGTTCTGCGGCGGCGGCTGGCGGCGGCGGTGACCCTGGCCCCGGCCCGGGCCCGGGCCCCTGCCCCTGCCCCGTCCCCCCCGTTGCCGTCTTCATCCTCGTCATCTTCATCCTCATCTCCGCCGCCTCCTCCGCCGCCGCCCTCGCCACCCCCAGCGCCGGCGCAGGCGCCAGCCGAGGCCGCAGACGTGGAAATGGTGGATCCTGTTGCGAGGGGGGTGGGGATCGAGCGTGGATGCGGTGGCGCGGCTGGGGGGGGGGGTTGGTGGGGCCGCCCGAGAACTGCCGCGTACAAACAGTGCGTGCTGTGCGGATTCGACATCAGGGGGGGGCATATAGGCAGACACTTCGGAAGGCGGCACAGAGGATACCACTACGACGTCAGGCACCCTAGATACCCCCTGCCATACTACATTAACACCGATCGCCTCCTCAACAGATGCCCGGTGGAGGCTCGGCCCGACCCAGCCACCGTGCGGGGAGTCTCGGGTGTAGACGCGTCCTTCCTGGGATTTGCCCCGTAGCTGGGCGATTACAGTCGGACCGGGCGGGCGCGCCCGAGTGATCATCGCCGGACGCGCGGCCGCGCCCGGCGCCGCCGGTCGCACGGGCGCGACCGCGCGCCCGCATGCTAACCCCTGCCGGGACCGCGGATCTGGCCGGGCGGGCGCGCCCGGGCGCGTTTTGTGATGTTTAATTTTGAATATTATTATTTGATTTTGTTTTTTTTTTCTCCTGAGGCTCGATTTTGTTACGTTTACCATTAACATTTGATTTGATTTAATCATGTTTATTGCCAGTTGTCTGTTCACCTTTTTTTTTTTTTGTATAGGATTGTGTATTGTATATTAAAAAAAAAAAAAAAAAAAAAACACATACTTGTCATATTTGTTATATTGTTCAACGCTCAGTAAGCCCAAAAATTACTGTAACGCTCCAAGGGTACTAATGTTTAATAACTCAATGAAACGCCAATATTGTTGCAGTGCAAAAAGCTGTATTCATTCAAATAATTAACCCGACCTAGGAAAATAACAAAATTCTTAACACCGCGATGTACATTTTCATACAAGCGCCGATACAGCGCCATCTATTGGCAGCTGGAGTGACAACAAAAAAGTATAAACAAAACTTATGCATAGTAAAGAACAAAAACCTTAACACCGCGATGTACACTTTCATACAAGCGGCGATACAGCGCCATCTATCGGCAGCTGGAGTGACAACAAATAAAGTATAAACAAAACTTATACATACTTATTTATACATGCCGCCCCCCAAAGACGACAGTCTTTATATAAACAATAAAAAAATAACAACCTCTTACAATATACACATACGTATACATAGAAACGAATCATAATATTATACTATAATAGTTAAGTTGCTACAGGTAGGATGCAGATTTTGGAGACAGATCTTTTTATTAATGTGTTCTTGCAACGTATAGTTACAACTCGCGTGACCTTGTCCACTCCGGTATGTTTCTCTACAATAATACCAAGAAGCCATCGTGCTGGTGGTAAATTAGGCTCCTTCACTAGGACTAAATCTCCACAATTGGGCTCTGGTATCATACGTGCCCATTTATATCTCTGCATGAAACGATCCAAATACTCCTGGGACCATCGCTGCCAAAAGTGTTGTAGCATTTTCTGACACAACTGCCATCTTTTTAATGGTGAAATTGATACATTTTCAAAGTTATTATCTGGAGCCACCACCAATGGTTCACCAACTAAGAAGTGCCCTGGTGTCAAAGGAATGACGTGACCATTATCTTCTATAGAAGTTAAGGGCCTGGAATTGAGACATGCTTCAATTTGGATTAAAACTGTCGATATTTCTTCGAAAGTAAGTGTAGAATTACCTATAATTCTCTGCAAATGATATTTTGTAGATTTAATGCCCGCTTCCCATAGTCCTCCGAAATTTGGACTATGCGGAGGTATAAAGTGCCACTCAGTTCCATTATTCGATAAACATTCTGCGATTTCGGGAACAAGTGACGATCGTTCGTTGTTAAAAAGCTGTTTTAGTTCACGGGCAGCGCCTACGAAATTTGTACCGTTATCGCTGTGCAATTCCTTACAGTGACCTCTTCTACCGACGAATCTTTTGAAAGCGGCTAAGAAGCCTTGAGTGGTGAGGTCGCTCACCGCTTCTAAGTGAATTGCTCGGGTCGCCATGCAAATAAATAAGCATATATACCCCTTATAAGACTTGTGCCCACGGCCCTTTGAGGCCCTGATATCTATGGGTCCCGCATAATCAACACCACTACATAAAAAGGGTCTGTTCACACTAACACGAGAAGTAGGCATTTGTCCCATTATCGGGGTTTTATTAGATTTTGAGTATCGAGCACAGGTGACACACTTTCTAACATATAACTTCACTAAATTTTTTGCTCCGATAATCCAATATCTTGTCCTTAAATATGTAAGCATAAGTTGAGGACCACCGTGAAGGGTATGATCATGTGCTTGAGCTATCAGGTGGTTTGTTAAAAGAGCTTCATGAGGTAAAACTATTGGATGCTTTGAATCGTAGCTTAATTCAGCTTGTTCCAACCGCCCGCCAACACGGATTATTCCATTATCATCCAGGTAAGGACATAGCGATCTTAATTTGCTCTTGTTACCGACTTCAGCTTTCCGGGTTAAATCTTCTTTTTCCTTAAAAAAACCTTTCTGTTGGCTTAGACGTATCATTATATTTAACGCTTTTTCCCTTTCTACCTTTGATATATATCTAGTTCTGTTTGCTTCTTTTTTCATTATTCTTCTGCAGTATGCTATAATTCTTAATAATTTATTCAACGACGAATATTTAGACCAAAAATCTTCCCCTGTTACTACAGATTCTGTCTGATCTACAGATATTGTGTGTGTTTTAATTATTCTTTCTTCCAGGTGGGTCTTCAAATGTTTTGGGTGAGTATAATTAATATGCATTTCTTTTAACCATTGTGGTCCGCTAATCCATAACATGCTGTTAGTTAATTTTCCAGGACTGATTCCACGAGACGCCGCATCTGCTGGGTTGCTATCGGACTGCACATAGGACCAGTGACTACGTTCAAGGTAGGTTATAATTTCTGAAACTCTGTTTCCTATGAATGTTTTCCACTTGCTGGGGTGACAACTCAACCAAGCAAGAACCACTTCCGAATCTGTCCAGGCATGAATGTTTTCCTTTGGAATTCTTAACACTTCTGAAACTTCCATGAGAAGCTTACTTAACAAAACTGCACCACATAGTTCGAGTCGTGGTACGGAAACTTGTTTAACAGGGGCTACTCTTGTTTTAGCAGTTACCAAATTAACATTGACGTCACCGTTAGCATCCACAATTCGAATATATACAACAGCACCATAGGCTGATGTCGACGCGTCGCAGAATCCGTGCAATTCAACCCCAACGTTATTCTGATGACATCCATACCAACGAGGCAGCCGAAAGAGGGTAAGTTGATTTAGTTCTTTGCGATACAGTATCCAATCATTCAACAAATCCTCGGGCAATTCCTCATCCCACTCGATACCAGATAGCCAAAGCCTCTGTATTAATATTTTACCAATAACAATACTAGGTGCTAACCATCCTAGTGGGTCATATAATCGAGCTATATCTGAAATAACCTTTCTTTTAGTTACAGGTCCTGAAGACATTGGAGGCAAGTGCACGGCGTACTCAAACTCATCATGAACGCGATCCCAAGTAAGTCCTAAAATTTTATTGCTTTCTTGCATTTTTACTTCCATCTTGTTATTGTGCTGTTTGTTACTATCTAACTTATTTTTTAGTGTATCTATTTGATTCATCATTTTTTCGCTATTGCTAACCCACTTTTGAAGTTTAAAACCACCTCTCTCTAAAAGTTCATTTAACTGTTTAAAAATTTCAATTGCTTGTTTTGAACTTTCACATCCTGACATTAGGTCGTCCATGTAGAAGTCTCTTTGTACTATAGGAGCTGCTAATGGGTAATCTTTAGCCTCATCTTTAGCAACTTGTAATAATGTTTTTACAGCCAGGTACGGAGCTGCAGACGTACCGAATGTTAGCCTTAATAACTTATAATGTCTAATATCTTGGTTGGGGTCCTCCCTCCATAAGATACGCTGATAATTGGTATCTTCCATAAACAGTTTTACCTGGCGGTACATTTTGACTATATCTGCAGAGAAGCAGACGGGATGTAATCTCCACCGAAGTATGATATGACGTAAGTCTGCTTGAAGTTGAGGTCCCACCATCAAATCATCATTCAACGATACTCCGTTGTGGCCCTTACAAGACGCGTCGAAAACAACCCGAACCTTTGTTGTGGTTTTATCTTCACGCACTACAGCATGGTACGGTAAATAAACTGCTTCTTTACTTTCGGTATCATCATGTGAAGCTACTACTAATTGCATGTGATTCAATTCTAAATACTCATTAAAAACCTTTGTATATTCTTCCTTTAACTGTGGTTGCCTTTGAAGTTTTTGTTCTAAACTAATAAATCTGCTTAACGCGATGCTCATTGAATTACCTTGTTTACAGGCTGGTGCTTCGTCTCTAAATGGAAGCCTTACTATGTATCTGCCTTGAGAGTCTCGTGCTGTTGTGGACTCATATAACTCCTCGCAACGCCTTTCTTCTTCGGACATTATTTTGTTAGGCGTGATATCGGCTTCTAATTCCCAGAAAGATCTTAATATATGATCCACCTGGGTATGCAAGGTAACAAAATTACATGAAACTGGAGCTGATGCCGAGATATCTGCATTAACCTTGCCACTCAAAATCCAACCCAACGCAGTTTTTTGTGCTATTAAGGACCCTGATTGATATTTTAATAGACCATCGGTCATAATTTGTCCATACACTTCAGCACCTAAAAGGATATCGATCTTGTTTGGCATCTGGTAACATGGGTCGGCTAAGCAAATATCATTTAAATCTGGCCAGGAATTTATTTCTATTCTTTTGGCTGGCAATAGAGTGGTAAGTTTATCCAACACATATGCCTTAACGGTGATGACATATCCAGGGTGGCAGCGAGAATGTATTTCAATGTGAACCGTTGACCTAGCTATTACACTTTTGTCTCCTCCCAGACCTGAAACAACTCCTTTAACAGCCGTTCTTTTTAATCCAAGCGATTGTACTACGGACTCTGTTATAAAGGAGGCTTGTGAGCCCTGGTCAATGAGTGCTCGTAGGAAATGCTGATGACCACTGCTAGATTCCGCTGTCACTAAAGCTGTGGCTAATAGGACATTGTGCGTATTTTCATTAGCGAAGTGATTCGTAAAATTTTCGGCAAACTCCGGACAATGTGATGTTGTGGGATGTTCTATTTCGTTTCCTGTGTCTTCACAATTTTGCGCTAAACTTACTTGCATTTCTAATTGCTGTGGCTGTGATATGCTTTTAGGGTGCAGCAGTGAGTGATGTCGTCTCTGACAAATTTGGCAAGAAGTAGAGTTACGACAATATTTAGAAGAGTGATTACTTAATAAACAATTGAAACATAGACCGTTATTCTGGACAAAGTCACGTTTTTCATCATATGACATATTACAAAATTGTTTACAGTGTATAATTTTATGATCACCTTTACAGTAAGCGCATTGACCTTGAGATATATGTAAAGTCTGTATGTGGTTAAGCTTAGAACAATTGTTTTTATTACTATAGATAAATTGATTTTTATAATTTGACTTACCAGGTTCCAAAAATTCAAGAGAATGATACCTTTTCTTCAAAAACTCCTGGAACTGATCTATATTTGGCAAAATATTCGATTTTGAAGTTAACTCACTAACCATTGCTTCCCATTGTTTACGACTTTCTTGATCTAACTTTAAACTGACTATATAAATAACTATAATATCCCAAGACTTCACATCTATGCCAAGGTTTTGCAAACCATTTAAACAATCCATCATACTATCTAATAACTCTTTTATAGCAGTAGACGATTCTGTCAGTAGTGGTCTCTGACCAAAAAATCGTTTTAAAATACTGTTTGCCAAATATTGCTTATTGTCGTACCGATTTTCCAACAGAGCCCAACACTGACTGTAATTTTCATTAGTTATAGCGATATGTCGCAATAGTTGCTCTGGTTCCCCTTTTAGATACCCCTTTAAATAGTGTAACTTTTGTACATCTTGTAAAGCACTATTGTTATGTACTAATGACTTAAATAAATCGCGGAAACTCATCCACTCAGTATATAATCCAGAGAAAGTAGGTATAACAATTTTTGGTAATTTAATTAACGAATTACAAGGTTGCTTATCATCTAATCTCGGTGTAGACTTTCCGATATCCATTTGCTCTATTTTACAGTTAATTTCAGCTACAAGATCTAAATAAAACTCTTCAGTGTTTTGGTATATATCAGATTTGAAATATGGCGTTCCACTGAGATCCTCCTTGGAGGTGATTAATTTGATATGCGTAGAATCAAATTCTTTCCATTTCTTATCAATAAGTTCTAATCTCTTCTGTAAATGTTGCTTTGTTAACCGTTCTTTTGGGCTCTTTTTATAGTTGCTTCTGGCATTTTCCAATTGGGCCCGTAAATCATATTGAATTTTCAATAAATCCATCGGTAATATAATGTGTCGAATATAATATAAGAAAAGTAGAAATCAATATCCAAGTATAAATTATTTGTGAAATTTTCTAAGTGTTTTCTTTCTTCAGCTCGGTAGAAAATCGGGCATAGGTTCCCCGTACTATCACTTTTTGTTAAACTATTCTAAGTCCTAATTTTACACAAAATTTATCAAAGTTATTTTTCTTGAGTTAATAAAGTCTAAATTCGTATGAAACTAAATTGTACTCACAGTTCATTCACTTCACAATCTTACTTCACTGATCAATGATGGCTTCTGCTGTTTGTCGCTAGGTGGCGCTGCTGTTCTCCTTTGCAATGATCCAATTGAGGTGTTGACTTCAGTACATCTGTTGTTGTTCCCCGATGGTGATGTTGGCTTCGTCGTTACTGTTGCTATACTGTGGTCTTCGTACGGTGAATTCATGGACCTGTCGACACTCAACAGACAAGTCCCATCTACGACGATCCGCCGCTCCGTTCGAGACCTTTTACTAAGGGCAAACAATTGGAAACCTTCGCCAATCCAGCTCTAAGGACCAATGTTCAACGCTCAGTAAGCCCAAAAATTACTGTAACGCTCCAAGGGTACTAATGTTTAATAACTCAATGAAACGCCAATATTGTTGCAGTGCAAAAAGCTGTATTCATTCAAATAATTAACCCGACCTAGGAAAATAACAAAATTCTTAACACCGCGATGTACATTTTCATACAAGCGCCGATACAGCGCCATCTATTGGCAGCTGGAGTGACAACAAAAAAGTATAAACAAAACTTATGCATAGTAAAGAACAAAAACCTTAACACCGCGATGTACACTTTCATACAAGCGGCGATACAGCGCCATCTATCGGCAGCTGGAGTGACAACAAATAAAGTATAAACAAAACTTATACATACTTATTTATACATATATAGATACATAGTTCTTAAGTTTGATTATTGTTAGATTCACTTTCAATTATGTTTAGTACAATTTTATACCACTATTGTTTAAGTTTCTGTTTTAGTTTATATTGTATACTGTATAGCTGTACACACGTGTTCGTAGTTGGGCGTTTATAGTCGGACCGGGCGGGCGCGCCCGAGTGATCATCGCCGGTCGCGCGGCCGCGCCCGGCGTCGCCAGTCGCACGGGCGCGACCGCGCGCCCGCATGCTACCTCCTGCCGGGGCCGCGGATCTGGCCGGGCGGGCGCGCCCGGGCGCGTTTTGTGATGTTTAATTTTGAATATTATTATTTGATTTTGTTTTTTTTTTCTCCTGAGGCGTTTACCATTAACATTTGATTTAATCATGTTTATTGCCAGTTGTCTGTTCACCATTTTTTGTATAGGTTTGTGTATTGTATATTTATAAAAAAAAAAAAAAAAAAAAAAAAAACCATTAACATTTGATTTGATTTAATCATGTTTATTGCCAGTTGTCTGTTCACCTTTTTTTTGTGTGTTTGCCATATTTGTTATATAGTTACATAGTTCTTAAGTTTGATTATTGTTAGATTCACTTTCAATTATGTTTAGTACAATTTTATACCACTATTGTTTAAGTTTCTGTTTTAGTTTATATTGTATATTGTATAGCTGTACACACGTGTTCGTAGTTGGGCGTTTATAGTCGGACCGGGCGGGCGCGCCCAAAAGATCATCGCCGGTCGCGCGGCCGCGCCCGGCGTCGCCAGTCGCACGGGCGCGACCGCGCGCCCGCATGCTACCTCCTGCCGGGGCCGCGGATCTAGCCGGGCGGGCGCGCCCGGGCGCGTTTTGTGACGTTTAATTTTGAATATTATTATTTGTTCTTTTCTCCTGAGGCTCGATTTTGTTACGTTTACCATTAACATTTGATATGATTTAATCATGTTTATTGCCAGTTGTCTGTTCACCTTTTTTTTTGTATAGGATTGTGTATTGTATATTAGAAAAAAAAAAAAAAAAAAAAAAAAAAAAAAAAAAACTATTTTATATTATTTTATTTGTTATATAGTTACATAGTTCTTAAGTTTGATTATTGTTAGATTCACTTTCAATTATGTTTGGCGCGTTTTGCGATGTTTTATTTTGAATATTATTATTTGATTTTGTTTTTTTTCTCCTGAGGCTCGATTTTGTTACGTTGCTTCGATTTATTTACGAATTCACGCTTCGGTGAAAAATTAAAAAGTTGATCAAGTTGATTTTGTTTTATTACTTGTCATATTTGTAATATAGTTATATAGTTCTTAGGTTTGATTCATTTACGTTAAAAGCATTTTATTCCTATTTACGTTAAGCGATTCACTTTCAATTATGTTTAGTACCATTCGTTTCTTTAATGTACAATTTTATACCACTATTGTTTAGGTTTCCGTTTTAGTTAATATTGTATATTGTATAGGTGTACATACTTGCTCGTAGTTGGGCGTTTACAGTCGGACCGGGCGGGCGCGCCCGAGTGATCATCGCCGGTCGCGCGGCCGCGCCCGGCGTCGCCAGTCGCACGGGCGCGACCGCGCGCCCAATTCAATGTAACCAATTCCCAACATATATGTTTCGTAAGTTATTACTATTTTTATGCCGCTCATCACCGGACCCGGACCTGGCCTCAGCGCTGCTGTCGGCCGGCGGCCACAGTCTTCTCGTCTCCTCAATTTCCGCCCCCCTGACCGCCAACCTCACCCCTTACTTGGACTTTTCTCATCATCTGCTCACCGTCTCTTTTACCCCTCGGCTCCTCATCGGTTTGCGAGTGATTTTGACGCCCGACACCACACATGGGATAGCTTTTGCTCCTGCATTCGCAGCACTCGATTCGCAGCAATCTCGAATTTTATCACCCTTGGCAACCCTACATGGCACAATGACGGCTCCGACACCTTGGTTTGCCACCAGGGGAAAGTGGAGTGGACTGGGAAACGCTCAGAGCAGCTACTACAACAACTACGTACGCACTGAACTCGGTGCTGCTCCCGGGGGGCGTGCCTTGCTGGAGTGTGGAGGAGTCGGAGGAGTGCGCGCTCACTTCCATCATCTACCAGCCAACAATGAGACGATCTCCGAGCTCTGAGGTACTGCTAGCCCTCTCCAGGGCGGGGGGAGGGGGAGGGGGGGGTGGTAGGAGATGGATTTTCCTGGGGAACCCGGCGGGCCTCGGTCGACAGCACCGAGTATGAACAGCATGGACCACATGGAACCACATGGAGGAAAAAAAAAAAAAAAAAAAAAAAAAAAAAAAAAAAATCTGTCGTTGATTACCATCTCTGTATAGGTATGTTTTTGTGAACTAGTATAGTGCTATGTTATGATATTTTATAAGTTTTTTTCTACATCAGTATGTATATATTCTTTACATGTGTTAGGGTTGTTGCTGGGACCCCCGTCCAATTGGATGCTTGTGCCTTACACCCCGCCTCTCGGGTCAGGCATGCCGCCGGGCCTTTATATATTTCTTCACTTGCCCTACTTTACAGCCCTGGCCCGGCTGCAATAGTCGCACCTTACCATTGGGGCTTAAAATAAATGGAAAGGGGCACCTAGGACTCCGCCGCCCCTGGGGGGGGACCGGCCCACTTCGGGCCTAACGCGTACTATGCGTAGGGGATGTGGGGTCCCAACAGCAACCCAATTTATATCTGTGTTTTATTATGTGATTTTTTTTTTTTACCCTCTCCCTTTTTCCTTATCCTTCCTTTCCCATCCTTTCTATCTCCCCTCCTTTTCTACCTTCTTTTTTTCCCGCCCCGGCATGACATCAGATGGCAACACGCCTCACCACGGGATGAGCCTGATGATGTCGTGGCATTTTCCTTTATCACCTGGAGCAATCCAGCCCGTCCCTTTTTTACAAGGCCCTAATTCTTGAACATCCCAATCGGGACCCCTTCCCTTTAAACATAAAAAAAAAAAAAAAAAAAAAGAAACTATTAGTAATAAATGTGTCAGCTCTGTTTCTTTTATCCTAAGGTATAACATGAGTTATAACTATTAGTAATAAATGTGTCAGCTCTTTTTCCTTTATACTAAGGTATAACATGAGTTATAACTATTAGTAATAAATGTATCAGCTCTATTTCTTTTATCCTAAGGTATAACATGAGTTATAACTATTAGTAATAAATATGTCAGCTCTATTTCTTTTATCCTAAGATATAACATGAGTAATAACTATTAGTAATAAATGTGTCAGCTCTATTTCTTTTATCCTAAGGTATAACATGAGTTATAACTATTAGTAATAAATGTGTCAGCTCTATTTCTTTTATCCTAAGGTATAACATGAGTTATAACTATTAGTAATAAATGTGTCAGCTCTATTTCTTTTATCCTAAGGTATAACATGAGTAATAACTATTACTATTGACTTATATTTATATTTTTGCATTCTCAATACTATTTTTTAGCAAAATTTTAACTAGAAAAAAGCTACTCGTCTAGTATAATTACTTTTTCATACAACAAAATTTTGCTTACTAGTTTTGATGTCAGTTAAAACAATTTGGGACAAACTTTGATTGTTGGAAAAAATATCAAATATAATTTTAGTATCCATAACTATCTTGTTGTGATCGGAATGCGTAATTATTATAGTTATGAGTAACTTGTTAATTTATTTATAGCTTTTTCAATATTTTCTTTGATCTCATAATTTAAAGTAAGTCTCAAAGTTTGTGTCACTTTATGCTTTTGAATTGAGATCATGAATACACAGGCTTACAGAGAAAGATAATTGTGTTTAAGCGAGAACAAGTCCTGTAATAACCACTCAGTGAAAATGTCATTTCGCCTGCAGCACGCCACCTATCGATCAAGAAAATTGTTTTTTTTTCACCCACCTCAATTCTTTTGGCCAGATTTTTTATGCGCTATGCATGGCATAAAATTATAGCTAGGTAGGTACTCAGTTTTTAAATAAGTTGTTTAAAATTATTATGTGGAAAATAAATTGAATAAGTAGTAATAATAACTATTACTTTTAAGATAATGTTTCATGTGGTTTCATAGTGTTATCAGTTGTTAACAACTTTATGGTAATTTTTGACATAAGTATATTTTATATTTTAATTTTAATAGAATGGAATAATTAATTTTCCAAAAAAGAAAATTCAAGAATATAGGTATCAAAATCAATTTTTTTTAACAACTTTAAATAGTTACTAACGTTAATTTGATTTTGTTTAAAATGTTTGATTAGTCACATACTGTGACACAGTACCCATTTGCGTATGCAAAATTTTAACGATTACTAGTAAAAAATACTTTATATTATGAAGGAAAGGCGCCCCTCATACACCACCGACGACGGTTAAACAAAACGTTAAACATACGGTTTAATGCTAATTACAGACGTTACTTTAACGACGATGACGATTAATCGTTAACCGTCGTCGTACCGTCCACAAAGGTCGCATAGATCACGGGGTGGAACGCACCCACCGCACCGGAACAAAATCGCACCGGAACTAAACATCGGAACAAGTGCGGCACAGGTGCGACCGGAACAAAGGTCATGACAGCGAATAGTCTGGAATGCTTTTAGTGGGGGGTGGATCTGATAATGTGTAGGTATATGCTAGGTTACTGCGTAAAGTCAATCGTATTCATTTGACAGTTAATATTGTATCATACATAATAATATGTCATCCCATATACAAATTGCAGCCAATGGAATACCTACGATATGAACTGTCAAATGAATACGATTACCTTACGCAATCGCACCCATGAAGTTACAAGTGTTTAATGCAATGGGCGTTTTATGAAATAAAATTAATTGTTTCAGATAAGGTTTTGCACTATGTTATTAAAATAACGTGAAACAAAAATAAAATACCTCTAGGCAAAAGTTTATCTAAATTCCAATTCTGAGTTGAATTTTTTACTATCGTCATTTTAGGCACACCGTAACAAGATCAGAAAGCATCCCAAAAGAGCGGTTTTCAGCTAATCGATTGAAGGAGAAAACGGCGCCGTCATCACCAATCATTAAGATAAAATTAATTGGCCCACCGGTCTTCCGCGTCCGAGATGAAAAAAAACCATGCACGTGGTCACTACCGTTCATTTACGAACGCGAATTATGCGTAGTAGGCAGGTGGCAGGTGGAGGTGCTGGGACCCGGGGTTGTGGCGGGTTCCCACGACTCATTCACCACGGTACACCTGCCCCCTTAACGGGGATGGTGGCACACACGACCGACACGCGAAGGAAAGCGCCGATTAGGCGACGCGTGTGTGCGCGTCTTTAGGGATGCCGCGCTGGATTTTAATTTAAGTTTTCTAGGCGAATAATTAGAAACTTTTTGCTTTCGAATGAAGGAAAAGAACGCTTGGCGCCGAAAGGAATCAATATTCCGGTCAGTCAGTTTCAGTCGATTACGAATAATGACTGGTTAATAGTAAATAAATTATTTATCTTCAAAACTAAAACTACAACAACAAAACATGAATTGAATATGAAACTCTCAGTGTTTCTTAAATTTACATTTTTCAGGAGCTTTCTCGAAAGTTCTACAATTTCTTCTTCGCCAACCCTAAGATGCGCGTGCGTGTACAAGCGCACAAAATATCCATGTGTGCGTTAAGTTGGCTCCAGTTACAGGATTTACTCAACTAAGTGTCCGTGGAGGGGTGTTTATATGCTTTACGTCCTTCACGCCTGTGTGCCACAACTGTGTATGTGTTTGATCTACAAACGCCATAAGATAACTATTATAATGTTTTGCTCGTATGAATAAGTACCCGCAGAAAGTTTGTTTTCTAGCTTAGATTTATTCAAGAAAACCGCATTTGGTATGTAAACTGAGTGTCCATCGCCATATGCTGTCCTTTCCCGTATCCATCAAAGTGATGAATCGGTGATTGTTTTTACCATTATCAATTTCTTCAGCAATAAAATTTTATGCACTATTGCGCGCTTCGAGCGTTAAATACACCAAAAGAAGTTAATTTATTGCAAATTGGATGAAAAAATCTTTGAATTAATCTGCAGTTGCATGCATCAATTTATAAAGATTGAGCGGCACAATAAACTTTTTGATTACCATTTTAAGAAAATTTATTATTATTATTTAAAAAGTAAGCCTTATAAATTACAACAACTTATTTTTTAAACTCTCGTAATTCTAAAAGCGTAGGTAGCTCTGTTACTATTTTTGGCGGAAAAAGTTAATTTATTTATGGTTCTCTGAAAATAGCACTATGTATTTCTTAATAGCTTATGATATGCTAAATTGCAGAAACAAGCTTCTGCAAAATAGTTTATTTAAAAACAAATTAAAGTTTCAAAAAACTTTTAACAAGTCAAGTCACGATATCACTTTGAAGAAAAAATTTCAATAACTATTTTAGTCTATTACTAAAGCCAGTCACGCTTTTAAAGATTAAGTACGCAGAAGAGAATGTCAAAGTTTTATTGATTTACCGGTTGATTATAATCATATCACAGATATTGTTTGTAAGGTATGCATACTGATTGGACGCGTACCATCCGTTAGCTATAGGCGCGTGTCGCTGAATCAACAATCACCCTGATATTTTGATTGTGTGTAAATTTTAGGGTGTAGTTAATAAATTTTATGTACGAGTGTAGTGTTATTGGAATTTGTTGGTCCTTCTTTGAACAGTTTCTGCCGATAGCACCTTTATATTTAAAAATCTGAAATTATCCTGTATCGTTTTAAGTTTATTAGATTATGATTTTCAAGTTTTTCAACTGGGATCACTTAAAAAAACGAACTTTTGGACTTAGAAGAAAATTAATAACCTTTAAATATACCTTACCGTATTGAAACATCTACATGAATAACCTGTTTTACAATGGTAGATATTGTTTGAACCATTAAAGTTATGTTTGATGACATTAAAGTTAAGTGTGTTTGTTTACTGATAATAAATAATGAACGATCTAAATAAAAGGATTCCTATGTATAGGTAGTTACGTAGGTACTAACGTTGTGTATTAGTGTTTTACAAATTAAGACTGTTTACTTACTTACTTAACAAGTGAATTCATATCCTAAAGTGAGTTCAAGACTGACATCGCTACTAAATATCGATGTAGGAAATGGAGCGACGTTTCAACCAAACCTTCAAATTATTAACTAAATACATTTTCAAACAATTAAAGTTCTAAAATACTAACAAAGAAATCCCCAAACTATCTTATGTTTTTCAAACCAGATCCCTATCACCAAGACGTTGATTGTACTTCAGTTAGGGCCCGCATCGTGCCGGAATGCTGCGCGCACGCACGTGACCGATTTACTCATTTACATCGACCGACCCTTATAAACTATTGTGGGGGTTAAATGGGTTCGCATGTGCCCACTTTAGGGTAATGCAATCAATCAGTAGAGGCAAAGATAGTCAAGATAATCAATAAAGATGTTTTTATTTATAACTTTTAGAGGTTGTAGGTAAGTGGTTTTGCTCATTATTTTTACAGCGATTTTTTCATAGAATACAGACTAGTAGATAATAACGTATTTTGCATCGTTTTTATACGGTTTCGTTCTTCCCAAATATATTAATAAAATCGATGAGTACCAACTACAATATTGAGTTCCTATCGACTGCTGTGCATTAAACAAGGCATCTTGCTGATGATTTTTGGTCAAACACTATTTAAAGATATACAACTTATTACTTTCATTCCTTAATATTCTCAAAACGTTGATTCATTTTTGTTTCAAGTGGAAAAAGAAATCGTCTTATTAAATATAAAAAAAAAACAAAAAAACTCTACCTTTATATGACTAATTGTTTTCTTTTCTTTTCTTGCCCTTTAAAGGATGCTCTTCGACTGATAATACAAAAACATAAATCGATAGACACTTAATAGCTTCTTTATCTACACATTATACAAAGAGACAATGGCTCGTAACGAAAACCCTTTTCAACATACAAACGGACAATAAACCCATACAAAACTGCTATAAATGACATCGGCGTTCACCTAGGCGTGTGTATTGCACGCTTACGAACAAACACACTCAAAGTGGTAATGTCGTAGAAAAGTGTTAGAATCAGACAATTTTGATAATTGTCTGATTCTAACACTTTTGTTAAAATACGAATCGATTTTATTTGGTCGAATCGGGAAAGGATAAGTTTGCTTTACTCGTCATCGTCACGATCTTATAGGTATATTACACTAATCCAAACATCGATAAAAAATTTAAATTTGAGATTTTTGCATTCACAATTTTTTCTAGTATATTATTTAGTATTATTTAGTATCGATAAAATTGTTGAAAATCTTTTTTATTTTTCATAACTTAAAATTCGAAATCCACAACGATTTTCAGAATTAAATGCCTAGATACATAACGACATTTAATTTCGTGATGTGTCCATCTATGAAATCTGACGACGACATAATTATTATACAAGCCAAAGGATTTGATACTTTGGTGCGTTCGAGAGTTCCATTTGTAACCCTATACCGGCAGGGTTGAAAAAGTTGTCTTTTTTGTACCCGAACGCTGCACGTGGTCGGTTTGTGGTATAGTGTATTTTTTTTTCTTTTTACGAAAGTATTACGTTGTGAAAATTCCTAAGAACGTGTCAGTAACGGGGATGGAACGTGATGCTTATAAGCTGGTGGGATGGTGACTCGAATTCATCTGGTTTTATTGGTAGCTTTATTTTTTATGTTAGGTCTAGTTTAGAATTTGATGTATTATAATCGAAGAAAGATACTCAACATGGTACTTTATACGAGTAACGTAAAATAAAATACTATCGAATTTTATTCGTACAACCACGTAACAAAACAACTTTCTTTTGCAATAATATTGTCTTATTAGAAATTTTGGAATTCCAAAATGTGTTTCTAATATAAGTTTTTATATTAAGTACCTAGATGAACTAAAAAAAATATTATGTCTATTACCTAATTTGTTTAACCTATACGTATAGAATCATAACTATATTTTTTTGCAAATATAACGACCGGGTCAGTCTGTAACTGAAATTAAAAAGACACGAAATAGTCGCTAAAATTCGAACTCGAGAACAAAAATTATTTTCTTTGCTTTAGAAGAAAGAAATCAGATATACTTATATTATGTATAAAAATAAAAAAAGCTTTTTTGTGTTTTTTAACCATACGTGTACAATTAACTAATAAAAATATAAAACTGATAGAATTAAACTGTTGTATATTTAGAATAAAAACTATAAATTTATTTTGCAATAATGGTAAATGAAATGAGCACGCGTGACTTGATACACTGCTAATTGCGAACTGAATTGTGTGAAATTAATTGCTAATATAAAGTAATTGGGTCATAAATAAGTGATGCATCGGCAATGTATGAGGTAGCTCGTACAGTGTCCAATGAGAAAAAAAGCTTATTATCATATGGGTTTTTTTCCTAATTTTTTTCTCCTTCCTTTTATCTTTGGATCCATGATGGATCTAGTCAATAGATCCAGGCCAATGGACCCTAGCCAATGGATCTTTTCATATTGAATTTTACTTGGTATGCACTTATTATGCTTAACAGTGTTAATAAATAATCTTTTAGGTAAGTATCAAAGAAAAACACAGCCAACGTTATAATTTGAATCAGTTTATCGAGTTCACATGAAGTTATTTTGAGAACGTTTTGGTTTCATTACATACGTGACGTGACTGTGTTAATTGCTGTAGGTAGAGTCATACTTAAAGTTTGAATTGGTTTATTTATATCATCGTGTTCGCCTTAACGAGTTCATTTAAGATGGTTCTTAAAATAAATTACATCTACCATACAAGTGCAAATTAATATAATACTTATCTTGAGTGAACTTTATTACATTTCTTGTTTCATCCAACTTTGTTTAGTTACGTAGGTACGACCGGCAACTTACGTGTTTTTACCACTTTGCGGAAAAAATCCTGTGCGCGCGTATCGCCCCACGTGAATTAAACGTATGTTAGTGACGGCGCGACGTGCAAGCAATTTATCCTTAGGAATGGTAAAGCAGAAGTGTTGTCGCCAGTACCTAATCAGAGACCAGCAGTGGGTATTGTTTTGTTATTAATAAGAACATATTTTGTAATAGGTATATCCGCTCAATCTGTGCATTGAATTATACACTTTTTAGAGCTAGGGATTAACTTAAAACTGTGCCTTTAAAAATAAAGTTAAAATAGCAAATTGTATCAGTAAGGTGAGTTGCAACCTAAACTCAAAACTATGGAAATACACTTTTGCTACGGATGTTAAAAAAGACAATTAAGAGAATGGAGATTGCGTTAAAATATACTTGCACTTGCTTGCAAGTTGCACTTTTTTTCAAAGTTCAAAGAAACTTGTGACAGAAAAATTGGCGATAGAGTTTCATTGCTTTTGAATCATAATGCGGTTTAAATACGGTACATTTAATCTTAATTAACTTACTGATACGTCATCAAAAGAAAATAAAAAAGACAGAATAAAATAATACCACTATCCTTTCTAGCAGACGTAAATCTAACATTTGACTCCTACTAACTAATATTTGTCATTTCCAATACATGTATATGTACTCACAACTCATAACACCGTATACAACTTTTCTAACATCACAACTTCAAACACAAAAGGAAATTATTTATCAAACCAACGTGATTTGCGATTGCGATTACATCGCAGGAAGTCCAGGCCTGGAGACAGGAACCGATCTATCCTAACAGCTGCAAGTGGTACAGACGACGCTAGACAGACTACATGTTGACCTTAGACCGTCTTTGTGCCCTACGTGATAAAAGCTGTTTTCGCAGTTCAATTGTTTAATTTAATGTGTTGTTGTGTGTACATAAAGCGCTGCAGCCATGAATCGCCAGCGGTGACAGCTAGAATCGGGCTAGATAAAATCTGAAATGGTGCAGAACACTCGGTAATAAAGGTGACTTAGGCTTCCTATGTTGCAGATCTGTTTCTCTTGGATGAATAACTTATTGTATATTATTCTCACAACCGTTTGACAAGAATATTATACGATTCGGCATTCTGCGTGTTACGTGATGGAATAGTGTAGACTTTTTTAAGTATTGACTTTTAAGAAAGGTTTTAAGTTAGAGTTTCATATTTTGTGACCTTTTTCTTAAAATAAGTAGTTCTAACTATACAGTAGTTTTAAACAAAATATTTACCTACACTATCTTGAAATAAATTAACTATAACATAGAGTATTATTCAGGTAAGGCCAAGGGTCTGTCTCTACATAAAGGATCACAAAAAAACAATTTTTACAAAAAGCTTTCACTATCGCAACGTGCAAAACAAAACACAAACAATAAAATACACTAAACACAGTCATTCACAAAAACAACAAGTCTAATCAGTATCTACACAATCATAGTAACAAGTCGGCGAGTCAAAGCCTTTCGTAGAAGTACTACGTGGAAACGGGTCTGTGAGACCGTAGGCGCGCGCTACCGCTCGCTCGTGCTGCGCTCGCGCCGGCCCCGCTCCCGGCGCATGCGCGGCACGGGACCTGTATAAAAGGCCCGCGCCCTTCCACACCCCATCATTCCCTGCTGACTCTCCGCGCGTGCACGTCGCTCCGCATTGTAAATACGTAGTTACGTCGTAGACTAAGTTCGTAGGTTAAAATGTGTTTGGCTAAGAACGAAGAATCACCGCAAAAGGAGGCGGTGTCGCCACGTTCGCCTTGGGCGAAGCTTTTAAGTCGACAGGTAAGGATCTATTTTATTTCTTAACAATAATAACAGTTTGTTTTTTCCATTTTACCAAAATATTTTTGAGTTTTTTTTAATAATAAGTGATAGTAATAGTATAGCGTGATAGTAAGTTTTTTAACTTTGTAACTAAATGTTTGTATCTTTTTGTTTATAGAGCTCAAAGCCGCGACTTCCAAGAAAAGTGACATCGTCTACGCGTGTGAATCTAAACAAGTGCTGGTCCAAGTTAGGAGAGCTGATCTCCAACTCGTCGCCCCGCACTGACCTACCATCGCAAAAGACTGCTTATCTAGAAGAGCCGGTGATTATCCCTTTTTCCGACTACTTCTACCCCTTGGAGCCGGTCAAACCGGCCCCCGTCGAAGACAACGATAACCTAGAAAACCAGAACATCTTGAACTCCAGCCGCTTCGAGCTGGTCTCCGGAGAAGAGATCAACGACAACATGGCGAACGAGGTCCGCGAGATTTGCTACACCGCCAGCCAGAACTGCTACGTATGTAGACTTTGGTATTAGTTTCGTCAATCTTCTTTCCGGTCGTTCGAATTTTAAATGCAGTGAAAACAAAATCGCGTCTTCCAATTATGTAGAGTTAGTGCGCGCTCCTGCGTGAGCGCATATCCAACGTCTTCCATTAGAAATAGTGAAGTGGAACGTGAGCACGACGCCTCGAAGAGAAGTTTATGTGATTATTATGATTAATTATCGTTCCTCTGTGATCAGTAGCAGTTAGTCGGCTCAGGCGTCGTGGGCGCGATCCCAGTTAGTTGATCGTTTGAAATAACAGCAAGTTTTGGTAGACAGCTTTAAAGCCCGCACTGTTATCATCGCACAGCCCTCAGCTATCTCCTTAACATTCTTCAGAACAACCACTTTCATTTTCGATGTTTACGTCCAATGTCTTCCAATAGTTAGATGTAAGAGAGATTTATATTTTGTCTGTGATATATCAGAGTACAGAAAATAGAGCTTTAATTAGTTTGTAACAGAGGTTTATCAGAGATTTTATGCCATAATTACTACAGTTGCTGACTGCACACTTAGTTTTTACATAAGTTTAATTGTGTCACTTTAAATGTAATATTCTTGTGCAGTAAAGCAGCTTAGTTTATTGTAAATTTTTTATGAACTAGAATTAACATATCAACAACAAAAGCTTTAATAGTTTGTATAAGTGTAGATGCAGTTGGAGCTATATAATAAATGTGTCGACTATGCAGTAATAGGATTTATGATCTCTTATTACTATATTTTCAGATGCACTTAATTTCGCACCCATTGTAACTACTTTTGATTATAAGTTGTCGAATTTAAAATTGTAGTGGAGTAGGCCGACCGTGCCAATCTAATTAATTGTAATAACTAATGCATTTTTAGTTTTTAAGCTAAATTGGTTCTTAATACTATTGTCTTTAAGTTAAGTTTTTGACCCTAGTTTAATTGTTCTTTTTCACGTTCTTCCCTTTGATTTTAGTTATAAGAATTTAATTGAGTTTCATGACTACACTAAATATTTTAAGATTATATCATAAGTTTTAGACTGATACTGTTAAGAATTTTCAAGACTTTCGTTTGATCTCCCAGTCTTAATTATAATAAATGCTTATTGAATAAAACATTATCTTTTATTTACGCACGACTTAAAAAAAAAACTCCTTGAGCAGAAGCAACTTGTACGATTAAACAAACAAGTAAAACAGGTTCCAGTCTCTGGTTCAAGAAAGATTTACATAACAGTAAGCAAGATTGTAATTATTTTATATCAATTTTATACAGTTGATGCATCTCCTTGGTAATTATTTAAGAATAGAAAAAATATGACTATGGTGCTCGTGTAAAGTTGGAGACCTGAAAAATTAAATAAATAAATAATATAAATAATAATAATCCTTATCATTAAGTATGTTTTACTATCTTTATCGTAGCAGCAAAATTTTTAATCAATCAGGATGCGTGCGACAATATCGTATTAAGTGAGTAACCCTCACACACACTGTATTTTTCTTTACTTATGTGCCAATAGTGAAGTGTCAATGAATCACAACCTCGTCGTTGCAACTACTGACAAAAAGTGCTTGATAGCATAGCAAAAGTTATCAGGTAACTTTCATGTTAAGCAGGAGTTGACAAAAAGCTTTCCTTATTGCCGAAGCACAGGTCCTTACCACGCTGGCCCATTGTGGATATGTAGGTGTTAACGATTGGGCACGACAAGACCAGGGTGCCTACTGCCATGTCTTAGCGCAGTATTATAACATTCTTACCATGCTTTTTCGTACTACGACCTTCATAAAGTATGATTATTGTAATAATGTTTCCGTTGGAAGTTTTGTGACGTCATCGTTCAATCGTTTACTTAAACCGTACCACGACGTGTCTTTTGACAGCTAGCATTATTGTTTTTGTGTCAAATATTGAGAAATTATGCAGTCTTAAAAAAGTTGCTTTTTCTCGACGGAAACAAAACTATTTTGAGTTATTTTATTTAGAAATTGGAAATTGCGTCATAAACAGTAAGTGAAACGTTTTTATACATAATGTTCTTCATTGTGAATGTAATATTATAGTTGTTATGTTTCATTTCTATTTGATAACAAATACTTGTTTTCGGAGGAGCTCGGTGGCGCAGTGGTTTAGCGCCTGGCCCAGCGATTGCGGAAGTTAAGCAACGTTCGCAAGGGTCAGTCATGGGATGGGTGCCCAAAAATTCATTATCACGAGCTCCTCCGTGCTTCGGAAGGCACGTTAAGCCGTTGGTCCCGGCTGCATTTGCAGTCGTTAACACCCACCAATCCGCATTGGGCCCGCGTGGTGGATTATGGCCCATCCTCCTTACCACCCATAAGGAAGGCCTGTGCCCCAGCAGTGGGGGACATCAAAAATGGCTTATGGACACACTTGTTTTCGGATGGACAGTGAAGTGAATACGAAGTATTTGATTTTTTGGAAGCCGATAACGCAGAAACCAATAGAAATCGAAGGCAGCGTCGACTAATGTTGCGTTGAAGAAAGTGATCCCTTCGAATTAGAGGATGCTGAGTTTGTGAAACGTTATCGACTTACCAAGAAATTGGTTTATAACCTCATCGAGGAGTTGAAACCTCTGCTGAAGTCTCATGTAAAATTAGCTGCTGCTGTTGCTGTAATTTCGTTGCATTTTCTGTGCGAGTGTATTCTTTAGCCTGCAACGACCTATTATAGGCCGAAGCAATATCCTTATTGGAATTTAGAAACTCCCATAGAAGTTCTAATTTTATTGTCGTATAATAAGAAATAATACTTCATAGTTAAACTAAAGCACTGCGCGTTTAAAGGTGATGAAAGGAAATCTGTATTTACTTACTTTAAGTCCGACATTTTAGTTTAAAATATAAAATTTTATTAATTTACAAAGTTCAAACACAAGCGCGCTTACACATTTTTTTTTAATTGTCGCATTCAGCGCATTCTTGACCATAAGCCGTAGTGATGGCTAGCAGGGAATAGACAATTTCGCAATATCATTCGTTCTTTGGCAGGAATAAAGTATTATTACTTTGTGCAGGTTGTGGTACGAATTTGAAAAATCTTATTGTAAGCTTATAACAAAACGTTCATAAAACATGATGGTTTTCTAAAAGGTGATGGTAAGCCTCCAGGGATTTAATGTGCCATCCAGAGTATGTTGCAGTCCAATATAATAAATTATTTAGTTTTATTTATTAGGAAAGTCTACAACCTCTTTGCTACAATCATGCATATATATACAGGGTCACTGAAATATGACGTATTCCTGCTAAGGGGTTATAGATGAGGTCAAAACAAATATTTTTATTTTTTGTTACATAACTTTTTCTCAAAAAGTTAATTGAACTTCTGTATTTTTTAACAAAAGTAAGTTTTCAGACACAAAAATTTAAAATAAAAAAATAAAAGTGTTTGAAAACGTACTTTTATTAAAAATACTTAATTTCAATTAACTCAAAAACAATTAACTTGCTGAGAAAAAGATATATTACAAAAAATATTTGTTTTGACCTCATCTAGAACCCCTTAGCAGGAATATGTTATATATAAACAAAGTTTCACAACGTGTTATAATTTTACAGGCAAAATAATTATACTAAATCACAAATTAGGTGCAAGTATCTGCTGCAAGATGAAGCAAATGTATGGTTGGAAGCAATCCATTTATATCTACATATAATTTATGACGGACCTTATTGATATATTTAGTTGACCGTTGACCGTTGCTAGCGCAAGCTGAATCCACTCAGATACTGCGTCATCGAGCTCTTAATAACCATAGTTAATCTGCAATACATAGTCAAAGTAAGTAAAGTAAAAAAGTAAGAAAATTACATGTAGCAAAGATGAAAATGCTGAGGTGGATGTGTGATGTGAACGCGAATAGATAAAATAGGAATAGGAAAAAGTATGTGAGAGGAAGTTTGAAAAGTATAGCACCGTGATAGAAAAGTTGAAAGGGTATCGTCTGGCTTGGTATGGGCTGTTATGAGAAGGGATGAATGGCATGTTACTAGAAGAGTAATGAATTTGGATGTTTAAGGCTGGAAAGTAAGGGGAAGGCCGCAGAAAAGATGGATGGATTGTGTGCAAAATAATATGATTGTGATGAGAGTGGAGAGTGTGGTGAGTGGTGAAGAGATGAGTGACAGGAAGGCATGAAAGAGAAGGACGCACTGCACCAACCCCAAATAAATTGGTATAATGGCAGGGGGATGATATGATGAGTCGTAAAGTCAATTGACGAGATATTTGCGTAGGCGACACGATAGGTTAGCAACTCTGTCGGGTGCAGTGACTACACTGACTAAATAAAAAATATGAATGAATATCGGATCTCTTTAGTGTGTTTTTGGAATCACTTGTAACTTACAGCAATACTCCTCATCTGTAAGGAGCATGAAATTGGATCGGGTTATGCCAGATTACTGCATAAGGTAGTAAGTCAGGATTTCCGTTTTTATAGGCATCTAAAATCAAATTCTAAGTATCTACTACTACTTTACTCCATTTGCCACGTGGTTCTCTAGAATATTGCCCGCTGAGGGCCACGGAGCAAAGAAAATGAAATCTAATGGAGTTAAATAAAAGATGATACCTATAGGTTGAACGGTTTATATTAATCTAGGGTCATCAATATATTTTGGTCTACACCTTACCAATAATAAAATGACAATTACTAGCTTAGCGATAGGGGTCGCTTTACTTGGGTACTGGTATGGTAATGGTTAGTGTGCCGCAAGAGGTAAAGTTACAGCTTCTAAATCACAACTTAGGTCTCTACATATAGGAATACCACGGTTCATACTAACATTAACTAAAGAATAAAAAATGTACCGACCTCGTGTTTATACTATATGCTTAAGTGGGGATATTTCGTGTTCCTCTGAAATTCATTTGGTGTCTTACAAGAATGTTGTAGACAACATCTATTCCGTGCATATGACGTGGCCGCGGTAGACCCAGTCCAAGTAAGGAATTTTGTGGGAACAATAATGAGTCGACAAAAATTATCTATGCAAATTGAAAGTACCTACCCAAACTCACAACGTCTGAAGGTAAGTACGCGATAATTATAACAAAAAAATATGTTTTATTTATTTATATAAAGATTTCAGTTAAATTAATCATCCCGTTCAAAGTCTTATCTAATAAATCGAAAGCTAGAGCTACATTATGAATTATAAATATAGGTAATTCTAGAATAATAAACGATAAAATGATTATACGACAACGAAGGCTTCCGAGTGCGATTCCCCTTAAAAAACGACATAAACAACCAACTATATAAATACTATATAAAAATAATATTATATATATAATAAAATTCTATAGATAGAACGTCAATTCTATCAAATAATAAATAACATTCAGTTTCAAAAACCGTCGGAAAGACGTGACCTTTTACAAGCTCTAAGGATGTCCATTTAGTAGGTGCTGTGTATGGGTAACGTTTAAGAATGATAAATCGGTCCCAATTCTAAACTTGATTCGTTCCGATCCAACTTCATAACGACAAAAGTCTGCGACACCTCCGCTCATGTCACTCTATGATTTCTAAGGTGTACTATAATTTAAAAATTTATTAAAATCTCAATGGAAATAACACTCTTTATCGTTCAAATAAAGTTTATAATTCATCGGTGTTTCACAGGTATGGTGGGATCTATCGAATAGGGTACCGTGAAATCGCGGCGCTCTGTGTCGAATCGCAGAAAAATTTCGGTTTTTCGGTTGTTTCTTAAGGATTTGTACGGGCTTTCTTCGGCGATTAGTCGCGCTGAACGGGTGTCAGTATTACAAACACATGTCCTTTGATTTAGCTGGTCTATGCATTCATGGATCCGAAATGGCTTTTAAGATTTCGCGACAAATGTCACGGTTAGGTATCCGTTACATTGATGTTGACTTACCTTCCGTCACAGCTGCTGGTTATGAGGTTTATTGTCAGGAGTTATTGCGAAATCTGAAGTAACAAAAGGTAAGCCATTAGTGGGATGATAGATTTAATGCATTTTCAGCTGCAGTTGACCAATGTAGCTCATAACATTTTGCTCAACAGGCAATAAGTATTATAGGTACTTACTGAAAAATCAAAAGGTTTACTCATTTAATTAGTTTAACATATTTTTACAATCTTTTCCAAAATCTAAAACATACTATATTGCAGAATATTTCAAATTAAAAAACATAATCGCTCGCTTATTATTTCAGAATGATTACAAATTAAATAAAACATACAAATAAATTATACGACCAACCACTTATCGTAAGTTAAATCTGTTGTCCAAATTTAACAAATTCGTTGTTACATTACATTTACATCGTACCACCCAAGCGTTACATTCCTGGCTGTCCGAAATGCACGTAGGTGTTTTATATCCTCAACAAGGCCGTTGTCGGACTCGCCTCTGTCGGCTTGCTCTTTGTAGATTACCAGCATTATATATTGAACCTCGGTGCTAACTGCCAGTTTAAAAGGAAATGCTATAACCTCTGCAAATATAAACGTTTTGATAATTTCTTGTCATTTAAACTGGTAAAACTGAGTTTGTTTAAATACGAAAGACATAAGAGGGATTTAGGTATGTCATAAAGAAATTGGTTGCAGTAATATTTTTTTTAATATTCTGAAGTTGCAAATTTTTTGCGAAGACTAATTGAGTGGCGAAGATCCTCTCGATGGTTGCTACTATTACCCAACCTAGTATTAAATATTTTTAAATATTACAGATGGCATCATTTTAAAACTCTTAATTGAAATAAAACAAGCTAGGAAATCTTAAAAGTAAAGAAACTAGAGAACATCAAGCTAATACTCCATTAATCCAGTTGCTTTTATTATTACTTACGAAACACATATACTTACTTATCTTCTTTTTTCCCTACAATGTCGCAACAAATCTTACTAATTCTTATCCCAACTTGGTCTCACATTAAATACAGCTTCCATCAAAATGAAACCACCAACCAAACTCACGGAGCTGTGAAAATCAACAGAGCCTTGCCACTTACCTTGTTGAAATTCACAACTTAACTGGGCCCCATTGTGCCGCCCTGGGGAAGCATAAAACAAACAAGTGTCGCGTAAAATTCGGATAACTTTGTTGGTACAAGACCTTACAAAACCCGTCCCTTTTTGCCTATAGGACAGTTATTAAGCCATTCAAAATTCACCCTTATTATATCAAACTAAAGCTTACATGAGATCAAAAATGAAGCTTCAAACGCAAAATTTTCAAGTTTACGCCTCAAATGCTAATAATACTACTAAAAGTGCCGATATAACAATTCTTTGAACACCTTTACGATATACTTTAAGCACCTATAAGAGTGCAAATAGTTTCATGGTCCCTGATTTTTTTAAATAAAATGTTGATTTCATTCATGGTTGACAAACTTGGCGTTAAGTTGTTAGATTCATAGGGCTATTAAAACCAGCTGAAGGAGGCTGTAAAGGTATCTTCTACGTGCCCAAAGGTATTAGCTATTATAAATGGCACTTTAAAGAATTTTCTGTGATACCTCTATGTAAATTATAACTATAACACAAATATTATCATGACATTACAATTTACCTTTCTTTGGAAGTAAACGGTATTAAAATAATGTCAGTTTATAATAATCCTATGTCATATCTTAGAATGCACATGCAATGCTTAATAATTGATGTTAATAAAAACAAACGATTTAAAGGAAATAGGTACACATAGTGACAAAATTCTAATAATGATGATAGGCAAGAGTAGAGCTATAAAAGAAATCAACCACTTCACTTAGCACTCGATAAAGACTATTTTTACTATTACTATTCGTATTATGCTAAAATTCTCAAAAACAACGAGTATTAACTGTCACAGAAATAAAACCAAAAAAATCACTTCCTCTGACGAAGCTCTTAGCATTCAATTATACTTAACATGTGCAACATTAACACAATTAATCCATTAGTGTTAAGTTTAAGTATTACTTAAACAATTGTTTACAAAAAAAAACAAGTGGCAATCGTGAACCTCTTAAAACTTGTTAGTATTCACGGTCCTATATTAACTTTAGACGAACAATGACTGGCCTGGCCACATCCACAAAATTGCATTCTTTTTCGTTTGACACACAAGTTGCATTAAAGTTGCATGGGAGTTTAGCAATGCCGATAAGTGGCCATACAGGAAACCATTACTGAACATAATTAGGTGCGGTTTTGTAACACTTAGGTACTTCCGACTGCAGAGGGTGTCAACGCTTTACGACTTGAGAAATGTTGTGGTAAGATTTTCTCACTCTTAAATTGCAGAAAGGCACTGTAAAAGTTAATGGGAAGTTAGTAGTCTTTTACAAAAGTTGTTATTTCATTGTAAAAGCTGGAAGGCTTTTTTATAAAACAAAAATTTATTGTGGTTATTTTATTTATTTATTTTATTTTATGTAGTTAGGCACAGTAACAAAACAATCAATTGGCAATTATCATTATAATACATTGCAAACCAATTAATCTAATACACTATGCACGACACTGAAATATTTATTAAATTTATGAAAGTGCTGCTATTAAAAGTGAAGCTGACATTACAGTTTTAATACTTACAATTAACAAACAAAATATACAAGGATAATAATGAATTTTTAAATTGCTGATAGTTTTGGTTAAATAAATCAAAATCAGAATAAAGATCATGATGGGCATGACACATTCTATAAATGGGATTATGTGAGAGTCATTATATTATAATCTTGACTAGTTAATGCCCATGCCCCGATCGTTTTTGGAATTTAATTTTTTTCTATGGCCTATGTGTCTTTCATTCAAAAGCTGCCAAAGTTGACCCAAAGCTTTATTATTCCTTTAAGTTTTGCATTTCATTAAATTCCTAAGTGAAATAATTTATCCATTTATCTTAACAAAATTATGGTTATAACAAGGCGCCTACTTGCCATATTCGACGCAATCAGTAAAAGGAAACGTGCGACAACAAGCATCCATTAACTGCTCACGCAAATCACTAACACGTGGCCCCAAAATATTTGCCGCCAAAACTGACTAAAAACTCCTGCGAAGTTTTTTTTTCTTTTTTTTACAAACGCTGTAGCAACAGGTCCAAAAAGTTTCCAACTGCACGTGTGACGCCAATTTTGTGCGGCTTCAAATTACAGTTCAACTTTTTTACCGGAAACCGCGGATTTTTGGATTTTTGAGTGACGAAAAGAACGGACCGTTTACGACGACAGTTTCGCGAAATTGTGTTATGTTTTTTTCATTTCCTCTACGTTTTTGACACTCAACCATACAAAAAGAGGACAGACAAAAAATGTATCACCATAACTTTAAAAAACTATTAATAAGTAGTAACTAATAGTAACTATTTCATTAAACAACAATGCGTTCAAAATTTTTTATAAACATTTTGTTCGATTACAAAGTTTAAAGTTGTCTGAAACTTTGAATAGATAGACACAAAAGACAGAAAAAGGAAAAAAAAATATCCAGGAACTGGCAAGTTTCATACAAAATCCAGTGGCTTGGCTACTTCTTTACTTATCTTGAAACATCTGTTCTTTAGCAAAAAATGTTAAATCGCCATAGAAATCTGAAAAAATATCGGTGTACCCATATCCCTCGAAGTCCTTATCTGACCTTAAAAAATCGCATTCATATCGATTCGGTAACATAATACCCACTGTCCAAAAGAAAAAAAATGAAAGAACACCACTAAAAAGTTTTAATTGTATCGCAAAAATTCCAAATTTAAAAATCTCCGCTCGGGGCACAGGAAATGAGAGCGGTAACGTCCAATAGATCTGTCTACTTTGATGGATCGCCGTAACACAATAATCGCTGAGATTGGGCCCTTTAAGTGCCCCTTAAAAATCAAGTGATATTCTTCACTTTTATGCTTGTTATAGCTAAACATTATTTCACGACAAACGATACGAATGGACTCTATCGCCTACACACAACTTTGAAAATACAATGAACGGCTACAATATTTTATGTTGATAAATACGGATAAAAGTTTATATAAAAGTAAATCTTGTCCTGTGGTACCTAAGTGTGATTTTCATTAAACTAGAACTATCTTTAACAATAACATGCAAACACGTGTTTGTGTAAGATTGCCAAAGTGGTTGTCATTGTTTTCAGCAATACCCTGCATATTTCTGGTACAAACTACGTAGGTACCTAAAACTTGAAATAACCAGATGTGAATTTTGGTGAGAAAGATTTTTCAGTAGGTACACATAAAAAATATTATAAAGAACCCCCGTATATATATTACCTAGGTACTTACTTAAACCTTATTTTGTGGCTTAATTAAACGCATATTAATTTATTACCCATTTATGAAGAAACAGAAATAAGTAGAAATAAAAAAGTCTAACAATTTTCCATTGCTACAAAAAATAAAAGACGAATGCAACGCCAATAACAATATCCAGCCTACCTCTCCTAGAAAATTCCGTAATTCAAACCTCTATTCTACAACATTTAAAAACTTTTTGGAGGTCGCTTCGAAAAGAATTAAAAAAGTGGGCGTTGCTCTACTGTCATTTCAGCTCGCACATAATAAGCCGGCGGCATCGCTCGCGCCATCCTATTATCTAGCTTCAGAAAAAGAAAAAACCTTCGAAAAAAGAACAGAAAAAAATATGGCCGCTTCACACAATAGTCTTGAAAAGGAAGCGTAGCCTATGCGAATTTCGGCAATAAATTCTTATTGATTGAATTTCGGACCCATGCTGAGCTATACGGGCTCATTATAGTCTCGATAATTTTACTTTTTTTTAGAAAATGGAGCGTTTCTCTTTTATTTTTTTAATGCACCATGGCACCAAAATTGGCGGGAAATTGTATGTAAAACACCACCGCAAGCAATGGACGAAATATCTTCAACGAACTCTTCAACACTCATATCTTAGTTGCATACTTGTTGCAAATGAGTATATATTGCATTATATATAATTCGTAATATTTATAAGAGCACCACCATAAACTACACACTTTTTCGTGTTATGTGATAACAAACATAATTGCTGTTCATGATTTGCCTTTAAAAAGACATCAACGACATATTATTTATTATGATAATCATACCAATATTTTTTCCATTAACATTTAAAGCAAAAAGTCATTTTTTTCATTTATGTTAAGTATGGATAAATATGAAACATAGATCCATAATTATATGGTCTCTTACACGTAAAATTAAACGGTTCTCATTCACGGAACTTAAAAGGCTTCAAAAACTTTTATCACCGCAGCTTATGAATGAAAGCTCGTGGACATAACCGTCGTTGGGCGGATGGCGCGTAAGGCTTCCCGCAAACTGCTAAATCGCTTCTTCAGCATTATGCCCTTTTTTCCGTGAAATTGCCACTTCCTTATGATGCGGCGTTTAGAATGAGTACAGTCAATGACATAAGACGCACGATATAAGTATCAAATTATTCTTTTTTAAAACAATTATTATTTTGTTTAGAATCAGAATCAGAATATGTATTGCATACACAATTACAATTAGTGTAATTTCCATAATTGGCTTATTTGTTTATTTGGTTAAGGGAAACAAACAGCATACAATATTACCTTAAAAACTATGATGAATGACTATTACAAAAGCCAAAACAGTTTCCACGACAAGATGTAACATTTCAATCAAGTGAACTTAAATAAAATAATGTAGGTTGAAACCGAAACTAAGATTTATTTAACTAAGTGCAGTAACAACTACTTAATTTAATCAAAAAGGGAGAAAAGATACTAAGCCCAAGTATAAACATTTAGGTACCTAACCAAGAGGTAACGACAAATATGGCTACAAATTTCACAAAATCAAGAAAATCACCTGATGCGCAGCTGTTGACTGTAAATTTGTACTATAATGTATTCAGAGACTGTACTTAAGAAGTTAATTGATTTCGATATAACAAATTTATTATTCACAAATTGTTTTTTTTTCAAATTTACGATATTTAGAGCCAAATATGTCAACATGTTGGTAAGTCTTATTATAAGTACTACATGACCTAATTATAAAGCGGTTTCTGGCATAATTCAAATTGCAAATGTTTGAGCAGATCTAAGACCTATCTTTTTACATTTATAGAAGATTTTACTAGTATTGTATTGTATAATTACATTTGTGTCAATGCTCTGGAAATGCTGTGGTAACAATGTTCATTAAATAAAATAAAAATATTTTTGAAGCGGTAAAAGCCTAGTGGTCAAATGCTCTTAAAGATTTTTATTTATTTTATTAAAAAGCAATTTTATTTCTTTTAATTAAGTTCCTTGTATGTTGAGATATTAATTAACTAATAGTTTTCAAAATGCTTTCTTTAGAAAAAAAATAGTGACTATAAAAAGTAAAGTCCTGAAAATATATTATTGGCTATAAATTCTTTCATTTCACTTTTTGGTATGAAAAGTTCAATGACTAAAAGTTACAAGACTCCTGCTAAACAAATTAGGATACACTTTTGTTTCCACCTGTACTCATTCTCTATCTACGCCATATAATAGCGTTTCCTTCAACTGCCACTTTAGATTCCACTCATTGTATCGAGTGCTATTGCTCAGAAAAGGTTAAAACGTAAGCACGTACTACATTCTGTGCTCGTATATTCCCATTCATTTTAACTCTAATTGATTTGATACGCGCAAGCGGTCACTTGGAAATGCTCTATCATTATAAAAGATAGCCGAAACGAAAACCTTTTATTTCCCTTGACGTAAGGATCGAAATTGCAGCTTCTAAATTTCGGAATAATATCTAAAAGCTATTGTCAAATTGCAATTCAAATGTCCAAGTATATATTTTAAAGTGCGAATGAAGGGCCGTTTTTAGTTTTCATTATAATCGTTAAAGCCGGCGACGGACGACGTAAGAAATGTTTTGGTTTTTATGACAATTGACTCTATATAGGTGGATGTGGTTATATATTTTTGTCCATTCATTGATTCATAATAAGTATGATTCCGATTCTTATAACTTTTCAGTCTATCAATATTATATTTTTATAAAAAAAAATAGGTATATTATCGTGCTGTGTAATTAATACTAATGTAATTAATTAATATTGTATAGTATAGTATTTGTTGTCTAATTGTAGCAATTTCATACATACATCATCATCATCTTAATAGTCAAAGAAATACGAATCCAGAATTAGCTTGTGCAATTTCTCAAATTATTTAAATTTTGTATTCAAAATTAACTAATATTGTGTGTTACAGTCCAGGTTCTTACTTCTTGAGCTCAAGGTTAAAAATAAATCAACTAAGCTTAAAGTATAAGTCATATCTTAATATGGCATCATTATTATATCAATATTTGTTTTCTATGATTGTTTCTTTATAATCACAATTGGCGTAAAAAATACGTCTATTTTATTTTTGTCTAAAAGTCAAGTCATCGGAATTCAAAGCACAACATTATCTAAACGCAACCCAACATCAATGCATAAAATGCAAACATTTCTAGCGAAATCCCTAAATTCCTTTAGTCCCAACATTTTCTGCCCAATAAGCAAATAACACCCGCGCTTGTTTGCAAAGATAACAACCGAAGCTTCAGACAAAATAAATATGTGCTTTGCACTCAAGGTCGACCTTCTTGCTTAAAATATCTAACCAGATTATTATGACCCATCTTATCGTTTAACAAACAACATATAATAGGCAAGAAAAGGAGACAAGAGGTCTTATAAAAGTGGTTATTTCTTAGAAACTAAAATTATACATTAGTAACATTTTTAACTTAAAGAAAATAAAACAATGAAAATAGTCATTTTTAATTTAGTGTAAAAAAATCAACTAAAATGTATTACATGTTATTTAATTTTTAATACCTGGTATTAAATCTGGCCTGCCTGGAGGCAATACCAGTTATTAGATAAATTAAGTGTTTTTACCGTTTTGAAAAAGTCCTGAAAGGCGTATCATAATTATCAAAGTATTTTAATAAAAAATAAATTATTTTGGTTGTGCGACAAAACTAATATAATTCTATCTATCTGCGACAAAACTGAGTTGATAAACATCAATGGCAGCATTATTTTATGCACTTACGCAAATTCGACACGAGCCTTCTTCATAACGATTGTAATTACCAAATAGGATCACTGTCCCGCATCAACCCTATAATTCAATTAGACCGCATAAATAGGGTTGTCACTTCGGGGTACTAAGGGCCCATTCACCGCGCACGTGTTACAACAATGTGGGGCTAACCCGACGATCGCTGCGGGTCGCCGCGACCAAAAGTGAGAAATTTCACAATGGTGTCAAAGTATTGGGCTTAGGTGTGACGTATTGTAAGGAGTTCGTATAATAGCTCAGTGTGAGGTTATTGCGGAGTCCACTCACTCGGTCTTTGATTAGAAAACCGCTTTGTATCGGTCGAAGCTGTTTAGAGAATAATGCAATTCATGAGGTGGTGTGTGGAGTGATTAAATGTGGCTAAGGAATTACATTCCGTTAGAATAACAATAATTCTGACTGTAATACTATTAAAATGAATCAAAATACATACTCTATGTAGGAATGATCTATTTATATTACTTGACAAACAGTTATATTATAATAGAGCATTCACCTAAAAGTTATTTACGAAATCAAAATTCATATTAACACAACCTTAATTACTGTTGCTAAATAATTTGATAAAAGCTCATAATATAATAGTAGATTCTACAACAAGTGAAAAAAAAAAAAGAATTTAGTTCGAGGGACTAAGTTGGATCCCGAGAGCAGTGAAGGATTCTAGAGTTGAATCCCGAGCGTAGCAAGGGATTCAAAAGTAGAATCCTGAGCGAAGCGAGGGATACAAAGGACCGAGATTAATTTTTTTTTCACGAGTTGTGTACTCTACTTTATACCATTGACTGCGAGAAAACAAATAGCAGTACTTATACCTAATAGTATTTATAGTTATCACATTTTTATTATTTAGTAATATTTACGGCCGAATACTCAAAGGCTTCTTAGCTAAAATCTTAAGTTAAGGTCTCCTTAACTTTAAGGAAGCTGTCAGTTTCATAGAGTTTCTGTCAAATCTGACAACTTTTATGTATTTAAGGTGGCCTTAACTTTAAGATTCGTTTGAGTATTTGGCCGTTAGACATTAGAAAATAGTAAAACTAGAATTTTTCCAATGACAAAACAACCACGCTAAATAAGAGAGAAACTACATCTCTGGCATCAGTCCATTTCATCAGTTTGTAAAGACTTTGAATTTTTACAGACTGAAGATCGTACCAGACTGATGGAATGGACTGATGCAAGACTGAACATCTAATCTCCCTCTAATATAAAAAAGAACCCAAACATAAGACACTAAAAAGAACCTAATTAATTTGGCGGGATATTTTTTAGAAAAGAACCCAAAGATAAGACACTAAAAAGAACCTAAAAAAAATTGGCGGGAATTATTTTTGATATTTAATTGTAGAACTATAATCTTTAACTATGGAATAGCTCCATACTTTCAGCACGTTTTATTTTTTTTCTACATAATACATACGATGAGCGCTTGTTCCAAATTCAAAATATTTTTATTCACTCGGTGAATAAAACAGCGTTTTATTCACTCTTACCGTTGAATTAAACGCACTTTTTCGAGTGGCGATGGTAAAAAAATACTTATCATACAAAAAATGATATTTACTAATAGGTATTTATTTTGCACTTATACCTAATCCTTACAGGTTGAAATTGATGAATCTATTGAAAAACTATTTAAGAATAAGAAAGTGAAACATAAGCATTAAAATGGTGATATATGTACGCATGATAAGATTGATAAGTATTAGTCCCTGATTTACTCTGATGTTGAGTGTGATACCTGACTTCGAAAAGAGTTACACCGATTTCCACGTCCCCGAAAGTTCACTAACACGAATCACTTGACAACGAATGCACGCTACCACGAAAAACTTCACGCCGAAATCATGCGATCTCGAATAATCAAACTTTTAAAAAAGAGTAAATACATTTTAAAATCACTTACTTAGATTTCAACGCAACTTTTAAAGTTAGCCACATTTTGTGGGAGAAATGCTGAGCTATTGTACACTTTTGAAACATAGGTGCTCATGTTGTATTTATTTATTTTCTGTTTCTTATCTAATACTAGCTTTTTTCAATTTTGTGTTGGCACCACAATTAGAGACCTCCCGCCACCTCACTCTTAATAGCAACTTTGCAGATGTTTTCTCACAAACGCCTAGCTATAGTCTTGAGTCTTGTTCGCGACATGTATTACAATCACAAAGAGTTGCCATCAATTAGACAACGACAGGTCCATTCGTAACTACCTTGTTCACGTCTAAAACTAAATAAAAGTCCAGGTGGCTGCAGACAATTAGGGCATAATCACTATATTTGGAGTGTTGTCACGAAAGTTCTGAGAAGGCCATTGTTGGCCGCCACCCAGTAGGGCCATGTTTGCAAACGGGCTGAATGGCCTCCACCAATATTTGCCTTACGAATGAACAAAACAATGGCACTGTGGGGACAGTTAGCTTTTTCCTGCTAGACGTGAGCACAATACGCACTTATTTAAGGTGCGTTTGCGTTAATGCTTAGGAAACACTTATTTTTAATACCGCTAAATATTGATAAATATTGTTCAACGAGAAACTTTTGGTATTTATATAGACTCCAGCACTGCCAGTTAGTATTGCACCGATTAGAGCTACTAAAGGCTAGAAAGCTAAAGAGCTTATTAAACCTAGAAAACAAGTCCTCGTATGTGAAGTGAGGCAACTAAAACAGCCATAATGGTCCAGTTTTCAGATTGAAATCCTTCATACTTTACCTAATCGTAACTAAAATCCAATAAAATAGTAACTATTTCCTAAATGTAGGGAAATTAAAACTATTTCTTACGACTAGTTAACGTATGAACGATACAAATCTGAAAACAGAGTCATTATGGCTCAGTTTAAGTTACCTCACTTTTGACAGTGCGCTTTGTAGGGAACTATCGTTCTAGGTAATTCGAGCTAGATTTGCAAATGTAAAAAAAATCTACTTAAATAGGTACACTTTTCCAAAAATTCAATAAAACTATTAATATAATATTACAATTACAACGACTATGTCGTTACGATAACTTCAATGTCGTGTCCGAGGAACTGCACCTTAAATAAAATTTGGCGAATATGTTTGCGCGTCCGCAACACGCCGCGGGAGGCGCGCCCACCAACAGTTTCCTTTCAATCACAATCACAATTTATTGAACTCGTTCCGTTTTTTTAGCCAGCACGAGCGTGATCAGTGGGAACACCTAAAATATGTGCTTATTCAGCACTTGAACAAGACTTGAACGCTTTTTGCTCACGGACAATGTTGTCACGGGATACGAAATATTTATGTTGATGTCTTTTCCAGAAAACGCCATTTATATGGATTAGGTACGTTTGTTTTTTTTGGGACTTGGGTAAACAGCGCATACTTGTCTCCACTCACGTCGCGTTTCTCGAATATTACTTTGTCGCTTGTGGTGGTTCAAGGGAATTCATACAATAATTACATACATAACTTACTTTAAAAAAAAAAATTCTTCATATTTTATAATCAAAACCATCTGAGCTTAGGTTTCTAAACTATGTTAAATGCTATATATACTTTTAAACTTTCGCGTTGCATTTTATTAGATTAGGAACACAGGTTTTAAACGCGTTTTTAAACTAAACATAGGTGTTGAACACCTACCTTATCCCGACGTTTCGACCGAGTTGCATCGGCCGTGGTCACGGGCTGACGGTCAGTCAGTCAGCCAAATGCTGCCAAATAATAATTATATCATCAGGAATTAATTACTATACATAATTAAACTTGACCTTTACTAGGTCATTATTTTGATAAAATAACTGGTGCATTTAGAAATAAAAGTTACGAGCTTCATAGTGTCTTAGAAAAAGTCAGCTATCTCATGGGTAAGGACCTATAGGTAATTATAATCCTTTGAACTGAACGAACTTCCAAAGGGCAACAAAAAGCAAAACTTTTTTCATTGCATGATTGAAAACGTACAAGTCATTCAGATATAAGATAACAAAATATTATTTCAATAAACATGATCGAAATTTATTTATTTATACGAATCCATATAGCCAGGCTGACTCCAACAATATAACAAGTCCATACATAATATTTGTAGCCAAAGCACAATAAACAGGGCCGATTCTGAACCGTCATTCTATGGTTACTCGAAACAGTTTTTTTCTGAATTCTTAACAATGACAGCGATCCTTTCTGGCCAATGTTTGGTTAGCTGCGTCGAGTATTGTCGTTGAGGAAATCAATTTACGATAATTGTCATTTATTATGAAATAAATATGATTCTTCATCCCCCGCCTTTTGTGAACGAGTTTCGCCTCCGAAAGACCTTATTCTTGGTCTATTCAGTTCGGTGCATTGGGCGTAAATAATTTTTATATTTTGCGCAGAAAATCTTTGAAGCGTACATTCTGGTATGGCATTTGACAATAATTACATTGAAGTCTTCGGGTTATATTAGGCGGAACGTGGATTTTGACGTGAAACGATGTCAAAGAATGTTTTCTCAGCTTGGAGCAGATGTCGGCGGTGTATTACATTGAAATTATATGAACTGACTACTAAAGCTCATTTCATTATTAATATAATAGTGTACAGTCATTTAATCCTTCCAACAAATTAAAGTTTAATCCTAGTGAATTCTAAGCTGTTATACCTTTTCCGAAGTTTCTTCCAATATTTACCTATTTGAAAGCATGACATGAAGCTTTTTTTTCTAGCAGGAACATTAGCAGTTGTATTAGTATTGTTACATTCCAAAAGTCCAAAATTATGTAGATTAGTATGTAAATATAAATTTTAACAAATATACATCTCTATTTTCATTCATTTGTTTTTCCCTCATAACTTTAATATTTTTGTTCATACGCAACGCAAAAATAACTCTGACTGCAAAATAATCGTCAGCAATGTATTTGATTTAATATGCTTTGAATAATTTATTTATTCACAGCTGAATCAAATTATATGAAATGAGATTTAATTCGGAAAAAAGCAGAATAGCCTACATGATATATTTCGTAGAGCAGCGGGAATCCATTAATGTAGCATAAACTATTTCAATAAATAATAATTAAATTTAATTGTATTCAAAATATTTTTTGTCGCCTATGACGTGGCGATAAAGAAGCGATATTTTATCGGTTGGATTCACAAACACTTTGGTTTGGGCCACGGCGTGTAGAATTTGTCTCGATTTCGACTGCACTAAAAGGCCTATTATATGGTCCTTTGTCAGTCATTGATTTGTAGTTGACTGCGACAAGAACCTTTATACGGAGTGTTCTAATTATTTAGTAAAATCTAAGATATCTAATAAATAGATTATTTAAGATATTTCAAAAATAATACAAAGATTTGTATAGGTATTATATAACGTGTTACACTAAAACCAGCGTATATGTATGCAACCCCGGAAAATTGTTATAAACCCTGATAACCATTTTTTTTTTCATTTTCCATGTTAAACTGCATAGTGGTAATCCTAGCTCTAAATTGTGTGTTGCTTTTGTCCATTAATGGGATTGCTTATCGAAAACAATAGTCTATTTGCGTTTAGGGATGTTACTTTGCAGTTTTCCATACAAATAAAAAACAATATTTTACGGGTTTATGAAACACCCTGTAAAGATTTACAGTAAGTATTGAAGAATGAAATCTCAAACCAAAAAGTGGGTGCTGCCCTGTAAAAATACGATTAAATTAAATGTTATTAAAAAGCTGGTCCTAGCCTAGCTTTCATTAAGCTCACATTAATAGTGTTATTGGTAAATAAGTAGAACTCTTTAAGTTCTACTTATTTACCAATAACATTATTAATGTCACATTTAATTACTTTGTCTTCTATTCATATTTTTCCTTTTTTCTCCTGTAACATCCTGTACTACTAAAATCGTTTAGCGAAAACATCAAGCGACTAATATGACAAAGAATCCAATAACATTAATATAATAGACGTCACAAAAAATTAACTGCGTCAACGCTTCGACGAATCTTTTTGCCGTACTCCATTTAGTAGAAAAATGGCATCTTAAAGATATTATATTAGCTATAATGACTCGACTATAAGATGTTGAACACCTTTTAATGTAACAATAAGGATTCAATATGACTTAACGACGTTCATCAGAGCAAGAGAAATGCAATAAAATTTTGCTGTCACATGAACACGTGTTCAGTTTTGGATTATTTTTTTTTATTTACACCCCACTGCTGCTAGTCAAGACTACGTGGTGGGAGATACAGCACTGCAAGGACTCTGCATTAAATAACAATGACCACTTCTCAGCGTCGACCTGTCAAATAGCTTTTTTTTAAGTTGATGCTATTAAAATTATATTTGAATATAGTTGCTATGACCGTAGAACACTAGATTTATTGGAATTGGCAATCAGAAAATGTAATAGTACTAGTGGCTCCGTGAGCTGTAGACCTCGCGATAAAATAAAAAATTGTTTAAAAAAACAAAAATACCGACTTCAAAAACCTACCTCTAAAAAGCAAGAAATAATATTCGTAATAATAAAAATACGTCTATTGAAGTCGGGTGGGGCTGGAGTACAAATTCCTTTTTTTTATTCTAAAAGCCCCACCCGATTTCAATAGACGTATTTTAATTATTACGAATATTATTTCTTGCTTTTTAGAGGTAGGTTTTTAGAAGTCGGTTTTTTGTTTTTTTAAAACAATTTTTTATTTTTTTATTTTTAGTGTAGGCACCTTGTAGGTAAGGTTTATTATATATGTAGAAAAATCGGCTCAGCCAAACGTAAGATAATCGCGGAGAAACATACTTAAATACGGGTCAAACTGAGAACCTCCTTTTTAAGTCGGTTAAAAAACTACACTTAAGATATCCCTCTTCCAACAAATAAATAATTATCTCATTCAGTTCATAAACAAAGAAGTAATACGACCAATCATCGGTAATTCACACAAAATCATACTATTTTCGTGCTTTTTTTCAAAATTACTTGAAAAGTACTGAACCGATTTCCAAATTTTAAAAAATGGGACCAACTTGGGAGTGTACCTAATGTAATAACGTTTGAATCATTTCAATCGGTCTAGCCGTCTTTGAGTAATCGGTGGACATACACAAAAAAAAAACAAATATACAGACGAACATAGAACCTCCTCCTTTTTTGGAAGTCGGTTAAAAATAAAATGTCACCACGAAGTTTTCAAAGGACACAGAAGTGTACGTGAGTATTCGCAGCCAGATGGTGCTTCTAATTTTGATCATTTTTCAAAATGGGTGAATACATTTTTTATAAATTTGGAAAAATTGGCTTGACTAATATGTTCTAGTTTATATTTGTAACTATATTGCCAATCTTTATTATTAATTTTCTCTCTTTCTAATTTATAAATAACAATAATTGATGAAATCTACCACTTAGCCCCAGACCCCATTTTAGTAATAGTACGTCTACTTCATCAACTTGCACTATAGTGATTTTTTTTTCTTAACTGATGTGATGATAATAAAATGACGTCATTAGTTTGTCAAAGTATGTGATAGTCAGTCACCGAAATATGTGCTTCATTTACGCTATCAATATGGGTTTTTTTCACATACTTATAATTAGAACAAAACCGAAAACCTACAATAAATTAGTACCTATGGTCCATCGGTTGTATATCTGCTAGGGCTCTATGATACGCATATTAACTCAGTCCCATACATCGAGTAATTATTCGCTTTAACTTCATAAAATACAAGTACCTACCCTAGTATCTATCTGGCTGGCTGCCTTTCAATAAGATAATAACAATAAAAACGACTGACCATAAGAGATCATTTCTTTTATTCTTCTTTCATCATTCTTTGTCTGCTATTATGGTACAAGGTAAGGTAGTTTTGCCACCTCAAAAGAAAACGATTCAAACAGATATACTTTTTATCACACACTCTTCCTACCAACAACTAGCTAGCCATTACATCGAAACGATAGACAATACAATACCCTACAAAAGCTAACACAATAATAATATCCAATTTGTTTGCCAAGAATAGCGTTCCACGTGTGCGCCCATTGTCTGAGCTCACAGGGCAGGCTTAAGGTCCCAGCCCTGATAACATCTCGTTCGAGATCTGCCGATAACGCATCCAACCTTATTGTTTCGAACAAAGAGATCGAAACACGGAAAAAACTGTGGCACTCTCGTGCGCGAATGTAGCAAGGGTTGTCAAAAGCACTTTTGATAGCTCTATTTCGTGAAAATAATTTTGTAATCAAGTGTTTGTAATCAAAATGATTCGATATAATCATATAATTAATTAAAATGTTTTTATTTCATACGCAAGCAAAAGAGCAAAACATAATGCAATTATTTCTTATTTTATCATTATGTAAAAAAACCATTCACGCATGGGCCTGTTGTACAATTTTCATACAAAAATATTGCTTTACAACTACTTTAGAAAGTATAAAGCAATATAATAATATATCAAAATTAATTCTAAACCTCCATAAGGAAGTTATTATTTATTAATAGCTAGATACGTAATTTTCTCTTTATTGGAAATTAACCTTGAGCATTAAAAACGTATATAACGAATATGTTCCATTGACTTATGTCAATGGAACAGTGAATTTTTGTCGCCAACCCTGTGAATATTCTCTGCATGTCAATTACGGGTGTTTTCTCCATAACGGTAACGGTCACCCACAGATTGAGTGTCAGTCAGATTGTCTATCTGTCCATCCAACCATGTTAAGATGAGGCTTAGCGTAGCGACACATCGCAAAAAATACAAGGACCTGAAATTAGGTGATCACAGATTGCCCTGAAAGGTGTTATCTACAAATCAGTTCTTGTGAAAAGAAATAATTTTACACCTATACGTTTTTAATGCTCAAGGTTAATTTCCAATAATGATTAAATTACGTATCTAGCTATTAATAAATAATTAGGGATAAACTTTGAGTAGCCCTATAACTTCTGAAAATTCGCAATTACTACTTATCAAAGAAACATTTGGAAATCGATGCAAAATTTAAAAATCGTCAAGAAACGGTATTATTTTTACAATTAATCATTACAACGTAAAATTTCTAACAAAGGACTCCTAAGATCGAGGTTTAATAACACTTCTATTAAGCGCCTAAGGAGGCCAATCTTGACCAAACTATTTCAATAGTTGCGAGTTCCACCCACATAATACAAATAGGTATGAGGTGAGTTCCGCCCACGATACAAGCTCGTTTAGCCCGGGCGGGATTGGGCGGGGCGGCAACAGTTTCTGAGAACGACACCGATTTGTTGGCGAACCGCCATTTATTTATTTTACTGCTAATTGGGTTTGCACGTGCACTGCAAATTTTTTTTAGTCAGTATTCGTTTTAGGCGTTTTCCTGTATGTTTGAATTGAAATATCTCACGTTTAATTCAGTGTTGATATGAAAATCTTATGTCTGAATGAGCTTTCTTTCTATAAAATGACACTAAGGCTCAGTTGCACTATCTAATTTTAACGATAACAAGCTTGTTAAAGTACCAGTTAAGCACAAGTTTAGTTTTATTTTTTTTCATTTTTCATTAAAAATTCAATTTTATTCTTCGTCAATTTTATTTTTAGTTTATGTTTTAGTACCTATTTTTATTTTTTTAAATCTATAGAATCAAATGGGGAAGTGCATAATTACTGATACCATTGAATCTCAATAGCTATACCTACTTTAGGATACAAAGCAATTTGTACAAAAGCTAAGCAGCAAAGACGCCGACTTTCGCGCGCCGGGCGTGATAGGGCGGGGCGTTCGATACCTAGGGCGGGGGTATTTCTAAGAACCGACTAGTAAAAGTGCCGACCTCAGCTGCTAATTTCTTGAATGTGCATCGTCATTGATGCCAGTCAAGTTTTATTTTTATAACAATAGCATTTTTATTCCTTCAGAAACATTAAACTAAATGTGTCTAATCATAGATATCATTACGTTTGTAACCATAAATTACATTAGTGCTTCACATTTCTAGTTTCTCAAAAGAGTTAGAATAAAAGCTGGGCAGCAAAGGCACCGTTTTTAACGCAAAAGGTGTGATAGGGCGGGTACGTATACGCTCGATACGTAGAGCAGGGGCATTTCTAAGAACCAAACCATCTAGTAAAAGTGCCGACATGGAGAACTGCTAATTTCGAAAAAGTGCTTCGTCATTGACACTGTTTCTTTTGTTTTTATTATAATCAGCTACTGCTTACCTGTAATAGTAAATAGTAATTGTAAATCTTAATTTTCTGCATAGTGGCAGAAAGTTTCGTAATTTTATCATACGTAAACAAAGAACATTGGCTATTCCTTATTGTATTATTTAAGTTTAAATTTAGTATTTAAAAATAGAATTAGGTAGTCTACATTTTCGAATTGTTAGTATATGCATGCTGTGCTTACTTCGAGTAGGGTAAATCCTAGTAAGTTAGTTTTTAATAAGTTATTGTTAGCATGGACAAAATAGATTATACCCAGTTTAGTAAGCCAAATAAAAAAAATAAAAAAAACCCAAATTTGGCAGGATCTTCATCTCTTTCCATAACTTTCACTAGTGTCTCTTCTGGTCACTGCAGATGTAACTTTGTCCATTTCATATTGAATATTTCCTACTTCAAAAATTAACCAAACACAAAATCGCAAAGGTGATCAATAAATCACTTCCCAAGAAAGTGTTCTCTTGATATGTGATTGGGCAGAATTGGGCGTGCCCAGGGTGAAGATCCTAGGGCGGAGACCGATCAACGGGCCATTTGCTCTCGAAATAATAAGTAGATGATGTTTGCAAATCTATAATTAATTATAGAGGGCGGAAATGCAGCTGCGTCTCCTTAGATAATTGAAAATCCGCATTTGGAAAAAAAAGTGTTGGCGAAAAAAAAATTACTAAGATGGAAAATTACTCATAAGGTCATAATTTTAATCGGCATTTTAAAAAATACAAACTTTGTGAACTTTATACTTTCTTACTATAGGATAATCCATTATAATCGATTATATAATAAATTAATAACACCTCTTTAGACTTTCATACCTTATTACGATTATAAGATAAGCACCCTCAAATCTGATCGTCTAAATATTGAAACAGAATTAAATGCATTATTTTCATACAATAAGTTCGGAACAAAATGAAAACATCGCACAATATCACGTATTTACCGTAACTCGCATTATGAATGTGTAAAACCATTTAAATAGCAAAATATCAATAGATGAATGTTGCATTGTGTTGGTGAACCAACTTGGTCGTCATGTTTCACGCACATTTTATTTTAAAACAGATTTCAAGTTTGAGTTTCATGTTTTTCTTTTAAAAATAGAACTTATTTTCTGTACGCTAAAGTTTATTCTTATTTGAAATTTTTGTAACAATCCGAAATAAACGAGACTGTGGAAAATTACTTTTATGTAACATGATTTTTGGGTCTAAAATCATTTGGGTTTACTTAGATTCTGTTACTGATTTATAAGGAGGCTTTCATAGGGCAGCTACAGGTCTCTACATTGTTGATAATCATTGAAGCAAACACTTGTTATTTTAAGAGATCATCCACCCTTAAAGCTTCGCATTCAGTTTGTTAACAAAGAGGTGTATAATGTATTATTTATAGGACACACTTGGTAGGCGAATACGGGGCCTTGGAGCAGTATTGTTGTATTGAAATGATAGTGCCAAATCGTGCTTTCGGTGAACCATCAATCAGAGACGTTTCTTTACAATTCAGCTGATTTAAAGAATAGATTTTGGGTGAAGATGTTTAATGGAAAACAGTATAAGTTCTTTTAGCTAGCTACCACTACCTTTTGAAGTAGGTATAACGAGAATGCATACTTATTTCAGGATATTAAATCACATATGCTTTCTAGCAAAGGCCGAGAAGAAATGCATTCAAAATTCTCTTTTTATGTATTCTGAACTTACGACAAAAAGTTTACATAACAATGACATAATTTATTCATAATAAAATTAGCCCCAAACTCCAGTAGCCATGAAAAAAGTATTAGCATAACAAAGCTTGAAAAAAAGGCAAAATATTAAAATTGACAATAGTCTCTCAGGCGAAATCCGTTGCTAATAGAAAATATTAATACGAAATCAGTTTTTTCATCCAGTTTCGACATATTATTTATTTATTAATATCCCTGTCACGTATTCCACAAAAACCTTTAGGGTCACTCAAAAAATGGTTGACAATACCTTTGCTAATCTTTTTGGGGCCACAATATAGCATGTCAAACGAAAAAAGGGTCCAAATTCTATACTTAGTAACCATTAAATAAATTCAGGGCATGAACAAAAAACAGAAAAAAACACTGTCCGTAGGTAAACCACTTTTAAATATTTGTGCACATATGGCTTCCGGCTATTTTGAGTGGGTTAGACTGAAAAGAAACCTTTTTTTAACAATGCATATTCAATGTGACTATGATAAATGATGAATAAAAAGATTTCTGTTTGTAGGGAAGTATTAAAAAGATCCTTGAAATAAATCCTTCAGGCTATAAGGGTTGTAATATTTTTGGATTATTGTTATTCCAGTCTTGCATAAGTGGCTATTTTTTACATCCAAATTGGCTTATTTTCTAAAGACGAAGTACTTACTTACTGATAAAAAATAAAGACACAAAAATTTATTAAACGAAATTCCTTTACAAAACTTGACGCTAAAAACTATCAGTTACTTAATTTTGAACCTTAATAAGTTTTAATGAGAAAACAAAATTCTTGTTTCAGTGACTAATATTAATACTCGCACATTTTGCATTAAATAATTCGAATGCAAAATTAACACTTTCTGCGTAATTTTCACAGTCCCATTATTCGTATTATGTTATTATTACTATTAGCTTTAAGCGCCAAGTGGTAAATTTCATTATAGTGTAGGTGCAAATTTCGATGAAACCGGCTACCTTCTAGCAGGTAGCGCTGTCGGGGTTTCGTGAAATTCTGACTTGAAACACTAATGGATGGTAATGAGCTCAAATTGAATGGTTCAAAGTATGTCACGTGTGTTCGCGAAATTCGTGAAGTATACGTAAGCTAATGAATTAAATTCAAATATTTTTCTTTATTAATATTATAGTTAACTGTTTACTGCGAAGTATGAAGAAAGCGGTATAATTGAAATAAATTGTTACAACAATATCATATTTATCATACAGTGGCGCTTTTTTTGTAAAGGGCATCATGCCGGTTAATTAATTACCCTCAGTTTGGTTAACAATTCTTGTTTTCTTCAATTGTACCGTCACTGCTAGAAATTTTATCCGAAGCTTCACAGCCTGACACCGATAGTCAAACCAGCAGTTAAAACCCACTTAACTAAAACTCAACTCTACCTTGATAATGAACGCTCATAAATGCTAATAATACTTAACAAACATAACAAAAAAAACGTTAGTACAAAGAAGTTGGTTGCAAATACCAACTTCTGAAGAAACCTCTTCCAATTTTCAATACAATTGAGTAGCCACTGAATTCCCTATTCAATAATAGCATGAAACAGAAACACCTCTATTCACCGTCACGTTCGTTCCAAAACTATTCAAGAGCCGTGAAATGGTTAAAGCATCCTTTATACAGCTATTCCGTGATTCCGCAAACCCGACAAAGGGTTCGGTAAGGATCCAAAGATCCCGTAAGCTGTAAAAACAATCCACAATAAGGCTTCTGCACGCACGTCGTAATCTCGTAAAAGAACGCCGCGTATTTCCAAAACAGTTGAGAATCCTTTTCGATACCAATTTGCCGCTCGGATTACCACGTTTGCTTCCTTTTTAGTAAGCTTTTTGTACTTTTTGTTAGAAAAAGTTTGTTTAGTATTATGCTTTAAATAAATAAATAAACCAATAATTTTTATTAGAAAATGTCACAAAATTATTATGCAATGGAATTAGACCAATTATAAAAATTATAAACTTACTATCGGTAACTTATTTGTATGACTAATTTTTAACATTGAATAAAAAAATTAAAATAAATGGCGGTGTTTCATACATATTGTTGAATTTTGCAATTAGTCAACAATAATGTAGGTACCTACATGCAGCACAACTTCATAACTGAAAAAGATTTTGGCAATGACAGTCATGCGGGCATTATTTATCAGACGGTGACTATGCATTGTATAAGAAGGTCAAAGGCGCGTATATTTTGTTAAGTATCCGAAAGAATATGATATAGGCATACATCTTTGGAACTAGGACAAAAGTGTCTTATAACTGCGTCGGCATCCGATTGCCTATCGGAACGAGCACAATCGGCCACGCCCACAAGTGAACCATTATTTTCAACAATCATTTATCGAACAACGGTTTCAGGAATTTCGCATCTGGTGTTTGACAATGCGCTTCCTGTTGGATTACGATAAAATCTACGTCGCCTCAGGACACGGCTGTTTTGTTCAATTTGTTTATCTCTGTACATTCATTGGGAATTCGCGCTTTTGATTGATGATTTTGAGACTGTGATTGGTGTTGCGATTTTTGGAGTTATTTATCGTTTATTTTTCGGGTTTTCAGTTCCATTTACAATAATAATGATGTGTCATGATTTGTGACTTGTCTGCTATATCGAAAAAAAAAATATGTTACATGTAGTATTTTATTAAATGATGTATGTGTAGCAGCCAACTAGCTTAATCAGCTGTTCAATTAGCGGCCTAGCCTTTTCATTGAACAGCACCATTCAATCAGCGGCCTACTTGACATCCTGGCATTTAATTTAACGGCTTTGCAAATGACTTGGTTCAATTTTATTCAACTGCGACATTACCTATTTATTTATGTATCGCATTTACTGAAAAAATATAAACAATAAGTATAAACGTTTCTGAAAATGTATTTCTCATATAATTTTATAATATTTATAATGTATCACTCATAATATTATATTATAAATTCATAGATTTCATTTTCCTCGCACAGACCACCCTGATTCGTTCCGCTAGCAAAGCTGCCCTTCGAAAATTGCGCTTCCTCAATATCTTCACGGGCTAATTATGAAAAATAAGACATAGTTTACAATCCGAATACTCTTAGTTAACACGTGCTGAACCGAACTTTTTTCCACAAATTCCTCTAAATATTAATTCTGGAAGAAAAAGGGCGCAAAAAACGCTAATTGCTTTTTGTGAAGTTCGCTTTTTGCGTATTCGTATCTGTCTGTCTGTGTCGAGCAAATGTGGGCTTTGTCAGTGAAAAGTGTCAAATTACGTGGCACGAGATGGTAGATAAATATTAGGGATGGCACTTTACTAAATTACTTATAATCACTTATAATTATTAACCTTAACTTCGTTGAGGACGATTATAACTTTGATTACGAGGTTTACTGAAGCTAACTTTGAATAGAATGAGAAAAAAGTTAAGGTGATTATATCGGTTTTTTATTAGAACCTTTAAACAATAGTATTTAAATACAATACAATCTACGGAAGTGGTTTATAACGAGCCTATTAATATCTAATTTAATATACTTACACAAAAAAGAACTACCCCAACCTATTCAAATTCACTATAAAACACCGCCAACCATAAATTAATAAATTAAATTAACTATATATTAATAAATTAAGATTTATGCGTCATCCCTAATTCCCGGGTCGGGATCATGCGTTTTTGCGCGCATCCAATTTTAGCTTTCGTAAAGATTTCGCTGTTAGATAATCAATTTTCATTCCTTACGTAACGTCTTAACAAAAACCACACAACAACCCAAAAAACCCTTACTCAAAAGAAAATAAGGTTTATAATGCCAATGATGTTGCTCGGTAGTTAGATGGTAGGGTTGTCAAAAGTTGTGCACAACGCAATAGTCAATTAAACGGAAAGAAGCGGTAGATAAAATGCCGACAAGTTGGAGAAATATTTCCAAAATATTTGTAAGAGACGCCGCGCGCGACCGCCCCCGGGCGAGCTGTTCAAGCACCGGATTCGCTTGCAAGATGAACTCGAGAAATCATTGACAGGAGATAAAAATAATTCTGACTGATAATGTATGATGCGATTTGAAAATTAAATAAAGTTGTATAGATAGGTACTTATATATTTCTTTCGTCTGTAAAATAGGGAAAATGTAAGTAGAATATGTTTTTGTTGCTTACGAATTTACAATAGGTACTTATGTTCAATCAATAATTGTGACAATAATTTTCGAATGTAAAATGGTACCTAATTCTTTTTCGCAAACTGAAAGCACAAAATAGTCTTCAGTTTGTGCTAAAAGCGTATTAGTCTGATAATACAATAAACAAAAGCTAAAAAAAGCATATTTACTTAAATACACCATTCTTTACAACTTCTATGTATCTATTAAAATTAAGGTGAACTTTCAATTTTAGTATAATTTTAGACTGTTTGATTAAAAAATAAACATGTCATTTTGTACTCTATAAACCAGGCTTAATTTTTGTGAATAATCAAAATCATTCAAGCGTCGCACTGCAACATAAACTTATAAGCAAATAATAACATCACAAACGGTCGGAAAACATTTTTTATTTTTAAAATTCCTTATTAATAAAAACATCAACATAACCTCCGAAGATTATATTCTACTCCGGGTACGCCACAAAAAGGTTTTATTGTTGTATTTTCAAAAAGTATCTCAGTTAATTGAAATTAGTTGAGGCGTGAATTTCTCAGTGTTGGGTCAAATAGAGGCTTACGTACAATTCCTTTTCTTGCTAGTTTGTCCTCTTTGTAATATTACACCGAAGCTATGAAGATTGTCTAAGAGATAAGGTAGGATTTAAGGCTCGCACCGTCTGGTGGCACACAGATTTACGCCGCTCTTTACTGTGTATTATCCTTTGAGAAAACGTATAAATGTTTACATTAGACGTTTAAACCGACGTTCCAGATGCATCAGCCCTTTAATGGGCATGTAAGGAATTTTCTACGTACTCTGGCAATGTCACGTAATGAGCGCAAGATTTTGTTCGAGATATACAGGAACAATACTTATAGGCACTGATAGTGTATCTCATAAGTGTTTATTTAAATTTCCCGCGTTAATGGTTAATAGAACTTTAGTATTTCATATTCATATAGATAGACTATAGTCAGTCTTAAATTTCAGGACTCGCTTTATCTTACATCGCGAATCATTTCTTCTGTCTTTATTACAATGAAATTTCATGCTTCCTACTGACAGAACCATGCTCGATCTCCTAATATATAATTATTATGTAATTAGATTAATTAACATAATATGTAAATTAACGAACACTTAGGTATCACTTATTGTCTAGGTGTACGAATCTCTCAGGTACTATACTCAAACTCTAGAGGTTTAAATAGTACTTATTTGTAAAATAAAAAATGTATTACACTGTTTCTGATAATAAATAAATAATAATAATTTAGTTACGATAGGTACTTTCCCCTTTTTCTTGTGAGACTATAGTCATTTCTCATTACTTTCATATGATGGTGTGATATTTCTATTCAGCCTTATATGGCTTAGGGTGCCTGTATCAGTAGACAGTAAAATTCCATCTCCAACAAAACACGTGTACATTAGCACACACGTTTGCACAACGTCATAATCTGGTCACGCTACACTTGACGTCAATATGCGATTCCATTCATCAAGGATTAACGAGATTTTATCAATATTTCCTTACAAATATTTAGCGAACTACCGAGTACAATACGAACGAACATCTTGCGTGAATGACATAATATTTGTATTAAGATTATCAGATACGATCTCCTTGTATTGTGGAAGGTATTAACGCGAAATCATTTTGCATGACATTCGATTTCTTTGCTATTGTCGTTTTGTAGCAATGTGGTGTCTGAGTTGCATGTTAATCGAAAAGATTTTGTATTATTTACTTCAGAGTCCTCAGTAAATTGCTAGTAAGTTATAGGTACCATCATATTGTTAAGATATATGATGTGACCCCACGATTGCCTTTGTTATTATTCTAAGAACATGCCTATATGAGAAATAAGTATTTTAATTTAATCAATAATTAATTGATAATATACACCACTTAGATTTTAACTCAAAAAACTACGATTATTCTAATTCTTTTCGGTAGTCACAATCTACAAAACAATTGACTAATTTAATATAATATCTTCAGTTGTACCAACCTACCTATCTGCATTGTAAGTTTAGATTTGAATAACTAAAAACACTATTTGTCATCGCATTGACAAAATGAAATTCCAAAAGTATCGGTTTCCGTCTACCAGTTTTAATGAAATCAATTCGACCCACTCCATACACACAATTCAATGAAGCAGAAATTATTCTCAGCTCCTCGATATTAGTTAGATAAGGCTTTCCTTGTGCGCTAACTTGTTTCTCCACTCCGAGATTTAAAGATATCCACTTATTCCCAAGTTGTAACCAACACCACAGATCGGAGATAAAGGACGAAATTTGACGAGATTTGAGATAAAAGAAAAAAGTGTGGTTTACTGGCACTGGTTAGAAGAATTATTGAGGATGCTGATGCTGTGGTGATTAGGGGATGGGAGACCACACGCTTGAGGTCCGAGATAAGCGACATTGTCGTGTTATAGTCAACACTTCATTAATTATGAGGCTGTTTTTATGATTAGAATAAGATCGAAAATGAATCATCGTGATTTATTTTCGAACTTATTTTAATCAAGAACAAACGAACTAAGAAAGAATTACTAGACATTATACGCTATTTTTGTGTTGCTTAATAATTATCACAGAAACATTTCAGAAACACTGTATATATTTATTTATACATTGCTGCTTTATCGCTTAATTAATAATAAATTATATCATAATAATATGAGGACAATATCAAACAAAACTGAAACCTACTTCACGAATGTGCTGCAGAAAACTTATACTAGTCAAGAAAATTATTACACTACTAAATTTTCATTCCCATTAAACTCAAGGCGTTAAGACCCAGACGTTCACAAAAACACTTCTCGTGTGTGCCCTTAATTCCCTTGCGACAGGAAAGTAATCAACTTACTTAACACCGTGCTTAAGTTGTCGCCAAACATTTATGCAATCCCCTGTGGGATAATATATCACTTATTACGAACATACATACCTATATCTTGTAATTTTTTTTTATATTTCCTAACAATCAACATAATTATTTATTGAAACGAAGAGTTTGGGTTGAGTTTGTTAAGGTAGGCAAAAATACGTTAATAGATCGAAAACTTTTAAACTTTAGCTTATAATAAGAAGTCCTGCAATTTTTATTCCTTATCAAATTCACCAAATGTTTCATCAACGATTTCTTTTCATTGAATAAACATTTCGTAACTGACAAGCGTGCTGCGTCCCCCAAGATCAAAAAGTAATCAAACGATACTTCGCTCGCGTGTATCTGTCATCGAAAACGACGCACACGCATCGCGACTGGTGATATATCATCCGAGAGGAAACAGGGGTATGAAGACGTGACTAAATTCTAATTAATTTACGCTAAGCACATCCGTGTTGAGAGACATTCCTTTGCTTAATGATCTTCAGTTGTTCAATTAATCAGGATTATTAAGTTATTGGAACGAAACATTCCTAGTAGAGGTCCTAAAGTTCTTAATATTTATGTTTTAGAACTTAAACAATTACGCCTTTATACCTAATAATTTAATAAAAATTATATGGAAAGAGATGAAAAACTAGTGGGTGCCATTTTTTCATATTATCTAAACAAAAATTCCATTCTATCAATCATCAGTAAACAAAGCCGTAACACGTGCCGATCGAGCGATAACATTGTTCAAAACTTCCAAGCCTCCAAGGATCCATAGTTCCCTTAGGAATATGTTATTAATTTTGGAAGAAAGTATGTTCCTGTTTGCCATTCACAATTTGGGATATTGCTGCCAATCAATATACTTTCGTAAATTACACGACTCTTTTCCTAATTCATTCTACATTGTTACGCATATGTATGTGTTAGGTCGATGTTATCATAATTGTAACGTTAACAACTATTCATCAACGCCCGCGCGGTCGCCGGCGTCCGGACAACAATAGAAAATCTATTGTGTCTCGTTTTCCGGGCGTTGACGAGTTAAGGGAAACTCTTGATAGTTTATTGATGATGATTAAGAAATTTCCTTTTATTATAATAGATCCAAATTGTGACACAAATCTTAGAGAATAATAATAAATGGTACTACATGTGCTTACTAGTACGAAATACTTAACTACCATAGATTATTTTTTTCAACATGAATAAAATGTACTCCACAATATATCAAATGGATTTTAACTTTCCCAATTGTAAAAGCACAGAAGGATGATACCTTTCCTAGTTATTATGAAGGTTGTGTTGCATGATATTATGGCATTCCATCCATGGTGGCTCGTGATGTGCATTCAAGACAATGTGTGTTTAACTCAGCAGGCGTCGTGTCCTATGGAACAGATCCCCCTATTATTTATTAAATATCAACTTATGTTTTTGAAATTTAAATTTTTTAGAAAACTCGGTAATAAGACGTCATTATTGCTTTGAATAATTATTATTAAGCTCGGTGGCGCAGTGGTTTAGCGCCTGGCCCAGCGATTGCGGAGGTTAAGCAACGTTCGCAAGGGTCGGTCATGGGATGGGTAACCAAAAATTTATTATCTCGAGCTCCTCCGTGCTTCGGAAGGCACGTTAAGCCGTTGGTCCCGGCTGCATTTGCAGTAGTTAACACCCACCAATCCGCATTGGGCCCGCGTGGTGGGTTATGGCCTATCCTCCTAATAAATGAAAAATGTTACTTCTAGAATAACTAATAAGTTTGTTTCAGAATATGACGCTTTGAGACGTCAAACGTAAGAAGTAAAATTGCTAAGTTGCTAAGCAATATTTTCGGACTAGGTATAAACATAAGAATAATTAAAACTTCATATGGTATAAACTTATTCTTAGTTTATTTTAAAATTTTAAACCTTAAATGCATCTTAGAAGTGACGTTACTTCAACACACAAAATAATTAAAAAATTGTAGTTATTCTGTTATACAACTTTTAACAGTTTTAACCCAACCATGTACTATAATGAGACAGAGAAAAATAATGTCCTAAATTCTTATGTTAAGTAAATGAGATAATTTATTTTAATATACGATCAATTTAAAACGTTAAAAACATTGTATTTTTTTCAGTTTACAGGATTTTACAGTTGATTGCATTTTGCGGTCATAAAAAGTATTAATTTCCAACCTTATCATGCGAGCGACGCTTTACGGCGATTCAGAAATCAAATTATCTAACACGCTATATCTAAAAGCAGTATTATCTTTAGTCAGATGAAAAAATCCGGTAAAAAATGTCGGTGAGGAACCCGGGGCCTGCTATTATCTCTGAACACCAAAGTCATTTTAGCTATAATAAGATAACATTAAGGGAAGACAGGGTCAGTGGTTCTCAAAATACTAAGATAACACTGACGACAAAATTTCAATGGAAATAAAAAATCAATTATTTTAAGTGATTATTAGTTTAGTTTAGTAATCTCTGTTGGAAATTTTGTATCACCAATTTATCTTATTGGCAAAATATGGTTATGGTTTTGTTTATGGTCGTCATCACAAGTTTTTCGTTAAAAACTAAAAGAATCCACTTCAATTCCTATAATTTTATGTTGATGTAATTAAGATTTCTGTTTTAATGGTTATCCATATTTTAAAGTAAACTTGTCAAGAATATTGCAATAGAATATCTATTGTGTCTCATTTTCCGGGCGTGAACAGGTAAAATAACTAGTGAAACAAGCTTAAAGTTTGAGAATCCATCGCCCCCTGAAGAGCATGTCAGCGGACCTGCACTCCATGAGAACAGGTAGTTTTTTTCTTTTTGCGTTCGCACACGTGCGCGCAGCCCCTTAATTACCAGCGCATACCATAAACAGATCTTTACGCTCCCTTAAATAAATCTTCGGGAACAGTTTTTTTCCATCGCTCCTTTTTTGTTTTCTTAGACCCATAATTTCGAAGCACGGTTTTCGGTTTACCATGGACCGAATGATCGATGATGAACGTTGTTTTTACAGGTTCATCGGTGAATCGTTATGTTGTTTTAAACTCGACGGTTTATTTGTGTAAACCGGGATGGATTTTTGGGCAATGAATCATTAATCTGTTTTAGTTTATGGATATGTAAAAGTTTTGGATAAAAGGTGTGGATAGTTCGAAGATTTGACGAAAGGACTGACGTGTTAACTGTGAGCGTTAACACACTGGGACGCCATGACGACGTCGCCGGCTTCGTATCCAAATAATTCGTATTGAAATGTATGAAAGTTACCATATTTGGCTAGGGTCTGGCGAATCGCCAATAAATTTTGGAAGCGTAGCCACGACCGACCGGCCCCTACGTGGAGACTGGATACTCTGGCGAGACTGACTGTGTTCATGATAGGCAATAGTCATTGGGTAAATTATTATTTTCTGCTATTTTAGTTAACAAGCTAAAACTAAAAATATACTAATCACCATCTCCATTACCATCAAACGAGCCCAAACTAGATGGGGTTGAGTAGGCCTTTTTTCGATTCAATCACCAGACCCTTGGAGACATTTTCCCATTAAAGTACTCATCAAGACGATTCAAACGAGCCCAAACACGATGAGGTTGCATGGTGACAATATCGAGTTCCTGTAGCCTTCTCCCAGCTTCATCATCAGACCCTGAACCTTGTCTCCCATCAGATTACTTGTCAATACAGCTTACTTTTTACTATAATAAGACATTTTAATTCAGCTTCAGTCTATTTCCTTTCAACAAACCTGGGGGTCTATTACGAAAAGTTTAATGCGATACACGCAGCTGCGTCCGTGCTTCGTTATGATTGTTTCCTATTACAAAGCACTTGCGTATGCGATATTGCAAAGTGATTGCGTTAGTTTGACAGTTTTTCTCTAGCGTATCCGACATCATTCATTCAGTCTTTGGGCTACGATCGCCAAATTTAATGAAAATGTGTTTAATAGCCACAACCGACGAACTGCGGACGATTATCGTGACCAAGTGACTGCGTTACGCAATTGCGTACATAATTTTCGTAATAGGCCCTCTGATTACTTAAATCCCAAAAGCGGTCAAGTCATTTCATCTTAAAAAATAACCCTAATAACGTTCGAAAACTAAGCTCAAACAAAATACGTTATCTTCGAAACGACTATTTAAATAATGACACTGCATAACCGCAACGCAACGCAGTCGTACCGTGATAAAGGTCGGATTCTGGTCGGTTCGATGTCGGATAAGATACCTTTTTTATAGTCCTGCTAAGCGATATTTTATTATCACTAACGATAAAAATTATCCCGGAGTAGGGGCCACTAGGGGTGCCTCAGCTCTACATTTCTAATGAGTTTCAAATATTAAAATAATAAAAACAAACACAAATAGGACTAATTAGGAGCTCAATGGCGCAGCGGTGTAGCGCTTGGCCCAGCGATCGCAGAGGTTAAGCAACTTTCGCATGGGTCGGTCATGGGATGGGTGACCAAAAATTTATTATCTCGAGCTAAACTAAACGTTAAGCATTTGCAGTCGTTAACAGCCACCAATCCGCATTGGGCCCGCGTGGTGGGTTATGGCCCATCCTCCTTACCACCCATAAGGAAGGCCTGTGCCCCAGCAGTGGGGACATAAAAAAAATGGCTGATGGTCAATATTATTAAATATATCTAACGTTAATACCAGCTCTCCATGATTTATCAATTTTATGCTATATATCAATCAAAAGTAAAGTCAAGTAACAAGAAATTGAAAACACTTCCAGAACTAATAAAGCGTTAAATATTACTAACAGATTTAAAATAAAATTATATAATCAACGGGTCAACCCTATTCATATCGTATCAACCCAATTTATATCCGTGAATCTTTTTATTTGGCACTTTATCACTCTTATTTAGGGGCGCGATAAAACGAAAACGTCTCCGGATTTGTGTTGTCCCGAGGGTTAATATTTTGTCGCAGAAGGGGTTAATTTAGTGCTCTTAAAATTCCTCAATATACTGAAACCATTTTATTAAGCTAAGACGTTAAAGGTTTCATTCAAACTACTATAAATAAACATGTGAAGTAAAGTCGAGATCGTGGTTACGGGTAGCTTATTTCCTTAACCGTATTGAATTCGTCCCCTCCTCTCGAGAAATTAAAAACCAAAATACGCACTAGCGTTGTTTGATACCTCTGTAAAATTTGATAATTTTAAATAATTTAAGTATAGTAATTAAATTATTGCGATAAACTGCACACTGAAATGTATTAGATAAAACTTCACAATTTTAGAACACATCTGTAAAGTAACTACCTAAAAAACTACGTATATTAAAAACTTCATTGGTTTCCGCCAAATAAATGATTTTTGGCCTTACCACACTATAGTCATAAAAGCTTTAAAGCTTAAACCAAACACATTAAAAACGGCGTCCTAAAATGTTCATGCTAAAAGCCAATAAACTGAAGAAATAGTAAATTAGAAGGCCAATGAGTTATATTTCTTTAAGAAGTAAATATTTTTACGAGACCGCACGAGTCGGCGAAACTTTTCGGCATTTTTTCCTCAGTAATTTACGGTCATTAAGTTAAATCAATGCGAATGATACCAATCATCGGTAATTAGGTGTTTCAGAGTTAAATGAGCTCAAAAAAGTGTTATATTAAAGGGTTCATTATTAAAACCTCATGACCGAAAATGGGCGAAGCAATTTAAGGGCATTTAAAGATACTTATGTTTGAAGGGAAAAATATATCGTTTTGGTTATGACTACCGGAAATTACATGAAATTATGCGAAACCTTAAATTTTCATGTTTATATCCAAATGAGACTGAATATTATTACCGTCAATCACAGTCACTCTTAAATGTTAGTTCTAAAGTAGGTTGTTGGTTTTAAAGTTTAAGAAGTATACTTCTTTTTAAAGTGTTATTTTATCAAACTTTTATTTTGCTTATTTTGGTAGGTAATGATTTCTCTGTCTCGCTATCTGTACTCAAACCATTATTTACCTTAATTAAATTCGTACACATATATTCTGCTACCTAAAGTACCTTAAATTAAAATGATGCCTAACCGCCCCTACTCACGAGGTTAATTTGGACAATCACTCGCCCATTTTAACCGATTGATTGTCGGTTAACGTGATAGTTAAGGGTTAAATTATCGGTCGATCAAGGCAAAGGGTTAATTTTGACCAAATCAGGCACGGCCCTAACTGATGTGTTAATTCCGGGGTTCAACTGTATTGTGGTTAACGACTTTCTGAATGGAACAACACAAAAACATTAATTTGAAATTAATAGACCAAGATCTTTTTCCGTTTAGACTTTTTATGTTGATTAAAAAAAATGTTTTATTATAGCTCTAGATCGATCAAAGTTGAAGGTTTACTAAAAGATTTTCCAAGATTTTCAAACAAAACTGAAGGATAATGGACTGAATTGATCAGCTTTTTTCAATTCAATTCATTTATTTTTGCATAAATATGAGTAGGTACATAAAAGGTGAAAAGAGATACATTATTAAGTTCGTCATATTTTACCCATAATGGGTGTGCAAAACAATAACATAATGATTTAAATATTCTCAAATAGAATGACAGCAAATTAACTAATATTAAGTATAATTACAATGTCAGCGAAGTATTTTTTTAATATTATTAATGTCAGAAATTAAAATTAAAATTATATAATGTCACAATTATAAATGTTATATTATGTAGGTACTGTATGTCAAAAAAATATTAATGAATTTAGTAAATTACAAATCAAATTTAAATATAAAAACTGTGCTTATATGAGTAAATTGTCACAAAGAAAATCCTGTATAGAATAATAACATTTCTCAATAAGTATTTGTTTCAATTTTTTTCTGAAAATTGGCACTGGTAATTGCTTTAGTGGTTCTGGAATCTTATTGTAAATACGAGGTGCTAAGTGCAGTACGCATTTCTTGAAAAATGCTGTTTTTCAAGGTGGTATTCTTTATTTATTAGCATATTGTGCGCGTGTGGTGTTCCGATACATACGAAAACTTGTATATAAATGTCCATTATTTTTAACAAATAACGCCACTTCCAAAATATGCAAGCAAGGCAATGTTAATATTTTCAGTGATTTGAAAAACGGTTCACAACTATCCCTTGTACCAAGCCCGCAAATTGCCCTAATGCATCGTTTCTGTGCTCTAAATATGTGTTCGCGTTCACTACAGTTTCCCCAGAAAATTACACCGAACCTCAATACCGATCCCACTAATCCATGATAAGCGGATAGAACTGCATCTCTGTTGACTGTTTTGCTTAAGTTAAACAAAGCATAGGCTGATTTGTATAATTTTTTACATATTTCGTCTGATTGATGTTTCCACGTTAATTTATCATCTACTAGTAGGCCTAAGATTTTTTGTTATGTCAGTCCGTTCTATGCTCTGGTTTCGATAATTAGTATTCAAGTTGTCAACTTTATTAGGATTTTGCGTAAAGTGCATGATTTTAGTTTTAGATAAATTAATTTTTAAGTTATTGTGCCAATTAATTATGTCTTCTAAAGTACTATTAATGTCATTTTCATAATTACTACAGTCATTATGTTTTACTATAGCGGTGCTATCGTCAGCAAAGAGTATCATAGGATAACGAACATTTGTCGGCATGTCATTTATATAAATTAAAAATAATTTTCTCAAACATGCTTGGAAATTCGATCATTATTTTGACAACCTTCTTCGTGCTAAATCGGAGTTTACGGACTGACCTAAACCGCGCCGGCAATCTTAGTATGAGAATCCATTACTAACGTGTATCCATTAATGGATTTTCATACAAAAATTGCCGGCGTCTGACCGGCAATGTTTCTATTAAAACTCATTACGCACGTGTAATTCAGAAATGGAGCGAACTTTTTAATGAATCACGAATAATGGGTATCAAATGAAAGGTCTTGATGAGCACATTCCAAAAATATGAAAAAAAAACAAAAAAAAAGTTTTTTTTAATACCTAGGTATATGGGTATCAAATGAAAGGTCTTGATGAGTACATTCCAAAAAAACTGAAAAAAAAAAAAACGAAAAAACTGGAAAAAAATATTTTTTTTCAACATGGGTATCAAATGAAAGGCCTTGATGTGCACACTCCAAAAAATAAAGAAACTGGCTCCTTTCTTCTTTTTTAAATTTTTTGCTTTAATTTGAAATAAAAATTAAAAGTTAAAAATACCTTCTTGGTTTGAATTTCCGCGCATTAATTGAGAAAAGTACTATACAAGCCTTGGCCGCAACTAGGCATTGATGGACTCACGTATGTGTGCCTCGGCTTCGCCTCGGCCCACATTTTCACGTTCGTCCTTCAATGCCTGTCTTGCGTGCCGCTGCAGTAATGTACTAAAGGGCCCAAGCACACTACCTTGCGGGACACCACATTTTACCAGTCTTGTATCGGACATATATTTTATTTCCATACGTTTTATTGGACAGATCCTACTTATTTCGGTTATCTGTTTGCGATTAGTAAGATATGACTCAATCAATTTAAGAATATTTCCTCTGATTCCATAACAGTTTAATTTATTTAACAGGTTTTTATGATTTACATAATCAAATGCCTTTGTCATATCAGTAAATATGGCACATATTGGAATTTTATTATCCATTCCAGTTATTATAGGCTTAAGTAGTTCATGGATGGCCATATTTAGAGTTTTATTTTTTCGAAATCCTTTTTGTTCTTGACATAAAATATTATATTTTTCAAGAAAACTGTACATCTGCATGTAAATAAACTTTTCCAAATTTTTTGAAAAAATAGAAATCAAAGCAATTGGACGGTAGTTTTTTACATTTTCCTTATCATTATTTTTATGTAAAGGCTTAATTATTGTAAGTTTTAGTGCATCAGGGAATTTACCTTCTGTTATGCACAAATTTATTATGTAAGCTAAATGAGGGCATATAATTTCGACTACATGTTTTATTACCTTTGTGCATATTCCATCATATCCTACACTAGATGTATTTTTTAAAGATTTAATAATTTTAATTAAGAATTCACAAGTCACCGGAGACATAAACATCGAGTTGCTGTTATTGCTTGTAATATTTTTATTTGTACAAGGTGATTCTTTAATCTGGTCTATAAAAAAATCATTAAAATTTCCTATAAAATACGAATATTTGGTAAATAAACTTTTGGTAGTCTGATGTATTTTAAAAAGCTGTCCACAAACTCAGTCAAATGAAAACTATTCTCTAAACGTTTTCACTTAAAATACAAAAAATAATAAACAAGCTAACAAGTTGCGTATCTTTTATATGGTTAAACCCATTTATGACAGCTAATGACAAAGATTGTTATTTCAAACTCTCGAAGCGGTGGAAAAAGTTGGCGCCTTCACCGTAATTGCGTCTACACGGGTGGCTAAAGAAATCTAAGTGTCTGCCTATAAACATTTACAATGCGTAGTGGTTGCTAATGACTATGCTTAAAAACATTTGACAAACTGCACATATCACCTAACTTTAGTTCCTAGTAAAACACTTTTTATGACAAAAATACAATCGATAAAAATAGTACTGATTCATTAATTAGACGACCTCCGTGGTCGATTGGTTTGTACGCCGGTTTTCAAGGTGTTGCCATCTCTCAGATTTCCATAAAACAAGTGCTTTAGCTTACTTACTTTGGAACCAGAGCAATGTACCCATGTGATGTTGTCAAATATTTATTTATTTTCTGTCATACTTCTGTAGATCGCGTAAGAACTGAGGAGTTAGAGGAGACTAATAAGCATCTAATAGCATATAGCACGCGCCTGCGCGATAACGTGCCGGCTAATGGCCGCTCGCGACAACTATTACACGCTATTAGGTACTTGGTTACGTGCGGTGGGGCAAGTCTTAGGAGGTGAAGACATGGGCGTACCGAGGGGGGCACGGAGGGGCAGCTGCCCCCCTGGATTTTGTTTACCTCCAACTAACTATCAATTTTTATCAATAAAAGTTCTTATTTGCCATACAATATATTTGATTTATAATAAATTTGTCCCTACCCTGGGGGCGATCCAAGCGATTTGCCCCCCCCTGGCCCAGAACCTGGGTACGCCTATGGGTGAAGACATTGTTCTACTTAATGTATACTTACTTATTAGCTATATTGTGTCCGGTACGAGTAGTAAAGCGCTTAACCTTCACAATCAGGCATGTCGTTAAAGGCTCTTTTTGTGTTAAAAGTGCCTTTAACGCCCGTATTCACGAACAATATTTAAACGACGTGCGTTTGCATAATGTAAACGCACTGCGTTGTAATAGAGCCACTGTGATAGGCTCGTTTGTTTTACGTACTACGTGTGATTGGTATAAGACGCTGCTGTGCGTCCGCGGGCACTGTGAGACCTCTTCCTCGTAGTTTGTAAATACGGGTGTAAGGTAACACATTATTAACACCTCCTTGAATCAGAAACTATGTAAATCTTTTCTAATTCGTCAATTTAAGTTAACCTTATCATTATTTTTTAGAAAATTCTGTAACTTTTTCAGGTAGGTAATGTTACTTTGCAGATTTAACCTGTGGTCAAATGGATACTGATATTCACAAACATGTTGCATTAAATGTTACGACGCTTACACTTGGACCACACACTGGTAGACACCCACAAATTGTTTGAGTAGACCGTCCGTTGCACTCAACAATTTATTTATTGCCTTCCCTACATTGCCTTAATTGAACGCTCTCGGTCTAATCCAATGTTGCCCCATCTACTTAATTAAGAGAACATGAAGCTCGCTTTCGTTTTAGAGCTCACTTTTAAGTTTATAACGCATATCTCGGACCTCATAAACAATAAATTATAAAGCCTTTTTTATTGACGATCGGGTTGGTTTAATCTTCTTTTTTAATTTAATACGAAGCAACTAGTAACTGAGTACAAATACCGACATATAACTCTGCAAGACAAAGATGAGACAAAAGATGCATCGAGTTTAGTGTTTGTATTAGCTGGTGTGCATTCTTTGTCTCATCTTTGTCATGCCATGTTATGTGCCGGTATCTGTATGTGTCCAGAATGTATTAGTAAATGGTAAATCAAGTTTTTTTTCTATACCTATCTTGTATCAGTAAAATATGCTCAAGAGCATCTTCAGTTGCAAGCAATTTATCAAATTTTGATTTGAAATCAAAATTTGTCCTTTGAGTGACCTATTGTAATCTACACACAAATAATTAATATAGGTATTGTGTAATAATAAAAACTATGTCAACTTTCTTTTCTATTTTATTCTGAATACTTTTCCAAAGTCTGTTTTTTTAGTAATAAAAAATAAAATACTAATGCTTTTTAAGGCAGCTGGATCCTCCAAGTATGTACTTTAAATGGGATAATAAAAGTAAAATCCTATAAGAACGAACTAGGAACAGCGTATCGAATTTTTAATTAAAATATCTGAATAATGACCATCCTTTTGGAATCCTGATTAAACATTTTACATCCGACGATTTAAAAAAATGACACATTGGATGTTTATTAAAATGCAACTTGTTTAGAAAAATCTTTGATCAAGAATATCCGAGATAACGCTTCATGAACTAAAATAGTACACAAAAATGGCACCTCAATAGCGTCCAACTTTCAAATTTGGCGCTTATTTTGTACATAATCACAACTTATTATGTACAAACTCACATTTTATATCACTTATTTGTACAAAATAAGCTTATTTTGTACAAAAACACATCCTTCATCACTTATTTGTGCAAAATAAGCGCCCAGTTTGTAAGTGGGACGCTATTTGAGGTGCCATTTTTGAGACTCTGACCGGACATCTACGATATTCTTTATCGAAGAGAAAAATAAAGAAAAACATGTGTTTGATTGCTATAATTTTGTTTATGTTAAGTAAGATCGAAGAAAATTTATAATTAACAGCAGTTTTCATTGAAAACATATTCATGTTTTGGGACGAATTAGGTCACCCCAGATTAAATATTGTAAATGATATTTCTGTTGCCTGAAATAAATGATTTATTTATTATATTATTATTTATTAATTAAATCATTAATGCAATTTATGTCGAAAAATTTGCCAGACCATTCAGATCAAACTAATAATATCGTATCGTAAATCATAAACATCGTTACGTCTAAGTAACCTTACCTACCCACCTACGTACCTACAGATCCACACCCAGCGATCATCTCCGTAAGTTATTCAAAATAAACCAAGATTTTAACAGGAGGCCCACAAATGAGGGGGCGATTATCACTTCCCTCTTCAGTTCACTAATGATACTTCTCTCATTAACTTTGGAAGCCTTAGACGTAAGCATTAATTATGCATCCTTTTATGGTGTAACTTTAGTTATGTACAAATGGAGATGATCCTTTAAGGTCCTCACCAGGTATCACGCCACAATTATATAGATTTTATTATATATAGATAATATACTAAAATAACATACAAGACAGCTGAAATAATAAAAAAACACAGATTTTACAGTCCCCGCAAGAATCGGAGCATTAAAAATGAACCCAAAAATTTACGAAAAACTAAAATCAAAACAAATGCAAAATCCTATTATATTTTTAAAGTTACCTAGGTAGTACCTATTTATTTTTAAAGCGCCTGCTGACTGCCTCGACGCGGCCGAAATATTATTGACCGATTTTCAAAATTCCAATGGACTTCTCGTCTGCTTCTGCATCTTTAAACACTATTACCATGACGATCGGTCAATAATCATAGAAGCTTCATCACTTTTTATGTACGGAAACACCCATTTTTCTACAATTCCAAATCTAAAGGGACCACCTACAGGTCACAATTATTAACCGATTTTCAATAGTTTTTAGCCATTTCGTAGCCAAACTAATACCCTAGGATGCATTTTTTTCATTTTTTCTTAAGTCGGTTTTTTTCCGAAATATTTACAATTTAGTACACAAACACCTTCCCAAAAAACCCGAATTTACCCGAATTTTGCATAATTCCAAAAAAAGTTATCAGTACATTTTCAAAATTCAAACGTTCCCACGTGTCTCGATAAATTCCTCAACTTTTGGTACTATTCCCATATGATATGGCCAAAAATACGTTTTAGGCGATTTGCATCTGATAACCATTTGGTAAAAGGTAAAAAAAAAGGATTGTGATCAGAGACGTTATTTACAAAATGGCCTTTGTCCATTTTTGACACATTTACTTTTTGACTTTTTAGCAACTATTGCTGTCTTTTAAGCTGTATTATAGGTTTTGAAAAAACCGCCTACAGTACACATAATCTTGGTGTGAAACCTATATTGGTGTTTTTTACATAAAACGCCAAGGTTTGCTTGTAGATTGCTCTTATTTAACTTTACATAAAAGAGCCAAAGTCTAAAACTGTTTTTACTGTGTCCTGAAAAGTCAATGTTTTGGACAAAGGCTGTTTTTTGGAAATAACGCCTCCTGTCTTTAGAGCGATATTCAGTTTACATCATCAGCTGCACAAAAACCACTGCTACTTTTATTGTAGTTTACAGAGAGGGAATATTAAATGTGAGCCTTTTTAATGACGTACTAATTTTGAACTTAAATGATCTGAAGATTTTATAATATTTTATTCAATTATCCATTGTTATTTAAAATGTAATTTCAAAATTCTTATAATTTTCACATACTAGTTTTAGTGTAATACTTATGTTGTGATCATTCAATATTTAAAACAGCTGTATTTTACCATGTTACAAGGTGGAATAAATGATTTGATTTAATTCAAGTGTCTTAATAGGCACTGAGTTTAATAAAACTAAGTATAATTTAAAGCGTTTCTTTTTAATCACAAACAAGGGCCTTTTATATCTTTAACAATGCACTATTACATAAATATCCCATAACAATCTAAACCCCTTTCTAAATAACAAAAATCATTAAATTTAACAATAATTTAAAAAATTATACAACATAACAACACCAACGATTTATATTTCAACATAGTTATTATTTATTACATAATCACATCTCACTTTACAAATGCAAAATCATCTGACCTTTTTTTCTTCAATACGAAATAAGTTTACCTGCAACTCAGTTAATTGTACAGCAACCCCTAAATTTATCCGCCCTTCAAAACCACAATAATTTAAATTCAAAACATTATACAAATCTCAACTCTAATCTTTATGGTATAAGAACAAATTTCTCCAGTAAAGCTTTTTTGAGCTACATCAAAAATTGTGGTCTAAAACGTACGATTTGGATGACGCAACAAGTGTTCAGGGCAACAAAAGGAGCGATTAGGGGTGATTTATACATGGCCTTTTATTTTCCACCCCCAACTTTTATTTCAATGATCTTGATAGAATTAAAAAAATCTCTTGTAACTGAAATTCCCACAGTCGAATCAAAAGGGATTGCTGAGATTTTTTCTAAGCTTAACAATTTGATTTGAGATGTTTTTAGTTTAATGGCATAAGGTTTCGTACACATCTTTGATGTAGAAAACAATTACATAGCGAAGTGTCCTTGGATTACTTACAATTAATTTGAAGACCTACTTTTTGTTTGCTTCAATCGGTAGTATAGTATTGGTACCTAGTTATTACAAAATTAAATTAAAATTTTCGTATGAATTATTATTGAGATGAGTTGTGTTGATGAGAGTTAAAAAAATCGATAAAAATAATAAGGACGTTAACGGAACAAATGATAACGATATAAATTAATTGTAGGAAATTGAAACAAAAAATTTATGATGCTACCAAAAATTATATACAATCTCAAATTAGGCAAAATAAATCTATAAAAATACCTAAGTTCTGTAGTTTCATCCTAAGTAACAATATAATGGAACAATAAATTCACTTGAAAAATTATATTTATTAACATGGACGTAACACCTTATTGAACTTAAAATCTATCACCTGACAAGAAACAAGGTAAAAATCATATCTCCATGACCCCACATTCCACAGGGTGAAGCGACAAGTGCACAAACAATGCTCGAGCGAGGGGGCATAAACCACCCCAAACCCCAACCTCCGCAATCTCACGCACTTGTCACGCCAAGCTTCACAATAGTCAGCTTTTTAAATGACGCAAACTATCTTCTTCAGAAACCATTCTTTTGACCCATTGTTGTTTTTGCATCTTCAGAGCGTGGGAAGAGGTCTTATGAAATGATAAACGGCTCTGGAAAAAGGACAGTTTTATAAAAGTTAGTTTGGTTTTTAAACCGATGAGCCGGCAAAATTGTGCAATATAGCATAATATTTGATCGTCTGTGGCCTTTCAGTTAAATTAATGTCAATCTAACTGACAGGAGCTTATATACTCGTATTTATTTACGTCTTAAGGAATGAACATTTTCACATATTCGAAAAAGTAGGAGTATCTAGAAGTTTTCAGAATACATTTTCGAAATCCCTAAAATTATCGAATGCTTTGATGGTTTCTACAAAAAAATAGGCCCATACTTCTCATTAGTAATCAGCTACTATCCAAAACTCTCCCACGCAACCCCTAATCGCCACCATTATCTCCAAATGAAAATTCAACCCCTAACAAATCTTACCCTAATAATCTCAAAATGCTTCTAATAGACATTTAATTATAGACCTGGCCGAGTTCCACTGACCCCTTTTACACTTGTTTACATCTTCATCCCCTCACCCCCCAAACGCGATGAGCCATCAAAACGGAATGTTTAATTCCAATATCCCATACGATTTATTATAACAAAGCAGAACGGGAACGATCCACGCTTGCCATCTGTCGCCGTTCCGAATCTCGCATCGCCGAAAAAAACTCAATGTGCGCGCAACCCTGGGAACCTAGGAGCGCAGAGCATTCCCACGAACAACCCCTCAATTTTCAATAACCAAATTAGCCTTTGCGTTACCCTATTTCGGATATGAGGGAGTCGTGAATCTATTCATATCGATAAAAAATATCGCACCTCTCTCTCTCGCGTCTCGCTCCATCCTATATTCATCCCCTTCGAATGCACGTGTTCAATGATCGTATATTTAAACTGCCATCGTATGTGTGCGAGAGCCTTCGGATCGCAACACCTGCCGGCGCGAGCGCACCCCATTGGCTGAGAAACCACTATCACCGCTACACTGATTTCTTTTGAACTTAATTTTTTTGTAATACTCTCTTCGGACATATGATAAAAAAAATCTACATGTTTGAACCGGTATGGACTGGATATTTTTGTGTGTAGGTGGGCATTTTATGTCATTTAATTCTTTTTGTAAACAAAATGCTAATGAACTATGATGTAAATTATTCAAATGCCAGATTGAAGATGGGGCTATGTTACAACGTCTCATCTCATTATGTAAAATTTTCATAGACGCCACAATACATCTACACATTTTTTAAATTTCAAATATTTCTATGGTAAGTCAATTTGTAAATATTATGAACAAACACTTGACAGTGCAACAAGTTGATAGGGTCACGCGACTTGCGCGCGCGCCGCACGGGTCACAGGGGTCGCTTACACCCCAGGGCGTGACTTAGTGACCCGAGGGGAGACGATTACAATCGCATTGTAATATGAAGGGCTAATGAGCGCCATGTGGTCTGTTACCCGATTGTATTTTAAGCGTGTGGACGGCACGTGGACAGATTTCCCATGGTCAATCACTTGTTGGAATGCTTAGACTCCCGTGTGTGGACCTAGTATGGAAAGTAGACCCGGTCAAGTCACTCTCTGCACGTTTCTTTGCTTAGTTTTGCGGTATGTTGAAGATAATTTAATTCACTAGGAGTTTATAATGTCTAAATTGCGTCGTAATTTTGGTCCCAAACCATAACCAATTATTAAAAAGTATTTACCCTGATTAAACACTTAAGTTACATTACTTTAAAAATGCAATGCTACTATGCGAGATTTTTCTGATAACATTGAAAGCTCGATAGACTTACTACCTGGGCACAGACTCTTTTGTGTCCTATGTATTAATTTGAAAGTTAATTTGTAAGTTTTCATTTGAAACCAAAATCCAATAATCATAATTGAAAAATGATGCACCCCTTCCATAAACTTGCTTCTATTTTCTTACCTCTTTTCCCTGTTGATAAAACATTCAAGATGTTGTTATACGCTAAAAGCGTCAGGGTATCGAATAAGCCACTCGACACACCCACACATACGCAGGGAGTTTTTCACGCAGGAGCTTTTGTATCGGGGGCGGCGAGCCGGGTATAAAAGGCCGGTCGGACATGCAGCCCCACATTCTCGCCTGTGATCTCACTCGCAACACACGCTCTCCTAACAAATTTTCAACATGTCTTACTACGCTAACAACGAATATATCATCGCGACTAACAACTCGATGAACGAGAACAAATACAACACGGAAAAGATGAAGAACAGTGGCATCAAAGCTTTATTGAAGCCGCTAATGAAAATGATTAAGAAGACGACGAAACGTGTTCCCGCCAAATGCGACACGTGCTACGAGGACGAACAGAACTCGAGCAACGAGATGTTGGAGCGCAAAATCTACTCGGAGATGGAAACGTGCGCGCCGGGTTCGGCCTTCCTCGTCTGCAACGAGGATGACACGTGCGACATCGTGCCAGTGAATCCTAACAACTTCTACGTACCAGTGCACTTCGCCCGGACGGAAGCAGGCACCTTCTTTTGGACCACGGTCTCCAAACAAGACGCTGACTTCGCAGCCGCCCACTGTTACACCGAGTGCCAAACCGCGGAGCAGCAATACCCAGTCTTCCAAGACCGCTGGGTGCAAGCCTGAATTCTTCGACGAAACACTAATCAGTGTCTTCCGTGAAACCAGTGCTGCTTCGTTGGTTTCTGCAACCGTCTGTGATGTTAGCTTTAATTCTCCAGTGCCATGTAGAATAGGTTAGGATTAGGTATCGCTCACGTGATAACTCCTCGAAAGCTTTAATGTTTCCAATTGTGATATTTTATATAATTGATTTGTATAAATTAAACTTAGAACTTATGAGTTTAACAATTGTATTTGTATACTCGTACATTCAATGTTAGCTAGGTCTTAGGAACCCTTTGTGATTATCTTATGAGCTTTAATTGTTAAGGGATAGTAATTTATTTATATCGACTGCTCTTTCATGTTAAAACAAAAAATAAAAATGATGATTTAACAAAATTCACATCTTTTGCTTCTCATGAACCCTTTATCAACCTATGAGTATTAAAACAGTAGCTGACTGAATTATTAAACGTCAATAAGACGGTATGAAATCTGGTTGAAAGAAACTTGTTGCCTTTTCTGGTACAGCACTCTTGACCGCTGTCACTATACAATGGTCCTTAAGACACTGCAATAAGATAGGTTTTTGTTTGTTGAGTTTAGTTGTTGAAAAGTGGTCAGACTGGCTGCCGGCTCGCGCGGCGGCGCGGGCGCAAGCTCCGCGATGGCGCCCGCACGTGCATCGCCCGCGGCCGCCGCTACCGGCTTTTTAATTGTCGCTTTTTGTTCTTGCCCATTTAGTACCATACCTCACTAGGACAGGGTGGTGGCAACCAGTCGCACCACCAACAAATGTTACAGTTTCCTAAAAAATAAGGATAGTACCTCACCTAATGTGTGCTCAGTTTCACTACCAAATTTGGAGGCGGCATGTGAATCACTCAGACCATGTGGAAGACCAACGCTGGTCGCAGATAGGGTTACCAGATGACAGGAATTTTCCTGACATGTCAGGAATTTTATACATCCGTCAGGAAAACAGGGAAAAACTGTAGTTGTCAGGGATTTTTGAAATCCAAAAAAGTGTTAGTGCTTAATGAAAACATTAATTAGTTAACCATTTTGGTGAGAAATAAATATCAAAAGTCAACTAAATAAAGAATGTAGATGTAGATGTGCAAAATGTCAGGAATTTTCCGGAAAAGTCAGTGAAAAAGTCAGGAAATCTCATTATTAGATCTGGTAACCCTAGTCGCAGACCATGCATTATGCTGAGTCGGGACCGTTATATTTTTGTATTTATTTTGTGTGCCAAAAATAAATGTTATTTCTTTCATCTTTCTTTCTTCACTCTCTGCTAGCGCAACTATGGTGTCCTGGTGAGAAAGGGCCCTAGACTCCGCTTTTGGACGTCGAGTAAATCTGATAGGTCTACGTTTTGTACTGACCACTGATATGCATCCGACAGAATGCAACTTTAATCCTGATCATGGACCAGATATGATTTGACTTAACGGGATTAGAATAATGCAAGATGAAGTAAACAAGTAAATAGATGAAGAAATGAGACAGTAGAACTACAAACAGTTATAAAATTCTGCTGATTTATTTTCTGCAAAAATCGTATTTTCTGATTAATTCAGTAATATTTTTAATATAGACTAAAAAAGTACTACTCCTTTTAACAGATGTAGACTCTCGGTTCCCGCCATTCAATTCTTGCATCTATCATCAAGGTCAAAGGTAGTTAAGTACTTAATTTATTAAATACATGGCAGACTAATATGCAAGCACCTGTATCTTAAACCCTTGCTTAAACCAAATCGATGAAAATTATAACTTCTTATCATTTCAGCAAGGTAGGTACTTAACTAATACAAAGTCAATTTAATTTACTTACTTACCTACTTATTTATTTCTTACATTTATGTGAGCAAAATCTTAAAAGTAGTCCTTAATTACATTACATTTGGATACTCACTATGCAACTTTTCAGTAAATTGCTACTTCTTCAACTTGTTTAATAAAAAATATGCCGAGATCGCAAGATAACTGCAAACTTGTGCAATAACTTTTATAAAACCCGTACAAGTCCCAACCTGTTCGTCCAAGACTTGTCACAACTTGCTCCCACGCATTTTGAATAAAAACTATTTGCACAATACCTGGGACCATTTTTACTATTATGGTAACTATAACAATAAAAATCTACTATTCACAAACGCACGTGCGAAGCTTCCAATAATAAATTAAGAAAGCACAATACTCATTCGCATTGAAAGTCACTTTCTAAGGGACATGCAAAATTGTAAGTAATAAGTTTTCCAAAAAAAATCGGTACCTAAGTTACCTACTAAGTTATAATCCAAATAATTCGATGCAATGTAGATAGGTACACATCAACCCCAAGCGTTCTTTTGTACACCATATTTGATATTTGGTTCTTTGAAGAGAAAGAGTAGTAGTTAAGAAAGTACCTAAAGAGACTACATTTACTTGACGGTCAGCATTTTTAACATTTACTTTACTACTACTTAATTATAAAAAGCAATTTTTATTACAAGAACAACGTGAAAACTATCAAAATTTGTCAAAACCCTACGAAACCAACTTTTTATTAAACATCTTTAACTACCATTTTCATCTGCTACGTAGGTATTATAAAATTATTACTTTTTTCTACGACACTTCAACAAAATTTTAAAACAGGCATTCGTAACCTGTAAAAAGTGCCTAATGTGCGTTTAAACATCAAAATAAACATCTATTTACTTACGCGAAAAAGTTTTTAAACATGCAAAATTACTACAAAGATATTGATTCATATGCAAATAAAAACATGTCACTCAATGTCTGTTATAAATAACCAATAAATTTGCAAACACAGCCATACATAACGCTATACGAATTAACATAGCGCAAACGGTATCTACGAGAAAATATGCTAAACGCCATGCCATTGATTAAAAATTATTTCCCCGCCGCGATCCCGCTAGCCATAGTAATTATCTTGCAACACTCATAATACACGGGTACAGATAGCAAACTTGTCCGGCATAATAATACCATACGGGGCGACCGAGTCGTGAGAAATTTCGGCAGATGTACAATTCCTTGACGCGATACGACGAGTGAGCGCTTATGTCTTTTTTTTCTCCTCGACTTTAATAATACGCGGTCCGTATCGGCGACGCGGCCCGTCCGTGACTCATCGGCATTGTTGGATGCACGTGTTTAATGCATCGGACGCTCCGGTTATAAGAAAGGATTTTTTGCAACCCTTACCTTCAATTCCGCAACTCTTGCAAAATTTGGGTTAAAATATTTTTTTCTGTACACTAATTTGGGTGCGTTCACGTGCATTGCAATTGTTGGTTTTCAATTCGTGTTTTTGTTGGGTACTGCTTTCGCCAATAATTGTCTGAACACGTGCAGAGGAAAAAAAATGATATAATCTGTAGGACGTAAATCATGGCCTATGGCTAATTGAAGATTAAGCTCTGGAGCGGCTTAATTAGTTTTCAATTGCAATTAAATGGAGTGTCGATGTAGAGCGCTTGATAAAAGCAATTAAGGCCATGTTTAAATGTCTCACGCATTTATCTTAAGCTGTTAATGCACTTAAACGTATATTAATACCGCCAACATCTAGATTGCACGCATTGCGTAACTTAACTGAAGAATTTTCTTTTCTTAGTGCATATTAACTTTTGAAATCAAAGCCTTAGTTGCCTATTTAGTGCGATTTGTTACTTCTGAGCTAATTTTTTAACTACTTAACGATCATTTATCAATAGTGTTTGAGATTTGGAATATTACGCACGATTTAAACTGATCTTGGAATATTACGCACCTGGAAAATTAAAATTTCTTCTTGAAAATGTTATTAAGGTCGATCATTTTACGCGCTTTTCCATAATTTTCCTTAAATAAGCATGGAAGGTCGCCTCGCTATAGATAATACATAGGACAATAGACCACCTGTGCAATTGCTAGTTCGGAGAGATGATATCACTCTCTGTTTGTTCAGATGATAAAAATTGTAATCGAGTCAATACGCGACTTGCGTCAAACGGATGAGCTGGCATAACAGTGTTAAGGCATATCTTTGGCATCGAAATAGTTATTTTTTATTGAGAAACAATTGAATTTTTTGCAAAAAAACTTTCTTTATTTTTTTTATTATTACTTAGACCCAATGCCGATAACTAGTTTTTTCGTATTTGTTAGTAATCTACATTTCTCTATGTACGAATAAATTATATAAAACGCTTCATGCATTGTACTTTATGTAGATAAACATAATATCCAGTTAGTTATGTAATTTATATGCTTTGTATACCAACCATTTAGTTAGTAATACTATTCCATGTTTAAAAGTTGATGTAAGACACTAAAAGAAATCCATCAGTTAGTATAATAAAGTTATATAGTGTTGGTTTGGTTAGATAGTTTAGTAGAATATTTTAGTTAGTTACACACACACACACACACATATATGCTAGTGTTTTTGTCTACGTCATGCATATCTATAAACAAATCCTATTTCTTGATAACTTATCTTATTTTTCCTCCATGCCGCAAAAAATATTTGCAAATATCTTCAAATTCGGTAAATAATAATTCTCATAATAATATAGTAATTCTTCTCCTTAATTAAAATACTTATAAGTATGAGTCATTTTGTATTGAATATGAGCACATACATATGTTTTTCACATATTAGTAACAATTTCTTTCATAAATCATCAATGTTGTTTAACAACACAAGTCGCATTCAAAATACGTGATTCTAAGAGATATTTTAAAACATTGATAAGTTATTAAGCAAGCCTTTAAAAAACTTCTAATCGTAAATATTTTCTCACTATCCCAAAATATTAAATTCTGATTTAAACACTCACAACAAACACAATAACTTAAAATGCACAACCACTTTTCGTAATATTAACATTTTTCATTCAAATACGCAATACAAACACACAATTTACTTAAACTGAACTTAACTTAAAAAAGAGTTAAGAACTACTTAAAATTTTGCCGTCGACGTTGCTAAAATACTGTTACTTCCTGGTTGCAATCACGCAAATAACTGAACACCAAATGTTATACCTTCTAAATATATAGGTAGGATCATCACCCCAAGGTTACCTTTGCTTTCCCATGGGGAACAATACTTACACTTTGACCTATATTAAACTTATCTATTGTCCGCAAACTCATTGTCATCGTTACTTCCGTCTCCCCTTATCTATTTTGCAAAGCGATCGATTTCAGTACAGCCAACTTTCAATAGATGGCGTTACTGTACGCACAAATTAAATCAAGGTTCCAGTTGTATGTTGTTGTTATTCCTTTCAATAAAATATTTGCAGATATTGTTTAAATATTTATTTTATTCTTGTTGTATTCAAATTCAATGAAGTTTTTCTCATTATAACCTTTGTATGACATGGCAGTTTGAAAGGCATGGCAATAAAAACTATTTTTGTAATTGTAATCTTTTGTTAGTAATATCTTTTAATGAAATAAGTAATAAAAAACTTAATTTAAAACTGCTTTTTGCAAATAAATTGATTTTTATTAGTTAGTAATTTTTCATCGATGTTAACATAATCACAGACGTGCGGTTTTTTAATTTCTTTATATAGGCACTGCAAAGTAAAATTGCACGTATTTGTATAGGTTATTGGCAAAACCCTTAGGCATATAAAAAAATATGGGAAACTTTTGAAAAACAATAAATATAAAATTAAACGAGGACATCACTAAACTTGCGCAACTCTTTCTATTGAATAATTAACAATAGTATGTTTGGTCCACGAAAGATGAGACTCGGTTAGAAATGGAACTAATTTTGCGCCTTATTTTAGGATTCAGTTTCCAATAACTTAATCTCTAAGCGTTAATTTAACGGGGAAAGTGGCGCCGCCATTCCACTAACGACTCTATCAATTGTAATCCCTATTATCTGACAGTGTTTACTCAGAAAGGAAAATACAATTTACTAAATAATATTAACTGTTTGAGTTTTTTATAAAGTGACATTGTGATACTCGTGGAAGAATACTGTACAATAGGGTTATTTCAGTCTTTATGTCTATTTGCGTCATTCGCTTATGCTACGAAGCTCGTAGACTACTTGCTACGAATGTTGTTTTTTTTTTGCATTTACGACTAGGTACGTTTTTGGTATTTTAGATTAGAAAACACATAAAAATATTTTGAAAAAAATCAAAAAATACATTGTTGCTGTATAAATGCTTTTTGCACAACATTCCATTTTTTTAGATGTAACACTGATTTTCGTTTTTGAAAAAAAAGACAATCGCACAACATCAGAAAAAAAAATGGATAGGTTTTTTGGTTAATTTAGTGATTGGCAATCGTGACATGGCCGCGTCCGTACGCAGACGCCCGGTGTTCGCGGGCCGTGGGAACGGCGACAGTTGCGTGCAACACCTGCCCCCCGCGATAAAAAAACTACCAACATTCAAATTCGGAACAATTTGCTTGACCTTGGTGTTGTTTTACTTTTTAACTAAGCACTGGAGTGTTTTGATCTTCTAATGTTATTGTTTAATTGTGTTTATCAATACATTGCACGATACGCTACGAGATGCTACGAATAAAGTAAAATGGTTTTTTTAATATAAAACTTACATTTTATATTATGGATTTTCAAATCCAAATAAAATGATTCAACATTACTTAAATCTACAAAAAAAAGGAAGTTTAATTTTTATCAGCACCTATAGTGTTGGACTATTCCAACTACACTGATAGAATAAAAATTCATGGGTTGCAGTAACTCAAAGTGCGATGATGGTCATATAAACTGTTACTAATGTTTAAATCATCCTTATCTGAATTCAAAAAACTTTTGTACCGGTTTCCTTATCTTACAGGAGAGCATCATCCCATAGATCCGCTAAGTCCGATGGTTTTTTGTGCACGCGTCAACGGTTGATCATGCGTAAGTGCACCCCGCGCGCGCCATATGTCGCGTGGATCGTGGGAACGTATCACGCTGAACGCAATGTGTGCGAGCCTCTTTTCTCAACTGTCGTCGCTTCTCTATGGAACGCTCCTTCCAATTTCAAATTCAAACAACATCCCCATAGAGTCCCCTTTCCAAACACACTACCTTAACATCTTGAGGCTATCCTCAAACTGAAATAAAACCTTCTTTTCTTACACATAAGTTCCAATTTTATTCAATTTACGAGATGATTTTGTAGTAAAAAGTTTTTATACACATGCCCTCTATTGATTGACTGTGTATTATGATTACTTAGTGGCGAAGTACGCGTGAAAACTGTGTTTACGTAGGTAATGAGGTGTTTGTTTTAATTACTGACTTACATCAAATTTACTGGATTTGGTGGGAAAAGAATTACCAAAATAAACTTTACCAACTCCAAATCAAGCGTTTTTAAACAAACTTAGTTATAATACCAATTACTTTGAACAATCTTTATATACTTACTCAAATGCTTAATTCCCTTCAACTGTTATATACTATATCACAAGATGTGACTGCAAAAAAAACTTTATCGGTCGTCACACAAATATCGTCTCTCAAATGGCGAAAAAAAATAAGATCGAGGGGAAGACGCCCGCAACTGGCGCGAGCGATCGTGGGAACGGAGCGAGTTTTCAAATATAGAACGCCTTAGAAAAGGTGCAATACGTGTTTTTTTATTCGATAAGTTTTTATAACTAATGGCATATACAGTACAGACGAGTAAGTTTGAAATTGGAACCAAAGGAATTTCATTTGAAAATATTCGAATCAAAATGTGTTCCGCAAAAAAAGTTTGAGCGCATCTTGAACGGTAAATAGTTTTGCTAGTTTTTTTGAGTTTGAGTAGCTTAATACTTTTCTTATCGAATATTATTTAAGTCTTCACTTTGTTGATTTTAGTAATCACTCTTATTGAGTGATCAAGTTGTAGGTATGATAAGCACAAAGTAAAATCAGTTTTAGTTGTCTTCTTCACTTTGATTTTACAGATCAGGAATTTTTTTTGTATCTTTTTTGATATAATAGTGTGAATTAGTGTGACCACTTAGGTATATCTATTCAGTGGTGTGACTAAAGTAAGTTAGCATGGGTCATTAATCAGGATTTGTTAACATCGTAACTTAATATTCGGAATGAAAAAGCTTCCATTCCCAATCAAATTAGAGAAAAAAACTACAATGTGACGTCGATCAATTCACTTTTCACGATTCCACACTTAACCCTAGATTCGGTACATCTGCCGCTACAAAAGGAACCTCAGTATTATGCGGGCACGTATTTTTTTCTTGACCTCGTTCGGCCTTTGTGCCCAAGGGGCGAACCGTGGGAACGATCTCGCTTCCTTGGCCATATGCGACAGAAAAAGTGCAATTATTTATTCCCCCTCGAAGAAAAGGGGAGTTGTGAGAACGTGACCTAACAATGCGCTTCCTGACTTACGATACACAATCTAGCGGGCGCTAAAACGTATTCGCCTCTATTATTGATGCCAAAAGTGCGACATTCCGATAACCTCGTTCGATGTTCCACAATGGCAACTTCGAAATTGGAATTGGATTCGAAAATCGATGTTATGCCAATGCATTTTAGGGTTATTTCTGTTATGTAGTAGTAACCGTGTTTTGCGAGAAATTTATGGATAATTTCTTCAATATAGATTAATGTACACTGAACTGAATAGCATTACGTTGCGCGTGACCTTTAAGATTGTATGAAAATGATAATCGATCGCGCTCCGTTAGACACACGATTCTTTTGATAAATTTCTTACGCAGACGCATTGTGTTGTATTTTTCGATTCAAAATTTTTTTTTTTTAGAAAAAATGGCTGACTTGATACCTATTTGCTGAGAATAATATTATCACAATTTAGATTGAGTTAAAATACAATATTTTAACAGCACTTTGCTTTTATGCCTACCTAGATACAATCAAAATTATACTTAGTTAAAATCTTAATCAAAATTATAGTTTGAACATAATCTTACGGTAGCTAAATAAATAGGCATACAATTGAAGGGGTGAGTGGAGAGAGTTAACACCTTTGTTAACCAACAAAAAGTTATTTAGTTTTGTAACTAACAAAACTGAACAAAATCTTATAACATGAGTTATAATTGATATGAGTGTTTGAAAATAATGTTAAAGCCTGAAATGTATGCATTTTCGTCAGTTAACACCTTTGCTAGGGTCTGTGTTTTGACACGAATCAAAATTTGCGCGTTTTGAGCTCATCGGGCGATTTAGCATACATACTCTACATTCATGCAAAAAATATTTGTTCAGTTTTGTCAGCTGATAACACCTTTGTCTATTCGCACCTTCAATTGTGAAACAGTCGAACAATAGCATCAAACGTTTTTTTCTGATACTACAAAATAGAGAAGTTTAAATTATGTAACTTTCTTGGCAATAGTAATTTCAATTCAATTGTAATTTTTTCTTAATAAAATAATAAAGTAAGCCTTATTCATAAACGCCTAATAATTCTATTTCAGCTATTGCATCGTTAAAATATGTTTTACTTTTATCATTATTTGTCAAAAGAGTAAAACAAACAAAACACTTTGCTTGTTTTTAACCGACTTCAAAAAAAGGAGAAGGTGCTTAGTTCGTCGGAATCTTTTTTGTCTTTTATCAAGCTTGAAATTGATATTGCCATATCGGCGGTCGGTATAAAAACAGAATTGGTTATGTTTAGCATTGTTATGTAACATCTTTTGTTACATCGTTACACTTAACAAGTCTGTCTTGATAATTTGACTTTGACATTATTGATATCTCAACTCTAGTTGAATTATATAAAAACAATATTCTTATGTTTAAAAAAGTCAGCAGTAATAAATTGCGATTTTCAGTGACCTTAACGAACACTTTTTATAATAATGACTGAATATTGTGAAAGCCTAATGTATTTCTATTAATTTCATTTGTGTGTATTTAATTTCATGTATATTTGGAAACAGGTCAAAAAAGCTAAATAGGTACCTACAGTTTAAATACTCTGTGATACATCATTATATCGTATCATATTTTTTATTATGTCTCAAAAACTCTTTAACACCCGCTGTGTGAGCCGTGAGACGGTAATTGGTTAAACTGTTAACGATTTATTTCTATTTGCTAGACCGGTAATACTAAATTCACAAATTCGATAGGTATTTAAAAAAAGTCAAGTCAAGTCGAGGCCAAATAGATCATAATAGTATTTTTTAAAGATAAAAAAACGGAGTAAACTGTCTCTGTGGGATATCAACCTGCTTCGAAGTAGTTCAACTTAATATTTTTTTATTTTATTTTAGTTAGAGACGTCAAATTTATTTCTAACTAAAATAAATAAAAAATATCTTATGCTATTACCGAAACACGTGTACAGCTGAAACACATTTAGATATACAATTAAAAAAAGACGAGTCGAGACATAGCAAAGCATAGCTCATAATAATAGTAAGAACGGAGTAAACTGTTTCTGTGGGATATCAACCTAGTTTGAACTCTATTTTATTTTGGTAGAGTGAAACTTCAAATTTATCTCCACCTAAAATAAATAAAAAATATCTCTTGCTTGATATTACCACTGTAACACACATACATAGTACACATTGTGAATTTTTATTAACTTATATGACAAAATGACTTCGTTTCGTGAACTCAATAATGTGTAAGCGTATTATGACATGCAGCACATGCATTTTAAGTAAAAAAAGTTTTCATTTAAAAAAAAAGCCTTTTTTTCAAGAGTTTGCTTTTTAGTAATTTAAGTAAGTAACTTCGAGTATAAGTCTAATTCTTTCAAACGATACTACAGGCAGAAGTGTTGAAAAGACTAAAATATTTCTTAACGCTGTCTCTTGTGTAATGCGCCACACGCCATGTTTACTCGCACAACAAGTACGCGAGCACGCGCAGCTATGATGAAACTTCAGCACTATTCTTGCAGTTATTATGTACTAAACATGACAGTTATTGATGAACAAAAATTAGCAAATGACCATCTAGCTAGGATAATCACTACATCGCTTCCCGCTGTCTGTCCCGTATGCTTAGATCTTTAAAACTACTCAACGAATTTTGATGTGGTTTTTTAATAGATAGATTGAGGTTTATATGTATGATACATGGTGTCCAATTCCACACTAAACCGAAGTGAAGCGAGGGCGGGTCACTAGTTCTTAATAAGCAGTTTAGAAGCATGTAGAGTCATGGTGTTCATTTTCGTAAATAATTAATATTACATTTTAAGTTACTGTTTTCTATCACGCACTGATGTAACCCCAATACCTACACCTACACTTATTAGGTATGACCTACTTCACAGCTAGTTAATCTGTTAATATAATTCCAAAGACATTCTGTTCTGTTATATTTTTTTAATAACAGAAATTAATAAGCTATCCGGAACCTATGAAACTAGCCCAAAATAGTAACTTAGACAATATAGTTAAGTACTAACATTTTACATTCAAGGAAAACAAACAGTAAAGTAACAACAGTAAAAACAATACTAGAGTACGAACATGCCTTAGATAGTTTTCACTTATAGAAAAAGAAAACTCGTAATGCAGCATATTCAGTGTCACTCTCTTAATAAATTTCCTCTATCACAGCATTTTCTTAACTTAGCCACGAGTAAAATAAATGAGTGAGTCAGTCGTAACCGCCCGCCACCTCTCACTCCATGCGCCGTCGCGCGCTCGCGGCACGAGCACCGTCGCACGCGCAGCAATGCCGCGCGCGGTCGCACGGGCGGCGCCCGCGCCGGCGCCGCCGCCACGAGTTAAACGATCATGATCACCACCGCTGATTGTACTCGAAAAAACACTAAATGCTGAGGTATTCTCTCTTTAACTTTATAAGACGTGGCCCAAGTTTGTAAAGCTACAAACCAGTGTTTTTTAGTTGTCTGGTTCCGACCTTAAATGAGTTCTCGGTTATAGCGATCATCGGAGATTCGGAGATAATCAGCCTTCTTTCATAAACTATTTGATCGACGACTCTACCTAACAACATGATGAAATTTTCCTTTCATCACGTCACGATATAGCAAAAAGCTATTTCTTAAGCATTGTTCGAATGACATCTTAATATTAAGATGCCAAGCAACACTTAAAACGCGTGAAGACCAAACTATTGAACTGTATCTGCAATTTTGCATAGTATTGCGCGGCCCGAGAGTTACCTAACCGGACAATCCGAGAAAGAGGTGCCATTTCCGCCACTTTCATCGTACCAAAACCGAAGAGTTTTGCAATTGGAACGTGCTGTGCGGGCACTTATTCCATCGACACGAGTGTGCAGTCGAATCACGCGCAGGGAGGGGCGCGGGGCGCGGGCGGCATCTGGCTCGAGCTCGACCGTGGGAACGCTCTGCCTTTAACGTGTCGCACGTGCTCCGACGCTACTACCTACTCACGGCACGAGAGCGCAAGAGACGGACTACACGCGCCCACCACGAGAGACAAAGATGCAACGCGTTCTACATTCAAATGAAAGCAAAAAAAATATCACGACAATAAAATAACGCGGACCAACAATAATTTGTGAGCGTTCGAATTTCTTTCGGAGCGTGGAAGGACAGAGGCGATCTCAGTTTATTTATTCGAAAGTAAGAATAAAACAGTAATGGGGATGTTGATTTATCGCCGAGGTGTTGCGGCCGCGCGCTACTGTGTTTAAGAGTCGTTTGTTATTTTGAAATCGCAATCGCGGAGACCGGTGATTACAATAGAATAAATTGAGGTGGCCGTTTATTAACTCGATCGCCCGTAGCTACCGCGGTTATCCGAGTGACTCATAAGTGACTTAAGTTACAGTGAAACTATAACTTAGTGCTATGCGTTATCTTATAATGGTGGACGTTCTTTATGGCTATAAGAGAATTGCGTCGGGGTATTGGCGATAACTTGTATCAATTTTTAGGCTATTGAATCGGCAATAGATCGCTTCACTAGCAAGAGCAATCGACGCCTCTATAATAGCTTGCTTCAAGAAGTCTGCTTATGTATTTGCATATTATGTATAGTCTTTACGGTTGATCGGACATGACGTAAACAAGGAAGGCGATAAAAAATACCTCCTTCGTCGACCTTTGGCTCGACATGTGCTCAAACATATGGCCAGAATCTCGGCGAAAGGCCAGTACTCGGGTTACATGCAAAATGGTCACATTTGGCGGCCACACTGGCCCGAGTAAGCCAAATGTTGTAGAAACTGTCATTGAGGATTGTCCAATGAGCCGTGAACCCAGCATCCTGGAAATCCTAACCCCTGATATTGATTTATGGGAGTAACACGCTAAGACAAACACACATGCGATACAAAAGAATAAAGAGAAACTTAAATAATAAGATACTTTAAACCTCATGGTTGCGTCTCGTCGAGTAGATACATCTTTATCAAAAAGTTTTAATGGTTTGGAACTAGTTAAGTTAATTTATTTATCTAAAGCCTTATGCTACTTATTTTAACCTTTTATCGCTTTCAAATGAATACTCTACTTTATCAGTGGGAGTGGCAGACATTGGCAATTTTCGTAGTAATTTGAGTAACTTTGAAAAACTTTAACGAATGACCGTTAGTAATTATTAAGATTGTAAATTGAGACACGCTACAATGTTGTGACGCCACCCTCGACGTAAACAAAGTATAGGGTGACGTAACATACGGTCCTTTAAAATCACTGTAACATGATCATCCCATCCGGTTATTGGCCACCCGCTTTAATAGACTGACCTACGTCGCAAATCCTGGCCAAAACTGCCTGACCGCTACACTTATCAGAGAAAAATAATCCTTATAACTTAGATGTAGAGTTTATTATTGATTGAAGAATTTAGTGTCGAATTTATTGCTGGGCACGGGATGAGCAATTTTTATTGTTAATTCGACTATATAAGCATTCATTGGTCCGAACGAAACTAAATTGCGAACATCCGGGGTGTCTTTTCAACTGTGGCTATTTCACTTTATTATCATGTCTGTCAGCTATTGATGTGGTCATAACAGGAAAATTGCTCTATCGCTGTGGAGAGGAGGAAGTGCAGCTCCTTCATCTTAAGAAATGACAATAAAATGTAATATGATACTTTATCTGTTGCCTCATCATTGTTTGTATGAAAAAAAAGCTTTGTGCAAAAGCTTATCTAGGTACTGAAAACTTCCTGATTTATTTTTTATTTTTTTGGTACACTGACGATTTATGCAATATTACAATTTTAATTAAATAACAGTATTTATAGTTATTATTCTATCAAATCTCACCTTTAATTCATTAACGCCGGAGCGGTCGCTGGCGACCGAGACACAATAGATTTTCTATTGTGTCTCATTTTCCGGGCGTTGAAGGGTTAACTCTGATAAAGTTGAATAACTTAGATAGTCTTAAATGTTAACTAAATCGTGCTTCTTAATTTTATTTAAGTTTGTTAAAAAACAATTAGGTACGTTACCATAACTTTAGTACCTACCTAACTACTTAAATATTTCACAAATAAAAATATAAATGTAACATGTTTTATTAAACATGTTTTATTGATTTAAAAAATGTAAATATTTTTATAAACTTGATGTAGTTCAGCAAAACTTAAGTAGTTTAACCTTTAGGCTTAAGTGATGATTATTAATTCAGCATTGGTTTGATCTAAATGTCACACTGGACCAGTAACGTACAGTTCGCTGGTTGCAACAGTAGTCGTCGTATTCTCTGCTACCAAATTAAGTAATCAACCTTTAATTCGGTCGAATCGGCCTTTCACTGCCAGAGGCTTAACCGACCGATTTTATTAAAAAACAGTTAATTTACATAATAAATTGCCTACATGATATTTTAACCCGAGATGCAACCTCACTTGATCTCATATTTTATTTTTTTTGTAAGGCAAAAACAAGTACTATCCCATCGCACAATGTTGACAAATTACAACAATTTCTTTAATAACTTATTCCATAAAAGGCTTAATGCGTAAGTATTTTAATGGAATATACTTTTTCCATGGTGCATTTTAAAGGTCAAGATTTTCAATTAGTTAATAGTCCTTCAAGGGATGATCAATTGCACTCCGTTTACCCTTCAAAAAGTAATTTAGTGCGTTGTATAATGATTTATAACGACAAGGCTCCGCAATAATGTCTTACCGTCTCGTAACTTACAAACTTCAATTAACTCAAAACATTGAAAAGTGACAAGCCGCGTATAAGCACTCATTAATTTTCTCTACGTAGTCGCTTTTTTTCAGTGCTACGGAGCTACGCGCTACGCTATCTATCCCATGTGCGGTCTCTTTCTAACAATGTATATCTGTGCCGTTCCCGCGCGTGCAGTGCACGCGTCCTGCTCGCACCCGCGGCACTTCCTGCGCGCGCGTCAGCCGAGCTGAGTGTGGGAAAAGACGGCAGGTGTTATGCGGGATCGTGAACAACCACGCATTACCATTCACATTATTCAACGATAAATAATAATAATAAGAAGCCGTGGAGCGAGTGCCGAGCACGCGCAACGTCCTCGCCTCACATACTAATGGCCGCGTGTGTGTGTGTGTGTGCGTGCGTCTTAGAACCGTGCGTGTGAGCATTATGAGCTGATGTAGTGGACGAGCTTTTTTATTTACGTTTCGTGTGGGCGGGCGCACGTCATGGATTTAACTTCGGATTAACTTTCGTTAATTGTTTTTGGATACCTTTTATGCTCCGTCGGCCGATTGATTTTTGTTTGGCCACACACCACATGGGTTTTTGTTTAAAAGCCTCTTGTTTTTTTAAGGTTAATAATATTAAGATGTCATACTAAGTTGTTTTTATACTGAGAATATAAATTTTACTGACCACACCATAATAAAAAAACCATAATGAACAAATGTTTTAATAATATCTTCCTGACAAGGTAATTGCACTTAATCAAGTGAGCATGACATAGAGCCGATGACTACGTTTTCGATAGATTTACGTTATCACCGCTTGCAATTCATGTTAGTTATTTTCTTTATAAGTAAGTAGATCAATTGAGACACGTAGGTACAATGTAATTATCTACCGAGGGAGTGGCCCGATGTGCGTACGCGCAGGCCACAAGTGCATGCTAGTGCGCACTTTTTACGACGTAGCTCATTCATGGATGCAACTGTGCATGACATTCCCACCAAACACCTGGTAATTAAAACGATCCATTCCGTAGATAAATTGCAGTAACCAACGGTATCGATTTATCTGTTTGTTTTCAATTGAATAGCATAGCACCAAATCATCGGTATGATGATTAGGCACTATTCGCTATTCAATTGAAAACAAGTGCACAATAAACTGATTGATTCTGGATGGAAATTATGTACTTAGCATATAATTAAACTAAACTAGGTAATTTGATGTATGTAGAGCTTCGATCAAGGATACCTGATCGAAGATGTAGAGAAAATTCTCCAAACGAAGTTGCAAAAAAAAATACACTGACTTAATAAAACCATTAATTATCTCCCATTATATGTAATAAACATCGATCCCATTTTTATGAGGAGACGATGGACCTTATAAAAATTTGCTAATTCCTTAGTGTAAGTGTACCTATTACCTTACCTTTGCCCATCAATGTAAGTTAAACAGTTGAACTACAAAAACTCTTATTAGGTGTAGGCTTCGAGCATCGCGGCTTCGTACAAACGCGTCTTACTCTAAGAGTATAGGTACCTATAGTCTGAGGTACCGTTGACTGTAGAAATGCACAAACCTATATAATATAAAATAAACTAAGCAGACAGGAAATACGATGGTAGACTTGCCAGTTGGCTACACGGTAAAAAAGGATTTCTTTAAATAAGAAAGACCAATTTCTTGAAATATTTGGTTATTCTAAAAATATATTTACTTAAGCCAATGCAATATTTTTAAAACAAAAATAGTGCTCATCTTTTACTCAGACAATATTTTTCTTAATGATTAAGAGAAATATTTTTGTTTCAAGGCTTATTTAAACTTATATCAATTAAATTGACTTAATTTAAATCAAGAAATGTCCATCTTCTTGCATCAAATTAAAATTATCTGAAATCAACTACAAGTTACTTGAATTTAGATAAACCTTTTTAAAAAAATCATGTTCTTCTATTAAGAGAAAGTTTATTGTTTATGAAGTATTATTTCTTGTTCTAAGAAATGATTTTGTTCGGCTTATAGAAATTTTGTTTTAAACAGAGAAATACAAAAATTTCGAAACAACGGAATCATAGTTTTCGATAAACACGATAACATTTTTACTTTGAGAAATTTATCCATACATCATGGTCTGACCCGCGGTGTTAAGATTTTTATCTAGTTCTTTAAGTAGTCGGACTTAATTTTGTTTTGTCAAGCTCAATCCGGGTTTGTTTGTTGGTTGCCTCTGGGTGTCGCGTCCTACTTGGAACGGCTTCCCGGACTCCACTCCTCTTTCGAGCACTTTTATTTACCTTGATTTTTTGTAGACCGCGCCCACGTTGTTATTTTTGGACAGAAAAGTTAAATCTGCACTTTTAAAGGAAGGAAGTCATCGGTGTTCTCCAATTATCTCCACTTAATATACAACAACAACAAAATATACATCTTCATTCAATAGACAAAATCTCAATTTTCCATTTAATTTTTTTCATCAAAAATCAGTAATTACTTAGGCCAACTAAACATTTACTTATGATTATGAGTAAAATAATAATTTACTCTAAGTATGGTTAGTCTACAAGAGATATAGAAGATTTTCGTATCAAGAATACATTTACTTGACTGTACAAAATAACGTTGTCTTGAATGAAACAACACGTGTCTTGGAATAAATGTATTATTCTTATAACAACTAAATATTTTTAAGAGTATTTTTTACTATTACGAAGAAATTATTGTCTAGCGTCTATAGGGAGAGGATCATTTTCTTAGATTCAATAAATATGTCTTAAGCCAAAGCAATTTGTCTTTTTTTAAGAAATCTGTTTTTACCGTGTACCTACCTAATATTAAACAGACTATTTTTAGTCATTATTTTTTAAAGTCGGATTAGTGAGATTTAAGTTCTTAAATCAATTTGAAAACAATTTGTCCATCAGCCATTTTTTGATGTCCCCACTGCTGGGGCACAGGCCTTCCTTATGGGTGGTAAGGAGGATGGGCCATAACCCACCACGCGGGCCCAATGCGGATTGGTGGGTGTTAACGACTGCAAATGCAGCCGGGACCAACGGCTTAACGTGCCTTCCGAAGCACGGAGGAGCTCGAGATAATAAATTTTTGGTCACCCATCCCATGACCGACCCTTGCGAACGTTGCTTAACTTCCGCAATCGCTGGGCCAGGCGCTAACGCTACCGAGCTCCTCAACAAAAACAATTTATCTGGTGAAAATGTAATGCGGTAAAAAATATCTTGAGCTCTAGAATTGCACCTATTAAGAATAAACAAAAGATTTATATATATATATTAAATTAATTTAAGGCCACAAACAGTTTAAGACGTTCACTTTATTGATACAAAATAACATGCGGTTGCATTGCCCCAATTTATTTGTATTTTACCTTCGATTACATTAATATACATTTACTTACTTATTCTCTACAAAGTACAACGTCATCAAAACTTTAATATTATTTTTAACCGTTTGCAGTCAATTACCTATACGAGTATGTGACATCAACCACGGCCTGTGTTTTCACAAAATTGCATATTTAATATCTGACAGTCAATCAATGAAACACAAGTCTTTGCAAATTATTTATTTCACCCATAAAAAATATATATCCTTAAACCAAGTTTAATAACGTTGAAAATGCTTTCAATAACTTTATATGGACTTTCATGACGGTGCGTGAGAAATGGTTGTTTTTAATCCGTCATACAACGACTCATCGATTTATAGAGCATGTAATCCTAAATGTAACATCATTTGTTTCATTCGTTTATTATTAAACATGAATAACCCTTTATGAAGAAATAAAATAACAACTATTCTTTTGAAAAAAAAAGCATATATTGCAGTGCAATCTTTATGTAAGTACCTAGACATTATTTGATCAAACAAATCTAAAAGTAGAGATAAAAGAAGATTCTGGCTATAGCTGGTATATGTATTTAAAAGTTAATATTTTCTCACACAAGCTTGTTTCGAACTTATCAAACATGCAATGTAATTGCTTTAAAGTCATTTCAAAGTGATATATCTTTGTGAGTCATAAATAAAAAATAAACCGGTCGGACGCCAGACATCAATGAAATGTTTTACGTAAGTAAGTAATTTGTGCTTGACGTACAAGTTAGATCTATCGATCGTATCTTGGATTATTTACCGTTATCATAATAACATTATAAATCATAATAAATACTTTTTCTTGTTGATTTGATCGGAAATTAGGCACGGAACTTTGGTGTTTCTGTTATGAAACTATACCGACTTGTGATAAAAATAAGATCATGGACCATTGACAGGGCTTCCCCAAAATCTCATGGGGTTTGGTACTCGTAAGATACGACTGTTGGCTACAGGCATTCCCCCAAAATACTCATGGAGATAATGGGACATTAGCCCATTACCGATGGTGGATTGTTATGTAACATTATATAATTAGGTATCTATATATCTCTTCAGTTTCAAGAAAAGATAAACAATTATTAAAACTTTACCACTAATGGTCTTGGTAAAATATATTGTAGCTACAAAAATCTAATTCAATTTTGCAATCTATAGTAATATTTACCTACTGTTACGAAACTTAAGTACCTATCGCATTTCTATTTAATCGCATCAGTTGATTAAATCAACAAAAGGTATTAGTTATATGTTTCTCAAAATAGATAAAAAAATAAATAAGAAACAGTTTTTTCTATTAGGTAATATTTAACACTTTTCAATCACACCAATATTTGTTCAGACTGATGCAATAGTAACCGGTCTTCTTTATAGACGTCATATACTTAGATAAGTTATGGTGGCTAATTGGTAGACGCCATTAATGTTAATTTATTCAAATTATGCATTATCAGACGCAATCCGAGACAGTCTCAGTTGATTAAAGTTGTGACTTTACTTTACTACTTTTATGCCAGACACAAATGTATCAAAAAATGTGTTTTAGACACATCTAAGTTGGTATAGTACTTACTTGGTGTTATTACAAGCTTTATAATCTTTAAAACTTTTTAGGAGAAAGAGCTTTAAAATCAGGTACCTAAGTTGGTTTAAGTACATTAGATCAAAATATTGTGAGCAAACAAATGGAGTAGTTATAAAATAACAATGTAGGTACAAATAATACGCTTCCATAATCAAGCACTTCGCGAATATCATTGCCGATTTTTTTTTTTACACAATTAACCCCAGATGTAATTTATAAATATAATAAAAAATGAGTTGAAAATAATAAAATATTATTTTCAACGTCCTTTCGACCAACGAACTTTTAATAGTGACATTTAGTTACAGCTCCGTCGGCATAATCAGTAGCAGAACAATTAGCGATTGCCCGCAGTCATACCGCAATTAAGTCAAATCAAGCAGTCAAGATACCAAGCCCACTGGACATAGGGTTACCATTATGGACTTCGGACTGTATATTATTCGAAAAGCCCTGGGACCAACATTTTGTAAACAAATGGTTTTTTTTTTTTTTTTTTTTTTTTTTTTTTTTTTGTGTTTATCATGCGATCAGTCGTAAGACTATGAACAGATGAGGTGAATGGAGCATTTGGCAGTAAAAGTGGCTTCCCCAATGGAAAGCCCTCTCTATATAGATTTAACGTTCGTCCAGTTCTAGGACTTGCCGTCTTTTTAGTCTGCGCACAACTTCAGGAATAGTAAGCTGCACTGCAAGTTGGTTCGGATGGTTTGAGAGCCTTGTTTTGTATTTTACGCAGCTGGACCTGATCTCCTGCTTAACTGTGTTGACGTTGAGACATTCATGAAGTTCAGCAACTCTTATGAACCATGGTGCGTTGGAAATTTGCTTCAGTATGTAGTTTTGAGCTCTTTGTATTATTCCAATACTTGAGTCACACGCCGCGCCCCACAGCTGTATGCCGTATGTCCAAATTGGCTTTAGGATTGATTCGTAAATTAGTAACTTATTGTCTAATGATAGTTTTGCGTTCCTTCCCAGCATCCAAGAAAGCTTTCTGAATCGAATGTTGATCTCGTCCCGCTTGACTTGAATGTGTTTTTTCCAAGTCAGTCGTCTGTCTAAGTAGAGTCCCAAGTATCTAGCAGAGTCGCTTTGGGGGAGTTGGTTGCAGCGTAGTGAGACTGGGGGACAGTTCCCCTTGCGAAGAGTGAAGGTTACGTGAACTGACTTCGCGGCACTAGCCTTTATTCTCCACTTAGTCAGCCACCTATCTATTTCACAAAGGCTACTCTGTAGCTTCATTGAAGCTTCGTTGGGGCATTTGCTTCGAGCCAGGATAGCAGTGTCGTCTGCGAAGGTAGCAACTACGACATCTTCGCGTTGGGGCAGATCAGATGTATAAATAGTATACAACATCGGTCCCAGCACCGAGCCCTGGGGGACTCCAGCTAAAATTGGGTGAAATGAGGATGTACAACTGTCTTCCTTGATTTGAAATATGCGGTCGGAGAGATAAGATTTTATAATTCCAAAGTATGTGTGAGGTAGGAGTGATTTTATCTTACACAGCAGGCCCTTATGCCAGACTCTATCGAATGCCTGTTGTATGTCAAGGAACGCAGCAGAGCAATATTCTTTTCGTTCAAGAGCTTCTCTAATATCTCTGTACACCCTGTGAACTTGTTCCACAGTGCCGTGCTGCTGTCGAAATCCAAACTGGTGATCAGGTATTATTGATCTTTCTGAGAGTTCTCTTGACATTCTATGTAGAAGAACCTTTTCGAACACTTTGGAGATAACTGGCAACAGGCTAATTGGTCTGTATGATGACACTTCATGTACTGGCTTTCCTGGCTTTTGAATCATTATGACTTGAGACACTTTCCAGAGGGCTGGGAAGTAGCCAGTTCTCATGATACCATTAAACAAGGTAGACAGAAATACTACAGCTTTTTTTGGGAGTTCAGTCAGTACTTTCTTATCAATAAGATCGAATCCAGGTGCCTTTTTGTCCTCCATTAGCTTGATGACCTTCTTAATTTCATTAGGACTAGTTGGTGTTATCGGCAGGTCAAGCTGGAAGTCTTGGTTAAGGATCTTATCTATTTCTGCCTCATCCGTATCTAGGTCAGCTTCATTCGGTTTGAAGACATCGGCCAGATAGACTCCAAATGTATCCGCTTTCTCCTGTTTGGATCTGGCCCACTTATTGTCTCTCAATTTTATCGGCGGTCTATGCTCGGTTGGATGGTTCAGATTTTTGCATGCTCGCCATAATGAGTAATTTGTTGCATTTGTTGCAGTTAATGACTGTAAATAGGTCTCAGTTGAGGCATTGTTAGCTTCTTCTATAGCATATGAAAGGTCTTTTATTGCTTTGTTGAATGCAGCTTTGTCTTCTGGATGCCTACTAGTGTGCCACCTTCTACGTATTCGTCTTTTTTCCAGAATTTGTTGTTTTATTTCCGAGGACACTTTATTTTGTCTTGGTGCCTGGTTTGTTGATTCCGGTGTGCATTTCCAACATGCGGATTGGATGACAATAAACAAATGGTAACATAACTATTTGGTACAAACAAACACATTTTTTATTTTGTTCTTGAAAAAAGCTATCAAAATAAAAAAACCGGATAATGAAAAGACCGGATAAATAAAAAAGGTTGATAAAGTCTTACACAAATCCGAAAGTATGGTGACCCTAACGGACAGGGAACGCCTCCTCATTTTGACTGATGCCGAAATCGCTCGTTCTCTTAAAGGAGGTGTATACTTATAATGGCGTGGTTCTAAGATACGCAAATATTACCATTATTAACAATTTCATTTGGCTTCAGGACTGATGTTTAAACTTAAGTTAGTGTATTCACTTCTCAAGCTTACGCGCTCACTAGACATGAAATAAAACACTTTTAACGGATACTAGCGCGGTTTTATTGAAAGTACTTTGGTAATTAGTTGGTATTTGGTTTGATTTTTGATTTTCCCGACGTTTCGGCACCTTTGCAGCTGCCGTGGTCACGGGGGACTGAAGCTACTTGTGAGCCTACCCTCAAGCGATGAATTTTTTAGAACGTTCAGAAATTAAAATTTATCAAATTTAATTAGTTTAATTTTGGTTTGGTTTTAATTTAATTTTATATGTTAAAAAGAGAGAATCTACTGAAACTACTACCATTTCAAAAAAATTTAATTTCTGAACGTTCTAAAAAATTCATCGCTTGAGGGTAGGCTCACAAGTAGCTTCAGTCCCCCGTGACCACGGCAGCTGCAAAGGTGCCGAAACGTCGAGAAAATCAAAAATCAAACCAAATACCAACTAATTACCAAAGTACTTTCAATAAAACCGCGCTAGTATCCGTTAAAAGTGTTTTATTTCATGTTAAGTTAGTGTGTGTGTGTGTGTGACCAATGATCACCTGAAGACACGCGAATCAGAATTACTGTGTTGTATAACAGAATTGTTCATCAGCCATTTTTAATGTCCCCACGGCTGGTTTGCGGATTGGTAGGCTAACACAATTAATGAATAATAATCATGGATTTAAAATAAGTCATTAACTTAAATTAATAAACATAAGAAGGAAGAGCGTGACAATAAATAAACTAAAATGTAATGAAGTTTAAACGTGAATTAAAAGTAATTTGATAGCAACTGATGAAGTTTAAAAATAAAAAATAACAACCTACTTTGAAGGAGCTATTAAGTAACGTCGACCAAGTACCTATTGCTTTATAAGCTTCCGTAAAAAATACAGTAGACGAAAGGCTTGTATCGTAATATCTGAAGTCATTAGAGATATTGAGAGATTAGCCTTTGTCGGAAGGCGGAGATCACGTCAAAATAATTAAAGATTAATGGCCCCTCGGCCTGCTTCGACATATTATCTTTAGCCTATGAAGCTAAAAAGTATTAAGTACCTCCCTAGTTATTGCTGTTAGCTAATTTATTTTGTTGAACAAACATAATCAATAGGTAATATTTCCTCTCGCATATTTTGTAAGGATTCGAACTTAATTTTCACGTATTGTAATGATATAAGTTTAACCTAAAAGGTAAACCAAGTCATAATGTAGATAATTGTTACAAAACACTCCAAAAATCTATATTATTTTTATTATATAAAAAACCGGTATAACACCCCTTTTATTACATAGATACCTATATAAACAAAAATCTTCATCCAACGAAAGAACTAAACTATAAGATGTAGCTTTTTTAAAGTTGTAGACTTCTAATCGTGCTCGTTCTCAATCATTTCTACCGGTACCTAATGGTAAAAATCATGATTCTATACATTACTTAAATATAATCAAAATGCTAGAGGCAGCAGCAACGGAATAAAAAAGTGATAAATGACCAGTTTTGATGCTAATCATTGGAGTACGAACGTTACAGCATCAAATCATAGATCATCCGAATCAATTTGAAATTAATGTTTCCTTTCGTATATAATAATAAAGAGTTATAAAACAAAAGAGTTCGGATACACAGTAGACTTCTTTCAAATTCAGTTGTTTCATTTATTATTTTCTGACGTTTTGTCTCGTTTGAGGCCGTGGCACAGATTACCTAAAGGAGTAGTGGCCGTGATCAGTGGTCACCTAGAAGCAAGCTGCGTAAAACAACAAAACCTTCTTGATTCGCCAAGGTCAATGCACTTGTTAGTACAAATTAACGTAGGATGTGTGCATTAATTTGTTATCAACAAAAATTTATTGGACAACAAACTCGCATTCTCGAATGACACCTATTATACCAGTAGTCGAGATTGAGAGGTTATTCGGTAGGTTTGTCAACTCGAAATAGAGGAAGCAATCCCCGTATAAAATTATGCATATGAACTAGTTATTCTTATGGATCAGAATCTCATTATGGTTAGTTTATCAACATGCATAAAGAAATAAGGGAACTATAACATTCAATACATTTGATTAGAATTTCTTAGTTATATGTTTACTTTAAGCTTATTATACTAATTTATTATACTATTATACTAAAGGTTGTTGTTTTTGAGTTTGATTTTCTGAAATCAAATTCTGTTATCGAAAAATTCTTAGATCTAAGAAAGGCAAAAAAACATTTAGGTAAGTACCTAATCTTAGTCATTTTTATAGTAAATTATGAAATTGTTTTAATATATTTCGACAAACATAGAGCTGCTTTAAACACAAATCAAAAATTAATAAATCATTAAAGTTTCAATAAAACTTTTTTAAGTAAGTATTGGTAAAAGAATTTTAAACACGCGCGTAAATCTTATAATAACTTAAATTATAAACAAACAACACGAAAATATTTAAATTGCAATTCTAATAATTACCAAAAAATACTTTATCACAAATCTTCTACACTTTAAGACCTACACCGTGGTAACCTGTCATTACAGAGATATGAATCAGTAAAACGTATATGGAAGCTACTGGAAGTGAGCTCTCATGCAAATGATAGGTGTCGAGCTTATAAACATTAAAGAATGCCTATAAATTCCATCTGGAATGTTCGGTTATAAAAACTAGTAAATTATATGAGGGAGGAATTATAAATTTTAATGTGCTGTATCTTACAAAGTATCATAAACAAGTTTGGAACAAACTTTTCAGTATCATTAAGGTGTGTAAATACTTAAAAAATCTTAAGAACTAATCTTGACTTCTAGTAAGTACAAAGTAATTGGCAGTTATATAAAATTCTAAACAATAACATTTTAAGGTGTCAGATTATCTAAACACTAACAATAAAACATTTTGACGGTTCTATGAAATGCCAGCTCATATTCACATGAAAGCTTCAGGTTTTCATAAATTTCCAGGAAAGATAAGTATCTTGAGAAGCATTTATCTTCCGCATACTTAACAGGCACATAAAAGCGATTTCTCACTACAAGAGGCCACTCAGTATGCTAAAAGGTTCTAGACATGGGTTGTTAACATTAACACCATTAATTCACTATCTATGCGTGATAATCGCCAGACCACCATAAAATCGGTGACACCACAAACGACTGTAAAACTCTTAATGCCAAATAATAATAAAATGGACCATAAAATTAAGGTCCGAGTGCTATAAAATATAAGTATAGAAAATAGAAATCGTAAAATCATTGCCCATTGAAAAGCCACTCAGACCTTTTAAATTTCATTTTAATGTCTAACGCCTTTTGGTTTAATGAGAATAGACCCCAATATTCGTTTGTCGGCAAAAGCACGTGGATAGTTTGCACTTCAAGAAGGGGTTTACAACATTCTTGGAAGTCACGAACAGTTATACAAAACAAGAAAAAAAAACCTTTTTCGTTTTAGAGGATTGCTAACACCGGATACATTGGCAATTTCATGGGCCTTTGTAACAATTTTCTGTAGTGGGCCGACACTCTTTAGGAATTGTACAGCGCATGCTCTGTAGAATGGAAATCCCATAATTCTCTTTCGAGAAATTTACAAAAGTTACGCGCTCCTGCGCATTTCAATATACATAAGGTATTGTCGATTCAAAATAAATCCGGTAGTCCATTACTGAATTAATAATATAACAATGTGTATTATAATATCTCAACTCGTGCGCAAAGTATGATTGTTTCTTTTGTTGTAAGATTTGTAAGAGTAAGTAGCAATTCAAAATGAATAATCTAAGTTAATATAAAAAGAATCTGAACCACCATGAAATTATGTTCTTAAAATATCTGCTTAAATAATCTGCTTCTGCAAATGATCTTTTTTGCAACTTATCACCACACGCATGCCACCAGCTGAGAGAGTGCATTTCTATTTTAGGGACGTGTCATTAGCTTCAAGTGTCCCGTCCTCAAACACTTGAGTGCTTGACAAAAGACAGACGTTTCTCGTTTGTCCCGACACCTCCTATAATCCTAGTCAAGTGTTAAAAAAATTGGCGCCGTGATCAGTCCACAGGGAGTGCACTGTCTCAAGCGCAGCGCCATTGTCTCCGCACTTGCTCAGTACCTGCCACGGACCTTCATCACCATTGTTTATCAGCTCTGTGAAAAATACAACCACGTGTACGAATGATGTATTGTCTCTAGCCATTGTGCGCTCGAGTGGCTTTACTTAGATGCCGACAAGATAAGGCAAGCAAAGAAGAAAACCTGTTTTATTATCTTTAACGATCGACAGTTATTTTATAACATCAGGTTGCATTGTGCAGACTTTTTACAAGATTTTTGGATCCGTTATTTTCCCGGCGGCAAAAGATGTGAAGAAAAAAATAGCGTGCATATGTAAGTCATTAGTCAAGTGGTGAGCTCTCAAATATTTGGCGAGGGTTGCAAATGTTGGCGCCACGTTGGCGACAAACATGTCCCGTCTTTGGTGCCGGCCGCCGAGCGAGCGGCAGCTAGAACAATATTTACCGAGACGCCGAATGAACACAAATGACCGTGGGATTAGGTATCGAGACCATGGTAATGCCACAATCGGTTTATGGCAAGAAAACATTGGCTACCTGAAAATAAAATAAATACAGATGTGGCTCATATTACAAACAAAATAAGACGAGATATTCGTGTCAAGAATATCCAAGATTTACTTCAAAGCTTTTAAGTTGGTACCTATTTTTGTATTTTATTTACCTTATTATTTTCTTTTTCTATAAATAAATATCATCAAAACACGATCGATTAATGGATAAACAAATTCATATGAGCTTATGTTCGAAAATCCCAGACCATTAGCATTTAAATAGCGCCGTTTTTAAGTTCGCAAAATAAAATCGAGGGTGAATTATAATCATTGATGATTCACGAGATAAAAAACTGCATCATAATGTTATTATCGCTGATTCGGTACAAATATCCCCTACTATGTTTATATTGAAACAAACTTTCGAGTATATACTTACAAAACACTCGAAATAATTAGTTGAACTACAATTAAGTACCTACCTAGACTACCTACCTGTACTGTACTTATAACTCAATGTCGTTTATGATTTATGTATTTTGAAATATTGTTAACTAACACTCATAACACGATATCACACTAAAACAATTGTTATTTTTGCTCTTAATCTTTTTTAAAGTCATTATTATGATATGATGGTTAAAGAGGCTCTCACTAATATAAAACTATGACCACGATATTTGTACTTATAAATTTCAGATACGCCTTAGTACATACCTACCTAAGCAGTGGTTGTTAAATTATGTACCTACTATACGTATACTTCTATGTATTATAGTAATTATTATTTAGTATAATTATTATTAGTCATCATTCTACTACAAAATTATTATAATTTTCATATGCATTATAGTAATTATTAATTAATATAATTATTAATAATCACTAATCATTGTTCTACAAAATCATTATTATAATTTTCTTTCTCACAGCAGAGATCGTGGTACCGGCAAATTTTACACATGACGTCAACGTTAGCGCGTAGATCGCTACGAGTATTATCGCCGTCGCATTTCTCAATCGCGTCATCCAATTAGCATTTACATACCGCCGCGGAACAGGTTCTCTTGCGGTCATTTTTTAGATCCGGCAAGATGGTTATCAGGTAAGTCCGCGAACCTAATGCTCTCTAAGAACAGTTTCCATTAATGTTCCGGGATAGCAGGAAAACCCGAGTTTGCGACGGATCACAATATTACTGCCACAGATCACGCTACGTCACGCAGATATCAGTCAAGTAGATGTAAGAAAAGAGTAAAGAAAGAAAACAATTGTTGACCTCAACACTGAATTACGTAACAAAACGTTAACGTGACGTTAATACGTAGGTAATAAACAAAACAAAATACAAAATATTAGGTACGTAATAGGTATCTAATATTTTCTGGCATAACATGATAACACAAGCAAAGACAATATTTAAAAATAGACATTTTGTGAGGTCAACTGCTACATGTCGTTGACTCGTTGGTGTATTACTTAGGTATAGGCACTACACCATACGTTATGTGATGCCTATTAATACATACAAACTTGACACTTTATGTAAAACTTGCAAGCAAACACACGTGATATAGCGTGATACATGACAGTGTGAGATCCATCTTAAGATTTAGCTGATTCAAAGAACTTTGGGGTCCACAGGAGCAGTTACATAAAATAAAGTGGCAGTGAGACCGTAACTATTCTGTCCTGACGGTGGAATTGTCTTTTTTATTATTATTGAATGACTCCGCAAGAATGAGATGAGTTCGTTATAACATGACGCAGATTATTCAAACTTTGCACCGAAATCAATTTGACGAAATGTTTGGAAATATGTTCTGTTTACTTTGACGCTCAAATTAAAATTCATATTGTAGCCAAGCCACTGAATATTTTTGAGTGATTAGACATTGACGGATGTGGTTTTCGATGTTGATTGGAAGATATGTTAACAAGTCAATAGTTGTTATAGATGTTGCCTATTATTGTTTTCAAACAACATTGATAATAATAACTATGGCAGGGCTTCCTTTAATGTGGACAGGTCAGGTTTAATCAAAATTATCTCATCTGTGCTGTTAAAACGCTAACCTGAGTCGCTGAAAGTAAGTTAACTCACTGATTTTCTAGAATAGGAAGCTAACTATATAAAAGACGGGAAAATGCTTTTAAGGTTTCACTAAGGATTTAGGACTCGTTTTTGAAGTGCGTTTATATTTGAAGCCTTTAAGCTATTTTAGGTAAAGTGAGGTCAAGCGCTTCTCCATATTGATAAAAGTTAGAGCGAATAAAAAAGTCACCGCATCAGCATCGAATTCGAAATACTTATTATCAAACTCAAACCAGTAATAATGACGGAAATAACTGAAATACACAGAGATACAGTGAACAAGGAAGGATGTGGGCTGGATGACGATAACGTGCCTAATGATACTGCGGTTAGAATTAACATCTAAATTGTTTTAGCGTCAGAACAAACCTTCGATTCACTGCAGACAATAAAAGAAATTGCCTGTATTGTTTTAAGGTTTGTTATTGACTGCAACTTGTTAGAGGTGTACGATATTGTAGCGTAACGTATCATTAGGGCTGATTATTCTAGAATGATCTGTTTAATTAATTCTAGAATTAGATTAATCAGAGTGAATGATAAACATATAATGTGGTTAGAATTAACATCTAAATTGTTTTAGCGTCAGAACAAACCTTCGATTCATTGAAGACAATAAAATAAATTGCCTGTATTGTTTTAAGGTTTGTTATTGACTGCAACTTGTTAGAGGTGTACGATATTGTAGCGTAACGTATCATTAGGGCTGCTTATTCTAGAATGATCTGTTTAATTAATTCTAGAATTAGATTAATCAGAGTGAATGATAAACATACAATGTGGTTAGAATTAACATCTAAATTGTTTTAGCGTCAGAACAAACCTTCGATTCACTGCAGACAATAAAAGAAATTGCCTGTTTTGTTTTAAGGTTTGTTATTGACTGCAACTTGTTAGAGGTGTACGATATTGTAGCGTAACGTATCATTAGGGCTGATTATTCTAGAATGATCTGTTTAATTAATTCTAGAATTAGATTAATCAGAGTGAATGATAAACATACAATGTGGTTAGAATTAACATCTAAATTGTTTTAGCGTCAGAACAAACCTTCGATTCACTGCAGACAATAAAAGAAATTGCCTGTTTTGTTTTAAGGTTTGTTATTGACTGCAACTTGTTAGAGGTGTACGATATTGTAGCGTAACGTATCATTAGGGCTGCTTATTCTAGAATGATCTGTTTAATTAATTCTAGAATTAGATTAATCAGAGTGAATGATAAACATACAATGTGGTTTATCTGACAATGTGCGCAATAACCAACTTCAGGAGCGCTGGTCGCAATATGTGTATTTGTATGTATTTGTGCGGTTGAACTCGGTTTACTCGAGTGAAGTCATTGTCAGATTAATCGCATTGTCAGATACATGTAGTATTTGTCTTGATGACGATGATTCAATTACATTACAATTTACAATAGGCTTGCTACGAGAGTTATCACGAGTAGACCGGATTTAAATATTTACTTCGTGATTTTACATAAATCAAACTCTTTTTTTAAGGTCACATTAGCAGTGGATATGATAATTATACAATGTACCCAAGCACGTTAATTTGAATTAGTCATAATGTGCAACATACAAAAAAAAACCGGCCAAGTGCGTGTCGGGCCACGCGCCGTAGGGTTCCGTAATTACCTTATACCAGTATCATTTTTTGTCTACAAAAATAATTTGTTTTTCACAGTGTTGGTATGAATGACAAAGTTATATTTGCGGTTTTGGAAAATGTGCTATGTCTCAAAAACTAATAACTATATCTATATCAAACTAATTTTCGTTGATAGTGTTTATTAAGGTCTATAGCATATTTTTTTTTCACTCTCTTATTTCAAAAGTTAGAGGGGGGGGGGGGGGGCGACACATTTTACTACTTTGGCAGTGAATGTCTTTCAAACGGTTGACTTTGAGAAAAAAATGTCTTAGGAACCTCAATGTCATTTTTAAAGACCTATCTATAGACACCACCCGCACGTATTGGTTTGAAGAAAAAAAAACCGTTTCAGTTCCATGTATGGGGAGCCCCCCTTAATCTTTTACAGACAGACATGACGAATCTATAAGGGTTCCGTTTTTTTGCCATTTAGGCTACGGAACCCTAAAAAGGATCAAGCTGGTAAATTAGGAGTTTTTTATAGGTAGAATAGGTGACTTATCTGTCATGGTCATTCAAATCCTGATGAACTTCATATTTTTACTTGAAACTTCATGAGCCTCTTTTACACGAAATATTGTGTATTTGTAGAAAGACTAGGTTCTTTGAACAAAATTTGGTGTTACCGTACGGTATCTTCCTCCAATATAGGTACGGTGTTACTCCGTGTTACCGATGGCGACAACCCTATTGGGGTCAGTCAGTACTAGAGTACGCCATTAAGGGCACGCGCGTGGGATCACAAGTTCACAACACGGCACGAGTCGACTCTTCATGGCCGAGAGTCGAGGCAGTGCTGATTGCTGATGTGGTAATCGTGGTAATATAGTGTTTTACATTACTTGCCTTCTGTTAACGTTTTATATTAATACTATACATAATTTGCGTATAATACTTTATCAACCTCTTTAATATGAAATAATATTCAGGTGTTTGCTGTAAGTTCGTGTCAGCGACAGCCCTATTGATGTCAGTAATTGACTAAGGGCACGCGCGCGGGGTCACATCACGCACGGCACGGCACGAGCACGGTGAAGAAGTCCGCGTAGGGTTGAAAGTGATTTTCACACGAACTCTGTAGGTAGGACCTACAGATACTTTTTTATTGTACCTACCTAAGTAATGGAAAATACATTGGATAGATCTAAACCATTTATTGTCATAGTCAAAACAATCTTTACTCAAACAAACTTGGAATATTATGCAACAGTAAATTTAATTATTTATATTATTAGTGATTAAGTACTTTTGGAGCTCGGTGGCGCAGTGGTTTAGCGCCTGGCCCAGCGATTGCGGAAGTTAAGCAACGTTCGCAAGGGTCGGTCATGGGATGGGTGACCAAAAATTTATTATCTCGAGCTCCTCCGTGCTTCGGAAGGCACGTTAAGCCGTTGGTCCCGGCTGCATTTGCAGTCGTTAACACCCACCAATCTGCATTGGGCCCGCGTGGTGGGTTATGGCCAATCCTCCTTACCACCCATAAGGAAGGCCTGTGCCCCAGCAGTGGGGACATCAAAAATGGCTGATGATCAAGCACTTTTCAATCGTCAATTTTTTTCCTATCACCCATTCAAGACTTTTATAACTGGCAAGAAGAACGTATTATTTGATTTTTCTGATTATTTCTTTTCAAAAGTTACATTAAACTTTGAATTAAAAAATACAAAGCTGCAAATAACCAATAGTGTGAAGCCATTTTCAACCCTAACTAGGACTTCGTGGCAGAGGGAGTGGTAACGCTGATTGTCGAAGTGGATACACGTGCCGTGTTAGTCACGTAAATCACGCAAAACCTAAGGCCGCGTACGCACTAGATGCCTAGATTAGTCCGCAACAAAACCTGACGCATATATATATCTACCGTATGCGTTGTCACGAGTTGGAATTCCTCCTTTCATTCAGCACGTTCCAGCTGACTCAATTATTGCTCACAAAATATGGTCATTAATGTTACTAAAGTGAGTGAGCACAGAGTTTAGATATGTAATGTAACCAAGTAAAACGAACGTTCACGAATGTTCGCAACGCAACCGGCCGCACTGTGCTAGGTGGCTCGATACATCCAGGCGACTAGCGGTCACCGTGTATCCTAGCAAGTAACCTGGATATATCTAGGCACCAATCTAGGAACCTGTCGGTCGGTGTAACACTGTATTACACAGTTAGTTTTACCATGACAACTTTCAGGCGCAGACGAGACACACGAATGGGAACGAGGCGTCTCGAAAATGTGAGCACAAATTAGTCATAAGTTGAAAATTAAGGTTGTATTATATAGGAAATGCAGTATCTGAGTCACCAATTCACCACCTATGTCATAAATACATCATAGATTCTATGATGTACCATCTCTGAGCAACTGCTAGACTGAGAACGCTACTTTGTACGTGTGTGATTTTCCGTCATTTTATTTACAGATTTAATTATTTATTAGGCCGCCCAGTTAAAAAAAATCTTTAGTTAGATTGCCTTCAGCCATATTAGTTATTCTGTGCTTCAGCGGCAAAGGTCGCATATTACCTAGGTATTATATATGTTTGCCATAGACAAAAGAAGTTCTGTGATGTTACTGTTTACTTACATAATTTTTAAGCAGTAAGTGCTCACTCACCTTAGTAACATTAATGACCATATTTTGTGAGCAATAATTGAGTCAGCTGGAACGTGCTGAAAGGAGGTACTCCAAATCGTGACAACGCATACGGTAATATGCGTCAGGTTTTGTTGCGGTTTGTTCAGACTGTTACCTACATGTACTATGAGAAATACAAATGTTGTTACTACGTTTGTGGTTATTTCGGTAGCGTAGATTACTTACATGTACTGCTATGACTCAGGATGTCGTTGATTTTTCACACGTTCACACAGTAACAGCCAGAGTGAGTCACACTCAATTTAAAAAGGCAAACTATATTTACTGCATTTTGATTTTTAATAATAAGTTGGATGACCCAATGGCTTACGCGTTTGGTCTATCCTTCCATTTAAGAATGTTTTTTTTAGATGTTTTTATGGAAAATATTATTCGTATATGGAAAGAATTTAAAATACAATTTGGTTTTAATGACAAACAGTTAATATTTTTAAAAAAAATTAAGAAAATCATGCAATAAAAATACAACATGTTAAACCACAATTTACCGCATGCGAAATTGCGAGTTTGCGTCTACATAATATTTATTTTGGATGTCAATTGTCTTTTAAAAAGTATTGCGAGATTGCGACCAAAAACGCGCGAACCGAGCAAGCGGAGCGAGCGGCCGGCGAAGCGCCAGAAACGTCGTTTTTGTAAAAAAAATACTATAAATTATCATCACATGAAATAGTAGTTTATGATACAAGGTTGGTAAGGAGGTTTTTAAAACGAGTTGACGCTTTATAAGCCCGAGCCGCAGGCGAGGGTTTATAATCGTCACGAGTTTTAAAAAACCTTAACAACCGTGTGCCATACTACATTTTTCAATACATTTGCGAGAAAACATTATAGGTACTACTAAAATTGTAATCTGTACATATAATAAAACTGTAAATTCTAAATATTTGTGCGCGAATTACGCAAAAACCGCTAAACGAATTTTGATGGATTTTTCACAATTTAGTAGATTGAGGTCCAACTTAAAATCTAAGCTTTGTTTCATCAAATTCAGGTGGGTGGTACCAGGGAAACAGCTTGAACTCTCCGTAGTACTAGCTTTCATACACTAAAGGGGTCATTTTAAACTGGTTGCAATATTTTTCTACTGTCCACGCGGATGAAGTCGCGGGCGGAAGCTTGTAGAAATTACAAAAAACGTTCGTAAACAAAAACGTACGGCGCCGGCGTGCAGTAAAATCAACTTTTCGCACGCTGTACTAATCCGTAAACAAAAACGCACGGCGTGCGGTAAAATCAACTTTCCGAACGCTCGACTGTCATCGTAAACATACATTTTCGAGCAACTGTATTGAAAAAAAACTTTATGTAATTTCTAGTTTATCGTTGAAGGAGTTAAAACTTTGTGGATGACATAGGTGTTGTGTTGATTACAACACATATTGTGTTGTTATCAAAGTTACCCAATATGAACTAACCCTCAGACTCCGATATTTAGTTATGTTGTTTATTTATCAATATTAATAGGTTTAGCAATACGACGACGGTGGAGTCACGTAGGCCGAACTGCGTTAGGCCCGGCCCGGCTCGTCGGTACGTGACCATAAAGTTTGAGGTTGAGGAAAATACATATTTCGCAATGCGAACCTACGTTGTAAGCGATAATGGCTATTTATATAATTATTTGTACGTAAACGATTGAAAATACGTGCGCTAAATAGTTTTATTTAAATCACTGACTTACGTGCGGTTTCGTTGGAGAATAGCTGTTGCTAAGCAATAAATGCGGTCAAAATGTATAACATACTAAGTTAAACTGCTTTGTCACTTATAATTTAAATTCGAATGACAAATCATAAACAAAATCATTTAACTAACAATGGTAAGTGGCTATTTCCCAGTTCAGCTAATTAATATGTACCTATATGAAAATGATTTGACATATTGACATTGCACGTGTCATTTGTAACTAGTAATCTTGGTACATATTATCTATAGGTACTCATAAATAAGATACACAGACAAAGAAAAAATGTTTTCCCCAGAAGTTAGATAAGTAAATAGAAGTCGTATGAACTCACTTTAATAAGACAAGACTAGTGTAACCAAATGGGGTGATATATTAATTTAGTAGTTAAATGAGCCCACATATATTTAAAAAACATCATAAAGTACTTATGTACTACCTAGTAAAGTGAACGATTTATTCGACCCCTATCGCTCCATTTGAATTTTATAATAAGTGGGTCTTAAATAATAAATTGATGAAATATTAAAGGATATTAACAACTTTAAAATGACGTATTTAAAGATATTAGTTATTTCGAATTAATGCGTATCGTCAGAAAATCTATTTGAAATTTTGAATGAACTACTTTTTAATGCTAAGAAAGTATTGCTATCGCTATAGAAGTTAATAAAGTAGGTAAACACTTGTCCATAAAGTAATGACTTGTCAGTAAATCTGGCCTTAAGTATAAGTAAGTTACTCGAATTTTATAGAGTTTATAAAAATCATGATCAACTTAACTAATGTTGTTGATGTCCTTTGATTAATAAAAGCGAGAAAAAACATCGAGAAGCATCGATAACCATCTAATATGAGTTACATAATCTTGCGCGATGTAAACGGCTACAACGTTGTCATAGACAAAGCGCACGCGCAGGCAAGGCCACGTGCACGCGCGTGTGTGCGTCATTTACGCGCGCATAATCAGAGGGCCTATTACCACAAAAAATACGAACGTCGACGAAAAAGACGATGTTCGTCGATCGACTTACTTGATTATGATTTATGAACCATGCATGAGCATTGATATCCTACGATTCCAATATTATAAATATGACAGTTTGGATGTTTGTTACTCAATCACTCAAAAACGGCTGAACGGATTTGTATGAAATACTTTCGATTGAAACATAGACTTTTATATCGGGCAAAGATTCCCTATGGAATGTCTACGCAGATTTGAAATCGAAGGCGGAAGCTGTGAGTTTTATAAAACACAGAATGGGACAAAATTCATCAGATAATGCTATCATTTTTTTGTTAGACCCTTTTTTTTTATTTGTGCCAGAGATTACATGACGCAATGCTATATGGGTTTAATATTCTTTTATTTGTTTGCACTTCATACACGACCTATCTTAATTTATTAATTATGTAAATATAGTAAACAGAGTAAAAACAAACTTTTCAGGGAATTCCCATTTAATTTGTCTATGTAAGTACAAAGATATGTAGTAAACAAACAAAGTAAAAGGTTTACTTATGTTTGCCTGAATTTCGTCATTTATATTTTTAAGTTCAAAGCAAATGATAACACTAAGGTTAAAGCGATTCACACACACAAAATACGTTTGATTAAATATCTGGTTATATTTGGATTCATTTTAATAATCTTAAATACGGAACGTATTTTCCTTAGCTATTACTATACCTATAGGTAAATATTTAAATCTATTATTTTATTATTTCATTCCTTATCCGTGATCTGTCTAGACCGATAAATTTCCTAAGATAATCCAATATACCTAAATGAATACCGTGGTACTTTGACATTGGTTATATTGATAACAACTTCCAATTTTTAAAAAACCTCATATTTCTTGGTTTCTGAAAGAAGCTGGCAGCACCTAATAGTGCGAAAAGCAAATGGCAACCATACTGTTTACTGTCTGCAGGTGTTTTTGTTATAATATTTTTTTAAAAAGTGCACTGGTGACAATTAAAAAATATGTTATATACATGAGTTACAGACACTATAGGTCTCTAGCTGTAATCACATTTTACCATGTTACTATTTGTTCTACATGACTGTTTGTTGCCTTAAATAAATTTAAAAAGAAAAGCTTTTTTCAAGGTAAGATAAACTCTTAATACACTTAGAATTCTACCATATTTAGATTATTATTGTTAGTTTTATCTAAAAGTATACACTTTCAGGAATATGAAACATAGTTGAACTAGTGATGTGTTGATTTTGTACCTATTTTAAATGTTTAAAAACAATCAGGGGTGTCTTTGATCAGAGGACGGGTTTACTTTGATCAATGAACTATGAGGGGTGACATTGATCATGTTGTTGTTGTAATGTTGATTATGATAATTTTTATGATGACAATCGAAGACTAAAGAATGACTGATTTGTTTTAACTGATTTAGGTTTAGTTTCTACCAATACCTACTCTATTTAATAACCATTTTGTATAATTGATCAAAATCACCCCAATATATATGAACAGAAAAGATTTTATCTTTATACCATTCCTAAGATTTAGGTAATCACACCAAAAATGCACACAATATTTTCTTTTCAATCCTATTTAATCTATTTTAAATCTTCATTCTATTTGTATGATTTGTTGTCCTTTGTCATAAACAAATACGAAGATATAAAGGTAATTAAACGATAAAACGCGAACAAAGATTGGTCATCCTTTCAATCAAGTGTACAATGCCACCAGACAAGCAATTATAAAAAATTAACAAGGGCAAAACATTTTTAAGTCGCAAATACCAACTGATACATGAAATATTTTTGTACTGTTTAATGGGCATAATTTAATGACTCATTCGTACAGCAATTTCGTGTAACACTTGTGTAAACCGAATCGTCATTATTTAAATTTCACATTCAATTTCTTAAATATCTGTCGATAATATTATTTGTCATAGTGCCCATGATTTGCCATACCCATGATAATAGTTAAGCTGTTACCACAGTATAAAAATAACACGTCACCACATACTAAAATAGAACAGTATCTCTCTATATTTATCTGATAACGGCGTTTGAATAAGCTTCAATGAGTGATGTGCTCGTGCTATCGTAAGTATAAACAAGTCCAATTATAAATAGGAAAATTCCGTTATTATCACAAGTGCAGCCGTCAACGTGGCCTACTTATTTATCGGCACACTCAACAAATAGTATTTAAATCGCTCAGTTCATTAACTAATTAAGTTGTGGAAAAAATTGCGCTTCATAGACCCAAATAGAATGTTGCCATCGAATGTTCCAATTTTCATTAGGGTAAAAAAAATTGAGGTAAGTATTTATTATAAGGTAAGAGAGATAAATTAGACATCGGCATGTGTTTTGGCACAAGAATGGAGTTTCTTCAATAAAACCCTGAATTTGCTGTAAATCTTCTATAATTTCGTAGACAGTTTTAGTTACAAAAGCAAGCCGGCAATCCATACGATTGACACGAGAGAAAAAAAGTAAAGTGACCAGTGTGGCCAGATTAAAAAAAAAATACACAGATAATCTAATTTTAGGCGCTAACAACATGTGTGCGAGTAAGTAGTATATGCGTCGGTCGCATGTGAATTTTAATGTCAATTTCTATAAAGTACCATAGTATTAAAGTCAAAAGAAAGTATAGAAATACTTTTGTTTCCCTATCTTCTAAAAAGTTAATCACTTATCAGAATCTCATAAACTTATTAACTAGATTGATACCATTTAAGTATTTTGCAAAGCCAAGTTACTTCCAGAGCGTATAACATTAATATTTTACTCGCCTTATATCCATTCAGGCGATCTGATAAAGTCGTCATTCTAAAAGAACAGGTATGCCAACAGGAAAACTAGGAAGATTAAAAAAAAATACGACTTGTTTCTTAAAACTTGAACATGTTTCTCGTAAAACCGCAAAGAACATCCAAATCAAATAGCTGTCAAGAAATTATACACACTGCCTTCGTACGTTTGGCAACTAATATTATTCTGTGGTTTGGCTGTCGTATTTGAAAAAAAATAGAACTTAAATATTTTAATTTGAATTAGGTATTTTTATCTACCTCATCAAACCTTTTAACCACTTGATATTATTTATAGTCCACTGGATTTTCTCGTTCAGCACTAGAAGTTCAGCCTTTCAGATTCACAATTTTGGAATACTATTTCGTAGTCTCAGAAAACTAGTGGGTTTAACAATCTAAACTAAATACTTACCTAAAAACAATGTTTAACAAACGTGCTACTCATGCGTAACTATATTATTTTGTTTTTAGTTACACACCTTTTTATAACGCTTGTACAGACTTAACTGTGATATTAGATTTGCTTGTTCTTTCAGTTTCTGATTTTATATGCTATGCACAAATAATAAAATATCTTGCCTTAAAAGTGCTTCTATATATTCAAAATTGTTCCAAAGCATATTCTTTATTTATGGTACTATACATTCCTGTCGACATAACAAAACTATTAATATCGATAAAATTGACAACCTTATTAAAATATGACCGCTGATAATGAAATTATGTTGCTAAACGGCGTGCTATTCTTCCATACAGTAAGTAAATACTAATATAACAATAATTCCGATACTTCAAGCCAAAATTATGAACGAAGTCAATTGGCACTTAATTGCGAACACCATTAATTATATCGGAATACAATCAACCGCAGTTACTGACAATATTTTCATATCCTACCCATCGGCGTAACTTTCCGAGGATCATTAATATTCGATTAATCAGGCTAGGTTTCATCATTTAATTAATTTTAACTTGATTTGTCGGCTTTTAATAAACATACGTTAACGAACGACTCTACATTTGAATATTATTTATTTTGTAGACAAAAATATGTATACTTAAATACTTATGCGGAATTGGTTTTACCCATTTGAAATAATTGTCAAATGTCTAAACAGCGTCTCCTTATGTTAATCTGTCGAAGCTTGTTATTAGCTTTTAAGTGTTTATTTCTGTATGAAATTATTTGTAAATTATGCTATGAGCTTCCATAATAAAATAAAATAAAAATGTACTGGTTTGTAACATTCACAGAATTTATGAGTTTCAGTTAGAAAATTTACAATTTTATTCAAGGAAATACAAGAAATACACGTGGGATAAAATCTTTAACCGAAAATAAATTTAATAGAAAAAATACTAGAAAAAATCGACTCACCGGTAGCAGCAGCTCAGACGGGTGAGTCGATTTTTTCTAGTATTTTTTTTCAATTAAATGTATTACCTTAATATAAAAAAATAGCATTGTGAATGGCAAAAATCGAAAAATTCAATCTTTAACGAATGTCAAAAACATTCATAATAATAACACCTGAAACCAAGTCCTTGTATGTAAAGAGAGGCAAAAAAACTGAGCCAAAATGGCTAAGTTTCCAGACTTCCTTTCCTTCATACGTTACCTATTTGTAGCTAAAATCCAATAAAATAGTAACAATCCCCTAACAGTAGGAAAATTCAAACTTTTTCGTTCTTATATAGGTACGATTAAAAATTTGTAAATAGAGCAATCGCTTCGTAAGGAACTATCGTTCTAGCATAAGAATAAATAGTTCTAGGTTGTTATTACATATTCTAAGGTAATAGTTTACTACTGTGGTAAAGCTAATGTGACTCTTGTCGGTGCAACTGGCCGTTAGCGCGTGTGGCCGGCGTCATTTCCACGATGTGATTAGTGACTAATTGACATTTTTCCGCTGACAACACATTAGGCCAATGGAATTTTTATAGCAGTAATAGTAGAGTAAAGACCAAAAGATTCCATGGTTACTCGCAGCAAATGTAGCGATAAAACTTAGTAACGATTTTAGGAAATCGTTTTGACTCTTAAAATATTGATCGTGTATTAAGCTTATTAATAAGAAAATTAACAAAAATTAGGTACAGCATCATAAAACATTTTCAGCTCCAATGGGATTGATACAAATAAAATCATAAAGAAAATCTATCTCTATAAAAGCACCTACCTAATACACAACGGTAAAACAAGAAGATAGTTTTTGCCAAAACTACAGTTTTTCCAAAAAGATACTTACCTACTTTGATTCGAATGATGTCAATTTTCTATAAAACCCGGATCTTGCGGTCCTTTACCATTAAGGATTATTCGTAATGACAGGGCAATTGTTAGGAATTCACCGCAACCCGCCTACAAAGCACGGAAAACCATGACAGAAACCGATTATAATTTATTGCGTACTAAACTTACGTAAACACCGAATTCCATCTTTTTTGGTTGACCTTTGTACATTAGAATGCGTAATGAACTGAAATGTAATGTCGCTATTGAAAATGGATTATCATTGCCTCATTTTTTATCTTTGATGATTTTGATAACCCGATAGGTTTTTGTTTGCGAATTATGAATTCATTTTGTTTGTCATTTTTTAGGTCTGCGGTATTTTATAAAGGTTACTTCGTTTGTGAAATCTTAAATACTCGTATTTAAAGTAACGGCAATTCCTAAATGTAAATTCCTGATTTTTTTTTAACACTAACTTTAACACAGACTCAAAATAATTCTAAGAACACTTCCAAAACTTTCAAATGAAATACCGCAAATCTATTTGATGACCGACAAAAAAGAGGTCCGGAGCCAAATATCCTTCACAAAGCATCGAGTGGACCCAGTAAAAAAATACAATGTGCATAACAATAAATTGAGATGACACGGAGTGTTAAAGTGGGTGTTTTCAGAGAAAGGCCGCTGCGTTGTGTCGGACAATTTCTCATCACAAGTGCGTAGGAGTGACGCCCACGTGGTACGCAACGGGTGAACAAACGAGACGTCGCGTCCGATCGTTTTGAACTTATAAACTGACCTTTAATAAAAAAAAACCCAAAATCAACCTTAAGGTCACCCTTTTTTTAAGATTAGTCAATTGCAGTCTTGTTGCAGACTCGACCAATGCAATGTTTACTTTTATTTTAGTTCTTAAAACTAACGAAGTAACCCAAAGCAACCCAAAGTTCGATCGTTATTTACAAAGTATAAGTAGTTAAGAAAATCTACCTGCCACCATAATAATGTTATTAATTTTATTCTTAAGCTGCCCCTCCGTGTCAAAGCGTAATATTTAACTTTGTAATTAGCTTAAATTAAAAAAAAAATAGCTTAAATGTATATTTGGAAAATAAATTTAAAAAAAAACATTTACATAACAAATGCAATCTGTGGGTGCGAAACACTTAACCATTATGCTCCAAACTCGTAATTGTAGACACTTAATAATTAATTTATATCTACTTATGAGGCAAGTTATCGTAAGTGATCTAGATAATTCCACGATCCTGAAGCCATTGTTTGCGCATCGCACCTTTAATAACATTCTCAATATTATCACACGGTAAGATGATCGCCGGCTCACAGCAATAACAAACGTATGTATTGTCTAACGCGCGATGGTGTGTCTATGCTCAGGCGCCGCCGCCGCCGCCGCTGACTCATTCCACTGATACTTTTATGGTGCAGTCATTACTAAAGGTCAATTGTCACTTACGATGTATAGAAACCAACAGTATGGTTAACTTAACTGAACAGCATGTAACTTTGTTTCTTCGACTTTGTTTATAAGTGCTTTAAGTATATTTTTCCGTAGTTCTTTTGCTCTTTTAACATAACAAATTTATTATATGTATTAGTTTTATTTTAAAGTTGATAGAACAAAATTATTAAAGGGAATTATAATATAAGTTCATAGATTTGTTTCTCCACACGAATTATCTCATGTCATTAATATTAATTAAAAAGTTGCGTTGCGTAGAATCAATTTCTTTTTAAATTAATCAATCAAAATCGTATACGTGTACTGTCTTGAAGTCTTCATTCCTTCATCGACGTATCATTAAGTAAGCTTATTTGGGGCGGAATGAATATCCAGTAATTCTGACTGTCAATAATTATTACGACGACGTAATCCAAGATTGATGGATGCCAGTAACTCGGTAGCTCCAATCGAGATATAATTGAGGCGGCCATTGTACCTACGTGATTGATAGTTGCGACGGCCACCACGCTCCTCATTACGTTATTAATTAAAGGTGCGAATAAAGCAACTTTTTTGGGCCACAAATAATATCATTTTTACTTCTACGAACAGTGCTACCGTCATGCTACCGTGCTACGATGCGATGCTACGAAATGCTACGGTTGGAATACCCTTCATAAAAATTATTTCGTCCGTAATCAATCATCATTCAACAGAGATTTGAATGTTTATTTTCCCAATAACTATTCTTAATTATTATTAATAAGCTTAGCTGGTTAACCTTGTCTACGGAAATGTTCGAGACTCTTTCATGTCAACCTCTTTTCTAAAAATAATCTAAAATTCAAATTACCCATTTCTGACGCACTATAGAACAAAGTCCTAAATTAAATCGGTAGCGAACCGAAGTCCAAATCAGTAGTGTCGGTCGAATATGGAGGCGTCGCGGCGTGCGCGCCCGCGCCGGCAATTGTTTACGGCGCGCACGCGCGGCGCGGCGCGTGTCCCCCCGCGCCCCTCGGCAGCTGCTCCGCACAGGTGGTGGCGCGTGTGGGAACTGAGCGGCTACGACCGTTCCCACGATCTGCTCCCTATATAAGCCCCCGCCCGACCGCCACACCGCATTCCGCGTTCAACGCTCAGCGCTAACGCACGCTCCCACTCAACACACAAATGTCTAACATGTCTTACGAGATCGCGTACTCGCTCGCAGACGATGGCCCGCAGCCCGTCTCGCGCACTTATCAATACCGCAAAGTGATGAAGCCGATGCTCGAGCGCAAGAGGCGCGCTCGCATCAACCGTTGCCTCGACGAGCTTAAGGAGCTGATGGTCAGCGCCTTGCAGTCGGAGGGCGAAAATGTCGCCAAATTGGAGAAAGCTGATATTTTGGAGTTGACCGTTCGCCATCTTCACAAACTTCGCCGCCAGCGTCGTCTGTCACTCAACCCAACAGTGGACGCCGACCGTTTCCGTGCCGGATTCACCCACGCCGCCAACGAAGTGTCCCGCTGTTTGGCTTCAATTCCTGGAGTGGATGTGAGGTTAGGAACTCAGCTGATGACACACCTTGGACACAGACTGAACGATATGCAGCGCGCCGCAGCCGGTGCCGATACACCGCCAGCGAGCCCGCCGAGCCCAGCCCTCTCCACCGCCTCCTCGTCATCTGGATATGTGACCCCCTCGCCGCCCGCGTCGCCAGTGCCCATGACCCCCTTGGACTGCACCACTAGCACGAGCTACACCAAGGGCCCAGCAGTGTGGAGACCCTGGTAGACGTCCCCCTGGGGGCGCGGACCCGGCTCCACGGTCACATCTGTTCCAGCACCGCTCGGAGCCGCTCGCTCTCGATGTGTCCGCCGCTCCAGTTCAGTGATGCTCACGTGAAAAGTTTCAGACGACTTAGATCTCACAATTCATTAGTGTAGGAAAATGTAGCTCGTAAGTTCAACTTCAAAGCTTTAATTAAAAGTAGCCTATAAGACTATTGTGATATTAAAGAGTTAAATATTATTGTATAAGAGATGTTGTATCGAGCCTTGTCGAGGTCGTATATTGTTATATTTTTATCGTTGAAAAGATTTCACAATTTGTGAAAAAAGAGTAAGTTAATAAAAAATATTATTTCTTATCACATTTCTGCATTTCAATTCTATAAACCTATAGTTAGTAAGTTTAGATGAAAATAATTAATTAATACAAATAAAGCGTTGACTGGTTAACACGCAGTAACGAAAATTGATAACGAAAGAAAACAAATGTTTTCATGGAAGATACTTTTGTTTTGGGTCGTCAGCACGTGGAGAAGGTCACTGATAAAAACTATCGGGGTACTCAAAATATATACAAAAACGGGTAGGTAGACGAAAGAATAAACATAGTTTGGTGTCAGATAATACGAGGTTAAGGGCAGACACGACACGGCGCTCTGTGCCGCACGCGCGCCCAGTAACTTTCCTGTTTACTCACATTACTTATGTACCGGAGGCAACACATTAAACTTAACCATTACCTACATCACAAATACTGACCTGATAAGAACAGAAGTCATCGCTCGGTTTGGTTTGGACTAATAGAAAGCTGTGCGTTACTGAAGGAAACGAAATAACTCACACAAGTGCAACATTGATAATACAATATTTTGAATACAAGAACTTATATATATTATTATGTAGATTAGACATCAGTATGTATACGTATACAGGATCTGTCATAATAACCCGTAAAATTTTGTTTTCTGATTATATGGAAAATGCTATTTTTTCCATACAATTAGAAAATGCTAAAACTGCACAAAAAATATTTCAACAAACTGGCGGTTTTTGGTTAGTATAATAATTTTTCGGGATTGTATGCATGGTTGGTACCCTATCTACCATTATTTGGCTTTAGAGGTTTTTTTGTAACATGTTGTATAGACAGACCATAGATCAAGACAGACCACAGATCAAGACAGACTTATAATGAGACGATTTTCGTAAGTAGTAGTGGCAATAAACTTCATAAAACATAATTGATGAGTATGGCAAATAGTAAATCTTATAGGTAGGTAGGTAAGTAATATGGAAAAAAACAATTATAATATTATAGGAATGACTGCAATTTTGAAGAGAATAATAGTAAATTATTTAGATCGAAGTTTCCATTACTTATCATTATCACATACCATTCATTCCATATCAAGTTGCATTCATAAAAAAATGTTTTCCACCTACTTTTTAGTGCAAAAAAATAAGCGATTTAGAATTCTATTCGTAGGTATGCTACAAAACAATACAAATAATAAATAAACTCTGAAGTTATCTTTACTTAGGTTTTGCGAAACGAATACACGCTTTGCCATGAAAATTATACAAGTAACTCCATCTATTGTGGCCAAGAAACAAGAAAGCTCTTTCATGGGCGGCTGTCTACATTCATGGGGCTCATGGCTTAACGCCATCTATACAAAACTTGTGTTACTAATCGGAGCTTTTGGATTGTAAACTTTATGAGCTTACAAGCATGCTGTCAATTAGGTACACGAAAGTTTTTGGTTTCTCATAATTATAGGTAAAAAGTTTTGGCATTTCGCTATCTACAGCTGCTGTAGATTTTTTGGAATAAATATTTCTTGTAGGTAGGTAGTAGGTCTATAATTAATTACTCGAATAATTCAGTGCTTTTTAACCGACTTCCAAAAAAGGAGGAGGTTCTATGTTCGTCTGTATATTTGTTTTTTTTTTGTGTATGTCCACCGATTACTCGAAGACGGCTGCCATTTTGGCTCAGTTGTTTGCCTCACTATACATACAAGGACTCGGCTTCTAGGTGTTATCTAAGAGTGTACAGTCAGCAATGAAAGTAGCATAACGCTTTGGTACTTTGTCATATAAACTTTTTAACAGGGTGTCTCACGGTTTGAAACATAAGTCAAAAAAATTGCTAGGCACCCATAACAAAGTACTAAAGTGCTAAACAACTTTCGTTGCTGACCGTACAATAATGATGGTGCTGCCACGGTGCTGCATTCCTTCCTGGTATGGAGTGATAACGGTGGCGTAGTCACGGATTCTTCCTATTGCATCATACGTGATAGCCCGACTGACACTTATTCCGAGTGTTATCAGCTGGTTTAACGCGTATATTATATACTGGATGAAAGAAACTGGTGAAATATTAAAAAAAAGAACGACTTGGTTAAATTGACATGTGATTAGGAAAAAAAAGACAAAAACTAAGATGTGTTCTTGATAAAAGTTGTTATTTTTATTATGAGTCAGTAGCATCGGAATTTCCGTTACCTCTTGAATATTTAGGATCTCTCTTCCAAATATAAATTTTATCTTATCTTTGTTTTTCCATAAATCTCAATATCTGACTACAAGTACTTTCAGTGTCACTTCCTGTCTCAGAGACCATAATTTCTTGTGAAAAAGTCTATTAATATATATGATGGTCCAAAACAAACCTACCTACTTCAAAATTTGAGCTAATCTTCATATTTGCCTAACTTGATATCCAGTACCCTTAGCACGAACAGCTATCGAAAAAAATAACGCGCGTAAAATCATTCGATAGATAAATTTTGTATTGGAAATTTGTACAGCGCCATCTGTCGCCGATAAGCGAAATGAAATTTTCCATAGAGAATTGTCTATCGAGTAAATTTACGCGCGTTATTTTTTTCGATAGCGGTTCATGCTAAGGGTAGTACAGTAAACGAATACCTAGCACTAAGCGAATAATTTTAACATTAGGTACCTACTCAGTTGGAATGGGAGTTCGTCGCAGAATACTTGATCCTTTTATCTCTCAGAATGATGGATGATCAGATCAGTTGGGAGTGTAAAGCGAAATGAATCTCATCCATTCACTCCCTGGATGGCCATCATCAGATCACAGCTAGGTCAATCCCAGGCGAAGAACCAAGGCTTCAAAGTTACCTCGTTTGTATGAAAATATCTGACCACCCACCATTGTACTTATAAGCTATCAAATTGAAGTGTTAATAATGACAAAAGAATTAGATAGATAATCAGTGACTATCATCAGTATCATCACGCACGCACTTTGCATTACTTAGATATACAGGTATTACAGTAGGTACTATCAGTATCGTTAGTAATAAACAAAGTCCAGTATACACGAGATCATAAAGGTCTTAATCATCTGATAAGATCTGTGATGCATGTGGCGCCTTCCTCTTTCCTAGTTTCCTATTTATTGAATCATGTAATATGACTGCAACACCCCTAAAATTAGATAGTATAGTTAGTAGTTACTATACTATAGTATCTATCTAGTTGTAGCATTATGACAACACTATTTAGGAGATATAGTTCTAGTGGAGTCTGAAGAAAGAAGAATAAAATGGCCACTAGGACTGGTCATTGAGATTTATACAGGAAAGGATGGAGTGGATAGAACTGCCAAGGTAAAGACAACATCTGGATTTAAAATCCGACCATTTCAGCGTCTATACCAATTAGAACTTTCTTCTTCTGAGGTGGAAGGGAGACGAGAAATGGACGCCAAAAATCACAACAATTCTCTTGGTAAGAAATATTGTATAGTTATAAACCCTAGCAGCACAATTAATAAGAGAGGGCGCACTACAGAGCCAGCCAACAGAGAGACAGATCAGACAACAAGATGTGGGAGAATGATTAAAATGCCAAGTAAGTACAAACTATAAATTTATTTTTTATTTGATAAATAAACTTCTTGTTTTCTAAAACAAACTTTGAGTCTTTTTGATCTCATTTGTGTAGTCTGTCTGTCATATTGGTTTGGTAATTAATTACTGACTGTTAAGAATATAGTCTTGATTTTATTTAAGTATATTAAGAAAGATGACTTGTGATAAGTGAACTATGTTTCTCAGATGCTAATTATAATAATTATTATTGTGACTGCAATAAGATGTATGTTAATGTGATTATAATGTTGTCTAAACACTTATATTAAATCTGTATGTTTCATTGTTTAAAACGTAAATTTAGTATTGTGTTCTGGATACTAGATTGTAGCATACTTTGTAATTTTATTTTATTTTCAATTTTTCTTGGTGTGGAGGATGTTAAGAAATGTGTCAATCTAATCTGTGTAACTGTCAAAAAAAGTAGTAATGAAAAAACGATGGTATTGAATTAAGATTATTAAAATAATAATCGGTTTGTGTAATCGGTGGAAATAAATAAAAATACAAATAACTGTCGAGCCTACGTTTTTTCATTACTACTTTTTTTGACAGTTACACAGATTAGATTGACACATTTCTTAACAAGGGGATTGTACTCGTATCTATCCATATAGAAAATAAATTTTATAAATTAGTGTTTTATAAGACCACCTACACAGTTTTAATACTTAAAAGAAAAGTAAGACAATCAAACCATAAATCTTTTAGCATGTAGTTTGATTGAACGATAATATTTGATACTAAATAATATACTAGAAAAAATACGACTCGCACCAGATCAATACTCAGACGGGAATCGAACCCGGGTCTGAGTATTGATCTGGTGCGAGTCGTATTTTTTCTAGTATATTATTTAGTATTGTGTAAAAATAGTATTGTGAATGCAAAAATCTCAAATTTAAAGATAATATTTCATTAAAATAATCTAGAATTATCCTAGAAATCTATATTTTATTAGTATTTAAACTGATTAAATCTTTAAATCAAAAGAAAATTGTAATGTATGTTTAGTAAGTAAATTACCTTATATACCTTATTATATTTTATTTTCTTTAATTACCTTATATATTATATTCTAACCTCTTATTACTAATAAAGATTGTATTACACAGTGTGTTGTCACTTTCTTTTCAATGTCAAACTCAAATAGTTTGACAGAGAGTAGGTAACCATTGTGTAATCTGCTATACAATCTTTATTAGTAAGGGGGTAGAAATTTAAGTAAGTAAGTAATCATTATATCCCTTTGGCCTCAAACTAAAATAAAAAATTGTTTAAAAAAAACAAAAAACCGATTTCAAAAAACCTATCTCTAAAAAGCAAGAAATAATATTCGTAATAATAAAAATATTGAAGTCGGGTGGGGCTGGATTCAAATTCCTTTTTTTTTTATTCTAAAAGCCCCACCCGACTTCAATAGACGTATTTTTATTATTACGAATATTATTTCTTGCTTTTTAGAGGTAGGTTTTTTGAAGTCGGTTTTTGTTTTTTTTTAAACAATTTTTTATTTTTTTATTTTTAGTGTAGGTACCTTGTAGGTAAGGTATATTATATATATGTAGAAAAAACGGCTCAGCCAAACGTTAGATAATCGCGGAGAAACATACTTAAATACGGGTCAAACTGAGAACCTCCTTTTTTAAGTCGGTTAAAAAACTACACTTAATATTCAATATTCATTTATTGCAAGTCACGAGTTGGAATGGGTGTTACAATATTGGTATGTACAAGTGACGCCCTGCTAGGGCACAGCAAACATGAGGGGCAACTATCGCCTCTTACTTATAAAATTAATATATCCCTCTTCCAACAAAAAAAATGATTATCTTATTCAGTTCATAAACAAAGAAGTAATACGACCAATCATCGAGGTAATTCACACAAAATCATACTATTTTCGTGCTTTTTTCAAAATTAAGTACTTGAAAAGTACTGAACCGATTTCCAAATTTTAAAAAATGGGACCAACTTGGGAGTGTACCTAATGTAATAACGTTTGAATCATTTCAATCGGTCCAGCCGTCTTCGAGTAATCGGTGGACATACACATAAAAAAAACAAATATACAAACGAACATAGAACCTCCTCCTTTTTCGGAAGTCGGTTAAAAATCATACTGTTTTCGTGCTTTTTTCAAAATTACTTGAAAAGTACTGAACCGATTTACAAATTTTAAAAAAATGGGACCAACTTGGGAGTGTACCTAATGTAATAACGTTTGAATCATTTCAATCGGTCCAGCCGTTTTGGAGTAATCGGTGGACATACACAAAAAAAAAAACAGATGAACATAGAACCTGACTGAAAACAACTGACTGCCCTCAATATAACATTGAGACCAAATGCTGTATTTTTTTACCCTGTGGTATCATTGACTGAAAAGCAAGCTCATCAAAGACGACACAACACTATTTATTTAAATTTAAAAAGTAAGGATAACTCGTGGTCGCTTTCTTTTGTTAGACGTAAAGAAAAGGAAATTAATTAACTTCGATCACACTTAACTTTGTACCAAGTTGGTAAATATGCAAGTATGTATATTGTTGTATGGTCGGGGTATGCAACCTTTGGAAATAAATTTTAGTCTAAAGTTAGACGTAACATCGTGTTTTTTTTATCGAAAAAATATTATGTTTTATATTTTTGCTAAACCTCGATTCTCGACCATATTATGCAATATTATAAATGTTATTTTGTGAAATTAATTACACTATAAAATGCTACTGTAAAAAATGAAATCAGATTGGCAATTTGCGCTATACCTACCCCCTCTGAAGTACCTAATAGGTACCATTACCTAATACAAACACGATAGACCGATTTTATTCTTATGCCGATAGTTGTGTTTGCATATTGTTTTATAAATCTACGACCATGCATGAAACGAATTCAATATTTCGGAGTTCGGAAAAGCTTCTAAAATCTATAAATCTCGAGTGACTTTTTAGTTCTTCTTTCACCGTCTTTTCCGTTCCGTCATATAAAGTAAGAATGTGAATTCTGTGTAACAAAATCTCTATTAAAGTCATAATAAATTATTATTAAAATTTAATCTAGTAGTTTCAGTCCTACCCCCTACTAATAAAGATTGTATAGCAGATGTGTAGTTACACAATGGTTACTCTCTATCAAACTATTTGAGTTTGACATTGAAAAGAAACTGAAAAACACTGTGTAACTATACATCTGCTATACAATCTTTATAAGTAGGTAAGGGGGATAGTCTGTTTCATTCTCCGCTAATAGACATGCTTGATTATATTTTGATAATTCTTCACATTATAAATAGAATAATTCATAACGAAAGGTACGCATTAAACTCAATGGAAAGTTTATTCTTAAGAGATAAGTTGCTCGTAGCTCTTATTGTAAAATTAATCATCTGTTTAAATCACTTAATTACTCATTTCATTAGTCATTACACACGTACAACTACGAGTAACTAGTTGATAGTAATTATTATACATTACAAGAAACGCATTAATAAATGTATGCATAATGAGTAATGAAACTTTGTTTTTCCATTCGTTACGTCCTTTTTCCGAATTTTGTCAGAAAAACATTACACACGTCGTTCGATCCGTTTAGTAACCTATTGCACAAGCTAAAACTAATTCAGAATAAATAAGAAAATTATCTCTAACTAAAGAATACACTATATTTTCATCACAGTATACTTATTGTGTGATTAAATTTAGTAACTTCGTGTACTTACCTAGTTGTTTTTGGTTTAATGCAATGTAAGTAGTTAATTTTTGTGTTTTCGTTGTGTATTTAAAAACACTCGTAAGTTTGTTCTTTCGTTTTCTAAATAAGCGCTGCAATCAAAAAAATATACTATTAAACACACCCTATAAAATAAAAACCCCTAGGTAATTACATTTAGGTACTCACCTACAAATGGGCAAGATATTAAGTTTTTTCTGCGCTCTGTAAAATAAAATAAAAATTGATACGCGGTATTGCAAAATGCCCTTGCGCGATTTTGCACGCCCATCTACAAAATGTCTTCCTAATGAATCTCATCTGTTATAGAGCTTATATCTATTCTATGGCCTTGGGAAGACTTGAATATTTACCCCAAAAAATAGTCTACACATACACATCCCCCGAAAGTATTTTGAGGAAACTTGCACGAGAATAATTTCTATGAAAGATCTTAGGGGGGTCATACTACCTAGGTACCTATTTCACAATCTGAATTAATTCTAGAAGTCATCGCATAATAATGATGTAGGTAGGTAACTAATCGGGAAGTTTTTTTAATAACAATGGTTACAAAGTACACATACGTCACAATCACAACTCTCTTATCGCGACAGTCACACCCAAAAATATACGACTTGGGTACGAAGCTTTAACAGCTGTTATCATAATTATTACGATGCCAAATAAACATACTATCATAATCAATGATATTAAATGTAAAGATAGGTTATGCGCCAACATCATTGCTATTTAAAACAGCGTAAAGGTACTATAGATACACACATTGGCCGCTGCATGCGCATTGGCTGCCAATTGACAGCGCGTCAGCTGTCTCCTTCACTCCCACACGCAAAGCAGACAGCTCGCTCTTTGTACAATATGGCCGAATAAAGTAATAGAAAATACATATTTTTATTAAATACAGTACTTACGTGTGAAATAAAGCATTTTTCCGATCTCTGACCGTTGCTGTATAATTTGTACATCGTCTAAAGACGCAAGTAGACATTTTTTTATGGTATTTCACAATTTTATTGCGTCTGATTGACGAGAGCCGCGTTAGTTACCGTGTCGCGAGACTGTGCATGACTAATTGAAAGTCGGGCAATTACCTGACTTTCGTCTTGCCATTGTGAAGCGCGGGCAACCTATCTTTACATTTAATATCATTGATCATAATGGACCGAGCCAGCGCGAAGCGAAAGCGAAGCGTCTCTGCTTCAGCTTTGGCAAAAATTCTTTCGTATGCTGTCCGTTGGATTCTCAACCCGATTCTCGTGTTTTGTGAGCAGGTTCGAAAATTAAAGTAGGTACCTACCTACCTACTTATACCTACTTACCTATTTTTTTCAAAATGGCGGAGATATTATTATGTAAAAAAGTATATTTCAGTCCGGCTTTCTGGCGCTGTTTGTTCTCCTCTATAGCATGTCGCAACCGATTCTGGTGAAATTTTGTAAGCAGCTTCGCAAATTACCTAACCTAGATAGATATTTTTTGTCGAGCCACTTTTTCGAAATTCATAAAAAAAATCACCCAAACATTTCGAAAAAATATTAAAATTCGAAGTGCACTTTAGCTAGCTGCGAAGACACACCAATTAATATACCAGTGGGGGCCTTTAAAATCCTCTTGGCGACATCCATTAGATTATTTACTAAACAACATACAATTTGAGCTACTTTTTAACGCGAGGGAGGGCTGGTTTTTAGTGCCCGACAGAATATTCGAATTCGGCAACATTCGGCATGAAATTGCTTGCAGGGTGGTTTGATTATTGGCCGGAAAATTATGAAAACATATTTTTTTTTACGATTTTCCGAACGCGGTAAGTGAACGAACAGTGTACGGCCCAAAATACAGTAGGCTCTAATTTTAAAGTAGTTTTGGCAACCCTAGCGATGACTGTACTCTTTTTATTAGGTTTGGCGAGGTGATTCACAGCACGTAGACAGAGATTAAGTAGGTAGGTAGTCGATCACTTAGCGAAAGTGTGAAATATCAGTGACAAATCCTTAATGCGTGTAGCCAAGCCCCTGTCCTATCGATACGTCGCGTGATAGATAATTTTTATCTTTTGAAATCTAGAAAAGATTTTATCGAGTTTGAAATGGCGTGATATACCTATGCCCATGCAATGCAACGAGCAACTTTTTATGATTGGTAGACCCGTGGTGCCATAAAAATAATTTAAATCTATTGACTTTAAATATGCTGACTTACTTATACTTAATATAGGTAGGTGCTTACTTAAATATTATAATTGACTTATAATTATTTATTTTATTTAATAATATTTGGGGGGCTAACTTTACAGAGTAGATACTTAAATAAAATATAAGAAGCCAATTAAAAGCCTCCACCGATAACAGTTGCTTGTTTGTAAGTTTGTATACTATACTGCACCGATTTGAAATTTGTATTATGTAATATGTTGGCAGTAACCACCTACCGTAAAAAAAATACTACTCGATAACCTACTCGATACGAAAGCTAACAAAATCGGCAGCACGAATTTTACAGAGCTGGCTTACGTCAACTCGATAGTAAAGCGACAAATAATTTAATTAAAGTGCGTTCAAAAACCATGTTAAATAACTATTTAAATCCAGTAAATCATAAATATGTAAATTAAAATTCAATCAAGCTGTTTATCATCATAATTTTACATTTATTATTCTTATTATAAATAATAAATTTATTTGCAATATTTATTTCCTAACTTTAATTATTTTGAAAATAATTATAATAATTTTTAAACGTTGCATATTGCATGATTTTGCCCATGGTTTTGAACATGAGTGGGTCTCCAGCTTCCTCATAAGCTATAGAGAAATTCTAAGCATGCCATATTTTAAAGCATAATAGCAGCAATCAAACTTCCAGACATAATAATAGCAGCCACCATAAGCTCGTTACAATGAGTTGTTTTATGTGTGCGAGCTGGCGACACGTGTCTACAGCTTACACATGCCGTTAAGGCAAACCAGTGAGGTTAGGGTTTTAGACTATAGTCAGAAATTTAGAGCCTAATTGCAGCAATAAGATCCAAAAAAACCAACCATCACACTCAAATACTCTTGAAACTACGAGCATAAAACTGTGTGCGAGCTGGGGACCCGTGTCACTGGCTTGCACAGCTGTATTTTCGTAATTATTTAAGCTACGATTATGTACTATACCTCAAAATTTTCAGCCGAATTGCAGCATTAGGCTCCAAATTTTTCAAAACTTTAACTCGAAAGGTTTTTGAGCTACGAGCCGATATCTATGTGTAAGCTGGGGACCCGTGTCGCCGGCTGACACATGGTGAATTGCTGTAACTGTATATGTTAGAGTTTCGTTTTAAAGATCAAATGATATGTTATAATTGCAGCACACACGAGGCAAAATTTCAAATCTCTGGGCCTCTTAGTTTCGAAATTATAAGCCAAAAACCGTTTTCCCCGCCAAAAAATTCAAAAAAATGGCTCGGAAGCGGCTAATCGCGCCGTTGCCGTTCCGTGCGCTACACTATTGCAATCGAATTTGAACCTAAGAGCTAGTATTATTTTGAGTCATTTTAATTTGCGCTCTCGATCGTTTTAATTTATGTACTGAGAATTTTAGTCTAAGAGGTAGGAGCTGATATAACTGGTTACCTAATTTAATATAAAAGCAAAGTCTATTTATATAGGAATGTTTATATCGCTAAGGTATAGGTACTTTATTTTATTTTATTAACACGTTTTTATTAGGTTATAAATTTTGATCACTCGATCAGTTCAAATAGGGATGTAGCGATTATACAAAACATCGTTACCATTAAAAAAAATGACCATAAAACCACAGGATTTTTTATTAATTAACTGGATAAAAAGAGATTAAAAAAGAACAAATAAACTTTTCACGCAGATGAAGTCGCGGGCGGTCACTAGTCGACTATAATAGGTATACCTAGGCACATTTGGAGCAAATAATCAACATAACTAAAACTTTTTAACCGACTTCAAAAAGAGGAGGAGTTATGTATGTTATTCGATTACTCGAAGACTGCTGGACCGATTTGAAAAATTGATTTTTTGTTTGAAAGTATATACTTCCAAGTTGGTCCCATTATCATGAAGTCAGGATCTAATGATGGGTTCCTGGACAAATCAAGGAAACTCTTCAAATATTATAGGCACACCTATAGCGATTTTGGTATTTTCTTAAGTAACCTATGCATTTGCTTTCGGAAAGTACAATTTTGGTGAAATGGAACTGATGATGAAGACCATACATGATAATCGGAATTATTCAATACTAAGTTTCATTGGTGCGAAATGATTACTTTCATGGTTGCATTAATTATTTTAAGCTCCTTAAAATAAAGTACCTATACCTTAGCGATATAAACATTCCTATATAAATAGACTTTGCTTTTATATTAAATTAGGTAACCAGTTATATCAGCTCCTACCTCTTAGACTAAAATTCTCAGTACATAAATTAAAACGATCGAGAGCGCAAATTAAAATGACTCAAAATAATACTAGCTCTTAGGTTCAAATTCGATTGCAATAGTGTAGCGCACGGAACGGCAACGGCGCGATTAGCCGCTTCCGAGCCATTTTTTTGAATTTTTTGGCGGGGAAAACGGTTTTTGGCTTATAATTTCGAAACTAAGAGGCCCAGAGATTTGAAATTTTGCCTCGTGTGTGCTGCAATTATAACATATCATTTGATCTTTAAAACGAAACTCTAACATATACAGTTACAGCAATTCACCATGTGTCAGCCGGCGACACGGGTCCCCAGCTTACACATAGATATCGGCTCGTAGCTCAAAAACCTTTCGAGTTAAAGTTTTGAAAAATTTGGAGCCTAATGCTGCAATTCGGCTGAAAATTTTGAGGTATATTACATAATCGTAGCTTAAATAATTACGAAAATACAGCTGTGCAAGCCAGTGACACGGGTCCCCAGCTCGCACACAGTTTTATGCTCGTAGTTTCAAGAGTATTTGAGTGTGATGGTTGGTTTTTTTGGATCTTATTGCTGCAATTAGGCTCTAAATTTCTGACTATAGTCTAAAACCCTAACCTCACTGGTTTGCCTTAACGGCATGTGTAAGCTGTAGACACGTGTCGCCAGCTCGCACACATAAAACAACTCATGGTAACGAGCTTATGGTGGCTGCTATTATTATGTCTGGAAGTTTGATTGCTGCTATTATGCTTTAAAATATGGCATGCTTAGAATTTCTCTATAGCCTATGAGGAAGCTGGAGACCCACTCATGTTTTGAACGGTCATTGCACCGTTGCGCTCCATGCCCGTGATTGATTTGAAAAAGAAGAGTGTCTCTATTCTTTGTCTCTTTCTTTCTCATCCTGTGATTTTTCGATTTTTCCTTCTTCTTCCTTTTTTTCCAGCAGACTAAACGTTGAATTCCCGATCGCCATAGAGTACATTTTTAACATGACTTAGCGATTGGTCAGCTGGAATGCATCCATTGACAGTGACAGACAAAACAGAAAAACAACTAGTTTTTTAGAGGTTATTATTAGTTAACTTGCATTGCATCGCGTGTAAATTAAATAGAATTAGAATTTGTTTTACGTGTAAAGTGTGTTAAAAGTGTTTTTATTGTTACAACTAAGAAGATAACAAGCACTCTGTTCGTATCACTAAAAGGTTTACTATGGAGGACATTGAAGACGCAGATTTCGTTGGTTCAGAGCACGACATTTTAGTTAATGCCATCTCGAAGTTGGACAAAACCCAACATATAAAAGAACCTACCAGAAATGAACCGACGAATATTAATTCAGAATTTCATTTAATAAAAAAGTCAAATGAACTAGACCTTAGCAATGTGGTTAAAGTTTTAGAAGGTACTGCACACCATGTGAAAATAGGTAAAAAGTTGAAGAAAATCCAAGATAAATCAAAAGTGTTGCCAAAACCATTGGAGAAACCTCAAGCTGAGCGTATTAAAAGGGCAACTGGGTATGAGGAGAGTAAAAAAAAGCTTGGTAGGTGGGATCCTGTGGTGGCCCGAGCTCGCACTGTTGATTTTGTGTCATTCCCTTTAAGAAGGGGGTCTACCAAGCTTCAGCCTACTAATGAGTTTTTGTCTAAACTCAAATTGAAGTCTCCTCTAGAAAAAGAATTAGATGCAGTGGATCCTCCCGCTGTGGATGAGATTGAAGAAGACGAAGACCAAACATATCCTATGTCTTATGAGGAAATGGTCGAGCAACGGCAGCATTTGGCTAAGCTGAGAGCGCAACAATCATACAATGCAGCAAAAGCAAAGAGACAGAGTAAAATCAAAAGCAAGAAGTACCACAGGTTAGTATTGACAGTTTATAGTTTACTTACATGTGCTCTTATATCAAGTAATAATTCATTAAATAAGAGGCGATGCGGCCAGGCACAAATGGAAAATCTTTTGTGCCTTATTTTGTCTGGCTTGAATTTTGTTGTGTTTTGGGCTTTTAAATAATCTTATGTTACTTGGATGGCACAGAAACTTATAGATTGAGTGTTGTCATGGCAGGATAACAGAAAATTTATCCCGCTTGGAGGCTTTGTTATTTTTCCATTACAAATTTACAATGTCTGAAAATGGTTCATAATAATATTTATTATTATGGAAGTTGTTCAATAAAAGAACGAAAGATTGAAGAAAACCAAAATGTGTTGGAAAAAAATTGATTATTCCGAAAATTCACTTCCAACGTCCAAAAATTAATAGACCTGTCATTTTGTTGTTTGCTATATAAACACATAGCAAACCATAACAACAAAATAACAGGTACTATGTCTACACTAGCACCTAGTTAGCGGTAGTGCCACAAGTGCCACAACTGGTGGACGATTTGTGAATCAGCAAAATTATCCTGCCATTAAAAAAATGTTGGATTTTAGTGTAGTGTCTAATCTCAATGTAGTCTTAGCTAGACATAGATGTAAGCAATTTTGAATCATCAATTTTTTCCCCACCTATTAAGTACTTTACTATTTTTTTTAGAATTCTGAAGAAAGAAAAGCTCAAACAGCAACTTCAAGAATTTGAAGAGTTACAAAAGAAAAATCCTGAGGAGGCATTACAGAAACTAGAAGTACTAGAAAAGGCTAGGGCTTTGGAACGGCATACATTAAGGCACAAAAGTACTGGCAAATGGGCTAAAAATAAGCTTATTCGAGCTAAATATGACAAAGAGGTAAGACTATTAATAATTGTCAAACTATCATAACATTTTCATGTGTTAAATAATAATTGTACCAATAAATAATGTCCATTCAGTCATTTTTGATGTCCCCACTGCTGGGGCACAGGCCTTCCTAAGGGTGGTAAGGAGGATATGGGCCATAACCCACCACGCCGGCCCAATGCGGATTGGTGGGTGTTAACAACTGTAAATGCAGCCAGGACCAACGGCTTAACGTGTGTTCCGAAGCACGGAGGAGCTAGAGATAATAATTTTTTGGTCACTCATCCCATGACTGACCCTTACGAACGTTCCTTAATTTCCGCAACGCTGGGCCAGGCGCTAAACCACTGCGCCACCGAGCTCCTCGCCAATAAATAATAGCGGTCTTTAAATTCCTAATGACTATACATAGTTTGTTTATACAGTTTTTTTTGTTCTTGTATAGGTAAGACAAGAGTTAGCTGAACAGTTGGCTGTAAGCAGAAGTTTGACACATAAAACTCAAGACACAGAGAGCACTGATGATGAGGCAGATAACAATGAAGCTATTCCAGATATGACTCTGTCGCAAGATCCTCTGAATCCTTGGATGTTACAAAAGTCAGGTAAATCCAATATAGATGCCGAATTCAACTTTGGCTACAAGAAATACCTAAAAGACAGAATGTTCAAAAGAAAAGATGACAGTGAATCTGATTCTAATGATGATGAATGCTTAGAAAATGCTGATAAAATAGATACTGAAAAAATAAGTTCTTTAAAAGAAAGTATTGCAAAATTATCCAAACCTGTAAAAGAACACAATGAAGTTCAAGAATTTGTAATTGATACTAAGACATTGCAGAAGGAAATTGCTAGTCTCAAATCTTTAAATAAAAATGTAATTAAGAAAAAGTCAAAAACTGTTGTAGCTACTACAAATTGGATTGTTGAAGCAGTCGACAGTAACCAAACGAATGACGCAAATAATGATATAACTGAAGATGTTTCATCTGCTTTCGAATCATTGGAAAGTGATGTAGCCAGCAAAGTTGAGAAAAAGCTGAAAATGTTGAGAGCAGATATTGAGAGATTAGAAAAACCAAACAAATCCTCAAGCAACAAAAAAAGGAAAAACAACAAGGAACATGATAATTTGGATTATTTAAAAATGAACAATAAAAAACCTAAAGCTATAATTGATGAAGCATTAATAGAAACTGATAAATTAAAGAAGAATGAAGAAAGTAGCAAAGTAAAATCTGCAGCTAAAATATTAGAAGGTGCACAGCAAAATGTACAAGAGAGTTCAGCTTCTGATATTGATCCAAACAGGTTTATTGAAGTAAAACCTAAATATTTGAATACTGCAATACCAAGCTTGGAAAATGATTACGATGAATTGGATGATGAACAAGTTGTTCCAAGGGTTAATATTGAAGAAGTCTTTGAAGAAGATGATGTAGTAGCCAGTTTCAGACAAGAAAAGGAAGATGAGGCTAATAAAGATAAACCTACTGATATTGACCTTAGTCTGCCAGGGTGGGGGAGCTGGGGAGGCAAAGGCGTTAAGGCTCCAAAACGGAAAAGAAACAGGTTTATTCTTAAAGCTCCGCCTAAAATGCCTAGGCGAGATGAAAATAAAGGCGACATAATCATAAAAGAATACAAAGACCCTAAACTGGCTGTTCATAAAGTAACTGATGTGCCTTTCCCTTTCACCAGTATTAAAGAATATGAAGCGTCCATCAGAGCTCCTATTGGAAACACATTTATTCCTGAAACGGCCCACAAGAAGCTCATTCGACCAAGTGTAATCACTAAAGCAGGCACAATAATAGAACCGATGGATGAAGAGGAATTGCTCATTCCAAGGAATCGCAATTTCGGAAACCGTGAAATTTTAAACCTGTTGGGAAAGAAATAAAAAAATATTATTTACATATTATTGGCTTTTCTAAAACTATATACAACCAGACTTTTATAATAATAAATTGAGTTTAGCTACTTATTTACGAAAGTGATGTTCTATGTAACAATCTTAAGAGGATTGTCAACCACGTGGTCTCCATACAAACGGCGATAACGTTTCCCACCCTCTAAACCTTAACCTATAAATTTTTGGTATGTTTTTGAAATGCCTAAAAACTAGGGCTGTACGTTTTGTTTTTTCAAAATATTCATTGTAGATTTGAAAATATTGGCACTTCTGTGTTTTGTATGAAATCACTAAAATGCAAATATTTCGAAATCTATTATAGATATTTAAAAAATCAAAACGTACAGCCCTAGTATTTAGGCATTTCAGAAAAATACCAAAAATTAATTACCTACTTTAGGTTAAGGTTTAGAGGGTGAGAAACGTTATCGCCGTTTGTATGGAGACCACGTGGTTGACAATCCTCTTAAGAGAAAGTCCTAGGACTTTCTAGGACTGTTTGGTTTGGACAACAGAACAGAGAATCTTCTTTTAAGAAGTCGGATAAAAATAGGTATACATATAGGACGCACGTATTTTTATTTGTTTAGTTAGGCTGCGTACGCACCGAAAGGTGGCTTGCTTAGCGCCTAGATATGTATCGAAGCAAAAGGAACGTTCACGAATGTTCTCAACCGGCTGCCGCTTGGCACCTCGCTTCGCTAAACTAGTCGCCTACTAAATACATATCTAGGCGCTAAGCAAGCCACCTGTCGGTGCGTACGTGGCCTTAGACCATAGTATCAAAATGAGTACTAGCGTACTTAGACGCACGCGATATGTGGCATAATGTATGCGTTATCCGTTAGTAACAGTCTGATAGTAAAATAAAATAAGTATGATAAACCCATGCTGTTGCTCAATATAAGATGATAAGGGATCAATAGGTGACATGGTAACATTTTTTTACTAAAAAAAATCACATTGCTTACTTTCTTATCAAGAATTGTTTAACTGCGTCAGTGTTCTCTGAACTATGTAGTAGGTAAATCGAAAGGATGACGAAATAATAGATAGAGAAGTGATTAGAAATATCTACGCAGTAATTAATTTTTAAGTGAACAGAAATTGCAAAACCATTGCCTACCTTAATTTTGTGCATAGAAACTCAAAATAATGATTATATTATTCCACAAACAACATCTGCATCTGCCCCTATCCTAAATTTGTTTGAGGTCGGCGCAGTACCTATCTCATTTTCTTCCATTACACACTATCTATACTCGTCATCTCAAAATTAACTTGTTTTTTAAATACAATTCCCCTTTTAATGCATATTTAAGTACTTACCTATTCCTTGGTCAATGCCTAGGCAGCAGCACGTCAGGATATTACAAAACTAAGGAATCTGCAATTAATTTTGAACTGTATTCGCATTTAGCATAAGTATTTATTGAACTTGATTACCTTGTCGTGGCCTAGCACGTCGTAACCGACGCGGGGCACAGCTTTCAGTTTCTCTACTTAGGTCACAGAATATACAGAGTGTCCCAAAACTTTGCCACATGGAGGGAAAGTACCTTAAATATTGAAGATATGAAATTTTACTGAAAGAAGATTTCGATTTATTTCAAAAAATAATGCGAACTGCAATCAAAGGTTTTTTAAATATCGCATTCATTCCTATACAAATTGATACAATACCTAATAATAAAAAATTAAATGTAAAATTTCATGGTTACTTAACAAAAAATAATCCTAATGAGTAACCCTTTCGATCGGTATCGTAAAAATAAAAGATTGTTTTTTTTTTCTAATTTTGTGGGTTCGATTCCTGGTTAAGGCATGCGATTTTTCGAAAATCTTTAAATGCAGTTTCTATTATTTTAAAAATCAAAATGAAGTCTTCTTTCAGTAAAATTTCCTATCTTTAATATTTAAGGTACTTTCTATCCGTGTGGCAAAGTTTTGGGACAACCTGTGTAATAGTACTAACGCTTAGGTATTAATTTTATCATTTCGCGTTACACCAAACATAGCCCTGCCACAGGGTCAACCCAAAAATATTTACACTGTGGTCCTGCATTCTCATCTCAGCTGCATAAAGTAGTTTTTCATTAATTACTTACACCCCCGTAATGCAGGACTTTGTAGACTATGTAATGAAACATCTAATTATGTTGCATCAGATCAGACTGGTACTTTGATCTTTTCTTTATAATAATGTTCTCTTAAAAAATCTTTCGACTTATTTGACAGCACTTACAGCTAATCTGTTGATTGATTACTTATTTATCGATCATTTATTAGTCATTAAAATGCACAATGATAATTATCCGAATTACTTAGGTCTTTTCTGGGTTCCATTACAGCCAAGGAATAGAGGACATTTAAATACATGATAAATAGATTGTTTCCAGTCTTCTTGAATATTTTTGTACCGTATGTATACGCAATGAAAATATTCTTAGGCAACATCTTAGTAGAGTCTAAGGAAAACTGACATGCAAATAGTGGCGCCATTTTCCCTGTTAAATTAAAATGTTATTGGAAACTGACCCAGGCGTAAGCAAATGTCAAAACAAAATTAGTTCCTGTTTTAGCAGCAACCCTTCGAGCATCGCGGCAAGCGCGTCTTACTCTAAGCAGCAACCACGTGCCAACTTTACTAGCTTAAGGTGATTAGTACCCTCAACTGGCACCCTCATCTTAATTAAATTTATTGCTCGCTAAGTACATAATGTATCGAAAATTTAAACGTTGCGATTGAAGCTAAAGTTCTATAGCTTATTTACAAATAATAAACTTTCTAAAATATAGTTCGTTGTAGTAGTAGTAGGCAAAAGTGCTAAAAGTGGCCAATTTTTGGTCTTTTGCCTACTACACTACAACAAACTATATTTACTGAGGTTATTATTTGTAAATAAAGTACCTTAGCTTAAATCTCAACGTTTGAATTTTCGATACAGTATGTATTTAGCGTTAGCGAGCAATAAATTTAATTAAGGTGAGGGCGCCACTGTGAGGATACTAATCGCCTTAAACAGACTAATATTACTTGAGGTTTTCTTCGAAGTACAGTACAAATACTGTATTGAATAGAAGCAAACTTACCACAAAGCTTTCCCTAGTTTTAAATTAATGTAGCTAATTGGCTATTTACATTATAGTTTGCGGTATGCCTAGGCTATTAATTACATTGCTATCGCTTATTAGCCGCATCGGACGTTGTTTGTGGTGGAATCTTCCCCTGCGATAACCCGCGACCCGCGTAAGCGGCGCCCGCGCACGCGACTGCACGCCAGCTCCAAGTTATTTTTAACGGATACCGCCGCGGTATAAGGGCTTCCAACTGTTTTTGCGACGGTACTTCAGATGGACAAGATAAGGGGTAGAGTATGAGCATTACGGTCACTTAATAATACTAATTAATATTTATTGTATTTAATTGTGCAATAATATTACATAGTGATGTAAGTCCTTATTTGCCCGAGATACAGGTTCAACCTCGTTCAGGCACACTGTATTATCTATGTCTAGACTTTTATTGTTAAATTTTAATGATAGATTATTTTAATAAAGATTTTATTATATTATTATATATTCCTTTCCGTCGTACGTTTATGAAAAATATAAAAAACTACAGATGTAGCGGGAAAAAAACCACATAATAATTTATCAATCTATATTCCATCAGATTAAAGGACCTTATATCTAGCCTTGTTTATCATGTGGTGGGCGGAAGTCTGCAGCTTGAGTAGTTCCTCCTTGATGAGCCTCGTGATTTCCGACTTGGCTTTGGCGACGGCCAGTTCTTGGGAGCTCTCGATGGCTAGGTACAACTTCCTCTCGCCCTCGGGAGGCGTCTTGCCGGGAGGAACGTAAGTACCGCGGACCGTGATGCCGGCTTCGCTGTACTCACTGATAAGCGCCAAAGCCTCCTGGAATTAAGAAATGTGAATGAGCGTTGTGAACAATCTTTATAAACCAAGTTTTCATGCCACAGTATACGGTAACTTTTATCAAGAATATCCTAGATGTCCGGTCAGAGTCTAAAAATAGCACCTCAAATAAAGCGTCCCACTTACAAACTGGGCGCATATTTTGCACAAAGTAAGTGATAAAATATGTGTTTTTATACAAAATAAGCTTATTTTGTATAAAAATAAGTGATATAAAATGTGAGTTTGTACAAAATAAGCGCCAAGTTTGTAAGTGGGACGTTATTTGATGTGCCATTTTTGCGTACTGTTTTAGTTCGTGAAGCGTTATCTAGGATATTCTTGGTCGAAGTATGTACGATTGCTTAAAATTGGAGTCTGTGCTTATTTTAACAAAAAAAAACTTTATTCGACCTCCTTAGTTTGTGAAGTGCAGTACAAGTTAGAACTGTTTCATGGCAAATCTAGTAACAAAAAAATCGACAATATACAGACAAAAAATGATTATTTACATACAGGCAAATATTCAGAGCTAACATAGTTTAAATTACCTGAACTATGCGGTATTAGCGGCAATAGAAGCAGTGTCTATGATTCTTCAACATTTTGATACAGAAGAATATTAAAGCACCAATAAAAGCTAATTTGAGCAACATTATGACTGTCTTAATCGACTATAAAGTATGCACTGAACTCTATTCTAAGATATAAATGCACAATATTTATAATTATAAGGGTTATCTTTAAGGGCGACATGACTTCATCATGCAAATATAAATATATTTGACATTAAAAAGAATAACAAAGTAATTGAAATCAAAAGTTGTTGACTTCTTAATGGGTGAGAGAAAAGAAATAATTATTAATTAAATTGGATATTTATGAATAGATACTGCATGTCTGTGGGCAGTGGGTGGAAACTTTTAATGTCACAGATCAACATGTTTACAGTACATGACATCAATATCAGTATGCAGAACGGCGAATCCCAAGCGATTTGACTCTTGACCTGATGCGGTCCTGGGGTTCTTGTGATAAAATTCAATAGTCTAAATGATTTATGAGTCCTTCAGTTAAACTATGACATTGGAGACGATTATCAGAAAGTGTTTAGACAAAATATAGCTTTGTCTGTAGCGCGTATAGTATAAAAAAGGACTACTTTTTTAAATAATTGATCATATTTTTAAATTATGTATTTGATGTAAATCTATACTTTGCTTAGAGTTAGGACGCAGGCAGTGACGAAGTAAATATTTGTTTTTATCAAGTAAGCAACTTTCGCCGAATCCATCGACAGTGTTCGGTTTAAATGAATTCTTTATCCGAATAAACCTGAGGCGACAAATGCAACACTAGCACCATTCCCGCAAAAAAAATAACCGGTAAATACACAATTTATTAAAAATCCAAGTTGATAGAGGCAAATAAGATAGAACTTGAAAGAAAGAGAAGAGTAGAAATTAGAAAAAAAAGGCCTGGACCCTATGTTTGGGGAGCAGTTGCTTTATTAAAAAAATACATCTTAAAAAACGGGTGGGGATTGCGCAGAATTAGTTTGGGTATTTTGCACAGGAGTATTTTGGGTATTCTATGCGTAGCGGTGAGGAACGCGGGCGCGGGAGAGGCGCGCGCGCTATTGGTCGCTTACAAGAGCACATGAGCGAACTTATCCCCACTCCGTCGAAAAAAATTCAAGATGGTTACCTCGTACCTGGTAACCTTTGATAAATAATCAAATGTCTAGATAGACAGTCGAAGCTACGAATGCGTCGAAAAAAGATGATGAATAACCTTCCAATCAAGGATATCCTAGATAACGCTTCACGAACTAAAACAGTACGCAAAAATGGCACCTCAAATAGCGTCCCACTTACAAACTTGGCGCTTATTTTGTACATAACCACATCTTATTTTGTACAAACTCACATTTTATATCACTTATTTTGTACCTACAAAATAAGCTTATTTTGTACAAAAATACATCTTTTATCTTTTACTTTGTGCAAAATAAGCGCTCAGTTTATAAGTGGGACGCTATTTGAGGTGCCATTTTTCAGACTCTGACCGGACATCTAAAGTAAATAACCTAAAAAAGTTAGCATGTTTTGTTTAGTACGTCAAAAGCGCAACACTCAATCTAGACATATAAATAAATCTAAGACTGTAACCATAGTTACCTTGCTGGTGACCCGCCAGCGCGCCTGCTGCGGGAAGTCGTTGATCTCGAGCTCGGTCTCGTACTTGCGGAACACCTCCTCCGCGGGCTCGGACGCGCTCTCGTCGCGCGGCTGGTAGTTCAGACGCGTGTTTAGTTTGGCGGCTAATTGTTCCGCAACCGTTTTAGCCTGCAACCAAAATAGGCCAATAGAAATATACAATGTATGGGTAGTTGTTTTTTCCAGGGACCGGAAAACCCCTTTTTTTGGTTAAGCCAATTGTTAGGGAAACCCTTTTAAAAAGCTTACCAAATGATAGGGTTTCCCTTTCGATAGGGTTAGACGACGATATGCTTACCGTATTGATAGAGTTTTTGAAACAAGTCTATGAAATACCCAATCAAAAACCCCTTTAACGGTAAGCGGTTCCGGTCCTTGGTTTTTTCTCGTGTGCATACGATACAATCGGCGGTGTCCATTTTAGGTCAAGAGTCCTGTCAAATGGACTGTCTTCTTCTTATTTTAAGTTTGGCAATCTACTCTCCTCTTTTAGGGAGTAATTTTTGCCAGTGTCAAGTGTTGAATAGTTCAGTGGTAGATACTGTTTCAATTTTCATTAGAATGCAGATGCATCGCATTCCAATGCTGCTTGGAGCATTTGTACAGTGTACATCATATACTATAGTTACCGTGATGAGTGTGTGCGCGGAGGAGGTTCCTTTCAGGATGGCCTCAGCCGCTTGTTGCGTGGCGCCCTTCTGCTCGGCGCCGAGTCCCTTGGCGAGGTTGATGCGCGACGCAGCCTGTAGATGTACAGTGTACATCATATACTGTAGTTACCGTGATGAGTGTGTGCGCGGAGGAGGTTCCTTTCAGGATGGCCTCAGCCGCTTGTTGCGTGGCGCCCTTCTGCTCGGCGCCGAGTCCCTTGGCGAGGTTGATGCGCGACGCAGCCTGTAGATGTACAGTGTACATCATATACTGTAGTTACCGTGATGAGTGTGTGCGCGGAGGAGGTTCCTTTCAGGATGGCCTCAGCCGCTTGTTGCGTGGCGCCCTTCTGCTCGGCGCCGAGTCCTTTGGCGAGGTTGATGCGAGACGCAGCCTGTAGATGTACAGTGTACATCATATACTGTAGTTACCGTGATGAGTGTTTGCGCGGAGGAGGTTCCTTTCAGGATGGCCTCAGCCGCTTGTTGCGTGGCGCCCTTCTGCTCGGCGCCGAGTCCTTTGGCGAGGTTGATGCGAGACGCAGCCTGTAGATGTACAGTGTACATCATATACTGTAGTTACCGTGATGAGTGTGTGCGCGGAGGAGGTTCCTTTCAGGATGGCCTCAGCCGCTTGTTGCGTGGCGCCCTTCTGCTCGGCGCCGAGTCCCTTGGCGAGGTTGATGCGAGACGCAGCCTGTAGATGTACAGTGTACATCATATACTGTAGTTACCGTGATGAGTGTGTGCGCGGAGGAGGTTCCTTTCAGGATGGCCTCAGCCGCTTGTTGCGTGGCGCCCTTCTGCTCGGCGCCGAGTCCCTTGGCGAGGTTGATGCGAGACGCAGCCTGTAGATGTACAGTGTACATCATATACTGTAGTTACCGTGATGAGTGTGTGCGCGGAGGAGGTTCCTTTCAGGATGGCCTCAGCCGCTTGTTGCGTGGCGCCCTTCTGCTCGGCGCCGAGTCCCTTGGCGAGGTTGATGCGCGACGCAGCCTGTAGATGTACAGTGTACATCATATACTGTAGTTACCGTGATGAGTGTGTGCGCGGAGGAGGTTCCTTTCAGGATGGCCTCAGCCGCTTGTTGCGTGGCGCCCTTCTGCTCGGCGCCGAGTCCCTTGGCGAGGTTGATGCGCGACGCAGCCTGTAGATGTACAGTGTACATCATATACTGTAGTTACCGTGATGAGTGTGTGCGCGGAGGAGGTTCCTTTCAGGATGGCCTCAGCCGCTTGTTGCGTGGCGCCCTTCTGCTCGGCGCCGAGTCCTTTGGCGAGGTTGATGCGAGACGCAGCCTGTAGATGTACAGTGTACATCATATACTGTAGTTACCGTGATGAGTGTGTGCGCGGAGGAGGTTCCTTTCAGGATGGCCTCAGCCGCTTGTTGCGTGGCGCCGTTCTGCTCGGCGCCGAGTCCCTTGGCGAGGTTGATGCGCGACGCAGCCTGTAGATGTACAGTGTACATCATATACTGTAGTTACCGTGATGAGTGTGTGCGCGGAGGACGTTCCTTTCAGGATGGCCTCAGCCGCTTGTTGCGTGGCGCCCTTCTGCTCGGCGCCGAGTCCCTTGGCGAGGTTGATGCGCGACGCAGCCTGTAGATGTACAGTGTACATCATATACTGTAGTTACCGTGATGAGTGTGTGCGCGGAGGAGGTTCCTTTCAGGATGGCCTCAGCCGCTTGTTGCGTGGCGCCCTTCTGCTCGGCGCCGAGTCCTTTGGCGAGGTTGATGCGAGACGCAGCCTGTAGATGTACAGTGTACATCATATACTGTAGTTACCGTGATGAGTGTGTGCGCGGAGGAGGTTCCTTTCAGGATGGCCTCAGCCGCTTGTTGCGTGGCGCCCTTCTGCTCGGCGCCGAGTCCTTTGGCGAGGTTGATGCGCGACGCCAGACGCTTCGCTAGCTCTAGTTTCCCGTCGGTGCCGGCGGCCGCCGCGCCCGCTGCTGGCACGCCTGGGGCTGCTACGCCCGGCTATTGAAAAATACGAAAATATTTAATACTCTTCTTACAGAAAGTTACAACCCTACTTAGCATATGAAGGGCTGATTTTTCAATGCCTAGATAGAGCTTTATCCGTTTGATAGCGTATTATACTGCCAAATTGAAAATGCTTGTAATTCATTTGTCTGTCACAATTTTGAATGACTTTCATTAGATTTAGTTAATATTTAAACTGACTAATATCTGTTATCTGAGGATTGAAAAATCGACCCTTAATCAAAGGCAAGATATCTGTTATCCTGCCTCCTGTTTCAATAGACAGCATCTATATACACTTCTAAGGCCCGTATTTATAAAACGCTCTCAACGTTTAGAGCTATCTTGAGACCATACCTGAGATGCTATTCCTATAAGAAAAGCATCTCAAGTATGATCTCAAGATTGCTCTCAATATCTCTCCCTCTCTCTCAACAGTGAAAAAGTTAAAGTAAGAGGAGGAGAGAGTAAGAAGAGACCATCAGACCGGAAGCCGCTACCATCTTCTTGCAGGGCCGTCGAAGTAAACCTGCCGCGGACTTCATAATGCGCTCGCTTTTGCACTTCCACAATGTCCTACGGGCAGGCCTCCTTCACTCGCTCAAGGTCGCGCGATAAGCACCTACTGCTGTGCGTATCGTCAACGATACATCTGGCAGAGGGCCGCGCGCCCGCCTGAGCGCGACCACCGCACTCATCCCGCGCTTACTCGTCCATTTTTCTCATAATATAGTAAAGTGGTAGGAACAACGCTTGTCTACTTTACTTATAGGTAGGTAGGTACCTAGCTTATATACTTATAGTCCGTTTATTCTTAGGTAGGTACTTGTGTTAAATATTTGGTAAATAATCTTCACCCAACTATTTATTGAAATAATAATTACTTACCCACTTACGAAATAAAGTTAATTTAATATTATTAATATATAAAATTAATTATCATGATAATTTGATTTCGTAAGAAAGCATAATTTTTAATAGGTGTTGTATGACAACAAACAAAAACTGTTTTCTAAATAACTAAATAGGACAAGTAAGGATAAACAACTAAGATATCTCTACCTTTAAAGTATCTGTAGTCTGTACTTTAGGATAGGTACCTACCAAAAGTTGACTTTTGTTATCTTTATGTCTCCCATATTTACGTACTAGGTACCTACTTAGATTATTAAATATCATAGTAATGTTCGAATATTATTGTAAGATTTTCTTTAACCATAGTACGTAAACTCGCTTTCCTTTTATGATAATGCTACGCAGTTCATTTAATTAAAAGATGACAACCCTAACGGCGTCAGAAGAGATGAGAGCTACGCGATAGAAAGAGAGAAAACTTCTAGGTGAATATAACTGTAGGCGCTGTAGCGGTGTGCGATCTGAATTGCGCCTTATTGAGTCGTAGCAAGAGTCGCTATTTAATTAAATGATGTTGCGGAATGATGCTTCTGTACTTGTACTATTATGTATTCTGTGCTACGGGCCTAAGATTTCCGCGGGTACAGTTCATTAGAAAAAAAACACTTTTATTAAATAATCTTTATTCATAAATATAGCCAATAAAAAATAATATTTTAATTAAATAAATCCTTTGGAGTACTTAAAAACGTCAAAAACATCAAAAATATCGTTGGTGTGTTGTACCTCGATGTGGAAATACCTACTCCAAATAAAATTTTCATTAATGTACCTCGAAAACCAGACAAACGAAAGAAATGGTTAGACCTAGCAAGACGAAAGTGCGATGGAATGTCTGTTACTTCACCAATTTACTTTTGCGAAGATCACTTTGATGTAAGTACTGTACCTAGAGTGTTATTACACAGCCCACAACATAAACAATTATATTTAGTCTGAACGCAACCCAGTGTTGTTTACTTATGGCTAACCATAAATGACGTCACGCACGTGATTGGCGTTTGGGTTTACGCTGCACAGATAAAAAATATTGGATTTACGCAACTTTATTTATTGATTGAAAATTATAAATCATTGTTATTTCTTAAAAATCTTTATTGAGTGATATTGTTGTATAACAAACTTTATTTTAAAACACATCTTAGATTTTTTTTCCATTACTGTCCAATACCCTATTGCTAGATATCGAGCCGGATAAATTTACGGATTTTCTTTCTCTGAATTCATAATAGTTTGTTTATTGACCAAGCGAGCGCGACGCGCGAGTGAAACACTCTGTTTCAGCTTGGGCAAAAACGCTTTCGTATGTCTGTCCGGCTGTTCTCTTCTACACTATCTCTACCATGAGTTGATGCAGACTGTTCCGCTGCCGTAAAATATAGGATAGACAGAGAGAAAACGACAGTTTACGGTAGCGAAAACAGTTTGTTTCAACTCATGGTAGGGCCATTGGTCGCATTTCTCAACCGATTCTCGTGAAATCTTGTGAGCAAGTTCGATAGTAATTATGTTTTTTTTTGACGAACAGGGGGCTAATGAGCGGTTTTCAAAAGGCAGTTTAAAAAAACAGTAGTACCTAAAAGACGGCTAGATAGATGTCGTTGTTCAACTAAGAACGTAACTTTTTAAGAAAAAGTAAAGGATGAAAGAGGAGTCAATGCCAATTTTTGACGTTGTTATGGCAATCTACTCCTCTTCGGTGAGTAATTTTTGACAGTGTCGAGTGTTGAATAATTAAGTGGTATACTCAGCTGCTGGGAAAAATTAAAAAAAGACCTACCTAGTTGAATAGCGCCATCTATCAACATAAAAATAAACTAAAATTCTCAGCTGTCAGAAAATCGCTCATTGTCTAATTTTAAAAATCTATCGCGATCGCTTTCGTTTAACAGATGGATGTGACACATTGCTGCATTTCTGTGGTAAGTTTTTATTTGTGCCGTAAAGAAGCTTTAATGTGTTACATCCTGAAAGCGATTGCGATAGATTTTGAAATTAGACAATAGAAAGGCTGGTTTTCGAAATATTTTAGAAAAAAAACATTTCAGCCATTTCGAAAAAAAATTCAAAAATGTCACAAACGCGAGGTCTACGGCTCACAGAGCCACTAGTATTATATTCGAAGCTATATATTCTACAGAGAAACAAAGGTCACGTCACGGTACTGGTAAACAACTAGTACTGGTTACGATTAAGACTAATCGCAAATGTTATCGCGTTATTCCATATCTGTATTAAAAGCTCACATAATTTGCAACTATGTGCTAAAACTGTAAACATCATTAACACTATTGATAAACACATTGAACAACAACGAAAACTGCACTTAACACCTTCAGAATAGAGATTATTTTAATCTATATAAATAAAAATTAATCGCCGAAATGTACGTAAGCGCATAACTTAAGAACAACTGCACCAAATTAAATAATTATTTTTTTGTTGTGTTTGTTATTATCAGGACAAGGTTTATATAAAAGATAATTTAAAAAAAAATACGGAAAGACATAAAAAACAACGTATCTCTTTTCCGTCATTTTAAATCGCAATATAAATAAAATATTAAGCCACCATCCGTGCGAAGCCGGGGCGGGCAACTAGTCCTACTTCCTACTAATATTATAAATGTGAAAGTTAGTGGGTTTGGATGTTTGTTCCTCAATCACGCAGAAATATCTGAATAGATTTGGATGAAATTGAACACACAGATAGTTTATAGCCTGGACTAAAACATAGGATACTTTTTATTTTCCGAATGTCCACGCGGACGAAGTCGCGGGCGGAAGCTAGTTTACAATAAAGTTGCCATTACCTTGATCTCTTTGACAATTTTCTTGGCGGCGAGCATGGTCTCGATCTGTTGGTCTAGGTCACCTTCCACATCCTCGTCGTCCGAGTCCTGGAGGCCGAGCGCTGCTTTCTGGTACTTCTTCTTTTCAGTCGCCGCTTGAGCTTCCGATTCGTCGAATTTGAATCCTATTGACAAGTAATAAGATGTTTTTGAACTAACATAACCACGAAATTCCAACTCGCAAACTTACTAGACAAAATGTGGGTCAAACGACAGCATTCCGTTTGACGTAAAAAAATGGTTTAGGATTAGTATTTTCTAGCCTGTCGTTTAATTTAATGGACATTAAATAAAACACTTTTAACGGATACTAGCGCGGTTTTATTGAAAGTACTTTGGTAATTAGTTGGTATTTGGTCTGATTTTTGATTTTCCCGACGTTTCGGTACCTTTGCAGCTGCCGTGGTCACGGGGGACTGAAGCTACTTGTGAGCCTACCCTCAAGCGATGAATTTTTTAGAACGTTCAGAAATTAAAATTTATCAAATTTAATTAGTTTAATTTTGGTTTGGTTTTAATTTAATTTTATATGTTAAAAAGAGAGAATCTACTGAAACTACTACCATTTCAAAAAATTGGGAGGCCCCTCCAAGAAAGAAATGGCGAAAGAAAACTTGGAGAGGAAGGCCGACCTCCGTCTTTTATATGAATTAATTTATTTGCAAAAGGAACTAACCGTATCATTAGATCTTACAGTGTGTGTTTGGGGCTTTAGCTTGTGAATGATGGGGTCCCAAGCTGGTGGAATTTTCCAACCATCATCTCTATTGAAATTAGGATATTTATTTATTTCGATAGCCTCGCGGAGCATTCTAGGAATGAATCTACGTTCCCTAGCAAGGATTTGGGGTTTGTCAAATCTAATATAATGGTTGGGCCCCTCAAAGGCGTGTTCACTCACTGCAGACTTGTTATCGCGCCTATGTTTCATGTCAGCTACATGTTCTTTAACCCGGGTCCCTATGCTTCTCTTTGTTTGCCCGATGTATTCCACCAGCTTGGGACCCCATCATTCACAAGCTAAAGCCCCAAACACACACTGTAAGATCTAATGATACGGTTAGTTCCTTTTGCAAATAAATTAATTCATATAAAAGACGGAGGTCGGCCTTCCTCTCCAAGTTTTCTTTCGCCATTTCTTTCTTGGAGGGGCCTCCCAATTTTTTGAAATGGTAGTAGTTTCAGTAGATTCTCTCTTTTTAACATATAAAATTAAATTAAAACCAAACCAAAATTAAACTAATTAAATTTGATAAATTTTAATTTCTGAACGTTCTAAAAAATTCATCGCTTGAGGGTAGGCTCACAAGTAGCTTCAGTCCCCCGTGACCACGGCAGCTGCAAAGGTACCGAAACGTCGGGAAAATCAAAAATCAGACCAAATACCAACTAATTACCAAAGTACTTTCAATAAAACCGCGCTAGTATCCGTTAAAAGTGTTTTATTTAATGTCTAGTGAGCGCGTAAGCTTGAGAAGTGAATAATTTAATGGAGTTTTTTTTTTGCTAAAAATGGTCTCAGCTTTGTGGTAATTATATCTAATTCATATTTTCGTCTTTAATTTAGCTCTACGTTTTGTTTTCCAATGGCGGTGCTAGTGTGCAGACTACGCGCTCTTGAGAATTTTGTTAGAAGGATCCAAAAAGTTTCGATTCTTTTTTTCCTTGTACTTTTCCCATTTTTGGCGGCGGGTTAGTGCGTCGGCACTAACCCGCCGCCAAAAATGGTCGTAGTTGTTGTAACGTTGTTACAGTTACTAGTTAATATTGACCTTTCCGTCCCCGGTGTGAACCTTCTTCATTGACCTCTATAAGAAAAAAAAAATTTTAGGTCAATGACCTTCTTGCTGTCCTTTTCCTGCGCCTCCTTGTACGTGTTCCACAGTAGCTTCAACTACGGCGGTGGGGTAGTGCCGGCTATTTCGTACGCTCGCAGTAAGTCGCCCGCGGTTACTGTGTAATGTTGTTATAGCTACAGTGAATACTGACCCTTTCCGCTGAAGCCGCCCCCAGTGTGCACCTTCTTGCCGTCCTTCTCCTGCGCCTCCTTGTACGTGATCCACAACTGTTTCAACTCCGGCGGTGGGGTAGTGCCGGCTAGTTCGTACGCTCGCAGTAAGTCGCCCGCGGTTACTGTGTAATGTTGTTATAATTACAGTGAGTACTGACCCTTCCCGCTGAAGTCGCCCCCAGTGTGCACCTTCTTGCCGTCCTTTTCCTGAGCCTCCTTGTACGTGATCCACAGTTGCTTCAACTCCGGCGGTGGGGTAGTGCCGGCTAGTTCGTACGCTCGCAGTAAGTCGCCCGCGGTTACTGTGTAATGTTGTTATAGCTACAGTGAATACTGACCCTTTCCGCTGAAGCCGCCCCCAGTGTGCACCTTCTTGCCGGCCTTTTCCTGCGCCTCCTTGTACGTGATCCACAACTGTTTCAACTCCGGCGGTGGGGTAGTGCCGGCTAGTTCGTACGCTCGCAGTAAGTCGCCCGCGGTTACTGTGTAATGTTGTTATAATTACAGTGAGTACTGACCCTTTCCGCTGAAGCCGCCCCCAGTGTGCACCTTCTTGCCGTCCTTCTCCTGCGCCTCCTTGTACGTGATCCACAACTGTTTCAACTCCGGCGGTGGGGTAGTGCCGGCTAGTTCGTACGCTCGCAGTAAGTCGCCCGCGGTTACTGTGTAATGTTGTTATAATTACAGTGAGTACTGACCCTTTCCGCTGAAGCCGCCCCCAGTGTGCACCTTCTTGCCGTCCTTTTCCTGCGCCTCCTTGTACGTGATCCACAACTGTTTCAACTCCGGCGGTGGGGTAGTGCCGGCTAGTTCGTACGCTCGCAGTAAGTCGCCCGCGGTTACTGTGTAATGTTGTTATAATTACAGTGAGTACTGACCCTTTCCGCTGAAGCCGCCCCCAGTGTGCACCTTCTTGCCGTCCTTCTCCTGCGCCTCCTTGTACGTGATCCACAACTGTTTCAACTCCGGCGGTGGGGTAGTGCCGGCTAGTTCGTACGCTCGCAGTAAGTCGCCCGCGGTTACTGTGTAATGTTGTTATAATTACAGTGAGTACTGACCCTTTCCGCTGAAGCCGCCCCCAGTGTGCACCTTCTTGCCGTCCTTTTCCTGCGCCTCCTTGTACGTGATCCACAACTGTTTCAACTCCGGCGGTGGGGTAGTGCCGGCTAGTTCGTACGCTCGCAGTAAGTCGCCCGCGGTTACTGTGTAATGTTGTTATAATTACAGTGAGTACTGACCCTTTCCGCTGAAGCCGCCCCCAGTGTGCACCTTCTTGCCGTCCTTCTCCTGCGCCTCCTTGTACGTGATCCACAACTGTTTCAACTCCGGCGGTGGGGTAGTGCCGGCTAGTTCGTACGCTCGCAGTAAGTCGCCCGCGGTTACTGTGTAATGTTGTTATAATTACAGTGAGTACTGACCCTTTCCGCTGAAGCCGCCCCCAGTGTGCACCTTCTTGCCGTCCTTTTCCTGCGCCTCCTTGTACGTGATCCACAACTGTTTCAACTCCGGCGGTGGGGTAGTGCCGGCTAGTTCGTACGCTCGCAGTAAGTCGCCCGCGGTTACTGTGTAATGTTGTTATAATTACAGTGAGTACTGACCCTTTCCGCTGAAGCCGCCCCCAGTGTGCACCTTCTTGCCGTCCTTTTCCTGCGCCTCCTTGTACGTGATCCACAACTGTTTCAACTCCGGCGGTGGGGTAGTGCCGGCTAGTTCGTACGCTCGCAGTAAGTCGCCCGCGGTTACTGTGTAATGTTGTTATAATTACAGTGAGTACTGACCCTTTCCGCTGAAGCCGCCCCCAGTGTGCACCTTCTTGCCGTCCTTCTCCTGCGCCTCCTTGTACGTGATCCACAACTGTTTCAACTCCGGCGGTGGGGTAGTGCCGGCTAGTTCGTACGCTCGCAGTAAGTCGCCCGCGGTTACTGTGTAATGTTGTTATAATTACAGTGAGTACTGACCCTTTCCGCTGAAGCCGCCCCCAGTGTGCACCTTCTTGCCGTCCTTTTCCTGCGCCTCCTTGTACGTGATCCACAGTTGCTTCAACTCCGGCGGTGGGGTAGTGCCGGCTAGTTCGTACGCTCGTAGTAAATCGCCCGCGTACCGCCCCTGTTCGGGAGTTAGGAACGTCCAAGCGAAGCCTTTGTTGCCCGCGCGGCCGGTTCTACCACATCTGTTGGGTTTTACCATACATTTTAATGAAACAGTCAAATTATTTTAAAAATGATTCGTTTCACGCTTTCACAGTGAATTTAATATCAATAAGCGCATATCCGGAGTTGTAGTCCTAAAGGTGTGTGAGAGCCACACCAGCAGTTATAAAACATTGTGTAACATTTTGCTGCAAAATGTAAGAGAAAAAGGTTAGAGAATGTTGCATAACATTTCTTATATAACTGCTGTTTGGGAGCACCCTAACGTTTTTATCGTCCAACAATATAGTTTTTCACGAAATTTAGAATTTTCTTAGCAGGTGAAAACATTTATAATTTCTAAACCCTAATTGATTGTTGATACGATATACCTATGCACGTAGTCCTCGTAGTGATTCGGGCAGTCGTAGTTGACTACGAGCACCAGTTGCTTCACGTCCAAGCCGCGCGCCGCTACGCTCGTAGCAACCAGGAGTTTCACCTTGCCCGACTTGAAGTCCACGATGGTCGAGTCCCTGTCGAATTGATCAATCCCTGTAACAGATCAGCGTTAATATATACGTCATACAACAATAGGATTACTATAGTCTGTTCGCCGAGAGTGGATAATCGCTAAATTATCGCAATCTGTATAATGGGCGTCCTTTATCGCTAAGCGCACTTAGTTTTGTGGTACGAGGCACGCAGTTGTTCTCAAGCAAAAGGCCGCCTGTTCCCTAAGCCACGGACTTGTTGTAAGGTTAAATAGCAGCCCGCAATTTGTTATGATTTTAGAAACCCTGATTGTTTACTTTTTATATCAATTCTCAACGAACAGACTATATTATAGGCGCGTAAAGTGATCTTTAAACGCCTATAGTACACAGTAGCAAAAGTTCATAAGCTAAATAATGATTTGTCTTCTTCGCGTCTAACACAGGGTGGTAGCTGAAAGGAAAATAAACTTAATTTAATAAAAAGGTTTATAAAACTCTTTCTGCAGATATCAATATAATTATGAGCAAAGTAATTTCAATAAGTTTTAATCACATCAAATCACACATAGGTTTATTATATTACAAACACAGTTTGAAATTATTTTGTAATTAAAGTGCAGACTGCTAAGTGTAAGTTTTTTCACATCAAGTTTGATCGTGAAAACTCAAAACGAGCTCACGATTAACCCACAATTACAGGCGCGACCAGGACCCTATTTAATAAACGTGACAATTTGTCACCTGTCATGACAATTTCATATCCATTGCGTCAACTGAATTGAAAATAGAACAAACCACTCATAGCTACACCGCAATGCAAACCAAATTGTCATGACAAATTGTCGCGTTATTAAATAGGGCCTAGCGCCTAGCACGGCATTTTCCGTACTTTTATTTCTTTCCGTCACTCTAAAAAAATCGTTCACTAGAGCGAGAAAACTACTCGGCCGGTCTTCGCCGAGCGGTATTCCTGCTCTAGCAAATATTGGTTCAAAGCGGAAAAAAATAGTTTACGTAAGGCTGCCAACCATCCCGCGTTTGTGGTCATATCAGAAGCGTCCCACTCCCCACATTGACCCCCAAACACACCCACATTCAAAACATCTGTCAGCCGTTTAAATCTCTTTTGTCAAATCGTCGCTTATATTACAACACCGCGAATATGCGATTTCCTTAACTTTACAGGAGAAACAAAAACAATTATATTTTCATTTTTTTTTATTTTTTTTTTATTTTCTGCGTAACAATGAAATAAAATCAATTTTATGTTTTATAGTCATTTATTAGTTATTCTATAAATTATTCTATAAATCTTAAAGGCGATTGGTGCATTAAAAGCAGGATTTTTTCTCTATCCAATGACATTCAAAAGTGAAAAACGGAAAAAATGCATATTCGCGGTGTTGTAATATAAGCGACGAAATAGGAAATGAGCTGATGATCCTGAAATGTGTCCAAAATATTTCTAGATACGCCCGTCTGTTCCCCGTTTTGTTTCGGGAAAGTTGGCAGCCTTAAGTATATGGGAAAATGCGCAATACAGCTTTACCTTTAAGAAAGCAGTTGTTACGAGCGAACTACTGAAACTCACCTCCATGCAGACTCATGCAGGAATACGAAGCCTTCATAAGGTCCTTGAGCAAGCTGTCTGCGTTCTCCTGTTTGTCCACGAACACGATGATGCTACCCATGTGGCTGTACAGCCCGAGTAGTTCCAGCAGTTTGAAGAATTTCGCCTCTTCTTCGAGTATGGCTACGTGCTGTTCCACCTCTTTGCATACTACACTTCGGCCTCCGACCTTTATTAAGAGATTGATAAAATTAATTGTAATGCTTATTGATAAGCAAATATTACAAACATATTGCATTTAATGAGATAATTTTGCTTTTATAGTTACATATAACATAGTGAAAAATTGTCGTTAGTTATTGGAACACGCTAAAATATATTGTGTAAAAGCTAAAATCCTAACCACGTTATGTACCTACTATAGTCACGTGCTAACCTTAAGTAGAAGATTTTCAATTTGTCTCACTATTAAAATTAAAAATTTCAGTCGTATGACTTACCTGAATTTCTATAGGTTTTTGTAATATGCGACGAGCGAGCGCTTCCATTTGTCTAGGGAATGTGGCGCTGAACATGACTGTTTGTCTGTCAGGCCTAATATTGTCTATAATTTTCATCACCTGAAACGAAGGAGAGAGTTAACATGTTTTGCTTCTTACCGGCTAATACAAAGTAATTACAAACACAACAGTGGGGAATGTCTGAAAAAAAAACAAACAGGCTGAATATTTTTAATAGGTAGGAATAAGCTCCCCTATTTATAGGAAAAAATCAGAATTTTCGATTGCGTGAAAAAATAAAATAACTTCATCTTCGAAAAAGTACGGGAGTAGCAGAGTGGAGATGCATACTTAGCCACCACCTACCACAAGCACGGCAGGGTATTAAAAAAGTTTCGACACAAACAGTCAAAACTTTTTTTAAATACATTTTGAGGTTATACATTTGGGAAGACGAAGTGACTTTACTTTTTTTTACTTTTTTCACGCAACTGAAAATTCTGAATCTTTTTAGGGTTCCGTACCAAAATGGTAAAAAGGAACCCTTATGGTGTGACTGTCTGTCTGTCACAGCTGGATATCTCGAGAACTACTAATGGTATCAACTTGAAATTTGGAATAGTTAAAGATGACCTTTGTCCTACTATTTTGCAAATAAGAAAGAAATAAAAAAATAAATAGTTTTTTTTACAACAGGGACTGAAAAGGGGTCTTAAAATTTTTAAGTTGGGCGACTAGGGCATGTGGGGTATCATATGAAAGAGCGTTGTTTGCACATTTGAAATCATTTTTTTCTTTTTTTTTAGGCCGCATAGTTTTCGACTTATGATGAAAAAAGTAAAAAAAAATACTATGTGATAGAAGTTTATGTAAAGATTAAAGGAAAAATAAAACGATGTCTCAACATAACACACTTTTTTAGAAATTCAAAAAACAAACAAAAAATTTATTCGTTCCTCTACCAGTCAACAGATGGCCCTTACCCAAGAAAAATTTATTTAGTTCCACTAACGGTCAAGAGATGGCGCTGGACTAAGAAAAAAAATAGTTCCACTATCGGCCAAGAGATGGTGCTGACCTAATACTGCAAAATTTTATTATTCTACAGCTCTGCAGTGTAATTATTATGATGGAATGGTACGGAAACCCTCGGTGCGCGAGTACGACTCGCTCTTGCTTGACCGGTTTTTTTAATTAATTAGACGGGCCGCAGGTTGGTCACACGCCCGCTGTTGGCCGCCAACATATCTACATGCGCCGGGTTGTACAATATCGCCCCTACACCGCTATATCACACAGTACCTGCGGCTCGAACCCCATGTCGAACATGCGGTCGGCCTCGTCCAGCACCACGTACGTGACGCGCCGCAGGTTGGTCACGCGCCCGCTGTTGGCCGCCATCATATCTACATGCGCCTGGTTGTACAATATCGCCCCTACTCTACTACAACACACAGTACCTGCGGCTCGAACCCCATGTCGAACATGCGGTCGGCCTCGTCCAGCACCACGTACGTGACACGCCGCAGGTTGGTCACGCGCCCGCTGTTGGCCGCCATCATATCTACATGCGCCGGGTTGTACAATATCGCCCTACTCCGCTATATCACACAGTACCTGCGGCTCGAACCCCATGTCGAACATGCGGTCGCCTCGTCCAGCGCCACGTACGTGACGCGCCGCAGGTTGGTCACGCGCCCGCTGTTGGCCGCCAACATATTTGCATGTGCCTGGGTGTACAATATCGCCCCTACTCTACTATATCACACAGTACCTGCGGCTCGAACCCCATGTCGAACATGCGGTCGGCCTCGTCCAGCACCACGTACGTGACGCGCCGCAGGTTGGTCACGCGTCCGCTGTTGGCCGCCAACATATCGATCATTCGCCCAGGAGTGCAGACTATCATCTCAGCACCACGTTTTAACTCTGCTATCTAGATGGAGGGAAAAAGATAGTCATTAGAACAAACAATAATAAACGGAGAAAAATATCTGCTGCGAACTTTTTAAGGAGTTTTCTAACATGTAACTGAACATTTTCCTCAACAATCCGACAGCAAGGCTGGACCTTTTTATGAAGGAGGACTTCTGGCCGAAGGGCGTGGTGTACAGGCGCTTCCGAGGGACATTGCCCTGTGCCCCCGATTCGACACAGAAAATAGTGTCAAATTAATTCTTTACATTGTTGCCCGATTATAAATAAATAAATAAAAAAAATCCACAAAGAGCACAAAACGCACGTAAAATTACTCGATAGACAATTCTCTATGGAAAATTTCATTTCGCTTATCGGCGATAGATGGCGTTGTACAAATTTCCAATACAAAATGTATCTATCGAATGATTTTACGCGAGTTATTTTTTTCGAAAGCTGTTCTTGCTAAGGGTACTGAGGAAAAAACTAAAATATTACCCTCCCATTGTTACGATAGTCTGTGCCAAAATTATTGAAAAAAAAGGTAAACAAACTACATTTGTTATTTTATTTACGATTTAATTTTATAATCAGAAGTGACACTCTAAAGCTTTGTCCACACTTGTATCATTTTGGCGTATCAGATCACCGTATCTTTGTCATACATCGTCTCTTTGATACAGTATTACTCCAACGTACCACCAACCAAACTAGCGATGTATGCTAAAGATACGGTGATCTGATACGCCAAAATGATACAAGTGTGGACAAAGCTTTACAAGGTGTGCAACTAATTTAAGAATGCTGATGCGACTTACCTGTTCCGATATCCCAGTGCCTCCATAAACGCAAACTACCCTAAGCCCTAACGATTTGGCGAACTTCTTGATATCCTTCCCTATCTGCATGCACAGTTCCCTGGTGGGCGTCATAATGAGTGATATGGGCCCGTCGGTGTCTTCTAACGGCTGCTGGTCGAGTACGTGGCGGAACATCGGCAGAATAAACGCTAACGTTTTGCCTGAACCAGTCTTTGCTATGCCAATTAGATCCCTACAATAAAAATAGTTATTATTGGTTGGAAAGAGCTCATAGCAGGGGTCTAACTTCGCGCTTAAGAGGGTTTATGCGCTACACTAGCGCCGCCAATAGAAAAAAAATGGTAGTGCTTAAATAAAGACGAAATTGTAAATTGTTGTTGTATTCTTCTAGTGTACTCCGAAGAAGCTTTGTGGTACTTTTTATCGTTTAAACAATATTTTATAACCTGTCGTTTAGTTTATTGCTATAGGTGGCCACTTTTAGCAATAAAACTCCATTAAACTAAACGACAGACTAGAATATATTGTTTAAACGATAAAAAGTACCACAAAGCATCTTCGGAGTACACAAAAAGAACACAATTCACTATTTCGTCTTTATTTAAGCACTACGATTTTTTTCCATTGGCGGCGCTGGTGTAGCGCATAAACCCTCTTAAGCTTTTATATTAGCCTACTGCTCGCGGCTCACTCAGTCGAGCCAGCGCACGAGGGATGTCACGTGTCAGTTAAGACAGAGCTACGCGACAGAAAAGAAGGGCTTCGGAGGTAATTTTATAACAGGCATGTTGTGCAAATCGAAATTGTACTTTATTGCCGTGCAGCGAGAGTAGCTTATTACTTGATTGTCCTTGCGAGGATTGGCTTCTGTATGTTTAGCACTATTATATATTCTGTGCACATAGTGCCTCGTAGTACTCATAGTAAGCATAACCATTGTGTGTCAAAAGCATTGACCTCTATATTATTACACTGGACTGGCTGCTGTCAAACTGTTCTTGTGCCTACTTGATTTCCACCATTTTGGCGCTGTAGGACGTAGTGTGCGTACAGGGTACTTAATTTAGTGATGTGCTTATGTCAACGCAAATACCGAAACCCCTAACAACTTAAATTCTTCCATTCAAACTTGTCAAAAATGTATGTCAAATGCCAAAATTAGTTCTTTAGACGCACACTAGTGGCGTTTCAAATAGGCACAAAAACTTTGCTGTCAAACCAGACAGCCAGTCCAGTTAAGTAGAAAAAAAAATCAGGTCAGTGCAAAAGCATTGATCTCTATATTAATAGAAAAAAACAAATTCAGGTCAGTGGTCAAAAGCTAATACTGTTTGTGGATAAGAATATCTTTATTTGCTAAAACAAGTGCCGAATCAAAATCCAATATAATAGTAATAGTATTAGTAAGAATACAATTATAGTAATAGCAATATGTCGCTGCACTAAATAAAGGCAATAAAAAGTGCGAGCACAGTGAGTGAGCGAACAAAACACGTTTTATGACTTTATTGTTTGTTCTTATTGTTTGTGCAGCAAGATATTGCCCCTCCCTCCCTCCCTCCGTATCAAAAGGACAATCTAGAAAAATGCCCTAGTGGAATAATTTTGCATTTGATACACACCAAACACTACAGACATAGTAACAATTATTAATGGTATCTTACAACTCAGACACACCATTCTTTTTTTCATTAGGGAGTGATACGCATTATTTTTTTTTCAATCATAGTCAACTCACCGCCCCGACATAATAGCTGGTATGGCTTGCGCCTGTATAGGTGTTGGTTTCTCGAAACCAAGTTTCCTCAATATGTCCATCTCTTTCTTACTGATACCGCAGTGAGCCCACGATCGTATCGGTTTGGGACAGCCCTTGCCTTTGACCCGGATACCTTCTAGCTCTGTTCTGTATGCTTCTACTTCTTCAGGGGTCATTCTTGCTAGTTCGCTTACCTATTAAAGATGAAAGAAGGGACAGAGAAATAAGTTAATTAATAAGCTTGTAGTTAATATCACACACATATAATTATTTAAGCATGTTATAAAATATGATCAATTTCTGTTTCTGAATATTGGATGTGGTAGTTTTTAACCATGCCACATACGATGTTTTTATGCTTTATATTTGAGCGGTAATTCACACTGCAACGTTAGTTGGCAAGGCAAACGCGTCTCCACTTCGTGAAGCATGCTTCGCGAGCAAGCCTCGTGATCTGATGATAGCTTTCAGTTTCAGGATTTCAATACATTTTTGTGCTAATTTCGCGGTTTTTTTAAACATCCTTATATCTCTTAGAATGTTGATCAAATCAGTTGGTTGGGTGTGTACAGCGATCTGAATCTCCTCAAGTCGCTCCCTGGATAGCCATCATCAGATCGCAGCTAAGTCAATCTTAAGACTGGTTTACATTATCTTAGTCTTTAATAGAGTGCTTTAGTAGCGTGCGAGTAGATTCGAATGCGAGTGCTTTAGTTGTTTTGGTGCCTTTCCAGTGAGCGTTTACATGCTTCCAGTACAGTGTCATTTGACTAAAGCACTCTACTAAATACGCTACTAAAATGTCGATTTACATGCTTCCAGTGCGAGGAAAGTGTCGCGCGGGGGGTGAGCGGGCGGCGCGGGCGCGCGGGGGATTCTACTGGAAAGCGATGATTCCAGTTGAAAGGCAACTAGAACGTTACTCTTTAGTCATAAGACGACCGTTTACATGTTTCAACTAAAGCACTCTCCTAAAGCACTCTACTAAATACTAAGATAATGTAAACCAGTCTTTAGGCAGAGAACCAAGGCTTCAAAGTTACCTCGTTTGTATGAAAATCGACTGGTGTCTTCAATTTATGTGACCGCCACTATATTTAATAAACCTACCTCTGTATAGAAGGCTTTCCTGAAGGTCATATAATCCAGACTAGCATGATCCACTTTGGCGAGTTCCTTCCTCTGCTTCGAGGCGAGGTTGGCCGCTTGGTCCTTAATATCCTCAGTCTCCTCTTCAGATGAATACTCCAGCCCATCTTGATTCTGTTCTATTAGTTCTCCTAAAAATTGTTATCAGAATATTCAGTTCACACGTATATTATAAAAAAATCCATAAGAATGACATCAACATTTATCAAACTATCTGTATTAAATATCTAAGCAAGAACTTGTGATAAATATTACTATGGAAGTTGTAATATTTCACTGCACACTGGGTCTGTTTGTTCACTGACTCTGTTTTTTATTGCTCCGCGTGCAGTAACATGTTGTGACTACTATTATATCTTATATTACACACAACTTTCGTTGCAACGACTATAGTACACTCAACTTTAATTACACAATGTTATGAAATATCAATAGAGTTTTTTATAAGGAAGCATACCTTTATTCTTGGTTTCTGTCACTTTCTTCTTTGCTGTTCCTGTAAGTATAACTATACCAGTGCCACCTGCTGAACCCGGCACACTGATCATACCACGTGACTGGTCAATCTGATTCACTTTCCTTACTTCCTACATAGAAAAAAAGGTTGCATTTTAAAATAATTCATGGACCAAAAAACCTTTAAAAATAGTTACTGACTATGCAGTGTTTTAAAGAATTTATTATAAGAAATGATGTTAATCTTACTTGCTGCACTTCTTGCATATATGCATCCAGAGGATCTATTTCATCCTCTTCTTCTTTCTTTTCTTCAGCAGCTTGCTTTTCTTTTGCTTCACTGTCTTCACCTGCAAAAATTTTAAGTATATCAGAAAGTTTATGAGCTATTATGGACTTCTTAGAAATAGTAGAACCAAGAAGAACTTATGTAGAATCTTTAACCTTTCTAGGCGAACCCGCCACCTAGTTTAAAATTTTGCAAGTCCTGTTCCCACTTCACTCATATGACTTACGACTATATGCTGTCACCAGTGGCCCTACCATGAGTTGATGGAAACTGCTCACAGTCAATGCGAGGGAAAGAGATAAAACGATAGTTTATAGTAACGTAAACCGCTTGCATTAACTCATAGTAGGGCCACAGTTCTCAAATGGGTAAACAGTATAGTTATGTATACTGTCACTGGGTTTATAAAGGTTAAATCAAGAGAAAGTAAATAAATATTATATTCATAACAAAATATTATTGTATTGTTAAAATATTTTAAGATTACCTTCATCACCAGAGTCATCTTCTAAAGACCACTTTTTGACAGCTGGCACCTGAATGTTGGTAACAATGCTTCCTTTCTGCACCTCTTTCTTGGCAGACTCAAGCTCCTTTCTTTTTCGTTCAGCTCGCCAGCGCTCAATGCGATCACGACGCTTTTGCATTTCAGCTTCTAACCTACTCTGTTCTTCTTCCTAATGTAATAATTTTTTTTATGAAATTCAAATAAAACATCATTAAATTTAAAATCACAATTCTATAACAACATACAATGTAATAATATGTAAATGTTTCATTTCATCAATGCCCAAGCTGTCTCCGGCGACCGGACAACAATTAAATAGAAATTCTATTGTGTCTCGTTTTTTGGGCGATGATGAGTATTAACTTATCATCAACATATTGCAGATTATAACTTTACTGCAATAGGTTAATAAATACTTATAAATGAAATTTTTTAACACAACATATAAAGTCTATCCTTACTTGTCTTATATGGTAAACAATCTTCACCCAACTCTTTATTGAAATAACCATTTATAAAATACAACAAATGGTTTTCCACACATGGATTACGAAATAAATTGTTAATAATAAATAACAATTTGATATAGTTACTAACATATTTTTAATTAACGATTTAAGTATAAAAGACAACTGTCAAAAACTGTTTACTAAATAAGACAAGTAAGGATAGACAGACTTTATGTACCTATATCCATTACTAGGGTTGCCATACGTCCCGTACTTTTGACAAAATGCGAGCCCAAAATGGGGCCGAGTGGAAAATAGTAAGTAAGTTACATGATTATAATAGTATTTTTTTGTCATCCCGTATTGGTCCCTGAAAGTTATGGCATCCCTAAATATTACTAAAATTCATACTAAATCTATGGCATTTTTTTATCAACTTGCCTTATCAGCAGATCCCACTTCATATTCTGCCTCTGATTTGATTGTCTTCTCTTTTGATTTGGATCTATCTTTATCAGGCGACTTCTTCCTCGATGACTTGCTACTGGTGCCATTTCTTTTATCATCTCTTTTATCACTGCAGAAACATCAGAAGAAAACAACACTTGAAATTATTATTTATGTAAGAATATTCAATATAGGACAGCAACATGCTGTATTTAAGAGTAATGCATCCAGAAAGCACTCTTTTCAAATCACTGGCACGAAGAACGCTCTAACCACTCAAACTGAACAAGCGAAGTCTTCTGAAACATTTGCAAGTCTTTTCTTTTGAAAATGTAGAAAAAAGTAGAAGCCTAGAGAAAACTTATGTCAATCCCATACTTACAACTCTCGAAACTGATAGCGCAGATGTGCAAATGTTGCTTTTTCTAAGGAAGATCTAAGAAGTAGAAAATAATAGGGCCACATGAAATTAGCTACGTACCTTTTCCTATCGCGGTCCCTTTCTCTATCCCTGCTACGATCCCTTTTAGTGTCACGTTCTCTGCTACGACTGCGCTTTCTTTTTGAGGACTTCGAAGGCCTATCCCGACTCCTGGATCTGGAACGTCTTCGTTTACGATCTGGTGATGCCGATCTACTGTGAGATCGTCTCCTCTCGCGATCCCTATCACGATCACGCCTAAAACCAATAAAACGTTTACTCATGTTATTTATTTTTATTCATGTGTCTATGATCATAGTTTTATAATAACGAAAAGGGATGCTTACCCGCTTCTAACCATGTCCTCAGAAATAGAAAAATGAGTCAATCATGTATTTAGACAAAATTTACAAGTTTCACTTCAGTCAGACAGTTCAGACACGCACACCACACAAGCAAGATGACATTTTGTTTCTTAATGTTTTTTTTTCTGTTTCTTTGTTATTTTTAAATTTAATTTTTAGCTCTGGCTTGTTTGAGTTCTACTTGTTTGCGTTCAGTGGCTCAGCCTGCCTAGCATGACCGATTTATATCGCGTGATATAGCATTTTATCGACACTCAACTGTCAAATTCTTTTGTCTTTTTGACAGTTGAACGTGATAAAACGCTATATCACGCATAGATATAGTATATTAAAAGGGGTAGATGCGCTACCGAGCGACCGGGTGTAAGGGATAGATATATTATGACGTCAAAATATGGGGTTGCCATGATCAGAAAAAGTACCCTTAACGTAGCATCCGTTAATGTGCAGATTACTAGTTAAAGCACGGAAATCGTCTACTTTAAGAAAAATTTCGGTACTATTATGTATTCTGTGCTTTAAGGGATTGTCAACCACGTGGTCTCCATACAAACGGCGATAACGTTTCCCACCCTCTAAACCTTAACCTACAGCAATGAATTTTTGGTATGTTTTTGAAATGCCTAAAAACTAGGGCTGTACGTTTTGATTTTTAAAATATTCATTGTAGATTTGAAAATATTGGCACTTCTGTGTTTTGTATGAAATCACTAAAATGCAAATATTTCGAAATCTATTATAAATATTTAAAAAATCAAAACGTACAGCCCTAGTATTTAGGCATTTCAAAAAAATACCAAAAATTAATTACTGTAGGTTAAGGTTTAGAGGGTGGGAAACGTTATCGCCGTTTGTATGGAGACCACGTGGTTGACAATCCTCTTAACTGACTCGACCAGTTAATCTGCAGATTAACGGATTCCGTACTTTAACGGTAACATACGTATACATAGAATAGAAATGGAAATAAACTTTATTCGCAGTAATTGTGGTACAACAGAGATATTAATAAAATGTTTAGACAATTCGCCATTTCCAGCATGCAAAAACTCAGTATAATTATAAATGGTATTAAGAAAAATAAAAACACGTCTTCCCTGCTAAAATCGAACTAAAGTTAAATAACAATCGTCATTGCAGTCGGGACGGGAGTACACACAACTGCCCTGCTAAAAAAAATAGAGATATAGTAGGGTAATATGCCTAGTTAACCGGCCGCCCCCAGTTATCCGGCCCCCCAACAGTTTTTCGAATAAAATAAGAAATTCGTGGCAATTTCTTAACAATTTGGATATTTTCCTGGCAGCACTGTTATCGATCTATCGAATGGTATGGACGCCACTAGCGAAACGTTACGTAATATTTTATAATTTGTGTTTCACGTTGAAGCCTACCGCATCTGGGTCGATTTCGCAAGTGGAGATAAAAAAAAAATAGTGGAGAGCTCTTGCCAAATAGTCAATATTGTCCTTCAGGGCATCGTTAAAAGGTAAATATTTAGTTTGTTCTCAAGGTATGTTGTTATTTATTACTATTTTAACGTTAAATAGGGCTTAATAAGCAGATATTTAGTAATATCAAGGGGGCCGCCTTACTAGACAACGAAACCACATGTTTCCAGTATACCGGCCGGGGGCCGGTTAACTGGGACTGAGCTCGATATATTGTTTTGTTTTTTTTTGTTAAAAGAGGGATTCCATAGAAGAATGTATAATGCTATCCCTTTTTATTTATTTTAAAGTACTTTGTGTCCAGTACTCGGCCGCCTAAATGTGCTTGTATAAGAAGTTGATTTTTTCTTTTTGTATGGAAACGGGTGGCCGGATCTACTGGGTGCTTGCCCAGTTTACCGGCCTCCTAGTATACACTAGGAGGCCGGTATACTGGCTATCCTGCAAAATACTCCCAGTACACCGGCCAGCTTTGAAATTTATCTACTAATAAAATTAATTGTGCGTCTCGTGAACAAGCGACGGCGACGTGTCCGCCATCCAGGTCGTTGACCCTCGCTGAATACCTATTTGTCTCTTGTTATTTCCGAAGTGTATGTCAGCGAATTACTCAAACGAACGCTACTGCATTGAACGATGTGTTTTTTTAAGCAGACTTGCCTATTAGCTAGACTTCTTTATTTCTACACTACACTTTAATACTAATCTATATATTATAATTAGAAAAAAATACACAAAAATATTATTATACCTATATTATTATTGAATACCAATCAATGTTATTGATTGTTAATATTATATTTTTTACAGATTATACGTACTTCCGGTCATTATCATAATACCCATAATATTTATTGTTATTGTTTATAAGAGACCTATTGACATTCGGCTTTAGAAACATTTTTTTTGTTAATTATTAAATTATTATTTGTTACCTATGTCTTCTTGAGCTCGGTGGCGCAATTGTTTAGCGCCTGGCCCAGCGATTGCGGAAGTTAAGCAACGTTCGCAAGGGTCGGTCATGGGATGGGTGACCAAAAATTTATTATCTCGAGCTCCTCCGTGCTTCGGAAGGCACGTTAAGCCGTAGGTCCCGGCTGCATTTCCAGTCGTTAACACCCACCAATCCGCATTGGGCCCGCGAGGTGGATTATGGCCCATCCTCCTTACCACCCATAAAGAAGGCCTGTGCCCCAGCAGTGGGGACGTCAAAAATGGCTGTTAGACATGTCTTCTTGATTACTTAAGGGTAATAAAATTATTAATCGAAGATTTAGATTTTCTATAAATTTTCCTATTCCTATATGAAAAACTGCAAGGCTGATTCCAGAATCAATATAAAGGTTCCAATTAATAGCAAATGTTAAATAAAAGTACAATCAACGATTTTTTTAACTCAAAAATAATAGTTCACATCACAAGCAAAGCCATAGGACAATACTTGTTAAGTATATTATCTGAAATTCAATTTCATACAAAACCAAAGAAAAATGGACCTTATTTAAACTGTAATAAGAGTCACAGGCCGCTTACTGGGCTAGCTTATCTTTTGCCCAGTATCCGGCCGTCATGTTCTTTGAAAGGCGGCCGGTATACTGGGCAAAGGGGGGCCGGAAATAGGAACAGGGGGGCCGGAAACTGGGCAAATCGTACTTTTTTGGAAAATAATTTCTAATGACAAAACCGACTGATGGAAATTTTCAAAAAAAATACAAGAAATTCTCAAGGATATATCCAACAACATAAAAAATAGTTGGGATCATTACTATTTGTTAAATTTAAGTTACAACTGTTCAAAATCAACAACTGCCTTAAACGGCCGGAAACTGGCACTTTACCCTAAACTAGCTTTGGTTCGCTCAGGTAGTTGATATTGAGATTGTGTGGTTAATGGAATAAAAAGATAAACTTTAAATTAAAACAGGTAAAGTCTTTATTAAACGTTGGAATACAGAACTTTTTTTATTAATGTTAGTTTTTCTGTTTTTCGGAAACAATTTTTTTCAAAATGTTTTGAACAAATTCGTGTGTGGCACCCAATTCTTTTTTCTAGTTGCTTCTATACATTTTTCACGAGTTTTATCTTCCGTCGGAAATCTGGAAAAATCAAATCGCTTGAAATTCCCTGAAATATGGGGTAATTTTTGGGGAAAATTTTCTATATAGTAGGCATCCGGAAATCGAATTATAAACCTACTGATTTTAGTGGACGTCAACGCTAAGCTGACTTCTACTATTACGTAGATGTACGCAATTTTACCGGTTTGCATGTCAAATGTTTACGAGGTTATTTTTAGAAATAATTTTTAGATTTTTCCTATTTATCAGGTTTTTCATGATATAACTAATGATTTAGCTCAGAAACTTGGTTCCTGTGAGATTTGAGAAAGAAATACGTGATCAAAATATAGAAAACAGTGTACTCACGCATGAAATGTAACGCCCGCTTCTTTCCTTTGATTGTTGCTTTTGCAGCCAAATATCGAACATCCCACCATTTTGAATGCTAGACACAAACACTACACATTCGATTTATAATAAATCTTCAATATTAATTAGGGAGTTATCCACAAAAACTTTAATTTCTCTGGCACTTTTGGTATAACCCCACTTGTTTGTTTTGCTTAGTTGATCTCTGCCAATAACCCGACCATGAAAAAAAGTCCGGTCGGTGATAGAGAAAAAACATGACACTCTTCTCCATTTCCTCCTATAGGAATCTTAATAAGACGATCTCGCTCTATCAAAGCATGTCAGACCCTTGATATCACGCGATATAAATCGGTCATGCTAGGCAGGCAGAGTGCGGTGTTTGCTTTTTTCTATTCAGCGACCGGTTTCATTTGACATACATTGCTACTTTTCTTTACTATGTTTTTTTTACCCCAAAAAGAAGAAGCAATGTCAGCAGCATCTGTCAAATGAGACCGGTCGCGCTAGGTGGTTTCTAATTAGATAATCAGCCCGCCGAATGATCATGAACTTTTTAATGTCATTAATATTACAAAGTCTTCGTTTTCCAGTTGAAATACGAATAATTTAAACTTTCCTTTATTCTGAATCAAATATAATCCGTTTTTTGAGGATCTACCATTATCATTTTAAAAATTAGACACAAAAACATCATGACCTCGACATTTTTTCACAAACGTTTAGACAAACGTTCAGCCCCCTTACTATGAGCTCTTAAAGCAGGGTTTATATTGAACTGTCTTTCTTTTTCGTACTATGACCGCAACGGTTAGTATGAAAGCAGGCCTTAAGCAGTCCTGTTTAAGGCCTGCTTTTGAACTGAACGGTTTCTTATTTGCTGATGGTAAGCCCCCAGGGGCCTTACTATTAGTTAATACTCATAGTAAGGCCCCAGGGCGCTTGTCAAGCATCGCTCCTAGACGATCAAAATGTGATTGACAAGCAATGCAATGTAAATGATTGACAAGCAATTTTAATCGTTTAGGGGGTCCATAAGAGCTCATAGTAAGGCCCCTGACGTATGGAACGTATCTCAAAGCGATAGCCAAAGCTATAGCAATGCTCTATCTGTCCTTGTCATATCATAACACGATGACAAGGACGGAGAGTGCACTGACGTCATAATGCTCTGACGTTTGGAACGGGATGGTTGTGTCAACCGAACGTCACGCTCTAATGTTTGGAACGCCCGCCGCCGCGCCGTTAGGTTTTGGTTGTGGTTAAGCCGCGATTACATACGCCGATTTAGCATACCAATTTCGGGTTGCCACTCGTACTTGACAATAAAATATTGTATAAGGCCGGCCACACACAGACGTAATCACGTAACGGAATCTCGAAACGGAATCCCGATTCGGAATTCCGAACGCAGCAATTGCATACAAAATCTATGGGCCTGCCACACACATGCGTTAACATTCCGTACGTAATTTTATTCCGTACGTTATTCCACATGAGAGCCCGTGCGTTCGGAATCTCGCACGGAAAAAATGCATTCCGAACGCAAGACTACCATATATTTTGTATTGGTCGCCACACACAACCGTTTTTATTCCGTACACACGCACGGCCTATGTGTTATTTGTTTAAATTAATTGTTAAAACTTATTATACGGGTGGCAATGGTATGCTAGATTGGATGTAATCGCGGCTTTAGGTTGCACTCGGAGTGTAGGGTTGCGTTCAGGGGCCTTACTATGAGCTCTTATAGCAGGACTTATATTGAACGGCATTACTTTTTCGTACCATGACCTCGATTTAGCAGGCCTGCGGAGGGCCACACACGCTCTTAAACCGTTCACCATTTTTTATGTATGGACGAAGCGTACCATGACGCACGGTTTGACAGTTTGGGAGCTGTTTTAGAGCGTCTGTAATGTCAAATAAAGCAATTCATAAAAAGTTCCTACGTGATCAACTTTTTCAAAATTGTTTAGTGTATTTAGTTAAGTTTGGTGTGAGAATTTTAAGATTTGTGAATTTCTTTTAATGTTTATTATTTAACAGTTGGATAAAGGCAACGCGACGTCTTCATATGTTGTTGATTATCACTAAAATAAAAAGAAACGATGAGAGATGAGACCCTATAAATAAGTACCTAATTAGCATCACATGTTATGTTATTATGAATAATAATAATCAAATAAAGAAGAAAATGATTATTGCTCGCTTCAACAAAGTGCTCCAAATTTGAATGATTTAGACAATGCAAAAACGATTTCGAAAAATAAAGGTATTCATTTTGGTGAAACTGATAAAGTGCTTCGATCGTACTGTGACTCAGATTTCGCGGGGGATTCAGACACTAGGCGTAGGTAGCACGTCGGTTTACGTGATTTGGCTGAACGGTGGACCAGTGGCATGGAGCTCAAGAAAGCAGCCGATCGTAGCGCTGTCAAGTACGGAAGCAGAGTTTATAGCCGCAGCAGAATGCTGCAAAGAACTCCTGTTCATCAGTGATTTCATATTTGAAATGACCAATGAGAAATTAGAAATAGAAATGAAAGTGGACAACCAGTCAGCGATTTGACTTATGAAGAAAGGAATTATGAATAAAAGAAGTAAACACATAGATGTGAGATACTATACTACCTAAAAGATCAGATTGATGCAAATAGAATAACAGTCAAATACTGTCCAACGGGTTCGCAGATAGCAGATATACTCACACACAACTCACAAAGTGTTTGTCGCCAGTGGAGTTTGAAAGGTGTCAAAGAAAACTTGTATCAGAGTGAGTGTTAGGTAGTGATAAGTGCGGGAAAAAGTGAAATAAGTGCGTTTTCGATCAATATGTGGGGAATTAGTATGCAAGTTGTATAGGGTGTAAGATTTGTATAAGAAAGATGTAAAAGCGTGATGTAAACTTAAGAAGCCCAGTCAATTCACATTATCAGTTAAAGAGTTAAGGGGGTGCATATAAAGGGGGTGTATCTTGGCATATGTAATGATTCATTTAAGGGGGTGTGGAAATATAAAAGTAAGTGAATCATTAACTTCAGAATTTTAAATAAACAACGGCAACATAAAACGGTGAATAACTTAAACTTTGGGAAGTTACTGTACAAAACTATTTTGTTAGATTGGTCTTAAGTTTCTATCACATTTACTTTTTATAATTGAAGATTTGTATTTGGTTGTTTGTATTTGTGTTTGTTTGTATTTTGTATGTCAGTTAGATTAGTTAGATATTCGAGTGAGGAAGTAACTTGACAGTGTGAGATGACTAAGTTATTTATGATGTGTAATAAGATAGGTCGAGTAGGAGTTAAAGTTAATTGAAAGGTTTGGTTTTTGAGATGTAGTAAGTAGCTCGAGAAGTGTTGTAACGGGTTATAGGAATGGAGAGGCAGATAGAAAGTTTTGGAATGTTTGCAGTGTTTCAATGTTTGGGATACGTTAGGTCAAATGTTATGTTAAGGGGTAGACAGGGGAAATGAGAGATAGATAACTTGAGATAGGTTTTGTAACTGTTGGTAGGAAGCTTTTAAGAAGTGTATAAGTCTGATTAGACAGATATTATAATTTGAAATTTAGTAGTGCTGTACAGATAGTTAGAAAACTGTTTTAATAAGTATGGTCAGCATATGCAGCAGATTGAGGGAGGCTTTCGACCTCCATGCATTGCTCTATGGTACATTCGAAGTTTAAGCTTGACAATCTGCTTTACATGCGACAAGAATGTCATTGCTTTGACGCACTTCCGCACTTCTTGTGAAACCGTTGTAATGTTTGGTTGGTGACATAAGCTTGTAGAGCTTATTCAATTCTCAAGCTTACGCGCTCACTAGACATGAAATAAAACCCTTTTAACGGATACTAGCCCCCAGTGACCACGGCAGCTGCAAAGGTGCCGAAAAAAATCAGAAATCAAACCAAATACCTACTACCTAATAATCAAAGAACATTTAATGAAATTGCGCTAGTATCCGTTAAAAGTGTTTTATTTCTTGTAGAGCTTAGTAATGCTATGTGTTTAAAATGTTTGTAAAGTAAGATAAAATAGAGTCCGTGTCAATAAATGTGTGAACAAAAGTCTCTTGGTCTCATTTATGTACATTTAAACAGATGTAATTATCAAATTAATGGTGTGCAATGATATTGAAAATAAAAAACTGAAATAATATAGGTAAGTTTAATTTGTTTTATGGACTTGCGACATTTTATTAGAGCACGCACCATATTTATTTTTATGTGCGATTTACGCACATAAAAATAAATATGAAGTTGTAATACTTTATTTGCAATGTTCTCTTTGAAAAAACTAGTAAGTATCCGTTATATTATTTTTCATCAATTTAGAACGTCGTCGTGTAGCAGACAGAATACTATCCCCGCCAATTGGTAATGCGCAGGAACCTTGTCACATTAACATCCACATCGACGTGATCCGCAACTAAAAATGCCATGAAACAAGAAAATTCTTAACAGGTAATATAATTATTATTTATTGAATTATTATTTTCAGTAAGATTTACAATACATTTTTGAGGTTACTACATTCTGCCAGACAAATCTCTGAGTCATAGATCGAGATTGAGTACATTTTTTAACCATGAAAAGTAAAATATGGCGATCGATGACTCAGAGATTTGTCTGGCAGAATGGACCCATCAACTTGTAAAGCGCTATCCACAGACTAATAAGAGATACTACTAGTTTTCGCATTACGTCTAAAAAGCATTAGTGATCTGTGACAAACCATGCCAGAGACAAACTAACCGTTCACCTCGAGTCAAAACAATCTTTAAGCCGTTCACCTAAAAGACGGTCATGGTACCGATTTAAGCAATTTTGTTTAAGGCCTGCTTTTGAACTGAACGTATTAAGGATGGTTTCTTATGTGCTGATGGTAAGCCTCCAGAACGTTTGAGCGTCGGTTGTTTGGTTGTTTTATAACTCGCTCTAACTAAGGTTTGGAACTACTAAGAACTTTAAATGTCAATGTCAATACAAATTCTTCCTTTTTTCATTTGGAATACGAATAATTTAAACTTTTCTTTATACTAAATCAAATAAAATCCGTTTTTTGAGGATCTACAATGATTATTTTGAAAATTAGACATAAAACATCAAAAATACAAAATAATGTCAGTCAAATGACATTGACATTTTTTCTATAGACAAACGTCAGAGCGTTTTACAACCATCATTTTTGATGGTTGTTTGGTTGCAACGCTCTGACGTTTGGAACGACACGCGGGTCTACCGGCTAAAAACAATGAAGTTAATGTTAACTGTAAGTATGTGATACATTGCTACTTCGTTTTGGCACAAATAAAAACTTACCAAAGAAAAGAAGCAATGTATCACATACTTACAGTTAACATTAACTTCATTATTTTTAGCCGGTAGACCCGACGGTTGTGTCAACCGAACGTCACGCTCAAATGTTTGGAACGACGTTAGAGCGTTCGGTTGTGGATAGGTTGCACTCGGAGTGTAGGTTTGGAACGCGCCTTAGGTTTGGAACGCGCCTTAGGTTCGGAACTCAGCACACTGGCTTAAAAAACTTTGCATCCAAGCCACATCCAAAGCCAAGTCTTTAAAAAAAACATCTGACATGCATGAACTGACAGTTGACCGGTTTTTTGTGTCAAAAAACAAAACATAACCTCTCTCTTGTGCTTCTTTTCTTGCAAACGTAGTGATTTTATTCTCTTTGCTTCTTGCTATTGCAGTTTTAAATAAGAAGAGTAATTTTAAATTAAAACTTTAAAACACTTTGAAACATGGCAGATGATGGTGAGAATGTGAGTATTTACTAAAAAAATATTTGATTAATATATTACCTATTATTATTTTTATACTCTACTTATTGGCTTCCACTATTGCCTAATCAAAACATTATAATAAACCGTTCATGTTATTTGGTAACATGAACGGTTTTTATTTTGAAGTAGACTTCAACCAGTTCCTTTTTGTAGAATATACTTGCATAATATTATTACTTGAGATAGATATAAAATACAATCTAATATTACAGGTGTCAGTTATGACTGTGAAAGAACCTCTGGACCTAATCAGACTTAGTTTAGATGAAAGGATCTACGTAAAGATGAGAAATGAAAGAGAACTACGTGGGAAACTTCATGTAAGTACATATTTTAATGTATAATATTAAATAATATTAAAATGACTTTGACTTTATAGTTTTAAATAGCTTTAGCACTGCAAGCTTTGATCATCTATACCTACAAGGTACCTATAGATGATCGAAGACTGCAACTTATATAGAAAGTACAATTTTTGTATGGCTTTCCTATTTGATATAACATCTAACATTTCATATTAGTATTATTTTCCTATTTCGGTTTAAACAGTTTAAGCACTGCATTTGTTAAAGGAAGTGTAATTTTCATTTTGGTATGGCTATACTGTCTGACCTAAAATTTGTATATCACTCTACTTTCCAACTTCACCACTTTATCTTAAAGAATCTTTCGACTTTCGATCCTCTTCTTCACTGCGTACTCTGCGTTCTTCTTCTAATCTCACCCTCAATATTCCCCGTCATTCCACTGATTTCCTTTCCTATTCATTCTCTGTGCATGCTGTCCGTTTGTGGAACGCACTTCCAGAGGGCATCCGTAAAGCTCCTATCCTGAGATCTTTCAAAGATCAAGTTAGAACGCATTTCCTTTCTCCCACCTAATACTACTTTTTTTCTGATATCTCCTTTTCAACTTTCATTTTATATACATACACTTTCTCTTCCCTTTATTTATGTATATCTATATCTATTGTCCTTCTAGTATTTATGCACCCCTCCCCTCTTTTCTCTTCCCCTTAATATTTTTCTACTCAAGGTTGCCTGGAAGAGACTGCTACGTAGCAGTAAGGCCACCTTTTGTGTATTGTTTATTGTTGTTTATTTATTAGGAACACCAGCATTTGTTTACACTATTACTTACACTAACTTAAAATAACATCTACTTATTTATGTACTTATTTGTGTACTTTTTTTTTTTTGTGCTCTGTTTTTATTTGCAATCAGTTGAACTTTTAGCAAATGTGCTGGTTTATGTAAGTAATTGTCATTGCGGGTGAACTCTCCACTGAGAGTTTCTCCCCCTCAGGTTCTTCGAGCATTACTCCAGTTGAAGTATGTCTTTTCTTTTAAGCCTTTTTATGTAGCTACGACTGGTCAGTTGTTTTGCTAGTGCATTGGGATGTTTTTCAAGGCGATTACGGTATTTTTCAGAGTTACTTTGAATTTCTTCCTTTACTGTGTTCATTCCCAGATGTTTATGTATCTCTGCGTTTGTGATGTACCAGGGCACTTCAGCTATATTACGCAGAATAATGTTTTGCATTCTTTGTAACATGGATATGTTGGAGTTGCAGGCGCTTCCCCAGAGTTGGATACCATACATCCACACCGGTTTTAGCGTGCTTTTGTATATTAGCAGTTTGTTATCTGTCGATAGTTTGGTGTTTCGTCCAACAAGCCAGTACAGATTCTTGTATTTCAGGTTAAGTTCCTCTCTTTTAGCCTTTATGTGCTGCTTCCATGTTAGGCGCCTATCCAGATGCATGCCTAGATATTTTACGCTGTCTCTGTGCGGTAGTATGGCATCTTCCAGTTGGACTGGTGGACAGTTTCCTCTCTTAAGGGTAAACGTGACATGGACTGATTTCGAGGCGCTAGCTTTAATTCGCCACCTTTGGAGCCATTTCCCTATCTCATTTAATCCATATTGTAGGTTCAGAGAAGCTTTAGCAGGGTCTTTATCGTTAGCTAGAATTGCTGTATCATCAGCGTATGTGGCGATGGTGACTCCTGGTACGACGGGTATATCTGCAGTGTACAGTGTGTAAAGAATTGGACCTAGGACTGATCCCTGTGGTACACCTGCGTTAATCTTGCATAATATAATAAATAAATAAAAAAAAAAAAAATAATAAGGATGATGTTGCTTCTCCCTCCTTGACTTGAAACAGTCGTGTTGTTATATAGGACTTCAGTAGCGGAAAGTAGCTATGTGGAAGAGCATTTTTAATCTTGTATAAGAGTCCTTTATGCCACACACGGTCAAACGCTTGTTGCACGTCCAGGAATGCGGACGAGCAGTATTCCTTGTTCTCCAGTGCGTTTCGGATCTTGTCACATACTCTGTGTGTTTGTTCGATGGTTGAGTGCTGCTGTCTGAACCCAAACTGATTGTCAGGTATAATATTGTTTTCCATGAGTATAGGCATAATCCTTCTAAGCAAAACTTTTTCAAATAATTTTGATAATATTGGTAGTAAACTGATGGGTCTGTAGGAGGTTACATCATTCCCTGGCTTTCCAGCTTTGTGAATCATAATTATTTGAGAAATCTTCCACTGCTCTGGAAAGTGCTGTGTCCTCAGTATGCCATTGAATAAGATCGTGATGAATACTATTGCCTTCTTTGGTAGTTCCTTAAGAATTTCTTTTGTAACTAAGTCAAATCCCGGCGCCTTCTTATCTTTAAGATCTTTAATGAGTCTCCAAACTTCTTTGACTGTTACCGGTTTTGGCGGTGGCGATAGTTGGTATGCCTGGTGTAGTGACAACTCTATTGTATCTTCATATTCCGGGTCATGTGATTGGTTTGGGGTAAACACTTGCTCAAGGTGTTTAGCAAAAGTGTCGACTTTCTCTTGACTTGTTTTAGCCCAGCTGTTATCAGTTTTCCTTATAGGGAACTTGGCTTCCTGAGGCATATTGTATGTTTTAGTGAATTTCCATAAAGAATAACCTGTCGAAGCAGTTGCAGTTAGAGATTCCAGTTTTGCTTGGAGGGTGTCGTCGCTCCACTGCAGCAGCATTTGCCTTAGTTCAGAGGCAGACCTATCTAGGTTCATTTTGTCTTCTCTGTGTCTGGTTTGATGCCACATACGGCGATACCTTCGTTTGTGTACTTGTACGTACTTATTTGTGTACTTGTGCATGTTTATTGTTTTGTCTTTGTCTAGTGCGCAATAAAGCGTTTTATTATTATTATTATTTTAATGTTATTAACTTAAAATAACATCTACTTATTTATGTACTTATTTGTGTACTTGTACGTACTTATTTGTGTACTTGTGCATGTTTATTGTTTTGTCTTTGTCTAGTGCGCAATAAAGCGTTTTATTATTATTATTATTTTAATGTTATTATTGTTTACTTATCACAGGCTTACGACCAGCATCTAAACATGGTACTTGGAGATGCAGAGGAGACCATAACAACAGTAGAAATTGATGAAGAAACCTATGAAGAGGTGTACAGAACAACAAAGAGGAACATACCGATGTTGTTTGTCAGAGGTGACGGAGTCATACTTGTATCTCCACCAGTTCGTGTAGGCTTGTAGATAATAGAAAGTAAATTTAGTTTAAATAAAATCTAATTTTTAACTTTCTTACTTTTTTTCATATGTAGAAAATCTCAAATTTTGTAATCAACAATGGTTAAACATGAATTAACATGATGCTTCAATTTATATCATGCAATGCAACACTTTTCAAAACAAAAAAATGATGGCGGCGGGAGAGGGGCGCGCGCTATTGGTCGCTCGCAAGTGCACATGCACGAACTTATCTCCACTCCGTCGAAAGAGAGATTTTTATTAATGCATTGCATGGAATCTTAAGACCTGCAAATCGCCGTTTACTGTAGTTGAGTAAATGAAAATCGAAAAAGCAGAGGATTAAAAACGAATATTAAATTGTATTTAGGTGGAGGTTAATTTATTATTAGTTTTACTTATTTTAGTATTGACAATGATATTAAATGTAAAGATACCCGCGCTTCACAATGGCAAGACAAAAGTCAGGTAATTGCCCGACTTTCAATTAGTCGGGCACAGTCTCGCGACACGGTAACACACGCGGCTCTCGTCAATCAGAAGCAATAAAATTGTGAAATACCATTGAAAAATGTCTTCTTGCGTCTTTAGATGATTTACAAATAGGGATGTTGACTAACGAATAAAATAACGAAATACTAATAAAAATCGTAAACATATTAAACTTTTAGAGTAGCTTGTATACCTCTTGTTTTTATATATTGCATATTATTTGTTTTATGACCCTTCAAAGTTGGGTGGACAAGTCCATTTAAAAAGTATAAAATTTATTAAAATAAATGATACCTTTAATTAGTCCGTAAAATGTATAGCAAATTTGTCTAAGAAACCATTTTGATAAACACAATATTTAATATAGCTGCTGAACAAATTTCCTATGCGTTGCATACAAACTAGCACGGCGTGACGTCATAACGTGCAAGCCATTAGTATGGAGCGTTTTTGATCGAGTCCATTTGTGTGCATTTCACACTGTGATATCTCGGGCAGTTTTCATGCTAGCGAATTAATTCTTTTACCAATGTTTTTTTTTGAGAGGTAATTTATGTAACATAAAATAAAAAAAATAGTCAACATCCCTATTATACAGCAACGGTCAGAGATCGGAAAAATGCTTTATTTCACACGTAAGTACTGTATTTAATAAAAATATGTATTTTCTATTACTTTATTCGGCCATATTGTACAAAGAGCGAGCCGTCTGCTTTGCGTGTGGGAGTGAAGGAGACAGCTGACGCGCTGTCAATTGGCAGCCAATGCGCATGCAGCGGCCAATGTGTGTATCTATAGTACCTTTACGCTGTTTTAAATAGCAATGATGTTGGCGCATAACCTATCTTTACATTTAATATCATTGAGTATTGATGAATTCTTATAAAAAATGCAGTAGGTACCTAAATCTACCTTCTTATATTTTTATAAAGTTCTAAAAACAAGAGACAAAAAATATAAAAAAGCAACAATATTTTTTAAACACAACCAGTGGCAGTATTTTTTATTATGTATCATAATTTATTTATCTATTGGGCTATTATTAACAAAAACATTTTGAAGTGACTAAAACAATGTATAGGCTAAAATTACTAGGTATCAGATTATACGAACTAAAAGTGAGACGCAATTAAACTCTCATTTCCTAAAATTAAAAGATGTTTGAGACAGTAGGTACTAGGTACACACACGCACCCACCACGACAAAGTTTTGACACTCGTCCTGGATGTCTGTCCCGCTCACATAAGTGCGATGTGAGCGGGACAGACTTCGCGCGCTATCGCGAGATTTTGAACAAAATTATGTCGTGTCGTGGTGCGCAATGCGCATGTAAAGCTTTGTCCACACTTGTATCATTTTGGCGTATCAGATCACCGTATCTTTAGCATACATCGCTAGTTTGGTTGGTGGTACGTTGGAGTGATACTGTATCAAAGAGACGATGTATGACAAAGATACGGTGATCTGATACGCCAAAATGATACAAGTGTGGACAAAGCTTAAGGCTATCGCAGGAGGAAGCTTCAATCGGCGCCAGCGTCTCCAACGTTCTCGCTAGAAGAGACTTCAGAGTCAGACGTCGTCGGATGGTTTTCTTTACCGCGATGAACCCGTCTATCCAGACGACATTTGTAAAGCTCGGCTTCATCTGAGCACTCAATAGTGATGATTTGCCTAAAAAAGTTAATACAATGATAGATAAATGTCAGTAAGATATTCCTCAATCTTCAATGGCGGGCGATGGACACTATTCTTACCGTACTAGATTCCTAAGAACACCACAACGCTGTGATACTGTTATCACGATATCTTCTACCAATTTTGGGTCCAAGAATTTCTTAAAAAACTTATCGGCAGAAGCTTTAAACCTTTTTCCAGTTAACGAATGCGTTGCTAACACCCTGAAATTAGATGTTCCATTATTTTAATGAAAAAATAACGCCAAAGATACCTACTTTTGAAATATATTTTTTACCGGCGCGGAAACACAGCTTGCAAGAGTTGTTTTGTAGCAGATGAATAAGATGTCCAATCAATTTCTTCTATCAAGATGGCTGGTACGCGGGCATTTCCATTTCCGATGGGAATCTGTTAAGGATCAGAAGTTGGTACCTTAACAAAACTGGCATCTTTGATAATTATTCTCAAATAATCAGTTGTTCTTACCATTTCATCATCTACAGTGGTCGACTGCGCAGATTCTCTACGTATGCGCGGAGAGATCGCTTTTGCCGTCTCATCAACAGCTGCTGCATTCATTGAGGTCATGGGTACATCCACGCTCTCACTACTGGATTGGTTTTCAACTTCGATTGAATTATTAGTATCATGAGCATTCATTCTCATTCTTGGACCTAGCACATATGCCATTTTGTCTAATATTTCTCGCGGGAAACAAGCTAACGCTTCTCTATCTCTATTTGTTGTCGATTTGCTTAGCTCACAAAAAGCGTTGCGAAGGATGTGAAATTGTTTCTCCATTTCATCAAGTAGACTATTTGGTTTAGAGTTATCTTGGTGATCGGTCTGTTGTGCTTGGTTTATTTTGGGCATATACTCATTTGGGACGAATTTCGGCATAGGAGTATTGCACATCATTTCATGACGCGAACTTGACCCTCCATGTAAGTCACAAGAGATGTTTGGCGGTTGTCGGTGGTAGTCATTACCAGCACGCGTTAGATCATAATATCTATTGAGATCTGACAGTCCCGGTGAATCCGCCGCTACTACCTACAAAAGAAATTAAAATAAAAAGGTTTCTTAGGTGATAATAATAGGTTAAGATTATATTTACCCTATTTTCATAGAATTTTATTGGAGTCGGATAAAGTTTTTGAGTGTATTAAAATTCGCCGCAGACAGGGGATTGTTGAGAGAGTCTATTACGTTTGCTATTGCTCTGACCCTGAAATAATAAAAAAAAATCCTAGAATTTGCTTCGCGAAAATTTGTTTTGCGTCACACCGCGCAACGTTGTCAAATATTATTTTATGAAGCTGAACGAATGATTTACCTCATCATATTCCACATCACTACCGCCTTCATCTAAGAAAACAGTCTGACTCGGAAAATTGCTCATGAAATTGTTAAGACCATTTGATAGTTCTCGGCCTGGGAGAATGGATACGTTACGTTTCTCTTGTCCATTGTTGGCATGATCCTGAAAAAGGTTGAAATAAAATACTTTTTCTCACTTATGCTCTGAAATCTTATCATTCCATTTGAAAAAGGAATGCGGGGCGTTCCACATTTCCGAGGGGGTCTGGTTCATCACATTCTAAATTTAAAATTCAGGCCAGGAATGAATTTCAATACTTACTTCCCGCACCACAGCACCAGTGCGGGAAGTAGGTACAGTGCGAAGATGATCTGGGTGGTCTGCGGCAACTTCTTTTTTTTGTTTTAGCTGTTCACAAAAACAAAAAAAGCAAAGGTACATTTGCACCATACAGCCATAACTTTAGTTCCTTTTTTCTGGCACGCAAGCCAACGACAAGATTATAAAGGTAAAATTATTTAATAGGTACTATAATAACGATACAATAAAAAAAATGGTGCGCACAGAGTATATTACTATAAGAATAAATAAATATTACATTGTATTGTACCAGATTTATCAGAGACAAAAATCCTCTAAGTAATCTTGAATTATGTACAGCGCCATCTACCGCCGAGAAGCGAAATGAGATGGATTTTTGCGTCTCGGCGGTAGATGGCGCTGCACGTAATTCAAGATTACTCAGAGGATTTGTCTATGATAGATCTCATTTTGCTTTTCGGCGCTTCGAGCGATTAAACTGCTGGAATGCACCCAAAAAAAAAAAAACTGGCGGGAATAATTTTCAGCGGTATATTTGATATCGATACAGTTTATATTGTGTAATAAATAACAAAATGAGTTCTGACAGTGAAATAGATACGGCAATTGAATGTACGCCACCAAGTTTGAGAGCAGAAGCAAAATTAATAATATAAAACTTACTGCCATCAAAATCAAAAGAAAGATATATCAAATGCTATAACCAGTTCATGGTTTGGAAAACTGGAAAAAGTTTTTTTAATTTTTTTTCCTCGCATTTCTTGAGAAAAGCACTATACAAGCCTTGTTCTGGAAGCTACTTGCATTGCCTCGAATGATTAAAGCCCTCGCCTGCGGCTCGGGCTTCAAACCATCCTCGACAATGCAATCGCTAGCTTCCCGTTCACGGCTGTAATGTACTATTAATTGGAATCAGTGTGAAACGAGATAGGTAACATAAAAAAACCGTTGGTGTTTTATTTCTTTTAGTGTGTAAAAATAGATATTATGATCATTTTTAACCGACTTCATCAAAAGGATTTTATCGTTGTTCGCGCGTATCTTCGACATTTATGGACCGATTTAGATAATTTTTTTTTTGTTCGATTGAGTTTTCTTGCGAGATGGTCCCATTTAATTTTTTTTCAAATCGGTTCAGTAGTTTACAAATAATCCTGAAAATACTATGATATCAACTAACTTGACAATTTTGTTATTTATGAACCGAATTAGATGATTTTTTTTGTTGGGGAAGGGATGTCGTTGTGTAGTCTTTTTAACCGACTTCAAAAAAAGGAGGTAAGTTTTCAGTTTGTATGTATGTATGTTTCTCCGCGATTATCTCACGTTTGGCTGAGCCGATTTTTCTACCTAAATAATATACCTACACTACCTAATGCAGAAGGTACTTACACTAAAAATAAAAAAAATGTTTAAAAAACAAAAAACCGACTTCAAAAAACCTGCCTCTAAAAAAAAGGAAGAAATAATATACAAATCATTAGATACGCATTATCATTGTTATAATAAAACACGTCAATTGAAGTCGGGTGGGGCTTTTAGAATAAAAAAAAAGGAAGATGTTCTCCAGCCCCACCCGACTTTAATGTTTTAGTAAAGACGTGTTTTATTATAACAATGATAATGCGTATCTAATGATTTGTATATTATTTCTTCCTTTTTTTTAGAGGCAGGTTTTTTGAAGTCGGTTTTTTGTTTTTTAAACAATTTTATATTTACCACCTGATTATTCACCACTGTCTCCTCATCAATATAAACCGTTTGTCTCTGAAGCACAATGTTTAGATTGCTACGTATATTTGATTGCACAATGCTTTCGGCTTGAGAAGATTTTCCTTTTCCATCGATGACAAACTGGAAGAAACAGGCAACGAAGGTTATTAAGTACCTAATAGCTACCTCTAATAAGTTCTCATCACCATCAGTCCATTCAAAATCCATTGTCTTTTTACAGTTAATTGTGATAAATCTGGCCTTTCATAAGGAAAATCCATAACGATGGTGTGTTTAGAAGGACAGACTAGACCACACAGGCCCTTAGCGGAATATAAAGAAGCAGTAGCTTCTAGCTCTTATAAGCACTACCTATAATAACCTATCGTTATTATTATTAAAAATACCTTTTCTTCCGGATCACTGTATTCTTCGTCCACGTAGACCACTTCTTTCTGTTGTCTTTGCATACAGCTACAGTTATGCGGTTCTTGGCGTTCATCCTGTACTAAGTTTGGTTGGTTGGGTATATCAAGTTGGCCCCTTTCGTAGTTATCAGATTGATTCTGGAATTATGAAATTTAATTATAAAATATAAAACGAAAACGCGGTTGTAGCATCGATTCAATACCTGACAAACAAAAAACGGAGGTAGGTAATTGCGTTGATGCTTAAATTTGTCGTGTCGTAAATCAGAAATCCGAAATACCTATTTATTAACAAAGTATAGCACTGACTATAGTCAGTTAATACTTATCACATAAGATCGATAGGTATTTTTTTTGCAAAAAAAAAAGGGCAAATCATTACTGCTTTTTTCTTAGCTCAAATATTTTACATTTCTTAATTAGTTAGTACCTAATTGTTTTATCTTTAAGTACCTGTTCTACAATCATCTCATTGTCATCCTCATCGATGAACACCTGTTGGTTAGAACTAGGTGGCATAATAATTTGTGACCTCTCAGTGTTTAGTACGCTGACTATCTGTAAATAAAATAAATACTTAGTATCCAGATATCGATACGAACAAACTTATGCCATGCTAACAACGAGCGAAAGAGTTCGTCATCGGTATTGCCCACTATATACTGCTACTACTTAATGCTGATAAGTTTCTTGCGCCCGTTCTTCTTGTCAGTTAAAAAAGTCTGGAACGAGTGGTAGGAAATAGACGATTCAAAAGTTCTTAATAATTAAGTTTATTTGAATAAAGCTTATTTGACTTTGACTTTTGAGTCTCTGGTTCGAATCCCGGTAGGGACATAAATGGTTTAATAATGAGCTTAATTTTTTTTTCTCAATTCTCCGTTATTTACAAGTTAATTACTTACTGTTTATGTTTATGATTGGTGTAAGGTATCCAAAATTTATGATTTCTATTTTCTACTGAGGAAAAAACTTTTGTAGCATTAGTACCAAATAGCATCCATAGGATATGATAATTGACTCTAATAAATTAGAAAAAAATGAGACTCGCCCGTAGCACCCCAGCAGACGGGATCCCTTCTGAGTCTTTTCTAATATTTTAATTATCTTAGTATAAAAATAGCATTGTGAATGCCTAAAATCTATAAATTCAATAAATAGAGTCTAATACTTACGATACGGTTTTGATCACTCTTACATACACGTGCTGTGCGTCGGAGCGCATCCTGGTTTGCATTTATCTCTCTTTGCCGGCCTAAAAGGTGTGACTTGTCGCCTGCAAAGTATGAGCATGATAAATATTGGTAGAATTCGCTATCCTAATTCCTAGGCCCTTTGGCCGCCAACGAAATGATAATTATTGGTAGAATTCGCTAGCCTAAGTTCTTTGGCCGCCAACGAAACCAATGCTACTACGTAAGCTACGGGTGAGGAATTATTTTCTTGCTACGAAACTATATAGCTACTTTTTCATCCTACGAAATAGTTTCGTGTCGTACAAACGCCTACGAAACCAATGCTACCTAACTGCATGGCCCCCTAGCCAAAGTAACATTTGCAAATCTTCGTTATCGCTTCGCTTTCGAAACACGTATGGGATTGACATAAGGTTTCGTTAACTATCGAATTTTAAAACGTCAAATCCATACATTTTTCGGAGCGAAACGATACCGAAAATTTGTAAATGTGACATATCTCCAGTTACGTTACGTGTAAAGAATTATGTTCGCACAGAAATCCGCGGGCTGATTATCTAATTAAAAACCACCTAGCGACCGGTCTCATTTGACAGATGAATATGATACATTGCTTCTTCTTTTTGGGGTAAAAAAAACATACCAAAGAAAAGTAGCAATGTATGTCAAATGAAACCGATACCCTTCGGCCGCCTACGAAACCAACCCTGAGCGATTACAGCTGAGAGAATTCAGTGTCGGACATTGTCTGATTTTTTTTTATAACGTACTTATGTACTGCACACGGCACATGTTAGTATTTTTCGTTTTTTATGTTTTTCGCGGTTTAACTGTATAACCTGACGTGCTGTCGTGTGTATCTAAACACTAACATTTACCACACCACATACCACAACTATGGGGCTGGCTTGGCCCGAGATTTGTTCCTAGCGCGACTTCTATTATCTTTATTTATACTTATTTTAAGGTAGACAAACTGTTCCACACTGTTAACACACTATAAATAAAAACACCGTAACCTGCGATCTCCAATACTTTCGCCATCCTAGCTTGCCTTCCTTTCTTCCGAATCAGGATAGTATCGCCCGCAACCATTTCTGGATCTCCATATTTCTTAGGATTTATACACACCACGTCTGTGTTCGATAAATAACCAGTAGTCAATACCCATTTCACCAAAACCCAAAAACGAACCATTTTGAACACAACTACTCACAACGACATGTAACGGGCGAATGAAATTAAATACAATTCATTCATTCATCATTGAAAGGACGGTTGGGTAAAAAGTTGCAAAAAATTTACCCTCTTGTTACGGATGTCTGGGTTGGGAGTAGGTAGTTGTTCCCTTTCATTTCAAAAGGAATAAAGACAATTTGAATCAACAATGTCGTTACACTGCATTGTACTTATTCGTATTACAAATAATTTATGTTGAAATGATATTGCCAATGTTTTGTGTTTTATTTTGTAATAATACAATTTTAATAAATAACGATCACGAAATGTCATTGAACATAATTTTCCCCCGAGCTAACTTTATTATATATAATAAAAAACAATGAACAGACCAAATAATTAGGTAGTTTTATTTGCGAAAATGAATATAAGTAGGTACCAATAGTATGATTTGTCCAGAATATTTATTAAATTTTTTTCTTTACTTTTAATAATACGGTAGGTATTACAAAAAAATATTTTATTCGGAGATGGATGACGGGGAAGTCTCTTCAGACGGGGTTGAATTTGGAGGTCTGTCATTCTCCCGTTTCTGGCGACACTTGAACTGTTGCCGCTTCCGGTACAGCTTCGCTTCATCAGTACACTTGATTGTGATGCAGTTCCTGGTGATGAATAATAAAATAAATTAATAGAAACAATTTATTGTATAAGTAATCTTTCGGGTTAACATTTTAAAGGCACATCGGAGTAGGCTCATGTACTTATCTATTTTAACACGTTTTTAGGGTTTCGTACCAAAATGGTAAAAAAGGAATCCTTATGGTGTGACTCAGTCTGTCTGTCTGTCACAGCTGGATATCTAGAGAACTACTAATGGTATCAACTTGAAATTTGGAATAGTTTAAAATGACAGTTGTCCAACTATTTTGCAAATAAGAAAGAAATAAAAAAATAAATATTTTTTACAACAGGGACCGAAAAGGGGTGTTAAAAAAATTTAAGTAAAGCGACTAGGGCATGTGGGGTATCTTAAGAAAGAGCACTGTTTGCACATTTTAAATCATTTTTCTTAGGCCGCATAGTTTTTGACTTATGATGAAAAATGTAAAAAAAAATACCGTTCTCCGCCCTTATCTCGGAAGTTTGCAAAGAGAAAAATCTAAAATAATTCTATGTGATAGTAGTTTATGTAAAGATTACAGGAAAAATAAAGCGATGTCTCAATATAACACAATTTTTTAGAAATTCAACAAACAAACAAAAATTAATTAGTTCCTCTACCAGTCAACAGATGGCCCTGACCTATATAAAATTAAATTAGTTCCACTATCGGTCAAGAGATGGCGCTGGCCTGAGAAAAAAAATAGTTCCACTATCGGCCAAGAGATGGTGCTGACCTAATACTGCAATTATAATTTTATTGTTCTTCAGCTCTGCAGTGTATTTATTATGATGGTACCTACGGAAACCCTCGGTGCGCGAGTCCGACTCGCTCTTGACCGGTTTTTCCGTTCGTATTGAAATGTCGGGGTAAGATAACTAGGTTACACTATGTTGTGTGGCGAAAAAGCGTTCTCTTATGATTAATGCTAACTAGGATTAACATAAGAAGGATAGAACTAAAGATAAATTTTAATACATTCCAATCAGATACCTACATAAATGCCTTTTATGTGGTAGTAGGTACTTAGTGAACATACCGAACTAAACGCTTAGGCACTCCGCATTGTGTTGACACAGTCAGTACGATATCCTCCACCAATCTGGGATCCAAACATTGCTTCGCTGGCTTATTGGCGAAAGCTGGAGATTGTTTGCCTGTCAGCGAATGAGTTGCTAACACTCTGAAATATAATGTTTAAGTTAATCATTCATAATTTATTAATGATCGTAATAAACAAAAGGTTACGAAGAAATACCTTCGCGAGAAAACCGCCTGTAAAAGCTGTCTTGTAGCTGAAGTATACGATGTCCAATTCATTTCTTTTAGCAGCCTCTGTGGTACCCACACATATCCGTTTCCTATTGATACCTTTGTTAAAGAAAGTTTCATTAACAACGTGAAAAAAATATATCATTAAAGTTTTTTTGTTATTTATTATTTTTCACTACGTACCATATCCTGTCTGACATTATTAGGTGTTTGCATTAATTGATTTGATGGAGGAGAAATCTCTCTGGAATCTTCTACATTTTCTTTCGGTTCTTCGCTTTCGTTCTTCAACGCTTCTACACCATTAATTTTTTTCTGCTGATCATCCTCACAATTAACATCTTCTTGAAATGTAACTGTTTCATTCCTCATATTTACAACATGTTGTTCCGCTTCTTCATCAGTATCATAGCCTAAAGCACGGTTTAACTCAGGAAGTTCAGCTATTATATCACTAAACCCCTCAACTCCTCCAAACATTCCAACAAAACCTCTGTAGATCTGTTTAAGTAAGTTTTTACAGTCAGTTTCTAGAAATACTTGCAATTGATTGCGCTGATCTTGTATTGGTACTTCAGGATCAGTCTGTACACTTCGATCTCTTTTGAATTTTGTGCCACGTTGTGAAAAATAATAGCGCTGATTACATTCCATTGTGGGACGTTTATGTATGGAGTTCACTAGATCGTGTTCTCTGTGCTGTAATGAGAAGCGTTTCTTCTGTGCTGGGTAATCGTGAATGAACCTGCGGTAAAGCTGGTTGTTCTGTAACAAAAAAAATAGTTGTAATCAACAACCAAAACGTCCAAAACACTAGCATAGTAACGTGTAATAGAATATTAATATAAGATTCTTGATAGTAACTTATATGATGACGCGACAGATAAACTTCGCTAAAAACTTAGGTAGTTATTTAGGTAGATCAAAAAGGTTAGATACAAAAATAAAAAATATTTTACCTCTTCGTTCGCCTGCGCAAAAGCAACTTCAGCAGGTAAATCTGGTTGCACGGAACTTGGAGGGCGGCTGTGCGACTCATGATCTGTAGAGTCGTGGTTCTAAAAAAAACAATCTATTTAAAACTAGCGACCGCCCGCGACTTCGTCTGCGTGGAAAGTTATTTCTCTATCCCTCGGGAAAAGTATTTTTTCGGGATGAATGGTACCTAATGTCCTTCTCTGTACCCCTGACAACGTGTATGCAAAATTTCATGATGATCGGTCGTGAGTTCGTTACGTGAAGGCGTAACCAACAAACAAACAAACAAACGGACTTTCGCATTTATAATATTAGTAAGGATTAGTAAAAAACGAATGTACCTATATCCATAGCTAATTGCTTTTATGATCTTTCCAGTAACTTACTTGATTATCAGATTCCTCATATAAAGACCGTGATAGATGGTTCCGGATACTTTTTATTTGATCTTCCAGGAGAGTTTTATGCTCCAATAAAGTCTGTTTTATGCCTAAAATGTAAAAGCAACCAATTAAATACGATATTACAAGAGAGAAAAGTGTTATGTACAAATTTTTTTCTAGAAAATTAAAAAAGAAGATTTTTCAATTAACTACTAATTGATGAAGTTTTTTACCACCTAATTTCATTCATACCTATTGTTTAAATATAGTTACCGTAAAAAACAGATTCCTATGAGTAAATAGTTCTAATGAAAATATTACATAAATTCGTCATAGGAAAGACATCAACGCAATCTGACTTTTTTCGCTTGTTTTATCTGCTTCCGAGGTTTATGGCAGTTTTAAATCAATATAACTAACATATAAGAATTGGAGATTTTCACTCAATAAAGGAAAGTATTTTGTTATAACCTAGGTAAAATATGTGTTGTAACACCAAGAAAATATTTCGCTGTAGAAAAAAAAACTGTTCCGTTAAGACGTTTAACTTCAAAAGCAGCAATCTATAAGATTCGTTTTTAAACAATAAACAATTTGAGCGAGGTTTACAGCTCACTGAGCCATTATAGGTACTTACTTAGTTATATTTAGGTACCTACACACAATAATAATACATTGCTGCCTACTCCCGATTCCCGATTCCAAAGTAAAATACAAATACTTAGATATGGGACAATAAGTATATAGACAAATTATTTTCCAAATTGACCCAGCCGGAAATCGAACCTGGGACCTCAGAGATGTCAACGTCATGAAAACCGGTGTTCCAAACCACTTATGACCACGGAGTTCGTTGAAATTACTCATAATTCGATGATCTCAATAAAATATTTACCAGAAATCCTTAAAATGTGTCCCTGACGTGGATGAGGCTCCCCTCTCTTCAATATCAGTATATCACTTCCTATTCTTAGATTAGCACCATGGTACTTTTCAGGGATAATGGACACTATATCATATTCGGGAATAAGACATTTATCAATCCACTCCACTAACAGAAACACGTAAGACATTGCTGATATTCTAAGATATTTCGGTAGTGCAGTTAAACTGCATGTGAGTTGCACTGCGGCTGCGGCAGAATGCGAAATGGAGTAGATTTTACCCTAGCTAGGAACACAGGTAAATTTTTTGTTCAATAGCGACACGGTTTTTGTTTACGCATAGTACACTGGAGGTGGCAGAACAGTATGTCTCGTGATTTTTATCACATAGAATTTATGATAAGTTTTCCTCTCTTTCATAAATATTATTTGAGATAAGTACTTAGATTGCAGGCGCTTTTGATTTTTCACAGATTAGTAGTCACAATGAATATTCATTCGAACGTTATTGATGTTTACTAGTTAAGTTTTGTGGAATTGGGATGATGACTAATGAATAAAATAACGAAATACTTACTAATAAAAATCGTAAACATATTAAACTTTTAGAGTAGGTAGCTTGTATACCTCTTGGTTTTATATATTGCATATTATTTGTTTTATGACCCTTCAAAGTTGGGTGGACAAGTCCATTTAAAAAGTATACAATTTATTAAAATAAATAATACCTTTAATTAGTCCGTAAAATGTATATGTAGTTAATTTGTCTAAGAAACCATTTTGATAAACACAATATTTAATATAGCTGCCAAACAAATTTCCTACGCGTTGCATACAAACTACTCAGGCGTGACGTCATAATTGAGTAGCCGTAGTGAGTTAGTATGGAGCGTTTTTGGGCGAGTCCATTTGTGTGCCGGGCAGCTTTCATGCTACCGAAATAATTATTTTACCAATGTTTCTTTTTTTGAGAGGTAATTTATGTAACATAACATAAAAAAAGTTGTCATCATCCCAATTGCCAAAGATGTTATACTGATCCAGAGATAATTGTTTTTGGCTAAAGACGACGACACGTACCGACAAGACAACAATTGGAAACGAACCCCAGCGTTAACTCAAATTACTTTATACAACCTTTTGCATTTGCACAGATGTTTGATTTGTTCTAATGTAGACAATCATTGTTTAAAGAATAACTTGGTTCAAAATTAATTACGATATGATATATAACGATTTCGTTATATTGTTATATTTATTATAGTTGGATGCAAAAGCTTTCGCGAATGTGTAACATGTAACATGACGTCATGAATAATAACACCACGCTGTTTTTACCTATATACTTATACCGATATGTCATTAAAGGTTTTCTATATATTGTTTTCACGACGTAATGATGAAAATATTAAATACTTTTAATTTATTTGTATTGTTTGTTATTGATAATAATTTTTGGTATTGTTCATGTAATTTCCGACACAATCACAATCTAAAATATAAATTAAGTCGGGTACATACTTCCCCATTATAAATAAAGTTTAGCTTATTTTGTTTGTACGAGTAGGTACCTACGTTCAGTATTTTTAAACAATAGGATGGATTCTCTACCTGACTCTAAAAGGTCTTTCTTAGTGCTTTATGACTTGACCATTGCAAGAAACTGTAATCTCTAACCCCACTCTTTTAAGGGTGTTGTATTTAAATTAAGGAAACATTCATGTTGGAATTTATTCTTTTGCGTACTTTCGTCCTGACAGGAGGCAATTCAGTTAGACCATTTTACCCTTATCTCACCAATAGGTACCAGTGACCAGTGAAGTTTCACCTGCCTGCATTAAGAATTCGGTAAGTTTGTTTACTATTATAAAAAAAGTTAATAAAATAATTTTAATTTCAAATAAGATGCACATTTAACATGTTTTCTTGCAGTTAAAGTTTTGATTTTACCTCACAACCATTAGCAAAACAATAGAGCATTGGAATATATACTATCCCCGCCAATTGGTAATGCGCCTGGCGGTCATTTTTTTAACTTCATAAAGGAAAAACAAATCTTATCGAAAATAATAATTCAATAAGTAAATTTTCTTGTTTCATGTCATTTTTAGTTGCGGATGACGTTAACGTGGATGTTAATGTGACAAGGTTCATGCGCGTTAGCAATTGGCGGGGTTTGTAATATAAAATACCACGTTTGGTTGGCAAAAGATTTACAGATAATCGAAGCCTTATCTTTACTGTTTTTGTATCTATCCGAGAGCAAAGTTTGAAATATCTTTTTCGTGATTTTCTTTGCCTAGATAAGTTAGGTTTATCGTTTGGTACCTATATTGTGCGCAGAGCTATGGGTCTGACTACAAACTCTTCGCCGATGCCAGGCACTCGAATCGCGGAGGCAGCACAAGCGTTGCTGCTTCTATCGGGAGCCGCCTCTGAAGTCATTTCATCAAAACGTAAGCACTTGACTACAATTTGCAGAGATTTTTTTTGCTCTGCTGTATTATAACCGACTTCATGAATATTTTTTGACATTAGAAAACTATAAAGTTTGATAAAAATAGTTAGAAACTACGATTTAGTTGTATTCTATCGATCCCTTAAAAAACTATAATTTTCAACGCTACGATCTAGATGTAAGTAGGTACTATGCAATCTTACGATGAGTCTGAATCAAACACACCTATAGGTAACTATTATAGTTAGGTACAGGATGGGCACTAAAAATAACAATTTCTTTCTTTATCTTCCAGCAACATCTGAAGATATAGAAAAAGACGCTTTGTTAGCTCTGACTAACCACTTTTATCCGACGCCAGCCGTAAGTTTCTTTTACACGTAAATAATTTCTAATATGACAAGATTCACAACATGTTTTTTATTACACTAAGATTAAATAATTCTATTATAATATGACAGGATTCACAACATTTTTTTTATTACACTAAGATTAAATAATTCTGTTATAATATGACAAGATTCACAACATGTTTTTTATTAAACTTAGATTAAATAATTCTATTCTAATATGACAAGATTCACAACATGTTTTTATTACACTAAGATTAAATAATTCTATTCTAATATGACAAGATTCACAACATGTTTTTATTACACTAAGATTAAATAATTCTATTATAATATGACAAGATTCACAACATTTTTTTTAGTTGTCTCCACCGTCCCGTTCTATTCTGAAACCGAAGCACAATGAAGTGAAAATGGACTTGACTGCTTCATCTATTCCTTCAGAAGACCAAACATTACCCGTAATGCATAATGAATCAACAGATCTCATAGAAAATGGAAGGAAAACAAGACATTCGTCTCGACATAACTCGCTACATGAGGATGTTCGAAAGTCAGTAATCAGAAATTGCAGAAAAATATTTGCGAACGCAAATGAAGAAACTCTACCTTACTTGCGCGATGAATTAGGGAAATTCATATTAGAACTCTATTCGAAAGGAATCTGCGACGAAGAATTAGCAAATATAAGGAATAAAGTAAGCTTTGTTAAATGAAACGAACTATAATATGCTATCTTGATATCTAACAATCTTTACATAATAAATATTTCGTTTTAGGAAACAACAACTAAGCGTTACGCAGAGTCACCAACGGTATCTTTTGATGATTCGTCAGATAACATTGATAAGTCACAAGAGCTTAAAGAAAATTTTACCCGGAAACTTAGTTACAAGGGGCCTAGCGGAGATTCATTGGTAAGATGTTTTCTAGATGTGGAAAAATAAAAACTCTAATAAAATGAATATTTATATCCTAAATCTTTACTTATTTGAATATTACAGATGCGAAAGTAAGTTTGTTTGTTTGTTAGTTACGCCTTCACGACCTTCACGTCCTAACTTACTTAACCGATCATCATGAAATTTTGCATACGTATTGTCAGGGGTAGGTACAGAAAAGAACATAAGGCTACTTTTCATCTAGAAAAAATAAACTGTTCCCGAGGGTTGCAAAAAATAATTTAAGACGAATCATAAATAAAAATTAACGTAAATAATAAACTGGCCACCTTATTGTAAGTCGCGGAAAAAAGCGAAACTGCCATAAAAACTATTTCCACGTGAACGAAGTCGCGGGAAAAACTAGTATTCAATTATTTTAGTTTCAAGCGGGCCTGATAAACTAATACCTATTTTTATTACAGCTTACCTATATCCTGTATGTTACAATTTTTTATTTTGTTTATTAGATCCCTATTGGAAACGGCCACGCGAAAGTCCAAGCTAGAGTGTTGCGGCACATGAACTGGGGATCATACACTGCTTGCACGAGAAAGCTTCTCACTGCAGTGTTCTCAAGAGAGTAAGCATTAAACAGCACGCTGAAATTTTAATCATTTATTCCCGCAGTGGGGAACTAGGAACCAACTCTGGTATTTCGCAAAAAAATCAGCTGTTCCATACAAATGCGCAGCATCTACTCGACCTTAATGTAAGGAACAGCTGATTTTTTTGCGATATCAGAGTTGGCCCCATAGTAAAAGTTGCTTGTAATCATGAGTGGAACCAAATTATTATTTGACGTATTGTTGTTACCTTACTTATTTTATAAAGTGAAATAACAATGCCTGCAATGCCAAATACACATTTTTGAAAAAAGATTGACTTGATTTATCAGTCCCTAAAATAATGTAGAATTTTTTTTTTAAAGTTTTTATAATTTTGTAATTTTTCACTAAACAGCCATCCAATAAGACACCTAAAATCTTAGAACTATAATAAAAAGAAACCTTAACTATAGGTAGTTCTCTAGTTATGTGATTATCAGTTTTCCAAAATAAGAAGTATTAGTATAGTTATGAATTAAAAACGATAAAATTATCAATAATTTCTACTATGAAAATTGCTTCCAGCGTTGTACGTACAGTCACGAGCAATATCATGTACACACCATAGAACTTTGTTACATTACGTTTTGAATAACGTAAGGTATAACATTATTGATAGATTGAATGTGACATAGTTCTAAAGTGTGTACATATTATTGCTCGTGACTGTACGGCCCGTTAAGAAATTAGGTCTCCTACATACTTTTTATTACTAAGTAATTCTTTGATTGAATGGACCTAACTATTACAAAATGCTATTCTTCATGTTATTATTGTGTTTCTTTTTCAGTGTACTGGCTACACATTCTCTGACTGGCAAGTCGTCCCCAGCATTCCCGGATAAGCCAGCGAAAAAGAAATTGGACCCACTTTTAGTCAACGATATTATCAAGACCATCGTTGACAAGTGTGATGTGTCTGAAAGCCAAGTGAGGTTAGTAAAAACATACACTTCTTCCACCTTCCTTTTTTGAAATCGGTTAAAAAAATAAAATGGCCACCGTATTTTAATTAATACGATGGCCATTTTATTTTTAAAAAAATAAAATGGCCACCGTATTTTAATTAATACGATGGCCATTTTATTTTTTTATACCGTATAATGGTAATTTGTTGGTAATTATTTCGTACAACTTTTTGTTCTATTTTTTTCGTTATTGTAATTTCAAGTGCCAAAAAATATGTCCGATTCTATACTGTTAGATAATACCCAGCACATTTTTATTTAAAAATCGAAAATCAGTTCAGTAGCAACGAACACAGTTGCTTTAAAATTAACTCTTCAACGCCCGGAAAATGAGACACAATAGAAAATCTATTGTGTCTCGGTCGCCAGCGACCGCTCCGGCGTTAATGAATTAAAATGTAAAAATAAAGTTTTAATATTTAATTTGATATTATTTTCCTTACCATTTTCAACTTATATTCAGGTTTTTTTTTAATTTACTTCACTTCACTAACCTTTTATTGAGTAGAGATAATGCTTTACCCCGTGCCTGGCAAGCAACGGGGTTATGTGGGGCTCGATCCGATTGAAGCCATGCCCACTAAACTCCCTACTATGTCCTATAAGCATTATTAGGGCGAATGATTTATTCAAGTAGAGGTACATTACTTAGTGTGTTTGACGTTAACCTAAAATCAACTAAAACCAACACACATGCCATGCCACCTCTACTCCACTAAATACTCGCCCTAATGCGAACTAGGCTTAAGACTACCCTGGACGAGCGATTATTTTCATAAGCATATTTTTTCAGGACTAGCATAACTACCAAATGTGCGGACGAAAGCAAGATGTTCCGCACACGAGAGCAAAAGGAAACTAAGGGCAAAGGTCGTGGGAAAAGATCTCGCGAAAACATTCCGCCATCAACGTCCGACTCCGACGACTGATCGAGCACAGCCAAAGTAACATTTGCAAATCTTCGTTAGCGCTTCGCTTTCGAAACTTTATGGGATTGACATAAGGTTTCGTTAACTATCGAATTTTAAAACGACAAATCCATACATTTTTCGGAGAGAAGCGATAGGGGAAATTTGTAAATGTGCCATTGGCTACAGGCTCTGATCACAAGACAAGACAATGCCGAACTTTCCTCAAATCACGCCTTTATTTGTTAATCTTAACCTTCATCATCATCATGACAGCTCATTTCAGTCCACTGCAGCCTGCAGTGGCAGTCCTTTGATGAAGGATGATTTGTAGTAAATAAAAGATAGGTACAAACTTACATTAATTTGATGAGATTATTTTGTTTTCTATTTTTTATCATGTACATTTTTAATATAATAAAAAAATCTATCTTATAATAGACAAAAATAAAGAATGTTTTAAAAAATAAACTATTTTTATTCGAACACTATAACTCTTATTACCTAATATTATGAAGAAAATTAACAGAGTTTTTGGGTTGTTACATATACCTACAAATAGACAATATTTTTTGTAAAAAAGCCGCTGTAATTCCTCTTGAAAGAAAGGGTTCAAATTATGCAAAATCAACAAAACAGTATTTTTTCGCCTGCATAAAGGGGCTTTGATATTACTGAGTGCCTACCTAATAAAAATAACAATTCGTAACCAATCATAATAAGTTTCGGAGCACAAATTTTAATTTTTGACCAAATCTAGGTATTTCAAGCAATACAGACTAGTTCCTGTGTTATGTTTTAATGAGTTTACCCAATTCGTAATTTTTACGAATGCGCAATATGACTATGACGCGAATAGCGAGTTGCTATCCTAGTAGCGTACCTACCAAAATAATATGACGGTAAAAAAATCTAACAGCTTGTTAAGGCCTTAAGGTGGGTAAAATACCAATATTCAATTCAAATTATTGAAAGATTACGCGCGTGAAGCTATCATGGAAAAAATATATAATGTACTTGAAATAATGCACAATAGATTTAATTGAAAGCATTTATAAAAATGTTACCACCTTTAATGTAAAAAAATATTCCTTGGACCCTGTTTCTGGTCTATTTGCAAAATTTCTCGGAAACAGAACATTCGTTTACTTATGTTAAAACCAACCATAAAAATCGGCGTTTTAATACCTACAATCTTAATTGAACAGATTTTTTTTAACTAACTTAAAAGCGAAGAAAAGTAATAAAAACATGTAAAAATTGAGAATTCGGTGCAAGTTCTCAACGCAACCGCCGCCGCCGCGTTGGTGGAACGCGCACTGATTTATTTTATTTGAACCCAAAGTGAGTAGAGTTACGTCACAGAATATATAATAGTACTAACGTACAGAAGTCGGACCCCGCGAGGACCATCAAATAATAAGCTACTCTCGCTGCACGGCAATAAAGTACAATTTCAAACTGCACAACGCTGCGTGGATAAAATTATATGCACCTACGAAGAAGAAAGAGAGGCGTCTCTTTCTGTCGCATAGCTCTGTCTCAACCGACACATTTCGGGGTTGCTACTCGCTAGTTACTGATATCATAGAAAACATTCGTTATGCCCATGAATAAATAATGAAATTACTATAATAGGTACCTACTTATAAAATAAAATAAATCTACCTAATAGGTTAGCTGAGCATATTTAAAGAGCATAAATAATAAGTATTTCTAAGTAGTTAGAGAAGCTCGATGGCGCAGTGGTATAGCGCCTGGCCCAACGATTGCGGAGGTTAAGCAACTTTTGCAAGGGTCAGTTATGGGATGGGTGAAAAAAAATAGTATTTTTTAGCTTTTTTCTTTACTGGTGCCATATTTCGAACTTCGATACAACTAAGTATGTAAATATTATTAGGTGTTAACTTTCACTGCTTGTGACGTCACACGGCAACCCCTATAAATACGGCTGCCGTCGGAGCGTTCACTCATTTGACGGTTGGCTGTCGTGCGTAGCGGTTGTCTGGTGATCGGCGCAATTTGCAGTAAGTCGTATCCTATTTTAGTTATTTGCTATTTTTGGTGAAGTGAAGTGTTTTATTTCGATTATTTGCGGAATAAAGGTTGATTTAAGTTGATGTCTGTGTTAAATTAAAAACTAATTAAACTACGTGTCGGTTTGTAAATTGTCTTTTTTTTTAATAATCTCGGCTTCTGATTCCTAAAATCAGAAGTGGGATTGGCTTTCGTCCACTTTATTCACGTTCCATGTTTTTCGTTGAATTACCGTTAAAATTTGAATTTCTTTCTGAAAAATCAACCTTTATTTCGAAAACATGCCGCGACCATCGCGTTCACGTGATGATTCAGGCGTATCACCACCTCATAGAGCTAGACGGACACGCAGCAAATCGCGTCGTCACCATCGTAGGCCACGTTCACGTTCTCGCTCCCGTTCACGTCGCCATAGGACGCTGACTAGGGCGCATGAGCGTGACGATTCCGTTAAGAGAACTTTAGGCGCGATTATGTCAAGACTGAGTGCGATCGAGGGAAGTGCCAGGAGTGTGTCCCAAACTCCGTTACCGCCGCATCGTGGCGCCACACCTTAACGCGAAAATGTTGTTCCATCAGCAGCGCAGGCAATTGCTGATGCGCTTGTGCTAATTAATCAGACTAAACCACAAAATTATTATGTATCTAACTTTGACCCTTCGGTTCATAACTTTGAGGTGTGGTGTAGCGAGGTCGAACGCGCCAAGTTAGCCAACCGTTGGAGTGAATTGGAATGTTTGTCGCGGGTGGCCCACTGTTTAAAAGGAGATGCTAAGACCTGGTTAAACGCGTGGACCACTAACGACCGTTCCTGGTTTAATTTCGTAAAGGAATTTAGGTCGCTTTGCCCTCGAAAGCTCGATTATGCGAATATTCTTTTCGAGGTCATGAATACCACGTCTGACAGATTGACAAGGTACTCGTGTATAAAGATGATGTACTCCTTCTGAGTATGTCTATCGAGGAAGGAATTAATCTATTGCGTGACGTATTAAAGACTCTCACCGAAGCCGGATTTTCGATCAATCTTCGAAAGTGTTCGTTCCTAACTACAGAGGTCAAATATCTAGGCCGCGTTATCTCTCATGGTCAGGTTAGGCCGAACCTCAGGAAGATAGACGCATTGGTGAATGCACCTGTCCCCTCTAATGTGAAACAGGTTCGTCAATTCTTGGGTTTGGCGGGATACTTCCGGCGTTACATTAAGGATTACGCGACGAAAACTGCAAGTATTTCTCGCCTTACAAAAAGGATGTTAAGTTCCAATGGGGGCTTGAACAAGAACAGGTCCGGCATGATCTTGTGAAATGCCTTACAAGTGAGCCAATACTTGCAATTTTCGATCCGAATCTCGCTACAGAGCTCCATACGGATGCGAGTAGCGCTGGGTATGGCGCCGTACTGATGCAGACGCACAGTGATGGCAACAAGCGAGTGGTTGCTTACTTTAGTGAGGTGACGCAAGGCGCTGAAAGCAGATATATGGTGCCCTGGAAAGGGGAATGGTGTCCTGAAAGTTGTACAGCATTCTTCGAAAGTAAATTTCATATGTAAACCTGTGTTTCTATGTTACAGAATCTATTCACGCGTATGTATGAGTATGTGTGAGTTCCTAAAGTCTGAGGTGTGCCTGTTCGTGGCTGGTGGAGCCTGGTCCTGGTGGAGGCTGCCGTGGGCTGCTGCCTCAAGGAAGGACGCTCACCTGTGGGCCCGGATCGAGGGAGACCCGGCCTTGCAGATGCGCGACACCGCGCATGTTGGACTTCGGTCCTGCAGACACATAGCTGTATGTGTATTGGACTTCGGTCCTGCAGACACGTTGTTATATGTGTATTGGACTTCGGTCCTGCAGACACATCGCTGTATGTGTATTGGACTTCGGTCCTGCAGACACATCGCTGTATGTGTATTGGACTTCGGTCCTGCAGACACATCGCTGTATGTGTATTGGACTTCGGTCCTGCAGACACGTTGTTTTACGTGTATTGGACTTCGGTCCTGCAGACACATCGCTGTATGTGTATTGGACTTCGGTCCTGCAGACACATCGCTGTATGTGTATTGGACTCCGGTCCTGCAGACACGTTGTTAACGTGTGGGGTGGTTTCGTACGATCGTACCAAGTATGAGAATGGATGGCATACCTGTTTGATGAAGTATGCTATCGTGATGAATGTTTGACGTTGGACATTTTTATTCGATCTGTATGTTTGGTTGGAAGAGGGCCTCGGATGCGTGATGAATGAAAGACTAGGCAAGACGCCTGTGGCACTTTTAACTAAACTTTATTTTTCTATAACAGATAGCGATGACGAGGAGGATGACGCTGAAGCCGGACCATCTTCTGCTCCTGACGGCTTCAGACACCAACCAGAAGCGAGCGAGGGTGATGATGAAGATGCTGGCTCTTCCGTGACCCTGGCCGGCTGTTCGAGTGGGGCTGCTCAGGCTCAAGACCCCGCTGAAAACGTGCCCGAGGACGGTGCACCTTCAGGATAGGCCGTATTAGGTGTTAACTTTTACTGCTTGTGACGTCACACGGCAACCCCTATAAATACGGCTGCCGTCGGAGCGTTCACTCATTTGACGGTTGGCTGTCGTGCGTAGCGGTTGTCTGGTGATCGGCGCAATTTGCAGTAAGTCGTATCCTATTTTAGTTATTTGCTATTTTTGGTGAAGTGAAGTGTTTTATTTCGATTATTTGCGGAATAAAGGTTGATTTAAGTTGATGTCTGTGTTAAATTAAAAACTAATTAAACTACGTGTCGGTTTGTAAATTGTCTTTTTTTTTAATAATCTCGGCTTCTGATTCCTAAAAATATATATACAAAAAATACAATAAACTTTGGTAGGTAGGTAGGTACGTTAGTAATTAAGTATCAAAAACGAAGTGCATGCAGTTTCGCATTCGGCGCTTGACTGACTCGTTTCGTTCGTGACGTTCACGCGCTGCGCTCTCGTCGCTTGCACACGCCGCGCGTTTCGGTCGGCGCGGTGATATCCCTCGACAATGGCCCTCTTGGAGTGGGCCGCGAGCAGTAGGCTAATATAAAAGTTTAAGCGCGGAGTTATACCCCCCTGCTAGGTGATTGCGTAAAGTCAATCGTATTCATTTGACAGTTCATATTGTATCATAATATATGTCATCCCATACAAATTGCAGCCGATGGAATACGATATGAACTGTCAAATGAATACGATTACCTTACGCAATTCCACCCCTGGTTACGTTCCATTTCACTCCATCACGGATCAACCCGCTCGGATTGACCCACCTTAAGGCCTTAATGTATGTACAACCCAGTAAAGTAAAAAAAAAAATCATACATTTGATGAATTTTATAACGATCGGTCGCTGTATCTGGGTAGAAACCAAGAAGATTGTAGAAACGGACGGCCTGACCCTCAGATACTTTAGGCTTTTTTTTGTCTACTTCTACAACGAACTATATTTTACTGAGGTATTATTGTTTGTCGAAGGTATAGACCTTCGATCAAGAATATCCTAGATAACGATTCACGAACTAAAACAGTAGGTACGCAAAAATGGCACCTCAAATAGCGTCCCACCTACAAACTTGGCGCTTATTTTGTACATAATCACTACTTATTTTGTACAAACTGACATTTTATGTCACTTATTTTGTACAAAATAAGCTTATTTTGTACAAAAACACATCTTTTGTCACTTACTTTGTGCAAAATAAGCGCCCAGTTTGTAAATGGGACGCTATTTGAGGTGCCATTTTTGAGACTCTGACATGAATCTAGGATATTCTTGATCGAAGATCGATACATAATAATAAAACTGTAAATTCTAAATATTTGTGCGCGAATTACGCAAAAACCGCTGAACGGATTTTGATGGGCTTTTCACAGCTTGGTAGATTGAGGTCCAACTTAAAATCTAAGCTATGTCATCAAATTCAGGAGGGTGGAACCAGTGAAACAGCATGAAATCTCCGTAGTACTAGCTTTCATCATACACTAAAAAGGTAATTTAAACTGGTCGCTATATTTTTCTACTGTCCCCGAGGAGGAAGTCGCGGGCGGAAGCTAGTAAACTATTAGAACCTAAGCTTCAATTTTAAACAGTTTCACAAAAAATATTGTAGGGTTAGTACCTACCTAAGTACTTATAAATAACATATTAGTTTAAAGTTATATTTGAAAGTACGTTTTCTTTATTTTAGATTAGAATAGAATAGAATATTATTTATTAGCAACACATAGCACACACACAATAGGCACAAATAATTTAAACATAAATAAAAAAGAGAAAAAAAACAACAAGAAATACCGACAGTTACGTGCTATGTGATGCCAATACTGACCTCAAGCTCAGTATAAGCAGCAGACAACGTCTACTGCACTGGTATTCTGCAATTTAAGCTATGCAAAATAAAGATTATTTAAAGATTTGTCTTATTGCAAACAACTCAGTATTTATGAACAAATGGAAAAACCACACGCGGTGTTTTTTTACTTTACCTAACAGTTATTTTAAACAAAAGACATCAACGAGTTACAAACTTACAATCCGTAATGAATGAATAACAAGAAAAAAAAAAAAAAAATTAAAATTGATTTGCTAATATTAAAAATATAAGCGAAAATTGGTATAGTTTTATTAATTAGCTACCTTTAATACAATATTACTCAATTTTACTCTGCATCAAAAAATACGAGTAATTATTGTTAGACTCAAATTAGTTTATTCTTTCCAGTAACTAGCCGACAATAGCGGCTTACTTTCCGATATTGTTCCTATTGACCAGCTCTTCTGCACAATAACAAAACCGTGGTTTATTGCATAGCTTACAATTGGCAGAACAAAACAAATCATCCCCGTACCTGCTTAATCCCTGAAACAAAAGATTTCCACGTGGTATTTACCCCATCTCCGGTTCTTTTTACTTTATACTATCTTAATTTTGTATAAGTTAGGTCACTTCTTGTGTCCTACATCTTGGCATGGACCACTTTGAAAATCGCAATTCTGACTACATGGAAAATTTCTCCCCAATTAGTCCCAACTAGTCCTACTTTTTCGGAATTAGTCCCAAAAAGGACTGAAAGATATAAGCGATTTAAATGGTCCATGCCAAAGCAAACCTTCATTTTGGCAGGGACAGGCTATATCTTGTGAACCTAAACACCTAGCCAGGATCTGATTATTCAAAAAAAATCTCCCTTTTTTATGGATCCCGCAATGCCTAGAATCAAAACGAAATGAAGCGCCGTTCAAAAAATATAAAGGAATGATTTGGTCCCTGCCAAAATCAACCTACATCTTGGCGAGGACTTTTGAACCAGGTCACCTAGAGAAAATCTGATTATTGGAAACGATTCGTGTAAATTAGTCCCAATTAGTCCTAAAGCCACAAAATTAGTCCCCCTTTAGTTTAGGAGAAATTCCGTTTTTTTATATAAGTACAGTCATGTACAAAAGCGTACAGTAAAAATTAATTACATAAAACTATTCCGTTCCGTAATGCGCAGTGTTCCGATTGTAAAACATTAAGCACGAACTTTCGTAGATTGAGGAATGCACAAACAGTATCTGTGAACATAAGTTTTACAATCGGAACACTGCGCATTGCGGAACGGAATAAAGTTTTAAGCCCATATTACACTATCATGTATATATCATCCGAGATATATGTTTACTATCTTCGTCGGAGATAGCATCCGATAAATAATATATGATAGTGTAATATGCTCATGCCCCCCTAGCATGACCATCGAAACGCGATAATATGATATAGAGCTTAATCACGTTTAACTGCCATAAAACAATGGAATTTGACAGTCGAGTGTCGACAAAATGATATATCGTGTATTGTCGGTCATGCTAGGGGGGTCTTAGTTAGCCCTTCCTCCCTCCAGTTAAACGTGATAAATCACTAGGTACCATATCACGTTTCGGTGGTCATGCTAGGCTAAGAGGGAGGGATTGTAAGGGCGTTTTCCTACGAACAAACAATGACACGACACGATTGTCAACAGTGTTGCCAGAACGTACCAAAAAGTACAGTTGTCAGCACTATAGTGCTGACAACACTGTCGTGCAGCTTGTGAATCGTGTCGTATCGTTGTTCGTGGAAAAACGCGCTAAAGCCGCGTTTAAATAGACACAAAAACATGTTGAAAAACATGTTTTCAATTCAATGTTTCCGAAATATCTATCTGTGTCATCCATTTGAAGCAAAATGGACGAGACAGGTACCTAAATGTTGCGAAACATGTTGTCTGTGGCTCTTAACCAAGCCATACCACACCCAAAAAAATAGTTCGTTTTTGTCATACATTACATGCTGTGTTGCCGTTCTAGCGACATAGGAGCTGGATTAGCAGATTTTTTTAATATTTTTGTAATTTAGTCGCTAAAAAAAGTATAACTTACCTAATATATTTTAATGTTTTTAAGCAAAATTGTGAAAAATGAAATCCTATTACATATTTTCGTAGGTACCTACACCTTTGTTAATTATGTAGGTACTATTTGCCTATAATTATTAATAAATGAGTGCTTGATTTCATAAATTCGCTTTTATTTACACATTTTTATCAAAACTATTTTAATATTCTAGTGTCTTTTATCGATATTCTTAGTACCTACCTATTTTTTTCCAAATTTTTACACAAGTCAAAAGTTACTAGAAAAAAATGACAGGCATGAAAGGCAGTGTTGCCATTTTGTTTATTCAAATTTAGCATTTTTTCACCCCATTTTACATGTATGTGAACTTGGCATTTTGCATTATTTTAATTTTTTTTTAAATTAGGTTTAATTTTCAACTTTCGTCTATGACAACATTTTACGGGAAAACGGCAACACTGAATTGGCACTTGGCAGGTGTTTGAGGTGTTTTTTTTTTCGTTCTTTGGTTATTTGGTCGGTTTATTTATTTTTATTTTAGAGTGGTTTTAGAATCGATTAAGATGAAATAGCTAACTATATAATTTTTAAATTTGAGATTTTTGCATTCACAATGCTATTTTGCATGCTATTTTGAATGCAAAAAGCTCAAATTTAAAAAGTAATAAAAAAGGTAAATCACACGTTTTTACACTTTGGTGACAAGTATCTGTAAATGTACAATTATTATAAAAAAGTCATCTTATCAAAAAGTGTCATGTACCTACATATTATTGTATTTCTAATTATAATGAAAAAACTTATACGAACTGAATTTTTATTGGTTTTGAAGCCGCTGGTTTCGAACCATCTTTCTCAACAACTTTCACTATGAGACTTCTACGGTAAAAAAAAATCAGCTGTTCCATACAAAAGCTTTTTAAGTTTTTTTTTAAAGTACAATTAAATACATAATGATGGACAAATACATAAAAGTCCAATACCTTACTCTGTCAAAATGAAACAGCTGATTTTTATACGGAAATGGTTTAATCAATCGGCTCACAAACAAAAAAGTAAGACGCCATCTTGGCTTTTTATTTTTTAATATTTCATTATTATTTTCTAGTCAAAATAGTACCAGAAACAAAAAAGTTGGCCGCCATCTTGGATTTTTTAAATTGCGTTGCTGTTTTCTTGTCAAAATAGTACCAAAAACCGTGTTTCATCGAAATCGGCCTACAAACAAAAAAGTTGGCCGCCATCTTGGATTTTTATATTTTTAACATTGCGTTGCTGTTTTCTAGTCAAAATAGTAGCAAAAACCGAGTTTCATCGAAATCGGCCTACAAACAAAAAAGTTGGCCGCCATCTTGGATTTTTTATATTTTTAAAATTGCATTGCTGTATTCTTGTCAAAATAGTACCAAAAACCGAGTTTCATCGAAATCGGCCTACAAACAAAAAAGTTGGCCGCCATCTTGGATTTTTTATATTTTTAAAATTGCATTGCTGTATTCTTGTCAAAATAGTAGCAAAAACAGAGTTTCATCGAAATCGGCCTACAAACAAAAAAGTTGGCCGCCATCTTGGATTTTTTTATATTTTTAACATTGCATTGCTGTATTCTTGTCAAAATAGTAGCAAAAACCGAGTTTCATCGAAATCGGCCTACAAACAAAAAAGTTGGCCGCCATCTTGGATTTTTTATATTTTTAAAATTGCATTGCTGTATTCTTGTCAAAATAGTAGCAAAAACCGAGTTTCATCGAAATCCGCCTACAAATAAAAAAGTTGGCCGCCATCTTGGATTTTTTATATTTTTAACATTGCATTGCTGTATTCTTGTCAAAATAGTAGCAAAAACCGAGTTTCATCGAAATCGGCCTACAAACAAAAAAGTTGGCCGCCATCTTGTATTTTTTTAACATTTTACAGTTGTTATTTTCTTGTCAAACTAGAAAAAAAAACACCTGTTCCATACATAAGTACAATGCGTAGGTAGGTACTCCATCGAAATGTATGAAACAGCAGATTTTTTTTTCGATTTCAAGGTTGGTCCTATAATGAAAGTTGTACAGTTTGATGGTGTGTGTGAGCCCCAAGAGAGGTTTTAAATTAATTACAAATAACCCTGTATAGGTACAAAGTTTCAAGTGAACCCATTGAAGGAAGAAAATCACTCTCTAGGTACTCCAAATATGAATAGTTTCGAAAGAAAAGCAATATAACTTTAAAATTCAATTTTATACATGACCATTTCATATTTCTTTTGAAATTATTTTGTACGCGACTGTACATGTTTTTGATATAGTCCAGGAGCCCGGGATCAAAATACCTCTAAGAAATCATTTTTATTTTATAACTTAAAAATTAAGGTTTTGAGTTTTGAAAATGCATAAAAGTTACGTATTACTTTACGTTATACTTTTGTTTTACATTATACGTTAATAACACTTCATTATTTTAACACAAACACGCAAAAATAAAACAAGTTACAAACATCGTCACTAAATAGGAAGTCGGCTCCTGTACTATAAAAACCAAACTTTAATTCCGATTATCTCCTAAACTAAAGGGGGACTAATTTTGTGGCTTTAGGACTAATTGGGACTAATTTACACGAATCGTTTCCAATAATCAGATTTTCTCTAGGTGACCTGGTTCAAAAGTCCTCGCCAAGATGTAGGTTGATTTTGGCAGGGACCAAATCATTCCTTTATATTTTTTGAACGGCGCTTCATTTCGTTTTGATTCTAGGCATTGCGGGATCCATAAAAAAGGGAGATTTTTTTTGAATAATCAGATCCTGGCTAGGTGTTTAGGTTCACAAGATATAGCCTGTCCCTGCCAAAATGAAGGTTTGCTTTGGCATGGACCATTTAAATCGCTTATATCTTTCAGTCCTTTTTGGGACTAATTCCGAAAAAGTAGGACTAGTTGGGACTAATTGGGGAGAAATTTTCCATGTAGTCAGAATTGCGGTTTTCAAAGTGGTCCATGCCAAGATGTAGGACACTCACTTCTTAAAAAAACCTTCATTTCTTTAGTAACCCTAGATGTATTATGTGCCCTTAGTAGTACGAGTGTTAGCGATGTTTTTATTAAAACATAGTTTATAGTGAAGTGTTCAAAATGTGGTGGATGTGAATCAAATCGTTATATTGCTGATATTATACCTACAGTAAGTATTTATGTGCAGTGCATAGCATAGTTATCATCGTTTTTAAACTAAGTTTATGGCATGTAAATATATATTATTATGTTTTCATAAAGTAACTACACTACCTACCTAGCTAACGATAATTTTTGAAATATTTTTTCGGATCACTTTTTATAAAGGATTCCATTAGGAAAAACATGAAGGATAATATTAAACAAAAATCTAATTTAAAACTTAATAAATAACAGCTGAAAAATATGATGCCTACCTAGGTAGGTATATCGCTGAAACGAAGAATTATATTGTTTGTGTTTCTACTATTTTGAAGTTTTTATTTGTCGCACTTACCTTAGTAGGTACCTAGGTAACTAGAATTTTCCGACAAGAAAAGAATGCTATGAAAATCTCAAATGTTTCAGACTATTGAAGAAAGAAGAAAGGAAAAGTTTAAAAGCATAAAATACTTTTCACTCCTCTTGCTCAAAAAGTGCGTCATTGTAAAGTACAAGAGTCGAGATAAAATAGCATAATAAGCCCTAGGGGATAAAGTTTTTTCTTTTTTAATGTTTGTCTATTACCAATGAGCGTACTAAAACGAAAAAGTCTTTATTCATAATCACGAATAAAAACTCGCTCGACTTAATACTGGGGGTCTATTACGAAAAGTTTAATGCGATACACGCAGCTGCGTCCGTGCTTCGTTCTGATAAATTCCTATTACAAAGCACTTGCGTATGCGATATTGCAAAGTGATTGCGTAAATTTGTCAGTTTCTCTCTAGTGGATCCGTCATTATTCGTTCAATAGACTATGGACTACGATAGCTACATTGAAAATATTTGTAATAACTATAACCGACGAACTGCGGACGACTATAATCGTGACCAAGTTTCGTAATAGGCCCCCAGTTTCTCATTCTTATTTTTGAAAATGGAACTAAAAACATTTCTTCGGTAAAATCATAGACTTATTTAAACTCTGTGTACAGAGTGAATCGTAGAATGCGTGTTTGTGTTGCTTAGCTGCTACAGCAGAAATTAAAAAAAGGTACCATGGCGCGAAATCTTTAGAATTTTTTTATAATTACAACCTGATTGAATTGTTATTGAATTGTGACAACAGGAAATAAATAATTTTAATCTTCTGCCGTCAAGCACAAATCATTTATTTAAATATTGTACAAAAAGTTTATAAAGTGGAGGAAAGAAAAACGAGTGGATTCGTTTACGGAAGTAAGTAGGTATAAACTATTTAATATTGTATTTTATTTTCTCGCAATCGTAGTGAAAAGTATAGTGTAACACACGACGCTAAAACCCATTGTAACTCGGTTTCTATTTATTCCCTCGCTAAAGCTCGGGAATAAAAATACCTCGTATGCAATGGGTACTTTTAGCGTCTTGTATAACAATCTACTATTAACATTTTATGTTTATTAAGTAGTACCTACTCTTACATTAGTAGATTTTAAACAACAACGGAAGGGATGTGACAACACAAGCTTTTTTACTACCTACTGAGGGTATACGAAAAAAGATATATTTAGTCAATTAAAACAACCAGTTTTAAAATCGGTACCTGTCCTTTAGTTAGTAAAATATTTGTACGATATTTGACGAGCATGGATTTTAATTTTGTTTATGGATTGCAACATTATAACCAATTGATGAATTACAATTTACACCACTACTGTAGCGGAGTAAGTAAATAGTGTATAATAGTAACATTATATCTAAAGGTTTACATTTTAGTAAGTAAATCAATAAATGAGGATTATTCCTATAAAGTTAATTGTTATTGAATAATAGTAATTTTATAAATGATTGACAATAATTTGTCAACTTTTTTATAGTAACATAATACATACGCTACTTTTGCCACTTACGTTAAGTTGTAAACTTTGCCTATTTTTTGTTGTTGTTATCATTGTGTGGTGACTAATCAAAGAGATCAATGTAATATGGAAAATGATTCACATTTTTTTTACATTAGCTTATACTTAGTCTTAAATCAATATAGGTATAATCAACTAAGTAGGTAGGTTCTACAACTGTGTGTACTTTTCATAATTACCTATTATGTAAGTTTTAAGCCTATAGGATAATAATATCTTGCGTGAGATTTTAGGACATTATTTTTGCATTGAAACACAATGTTTATCATTTTTGTTTTGATTTTTCTAGCACATACCTTATACAGCCATGGCCGGCCTTAGCATGCCTATTCAGTTACCACCGCCACCCCAACAAATTGTAAGACTAGACGAGTATTTAATGAGACAATACATGAATAATCTTCCTCAACTGCCTACCTTGCATCAAGGAGTATGTCCAGTTAATACACCAGGGCAAGGACATACAACCCCTCCAATTAAAACACATAGTGGTGTGAACAGACGCAGAATATTTAAGCAGAAAAGCCAGCGATACGTGGCTCCATCCCACCCTGAGATATTAAAGGAAATGCAGACTAACAAATTACCTTTACCTATGGTACTATCGCGATATGATAATAACCTCGTTTTAAAAACGACATCTCAAGCTGCAACACAAGCAACAGCTAAACCAAAAACTCCAACTGTACCAAAGAATGTACCAGTTTGCCTGATTCCGAATCTTCAAGGAAAAGAAATGCGCTCAGCAATGGTCACTTCTACACCAAATACTGTCAGTAGACGTCACATATTCAAGAAGAAATGTAATCGATACGTTCCTAAAGCCCATAAGCAGGAAGAAGTAATTACATGCCTAGAACTTGATAAGGACAACAAATATGAAGACGATGTTAGTAAGCCATCAGAAACTACTACGAAACCGAGGTCCTTTCAGCCATTTTCGCCTAAAGAGAAACAAGAACTGATCCCAGAAAAAACACCTCATATTAGAAACGCACCAGAAAAACAAAATACGCCAGAAATTCCTAATTTCGAAATTCAAAGTCAGTTAAGAGAAGCAAACTTAAACGGCAAAGTTGAAGATATAATTACAGATGCATGTGAGAAAATATCTGTTGGTGTAACAACGCAGACTATAGCTCACCTAAATGATGAATTTGAAAAACTAATAAATACACTTCGCCATAAAGGATACAACGTAGAAGACAAACAAGGGAGTAATAAAAAGGTATTTTTTATCACAAAATAAACAGATTTGACCCTTATTTTTGTTGCTTCATAATATTTAAAACTTATTTGTATTAAATAATAGACGTAGCTACATACCTAACTTTATTTGATTTTTAAGACAAACTCAAATTTGAAAATTATGACTCCAATACTTTTCTTTGTTCATTTCAGGCGACTTCACCAAATACGGCAATGCCAGACTTACCTGAACCAGCAAAAATTAAATATCCAGTGGAACCCGCAAAAATCCAAATGGAAAAACTTGTGAAAAAAACACATTATGACCATTTAAAACCTTTGAACAAACAGCGCCAGAAATGTTTAAGTGACGAAAAGGTTCGTTAACGAAAAAGTTATTTAATAATTTTATCACAGTATATTTTCAAATGCGCAGTAAAGTTTTAGTTCGTCTTCGTATTAATTACTTTTTAATTAAATATTCTAGGTTCCTATAGGGATGGGCTACGCACGTGTTCCTGCGAGACTCCTCAAAAATATGAACTGGAAGTCGTATTCAAATTGCACTCGTAAATTGATGACAGCTGTTTTCCCACGAAGGTAAAAATATAAGAACTTATAATTTTAAAATGCAATAAGCACACTGAAATTGATAGATTTTCTTATAAAATAATTTATTTTTCTTCAAGGATTTTGGCTACGCATTCTTTAACCGGAAAAGCGTCACCAGCGTTTCCGGATAAGCCAGTAAAAAAGATGTTGGACCCGATGTTAGTAAACGACATTATAATAACTGTTATGGACAAGTGTGATGTGTCTGAGAGTCAAGTGCGGTAAGTGTCTTGCAATTTAACTCCGGTCAACTTCGATTTTATAGATGATCGCAATCGGTCAAGTATTCCCTAAACTCGCGATTTAAGATTGATGTTTTCTATTTTTACTTAAATTAAGTACTAAGTAGAGAAGAAAAAGCAGATCTGCCTCCCTACTCAAATGGCAAATTTTCTATTCGTGCGCTAACTTAAAAATTAAAAATACCTATGCCATGAACTCTAAAATTACGTGTTTGTTACGTGTTTATAAGTAGGCTTGTCAGTTCCATCAACAATGTCTTCTGTGATTTACATAAAATTGCGACATATTGTGACTTGATTTATTTTCAAGCTTTAAGTTAGCGAACGAATAGAAAATTGGCCATTTGAGTAGGGGCGCTTGATTTGGAGTAGAAACAGCAAATTAATACCTATACCATGCATTTTTTTAAATCAAATAATTATTGTATGGTAAATAAGAACTTTTATTGATAACAATTGATAGTTAGTTGATGGCTTCGATCAAGGATATCCAAGATAATAAGATATACCCTCACGTACAAAACAGCACGGGAATATGGCAGCGACTGACAAAACTAGCAAATGTTAAAAACGTTCTCCAGCATTTATAGTTTTAAACCAATTTATGCCTTATCTATTCAATCTAAAGCGCAATTTTGTTTGTGTCAACATCCACTTATGAACTTACGACATGAATGACAAAAAACGATTCGAAATTTTGAAATTCGAAACATCAACCAGAGTATTTGTATAAGTGTACAATAACTATTCTTTCCTAATTTAACTTTAAGAAGTAAGAATCAAAGAAGAAAATACCTTGTATAAATTATGTAAATACGTCATTTTAAAATTCCAGATTTAATTTATTGATTTTTCTGTTCTATAACCAACATTGGGTCAAATATTGGTGTTTGTTGGCGTTGCCGCGTAAAAATTAAAAAGCTTTGTTTCCTTAAAATAATTAGATGTTTTATCATTAATCTTATAAAACGATCTAAGCTTACCGAAAGTATGATTTTCCATTTGATATATTTGTGTTTCGATTATTATTTTTATAGTTTTTAATAAAATTGTGGCACGTGAGTATGTTGGCGACTAAATCAAAATATCAACCCACTTTGAAAGTGCGCTGTTATTGGTGCCATTGGTGGTGCGCTGTTATTAAGACTCTGACCGGACATCTAGGGTATCCTTCATCGAAGGTTGGAGGTTAACAAAATCCATCGATCGCATCGGTCCTTATAATATGTCTCTAAAGACAGATGCCATATCTATTCTCATTCGACATTCAAATGAATCGATGATAATTTCTTACGATACAAAGTTGACCGGAAGTTAAAGAAAATATAATTTAGAATTTTACAAAGTTTTATTTTTTTTAGGATGTGTGTCACCACGAAATGTGCAGACGAAAGTAAAATGCTTCGTACACATGAACAGAAGACTTTCAAACGGCGAGAAAATCACAAAGAAAATTATCCGCCTTCATCAGCAACGGACGACGACAGTCTCTACGGAGCCTCCGATTGATTTCCCATTTTCCATATTGCTCGCAATGCTCGCATGAAAAATGACGGATGACCGTGGATTAGAGGCCTATAGGCATACCTAGACTTATTATCCTATAGGATTCCAAGTTAACAGTCATAAAAACTTTAAAATGTAGGTACCTATGATAAGATCATACACATTGTTTTAGTGTATGTATGTGCCAAGCCAACCATCCCTTATTTACCTGCGTAAAGTAAAGTCAGCTGCACATCAAGTTAGGTTTATAATTGAGGGCTTTTCACAATGACAAAAAACTGTAGGCTCGATAGATGGCGTTGATAAAATGTATCTGTTGCCATGTGTTTTTTTTACTAAGCTTCGAAGAGTACTCGGGCTGCTCGGACAGGCAGGCAGATGTAAGTGTCATAGAATAAGATATGAATTTACTTACCTACCTAATATTCTTGGTTGAATCCAAAATATTATTCTATCACCCCAGTTTACGGTATCTGCTATTATTTGTCATCAGTCAGTGCCATAGTGCAGCAGTCATACGCATGCAGCGTATGACTGCTGCACTATAGCACTGACTGGGTGCATTCCAACAGACAAATCTCTTGAGTCATCGACCGCCATAGAGTACATTTTAACAATGGAAAGTAAAATATTGAACATTACTCTCGATCGTTGACTCAGAGGTTTGTCTGTTGGAATCCACCCACTATTTTACAGACCATAGAGAAGCGACGTTTTCCTAACATACGTCAACGTCACTTACACGTCAGTCGAAAAATCTGAAAAAAATGATCTGTGTTAAAATCAGTGTCGCAATGGAAGGTTGATTTGTGTTTTGAATTCGATGCGAATTATGCAATTTTATTTTATTGCGATAGTTACATGTGATCCGCTATTGCAACCATCAATTGACAATGTCTCACGATACAGATCTGTTAATATCAGTGCCACGTTCTTGTATAACGGAGTTTTACAATAAATATCTGAATTTGGTTGAAACTTTTTACTATGTTACTTTAACTGAGAGTAAATCGGCTCTCTCTAAAGAGAAACCCGAGTATGTGTATTTCAATGTTATTTTCAACTTGAATCCTGCTGATGGAAGCTTCAATCCTCGTGAATTAGTTGGGCGGATACAGGTAAGTGACTCCCTCAGACTGCAATCGTTCGACGTAGTGTTCAAATTAGCTTTAAACCTGCTGTTGTTGTTGTAAAGGAAAACAAAGGAATTCTCATCTAAATAGATTAGATCATGAGCTAATGATGACAGCTGTTTTGCATTTTTCTTTTGGTTTTGCCATAGCCTTCAATAATCTTTTGATATTAATCCACAATTTCCACAACCTATGTCCTTTGATTAATAATCAAAGCCTAATGTCCATAATCATAATTTTATTACTATTAACATAAATGTATCTGAAATTACCTACTTATTTTGAGTAAGTATTCCATTAATTTAGGATACATATTACAGAATTAAATATATGAATTTTATCTAAGACTATATATGAAGAATAATTAGTCTCTAAACTATGTAACTAATGACCTAATGCAAACTGTTTTACTCAAACATATCAATTATTACAATGGTGTTCATTTTAATAAATTAGACAGTTATCTCCCATAAATGTAAATAAGTACCTAGTTTTGGTTGGTATAAATTCTCACAAAAGCATTAGACAACAGAACTGCGGGTGTATGAGCTAAATACGAAGTTCATATAACAGACAGATGGATCGCTACTTTTCTATGGTTAATATTTATAAGTGCAAAAAGTAGTAATGTACATCCGATAGAACCACTGGTTGAACTAAAGTGATCTGTTAAAATCAGATACTTAGCAACCAGTAATAATACATAAGCACAACAGCACAGTAAGTTAACCAGTTGAACTAGAAAAACAGCTCTTATTACGTACAGCACAAAAACGGTCTTAGGGCAACATGTTTAATCTGAGGTTCTGTTGACTGTACAATAAGTTTTTTCCAATCCAATCAAAGGTAGGTATTTATTGCAATCCATGGAGTTGACAATAATAATGCACAGAACCAAAACATAAACCCTGCTAGTTTCACATTTTTTTTTTATATTATATTATAATATTATTTGATTCATATTATGCTTATCCCTAATGATGGCCCGTAGAAAGTATCATTTAGTTTACGGTCATTTCAGGACAAATATTCCAAAGTTTTTTTTGCTATGGTTAATCTAATTCCCAAAAGTAAGGGTTTGAATAAAATGTATAAACTAAACTACCTATCTTTCATCACAGAGCAAACCTATCTTCTAAAATTGTTAGATAGGTATCTAGTGTAATTTTCAGTGTTTTAAGTTTTATAGGATTTTTGTACTCTCAAATATTTTATGCATTTATTTAAAATGCTCAATTCCCACACTTGTGTACCTATATGGTGTTTTTCTAGTTATGTATGAGTGTCTGATAAATTGAAACTGGAAAAGTAAATTAATATCTCTTCTTTATTTTGCTAGCCTCCATCTTCCCTTGCAATGTTGTTTACATTTTGTCTATTACCCCTAGGTTTCTGTTTCATAATAAACGTTGTCACCTGATAGACTTCACCTTCAGTTATCGTGTTTGTGTGTAATTAGATTAAGTTTAAAAATTAATAGGTACAAGTTACAAAAATTACAAAATTCAAGTATAATCAACCCAACTGCCATTATTGATAACAAATATTTATACAAAATAACAATCGCAAGCTTATCGCCGCGCCCGTTGATATGGCCAGGTCACCATCACTATTCGGGTCGCGACATCATGCAAATTCGAATGTGTCCGTTTGTCTCACATTCGGATGCGGCGAGACGTCGAGATTTTCGTTTTAGTGGCAGAGGTCGGCGGTTTGTTTGGGGGCCGCGGCGGCGGGCGGTGCGCCTCGCCGGGTGCAGTGGGCGCGCAACCCGGATCTCGCTTGCCCCGCTTCCCCTTCACCGAGCGGGCCCGTGCGTGCCGTGGAGGTGTGCAAGAACCACATGCTAGCTGCGACACCACAGTAGTCTTGCCGCGACGCACCGCGTTCGCACGCGCGCGTCATGACAACCGACGCGCGATCGTACTAAGCTCGATATTATGTTCGCGGTTGACAACACTCAGGTGAGCGCGACCACCCTTCGTCTCAGGGCATCTCGCTCGACCCTAGCTTGTTTATTCCGAACTGGATCCGCAGGCGATCGCTCGTTGCGCATTGTTACTATTACTACCATCATTCATCGGTCAATAACGATCCCGGAAGTAGAGCCGGTTCGTTAACGTCACATATGCTAATTATCCTCGCCAGTGTTCGCGTACTCGCGAATATGATGGAATTTTCAGATTAAGTACTTGTCTAACAAATGGTTCGATAATAGCGCCTCTGGAAGTGATTCTCACGTTCTGAATGAAACCTACGATATCTTTTGGATGCCAGTAGTTAGCTGGTGATAAATAATTGTTGCTACGATTGTGTTGATTAGATTATAGTTTTTGCATCGTCTGTTGCGAGTTAAGCCGATGTTTGTCTTGTTGATTATAGCAACTTGTGATGTGTTTGTGGTGAGTGATCTCCTTTCGTAAATGTTATGTTGTGAATCATATAAATATAACGTTGTTGTTGTTTGAGCATCGTGAAAGCTGGTGGTGATAGGTTTTAATATGTTTGTTCATCTGCCTGTGCGCTAGCGAGAAGTGTCGCACGCCCGGCTCCGCTCGGCTATGGCGACTGACTTTCACTTCGCCGCAGAGACGGCAGCGGGTGATTTATATTATTAAGTATTTCATTATCCAAGACATCACGGATGTGAATTAAGTAGCTCTATACGTAATTAGACTGCTCATGTTTTTCTCAAGTGATAAATTAACGATAACTTGATTTACTTAAATTACCTATTCGTCGTAAAGCATTACGTTTATTATTTTGATTTATTTTATGCTTCACAAAGATCCACATTTTAAACCAGTTGTTTTCAAAGTGTGATTCGATTCGCGACCCCCTTGGGGGTCGCGGAGGGTCGTGATCGTGAAGTCTCTTTGTACCGATTTAATATTTGTAATATAATAAAAATAAAATAATATAGATTGTATGAACAGAAGAGGTTAGGGGGTAGGAGGTTGCAAAATAATTTTACATACTAAAGGAAAATATTAAAAATCACTGTTTTAAAAGATAATGAAGCCGTTAGTGAACTAGAACATATTCCGGTACGGGTTACTTATTTATTTTATAAATAGGTCAGGGAAATAGGTACCTAAATTATGCTTTAACTAGCTCCTCTTTCCCTTACCGTCGTCACCGTCACCCTTCCCCTTCCCTTTATAATCTTTAATCGTCAGCCTAAACAACAAAATTTCAACATTCTAGCTTTGAAACTTCCATACAAAATTTCATCCCCTAAGGGGGTGGATTTTCCAAATCCTTTCTTAGTGCTTACCTACACGGTACACCATAAAAGGTCTACCCTCCAAAAAAGGTGTCCCTACGCCGCCCGGCCGTTAGGACTCTACGCATATCCCAATAGCACACCACACCATACAACAAATACCTACTAAATCAATCAATCAATAGAGTTTTATTTTATTGTATATGAGTTTTATTTTATAGACGAGAATGTTTTGTAAATGTTCAATATTGTGCTGTGTGCTGTCGTCAGAAGGATATTAGTTTTTGCACGTTTTGATTTTGATGACTTTCTATTGTCGCAAGGTGTACCTAGTCATGTGAAGGTTAGTACTCGCTCACGGATGTACCGCGAGTAAACAAACGGGCAATTTGAAATGCGCCAATGGACCTAAAGCCACGGTTACCTTCTGTCTGAAAGTCTGAATCGGTCTCTTAATGTAACAAATTAACGTTTATATCAAAAATCCATTCCGCGAACTTTTTACCTCCCCTAGTATGATGAAACTAGGTAATCCCTGTGACGAAAGTGTTCAGTAATTTAAATTTCCAAGTTTTCTTTGCGTGGTGAGTAAAAAAGTCAATCGAGTAAGAAAGTATATTTTAATTATTCTTTATAGCAACATTGCTAATATTGATTATACTTACTAAAACTAAATTAATTGAGCTATATTCTTATATTATTTATTACACTCAAGCTGATATTTCGTGTTAGTATGACAATAAAATCTGACAACAACGTTTCTATTGAAATTAAAAGAGGCCTCTTTTAATTTCAATAGAAACGCGATTAACTTGGGCAAGCTGAAGTATGTAAATCTTTAATGAGTAATCGATGTTGTTGTCTAGTATAATAAACCGATAACAAGCTACATGCATTCTGGTTATAAAAAAAACTAAAACATCATCTAAGTAGATAGTAATCCCTACCTACACGTGTTTGGTTAACTACGAGACGTCAAGCCATATAAACTGAGTTATCGTTATTAGAAACCTATTAATTTGTTATGAAACTATGCTTTCAGTAATACTTCCATTACTTTGTACAAAATGTTGCGCGTCTCGTTCTCCCCTAGTTGCAAGGGGGGGCGCAGTAAGGCCCTCTGCCCCCCATAGGGTGGAGCCCTAACGGGCCGCTCTCCCCGGGTCAAGTGGAGCGTGCCAACGCGTACCCAACCCACAGACCCGGGAAAGGAGAGGCGCAGGTCTTCGAGAGGAGTTTAGTTGGTAGTGGTGCCTGCTCCCATTCGCCCCATCTGGCCTGCCCACACAAGTGGGTAGCCTTATGGGGGGATGGGGAGGAGGCTCCCTCCCTCTGTCCGGCCCCCTCTCGATCTTTCGAGATCGTTAGGGGACAGGGCAGGGGTGAGAACCGCCCGGCCCGGACACGAAGCCTATTAGGCTTGGTGGGGGGTCGGGCGCGGAGAGGGACATGCTCGGGTTTCCTCGAGTATGACCGAGTCCAGCATGCCGTTTGGTATGCGTAAAGACTGCATTCTCCTCTTGATACAACAAAAAAAGGTACCTACCAGACTTGATTTTGAATAAACTGAATCAACCGATACACGCAATACTTAGGTATCTTATGAATAGAAAACGATTCTACAAAAAACACACAATGTTGATCTAATCACCCAACACTAAAATATCGCACATCCTGTTAGCTGTTAGGTACATAATTTGAGTTAGGTAGGTACCTACTTAATTATCTTATTGCGGTAAAAAGATAATAGCATGTGAAGTTAAAAATGTATTATTCTGCCTCATTTGAACTACCTACCTAGTACTACCTACTTACTTTATGAAATGGTATTAGTAGATGCTTGTTAATGAGATTCTGTAAAACGATACGTCAATCAAAGTTAACGATATATGATCATGTACATTTTTTTTATTGTCACATCTCCACATTGTGCTATAATTACTTAGATAATCTTATGCATTCGTCGTCAAAAATCATCGTTCTCATCATGAATTGCAAACCGAACAGACAAACAAATAGAAGAAACAAACAAACAGACAAGAAAGCAACCTAGTAAAATCAGTTTCTCATCCTAGAAAATAAGTCTTGGGGGCGTAAAATTCAAATCTTGCCAGGGGTGCTCATAAACCAGTGGTCGGCGTACGGGCCCAATATCGAAGGAAAACAGCAAATCGATGTATCTAATATTGATAGTTAAAGTATCTATACGTGTGCCATTTTAAGGTCACAACAATATTTTTGGTCTGCAGTTTTAAAAAACTCCTTGGGAAAAAATGTTCAAAATTATATCGTGTGTGGTATTCAATTAAAGGTCTTTCTGAGCCGATTCTTGGAGGGTAGAGTAACATGTCAGCCACTTGTTTTAAATTAAACCAAAAATATTTTTCAAAACAACCAAGTTTGGGCTCCTTCAGATACGATACGATAGGGTTGAATTATTTTTCGTAAAATATACCTCAAATGATACGTAATATAATATTCTCCTATCTAACCTCAAGAAAGCAATTTTGAAAATATTGGCATTTAGTAGTAAGTTAAATTTAAAAGTAGGGTAAGGTCGCAAATTGCAGTCTTGCCACCACCCACGTCTTGCTTGACGAGCATCCGTGATCCGACTGGTGTCTGTGGGACAACACTGGGGTTACAAAATTAAATAGTTACAAATTGTAACTACCACCTATTCCCACAACTGTTTCTTCCATGAAACAACGCTGATTATAATAACCAACTGATAATTTTACATCTTTGTTTTACGGCCTTTTTTTTTGCTAAAACTAGATACCTATAGGGTAAAGTGCCAGTTTCCGGCCGTTTAAGGCAGTTGTTGACTTTGAACAGTTGTAACTTAAATTTAACAAATAGTAATGATCCCAACTATTTTTTATATTGTTGGATATATCCTTGAGAATTACTTGTATTTTTTTTGAAAATTTCCATCAGTCGGTTTTGTCATTAGAAATTATTTTCCAAAAAAGTACGATTTGCCCAGTTTCCGGCCCCCCTGTTCCTATTTCCGGCCCCCCTTTGCCCAGTATACCGGCCGCCTTTCAAAGAACATGACGGCCGGATACTGGGCAAAAGATAAGCTAGCCCAGTAAGCGGCCTGTGACTCTTAATAAAGTTTAAATAAGGTCCATTTTTCTTTGATTTTTGTATGAAATTGAATTTCAGATAATATACTTAACAAGTATTGTCCTATGGCTTGGCTTGTGATGTAAACTATTATTTTTGAGTTAAAAAAATCGTTGATTGTACTTTTATTTAACATTTACTATTAATTGGAACCTTTATATTGATTCTGGAATCAGCCTTGCAGTTTTTCATATAGGAATAGGAAAATTTATAGAAAATCTAAATCTTCGATTAATAATTTTATTACAGTAATCAAGAAGACATGTCCAACAGCCATTTTTGACGTCCCCACTGCTAGTAAGGAGGATGGGCCATAACCCACCTCGCGGGCCCAATGCGGATTGGTGGGTGTTAACGACTGCAAATGCAGCCGGGACCTACGGCTTAACGTGCCTTCCGAAGCACGGAGGAGCTCGAGATAATAAATTTTTGGTCACCCATCCCATGACCGACCCTTGCGAACGTTGCTTAACTTCTGCAATCGCTGGGCCAGGCGCTGAACAATTGCGCCACCGAGCTCAAGAAGACATAGGTAACAAATAATAATTTAATAATTAACAAAAAAATAGTTTCTAAAGCCGAATGTCAATAGGTCTCTTACAAACAATAACAATAAATATTATGGGTATTATGTTAATGACTGGAAGTACGTATAATCTGTAAAAAATATAATATTAACAATCAATAACATTGATTGATATTCAATTATAATATAGGTATAATAATATTTTTGTGTATTTTTTCTAATTATAATATATAGATTAGTATTAAAGTGTAGTGTAGAAATAAAGAAGTCTAGCTAATAGGCAAGTCTGCTTAAAAAAACACATCATTCAATGCAGTAGCGTTCGTTTGAGTAATTCGCTGACATACACTTCGGAAATAACAAGAGACAAATAGGTATTCGCGTCGCCGTCGCTTGTTCACGAGACGCACAATTAATTTTATTAGTAGATAAATTTCAAAGCTGGCCGGTGTACTGGGAGTATTTTGCAGGATAGCCAGTATACCGGCCTCCTAGTGTATACTAGGAGGCCGGTAAACTGGGCAAGCACCCAGTAGAACCGGCCACCCGTTTCCATACAAAAAGAAAAAATCAACTTCTTATACAAGCACATTTAGGCGGCCGAGTACTGGACACAAAGTACTTTAAAATAAATAAAAAGGGATAGCATTATACATTATTCTATGGAATCCCTCTTTTAACAAAAAGAGACAAAACAATATATCGAGCTCAGTCCCAGTTAACCGGCCCCCGGCCGGTATACTGGAAACATGTGGTTTCGTTGTCTAGTAAGGCGGCCCCTTGATATTACTAAATATCTGCTTATTAAGCCATATTTAACGTTAAAATAGTAATAAATAACAACATACCTTGAGAACAAACTAAATATTTACCTTTTAACGATGCCCTGAAGGACAATATTGACTATTTGGCAAGAGCTCTCCACTATTTTTTTTTTATCTCCACTTGCGAAATCGACCCAGATGCGGTGGGCTTCAACGTGAAACACAAATTATAAAATATTACGTAACGTTTCGCTAGTGGCGTCCATACCATTCGATAGATCGATAACAGTGCTGCCAGGAAAATATCCAAATTGTTAAGAAATTGCCACGAATTTCTTATTTTATTCGAAAAACTGTTGGGGGGCCGGATAACTGGGGGCGGCCGGTTAACTAGGCATATTACCCTATACCAGTTCGAATAAATATTTTTTTGTGATCCCAAATCGATAAACTAACCCAATTGTTTTTTAGAAATAAAACCTTTTTACGGATTACAGCGTGTATATTGGTATTAATTCAGATGTTATTTTAGAATCATTTAGTTTTTTTTTGTTTCCCGACGTTTCGACACCTTCCCAGGGGCCGTGGTCACGGGAGGACTAAAGCAAAAAAACACTTTTTTGATCGAATCATGGTGATTAATATAACGTGCGTTTGGTACGAGTGCTCCCTTCCTAGAAATTGATGTGACCATAAGAAGAATTTTAAGAAATAATTGTGCAAACATCATGGTAAAACAAAAAAAATGTGAAACCTATGTAGACAAGAAGACAAGTTTAGTACATTTATTTTATTTTAGTTAAATTTGTAATGTTTGTATTGTTTTCGTTTCTGTTCCGTGATGTCACGACTGGTCTCAGCAGAATACCAGTGCAGTAGACGTTGTCTGCTGCTTATACTGAGCTTGAGGTCAGTATTGGCATCACATAGCACGTAACTGTAGGTATTTGTTGTTGTTGTTTTTTTTCCTTTCTTTATGTTTAAATTATTTGTGCCTATTGTGTGTGTGCTATGTGTTGCTAATAAATAATATTCTATTCTATTCTATGTTCTATTCTAAGAACACTCATATCGTCCGCCTCTGAAAACGCAATTACTCGATATCATACAATGTCCTATTCTATTCTACCTCTATTCCTTAGCTTTCTAGTGTCGTGCAACATTTGATTGTTATTGTTTATCCGACTTATAATAACATTCTCACCGTTAATTGAATTTAATGCAATCAATGTTCAATGCGCTTACTTTACGCTTGAGTAGCCTGCCTCTAACGAGGTTCTCGAGTTAACACCGTGGTGTTACGTTACAGCGAGTGTTAACCATGTGCCAATTGTCAAAGCGAGGACAACTTGAGTTTGTTTTGTAACCAACATTTGTCAATACCCCCATGTGAAAGTTTTAAATGTCACTGGATGTTACAGATTAAGCTAATCTTGTAAAACAAATTGTTTTATGAATATTATGTCTCAGTAATAGAAGCAATCTTATAAAGATTCGCCCATTCAGAAACTGTTTCATTTTTCGTATGTTACTAATATTACACAAATAAAATAATCACCTAAGACTAGATATTTACCTATTATCATCTAAAACTAGAACTATATTTGCGTCAATGCACTGAATCATGAGAACAGCTGCTATCACAGTTGATTTTTGAATAACTCTAATTAAACAGATAGGTAATTCATTCGGTCAACACGCAGTGTTTTGGTTAGACTTTTTATGGACACAGCGAGAGTGACTTTGCATGGGCGACCGAAAAGTTTCAAGGTTCGTGTAAGTGTCACGTACTTATTTATTACATCACGCGCACCGCTAGGTGAAATTAACTGTTATTTAACGGTGGTTAATTAATTACATTCCCTACCTAGATCGCTATCACAATAAGTAATTAGTTTCAATAATAAAGATTCAACATCAATCCCACCCAATCCAATCCTTACTATGCAAACATAGTTAAAATCATAAAGCGCCCTCTGTTTACGTATGTTAAGTATTTGGTGTGCATGTTGTTTGTGTGTTATGTGTGTCGCGTGCGCATCCTGGTCGGCATTGACGCCACATGGCGCGACGCCGACGTAGGCCCGATCCTCTCTCCCTATTGGTTGTCGTTATCTCCCACAAATGTGCGACAGAATTTCTCCTCTACAAACGGAACTAATTGTACACGCTCGTTTTATCAGCCATGTAGACGACGATGTAATCTAAATCCGTTTAGCTGTTTGCTTGGTTTCGTCGACCGATTGTTTTGTTTTGTTATTTACGAAGATCGCACGTCAAACGCTATGTACGCAAATGAAAATCTAATGCATCTTCTATCAGAAAGTTCAACTAGTCCAGCCAAGAGACATTGACGTCATCCAACCTTTTTAATCTAACCATCCAATGCAAATGGCAACGGTTTGCGAACATTTGGTAGGGAAGAGATATTTCAAACATTATTTCTTGGGATTGGAATAATGCTTGTGCCGTTTTGATAATATACACTACAACACAATATAAAATAGTACTAACACTACAATAGTAACCGACGGCGACGTTTAAGCCTTAAGCCATTTATATTCAGCCGAAATGTGAAACGAAAACGAACAGGAACAGAGAAGGTATTAAGAAATGTTTCACAAAAATTGCTTCCATTCTATCTAACTCAATTTTGTTAATTCAGATACGTGGCTTATTAATAATAAATAAAAATGATGGTCTGATTTTCCAAATAAGTATGTAAATTATTCAAATTTTTCTAAACGGAAAAAACTCTCTTTAAAAACGTGGCAGTTCGTCTTGAATAGTCGTAATGAGCAAACACATTTATTGAACATTGATATAATCCGTGATGATAATGGTATCCAACACCGGATATAGACAAAAGCCTGTATAAATGAAAAGCAGCCTACGTTAAACTTATGATTGCCTACAGCCTTCAACAGCAATATGTATACCAAATCCATCGATTTAAATGATGTGCGAGATAAACTTGACCTTCAAAATTAGCCTAGGCCACAGTAGAATAACGTCACTTTTTTATAGCTTTTGTAGTCAGTTAAAAGATCGAATAAACAGGCGAGGAAAACGTTGTGCTAATTTAACGCCTAAACTTGATTGGGCATCTCCATCTAGCCCCGGGATATTCCAATGGTTTTTCTGCTTCAAAGCTCTTATTCGTAATGAGGAAACTGATGCGGCGGTACTAACTATAGTCAGCTAGATTGTTGTCTATTAAAATAGAACTGATTCAAATGGATCTTGTCCGGTCAGTGAATGAGAATTTACAGTTGCCTTGGCTGTACCAAGTGCTACGACTACGAGTGACTCTAGTTTTAATGCAAATTCACTATGTTAAAGCTGGTTGATTTTCACGTGAGATAGTTCTTAAACATATTTTGAGCAATTACATCTTGAATAATCTTGATGATTGACATTAAATAATAATTTAGATGTGTTCTTTCTGGCTGGTCCGTTGAAAAGGTGCCAAACCTACTTAATAATGTAAAATTGATTGCTTGTTACATAATAATTTTAAAAAAATGGGACATCATCACTACATAGTATAAAACAACGTCACTTCCCACTGTCTGTCCCTATGTATGCTTGGATCTTTAAAACTACGCAATGGATTTTGATGTGGTTTTTTTAATAGATAGAGTGATTTAAGAGGAAAGTTTCTATGTACCTATAATACATGGTGTCAAGTCAAATTCCACACTACACCGAAGCGAAGCGAGGGCGGGTCGCTAATACAGAATATAATAACAATACTTACACCGCTTTAGTTCGTTTACCGTTTGGTGTGCTCTACAGATGAGATACCTAATTACGTTTTTTGTTTTAATGTCCACTCCAAACACGGGTTTTTTTAATATGATGGAATATGCTACAGGCTATTATCCTTACTCATATATTTTATTATTCTATTACTTATAATATTCTGTGCTAATAGTTTATACTTACATTAAGAATTTATATCATAATGAATTTGACTAACATTATCAACACATAATTAATTAGGAGGAAATGATAATTTAAATAAGTTTTAAGTGAGATCAATAAGATTGCCATTATTGAGATAGGTACACTAAACTGTAGTAAAACAGATCGGCGCGTAGTTCTAATAAAGGCAGTTTGTGCGCACCATATTTTTTAGAAAGTCGTATCCGTCTGCGCGGAGGCAGCAAGGCGGGGCGCTTCCGTACTCGCGCCCGGATGTGGCTCCCATCGAGACCTACTAACTCACCTATACCATCCGAATAAGCGTTCACTATTATCCAAACTTTAACCGCTATACGGTATACCTAAGCGTTTTCAGGTACGCAAGTCAACTAGGTCTCTACACGGATGTTTGCTATGACTAAGCAATATTTTTGTACAAGTATGCAGGAGAATGTTAGATCGATATCTCTTATTTATATTACAACGTAAACAAGACAAGCTTAACTATAGATTTTCGTGAAATAATGAACTACAACCGGTACAGTCAACAGTTGCGCACACGTTAAAGGTCAATGATCATCCGTAGATCCGCTTCGACGCCCTGATGACCCTGTCCTGCGCCGGCGCCGCCGTTTGAGTGAAATATATAATATTTATCAAAAATTTACATTGTATAAGATTAAAATGACAATATCCGGACTTGTTATTAACTTCTAAAATTGGGTAGTTCCATTAAGATCGTTTCATTTTGACACGATTATGTAATCAATATAACTTTTTATTATTAGTTAACAGGATGTTCCTACTCAAATAAGCTTGATAATAAGTATTTAATTTACCAACATCAACGACGACGGCGACCTATTATAGTAACTTTGTCAGTGTCATCTTTAAACGAAGCGTTGTTGGAATGGAATATGACTTTTCATGTGATACTAACTAATTTATTCTTTAGGTTAGAGAGCATGAGTTAGTTAGACCCTCATCAACACGCGCTTACTATTGTTACGAGTACCTATCTCTGATATAAAACTAGTATCAATATTGAAGGATTAAAATCATTCAAGCTGATTTATCTTTTCAGAAATATGTCGAGTCATCGTTGGGATGGGCTGGCGAGCGCGGCGAAGACTCGAGCTATGACTCTGAGTGTGAGGACGAGAGTGCTCACCGCGCCGCCTCGCGCACGCCTTCGGACACACTCGCTGCGGAGTTTGCAGAGTATGTGACACTTGCTCCGCCACAGCCGAACCAGGTGAGAAACGTCTGCTTTTAGACTCACTTCAAGTGTTTTTGCCACTTTGCTTTCCGCTCTTCAGTGTCCCATTTTCAAAGGATACTTCCTTTCCTTTTGTTTGTCATCGATAGATTAATCAACTTCCACTTCCACTCTTAAGAATTCCTACCTGTCAAGAGACAGACAATCTAAGAGCCAATAAGCTGAGCTAGGCCCCACGTTTAATCGTGAAACTCGGCTGGAAAGTACTTTTAACACCATTGTAAATATCTAACACTATACTATAATTCTATAGATAGCATTTCATAAAAGCTTCTGTTATTCTTCAGGCAAAGATCGAGTTTGCGGTAAAGCTTGGTTATTCAGAGCGTCTCGCGCGGACAGCTTTGATGCGGTTGGGCCCGGATCCGCCTCGCAATGAGCTCCTCGCCGAGTTGATCAAGTTGGCGGCGAAGCAGCCGCCTCGTGCGCTGTCGCCGCCGCCGCCGACGGAGCACGACCCGACGCCCGACCGTGCTGCGTTCAGGCACATCGTTATCGACGGCAGCAACGTCGCTATGAGGTAAGTTAGGACGTGGATTGTAACTGGTTGGTCAAAATCTTTTCATCGTTCTAAGATCGCGATCACTTTGAACTCTTAATACAAGCAGTTAATGAGAATGTTTATCACTTATCGGACCCCCTAGCCAAAGTAACATTTGCAAATTATCGTTATCTTATCGCTTCGCTTTCGAAACATTGGCATGAAGTTTCGTTAACAATCTAATTTTAAAACGTCAAATCTATACAGGTTTCGAAACGAAGCGATAGAGTAAAATTGTAAATGTGACATTGGCTACAGGCTCTGCATGTTACAAACTATTTCCATTAAAAACACAGTCTAGAAAAGATCAATTACAGCACATTTTCTTTAACTCGATTAATTTATTACAGTCATGGCAACAAAGAAGTATTTTCCTGCCGGGGTATAGAAATATGCGTGGACTGGTTCCGCTCCCGTGGTCATAAGGATATAACAGTGTTTGTGCCTAAATGGCGTAAAGAAGCTTCTAGACCGGATAACCCCGTCGCCGATCGCGACGCTCTCGAACGACTGGAACGAGAACGAGTACTTGTGTACACACCGAGCAGACTCGTTGGTGGGAAACGCCTCATCTGCTACGATGACAGATATATTCTGAAACTGGCCGCCGAAACTGACGGAATAGTGGTTTCAAACGACAACTACCGCGACCTTTCCGCTGAGACCCCAGAGTTCCGTAAAGTCGTCGAAGAGCGCATTCTAATGTACTCATTCGTAAACGACCGGTTTATGCCACCGGACGATCCACTAGGCCGGTCTGGGCCCAACCTAGACGCTTTCCTCCGTGCACCTCCCTCACGCGCGCCTGCTTGCCCTTACGGCAGAAAATGCACATATGGCAATAAATGCAAGTATCATCACCCAGAACGCGCGGGCCGTCCACACAAGTCTGTAGCAGAAAGGCTTTCAGAAAGTGCAGCAAGGGCACTTCGAGCGCGTGAACTACACACAGTCAGTTTGCCGCCAGGCGGTCGACCGTCGGACAGCAAACGTCCCTTAGCCCGAGCGCATTCGGCTACTCCTAGATTAGCGGACACCGCCCTCACAACGCATTTTGAAAGAGCACAGATGCAATTAGCTGGTCCTTCTCAGCCGCAAATGCCTCCGATGCAGCAACCTATGCCGCAGCCCGAAGTGAATTCACATCGTAAGCTCGCACGGCAACTGACTCTGAATCCGGCGTGTGACCCTCGACTTTCGCATACGGCAGCTGCAAGAGTCGCCTCTGCGCCTGTCGGGGTGACTGGTGCAGCTGGTGTACAGATGTCGCCGTGTGCTTCCGAAGGGGCCTTACAACACTGGGACGCGCGACGCCGTATGCACTTCCACCTGACCGGCATTTTCCCTGAAGCTCAAGTTGGTGAAGCGATGGCTATGTATCCCGAGGAGACAGACGCGCAAACAATGTGTGCTATCATCCTAGCGAGATACAGACCGAGCGAAGCGCAACTACCACGGCACCTTCCACATTGATTTATGTCCATGACCCACGACTTACAAAGCCCCGACCGAATGGATTGATGGTATGAATTTTTCCAATTTTTTAATGAAATCGGATTTTATATTCAATGCCAGTCAATATTTTCACATTTGATTATAAATGATTTGGATCTGTTAAGGAGAATATTAACATTACTTTCATGTTAAAGTTAAGACAAGTTAAGCTAATATACCTAGTGCCAATAACAATGGGCCACAATGTAAATTCTCATTACTGGAAGAAATATTTTAGATACATTGTACAATTTCAGTACGTTTAAGTATATATTTCTATAGTTACATGCATATAATGCTATATCGCTAATTAAATATATTTTAGACAAGACGATCTTAACAGTGTACAAACCTTTTATTATGTAAGTATAAGTAAACTTTATAAATTTGCTTTGTGCACTATGCCAAGTTTACCATAACCAATTTAGATTTTAAGATTTTTCTTCTTATGTATTATAAATCTATTCCAGTGATCAAGTTTAAGCATGAAATGCTAGCAAAAACTGTTTTATTTTATGAAGTAAATAGCATCAATATTGGTACTGTGTACCTAATTTACGTCATTATAAATTAACAGAGCTAGTAACTATTTAGATTTTAAAATAATATGTATGTTGTTTTAAGTGAAATAATTAATTTTCCACTCTCAGCATAATTATTATGGTATTTTATTTTATGTATTCAAATACTTACTGTAAATATTTAATTATATTACACTATCGCGATTAGGGCCTGCTGTAACTTTTGTAGTAAATCTATTGTAACAATATTATGTATATGTTTTTCATGTAACATGGTCATTTATTATTAGTATATTCTTTATGAAAAAACGGCCAGATATCATGAACTAATAGTCATTATAATTAAGTGTTTAATGTTGAACACAATTTGTTGTTTGATTTTTATTAAATTGAACTGTATAAAAACTATAAATGCAATGCATCAATTGAAATGTAAGATAAATATATCTACTTGCATGCTATACTCCATAAATTATTGTATAGTTAAAATTTTATGGAGCATCGCATGAATATGTCTAATTATTAAATCATCATTTTTTACCAATCATGTTTGAAAGAAGTAAGATTGGTAAAATTTGATTTAAGTATGCAGAAACATAAAGCCCTGTGAGCAAGTGTTTCTGTGTATTATTTACATTCCTTAAGGGATGCTTAACATAATACATGTCTTTTTTGACATATTAGGAATTAATATAACTATAATAAAGTGTCTTTATCTTTACACCAGTTTTTTGATATCTCCCTTTTTTGATTTTTCTCTTTTTGGATTATTTGATATTCTTTTCACAATCATTTTCATATAGGAATTTCTTTCTTTTAGTCCACTAGGTTTTCCTTTGAATTCAATAAAATCTTGACCGTTGAATTGTCGTAAGTCACTTGAGAGCTGTCCTTTTTGTTCTGATGGCACAAATACTCTAAATTTTTTGTCTGTTCTGTAAAGGTATGAGAACAAGGTTGTCTCATTTTCAATACAATCAACAGGTGGTTCTGGTGATATAACATCAGTAGGTTCTACATTTTGTGGAACAATTTTTTGTGGAAGTTCATGACTTTTAGCAATTCCTAAAACCACACTTAGAAGTTCTGTTAGGTAACCACTTTTTAGACCAAGACAGCTGGTTGGTATGTGAAAATTTCTAGAACTGATTTTTCTCAAATCACTAACACAAATAACTGGTATTCTGGTCTCTATGCATGCTTCTAGAATAGGTTGAACTATAAGTCGGGGGTTGACGGATGCCTCTATTAAAACGGCTGCACATTGGTTAGATTTCACTGCATTGCAACATTCTGATATGCCAAACAATAGTCCATCCACCCTTCTGCAAATAAAACAAGAAAAGTGTAATAGGAATCTTTTTGAGACAATCAATCATCAATAAAAAAGCAAAGCAAGTTAAATGTTACCTACTGAAATACATATAAGTTGGGCCCAGATTGATACGTATTAAAAAAATCATAATAATGTAAATATAATATGGACTGAAAAACTGAAATATGGAAAAAATATGTGTTTAAAAATAACAATATTGTAAAAATTACGACTGTTTATTGGGAAAAATGAAAAAATACAATTTTACTCAGCTTCTGTTTCATTATTACTTAAATAGCAGTATAAAATCACACGTTTCATTAAATTTTCAAAATTAAAATTCTGTCTGTTTGGACCAAATAATGCTTTGTACTGGCCGTATGATCTTTCAACATCACAGGATGCGACTGGTGCATATTTAAATTTGCAAAGTCCTGCAAGAGTGTATGGCATAATTATCATCTATGTTGCCTTCTACATGTGCCACACAGCATGCGTTTTTTTAGGGTATTCATACCCTAATCCTTTGTTTTTTTCCAAGACGTACCATAATCTAACTAAAACTAACTAATCAAACATGAAATTATGAAAATATGGATTCATTGATATTTTTTGTGAAATGGAAAAATATGGAAAATAAAAATTGAATTTTCTCGATCTAAATATCATAATTTACGTAGAAAATATAAGTAGGAACGAAAACTATTTTAATTAGAAATATGTTATTAATCCGGGCCCTACATATAAGTAAGTGAACGGTTTAGTTGTATTAACATACTTTAATTTTGGTGGCTTTGGTCTTTTCTCTTTCGGAATCAGTTTTAGCTCAATCCAATGGAGCTTTTCAAAATCTGGCATTTTCACCATATATTTGTCGAGAGATTTTTCCAATAGTTGCTTATGTTCCTCACTTATTAAAGGCCTGTAAAGATTCATAAAACCAGGGAGTAACCCAACGGTGATTATGCTCTGATCAAAACAAAGTTATTTAAAGTACACCAAGTTAAACTTCTTACCAGAATAAGGGATCCGGACGGCATAGAACATTTTTAATGGTTTTCTTGAGCTTTCCTTTATTGATAGCTTTTTTAGATTGTACAGTAGCAGCTTCCATTTAAAATGTTTTTCTTCTTTGTTTTTATAAATAAGAGCGCGGATATAACCTCGCAGTCACTCTTCAAAGTTTAAATAATTTGATTTGATTTTGACATTTGATTTGACGTGAATGGATTGGATCATAGCCTTCTCTATTGGTATCAAGCCATGAACTTAGGTTTGGCAACGTCTGTTGTGTCCTACATCTTGGCATGGACCACTTTGAAAACCGCAATTCTGACTACATGGAAAATTTCTCCCCAATTAGTCCCAACTAGTCCTACTTTTTCGGAATTAGTCCCAAAAAGGACTGAAAGATATAAGCGATTTAAATGGTCCATGCCAAAGCAAACCTTCATTTTGGCAGGGACAGGCTATATCTAGTGAACCTAGACACCTAGCCAGGATCTGATTATTCAAAAAAAATCTCCCTTTTTTATGGATCCCGCAATGCCTAGAATCAAAACGAAATGAAGCGCCGTTCAAAAAATATAAAGGAATGATTTGGTCCCTGCCAAAATCAACCTACATCTTGGCGAGGACTTTTGAACCAGGTCACCTAGAGAAAATCTGATTATTGGAAACGATTAGTGTAAATTACTCCCAATTAGTCCTAAAGCCACAAAATTAGTCCCCCTTTAGTTTAGGAGAAATTCCGTTTTTTATATAAGTACAGTCATGTACAAAAGCGTACAGTAAAAATTAATTACATAAAACTATTCCGTTCCGTAATGCGCAGTGTTCCGATTGTAAAACATTAAGCACGAACTTTCGTAAATTGAGGAATGCACAAACAGTATCTGTGATTTGTGAACATAAGTTTTAACAATCGGAACACTGCGCATTGCGGAACGGAATAAAGTTTTAGGCCCATATTACACTATCATGTATATATCATCCGAGATATATGTTTACTATCTTCGTCGGAGATAGCATCCGATAAATAATATATGATAGTGTAATATGCTCATGCCCTCCTAGCATGACCATCGAAACGCGATAATATGATATAGAGCTTAATCACGTTTAACTGCCATAAAACAATGGAATTTGAAAGTCGAGTGTCGACAAAACGATATATATCGTGTATTGTCGGTCATGCTAGGGGGGCAGCCCTTCCTCCCTCCAGTTAAACGTGATAAATCACTAGGTACCATATCACGTTTCGGTGGTCATGCTAGGCTAAGAGGGAGGGATTGTAAGGGCGTTTTCCTACAAACAAACAATGACACGACACGATTGTCAACAGTGTTGCCAGAACGTACCAAAAAGTACAGTTGTCAGCACTATAGGCATGAAAGGCAGTGTTGCTATTTTGTTTATTAAAATTTAGCTTTTTTTCACCCCATTTTACATGTATGTGAACTTGGCATTTTGCATTTTTTTTTTTTAATTAGGTTTAATTTTCAACTTTCGTCTATGACAACATTTTACGGGAAAACGGCAACACTGAATTGGCACTTGGCAGGTGTTTTTTTTTTTCGTTCTTTGGTTATTTGGTCGGTTTATTTATTTTTATTTTAGAGTGGTTTTAGAATCGATTAAGATGAAATAGCTAACTATATAATTTTTAAATTTGAGATTTTTGCATTCACAATGCTATTTTAATACAATACTAAATAATATACTAGAAAAAAAAGTATTGATCTAATGCGAGTCGTATTTTTTCTAGTATATTATGTATAAAAATAGCATTGTGAATGCAAAAAGCTCAAATTTAAAAAGTAATAAAAAAGGTAAATCACACGTTTTTACACTTTGGTGACAAGTATCTGTAAATGTACAATTATTATAAAAAAACGTCATCTTATCAAAAAGTGTCATGTACCTACATATTATTGTATTTCTAATTATAATGAAAAAACTTATACGAACTGAATTTTTATTGGTTTTGAAGCCGCTGGTTTCGAATCATCTTTCTCAACCACTTTGAGACACTATGAGACTTCTACGGTGAAAAAAAATCAGCTGTTCCATACAAAAGCTTTTTAAGATTTTTTATATTTGTTACATAGTGTTGCTGTTATCTTGTCAAAATAGTAGCAAAAACCGAGTTTCATCGAAATCGGCCTACAAGCAAAAAAGTTGGCCGCCATCTTGGATTTTTTATATTTTTAAAATTGCATTGCTGTATTCTTGTCAAAATAGTAGCAAAAACCGAGTTTTATCGAAATCGGCCTACAAACAAAAAAGTTGGCCGCCATCTTGGATTTTTTATATTTTTAACATTGCATTGCTGTATTCTTGTCAAAATAGTAGCAAAAACCGAGTTTCATCGAAATCGGCCAACAAACAAAAAAGTTGGCCGCCATCTTGGATTTTTTATATTTTTAACATTGCATTGCTGTATTCTTGTCAAAATAGTAGCAAAAACCGAGTTTCATCGAAATCGGCCTACAAACAAAAAAGTTGGCCGCCATCTTGTATTTTTTTTATTTTTTTAACATTGAGTTGTTATTTTCTTGTCAAACTAGAAAAAAAAAACACCTGTTCCATACATAAGTACAATGCGTAGGTAGGTACTCCATCGAAATGTATGAAACAGCTGATTTTTTTTTCGATTTCAAGGTTGGTCCTATAATGAAAGTTGTACAGTTTGATGGTGTGATCAGCCCCAAGAGAGGTTTTAAATTAATTACAAATAACCCTGTATAGGTACAAAGTTTCAAGTGAACCCATTGAAGGAAGAAAATCACTCTCTACTCCAAATATGAATAGTTTCGAAAGAAAAGCAATATAACTTTAAAATTCAATTTTATACATGACCATTTCATACTTCTTTTGAAATTATTTTGTACGCGACTGTACATGTTTTTGATATAGTCCAGGAGTCGGGGATCAAAATACCTCTAAGAAATCATTTTTATTTTATGACTTAAAAATTAAGGTTTTGAGTTTCGAAAATGCATAAAAGTAACGTATTACTTTACGTTATACTTTTGTTTTACATTATACGTTAATAACACTTCATTATTTTAACACAAACACGCAAAAATAAAACAAGTTACAAACATCGTCACTAAATAGGAAGTCGGCTCCTGTACTATAAAAACCAAACTTTAATTCCGATTATCTCCTAAACTAAAGGGGGACTAATTTTGTGGCTTTAGGACTAATTGGGAGTAATTTACACGATTCGTTTCCAATAATCAGATTTTCTCTAGGTGACCTGGTTCAAAAGTCCTCGCCAAGATGTAGGTTGATTTTGGCAGGGACCAAATCATTCCTTTATATTTTTTGAACGGCGCTTCATTTCGTTTTGATTCTAGGCATTGCGGGATCCATAAAAAAGGGAGATTTTTTTTGAATAATCAGATCCTGGCTAGGTGTTTAGGTTCACTAGATATAGCCTGTCCCTGCCAAAATGAAGGTTTGCTTTGGCATGGACCATTTAAATCGGTTATATCTTTCAGTCCTTTTTGGGACTAATTCCGAAAAAGTAGGACTAGTTGGGACTAATTGGGGAGAAATTTTCCATGTAGTCAGAATTGCGGTTTTCAAAGTGGTCCATGCCAAGATGTAGGACACACGTCTGTTACTGTCAGTTCGTGGTCATGTCGTCGGCCGGTCTCAATACTAAATGTATGGGAATATTTCAATTTTAAAAGGTCGATAACTTTTTTCGTAATGATTGTGTGGGTTGAAAATATGAAAATAATGTAGTTCTTTTATTGAAGTTCTTTATATATTAAACAATAAGAAAAATATCAATTTTAACCAGGAAAAAATGGCTGTCAAAGATGTCATCTTTTTTTGTTGATTTTTTTCAGCAGGGCGTTGATTAACACGCCCTTTAGCTATAAATGATATATCATTAGAAAGGTCTTTTAAAGACAAACATTCGCTGTTAATATACTTTTTATCAATTGTTAATACTTTTGGAGTTAATGGTTATTAAATTATAAAACTGGTTTATTGTCTATGGGAGTTGATCTACCCCACCTCTAGCATTGAATGATATATCATTAGAAAGGTTTTTACATGAAAAACATTTGCTGTTAACATCCTTTTTATCAATAGTTAGTATTTTCGGAGTTTCAGGTCATTAATGTTATAAAATTTGGTTGATTTCATAGCGATTTAACTCTCAAAGTACTAATAGTTGACGTTTGCTGTCATACAATAAAATGTTTCAAATTTAAATACCTTTCCAATGATGTAAGATTCATTGGTAGAGAAGGCCTAGATCAAAATCCTCATCGTACTAAAGGACCCCGAGAAAGTCAAACAATTTGACTCAAACCTCATGTCCTAATAAATAAATAATAATAATAAATACAAAATCTTTATTGAAATAATCTTACATCACAATTTACAACTAGTTTAAAGATAGACAATATAGGAAAAACAAATAATAAATAATAGTTAAAATAATGTTATACCCCGTACTTGACCACATGCGACGTTGCCGTTCCGCTTACTTCATGGCTTGTAAAATATAGAAGGCTATGATTGGATGTGAACGTTTATGAAATTGACATTGAGTGCATTCCAACAGACTAATCGCTGAGTCATCGATTGCTATAGATTACAATATTTTTAACCATGGATTGTAATAAATATTTACCATTAGGGCCGCGATTATACAGGGTTATTTGTAAAACACCAACAAACTCGCAGGAGTAGATTACCAACATCATAAACAACAACATTAATTGTTCTACGACTTTTGATAATTATTCGTTTCATTCATTAAAAAAAAAACATTTTAATTTACCGTTCGTATGTTCATAACTCTATAGTCTAAGCGGTCACGGGATTTTTGGTAACGATCAAGGAAAAGGTTAGATTCATTTTCATGGGTTGTAGAGTGGTCCCCTAATGTGAATGATGTCGGTCTGCCTGCTCTCAGTGGTTGCAACTTGCAACTTCGAGTTATAGCGCTTACAAGAGGCATCATTGTTACAAAAAAAAAAGATCAGAGAAATGGTCAGTTTTTGTACCTATTCAAAGTATGGCGTCTCCGTAGCTGAAATGATGTGGTCTGCCGGCTCTCAGTGGTTGCATTTCAGAGCTATGACGCGCGCAAGTTGCAACTAAATGTTTTTTTCGTCAAATTGTATTTTTTTAAATACTAATCGATAGAACTTTTTATTCTAATGAAAAAATGTCTTTAGTCATTTTTGTCTAAAATGAATAGTTTGGTCGGAAAAAAATATTATATGTTTTTTTGTATAGAGTGAGATATTCAATGTGCTCTTACGGCCAATTCCTAATTTTTTCTGCCTCAAAACTACTTCTGCGTCAATATTCTAAACGTTTAAAATAATCATACACTATCAACGCGCCCCCAAAATTGTACATTCACACAGCTTGGATTTCGAAACAGTATAAAATCAATTTTTGTCATTCTTTATTACATTCTCATCAATTTTAACACTAGAAAAGCCAACAAAACGTTCAGTTAAGGTTTATTATACAATTGTTTTTAACATAATTACAACGCAACTAAAATATAAAGCTAAATTGTTCCCAACAAAAACCATAAATATCTGAGTTGTAATTGTTTCATTACATTGTTTTGACCTGACCAAATTCCTAACGAACTGTTAAGAGGTATTGCGGAAGAGATAGGACCAATACTGGCTAAAGTCTTCAACGAATACTACGCACGGTTATTATACCTAGACAATGGGCAGAGTCACACATAATACTCTTACATAAGAAAGGATCAAGGGAAGACATAGGAAACTTCAAGCCCGCTTTTACTGATTTCAAACATATACAAAGTCTTTGCAAAGGTCATACTAGAAAGAATATCTGATAATCTTGATGAAAATCAACCAATCGAACAGGCTGGGCTCAGAAAAAGCTACAATACAATTACTCATCACCATCAAAAAACTCATACAAAAACACAACGAATATAATAAGCCAAATTACAAAGCTAATTTTAAGACCATTTTCTGATGTCCTTACATTTATTTTAATGAAACAAAGAAGACCTAAAATTTTGAGTGATTTACTTAATAAAATAATTGTGTCACCTTATTTAAAGAAAATTTACTTCTTATTACCACACGTAACATGACTTAACTAATATTAAAGAATAGACTATCTAACACAATTGATATTAAATAAAGATTACTAAAATTTACAAGGCTTTTTATTTTACACATAGCTTCTAAACTAGAGACATGCAATAAGACCCAATGTATAATGTTTAATAAATGGATAATTAGAAATACAATTCAATTTTCATACAAACAAGGCAACTTTTATGCGTTGATCGTTTCGCTCGCAAGTTCGGCGACTTCCAACCTCCCGAACAAGCCGGGTTCCGAAAAGGCTTTAGCACCATAGACCACATCTATAATCTGCCACTATGCTTGGCGTTCGTGAACTATGAGAAAGCCTTTGATTTGATTGAAACCTGGGCGGTGCAGTCTCACCAAAGTTGCCAAGTGGACTGCAAGGTATATCGAGGTGATGTGGTACTTATACGAAAATGCCAACATGTCGATCCGACTTCGATCAGATACCGATCCGAGTACAGAATCAGAGCACAAATCGTATCCAACTGCAGCGAGGTGTAAGACAGGGAGATGCTATTTCCCCGAAACTGTTCACAGCTGCGTTGGAGGACATATTTAAACTCTTAGACTGGAAAGGACTCAGAATCTAGATTAATAGCTAGTACCTAACCACACCTTCGTTTTGCCTATGATATAAATCAGTTCTTATGGCTGAAACCTTGGAAGACCTGAACACAATGCTCGAAGATCTCCGTTAGTGCTTCCCAAAGAGTGGGTCTCAGGATGAACATGGATAAGACGAAAATCATGTCGAATGCCCATGTTGTGCCCGCTTCAGTTCATGTTGGGAACACTAGGAGTTGTTGTCCATTACGTATAGGTACCTAGGACAGGCACTCCAGTTAGGCAAGTCAAACTTCGAGAAAGAGATCTCTCGTTGAATCCAATACGGGTGCCACCCGTATTTGGCATTCGGGCAGCTTCGAAAACATCTTCCCGTCCGATATACCTCAGTGTCTCAAGACGAAAGTCTTTGACCAGTGTGTGTTGCCAGTGATCACCTACGGCAGTGAAACGTGGCCGCTAACTATTGGTCTCATAAGGAGGCTCAAGGTCACCCAGCGTGCAACGGAGAGAGTCATACTCGGCGTTTGTCTGCGTGATCGAACCAGAAATGAGGAGATCCGCAGGAGAACTAAAGTGATCGACATCGCTCGAAGGATTGCTCAGTTGAAGTGGCAGTAGGCTGGACATACAGCGAAAAGAACCGATGGCCATTGGGGCGGAACGGTTCTGGAATGGCGACCGCGGACCGGACGACGCTCCGTGGGTAAGCCCCCGACAAGGTGGACTGACGATCTGGTGAAGGTCGCGGGAAGCTGCTGGATGCGAGCAGTGCATGACCGTTCGTCGTGGAGATCCTTGGGGGTGGCTTATACCCAGCAGTGGGTGTCGTGCGCCTGATATGATGATACATCCAAGTGATCTGATCGGCATTTTAAGAGCTGTATGTACCAAAGTTCTCAGTTTCAGGATTTCCATACTTTTTAATGCTATTCACGTGATTTTTTAAACTTATCGAAACAGCTCTTACAATCCTGATAGATCAGTTGTGTGTATATTGCGATCTGGATCTCCTTCATTTACTCTCTTGATAGCCGTCATCGAATCACAGCTTGATCAATCCCTTGTGGAGAACCAATGCTTCAAAGTTACCTCGTTTGTATGAAAATGAATTAACTGGTGCTTCTTATTATCCGTCACATAATAAAATATTGATGATTTTAGTTTCTTGTTTCTATCGATGTTCATAAATACTTTTAATATTAATATATCTTCAAAGTCTTTATTTTTGTGAAAAATAAACGAGCCTTATTTTTTTTTAGTAAAGCCCAAAATAAAGGTTTTTAAAAATAATAATAATATTTAGTTTCTATCGTTATAATTTTAAAAGCTTCATTTATTTGAATATAATATTAATCATTGATCTGATGTAAACTTGTTTCTATATTGTAAAATAATAATACTATTTTAGTTTGTAATAACCCGCCTGGACCTTACTTAACATCCCGCTGCATTTTGTTATTTCGATTTTATTTTATTTATTATGGTAAAAAAGTTATCCATAGAAATAATAGTGACATTAGTGACCGAAAGCTTTGTTGGCTTTTATTGTGTTAAAATTGATGAGAAAGTAATAAATAATGACAAAACAATCAGTTTTACTAAAAAAAAAACGATTTTATACTGTTTCGAAATCCAAGCTGTGTGAATGTACAATTTTTGGCGCGCGTTGATAGTGTATGATTATTTTAAACGTTTGAAATATTGACGCAGAAGTAGTTTTGAGGCAGAAAAAATTAGGAATTGGCCGTAAGAGCAGATTGAATATCTCACTCAATACAAAAAAAACATATAATATTTTTTTCCGACCAAACTATTCATTTTAGACAAAAATGACTTAAGACATTTTTCATAAGAATAAAGAGCTCTATCGATTTGTATTTTTTAAAAATACAATTTGACGAAAAAAACATTTAGTTGCAACTTGCGCGCGTCATAGCTCTGAAATGCAACCACTGAGAGCCGGCAGACCACATCATTTCAGCTACGGAGACGCCATACTTTGAATAGGTACAAAAACTGACCATTTCTCTGATCGTTTTTTTTTCGTAACAATGATGCCTCTTGTAAGCGCTATAACTCGAAGTTGCAACCACTGAGAGCAGGCAGACCGACATCATTCACATTAGGGGACCACTCTACAACCCATGAATATGAATCTAACCTTTTCCTTGATCGTTACCAAAAATCCCGTGACCGCTCAGTCTACTACGCGCTACGCGCAGCATGCGGAGCGCCTACCTACGCCTGGGGCCCTATTTTTGAATCGCTCGTCTGGCGTCTCTTCTTTACTGATTTTCTTTCCGTTATTACTTCACTGTTAAAATCGAACTTTTTATACAATATTATATTGTCAAGGGGGCAAGTTTAGTGATAAGTGTGATAACCCGAAAATTGGTTCCTAACGGCCTAACCTATCCTCAGTAAGAGATAGGCTTACTAAAGATTTGTTGCCTAGATATTTCTGCTAAATGACGGGAAATATCAACAGTTGCCTAGGAACAGCCTTTCTATTGTCTAATATCAAAATCCATCGCAATCGCTTTCAGGATGTAACACTTTGATGATGCTTCTTTTTGGCACAAATAAAAACTTACCAAAGAAATGCAGCAATGTCTCGCATCCATCTTTCAATTCAAATGAAAGCGATTGCGATAGATTTTTAAATTAGACCATTTAGCCCCCAGATCCATAGGCCTATCTCTTACTGAGGATAGGTTATTGATTTCGGCCGTAAATCGGACGCTATGTCTGTATTATTCGGCGCTTAATTATTTTACTTTTCATTGTTATAAAATTCACTCTATAGCGTTCGATGACCCAGCGGTTAGCCTGCCGAAATGCACCACATTGACTGACAGTATTTTTTTTGCTTTAACTGCCAAGCAAATAAATCAATAAGTATACTGCCACATTTTTCTTTATTTTGTTTGCATTTGCAAATAAATACCTTCAGCTACGAGTAGTTTGATGAGTTGGTCCCATAGTAAAAGTTGTTCATTTCGGAAAAGAGAGCCTCAGTGTGTGAAAATTAACAAAAGTCTCCTGGGGCCCTACCGCCTAACTCGATAAAATCGCCAAAGCGATAGCTATGCTCTATCCGTCCTTGTCATATCATAACACGATGACAAGGACAGACAGTGCACTGACGTCATAAACCAAAGCCAGAGTCAAAGCGATAGAGTTAGCGTGCTCGCAGACTTTCTATCGGCCGACAGTTTAGTCGGGCTCTCAATCAGTATGAAGGTGTATGCAAGTGCGCACACTACAACGATTCGGTATCGGCCGATAGATAAGTTGGATGGGCTTCCCGACTAAACTGTCGGCCAACTATCGGCCGACGGGTTAATCAGTATTGGCTCATATCCACGCGCGCACACACGACGATTGTTTAGTAGAAATAGAAAAAAGACAAGCGGGTCTACCGGCTAAAAACAATGAAGTTAATGTTAAGTGTAAGTATGTGATACATTGCCACTTCGTTTTGGCACAAATAAAAACTTACCAAAGAAAAGAAGCAATGTATCATATCCATCTGTCAAATTACAGTTAAGATTAACTTCATTATTTTTAGCCGGTTGACCCGCTGCTTTTTATAAAAAAAACTCTCATTTCCACAGTCCTAGAGTCGCTCTGTCACCAGGCTCGAATCCATGAACAATGATAGCTAGACAGTTGAAATTTACACAGATGATGTAGGTAGGTATTTCTGTTGCCTCTATAACAATAAATACAAAAAAACAGAATAAAATAAATATTAAGGGGACTCCCATACAAATTATCAACAAAAATTACATTACTTCTGCTATCGGCCAAGAGACGGCACTGACCTAAAACTGCAATAATAATAATAATTATTATTATTATTCTACTCTGCAATGTATTTATTCTATGATTTTGGAACCCTCGGTGTGCGAGTCCGACTCGCTCTTGACCGAAGGATTTTTTCCTTAAGGGCCCGTGGACCTACCGATAAATATACTTATTCCAAAGATATCTCGGCGATTTCATTACCAACAACTGTGTAGAGATTATTGTAAACTTAAGATAGTGTCTATGTCTGGTTTTTATCATTACATGTCACTGTTAGAAGGAAGTAGATATCAAAATTGCTAAGTGGCCGTTTTTGACACATTTGTTATCTTCTTCTACGAATGACTACGAGAGGGATTGGAGTGATACCTTTTAAAAATACTAGACCATGGGCCCAAAAAATTCCACGTAAATAATTTTCTATTATTATTACTTACATAAAAACCTCTGAGGGCGCCACTTTCGGTGGTTAAGCCACCTTACACCTCGCCTACCTAGGTTCGTGAGCAAACCCGTAAAAGTCGAAACAATACTTATAGGTACTTACTTACCTTATAGGAATAGTTTTAGCAATTTTATGGCGCTTCGGTCATAACAATGCAAAGAAAGAAACTAGCAGGAAACGCGATGCAAAAAAAGGTACGTTTTTTGTATGCATTTCGGGTCGGTTGGCGAAAAGCTCATTGTTAAAGGGGCGGGGGATACAGCAAATGCAGTTGGGGTGCGCAATGAAACTTTTACCTGCGCCTGCGACCGTGATTTAATAGTTTTAGTTGGTACCTTCAAGTATAGCCAGATTCTTAAAGTAACTGGCCAGTTTCGTCCTACTGTCGGTTACATCAGCATGTCTTTGCTCGATTCTGAAAAGTGGTTGTTAGTGGAATGGGGGAATGGTGTGCGCGGCGTAGTGCATTCGAGATACATGGTCAATAAGACCAAATCTGATCTGAAAACTGGTTGCACGATCACTATTAGCAAACGAGGCGAGCAACAATTGGCTACTTACATAGCAAGATCCAGTAAGTACCTACCTAAGACTTTTCGAAATATGGTAACGGAAAATTCAGTTTGAATTCTTGTCTTTTTGGATCATAGAGATCTGAAAAACTTATTGGCCGTTTCTGGTTCTGGTAAATGGAAAATAGGAACAGAAACGTTCTTATTCGATCCGAGGTCGACACACATTGGTCATGGCGATGGCGCTAAAAAAAAACAACGCGCGAATATTTCGTCTGTCTGTATGCGTGTCTTTCCCGCGTCTCGTCTCTACAAACTTATCCTTTATTATTGTTGTTTATAATAGAAAATTAAAATTATCTTACCTATGTAAGTACCATTTAAATGAAAAAATAATAAATGACTGCAGGCCTAAAATTACTTAATAAAAAATATTGAAAGTTTATAAGTATATTAGGTGTTTAAATTTACAAATATTTAAAAAATCCGCGTTTAGCGACAACAGAATAAGATTCGTTTGATCATTGAAAAAGATAGCCTGGTCAACGAAAGACGAGACTCGGTTGGAAAAGGAACAATTTTTTGCGCCTTAGTTTAGGGTCAGTTTCCAATAACTTATTAATTTAACAGGGACAGTGGCGCCACCATTTCAGTCTCATCTTTCGTTGACCAGACTCTACGTGGTGGGCGGGCATATTATCAAACTCATCAATGTGACCGTGATCCTTATTAACAGATGATCGCAAGTTGTTGGAGCAAATCGCAGGCAATGAAGCCGGGCCAAGCGTGCCTCCAGAGCCAGAGCCTGAGCTTAGGGACTTCTCGCCCAGTGGGTCCGACTGGGAACCGAGCGGCGACGAGGGATCAGATTCGGAGGTAATAATTAAAGTTTTCAATAAAATTGGACTAGGTAATACAAAACTCCCATTTCATAACAGTAAATAACTATTCTAACTTGATTAAAACTTGAGTTGTTTGCATTCACAATGTCTTTTTGATCAACTGAGATTTTTGAATTCCCAATTCACTCTCGTAGTACTTATAGGTATTTATAATAAGATACCCTGCATCAATAACATACACTGATAAAGTGTTCTTTTAAGCAGAAATTAAAGACATTATTGTTGGAAAAATGCTACTAGCTACAGAGTCACTCACTAGTGACACGGTAGCTCAGCGGTAAGAGCATTTGACGGGACATTCAAAGGTCGCGGGTTCGATTCCCGGCCGAGAATTGATCTGGTGCGAGTCGTATTTTTCTAGTATAAGTATTATTTAGTACCTACCTATTGATTAAAACTTATTTATTTATCAAACTTATTTTCAGGTGGAAATTAAAAAACAGAGAGTGGATGTTGTATATAAACGAACCCCAAGAGAAAAGCGAAACAAAAAGGTAATCAAGCCTTCAAACAAAGTAAAAGCAATTATACCTAATACCATACGGAAGAGCCAACAAGTGAACATGAAAACTTATGCGAGCTGTCGGAAACGACCCCACGAAACCTCGACATACATACCTGAAAATAATAATACACAGCCAACTAACAAAAATAAAGTACCATCCAACAATCTAAATGGTCCATCTAGACTAGTTACAGCAACATTTGATATGAATCTTATTGTGGGTATTCTTGGGGCAATGAATAAACTGGTCAAGGGATTAGCAATGTTGAAAGGTGAATCATTGCAAAATAGAGTAGCTAACGGGACTCGAGATAAAATGCTGGTAATTGAAGAAACAGACGAAGAAAACAGTCACAGCGATGAATCTAATCGCTCTGATGATAACGTTCTCATTTCAAATAAGTACGTTAATATTGAAAATAATATACAGGAACATGAACCGTTGACTGAAGGACAACAAAGTACAGCTAATATTACACAACACAACACTATGCTCAACGCACTGACAGTATATGATTTCAATGAAACAGAAAATGGACATGAACAAATACAAGCAAATGAAATTGTCGAAAATACACTGACAGAAGAAACTTCAAATACTAAACAGTCTCAAAAAATACTTAGCGATACACTAATACAGAAGAACATAGTGCCCAACACTCGACCTCAAAAAAATTCAAATATCACGCCGCAACAAAAAGCCGTAGATAATGTACAAGAACAAAACGTCGATAATGAATGGGTATGTATCCATTTCTAGCTGGATTCTATCTAATTGGGATGCAGGACACACATATAATGCGATGTATTTGATTTCAGGTACCAATTGGAAGTGGCAAGACTCTCATTCACAAGGACAAATTCAAAAAAGTTAAATGGTCATCGTATACAGTCGCCACCAGAACCTTACTGCTGGCTCTTTTTCCAAGGAGGTAAATGCAATTAAATTGACAATAGACAGTGATCCGCTGCAACTTCACTCGAGAATACAATATGGCAAATTGGCAAAGAGTGAATTTTACAGTCATTCTCATTTCTGTTGTACATTGTTAAATTAATCGCATTGTACAGTCACGTCCACAAATATATATACAGTTTAGAACTAATATATCATTATAAAAGCTATTACTTTTTTAAACAGAAATCAATGACAACTACAACAAAATGACAAAGTTCTAAACTGAATACATATTTTTAGAAGTACGTGACTGTACATGCGGCAATTTTTCTTTACCAAATAGCGTACTAATTTTTCTGACATAATTAAACTTTTTAGGACGCTAGCAACACATTCCCTAACTGGTAAGAAATCACCAGCTTTCCAGAACAAGCCAGCAAAAATGTGCTTGGATCCAAAGAAAATAACGGACATAATTATCGAAGTTATGGATCGATTTGATGTTAAGGAAAATCTAGTCAGGTCAGTAAAACTAATAAGAAATATACCAACAGATGTAAATAATAACATACTTTTTTTAAAGTCGGTTAAATTCAGTTTTAAACAAAATGCTTATTTTCAACAGGGGTGTAATAACAACTAAATGTGCTGATGAAAGCAAAATGTTCAGAACAAGAATGGAGAAGAAGAAAAATGCAATACCAAAAATGCAAAATGGCCAAATGCAAGAAAATTTTAACAAAGAAAACAGCTAATAGACCGAATGTGTAGATACTTAATTAGGATTGTGTGAGACTGCAATATATTATTTGAAAATCTGTAAGCTTTTTATTTTGTTTAATGCGCCCTATGTGCTACTACTCACTACTAGCGCCGCCAATACATTTATTTTGATAACTCGTAAACCAAGTCAATATTTAAAAAAGCTAAGATCATCCCCTCTTAAATAATATAAGAGACACTTATATTTTTTTAATAAGTCTTCAACAGTTTTCATTCTTTCTGTAAGTTTTTTAGCTCAAAGTGGCCACTTTTGAGCCTATACCCAGCAGTGGGTGTCGTGCGGCTGATATATGATGATGAATATAAAAAATGCGTATTATTACATTATGCACAGATAACTTGGAGCTTTGTTTGCTAAGATAATTTTGAACACCCTGACTGCTCATATAAATGTGAAACAATGAGTAGTAAGATATTTTGAACACCTTGTGTGTTACATTACAACAATATGACGATTCGAACTGCTTATATCTAAATGCTTTTATGTTTTTCAGATCTTTTTGTGTAATCTAGACACTCATATTAATTTGACGCTGACTGTACCACAAAGCTTCTTCGCAGAGCACTACACAGAGACATAATTCACAATTTAGTCTTTATTTAAGCAATATGTTTTTTCCAATGGCGGCGCTAGTGTGCAGACAACGCGCTCTTAACGGCCCGGCCACAGCCAGCGCGACAGGCGGCGCGGCAGGCGGCGTTCAATAATCACTGCGCGCTTTCTCGATGGCGGCCTCTCAGCTCGTCGTCACGACCGCGCAGTGATTACCGAATTCGCTTGCCGCGCCGCCTGCCGCTCTGACTGTGACCGGGCCATAAGGCTGGTTTACACGTCGTCGTTACAATAAAATACGTCATCAATGTTTATTGTTTATTCATGATTTATAGACATTAAAAATTTTATTCTTCTTCCTTTTAACTGACTAGACCTTATAAAAATATTTAAAAGCATATAAAATCGTATAATAAATAAGTAAGCAAAAAGTTTGTATTACTTTCACAGATTAGTTAGTTACCCTGTTGAAAGATACCCAGTGGGGAAAGCACTAGATCTGTATTTGTACTAGCAATGATAGCTCTCATGAGCATCATATCGTCAGGGGTGAACTGCCAGCCGCTCAGCTGTCCCAAGCTGTTCAGCTTAGGGCAGGTTTCCATCAGGAGTTCTACCGTGTCTCTGGTCAGACGAGGCGCATTGGGGAACCATATCCCTTCGAGGTGCTCAAATTTGTACCGACGAAGTATTCTGGAATGGTGCAGAAAACAAGGTTTAAATGCAAATTCAAGTAATAAGTAAACACTGACACACCATTCTTCCATGCAAGGGGTCAAGCAATAAAAAGTAACGTTTCATTTGTAACTAATACGAGGATTTTACTAGATTAGGAACACAGGTTTTTCACGCGTTTTTAAACTAAACATAGGTGTTGGACACCTACCTTATCCCGACGTTTCGACCGAGTTGCATCGGCCGCGTTAAAAACCTGTGTTCTTAATCTAATAAAATGCAACGCGAAAGTTTAAGAGGATTTTACTGTCTAAAACGCTGTCGTCACGTGCTTGTTATGCGGCTATAAAATTTATGGATAGATGATAAAATACCCGATCATAAAAACCCTGTTGTTTATACTTTAGATACACTATTCATTCATATCGATGCCTATGTAACATGGGTATAGGAAAATTCTAGACACAGCGGACATAAGCACTTAAGTAAATTTTCGCTTAAAAATTATTAAAGTCACAATACGCGTAATTTTGTTCAATGCGCCGACTGGAACAAACACGTAAGTCACTGCGGCCGATTACGTCTGTAACTAACGACTGTTCTAAATAACTTATGTTTAATCTGACTCATTTCATCTTCGACAAAAACCACTTATGTCTGACTTAAGTGGTTTAGGCCGACCTTTACTTAAGTTCTTATTCCTTCCGCGGCGGGCTGATTATCTAATTAGGAACCGTACATTGCTGCTTCTTTTTGGGGTAAAATAAAACATACCAAAGAAAAGTAGCAATGTATGTCAAAAGAAACCGGTTGCTAAATAGTTTCTATTTAGATAATCAACCTGCGGGTCTAGAATTGTGAATTCAACAACTTCACACGTCTTGCTACAGGCTGTGGCCTGTAGGTATACACATAGCCATACATTATAAACGCTAGTATAGCCCGATTCAAACTTTATGACTTCTGTGAACATCGCGTGAGACGATTACAACAAAATAGCTTAACAATTTAATAACTTACCTCGACATGTCATTATCGTCCAGTTTTATTTCATCACCGATGATTAATTTCTTGAGCATCGGACTTCCCGTCATTAAATATTTGAGGCACGACGAAGACAAGTTTCCATGAATAATTTCGATGTGCTCCAATTTGTTAAATGGTATCTCTTCCTCGTGAGTTGCAGTCTGTATTTGGAAGAACTCTAAGGATTCAAGATTCCTGCATGTTTCAGCTATTCTTGTGAAGTTGAATGACCCTGACGAGCCCGATAACATTAGTGTCAATACCTTGTGTCCAATTTTATCCAACAGCTGATGTAGCTCGTGGCATTGGAATTTGTTAAGTTTAATTTTGGTGATTTGATTTAACTCTTTTATTTGCTGCAATATTCCATGATCGGGTTCCTCTAGATATATTGTTTCTAAATCCGGACACAAAGCAACAATAGCTTTCATAGTTCTCAAATTGGTCTGTACGTCATGTAAATATTGCAATTTAGACTTGAAATCGGGAGGACAGTTTGTATTGTAAATGTGGAGAATTGATTTTCCAACAAAAGAGTAACTGCCAAGGTTGGTGAGATTGGGCAACCGTCGTATCAATAAAGCGACGTCTATGTGGTCGATATTTTCTTCGCCGTACATGCCAATGTTTACGACCGTCAAACTTCTCGTCAGCTCCGGATTCCCATTGAGCATAGCATCTATACCAATCTCAGTGATATCTGTCTCTCCTGACACGTCAAGGAGCTTTAGAACTTTATTATGCTCTCCAATATACTTCAGCACTTCATCATTAGCTGTATACGGTATGTTTAGAACGGTTAAATTATTGAGATTCTTAATCAAGTGGTACATCAGCGTCAGATGTTCCTCTTTCACCCATACACCTTTCAAATTGAGAGCTGTCAAGTGGTGTCCTTGTTCAATAAGTAGTTCAAGGATTTTTCTATAATAAGGGCACGGAAACATTCCAGTGGCCAAACTTTTTACATTTTCTTTGAGCAGAAGTCGCATTGTAAAGTATCTCACAGACGGATCCAGGTACTCCGAACTTAGAATCAAGTTCATGAGATCTTGAAATATATCGTTGGTTGCCCCCATACTTTCGTAGTAAGAAGTTACCATGGTGAATGGTAGGGACACGTCTTCTTCCGCTGTCATTCTAGACAGGGTGTGTATCAACTGTCTTGCGACTAAAGACAGCGTAATCTCTTGCAACGGTGGTACTGGACACCTAGGCGACATATTCACTACACTAAAATGGAGCTTGTTTAAAATATCACTTTCACTAACGTATTTCACTAAATGTACTACAAAATATTGAGCATCGCGATACTGACAATGTGTCGGCTTTCAATTTTGGGAAGAGAAAGAAGTGAAAAAATCCGCGTAGCTATTTAGCTCACGCATGCGCGCGTTCGGTTGGCGCGGTGCCAGTTCACGTTTATAATTCAAACTCGCGCAAACTCGGGCGCATTATGTATTTATAGATCTTTTATAAAAGGTGTTTACCACTCGGTTCGTATACAATTGTGTTAATAATCGAATTTCTTATGTACGGCGACAGGGGCGCTGGCGCGAGTGGGCGAATAGATAAAACATACGGTATTCTGAAACTGGATTTGTGAATATAGTATGTTATTTCAAGTATTGCCAATAAATAGCAATATTATACCAACATCAGGGGGGTATAACTCCGCGCTTAAACTTTTATATTAGCCTACTGCTCGCGGCCCACTCCAAGAGGGCCATTGTCGAGGGATATCACCGCGCCGACCGAAACGCGCGGCGTGTGCGAGCAACGAGAGCGCAGCGCGTGAACGTCACGAACGAAACGAGTCAGTCAAGCGCCGAATGCGAAACTGCATGCACTTCGTTTTTGATACTTAATTACTAACGTACCTACCTACCTACCAAAGTTTATTGTATTTTTTGTATACATATTTACATACCTACTTAGTTGTATCGAAGTTCGAAATATGGCACCAGTAAAGAAAAAAGCTAAAAAATACAATTTTTTTTCACCCATCCCATAACTGACCCTTGCAAAAGTTGCTTAACCTCCGCAATCGTTGGGCCAGGCGCTATACCACTGCGCCATCGAGCTTCTCTAACTACTTAGAAATACTTATTATTTATGCTCTTTAAATATGCTCAGCTCACCTATTAGGTAGATTTATTTTATTTTATAAGTAGGTACCTATTATAGTAATTTCATTGTTTATTCATGGGCATAACGAATGTTTTCTATGATATCAGTAACTAGCATAGATATAGTAGTAACTAGCGAGTAGTAACCCCGAAATGTGTCGGTTGAGACAGAGCTATGCGACAGAAAGAGACGCCTCTCTTTCTTCTTCGTAGGTGCATATAATTTTATCCACGCAGCGTTGTGCAGTTTGAAATTGTACTTTATTGCCGTGCAGCGAGAGTAGCTTATTATTTGATGGTCCTCGCGGGGTCGGACTTCTGTACGTTAGTACTATTATATATTCTGTGCCAACATGTAAAATGTGAAATTACCAGTCTTGTTTGAAATTTAAGAGATAAGAACGTTATTCTTGTGGCTTGTAATTAATAATTAAGATATAGAATAAATAAAATAGTATTAATTCGTACTTATTTAATTAAATATTTACATCTATCAAATACTTACATATCTAATTTTTATCTGTGTAAATAACCACTACATATTGAACAATACTCCATCAAACCTTCGACTTAAACTAACGCGCGTAAGTTTTATGAATTGCCTGTCTATATACGATACTGACATATAAGTTTATTTTGAAAAAAGGAACTGTTGATCTAACTAATAAATTATTTTAAAATATAATCCCCGTTAAATGCAAGCGAACTCTACCAATCAGTACCACATACACAAATTATGACGCAACAAAAGTCCTCTTGTTTTCTGTAATCAAATACAGCCTTATATCAAATTCAAATAGAGTAGGTACTTTCTGTCTATACTTGTCCTATTTGTTAAACATCTTCACCCAAATCTTCATTGAAATAATAATTTATATAATAAAACAAATTGTACCTACATAAAAAACAAAAGGTATTAATGACAATTTGATTTAATAAGACAACAGATATTTTAAAAATAGCGATTTAAGTTTAAAAGACATATGCCAACAGGTTAAAAACTGTTTACTAGATAAGTAAGGATAAACAGACCGTAGTCACATATACAACTTGTTACAAAACTACCCCTAATGCCGATTATGGTAAAAAAGGACCATTAAACTGAACAAAACTCAGGAAAAAAATTATCAGCTGTTTCATACAAAAATTAATAACGAAAATATCAAAATGTATGAAATATTTCGCGATTTCAGAGTTGGTCCCATAGTAAAAGTTGTTCAGTTTGATGGTCCATATTCGGCATTAGGGGTTGTTTTGTAACACGTTGTATTTTGACTACAGTCTGTTTATCCATACCTACTTGTCCTATTTGTAAACAGTTTTTGACAGTTGTCTTAAACTGTTTACTAAAGGTTCGCGCACATTATGTCGGGGCGCAGCGGGTCCGGTCGCATAGCAAAAATCGAGGCCAGTTTACGATCTGATGAAAAGTCTGATTTTTGAACTTCCAATGTGAAGAACTGATGTAAAATTCTACTTCACAAAAATTACTGTAGACTGAAAAAGAAATAAAGAAGCAAATTAACCGAACAGAATATTGAAAAATGGCATGGTAACTCTGTAAAAAAATCCTGAATAACACCATAAAAACTTATAAAACTAAATTTCAAATCGTCAGATTTCGTAATTTTCAACGACAGTGATATGATTTTTTATGCAAAAAGGATAGTTTTTTTATCGATCTAACACAATAACCGAGTACATTTTTAATAAATAATCCAGTATTTCAGAAATCAATAAAAATGTACTAAAATTCGTCAAATTTCTGACGAAGCGTCAATTAAAGTTATGCAATATTCAACCTTATTCTAAAGACATAGTGAAAGAGTAAATTTCGTGAACTGGCCTCGCCTTAAATCGCTCGTATGTATTTTATATGGCCACAGCGGGCCGCATATCCGCGATAGTTCATATAAAAGAATTGGCTGCGGCCCGCGCCCGCCCCGACATAATGTGCGCGAACCTTAAATAGGACAAGTTGTGTATTTGTTTATGTGTGTATTTGTTATTTGTTGTGTATTTGTAGTTGTGTATAGTTTGTTTTTATTTGACAAGTTGTGTTGTATAGATGTTATGTGAATTAAGTGGGCACAGGCAAGTTCTTAGCTACCAACAGCAGTATCTGCTCGATGCTGAAGCACCAATTAGCTATGTCCTTGGCCACTTTACACCACTGCTCGCCGTGGTGCGGCTCGGCCGCTTTACAGCGGGACTTCACGTCCTCTTGCTGCTGCTCGTTTCCGTGGAGCAGCTCGAATTTGTAGAAGTACGCCCATGCGTCGCCTAGGTCGGGGTCGATTTTCACCTGTTCAAATATTTTTAAATGTAAGTAGGGTCAATTTAATAGATCACATTTGACATCTGTCAGTCTATAGTGTTATTTGTCAAAGTAAATCATAAAGGGATTTGACCATTTCGGCGTAGTGGTAACCAAACTTTTGATTTTCGACGGGAATTTAAGAAATATAGCGGCGCAATGAAACCCGGGCTACTATTGTCTAATTTAAAGAATCTATCGCATTCGCTTTCATTAAACAGATGGATGTGGCACATTGCTGCATTTCTTTGGTGAGTTTTTATTTGTGCCAAAAAGAAGCATCAATGTATCACATCCTGAAAGCGATTGCGATAGATTTTGAAATTAGACAATTAGCCCCCTGTAATATCGATAGGGGATCTATAGATGAACAAAAAATTTAGGTTTCATCGTGCGCCGCTATATTTCTGAATCTAATTCCCGTCAAAAATAAAAAAAATAATTAAGGTCTACAACATGCAACCGAATGATTCGTTTCAATTGGCGCCACTCCATATTACATGCAGCTGTCCGTAATATTGAAAATAAATCACCCGCAGAACACTAACGCAAATATAAGGTGTGGTACCAGTGGCGGTACCTCCATACAAGCCCAAAAGCCCGGCTTGCCCTAACAATAACATGCTAACACTACACCAATGAATCGTAATTAATTACAACACAATATTATTAACAAATGTTAATTTTCAATAATCAATAACCACAAATTCAATTTTTACAACAACTGATCGATAGACAAGTCGCTAAACTGCATTACTTTTCTCAATAAACCCTCTACAATGCATTTATCTCCCTCGCACTCGTTGGCTTGCAACCGGGCTTTGCGATCTGTATATATCCGCTCTCTTCTAACATCAACAAAAGTGCTACCCGCATACATAGTACTGCTGTACGTATCTATAGATTCTATGAGAACTACACAATGCCGTGCGAAAGCCGGCTTGCCTCCGAAGTTCGCTCCAGTTCGGTAGACTGCACAACGCGCTGAGGAGTGTGAAGTTGTTTCAATCTGTGACGACAGCTGTTTTGAAACAACAAGTGTTTTGCCTAAAATAGTGTTTTTGTGTTAAAAATGAGTTTAAATTTCAGTTTAATGATTGATAATGGTTTTATGTGATGGATTAAAATGTTTATTCTCTTTGAAAGTGTCCACGAGTCGGGTCGATCCAAGAGAAATACAAAATAACTCTTTCCTTGCAGTCCGGTAATAAACCTTTTCTTTTGAGTATTTTGCAAAGAAATATAATATTCTTCAATGTAAGTATCGTAATTTTGTAGTGGACTTGTTTACATTGTTGGTTGTTCTTATAAACATAAATAAGTAAGGTTAGTTTTGAGTCTTTCATTTGAACGACAATAATGTTTGTTTGGAATGCAGGAGATAGGATTGAAATTATCTAGCAAAAGCTCAGTGACGCTATTATTTTGTGAATTGATTTAGATATTTATTATGAGTGACACACGAGAAATTTAGTTTTGATTACACAATAATATAATTCGATAAAGTCACGCCATCTAGCATTTTGTGAATAATTAAAGTAAGCTTAAGGGGTGTGCTTTTGGTGATTTTTTGAGAGTTATCTATGAATTAGTCTAGATGGCGCTGGGGTGTGTCGCATCGATATTTTGGTAAAGATCATCGTATGAAAAAAAAAATGCATTGTTTTTTTGCTTGAGCTGGTAAAAAAAATTGCTTGATTTGAGGGTTCGGGCTTGCTCTACCCTGTAGGCCTGGGCACGCCACTGTGTGGTACCAAATGATGTGATTGATACTTAAACAGGTGAGTATTGCTTAAACTAAACAACTTTCTCCAAGAAAAATAGGCCGAAAAACAATTTTTTTACTTTCCATAGTAAGTCGGTCAGCTGACCAATACATTTTGTATGAGAGTATAAAAAAATTTGTTCGTTTTTCGACCTATGTTCCTTGGAGAAAGTTGTCCCGTTTAAGCAACTCTATCAACTGGTTAAGTATCATCACATAATTTGATACCACCTTCCACCATCCAAATTTTGAGGATGTGTTCAGTCCATTCAACTGAATAACTTTCTCTAAAGAACACGTGGCCTAATATGACAAAAGGGGGGTGTCACCAGTGACACTACGGGTTTCAAAGTCAATAAAAATGGTTTAAATCGTCACAAATACTTGTCAAAATGAAAACATTTTGAAAGTTTTATCGCAATATCTGAGAGATCTATGAACGTAGCATACAAAAAACACAAAACAATAACAAAAATCGCATTTTAAATAATATTTACCTCTTCGGCAATCCGTCACAGCGGTACTACGGTGCGGTTGCACTAATTCAAAAATTCAGTTAATATTTACGAAAACAAAAACAAAGATTTACGAAGCGAAACCACCTGTTGTACGTGCTACGTATTATAAAGATTCATAATATTTGTCGTATTTTTCACAAATACCCACAAATAGTGCAGTAAAAAAATAAAAACCGCAAGTGTCACGAGTGACACCGGGGGTCTCAAGAGGTTAAGCACAAAAGTTAGGTTTAGAGAAGCTCGGTGGCGCAGTAGTTAAGCGCCTGGCCCAGCGATTACGGAGATGCGATTGCGGAGATCGTCGTGAAATTTGGGCATACACATTTTCAGGGGTACAGACAGGGGGGTATAACTCCGCGCTTAAACTTTTATATTAGCCTACTGCTCGCGGCCCACTCCAAGAGGGCCATTGTCGAGGGATATCACCGCGCCGACCGAAACGCGCGGCGTGTGCAAGCGACGAGAGCGCAGCGCGTGAACGTCACCAACGAAACGAGTCAGTCAAGCGCCGAATGCGATACTGCATGCACTTCGTTTTTGATACTTAATTACTAACGTACCTACCTACCTACCAAAGTTTATTGTATTTTTTGTATACATATTTACATACTTAGTTGTATCGAAGTTCGAAATATGGCACCAGTAAAGAAAAAAGCTAAAAAATACTATTTTTTTTCACCCATCCCATAACTGACCCTTGCAAAAGTTGCTTAACCTCCGCAATCGTTGGGCCAGGCGCTTATACCACTGCGCCATCGAGCTTCTCTAACTACTTAGAAATACTTATTATTTATGCTCTATTAAATATGCTCAGCTCACATATTAGGTAGATTTATTTTATTTTATAAGTAGGTACCTAATAAAGTAATTTCATTGTTTATTCATTGGGCATAACGAATGTTTTCTATGATATCAGTAACTAGCGAGTAGCAACCCCGAAATGTGTCGGTTGAGACAGAGCTATGCAACAGAAAGAGACGCCTCTCTTTCTTCTTCGTAGGTGCATATAATTTTATCCACGCAGCGTTGTGCAGTTTGAAATTGTACTTTATTGCCGTGCAGCGAGAGTAGCTTATTATTTGATGGTCCTCGCGGGGTCGGACTTCTGTACGTTAGTACTATTATATATTCTGTGGTACAGAGTCTTACACGCCTTTCAATCGGAAAAAAGTACAGTTCCCGAGGGATAGCAAAATAGCTTTTCACTCAGGCGAAGTCGGCCGGCCGCTAGTTTAAAAATAAGAAACACAGGTTATGTATGATACTGACCGTTCTGTTGAACCACTCCCGGCACTTGTTGAGTTTCCTCTCGCTCCAGAACAGCTGCGACACCGCCAGCAACACGTGCGCGTCATGCTCGCATTTTTTCAACGCATCTACCTGCATTATATGAAAAAAAAAAATTAAAAGAAAAAAACTATGGCATGTTATTTAAAACCTTGTTTCCTGATATCAATTATTTCAATGAGGATCAGTAACGATTTTTGTTTAGTGGCTTATCAGAAAGCTTATGCCACCACATGATTAACTGTGAAGAAATTTTTACGATATCTCTTAAACCTGTGAAACTATACGAGCTAAAACACTGGTATTTTGGGGGGTCCTTAGGACGTCATCGAGACGTACGCGAACCTTATGTCGTACATGATAAAGCACATATTACATTGAGCTTGGCATTTCCGTCAAAACCCTTATAACTCAACCATTTCTAAACAGATTTCAAAAAATCATTTACTAAGTTTCATAGCTTTGAATACGTTTTTATATTATACCAATAAAACTATAGGATTCAAACCTGTTACTGATCCTCATTGTCTATTTTGTGCACATTAATAGAAAATTAAATAATTATAAAGGTAGCAAACGATTTAAAACCATATTATGTGTTCATTACGACATGTTTTATCAGAACTAAATGATAAGTCAAACGTTGGGTATAGGGCACGGGTCATCAATTAGTTTCGTTCGGGGTCCGTTTTAAGAAATCAAATGAAATGGCCATCGCGGTCCGCACAACATTTTATAGAAAATAATATTTCATAGAGAAATGTAATTATTAGGTACTTAAAATAGGTATTTTTGTAAGTTCCTGTGTTCTCGCGGTCCGCACAAGATGGGTCGGCGGCGGTCCGCATGCGGACCGCGATCCGCCATTTGGTGACCCCTGGTATAGGGCCTCCCCCAAGGATCTCCACGACGATCGGTTCTGCGCGGCCTTGTAAGGGCCTTATCCTTATCACACTAGCGATTTGCCAGCGAGTTCAAAGCGAAGCGTGTGTTTGCCGCGCCTTTTCCCAACTACAACTCGACCAAATTAAAATGGTGTCATGAACTTAGCTCTCATACAGCTGTTATGCGCCTAATTATCTTGGTCGAGTTGTACTTAGGAAAAGATTTAGGCTTTTCTTAAGTTTAGTGCAAACGGCCATTAGACTTTTCATAAAGGTAGTAGCAACCCTTTTACATTAATATTCAGTTAGCGGGTAAACACCTTACCCTTCATTTTGTTTTACAGATAGATCTGGACGCACCCTAATTTGTCGTTAATAATACTTACGCTCTTAGTCTTCCTCTGCGGTCTGGACTCCATGAATATGGCCTCCGCCCACAATCGGCCAGCGTTGGGGCATTCCTGTAGCGCCTTCGCCATCACTGCGTTAGCTATCTCCGCACTGCCGTTACGCCTTTCCAATCTCACGCTTTCTAACCTAAATCAATAATAAATTAATAAATGTGAAATTTCACACAGCGCCATCTAGCCCCAAACTAAGCAAAGTTTGTAATATGGGTGCTAGACAACTGATTTACTTTTTTAAATATATACTTATTATGGGTGTTACATGTAACACCCAGAACAGACTCAGAAATTAAATTAATCAATTTAATTTCTTATTGATAAACGAAGAGTAAGTTTACACCTGGTTTAAAAAAAAATTGGCTTACCAATATTACCTCTTACGTATGACGTCTCAATCGTCATATTCCTAAGCAAACTTTTTGGTTAAACTAAGCGTAAACTTAATCTTCGTTTATTAATAAGGGGTTAAAAGTATGCTATTAATTAGTAATTAAAATTACCATAATTCGGCATTCTTTGGATTCCTCAATCTAGCCTTTTCCAAAACCGATCTCGCTTTTGTAACATGTTTCAACTTTTCTTCTAATCTTGATAATAATATCCACATTGGCACACTTGTAGCACATTTCTTCAACTGTAAAAAAATATATCACTAAGTTATTATAAGTTCATAACTATTGTTTAAAACTTAACTAAGAACTAGAGATCAATTAAAATCCTTGATAAAATTGTATTCGGTGAAATGGAAAATAATAACTGATTCCTTTGATGTAATGATTTCTTTACAATTTACAATATTGTAAAGAAATCAGATTATTATTAATTCCCAAAAAAGTAGCCTCAAATATCTTCGTAAAAATGGATACAATACTATACATAAGAATTCTAAAATCATTGTCATTATAGTGAGAACTAAACAATCAAATATTTTCTTTTTGATATGTCGTTGGAATATGAACCTTACCCCTTGAGAATAAGTATTATGCGCGTCGTCATATTTGCCCATCTGTTCTTCAATCTCTCCCTTCATCATGTGCAGCTTAGCGTAGTCGCTGAATACCTTGATCGCTTCTTCAAGCAATTTTAGAGCTTCGTCCATATTATTTAAGGCCCATTCTAGTTTGGCTGATTTTATCATAACCTGTCAGATAAATTTTGATCATAATCATGTGTAGAGACAAAAATAGTTAAGTATTAACATACTTCATTCAGTATCTATACTATAATACATTGTTTCAATAATTAAAAAAATATAAACAATTAAATGTTTGAAAGAATAAGATGGTATGTTTTTAATACGATACTTATAACTTCTTGTACTTTTGTTTGCTTAAATTTTTGTCAAATAAATTTGACATGACAGCGCAGTTGTACATTTAAGCGCTGATAAAAAATTGCTACAAAAAAATCTTCGGACATACCCTAGGCGTCGGCGCCGAAGCTCTAGCTTTAGCGAGCAGCCGTCTCGCTCTGTCGTACTCTTTGTTCTCACTCTCGAGTTTGACAGCGGCAAGCCAAATCTCTTCAGAGTTAGGGTTAGCCTGGAAAGCTAGCGATAGAATACCACGAGCAGCAGGAACGTCGCCTGAAATAAAGACATTGTTTAGCTGTCAAGTATTCGATCTTACTTCCTTCTCTAGCCAAAAACGCAAAAACGCTCGTAAGCTACTGTAAAGGGAATAACACAGAATAACCACGAATAACGATGTGCAGACACAGAAGCATTGTGGATTACTTCGACATTCTTTCAAACTTCTTTAATCTACTTTCTTAAGTTGAGTATTAACAACATTACAACATATTAAGTTTCAAAATCAATTGGAGATAGTAGTTTTGGATAGCTGCTATTGTTAACGTCATTATCGTCTTTCAATTATGTGTCGGTTTTGGGTTTAAGAAACCGAACTGTGTCAAAAAGCATTACAACTCAAACACGATTGTGACGTTAACAAAAGCAGACTTGGACAGGACCGACATGATAGACGTGGTGATCATGCCATTTAAAAACTAACTGAAAATTAATCACAACATAGTTCAACATACGTATTGTGGTAAGAAATCGAATTACAACGTTCAAATCAATCAATCAATAAATAAATAAATAATACAATTTATCTTGAGACTTTGCCTACACACACACACATTAAAGTACCTTACAACCCGGTCAAGTTAACTTGGCACCTGACGTGGAAGCGACCCCTCTCCTTGTCTCTTTGCCTCACGCCACCGTCGTCATGCCAGTAGCGTTAGCACAGAAGTAATTATAGTACAAGTGCATTAGTACATTTGTTAGCGATAATTTATCTATAATCTATCGAAAATTTTCAAAAAATTGTCGACGGTGACGTGGCAAGGAGAAAAGTAGAGCCTCTACTTTTCTCTGCAGGCAGCTGCCCCCCTGGATTTTGTTTACATCTAACTAACTATCAATTGTTATCAATAAATGTTCTTATTTGCCATACAATATATTTGATTTACAATAAATTTGCCCCCCCCCCCCCCCCCTGGCCCAGAACCTGGGTACGCTCATGAGTAGCTTCGCTTCAGGTGCCGAGTTAATTTGCCCGTGATATACTATAAAACATCCTAGGATAAAACTTACCAGCCAACCACTTAGATTTGGCGCCCATCAGCCACAGGACCTCAGACTTGGGGCAATGCGCGACCGCCCTCTGCAGTAACGCTTCCAGGCTCGCCCTAGTGCCGTGCTGTTTCTCCAAGTACGCCGCTCGGAGCCAAATGGACTTCTTGGATGGAAACACGGATAGAGCGTACCCGTATACTGCGCGCGCGCATTCGTATGCGCTTTCACTGGCACACTGAGAAATAAAATTATCTTAAAAAAATAATGAAGAAAGTAGATTAAAGTACTCACTTTTGTGATTGACAGAAACATGATAGCTAAAACTTTTGTCGATAGAAAAAAAATCGTAGTGTCCACCAATTTCTTAGTTTTTTTTTACTAATATGCCAACCAATAATAAACCTTGAAACTATAATAAAAAGAAACCTTAACTAACTCTTTAGTTTTGTGATTGATAGTTTTCTAAAATAATAAATAGTTTAGTAGTTATTAATTAAAAGCGATAAAATTGACAATAATTTCGGTAACTTTTAATATGAAAATTGCTTCCAGCATTGTACGGCTCCTTAAAGATGAATGAATGATATAAATCAAGAGAATTCATCCGATTGTAGACCTTATCTATTATATTCTAACGTCTGAAAACCTGAATCATGATACTTACTGCATCGGCATCTTCCATCCACGTGTGCTTTTGATCTTCGGGTTCGATGCCGTGTCCGATGACGGCACGAATTATAGCCTGTAAAATGATTCACAAGAAAATTGAAAACAACACAAGTATTTACATAGTAAGTACGATAAAAGAACGCATAATAATCTTCTCTGTTCCATCGCGGGTAAAAATAGGTGTAATTAGAATGAATGAATGAAAGAATAAATACTTTATTGTTCACCATAATAAATACATACAACAGTACAAAAGTGGAACAATTGGCGGCCTTATCGCTGAAAAGCAATTTCTTCCAGACAATCATTTATTTACACAGAACAGAAAGAAAAATAAGGAATGGGCAGTTTATGGTATTAGAATACCAGCCCCCCAGCATGACACCGAAACTTGATTAAAGCGTTTTATCGAGACTCAACTGTCAAAATCCATTGTCTTTTGACAGTTAAACATGATAAATCGCTATATCATAATATATCGCGTTTCGGTGGTGATGATAGTTCTGCCTGCCTAGCATGACCGATTTATATCGCGTGATATAACGTTTTATCACGTTTAACTGTCAAAAAGACAAAGGAGTTTGACAGTTGAGTGTCGATAAAATGCTATGTCACGCGATATAAATCGGTCATGCTAGGCGGGCAGAGGCTGTATTATGAACTCTTCTTTCCAGGCCGTTTTCTGACTGGCTGACAATATATCTCTTTTATTTGCTATACAGCTAAAAAGATGCCACTACAGCACTAAATACCTGGCAAGTATGTACTCCGCCCGACTTCTCCGCCTCCATAGCCTCCTTGAACCAGTGCTCGCGGTTGATTTCTACGCCGTTGGCACTGAGCGATGTAATCGCTCGGTCTATGATCTTTTCTACCATGTGAGTGTTGCCTGTACAAAAAATGTGTAGGTTTTTTTTACATTAACATTCGTTTGTACACACCACATTATAGTTATCGATGACGTTCACAAATAAATACAAAATATTATTTCAAATAATCATTTAACAACTACTAAAATCCGTAGATAAGTACTAAAATATTTTTTGCGTAGACAATGCTTATTTTCTAGTACAAAATTGAACACCATAAGTATTTAACAAAGATTTTCTATAATAACTGTATTTTTTCAGTTCTTACCATGAGCTTCCTCCAATTTGGCAGCAGTGACCCAAATCTGCCTATCAGTCGGGATATTCTCTCTCGCTTTATTCAGAACCTTCCTAGCATTCTCGTAAGTCTCCAATCTTGCCAAAGCCAACCACAGTTCTACACTCGTAGGGCAACACTCCACAGATCTCGACAGTAAGATCCTGGCATCTTCAGGGTTCTCGAGTTCGACGGCTGCCTTCCACAGACGTACTGAGTTGGGGATGTGTTCTAAAGCTTTGCGGAATACGCGGCGTTTAGCCTGGGGGTGAAAAAAGAGTAAAATTTGTGCTGCGCATGGTGTGTAACCAATAAATCATCAACGCGCGTGAGTGCAGCGCGCTTGCGTCATATGACTTACGCGCATTGGAAGTTTAGTAAGGATTGGCATACTGAGATCTGCAGTACTGCGCAAACTTTTAGAGATAATAAACATTTTAATCTATAAGTGAAACCGAAAGCGGACCATCAAACATTGAGACTACGTTCTGATTAGCAAACTATTGTGTCAAACAAAAATAAATTGTCGCGCTTAGAATAAATTATTACTGGTAACTGTTGGGGGTGAGTGGATTAAGTACAGGATTTCAACTCATAATCAAACCTTACCTTATACCTTAGTCTCCTGCTAAAATAGTGTAAAGAATACCTCCTACTATTTATTTTTCCAACTTATAACTATCATCACAGGCAACCTAATACGATAGCTCCACTAACAGTGGTTACTCGCGGGCAGCGGTAAACGCCCCCTGCCCGCGATGTATGCGGGGCTTCCCTCAACATTACTTCGCGTTGAGCGAAATGCCGATATTGAGACAGCGCGCAGTGGTTGGCGCGACGCGTTGGCATCGCGCACGCTTTTCGGTGATTCACCATTAGTTTTCATTACACTATGCTCTTACCTTAGTCTCCTGCTCCAAATCAGCCGCTTTAACCCATATCCTGACGCTATGCGGCAGGTTCCTGGCGGCGTGCGCTATGACCGCGCGCGCGGTGTCGGGCGGCTGTAAACGAGCTGTTGACGATCAGTAAACTAGACCAAAATACTAACAACCTGAAGCACTAGATACTGGCAACCTGACTCTTACCTTAGTCTCCTGCTCCAAATCAGCAGCTTTAACCCATATCCTGACACTATGCGGCAGGTTCCTGGCGGCGTGCGCTATGGCCGCGCGCGCGGTGTCGGGCGGTTGTAAACGAGCTGTTGACGATCAGTAAACTAGACCAAAATACTAACAACCTGAAGCACTAGATACTGGCGACCTGACTCATACCTTAGTCTCCTGCTCCAAGTCAGCAGCTTTAACCCATATTCTGACACTATGCGGCAGGTTCCTGGCGGCGTGCGCTATGACCGCGCGCGCGGTGTCGGGCGGTTGTAAACGAGCTGTTGACGATCAGTAAACTAGACCAAAATACTAACTACCTGAAGCACTAGATACTAGCAACCTGACTCTTACCTTAGTCTCCTGCTCCAAGTCAGCAGCTTTAACCCATATCCTGACACTATGCGGCAGGTTCCTGGCGGCGTGCGCTATGACCGCGCGCGCGGTGTCGGGCGGTTGTAAACGAGCTGTTGACGATCAGTAAACTAGACCAAAATACTAACTACCTGAAGCACTAGATACTAGCAACCTGACTCTTACCTTAGTCTCCTGCTCCAAGTCAGCAGCTTTAACCCATATCCTGACACTATGCGGCAGGTTCCTGGCGGCGTGCGCTATGACCGCGCGCGCGGTGTCGGGCGGTTGTAAGCGAGCCGCTTCTAGCCAGAGCTCCTCACTGCTCGGGTTCACTTCGCAACCTTTCATTATGAGATTCCGGGCGGATTGGATCTTGCCTAGAAATAAAAAGTGGTCAAATATTAAAATATAAATAATAAAAAAGGGATGAAAGACATGTTACTAGAAGAGTGTATGTTGAGGGCTGGAAAGTAAGAGGAGGACCGCAGAAAAGATGGATGAATTGTGTACATAATGATAATGAATGTGAACGGAGTGGTTGGGGACATAACGAGTAAGAGGAAGGAATGGAAGAGAAGGACGCACTGCACCGATCCCAAATAAATAGGGATAAGGGTAGGGGATAATGAAATAAATAAAAATACTTAATTGATTTGTTTCAAAGCTAAGCTAAAAAATCAATTTATAGTGTAAGTAGGTGTTTAAAATTAAAAATATATATTAATTGTGACATATTTTTTTTATATTGGAATTTCCATTACTGAAATACGAATAAACCATCACTGGAATAATGAGGGAGAGTAAAAATCTACAAAAAGTATGATTTATTTAAGTTATGATTAAGTACTGGGCAGCTTGCCCAGGAGACAGAATCTTTTTTGTACTCTTTTTTTTTTTTTTTTTTGTTCATTTTTGATCTGCCATCGGCTCCTCAGCCATAATCAGATAGGTTCCAAAGTAGTCAATTGTAAGTGCCATCCCATTGGTTGGCAACTGTATATGTTTGTAGAACTAACTTCTGTGGTCTAGGTCCAGGATTTGCCATCTTTTTAGGCGTTTTATGTTTGCACTTTCATCAAGGAGTTCTTTGGCCAGTTCATTTGTGTGTGAGCTTAGCTTATGTTTGTATCTCTTGCTACATTTGCTGACTTCTTCTTTCACAGTTGATATCTCCAGGTATTGGTGTACTTCAGTATTTTTAACAAACCAATGTGCACCAGATAGCGTTCTCAAGGCAATGTTCTGGAATCGCTGGAGTATCTCTATATTGGAGTTGCTCGCCGAGCCCCAGAGCTCTATACCATATGTCCAAATGGGTTTTATGATTGTTTTGTACACCAGAAGTTTGTTACTTAGGGACAAAGGTGATTGACGATTTAACAGCCATTGCAGCGATTGGAACTGAAGTTTCGCTTCTTTTCTTTTTGCCTTAATATGATTAGCCCAAGTCAATCTTCTATCTAGGTGTAACCCCAGATATTTTACGCTATTATTGCTCGGTAGTACGCCATTATCCATATGAACTGGTGGGCAGTCACCTTTTCGCAGTGTGAATGTGACTTGTGTTGATTTGCTTACGCTAGGTTTGATTCTCCACTTCTGTAGCCAACTATCGATATTATCAAGTTGTTCTTGCAGTTTGAGTGATGCTACGTTTGGGTCGGTATCACTAGCCAGGCATGCTGTGTCATCTGCATATGTTGCAGTAACAACATCCTCTGTTGTAGGCAGGTCTGCTGTGTATATTGAATAAAGCACTGGTCCAAGGACTGATCCCTGTGGTACTGAAGCATTGATGTTATATAGCTTTGAGTGTTCTTCTCCGTATTTTACTTGAAATTGCCTTTGGTTTAGATAGGATTTCAGTATCATAAAAAATGGATTTGGTAAAAGGGTCTTTAGTTTGTACAACAGTCCTTTGTGCCAGACTTTATCAAAGGCCTGTTGTATGTCTAAGAATACAGCAGAGCAGTACTCCTTTTTCTCCAGAGATTGTCTGATTTTGTGAACCACTCTATGGACTTGCTCCACAGTTGAATGCCTTTCCCGAAAGCCAAATTGATGGTCAGGTATGATCTTATTTTCTTCAAGTATTGGTTTTAGCCTTTTAAGTAGAATTTTTTCAAAGACTTTGGACAATATCGGTAGGAGACTTATTGGCCTATACGAACTGGGATTGTTTGGCGGTTTTCCTGGTTTTGCAATCATGCAGATTTGTGATATTTTCCAGAGTTTCGGGTAGTAGAATATTCTTATGATTGCGTTGAATAACATTGTGAGAAAAACCAAAGCTTTTCTGGGTAACTTTTTAAGCACTTCACCAGTTATTAAATCAAAACCTGGCGCCTTCTTATTTTCTAAGAGATGAATCGTCCGTGCAAGTTCTTTAGGAGTTACCAGTGCAAGTGGTGGGGTCAACTGCTGGTCACTTTCGATAACTATATCAATTTCCTTTTCAAATTCCTCCATAGTCGATTGATTGGGTGTAAATATTTCGCTTAAATGATTTGCGAATAATTCTGCCTTTTCATTTTCACTTCTTGCCCAGGGGTCACTAGGGGATTTCCTTATAGGAGGAATATGGTTTTGTGGTCTTTTAAAGTTCTTGGTTATTTTCCATAGGGAATAATTATCCTTTTTATAAGATGATAGACTCGATATTTGATGATAAAACGTTGTGTTATTGGTTTCATTAATTAGGTCTTTTAATTCTCTTGAAATTTTGTTGTATTCTGATCGGTCTGTACTTGATCTCGTCATGTGAAGTTTTCTTCTTTGTTTTCTCTTCTCTTGAAGCTTGTTTCGTATTTCCAGTGGGACGTTGTTTTTTTCGGTGCTGTAGCTCAGTGAAGGAGTGGAGCGCCAGGCAGCTACTTGTATGAGGTTTGTAATATAAAATGTTGCCTCATCTATATCATTTTCTGACTTAAGCCCTACTTTTAAGTTTATTTCATTTTCCAGATATTCAGCGAAATCATTCCAATCTGTTTTTTTGTTATACAGTGCTGGCTTCTGTACTCTCTGTATTGGTGAGACGCTAAATGTTGCAATAACTGCAGTGTGATCTGATAGTGAGTCTAGTGATGATTCTAGATCGAAGTACACATCTGGTAGTCCTTTAACAATAAAAAAATCTACAAGATCAGGAAGTTTGTTTACGTCTGTCGGCCAGTAAGTTGGTTCACCGGTTGACAGGGTCTTTAAGTTATGCTGGTTTACGCATTTTTTCAATTCCCGCCCTCTGGTGGTTGTTACTCGCGAACCCCAGTCAGTATTTTTACAGTTCCAATCTCCCCCGCATATGAACTTGTTTCCTAGGGTGCAGATGTATCGATCGAGCATGTCTTGTTTCAAGTTATGTTTCGGTGGGCAGTAAACAGCACTTATATTAATGGGACCCATTTTTTGTTCCAATGTTATAGTAGTGGCTTGCAGCCATTCTTCTTTGAATTCACTGTGTAGGTAATGTTTTATGTTGCTCTTGATGATAACTGCTGATCCCCCATGCGATGTACCATCGGGGTGGTTTGTATTATATATGCAATAGTTCTCGATCTTAATCCTTTTGGTATCGTTGAGGTGGGTTTCTGATATCAAGGCAATATCCACTTTATTACTTTTCAGCAGAATTTCTAATTCTTGCTTGTTTGGCGCAATCCCATTGATATTCCAGGTAGCAATACGTAAAGACATTGTTATTAAGGAAATTTACTTATGAGAGTCATGATAAGGTTCATCATTGTATTCAACTGTGTGATAAGTTGGTCTATTCTTTCTGTCTGTTTGATTAGCAGTGCCTCTAGACTAAGTCTGTGTTCTTGCGTATGGTTTTCTATTCCCGTTTTCGTAGGATGTGTTCTCTCGTAGTCAACGTGGTTTCTATTTGGTAGTCGTTGCTCAATTTCTTTTATTGGTGTTCTTTGATGCGGTGAATCATCCGTTACTTTCCATATCGGATTTACAGTTCTGTTGGTTTTGCGACTATCTTTTATGCCCAAAGGTGTATTTTTTGTGCCAATTTTTTTGTACTCTAACAGCGATTTGTAGCATAACTTCATTATGTTTTGACATCAAAATAATTAAGCTGCAACCTTATTGCCAAAATACTAAAGTAGCTAATAGAGTACGTATAATTGATAAGTAAGCTGTTCTTAATAAATACATCTTAGTTTAAATAAAAAAAAAGAATAGGACTGGAAATTTAGGTTAAGGTGGTACGGTGAGCTCAGTAGCGCCACCAATAGAAATAAATCATTTACGTTGTATCAAGGGCTTAGAATAAAAGTTTTGGATATTTTGCGCAAATAGAAGAGTAAAGTGCAATTTTTAAATATTTTTTTCATGGCCTCAAATATAAACAATAAGTTATGAATGTGGATATTGCTAAATGTGGCCACTTTTAGCACTAGTGACATGCACGACTTATTGCTTAAGTTTGAGTTCTTGAAACTATATTTAGAAAATGCTTTTTAGTCTTTTATTTGCGCAAAATCATGATTTATTTCCATTGGTGGCGCTACTGAGCTCAACGAACCACCATAACAGCGCTTACCGCCCGCCCGCACCTTTAAAGAACGGGATTGACAATGGCACCGTACATGTTCACTTCTCGCTCGCACACCATATCACCAAACCTATATCCCTCTCTCACTCATACTCATTGCGGCGGCAAGCGCGATTGTCTGCGCGAGTTGTATGTAGTTTATAATTATACCTGTTACTTCTTCCAGTCTGGCACTAGCTATCCAAGCTGGCGGGTGGTTAGGATTGGTCTCCCTTACAGATTTCAAGAGCAGCCTAGCTTTCTTGATATCATTGATGTCACCACCGTATGTCGGGATCATAGACTGCAAATCAGTCAAGTAGCCTTTGGGATCGACAACCGTCTGACCTGTGACAGAGTCTGACACTTGTGACAGTTTTACTGTCATCAAAGTATTTCTTGCTTGACCAATCTTCCTTAAATCCAAGTCACCTGAAAAAATATTTCTGGTTAAATGGAGTAAAAAATTAATGTTGTATAGGTATGAATAAAACTGTTTTTGTGGGTATTATTATTATTATTAATTATCCGGCTCGAAGGACCAAAACAAAAAAAAACACGGTAAAAATCCCTTAAGTGAAATGAACTATTAGATTACGGGTCTTTAATTAAAACACTTAATAAAGGATTTCAAATTAGATTGTTTTTTATCCTTTTGCTTTATATTATTTGCAGTAGAAGGGTAGGTACTCCTATACTTCTGGTGCTATCACAAATTCACAGCAGAGAAAATTTAACAAAACCCAAAATGGCGCCTTTTTATACAGGCTAAAAATAACAACTCTGAACTACCAGAGATGAAATACTACAGATGATTAATAATAACTATCATAGATTATTTTTTGCACCATAAAATCAAATAAAAAAATCAGCATGAACAATGAACTTCAGAATTGTAAAGTTCAATGACAATATTGACAATGAACATAAAGAAGGATAATATATCAAAAAGTTTCCAGTGTTTCAGTTTACTAATAACAACAATACAATATTACCTGACGGGGTCAACATTCCCGGTGTCATCACACCTGGCATCATAGACGCTAGACCAGACACAGGGTCAATGGAAGTGGTAGATTCTCCTCCCAAATTTCTAGACAGCACACTGTCCGGCAACGGAGTGAACTTCTCAGCGCGTGGGTTACGCTGTTTCCTGTTACGAGCATCACCAACTTCCGGAATGGCTGCCCATTCATCTTCGGAAACTTGCTTCAGTTCACGTTTGAGGTCAGAAAATTGTTGCTGGATTTTGGGTCTGTAGTTAACAGTGATTAATTAATCAAACACTTCTATTGCTGAGGCCACATTATCGCGCTGTCGCCAAACTTTTCGTTGTCGTGTTGTAGGATTAGTAACTTTGAGTCAAGTATTTAGAGTTAAATTTCACTTAAAGGAAATAAATTAAAGGGATTTAATGAAAATAAACTTTAATTCCTTGACTCAAAGTTTCCAATCCTACAACACGCCAGCGAAAAGCTTCACGAAACCAAAAAAGCTTCGCGACAGCGCGATAATGAGTCTTCAGTATATCAGTTAATGTAGGTAGTTATTTATAAAGATGTCATAAGTTCTAAGACGGTTAATGAGCATAATACATCACATTAAGAAATAAGTTTTATGTAATGAAATAATAAAGTACTTATAAACTTTCATTGTGTTTTAACCATAATTTAATGATCTGTAAATGAATAAAATGGAATATTGTGTATAATCTATGTCATTGCCAATCTCCTTTTTTTCACATATCAATTGCTGAAAAATGTATCAGGCTATATTTATCAACCCTACCTTTCCTGGCGATATCTTTCCAAATCTTCTTTGAGTCTCTTTTCTCTATATTCTTTCCTCTTTTCATCCATTCGTTTGTCAATGGATTCATAAATCGCATCTGCTTCAGCATCATCTTTATCATAAGGATCCTAAAAAGAATAATAATTGAAGATTTTAAATTACATATGATGCAATCAAATTAAATCCAACCATGGCGAAGTTGGAGAGGTGCAATGTTTCCTAGTTTTTTTATTCGCTATTATTAAAATTAAGGCCAAATTATACACAAATGTGAAAAAAATATAAAATTATCTCTAAAAATTAAGAAGTTACAGGACGTTCAAGTTACGATTTTAAGATAATTTCGCTCATCGGGAACCGGTGGCCTGACGTCATCTACGGAACATCTTCAGCGGCCGGCCGCGCCACCGCCATACAAGCAACAGGTGGGATGACGTCACGCCCTTACAATCGCATCGCGCAAAAATTTTTCAACTTAAATTATTTATTACTTTCTTTTTTTTTTTACTAGTATATTAATTTTAGGCTTTATTTTAATTTTATGAAGTTAAATAAAGCATTCAAGGTTTTTCAGAATTATGTTAATCAATGATTTTGCTATCAAAACAAACCTTTGAAAACAAAGAACCACTGTATCCAGAAAACTCATCATAATTAGAATCATTCAAGTCTTCATCATCATCCTCTTCCTCATTTTTTTTACGTTTAGCAGCTGGCGGAGCATGCCGGTCATCTCTGAAACATACCCATGCAGTTTGGTTTAACAGTAAAACATTAACAGGCTGTGAAACCAATAGTAACAGGTTTTTGATCATAACAGTACTTCAGTTATAAAATCAAACCACTAATCGCTCACGACTTCGTCCGCGTGGATATTCGGAAAATTCCTAGTAGGGAACCTTTCACCAGGATGAACAGTATCCTATATTTTAATCCAGGCTATAAACTATCTTTGTGCCTCATGCAAATCTATTCAGCTGTTATTGCATGATTGAGTAAAAACAACTTTGACATTTACAATAATAAGTAGGTTTCAATATGCTCAGCTTAGTTAAGTAAAAATAAACAAACTGAGTTTTTCCTTACTTGTCATAGACACTTTTTACATTTATACAAAATCATGATGTTAAGTTTGGCTTTGATGATTGTTAAGCAATTTTTGTGATATATCTAAACAGTTTTTTGTATTTATTTACAAATTATCACATCAATATAGAGTTGGGTAAAAAAACCGGGTGAACCGGTCGGGCCACGCGCAGTAGGGTTCCGTAGCTACCTTATACCATACCATATTTAATATCACTATCATTTTTCGTCTGCAAAATAACTTTGTTTTTCATAGTATCTGTATAAATGATAAAGTTATATTTTGAGGTTTTGGAAAATGTGCTATTTCTCAAAAACTGCTAACTATAATCTTATTCAAACCAATTTTCGATGACAGTGTTTATTAAGATCTACAGCATATTTTTTTATTATTTTTCACTTTGTTTTTTTAGGGGGGGGACACATTTTACCACTTTGGAAGTGTATATCTTAAAAACGGTTGACTTCGAGAAAAAATTGTTTTAGGAACTTCAATGTAATTTTTAAAAATCTATCAGACACCCCGCACTGACGAAAAATTTATTTTACAGTTTCAGTTCCATGATGGGGTGGGGAGCTTCCTTTAATCTTTTTTTATTCTTGTGTAAAAATCATCAAGCGGTTTACCTACCTACTAAGTTTCAACTGTGTAATCCTAATAGTTTCGGAATAAAGTGGCTATGACATAGGGACTGGACAGGTGGACAGACAGACATGACGAATCTATAGGGTTCCGTTTTATGCCATTAGGCTACAGAATCCTAAAAAATATTTATATGAGTAAAATATACATAAAAATACTTACGATACATCATTCGCATCACGAGCTGGACCAATATCAGACCGTGTAGTAAATCCAGTGGCACTGAAATCACAAAATGAATAATTCTTGTGGACTACAACTACATATAATTGGACAGAATTGAGTTTTACTTAGTAAATAAAATACTAGAGAATCTTAGGATGACCATAAAATTACATTTGGAATTGTAAAGATGTGAATAAAATGTAATTTCTTGACTCACCCTCTACCAACACCAGCTACATAACCTAAAGGGGCTGGAATACCAAGAAAGTGCTTCTTGTGTTTATTAACAAATGCTTGCGGAGGCACTGCCATATTTTCTGAATGTTATGTCGTGTTATTCCTTTCCTTTTGATAAAATAGTTATTTATTATTTCCTCACTCACAAACAAACAAAATATGTATTTATTTAATGTCAAACAAACTGTCAGTCAACTGTCAAAATGTCAACACAGATTATCTTTCAATACAGATAACATCTAAAGATCGCATCGCAGTTAGTACAGCGTACTTTTTTTTCGGGAAAAGTACGGTTTTTAACAGTATGGTTTCTAAATTAATTTATTTCATCTGTGCCTCGTTGACGTCTGTCACTGTCAAAAGCAAGCAATGGTCGCTTAGCAACATTTTGTTTGATTGTAATTGAAAATTTTGTTTTTATTACGAACCGCGAAGTGCGAACGAAAAGTCGCTGAAAAATTAGAATTCTGGGTTGATAAAGGTATGCCCTAACTCGATTACTTATTATTAGCAGTAACAGTTATGTCTGATTGCAAAGCCATGCCTAACTCTGAAATGGCATCAAATGAAAACAGTTTATCTACCAAAGAATTTCTGAGCATAGAAAAGACTTGTGAAGCCTACAAAGACAGCGATGAAGAAATCAAAATGATATTTTCCGAAATTAATAAATTGTCAGGAGGTAATACTAACAATAAGGTGATAGATGAAGATATAGATGATGTCGAACTGATTTTAAAAAGAGCTGAAGATATTGCGTTTGAAACTAAAAACTTGCTGAAGAAGAGCCCTATAGCGGCTGCCCTGGGGAGCGGAGCTCCTAGTCCGAGTACCATACCTCAAATTAAAGTGAGCAAGCCCAATGAAAATACTGAAAACTTTGAAGAGGCTTCTAGAGAGACTAAGGTAAGCTTACTTTTCAGACTTGATTTTTAAGACCTAAACGATTTACCTACTTATGTGCTTAAAGATTTCACAGTGTTATTATTACATATTGTGATGACTTGACTGCAATTTCAGTATGAAATTCACTGCAAGACCCATAGGCATAGCCAGGCCAGCTTTTTGGAGGGTCTGTCAGTCAGTATGTTACTTAAATAAAAACGTTTGACAGAAAAAGTTCCATCAATTTAATTTTACTGTAGGTACTTTGCTTCCAATACATTCATGGTTGGTTGATCCTTTCAAATAGAAAAGAAAAGATACTAACATTTGTAAAAATGGGAAAATAGATGAAAAATAAAAATGTGGAAAATGTATTTATTACATAATTAAATTATTAAAAAATATTTATCTTAAATAATCTTATCAACTAACATTAATAATTTAATGGCATAAAAATTAGGTATTATTATATCACTCTTTGTTGATTTGTGCTGCTAACACTCTGAGGCCAGCAAGGGATCCTTTGGCCACTGGTTCAATGTATGAAGTTGGTAGAACGAAACCATATCTCCCTGTGTCGGAGAGTTCTATAGTGTATGAATACTTGATGCCCTGAGCTTTGGCCCAATCATCTGAGCCTCCTGCAGCTGGATAAAGTAATTTACTTGACGACCCGACTTGGTATTGGTACCCACTGGCACTTTGTATCGCCTGAAATTGACACAAAAACAATTAGTTGTGGTTTGACACAATTAAATGAAAAATAGTACCTAGAGTGTGGCCAGCGAGACGTGTCATCTCAAACCGCATTAAATTAAAAATTTCGAAACTTTATACACTTCAAAATTTTTAATTTGGCGTGGGTTTCAGATGACACGACTCGTTGGCCAGACTCAATGTAAGATATATAAAGTGATAATTACATCAGCCATTTTTTGTCCAACAACATTCAATTCTTTGTAGTCAGGTGGTACAACGTTGTCATAGCCCCATGGGTAAAGTAGATACTGTCCATAGCTGTGATAAGTCAAGTATGCTGAAAATTTAACAGCATTGTTTGTGATAAATTCCTGAAACAAAAATTATATAAGCTTAGCTTAGCTAGTCTACTCCATGAGAATTATTATGCACAGATTTCATGACGAGATGCCACACAATTTTTTAAATGCAACTTTTGGACTAAGAGCATTTTTATTACTTATGATTTTTGATGGAACTAATAGGTGGTATAGGTAGAGAACATAAACAAAATTATGTTTCTAAGAAGTCCTTATTTTCGCCAGTCCGGAGCTTTCTCCAACTTGTTATTCATACTTACGGATAAAGCTTTCGATTCCGGTTCAGAGAATGCTCTAGTTCCGCGGTAGATTTCGCTGCAAGGGTTGCTGGAGGTTCCTTTGCCACCCCATCTGTATCTGTTACAAAAAGGGAAGATCCATTAAATAACATGACGAAGCAAGCATAAATATTACGAGCAATTGTATCGAACTCCTCATAATAATTATGTTATCTCAGTACTTTCATTTTATGCTGAAGTCTAAGAACTACTTAAGCCTTAATCGGCCGCTTTCAGCGTCACGATGAGCTGCGTCACAATCCTTACTATAGAAATGTATACTATCGTGGTCTCTTTCATTCACTAATCAGCTGTTTTAGAGACCTTAGCCATTGCCTGTATTATACGTTTTCAAAGTTACGTTTACTGTATTCGATAGCGAGGTAGGTAAGCAATTTTGTATGTAATTTGGCACAACCTAAAATTTTCATACAAATTAGGACGCTCGAATTCTATAAATCACTAAGTCCATTCTGGCACTTTCGTGTAAACCGTAAAAACGATTTCAAAAAATTCTTCAAATGGTAGCTTTGCATTAAAGTGTTTGAAATTGATACAATAGATAGAACAAAAAATTTTTTTTTAATACTATTTAATTAATTTAAACAAAAATATAACAAAAGTTTAAATACTATAAAATTGGATTTAGTGATTTTTAGAATTCGAGCATCCAAATGTTAATTAAGCGTAAACTCATAATACGCATCTTATATCTAAACAAATAAGGCGGGCGGGCGTCGAGTGCGTGAAGGCGTGGGCGTCGGCGGGTAGGGCGTGCGAGGGTGCGTTTTGGGAACGCTGGCGTGCGTGGCGACCCCGACTACACTATCATAATAGATAGAGAAGTACAGATGAAGTTAAAGTTACCCAAAGTTCCTGTTCAAATCTGTTCCAGTGCAGGCACGTCCAGTGAAGGGAATCCTTTTATTTTTACGCCAGAGCCGGTCGCCCTCGTGGGTGAACTCGTAGCCATCAGGGTTCACCACTGGTAGGAAATACCTGCAAATATAAAATAATCTGGTCTCATGTCAGCCTTTTAAAGTTCAGTCTTCATACAGCTATTTTCAGTTGTTAATAGTTATTAGGTAGGTACCCCACCCCGTATTTGTATTTTTTTTATTACTAATGTATGGGCAAAAAACGTTTCCCAAAATATCACATTGCTAACTAATTTATACAAATTTTTATTTGGTAAAAAAACATTTGTCAAAACAACTTATCGCAATTTTTCAATTATTTTTGGAGTGCAACTTGTTTTAAACACATACAGATATTAGAAAGGACAGATATGGAGAAAAGGGAAAGCAAACAAAATGGCAAAAGAGAATGCTATTCACTTACCAGTCAATATTTTTGACGTCTTCAGATTCGACGTCAAAGTTCTCTGCGAACTGGTTGATGAAAAAGGTGACAGTCGCGGGACTGATCCACTCTCTCGCGTGAATCCCACCGTCGATAAACACAGCCTTGTTTGTCGGTTTCCCATCTGATATGCGGAGAATCTGTAGAATGATAAATTTAAATAAATATCAACACTATCTTCAGGACTAAACAATAGGATCTCGAAAGGGTTCAACAATACGTACCTTTAAATCTCGCCCTTCATAAGATTTCCCTATGGACTTAACGCTGACGATAGAAGGATAAGTTTTAGCCAGGTAGTCCATGAATCCATGGATGTCTTCTAATCGGTGGTACTGTTTCCAGTTCATGCGATGTCCTGTAAATATAATAAGTGATTACGAAATAAAGTTCTAGTTTCTGTAACTTAACTGTATTTACTATTTAAACGTAGAATTAATAAGAGCACGCACCCAATTTACTGTTTATAATTGGCTGTTAGAACACAAAAAACAACAACAAACACAGTTAATAAACATGCAGCCAAACCGTTGAACATTGAAGGTTTACAAAACACTGTTAATAATACAGGAACATTAAAACACAAATGTGCACTTTTATGCAATCTCTGTGTCGAATATGTTCAACGAACCCCAATGCGCATATGGCCAATACTCCATGGGTATATTTAGGGAATTGTAGCCCATATAGGCCCCTACTAAACCGGGTGGATGAGCCCTGTAACGCCAAAAATTGTAAGCTCTCGCTGGAACAAAACGACACCACCCTTGGAATATTGGTATAAATACTGTCTACTTATTTCATCGAGTTGCATACTTTATCGGCATGAAACTATAGAATATGTTCAGTCTTCTGTCCAATGAAAATGTAAAACATTTACGAGAAATTGTTGGAATATTCCCCATTAGAAAATTTAAAATATGTATTTACGACCTAATGATAAACGTAAATACTTTATCGCTTACATAATTGTTTGGTCTATAGAATATTGGTAAATAAGTTTTGTTTAAAAATACTCATACTTATGAAGGTTTGGACTGCAGCAGATTAACTTACCCATTCATTGTTTGTTTCTGCTTCAGAAAGTATATATACACTTCTTTACAGTTTTAATGCTAGCCATAATCTAACGCAATATTGTTGAGTTCATAATAATATTGAATATTTGATTTTGTATTAATACCCACCACGTCTATCCTGTAGTTCAGCTTCATTTTCGTCTAGAGGTGGGTTTTCTTCATCAATCATTTTTTGTAAATTTTCAATGGAAACGGAGAATGAAATATTCTCTCTTTTCAGTATTTGAGTAACGTTCTCTATGGAGTTTGGTTTCACTAATACGTCTATAGCAGTTCCGTTGGTCCCCCATGGCGATATTACTGTAAGAAAATACATAATTTATAAACATTGTTAATTGGTATAAGAAACCGGCCACTCAGTGACTTTTTAATAACTTACAATTTCTGCGTCTCAGTCTTGAAAGGACCACACGTACCCCGGTTTTGTCAGTGGATACTTTCCACACTTGAGCTCCCGTGTAGTCTACTTTTTGCGGCGTTTCACTATTTTCAGTCGCCGCTTTAGCTGCAATGGCGTCTGGTTCAGAATCACTTTCATCTTCAACGTCTGAATTCAGCTCTTCTGTTTTTTTTACTGGTTCTTTGTCTGTTTTTTCATCTGCATCTATAACTATAACATTCTCTACAATATTTTCCACATCTTGTGGGGATTCTTTTGTTATTTCTTCCAATTCACTGGGCACTGGGTCGGATGGTTGATTCACAGAGCTACGCGATGGCCATTCTGCAAATACATTCAAAATTATTCAATGAGCTAACGGTAAATTAAAGAAACATTCCATACGAAATGGTAATATTGTCATCTCGTGAGATACAAATATGTTTAACAACTTACCAAGTCGATTTTGAAATTAGATAGGTACTATTTGTAATTTTTCCATAATTATTGTATTTAGCAATGATTGGTACTGAACGTGATCTATTATACTTAACTACCTATAATAAGCAGTCGGTACTGAATACTGGGTAGTCAATTGCATACGCTTAACGGCCTTTACTCCCTTTACTATAGTTATCAGGATGTACGGGTGTAATTATAATGAGCAGATTAGATCTTTGTTGTGCGAAGCTTTTGTTTCACTCTTTAGAAATTATTTTGATTTGTTTTATGCGGTCACGATCAACAGTATTATTCCACTAAACATGCCTTTATAAATTATTATTACCTTTGCTTTGCGGATTCGTCTAAAATTTTCAAGTAAAAAAAAAGCTATAGGTACTGTTTTCTTTTAAGTTTCCTGTAAATGTGATGTGTTAATGCTTTTTATTTTATTTTATCCTAAAGTTCCACCTGAAGAACCTAAAGAAAGAAAATCCAAATAAAAATAAGTGTTAGTACTTATTTTCATTTGGATTGTTTTCTTGTTGTTGTTTGTTTCTTGTTTCATACTTTCTGACTGTCTGTTGGTTGGTACTAAACAAGGTTGCTATTGCCAGTTTTCATGTATTTAAAAGGGGAACTTAGTAAGTTTTGGTGTCTAAGTTAGATACTCATAATAATCGTTTTTGCTCCTCTCTGACATAAATGTGTTAAATTAAATACTTACATTAGATTCAGTTTCGCTACAGTTACCACAGAATAAACAGCTGCTCAGCTACTTGATTTATCTGCCGCATCGAATTCTTATCACAAAGTGCGTAGAGGACGGTAGACAGTTACATGTTGCTAAACTCATGGAGTATTGTGTATGTAGTACTGGTATCTATTTAATATTTTGTAAAAAACCTTTGTAATGTAGGATATAGGTAGGTACTTGGTTTGTAAACTTAAAACACTGATGATGTGCTTACTCCTTTAACGTTGTAGTTATAGTAGTCCGGTCGACAAGTCGCAAGAAGTGGAGTTGGGTAGAAAAAGGTCGGAATTTAATGAAACTTGGAGATGTTGTTCAGGGATGGTTAATTAACATTTTGTCAAGTTTTGGACCTCGAGGACCCTGTGCAAAAAGAGGAGGGGGGGGGAGAACTGCAAAAATCTCGACCTTTCGTCAGTTTTTCGTCAATTACCTTTTTTCCTTACATCCTACGACAAAAGCGTTCAGAAACATTTTGTAGTACGTGAAATTATCTACAATTTGAGTACTCACATATGTCTGCATGTCAATTCCTTACTGAGATATGGCGTTTCGCAGAAAATATTTTTTTCCGAAATTCAGTAAAAATACCTCAAAAAAGCAGAAACCAACCTTATTTCTTATTTTAATAATAATAATTGTTGTTATTATGGTCTCTTGTTAGAATAACTAATTTTGAACCCCCCCCCCAATCCCCCCTCCCTTCCCCACCTAACCCCAATTCTCAAAAGCTTATTTTCTACTGTAATTTCATATCAACCATATATCATGTCGGTAATATTGGTATTGACATTAGTTACTTTTTAGACCGATATTCCCTCTCCCTCTCCTTCCCTCCACTACATAATTGTTCCAGGGTAGGTAAAAAAAGACGTAGTCCTTTCGTAAACAAAATTAATGATATTAACAAAATTAAGGTTTTGACAAAGTTTACAAGGCAACAGAGATATTGTTGAAAGGTCTCTCATACATAGTAGGTACGCATTTGTACTCATTACAGTTCCTGTCGAGATTTTTTAGCCGTTGGTTCTGCTTCTAATTGCTCGTCGTCCTCCTGCACAATCAGGCTGTTAAGGACGTCCTCGCCGTCGTCGTATTCGTCGATTATGTCTGACGAGTCCTCTTTGTTCAAATCAGTTGCAGGGGCGTTTTCGCAGGAGTGGCCTGTGCAGTACTTGCACATAGCTGAGCATCTAAGACCTGCTTTCTTGCAGCTGCAAGCTCCGGTGCTACAGCCTTTGCTGCACTTGCAGGAAACAATTTGGAGGATGTTATCTGGCGCAGCATTTTTCGTTGTGGGGATTGGTAGTACCCCTCGCGTGGTTGGGCTCCAGCCCCAAACTGATGGGCGAAGTTCATTACCTAACCACGCTTGTACTTGCTGGTAAGTGCGGAGGGAGTGGTAATTGGCAGCGTCCCTTGTCGGTGGTAGGCGGGCTAGTTCCAATTTAGCCTTCGTCACTGATCGTGTAAATAATCGGTTTCTGCTTTTTTAAGGTATTTTTAGCGAATTTCGGAAAATAATATTTTCTGCGAAGCGCCATATCTCAGTAAGGAATTGACATACAGACATATGTGAGTACTCAAATTGTAGATAATTTCACGGACTACAAAATGTTTCTGAACGCTTTTGTCGTAGGATGTAAGGAAAAAAGGTAATTGACGAAAAACTGACGAAAGGTCGAGATTTTTGCAGTTCTCCCCCCCCTCCTCTTTTTGCACAGGGTCCTCGAGGTCCAAAACTTGACAAAATGTTAATTAACCATCCCTGAACAACATCTCCAAGTTTCATTAAATTCCGACCTTTTTCTATCTGAAACCACCTGTCGTCTGGCCTATAGCTACGCAAACGTTATTTAGTATCACAATTCACAACAGATAACGTAATAGGTTCCACCTATGATAAGAATACAATTTACTCAAAGCCCTTCGGCCCTTCATTTCAGAATCGACCTACCTACCTATGCTGCATTTTGCTGTGCAACGCTAATAAATAATAGAAACATATTTAAAATGCAAGTCCCGTATAGTAAAACCACGACATGTTTAATGACTTTCTCTGACCGCGGTTTCCATTCGGTCATCTTGCACCGAATAATTTTCGAAGTGGAATTAACATTTCCGCGAATATCGATCAACTATTTCCATCACGTATGTCGAAGGTGAAACTTTGTCCGGCATCTTGATTCACTTTGATTACGTTGTTGTATTCTTTTCCGCTATTTTATGTTCAGTTAAATAAATTATTCTTACTAGGTAGATAAAACATTTTTTTCAATTTTAAGTGAGAAAGAATCTGTGATAGGTACATTGTTTAGCAGGAATAGCACACGAAGTTTTCTTACCTAAATAATTATGCCATTCGATTGCCCTTCCAATATTTTGTGTAAGTAATGGTAATTATTATAGCTTATGTTTTTCGGTCAAGCTTTAATACCGCATGTAAAAATATTCTCCACGACACGTGTCTACATAATATAGGGTGTAACAAGACCTTCAACGAAGCCGAGGTCTACGTATTCTGCCCATCATCAGGACCATTTCTGTTCAAAATTATTACTGGGAAACCATTTTGATTTTTGGTGTTAAAAAAGCATTGCATGCATTACCACGCAATGTGACGCGTACAACAGGCCGCGCCTGCGAGTGTATGCTACACAGCTGCGTGCGGCCGAGTTGAAAGGCAGCTTTTATGTGCGTGCTCATGAGATGCATCGAGTGACGACGTTTTGAAGCCATTGTTTGTTACGAAATACTTAAAATTTTGATAATGTTTCTTTAGTCAAAAAGTAGGAAATAACGAATATAATAAGATTTCATAAAAAAATTGGGAAGAAATTTTTTACTTTGACCTTCAATAACTCCGGAACTATTGGTTTCCCAGGTATAGTCTAAAAGACAAAAATGATCCTGATAATGGGCGGAATACGTGGACTTCGTCTTCGTTGAAGGTCTTGTTACACCCGTTATGAATGAAATTGTACAAAGAAGAAAGCATTTGACTCAAAAAGCATTAATTTTCATAATTAAAAACGTTATGTTTTGTAGAGTTTGCAATAATAGGTAAGTAGGCAGGTACGCACTAGGATCTTATAATAATACGTTTCCTGACAAACTTCACCGATAGTTTATTGAACTTATAAAAGTTGCTTAGGTCACATAAATAAGTGCATTATGTTAATTTTTGTATCAGGGAAAATCAGGTTTATGGTAAAATTAGCATCATGCTTATTTACTCTGACGCGGGATTTGAACTCTTGACTCTTTGCTTTGGACAAGTTTCTTAGTAGGACAACAGTTACAATGTTTTAGCATTTTTCTTTCAGACACTCACATTCCTAGTAAGAAATTAGATTTCATTTGTTAACTGGTTGTAGGTTACCTTATTAGCACAAGATTTTGAAAAAGTAGAAGTACTTATTTTATTATTTATTTTCTTTCGTTTTACTTAAGTTAACTTTGAAACATCAAGATTTAAGACTTTTAGGCACTCTGGAAAAACTACAAAATATTTAGATTTTTATTCACTTCTCAAGCTTACGCGCTCACTAGACATGAAATAAAACACTTTTAAAACCGCACTTTTTTCAATAAAAACCGCGCTAGTATCCGTTAAAAGTGTTTTATTTCAAGTTTAGATTTTTAATTAAATATTTTTTTACTAAGTAATTGATTTAAAATTAAAAATTGCAACATCAATATTTTGAAAGTCTGTCAAAATGCAACACGCACTACATAAAAATACACACACACATACATACCTTGACCAGGCGGTAGATCGTTGACGAATGGCGTGCAGACCACGAAGGAGACAGCCACCAAAACAACGACAGCTTGCACTAAAACACCCATGGCTACTGGCGACGGTCGCGCAGACCGCTCTGATGCGCCCGCGCACCCGCTAAGCCTTTTAAGCTCGGTACTTGCCGATGCTTTAGATACGAGGAAAACATACTCAAGTTGCATGTATGTAGGGTTTAACTGCGGTTGTTTACATTGTTGTACTTAATTAAATAATTTGTGAAAAAATGCGTTGACTTCGCTTGCAGAGACAATGAATTTCTTTGTCCGGAAAATTAACAAAAAAAAATTAATCTGTTTTTGATTAATTCTTGTATGAATATTTTTTTTGTCTACTTAATCATTTTTCTGACTAAAAATAGAAGTATTTATAAATAAAAGTATAATAATTTAAATAAAATATGTACCTAGGTAGGTACCTACCTATGAGGAAATAGGTGAACTAGCTAGGTGGTATCAATCAACCTACTTACAATGTGAATGGAACAATATTTTTTTATGGAAAATAAAAAAAAATACCAATAATTTGTATGTATTGTAAGCCACAGGCCTCTCTCATCTCTACCAACAAACTTATGTAAATTTGGTAAGTACCTACTATAATACACAGTTGAGGAAATAATAACGGTCGTCGTACTGACTGAAACAAAAAAGGTGTAGGCGTAACTTTGCATTCGCATTCTATAATCGGTAGTTTCGGAACCAGAAAGACAGCTTGCTCAGGTCAGGTTGAAGCGCCACAGCGCGGTCATTGCCATCCGATGCAGTTATTTAACGCTGATGACAAATCGTATCTACTGTGAACACGTTTAGAATCGCTTGTTTATCTCGGAAGTTTAATTATTAGGCTTCAAGTTTCGTCATTTTGTCTCTTTGATTCACCGTCCAGTCCACCTTCTTATCAGAAAGCTTACGAAAGCTAGGTTAGACCAAGCTGATACTACTTACTTAATGCTTATACTAGTAGGTTATAGGCAGCAGAGTAGAGGTTTATAGTTTGTTTATTTATAAAGCATATAGGCATTAACCTGCATTACATAGTAATTACTAATTATTCAAAAGTTAGAGCAGCCAGGCACTTTTTAAACACACAGCCCTTGCTTAATAAATGACCGTATTATATTGACTAACAAAGACTCGATATACAAGACGTCACATTGAGATAATAGTCTATATGAAATTATTTTTTTAGGCAAATCGAAATGTGAAACAAAACACCAAAGAAAACAACGAAGTTCGTCGAAAACCAAAGTTAAGGCCTTACTCAGCTGGAGTTATCGAGTCGAAAAAAAGAGAGACTGCAAAAGTTGCTAGATTTGTTACCAATTCACCTAAAAGAAGTGTAACTTGCAAGCACGAAGGATTGTTAGAGGAACTTAAAGATACTAATGAAAGAATCAAGGGTCTCGAACTGTCTAATGTGCAATTAACAGATGACAATAAAGTTCTTCGAAAGAAATTGGACCAAATCAATGAACAGAAACATGTAGCTGATTTGAAACTAACAGAATGCGAAAAGTTTATTAGCAGGCTTGGAAAGGAGTATGACAAAAGAAACATGGAATTAAGAGCTGCAAAAGAGAGCGAAGGAAAAATTATGGCCGAACTAAACAAAGAACGAAATGAAAGAAAGAATTTAACAATACAGCACGAAAAAGACGCGATCGTTATTAAAGATCTACAGAGACAGGTTAAGGAGATGGAGCTTATACTCAGAAGAAAACACCCAGATTCTGTGTCAGCTTTAATAGGTTTGTATTAATTGTTATGAATGTAATTAAATTGTTACTAACATATTACTAATAATCTATGGATGTAAAGTCTGAGATAAATGTTTTATTATTATTATTATTATTAATGCTTGGACAATTTCACACAGCGCTATCTAGCCCCAAACTAAGCAAAGCTTGTAAACTAGGCAAAGCTTGTATTATTGTACTCATATAGGTACATCAAAAGTACGATAGATAGATAAATTAACCAGAAATATTTTAAAATTGATTTTTACCTTTCCAGTGGCCTCAAAGTCGTCGACAGTGGAAGACAATAAGAAGAAATTATTAGAAGATCGCATCGCTCGTTTAGAACAAGAACTTAAAGATAAAGAGAATCATTTCCAGGGAATATTGTTGACTCTGCAGGAAAAATTCAGTGATATGAAAGGGAAATATGAAAATCATATAATAGATGTAGAGCGACAATTGATGGAAGATCGTAAAGTTAACACAGAACTTAAAAATAAACTAAATAAGGCCAATGTTACTAATGCTGCCGTCCAAACAGTGCCTAGATCTACATATACTATTTCGACTCAAACTTTTTTTAAACCAGATAGAGCTTCTTCTGCAGTAAGTAGGTTAACGCAAAACTCGGCTCTGTTTTTGAATAAATTGAAAGAAGATAGTTATTTAGTGGCAACGATAAAAGGATTGCAAGCCGAACTCACAGTCAAGCAGAGAACTATTGCAAAGATCAATAGAGAAACTGAGGAACTCAGAAAAAATCTACGAAATCTGCAAAAAGAAAAAGAAGGTATAGGTTTAACTTATCTATAGGTTTAACTAATCCTTTTATTATGTTTTAAGACGCACTAAATAGTACCTAATTAATAATATATGATTTTCAGTTTTAATCAACTTGAATCCTCAAAAGAAGACGGGTTGTAAGCAAGCAAAGTCGACGGAAAATATATTAGCAAGGATGAATACTGAAATGGAATTAGAGCTCGCGGAAATAAAAAAGCAAAGAGAAGGCCTCATGCTGGAAAGAAGCAGTTTACTGGACTCGCTGAAACGCACAAACGAAGAATTTATTTTGTTGAAGAAGAAGAGGATACAAGATGTAAGCATTTTAATTTGTTTTAAAGCAGTCATTATCTACTTAGGTATTAAATCACTGACTGCATGAATTAACCTTAATTTTACAATCGATTCCACATACACTAGTTGTTCTATCTCACGAAGACCGTTTTACAATGAATGTTGTTAGTCGTGCACATGCACATTATTTTAGTGTGCGTAATACGAGAGCGTGCGGACGCACACTAAAACAATGTGCACGCCTAAACATTCATATCAAAACGCACTTCGTCAGATAGAACAACTAGGTATACCATTTTTGTAGTGAAAGTGAAATAAGCTTTATTCAAATAAACTTAATTATTAAGTACTTTTGAATCGTCTATATTTTCCTATAGTAGTATCTTCTTGTAGCTAATGAGTTACGTCTTTCTACAGCTTCAAGGGTTATGGTACACCTAAAAATTTTAGGAAGCTTATCGACAAGCGACAGTTTGCGACTGTCGCCTCGCCGACACCATGCCCTATACTATAGCGCTTGGCTTTTAGCGCGCCTTGGCTTGGCTGTCTACAATTTGAATAAAATTCATAAAAAATAAGAAAAGCTGAAGCCAAGTTGAAATCTGCTTCATTCCCACCTCTGCCTTTGAGAACGCTTCTTTCCTAGAGCTACCATCGAATACCATTGCCGTATCGTCTGCGTAACATACTATTTCTGCGTTAGTACTGTTATAAATGTTCATATACAGGGTGAATAATGTTGGCCCGAGAATATTACCCTGTAGAACGCCAAAAAAAAATTCTATAGTCTGTTGTCAACTCTGTTTAGACACACTATGCCGAAGTTACGCGACCGAAGTTCGGCGCTAGTTACGCCTTGTGGATGCAATGCAGTAGTGCAATTCTTTGTGGATGTGATGGAGGCTAGCAATAGCAATGCAACATATCTGCCGAAAATTACGTAGGTAGCGTTTTTTTTTCATAATAAAAGCATTGCCGCTGATCTTCGGTCGTTTAACTTCGGCGCATAGTGCGTCTAGACTAGACACTTACACGCTGTTTCCTCTCAGTGAGGTAACTTTTAAACCATTTTAGTGCAGGTTCATAAGGGTTTATGTTTAAATGATCACCACATTAACCTAACTTAACCCAGAATTAGTAAATGCTCACCAAATCTTCTTGGGCGGTTTAGGATTTGGTGAGCATAATACAAATTGGAGAACAATTTTTTTTTGGTATGCTTAAGTATTAATGCCCGTTCATAAGTTCGAAAGTTTAAGGCTTCTATGTCCTTTCTTGCAGCTGCACACTCTCCAACTTGCCCACGAGAAGGAATTGATGCAAATGAACATGCAGGTGTACCCTCTTCAAGAGGAGATCAAACTCCTCAACCGCACAGTGGAGATTCTTCAGGAACGCGTCCGGGCTGCGGACGACAAACTGGTGAAGTATCAGGCTTGCATAAAGGAGACTGATGTGCATGCTGGTGGTGACACTGGTAGCCTTAAAAGTGTTGGGAAAAGGGATAGTCGTTTGTGAATCTCTTGCCTGTTCAGCGATTAAGCAACATTTGATAAGCTACTTGACTTACTTAAAGCAGTTCATTCCGCCTGGTTTGATTAAATACTCGTATTTTTTGTCTTAAAAACACTGTTACCATAAAGTTGGCATATTTTTTTACTCTTTGGATGTTTTTTCTGCGAGTTTTTAGTTTCTTAATTAAGTAGAGGTCAAATGTTGCTCAATAATACCTACTGGTTTTGTATTAAGTTATGATGACAATAGTGGTGTTTAATTGTATTGAAAGTATGATGAAATTCATGAAGCTTTAGGTTTTAAAAGTCAGTGTTCACTTTATTTTAATTTTACTGTTTTAAACATGGTCACAGAGTTACTGAGAACCTACCTATGTTATTGTGTGGTGTTAAATAATTCGTGTAAATAAGTGAAAAATTCACGGACAGAATTCTAATTCTGCATCTTCAGAAATATAGGGAATCCCGTTTTTTTTTATTGCTAAATACCAACCTACGTTTATTATAAAAGTCGGTTAATCAAATTCTTGTCCATCTGGAACACAATTTAGTTTTTTATTTGATCTCCTTGTGCTTTTTTCATACTATACTGAATAATATGTAGTATAATTAATATTTATTTATTCAGTTTGTGGTGCTAACACGAGGCTATAAGTACCTAGTCACTTAGGTTAATAAAGTGTGATACGAGTGATGAATTTAAGTGGTCAATTATAAAGATACCTAGGTACCTACTACTTTACAAGGTGTATTTGTAACCACTCTCCAAACTTTAAGGATGTGTTCAGTCCATGAAACTGAACAACTTTCTCAAAATATGTAAAAAAAATGACTTCTCATACAAATCAAAGAGATCACGTGATCAGTTTAGTATGGTATGACCAAATTTTTTTTGGATATTTCGACACATGTTTCATGGACTGAACACATCCTTAAAATTTGGAGAGTGGTTACAAATACATGGCTTATGATGAGACACAAGAAATTTGTTTAAAATTTCCCTTGCTTGTTGGTTTTGCCAGGATGATAGTTTTTGAAAATTAGACGCTATCTCACAATGTTACCCACGTTGTTGCATCTTGCGTGTCTGCAGATTTATTAATAGTAGGTAGTTTAGTATGTACAACTACTACCCGGTCACTTTTGTGAGCTTTTGTTCCTTACTTTCTCATTTCTAGTGACTCTTTTTTTCATACCATAATAGAGCGTTGATCATCGACGCCAGGTTCATTCCATAGATATTGTGACCGTGATGTCTAGTGCCAAGTTTGTATAGAAATCACATCATGTGTGCCTGGATCTAGACTAGTTTCGACACACTATGCCGGCGGAAATTACGCGACCGAAGATCAGCGGCAACGCTTTTTTATTATGAAAAAACGCTACGTAATTTTCGGCAGATGTGTTGCTATTGCTAGCCATTCACAAAGCATTGCAGGCGTAACTAGTCCAAACTTCGGTCGCGTATCTAGTGTGTCTAGATACTAACACACCACAACACAACGCACTTACGCGTGTGATTTTCTATTACATTCAGCACGAGAAGGCGTGATGTTGTGTGGCAGTATGATATCCGTCTTATCTCTTATTGTTAAATGAAGCTAGATGATTCTACCCGAATGTTGAGGCACTCCTCACCGATAAAGTAAGAAAGAAGTAAGTAGAGTATATTTTTTTTTATTTTCAAAACATCCCTGTGTATTTAATCAACTTTAGAGTGACTACTTACCTACAGTATCTACACACTTTTTCACACTAGCTATATCCAATCTACCTATTAGTAGGTACATACATATAGTTATTAAACATTGATGTTAAGTATACTTACTTACATTTTTTTTGAGTAAGTACCTATCCGATGAATTGAAAATGTCGTTATTGTTCCTTTTATAATGGATTATTCCATAGAGTTAATTCTAAAATTGCAAATGTTGCGGTATGACATAAGTCGGTAATTATGTTAGATATGATAGGGACCAACAATAGTTATAAGAAATTGAGTGTCTAAAGCCGATGAAACGCATAATGTTAATTTAATTGTTTAGAAAATTCAAATGGATAAGCACAGTTTATGTACTAAGTTATAGTATACCATCGCGGACTCAAGTGATTAACCACTTCGCAGGAATTTTCGAGGGGCGGCGCAAACTAAACCCATGTAGGTGAATGGCGATGCGGCGTACAAGCGATTTTGAACCTCTGCCCCCCTAGCATGACCGACAAAACACCAATTATATCGCGTGATATAGCGTTTTATCGAATCTCAACTGTCTAAATCTATTGCCTTTTGACAGTTAAACGTGATGATGATTCTGTGATATATCATCATTAATTAATGATATATCACAGAGGTGCGTTCAAAACCTACGCTCCGAGTGCAACTTTACGCTTTAACGGCGCCGGCGCCGACTGACGCGACGGCGGCGTTCCAAACGTTAGTGCGTGAAGTTTTGTCAACAGAACGAACGAACGTTTACAAAAAAAATACAATATCATTTGACATTATTTTGATGTTTTTTCTGTCTTAAGTTTCAAATAGCTCATGGTTCTCCTCAGAAAAACAGATTTTATTTGATTTAGAATAAAGGAAACTTTAAATTATTCGTATCCTATAAATGGAAAACGGAGACTTTGTAATAATGACATTTATAAAAGTTCTTCGGTTGTTCCGAACACAAGAGCGAGTTATAAAACAACCAAATAACCGCACTCTGAACTTCGGAACGCGCTTCAATATCATATCGCGTTTCAGCATGGTATAATCTACTATGGTTTCGGTGGTCATGCTGGGGGGCAGTCGAGTGGTTAGATGCCCGTGTCCTCGGTAGTATGTACCTACCTAGTACTATTATTTATTCTGTGATAGTACTTAAGAATTAAGTGGTTCCTACCTAGGTATACTTACAGTAAAATGTCTAGTCAAATATTTTTGTGGTGATTTACGCTTAATTGTACCTAATGTCAATGATATGGTTCCTTCACTTTAACTGAATAAATGAGTTTATTTCTCTTAATTAAAGTGTTTTTATTTAACTCTAAAAACTTTACATAATTGGATGACTAGAATATGCTACTTATTATGATAATTTTGCCCCACCAAGCCGCCCCACTTTTAGGGCAATGCAAGTTAGTCTTATCAAGTTCATGTAAAACCAAGATAGGTAGGTGGTATTAGAAACTGCATGTATCTTACATGCCTGCATGTATATACCTTAATTTACTAGCTAAACTTGGTTGCTAACCTTATTTCAAAGACTACCTAATAGGTATACGAGGGTGGATTGATAAGTCCATGACTTTTTAATGAAGAAACACTTTTTTTGTTTTATTTCTCTACATAGTTTTATTTTAGCTCTGCGTATTCAGTCCAACGAAGTTCCTACCTCTTTAACCCAATATTTAATTCCATTACGATACGTGGACCCATCGGTAGGTATTACCCATTTATGTACCTACATACATTCTACTATGTACATTATGTCAATGTCGTAGGTATGTAACCACAATTTGTAACTTATAATTTTATATAGGTAGGTACCTATTTAGTAAAATGACAAGACGTTTAGGAATTAACAAGAGCACATCATCGGATTTTTTATTGATTCTTGTTCTAAACGAATAAATTTTTTTGGTCCAGTCAGCAGCACGTCAGGTTATACAAAAGTGACAAAAATCTGCAATTTACCTACTTCATAGTAAAGTATAAAAATTGATTGAATATGATTACCTGATACCCTGTCGTGAAAGCCCAGCGTGCTGTTGACTGTACCTCGATATATTTGAACATTGCTAAAACCAGGGGTAGTCTTGACCCGCCCTGTTTTTTCCAGAACTTATAACATTTGCCAAGTGTTTGATAGCGGCAAACATATCCATGCCAGCATTTTCTGTTTCCGTGGGCGGTACCAGGAACCCATGGGTACCGGTGTCGGGGCCTTCGATGACGTAACTGTGGACGACGCCGGATTCATACACCCAATCCAGCATCGAACCTGTCGCTGGATAGATGACGTGGTAGGTGTGGCCGTGTCTATATTTTTTCTTTGAGCGTTGCTGTATTGCCTGGAAAAAATGATATTAAGTATATCTTACTTATTTAGCACATCAACATTCTTCAAAAGTAAGTACCTACTTACCTATTACAATACCTATGACTCTATGTGAGCGATCAACGTGACTATCGATCGATGGATGAGAATAAGTAGAACTATCTATCCCAATGGCGAACATGCATAAGTCACCGATTTTGATAAATTTGAGCTTGATCGCTGCGGACACGTATAAAAACATGATGGAACAGAAAAATAAAAAAAAATAAAAATATTTTTTTACATTTTCGGATATAATGCACTTAACAGTCGGATAGAATATCAAATAAGAAATAATATTTTGTATGACGCATATGTACTTAAACGCAATATTTAGGGAGATATTTGAAAATTCCTGGCTAACTCCATACAAGACGTCACAAATGTTGACCGTTTTGTGCTGCTGCGCGCTAACTTCAAGTGAATATTCATTCATTTATTGTTTTCAGAAAACATGTTCCACAATTTCACAAAATTAATAAATTACAAAATAAATAAAATAAAATTAAAATTAAAATTAAAATAGTATTACATTATTTGCCTGCACATGTATCATGTCATAATATATCACGAGAAAAAAACGCAAGAGAAAAGTTTTAATATTACAGTTGATTTTCTCACGCATTATACTTTTGATTTTGATACAAAAAAAATTGATGCATGTTCCCTATTTGGATTGGCTCAAAATTCGTTAGAAAAAAACCTATCATTGATTTGACATCCTGGATCCGCCTTTATTCACACCCATCATTTCTTTTCCAGCTAAGTAGGTATTTATTCTGTGTTCTATAATCTACGCTTTTACCCACCTTACTCATACCAGCAGCAGTCGCAGATTGGATGTCCTTATGAGCGGTTGTTGCGGCTTTGCTGCTCCACGGGTGCAGGACCAGTTGGCCGTAATTATGGAAGTCCACTGACGCACTTAACTGATCTTTTAACTTCATAACATTATTCTGCAAATTATTTATAATATAAACTTTTCTTTATAAAAGGTTAACGTCCTAGACAGCCTGCACAAGACTTTATAATCAGCAGCCATTTTTAATGGCCCGCTGCACGTTGCTGCTGGTACTGCCATAACAGGCTAGTGTCATCAAGAGGTGCCAATGTGTAGGGAGTCTCCATTGAGAAGAGCGTAGATTTTGATATGGAATAAATGAAAAACAATACTTAAGTAAGTATTCCTACCTGAAAAGCTAATGTTTCTGGTTCAGATAAAGGATGAGGGCCAATGTAACCATTCTTACATGCGTTGATTTCTGATATTCCAGAGATAAACCAGGTAGAGCTGAAATTAAATATTGAACATACTTTAACATCTGCCTAAGGCCTAAGTAATAAAGTAGTGGGTAGTAAAGTACATAATCAGCAGACGGGGTTACCCCCTACCACTAATTAATATTAAGATTCCGGTGAACAGTGAGCTTCCCATACAAACGTAATAGGTACCAAAATGATTTGAATTTTGAGCATAATTAACTCTTCTTGTGATGTTATTTGGATTAAGACAGTATTTGTCTAGGAAATCCAGAATTAATAATTCGATGTTGGTAACATTCTGGTTTAAGGCGCTGCAAGTAGATACTAAGTACTATAGCGCCGCCAATACATTTATTTAAATTACTCGTAAACCAAATCAATATTTAAAAAAAACTCGTGTTATAATCTCTTAAATTTTGTCTCTAATGTTTTTGAATAACTCTTTAACAATTTTCATTCTTTCTGTAAGTTTTAAAATCCATTTTAGCTTAAAGCCTTAATTATAATAATGACGAGAAACAGGTACTCACTTGAAATTCCTGTTTAAGTCCACACCGAAACATTTATCATTAATTTTCCGACGGTTTTTTCTCCAAAGCCGATCCTTGTTATGGGAGTATACGAATCCATCCGTATTAAGAACAGGGATTATATACCTTGACCAACAAAATTAACTAAGTTAGGGATGTATTAGGTGTTTCCATACTATACCTAATATAATCTGCGTAGCTCAACTATGTGGTGCTCACTTCAGAACTTTGGCACAGAAACAAGCTAATAATGAAAGGTATGATTAGGTATGACGCATGTTGCGAACTTATCATACTTAGTATTATTACCTTTCTGATTTCTTTGTCATATGCTAAGTAAAATAAATGCTATGAATACAATAAAATTATTGATGCGACATGGTATCTAGGTACTAAGCTTACTTCGAAGACCGACCCAACCATTTATTAAATTTTGAAGCCAATACCCATTTAGGTATGTTTGACATGAAACCTTAATTTTTTAGTATAGGAACCTAATACCTATAATAACCAAGTGAGTACCTACATACATACATATACTCACGCCTGTTTCCCATGGGGGTAGGCACAGACTATGGATCGCCACCTGCTACGATCCTTGCACACTTCTTTCGCTTCATTAACATCCATCAATCTTTTCATACATACCCTGCGGTTTTTGTCACTACGTACACCAGCCTTTTTTATTAAAACCTCTATTTGGTCCGCGTAGGTTTTTCTGGGACGCCCTTGCGCAATCGTTCCTTCCACATTCGCACAATATATCTCTTTCGTGATTCGCCTTTCATTCATCCTCTCTAAGTGACCAAACCACCGAAGCATTCTTTCAGACCACACCTTTCACGAATCACGTTATTGCTTACTCTATCACTCAATTTGACTCCACATGTTTTCCTCACCGAACGCATCTCTACTGCATTTATTCTGCTTTCATTCTTCTTCTGCCATACCCAAGATTCACTTCCATACATCAGTGTACCTATAGTCCTTCTATTACCTGAGCTGAGAGTATGGGACGAGGATATCCCCTTGGGTTTGAAAATTCGAACTTCAAGTAGATTTGGAACCAGTTAGCCACTCTATTATTTATAATCTTGATATTAAGTATGATATTCTACCATCTTAATATTTTTTTTACATACTTTCATATAGGTACTAACCAGTTTTTGTCCTTAACATATGATGGTTGTGCGTCGTACTTTGTAACAATTTCCCGCATTATGAAGAGTGTAGACGAGATAGCGAGCCACTCCCGTGCGTGTGCTCCGGCGTTGAGTAAGATCCCTTTGTTCATCGGGTTGCCGTTGGAAATTTTAACCATCTACGAAATTAAACTCTCGAAAACAAAAGACGTCCAACCAGGGATTGATAACGTTATTTTTAAATGTAACGTTATTTCTTACTTTTTTTACCGTTACTTTTAACATTAACGTTGTCAATAAATAACGTTACTTATTAGATAACACGTTAATTTTAAAGTAACGGTAACAAAAAGTAAGAAATAACGTTAAAATTAACGTTATTTACTGTAATAACGTAATTTCAATGTAACGTTATTCCAATTAATAACGTTACTTTTTTACCGATAATTTTACCGGAAAGTACCTACTATTGTACGGCGTGTATTGTAAGGCGTGAAAATGCATCCGGGACCAACAGCTTAACTTGCCTTCTGAAACACGGAGAAACTCGAGATAATAAATTTTTGGCCACCCATCCCATGACCGACCCTTGCAATCTCTACTTAATCTATCAATATCCTTGTTTTAACTAAACTTAATAAACTAAAATAACCAACATCGCTCGAAGGATTGCTCAGCTGAAGTGGCAGTGGGCTGGCCACATAGCGAGAAGAACCGATGTTGGTTGGGGCGGGGCGGTTCTGGAATGGCAACCGCGCACCGGACGACGCTCCGTGGGTAGGCCTCCGACAAGGTGGACCGACGATCTGGTGAAGGTCGCGGGAAGCCGCTGGATGCGGGCAGCGCAGGACCGATCGTCGTGGAGATCCTTGGGGGAGGCCTATATACCCAGTAGTGGGTGTCGTGCGGCTGGTATGATGAACTAAACACCTAATACTGACTGAAGGTAAAATCTCACCGTGATACTTCTGTTTTCATGGGACTTCCCGATAACCTCCTTCTTACAGATTGAAGGGTAATTTTTCACCAAGAAATCTGTATATTCATTTATGATTTCCAAAGTTGGGTACTTGTTCCAATTCATTCGGTGACCTTTTTTTAACACAAAATGATATTAAGTACATAGTCTGTTGTAGAGTTAAGTGTAGTTCTTGCATTTTACGAATGCGCGCGTCAACACTCTTAAGACAATGCAATAAGATAGGAATAATGAGACATAAAGGGTAGTTTAGTTAGGTAGAGAACCTCGACTCTAATTTTGTCAGAATTTCCTTCAAGAGGCCTGGCTGACATGGCGTCACAATTTTATCACGGTAAAAAAATTCTTACTTAAATTATAAATGCGAAAGACCGTCTATTTCTTTGTTTGTTACGCCATCACGTCTTAACTACTGAACCGATCATCATGAAAATTTGCATACATGTTAACTTTAACCTTTCATCCCGAAAAAAAAGTATTGTTTCCGAGGGATAGCAAAAAAACCTTTCTAAGCAGACGAAGAGAATAGAATATAATAAAAATAACAACCCATGTCATTAATTTCAGTAAAAATATTTTCAGGGCTTATATTAAAAAGAGTGAGTAGACATTTACGTACCGCGCCTTAATGAATTTTTGTCCCATGTGTCCTGTTCCATTGACAGACTGTCGATCCTTCGTTGCACATCCATTATTAGGACCGAGTGGTTAAGTCCTTTGGCCCGCAGCTGACGGTGTACGTATAACTTTTGCTCACTTTTCACTAAGTATTCTGCTTGTTTCGGTTGTAGCTTCCACATTGATATATCTATAAACGAGGTTTGTTTCAATCCGGTCAGTAATAGGATAAAAAACCGAAAGCTAGCTAGCTAACGTAGATGTCGCCAATGATGAATGTGCCATGTTTAGTGCGCTATTTTTTTTTATCGTTTTTGCATAAAATTGTATTCTACTTGGGGCGTGCCTCGGCTGAAAGACGAGTTGAGGAGGCGAAAAGCAACTACCGTTGCTAAATACCTAAGCAGTTTTGACGCAGAGCCTTTTTCCATAGATAGTTTATTTTAATTTCTTTAGGGAATTAATGTGTCATCATCATCATCATATCAGCCGCACGACACCCACTGCTGGGTATAGGCCTCCCCTAAGGATCTCCACGACGATCGGTCCTGCGCTGCCCGCATCCAGCGGCTTCCGCGACCTTCACCAGATCGTCGGTCCACCTTGTCGGGGGCCTACCCACGGAGCGCCGTCCGGTGCGTGGTCGCCATTCCAGAACCTTTCCGCCCCAACGGCCATCGGTTCTTCTCGCTATGTGTCCCGCCCATTGCCACTTCAGCTGAGCAATCCTTCGAGCGATGTCGGTTACTTTAGTTCTCTTGCGGATCTCTTCGTTTCTGATTCGATCACGCAGGGAAACGCCGAGCATGGCCGCAAACGCCGGCATCAACATTAATGGCCAGTACCTAACACACCTTCGTTTTGCCGATGATATAGTCCTTATGGCTGAGACCATGGAAGACCTGAACACAATGCTCGAAGATCTCCGTAGTGCTTCCCAAAGAGTGGGTCTCAGGATGAACATGGATAAGACGAAAATTATGTCAAATGCCCATGTTGTACCCTCTCCAGTTCATGTTGGGAACACAACACTTGAAGTTGTTGACCATTACGTATACCTAGGACAGGCTGTCCAGTTAGGTAAGTCAAACTTCGAGAAAGAGATCTCTCGTCGAATCGAACTCGGGTGGGCAGCATTCGGGAAGCTTCGAAAAATCTTCGCGTCCGACTTACCTCAGTGTCTCAAGACGAAAGTCTATGAACAGTGTGTGTTGCCAGTGATGACTTACGGCAGTGAAACGTGGTCGCTAACTATGGGTCTCATAAGGAGGCTCAAGGTCACTCAGCGTGCAATGGAGAGAGCCATTAATGTGTACCACTGTTTTAAGCTAACAACTCCACACTTCGCCATAATTACGATATATTTAGATAAAAATAAGAGGGTTTACAAAAATATTAAGAAGAATGACCGTGCTTTCACATTCTTGGCACATTCAACAGTAGCGACATCTGAACTTCTGAAGTGAGAAATGGGCAGTTTTTAACCCCATGTCGATTCCCTATCAAAACTACAGGAAATCCTGTTCCTGTCCTGTCACCATCACTACCTGAGTATTGAGATAACATTAATAAAATATAAATATTGGTCATCGAACCGGGGGACCCGAGTTGGCGACATCATGAAAACCGTATCGTACGATGCACCCGACCACGGGGGTAATCTGTAGATACCTAGGTAAAATTAAAACGTCAGCTGTAATTCTAAAGAGAAAATTGATCAGTGGTCATAAGTATGTAACTAAATTTTAAAAAAGTCAACCTTCATCATCCATAAGTCGTTTGACAAGCACGACGTCTTCGGAACTGCGCAAGTCGGAGCGCCATAGCTGGGCTCCTTCGTAGAGGGCACTTTGGTCACCTCTCGAGTCTTCCTCGATACTCTCCAGCGCAGCGGTTTGGGACTGCGCAGAGTGCACTATCAAGTTGTTTCAATACCACTTACGTTAAATACAAATCAGTACAATATCAAAACTTAAAAAAATGTACTAGGTAAAGATACCTTGGGTTTTGCGTTTTCTATTTGCAAACATTTTAAGTTTGAATCGAGTTTCCGAGAAAAGTTTCCTATTGTAATAAAATTGTTTTAGACTATAGTTTTAAAAGACAAAGATTTAAAATAAATTGCATCATCCACCTTGTAATATGCCAGCAATATATTTATTTATATTCGGATATTCGGTACAACTATTGTGCAAGATTGGCAACCAACTTACCTACACAAAAAATAATCCAATTGGCAGTCTGAGAAAACATTACTAAAATAATGTGATGTGAAATGTATTTTATGGCACTTGGCAATATAAGGTTTTATCAAAACTTTGTATAAGGTGCAATAACGTTAAAAATAATACACAAAATGTGATGCCTGTAATATATGTTTATTAACATAGCACTATATACATTCATTTTAATTTGAAAATAGAAACATTTCATGTAGAAACTCGCATTAATTTAATAAATATGTGGCAATCAGTAAGACATTAAGCTTGGTGTTTGATATAATAATTGCTATAACACGGGCATGACTTCATAGACATACGATTCTCAATTCTGGCATGTTATAAATAAATGCCTTCAATAATGAATTCTGCAACACAATTGTTATTGCTTTATCATTGGATTCCCTAATATATATCACAATTAATGCACTTATCATAAATAAATTATAAAATTGTCAACTGAGTGTCTTGTCTTAATATTCAAGTATAAAAACAATGTCAAAAACGATTCACTATTAAATCTGATCACATGGTCCACTGTAGTGCATCAAACGCAAACCATACATCTACCAATGTTTTCTTAGTCTCATTTTCACGTTAGACACAATCATCACCAATTAATTGTCAATGGAAATGACACATTATTCATTTGTAAACTTTGTCTTCTAATGAAAGTACATAGATTTCATAATGGTAATACACTTCATACGTGTTATACATAAGCATTCACATTTCGAAATGAGTGACTGATTGACACTGAGCCAGCGTTTTTTATAGATAATAATCAAATCATATCACTCACTATAATCTGAAATTAATTTCGAGTCGACGAAACGTGCCGACGGGCTATATAGATGCGAGAGCTCACGAATTTCACTAGTTCATGTGTAAGAATCGTGTCGGGCAACACTGGAGTCCTGGGCTAGTCCGCGTCTCCGTTAGGGACCGTGAGGGGGTTCTCGTCCTCGTTGTAGTCGAGCGATATCTCGGAGCCGCGGCGGCGCTTGCCGGGCGGCGTGTCGCTGCACTCGCTGCCGGAGAAGGCGCGCTTGTCGGCGGCCGACGGCGGCCGGTTGCCGTTAACCGTCGCGTGCGACGCGCGCAACTCTTGCTGCAGGAACAACACCGTGCTCTGCATCCCCTCTACGTCCTCATCCAGCTCTTGCAGGATTTCATCCAGCTCTGAAACGGAAAAGTCACGAGTTAGAAGCGATGCCAGCTTACGACTATCACACGACAGCGGCGATTGCACAAACCTGATTGTGACTTCTTGACTTCTTCGCTGAAACTCTTTTGTAGTGCTAAATCGCCCTCTAGCTTCGCTATCCGGCCGCTAGACGTCATCCGCCCGAGGTCCTCGTTCTCTTGATGCAGCAGTCTGCATTTAGCCATTAGCTTCTTGCCAGTATTCGAATCTGGAGTGAACTTCCACGCCGAAAGTTCGTTTTGTGTCTCTTCAAGTCTCGCCTTGGTCGACGTGAGTTCTTGTTTCAGCCTTAATATTAAAATGTTCACTGCTGGGTCCAGTAGGGTCGGCCGGCCGTTGAGACTTGCATGTGAGGACTTCAGTTCTGATATTTGACCCTGAAATTAGTATTAAAACAAATTTTAAAACTTCAGTTTGGTGACAAACTTAACATTAGTATAGAAATCCTGCCAAGGGAAATAACTTACTACATAATCTTGTATCTCTTGTTCCTTAGCAGCGAGCCTCCTGACGAGTACTCTCTCTCTATGTTGTGACTCTGCATTTTGTTGTTTGTGCTTATCCTCTACCTCTTTCGCCTTTTCCAAGCGTCCTGCACAGTTTAACATAAGCTCTTTAGTTCTAAGCTTTATTGGTATGATTTTGATAACTTTACTTTTCCATTATTTTATATGAAACTTGTTAAAGATATTTTATAATAAAGCCACACATTGTTAGCAGATATAAAATATCTGACCTAATTAAACAAATGTTTAATGAATAATTGGAAAAAAAGATTTAAGGTAGTTGGTAGACAGACTGCAGTTTGACTTGAATTAATACACAGCACAAGGTGGGTCCACTTATTTTCTGTATCATGGCGGCGCGCGACGTAACGTATCAACGTTGCGCAACTTGTATTATTTTAGCGTGTCAGATCACCATATATTTATCATACATCATCAGTTTGGTTGGGCGTGCGATGAAGTAAGACTATATCAAAGAATCGACGTATGATAAATGGTGATCTGACACACCAAAATGATATATCCTGGACAAAGCTTTAGACACAACCTAAATGATACATCCACACCTTCCTGATGATACACAAGTGTGGACCCACCAGTATGTGTTAAATTCAAACTGGCAGTTTGGAGGATTTATTGGCAGACTTAGCAGTTGACGAATTCTATATTATGTCATAATTAAGGTGGCACCCTGAGCGAAAGTGGCGCCGCGGTGAATTTTATTTAATATTATAAAACTAATACACAATTTTAATAATGTTTTACGTGGAATTTTTAGGGCCCACAGTCTAGTATTTTTAGACGATATCGTTACATTCCCTCATAGTAACTGCTAGAAGTAGATAGCAAAACTGCTAAAAGTGGCCGTTTTTGACACATTTTCTATCTACTTCTATGAATGACTACGAGGGCATGTAGTTGATACCTTCTAAAAATACTAGACCAAGGGGCCCTAAAATCTTCTAGTTAAACATTATTAAAATCTTTTCTATTAATAACTTATTAAATAAAAACCTCTGAGGGCGCCACTTTCGGTCATACAACCGCCTTAACTGTTCTCTTAGTAACATTAACATAAGAATCGGTCATTATTCTATGTGTAATGGATACTTCTTTTAAAAACCATTCCTCAATTTAATAGAACCAAATTTCACACATGTGATTTAATAATAATAATAATAAAATCATGTTATTCTGTCTGCCCCCCTAGCATGACCACTGAAATGCGATAATTATGATATAGCAATTTATCACGTTTTACTGTCAAAAGACAATGGATTTTGACAGTTGTGTGTCGATAAATGCTATATCACGCGATATACAGTGGCGGTCAAATAATTAAAGACACCAGTCGTTTTTCATACAAACAAGGTAATTTGAAGCCTTGGTTCTCCACCAGGGATTGACCTAGCTGTGATCTGATGATGGCCATCCAGAGAGTGAATGGAGGAGATTCAGATCGCTATACATACATACCCAACTGATCTGATCAGCATTCTAAGAGATAGAAGGATTAGAGTTTTCAGTTTCAGGATTTCCATACATTTTTATTGAATTTTCAGATTTTAGCATTCACAATGCTATTTTTATATATTAAGTTACTTAATATAATTGAAAAATACTAGAAAAAATCGACTCACCCGTAGCAGCTCAAACAGGTCTCGAACCCGCTCCCTTAGGATTCCGGCCCAATGCACTAACCAATTATGATACCGAGTCGCTGGACGAGCGATTGATTGATGAGCGAGCGATTGGTTAGTGCATTGGGTCGAAATCCTAAGGGTGCGGGTTCGAGTCCCATCTGAGCTACTACGCTACTGAGGGTGAGTCGATTTTTTCTAGTATTTTTCAATTATATTAAGTAACTTAATACATTTTTATGCTTATTTTGCGGTTTTTTTGAAACATATCCTTCCATTTCTAAGAATGCTGATCAGATCAGTTGGGTATATATAGCGATCTGAATCTCCTCCATTCACTCCCTGGATAGCCATCTTTAGATCACAGCTAGGTCAATCCTTGGCGGAGAACCAAGGTTTCAAAGTTACCTTGTTTGTATGAAAATCGGCTGGTGCCTTTAATTATATGACCGCCACTGTACATCGTGTTTTGTCGGTCATGCTAGGCCTACTGGAATGGTATTGTGCAGGACACCTATCTCAGTTGATGTGAAGTGTATAATGTGGTCATAGATGGAACATGCATAAATTAACCCAATTTTGTACTGACAAAAACATTAAAAACCAATCTTTTCTATTTCTAAGACTGCTATAAGTTCTAGCAAGAACTCTCATTAAAAATTAGGAGTAGAATAATTTATACTAACTTCCTGTAACAACACAAGTATAAATACAAAAATACAAATCGACAACACCTTAACTATTACAGATACATTTTTAATATTTGTGATTTGTTAACTTTGACTGTGTTAAAACAAAATAGAGAGCGGGCAGAAGTTAAGCTTAGTACTATGCACAATCGAGCAACTCAAATACATAATAATTATAGAAAACTCTCACCCACCGACAAAACTGTCACACACTCAAACTCATTTGAGATTCCGGTTATTCTGTATCGGAGAGAGTTGTCTATGTGTGCGTTGCTCGAGCATGTGTAGTACTAAGCTTGACTCATGTCCTTTCTCTATTTTGTGGTTAAAAGCAGATAGTATGAAGCATTAAGACTGAGAAGATGCATAGAAACTTTTAAACTAATTTGTTATAATCAAAGTGAGAGATAATTCTAAACTGTGTAATTTTTAATGTTTAGAATATTAAAAATGTTGGTGTTGTAAGAAAATTATAGAATCAGATAATTGTTTTAAGTTTCTAAATGCAGCATTTCATCTAACTATATTCCCATTAAATAATAGAGATTTTCCAAATTTTTTATTAACACTTGTGAAATAAATATAGTGTAAATGGATAATACTGATAGGGTCTTGATCACTCTATAGGGTTCAAATCAGTAAGTAATATTTTCTCATTATTCAAACTAAACTAAAGTAGCTTTGCAACTTGTCTATATTATTTTCAAACAGATATTCTATTTGATTCTGATTCCATCTTAATAATTCAGATATAAAGACCTTTAATGTGTTTAATAACTAGTGTTACTTGTCCGTGGTCTCCCAGTCTAAGTTCCCCTTGCTTGGGGTAACACAAGCAAATATTTAAGCCAGTGGAACACCCAAGGGGGGACAAAGTTGTACCATGGGAAAATTATAGCCCGTTGTACCCCTAATCTTTTTTTATGCCAGATTGAAATGTTTGAGATGGGGTACCATGAACAATAAAAATATATTTAATAAGGAGATTGTTATTCAACGGGTTGGGTTCCATGGGCAAAAATATTTGCTTGTGGTACCCCAAGGGAACATGACTGGGGGCCACGGGCAAGTAACGGTAAATAGTTTGTTAACTTTTGCCACAAAAATGGAATTAATGGGTCAGTTTACGTCTATAATTCTATTTTACCTTAGGAATAAGTGTTTTAGTTAATTAACTCGGTTATGTTGATCTGTTACCTACCCCAAAGAATTCATCCTGAGGTGAATTCTAGTAACATATATCTGAGAATTTACCCTAAGCTAGGGAGGGAGCTAGCATAGGGAGAATTCTCGGACATAGGTTTCCCGGAATTCACCTGAGGGTGGATGCTTTGGGGTAACAGATTGGAATAACCAAATTAACTTATGTTTGAAAGGTTGAATATTTAAAAATAGAAACAGGCTGAAACTAAGTTAGTTTAAAGTAGTCACTCTATTTCCCTAAGTTTTACAATCTATTTATACAAGTAATATAGTAGTTTCTGAAACAAATGTTCTACTTGAGTTATCTATCACCCTCAAAGGATGTGGTGTTTGGTAAGTATAATCTCTGGTCTAGTTTAATTTATTACATAGTACACTTTGTTGCACTACTTTTTGGATTGTAATGCTGTGACCTCTAACAATTTAATGTACACCTGAAAAAAGTAAATTAACAAGAGATTCAATAAATAAGATTTATATAGTCCTAATGACTAGACACTGTTATCGGAGGTACATTTTGGAAGCAGACATTCTTAGGGATGGGGTATTGTGATTTGAGAACTTCAAATCTATTAACAAAGTGTAATTTTAAAACTTCATTCTTAACTGCCAAATTGTTTATACTTTATAACTATTCTTTCTCAGTTGGAATGGATATTTTGTAAAAAAAAATTAGTCTTGCTACTTCATTTCAGTCTAATTAAAAGGGTTTATAATTTTATTGTAAAATCCAATTCATCAACCATTTTATCAATCAATATGGAACTTTTTTATATGATTTTCTTTCAACCTTTCAATTATTTATATTACAAATATATTTGTCAGTAAAAACAATATACTTACACTTAACTCTTCAACGCCCAGAAAACAATACAATAGATTTCTATTGTTGTTTGTGCCCGATAGGGCACAGCGGGCGTTGACGAGTTAATAAAAAGTATTACAAAAGCATACGTAATATTTACTTTCACTTGAACATACAGTATAAGAACTTGGTAAGCAATTAATAAGTAACTATTGCTTAATCCTTCAAGCCCAGAAAATGAGACAAAAGATTTTCCATTGTTGTGCGACCCGATCGGGCCGCTCGGGCATTGACTAATTAATAATATTGCTACAGTTTTATCGATGTCCAAGAATGTAAACAATACACAACTTTTGATACTATATCACATTATAGATAACAAAGCATATACAAAATAAAATTATCAGTACAGCAAACAAGTAAGAAAACATAATTACTTCTCTTTGTGAGAAAATGCATGATGACTCGGCATAACTCTCTTCATACATAGAGAGTATAATAGCACTTATCACAGTTCCAGAGACACTTGGAGACACCACTGGGCCTTCAGCCTTCATAAGCACATCCACTGATCACTCCACAGCACAGCAAACACCAAATTCTTCCGTTAACTTAAACTAAGTTACACCCCGTACCACAATTTCATAATTAACAACATCACAGTAACATTATTCAGTATTCTGTCATAACAGTTACACTAGTTATTTTAGTTAAAGTATTGTCGATATAATGTAACATAACAACTCGCGGAACGTTCGGGCCCCAACACGGGGCACTACAAGCCGAAACTTTCGTAAATACCTTCCAACTGTTTGTTCAAAGATTCGAGGTGGTCAATGTACAAGTCCTGAGTTTTCCACGCGGTGCGTAGTGAGTCCGCGGTGGCGGCATCAAGTTGGTGTGAGGTCAATAGCACACGCGTCGGTTTGGAACTTCCTCCGCCTGCGTTGTCACTCGCCGTCTCACCCTGTCGATCTATCTCCTCTGACATTGCACTCTCAGTAATACGCAAAGGTGATCTTTTTCGACTGTAAGCAAACAAGTAACGTTAAATTATAGAACGTGTAATAGCGTGTAATTTGCATTTTGTCTGCAGCTATGAGAAACCTGAAATAACAATCACGTATAAACTTCTGACAAGGATATCAGGCATTACTTACGATTGTAAAGTGCCTATATAAAAAAAATGAGATTATTGATATGGTTTAGTTAATAATTTAGCACTAAAATTGTCACAAATTACTATTTTTTATTAGACCGAACAAAACTCGGATGACGCCATTTTATCACGTAGCACTGCAGTGTTGCAAGAGTGAAATTTATTATTGACACTAAATTATTGACTTGACAGTCCAGTTTATTCTGTGGTCCAGTCATATACAATTTTTTCTACACTGGTATTCTCTATTAGTGATGTCATTACCGACTTTTACCGAAAATTCATTCGTTCGGTTCGTGACGCACCGCACCACATACTAGACTCTCTAGACTAGAAGATAAGGTTCATTGGGATATCCTTGATCGAAGTTCAATGGCAGGATGATTTGGCTGATTCACAAAGGCTACGGTCCGCATGGCAAATAAAAATCGATTTTAGCGCGAATCCGACCAAATTATAGCCTCAATATATTACACAATATTAGGGTTTTTGTACCTACTGCATTTATTTGGGTTCGCGATAATATCGATATTATCGCTATGCGGACCGCGCCCACACAAACCGTCCACCAGCGGGTCTACCGGCTAAAAACAATGAAGTTAATGTTAACTGTAAGTATGTGATACATTGCTACTTCGTTTTGGCACAAATAAAAACTTACCAAAGAAAAGAAGCAATGTATCATATCCATCTGTCAAATTACAGTTAACATTAACTTCATTATTTTTAGCCGGTAGACCCGCAGTTGGAATGTAGATCTGTCATTTTGTTTTTTTTTTTTGCTGTGTTTGCTATCATTGGATGTTGGAAGTGAATTTCGTAAAAATATCAGTTTTATTCCAACTTATTTTGGTTTTCTTTAATATTTAATTAATTTACTGTCCAACTTCCATAATAATGTCAACGTCAAAGTCAATAATTATTAGTATCAAACATTTTTAGATATAATTTAAAACGAATGAGAAAAGGGATAAATCCCGTACAAAGTCTTCAGCAATCAGCAGCAGTATCGCCACCAAGCGGGATAAATTTTGTATTGTGATTTGTGACATGCACACCGCATTTGTGTAGGTTGGTCGCCTGTCTGTTATTTATCTTACTTACTCTATGCTGTGCGTTTTGAACTTGAAACCTAGATGCCTCTAGCTAGATGGCACTACTTGTTTTAAATTTTGCGAGCCATTGGACACCGTCATTGACCGTCATTTTGGACTTGGGCTTGTAGATAATAAAATTATAATAATACCTAACAATACCAAAATCAATAAAATTATAAAAATAGCATGCAATAATAACGTGCATAAAAATCTTTCAAATGTCGAGGATTTTTCTTTTATCCACATAACGACAGTGCTCTCTACTTTACTTTACTTTATAAGGGAGATTAAGTAATGATCAGTCTGGCGCCAGTCCATTTCATCAGTCAATAAAATTCAAAGTCTTTATGTACAGACTGATGGAAATGGACTGGCGCCAGACTGATCATGAAGGCAATTGCCCTCTATCTCACCATAACTTGAGACAACAAGACAAGGCCGAACGAAGATGGTTGCCCACTGTTCCCGACTGGCTATCTTACATCTGAACCGCCGGAACTCAACAATAATAAATTGTTGTGAAGGTGTTAGACTTAAGTTAGATGGTGGTAGCTAGCAAGGCGAGCTTGAAACAAGCCCTACCAACCATATCGTTTACAATGTACTCAAGTTAGATGGTGGTAGCTAGCAAGGCGAGCTTGAAACAAGCCCTACCAACCATATCGTTTACAATGTACTCAAGTTAGATGGTGGTAGCTAGCAAGGCGAGCTTGAAACAAGCCCTACCAACCATATCGTTTACAATGTACTCACCTGGGAATCGAACTGGGCCTTCGTCTTACGGATGGGCGAACCTCTAAACCACAGACACAGAGGCAATTATTTTTTTTTTGCGAATCTTCACATTTTAGGCTCAGTCACACACTGTGGCTTCTGTTGTGGTGGCTTAACTCAGTGGTCGGTCAGAGTAGTCGGTGTCGAAAGTGTCAAGGGGTCGTAAATAAAACACAACATATTTTATTTAATATCTTAAATTGTAATGGAAAGGTACGTAACACTTATATAATATAATTAATGTTTAACATTAATATTTCTATACAATTAACTAATAGATCAGGATTGTTTATTTATAATTCTATTCTATATCACAATATGTACAACGGAAAAGTCTTCATAATGTGCCAAACGTCAATAAGGTCTCCAGACTTCTTGGCTGCCTGCGCCGAAGAGGCCGTGTTTTCCTTCATCTGTCGCGTCGCAACTTTGGACGAGGCCACTCGTCTCACCCGCCCCTTGCAGTTCAGTGGTTATTGAGATCCCACCGTCTATATCACTTATTTTGATTTCACTCTGCATGTATTGGTCTAGGTTGTGTTTTTCAGCTGAGCTGTGTAGATGGACATGTATTTGGTTTTGGTTGACGGTTGAGTAAAGGTTGGGCAGGATCATTTGCGTGGGATTCGGGTTTATGTACGGCGCGTGGGATTGCAAGCAGGCGGGATTGTTGTTGATTTGGTTGTATTGGTAGTTGTTGTAGTTGTAGGTATTGGCCGGCCAGGTGTTGTAATAGTTGGGGTCGTAGCGCTGCGCGGGCACGGTGGGCGCGTTGAGGTCGGTGAGCGCGGGCCCGGGGTTGGGACTGCCTTTCACGAAGCCTGAGGAATTGGTCTGGAAACCACTGTAATCCGCATGACCGAGGGCTATTTCGCCTGGTAGCACTGCAAGAAAAACAAAAATGAGTTGAGTAAAATTGTTTACGATTTTTGTACCTTCTACTTTTATCTATTATCTTTTTGTACTACGGTGCCTCCATTGCAGTGCAATGCTAATTTGTCTCAAAAATCTAGAAGCTCACTGGGTGCGGTGCGACATAATGGGCTCCGACTTGACATGGAATGGACTGGACTGCGCTTGCATAGCAGTGCTTTTTACGCTAAATATGTACTATTATTTATTCTGTGCTATTAATTTTAAGGCACCCTAACTAATAAAACATTACATAATTTAGTTAAACAAAATATGACTATTTGTTTTTGACCAACAATTGGGAACTTTATAATGTGGTCAACCGCTACATTACGTGGTTTCATGAGGAAGTTTATTTATCATAAAATGTATTATTAATAATAACTATACTTATATCCTATTGTTTCAATCACTTATGTAATATGTTGTAAGTTGTGGCAAACTACTATGGGTGACCAAATATTTATTATCTCGAGCTCCTCTTGGGAAGGCTCGTTACGCCGTTGGTCTCGGGTGCATTTGCAGTCGTTTACACCCACCAATCCGCATTGGGCCCGCGTGGTGGGTTACGGCCCATCCTCCTTATCCACCCATAAGGAAGGCCTGTGCCCTGTGCCCCAGCAGTGGGGTCATTAAAATGGCTGATGGTCATAGTTCGATTTACCATACGCACCAGTTGGTATGTGAATTGTGGGGTCCGGCTTGTAGTAAGGGGGTTGGAGGGGTCCGTACGCGGGGTACACGGCCGCCGAGGATGGGTACCCTGTGTTCCATTCTGCCGCCCCAGTGATGTTGCCGATGCCTTCTGAAATTAAAGAAAAAATAAAATTAACACTTAATCTGCTGGCAAAACATGAAAACCTGACAAAAAAAATCTAAGTTAGTACATTTAAATGACAGTACATTTATGAATGTAGATAAAGTCAAGACCACCTATTGAATTTATAAGTTTTGAGATGGGGCGGGATTTATCGGAAAAAGCAAGTCAATTGCACGGCCTTAGGACTTTTGTTATTTTGTAGTTAGCTACATTTTTTAGCCTCCCTTTTTTCTGCCCACCCTTGGCGACATGCGACATGGCGACATGGCGACGCCCTTGATGAGGTAGCCGGTAGCGTGATATGGGGCAGTGGGTGATACATGTGTAATTTGATTTGATAATACTAAATAATATACTAGAAAAAATACGACTCGCACCAGATCAATACTCAGACGGGAATCGAACCCGCGACCTTTGGATACCCGGTCCAATGCTCTGACCGCTGAGCTACCGAGTCACTAGTGACATCGCCGAATTTCTTCTAGTATATCCCACTCTTACGCTGCAAGCCAGCGTTATTTCACCAATGTGAGGAATTACCTCGACATTCAATTGAAATATCTTTCCAGATATTTGGCAATCGATTAAGATGAAATAGCTATATAATTTTTAAATTTGAGATTTTTGCATTGCAGCTCAGCGGTCAGAGCATTGGACCGGATATCCAAAGGTCGCGGGTTTGATTCCCGTCTGAGTATTGACCTGGTGCGAGTCGTATTTTTTCTAGTATATTATTTAGTATTGTGTAAATATAGCATTGTGAATGCAAAAATCTCAAATTTAAAAATTATATAGCTATTTCATCTTAATCGATTGCCAAATATCTGGAAAGATATTTCAATTGAATGTCGAGGTAATTCCTCACATTGGTGAAATAACGCTGGCTTGCAGCGTAAGAGTGGGATATACTAGAAGAAATTCGGCGATGTCACTACACTAGTGACTCGGTAGGTCAGCGGTCAGAGCATTGGACCGGATATCCAAAGGACGCGGTTTCGATTCCCGTCTGAGTATTGATCTGGTGCGAGTCGTATTTTTTCTAGTATATTATTTAGTATTGTGTAAAAATAGCATTGTGAATGCAAAAATCTCAAATTTAAAAATGATTTGATAATATTCCGGTCCGGATGTCCTTGGCTGTTTTCCTCTACAGTTCGTATTTCGCAACCGATTCCCGTGAAATTCTGTGATTTTGAAAATTAAAATGTGCCATTTTGAAAAATGATCGAAAATATCACAAACGCGAGGTCTACAAGAGACACTATTTCAAAATTAACTTTTTCAGCAAAGTTAAACTTAGAATTGCAACTTCATAAATAAGCAATTTGCGAATGAAATACCTACGTCAGATATTTCCCAATAAATCTTGATAGGATTATGTGAGTTTTATTTCATGCGAAATATAAAATTAACTGTAAATGTGTACGTGAGATGGCCCGCGTACTTACGAACAAACCTTAAAACATAATACGCACTTATTAGCATAACAAATTGTTTTATCGTTTGAGTCAGCCGCGGGCATCGGCATTATGCGTCACTATTCGGCACTATCCTTGTTATTTTATTAATAAAATTATTGTATTATATTGATTGATATGATTATGTAAAAATATGGCTAAGGTTTTATTACTCTGTAATTCATAGCTGGAGCTTTGCCACATTTGATTGAAGTCTTATTGAAGTGCCTAATATTTAGGAATGTTTCAAGTAAGTAGATACATTAATTCATCTTAACTAAGTATATCCTTTAAATAGTCTATAATATTATTTTATTTAAATTATAGAATATTTACAGTATTTACATTACACTGTAATCAAATGTATGTTTGCCTGCAGTGCTGTAATGATTACATCACTGCAGGCAGACACGATAGTTTTAGCATTTTAGCTTTTCGAAAGCTAGATCACGCTAGATGCAGCGACCAATACAAATCTAGGATTTGCTTTGTCTGCCCCCCTTTACTCATACAATCCTAGCTACGCCCTTGCAAACAAATAACCATGTTTATCTGCTGTTTCTGGTCATACACAGACACAGACTATCGATGGACTTTTTATAGCTGTTGTACCTGGTAAAAGGATTTTAAAATTAAATATACCTATAGTACAACTTAATTATAACTTGCTGGCTTGGCACCTTCCCAAAAGCCCTCAATGATTATGGTACTTTCACTCACAAAGGCGACCGTGACAGCTCCAATGTTGAAATACGATTGTGTTAATAAATTTGGCGACGTGACCCCAGTTTCGTTGATATACTACGGACCTTATGAATCAGCTGGCAAACCCGGTGCGTACGCGCAGTGTATCCGCGCGCGTGACCCACATATTAATACTGCCATTTGCATTCACAGCACAGAGTATATAATAGTAGGTACTAATTCATAGTTCAAATCAATTTTGGACTTTTAGATACCAGTGATAGGTCGCCATTACACACATAAATCTGGTTTCTCATCAATCTGATTTTTGATGCGACGTTACACGGTCAATCCAGCAAGCAATCCACGGTGGTTTTTGGTAGGGTTGCCAACTTTTTTGCATCAATTTTCGCGTGATATCGATCGATGACCTGAGTAGTGCAGTATTCAACATGCCAGTCTACCACGCAAGAGACCCCAGGTTCGATTCCCGGATGAAATTGAAATGATGAATTTTAATTTCTGTGACGGTCTGCGTATAATAAGTACCTATCTATTTCGAAAAGTAAGTAGTAAGTAGGTAGGTATCAGTTGTCTAGCACCCATCTTATGCCTTGATTAGTTTAGGGTTAGATGGCGCTGTGTGTGTGTAAAATCAAATATTGTTAATTACAGTACTACATTACCAAGCTATGATCTATCTGAGTGCCAAATTTCATCCAAATCAGTTATCCAAATCAGTAATCAGTGGAAGCTAGTTAAAAATAAATGTGGGGTTAAAAATAAATATAAGTTTTAATCCAGACTATAAACTGTTTGCCAAACTTCATCTAAATCAGTTCAGCCTTAAAAACGGATATACAGACGAACAGAGAAACAATCTCCTGCTTTTTGAAGTCGGTTAAAAATATTGGATCGCAGTTAATATCCAATATTTTTAACCGACTTAAAAAAAGCAGGAGATTGTTTGTCATGGACATGAACATGGACATGGACATGGACATGGACTTAAACATGGACAGGACATCATGGACATGGACATGTCCATGGACAGGACATCGGGAATTTTATAAAAATATAGCCTATATTTATTTTTAACTAGCTAGTACATCCGGGTGGACATTTGAAAAATACCCTAAAAACATACAGACGAAAAGAAAAACAATCTCCTACTTTTTTGAAGTCGGTTAAAAATATTGGATCGCAGTTACTTGTGGTAGATTGACAATCAACCACAAGTAACTGCGATCCGATACAAGTGGACTTGTGGTTGATTGTCAATCTACCACAAGTCCATAATATTTTAACCGACTTCAAAAAAGCAGGAGATTGTTTTTCTTATCGTCTGTATGTTTTTTAGGGTATTTTTCAAATGTCTACCAGATGTAGGTACTAGCTAGTTAAAAATAAATATAGGCTATATTTTTATAAAATTCCCGATGTCCTGTCCATGGACATGTCCATGTCCATGATGTCCTGTCTATGTCCATGTTTAAGTCCATGTCCATGACAAACAATCTCCTGCTTTTTTGAAGTCGGTTAAAAATATTGAATATTAACTGCGATCCAATATTTTTAACCGACTTAAAAAAGCAGGAGATTGTTTCTCTGTTCGTCTGTATATCCGTTTTTAAGGCTGAACTGATTTAGATGAAGTTTGGCAAACAGTTTATAGTCTGGATTAAAACTTATATTTATTTTTAACCCCACATTTATTTTTAACTAGCTTCCACTGATTACTGATTTGGATAACTGATTTGGATGAAATTTGGCACTCAGATAGATCATAGCTTGGTAATGTAGTATTGTAATTATCAATATTTGATTTTACACACACACAGCGCCATCTAACCCTAAACTAATCAAGGCATAAGATGGATGCTAGACAACTGATTTTACAAGGTACCAACCTACTTACTACTTACTTTTTGAAATAGATAGGTACTTATTATACGCAGACCGTCACAGAAATTAAAATTCATCATTTCAATTTCATCCGGGAATCGAACCTGGGATCTCTTGCGTGTTAGACTGGCATGTTGAATACTGCACCACTCAGGTCATCGATCGATATCACGCGAAAATTGATGCAAAAAAGTTGGCAACCCTACCAAAAACCACCGTGGATTGCTTGCTGGATTGACCGTGTAACGTCGCATCAAAAATCAGATTGATGAGAAACCAGATTGATGTGAAACCAGATTGATGTGTGTAATGGCGACCTAATGGGTGCCATACGTGACAGGTGTATTAAATAACTGGTATTGAGATGAGTTCGATCAGATTTTTCAGCATCTTTATATTAATAACAAAATCCGGACAGTATAATTATTAATACAAGGTATAACTGTTCAGTAAAACCACAGTACATATATAAGTTTTTTCAAAAACTTATAATTGTATTGTGGTAAAACCGTAAAAATCACCATACTTACCTATTTATATTATTTAGAATTGTATTTTAGCCATTTGTACTGTAAAATGAACTTGAATTGACTTAATGCCTATCAAATACAACAATATAAGAGAAAAAAACATAATGTATGTAGAAACCATAAAGTTAATATACCTACCTAACTATACTAACTTTATGGTAGAAACCTAGTATTTTTAGCTAAAGAAATGAAAGCATCTGTAAACTCTGCTGATTTAAAAAGTGTCAAAACTTTAATTCTACAAATTCTGACTCACTTGTTTCGTAACGTAACTGTTTAGTATAAAAAAATATAGAATGAATTTATAAAAAAATAAGTTTATAAAAAGTCAAAACTGTATCAGTACCTACCTGTATTAAAAAAATAGAAAATAGATAAAATTATCAACGTGTCACAAATCACAAAGCCGAATGTGTTAGGTAGAAGGGACTATCTAACTTAACAACTTTTAATATTAATATGGGACTTCGCAAAAAAGAGCTGTTTCATACATCTTCATATTTTCGTTATTAATTTTTGTATGAAACAGCAATTTTTTTTTCACTATTTCAGAGTTGGTCCCATAGTAAAAGTTGTTCAGTTTAATGGTGCCTATTCTAACTATCTACCAAATCTAGGGTTTTTTGTAACACCGTTCTATAGGTTTGTGAGCGACGGTCATAAATTATAAGTTTAAGTATCTTAATTTAATTACCTATATAATGATCTAAAGTGTCTAATAATATTGTTTGTTGACGTTTTGCCATTTAGTATTGACCGCCATACTTTATTTATGCATTGACGCAATAGGCTTGGTCTTTCCCAGATCGGGCTCATTCACAACTCTCAGATATAAGTTTTCCATTGAATATATTATTATTAGTATGGCATAATATTACTTTTTCAATTCTTCTTAATTGCTGTTATTATTAGCAATGGCAATATTCAACATCAACACAAAACATAAAATATTTTTGATTTTCCGAGAAATGTTTGTCACACATTGATTTTAATACGTTATTATTCTCGAAATTATAATAACTATTTTGCGTTGGCAGGTAACTCGAATTAAATACTTATAGATTGTTAATATTGGCTCATAGGTTTGGGTTTGGGAGTTCTTTTGTTACAAGAAATTATCATGGGTTAATCTGTAGTAATATACACCCTCTTTTAATAATATTTTTTAAAATATTTTTATGGACAAGTAACAAGCCTTCTTTGATGATTGTTTCCATTCTGACATTAAGAGTTCCAACAAGAAATAAATCCACATCAAAATTCAGTCACGACCACGTTCACCAAACCTATTTAAAATGACCTAATTATTAATTTCCTTTCCTCAGAAAGCCTCACTTATAAAATAAACCGATCGCACCTCATTACCGGAGTCGACTCATTTCAACAGCACGAAAAGTTCCGATACTGATTTCCACCGGTCGACAGCGCCGTTCAGCAAACCCACTTCATTTTGCGGTAAAACCGTCCATTGATCCTAATTTCGCGCACTCGTACATGAAATTAAAATCGGTTTAATGTATAAATGAGATATGCACTTAATAAATATTTAATTAGGTATCTAATAAAAGCGGCGGCCGCGGGGCCTGCGGTCGATGGCGAGTTGCAGCCTGTAAAATAATGGATGGAGTAAAAACCGCGCTTCAATTTGACTACTCGTTTGGGAAAATAGTAATCATGTGTCGTTAGTTATTCGGTAATTTGATTAGCTATTATTTGACGGCTTAATTAGGTGATAATGTATTTAAAAAATACAGTGTGTTTATTTGAACAGTGATAAAATTTTGTGGTGCGGCTTAGACCATCGAACAAAAGTACGATGCAAAATAGGTATCTACCTAGTAAGTAAGTAATTATTTTTGTTTCTTAGGTAGGTATATTAGGTAATTTTCAGTCCGATAGATGCATATCTACATATATAATTTTGGCATGCAATAATATATATTTATTATAAGAAATAAAAAAAATCGCTGCGATTTCATTTTTGTCAAGTTTCTCCAAACAAGGCTTTCGGAAATTCAAACTCAAAAAGTTTATCTCTTTTGGGATTAAAAAATATTCCCATACATTTTCCGGATTATTTCCTACAGAAACAGTTTAATGAGAAATAGGTACTTACGGCTGTGCAATTTTTATTAAGATCGTGTTTATGAAGGCTAGATGTTAACATAGTGTAGCATGGGACAGGGAGCCTAGGCCTGCCAGTGACGTGGGATAATTACCGCCTCCTCTCGCATCCCTTCCCCCTGCCAGGGTTGCTACAAGGAAAATACATTTTTACACGTAGCGTTTCTATAAAAAAAGGCAGAAGAAAGTTGTTGTCGCTGCCAATTTCCATAAGCATCCGGTACTTACTTAAATATTATATGAAATCAGCTATAATAGTAATAATTGACTTGAAAAAACACAAACCCCTGACACTTATGATCCCTAGATCCCTAACAGAGGAAATTTTCAGCTGAGTACATACATACTTAGTTAACGACGAGTTGTTTTTTTTTCTAGTACAATGCTTATAAAAATAGCAATGTGAATGCAAAAATCTAAATTTAATATGTATTTTTGTTTTTAGAGATCTTAATTGACACGAAGTAATTTAGTTTATTTTGTTTAAAATTTCAGATAAAATCGTTATAAAGCTGTTTCGGCTAAGTTAACGTCGATAATAAGGTAATCCCGTCTGAGCTGCTACGGGACGGGTGAGTCGATTTTTTCCAATGTTTTTCAATTATATTCATTATCTTAATATAAAAATAGCATTTGTGAATGCTTTAAATCTAAAAAAAAGTTCAATAAGTTTTTGAGCATCAAATGCCTGTTTAAAGTCAAAATAATAGGTAAGTACTCAATAAAATATCAAATAGTCTAAAATAAATAATTTAATTTTCGCGACCCTGCATCGCAAAGCGTAATATCATATTAACACCCTCACCTCGGTGGACTGTCAAAACATCTCCTCCATTTAACGAAAATTCAACAAATAACGATGCTCAACCGAATGAAAACAACGCTGATAATTATTGTTAAAATCTGTTGAAACAGTCGAGCGCACCGCGGTTCGGTAAATATGGAAATCTTTTCTTGATGCACTTATGAGAATGTGATTTTTCAAAAGGTTTTCAGAACGTTACGTTATGATGGGTTTAACGCAAAGTATATAGAGGTATATTTCTGCATTATATTTGCATCTTCCTTCAGCGAGTACTAACTATAGGAGTTATTCTGTGCTATAGGCAAATTGAATAGATGTGGCGAGACAGTGACTTATTCAACAAACTATGTAAAAATTATAATTTCGATTTTGGCGAGGAACACAGTAGCCAATCAGTTTATTGACTATTAGTTTTTGTTCTGTATCTGATTTGTATAAATACTGTTAAAATAATCTGGGTAAATGAGATAAATATTGTATTATATTAGGTACTTACCTAACTACTCATGCATAACATAATTAATAATGAATGAGTACCTACCTGCATTACGAATTGTCGCTACATACATTAGTAACTTTAAATAACCACTATGTTTGCAATTTGTGGAGTACTGTAATTGGCTTTCTGTGGCTATTATTTGTTAACTATTCTGTAACTCTAGCTGTTGAACTTCCATTAAATAAAAAAATTACGTGATTGGTAAAAAACCTAAATAAGTTTATGTACCTACGCACAACAGCACGCTAGGTTGAACTACGAAAACAGCTTTTATTACGTACGGCATAACATAAAGGCTGTCTCAAGGTCAACATCAACATGTATAGTCTGATGTGCTGCTGACTGTACCTTGCGGTTCATGCAAATGAAAAAAAAAAATTTTGGAAAAGGTAGAATTCCAATCTAGTAACAGAATTAATTCAATATAATATCCAAACGATAAACAACAATATGCATAGCACACGGGGACTGAACCGATCCGACGCACAGCACAAACTCTACATGCACAGGCACGGCCTGCAGGATCGTACGGAGGGCCGCGGCCTCTCGCGGCCTTTCAGCAAAATCTCTACGTGTGTAGGGACAGGCGCGGTCACTTCAGTCGTTCTATTTTTTTCTGCGTTCTCATTCATCTAATTTTCAACCGCTGTACGTCAATTACCAAAGTAACAAGTTCACTCATGTACTTGTCGAATGCAAACAGTCGTCGACCAATGGCGTTGATTAGGGGGAGGGGGGTAATTAGCTTCCTTTGATCGCGCCGCGCTTGTTCTTGTTACACACGTGGCGTGTCTTGTATGGCAATTAGTTTATTATTGACAGTTTATAACGTGTTGCCGATCGGTACTTTGTGGTGTCTAAAAAGCTTTTGGTTGATGATTTAGGAAATATGTAGTTTTTGGGAAATGCTTGTGATTTTTGTTCCACTCACATTGTAGGTACCTACTTAATTTATGTTGTTTATGTTACTTTACGTAGGTACCTACTTACACATTAGAAATTATACCAAAAATTAAATATCTGTTTCAATTACTCTTTCAGCATAATAATCTCAACTTTAACAAATATCTATATATCGACCGCATTCGATGGTTACGATCTACAGTATTTTTTTATTATATTTAGTTAATCAGTGTGTGCTTTTTGCCAATACTTCATAAAATAAAGGCTACCTAAAAGCTATCGACGTCATACCGATACTTACTGAAGAAATCGAAATAAAAGTTTGAAGGCTACAAGAAGCTCAACATTAAAATCTCTGTATAAAATAAAAACTTCAATATCTCATGCATAGTTGGGCGAAGCTTTACAAATCTCATTACACTCCTATAAGAATATTCTCACCCGGCCGCGTTGCTCGTCGTTTTGTGTTTTTGTCGGCGATCACTTACATCGTTACGTGGGTAATTCGATACATCCTGTGCTTTGGATATCGCTCCTTTCGTGTTCGTGTGGTAGGGGCTGAATATTTTTATAGAATTTTTAAAGACTTTGGTAAATAGGGCTTTCCCGATAAGGCATTTAATCATTAATATTGTTTTAAATTGCCATGGTTATTGACGTTATTGTTATTAATATTGTTATTCTTCCGTGACCATGGCGCATGCAACTGCGCCGAAATATTAAGAGCCTCAAATATAAACAGGGAGCCTATTACGAAAATAACATACGCAATTGCGTAACGCAGTCACTTGGTCACGATAGTCGTCCGCAGTTCGTCAGCTGTGGCTATTAAACACATTTTCAATTTGGCTATCGTAGCCCAAAGACTATTGAACGAATGATGTCGGATACGCTAGAAAAAAACTGTCAAACTTACGCAATCACTTTGCGATATCGCATACGCAAGTGCTTTATAATAGGAAACAAACATGCACGGACGCAGCTGCGTGTATCGCGTGAAACTTTTCGTAATAGACCCCCTGGTACTCAGTACATGGTGTGACACCCGACATATATTTTATTCTAATAAAGGCATTAATCATTTTGGGATTATTGTATTTCAAAAGTGAGAAATTAAATTAAGTAGTACTTTATATTGATACTGTGTAACGCGGTTTTAATAAATGGTTTTTGATATTTAGTTTGGTTTTCCCGACGATTCGCCACCTTTGCAGCTGTCGTCACCACGGTACATTTTACCATTGAACCAAATGGATTTCGGTATATGGATAGATTGGATCACGGAGGACGCAATGCTGGCTAACTTTGGTTGTGAAAATTAATAATAAAGAGGTGTAATATGGGATCTGGAACGAAGTCCAAACAGAAAAGTCGCGGGCGGCCGGAAAAAACTGAGTAAAGAATAAACAAAAATATTTATTTACCTTTAAATATCATTTTACAGTAGCGAGTCTTCTTTTAAGCATAGACATTAATAATTAATAATAGAAAACATAGGAACACAGCCAAAATGCTTTCTTTAAATGTTGATAATAATCCAGTTTTGACATTTTTTAAACAGGGGACTACAAAATGTTGATTTGGTTTTGTCAATTCTCTCGACCGTGGTGTTTTCTTTTAATGCTAAAGCATTGTTTTTATTAAGTAATTGTGTTTTGTGTAATAATGTGTTATTTCATTAGAAGTGATTGTGTTTTGCGGCCTTAAAATATTACATAGCGAGTGACAACATTGTTAATGGCAACGGGCACTTCATTAAATTGATTTTCCCTGTAAACGCGTTATATAATATTTTCTCTATAATCAACTGTGTGGAACATAGTATTATCGAAAATTTTAACACCGCAATGGACATTACGTTTTGTGGTTTGAAATAAATAGGGAGGTTGATTAACACTTGTAACATGAAAATGTAAGAGTTTTTTTTATTTGATTTTTTATCATTAGAACAAAATATATAAATAAAAATCTTACGTACTTCACTCTAAGTGACTGGAAATGAAATATAAATAAATGTTTAGTGTACCTAACCTACTGTCTAGTCACTAAAATTTTAGAAAAAAAAACTGCAACTGGTTTAACTAAGTATAATCTAACTATGGAACAGCAAACGAAAGAACGAAACCAATAGTTTAAAAAACTACAAAAAGTAAAAAACCACTCTTAAAAAAAAATAAAAGTTTTTTCTATGCAATTTCCAATAAACTGTCGAGGACATCAAGACTGTATATTCTGATCACGTTCCATTTTTTAAATTTCAATATAAATGATCGAAACAATTTTCTCAAACTGTTTTTTACTGAACATCTTCATAACAAGGATGTCAGCAGAAGAAGACAAGGCGTATTACTGGGTGAAGTATAGAGCTCTAAATAAGGCTCTAAACAAAGTACAAACATTGGTGCGCAGGAGTCTTGAGACACGTTCGCTGCGGGTAATGTAAGTTGCTGAGATATATTGGGGCTACGCAAACAGTGTTTTTAACACATAAAAAAATATTAAAATCAAGATCGTAAAAAATATGATTGCATTGAAATCTTGACGGGGCAAATTAAATGAACTTGTCTTCTTCTTGATGTAAATACTAACATAAATTCAGTTTTGGCGCATTTAAGATTAATTTAACTAAAAATAGCATGTGAATAAAATCATATTAATTAGAAGCATTTGAAAATTGCAAGTTTTACTCAAGTCATTACTTACTCGTCTATAGGTACGAGGATTATTATTTAAGTCAAATAATGAAGTCAAGATTTTTGGGGTAAAGTCTAATGCTGTATTCTGCACCCTCTTTGGGATTATCTATATCTGAACATGGCCAATAATAGTTTCCCAATTTTCACCTTGTTCAATTTTGTGCCTTCGTCATCCAATTACGTGTTGTTTTACAACTTATTTATTTGTACCGTTCGTTTTTTTTTCTCAATCCTCTCGCTCGTTATCTCAAGCGCTGTGCTCGTGGCCCCACCGGAGGTATTGTTGCACGGAATGGATCCGGCCGATTGACGATCGTTGATACAGCCGGCCGCGCGCGTAACACTATACGTGCTCATGCGATCCGCGAGCTAGCGTTACCTATCACATCTCGCGCGCGCGCAGGAACGGATTCAAGGGAGGATAGAGGTCGCTCTTTAATACAAAAATACATTAATAGCTAGATATTTTAATATTTAGTTATAACTTCCACACAATAAATGGTAAAATATCTAAGAAATTTGTGCACCGCCCGCCCACAAATAATTGCACGTATGCAAATACCCGCATGCAGATACCGATCGCAACACACCGAGTGCTTGACATTGCACCGTTTAACAGCTCTTAAAGATGCTCGATGTAGGGACGAAACACGTGTTGAGTAGTTGGTATAAAGGGCAAGGTGTGTCGGTGTGTCTAACTTGCATTATTTGTTGCACAGATTTGTTAGACATTTAAATTTAAGTATCAATGAATTCGCAATCTATTAATTTTCATTTAATCAGCGCCTCCCCTTCTAGTTTCCTAGATTTATGTTTTATAATGGATCTGCTTGACTGAAACTCGTTGACACTAGCACCCGGGAACGTAGTTCACCATAGCTTGTTCAAAGCAGGAACGTATCATAGGGAATTTAACAATTTTGAACTAAAACAAGAGTCTATTTTTGATATTTTGGATTTGTCGTGTACTATGTGATTTATTTAGGTATTAACATCTTTATTTGAAAAGTAAAAATATACTTACAATAATATTCACTTCTCAAGCTTACGCGCTCACTAGACATGAAATAAAACACTTTTAACGGATACTGAACACGCCTTTGAGGGGCCCAACCATTATATTAGATTTGACAAACCCCAAATCCTTGCTAGGGAACGTAGATTCATTCCTAGAATGCTCCGCGAGGCTATCGAAATAAATAAATATCCTAATTTCAATAGAGATGATGGTTGGAAAATTCCACCAGCTTGGGACCCCATCATTCACAAGCTAAAGCCCCAAACACACACTGTAAGATCTAATGATACGGTTAGTTCCTTTTGCAAATAAATTAATTAATATAAAAGACGGAGGTCGGCCTTCCTCTCCAAGTTTTCTTTCGCCATTTCTTTCTTGGAGGGGCCTCCCAATTTTTTGAAATGGTAGTAGTTTCAGTAGATTCTCTCTTTTTAACATATAAAATTAAATTAAAACCAAACCAAAATTAAACTAATTAAATTTGATAAATTTTAATTTCTGAACGTTCTAAAAAAAAATCATCGCTTGAGGGTAGGCTCACAAGTAGCTTCAGTCCCCCGTGACCACGGCAGCTGCAAAGGTGCCGAAACGTCGGGAAAACCAAAATCAAACCAAATACCAACTAATTACCAAAGTACTTTCAATAAAACCGCGCTAGTATCCGTTAAAAGTGTTTTATTTCATACTTACAATAAGTTTAACGTTATTTTAGTAATAGGTAAGATTAGGTAGTACTTATATTATCTATTCTGCGTGGTAATAGGAAAACTGAAAACCGTTTGTAGAGTGTTGAGTTGATCATGAATATCTTTTTGTTTGGAAGGAAACAGCCTTGAAATCCAATGATATTAAATGTAAAGATAGGTTATGCGCCAACATCATTGCTATTTAAAACAGCGTAAAGGTACTATAGATACACACATTGTCCGCTGCATGCGCATTGGCTGCCAATTGACAGCGCGTCAGCTGTCTCCTTCACTCCCACACGCAAAGCAGACAGCTCGCTCTTTGTACAATATGGCCGAATAAAGTAATAGAAAATACATATTTTTATTAAATACAGTACTTACGTGTGAAATAAAGCATTTTTCCGATCTCTGACCGTTGCTGTATAATTTGTACATCGTCTAAAGACGCAAGTAGACATTTTTTTATGGTATTTCACAATTTTATTGCGTCTGATTGACGAGAGCCGCGTGCGTTACCGTGTCGCGAGACTGTGCCTGACTAATTGCAAGTCGGGCAATTACCTGACTTTCGTCTTGCCATTGTGAAGCGCGGGTAACCTATCTTTACATTTAATATCATTGTTGAAATCTATATAGTTAATGCAATTTCTGCCGTTGAAATTTTATGTTCTATTATTTTCTACAGTAACAATGTATTTGTAGCTTTTCTCTGGCATACTAAAGAAATTATTTATTTTATTTTATTTATTTATTTTCCAACTTACAACTATCATTACAGGCTCTTAACCTAATGCGATAGTGTAGACTAATTTATTAACTTATCCTTAAAATTAACTATTATTATAACAAATAACAAATAATGCCGCCTTTGTGAATACGTTCAGTGAACAACCGAATATGTCCACGGTATCAGCCATATTGTTTAGCATCCTCAGTGCTCGAGTAAATGGTGCTTTTTTTAATAAGTTAGTGCGCGCGCGCGGTATAGCGAATATATTATGTATGATTAATTGCTTCAATACACAGCTTTAAACTGATTTATGTTTTTTATATTAATATTGTAGATACTCGAATATACAAATATGATTGTTACCAATAACAATTGTGATTCAGTGGTGGAAAAATGTGGGGACAATTTCGTTATGAAATTAATGAGATCCGTGATTTAATTAACGATATTATGTGGTCGTTAACGGAATGGCAGTTGTTAATTACTAAATACTTCGGAATAAAGGCACTACTTCATTGCATCCGTGAGAGCATTTTGCAGCACCGTGCTCTCTCGATAGGATAATCAGATCATTACCGGTTCACAGGGCTTCGGTCCTGCGAAATATTTAGTTCTAAATCCAAGAGAAGCCAGTCAAACCTTTACCCCAACCATCGCTAACAAATTGCACGTAATTCGAAAAATTTTAAATGAACATAATTCGATGTCTACGCAAATTACGAGAGTTTTACGATATAGCATTTTTTGTGTACTAAAACAGTTACCAACAGAAGGTTACCGTGTAGCACGTAGAACAATAATTGATTGTATTGAGCCTCCGCCGACACCTCAAAAATGTATCGGTATCACGAGCCAATATTAATTTTACATCTCGTTCGCTCTCATCCGTTTCTAAGGGGTGGAAAGAGAGAGACGTGTTTCTGTGTTATCCGATACGCATTTTCCTCCGAAGGATACGACTACGTGATTCGGTGTGTTTTTTTCGTGGGTGGAATTATTTGTAAGGTTTCGTTATGTGTTGCTCATTATAGTACAAGCGAGTATCCTGCCTGCAGCGACCGCAAATGCGAGACATTACGCTGTAGCAGCCACCTGACCTGGAGATCTTCAGTTAATGCTACATTCGTGGTACGTGCTCGAATCGATGACGGCTCGATCGAACTATAGGAGTTATTCGGACTTTTTTGATGACCGGCAGCGGAAGCAAAAACCATTGTATCGAGCTTCTAACGAGTTTTTTGCTCAGCCATCGTTTGATCGACGGTATCGTAGGCTTTAAGGGGCTTCAAGTGTTTCATTCATGAAAAATCATGATTGATTTAGAAGGTCAACTATGTTATTTTTATAAATTTTGTAACGATGTACGAAATGTTTTTTTAGGCTATTCAGTTTTACAATATCGCTTTAATTGCGGTGTCACAAAAAATGTGGTGAAGCATTTAGGTATAGGTAGGTACGGTCAGCAACGAAAATTGTTTAACACTTTAAGTACTTTGTCATAGTAACTTTTTTAACTAATGTTTCGAATCGTGAAACACCTGTAAAAAAAGTGGCTTCGACAAAGTACCAAAACGTTAAGCGACTTTCATTGCTGACCGTACCTATGTGTGCTATGTCCTATATAAGTTTTAAATTTTTTTTCATCATTGAACCTAACTTCACCGGGAGATCTCTGGAAGATTAGACCGCCGATCACTGCACGGATTAGTGTTGCGTGTGTAAACAACTAAAATAAGTACGAAACTTATCCGAAATCAATAGCAATAGGTTCCTTTAAACAAGGATAAGTTAGAGAGGTAAATAAATATTTCACCGATAGGTAATAATGGCGTTATTAATTATTATAATAACGTATTCATTTAATTTTAGTTTTTAAACTTCGCGATTTTGTATGGAATCAAAACAACACCGGCTCGTGGCGAAAAGCTGTAAAAGTACTTATAAATATTCAATTTCCTAATTGAATATTTTTATTAAAGAAAATTTTCTTAACTTCTAATTTATTGCATTTTTATGGTATGGACAAAGTTAAAAAAAGAAAAAGAGTGTGCTAATCGACTTAAGAGTCAAAATTTAAATGATGTTTGACGATTGAATATTTAGATGTTTTAATATCAACTTTTAACGCTTTCGACCACCAAAATGCGAATTATTATCATTACAAGCTTTCGATACATACGACTGTTGAAGTAAAACTCAAAAGTTTCACTTACAAAATATTGTAGAGTAAGAAAAGATGTTCTACTTTGCGTTCACCTCAAGTACAGCTTTATTTTAGTAAATTATAAATAAACCGACTCCTAGGTTCATTCACTGACTTTGCGGTTTTCGCATTTTACCGCGTATTTACAAATTCATTCTGAAACTGTGGATTTTAGACTTGAAAATAGTCGGATTCTAATGAGAGGGGACACTAATTACATGAATAATAGAGCAAACTTCGACTGTATTGCATTGAAAATAAAAACTGAAAATCAGTAAACGGAATGTTAGGAAATAATACTTAAAAAGAAGTATAACACCGTTCACTAAAACAAATAAGGAAGTATAAAAGTTTTGATGTGTTCCGTGGATTCCATAATTATGTGTTCATGATTTTGTCAGTAGGTACGTACATGATTCTAAAAGAAAACCGATATAATTTTCCATTAATATTATCCTCAAACAAAAGCAAAAACTTTATTATAGAAAAAGACAAAAAAGTTTATAAAACTTAAAAAACTTTCCCTCAACAACAATTTGCATTTTGCTTTACCTAAAGCTTTAACTAGCAAAGACTGTTTTTGACACTTTTTGATTTTATTGTGTTATTATTGTTTGCAAATTGATAACAAATGTCATATTTTAATTCACTTCATACATTGATAGGATATCTAAAAAGTTATTACTTTACTTTATCTATGTGTGTAGTAGTGGCTCTATGAGCTGTAGTCTTCGCTTTAACATATCTCCGCTATTCTGAAAAACTTAATTGAAAAAAATATATATAATTATCGAACCTGTTTACAAAATTTCATGCGACGTGCGAAAGAAATGCGACGAACATACTGACAGCCGGACACATACGAAAGCATTTTTCCCAAGCTGAGACAAAGACGCTTTACTCGCACTTCGCGCTTTTATTATAATTTATAATATTGATAATACCAATTTTTATTCTTTGTTCTGTGGGTAATACTACTTACAAAAAGATGAAGTCCAAACTTCTCTACATTTAAAGAACATACCATAATCCAAATATAAATAGCCTATTATGTCTTATGTCGTTTAAAGAATTATAGCTTCTCAAAAGCATTTCTGTGAAGATATCAAATCACCATAAGAGATGCTAATTACGAAAGCACCGATAATATCGAGGGCTAACTGTGCTGTGCGCTCGGGAGCTGTGGTTTGTGGCCACAGGTTAATTCCGCCCAGCCCGCCCCGTACACTTAATAGTTTTAATGCCCACAGTATAGTGATGTCAAATATGTATCAATGTTTCTTTTATCTTTGGGTCAGAAGATTGTGTATTATAGCCATAAGTCAATTTAAATAATTATTTTCAGTTTCCCATATCTAGATTTAGAGACAAGTCTCACTGTTACGCGATGCGATTTTTTTTCGGAACGAGTCATACTATACATGAACCAGTGGTACTACATAGATGAGAATAAAAATTCGCATCGAGTCACACTGTTACTCGTTGCGATTTTTTTTCTCAACGAATCACAGTTTGACTCTTGTCAGTGTGACTCGATGAGAATATAGGGTCTAATGTTAAAACATATGCAAGAGGTGTTGAATTATGCAAAAGTAAGGAAATGAAATCTTATTTCTAAAACAAAGATTTGCAATATATTTTTCCTGACATATAATTTTCAATGAGAGAAATATCAACGAAAATTTTTTGTTACTTACAATACTACGTTTTTCAATTGAAATTGTAATCTATACATATAATAAAACTGTAAATTCTAAATATTTGTGCGCGAATTACGCAAAAACCGCTAAACGAATTTTGATGGATTTTTCACAATTTAGTAGATTGTGGTCCAACTTAAAATCTAAGCTATGTTTCATCAAATTCGGGTGGGTGGAACCAGAGAAACAGCTTGAACTCTCCGTAGTACTAGCTTTCATACACTAAAGGGGTCATTTTTAACTGGTTGCAATATTTTTCTACTGTCCACGCGGATGAAGTCGCGGGCGGAAGCTAGTAGAAATAAAAAAAAACGTTCGTAAACAAAAACGCAGGGCGCCGGCGTGGGGTAAAATCAACTTTCCGCACGCTGTACTACTCCGTAAACAAAAACGCACGGCGTGCGGTAAAATCAACTTTCCGCACGCTCGACTGTAATCGTAAACTTACATTTTCGAGCAACTGTATTGAAAAAAATATTGTAATTACCGCGAGATTAAATTACAACTTAATACTGCTGAATTCACTTATCATATGGAAATCAATTACACCATTTAGACTAATAAATAATATAATTTATTTTATGATTGAATCTTAACGATTGTAAATAGCATGCAGCTTGAGTTTCAAGTCAATGCATACATAGGTACTAATCTCCTGTGTTTATAAAGTTGTTACAGTTTACTATTTTGTATTTTTCGTTGTTCAGATAATAAATTATTTATATCTAGTATCGATAGTCTGATTGGAATTAAATATATCTATATATTTAGCTCCTCCCTATTCCCAAGATAGCAAAGATGATCGGCCATCGATTCTATAAGGTAGCTTTGTCTATCATCCACTTTTTATGGCAATAATTATGAAATCCTTTACGGATGAAGTCGTCTTCTGTGTACGTGCCTGATTTTTTTAACGTAGAGAATAGATTCGAGTCGAGTAATTTATTTTCGAATGACGTTTAGGCTGTTTATGATTTCGATAATCATCATTCTGAGTAAATTACTTAAAGTACTTTTAGGGTTACATTACTTAATATTTTTTATGCGATAATAATAAAAGTAATGAATCTACGCATGCGTCTTGCTATTTTTGAGAGTTTGCCGATTAATCAAGATTTTTTTCTAATATTTTCAAACTATTATTTTTAACTTTTAACTGCACGACTTGTACTATTATGTATTCTGTGGATATACTTAAAAATTTACGGTGTATGTACATATCTCTTTGTTGCAGATCAATGCATTTATCTACACCAACGACCTCGCAGGAGAAGATTATTAACATCAGAACAATATTTATTCTATGACTTTTCCGAAAAAAAAACTACTTTCCATACTAATGGCCGAACAGCTGATCGAGTTTTGTATGAAAAGTAGATTTTTTTGTCTGTTTTCGGAGAAGTCGTAGAACAAAATAAATGTTGTTGTTTTTCTGATATTAGAAATCTTCTCCTGCGAATTTGTTGGTGTTTCACAAATAACCCTGTATACCCTGTTTTTCTCGGCTTGTAGACAGATAAAAGTTACACGCGTGCGTTAATTTAGTTACACGTATGCATTAACTTTTGTGTACTTGACTTTCTGTGGTTCTTTTTCCAGAATATTCATTTTTGACAATATAGACATTCTAATGCTTAGTATATTAATAAGTAGAATAATAAATTGTGTCTTTAGTAGCTATGAGAATTATATTTCCTTTGATTCTTTTTAGAATGGCAGAAGTCTTCAACTTCTAAGTAAATTCTAAAGGTGAGTGACCTACAGCCGGCTTATGAGAGTAAAATAATAACAATAACTCCAAATGCGCTCCAAAGAAAAAACCGACGCTAGCGCAATGTCATTACAGCCGAGGCGACGTCGTGAGCCACAGATATTACAAAAGCATAGAGAAAAATAATATATTTTACATACTTTAGGCGTCTTATTTCTAGTTTCGTTAATGTTTCCGGAAGGTTTTCAGCTAGTTTTTCAGATGTTATTGAAACCTGAATATTTTTTGTTTTTTTTAAATACTTACTTATACTACTTATTTCTAAACTGAAACCCTTCGTAGGTTAGCATTAATTTGAAATAGGAAAGTAAATTCCGTTGTTATTATTATAACACTTCTGTAATCTATAAACAAGGAAAGGATAAAATAATATGATTTTTATACCAACCTTACCTACTGTGCACTAATTTTCTCAAAGAAATGGGTCTCAAAATTCTAATCATTACTCAACCTCTTAGCAGATGTAACTGTATTAATAAATCTGATGGAGATATCGATCTTTTCTAATAAGACTCAAAAAAAAACTTATTCTAATAAAACTCTCACTGTATAAAAATATAATCATAGATCGTTTAATCCTTATCATAATCATTATGCCAATTCTAAGCATTCTTAAAGCAATCTAAGCAACACTTGTCTATATCACTATTTGAATCCGTAGTAATCAAATCCGCGTCGGCCCAACTATGTCATTAATATTCTAGCATGAACATTCACTGTGTAACAGAAAAAAAACATGTGTTTTGTAGCTACTTTTTACATACTTATACGCAGACTACATACTCGTACTTAGGGTAAGTTATTCTTAATGAAGACGAGGTCAAGGGTATTTCTAAGAGTGTTAAAAACTTAACCCATGGAAGTGCTAACCGTTACAAAATCACAAAAATTCCATTTCGAAAAACGTTCAATCCCGTAAATGTAATACAAAAACTATTACATCGCGCCTTATTTCCGGTACGATGTTTTCGATTTGATTGATCAATTTCGATGATCAATATCTCGGGCATCGTGATTGGCTACCGGCGGCGGAGCGGGAGTCGTAATCTTTCAATTGTTTCGAGATCCAATGCGTTTATATTGCGCACGAAAAAAGGTTTTATGGCATCGAAGGAGCTTTGGATAGTTGGAAGTTGCTTTGCGTAGAGCTGCGGTTGTTCTTGGTCAAATAAAGTCAATCTTGGCCCGTGTGAAAATTTGATAACGAAACTATGGATCGATGGGGCTGCAGAACGATCGCTGCGGTTAGGCCGGCTACTGTGGGATGTAATAACCGGACCGGATTAGCCGCTGCGCCGTATCAACACGTATCTGAGACGACATGCGCAATCTACGCAGGTGTTAAAGATATTGGATTGTTTTGATACATTTGTTCGGACAAAGAAACAAATTGTAGGTAGTACTACTCCGCCTTTTTCATCAAATATTTTTTGTAAGATACAAATGAGGTGTCTGAGAGAGAATGCCTTTTAGCATGAAGTCTGGCATTTGCTGTTGCTGTATCTTTTTAAATACCAAGCAAAAATATTAATTATTTAATTAAATAAATAATATTTTTTTATTTCTAACTTAGTGCACTAAAATACAGTTCAGAAATCTGTACAAAAGAGACCTAAAGCAAAGGTCTACAATAAATAGTTTTATTGTATTATTGAAACGTTTTACATTGACGAATAATATTATTGGATGCGGAATTTTGTTATACCTATACTAATATCATGAAGGTATTGGTCAGTAACGTGACTCTTCAACATAATCTCTATTGTTCCGTCTTTCAAACATCTACAGATGTAAAGCCCAAAGTGATAACGCCCGCAGACAATCGGAACCAATAATTACGCCTATGATGGAACACCTTCACAGCGACGCAAATCGCAAACCATATCTGGACGCTTCCTAATTCGCTGAACACTGTGCATGTGGCTTTTGATGACAGTATGTTACAGGGTAAGTAAACAAAAATCTTCTGTGAAGACTATCGAAAGCATGGTGTGGGAGGTTTATCTTTTTTATTAGAAAACGTTAAGTTGTAGCCACAAAAAAATAAACGACAAGCTAAACAGATTCCCTAGTTGCTACAAATACTAAAATGCGTATAAACCTCACAGCACAGATGATTGTAAAAAAATATATCAGAAAATCACCAAAAGCGCTTGCGTAGGATCATCTTAGTAACTAATAATAGCGGAAATGTATACTGTTTAATACTTTTCAACACACTTGCTCGTAAAGTGAGCCCTAATACATCGCTTTTAGGGCCATAAACCGAGCTATAACAAACGAGTGCAATCTATATATATAAAATTCAAAGTCCTGACTGACTGACTGATTGACTGACTGACTGACTGAGTGAGATATCAACGCACAGCCCAAACCGCTATACCTAGAGACTTGAAATTTTGCACAAAGGTTCCTTATGAGGTCCAGCACGCGTAGCATGACCACTCTCGAGAAAAGACTCGACTCACAGAACATTGGCTTGTCTACACCCAAATGTCACTTTTGTCGGGTTGAGATCGAGATACTCATGCTCGCACTTTTACACTAGTAGACTCGTATTGTTCTTTGTCGTGGCCTTATGTCAAAAGTCGACAAACGACCACTTTTCTCTTCAATTGACATTAATTTGACAGTTGAGTCGGAGAAACTTGTCTACTACCCTTTGGGTAGTCGAGAAGGTCGAGAAAGAGTTTTTTACGTATTTTATTTTATGTAAATCTAAATTTCGCAATAAAAACAAATAAAAGTTGCCCGTGCTTATATTTTATATAAGGTAATAAGAGAAGTTACAGCACAAAAGACAAAAGCAGCTGTCCGGATAGGAAAAATAATAAATAATGTGTTGATTTAATTTTTTTTATTTATAAAATTTATATAAAATAAAAAAATATATATTAATTGTAATAACTAAGTATTTAAAAAAAAATAAAAAAAATGTTTTTACTTATATTAATTAAAATAAAATAAAGAAAATTAAAACAAAAAATAATTCTAAATAATTTATTGCTTAATATAATAATATTGTTTCCTAATATTACCACCCTTTTTACCCAAATATAGTTTTTTTTACTTTAATTTTTTAATAATTAAAAACGTAAATTAACATTTTAATTTCATACGATGATTTCAATATTTTGTAATTTTCTCGTCAGTTTCCACAGACTACTAAATTAACAAGTGTGTTCAAAATTCTCTTAATAAAAGAAAGGCAAGCGAATCTATATCCATACAGCTAAATTTTACTCTGTTTTATGTTTTGCGTCGTGAAATGTATAGAATGGAACGGAACTTTATGAGAAACGATGGCAATAGGGATGTTGACTAATGAATAAAATAACGAAATACTAATAAAAATCGTAAACATACTAAACTTTTAGAGTAGCTTGTATACCTCTTGGTTTTATATATTGCATATTATTTGTTTTATGACCCTTCAAAGTTGGGTGGACAAGTCCATTTAAAAAGTATAAAATTTATTAAAATAAATGATACCTTTAATTAGTCCGTAAAATGTATAGCAAATTTGTCGAAGAAACCATTTTGATAAACACAATATTTAATATAGCTGCTGAACAAATTTCTTACGCGTTGCATACAAACTTGCAAGGCGTGACGTCATAACGTGCAAGCCATTAGTATGGACCGTTTTTGATCGAGTCCATTTGTGTGCATTTCACACTGTGATATCTCGGGCAGTTTTCATGCTAGCGAATTAATTCTTTTACCAATGTTTCTTTTTTTGAGAGGTAATTTATGTAACATAAAATAAAAAAAAAAGTCAACATCCCTATTATGGTAATTATTTACTATTGGCAACATTATTTCTTCTCGAGCTCGAGAGAGCTTTGTCTACGGAAGTGAATGCTCTCTTGAGTGTCTCTTTATCTTAAAACTTATTTTAAAATAAGAATTATGTTTAAACTAAATTATTTCGGATCATTTTAGATAATTTCGACGTTTATTGATGTTGAAATAAAAATATTACCGTTTAAAATTCATATTTGTAATAAAAAGACATTAAAATATTGTAAAAATCAGAGAGCGAGTCCCACCTGTCTGTCAAACTGTGCTCGCATTTTGAGACGACCCGACAAGCAAGTCTTCGAAGACAAGAGTCCCGTTTGCTCATGCTACGCGTGCAGGGGTGCATTAAGAAAGGATTTTTCAAAACTCACCCCCCAAGGGGGTAAAACGGGGGTCCAAAGTTTGTATGAAAGTCCCTCAGTTTTGAAGCTGGGATCTTCAAATTTTGTGATTAGGCTGACCATTAAAAATTAATAAATACGGGTTTCAGCGTTTTTCAAAATTCTACCCCCGAAGGGGTCAAAAGGGGGACGAAGTTGTGTATTGAAGAAAATCCTTTATTTTCAAAGTAAAAATCGCTATATTTATAATTAAGCTTTTGGATGGAAATCTATCGCAACGTATATTGTTATTGTTAGTATTTGAAGTGGGGTGAAAAGGGGTAAAAAACCCCAAAAATAGATATGGATGTCGTTATTGGGGTTTTATGGGATGACGATTGCAAAAATGACATTTATTTTGAAGTCCAACACGGTGGATATGATTTGACCCCTAAAGGGGTGAAAATGGGGTTCAAATTTTGTATGGAAAAATAATATAAAATAGACATACAACTTAAAACTTCGTAGGATAGGAGCACATCTAAAAATAAATAGGCAAACATGTATTTTGTAATTTTGAAAATCAACCACTTAGGGGGTGAGTAAACATAAAAATCGATATGGATGTCGTTCTTGAGGTTTTATGGGATGGTGATTGCGAAAATGAGATTTATTTTGAAGTCCGACACGGTGGACATGATTTAATCACTAAAGGGGTGAAAATGGGGTTCAAATCTTGTATGGAAAAAGAATATAAAATAGATATTACAACTTCAAAATTCGTAGGAGCATATCTAAAAATAAATAGGCAAACACATATTTTGTTATTTTGAAAATCATCTCTTAAGGTGTAAATGGGGTAAGTAAACATGAAAATCGATGTGCATGTCGTTCTTGAGGTTTCATGGGATGGTGATTGCGAAAATTACATTTATTTTAAAGTCCAACACGGTGGACATGATTGGACCTGGACATGCACATCCAGAGGACGGGGACAGGGCGGGAACGGGAACGGGAACAGGAACGGGAACGGGAACGGGATACTAATATCTCTGGATACAAATCTGAATATTATAAACTAGCTTCCGCCCGCGACTTCGTCCGCGTGGACATTCGATAAAATCCTCATGTTTTAATTTCATTAAATTCTGATCAGCCGTTTTACGTGATTAGGCGGGTTTTCACCAAGCGAGCAGCCTCGTGCGAGGCCCGTGCGGCAAACGTCCTGCCTCGCGAGGCAGCGCGCTTGGTGGGAACCCGCCTAATCACGTAAAAACGGCTGATCAGAATTTAATGAAATTAAAAACATGAGGATTTTATCGAATGTCCACGCGGACGAAGTCGCGGGCGGAAGCTAGTAATATATAAAACACTAGTTCGTAATAGAATTAACCCTACAAAGTTAAATTAGTACCTTACTGCAAGTTCTATGCGAGAAAACAGAGCATTCCCAATTTAGCCGGGTTATACAGATATTTTTTTTAGTAACAACAAACTTCAACAAAGAGGTTTTATGCCGCTGAAAATTCATATACATTTTTGGAAAAATAAATGTGTAAGTCCTTAATTAAGTCAAACAATGTATTTATTATTATCAAATTATTCATAACTCACAATATTTTGTTATAAAATATTAAAATGTTTGCATTTTTACTTAAAATTATAATTTTGAAGTAGGCTGTATGCTCCTCACCCCTTTGTTCGCAAAATATTCTTGCATTGAACGTGTGAAAAAAACAAAAAAAAAACCTGCGCGCCTTTTCCCATAATTATCATATTTTGTTTTTGTCGTATTTGTTGCTGTGTGGTAAATTACTTTGTTTTTTCCTTGCAAATGTGTTGAAAAACGTCGTATGAAACTCGTGAGCTTTTGCTTATTGCACACTCGGCTGAGTTACGCCCTCGTATGCGGCTCGGGCTGCAACCCACAGCCTTATGTGCAATGAGCAACCTAAGCTAACTTGTCTCATAATGTACTATTAACGTACTGTGAAGTTGCTTCAATTACTTCGATTTTGGAAAGATTATAAATTAAGATTATTGTTATAATTGTGATAATGATAATTACGAAAGTAACAACGAGAAACATCGAAAAATGCAGAAGTTATTTTCTTTACTCTTTACATGTAAAGAAAAATAAATGTTCTAGCGTAACCAACCCTTAAAAGAAGAAGGGTATACAGTTCATTTATTTAGAATATTTTAGACCTTCCTACAACGCTATGTAAAGATATGGAAATCATTTTATTAGAGATAGAGAGACGCAATGTGAGCGGGTGTAGACAAAAATAAATAAATTGTGATTTGAACGGTCAGTCATCAACTCATCAGGCAGCTACCTATTTATACTGTAATTTAATAGGTACTACATAAGATGCTATAGGACCGCTTGTATGCTGATCTTGAAGATGGCACATGGCAGATGATAAAAACTGATAGGTAATACAGGATCAAAAATATCTAATTCCCAGAATCTGGTAGAAGCAATTTGGCTGCAACAAGTATTAGAGTGACACGGGTTAGCGTGGGCTAATAACGTGCGTAATGGCCGCCAGTTATTAGGTGCGCGCGCGCAATTGCCGCGCTGATGAAAGTCTGCTGGGATTGCCTTGTAAACGCCCCGAAGCTCAGGCGGTAGACCTTTTGCTTGATAGACATGGCTTTAAATTAATACACTTTTTGTGAAATCTTGCCCGTAGTGAATATTGTCAACTGTCCCTCTTAAAAAGCTTTTCGTAGCAGCTGGTGATTGCATATCAAAAAATATTGTAATGATTTTTTTTTTATATATACTTAGTTGTTACAACTTTCTTATTACTTATTTATAAATGATTGTCTCCATAACATTAACACTTATTTTTATTAACATAACTAATTCTAACGACGTCACACGCGAAATTCCTTCTGCACTTCGTGCTGATGCTATACTAATTTGGCTAGGGTTGCTCAGTAACTACGAAATAAGCTTTTTAACATAGCGAATAACTTTTCCGTTGCTTTTGTACTTTTTAGAGATAAGATACATATAAGAGTAGATAAGATACTAATTTATTTTCTCTCACCCAAGATTGCCTGGAAGAGATTGCTATTTATCAATAAGGCCGCCTTTTATGTGTTTTCTTTTTGTAATTTTTGTCTCTTTTGTATTGTTTTTGTCGTGTGCAATAAAGCCATTTTTAAATTATTTATTTATTTATAGTTTAACTATCAGTAGGTATATTAACTCCAACTCCTGTAATGTTAATATTACCAATGCAATTCAATGCCCTGTCTACACATTTTATAGGCACGAGTCTTGCAACTCGTCGGCAAATAAGGCGGCAGTCAGTTAGAGACTCGTGATTGTGAGCCGTAATGATAATAAGCGCGGATATTAATAAATTTAGCAGCACTGCCCGTTTACAGTTATTTAGGGCATAATTACAAAAAGAAAATTAGCTTCTGCCGACTGCCGACGGTCGTGTTTAGCATGATTTGTAACATTATTTTTTAAAGTGCTTTTTTGAAGTCATATTTTACGTGTTTGCACTTTCTGCTGCTAAAAAGTTGTTTCAAATAAAGTTGAAACTACTTGTGCATATGGAGAGTGTAAAACTACACCCCGGACACTCCATACAACCGCTCCGTTATAACCAGTGTTGGGCAAAATGTAATTAACTACAAATTAACAATTACAATTACAAATTGTAATTGGCGACTTCAGTTACAAATTACTTGAAATTATTAAAAAGTAATTCAGTTAACAATTACAATTAGTAATTGTTAATTGTAATTACCCTACTACTTATATTTTTTTTTTTAAGTTAAGGTAGTATTTTAAATATTACGATAAATTACTCATCAAATTATGTTTATTTATGAAACAGATCAGAAATTATATGATTTTTAAACAAAAACAAAACGTGATTTACTTAAAATTAGATTTTAACACCACTCTTTGTTCAAACATTGATCAGAAAGTTTGTGGGATTTTGGTCAATTAATCATTGTAGCATAAGAGAACAATCTCTCAACAGGGCCTGATGACGGCATTAACGTATTATACTTAAGAAACACCTGCTTAATCTCAGGATGTCTGTTTAACATTGAAGTGTCTTTATCCGGATCAGCTAGGTACTTGGACATAAGAATTTTAGGTCTTGTCGAACGGAGTGATTCTGTCAATTCACCTTCAGAAGAATCTGTATCGAAAACAAAATAGGAATCATCATCTTTCTTTGAGTTAGTGCTCGTAGATTCTCTGGCAGTTTCCTCTAGAATTTGAGTTTCTAGGGCTATTTGTTGTTTAAACATATTTTTTATTCTGCGATGGTACTGCTGCTCAATAACAGTAAGCCTTATCCTTGAATCGAGGATAAGAAATAGATGTTACCCATAAAAAGTAATTGAGTAATTTTAATTACAAACTAATGTAATTAGAATTACTAGTGATTTATGTAGTTGAATTATATTAATTTTAATTACATGTAATTTCAATTAAAGTAATTCAATTACTTTTCATTTAATTAGTAATTTAATTACAAAAGTAATAAATTACGCCCAACACTGGTTATAACTACCTATTATACAGACGTGTAACTGTGTAAAAAAGCTAGGGCTACTACGGGAACCGTGTCACACACAAATAAACATATGGGTTTTTCACAATTTTAACAATAATAATATGTAATATGTATTTATTTTATTTAATCTTTATTGCTTAAAATAAAAACAGCAAATGGCGGACTTAATGCCCAAGGGCATTCTCTACCAGTCAACCGGTAAGTTGTTGTCGATGATAGGTATTACTAGAGCCTGTATAAGCGCAATCTTGGTGGTGGACAGGAGAAAGAATTTAAACCTATAAAGAGCCCTTACCGCGTTTGTCACTTTTGAAGATAAATTACCAATATGCTTTTTCCAGGAGAGACACGAATCACCCGTATTTACGGGTGATAAGAAAATTGTTTCCATGAAAGATATTATATGTTTTGCTTTACTTTTTCCAACTTAAATTCACGTCACCGTGCACGAAAGTTGACAACTGTTGACAAACACGACTAAACGAGCAAACGATTCGGCACATGAACTCGCGGGGTGGGGTGAGGTAATTGATTGTGGGGCGGGGCGGAGAGTGTCCTTTCTGTACGGTAGTACTTATATCTATTCTGTGGTAAAATAATAAACCTTACCTCCAGCAGGCAGGTTGGCATTGGTCTTGTACTCCCTGTCCTCGTGAGACAAGGACCGCATGCTCCTCACAGGAGAGCTCTTATACTCCATATCTCGGAGCGCTAGTTGCGAGTCGATCAGCGTCCGTTGAAAACTGAACGTCCTTATTGGGTGGGTGGTTACGTTTGTACCTGCAGAAGAAAATTAGTTTAGTTTATGAGTAAAGGCAAATACTATACCGGGTAGAGTTTCTATATAGTATTTGGTAAAGGCTAGCGTCGACTAGTCACGCTGCACATCAATTGCTAGCTAAGTACTTATGTATTAGATTAGAATCGAACGCATAGGGAAAAAGTGCAATTGTTATTGGCGCGTTTCTTGCAGAAGAACTGCAAGTATCCTTAGCATGAAAATTTAAGAAGATTAATCTAGTAAAAGCATTTTTTTATGCTTAATGGAGGCATTGTCGCTGTACTTCCATCCAAAAATCTAATTCAATCCTGTTTTTGTTTTACGGGATCATAAGCTAGATTACGGTGCTAGTTTACCATCAGTCAGTATTCATTTGTTTTTATATCCAACGTTTGACTAAACAAAACAATCGTTGTAAAAAGTAAAACAAAATCAGCGCATCAACCCTTACGTTAATTAAAACGAAATAATTAAGAAACGTCCATCCGAAAGGGCATTCAAAACATTAAACGGTTATTTAGAGGACTTATTGCTCATGAGTACGAAAATCCCGCTTATGCCAACAACAGACAAAGAGTGGGCAGGGACAAACGGGTACTTAGCGCATAAGCCCCGAACTCTGCGCTGCAAGAAAGGAAGATTCACGTGGCGGGACTTAAAAGTTTGAGTTAATAGACTTAATTTGTAGGTGCCCGCTAAGCCGCTTCCAGTGACCCCATCTAACTAAGCTGCGATGTCAATAGGATTTATCGAATATCGATGGAAATGAATGACGAAAAGAATGCGTTTACGAATGCAACTAACTGAAATATATTTTAAAGACGTGATTAGATTCATAAATCTCTGTAATAAATCATGAAAATTTGTCTTTTTATATGAAGGAGCTAGCTCAGTTGCAATTTGTTATTTTATGGATTAACAATCTTTTATTATTGGGACATCCACTAAAATCTAACCGTTAATTTAAAAAAATATAATTCTTTAAAAATCAAAATCGGTGTTAATATACCCCTTAACCGCACTCTAAACACGCATTAAAAAAACTAATAATTAATTCCCTGACTTTGTTTGCGTCGATTTCACATAATTGTGGTGTCTATGCTTTCGTATTGTGTTAACTCATAAACTAATTATGCGCATATATTTTTTTCTTTCAATTATACCGAAGCTCCATAATTGCGGCGGCGTTTACAAATAGAGGCCGGGTGGCGCAGGCGCAGGCGCAGGCGTCCTTTTCTGGGTGTATGTGTATAAAAAAAGGCCACCTATTTCGACCTAATAAGGTGATTGACACGTAGTTATTTGCAATGAAATTAGGCAGGAAATGTTGGATCTGTGTTTTTGAAATGAAACTTAAGGTAATTTAAAGGAAATAGGAGAACGGACCAATTTTATTAAATGAACTTAATTTTTCTGTTCTTATAAATTAAATGTTGAATATATTGATACAATTTCCATAATTATTTATAACGAGATTGTTTCAATGATTTGTTAAAATAATAATAATTAACTAGGTATACAATATGTAAATTAACTTAAGGCAATCCTTAACCAGGCTGTGTGTAGGTTGGGAAAAAGCTGAAGAAGCCACTTTATTATTTCACCTAAGCTATCTTTAAAAAATGTTTTTTTTAATGGAAAATACCTGCCTGAACAGGTTGCAATGTATTTCATTTCTTAATGTTTCTATGTTTATATGCACAAGTGTTCTTTATTCCATAACTCCTGTGACGTCTTTCGCAGCAGTTGCCGTGCGTGAGTGCGACTTATTACGACTTATTACAGATATAATTCCACTATTGTTGGCCGCCGGCGCAACCCCATATGGCGTAACGTGTTTTTTTCACCAGCCAATTTCGATAGTTCCAGGGTTTTTCAATGGGTCGATAGGGTAACCACCGTAGTCTGAAATTTCGGATACCTATATCATAAAATCATTAAAAAATATGGTGCAGTGTTGAGATGGCAGTCAAGTTTAGGTATACTATGTAAAGATGGAGGTTATTGATATTCCGAGCATTTTTTCAAAAATATTTTCTTATGAAAGTAAGTAACGGGGAAAGTAAAAGTTTATGAAACATAAGGAAACGGGTTACTTACCTGCTGAAACTGACATCAGTGAGGGTCAAATGTACATACGACGTCATGTCAGATGTAATAGTTGTTTGTATTTCAGAAACGACTTTTAAGTAAGATAAAGATGGTCAGGTCAACATGTTACGTCTGAGGTGCCGTCGTCTGAACATTGAAAATAATCTTAAAGTAAGAGAATACAATATGTTTTCCTATATTTCTCCAGATATATTTTTACTGTGTTCTTTATAATTTTGTGTATAAATTATTTGTCCTCATCTGATCTGAAAGTAAGGAGTTCCTAAGAGTTTCGCGTGACTGCCAGTCGGAAGGACGGCGGAAGACGATATTTTATAATATTAATTAGCTGTATTTATATTTGTGAAAAGAAATTGTTTCTGTCGAAGCTCAACTTACTGCGATTAATATTTTTTTGTAGAAATATCTTAAAGAATGGTTTAAAAAAGCTGTAGACTCCCATTTTCTTTCATTCTTATCAATAAAGGATTCGAACCTTGTCTCTTAAGACACAAATAACAAAAAATATAAAATATGTTTTACAAATTAACGTTGTAAGTAATTATATTAGATATCGATGTCGCTAAAATCAAAACCGCATGGCGGCACTGCACTATTATCGTTTGTTTCATGTTATCAAAACAATAAGGACCGTGGGAAGACGCCCTTATCAAACTATGCGATGCGCACGGTATCGCGCGCGCGTGAAAAATAACACGATAAAAATAGAACATACATAATTATTACAATTTTATTCATGAAATTAACTTGCGGTCTTCGGGTGATATCAAAATTTATGAAATTTCAATTGGATTCCTCGTTTTAAATGTAATTTAATATCAATTCGCGATAAGTGAGCTCATTAAATGAACACTTGGTGTGGTTAGTTAATTAGGTAGTTTGAATAAGTTGTTATATTATTACTAGCTTCTGCCCGCGACTTCGTCTGCGTGGATATTAGAGAAAATCCTTAGGGAACCTTCAAAATCCTTAGGGAACCTTCAACCAGGATCTGACCAGCCATTTTTACGCATTTAGGCGGGTTCCTACCAAGGGCGCTAACTGGCGAGGCAAGACATTTGCCGCGTGTGGCGGGCCCCGCACGTTCCCGTTCCCGTTCCCGTTCCCGTCCCCTGGATGTGCATGTCCAGGTCCAATCATGGCCACCGTGTTGGACTTCAAAATAAATGTCATTTTCGCAACCACCATCCCATGAAACCTCAAGAACGACATCCACATCGATTTTCATGTTTACTCAGCCCATTTACCCCTATGTGCTTGATTTTCAAAATTACAAAATATATGTTTGCCTATTTATTTTTAGATGTGCTCCAACGAAGTTTAAAGTTGTAATGTCTATTTTTTATTATTTTTCCATACAAAATTTGAACCCCATTTTTACCCTTTTAGGGGTCAAATCATGTCCACCGTGTTGGACTTCAAAATAAATGTCATTTTTGCAATCGTCATCCCAGAAAACCCCAATAACGACATCCATATCTATTTTGGGGTTTTTCACCCCTTTTCACCCCCATTTCATCCCAATAGGGGTTTAAATAATAACGATAACAATATACGTTGCGTTAGATTTCTATCCATAAGCCTAAATTATAAATTTAGCGATTTTTACATCGAAAATAAAGGATTTTCTTCAATACACAACTTCATCCCCCTTTTGACCCCTTCGGGGGTAGAATTTTGAAAAACGCTGAGACCCGTATTTATTTATTTTCAATGGTCAGTCTAAACACAAAATTTGAAGATCCTAGCTTCAAAACTGAGGGACTTTCATACAAACTTTGATCCCCTTTTTTACCCCCTTAGGGGGTGAATTTTGATAAACCCTTTCTTAGTGCACCCCTAGACCTCATAAGGAACCTACGTGCTAAATTTGGAGTCTCTAGACCCAGCGGTTTGGGCTGTGCGTTGATAGATCAGTCAGTCAGTCAGTCAGTCATTCAGTTTACGATTTTATAAATATAGATGAAGTGGTTTTTTACACAATTTATATTTTGGCATAAAATCAATTTTTTAGACGTAGAGTAGATAGATTTTTATAGCATTTTTGTTTGTATTTTTAGTAAGTACTTTTCAAAAAGATGCCATCGATATTGTGTAGAATCACGAATAGGAAGAAAAGAGTTTGTCAGGAACGTCGATTAATTCGATAATGACCAGATTCATTAAAAGCAATAAAATAATTTTGATTTTTAATTAGGTAACTAACTTTGTTTTGGACTAAGCTCCTGTTAGTATCGTGATTCTTAGTATACTTTTTGACCAAAAACAATAGACTTTAACAAATTGGACGTGTCTGTTGTGTAATTTGCAATTCGTGACGTTACATTGCGAAATTGTAAAAAAGCTGACACTCTTTTGTTTTTTATAAAAAAGAGTCTCGGATGGATTTTGACGCTATACCGTGAAAACGCAGAAGATGATCACATGATATTCTTATAATAATATGCTTTTTTGTTGGTTTCACATTATTGGTACTTTTTACGGGGATTGTAAAATAAATTATAATTTTTAGGGTTCCGTACCCAAAGGGTAAACACGGGACCCTATTACTAAGACTCCACTGTCTGTCTGTCCTGTCACCAGGCTGTATCTCGTGAACCGTGATTCAAAGATCATGTATTTTTGTTGCCGCTATAACATCGAATACTAAAAATAGAATAAAATAGATATTTAAGTGGGGCTCCCAAACAACAAACGTGACTTTTTGAAGGAACCCTTCGTGCGCGAGTCCGACTCGCACTTGACCGGTTTTTAGTACTCACAAGTTTTAGAGCGCGGCTCCCTTGGTCCATCGACGGTCACCTTTATCGCCTTCTGGTAGGTGGCCACTTGCGGCGGGCTCGTCGATATCATGATCGTCAGCGAGAAACTCTTGCCTGTAACCAAAGCGTCGTATTTAAATAAAATCATATTGGCGACACAAAAGCAGTACGATTAAATAACATCTTGATTTCTAACCTCCTCTGTGGTCTAGTGGTTCGCCCACCCGTGTAAGACGCAAGGGTCCCAGGTTCGATCCCCAGGGGGGTACAATTTGTACTCGGTTGGTGGTAGGGCTTATTTCAAGACCGCCATTAGCTACCACCATCTTACCTAAGGCTTGACGGGGGACCCGGGGGCGGCGGTAGGAGTGGCTTCCTGCTAACTGACCGAGCCCAGCATGCCAGGTATGGTATACTTAAATATTGTATTTGCCCTCACTATAATAAAAAAAAAGTGTGACGCCATAATTTAAAAATTGTTGTGTTCCGGCAGTTAGAGGTAAGATTGATGTGGATTCCGGGTGTAGCGCGCTTTCATTCACCTTCGGCCTTATCGTCACTTAACATCAGATGAGGTGAAGGCCAAGCACTATCACGTTGTTCATAAAAAAAACATATTGTCGATGAGATTATGATGATAGTGTCTCCGTGAATAAGCGCTGCTGTAGCAACTCGATGGATTTCGACTAGAAAAGTCGATAAAAAAAATCACTAGCTGTCATTGCACAATTGGCGTATCTGTTGTGGTAGGTACTAACTGCATATTTAAGAAAATCTGATGAAAATATCTTAAAATTTATGTAGGTATTTAGATGTAAAATTCCCATAGAAAATAATTTATATTTGAGCTTTAAAAGCTCTGAAAACTCCAAAGTTGTGTTTTCTTCTCGATGATTTCCTAAAAAAAAACTCGAAAAAACAAACACATAAAGTAAAAACATACAAGAATTAATTAAAGAATAAACTTGTTCGCCTAACATGTTGATGCAAGTTCCCTTATCACTTACCTACTGAAATGGTTCCCATGAAATTGGGTCGCCAATGATTAAAATTAGAAACGAATGTTTGTCACCAACCAACGCAGGAAATTAATTGGTAAAAAGAGTTAAGAGTTATAATTTGTTTGCTATTTTTGTTGTCAATCACAAAATTTATTTCACATGTAAACTTAAAAGTTATAAATATTGTAGATTTCACCTTCATGAACTATTTTTTGGATGGAAAGAACTATGAAATCTTGGAAAAGTTCAATGTTCATGTAGAGTTTGAATAAAAATAAATGAAAGTTTTTTTTTTCATTACAAAAGTAAAAAATTAGTCTTCAGGTTTTGTGTACAAACAAAATAAAAATACTCGTATTTTTATTTCAACGATACTTGTATCTGCAACTTAGAGAAATGAAGTTATCGAAGTCTACCTACTCCAAAAAATATCGTCTGCAGAGTGCAGAATATTTTCCAAACAGCAGTTAAAAAGGCCATCAGCCATTTTAATGTCCCCACTGCTGGGGCACAGGCCTTCCTTATGGGTGGATAAGGAGGACGGGCCATAACCCAACACGCGGGCCCAATGCGGATTGGTGGGTGATAACGACTGCAAATGCAGCCGGGACCAACAGCTTAACGTGCTTTCCGAAGGACGGAGGAGCTCGAGATAATAAATTTTTGGTCACCCATCCCATGACCGACCGTTGCGAAAGTTGCTTAATCTCCGCAAACGCTGGGCCAGGCGCTACCACTGCGCCACCGAGCTCCTCATAATCATCAAAAAGGCATATACATATATCCATCTCTTGTTTAATCAAACCTGCCCAAGTATAGTCAAATTTAGATAGGTACCCTACCTACGGAATATCTAAATGCATCCAAATCCGCTCGTTGAAATCAGTCATTTATTCCAAATCGAGTAGGCTACACGCGAATTATCTGCATTAGACATGTTAATCCACTCATTTTAACTGTAATTTTATTCGCTATTTATCGGCGCATTCATTACTGGCGACCGCAAATCGGGCGCCCAAAAAGCTCGCTATTTTCAACCGTTCCCGTTAGTCGGTACACTAGTTTAAAGGTTATGTACGTTGTTAATTTGTATTGTGCTCTTGATTAACGAAGCTACGCTGTGTTAGCTGACGCGCTGTTTATGAAGGCAAGTGAGGGTAATACCAAACTGATTGAAGATAGAAACTAGAGCTCGTTAAAAAAGATAAGTACTTATATCATAATTTATTGTAAATAATTTAACCAAGATATGTATATACATTTTTTATTATTATTTTGGCAAAGCGTTGGGTAAGCGACGCCGCTCGCGAGATCGAGATGTGTCGTCGCGCTTGCGCAGGATACACGATGTTCTGGGGGGGTATCACAACCTCTTAAAACTTGCCAGTTTTCTGGATGGCTATCAATGGGTCTCTTTTATTTGCAATACAGCGAAAAAAGATGTTACTGTTGCAACTCATAAACCTGGCAAGTTTTAAGAGGTTGTGATAACTCCCCTGAATATCGTGCACCCTGCGCAAGCGCGACGACACATCTCGATGTCGCGAGCGGTGTCGCTTACCCACAAAGCGACGCGCAAACCGTTCCAATACGGAAACAAATCATCATAAAACGCGCGCTAAACTCGAGGCGTGTCTTGAATGATGTGAAATATTGCTTTTAAAATCGCTATTAAACTTAATGCATTCCGTATGATCACTCATCAACAGTTTAGGACCTAACACAATGCTGCAAGCTATAAACTGTAACATTGTATCGCGGAGGTGTTGAGAGTTGCGTGAAATATTCAATTATTATGTGCGGGCGCAGGTGGGTAGGAGTGGGGAGGGGATGGCGGCCATCTTGATTTACGATCGAGCGTAAATCCTCAGTGACATTTGTGAGGGAAGATGACTTGCGTTCCAGGGCTATTTTCGAGTGTAACTCTTTTTCAGGGAATCACTTGCGGTCCATCCATTGCAGTCTGGAGATGGAAAATAATATCGGTACTCGAAATAAAGTGCCGTTGGATGGTGTGTTACATTTTTTTATTATAATAGACTACATACTTTCTTTCATTTGTAAATATCTATCTGTGGGTGTCTTAAAGTATCTCAAAAACTTTCGTAAGAAGGTAAAAGGTTTCACTCCCGTTCCTTAAGGTCATCAGAATACTTACTACTTTAAATGCCAATACATTCTACTATGTTCTACGATCGATCTTTTTCGGTACAGGCTGTCCGTCTATGGAATGCTTTGCCGATAACGATAAGGACTGCTCAATCTCAGCACACTTTTAAAAAGCTAGTTAAAGAGTACTATCTTGCTTTTTAAATTATTTTTTTCTGGTCTCACAACTGGATTTAACTTAAATAATTTCCTCTTTGCATTGTAGGTATTATATGTAATAAATTATGTAGGTTTATTATATTTTGGTATGTTTACCTATATAGTATATAAGTTACATTTTATTATATATTTATGTAGGTATTCGAGTTTAGTAGGATTATTATTATTATTACTTTATTAAATTTGCACACGTCTAACTACCCCATCACATTTATCTGAATTCCTGTCCATCCCAAGGTTGCCTGGAATAAATCGCTTTTTAGTGATAAGGCCGCCATTTGTATGTCTCCTTTATGTTTGTATTGTTACTTGTTTGTTCTGTGTGTATACAATAAAGAGTATAAAAATAAATAAATAAAAAAACTGCACTTAAATTATGTTTTTCAGGTATTCTTTACGGTCTAAAACATTTTCGCAATCTTTTTCTTGTTTAAGTACGTATTTTCTCTAAAACTAAGTTGCAATCCCGACTTCTTTGCAGTTATTTTGTCTTTTTGCTTGTCAAGTTCCGTATGGTAGATTCATATTCATATTTTGTATTTTTTTTAATTTATTTATCCAAATAACATTACAATAATTATTCTAAAGATGCCTTTACGCTTATAAACCTACGAGGTTTGCATTGAGGTATTGCACCATAAAGTGTACAAGATGATAATATTATAATGATACAGCTCATTATAGCTCAATAACGCTATTTTATCAGATAATAAAAGGTTTTTTAGGAATAAATGTTAAATTAAAATTATATAAGTTATATAAATATATTTTAAAATATTATATTATTTTATTGTTACTAAAATTAATTTTAAAAGTAAAGGTAACAATTGGAATTCTAGATACGATTATTTTTATAACTCTTCACTTGCATTATTAAGTTTAAGATCAGTCTTCAGAGAGTTCAAAAAGGCTTCATTCTCTGATTGAGCACACGAAGAAAAAAAACAGCGTCAAGTAACTCGTTGATGAGCGTACCATGAAGTGATTTGGTCACATTCTGGTCACGCCGCTCGGCTCTAATCATCTGTTCGATTTGATGACAACTTGTACCAAGTGCCGTCATAATTAAGAACTTTAAACCTTATTTTGTAGACAATAAGACATCAATAGATTATCTTTTTAGTGGTTTCTTTCCTTAAAAACTATTTCGAAATAAGTTGCATTAAGAAATATGCACGTTTGTTTTGAAATGTTGAACAAATTAGCGTCTATATGCCGTGTTATTTTACGTAAGCAATGGTAATGACAATTCACGTAATTTTTGGTGCTTCCATAATCATGAATGTACGACAAGACAAAAAAGTAACTGCTATTTTACAAAAGGTATGTAATGTAATCTAGTGGCTCTGTAGAGTCGTTCGTGACATTTTTGAAAAAAAATCGAAATAGCTTAAATATAATTTTCCCATATCTCCGCAATTTTGAAAATTTTCGAAAAAATTAATCGACAAAAGAATTTTATATAAGGTAGAACCTGCTCTCAAAATTTCACAAGTATTGGTTGAAAAATGCGAAACAGACGAAGTTTGCCCAAGCTCCCAAGCAAGGAGACGCTTTGCGCTAGCTCGGTCCTGAAATTCCAAATAATGAAAAGAAAATTCATTTTTGATTCAATTCATAATAATGTTTTGATTCTATATCAGATGCGTTTTACTGTTCTGATTTGTATAATAAAAAATTGAATGGTCTTAATTGAAAATTTGTCTTTTCAAAGTTTTTGATAAACTTTTCTTGCATCATACGAAAATCTGAACAACAACATGCCAAGATTGGATATCTGATTCAGATAAAACAAAGGGTATAATTAAATCAATATATTATTGATTACGTGTTACAAAAAATCCCTAAAGCCGAATATGGTAGATAGGGACCATCAAACTGAACAACTTTGGGACTATCTCTGAAATCACGAAAAAAATATCAGCTGTTTCATACATTTTGATATTTTCGTTATCAATTTTTGTGTGAAACAGCAGATTTTTTTCCGGATTTCAGAGTTGGTCCCATAGTAAAGGTTGTTCAGTTTGAGGGTCCCTATCTACCATTTTCGGTTTTTGTAACACGTTGTAGAGTTATCAAAATAAACCCCATAGATTGTATCCTTCAAAGCAAGCACACTAAACCCTTGTGTCACCTGTCGAATCCATCTTATCACATCAATGAACCAATATTTTGACTATACGCTTACTAACAGCATTCTGACAACAGTATTTGATATTAAATTACATGACCATAACCAACATTACTTGAACTGTATTTACTACTTTTACTTCTTAAACTCGAGGTCTTTTTAATCCGGACTTTACACTGGTTTGGTAACATTATTAGTATCAATGAAAGTTTGAATCAGTTTTAATGTTGGTAGCGAATATCTGTCAATACGTTTTATACTTGTGAGTTAAAATGATACGATTATAAGATGTATTTAAAGATTTAAGTAACAAGACCGTATAATATATGTATGTAGATAGGGTATGGTAGAGACATTTACTATGAACTTGATATTACTTAATTTTCTCGAGCACAAGAAAATAGGGCTAGTCCTAGATCTGTTTTCGTTTTTGTTTCTGTTCTATAACATTATAATTATCACTTCAATAGAAGAATTTATTTTCAAAATGAACATAATAAAACCAAATTCTATTGAATACCTTTAGGCTGCGTTTCGACGATAACATACGACCCGAGCTCAACCCAAACTCAACTCAACCGCAGCTCCTTGAAATGCATCGCTTACAATTTTGAATCTTATGACACATTAATTAGGCGTGGGCTGCGTTTGAGTTGAGTTTGAGGTGAGTCCGGGTTGAGTTTGTTAGACAAAATATAACGGAGCTTATTTTATGTGTATTATGATTATGACTCAGAATTGTAAGCGATACATTTCAAGAAGTGGGATCATGCTGTTATCGTTTGAACGCACAGAATCAGTATTAAATGAAAAGGTACCCAGCAACGCTATATGTGTTCTGAAGGTAGATCTTGGCCTGTTTTTGCGTACATATTTTCAGGCAATCTCGATGGCAAGAACATTAGTACATTATGTACTGCACTGGCCATTCGAAACGATCTGTGATTTTCCTCGCGGCATGTGGGTCGGAATAGCTGCGCGCGCGTCGCACAATGGGGCTGTAAACCTGCGCGCGTTTACTGCTGCGGTTTGGAAATTAAAATACGCCTCGTCTTGATACGACTGTGAAAGTCTCGCGACGACGAGTGACGAGACTCGCCTTTTCAGTTGGAGTGATTTAGGTGTTATAAGAAGTTTTTGATTCTGCAGTTCATGGAAGGTTTGCATTTCATTTGTTAGAGTAGTAGAGTTAACTAAGTACACCATGCGATGCTTTGTCAAACTACGGAACAAAACTCTACTTTGAAAAAGTTTTATTCCGTTTCAAAACCAAGGTCTAGCTAGAGCTTGCACAGTATTTATAGTCACGCTGATAGCAAGAAGACTCTCAATTTTGCTGAACAAATGTCCATCAGACATTTTTAATGTCCCCACTGCCGGGGCACAGGCCTTTCCTTATAGGTGGATAAGATGGACGGGCCATAACCCACCAACGCGGGCCCAATGCGGATTGGTGTCTGCAAATGCAGCCCGGACCAACGGCTTAACGTGCCTTCCGAAGCACGGAGGATCTCGAGATAATAAATTTTTGGTCACCCATCCCGTGACCGACCCTTGCGAAAGTAGCATAACCTCCGCAATCGCTGGGCCAGGCGCAAAACCACAGCGCCATCGAGCTCCCCAGAACAAATAGGACTTTAATAAATTCACGTTATATAAAAAACACTATAGTTTTTTGATGCCGAAGAAAGAAGCTCTTGCATGGTTCATATTGAACCAAAATGATAGGAAAGTAAAAATAATTTTCCTCAAGACTTCAGCAAAGATACCGTTTCAGTTAAACAAATTGATAAACAAATTGGCATGTAATTCAACGGTGACACGAACTTAGACGCGAGCTGGCATGTTCGTGATTTAGAAACTACGGCGCTTCACCGCAAACGATTATTTTGTTTATTGCCTTTTAAAGGAGGGGTTACCTTAATCGCGAAGACATTTAGTTTTCTTTTACTCTCTTACTTCGTAACGGTTAATTTTCTGTCGTCGCATAAAGAGTCGGCACGGTTCGACGATCGTAAGCTTTATAGAGGACTATAGCTTCCGCATGCTACTTTTTCCACCTGAAATTCCGTTTTACGTAATGATTTCTGTAAAACATAGCATTTGTCACTCAGAGATAGTGAAGCTTTATAGTGCCGACCTTTAGAAATTTAATGAGTAGTTCCAGAGATTACCTGCTACATCCAAATTTACAAACATACAAACTTTACCTCTTTACAATTTTATAGATTAGTACGGACTCAGTCGCTGTTCACCACACATGGGCTGAATTATATGATCTTATACGATACGGGTTAAGCTGAGCTTGGTAAGGTAAGGTAAAAGACGGTTAAAAAAGGATAAAAAAAAGATTTTCCATAAATTTTAATGTGTTACCTACCTTCTATATCTACTTAGTATGTCTGTCTACCTGTGATGGGTGGAAGTTGGTTCAGAATGTTTACTTTTGTCATTTTCAAGTTGTTAAAAACATTTCCCACTTTCAAAATTATACCTATGACTAATATTGCTGATACTTCCGAGATTCCATTGTTTGCTATACGACTTGAATGGTAAATATGCATTTCCCCATATCCTAGTGACTAAGATTGAATTGATAATCAGATAACGCGGAGGGAAAATACGAGACGATCTGCGTAAACGTTGAATCTACAACCGGTCGTAATTAGTTTGGCTTCGATGACTCACAATGTTTCCAATGATTCTATTTTTGGATCAGTTTATTTTCTTTATGATATAAAAACAGGGTTTTTGTAGATTACACTATGTTTATTTACAATAACAGGTGTGAAGTTACCGTAGTCTATTTTAGCAATTTGTTCTAATGACTTGAAAGTTCTGTTAAAATAAGACACAAAAATGTATACGAGTGTTGTACACTATATACCCATGCTCTATCAATCTAATCTAAGGTACTGCACGTTGATATCTAGAGTATACCACTAATAAATCTCCAGATGAGATTAAGTAACATTATGTATTTTCGGGAAATAAATATCTAATCAATAGATAATTCCAGAAAATATAAAAATGTTTATGTATCATAGATTCTAATGAACATTATGATTTCTTTAATAATATTATTATGTATAAGATAGGTAACAAGCATAACAAGAAAATACATCCGATTGAGATTTATGTTAGAATATTCGAAGTATTCCACTTATACTTTAGAGTAGTTTAGAGCAACTGAGCGAATAGCAACTGGGCGAATATATTCCCAGTTGTTATTCGCTCTACTCTTAAGAGGATTGTCAACCACGTGGTCTCCATACAAACGGCGATAACGTTTCCCACCCTCTTCTAAACCTTAACCTACAGCAATGAATTTTTGGAATGTTTTTGAAATGCCTAAAAACTAGGGCTGTACGTTTTGATTTTTAAAATATTCATTGTAGATTTGAAAATATTGGCACTTCTGTGTTTCGTATGAAATCACTAAAATGCAAATATTTCGAAATCTATTAAAGATATTTAAAATTTCAAAACGTACAGCCCTAGTATTTAGGCATTTCAAAAAAATACCAAAAATTCATTACTGTAGGTTAATACGTTTAGAGAGTGGGAAACGTTATCGCCGTTTGTATGGAGACCACGTGGTTGACAATCCTCTTAAGTACCTAAAATAATCTGGACTTAGCTCTTTTGTATTATAATATTATTATTATGACTTCAAATTTTGCATGGCAGTATTTGGTGAATTTGCTGATTTCATATAAGTACTAACAAAAAAAAACAAATTAGTCGCTATATGATATTATTAAAATATCAAAGATTTTCGTCAAAATGAGATTTTGGTACTTTTATGGTAGTGTCACACTTTTATAACCGCATTTGTAAAGAACTTCTAAATGAAACCAGCTCGTAATTAATAAATAAGGAAATGTATAGCTCGTCCAAACAAGTTTAATATAACATTTTTTACTTTCAGTTTGCTTAGAATAATTTCTTACACTGCGATTCTCGTCTCGATGAGGTACTTGACCTGATCCAGGTGCAAATAGTGTTACATGCATACAACACTTGGCTCTACAAAAGTTCTTATGTAAGGAAAATCTTCAAAGATTTGTAATGTGTAAATCCGCTGGGGATTCGTTAAGTAAACGTCGATAAAAACCGATCACTTTGGTGGTTTTTTTGGTCTATATTTGTATTGAATACACAGTGTAATGTGCCGTAAGAATTTTTTCTCACACTTGTGTTTTTTGACACACTTTTTTATTTGCTTACCAATTATTACATTTAAACCCACTAATGTTTTTTCTTCTGTCAAAATGTCATAGGTACCTAATGGAAATATTGGGTTTAGGGGAATTTCTTGGACGTAAATATTTGATATTAAATGTTAAATTGATAAATAAGTGAATTTTAATTGGTTCACAAATAAAACGTTATTTTTAATTTTGTCTCATTTGTAAACAAACTTTTTAGTTGTTTTTTTATTGCAAGACGATTATACTATTTGTAGCATTATTATTTATGGCTCCAAGCTCCACATAGCTTGTATTATTAATATGGATAAGTTGGCTCGTGAATTGATTAAAAAAAGATTGTAGAGATTACCTCCACGATTCAATCAAAGACATATTAATAATTTAATGTAAAGGTCAACAACTTGTAAATACAATTTTAGAACTTTCTATTTCATTTCGCGTTGTAATATATAGTATTTAATTTATGTAATTTTATTACCTCAAACATATTGTGTTATACTTACGTGTTTATACATAAGTACAATTATTGTCAGACAGCAAGTTAGGGGGCCTAAAATTGGGTTCCTATCTTATAGTTCGATGAACACAATACAAATATTATTACTTAACTATCATTTGGCGTTGTGAGTTGACCCCATACAATAAGCTAAGCAGCGAACCTGTGTTGGCCAGTAACTGAGGGTCTTCTTAAAACTTAATCACAAAAAACGAGTTTAGGTGGCAACTTACCCACTATTTTGACTTCATTTTCATTTCCTAAAGTTACTAATTTATTTTAATGCTTAATACTGTTGCGGTATCCAACGTATTTTTTTTTGGTCAGCGTTCATTCCGTTATTGGCTCAAAAATAAGGTTCAAAATTAAGCAACTCTAACGACGAACATCGTTCGATTATCCTTTTATAATAGAAAGTGAAAGTGAAAGTGAAAAAATTTATTCAGCTTAAAGGCATTTGTTACAAAAAGTCAACACAATTTAAAAGAAAATTAGCCAAAATGGTCTCCAACCTCAGCTATTGCCACATCCTGTGCGACACTGATTTTCAGTTGGAGCCAAATGTTTTTTATAGCGACAACACTCGCCAAACAATGCAATAACATAATAAATCAATTTATGCTAACTAAGAACAGTTAGAACAGACATTTAGAACAGTTTCGCTTCAGTAATGAGATAGATGAGCATCGTTATATAAAAACAAAATATTAAGCTTATACAATAGATTGAACATATTCAAAAGTGCATAGTTTATTAAATTTATATTTAAATAGATCAAATTTGACTTTCTGACCCTTTGAGACCCTCTGGGCCCCGAACAATAACTGGCTAATCTACCGTCGGGCGGGCGGCTCGCCATGATTTGCACACCAACCTCTAATAACGAGATTATCTGCTGATTTTATTGTCTATTACCAATTGATTAGTACGGATAGGGTGAGTTAGTTCTTTAGGGGTTGTTAAACCTGCCTGCCTAGCATGACCGATTTATATCGCGTGATATAGCGTTTTATCACGTTCAACTGTCAAAAAGACAAAAGAATTTGACAGTTGAGTGTCGATAAAATGCTATATCACGCGATATAAATCGGTCATGCTAAGGCAGGCAGTCTTAACTGTCTATGTGTAAAGAATACAATTCTTCATTACACTTTCAGACAAGACTTAACATTCCCGCTAGTTAAAATGCTATTCCCGCTAGTTAAATGCTATTCCCGCTAGTTGACTGAGCGAGCGAGAAGAGCGAGCGAAACATCTCAGTTTCAGCTTGGGCAAAAATGCTTTCGTTATGTCTGTCTGTCCGGCTGTCCAGCTGTTCACCTCTACAAGTCGCATTTCTTAACCAATTCTCATGAAACTTTATGAGTAGGTTCAATAATTATATTTTATTTTATTTCAGCCATTTTGAAAAATGTTAAAAAAATTCACAAACTCACAGGTCGAAAAATTCTTTTTTGAATATCTGACTGAACTGCGTAGGTATATCGTCATTGGTGACATAACGGATATCCTCAATAATCAAATTAATTGAATTTGCATGATAAAAATGAAAATCTGACATCTTGTGAATCTCTGGTAACTCGCACGACTCTACTGAAAAGTAAAAAATGCGAGCATTACTCCTGACGAACCACAGCGCACGGCACAATTGTTAAACTAAGAACTTTATTCTTCATAGGGTTCCACAGCTATCACCCCTAGGGTTGCCACATCGAGGGTTCCATCGAGCACGTCGCTCAGCGTCACCACCTTGAACCCGCCTGGCATTGTCTTGTCGGAGTGCCAGTGCTGTCATTTTATCTCTGACTCTAACCGACACAACATTATATAAAGTCAACTCACCTCTCCCACTTCTTCCAACGAACCTCAGATCATTGAACTTGGCGACTCTATTCTTCATCACAGTGGAGTTGTTCCTGAGCTCCGCGCAGCAGTTCTCATCATTTCCCGCCATCACCGTCACCAGGGTTCCGTCGAGCACGTCGCTCAATGCCACCACCTTGAACCCGCCTGGTAAGGTCTTGTTGGACCGCCAGTGCTGCGGCAGCATTGAGCACATGTAGTCTGGGCTCCCGGTTGGTACTGCGAACAAAATAATATGTACAATTGACTGTCTGACTTTTCAACGCTTTTCAAATATTTCAAATGTGCTAGATCCCGCCGCCCTTGAGAATGAGACTTGTTATTCTCATAGAGATACGGTATCCGCCTTAACTAAATAGGAACCTAAACCTAAACTTTCGCATTGCTGATCGATCGAATGCTGGATTCATGAGATCAATTTAATTTTTTATAATTTTTGACATTGAATTATAAAATTTAAAATATATTATCCCCGCAAATTGCTAATACTATGGAACCTTTGACGTTATCTGCAACTAAAAATAAGACAAGCAGATAACAATAAAATTATAATAGGTAATTTAATATATAAATAATTGAATTATTCTTTTCAATAAGATGAGATCTAGGTATAATAAAAATATTATAATTGTTTTCCGTTTTTGAGGTTAAAAAAAATTCTCACGGGCTACTATTGTCTAATTTTAAAAATCTATCGCATTCATTTGACAGAATGATGTGACACATTGCTGCGTTTCTTTGGTTAGTTTTATTTGTACCAAAAAGAAACAACAATGTATCACATCCTGAGAGCGATTGCGATAGATGGTCCTTTAGCAATTTACGGGGTTACTAGGTTTACTTACAGAAATACTTACATGAAAAGATTTCATCGTTATGAATAGTCATGAAATCGTAAACAGTATTGGGGATAAAACAGGAAAATATCTAAATGAAATTCCAAATAATTAACACATTCTGCAAGCATGCATGTAATGGCAATTTAGTTATAATAAGTGTTCAGTCAGTGCGATTGTACGAGGAAAGAGTTAATGTAATAACGATAATAGCAAGCCAATAGCTTAATGAGCTAAGTTGTCGATATATATTATATTTTTCGTATCGTGGTTCCTAACCTAACCTAACCAACCCATTTGAAAGTATAAAGAAATTTAATTTGCACACTGTCTTTCTTATTAAAATTTTGTGTTAATTCATTATTTTTAAGGTATACTAACGTATGGTTATTGTTAGTGTACAACGAAAGCGATTCCGTAACTAATTAATTTCTTGACGATTACTTTTAAAGAACAGTTTATTTTAAAAAGTAAGTCATGGAAGTGTTAGCAATCGGTAAAGTGGTAAAAATACTACGTTATGCAATTGAAAGTAAATATAAAAATATACAAATGTTTACTTAACAACTTGTTAACTATCTAATAAACAACGTCTGCCAAAACCACCTGATGATAAGTGGCTGAGACAACTTACGACGATGAGACATAATACATACATAAGTATGTATTGTGTCTCGTCGTACAAGTTGTCTGTTAGAGGTTAATGATATTGTGTAGGTGTGAAATGAAATGAAAAGAAATTTCTAAATTTTTTTGAATAGAAGGAAAAATTTTGACTGAAGCATTTGTGCTTCGGTTTTCAACAGAGAGAAAATTCAAACTAATTCTGTTTCACTTATAAATTAGAATAAAATATATAGCTGCTGTTCGGAACTTATGAAAATCGCCCGTATGCCCTAAGTAACTTAACGTTATCAAATGAAGTCCTATCCTAACCCAAATTCGTCAAGTTTTGTAATAACTAACCTTGTGTACAAGCTCTAATCTGTGTATCTTTATAACGATTCTAGGTAATACCTCTTCATTTACTCGTAAGTAACATGATAGACCAAGTTTTTCTTTCTTCGTTTGCTTAGTCATTTCCAAGATTGATATTATCTTTCCAAATGCCTTCGTACAGTTGTAGTCGGTTGGCTTCAGAAGTAGCCAAGCACCTTAGTGCTATGTCACACCAATTATTACGTTCTTGTATATGTATTGTTGCAATTTATTGAACAACTCATAGTGATAAAGTACCAAAATACCGTCGCTGAATATTGGCGCTACTTGTTGATCTACATAAATATGTAAGTTGGTAGATTGCGTAACGGGATAATAAACTATTATGTATAAGTGCATACTTATACTAATAAGTACATACTGATTTAGTTTTGAAGGATGATCTGGACTCGGTTAGGTTTCGTAAAAAAATAATTTTAACAATAAAGTTTTCAAAAGTTTTTTTTTTTAATTTTATTAATAAACAAACGCAGACGTATGTAAATCATAAAAAAATTGCACTTTGTATTTTTTATTTAATATATACTTTTTACAATAATTTGCGATGATGACAAACATTTAAATTGCGGGTAGCTTTCTATGAATCACAGGTAAAAGTTATAATTTTGTTGAGTCATCATGACTTTTAAAGTAACTACCAATTTCTCATACATATTTTTGACAACTTAACTTTGCCACACAAAGGAGGTACTATGAATATCCAATTTATCCAAAATCAATTAAACCCACCTCAGCTACTTCAAAGCCAACAATCAAACCAAACCAAGCAAATTAGCCGCTAATCATGTGTCAAATGCCTTCAAATTAAGATGCGGTCAATCCGGTCGGTGTGGCCAGCTCGAAAAAAGTCGACTAACGGGCCATTGCCGTAAAAACATTAATAGTGTAACTGTGGTTTCTCTATTTACGGAAGCTGGGCCTATGTACAAATTATTGGCCGCAAGCTGTGGGCTAGGAGTGCGGTCGGGGCGCGGCGGTGTGGTGGTGCGTTCGAGATCGACCGAAAACAATTGACGGTCAAAAGTTTGGTCGCTACCATTATGCAATACTTTGTGTGAATTGTATGTGTTTGAATTCAATAAAAGGATAAGGCATAAATCTCACGAAAATCTTCGAGTGTGAATCGAATTCGTATCGAGCACAAATTTTAATGTATTTTGTGTTTATTGAAAATTACAGTTCCATTTACGGATGTAGGTTGCGCTGTACAATTTTCCATGATACTTTACTATTTTTTTTACGTTTGTACTCGATACGAACTTGAACTCGATGGACTTCGACCGGACCACTTGCTGCCGTCCGAGGGGCACGGTGGCGCATGGCGGCGTAATATTTAATTAGTTGAAAAAGAAATGTGTTTTATTTCTCAGTGTATATTATGTTAATAATGCGTGTTTAATAATGTGTCCGCCATAAATAAATTGTATTGATAATGAAATATTGAACTCTAATAATAGGTCAAGTCCGCTTGGCTAGCTACCACCATCTTACCTAAGTCTGACGCCATAACAATAATATAAAAGTTGTTGTATTCTGAAAGTTAGAGGTAAGATAGCCAGTTCCTCAGTGATGAGGATTCCGGGTGTAGTGCGCTTCCACCTTGTGCCTTCCCGTTGTGCATAAAAATATAAAGGTAAATATTTCTACACGATTGAGAAAAGATCCGGAGTCTCATATGGCGATGGCGACACAACACTGACCATGGTAGCTATTGGAGGTCATCTTGAGGTATATAAAACCCATTTTTATGGATTGCACGATCTCCTCGTAAAAAAAAGATACGGCCGTTTTTGCCGCAAAACGCATATTTCGTCACTCCCAAGGGAATCAAAATACATAGGGTACTTCCCGTTGACCCAGAACTATGAAATTTGCCAAGTAATATCGCCTAATACTACAAATACAGGGAAATATCTGAAAACTATACATTTGTAATTCAATCAAAAAATATAGCCATCTGTCCGTGCGCCTATCAAGACCCATTATCTCGAGAACGCTTGGAGGTATCGAGTTGAAATTAAAACTATATACAAGTCTATGATCCCTTGAAGCTGTAAAAAAATCAAACTTCTATGTTATTGTAAAAAAGAGATACGGCCGTTGATGCCGCAAAAATACGCATATTTCAAGACTCTCAAGGGAATCAAAATTTATAGGGTACTTTCCGTTGACCTAGAACTATGGCAAGTAATATCGTCAACTACAAGTACAGACGAAAATCTGAAAACTATACAATTGTAGTTAAATCATAAAAAATACAGTAAAACCTCGGAAAAAATTGCGAGACTCGAGATTCCTAACTAATTATAATATGAACCTTTACATTTGTACGGAACCCTTGGTGGGTGAGTCCGACTCGCACTTGTCAGTTTTTTTTCATAAAACATACGTTGCTAAAACGGACTAAAAATTACATAAGAATTTCTCCCGTAAAGATTTATAACCTTATACAGAAGTTTAAAAACTAAAAACGTGTGGAATATCTTGTAAGATTTATTCCAGTTTTGATATACCTAGGTTCAAAGATTCAAATCTCTAGCATCGGGAAGCTACATAGTATAAAATCGTTTGCTAAAATTGTAAACAAACAAATAAACGAGAAAGCAACTTAATAAAACGTATTAATAAAACCTTTTTGGCAACTATGTGGAATAGTGGATTTGCATTTTTTTCATCTTGTTGCCATAAAATTGTTGATTCATCAGAGTCCACGTTTTGATAAAGATTTTATTGCTATTCCTGTTAAACGCTAAAAGGATGCTATAGATACCTGTCTTGTATCAGCAACATTCTTTGGTTCTTTACCAGAAGTCTGAACTACTATTTTGGCATAGTTACTTTGATATGTCTTATTTTTTATTCGATCATCTCAGAAGTTTGTTGTTTGGAATATACATTTTTAAACCGATTAAGGGCTGATTGTTCAATCCTCAGATAACAGATATCAATCAGTTCAAATATTAACCAAATCTAATAAAAGTCATTCAAAAATGTGACAGACAAATGAATGACAAGCATTTTCAATTTGGCGGTATAATACGGATAAAGCTCTATCTAGGCATTGAAAAATCAGTCCTTAAAGTAATAAAATAGATGTTTACTAATTATTTTCGAAAAGATTTGAATAAATATTTTTTGATTGGTTTGCGTGGACATTGATATAAAAACAGTCGCTTAGAATATGATATTCAATATAATTTAATTTACATATTAAAAAATATTCAAATCTTTTCAGCGTTTTTAAGCTTTAGATTTTATTATAATAATTTATTATATTATATATAATATTAATTAATTATTATATATTATATTATATTTAATATTATATTATATTATAATAATTATTTTAATCCTACTAATATTATAAATGTGAAAATTGCTATGTTTAGATGTTTTTTATTCAATTACGCAAAATCGGCTAAACAGATAAGTGGATGAATTTTTTATTTTTTCAGACGAAGTCACAGGCAGAATCTAGTAAGAAAGTATAGTAATCAATTCAATTATAAAAATATTAATAACATTTATTACATAATATTGTCAATAATATAAATTTTCAGCAAAAAGAATTACGTATGTGCATCAAGCCGTGCGTTGAAGTCTTTTGTTAGAGAAATTTTAGTCCAAATTGATGATTATTTTCTTATTTTTTATCCACAACCGTTTAGTGCTTGGCATTTATCTCATCCGATGTTAAGTGACGATAAGGCCGAAGGTGGAAGCGCACTACATCCGGATTCGTTAACACTGAGGTACTGACTATTTTACCATAACTTTAATGGCGTCAGACTTAGGTAAGACGGCGGTAGTGAGATGGTGGTAATACAGGCATAAATTAGCCCTATCACTAACTAGCCCTACACTAGGTTTATTTTTTTTATTCCTAGGAGGTATCCTCCCCTTCCTTGGAATCAAACCTGAAACACCTGCGTCTTTGAATTGTTTGTGTTTCGTAAATGCTTGTAAGTAAATAATGTTAACAAATCTAATTGGTGGAATTGGTGTTTCGTCTTTGAATTATACATCTTTGAATTTTTTGTGTTTGGTAAATGCTCGTAAGTAAGTAATTTGAAAACTTTTTGATACGAACAATTTATAATTTATCTAGTTTTTACAGGTTTATAGCCACTGTCTAGTTGAAGATGTGTTTTGTTCATATAATTTGCATTCCAATTTAGCGGAAAACACCTTAAAACTTTGCAATGCTTTACATACTGTTTATTAATAAATGAGGCTAGCTTTCAGGATATTTTGATAGGGTTGGAATATTTTTATCTTGGTTTATGAGTATCTTCTATCTCTATCTCTTTTCTATTTTTTATCTTGGTGGATGTAGAGCAAATTTAAGCATGTGTTTCTAATCTCGGTATACGAAAAGAGAACCCTGTTTCTTTTGTTTTTGCCTTCGCGCTCTGACTGGTGGTTAATAAACAAAGTCCTACCTAAGTCCGGGTGCTCAGCTCTCGTCTCCTCGATGATGTTCTGCATCCACCACGGCTCAAGATCGGCCATGTCGCGGCGCCGCCGGCCCCGGGTCTCGAACGGCAAGTGCATCCTTCACACCATCACACGCCGCCGTCGGTACCCCCGCTACACACAACTCACAGACCCAGCAATGGATAACTAACCACCCAAAACTATCGCCTTTCCTCACACAAGGTCACTTTGATGACAATTTTCTTCGGAACTATCACGAGATCACAAGTTGTCTTATAACGTTATGAGTCTTTACACTTTTACATTTATATTCTTCCCTCGTATCGCTAATAAATGCTTATTAAACTTCGCGTAAACTCCGATGATGCGGTACGTATGTATTTCCGTAGTTAAATAATTGATTAGTTTCTCTTTGGATTTCAATTTTATACTTCTAAGTTCAGTCTTCAATATCGGACGAGCAGCTCTTTATTCCTTATTTCAAATCTTTTCCCCTTCTGGCTTAAGACACTTAAAATTACGCCGTAAACAATGTCTTACACTCATACACAATGTCCTTTTGTACGCTACGATGACAACTTTAGAAATATTTTCCTTGATTTACTTAACGCACTAGTTTAGCAACAGACCTTGAAGAAATCTGCTTCAACTTAACTTTCGTCATTTTAGATGAGTCACAAACTTCACAAAGTCTAGAGCGAATCTGTTCGAAATCTTAGGCATTCGTGTCAAAGGTTCCGGCCGGCGTTCTCGGAAGCACACGGTCGTATGTACCTGCTTGTCAACATCAGCTGAGATTTAATTTATTCGTAGGTATTTCCCGCGCGGCGCGTCAAGGCTGGTTGTAAACATGCTAGTAAGTCCCCAAGTCCGTGTTGCGCGACTCGCGGCCGGTTCGCGGCGAGTGACTCAGACTCAGTCAGCTGGAGGCTGCGTGCGTGCTCGCTGCCCGCGCGACTCTGTACTACTGAACCGCCGCCATTCTGTCACTCGTTGCCTCCATTCTCTGCGGTCAATCTGCGGTTTGGCCACGCTTCATTTGTCGGGAAAATGCGCGTCGTTTTCCTCCCGCTTGCACTTATCACCACGTAGCCCCGTGCGAGCGAGACACGCGCAAGTTTTGTGCCATTAAATATTTTTGTTTGGATCCATTGTTGAAAGGGAAATATTATGAGCTTTTCGTTTTGAAGCGTTGTTGCATATCTCGCTCTTCTCGCACACTCCTTGAGTGTCGAGTGAGACATCTATAATGACTGAATATCTGCTAAACTTTCTGAAGTTTCAGTAGTTTCTATAACTTTTTAAACTAAAATATCACTTATTAATATTAGTTTTGAGTTAACAAATACAACACAGAACCAGTTAAATAGTTATTAAAGTAGGTTATGATCATATCGTACAAAATGTGACATTCACGTCACCTAACGTCCATTCGTATTAGTGCAACTAATTGCAGATTTATTGATCTCTATCGCAACAGTGTAATTCGACACGTTTGCACTTGATTTGGCATTGCTACCGGTCTATTTCGTGTAAAAAGTTTGTGTAGAGACTTGTATGAAAGCTGGGTAGTGTTCTTAAGAAAGGCGAGTAGGCGTGTCTCTCGGTGGGCGGGGCGGCGCCGCCTACGTCGCCAAGACAGTCGCGAGTCGCGGAAAAATTACGCGCTTGTCTCGCCACTCTATCTAGTCTATGCCGCGCCACTCTAAACCGGGAACACTTGTTGCTCTGCCACTGCCACGTGCCGTTTGGTTCATGCAACTTGGAAGACAATTACTTGTTTTATCTTATCAAAGTTAAAACTCCTGAAATGGACTATAGCGTTCTCCACAGTATTGAAATATTATACTAACATAAGTATAATATCCTTAAAATAAATAATAAAGACTAATTAATGAGTTAAAAATATAAAAATAATAAACAGGAAATAATTTATGTGTACTTAATGAAAAAAAACATTATGAAATTCAAATTATTGAGATCAAGATTTACTTGTTTGTGGAACGGGTTCTTCTAATTAATTTAGCAATTCTATGCACATATTTTTGACAAAATACACTTTATTTACTACTTTTAGTAAAGATCAATAGATGCCATAAATTAATGTAATACCAGTGAAAAAATTGTATATAATTTATGGTGTTAAGTTTTCCTTGAAAATTTTCATACATTATCCAACGCCCTTACTTTGATTTTCAAGTAAGTTATCCGAAGGATCCGAAGTGAAGCGAGGGCGGGTCGCTAGTGTTTAATTAATTAATTTTTGAGCCATTCATGTGATTTTTTTTAACAAGTATTAGTATTGTAATCAGCACCCTGGCTCTGACCTGTGAGGTACCTACCTAATCAAACCTAAGTAAGTAAATATAAAAATGACGCGGAATTAATGAGATAGGCTCGTAGCAATACAAAATATGCATGGAAAATGCATAGAAAAAAATTTAGCAGGGTAAGACCGCGGGTATAGTTGCTAGTTACATATTATTTTAGACTGCTGCCCTACCTGAGCCCATGGCTGGCTACGCTCATGCTTTTTAATACTAGGTTACTAGTCCTTGTTTTCTTGGATCATGCTAGTACCTACTTTGGAACAAACACAGTCTAGAGAAAAGTTACTGAATGTGACACAATCGAATGAAAACCTGGATTTTTTTTACGTGTTTCAGCGTTTGTTTTTCAATGGTAGGTAAGGAGCATTAAGTTCTCAATGAAGTTATAGAGCGACCACGTGACACTATACGAGAACACGCCGTCTCAGTTTGACCCATAAAGTTAATACACTAACCCCTTACTAATAAAGATTGTATAGCAGATGTATGTATACAATGGTTACTCTCTGTCAAACTATTTGAGTTTGACATTGAAAAGAAAGTGACAAAACATCTGCTATACAATCTTTATTAGTAAGGGGGCTAATTGATATATTAACTTTATGGTTTGACCCGATTTTTGTCCCTACCACAATCAATAAAAACTTAAGAGCAGAGTGCCAGGCTCATTGAGTTTGGCATAAAAAAGTGCAGAAACAAAACACTTCAAACGAAAAGTTATTGAAAGCGTGAAAATTTTCACGCGTTTCAGCGTTTGTTTTTCTATGATAACATCTTAAAGACTGACTTGTGAATGAAGTTATTAGGTGATGGCAGCGACCACGTGGCACGAGACTGTTTGTTTGACCCGGTAACCGCCGATTTTGGCCGCAACCACAAGCGCCGGCAGGCTCACGGCAACGCGGAAATGCTTTGACGCCTACTTAGACTTTTGTAGCTATGGGTACAAAACGAATTGATAAAAATAAAGTTTGTCTTGTTTTCTTAGTTAATTGAGTCACTTGAAAGTTTTGTTCAAACTTGCAGGGAAAAATTCAGGGAGGTGCTGACAGGAACGAGATATTATTGGCTTCTTCATTTTACGTAGCGGTGCCTCGTGTTATGTCATAAGTGATTAACATAATGTAGAGTAGTATGTACTTATATTATTAAGTATATTGGTTCTGGGTAGCTGCGATGGTGTTTCCGATTTTCTGAATACAAATTCACCTGCTGATCTAGTTCGAATTTTATACCAAATCTTTATTTAGCTACAAAATATGCAATAAAATGAGTTTCTACAGAATACATGGTAATTTGTTGCACATAAAATGACCCTAAAAAATAAACAAAAGAGACATAAAGGTTTAAAATAGCATCAAACCTATTTTTATTATCACTTCAAGGCGTGAGCACTACCGCAAGGCGACCGATCGACCGCTGCGGTTGCGAAACTTCGACAAAAATCGTCGATGCGGTCGCAGGCGCGACAGGGTGGCAGCCCAATTAAATGAATGAATGGTTTTTATCGTAATATTGTCGGTAAAAGGTTTATAAAATGGTTGTGTTACCTACCTACCAAGCAGCATGCGCCCGCGTGGTGGGTTACGGCCGATCTTCTTATCCATCCCTAAGGGATGCTGTGTCCCAGCAATGGGAATTAATAAAATGGCTGATTATGATAAAAGCGTCATTTAGCCAGATCATTAATTTAGACATAGCTGGACACTTTGTTACATTGTCATACCAGCTACAAAGTTTGGTTCCATAAGTGTTTACTCTAATTTTATGAACTGTTTTGCTGATCGTATACAATATATTATTACTTTAGGAAAAATGAATAAAAAAGTAACATCGCCCTAACGTAAGGTCACGAAATTAATTTCGGAAATATCTAATCAAAAACAAGAGCAAAGAGAACAATAATTTACGTCAATGAGAAATTAAATGGGACCATCTCGCAAGAAAACTCAATCAAACAGAAAAATAATCATAAAAATCGGAAAAAAAATATAATAATAATTGATAAAAATATACTATTGAATTGAGAACCTCCTCCTTTTTTTGAAGTCGATAAAAATACGTTTTATATACTTGTGTTTGCAGAGTGTTTACTCTATGTAAAATCAGAATTAAAGTTTAAAGTTTTGGCCACATTATATTTAGAATGCAACATATTTTAGGTTCAAACACACACCATTTTTAATATTATAGATTTTCAAAATAATTTTAGAACTGTTTTTTTACAAGAGATAACAAAAGAGAACATCACAAACATTGCTCCGATTCCTAAGTAAGTTAGCTAAAGCACTTGTTATGAAACTTTATAAAATCAATAGGTACTTAGGTACTAACTCTGTAAGATGTTAAGAATACTATAACGGGTGTAACAAGACACTCAACGAAGCCGAAGTCCACGCATTCCGCCCATCATCAAGATCATTTTTGACTACTTATACTTGGGAAATCAATAGCTACGAAGTTATTGAAATTCAAAGTCCAATTTTTTTTTTTTATGAAATCTTATTTTATTCGTTATTTCCTAATTTTTGTCTACATAAACATTATCAAAATTGTATGTATTTCGTAACAAACAATGCCTTCAATACATTAATACTCATGTATTTCATGCTCGTCTGCACGCAGCTGTGTAGCATTCACTCGCAGGCGCGGTACATTGCGTGGTAATGTATGCAATGTTTTTTTAACACCAAAAATTTAAATCGTTTTCCAGCAATAATTTTGAACAGAAATGGTCCTGATGATGGGCGGAATACGTTGACCTCGGCTTCGTTGAGTGTCTTGTTACACTCGGTAGATTAATTATTCGATCTTATTAAAGAGAAATCTGTCCGAATTCACATAACACACAGACTAGTCTTATTAATTGCATAAATTGGGAACAAAGTGACAAATCTATTTAAAATATTGATCCTGTGTTAGTCTAGTAAAACATTTCTGTTTTATTTTAAAATGAATCTTATTTCAACTTCATTAAAGTGTATAGAAAAGCACTAAAGTTATACAGAAACGAATTAATTAATGCAATGTATAAATTAGTTTCCTAACGCATTGTGAACTCCGCGTTTTTCTCGAAAATTTATAATTCATTAAATACCTGAATTAATTATTTATAGACTTGACTTTCCACGTATGTTATCGGCTCATCGGTAAGTATAGTTTTATTTTAATATACTGTAAATTTATTTGGAGTTTAATTAAACGCTTTAAAACCCATTAAGACCTGAAACTCTTAAGACAATTTTATTTTTAAATTGATTTTTTTTTTTAAGATAAGTTAAAAGTAGTTGTTTAGGTGAACCGAAATGTTAAAGTTAGTTCTGTCAAGTCTTGAGAATTTAACAAGAAAATATTAAAATTTCTTGTAATTTTGTGAGGTACCTATCTAACGAAATTTATTCTTCTGATCTCTCTCAAAAATCTACATAGGAAAAATAATGTGTTAATGCTTATTCGGCATTTTTTTATGAAATAAATACTTGCTGTTCGTGCTAAGGGTACAGAATCCCATGAAACGCCAGTGAAATTATTTTTATTAAAAACATGTGGTTGTTGCATACAGTCTGTCAAGAAAGTCATAAATTACTTTCTTTGACATTATTATTATTGTATGACAAACAGTTATCTACTTTTGTAATGCGACAACCACGTGGTTTTAGTAAATATAATTTCACTGCCGTTTCATGAGACTACGAATCAACACCTACTATCTCGTCCTGCCAATTACCTACGTGACGACGTAAGTCTTTATTATTCTTTGCTATCTGCAAAATTAGACAGCATAATGACACGACCATAACAACAGCCAACGATTTGGCCAACATCGCCATATCTAAACAGGTGGCCATCAACTCCTAACTAGGCTGATTGTTTACAAACAAACTGCTACGACACATTGTATGTGCCGTATGTTGGGACAATTTGGCAGGGCTAATGGTAGGTCGCTGACTAGGAATTTGAATGCTATTGAACTGAGACGGCTTACTACGAAAACCGAATTACGATGGACGGACGACGCTCGTTCCGATCCAAGTAAGCCTTTTTAGGGTTCCGTACCCAAAGGGTAAAAACGGGACCCTACTACTAAGACTCCGCTGTCCGTCTGTCTGTCTGTCTGTTGATGTATTTTTTTGTAACATTTAAAGTGTGTGGTAATAAATAAAAAATATTATTATTAAAAATAATTATTATTTCTGTTGCCGCTCTAACAACAAATACTAAAAATAGAATGAAATAGAATGAAAAAGTCATTTTTGTATTGATGAATGTATGTGTGTGTCGTAGTAAATAAAACTTTTTATCTATCTATCTATCTATCTATCTAAATAAATATTTTAGGTAGGCTCCCATACAACAAACATGATTTTTTGCCGTTTTTTGCTTTATATTAATAACGACAACAGGTAGACAGATGAAATTTTCACAGATGATGTACGTACCTATATTTCTGTTGCCGCTCAACAGATACTAAAAACAGAATAAAATAAATATTTAAGGGGTGCTCCCATACAACAAACGTGATTATTTTGCCGTTTTTTGGTAAGGAACCCTTCGTACGCGAGTCCGACTCGCACTTGGCCGGTTTTTATGATAGATAGGTAAACGCTTGCCCGTTATCACGCTTGATGATAAGAGATGATGCGATCTAGAAAATACCTATCCACTCGCGACTTGAAGGTCCCCAGATAAAGGCCTCCCCTAGACGAAGACAATATTAGCAAATTACCACATTAGCAAATCAAATCTTAGCTATCATTTCGCATGGATTTCACGTTTTAAAAAGCGATTTGCTCGACAACTTAGGTATAGGTATCAATGTTAAACATCTTAGTGCCAAAATCGAAAGACGAACATTGTTCGATTATCGCCATTCTTTTTCGTAGTAGGCCTTGAGTTCAATGAATCTAAATCATTACGGTGCCGGTGCTAATGTTAACACTTCACTAGCGGCTGAAAAGATGCATAATCATAATTTTTCCTTAAAAAATAATCTTCATTTATCTTTTTTTTAATTTGTTTTGTTAATATTCTATTTTATTTGTTTTGTTAAGTTTTTAATAAGTTAGTACTTAATTTTATTCTAAGTAGAATAGGTATGTGTGTATGTCCACGATATACATGAAAATGCAACGAACAAACATCGTATTATGAGTCATAATATATAAAATGTCCGTTTACCTCTTGCGATAATTCTATATTAAGTACCAGAAACATTCACGGGTGTGGCTTTAATAGGTACCTATATCAAAATACATTCACTTACCCTGATGGACGGACTATTTTGTCGTCATTCTGAAGGTACCGTATGGTCAACTTCAGCACGCGTAGCATGACCACTCTCGAGAAAAGACTCGACTCACAGAACAATGGCTTGTATACACCCAAATGTCACTTTTGTCAGGTTGAGATCGAGATACTCATGCTAGATATGCAAGAACACTTTCAGTACCTACTCTGTCTTGTCGTGCTATATGGCATTTAAAGCTCATCAAAGTCTTTCTTTACAGTTCTTTACAATTTATTTCTTCAAAATAAAAAAGAAATAAAAAAATACGTTGAAGTTAATAAGTAGTTAGTATCACGTATAGTATTATATTATCTGTGGTATCACCCATCAACGCCCGGAAAATGAGACACAAACGATTTTCTATTGTTGTTCGGACGCCGGCGCCGCGGGGCGTCCGCGCGGGAATCGATGAATTAATGAAAGACAGCTGCTCCCTCGTATATTATATGATAAGATAACGCCTTACACTCAGAGGACTTAAAACTATGGTCTAGTAAAATTTAACTTTCGGCTACTTAGAACTCTCATTTACGAAAACGAAAACGACAAAAACAAACTTTAGTTCAAAATCTTACTAAATGGTATCTTACCAAATTTTTCAGGAAATCCTTTTAAAACAATCATGTCGAATTAACTTTAATTGAATAAATGTATTTACTTTTTTCAAAGTAAGCGTAACTATCCTAAAGTATATACAATAAAATCCTTCATTTTAACAAAAACAATTTTAGCTAGACGTATTTAAGAAAAGGAAATTGCAAATCAAATGCCATCTATGTTGCATTAAATAAAACAAAATATTTTATGAAAGGTGCTGACCCCTTTTTACAAACATGGACATTACAAAATACCATAGGTAGCTAAGCATGCTTTTAGCTAGCATGATAGTGTATGAAAAGTTCCCAGATGGCAGCACTAACACATTTCAGCATACACCCACTAGAGGGCGTAGAGAGGCAACTACAGTAGTGATTGAGGGGTTAACTGGGAAAGTTTGGAGATTTGTAAAAAAAAAGAATTTATGTGGTGTGGCATGTAATTTACTACCTAGGTAGGTACTTGGGTAGAATTTTGTATTAAAACGGTGAAAAATAACATTTTGATGCGGTGTAATTGTTTTAAACTAACAATCCTATATGGCTCTCAATTCTAGGTGAGAAATTAAACATACCTACAATAATTCTTTTACACTTTTGTTCGAAATAAAATTGTGCAAAAATTAAATTATTGCACTATAAATTCAAAAAAAAATCGTTTGTTATAAGCACAAAATCACAATTTAATCCTTCTTTTTAATCATTTTCTCTGAGTTCTACAAAACAATAATCCTCAGCTAAAGTCACAAATTAATTTTCAATGGAGCTAAGTTTATGTACTGTCTATTGAAATGCTACCTAAACTACCTATGTATTACAAAGAAGATAGTGATTTTCTTTTACGCAATCTTAGTGGGCGTAAGGTAAGAAAAATAAATAAAGTATTTCTCCCAATTCCACCCATTAAAATGCACTTTTTTTAAAATTGGCAACAAAAGATTTACACGACCAAAGAACATTTCGTTCATTCAACTTTAATAAAAAGATTCTGGTAAGTAAATATTTGGATTGACGGCTTCACAATATTTTTAGGACGTTTCTCTGGGCTCGCTCGGTCACGCCCTCTGCAGTTGACAAAAGGAAGTCTTAAGCCGAACAACAAATTGTCATTTCCAGACGATAAAGTTTTATAAAAGTTAGCGAAGAAACTTCGCACTATTAATCTTAGTTGAATGAGTAAGTTTTTATGGTTCATAGAAAAAGTTTATGTCTTCATTGGTGATTTAATAAAGTCACCCTAAAATACATTGTTGGATTGAAATTTCGCAACTTCTGAGAGATATTAATTATTATAGATGGTTAAGTTACCAATATTTGTAAGAAAGTAACAGTAAAGCTATATAATGTATATGTAATTAGTAAAATACCAACAAACTTGCAAGAGTAGATTACTAACATCATAAACAACAAAGTACAAAAAACGACTTTTCCGAAAAAAATCAAATACTTAATCGACTTTCCATACAAATTTCCGACCAGCTGATCGAGTTTTGTATGAAAAGCCAATATTTTAAATCTAAGCGAAAAGTCTGTAAGGTACTTGTTTTTACTAAGCATTATAATATACAATAGTGGTCTATTGTTTACAAAATGTTTAAATCTTGTGATTGCTTAAAAAACTGCTGTGCAGTGTAAAATTCAAAAGGAAATTCTGATGTTTTGCTTAGATAACCATTGTTTCTTACTTACCAACGTACTTATTGTACTTCACGATGATTTTCAGGGATAGGTGTACATACATAATTATCTCTTTTCAGGGGACTTGAGACTGAGAAAGATTTTTAAACTTTCGCAAAGATGAATCTGAAACAGTTTTCTTTACGCTTTATCTTTTTTTTTCTTCAATTACCATACCATATGACTTGAACTCTCCAAGGAGTGTGATTCTATCAAAGCCACCCGATACGGTTTTTCTATCAACACTCGCCATTTATTTCGTGATCTCTGAATGGTGTCGAATCCAGCCCAAACAATGGCCCCGGAGGTAAAATATCCAACATAACTTGATCCACGAGATTCCATTAACCTAACTCTATTTGGAACAAAGCGGCAGGCTAGGCAGACCATTTTAAGCTAGTGAGTGCGTTATAATACGTTTAATGGCCTGTAATGAATGGCATAACATCCATAAAGCGACAATGCGGATACTCGAACAAGCCCTTTTTATAATAATGCTTGATTTATAGGCGTTAGCGAAATATAAGTTTGTTTTGCACGTGTTTTCAATGCAACGCCTTCGGTTCGAGGTAGCACACAAACGCCAGAGTCATATATCAAGAAGTGATAACGTGATTTAAGAGTTTTTTCTCTGGATTGTTTTGTTGTATGTGTGGCAGACGGCGAGGCGGCACGGCAGTTGTTCCAGAGAGTTAGATTAGGTAAGTATCTATACCTACCTAAGTTATTTACATTTTCTTGATTTAGACTTGATAACTTTTTTTGTCAACTTTTGCTTATAAAGTTTCACGGGATCCCACTGACTTTCCATTTTGGAATTAAATTAGAAGATAGGATGTCCGAAACTTGTGGAACAATTCAATTCTTTTTCAATTCCGCAACTCTGTTTTTGTATGAAAACATAAAATGCGAAATTGATCTTTCAAATCAAGTACTATTCACTTCAATAGAACTGTTTTTTTATTTGCTACATTGAATTTCAATATAATATCTAGCTACGGTTTTATTTTATTTTATTTTATTTATTTGGTTCACCAACAGCTATTACATCGACATTTATTCTAAGTAATTTAGATTGTGTTATTATGCTAAATGCACAGCCAATTACAGGTAAACACCTCATGCAAAATGGCAAAAGAAGCCTTTCTACCTACTTAAATATAAAAAATAATATTTTTTTTAATAATATAGTGCTTAAATGTGTGTATAGTGCATATTATGCACTATTACCTTTAACTACAGAACAAAAACAAAGTCTATTTAGAGACAATACTTTTTTTTAAATTTAGTAGACTATCTGCAAGTACGTCTAGTTTTCTAGAATGACTGTTATATAATTTGCAAATTCTGCATATGGGTGAGTTCGAACCAAATTTTGTTTTTCTGAAAGAAGGGCAAAGTGGTAGGATCTGGTTTCTCGGATATCTGTAAGGCACCTTAAATCTTATTTGGTTTTAATAGATAGGTACAGTAAAGTGTCACATCAAGTGTAGCAAGCTCGAACTAAGGTACTTCAGATTTAGTTTTCCATAACATAGCAACAAAGAAAAATTATAAAGATAGGTAATTACTGATTAATTATTGTCATTATCATAGTTTTTAATGACCAAGACGGTTATTGTAATGATTTTCTCGTAGCGATCTTTTTTGTTGCAGGAAATATTGGTAAGTATTTCACATAATTTTACGAAACCAAAACTATCGAAATAACATGATAATTTAGGAATTAACGAATTTATAACTTTTAGGTTTAAATACGCATTCATGGTAAGTACATTGATTCTCTTGGTGATTTTATGCTATGAATTCTACCAAATGTATAAGCTCTTAATTTTTTTCTAAATTTTTATACATCTCTCTTAAATCTTTTGCTCCGTTTTCGGTATCATATGATAAGATCGTTGTCGGATCCAAGCAAAAAGACAGATGTCCAATCCATAGAGCTTTTTAAAGCTTCTTAAACCCAGATAAAAAGTTTAGTTTTATTCATAGCGAACAACACCTACGTAACAAGGCATTGTCTAGACAAAAGCGAATAAATGTGATGTGAAATCTTTTCAAAAGCGTAATCCACTTAGAGGCATATCGTCGCTTTTTGTCAAAATATACTTCGGTTCGTTGAATGGTAAAAAATATCCCTGCGGGGCACCTTGTGTGCAAACAGTGGTTCCGGAGGGCTGCCGCGGCGCGGCGACAGATGGCGTTAGTTGACTTACCATCTTTTAGCTTCGGGATAAATGTAGAGCTTCCGTGTAGGTAGGACTTAAAGCATTATGTGTCAGCTGAGAGTTATAAACAAAAAGCAGTTGCATTTTCATCATTTTGCGAGTTTTCAAATGTTATTATTAGTAACTAGGTAGGTAGTATTTTATGATACATAATGTACCTATTTGATTGAATCAGGCGTCACTTGGCGGAAGTCCCAAACCATTTTGAAAAAAAGAAATATATGTAGCTTACTTCCGCAAACAATTCATTGTTTTTTCTAGCTACATATATTTCTTTTTTCAAAATAATTTACCTACCTAAGTACTTAGTTTTAAACTTTGTTTTTTTTGCTTTTAATTACCTACACTAGTTATTGATGGGTTAATTGACACAACTTCTAATATTCTGTAAATCAAATTCTCACCCATGTAGTTTTTCTCTAGACTTATCATTAGAATGGAATGACTACCATTTCAAAACAATCGACCGACTTATTCCAATAATCCATACCAACTAAAATGACTCACCCGTTTTACCCGAATTTCGCAGTTCATCAAAAAGCAAAAGCATTTTCTACAATATTTGAAATTGAAATTAAAATTGAAGCCAAAATGTTTTTTTTGTTTTCTTTCCTAAACATACCTATATTAATTTCGTTGTTATTCTTTCTTATGGTTAAGAAGATGAAAGGACTTTGTACAAACACACGACGACACCCTAGAATAGAAAAGAATAGAATATTTCTTGGAGCTCGGTGGCGCAGTGGTTTAGCGCCTGGCCCAGCGATTGCGGAAGTTAAGCAACGTTCGCAAGGGTTGGTCATGGGATGGGTGACCAAAAATTTATTATCTCGAGCTCCTCCGTGCTTCGGAAGGCACGTTAAGCCGTTGGTCCCGGCTGCATTTGCAGTCGATAACACCCACCAATCCGCATTGGGCCCGCGTGGTGGGTTATGGCCCGTCCTCCTTACCACCCATAAGGAAGGCCTGTGCCCCAGCAGTGGGGACATCAAAAATGGCTGATGGACACAAATAGAATATTTCTTTATTTGCTTAAAACGTGGTAAATAGAGCGAAGTGGAAAAGAATTAAGTATTCGAAAGGCAGATCCCACCATCATGTGGGGAATAATAATTTCGCAGGAGAGAGAAGAGTAATAACAAACTTAGTTATGGTTTTGTGATTACATATACCAAAAAACTTGAGTTACGCGAGTAATTGAACTGTTTTCACATAAGTTACATTAAGTGCTATTGTATGTATGTGAATTAGCGATATTTTTTTAAATAAATATTAATAACCTTATTGAGTTAACCAACCATAAGATATTCGAAATAATGTATGTGCACTTTACAACTTTTAACATACCTAGGTATAAGTACATAATGTTAATGAAAACGTAAGCAAATGCTTGTTTTCATTATGTTATTAGCAATTTATTTTTATTTTATTAATCTTTATTGCACAACAATACAAAAGAGTAAGGTACAAAGGCGGACTTAATGCTAAGAGCGTTCTATACTAGCCAATCATCAATAAAAAGACATACATGAATTTGCGGTACATACAAAGAGTTACATTAGAACCTTTATTATATAATGTATATTACTTTATATTCTATTCTTACAATTTGACTAGTTAACACTAATGGTATAAAATAAAATAAACTATAAGTTGTTCTAATATCTCACGAAGTCCGTTCGGCTATGAATGTTGTTAGGCGTGCGACATTGTTTTATTGTGCGTCTCCACGCTGTCATATAACGCACACTTAAATAATGTACATGTGTTCAGTGCCTTAGGATGGGTAGCCTAAGTATGTCATGCTCTCTTTTATAATTTCTGCGGTGGTGTCGTGTGGGGCGGGTCGTTACGTTCCCTCAAATATGGTTGAGCGAAGCGATGGCTGGTCCACGCGTCATGCTCGTGAACGGGTGCTGCCAGTGGGAATGGGTCTGCTTCTGAGTACCTATCTTATCGCTTATGGAATTGTAAGAATTGCATTTTTTTATTATTATTTTTTATGTCTTGTATCAAGTGTTTTTTGGTAAATTTTGCCTACTTATGTGCACTTTCGAGTAGCAGACAGGGTGATTACTGATTTCTCAACTAGTTGAAAGTTATTTACTCTCACAATTACCTATCCGATATGTAGTAGGTATTTAATTTCAACCTACCTACCCATTGTGTGCACACTTTTGTTAATAATAATTATTGTGATGGAAAATGACCTCACTTTAAATGTGGAGCTCTTTTTTCAAATGTTGACGACTCTGTATGAAATATACAGGGAGAAAAAAGCAGCCCTTGACGAGTTTCTTGCCGGTTCTTCTCGTTACAAGGTCTCCCACTCAGGGTTTGCGATCCGATGGCGTAGCTTCTTTGACATTCACAAGTGCTTGTAACAGCCTAGACTGAATAAATTATTTTGATTTTGATTTTGATGATGATTTTGTGAACGCGTAACAACATTAATAGCCGAACGGACTTCGTGAGATAAAAAGTCTATAGAATATTTAATTTTGTGCTGAATTTCTTCATACCGCGGTTTCCCATTGAAGCAAATCACATTAGTTTTTGTCACCTTAACCGTTCACGAGCTTACGTTGTACCATTTTGATTTATATATCGTCCTCAGTGTTAACTTATAAAAGAACCCACACGGGACAACTTTGCAGAAAAAAAAAACAAAAACTTTTTACACAATTTTGAACTCTAACTTTGAATATTAGATAGAGATGTCCGAATGAGTTCAAATAAGTTGTTGGATAGTGAAAAATGTCGTGTGAACGAAAAATATTTTGCTTTAAGAATTTCACGGCCTTTTCAAGTAAGGATTGTGGGCATTTATGGGCTATTTAAGTGGTATTGAATGATTAATGACGTGTTTCACTAGTGGTCGTGCAGTTTTTGTAAGTTCTTGATTAATGAGATTCGATTTCTGCCTTTAAAGATAAGGAAATTGCAGACGATATAAAAAAATGTGGCTTGGGCATATTCAAAACTATAGAATTGAGAATAATAGGTAGGTATATCATTAAATAAGTAAAAGTACTAACATTAATAGTCAAAGTTTTTTTTTTTAAATAAACATTTGACAACATCACATAGTATGCTCCGATTCCAAAGTAAGTATCTAAAGCACTTGTGTTATGGAAATCAGAGACAACGGTGGTATCACAAACACCCGGACCTGCGACAATATAGAAAAGTTCATTTTCTACATTGACCTAGCCGGGGATCGAACCCGGGACCTCAAGAGATGGTGACGCCTTGAAAACCGGCGTGCAAGCCACTCGACCACGGAGGTCGTCAAAAGTTGCAATAAAAACATTACTTTACAACTCTCGCTGAAATCCTGTCAAAATTATACGTACCGTATGAAACAATACAAGACTAGTATTCTCGGCGCGTTAAAAAAGCTTTTCGCTAATAAAGAAATGGCCAGCAGATCCCGTAGGCAGGCAGGCTAGTAGGTATATTTGGCACATTGAGTATATCCAAAGGGAAAAATTGCGCCATAGTTGGTTTCCTTAGTTGTATTGTAGTTCTGGCAATACACACGTCTTACGCAGAGTTTAACGAAGACTTAAAGCCACATCGAAACAAAGACAATAAAACAAATGCAAGTCTAGAAAAAAAGGACATGCCCAGCAGATCCGTAATACTAACCCGATGAGGATGTCCAATGATGAAAATTCAGCTAAATAAGTTAGTTTCCTTAGTGAACTATGCCTCACGCAAAGTTTAACAATGATTTAATGCCACGTCGAAACAAAGACAATCATTTCAGCTAAAACAAATGCGAGTCTAGAATTCTCAGCGCACGTTTGAAAAAGCTTACCGCTAAAAAGAAGGGACATGCCCAGCAGATCCGTATATTTGGCACATTGAGGATATCCGAAGGTGAACTTAAAGGGGTTACGCGGCTTAAGCGGGCCGCACGCTCCGTATTGGGGCTTACCCGTGATTTACTCGTTACGTCGCCCCGTATAGCCCCGTATAGCCGGGCTGCCTCACTTTTTGTTTACTCCACGGATCTGGGTTTACCCTTTATTGGGAAAGTCGGGTAAAGTCGGAAAAACTGATATTCGTCGTGACGTAAACTTGGAAGTTTATTGGCGGATTTGTATTAGATCTGCTTTATGGGTGGGTGTCGCGGCTTATGCAAATAGTGGGAAAGGGTTGATTGACTCGTAAAAATGATATATAGCTTTTGATTTTTGTAAGTAAAATAAATTTAAGCTTGTGGTACAGGCAACTTTAAGCAACTTCTGAATGGATAATATTAAATTAGTAGATATAGATTGTAGAAAATATTAATATCCGCTATATTCTTAAGATTCTGATTCTTGTTTATAGGTAATTTATGCATAGCAAACTCGTGAAATTATTCTAGTTTCTTTTATGCAAAACTTCTCATAGAAATACCACAGTATTAAGACTGTGGAAATACTTATAAAAGTAATCAAAACTTTTGTAGGTATCGTAAAAAAGTGTCCTAATGAAATTTCATATTCAAAAATTCACAGATTTTACAGTCCCCGCAAGAATCGGAGCATTGAAAATGAACCCAAAAATTTACGAAAAACCAAAATCAAAACTAATGCAAAATCCTATTAAGTATATTTTTAAAGTTTTTTTTTTTATTTATTACCAAATAAACATAAAAATACAAAAGTTGTTTGCTACATTCACAAAAAACCACGCAGGCCTACCTAGGGTTACCTAGGTAGTACCTATTTATTTTTACGCTTGTGACACTCGGCTTCGCCTCGTACAAAAGTGCCTGCTGACTGCCTCGACGCGGCCGAAATATTATTAACCGATTTTCAAAATTCGAATAAATGCACTTCTTGTCTGCTTCTGCATCTTACCATGACGATCGGTCAATAATCATAGAAGCTATATCACTTTTTATGTACGGAAACACCCGTTTTTCTACAATTCCAAATCTAAAGGGACCACCTACAAGGTCACAATTATTAACCGATTTTCAAAATTTTTTAGCCATTTTGTAGCCAAACTAATACACTAGGACACATTTTTTCAGTTATTCTTAAGTCGGTTTTTTTCCCGAAATATTTACAATTTAGTACACAAATCCAAAAAAAATTCCAGTAGACATTCAAAATTCAAACGTTTACACGTGTCTCGATAAATTCTCAACTGTTGGTACTATTCCCATCTCGATTCTCCCAAAATCCTCGGAGATATAGCCAAAAATACGTTGTCGGCGATTTGCATCTGATAACCATTTTCAATGGTAAAACTTCTAATTTACTTACGGTTTCTTAGTAACTTTTCCAGGCAGATATCTCAATAACTCCTTCTCAGTGCGGCGGCGTATCGAAAAGTATCGTCCACATATCCACAGTATTGCAATTGGCGGAGGGGTCGCCAAGGGAGGAGCGATATAAAACCGATACGATTATCGTAATCGTCGCTGACCCACCGGCGAACTACCCCGGCCCTTACACAAATTGATTTTAAATGCCGATTTATTTCCGCGTCATATCGCCGATCCGATCTTCCTACGAGTTTTACGGCAGGATTTACTTGGGGTTAAGGAAGTCCAAGTTATAAAACGCTTTATTTCTTTCTCGGGACCGCGCTTAAGCACCTAATTTCCACGGATTAATTTACGAAAACAAAAGAAAAACATGTTTCTTTGTTTAGCAGAAACGCTTTTCGACAGTTTCGAAACAAGAATTGCGAACAGACGCAAAAGCTAACTAACTAATAAACGAATTATACAGCTAAAACTCTTACGGTGACAGAGCAAATTTTTTTGCCGGATTCAATACGTAACGGGTTTTGGGAAACAGTTAAAAATTTCGTCGCGGAATTTTCACCCTTTTGCGAATTTGTGCAAATTACTTTATGAGCGGCCCATTTCAATGGGCCAACGGGAGTTTTTTTGCCGTTTACAACTTTAAACTACGGTTTGTAGAGAGTTGAGTTAACCCAGCCGCGGGAAGGGGGTGCTTCGCGTCACGGGGTCGTTTGGTAAAATGTGTCGTCCTTTAAATAGTTGGCTAATAGAAATAAATAGCAACCCTTCGGTGGCTGACTGCCGAAAGGTTTACTTTTATTGCCGGCAACGTTCTTTAGTGACCACCCCTTCATAATTGCGAGGGTTAAGTGAAAAAAACGTCAAAATGTCTCTTTTTTGCAAAAATCTCTTTGTGAGTATCGATTGTCATTTTTTAAAGAGTTGACAATCGCTTTGTGATCGCATAACGGCTTGTTTATGCTCGAACAATAAATATTTGCAACTTTTTTTGCGAAATTATACGAGGCTTTTATTACTGAAGTACCGCTAGAGTGAAAGCCGAGAAAGCTTAAATTACTATTTATTTTTTATTTTTGCAACATTATGATTGTATTGCCGGTAAAACCAATAAACAAAGGCCACAACATGGATCTAAACAGAGTCCCCAAAATTTATTTCGTTTTTAATTTTAATAAAACTTATTTTATACTTTTACACAAACGAAACGTTATTACCTATGACTTCAAACAAGATACTTTAAGCCTGTATAAGGCCTGTATCTAATACACTTATCATCACAGCAGGAGACTTTACCTTCCAGAACGGCGAACGCAAAGCGAATCATAAATCTTAGCAACTTAAAAAAACTATATCGCTATTTTCTTTACCGAGCTACCCTAAAGCCCCAAAGATTGAGACGTCGCGACCGCAAAGGCACTCCAGCGGGGGTTCGATCTCACCAGTGCCTTCCAGTAAACGTCACTTTGACAATTGCGCGTGATTTGTGCAGAAACGTAAATAGAGTTGTCAACTGTCGGCGACTACGGTTTTGGGTTATCTCTGAAAGGGTATCTTATTTTTTCCATCAGATAAATAGAAAGTAGAGCGTGATTTTCGTTTTTTTTATTAAAATCATTTATGAGAATGGCTACATTGATAACGATCTTTTTTTGTTGGAAGTGACATAATAAATAGGTAATGAATAATGATACAGGGTTATTTGTAAAACACCAACAACCTTGCAGAACTTCTTTTGACGTCTATCTAAAAGTAGGTCATTATCATTAGTTCATTACTTTTTCGAAGCCTTTGATTTCATATTAAGCTTCATATTCGCTACTTAAATTATATAACAGCCATTCCTTATATATATTCCTTCAACAACTACATAGATATTATATCAAATCAAATTCATTGAAAACAATCAGTATTACCAATGTATTCCGTAGTTTTACTACCAAAACGAAAATACTCGTATCTTCCATTTATTGTACCCGTCGTCCATTTTGTTGCATTTTTTATAAATCGCATTGTATTGTTTGTCCCGTACAATGTTCAAATAATTCCGTTTAATTTCGTGTCTAAGAGAACAAAAAGTATACGAATATACGAGTACTCATTCATACCATAACATTTTACTACTAACAGAATTAAAAATGTTAACTCACTTAAACCTACAATCTTAAACCTTAAATTAAAGACAATAACAATAAAACTTTATGTTAAATTTAGTAAAACCTTTTCTTACGAGCATTTCATTTCATACGATACGGAAAGCATAGATCGCGGATGCCACGCCCCCAGCGGACCACCTCGGAACTATTTCTGGGGATTTTATGGAGTTTAAATGGCCGTTCGGTAGTGTAAACAGTATGCGATAATTATGTTGTATCGCTACGGTGATTTCCAAAATTATCGCCGTCCAAATGCAGTTTGAAATCGGTGTGACTGAGTGTCAAAGGAGAGCTTACATGGCACTGTTTTTACGTAGCTCCACATCGAACAGAATACGTAAAAGTTCTTTCTTTCTTATCGTATGAGGATAGTGGCCACCTATTGGTGTTAGAGTTTATAAATAGTAGTTAAGTTGTCACTGTTAGTTTATATGCATGTGTTGATTTGAATAGGTACTTAAGGAAATTAATTTTATAAGTAAGAGGCGATAGTTGCCCCTCATGTTTGCTGTGCCCTAGCAGGGCGTCACTTGTACATACCAATATTGTAACACCCATTCCAACTCGTGACTTGCAATAAATGAATATGAATATGAATAAAGCCGCCTGTAAGGCCTCTAACTTGGCTAAACGACTATTAGTTATTAAATTACAACAGCCGGGACAGATGGTTTAACGTGCCCTCCGAAGCACGGAAGCGCTCAGTTGTAATGCCACTTTACGGTCACCTATCCGACATCGTGGCTAGACTTAGCGTTGCTTAACAAACGTGATCGAGTACGATCAGTCTGTCAAGCTTCACCATGAACGCTTGGCAATATTCGCAACAAACGTAATAACTTATATAGGTACTTTTGACAGTTGAATGGGACTATTTAGATATTGTCAAGACATCTGGATAATTTTAAAACTAAAATTAGACACAAAGCATAATTTCACCTTCTTTGAACTAACATATCGCCTGTTAGTTGTTAAAGAAATTGTTCTGCACTTTTCTTATCGTTAGTCGATAGCGCTGTTCCACAAAACCAAAACCCTGCAACTGTAACTAATTCCTGTTACATAACATTTCAGTTGTCTTTAATCTGAAATCGAATTATGCTCGTAATGATTTCACTGGAACCATACTTATATCTATTCTGTGCCGAAACGATAACATAAGAGGAAGTATAAGATTGGCACCGGTAACTGAAAGTTAAAGGGAAATAGGTTGTTGTGGAGTAAAAATTATGAGCTCTAAGAGATTGAGGAACATATCGGTCGTGACCCTATACATAAGATTATCTATGGCTAACCCCAAAGAAAAAACGACAAGGGCAAGAGGATGATCTTGGTCCAAAACTCTCTACAGCGCCATGTAAGCCTTCCCCTATCTATATTAGCGTCGCGACGTGCGGCGCGCTAGAAAGTGGCGAGCGCTCGTAAAATTTTATCGCCTCTAATGGGTGCCCGCGCTGATTTGTTACCAATAACCCCCCTTTTAACCTGCCTTACCTGCCGACTAACGCTTCAAGATTTCGATTGTTATCCAAATATTAGTAATACAAAGTAATTTCTAAGTAAGCGAGCTCGTGTTGTGGTATATGCCTAATTTATGTGTCAAATTGTGTCTGAAAGAAAACTTCTGATGATAATCTAAGCGGCTTTTACGGCATTTAATGGTAATTTCAAATACATCACCGACTTAACCTTACCTTAACTATCATGCAAATAACAGTAGTACAGTTACACGAGTGTCACTGTTTAATTACCTATCTAGGTAGATAGGTGCCGAGACATCGCACAAACTTTTTCCTCTTTTATTGTTATGCAATACGATATTGTACTTTTACTTATAGTACCTATTATTGAATATTATGTGCTTATAGTAAAGAAACATGTAATGATTTATCGCAAATTCCAAAAACTGTTACAAAAAAATCATAATCCCACGGGTAAGGTGAGCGCGCATCCATCACCATGTTTTCGTCGTCACATTATATTTATATCGCGGTGATCATTTGTTGAAATTGAGCCAAATTTCCGGGGTTTTCAGCGCAAAAAGCGCCATAAATTGGCAAATAATCTGCCGCATAACGCAACCTTTGTTTGGCCACACGTGCTTTTAATATCGCGGATGCACAAAAGCCGGATTTAGTCTTTGTGCCCAGCTAAAGTAAACACTCGTAAAAACTGGCTAAGTTTGATAACAATTAAATCATAGGTTCTGTAGGTTTCTATATTCGACTTTTGAGTTGTATTATGATACTTCACAAACTTCGAAAGTTAATTTTTATGTAAAAAATGTAAAAATGTCAGCTATTTTATTCATTTTCAGAAGGAAAGTTAATACCACAAAGTAATGGTATTATGGTAAGAAAATCTATAAACATCTTAAAAACTTAAGCCAATCCTAGGTTCTATAAACCAAACTTAACCAAAAAATTTGTTTCCAAGAGGACTTCTCAAACTTTCGTTTAACCACGTAGAACCCCAAACCCCAAAAGAGCGTGTAACGTTAATAAATTTTATTAAACGATATCCGGACAAAGAGACGTATGTGTCGATTGTGCGACGAATTTGTCGAAACTATGCCCTGCGCCTATTGTCAGAGTTGAATAGCAAAGGAAGCACTTCCGTCGCAGTGCCCGTATCTATGCCCCGAGCGATATCTCGCCATCGATATCTGTTTTTTCGTACGGATCCTAAATTTATACGTTCATTCAAGTACTTGAACAAAAAAACGTGACAGGTATGAATTTTAGAAGCGTTATGATTTCACGCTGCTCTGTTGCGTTTGGTATTTGTAAAAAGTTGTTCTCACATTTTTACGATCGTGGTTTTGCTTTCAAGAATTGTATTGTATTTTATTTTTAATTTGTCTTTTGATACGCAAACATTTTTAAAAATTTCTTTCATCAACGTTGCTGATAAGTTTTCATCTGTCTACGTATAATTATTTTGAACATGACACATTCCTAAATTGTGCTTGTGTTAAAATGGTTTTAAGATATTTAAATGTAACCGTATCAGAAATTTGCAGCGAAAAAAATACATTTTGGTATTAGACGATATTTGGTACCATATTTGGAGCAGTACCTACCTACTCGTACTTTGCTTTTCTGTCGTGAAAAGCACTTGTCCATCAGCCATTTTTGATGTTCCCACTGCTGGGGCCTTCCTTATGGTGGTAAGGAGGATGGGCCATAACCAACCACGCGGGCCCAATGCGTATTGGTGGGTGTTAACGACTGCAAATGCAGCCGGGACCAACGGCTTAACGTGCCTTCCGAAGCACGGAGGAGCCCGAGATAATACATTTTGGTCACCCATCCCGTGACCGACCCTTGCGAACGTTGCTTAACTTCCGCAATCGCTGGGCCAGGCGCTAAACCACTGCGCCACCGAGCTCCACGAAAAGAAAAGCACTTAATTGTTAAGAAATGCCGTTATATGACCTACACACGATATACCTAGTCTCAAAGTTTTCACTAAAAATACCTCAAAACATTTCGGAAAATCTTCTTTAGCGCCGTCTGTCAACCATATCAATATCAGACGCGCGTGGATCGACTGAAACAATCACAACAAGGAAAACCCGACAGCGGCCATTTTCCTCGCGTAACTTTATCATTCGGGGTTCAATAAAGACTTACCAACATACATTCCGGTCGGCGTCCAGGCAACACCGAAAAAAAGAAACGACAGCCGTGTGTCGATGCGTCCATCGACAAAGTACCGTGTATGATACGTGCGGTGACCAAACTTTGGAATTATCTGAGGTTATAGAAAAAGTGCCTAGTTTCCAAATAGGTATCAAAATCTTCAATTATTTAAATCTTTTGGGGACTAGCACTTTTCATTAGATACCTTTAAGAAAAAGAGTGAAAAAAATACAATGTGAAGCAACACTATAAATACTAAATATAAGTCAGAAGTTTTTCCAAACAAACATTGAAAGGAAAATGATGGGTGGTAAAATCTTAGGCAAGAATAAAATTGACTACGACAATGATTACCCGATTTATTTATCCTATAAAAATAATTTTATACCTATCGAATAAATTTTATCCGATATAATATTATTTTAGATAGATTAGTTAATGCATAAATTCCGTATGAAATCAGAGTTGTGCAATATTCGTTCGTATAACAATATTCGTCAATAAATTCAAAGCTTATAAGATTTTCATATGTAGGTATATAGTAAAATGTCCTTGTATTCTACTATTGTTTAAAAAATGTAATTGCTATAAAATAAAATAACATGAGTATAAAACAAATTATTAGCAACTGTAAAATGTCATTTAAGGAAGCCGTGGACAAAAGAAAGTAAAAATCGTTGTCACCCTTATTATTCGAGAAAAAAACCATAACTGAAGCCGGAACAATCGAAGCGAACTTATAAAATATGTAGCTTACTGGCCTTTCGGATTCCACGGGCACTATTTTGACCGCGATCAGGATTTTTAGGGGATGAAAAGTCGATTTCCTTTATGCTTTTTTGGTTTTCAGTACAGATGTCGACGTAAATAATCAATTGCGAACAGATGGTTGCAAGGTTTTGAGGCAAATTTTAATTTTGTAAGCATTGCTTTCAAAACGATGAAAATCGTATATCTATTTTTGTGATTTTAAACCTTGTCAAGAGCTCAATTAATTTTTAAAAAAAGTGCTTTGATTTTCGAAATCAAAATATTGAGTAGAGTCAAAGTTGAAACGGGGCGATAAACAAAAAAATAAGAACAAAAGAAAATCTTTGGACTAACTCAGAAATATAGATTAAAATGTAAATATCAAAAAGGTTATTGTCCTTTACACGGGAGCTGACAGCAGACATCGATACGGCACGATCTTGATGTCTGCGCGGCGCGAGACTTCGTCCAACACACTGTAAAAAAACAACCCATTAGCAAACAGTCATTAATTAAGTGGTTAGAAAACGACAAAATACGCAGTGGCCAGAAAAAAAGGTAAATCTTATTAATATAATGAAGTTGGAACTTACTTTTTAGTTATTGTGGCTTCGGCTGGATTTTAAGAATGGATAATTTTAAGAATGGTGCCATTGCTGTGAAATCATGCATAAGCGCTTGATGAACTCTTAATTAAATTACTTGCCAAACGCTTTTTAGTGTAGTTTTAGTTATATTTTTACTAGAATGAGGATGCAAAAGCTTTTTATAAAATGAAAATTATTTATTGAAGAGATTTTTTTAGATTTTAGGCATTTACAATGCTATTTTTATATAAAAATAAATAAGTATAAAAAATCGACTCACCCGAAGCAGCTCAGAGTAGTATTTTTTCTATTATATTAATTATCATTAATGAAACTTATTTATACAAATTATTTAATGACGGAGATAGCATTAGTATTATGTAGAAAACATTTCAAAATATTTGTAGGTTTCTAGAAAGCTCTCTGAATAGTCTAATCATTTCAATAAAGGCAAACATGACTGATCTCTGCAAATGCAAAACCACTTTTCAGCAGGTAACTATTTTGACGTAATCGCCTGATCGCTCACCCCCCATTAATCATGATTGAAAAATAATGCGAACGGTCAATACATTGTCATTCGTCACAGATTAATTTTCATCGGCGTCCGCGTCGTGTCAGCGCACATTTATAACAAGCAGGCGCCATCATTTTTAAACGTCATCACTAATTTGCCATTGTTTTCCGCTGACGCCACGTTTTTTGCTAAAAACCATAAAGTAGATAAGCCCATTGTTATTTGGGTAGCCCTAAATGATTATAAAACTAAGGCGATGCGTGAAAAAACGGACACGCCAGGGGAATCATTAGCACTTCCGAGGATCGACTATCAATCATTTGGTTTCGCAATACGGCAACTGAAGACAGAATGTGTTGAGATCTTTTGAACATTTGGTAAGGAGATAAGAGTGGCAATACTTATCGGATGTTGGCAGTGACTGTACTTAAGTATAGGAAATAATATAGGTACTTAAAACATACATCTTTCGAATTTAAATCTTAGTGACTAAACGTCGTTTATATTTACAATTCCCACCCGCAGTGAATAATTTGAAAATGTAAATTGCTTAAAGTTTTTCTCCTAAACATCTTTGGCAAGGCAACTGTCTTTGTGACACACACACACACACATACTGCTTATCTTAAATTTACTCAGTAAGAGGTACTTTAATGCACCCGTTTGGTCCATAGTTGGAGAGGCTGGTTATTTGTCATAGGTACAGGTCTTTTCCTAGCATGGAAACCAGTCTCTTACATAGTTTGTATGATTAATCATCATTTTGTATACTTACTTTAAGTCTCAGTACTGTAAGATCTGTGTGAGAGAACAAATAAAGATTTATTTTATTATTTTTATTTATATTATGATGTCATCCGTTGTAAAACACTAACAACCTCGCAGGATTAGATAACTAATAAACATCAAAACAACAACGTTTGTTCTTCGAATTATCAGGAAAAGAAAAAAAAACTACTTTTCCGGAAAAGACAAAAAGACTTTTCATACAAAACTCGATCAGCTATTTGAGCATTTGTATGGAAAATATTTTTTTTTTACTTTTTCGGAAAAGTCGTAGAACAAACGTTGATGTTTAGGTATAATGTCAGTAATCTAGTCCTGCCAGGTTGTTGGTGTTTTACAAATAAACCTATATTCTTAGTATCACGTTAGTACTACTATTATATTACTACTATTATATATTACTATTATATTCTGTGGTATCACTACGATCCTTCAAGATCGAATTCGGATAGCAATTTCTCTTTGTTAAATAAAAATAATAATAATAATAATAATAACATTTATTTCAGATCTCACAAATCCATATTACAATTATAAAGTTACAAAAGAATACAATTAAATTAGATATTAAAAATTAAAAAATAAGTTCATTAATTTAAACAGGCATCTGTTGAGTGCAGTAACGTAACTTTGCATTAGACAAGCAATATAAACTTTTTTTATCAAAGATTGCAAGCAATAAGACTACGATAATGAGATGACAGTCCATTGAATTAGTACATTACTCCTTTGCAGTGGAAGCCTAAAGTACAGACGGTCGTTTCTCCTCGAAACTAGTTTTTATCTTAAAATAAATAAAAACCCTCCATCTCTTTGAATACAAGTCATTGACTTATCATCTTACAATACGAATACCTTCACTAACCATCATTCCTTCCCAATCAAGCATATCCATAAACAAACATCGTACAAAGATTAGTGAAGCCAGACAAAACGTATAAGCCTCCGTGAGTAAAGGCCCTCAAATCCTCGGCCCGCAGCGGCCCGCACGAACCGGCCAGATGTATGGCCCTCAATGGCCATTGTGAATGACTTTTGTGCCTGAGTGGTCGCGGCTAGCGCGTTTGCCGTTGCATGCGACCAGAATAAGCGCCTGGTTAAGACTTAAGTACTTATATCTATGTTGATACATGTAATGTAACGGTCAGTGATCCTGATTGCAAAAGTCATCAGGATCAAGGCAGAAACTGGAATCTCTAAACTTTGTTTCATCCAATCAAAGTAAAAAATTGCAAAGCGATGACGAAGTTCGCAAAAAAAGTTTTGATTTTTAAATCATTATGGCTAATAGCGATTTCATTTAAGTTTCATAAGATAAAAATTAAGTACTTATAGTTTTGAATTTTTATCTTATGAAACATAAACTAAAAAAAACCTTTGGACTTTAACTTTGCATTTACTATTTTCTTATAACTATTGTTTGACATTGTAATATAACCTATAATGGCTACAATATAGTTTTAGAAAAAGCCAGTAAATTGAAAACCCGTCAAAAAGGAAACAAGTCTTTCCACCATCAGGGAGGTGCGACACTCACAGACTAACGTTATTGGCTAAAAAAAACAATATACGTCGCTTTCCTGGTTATAGTGCGTCGGAAACCCTTTTAACGCCATAGGATGACACAAAAGGGCCTCATCAAACGTCCATCTGGAGTCGTCTTCGTTTTGTGCCGGCCGGCGTCGGGAAAAAGAGCAAGAGTATGCGCTGACCCGATCATTAAATAGATTGATGGCACCTGGGCGCTAGGCTCGAGCGATAAATAGTGGCGATTCAGATAATCCGGGCGGCTGGCTGGCTGACGATGGGCGGCATCCATCCTCTTTATTGCGCCGTGCTTTACGGCAGCACTGTCGCCTGCTCGAGGAGTAACTTATGGTTAAGGCACGGACGCTATCTCAGGTGGGCTTTGTTTTTGCTCTAGAATGCATGGCAGAAATAAGAGGAAGTGCTATAATGCTTTAAAAGGCTTGACAAAAGCAGACTAATTTACCTAAGTCCTGGTCAAACAAACTTTTTTTTTTACATTATAATATTTATGTTATGTATGTGTGATAGATTAAATAGGTAAACTTTCTTGGATCATTAGATATTCTTACCAGAATTCATAATTTTTACACGACTTCCCAAAAAACGAGAGTGTTATTAACTATCGGTTTTAGGGTTTGTAATACTTTCCGTCACAGTACCTACGTATCAAGTATAGCAGGCTGCTCTCAGCATTCATTTATATGACAACTTTGATTTGGTGTTTCTAAAAAACAAGATTAAACCTTTTTTTTTAAACATTCCTACTTAGATATAAAATAGTATAGTTAATCAATGTATGCCATACCCACAAATCAGCCGCATTACTATTGCCCTACCTCAATATACGAAATCTTGGCGTCTTCTGTAAACTCGTTTCATTCACCTGAATGCACTGCCATCAAGTTTAGGGGTGGGTTTCCCGTTTCCATTGTAAAAGACGTCTTATTGCTACTGATTTTTTCTAATGCAATAAACTAATCAATCTTTGGGAGGTTTGATCAAAAAATTAACAAAATCTTTTGTTTTTAGGTACAATGATTTTATTATTAAAAAATCTTTTTTAAAAACACGTTTTTAAAACAAACTAAAAATTATAAAAATCAGACTAAAAACACTAAAACAGACTAAAAAGTAAAATATAAAATATTTATATTATAAAAATAACCCTACTATACAGATTTTTTTTCGCCTTTTGTACATTATTTTACTGTAGTACACTAAAGAGATTAAATAATTAAATAAAAAATTTAAACCTAAAAACGTGGGGCGCATTTTGTAAAATTGTTTTTAGCATGTCATAAAATCGTTCGCAAACTTTGTGGACAAACAAACAAACGAGAAAGCAACCTAATAAAAACGTGTTAAAATGATCTATGAAAGTGAAAGTGAAACAAGCTTTATTTAAATAAACTTAATTATTAAGTACTTTTTGATGGAATGACCAAGTAATTGGTCATGTTGCTCAGTTGAATCATACTAAGTCATGGTTTATAGGACTCTACATCCACGCCAGAAATCTTATAAAAATAATTAGAAGTTTTTTCCACATTACAAAATGGCATCATGCAGCGAACATATTGTGTTTTTTTTTTCAAAAAATCTATAGCCAGTCACTCGGAGTGATGTAAGGATTCTAACGATACCTCACACATCCAAATTTGCTCAGGTGTTTAGAAGTTATGGTGGAATAAAGAAACTCACATACATACAAACATACAAGAACCCTGAACACAATAACCTCTTCTTTTTTTTGGGCAGTCGTCTAAAAATTGTGGTTGAATGTAGTATTACAATTTTAATTTTTGTATAAGTTTACTGCTTGAAAATATGCAAGAATAGTTAGTTTTAATTATTAGTCTATCTATAGGAACAAAACCATTGCAGCTCGTTCAATTTTGCCTCATAATAAAGGAAATCCAACACAAATACGAAACGGCGCGGCGAGGTGAAACAAAAGTGTAATGGACATCCGCACCAAGGCGGGCAGATCTGACCCGGGCGGCGCAGTTCCGGTCAAGTCGCGGGTGCCTCCTGGCTTCCGCCGGGCCAATTTGGGCACATTCATGCGGAGGGAAAGGGTGGGGGCAGTAAGGGAGGGTCAAGACGTTTGATACTTTACATAATATTGCAAGTAGTCTTGTAAGTGCTGAAAGGTCTGGTATAGCATGAGATAGAATTAATTATAAAAATAAAACAACAACTAACGTCATAGTTGCTTCTAATAATGTAAGTCTGTTATTTTGAAAGATTTTTGTTATTACAAAGATGGTTTATAACAACGCAAGTAACGTAACATTACAACTTTTGGGACGTACACACTTTTATTATGGTGCTTATTAGATTCGGCAGGTTATCAGATTAAGTGAATAGGAGAGCTGGGAGAGAATGCTTTTTTGTAACATTTGATTTATAAATGTACAATAAAGATATTTAAAAAAATAGATAATTAATATTACTAACATAAGTATAATAGCAAAGATTTTTAGTTTACATCACCAGATAAAGCCAGTAGTAAGTATTATGGGATTCAGTCTGTCATTATGTAAATATTTTATTTATTTGCCCCAAAACTAATTGATATGTTAAAGTATGTTATAGCTTCAATGTTTTATTTCCAGCACCAATCAAACCTATATTAAAAGAAAACACATTAATTTGCGTACAGCTGTTTAACCGCAGTTTTTTTCCTTTCCGAGCAACCCATTATCCACATAAGCGGGAGTAAGTACCGACATTTATTTAGTAATTTCCTCGTCATGCCTCTCACCGCACAATATGAAAACAAAGGGTATGTCCTGTGAAATCCACACGGCGGTCGCCAGCAGCTCATTAAGGAGTCAGGAGGGCAAAAAGTCTGTCCCTCCCATCCTTTTTGCAAAAAGAGGCTTAATTAGGGCTCCTGCGGTAACCCTACCCCTGTAACTTTTAATAAATGTTCGAGATACTTATTTAACGGGTAGGTGTGTATATGGCTTAACGGCGATATGGACCGGATGATGGCTGGCTGGTTCGAGATAAAAAAATAAATGTTACCCCGAAAAAAGGGATGGTTTTAAAATGTTGAATACAGGCCGATTGTCGATTTTAGTCCGATGGTTCGCAATTGAAGTGACGAGAGACACAATAGTGAAAAAAAGTTGTTTATTCCTGGAATATTTCGAATAGCTGGTATGCAATATAAATTAATACAAATCGGTTATTCTTTAATTGTGTTACGTTTGTGTAATGTAAAGCATAGCATTAAAAAGCAAACTCGGAAGTCACTTCAAATCTCACTTCACTGCGCGGGAATTTTAAATTATAAATGAGATAATGATAGGCTGTTTTTAATCACAAAATATTTTAGATAGCTACGGTAGCTACCTAAAATCTTTTGAAATCGGAAATGTAGCTTATATTCAGCTAAAATTTAATGATAAATAATTCCCCCGAAGTGAAGTGAGGTTCGAAGTGAGATGCGACTTTGGATACAGAATCGACAGGCTGAAATACTTATTAGTAAAAAAATAATTTTATGTAAAAATAAGTCCTAAGCACAAAGATATACCCAATCGAGATTCGCTAATTGTGAAGGTCCTCATTACATGTTTGGATGGATCCCCCTCATTCCCACGTACTTGCGCGTGTGCCCATTCACCAGACTTCATGGGAAGGTATTAAATACCTCGGATCGTTGCGCAAACGCAAAATCATGAATGAAAGATTTGACCATCCGATAGCGTTGTTACACACCGCACCATTTTAAAAAGACCTGCAAACCTTCCGTATTTCAAGGGGAAATCAAGTATAGCACAGATCAAGATTTAACGGTTGATAATTTTAAACAGAGTTATATTTTTATCAGCTCCATCTGTCGGTGCAGTGACAGATTATCTCATAATGCGGATGGGGGAAAAACACAGGAGCATTGTTATTTTTTTTGGCTCCACCATTCTCGGTTATTGTTGAACTGTTTAATTTTATGGGGCTTTTTAAGCAAATGATACGGTTTTATCGTCGGATCTCTATATGGAGATGGTATCGTGTACGTTACCTAGAGGTATCATTTGCGAGGATTACTAATAGATCTGTTTACAGATACGTGTAGTAGAGGGTATGTATTGTGATTTTTTTATGCATAATTTTGGTTTCTTTTCCATTGTCAATGCAGTGCTTAGAAAAGTAGAAATTAAAAGATGACACGTATGTATACACATATTTGGTATAGCTTTTTCTCCGAATTTTGTAGGTATATGGTGAGAAGCATAAATACTTAAGGCCAGTATATTCCAAAAACTCTGACTCTGTCTTTTTATTTAAGAGTAATGGAAATAACCTCACTTTTTAATTTTTTCAAAGTTTTTGTTGTTATTTTGAGCATAAAGACACTTTTTAAAAAAGTAACCGTTGAATATTCTTCTATATGTCATTACCTATTTTTCAATATATTTTTCGTGAATAAGGGATTGATAAACTTTAAGTATTATCCAAAAAATATAAAATTAATGAAAATTTTCTTTGTATTTGCATATTTTTTTAATCGAGTGAAGATAAGAATATAGTATTTTTAACCGTAAAATAATCAAGATCGTTAATGAAACTTCAACATATATTTTTATCTGTAGTTATGTAGCTACTCTAAAAAATAAAAAAAAATAAAAATGGATTTATTTACATTCTTACATTCAAGTTCCCGCTTTTATCCCTCTCGTACTTCCATACCGCATACTATACATACATTCATCATCTTTCTTACCTTAGCAGTTGGGTTTACTGCCTATTTATATTATCCTAATTTTACTATTAACTATTTATTTATTTATTTCTAATGTACAGGGGTTCTGAAGGAACGCATCACATGGAGTTTATTGTGCATATTTCTTTTTACATTTTCCTTATCTCTAATTACTTACCTACAGGTTGTTTTTGACTCTATTTACATTTTTCTTATTAGCTTATTACATTTTATTTATTTCCAATTTTCTTATTTCTAATTACATTTCTTATTTTTATGACATTTCTTTGTGAATGAATTTACTCTTATTGTAGGTACTTTAGTAATAAAACATAGAATAGGTACGTCTTATGGTAATAGGGTGCATTTAAATCTCGATCCCAACTCTAGTGCAGTGGGTCTAACGGGAATCGCAATTTCCCGTTCGACCCACCAGTTCTTCAATGCCCACTCAGCCGCATGCGGCCGGACAACAATATAAAATTTATTGTGTCCCATTTTCCAGGCGTTGTTGAAGTGTGAACGACAATGTTATTCTCTACATTTTTATGATTCCATGAATATACATTTATCTTTACTATTAACATTGACACGAACAGTCATTCTGTTTTAATAGTCGCCGCATTCAATTTACATAGCAATAAGATGGAGTCAAGTCGGGAAACTTGTTCCAAGTTTGTATTCGTCTTTTCTTACAGTGGGAAAGAATACTAAGGGGTGACAGGTAATGATATGTTATTAAATTAGTCATTTAAAAACTAATGGTATCTAAATACAATATAGTTAATAGGCACTCGTATCAGAAAACTAACTTTTTTATAGAAAATTATGTGCCGGTGGAGAAGAAAAGTCTTCCCAGAAATTATTTTTTATTTATATCTAAAGAAAAAATAAACAAGATCACTTCATACATAATAAATCTTCGTACCTTGTTTATTTAAAAAAAAATAGTTAGGTAGGTACCTACTCAACTACATTTTAGTCTTGAAAGTCTGGTATTTTTTGTAGTTATTTTTTTTGTCTTTGAGCTATATAAAACTAAAGAAATTAAAAAGTTTCAAAAGTATAAGTAATTTTGTTTGTTAATACCCTGTATTAAATCGAATAACTCCCCTTTTGGTAGTATTATTAGATTGGTCTCGGCCAAAACCCTAGTCGTGAGGTCAAACATTAAAATCAGGATTTACGAACTGTGACTGGGATGTATCCATGCCGAAGTGATTTGCATGGAAATATGGAAACTCTGCGTCTCACTCAGCCATCGACGGCGTCAATGGAGGTGCCATTTGATGGTGTAATTTGGGACAGGAACGTAAAACCGGCCAGGGGGTCTAAGAAGGCCAGATTGTAGATGAAACATCCTTTGCTACTTAAAATATTAATTATTGTATCAAATGAACACGAAAATGCATGGTAAATATTAAATTTTTTAGTGGTATTCATTAATTTAATGTGATAATGATGATTTTTAATAATGTATTTTGCCTTTTTGCATGCTGAAATATTCAGCGAAACATGTTGAACTTTTTATTTTATAACATCGACGTTGTACCATACCGTGTTTCTTGCAAAATAAAATTTATGATTATGATTATTTTATGATTATGATTTGAAAACTCTAAGTAGATTCCTGGACCAAAATAATTATACCTATCGATCGAGATCGATAGTGTTTTTAATTCTTCTTGTTATTCATAAACTTAATGATTGTCATGATTTGGAAAATAAAACATTTAGGTTTAGGGCCTGTTTCACAATCAAAAAGTAAGTTCTGAGTAGGTTACTTGACATATAATTTGGCATTTTTTTTCCATATCACAAAGCTGGCAAAACATCTGTCAAATAAGCTACTCGAAACTTACTTTTTGATTGTGAAACAGGCTTTTAGTAACAATATTATAATCTATACATATAAAACTCTTAATTGATTGACTGTTGGGATACGCGTAGAGCCCTAACGGCTGAAAATAGAGACACATTCACTTCTCAAGCTTACGCGCTCACTAGACATGAAATAAAACACTTTTAACGGATACTAGCGCGGTTTTATTGAAAGTACTTTGGTAATTAGTTGGTATTTGGTCTGATTTTTGATTTTCCCGACGTTTCGGCACCTTTGCAGCTGCCGTGGTCACGGGGGACTGAAGCTACTTGTGAGCCTACCCTCAAGCGATGAATTTTTTAGAACGTTCAGAAATTAAAATTTATCAAATTTAATTAGTTTAATTTTGGTTTGGTTTTAATTTAATTTTATATGTTAAAAAGAGAGAATCTACTGAAACTACTACCATTTCAAAAAATTGGGAGGCCCCTCCAAGAAAGAAATGGCGAAAGAAAACTTGGAGAGGAAGGCCGACCTCCGTCTTTTATATTAATTAATTTATTTGCAAAAGGAACTAACCGTATCATTAGATCTTACAGTGTGTGTTTGGGGCTTTAGCTTGTGAATGATGGGGTCCCAAGCTGGTGGAATTTTCCAACCATCATCTCTATTGAAATTAGGATATTTATTTATTTCGATAGCCTCGCGGAGCATTCTAGGAATGAATCTACGTTCCCTAGCAAGGATTTGGGGTTTGTCAAATCTAATATAATGGTTGGGCCCCTCAAAGGCGTGTTCACTCACTGCAGACTTGTTATCGCGCCTATGTTTCATGTCAGCTACATGTTCTTTAACCCGGGTCCCTATGCTTCTCTTTGTTTGCCCGATGTAGGAGAGCCCACAGTCACAATCTAGTTTGTAGACGCCTGCGGCTTGAAGGGGGATATTACACTTGACAGGTCGTAAGAATTGGTTGATCTTCTTCGGCGGCTTGAAGTAAGTTTTGATTGACGCTCGCTTCAGAATGTTTCCAATCTTGTCAGTGACACCCTTCAAGTATGGTAGGATGGCAGGTTGACGCTCTACTGTGGCTGTATATAATAGAGACACAATTTTTCATGGTGTAGGTGAGCACTAAGAAAGGTTTTTGGAAAATTTATCCCCTAAGAGGATGAAATAGGGGATAATTCCACAGCATTATAAGAATTCTAAAGATTTCTAAAATGTCCACGCGAACGAAGTCGCGGGCAAAAGCTAGTGTAACATTAATCTTGCCTATTTAGTCTCCCAGATTTATGAATGTTTGCCAGAAGCTTTATTGAATGTTGTGGAAAGGGACATACGTTTATAGGCACATTGTGTGTCGTATTTATATGGTGTTTGGTTTGGTTTGGGTTATAGCTTTTGCATGAACAAATTATTTTGGCTTGGATCATTTGAAGGTTATGAATGTCATAAATTAACTACAATATTTTGTAACATTTTTTCATCCAACACGTTAAATACAAACGTTTTTTTACTGTGCAATTTGACAACTTTTAATCAAGCTTTTCTGGGAAAAAGCTCTAATGAAATATTAAGTCATAGTGGATTGTGTCCTATGCATTTGAAAAGGTAAATCAATCGTTTAGTCTTATATTTTCATAAACCTATAGAGCAAATAAATTATATTGCTTTTCACAACTAAGTTTAAATGTATGCATTTTAAACAAAACGAAAATTTTAAGCAAAATGTGGGTGCTTGACCCATTTCATTTTGTTGTTTAAGTAGATATAGGTTTAATACATACAGGCGATTATACTCTGCTATTGATAGAATTTTTGATAGGAAGACTTGTTAACCTGAAAATAATGTCTAATGAGTGAGCTTCTACTGTTTGTCCTTAATACTACTTACATCACTCAGCCTAAAAACTTCTTCTCAAAATTTTGCATAGATAGATACGATTTACCAATCACAAAATCTGTTTCTGTCGTGTCGTGTGTATCACGCATCGACACGATTTTTTTTCCATTTTAATTACAAAGGGAATCCGTGGTGGCCACAGCCATAAAATTGTCGCGCTGAAATTTGTCCATCAGCCGGCTGCATCCATACGCGGTACGGTTATGGCTGAGTAAAAATATCGAACACGGATTTATGTATCGATATTATACGTACATAAATTTTAATACGATTTGAATTATGGTAGAGAACAATAATGTAAAACTATATTTTTCATTAGATCATTAGGGGTGTGGTAGAGAACGAACGATGACAGGGACACAGCTGTAATCAGTGTCTGGTTTCTTGGAACTATCAAAACTGAGCTAAATTCCTTTTTACCCGACTGCGGGTTATGTATTTCGCGCGTATCTTGTAAGTATGTTTGTTTGTATGTAATATTCTTTATTACCTCATATCTCTCAAACGGCTGAACGGATTTCTATGATTAAGATATCGTTAGATTGGTCTTTTCAGCCCAAGTGTTCTTAAGAAGGTGGCGTTATAAAAAAACCAACATGGCGGCTGTACGGTGCTAGTATACGTAGTGAAAAAAAAATTTTTTTTTAGAATACTGCAATATGGGTGTCAAATTAAAGGGCTTATTATAAGGATTTCAAAAAGGTATATCATGACCGTAAAATATAATAACTAAAAAGAGATAAATAAAAAAATAAATTAAAAAAAATTAAAAACCCGCCTGCATAAAAAGACAAGTCGACTGAAAAGATGGAAACAAGATTAAATAAATATTAAAGGCAACATGTCATAATAACATGCAGTCGGAGGCATATAATTCAATCATTCATAATGTCACTTTCTTTATGCATGCCTCCGATACGACTGCATGTTATTATGACATGTTGCCTTTAATATTTATTTAATCTTGTTTCCATCTTTTCAGTCGACTTGTCTTTTTATGCAGGCGGGTTTTTAATTTTTTTTAATTTTTAGACTGCCGTTGCTGCACATCCTGGTACGGTATCTACTATTTATCTTAGTCAATGTTTTAGTTTTAAGTTTTCTCTTTTGTAATAATTGTAATGCTTTTTTGTTATGCTCATATCGACGCTTAAGAACCAAGACCATCTATCTACACTTTTGGCGATTTTTACTTTTTTTTTTTATTATTTTCCAAATATACATTTAAGCTAATTACAAAATTTTCAGTCGCCAAACTGCAATGACAGTTTGTAGGCGTAGCGCTTATTTCTATATTAATAATTCTATGTACTTAATTGCTATATACATCGCTTGTTTATTTTTTTATTACCTTTATTACTTGAATAATAAATAATATCATGCAATATCAGTCACCTCAAATTCGCATTAAATAAGGAGTTATGAGAAAATACCAATACCACCTAAGTAACTAATTTTAACTGAATACCAGCTATCTACAGTAATTTCAGAACTAATTAAGCTTTTGTTTGAAGAAAAAAAAAACTTTTTTTCGTCTCCTGTGAAGTTGACTTTTTGTAGATATAAGGTCTTGGTTCTTAAGCGTCGATATGTTTTTTTGTTGTTGGTGTGTGTTGTAGTGGTTTCTGAATAAATCACTATCTATCTAAATCTAAATATTGACATCAATGACGCGCGACGTTGGAACATTTTCCGTGTCAATTTATAATGGCGAGGCTGCTTGTTTTATTATTCATGTTATCAGCGGACACAAAGTTTTTGATTTTATTTTGTTAAAAACAGTTTGGTACAAAGTTTATTATTTGTCTTCAAGCTCACTACTAAATAACCTATGCCCACTAACGTTAAAAGGAACATGACTTTATATGTGGTATTTAAAAGTTTGTAACTTAAATACCACTGAGCTGACCGAGCTACTGGAGTTATACAACGTGTTACATAAAATCCAAGCCGAATATAATAGATAGGGACCAACAAACAAATCATTTTTTTAAAATCGCGAAAAAAATATCAGCTGTTTCATTGCTGTTTCGTTATTATTTTTTATTAAAGCAGGTTGATAGTTAATTATTTTTACGCGATTTCAGATGGCCCCATCCCATAGTAAAAATTGTTCAGTTTGATGGCTCCTAAAGTCCATGAAATTATCTGTCAACTAAGTTAATTGGAACTCATCCTGAACCTATAGAACAGGATCTTAATTTTCATTATTCCAAATCTAAGTTAGTTCAGCGCCAAGTACTCAATTTTTTAAATATTTTTTTATATTTGACAACATCATACACATTGCTCCGATTCCAAAGACTCATTATTATACTATGTCAGCGCAATATATCGTGGGACGAACCACTGATTTTCTCATATCAGTACAGTATCTCAGCTCTTGTACGTTACAATGACGGACTTTTTGAGCAAGATTAGTGAGTACCCTTTAGCATGAACAGAAAAAATTACGCGCGTAAAACCCTTTGATAGAGTAATTTTGTATAGAAAATTTGTACGGTGATATCTACCTCCGAAAAGCGAAATTATTTATTTCATAGATAATTACTCAATTGAGTACTTTTACGCGCGTTTATTCTCTCGATAGATGTTAGTGCTAAGGATACAGAGCTCAAAGAATAAGCCACCAAAAGACTTCTTGCATTTTTTAATTAATATTTAAAAAGGTTAAATATCCATTGGAAATTAGTTCGCAGCTGCGAGGGGGTGGGAACAGGCAGTTGGCTGCATTGTGCCCCCCTCCCGCCCGCCCTGCATCGCATCCCGCGAGAGTTTGTTTTTCGGGGCAAATAGCTATAGGCTTGATAATGGCCTCGCGCGGTGCAATTACGGAGCGATGGTTACTCCACTTAATATATGTACTCCATTTAAAGTAAGTTTTAGCTTTGAATCCAGCTGTTTTGTTAAGATTTTTTTTGTATAACTTACTTTTCTGTGATTCAAGTTCACGTTACTATATGAATATGGGGCCGTATCGCGCAAATTTTCAGCAATAAAACCAAAGCTAAATCGTTACTGTTTCATGTTTCGTTTACAGCAAAATACTCGCTTTAGTTTTGTTAAAATTGTTGTTGGAAGCTATGCCTAGCGAGCCTAGAATGCCAATCTTGGACAATTTAATGGAAATATAAAGCTAAACCATAGATTTTCAGGTAAATATAACCTATGTGATAACGTAACGGCTTTGGTTTTATCGTACAGAAGTAGCGCGATTGGGCCACAGGGAGCGAAAGCTTATTTTTGTGTAAATATTTACAATGTTTGTTTAAGATAATTGCGGATAAAAAAAATTGAGTTCTGATAGAAACTTTCTTGCTTTCTGTGCAAAAAAAAAAAAAAAAAACATGGCTCCACACTAGTGCTAAGGACCACTTGCAGGCAAAGCAGTTATGGTATTCATAAAAAAGTAGTAATCAAGCCGGCAATTAAATCTAAGTGTTCAAAAAAATATGAGGTGCAAGTTCACAGCCTATAGTTTCAAAGTAATGATGAGCTGGGATACAGCAGCGTAGACTGGAAAAACACGGTTTTTCATTATTTCTTAATGAAAAGCTATGCCCATATTAATAATCAAGTAAATATTAGTAGGTAATTTATGCTAAAAACAAACGAGTAAACATTATTATGGACTGTTCTTATGACGGTATTTATTTGCTGGCTCGAAATATAATGTGCGTCTGAACTGAGAGCCCATTTTTTAAGTCATTGCGAATCAAATTGAGACTTATAGTGGATTCAGTAAACAATTCTAAAAACTTCATTTATATTTTAGAATCCAGTTAGGAATTTCTAACATAGATTCAGACTCAGACGATACTTTCTGAGATCTAAGCTATGCCTATCATTGCAACCGTCTACATTGAGTGCCCAACACATTCCGTTATAAAAGCTTTAATTCACGTTTAAGAAATTTTTGAACCATTGCTAATTGCTAGAATTATTAACTGGATCCTCTATAAGTCTCAATTTGATACTAAAACGCAATGATTTAAAAACTGGGCTCTCAGTTCAGATGCACATGTAACAGAGCAACCTTCACTCTCCCAGCGTTGCGCCAGAGTGGCGGATGGGTTTTGATTTTTGTAGTTTCGTATTATTTGCGTATTTATCCGCCCGCCGGCCGGCAGATACATTTATTTGCGCCGATCTCCCCCCCTACCCCCCCCCCGTTCGATTGATCGCGATATCATTGCGTTAATAGGTACAGAGCGATCGCGCGGTTCCGTCACATGGGTACACGAGAATTATAGCGGAAACGCAGCTTAAAATCGAACGGCTTTTTAGCGCGTTAATAAGTGAACGGTCACATTGTGCCGTTGGTGTAACGATAATCAATCTTCTGCAGTAACGATTTGTTCGATTTTTAACGATTATAAATAACTTTTCTGTCATTGAGATGGCAGAAAAGCCTTTAAGGTGGTACCCTGAGCGAAAGTGGCGCCGCGGTGAATTATATTTAATATTATAATTCTAATACCACAATTTTAAAAATGTTTATCGTGGAGATTTTAGGACCCACAGTCTAGTATTTTTAGACAGTATCGTTACATTCCCTCGTAGTCACTGCTAGAAGTAGATAGCAAAACTGCTAAAAGTGGCCGATTTTGACACATTTGCTATCTACTTCTACGAATGACTACGAGGGCATGTAGTGATACCTTCTAAAAATACTAGACCATTGGCCCTAAAATCTCCACGATAAACATTATTAAAATCTTTTTCTATTAATAACTTATTAAATACAAACCTCCGAGGGCGCCACTTTCGGTCATACAACCGCCTTAAGTTACGGATGCCCACGTTTAAATGCAACAATAGTTGACTAAAAAGTAGGTACTGCATTCGAACTCTGAATATATTAACCGAAAATGGAAATTAATTGTGGCAAGTAGGTACATCAGAGAAATATAAAAAATAATAGTTGGCTATCCAATGCTACTGTCATTTTGTATATATACAGTCTTCCAAATAACCATCACAGCACTTCTTTAAACATCGCAGAGGCAAAAGGGACATTTTTTGTCAAACTTTATTACGTGCGAAATACCGCACTGAACTACCTCCTATCAATCATAGTAAAACAATTTCTGGGTAAGTCGAGATGGCACAAACAAACATTAGGCCGAAAAAAAATTCAAACAAAGGCCCAGTATGTAAATTAGCATCTAAAGAATTATAAACGTGCTCCTTAAAAGGGATACGGTTAAACTTTTAACCAGATATTCGTCAAAGCGTTTAATGTTCAAAAAAAGATTTGTCACATCCAGTTGTCAAATTTAAAAAGCTGCCATTATCCGCATTATGTTATGTTGGGGGCATAAAATAAAACATTTCAATTTGGCGATCCGGTTGCGACCCCATTTCAAATCTGCATTGCATTGTGGGTCTGCGGGACCCCATAGTAGTAGTTTCGGGTACTGGCGCGAACAAAGCGTGTTTTGACTTAGGAAAAAAGAAGATAGGTCATACAATGTGATTAGCCTAAAAATGGAATGTTATGTCAAAAATCAGAGCAGATGTGCTTTTGAAAAGACATTTTGAGTTGCGAGTTTCTTTAAGTTTTACTTCACACGAGTAAGTAAATAAACAACTTAAGGCCGATGAAAATTAGCAAAAAAATATTGTAGATTGTATAGTGATAGAAATGGGAGAAGCACAACTTGCGAGAAACTGGTAAAGCTAAAAGAAACTTAGTAAACACAAACATAGTGGAAATGTTGTAATAGTACGTTATGAGACAAGTTAGCTTAGGTTGCTCATTGCACACAAGGCTGTGGGTTGCAGTCCGAGCCGTAGGCAAGGGCGTAACTCAGCCGAGTGTGCAATAAGCAAGAGCTCACGAGTTTCATACGACGTTTTTCAACACATTTGCGAGGAAATAACAAAGTAATTTACCACAAAGTAATTTACAACAAATACGACAAATACAAAATAATATGATAATTTGGGAAAAGGCGCGCAGGTTTTTTTTTTTTTTTCACACGCCCAACGCAAGAATATTTTGCGAACAAAGGGGTGAAGCCTACTTCAAAGTTATATTTTAAGTCATCATCATCATCATCATCATATCAGCCGCACGACACCCACTGCTGGGTATAGGCCTCCCCTAAGGATCTCCACGACGATCGGTCCTGCGCTGCCCGCATCCAGCGGCTTCCCGCGACCTTCACCAGATCGTCGGTCCACCTTGTCGGGGGCCTACCCACCTATATTTTAAGTGATAAAATGCAAATATTTTAATATTTTATAACAAAATTATTATGAATTATTTAATAATAATAAATATTTGTTTGACTTAATTAAGGACTTACACATTTATTTATTCCAAAAATGTATAACAATTTTCACCAGCATAAAACCTCTTTGTTGTTACTAAAAAAAATAACTGTATTACCCGGCTAAATTGGGAATGCTCTGTTTACTCGCATAGAACTTGCAGTAAGGTAGGTACTAATTTAACTTTGTAGGGTTAATTCTATTACGTACAAGTGTTTTATATAGTTATTGCACGCGTTTGTTATATCTCGGTTTATGGCCCTAATAACAGCTGATAAGTTTCTTGCGCCCGTTCTTCTTGTCAGCTAAAAAAGTCTGGAACGGGTGGTAGGAAAATATAGACGATTCAAAAGTACTTAACAATTAAGTTTATTTGAATAAAGCTTATTTCACTTTCACTTTCACTAAAAACGATGTATTAGGGCTCACTTTACGAGCAAGTGTGTTGAAAAACTTACTATGATATTAATTTTAGTAAAGACATATTTTGTAAATCTAGAGACCAGACAATTTAGAATCTAGTTTAACATTGAAACAAAACGATAGGTAAAGGTCCAGACTTGCAGACAAGTGATAAGTAATAATGTAAAAGATTCGAGTAACAAAGCATTAGAAAAATCTGTGGAAAACTATGTAAAATGATTTTCCTATTTCTTGAAAATGATGCCACTACGGTTTATCATTACAGTCGGATATAAGTATTTAGACATTTATTAGACTTAATTAATTCCTAATTTTTTAAAACTATGCCCCACTATAAAGAATCGATTGAACTTGCGTACACGAGTGTCCCCGCAGTGGTACCCCAAAACGCAGTGTATGCTTGGTTAGGCCCGCGCCTCCCCGCACAAGAAAGGGGTAGTTAGCCGCTATTGTCTCGCGCCCCGCTATGGTTGCGAGGCATGTGCTGACAAGAGAAACTAAGTAACTGGTTCCAGGAATCTATCTAATTATGTAAAATTAAGATTATAAAAATATACTTTTTTGACGACCTGAGTGGTGCAGTGGTCAACATGCCGCCTACCACGCAAGAGGTCCTGGGTTCGATTCCCGGCCGGGCAGAAATTGAAATGATGAATTTTAATTTCTGTGACGGGTCTGGGTGTTACTATGTATAATAACTATAATATATTTAAAAGAATATAAGTAGTATATTAGTTGTCTAGCGCCCATATTACAAGCTTTGCTTAGTTTGGGGCTAGATGGCGATGTGTGAAATTGTCCAAGCATTTATTATTTATTTTATTTATACTAATGAATTATCATCCAAAGTTAAACATAATTTTAATATTATGTGTATGTTTTCCAAAACATTGGGAAAAGAGTAAGATAATGATTTAATTCTGTACCCCTAGCACGAACATCTATCGAGAAAAAACACACGTAAAAGCAGTCGATTGAGTAATTATTTTTCGGCAGCGGTAGATGGCGCTGTACAAATTTGCCATACAAAATTACTCTGTCGAATATTTTAACGATACGTGATACGGGTACAGATTCATTTTTGTTATTTTATTAGAGTTTAGCTTAGCTGTTATACCAAAGCGTGCAGTAGGCCAATTATTAAATTTTATCTTATTAACTTTCTTCATTCTAAAAAATTAATAGACACTATCGATAATTTAATTAATAACAGATAGGTCCAAAGAACATATAGACAGACATCCAATAATATATGACACCGAGTATTTATTTATATTCTACCATGAGTGTAAATACACAATTAATAGCAATATCTTCGTGTTAATTTTTTATTAGGTAGGTAGGTGCTACTTGCTACACCGTGAAATACATATTCATAGCTAAAGTACTTGTTGTATGGTCTGTGATAGCTTATTAAAATTGTCATATTACCCCCCGTTCAACATTATTTTGCTGATAATTTGATACGTTTGTCATAATCATAAGGTATGCAAATTGTATTTTCATTATTTCTACTCAATAAACTATTTGATTTGATTTGATTTTGATCACCATTTGCGGGAGTGGATTGCTAACCACATCTTTATTTGCTTTTACCTCGTTTTGAATTACAACAGACTCACTCGCCCGTGTGGCGTGCCTCACTCCCCATAAAGACGCGATACAAGGAAACACTTAACTCTGTTGACACTACACTTTAGCACTGATTTTACTCCCATATGGGGTGCAAAGTTCAAATGGCGAAGTTAGTATGAAAACTAAAGCGTAGGTATTAAATATTTAGTTTCTAAAGTATTTCGACTAATTTGGCCAAATCACACGCAGATATCCGCTGGTTTTCTTTTTTTTCTGTAAAATATTTTAATTATTCCGTATCAAAACTTTACTTATTGTATAATGTCTTACTGCACTCACTTTACCATTTTTAATTTTTTTTAGTGAATGGACATTTTAATCGGAAATAAGTAGCGTAGTATTATTTAATTCTACTTTAGATAGAAATATAAAATACTTACAAAGAGAAATTATAACAGACAAAAAATCTAAACATCATACTCATCGTGTTCCGGTAAATTTAACGACTACAAAATTAATATCCGACGTCACGAGTCCATACAAATTACGTCTACAACAATAGGAAAGAAAAACTTTATATCGAAACAGTAGCGCGGCTGTAATGAATGGGCACCGTATTATAACCGGACTGCAAATCTAGTTTGGAGGGGAAGGGTGCGGCACGTTCGGTGAGCCTCCATGGCTAGCCACTCACCACACTCTGGCTTGTACTGTGCCCGCACTAACCAGAAGCGAAACAACAATAACCTTGAAACAACACAGTTAAAATTCAACTCTAAATTTCAGTCACAAAGTTGAAATTTTTATTGAAATAAAATGTCAGTTACAACGTTCTACTTTTGACGGATAACTGAGATCGCTATAACGTGTTCTTTGTCGTTTCAGCCACGTCCCTCTCACACAATGGCATACTTATTAGGGATTTAGTCCAGATATTAGTTGGGGAAGTCTGTATTGTTTGGATTTTAATAGAATTCGACTGCACCCCAGGCGGTTGGGTATACGCACTGTTGTATGCTTGCAGATGCTGGCAATGTTGTCGTGTTGGAATAGAATTTGTTCTAGATCGCGTTTCGTTTTAGCAAAAGGATTAAGTAGAATAAAACGCTTCTTAAAATTTAAATATTAATTATGATTAAGATTATTAATATAATTGAAAAATATTAGAAAAAATCGACTCACCCGTAGCGTCCCGTCTGAGCTGCTACGGGTGAGTCGATTTTTTCTAATATTTTTCAATTATATTAATAATCTTAATATAAAAATAGCATTGTGAATGCATAAAATCTAAAAGTTTAAAATTAATTATGACTATTTTCTCTTTTTATCTTCTCGTCTATACGCAAAGCAGCAATTTAACAAAAGGAGCTACGAAAAACTTATCAATTATAAATTTTACAAATTCGTATTTTTTATTTAGCTTAATTTAGGAGCCGCGTTTGAAATTAATACGTGAGTACATCACAAATTCTCAAATAATGTAAGTTACCTAGATATGAACTATGAAAAAAATGTTATATCCATAATTTGGGGATAGGGCAAAGAGGCCGGATAATTTTGCTGATTCACAAATCATCCACCAGTCGACGCACTACCGCTAATTTAGCGCTAGTGTAGATGTAGACCTGTCATATTGTAATTTTCTATGTGTTTGCTATCAATTTTTGGATGTTAGAAGCGAATTTTCGTAATAAATATAAATTTTTCTTCTATAAAAATTTTGTTTTCTTCAATATTTAATTCGTTTGCTGTCCGACTTCCATAATAATTATTCATTAGTATCAAACATTTTTAGATAAAATTTAAAATAAAAGGGAAGGGCTCCAGCAGCAGTAGCGCCACCAAGCGGGATAATTTTGTGACATCCCGCCATTGAAAGAGATTGCAACGCGCTGTGTATGAGTAAATATCTCGGTATAAACAAAAAAGGTTTTACATTTCGTATTCCCCGATATAAGTTTTCGTAACGGCGGATATTTATAGTTGGATGCACCGGGATGACTGGGAGATCGGATCGATGCCCCTCTATCACACCCTTATTGAAAATTATAACAATGGCACACCAATGCAGCCCTCTTGATGCTCACTGATTTCGGTTGTGTTATATGGATATTCCGATGCGGAAATGCAATAAAGTTTTAATGTGAAATACTGTTTTTTTAATATGTCTGTTGAAATAATTTCGTGAGTTGAGCTTTCAGACCATTTTGGATAAAGTTCGACTAAAATATTTGTGAATGGTGATTTAAGTCTAGTTTTGTTTTGTCATCAAGCTAGGTGATCACCGTACCATATTATAATTTCTCGCACTTATTAAACCTTAGCAGCTGCCGTGACCACGGTTTTATTTCATGTCTAGTGAGCGCGTAAGCTTGAGAAGTGAACAAAAATATGTTCAAGGTTCAAAATAAATTGGATATTTTTGACAATTTTGTCAACATAGCTGACTGTAGTATAAAACAGGATAAATACAATCTTACCTTTTACAAATATCCATTTGCGATGCGATTGCAAGTCTACAAAGATACCGAGAAAATATTTTTGCAGAAAATTGCAAGTTTCATGTCATGACTAACTAATTACCTAGTTCCCTTTCCATATTTGAATATTGAGTAGGTTGCATATCAGTAGCTTACAGGTTTGTCAATAAAAAAGTAAAAAAAATGCACTCATGTAGTAGATCGAACGGTCGAAAAGCAAGCATTATTTATTCAACTAGCACGCGTTCCACTAAAACTGTAATTCTCTTGTTGATGGGGTCTAATGGGAAAAGGCTAAAGTGGGTTTCAGCGCACTATGATAAAATCGTGTTTTTATTTTTAACCGACTTCCAAAAAAGGAGGAGGTTCTATGTTCGTCTGTATATTTGTTTTTTTTTTGTGTATGTCCACCGATTACTCGAAGACGGCTGGACCGATTTAAATGATTCAAACGTTATTACATTAGGTAAACTCCCAAGTTGGTCCCATTTTTTTTGGAAATCGGTTCAGTACTTTTCAAGTAATCTTGAAAAAAGCACGAAAATAGTATGATTTTGTATGAATTACCTCGATGATAATGGTCGTATTACTTCTTTGTTTATGAACTGAATAAGATAATTATTTTTTTGTAGGAAGAGGGATATCTTAAGTGTTGTTCTTTAACCGACTTAAAAAAGGAGGTTCTCAGTTTGACCCGTATGTATGTTTCTCCGCGATTATCTTACGTTTGGCTGAGCCGATTTTTCTACATATTATAATATACCTTACCTACAAGGTACCTACACTAAAAATAAAAAAAATGTTTAAAAAAAAAACAAAAAACCGACTTCAAAAAACCGACCTCTAAAAAGCAAGAAATAATATTCGTAATAATAAAAATACGTCTATTGAAGTCGGGTGGGGCTTTTAGAATAAAAAAAAGTAATCTGTACTCCAGCCCACCCGACTTCAATAGACGTATTTTTATTATTACGAATATTATTTCTTGCTTTTTAGAGGTCGGTTTTTTGAAGTCGGTTTTTTGTTTTTTTTATATTCTTTTGATTTGCACTCTTTTACTAATCGCATATTGCAAAAAGGGCATAAGTCCAACAAAATAAAAATAAACTTTGGTAAATGGAACGTTCCACACTCATAGCCGAAACTAATTATTAATTTCTCGAACATCAAACTATACAGTTTGTGCAGAAAGGGCATAAAATTAAAAAGTTTTTACTTAGTTCCATAAAGTAAATATGCGATTCAATAGGGATGTTGACTAATGAATAAAATAACGAAATACTAATAAAAATCGTAAACATATTAAACTTTTAGATTAGCTTGTATACCTCTTGGTTTTATATATTGCATATTATTTGTTTTATGACCCTTCAAAGTTGGGTGGACAAGTCCATTTAAAAATTATAAAATTTATTAAAATAAATAATACCTTTAATTAGTCCGTAAAATGTATAGCAAATTTGTCTAAGAAACTATTTTGATAAACACAATATTTAATATAGCTGCCGAACAAATTTCCTACGCGTTGCATACAAACTAGCACGGCGTGACGTCATAACGTGCACGCCATTAGTATGGAGCGTTTTTGATCGAGTCCATTTGTGTGCATTTCACACTGTGATATCTCGGGCAGTTTTCATGCTAGCGAATTAATTCTTTTACCAATGTTTCTTTTTTTGAGAGGTAATTTATGTAACATAAAATAAAAAAAATAGTCAACATCCCTATTGTAAAAGGTGGTACAAAAAGGGTTTGTTTCGTAAGTATAATGGAAAATAATAGATTTATAGTTAAAGAGAATGAAGAAAAATACAGTGAAATAAAAATAATTATTTTCTTTACTTAAAAAAAAATAGGATATTTATGGGCTCTTGTCCCCCCTCCGGATGTGAGTGTTCAATGATACCTTATTCAACTTACCTTAAACTGAAAATAAGAAAATGGCTAGGTGTTGGTACCCATAAGTAATCGAAACAATCATGGTTGGCTGATAAGTCTATGCTTATATGCTCCTATGAGACTAATTATATAATCCTATCGATAAGATTTTTTCAGTTTTCAGTTCTTTCTGACGAATTTATCTACTGCTGCTCAAAATTTGTGACGTCATCCACTGAAAAACTATTTGAATTTACTTACTTAGTAAGAAATTGAAATAATTCTTACTTACTACTAACCCCGCAAATTGCTATACGATGGAACCTTGTCATATTAACATCTACGTTGACGTCATCCGCAACTAAAATTAACATTTAACAATAAAATTCTAATAGGTAATTTAATATATTAAATTATTGAATTAATATTTTCAAAGGATCTAAGATATATAAAAAAATAGAAATTGTTTATCATTATTGATGTTAAAAAAATGACCGCCAAGTCCTTTAGCAATTTGCGGGGATAGTAGAATCGATTTGTGAATATGAAATTCGCATCCACAGAATCGCAACCAACGCGGACGTGTTAATATGGGCCGGAGAGCAGGGAGGGACGCAGGGATTATAATGAGGCCAGCCCCACTAAGTATTTTCGACATGCGTTGCGTCGCCCCGGCAAACATTCGGGGGTTAACGATTGCAGCCCGATCGCAAATTACTGCTGCTGCGTACTTTAATGTCCACGCGAAACCCTTGCGGTGCGAAATTATACGAGAGTCCGTGGATTTTTTAAAGGTTTTTTTTTGGCAATTACGCCTTCATTTGTTAATTAAGCTGATGAATGATGTGTTTTATGACGAGATTTTTATGTTTACTATGTGACTGAAGGGTTGAAGTGAAAAGTTTTTTATTCTTTACCTAACTATGAAACTCTTACCTACGTACTTTCTAATTCACGATAACGAGGAACTCTTAAGACATATTTTTTTAGTCATTCGGTAGATCATAGAATAATTATTTAGTTTTGACTTATTAGTTTTTGATTTCCCGACGACGATACGATTCCGTGGTCATGGAATTACTGGTATGTATGATGAATAATAAACGTGCTGTAATCCTAAAAATATTTCTAATGAACTGTACTCGCGGAATTAGTCTTATAAGTGTACATCGGTAGTTATCTTTTAGTAATATAAATTAAATTATCATACAACTTGTTTACTAGAAAGTTTTGAAAAGTTGCCTTTATCACCGTGTGTCGATGTTAATGGCAATCATTGTATATGTCAGGGTCCGGGGTCTAAATTCTGTAAAGGGTGTACATTTTTTATGCTAGCTTTGGATGTTGATAGCCTGTTTGTATAGATGTTTAAAGTTAACATTATCTTACTGATTTTGTGTTCGGGTAGGCAGTAGGCAGATTAGACGTACTAAAGTAAAATAATTTCTCATCAGCCTCCCCTACTCAAATGGCCAACATTCTTTACGTTTGGAACGCTACGATTACTTTGAAAGCTTCTAAATATAATCAATGTAATAGAAGATTAAATCACACGATGCAAACTTATGTAAATTACAGACATTGATGTATTGTATGGAATGGACAAGCTTGCGGCACGTAATTTTATAGTTTACTGCTTATTTTAAAGCTTTAATTGTTGAGCGTAGCGTACAAACGCACAATGTTAGCCATTTGAGTAGGAGGGCAGATGAGATAATTATTTGAAGAAAATAGTATGGAGTGACTTACCTACACTCGCATTGAAATGATGATCGTTTTCCATTTGGAATACAAAAACTATAAAATGATATTATTATCTGATGCTATGTTTGCATTTGTAATGGCCAAACAAAATAAACAGTTGCTATAATGATTTTTTAGGAAGTTACTTAGAAGTCTAACAAAAATGCCAGAAGGCACGCGTAAGTTTTTTATTCCTCCCATTTTGTCCCAATTTTCTCTTCGCTTCTTAGAACCAGCGAGTATACCCTGTTGGCAAAACAGTGGAACTAATTCCATTGTGGTGTCGCGTGGGTGTCGTAAATGCCACAATGCGGCTCTGGCTGTCATTAGAAGACGACATCTTTGTGTTCTTTTGTTCTGTACACTAGTATAGACACATTGTTTCTAGTATTTTGTAGTCTTTGTTTAATTGTTAGGAAGTTAAATGTAGTTAAGTCTATTGTGGCGATTGTTTGCGATTTCACGGAGCTACGTGTCGTATTAGGGGCGTTGTTGCGTAGAATCGGTCGTTTATTAGTGACTGCGGGGACCTGTCGACGTGATTGAGGTGTTCTCAGTGATAAGTCATCATAGGTGTTTGGTGGAAGTTGAGTGGTGTGACCACGTACTGCGAATAAGAGATAATGGACGATCTATTTGTCGTTTGCTTTGTCCGCTTGACAAATAGAGATGTAGAGGTCGACCAGAAACTCATGAAACGGAAGTTTTATTTTTACTAATAAGAAGGTAATTTTATAACTTTCTTGACAGACTGTATGCAACAACCACGTGTTTTTTGTTAAAAATATTTTACTTCCGTTTCATGACATTGTGGTCCACCTCTAGTAGGATACTGGTACACAATGAAGATCAGTAACGATTTTTGTTTAGTGGCTTATCAGAAAGCTTATGCCACCACATGATTAACTGTGAAGAAATTTTTGCGATATCTCTTAAACCTATGCGTTATTTTGGGGGTCCTTATGACGTCATCGCGACGTACGCGAACCTTAGGCCGTACGTAATAAAGCACATATTGCATTGAGTTTGGCATTTCCTTCAAACCCTTAATAACTCAATCATTTCTAAACTAGATTTCAAAAAATCTTTCACTAAGTTTCATAGCTATTAATATGATTTTATATTATATCAATAAAACCATAGGATTCAAACCTGAGTTTTTGCATGCTGGAAACGGCTAATTGTGAGGTCTAAACATTTTATTAATATCTCTCCTGTACCACAATTACTGCGAATAAAGTTTATTTCATTTCATTTCATTTGTTACTGATCCTCATTGCAGTGGCATTGTCGTATTCTATTAGTAGTGGTACATTTCAAATATTGTCAATTTGTCAGTTAAATATCGTCGGTATAATGCATTGGAATCGAACGATTCAAATTATAAAATGCAATTGAGTGAAATTATAAATTAGTAGAATTGATATTAAAATGAAACTGTATTCAACAAATGAAACCGTTTTCGTTCGTACAGTCGCGAGCAATGAAATGCACACACCCATTACTTTTATGATATGATTTTTATATGTCACATACTCGTACAATTTTATTTCATATTACCGACAAGTTGTTTGCTGCTAAGTGATGAATAAATTACAAACAAGTGTTTTTTTTATTACGAGTCAATTACGAATTGACTTGAGAGTAAATTAATTAATCAATATCTGACTTCTGTACTCAACACTGCAAACCAAAGTTTTTCTATGCAGATTATGCGTGTATTGAACTATCAAAATACCCTGGACTATTTAATTACTTACACAAATAACTAGGTACGGTATTTGTCACACATCGGATTTATATTTTAATTATTTCGTGGAAATACCTTTCCAAACGTGGTGCAAAATACCTTTCAACAAATATTAGGTCGAAAATGTATTTTTAGTAGGACAGGGTTTATCGATTTATGCTAGTCGAGTACCTACTTAGCTGTCTGGATAGATAATCTAATCACGTTTAATGTTGAATACTTAAATAAATATTTATTTTCGAAATGAAATAATAAAGGGTAGAGTTGGATTGGAAGTTCTTTAGATTTAACTTTTTTTGCTAACTGCAGTGGAAACTGGAAAGTTCTGAACAAGATAGAGTTCTTTACCTCTCTATATTATAATGTGAAGATAATTCTTTACTTTGTTGTTTCTATTTTTCTTTATCAGCTGCATTGATAAATATGTAAAGCCTAATGTTGGTCTTATGACTCATCCAAGGCGATCGGACCACGTTGTGTCTAACTTATTTAATATTAATCCCTCACTCTCACACACACACACACACACACACACACACACAGACACGCACACACACACACACACACACATATAATGAGCTATTATTATTAAGACTACCTATACTATTATTAATTCAATATACTTAGGTGATCCGCGGGTGAGGACCTGGAGACCTGAAATACAGGGTCGCCCTAGTTTGGGCTCCAGATCACACACTCGAAGCACTCTGTGATGTAATATGCTGCTTTGTTGTTATTTGTGTGTGATGAAATAAATGTCTTTTATTATTATTATTTTATTAATTTTATAACTGCAATAAAATGGAATATCTATGGATTGAATATTTTAGAAACTTAATCAGAGTTTGCTTTTCCATGTTTTACAAGGAGCAGGAGTTAATCAAGAAACCTAATGAGACTTTGCTTTTCCATTGTTTTAGTCTTGGTACATTCATAAATCTACCATAAAGTAGTTTTTCCTCTGGAAAAAAATCACCATCAAACATACCCGCCATCTGCAAGAACTTCTATCTCTACTTTAATAAGCAGAATTGTTACAGAAATTTATCAATTCACAAAAAATCTACCTAAAAACAAATTTCACAGTATCAATACTTTGGCCTTGTCACTAATTGGCACAGAACAATAGTCAGAATGGTTATGTTTTACACCATAAACTTACTGTTGCAAATTCGACAATGACACAATGAAGTAACACCAGTGGCTGGGCCTGTATTATTTATGACAACAGGAGCTGTTTGACAAATTAAAAAAAAAACCGGAAAAGTGTGAGTCGGACTCGCCAACCGAGGTCCTGTACAAATGTGTATAGTTTTCAGATTTTTCCCTGTCCTTGTAGTATAAGGCGATATTACTTGCCAAATTTCACAGTTCTACGTCAACGGGAAGTACCTATGAATTTTGTTTCCCTTGAGAGTGTCGAAATATGCGTTTTTTGCAGCAAAAACAGGCCGTATCTTTTTTACGTAAACCTATTAAAATGAATTTTTTGACAGCTTCAAGGGACCGTAGATCTGAGTCTATGGTTTGAATTTCAACTCGATACCTCCACGCGTTCCCGAGATAAAGGGTCTTGACAGACAGACAGACGGACAACAAACAAAATGATCCTATAAGGGTTCCGTTTTTTCCTTTTGAGGTACGGAACCCTAAAAATATGGTGGAAGATTTTTACTGAGAAATAATTCCTTTTTGTAATTATTTATGAATTTGAATCTAGATATTTTGTTTTCTTCTTATTCGTCTTGATTATTACAAGTTGATATTAAAACAAAAAAACACATACATTAATCAATTAAGACTTGCTAGAGCTCATTTTCATCGTGCAATGGGTAATGTCTGAAAAAATATCAAATGAGCTGATTTATTTATAGGTATATATATATATGTTTAAGTATAATATCCATTTACTTATAGGCTTAGAATAATAACACCTAGAACGATAGTTCTCTACAAAGCCGACTGTCAAAAGTGAGGCAACTAAAACAGCCAAAATGGCCCCGTTTTCAGATTTTTATTCTCCATTGCTTGCCCTTAGAGTAAGACGCGCTTCAGCCGCGATGCTCGAAGTTATTACCTAATCATACCGAATAAGTACAAAAAAGTTTCAATTTTCTTACATTTATAAGATTATAGTTATTATATTATTGGATTCTAGTTACGATTAGGTATATGTAGCATATTATCTGAAAATTAAGCCATTCTGGCTTAGTATTAGTTGCCTCACTTTGCATACGAGGACACGGCTTCTAGGTGTTATTATTCTATGCTTATAGGGATAAGTTCCCTTAATACGTAATAGAAAAAAGTTTCAGAATTTTTGGTTGCGCATTTGGAAAAGTACGGAAGTAACAGCAGAATGAAGATTTTCTAATCACAACTTATTAAAAAATCTCTCTCTCTCTCTCTTTTTACAGAATTTTGACATTATTTTATGTCAAAGAGCATTGTCAGGTTGATTTTGATATAAAATTACATAGTTGAATGCTCTAAGTAAAATGGCTATGCAGAAATGTCAAAAAGAGCAGATATAATGTCAATTGACTTTTTTAAATATGTGGTGATTAGTGATTTAAGAATATTTTTTATTTTTTCACGCATCCAAAAATCTGACACTATTTTCTATTAATGACGGAAATTAAATAAACAATTGAAAGTTTTTGGACTTAGTACATGAATTTGTAAACAGTGCAACTGCTGAAATGTATTTCCAAATCTTCTAAATCATAAATTACACCAAACGGTACTGTACCGCTGATAAAGCCCAAAACACGATCGAACTTTCATTATAGCATCTATATACCTACTTCCTTGTCATAAAGGCACTTTCAAAATGGAACAAAAGTTTATGAATCAATAAAGCGTCGATTACACGGTCAGCTTCAAAGGCCTTTCTTCTTTCTCTCATTATCCAAAACTGTAACCCTTTAACGGTACACGGTACATGGCTTGCACGTCACTACGTCATAATTCCCGTTATAACGGTGGACTATTTTCGAGCAACCCTTTCTTTCTAATTACACAAGATACCGTAATGGTAACAGGACAGTTCTGGACTGCTACACAAAGGATAGCGTTAGGCGGCCTTGAAGTGAAAGAGACATAAAGGACTTTCTCTAAAAAAGAACGGGTGGCGAATTAGAGCCCGCCGCCGTGACCAATCGCAGCCATGTTACTTGTTGCACTGCACTAATTGTTTTGAATTTGGAATTCGAGGAAAGTGTTTTGATTGCTTTTTGGCACGCATACCTAACCGCTTTTCTTTAGTAAAATGATAAGAAGGAAAGATTTTTCAAACATACGCGGAGGAAGTTTAAGATTTACAAATCAAAAAAGTACTATTTGATTCTTATAGTTCTTTTCGGGTATTAACTACATTATTTAAGATTTACATTATTATTTAAACTTACATTTAATTCATATTTTAATTTACTAAGTCCCATCTGAAGCTTTCATATTACTTAGTTCTAAGAGCAAAGAACTACTAGTAGATCCTGTAGTTTATTTCTTACAGTAACGCCCCGCACGCAAAATACAATTATATACCCAAAACCGGCTAAGTAAGCAAGTACCTATATACACCAAATAGAGTACCTATTGTCTCATTAGTCCTAACACCGTGCTAAGACGCCTGACTGACGCGTATTAATTGCGGATTAGCAACATTTGCGTCACGATGACGTCACTAGAGCCAACTGATTTGGTGACGTTACAGCTTAGGTTTAGGGTCAATATTGATATAAGAGCAATCCCTAATTGGTTGCACGGTGAAAACATTCGGAAACCTATACAAGTGGAAGGTAATATGGTTACAAATATTTGCCAATTATATGTTTACGATATAGTTTAATAATATGGTGTATAATAAATTTTGAGACGCTTTATTAAATTTTCTTTATTATAAATTAGTTAGTATCCTGATTATATGAAAAACAACACCAAAATTGTCTGAAAAAGTAATAATGCAGAAGTTTATTTTTTATTTTTAGTAAATAGAAAACGGTTTTTTTGGTGACTAAATAATGTAGAGACGTAAAAAACTTTGATTTATTTCCTGTGTTCATTCCCTAAAGTTATTATTATACCCAAAACATTGGAAAATGGGTAAAAGTAACTGAAAAGAAAATAATATATCAGACTTAGGTAAGACTGTTTTTACAAGTTCTGGATTGCATCTGATTTACATTTGAAATGGTAAAAGTACAGAATTTCTATAAATTTATCTGTCAAGTTATTTCATTGGAACCTGTAAAACTGGTTGCAAGACCATTAAGTAATCACTTAAAAACGTTATCTTACGTATGAAAGTAACAGTCAGTGAGACTAAAATTCTGAGTCGAAAAAAAATAACTTAATCAATGTCTTTCATTCATTTAGCAGTACAAATCATTTTAAAATGTCTAAAAGTACTAGTATAGTATTATATTATCTGTGCTAAAAGTTAGGTGGTACTAAACTTATATTCCTTTAGGCTGAATTTGATCAATAAAACTATTAAATTGATTGATCAGTTAATAGGCAAATACTCAAAATAAAAAAGCCCTCCAAATCAGTATATTTAGCCTCAATCACATCCAACTTTTTAAGACATTCAACATTTGATTTACAAAAGGCTAAACAAACGGGCAATAAGACAATTCCCAATGTAATCGGATTTGTAAGACAAGAGGGTACATCTTCAAGATCTCGCCCTTAAATACCTAAGCCATTGAGTAAGACGGAATAGCCCTTAATCCGGCCCATGTTTATCCAACGGCTTCGGCTATTTGGGGAACGGATTTAGTAAATGAGCTGTCGAATCTACCTACTTTCTTTTTTGGTCGTTATAATTCGAATCGTCTGAAGTATTTATTAAATTTTACCGTTTGTCTATTTTTTTAATTTAAATGATTTGAATAATATAGATAAGTCACGTCTTCATGGTAATGATGTTCATTTGATACTTAAGTAATTTAATTTGTTTCGTGAGACCCCTATTTTATGTTGCAGCTTTTGAGTGGTACATTACCTTAGTAATTAAAAAGTTATGTTGAAGTTTCTTCAGATTTAAAAACTGTAACATCATCTCTCTGTGTTACAAAAATAAGTTTAGTCAAAGTCTTAAAAACAGGTGTTTTCTCAGTTGTGCGATGTTTTATTGAATTAATAATAATAATAATAATAATAATAATAATAATAATAATAATAATAATAATAATAATAATAAATTACACTTTATTGCACACACAAAAAGAATTACAGAAAGAAGGACAGTTACAGAGAAAAAAAGCATACAAGAGGCGAATTAAGAGTTTTTCTTAAAAACATGAATTTATTTGATAGAAATAACGCGATTATTGTTTTATAATATGACGAAGAACGATGCATGTCTTCTCTACAAACAAACGACAATTTAAAGCTCTTACTAAATCCGTTGACGAGCATTATACTCCCGGCTCGACCGAGTTTGCGTGCGGTGCGGTGTGACACGCTTGCCACCAACAGCTCTACACTGGTCGCCAAGTTGTCAGTTGTCATACGTAGGTACTCAGATTGTTTTGAGTTTTAATTACTTACTTAAAAAGTTTATTTTGTTGATGAAATTTTTAAATATGAGATTTTTGCATTTCAATTGAAATATCTTTCCAGATATTTGGCAATTCATCTTCATCGATTGCCAAATATCTGGAAAGATATTTCAATTGAATGTCGAGGTAATTCCTCACATTGGTGAAATAACGCTGGCTTGCAGCGTAAGAGTAGGATATACTAGAAGAAATTCGACGATGTCACTAGTGACTCGTTAGCTCAGCGGTCAGAGCATTGGACCGGATATCCAAAGGTCGCGGGTTCGATTCCCGTCTGAGTATTGATCTGGTGCGAGTCGTATTTTTTCTAGTATATTATTTAGTATTGTTGATGAAATTTGATTCTTTTTACACCTCATCAAGTTAATTCTGATTCTTTTATATTTAAAAGAAAAATTTTTGTTATGTTCAAATTTAAATCATGTCCAAATTATTAAAATATTTTGTGCCCTTAATTTAAATCATGATTTAAAATTGTTGTTCATATTTTAATTTTTCAAGATATTTTTTTTGTTCCTATCAAATTTAGTTTCCAAAGTAAGCCAGTAAGATTTTTTCAAAGTAAGATTATTTTTAGAATAGGTAATTCCGTGGTAACTAAGCTACCATACTTAGGTATTCCATATGAAACAACATGTCGGTTAGCCCAGTTACCCACGTGGCCGGCAGTCATTTTCTGTCGCGACCGCCATCCGCGCCGTTTGGACGCGAATTTGACAAAGTAAGTTTGACAAGTTGTCGTCCCCACTCAGAAAGGTAACATTATCATAACTTTCGCCCGCCTCCGACATTATTCAATTTGGTAACAGGTGAGCGCGCGAATATAAATGAACTCTCTAACCTGCGGGAATGTTGGAATGAAATGTTTTCGTGTTATTGAACTTTTTACACGGCTGCGGTGGTTATGGAATTCGATTTACAAGTATCTGGATTCGTATGGTTGATGTGTGGAAATGTGACGAATTTGTTTGCAATAACTTTCCTTTATTAATTTTACAAACGCATTACGGGATTTCATACATACTTTCAAGTCCTTACTTTTCGAAATGAATGAACCGATTTTAATGAAACTTCATACACATAGGCAAAATACATACGTCTAAATATTTTGTAAGGAACATTTTTGAAATGTCTTATTTAAAAAAAGATAAGTAATTGAAAATTTCTGTTTCTATAGAAAATTTAAAATCGGTCTAATTTAGTTGTAATACTATTTATCAACAATGTTTTCTACTAACTTTTTAGACCAATGTATTCTGCTAATGTATGAAGGTTCATTAAAATCAGTTCATTCATTTAGAAAAATAAGGACTTGAAAGTTTGTATGAAAGAGCGTTAACTCTTGAACTATAGTAGATTGTTATACAAGACGCTAAAATTACCCATTGCATACGAGGTAGTTTTATTCCCGAGCTTTAGCGAGGGAATAAATAGAAACCGAGTTACAATGGGTTTTAGCGTCGTGTGTTACACTATACTTTTCACTACGATTGCGAGAAAATAAACTACAATATTAAATAGTTTATACCTACTTCCGTAAACGAATCCACTCGTTTTTCTATCCTCCACTTCATAAACTTTTTGTACAATATTTAAATAAATGATTTGTGCTTGACGGCAATAGATTAAAATTATTTCTTTCCTATTACAGTCACACAATTCAATCAGTTTGTAATTATAGAAAAATTCTAAAGATTTCGCGCCACGGTACCTTATTTTAATTTCCGCTGTAGCAGCTAAGCAACACAAACACGCATACTACGATTCACTCTGTACACAGAGTATAAATAAGTCTATGATTTCACCGAAGAGATGCTTTTAGTTCCACTTTCAAAAATAAGAATGAGAAACTGGGGGCCTATTACGAAACTTGGTCACGATAGTCGTCCGCAGTTCGTCGGTTGTAGTTATTACAAATATTTTTAATATAGCATCGTAGTCCATAGTCTATTGAACGAATAATGACGGATCCACTAGAGAGAAACTGTCAAATTTACGCAATCACTTTGCAGTATCGCATACGCAAGTGCTTTGTAATAGGAATCAATCAGAACGAAGCACGGACGCAGCTGCGTGTATCGCATTATACTTTTCGTAATAGACCCCTAGTATTAAGTCGAGCGAGTTTTTATTCGTGATTATGAATAAAGACTTTTTCGTTTTAGAAGGCTCATTGGTAATAGACAAACATTAAAAAAGAAAAAACTTTATCCCCTAGGGCTTATTATGCTATTTTATCTCGACTCTTGTACGTTACAATGACGCACTTTTTGAGCAAGAGGAGTGAAAAAGATTTTTTTAAACAAACGTGGTTTCTGCTTACAAAAGTAGTCGAGTGTTGCCATACAAATGACACTGTGACTATGAGCTGGCAATTTTGAAATGCCACATTTCCCTGAAAAAAGTAAATACAATCGCGTCGCATGACACTTCACATTCAAAAATGGAACATTCGAAAAAACGAGCGCGCAAAAAAATGTTATTACCGTTCTAATCCTAACCCGGTGCGGAGTGAGCATTCGGTTGTTTTTTAACCGGCCGCGGCGGCAACAAATTGAAATTCATTAGTAAGCCGCGGGACCATCGGCACTCGCGTTAAGGAAAATTAACGAGGCGTGTATGAATTAACACCCACACATGCTGGCCAGCGGGCACAGACGGGTGCCGGTCGATAGCGAGCAATCGGCGACACTTTTTTGAAATGGCAAAACGTATCGATAATGTCACCGAGTGTCGAGTCAGTGCCACTGCCACTTGGTAACTTTTTGTAACAAAATGTAAGTGTGACAGGGTTTTCTTTTTGTTATTCTGAAATGGAGCCAAGCCATATATCTGAACGTATAGTTTGGTACAACGTGTAAATGAAATAAAATAACGCCAAACCTTTAAACGGATTTTATTTATTATTATAAAGTTTACAGGAATATATAATATGGCTTATAATTACGAACAACTTTTTTGTACGGAAGCCGTCCTGAAATAGCGAAAAAAACAGCTGTTTCGTTTCATACATTTTAGCAAAGTTCGCAAAAATTTTTGCATGAAACAGCTTTTTTTTCGTTATTTCAGGATTGTTTCCATACAAAAAGTTGTTCGTAATTGCCCTATAATAATTTAAAAAAAACCTTGTGTTATTTCATTTACACGTTATACGGGGTGTGGTCGTTTTATTTTGTGGAGCTTACAAATAAATAAATAAATATTTACTGCACTTGCAAGATAAAGACAAAATAAGCATCCCACTTCAAATTATAGCACTTGGTCCAATAGAAATGGATGTATTCCATACCATCATAATTAGAATACTTCTGATGTTGATAACATTTGGTACACCAATACAGGGTGCAATTGTAACCACTCTCCAAATTTTAAGGATGTGTTCAGTCCATGACACTGTTCTCTAAAAAACACAGGGTCAAATATGTAAAAAAAAGACTTTTCATACAAATTAAAGAGATCACGTGATCAGTTTAGTATGGGATGACCAAAATTTTTTGGAGTATTTCGACACATGTCTCATGTAGAAAGTTGTTCAGTTTCATGGACTGAACACATCCTTAAAATTTGGAGAGTGGTTACAAATGGACCCTGTAAAAAAAATTTACATTAATTTAAGTAAATAAACGAAATTACCATTGCACATTATAATGCAGTTACAAATGTCTGTTGGCAGTTAAAAAAACGATTACTGCTAATTATTGACAAATAAGTAGGTACCTACCATTTCTTAAGGGCACCTTCCCAAGTACCGTTCCAAAACTTTTTACATAATTGTTTGCTCCGTTTAAGTTGCACAATATTTACATATACCTAACTAACTGTAAACGAGGCGAAAGGTCCAACCAAAAAAACAACTGTCTATTGCTTTTGGGATCTACTTTTTACCGATTGTAGAGCAAACGCATAATAAGGGCCTTAACAAATAAAGAGATTTTTATATTGCCTTTAAAATTGTCATTAAGTCGGTTTGGCCGTTACGGTAGATGCAAAAATGTGAATTTTTACGATGCCCTGTTTTGCTTGCGAAAGTAATTATAGGAAAAAATATACATTGTTTTTTTTGTAATATTGTAACAAAACAGTTTTGGGCGAAATGTAGTTCACAGAAGTCAGCTTTCTTTTGGAACTTTTTTAAAGTGATTATGACAATATTTTATGGAGTCAGAGAAAATATGTACAATTTGCTTATAAAAATTGAGTTAGAAAATTTGTAGCATACGAATCGGTTTATGGTTGTCCCCAATTTTAACATGTTTTCTATAAAATTTAAGATTCAATTCCATTCAAAAAGGTTAGTTAGTTTTAAACTACTGTGATTGGCTTGCGGTCTTAAAAATGCGTTCAATAAAAGGCTTAAAGTTTTTTATCAAAATTAAAGTTTAAAAAATCAAAATGGTTTACCTACTTCAAAAGTTAAAACCTAAAGTAATTTAAAATTTAATTACTTTAAAGTACTTTTAGCTAGGTATATGTATTTTTAAATCATGATTCTATGACATTATTGAAACAAAACTGAACTGTATTGAAAAAAAAAAGATGAAAAAAAATCGTACAAAACAATGCCGGGACCGCGATGAAGCAACCGCGCCGGAGGCGACTGGGCGACATCACATGTCGATAAGAACGACCTTTTATTGTTCGACCAGGTGAACCGGGCGGAACGATTTCAACCGGGTGAAGCGAACCGGGTCGTGGAAACACCGCCTTAGGCACCCGTACTGCGATCGGAAAATCTAAACTCTAAATGGACACTTGAAATTCTCGGTGTGTCTAAAGTGCTATTAAGTGTCAGTCCCTTATTTTTTAATCAACGATTTTAGAAAGTATTTAATTAGGACAGAGTTTCATTTTATATGAATAGGTAACAAGTTTCGATGAATTTCTACTATGTATGATTAACTAGATTTACACATACTTTTTATTATTATTGTCTTTTTTAGATTCATTTTCACTAGTAAAGGTAAACTAGATAAATATAGTAGTGTATATATCTCTTGGAATCTACGGAAATAAGGTGAGGTGTATTAAATAAATTTGGTTATTTTTGGTTTAATTATTAGCCTCTTTGTATAGTGACAAGACGATTTCACAGGAATATTTTAAGTATTTTTCCTGGCTGACTGAAATGCGAAGTTTTTACAGAAACATTTGTTATTCTAAATCTACGTACCTAAGTAGATGCTTGAAATTACCGGAATGCAGGATTATTCCTATCAAAATAAAAGGATAGACATCGTAACGTGACTGCGTCCAAACAGGGCTAATCCCGCCCGCCTCCAGTAAGCCCACATTATCTCGTGTTATTTTTCGATATTACCCCCGTTTTGGGGGCCACGGGCGTAAATCAAATTTATGGCTTTTTTATACATGCATTAAAATTTTATCTGCCAGATTTCTTTCTGCTGGCCGACAGTGTTTTGTCACCCCTTTTACTGGACATAGAGTGCCACTAGAAAGGTAATTTAATAAAAACCCGAGTTCGTTGTTTGAACGCTTCGATTGTCATTTGTTTCGAATTTGTAATTTCCTAAATTAAGACCATGACATACATAAAATTATAATAGAAGATAGACCCTATTAAAACGGGACATAAAATAAAATAGGTTAGTACAGTGGGCTTCGAATTCAAATTAAATTCTAGCCAAATGTTTCACTAAGCTACGGCAGAATGGGTTACTTTTTTCACATATTTCAGTATAATAATTTGAGCTGATATAGTATGTACGGACGTAAATAGGTACTCACGTAAGTATTCAACAACTATTTTATTTACTTTTTGTAACTTAATGTTAGCAATAATAGTTTGCGGTAACTTAGAAAAATAAACACATTTACATTATATTACGGAATTAAACTAAATAAAATAATAAACTCATCAGTTCCATTTTTCATTTAGCAATGTGGCATTATTTTAACATCTTTTTGCACATCATAACAAAAGCCGAATGTTTTAAGAAACACATCTTCAATTACCAAAGAAAATCTTCAAGGGCCGCGTCGGTAGAAATAATAAATTCCTCATTGGGCCTCTCAGGCCACGGCTGGGACACAAAACGAGTGGAAAAAGCCACTTAAAAAGATTGGCACTCAGCGACCTGGCATAATCTATGCAAATCACGTCAAATTAGGAGTCGTCAACACTACTCGGAATCGGTGGAAACGACCAGTAAGTCACTTTGGAAGTCGCGCAAATTTTCAGCTTTAGAGCTGAAATTTTAACTTAATTTCGGTAACAAACAAATAGGTATGATAAAGTCTTTAATTAATTTACATAATTGTATTAAAAGGTGCGATTGGCATTTTGGCTTCCCTGTGTCTGGTTTCAACGATATTTGCTGTTACCGACCAAACTTTGATTATCGTTCATTAGCGTGATTAGAGCGATATCTGAAAGTAGAGACTGAAAAACATACTACCTATTACACTACACAATAAACAATATATTTTATCTACACTCACATCGTAATGTTCCAAATATGAATTCAAAAAAGGTAATATAAATACGTACTATATTTTCGTGGACACGAAAAATAAAAAAAAACTCATTACTTTGCAGTCAACTGAATCATAATAGTAGTTTATGAAACTGATGCATAAAGAGGGGTATTAAAACATGAGTGTGTGTTTAAAAACCGAGCCTAAGGCGAGGTTTTTAATAGTATCACACGAGTGTTTTAATACCTAGTTATGTTCAGTTTCATACACTACTTTATCTACACTCATACATTTGGGATTGAACCTACTAAATAAAATATCAACGTTAGAAAAGAGAGAGAGACTTTGTTTGTATTAGCTAGGTACCTACCTTGTAAAAAGACATTTCCTTAGCTGCATCCAAAATATCGGGCAGTCAATTTTTTTTCACATTTTTAAGCAAGAATAAAAAAACACTTACGAAATTCAAAACAAAATGTAAAAATTTAAATCAAAACTTTTTTGTAATTCTCTAAAAATGGCGCGCATTCCATTATAAAAAAAATAATGAGATGAGTGCATTCCTGCAAACTAAATCGCACTAAGTCATCGATCACCATAGAGTGCATTTTAATCATGGAAAGTATGTGGGAAAATATCGTTGTTTTTTTCAATATCACAGCACTGCCTTCTTCTTGGATTTGCCCTGTATCGTAATGAGAAAAAAAGTTATTTTATGATGCAGTTGACTGCATCGTAATGAGTTTTTTTTTTAAATTTACCTATCCACGAAAATAAAGTACGTATTTATATTACCTTTTTTTAATTCATATTTGGAACATTACGTTGTGAGTGTAGATAAAATAACTTTTTTTCTCATTACGATACAGGGCAAATCAAGAAGTAGGCAGTGCCTTGATATTAAAAAAAACAACGATATTTTCCCATACATTTTCCATGATTAAAATGCACTCTATGGTGATCGATGACATTAGTGCGATTAGTTTGCAGGGTTGCGTTTAGAGGCTTAGAGTGCGGTTGTTTGGTTTTTGCCTTTAAGGTTCGGAACGACCAAGAACTTTAAATGACATTAATAGTACAAATTCTTCGTTTTCCATTTGGAATGCGAATAATCATGTAAAAAATCTTCTTTTAACAAACATGAGATACCGTTCTAACATTTCAGTAATCCTCCCTGACTTCTCTTCCACCTAATTTTGGAGAGGCCTTCTTTATTATTAATATTTATTCCGCACCTCTCGTCCGAATCAGGAAAAATTCGAAAATCTTCAGCCTCTGCCTGGGGCGAATAAATAAATTAAGTCCCCAAATGTTTGCTCTACTGACGACTACTTACCTGCAATGTATTATAAATAGATATGTAATATATAGTATAGATTTTATGTTGAATGATGTTATGCTAAAATAATGATAACTAATGAAACGTAATTATCCTTTTCATTTCCTTTACAATTAATTTAGTATTTTTCAAAAAATTATTATACCAATGTATAATATGTTTTAGAAAGTTCCCAACTTGGTCCCATTTTTTGAAATTTATAAATCAGTTCAGTAGTTTTCAGGAAATAATGATAATACTTTCGTTTTTGTTACCACTTTGTATGAATTTAAATGGATTTATGACCATTTATGAACCAATTCAAATGATTCTTTTTTATACAATACTAAATAATTCTTTTTTGTTTAAAACTTCAAGATATGACACGATATTAATTTAATTGCAAAATCAAATAGGAACTGTATAATGATAGAAACATTGGTAGTTTTATGAAAAACAAGTTAGGTACCTATCTATTTTTAAGGACGTATTGGACTAGACTTGAACTGCGAAGGCCCAACGGAACTCCTTAACAACAAACAGCGCGAAACTTGGAAAGTCAGTATTAGAGGTTTATATTATTGAAACGTTTTATTTGTTATATCATCGCTTACATACCTACCATAAAAAGTCGAAAATAAAAAAGCTTTTTTTAAAAAAAAACAATACCCTTCAAAAACGATAAAAAAAACAGGTCTAAAACAAGAAATAATTTTCAAAGCAATTAATTAAAAAATCCTCAATTTCTTTTTTTTATTTAAATGAAGCAACTACATAACGAACTAAAAATATTGACTTACTTACATAATTATTTTTCAATGTAAAATTTAAGACATAAAAATCACAATTTTCGTTTTTGTCAATCGTAAGATAAAAAAACAACATGCCGAAATAGTTATCCAGCATCTCAAACACAACCTTTTATACAAATAACACTAAGTTACTTACACCTGGAGAAAAGTAGTTCAAGATAAATATTTTTTCCCAACTTACTCTGTAAAACAATAAAAGACAGAAATAGGTTCGACTCGAACACGTGAAAGAAAGTCGGCGAAACCAAAGAAAGGCGGTTAGTTGAAACAGACGCAATAAAAATCATAAAATGACCCAACTCCATTGTTTCTGAATAATGCCCCAAGTCGGACTATAAAGTATTATTTTCGCCAAGAAAGCTACTGTGCGTAGGTTTTGAGGAATGGTTTTGTTGTTACTTATTTTATTTTCCTATGAAAGTGACCTTGTAATCTTGTTTTATAAGTTTCGTTGCAGTTGTAAAATGTGTTATAAAAGCATAACTTTAGGAAATCTGTGACTCGCAAGGGTCTTATTTTTAAGCATTCATTATTAGCTTAGCTAGGTATATAACATAATATAATACTATCGTAGTGCTATATTTTCCTAATACTGTGTTGAATATATTTTTACTACAGAATAAGTTTTAGCACCGTTTTCTGTATAGTTTATTAAAAGAAATACTTTTTGTGTCTTAATTCATTTAAATATCGCTAATGTTTTAAAACTCTTTTGCCCTAATGTTTAAACACTAAGATAAGGTATGTCATAAGATTAAGCGAGAAGTTTTGGCTAAGTTATAACAAATAAAGTGGTCATTTCAAAAAAGAGAAAAGGTGAGAGAATAAGGTGGTCAAAAAAGAGAAGTCATTTTTAAGGTAGGTATTTTTTATGTTTAGAAAACTATAATAAGATTTTTTTACTATTGAAAGTTGTCTATGATGGTCATTATTCGATATAATATCAATATCAATTTTAAATCTTAGAATTGACGAGGTTCTCTTTTTGTGAGAAAAAAGTTCATTGGTAAAGACCCAAAACAACAACAAAAGTCTCAGAATAGTTCAAAAACAAAACAGACCTAGACAGCTCGTCAAAATTCATCTTAATTTCCAAACTCCTTACCCCAACCCTTCAACCGCCGGCGTCGGTCGGAAAATCCCCGGCCAACCTGCGCATACACAAATTGCACTCGTCTAAATAGGTTTCGTCCACTGGGCTGCGAGTCATTAACTCGCGGATGTAAGTACAGCGGACCAATTTCCTCGCCGGTCGCCAATTAACAGCACTCGGGAGAGCCGACGACGGTTGCCGAAGGGTTGGCAAGATGTTTGTTATGATTTATGACGCGGGGCCAGAATATGTGGAAGTTAAGTGAATTTGGGAACTAGTGTGCGTAGGCTGTTGTTTCTAGTGCTGGTAGTAAAAGGTGTTAGGTAATCTCTAGTTTAGCTACCTATAAATTTTTTTTGCTATTTTTACATGACTACCCAAAAAAAAAGAGTGTTTAAATTACTTTTACACATAAATTATTAGAAACTAATTCTAAAATAGCATGTTTTCTTGGTACGTCATGCGTTAAAAAAAATTATCTGCTAATATTTTTTCTAGATCATGAATGTGTACTGTACAATTATAACTAAAGACATTTTAGATCAAAATAAATTCATTTGAAAATGAAATATTCCTTTTTTTCCTGTCATTATATTACTTAGGTACTGTGCTTTGTTATAAACGTTTCTTAACTCTAAAGTCAAACTGAAATAGAACGAATTAGAGTAGTGAAAAATACTGTCTAAACATAGCTACTGTATCAGACAAAAAAACAAAAGACTAGAATATTCTCTCATTATTGCACACTGCTTCAAATCCATCTTCCTAAATGAACCTCCTACGTAAACCGTGCTGAACTTTCCCTCCCTCTAATAAAGTATAATCACTCATGCATTCAGGTGCTCTCAAACAAAATTTCAAATTCAAAATACACTCACTGACGCAGGCACTGGCCACAGGTTTTTAATACTGCGAAATAGGATGGTCGTACGTTGCGCGTACAATGTATGGGGTCGGGTGTTCACCAAAAAGGGAATCATAAGCCCGACGCCTGCTAGATGCGAATCAAAGCTCGACATAATGAGGAACCTCCATTCACTGAATTTCATGGAACTGCTGTTTTTTCTAGATAAGACAATTTGTTTCATTTTTTGTAGCAAATTGTCTGTTTGTTACTGAAAAATGTTTGTGCTTGATTGTACTGTATTTGGTAACGATTTATTAAAGTTTGTAAATATCCTTATTCCTGTTAAAGCTTATAAGTTTCCTGCGCCCGTTCTTCTTGTCAGTTAAAAAAGTCTGGAACGGGTGGTAGGAAAATATATAGTCGATTCAAAAGTGCCTTGAATAAAGCAATTTTGACTTTGACTTTAAATTAACATAATTTTTGGGAACACTGAAGTTCATTGGCGTTCTTATCCAAGCTTTTAGTCCAGACTAAGGAGAAGAACTAGTTCATAGACTTGTAATTACATATTATCTACTTTAATTTAAGCGAAAAAACGATGTTTATTTTAAAAGTATTTTTGACTATCAATGTACACGTAGGTAATGCTTTCAGTTTACCTGCTGCCTTGAAAATTGACATCATTTCAGTCAGGTGAAGTGTGCTCGTATTATAATACGAGCAGACTTATAGCAAACAATACCAGTATATAACTTTAGAAAACACTTGCAATACAAACCTAAATAGTAGAAAATATTTTACAGTGTCAAGTTCGTTTTTCATATCCAATTTGTATTTCTCATCCAGGATTTATGTGTCCCTGGCTTGGCTTGTTTGAGGAGGCGTCTGACCGCGGGGCGAGGGGGTTGCAATCAGCTAACCGGATCAGCTCGCAAACACAATTGATAGCAACGCATGTTCAAAAGTGCAGGTCTCCCTACAGTTATTAGCTCAGTCACAAAGAATTCGAAACGGTTCAGAGGTTTAAAAGGTTAATTCAATTTTTATGTGTTTCACGCGCGTAAAAAGATTTACCTTTCATATTTTTGTGTAAGTATAACTCAATTATGCCGTTACACATAGATGCTCGCTTGTCGAAAGATTACTCTATGATAACCACTTTTATCTTCCTGCAAATAGAGAGTTAGAACATCTTTAAATATTTACAGCTAGTTTTTGTCATTGCCACTCGAACGAAATTTTGATTATCTTGAGCTTTTGAAATAGGTGTGTACCTACTATTAATATGCAATTAATTTCAACAACGATTAGGTATATGATTTTAAAGTCTCTTTCGTCGTCTGTCTCTAATTTCGAATACTTTATATCCATCCCCTTACTAACAAAGATTGTATAGCAGATGTATAGTTACACAGTGTTTTGTCACTTTCTTTTCAATGTCAAACTCAAATAGTTTGACAGAGAGTAACCATTGTGTAACTATACATCTGCTATATAATCTTTATTAGTAAGGGGGTTAAACAAAAATATTTTACTAATCATCTATATGACAAACATGTAGTTTTCTATCGGTACAAAATGCCTTTTTTGCCACTAGACTAAAATTTCAGATTCTTCAATAGTGTTTTAGCTAATTTAGTGTGGCAATTTTAGGTGCAGATAAGTAGTTTGTAGTTTATTAAAAATAACGAGCGATTTCACACGCTCAGACACACCCATTTGATTTTGTTAAAAATGTTTAGACACAAATAAAGTTTTTTTTATTTTTATTTACGTGCCCAATGTCCATGCCAATCTTTAGGCCACGTACGCACAGAGAGTTGGTTTGTTTAGTGCCTAAACTAGAGCCTAGTGAGTTATATAGGGTGTGAGTAAACCCATCATGTAAACTAAAATTACTTACTATGCAAAAAATTTACTCGGTAATATACAATCTAATAGAAATAAATTAAATACTTTTAAGATAATCGATTATAGCCTAAAATTTGACGCAATTTCGTGCGATAATATCTTGTTTTTGCTTAATTTAGATTCTCGACCATATACCTAATGTAATTTTTTTTTTGGGGGAAATTACATTATAAATTACTACCTACTGTAAAAATGAGATCTAAGATTGGCGATAAACCCTTCTTAAACTTACTCGGATTTATTATTTTATTATGGTTTGATGATAAAATCATTAGCGGTGATTAAAGAATAAACCAGGAATAATTTTCAGAATCATCATTTTATGTCTGCATTTCTAATTACATATTTACAGTAACATCTTACATTGCATTTCAACAGTTATCTCTATTGTACATAAAGTAATCACATTCGATCAATAAATACAATTTTAACTATTTACATTTATTACATTATATTTCTCTATGGCTAGTTAGAATTATTTTAATAATAGTCAGTCGTCTTCGAAGAATATGGATTTTTTTACAAATATACAAAATCACTGGATCATTTTCAATTAAACATTTATACAAAATCTTTTGACTAATATCGACAAGCTTGAACACATCTGCAATAAAACAACAAAATCTATTAACATTTACAATATTGATTTACGGCAAACGTTACGTACTCTACATCAACTATATCCTACTAAATACCTCTAACAATAAATATCTGTTATAATTCAATGTTTCTTTATTATAATATCCTATACTATTTACAAGCTCATGGGTTTATCACATTTCAATAACACCGCTTCAAGACGGTAGACGAAAATTAAGTTTATATTTATAACACTAACACTTGGACGATTCGTCCAAGCACTAACATTAGAAAAGTCAATATGGTCGCCAAACAGTTTTGTGCGTGGATCTATCGCCATTGGAGATTTTGGTGGACGTTGGACTGGTTGAGAGGACACGAGTGGTTCTTTGTGACGGCGCCTTCAGCTCATTGCGTACGCGCGGCCTGTCCGCCACTGTCGAGTCAGCAGCCTGCACTCGCTTCATTTCCTGCAACTCGACATTCGCCGGACGAGTTGGATGGAATGCCGACTTCACAACCTCAATAGGCTCCTCATCAGATTCGTCTGAAATTGTCGCATCGTGCACTGAATTGACTTCCGACTTTGAATCAGCTTTTGAACGATCCGGACTCGCGTTGGCCATACTCCTTGGACTGCTTAATCTGCTGCTTGTTGGTGATAAACGTGCGCTTGACGTATCCATGGAAGACATATTACTCTGCAAGTGCCTCAATGCGTCGTATGGGCTAACACCGTTTTTGAGAGACAGTTCTGGTGGTATAGCTTTAAGCGCTAGCTCCGCCGGGTGTGGCGGGAAAGGCAACAATCCGTTTGGTGGCAAGAAGGCACCAGGCGGGGGTATTAATCCCCCTGGAGGAAGATTTGTCATCGCGGGCGGGAATGGAAATAAATCAGCTCCAGGCAATGTCACCTGCGGTGTTGTGATGGGAGCGACTCCTGTAGGCAAAGAAAAAAATTGGCTTAATAAGAATGAATATTTCACAAGCTTCCGTACACTTGATGTCTTCGACACTAACATGACGTAATATGAGGAGAGTCCTCGGGGACATCCCGGCGCTAGGGCTACTTGCTTCATTCCCCGAACAACGAGGGTGCATAATCGTACTAAGGATAATGTACAATCTGTAGGCGTTTAAAGGCGGCTTTACCGAAAGGGATGTTTTTTTAGTGCAATATCGGGAGGGTGAGGGTGCAATATTTATTTATCCGTACACGACGTTCTTTACGAGTTAGACAGGAGTAGGTCGTAATTCGGCACGACTCGTCTCGCTTTTGTCGCACAGTGTGTGTGCCGGTGCATTAGCGATGCAGGGCGCGTGTGGAGGTGCTGCGGACACGTTGTGTTGCAAAGCCCGCGCCATCGAGATAAGGAAGCAAGTTATCTCTGCACGGGGCGGACAAAGAGGGCTCGTAACGTGAAATTTTCATTAGCAACAGCGTTCAAAAGTTCTTGCTGTGCAAGCTTTGATTCTCGATAGCATGTAAGAGAAGCTGGCACATAAAAAGGACACGATGGAGGCGCAGATTGGGCCACAAAGAGCTCGGAGGTGGTGCAGCCCTCGTAGCTCTTTTGCACTTTTTCTGTTTGCAGCAGTGGCAGTGCGCAGACCACTTTAAAAGGCAGTGAGGGTGGGAGGGGACGTAACTAGGGGGTAATTTGGTGAGGTGGGGGCCAATATCTGCGTCGCGCCTGATTGAGGTGATCACTGATCTCTAAATTCGTTTATGTTTTGCATAATTTCAATAACTTATCGTTATCATACAATAATGTTTCACAATATTAACTGTAAAAACTTTGGTACATTTTTATTGTTTCAGTTAAAAGTTGTATCTAACTCTGAAATTAGGAACCAAATTATAACAGTTACACTGAGAAAAATGCCCATCATAAATGACGTGAATTCAGATTAAAATAAGATGGATTCACTTAAAGCACGGAGTATACTGATATCACCAAAAAGTACGATGATACTACTGTTGCTGATGATAACGGTATTTAAGATGACATGTCACCATACCTTTGGTAGGACGAGCATACAATATTTTTTATATTGTATGCTCGTCCTACAATATAAAATATTGTATGCTCGTTCCTACTACTTATGGTTACTGTCATTGTACATCGAGTTATATCCTATTATTTTTCCTACTATTTCTCGATGACATCCTCTTATGTCAAAAAATATAATATTCTTTCATCATATCTCAAGTTATGTCCTATTATTTTTCGTACTATTTATTGATGACTTCCTCATATCTCCAGTTAGGTCCTAATATTTTTCCTACTATTTAGAAATTATTTCCTCATATATTCGGTTGTTTTCTACTATTTATCGGTGACTTCCTAATATCCTTAGTGAAGTCCTACTAATTAAAATATACTTTTCTCGTATTTCGGGTTAAATCCTACTATTTAGCAACGATTTCCTCATATCTCCGGTTATATCCTATTACTTTACGTGCTATTTATTATTACATCCTCTTACCTTGGGTTATCCTAGTACAGTCGCCATCAGATATACTGTAGCAGAAAAGGTGATCAATTACTTCTGAAAAGTTTAAATAACAATAACTTCTATACAAAGTGTAAACGAAGTGTATGGAATTTATTGATATTTTAAACTGTTCAGAAGTATTTGATCACTTTTTCTGCTACAGTATATCTGATGGCGCCTGTATTAGGATAACCCAAGGTAAGAGGATGTACCTAATAAAAAATAGTAGGTACGTAAAGTAATAGGATATAACCGGAGATATGAAGAAATCGTTGCTAAATTGTAGGATCTTACCCAAAACACAAGAAAAGTCTATTTTAATTGGTTGGACTTATCTAAGGATATGAGTCACCTTATTTGCTACAACATATCTAAAGACGACTGTACCTACTACTTCTTTCTTACCTAATTCACATTCCTAAAATACTTAAAAAAAGAGGATCGCGCATAAGTAAAAAATAACAATTTAAAGCATGTGAAATATAGAAAAAGTAATAGGTACCTTCATAACTTGGCAATATGCAATTGCATTAAAAACTTAAAGAGAACAGGAAGACACGTGTATAAAAAAAACAGAAATAGTAATCAAGAGTAATTTTATTTATTTTTGAAAGTTTAATTATTGCAATATCAATATTTCTTTTTGAAAGTAAGTAACGTAAATTTTTACAATATTATTTTTTTACTTTTATATAAGTAATTATTTATTAATAAATGTATTGTACAACAGAAAATAAAGACACCAAAAATAATGTACCTACCTATTCGCAAATTGAGCACATAATAGTACTTAATTATAATAACACAGGCTTATAAGCTTACGGTGTACTAATCCGAAAAGGACTCATTGTACTCATTATGGTGAACAACTTTTACTTTGGGCACAACATAATTCGACGAAATTTACTTAAGGTGGTACCCTGAGCGAAAGTGGTGCAGCGGTGAATTATATTTAATATTATAATTCTAATACACAATTTTAAAAATATTTATCGTGGAGATTTTAGGGCCCACAGTCTAGTATTTTTAGACGGTATCGTTACATTCCCTCGTAGTCACTGCTAGAAGTAGATAGCAAAACTGCTAAAAGTGGCCGTTTTTGACACATTTGCTATCTACTTTTACGAATGACTACGAGGGCATGTAGTGATACCTTCTAAAAAAACTAGACCAAGGGCCCTAAAATCTCCACGATAAACATTATTAAAATAATTTTCTATTAATAACTTATTAAATAAAAACCACTGAGGGCGCCACTTTCGGTCATACAACCGCCTTAAGTAGCAGCAGTTTTTTTCGATTTCAGAGTTTACCCGATAGTAAAAGATATAATCCCGTACCTTTATGCTTATAACAATCACAGTATTTGTCAGTCAAAAATAATTTACATAGTTAAAAATAAATACCTATTTAGCATGTCACAACTTACTTACGTACCTAATTATACTCATGACACTAAGAACAATCTTTAGGAAAATCCATAAAATATGCAAAATAATTTAATAAGTAAAATCATGATTCGCTTTCAATGACTTAAGATAAGAATCACCCAGTATTCTGCAAGATACTGTGGGTTACACCCACCGTCTCCGTCAAATCCTTCCAATATTTCTGCTCGTGATGTTTGCCAATTTTTCCTGGAGCGACGGGCAGGAGCCGCAGGAGGTATGTTAAATAAGCAACCGAGGAGTAATATGACAGCAATGAAATTTAGTCTCTGGTTTTGTATCTGAAAAAAAAATGCTTATTGTATATAACACTACACATTATTATTAATTTATTTTTTTGTCAAACGAGGACAGACCAGAATAATTACATAAATCCTTACCGTCACAAACTGCTAGTGTGTCTGTTATTTTTTTGCGAAGAAACTTGTGCTTTGTGGTGTTCAGCTTCTGCCGGGCAGCTTTTAAATGGTGTCAGATGAAGCTTCGAAGCTGTCGAGACCGCCGCATTTTAAGCTAAAATCAAACATGTAATTTGTGATAAGAATTCAATGTTTTAGGTCCATTTCAATGGCAATAATATGATCATTTGATTTTTTCCTTCAAATGATAAGTACACTTTATATGAAGAGAAAATTAAAATTTACCCCAAATACGTTTTTTTGTCTTCCAAAATGATACGTTTTATATAAAAAGTTAATTTTCTTCCCCCCCAATAAAGTGTGCACGCGCACGCGCACTACATAGGCTTGGCAACTTACCTTCAAAACGTTGTATATAAGTATTGAGCTAGATTCCATTATTTTAGCAAGTCATGAGTTGCTTTATCCATAAGTATTGCACTTTGCACTCACTCACATTTAAAAAAATAGTCAAATATAAATAAATTCTGTACACGCTAAAAACTGTCCTTGCGACTCTGCGACTCCGACTGACTGAATGGAGAGAATATACAAAACGATGAGTAATGAACGGCGAATTTACGTGCTGTCATCGTATTTTTTAGGAATCATACAAAAATTGATGCAAACTCTTAAATAAGTTTCTGTAATCGTATTTTTGTAGGATTCATTTTAATTTTGATACTATAAGGGGACGTCATCGTATTCTAGATGCTTCTTCTCAAAAACTATGACAACTTTTTATGGAAGGTGGCATTTTCATTGTGATTTAGAATTATAATCTTATTTATAGATTATCATACATATTTATAGGACAGTGGGCTATTTTCTATTATATAATGTTATAATATTAAGAAGATAATATTATTTTTGATGACCAATTTTTACGATATAATATTTTGGCCAAAACTCTTAAATAAGTTTCTGTAATCGTATTTTTGTAGGATTCATTTTGAATTTTGATGCCAATTCCTTATATTTTAAGTGAAGGTAATCTCAAAATAAAAGGAACTGGCACATAATTTTATCATACTACTATAAGGGGACGTCATCGTATTCTAGAGATGCTTCTTCTCAAATACTATGACATCTTTTTATGGAAGGTGCCACTTTCATTGTGATTTAGAATTATAATCTTATTTATAGATTATCATACATATTTATAGGACAGTGGGCTATTTTCTATTACATAGTGTTATAATATTAAGAAGATAATATTATTTTTGATGACCAATTTTTAAGATGATAAGTGTCATAATATTGCCTTATTTAACCATATAATTCGACTACATCATAACACGTTTCAAGATATCGTAATATAAACCTATTATTTCCTTATTTTAGGACAACGCACTTAATTTAAACGTACGCCACGATATTTTAAGATTACCCCAAAATGACATTTTTCTCAATCAATATGGATTAAATACTAGATAGTGCATGCATACTAAAAACCTTTAAGTTTTATTTGATATTAGTTTTATTCACATATTATTACGTAACAGGATCAGTACCTAACATTCTGGTATTTAATAAAAAAAAGCCAAATCAACTGTCCTTTGACTCGGTACACATCAACAAGTACCAATATGCTTATTAAACAAAGCAGCCGGAACGAAGGCAGTTGCAGGTTTAATAAAAGTCCGTAGGTGTTTGAGAACAGTGCCGCTCGCGTTTCAGATACGGAAACAAAAAGTGGCCGCTGGCGCGGTCGCCTGCATTGGAATAAAATTGACTCCACACTCTCTCGAACGTGAAGGCACAGCCTTTTTACTTGTGTTCCCATCCCACCCCCGACCCCCGGACTTCAGCGGGTGGTCATGCTTCGGTCGGGTGGTGTTGTTTTGCAACGCTCAAGAGATGCTTCTTTTATTTGAGCCGCTTTGCGTTGTACGGCCTTGAGGGGTGTTGCAAGCGCGAGCAACATGTTTTCGAGTGTTTGCTAAATCGGGAATTTTAAAATTAACAAATACCGAATTTAGCCGTTGATTGCTGTTTGTATTTATATCCGCTGTTTTTCGAAATGCCAAAGTTTTGCGTTATTTTATTCTAGTTTTAATGGTCGGAGGTAAAGCGGAGAATATAGTGTAATAATTGCCTGTAGTCTGTTTATCCTGACTCATCTAATTTAGTAAAAATCTTTACCGTTTAATTTTTACAAGTTTGAATACAATTTAATACAAGTTTGAATACAATACCTTTTACTAAAGCAGCTGTTGAGTCCCTCATCTGTGGTGGCCTAAAATAATCTGCCCAGGCGTAGTTTAGGTATGCTGCGTCCAACCATCCAGGGTTTAATAGGAAGGGACTGAAAGCCCCAGGGTGACCGTACCCATAATCTGTAACAAAAGAAAAAACCTTTAGAAAACCTGGAATTTTATAGGGCAACTGATTTCGATGGAGAGATAAGAAAGTTCCGATACGATAAAATGTGGGCAAATCGTTCGCAATAAGAAGTGATTGACGAAGCGAGGTCGCCAGTCTTGAGGCACGTCCGCAAGCACTAAAGTCACAAAGGCAGCCCATAAAGGCGGCGACACACGGCCCGCGCTCTGTTTACCGCGACTATAACAAGGGGTCTGTATACAAAACGATCCGGTTTACTACTGCAGTCAGCCGGCTCCTCTGAACCATACGTTTTTACGACCCTCCACCGTCACGTTGCCTTTCGCCTTTCAGCCAGCGAAACGATTTTTTATTTGTTTAATCGATAGGCTACTGAAGACGCCATCACTGCCGTCTATTTTCGGGTTTATGGCATTCCTTAATTCAATCGCGACTCATCTTAATCGATCAGGAGTATCGACTTTTTTATTACGAGATTAAACTCTTTATTAGCTCTTCGCGTACTTTGTTTTTGCTCAGTAAATATTTACGTAATTTGGCGTTAAAGAAAACGGTTGCTAGTTTCATTATAAGAGGTTTTATATTTAGCTCTTTACTCTAAACATGTTGAAGCAGCTGTCTTTTGTTTTACGTAAGCGATTGATCATCTTTATTTCTAAATGGAATGTTTATCAAACAATTGAGAAGCGTAAACAGTCCGTTTTGGGAGATTAGCGAGTTTGGTGTTCTCCCCAAATCGTGGGTATTTTAAATTAAGAGCGTGATGGATGACCCGTCGCCCTGTCGTGTGGCAACGCCGCTGAAGAACGCTCCGGCATCATGGTACAATAATAAGTTAAATGTGGAACTCGGAAATGGCCCGCTCCATTTGTTAATGCCGGTATTCAATTAAATTCAGTTCCCGACCCTATGCATATGCGGGGCTCTGAATATTAACAGGGTAGAGCAGAGCATGTCTAATGTTGACGAGTGAAACATGATATTTTTGTTAAAGAGCAAAGTGAAAGGGAATTTATATCTATGTATAGGATGAGAAGTAGATGTAGGAAACCCCCTCATCAAAAATTTAAGTGGTTAATGTGAAATGTTACAATGGAGATGCCCACGACTTTCATGAAACTAAACTTAATTTTGGTTTATATTCTGTTGGATCTTCTACTATCTAGAATCTAGATGATGACGACTAATGAAATAATAGCAAAGTAAATTTCTGGGTCTATGTATTGTATAGGATGAGATTAAATATGTTTGAAGTTGTATTTCAAAGATGTGGATCAATATTTACGTAGTTTAAATCAGTAGTTATTCTGACCAATTCGGTACCGCTGAGACAATAAACGTATGAAAGATACGACTTATAAGTGTCAAAATGGGCATTAAATATCTTGGACGAGACGCGAGCCTTGTCTCATAAATTATTGTTGACGAGACAGGCGCGTGTGGAATAAATGGAATCAGAGTTATGAGTCGTATAGCGGACGGTGAGCCGACCCATATAAAACACCACATTCGTAATGTCGTAATAGTATACAGTTGTGGCTCGAAGATGCTTTAGTAATTTACGACTCTGTTTATTTAAACAAAGATTTTTTCTCTTAAATACTTTCGACTTCGCGACTTTTTCCTTTTATAATAAGTATTGTCATGAAGTAGTATTGTCATTATAACTTTTTGAGATTTTTGTGTTTGCATTAATTTTTCAGTAACCCACTGAAGTATTTACGAGGTCATTGACACTAATAAATAGCATGTTTAATTAATTAACACCGAAGTAATCTTTATTAGTACTTGGGACTTCAAAATCATAAAACTGAACCTTAATATTTTGATAATTTGCAATATTCAAGATTAAGTTTAGGGTAAGACAATTTTAGTTTCTTGGTGTGAACTGGGGTTATGAGGGTCGCATGGCGTAGATGTGGTATATTAGCAGCTAAAGGGACATAAAATCCATATTTTAGAGGCGACCGCGGGGCAGGCGGGGAGATCAAACGGGACTTTACGATGCGGACCGAGATTGTTTACATCTGTTACGCGGGTCGTGGCCAGCACACGAAACTTGGTAACCGCCGGCAATGCAAGTGGCGTATATTAAAACGTATGATTGTGATCCGAATATTCGGGGATTTGACAGAGGAAAACTTTTTTCTATATCCAATTCGAAGAGAATGCGGTTTAGCGTTAAAAAGTGTCCCACAAGGGCCACGAGGATTTTTCTATGTAGTCAAACGCTTTTCTTAAATCCTTTTGAACTATGTGTTCTACAACTTTTCTGTTATTGATTGCGAATTTGTCCTTTGTAATTGAAAATTGTTGAAATAGTTCAAATTAATTTGGAACATTGGTTTGTTTTCATAATGATTAGTGCTGTACCGCCATTGATCACTTTATTAACCCGTCTCTTTGATGTTTATCGTCCGAGGATGTTAGTTTTTCCGCATACTGTCTTTTTATTATTTGGCCGAAGTTTGGGCGGGTTGTGTTTACACAGACGGTCTCGGTGGGCGCTGCGGCGTTCAAAATAGATTACCCGTGTCAAATTATTATGAACTTTTGTAAGTCAATTGCTTGTGTTTCTAATTATGTTTATTTTTACAAATCATTTTCATAATGCTATTCATAAGCTGGAATAGAATAGTTTGGGCATATTGAATGTTGACAATGATGTAAGGCGGGCGAGGGTAATGTTAATTTGTTGCATTATTATTATGTTTGTCTTCATTATGATCATTATCATCATAACTATTATTAAAGTGACTATTATTAGAGTGCCTGCGATGTTTATGTCTGATACCATGCGATACTTTCCGATTAGTAGGTTTTTAAATGAATGTTCACCCAACCAAATGGGTTCAAATACAGAAGTCGTGTAAATTAAAAATAAAGCTAAAAGTCTCTACCATTTATAAGGGCAAGTCACAACACAATTCACTTAACGTAACTCCTTGCTCATAAAGACAATCGGAGTTATTTTCGGAGGGAGGACTTAACGATAATTCTTCGAGTAGTTCCAGATTAAACGAAGGCAATTAATGTCTGCGTGATTGAATGTTTCTCACGTCCGTAACGTGCAGATGTTAATTTCGGACTGACGGGTTTACGGAATTAGGCACTTAATTGCGTCTGATATCTTTCTTTTGTTCGACGAAAATATTTTATTGTTATTTTTCACATTCTGAAGTTCAAAAATAAAAACACTTTATGATAATACTAGCTTCCGCCCGCGACTTTGTCCACCTGGATATTAGAGAAAATTCTTAGGGAACCTTTAACCAGGATAAATACTTAGTATTCTATGTTTTAATTTCATCAAAATCTGATCAGCCGTTTTTATGTGATTTGTCAGATCTCCAGTAATGTCACGCGAGGCACACTGCCTCGCGAGGCAGGACTTTTACTGCGTGCGGTGGGCCTCGCACAAAGCTGCACGATTTTTCGGTTTAGGTAATGTATTCCATTTACCTTCTAAAAGGTTGATTTTCGGAAAATCACATAATATGTGTTTTTAGATACTCATACGAAGTCTGAAGTCGAAATGTTATATTATTATATTTTATATTATATTTCCATAAAATTTTAACCCCCGCATTTGAACCCTTTTAGGGTTGAATCATGTCCACCGTGTTGGACTTCAAAATAAATGTCATTTTCGCCATCAACATCCTATAAAACAAGAATAACGACATCTATATCAATTTTCAGGTTTATTTATCCCATTCCATCCCCTTAAGGGTTGGAATGTCAACAATACCAATATACCTACTTTTTGCTAGTTTCTAATCATAAGCTTAAATAATAAATTTAGTGATTTTTACATCGAGATTAAAGTATTTTCTATACCAAACTTCATCCCCCTTTTCACTTCTTCGGGGGTAGTATAATCAAAAACGCTGAGACACATAATAATATACAACGTGTTACAAAATAGCCCCTAATGCCGAATATTGTAGATAGGGACTTTAACTGCACAACTTTTACTATGGAACCAAGTCTGAAATCGAGAAAAAAAACAGCTGTTTCATACACTTTTATATTTGCGTTATTACTTTTTGTATGAAACAGCTGATTTTTTTTCGTCTGAAGTCGGTCCCATAGTAAAATTTGTTTAGTTTGATGGTCCCTATGTCCCTATGTACACGGCATTAGGGGTTATTTTGTAACACGTTGCACATATTAGTTTTTAATAGTCAGCATAAACTAAACCTGAGGGAATTTCATGTAAACTTTCATCCCCTTAGGGGGTGGTTTTTAAAAATCCTTTATGCATCCCTAGATCTCATAAGGAACCTATATGCCAAACTTTGACTCTCTAGGTTTGGGCTGTGCGTTGATAAGGCAGTCTATCAGTTTATTTTTTTATATTTTTTCATACTATATCACAACTTTTTTATTCTTTACTTTAAGGCGAGGCAGTTCCCGAAATTTACTCTTTCACTAGGTCTTTAGAATAAGGTTGAATATTGCGTAGCTTTAATTGACGCTTCGCCAGAAATTTGACGAAATTTAGTACATTTTTATTGATTTCTGAAATACTTGATCATTTATTTAAAATGTACTCGGTTATTGTGTTAGATCGATAAAAAAGCTATCCTTTTTGCATAAAAGATCATATCACTGTCGTTGAAAATAATGAAATCTGACGATTTGAAGTTTAATTTTATGGTGTTATTCAGGATTTTTTTACAGAGTAACCATGCCATTTTTCAATATTCTGTTCGGTTATTGTGTTTCATGACATAATGTTCAGTCTACAGTAATTTTTGTGAAGTAGAATTCTACATCCGTTCTTCACATTGGAAGTTCAAAAATCGATCTTTTCATCAAATCGTGAACTGGCCTCGCCTTAAGTAGCAATAATTATAATTTTTATTGGTGTCGATCCGATTGGCACGATTTAACTAAATTGACAGTACTAAACTTAATTTTAGCATCCTGTTCTTCCATTATTTTCTTTCTGCATTGAAAATTAGTCCTGTCAATAAAACGAATCGCCACAAGTTCTAATTACCATTACATCTGTGAAACAACCCTACGAGTTGGTTAATCTTAAAAAGTTCGTATTCAAATAGTTTCTTACATTTTCACGTCACACACGCGATACTATATTAAAAGCTTAATAAAAGCAATTTATTTAAAAACTTTCAAAATAATTGTCTTGAAAACAAGATTTATCATTTTTTAAATGCAGCTTGGATTTAGAAATAAGAAGTTTGTGTGCGGTTGGATGTCGTGGCGCCGCAAAATCGACCTCGAAAATTTCAACTGGCGGTGAGCCAGACAGGCGCGCAGGCGCATTTCGCGAATTAATCACATTAAAATTATCTAGATAATACTTTTTATTACTTTAAATTAGAGTAAGGAAGGAAAGATAACAGTAAAAGTATTCTGAGATTTTTTTGGGAGAAATCTTTTGGTCTTTACACTAAGTAGTTAGTTATAAGTTTTATTTTCGCTACGTATGTAGAGTTATAAAATCTTAAAAAAGTCAGTAAGTAGTTTATAGAAGTTCTAAACATCTTTTCTTCTAATCAACTTTCTAAACAACGTTCTAAATACATTTTCAATATTCTTTAATATAAGGAGTTAATTTTTAATTTTTTTAAAATAAATAAATGCCTGGACAATTTCACACAGCGCCATCTAGCCCCAAACTAAGCAAAGCTTGTAATTATGGGTGCTAGACAACTGATTTAATACTTATATACTCTTTAAATATATACTTATTATACATAGTAACACCCAGACCCGTCACAGAAATTAAAATTCATCATTTCAATTTCTGCCTGGCCGGGAATCGAACCCGGGACCTCTTGCGTGGTAGGCGGCATGTTGACCACTGCACCACTTAGGTCGTCAATTAACTCTTTGATATGTTTTTTAGAACGCATAAATTGAATGAACGTAAATAATATTTAAAATAAATATAATTCGTCGAAATATTCAAACATAAATTGCAAAGAAAAATAAAATATTTTTTTGTTAATAAAAAAAAATATGGTATAAGATAGGCATACACTTACTTTGTTTAGTTCTAGGTTCTCTAGGTCCATCAACGGTAACTTTAATGGCTTTAGTGTATGTGGCTACTTGGCTAGGAAATGAGCTGATGGTGATGGTCAAAGAGAATGATTTGCCTCGTCCACTGCGACCAACGAAACGCAGGTCATTGAACTTGGCCACTTGGTTCTTCATCACAGCCGTGCAGTTCCTCAGCTCAGCCATCACATTTTCATCATTGCCAGCTTTTATCGTGACTAGGGTGCCGTCTTGAACGTCGTCCAAGGCAACGACTTTGAAGGCTACTGGCAACGATTTGTTGGAACGCCAGTGTCCAGGAAGCACTGAGCAAAGCACAGCTGGAGACCCAGTAGGGACCAGCTCTCCGTGACTCTGCCGGTAGTAGTCATGGATGTGGGAATACACGTCCGCCATACTCAGGGCCGGGGGGCTAGCGTGCGGGAGGTGCATCGACTCCAGACTACTCCTAACAGCACCGTCTCTCAACACGCCACTGAAGTCCTGTGTCACGCCACTATAGTCTCTACGCACTCCGGTAAAAGTTTCAAACACGCGACCGAATTCCAAACTCGCGGCGCGTCGCTCGGGAAAGTTGTGCGAAGTACGAACGCGAGAAGCCGTGTGAGCCGCGAGCGAGCGTCTACACCACTTGTTGGGCGCGGAACAAGACGCCGGGCGGGGGACTCGGGAAAAATACGGGCGGCCGTGTGACTCGTCGAGACCGCAAGCCGAAGACTCACGACGCGCAACGAAGTCGCCGCGAAGAGACGAGTACTCGCGAGGACTCGGTTTCGACTGATGACTGTGATACGACGCGACTTTTTCCGATGGTCAATATTTTGCGTTCGCGCGGTCGCCGCCCCCACCCGGGTGGCGGCCCCTACGTCTCGTAAAAAGTGGGAAGGAGACGAAGGGTGCGGGTGACCCGGTGCTGCGGCGGGAACGAGCGGGACGGCCGTGGTCGGTCTCTGCGTTTTTATAAAAATGCTTGACGGAGTGGGACGCCGCTGTGACAGCAAGGGAGTGGGAGAAGGATGGGTGAGTTTTTTGAATCATAGTGGTGACGTATCATGAGGCGGTGGTAATTAGGCCGCGGGGCGGCGGGAAACCGCGGCCAGCGTGAAAACCTATCAACGAGTCCATGAAAAATTATGATTTTCATGTTCGAAATTTACGGAAGTAGTGTAGGAAGTAGTGGATTGCACTTCATTCTTATACGTTAGGAATTTGAATAACAAAATGTGAGGTATCAAACATAGTAAAGTCATAGTTTTAATTTCGATCTCCATTTTAATATACTTACCTACTGAATTGATTTGGGTTTTTTTACAAAGGTAACTTTTTCATTTTTTTTATTTTTTTTCATTATTTTGTAATAATTTTTATTATGAAGAAGTTCTTTAATCAAAAGAAATACCTACTTACTATAATACTATTTAATTTTACTATTTTATTGTTCACACTTACACATTTAGTAACTCAACTTCTAAAAAAATAAACAAAACACGGTCAAGAAAAGTTTTGTTTTTCGACGAGCAAATAAATAGATTATTAACGTAAGCAAACCGTTTTGATATCCGTCGCAAGTCGCGGCTCGCGTCCTGCGGTTAGCCAGTGCGGTGCAAGCGAGACCGCGCGACGCCGCAAGCGAGACGGCCGAGGGGCGGGGCGCGGGCGGGCCGAAACTTGCCTTGACTTTCCCGCGCTTTCCGCACATGTGCTACGGAAGTTGCCTGGAGTTTTCTTGACTGCGTTTTGCGTGTAAACATTTTCCGCATAAAGTTTGTTTTTGTTTTGGGAGTTAGAATTCGTTTGGCTATATTTTTGTGCTGTTGCTTGCTGCAAGAAGTTAGGAAACTATAATTTTACTTTAAAAGAAAAGTTTATCTTTTTTTCAGGTCCCCTTTCTAATAAAATGGTATATATAAGGTATTTAGATAGCATTGTTTGCAGTTATTAGTCTCACACTTGATGATAATGATATTATCTGGAAAAACATTTCTTTCTGGCAGTTTGCTGGAAAAATCTTTGTTAGGTAGCTATTTAGATCTTGGGTTTGATACAAGCGCATTAAAAAATCACTCGATTTTCAAAAGATAGCCGTCCATTTCTCTACAAAAATGACACAGAATTAGGATGAAAATAAAATTTGTGATTTTAGCATTCACAATGATATCTTTATACAATACTAAATAATTATAGGTAAGTACTAGAAAAAATACGAGTAATGATCTGATGCGAGTCGTATTTCTTCTAGTATATTATTACCTATTTAGTATTAAAAAATTTTGATTTAGCAAGTGTTTTTCATAAAAAACTTCGGGATCTTTTTTTAGGTCGATGTAATAAAGTACAAGAGTTAGTCATTATTTATGCTATAAATAAAATTATAGACAGTGAGTTAGCGCTATCGAAGTCAAAGTGTTATTTCTACCATCTAAACTACCTTTTGTTTATGTCATTTACAACTTCGGTTTATTACCGAACAACGCACCGTGTCGGCGCCTTTGAAGGCTAAATCTCTATTGTCTATACCGCATTATAACCGAGAGGTAGAACCCATTGTTTATGGTCAGTTTAAAACTGCTTAAAAGGTTATAATATTGTTTGCAAAAGGTTGTATATATTTTCGCAAACATTCGCCAGCAGTAAAATTTTTGTCTTTGGTTTTATTGCACTTTGCCAGACCACTGTATTAGTTTATTGTACACATCTGGTTTTCGGTATTTTAAAACTTTTTAAAAATGTGGTGATATAAAAGTTTTCCTCGTTGCATGTGTTAATTATTTTTAGTTAGTATTTCTAAGTGAGTATTTTATTAGTCTTATTTTCTCCAACAAAGAATTATGTTTTTTGTTGTAATGATCTTTTCTATTTAGTGATCTTTACACCAAATCACGGAGTCAATTTCAACATCATATATCATCATACAATCATCATATTTTTAATGACCAGAATTTAATACATTTTATACTCCTGCCAGTACCTATATCTTCTTGCTTCATTCATTGGAGGCTATAGTTCATCAAAAAGACGAACTTACTTATAGGTAAGTACCTACATTATAATGATTTTTTGATTTGATAAAGTTGCATTACTCATTATGAAATTTAATTTGGAATAATTTTCGTTTTCCACTGTGACCTCCAAATACTGAATTATATGCTTTAATTTTCACTAAAAACAAAATAAAATATACAACGTGTAACAAAATTAATAGCTAAAGTAGAATATGGTAAATAGGGACCATTGAACTGAACAATTTTTACTATTAAATCGCTAAAAAATCAGCTTTTTCAAACAAAAATTAATAACGAAAATATGAAAATGTATGAAACAGCTGATTTTTTCAGAGTTTGTCTCACTTTAACAGTTGTTCAGTATGATGGTCTCTATCTACCATATTCTGGTCTATACACCGTTAATTTTTAAGTATATTCTAAAAATAATGGGGCTTTCAGACCACGTGAATGAACAACTTTTACTATGGGGCCAACCACGGAATCTCGAAAAAGAAATCAGCTGTTCCATAGAAAAGTTGAGTAATTCTGTCACACGTCGTATTATAGTATTATATTTTAAATCGTATTTTTTAAATTAAAGAGTCATATATTTATTAACTTTGGAATTTGATTTTTGAAGTACGTAGGTATGATAAAAAACGTTATTTTGTATTGATAGGCATTTCTTTGAATGTTTGAAAATAATTACTTTTAATTGAGTTTGAAACACTGAAAATGATAGTGGCGATTATCCCAAGTAAAGGTTTTGTAGAAATATTGCTTGCCTTTGATTGATTACACATTTTTTTTATTCAATTGTCGCCGTTTAAGTTATCTTATGAGTTGCATATTTTCTTATTACTCGAATAAAAATTCAATAAGCAATATGGAAGATTTATTCACATCTAGTACCTACACTTATACAATACAGATAGGTATTTTACTAAAATATGCACATAATATGTCAGGACCTTTTCTTCATATCTCAATCAGTGACCACAACCAAACAAAACCGCATCAAATTGACAACGAAAAAAAATAGAAAGTTCGTCGGCATTCTCAGGGCCTACAAGACTTAACTCAATTACGGCAATAAAAATAATATTGTAGGCAAACATGAAGCTTTGAGGCCGAGCCGATAGCTACCGACTGGTTTTGTGCAAGGCAAGCTTGACAATGCGTATGCGCACAATAATACGCCATTTCTAAGACCCCTATTATTTTGGCCCAAACATTGGCATTTGGCCATTGTTGGACCCTTTGTAGGATATTTACCGACTTTTGGGTTGTTACTTTGAGGGGAAAAAATGAATGGAGCTATCGACGCGGGTAAGCTGATGACTTACTCTGTTCTGTTTAGTTTTTTTAGTTATTCGTCTTGAACGGGTATACGTTTAATCATAACGTGTAGGTAACTTAGCAATTTGATTAGTATTAACTTTACCATCAATTTAGACCCTTAGCTTCCATATTAATATTATAAAAAATTGGCTAAGTGCGTGTCGTGCCACGCGCAGTAAGGATTCCGTAGTTACCTTATACAATTACAATGTATGGCTATAAACTTATATTTAGTTCTTGCTTTACACAACGACACGACTAAAATTAAATATAGGTTCCCAACTATTCAATGAAATTAATGCTAAAAAAAAAATTCGCATATACTTACCTATCTAAAAAATTGTATAATTTGATCGACTATAACTCGTTAACTTGTAAAGCCTCTACCTAGCAGAGATTGTTTTTCTTTTAGCTTCATTCTCTCCTGAAATTTTTCACGTTTCCAAAAGCAACCTTTTACCCGGTAAAAGGATACTTTACTCTAACAAAAATAATCACTTTAGATTTTAATATTTCACAAACTTATCCCTAAATCGAAAAGTGGTTTTTGCAAACCTATAAAATACATATTAAACGTCACCCCACATTATGTGATTGACAAGAAAAAATGTTTCATCCTAACTTTACATGTAGGGAAGGTACTCTAAAAGATTCTTTTTTTTCAAGATTTTAATCTACCTCTTTTTTGGCGTGATTAATATGTCATGTCTAATTTCTAGTACCTACTAAAGGCCTCGAGCTATGCTGCGAACGGACAGACAGACATAGCGAAACTAGAAGGGTTCTTTGTTGACTTGACTACGAAACCCTAAAAATTCTATATTAACGATTTATTGCATCAGTGGAGTAAATATACAGGCGCGGTCCGAAGGGGGGGTCACAGGAGACATGATCCCCGCCCCGCCCCCCCCAAAATCATACACCTCAAATAGATTTTTTTTCAAAAAATTTACAAAATAAAAAAAACAATTGTATTATTATTAGGGACCACCTCTAAAATTTCAGGCTGCGACCGCGCCTGGAAATATAATTGTATTAACCATAATCTTCACTGGTGAAAGTATTCGAATACGACACTCATCTAAGTTATTTTTATTTGTTTTAAGTTTGTTTCGCTATTGAATCTATTCACCACGGGTTTAATACTTGCGTTATCATTATCAGATTGCAATGCAAATGCAACTGATATAGGTAGTATGCTGTAGTGTGGGAGTATAGAAGTATATAGAAAAAGACGAAAAAGATAGAAAAGAGAATATAGAAGAGAATAGAAAGAAGAAAAAGATATCGGTTTTCCTCAAATGATTTAAATTTTCTATAGTATCGAACATTAAAAATCGTTCGTTATACCATTTATACGTCGTGCAGTGTGGCCGGCCGGCACATGTGGCCAGTGTGTATTCTCTTTTCTATCTTTTTCGTCTTTTTCTATATACTGCTATACTCCCACACTATAGCATACTACCTATATCAGTTGCATTTGCATTGCAATCTGATAATGATAACGCAAGTAAACCCGTGGTGAATAGATTCAACAGCGAAATAAACTTAAAACAAATAAAAATAACTTAGATGAGTGTCGTATTCGAATACTTTCACCAGTGAAGATTATGGTTAATAAAATTATATTTCCAGGCGCGGTCGCAGCCTGAAATTTTGGAGGGGGTCACTAATAATTTTTTTTTTTTATTTTGTAAATTTTTTGTAAAAAAAAATCTATTTGAGTTGTATGATTTTGGGGGGTCATGTCCCCTGTGACCCCCCCTAGAAGAGAATAGAAAGAAGAAAAAGATATCGGTTTTCCTCAAATGTTTTAAATTTTCTATAGTTTTCTATAGTATCGAACATTAAAAATCAGTCGTTATATCATTTATACGTCGTGCAGTGTGGCCGGCCGGCACATGTGGCCAGCGCAGCGCAGTATAATGGCGGAAGTGTACACAACCTGGTTCAACTTTAAACAATCAAACAATACTTAATTGCAGCGAACGTCAGTCCAGCCGGTCGGCCGTCGGTTGTGATGTTTTCATAATAAGTTATATGATGATAACTGGGATTAAATATATATTGAGACTGATTAATAAACTACTGGCTCTGTAGAGTTGTAGACTTGTTTGTCTGTGAAATTTTTGAAAAAATTTGGAAATGTCTGAAATATGATTTATTTTGATTTTTAATATGATTTTGATTATGTAATTATAGAACCTGCTCATAAAATTTCTCGAGGATCGGTTGAGAAATGCGACCTGTAGAGGAGAACAAACGGACAGCCGGACAGCCGGACAGCCGGACAGCCGGACAGCCGGACAGCCGGACAGCCGGACAGCCGGACAGCCGGACAGAGGGACAGAGGAACAGAAGGACAGCGGGACAGACATACGAAATAATTTTTGCCCAAACTAAAGCAGAGACACTTTGCTCGCTCGGTCAATTAATCGATAGTTAAGTATTGCCAATTTGTAGACTGGAATATGGTTTTAGCATTTGTAAAGTTCGTCTTGAAGTATAACAGAAAACCCAAATTAAAAAACGCATTAAGTATAAGTATCAATCTATAAAACAATTTATAAAATTGATTTACCTATTTTAAGATCCAGGTATACAAAGGAATTACCTACTTCCTATTCAAACACAATTCTAATTACACATTAATTATCAAACGTTCAATTTAGTCTTATTTATATACAAGAAAATCCAAAACTTATTTTATCTTTAGCTGTTATATTAAAAAATACATTAAAGACTCGAAGACTCTTGTCACATACGATTACCTCCTTGAAACGCTTTATGAACGTTTTTTAAAGACCGTTGCACATTTTAAAAAGCAACAATTATTAAAACACCCCGCTGTTCTAAGTCCAGTCGAGTTCAGTAAATGTTAACACTTTGAAAGATATTGAGTTTTATTACAAAGCATATAAAGTTGCAGAATTGTTCAAAAGTGTAAACGTATTAATGACTGTATGGTACAGTCGGGCCACAATGTTTCTAAACGTATACTCCGAACAATACCTGAAGACCTCTCAAGAATCACGAGAGGTTTGCTCTGAAGGTAAATCCGTAATTGGCCACTTGAATTTTAAGGGTAACCTTTCCGGTTGTGATGTAGAGTTAAAACTATTTAGAACTGGCATGGTTTAAATCAGGGATGCACTGCACAGACTTATTGAGACCATGGGCCACTTGGGCACATGATGAACTGATGGCGGGCATAAATTAAAAACATAAACAAATGTAAAAAAAAAACAATTGAAGCAGGGAATATTTGCTGGCGGGCCACTGGCATATTGCCAACGGGTCACATGTGGCCCGTGGGCCGCAGTCTGTGCATCCCTGGTTTAAATGATTTAGTTTAAATAAACTTGGAAAAGTTCAAAGTTTAACTCTGGAACCAAAGTTAATGTGACATTATTAATTAGCTTTCAGTTTAAATGTTATTATTTGTTACTAGCGGCTGCCCGCGGTTTCACCCGCGTGGTTCCCGCTCCCGTGGGAATATCGGGATAAAAATTATCCTATGTTTTAAGCTAGGCTATCAACTATCTGTGTGCCAAATTCCAACCAAATCCGTTCAGTAGTTTTTGCGTGATTGAGGAACAAACATCCAAACATCTAAACATCCAAACCTACAAACTTTCACATTTATAATATTAGTAGGAATAGGATTGGGAACTAAAATGCTTTTACCACAAAATTGAGCATTAATATTTTACTAACTATGTTATATCTCTTACTACCTTTATTCGCAATAAAATGATTTGATTTGATTTATTTTTGCTGTTGCTTTGCCTTTTTTTCTTCACATTAAAAACTGCATCTTAAACCTTTTTTTAATACAATTTCACGCCTAGGTACTATATTTATGAATAATATATTCTTGAATTTAAAGTTACAATATACTATGAAAAAACTATGACAAATCTGTGGCTATCGCGGTTAACATTCGCTCACTAATAAACGTAACTTTATAAAGTCAATTTTTTTACGTCCCTTCTATCAATTTATAGTCTATACCCGTCGACCCCGGGGCAACGAGTATTGTGCAAATATAGTAAATCCGGTAAGCGCCCGCGGCTCCTCATTCAAGCCTCGGTATTACAGGTGATCGTGCTTTGAACAGGAAGTGAATTCTGGACCTTTTGTTGCTATGCTACCCAGACTCACCCACTTCTTAAGATTAGCTGCTTTAATTGTACGAATTAGTAAGATGAATGAGTCAAAATCATTATAGAGGATGTGAAAAAAGATTGACCATTAATTTGTAGAAAAGATAGACCATTAATTTGTAGAAAAGATAGACCATTAATTTGTAGAAAAGATTTGAAAAAATAACTATTAGGTGTAAAAGTGACAAAATTCGAAATAAATAGTACATGTTTTGAGTAACTATATTTCCTTCATAAAGTTAAAAGTTGTACACGCCTGTTATTGTCGTACATAATTATGCGATTAATTTTATTTATTTATTTATTTGTTCTGTAGGTACACACACAATTACAAACGGAAAAGAAATGGACAGAAGAATTGTACAAGGGCACAACTTATTTCACATTGAAATTTCTTCCAGCAGGCCCGGGACAGGAAAAAACATTGAGAAGGGCAGACAGTGTGTACCTCAAAAATATATGATTAGTATATTTTTACTATGTACAACAGAAGTGACTAACTTCAAAGCACTTGCAGTGCAATTAATCTGTAAAATTTACTCTTAGCCATTAGATCACATCAATTCAATCGCTTTGTAACATCAGATGTGTAAAGTTAGAGATGTATGTATGCTGATAGTGTGTCATTAATAAATAAATCAAATAATAAAGTGGTAATATTTTGTTGCAAAATCGCACTTTTATAACGTGTTTTTTATTGTGTTTGTACCTTTGAACCAAGCAAAAATGACGCTTTTATCAGTAAAATTCAATGCTATCAAAGGTGAAACATAATGCTCTTCAGTCAATATAAAAAACAACATTCCTGAAAACTGTGAGTGCCAAATATTTTTTAACACGCCTCGCATTGTTTAGCTTTATGAAAAAAGGCTGGCGTACCGTTGGAAAAATGTGACGTCATAAATTGCAATAATCAGAACCGTGCGGCGTATGTGTGAAATTTCATAGTGGGGGGGAGGCCGGGTGGCGTGGACTCATTACGGCCACGTGACACGACCCCACCCCCGTCGATCCGCCAATGAGTTATTGAGTGTGCTGAAAGCTCATGTGTTAAGGCTGATATTAACGTGTGTTTAAAGAGGAAAAGTTGACTGATGTGTGAAGCTTTTTACGCTTTAAGTTTTTTAAACGCCCATCAATAAGTTTGATCAAAAACACCGTTGTTAACACTGCTTAAATGTGTTTTGAAAAATTTTAACTTCAAGTTTTATTTAAAATCGATCCCAACTCTAAATTTGAAATGTCACAATGATGTGTATTTGTTGATACGATTTGTTTCGACGCACTCAGCGATAATTGACGCATTTCAATTTTTGCCCAAAAGCTCGACATTGTTAATTGTGTTTGATTGATGACGTAACCCGAAACGTCAAATTACCCTGCAAACGGCCGCTTTAGTGACAAAATCCCACCGTTTTTCGCTCACCCGCCCGTCCTATTTTTCTAATTGAATCATGTGTGATTTATTATTGGTATGATGATGTATCATTCTTTCAACAGCAGCCGCGGCGCACCCTAGGCTTGCGGCCCCGTATTATTGCTACAAATGTTCACATCCGCGCGTTTCGACTGCTGTTTCAATGCGCCCCACTCTCCCCTCGCTCTTTTTTATTAAACTGAGTAATCGATTTTTTTTTGAGAGTTTATTGAAGGACTCGAATGGTGTATCGAGTTTTTGTCTGTTCATTTATTACTTAACATCTGTAATTTCATGGCTCTTCATTTGTCAATTGATCTAAAATATTTTTTTATTTGCCTTTTGAAGTGATAAAATTTGTTTTGATGCAAGAGTTTTGAGGTTTTTTGTTGTCCTATCAGAATATAGAGCCAGAAAGAGCTGTATTTGACAAACTTTGTAACCGAGGCTGAAATAACGAATCTAGCTTGAGATCTTTGGTTGAGATCTCAGGTAGGTAAATATGGTAAAATTATACCGAGTCTGGTGGCAATCTCTGAATGGATAAGAGGCTGTAATAAAACATACAATTAATGGGTTTGAAAAATAATTAAATAAATATGTTATTATGAACCAGTGTAAAATATTTGTATACGATTTTTCATCGTACATTGTGGTAAATACATAAGTACCACTCTTTAAACTAGCAAACTTACCTACATACAATCATATTTAAAACTTTACCTACATACAATCTGCGAATGTAGCTGTTTGTTGTGCCAAATAAATTAAAAAACAAAAAAAAAATCAAACTAACTTTTCATTGAAATACAATACCGTTACCTACTGTTCATTGTTTTACAACAACCATTTATATAGGTATTGCAAGTTTTTATTATATCTTTTTCTCTTTCATCTGTACCATTAGTGTTATAAATTGCGCTGCAAAAATTTCCGCACAAAAATTCTGATCAAAATTCTAACTAAAGTATTTTCAATGCTAAAGGTGATGTGCTGTAGACTGTACCGGCTTAATACTTCATCAGCGGAGTGCGCAGTTTCCGCTCGACGCGCGCATTGTGTCCGCGCCCTTTGTTCCACGCCATATCCGCGCTGCGTTTGTACTGTTCATACTGTGCAGTATCTAGAATGAGTATGAGTAATGTAGCAAGCCAAACATAAACTGACTTTGAAGAGCTTTTGTCATCGCTGAAGATGACGTAGGTAGGTATGCTGTTCAAAAACTTAATAAATCATTAGGGATGAAATAATGTTTTTTCTGAAGATGGTAAAGTGCACCAGGCTATAATTTTGTAAGTTCAAATAGTATGACCATCAGCCATTTTTAATGTCCCTACTGCTGGGATACAGGCCTTCCTTGTGGATGGATATGGAGGATTGGCCATGACCCACCATGCACGCGAACCAAATGCGAATTGGTTACTACAAATGCAGCCGGGATTAACAGCTTAACGTGCCTTCCGAAGCACGGAGGAGCTCGAGATAATAAATTTTTGGTCACCCATCCCATGACCGACCTTTGCGAAAGTTGCTTAACCTCCGCAATCGCTGTGCCAGACGCTAAACCAGCACTGTACCATCGAGCTCCTTAAAAAACAAATATATTATAAAAAAATAAATGAGTTTTTAGTTTGTTTCAGAAAAAAAAACTGTATGATAGAATCTAAATAGTTTAAGGTGAATTCCATAAATAAGGTAGAGGTAGACTTGCAACTTAATATTTGCCTCCACCAGGGAAGCGATTTAGTAAGAAAAACAATAGCGCATTATTACGTTACAGAGGTTCTTTTTGATTTGCTCGAAAATAATTTTGATTTTAAAACGTATTTTTTACCATCGCCACTCAAAAAAGTGCGTCTTATTCATTGATAACAGTGAATAAAACGCGTTTTTATTCACCGAGTGAATAAAAATATTTTGAATTTGGAACAAGCGCGCATCGTATGAATTAGGTACAAAAAAATAAAAGGTGCTGAAAGTATGGAGCTATTCCATAGATAAAGATATAGTATAGTTCTACAATTAAATGACAAAAATAATCCCGCCAATTTTATTTAGGTTCTTTTTAGTGTCTTATCTTTGGGTTCTTTTCTAAAAAATATCCCGCTAAATCAATTAGGTCCTTTTTAGTGTCTTATATTTGGGTTCTTTTTTATATATTTGAGGGAGATTAGTTGTTCAGTCTTGCATCAGTCCATTCCATCAGTCTGGTACGATCTTCAGTCTGTAATATTCAAAGTCTATACAAACTGATGAAGTGGACTGATGCCAGACTGATCATGTAGTTTCCCTCTTAGTTAGCTCGGTGGCGCAGTGGTTTAGCGCATGGCCCAGCGATTGCGGAAGTTAAGCAACGTTCGCAAGAGTCGGTCATGGGATGGGTGACCAAAAATGTATTATCTCGAGCTCCTCCGTGCTTCAGAAGGCACGTTAAGCCGTTGGTCCCGGCTGCATTTGCAGTCGTTAACACCCACCAATCCGCATTGGGCCCGCGTGGTGGGTTATGGCCCGTCCTCCTTACCACCCATAAGGAAGGCCTGTGCCCCACAGTGGGGACATCAAAAATGGCTGATGGACAACTATAAATACTATAGGTATCTACTGCTATTTTTTTTCTCGCAGTCAATGGTAAAAAGTAGAGTACACAACTCGTGAAAAAAAATTTCATCTCGGTCCTTTGTATCCTTCGCTGCTCTCTCTTAGTCCCTCGAACTAAATTCCCTCTTTTTTCACTTGTTGTATAATCTACTATTTTACCATCGCCACTCGAAAAAGTGCGTTTAATTCAACGATAAGAGTGAATAATACGCTGTTTTATTCACCGAGTGAATAAAAATATTTTGAATTTGGAACAAGCGCGCATCGTATGAATTAGGTAGAAAAAAATAAAACGTGCTGAAAGTATGGAGTTATTCCATAGATAAAGCCATAGTTAAACAAATAAATAAAAAAAAATATCCCGCCAATTTTATTAAGGTTCTTTTTAGTGTCTTATCTTTGGGTTCTTTTCTAAAAAATATCCCGCCAAATTAATTAGGTTCTTTTTAGTGTCTCATCTTTGGATTCTTTTCTATATATTAGAGGAAGATTAGATGTTCAGTCTTGCATCAGCCTGGTACGATCTTCAGTCTGTAAAAATTCAAAGTCTATACAAACTGATGAAATGTACTGCCAAACCGATCATGTAATTTCCCTCTTAGCGTGGTTGTTTTAGGTCATTGGAAAACTTCTAGTTTCACTATTTTCTGATGTTTAAATACTTATTTACTGATTACCTACCTAAATAATAAAAATGTGATAACTATTTAATTACATAGGTATAAGTACCTACTGATATTTGTTTTCTCGCAGTCAATGGTAAAAAGTAGAGTACACAACTCGTGAAAAAAAAATTTCATCTCGGTCCTTTGTATCCCTCGCTTCGCTCAGGATTCTACTTTTGAATCCCTCGCTACGCTCGGGATTCAACTCTAGAATCCTTCGCTGCTCTCGGGATCCAACCTAGTCCCTCGAACTAAATTCCCTCTTTTTTCACTTGTTGTATAATCTACTATTTCCGTACACATCAAAGTCATCATCTACATCTATATCCTAGACAAAACTAAATAACGCACGCATTTATGAACTGCATATAAATCGCGGGTGACGGGTTGGCGCGGCCGAGGGTTGTCACAATGCGTGTTTCCGCTCCACCGGCCGCCGACAAAACCCGCTGACACCCCTAATGTCGTCGACCGTGTGCGCTGTGGGCCTGTGAGGTTCGTATCTATGTCTGAGCAAACAGCATTTAGGGCTGGCAATCGACAAAGATTGTAAATAATAATAATGACGTAATATGGACACAATGAGCAATTTTTATTTTATTTTTAATTTCAATTTTACTTATTTTATTTTGATTTTAATATACAATACCAAATGAATTTTAATTTTAGCTTATTTTAATTTGATAATAATGAACTATATAAATGATTTTATTTTATTTTAAATGCCGTCAATTTTAATTGTTTATGATTTAATTTATTATTGTTCAAATGTTTATATTCAAAACTGATCTACTTATGGGTATTAAGCCTGAAATAAATTATTTTTATTTTATTTATTTATTTTATTTAATATTTTATTTAGACATCATAATTTGCTTCATTAACTTAGAAAAGTTTGCAGAAATTAATAATAATAATAATATGTAATCTAATCATACATAATAACGTACCAATACAATTTCTTCTTCTGTTAGGTACTTATTATGAAATTGGAATCTAGTGTAGGAAATGAAGCGATCTTTGTATGGAGACCTACTTCTAAGGTTTACTACAGTGAAAATACGTTTCCCATCAAATGTAATTTTCATAATTTGATTTAAGATTTTAAAGTGTCAACCCTGACGATATGTGGGTAAGCGGCGAGGTGCCCCGTCGAGTGGCTGAGCTCACGCCAGACGTGACGCGGTGCCTTTCAATGTGACTATGTTTGGCACAGCCCTAAATATCTTGATTGGAGGTGTAGAATTTTATGCATAATTTTGGCACCAATTTTTTTGGAATTACTGTCACTTGCATAATAATAACCTCAAAACAATATATTTTTACAGGTTTATTGCAATAACATTATTAAAACGAAAAGCGTTTTGATAATTTGCCTCGGTTGGACTCTATTAGGTACTGTAGTATTTTTTTTCCCCAAGAATTTATTTGTTATTTGTAAAAATAAACAACTTGTGTTTGGACTGCATTTGATCAGCCAATCAGAGATGTGTTATTTTAATACTTACATACCTAATGCAGTAAAATAAAAAAAACATGACGGAAAAAGTAAGAAAAGCTATTGTCACTACAAAATAAAATAAACAGTAATAGTTTTATAAAAAAAACGTGTGCTTTATTTTGTCAGTTTGTCTGCAATATTAATGACTTAAAACCTAACACCCTTCCGACAGCCATTTTGAAAACCAATTGTTTTAATTATCCTAATTCGAAATTCTCCGCTCCATCACACAAGCAACAATAATGGCGGCAATTGGTGGAGTAACTTATAATTACGTCCGTAGCCGATGGTGGTAACGGCCCGTGACCACGGCCACGGTTAGTGCCCACCGCTGGGCAAGAAGTTATTGTGGGTAAGGGCGTGTGGGATTATGTACTGGTAACTATGGAGGGTTAAACTTGAACGCCTACCTATTCGTAAGAGAAAAGTTTGTAAATTTGACATCATCTATTGAAAGAAGAAAGAAAGATTTATTGACTAAAGTGCAGTTAGGTAGATATTTAATTTAATTTATGCCGTGTCCACAGAATACATAATAGTACAAGTACAGAAGATCCACTCCGCAAAGTCATTTAAATAAATAGCGACTCTATCCCAGACGCAATAAAGCGCAATTCAGGTTGCACACCGCTCCCTTGCCTACAGTTATATTCACCTAGAAGTTGCCTCTCTTTCTATCGCGTAGCTCTTATTTCTTCTAACGATTTCAGGGTTGTCTTCTTTTAAATAATAATTAATCTGAATACCTACAAGTTATTGTGAGGAGCTCGGTGGAGCGCAGTGGTTTAGGCCCAGCGATTGCGGAAGTTAAGCAACGTTCGCAAGGGTCGGTCATGAGATGGGTGACCAAAATTTATTATCTCGAGCTCCTCCGTGCTTCGGAAGGCACGTTAAGCCGTTGGTCCTTGCTGCATTTGCAGTCGTTAACACACACCAATCCGCATTGGGCCCGCGTGGTGGGTTATGGCCCATCCTCCTTACCACCCATAAGGAAGGCCTGTGCCCCAGCAGTGGGGTCATCAAAAATGGCTGTTGGACATATTGTGTTTATAATGTGTACTTTAATGTGAACAAATTACTATAGTACCTACAGATACAATACGTTACTACTAGTTGTTTATCCTTACCTATTTGTCCTATTTACTTAGTTATTTAGTAAACAGATTTGTCAATGTTGTCATACAATACAACACAACATACAATACAGTACAACACCTAGGCACGGAATAGGTACATGGTATCAAAAATTATGATTTCTTACGAAATTAAATTGTCATTAAAAATTAAACTTTGCTTATTATTTCGTAAGTAGGTAAGTAAGTACCTAGTAAATTATTATTTCAATAAATAGTAAGGTGATAAACATGCAAACGAACGACGCGACAATACGCGAACGCGGCGCGTGAATGAGTATCGAAATCGAACTAATGTTGCTAACGTGCGACCCGGCCGGCACGCGGCGGCCGGCCCTCTGAAATTAGTCCGACGGAACCTGACCGCCGGGTACTTGTAGCTTCGTACCTAAAGCGCGGAGTGCGTCTAGCCTGCCGTGTCGCAAAAGAAAAATTGCAAGAAAATTATTAATTTTGTAAAAAAATATGAAGTGTTTCAAACCAATAAATGTATTATCTATTGTATTTTCAGTAAGAAAATAAGTACTAAAACTAGAGAAGAAAAATGCTATATATTTACTTATTGGACTGTTTGAATTCAAGCGATATTTTTGGATTTTTTTAAGCAAAGTTATCTATAAAAAACGGCGCCAAGCTGCAGCGCAGCGCAGCGTCACAAGTTTACAAGCACACTAAACGCCAATAAAGCGATAAAGGCAGCTCCTGCGGCTAACCTAATGCTCGCATTTATCTAATGCACTCTAAACAAATAAAACGATAATAAAATGCAATCATTAGTTTTGACACAGTGCAAAGGTAGGCAGTGTGTTATATTTAAAACTTTTATTACAGAACTTATAATAGCAGCATGAGAAAGAACAATATTATATCCTGTAAAAACACTAAATCTAACTACCTACTATGTTTGTATCAAAATCAGTTTTCGAAACAAATGAGTAAAATCTGGCAAAACCTAAGTAGGTAACCTTGTAGTAAGAAAACCAAGAAATTTTTGGAATTTTTATGTTTAAAAAAATAGCTATTCGTTGAGTTTTATAATATATCTGAAAGATTAGATGCAGGTTTTAGCATTAGGTGCCAATTGCTATCTTTATCAAATCATAATAAGTTTGAAAGAAACTACGCTCAAGGCTTCTATATTGGCACTACTATATTACATTCATGTCTTTAAAAAAACATTCAACTTTTAAATGTTTAAATTCAACAATTCAACTTACTGATCAGTTTTCTATCAACCACCAAAAGCAAGAATAATGTCCGTAACAGGTGAAGAGGTGTTTTTTTTATTTGAGTGTCAGCTGGCGATATCTGTTTAGGTAATTAACAACGTTTAACATTTAACCTGCTGTTGTTTTAAGACGTTGATGACTTATTCTAACAGTTATAGAAATCATTAATTGGTTTGTGACAGATGCTGATGGCAGGCTATAAAATATGTTAAATGTTTTATCGAATTCAAATATGTAACTATGCATAACGATATATTAAAATTAGTTCTGTCTTCTTCTTTGCCATATTATAATAGGGAACATGCATCAATTTTTTTTGTATCAAAATCAAAAGTATAATGCGTGAGAAAATCAATTGTAATTTATTAAAACTTTTCTCTTGCGTTTTTTTCTCGTGATAAAGTCACTTGAAATTAGCGCGCAGCAGCACCCGCCGAAAACGCTCTATACAAAACGGTCAACATGTGACGTCACTTATGCCACGTTTCAGGCGCATTAGTATGGAGTTAGCCAAGAATTTTCAAATATCTCCCTAAATATTGGGTTTAAGTAGGTACATATGTGTCATACAAAATATTATTTCTTATTTGATGTTTCTGTTAAATGTGCATTATATCCGAAAATGTAAAAAAAATATCGCTATTTTCCCCTGTGTGATAAACTAAAATAATACATATTATTTTTCTGTTCCATGTTTTTATACGAGTCCGCAGCGATCAAGCTCAAATTTATCAAAATCGGTGACTTAAGCATGTTATCTATTACCTATGTATTTTAGATTTGACCTTTATAAGCGTTATAGAATATATTTTTTTCCTCGTATGTGGTGATTTGCATTAAATTTCTGAGTCCGTGACACTACGTTTTAAAAGATTATACCGAAAAAAGTTTACCTTTACTGAAAATCTATATTTTAGCATTGGTAGGGCTCGCTCGGTAGAGCCTTTGGTCCCCATAATTAACACGTTAGCTGCCACCATTACTAACTTTTTTTTTACAATTCATGAATGAAACAAGAAAAACGTTTGTAGAAAATTTCAGATTTCATACACAATATCCTACTAATATTATAAATGTGAAAGTTCGTGGGTTTGGATGTTTGGATGTTTGCTCCCCAATCTCGCAAAAACTACTTTGGTTGATAGTTAGAAACGGATAGTTCTTCAATTACAGAAACCGGGGGGTCAACTAATCCCGAAGGTCCCATCCGCGTCCGCAGACTCACCATGCTGATTAGATAGATTGATAGCCAGGATTGCTTAAATCACAGAACACAGCAAAGCGAAATTGGGATTTTACCGTATCTTATCCAAAAATGTACAGGAGCTTTTTGTCTAAGCTTCGTAGTCTTCGGATATCTAAAACAATGTCAATGCGAGTCAGAATAAGATATCGGTAACATATCGGAAGCCACGCCGCGGCGCACCGATACCGCACCGTTTGCTGGCTGCTTGTAGACCAGCGGATAGGGAGCAGCGGTGTTTTAAAATTATAAATAATTTAAATAAATATTGGGCAAAACGACAATAATCTAATGAGTACTTCCCGCGCAGATAAAGAATGGGACTAGAAATTTTGGTAAACCGCGCTTACCATCCGCGCCGTTAAAGAATGGGATTGAAAATGGCATCGATCATGTTCACTTCTCGCTCGCACACCATATCACCAAACCTATATCGCTCTCTCACTCATAATTATTGTAAATTTCCAGTCCCATTATTTATCTGTACGGACATTTTGCCTAATATTTAATTAACCTACCTAATAACCTACTTTATTTTATCCTAGCTGTAAGTTTTCCGAAGATTTTTTTACAAATCTTTCGAATAAAATAAAATAAAATAATCAAAATGTACTGAATAACAATAAACTTTTTCTTTTACTACCAAAGCGTTTTTAAGTAATAAATGAATCGTAAGCAGTGACAAGCTTTTATACTAGGTATACCATAATAGCCCCTAAGCCTACCGACCACCAGCGGTTTCTTTGATATTCTAAACCAGATTTATAAAAAAAACAAGAAATCCAATAGATCCATTCTACTCGTCGAAACTTGACTCTCATTTAAATTCAGAACCACCTATTGACGAATCACATGGACAATTTTACGTCAACCAACAGCATTGTTGTTCGTCAGACCGTAAAGTCGGTCTCCTAGAGTATTATATCTGCTAACTCAGCTCGCGATCCTATCAGTGGCGTCAATTGCCCGTGCCAAATGCCACTTCCTCCCCCCACCCCCTCCTTGGAGAGGAAACAAACGCTTATCTCGAGAGAGCTTCGGAAAGTGATCGAATGTTTCCGCTGATTCTGTGTAAAGATAATCAAGGTAAATCCGCTGAATGGCGGTTCTTGAAGACACCGCATTTCGAAAAAGAGAGGTATTTATTTTAAAGTAAATAATATTTTTGTCTAAACTTTGAACCGATTTTGCAATGTCGCAAATAATATTGCATAGGTAAGTTACATAATATTTTTTCTTTCAAGTAATTTAGGTATTGGTTTATCAGTAAAAAATACTAACATCAAAACCATATTAAAACCGACAGAGTGTTGAGAAGTTTTTTTTATTTTATGTCACGTGAATTTTCTTTTCTTTTCCACTAATTGACACACAGAATATAAATTCGTGATGTTTGAGGTGTTTGAGATTCGACAGTTGAATGCTTAGAGTAAGACGCGTTTCTGTCGTAGAAGCCGCGATGCTCGAAGGTTGAATGATTCTCTATGAATACTTTTATTATAACCTTATCCTCTTTTTCGTCAATTTCCTATTCCATATCGTATTTCGTAACAAAATCTCCCAATGCATTGCTATAAAATAAGAATTTTATTAAGGTAGGTATATAAGTTTTTTTTAAAAAACTTATTATGTATACTGTGGTTTTAATTACGTGTAAGATAATAGTTTGTATGGAAAAAGTTGGCTAACAGGGATCGTTCAAAATGTCTACCTAAATAGATTCTGTTTTGAAGTAAACACTTTTTAACGGATACTAGCGCGGTTTTATTGAAAGTACTTTGGTAATTAGTTGGTATTTGGTTTGATTTTTTATTTTCCCGACCACGGCAGCAGCAAAGGTGCCGAAACGTCAGGAAAATAAAAAAATAAAACCAAATACCAACTAATTACCAAAGTACTTTCAATAAAACCGCGCTTGTATCCATCATAAAGTGTTTTATTTCATGTCTAGTGAGCGCGTAAGCTTGAGAGGCGAATAGAATACATAGATTATGACTATACGTTTTAAGTACGAGACGAGTCTATGTAAGTAATTATATTTTTATAAAAGTATGTTATGTTTTGATTATTAAGTGGTAAATTACGTTTGCTCCAAATAAAACAAAGAAACTCTTCTCTAATAGTTCATTTGACTGCAATGTCGGGCATCTGGCCATTTAACAACATGGATACCACACCCAGGACTCCCAAAAAAACTCAACTACGCAAATCCGCACATCCGTAGTTCCGTATCTATTTCAATTTGCCTTCAGAAAGGTCGGTGAAATTAACGTATTATAATAAATATCCGCTTTGTCCAGCGTCACCAGCGTGGTGCAAGCAGATATGAGCATTAATCTGTCAATTTGACGAAGGTCACGACTACTCACGACGTGTCACGAGTTGTCCGACGCGTGCTGACGTCAGTTTTTTTTGAGTTGTCAATTTTGAGATTCAGTGTGGGGGATAAATGGATAATGCTTGATGAGTTAGGTACATACTTACTGGTTTGCTTTTACAAATGCGAATGAAAGAAATTCTGACATTTCTCACTACTTGCTAGATGTAAGTACCCAAATACAAAACATTTTTATTGTTTCACGTTGAAAGTTTCATCGAATTTTTGCTTAAAAAGTGCAATATTTTGTAGGCTCTGGAACGGTCAACCACGCTACCTATCTAAACTATTATTTTAAAAACTTTGAAATTGAGATAAGAATTGTAAGTACAATGTTTTTCTTGACAAAAGTTTGAAAGTTACATAATATTACGTAGAAGCCTAAAATATAGTCATTAAGGCTTGTCATTCTCCTTTTTTAATATCCAGTTTTTCCACTACATATCCATTAATAGAGTGTGGATTTTTTGAACTAACAAAATAACCAGCTCCAGCAAAATTCGATATCGTTATTTTCACAAATTTTTGCGTCATGCGTGAATACGCGCTGACCATTTTTTAGAGCGAAACTAACTACACGTATCAGTTTTCTACATGACATTTGAATGCGATCGCTCGCTTGTCGGCTCGCAAATCTCAAGCAGCTGTTTATTCAGCATTCACAAAAATTATCGCAACAACAAAATCTAAATCCATACACCATAACTAATTATATCCACCGTGTAATACAGAATCGGGGAGCGATTGTTCGACATTCCATTGTTGGCGTATTACTAACCTAGTTTTGTGGATATTTGGCGAAAAAAGGCTCTTCAAAATCACGCTATTTTGACTTTGAATGCGAGTTATATTTGGTATTGTTGCGTTTGTATTACGGTAGTATTTTCGTAGTTGGAAGTTAGGTCGTTAGGGCTCGGTCCGGTGCGCAACACTGCATATTACAAAAGTTTGACGGGCGCACCGATACGGTATCGATTTAGCGCGCTGCACCGAGTTTGTTTATTTTTGCAAAATCGGAACGTATGTAGGTTTTCGGGTTTGCGGTGTGTATGTCCAGTCGCTGGTGGTCTGTTCCAATAAAAATGCAGCGCGAGCTTTTCATGGTTTTTCTATTTCTCGTGTCAATAGGAACCTGGATCGACGTCCGCTTGTGTTTTGTTTCTAATACCGTTATTGCTTATGTGCCAATTTTCTTTGGTGGCTGTGATTAAAACGCTAAATTATATACTTGTGATAATACCTATAATATATACATAATTACATTAGTTATGAGTGTTATGACAGAGCCAAGACACAATTGCCATGACATGATCTATGAGACTTTTTTGTTTCGAAATCGACTTTACGTGCTTTTCTTTCGAAGGTGATTTTTTTGGCCAAATAGAAATTAACAAGAAAACATTATATAATTTAAGGCAAGTCCCTCAAGTTTCGGTTATATCCTGATATTAATTTCAATTAAATTCTGTTCCATCACTACAATTTCTCACTACCCGGATCCAGCGAAACAGAACCTTAATTTTTCTTTGTATTGAATGACAATTAATTTGTTCAAAGCCCTGTCACGTCTGACTAGCAGCACTTTAAATTAAACGCTCCACCATAAGAACACCATAAGATACCTACCTATGGTGCAACGGCTGGCCTAACGGACCGTATAATTCCGAGTTTATGGCGTCATTAGCCATGAGGCGGACGAGACGTCACAATTATACCGTGAAACGATAATCGATTGTTTCTCCTTCTTGAAGGATAATTTCGATGTCTCGATTGAACATACATTTAGGGTAGGCCTCGCGAGTTCTTACTAATAAGTGAAAAAATGGCGTTTACAGTGTTTTCTTAAAATAAATTCGTTTTACATTAACAAAACTTATTTGTTTAAGTTTGCAAACAAATATTTCGATTAGGTAAGGAAAATCTATTAATTAACGCTTCTATTTAAAGTTCGAAGAAAATAAAAATACGATTTTTGGGAATTTGGTGTCAACCGATTTTATTGACCCAAGCCCTAACTAACATAAGCTTTTTCATTAATAAAATATAAATTATAAAAATGATGTATGTTTTATTAATCACAATAATGTTATTTATATTATGAGGAGCTCGGTGGCGCAATGGTTTAGCACTTAGCCCTGCGATTGCAAAGATTAAGCAACTTTCGCAAGGGTCGGTCATGGGATGGGTGACCAAAAATTGATTATCTTGAGTTCCTCCATGGTTTATAAGGCATGTTAAGCCGTTGTTCCGGCTGCATTTTCAATCGTTAACACCCACCAATCTGCATCGGGCCTGCGTGAAAGGTTTCCCATTCTTCTTCATCCACCCATAAAGGCCTGTGACCCAGCAGTGGGGACATTAAAAATGGCTGATGGATGTCAATGAGAATATAAACTTTTCAGTGTCATTGTTATTTGCTCATAATAATTTATTTATAATTAAGCAAAATGAAAATGGTATGTGCAATATAATACCTACTTACATTATTATAACATGCTCAATTTATTGCCTCTACAAATACAATAGCCGTGTAAACAACATCAATTATACTAAACACTGTAATTATCCAGCTTATGGCTAAGTTATGTCGGCAAATGTTGACGTCTTAATTATACCTCTGTCGCTACATACTTGGAGTTGTCCTTGATTAAACATGTTAATTTTCTGTCTTAATATCATCCATATAAGTACTATGAATAAAACGCATGTAAATATTTAAGAAACAGTTGAAAAATATTTAAGATGATTTTAGTTGACGTGCCTATCTCTTAAAGTTCCTTCTAAAAAGAATTTCACAACAGAATTCCATCGAAAACCTCATTTCAGATCTAGGCATAGGTATCCGCTTTAACATAATGTTCGAATAAATGGCGCGTTCAAAGCCATCGCATATTGAAAGAGGCATTCGCTGTGACAAAGTTGTTTTATCAGGAGCGATAAGGGCGGGGTGATCCGAGATGGGACCTTGCCGCGACGCGACCGCGCGCAACCCACGGCTTAAGACTTTCCCTAGAGACTGCTGATACACAGTGGGAAGCAATGAGGAAAAATGAGCACAAAAGAATTTTCACTTACGTTTACTTTTGCAGAAGAAAAAAATAATTTGTAGTCTAAGTGACGTGAATTTGTAACCTGTGTCGTAGAAAGAGGTCAAAATCTCATTTTATTATTTTGATTTCTATATTATAAATACAGTTTTATGGGCACTGGTTGCTATTATAAGGAAATAAATGTCTTCTTTATACTCTGACGGCAAATCATATAAGATTTCAAGAATCGTTTGCCCTTGTAGTTTTGGTTGTGGTCACGACTCACGAGTTTCGTTTGATAAACGACGTTTGTTGAGTCTAGGTTTTAGATTATTTTCCAAGAAAATGTGAAGTACATAATATTTTTAATGTTCTATACAAATAACCATCAGTTAATCAAAAAAATTGATCAAATAGCAAAAAGCGACAATGTTTTTCTTTCAAATTCTCGACAAATATCCACCTCTCCAACGAGCTCGAAACGAATCTACGTTCAGAAATAAAAACTCGCAGATTTTCCTGTGGTCAGCGCTAAAAAAAGGAGGGAAAACTATCATGCGTTTTGGGTACATTCGCTGCAATCCGGACCACGGTGCGCTCGACTTTATAGCTCGGTAACGAAGCCGATCGACTCCGCTCAAAACGATCGCTCGGTTATCTGCGCCGCCCGCATCAGAGTTTCGGTAAACTTTCGAATAAAAACGGCTCGTATCATTCTTTGTCTGCGGAAAAGCTTGTGGATTTTCAGTTATATTTAGTGAAAAGATTTTTTATTGGTCGATGAAGTAGTTCTTCATTACATATTTTGATAGTTAGTCATACATACATCACAGTATAAAACAATCATAACTCAAACTTTATTATTTTCAGAAAGGTTACACCAACTTTTAACCTTCTCGGGTTAAAATAATACGTAATCAGACCCAAAGAGGTGTTATTTCTTTGAGTTCCCAAAATGTTATATAATGATCAAGATTCAATATTCATCGTAAGATAACACGACATCAGCCATTTTAATGACCCAACTGCTGGGGCACAGGCCTTCCTTATGTGGATTAGGAGGTTGGGCCATAACCCACCACGCGGGCCCAATGCGGATTGGTGGATGTTAACGACTGCAAATGCAGCCGGGACCAACGGCTTAACGTGCTTTCCGAAGCACGGAGGAGCTCAAGATAATAAATGTTTGGTCACCCATCTCATGACCGGCCCTTGCGAAAGTTGCCTAACCGCTATACTACTGCACCACGTGGTGCCACTGAGTTAACACCAAATATACTTTAAGTCAGCTTCTGATATACCATTCCATGCGCTAAAAAAGCATTAGTGATCCTATATCTACTATCACTCATTTATTCAGGTCCAATCAAGCTTTCAGTGTCCGCTTTATTTTAGTTGGAAATTTTATAAATAAAGCCATTATTCGTGGGGCATCACACACCTTCCCCCGCTAACTCACTTATGGCGGCGGCGGGAGCGTTTTTATAGAATTATGCTGGCTATTCATGGGTTTCCCACTCGGTGCTGTGTACGAAAAATTCATTTGTTTATTCAATAAAAAATCCTTTTGAAACGCCCGTCAATGTATGGCTTGGTGTTTTTATTTTATGTGACGTGCTTATTTTGAATTGAAAATGTGATATTCAAACTTGATTTCAGGATGTTTAGACATTTCAAAATGTTTTAGTACGGTAGAGCTTTCCACAGAAGTAGGTATGTATATTCATTCTTGTGTTCTATTGTGCTGTCTCTTAATATTTTTTGTATCAGTAATTAGTATAGAGGTAAGTATTTAGTCATATTTTCATTTACATTACTTACTTACCTCCCTTCTAATTAGAAAAAAAAGTTCAAACCATAACCACATGAGCCATAATGTCAAATGTTCCAAATCCGAAATATTCTATGATGTGATGGATGACAGAAGGTAGGTACCTACTTCCGAATCTCGAGCGGAGTAAATGACAAAACAATAAAAAGCTTTAAAATCCGCTCGAATAACAACTGCAGCGCTCGGCACCGAGTATGTACGTACATGTGTATGCATTTAAATGTACACATGAGTATGTATTTATCGAGTTTTTCGCCGGCTAGAGCCGCCGTTGTAATTCACTGACAAACGCATATAAAAGAGTCTGGTTACGAACAGCGAAACGTGTAGAGTCATTGTAGTCACGATATTTTTTTTTAAATAGGTAGATATATAGGTAATTAGTTTGTGTCAAAATTAAATCAAGATAAAAGATAATTTTATTCTAGGCTGATATAAGTACTTATTAATTTCAAAGAAACTGCGCCATCACATCGGTTGGATTGGAATGCCCAAAGCGGGAAACTTTGTAACGAGAAAAACCAGGCAAGAAACGTGTCAAACCTGCTGTTTTGTCTCCCTGTCTTATTTCATTTATTGCACATTATTAGCACATCAGTACACAGTCAAATTGAATAATGATCTCACCATAAAAAGTAAGGAAATATAAGTGTTGAAATTAAGTATCATATAAATAAGTATTATATATTTTTAATTCTTAACTAGTTGAAAAATAATAAAAATAAACTACTAATCATACACTTAACTTGACAGAAAATATTAGGAAATCAGCGAAAATGGTTTTCCAAAAAACAATTGCACTAAATTTGCCAATGTTTCTGGTAATTTCCGGTTTTCTTATTCGAGATTTTAACGTTGTGGAGTTTCATAATTTGAGCAAGAGAAAATTTTGGCAACGTGTCTAATAATCGCCCAAACTTTATTACCTACTATATTCTTTCAATAGTGGAGTATATTATTCTACATACAAACGAGTTAGTTTCTGAAAGGTATTTTTTTGATCAAATCAATCAGATTTTATTTGAATTTGATATAGTCAACTTGCTGATTTTAATCTCGAATTTACTGTTTAACTCGTAGAAATATAATGCCAAAGAACAACAGTGATAATGAACAGGTGATCCGAAAAACGAAGTGCAAATGTGTGAGTGAAATAGTGCTGTCTACACTACTTAATATTTTATCGGTTTTAGGTGTGTTGACAACGATTGTTTTTAAAAAAAAAATCTGTTAAATAAACGACATTAAACTATTTTCAAACGTTTTTAAACCCTAGACTAATAATTACCTGTCATCTGAAAGCAAGTTTACAAACATGAAGATATTTTTTTTCTTATAATTGAGGAGTGTTTGTAAATTATCACCCATTTATCCCGCAATTCATAGGATTGCTAATCATTTTCTTGTTCTGTTCCCAAATCAATAAACTTTAAAATATGTAGTTCGGTAATGTAAAGATTTTACGGTTACAAATTTAATTTGATTTTTTACTACCTAATTACAAAATAAATAGTTTTTAACTTTTTTGAATGGCTAAAATGGTTTATCGATTTTATCGATACTCGTGCTTGACGTCATCATTAGTCAAGCCCTAGCGTAAAACAACATTTTACTATTTTACGTAGAGTAGACTAAATTATTTATTGTATATATAAAATATGACTATATATGGCAAAGGAAATTAATAAACTATGTTTCATACTATTTTCTTCGTCGATAAACTAATAAATGAAGCGAAATTTTGTATAAAAATAAATGTGTAGCAATATCTTATTTTATTTACCTGTGAAAAGTGTGATTACTTGGATTGTATCTTTTTGTCACATCACAATTACTTAGAGAGTAAGACACCATGGCTCCACGATACCTTTATTTAAAATTATAATTAAGATTAACTAATATTTTTAACAAACTGTGATTGCTCATTTGCAAGACGGGACGCTAGGGGCTCTTACTGTAAAAAATGTTGGCACATTGTCACTTGATCCCTTGTCTCTTTTTTCATAGACCGTGTCCGTATAATGATAACTTCTCTTTTCCACGCTCTATTTATTGGTCTTCTTGAGCGCAGCGAAAAAAAAAATTTGTCTATGGTTTAACTTCTCCTATTCGCCGTGTGTCACTGTCAATATATTGCATTGCAGTATTCACACAATTAAAACTAATTATAAGCATATTGAAAACAAAGTACCCGCTAGATAGACTTGGCAGACTACAGAGATCATTGGAAAAAGTGTTATTGTGGATGGTTAAAAATATTGTATTTAAATTAATATATACATTATATTAAACTATTAACCAACCTGATCGTCTCCACTGACGTCACTGTTCCGGCGTCATTCCCCAAACCCCGTGAGAGGTAATTATGCATGGACGCTTTTTAGCGCGTCCACTGCCCGAATAAAATATACAACGGCCACAACTAATGATTTCACCTGCATTCACAACTCATGAGTATCTTTAATAATTTTATGTAGTGTATGTGCAATGTTTGAGTTAGACTGCCACATAAAATAGTACCTTGTGAGGGTCAAGTAGTGGCGTGAGACGAAAAAGTAAATCTGCAATGATTATGGAGGATACGCTGTAGGTAGATACTGACAGCATAGGTCATCAGATTATAAGAAAAAATTACCTACTCATCTGTTTCTGCAATTCAAAAGGTTATGGCCAGCGATTTATGTTCAATTTTTATTTTCCAAAAATATTACCTATCGTGTCTATTTTAACTTTTAATTTGAACGAAAGATTCTGTTGAATCTTTTCAGTGATTAAGTTTCAATATGTTTTTCTTTCTATATTATTGATCGTGATAAAAACAGTTTTTTTGTGACACTCACATATTTTCTTTGGCTAATAAGTGGTTATCTTTTTTTCTTTAAGAACTCATTTGTTAAAATTAAGAAACTACCTGCCAAATATCAAGTTGCAGATAAAAAAATATAAATCAATATTAAGTATTTAAAATTAACGCACTCAGTAATTACAAAACTAAACACAGCACGAACGCAAAATGAAAATGTAGGACATTTTCTTTAAATTTTCCGGTACACCGCCATCTATCCTGCAACGACGGAACTTTTGTGTCTGCTCTTCACCCGTTTTAACGTTGTAGTACACTATTTCCACAGGGAGGGCGCAACGAGCTTTTTGTTTGGAACGGAAGCTGTATATTGAGAGATCGCTACATAGAGAATAGAAATGAGATGACTGTAGATTAGGTTGTCATACCAATTTGAGGATGATAAAGTTAGTAGCTCCTATTTTTGGGGGCTTAGGTATTAGTATTGCCGTAACTTAGAAAACAAGAGGTAATAATTGAAATAATTTAGAATAGTCCTATGCTATTGAGCGTGGAGCAGATTTTAGTAATATTTCCAGGCCATATCTGTTGTTGTAAAAGCTTCATTGAACATAGTTCCAACGACTAAATTAAGTAGGTGTAATTTTCAAATTAATAGAAACTAGGACAGAGAGAAGACAGGTAGATAGATTGATTAATTAATATAAAATTGTAAAAACCTTAAGTATCGTAAAAATACAGTATTGTAAAAAAAATATTCTACAAGCTTCTAGCTAAAATTGTAGAATATTTTTTTTATACTTACTCGTAATAATATCAACGTTTTAATAATAGTACGCCGTGCCCCTAATGTTACTTACATAGAGTACAGTTTTAATGGCTTTTAATTATATAGATGAGCGTTCCACATCCACAGCGGCTTTTGCATTAAAATAACGCTCAAAATATTATTCGGTTGCCAAAGGTTGTGAGCAAACTCATTATTACTGCAATTTTTTAAAATGAATGTTAAAATATTAGAGATTTTTGTTCCATTACTGAGTAAGTAGTAGAGAACGCAACTATATTTTGCTGCTGGCTTGCTGCTTGCTGGCTATCATGTCGTTGTTGCTTCTGATTTGCAAAAAAATTAAAAAACCCGCCTGCATAAAAAGACAAGTCGACTGAAAAGATGGAAACAAGATTAAATAAATATTAAAAGCAACATTTCATAATAACATGCAGTCGGAGGCATGCATAAAGAAAGTGACATTATGAATGATTGAATTATATGCCTCCGACTGCATGTTATTATGAAATGTTGCTTTTAATATTTATTTAATCTTGTTTCCATCTTTTCAGTCGACTTGTCTTTTTATGCAGGCGGGTTTTTTATTTTTTTTATTTATTTTTTTATTTATCTCTTTTTAGTTATTATATTTTACGGTCATGATATACCTTTTTGAAATCCTTATAAAAAGCCCTTTAATTTGACACCCATATTGCAGTATTCTAAAACAAAATTATTTTTTTCACTACGTATAATAGCACCGTACAGCCGCCATGTTGGTTTTTTTATAACGCCACCTTCTTAAGAACACTTGGGCTGAAAAGACCAATCTAACGATATCCTAATCATAGAAATCCGTTCAGCCGTTTGAGAGATATGAGGTAATAAAGAATATTACATACAAACATACATACATACAAACATACTTACAAGATACGCGCGAAAAACATAACCCGCAGTCGGGTAAATACAAAGTATTTCAGTCCCTAATCTCTGTATCAGACCCATATAGGTACATAAGTAGTGACAAAGCTTCATTTCACTTCAGGATTGATCGAAATTCAGATTTTGGTTGCTGAAATTTTGAATGCCCATGCACCTACCTACTTAGGTCTACAGTCCCTTGAAGCTGTGAAAAAAATCAAACTTCTAAGTTAACGCAAGAAAATACGACCGTTTCAAAAAACGCTTATATCGACACTATCAAGGGAATTTGTAGGGTACATTAAACTATGAAATTTGGCAAGTAGGTAATATCATCTTATTCTACGATAAGTAATAGAAAAAATCTAAACTTATACATTTGCAATTAAATCATTTACGTAATCAATCGTAGAGTTTGTTTGTATGGAACCCTTGGTGGGCGAGTTCGACTCGCACTTGTCCGGTTTTTATTATTGCTCATTGCATTTTACTAGAACAGTTCGAAAAACTATTAGGTTATAGGTAGATCAAATCTACAAATTCCCAAGTCGTCAACTAAAACGGCGCACGTCGGGTGGCCGAACCGGGAAGCGAACCCTCCGCCGACCGCGGGCCACCAGCGCTCTTCCTGGCCGGTTTTTGTGGCCCGTTTATGCCCGACCACCTATTGGACACGTGCGTAAATATAGACGGGATTATGTGTGTTGATTTTGGGTTGTGACGCGTGCGTCTGAAATCTTATCATGCGTTGACATGGAGAACTTTTTCAGACATAATGATTTTAATGGAAAATAACTTTTAGCTGCAAATAGATAACATACAGGTGTCTTTTTATTCACTCTCCTAATTTTAGGGAAGTGTTCAGTCCATGAAAATTGTCAAATAAAAATACTTTCATACAAATCAAAGAGATCACGTGATCAGTTTAGTAAGGGATGGCCAAATTTTTGTGGTGTATTTTGACACAGTTGCCTGCCATCATCACATAACGTAACATACTTCTTCTTCCATTCCTTATTCAACGCTTTACTACTTTTCTTATAATGGTATCCCTGTTCCAAAAGGTATCGCTCTACCAGATCCTAGTTCTCCATTCTTTAGTTTCATGGAGAAAGTTGTTTATTTTCATAGACTGAACACATCCTTAAAATATGGAGAGTGAATAAAAATACAGCCTGTATGTTTTCGGCTGTCGTCGACCTCCTGAAATGACTTTCCAATTGTCAAATTCCTTTTATTTATAAACTACTAGCGGCCGCCCGCGGTTTCACCCGCGTGGTTCCCGTTCCCGTGGGAATATTTGATAAAAAGTATCCTATGTTTTAATCTAAGCTATCTAATATCTGTGTGCCAAATTTCAACCAAATCCGTTCAGCAGTTTTTGCGTGATTGAGGAACAAACGTCCGAACATCTAAACATCCAAACCGAACTTTCACTTTTATAATATTAGTAGGATGGGTTTTGATTTAACTTCGATTATGCGTAAGGTAGACACAATCAAAGTAAAATCAAATTAGTAAAGGTAATGTTTATTACTTTAATGCCTTACAATTATTGCCCAACCTTTCATTCGCTCAGGCCCAGTTCAGTCCATATTTTCATGGGTCTCTCGTGACCCATTAATAAACCCAGGAGTCGCCACTGTGAGGTAATGGCTGGTGAACGCGGTACTTTACCTGTTATAGAATCATGGTACCATTACCATATGGTACCATGATTCTTACTTACTTTCTTGCAAGTTTAAAAGAAACCAATATGAAAGAGTATGATTTTTTTTTTCTTTTATTGGAAAGTGTCATGCTTAACTATGTAGGTATTGGTAATTAATTGGGTTATGCTTGAAAAAGTTAGTTTAAAGTCAACAGAAACTTCTGAAATACTTAGAACCTATGGCCTTGTTCTAAAAGGCTAAATTCAGAGCTGGTTTATAATAATGCTGTTTCCAACTTCTTTTCATCGTGTGACATCATCCGTTTATACTAGGGTTAGGTAACAACTTAAGTTCACATTTTAGAATAAGAGAATAAGTACTATATAAAATCAAAGACAACCCAACTATCCCCTCCACTTTACCAAAACAAACGTTATTTAATAAAAACTTACAACAACCGCAAACAACAAACCCGCGTTTGGAACAACGGACGCAAACGAGCGGCGTCCGTCGTTAAATAAAACGATTACGGGCAAAACCTAACAGCTCTTCAAACAACACCCGGCAAATTACTCCGCACGGGTAAACAGAATCATCATATACGTGTAATTCCACCGGCCGTTACTTTTACAGGTTGAATAATAGAGATGCAGATGGACATTTATTACAATCCAGCAATCCAACGAGGAGGACGAGAGGAGCTCGGTGGCGCAGTGTTTTAACGCCTGGCCAAGCGATTGTGGAGGTTAAGCAACTTTCGCAAGGGTCGGTCATGGGATGGGTGACCAAAAATTATTATCAAGAGCTCCTCCGTGCTTCGGAAGGCACGTTCAGCTGTTCGTCCCAGCTGGATTTGCAGTAGTTAACACTCACCAATCCGCATTGGGCCCGCGTGGTGGGCTAATGGCCCATCCTCCTTATCCACCCAGTGCGTGCCCCAGCAGTGGAGACATAAAAATGGCTGATGGTCAATCCAACGAGTCTATCCAGTCCAGTGCTAGACTAGATCTCACTTTGTCCTAGAAGCGCTCATGGCGGTGCTTGACAGACTGATCGTTCTCGATCACGTTCGGTCCGGCCAGGAGTCGGATGGGTGACCGTTAAGTGACATTACAACTGAGCGCTTCCGTACTTTGAAGGGCACGTTAAACCGTGGGTCTCGGCTGTTGTCATCTGATAACAGTCCCAAAGCCAAGTCAGAGGCCTTACAGGCGACTTAATAAACTCTAACACCAGAGGTGGCCACTAATCCTCCTATGATAAGAAGACTATTTCATAAACAATCATAAGTGTTTCATGTAATAATGTATAAACCGCCGCTGTGGTCTAATGGTTCGCCCACCCGTGTAAGACGCGGGGGTCCCGGATTCGATTCCCAGGAGGATACAATTTGTACTCGGTTTGGTTGGTGGGGCTTATTTCAAGTCTGCCTGGTTTAAGCTACTATCATCTTACCTAAATCTGACGCCATAACAACAATTCAAAAATGGTTGTGTTCCGGCAGTTAGTGGTAAGATAACCAGTTCCTCAGTGATTAGGATTCCGGGTGTAGTGCGCTTATCGTCACTTAACATCAGGTAAGATGAAGGCCAAGCCACAGAATAACTAAATAACTAATAGTACGCCAAGCACTATCCCGTGGTGCATAAAAATTGTAATAAATTATGATAAAACATTTCGTTATTCACCAAAAATTTATTTACAAAAGCAAGTTATATTAAGGTTTTCATTAATACATAAAACGATGATTTAACAAGATAAAATCTTCATAAATTCCACAAGCCAGCTTCATAAGCTCGCATACTTATTTGAGTAATGAATCTTCCCTTCATTAGACTGGGCGTATTCTTCAAACGTATGTGCCACCCCCCTTATAATGTCTCATTATTGTTTACAATTTATTATAATTAAGACTTCTTCGTATCTCGAGATTAATACCTACCTACTTATATGTGTACAATATGTTTTTCTTTATCAGATCTTCATTTAGGTGCGTACGTGCTTATAATAAGTACTTATCAAGTGCTTGTTATGAAAAACCTTATGAGAACATTTAAAAAAATCGTCGTCTGGCTATGGCTAGTATTTCTAAAGTAATTTTTAAACATAACATTTATTTTGTACAATAAGATCCTTGTTCACTGGTTCCGTATAGCTCCCATTAATTTAATTTAAAAATGGGACAGAATTTGTATTAAATTATCTGTCACATAATTTATCATACATATCTGAAACCTGTGATTTATTAGTTGATGTCGACTTATTATTAAAAAAAACTTTTCATGGCCATCATACTTTAAGCGTTCGAACTTAGTATTTTTCTAGTCCCGTGTTTACCCATAGTTTTACATAACTTTTATCCTATAGGTATAGGTAGTTGACATCGTAACCCCGTAAATAAATTTAGACTAAAACATAGACAAACTTCTTTTCTCTAGACAAGGATCAACCCAAAATAACCCTTATTAAATCTACATAGCAATCTAAGATCGGAATCGTGCATAACCCCCGACGCCTGAGGCCTTCAGGAACAGTTTAATTAACTTAATAAATACACACTCCATTTCATTAAGGCATACGTCAGATGTTATGAGTGTCTGCGCAGTAGGTATGCTATGCGACAAGGGTAGGCATTCTTGGTGATAATGTTTTGATTATAGATAAGGTGTTAGTGAGAGAAATGTAAATGAAGTATTGAAAGCTAGTCACAATACCATCACTTAGGTAGCAAATCGCACGATTAAAACTATCCCAATTTTTTTTTGTATTCACAGGTTCAACCAAAAATAAATACTCAATGTATTTTTATTCAAAATGCTGATATCGAAAATTATTTGATAAGGATAAGTTAAAACTTTAGCCAACTAATAGAAAGTCGCGGAGGAGTTAGGCAATTTGCCACATAAGCCACCTCAACATGTTTGGCAAAATTGGGCGATGTACCTATTCGTAATTTGTTGTGGTATTGTCTGAAAAGTGTCGTTGAAGTTTTTTGTTTCTTGCAACTGTTGTATTAAAAATTGATCAGAATTTCAATGAAAACATTTATTAAGTTAGTTGATGATGAACCAGAACTTGTAACAAACCTTAAATGTTTATAATATTACCTGGATGTAGGTGTTATCATTGACTTCATTAAACAACATTTGAACTCTATCTAGTTACGACTCCGGCCTGTAAAAAATAAAAAACCGACTTCAAAAAACCTACCTCTAAAAAGTAAGGAATAATATTCGTAAACTGAGAACCTCCTTTTTTAAGTCGGTTAAAGAACCTACACTTAAGATATCCCTCTTCCTACAAAAAAATAATTATCTTATTCAGTTCATAAACAAAGAAGTAATACGACCATTATCATCGAGGTAATTCACAGAAAATCATACTATTTTCGTGCCTTTTTCAAGATTACTTGAAAAGTACTGAACCGATTTCCAAATTTCAAAAAATGGGACCAACTTGGGAGTTTACCTAATGTAATAACGTAATAATAACGTTTGAATCATTTCAATCGGTCCAGCCGTCTTCGAGTAATCGGTATCGGTAACAAAAAAAAACTAATATACAGACGAACATAGAACCTCCTCCTTTTTTGGAAGTCGGTTAAAAATGAAACGGCGCAAAATAGGTACTTGAAGATTAACCAAACCGAAAAAAGAAAAATAAACCAGATACTGCAAGTAGCAGCTAGATAATGCAAGTAATCAATATTTTTATTTTAGCCAAAAATTACTAGTTCCATAAACCACCAAGGCCGACAAGGAGGTCCTTTTCAAAAGCGTATCGAATGCACCCATAAATAACAGACTTCCTGAATTCATTAAGAATCAAAACAAGATGGCGCGGAGTCCCGACATCCGGGTCAGATTACGGCAGACTGCGTGGCACCGGTTTTTGCACGCAATATATTAGCTTGTGTGAAGAGATTTGAGGGATCAGGGGTGTGATACTTGAACTACTAGAAAGTACAAATATTGTTTGTATTTAGCTTTTCATCATGTTCTACTAATCATAATTACTAAGTGCTCGCTGGTGAGCATTTACTTTTTTGGTGGAGTTATTGTCTCATTTTGGTACTTAAAAGATCATTTCCCATTATTTAATGTTAAATGTATTATTATACAGGGTTATTTGTAAAACACCAACAACCTCGCAGGAGTACTTAGATAACTAACATCACGAACAAAGATTTTGTTTTATGACTTTTCCAAAAACAAACAAAACAAAAAAAAACATTTGTATTGAGTGTTGTTTTTTTTGTGTTTTCGGAAAAGTCGTTGAACAAAATGTTGTTGTTTATGACGTACTCCTGCGAGGTTGTTAGTGTTTTGCCTTCGATCATTTATTCCTGGATCGAAGTGTTTTGCAAATAACTTTGTATAGGTGTTTTGCAAATAACCTTGTATAGTTATACATCTAGTTTTAGTATATTATTTAACATTATTATAAATTAATATGTAAAAAAAGAATGAGAATTTGAATATGTACATTTGTGTTGCGGCAATAATAAACCGTTACACATTGGACAAAGGAAAGAGTGTTATAAATAAATACAATTCGAAACATAAACAATATTAACAAAGAAAAAGTTTCAAATTCACGAAAGGCGACACTTAATAATAGTACAGTTAAACTTGTCTTACTTTGTAGGTGGCGATGGCGACGCATAGAATTTCTACCGATTACATTGTCCACCCCCCTAACGTGACATTTGACCCATGTGTCAATAAATCGTTTGAGTCGGAAATGGTCACCGGGCACAGAGGAGTGTCCGGGACATCGGCCCACAAGCGACACCTTTTGTTGTTTTTGACCACTTTTTGTAACACGCGTAAAGTATTAACTGCGGCACAATATTGAAGGATTTACACAAAAAAAAATGGTGGATGGTCACAATGTGTTGTTCCACTTCAAATGTGGTTGGGTGTACTCAAATTCTTGTAAATAGGTACTATTTTGAGTTAAAATGGCAATTAGCTTTGGAAGTCTTATCTTATCCCTGTTGATTACTTTTATTCTTAGTAGTGCTTCAGATAAAGCATTAGCTCAATAGTCATGTGCTGAAAATACCTTACTTGAAATAACTTATTTGCACTGAACTCTTTACTTGCAAATTCGTTGCCTAGAAATATCTGCATCTAATTGATTGGAGACATGGCAGCATTAAAAACAGACAAGGAGAAATCTAAATAATTAAGTAAATACTGTAGGGATGAATACAGTAGTGAATTCCCCGATCACGTCAACTCTCTGGTCCAGCTACAGCTCTGCAGAACCCACAATTATTATTTCTTTAACGCCCAACCAATTAGATCTAAGTATATCTCAATAATTTTCCTCCAGAGATCCATCTCAATTCGGGCAAGCAATATCGTTTATTGTACCCCCATCATGCATCACGCTGACAGCCCGGCAATCCCTTAATGAACACAACACGGCTACAAACTATAATTCGCCATCTAAATGCACTGTCGACAGGCATAAACAATTGAAATAATTATCGGGATAAGCGCCAGGATCAGCGCAAGCCCTCGAGATTTCAACCCTTCCTAAGAACTGACAGCGTCTTATGCAAATTCAGAAACTTGACAACCCTATTACTAAAACCTAAGCTCATTTTAAAGTACACTGCAAATTCATCTTTCCCTGTTTCAAATAAAGTTGTTTTTGATTCATCTGTTTTGGTGATATGGATGTTTTGTATAGTTTAATAGGCAATAGCTACTCAATTGGCTCTCTCTATGGCAACTTGTGTTTCGCTTAGTAAAATGGTGTTTGTATGTTCAGTATTATACAAAGTAAATCAACGCGTGCAGATCTGCTTCTTTAGTCAACGACACTACGATGATTGACTCAGATTTTAAAAGAAAAGTAAGTTTGGATGATCGTAATACAGTCGATTTCTGCCTTTTGTTAGCATCGTAGAGACTTACTTTAGAAAAACAAAACCACCTCATGAAAACCAGCTTTGTAAATGCTGTAAATACTTAAAAGTCATTTCCCGAAGATTTCCCATCACTTTATTCACATTTTATTAACGATCATACAAAGTTCCTATTATGACTTCCTAATCATCCAAAACTCATTTTAAAGTTGATCAATCAATTGTGTGCAGACAAATAATAATGTAACCTGTGTTAAAAATATAGCAAGCAAAGCAATAACTAGTTATTTTAAAAAGTTTTCTTTTCACATAACTTTATTTAAAAACTTCTATAGGCTATTGATTCTAATTTTTATTTTATGTAGTAATATTTATATACTTATTCATTTGTTTTATTTGTATTACTGTATGTAAATGTCACCACCTTTGCCTAGGGAGGGAGCTGTCTGAAAACCAGCGCTTCTTGTGGCATTCTGCGTAATGCCGCAGTAGCACAGCTGAGACAGCTACCAGCTTGGCCTCGCACTTCTTCCACTTTCTTATTTCCTTGTTTAAATTGTGTTTTAGTTTAAGTTGTATCTGTTTGGACAATGCGTTGAGGCCAGTAAATTGTTTTCTTTCTTTCTCTCTCTTCTGTCAAATAATCCCATTTTGATTACACTCCGTACCCCATAAAGTTAAGATCAGTACATAAACAAATAATGTAATGTGTAAAACTATAGCAACCCGAAAAGTGTTATAAAAAATTATTTCATTTCCCATCATTTTATTTCCATTTAATTACGAATCATAAAACAAAAATGCTATTTTGATTACACATCCGTATCCCATTATAAAGTTAAGATCTATAGAGTGTATAAACAAATGTAAAACGTGAAATTTAATAAGCGGCGGAGGGCATAAACGAATTTCAGTGAAATGTAACTCGGTTTATTCGGCTGTTAAATGTGGTCAAATGAATAAACACACTATCTAACCAAACAAATGTATGTGCACGTTCATTATTTGGAGATTTACGAAGATAGGTAGTTTTATTTATTACTACTAGCTTTTTCCCACGACTTTGTGCAAATGGAATTTAATTATCGTTAAATACAGCGTATTTTTATTTGACAACCTCCGTGGTCGAGTGGTTTGTAAGCCAGTTTTCAAGGCGTCACCATCTCTTGAGGTCCCGGGTTCGATCCCCGGCTGGGTCAATGTAGAAAATGAAATTTTCTATATTGTGTTTGTGATACCACCATTGTCTCTGATTTCTATAACACAAGTGCTTTAGCTACTTACTTTAGAATCGGAGCAATGTATGTGATATTGTCAAATATTTATTATTTATTTATTACTTTTATAAAATAAGTTCTAACTATTTAAAGTATCGACATTAATAGCCCAAAACAAGTTTTATAAGATGATTGAAATGGTTAATCTTTTAAGGTTATCATAATGCATTCTTATTAGAAGCAATGTTTACAATAACACCGGACATCGACTTTTGCGCTAATATACTGTGATTTTTAAATAATAATATAACTAACATAATATAATAATAACTAACCTAAACTAAGATTAATATGTTTTTGTGAGACCGTTTGTTTCTTAACAATAAATAAATAAATAAAAGAAAATAAATAAATAACTAAAAAATGCGACAAGAAGCATCTGGTGGCGGGTCGAACTTTTTTTAGTAAGTAATTATTAAAAAAATATACATATAAAAATAGCATTAAATTTTAAAAATCTCTGATTAATTATGCTACTGTGACTTTATTAAACAATTAAACAACCAGTATGAAAAAAATACTCCAAATCTTAATCCACAGTCTTTACAATCACCACCGTAGGAAGTGGTAATATCAAAAAGATATCTTGAGGTCCGGTCGAGTCAAGAACGACTTAACCCGGATAAAATCTTTGCCGGCCACGGAATCGAATCGAATTGGAATTTCTAATTAGACTTCTGAAATATATATTTTAACAATATAAACTATATTACAGCTTATAAACAACCAATCAACGCATTCAATAATTTTTAATCAAAATAAACACAGCTCATAGTCTGTACAGACACCGTAGGAAGTGGTAACATCAAAAAGATGTAGTCTTGAGGCCCGGTCGAATCAAAGACGACTTCGCCCGGATAACAATCGTTGCGGGCCGGTCCGGATCGCGCCCGGCACGCCAAACATCTAATTGGAATTTCTAATTAGACTTCTAAAGCTGCCCCGGACTAATTAGTTCCCGATACGGTTAAATTCCACTAAAAGTTTTACGTATTTGTAGTATGATGCATAGATATTTTTCTAAATTAAAAACCTCAGCTGTTTTTGACAAAAGCTTGTTTTACTTACTCAACTGAGTCAAAGGCAAAGTCAAATAAGCTTTATTCAAATAAACTTAATTATGAAGTACTTTTGAATCGTCTATATTTTCCTACCACCCGTTCCAGACTTTTTTATCTGACAAGAAGAACGAGCGCAAGAAACTTATCAGCTGTAACAGCCTAAAGTATCGATATTTACAAACTTGAATATCTCATTGAGAAGTTCATTATTTTTTTATTAAGCCGAACAGGAGTGAAGAATATTATGCGCCTTCTGTGTTATTTGTGTGACTTCAAAATTACATTTTGTGTGACGTGAACAAAATTCCTACTACAACCTAACCAATAATTTGTTCTTTATTTGTATGAGAGTATAAGTTTGACTGGTTTTGTAAACAAGTAAAAAAGATGAAACACACCAAAACTACAGTTCAGTATCTTGCGTGATTGCGTTAGTAAAACAAATCGTGAAGGGTTTAACCCTATCACATAAATTGCGATCTAAACACACGAACGGTCACCGAGACGCCGCACCGGGGTCGAGTCGGAAGAAGGGCTCATTTTCATTAGCCGACTAAGCGGCTAGCTTTATGTAGATTTATATATAACTAGCTACCAACCAGTGGCGCTCAAACTGTTGAGAATAAGTCCTCATTGCTATCATTTTGAAAAAAGAAATATATGTAGCTTACTTCCGCAAACAAAATATGCAAGATGCACCGCCCGCCCGCCCGCAAAAATATGCACATGCACACCACAAAATATAAGTGCACAATACCTGCATTTAGCAAGACAGCAACACACCTTGCACCTTCACCAATTAGGCTACTCTACAAGTGTTTCGCCCCAACCCGGAGCATCCTCAGGAGTGCGTAAACCAACACCGAATTCGGTGTGCATGTGCATATTTCTCGGGCGGGCGGGCGGTGCATCTTGCATATTTTGTTTGCGGAAGTAAGCTACATTATATTTCTTTTTTCAAAATGGTTTGGGACTTCCGCCAAGTGACGCCTGATTCAATCAAATACTCATTGCTATCATCGTGATATTTTTAAGTAGCAAAATCTTGCGTGATATTTATTTGCTCAATGTATTTGATAAAGTCGTATCGTCATATTGTTATATTGACGTAGCTTTAGAAGAAAAATACTACTCTTCTTTCAACGTATTACTCGTACAGTCACGAACAATAATGTACTCACTTTAGAACTATGTCACATTCAATTAATATATATCAGTGTGATAATGTTATACCTAGGTTATTCAAAATGCAATGTGACAAAGTTCTATGGTGTGTACATCTTCTCTTGTGTACAGTCACGTAAGATGTACACACCATAGAACTTTGTCACATTGCATTTTGAATAACCTAGGTATAACATTATCACACTGAGATATATTAGTTCTAAACTAATGAGACATAGTTCTAAAGTGTGTACATTTTATTACTCGTGACTGTACATCTCATTGCTCGTGACTGTACATAAAATCGATTACTTACTTAGTTAAATGTATTTATCGTAGGTACCTAAATCATTATAAAAGTATTTTTACCTATTTTATTTTAAAGATTGATGTGAGAGTTCTTGATATTTAATAATATTCAATTCACTTTCTCCCGGGTCATACATATCCACCACTTTTGGGTACTCTTGACCCTGCCCTCTTTAGTAACACTGAACAGTTTGAGATCCGCAGGACGTGTTAACGAGGGCTCGCAAAGTCCAGTGACCCTCCGTTTGAGCCCGAGACGTTTTTTGTCTGCATCTACCTACATTCTTCGGACGGAGCAACCACGCCAAACATCCAGTAAGCCTGGTGTACCTTTGTTGAAAGAGGGTGTAAAGGTTTATACCTCATTTGAGTAGCTGCAATGGCATTACATTTAGCCACTCTGCGCTTTTAGGTAACTCTATGAAATGAGTTTATCGTCGATTAATATTGTTTAGTATCTCTAAGAGATTTTTCATTTTCAAGGTTTATCAGTTTACTAGTAAATTTTAGAGTTGAATGAAAACTAATTTTGCAGTAAAAGGATACGTTCACTTCAAAATCAGATTAATTATTGTACAGTTTAAGCCTGTTTAATTAAAAGATTTATCTCATAAAGTTGTCACATTAACAACCTTGGGTACCGAAATAACCTCTAATAATTTGTCATTGAGGGTACACTTTTTGACAGATGTTATACAGCTGACCCTAAGCTACGTGAAGGGTTAAGGCGAAGCCAGTTCACGATCTGATGAAAAGATTGATTTTTGAACTTCCAATGTGAAGAACTGATGTAGAATTCTATTTCACAAAAAATACTGTAGACTGAAAAGAAACACAATAACCGAACAGAATATTGAAAAATGGCATGGTAAAAAAAATCCTGAATAACACCATAAAAAACTTAAAAAAAAAAAAATTCCAATCGTCAGATTTCGTAACTTTCAACGACAGTGAAATGTTTTTTTATGCAAAAAGGATAGCTTATTTATCGATTTAACACAATAACCGAGTTCATTTTTAAAATTAATGATCCAGTATTTCAGAAATCAATAAAAATGTTCTAAATTTCGTAAAATATCTGGCGAAGCGTCAATTAAAGCTATGCGATATTCAACCTTATTCTAAAGACATAGTGAAAGAGTAAATTTCGTGAACTGCCTCGCCTTAAGTCGCATTCTTCATCAAAAACTATCTAGCCTGCAACGAACCCGTTGTAAATTACTTAACAGTCTGCTGAGCTTGATATTTTAAACCCATACCTTTTAAAAAATATAATGGATTTGGTATTTCGTAACATAAGGCTTACCTTCATTTTAATTTCGTCACCAACATGGATGTAAGTTCGATAAGAGAAGATTAACAGAGGCTTAACTATATCCAAGTCGCTATCATAATTCATTTATATACCTACTGCTATCATATTTCTCTTATTAGATTTTATTTTTAAATCAAAACTAATAAGATATACAATAAGATCTTTCTTCGGACCATCAGACTGAACAACTTTTATTATGGGACCAACTCTGAAATCGCAAAAAAAATGCTGTTTTAAATTTTGATATTTTCGTAATTATTTTTTGTATGAAATAGCTGATTTTTCTTTAGCAATTTCAGAGTTGGTCCCATAGTTAGTAAAAGTTGTTCAATTTGATGGTCTGAAAAAAAGGGTTTTCCCAATTTTGGGTTCATTCATTAACACGTTGTACCTATTATTAGTTAAATAAAATCTGAAAAAATCAATGCAAAAAAAAATTTAAGAGATTTTTTCTTCGGTTGTTGTTAGGCTACTACTATAGAAATGCTCAGTATAAAAGAATCACTACAAATAATATACGAGTAATACTTAGCATACTAATTCAAAAAAAATTGCTTCATATTAATTGTTTAATTTTTGCAGACCGTTATAAATTATAAATAAGTGACTGGTTGACGGTTTGTGGGTCGACCTCAGACTTGACTGGATCTAAAGCCGCACAAGATCAAGATAGATAGGTCTGGTGGCAAACTCTTATCAGAGGCCAAAGCACACTTTTTGTCACTGAGCCATCAAAATATTATTATATAATGCCGGCTACACACGTTGGCCACAATATTGGCCTTATCGTTATAATTTATTATATTTATCGAAAGAACTTCTTTGAAGCATTTGTTACGACACCGGCTTCGTAGCTACCATGAATTTGCCAATATTGTGGCCAACGTGTGGAGCTTATGTAAATATTTTTGCAGGAAACGTTTTGAAAATCTAATTTTTGACGAATCTGAATATTGTATTGGAAAAAATATTGATAACGGCAGATAACATTTCAGTATACCTACGTCATCGAAATGCTTTGTTTTACTAATAACACGAGCATTTGAAAGGAACACGCTCAAGCCATTATCCCTAACAGGTCCGACTTTGTTTTAAAATGTAGAAATTAAACTTTCTTTTTTACGAAACAATTCCAAACTGGCGCTCAACTTCTGTTTTAGTCGTTCCCTCACATGTTTGTGGAAGTTTAAAAAGTTGGATGGGGGGCCTAAAATGGCGATTCACTTCACTTTATCCCCACAATACGGTTAAATATTTTAATTGGCCCGCCGACTGAATGCTAGAATGCTGGCTTCAATCCGAAAAAAGGTTTAATATACCGCCTTTGTATTCACCGAAAATGCCACTTTCATCGCCAACTGTATACCGCAGTGTAAACGACTGGTAAGCTACTGTACTCTCACAAAAAAATAGTTTGTTAGTATGCATACTGTTTATTTAGAGTAAGACTAATTTACACCTAAAGAAACTCTTCTAGATGACATTTGACGCAAATCTTTGAACTATTTTTTATGCACAACGGGATAGTGCTTGGCTTTCACCTCACCTAATGTTAAGTGTCGATAAGGAAGCGCTCTACACCCGGAAATCTCACCACTGAGAACTCTAACTGCTGTTAAACATTTTTTTTACATCAGACTTAGGTAAGATGGTAATAGATAGCTAATCAGGCGGACTTGAAATAAGCTCTACCACCAACTAAACCGGGTTCAAATTGTACCCTGTTCTGGGAATCGAAGCCGGGACCCCTGCGTCTGACTCGGGTGGGCGAACCACTAGACCACAGAGGCGGTTATTTTGAACCTAATCAAGTACTTCTACGAGTATGTGACCTAATTCTCGAAGTAATGCAGTAGGTTTAGTTAGTGAAGGTAGTATTCAGAGTGCCGATTAATCAGTCTGTGCGTGAGGCGAGGCGGTTGCAGGAGCGGTGGCGGTAATTAGATTTAAGAACAACTGGGCGGCGTCAGAGGGAGAATGGCCGGCATTAATTTGAGCTTCTCTAACGAGGGCGACGGACGGCACCGACTGGGCCTTGCCATTCTGATGGTGTGGAGTCGCCGTATATAAGAAGAATTAATTAAGTGTATTTGTTTTAATTTGTAATTTATTAACCACCTATTTTTTTAAGCTTATTATCATAAGTTTTATATTTAACCACATAACTTTATCGATCTTTAATAACGACACGGGCTTTGCATTAGCTTTAAGTGTTAAAATTTTCGTATAGAGAAAGAACAAAATGTTAAAGTTTTCTTTCTCTATCGAAATACGATGATATAGGTTTAATTTCTTATTTTTTACCCGACTGCGGGTTATGTTTTTCGCGCGTATCTTGTGAGTATGTTTGTATGTATGTATGTTTGTATGTAATATTCTTTATTACCTGATATCTTTCAAACGGCTGAACGGACTTCTATGATTAAGATATCGTTAGATTTGTCTTTTCAGCCCAAGTGTTCTTAAGAAGGTGGCGTTATAAAAAAACCAACATGGCGGCTGTACGGTGCTATTATACGTAGTGATTTTTTTTTACAAAAAAAAAAAATACTGCAATATGGGTGTCAAATTAAAGGGCTTATTATAAGGATTTCAAAAAGGTATATCATGACCGTAAAATATAATAACTAAAAAGAGATAAATAAAAAAATAAATTAAAAAAATAAAAAACCCGCCTGCATAAAAAGACAAGTCGACTGAAAAGATGGAAACAAGATGAAATAAATATTAAAGGCAACATGTCATAATAACATGCAGTCGGAGGCATATAATTCAATCATTCATAATGTCACTTTCTTTATACATGCCTCCGACTGCATGTTATTATGAGACGTTGCCTTTAATATTTATTTAATCTTGTTTCCATCTTTTCAGTCGACTTGTCTTTTTATGCAGGCGGGTTTTTTATTTTTTTTTATTTATTTTTTTATTTATCTCTTTTTTATATATTTATTTCAAGCAAAACTAATAAAAAACAACTATTGAGCTTATTAGGTATTCAAATTGCAGAACCTATTTTCAGTACCTATTGAACTTAATAATGAAAAACAGGTCAAGAGCGAGTCGAATTCACGCACCGAGGGTTTTCGTACCATCATAATAAATAAATACGCTGCTGTGCAGAGTCGAATAATTAAATTATTATTGCAGTTTTAGGTCAGCGCCATCTCTAGACCGGTGGTGAGTTAATAATTTCTAAAAAAGTTTGTTATATTGAGACAATGTTTTATTTTTCCTGTAATCTTTACGTAAACTACGATCTCATAGAATGATTTCAGATTTTTCTCTTTTCAATCTTCGGAGATAAGAGGGGGGAACAGTATTTTTTTACATTTTTCATCATATGTCGAAAACTATGCGGCTTAAAAAAAAATTTACTGAAAATGTGCAAACAGTTTTAAGACCCCTTTTCACTCCCTGTTGTAAAAAATTTTTTATTTTTTTATTTCTTTCTTATTTGCTAAATAGTTGGGCAAACGTCATCTTAAAACTATTCCAAATTTTATGTTGATACCATTAGTAGTTCTCGAGATATCCAGCTGTGACAGACAGACAGACTGAGTCACACCATAAGGGTTCATTTTTACCATTTTGGTACAGAACCCTAAAAAGGCAGTTTAAAAATAAAGAATAGAAAATTATAAAGATAAGACCCTCATTAATTAACCTGTGTCTATTCCAATTATTATTTCAAACTTTGACAAAGTTTTAAAAATCATTTACAAGGATAACATTATTTGTTATTACTTACATAACATAAATAGTACATTACAGCCGTGAACGGGAAGCTAGCGATTGCATTGTCGAGGATGGTTTGAAGCCCGAGCCGCAGGCGAGGGCTTTAATCATTCGAGGCAATGCAAGTAGCTTCCAGAACAAGGCTTGTATAGTGCTTTTCTCAAGAAATGCGAGGAAATAAAAAACTTTTAAATTGAAACTTAATTAAATTTAATTCCCGCCAGTTTTTTTTTGGGTGCATTCCAGCAGTTTAATCGCTGAAGCGCCGAAAAGCAAAATGAGATTTATCATAGACAAATCCTCTGAGTAATCTTGAATAACGTGCAGCGCCATCTACCGCCGAGAAGAAAAAACCCATCTCATTTCGCTTCTCGGCGGTAGATGGCGCTGTACATAATTCAAGATTACTTAGAGGATTTGTCTCTGATAAATCTGGTACAATACAATGTAATATTTATCTAGTCTTATAGTAATATACTCTGTGCGCACCATTTTTTTTATTGTATCGTTATTATAGTACCTATTAAATAATTTTACCTTTATAATATTAACTGTCTTGTCGTTGGCTTGCGTGCCAGAAAAAAGGAACTAAAGTTATGGCTGAATGGTGCAAATGTGCCTTTGCTTTTTTTGTTTTTGTGAACAGCTAAAACAAAAAAAAAGTTGCCGCAGACCACCCAGATCATCTTCGCACTGTACCTACTTCCCGCACCCGGTGCTGGTGCGGGAAGTAAGTATTGAAATTCATTCCTGGCCTGAATTTTAAATTTAGAATGTGATGAACCAGACCCCCTCGGAAATGTGGAACGCCCCGCATTCATTTTTCAAATGGAATGATAAGATTTCAGAGCATAAGTGAGAAAAGAATATTATTTATTATAAGTTAGGATATCTACTCTTGCAATTGCATTGGGTAAAAAACCAGAGGATTGTCAACCACGTGGTCTCCATACAAACGGCGATAACGTTTCCCACCCTCTAAACCTTAACCTACAGTAATTAAGTTTTGGTATTTTTTTGAAATGCCTTAGATTTTTTAAATATCTATAATAGATTTCGAAATATTTGCATTTTAGTGATTTCATACAAAACACAGAAGTGCCAATATTTTCAAATCTACAATGAATATTTTAAAAATCAAAACGTACAGCCCTAGTTTTTAGGCATTTCAAAAACATACCAAAAATTCATTGCTGTAGATTAAGGTTTAGAGGGTGGGAAACGTTATCGCCGTTTGTATGGAGACCACGTGGTTGACAATCCTCTTAACACCTTCGTGGACCCTACGTCAATAGGCGGGGTATCGAATGGTTTGAAAAGTGACACCACTACGTCTTATGACGTTGTGAGTTGCTTGGAAAATGAAGGTATGGATTTTTTTATGTCATTTCACTAATTCGCCACGTAGTTCTTGCGCCTACGAAAGTGCTAATAAATAAATTAATAAAATATCGTCTCCTTGCATTCCGTTGTTCTGTACCAGCAAGCTGTGTCCAGCGTCCACACTGGCTATGTTTATTGCAATCTGGCGGCTAAATGCCCGGCTGCTTACCCCTTACTGCCCTTTTGTTACACGCGCTTTGCATATAAATCTTTATCTGATAAGTTTTTAATAAGAGATTGTTAAGGCGCCATACTACCTACTACTAGCGCCGCCAATACATTTATTTTTATTACTCGTAAACCAAGTCAATATTGAAAAAGCTAAGATCATGCCCTCTTAAATTGTCTCAAAATATACTTTTTTAAAACTCTTCAACAGTTTTCATTCTTTCTGTAAGTTTTAAAATCCATTCTAGCCAAAAGTGCCGCCCTCTGAGGCTTTTATTTAATAAATTTTTAATAAAAAATATTTTAATAAAACTTTACTTGGAATTTTTAGGGCCCATGGTCTAGTATTTTTTCGAAAGTTATAACTACATTCCCTCGTAGTCATTCGTAGAAGTAGATTGCAAATGTGTCGAAAACGGCCACCTTTAGCAGTTTTGCTATCTACTTCTAGCAGTGACTACGAGGGAATGTAATTATACCGTCTAAAAATACTAGACTATGGGCCCTAAAAATTTAATATTAAAATAACAATATTAAAATAAAATTCACCACGGCGGCGCCACTTTCGGTCAGGGTGCCACCAAGAATTGAATCGAGCTCTAACAAGACAAATAAGTATTTTATCACAAGTTGCACAAAAAGTACTTATCTTTATTTTGTACGAGGTATCTCTGACACCTTTAACAAAATACATTTAGTTATTATTTTTTAAGGGAAAATCATCTTTTAAGATAACCTATGTTTTAAAAGCTTTATTTTACGAAGAACATTTTTGCTCAAATTAGACTTATGGACTATTGTTAAACTAATAGGTAGACAGGTGGCAAAGTTGAGTCCATCATCAGTAAAGTCGATTTGAGATCAAGTACTTTCATACATGATTTCAAATCGATCAAGATCCATGATTATATTATTTTTACACTAACTAACATACAATTTAGGACAGTTACAAAATATGTTATATCGTAAAAAGCTATATTTTTAACGTCTTTACCCGAAAATCTTTTTATCCAAAGAGATAAAAAGACACAGGTAGATAAATCGCCTATTTTTTTACCTTAATTACTCAACGAAGTTGCAGCGAATATGTAAGGGTCAAATCCCCAATTCATTTGTTCAGTCATCCTTCTGTTCCAACGAATTTCTCGCATCAGTAGAAAATATTTACGCCTTTAAAACAATGTTATACTTATGATCCTCAAAGCATAATTCTGCGACCGCCGGAGCTGGGCCCTAATTCTGTTATTGTTAACGTTATAATCGTATCCCAATGGTACTTCAATAGTATTGCTTTTTGACACAGTTCTTGTGCAATCAATATACAGTTTTATAAAACTGTATATTCGGACTATTATATCGACTTCGGACTATAGTCCGAAGAAAGGGTTTTCCCATTTTTGGTTCATTAATTAACACGTTGTATAATTAGTTTTATCCTGTGGTTCTTATTACTAAGAGGAATACTATTGAACCACCATTGAAACACGATCATTACGTTAACATCTGCTGCAGAATTGTGGCCCTGGTCAGCGAAGGGTTGTTGAACTATCTCCCTTGCCCTCGGATCGCAAACAATGCGCCCTTGCGAGCCTGGACTTAAATAAAAGGTTTGATTTCATGTTTAAAGCCGGGTCGGTCATTTTAGACATGCAAAATTTTTCAAGAGTTTGTTGATAATTTGTAGGAGATAAAAATGTGATGAATAATACGAAGTCGAGTTGCTTGCACTTCGGTTTTCACGGTTTCACCATCTCTGGATGTCGAGGTTGCGGATTTCATCCCGGGTTCAATGTAGAAAAACAAACTATTCTGTTTTGTTTTGCTTGATGCTTGTGGTTTCGCTGTTGTATCCGATTTTTTTACTTTGGGATAAGCAGCGTATGAGAGGTTGATTAATTTAGGGCTGATTTTTCAATGCCTAGATAGAGCTTTATCCGTTTGATAGCGTATTATACCGCCAAATTGAAAATGCTTGTCATTCATTTGTCTGTCACATTTTTGAAAGACTTTTATTAGATTTGGTTAATATTTAAACTGACTGATATATCTGTTATCTGAGGATTGAAATAATTTACATACATAGAGGTATTACTACAACGAACGATTTGATGACGTAATCTCTTTTAATTTAATTTATCATTTTAGAAACTTCGTTTTACTCTAAATACTCATTTAGACACGAAAAAAAACACTTTTGCATGAATTAAACAGACACATTTCGTATTGAAAAGAAAATCAGACAAGAAAGAAAACTCTTTTTCCAGAGTTTAATATCTGCGTATTTATAAAATTTATTCCAAGATTTCCTTCACTGCCAACCCTCGATGAAGGCCTCCATCAATATTTGGTAATGGCCGACCGATCTGCATAGCTTTATTAAGTCCACGGCTCGTCGGCTCTAAGGTGTATGTAGAGGTATTGTTCATTATACCTAATTGACTTACCCTAGATCAATATTAACATTCCAAAGTAGGTATCGATTATTGTTTTACTTGCCAATATTCATAAGAAGATACCGTAGCTAGCTAGAAAGTATTTATGTTTGTGGTTGTTATGTATTTAGAAAGAAAAAAGAAAGTTATAAAGTTATATAATGAAATACTTACTCAAACAAAGATTTTTTCTGATATTTTTTTCTTATATTTTCTGAGATTTATCAAATACAGCAACATCGAAAAAAGCTCTACAAAATGTTGTACTAATACAACATCGAAAAAAAGCTCTACCATAAGTGTTGTACTAATAGAACAGTTATGGTAGAGCTTTTTTTAGATGTTGCCCATTAATTTAACCTAATCTCGTAGTCTCGTAGTCAGCTCGTAGCAGATATTCGTAGCAAGTCTGCTACGCACGAGCACAGTGCAAGCAATAAATTCTGGACAACAATGCATTGACAGAGTTTGCGCCCCTCTATTAAAGCCCTTCACGCTCCGGCATTCTGGTACCCACTAGCTGACACCGCAAAAAAGACTTTGCTGCTTAAAATATAAGGATTATTTTGCTGGATACGATGAAAGCTGGATATGTCAAACATGAGCCTTTGAAGTCTTGGAGATAGTGTTGTTTTATATTTCACTCTAAATCTACATATTATATTAGTTAGAATCGTTATTATTGTTAAAATTTATACTTGCAAGGAAATAAAAGCAAACCCAGCAATAGAGGATGTTTAAGATAGGTACACCTACCGGGTGTAACAAGACCCTCGACGAAGCCGAGGTCTACGTATTCTGCCCATCATCAGGATCATTTTTGTCATTTCTTTTATTTTGGTCTTGTTACACCCGTTATATGTTTTAGTGTCTTCACGACGAAGTAAGTGCTAATGGAATAATACTACATAAATACCTACAACATGGTGTTATAATAATTAATTTCCCACGGCATTGTCGAGGACTGGATCTCGTAATTTAATCATATATGTTACACCAATTAGCAGCTTAATTTTAAGAAAAAAATACACTAAAACAAAGCACAGATAAGTTCTCAGCAAGATACGGAGAATGACTACGAATTAATTAAATTTTTAGGTCACTTTCATCTTAGTTAAAATTACAACAAAAATAAATAATTTCGACCAATAACTTTGGCTTTATGAAATTAAACTTTTTAACATTATTAAAGAATGATTGAATGCTGCACGGGAAACCGTAATCGTTAGATAAACAATACATGATAATTAAAAAGTTATATTTGAAAACTAAGGTCGGCAATTAAATACTTATGTATACAAGCGCCAATTTTAACGATTGTTTTCTTGAAATTATTAAGGACTCGAGCTCTTGGCGTAAGCCGACCACCCATTCGATCCACTGGTAACAGCTGTCATTTTCGCAAACTACCTTTCTATTTCACAAAATGCACTATGTTGTATTTTTTTTATTTAAATCGTTTTATTCCTTGACCTCTGGGGCGGTGCCTCTATATAAAAGAGTAATTTGAAATAAATTTCGCCAACAATTTTTTTCATATTGATAAATTTTAAGCTCAAATTATTTTTAATTTATTGAATGCATTTTTACTAGACACAATAGCAATTTAGTTAAGACACTTTTCTAAGTATTTTGTTAATATTTAATTTTCACTTTCTATATGATCAGCTTTTTTAGTTAAAAATTTAGAAGACTGAATTTTTGGTCACATGCACTTCCAGCTATATTCAGGTGCTTATACTTCGGTGTTGCATAGAACATACTTTTGTAGCACTTGACAAAACTTTGTACTGAAGTTTCTGTTTGTTTATATAACTCCGGCAGTTCGGCGAGCGCTCGCCGGCGAGCGCGCTGGCAGCTAAATGCCGCAAGAGGTGCGCCGTCCCTCTTGCACCGCCGTGCTCGGCGCACCTCTCACTCGCGCCGGCGCGAACACGTGTTTATTTGTATGTTTTATCCTTCGGCGGCTTTAAACCCAACCCACCCCGACCGCAAAGTGCGCTCCGCCGCCCGTCGCGCCCGCGCCGTCGCCGCCTCTCGCTCGCCGCGGAGCCGCACCGACTCGCCCGCGAAACTTTGTCCGAAGTCGACGGGCGCGGACGTACGCCGCGTATTAATAGCCACCGTGAACGGCCACCGCAACACCCCACGCGAGTCGCACCACAACCGAGCTCGCGGGCGCACGCATCTCACGCACTCTCACCCTCGCGTAAACTATTCATCAATCACGCCGCCAAAAGCGAAAACCGAATCCCAAATAGTCGAACACGACCACATCGAAAGTGAGAGCTCAGTGAGTGCGTAAATACACGGTGCGAAAAAAGTGCCGCCGACAGTGAAACTAGTGAAAAAGTTTTTCGCTGCGCGGGGGAACCACCCCTCGGCGCCGGAAAAAATCGGCCCCTCGCGTCCCTCGTACGCCGCGCCGCTGAACTTTTCATTCACCGGGGAAAAAAGTGTGGCAAGGCCGCCGTGACGTCACCGCGTCAAGTGGCCACGCGCTCGTTCCCTAGCAACGAGTCGGGTAGGAAGTGAGTGGAAGTGCGAGATGGCAGTGCTGAGCGAAGGTGGCGCGTGCTCTCGATGGCTGCCGACGCGACGGGATGCGTGACATGTAGCCGCCGCGGGCCTGGACTATATGTGCAGCACGCAGCGCGCGCGCGTCGCGAGGATGCACCTCACGGGCGCGACCACCGGCGCCGTGTCGCCCGACACCAGCTCCACGCTCCTCCACGAGACCTACACCAAGATGACATCCGACATCCTGGCGGAACGGACGCTGGGCGACTTCTTGTCCGAACACCCTGGGGAACTGGTTCGAACTGGCAGTCCCCACTTCGTGTGTACGGTGCTGCCTCCCCATTGGCGGTCGAACAAGACGTTGCCGGTTGCTTTCAAAGTAGTGGCGTTAGGAGATATAGGCGACGGAACTTTGGTGACAGTGCGAGCGGGGAATGATGAAAACTGCTGTGCAGAGCTGAGGAACAGTTCGGCGGTGATGAAGAATCAAGTGGCGAAGTTTAATGACTTGCGATTCGTCGGCCGCAGCGGGCGCGGTGAGTGCTGAAGGTGCAGTTATGTGTTAACACTGATAACAAACGGATACTTAATTAATTACATACTAAAACAAGTTAACAACGTCAACCACAAACAATCATAAAACTTCACTGTCTAAGTGAAGGTTACGGCAATATTGTCAAAAAGTTTACATCAAAACACGAGGGAGCTTAGTGACATTGAAAAGTGCTTCAAACTTTTTCGCACTTGCAAAGGGGCTCTTTGAATGTCAATAGGAGGGCGGGAGATCGGGCGGACAGTTCGCCCTAGTGCCCGCCCTTCTTAAGAAAGTTAACTTTCTTCAACGAATAACAATTCTTTGCAAACTTTTACCTGCGCGAAAGGCTGCTTTTCTTTTCGCTGTGCTTTTCGCCCTGTCATATAACTTATAATGTCATACGTACTCTTTTGTTGTATTTGTGAAATGTGATAAGTAAAAGAAAGGTAAGTTCTCAGACCTACGTGTTTTTTAAGAATCTTATAATCATATTCTATGATACAGTGTTTTATAAGCAAAGACAAGACTTTTAATAAAATATGTAAAATCAAATAAATGACTGGGCTGATTTTTCAATGCGATAGAGCTTTAACCGTTTGATAGCGTATTATACTGCCAAATTGAAAATGCTTGTCATTCATTTGTCTGTCACATTTTTTAATGCCTTTTATTAGATTTGGTTAATATTTAAACTGACTGATATCTGTTATCAGAGGATTCTTAGACTATTTATATATTAGGACCGCAATATCGGGTGAAGATTTTTAATGCTACTTATCCTTAAAGTACACTCGTCTTAACGACTTGTTCCAATAAGTTAATTACTAAGTTTTGATTATTAGTTATTAAATTCATATAATGTAAGAAGATTAATTGAAAATGTTTATCAGATGGTTTTCGTGTAATTTGTCTATATCGAAATTTATAAAAGTAAACGAAAGGCAGTGGTGTAAAAAGATGCAACTTTTTTGGAAAATTGAAAATGGTGGAAAAAATGACAAAATTTCCCGTGTTTACGGACAAAAAGCAGATTTTTATTTCAATAAGAGGTACCAAATTCTAAATATTGATTGTGGTGCAATAAAGGTATACTCGTGAATTTGGCCTCGAGAATTCCCGAAGCTCGAGAAATAAAAAAGGTCGAGAAATCAGAAACCCTACCTCCTTCAAAGTGACTCCTTTTTTGTAAGCAGAAATGACCAATTAAATCTTTGTAACATACCCGATCCGTTAGATATTTACTAACCACATATGTGCATATCAAAACATCTGTGCTTATTAATTTTAGATTAGAACATTAGCGTTCATGATTGTTAAATAAATTGAAAAAATATTAGTATGGAGAAAATGCAACTTCGGCGTAATATATGGGAGCTCCCCTATTTGTTGTTATAGCGGCACCAGAAATACATCATCTGTGAAAATTTCAACTGCCTAGCTATTACGATACATGATATACAACCTGGTAACAGAGCGACAGACAGACAGCAAAGTCTTAGTAATAGGGTCCCGTTTTACCATTACCACCAGGGTGGAACCCTGCCAAACCATTTGACCAATTTAATCAAAAGCTGTTTGAACCTGTGATTTTGATCTTTCATAAAAAGGAATCCGGGGTAACAAGACAAATAAAGAAAATGGAAAATCTTTACATATTTTAAAACTCTAAATTGATTGATTCATTGTTGGGATAGGCCTTAGACCTTAGACCTAAACCAAGGTAGAGACAACATTTTTGGAGGGTAGATTCCTTTTGACATTGAAAATGTCTTTTCGTTCGCTCCAGTATAGGCTCCGATTTCACGAAAAAGTGCGATCCCCTTATATCTCAGAGGATTGTGAAGATATGATATTCAAAAAAGACTCAAAAGACGCGTATTCACGAGAGCTGCAAGCTGCAAAAATAATTAATCGAGAAAATAAAAAACGAAAAAAATTATGGCCGAAATAGTGGAAAAAAAGCTAATTTTTTCCGATTTTTTGATTTTGACGCTCGATATTTCGGAAACGAAGAATGATATCAAAATTTTGAGAAAAATTCCTCTGAACAATTTAGTCAGCTACAATTTGAGCCTAAAACAAAAACGATCGGGTTAAGGGTTTGCCCTGTAGCTTAACCTTTAACATTGAAAATGTTTTTTGATCGCTTCGGTATAGCCCCCATATTCGCTCAAAGTGCGACATCGCCTTAGTTTCATAAGTTTTAAGGCTACATGAATGGTTGAAGCCTCAAAAGACGCGTACTAACGATGGCTACAATATGTAGCCATCGTTAATAAACGTGATGGCGTAATTTTAGGAAGCGCGCTCCTTAGATGCGCGTCGCGTCGCTGAGTTGCTATGGAGGTATGACGTACCTAGTTGAAGCCCGAGGCAAAGCCGAGGGCTTCAAATAAATCTTAGATTTTTTTTTTATATTTTAGGATATAGTAGTACTTTTAATTTACCTTTCAATGAAATAGTAATGTTCAATTAATAATGTTGTTAATAGATCCAAAATTGTTCATGGCTTTGCTGTTATTTCAAAGTATTGTAAGTACTAATTCAAACAAAGGAATATATTTTTTATAAAATTCGATAAATTCATTTTCAATGTACCGAAGGTCGTGAAAGGCACGAGATCTGATAATTCCCGTTATACAGGGTGCTACAGGGTGTTCCAGTTAGTATGGGAATTTGTATAGGGTTGAACCATTATTGCTGGTATATACCTTTCATGGTGAAACTAGGTGAGCACTAAGAAAGGGTTTTGGAAAATTCCCGTTAGACAATGTGCTACAGAGTGTTCCAGTTGGTACATGAATTTTTATGAAATGTGTGAAATGAGGTCTACTGATAAATACCTAGGTATATTGGTAATCCGTGACTTTCAAAATAAATGCACAACTATCTTAATCACGCGAATGAACGAAACAAAAAAACATAGTTTCCTTATACTATACTAGCTATCGGCCGCGACTTCATCCGCGTGGATATTCGGAAAATTCCCAGGGAACCATGGACCGGGATAAATAGTAAAACTATTTCCAGAATGAATAACAAACATCCAAGTATTTAAACTTTTACACTTATAATATCAGTAGAATATCCATATTTCGTAGCTTTTGATCTCGGTCTCCCCCCCTTTCCCGTACTCGTTCCCGTTCCTATTCTGTATATTCCATACAAAATTTGGACCCCAATTTTGGGGCTCTTTAGGGGTTGAATAATGTCCACCGTCTTCAAAATAAATGCCATTTTCGCAATCAACATTCTACAATATCTCAATAACGACATCTATATCGATTTTTAGGTTTATTTATCCTTAAATTTATCAAAACAATGGAAAATCTATTGTGTCTCATTTCCCGGGGCTTGAAGGATTAAGTGGTTAATTTCCGGAATATCACGAAATACCTACGTGTTTGTTTAGTTTTTAGTACTATTACGAAGTTTTGTGATTAATGTTTATTCAATATTATTCTTCCAAAGGTATACAATATGAACCCCCATTCACATCTCTAGAGGTTGAATCATGGCCACCGTATTGGACTTCAAAATAAATGCTATTTTTGCAATCAACATCCCATAAAACTTCAATAAGAACATCTGTATCCATTTTTGCGGTTCATTTACTCAGTTATCCCCTGAGGGGTTGAGTTTCGGAATACCACGAAATACGTGTTTGCTTAGAGACAAACCACTTAACAATTAAAGCTAGACTCCTACTATACAATGCACTTTTTGATTCAATTGTATCATACGGCATTTTTAGCTATTGCAGTATTTTCAAAATTTACCTAGATTCTAATAGATTGCAGCTTAGGATATTTAAGTTGATAATACCACCAAATCTAAAATCCTCTTTTAAAAATGAAAACGAATTATTCAAATATTGCAAAACATTACCAGTACATGAAAAAGTTAATTAGAATAGGTACATCTTAAAGGATATTTTTTTTGAGAACAGTTATAAATTAAAATAAATCACCCTTCAAGTTGCGCTGAAAAAACTTATTACTGTATCAGCACACAACTACCGCAGTAGTGATTTCTTTTTTGTAAAATATAAAATGTATTACACTGTTTCTGGTAATAAATAATAATAAAGAAAAGCTTATTTGTTTATAGCAGTGCTCCTACGGAGTTTCAAATCGAGCGTCTGTTTTATAATTTTTCTATACAAAATTTGAACCCCGATTTCTCCCCTTTAGGTTTTGAATCATGCCCATGTTCAACCCTTATGATTTCAAAATAAATGCCACTTTCGCAATCAATATCCCATAAAACCTCAATAACGACATCCATATCGATTTTTCGGTTCGCTTACTCCATTTATCCCCTTAGGGGTTGAGTTTCGGAAAACCACGAATTACGTGTTTACTTATTTGTGTTTAAAAGTAGTCATACGAAGATTCAAGTCAACGTGTCTTGTCTATTTTTTATTTTTTTCTATACAAACTTTGAACCCCATATCATAATTCCATAATTCCGTTCTTAGTGGATGTTAACACTGTATAAAGTATCCCACCAAAAACATTTTCATGTAAATGTTGCTGCCAAGACTTCCATATGGCTCGCACTGTCAAAAAGTTATCAGACCTCATGTAACTCTATGCGCCCTAACTATAAAACTCTACACCTTAGTCAAAATATGTGGCATGGCCATTTAGCAAAATGGAAAAATATATTCACTGTTCATACTTTTCTGATAAACAGTTCTTGTAGTAACGAAACGGCCAAGCCACATATTTTGACTATGGTGTAGGGCTTGTAGAGTTAGGGCGCGTAGTTAGAAGCTTGGCTCTACATGAGGTCTGATAACTTTTTGACAGTGCAAGCCATATGAAAGTCTTGGCTGCAAGATTTAAATAAAAATGTTTTTGTAAGGAACTCTCCACATACTGGAAAAATTAAAAACCTCTAAAAAGCAAGAAATAATAATTCAAATCACTAGATACGCATATCATTGTAATAAAACACATCTATTGAAGTCGGGTGGGGCTGAAGTTCAACTTCTTTATTTATTCTAAAAGCCCCACCCGACTTCATTAGATGTGTTTTATCACAATGATATGCGTATCTAGTGATTTGAATTATTATTTCTTGCTTTTTAGAGGTTTTTAATTTTAAAGCTGTTTTGTTTTCATTTTCAGGTTTTTTGAAGTCGGTTTTTTGTTTTTAAAACATTTTTTATTTTTATTTTTTTTATTTTTAGTGTAAGTACCTTCTGTATTTGGTAGATAATTAGGTACTTTAGTTTTTTATATTTAGTGTATTTATATTATCTTATCCAGTAGATAAAACATGGGTAGACCCATGAAAGGTGCGGCACGCCTTTAAAAATATCGGTCTTTAGATTTTTTTAATTTAATTTTTTTGTGGTAAGTATGGTATATTTAGCGACGATATTATCTAAGTTACAATAGTCTTATGTCAATGGCTCATCACCTTTTACAAAATACTAATTTTCCCGACGCAAGGGCGTTAATTCTTGAGGAGTTCTCCTGGTACTTCACTATCAGCTCCACTTCGCCATATGCATTATGACGAACCACATAAATAGCCTAGCAACCATATTAAAGTAATCGTATCGCACCAGTGAAATAGTTTAGTACCTATTGGATAGTTCCGGTGACCATCTATGGTCTTCATCATCAGTTCCACTTCACCAAAATGGTACTTTTCGATAGCAAATGCACAAGTTACTTAAGAAAATAGCAAAATCGCTATAGGTGTGCCCATAATATTTGAAGAGTTCCCTTGATTTCTCCAGGATCCCATAATCCAATTTCAAAATTTCAAAACATACCTGATGTTATACCGTTTGAATCATTTCAATCGGTTCAGCCGTCTTCGAGTAATCGGTGTACATACAAAAAACAAAAAAAAACAAAAAAAAAAAAACGGGTCGAATTGAGTACCTCCCTCCTTTTGAAGTCGGTAAAAAGCAAGCTGGGGTCAGAATCGTGTAAAATTCGATCAACATCAATCAGCGTACATTGTACTACTATTTATTCTGCGGTAGAACTAATTCATCTATGCTGTGATCTGCGAAGCAAACACTACCGTACCATCCTTTACTAGAAACATTTTGCCGCATTTTCAGGCCCCTATTTGAGAACCTCTGGATAAGACCAGAACGCAAAATTTCGGGCCGCTTCATTTGATGTTAAAAATCGAAGGTCTGATACTACAAAAAGAAGTGAAATCCCACCCAAAACATTCTGTAAAAAACTTGCCAAGTATCGATGGAGCTGCTTATTTATCTCTAAAAAGTAATGAAATCTAGACAAAGTCGTGCCAAGTCTAAGGTTCCTTACTGCGATTTCTTTATTATTATAGTTAATGATGTGTGACAATTTACATTCGCCATGGAAAAATCTGCATTTTTTATTTACTCGACGACGACTGGTCGATGAGCATGATCAAGAGATGGCACTAGCTAAATTTGATATTTATAAACTGGGCGAGTGGCAAAACTTTAAAATTTGGGCAAAAAGTCTGAAGTCACCACGTTCTCCTCTGAATTTTATATGATTTGTATCCAGACTCTGGAACTATTTTTCTTTTGTAGCAACAATGACAAGCTGGAATCAAATTCCGCATTATCATCATCGCTTGATGCGCTTTCAAGATTATCCAGTACCAAATCCAATGTGTGCACACTCTGACAGATCACAGTCAACTGAGCTTGCGATTATATCGCGCCTCAGTCCCCCCGAAAAGTTTGTTTAAAAGAAGATATTTTGAAGATGATACCATATTCATTTCATTGGACTTTGTGTTTTTAAAGATACACAAGGGAACTCTTCATAATTAAATAGAAACTGGTCAGCGTGAAATGTGGAAATTGAGTTACTAGGGGTTGCAATTGAAAAGTGTCAAATATTCAGGATATTAAAACTTTATATTTAAAATATCATACCTACCACAAAAAAGTAAAAAAAAAAACTCAAAATCTTCAAAAACCTTAAGGATAGGCCTCCTCTTTATGGCCCTAAAAGCAAGTGTGTTGAAAAATGAAGTTATAGAATTTATTTAACAAAAACTGAAAAACGTCGAAATGTTTTATTTGTCATGGTAGAGCACGCGGCGGATTTTTGATGAAGAGCTACCTGTATAACATATTTTTCAACACACTTGCTCATAAAGTGAGCCCTAATACATCGCTTTTAGGGCCATAAACCGACCTATAACAAACGCGTGCAATAATATATAAAACACTAGTTCGTAATAGAATTAACCCTACAAAGTTAAATTAGTACCTTACTGCAAGTTCTATGCGAGTAAACAGAGCATTCCCAATTTAACCGGGTAATACAGTTTTTTTTTTTGTATCAACAAAGAGGTTTTATGCTGCTGAAAGTTCAAATACATTTTTGGAATAAATAAATGAGTAAGTCCTTAATTAAGTCAAAAAAATATCTATTATTATCAAATTATTTATATTTCACAATATTTTGTTATAAAATATAAAAATATTTGAATTTTATCACTTAAAATTATAATTTAAAAGTAGGCTGTAATGGCTGTATGCTCACTCGACCCTTTGTTTGCAATACATTCTTGCGTTGGGCGTGTGAAAAAAACAAAAAAAAACCTGCGCGCCTTTTCCCATAATAATTTATCATATTTTGTTTTTGTCATATTTGTTGCTGTGTGGTAAATTACTTTGTTTTTTCCTCGCAAATGTGTTGAAAAACGTCGTATGAAACTCGTGAGCTCTTGCTTATTGCACACTCGGCTGAGTTACGCCCTCGCCTGCGGCTCGGGCTGCAACCCACAGCCTTGTGCGCAATGAGCAACCTAAGCTAACTTGTCTCATAATGTACTAAACCCAAAATAGTATGAATATGGTGCAAGGTAAAATGGATAAATTTACTGAGTTATACTTATCGAGAAAACGACACTATCCTACTTCCTACTAATATTATAAATGTGAAAGTTTGTGGGTTTGGATGTTTGTTCCTCAATCACGCAAAAACTACTGAACGGATTTGGTTGAAATTTGGCACACATAAAGTAGATATCCTTAAGGTGGCGCCGCGGTGAATTATATTTAATATTATAATTCTAATACACAATTTTTTTTCTTAAAAAACAGCTCTAAAAACAAGAAATAATGTTCAAATAAATTATAAAAAAAAGTATATTCAAGTCGTATGGGGCGGAGGTAGTTTTTGACTTTATAGGTAACTAGCGTTCCCACGCGTTCCCGTAGGAATATCGGTATAAAAATTATTCTATGTTTTAATTAAGGCGGTTGTATGACCGAAAGTGGCGCCCTCAGAGGTTTTTATTTAATAAGTTATTAATAGAAAAAGATTTTAAAAATGTTTATCGTGGAGATTTTAGGGTCCACAGTCTAGTATTTTTTGACGGTATCGTTACATTCCCTCGTAGTCACTGCTAGAAGTAGATAGCAAAACTGCTAAAAGTGGCCGTTTTTGACACATTTGCTATCTACTTCTACAAATGACTACGAGGGCATGTAGTGATACCTTCTAAAAATACTAGACCATGGGCCCTAAAATCTCCACGATAAACATTATTAAAATCTTTTTCTATTAATAACTTATTAAATAAAAACCTCTGAGGGTGCCACTTTCGGTCATACAACCGCCTTAATTAAAACATAGAATAATTTTTATACCGATATTCCTACGGGAACGCGTGGGAACGCTAGTTACCTATAAAGTCAAAAACTACCTCCGCCCCATACGACTTGAATATACTTTTTTTTAAATAATTTATTTGAACATTATTTCTTGTTTTTAGAGCTGTTTTTTAAGATTTTTGAAGGACGTTTTCCTTTCTCGTTTACTCTTTTAGTAGTTTTTAAATAGTTCGAGTAAGTAATAATAATAAAAAGAGAAGTCTCGTCTGAGCTGCTACGGGTGAGTCGATTTTTTCTAATATTTTTTCAGTTATATATATGTAACTTAATATTGTAAAAATAGCACTGTGAATGCTAAAATCTAAAAATTCAAAAAGAGATTGCAAAGCAAATATTGTTAGAATCATTTTCCTTTTCTTTATTTCTAAACTATCTTTAATATTAACACACCACCGTGTTCCCGAAACTCGTTAGTTCAACCTCCAAACATTACTAATACAAGATCTACTGCATATTGCTTTTACAATAAAAAAAGAACGTCTGAAAACCGCAAGCGGAACTTCGCTTTAATCTCGCGATATTCTCGCTGTGCAAATGAAAAGTTAGTCTCGAAGACTTGAGGAGCCGCCCCCTACCGGCAGCCAATGGAAAAGTCGGGAAACAGACGTCTTTGCGGGGGCGGGGCCGCGGTCGTACGGCCATTTGAATAAAAATCTTCCTTTGAGACGTTCTTTATTCGAATATGTGGCTGCATACGATACAACGCCTCTATGCTGATATATTTTTTCAGAAAAAGTTGGCGGCATTGTTCGGACTTCGAGGCGCTCATTAACAGTATTTTATTCTGTGCGATTAGCGCTTGTGAAAAGCGCTTTTCGGTCCAATCAGCGATTAATATTTTTTTTGTTCTATCAGCATTTCGATCTAGCTAGAGCTACTAACTTTGTCAGCTTCAAGCTATTATCGTGAATCGACGTTAGCCAACCAGTTTAGAGTCTAAACTACATACTTCGATATTTATCTATGGTTTATGGAAACCATACCATACCAACCAACCATTGTTGTTTTGTAATGTCATGTAAGTAACACTCTGTCACATAATATGACGATAGTGTTTTCGAAAGTGAAGCGTTTTTATTCAAAACAAATTATTCGTCATTCGTTTGTTTTAACATAACAACTGACACACGATTCATTCAAGTAGACGGTGGTGAAAACAAAAGACGGGCGATAAACGCCCTACCTGGCACCACTGAGGTAACACGCGAGCCCAAACACGGAACCAGCCACAAGTACAAAGCCCTCGTCAAACGATACCAACTTGCCAGATTATTACGTGTTAACTGGCAAATGTTTGACAAACTGCAGAAAATCACACAATATGAATGAATTTTTAAACATAGGGACATTAGGGACAATAAAAGCCCTACGGTCGAAATTTCAATCAGATAACTCTTCAGTTCATTTTAATCACACAGGTGACCAAAAGTAACAGTATAGCTCCTACTGATATCAATCCAAGTAGACTCATCCAATAATCGATCATTGTAACTTACACCGTTAACAAAATTTCCAAATAAAAATAACAAAAAAGCCCTCCAATAAACCCCTCCAAATTGACAGGGCGTCCAAAAGGTAAAACAAAAGACAACCGCCGCCACACGAACACAACGTTCGGGGCACGCACGCGTCAGCCATAACAGCCCTTGTCAACCATAACGCCGCCGCAGCGGCCGGTTAACCACCCGACCCGGCCCGGTTTACCCGGCTGGTTTACCCGGCCAGCCGCTGGAAAACTACCATTTCATTTACGGTTGGCCCCTTGGTTTCGCTAACTAAGCAGAACCCGCAAGTTGCGTAACTATGCAATGTGGCTCTATTAGGAGGTTATGAGGAGCGGTCGATTCCGAGGTCGGAGTAATACATGCTATGGTTAACCTTTTCGTCTAGTTTATTGGCAATTACGATTCAATGTTATACTATACGTTTTCAATGTAAATCATGAACCAGCTTAACTTTTGGCTGAATATTATTTGAATGAATCTCTATATTTTTTACAAATAAACAAATCCTGAAAATATACTTGAAAGCTTTGTCGTAATGATTAGCTATTCTTTTTCATTAAAAAGTTGTTAATAATATTTAGATATATTTTTTTTTCACCTAATTTGATTATCTAATATCCGAAAAAATATTGTGAGTAAGTGTAAAACGCTAGTTCTATTTAGACGCTCTAAATTATGATGATCAATAGGTTCCTACATAGAGCCATGCTCTACTTAAATATAATAATAGTTTCGATTTCGATTGGGCATGCTTTTTGTAGAACAAACCCCGGGGTTTTCCAAAGTATAAGATAATTAAAACAAAAGAATGTCTGTTTGCTCTGAGCATTCCAAACGCAAATTAAGAACAAACTCTTGACTCGCGACGCGACGCGACACCTCACAACCAACTCAATATATGAACATAACAGCAAGCAATCAGCCATCAAGACATTAACGTTCTCAACTAGGTACTGTTCACACGGCGCATTAATTCACTCTATTAGCGGAGGCATTAGCACCTCGTTACAGCACAACGCTTAGTAATCGCGATTGCTGACAAGGCGGGAGTGTATTTGACAGATGTCAAATTGGATTGCATCCAGCTATTAGGGAATGTCGTCTGGGCAGGCGACGGACGATGGAATAGGGTGGAATGGACGATTTTCTTGTACTGGAAGTGGTGAAGTTTTTAATTAGTCTGAAAAGATACGTTCTCAGTGTTTGAATATTAACTCATTGTGGCCTACATATTCTGCATGCAATCGCAATAGAGAGTTCCAATTTCAGCACGGTGACGGTGACACGATAAAAATGCATTGCTTTGTGATTGAAAACAAAATTTGAATAAAACAGCGATTTCAATCATGCTTCTGTTTCAATTGAACACTACCATGAGCATAAGTATAATGATATCTTAAGATCCCCTGAAATTAAGGATGTAAAGATGTTTTAATTAATGGCGTATCCCTCTTTTGATAACGTCACGTCTCGCGATGCACCGTTCAGAACAAATTCGATGGTAGTTCCAGAACTAAGCTACACTGCACCGGCCCTGCACTCCTAATTGTATCGCTCAGGGAACGTTTTGGAGCTAACGAGATTCGACACCTCCTCTATTTGGTACGGAAGCCATAATCTCATTGAGAACTCTTCCTGTGTTATTTAAATGTTGATCAAAATACTCGACGTCGGTCGGCCGCTAGTAGGATTGCTTGCTCGTCATTTGATAGAACTATAATGGTACTAGACGACGATGATGATATTCTTAGAATGGACGAAAAGTATGTGTAAGATAGTCCTTACACACCATTGACCTCTATATTATTACACTGGACTGGCTGCTGTCAAACTGTTTTTGTGCCTATTTGATTTCCACCATTTTGGCGCTGTAGGACGTAGCGTGCGTATAGGGTACTAAATCTAATGATGTGCTTATGTCGACGCAAATACTGATATAGCCCTATAAACTAATTAAAACTTCCATTCAAACTTGTCAAAAATGACAAAATTAGTTCTTTAGACGCACGCTAGTGGCGTTTCAAATAGGCACAAAGACTTTGCTGTCAAACCATACAGACAGCCAGTCCAGTTAAATAGAAAAAAAAATCTGGTCAATGTTACACACACATAGGTACTTTTACCCAGTTTATAAGGTACGAAATAAAAAAACCTGACATGCGGTTAGAAATAAAATGTAAGCGTCCTCTTTACGTCAAACGGGAAAGCTATTCACTTCAGTTTTTTTCAGTTGAGGCAACTCCTACAAGAGGTTTCTGTTGAGCTCAACAACCTTCACATTACTTTAAAGGGTCATATCAAAAAATACATTGAACCACCAGGATCCAAACGATTCCATAGCTCTATCTTTTCACGCTGCTCAGAAATATCGTTTCCTAAAGCGATAACACTAGCCACAAATAAAATGTAATAATAATAGTTCGCTGGCTGATCGATACTAAAGAGTATGGATGCTTTCGAGTGGTTTTCTCGCTCTTGTGAACGCTGATTTTGAATGAAGGAATGAGGTAGAGCTATCCAAAACAATACAGAGTTGGCTGAATTTTTCCGGTAGCTAGCTTAACTAGTTACCTTAAAGCAATCACAACAGGAATAATCGTCCCATAAAGACGTGTCTAAGATACTGCTAGTTCATAAAAATGGCGACCGTGTCGTGTAATGGGCGAATTAACGGGGTTATTTATTTAGGCGCCGGCGGTGGCGGGCCGCGACTGGTACGCTCACGACACGGCGGCGTGTGATGGGCAATTTGGAGCCGAACTTTGAACAGGGGCTGATAGGATAATAATAGTTAAAAATTAATGATACTGAAAAAGAGCATCTTTTCTTCAGAATTTAGACACACATAAGCAAAGTGATATTAGTTCTCTTTGCACCCATAGGGTTTTCAGCCATATTTTTCAAAAGGCTCCTATAGAATTTTTGTGTTCTTACACTGGGCCTGCGCCCAATGACGGCAATGGGAAATGTCTGAAAATAAATCAAATTGCCTGAATATTTTTTACAAGTAGAAGGAATAAGCTTCCTTATATTCTAAAGGAGCTTATTCCTTCTACTTGTACTTCTTTTTTTTAATAAAAAAAAGTTTCGGATATTTTGGTTGCGTGGAAAAATTTGAAAAATTATTAGTTCATGTAATCCATTGGCAAATGTACAAAGCGTACGAGCCAAACAAAAAAAAATTATGTAATCTTACAGAAGCAACCCAGAATGGAATTATTTCCTTGCTATTCCATACCTCTCTAAAAGTTGTGTCATTGTGTCAACTTGTGTCAAAGTGCAGTTGACAGTTAACTTTTTTAATATGAATTCAAAAATAAAAGTGAAATATGGTTGAATCAGTTAGGATTGAAAAAAAAAATATTTTTTTTTAGTTCTCATTAGGGGTTCGGAGCTACCCTCCCCAGCAGGGGGAAAGAGGCGGAAAATCCTCCATTGGATACCACATAGCCAGCTATGATGGTTATGTCAGACTAGTACTGACTAAAAACCGCCTTGGACATTTGGTTTCGTGCCCGGACAGGCAACGAACCTTCGACCGAAAGCGACTGCCCTCCCTCAGGGGAGAGGACAGCGTAGACGTCACATTTCACGTGATTGTGCGTCGAGAGACGGAAAATTTTTACTAATACTTTGACAATTTATACTTATTAGCTCACAAAGATTATTTTGTTTTGTTTAAGTACCTATAGCTCACATAGTTGTTATTAAATCTGTGTTGCCGTAATTTCCAATGATTATGAACTGTTAAATAACAATAGAACATTGAAAACAAACCCGGACCCGGTAACAAGCGTGAACACGCCAAGCTCGGCTCCGCTTAATAAACTCTGATCGGCCACAACAAGCGGCCGTGTAGGCCTCCATTTTTAACGAGCCCCACCGAAAGTAGCGTACACATGAAATCACGTATGAATGAGCCCTTTTTTCCGCTACTCCAGTGCCCATTAAAGCCTACATGTCACTCCCGCTGGGAGATAGGGAGGGACGGAAAAATCACAAAATCGGTATCGAAACGGACTCGCCGCGCGATACAAAACTTCACAACACAGCTTTGACGGACGTTCATTTAATATTAACTGTGGTTTTGCCGCAGATGGAAATGTTTTGTGATGAAGTGGCCGGTCGTTGTTTGTGACGTTCTGATGTTTTGTGGATGAGTTGAGTTGCTCTTTTATCCTCTCGACTTTTGTATATTCTTTTTTTTCTGTTCAAGTATTTTCCTGTTTGATGTCCGAGTGGCTACTTGGTGCATTGTATTGCCTCTTTTTAATGAACCTTTATAAAGAGGCCATAGGTATTTGCAAAAACGACGTGTTTTATTATGGCTACGTTTTTACGATTTTGGAATACGAAGCGTTGTCAGTCAATCTGTATCCTAGTATTTTGATAGACAATTTTATTACTATCGCTGCCGATCGGATTCCGTCCACCGCTACAAAACAAATTTCAATCGACACACGAATTGAAAACGTACCAGCCAATATATTTTTAACTTTTCGAACAAGTGATCAAAATCGAACTATAAAAAAGTGAACACTGCGAAAGAGTGACGACCGCAGATTGAATTTATGGCTCACGATCACTTTGAATGGAAAGTTTGCGCAAATATTTTCAATCCAATTGTAATAAGGGCGAGCGCGGTAACAACTTTTTTCGATATTCGAATTTTCGATGTAATATCAATTATACAGTTTGGCAATAAAACTGTTTTTTTAATGCTAAGTTAATTAAAGTTTGGTAATTAAATTCTTTTGGAAGTCTGCGTTCAGCTATCGAACCACAACAAACTAAAGCTTTTGTAGACTGTATAGAATACTGTGTATAGAACTTAGATATTGAAAGTTTTTTTATAAATTATTTAACTGCTAGTTTAAGACACATTTGGTTTATCGTATCGTCGTTAGTAAATTAAATCGTTATTTTATGAAGCTCTTTTTTGCAATTCAATGCAAAGTATTTTTTTTACAAAGGCACTTTATTCTAATTGAATTTAATGGAAGAATATTTGTTTCAGGGAAATCGTTTACGTTAACGATAACGGTATCGACGACGCCGCCGCAGGTGACCACCTACAACAAGGCCATCAAAGTCACCGTCGACGGGCCAAGGGAACCTCGCTCGAAAACCAGTTAGTATGAAGTTGCATAGGGTACATTTTACTACTTTACTGATTTGTCAGTGATTTGAATATTGCGCGAATAAGAATTTTTACTTTCTTGGGCGAAAACTTTATTGCATCAACTCATAGTTTTTGACAAATGAGGGATTTTAAAACTGACAAAAAAACTGTAGGCTCAATAGATGGCGTTGATAAACAGGCAAGCGTCAACTGTAGAAAACGTAGGAAAAAGAAAACACAATAGGGATGTTGACTATTTTTTTTATTTTATGTTACATAAATTACCTCTCAAAAAAAAAACATCGGTAAAAGAATTAATTCGCTAGCATGAAAACTGCCCGAGATATCACAGTGTGAAATGCACACAAATGGACTCGATCAAAAACGCTCCATACTAATGGCTAGCACGTTATGACGTCACGCCGTGCTAGTTTGTATGCAACGCATAGGAAATTTGTTCAGCAGCTATATTAAATATTGTGTTTATCAAAATGGTTTCTTCGACAAATTTGCTATACATTTTACGGACTAATTAAAGGTATCATTTATTTTAATAAATTGTATACTTTTTAAATGGACTTGTCCACCCAACTTTGAAGGGTCATAAAACAAATAATATGCAATATATAAAACCAAGAGGTATACAAGCTACTCTAAAAGTTTAATATGTTTACGATTTTTATTAGTATTTCGTTATTTTATTCATTAGTCAACATCCCTATTCACTTAAAAACACCGCTAACTACCAAAGAAACGCCAAGAAATTAAAATGCCTTTTATTAAGTACCAGGCTATTAAATTTTTGCCTCTCATATCCTCTTTTAACTATTGTTACTATTTTTTGTTTTTAAATGTCACTTTGCCCTCATTGGGAATCAAATAATAATGAATAGTATGTAAGTACTTACGTAGGTATACAGTAAGACTATATTTAACATTTTAATATCACGATTTCACATGGTTCACCCTTGTTTAGTATAACAACGTTTCGTAGAAAATCGCTTCGGCTTACACTTATTCAAAGATGGATATCGTGTGAAACCTTTACCTTGCTGTGTGCCAGGTGTACCTAGCATTGACATGATAACACACCCAAACCTTTAAAGGTGAGGGCGTGACTATACAAGTATGTTCAACCATACATTCAAATATCTTTTAATAAAACACGCTTCTACCCAGAAAACATAAACAACACTAAGCAAACATCAAAGGTTCAAATTACAGAACACTCCGAAACACAAAAGCGGGCAACCGCAAAACATTCGAAAACATTTGCTTTAATGAAGGTAATTTATTAATAATTGCCAACTCTTGCCAGATTTTAACGTTTCAAGTTCAGTGGGCGTGAAACTAGGGCCAGCCTTCCGCTATTATCACGGGTTTACGTTTCAAAAGGGCTCTAATTAATAATTGCTATTTGTTTGAACATTCTTCATTATTGTTGTGTCGATCTTCATACGAGTATGCTAAGGTATTTAAAATGGAAACTGAAATATTGTACAAAGTGAAAGTGAAATTTTTACCCAATAAATTAAAATGAAGAAAATAAAAGTGGTCCTGTGTTGAATATGTTTATAAAATAACATTCAATCAATGAATGATTCTTAAAATGGCTGTGAAATAAAAAAAAATTTTTTTTTACTCGGTATCAATATTGAGAGAAATAATAATTATCCTAAATAATTGTAATTTAATTATATGATATTTTTTAATCCTAAAAGTTTCATCGTAATTTGACACCATTATAGAGTCACAACTGAAATTAGTTTATTTGTCTTAGTTGCCGTAAACATCATTAACGAACCTCCTTACGTAAATAAACAAACAAAGTAATTTAAATAGTTAGTTGAAGCGGTGACGGTAACAAATGACGGGCCTCAGAGACCCGCTCCGAATCACATTGGATGCTCGATCAATCCTTCACGTGAAGAAATTAAAATAATTGCTAGGATAGTGGGTCTGAAAGACCCTCGCTCGGAGCGCAAGGGTTAGTCGGCCTTTCAATGCTACGGCACTTTTAACATTTTCAAGTGTGGGTACAGACTGTAAAGTAACGCAAACCAATAATAATAATAGATTGTACAATAAGTGCATAAAACACACCATTTTAAAAAATGAGACACAGTAGATTTTGTATTGTTGTCCGGACGCCAGCGTCCGCGTGAGCTTTGATGAATTAAAATGTGTTTTATGTACGAGTTACATATATACTCTGCTTTTCACTTCGATTGTAAGGAAATTAAACAGCAATTTTGCAAAAAAAAAAGTATTATAACCTGGATTATGTATAAAAATTAAGAAAGAGAATTAAATGACAAATCTATTTAACGAAGTTTAATTGCGTGTGTGGCTGTTTACCTGACGACCTTTGTCTTTGTGTCTGAGACTTAAACCACAGATAATATAATACTATCGAATTAAACGAAGATTTTACTTTCTGCCCTTAAGCATGAAAATCGATTTTACACTGCCTATACCTAACATAAAGACAAACTTTACGAGCATGAGAAGTGAAAAACATATTTAATACTTATTTATTTAAAGATGAGACTGTAATAGTTAGCATTTTTTTAAAAATGCTTTCTTCTCAGCCCTGTAAAACCTTACGAAACATTTTGTAAACATGAAAAAATTTAAAATTACATTTTTTCACAATCAAATATTTTCTTTAGAAAAATCCCGAAACCTCATTCCCCGCCCAAATACCTATCCTTTTTTTTCTTTTCTTTATTTTTAAAGGAGCTTTTGTAATAAAGTTACATGTCAGCCCCATCGTAACTATAATTTTATGTGGGGATATGCAGATAAATTAAAATAATTATACTAACTAACATTAGGTATTCGACCTTAAACTGATGCTCTGTGCTGCGAATCTGTAATATCCTTGAAATATTTAATTTAAAATCTCTTTTCACATATTTTACAGTAACATTACGTTGCTATCCGTACAAGACGGATGCTCTGCTCGCACAAAGGAGGCTGGGTAATGAATCGGTAGCGTAATTAATTAGTGAAGAAAGGGCACCCCATGTGTGCAACCCTGCATATTGATTTATTAAGCCCTTCTCTCGATAAATTATTTAATTCCAACTTCCGTACTATCTCTTTGCTCGATGTAGGATATGTGTTATTGGTACATGCGTATTATTTGGGATACAATTGGTACCTACATTATTATATAAAGAACTCATTGTATTGAAATGCTGTACATATGTTGTGCTCATTTCTAAACCTATTGGCAGTGCTAACAATGCGTTAATACATACTGAGAGCCTATTACAAATAAGCATCGCGATAAGCGTACGATGTTCGTCCCACACCGTGACATTATTAACTTGTGTATAAGGTTCCAAATCAAGTAAATCGATGATTCTTTTCGTAATAGGCCCTATGTAAATACATTATAGTTTGAGACGATTTGAGAGTTCATTTGAAAGCGCTTAATTTTTATTTAGTTAAATAAGTATTAAATTGAATTTATAATAAGCAATTACACTATAAGCAAAAAATAAAGTTAATTACACGAAATATACTTAATATTGTAATAATATCTTTAACTCTGATATTTTTATGCGTTATTAAAGTAAAACGACATTTTTTATTTGGTAATGGAAATCTTCTTTAAAAAATATATTTCTTTGCACCATTTACCTTTAATTAATTTTCTGAAGTATCAGCACCACTCGGAATCCGTAGTAACTTTTCTCTCATTAATTTAATCATTTTAAGAAACATTAGAAAACAGAACATACACTTAATCTTATAAAGAACAAGATACAAAAATCCCATAATTTTTTAAACAACAATGCTGTCCCCTCTCACGCTACACAAATAGCTACGTTGCGGATATCACAAACATCGTATCCTCAAATCCACCAAAACTACTCACCGAAAAACCTACTCTAAAATCCTCCTCATAAGTTCCAGTTTCCCGGAACAATTGTAAAATGTGGGTGGTTGGTTTTACAGCAACAGTAGCCTAGGACATTAATCGGGACTATTAAAGATGTTTTTCTTAAGGCTGATTATAGTTGGCTATTTTCGTGCGCGCGCGCAGGACCACACGCAGTCCGGCGCTACCGTTTATGATCTACCATAAAGCATTGTTTACTTCACACGGTAACTTAGATTCTGTTTTTGTGTTACTTAAATGCAGTTTTGAATTTAATATCGAAAAACAAAGTGCTGTTACTTGTGCTTTTAAATAAATAAATATTTTACCGCCTTCTACCTATACATAGTACCTATACTAATCCGAATATAAGCGCAGTCCGGCGCTACCGTTTATGATCTACCATAAAGCATTGTTTACTTCACACGGTAACTTAGATTCTGTTTTTTGTTACATAGATGCAGCATTGAATTTAATATAGAAATACAGAGTGCTGTTACATTGGCTTTTAAATAAATAAATATTCGACTACCCTATATATATAATACCTACTAATCCGAAGATAAGTAGTTAAGAAACAGAAAGTTACTAAAATCACCAAAAATCTAGAAAACCTTATCTGTCTCCCAGCTAACACGAACTGAAAATAAATGAAATTATTGCACATCAAATCAAATTATATCTTGTGACAGCACTTGAGAAAGGTCAAAACAGATAAATTATTTACAAATTTAGTTTATAAACTTTAAAATAACGGCGAATTGAATGGTTTATAAAAATAATGTTTTAAACTCTCTTATTTTTTAAACGTAAATGTGTGTCTTCCTTATCTTTTTGATGACAAATAAAATTAATACAGATAGTTTTTATGTAGGCAGTGACAATCGCTTTGATTTAACACGTTAGTAGTTTAACTGTTAAGTAGGTTGATGCACAAACTGCACCAAAACATAATGACGACTCAACTAGAAAACTTAAACTAAACGGAAGAATATTGTCTTAAGTCTTACTAGAGCGCCCATTACGCTCAATCCTCAAACCTTACAATCGTCCATTTAATCTGGGTCCAAATTAAATATGGCGGTCTAAACCTGGGAAAACTAGTAGAAATACTTGGCATTATAAATCTAACTAGACCGGACGGCACCCTCATGTAATCCTTTAATCAGGTCCAGGGTAGCCCTTGCCCGCACCCTGACCCCCGTCCCCCTTTAGTCCCCTCGAATGGTGCAAATGACAGTTTCTAATTCCAACTTGCCATGAAAGTGTGTAATTGTAGCAGTTGATTTATACACTGGAGGCTGGCGCGGGAATCGAACATGTGTGCGATAGACCGTCGCCATTGGAAAATAAACGCTATGGTGGAGCGATTATTGATTGGTGGTGACTTTTTAAGCGTAGTCGGTATGCGTTTGCTTTGATGTTTCCAGAAACTGAAGAATTGAAATTAACGATTATATTGTATTTTAAAGAAAGTTGTTGAACTTTCTTCATTTGTTTTTGCATTCAAATTATATTTTAAAAAAATCTAAATCTCTTTCTAAGATTTATTTAAATCAACTTTCAGCACTCCGCTGGTTATTTTAGTTAAAACATGAAAATATTATCTTTATTATCATACACTGTACCTAAATGTACCATCAATTTTACTTAAGTACTCTTTATTGTTCACGAACATCATAAGTAGGTACATTTATAATTATGTAAGCCACGTCATCCCATTTATAACAAATACTTGTATCAAAAACTCATATAAAAACTTCCCAACGCTCTCTACCAAACAGTCAGAGTTTAAATATTACGCTGAGCCTTGGCCCTGCTGCACACATATTATATAAGATCATGTTTTGTTTTTATTTGTATTTTAAAATTTTCTGTAAATTGTGTTATATGTGTGTTAAAAAGCAGCAATAAACGATCTATCTATCTATCTATCTATCTATCTAAAACATCAAAAAGTTCTTCTGTATTGAATAATCTCCTCTGCAAAGTAAGAAAATTCCCATCGATGCTCCTCCAGAGAGATGTAATTAGAATAAGCGCCGAAACTATTATCGGAGCGAACGACGGTATCCAATGAATGTGTTGCTCGTTGCTCACACAAGAGGGGCTACGTAAAACCAAGGTGCTTCATAAAAGATTCAGTTGAAGATAGGCACTTACCACGTAAAGGGATCTCGTTGTGAACGGATTTTAATAATGTTCCGCAGCTGCCTCATTTTCTGTAAGAACTTGTAACCTAATGGTAAATCTACTGCTCTGTATCACTTTCTGTAAGGTATACCTACACTAGCTAAAGTATGAAATTTTATGAAAGATACCACACTGAATGCAATACATACGGAATGTATGCGGCCTGTTTATATGGCATGGTTTCAGTTTCAAAAATGAAATAAACTAGCACTATTTTGGGCGCTCATTGTTCAAACAAGAACTACAAAGCATAGTCTGGCAGCAATTTTTATAGTAAAAAATATCGAAATTATTGTCAATTTTATCGTTTTTAATTAATAACTAAGTACTAATTTATTTCTTATTTTGGAAAACTGACAATCACAATAAAAAAAATACAATCATACGTGCGATCTCGTACCTACTCAAAAGTTTAGAAAATATTTTGGTATGAAAGTCACTAAGAATTTTCCAAATTTTATCCTAAATAAAATAAAATAAATAAAATAAATAAAAATTTTCTTAAAGTAATAATAAAGCTGAACAGTAAACACGTTTTCCTCCACATTAATTGTGAACAACAACTGAAATATTTCATCACGTAGAACGGGACGTGATTGAATTACGACCCGCCTGATCTGTCGCGAGACAATATGGGCTTGTCGCGTGAATAATTTGTTGATTGGCGACAAACACCTGCGCAGGGTTGATCGGAGCTTAGTCGCCTGGCTTTGATTACAGTTGCACTAGCTGATGTTCTACTTATCATTAAAGCCTGTCTACTAGGATACTATTAAGGCGCGGTGGTAGTGAAACTAGCGCCGCCACTACATTTATTTTTACTACTCGTAAGCCAAGTCAATATTTTAAAAAAGCTCATGTAATAATCTCTTGAGTTGTCTCTAATATTTTTTGAATAAAAATAAAAATAACTCTTCAACAGTTATCATTCATTCTGTAAGTTTTAAAATCCATAATTGCCAAAAGTGGCCACCTTGAGCTAAAATGAATTTTAAAACTTACAAAAAGAATGAAAACTGTTGAAGAGTTATACAAAAAATATTAGAGACAATTTAAGAAATTATTACATGAGCTTTTTTTAAATATTGACTTTGTTTACGAGTAATAAAAATAAATAGTGGCGGCGCTAGTTTCACTACCTACCACCTTAACTGTTAAAATATATTGAAATGAGTCAAATAATACAGGTATCAGGCATTTAATATTCGGCTGTTTATTTTTTAGATGCTTAGTTTAGTTTCTCCTTTTAGTTTTTCAAGAATTGTGCCATTTTATCAGTTGCGTGCGTTATTTATAGGTATGAGAAGTTTCTTTTCTTTATAAGAGGAGTCAAGGATTGCGGCATACTTCGTAAGCTAATTGAGTTATCAAGTAGTCAACGCTTGACGGATATATGACATATCTTTAAATGATGCACTAGTGACTAGTGTTAAAGTGAGGTGAGCATTGGCACAGTGACTTTGATTAACGCGTCCGATTGGATTGTAATGCAATACGGAAATGTAGGGCCGTGTGGGCATGGAGATATACTGTGTGAAAGTGTGCGTTTATTTATTATAAGTACCAGCTATCCGAGATTAAGCCGCTAATTTGTAAAAGCATAATAGCCATTTTAGTGTCTTGCTAAAAATATGTTCTCTTCAACTAGTTCCATTAGCTACTTGTTAGCTTGTTCAATAATGAAAAAAATCAGATTCCTGTCTCACACAAACACAAAACTTGCACTTAATAAAGTTGTAGCCACAAAAAAAACATACGACAAGCTAAAGAGATTATCTAGTAACTAGCTACAAGTATTAAATTGCGTATAAACCTCACAGATGATTGTTAAAAAAAAAGCGCTTGTCGCGTGTCATATTTTTGGCGTAAATAATAGTATACATCAAAATACGCTTTAACGTAGGTACTTACAATAACTTTTTTCAATAATGATTATTGTGCTAAAGGTTATGATAAAAAAAACGAAAAACATCGAAAAAGGGCAAAAGTGAGGTTATTTTCCCTACTCTTTACACGTAAAGAAAAAGAGAGAGACAAATGATTTCGCATAACGGAGCCTTAAGAAGAAATTCACTATAACGATGCACATACATGATAAAATCTCAAGTTCCCTCACAGGAATTCTCGTTACAAAACGTCTCTAATTTCTCTTGAAAGGGTTCAATACCTACTTACTAATTCGAACACTTGCCAAGGGCTGTCGAATGTCGATGAATTATCGAGTGTCTGGAACGACACTCTTGTCCGACACCGTCTGACGCGCCCTTTGGGGAAGGAACCAATCAAAATGCGACACAAGCTTGACAGTCACAATTAGGGATTTGACCTGGTGACTGATTGGAATAAGAATGTTGGCCATTTATGGAATAAATACTATATAGCTTATAATTGGTTTCTATTACAAGATTGAATTTATTACATAAAGATATAGCATTTAAGCAGAATGACATATTTATTTTGTTAGAAATCACTCTATCAAAAGCTGCTAAAACAATTTATTAAAATCTTAAAAAGAACTACTAAAATATTTAAGTAAGAAAATAAAAGTAATTATATTTTCTTACTTATATATTTAGCTTTGATCAACTTAAAATAAAATTGGCACCAAATTCTTCGTAACATTTACCTACACACACATTAAATCGTACCTACTTACTTATTTTCTTTAACACGTTAAAATAAGTACGTAATTATAAAATTATCTTCGGTAGTAAGTAATGGTACCCAAGATCTAAACTTTTTATCAAAACTAAAACACTATTATAATATAATACGAACAAGTTTCTAATTTACGTTTTGTGCCAACCCTGATTGACATTCTTATAACAAGCATGCGATGTAGCGTTAAAGACTTTATCGATTTTAGCTTTGAATTTTCTACTTTTATCCTCGTCATAGGTATAAGTAGTGTGTGTGGTTGTCTAGAGAATGATTTATCAAGTAAATAAATTTTATTTTCTATTATCCTGAAAAGCAAAATAATTGATAAAAATATTCATAAGGAACTTGATAAAATCTGAAAGACTTTAGAGTTAACCTATAAATCTTGATTTGATCTGAACGTGTGTTTTCTTCAACCCTGAGAAAAACTACTCAAAAATTTGTGATATTTTTGTTTTGTTTCTCCTGTGTCGGTAGTACCAAAGGGCAGCCCGTATCGTACTGATATAGTGTTGTCTCTCCTAGGGCAGCAGCAGCAGTTCCACTTCGCGTTCGGCCAGCGCCCGTTCCCGTTCCCGCCCGACCCGCTGGGCGGATTCAGGATGCCGCCCATCACTACCTGCCAGAGTAAGCATCTTACAAATTCATAAACGTGAAGACCTGTTATTGGACATAATGCTACTTATTATTATAACATTAATTATGTTTTAATTGCTGTTGGTTTTCCATCAAAAATAAGTATATACCTACTACAAAACATAAAATACAGGATGATTTTAAAGTCACGTGACAAACTCTCGGGATGAGTTCAGTCCATGAAACTAGACAACTTTCTCAAAGAAACATATAGGTCGAAATGCGTCAAAAGTGTTGGGCCATTACTAAACCGACCATATTATTACTTTGATTTGTATGAACAGCTTAAAAACATGTTCCGATTTTATTTATTTATTTATTTATATACTCTTTATTGTATACACACAGAACAAACAAGTAACAATACAAACATAAAGGAGACATACAAATGGCGGCCTTATCACTAAAAAGCGATTTCTTCCAGGCAACCTTGGGATGGTCAGGAATTAAAATAAATGTGATTGGGTAGTTGGACGTGTGCAAATTTAATAAAGTAATAATAATAAACCTACTAAACTCGAATACCTACATAAATATATGATAAAATGTAACTAATATAATATACTATATACATACCAAAATATAATAAACCTACATATAATACATAATACCTACAATGCGTAGAGGAAATTATTGAAGTTAAATCCAGTTGTAAGACCATGAGAAATAAAATTTAAAAAGTAAGATAGTGCTCTTTGACTAGCTTTTTAAAACTTTTAAGACCATTGTTTTTATGGTTTGTTCAGTTTCATCGACAGAACACCTCTGAAAGTTTGTCACGTGACTTTGTAATCACCCTGTATAAATAGAGGAGAGCCTTTTGGAACAAATAGCGGTTTTCCGTTCACACGTAGACATACAAGCAATCTTAAGCCAAGCCGGGTTAAGTCAGCGGTATTAGCAGTAGGTACCTAGTAATGTCCTGGCGCAACAAAACAAAATGACCAGAGCAGCGCTGTATGTACTCGTAATTTGTGCCAAAAACCCATTTTTTTCTTTTGGCTATAAGGATCTTACAAATAAATCGCTTGACAGTTTAAGTAGGTACCTCAAGTATATATTTTTATTTTCACTATGGCTATTAGCAGATTAATTAATGGCAGATTTACTGTAAACGAGACTGATGTAGCTAAGCTTTTATATTTTACCTACTGTCAAATACATTTCCCCATAGCATCCAGTAGGATATTAATGCCATTTACCATCGTTGCTTTTTGCCATTTACCTCGCTGTCCCTTCAAACAGGAAACCTCATCAAAACTGACCAAATAGCGAATCCGCAAGCCGAAATCTAAATTGGAATCCGATATAGCGAACCTTACTACAGACGCCGCGGCTCAAAAGTGAATGAGTCACCAAACCGTGCGGCGATACGCTAAACTACGTTCACTAAAGCGCGGATTCAATCAGTCGAGCAAAAAAAGAATTCAGCAAGCCCGCAGTGAACGCAATCGAACAAGTATGCATCGACTGAAATCCAGGGCTACCCCAAAACAACTCATGCGGCTCAAAATGGGAAAAAAACATTCACAAATCGACACGGCGGGCGCGCGCATATCGTATAAAAACCGACTCTGCCGATCGTCGGCCAAAAACGGAACCGTGATACCGAAAAATAAAAGCCGGTAATACCCTGGAAAAAATAGAGTTGGCTCGGACGCCGATCGGCGCGTTTGTCCACGCCGGGTGTCTTTATAAACGGGGCTGCGTGCTCGCCGTTTTTGCTGCAGATTTGAATTAGCTGAAGGACTTATTCAAGAATGGAAAAATAGAGTTCTAAATATTTGACAGCTTGATTTATGCAAATGAAATCGTTTTTAAATGTAATTTCCATATTGTTTGAAATAAATTTTCTACAATTAAAAAAACAGCTAATAAAATAATGACTCTATTTTCTTACCAGATTAAATCAATTCGGCTTGAGTTTGCACTTGGGCTATGGCCGGCGGCGCCGGCGCATACCAGGCGAACTAACCGTCGTGCGCAGCTTTCCATTTCAAAATTCTTATACTTTCAAAAAATAACAACCCTATTCCCCACCAGAAATGAGACAATTTGACTTAAGTTTGCGTAACACGCACTGAGGCTAACGCCAGCACGGGCGCTGACCCAACATACTTGCCATCATGCGCGACGCTTCCCGTTTCAAAATAATTATACTGAACAATTTCAATAAATAACGACCTTATTCCCCACCAGATATGAGTCAATTCGGCCTGAGTTCGAGTAACACGCACTGGGGCTACGGCGGCGCGGGAGCATACCCGGCGTACTTGCCGTCGTGCGCGGCGCCCGCGGCTTCTCAGTTCAACCCGCCAGCGTTGGGCTTCACCAGCTCTGTGCCCGAACAGACCCCTACCCAAGATTATTCTGCTAATAATACAGGTAAGAGAAAATATTATTTTATCGGGATAGTTGCAAATCCACCGTAAGAAACTGGAATTATACAACGTATTTCAAAATAACCACTAATACAGAATATTGGTAGATAGGGTCCATAAAACTGAACAACTTTTAATATGGGACAAACTGAAATCGCGAAAAAAATCATCTGTTTCATATACAATATCAAAATGTATTAAACAGCTGTTTTTTTACCATTTCAGTGTTGTTACCATAGTAAAAGTTGTTCAGTTTGATGGTCTCTATCTACCATATTCGGCATTAGGAGTTATTTTGCAACACGCTGTATACTACGATGATGGATACGATAAGAAACATTATTGTGGATCCACACTTGTAATAAATGGTGGCATCATATCTTATCACCGTCGCGTTCATGATCACGTCTATCATACGCGATTGCGTCAATACAGTCAAAGTAACTAGGGAGTGTGTAGGTACGCGACGCGGTACAATGCAATGGGGATATAGGATATTATGACAAAATGATACAGATGAATGATACAGACTTTAATGATAGTGTTCTGCCAAATTTACCCGTAAGTTGTAAAGAAGAATATCCTTCAGATATGGCTCGATCGATTTCCACACATCCATCTCAGTCATTAAATATTGATTTATAGCCAGGTGACTCATTAAAACGGTTGGTCGAAATTAAATCTACCAACAATTTTACGACTGACATCCTCCTTGAAAATGTACGGACGTGATGTTAAGGCGACTTACTATTTACTTTGAAACTCGTAAAGAAGTACTTTTTAAATCTCAAATTTTTCTCATAATAAGAAACTAAGACTAAGAACAAAGCAAAGGCGAATTTGTGTGATATTTCAAATTACAAATACAAAAACTTAATGTGTAAAAAATGCAAGCTTTTTTTTCAGACTTATTTTTGGAGAACAATAAAAGTTTGCTTTTTAATCGTCTCATAGGTTACAGATACTTGAAAGTATCACAATAATAAATTGTACTCGACAGGACCTGGCCTTAACCGGCCCTCATTATAATTTACAGCGATCGGCCCGCGTCCGATCCGGCATATGAATTTACTGCCGCTCCGCGCCACACTCGCGCCATCAAATATATAGCGCCACATTAAAACTTTTGGAATGCTGCTGGGCATAATTTTTATTTCTGAATATCTTTAAACTTCTCTGTATTTGTTGAGATAATTTGAGTTGATTTTGAGATTTTTTTATTAAGATTCTAAAGAATTCAGTCATAAATCTTCATATCGATATCCATTTCTCACGAAAATGATATGAAACCATGTAACCATAGATTGACATTACTTATCAGAACCGTTCATAGTATTAAAAACTATCGGTCATTTTGTTTGTCAAAGTATATAAACACTGTTATAAAACACAGTTAGGCACTATAGAGTCACAGCAAATCAAACTATGGTGTAACTTTGAATGTGACAGCTGACACTTAACTATCACAAACCATAGTACCTGTAGTATGCAGCCGTTCCGCACGCAAATATCAATTAATGTTTCATTATATGGGTCCATTTTTACAACACTGCTTTAAAGGGTTATATTTCTGAACAGTTTTACCGGACACGACGGGCGTGGACTTAGACCAGCAACTCTCCGGTCTGGTTGGGTCATCGCCATCCCATCACGGGAGTCTTCTACCTCGCTACAACAACAACGCAGACTACAGCCTCTCAACGGGACCCAGATCTCTCAGCGACAACAGCTCACAACCAGAATCGCCGGTACAAGACGACCTCCTTAGCTCCAACACAACAAACATTGGCCACAATCCAAACACCGCCAACTTCCCATCCCTAATGGGAACACAGAACTCCTCATATGGCAGCGGTAATTGCAACAATTCCCTTTATCCAGTGTTACCGGCCAGTCTACTCTACAGTCAGTTGTACACAGCTGCGAACCAGACGCATAATTTCCATCCACTCCACTCGAACTCTATACACTCGACACAGAACCATCACAACGAGTTGCAGACGATGATGGATCAGATATCTTCGACGACGAACAACCATAGGCAACATGGTAATCATGGGCAAGGGGAATTGTTGCTTGGAGGAGGCAACTCTTGTGCTGCGGCGGCGGCCCGAGGTGAGGATGGTAGAGTCAACAATTTAGGCCAAAGAGGTAACCCTCAACCTGATAGTAATACAGTATGGCGGCCGTACTAAAGTAATTTGACACTTATGTTTTCTAGCAAATGCAAGACGTTGACGTAAGTTATTTTGTGATAAAAATTTGTAAACTTTGATTCAGAAGATTGAAGGTAAATTGTTTTAATTGCAGAATACAAAACTATTGTTATAGAACACGGGAATAATACTATGTCACTATGAGAGTGAAAATATGTTCACTTTGATGAAACGTCTTGTATTAGCTTTAAAGTTAGATTATAAATAGTGCAACGAAATAGATACCATTTGGGTATTGTGTTATTGTAATTATGTACATGTAAATTATTAAAATCAATGTACGGGTAAAGTGATGGTTAGTAAAATTTATATCTAATACGTTTTAAAATTCGTTCCCGTCCTAAAAATATACGATTTCTATTCACTTTGAAGAGAATCAGTTATGTGTTTATTTCTTGATCAAAAGGCAACATTTTAAACCCTATTGCAAAGAATATAAAAAAAATTACATCACTGTAGCAATCGTAAAAAATTGTGTCTTAGTAAAACTATTTATAAACGGAGGTGTGATAGTGTTATTATGTATTCATTTTACTAGTCGAGATTTTTTACCTATATTTCATGACTCAGATGATTAATTTGATTATTACTTGAAACATTTTAGTTACATTGTCAAATAAACATGATATTCAGATCTCTTACAAAACAATAGAAAGGGTAGTAGGTAGGTTGGTAAGTAATTACCAACCTACATTGTTAATGCAATTAATAGGTAACATATCAAACATACAAATGTGCAATAGGGTTCAGCAGGGTTAGCTTATAGTTCCAACTTCAAAGTTGTAAATAAAATGTGAATAAGTTGTTGTAAATGCATCTTGTAAAGTGCAATAGATGTGCAATTATAAAGTTGAGTAGATGTATACTACGTTAGAGAATAAGCTCAGTCTGTTAGGTAGTTTTCACACTCCGACGCGTTACGCAGCAACGTGTTGCATTTTTCAGCAGATTTGAGTGTGAAAGAAAATACACAAAACAATTGCAGTACGACTACTGTACAGTGCTTGGTAACGGTGTTATCCGCGATGCCTTAGATTACAAAGTACAGAAAATATTCACCCCTAAAACAGCCGACTGATCGCGGCCATCAGAGTTTATTAAAATTATTTACCTTTTCGATGGGCATCCTATAATATATTTTATGAAACTTACGTATTTTGTTATAAAGAGTTGGAATTACCATCTTCCACAATGCAACGGTTATTCACTGCAATACGCGGAAATTCGGTAAAAATCTGCTATCCCTTCACCGCGTAACGCGTCTCACTGTGAAAACTCCTTCATAAGGCAATGTCCATTTTGTATATAGCTCTGTCCACAGCTATTTTGATGTATCGTTTCTGTTTCGCTGTGTATTTAACATTTTGTTATCAAAAGTGCCAAAGAGTTTTCTGTTAATACTATATTAGGCCGCTTGCATTAGTTATTTAGGTTTTTAGTAATAGTCATATTTAAAATATTGGGAAATCTGATCATAAAATTCACGTTGCCAGTTTTTGCCTGTTAGAAATTATTTTTTTTACCGACTAAAATACGATTTTAGAATAACACTGATAAATGTCGACATATAATTCAGATGGTAATTTACAAAATGTTATGTTCATACAAATACTGAAATCTTTCCGTAAAAAAATATGTTATATTGTATACTTGCTGGAACTACATAGTTATTTTCGTATAATATATTTGTTTTATATTTACCAACCCTAATGTGTGCAATAAATGAATAACATCTTAAAAACTACATATTACTATAATTAGCATTATTATTTCAATAATAATTTTACATTAACTTGCATAGCAATTGATGATTTTTAATTTCCGTTTGTCGTTGTATTTCTGTTAACTACTACTAGCGGAAATGATTTTACATTAAATAAATTGTATAAAATATGAATCCGTGTTTTTAATTAATTATTCGTGAGAGTTGTTCCACCGATGGGATTAAATACTGTAATGAGGTGATTATATGTTGGTAGGGAGGCAACAGCAAATGTAGCAAAGGATAATACATCGTATTGTCTATAGATAATGCATCTTATTGTCTGTAAATAAGATGCAACAATGATATAAACCTTTTAAGTAGCGTATGCATTCAATTTTATATGTAACGACAAAAGGGAGGTACGGTGGACGTCAAAGTAGCTGGAGCACTTTAGCATCTGTCGAGGAAATTATCAACTTACTTAACAAGCACATTAGTTACAGTGACAAATACTCAAATCTATAATAATATACATAATGGTACTACTGATACCAAGTAGTGTCTGACTGTAAGCGACACTTATTTTATTTGTTTTAACAAGGGTCATAGAATTATTATTATCTGTGATGGTACCCAGATACCTATTCAACTGGTACTACTGACATCACGGGAAAGTGTCCACCTACTTGTGACATCACATGGATCTTGAAAGATGGCCTGATCCTGAGATAATGCACAAAAGATCTCAAGTGTTGAAATTATATCATAAGATAGTTATAGATACTTTTCTAAATTGACATTTCACTTTGATACCATGTGAATTCAAAACTCTTCTCTTTTTTCCGAATAGGATAAACACCATTATACAAATATCCGCCATATACCCTAATGAGCTCATTACCGGTAGAAACATTTGCATATCACCGGACGCATCCTGCCTGATATTTTGGCGTTGGCAACGAAACTCTGAAATAAATATCCCACCCTCATTAATTTGCGCCAATGCGATGGACAGACGGACGCTCGCCCACCTTACAGCCGCCATGATTTTTGTTAAATCGGGAAATAATGAGGTTTTATGCGGTACTACTGTTGTGATAATATGAAAACTCATGTTGTTCCGAGGAATCACATGAAGTCAAGAATTCAGACAGAATTCATCTCGTCGATCTTGAAGACTGTAGTAATTAATTATAGCTTTGAAGAAGCCGAATAAAAGCAGCTTTTCTTTCAGTTTTCCGACAGGCAAATGAGATACATACATAACTATAACTGACAGCCACAGACGTAAGTACTTGTTGTTTGGTCTGTGCTAACAGCATAGATACAGTACATAATACTAAATAATTTTCCCCAATCGTGTAAAATCTAACTACGTGACCCACAGAGCAAGCCATTCATTAAGAAGAAGAAGAAGAATACTAGTAGATCCTACCTAGACTATTACCTAACCTAGGTATTCTTTACGCTATGCCTTGTGCAATGCAATAATCAGCAGTTTCAGTAGTGAAGAAAAACTCTTTGCTGTTAAGTTTAGCAAAGCGTCTCGTTTCAGCTTGGGCAAGAATGCTTTCGTAATTTTCGTATGTCTGTCTGGCTGTCCATCTGTTCTCCTCTACAGGTCGCATTTCTCAACTGAGTCTTTTGAAATTTTGTGAGCGGGTTTGATAATTATATCAAATTTTGTTAAGTTAGTTGTTGATTAAGTTTTTCGAAAAAAAAAACGTATTTCAGGCATTTCCAAAATCGATCAAAATGTTACAAACGCGAGGTCTACAGCTCACAGAGCCACTAAGTATAGCAGTCTCTTAAACAAAACCTTTAAAAAAGAACAATAATTAATAAAAATAACTCTACTAATTATCTCGATATTGCTTAAATCGTACTACCATTTCAATTGTCACCTGAGCGTACGATAATATATGCGAGCCCACCCAACGGGCACAGAGGAAAAATCGATGCCAGACCGATTTGTTCGGCAATAATGAGATTTAAAATTGCCCAAGTAATTAATGAGGATTAGCGACAGAATGGAGATAAATTGCTGCATGATGCTGCAGTTTGAATTTGGTGTGAAACTAATATGGTAGAGTGCGGTGTAACGAGTGATGTAATAGTTATTAGAGTATTTAGAGATAGAGGCTGTTTGTGGACTACAGTACGTGGTTGAATGAATTGCTGGCCAGTAGAAAAGCATACAAATATAGTCAGGTGGGGTAAGTGAAACATACTTTATTTTTATTTAACAAGGTTTAGTAAAGCTGTAAAACTCGCAATTAAAGTAGCTGTGTAGGCAATGTACTCCTCATTAAATCAGCCTTTAACGGTGTATGGGTTGAGGATACACCAAAGAAAGATAGTTTTGGAATTAACAACGATATACTTTTATTGGCACAAATTACTTATTTATTATTTGATGATGTGTGAATCGCGGTTTAATGTACGAATGCGACTGACGCGCCGTGCCCCAGATTCGGCGCACTGGCGTAAAATGCTGACATGAACAATTGCAATAAATTAGAAATAATTCTGTGCGGTTATCTGTACCGTACATGTTGCGGGGCGCGAGAAGATGAGTATGAGATGGTGGTTTTAGTAATGGTGTGAAAACAAGGTGATTGCATTTTTTCAAGTTAGTAATGATAATACATACTGAAACCGACAATCAATCTCGTATGAAACTTATTTTGCTAAATTCAGGTGCGGTCACCTTAGTGTTACGTTTAGTGTTATGTCCACCACGTTTTGCACTCACATTTGGGACACTATACCCATGAATTTCACTCGCTCTCACTTCACACTGTTCACACTCACTGACCTCGGAGAGCGCCCTCTCCCTCATGCGTGAGCCGGGGGAGGGCGCGCTGGCGCGGGTGACGCCGGCGGGGCGAGCTGAATGCTCACTGCTGCTGCTGCTGGGCCGGCCACCGGCGGCGGTGAGGGCGCGGCGTATGCGCGCAGCTCACCTGTCACTGTGCTTGCGGTGCAGCGCAATCGCCACCAGACGAAAGCTGCGCACGCAACGACTATCCCTGCTACGGTGTAAATCGCAGCGTATTGGTGGACGTCATGTGATGATAGGTCGTCCTCTCGATCCAGTCTGCCTTCCTCTGTCCTCATTTCAGAGATCTTTTTATCGACTGCATCAAATGACTGCCTCATGTCTGTGTAGTTCATAGATGTGACGGGTATAGTCAAGTTTATAATTTGGTTGACGGTCGCAATTTCGGCTAAAACTATTCCTGGTTCCAGATTCATTTCATTTGTGTTTTGTTTATGTGCCATTATACTGAAGGAATCACTCTTGATGATGCAATCACTTCCGAGCGCAATAATGTTAGCGCCTTTTAATTGTTCAGTGGTAATCTGACGCCCACATATGAATCTCAGGTTGCATTTGTCGCAACAGGTGACTAAGAATTTGTTTACATTGATAAGTTCTGTCCAAGTATCATGGCACGTGCTTGTATATGTTATACATGCCCTGTTTTGTTGATCTCTGATACATAAATCTTCATCCGAAACTCTATGGAATACCGGCTTTTGCAACTCGCACAAGGTTGATGTTTTGTCCAACTGGATGCATTTTCTAAGTTCCGTTTCCGATATTGGTAAGTAGGTATCTTTTTGTAAATTGATAGCTACGTAGTCTGCTATCGGGGAGATAAACACCGTAGAGTTATTATGTTGTTGTGGTACGGAGTAAGTCTTGTATAACTCATACGTGTCTCTGTTAACTAACGGAATCAGAATCTCAAAAATAAAATATTGTGTTGTCATACGAGCGCTGACCTTGAGAATCTCGTACACCTTTGGTAAGTCGGTTTGGATGTTATCAATGGGTAAAGCTGCATCTTTTGACAGTTGTCCTGATATAATATTTAGTTCACTGCGAAGCTGTTCTGGAGATAGAATGTGAAAGTTAAAATGGTGAGTATTAATCATCGTATCCAAAAGCGTGTCTTGAATGCTCTTCAAATTGTTGACGATGTTATTTGCAATAATACTTGCCAAAATAAATTCTTCGGAAATGTCAATTTGTTCTATCTCACTTTTCAGGCTGATTGTTGCTTGTTCTAATGCATTTAAGTGATTCTGAAATATTTTATGTTGGTTTTCCATGGTTCCACCAATGCGTTTCAGAATATTATTTTCCGCTTCTATAACCGACGTTTGATTCTTCCAAAGATTTACCAAATATTTCTGATCGGTTCTAATTTTGGAGATATCTTTCTCATATTTTTTTGCAAAGTTGTCATCTAATAATCCAAAGAGGCCATTAGCAATATTCCCAACTCCGTTTATTAAGCCGCGTTTCATGCGCGTCGGCCTTTCAAAACGCTGATTTTGCAACATTGTATTATAGTACTCCAGTTCTGCGAAGCTATGACGTAGTTGTAGTGTTATTGTATCACAGTGGGATTTCCTTACGAACTTTTCGCAGAGTGAATTTAAGTTTTTATAATATTGTTGTAATAATCTCGCTCCACTCCAGTAAGGGTCCATGTTATAATAAACTATCAGTTTCCATTTGTCCTGTATGATGCGAAGGTCCGATAATTTATCAAAATAAATACTGTTGTTACTATGCAAAGTCTTAATGTCGTAATTGCTTTGTGCACTTGCTGTTCCACATAACGCGAATAGCATAAACAGTGTCATAATAAAGTTTATACATGACGTCACGACGTTATTTTTCTTGACTGGCTTGGACGGCGCAGGTTTTTGCTGAGTAGCGGTTATTTGTTGTTGCTCTACTACGCTTTGATTTTTGTCACTGCTGTTTACGGGGAGTAGGGACACCTTTACTATGGGTCTTTTCAGGACACCGTTTTTCGTCTTGATGCTGATGACTCGTACGTGCCCGTCTTTCCCTGGATGCACGTCAACTACTCGTCCGAGTGCCCACTTTCCGGGGGGTAAGTTGGCATCGTGTATGACAACAATGTCATTCAACTTGATGTTATTTTGTCCTTGTTGCCATTTGGAACGTGCAGTCAGCTGTGTTAAATATTCAACGCGCCATCTTGCCCATACGTCGTCGAAAATCTTTTGTGTTAATTTCCAGCGAGTTCTCTCGTCCTTTTCTGTCTCATAGATCGTGAGTAGTGGGCCACTTGCCAAAAAATGGGATGGGGTTAAATAATTGATGTCGTTTGGATCTTCGCTGATCGCGCAGAGTGGGCGCGTGTTAAGGCACGCTTCGAGCTGAGCTAATAATGTTGTGTACTCCTCGAAGGTTAATTTTTGCTCGCCTACTACTCTGCGTAAGTGATGTTTTAAGCTTTTGACGGCAGCTTCCCATAGCCCGCCTGCACTGGGCCAAGATGGGGCGTTGAAATGCCAGTCAATTCGCATGTCACTGATTTCTGCTAGACACTCATCTGATAAAATTGACTTCAAAGTTGAAAATCCATTATTTAGCACTTTATTTGCTCCGACGAAATTCGTCCCGTTATCGCTGTATATATGGCGAGGGGTGCCCCTTCGTGCAGCGAGGCGTCGGAGAGCTGCTAAAAACGCTGATGATGTCAAATCAGAAACAAGTTCGAGGTGCACGGCTTTGGTCGCCATGCAAACGAAAACTGCCACATATCCTTTCGTTGTTTTAATGCCTCGACCCTTGCTGGCCTTGACGTCGACGAATCCCGTATAGTCAGCCCCAGTGTGGAAAAATGGTCTGGAAGGGTTGGTTCTAGCTTCAGGTAAGTCACCCATTATTTGATGTTGTTTATTTGGAGCATGCCTTTTGCAAATAACGCATTGATGTAATCGTTTTTTGACGGCTCGGTTGCCTCCCAATATCCAATATTCTCTTCGTAGATATGATAACGTCAAACGGGCACCTCCATGAAAGCTTGCTTTGTGTGCATGATCGATGATAAGATCTGTAAGATGGCTGGAGTGCGGTATTATTAGCGGGTGTTTCATGTCCTCGCTGATGTTTGAGTTTTCTAACCTGCCTCCGACTCTTAATGCTCCATTTTTATCTAAATATGGATTAAGATTACTAATTTTGCTAGTCAGTTTGACTTTTCCATCTTTTTGTATATTAAATATGTCAGTTGAAAATTCGGACATTTGTACATATTTAATTATTTTCAATTTCGCGGCGATAACCTCATCAGCTGTTAAAAACGCCTGACTGAGACTTTTTTGTTTGATCGCTCGCATTACCCATGCAAGGACGCGCGCTACGCGCGTAATACTGCTGTGTTCGCGTAAAAGTTGTGCAATAATATCTATTTCTGTATTGTTTATTTGTATTGTGTTAGTTTGTAACTTTGTTTCTAAGTTAGTCTCAAACTTATTGTTTTGGGATGGCAAGTTGGTGGTTGGCAGCCAATGTGGTCCGTTCCACCAGAGGGGGTGATCCTTAAGTTGTTGGACATATAGACCGCGGCTCGCACAATCAGCTGGATTCTCTTCAGACTTTATGTAACGCCAGCTGTTTGGAGGGATGACTTCTGTTGTCTTTTTGACCCTGTTCGCGACGAATGGTTTCCATCTGCCCGGATCACCTTGCAACCAACCAAGTACTGCTGTCGAATCACACCACCCATAGATTTCAACTTTATGATCTTTTAGGCTTTCGACTATCTTTGCCATTAGTTTAGCGAGCAGGAGACTGCCACACAGCTCTAACCTTGGTAACGATGTTGTTTTGTTTAGTGGTACTACTTTCGTTTTGGAGGCCAGAAGTGTCACTGTAGTTCCATTTTGCTTCTGTACTCTGACATATACAACACCTGCGTACGCCTTTGTGGATGCGTCGCAAAATCCGTGGAGCTGTAATACGTCACTCTCTCCGCTCTGGATCCATCTAGGTACCGTTATCGTGTTGATGTATTCAATATCTTCTCTCAGTTGGACCCACCTCTTAAAATACTCGTCGGGGATCTCTTCATCCCACTGAAGATCTAGGGTCCATATGCTTTGGAATAGAAGTTTCAGCTGGACGACAACTGGAGATAACCATCCTTGGGGGTCGAAGATTTTGGATATTTCCGACAACAATAGCCTTTTAGTAGGTTTTTGTGATGATTTCGGAGCCATCTTACACTGGAATGTGAACTTATCTTCTTTTGAATTCCAGGCTAGCCCTAATGTCTTAGTGGACTCTTGATGACGAAAGTTAAAGGTTGGAGACTCTGGTTCAGGTAGCATATTTTCATCCAGAAGTAACAATTCATTTGAAGCCCATTTTCTGAGGTTAAATCCTGCTGAGCTAAGTAGTTTAATGAGCTCTACTTTCAACCGTTTTGCTGATTCAACGGAAAATTGACCCGTCAGGATGTCATCCATGTATATTTGCTCTTCCAGGACCTTCGCTGCTGCTGGATAAGTATGACGCTCGTCCTGTGCCAACTTGCGCAACGTCATGATAGCAAGAAAAGGCGCAGCCTTTGTACCATATGTAGCGGTAGAATGTACGTAGTCTCTAACTGGTTCTTCAGGTGAGTCCCTCCATACAATTTTTTGATACTTTTGATCCTCATAATGTACCAAAATTTGACGGTACATTTTTTCGCAGTCAGCTGTAAATGCGAATGGATATTGTCTAAATCTGAGGATAAGTACTAATAAATCGTGTTGTAAATTAGGACCTCGAAACATGAGATCATTCAAACTATAACCGGTTGATGTCCTTTCCGATGCATTGTAAACAACTCTCAATTTTGTAGTTGTAGAATCAGCTCGCTGTACGCAATGATGCGGCATGTAATAACCTATCGGTTTCTTGTTACCGGCGGCGATCGCTGAGGTGTCTAATTCCATATGACCTAATGAACGATATTCTTGAATAAATAATTTATAATCAGCTGCTAATTGTTGTTGTCGTTTAAACTTTCGTTCTAATTGATAAAATTGTGCCAAGGCCTTCGGTTTGGAGTGACCTAGTTTCTCATCAATATTTGCATGTAATGGGAGGCGCACAATATATCTACCATTAGTGTGGCGTTCAGTGGTCGACTGATATAATTGCAAACAATGTAAGTCTTCAGATGACATTTCCTGGTTTTCAGCGACATCTTCGATTTGCCAAAACCGGTGCAGGTCGTCATCGATCAAAGTTACATTACAATGATATGATTTTGTGACACTCGCGCTGCCACATAAAATCCAGCCCAAGCGCGTCTGCTGTGCTATAGGCATAGTGTCATTGTCCTTTATGATACCGCTTAATATGATCGCGGTATAAACGTCGGCTCCCAATAATATGTCAATAGAGCTGCTCTTGAAAAAATATGGATCGGCTAATTGAATGCTTTCTATATGTGACCAAGTTGGTTTCAAAAATGACTTATTCGGCAAATTGTTTACTAACTTCTTTGTGACGAAAACATTGACGTCCAGAGTGTAATCATTGTGGAGTGACGACATCACAATAGAAATCATGCCATGACATTTGTTTTCCTTGGAACCAACCCCACTAACGACTGCTCTGCATCCCTTACGTTTAATGCCTAAACGTTGCGCTGCTGACTCTGTAATCAAGGATACTTGCGACCCCTGATCCACTAGTGCTCGCATGGTTTGGACAGATCCGTCAGCCTTAGTTACCTTTACCAACGCCGTCGCCAGTAATATTTCGCAATCTTGCTCTTGCAGTACATTACTGTTTAATTGACCAGCTTGTTTGTATGCGTCATCCTGCTGTTCCGACGCACGAGTTTTACTTACGACTTTGTTGGCGCAGCCGTGCAGTAATGTATTGTGGTCTCCGTCGCACTCGCGGCATTTTTTGCTAGTAAAGCATTTTCCATATCGATGAAAGTGCAAGCAATTAGTGCATAGTGACAACTTAGTGACAATGCTTTGTCTCATTTGCGGAAGCATATTTAAAAACGCCTCACAATTGTAAATCGCGTGATCTCGATCTTTATTGCAAACGGCACATTTTGCTTTCTGGGTCAGTCTGTTGCTACTTTTCTGACTTACTTGATTTTGATGACTCATTAGCGACTTAAAATACTGAGGTTTCTTGAAATTATTTCCGAAATCTTGCTGATTTTGAGGTTTGGACGATTCTGGTTTACGTCGAGATGCCTCCAGGGAAGTAAATTTGTTTTCCAGAAACTGTAGTAAGTCAACTAATGAAGGTAAAATCCTTGGATTTTTTAAGGACTCTATATAATCAATATGTGTGTCGGCATCTAATTTGTTGGACAGGATATATACGATTAATGGATCCCATGTACTGATGTCTACACCGAGCGCTTTTATTGCATTAAGGCACTCATTAGTGGTGTCAAATAACTTTTTTATTGCCGTCGCCGATTGTTGCTGCATAGACGGCAAGTTAAATAAAATATTCACGTGACTATTGAATATTAATTTCACATTATTGTACCTGTGATTAAGGATATTCCAGCTCACCTCATAGTTTTCGGATGTGATTGGTAAATGCTGAACCAATTTTTCTGCTTCACCTCGAAGTTTACTTTTCAGGAACTGGAGTTTTTGAGCGTTTGATAAGGAGCGGTTGTTATGTATTGCCTCTACAAATAAATCCTTAAAAGATACCCACTGATGGTAATTTCCGACGAAGGTAGGTATGTCCATCTGTGGAGTAGATTTTTCTCGATGACTTTGGCTCCACATTTTGCTGTTGATGTTCTTTTTTATATCATTGAATTGTTGCTCGTACTTACCAAAGGATTGCTCGTATTCAGTGTTTTCATAGAGCTCACTGTCTATTTCCCAGTGCAGGGAATCAATAGCGGACCATCTGGTTTGCACAGTCTTCAAGATATCCTCGAACTCCCACTTGTCAGAGATATTGTCTAGGTTTATGTTACTAACCGTCCTTGCGAATGCCTTGAAGTTGCTGTTCTGCTTGCGAAGCATTTCTTCAAGCTTGCTGCTCATCCCCTGGACTACACTGCTGTGCGAAGATTTTGAGTCCATTGGACACGGTTGCTGCGGAACGGCTGGTGACTCATTGCGAGATGTAGCAGGTCGCCCCCCATGTGCTAAGGGAGTAGCCGGACGCAGGAGCTGTTTTTCCTCCGACGATGTATCAGAGGGCAAGTAATTTTGTATGTGTGCACGTATATCAATGTAAAATTCTGATGTTCGCTTATAAGTATTGCTCGTAAAATAATCATGAGAGTGATCATCATACTCACAGAGTTTTATGTGATTGCTTTGAAATTCCTGCCAGTAACCTTCCAACGTGCTCAATCGCTTTTTTACGTAGCACGCAGTTTTGCGATCGGACCCGTCTTTTTTGAAATTAGTGAAAAGCGTGTTCATCGCATCTATGATGAGGCTCTGGTTTTTCAGAAGATCTTCCATGTTGATTGATGTAAAAGGCAAAGGTAACTCACCGAAGACTGGAACTGGTTGACTTACTCAACTCCACGTAAGCAACGTGGCGCTCTAAATTGTAGGGCACGAGTATTCAATCACGCACGTATTACGCGTATTTGGTCCCGCCTTCGGAAGCTCGAAGGACCATTTGATGTATGGGTTGAGGATACACCAAAGAAAGATAGTTTTGGAATTAACAACGATATACTTTTATTGGCACAAATTACTTATTTATTATTTGATGATGTGTGAATCGCGGTTTAATGTACGAATGCGACTGACGCGCCGTGCCCCAGATTCGGCGCACTGGCGTAAAATGCTGACATGAACAATTGCAATAAATTAGAAATAATTCTGTGCGGTTATCTGTACCGTACAAACGGTATGAATATAAATATCTAAAGACTTGCATTAAGCAACAAAATCACGAAAAGAATATAAAGGCTAAGAAGTGTTTCACTTACCCCTGACAAGGGGGAAGTAAAACAGTGGCCAAAATAGCTTTAAATATTGAGTCAATTTAATTAAAAACAGGACAAAAGGATCATTTTAAACCGTTAACATCCAAAATGTATCAAATTCTAATAAAATAGGGTCCAGTTTCAAAGATTTATCAAAAAAACGTAATTTTCATTTTATAACATAACTTAATTTTCTTTTTGGTTTACTAGCTAGTTTAATGATCGCAGCGATATCTGGTGTTGTATTGAGGGCAGTAATTCGTCATTCCTGATATATCGACACATCGCTATGAAAATAAACTACGATAGTTTCTTAGATATGGTTAGGTGTTTCACTTACCCCGGTGTTTCACTTACCCCACCTGACTATAGTTTATTTGCAAATAAATGGGTAGCTGAATCATTTTAAAGTGGCTGTCAAGTCTATTAATTGGTGTCAGTAAGTAACGTGCCAATACATTCGTCTTAGGCATAGCTTGTTGTTAATTATTATCAATAAATACAACTGCTTGTTAGGGATTACTGAAAGTGATGTAAGTATATTATTCTTTTAAGTTTGAGCTCGAAACAAGGTCTGTACAACAGTAAGTATAATATCATTATTTTCAACCAATATCATCAGTCATTCTTTTGGCTTGTCAGAATTTTGATCTACACTCTTTCTAACCCCGTCATACCACTACCAAGTATCGGCTCATCAATCGCTTTAAATCATCACACTGTTTACTTAATAGTTATTCATTTCAGCATCGGAGTGTTTGCAATTAATTATAACAATCAATATTTCGCGCTCGGCCGAGCGAAAACTACAACACAAACCGGTGTGGGGCGATAACGTGAAACGACCGTGCCATCGTCATTATATTTCTATTGGAGGGGTAAAATCTTAACCAGCATCAGTTTGATTTTCTGAAAATAAATTTCACTACCAATCTTCGATTCATCGAGTTTTCGTAGTCAATGTCACATAAAATCAAAAGCGATCCTCACGGATTTGAAATTTTAAATAATCTATGGATATAGAAAAAAAACTTAAATTTTTCTGTAGCGAAGTTCACCTTTCGCTTTTGCAAATATTGAACTGGCAAAATAAATTATGCAGATTCCACTGTTCTTCGATTCGGTTAGTTTCTGACTGATATTAATTACCCATTACTGAGTCATTAGTAAAAATTTAATAGACTCCAAAGAGTTTTTTTTTTTCCAAAGAGTTTAACCAGTAACAGGTATAAAGTAAATAAATAAAAAAAAAAGTATTTCCAATTTCCTCACAATTATCCTCTTAAATGATAACTATATTAATATTTCCATTTTCACAAATGAAAAACCTTAGCTTGGCATCGAACCTGGAACCTTAGACTTAGAGGCATTGCTGATAATTATTCACCAATAAGATGCTAGACTGCTAACCCAATGTGTGAAATGGGAAATTCACTCCTATCAACTTATTTTGCAATAAAAATTTTAGACACCCAGACATAAGTATGAATCGCGAGCGAATGACGGCGCGGCTTATCGGTGCGTCATTTTCATAATGCAGCCAGGCGCATTTTAGCCCTCGACTATTATACGTGCACCATGCTAAAGACATTTCTGAGGACAGTAAAATTCAATCTCAATTTTTTATGAAATAAACAAGTCCGCGTAAAATTTCTAAATATGTCATTATGCTAAAACAATTAGTCTAGATGGGTAGTATACTTAGTCCTTATTAAATTTTTGGTAACACAAACAGTTTCGAAGAGTAACTACCTAATAAATTGGAGCTTCGGTGAGCGATGAGGAGAGCTTCAAGGAGCATTAAAAAACTTCAGGGGTCAAGACTACTGTTGAACTAATGAAGAGAAATCAGCTTAGTTTTTGTTTGTCTCTCTTATATTCTTTATTGCTTACAGAATCGTAAAATTGATAGATTTTTACAGATTTGTATGGCAGCTTCCACACAATTAGCAAACTCCTAACGAACTGAATCCAACAACATTAAGAAAACAATTAGAATCTTAGGTAAAAATACCGCTTAGCATCGTATTTTTCTATTAGCTCTATATTTTCCGTCACGCGGAAATTTGGTTCACAAGAGCACTCAGCCACCATCCGCGCTGTTCGTCTTTAGTGAGCCGGTTGTCGCCGAGCAGTTTTCTGAGTAGCGTACGATGTTTCTGAGCTATGCATGGAAAAATGCGAAGACGGAGCCAGTCTTTAGAGACTGTAAATTAGGAACAAAACAAAAGAGGTTTAATTAGGAACAAAAGAGGTTTATTTGCTATTATCCTGAACTAGCTGGAATGCATGGTGACTGCCTGGATAATGGGCCCGGCATAATGCATGCAGTGCAGGCACCCAGAACAGCGTATTAATTACATACATCGCTTAATTATTGATTTTTAGCATTAATACAGGAGCATTTTGTCCTCAGCCGAATGCCGATTATAATAATACCACTTATTATAATTACAGTAAATTGCTGCAGAAGTCCAGTTTGACTTTGACAAGATCATAGTATGTGGTCTAAATAAGGGATCATTCACACAGCTCAGTCACGTCAACGGTCAGTCAAATTTCAATACAAGTTTTGACTTGCCGGTGGCTGACGCGTCACGTGACTGTCAAAACTTGTATTGTTTGACTGAATATTGACGTGACTGGTACGTAACTGAACGGTGTGAATGATCCATTTATATTGCTTCTTATGTGCTGCAGCGTTGGTCACTTGAAACTCAGGAAAAAGTTTTTCAACATGTTCTATGACGAACTGGCCACGTAGCTGAGAAGAACTCGTTAAAAAATTTGGAATTCCAAATTCCAATCATCAGCAAACTCCGCGTTAGACAGCCGCTGTCGAACTGCAATCCTCCCCGTGGGGTGTAATTTAAAACCGCACGTCGTTCGGCCGCACCTCCCTCCCCCTGCGAAAATTAAGTGCGAGGCGGTAGCTACGTGACACCGGCAAATGCGGCGTGCCTAGCCGTATGTGCCCGCCTTAATTGCAGAGCTTCATTTGTCCCGCTACAGTCTTTTGGTGAAAGTACTCTGTGGTACAAATACTCCCCATACTTACCCATACTACACGAAAAACTACCGAATTCGTATCGAGCACGCATGTCAGTTTTTTGTTCCATTTAATTTGAATTATAATTAATTAACTTTGTGGATACAAATTCGATACACACTCCATAGTTTTCCTTACAAATTTCATGGATTTCCTTTTCAAAAACCTATGATCGATCACCTAGAAGTTGTATTAATTTGGCATTTAAAACTTCGATTTTATGGACATCGAAGCCCCCTAATGACTGGGTTCTGCATTTCTAATAATTTTCCATATCCAGACTTTTTAAGTAATAAGTATTTCCATTTTAATGTAAATCTTCTTAAAATTAGATTTACTAGACTTCCATTTTCCATGTCCCTCAAATCCCTTTATTCTCTGAAACCCAGCATTTTCTATACGTGTAATCCTTTGTGCACCTAATTGCCTACGTGAAGACAACTGAACGACCAACTTATTCCGAAAACTAATGATGTCACCACAGTCACTTCGTACTAGACATTAAAGTTCAATTTTCCTTGAACCCATTTCGTTTCCATACATCTTACCATTCTTCCGTTACAAAGCTGTCTTGGCTCCGTACCATTGTATCGCTCGATGTATTGTAATTACGCTTTTCATACAAACCCTTTTAATTACGACCTAAGCTTTTGTTTAGACTAAGACGCCAATTATTGAAATAAGTGAGTGAGCGTTTGTTTTGCCGACAGTACTTTGTTATTCACTCGAAGGAGGCTTAATGAATGTAATTAGTCATGTGTTTAGGGTACACAATCGTATGTGCGAGTGTGTTGGGCTATTAATCTTTTGAATATTGAATTATTTTGAAATGTGTAAGACGGTGATAATTAAATTCTTCAGTTCAGTATATGCGAGACTCAATTTAATCAAATAATGGTTTCGTATTTGAGTTTACGCACATTGTTGAATTCATAACACAATAAAAAAAAGTATTACAGAGGTAAGCCCCTGTCATATACACACGTACTACGAGTACATACCTGTCATAATTAATTGAAAATATTTGTTTTTTTAATTCTCTTTTTAGTGTTCACTTTAGCACTCCAGTAATACTTCTTACGAGGCGGGGGCTGGTAACCTGAGATACAGGTACTACCTAGTTCAGGTCCACCATAATCTGTCAAATCCTACTGCTAAATTTGTTTAAGTACATTTATGTTAAATTGTTAGGATTATGGTGAGAATTAAATGATTTTATTTATTATTATTATTATTATAAACATTTCAATTTGTAATTTACTAACGGTAATTCGCATACATTGCGGTGTCTGTGAGTAGTTTATTTTCTAGTTTCAAATTGCCGACACAATGAACACCAAACGATCATTGTAATTTACTACGGTAATGTTTATGAAACAGGGCCCAGGGCACAGGAAGGTTAAAAGCCAAAATCATACTAGCTCTAAGCGTAAAATTGTACAACTGATTTGTTTCTTTTTCAAAAATTAAGAAAAAAGAGCGTTATCATCGTTTTCATTTAAAAAAATAAGCACCGCACTTAACTCCATCATGTTGTTTTAGTTAAGTATTTGAAAATTATTTTCACAGCCTTTACCACTTTTACAGTGTTTTATACATGACATTCAATTTTTTTATTACAAGGAGACATTTTGGTTACACAGGAAATACAGCAGCTGTAACAAAAAATTAAACTTTAAAAAATATCAATGAATACTGATTAGGGCTGTCTGTTTTAATTAAACGGCGAGGGAGTTGTGTGAATGGAAATATTTTAATTATCGCGAAGCCGAGGCGTAAATTTCCCACGACTGCGATAAAGAATAACATCGCCATCTTAGCAGGGCTGAGAATTATGCGGATCCTTAGGGTTGCCACATTGCTTATATAGAAGTGTACCAATTACCTAAATTTTGAATGCATTAAGTACTTTATTTTCTGTGAGATAGAATAAAAGTCCCAAACAATTGTCTTTTTAAAACTTTTTGAAAAAAAAAATATAAGGAAGTAAACAGTTTTCCAGGAACATAGAAGAAAATGTCTGTAAACTTTTACAACTTTCTAAATTGTTAACTTTGTTTCGATAGAACACTGCTTCGATATTAGCGACAGCACCGCAAAGATTTTAAGTTCAGCTGCCTGTCAGGCCATAATTATTAACATAGGAAAAAGTAATAGAATACTGGGCTTGGGCGATTCCATTATAAGGTGTTCATTAGCACCTAGCCAATTAAAAATATGCTGCAGTGGTATAGCGCCTGGCCCAGCGATTACGGATGTTAAGCAACTTTCGCAAGGATTGCATGGGATGGGTGACCAAAAATTTAGTATCTCGAGCTCCTCCATGCTTCGGAAGGTACTTTAAGTCGTTGGTCCCGGCTGCATTTGCAGTCGTTAATACCCATCAATCCGCTTTGGGCCCACGTGGTGGGTAAATGGCCCATCCTCCATTTCCAATCCACCCAAGGACGCTGATGGTCTGATGGTCATGGCAAAAATTGAAGCTTCTTCCATTTATTTATTAAGTCTGGAACGGGTGGTAGGAAAATATAGACGATTCAAAAGTACTTAATAATTAAGTTTATTTGAATAAAGCTTATTTCACTTTCACTTTCACTATTAAAAATTCTTAAAACATAGGCAACCCTACGTCGCAAGTCGGCGATGCCGGCCTCCCAGCGGGGCCATTACGTGGTCGTCGCCTGATTACCGCCTTGATTCTAACCCTTCTTTGTTGCCTCTTTACGCCCCAGGAACGCGTTTACACCAAATATGATTTTTATTTCTTTTATAGCGATAGTAATAGTACATTACAGCCGAGAACTGGAAGCTAGCATTTACATTGTCGAGAATGGTTTGATGTTTGGTTTAAAGTCCCAAGATTGAAAAATTGTTTCTGTAATTTAGAAATAGAAAATAGAAAAAGATTTATTTTGTGAACCAAATTAAATAACACAAACACAATAGGTACATAATTAGTTATCTTCTTAATTATTATTAGCTTAGTCTAAAAGGAACACAAAAAAGGCTCACACTCAGCATAAGTTAAGGCACCCGAAGTGTGCCCTAACACTGATCTTCCGTGCTCACCAAAGTATAATAATTTTACATTCGGTAGATAGGTAGTGCATAATAAACATGTGAAAAATGTAAAGTCGTACAAAAATGCTCATCGTATTTAAATGGACTTACAAGAAAAGCAATAAAGCAATAATGATGTTGGTACCTAGGTAGGCAATACGCAAAAACACGCAGAGACACAGCATTTAGGTGTTTGCACTCCAAAGTGTAATAAGTACGAAGCTATGTAATACACATTTAGTAATTTTATACCTATAATATTCATTGAGAATGCAAAGATCTCAAATTTATGAAGTATACGAACCTGCTAACATTCCTTTTATAGGTTTCCCAAGAGTTTGGTAGAATAATTGTCTTACATGTATTTTTAACAAATCCCATTGAAGCGTTAAAAATAAAATAGTCCCGACTAAAGTTATTCAGTATTTTATTTGCGAACAGGGGAAACCGACCGCTTAATGGGGGTACCTTCTTTGAACTCATAGGCAAATGTGAAAGTCGTGTAATGGGAGTGGGAAATAAATAGTCCAGAAAATTACCAGCCCACCCACACTAGTGAGTGCGGGTATACTACCACAAAATAGAGAGAGGACAGAAGTCAAGCTTAGCACTAAGCGCGCCGCGCACGAGCAACACACACATAGACACCTCTCACCGACACACAATAGGCATGTTAACTATTTTTTTTATTTTATGTTACATAAATTACTTCTCAAAAAAAGAAACATTGGTAAAAGAATTAAGTCGCTAGCATGAAAACTGCCCGAGATATCAGTGTGAAATCACACAAATGGACAAATGCCCAAAAACGCTCCATACTAACGGCTATTAAGTGATGACGTCACGCCTTGCTAGTTTGTATGCAACGCGTAGGAAATTTGTTCGGCAGCTATATTAAATATTGTGTTTATCAAAATAGTTTCTTAGACAAATTTGCTATACATTTTACGGACTAATTAAAGGTATCATTTATTTTAATAAATTTTATACTTTTTAAATGGACTTGTCCACCCAACTTTGAAGGGTCATAAAATAAATAATATGCAATATATAAAACCAAGAGGTATACAAGCTACTCTAAAAGTTTAATATGTTTACGATTTTTATTAGTATTTCGTTATTTTATTCATTAGTCAACATCCCTATTGTTGAGTTCCGGCAGTTTGAGGTATTAATCGCGTCACGTAAAGAGCGATGAACAACAAGCAAATTATGGAGGAATCTATACTGTTTTCCAAAGACATAAGATACATTTTCGCTCACTTTTGAGGCACTTATCAGCGCCCTTTTTACGTGACGCCTACTATAAGATTGGCAGTTCCATCCAGTTCCTCGGTTATGAGGATTCCGGGTGTAGTGCGCTTCCACCTTTGGCCTTATTGTCACTTAACATCAGGTACCTACACTATCCCGTTGTGCATAAAAGACACAGACGGAATCTCAGACGAATCTTAAACGAGTTCGAGCGCGTGACGCAGTGTCGGTGGAAGCTGTATATTTGTGTGTGCGTTGCTCAAGCGCGCGTAGTACTGAGCTTGACTTCTGTTCTCTCTCTATTTTGTAATACTACGCAGCAAAATAGCTAACTATACTGTATTTTTCTGTCTCAAAATAGTTCACCCATATTCACAAACATTACTATGAGGTCTCACAATGACCACGGTCGCACAGCGTCCGAACTACCAATCACGCGTTACGTAAAACTAACGAACCAATCACAGAGCTCTATTTCAACGCAGTGCGTTCGCATAGACAAAGGTCGTTTAGAGCGTTCTTGAATACGGGTGTTGATTTTATAGTAGTGATAGTAATATATTAACCACATGCAACCTTTTTAAATAAAAATAAATAACAATAATAATATTTTCCTTCTAAAGTAAACCTCAGTATTTTAATTTCGTCAGTTGTTCAGTTCCTCCTCAGACTCCAGTTAAATATTAATAAATAAGAAACTAACCTAACAGACTTCCAAAATTTCTAAGTTCTAGCAGTTTCAATAGAAGTAACACTAATGCATGATTTTAAACTCGTGCTTAAGGCGAGGCAGTTCCCGAAATTTACTCTTTCACTATGTCTTTAGAATAAGGTTGAATATTGCATAGCTTTAATTGACGCTTCGCCAGAAATTTGACGAAATTTAGTACATTTTTATTGATTTCTGAAATACTGGATCATTTATTAAAAATGTACTCGGTTATTGTGTTAGATCAATAAAAAAGCTATCCTTTTTGCATAAAAAATCATATCACTGTCGTTGAAAATAACGAAATCTCACGATTTGAAGTTTATTTTTATGGTGTTATTCAGGATTTATTTACAGAGAAACCATGGCATTTTTCAATATTCTGTTCGGTTATTGTGTTTCTTTGTTTCTTTTTCAGTCTACAGTAATTTTTGTGAAGTAGAATTCTATATCAGTTCTTCACATTGGAAGTTCAAAAATCAATCTTTTCATCAAATCGTGAACTGGCCTCGCCTTAAGTGAGTATGACAATCTAATCAAAATCTTAAGTTCCCCACCATTACAATAACGATTATAAGGGGTGAGCGAGGAGACATTTTGTGCACTATTCAAGAACTAAAACAAAAGTGGGCTTTGTGAATGTTAGAGTTAATGTTTAGGATTAACAATGCTTTATTAATTTACTAGCGTCCGCCCGCAGTTTCACCTGCGTGTTACCCGTTCCCGTGGGAATATCGGGATACCAAGTATTCTATGTTTTAATTTAGGCTATCTACTTTCTGTGTGCCAAATTTCAACCAAATCCGTTCAGTAGTTTTTGCGTGATTGAGGAACAAACATCCAAACCCACAAACTTTCACATTTATGATATTAGTAGGAAGTAGGATCAACAGACTTTGTAGCTCTGTCTGTACCCGTAGCACGAACAGCTATCGAAAAGAATAACGCGCTTAAAACCATTCGATGGAGTAATTTTGTATGGAAAATTTGTACAGTGCCATCTATCGCTCTAAAGTGAAATAATATTTTCCATCCAGCCTGCCTAGCATGACCGATTTATATCGCGTGATATAGCATTTAATCGACACTCAACTGTCAAACTCCTTTGTCTTTTTGACAGTTAAACGTGATAAAACGCTATATCACGCGATATAAATCGGTCATGCTAGGCAGGCTGGGCCGGATAGCTGTTAAAAACTCAGTTTGGAAAAAAAAGAATTAAATAAGTTTTATATTATATTAATTTCAAGAGTAATCAACTCTAGGTTTAATCTCAGTAATCAAAGAAGATAAATTACTACGTTCGCTTAACACACTGGAAATCGCAAATAAATTAAAAGCTATTTCAGTAACAACATAGTAGGTACATACATATTATGTGATCACGGAACGTAATCTTCTAAAAGGGATTTCAGCTTCAGCTCATCTTTCAAAGTAGTTCGCAATGGCAGCTTACTAACCACAATCCTAGTGGTGCCATCTCTCGGCGTTTCCACGAAACACGAGCACACTAGCGCCACACTTGACACACACTTTTTATACTCAAATAGCACGTTCACCCACACTAAACTCCGGAAAAGTTGGGAAAAATGTACTGGGGCTTCTGTATCGTAAAAACTTCAAACCTTACGAGCTAGAATGAGTTTTATCTTGTACAGATAGGTTTCAGTATTGCTTGTAAATAGGCGTACACAAACTCTGTTATAACATTGGAACGACGCGAGAGAACGTAGAGTTGAAAATGGAAACGTCGTAAGTGCGTTTTATTTTTAACTCCCCATTGCTTTTTCAGAATAGAGGAGTACTACCGGAACGGAGTAAAAGCAAAATGGCGTAAGTCCTCTGGAAAATGTGGCGCTTATTATCTTTAGACTTTAGGTAAAGTGAAGTCCCTTTCTGAGGGGTGAATTTTCCTTGTGTGCGTAGGGCGAGGGGTGTTGAACTTTCTTAGACCGAGTTGCTTTCTTAAGAAGGGGAAGAAAAGGAAAGGTTCGCACTTGAAGGAGTTTTGTTAAAAACTGAGGACGCGGTTCAGCGGCGATTCGATAGAGGGCGCGACTTTATTTTTTTAACACTGTTAGTAGTTTTTAGTTCGGTCTTTATTTTTATTTGAAAATTTAATTTGTATGTAGCTAACCACATGGTGTTATTAATAATAACACATATTGAATAAAAAATATCTGTATAACATAAAAATATCAAATTGGTAATGACTTATGTAGGTACTATGTATGTTAGTAAATTTATTTAACAGCAGCCCACTAACTAGGTATCTATTAAAATAACAATAACAGTTCGTAACCCCCAACTGGCTGACATTTTCGATTAGCCGACTGGCGCGCTAATCAGCAGCTGCGGTCGCGGCGACCAGTAGCGCTCCCGCAAACAAACCCGCGACAAATCCTCCCAATTGAAACCTATTATAATCTTAACGAATCGCGTATCGCGGTTAACCGCAAAATTACCAAACGACCAATCAACGCCGAGCACACCATATATTTTCCTCTATCTATTTTTCCGAGGGTGAAAATCTTAGAAACCGCATGACTAACCGCAAAGGTCAGGTGATCGACCAATGAGAGTCGGTAAATTTAACCACAAGCCACGCCCTTGCGACCGCAAACCAACCACAACGCGAGACGTTCGCGTCACGCTATCGATCCACGTCAGGGTGACGTTCTTTTTTCGAATTGCTCATTTTCGTCGCTTATGTACATTTGTTTTTAAACCTGATAATGTGATAATGCATACAGATTGGTACCAAAACTCCTTTTGAATTTGGAAGCTAATGTTCTGATCGAAGGTTCTAGTTCTAAAAAACCCCTCCATCTTAATTTGATAAACTTTTTTTTACAATATCAAAAACAAACGAAAGTCGTTAAAAGTTCGAACAGTAAATAATGTCAAAGATATTTTGATAACTCAATTGAAACCTTGGTCATCGTTCGCAAAGATGAATTTATTGATTCAGTTGAGAAACGCGCACACACGCGCGCTCGTGTAGACGCACGGACACAACCGCGACCGCATTATATTCATAATGAATACAGCTATCCCACTCGGCGGCCGTCTTTGACTTTGTATAAATATATTTTGTCCCTTTCGCGCGGCTGGGGGTGAAAGGGGGGAGGCTTAGGAGCTCGTCTTCGAGAGGTCGCCAATTTCTATTTCATTAGATGGTGCGGTCGAAACCACAGCAAGTCGTCGTCGCCTATTTTTTTTTCAGAATTACATACAAAGGAGCTTATTTCTTTTGCCGTAAAATATAGAGCTTTTCATATTATCTGAACAGGTAACCTACTTATAAAAAGCACTCATTTGCCATAAACCACAGAATAAAATAATACTTAGTACTAGCGTCCTATACTCGTTCAAATGTTTCATTGTCATCTTGTATACTTACATCTTTACATTTCCTTGTCCAGTATTTTATTTTCCTTGACAAGTACCAATGGCTAGACTAGCTAGTACTACCTAGTACTAGTCTTTGACTTCGACTTAGTTTTACCTAATATGAGAAAATATTATTTTATAATTACTTAATTACTCATTACTCAAATTACCTACTTTAAATTCGGGAAATTGTTTTTCTACAGCAAACTTTGTAATCGTTCGTTTTGACCCTACCTGCCTGTGTCATAGAGCTTTAAAGCATAGTTTGATTTTATCAAGTAGCGAAGTCAATGTTAGTAAGTTTAATAAATGAGTAGTAGAGATTGAAAGAAATCAGTAGATCAAAGAGCTAGTTAGTAAGCAATTTTTATTTTTACCGCAAAACTGAAAAGGTCATAACATTTATTATTAAAATCGTATCGTGTTTTGTTTTCTAACGATGATGAATAACAGCCGATTTTAATAATCTACATATCTTCAGTAGATTGTAGGTTGAAGCGCTCGTGGCGGAACTTGACAGACTGATCGTACTCGATCACGTTTGTCAAGCAACACTCGGTCCGGCCAGGTGTCGGATGGGTGACCGTAAGTAAAGAGGCATTACAACTGAGCGCTTCCGTGCTTCGGAGGGCACGTTAGACTGTCGGTCCCGGCTGTTGTCAATTGATAACAGTCGTTAAGCCAAGTTAGAGGCCTTACAGGCGGTTTGATAAACTCTAACACCAGAGGTGGCCACTAATCCTCATTCGATAATAAGAAGAAGAAGATGTAGAGATAGGCCAGGCCTACTTTGAATCTGTTACTAGCCAACTGTTGTTATACAATAATAAATAATATACTAGAACCTGTTGTTATTTTAACACGTTTTTTTACGTCATATAACAGAAATATCTAGGCAACAATTTTTTTGTAAGCTGATAGGCTCTCTGAGGATAGGTTTCTGAAATCGGCCGTTATTGTTTCTTCAGAGAGATAATAAAATCCTTACTTCCATCCCTAAGCTTATGCCTTTATGTCTTTCGGAACCTTTATAAATATTAAGTTGTGAAGGTAAGTTCGCCTGCGCATTTTATATTCATAGGATCCATGGAGTATTTCCTTTGAAACAGGAATAGTTATTGTGATTTGAGCGAGTATTAAGAATTCATCAGGGGCATGTTGGTAAGGGATGTCTGGTAAACATCGTTCGAGGGAAACCCTTCGAGTTCAGTAGGTACCTATGTTTTTGTTGGTAAAACATTTTTGTAAAAAGTGACATAAGATTTTTATATTTATAGATATAGGACGTAAGTATTTATTACGAATAGTATTTTTTGTTTTGACAAGTCTATTCCGGTTAGAAGATTTAACTAGCTTTCGCCCGCGACTTCGTCCGTGTGAATACTTGAAATTCACATTTATAATATTTGTAGGATTTATACTATTAGTAAGAAATAGGATAAATCGACTTTTGTGAAAATATCGGCAGTTACAATTTAACACTGCTGGTTCAAAATTTTTTTTTTTACATAAAACTTTCATAAAACAATGTGTCTGAATATTGATTATTCGGAATCGATTCAATTCAATCAATATTCAGTTTCGAAAAAAAAAACAATCTTTAAAATTTCAAATCTCAACATCCCTAAAAAATACTCCTCATAAAACAAAATTCAACCCAACAAATCACCAAATAACGATTATAAATACAAAATTCCGCGTTAACCTTAAAACGCTAACAAGCCTGTAAATTCAGGCCATCAGCGTAATAGGCAGCCCTTATTAATTAGCAGGGAATATTTTGGGGGTATTATTTACGTAATAAAGCCTTATTTAGTACCCCCCCGAATGAAATATGAGCCATTCGGAATTGTCAGTGGGTTAGGAATGCACTTAGAAGGGGATGTCGAATAAGATTATTAAAAGGTTTTCCTTGAGCACTTGAAGGTCAGCTATGTCTTTTTGGCTATCACTGAAAAACATGATGCAAGGATTTAATAATTTTCAGACGACATTATGCAGATATCGCGATAAGATATTATGTGATACCGGTTTTTAATGTGCTTTAGCATTTAATATTTTATTTTTAACAAAATAAATGTATTGCAGTGACTTTATCACTGTATTTATATAAAAGAAGCAGATATCGCGATAAGATATTAAGTGATACCGGTTTTTAATGTGCTTTAGCATTTAATATTTTATTTTCAACAAAATAAATGTATTGCAGTGACTTTATTACTAACACTGTATTTATATAAAAGAATGTTAAAATAACCAATCCCTACTTTGTGTAAAAAAAGAGCAAAACAGTAAAATAAGTATAGTAGGTACATTATTCAGTGATCCATTAATAAGTCTTAAATTGAATCTACTAAACCCATCCCTTTCCTTCTTCATTATTAATATTCTATTAATGAAATGATGGTATTTTGGTTGGCAAGCCTTAGTGATTCGATACAAGATTCAAACTTATTTAATTAAAACCTAGTTATCTCTAATCTAGAATCCAAATCGTGCGTATAAACATTTACACTGTACACATTCAAGATTCTACTATGTAGGTTTATCTAGTTAACTAAAGGTTTTTATTGATTACTATAGAATAAGAATAAGAATAAAAAACTTTATTTGGTTACTTACAAATAACAAGCAAAATGGTTTACAAAAACATTCACTATGGAATATTTAAACGCATTCTAAATTAATTAGGTATAAATAATTATGTTATAGGTAGTAACCAAAAAGGCAACCAGCTCAGCAAACAATATCATGACCACTCAGGGTCACGACGCTGATTTTCAGCTGGTCCTGAAAAAGAGATACACGAGAAGGGATAACAAGAACGGTGGTTTTATACATACTTTTGCGTGCATAAAAAACTTACAACGGTGATTGGGCGAGTGTTGATAGATAAAAGATGTGTAATGTAGATAGATAGGATAGATAGAACATTTCCCTGTCTAAAATCATATTCAATTGAAGTATTGAAAAGTTGAAACATGTTTAAATACAATGTTTGTTCGTAAGCAGCTTCCAGGTTCGTTAGATCTTAAAATCAATCTTCTGTTACATTAATTTACACCACCACATTAGACCTATGTAACCCAAATCTATAAAACTCATATTCTATGATGGAAAAGTCGACACACGCATTATTTAAATACAATGGTCGTTCGTTAAGCGTCGGAGGTTCGATGCAAGATTTAATTAAATCTCCGGAGCCCCTCGTGGCGGCAATTTCCTCGAGTCTGATTTATCGCCCCACCGCTAGGTGCCGCCTGCGACCTTTGACGTGGCGATAAAGGATTGTGGCTGGTTCTTGCTAATGTTGTAAAGTATTTTTTTTATGTAGACGTCTTGTTCTTGTTTTATAGATTGGAAGGTATTGCTTTTCAAAGACTAAGTTTTTGGAATTTATAGAAATTCACATTACATTCCCTTTCATTTAAATTATCTTTACGCTCTCTTTACTTTAAAATCTGCTATCACACATGAAGCAGCGCGGACATCATTGTTTATATACAATACTAAATAATATACTAGAAAAAATACGACTCGCACCAGATCAATTCTCGGACGGGAACCGAACCCGCGACCTTTGGTTGTCCGGTCCAATGCTCTGACCGCTGAGCTACCGAGTCACTTTGTGGCATCGTCGAATTTCTCTAGTATATCCTACTCTTACGCTCCAAGCCAGCGTTATTTCACCAATGTGAGGAATTTCCTCGACATTCAATTGAAATATCGTTCCAGATATTTTGACGATTGATAAAGATCATTTATCTATCTTGTGGTAGAAGGAAAATCTTTTTGTTTTGATTGATAACAAAAAAATTATGACCGATTTGAACATAACCATAGGCTTTACTAACTTTACCTAAGGTATATTTCAATGTATTCAAGAATATTCCTTCCATTTGCGAGACGGACGTAGGTATAGGTCTTGCAAATTTTTCAATTTATTTAAATTAACTTTTATTTATACTCCCAGTTACTTATACTTTGAGACATCACAAACTTTCAGCCCTGCGGAACAAAAGCTATACGTAGGCAGTATAATCGCATCAAGGGCGGACCCATCAAAGAGCAAGTTTCATTCAAAAAGACGTTTTGTAGCGAACTTTGCTTATTAAAGGTACAACTTCGGAGGTTCCTACTTTTCATATCGTCTCCTGTAATTAATCAGATACCCGTATTGCGTAACAGGGTATTAAATTAACAATTTGGCCGTGAATTTTGAGTTATTTTTTTTGCAGACTGAAATGTTAGAGAATGTCTTATTAAGTCGTAGGTTTTGTTTTTAAACTTTAAAATGCTAAGGCACTTATTAAAGTAAAGCAGCATTTTAATTTTTTATACGAATTTGCTTCATTGAAAATGTTAAATAGAAAAACGCATCTCGGGAGCACAACAAACCTTTTTCTTTGAGCTTTATATCATGAACTGAAACTAAAATGAAACAAAATGAGTTATATTTAATTATAACTACAAAAATATCTTTGCATAAGGCGCTTTAAAATAATCATTCTTTATTCTGACAAAGGTTAAAAATCATTTTTGGTAATTACTTATTCCTGTGTTAAAACTATCTTTATGCTTTGAAAAGACAGTGTTGTGTTTACTTCTCATGAAATAATTTTCATGTTAAGAGAAAAAACAAAACACTATTTAATCACTATTTACTTTGCCTTGATTAGTTATTTGTGGGACCCTACCATAATAATTACTACGAATAAAAACATTTAATCAGTCTGACACTCATAACTTATACGCAATAAATAACGCGGACCAACGGAGTCCCTCTGGGTTCAGGGTCGCCGTGTAGGGACCTTATATATCTTCCCTGGACAAAGAAATGATAAACAGACACACGAGAACATGATTTATGTGAGCAGAGTGATTTGTGGAGTGGGGAGACCCAAATATGAAGTAGATTTCGGTGTGTGAAAATAATGGAAAATAAATCATTGTAATGTGGGTGTGAAAGGTATTAAACTGTGTTTTGTTTTGGCTTCTTTGTGATTGATTCTTTGTATATTAAGGCCACTTTGTATGCGACACTAGCGCCACTCCCGCAAAAAATAATTACCGTGTAAATACAAAAATCCATGCTTATGGTCTACTTGCAAAATATCAATAGTTATTTATAAACACAAACTTAATGTGAGATAACTAATTTAGTTTTCCTCGACGAGAAACAAAATGACGACCGTTGTTCCCTTTTTTCACCACCAAAACTGCAAACAATCTTTTTCTTAACAGGATTTTGAAAAACTTTTTACTTATAAAATAAAATACCTTGGAAAAACCACGGCCCTACTTATCCAGTAGGCATTTTTTTAATTTTTATATATTAATGGTTTGTCAACAATTGCAACAATTAAACTTACTTTCTAATTACACAAAGGAATAGTGATCTAATTGCACAATCTATTATAGATAGACAAACACAACATGCACTAAATAAAGGCTAATCTGATGGTACTTAAAATCTACATATACAATAACTATAGGAACACAATCTATAGGAAATAATTATAACTAGAATATAAAAAAAATTAAAACTTAAATGATCCAAATATTATAAATTATTTCAGAAATCATTCCATTCCAGCGATGAGAATTTAGTCTAGCGCAGACTCGATTACTGGACTGGAATAATGCAAAACACTCTACCAGCCTTATTAATAAACGAAGAGTAATTTACACCTTGTTTAAACAAAAATTTGGCTTAACAATCATAATTATAGCTAAGCTAAACTTTTGGCGTGGAGTAAATCATTTACTCTGCTTAGAGCATTCAACCATTGATCTCAAAACGTCATATTCCTAAGCAAACTTTTTGGTTAAATTAGGTTATTAATTAGAGGGGTACTAGTTCAATGAAGCCATTCATTAAAAACAAAACACTATTTCTCTACTGTCGGTTTTCTATAAAAGGATTAACGTGGCGTAAATGTATGTACCTACGAAGCGATCGCATTTTGTTCCTGGTTCCGTAGTCCAGACCTCCCCTCCTCCCGACTGACCCTTTTAACCCCCTTTGAAGACCTTTGTACATTTGCATAGCTTTAGAGCTTAGGTTTTTTGCTTCTGTTAAGTTCTTAAAGGATAAAGTAAGGAATTGTCACTACTTTCGGATTTGTCCATCGACTGCGTAGTTCGTAGGTGCTTTGCATATCAAACTTTAGCATATTTATTGTTTATCCATGATATTTGTCGACGATACCGTAATCATAAAAAACTTTTTGATAGAGTTTCAAAACTATCTTTCAACAACCTACAAAATCTATTCATGATTAATATAAAGACTGTTAGTATAATAAAGAACTTTATTTAAAGAACTTATATATGATGTTTTCCATAGCGATTGAACATTTAATTTTCTAATATTGATCTGGAGTGTCATTCCCAAAGGAGACACACGTTTGTGTAAAATTGAAGCCTGTGTGGAATAGAGAATGTGATCAATGGCAGTTCTGCGGAATCCATATTGTGTAGAATCACGAATAGGGAGAAACAATATTGTGTAGACGATCGATTAATTCTTAAGACCTCACGATACGCCCTATATATTTATGCTAAATTACTATAAGCTACTTCACTTGCACTGCATAAGTCAGTTTCATAATGAGACATTAGTTTTTCCTTAATAAAATTTAATTCGGCTGATATGATAAAATATATGCTACATTTTAAATTTAAAAAACCCATCGGATAGCCAAGAAGCTTACGTTACTTATTATCTCCGTCCGGGTAAGCTCTTAAGCCTGCTTTGCTTAATTAATAATTCAACTGATTCCGGAACAGACTAATGCATATTCATACGGACAGTGTACCTGTTCTCCAGTGCACACATACGTGTACATACACACCAATTAACTCTGGAAACGTACATGCGAAATAACAGGATATTAAGATGTTAGATAGTCGTGCCCCATTTTGGTCTGCATTCATTGGTTTGATTTAACATGTAGCTACATGGTTTGAATAATTAGGGCGTGCGTTAGCTGTTTCAATTTGTTCAACGAAATGGTACGAAATGGTGTGACTACTTTTTAATTCTACCTTTTAAGTTACTTTTCTTACGTTAATGTAGCCTTTATAGTTATTTTAAATTGCGATTTAAAATGCTGTGTATTCAAATACACTAAACAAGTATTTTTTGACTTTACAATACACGTATATCATCGTAGTGTGGTGCTATCGTCAGTGCATACCTCAACATAGCACGACCTACCGTTGCATACCCTGAATTCATACGCTGCTGGCCCGAATGGCATGTCATATTGACGCCGCAAAATCTGCTGTCACATTCCGATAACTACACATGCCATAATATTTATACTCGTATAGCCAAATGTAGTTTTATTGTTTTTTTTTATATTAGGCATTCACAAATCACAATCTATTTTTATATTAAGATAATTAGTATATTAGAAAAAATACTAGAAAAAAGTCGACTCACCCCTAACACCTCAGACGAGACACTTCAGACAGTGAGTCGATTTTTTCTAGCATTTTTTCTAAATAAATATTTAATTACTTACTTATTTTAAAATTTAGTTTTGTTTCGATTCGCTTTTATAATCAACTGCATATAATAAATACCTACATAAACAGATAGATCCGAGGAGCTCGGTGGCGCAGTGGTTTAGTGCCTGGCCCAGTGATTGCTGAAGTTAAGCAACTTTCGCAAGGGTCGGTCATGGGATGGGTGACCAAAAATTAATTTTCTGGAGCTCGCAGTCGTTAATACCCACCAATCCGCATTGGGTCCGCGTGGTGGGTTATGGCCTGACCTCCTTATCCACCCATAAGGAAGGACTGTGCCCCAGCAGTGGGGACATTAAAATGGCTGATGGTCACATATGAATGAATGAATGAATGAATGAATGATATATTTATTTGCATTTATTTTGAGTACAAGATTTGGTGTTCTTAAGTAATAGAGTCCGTCAAAATCTACTTATAATTAAGCATGCAAAAAATTTTAAATTACATTTACACTACACATAAATTCATTATCTACCTACATAGATAGATAGTTATTGCCAGTGCATATCTCTGAACGACCTACTATTGCATACTAAGAATTCAAGCGCTGCGCTGCGGGTCTACCGGCTAAAAATAATGAAGTTAATGTTAACTGTAAGTATGTGATACATTGCTTCTTTTCTTTGGTAAGTTTTTATTTGTGCCGAAACAAAGTAGCAATGTATCACATACTTACAGTTAACATTAACTTCATTGTTTTTAGCCGGTAGACCCGCTGGTCCTAATGGCATGTCAGATTGACGTCGCGAAACCTGCTGTGACATTAAAAAAAAAAAACAAAATATTATTATTAAATTTTTCGATTTTGCATAAATACTTGAAAAAATCCACTAAACCGTAGCACTTCAGATGGGACATCATAATCCTACAACTTTGCATGCCTTCATAATAACCGGCTAAATCTTATTATTATAAATTGTAATGTCTAAAATAAGCCGTAGAATGGCATCTTGACATCGTTCTCTATGAACATGTCTTGGATATCGTCATGAATAAATAAACAACAAAAAAATCAAGCCATGTTGGCAAAGATGGATCACTTGACCATTCAAAAAGGTCCATACAAGAGATAAATTGTAAAGATAAGCCGTGTTCACATTGATGCATATCGCGGCAAGTGTCAAGTTTAGCGTAGATGTATCGTCTCCAGAGCGGTGTAAATCATACGTGCCCGGGGTCATTCTTACCCCTTCTTGATATACTGCGAGAAAAAGTGACCCGATCCTCGGCTGGACAGGGAAATACACTTTACACGGCTCGGCGACCCCTCGGGTGCGATCGCCCTTATATTCCGGATTTATATCGTTTGCAGCTTGAGGTAGCGGCCACGAGGCAAATTTTAACGGATATGTAACTTTTGACGTGAATACTTGAGGGTTAACTCCAAAATCTCTAAATGCTTTGTGTCATGTGGTCAGTCGATATTTTGTCTATTCGTACAAAACTTCGAGCAACGACGGCACAGAAACCCGTCTTACTCTAAGGTACGAAAGTATTTCAAATTCGTACAAAAGTTCCATGTCTCAAACTCAAAGCTAAGTTTAGTTAGTTCAAGTTAATAAAAAGAAAAATACCGCTTAATATGTAGTTTTTCAGTCGATAAACGTTATATCTATTATTTGAGTACATAAAAACAAAGAAAAAGATATCTCGCATTTCATTTCTGGATAACAAAATACACCATAATCCTGTTTCATAAAATGCCCACTGTCCATTCAATATGGCACGTTTTTCTTACCACCACTTCATTACAAAAAGACGTCTCTACTCTTTTATTGCTTAGCAATAAGGTTCATTTCAGCGTGTCAGTCCGCACGTGCGGTAGGGTTGGCAATATTGGCGTGATCACAGGGTTGACACGCGGACAGCCGGCTAACTTCGCCGCCGTCTGAAAGTGTAGACAAGTCAGCGAACGGTTATTTGCGACTTTGTGTGAAACGCTGATACATGGACCCGTAGTGAATGTTCTAGAAATATTCCATTTTGATCCGATTTATGATATTTGCAGATTGTTACCAATATTGTATTTGAAATAATGAGGTTAATTTCATCCAATTATTATCATCGCTCGTTAAATGGCCTCATCACATAACAGTTTTGCAAAATACTAAGCGCAACACTATATTATGTATACTTAGTATTCTTAAAAAACAGTACCTAAATGATTGCTAACACGCTGAATTTGTCTTCGCTTTGCTTATCACGTAACGCTCAAATGCCTCATCACGTATCAGTTGCAAAATAGCTTTCACAATATAACATATAAATCAGTAAAGGTGCGCGCACACGCGCGTATTAGCCGGGTCCGTCATGCCGGGCTAATTTCACACTAGAACGCTCAGTGCCAGCCCCCCGAGTTATGGGAAAAACTTGTTCAATCAACCTAAGTAGCTGGACTGCCGACTGGGATGTAGTAAAATGGATGCTTATAGACGTGGCATTTTTAATTTGTCAGCAACAAAAAACACTTGATACAAGACAAAAAATAATAATAAAAAAACGCAATTCTTACAATTCAATATGCGTTAAGATAAAAAGATACTCAGAAGCTGACCTATTCCCACTGGCAGCACCCGTTCACGAGCATGACGCGTGGATCAGCCATCGCTTCGCTCAACCATATTTGAGGGAACGTAACGACCCGAAGACACGACACCACCGCAGAAATGATTAAAGAGAGCATGACATACTTAGGCTACCCATCCTAAGGCACTGAATTGAAAACTAATATCCAAAAGCTTTTCATATGCCTTTACTTACAAAAACTACTGACTATAGAAAGCAAAATGAAATGAAAGAAAAAAGAGAAATAAAAACAAGGTTTACTTACCTATTAATTTTATATTTTGAGTAAGAAGTGCCATACATATTAATAACATCAAACAGAAAAAAAAATATAAATATACGACACCCTTAGTACAAGCAGACAGAAGCAGACCCATTCCCACTGGCAGCACCCGTTCACAAGCATGACGCATGGACCAGCCATCGCTTCGCCCAACCATATTTGAGGGAACGTAACGACCCGCCCCATACGACACCACCGCAGCAATGTTTAAAGTGAGCATGACATACTACGCATATTGGAGTAATAGTCTCAATGCAATAGCACTAATTGTCTACAGCTACACCTACACCAGAAATTGGAATTGTATCTTTTTGTGCCTCCATTCCAGATTCATGGTTAGTCGGCGCAGTGGTTTAGCGCCTGGCCCAGCGATTGCGGAGGTTAAGCAACATTCGCAAGGGTCGGTCATGGGATGGGTGACCAAAAATGTATTATGTCGAGCTCCCCCTTGCTTCGGAAGGCACGTTAAGCCGTTGGTCCCGGCTGCATTTGCAGTCGTTAACACCCACCAATCCGCATTGGGCCCGCGTGGTGGGTTATGGCCCGTCCTACTTATCCACTCATAAGGAAGGCCTGTGCCCCAGCAGTGGGGACATTAAAAATGGCTGATGGACATGTTATGTGTTTTTGTTATTGGCATGACGGCACATCGTCATATGTTTCTTCGTAGCTCCTGACAGATTATTGAATTAAATGCTTGCCTGGTCTTCGGACATAAATAGCGAGGCTAAGAGAATAAAAGAATTAATATCCATCTCTACAAAATGCAATGGCGCAAAACAAGAGATGGCGTAGAAATGATATTTGGAGAGCTCGCTGCTTGGGGAGACGCTCAACGTTTACTAAGAAATTACGTCACATTTGTGTTACGTTGTCATTTACCATTTTCGTAATTCAAACGTTTAAATTACTACAAAATGTATTAGCATTATCTTGAAAGCTGTAAACTAAATAAGTACTACATTAGTAACAGAATTGTTATGCAATTTAATGTTGTTTTACCCCATAGACTATGATAATTTTACCCCCTACTCCTACCCTCGACGGGATCGAATTCACATGGATCGAATTAACGTCAAAAATCTGGTATGTTTGTTACTCTATGGTTTGAACTTTGGAAACGGATGCCATGGTTTCCATTATACTGTTTTAAACTTAAAATAATTTAGTTATTAAAAACAAGTCTATTTTTTCAATTTTTATTTTGATTACTTGTGACTGTAACAATAGCATACTTTTTAAACTTGTTTCTATTTTTCTAACACGTTTTTATTACGTTGCTATCTCGTTTGTGTGATCGTTCGTTCGTTCGTTTATTTCTCCGCAAAGTTTTTTATTAATCAAATATCAATTTACAAGATAAGTCTCCACTGAAACATGAGTTTTAGTTTTATTTTGTAGCTTTAAAAAATCAAACAAGTATCTGCAAACATACAGTCCTTACTATTATCCCATCGTCACTTCCCCGGATCATTATAAAAGTTAAACGACGCCAATAATGATGAGGGATTTCTTTTTACAACAACAGCCTCTTCCATCAAGTCGACGTGTACCCATGCCAAGCCTATTGTATTAAAATGGAAGAAAACACAATGTTCCATTTACACTGCTGGCATTTTACGGACACTTTTGAGGGCTTCTCAGGAGCCGCGCGCATTGAATGTTAAGTTTTTCGGTCCTACTTTTCATCTACGAGTTTCGAGGTAAGGATTCTCAGCCATCTTTGGTAGCCCAGGGGAACCGCTCGATCAACAGACAGATGTATCGATATAAAAGGTGTCACCCACTTTTGTCGGCGAAATTAAATTTCATTGTCGCCATAAGTGGGCGAGTGACTCGGCGAACGAATAATGAGGTTTCCTCCTTTTCTCATTATAGATGTGATGTATTTGATAACGACTGGCAAGATTTTTATACTTACTTGGTGCATATATTTTGCGAAGTTGCAGTTTAGCAACATACAAAAGTAAGTATTAACTTTTAGCGTGTGCTCACAACTACCCATTAAAGTCATATTTCACTGGAATTTCATCGAATTTCGTTATTATTAAAATGTAAAATTCACCAACATTTATATGAGTTGATTTGTTTACAAACTAAATAGTACCTACAACTGTTGAAGGTTGTCTGGAAGAGACGTCGTCCGCGAGATACGACGCTTTTAGCGATAAAACCCACATGTTCAATACTAGAATAAGTTTATACATCTTTATATTGTAATGAATTGTGGTGTTATAGGTAATGCATTTTTATTTAAGTCTTGTATGCATAGAAAATAAACAAGTATAGTCACAGATTTTCTATAGCAATGTTAATAAAGGAAATGACAAACAGTACAATAGCAAATAGTATCCAAGAAACGTGTGATTTCAGCACAATGATACTCGAACTAATCATATACGACAAGACCCTTGTAACAACTAAACTTGTCGTCAAGTTAGAGCCTCTCGGATATATTGGGAATATAAATATCCTGCGCCGCCCTACAGCCCTTTGGCAGTCACTTAAGACATCCTGGCCCCACCCGTGTCCTGCATAAGGGACGGAAACATCTATTTTGAGTTATATCCCGTGGGAAACGTTGCATGCTACGGAACGATCGAGATTCCGCGATGAAAGGGCAACGTTTGTTTAAAATTTGTTTCTAAATTCGAATGGACTTTGATTACTTTTTAATTTGAGGCGTGGATAAAGAACAATTTTGAATGTTATGGGATTTTAATTTAATTTACCAGGAGAGAAAGTAAGTTCATGTGTCTTATTTTAGTAAAGTATACAATTACTTAATTAAATAAAAAGAAAAAACCCTAAAACAGTGATAAAGATGGTTTTTGTGAATCAAAAAAGGATGTTGATCATTTCAAATAAACATTTCTTAAATTATAATATTTCAAAATAATACATTTTATTTCTAAAGTCGAGTATTAATTTATAACACAGGCTTCAGACAAATTCCTGGCGGTCCACTCGGAAATATTTCATGACGGTCTCGTCTGTTTGCGCAGCCTCTCATTTACAAAGTCGTTGGTCCTAACCCGCCTCATTTGGATAATGCTACGCAAATACCAGGATTTTCGGCCAACAGCTATGGACCCTCCACTCTGACGCTTCTTTAAAATTCATGTGACGTTAAAAGTTGATGTCACCCTCGTATCTAGCTGAACAAATTTATTCAATGAAAATCTTATTGTAATGCTCGGAAGTAAAATGTGGGTGCCTTCATATGAAATGTACAGGAGAAGATGTAATAATGTACTGGTGTATACCGTATAACGAAATAAAAAGAGTTAGAACTTACACTTATTATTTAGAACAATAAAGTGAAATGTGTTTTGTATGATTCCTTAAAATTCGAACCAATATCACATATTATCAATTGGCAAAACAAGCAGACTAACGATTTTAATCTTACTTTATAAATATATATTATGTACATAAATATATATATATTTATTATCTTTATTATTAACGGAGTTGAAGAAAAAGTATATAAAAAACGAAAACCGGAAGTTAGCATTTACATTGTCGAGGATGGTTTGAAGCCCGAGCCGTCAAGCCATCCTTTATTGCGCAATGTAAATAGCTTCCCGGACAAGGCTAATGTATAGTGCTTTCTTTCTCAAGAAATGCGAGGAAATTAAATTTTCTTAGTAAGAATGTATGTTTTGACCATGTATCCGATGATGATGCTAATGACCCGTTGCTTAGAAGCCGAGCTGTCGGAATAAAACTAAAGCATTGCCTTATGCTTTTATTATTATAAGTAAATGCTCTAGATTTGATGAAAAATTAAGTCATTATTCATCAAATCCGAAGCATTTACTTCAAATTATAGAAGCAAAAGGCAATGCTTTAGCTTTATTCCAACGGCTCATTGTTTCAGAGCATAAGTGAGATTAAAAAAAGCAACGTCAAATTTTATTTTCTTTGACGTTGGCGACAAAACTTGGGCATTTATTATTCAGTGAATAACTGTCGCAATACCAAAAATACAGTCGCATCTAGTGTCATATCTGCCACATTTATCCCAGCTATATCCCGACAAAGCATACCGATAAGGCGGAATTCACAATGACGCGCCGGGCGCCGGCCGCGGCGATAAAATTTCACGCGACATAAAGCAAAAACACACCCTTGTGCTTTACCACTGTTACATCCCGCGACCAAAATACCTTGACACGTGCAACTCTGTATGGGATAGTCAATAGATAGATAGCGTCAATTATTCTATACATTTATGGCAGGTGGAGACTGGAGATTAAAATTACCTACCGTAGAAACAGAATAATGCAGCTTCATACAAAAAATTGTAAAATATTATTTATATTAGTTCATATCTAAAGTTTCGGTTGTGAGTTCATAAAAAGTTGATATTATCATCTTTTGGACATCAGAACTCAGTAAATCTTTATAATAAACAAAATATTGTTTTTCATAGTTTACATTGTTGTTACCATCATTTGGTGCCGACTAAACAGTCTCCCAAATTATGGTTCAACTTATCCTGGTGGATTAAACACATCTTGTTATGTTAGTGCGGATATCGACAAACTTCTCTCGGATGCGCAGATAACTATGAAAGCAAAACTCTACTAAAGTAGTTTCAGGTCTGATGAACGCTTTTAATGGGATCGGTGAGGATCGGGCTTGTTATGTCAATCTGGTAATTGGGTTCAACATATTACATTCCACACAACATTGGTAAGAGTAAATTACATTATAGACATCAGCCATTTTTAATGTGCGAAACTTGCTTAACCTCCGCTATCGCACAGCCAGGTGCTAAACCACTGCGCCACTTAGCTTATTGCGAATTCTTTTTAATTATAATTATTTCATTAAGTTCATGTTAATAGGTTAGTTAGGTAGTTTTAACCTGGCTTTAAAATATCTAAAAAAATATTATGGACCACATTATACCCTGATTCGATTCCAAATTAAGAAGTTAAAGCACTTGTCAGAGTACCACCAACACCCGGACCCAAGTCGTAAGACAATGTAGAAAAGTATGAATTCTACATTAATTCAGCCGACGATCAAACACGAGATCACAAGATAATGACATCATAAATACCGGTCAAGCCACTCGAAAAATTAGTTTGAAATAGCGTTGATTCTTTCTTATTTCCAGACATTAAGGCCCCTATATACCTTAATGTGGCGCCCTCATATTAAATTATTTTATTGCTCGCCAAGTACATAATGGATCGAAAACCACATGCACAGATTGAAGCTAATTATGCTATAATTTATTTAGAAACAATAAACTCCGTAAAATATAGTTCGTTGTAGTAGTAGTAGGCAAAAGAACAAAAAGAGGCCCCTTCTATTGCCTACTACTACAACAACGATCTATGATAAACTGAGGTTATTATTTCTAAATAAACTTTAGAACCTTAGCTTCTAAATTTGTGAATTTTCGATACATCATGTACTTAGAGAGCATTAACTTGAGGGATATAGGAGCCTTAACATAAAATAAACACGATAACTTTACTACAACGTTGTATTAGTGTTTCTTAATTCAGGATCGCTTCGCCATAACAACAATTCAAAATTTTCATTTGTTAGTTTCTTATTGTCTATCTTCTAATAAAAAAATATTGAAATTGCTTCGATCCTAAGATACATTTCTAGGAGTTCCCCAATCTTCTCAAGTTAATGTTTACCTTCGATAGCTGGTATTAAGGCAAAGTTCACTCAAGCAAATATTTGTTAAAGTCACTTATTTAGCCTGGGTACATGCAATGCGTAAAGTTTATCAATTTTGAAACTTTTGATTGCTTACTGAAGTGATATTTACTAATAAATGTAATGGTGTAATTTTAAAATAATTATGTATTCATGTTCATTTAGTTCATGATCATTTAGGTCGAATACATAACGGCCGGCGTCAGGGTATCGGCAACATAACGCAGCGTTACCAAACTATTCTAAACTTTAACTACGTTTTTTGGTGTCAGGTTTAATCGAATTAAAATATCCAGCATCAAAATGAGACGAAAATCTATGTCATGATATGATATATGATATGATAATTATACTTTAATACCTCCAGCTAGCTAGGTGCATGCAACATCGAGGGCGACTGAGCGTTGAGGCGCGAGGCCGTTCATGCTACATGCCTCGACTCGTCTCGTTGCTACGGCGACTACGGCGTAGCACCATAGCCAAGGTACTTATTGGTTGGTTTATCGGAGGTTTAACTTTATCGCAGAGGAGTCCACATTTCCTGGTGTAAAACAATGAAATTAACTTTAAACCAGATAATGTGGACCCCAGAAACCGGGCGTTAATACGTCTAACTACGCACATAGTTATTGGGCAGAAAAAATATTTCACTTTATATCAACGTATTTAGACACGCATTCTAATTAGAAAAAATACAATTATGAACTCAAAACATTAATTGAAGCTACTAAATGAAAAATATTTTGATTTATTAGTTTGGTAGATTTAATAAAATACAACAATAGCATATAATTTTCATAAATGGTTTTAAATACTTATTTTTAATCCTCTTACCTCCAAAAATCTAATTACCAACATTGTGAAAAATCAATTTCGATCACAGAAGATTTGTTTACTTTGTACTTCGGTGATATAATTTCTTCGAAACCGTCATCGTCCAAAAAATTTAATTGGCTAAATACAAATATTTTGTTAGTTCGCAACATCAAATGTTACCCTGATGTCAAGGCGTGGACCGTAATTTGAAAAAAATGGTAGTCGGCCTCCAAACCCAATTACGTTGCCGCTCGCCACTCCACGAAAATTGTTAGAAAGAACAAAAGGATCATTCTGTAACTTAAACAACGTTTTACAACACGTAAACCGAATATGGTAGATATGGTACTATGTACACAGTGCACACAACCACACACAACCCCGGAATAGTAGTTTATGATACAAGGTTGGTAAGGAGTTTTAAAAAACCTTAACAACCGTGTGCCATACTACGTTTTTCAATACATTTGCGAGAAAACATTATAGGTACTGCTGAAATTCTAATTTATTCATATAATAAAACTGTAAATTCTAAATATTTGTGCGTGAATTACGCAAAAACCGCTAAACGAATTTTGATGGATTTTTCACAATTTAGTAGATTGAGGTCCAACTTAAAATCTAAGCTATGTTTCATCAAATTCAGGTGGGTGGAACCAGGGAAACAGCTTGAACTCTCCGTAGTACTAGCTTTCATACACTAAAGGGGTCATTTTAAACTGGTTGCAATATTTTTCTACTGTCCACGCGGATGAAGTCGTGGGCGGAAGCTAGTAGAAATTAAAAAAAACGTTCGTAAACAAAAACGCACGGCGCCGGCGTGCGGTAAAATCAACTTTCCGCACGCTGTACTACTCCGTAAACAAAAACGCACGGCGTGCGGTAAAATCAACTTTCCGCACGCTCGACTGTCATCGTAAACTTACATTTTCGAGCAACTGTATTGAAAAATAATTTTTTAATGACGATTATTAACCCTCGCCTGCGGCTCGGGCTTATAAAACGTCAACTCGTTTTAAAAACCTCCTTACCAACCTTGTATCATAAACTACTAAACCCTAAAAACCGCCACTTTTTGAAACAAAAAAAATCTTTCATGATTGATGGGATTGATTAGGAAATTTTTCGATACCGATACCGATAGGTATCGAAAAGAAAGATACCGATACGATAACAGTCTATTTGAGTCTAGGGTTGACACTTTGCAGTTTACCATACAAATAAAAACAAGATGGTGGTCAAATGCCTGCCCAGTTACCAATAAAAAAATGAGTTATTGATAATGGTCCTTAGTATGAAATCATACAGAAATAATAAAAGAACCGAATTTAGCAGAGAAGCAAAAAATCCTAACTTCAGTAGGTACATTCTTTTGCGCCAGTTGGGTTATCATCGGGATCCTTGGCTCGCCCCCCATCAGTCTTTGCCGAACGGTACAGATTACGGTACGGTTCTGTTGTATCGATCGATTGTCCGGATTGTTTGCTTTTTTCAGGGTGCTGGGTATCTCGTAGACGTCGGTAGATAATCTCTCTGCTTGGGTAAAGACTCAGTCCAATCCAGTCCATCAGCCATTTTTGATGTCCCCACTGCTGGGGCACAGGCCTTCCTTATGGGTGGTAAGGAGGATGGGCCATAACCCACCACGCGGGCCCAATGCGGATTGCTGGGTGTTAACGACTGCAAATGCAGCCGGGACCAACGGCTTATCGTGCTTTCCGAAGCACGGAGGACCTCGGGATAATAAATTTTTGGTCACCCATCACATGACCGACCCTTGCGAACGTTGCTTAACTTCCGTAATCGCTGGGCCAGGCGCTAAGCCACTGCGCCACCGAGCTCCTCAATCAAAGACAAAGACTCAGACTGCATTCTAATTTATCGTAGACGACTACGTGGCTTAAACGTTACCTGACGGTGAGTTTATAGTGATAAACAAAAGCATTGTCTAGCTAGTTTGTTTGGGTTCATTAAATCCGTTAAAAATCATATTAACGTTGATTTTTGCTATCTAGGATTATATTAATAAATTATTGTTGAAACAATCGGGAAATTGCATTTTCAATATCAATCTAAACTAAAAACCTGCAAAAAAAGCAATTTCAAGACGAATGCCATCAAAAGCGCAGCCTCTTCAAACAAATCAAATAGGTATTGACCGAATGCAAATAAATACCCTGTTATACGGTGTTTAAACAGCATTCTAGGGGCCGAGCGCCCTCGTCTTCTAATCAAAAAATTGAACTTTCAATAAAGGGAATCATTAATTCTACTTAGGAGGGCCCGAGGTCTAACGAACTCGCAAGAATCTTGGGATGTTTTTGTCGGATAATTATTTGAAAGAAATACTTAGGCACCGGGGATTAGCCGCCCAAATTGGTCTTGACGGTCGGACGTACGGGCACAAAAATGTGTTTGGATTATTTTAATATGCTGTACATTTTTTTTAAGAAATATTTGGGTTTAATTGTTTTTGCCGATCCGAGAACATTGTAATTTAATATTTTGTTTAGGATAAATTTTGTAGTTCTACGCAAGTCTTTTGCAATGATGAAAGCTCTTGTTTGAATAGAAAGCTTTTCTTGTTTTCAGATGAAAGATCATTGAACCCGATTCTTGTACCTACTTTAATTCAGAATGTCTATAATGAGGATTGTATTTTATCACGTCATCATCACATAATCAGGGTACTTATTGTCTAATTTTCAGAATCTATCGCAATCGCTCATTTGACAGATGGATGTGACACATTGCTGAATTTTCATTCATGCCAAAAAGAAGCATCAATGTATCACATCCTGAAAGCGATTGCGATAGATTTTGAAATGAGACAAATTAGCCCCGGTCTACCGGATTTACAAACTCATTCGACTTTAGTACCTACCTAACTCACGAGTTTACTTTTGCTTTAAGTTTTGTATATGTTTTGAACACTCTTATCCTAAACACTAGCCATAACTACAGGTGACAAACTGGGTCTCAGTAGCACCGCAAGTGTATCGATCGGCATCTCAGACGGTGTCAGTGCAGACGCCCCCGCGCGGCGACCGGCGAGAATTAATGATGTCCTTTATTGGGAACACAATTTTTTGATTCCGACTCATCCCCCGGCTCCCCTCGGAATGGTAACCATAGATGGAGTAACACAGTACGCACACTTTCATTGTCATGTCATAGTTTTTTCTTTAATAAAAGGGTTCTTTAAGTTATAAAATAGTTACTCAAAATAGATCGCAGGTGGGTTAGTGCGAAAACAGAACATATAATACACTACCTACTTACATTGATTGAAGAGTTAGATAAAGGTATTTCAACTAGTACAGACGCTAAAGGGTATCGTTATTCGGGTCCGTTGTCCATTGTATCAACCGAACTACTGCCAGTAAAAAGCTTTATTAAGATAGTTACTTGTCGTAACTGGTTAGTTAGTGAGTTGTAACTGGACTAACAACCCAACTACTGCCATTAGACTAAAATGGTTTAATTGTTGTACAAGTTGTATGGTGTTTCTTTAATAGTGATAAATAAAGTGATCTTTAGCCACTGTTTCTGTGGCATGTTTCTGTGGCATGGGCAAGTGGATGTCACAACTTCACATGTTACCCTGGTTGCTTTGGAGGTACTGTTACTTCTACACTGTGCGTTCGCACAACCGCCGTGGGCGAAGGAAGCCAACAAAGCCCTGTTTACACGGACGGGGTTTACATTAAAGCAGACCCCAGTCGCTTTAAGGCATTATTGGGCTCTGTCAAGGATTACAGCGTTAGCTTGTCAAAAGGGAGCGGCAGTAATAAAAAATATAATACACGGTGTTAAGGTACTTCAAAAACGCCTAAACGGCAGCTTATTTGTTTTGGAGGCGCTATTTGTTACCCACTACACTCCGAAATAATGAAAGAAAAAACATGCGGGAATGGATCGAAAAACAAGATCGTGTCCGAGCCCATAATAAAAAGCAGTCCATCTATAAGAAATTGCACTGCATGCTCGTATTTTGAAAACCTTGATTTCCGGGAATTACTTACCTTAAAAACGTAGGTTTTTTAAAACGCAGGTGCTATAGTATATTGAATCGATTAGGTATCTACGTTATTTTGAAAAGTTTTGAAAACCTTAGTTAAGTGGCATTTAAACCGATATGTGTCATTACGGATTTCTGCGAATTATCAACATACTTACATAAATTAGCAAACACAATGAAACAAACCGTAATCTGCAGATTAGTAGATATTCTAAAAAAATTAAAATATTATACAAATCTGCTTCGATCATGATCGCAGGTTGGGGATATTTTTATAGATATTTTTATCATGTGGTAGGTAATAGACTAAATATGAGGACTCCTTTGCCTTTAAATAGTTATTCATATCATAATCAATCAATGTCTATTCGATTTATACTCTATAAAGGCATGACTTCTGACATTTTACAGATTTGACACTTAATTATAATGTCGAGAGCATGTCAAAATTTAAGAGTAATTAATTTTCGTGGAACCGTTTTATTTTGAAATTCTAGTGCAATAATTAATCAAAGTGGCACGGAAAGACGTCAGGTATCAAATATGGGACGTGAAATGTTTAAAGGAAGGACAAAAAATATTTCTACGGAACTTAGACGCAAAAGGCGGTAAGTTATACTAAATGTAGAAGATCACGTGATCTTTCCTAAACTATTGTAACCGATTTATGTAATACATGACTAAAGAGAAATCTATATTGGTATAGGCTGTGAACTTTAGATAGTTTGGACTGGAGTAATAGAACTCGTGATGTTGGCGATGTATCGCTAATTTGATACCTACATGTTGATGTCAAGTATCCATAGTTCACGGTAATGTACTTACCATCAACTGCCTGCTTGTGTGATATAGAAAATATAATAAGTACTTAGTTAAGAGGATTGTCAACCACGTGGTCTCCATACAAACGGCGATAACGTTTCCCACCCTCTAAACCTTAAGCTACAGCAATGAATTTTTGGTATGTTTTTGAAATGCCTAAAAACTAGGGCTGTACGTTTTGATTTTTAAAATATTCATTGTAGATTTGAAAATATTGGCACTTCTGTGTTTTGTATGAAATCACTAAAATGCAAATATTTCGAAATCTATTATAGATATTTAAAAAATCAAAACGTACAGCCCTAGTATTTAGGCATTTCAAAAAAATACCAAAAATTAATTACTGTAGGTTAAGGTTTAGAGGGTGGGAAACGTTATCGCCGTTTGTATGGAGACCACGTGGTTGACAATCCTCTTAAGAAATTAATTAACACGTTATAATTACGTTCATTGTTCATTCCCGTAGGCTAGCGAAAAGTCATCAATTGAAGTTTTAGGTCCTCAAAAATTAATTTAGGGTCCTCACGATTATTATTATTATAGGATATTCCAATTCAAAAGTTTCTTAACCACTACAATAAATCTCCAGTCACTACTCTTATTCCTACTCTTTCGTCTCACCCTATAATTGATGTATTTAGATCAAAAGTGGAAGTTCTCTACACCTGGAACCCTTAGTCTGATAATTAAATTTGTGCTACTTTCCAGCTATAAACATCAACAAAGAGTATCCCACAAAAATGGACGTGATGGTGGATGTAGAAAGGCTGATGCAGGTGGATAAACTGCTGAGAGAGAGGGACATACCTTATGACGTCACAACATATCCCATATCCCCTGCGAACACATACCGAACACGGAGTCCTATACCCAACATACAGCGACCGAGATCACCTATAAGTAAGTGAATGCCAAAATATCTTGTTGCTAGATTTGATTACTTGAAGTAATCAATAGCTATTTTTCAAAATTGCAGACTCGGATTACTCACTGTGGCAGTGCTATTTGACAGAATAGATATTACCTATACTTACTAATTATTGCTTAAGCTCTTGGAATCTATAAATTTTTTCTAGTAGGTATTACATTACGCAACTGTTAGCCGTTTCCAGTTTTATTTTTTTAATAAACCCAGTTACGATCTAAGTGTCACCGATATTCAGATTGTAGTAATTGTTCCTTAACTTTGCAGAAAAAGCTATGGACTGGAGAGACTTCTACCCATTACATATAATTTACAATTTCATGGATTATTTAGAACTTCAATTTCCATCTACTTGCACTGTGAGTGCTATTGGCAAATCTGTGGAAGGCAGAGATATTAAGGTAAAAATTAATAATATATACGCGCTGTAATCAATAAAAAGTTTTTTATTTCTAATCTTCGCGCGGAAGTCTTGAGCTAGAGTTTCCTACGATGACGGTGCCGTCATATTACAGCCGTAATTTAGCGGCGTAGAACGTTGTTTATCTAAATAATTCGGCGCGCCATATTGTTTACATAGACAACGTTCTACGTCGCTAAATAACGGCCGTAATATGACGGCACCGTCATCTTAGGAAACCTTAGCTTTAGAAGTGTAACTTATACAGATGCTCAAGATATCTAACAGCGATGCAAGCAACACAGCAGTTTGGCTTGACGGTGCCATACATGCTCGTGAGTGGATAAGTACAGCGGTGGTCACTTTTATTGCTGATCACTTTGCTAGAAACTTCGATGAGATGCCACAGAGTATCACAAATAAAGACTGGTTAGTTTTGAGATAGAAATCCTATTTCAGTGAAAAAAGTTCTTAAGATTATTTTTCTTTTTGACTTCTATGCACACTATTATCTAAGTTCTAATTCTTAACTTGTGAGAGACCAGTAGGCATCTAAGTTCTAATTCTTAACTTGAGAGGTACCCAGCAGTTATGAAAACTTCTTTAGCCAGTATTATTATCTTATTTGCACGTCATCTTTTTCGGATTTCAGCGACATCATGGACCAAGTAGATATCTCCTTGGTCCATGGCGACATCCAGCTTTTTGTAGATTCTATCAGTGACTAACTTATAACTTCCACCCATCTAAATGTGGTTTACTATAGTACTACTTTATTTCTCCAGGTATTTTGTCCCAGTGGTGAATCCTGACGGTTATAATCACACGCATATTTTAGACAGAATGTGGCGCAAAAATAGGGCTCGGGTGGGCACCAATATTTGTGGTGTCGACTTAAACAGAAATTTTTCGTACGTATATCCATAAGTATAAAGTTTATTTTATTATTCAATATTATAAAGAGTAGATATTCTGATAAAAATAGTTTTTCAGACATTACTATGGACGTGGTGGTATGGAGACATGTTCTACAGATCCTAACCATTTAAATTATCGAGGGTCAGGTCCTTTTTCGGAGCCTGAAACATCTGCTATTAAAGTGAGTATGATTTGAAAATACCGAATATCTCTTTTAAATATCAGTAATTGATATTTTTTTCAGGATTTAATATTGTATTCTGGGACGCCATTCAAGATATTTTTAACATTTCACTCTTATAGTGAAGTGATATCGTTTCCTTGGTGCTACGAAAATGAACCTTGTAAAGACTATGTCACATTGTTGGAAGGTGGCACGTCAATGGCTAAGGTAATTTTAACTGAACTTGTTTTCATTAGTATTTATTAATAAACACTTTCTAAGAAATTCGAATTCTTGGAGCTGGCACGACGAGTTACTGTTCGTGCCACCAGGTGAAATTGTTGGTGGCAAGCATTATTGTTACTTAACTCATAGGTAATTTTTTTCTTTAGCATCTCGACGTCTCTCGACCACAAGGAAGGATGGGACGAGTTTAATGCTAATTAAAAACCTTATAATATACAGAAAATAAATGAGCGTTTAAAGAGTAACGAAATTAACTGCAAGTGCCTTTTTAGCTATAATTCTTTTTCAGGCTATTTACGAGACGAATGGGCGCATGTACAAAGTCGGCAACTTCAAGGATCTGATGTACACCGCGTGTGGGACTAGTATAGATTGGAGTTACGGAGTCGCTCGCATTCCTTTCTCATACCTCGTAGAACTTCCAAGCAAGAAAAGCAAATTCCTACTGCCCAAGGAAGAGATATTAGACATCTGCAAAGAATCATTGAATGGAATTATGGCTTTAGCCCGCTTTGTAGACACGACGAAACCCTCGGCTCATGCAGTGATTGCCAGTAAAAAGAGGTCGATGATGTGATAGTTTTGTACCAGTTTGTTTGCGTTTTGAAAGTATTGTCTTTTTATTGATGTCTATTAAATCATTATTAATACTCACTATGTTTTTAATTAGATTTATTATTTAATTTTGTATTATATTTTAAACAAGTATTGGACTACTATTTACTTTCTTTTTTAAAGTTTAAAACTATCCAACTCCAAGTTACCCTAAATTATAAAATATAACAAACACATAGTTCGCCTTGTATTCCCTAAACTACTTTTTCTGATATAATTAATAAAAAATTTACGACATAATCAATTAATGTTTAGTCTGCTTCCATTGTTATTGAGTATGACGTACCTAACTAATATTGAAATAGTTTGGATGAGGTTTCTCAATGAAAACAAACTTTATCGTCACTTAACTTTATATCTACAACACTATTACGATACAAGGTTTTAGGACTAAAATTTTCCTTTGATTTAATGGCAGTCAATATAGTCCATCAAGGAATTAATTGCCTTCCAGATTTCCACACAATTGTCCATTATTTTGTCTTTAGGCAGTTTAAACTTATGTCTTCTACTCCTCAGCTCGATCATGTAAGAGTACGGTATTTTGGCTATACCATAACTCCAATCGATGCTTGTGCCACAGGCATAATATGTTAAATCCTTCGTGCTTCCTACTCTGTAGGTCATACCGGTAGTGTCTTGAATTGTCTGAAACAATACAGTTAAGAAATATTATTCAATAATTATTTCTTAACTAATTCATTGCTGAACATGAAATGATATGAGTATGTTTCAATCATGTGATTTGGCCTTGGGTGACGTTGTGGTCGACTTATTACGAGATTTAGGTCATCAAGAAAAAATCAGAGTACGAGTATACACTCGTTAATTAATTACAGCCAGCAAACTACACAACTTAACTTTTAAATATATTATTAATTGTGAACTGATGATTATGGCTCGATGAAGCTGCCATGTCTGAAGACAAAAAGCTCCGAAAGAAATAAAGATTTTTAAAAATATATATTTCTTCATTGCCAAGGCATGCGGCTGAACAACAATAGAAAATCTATTTTGTCTCATTTTCCGGGTCTTGTAGTATTATTGAATATTTTTCTTTTTCAAAATCACATAGTACTTATGTAATACTGAAATATTGTGATTCATAATTTTTTCTCGATCACAAGAAAAGTGCTTCATACTTTTATCAGAATAAAAATCTATTCTACTAGTTTCTTACACGTGAGTTACCCTTGCCATGATTGTTCCTGCTTCCAGTAACCTCAAGTAGTCGGGACACGGTTCTTTTTTAAATCCCCACGGAAAAATTATCAACTCGAAGTAACTGTGGAATGACAGGAACACCTTGAATGGTGTCGTTGATCCGAGAATAGTATCCTGGAAATGGTAAATTTAAAAAAAAATGAGGATATTTAACAATGAAGAGAAGAAATGTTAGAAAAGATCATCAATTAGTCGAATCGAATGTTATTATTTCGTAGTTTTTTAGGAATTCATAAATGTAGAAGGAATTTGGTTCCGTGATTTGGTGTATAGGGGACAGTCTGTTACCATTATTTATTTTTTTACTTTTCGGTAAAACAAGGCTACACAATTTCACACAGGTAGGTATTCGGTTTAGTTCTTAAAACACAAACTTAACGCGTTATGTATTTCTTTACATAAAGCAAGAAAAAAAAACTCGAGTTCATTACCTTCTGGTAATGAACGCGAGTTTTTTGCTCATTCTGACCCTAACTGCTATGCTTTCTGGCTCTGAGAATGGTGCTGGTCCTCTATAAAATATGTTTTTGGGCTCTTCAGAGGATCCTTCATCGCCGTTGTTTCCCCACCCGTAACTGTAAAGAAAAAACATATTTTATTAGAATGTTAAAAGCTCTAAGGAGAGGAACACGGAGCCGATGTCGGCAGGGTCTGAGTGATATCGGTGGTGTCGTAAGCGCACTATTAGGTAAAGTGGATCCGCGCTTGGGCTTAAGTCTACACACAGTTTTTCGCCGTAAAAATCTATGGTTTATCCTTTGTGCGTAGGTTCAGTTAACAGTGTTGTATGGAGCACTATGGAAGCTTGGCTACTACTACTTAGTACTATTATATTCTGTGCTACAACTGCTTGTCCGTAAGGTAGAGCCGTAGCAAAACCGTGTGTGGACAAGCTTCTATAGTAATCCATACAACACTGCCGACGGTGCCAACGCAAGTACGCACGGCAACTTGTCCATCAGCCATTTTTAATATCCCCACTGTTGGGGCACAGGCGTTCCTTATGGGTGGTAAGGAGGATGGGCTATAACCCACCACGCGGGCCCAATGCGGATTGGTGGGTGTTACCGACTGCAAATGCAGCCGGGACCAACGGCTTAACGTGCCTTCCAAAGCACAGAGGAGCTCGAGATAATAAATTTTTGGTCACCCATCCCCTGACCGACCCTTGCGAACGTTGCTTAACTTCCGCAATCGCTGGGCCAGGCGCTAAGCCACTGCGCCACCGAGCTCCACGGCACGGCAGAAAAACCGCGTGTGGACAATCGCCCCTACCGTACTGTGAATATTCAGGTCTAAAACACTTCAGAATCTTGTATAGCCACCCTTATTGCAAAAACCTAATTTTATTTATCCTTTCGAACCTGAAATTTCTGTTTAAGTCAACTCCAAAGTCGCCTCCGTAGCATGCCCTGTTCTTTCTCCACATGCGATCGTGCGTGTGAGTGTACTCATAGCCATCTGGATTCAGTACCGGGACTATGTGCCTGAGGGTAAACGACAGCTATTACAATAAGAGGCTCGCATTTTTTACAATAAGAGGCTCGTATTCTTCTCAAAAACAAACGCAGTCCAAATGCTAAGATATCAATACTTATGCAATGTAATGTTACTCGTATTCGATAAAAAACCAAATTCTTAGTCAGGTAGGTACATTTTAGTGTCCTAAATCTTTCCAAAAACAAACTGAGTGAGAATTTGTGACGTTTTGTAATCAAAACAAATTACAAATTTAAGTATGCCTGCGTTGGTTTTGTCATTATGATTTCAAGAGAAATAAAATAATAAAATCCTTTTTTTATTCACATTATTAACTATTCAAGCTGTAATTGATTTATTGGAAAACAGTTTAAATCTAATATTTTGAAGACAATGTACTCGATGATGATGTGACAAAAACTGTTCTCTGTCCGTGTACCAAAATAAAGAAAATAATACCAGTCCTTATTGGTGATAGAGTTGGACAACTGTTGGAAGTTCTTGACAATCATATCAGCTATGTAAGTGAGCACAGCTGTGGTGATCCACTCCCGAGGGTGTATGGACGCATCTAACCACACTCCAGTATTGCTTGCGTTGCTGTTCGATATTTTCAACATCTGTGTAGTTAAAAGTTAAAGCTAATTCCTAAGCTTACTCGAAAGAATCCACAGTATTAGGACAACGTTCGTTCCACTTCATGAATTATTCGTTCAGGATTTAGGTCCAAAATCTAACAATAATTAACGTCATTCGAATTATCATGATTCTTGTTCGTGGTATCTAATCTCTCAACTAGTATAGTACCCTTAGTTAGCACATAAAACTATCGAATTCGTATCGAGTAGATTGAATATACAGGGTTATTTGTAAAACACCAACAACCTCGCAAGAGTAGATTACCAACATCATAAACAACAACATTTATTCTACGACTTTTGATAATTCGTTAGATTTTACTTTCATACAAAAAAAATATCATTTTAATTTACCGTTCGTATGTTCATAACTCTACGCGCGGCGAGCGGAGCGTCTAGTGCACGCGAGCGGCCCGCCCCACCCGCCCCGCGCCGCCATCCATAGACGTAAAAAGTGTCGAACAGTACAATAAAACTTGAAATTTTATTTTTGGTGAATGTATTGAGTTATGATAAAAGTCGTAGAACAATTGTTGTTGTATAATATGATATTGGTAATCTACTCCTGCGAGGTTGTTGGTGTTTTACAAATAACCCTGTTTAGTAGAATTTTGAACAGTGCCTCCTTACCTCCGTAAAGAGAGTTAATACAAAAGAAAATACATTATAATTAAAATTTGTGCTTGATAAAAAATCGATTCGCAGTCGAAAGTTTTTGGTAGGTACAGTCAGCAACGAAAGTCGCTTAACACTTTAGTACTTTGTAATAGCAGCTTTTTCGACAGATGTCTCAAAGTTTGTATCATTGATCAAAAGTGTTAAAGTATTAAGCGACTTTCGTTGCTGGCCGTACATAAGGTACTGAATCGATGTAAGCTTTTGTGGATAGTATGTATGGGCAAGGCATTCAACGTAGCATTTCACAATGCAAAATTGCAAAGCATTTACTTTTATGTCGCGGCCTTCTACAGATTTCCCTATTACTGAAACTGTGCATATCGCAGGGTAATCTTTCTCCAAGTCTTCAAGAAATGAATATATAACGCTCAGTCGGTGATATTTCTTCCAGTCCATCAGTTTAACTGCAATCACAATAACATTTCGGGTATTTACCTACACCAATTTCAATTTAGTATCATTAATTTGCGACAACTGCATTAATTACCTTTTCGTTTTTTTGGTTTTTGTGTTGGTATAATATGCTTTATATATTTTTGAAGTTTTCCACTTGATATACATTTTCCTGAAAATTCTATCAAGTTTAAATATTACTTAAGTAAGTAAGTAAGTAGACCTACTTAAATAATATACTAGAAAAAAATATGTAATACATAGAATCAAAAACTAAGAGACCAATAATATTATAATGTTTAAATTATACTAGAGACGCAATCTTTACTTAATTTTTCCACAGCAAACTAGGTATTTTTAAGTATAACAGTAGGTTTAAAATCTCACCTCTTCCAAATTTAGTCTGTGTATAGCTTTCTGTCTTCATATTCTGTCCAGAATCATTATCATTTTTATCGCCAAAGGAATTGTGCTTCTTCAAAGTACTATTCATTTTTGGCGGCTTTGGACTCGTGACCACATTCATACTTCATTTATATTAGACAAATCAATGCTGGTAAGGTTAACCTACCCTTTTCTCTGTGCTTTTGGCTTCAAGTAGTGAAAAACTAATAACAAATTAACGGGATTTCAAAAATAATAAACTAAAATCAGTTCGTTATGCCTTGGTTATGCCTTAAATGCATTTGTAACAAATTTTTTTAGACTAACCTTCAATTTACACTTTTCAATCAATGCGTCAAATTTTTTGTAACTTTTTACTTCTGTTTCTAGTAATAAACTGAAATTTCCACTAAACTGATAATTTTTAAATTATTTCTAAAAGTTGATCCTTGATGGCTTCTTGATGGACAATATAAATGTCAAGGTGATGTCAAGTAACTATGACATTGACGCACAAAATCATTAGTTCACTCTTACCATAGATAATTTAAAACAATAATGATATTTGAAAGAAGGTTATTTACGATAAAAAAAAATATAAAATGTTTTAGTGAACTTCAAGAAAGTTAATTTTTTAAGTTATTTTCAGTAACGATAAATCTTTAAAAAAATGGGCGGTTTTTCAAAAAAGATGTATGTAATACACCGGAAACCATTTTATATACGTGCTATACCATATAAAATACGTCACTATATGTGGATGTGATGAATTCACATCAAGAAAACTTCAAAATATTATTGAGCTTAGGTGTTTATTTAACGGCCAGTTTCGACTTATTTTACAATACATAATAAAATTAAAATAACATAATAAACTGCTACATGTATACCTCATAAAACAACAGGTACTTTGTAATGCACATCTAGTTCGTCACCGAATTTTATTTGATACTAGAAGGATACTAGGGTTTGTTACATAGCAGCCAAACCATAAATAGGAAAATGTTGTCAGAAATTAAATAAATAAACTGAGGGTAAATTTTCGTTAGAAGCTTAGAGTAAGACGCGTTTCTGAGCCGCGATGCTCGAAGGTTAGAAGTATTGAAAAATATACCGTGACGTTAACCAGAATTCCGGTTCATTGTTATTTGTTGTAGGTTATTTTGAAGCCAATTTTTTTTTGTTTTAAATACCATAATAACAAAAAGAACCTACAGTTGACCTCTTAGATAAAATTTTAATGGAATTTCAGTAAATAAAGTACTGTCATAAAGTAGGAAAAATAATTATTCTTCCTTTTTATTTGTTTTTTACTGAAATTTTATAATATCTAATGCTACCAACACAAGTTGGTACAAAAGTTCCTGTCGATTGTCGCAAAACTCGTCGAATTTAATCAGACGCATAGAGAACGTGAACAAATTGGTGCTAGGATTAGAAAGCCACGGGCAGAAAACTCGGCGCTGCCGCACTGTCGCGGTCGCGGGCAATCACGCGGCATCACGCCACACGAATATTCTGGAGTTGGGTATCGATTTCAGTCAACTATAGCAAAAAAGTGGCATTAATTTAAACGCTAGACCATGTATTGGTATATTTTTAGGCCACGTACATACTTACGCCTAATGGTTTACACCTATGTCTTGCGCCTTCGATACATGCGCGCTTGGCGCCTTCGCTATGCGGCCGGTTGCGAACATTATAATAATATGTTGATAGAACATTCCTTTCACTTCGCTAATGTAAATATCGTTACTTATGGCTGTTACAGCTAATAAGTTTCTTGCGCCCGTTCTTCTTGTCAGCTAAAAAAGTCTGGAACGGGTGTTAGGAAAATATAGACGATTCAAAAGTACTTATTAATTAAGTTTATTTGAATAAAGCTTATTTCACTTTCACTTTCACTACACGCTAAGTGACTATCTTGGCTCTAGGCGCTAAGCAAGCCGCCTGTCAGTGCGTACTGCGTACGTGGCCAGTGTTTTGTGAATTTATCTACTGTTACTGTAGTTAACTAATTTTCAGTAAATCTGTTCAGTCCAGAAAACAAAGTGAGCACGCTCATACATTAGTTGTCTCTGAGCGTCTCGTTCGCCGCTCGGTTACCACTCCGTCGGTACAACATATGTGTGTACATACCATGCGATTATTTTAACAATGTACAACAGAAGTGACCAACTTCAGAGCGCTCGCGAAACAAAACGACGTTATATTCTTGAGTGAATTTGCTGCGGATCACTGTTTTTATGCCCATTTTCTCTTTTGAAATCTGAGTTTAATTCCATTTTATCTGTAAAAAGTACTGGTGAATTTTCTAACCATATTTTATTGTCACAGAATAGTACCGCCGACTTTTCCAGTTTTCCGCCATTCCGGTTCGGGCGCAGACAGAGTTGCTAATTGCTAGCAAATGAGATTGATTGAAACCGAACGGCGGACGGCTGCGGCACACTCGACGGTCCTTCTAATTTGACGACCAACGCGGAATAGTTTAAAATTGTGCGAATTAAAAAAGGTACGGAAATAGATAAATGCTAGTTTGACTTTGAAAGTCTGTGTTGTACTAAAACATCCGGATAGCTACGTGCTTCCGTGCCGCGGCGTTCCGGACGGAAGCCGCGTTTAGGCGCTCTTAGGCGCTATATATATCAATCCTTGGCTATCGCTTAAAGAAATGGGAGGAAAGCATTTTTATATGTATAAACTCACTCAAATTATGAAAGCGGCTAATGGCGGAACTTGACAGACTGATCGTACTCGATCACGTTTGTTAAGCAACGCTCGGTCCAGCCAGGTGACAGATGGGTGACCGTTACAACTGAGCGCTTCCGTGCTTCGGAGGGCACGTTAAACCGTCAGTCCCGGCTGTTGTCATCTGATAACAGTCGTTAAGCCAAGTTATAGGCCTTACAGGCGGCTTGATAAACTCTAACACTAGAGGTGGCAATTATTCCTCATTCGATAAGAAGAAGAAGAAGAAGAAGACTCAAATTATAAATTTAATTAATTTATAGTTTTCCAAGATAATTAAATCCGTCAGATACTTCATATTCTACTATACCAGTAGACATTTTAGTATCGCTGGTGTAAAATTTCAAATTCAATTCACGAAGTTCCAATAACAGTGGCAAACGGTTAATCGAACCATTTCGGAGCGAGCGGTCATAAACTTCACTGTAGAAAGTTAATCTAGTTAGCGCGGAGGGGTCACAGGTTCGATTCCCGCGTAATTAACGATGGCACTGAGTGTACATTCGTGCTCGGAAGTAGATGAACAGTTTATTGCCATGTCACACCATCATCACAGACGAACTCCATGGTCGAGTGGCTTAAACATCGGTTTTTAAGGTACCTATAGGCATCTCTGAGGTCCCGGTACGATTCCCAGCCAGATCAATTTAGAAAATATTTTCTGTATTTTCTTAGGTCTGGGTATTTATATACTAGTGTTTTATTATTTCGTTTCTATAACACAAGTGTTAGTTAGCTACTTACTTTATAATCAGAGCAATGTATATGATATCCAATATTTATTTATTTATTACGGTTACCTATCATCGATTTTTTTTTGACCGAATTTCATTTATCGGAAATGTTATCTACTATTTTCGTACCAGTTTGCCCAGCTGGGACTGGGGACAGTTCATAAAATTGAGCAATTGTTTCACACAGTATTACTTGATTTATCGGTGCCAAAAATAATGTAGATATATAGATTGACAGAAACATGATAGATAAAACTTTTCTCAAAAGAAATAGTTTATTATAAATGTTTTTTTAATAATTTCGACTATGAAAAATCATCCAGCGTTATATGGCCCCAATGGCTCATGCTGGTGTTTGGGTTACAACCAAACATAGAAGTCATTGGTTACAACAAACTAACCGTTATAGTTATTGTGACAGAGAACTTAAAGTTCATTCAGCTTCAGCAACTTTTGCTGCCGACCGTACATAGTGGGGATTCACCTAATTGAAATGTACTGCGTCTTGGTTCAACTTATTTACGTTTAGTTTTCGGTAATAGGTAAATTTATGATTAGATGCAGCGTGAAATATGTGGTTTTGCGTTTTGTGCATCTTTGAGTTAATTGTTGATTGTTTGAAAAGTAAAGAGCATTGTAATCAAGAACAATTCTAAAAGTTAAGGGTTTGATTTTCTTTTTGCGAAAATATGCGTTATGGGTTGCTTAAACTGTAAAACCTTTGATTATTACATACCAACATCTTCTTGTCATTAAAATCAACATTTATAATACCAGTCAGTTCTACGTGCATCTGAATTCGGATAAACGCACCACGCTTGCATTACTTGCTTTTTTATTTTCTCGAATAGGTAAAAAAAATACTTACCACAAAAAGTCTTCTGCATTTTTAATAATATAGGTATTATTATATTACACAACCGTATATTCAGGCGCCCTGCCCTGTCCATAGACGCGGAGCGGAGAAACGAGGAAATATTAAGGAATAGGATTGCGGAGCGGAGATTTTATGCAATCCTATTGTTTAATATTTCTTCGTTTCTCCGCTCCGCCCGCCTCGCTCCGCGTCTATGTACAGGCAGCCTAAAGCTCAAATTAGGAAAAACAATACGTTTTCATCCAAACATTAACAAAATTATGCCCAACCTCGTTTGCAGTACACAAAGCCAGGGTTAGGTTAAAGCAATGTGGCAACCCTGTCGGCTAATGATGAAGTCCTTTTGACCAATTAGGAGGCAAATGGCACTGGTCGCTGCGTCGGCGTTCGATTAATTGATAAAGCTTGGAGATATAGTGTTGCCCTTAATTAGAATTAAGCGTTCCAGCATCAACGCTGGAACTATGAGGAAGCAGCCATTGTCTAATTTCAAAATCTATCGCAATCGCTTTCAGGATGTGATACATTAACACTTCTCTTTGGCACAATTATAAAACTTACCAAAGAAATGTAGCAATATATCACATCCATCTGTCAAATGAAAGCGATTGCGATAGATTTTTAAATTAGACAATTAGCCCCCTGATTATCAAAAGAACTTGCGTGTCAGCTTCATAAATTCATAAAAATTTAAAAAAAGGAAGTTCGGTGAATTGGTTTAGATTTTTTTAAACATTAATATGTAATTAATTACGTTACATATTGAAAATGCTAGAGTCCATGTGAAATATGATAAAATCTTCTCTGAAAGCGCTGGTCTGCGCCGTCGTCGTCGTGGGCAATCACAAAACACGTTACTTTTATAAACAGTTTAATTTTCCAAGCCAAAATAGCCAAATCCACAATTATATGTCGTCGATAGTCTTTTTTTCCCAGGTCCGTCAATGTCAGTCATGCTAGCAGCGGTCGCGCTGGCGAGCGACTTTAGTCATCAAAAAGTCCATAACATTCACATTTTCTCATTTAATATAGTGCAACACTTCAAGCTCTTTGAAGTTACGAACCACTGTTGCATAGTAAAAGACAAACCAATTACATATTTGGTTTTAATTAACTTGAAACCGACGTAAGATAAATAGATACATGTCACAAGTGTCACAACTTGACAATACACGAAATAAAGTACCTATAGACAATAATAAAATCCAGCACTAGTAAAGAGGTTTATATGTCAACCACCAAAGTCTCCTCTTGAAGTATTTTTGTCTAAAACGGAAAGTATTTCAAAAAGTAAACAACTCGATAATAGAAAGAAAAATATTACCACAAGCAGCGTAGAATAAAACTTAAGCTAGCAAGTTGAGCAATCCGGTAATCTGCAAGTCGCAGTTGCAAGTATCTCGGCAAACAAAGGCCGTGTAATCAAGACGAGCGAGCAGAGCGAGCCGGGCGCGAGCGCTCGCTCGATAATTAGATGTAATCAGATATTTTCAGTAAACGCCTCGCCGCCCGTGCACTCCCTCTTAATGAAACAGAACCCCTACCAAGAGAACCTCTTAAAATATATACTTAGATTACGTGTTAACTCGATTAGAACGTATTTTTTCGTGTAATTGGTGCTATTCAAAAACAATTTAACTCTGTTTTTCCGCCTTTTTCCGTATAATTTATACAATACAAATACAATTCAAAACAATATTTAAATATTTCAGGCAATGTTGTATGTAATCAATATTTTTGTATTCTGTTCCCAATTAGTGGTACGCGTACGCGAGGTTGCATCAAGGGGTTTGCGCCAGCGGACTAAAATCTATGAAACAAGCATTGCGCTCAAAAATGGCACTTAAGGTTATTTCTACATCTTTTTACTGCCTTTTTGACTACACAGGACGTCATTTCTAAAAAACTCTCTGTTTTCTGTTACAATACAAACTGCAATTATTGTAAAGAACGCTAACTTCTGTCACCGGGCTTCTATCACCGGGTTTCTGGCCCTACTAAATGCAGTGCGAGTTGTCAGTTTTTAGCTCCGTGGTGCCATTTTTCAGCAATATTTGTTTTCAATTACACTTTCATATATTTTAGTTCGTTGGTACGCGCAGCAATTTGGTGTACATGATTTCATATATCTGATTTAATTTTTTATTTATCATTCCTACAATAAGGGAAGTACGCGAGTTTGAGGTCTTTCTTGGAGGGGTACGTAAAAAAACTCATTGGTAACCACTGAATTAGAGCATTGAAAAACGTTTATGCGATAGATAAATTAAATATTTTAAAATTGAATGTTTTTTTCCTTTCGAGAACTAATAGTAGGGGTGGTCTCTCGGTAACCCGCTAACCAGTCTGGCGGACCCCAAACTCCCTCCCCTGGCCTCGGCTGGTTCTTGCGCGTTTATCTTTTTAATTGTGCCACCCTTGGCGACGCTCGTTATTTGCTTGTTAGATTTATCGGTTCGATTGCTGATCTTATATTCTAAGATAATTCACTGATGTCGTATTTACGCCCTTATTGATAAACCAATCACTCCAATCAAGTTTGATTTAATTCAATGTTTATTTACCGAAAAATATACAAATATACAACTGAAACTTTACATACCTTCTTACCTAACACGTCAGCATAAGCTCCAGAGCTTTCTGTTTTTTAGGTATTATTATTATTATATTTTATTTTACATGTGAAAATTCCTACATAAAAAACTTAAACAACAATTTATTTGAACTAATTAGGAGTTAGTCAGTCGATAGGATATGGATTTTTGTGTTAATTTTCTTTACAGCTTATTTTATTACATCGCCATAATATGTAAGAAAACATTTCCATATAAACTGGTTGAGCTAATCACCCCTAAATTCTGAAGTAGTACTCCTATCCAGGTTTTTCTAGCCAATGGCTGAGTTAACCACCAAATTTTTTAAAAGGTGAAAACTCACCTTTGGATGAGAATTTGACATGGTGACTCGCCGCCTAGACGTTGTTGTTATTCTAGGAAAGATTTACAAAGCAGAAAGTGTCGTGAAATTTCACTTGTGTCATTGTTTCCAACGCTAAACCAACGTTGCCAAAACCAACGCTATCGCAAGGTATTAGAGCGCGTTTTACCTCAATCCGACATGGAAGAATTCACCAACTGACAGTTTTCCCGTTTTCCCTACCGTAGCATAGGTGGGGAAATGCGGGGGGTGCCTTGTTTTTCATTAGACGCTGATTATGAGCAGGCGACTGAACTGTTAACTTAATGAAGTATTCTGCGTGAAAAGTACTAACTTCGAGGTCTAAGGAGATAACTTCTTTATAAAACTATGGCTTATAAAAAGTGGAAGTTAAACGGAGACAAGCTAAACTTTCTTTGTACTATACTGCAGATCTTTTTACTATACCGCTGAATAAAATCAATGATGTTATTTAAAATTCTAATATCTTTGATGTTATGTGTATTTCACATATTACAAAGGTTGATGATTCAATTTGGTTGACTGTACATACATATGTACCTCTGTACTATAGATATATGAGGATGGAATGGAATGAGGCTGAAAAGGACAGAAAATAAAACAAAAATAAAATTTTAAAAAATGAGAATTATATTATTATAAAACTCGAGAACTGTTAAAATAAAGAGTAAAATTATTTCCAGATGTCTCAATATTATGAAGAGAACACAGACCATACAACAAATATTGAAGAGAATAATCATTACTGCCAATCTTTTCTGTCATCACAGAGAAAGCAATAACTAAAGCTGTCATATCAATCTGAACTGAACCAACACTGAACCCACCCACCCATAAAATAAAGAAAACCAATAAAACCAAATTCATAATGGGTAAATAATAATTATAAATGCAAAAAAAAACAATTCAACGGCCACATAAAATGATGTTAAATTAAACACATAATGATATTGTAAGTAAAGGTACAATGTGTTCACAAAAACACATTTCTCAGTTCACAAGAGTGACCCCCCACCACCCGTTCATTCGACAAGGAGTCGCACGCCGTCATTCTAAAGAAAACATTCACAATAAACATGGCACACTTTATGAAACGGACCTAGAAGAAATTAATGATAACATGAGAATAATATATGAAAATGATGAAAACAATGCCAAAGACATTGACTCAATCAGCACCTTCAGCAATAGTTTAAATGATGTATCAGCCGCTGAATCAGAGCTTAAAACAAAGCAAGCCACTGACGCTAGACTTAATGCAATAATAAACATTCTCAAAGATGATTCCTGTATTTCTGAGGGACAAGAGTACTTTCTCGATTCCTCTACTATTACTAATAAAATTTTCAAAATGGATAATGCAACTTCAATGATAAAGATTCCTATAATACCACAGGTTGCTATTGAAAGTAAGTCACATCACCTCTTTCTTAACTTAACTCTTAAATGTTTTTACTTATATTCTAAATAGGGTGAAGTATTTTATTTTCCCGTGACTTCATCTTTCCTTTTCCGTTATATTGATAACTATACAATAATTTCTTTTCAAGTGTTTCTTTTTTCATGAATTTTATATCTTTACGATAAAGTGCAGTGCACATCATTCAAATATCTTAATAAAATTCTTTCAAATAAGATTAAAATGGAATTAAATATTTAAATATTTTATTTTATATTATATAATATATTTTATATTATTTGAATACAATATTATTAATATAACCGTACCTACTTCTTTGAATATAAAGTCGATCATCTATCATCATCGCATACTTATATGTCTACTTTTTAAACAATTTCAAATAAATATAACAATATTTGATGATTCATAATACAGAACCAGAACGAAATGTTCCCCGAATGGACTGGAACAATTACCATCGTCTTGACGTTATACATACTTTCCTGGATGACTTGGAATATGATTATCCTTCGATTTGTACTACTGGATCCATCGGAAAATCTATTGAGGGTAGAGATTTGAAGGTATAAAATAGTTAAATTAAGTATTTCATTAAGGCTCCGTTATGCGAAATCACTTGTCTCTGTCTTTTTCTTTACGTGTAAAGAGTATGGAAAATAACCTCACTTCTGCACTTTTGCGATGTTTTTGTTGTTTTTTCATCATAGTCTTTAGCACAATTATCTTTCTTGGAAAAAAGTTATTGGAGCAACTACACAGTATGTAGTGTATATTGAATTTTTTATGTAGAATGTTTCCCCTATGATTTACACCAAAAATATGACCCGTGACAAGCGCTTTTGATGATATTCTGTTTTTTTTTTACAATCATAATGTGAGGTTTATACAACATTTAATACTTGTAGCTACTAGATAATCTCTTTAGCTTGCCGTATGTTTTTTTTTGTGGCTACAACTTTACGTTACTATATAAAAATATGGCCCGCGCAAACCATGTTTTCCTATCATGCACCCTTAAAATTAACATTAAAAAGGCGAAGATTGAATGGATCCTATTTGCTAGTGGTCAAATATTGTTGAAATATTAACGTTCATACTTGTATCATTATGAAATAGTAAATTTAACTTTACTGACTAAAAAAGTTATTTTAATGTTATCTAATTAAAATTAACAGATCCTAAAGATTTCAAACAGCGGCGCTAATAACAGCAGTGTATGGATCGACGCTGGTATACATGCGCGTGAGTGGATCGCGCCCGCTGTAGCCACTTACATCGCCAATCACATTGCGAAAAACTTTACCGACTTGCCAACTAGCATTACTAATAAAGACTGGCAAGTTACCCTTATCCTTATTAATATTATATAGGAAAATGCGAAAGTCCGTTTGCTTGTTACGCTATTGAACTGATCATCGTGACATTTTGCATACACTTTCTCAGGGGTACAGAGAAGGACATTATGGTACCTTTCATTTAGAATAAAGTACTGTTCCCGAGGGATAGGAAAAATAACTTTCCACGTAGACGAAGGCGCGGGCGGTCGCTAGTTTAATATATTTGTTAAATAATTAATTACGGTGTTTTAAAAAATATACCCGTATTTGATATTATTATCACACATTTTGCGACTTTGTCACTTGTCCACAGAATAAGTTCTAACTTGTCCCTATCCCTACAAAAGTATCCCACTGGTGAGAAAGAGTGGAATCTTTTTCCATTTCTTGAAAAATATTGTGTATAATTTAGGTACTTCCTGCCTGTGGTGAACCCCGATGGGTATGAATATTCTCACACGACGGATCGCATGTGGCGGAAAAGCAGGGCTTGGTACCGCGGCGAGTGCGTTGGAGTCGACCTTAATAGGAATTTTAGGTAAAAATTAAGCAACATTATAACAAATGGCCATCTACCAATCCGCATGGAAAACCGTGGTGGGTTGTTGCCAATCCATCCAAAAGGAAAGGCCTGGCCCCAGCATTAGCAGCAGGGGGTCTATTACGAAAAGTTTCACGCGATACACGCAGCTGCGTCCGTGCTTCGTTATGATTGTTTCCTATTACAAAGCACTTGCGTATGCGATATCGCAAAGTGATTGCGTAAGTTTGATATTTTTTTTTCTAGCGTATCCGACATCATTCGTTCAATAGTCTTTGGGCTACGATCGCCAAATTGAAAATGTGTTTAATGGCCACAACCGACGAACTGCGCGACTATCGTGATTCGTGACCAAGTGACTGCTTTACGCAATTGCGTATGTTATTTTCGTAATAGGCCCCCAGATCAGATACTTATTAAAAAAAATCTGATTGAAGATAATATTTATTGGCACTTTCGCATAATTACTGATTATAGATGATTACTGAGGCGACGATCTTGTGAAAGCACCATAATGCTTCGAAGTAAATTTTTGTTTTTTCTATCAAAAAAAAAACTCTGTTATAGTTTGAAAATTATTGTTAAAAATAAGATCTAAAATATATTCTTAACCAAAGGCAGTCCTAAATCAATTTACTAATATGAACTAGAAACATGAAGTTTATATTTGGTCATTTGGCTAATAGTTGCGGCTGGGGTGGCAAAGGATCGTCAGAAGTACCCACAAATGTATTCTACCGAGGACCGAAGCCCTTCTCCGAACCAGAGTCATCTGCAGTCAGAGTAAGACATGATAAGGATCAATTGCATCTGTATCATTGATACAGTATAATTGTGCATTCGACTCTACATTTTGCTTTTCCTCATGCATACATTTCAATTCATATCTATCAAAGTGTGAACGTACATTCACTTAATAATACAAAATACGTTATTATCATTTATCAGTAATGTCTCGTTGATACCAAAATCGTGCCATCAACAATGAGCGCCGAGATTAAACTGCAAACAGGATTTAGCCGTAAATCAATTCCATTGCACCGGTTTTATATCATTCTGTTACATTCAATTAATTCTCTATTTGCCATTAAAATTCTTCATTTTAGCTGACGTGTCGGGTTACCTTACAATTTGTCATTAATCTAACTCAAATAATGATTTGTGATGGACTAAATTATATCTGTGATACCTATACAAAGTTATTAGATGTAAATGGCGTTGGTATTCAAGACATTTATTATATTCTAAAGATAGAGTAATAAAGTTAATAGAAAAAACTATTTTTAAAATAAGTTATCTTTCAATTAAAATACAGTTCTACTATCTGGTTAATTTTTGAAACCATCTACTGAACCTAAAAATAATTTTCAGGATATGTTGATAAATGCCGGAATATCCTTTAAGGTCTACATTACACTGCATAGCTTTGGACAAGTTATTATATTTCCATTCGCGCACAAAGAAGAATTATGCCCGGACTACATTCGATTGCTTGAAGGGGCAACAGTTATGTCTAAGGTTAGTGTATTTATCTAAAGGCTATTTTTAAAAACCCCAATACCAAAAGGTTTTGTGATAAAGAATTGAGAAACTATGACTCTGATAAGCGTCTGAACAGTCATTAGCAAATGCTATTGAGGACTTAATTACCAATGACGTATCTACTGATAAGATTATCTTTCTTTAGGCAATCAACGACTGGGATGGCAATATATACAAAGTTGGTATATCCAAGGATGTGATGTACGGGGCAGCTGGCACTAGCTATGATTTTAGTTATGGAATAGCAGGCATTCCATTTGCATATTTGATTGAACTCAGAAAGCGAAACCAAAAGTTTAAACCGCCAAAAGAAGAAATAGATGAAACGGGGAACGAAATACTTAGTTGTGTTAAAGCATTAATGGAATTTGTAGACGAAAAATATCCAATGCTGTAATGAGTCGCTTCCAAAATTAGTAAAAGTTTAGAAATTAAGCATGAAAGTGAAGTCATCGTTATATGAAACAACGTTGATAATAGTATCCCAAACAAAAACTTCATTGAGGTGATTGCAAGTTTTTTGTCTGACTAAGATAAGCTTTTGTTGCTCCTAGGCAATCTACGAGAGCAGTGGCAGTTTATACAAAGTTGGCATTTCTAGGGATGTCATGTACAAAGCCTCTGGTACAAGCAATGACTTTAGTTACGGTGTCGCCGGCATACCATATTGTTATCTGATTGAACTCAGAAGCAAACAACACAAGTTCAAATTGCCTACAGAAGAGATCGAAGAAACTGGAATGGAGATTGTTAGTGCAATGAAAGCCTTAGTGGATTTTCTAGATAACGAAACAAAATGTTTCAAGCTGCAAAATACTAAGAGTGATTGGATAGACAATAGATGTTAGTGATGATCTATGATTTAACAAATCTTATGCATTCGATAGGTAAGTACTTTTATTTATTTTATAGATTCTAGTCAGCAAATTATTTAATCGTTAACTGGTAAATGCTCCAAGGGTAAACCTTTATGCCGCTTTTTTACCAGTTTTCAACAGAATAAAAAGTTGCAGTAATTTTTTTCGTCAGAATAATATTGTTGATGATGCGCAGTCTTCGTGCGCAGTGATTACAAGCTCTAGATGACACATCCTCCTGCAAAGAGATTAGAAATTGAGTCTGACAATGTCAGTCATGTCATTTTAAAATGAAATAAATTACCAAAATTTTTAGTGAATCTTTAAAACCCATAAATAAATATTAAATCATATTAAATTAAATCTATCAAAGTGGCACCACTTCGCGAAAGGTCTAAGACTCAAGTATGGGAGGTAAAATTTACTAGGGAAGGTCAGAGATACTTTGTAAAATCTTTGGACACACTTGGAGGTATCTTTACACTTTTTATAATTTGATTACCTACCTATTTTTACAATATATTTTAAAGTATTAATAATTTATTATTAAACAACGCATTTTAAATGTTTAATATATTTAACTTTATCTGAATACTAGAATTATTAGTGGCGTTCGCTAAGTTCCAAAGACTTCTTTGTTGTATTCTACTAAGTTCTGTCGGATAGCCCTAGCTACTAATTACTCTTTAAAGCTCCTATAGCTCTCATGAGGGCGCCAATTTGAGGTCGATGGGAACCTTATTCACTACGGCAATTTATTCTTGAGATAATATAATAATAGTAATTTTTTAAATATTTACTTGGTTTACGAGTAATAAAAATAAAAGTAGTGGCGGCGCTAGTTTCACTACCTACGCTTAACCTGTTGCTAACTGGTTAAGCGAAGCGACGGTGTTGCCCATAGTACTTCTCAAGTGTTTCAATGAACCTCAAACACTATACTTTCCAGCCATAAACATTTGGAAGGAAGAGCGAAGCACTATGGATATAATGGTGGAAGGGCCCAGAGCCGGCCAAGTGGCAGGCATGCTGCATGAAAGAGAGATACCGTACTCCATCGCCATTGGAGACGTGGAACTGATGATGGCGAGAGAGAAAGGAGGCACCTCGTCGAAAGTTCATTCGCCCACGCTAAACTCTGCAAAAAATCGTAAGATACGGTTATTTTAATTATTTAGCTACTGCTTGACGACTGAATGACGCAATAGCAGTGATACTGCCTTTTGTAGCAAAGACCCCGGGCTCGAATCCTAGTATTCATCATAATTACATTATGATGAACGTTAGCATTTGATTTCTGGAGTCATTAATCAATATCTGTTTTTATCCGTTACTCAGCTACCAAATATGGTACATCATTTCAATATTTGTAATAACAAGCTTTGTTCATTTGGAATGAAATGATAGAAATAAATAAATAAATAAATAATTGACAACATCACATACATTGCTCCGATTCCAAAGTAAGTAGCTAAAACACTTGTGTTATGGAAATCAGAGACAACGGTGGTATCACAAACACCCAGACCTGAGACAATATTGAAAAGTTAATTTTCTACATTGACCCAGCCGGGGATCGAACCCGGGACCTCAAGAGATGGTGACGTCAAATGAAATGATATTGTTTTGAAAACAATGTTATTTTACTCTAGGAGTCTCTGAGCTCTATAGACGAAATTGTATTGTTTTCGTAGAAAAAAATAGATGTGAATGAGAAAAAATAGTTTGTGTAACAAATAACAAGCATTAGATAAAATCGATTATTAGCACTTGATCGGATTCGCAAAAGGTCGGATTCTCATTTTGCCGGACGATAGTCATAGAGTAAAATTTACTTAGTTATATCTGTACTGAATACGGCGAAATGAGAATCCGACCTTTTGCGAATCCGACCAACTGCGAATAATCCGATAAAATGCCACATCCAATTAGAAGGTAAAATGAGTTCAAAGATCTCCTTAGCAAAAGTTGTTATCAACGGTAGGAATAAGTTCATAATTATATCAAATTATCAATTCAATAAATCAAATAATACCTATTCAATTTTAAATATTGTAGGTTTCAAGTCTTATAGGAAACGCATCCCATCAACACAAATATTTTTTTAAACCTGCAATAATTCATGTTAATTAACTAATGATGATGGATCAATAGACAAAATATATTAGGTTAGGATTAAGTTATATTATAATGACATATTTTTTTAATAATTGCTTTTCAAAGACTTATTTAAGTACTTAAGGTGAAACTAATTACAGATAACGAAATGTTACTAATTATTGGTCTTAATTGTAACATTTTTAATTTAAAAACTTTTGTTGTCTTCTTACAAGTCAGTCTTCCATTTGGTTCTGTGCTGTTTGGTTGTTTAGTAATAATGGTAGCTACAAATATGGAAAACCTTTCAGGTTTGGGAATAGATTGGAAAAATTACTACAGATTGGATCCGATCTATAATTTTATGAACAGCCTAGTTAAGGAGTACCCCTATTTGTGCTCGGTGAAAGTTATTGGGAAATCGGTTGAAGGTCGAGAGATAAGGGTAAGTGATTTCAAGTCAAGTCAAAATTTCTTTATTCAATTAAACTTCATAATTAAGCACTTTTGAATCGTCTATAACATTTCTTTCTATCCCCCTTACTAATAAAGATTGTTAAGCAGATATATGGCCAAATACTCAAACGAATTTTAAAGTTAAGGCCACCTTAAATTCAAAAAAGTTGTCAGATTTGACAGAAAGTCTATGAAACTGACAGCTTCCTTAAAGTTAAGGAGACCTTAACTTAAGATTTTAGCTAAGAAGCCTTTGAGTATTCGGACGTTATAGTTACACAGTGTTTTGTCACTTTCTTTTCAATGTCAAACTCAAATAGTTTGACAGAGAGTAACCATTGTGTAACTATACATCTGCTATACAATCTTTATTAGTAAGGGGGTATATGTATGTATAGTGTCTATATCTCTTGGGGCCTGTTTCACAGGTTCCTTAGTTGACAGTTGAAATTTTCAAAGAAATGTTGAAATGAATAGAAATTTTCATGTACTTACTTCTTAATACACGTGATATATTTATTGTGTAACGTATGACGATCGGTTGCTATTACTTTTTGTTCCGGCTAGGCACGTTCTTAGCATAGTTGCACGAAGGATGTTTGTACTTAGGTACCTAATGATAAAAGTAGTTGGTAGGTGATAAGACATCGAATTTATAAAAATACTAGCTGATGCCCGCGACTTCGTCCGCGATATTTTGCATAGTAGGAAATCACTTTTTAACAAGTTTTTTACTATTTTCCCTTGTCCCTGATCTAGTTACTAGAACTCGCTGTATGTGGTATCGCTAGAGCTAGCTGTTTCTTCAGAATGTTGCCCGTTTATTCGTTATACTTTCTTCGTAGATTTAGTGCATAGCGCGCATTCTTGATCCTGAATATTGCCACAGACAGAATACATAGTGCCTGTAATCTAGACAGAAAAAAATCTAGACAACGTCTAGTAAGCTAATATCGTCTTTATTGCAGCTGCTTAAAGTATCCAACGGCAACGACGGCAACGCTGGCGTGTGGTTAGACGCATCCATCCACCCGCGCGAGTGGATCAGCACTGCTGTCGTCACATATTTCGCCAACGCGCTCGTCAGGAACTTCCACAAGCTGCCCGACAGCGTCACCAATAAGGACTGGTTCGTATTTTTAATGATCATAATTAGTTTCTTTTATCATCGCGCAAGCTCGACACGACGGTATAACCATCTACCATCGGCGATTGTATGGAAGAACCATTAGGTATAACATTCATAAGTCAATAGAAATGTCCTCACCTGAAGCACGCGCTTTGTTTATGGGTTGTTAAGGAAGATGGGATGATGCGGAAACAATTAAATAATCATGCTCTACCCTAAAAAAATTAAACAAAACACTAACAAAGATTCCATTGATACCGTAGCACCGATCAGCATTCATTCATTCATTATGTTGTTAATTTATTTAACTTTTACAAAAATAAAATAGAAAAACTAAAAAACCCACATGCATCAAAAAACAAGTCAACTCAAAAGATGGAAACAAGATAATATATAAAGGCAAACTTAAAAAATATTGATGGTAGTGTTTAGATTAAAGGCAAACTTAAAACATATTGATGGTAGTGTTTAGAACTTTTGTTCATCATAATAACATGCAGTCGGAGGCATGCATAAAGAAAGTGACATTATGAATGATTTTACTTATCATTCAATTCTATGCCTCCGACTGCATGTTATTATGATGAACAAAAGTTCTAAACACTACCATCAATATGTTTTAAGTTTGCCTTTAATCTAAACACTACCATCAATATTTTTTAAGTTTGCCTTTATATATTATCTTGTTTCCATCTTTTGAGTTGACTTGTTTTTTGATGCATGTGGGTTTTTTAGTTTTTCTATTTTATTTTTCTGTTGACTTGTCTTTTTTTAGGCAGGCGGGTTTTTAATTTTTTAAATTTAGTTGTTTTTTATTTACGTCTTTTTAGTTATATTCTCCTTACAAATTACGTAGACGGTCTAATTCTTTAAAAGAATTTTCATCGTGTGGTTTAAATAAGATTTTTTTAGGGTCAAGACAACTGACAGCAAGCCCTGCGAGAGATCGGACTCTGCTTAAAGCCACGTAAGCTTGACCTTTAGCAAATAGGTGACTGCTCAAATCGACAACTGCCCGGTCTAAAGTTGTACCTTGCAATTTATGCACAGTCACCGCCCAGCATAAAATTAGAGGTAGCATACGTCGCTCGATCTTGCCTTTACCGCGTAAACCATCAAACTCAGACACAGAAGGTTCAATCCGAACATCAATACAAGAAGCTACCAATTTTCTAAATAATATTTTATCGATATCAAAGAGAATGTAATTAATCACTAATTCAGTAATAAGATATTCCTAAACACCCTATTCCTTAGTCTTAACTAAACTAGGTATGCTTGCTACAAAACCTAACAAAATCTACTTCTTTAATATTTTTTTCAATATTAATGCAAGTAAAGTAATGCAACACGCGTTCCAAATAATGAAAGTACTCTAGCTAGCTAGATGGAATCGTATTAAAATAATTATCAATTAAAAAAGTTGTTTATTGTTATAAAGACCATAAACGAGAATCGTTTCTTCTTATTTCTCGTTATCGTTTCTTCGATTCTTTTATTATTATCTTTATATTTTCAGTATAAACACAAAAGACGTTATATAATCTACAGAGAGCTAAACCATACCGAGATGTATTTGGCTACAACGCCATCTATTGATATGGTCTATGCAACTAGAAATCTATTGATGATGAATACAAAACCATACCGCGATGTACTCGGCTACAGCGCCATCTATTGATTAACTTAGCCGTGCCCTGCGGCATAGCCTGAGGCTTCGATCCCGAAGGATTTTGGGATGATATTATAGCCTATTTTCTCATCATGAATGTGGCTAACATACACAAACAAAATATAAATTTCTCATTGACATGTTTATAGCGGCCGCTCGCATTTGCGTAATATAATTTACTTTTTTTATTTTATTGTTTTTTTTTATAATTATATTATGGTCATGATATACCTTTTTGAAATCCTTATAATAAGCCCTTTAATTTGACACCCATATTGCAGTATTCTAAACAAAAAATTTTTTTTTCACTACGTATAATAGCACCGTACAGCCGCCATGTTGGTTTTTTTATAACGCCACCTTCTTAAGAACACTTGGGCTGAAAAGACCAATCTAACGATATCTTAATCATAGAAATCCGTTCAGCCGTTTGAAAGATATGAGGTAATAAAGAATATTACATACAAACATACATACATACAAACATACAAACATACAAACATACAAACATACAAACATACAAACATACAAACATACTTACAAGATACGCGCGAAACACATAACCCTTTCTTTGCAGTCGGGTAAAAATCCTGATTTTATCTCAGATTTAAAAAAAGTCTTGTCATATACAGGTACATTCTTCCAGTGCTGAACCCTGACGGATACGAGTATACACATACACATGACCGAATGTGGAGGAAAAATAGAGCTCAATACGGCGAATGTGTAGGTGTGGACCTCAACAGAAACTTTAGGTAAGTATTTACAATTAATCTTATTATTTACCACCTAAACAACCACCTAGTACCTACACTTTGTGCCATCTTTATTTCCTCCTTAAAAAATTGGTACTTAACCCTAAAATTACTTTCTAATGCGAAAAAATAATCTTTACATATCTTTACTGACCTTCTTATTTATTCAAGTGGCTCATGATCCCATCAAATTGCTTCGAATTACTTTTTTGTTAACGACGTTGTACTCATTAATTAATGTAATTAAACATTGCATTAATTGTTTTCAATATACAATACAGCAAAACAATAGACTAACCAATTTTAATTATGCTTTTAGTTATGGATGGGGTGAAAAAGGTGAAGAAGGATCTTCGGAAGACCCAGGCAATATTTTCTACAGAGGTCCAAAGCCATTTTCAGAACCGGAGACATTAGCTGTAAAGGTAATTAAAATTATATACACTATCAAAGGAATTTTAACCACAACAGCATAGTAACTTACCATCCAGAATTGCTAACAGCCCACCAAATTATTGTGTTTATTTTTAATTCCCAAAACTATCCATACTAATCCTTAATTACTAATATTATAAATGCGAAAGTCCGTTTGTTTGTTTGTTACGCCTTCACGTATTAACTACTGAACCGATCATCATGAAATTTTACATACTTAAACGTTATCAGGGGTACAGAGACGAACATAGGGATTAGGGTACCTTTCATCTAGAAAAAAAATATTGTTCACGAGGGATAGCAAAAAAAATTCCACGCAGACGAATTCGCGGGCGCCGCTAGTAGTATTATAAATACGAAAGTCCGCTTCTTTGTTTGTTTGTTCGTTACGCCTTCACATCTTCACTAGGTACTGAACCGATCATCATGAAATTTTGCATACACGTTGTCTAGCTAGGGTAAAGGACATAGGCTACCTTTCATCCCGAAAAAAGTACTGTTCCCGAGGAATAGAGAAATGATTGTCCACGCAGACTAGTTTCTAAATAAATAGTACGTCTTAGATACTCTTTCTTTCCAGAAAACAATCCTGGAGTCAAGCACAACGTTCAAGGCGTTCCTCTCGTTCCATAGTTACGGCGAGGTGGTAATATTTCCCTGGGGATATTCCTCAGACCCTTGCCCTGACTACGTGGAGCTACTTGAAGGTGGCACTGCTATATCAAAGGTAATAAATAAGTCATTTACTAACGTCCTACATAGCTTAGGTGTTTTCTATGGCACAACAACTTGTCGCTTGACTAAAGATAAGTTTTAATGATAGCCCAGGATATGTCACTGAGAACAAGAAAAAATGTAACATAACTATATAGGTAAATTACCAATATTATAAAAAGCTTGTCATTTAACATTATTATAAAATGATTGGCCCGTTTATTAAGTAGTCTTTCAGTATGGATTTGTAAGACCAATTTTTCGTAGTATGTGCGCGTTTTGATTGAGGTTTTCGTTAGTTTTTAGATAACTGTCTTTAGATTATCTGGGCTTTGGCGAGCAACCTTATTCGTGGTCTTTAAACAATATTTATCTTTATATTTACCTATAAGGAACTTGTACCTATGATATTGTTTTCTCCAATCTACAGGCAATCTTCGACACCAGTGGTCGCACCTACAGAGTGGGCAGTACCAAAGACTTGATGTACTACGCTTCCGGCACCAGCATCGACTGGAGCTACGCTGTGGCCAACATCCTCTATTCCTACATGATAGAACTGCGAGCTAAGCAGCACAGGTTCCTCCTACCCAAAGATGAGATAGTTGCAACCGCTGTAGAAGTATACAATGGCGTGATGAGACTCATGGACTTCATTGACAGAAGATGCACAGGTAGCGGTTCTTGTGTGTGTCCGAAATGATGAAAATATAGTTTACTGAGATCCGCTTACTCTTACATGATAGAACTGCGAGCGAAGCAGCACAGGTTCCTCCTACCTAAAGAAGAAATAGTTGCAATCTCCATACAACGGTGTAACAAGACCTCATCGATTCTTGTGTGTGTCCGAAATGACAAAAGTATTATTGACTTAGATGTTTTCGATACTCCTTTTGAGAGAACACAATCCAGATATCACATATTGCTTCTACACAAAGAAGATTAGTAACAATTTCAGCAGAAGTATCCTGTGTGTGAGTCGTGCATGGAATTCATCATAGATACGCAGAGGTAGCGGATTTTGTTTGCTTAAAATATGTCTATATTTTATCTTTACTTGTAAAGTACCAAGCTGTAGTGCCTATCTAAATTATAAGTTGAACAGTGAAAAGACTTAAGTAACTTCTACTTGAAATAGTAGAATAAGAATGTTTATTATTAATAAATACTTTTTAAACAAGGCTTTGCTTTTAACTTCCGTTTTGTTAAATTAATATCGTTTTATTTGTAGGTTTGTAAATAAAATTGAGATACAAAATCATTATTTACATAATGAGCCGGGGCATTCTGCCAGCGCTGTAAATAAAATTTAAATTAATTTAAAACAGCCTACTGCTTACCGCAGCGCTATCGGTGTCAATGGCTTGGAACACGTTTAGCAGACACACAAAATAATATAATAAAATTATTTATTACCCGTAGTACTAACATACTACTAGCACTTTTACTAGTACTTTTAGTTCATTCATTCATTCATTCTGGGGCACAAGCCGTCCCATGCCTTTCCTTTTGGGTGAATACGATGAATGGTGTCAGTCATCACCCGCCACGCGGGCCCAATGTGGATTGGTGAGTATTGCAAGGTACAGTACCTTGTAGTAATATTTACTACTGTACTAATGTAAGACTATTTTACAAATATTGTAGATGGCTTAGTCAACTGCGCAAACAACCCACTACTTAAATAAGACTTTAATTGTTGCAATTGTTGACAAACCATTAATAAAAAAATAAATGAAAAAAAAGACTGTTGTTATCTGGTATAGATGATAGAAGGTTGTTATATGCTATTTCGTATGTTTCGTACATTAATAAACAATAATTTTATTTAACGATAATTAAAATAGTAGATTTTTTTGATCCATCAGCTTTTATTGTAATTTATTTCAGTGTTATTGTTATGGAATTAAAATAAAAAAATATAATGAAAAATTTTGATAACTTTATTTACAGACTTTGCATTATCTTATAATACAGTCAACAATTTCATTAAACATTACGATTTGAAATTCACATTCATTTATCTAACGTAAAAACAGCTATCGACATTTACAACTAACTTAAATTCGTATCCAATTTTTTTCCAGTCTACATGGCAAGACTAGAAATTATGACTAGGTAGGTATATTGCACATCTTCTTGCCACTTGCCAACGAGGCTACTTGTACTTTGTTCTGCAATGAGGATCACTAACGATTTATGTTTAGTGGCTTATCAGAAAGCTTATGCCACCACATGATTAACTGTGAAGAATTTTTTTCGATATCTTTTAAACCTGAGAAGCTATACGAGCTAAAACGAGCTAAAACACTGTTATTTTGGGGGGGTCATTATGACGTCATCGAGACGTACGCGAACCTTATTTCGTACGGGATAAAGCACATTGCATTGAGCTTGGCATTTCCTTCAAAACCCTTATAACTCAACCATTTCTAAACGGATTTCAAAAATCTTTCACTTAGTTTCATAGCTATGAATATGTTTTTATATTATACCAATAAAACTATTGGATTCAAACCTGTTACTGATCCTTATTGTGCAACAAAAACATATTTTTTGAATAAAAATGTCTCATAATGGCAAAGGTATTTTAGTTTTTTTATAGTTTTTAGAAATGCCTTGTAAACTGAGCCTTATTTAACACTAAAATTTATTTTCGTAAAAACGTCTTACACCTTTTTTACACACCCGGACGGTAAACGAACCGAACACAATACACATAATTATTCGACGACATCCGCACCCAAAAAGTTTTGTTTAGTAAGGACGCCACACGTCAACCGGTCTCCTTTCTGAGGTAATCAGAGATTTGCTGCGCGTCCGAACTCCTTGGTCCGACCATTCTGGAGATGCTGGTCGCTTTTTTCCCGCACCAGATACAGTAGAACCTTCTTCTTCTCTGTCAGGGCTCGAACTGGAGTCTTCTTGGGGCGGTGGAGGTCTTAACCACCAGTCGTAACCACCATAGAGTTGCGAGTAAAGCCAGGCTGGTGGGGTTGGCAAGAGAGGAGAATTGAGGAATAGTTGCGCGGCTAATGCGCTGTGGAAAAGACTGGACGGCGGTGGGAGGGGTTGTAAGGGTTTTCTTGGTCTCGTGACGGATGTAAAAGCCCCGGGGCGATCATCTGGGGGAGGGCTGCTGGACGCTGTAACGGATATGTCGTCGTCTTGAGGGGAACCAGGGCGGGAGGTGGCCGGACTAGTCGTGCTGTGAGCGTGCATCGTTGTTGGCGTCTCTGATGTTACGTCTGCACAACAAAACAATGAATTGAAGATGTAGATAAAAAAATAATTTACATTTGCATGAGTATTCTTTGTTTCAAACTCTACATACTCTACATTATAAACTATCAAGATTCAAATAGAATCCTTAGTTTATAAATTATCCTTCTACAGTGTGTCTCTAAAGTGCAACCCCAAAAGGGAGTGAAACTAAACCATGAATAAATAATTGACTAAAAAAATATTAAGTACTAAATCATAAAGGGAACCGATTTCTTTGAAATTAAACCACATACTTGGTAGAAATAAAATAATGAACAGCTTAATAAAAAAAATAAATTAAAAAAATTAAAAAACCCGCCTGCATAAAAAGACAAGTCGACTGAAAAGATGGAAACAAGATTAAATAAATATTAAAGGCAACCTGTCATAATAACATGCAGTCGGAGGCATGCATAAAGAAAGTGACATTATGAATAATTGAATTATATGCCTCCGACTGCATGTTATTATGACAGGTTGCCTTTAATATTTATTTAATCTTGTTTCCATCTTTTCAGTCGACTTGTCTTTTTATGCAGGCGGGTTTTTTAATTTTTTTAATTTATTTTTTTATTTATCTCTTTTTAGTTATTATATTTTACGGTCATGATATACCTTTTTGAAATCCTTATAATAAGCCCTTTAATTGGACACCCATATTGCAGTATTCTAAAAAAAAATTTTTTTTTTCACTACGTATAATAGCACCGTACAGCCGCCATGTTGGTTTTTTTATAACGCCACCTTCTTAAGAACACTTGGGCTGAAAAGACCAATCTAACGATATCTTAATCATAGAAATCCGTTCAGCCGTTTGAGAGATATGAGGTAATAAAGAATATTACATACAAACAAACATACTTACAAGATACGCGCGAAATACATAACCCGCAGTCGGGTAATAATTATGTTGAACAAAAGTGCTAAACACTTACCATCAATATGTTTTAAGTTTGCCTTTAATCTAAACACTACCATCAATATTTTTTAAGTTTGCCTTTAATCTAAACACTACCATCAATATTTTTTAAGTTTGCCTTTATATATTATCTTGTTTCCATCTTTTCAGTTGACTTGTTTTTTGATGCATGTGGGTTTTTTAGTTTTTCTATTTTATTTTTCTGTTGACTTGTCTTTTTTTAGGCAGGCGGGTTTTAATTTTTTTTAAATTTAGTTGTTTTTTATTTACGTCTTTTTAGTTATATTCTCCTTACAAATTACGTAGACGGTCTAATTCTTTAAAAGAATTTTCATCGTGTGGTTTAAATAAGATTTTTTTAGGGTCAAGACAACTGACAGCAAGCCCTGCGAGAGAATTATGTACAGCGCCATCTACCGCCGAGAAGCGAAATGAGATGGGTTTTGCTTCTCGGCGGTAGATGGCGCTGCACGTAATTCAAGATTACTCAGAGGATTTGTCTGATTACTCATTTTTAATATTAATTAAATTTAATTAAGTTTCAATTGAAAAGTTTTTTATTTCCTCGCATTTCTTGAGAAAAGCACTATACAAGCCTTGTTCTGGAAGCTACTTGCATTGCCTCGAATGATTAAAGCCCTCGCTTGCGGCTCGGGCTTCAAACCATCCTCGACAATGCAATCGCTAGCTTCCCGTTCACGGCTGTAATGTACTATTATCGATATCAAAGAGAATGTAATTAATCACTAATTCAGTAATAAGATATTCCTAAACACCCTATTCCTTAGCCCTAACTAAACTAGGTATACTTGCTACAAAACCTAACAAAATCTACTTCTTTAATATTTTTTTCAATATTAATGCAAGTAAAGTAATGCAACACGCGTTCCAATTAGATAGATGGAATCTAGTATAATAAATAATGAATGTACTCTAGCTACAGCTAGCTAGATGGAATCGAATTAAAATAATTATCAATTAACAATTAAAAAAGTTTTTCTTCTTATTTCTCGTTATCGTTTCTTCGATTCTTTTATTGTTATCTTTATATTTTCAGTATAAACACAAAAGACCTTATATAATCTACAGAGAGCTAAACCATACCGAGATGTATTTGGCTACAACGCCATCTATTGATATGGTCTATGCAACTAGAAATCTATTGATGATGAATACAAAACCATACCGCGATGTACTCGGCTACAGCGCCATCTATTGATTAACTTAGCCGTGCCATGCGGCATAGCCTGAGGCTTCGATCCCGAGGGATTTTGGGATGATATTATAGCCTATTTTTTCATCATGAATGTGGCTAACATACACAAACAAAATATAAATTTCTCATTGACATGTTTATAGCGGCCGCTCGCATTTGCGTAATATAATTTACTTTTTTTATTTTATTGTTTTTTTTTATAATTATATTATGGTCATGATATACCTTTTTGAAATCCTTATAATAAGCCCTTTAATTTGACACCCATATTGCAGTATTCTAAAAAAAAAATTTTTTTTTCACTACGTATAATAGCACCGTACAGCCGCCATGTTGGTTTTTTTATAACGCTACCTTCTTAAGAACACTTGGGCTGAAAAGACCAATCTAACGATATCTTAATCATAGAAATCCGTTCAGCCGTTTGAAAGATATGAGGTAATAAAGAATATTACATACAAACATACATACAAACATACATACATACAAACATACTTACAAGATACGCGCGAAACACATAACCCTTTCTTTGCAGTCGGGTAAAAAGAGACTACAATGACTTAAACTGTGCTTTTCGTAACTGCTACTGTTGTTTTCAATAATCTCTTGGAATATATTTTTTTCTGTTTTTTTTTCTTGATAATATAGTCTAGTTTCACCTCCTTTCGAGGTTGCACTTTATCGAGGGACACACTGTATTATGGACACTTGCCTGTCTCATGTGGAGGTGGTGGTACAGGCGGCTGCGCGTGCGCAGGCGGCAGAACGTGAGGTGTAAAGTGTGCGTGAGACGGCAAGAGTGGGGGCGGATAGTGCCTCGCCAACGCCCCCCACTCGCCTCCAGGTAAGCCGGCCAGCTGATGTGCAATACCTGATGGGACAAGATAAATCTTAGTTAAGTACCAAGAACTACCTATAATCAGACGTTATGCAGACTTCTGCCTTATGTTTCGATCTTATCTAACATAACATAAAATATTTATTGTAAGTGAGTAAGGGTTTGCTGAGCTGTAGGGCTTTCATTAAGAGCACATTGAACAGTTATCCCGTGTCTTGTCTATTGTCAAGGCGCTGAAGACAAACCCATCGAACCTCACCAGCTCCGCATACGGCCAAAAACGACCGCTAACACGTGATGATCTATCACGTCTACATATTGTCTACTATCCATTCAACAAGATAAAACCAGTATGAATTAAATAATAGGTTCTTAGCTCGGTAATTAAACACACCGTGTCCCAATCTAAAATTCGTTTACTCCTGTCTCTTTCTAGGGCCATAATCCTTAACCTATTTCCATCGAAACCAATCAACAAAACAATAGCACACTTATCACCTAACGCTCGACTACCTCGAGAGTCGAGATGCTTAGCGCAGTCATTAGAATATTTAAATAATGAGTGATTCCCTCCCACACCCCTCCCGTAAGCCCCTGCCTTATCTCTCGCGGCACTCCTCAATTGTTTGTACCGAGTTTCAGATGTTGGATACGTGTCAACGAATACGTAGGCGTAGATATTTCAAAGGTCACGTAATTTGACATTTACTGAGGAATCCGAAAGGAAGAGTCTATTAGATATTGATTTAGAGATTAATAAAGATCATGTGGAATTTGAGAAAATTGTGATGCTACATAATTTAGACCAAAAATATATGTCCAGCAAAGACTTTAAATCATTGATGTTTTGTGTTGCAGTCTGAAAATTCAATTTCCCGAATAATATTTCATAAGAAACATGTTAAATGTTTTTCTTTTTAACAAAATGAGCTCCAGACAAAAATGAAATCGACTCTTTTTTCCGTGGGAAAAAATATTAACCCTTATCAACTTCGCACTTAATAAAAAACGTCTTTTACAAAAACCATTCGCAAAATATATAGGAAATGTGTTTCGGTGTCATAATTTCCAGTTGACATTTTTAAGCGCATAAATTAACGAAGTTTGCCGGCGCCGCGACCCCGTATATTCGACTTAACCCTTTAGCACCCACCTTGGGTAATTCCCACCCCCTACCCAACCCTTTCAGCAATAGAATAAATTACAGACCGTTTTATGTCGCAGATACCGACGCTACGAAAATGTTAAACACATTATTTTGAATCCAACCGCTTAGTCTTTATAGGTAGTGCTTTATGAGTTCGGTGCAATTAGAGAATAGCTGCTTTTTAGGATTACCGGTTAAGCCGGTACGAAGGTTCGCTTTTACGATAACAATTTGAGATATTGAATCGCGAACGAAGGGTTGAATGGCTTATGTTATAGTTTGTAATGTTTATTGTTTGTTCATAACGTTAGATGCATCCTTTTAATCACTTATATGCTAAACTTGATATTATTATGATCCCAGACGGTATAAAAATAATTATTTTTCTTTAAGTTACAAATAACAATTACTAATTATTCTGACTCTAACTTTTATGACGAGCCGGGATACTTATGTCTTGTGGAAACAAGACATAAGTATCCCTCCCTTCTTCATAATCTTGTTCAGTTAATAAAAATTAAAAAAGCTACGTGACACAACAATTTTAATAAGTACCTTCTTGGCTCCAGACATTCTAAGCTAAGTCGCTTGCCTGCCCCAGGCTCTCGCAATATCCGCATCGACCGGATGCGACAAAAAAAACAACGGGCCAAGATTACTCACGAAGGCATTATTTTAAGGTGGAAAAGAAAAGCTAATGCATAGACGGTTAAGATAGGAACAATGCGCTTAAGAATGAAAAGAAAGAACTCAGTTTTACATGTGTATGCAAACTATTTCTTGAAAGAAAGACTAAATTATGGATAAAAAATGCGTTAGTATTTTTGTTTTTCTAGTTTACTAGTGTTTCGGTTCGTTATGTAAATGTAATAATAAGTACTAATCATTAAAAAGAAAACATCTCAAACTGATAAGGAAATTATTCAGAGTTAGCAGGATTAGCTGTGTGGAAAACCATAATACCTAGTTGTTCGCTTTTAATCTTATTATATCTGCTTACTGCTCAAAAGAAAATAGGGGCCACCATAATGATTTCCCATACAAAAGAGCTAATTTCTGACACACGGCGAATACAGTAAATTATACAGGAAATACAGTAAATTCAAATAAAATCTAATTTCATAGGTACTTCAAAAAACATAAACCGAATGGAGATTTCACCGTGCGCGTCTTTAAATGTTGCCAACTGTTGAAAACTTGGTACTATTCGACCAAAAAAGCAATGTAGGTTCATAAATGAACAGAAAAATATAGTGTATGAACTCTTTTATTAATCTATATAATGAACTTTTTAATTAAGTTAAGTTAAGTTAATCTTTAACGAAAACTTTCTTAATAATTTTGATTTCTGTCCTGAAAAAAAAACATGCTCCAGAAAAAAACAAGTTTTTTTCACATTTTTTTCCACGTTAGAAAAATAGTCAGTTTTTTATGCAACAGCACCACGCCAAATAAACTGCACTGCAAAATACATAGGTAATCGTAATTATTTTATCACAGCCACCACCGCAGTGCAATTTTACCTCGTGTGATTTCAACTAAACATTTTTATGAATTTTTTTCTCGCAGTCGATGATGACTGTTTACTTCGGTGTTTTTATCTGTGATCTGTCAAACATTTGAAAAATTAAAGGTTTCGTTTCATTTCGTATTCCCGATGGAAGCAAGGGAAAGGGCAACTCCAGACGATTTGCATTCGTTAAAAATGTCGGGATTCTTTGTGTTGTGTGCACGATGTGTAATCGCAGTATACTGCGACCACTGGCAATAGTGTAAGTACCGCTTTATTGCTCACTACTTTGGGATTTGAATATGGAAAATTACTTTTCAGCAAAAATAAGTATATATCTATAGTAGTTTTAACCGATAAACCTAATTTTGTTACTACTCTTGCAGATAGAACAAAATAATAATCATCATCATCATAACAGCCGCACGACACCCACTGCTGGGTATAGGCCTCCCCCAAGGATCTCCACGATGATCGGTCCTGCTTGGCCCGCATCCAGCGCCTTCCCGTGACCTTCACCAGATCTTGTCGGGGGCCTACCCACGGAGCGTGTCGTCTGGTGCGCGGTCGCCATTCCAGAACCGCCCCGCCCCAACGGCCATCAGTTCTTCTCGCTATGTGTCCAGCCTACTGCCACTTCAGCTAAGCAATCCTTCGAGCGATGTCGGTTACTTTAGTTCTCCTACGGATCTCTTCATTTCTGATTCGATCATAGAGGGAACAAATTAATACAGGTACCTACCTATTTTGATAACATTCACTAGCCTTTTTTCATCCAAGATAGATAGATAGATACCATCTGTCCATATCGTATTTTTTTCACTTCTTACCGAATAGTAAATTGTAAAACAAAAGCCAACGAAAAACAAAGAAAGAAAAACAAACAGTAGTAAATCTTAAATTCCATTAAAGTATCAAGAGTGAGGGTCGGCGTACAGTAGCGGGATTGGCCGCATCCGAAGACGTGCCAGTGCGCTACATTGCGCCCGTCGAAAGGGGTTTTTTCTCCGTCGACTTTGAAAAATCGCGCCGCGCCGCTAGAGGGTTCAACCCGAACGTTTTAATGCCATTTACTAGATTGCGTCTTGCATTTTTCCGCCCGATACTACAGCGCTAATCTGCGAAGACGACCCGGATTACACGGATAAAAGTATCCACGTTTTAGTGTGATTCCGATGGCTTGAAAGGGTGGAATTTTTTAACGACTTGCCAGTCCCCGCGGTGATTAGAAAAGGGTTGGGAAGAGCACTTTCGAGTAATTATTTCACATTTCTCCGAACATCAATCTGAGTGGTGCTTGTCTGCCTTTGTCTCTGCTCTCTAGACTGAATAAGTACTAGATGCTAGTCACTTACAGCCTTTTAGATTTCTCACACCAAAAAGTTGCAATCATGAATCAAGAAACATCAACACAAGTGACAACATGCGGGATTCAAGAAAAGCGACGCGAGCTAATATTTGTCACTTTCAAAGATAAATTAGAAACTACAAAGTTGTTAGTTTGGAATTCGTAAACGTTACCCGTTAAACAAAATAACTTACAAGTTAAATTAATTTACATAATTTCGTATTTCACTTACAACTTTCACTTAGTTGTAAATGGTAACGAGAATTTAAGCTTTTGGTGACAACTTGTAAAACTTTTAATTAAATGTCTCTCACACATGTTTTAATGGGTGTAGCAGTAATCTAAAAAAATTCTAGAATCTTTATTCTATTTTAGATGAGAAAATCTTATTTTTCTGCTTTTAGTTAGGCCCGTATTTACTAGGCGCTCTCAACGTTGAGAGCTATTTTGAGATCATACTTAAGATGCTGTTCTTATACTTAGCAGCAACTCAGGTATGATCTCAAGATAGCTGTCAACGTTAAGAGCGGTTTATAAATACGCGCCGTGTCCGTAGCTAATTGCCTAATTAAAAACTTCACCATCGAACAATTAAATGGTAGTTCATACTGCTCATGCACAGAATATTTAATTGGTATTGAGTTTAGATCTGGCACGAGTGGAGTTGCAACATCATGACGTCATAAATCCAGCGCAACCCCGTTTTGGCAAGTATGAGTAGTGGCTGGCTGACGTCACAGGGAAGCAAGACTGATGCCTTCCGTACATCATAAGGTTAATAAGAGGGCTCGAGGCTAACGAGCACGCTTTGTCAACGCGCCTTAACCCGCCCGCCATCTTGAACGCCATGTTGGATTTCAATCTGCTTAGCGCTTAATGAATTTGCGTCTATTGATTTTGTTTTACCCCTTTTTGTTTTGCTTAATTAACCTTTCGGTGTAGAAAAGTAGCTGTGACAAGAGGGAGCCGAAGGTTAGGATAAGTATTATGTTTATAGTAGAGTTCATTTATTAAGGGGCTTTGACCGGACTCTTAGGAAAGTACGGCTTGGTAATTAATTTGGCGATAAATACTTACAGTGGTGGCAACGTTGGCAACGTTACGTTGCTTCCTTTAGAATTGTCATTTTGGGTTAGTACTATATATTCTGTAATTTTGGCAAAAATTATGTATTTATACTTAGAATCTTTTTTTATCTTTACAGTGCAGTTTAACCACAAATTTGTTATAACCATAAACTTAATAGTATAAATAAGTTTATGGTTATTACTTATTATTGATGAATGATATGAAACCAAAGATTTTTATTCTCGATTTGAATGATACCTTTCAGGCTGTGCATTGTTTTAGTAACTTTTTTATTTTTTCATTGTTAAAAAAGTTAATTGGTTACAGATGAAGAGTTTTACTACAGCCCGTGTTACAACTCGTTGCATCCACATTTTAAGGAGTCTCCATTAAGTCAACAGTCTCACATCATCGTATTCATTCATTTAGCCGTTTACATTGGTCGTAAAGCGAATCACGCCGTACAAAAGACTATATGAGGTGGGTGGGACATTTAAAATTTACAAATGCGTAATTATGCACCCGCATTGTCGCGTCTGCGGAAGGGTTATGGCCTCCCCCCTCCCCCTTTTCCCCAGAATCCGGGGCTTCCGGGCCTAATGCTATATTTAATTTTCTCTAAGGCTCCCTCATTAATAATGTGGAGGCAGCGACTTTAAGTGGCGCTCACACGGTGCCGTGAGGAGCTAAGATGTGCGAACGCATTTTTGAGCAGGCAAGTTTGGCAAAGTTACATCACAATGATTTTTACTCTTGAATTTTTTCTTTGTTTTTTTATGAAATTAGAGTTAAGTTGTTTAACACAAGAGTTATTTTAGCTACATATTTTTATTTACAACCAATCTAAAAATAAAAAAATAATCCTTGCAGACTAGAAACTAAAAAATTTCAGCAGACTGCGATAATAAGTTATTAGAATAGTTAGTTACTAGTTTATTCAGTTCTTTTGTTTTTCTTTGGTTAATCTTTTCGTAAGTTTCAAAACTTTTTACACTATTATCGGCAACTTCTTAAATTATTTTTTCGGTAGTTTTCGAAATAAGATGAATTAAGAATACTTCGGTTGAGATAGGAGATTAATAGTAGATTGTACAACAAGTGCATAAAATGGGTTTTATGTACGAGTTATACACTCTGCTTTTCACTTCGACTGTGAGGAAATAGGAAATTAAACTTTTTTTTTCAACAATATTGAAAAAGAAGTGACAAATTATATAATTTTGGAATGTGCTCATCAAGGCCTTTCATTTGATACCCATATTCAAAAATTGAAATAAAAAAATTTTTTCTTAAATTTTTGTGACAAATTACATATTTTTGGGACGTGCTCATCAAGGGCTGTCATTTGATACCCATATTCAAAAATTGAAAAAAAAATTTTTTTTTGTTCATTTTTAGTGACAAATTATATTATTTTGGAATGTGCTCACCAAGGCCTTTCATTTGATACCCATATTCAAAAATTGAAAAAAAAAATTTTTTTTCTTAAATTTTTGTGACAAATTACATATTTTTAGGACGTGCTCATCAAGGGCTGTCATTTGATACCCATATTCAAAAAATAAAAAAATAAAATTTTCTTAAATTTTAGTGACAAATTATATAATTTTGGAATGTGCTCATCAAGGCCTTTCATTTGATACCCCTAATCAAAAATAGAAAAAAAAAAATCATCAAGGTTTCAAAAATTTGAAAAAAAAAAGTATTAAACATGGACTATGTATAAAAATTAAGAAAATAACAAGTTTATTTAACTAAGTTTAATTGCGTCTGGCTGTTTACCTGACGACCTTTGTCTTAAAATCTGAACTTAGACGAAGATTTTACTTTATGCTCTAGAGCATGAAAAGCGATTTTATGCAGCCTATACCCAACATAACGACGAACTTTACGAGCATGAGAAGTGAAAATTAATTTTATTTCGTCAGTTGAGTTGCGAAAACAATTTGGGGTCAGTTAAGGGGAAAAATAAAATGCATCATTACATGATTATACCTAGATAAAACTATTACTTTTTTGGTTAAGAAGAAGCAACCTTATTTTCTGTTTAAATACCGTATCCATAGTCCATAGTATTGTAACCCGAGACCAAAGTTGTGTCTATAAGAGCTCGCGAGTGTGGATAATTTATCATGATTCAAGAAGGGTTATTGGTACTTGTGCAGACGCACAAAAGGCACTTTTCCTCCGCTAGGAATTTACATTTGGAGTGCGCGCTAAATTGTTTCCTTCAACCAAGAGGAGATGGGTTCGAAATGTGTCAAAATGTTTCGTTGTTAATAAAGTTAATAAAGTGTCATAGCTTTTAAATAATTAATTATAATTATCGCTATTGAGGCTTTGTTATGGTTTTGAAAATTAAGTGTATTCACAGATGTTATGTGCATCATAATGAAACAGTTTCACTTAATACTTGACTTTTTAAATTGAAATCCTTTTCTGTGAAGAGCTGTTCATGATCGTTAAATAAATAACCTTTAGAAATAATAATGTACAAATCAAATGCTCATGTCAAAATTTTGTTTAACGGTGACGGACGCTAACACTGACGTAATTCATAGTAAAACAATACAACATATAGTATACATAAGAGTATACAGTACATCTTAACCATATACACTTTCTGTTAAGGTGGTAATATGACAGAAAGTGGCGGGCCGCGGTGAATTTTATTTAATATCGCAATTCTAATACAGAATTTTATTAAAACTTTACGTGAAATTTTTAGGGTCCACAGTATTTTTAAACGTTACCATTACATTTATATTTATTTATTTATATACTCTTTATTGTATACACACAGAACAAACAAGTAACAATACAAACATAAAGGAGACATACAAATGGCAGCCTTATCACTAAAAAGCGATTTCTTCCAGGCAACCTTGGGATGGACAGGAATTAAGATAAATGTGATGGGGTAGTTGGACGTGTGCAAATTTAATAAAGTAATAATAATAATCCTACTAAACTCGAATACCTACATAAATATATGATAAAATGTAACTAATATAATATACTATATACCTACATACCAAAATATAATAAACCTACATATAATACATAATACCTACAATGCGTAGAGGAAATTATTGAAGTTAAATCCGGTTGTAAGACATTCCCTCGTAGTCACTGCTAGAAGTAGATAGCAAAATGCTAAAAGTGGCCTTTTTGGCACATTTGCTATCTACTCCTACGCATTACTATGAGGGAATATAATGATACATTCTAAAAATACTAGACCATGGGCCCTAAAAATTCCACGTAAAGTTTCATTAAAATCATTTTCTGTTAACAACTTATTCAAAAAAAACTCTGAGGGCGCCACTTTCGGTGGTATAACCACCTTAAGGTATTCCACCGTTTATTTGAGGGTTATATCGACCTGTATCGCACCTCGACCTCACTCTGTAGGTGTGTAATTGTGTTAGGGCCTTTGACGCCCGCCGTAACGAGGTTTGCGCGCCTCTTGCGTTCCCGTTGCCTCACTAAACTAACTACAAGACGCCACTTGGCTCTACGATAGACACATAAATGTGGATACGGATTGACAGTGAGGACTTGGCTTTAAATTTGATTGCGTCTAAATATAGGATGGACAGTGGAAATTTAAGACTGTCATACTGAACTTCGAAGTTTTAAATATCGATGTACTGCATTTAGAGAAAGTATAAGTAGATGTGCGAATTACGTAAGATAGATTCAGAATATTCATCATTGCAATGAGGATCAACACGGCAATTGAATATATCAATTTTGTATATCACATCAAATACAATATCAATATTTGAGTAAATCTTTGTTTGTATTTCTCAAATCCATCAAAAAATGACAAAATTTTTAAAGTTGTAAAAAGCGAGTTTAAAAGACACGGCCGGCCCTTGCGGAACATGTGATGCTGTAACTCTACATTTTTTCCCTCTCTATCAGAATGACCTTTTCGCTAAAAGACCATTTACGTTGGATGACATGAAAGCAAGATACCAAGATTGCTAAAAGACAACTCAGCTACTAAAAACCTCGTTGATCCTCATTATGAATATTCTGAATTGAGTAATTCGTCATAGCAAACTTTCGTAAATATTAGTTTACGATTGCAATGTACAGAACATTGCAATCGTAAACTAATGTTTACGGTATACAATGAAATAATTCGTAATAGCATACTTTCTAACTCACGTTATTCGCACTTCTAGACTTTATGAATGCGATATTTTGAACTTCGACGTTCACTATGACGTCATAATTTTGCTTTAGTGTGGCCAGGTAAAACGATGACGATGCAAGACTTTCGCAAAGTTCACTCGGTTACGTGTTGTTAATGCATTTTGTCGCTCATAGTTATTAATATTCGTCAACCCTTTCGACTGATCAATATTTGTAATTTTGCCATTTGATTATGTTATAAACATACTTTCATAAACTCTTTAAAGGGACGTGCGCACATCCCAAATGAAATGTGCCGAATTTTCTCACCTGTGACAATAACCCGATATTACTTTGACATATCGAGGTCGTTCGAGTTTAAAATTTTAATATAGAGCCCCGAGGGCCCGAAGAGGCCAATATTGCATCGCGACCGCCCGTCGCTAGGCATCGCCCTAGCTTAATAAACACCCCGGTAATACTGTTACTGAAGGTTGATCTATAGTTAAGTATACACTGGTTCCTTTACCTTGGAATTTAGGAATGGCAAAACCTAACTAATAATATTATGTATGACCAATCCTGAACCTAATGTTTCATTAATCCCAGTAAGAGACTAGGTCTTCTATTCGCTTCCTAAATATATCTGAATTAGCAATAGTTGATTAGTAACTGATCCTTAGCTCCGGAGCTCGGTAGCCCAGTGGTTTAGCGCCTGGCCCAGCGATTGCGGAAGTTAAGCAACGTTCGCATGGGTCGGTCATGGGATGGGTGACCAAAAATTTATTATCTCGAGCTCCTCCGTGCTTCGGATGGCACGTTAAGCCGTTGGTCCCTGCTGCATTTGCAGTCGTTAACACCCACCAATCCGCATTGGGCCCGCGTGGTGGGTTATGGCCCATCCTCCTTACCACCCATAAGGAAGGCCTGTGTTGTAGATAAAAAAACTGTATAATCCCCCTCATATATGAAAAATAATTTTAACGGTTGAATGTTAAGCCCCAATCGACTGAATGTAATACGTAAATATAAATTCTGAAACTACCTTAAGAAAACGTAAAATTAAAAGCCTCTAAGAGCTTTTAACTAATTAAATGTGGAGTAATAATAAAACCCGCTCCTCACAGGTGCCAAAGAGAGGCCAAATAGATAATTAATTGTTTCGCAAAACTTCTCGGTCAAATTAAATCCCCTTTTGAAGTCGGGTCAGGCACTCCCGGGTGACAATTTAATATCTGTCGGATAGAAACGTCGCCTCCGAGGGGTTGAACTGGAACTTTGGGTAGTACGATGGGCGATGGCGGGGCAAAAGCATTCCTTTAAATGGACAGTTTTGAAAAGTAACGATAAGGACTCATGTATGGACGTACGATTAATCAGACCTCTATGGTAAAATGGATGGCATCAATCTGGCGTCACAATGCAACCACGACGCGATGCCGACGTCATCTTTCCATAAGCCACTACGACAATTTGTCACCTGCCATGGCAATTTTATATCCATTGCGTCAACCGATTTAAAAACAGAACAATCTACTCATAGCTACATCGAAATGTAAACCAAATTATCATGACAATTGACATATATTGATTTTTTTATGCACACGGGATAATCACTGACCTGAAGTTTTTTTTTTCTGTTAGAGGTCAATGGGGCTAATGCTTGGCCTTCACCTCACCTGATGTTAAATGACGATAAGGCCGAAGGTGGAAGCGCACTACACCCGGCATACACCGCACGCACTACACCTCATCACTGAGGAACTGGCTATCTTACCTCTAACTGTCGGAACACTATGGCGTCAGACTTAGGTAAGATAGTGGTAGCAAGCCAGGCGGACTTTAAATAAGCCCTACCACCAACCAAACCAAGTACAATTGAACCCCAACGCAACGTATTGTTAAACGTTACGTCTGGCGTAGTCAAAACATCGATGAGATAAACCCTTTCTGGCAGGGTGCGTGAACTTACCGGACAATTTGAAAGGCAGTGACCCCATGAGCGGGTCAGGTGCGAACCTCGGCCCGAAGTGGAACGGGTGGAACCCGTGGTGCCTCGTCTTGGACCGCGGCTCCCGGGGGCCGTCCACCGTCACCTTGATCGCCTTCTGGTAGGTGGCCACTTGCGGAGGAGAAGTGGCCAGCATTATTGTCAGGCTGAAGGATTTTCCTGGAAAGAAAGTTTCATGATTAGTAGGGTTCTATTTCATCTACGTGAATTTTGATATTTTAAAGGGTTTCGGAAATGAATAGAAGACTGTGTTCTTTTGTTCCAAATCTTTGTACTTAAATTCATCAAAATCCTCGTATCGCAGGATACAGTGACTAATAATAGTGATCATGGATTTTGTAATACACGAAAAATTTATCAATATAGTAGGTACGCAGATATAAATGATAAGAACAGCTCATACAAATCTCTTTTGCTAAAACTCGTCGCAGATGCATAGCAACGCGCTGCAATGCGTGTGCGACGCCGTGGTGCCGGTGTGAATTGCTTTATGTCACAGCGTGCTGCAGATGCAACGCATAGCGTTGCTGACGCATCCTGTGTGTGGTAGCCTTAATTTGTGGCCACGCGTCAACCATGCGAGGTTTTCGTCTTAAAAACTGCATTGTATTTTTTTATAAAACAAAGAAGTTTCACCGATTTCCAAAGTACCTATGTAAGGTCGGAATCCATCTACATTTCGCCGACACACCGGTATGCATTAACCATTCCGTCATTCCGGTGGCGCTGGTTGATTTGTGGCCCCGCGTCAACCCCGCGAGCTTGGCGTTCCGTCACGAATGCTCCGAGCGAATGATTCTATTCCGACAATTTGGATTTTTCAGATGCGCATAACAAAAGTAACACAGATAGTAACGAACGATTATATACCTACTTGTAAAAATTCAAATAATTAAAAAAAAACAAGTACGGTTATCTGTTGGTTGATCTTTTCAATACCCGTAGCGTAGCACGAACTATCTATCGAGAAAAAAAAATGCATAACAAAATTCCAAACCTACAGCAATTTTGTATGGGAATGTACAGCACCATCGCCGAAAAGCGAAATGTCCCTAAATAATTACTTTCTCAAATACTTACATGCCATTGATTTCTCGATAGCAAGCTCGATAAAGCTATTCGTGCTTTTTTTATTTATTTATTTAATAACATTTACAAATTTGAAGGTTGCATATACATATATAAGTATTCGCCAAACTGCATGGCAGTTTGTTGGCGAAGAAAAGCAACTGCTACGAGTACGGATTAGATAAATAATTTTAAAATGATATTATTACTATATGAATAATCAAACTACATAAATAAGGCAATGGCTATTCTCTAAAGAATATGTGTGTTTAACAGTTTTTTCCAGAATCTTTTATAATGTGCTTTCTATTCTCCGGCTCTATATTTAGGCTCATGACAAGCTTTTGAAGGTTAGAAATTATTCTGTATTTAGTTTGATTGAGCTGATTACAAGCATACCTAAGTTATAATTATAACCTCCGCCATCGGTTCAGGAAAAAACTACGTTTAATTATTATTTTAACGCAAAATTAGCTTCGCTTAGTTCAATATGATTGATACCTGACCGAAACCATAACAGTTAAGAGGAACTCTCGTCCACATATTGGCCGCAAATCAGTGGCCAAACTTATGCGGTGGCCATTGGAGTATCGAGTTATCAAAACACTTGAAATGGTAGTCAGCACGCGTGGTTTTATCTCGGAAACGATGTAACGTCATTTGCGATTGTCAATTTTTACGTAATTGACGCTCACTGACGTGAATATCTATCGTTTACATTTATTTTATTTTTTACATTGTCTTGTTTTTACATGCTTCTAAAAATGGCATTGATGTAAAAATTGACAATCGCAATTGATCTGTACCGCGCCTTAAAGTAACTTCACAAATTAAAAATTAATTTTAAATAATTTAAAATAGTTTCCTTGGCCAAAGTAGGCATTTCTAAAATCAAAATCAAGTAACCGATGGTAAAATATCATTAAAAAAATATACTTTTATCTGAAATCTTTTTAACATTTCCGCCACGTAAATCACAGACACCATAAAGTAGGGAAGTATAATTATGACAATCGCGTTTTACAAATTTAAAAATAATGTAATTATACTAAACCACACAGCCACAAAATAAAGTTCGAAGTCGTTAAAATAGTTCAGCACTTTATTCAACTACTTCGTCTTGCTCCATACTGCGAGTGGGTACCGCAATACCGCAGTGTAGAACGTCGGCACACACGCCGCAGATTTGCCGCAACTTGGTGGCGCCCATCTGTCACTTGCGTGATGTGCGGGAGCCATTACAGTTTTCCCAATCATAACATTGATCGTGTGAAATTTAACTTTGTTATTTATTTAATAGAATATAATATTTTTGATGAGCATTCTTTAACAAAGTTCAAGAACAATGTGAAACTTCAGTGTTTTGATGCTAAAATATCAAGAGTAGATAATACAGTATTTTAAGCTGGCTAGTAAAAAACAACGGGTACCCTAACTTTCAAGTCTCAAAGTATAACATGGAAAAGAAATAAAAAATTTGGCTTGGTCCTGTATCTAAGTTATTGATCAAACTCACATTATATGCCGCATCGAAACATAAGTCAAACAACTTTTAATTCATCCCCTACAATCCCATATTAAGGATTGTTTTGAAGAGAAGAAACGGACCGCGCCAGCATTCCTTTGAAGCAAGCCGTGCGCCGAGCCATTCCCACTGGCTCCCGGCCAACGGCACAGTAAATATTTAGCTAAATAAAGCAGTACTGCAACTATGCTTTTTCCGTCTGATTTTTATGGCAGCCGCTACACGAAGAGGAGAACGGTGGCGCTGCGAGCGAAATATTACATCGATCCCGGCCTGTGGCCGTACCGGCTAAAGCTAGGGTTTCCTAGGATGCCGGTGCCGTCATATTACGGCCGTAATTTAGCGGCGTAGAATGTAGTCTATGTAAACAAATATGGCGCGCCGTATTTTTTACATAGACAACGTTCTACGCCGCTAAATTACGGCCGTAATATGACGGCACCGTCATCCTAGGAAACCCCAGCTTAACGCTCCAAACCTCAGCAAGTCAAGGCTCAAATTAAAACAGATAAATCGAGTCAAGCCCCAATCAGGCCAAATTGGCGAACCCCAATTCATGATGTCACACGAACATCGATATCTTCCAAATAACTTCGCCATATACTTCAATACGAAATTCCTTACTTCGATTTATCGGTTTTAAGTTGAAGCCCGGCGACCACCGATAGGCGAAAGGCGAAAGGTTAGCCGGTAGGGCCCCTGGCCACACGGACGAATTCTGAAGGTAGTTCGCTCGTCTAGCCAGGTCGTTAGGATCGGCGGTAAGTTCTGAAAAATTTTTTTTTATTAATTTTAAAACATTAGATTACCTATCTTATTATTAAACAAAGCTATTAACTCGTGGACTGGTAATTATTATAGAATTCGCAGACAGTGCGGGACGTGCAGGCAGACATTGCGACTCACGCGCGTAAAGCTAATGCAGCTTTTGCAAAGCTCAGAGATGTCCTACCTAGCGCCGCGTAAGCGCGCCATTTCGATCGTTTGTTTGTAAGAGTTGCGTTACTGGTCCGTAATATATTTTCTGTGCCAACAGGCCCATGAAAGCGACATAAACACCCACCCCCCCAGACCCAAAATGAGCGGCCACCCACTTATTTTCATAAAACCCGCGTAAACTCACCGAGGTTAAGACCGAAATATTGTTTTCTAGATACTAGCCAGCGAAAACAAAACATTTAGGAAATTGTGTTTTAGTGTCTACTGCCTTTATGATCTTTGTCTTATAGACCGGCCACAAAGTGTCAATTATTTACGCATTCTTCTTCGATTCTTCAATAAGTTTTTTTGTAGGTACAATTTGTACCTATATACATACCGTGTACCGTTTATCCACTCATAAGGAACCATCCATCATGTGCCCCAGCAGTGGGGACTTTAATTTTTAAATCGATAGTCAAGGTAGTCCAAATCCTACTGCAACTGGATATAAATGTTGTTGAAAGGTATTGAGAATTGATAGAAGTTTGATTCTCCCAAAAAATATTACCATTTTATCTGCATCTCTTAGTTAAATATACTCTATATTCATTCTGTACTTAACCTTTGACTTTTGTGAAAAATAAAATACCTTGTAGCAATCACAGAAATCACTGCAGATTCAAAAAATAAGGGCTATTCAGTGCTTACTTCATAAATCATTTAGTTATTCACGAAAGCTCCCCCCGAACATATTGCAGTCGCACGTGGCACAGTTCATAAACTGCCGATATGATGGGGACTGATTGTCCATAAAAATATGTGAGAATAACATAACATCACCCTTTGTTTATCAAATGTAACTATATTAGAGTGAATCAATAAAAAAAAGGATTCAAAACATTGACAATTTAGGTAATATTATTTCATACTTATTAGAATTCAGGGCTCTGTAAATTGTGATTGTTGCAAATAATATTTTTTCATTTTCATTGAGCACAAGCTTCTTTTTAAAGAATGATTTGTCTTATTGTCATCATCAATAGTTGGTAAAGACTAAAGTTCAATAAAATTGAATTCAAGTACTTATAGCTCTTCAATTACTAAATTTATTTACTGTACTTATTTTACAGAGAATATTTTAACTGTAACTAAACTAAAGTTAGTTCCGTAATATATTTATCCAAATCTTACACTATTCCACCCCAAATGAAATTGATTAGTTGATACGCGAAATACAGTTCAAGCTATATCATTCTGGGATCTGGGATCGAAAAGCTAATGCAATGGGATTGTTCCCGGCAATTTCCCGGCACGTCAGATTAAAAATCAGCTTTATAACGTCATAAAGTAGGCGGGAGCCGCGTTAAGATAAGAGTTCTCCGCTCCCGGCTAAATAAAAAATGAGCCACAATCGTAATGGCTGCCTGCTCCTTTGATCTCGGTTTCACGGCTTACTGGGGATTTCAGACCCCGAGCGCGGCAATTTGGATATAAAATACCTAATGCGGACCGATACGCATTAGCCACATTAGCGGATTGAATACGTGAGCTACCCTTTGCCAACTTAAAAACAAACGAGAGACAGCAATAAAACGGGGAGAGATAAACGCGCTCTAATAAAAACTGCGTAGAACGAAACCCCGTAAAATTCAAGTTTATTGAACCGTTTCAGAAGAACAAGAGGAAAGTCAGAAGCGGGCACAATTAAAAGCCTCCGGGGACGCACCTCAAGCTTGACGGTCAATATTACCCGACAAGGCCCTCAATTTTCACCACTCCCCGGCGCTAATAACAATAATTAGGAATGAGTGGTTCAATAATTAAAAACGGAAAAGAGAACAACTCGAAAAAGACGGTACGCGCCCTAAAGAAAATCCGCTGTCCCCTTCTGTGATTTAGCGAATACGTAGTGGTGTCTCGCTCACTCCCTCATCTCAATTTCGCTTATGAATTTTTTGCGCCCGCTAGCTGCTCTTTTAAATTAATAAAAATTCAAATAGATGCATTGAGTTGCTGCGGCCTCTGCGTTAGTTGCCAGTATTTGTGGAACTTCTACACTTTATAAACAAAATGGTAAGTATACAGTTTTCTCTTATTGTTGGTTTGCACCAACCAAGTTTAAAAAGTATAATTAACGATAACTAATAGACCTGTGTAAACTATGTTTAACTGAAACACCAACTTCATTACAACTAACTCTTAAAAAAAATATATCAAAAATAAACTAAAACGTAATAAACAGTTCTGTTTATTTTAGAAGGACTCCGTTTTCACTATTTATTCAAGAATAAAATGCACATGACACTAAATTCATTTCTAAAGCAATCCAATACACGTTAATTTCAAGTAATTTCAACATTCTAAGCCCATGCCCCATAATACCAAAATGTTTGTAAAACATGGCTGTCATTACAGTAAATTAAAAATACCTCGCAAATTACTACTTATTTCATAATGCAGTGGCTAAATATCTGCATTATCGTTATTATTTTAGCAGACGAATATAATGCACTTCACTTTATTAACATAATATTCAGCGGACATTTAGCCAGTATGCTAGTGAATAAAGAAGAATCTACAAGAACAGTTTTTATAAAATACAACCTAAGTTTTGAAACCCAAGTCTTGCACCAAAATGTGTCATAATAATATCAATTTATCGATACTCATATTTAGTAATTAGTAATGTACCTACCATTGTTATACTATCTATAAATCAAATGCTTAGTTAGACAGTATCTTTAGCAAATCAAGATTTACAATCAAATCATAAAAGACCTAAATTATCAACATGGAAACTGAAAGTCTAAAACTTATTAAGAGGTTTACTGCGCTATTTGAATAAAATTTGTGGTACATTTTATCGCTTAAACTATATTTTCTAGTCTGTCGTTTAGTTTAATGGAGTTTTATTGCTAAAAGTGGGCATTTAGCAACAAACTAAACGACAGGTTATAAAATATTGTTTAAACGATAAAAAATACAACAAAGCATCTTCGAAGCACACTAGAAGAACACAATTCACAATTTCGTCTTTATTTAAGCACTACGATTTTTTTTCCATTGGCGGCGCTAGTGTAGCGCAGTTACTCTTTTAAGTACTAGCGATCGCCCGCGACTTCGTCTGCGTGGAAAGTATTTTTTGCTTTCCCTTGGGAACAGTACTTTTTTCTAGATGAAAGGAACCCTAATGTCCTTCTCTGTAGAGAGAACGTGTATGCAAAATTTCATGATGATCTGTTCTGTGGTTAAGACGTGAAGGCGTTACAAACAAACAAACAAAAAAACAAACGGACTTTCGCATTTATAATATTAGTAAGGAGGTAAGGATAGTAAGGATTGTCTGTTTTGTTTCACTTTTACCGTAAAAAAACCTTATCATGTGTCATTGTCAGAAAACAGATAAGTTTCAAGGCAGTAAATAATGTAATGAATCCCTGCCCTTTAAAGCCAAAAGTCTTCAGGTAAAAAATAACCCGATTGTAAGTTATTTCACTATCTACACACTACGATCTTCACCGTAACCCGACCTCAGTGATTAATAAAGTTAACCAATTTTACACACTCGCAGTTAAACCGAGTTGGCGATCCGTGCCCTTTAAAGCCATTAGTCTAAGGGCAGGCTGAGGCAGTACATCAAAGGGATCTAGTTAATAAGGAAAGGTGAGGCGAGATCTTTTTCGCGGCTTCATACAAAAATAATGTGGAGGGAGGAAAGGTGCGGCTGGGCTAGGGTTGTGGAATTGGTGTAAAATATTTCTTTTTGAAATAGTGTATAACATCATGTGATAGGTGTAATCTATTCAGGGTTATTTATAAAACACAAACAACATCGTAGGAGTAGATTACTAACATAAAAACAACAACAACAACATAAAAATAACGAATTTTCCTACAAAACTTATATTAGTAGGGAATGTCGAAAAGTATCAGAACAAGTACTTACAAACAAAAAAATGACATTCCCATGATGTAAGTTTTGTAGGAAAATTCGATATTTTTCAAATCAAAAATCAAATCAAATCAAATATTATGTTTATTGCGAATACAGGTGTTACATGAGATTTCACATAGGTAGCAAATTAGTTCAGCCATATTCTGCCTTTCTGACATGCAATAATTAAAATAATAGTAATTAAAAGTAGGTACAATGCAAAGTCTTTTAGGTAAGTACTTATCAAAAATTATCAAAGCTCATTATTAAATTAAAAAATAAAATAAAAAATAGATATTATAGCAACTTACATGTCAAAGTACAATTTTCAAATTACAAAATAATGTCAAATTACAAAATAATGTCAAATTACAAAATAATGTCAAATTATAAGATGAATGTCAAAAACACAATAAAATACAAAATTTTCGTCTGTTTTCGGAAAAGTCGTAGAACAAATTTAACGTTGTTGTGCATGGTGTTATGTTGGCAATGTTCTTCTGCGAGGTTGTTGGTGTTTTGCAAATGACCCTCGCCTGCTAATTCTATGTAATCAATGTATGGGAAATTAATAAAGTTTTGAAACTTGTGTGACATCATACCTTTGGGTCTGCTGTTCAAAACTCATAGCTCTCCCTCCCTTTCCACCGGACGCTTTACCCCCCCGCACCGTGAAACTTCCCCCCGCACCGTGAAACTTCCCCCCGCACCGTGAAACTTCCCCCCGCACCGTGAAACTTCCCCCCGCACCGTGAAACTTGTCCCCGTTAACAATTTTTTTTAAATATTTTTCGAAAACTTTAATAGAAACCAATAAAGATGTCAATTGCAAAAATTATCCTCATTAAATTCTAAACAAAATTGTCTAAATATTTTTAGAATTTAATGAGTAGGTAGTTTGAAAAATATACTGCTCAAAAGAAAATAGGTTACTTTATGGAAATACTTTATGGTTTTCCAATACATAACGAGCCATCTTTGGAAAGGTTTTTTTTAAATATAAATACAATCTGATTATAATTCATCAAAAGCTGCAACTTGCGGACTTTGCACAAAACAAGACTAAATGACTACGTGTCTATCAGCCATTTTTGATGTCCCCACTGCTGGGGCACAGGCCTTCCTTATGGGTGGTAAGGAGGACGGGCCATAACCCACCACGCGGGCCCAATGCGGATTGGTGGGTGTTAACGACTGCAAATGCAGCCTAGACCAACGGTTTAACGTGCCTTCCGAAGCACGGAGGATCTCGAGATAAGACATTTTTGGTCACCCATCCCATGGCCGACCCTTACGAACGTTGCTTAACTTCCGCAATCGCTGGGCCAGGCGCTAAACCACTGCGCCACCGAGCTCCACTTCCAATGACTACGTAATGGAATTAATTTATTATAGCGAAAATAAAGGCAAATTTTTTACTGGCAGATAATGTATGAGTGGACGTCTGTTTCCGGGAAAGCGACAGAGGTCACTAGGAAGAAGAATCTTTACTGAAAATAGAAGGAACATTCCAATATTTTCAATTTTATTTTCACCTTACCGCCAGCCCTAAAGAAAGGGTGCAAAGGGCCTATTGTCTCGTTTTACCAACAACGTCTGGTTAACGGCGTTGGAACAGGCTTTGTTGCGACAAATGCCCACGGCTTCAAAAGAGAACAAATAGACACACTAGGTAGTTTCCTTTCCGACCAATTAGACAACGACTTTTCAGGTGAACACGATTCAGCAACTAAATCGTTCTCAATTTGACCATTTTACGAAACAATCAGCCTTCTCCTTTGAAGATAATGATGTTCTTTAGTGATTTGAGTTTTTTCATAATACAAGTAACTAGCACACATTTAAATACTCACACCCTCATAAACAATGCAATCGCAGTTTAAATATGTAGGTACAACAGAAGACTTATTATAATCTGTAAAATTTTCTCTTCTCCAAACATTTTCTAACGAAGTTGCAACGGATCACTGTCTATTGTTGATTTAGTCGCATTGTATTTAAGATTTCAATTTGTTAAACTGAAAATATCAATCAAACATATAGAACACATACAACATCGTGAAAAACAAATTTTTTCAATACTGAAAACTGTACTGGTACTAGATTGTTAAAAAATGTAATAGCTTTGTGAGCAGTACATATAGTAAGAAACAAAATAGAAAAAAAACGGCGGGCAAATATTTGTGTGTAATTATAAAATCAAAGATGGAGAGGGGAGCACGGCCGATCGAAGTTCGGATATTTTTACGTACAACTAATGCGATCCAATCAATCGATTAGCAGACGTCGCAGGCCACTGACGCGGCAAATTGGCCTCTCGCCTATACGCCCTAATAAGGTAGTCTTGTCGAAGTTACGGGAAAAATCTATAAATACACTGTAGTTATTGGAAAAATTAAATGAAGTAGGCTCTATGTGTTTTCTATAAGATTCTTTCTCTATCGCAAGAAAGTGAAAGATAAAAGATAAATGCACGAGGAGCTCGGTGGCGCAGTGGTAAAGCGCGTTTCGCAAGGGTCGGTCATGGGATTGATGACCAAAAATGTATTATCTCGAGCTCCTCTGTGCTTTTTGGTTTCGGCTGCATTTGCAGTCGTTAACACCCACCAATCCGCATTGGGTCCGCGTGGTGAGATATGACCATCTTCCCATCTTCCTTATCCAAGGAAGGTTTGTGCCCCAGCAGTGGGGACGTTAAAAATGTCTGATGATCAAGAAAAATTTTTTGGACATTTTCATTGGTAATCTAAGATGTGAAAAGTGTAGATGATTCTTGCTGTCTAGCAAACATCTTTTTTCTAGTTATCGAATTCCTTCAGGATTCACCTCTGAAACTAAGCGTTTTCTTCAACATGCTGACACCACACCATTTCATACCATGAACTGAAGGAGGAAACTCTCAAAAAGTAGTCTTAATTAAAAATTGCTGCCTTCATAAAACGTCCCTCACCTACACAATTAAATGTCGTGGGGACGATGGAGCAAACAGACCCCAGCCACTTTTTACTGTTACGCTAAGACGAGCCGATCAATCGACTTACAAAACGGCTGGCTTTTAACATTAACACACAAAATGAGAAAACTTTAAAGTTAAATACGTCATAAATACCATTTCACATGATCGTTTTTATATCAATATCAAATAGTCAAGGTTGAATGAGAGAAAGATTATTATTATTAATTTATTGCTGAATAGTTGAAAACATACTCTGCCTGCCTAGCATGACCGATTTATATCGCGTGATATAGCGTTTTATCACGTTTAACTGTCAAAAAGACAAAGGAATTTGACAGTTCAGTGTTGATAAAATGCTATATCACGTAGATATAGTATATTAAAATATCACGCGATATAAATCGGTCATGCTAGGCAGGCTGATTGCCATTTAAATTTATAAAACTACTCACTCTAAAATAAAGTCTTTAAAAACTAAATCTTCGTACAAGGGTCAGCCGTCAGTCTGTCGGGCCTGACACGGACCGTCGCAAAAAGAGCCCTCATTAAATTTTTCGCTTATTAAAAATTCCCTCCTCCCCTCATCGAATAGGCAACTTTTTATCTCCGAAACAAAAGTTGTGTTCCGCGGAACACCGCTCTCCCCTTTGTCTCTCAGCTCGATAATTTGAGTGAGATTTTCTCGCAATTTAAGATAAACAAAGAGAACGCTTACCCTTAATTGGAAGCAGGATGCCCAGGAAGGAACGTGACAAATAGACACCTCTTAACTTCTTTCCCACTCAAGGCTATATTGGTTTTTTCGTGTACGCTACACCCGGTTTTCTTTGTTTAATGTAACTAGTAACTTCCCTGCGCATTAGGTCGTATTTAAGTACAGTGGTTATGTTCTAACTGTTCGTAAGTAGTTATAATATATGTTGTATGTCAAACTTTTAAGCTTATAGAGCAAATTAAAATAGTACTTGGGAGTAAACAAAGCAAATAATTGATTAACGGAAAACGCCAAATGTGCAATGCAATAGTCAGATCAGACCAAACATATTTAGTACTGTAAAGGTACCCATGACTACAGGATACAGGAAACGAATGTAAGCTTGAAGAAATTAAAATAGTAATAAAATAAATTATAAAATGGTTTATTTGGCTTTAACTAAAACCATTATCTTAAATAGTAGTGACCGATGCCGCTTTAGCCTCAGTTAAATGCACAGAGATACAAACGACGATGAACCTTGAAAAAAAAGCTACTAATAAAGCCTAATATACCTAAATCGATACTCTTGATAAACAAAAGTTTTAGGTCATCTAACCAACACTCAGAAAAACAAAATACTTACCTATCCGCACATTATATACACCGGTGCCACATTTCAGCTGATCTGCTCTCCCGTCACGAATTGACACCACGTACCTACTTGTTTTCGTGTAACAAAACTGACGTGACACAGTTGTCTTCTTACCCCCTTCAGTTATTTCTTAGCAGTTCGGGGGGTACCCCCCTCCCGCTTCGTTAGATCCCCACTATTTGAATATGAGATGCGAGTTTACAGTCAGATGCTCTTCCCGTTCGCGACCCCAAACTTTAAGTTTGCGCGATCGATGGGATAGCTCAACAAATTGTGCTCCTTTTAAGTAGTTTTAATTTCAGTAATGTACGAATAGAAATTGGTTTTCAGTTTAATAATAGTAATTTCTAAGTAATTTTCTAAATTATTACTTTACTTAAATGCAAAAAAACTTTGCTTGATTGCAGCTTGATCTCTACCTGTCATCGTGATTATTCATTAACATGAAGTTAAGTAGTATTTATTTCTAAAGTTGAGACGCAAAACCTGTTCCTTAAAATTTTTTAGATAACTCACTATACAAAAAATTGTTGACTGTTTTTATTGTGTTTATATTTTATGTTTTACTAAAATGCCAAGAAAAAACAAAAAACTTAGCAAAAATTTACTTATTTAACGTAAGTTGTTTTTTAAAAGATCATTGCGTTATTTATGTTAGGTGAATATTTCAATTATTTGTCATGTTGTTGTTGTTATTTACGATTTTAGGGCCATAGTTTGTTTCATTAGAGAGCGTCTTTAAACATTATTTAATTTTCTTCAGCTGGCTTTAAGTGAATAATGCTCTACCTTTCCCCATCCATTACCTCATCGCAAAGTATAATGTGACGTACAATTAGCATTAAGTAACGCTGATCCCACAAGAAGGGTAAGGAAGTATCGGTTTCCGACGAAAGACGCGTAATTGCGAAGTACTACAAGTGAACTCACTTGACCGCTTGATACTTTGCCCTTTTAACTGACGCGACTGAATTTACGATTTAAAGGTATAATGCTTTTGTTTTATACTAAATTCTTATGGATTTAACTGATATTACATTTGTTTGTTATTGTCACCGTTTCAGCTTGGGCAAAGATGCTTTCGTATGTCCGGCTATCCGGCTATTCTCCTCTACAGGGGGGGTATAACAACCTCTTAAAACTTGCCAGGTTTATGAATTGCTATAGTTACATCTCTTTCTCGCTGTATAGCAAATAAAAGAGACGCTGACTGATAGCCATTCAGAAAACTGGCAGGTTTTAAGAGATTGTAATACGGGTGCAGGTCGTATTTCTCAACCGAATCTATCTCGAATTTCTCCCGTGAGCAGGTTCAATAATTAAATATAATTTTGGCGGAGATATAATTGTTAAAACGAAGTCTGCAGCTCACAGAGCCACTAGTAATTGTTTTAAAATTTTTGTCCATACTTTAACTAACTTGGTCCTTCTAACTTAGAAAAGACCTGCTGATCCTACAAATTGTCGATCATAATACTAAAACTGCATCATTACATTTGAATTGGGAAACCAGGTTTATTTTGTGTACTTGTAAGGAGGACGGGCCATAACCCACCACGCGGGCCTAATGCGGATTGGTGGGTGTTAACGACTGCAAATGCAGCCGGGACCAACGGCTTCCGAAGCACGGAGGAGCTCGAGATAATACATTTTGGGTCAGCCATCCCATGACCGACCCTTGCGAACGTTGCTTAACTTCCGCAATCGCTGGGCCAGGCGCTAAACCGCTGCGCCACCGAGCTCCAAAAGCTCTTTGTGTACTTACCAAAATTTTATTAGCTACCATATTTTGCACCAAAAAACTAAAATGCTTACCAAATCTTAAAACTATCCTTAGGTGATATAAAAAATAGAAATTTTATCATATAATTTTATGGTATTTATTTGTTAATCTTTTATTATAAAATCTGAAAACGACATACATATTTGTAAATATCGTGCCATCTGATAAAGTTGACAAGTTTTTTGCGCCCATTTTTCTTGTCAGCTAAAAGACGTCATAATGGGTGGTAGGGTACAAGATTTGCCGATTTAAAAATGCTTATTATGTGAGATCATTTAAATAAAGATATTTTCATTTCATAGATCAATATGACTAATGCAATTATAGCAGACCGACGATTACTTACAGACCAACAACCGATAATACATTTAGAATCGCCACAAGTGCAGGCCGACGGATCGCCGCAGAAAGGGTCTCTGCCCTCCCTTACAATAGGTACTTGGTAGGTGTCTCAACAAAAACTTACGATAAAATATATTGACACTTGTTTAATGTCTTACTTCAAACGTAATTATAATTAAAATATATTTAATTGTCAAATTAGTAAAACTCCTTAAATAAATTGTTGTAATCTTGTTTCGAGTAAAATAATTACTTTACATAAATTGTCTTAAGTTTATCTTTGTGTTCATATTGTCCAAAAAAATTACCATACAACGAATACCTATCCCTCAAGTTACAACACGAAACTATGCCATATACAGAGAAAACTATTTCTTACAAAACCTACGGATTCCCATTTTCCATATTTTAAACTTTCATACGTAGGTACTGTACATTTGGGCATATATGAATGTTTACGATAATGTAGACATCTACTCATAAAAATCCCCTCTCCCTGGGGTGGGCACTCAAAAACAAAGCCGGGCTGACTGCCTTGTGAATATTTCAGAAGATCTTCGCTTTGTCGGAATATTAAGTCAATGTGGGTAATTGATCTGTTAAACCCAGAGTGTATGAAAATCTTACGTGATGCATTTTTAAACAGGGAATAATGAATGATAATCGAGAGTCTTTAGATTTAGGAGGAAGCTAATGGCCTTCAAATGAAATCGGTCAGAACCTATTAGAACCCCATCAATAACTGCTTCTTCTTGTAACCGAATAATATGTATGGAGCTAGGTTACACAATTTATGCATGATACTTCACTTTTACAAATTCACAGTATTATTCGTTTCACGCTGTCTATAACGATACAAAAGAGCATGACATGTGCTTATCTGGGTTAGTCGACTAGGCTTTGGCCAGTCTAAGGACTTATTCACTTGTCAACGCTACTCGTCTTTCATTGCGTTACAAAGATATAAATTCAATTAGCCTGAGATATACTTAAAAAAGAAAATCAGAATAGTTTTTGGCTAAAAATTGTGGTTCAAAAATATATTTTAGAGCTAAAATAGCTGATAAATCTTTTTATAACGCTCTTATTTTTAGAAAACGTATTAAACATACCTCTCCCACTCCGTCCCACGAACCTCAGGTCGTTGAACTTAGCAACTTGGTTCTTCATAACCGCCGTGCAGTTCCTCAGCTCCGCAGAGCAGTTCTCGTCGTTGCCTGCCCGCACCGTGACCAGGGTGCCGTCACCGACGTCACCCAGTGCCACAACCTTGAATGCCACAGGTAGAGTCTTGTTAGACCGCCAATGTGGCGGTAGGACTGTGCAAACCTGCAATGGAGATGCGAAGATGCTTATACTGACGTTGATATAAAAACAAATCGTTTAGGAAGCACAATTAAATCTAGCATATCACAGCCTGCTACTTATGGTATTAATTACTGAAAAGTAACTACTAGAAATGACTTGAATACCCAGCGTGTACGGTCACACTTGTTTCTTGGTTCAGTCTATCATTCAAAATAACAGTAATCCTGGGTCTTATAAGACCAAACTTCAAAAACTCTTAGAAAGAAAAATAGGACTGGCCATGACACACTCCCTTACTTACCACATGTGGACTTCCAGTCTTCACCAACTCTCCCGGGTGGTCTGCTAAAAGACCTTCCAGTGTTCTCTCAGCCAACAACTCCGCAGTCAGTGGCTGACTCGGCAGACCACTACCGTAACTCGAAGTTGGAGCCTCATGACCCAGTCCGTTCGTCGTCGAACTCACTTCACTCGATAAATGCATCGTCTTATGTAAAGCACTAACACTGTACAGTCTCTTATAGTCTTAGCAATATCCGTCACATAGCTCGGTCAGTGAGGTGCCAGTTTGAGATATATGTGATGCAACTCGATGAAGAGTGTGTGGTAACGAAGTCTGATGTCATCTTGGGTGGTGTATATCTGTAACAAAAACGAATCTGTATAACAGTGTTGTAAAATGACTTATATAACATTCACTCACTCCTGTCATAAGGGAAATGTCTGGTAACAAGTAAAGTGGCAAATTAATTTATCGTCTGTTGATTGTTTCAACATAACGACTGAACCATCTCTATGAATAGTTTTAATATAAAAATTAACCATCCCACAGAAGGTCCTGTAGGTCCACTATTACGTCCGTATCGGTCGCGCCCTTCCGATTTCTTTTCTTAAAGTTCACAAAGGTGTAATACATTTACCGTAAGTTTCAGCCAGCACTTTGAATTCTACGCCATGAATGGAGCATCAAAGCTGAGGCTCTGTGAAGCGAACAACTTCGGCTCGAGGGGCGTCAGTCAACCAGAGTTGAATAACTCCTTTGTGTTAAAAAAATGTACACAAATATAGAAATTGTGACGTCCACAGCCTTACTAAAATTGTTGTTTTGTCATTTTCAGCAAATATTTTTTTTATTTTGTAGATGGAAATTGATGACATTCGCAAGATAAATACTTGTCACTAACTTTGGTATCTCACTTATCTGGCTCTATATTGTTAAAACTTCAGGACTGGAAGGAGGAACTGAAAGTCAGGACTTTGATTATTACTTACTTTATTGAGCTAAGATAACCATTAGTGTCAGATGAAAATAATGTTTCCAGTAAAGTTTTTCAATGTATCCTAAAAGATCTTATCTATTAGCTCGTAGAAAAACAATTATTTCTGCAGCTTACATCCAAAACGCATATAATTAAAACATTCATTGAACTATTGCGAACAAGAATAGTAATAGCTCGCGATAGGAATCTCTGTTTGAAAGTAGTATTTTGGGTGAAATTGTTCTCGAGTGAGAAGTCACCAAGTCACCCTCGTCGCTAGGCACGGTTGGTTACCCACTATCCCGGTTGTCTGTTGAACTCCCATTGATTATATTTGAAGCCGACATATTATAAGAAGTTACTGTTCCATTTTTAGCCTCCGACGAAAGGAAAAGTTTGTTAATTCAAAAAAATCCCACGCGGCTAACGACGGCCGGACAACAATGAAATATCTAACGTATGCGGAATAAAATCTGGAATAACATTTTAAACCTCCCCTTAAAGTTTTCTAACTTTCCAAAATAAAATATAGTTTTTTCTTAATCACAAGTCACTTTGAATTTTGTCTAGATTTCATTCCGCATACGTTATTGAATGTCATTTTCCTGGAGTTAAAGGGTTAATTAATAGTGCCATTTATGAACTTATTTGCATTTTGGATGCGGTCACCATCATCATATCAGCACCCAAGGATCCTGCACTGACCGCACATTATATCATCAAGACTCTGTGTTATCTACCTAAACTATTCTAGACATTTTCAAAGTAGAAAGTAGTAATCCGTTAGAAATCATACATCATCTTAGGCTCTATCTTGCTGTTAAACACTGTTATAAAAAATGAAATCCCTCTAAGTACAAAAATCTAAATCTACTAACTAACACGTTGACATTCCCAATACAAATAGGTACGTCAATCCAGATAGTGCATCTCCAATAACGCTCACATGTTCAACCCCAAGGTAGGGCAAATAGGCCGTTATCCGTTACACGATATGTCGATTGGCATGTTAAGTTAATTCCGGGAAGGGGTGAGCCCGCCGTGTCTTTTACTGCCTTCTGTTTGCTTTGATGTCACATTACCGTAGGAGACATTCAGGGTTTACTCACTGATTTCGTGACAATAGTAACTGGTTTATTTTTTTCTCGGCTGATTCTTGGGCAGGCAGCCTTTTCACTTTCAGATAATTATGAAGATTAATCTTATGATACGGAAAGTTCGTACTACGAGTTTTAGTAATTTGGATGAGAGTTAAGATCTTTTGATATACCTTCCTGTTCGCTTTAATTCCACGTCGCCGTATAAATGCCATAGTAGAAGTATTCGAGGTTTGCTCACTGATTTTCTGATAGTGGTAAAGTTTTTTTTTCTTGGTTTGCTTCTTAAGCAGACTCTTCGCTTTCAGAGGGATATGAAGATAAATCAAAGAACGCAAAGTTCGTACTAATACGGTTATAATTAATTGTTTACTAATTAATTTATTAAGAGTTAAGTTGTTTACGTTTATTTCAGAGAGATGGAAAGTTAAAGTAAATTATATTTGCTCTGAAGAAAGATGATTCTATTCAGCGAAAATACCTGTATTCATAAACATGATGAAAAATACCTTTCAGCCGAGATTGCTTGGGATTAGGCTCATGAATAGGATGGCAATAAAATCTTAGCTTTAAAACATACATAAAGGGCAAAAGTCGTAAATAATAAAGCATGTAGGGACTCCCTACAAGTGGGTGATGCTCGTTACCGGGTCTGCACCCTTCTACAAAAGAACCCGGAAAATAGGGTAAAGATACATTACATACACCATTTCTGTTTGAACGCTCTACGCACGATTCGGACAACATTTTGCTTTTTGATTAAAAACTTTTTGGTTGAACTGTTTTCATTTTGATTTATTTAAGTTATTTAATTTTTCATTTTTTTCGATATAGGTATTTTATCAAAGTTTCAATCGCAGTACGTACGTACGTGTAAATAAATAAGTAGTTAAGATAATATAATATGTATGTTAGTCTGTAAGGTATTTATTATATGGGCCTAATATTGTAAATGATATTTCTGTTGTCTGAAATAAACGATTAATTAATTTAAATTAAATTAAATAAGTACTTCTTTTTTTGACATTTAGTGTAAATCAGGAATTCCCAAACTATTTTCAGCAAGAGACCCCTTTTCCAAAATGAACTGATACTAAATTATCTTAATATGAAATATCAAGAGTAATTTTAGTAATTTTCTTATTATTATAATTTACTTACTTTACTTAGAACCAATTTCGACCCCCAGGGGTCGATATCAACCACTTTGGTAATCCCTGGTGTAAATCAACCAAGTCCAAAAACATGACTAAAACCATCAGCTAAGCTACTCAAAAGAAACAAACTGCAAATTGAATTTACTGCTCCATTACACGTGAATTTGTACTTATTGAAAACTGCTACCGATCATTGAATTCAATAAGTATCACATGTGTCCCAAAGAATCCACACCCCCAGCCATTATCGGTCCAAATTTAAGGAGAGAATCAATAGGGGCACGGGTCCTGAGGGAACCGAAGTCGGGTCGGACATGTATAATGATCGTAGAGGCCAGCGACGGATACAAATGGGTTAGCAAATGTAATATCCGTAGTGTCCAAAGATATTCAAATAGGTGACGACCCTTGATTTGGAATTCTGAAGGAGTCCGAGGATTTACTTGTAAGGAGGTATTGCTATATCAGCGTTCTGCTTGGAACGCATTCAAAAGATAACCAGCATGTTGCGAATTCGAATCTATATTCGTTTTTTGTTTTTCGTACACTATTCGGCCACGTACGCACTGACAGGTGGTTTACTTAAAGCCTAGAAAGTAGATGGTTAACAACATTTCTATGAAATTGACTGTTGAATAAAATAAATTAAAAAGTTTAATCATCCCTAACTTAGCAAAAAAAATGATAGAGATATGTATATCACAAAAATAACGTATATCTTATATACGATATCAAACGTATAAATAGGTTTCATATTGAAAAGCAAATGGTATAGAAAATCTAAACAAAAAACTCAGCGAAATGAGCTAAGGGGAGACCTTTCGGCAATATTGGCGACAATAAACAACAGCGGGCAACAATCAAGCAGTTAAATAAGAATCGCGCGGAATGCGCCCAACGATGCGCCGCCATTTATTAGAATCCGTAGTGGTGGTGTTGCCAGTATAATAAAATTTTAAAAAAATGTGTTTAGAAACGTCGAGGGATATGGTAATAATTTTGCTTACTACATACGAGTTCCTTTTTAATATACGATCCTTGAGGAGGCAGGTGTAGAAATCTTTCATTATACCTATACAAAAATGTAGGTTATGTATAATAGTAGATTGTTATACAAGACGCTAAAATGACCCATTGCATACGAGGTATTTTTATTCCCGAGCTTTAGCGAGGGAATAAACAGAAACCGAGTTACAATGGGTTTTAGCGTCGTGTGTTACACTATACTTTTCACTACGATTGCGAGAAAATAAAATACAATATTAAATAGTTTATACCTACTTACTTCCGTAAACGAATCCACTTGTCTTTCTATCCTCCACTTCATAAACTTTTTGTACAATATTTAAATAAATGATTTGTGCTTGACGGCAGAAGATTAAAATTATTTCTTTCCTATTACAGTCACACAATTCAATCAGTTTGTAATTAAGTATAAAAAAATTCTAAAGATTTCGCGCCATGGTACCTTTTTTTAATTTCTGCTGTAGCAGCTAAACAACACAAACACGCATTCTACGATTCACTCTGTGCACAGAGTATAAATAAGTCTATGATTTCACCGAAGAGATGCTTTTAGTTCCATTTTCAAAAATAAGAATGAGAAACTGGGGGCCTATTATGAAACTTGGTCACGATAGTCGTCCGCAGTTCGTCGGTTGTAGTTATTACAAATATTTTCAATGTAGCTATCGTAGTCCATATTCTATTGAACGAATAATGACGGATCCACTAGAGAGAAACTGTCAAATTTACGCAATCACTTTGCAATATCGCATACGCAAGTGCTTTGTAATAGGAATCAACCAGAACGAAGCACGGACGCAGCCGCGTGTATCGCATTAAACTTTTCGTAATAGACTCCCAGTATTAAGTCGAGCGAGTTTTTATTCGTGATTATGAATAAAGACTTTTTCGTTTTAGTACGCTCATTGGTAATAGACAAACATTAAAAAAGAAAAAACTTTATTCCCTAGGGCTTATTATGCTATTTTATCTCGACTCTTGTACGTTACAATGACGCACTTTTTGAGCAAGAGGAGTGAAAAATAAATTATGATTATGAATTTTTATTACCCAATATGAAAAAGATACTATCTAGGCTAGAACGTTCACAACTTTAATCACCTAATAGGTAACGCTAAAATTACAACACATTTAAAAAATTACTTCCCTCTGATGTGAGCATCTGAGTCCCAAAAACCCTTACATTTCTCACCTAAACATGTATGGATTAGAACGACACAAAATCCTTAGATCTCATTCGAGAACAAACAGTGAAGCGTCTTCCTTGCTCGGAATTAATCCTGAATAATACACGATCATTATGGCTCGTAAATCAGCTAATAACACGCACGCCTCGCCTAAATTATTAACGAGTTACATTTGCGCTTTCACTGTTCGGTTGGAAAATTCGATTTTCAACGAATGTTCTAGTAACTCGGTAGCTCAGTATCTATAGCACGAATATCTATCGAGAAAAAAAACGCGCGTAAAAAAGTTCGATAGAGTAATTTTGTATGAGTGTACAGCGCCATATACCGCCGAAAAGCTAAATAAATTTTTCCATCGATAAAAATACTCTATCAATGAGGGCTTTTCAAAGGGTATTCTTTCGTTTATCATAATTTCATTTGTAATAATTTCATTTGCCACAATGATCCTCGGTCATAATATTCATTTGTAATAATGGCTTTTATACTAACAACGTATGACATAACAATCCGTTAGCCATACTTTTCATTTGCCATAAAATTAGGTGCCATAATAACAAGGGTCATAATGATTAGTTCCTTTAAATATTATTTGATATAATCAATAATTGACATAATATACACAACTTATAACGTATCTCTTCACCTAAACGTACCTAGGGGTTATAAATAAAAACTTTTGCGACCACCACTACTGGTAGGTTAGGTTAGGTTAGTGTTTTGTTTGACCACTCGCAGCGGAGCTCCATAATACTTGCATGCATGTTGCATGCTGAATGCCTGCCTGCTTGCATGCTGCATGCCTGCCTGCATGCTGCTTGCCTGCTTGTATGCTTCATGCCTGCTTGCATGTAGAATGCTTGCCGGGGGGTGCAAAGAAAAACTTTTAATGCACCTACCAGTAGGTTAGGTTAGTGTTTTGACCACTCGCAGCGGAGCGAGCGAAGCGAGCGCAGCTCCCTAATGCTTGCGTGCATGTTGCATGCTACATGCCTGATTGCTTGCTGCTTGCCTGCTTGCATGCTGCATGACTGCTGCATGCCTGCTTGCATGCTGCACGCTCGCTTGCATGCTGAATGCCTGCTTGCACTGCATGCAATTACAATTGCATGCTTACCTACTCATTATATTTAAAAATTAAATATTTAAAAAAAAACCTAAATCGTATAATCATAAAGCTAATTATAATTTTATAAATCAAATATATAAATAAATATATTTTATTAATAAATATATCCAGCCATAAGGAAGGCCTGTGCCCCAGCAGTGGGGACATTAAATATGGCTGATGGACAAATCAAATATGAGTAGACAATTTTATTTTAGTTCCACAATTTTGTCGTTTTAAATTGAGATTCAATGCCAAAGCTCTCAAAATTTTTCTATTAGTATAATAAATTAATTATCTTGATTGGTCAAAATCTTATTAATTCTTTGATAAATATGAATTATGCTGGCTTCTTTCATTATTTCTTTGCTGAAATAAAAGAAAACAAGGTTTGTTTTGCCAAATATTGTAATAAGTATTATGAAAAATCATTGTTATGGATAATAACATTATTTTAAATGAAGAGTATGGCAAATAAAATTATGTAATAAGAACAATATGTCATTTGATTGTTTATGACCAATGAAATTAGTGAAAATAAATTTATTTTTAAATTTGAGATTTTTGCATTCACAATGCTATTTTTACACAATGCTAAATAATATACTAGAAAAAATACGACTCGCAGCAGATCAATACTCAGACGGGAATTAAATAAATTTATGTCATTTGTTAGTTATGGCAAATAAATCATTATGTTTAATGAATTTATGGCATATGCAATTATGGCAAATGAAATTATTGCATTTAAAATTAGGGAAAACATTAGTAAACCTTTTCAAAGTGACATTTAAAAACAAAAAAAAGTAACTATTTGCCTCACTAGATGGCGTTGGTGGACAAGTGAAGTGTCAAAATTGGCAAAAAAAAAATCACAAAAATAGTTCGATCAATCCTATGCCTATGCTGAAAATTTTTATTCATAAAGTACCTAGATTCCCGTCGTTTTGTTTTAAATTACTTTGTGTTTTTCTCTTATTCTTTAATATCCTATCTTATTTATTTATCTATAATCATAAAACACTAATTTGTTAATGTTCATTAATTTTTCTTATTTTATATTTATTTCATACATGCGACCTCATTTCGTCCATCCATATTCTTTATCTCGAAATATCAACCTTCTTTTTTAACAATCCTTATTTAAAACTCCTTGGGTATATCCGAGCATTTTATTTTTTTACTTTTTAATCCATGTATGACACCATAAAGCACTCTATACTATCCTTTTCTGACATATCAATTTTACAAATATCATCCTTGTCACTTTATTTTTTTCTTTATTATTTTAAAAGTTGGTGTTAGAAATTAAAAAAGCACTTTGCCTCAGTTTTTAAGCACCAAAAGCGCCTTTTTCGTGCTGGAGAGGTGAAATAGTTAATTGTTATACAAGTGACCAAAATCAGTTTGTGCTGCGACTGCCGACTTTAAATCACGAACTAGCGAAGTAGTCTAGAATTGAATCATGAGCGTAGCGAGTGATTCTAATATAGACTACTGAGCACAGTGAGTGATTTAAAGGCACGAGGAAGAGCAAAATTTTGGTCTCGTGTAAAACATACAAATTTTCACCTCTAACAGCGAGAAAATTTTCACGTGAATTTCCTGTTAAAAAGCTAAATTCAGCATTAGAAACTTGTTCACTCAACTCTTTTGGAGTTAGACAACATCTTCATCGTTGGACGCACTCATTTTTAAGGTTTTATCACAAAAATAGTTCGATCAAACCTATGCTGATTTTTTTTATTTATAAAGTATTCCCGTCGTTTTGTTTTACATTACATTACGCTGTGTTTTTCTCTTATTCATTAATATCCCATCTTATTAATTTATTTATAATCATAAAACACTAATTTGTTAATAAATTCTATTATTTTTTCTTATTTTATACTTATTTCATACATGCGACCATTGCGACCTTATTTCTTCAATACTCTTTATTTCGAATGATCAACCTTCTTTTTTAGCAATCCTTATTTAAAACTCCTTGGTATATCCGTGCATTTTTTTTTTACTTTTTAATCTATGTATGACACCATACAGCACTCTATCTATCCTTTTCTCACATATCAATTTTACAAGTTTCTCCTTGTCACTATATTTCTTTTTTCTTTTTTATTTTTAAAGTTGGTGTTAGAAATTAAGAAAGCACTTTGCCTCACGCTCGCAGCAAAAATCGATTTTGCTGCGAGTTTTTACGCGCCAAAAGAGCCGTTTTCGTGCTGGAGAGGTGAAAAAGTAATTTTCACATCTTGGAGATCGTTAATTGTTAGTACATTTTCATGATAATAGCGTGCGTGAGAAAATCAACTGTAATATTATAACTTTTCGCTTGCGTTTTCTTCTCGTGATATAGTTACTTGAAGTTAGCACGCAGCAGCACCCGCCGAATACGCTCTATACAAAACGGTCATGATATGTGACGTCACTTGACACGTTTCAGGTGTGTTTCAGGCGCGTTTAATATGGAGTTAGGCAAGAATCTTCAAGTTCCTCCCTTAATTTTGTGTTTAATACATATGTGTCATACAAAATATTATTTCTTATTCGATATTCTATCTGACAGTTAAGTGTATTATATCCGAAAATGAAAAAAAGTGTTATTTTCCCCTGATTTCATCGTGTGATAAAACAAAAATAAAACTTTTTTTCTGTTCCATCGTGTTTTTATAAGTGTCTGCAGCGATCAAGCACAAATTTATCAAAATCGGTGATTTATGCGTATTCCCTAGTGTTTATTATTTTTCCTCAATTTTCTAGTCGACACTTTTTTCTCGATATGTTCGTGCTACGGGTATTATACATTGTATAGAAACAATTTCTTAAATCTACTTAGCTATTAATAGGTATTCGCATATGGAGGAATTCGAAACATGTTGTTCCGATAACAATCGGTTTGCGAAGCGATTTTTTTTTTTATTTATTATTAAGGTAAACAAACATCTGATTTTACACAAGATGACATGTATGAATAACAATGCAATAGCCAATACAGTTTCCACAATTAGCATAAGCAGACATGCAACAGTATAGCCATAGCGCAATTACCTTACCTTATCTAGATTTATTTCGTGAATCTGAAATCTAGCACGCTTTACCTTATTTTATGACTGTCACTACGAAATAGGAATTTAAAATAAAATATATCAAATAAAATATAATAACCTACCTACCTACTTCGGGTTTACTTTCCAAAGTCATCATAATCATAAAAAAATCGTACTCTTTCACCGACAAAGGCAGGATTTCCTATAGTTACAAATAATAGCATATATGTATACAATAATATACATACAATACAGCAGCCTTGGAATTTAACCCGCGACAGACTGAATTACTTTTAGCGCGAACTCCCCCAGCATTATTGTAGCACCCCGATTTGTCGCTCAGCTCGGATTAAAATTAACTTCTATGGGGTGATTTTCATATAATATTTTGATTATTAAATCCCTTTGTGAATAAGAGGAGTGCTGAACCAAATGACGAGACAGTTTTCCTTAATATTTATTATTGTTTATTTTCAATGTCATTATAAATGACAATATATTCAGAACATCACTGTTTTAAAAGAACTGTTGTAAAATAAATATTAAAACAGATGTTTAGCTTCTTAAAAAGTCATTAATACAAGTGTGAACAAAACCTTACTATTTCAAAAGCTACTTTCTAGTGTAAGCTAGAAATTAATAAAACCCATTCAGCAGTAAAGTCCCAAAAGAAAATTCTCACAAGAAAAAACAAGTTCCTTAAAAACTTTAAAGTCAAAACAAAAGAAGGTATTAAGTATTTTAAAAAACGAAGAAACTTTTTTAATAAATGACGTAAGCAAACGTACGCATTTCAAAGATAGAATGCAAAGAGCAAAGAGTTTAGTTACATGAGCTAAGGACACGCACGCACGGTCGCAATTAGGGAAAGTTAGGGGGTGAGCCCTAATGGCAGTTCGCGCCTACTTTTTAACAAGTTGCCACTTCCAAGGTGCGCGACATTCCTAAATGAGTGTGGTAATTGTTTTCCGATGTACTTCTCTGAGACGGTGTTTAATTTAATTTTCTTTTTGACTTTACTTGTAAATTTAATTAAGCAAAATAAAAAAACTTTTGGCGCAAAAAACTTTCATAATCGGCGTACTAACAACCACACAGGAAACAAAGATGGCAACACGTCAAAACTGTCAACCATAGACAAAGCTTTACGGTCGCGTTCAAATAAGAATTTTAGCGTTGTTAGTTTTGTCGGAATCGGTTGTGTCCAAAGGTACAGCACTTACCCCTAGTATTTTCATGATTTTAATATCACGTATAATAAAATAATTTTATGAATTAGTGGTTTGGAGACGGTTGCTTATCGGCAAGTTATATTTTCATGACATTCATTATCACGTCAAATGAAATTAACATTATAAATTATAGTGGTTCGAAGACGGTTGCTTAACAGCTTAAAGTTATAAGTATATTATTTCGTTACACTGTTCTAAAGAATTTGTGAATAAGATTTATGAAAAACTAAACTGGTTGTGGTAAATTACATAATTATTTTAGTGAAAAGAAGACTTAGGTGCAGTTTTTATTTTGTCAATATTCCACAATGCATTTTATTCCATAATATCAAATAATTTTGTAACTTAAAGCCAGACGGTAACCGCTTACGTATGATGTTATCACAATCTACGGCGTTATCTTTGAAGTTTAATCACCGTCGCCGCGGCGTAGTGTGCGCTCGGGCTAATGAGCCTGCGGTTTGGAAACAACACGCAAGTGTGCGTCGCGCCCGCCGCCCGTCTACAAAACCAACTTCGCAACTTCGAACTTTACCCAATTAATTTTCCACTTTTCCCCACCACATTCAATCATACTGTTAAATACTTAGAAAACTTTTTAACCGATTGGACACACTCAGAAAAACAATAGAAGTTTACTGAAAAAAGTTTCACAAAAAAACTCATACCTGCAAAAAGTATCGTTAGTATAAAAAATCCACACGAGCACCAATGCACTAAGTCTGTACTGAATAAAAAAAAAGTTCCGCCACTAACCGCGAGAGGCGCGCGCGTCCGCCACCGAAACGTGGTCGACATTAAAACCTTAGCGGGAAAGAAACGGTCCCCTTATTACGTCTCGAAAGAAATTCTCCCGCACACAGGGGCAGGCGAAAGAAGTCCGCGCACACAGCCAAGCGCTGCATCGACGCGACACGGGGGGAAGCACGCCGCTGTGTGGGTGTCAGGGTACAAATAAGTATTAAAAGAGATAGTTAGGTGCGGGACAAGCAGCGAAACGTCTAACGCCTCCCATATGACGCCGTACATGAGAAATTCTCCACCCAAACTATCCCGGAATAAAATAGCTTTCTTGGATATTCGTCCGCTCCTTATCTTGGGTCAGGGAGCAATGATACGACTTTACGGATGCCGAATCGACTGAAGAATTATATTACTCTTTCAAAAGATATTTATTTTTTCTAATTCCATTGAAATCTAATTAGATTATTAATTAGTAAGCTTACCAAATCAATATTAAACTATGTTTATTGCCATCGTTCGCAAAGCAAACGAAGCTCGATTTCACGTCTCCTTTTTTTACTGACTGAATCCCTATAATGTGAAGTGGCGTAAAAAGCTCATTTTCAGGGGTCCGTAGTCAAGTCAACAAATTTCAAACTTAGGATAAGACATTCATAGATCGTAAAGGAAGTTTTGGGCGATTTACATCTTATTCATTACTAAATAGCCTTCGAGATTAACTATTCAAATTAGAAAGTTATGCAAATTAGGTACAGTTCCAAAATCACAAATAATTGACGTCAATAATGAACAAACAATTATTATAATGTAAGCGTACCTACCACAGAAGAAAGAAAAAATATCTTAGTTCTGTTAACCATACATACATTCAATTTGCTCTTACCTAGCGTTAGCTAATGCCGAATATGGTAGATAGGGACCATCGAACTGAACAACTTTTACTAAATATGTGACCAACTCTGAAATCACGAAAAACAATCAGCTGTTTCATAATAAATTACGATAATATCAAAAAATTCACAGATTTATTCCCCGCAAAAATGAATCAAAAAATTTACGAAAAACCAAAATCAAATCAAATACATAATCCTATTATATTTTTAAAGTTACCTAGGTAGTAACTATTCGAAGCGACCGAAATATTATTAACCGATTTTCAAAATTCTAACGAATGCACTTCTCGTCTGCTTCTGCATCTTTTAACACTATTACCTGACGATCGGTCAATAATCATAGAAGCTACATCACTTTTTATGTACGGAAACACCCGTTTTTCTACAATTCCAAATCTAAAGGGACAGGTCACAATCAGTAACAAAAATTTTCACCATTTTGTAGCCAAACTAATACCCTAGGACCCATTTTTTCTTTTTTTCAAGTGGGTTTTTCTTCCGAAATATTTACAATTTAGTAAATAAGCACCCCCCAAAAAACCCGAATTGCAAAATTCCATAAAAAGTTACCAGTAGATTTTCAAAATTTAAACGTTCACAGGTGTCTTGATAAATTCCTCAACTTTTGGTACTATTCCCATCTCAATCTTCCCAAAATCCTCGGAGATATGGCCAAAAATACGTCTCGGGCGATTTGCATGTGATAACCATTTTTAACCGACTTCCAAAAAAGGAGGAGGTTCTATGTTCGTCTGTATATTTGTTTTTTTTTTGTGTATATCCACCGATTACTCGAAGACGGCTGGACCGATTGAAATGATTTTTAAACGTTAATACATTAGGTAAGCTCCCAAGTTGGTCCCATTTTTTTAAATTTGGAAATCGGTTCAGTATTTTTCAAGTAATCTTGAAAAAAGCACGAAAATAGTATGATTTTGTGTGAATTACCTCGATGATAATGGTCGTATTACTTCTTTGTTTATGAACTGAATAAGATAATTATTTTTTTGTAGGAAGAGGGATATCTTAAGTGTAGGTTCTTTAACCGACTTAAAAAAGGAGGTTCTCAGTTTGACCCGTATGTATGTTTCTCCGCGATTTTCTTACGTTTGGCTGAGCCGATTTTACACTTAAAATAAAAAATAGTTAAAAAAAACAAAAACCGACTTCAAAAAACCTACTAGAGATATAGTAATTAGTTTTCGAGATATATATTTTTTTCCAAAACCGCAAATATAACTATGTCATTCGTACCAACACTGTGAAAAACAAAGTTATTTTTACAGACGAAAAATGATAGTGGTATTAAATATGGTATGGTATATAAGGTAACTACGGAACCCTAAGGCGCGTGGCCCGACACGCACTTGGCCGGTTTTTTTATTCTAAAAGCCCCACCCGACTTCAATAGACGTATTTTTATTATTACGAATATTATTTCTTGCTTTTTAGAGGTAGGTTGTTTTTCAACATTTGTATGGCTAAGCCACCCTTATTCCGTCTACGTAACATTTTTCATAACTCCCACGAAAAGAGATGCTTTTTGAACACGTTTTTATTAGGATGCTTTCTCGTTTGTTTGTTTGTTTGTCCGCAAAGTTTGCGAACGATTTTATACTAGCTTCCCGATGACCTGTAGAGACTTGAAACTTTAAACATAGGTCAAAACTTGAAAGCAATATTATGGTGTCATTGAGCTGATCTGATGATGGATCCGGAAGAACGCCACAGGAACTCTATGATGAAACCATACAACCCCATCGTGTTTGGGCTCAATAGAATCGTCTTGACGAGTACTCTAACGGGAGACGAGGTCCAGGGTCTGATGATGAAGCTGGAAGTCCATGCCATAGGAACTCAATATTGAAACCGTGCAACCCCATCGAGTTTGGGCTAGTTTGAATCATCTTGACGAGTACTCTAATGGGAAACAGTGTCCAAGGATCTGATGATGGAGCCGGAAGAAGGACACAGGAACTCTTTAATAAAACCATGCAACCCCATCGAGTTTGGGCTCGATAGAATCGTCTTGACGACTTCTTTGTTGGGAAATAGTTTTCAGGGTTTGATGATGGAGCCGGACGAAGGACACAGGAACTCTTTAATAAAACCACGCTACCCCATCGAGTTTGGGCTCGATAGAATCGTCTTGACGACTTCTTTGTTGGGAAATAGTTTTCAGGGTTTGATGATGGAGCCGGACGAAGGACACAGGAACTCATTCATAAAACCATGCTTTCCCATCGAGTTTGGGCTCGTTTGAATTGTTTCGGCGAGTACTTTGTTGGGAAATATTTTCCAGGGTCTAATGATGGAGCTGGAAGAAGGCCACTGGAACTTTGTAATAAAACCATGCAACCCCATCGAGTTTGAGCTTGTTTGAATCGTCTTGACGAGTGTTCCGATAGGAGATGGTATATTTTTTAGCTTTAGCTCGTTTACTAAAAAGCAGAAAATAATAATTTACTGAAAAAAAAACTTTTATTAAAACGCACTAAAATTTATGAAAATCGGCTTAAAAACATTAAATTAAAACAGAATAGTAAAAACAGATTCTAAAAAGTATAAAATAAATTCTTTTGTATATATTTATATTATAACCCTATAACTACAGAAGTTTAGGTTTAAACCTTAAAAACGTGGGGCGCATGCTAAAGACAATTTTACAAAATGCGCCTCACGTTTTTTTAGGTTTCAAACTTCTGTAGTTAGTTATACTGGTACTTCTACTAAGGGCGAGTATATTATTGGGCGCCGTAGTACCTACTACTAGCGCCGCCAATGCATTTATTTTAATTACTCGTAAACCAAGTAATTATTTAACTAGTGGCTCCGTGAGCTGTAGACCTCGCAATAAAATAAAATAAAATGTCGCCATGAAGTTTTCAAAGGACACAGAAGGTATGTACGTGAGTATTTGCAGCTAGATGGTGCTTCTAATTTTGATCCTTTTTAAAATAGGTAAATATTTTTTTATAAATTTGGAAAAATTGGCTTGACTAAACAATATATGATTATCGAACCTACTCACAAAATTTCACCAGAATCGGTTGATAAATGCGACCTGTAGAGGAGAACAAAATGCCGGAAAGCTGGACTGAAATATGTTTTTTTACATATCTCCGTCATTTTAAAAAATTTCGAAAAACTGTCTCGACAAAAAAATTCTATATATTTATCAAACCTGCTCACAAAATTTCACCGGGGTCGGCTGATAAATGCGACCTGTAGAGGAGAATATACAGCGCCGGAAATCCGGACTGATATAATAATATGTTATTTTAACATTATCTCCGCCATTCAAAAAAAATTTAAAACTGGCTTGACAAAAAAAATCTATACAATTTTCAAATCTGCTTACAAAATTTCACGAGAATCGGTTTAGAAATGCGACCTGTAGAGGAAAACAGACAACACTGGAAAGCCGGACTGAAATATGTTTTTTTAACATTTCTCCGTCATTTTGAAAAATTTCAAAAACTGGCGTGACAAAAAAAAACTATATTATTTTTAAACCTGCTCATAAAATTTCACGAGAATCGGTTCAGAAATACGACCTGTAGAGGAGAAGATACAGCACTGGAAAACCGGACTAAAATAGGTTTTTTTAACATATCTCCGCTATTTTGAAAATGTTCAAAAAACTGGTTTGACAAAAAAATTCTGCATTATTTTTAAACCTGCTTACAAAATTTCACGAGAATCGGTTGAAAAATGCGGCCTGTAGCGGAAAACAGGCAGAGCTGGAATGTCGGACTGAAATATGTTTTTTTAACATATCTCCGCTATTTTGAAAAAATCAAAAAACTGGCTCGACAAAAAAATTCTATATAATTTTCGAACCTTTTTACAAAATTTCATGAGAATCGGTTGAGAAATGCGACCTGTAGGTGGGAACAGACAGCCGGACATACGAAAGAATTTTTGCCCAAGCTGAAGCAGAGACGCTTCGCTCGCACTTCGTGCTCGCTCGGTCAAAAAACGCTATGATCATGCAATCCTAAATTGTCTCTAATATTTTTTGAATAACTCTTCAACAATTTTCATTCTTTCTGTAAGTTTTAAAATCGATTTTAGCTCAAAGTGGCCACTTTTGGTTTATATCAAAAGGTAACAAGCATTCTGATTAATTAAAATTATTCATAGGTATGCCAAATCTAAATCGTAGCGTGTAGTCAAGCCGTAGACGCTGCTACGAATGCTACGAGAAAACTCCTTCGAGCGCTACAAACAAACAAAGCATGAAAATATCGTGGAACAAATAATTAATATGCGTACTCTGCCAAGACCCGCCGCATAAGCACCGAGACTGGCCAGCCGACGATGAAAATTTTACGCCGCCATAAAATTTAACTGCGCACTTTAATAACTAAAGCCTGAAGCCGATATAGCGCCGTATCGTTGACAAAAGGATGAGACCTGGGTAGCCGCGACGCACACACCTTTGACCGCACGCTCGCTTACGACCACCCACACACACGCATCACACCACTACAACCACAGAACCCGTACGCCCACCCACCAAACACGCCCAACGTCTTGGGTTTTCTTATAAACCACTTTGTGTTCGCCGTCCCACTCTCTCGTGAGCTGTCGCAGCGCTCTCTCTGTCTCGCGCAATGACGAGCTTCACATAAAGCGCGCCACATTCCCGCCTTTTTTCCCACTCCATTTTGACAGCTCGCGGCTCCATATCTGGCCAGAAGGTAAGTCAGCGTTCACAACACGTTGGCATCGCGTAATCATAATTTGATTAGTATTACCCCCGACCCGAAACTAACCCTTATAAACTTAGTCGTATCATAAAGCCATTCACACTCGTAGAGTTAGCATTTGGTATTGTTTGAACTAAAATAATGGCTCCCAATCAACTTCTAGGTAATCACTTAGAGGTCCCTAATAATCTAAGCAGTAATAAATAGACTAACAATTTCGTTCAGAAATAATGTCCCTAGACGCATCTTGAAAGCATTGTCAAAGAGAAGTTCTGTAAAATGGTCAATGTCCTAATGTTTCATTCCTTGTAGATATTCTGATTACGAATCCAGAGAGAAAAATCTTCATTCATATTACATAGTCTAGCTAGATTCTTCCTTCATAATAATAAAGCCCTGTCTCATTCAAAAAGCTTAAAACAAAAGAAGACTTAATAATTTTTCGAAGAGCAAGATGTCTCGATTCACGCTCCAAATAGCAGTGTGCCCGTCGTCTTAGCGACTAAGTGGCTCAAGACGCGTTAGCGGCGCGCGCGTGCGGGCGCTGGGCGTGGCGCGGCGTGCGGCGCCCCGCTATCGGCACACCGAAACACACATTTTTCCCGCCGCAAACCTCGCGCCGAAGGTTAGCCGCGACCCGCAGACCTCGTTCGGCTGAAGCAGGATGGAAGACAGCTTGTTTCATTAGCCCACGCATGCGCTGTGCCTGAAATCTGGGCGCCAATTTTGACAGTTCATGCTGGAGCTTTCGGCGGACGAGCGCGTAGGTTGCTAAGGAAATGCGGTAGGAAAATTTTCTTTGGGAAATAATTTCTCTGGACAGAAAACAGTAATCTAACTAGAGTAGTATTAAATTTTAAAGGATGATGGGCAAGGGACATCAGTTGGCCAAGCTCCTCTCTAGGCAATGAGTGTTTTGTCATTGGAAAGGTCTTTTTAAGACAAATATTTGCTGCTAACTACTACAGATCAATTGTTAGTTGTTAGTATTTTCAGAGTCACAGGTTATTAAAGTATAAAATGGTTTTTGCTATGGGAGTTGTTCTAACCCCCTCTAGCAAAGAGTGTTTCCAAATGCTTCTTCAGCCCAACACTCGTACGGCGTTGCAATGCAATTCCTCTGTCCGAAAGCTCCCTTAGCACAACGCCTTATGAGTGTTGAGCTGAAGGAGCATTTGGAAACACGTTAATACAATCCCTCGGTCTCCTTTCCTCCTCGGAATGCTCCTTTAGCAGAACGCCATACGAGGTATTGGGCTGAAGGAGTATTTAGAAAAAAAATGGGGTTGATCTAGCCCCTCTAAAGATGAGTGACAATAGTGACATATCATTAGAAAAGTTTTCATAAGACAAATTGACTGTTTATGATGACTTATGACAATTGCAGCGTTGTAACTCCTAAAATACTCATAGTTGACGTTTGCTGTTTACAGTAAAATATTACAAATTTAAAGACCTTTCCAATGATGTAAGACTTATTGCTAGAGGAGGCCTAGACCAGAAAACTCATCATTCTTTACAGTTTTTTACAGATTATTTTACAGATATAAAATGAACTTCTAATCAATCCTGTCTCTGGTTTCATAACGTAGTAATTCTTCATAAGTAGTATTTTACATTTATTATTAGATTTGTAACAGCCACACTTCGAAAAAGCCAAATCAATTACAATCGTAACTTGTTAGACCAATATGATTGGATAACACTAAAATCACACAAACGTGCCGAAGTTCGGGGCGACCTCAAACGACCGCGACCGCCGACGCCGCGCGGGCACCCGCCCGGCCGCCGGCGCGGTCGTTATTATCAAAACAATACGCCAGCCAGACACAACCCACCCTCTAATTACTTACATAATCACCTATTACGTAAACGAACCTATAGTTGTTATCGTTTTTGGTGACTTTTTAAAAAGAAAGAAATTTTATATTGCAACAACCCTGAAATCGCGAAAAGCTGTTCCATAAATTTTTCAGGTTTTGGGTTAACAATTAACATAAAATAACATTTCGCCACTGCTGGGAACATGCAGACCATCCTTATGTGGATGGGCCATAACCCACCACGCAGGCCCAATGCGGATTGGTGGTTGTTAAAGACTTCCAATGCAGCCGGGACCAACGACTTAACGTGCCTTCCGAAGCACGGAGCAGCTCGAGATAATGAATTTTTGGTCACCCATCCCATGACTGACCCTTGAGAAAGTCTGGGCCAAGAGCTCCGCCAGACTGCGCCATCGAGCTCCTCGAAAAAAAATTACTGGTTTGTTGATTAGGTAATTCCCCGCCGGCCTCTGTTTGTCTAACCTGACTCTTTTCAAGGCCAGAGTGAAATATGCACCTTATGGGCAAGCTCGCTCCATCGTAGACCCTGTCTTTGCTCTCAGGCTAGCCTGGGGTCAAGAGCAAATACAATAAAAAAAAATCAATAAAGATTAGCTAAAAAACTGTCAAATTTTAATTATTTTCATCTCGGTTTTCATGAAAAAGTTTACGAAAAGAAAAATAATGTTTGATCCTACTCAAGTTTAATTCTAACAACGTACTTGTTCAAAGTCCCGGTAACGGTGTGGCCACAGTGTGGGCATATCCGAAGCGAGCGCTTCTAATCAGGCAGCGGGCGCCCGCAGGATGACCGCGCCCGACCCGAACTAACTACTCATATTCTGTGTTGTTTTGTTTGTGAATTCTCAATAAATAGTTTTCGTAGATCAAAAATGATAGATTAGGGTATTTTCAAAAATTAACGGGACGGTGAAAAAAACTGTTTTGGTTAGAGTGAAATTAAGTAGAAAGTGAAATTAATTGCTAGAGGTAACATAATTTACCGATATATTTTTACCCGACTATGGCAAAGCAAAAAGGAGGGTTATTTACTTTATAGTGCATCTAACATTGGTGCAATAAAAGTTTAATTAGCAATGTTAAAACTAAACTTTTTGGTTAAATACTTTTATCCGTAATTAATCGAATTTCAATTAGAATTATAAGTTCCAATCCGAGTCTACCGTACGGTGAATAAATAACTTGACACTTGTACACAAATAAACAATTTAAAATGTCAAGAATAGGGTAAGGGCAGGGCAACCCTTCCCGGCATTATGTTTTCTGACAACCAATTTTAAAGCTGTTTGCCCGCTTTCCTCGAGTTTGCACTTCGCATTTTACCTACGTGTTTTGCGAAGCGAGTAAAATACAATGTTACGAAAAACCCACGTACGGGTCATATCATATTAAAGAGGTATTTTCAGTAAAGTTGTTTTTAAACATGATAATAATGTAAGGATTTTAAAGTGTTCGTCAAAGAAGTCACTCTGACATTGTGAAAATTAATCCATTTTTGTATGCAAATACATTTATGTTCGTGTGTAAAATAGTAATGAAAATGCCCAACGTCCATATAAAGAGCCCATTAATACATAAGTATAAAAACATAAAGGCATATGTGTACGTGTATTGTTGCTCGAGTAAGCTAGTTATAATCGAGCGTCGCTGCAGCTGTGTCTGAGGAACGAGCGACTCCGGTAGTGGTGGCATGGTGATCGATGTATTTATCAGGTTTTTTTGTATAAAAATTACTCTAAGCTATCTTCAGGTTACAAAGACGCCAACGACTCTGTATTTTTTTATGTTTGTATAAGCACTGCAACTAACAACCACTGATACAAATGCAGATTGCGTGTTTAAACATTAATGACTATAACCTAATCTAAGCTGCAGAAAATATTTATATTACAATAATCTATTAAGGTTTACTAAAATGTATATTGGTAGCTCTTTTGCTTAGCCTCTATTTGTTTAGATTGATCGAAAGCGATTTTCACAAGACTGAAAAAAAGTCATATATACCTGTTAAGTAAAAACGAATGCATTTACCTTCATATAGACAGCATATAATAATATGCTGATTATTAGGCGCCCCGCAACCCTTATGTACTTTTTTCGTAACGTTTTTCGTAACGCATCGGCTACGGCTGCTACGAAAGCGCTACGCGGAGCGTAGTATTCACTCCACAGACCATACAACAAGTACCTGTGTATTCACTCAGATCAGTTATTACCTATTGTGATTGTATATTTTTTATGTTCGACGTATGCATTTATGGGACTGACTTTTCATAAGACAATTATACGTTTGTTTAAAATAACTCTATTTTATAGGCTTCCAAAAAAATACAGCTACCAACTATCTGTCTTGTGCAGGCACGCTAAGAACACGGAGACACTCCATCGTACTAGCTAGTAGCTTCGTAGCCAAACCATTGTAAATTGTTGTATTAATAAATAATCACTCATAGGTCTGGCGTGCAATCGAATGTGGTACGTGGTGTGTGAAATCAAAGTATCGATAACTCATTCGCGATACAACCCTTCCCGCCTCGCCATATGCCGCGGCGCTGCCCTTAAATTACAGAACTTCCCGCTCATAATAGAGAGATATGCCTTTAATATCAGCAAGCAACTGCCGCAACCCTGTTTGCTTTTTGCTACGTTCTTATATTAGAAATTGTGTTCAGTACTATGCAGTCACTGAGTTACGTTTATTACTCATCTCTGCTGGAAATTTGTTGAGTAATAAAAGTTAAATATGAGTTGCTTTTAATAGCGCAATATCTCCTTATGCGAATTAAATGTTGATAAAGTTATAAATTATAATTGGTGGTTGCAATAACTTTCATTTGCTTGCTTTTCTCCTTAGGATATCTCAATTAAATAAAGGTCAACTTTTTTCTATGTAAAACACTTTTTACCGAAAAATTCGGTAACTCTTAAAACTGCTTTTATTATTTCCTGTACATTTTATAAAGTGGGTTCAGTGAAACAATTTAATATGAAGCGCCGCTCACACCTTCTAAAGTCACTCACACCGCGTCAGGAAAGCACACATATTATCAGTGTTTTAATTTTTAAAACACTGATTTGTGTGCTTTCCTAGTATTATTAGGTGTCTTAAGAGTGAAAAGTGATAAGTGAACTCTTTTGTGAAGTGATAAGCGCCACTCACACCGTCAAAAATCGAAAAACCGATTTGATATGTTTTTCTTTGTATATCATAAGAAACGTTTGAGATTAGATTTTTAAATGAATCACTTATAATTATTGAATTCGTTTTTGAATTAGTTATTGAACTACAATAAAATTTGTAGTTAGGTAGGTTTGTAGTCTACAAACCTGAAACACAGTTTAGTTAGTGTAATTAAGTTACAGATTTAATCATGGTTTTTTCATAAGTATACTTCTACAAAACTCAATGATTTACCGTAATGGAGTCTTGGGTAGGCCGTAAATTACGCTCAACTGTCATACAAACTATTCAAACTGGTGAATGATGGACAATTTTAGTTGAAATGCACAGATTTCTAAGAGTTTGGTAGATTTAAATGTGTTACAGATGTGTGAAGTAGTCGAAGGAAGGAAAAAAACTTGAGTTCTCAGAATTGGTAGGGCGGATCGTGAGAAATGGTGCGTAGGCGTCGCCGTGAAGATTGCAAGCATCAAGCTGACCAATGAGGGGTCTAAATGGGCGTAGAGCGGGCGGAGAAAAACTTCAGTAGGAATGGAAGAGATAAAACGACGATGCAACTGGGATTCGAGAGACAGACGCTAAGACAGACAGTAGGGCGCAGACGCTTTTAATATTTTAGGAGTGGTAGATTGGGAGTTTCGTGACTCCATTGTAACTAACTGTGTGAGAAATAAAGACTAAAGAGTTAACTATTAAATAAATACTAACTTTGTTAAGTAAATTGTAGATTTGAATATTAAAACAAGTGTAACTATTTTACAAAGTGAATCCAAACAACGTCGAGTGGGGTATGTAATTGTGTACATTGTGATTTATTTCGTGTGTCAATAAAGGTACAATCTCTAGATTAACGAGCAGAATATCGTATACAACGTAGAAATGTATCAATACGAAGAACAACTCCATTCTAGGGGTTTCGCTTTAATAACCGAATGGAACTCGGTAGAACACCTCATTTTTGTGTTGACTTTAATATGCGCAATAGTTGTATTAGGGTGTTGTGGATATAAGATATTCAGTTATTGCAATCGTCGAATATTAAATAGACGGAGGTATTTGCAAGATGGTCTACCAAATGAGGTAGAAATGCAAAGAGCCGGGTTAGATTGAATTGGATTGCGTTTTCTTGATACATAGTTAACCTCAGAGATAAGGATGGTTAACGTGAAAGTATTAATTAAAGCTCTAGAGACTGTAACTTTATGTAGCCTGGTGGAATACGAAACACTAATATCTATTATGAATGTTAATAATCAAGTCTAGATTAGACTAATATGTGAAATAGTTTTTTCTTTCCATTTTTCAATCAATGTATCAGGTTAGTTCTATAAATGTGTTCGTATCTCACTTTAGACTTAATTTGTAAAATAACTATTGAAACTTTAGTGTGTGTTTAATTAAAATTAAGTGTGAATCTAGATGACCTTAGAGAGTTTTTTCTTTGGATTTTCGCTTTCTCTCTATTTAGTGTGGTCTTAAGATAGGAGCTGAAAATCTAGCTGTCATTATATAGCAACCTATAGGTGACAGCTTAAATAATCAAACCAGTTTCTTTTGCTATTTCGAAGTTAAACTAAACACATTTAATTTAAATAAATAATATTTTTTTTTCCATAATTATATGTTTTACTGCTTAGAGATAAGATTCCTAAGAGGAGGCACAGTGTGAGGCATAGTCAAACTCGTGTTAAATACTAAGAAATACTTAGAAGAACCTTTGAGCTAGTTTGTTTGGCTTCGTTTAACACTTTGCGTTCTCACACATATACCTTTCAGTTGAATCACGATTTCTATGAGCTAAATTCGTTAGATTTCAGTCTAGGTCTAGGTAGATTTCTATACATATACCTAATTAAATAAACATGGGATAGTAGGGAGTGATTAAAGACTAAGGAAGAGACTACATTCAAACCGTTGAGGTTACTTGTGTATAGGTAGTTTATTTAAACGTGTTAGTAAAGGAGTCTAGCTGCTGAATTTGGACGAGAGACACAACAGGAGCTGAGCAGAAGGAAGTATAATGTATTAGTGTTGAATAGGTATAATGTGTAAGTACATTTTGCCTCTACACAGGACATAGACATTGTTGGGTGCACTTATAGACTTGTATTTAGGATAGGAAATAGGGATAGGTATACTAGGTGATCTGTGATGAAATTGAACTTGTACAGGATGTTTAGATCCTGGGGTGTTTGACCGCTTGAGGCTGCGAGCTAGGCATTCCACCCACTGACTTTAATCGAATGAGGGCTCTTGACTATAAGAGATTATTCTCTTAGACTTGACTGAACGGGATGCTATGGCCGGTACTCGCGAGCTCAGCCTTATTGAGCCTAAAGGCTATCTGCGTGTGGATCCAGTGAACGGGTAGAAGCATTTCTGGGTCGTCGTCACATTTGCACTTTCATAGCGTTCAGCCATCGCCCGATTTGGCCAAATCGAACTTTCTCAATTAATACAAATATGAATAAATAAAGTTTACCATGGTTTTATGGGGAAAGGTGTCTAGCGAACACCTTATAAAGTAAAGTAAATAAATGTCCACATCCTGGAGATGTCTGACAAACGCTCCGCAGCGTAACAAAGATGGCTGACGTTCCCCAAATAATAAACCCCAGAAGGGTTTTTCCTAGAAGGTTTTGTAGGCGCTATTAAACGACCAGAGTGTAATCCACATCATGAGCAGACATCTTTTGGTTATAGCTTAGGTAATTAGTGTAGAGGAGAGGCGAAAGTCGCGATCAGATTAAAACAATTTGCATTTTAATATTAACAAGCTTCGCAATGTTATTTAAAACCATAGGCCTGCGGAATGATGGATTTATCTCGATGAGCCTCCGTTCCATTCACACGCAGCTACTAAATAGTACAAACATAAACACGATTCGCAGATCACTTAGATGCCAGTAACATCGACTTTCACCAAGACCACCAAATACATAGAAAAACATTATAACTAGACGATCACATATACAAATTAGGATTTGAGCCACTACAGAAAATGGTGCCGTGACCAGGATTCCAAATACGTATTCGAAATAACGATACGATTGGATCAAAAGGACCAAATAATTATAATAAATAAATAAAACAAAAATAAATAAAATAAACACAACGTAGAAATCGTGGTCAGTTGAAAGGAATACTTTTTACAGGGATGTTACGAGACATCGTGATGCGAAACAAGGAGGCGAGATAAATTGTGCATGGAATAATTATCTTAATTATGTGCATGGTGTGATTATTTTATTGTGTTAAACTGTTTACATGTCTTTTGAATGTAGGGGAAAGACACAGTTACAGTCAGAATTCGTCATAATGTTATCAACGAGATCGAAAGAAAAAAATATATACATACCTATTTCGTAAATTATAAAATTAAAAGAATTTATTTTTAGACAACTGTATAGCCAAGTTATTTGTTCACGGAAGACAAAAGCCTGTCTGACAAGCTTGTGAATGGGAAGCGAGACAAAGGAAACCTTAGGGTAATGTTTTATTGGTTTGCAACTTAACTGCCGTTGTCCATTGAAGTAAAATTTGACGGTTGTACATTAAAGACAAAAGGGAAGGACGTGGAGAAATCTTACCCAACAAAATAAACAATAAAAGAGTAAAATAAAGATACTTTCCAATATTATTCAAAGCATAGCAGCGCGTTTGACGATTTTGACTGTACGTAAAAAGGTTAGCATAATAAAGATGTGTGATTTAGGTGGAGACAAAGGCGGGAGCAGATTCTCAAGATATTGTTACATTTCAATGTAAGTCTGTTATCATGAGTATTTTAATCACATGTGGAACTATCTACCTTTCTCATAAAGAACGATCTGTGCATTTAGGAGTAGGGGAAAGTTTAAATCGAAACTAGTTTGTCGGCAGTTGAGTTAAGTGACGTTATAATGCCTAGGCGCAGTAAGAGACGGGTTAGAGGTCAAGATAGGACAGGGGAAAGTCGCGAGAGTAACGGAAGCATAGGGGAACAAACGGGAAATATAGATAACATAACTTTACAACAGATGTCACAAAGAATGGATGAATTTCAAAATACATTACGGCAGTTGAGCGCGGAGCGATTAAACGAGAGGATAGAGTCGCGCGGGAATGTGCAAAATAGTCATCAGACGATTAGACAAGAGTCGATTAGCACAATAGCTAGTGGTAGTGTCGCGAATTCGGAAACTAGAAACTTATACGTCATACAGCCTTCAGTTGCGAAGCCGAGTTTTGACGGAAAACCATTCACGAACCCTATTGCGTTTTTGAAACGATTAAAAAAATATATTAGAGAAGTGAACGGACAGGACCGCGAAATTGATATAGCGCTAGGTTGCATCACGGGACATGCACGAAAATTGATGGAGATGTACTCAAGGAGATGGAATACTTTTAGTGATTTTGAGGACGACTTTAGACGGACTTATTGGACTGAACAAATACAAGAATCCGTTAGGTATAGGTTGATTAACACGGTGTACACAAGTGAATCAGCAATTTCGATGTCCGAACATTTTGCTGAATATGTTGAGTCGATGCAGTCCTTGACCATATCTTTTAGTGAAAGGGATTTAGTAAATTCGATAATGCGTCATTATCCTTTGGATGTTCAACGGTTGTGGTTTACGAGAGCAGAGGAACCCACTATTATGAAAGGCGCGAACTTTCTTAGGAGTATCGAACAAAATGTAGTTGTGGGACAGAGAGAGATAGGTAGATATGCTAGAGAGAGAGGAAATAACCAGAGAGGTCGTTACAGTAGGACACAGACAGATTATCCAGTTGCGGCAACGATTTTAGCGGAAAGATGGCGAGGCAGAGGCGGTTCGACTCGGGGAAGGGCTCACCGACGAGGCAGGATAGGTTACGGATCATATTCTAATAGGAATACATCACGGTCGAACGTGTTGGGTGAAATAAATACTAGGCCAGCTATAACATTCATGAAGGAAGGTGAGGGGTCAACATTATCAACGTCTGTGAGGGAGGATAAAACAAAAAACTAATACCCCCTACACAAGCGGAGTCCGATCGGTTATCAAAGTGTAGGAAGGGGAATGAATGGACTTCAGAAAATAGGAAAGACGATATAGCGTATAAGATTTTAGTTAAAAATGGATGGGAGCCAGGTCAGGGTTTAGGAGCAGACGGAAAGGGATTGAAGAGGCCATTGACCGGGGGAGTGTCAGTGAGTAGCAACAGTTTGCGAGCGATAGCGTGTAGCATAGGTGTCTTATTGGAAAATCAATTCAATCATGTGATAGAATGTGACGAAGAAGGGCTTGCGTGTGATCTTTGTACAAGCAGGGGTAGAGAGGTTTTGTCGATATCACATGAGCTAGACGAGTCAGATTACTTAGGTGTTGATTATTCGTTGCCTAGATTACCCGAGATAGGAGTGGATGTGTACGGGATGCGTATAAGTGCATTGATAGACACAGGGAGCCAAATAAGCGCTATAACTAGGGAACTACACGATTCTATTCGGAAAAAGAGAGGTGATTTGCCCGAGATCGCTATCCCGGCTATACAGGTGCAGGGAGCATTTGGATCACGGAGTGAAAGTGCGAATCGTATGGTACTAATAGAGCTAAGTTTGGGTGGCACAATCATTGAAGCGTCAATGTTAATTCTGCATAGGCTTCCTAGGTCAATGATATTAGGATACGACTGGTTGGAACGTGTCAAGGGGATAGTGGAGTGTGGCAGAGAAAGGACGTTATCAATTGAGCACTTAGGAGTCAGGACTAGTGTCAAAATAAATTCGAGTTGCGAATTAAAACGGTTAGGCGGGAGAGACAATGCAAACATGATAAATACGATGTTAGAGACGGACGCCCAACCGGCGGTGTATAGTGAGGCGAGCGAGAAAATAAACAATAGCGGAAAGGTGGCTACCTACTTGGACGAGATGGGTTTAAATGACGAACAAAAGAAACTATTGTTACCCGTTTTAAACAGATATAGTAGAGTGTTTACCGACGAATTAGGATTGACGGACAGATACGAGCATGTTATTGAATTAATCGACGACACGCCTTTTATAAAGCGAAGTTATCCAATACCTTTAGCATATAGGGAGGAGATAAAAAGAGAACTAGATGGGTTAGAGAGTTTAGGAGTTATCCGTCAGGAGGCGACACCGTGTTGTAGTCCGCTTACCTTTACAAAAAAGCGAGACGGAACAATTAGACTCTTATTAGACGCGCGCGAACTCAATAAGAAGATGGTGGGGGACGCGGGAGCGCCACCACTTACATCAGAAATCATACAATCCTTTTATGGGGTTAATTACATCAGCCTTATTGACCTCAATAATGCATATTTTCAGATACCATTACATCCCGATTCTAGAAAGTATACAGGGTTCACTTTTATGGGGAAAACCTATACGTATTGTGTTTTACCTCAAGGACTTAAGACATCGGTGGCAGGTTTCTCGAGGGCTATGGATTCGGTACTAGAAGGGGTGCGCGAGTTTTGTATAAATTATATAGATGACATAGTAGTGTTCACTAAGGGGGACCTAAAGTTACACCTAGAACACCTAGATCAAGTACTGAGCAGGTTAGAGGCGGCTAGACTAACGAGTAGGAAGGAAAAATGTAAATTCTTATGTGTGGAGGTAAAGTTATTAGGACACATTGTAAATACCAAAGGGGTACAAATGGATCCGGATAGGGTAAGGGCGATATTGGATTTCCCCGCACCTCGAACCATAAAACAATTAAGAGGATTTCTGGGATTAATAAACTATTTTCGTAGATTTATATCAAAGTATAGTGAGGAGGTTAGGCCTCTGTGTGACCTATTGAAACAAAACAAAAGATGGTCATGGACACAGGAAGTAGACGATTGTTTTAAAAGGGTGAAAACTTTATTTGTAGATACCGTGCTTCTTGCACATCCAAACCCGAAGGATATATATTATTTACAAACGGACAGCTCGAATATAGGTGTCGCAGGATACATCTACCAACTAACGAGTGAGGGGGAAGAGAGAGTTATAGGGTTTTGTAGTAAATCATTATCAGAAACGGAACGCAGATGGACAGTCACTGAACAAGAGCTGTGGGCCATAATTTATAGTCTATCAAAGTTTGAAACGTATTTAAGGGGTGCTCGGTTAGTAATTAGGACCGATCATAAAAGTTTGACGTTTCTACAATCGTGTAAATTACTAAGCGCTCGCATGATACGGTGGGTAAGTTATATAGGACAGTTCAATTATACGATTGAACATGTCAAGGGTAGTCTGAACACTGTAGCTGACGTGTTGTCACGACATATAAGTGGAGCCACCGATACCTTGACTAATAAAACTGTGGGACCGGAAATGAATTTGTTTGAAATACCAACTGGACGACTCATAAAGAATAAGTGGGAAGAGATAAGAGAACATCAGGGGCGTGATCGTGTTGTTAGCGAAATAACTAAGCGTATAAAAGCTGAGAGCGAGTCTGAGGCTAGACATTACAGACTAATAGACGGGATTCTCTATAGGATAGAGATAGGTTCGGGTAGGTCGCGATTATATGTTCCCGAGAACTTACAAACGGAATTGATTACTAGTATACACGAGGAAGTAGGACATTTTGGGCGATACAAGGTGCTTGCGTTAATGAAGCGACGTTACTACTTCACTGATATGGCACGCAAAATAGGACAGGTAGTTAGGGCTTGCGACGTGTGTCAAAAATCGAAACACGCGTTGGAGGCACACTCAGGACCAATTAAGACGGTGATAGCTAGGGAGATAGGGGAACGAGTATTTTGTGACATTTATGGACCAATACCGGCAGGACGCTTTGGTCATAAGTACGTGTTTGTTATGCAGGACGCCTTCAGCAAATTAATTAGATTATACTCATTACGACAGGCGAGTGGCAGGGCCTCGTTAACTTGTGTTAGAAAATTTCACGAACAGGTCAAAATAAAGGTTTTATGTTCGGATAGAGGTGCAAATTTCACATCAAGGATTTTTGAGTCAGGTGTTAGACAGTTAGGTATCGTGCTAACGCACACCTCAATCAGAAACCCGCGACCTAATTCTACGGAGAGGGTCAATAGAGAGCTAGGAAGAATGTTTAGGACGTATTGTGAAAAATCACATTGTTCTTGGGTTGACGTATTGCCGAAAATAGAGGATTGTTACAATCAAGTTATACACACCACGACGGGTTACACACCTAACGAGATAGTATGGGGTACAAGAACTCGCTTATCTACGGATAACGACAAAATTATTGGAGTAGGGTTAGGCCTACAACAAGAGCCATTAGAATTAGTTCGGGAACGAGCGAGACAGAACATATTGAAGTCAGCCGAGAGTAGAGAATTTCATTATAACAAAAATCATAAACTAGTGTGTTTTGACATAGGTGATCTAGTGAAGTTGAAAAAGTTTGCGAAATCGGATGCATCTAAAAAAGTGACTAAGAAGTTTGCACGTTTGTTTGAAGGACCATACGTCATTGGTGCTATTCCCAGTAGCAACGTGTACACTCTAATAGATAAACAAACAAACAAGATAAAAGGGAATTACAATGCGATACACCTGTTTCGCTATTATGTGAATAGGTAAAAATAATAAAAAATAAAATAAAAGGAAAAAAATAGGGACAATGGTTTGTGAGGCGCCATACTTATGTAACAAAGGAGGCGGAGTATCGGGGTTTATTGCCTACTTGGGTATACAATGGACAGATAAGAGCTATAGAAAGGGAACGTGAGAACTGAACGAATACCGTGGGAAAGTTTGGAAATGTGGACAGATAGGAAATATAATTTAAAACGACCGTACATTCGGATGTAGGTGTTTAAGATTCTATTTAGGGGAATGTGTGATGGCATTCGTATTATTAGCAGATGTGAGGGCCGGGCTCGTAAAACAAAACTAGGAATAAAAAATTTTGTTTCGAATATTTCTTCTAATAGATTAAGAGCGACAAGTTTTATTAGCGCACAGCGGGGACTAAGACAAATGGAGTCTTGGGTAGGCCGTAAATTACGCTCAACTGTCATACAAACTATTCAAACTGGTGAATGATGGACAATTTTAGTTGAAATGCACAGATTTCTAAGAGTTTGGTAGATTTAAATGTGTTACAGATGTGTGAAGTAGTCGAAGGAAGGAAAAAAACTTGAGTTCTCAGAATTGGTAGGGCGGATCGTGAGAAATGGTGCGTAGGCGTCGCCGTGAAGATTGCAAGCATCAAGCTGACCAATGAGGGGTCTAAATGGGCGTAGAGCGGGCGGAGAAAAACTTCAGTAGGAATGGAAGAGATAAAACGACGATGCAACTGGGATTCGAGAGACAGACGCTAAGACAGACAGTAGGGCGCAGACGCTTTTAATATTTTAGGAGTGGTAGATTGGGAGTTTCGTGACTCCATTGTAACTAACTGTGTGAGAAATAAAGACTAAAGAGTTAACTATTAAATAAATACTAACTTTGTTAAGTAAATTGTAGATTTGAATATTAAAACAAGTGTAACTATTTTACAAAGTGAATCCAAACAACGTCGAGTGGGGTATGTAATTGTGTACATTGTGATTTATTTCGTGTGTCAATAAAGGTACAATCTCTAGATTAACGAGCAGAATATCGTATACAACGTAGAAATGTATCAATACGAAGAACAACTCCATTCTAGGGGTTTCGCTTTAATAACCGAATGGAACTCGGTAGAACACCTCATTTTTGTGTTGACTTTAATATGCGCAATAGTTGTATTAGGGTGTTGTGGATATAAGATATTCAGTTATTGCAATCGTCGAATATTAAATAGACGGAGGTATTTGCAAGATGGTCTACCAAATGAGGTAGAAATGCAAAGAGCCGGGTTAGATTGAATTGGATTGCGTTTTCTTGATACATAGTTAACCTCAGAGATAAGGATGGTTAACGTGAAAGTATTAATTAAAGCTCTAGAGACTGTAACTTTATGTAGCCTGGTGGAATACGAAACACTAATATCTATTATGAATGTTAATAATCAAGTCTAGATTAGACTAATATGTGAAATAGTTTTTTCTTTCCATTTTTCAATCAATGTATCAGGTTAGTTCTATAAATGTGTTCGTATCTCACTTTAGACTTAATTTGTAAAATAACTATTGAAACTTTAGTGTGTGTTTAATTAAAATTAAGTGTGAATCTAGATGACCTTAGAGAGTTTTTTCTTTGGATTTTCGCTTTCTCTCTATTTAGTGTGGTCTTAAGATAGGAGCTGAAAATCTAGCTGTCATTATATAGCAACCTATAGGTGACAGCTTAAATAATCAAACCAGTTTCTTTTGCTATTTCGAAGTTAAACTAAACACATTTAATTTAAATAAATAATATTTTTTTTTCCATAATTATATGTTTTACTGCTTAGAGATAAGATTCCTAAGAGGAGGCACAGTGTGAGGCATAGTCAAACTCGTGTTAAATACTAAGAAATACTTAGAAGAACCTTTGAGCTAGTTTGTTTGGCTTCGTTTAACACTTTGCGTTCTCACACATATACCTTTCAGTTGAATCACGATTTCTATGAGCTAAATTCGTTAGATTTCAGTCTAGGTCTAGGTAGATTTCTATACATATACCTAATTAAATAAACATGGGATAGTAGGGAGTGATTAAAGACTAAGGAAGAGACTACATTCAAACCGTTGAGGTTACTTGTGTATAGGTAGTTTATTTAAACGTGTTAGTAAAGGAGTCTAGCTGCTGAATTTGGACGAGAGACACAACAGGAGCTGAGCAGAAGGAAGTATAATGTATTAGTGTTGAATAGGTATAATGTGTAAGTACATTTTGCCTCTACACAGGACATAGACATTGTTAGGTGCACTTATAGACTTGTATTTAGGATAGGAAATAGGGATAGGTATACTAGGTGATCTGTGATGAAATTGAACTTGTACAGGATGTTTAGATCCTGGGGTGTTTGACCGCTTGAGGCTGCGAGCTAGGCATTCCACCCACTGACTTTAATCGAATGAGGGCTCTTGACTATAAGAGATTATTCTCTTAGACTTGACTGAACGGGATGCTATGGCCGGTACTCGCGAGCTCAGCCTTATTGAGCCTAAAGGCTATCTGCGTGTGGATCCAGTGAACGGGTAGAAGCATTTCTGGGTCGTCGTCACATTTGCACTTTCATAGCGTTCAGCCATCGCCCGATTTGGCCAAATCGAACTTTCTCAATTAATACAAATATGAATAAATAAAGTTTACCATGGTTTTATGGGGAAAGGTGTCTAGCGAACACCTTATAAAGTAAAGTAAATAAATGTCCACATCCTGGAGATGTCTGACAAACGCTCCGCAGCGTAACAAAGATGGCTGACGTTCCCCAAATAATAAACCCCAGAAGGGTTTTTCCTAGAAGGTTTTGTAGGCGCTATTAAACGACCAGAGTGTAATCCACATCATGAGCAGACATCTTTTGGTTATAGCTTAGGTAATTAGTGTAGAGGAGAGGCGAAAGTCGCGATCAGATTAAAACAATTTGCATTTTAATATTAACAAGCTTCGCAATGTTATTTAAAACCATAGGCCTGCGGAATGATGGATTTATCTCGATGAGCCTCCGTTCCATTCACACGCAGCTACTAAATAGTACAAACATAAACACGATTCGCAGATCACTTAGATGCCAGTAACATCGACTTTCACCAAGACCACCAAATACATAGAAAAACATTATAACTAGACGATCACATATACAAATTAGGATTTGAGCCACTACACTACGTGCGCCATAAAATATGCTTTACGATATTACCTCCGTAACCGTATAAATAAAAAGTGTCGCTCCGAAGGCCAATCGAGTTCGATTATTGCCCCGGTGAGACTAATACACTTCTAAGGGAATGTTTTTTGGGGATGTTATTTTCGGTCGCAGCTGTCGAAGGCTATCGGGATCAGTTGGTATTCTAGGAGAGGAGCCACTTAGGTTAAGTGGCCTCTTAGTCGAGACGTGATGCTCAGGTGCGTCTTGATGCCATTGTGATTGGGATTGCACGGTCCGCTCGTTTAGGGCATTGTGCCGTTTCTCTTTTTATCGCAGTTGGGATATTTCTGTATTTTTGTCTGAGAATATAATTAGGATGTACTTGTTTAAGACGAATTTCTGACTGACTGGATGCCAGTGTTAATATGGATAAATTATTCTGTCATTAATAGTTAAGTATATAATTAAGTGTTTTCAATTATATGTGTTTCTTACTATACCTATAGCTATTTTAGACAAAGTTATAAGCAAACCTTGAAAAACGTTAGTGTTAACATTATACGAATTACGCATATTACAGCTTTACCTTCATCGGTTTTACCAGTAGATGTAAATAAAACACTTCAAGACGCCCCAACACTCACACTCTTATACCAAATATTCCAAGAAAATTACATAAACGTTCCCGAGCATGACGTTGGTGTGTATATTTCGGGCGTGAGATCGAAATTAGGCGCAGAGATTAGATTTCAAGAAAGTCGACAAGCGCGACGTTGTCGACCTGTCACGAACACTGCGCCCCGCCGGCCTCGCTACACGCGCCGCTCGCTAAAATGAGCTGGGATGTTAGTCTCAGTTGTCAGTTTGAAAAATATACTTATAAAAACATACAAATTTATCAATATAACGTTACTCATTCCAACATTATCACCAAATTCCAAGTTCATAGATCAATGGGAAGTTAAAAAATACTCCGTAATTTTTTTTTTAGAAAAAAGCTTACTGGTGGCTTCTCATGCCTTTTTTTCTGATTATTTTAAAGTAAAAAATACAACATTTGTATGGGAGCCAGGGGAGATATTTTAAAATTTTTTTTCATACTTTACCTGGCTTTGGAACGGCAAAATACATCTTTGGTACAAATATCTATATATTTTTTTAATTTATTTAACAAACTTTATTGTACATTTCAAACAAAATGTAACAAAAGGCGAACTTAATGCTAAAAGCATTCTCTCCCAGTCAACATTTAGGAAACAGATATCAATGAAGGCGGTACATAGGGTAAAATATTAATAAATACAGCATAACACATAATTTAATACATATAATATATATTATCATTAATAATTAATAATTATAATAATTATCATTGTTATAATAAAACACGTCTAATGAAGTCGGGTGGTACATCTTCCTTTTTTTATTCTAATAGCCCCTACATCTTCCTTTTTTTATTCTAAAAGCCCCACCCGACTTCAATTGACGTGTTTTATTATAACAATGATAATGCGTATCTAATGATTTGTATATTATTTCTTGCTTTTTAGAGGCAGGTTTTTTGAAGTCGGTTTTTTGTTTTTTAAAAACAATTTTTTATTTTTTTATTTTTAGTGTAAGTACCTTCTGTATTAGGTAGTGTAGGTATATTATTTAGGTAGAAAAATCGGCTCAGCCAAACGTGAGATAATCGCGGAGAAACATACATACAAGCAAACTGAATACCTCCTTTTTTTGAAGTCGGTTAAAAAGACTACACAAAGGTTTCCATTCCCCAACAATAAATCATCTAATTCGGTTCATAAATATCAAAATTGTCAAGTTAGTTGATTTAATATCATAGTATTTTCAGGATTACTTGTAAACTACTGAACCGATCTGAAAAAAAAAAAATGGGACCATCTCGCAAGAAAACTCAATCGAACAAAAAAAGAATTATCTAAATCGGTCCATAAATGTCGAAGATACGCACGAACAACGATAAAAAAAAAAACATACAATCGAATTGAGAACCTCCTCCTTTTGATGAAGTCGGTTAAAAACATCGATATATATATATAAATAATAATCTACATTTTTAACACAATACCGTTAACGGTATAATTTTAACGGTTTAGCCGCTAGAGGTTTGTGACAGACGACGGACAGACGGACTGTTATGTCAGTTTACCTGTCCGTCACATAAGTGACATGGTACGAAATTCTAAAAAGAGTAAAAAATCATAAGCAAATAACTGATAGATGTTTGATTTGCCATATTTGTTATAATATTTCATAAGTTTCGAACCGTTTATAGCTCACTAGAGGCCGCCCGCGACTTCGTCTGCGTGGAAAGTTTTTTTTGCTATCCCTTTGGGAACATTTTTTTGGAATGAAAGGTACCCTTTGTCCTTCTCTGTAAAGTGTACGCAAAATTTCATGATGATCGGTTCAGTGATAAAGATGTGAAGGCGTATCAAATAAACAAACAAACGGACTTTCGCATTTATAATATTAACAAGTTAAGGATTAACTGCGTCTAAATACAACTTTAGTTTATTATTGCTTCAACAGATGATTGCCGTAACTCACTTGATTAAAAAAACAAGTTAACATTACTTAGAGCTACGCTATTTTATTTATTTGTTGCATAAACAATATTTTTTTCATTTCCGCCTTTTGGCATAAAGATTTAGATCAGGCACGGCGGAGAACTTCATAAGCTGTAGACCAAGTTGCTTGCCAGTTTATTTTGGTTAGTAAATATAATAGCTATAATATATTTCTTATATTCTAAAAACCTCTAAATCCTCCTTACCACCCATAAGGAACGCCTATGCCCCAGCAGTGGGGACATCAAAAATGGCTGATGGACATTCTAAAAAAAGCTAAATTCTGTGCCTTCTTGAAATAAATCATAACCAGTTGACTGTCGCGATTTTTTGTTGGCACACGAGCGGTAACCAATTGACGCCTTCACCTAGTAAGCTCTATTAAACTTGGGTACAGCATAGTTGGTCGTGCGGCCAATAAGCAATTTCCCGGGGCGTTTCCCCTCGATTTTTTCAATACGCGTTCGAGATCATTTAACATTTTTATGTGTAATCTTGCTCGGTGGCGATAAGACAAGATTTCGCGAGCCTCTCACTTTATTTTATCGGCTACGTTTTATGCGCGCTCTAAACAGATTAAATCAAACTGTGGGGCGTTTGCTCTTTGCCTTTATTGGCTTGTGTTTTGGTTTTTATTATAGGTAGCTGATATTACGTATCGTAAATCGTAATAAGCACAAACAATCTGAATGAAAATCTGTGGAAAATCCGCGGCCTATTTTTGCAATTAGTGGAAAAACAAAATCACAGTGCCTGAAATGTTCCATTTTTAGGCGATAGTTACGACATACATAATACGCTCGAAGAGAAGCAAAAGACACGTTGGACATACGTAGTATTTGTTGTATGGTCTGTGGACATAGGATATTAAAAAGTAAATGAAAATTGATGATGCGGCCAAATTAATCCAGATCATTGATAGTCTTATCATAAACTTCTTAACGTGTTTTTTTTTTTAATTCACTGTTATATCTGCCGTAACTGCTACTGAAAAACAAAAACTTTAACTCAAAGTGTAACATGAGTAAATTAAACTTTTGTTTCTCGTAAAAAAAACTTCGCGCTCCACCGCGTTAGTTTGACGGTTTCGCATAATGAATGTCGTAAAGTGAGAATTTTATAAGGCGTATTCGTGTCGTCCGTAAATTATGCAGCATTTGTATGGAAATGTGCACGTCACACCCTAGCCTCCTTAAAAATACATCCGGCGTTATTGCTGGCTCGGTTTGACGCACACTCGCGATTTGATTGCTTTTTCATGTAGATAATATCGTTCTGTTGGGTATCAACATTGTTTTATGCGCCGTGATACGCGGGGCAGTCTTGCGAGATTTCAATAGCTTTGTATAAAGAAACTTTATTTGAAAAACTCACTGCAGTCTCCATTTTTCAGTACGGTCACAGAATATATAATGCACGGTAAAAGACAGTAAATAAAAGCTACTTTTAATAACTGGAGAAATCAAAATAATTTATCAAAGTTTAACGACGTGTGAGTCTGTCTACTAATTCAAATAGGTATGCGGTCAGATTGCGGTTGATGGGGCTTACTTACCTTTAATTAATAATTAACGTTATAGATCTGCATTTTGGAAAATAAAATTTATAGTTTTAGCCTATTATACTATAGAAATAGAAAATACTGCATCTAAACCTTTACAAGCAAATTAAATTACCCATGACTTGTTAGAAGGACATTTTTTTAGTTAAGCACCTAATTATTCATTCAATTAATACTCGCCTTATGTTTCAATATCAGAAACATCCAAAATTCTTAAGATGATCTTCAGGAATTTCACTTCCAGAATAGGTACGCGGAAGAAAATTGCTTCTAAACTTTGCATAGTTTATAATAATAATAATAAAAATAAAATAAAAAATGGATTTATTTATCTCATACTAAGGTACCTAATTACATAATATACATACTACTTTGTCTTAATAAGTTTAGTATGAGATCTGGCGCACCGAAGAAAGTTTGAAAAAAACCTGTGGTACGGGTCACCAGGTCTCACCCCAGGGAATGTATATTCTACAACAATTATAGAGAAAGTATGAAATACCAAAAATTATAATATGTTAAAAATAAAATGTTAAAAATAAAAAAAAACTTTTGTATAGTGTTAGCCCTCTCGGTGAGTAAGTGTGTAGATGTATGTGAGTGTGTGTTGAGAGGGTGTGAGTGAGTGTACAATTCATATGAGTATTATTAAAAGTAAAGAAAAAATGTTTACAAATATAACTGGGAATTACTTGACAATGGACAACAGTAATTCAGTCTCATTATAGTTAAGCGAAAGCAGCCATGTGGTAACCACCCGTTTACATGCTGTTTTACACAAAGGATAGATATTAAGCGATTTGTTGGCAATGTTATACAAAAATCCCCCCAAAAAGCAGAAAAATCGCTGTGTTGTATTTTTATTGGCCCAAAATGTTGGACAGACGTTGCGATTGCGTTTATCGATATTTTCCTTCGATCAGATAATCGAAGATATTTTCGGATAACACAGTTTTCACGTTGCGTGCAAAAACGACTGACAATAAACATCTATCGCAATCACCCGTGCAAATGTTTGCCATTGCGAATTCACGACGCACACCGTATGTTGCGCCAACATTGTTGGCCGCGTGTCACGCCACTCTGTCACGTCACGCAACAAACAACACTTTAACCTACCCGCTAACCGAAACATTTGTATTGTGTTCAGTGCTTTATTTCTCTATGGATATTTTCCATTAGTTTTTGTACTCTGTTAGGCTGGTGGTGGTTCGCTAATAGCTATCATCACCATCTTACCTAAATCAGTCAGTTCATTCTTGGCATTTGTATTGTACGATGTGTACGTTAGTTACTAACGATGATGATTTTTGTTTCTATAGAAAGATAGGTAAACTTAAGGCTAGGTAAATTACTAACGGTTAGTATTATACCTATCTTTCTATATAAACATAAATCATAGAAAATTACAATTAGGTACATACATACTTAGATAAGTGCAACAAAACCCATGGATTAAGATAATAAGTAGGAAAGATTACTTACCCAAATCAACTATTTCATGTAATATTAATTAAGGAAATATTGTTTGATCTTTTAGAAATTAGGCATGAACATGAAAAAAAATACAGCCTCTACATTTTAGTGCTATTTTGGTAGTAGAATCTAATCTAAGTACCTACCTACCTACGTCAATTTGATGGCGATCGTAAACAGTCTGACCCAAGTGCGCGTCACCTTGTTTATGTCATATTTTCCTCTCTCCACGCTATATTTTATTATTTCGATGCGTAACCTCACCAGAAACAATTTCCAACCACTCCAGTGTACCATGAAAAATCAACTTTAACTCATACCAGTAAATTCGGAATCACATTGTACGTGTACAAATTTTACGTGAGATCGTCATTCATGCTGGGCTAACCTTATATTCTCGAAGAATGGTTGGTAAATTTTCAATACTTCACTTTATTAGGGGCGAAACGGTAGGAGGGTGGGTCGGCCTTTATTAGATTTTCTAGAAATGTGAGTAGGTATAGGCCTGCCTGCCTGCGACACCTCGATATTGCAAATCACTTGGTTTGCTAACAATAATCTTATATTAAATACAAATAAAACATCTGCTCTGCTATTCAGGACTAATGCAAAAGACAAAGATTCTTTAGATTCTATAGTAAATGAGTTAGGTATAGATTCTATGGAAATAGTTAAATTCTTGGGTATCCATATTGACAGAGACTTAAATTGGAAAAAGGAATTAGAGGTTTTAGAGTCCAGCATAAGCTCAGCATGTTATGCTATAAGAACCTTAAGAGATGAAATAACTTTAGATCAACTCAAATTTGTTTATTTTGCACTTGTTGAGTCTAAACTCCGTTACAGTATTATGTTCTGGGGTAATAGCTATAAATATAATATTTCAGCAGCATTTGTATTACAAAAGCGAGCTATCCGCACTATGAAACGTATTCCTCAGATAGAGTCATGTAAACCACATTTCGAAACTTTAGGTATATTAACTGTCCCGTCTTTATATATTTTTACCTTATTAACATTTGTAGTGAAATATTTGCACAAATTTGAGTCAAATGATGATAGAATACGGAGAGAACTCCGAACCGAAAACACTTGCAAATTGCTGTAGTACCTACGTTAATATTGTCAGTCACTGCGTAAGATACCAAGCAATTAAGTTTTATAATGCCCTGCCAGTGGAGTTGAAAACTATTTATAATGTTAACAAAAAAGACAATCTTAAGTCTTACTTATTGAAAAACTGTTACTATTCCACTGATGATTATTTAAATGATAGAAATAAGTGAAATTGAATTTGTTAAGTTTTTGTTTTATATTTTATTTTATTTATAACTTGTATTAATTAATTTCCGATACAATGTATATTGTTTGTGGAATAAATTACTTACTTACTTAAACATGCAGTCGGAGGCATGCATAAAGAAAGTGACATTATGAATGATTGAATTATATGCCTCCGACTGCATGTTATTATGACATGTTGCCTTTAATATTTATTTCATCTTGTTTCCATCTTTTCAGTCGACTTCTCTTTTTATGCAGGCGGGTTTTTTATTTTTTTTATTTATTTTTTTATTTATCTCTTTTTAGTTTCTCTTTCTTTCGTCTGTCTAATGTACTCTGTGTCTGTCTACTATATCTATGACGTGTATAGCCATAGCATAGATATAGTATATTAAAGCCATAGCCTTCTTCATTTACAAGCCATGAAGTGAGCAGAACGGCAACATTGCATATGGTCAAGCACATAGTTTAATAATATTCTTTTTACCATCGCCACTCAAAAAAGTGCGTTTAATTCAACGATAAGAGTGAATAAAACGCTGTTTTATTCACCGAGTGAATAAAAATATTTTGAATTTGGAACAAGCGCGCATCGTATGAATTATATAGAAAAATAGAAAAAAAATAAAACGTGCTAAAAGTATGGAGCTATTCCATAGATAAAGCCATAGAGTTATTCATATAAATAAAATAAAAATCCCGCCAATTTTATTTAGGTTCTTTTTAGTGTCTTATCTTTGGGTTCTTTTGGAAAAAATATCGCGCCAAATTAATTAGGTCCTTTTTAGTGTCTCATCTTTCGGTTCTTTTCTATATACTTATTAGAGGGAGATTAGATGTTGTCTTGCATCAGTCCATTCCATCAGTCTGGTACGATCTCCAGTCTGTAAAAATTTAAAGTCTATACAAACTGATGAAATGGACTGATGCCATGCAGACTGATCATGTAATTTCCCTCTTAGCGTGGTTGTTTCATATCATTGGAAAACTTCTAGTTTCACTATTTTCTAATGTTTAAATAATTACTGATTCCCTACCTAAATAATTAAAATGTGATAACTATAAATAACTAGATAAATACTATAGGTATACCTACAAGTACCTACTGCTATTTGTTTTCTCGCAGTCAATGGTAAAAAGTAGAGTACACAACGCGTGAAAAAAAAAATCATCTCGGTCCTTTGTATCCCGCGCTTCGCTCAGGATTCTACTTTTGAATCCCTTGCTACGCTCGGGATTCAACTCTCGAATCCTTCGCTGCTCTCGGGATCCAACTTAGTCCCTCGAACTAAATTCCCTCTTTTTTCACTTGTTGTATAATCTACTATTATGACCCTTCAAAGTTGGGTGGACAAGTCCATTTAAAAAGTATAAAATTTATTAAAATAAATGATACCTTTAATTAGTCCGTAAAATGTACAGCAAATTTGTCTAAGAAACTATTTTAATAAACACAATATTTAATATAGCTGCCAAACAAATTTCCTACGCGTTGCATACAAACTACTTATTCGTGACGTCATAACTAGGAAGCCATTAGTATGGAGCGTTTTTGGGCGAGTCCATTTGTGTGCATTTCACACTGTGATATCTCGGGCAGTTTTCATGCTAGCGAATTAATTCTTTTACCAATGTTTCTTTTTTTGAGAGGTAATTTATGTAACATAAAATAAAAAAAAATCGACTTCAAAAAACCTACCTCTAAAAAGCAAGAAATAATATTCGTAATAATAAAAATACGTCTATTAAAGTCGGGTGGGGCTTTTAGAATAAAAAAAAGGAATTGTACTCCAGCCCCACCCGACTTCAATAGACGTATTTTTATTATTACGAATATTATTTCTTGCTTTTTAGAGGTAGGTTTTTTGAAGTCGGTTTTTTTGTTTTTTTTTAACAATTTTTTATTTTTTTATTTTTAGTGTAGGTACCTTGTAGGTAAGGTATATTATATATGTAGAAACATCGGCTCAGCCAAACGTAAGATAATCGCGGAGAAACATACATACGGGTCAAACTGAGAACCTCCTTTTTTAAGTCGGTTAAAAAACTACACTTAAGATATCCCTCTTCCAACAAAAAAATAATTATCTCATTCAGTTCATAAACAAAAAAAAAACAAATATACAGACGAATATAGAACCTCCTCCTTTTTTGGAAGTCGGTTAAAAAATAGTCATCATGTCTATTGTTTGACCTTTTCTCCAAAAGTATTAACAATTGATATAAAGTATATTAACAGCAAATATTTGTCTTTAAAAGACCTTTCTAATGATATATAATTTATAGCTAGAGGGCGTGTTAATCAACGCCCTGCTGAAAAAAATCAACAAAAAAGATGACATCTTTGACAGCCATTTTTTTCTGGTAAAAATTGATATTTTTCTTATTGTTTAATATATAAAGAACTTCAATAATAGAACTACATTATTTTTATATTTTCAACCCCACACAATCACTACGAAAAAAAATATCGACCTTTTAAAATTGAAATATTCCCATACATTAGATGATTAGACTAACCGACGTCATGACCACGAACTGACACTAACGGACGTTGCCAAACTTAAGTTCATAGCTTGTAAAATAGAGAAGGCTATTATAGACAAGATGATGCTTGTAAAATTTTTATGTCAGAAAAGGATAGATAGAGTTTATGGTGTTATAAATGGATTAAAAAGTAAAAAAAAAATGCACGGATATACCAAGGAGTTTTAAATAACGCTATCACGGAATGAGGTTTCAGTATGAAATAAATATAAAATAAGAAAAATTTATGAAATTTATTAACAAATTAGTGTTTTATGATTATAAATAAATAAGATAGGATATTAATGAAAAAAGAGAAAAACACAAAGTAATTTAAAACAAATCGACGCGAATCTAGGTACTTTATGAATAAAAACTTTCAGCATGGATTAATCGAACTATTTTTGTGATAAATTACAAAAAATGAGTGCGCCCAGCGATGAAGATAGTTGTCTAACTCCAAAATAGTTGAGTGAACATGTTTCTAATGCTGAATTTAGCTTTTTACTAAGAAAGTCATGTGAAAATATTCTTGCTGGTAGAGGTGAAAAGTTGTATGTTTTACACGAGACCAAGATTTTGTTCTGCCTCGTGCCTTTAAATAACTCACTGTGCTCAGTACCCTTAGCACGAACAGCTATCGAAAAAAATAACTCGCGTAAAATCATTCGATAGATAAATTTTGTATTGGAAATTTGTACAACGCCATCTATCGCCGATAAGCGAAATGAAAATTTTACGTGCGTTTTTTTTTCTCGATAGCTGTTCGTGCTAAGGGTACTGTAGTCTATTAGAATCACTCGCTACGCTCGTGATTCAATTCTAGACTACTTCGCTAGTTCGTGATTTAAAGTCGCAACTCTCAGCGCACATTGATTTTGGTCACTTGTATAACAAATAACTATTAATAAAACTTCTCGTGGAATTTTTAGGGCTCATAGTCAAAAACGGCCACTTTAAGCAGTTTTGCTATCTACTTCTAGCAGTGACTACGAGGGAATATAATGATAGGTACCTACCGTCTAAAAATACTAGACTATGGGCCCTAAAAATTCCACGAGAAGTTTTATTAAAATTGTGTATTAGAATTACAATATCAAAAAAAAATCGCCGCGGCGTTACTTTCGGTCAGTAAAACGCCTTAAAAATACAAATAGGAAGGCTGACCATGGCGTACCCAGGTTCTGAGACAGGGAGGGGGCAAATCTATAGTAAATCAAATATATTGTATGGTTAATAAGACTTTTATTGATAACAATTGATAGTTAGTTGGAGGCAAACAAAATCCAGGGGGCAGCTGCGCCTCCCTGACCACCCCCCCCCACCGCCGCCGCCCGGTACGCCCATGAGCATGAGGTTGACTGTAAGCGTTTTTTTATTTATTTATTAACATAATATTGTTAAATTGTTATCTATTCTAAGTAATTTATATTCTTCCTAACTAATTAATTACTAATATCTAGGCAATTTAAATCTAATCTCCTTAGCGACATCTAGCATGATATGAAGAAAACTCCAATCCATTTGCACAGCACCACAAGTGACGTGACAGCATGCTAAAAGTTATGGTGTAAATTCTACTAGGTGGCGCTTTTAAAGAATTATATTTCCGTTCTATGTTCAATAGATGGCGCTTCGACTCAATAGAAAAAATAATTTACTTTTTTTATGAAATAGGCCCCAGGGGGCTTACCATCAGCAAATACGAAACCTTTCAGTTCAAAAGCAGGCCTTAAACAGGACCGCTTAAAGCCTGCTTTCATACTAACCGTTGAGGTCATAGTACGAACAAGTAAAGCAGTTCAATATAAGCCCTGCTATAAGAGCTCATAGTAAGGTCCCTGATCAAAGAAATTATTAGCTCTGCGGCTAAAAAACGGTCCACTTGAGATAACAAGTACGAGGTCAGTTTGTCTCGCTCTATTAAGGTGCGGTCCCACGGCCTGTCTGTTGTGTGACACGCCGCGCCGCCGCCGCGCCGAGCCCGTCTGTCTACACACAGGCCGTGGGACCCCACGACGACGCCTGGCTCGGCGATGCGCGCCGCGGCGCGCCGGGGAGCGGCGCGCCGCGGCCTGTGCAGAGTGTTCCCACGGCGCGTCCGCGTCTGCCGCGGCGCGGAGTCACAGTTTAATAAATAGTGAAATACAGTATGCTATAAGTCAAATTCGATAAAATTAGGTGTATTTCACGCCTTTAAATTATCGCTAGTTTAAGACCAAAGTTGACCAAAGTTTACATTCTTGTAAGAAATATGCCCCGATTAAATGCTGATGGATCACAGTATTTACCATTCGTGTAGGGTTCGCCGTTCGCTTATTAGTTTTATAGAAAAATAGCCAAAGTGGTTAATTTTGTTTACCACCGCACGCAAGTTGAGGCGCGTTCCAAACCTACACTCCGAGTGTAACCTAACTACAACCGAACGCTCTAACGGCGTTCTAAACATTTGAGCGTGACGTTCGGTTGACACAACCGTGTCGTTCCAAACGTCAGAGCGTTGTAACTTTTTAACCATCAAAATGGATGGTTGTAAAACGCAGGGTTGCGTTTAGAACGTTTGAGCGTCGTTGTATGGTTGTTTTTAACTCGCTCTAAGGTTTGGAACGACCAAGAACTTTAAATGTCAATGTCAAAATTCTTCATTTTCCATTTGGAATACGAATAATTTAAACTTTTCTTAATACTAAATCAAATAAAATCCGTTTTTTGAGGATCGACCATGATTATTTTAAAAATTAGACATAAAAACATCAAAAATACAAAATAATGTCAAATGACATTGACATTTTTTCTATAGACAAACTTCAGAGCGTTTTACAACCATCATTTTTGATGGTTGGGGCATCTCTGTCTTCGTCTTGGGGAGTTTATGCAAAGAGTTTTTGGCGCCATTTTATCGAGTTCGGATCGGTGTCTATTTTAATTATTTGCATTGCAAATTGATTCATTGCAAAGAGTTTTTGGCGTCATTTTATCGAGTTCCCCAGGCTGATTCTCTAAATAGAAACTATTTAGCGACCGGTTTTATTTGACATACATTGCTACTTTTCTTTGGTATGTTTTTTTACCCCAAAAAGAAGAAGCAATGTATCACATTCATCTGTCAAATGAGACCGGTCGCTAGGTGGTTTCTAATTAGATAATCAGCCCGCGGATCGGTCTCTATTTTAATTATTTGCAAATTGATTCATAGCGGATAAGTGCAGTTTTCAAGTTTTGTGGTGTGTCAAGTGCCTACGCAACTGAACAATATGACATGTGGGATAATTGCACGCGATCTTGGTTGTGTGAAGCTCAGGCCTCAGACTTTTATTGTAGTGGTGGCTACCTCGGCAGAACTAACCGAGTAAACTGTCTTGTTGATAAATATTATACTTGATGCCAAAATATGCTCCAAGCAGCATTGGAATGCGATGCACCCTCATTCTAATAATATCTACCACTGAACTATTCAACACTTGACACCTTAGATTGACACTGGCAAAAGTTACTTCCAAGTGGAAAGTAGATTGCCAAAACATAAGAAGAAGAAGAAGGCTTTCTCTTGAAATTTGAGGTTATGTCTGTGATGTGTCAGTCAATCAATCAGTCAAGTTGAAAATATTTTTTTGAAGAATAAAATTGTGAAAATGGCTTTATTTTATGTTATTTTACAACAGTGACCGATTTACCAAATTGTCTAATATCCAGCACAGGATGGCGGTTGTCATAGAAACGACTCTTGGTGATATCACGGTGGATTTGTATTTGGATCAGCGTCCTGTTACATGTCTAAATTTCTTAAAATTATGCAAAATGAAATATTATAATTTCAACCTCTTTCACACTATCAGGAGTGGATTTATTGCCCAAACAGGTGATCCCACTGGTGAAGGGTCGGGAGGCCAGTCTATTTTTGGTTTATTAGAAGGACCAGAGAAAAGGTTTTTTTCTGGTGAAAGAATGCCCAAAATTCGTCACACAAATGCCGGTCTTTTATCAATGGTTTGTACAGATGACATGATGGTTGGGTCTCAATTTTTCTTCACTCTTGCCACTGACTTGGACTCTTTGGATGGTGTTCATTGTGTAATTGGAGAGGTGGCTGAAGGCCATGAAGTGTTGCGGAAATTGAATGAAGTTATTTGTGATGAGAGCCATAGACCCTACCAGGATGTAAGGATAACACACACCGTAATATTAGACGATCCTTTCAATGATCCTGCAGGCTTCCGAGCCCCGTCTCGATCACCTTCTCCTAGTGCAGAAAGATTGAAAGGTGGACGAATTGCACCTGACGAAGAAATTGACGAAACTCAAGGCAAATCTGCAGAAGAAATCCAAGAAATCATTGAAGAAAAAGAAGCTAAAGCCAGAGCAACTATTCTTGAAATTGTTGGTGACTTGCCAGATGCAGATATCGCTCCCCCAGAAAATGTACTCTTTGTTTGTAAACTGAACCCAGTTACTACTGATGAAGATTTGGAAATTATCTTCAGCAGATTTGGAAAAATTGTAAGTTCTGAAGTTATAAGAGATAAAAAAACTGGTGATTCATTGCAGTATGCTTTTATAGAATTTTCAGATAAGAAATCCTGTGAAGATGCTTATTTTAAAATGGATAATGTATTGATTGACGATAGACGCATACATGTTGATTTCTCACAATCTGTATCTAAAATGAGGTGGCTTGGTAAAGGCAGAGGTGTTCAACATTTTGACCATGATGGAAATATCAAGAATCATGGAAATAACTTTCAAAATAAATCGAAAAATAATAATAACCGTGATTATACTGACAGTCACCGTCATAAGGGTGAGAGTGAAAATGTTCGTAACAATAAACATGAGAGTGATAAATACAAAAAGAAAGAAGATAGAGAAAAACAAGTAAGAGAGAAAAAGGAAAGGGAGTCTAATACTCGAAAAAGATATGAAAGTGATCGGCAGCTTCGAGGTAGAAGCAAAAGTGAAGAAAAACATGATAGGAGGAGAAATCAACATGCTGAGAAACAACTTAGAGCTAGAAGCAAAAGTAGATCAACAAGTAAAAATGATAATATAAGAGAGAGCTCTAGAAACCACAGAAAGAATGATAGTGAGAGAAATTCTACTAAAAATGAGAAATATGAAAATCATAAACTAAATAAATCTGATAAGAAATACAGTGAGAAAAAAAAAGTTGATAAATCCGAATCCCCAACTAGACGTGATGACAATGATAAAGAGAAGAAAAAATTAGGATCTGAAAAAAGAGATAATAAAGTAAAAAAACATGACAGTAATAGTAGTACTAGGAAACCTGACAGTAATAGTAGTACTAGGAAACATGACAGTAATAGTAGTACTAGGAAACCTGACAGTAATAGTAGTACTAGGAAACATGACAGCAATAGTAGTGCTAATAAGCGTCACAGATCAAATAGCAGAGATGGTATGAAAGGCAAAAAATCAAAAAGACATTCAGAAAATGTAGAATCAGATAGAAATAATGAGAGATTAGGAAGAGAACATAATGAACATGCAGCACCTAGAACTCCATCACCCACAAAAGAAAAAAAAGTAAAGAATGAAAGAACTAAGAAACAGGTTGAAAAAAATAAGAATAAAATAAAGAAGGTACGGAATGATAAAAAAAAGAGGAAACCATCAACATCCTCATCTGATACTGATACTTCAGATTCCAGTTCTTCGAGCTCTGACAGTAGTTCATCCTCTAGTGATTCAGATAGAAAGAAAAGGAGAACTAGAAGAAAAAGAAAACATTCCTCCTCAAGCAGCAGCGAATCAACTTCGAGTTCTAGCAGTTCTGACTCTAGTAGTTCAAGTAGTTCAAGTTCTGATAGTGAAAGAGACAGAAAGAAAGCAAAGATAAGTAAAAAGAAAGTTGTCCAGAAAAGCAAGAAAAAGCCATAATGTATAATTAGTTCATTTATTATGCTATTCAGTGTGTTCAGAATGCTTTCCCATTCCTCAAATTAATAATGAACTAGATTTAAAATTTGAAGTATCAAATAGCAGATGTTTTTTTAGTAAGTATATTATGTAGATACTAGATACTTTAATATAATTACAAAAATTCAAATGCAAGATGCAAATGCGGCTGATATGATGATGATGATGATGAAATGCAAGAAGTGTTGTGACCTAACTTTTCAGCTCAATTCTTCATCTTTACAAATTATTTATTTATTTATTCATATTTATTATTTCATTTTAAATGTAACTTGTAATATACCTATTTAGGATTTTGTTCTTCAACTTTTAGTTCATGTATATTTTTATAGCTATTACGGCCGTTCTCAGAGACGTCAATTAAGTATAATGTTTCATTAAAATTGTTGCTATCTCTTTCTTTTCCATAGTGATAGTATAAGACGACACGATACTTAATGAAGCATTAAACTTAATTGACGTCTCTGAGTACGGCAGTTAGTTAAATAAGGTACTTAATGTTATGTTTGTAGGTACTGTGTTGGCACCAGAAATGGACAAGTCAACATTATTGATAGGTATATACCTTTTCGTATACATGTATTTTATAATTACGATACACTATAACCCCCTTACTAATGAAGATTGTATAGCAGATGTATAGTTACACAATGGTTACTCTCCGTCAAACTATTTGAGTTTGACATTGAAAAGAAAGTGACAAAACACTGTGTAACTATACATCTGCTATACAATCTTCATTAGTAAGGGGGTAAGTCTGTCCCTTATTGGTGCCATCACAACAACTAAGTACTTACAGATACATACAGTACAAAACATGGGTTGCATCATCACATTTTACTGAAATGCTAACACCAATATAGTTTAATGCTCTCCTACTTATGGGGTGTTTACATGGGCGACTAAAGCCGCACAACTTTCGCCGCACGGGGAAAATCGACCGTGTCAATGGCAATTCGGCCTAGGCCGCAGGTAACTGAACAAAATTATCTGATCCGGTGGCCAAAACTCGAACTACGTTATTGCATATTGTTACCTAGGTTACGCCATCAACTAAATAGACGACAGCGACGCCATCAAATCAAATCAAAATCAAATCAAATCAAACTTTATTAACCTTGTAACAGAGTACGTTACACTAGGTAAGTCAATAAATCACAATATACAAATTTCATAGATAAATCCAATTTAAAATGTAGTACTTACTTATAAATATATCACTTAATTTTCACTAGGTAAACCCAATTTAAAATGTACTCATATAAAAAGGAAATTAAACATAAATTGATTAAAATTGACTTAGAAAACTGATAAAAATATTATTAAAAATGATTACAAAATTGATAAACAAATTAAGAATTGATTAAAAATGAACCTATAAATTGATTTAAATTGAGAATTATTAAAAATTTACAATTCATTGACAATAAATACAATACAATAATAAATAATTTAAACAATACAACATTATTTACATAAAAATTCGGCTTCAGTCAACTTCATGCTCATAAATTCATTAATTGTGTAAAAAGCATTATTAATAAAAAATAACCTTAGTTTATTTTTAAATTCCCCTGTGCCAAGGTTCGTCAAAGCTATCGGCAAATTATTATACATACTAATTTTATTATATTCTCCTTGCTTTTTTACTTTACTAAGTCTAAACTTGGGTAATAATAATTTGTTTTTATTTCTTAAGTTATATGTATGAATGTCCTTCCCTTTTTTATACATATCCTTATTTTCATGAATTTCCAATAAACTTTTATATATATATAAAGATACGACAGTCATTATTTTATTCTGTACATAATATTTCCTTGCAGATTCTCTCTTTCTAATCCCTGACAAAATTCTTATTGATCTTTTTTGTGCCACAAGTACGCTTTTAATATCTGCACTATTTCCCCATACTGTTATGCTGTAACTAATTAATGAATGTACATAGGCATAATATACAGCAAGCATAGTTTTGTAGTCAACAAGCGGTTTAAGTTTTAAAAGAGCGTAATTTGCACTTGCTACTCTTTTACATAGTTTCTCTATGTGAGGTGTATGTGTTACAGTATAATCAATTGTGTAACCCAAAAATACATGTTCCTTCTTTATTAAAGCGTCATTTTTTGATTTTCGTGTTTTATGCTCTAATACAACGCTTTTTTCCGTATTGACATCACAATTTTGGAAGCGATTTGCTAGGTGACAAAAGTCGACCGTCACAGGTGCCTAAAATGGACCCATGTAAATAGCCCATTACATTTTCTTAATACGTTGGTAATGCTTAAGTAGTTAGTATTTAAAGATTGTCCTTCTATTTAAAATAATTTACAACAGTTTTTTTATTTACTAATGGTAGGTATTATACAAAACATATTTAGGTATTATTTTAAATATTTATATACAGCTCAAAAGAAAATAGTGGCCATCTTATGATTTTCCATAGAAAAGAGCTAAGTTCTGAAAGGTATTTTTCTGATAAATTTAATCTAATTTTTATTCGAAAGCTGTACTATTCAACTTGCCGACTTTACTGTCGATTTTACTAATTTCTCAATTGAAAAATGTTATATGGGTTTAAACATCTTACCCCCCGTTTCTCAGGCATTTTATCGGAGGGATCAACATTATCTGGATAAAGTAATAAAATTATCTTTTAACCAGATATGTAGACACCTCCGATTAAGTACATCAGAAACCGCGGCAGATAGTATGAGAAGCTGGCATAGTGGTAACCATAATTTTTGATTTTTAACGGGGATTTTGGAAATTTTGCGGCGCTCGATGAAACCGGTGTATATCGATAGAGGATCTATAGATGAACAAAAAAAATGCATTATTATGATTATAAAGTCCTAAAGCACAGCGTTCCCGAGATAATCCATGTTGAAGAGCCTGAAAATCGGAGTTCACTATTACATGGCTCATGGCTCTCGATCAATATCAATTTCAAATAAAATCATATGGAATTTACCTTTCAGAACTTAGCTCTTTTGTATGGTTAGGTAATCATTATGGTGACCCCTATTTTCTAAAGAGCAGTATGTTAGTAATAACGTCCTCCTTTTTTTGAAGTCGGTTAAAATGAGATCACAAGGTATAGTCAGCAGCACATCCAGTATACAAACCTGTCAAAAAATCTTCAACTTATTTTGAATCTTAATGTCATTGCATTTAAGTTTAAAATTGATTACGCTGTTGTGGTAGCCTAGCGTACCGTTTTGACTACTAATAAATAATTTAACTCTTTTCAATGTTTAGTAATGTATTACATTTGATGCAATCCTGAAGGTATTTTATGTTAGGTTAAGGCGATTAGTGCCCTCACAGTGGCGCCCTCATTAAATTAAAAGTGGCCACTTTTAGCACTTTTGCCTACTACTAGAGTTTGGTCAACGAAAGATGAGACACGGTTGGAAATGGAACTAATTCTGCGCCTTATTCTAAAGTTCAGTTTCCAATAACTTAAGGTGGTACCCTGAGCGGAAGTGGCGCCGCCGCCGCTGTGAATTTTATTTAATATTATTATTCTAATAGACAATTTTATTAATGTTTTACGTGGTATTTTTAGGGCCCATAGTCTAGTATTTTTAGACGGTATCGTTACATTCCCTCGTAGTCACTGCTAGAAGTAGATAGCAAAACTGCTAAAAGTGGCAGTTTTTGACACATTTGCTATCTACTTCTACGAATGACTACGAGGGCATGTAGTGATACCTTCTAAAAATACCACGGTCATACAACCGCCTTAACCTATAAACGTTAATTTAACAGGGAAAGTGGCGCCGCCATCTCGCCATTTCAATCTCATCTTTCGTTGAAGCTACAAAGAACTATATTTTACAGAGCGGTTATTGTACGTTGGCTTCAATCGCGACGTTTGAATTTTCGATAAGTACATTACGTACTTAGAAAGCAATAAATTTCGTTAAGGTGAAGGCGCCACTGTGAGGAATCTAATCGCCTTAATAAGTATTGTAAGTCCTACATGTGAAGTTGGACAAATGCAAACGTGTTACAATTACATGTATACGTATTTTTATACATTCTCCCCATAAAATAAAATGTAATTAATATTAATTCACCATGTTTTATTGTTTTTACCTATAGGCCGTTTTAATTTATATCGTTTTGTAATGAACGTCATGGTATAGATTGCATTGCATTACGTTGATTAAAATCAAAATTTGAAAATAATGTGTACATATAATTAAGCAGATTAATTCATAATAATGGCCGCTATGAATACATACACATTTTAAAGCGCCTCTAGAGCGCTTTACAATGTGTCTTACATCTTTTCTCTCTCTGTATACCTTTCTGTAAGGAAATTGTAAACTGATAAGAACTAGAAATAAGCGAAAATAGCGCCTCTAGCGGAAAGCAGTGGCACTAAACGCAAGGGTTTTGCAAAGTAATCGCTGTGCCAAAAGAGTAAGTAATTAAATAGGTCCTATCCACTTCTTTATAATAAAGCAACAATATCATTATGTTTTTTTTTTATTTTTAGTATAAATTGGGACTCGCCGTATTGTCAACTGGAGATGATTGCACACAAAATGAAATCAGATGGCATTCGAAATCTGGGATCTGCATATGGGAATTAGATTGAAGGTAAGTTTTCTTTCTTTCTTTCTCTAGATCTAGACTGTTCTCCTATACAATGCGATTAATTTAACTTTGTACAACAGAAGTGACCAACTGCAGAGCGCTTGCGGTACAAAACTATTTATTTTAATCTGTAAAATTTACTCTTTGCTATACATTCTCGAGTGAGTTGCCGCGGATCACTGTCTATTGTCTATTTAATGGCTACGTATGTACGCACGACAGCACGCTAGTTTTAACAGTTGAACTACGAAAACTGCTCTTATCACGTACGGCAAAAAGGCGGTCTCAAGGTCAACATGTATAGTTTGATGTGCTGCTGACTGTACTAATATTTTAAATATGAAAATAACTGACACGAGACCTTTTCATTGGACCAAAGTCCTTCGCTTGTTTGTTCTTACCTTGTCCTTATTTTTTAGTACGAAAAGTAATATGTTATCGAAGAGGGTGAAATAGGGCATGAAATCTCGTATGGGGATCTGGAACAAACTCCACGACCTTGAGGAAGTCGCGGGCGGCCGCTCTAGAATAACTCTGCAGGTGTACCCGGCAGCACATCAAACTATACACATGTTGAACTTGAGACCGCCTTTATGCCGTACGTAATAAGAGCTGTTTTCGTAGTTCAATTGTTAACTTAGCGTGCTGTCGTGCGTACTTACATATTTATTGTTTTCAAAGAAGATTCATTTCATAGATTCCTCCCGTGGTGATTCACCCTATTCAGGGTATTTCCGGCCTTGTGTCCATGTGGTCAATACTATCTGGCCTGTAGTTATTTCTTAAATATGCTATATCGATCGGTCCATAGTAAGTACCACATGTTTACAGGACGTGGCGGTACTCGTAGAACATTCTATGGCCTGAGCTGCCTTTGTGTGCTAAGTGTCTGAACGAGAAGATGACCGCTTAAACTCGCCTATTGTGTACTTGAAGCCGATAAACTCACTCATACATTTAGTATGCCGCTATAAAAGCTTTGTAAATATTCTGTCGTATCTGTTAAAAACGCAGATTTAAAAATGGCATTGGTTTGAAAACAACAAAAATGGGTTTCCTGCCAGTTCTTCATACGATCTCTTTTCACCTCTTCCTATAAAATGTTTGACAACGTCTTGTGGACTGGGGTCTACTCGGTAGGCCGCAAAAGATTGGGAGAACTTTTGCATAGATAATGTTAGGTCTTCAGCTGTTACATATGCTGCACATGCACTAAAAATAGGTAGCACATCACGTGTTGGATACGCATGAAGTGGCTGATAATAAAAAGAGAACCCATGTAGGTACCTTCATAAGGAACCGCTCCTAGAGTAACCAGACTTCTCCAAATTTAAACATCCCGAATGATGACCTTTGATGTGATGTGGGCTTCGATCAAGAATTGTGGGTGATTGAATTTCGAAGTGTCCAGAAATTCGTTTCGATTCCTAAGAAAAGAAACCCCTCAGCCCATTCAGCAGAATATTGATAATAGGTAGGTATCTTATCTTTGCTAGTAGCCTTTATTGCAATGAGATAGAGAACCCAGACTGTATACATAATCAAATACGAAGACAGGCACTTTCATCTTGCTTCCACTCAAGAAAATTAGAAGAGGCATGGAAACGTCCTTCAACGTCCTAAAGCTGCGAGGAAATAGTACTAACATGTTTAATGTAACGTAATTAATAAGTGCCGACGCCTCCCAACGTCTCGCCTCTCCTTCCACACAATAAGAATCTTTTATGAAGGGCTTGTTTAGCTTAGCAGTCTCAGACGTCAGCGAACAGAGAAGCATTGAGTTCTTATTGATAACGAACAAAATCTGATATTTTTACATTAAGTGCTGTATACCACCTACGGCAAGTGCAATGCAACCGTTTACGAAGACCTTCTTTGTGCCAGAATTCAGGAGCAAGGGAATATAAACAGGATTACCAATGCAATGGTGCTATTATACTATGATGAAGGTACGGTACGGTATTCTCTATAACATAAAACCAGCATATTACTGCGTTAAACTGATGGCAGTAGTAGGGAGATCGTTTTACATCATCATAGTTATGAATAGACTCTTTATCAGCTTTATTAATCTATCTATAGAGTCCAGTTCGTCCCTGTGCCGACCACTGCGCATGTCGCGAATTTATCGACAGGTTTTCTTCTCCAGCTCGAGCTCAGACGGACGACACTCGCTCCCTGTGTGCCACACAATCGCATCCGGTGTCCTCGTCCTTTTAATCTATAGTTGTTGAATTATCCAAAAATCACCTCTGAAATTTCCCTAAATTATGTTACTGCTGACTTCAACCGCGATATTCGCGGTTTTACTCGTGTGCGATGCGGTTCCGACGCCATCTAATAACAAAGGTAAGTTTTAATTATTTATTTTAGATTTAAGTACTAAGGGTATTTTTAAATAAAACGTACCTGTTTAGGTATATATAGGATCCTTTAAGTACCTACTTACTTTTTTTACTTCGTGATTGTTTTGAAGTTGGTATTGATTTGATGGCGGACGGGCGCCTACGTTCTATATTTAGCAACAGGTGTTCCCGTGATCCCTTGCTGTTTGTTGCTGCGTAGATCTTTTTCGCGGATATTACTGACCTTTCACCTAAACTCTTAAATGAATCTATTCATAATGATACTATAATAGTTAAAATAATTAATATTGAACTTATTTTTTTTGGCTTTAAAACTTCTCAAGTAAATGTCACGCACGCCACGCCTCAATACGCTTTGAATCTATGATATACTTAAAGAGAAATAAAATAAAATAATTATGTAAAAAAGAAAATAAACTTAAATGAAAAAGAAAATAGGCGTTCTCGCCCCTGCTCGTGCTTAATTACCTACTATTGCCTACTATTAAAGTAAAATTGAGACAAAGAGCCGGTTGATTTAATTCTATTTTCTACTATTTTTCTAGTACCCTACACTTCCTACTTAAGTGTAGGTACCTAAAGAAAACTATTAACATAGGTGGGTGGGTATTAATTTTAAAAACTGATTCCTCATGTACGGAATCGACATGAGAAACGTTTTCCTAGCATACATTCTTGATAGGTAGCTGTGGGACGGTTTAGACTATTGTGATAAGTTTCTGCACCTTTTGGGCTTTCCAATTAATTTAAGACTAGGCCCTTACTTGCTGAGAAAATAGTTTTGCGCTCATATTTTAGATGGAGGTCCTATTGGTGAATTGCCAGAAAATTGGGACCAAACAAAAGACGACACCCAATCGCTGTTCCTGAATAAAAGCGACAAAAATGATTTGGAACCGTATCCATTAGCTCTCAGCGAGGAAGGTTGGTATGGCGTCCTGTGGAATGAAAGAGCGCTTTTTTATATATGTAGAGATTTCGGACTCTTAATCACGATTAGAAGCTGCTTTGCGTGAACAATGATTGCGAAATACAAATCGGCTTCTCTTAAATTTCTCAGGATAAAAGTATATTAAGTACCTAGGTATTACTTTATAGTATTTTCTCGCAACCAGTTGAAAACGTTACAGGTAACGTCGAAGGGTATGAACAGGGTGTTGACCAGCGCTTTGACTCTCCACAATCAACAGGAGAACTCGACAATCTCATCATGAGACCCGAGTTGTACGGGGAACCTCCAGCGATGGAAGGTCTGGCTCCTGGCTACGAGTCCCGACGACGCAAACGGGGAAGCGGCACAAAAGTGGGGGGAGCAGGGGCAGCTACTAAAGTAGCTACTAAGTCAGGCTCTGGGAAGAAAAACCTGAAGTGAGGATATAACTCATACTGAATATTAACTCTACACGTTATTCTGCTACCATTTATAAATTAATTATTTTCTATCAGGCCTGAAGATCACGATGCTCTTTCACCAATCGACTCAATTACCCAAGAACACGACGCTCGCCGTCGTAAGCGTGGCAGTGGAACCAAAGTTGGTGGTGCTGCTGCTTCTGCCAAAACTGCTACCAAAAACTCTGGTGGTAACAAGAAAAACTTCAGGTAGGTACCTACTTTTAAGATGCCGTTTGATAGTGTTTTGTTTGAAATGAATTATCTGAATTGTGATTTTTTTGTAGACCTATATCTGAGCGACGCAAGCGAGATTCCGGATTAAGTGCAGCCGATGTTCGAGCACTTTTAAACTTATGGGAAGCTCAAGAGCGAAGAAAACAAGAATTAAACAACCAATGGGTAGCTGACCGCTACTATGGGAGAATGAACGAGCCTGAAGAAGAGCAACCTGAAGTTGACGAGAACGGAGATATCTGGTACAACGAACCTGTAGTTATGGGACCGCGCGAGCGTGACTACCCTCATCACTCATACTTCTCAGAACAAAACCGCATGGCGTTAGCTCGAGGTTACCCTGACATGTACCAAGTAGACCCGACTGAGCTGGCTCAAAGATATGAAGAAGCACGTCGCAAGAGACAATACGCTAACAAAATGAAGAGATTTATGGTCACTAGGAAAAGGTCGGAAGGCATGATGCACCAGAATAACTACAGACCTAGAGATGACCTGTACACATTGGCTGAACTGCTCCGCTCTGCGCCCAGAGTTCAAGAACAGGACATTCCTGTATATCGGCGGCTGATATTGTAAGCTGTCACTGGACATACGACGTTCAAGCGAATTTTTCTGCTTCTCACAAATGATCATGAAGAAACATCTTTATATTACCTACACTGCAGAAATATTATTCGTTTGAACGTCTTTTGAAGCCAAATTTGGGGTATTGGGGTGGAAGATTGTCGCGCATTTAATTCGCAGTGTGTAGCGGATACCTACCTACCAAATTAGAATAGAAAGATTAAACTTATAATAAATTCCACCAACTATGTTTTTTTGTTTTGTTATACTTGGAAAATGGCCTAAAGGTATTTTTATCCATCGAGAGTAAGGTAGCTATCTAAAATGTTTGTCGTTGCTTTATTTTATGTAAGTATAGGTACATACCAACAAATTATGTATTTTCCTACCTCAGTTCTTGGCATATCTGTTTCCAAATTCATACATGATAAAATAATCAGATTCTAGATAGGTAAATGTCTAGTTTTCCGAATATTAATAGTGTTATGTGAAGTGAAACTTCATCTTTATTAAATAGATATAGGTTTCTAGAAATAGTTATATGTGTAAATGGTACATAAACTGGTGTATTAAATTAGTATTATCTAAGAATTTTAGTTTTATTTTGCCTTTTCATTGCACAGACTTTTGCCCTGCGGTATAGGATACTAACCACTAGAGAGACCTTTTACAGTCAGCCACACAGAACAAAAAAACTCTGTTCTGTGCACAGAACTAAACTAGCTGGCTGGCTAACCTATGACAAAAGTACCTGCCTTTCCGATCTTCTTATAAATTAAAAGTAAATCATTATTCATTCAAATACCATTAATGTCACTTAACATCATTATGAGTGCTTTATCTTCAATAATTTTAATGTGACAATGGTTAATCCATATTTTAAGTGAACAGGGTAATCATAAGTGAACATGAATGAAAAACCTAGCAATAGTTTAAGGAAAAATTGTTCTGAGAACACCACCCTTGCAGAGGAAGAAACACTGGCAGAAAAGAGCTCTTCAGACATAGACGATGACCAGTTCGCGACTGAAAATACGTATGAATTATTCTTTTGGTATTTCGCTTACGTGAAAATGTTTATAACCCGTTTGATCAAAGACCTTTTTAAATCTGCTATGCGGTATTTTTACTCTGACCAAGTTTTGCCAGAACACATGGTTCATTTAATGAGGATGCAATTAGACCTCTACAAAGAACGAGCGTCACGTACAGCTTCATACAGCAGGTACAATATGAACAAGCGCTCTTGCAATATCCAACCGCCAGAACACTCAACCCCATCCGTTTCATTAGTTCCAGAGAACATCACGGTCACCGATCGACGCCCAGCCTTTCCAGTTCAGTGAGAAAGTTCATCACAGCAATTAAGTCCTATATTCTTTGCAGTGAAGATGACATGGGAATACATTACTCAATTAGCAAACATCGCACTGAAAGCAGTGGTATTGATAAAGAACCAATGTTCGTCATCGTGGACTCAAGTGGTCTCAGCAATCCTAGTTCTAAGGAGCTACTCATTGATGACTCAATCTATGAAAAAGATACAGTCTTGAGAAAGTATTTCAATAAGTATGTGAAGACTGCTGTGAACAAACCTACCACCAGTACAGACTTAACAATACCACAACAAAGCTCAATAGAATCTGAATCGAGAGAAGAAGTACAAGTGATTGATATTAATCTTCAAAGTGAAAATGATATTGCGTTGATGGATAGTGATTCTGACCACGATGAGTCTATCGTGCTTGCTTATATCCGTAACAGAAATGCAGGCTTGGAATTAGAAGGCACTTTGTTAGCGAGTAAAAAGAAAGTGTCTCTTTTAGAATCTGTTCCAAAAATGGAAACAATCGTAGAAGGACAACAGTTTTCATCATTTCCTTCAACTTCAAAGAACTTACTCCCCCAAAGTTCCCTTATTGAAGAAATTCTAGAGGATGAATCTGAAACCATTTAAGAATAATACCTATACCTACCTATATAATACCTACCCATTGTTTTTATAACTAGAAAATAAAAAAATACTGTTATGTTCTTTTACTCTATTTTTAGCGCCTGTGTCCACGAGATGGAATTTTTAGGTGCGTGCGGGAATATAACTTAATGACCTGAAAAGTAGGTAGGTCATGCAATGACTTAGGACAGAAAACTAAACTGTGGTATGCTTCTCCCGTGTCGAATTTGCTTCGAAATCTCACAGGTGTTCCTGCCTGCCTAGCATGACCGATTTATATCGCGTGATATAGCGTTTTATCACGTTCAACTGTCAAAAAGACAAAAGAATTTGACAGTTGAGTGTCGATAAAATGCTATATCACGCGATATAAATCGGTCATGCTAGGCAGGCAGGGGCCTTAAATACCTTGACAAGGAAGTGCCCTATCTATCTGTCGTCATTGGCTACTTATAGCCATAATTAGAATGTATTGTAACGTCCTCTTGGTACCTACCTACGCGTTAAAAGAAATTCTAATCTCTAGGATGTATTTAATTAACAAATGTAAAAGTTCTTGTTCTTCTAAGTGCCGTGCCGGTGAGTGGAAAAATGCTCATACCCATCTCTGAACTGAGGTCCCGGGTTCGATTCCCGGCTGGTTCAATTTAGAAAACGAACTTTTTCTAATATTTTTAGTTAGAGTTGGGTGACTGTGATCATGTTGGACATGTACAATGAGGATCAACACGACAATTGAATATATCAATTTTGTATATCACATCAAATACAATATCAACAACTGAGTAAATCTCTGTTTAAATTTCTCAAATCTATTAGGTAATATGACAAAATTATTGAAGTTTTAAAAAGTGAGTTTAAAAAACGCGGCCGGCATGCGATGACGTCACGTGCCACGATCGCCCGAACAAACACCCGCCGCGCCGCTGAGCGGCGAACGTGGCTGATGACGTCAACAGCGAGGGAGCGTTTTTGAGAATACGACACGAAAATCGCTCTATCTTCGTCATTTTTGGTCCAATTTCAATAATTCTTTCACTGAAATATTTGATTTTGATGTGACTGTGACTCTACATAATTAACTAAAAACCTCGTTGATCCTCATTGTACATACATCATGGTTATCTTGACTTTCGAGAGCGCTGCTCGTAATAAGGATGCAGTACCTACTGCGTCCGGACCAATCCCTCAAGTTCTTTAGAGAAGTCAAGAACATTTTGGTATTTTTGTAACCTTCAGAAGTGTCAGAAGACTCACTGGATGTCCACATACCGTCATACCCACCAACTCCGAGGTCATTATCCAGTGCATCCCAAGAGTCGGTCAGGTCGCATTTGCAGTGTGAGGAACTTAATGCTGCTGTGGAATACTTTCATCAGGATCACGAATTTCTTGTGGCTGCTGAAACTGGGAATGATGTGCTTATTGAAATTTTATTAAGGTAAACAACTTACTAGGTATATTTTCTATTCCAATCAAACCCCAACATTTGATAACATTATCAGGGGGGGTATTACAACCTCTTAAAACTAGCCCGGTTTATGAATTGCTATAGTTATATCTCTTTCTTGCTGTAATAGCAAATAAAAGTGACGCATTGATTTCAATCAGGAAGAAGACTTCATTTTGATTTTAAAAAATAATTGGAACTGAATTCAAAGATTTTTGAAAAATCACCTGCCTTAACCAGGAATCGAACCCACCAAATAAATATAAAACAAAAACCATCATTTATATTTACGATACCGATAATATTATTATTAATGCGAAAGCTAGTTTGGTTGTTTGTTTGTTAGGACTTCACGTTTTAACTACTCAACTGATCATCATGAAATTTTGCATACACGTTGGCAGGAGTACAGAAAAAGACATACAGACAGACCATATATCAGGAAAAAGGTACTGTTCCTAGATAGAGAAATAACTGACCACGTAGACGGAAGTCGCGGGCCGTCGCTAGTTATAACATAAAATAGAAGTTAGTAAATACCTATTGCACAAAAAGCTTTGGTACTTAGTTACCTACTTAAAATATCTGAATCTTGGTACATATAACAACAGAGTAGAGGATGAAAACCGTTGGTGTTCCTCAGGGGTGAATTTTGGGCCCAATTCTCTTTAAGCAAGCAGCTCTTGTATTGCACCTGTATTTTAAAGTAAAATTATTATGTTCAAGAGTGATGCAAACGCTAAATACCTATTATACCTATTATAATAGAAACTAATTATAGTTGCCTTATTTATTATAAATTTTGATTTTACATTTACGGGTTCCTTTGTCATTTTTGGTTCTTATTCTTAATGTTCTTCTTGAAAAAATATATTAAAATTATATCAATGAGGACCTCGACGTCTGGCCCAGCGATTTCGGAGGTTAAGCAACTTTCGCAAGGGTCGGTCATGGATGGGTGACGACAAATTTATTATCTCGGGCTCCTCCGTGCTTCGGAAGGCACGTACCGTTAAGTCGTTGGTCCCGTCTGCATTTGCAGTCGTTAACACCCACCAATTCGCATTGGGCCTGCGTGGTGGGTTATGAACCATCTTCCTTATCCAACCCAAGGAAGGCTTAAGCCCCAGCAGTGGAACATTAAAAATGGCTGATGGTCATATCAACGAAGGCTAATTTGAAACTTTCTAAATTTTGAAATTGAAACCAGGAAAGGCACAGAAAAACAGCTAAAAGATCACCTTGGGCGCAACGCGCTTCATTTGGCGGTGTGTACCAATAGCTACAGAGCCATCACGCTACTTCTTGAAGCAGGTGTTGCTTGCAATGTCAAGGACAATGTTGGCATGACGCCACTATCGCTTTGTTTGATGAGAAGGTAAAATCCTACCTAATTAATTACCTAATTACTTTTATTCTCCAAACAATACCCACCGTTCATCCGTGCGTGCTACCTATTCTGAAACGTAACTCGTAAGTCTCGTAACGTAACTCACTTCGAAATAGTTCGAAAGTCACCTCACTTCGCACGAGTTTGATCACCGTCCATGTCACAGGTGAGTTAGAAATAAGATATTTATTAATAATAGACAAGATACTTCAGGTGGCTTCTGTAAGTAGTTATCTAATTTAAATTTTCAATTGATAAAGTACTTAATCTTAATTTCCAATATTAAACTCATGCGAAGTGAGTTGCGAGTTTCATTTCGGAATCGCCCGGCAATTTTCTGATTAATTAAAAATGAATAGGTAATAATTAAGGTATATTATCTGACTGACAATCATAACATAAATCTTAGTATGAAATACTTACTTACAGGGATATTTTAAAATATCACGCAACTTGTTTTAATCTTCCAGGCCCTCCCTCCGGGTAGCGAATCTGTTATTTCGATATGGCGCCGCGATATTACCGCGCACTTCACCGATGGACACTGGCTTATTTATCCGTAGGTAACTGGTATTTAAACGGTCAAGTCTGCTAATGTTAACGTCGAAATCGTGGTTCAATGGTGTTTGAATGGTAATGCTTTTTGACACAGTTCTTTTTTCTTAAACCCAAAACCGAAACACATTGTGTTTCTTAAACTCAAAACAGAAACACATTGTGTTTCTTAAACTCAAAACAGAAATTAGTTACACATTGTGTCTCGTTCTTGTTTCTTAAATCCAAAACCGAAACACATTGTGTTTCTTAAACTCAAAACAGAATGTGTCTCACGGATTTGTCAACACGGATTGTGTCTCAATTTTGGGTTTAAGAAACAAGAACTATTAAGTACCTAGGTAGGTATATCAAAAAGCATTACCATTCAAACACCATTGAACCACGATTTCGACATTAACATTAGCAGATTGACCCCCTGCTCAGCAATTTTATTAGATGTTGGTAGTTAGTTAGGTATTTAAGTAAATTAAGTACCTACCTATTTTAGGCAAAAAAATAGGTAAGTAGTTCATAATCTACGATCTTTGTTCATAATCAATATAAAATAAAATAAAATATTTCTTGATTAAGTATAGACTTCATGTCGATTTTTTTATTAGGTTCACCCGTTTCGTGCGGCCCTATTCCCGTTGTCCCCCACTTTGGTATCCCGTGAAAAATGTAAGTAGGTAGGTACTTAATAGTACATTGTTCACCGAGAGGAGAAAGAGACCGATTACCGTCGAGAGTGTCGCTTGAAGCCCGAGCCGTAGGCGAGGGCTTTAAAACACCCGAGATCGGGAATCGCACTTTCTCTCGAGTGATACATAGTGCTTTATACTACACCTACGAGGAAAATAAACTAAAAGAACAAACAACAACACACAAATTGAAAATGGCGCCAATGGCGTCTGCAATTTTCACATGTTCTTTTTTCAAATTGTTTATCCTGCCGCCGCAGGGTCGCACTGCCAGCCCGGCACCATCCGACACACAGTTAGTGGCCAGTGTCATTTTGCGAACTTGGAGATAAAAACTCACTGTAAAAACTTTTTGGCTTTTGATATTTAGGTTACCGGCGCATAGTCTTACCCAACATTAAAAAAGAAAAACCACGTAAGAAATGGATTTTCATACACTTTTCTCTCCCCCTCAGATGCGTTTTCTCCCCGCATATTTGTTCGATATGCAATGACGTACTTTCTACCGTAAATTTGATAAAGTATCAAGGTACTTTCCGAGCAGGTGTAGTATCAAGAACTTTTTTCCCTGATATCCCCAAGTGGGGAAAACGGGAAAGACCGACGATTACAACAAAACACTATTGAAAAGTTAATATTGATTGCTAGAGGTCTAATGACTACAAAATATTTTTCTAGAGTTCGTGATGATGTGTTTACCGACACCAGAGGAGGGAAAGATATTGCATCTTCTAGTAGAGAAAGGCGCTGTGGTAAACGATCCAGATGCTCCGGGCGGGAGACAGGCGTTGCACTTCGCTGCTATGAGAAACAATTGCGATCTCATTAAGATTCTTATAGACTTGGGCGCAGATCTCTTTATGATAAACCATAGGGGCGAGACACCTAGCGAAGTCGCAGCAATATTTCGGTGCAAGGATGCCCATATTCTGTTAGAAAGTTTGAAAAAAATTGATAGATCTTTATTGTCAACTCATAATGTTAACCAAAGTGTTCGTGGCCATGGCCACAGAATACATTGGCGTTGAAAGATAGGTACAGTCGGCGGCAAGTGCGACGGCACGACGCGACGGGAAGTATGTAAAGTCTGTCCATCATTACTTGTCTTATTTAGTAAACGTTTTTGACAGGTTGTCATACGTCTTTTATACGTCAAAGATCAACAATGTCAATAAACAGGTGATCCGAAAAACGAATGTACCTATAATATTATATGAGATACGTAAAATATGTCTTACATACGTACATAAAATATGACTATATTATGGCAAAGGAAATCAATAAACTATGTTCCATACTGTTTCTTCGTCGATAAACGAATAAATGTAGCGAAATTTGATTTTAGAGAAATGTGTGGCAATATCTTATTTCCTTTTTGTCACATCACAATCACTAACAGAACAAGACACCATAGCTCCACGATACCCTTAAAGAAATTGTGATTGCTCTTTTGCTTGGTGGGACGCTAGGGGCTCTTGCTGTAAAAAAGTTGTCTCTTTTTTTCATAGACCGTGTTCGTATAATGTTAACTTCTCTTTTCCACGCTTTGTTGGTCTTCTTGAGCGCAGCGAAAATTTTTCTATGTCTATGACTTAAATCGTAAATTAAAAATATATTAGCAACTTTATGAAATTGTTATTAATTATTATTAATTTATTTCGTAATCTCTACGCGTTCACTTCGTCATTGCCGTCGACGACCGTTATGACGTCATAGCTAACGGTACTGTAGACAAAAAAGTAATCGTGTTTTACAAACTAACAAGTAAGGCTAAGGATCATAGATATAGTATCTAAGGATAGACAGACTTTATGTTGTTGTTGGAAACCTACCTCGGGCATAACCGTATATTAAAAGGTGTTTTCGCAATTCAACTGTTTTGCTCTATAGACTCTACTCTACACAATCAACAATAAAAAAACCTATGAGGATTTTGTTTCGCGAAACAATGTTTTGTTGATTGTGTAGGGCAAAACACGCGCTATGGCCGGCCTTAGTGTAAACCTAACTAGCCACTGAGCGATCGTTCGCACGAGCGCTTTTTCAACGTTTTATCGCGTGATTTTTCTGACGCTTCAAATAGAACATAATTATAATATGACGTTTCACAGGAAAAGGTACCTTATGGCCATCCCATAAGGTTATTTTTCCTGTAGAACATCACATGACTTCTCAGCTGTGTGTTCACGAGCGATTTTTTTACCGCTGCTTTTTTTCATTTAAAAAACGCAGACAAAATGCAACATTATAGCTTGACCATAAAGAGTTGAAATTAAATAAAATGATCTAAAAATTTTAAGTACAAAATATAGTCAGCGTTGCCAAATTATTCGTGATTTTGACGTATTTACAGTTTGCCAATAAAGAGTTGAAATTAAATAAAATGGAATTAAAAATTTTCAGTACAATATTTAGTCAGTGTTGCCAAATTATTCGTGACTTTGACGTGTTTACATAGAAAGTGGCGCCCTCAATTTTTGTCAACTCTTTATGGTCAAGCTGTACAGGGTGACCAGATTTAGCAGAATTCTGCGATTTTAGCAGAATTTGACCCCCAATTTAGGGCTTAGCAGAATATGTCGCAGAATAGAAAAAGTTGGCAAATTTTAGCAGAATCTAATAAAACCTTAACAGAAATTTAGCAGAATTCTAGTCTGTTTTTTTTGTTGTACTGGCAACCCTTTTGTGCTTACGCTATTTTAGGGGAACTCCCCGCTCATGTGTATTTTCACTCGAGAACGTACATTTTCTTCAGTTCGTATTCGTTAGGACTGTAGTCAAGCAAATCAGCTGTGTTGTGTGTGCAAGTGCAGCAATGAAAAGAAAATATGATCAGAATAGGCTAGTTGACAAAATTTCAATAACTGCTTAATATTTTAGCTTATTAGGCATTTTATCGAAAAAAAAGGTTTATTTATTTTTAATCGAGCGTTTACATTATAAATTTCGCGTTTTAAAAAACCAATTTTAATTTGGTTCCAAAACGCACAAGACTGTCATGGCGTCTTGAATGACGTCACGCCGTGCGAAACAAACCAAAGAGCGATCGTGTCTTCGTACGTTATAGCTAGTTTTTATCGTTTAAAAATGAATTTCTCATATTATAAGTACTGTATAGTGCCCCAGTGTGATAGCACGACTATAAAACGCCAAAACAATTATTTATATATGTTCCAAACAATGGAGAAATACGGAAAAAGTGGCTAAAACTTGCGTTCGGTTGTGGTTAGGTTGCACTCGGAGTGTAGGTTTGGAACGCGCCTCCGGTAGTGATACTCGAAACGTCAAAGACAAGATTGGAGTTTCGCACGCGTGACGTAACGCTTTCTGATTGGTGTTCACTGTCACGTGACTAAAGGTTTCATTTTACGAAATTTATTTTTTAAAAATATTATTAATCTTTAACGCTTTTAATAATTAAAATTGTTTGTTATTTTCTCCATAATATAATTAATCATTATAAACCCCTATCCATTATATTTATTCTTAATGGAAACAAGCCTATTATCGTTCTGAGTGGGAGCAGGATCCAATGTTTTCGTCCTGGCTATCGAGAGCTAAAGACGACTGTAATGCTGCTTTTTGTAAAGCATGGAACATGAAATTAGTATCACGTCTTTCTATTTTAAAAGACCATGTAACGTCAGCAAAACATAGAAAAAGTATTATTGGATATTCTGGACAGTCATCGGTAAGGAATTTTACCCAATCTTTAATAAACTTACCCAATCTTTAATGAATTTACCCAACCTTTAAAAAAAATTTATACCTTTTTTATGTTGTTAATTGACTGATTCATGTAAGTGTTCTTATTGCAGGTGCAAACATTCTTTGCAAAAACGTCTTTAAGAAAGCCGAGATCAAAATGTGTTAATTTCTGGTAGAACATAATTTACCGTTTAGGATTATGGATCATTTGAGTGAGTTACTTGAAAAATGTTTTCATGATTCAGAAATAGCAAAATCATTTTCATGCAAACGAATAAAAGCTGCTGCATTAACGTATAATGTTTTGAAACCAGAAGCGGAAAAAGAAATGCATGCTGAATTGGCGTCTTCTGTAAATATACGGTCCCGAAAACCTGTGTTTTCCGTCGTCATTGATGAAACTACAGATGTTGCTTCAACGAAGGTTCTTGGTGTAATTATAAAATATTGCTTTGAAAAAAATAATAGTATCGATGTAAAAACCAGGTTTTTGGCATTAATGGATTAAGAAGGTGAGTCAGCCCAATATCTGTTTGATGCTCTCTCAAAATCTCTAACTAACGCTAACTTGGACATAACACAATGTATTGGGTTTGGTGCTGATACAACTAACGTAATGTTTGGGCATGGAGGTGGTGTCATTGCTAAAATAAGAGAAGTAAATCCGCATTGCGTGTTTGTAAAATGCGTTTTCCATTCTATTGCTTTAGCTGTAAGTCATGCAAGTAAAAGTACTTTACCTAGGAGATTGTCAAAGAAGTTTACGGATACTTCGCACATAGCAGCAAACGACAGCGTGAATTTCAAGAATTTCAAAATTTTCTCAATTCTGAAAATCACAAATATGATATACGCTGGCTGTCACTTCATGCATGTATCAACAGAATTATTGAACAGTGGGATGCTTTGAAACTTTACTTTCGTGGACAGTATTTGGAAGACAAAAACATATCATCCGAATTCCTATTTCAAAATTTCGAGAATAATATAATTAAACTTTACTTTTATGCCCTAGATTATATATTACCCATTCCGAATAAAATGAATATTATATTCCAAGTTGAGTACCCCACAGTGCAAAGAGTGTACAAAGATTCCGCCGATATGCTTGTACTACTTTTAAGCTGTTACATGAAAATGAGTTATCTGAGAAGCACAGCTCCTTTGGACTTAGAACCGACTTCTACAGTTAATTTTTTACCTTTGAATGAAATATATCTTGGAGTAAACGTCAGTAAACAAATTGAATCATTAGCTCAAGATGCCAGACAAAAGCCAGAAATCACAAAATTCCTACAACGCATTCAATCATTTCTGATCCAACTTTGTGTTCAACTAAAATCGCGTTTACCTCTTAATAAATTATTTGAGCAAATGCAATTTCTTGATCCACAAAATGTAGTCTACAAGGATTTCACAACTCTGGCTAACACGGTTTCTCAATTTCCTAATTTGGTATCTGAATCTGACGTACAAACCATTGACTCCGAATACAGGGAGCTCAAATTAGACAAGGCAGTGGCTGATCTGTTGGATTCCGGAGGAAGCTCTAACCCCACGTCTATGAACACGGAAAGGTTTTGGAGCCACATAGCAAAAATGACTAAGGTAGATGAAACTAAAACGTACCCACACTTGGTAGATTTTGCAAAGGCCATGTTGATTTTGCCTATGTCCAATACGGCTTGTGAGCGATTATTTTCCCAAATGAATAATATTAAAACGGACCAACGGAACATTTAAAAATGAACATGTTTCTGCAATTCTACATGTCAAACAGGCAGTAAAAGAACAGAATGGATGCGTAAATTTTAAACCATCAAAAAACATGTTGAAGATAGCCCAAAACTCGACTGCTCTGTATAAAAATATAGACACGACAGATGTAACGGAAAACTAATAAATAAATAAGTACATTCAGGCAAAAGTGTTTTATTTTACCTATATATTTTCATTCAAAATGTGAATTGGGTTTTCGCAGATTTTTAGCATTTTGAAAAAAAAGTTTAGCAGAATTTAGCAGAATTTGACGGAGCTGCTAGCATAATGACAAATTTTAATCTGGTCACCCTGAAGCTGTAGCTAGAGGTTCACACGAGCGATTTTTTTAACGCGGTTAGCGTTTTCAAATTCAAATTTAAATCAGGGGGCTTACCATCAGCAAATAAGAAACCATTCAGTTCAAAAGCAGGCCGTAAAAAAGACTGCTTAAGGCCTGCTTTCATACTAACCGTTGAGATCATGGTACGAAAAAGTAATGCCGTTCAATATAAGTCCTGCTATAAGAGCTCATAGTAAGGCCCCAGAGGGCCTAGCCAAAGTAACATTGGCAAATCTTCGTTATCGTTTCGCTTTCGAAACATGTATGGGATTGACATAAGGTTTCGTTAACAATCGAATTTTAAAACGTCAAATCCATACAAGTTGCGAAGCGAAGCGATAACGAAAATTTGCAAATGTTACTTTGGCTAGGGGGGCGTGACTGCTAAATCCAGCTTAATCCATGGGTGATCGTGAATGATAGTGTGTGACGGGATTGATGATGTTCGTTCTTCGTTCTTTCTTCCCTTCGTTCATTCATTCATCAGTTTTAAAGATGGCGATCATGTCACAGTTGATTTTTTCTGCCAAACAATACTAAGAAATTGATTTATATCCAACTACTTTAATCTTTACAAACAATTTGATAGTATTAATTAAATAGGTACGTTAGTTATATTTAGCTAGTCATTTTGATAATGTTATAATTAAGTGTACTCATGGCTTCCAATGTGCACGACTCACCCGTTCATCAGCAGACATTCGTGGAGGAGATTGATTACAGTGAAATACAAGAACTATCGGTAATTATTATACTCGTATGTATTTTACCATTTCATCTTCATCTATTTGGGTTATTACTAAGACATTGATTGTATAAACAGGTTGTTGGTAAAGGCGCTTTTGGAGTAGTTTGGAAAGGGCTATGGCGAGACACGTTCGTGGCGGTAAAGCACATAAATTCTGAAGCTGAAAAACGGGAGTTTGCGATAGAAGTTAGACAACTATCTCGAGTTTCACATCCAAATATTGTAAGACTATATGGAGCGTGTACAAAGGGGGCTCATGTCTGCCTTGTTATGGAGTATGCTGAAGGTGGATCATTATACAATGTACTACACAACCGCCCGAAACCCAAATACTCTGCAGCTCATGCCATGAGCTGGGCAAGACAGTGCGCTGAGGTAAGCACTAAAATAAGAATGACTTTTACTACTTTAGGGAATAATGCAAAGTAAACTGTTGTTATGTGTAACCAGTGTTTTTCCATACAAATGTAACTAGAGTCTGTTTATCCTTACTTGTCTCATTTAGTAAACAGTTTTTGACGGTTGTCATACATCTTTTATTTTAATCGCTATAATAAATATATTTTTCTATTAAAATAAATTGTCGTTAAAAATTATCAACTTATTTTGTAACTATTTATTGATTTTTTTAAATTAATATTTCAATAAAGAGTTGGTTGAAGATTGTTCACCAAATAAAACAAGTAAGTATACGCATTCTATAAATAGATTTATTTCTTACAGGGTGTAGCATATCTGCATTCTATGAAACCAAAACCACTAATACACAGAGACTTAAAACCACCAAATCTACTATTAGTGGCTGGAGGGCAACGGCTAAAAATATGTGACTTTGGAACAGCGGCAGACAAAGCAACATATATGACAAATAACAAAGGCAGTGCAGCATGGATGGCTCCAGAGGTATATATCGAGTGAATAGTTGAATAGTATTTTACAGAATCAAAAACAGCCAATTTACTTTGACAATATTAACCACTCGGGTAGCAAGAGCTGGCTGGCAGTTTCACCACTTTGTTAGTGTGTTGCATCTGGGTCTAGGGATGCCAGAGAGAACAGGATTTGTCCTGACAAGTCAGGATTTTTCAGTCCTTATCAGCAGTCTGGCTAGAGTTTGAAAATGTTAAGATTTTTTGGATGATTCACATTATAGGAAAACAAACCATACAAATTAACTTTATTTATTTTTACTTTATTTAGTAACAATAAACAAGGTATCTACATTTGGAGTAAATAATCAACACAGCTAAAACTGTGGTAATGTCAGGACTTTTTTAGTAGAAACTTAGAAACTAGGCTTTTTTCAGGATTTTATAAAATACCATCTAGTAGCCCTATCTGGGGCACAATGCTCATTAAGTTTTCAGCTGGACCCATAAAAACAGAAAAGTTCTATGATAGAATGGTGTTGTGTTTGACTAACGGCCAAATACTCAAACGAATCTTAAAGTTAAGGCATAGTAGAATCAAATAAGTAAGTCGTCTTACTCATTATACGCCCGATCGCGGTTTGTATGTGAGCGCGGCCCGTATGTATGAGCGTCGCACGCACACACTGACAACATTTATAGATGATAAAGATGCGCCAGTCGTGGCTGCGCCGTACGTGATCCCGCTCGCGCTCACGCACGCTCCGCGCCGCTGCGCTGCCGCTCGTGATAATTTGTACGTGTACCTACCTACAGTACATACCATGCTTTCCAAAGATATTTTTGCAAAAAAGATTTGTTAGAATGAGGATTTATATTACATATTAAACTTTACATAATGAGGCATTTTGTACTTGTCGAAACAGCCGTTTTTTCTGTAAGTAACAATTGTGTAATTTTGTTTACAAAAACACAAATTCCTACGGGTAAAAGTATTTTAATGTCAATAATTTGAGGTTATTGTAAAATATTCAAATTCCGAATTTAAAGATTATAATTTTATTTTGATAAGTGTAGGTAAATGAAAAAGTAAAAGGAATAAATTAATAGTGTAAAAAATACAATTTCATAATCATTTTATTTTATTTGAATAAATACATGATTCAGTAAAGCTACGTTTTAATTAATTCTATTTCGACCGTGATTTTTAAATCAATTTCAAATCACATAACATGACGTATGTAATAAAAGCATTGTAGACAGTTTCTGGTCTATGTACAAAAAATAATTAAAAAACTTTGTATTATAGATCCCTGATGCTTACCATACAAGGAAAAAATGTTTTGTATGGAGATTGACTATGCATTTTTGACGATTGAATAAACTAGCGACAGCCCTACGTGGGCTACGTGTTTAGGCTATTATCGCTCGCTCGAGGCGCGAGTTGGCCTACTTATTTGATTCTACTATGGTTAACCCAGCCACCTTAAATAAAAAAAACATAAGGAAAAGAACAAAGCTAGTGGACGCTCTCGAGTATGCACTGAAGTCCAAGTGGCAATGGGCAGGACATGTTGCTGGAAAATGAGGGAATGGGTCTGCTTCTGTCTGCTTGTATTAAGGGCGTTGTATACAGGATGTCCCAAAACTTTGCCACACGGAGGGAAAGTACTTAATATTGAAGATGGGAAATTTTACTAAAAGCAGACTTCATTTAGATTTTTTGTTAAAATATTGATTTATAACAGAGACTTTTTGAGTAGCAGCTTATTTACAAACGAAAATATATTCTATTCTCTTACACAACAATCCAGTAATGTCAAATTCATATTCATGCAGTATGTATGTATTTATTGCTAAAATTAATTTAAACCTTAGCCAAGAGTGGTGATTATTCTAAGCACTAAAATAATATTTGTCATCTCTTCATTCCAGGTGTTTGAAGGGTCAACCTACACGGAGAAATGTGATGTATTTTCATGGGGAATCATACTATGGGAGGTTTTATCTAGGAGGAAGCCCTTTGAGGAAGGTGGTTCGGCATACAGAATAATGTGGGCTGTGCATACAGGTATATTGCTTTTTGTCAACTTGCTTCTGCCTGCGCTTCAATCAAGCTTTCTCTAACTTTTGATCTGGATATAAAGTATAATTTGTTTAATCCTGGTTATATACTGTCTGTGTGCCGAATTTCATTCAAATCTGTTCAGCCGTTTTTGCGTGATTGAGTAACAAACATCCAATCCAAATAACTGTCCAAATATAATGAAACTTTCCAATTATTGAACGAGTCTACCTAACCTACCCAACAGCACATACTGCTTTTCAAAAGCAGTGTCAATCTCGTGGCGACATCTATTAGATTAATTTTTAAATAACATACAATTTGAGTGAGGTCTACAGCTCACTCTGCCAATAGCAATATTAGTAGGAGGTAGGATAGTAGTATGCATAAAGTTTGGTTTACAAATATTTATTCTACACACTGACAGCCACACACCCTACACACCATCACTACTCTATCTAGAGTACAAACGACGGCACGGCACATCTAATGTGTGTTAAGACTATGAGACGGTCTTCATGCCCTACTTAATTTGATATGCTGCAAATCAAATATTTATTATTTAGACTTATATTTATTACATAACTGCAGCTGCACATATTGCTTGTCATAACATTTTTCCATAGTAGTATGATAATATGAGGAATAGCTTCTCCAAATATTGTTAACTAGCGGCCGCCCGCGGTTTCACCCGCGTGGTTCCCGTTCCCGAGGGAATATCGGGATAAAAAGTATCCTATGTTTTAATCTAGGCTATCTACTATCTGTGTGCCAAATTCCAACCAAATCCGTTCAGTAGTTTTTGCGTGATTGAGGAACAAACATCCAAACATCTAAACATCCAAACCCACAATCTTTCAGATTTATAATATTAGTAGGAAGTAGGATGCATTGCTATGATGTCCTATGTAATGTACGTACAGTACGAGGCAAACATCTTGACACTTTCGCCGCCCGCGCCCCTCACCGCTGCGCATACCCAAATAACGCGTTCCGCGCAATCCCCATCCGATTTCAAGATGTTTGCCTCGTACTGTAGTTGTTTTTTTTCAATTTGCCTACATTCTGCATAATGCATTTTTTATGTCAAAGTGCAGTTGAGAGTAAACTTTTTTTATATGTGGTGATTAGGGGATTAGCAAGATAATAAATAATTCTGCTGTTACTTCTGTACGTTTGCGTAAACGAAATAATTTAATTTAACATATTTTAAAAATTTCCACGCTACCAAAAATTCTGTAACTTTTTTATATTAATAAGGGAGCTTATTCCTCCCGTATTAATATAAAAAATGTATTCATATAAAATCGTAATTTGAGGAAAAACCTTCTTTTATTGGGAATTTGTTGGATATATCAATAAACAAATATTAACAGCGTTTAGTAAACTAAGCTGTATTAAATTACTCTCATTTTTTATAGCTCTCTCGTTTCGCCTTCCACCATTGTTCGCTACAGTAAGATTACTGCTCAAAGACCATCATGCTCACTGATACTAATGAAGAGCGCAGAAGCGATATTAGTGTGGTTTTCTTTCTGTAATGGAGAATGATACTTATTTTATTGCATTCATAAAAACAGTTACACATAAATAATTTAGGAATTTACACAAAGGAGGACTTATCTCTAAAAAAGATCTCTTCCAGCCAACCAAATAAATAAGAAATTGTCTGTCAATCTAAAATCCAAAAAACTTCTGAGTGACGAAAAGAGAGCTGTGAAAAAATGCAGTGACAGATTGTGAAATATTATTGAGGACATGTAGGAAATATCGGAGCTATGTCTATGATGATGATGACATGTTGATATGGTCTATTGCAAGGGATCACCAATTAGTTTCGGTGATGCGGGTCCGTTTAGTAGATGATGAATAGAGACCAAGGCTGAAAACCATTGGTTGGCGGTCCGAATCTGGACCGCGGTCTGCCATTTGCTGATCCCTGGTAGACCAGATCAATATTCATGCATTACTTTAGGACTATGTATTTCAGTAAATTTTCTTAAATATCTAGTAGGTAAGCGATAAAAACAACTTATATATTTTAGGAATGCTGTCCCCATATATTTTCAGGTCGAAGACCAGATCTAATAGAAGGCTGTCCAGAGCCAATAGAGCAGTTAATGACACAATGTTGGCATAAAATGCCATCGAAGAGGCCCAGCATGGCAGAGGTAAGATATTTAAATATTTTTGCAGCAAAGAAGCTCAGCTTGCTTTTCTAATTTTCAACATACTTATAAAATCCATAAAAGAGGTTCAACTTCAACAGCTTTGTTTCATCATATAAACATAATTTCTTGGGTTTCGCACCCAAAGGGTAAAAACGGGACCCTATTACTAAGACTCCACTGTCCGTTTGTTTGTCTGTCACCATCACCAGGCTTTATCTGATGAACCGTGACAGCTAGACAGTTAAAATTATCACAGATGATGTATCTCTGTTGCCGCTATAACAACAAAAAATACTAAAAACAGAACAATTTGCCATTTTTTTAAAAGTTTGTATCGCTCTTGAGCGGCTCAATGGTTTAGCGCATTTGGCCGATCGCTGTGGTATAACCCGCGCGGGTAAAGCAACAATCTGTAAATAGCAGCCATACATTAAGTGTGAGCGCGATAGCATGACCCACCCACGTGTATATCAAGCTGCACATGACGGTATGTATGAGTGAGATAGCATGACTGGGGTTATAAAGCAATTTTTGCTAGAGTCAGTCATAGGATGAAAGTCCGGCCGCTGTTCTTGCTGTGGGGACAATAAAAATGATTCCATTTTTCTTAGTATATTACCGAGATTGGATAATCTGCAATTTTTTTTTCTTCCAAAGTAACTGGGTAACTCCAAAGATTATAATGTTCCCCGCTATTTTTATTAAATTTTCAAATCAAGAATAAGTGTCCCCCGCACATAACAAGTGGATCCCTTCATTCCCAATGCACGCTCCTGCTGTCTATGCCGTCATCATCGCAGGGAGGAAGATTTGACCCCGTATAATTCTGTATTTTTATCATTTCAGTCCATTTATAAACGTCTTTCTTTCACAGGTCGTCGAAATAATGTCGGCGCTATGCGAATTCTTCCCCGGTGCGGACACTCCAATAGACTACGACGACTGCGAGGACGACGACACATCCTGCTCCGACGACGAGTACATGCTGACCGATACGCGCGACGACCTCGCCGACACTGACGCCGACCATGTGCTGTCCAACCTACATATACCCACGGAGCCCGCCCCTCCCCCCGTCGCCCTCCGCGCGCGCTCCCCCTCCCCCGCGCCCCGCCCGCGCAGCATCGTCGAGACGCGAGTCAACAAACTCCAGAACTTAATCGCGGCCGAAGCTCAACCCAAAACGGCCGCTCTCACCCGCGAGGAAGTGGAAGCTTTCAACAGAATCGGCCCGATTAAAATCCCGCAGCATATAAAAAAGATCGACGAAGCTGGAAAATCTTCTGTAGCGATAAACAGGACTTCGAGCTCGCCCGTGCCGGGACTGACAGTCGGCGAGGGGAGCACGCCTCTAGACACTTTGAGGATAATCCGAAGTCCAGTAGTCTTCAGTGAGGGCTCTTCACCTCGGAGACTATCGCCTATAGTCAACTACAACATCGGCAATATGAACCCTCGGCATATCGATATCGAGCAGTTCTGGAACAGGGAGAACGATAAGCTCTCGCCGCGGAGCCCTTCGATGAACAGCAATTCTAACTCGTTGCGGAAAGAAGACTACAACCAGAACTACTGTGATCGATTGAGCGCTGCCAACAGCCCGATGACGCCTATGAATGAGTACAATGGAAATATGCCCCGAGCGGTCGACCCGAGGTATCGCATGCCGCTACAGATCGAAGTGGACCCGGTAAGTTTCTTCTTCTTAAGAGCGTTTATGCGCTACACGAGCGCCGCCAATGGAAAAAAAATCATAGTGCTTAAATAAAGACGAAATTGTGAATTGTGTTCTTCTAGTGTACTCCGAATAAGATTTGTGGTACTTTTCATCGCTCAAACTATATTTTCTAGTCTGTCGTTTAGTTTAATGGAGTTTTATTGCTAAAAGTGGCCACTTTTAGCAATAAACTAAACGACAGGTTATAAAATATAGTTTAAACGATAAAAAGTACAACAAAGCTTATTCGGAGTACACTAGAAGAGCATTTTCACAATTTCGTCTTTATTTCACTACACTACGATTTTATTTCCATTGGCGGCGCTAGTGTAGCGCAGTAACCCTCTTAATGAATGGCTTGCTCTGTGGTCTATGCACAATTCCGCTAATGTCACGTAATGAGCGGTTTTCAAAAGGCAGTTTAAGATAAAAAAATACATTAAAAAGAACTAGATGTCGTTGAACAACTAAGTACTAGGTAGGTGTTTAAGTACTAATAAAAAGGCAAAGGATGTGAAGCGTATTTATTTTTTAACAAGTATGATTGTTGCGTTATGCGTTAGTTGTCTCTAACCATTGGCAATAATTTTTAAAAAATCTACCTAGTTGAAGTAGCGCCATCTATCGACATAAAATTATACTGAAATTCTCAGCTGTCCGAAAATAGCTCATTAGATTTAGCCCGGCCACATGCAGACGGAATCCCGTTACGGAATTCCGTACATATGTAATTCCGAACGCAGCTAATCCATACAAATCTGTGAAACTGCAGGATTTTACTGTACGGAATTTTCATACATTATCGAAATTCCATTCATTCATTCAATGGGGGGATGTCCCAAAATTTATCCCGCTTGGTGGCGCTACTGCTGCTGGACCTTTGTACGGGCATTCACCCCCACTTTTCCCGTTAATTTTAAATTATATCTAAAAATGGTTGATAGTTACAATAATTATTATAGACGCTGGACAGTAAATTAATTAAGGATCGAATTGAAGAAAACGAAAACCAAAATATGTACGAAAACGAAAAACAAGCCAATCACTACCATAATTTAATAAAAAACAAATACATTTTTTTTATCCACTTCATTACACGCACTAGTTTTCTTAATTCTAAAATAGCTTACTTTAAAAAAATTGCAATTTAAATTCTTTTATGTTCCATTATTATTTTAAAAAAGCATGTGCACGTAGGCATTATCACAGTATGCATAATATTTGGCGGTTTTACAAACCTGGTTTAAGCATAAAACCTATAACAGAACACTTTCCATTTTCATTACAATATTTATATTCTTAATAGTTTATCTAATATTTACCGATTTTTAACTGAATGTTAATTGAATGAACGATTATTTTGTCACGTCACTACTTTTATTTTGTCCTAAAGTGGGCACACTGGAGCTGTCAAATTACTGCACCGAATTAAAAGTCGGAGTATAGGATGTTATTATTCTAAGCCTGGAGAACTTCCAAAAGTATCTGATAGAGCAGTGCCTCCATGTTTGAAGATCTATCCAAATTATCCTGCCGTTGTTTGTCGACTTGATAAGTGAACTGATTCTCATATAACTATTTGTTTTTTTAGAATGCCTGGGAGAATGACTACGATGATTACGTCGGAGTAAAAAATACACTCGGGTTTGACAAGTTCCTGATGTTGGGTATGTAATGCATGGTATTATAATATAGCTGCAGTTGTTTTATCTCACATGCACATTATTTAATAATACGAGTGTGCAGACGCACACTAAAACGATGTGCATGTTTACGCCTAACAACATTCATAGTCAACCCGCATTCGTGAGATAAAACAACTGTACCGGCACGAAGATGATTCTTGAACAGTTGACCAAAGAATAGGGATGTTGACTATTTTTTTTATTTTATGTTACATAAATTACCTCTCAAAAAAAGAATTAATTCGCTAGCATGAAAACTGCCCGAGATATCACAGTGTGAAATGCACACAAATGGACTCGATCAAAAACGCTCCATACTAATGGCTTCCACGTTATGACGTCACGCCTTGCAAGTTTGTATGCAACGCATAGGAAATTTGTTCAGCAGCTATATTAAATATTGTGTTTATCAAAATGGTTTCTTCGACAAATTTGCTATACATTTTACGGACTAATTAAAGGTATCATTTATTTTAATAAATTTTATACTTTTTAAATGGACTTGTCCACCCAACTTTGAAGGGTCATAAAACAAATAATATGCAATATATAAAACCAAGAGGTATACAAGCTACTCTAAAAGTTTAATATGTTTACGATTTTTATTAGTATTTCGTTATTTTATTCATTAGTCAACATCCCTATTAGGATCGCTTTGCGCATCAAACATTTTTTGGACTAAAAACTCACAATATAGTTACCATTACGGCGCCGTCCAATGGGGATGCATACTGAGGAACCGGTGCCACAATGACTGTCCTAAAATCGTTTGATTGGTTGTTTCAAATGTCAAATATCATTTGACGTATTTTAACCAATCAAAACCATTGATAGCGGTCGGGTCGCCGCTGGCGCCATCTGCGATTAGTTTTGCGTGTGAATCCCCATTAGCCAATCGGGTAATCGGAATGAAACCCCGCCCCCGCGCCTCATCACTAAACACCGATCAGCAGCCAAAGTAACATTTTGCAAATCTTTGCTATCGCTTCGCTTTCGAAAGTTTATGTATGAAATTGACATAGTTATCGTTAAATTTCTAAAACGTCAAAATACACATTTTTGGCACAAAAGCACCTTAGCACTAAAAACTATCTAGTTCAAATCGAACTCGTATTCAGAACGAAATATCAAATAATTGTATTTTAATCGTTGTTCCCTGTACAGAGGTAGGTGGCGCTGTATTACACTATGTCACAAAAATCTCACCTCTTCCAAAATTTCTTCAAAGTATACTTTTAATCCTATCTAATGAAGCGCTCATGGCGGAACTTGACAGACTGATCACGTTTGTTAAGCAACGCTGGGTCCGGCCAGGTGTCGGATGGGTGACCGTTAAGTGGCATTACAACTGAGCGCTTCCGTGCTTCGGAGGGCATGTTAAACCGTCGGTCCCGACTGTTGTCATCTGATAACAGTCGTTAAGCCAAGTTAGAGGCCTTAGGCGGCTTGATAAACTCTAACACTAGAGGTGGCCACTATTCCTCATTCGATAAGAAGAAGATCCTAGTATCTAATTTAATGATAAGTGTTATTAAATATTTTTATCCCTTCGGACATAGCCAACAGAGTCTCGAAACCGTTGGAATACTCGTCGAACGGAATAAATAGCTGATATTCAGTGTCCGAGCAACAATACACTGCCGCATTTTTTGCAATATCCAATTTCACTTGAGCAACTTCATGGGCAATAGTATCCATCTTGGGTATTCCTTTTTTTGATTGAGTTGTTGAAGTATGTTTTCTCCAACGTCTCGATAGCGGATTTACCCGCATTTTCATAAATTGACCACTTTTATTTCCCTTTTATGACGTTTACGTCTTGTTTCTGTGGTTGAGTGTAATTTGAACATTTGATATCGTACTAAGAGCTAATGACTTTTTGCGCACCTCTTGCTCAGCGCTCAAAATTTATGCCGGGACCTCTATCGGAAATATTATCAGTGTCCATTCTGTGTTTTATTATCAAAATGTGGATAATCCATGTCAAAGCAAATTATTCACGATTCTCATGATAGTTTGAAAAACATTTATCATTGACGTATTTGATAGAATTACATTGGCTTACACATTAAACTTTACAGCAATAAAAAAACAATAAAAACATGTATACAGTCCTCTCAACAAAACAAATTAACCACCTACTAAATAAATTTTATCTCACATTAAAACCGCAGCAGTTTTATAATTGGATTAACATTGTGAGTGCATAAATCCATCAGACGCAGCGTGTTATCGTAAGTCGTACATAACAGAGACAAGATTGTCGTCTATACTCGTACAGTCGCTTCCGAAGCAACTGAGCTCTTTAGCACCATGTCGCGCCAATTATTGGGTTCATAAAGCAGGGTTGCAGCTTATTGAACAAGCGTTATAGTTAGAATGACAAAGTACTAAAGTGTTTAGCTACTTCTGAAGCCGACTTTACTAATGCATCATTGCGCGTGAGTAACCGCATCGAAATAGCCCAAGTCCTGTGCCAGGATATGCTGACGCCGTGACTCATGAAATATCTATACACATAATATCGTAAACACACTTTTCGTGTGCCGGTCTTTCGGTGCGTATGCGCATTCTTCACAATGGCTGATCTGATGTAGGTAGCTGTAGTTCTCTGATATATTAAGATGAGATTTGTTTCTGCTTCTCCTCAATGGTAAATTACAAGGGTGAGTGCAGTGAATCAAAACAGTGAAACAAAATCGCATCGCACATTTCAAAGCCATACTAGGCACTCGTTCGTACGTCGTCTGCGCGTCCGAGACATGGAAGAACGAGAGCGAGAGATTTTCATTTTTTATGCACAACGGGATAGTGCTTGGCCTTCACCTCACCTGATGTTAAGTGACGATAAGGCCGAAAGTGGAAGCGCACTACACCCGCAATCCTCATCACTAAGGAACTGGCTATCTTACCTCTAACTGCCGGAACACAACAATTTTTAAATTGTTGTTATGGCGTCAGACTTAGGTAAGATGGTGGTAGCTAGCCAGGACTTGAAATAAGCCCTACCACCAACCAAACCGAGTTCAAATTGTACCCCCCTCCTGGGAATCGAAACCGGGACCCCTGCGTCATACACGGGTGGGCGAACCACTAGACCACAGAAGCAGTTACCATCATAAATTGATTCTTCTTTGATGCATTTACTATAGGTATATAATATTTATTGTAAATGTAGGTTCTTGAAGTTGGTGCCTCTTTAAGTAGTTACAGGAGAGTAAGATATGATATGAAAGGAAATCAGATCTTAATTCATTCGTTAATGTGTTCTATTCTAAAAATATGGTTCATACAATTATTATTAAAATTGTTCTTCTTCAAAAATTATGAATATGTTTATGTAGTTGGAGGTGATTTTCTTGGTTTAACTTATCAGCCTGTAATATTCTAATCTCAATATAACACGCAACACCGCAGCGCATAGGCACGCAGTTCTGAGAAGCTCGCATGTTCTGCATGTCGCCATTTGACAAGCGGACACCACTCAAATATCAACCGCTTACTCACCCGCTAAACATTTTATTTGGTTCAAAAATAAATTTTATTACCTACGTTGCGTAAATAAATTATGGGAACCCTTGGTGAGTTTCCCTTCACTTACTGCTTGTAAATATTTACTACAAGTTGTTTTATTTTCATATTTTGCCTTCTACAAATTGGAAATACAATAAAATAACTACCTACCTAATTTACGAAAATTAAGACAAAAGATATAATTAAGTAGATTTCTATGTGTGAGTGACAGCTATGTGTATCTGCATGATTGTATAGGGTGTAGTGTAGGTTTAGAATAATAACACATAGAAACCGAGTCCTTGTATGTAAAGTGAGGCAAAAAAAAACTGAGCCACTGGCTCAGTTTTAGGATTTATATCCTTCATGCGTTGCCTAATCGTAACTAAAATCCAATAAAATAGTACCTAAGTAACTAATCCCCTACTTACTTACCTACTTATAGGTACGATTAGGTGATGTATTAAGAATAAAAATATGAAAACAGCCATTTTCGCTCAGTAGACAGTGCGCTTTGTAGGGAACTATCGTTCTAAGTTGTTATTATTCTAGCCCCCTTACTAATAAAGATTGTTTTGCAGATGTATAGTTACACAGTGTTTTGTCACTTTCTTTTCAATGTAAAACTAAAATAGTTTGACAGAGAGTAACCATTGTGTAACTATACATCTGCTGTATAATCTTTATTAGTAAGGGGGTAAAGCGCTTATTACACCATCCTGAATGTCGGATCCGGAATTTAGTGTCCGATTTAGGACGAGAAATTCAGTCGCCAATTAGACCGTCCTGAATGTCGGATCCGATATCACAGCTTTACGATCATACAGTTGTTCAACGAATGTTCTTGTAGCCGTAAAAATACATAGCTAGGTAAATAGGAGGTATATGTAGGTAGCTAGGTAGGTACGTGTCATTTTCAACGCTAATCTGAACTAGTTTTTAACCGACTTCATCAAAAGGAGGAGGTTCTCAATTCGATTGTATGCTTTTTTTTTATCGTTATTCCCGCGTATCTTCGACATTTATGGACCGATTTTGATAATAATTTTTTTGTTCGATTGAGTTTTCTTGCGAGATGGTTCCATTTTTTTTTTTTTTCAAATCGGTTCAGTAGTTTTCAAGTAATCCCGAAAATACTATGACTTTACATCAACTACCTTGACGACTTTGTTATTTGTGAACCGAATTAGATGATTGTTTTTGTTGGGAGAGGGATACCTTTGTGTAGTCTTTTTAACAGACTTCAAAAAAGTAGGTATTCAGTTTGTATATGTATGTATGTTTCTCCGCGATTATCTCACGTTTGGCTGAGCCGATTTTACTACCTAAATAATATACCTACACTACCTAATACAGAAGGTACTTACACTAAAAATAAAAAAAAATAAAAATTTGTTTAAAAAACAAAAACTGCTCTGAATTTAGGCGCGACTTCATATCGGGTCCGATATTTAGGATGATCTAATTAGCTCTTAAGAGTTTAGGTAATCTATGTTGTTCTCTTTGACTCCATTCTTCTACTATTTAAACAAGAATATGTTCTTCCTACTAGTAAATACGACTATTTGATAGTCTGTGCGTGAACAATCTTCAAAATATGTTTGATTTTATCACTTAGCAGTTTGACAACCAGAACCACGTTCCCCAAATATCTACCTTCGAACACCCTCCTTATCAATAGAAGATTGACTCTTTTCATAAGCAATCAAGACAATTCGTTGGCTTAATTTGGACATCATTTCATTCCATATCGCTCTTTTCATCACTTAACTGAAAGTTAGATACAAGCAAAAAAAAATACATTCATCTGGCTTTGTGCAGTGCATAAAAGTAACAAACAATGCTGAATTCATGTAACCCTCTATGAGTCATATGCTGTGCCTGTATTTTAGATTTCAGCATTAGATTTCACGTGATTTGGCTCTTCCAAGAACGAACGCGCAATATGCATAAATCTTCGAAAGTTTATTTTTCTTAGCACTATTTTATATGGAGAAAATGTTTATACGACGTATATAAACATAACGATTGTTGTCGCTATGCCTAAAGCAATTCATTGATTTGATTTTATAAAAGGGCAACTCTTACAACCTTTCCAAAATGTTTTGTAGTTGCTTAGATTTTTAGAGGGGAATGTAAAAGCCCATATTTATCTTAAACAACTGGGCTTGTTAAATCCATAATTCATATTTTTTTAATAATGATTATATGCACATAATTTTCCGAATGTTCCAACAAAACACCCATTCAAATAGGTACATCAAAGCTCACAATCGCCCCACAAGAGCGTTTTGTTTTAGATGCAGTTATAAACTGGGCGTGTGGATTATGCTATAGTTGTGTAGTGGTCCAGATGCGGCTCAGGACGGTCCCGGCGTGAGTCACGCTTCTCGGAAGAGGCCGAGACTATTTTAGAATGTGTCCGCTTACCTTCTAGGAACCGGGGGCTGTGGGACCAACGACCGAACGAAAAGCCAAAGTATTGTTAGATCGCCAACGGGGTTGCTGCGATTCACTGACAGTTCCTCGTTCGGTTCCCGCTAACTCATCTAAGAATCTCCTCCAGGAACCTATCATGTTCCTTTCAGCGTTTCTAGACCGTTAAACGTTTTATTTCATTCCAACACCACTTAGCCAACTCTTGGTAGGGGTGTCTTCAATGATTGATCATGCAGCTTTGCCAGACTTCAAAAAAGTCGTTTCATCTTTTGCGATTTTATTCTTTATGTGAAAGCCCTGCCAATGACTGGGCTGCGTATGTCGTTTTAATATTGATCTGTACCGGCGCAGATGGCTAGACGTATCGTCTTCTGTTTACCCGCCGCTTCCGGCCGGGCACAGCGGGCGACAACACCAGACGTTAAGGAAATGTCACATCACTCGCTAATGCGAGAAATACCTTTGCCATATTTCGTATCGCGCGACTACGCTCCTAGTATTTCTGATTCGTTTGAGCTACCTTTCATTATTAGTCATTGACCTCAAACTGGTGCAATTACAGAATAATGCACGGTTACGAGAGTGTTGCTAGGAATATCTGCATACTTTTTGAACGTGCCAAGTGAGACGTTGTGCTGGCAGTACTTGATGTCCCGAATGCTGAGTCAGACGGCAGACGTCAGCGTGGTAAGATCGGGATCGCGTTGAAGTAAATAAGTCGTAATATTTTCATGGGTGCCGCCGTGGCGGGCAACGCGGCCGTTACGCGCAACTCAAATAAACAAATGTGTTGATTTTTATACAGTGAATGCTGGCCTTTACGGCCGTCTGCTCTAGCTTCATCGATTCCTCTTAGCGATTATTGAAATTTACGTATAGGTTCATGTGGTGCTGGAATGGTTATTCGGCTAAGACTTTTATGTCGATGGATAGGCACCTGGATTAGGTTACTGATTAATACAAATGCCGATCTATAAGTAGGTATCTCCATAGAGTACATTATTATACTAGAGAATAATGTACTCCATAGAGTACATTATTATACTATATGATAGAGTTATCAGTCAGACCTAATGATCAACGCCATCTAACGAAATGTGACAAAAAGTGTACGATATTATAATATAGGTACTAGTAGGTTAAAGGTTTCTATAAATCTTGACTTGTAATTTTTTTGAGAGGTAACCCTATGTCATGAAATAATTTTAAAATAATTTACTTTATAGCTTATCACCTTTGAGTATATAAAACTGTGAAAGACACACAATACCGCGATTCAGCACGGGATAGCGACATCTCTCGACTGTTTGACAAACGAAAAATGAGCGCCATCTATCAAATCAATCCGCAACTAAAATCTTAGGCCGCGCTCCCTTGTAGTGAGTCAAGTACTAAGTGAAAAGCCCCTGAGTATCTCAAGGTAACGCTCTGATTAGCAAGAAAAAGGCTTTGGGTTCCCATTTCTAGGGGCACATTCAAATGAGGTTGTAAGCATTAAAAAGCAATGCCATTAATGATATGATTTTAAAGAAACTGTATTTAGGTATCAAGAAAGTAAAAGTTTGCACTTGTTTTTAAAAATTACTGATTAAAAGTAAACATTCATTATTTCCAATCCACAACAACCAACCACCCACCGCTGCAGCGCTGCATGGATATAACTCTTGTTCTATTGTACGACTCGTAACAGTTCCCCTTTATTAAAGACGTTGCTTTAACTAGAGTTAAAAATGAGAAATGCAGCTATTGATTGTGTGCATCAATTATCCAATATTTTTAGCAGAAACGCATTCGGACATTGACATAGATAGACCATCGTTCGACAGACGCACCAAGTAATGATTCACTTTCGATCCTAAATCGAGCGTTCGCTTTTGTGCAGTGTCAACATAGATGATCTGGATGAATCAGCAGGGTGCAATCAATCTAATTTAAGGTTGCCGAGGTGGTGGGTTGGCGACGTCGCACAGTCTCGCCGCATCGTAGTGCACTCGGGTGCAGAGCCGCATGCGCACGTTCGTTCGCATTGTCTGTCGCGGGCACAGATAAACGCGCACGTGCCATACCTTTGGCATCCTAACCGAGCCTACTACTAAATATGCGAGTCCCTTTCGAGTGAGACCTAGAAGACAATATTATAAATAAGCTTTGAGTCTAGGTAAAGGATTCGTGCTAAAAGCTCAACAAGCACGTGCTACCAAGAACGCTACCAATGTTATTGTGATTGAGTGAAATGCCGCAAACGGACTGTTCTGTACAGGTTTCTATTAAGTTGCAACCAGACTACGACAAGTATCAAGTTTTTGTTGACGTTTTCATGAGTGAGTCTCTTTATAAATGTTTTACTTGTTTCCGCTAATTTCCTATAACTCGCTAACCATCTAACTAACCTCTAGCTAAAATTTTAAAGTGGTAAGTACATACGTCGCCAGTATTTATTAATCCAATTCAAGGAAACTTTATTTCTAATTAGTTAATGCCATGGTAAATAAATATACGCTTTTTGCTAGCACTTTTCTCCTCTTAAGTTAATCTTGTTCACAGATACGTGAAGACGTGTAAACAAAACTATTTAAGGATTAAATCACGTTTAAATAACAGTGGTGTCGATTCGGTTGGCAACGACTTAACTTAATTGACAGGATTAAGCTAAATTTAGTTTTCCATCCTTCTCTTTTGATATCGAAAAGACAAGAACAGGATGCTGAAATTAAGTTTAGTCCTGTCAATTTAGTTTAGTTGTACCAACCGAATCGACACCATTATCTATTTAAATTATATTCACTGCTTTCCATATTAATTAAACTAATTAATTACTTCTGAATTATTGATCCAAAATAGAGACGTCGCGAGTCTGTCTTTACATAGCATAAATATTGAATACTGAATAACGATTTGAACCTAAAGTAAACTTTACTCACTTTGGGTTCAAACGTTACGTTGAGTTGAGATCTAGTGCCGAATTCTCGTTTTTTACATTTTATGTGTTTCTATTACCTTTCATAGATTTCAAATTAGTTGTAAAAAAATCGGTTCAATTAAGATTGATGGTTTTATCATAAATGCTTAGATAGAATAATAACAACGTAGATCGAAACGATAGTTCCCTACCCTACAAAGCGCACTGTCAAAAGTGAGGCAAATAAAACTGAGCCAAAATGGCTCAGTTTTCAGAATTTTATCCTTTGCTTTACGTACGTTACCTATACGTGCATTGTACGAAGTTTCAATTACATATTAAATTTAATTAAGTATATTAATTTACAATTTGAGTATATAGATAGTTACAATGATTAGGTAACGTATGAAGGATATAAATCTGAGTCTTGAGTATTTTTTGCCTCACTTTACATACAAGAACTCGGCTGCTAGGTAATATTATTCAAAGAATAAATGCATGTTCTGTTTCCAATAAAGGAATGAATGAATGAATGAATAAAATTTTATTGACACACATCACACTTACATAACAAGAAACAGAAAAAAAAAAACACACACAAACAAAGAAAAAAAAAGTGAAAAATAAAAACAAAATCAGTAAAAAATAAAAAAATAAAAATAAAATATTAAAAATTGTGTGACGTCATCATCCATTTTGGTCCAAATGGAAAGTGCCGGCCAAAAGCAAAAGTGCTTTATTGTGATAGATTTTGTCCACCTAAGCATCTCTTATTATGGCGCCGAAGCTGTAGCACTAGTAATAGTAATCTATTAGATGAAAAATAAATTATGATTTTTTGATCTTCCATTTATAATGCCTTAAAATGTCTCGTTCGCAGTAGATGTTCAATGCATGCTTTCTTATTTTAATCTTGCTTTTTTATTACTGGGCATAGGCAGTTTTAAAAGTTACAACAGAGCATTGATATTTCTTTTTCCAATTCGTGTCCAATTGACACCACTCATACCCACTGTGTTATTCTTCCAATTGATTTGAATCTCCAGCTTTGATGTCTTCAATTAAAAGCAGAACCGCTTTATCTTCGTATACGTACGTACTTATTTATCCCGCATGATCACTAGCAATGATCTAGAGCTTTTTCATTTATCAACAATCTTAATTAAGTGCGAATTCCACCTCCACATTAGCAAATAGTTTATGGTTGTATAATTGGCAAGGTAGTCTTAATACCACGGTCCCAACTATCTAAACTGCACTAGCACTATGTCATCGTAAATCTCATCCCTATTCAATCCGCGTCCAAACTACAAAGCACCTTCCTTCATATATTCACTCGCACATTCACATTCATCAATATGAAAATAACTAGTGACAGGCATTGCAATCATATGGCAAATTTATAATCTCCACTAACTATTACCGACAGTAAAATAATCGTCTGTCAAAATGCTTTGCCAAAAACCGGTCACTAACGACCCTTTTCGTATCTCGGTATCATCTGACGAGCTACTATCTCGCGATGAATCACAGCTAATTATTTTACGAGCATCGGCACATCGAGCCGTGCGACAACCACCGATGTAAACAATTAGATTGGCCACCCCGCCCCGGCCGCGTATGGCAACGCTTAGCGCCTCGGCTGCTGTCCAAAATTACGATCGCTCTAAATTTATTCCCAATGTAACTCTTTTGTTGTACGAGCAATCTCGAGCGACGATAATAAACAACCCTCTTTGAAGATACTAAAATAATGTTGTTTACATGGCCCATTATCACGTGAAGAGGACCAAGCGGCATTCCCTTTAACGCGCAGTTTACATAGCGTTTAAAGTGTTTCAAGCTTTCAACATCCATCTATCAACAGAATTAAAAATACATTCGCTTTTTTAATGACAGGATATTTCGTTCGGCTGTTCGTTATAGTATCGTTACGTTAACACAATGACAGCTAACTTGTTTCTCCGATTCGGTAGACCGGAGACCGCTACATTTCACTAGTAAAACGAATAGATTGTCGTAAATTCATCGTTATAGGTAAGACATTTTGCAGACGGCGCCGATAATGAATCAAGCTGGAATAAGATTGCCTTTATAGCTTCGGAGCAGGGACGTTGGCATCGGCATCGCTAGTGACTAACCGCTGCCCGCTCTAGATACAATCAAAATATGTGACAAGTTTATTTCTATTCAGAACAACACATTCTGCTCGCTCAATATAGTTGAACATCTGCTTATTTTTTCGACGACATAAGTAGGTCGGGGCTCGCTCCTGCGTCACGCGCTCAGACCGCTTGCGCTTACGTTTACGCAAAATTGTTATGCTGTTTTCTATGACCTCGTGCCTGGCGTTAGCCCGGTACCCGGTAACAATCTCTCATATTATTATTTTATATTCAGTGCGGTTTATCAGACCACCGAAAGCAATTTAACGATAAAAATTCAAATATAATCATTTTATAATCACTCAAAGAATACTAACGATTGATGTGATAATGTACAAAAACAAAATCATTAAAACTATTTCATTCAAGTCTACGAATACCAAATAAACCCGATTAGCTTTTTTAATTCCTTTATATTATGCTTTAAGTTATATGATGACATAGGTATTGTGTTTAATTTAAGGAAGAAAACAAGTTTGTTTTGCCAAGTTCCTGTCGTGAAAGTTTATCCAACCAACGTAACTCATCTTAAGTTATCAATAAATACTATGACTAATCGTTGAAAATACTTTGAAAATGATATCATCAGGGTTGCGTTCAGAACTTACGCTCCAAGTGCAACCAAGCGCTCTAACGGGGCGTTCCAAACATTAGAGCGTGACGTTCGGTAGACACAACTTTCCCGTTCCAAAAGTCAGAGCGTTGCAACTTTTTAACCATCAAAATCGGTGGTTGAAAAACGCTCTGACGTTTGTCTATAGTCAAAAGGTCAATGTCATTTGACATTATTTTGTATTTTGATGTTTTTGTGTCTACGTTTCAAATAGTTTTTTCTTTGTCGTTCCGAACCTTAGAGTGAAACAATCTAACAACCGCACTCTAATCCTCTGAACGCAACCCTGTACTTGGTGATTTCGTAAGCACAAAGAAAACTGTAACACAAAAGCGAAGAGTGACAAAATTAAGTTAAGCTGTATAATTTGAATAAAATAAACATTCTGCATCAAAAATTTTAAAAAATTTGCGTTAAGTTTTACATTTAGCTTACCCAATTTTTATAGGGTTAGCAAAATTTAAAACTTAGCGTTTGATATCAATATTAATTTGTGTCACGTCATCACGTGTAGTTAATGAACAAATGAAAGTAATCAAGGCAATGTTAAACTTGACAATAATGACAACATACTCAAGTTAATGCAGAACAAACAGGAGTACGTTGAATATGATCTGCAAACTTGATTCAACAAACGCCTTCGACTTCATGTTGATGAAAGGGCAGTACTACTTGAACCCCACTGAAACGCTAACTGTCTGAAGAATGAACGGTACGTTAATTGAATATTTAGCACTCAATAACGAGTAGGTTTAGTCTTTGGGCCGGGCGGCGAGCGCTCCGCAGAAATACACGGCTGACTCACCGGTCACTATTTCTCAACCTTTGCCAATAGCTTTTGTTTTACTTCCTATTGCCGCTACAGATTTTTCCACTGGCATTGGTTTGGAATCTTCTCTCTGTACTGTTACATTTGTCTGTTTATTGACGAATGAAGCGTTATTTTTCCGATAAATATCTCCAGGCAGCTTAAGTATACATATTTCAATTTCGCTTAAGCATTTGCCGAGATGGTTTAAGATATATTACCAGTTATTTCCAATTGATTGCAAATGGCAATGTGTAATAAATGTTCAGTATTTTCTGAAATATTTTTTTTCTTAGGCACATCTGTAACGCCTAATATAATCTTATGTAGGTATATGTTAGTAAATAATCTACTTCCGACACACTCCCCGCCCACTGGCCATAGTAAACAAACCACAACAACATTCTCCAAAGCTAATCATTATTATAGCTGTTGTAGTCATCGTGATATTTTTATGACTGACTGAAATTAAAGTTTATATCTTATAGACAACATCTAATACCTGTTTAATATCACTATCAAAATACTGTAATTTGGCTAAATCCGTATCCCATATCTTACGACTGGTTTACTTGACAAATCCATACGTCGTCGTCACAAATATCGGTGCGGCCATTTCTGTTTCGTGTCCCGCTATTAGATTCTTTGATCTGATCTGGATAGAATCACCTATATAGCGCATTAACGGGGACTGCTCCAGATCTAGTTTTGCCGTGGAAGTTGGCACGAAAATGTAAACTGCCCTCTTTACTATCTAGGTGCTTAAAATTCACACCATTTCCTTGCTACTAAATAGTAACTAGGTAACAAAAATGTAAGACGCTCACTATAATCTGTTTTTGTTTGACGCAAATCTCGGGATACTTCTTATTCAATTTCAGTTTTCATGTAATAAACTTCATGGTCAAAATGAGATGAGAAACGCGGCCACTTTTAACTGTTTGTGACTCAGTATCGTTGTCTGCTTTCGCTTCGGGACCGCTTGTATTATTGTCCTGTACAATCTTTAAAATTATACGCAAGGACGCCTAAATTCGCTCGGCAGTTATTTCCGGATAAAATGAAAATGTCTCCGGTGAATCACTTTTTTTTAACGTTGGCTGTAAGACGTAATTCCCTGTCACTCGCTCGACGTGATCCCAACATCAAAAGTTTGGACATTCTTCGATTTCTCGAGCGAAATCAGTATTTTTAATTTTTCTTTTTTGAAAATAATCTTTATTGGCTTTCGGACGACAGGAATGTAGTAAAAAATATTTTTTTTATTATTTAAATGTAACAAGGAATAAGTACAAGATTGTTCCCTTCTCAAGAATAACTATAAATTTTTATCATTTCAATTTACTTGTTGCGTTTTATGCTCATTTTATGACGTGGTGAAACCAATAAATCTTAGACGTTAATACTGGTATACATAAAGTGTCATCATGTGGTCAGTTTCCGTGCCGTGCCGGGCAGCAATGACGCAATTGCTACAATCCAAAACCTGCGCACACGTCAAATTGAAAACACATTAATTCCAATGATGAGAGCTTTCCTTCACCCTGTTTATTTACAATATCTTTATGTGTACCTTTAATCTATGGTATCTTCAGCTTCTGATAATCATTTTTTTTCTTACCTATAAAATAGTTAAGAACCTAAGAGAGCCTTGTTCTATTTTTAGGAAAGTTGTTACTAATTTATTATAAAGCAATCTAATCCTAATAATATTTATACACAACATAATCGAAATGTACTAGTAAACTACAAATACTAGTGAACTTTAAAAGTTTTATTTAAAATGTAATTTGGCCATGCTACAACAGCAACCAGCCATTTTGTCGTAATGACTGTAATGCTAAAAAACATTGACAATAAAGCTTAGAGCTAGATCATTATGATAAGAATACCACCAGTTGCCAAGATACACCTATTGTCATCAGTTGATGGTAGGTATCTATGATCAAGAGGCTGGCACTTGAGCCGATTCGTCAAGCGCGGTGTCCGTGGGTGAGCGAAGCTCGTGTTTTGATTATGTCATCCCGCATTTACTGCTAGATTATTTTCATCGAGATTAATCTGTGAAGTCTCTAGCGTATACTTCCTTGTTTATTACTGCATTTGTGCACCACAGTTAAATCATAGCTAATGTACACCAACCAAGGCCATAAAACTTAACAATACCTAATCGGGTTGCAAATGTCGAAGCTACCGTTTACTCAGCGTTGCTACCATCGTTTACATGTTAGTTGTAAAATTGGCGTTGGTACTTTTGACTCACCGTCCCGCTGACCGTCCGGTACGGATCCATCAACACCCCGCCACGGATCTGCGCGCCCCTGCCCTGTCTTCACCTCGGCCACGTTAATTATCACTTCCCGAACGCAATTAGCCGCATAAGCTTACGGATTTATTTGCCGCATGTGGTTTTTGGGAGTCTTTGACGATGACTCATCCATCTTTTGATTAGGAATTTCCTAAAACTACCGGCATATACTGTAGGTCGGGTTCGCCCAGTTTTCAGTACCTATAATATAGCCTAAAAGTTTTTTCTGAATAGGTACTAACATTATATTAATTTAGCTAATAGAATGCATTGAAGGTGCGATGTGTTCCTTACAGTAGTTTTTAACCTTACCAGTAATTATTGGTTTGTCCAGGTGAATTTTATTTATAATCGAAACCTTTTTGAGGTACACACCTAACACACCTGAGATAAGTTCCTTCAGCATTTCAGATTCATATAAATCATTTTATGTTATATTTTTAGTTCAGTTTTTTTTAAGATTGCAGAAATGACTACCTGTATGGGTATACGAATTTTCTATGATTTCTCTAGTAAAACAAACAAAAACGATTTTAAAAGCACTTCATGTTTGCGGGATCTTGAACATGGAACTCTTCCCACTTCCGACGGTACAGTGAGATTTATGCGGTGGTTATATTTAATCCCACCACAGAACTACGAGTTATAATCTTATAATGCTAGTATAATGAGCTATTAAACAGCGAAGTTGGCACACAACACTACCAATATAATTTTATAAGGGCACGGCACGTGCTACTCTTGTTGACATTTTTTATTTTCTCTTTATATTTAGATCGTAACACTTTATCTATTTCAGTATATAAATACTCTTCTGTAATATTTATAAGCCCGAGCCCTCTTCTCATTCGTTCTGTATTGGATCGGGAAATTCAAGTAGGTTTGACCTATTTACTTAAGAGTATGCTACGCTACAACAGTCAGTTGCTTTGACAAGTTTTCCCTACGTTCGAACTACGTGGGTTTTGCGCACTGCACCTTGGCAATACACAAGATAATCGTTGTCTGTGTTAGACCCAGCGCGATGCTGCAATCGGGCCCTAAATTATCTCTGTGACGGACATGCAAACATTTCTAGCGTGCCAATCGACCTCCGTCCAACATGCTGTAACTGTAACATGGCGTAACACAGTGACGGTGACGTCTATCAACTTGGGCTTGACAATAAATCGAAACGGAGTGAAACATTGCGGATACGGAAGTTCAAAGACGTAAGTGTATCTATCACTTACGTAACCTTTATGTAAACCTTGGGTGGTAAATAGCTAGATTTGCTTTTTACCATGAAACTTGCTTCCGGATCGAATTTACTCCAGTTATGCTCTTACTGATATTGAGTGCAACTGGTCGAGTGCAGTAGAAGCTACGGTTAGTAGTACCACCGAGGTGCATGGATGCGCCGGGTTAGTGTAGCGGTGCCGGGTGCAAGAGGCAATGGCGGCGTGGGCGCAGGTCGTCGACCGGCTACGGAGCGATCGCGCGCGCCCTCCCAGCGAAAACGGCAGAAAACCTCGCGAAGGGCGGCAGCACACGGCGTCCGCATTTAGCTTGCCTGACGTTCGCTGAGTCACCGCACCGCGAATAGCGGCGGTTTGTTTGTTGCAACGCCCGCTCCTGGCTCTCCCGTCGATTATTTCGAGCGGGCAGTGCTCGGCGCACTGTCTCCGTGAGAGGACGCGCCATGACCCCTCTTCCCGCGCCGCCCGCGCGCCTGCGCCGCCTCGACGCGTGTGACGCCTCCGCCGGCATCGTCACCACCATCAGAGACACAGTCAGCACATGTAGTTGGATATTTTATAGTGAGTGTCCATCGATATTGCGACGCTTCTCGGCCCTCGGGCGGAAAACTCGCGCCCGCCCTTCGTAGCAGCGTTTTACGTCAACTCCTCGCTCTCGGCACTTCCTACTACGCCAGTAGCTTCTTGCGTGCGTTTGCTGAGCGTAAACTTCCATCAATTACGAATGAATTTGGATTTAAACGTGAATAATATTGTGTGCGGGTCGACGTTTGTCATTCAACCGATCTGATAGTGAACAATGTTGGTTGATATTTTCATTTGATATGACGACTGTGCCAATATACCAAAATTTTCGAAGTACCTACGTTGATTGGTTTCAAAGAAAAATGTTTAGGTTAGCTGCTGCCATCTATTTGTGGGAAAAGGAATCATTGCTTGAAAGCCGAAATCTAGGTGAAGCGTCTGACATCAGCAAGCCGATGTAAATTTAACTTGTGACGTATATAACCCTGCTGAGAGACTGCGAATGTTTCCTCTAAACGCACGAATTGTTCCTGTACTGTTCACTGTATGGGGCATTGTAATAAATTGTACACTATTTTAGATTCCCATCATCCCGAATGTATAACTCGTTGGACGTGGATTAGTCAAGTTTGTTCTCTATATAATAGCGTACTTTGTATTGCGTAGTATACGTGCTCATCAATCATTTATGCATTAATCAAATATAATTTTCAAAATGTCTTTTAGTATCTAAATCAAAATATTTACATGGTTTATGTTTGTTTTGCTATCTATTGCAAAAGAGTCATAAAATCTAAGCATTATCAACACTGCCCATTCATCTTGTGTATTTCTATATCTAATAATACCATATCTTACAATAAAATGAGTGATCCAACAAGTGTAATTAATCGTCATCATGCAATCGCTTAATATCTTATAATGACTACAAACTTCTTCTGTATCAAGGACTGCTATTTATACAAATTGTTCATGATTTGTTTTCTTTTCTATAATATTGTTATACATTGTTAATGAGCAAGCAAAACAAGTTTCGCGACCATTTACTACCCTTATCACGAATAACTTTCGAAATCGAATCGAATCCCCTATCAAGGACAAATATAAAAATTTTACGTAATGGAAGTTTTAGCTGTCTTTACGTAAGCTTAGTGTTGAAACAATTACTTCACAAAATTACTCAATTATTATACGATATTTTTTATGCTAAGGAAGGATAAGGATACAGAATAGAACATTGTATCATACCTTGAAGTACCGCGCCTCAGGTAGGTGCGCGGTGAGGGCGGGGAGACAGCAGCCTCTTTTTTCTCTATCCCGTACGTACTATTAGCAACAGCATCGCTTAACCAGTTAGCAACAAAATTCGTGGTAAAAGCCCTTGCACGGTCTAAACGTATGTAGTGACGGCGCGGCGTGCATGATTTTAACCTTAGGAGTGGTTAAGCGACGCTGTTACCACGGTACGTCTTTCGCGGTACAGCGCTTGGGGGCAAACTATAAACGAGCATATTCTTGTCTGCAGGTAACAGCAGCGGCTCGACCGCCGGCGAGGGCCCCGCGCCTCCGCCCGCCGAGCCGGATCCGGCGCTCGACTCGATGCACTTGATGTTGGACCCGCATTTGAGGCCTATATCTCCGGACCCTAACAGCGACGAGTCCAAGCGCATCTACGAGGAGCATAAGCAACTCGCACCGGAGTATCTCAAGGTATAGTTGACACAAAGTCATGCACCTCATGCTGGACCCGCATCTGAGCCCTATATCTCCGGACTTCAACACTATAGCGACGAGTTCAAGCACCATAAGCAACTCGCGCCCGAGTATCTCAAGGTATAGTAGACACAGAAAAACATTCACTTGTTATTGGACCCGCATCTGAGGCCTATATCTCCGGACCCTAACAGCGACGAGTCCAAGCGCATCTACGAGGAGAATAAGCAACTCGCACCGGAGTATCTCAAGGTATAGTTGACACAAAGTCATGCACCTCATGCTGGACCCGCATCTGAGCCCTATATCTCCGGACTTCAACACTATAGCGACGAGTTCAAGCACCATAAGCAACTCGCGCCCGAGTATCTCAAGGTATAGTAGACACAGAAAAACATTCACTTGTTATTGGACCCGCATCTGAGGCCTATATCTCCGGACCCTAACAGCGACGAGTCCAAGCGCATCTACGAGGAGCATAAGCAACTCGCACCGGAGTATCTCAAGGTATAGTTGACACAAAGTCATGCACCTCATGCTGGACCCGCATCTGAGCCCTATATCTCCGGACCTCAACACTATAGCGACGAGTCCAAGCACCATAAGCAACTCGCGCCGGAGTATCTCAAGGTATAGTGGACACAGAAAAACATTCACTTGTTATTGTACCCGCATCTGAGGCCTTTATCTCCGGACCCTAACGGCGCCTACTCCAAGCGCATCTACGAGGAGAATAAGCAACTCACATTGAAGTATCTCAAAGTATAAGTTGTTGACACAGAAAGTCATGCACCTCACGCTGGACCCGCATCTGAGGCCCATATCTCCGGACCTCAAAACTATAGCGACGAGTCCAAGCGCATCTACGAAGATCATAAGCAACTCTCAGCGGAGTATCTCAAGGTATAGTTGACACAGAAAGACTTCTACCTCACGCTGGACCCGCATTTAGGACATATATCTCGGAACCCTGACAGCGACGAATTCAAGCGCATCTTCGAGGAGCATGAGCAATTCACATAGGAGTATCTCAAGGTATAGTTAACACAGAAAGTCATGCACCTCATGCTGGACTCGCATCTCAGGCTCATATCTCCGAACCTCAATATCGACGAGTCCTAGCGCATCTCCATAATTAATAAGGAATTCAACTCTGCCTCAATTCAATGCACCTCATGTGAGGCCTAAATTGCTGGATCTCAATGCATCGCCCTCAAATCCCATTCTAGTATCAAAGATACGAAATTCCAAGTTAACATTTTATGACACCTAACATTTTGGTGTCTATACACATGTCTATGTTGGATTTGGACTATTTCTTCAGTACCTACATAAAACTGTTTTTTTACTTAATTTATTAAGAAATGTAACTAAAAATATTATTCATAATGTAAAGTTTCTACTTTAGTCCCTGTATCGTTACGAGATTCATTGGAATTATATAATCAAATAAAATTTTCTGTTCCTTATTTCAGGTTCAAACAGAGAGAGCATACCTCAGTAAACATAAGTCAGAATTAGAAGAACAAATGGATGAAGAAGAATTACGAAAAAAAAGAGAAATTATACAACTAGAAAAAGAAAAGGTGAGTGTTATTATTTTTAATAGTTTTAGAAACAGCTGCAAGTTTACGCGCTTGTGATTACTATCTATATTAACAGTAATTATATTGACATCTAAAATAATCGAAATGACTTAAAAAAGCGAAACTCCAAGAAACCACGTGGTAGTGTTTTTTATGCACAACGGGGTAGTTCTTGGCCATTATCTCACCTGGTGTTAAGTGACAATAAGGCCGAAGGTGGAAGCGCACTACACCCGGAATCCTCATCACTGAGGAACTGGCTATCTTACCTCTAACTGCCGGAACACAACAAGTCAGACTTAGGTTAAGATGGTGGTAGCTAGCCAGGCGGACTTGCAATAAGCCCTACCACCAACCAAACCGAGTACAAAGGACCCCTACCGGCGAACCACTAGACCACACAGGCAGTTAAATACTTAATACTTAAAAAGGGCTTTTCTTTCCAGGACTCGTTAATCGAACTATACTACAGCCTCAGGAATCAGTTAACGCGAGCGGAGAACGACTGTTGGTTATCAGAAGACATGCGTCACGAGTGACGCCGCCCACGAGACTGCCCTACACGAACTTAGACTGAACACCAAAGAGAATATACTACGCAAGTAACACATTCATTGACCTCTATATTATTACACTGGACTGGCTGCTGTCAAACTGTTTTTGTGCCTATTTGATTTCCACCATTTTGGCGCTGTAGGACGTAGCGTGCGTACAGGGTACTAAATCTAATGATGTGCTTATGTCGACGCAAATACCGATAGCCCTTTAAACAACTTAAAACTTCCATTCAAACTTGTAAATAATGACAAAATTAGTTCTTTAGACGCACGCTAGTGGCGTTTCAAATAGGCACAAAAACTTTGCTGTCAAACCATACAGACAGCCAGTCCAGTTAAATAAAAAAAAATCAGGTCAATGAACAAATTAATATCGTGCCAATTTAGGAGATTTCCGCAAACCCACCGATCAGGCTTCGTCATTTTCGTCAGAATTATGATTATTAAATGAAACTTGGAAATAAAAAAAAATGGCCTTGTGCGTCTATTACAGACGCTTTATGATAGCGTAGTATATCACCTAGGTTATGAGTACATTACTTCTGAAAAATAATTACATTATTCAACGATGTCTTATGTTCGGTTGTTATTCAGTCTATGGTATAAAGAGCGCACTCGGCAAGGAGGCTTTAGTGTCACCTTCGCATCATTGATCTCAACACACCAAACGAGCCTTCAAAACGCAAACCTTCTTAGGTGTAAAGACGTAAAATGCGATAATTAAGATTAGTATTGTTGCTATATTATTTTTAAAAGTACCTACTAAAGGATGAGAAATAATATTGTATCTGTCATAAACCGAAATAAAGCTTTGGTACATTCAGCCCCAAGCATAATGTTCAACAATATTTTTGGTTATGCCATGAAACTTATTGTTCGTTACGACACCGATACGTAACGGCGACAGTTCTAGTCTTAATTAGTTCGCTTAGTATATGTTTTGCTTTAATTATTTCGGTAATATTATCATGTTTTCACTCACGAATGTATTATTTTGCACTCACTCTAGTTTTGTTCGTTAATTACTAGCATTACTTCATTAGCATTACTTCATATCTTCAGAATTCCAAAGTATTACCTTATGTGCATGAAAACTCTTGTAAGAAGTGTCCCACAGCCTGCCAGACATTAGATTACGAGTTAAGAGCCCGTAGGGATTTGCCGCTGTCTGCAGCTCTCTCGCTCGCACATTTCATGTTTTCTCAAGATTTCTTAAATCTGAGTGCGCAATTGAAAAATGTGTCTCTGCCACTTTTTGCAGTATAAGATTACAGACATTTTAAAATATATTTCAGTTTTTTGTTGCTAAAGTACAAAGAGTTATTGTTTCTAACAGTTATTTGAACTATACGATAACTTTTTGTACTTCAGCAACTCGAAACTGAAATATGTTGAAATGTCCCAAATCTTATATTGCGAAAAGTGGCAGAGACACATTTTTCATTTACGCATCGAAACTGAAATATGTTGAAATGTCCCAAATCTTATATTGCGAAAAGTGGCAGAGACACATTTTTCATTTACGCACTCAGATATAAAAAATCTTGAGAAAACATTAAATGTGCGAGCGAGAGAGCGGTAGTCAGCGGCAAAGATTTACGGAGTCTAAGTGTGAACAGCAAATGCACTGGCGACAGTTGTCAAGCGTTTACAAGCTACTCTCTGACACTTCTTGCAGAAGTTTTTTTTACAGGTGAATAGGCAACCTTATGTTGAAGACCGTTTTCAGCATCTCAGTCATAACGTTATCTTACCTAACTTATAAAAGGGTATTTTGACTAATAGACGGAAACTAGGTTTAAACTATGCGGCTTATTTAACCAGTACTGGTACACAGTATTTTTTTTTCCAAAAATGACTACCTGACGAACTCGGTCTTAACACAATCTTTCATCCGATAATATTATGGTGGAAATGCAATAACAATTTCAGAATTAACTTAAATTCTTTGACGTTGAAATTAATTTAAACAATTATTTACATTTTGACGCACAATTACTGCCTTTCATCCATAATAATTTCATATTAATAAGCACGTTTTAGTGCTTGATGTTATGAGTTAAATAAGATCTAAATTATTTTGTAGTCAACTTTATCCCTTATTATGTGTGTATGGATTTGTTTTGATTGTATAAATGTAAGATAGTATTAGTAAGTAATATTTTAGTTTTAAGACTAAATTGTTAAGTTTAACAAATACATATTTAAAAGACACTATTGTTTATTATTACAGCAGAAATAAAACAAATCGGTAAAATTCAGTCCAAACAATTTTAATTTTCAAGTTGACAAGTTTTATTGGAATGATATGGTGCCAAAAAAATTTTGGCACCCTTGACAAGTTATCAAATGAATGCTTTTGAGATTCCAGTTCAAAATAAATGCCCTGTCAGCCATTTACAATGGGCTTTGTCAGTTGGACGAATCATCGTGAACAACCCGCGCATATAAAGAATGGGATTAGAAATGTCCACGAAGAATGTTAAAATTGTCAAACCATTTTGACTTTAAGTTTGACCACGAGGAAGGAAGGTTAATATTCACTTCTAAGTAAGTAAACGCCACACCTATTGCTCTCTCACCCACACCACAAGCGCGGTGAGCCGCCATTTTCAGTCCCATTTTTTATTTGCGCGGGTTGTATTAACTTATTTACAATAATTACATTCTTGTATACACAGCTCATTGCAGGTCTTGCTCAGATCAGACCTGACAGCATTAGTCCAGTCTACGAATGGAAAATTACGCGACCGAAGTTCGGCATGATTACGCCTGCAATGCATTTGAATTACTGACGACACATTATGCCGAAATTACGTTGCCTTTTTTTCATAATAAAAGCGTTGCCGCCGAACTTCGGTCGCGTAACTTCGGCATAGTGTGTCTAGACAAACGGCCTTACCATAAAAGATTTTAAAACAATGTTCAAATGTGATGCCGTCTCTTTCAAAAAATATTGTCAAGTTAAGTGTCAGCATCACATTAAAACAGTGTTTTAAAATCTTTTGTGGTAAGGCCGTAAAAGTTGTAGAGAATTTCATAAGCTTTCGGTAGAAGAACACTTTTCTCTACGACACGCACCGTTTTGGAAATATTTAACTAAGTGTCCAGACACACTGCCGTAGTTACGCGACCGAAGTTCGGCCCAGTTACGCCTGCAATACTTTGCGAATGGCTAGTAACACATATGCCGAAAATTACGTAACGTTTTTTTTTTTTCATAATAAAAGCGTTGCCGCCGATCTTCGGTTGCCAGCATAGTATGTCTAGACACTAACTCCTCCCCACTCCGGCTCACCTCCTAGAGGGGACTTTTAGTATGTTCACTTCCCCTAAACAAGTTTCTGAAGGAATAGCTTAGTTGCCCGCTCGCCCACTCTACAACCCCTTTATTGGGTGGACTATATCTACTCCTTTACACAGTCAAAGAAAATCGAGACTTTGTCAGTCTACACAAGACGATATACTAGCGTGTAGTCTAAGAACTTAAAAAAATATACAGTCCATATTAAAAATGAGGACTCTTCTGTTTCGAAGAATTAATATTTGAAGATTTCACAAAAAGTAGTTACGTGTTTAATACCTTGAAAATTGCCGCTGAATAGTTTCTAGGAAAGTATAACCTATTTTGTGATGTATAATTGTTATACAAGACAAACAATTATACCAATTACTAGGTCTAAGATGAATTTTACATATTATACATTAATTATTTATTGATATGATCACCTTATTTTTTTTTTAATAAATAAAATTGCTAATAATTTATGATAAATAATAATTTAAAATCAAGTCTAACTTTAAAACGATAATTCGGCATCGAGAGTACAAACTCGGCCCCAGTTTAAGTTTTTATTTAATTGAAGCAAATATCGTACACAACCTGAAATTAAATAAATAGGTAAACATTTTTAAAACATTCGTTGTTTTGGGGCTATTTACATAACAATGATCTGTACATTATTTTGATTAATTTTGTATCATAGTAATTAATTATAATAAATAACGCACAATTATAATTATTTCCTTATTTTATGTGAAAGAGTTGAAATACTATAAAAGTTGTGAAAATAAGTCAGTCGACTTAAACGGAGTATTCATAAACGGGCCTTCATCCAAAAATTGGTTAAAAAACGATGGTTCCGTACTTATGGTTATATCATTTTGATATAACAGTAGATGATACAATAGGGATGTTGACTAATGAATAAAATAACGAAATACTAATAAAAATCGTAAACATATTAAACTTTTAGAGTAGCTTGTATACCTCTTGGTTTTATATATTGCATATTATTTGTTTTATGACCCTTCAAAGTTGGGTGGACAAGTCCATTTAAAAAGTATAAAATTTATTAAAATAAATGATACCTTTAATTAGTCCGTAAAATGTATAGCAAATTTGTCGAAGAAACCATTTGGATAAACACAATATTTAATATAGCTGCTGAACAAATTTCCTATGCGTTGCATACAAACTAGCACGGCGTGACGTCATAACGTGCAAGCCATTAGTATGGAGCGTTTTTGATCGAGTCCATTTGTGCACATTTCACACTGTGATATCTCGGGCAGTTTTCATGCTAGCGAATTAATTCTTTTACCAATGTTTCTTTTTTTGAGAGGTAATTTATGTAACATAAAATAAAAAAAATAGTCAACATCCCTATACTAAGCTATTTGTGAAGAAAATGAAGGCAATTCCTTTGAGCCCTTGATAAAACATAGTACACTAAAATATAATCTTTATCCTTATCAATATAACACGACCAATTTAAAAACATAAAATTAATTAAGGCAACAGTTTTTAATGAGTAAAGTTATTATATTGTGACACAAAACTATTCCTATTAATGATTATCGTCACACTAGAAACTAGTGAAGTTTATTCAACCACTCAGTGCAGTCTGGATCTCAACGTGTACTATACAAATCAAACAACCTTTATACTTCAACAGCACTACATTACATTATATTTAAAAGTTTCATAAATCCTTTCACTCACCAATCGCAGTTGAATATGGAATACTAGAAACATAATGAATGTAACGTCCTATTATACTATATTATTTTGCTTATAGAATCTCTCGGGGCATCTTTCACGACCAGCTACTAAAACCTTTAAAAAAAAATAATTTAGCTGCACGCAACGTCACATAAAATTTGGCTGCTTCGCGAAAGTCCCTTCAATAAAAGTTGGCAATGTCGAAGGCTGTCTAGCACATGGTTATGGCACGCCCGTGCCGCTAGCGCACTATCCAACGGATAATTTAATTAAAGTAATTGCAGTAAGCAAGTCTAGTGGCGAAGATTAGCACCGCGACGCGAATATCGTATTATTGGAGGGAAACTAACGACATCCCTCTAGCCATTTGTTTGAGTACGACCAACGTCTGGCTCCGACATTTGATACAAGTCCTTAGATAGGTACCTAACTAGGAATTGTTATAAGAGAAAAACAAACTCGAACCTCTTACAAATTAATGGAACATTCATAACACAAAAACTCAATACATTTGACATCTAATTCTCTAAACAGAGAAATCATAATGGAATTCGCATTCAAATATAATAATAAATTCAATAATAATATCAGACGGACATAGAACTAGAGTATTGGAAATACATTGTCACTGCAAATAAATGCACGGTCAAAACAGGCGTAAATGCTACATCTCAGCACAAACAAATATACTTTCATATAAATATAATCTCTTCTAAATTCACACACCTAAAACAATAGCAATTAAAACTCACTAGTCAACGCAACACTTAGTTTGAGCAACGTCATAGGGAATACAACTTATTACAGCATATTTTATGTATTGTCAACAATTCACAGGACCTCATATGTGTCGTACATTTAAATCTAATAGATATAAAAACTTTAAATATACATAAGAATAAGGAATAAATCTGATATCTAACATGAGGGGAAGACTGTTATGGTCTGTCGTTGTCAATTCTGTAACAAATCAAGAAAAAACGTCAGTACTCTACAAACCTCACCTGGGGCCCTACCGCCTAACTCAAAGCTTTAGCCAGAGTGATAGCAATGCTCTGTCCGTCCTTTTCATATCATAACACGATGACAAGGACAGACAGTGCACTGACGTCATAAACCAAAGCCAGAGTCAAAGCGATGGAGTTAGGCGGTAGACCCGCTACGCGTCAGCCAGCGCGAAGCAAGCGCAAAATGTTGCCATAGAGTCCTATTCTGGCAGTATTCAAAAATATCCGTCGGTAACTGATACAGTACTGGTTTGCCTGTGATTGCAGAACTGTCAGATATGTATGAGCAATATGGCTATATCTTTTTAAAACTGATTTTTTCTGTTACAAACAATAAAAGGAAATTATGGCTTATCCTAAAGTTAGAATGAAATGTTTAAAATTGTGACACTTTAGGAGAGTCACTCAGGGCAACGGATATAACAAGTTGTTTACATTTTTTTTTATTTACAAGCATAAAGTATAAGTAGGTATAGGGTAACTATTTGAGACATTTGATATAGGTACTATTTTGAGATATTAGGTGTTAATTTATGTTTAAACATTACTAGCTCACACATCAGTCCGGAAGTCCGGACGCGCATCTCTACCGCAATATTAAATATCTGACAGTTCTAAATTCACCTAATACCCATTATTATGTAAATAAATGATTTGAATCGAATTGAAATGACAATTGACTCGACTCCAATTAAAACTGGTACAGTATGCGCAAAATAACTTGACGGCTCGGAAGTTATCTGCAAGTGAAATTCCGCGCAGGGTACATGTCGAGTTCCATAGTTTCGAGTGCTTCAGCTCGCGCACCGTCCCCGCGCACGCCTGTATTCGTCTACTGCGCAGCGTTCCGCGTTCCGCGCGAAGTTCAGAGCCGCCAAGTTATTTTGCGCATGCTGCAGTTAGTTTACCGTCGGTTGCGTGCACTAGCTGCGCTGCCGGCGCGCCTGCCACTTGAAGTCGAGCTGCATTAGCCACTGCTGGCCGCGCGACCGGTCGCACGCGCGCAACACCGGCTTCCACACGTCCGTCGACTCCGGCTTGCCCAGGCACATGCCCGTGTTCGTGTGCTTTATTGCCCGCGTCTGACCATACAAATAACACTTAAGGGTCCATAATATGAAGACATGGTGTACGGGGGTCATATTTTTATAAAGAAAACGTAAAGTTGTAGCCACCAAAAAAACACACAAGCTATAGTCATTCAGTCGGGTCAAAATCCGATCGGGTCCTTTGCCCATCTCTATTCGCGCATGCGTGGAGTTAAATTATGGATCGGCTTATGTTCAGAGCGAGTTACAAGTTTGGCGCAATCTATTAGGTATCTCGGTGGGTTTGCAAGCCCTGTCACCAACCAAACTGAGTACAACCTCCCTCCCCCTCCTGGAAATCTAACCTTAGACCCGTGCGTCTTACGTCTGCTCCACACGTTGGCCCCCTTGGCCAATTTATCGTTCGTTGATGCTTTTGAAAGAACATCTTTGAAGCGTTTGTTACAAAACCGGCAACGTACGACGAATTTGCCAATATTGTGGCCAACGTGTGGAGCCGGCAGTGACATCTGCTGGAGCATAATGGACTCTGATCCGACTTGATCTGGTGAGTGTTATTTTTTCTAGTATATTATTTAGTGTTGTATAAATATAGCTGATATTTTTGATTTATTTGATTTTTTTTATTTATTTGATTTTATTTTATTTCTTTTATTTGATTTTATTTTATTTTAATTTTTTGATTTGATTTTATTTAAATAGATGCATGACGACTAAATTATTTGCATATCGCCAGAGAGCGGTAAAACATGTATGAACTTTATATATTATAAGATCTGAATTGTACCATGTTTTCTGTGAATAAACAAATTCTATTCTATTCTATTCTATTCTAGCATTGTGTGAATGCAAAATTCTCAAATGTAAAAATTATATTAGCTATTTCATCTTAATCATTTGTCAAAATATCTGGAAAGATATTTCAATTGAATGTTGATGTAATTCCTCATATTGGTCAAATAATGAATATATTAATAAATTCGACGATGCCACTAGTGACTCGGTAGCTCAGCTCTGACGAGCATTGGACCGGACATCTAAAGGTCGCGGGTTCGATTCCCATCCGAGAATTGATCTGGTGCGAGTCGTATTTTATTTTCTAGTTTATTATTTAATATCATAAAAGCTAACCTTGGCGTAGAGTTCTATAGCGCAGTGGTTTAGCGCCTGGCCCAGCGATTGCGGAGGTTAAGCAACTTTCGCAAGGGTCGGTCATGGGATAGGCGACAAAAATTTATTATATCGAGCTCCTCCGTGCTTCGGATGGCACGTAAAGCCGTTGGTCCCGGCAGCATTTACAGTTGTTAACACCCACCAATCCGCATTGGGCCCGCGTGGTGGGTTATGGCCCATCCTCCTTATCCACCCATAAGGAAGGCCCGGGCTGATGGTCATGGTCATTTTAATGGACTAACCTTGGCATCGTAGGTCCACTCCTGGTTGCCGCGCATGCCGTGGCAGCGGATGAGCTTGATGGGCCCGCGCGGGTGCGCCGCGTCCAAGCAGTTGTCGTCTGACATTACCTGCTTGCGTTTCGTGTACGCGAATACCTACGACAAAATTCAGTTTAGGAAGTTTTGAGAATATACCCAACATTTTTCTGTCAAGCAAGCCATAAAGTTTCTTGTCTCTTGTAAGGAAGTTATGCGACATTCTTCTACCTTACACAGCTGCGGTGACCAAGGGTTGAACCACATCTATCAGCACCGAATCGTCTTTTTCCGTCGCCCTATCCTTTTCTGTTGCTCAGCACCGCCATTTGCTAGAGCGAGAAAGATAGCGGGAATACGATCGCCTCGAGGATTCCGTCGCGTGTTGTCACATAAGTCACATTCCCGCTACCTTTTTTGCTCTAGTAAATAGCGGTTCTGAGCGACAAAGGGATAGGGCGACGGGAAAAGGCGATACCGCGCCGACATATTATGTGGTCCAACCCTAACACCCGTATTCACGAATATTACTATAATGATCCAAGAAAACAAGGTCTGGCATTCCAGGAGTGAACTAACTTACGTCACTATCTAGCTGCGCGACTTTTTAGTAACTAGCAAAGAATGATGGTATTTCTTCCGTAATAGTCATTACAAAAAAAAATATAGAGCATTTTAATTGTGATTTATTTCTCTAGCAAACTAAAAAGTTCAAATAAACGTAATTTTCAATACCGATAGCGGAGATGACGTAAGACAGTGTCACTCACGTGACCTCCTGTCTCGAAATGCTGTACCTGGCGCAGTATATTATTGTACCATGATTACTATGAGGTCTCACAGTACATTACTTACCAACTACCAATCACACTTCATTACTTAAAACAAACGAACCAAACACGGAGCTCTATTTCAACGCAGTGCGTTCCTTTGGGTATTGTTTGTAAATACGAGTGTAAAAGCCCAGACCAGGGGTTCCCAAAGTGTGCGCCGCGACGTCCTGATGTACCGTAGAAAGTAAAGAGGGGCGCCGTGAGTCTATCCGCTATTTCTTTCGACTGAGTCTATTTCAAATAGCTATATAGGGGTAGGGCGTCGCCGTCGTGACAAAACTTGTAAATACGCCGCGCGCTTATTTACTTTTTTAAATATCAAATTGTCATGTAATTTTTATTGAAATTCAACCACAAGTTAAGAAAAAATCATAGATATTAATATGACATGTTACTGACCTGGTTTCCGCCCAGTCCATGGCAGTACCCCATGCCAAGTGGCTGGCCCGCCTTGCCGCCCAGCGTGTCTAAGCAATTTGACGTCTCTGCGTTGCGGATCTGGATACGGAGGTTTTTTGTGAACGGGGGCTTATCACGATCGCTTTTAATTTGCCAATCGTGTACATACATCCATCACTGGGCCACAAAGATAGTCTATCACAGTACCTGGTAATGCCACAGCAATGGACGTAGCATTCTTGCCAAATTGAAAGCGATTGCGATAGATTTTGAGTTAGACAATTAGGTGGCAGATTAAAATATAGTTGAATAACGGGTGTAACAAGACACTCAACGAAGCCGAAGTCCACGCATTCCGCCCATCATCAGGATCATTTTTGTCTTTTAGACTATACCTGGGAAATCAATAGCTACGAAGTTATTGAAGGTCAAAGTCAAAAAAAAATTCAAAATTATTATGAAATCTTATTTTATTCGTTATTTCCTAATTTTTGTCTACATAAACATTATGAAAATTTTATGTATTTCGAAACAAACAATGACATCAAAACGTCAATACTCAATGTATTTCATGAGCACGCACATAAACGTTTCCTTTCAACTCGTCTGCACGCAGCTGTGTAGCATTCACTCGCAGGCGCGGTCATTTGTACGCGTTACATTGCGTGGTAATCTATGCAATGCTTTTTTTACACCAAAAATTTAAATCGTTTCCCAGCAATAATTTTGAACAGAAATGGTGCTGATGATGGGCAGAATACGTAGACCTCGGCTTCGTTGAGTGTCTTGTTACACCCGGTATAATGTCAAAGATGATTCGATATAACAAAGCATAAGTACATTTTATATTTACAAGTAGACTTTATAATCCAACATAAAAATTAACGTTTTATTTAAGTACAGTGAACAATAAAAGAATCTTAACTGTCTTAGCCAACTGGACACTTTGCCATAATTACGTAATATTCAAGATCAAAATAAGAGTGTTTACAAAAATATGAGGAGCAATGACTGTTAGCTGTCAAATTCTTGGCACGTTCAACAGTAGCGACATCTGGTACGAGAAATGGAGTAAACTTTTAACTTCATTACAATATCAAACATAATTCACCGCAGTAGCGGCGCCACTTTCGGTCAGGGTACCGTCTTAAGAAATACATTTGTGTAAACCTTACCTCTCCCAAGTAGTAATAGTCCAAAGGCATCTGGCTCTCAGGGTATATGTTCTCCAGATACCACCTGAAGCTCTTGCACTTGAGTTTCTCTCGGAGAGCCCTCCTCTCGCTGACGTCACCGACTGGCACGTTCAGCGCCCCTAGCGGAATTAACCGACAGTATTTTAACTTAGTCTTTGTTGGTCTTTCTATTTGGTATTTGCTGTACAATAAGCAGAATGCCAAATGATTGTCTATTTTATTTATTTAAAATAATTGCTTTCGATTTATAATTTAACATTTTTTTTTAATTATTTTCTTTTTAATAAAGTCAAAAAGTTTACTAAACAAAGAAGTAAACTTAAACATACACGGTGTTACTACAAAAAAAAGACACTGTTTTAACACAGTATTGTGATTTTGACACTTTTTTTATATCACACACAGGATGTTTGGTAATCCTTACTCCTTACTGAAATTAAATGCGAAAGTCAGTTTGTTTGTTTGTTTGTTACGCCTTCACGTCTTAACTACTTAACCGATCATCGTGAAATTTTGCATACATATTGTCAGGGGTGCAAAAAAGGACATAGGATACCTTTCATCCCGAAAAAAGGAACTGTTCCCGAAGGATAGACAAAATACTATCCACGCAGACGAAGTCGCGGGTGGCCGCTAATACCCTTATAAAGTCGACTATAGTATGGCTTTCGCATATATAATATAACCCCCTTACTAATAAAGATTGTATAGCAGATGTATAGTACACAATGGTTACTCTCTGTCAAACTATTTGAGTGTGACATTGAAAAGAAAGTGACAAAACACTGTGTAACTTTACTATACATCTGCTATACAATCTTTATTAGTAAGGGGGTAAGTAAGGAAGTAAGGATGGATTACCAAACAGCCTGTGTAATTAAACGGTGTCTAAATTAATCATAGTTTAAAAATCTTTTGTAGTAATACAGATTATATCAACACAAATGTTATTTAAAAGGTTAATAACAAGCATGATAATGTTTAATTGACATGAAATGATGTGCACGTGAGTTAATACAGCTGGATTAATACGTAACAAATTAAAATGTAACACCGATTACATACGGCCGTTTGCGTCTTGTGTTGAACAATTAACTTCAAATGTGTAGAAATTGCGACAATTGAATGACCAATCTGAAGCAAAACACGCAAGATCTGAATATCAAACAAAACAGATGCTCATATTCTAAAATATACTCTTTAAACTCTAACCTGTCTCATCTTAATACATCTTTCTTACACTATTGTATAATCTTTTTCACATAGGATAAGTCAAATGCTGTAAGTCACGTTTCGTCATTAGCGGTCTGATTTTCCCAATACAGCTTATTGACAGCATTTAGGGAAAACTTTGGAAATATTTAAAATGCGTTACATTCACGTTAACTCGAATACTATTTTTATATTCCTATACGAATAATGGAACAGCCAAAGCAAATGAATATTATTAAAAGAAGCTGAATAAATTAAAGAAGAGCAAATGCCGAAAAAAATAGTAAGAAAAAAGTACACAAAAATATTAATCATCAATATTGTTATAATTATTAATTATTGAAACATCCAATACAATTAATATGATTAGAATGTGACTACTATAATATTCTGAGAGCGTACCAAATTAACGTATGTATGTACTGGCGTCAATGTTAATTTGTTTGTGTAATAATTAATTAATGCAATAAGACACTTGATATAAAATACTTAAAGCAAACACGGAAAAACTGCATACCTATTGAAAAACAGAAATACATGGCAAAGCAAATAATGTCCAACGGAAAAAGAGAGCGACTCGATAACAATAAAATAAACTACATGTTTGTACCTACAGTGCGTTTCAAACGTAATGGCGGCTCAGCTCGGAACATAGCGCGAAACGATGCGCAGAACACAATTTCGATGTAAATGGATGGGAGAGGCGAGCGATGGGGCACGGCTACGCGCATAGTGGCTAACTTCACAGCAGCCATTAAGTTTGAAACGAACCGTAACGATGTAATGAAATCATCTTATTATAAGCCCTTTAAATGATGATCCTACTTTGTTCCTATTTATCCTAAACAAATACATATAGCGAGGTATTCTAGGCAGTAAATCATCCATCATATTCATGACGATGTCTCATTCACGCACAATTATTATTGAAGCGATTAACGATGACGACACGGCCAAGTAAAAGTTTAACAAAAGCAATATCTACAGTCAGCAGTTAGTCTACAGTTCTAAGCTGTAAAACAATTGGGCTGATGTAGTTGACGAAGCAAAAAAGGCGACTACATAATAAAACGATGTTGATGGATACATGAAATCAACACACTTGGAAATTTATGCCTTTATTAGCAAATCAACAAGAGCTATATAATTGCTTGCAGTAGTCAAGCCAGAACTCGCCGATTAAGAAGCATTGATTTTGTAGTAGTGTTTCCAAAGTTGACTCAATCCTCAACGAACAACTATTGACTAGACTTATGCAAAGATTCATTGACCAAACAAATCTGAATTTTCAAGCTTGCAAATAAGTGTCTTCCGCGATTGACGACAAGCACCTGTGACCATATTGTGGTACTTCCAGTCCTCCAGCCAGACATTCATGAGACGCTCATTATTGTGGTTGGAACAGACGAAGCGTAATCTTTAGAACCTACGAAGGACCATTGAAACACTAAGTAATTTTGACTCGACCTATGGACCTCTCAACTCGTGACAAGCACCTGGATTGATATTGTAGTAGAAGTGATTCCAGTCATCCAGTTAGTTAGACAATAGCAAATTTTGAAACTAATCAATAGCAACATACTCAATCTTTAGAATCTGTGAAGGACCATTGATGTTACCCATGGAACTCGCAACTAAGAACCTTTGATTCGACCTAACAGTGACAATAAGCACCTAGGTTGATATTTAAGTGCTTCCAGTCATCCAGTCAGACCTCGGAGAGGCGCGCGTTGGTGTAGTCATCTAACAAACAACAACTAATAGCGCGCAACTAAGGACTTTTGACTCAACCTATGGAACTCTCAACTCGTGACAAGCACCTGGGTTGATATTGTAGTAGAAGTGCTTCCAGTCATCCAGCCAGACCTCGGCGAGGCGCGCGTTGTTGTGGTTGACGACGCGGCCGGTGCCGCCGGGGAACGAGTACGGCGTGGTCTTGCGGAACACGTGGCCCACGTGCGAGCACGGCGAGATCTCCAGCGTGCCCCCACACATCCACACCTGGCCCCGCCAATGTTAGTACACCGATATTCACCGATCGTTACTCGCTTTATTAAAGCAACGATGGACTGAAGGCCCTATTTCACCGAATCAACATTTGGCAGTGACATACGTTGTCGGTGAATTTTACAAGTGTCGTTAATTTAATTAGGGACAAGTTTGTTGTGAAACGGGGACTTTTCTACATAGTCGACATATTTGTAGATTTGTCAGATGTGACAGATGTCGACTTGTAAAAATTATCAGTGTTTCACAACATAATTGTCCCTTATTAAAGTTCACCGACATACGTCACAGACAAATGTCAATTTGGTAAAATAGGGGTCTGGTTTTACTAAGATTATATTTAATTTACTGCCCAATCTCTGACACACAGTAAATTATCTCAAAACGTTTCTTGAAGACGTGATTTCAAAAGGAGTTATATGAATTTTATTGAAAATTATTGGATATTTTTGTATTAAAAGTATAAATAAAGATATGAAGCTAGTAAAACCAGTATTAAATTAATATAAAATCGGTGAATATTGGCAGATTTAGACAATAGCAAATCTATGAAAACTATATTAGTTTTACTACTGTCATGGTATTAATCGGGTTAAAAATATGTTAATGAATAGGTACACAACATACAATGAAATAGTTAAAACATAATATAATAATTAAATTGAAAATAATGTCGCCAATAATATTAATAAATATTAGTAGGATAATACCAACAATTCTCAACGTTAATATTCCAATGAAAAACGGTAAATAGTGGTACAAAGTATTTCTATTAGGCCATGACATACAACAGACCAAGGGCTATGATTTATTATAAATACTGTTATAATAATAATGGTTAGTAAATAAGACTATAATATTACGTCACTGTTATTAAAATACATATAAAATCAATGATACAAATAACGAATGTGAATAATGATACTACACTATTCTCATCTTTTCTTAACGAAATCAATATACTCAATAAAAATGTTACATAGCTCTTGATCCAAAAAGGATTGCTGTGGTAAATTGAAGTATATTCCTCTGAATTATCTATAAATCTTGAAAGACCAACATTGCTTCTGCATTTAAAAGAAGCAAAAGTAAAATAATGCTGTAAGAAAATACGTAAGAACAAAAGAGCATCCGAAAACAACCTCGCACAGAAAATAATTAAGTAGAGACGACAACTGAACAGTATAAAATACAAAACAAAAGAAGAAATAAAAAGTAATAAAGCGAAAATGAATGAAATGATGAGAAATATGAACATGCAAATTAAGATGAATGCAGCTGCAATGGTTCATGTTAGAAGCTTTAACAGACAAATTGTTAAGTTGTTAATGACACAAAACTATGAGTCTCGTTATTAAACAACCCAAGCCACAACAAAACTTTAAAGTAAAGAATCGTCTGCTAGCATTTTGTGAACTGAACAATTAAGTTTTATTCCAAAAAAATATCTTCTTTCCGTAGCATGGTTCTGTTTAGCTCTAGCACATTATGACTTTCGAATTTGCAATGTAACCAGCCCCCTGATTATGTAACTTTGTTGCAACAAGTTTTGATTGAAACTGACAGAAATCGCAGTTACGTTGCTGCTTTAATAAGAATCAATGTGACAACTATGTCACTTAAAGCAGCAATGTAACTGCGATTTTTGTCAGTTTCAATCAGAAATTGATTGCAAGTTGCAACAGAGTTACAAAATCAGGGGGCAGTAAAGGATAGGCCTTTTAAAATTAGAAAAAAAACCCAATATTGCTGATCCGTAGTAGAACTATGTCGTATTGAGCAAACGGTGGGTAACAAACAACTTGTCGCCATAACAAAAATGACAAGCGCAAATTATAAAGATCCGACAAAATGCTATCAGTGATCCATTCGTCGAACCTGGGTTCATGGCGTAATAGAATTCGCCCCACTCGTCCATCCAGACTTCGGCGACGCGCGCGGCGTTATGCAGCACCACGTTTTGCACGCCGCCGGGGAACGTGTACGGAGACTTGTCCCGGAACACGTGGCCCACGTGCGAGCACGGCACGATCTCCAGGCGCCCGCCACACTGCCACACCTTGTGTGCAGTATACATGCTTTATTTAACGAAAGCAGGTTGGTCCATGAAATGTAGACTGCTCTTTTGTGAGCACGACCGACTTTCAAGCATCTCTTTGTGATCTTCACTTTTTAACAACTAAAAATTGTGAGCACGATGTGCGCGAGCGCGGGTCGGATATGCATTACAACTATGACACCCGCTTTCGTAAGATAGAACATCCTTATGAATGGGGCCTCACACCCCGTGTGTAGTTGGTCATGAAAGAACGTTAGTTTGGGCTTTGTTTCTATTTCAAGACAGAAGTATGAATATTTACTGTAGAATTACACAAGAGTTACTCAAAAGACGCGAACTCACCATTGATTTATCGGGTTGAATCTCGAATTTACTGTTAACGAGTATACCGAAAATAGAAACTAGAATAATTTTATTCTGATGAAAACTATAATGTTTATTTTAAATTTACTTTTCTTTTACATTTATTTTACTCTTTTTACCCGACTACGGCGAATCAAAAAACGGAGGGTACATGATTTTGACCGGTATTTATGTATGTTCATCTGTTACCTCATACCTTCTAAACTTACTTATCATAATTTGTCAAATTAAATATCGTTAGACGAGTCTTAATCGTCTTCTGGTTATAGGATATGTGACGTTACATTAAATTGAATATGACGCCCACTAGATGATTTAAAGTAAAAAAGGAAAAAAAAAAATCAGGCAGGCCTATTGACCGTATTCCGTAAGAACAAGGTTGATTGTCGCCATCAAAAGTACGTTACCCGGAAGCTCATCTCCAAGTTTTCACCGCCCCATATGTCCATGCCCTCGTCGTAGGCCCCGATCTTGTAGAAGTAGTCGCGGTCTATGGCGAACAGCCCGCCCGCCATGGTGGGCGTGCGCAGCGGCGCGGTGCGGTCGCCGCCGCGCCGGGACATCTCGCGCTCCGGCACTCTGTACCTGCAGCCAACGAATAAGCGTAGTGTGATAATATCGTTATGAATAACGCCTGTAGCACACCTGTGGCAGTAGGTTCCGCCATTAATTGGACAAACAAAACAAATGCGAACAGCGAATTGAATAGATTTTTCACGCGCGATTCTACCCGATCGGCTCCGACCGTTGACACACGTAGATTACGCGAATGACGCGAAACACGAAACCGCTACTAAGATTTGTTGTCATCGATAAAATCGATTATCTATTTATAGTGATCGTAGGCCCCGAATCATTTCGGTTGTATTCAGGGAGGAAGCCATAGAGTACCCGATAGATAGTCGATTATTCTGGTAAATATAATTAATAGCATGTATCTCGATCAAAATAAATGTCAATAATAAATCGGAGGATATACTCGTTTAGGTCGAACAAGCTTAAGTTTTGAACATATTTTCATTTCTAGTAGTTAACTACTAATGCTGTATTATTTTACTAAAATAAGGTAGGTATTGTTTTTTATGAGACGTTGGTCATGGTATTTTGACTTTTCATATTTTTTTCAGACATCATCCGTGTTATTACAAAAGATTTTTAAACACTGTTAACTAAACACATTCAAACAGGTGTTTAGTTAAACAGTGTTTAAAAATCTTTTGTAATAACACAGCATATTTTTGGTATTTATGCAACTAAACGAATACTTTAAGCTATTTAAAAAGTTAGTGTAAAAACATATATTTGTGATCAATGATTTAATAATAGTCTTAATACCAAAAGTATTTGAATGTCAATATAAACCATACAATTATTTATTTGTTAATTTTAAGTTGTTTTATTATTATTTTATATCATAACTCATATAACATAACAGTTAAATTTCCTTACATTTTAAAAGTGGTCATAAAATTGCTATCATTATTTTAGCATTTAACAGCTGCAGTAGATATAAGTACGGGTATTTTAGAGTCAAAAGGTTAATGTGAGTCATTTCATCTCGTTATCTGTTTTTACTGAAGATAGTAAATAAAAATGGGATTTACACTTTGAGTATGTAACAATGTTTTAAACACTGTTTCGAAACAGAGTCTTATGATATACATAATTCAAATGCACAACTATATGTATGTAGCCAATGGGGATGCAAACTGAAGAACTAATGTCGCCACAAGCGCTTGTACTAAAATCGTTTGATTGGTTGTTTCAAATGTCAAATGTAATTTCTGACATATTTTAACCAATCAAAAGTACAGTCTTAGGAACAAGCGTTCGCAGCGACATCTACAATTAGCTTTGCGTTGCCATCCTCATTGCTTTGTAGCGACGAAGGATTTCCTGCTTCTCCACCCACGTAATAAAGTTCCATTTGCTTTAAGAGCACAGCCCGATGTTGAGCGACGGTGTTTATTGTTGAGTGTAGTGGAAACGGTCGGTGATATTTTAAAAACCGACGTCCTATCACAAAGATGAGAAGAATGCCCAAAATGTATGGGAAATCCCCATGTTAAAAATCACAACAATTGATTAACAATCGCTGTGCCGATTAATAAACTGAGAGTTGAATGGAGTATAGGAGATACGTAAGACAGTAAACAGTTACGGTATTATTACAAAAGATTATTAAACACCTGTTTGACATAGGCACAGTTTAAATGTGAAGCTGTCACTTTCAACCAGAATTTTAAAAAAAGTAAATCTTCTACTATAACTTAACCAATAAATAGATATACACATTAACTCTTATTATTTTTTAGTATTATCCTTTAGTTTTTCGAAGACAAAACTGTATTTTTCGTTTACAGTTCCATAACAAGAGTAAGAGAGACTCTACTCTACATCTTATCATAAACTGGTGCACCGACTTGTTAACAGTTAATTACCGGTCAGCAGGCGCGGGCGCACACAATAGCACGGAATCGTGACGCAACCAAACAATCTCCGATAAACATTTATAGACTTGCCCGTACAATAACTAACATTTAGCACTGATGTTAAACTAAATCGAATTACCTGTAATTTGAGCAGATTGAATAAGATTTAGGGCCTGTTTCACAAGTTCAGTTAAGTTTTAACTAATCGTATATTATGCTGTTGTTTTTGCGTGGCATGATTGAGTAACAAACACCCAAAAATCTAACGAAACATCCAAACGTTCACACTGAAATATAATATTAGTAAGATATCCATATTCCGTTCCTATTAAATCGAAGTCTGATCTTCAGGGTGCCCAAAATACGATTTCCTTTATGTTCCGCTCTCTGAATGTGTTGCGATTACTTAATCGAGGAATTATTTTATCTATTCTATTTTATCTAATTATAGCGAAATTTCCCTATTACTTACCTTTAATTTAAATAATGACACAATAACATAAATCAAATATTTGTACAGCAGTTATATTATATATATTGTACCTAGGTACATTTACTATTTACACATAATATTATATTGAAAATCCATGGGCCTATTGAATTGAATCTAAGTGTTTTTATTCAAGATTGTGAAAGTTTTCTTTAGAGTAAAAGGTAATCGTTATCAAGAAAACTATTGTATCCATTCCATACAGAGTGGAAGTAGTTAAGTTAAACAATAATCACACATCAAATATTTGAACAGCAGTCTCCTATTTTGCCGAGGTATTGCAAACATTTGAATAAGTAATTACATAATTAATAGACTTACGCAAATATTTTTGATTGATGTTATCGTAATTTTATTAAGGCTTATTTTAATGTCATAGAATGAAAAGCAGGATAAACTTTAATCAACTGACAATAAAGAAATATTCTTAACTCAAATACTTCAGGTTGAAAAGAGAATTACAATATCCTTAGTTTTGTGTTTCTACAAGAGAGTATCGAAAACGCTGGATGTACAGTCATGAACAATGAAATGTACACACCTTAGAACTATGTTGTATTTTATTGAATTACTTCGTATGACATATCACACAGATATGGAGATTGATACTGTGACATGCTTTAACGTTGTATGCATTTCATTGTTCGTGAATGTAAAACTAATAAAATAATACTTAAATCTTACCATCTAAAGTTTAGTTTCCAGTTGAACCCGCCCCACGTCATGTCCGAAGCCTGTATGTACTCGAAGGTGGTGTCCGATATCACATCTATGATCGGACACACGACAGTCGTCCGGTCATTCACTATCCGCGCCAAAAGCGGTTCCAGCCATCCCTCTGGAAAGAACAATAGACCAGAATATGGTTAGATTTAAGGACAGTTTTCCGAGTTTGGAGGGCACGATACACAAATATTCTGTGGTGTGGTGTGGTAGGCGGCAGGTAGGTTTAGTAATATGACAAGAAAAGATTTGCCGCTACTTATTTTACAGCTTAACAAAAGATGACATTTCGATATAAGTAGACAAAACCACTTTCGAGCTCGTTATAGGACTTACAGGGTGGGTAGTGTCAAAAAGTCCCAAAACCCGGGACTTACTTTTTTGCGAAATTAGGTTCGCGTAATCGCTAAATTAGGTTCCATAGGTGACAAAAGCTCGGAGTGACTTTACTGAAGTGTAAGTAATTATCAAACGAAGGTTTAATATACACTTCATATTTTAGAGAGACTTTAAAAACATCCTACTCAATCATATACCGATGTTATAAATCATTTAAGTAGGTACTACCCTGTTTGAAGCATAAACTAGAATTAGAATCAATAAAGCACTCATAGAAATAAAACAGTAATAAATTTACCGTAAAAATTTCGCATCACAGTCACGCATTAAGATTAGTGCTATTATGTTTTCGTGACGTTATTGCGGGACAAAGCAAAAAGTTATTAGCGCTCTTATTAAATTCAAAAATGTTTTCGATTGAAGCGTCCGTGAATTACAACGATAAAAAATAATTGGTGAGGTTTGGTCCCTGAGCATGTAAGCATATCATCACTATGGTTTGGTTCAAGTGATATTCTTTTTTTAACATTCTTTATTTTTAGTCGGCAAGCGACTTCCTGTGAAGATTTAGGATAGTACTATTCCGGTAGCAGGTGATGAAACTGTCGTTCTTAGTCTTAAAATAAGAACCACTTGAAACTAAATGAAAGCTTAAAATAACTGGAATTTTAAAACGAACACATTGTGGCTATATACACTGCAAAATTCACAAAGTTTTGACTTCAAATATCATGCAATGCAATACATTCAAATTCTAAAGTCTTAAATTATGGAATTAAATGGTAATTTGTGTCGATTCGAATATCAATAACCAAAAAATTCAACCTTTCTAGAAAGACCAATAAGATCGCTAGCGCTACTTTAAACTTTAAACCCTTGCATTAAGAACCAAGATTATGTATCGTGATTTTTACACCATCGAGTGTAAATAAAATGGATTGATTTGGTTGCATGCACTCGAACTAACATTGGTATCGTGTCGCACGCAGAACACACTATCAAGGTGGGCAGTTCATTCCCATTTATTTTATTGTAGGTACAGTGTAGGGAAATAGTTTTCGAGAGTTCAGTAATATTAATGATACAAGTTCGATATTTAACATAATTATATTAGGTATGTTGTGTGATAGAACCGGATCATTTAGGTATTAGAATTTTCACGCGATATTACGTCACATCAAAATAAAATAATTGTACAGTCAATGTCAATATGATCCGAGCGATGATGATTCAAACCTACCAAAATACCAGAACATTTGACAAAAATCAACCGTATCTCGAGAAGTGTAGGCGAACTTTCATTTGTTGTCTGAGAACAAATGAAAGTGCAACTTAAGATCTTGTTGCTATGGTTGGTTTACTTAAATGTTCTGGTATTTTGGTATGTTTAAACGCTCAAATAATTTCGACGCTGACTGTACAAGGTGAATAGATAAACATAATTAAGATTTTAAATGGAAGTGGTATAACTTTAATTATAACACAAATAAATAGTCTGTGTGTTTTGATAATTGAATAGCATTATTACTTTTTAAATATTAAATATTATCAAGTAGTAGATATTATGTGTAACAGTTTTACAACAATACATATTCAAACAGACTTTAAATACAAGAAAATTAAAAATATATTCTATTAGCTATAAATAAATGTTAAACATTTTTGGATAAAGATGAAAAATGTTTTTCAACACTTTTCTTACCAAAACCTATAAATAAAATATTTAATCCAATATTGGTATATTTACTATCTTCTATTGTGGGTGGTATGGCTAATTATAGGTATTTAATTTACCGTAAATTCCATGAAAGTAATCGTGTACGTGGTTATAATCGATTATTATTAGTAGTTGGATATCGCTTAAATGCCGGCATAAACTTATAGATTGAAATGTTGAACAACGAACTAACAAAATGTGCATATATTATTTTATTAAAATCCTTCAAAATTCCAAAAACATGAATTTGAGTAATTATTGTAATGAAGTCCATATAACCAAACCACACACATCCTACACATTTGCAGTACGAGTCTAGAATACGTTCCTATGATGACGTCACCATAGATCTTCACGACGATAAGCGAAGCGACGCGTTTGAATTCGAGTTTCAACATAATTAACTCGACAATATGATGGTGTTGTGCTCATTCCATACAATCTTTATATTCAACTCATTTTAAGAAATATTAGGTCATTAGTTTTTCTTATTTCAAACAGCGGATTATTTTCTACTTGCAAGTTGGCATGTAAATTAAACAAGCAAAACCGGCCAAGTGCGTGTCGGGCCACGCGCAGCGGGTATGTATTACAATGCCGAAGTTGAAAAGACCGAATTTTACATGACCTATAAGAGGAGCTCGGTGGCGCAGTGGTTTAGCGCCTGGCCCAGCGATTGCGGAAGTTAAGCAACGTTCGCAAGGGTCGGTCATGGGATGGGTGACCAAAAATTTATTATCTCGAGCTCCTCCGTGCTTCGGAAGGCAGGTTAAGCCGTTGGTCCCGGCTGCATTTGCAGTCGTTAACACCCACCAATCCGCATTGGGCCCGCGTGGTGGGTTATGACCCATCCTCCTTACCACCCATAAGGGAGGCCTGTGCCCCAGCAGTAGGGACATCTAAAATGGCTGATGGACAATAGACCGAAAATAAAAAGGTCGAATGGTTGTTTGGCCGTAAGTCCAAAATCACCAAAGGACATTTTACCTAAAAAACTAAATCCCGAAGCTTAAAAAACCGTAGGTTAATGAGGGTTACATGACAGCAGGTCGGTTCTGGTACTTCTCCGGCCGCTGCCGCGGCATGACTACGGCACCCTAAAAATGACTGATGACAATGAAACTTAAGTTTACAATAAACTGATAAAGAGTATACAATCGCTCACCAGTACACTCGCAGTGAGCATCCAGGAAGGTGATGACGTCACCCTTCACGTGCTTAGCGCCCAGCAGCCGCGCCCGGATCAGCCCCGAACGGTTCTCCGTGCGGAACAGCCGCGTGTCCACCGGCAGGGTCTTTATGTAATCCTCCAACTTCTTGCCCAAGTGCTCTAGGGAAGTTAACAAATTGCTACAGAGAACTGTTGAACATGAACTATGAATTTGTATGAAAATAAATCCAGTTTAAGTCTGATCGTGACGCAGGGGTCCAGGGTTCGATTCCCAGCGGGGGTACAATTTGTACTCGGTTTGGTTGGTGGTAGGGCTTATTACCACCATTTTATCTGATGTCATAACAACAATTTAAAAATTGTTGTGTTCCGGCAGTTAGAGGCAAGATAAGGGACTAGCTCCTCAGTGGTGAGGATTGCGCGTGTAGTGCGCTTCCACCTTCGGCCTTATCGTCACTTAACATCAGGTGAGATGAAGGCGAAGCACTATCCCGTTGTGCATTAATAAAAAGACTGTCGCTTAATTATCGTAACAACCTGTATGACGAGTGTTGTTATCGCCGCACACACAGATTTTTGTAGTACACGGCCCACAGATGTTGTCAAGCAGCGCAAAGCTGTTGTCGGCGTCCGGGCCACGATCCTCCGTTGTAGGGTCATGCGGGCCACAATTTGTGCAATAAGTTTAGAAATCCACCCTTTACATATTTTTTTCATCTTATCGCGAACAGATGAAACAAAAAGTTAAGAATTTGACTTTGTCCCAAGTCCTAAGTAAAAGAAAGATCTATAGGATAGTATAATTTACACTACCAATACCAACTGATGATTTTATTTTAAAAATGCTCACTAACACGTGCGTGAGCTAAAACGTGCCACATAACAGTCATATCACGTCGATTCTTTACCTTTATTTACGCTTTGGATCAGCACGGTAAATAAAATAATAAAAAACACACTGCAAAATCAACCCAATTCTGTTAACATTAGATTACCTTTTTCGCTGGCATCATCGACTAGTATTATCTCCCTAAGTAGAGGTCTCGGGGACCTGTTGATGGTACTCCAGATGGTCCTGATAAGCGTGGTCCACGCCTCGTTGTGGAAGACGATCACGACGCTGGTCGTTGGAAGCAGATCTGGGTATGGTTTATCCTTACACCTATAGAAGAAAAAATTTAAAACATATTTGTAAATAGTGCAAAGACACAGATTGCTTTAAACTGCTTAATATTAACGAGACCGTGAAATATGGGTAATAAAATAACACTAATAACTTTTGAAGTAAAATTACTTACATTTAGATATTATCAATCTTAATTACTTAATTAAATAATTATGATTGATAATATCCCCAAAACTATGCATTATTATTGCATCACAATGTTCTGAAAGTTGTTATTATTATTTTGACCTAATAGAATATAACCTCAGCAGAGCTATGGGATATCAAATTATTCAGGATTTATTTAAGATAATAATTAAAATATTGCATATTTTATTATTCTTGCTTATTTATTAACAATAATATTCTTTAATTAAGTATAATGATTGTTATGCAAAGAAAACTAAACTTCTTCTGGGTTTTGAAACCGATAAATAAATTCTTCAGTCGTTATTTATTGCTATGCATTTGTTCGTCGTAAGACACACAATAGGCTGTGTTAGTTATCAACAATTATTGCCGCTTCATTTCTCGCCAACGACCGTAGTCAGTAATAGCGTAAACTATTTGGTTTTGCTTGACTGACCGCAGCAACCAGGGTTAAACACCTTATATCTTTGTTATTTCAATCGGAAGAAGTCGATTGCATCAGGATGTGAGAAGTCTTCATTGCCGATGTAATAAATAAACAATGGCCTTGAATTATTAAAATAAAATAACCCTAAAGTTGGCCATATTAACTTACTTGATTAAATTAATATCACCAACTCTTAGTGATAAAAAAATACATTTGACTATCAAATTATTATTTGAATCTAATGACTGGCCCTTACACTTTATGGTTATAAGCGGTCATTATCATTATGTCAAATCCTCATATTAAAACATACCAAGCGCATGTGCTACTTAAAAAGATAAACCTGTAAGTCTGTACAAATTATTACCATAGCACTTTCATAGAGTACAAACAAATTACTTGAAATTACATACCCAATGGGCTGTAAAATTAAGCTAAATTTAATTTCCAACGTTTCTGTCAAGCCTTGTCAAGTTTTTGTCGTGTGGGTTATAAAATGTATTGGAAATGGCCATGAACGAGAATTGTCCTAGTTCAATAGGCATATTGCAAGCGCCCGCGCGCTATAAAAGCCATAACAACCGGTCTTGCAGGCACTTTCTACGCGATTTATGTACGACGAATCAATGTCTAGACTAATTCAATGAAAATAATATAACATTACGATACAAATACACTCAATTATTTGGATCACGTACCATATCATTGATTTAAATTTTCATCCGACAGTATTATCTGATTTAAAGCTTTCAGTTCTTAAGCTTACTAAAACCTTTATTGGAGATTGGGATAGACTCCATTGATTGGAGAATGAGTAAATATAGTTTCAGTATCACTATAGTTGTTAATAAAATGAATAGCTGTTAATGAACAATCACTTGAAGAAAACAATACTTCACATCGTAGAGACAAGTATGAAAAATAAACACGCAATCGCAAAAGCAAATAAATAACTAGTGCAGACTATGATTGTGTTAGACTCTGGAAAACTCCAAACAAAATTAACAAAGACCGAGGGGTTATAAAAGTAATAAAATAACGTGCATACAATACCCACTAAAATATATGAAATTCTCGTTACAATACAAACATTTGCCAACATTTCAAATGTGTGTGACAAAGGATTTATGACACATTTTACACTTGTAATAATTTTCCTTGAATAATTTCAACATAATATGAATCATGAACACAATATAATTACGACGACGTCGTACTATAAATACGAATAAACAGTAAAAAATTTATTGACCTTTCCGTTTTTACACTTTTGGTTTTCTGTTTAAAATCTGGCCATACATACTATTTTCTAGTGCGGGCGTCGAATCGAATGAAATCCAAATATGCGATTAATTTAAGAGAATCGGATCAAAAAATAGGCATGCAGCTCGCTCTAGCATAGCAGTTCCAACGACCTCGCCATTCTAATATCTCGTTCTGTATGCCATAACCGCCCGCGCGTGGGATGTTGATATCGATTTGTGCATACAATTTCCCATTTCCGAATAGTTCTGAACTAATAGTCAGCAGTACAGCTTATAAAAATTCCTTGTATTTGTTTTTATACTAGAAAAAAGCCATGCATTTTTGACTGTATTCAGATGGGAACCTACGACGTTTCGCTATCTAGGAGACAGCTCTGAGGGCCTAGCCAAAGTAACATTGGCAAATCTTCGTTATCGCTTCGCTTTCGAAACATGTATGGGATTGACATAAGGTTTCGTTAACAATCGAATTTTAAAACGTCAAATCCATACATGTTTCGGAGCGAAGCGATAACGAAAATTTGCAAATGTTACTTTGGCTAGGGGGGCTGTATGGCCGCTGAGCGACCGAGTCATTAGAAAACTCGTTGTTTCCTAACACTTGTTACTTTTTCGCCGCCAAAACTCTTTATTTGTTCTATGTAGTAATTTTTTCCATAGGGAAAATGAATTCCTAAATAAACATTTAAGTAATAGATTATTTTTATTGCACTAAATAGATGCGTTTGACAGATACATGCATGTATGTATCTGTCAAACCATACATTCACGATAAGGAAATAAAGTAATGATCTTAATCTATCCAAGGTTTAAACTTCCTATCTAGATTAGTAATGATAAAATTGTATGATAATTTTAAAATATTAGCTAATTAACGTAGTTTGACACCCATACAACATTAAGGCTCGGTTACTCTGGAATATTAATTTGTCTATTTTTTCTTTTACATATGGGTTAGCGCTTTTGGTGATTTTCTGTTTTTTTTTTATAATCATCTGTGAGGTATAAACGCAATCAATATTTGTAGCAACTAGAGAATCTCTTTTAGCTTGTCGTATAATTTTTTTGTGGCTACAACTTTACGTTTTCTATATAAAAAATAAACCACCCACACCATGTTGTTTTCAACTTTTCATACTACTGACCCTTAAGCTACAAAAATAACATTGTTTCGAAAAGTGTGTCGTCGTCGTCTGTAAGTAGAAGGTGTTAAAGAGTCATTGTCTGACAAGTTTCGCATCATAAGCAATTACGATTACGACACTATGCTAACGAAGTCGTGTAAGAACTACATGAACAGCGACCTCCACCTTACAACCTTTGACCATAGATTAAATTGTTCAAGTACTTCAGGGTTGCCAAAACTATAGTACAAAGATACATTTTACGCAAATAAATCTAGTCTATACAAATTCCCTAGTCAAATGTGTGTACTTTTTTATATTAACTTAAAAAATATATTTTTAATGCTGACTGATTGAATAAAAAAACAAAATATCTCTTTTTGGTTACCCTAAATTTTAGAAGTAAAATGTAAATACACAGAACTTACTTTTCGAATCTGACATCGGTGAGAGATCTGTTAAGCGATATCATATCGCTGGCTAATAAGTTGAACTGGTTCTCCTGGAATTTCTCCAACATCAACTTCTCTTGCTCTATTGGAATGTTCACGGCCTTACCTGAAACATATTGACATTTTAATTCTAGTCACAATAGTAAACATAGCGTTTAACGCGTTTAGCGAACGATTGTGAAAGTTTAATTTGCGGGTCAACGAATGGGCTCCTAAATTTTTACACGACTGCCCAAAAAAACAAAGAGTGTAAAGTGTTCGGGGTTATTATCTTGTGGGTTTGTGAGTTTCTTTATTCTTCCATAACTTCTAAATGCCTTGACGAAATTGGGTGTATGGGGTATCGTTAGAGTCCTTACATCATCCCGAGTGACCTAGCATTTTTTTTCTGAAAAAAAAAAGAAAATATTTATGGCGACTATAGGACGCCACTCGCCACTTTCAAATGTAAAAAAAACATCACCTCTTTGATTATTAGGTAAGTACTTAGAAGATATGCTAGCTAGAGCAATAGCAGATGAAACAAGAGTTGCCCTGCAGTTGATTGCACTTGATGACAGTTATGGAGCGATTATTTCAAAATCTTGAATCTTGAAGATTCGACTGGCGTCGAGCGCTCTTTTCTACTGATTTTCATTCGACATTTGACTCAATCTCCATACATTTGAGCGAAAATCAGTAGAAAAGAGCGCTCGACGAATTTTAAAAGGAAAACTACTATCTTTTTTTTTCAATATAAATATAGCCAGTGTCACTCGCTATTATGTAAGGATTCTTTACGATACCCCTTATACATGCATTTAGAAGTTATGTTGGAATAAAGAAACTCACATACCCACAAACATAATATGAATGAACCCTGAACACATAAAACTCTGTTTTTTCGGCAGTCGTGTAAAAATTGGGGTAGCATATTTTAACCAGACCATTTGATATTTTTATTGGCGTGGAAAGGCGCGACAATGTTTGTCTCTTTAGAAGAGCGTTGCATTTGCATACAATAGTTTAATATTGTGAGACACTGGGATAGATAGTGCAAGCACAAAATAGTCTGTTGGTGTAAGTTCAGAAAAAAAATATATAATGTATCTTTAAAAGAAGGACCTACTTAGTACGTCAAAGTCTGTAACTTCTTTTTGTGTTTCTACATGATTTAAGTGTACGCGCAAAAATCAACATTTATTTATCCAAAAACATACTTCATTGCCATTTATTGTGAGAAAACATGATAATCTGCATCAATGATGTCGATTTGCTATTGTTAAAAGAAAGTTATTGTCACGCCGGCTGGGAATCTTCGCATAAATATGTGAATGCCAAGAAAAGTGTGCCTAGTAACTAGTCAGTATTGCGCATAACTTTGCATATTAAGAGAACAACATTTTTTTAACAATAAAACTTCTAAAACTTTTGTTATTTAAACAAATTTTTTTACTTTATTCTGTTTCCTAATAGGAAATAATTTCACCTTTACTCACAAGAAGTCACAACGAATATCGGTGGAATTTCTTATTTTTCCACGCAAAAATATCCGCCGCTGGCACTGACAATTTAGCAGCAAGCAAATCCAAAATACAAAATGGGGACAAAATTTATAACCTTATGTGCTTCATCGACTGCGATTATGCATTGATTGGCACTTTAGTTACTCTTTACGAAACGAAACTCGCTGATAAAATCTGTATGTGACATTGTTAGGCGGCCATTACTTGCTCATGCAAGCGTCAGTCAAATTCTATCAGTCATGAATTACGTTTGACTGACGGACTAATGGAAAGAAGAAATCAACTTCATGCAACCATCAGGCACCCCATTACACGGTAGGTTAATCGTCAGTCACAGCCGTGACTGTGGTTAAACTGACAGCAAAACATACCGTGTAATGGGTGCCTTACGACGAAGAAATTTAAGAACCTAATGCCGTTTGTCCACCGCCGCAGATTCCGAGCCGTCACAGTACTATTATAATATTCTGTGCCGTCACCAGATGACGATGGCGGTGTGCCGAGTGCCGACAGCCGAAGTATCGGTACATATTAACTATGACCGCCAGTCCACTGCAAACCCATCCCGTCATTTTGATCTCATAATAAAACTTCCTCGCCGTTCTCGTGACGACTCGAAATCGGCGGGCGGTGTAGACAAACGGCGTTACTCAATAGGAAGCGCCACAACTACTGAAAGTACCGCGCCGGACGTTCGACTGTTCGGCTGAATACACTTGCATTGCAGTAATTCTGAAGTTGGTATATCACACATCAGTCGAAATCACATCAAAGACAGTGTATATACACTACGAAATAAAAAGTTCAGCAGCCGATTGTTGGCACGGTACTTTCGGCAGATGTGGTTTTAATTTTTTTTAAGGTAAATGCTGTTAATCACAGAAGGTCACTGATAAATAACCTTTACTTTAGGGCTTTTCAGATGTACTGTCAGCAAAGCAATGAGCGGAACACCTTAAGGTTCATTTCTAGATTGAGTAGTCTGTATTGTCTTGCATTTACCCAAACGTCACAAACATCTTTTGTATAAAAACAATGGAGGCCGGTAAAGACGAACTTTTAGTTCCATCCTTCAAGTGATTTATTTTCAAACTGTTAAGGTCATAACTTTGCGGACTGTACATTATATTTGCACACCATCAATGCTTAGATATGGTATGGCGCTCCATATAACCCAGTGATATTTAATGAGTGAATAGGCTTCTTCTGTGCAAGCTCGCTTCATCTTCGGCCTCTTCTTAGCCTTATGGTTCTCGAATGTGGCCAAGAGCCCATTTAATGTAAAAAAAATATCAAAAAAACAATAGATATTAAAATAACTTACCCAATTCTCCAGGTAGTTCACCCTGGGGAAGCACAGTGGGCACTCTTTGCCACCTCCGTAATCTTGACTTAGGGTATGGTGACAATACAAGACCCTCCTCCCCCACATCTTGATCAATTTCATTCTCTTCTAAATTAGTGTCGTCATCATCAATATTGTGCTGCAGTGCTGCTGCTATGGCAGCTTTTTTACCTCCTAATTCTTCTTTTGTCTATTCAACAACATAACCACTAGTTAACCTTTTATTTCATGAATAAACAGTGCCAACTAACAGAGGAGACGGCAATCGATTTTTGTTTAACGACTTATCCAAATAGCTTTTATGGTAACACATGAACTGCAAAGAAACCTTTGTAATATCTCTTAACTCGTAAACGCCCGATGTGCCCTATGGGGCACATAACACAATAGACAATCTATTGTTGTATTGTTTTCTGGGCGTTGATGAGTTAAACTGGAAAAGCTCTTTGGTCTATGAAACTGATATTTTGAGTAGAATTATGATGTCATAATTAGATTGAGCAATTAACCTTACATCATAATAATGTAATAAAGCACATATTTTTAATACTTAGTTTTTGGAGTTCTATCTAATTGGATAATAATTATAAATGACCTTAAAAATTTACTCAGCACTCAATCACACCACCTTTTTTATAAATTAAATAATAATATTTAAGTGAACAAAACTCTATCAATTTGTTAGTAGTTTATGAAAAATATATTAATAATACATTAAGATACATTAACAACACAAATACAACTTGGACAACATAGGTAAGCTATCAATGATATTCATAAATAGTTATAAAACATGCAATAAAAAAGTACTTTTGAGGTTGAGTAGGTAGGGGCGGTTTGTTTGTAAACATTATTCCCGTAAGTTGGCAGGACTGCTTTTACTACTGATTATTACCTAGCTTTTTATAAAGAAGATAAATACAAAAAATGCCGAGTTTAACAGGGCATAAAAAATATATTATGTCTCATTCTCATACATACCTACTTTCACTTTTAATTCTAAGACCATGTGTATATTTTATTATCAACAAAATAGCACTCAAAACTTTAATTAAAAATATCAATATAGATAAGTTATTCTATAATGTTCTAGCTACAATGATTTAGTGATGGCCTGACAATGTAACTTGTATGAATAAATAGGGTATTTATATAGTTAAATAAGTTAAATTACAGATTTATTTAGGGGTATCCCATTCAATTTGGCTACAATCTACATAATTATATTAACCTAATAGCATACATGTCGAAGTTAATTGATTATTTAAAAAATAACTTTAAAAGGTTTCAGTAATGATTTAAAAGGTTATGTTAAGCAGCATCAAAAAGAATTAAAACTTTAGCATACAAAAAAACATTTCGTTATCAAAAATTAGTAAATGTTCACCAAATCCTAAACCGCCAAAGAAAATTTAGTGAGCATTTACTAATTCTGGGTTAGGTTAGGTTAGTATGGTGATTATTTTAACATAATACTTAACAAAGCCTGTAAATTGTTCAATGTAGCATAGCACTCACCTTCACAGCATAATCATTAGATTTCTTGTTGCATCCATCGCCGAAACAGTCCGAATACATCGCCAGTAACGCGACATCCACAAGCAACCACACAAGGGACGTCAGTAATATTATTCGACATGTGTGTATCCTTATTTTACTTCTAAACATTTTGAATATCACTAAATTTCTAATTCCACATGACAAATTACTAAATGCACAGCAACTCCACCTCGTTGGCCTATAAACAGGTATAACTTTAACTACCTTCAAATTGCTTCTGTAAATAAGTAAAGAACATGAATTATACACAAATCGAAATAAACTAAACTTTATACGCTACAAAACCAAGAACATATATTCACACTTTTACAGTTCATTACAAAAGTAGGTTTCCGGATCTTTGTGGACGAACTATTTAGGACTAGTATTACACATTTGCAAAGCAATGTTTTATTACCCGATTTATGTATTGAGTTTTTGTATCAATTTTAACACAAAATTACAATGATTTATTCACTTCGCTATCGCTGTTAGGAATTGTTTTAGCGGTCACTCGACTCGATCACTTCGCAATTCGACATCGCCATCGCCATCGCCAAGCAAGTTGAAAAATGTATACGTCAGTCAAACACAGACGTAATAGAGAACTGTCAAGTCAAACAAATCAAAAGTCAAAAAAGTATGAATCATAGACAAGTAGACGATAATGCCGCATTCACACAACGTTTTACTAAACGAACTACTGGGGCCTTACTATGAGCTCTTATAGCAGGGCTTATTTATTGAACTGCCTTACTTCTTCCTACTATGACCTCAACGGTTAGTATGAAAGCAGGCTAAAAGTGGACACACACGGTCCGTCAATTTGATGTACATCAATTGGATTAAATCAAATGGACGGACGCCAATTTTTGAGGCCACACACCGGCGTAAATCGTTTGGCGTACAGCCAAAGTACGATCAATCGTTTGGCATCACGCCAAACGATGTACGTACCCACATCCATTTTGTAGCGATGCTAGGTATGGGCTCCAGTGGGCTTACCATCAGCAAATAGGAAACCGTTCAGTTCAAAAGCAGGCCTTAAAAAGGACTGCTTAAGGCCTGCTTTCATACTAACCGTTGCAGGCCTTAAGGTGGACACACACGGTCCGTCCATCGCGCCAAATGGATGGACGTACGTCGAAAATTTGATCGTGTGTGTTGAATCTGTCAGCCAAATTTCCAATCACGGATTCCGTTAAACCACGGCCAACATCCAAAAGTTTGACCGTGTGTGCGCATATCGTCAATCGTTTGATTTAAATCAAATGGATTAAATCAAATGGACGGTCGCCAAATTTTGATCACTCGATCAGTTCAAATAGGGATGTAACGATTATACAAAAACATTGATATCATTAAAAAAGACCACAAAACCACAGGATTTTTAATTAATAAACTGGGTAAAAAGAGATTAAAAAAGAACAAATTTCACGCAGATGAAGTCGTGGGCGGTCGCTAGTCGACTATAATAGGTATACCTACCTAGGCACATTTGGAGCAAATAATCAACATAACTAAAACTTTTTAACCGACTTCAAAAAAGGAAGAGTTATGTATGTTACTCGATTACTCGAAGACGGCGCGACCGATTTGAAAAATTGATTTTTTATTTGAAAGTATATACTTCCAAGTTGGTCCCATTGTCATGAGGTCAGGATCTAATGATGGGTTCCTGGACAAATCAAGGGAACTCTTCAAATATTATAGGCACACCTTTAGCGATTTTGGTATTTTCTTAAGTAACTTATGCATTTGCTTTTGGGAAGTACAATAAAGCTAGAAATAAAATATTATTAGATATGCGTACAGACTTGCGAGTTAGTAATTATGCAGATTTGAATATTTTAACGAGTAACGAACACAGTAATACATACAAAATCGTTTATTCTAACATAATGATAATTATTTTAAGCTCGTTTAAGTACCTATTTATTTATTAACAAAAAAAAACGAAAATATCGATGGTACCTATATCGATATTTTTTCAACAACCCTAGCATCGATGGATGTGGGTTTTTACGTACGTACATCGTTTGGCGTGATGCCAATCGATTGATCGTAGTTTGGCTGTACGCCAAACGATTTACGCCGTGTGTGGCCTCAAAAATAGGCGTCCGTCTATTTGATTTAATCCAATGGGGAAGAAAACGCCAAGCATAATGCAGATGGTGCTGCCTCTCTCAGACCCATAACAAACAATCTGTCACTTTGAGCTTGTCGATTGAGTGGTTATTTTTTATGATAACTGGTGACATTTTTGTACTTTTCTCTTTGAATAAAAAATAATGTACAGTAATTGGACTGTGAAACAGTTAAAAGAAGAGTTGAAGACCCGAGGAGGGACGTTAAAGGGTCGTAAAGCGGATCTAGTTAGTAGGTAAGTAATGGATAAAAAAAGGTAGAAAACAAGTATAATTTAATAATTTCATGTTGTATCCGGAACAATTAATACGTTGTGTTCAAGACTCAAGTCTACATCCTGTATTCTGTATTTGACCAAGTAAACATAACCTCAAAATAATATTTTTTATGTAAATATAATAAAATATGAATCACCTACTCAAAACCTGCAAACATTTCACGCTCCCAAATCAGTATTTACCTCCACACCAATTAAATCATCACGCCTTCCATCGAAAAGGAAAATAGACAATATTTTATTTTCTCCATGTAGTATGAAAATTAATAAATATGAATATAATCAAAAATTTCAATCTTTTATCCTTGGGAAAGTGGTGGTTACACACAACGCGGCATGACGCTATTAAACGAGAAAAAAGTAAAAATTTAAATTTCTGTTGTATGGATTTTGACAGATGTCGTGGGTCCGTCGTACGTCATTATTGTCAGTAGTAGTATTGCGAGTAGTATTGCGAGTAGTATTGCGAGTATTGTCAGTTTTCTTCCCCATTGCTGTACATCAAATTGACGGACCGTGTGACCGTGACCTTTACTAATCTTTGTGTTTATTCGACACTAGCGCCATCTAGTCACACGGTGATGAATCTTGTTGCAACTTTGTGTTGGTAATGTGCGGCCTATATGTAGGTGCCGCTACATATGCACTAGGATTACACTTACAATATAACACGTCCATATAAATACGGCGTGTTAACACGTGGCGTCATCAGACAAATGTGCCCGCACCTTTAATTTTTTGTAGTTCGTGGCGTCTACTTAAGAGGTGTTGAAAATGGATTGTAATCTCCATTTGCGATTGTCAATTTTTATGTCATTGACACTCATTGATGCGAAAATTGATCGTTTACGCATGCAATTGAAGCGATCGTCAATAAGGGGTTTTCAAATTGACATTTAAAAAAAAAAGTAACTATTTGCCTCACTAGATGGCGTTGATGGTAAGAGGTGAGTCAAATTTGACTTTTAAAAATAAACGGCCTACCAAAGAGTACCAAAGAGGAAAGTAAGCATGTACTGCATTAACCTCTATTATACAAGGAGGTCAGTTACATCTACCAGCGGGTCTACCGCCTAACTCTATCGCTTTGACTCTGGCTTTGGTTTATGACGTCAGTGCACTGTCCGTCCTTGTCATCGTGTTATGATATGACAAGGACGGACAGAGCATTGCTATCGCTCTGGCTAAAGCTTTGAGTTAGGCGGTAGGGCCTCTGGGGGCTTACCATCAGCAAATAAGAAACCGTTCCGGTCAAAAGCAGGCCTTAAACAGGACTGCTTAAGGCCTGCTTTCATACTAACCGTTGAAGTCATAGTACGAAAAAGTAAGGCAGTTCAATATAAGCCCTGCTATTAGAGCTCATAGTAAGGCCACTGAGTACTTTTCGAAGCGTAGTAAATAAATACCTATAATACTTTGAATCCCCCATTTTTTTCAACGCCATCTATCGAGCCTACAGCTTTTTGTCATTTTGAAAAGCCCTCATCCGTAGACAGAGAAACTCTGTCTACGCCCTCATCCAAGCCCATAGAGTACATTATTATACTAGAGTCAGTAAGACCTAATGATCAACGCCATCTAACGAAATGTGACAAAAAGTGTACGATATAATAATATAGGTACTAGTAGGTTTCTATAAATCTTGACTAGTAATTTTTTTGGGAGGCAACCGCTCGCTATGTCATGAAATAAATTTAAAATAATAATTTATTGCTAATCAGCTTTGACTATATAAAACTGTAAAAGCCACACACACGATACAGCGATTCAGGGGGCTTACCATCAGAAAATAAGAAACCGTTCAGTTCAAAAGCAGGCCTTAAACAGGACTGCTTAAGGCATGCTTTCATACTAACCGTTGAGGTCATAGTACGAAAAAGAAAGGCAGTTCAATTTAGGCCCGGTTATAAGAGCTCATAGTAAGGCCCCAGCACGGGATAGCGACAACTATCGTCTGTTTGACAAACGAAAAATGAGCGCCATCTAGCAAATTATTCCGCAACTAAAATCGGAGACCGCGCTCCCTTGTAGTGAGTCAAGCAAGTACTAAGTGAAAAGCCCCTGTCCAAGCCTACGACAATGGCATTGATGAAAAAATTGACAATCGCAATTGATCGTTACCGGCGGACTTTAAACAAACCCTGAAAGATCCCATACTCTACAATCGCACTCTGAGAACGCACCCCAGAGGCGCGTTCCAAACCTACACTCCGAGTGCAACCTAACCACAACCGGACGCTCTAACGGCGCTTCCAAACATTTGAGCGTGACGCGTAAAACTGTACTTTATAATTTTAACTTGTCAACGCCCAGAAAACAAGACACAATAGATTTTCTCTTGTTGTCCGGATGCTGGCAACCGCTCAAGTGTTGAAGTGTTGATTATTATTAAGTTACAATTTTAAAGGGCACTTTTCTTTGTTACTTTCAAATAAATCTGATTAATTTCTTACGCAGGAGAAATCTTACCTGAAGAGTAAAATATATTATTTACTACATAAATGTGTTCTTCACTCCTTGGAATAATAATTCTGTGGTGACAACGACCACTGCGTCTGATCAGTAATATTCGACAGCATACACAACCACAAGAGTGCCCAACATGCCTCTCCGATTGATAGATGGAATCATCTTGGCATAGCTAATCATCAATCATCTGCCTGCAATAATGTTTATATTGTCAGTCTCAGTTATATTGACACACACACACTTACAATTTCAGCGTAGGTAATGCCTGTTGTAGTTTTGTGAACCAAGGGCATGGTTTTAAAGAAGAGCTTGAAGAGCTAGACTGAATAAAAAACTATTCACTTTTTTATTTACTAAAGTGAAAAAATATGCATAGCACTTATACCAAAATTCAGTACCTAATAGAATAGTTATGGACTTGTATCAATGACAATATTCATTCATGTAGGTAATTGCGTATTCGCCCGCAAAAGTATGTGATGTCACAGTTCACACAACTTATGATCTGACATGATAACTGAAACAACAGAATAATTAACAATTAGGTTAGGTATTTATAGGTTAGCACACTAATTACTGTCACCAATTAAAATACAGAGGAAAGTCTTGTGATATCTTGTATAGGTAATTAAATTGATTTCAACTTACATTGGTGACGAAATATCCTTGATAACGTCAAGAGAGCGGTCCAAAGATTCCAAAATCACCCATTTTTTTAAATAAAAAACTCATTCAATATTCTGTGGTTGTGGCGAATTCATGACTACACTCTGGAAAAAAAACAACCAAACAACCGGCGCTCAAACGTTCTGAACGCAACCCAGCGCGTGGCCACGCTCAGAAGGGGGGCATGCGGTGCGGGCGGTGCGGTTACTTGTCCAAAAAATAGACTAGATTCTATTTACTTCATCACTTTCCCACTTAATGGCCAACTTACTACTTAATTGACTGTTTACACGTGAAAATTTAGTTGGCCGACAACTTAGTTTTAAAGAGCCGTTTACACGGGTCAAGCTGATAAGTAATTTAGTTGGGTATTTTTCGACAATTGCTGTTTTATGCTTGACAGATGACAGCTGTCAAACTTAAAACAGCAATATCTCAAAAAGTATTAATCCTAGACTGATGGTGTCTTTGAAGAAATGAAAGGTCTTAGCGAGATCTTCATTTTAGATGACAAACTTAAATTTGACAGCTGTCACCTAAAATGAAGATCTAACTAAGACTTCTTCGAAGACACCATCAATCTAGGATGAGTACTTTTTGAGATATTGCTGTTTTAAGTTTGACAGATGACAGCTGTCAAGCTTCATCGTTTTTTACTAGTGAAGTTAAAAAAACATAAGCAAGTGATTTTCGACCTTATTTCTAGCTTAGCATTCCGATATTATGGCCTTTCGTAATCGGCAACAATGGGCACACTGGCTACTTGCTACTTACTATTTAAACCGTGTGAACGACTTTTTACTAAATTTTAACTGAATTTTAAGTTGCCCATTTAGTTACTACTTAACAGCTTGGTTGCGTTCAGAACGTTTGAGCGTCGGTTGTTTGGTTGTTTTTTAACTCGCTCTAAGGTTTGGAACGACCAAGAACTTTAAATGTCAATGTCAATACAAATTCTTCATTTTCCATTTGGAATACGAATAATTTAAACTTTTCTTTATACTAAATCAAATAAAATCCGTTTTTTGAGGATCTACCATGATTATTTAAAAAATTAGACATAAAAACATCAATAATACAAAATAATGTCAAATGACATTGACATTTTTTCTATAGACAAACGTCAGAGCGTTTTACAACCATCATTTTTGATGGTTGTTTGGTTGCAAGTTGCAACGCTCTGACGTTTGGAACGGGCCGGTTGTGTCAACCGAACGTCACGCTCAAATGTTTGGAACGACGTTAGAGCGTTCGGTTGTGGTTAGGTTGCACTCGGAGTGTAGGTTTGGAACGCGCCTCTTGATTCGTGTAAACGACTCTTTATCTCATGTCACTGTCAAGTCAGTCACGTGTCGAATGTCAGCTGACTGAGCTCTTGTCGAGCTGTCGATTATCACAAAAAATATTATTTTGATTTTAATTCTATTTTTATTAAGTGTACGGTACGACGAAACGAGCTCTTACCAACAGTGAAGATATTTTATAAATATTTGGAAACCATCTTGAAAACGAAAACGAAACGAAACGCAGTAAAACGGAGGATCAATCTTTAGTATGTGTCCTTTTTTGGGTCGTACGTACAAACATTTTTAAATTAGTGTTATTAAAAATATTTAATGATATATTAATTTGTGATCATGAACAGAATCAAGAACAATAATTCTAGAATGACGAGGGCATCCGAGTGCTCCAGTGAAACGGAAGTTAATTCGAATGCGTATAGACTGGTTGCGAACAATACGAAACCGCCGGACATAAAATATGGAAAAGAGAGTTCATGGTTCGCAGGTGTGCAAATGTTTTTATCTTTTTTACTCGCTGGGTTTGGTATGGTGGCGGCGAGTCTACTCCTCGATGTTGTGCAACATTGGGTTGTTTTCAAAGAAGTGTCTGAGGTTTACATATTAGTTCCAGCTCTATTGGGACTTAAGGGAAATCTAGAAATGACTCTAGCATCAAGACTCTCCACTAATGCACACTTGGGACATCTCGATACTAGCTTAAGTTCATTAGTTATGGGTAATTTGTGTTTAATCCAATGTCAAGCAGTCCTTGTTGGCTTCCTGGCAGCATCAGCAGCTGTGGCTATGGGTTGGATACCTAAAGGACAGTTTGATATTCATCATGCATTATTGTTGTGTGCGTCAAGTGTTCTCACAGCTTCATTTGCCAGTTTTGTACTTGGTTTGATTATGATTGGTGTTGTTGTGTTCTCTAAAAAGATAAATATAAACCCAGACAATATTGCAACACCTATAGCAGCTAGTTTGGGTGATCTAACAACCTTGGCACTGTTGTCTTGGATAGCTTCTCTGCTGTACAAGTCTATTGGCACAAGTGTGATACTCCCATCTATTATTATCATAGCTGGTGCAGTTGTTGTGCCACTGTGTGGTTATATTGCTTGGAAAAATGATTTTACAAGACAAGCTTTGGATGAAGGATGGGTGCCTGTTGTGTCTGCGATGGTTATTAGTAGTGCAGGTGGATTAATATTAGATTACACTGTGTCTAAATATAAAGGTATTGCAGTATACCAACTAGTCATAAATGGCATAGGTGGCAATATGGTGGCAGTCCATGCATCCAGGATGTCCACAGCTTTTCATACAGGACAAAAAGAAGGCCCTGTCATTAGCAGCACTACAAAATTACTTTTATTAATGGTAGTACCTGGCCAGCTGATATTTATTTATACTATAGGCTATTTAAGGGCAGGGCATACATCTATGACACCCACATTCATATTTTTCTATATGTCAGCTGCAATGTTGCAAGTGTTTTTGTTGTTGTTGATCAGTCATTACATGGTGTTATGGATGTGGAAATTTGGTATGGACCCTGATAATTCAGCAATACCATACTTGACAGCACTTGGAGATTTACTTGGCACTGCCTTATTGGGTGTTGCATTCCGTATATTAGATATAATTGATGACGATGATGCAGATTTAGGAGATTGAAAATATAATTGTTTTTGCTAAATGTACTGTAATTAAAAAGGACAACAGTATTTGAAGAATTTATATTTATTTGCAGTATCTGTGCCATTCAAAAGTCTTTATTACTTATTTGTTTTTTAAGTGTTAATAATATAAGGACAGAAAATTAAGACTTGTAAGCTGTTATCTCTAAAATACTTAAGAAATTGTAAAAATATGTTTATAAGTACTTAAGATGTTGGTGCTATAGAGATGTATTACCTATTAGGAAATATTTTTTTATATTCAGTACAGTAACAAATAAAATGTAATTTTTCAACTTGAAATATATTTTTCAAAACTAAACTCATAAACTTATTATATTATTGACTAAACTTAAGTTCTTATTTATGCCTACTGAAGTCAGACTGTCTCAAATCTACAAATAAAACCACATCTTTTCTAAAAGATAAAACTAGAGGTTTTTGAACAGGTTGAAATAAGATAGGTAATAAAATTGTGTACCTACTTTTGAAAATACAGACAGTGAGACTATTATTAAGCCTTGTTGTATGGCCTGTTCATAATAATATGTAGGGCCTCAGAGTCGGAAGTAGCTGAACTTTTAAGTACTTTGACACACAGGCTTTGTTCTGTTGCAAGCAACACGACAATACATTAGGTGAATGCGCATCTGTCCGCGCCCGAAGGAGCCGCACGCGTCGCAGTCATCGCATTTTATGAATCTTTATATGAAATAGTATAGTAAAATACGGCATCGCGCACCTATCCGCGCCAACGATCCGCATTTTCGTAAAATCCTGTAGGTAGTAGGTTAGGTAGTACCTATTTAGCATTTGCCCACCACGACATAAAAGTTCAATATACAGCGTTCTGTGATCGAGGGATATCCTTTACCTTCTGAACCCTTAGATCATTTTAAGAAGGGTAGCCATCTTGGATTTTTAACCGACTTCCAAAAAAGGAGGAGGTTCTATGTTCGTCTGTATATTTGTTTTTTTTTTGTGTAACTCAGAAAAATGGGATCAAAATATTTTTTAATTTCAAAATGTTACATACATATACTCACGCCTGTTTCCCATGGGGGTAGGCAGAGACTATGGATCGCCACCTACTACGATCCTTGCACACTATCCATCAATCTTTTCATACATGCCCTGCGGTTTTTGTCACTACGTACACCAGCCTTTTTTATTAAAACCTCTATTTGGTCCGCGTAGGTTTTTCTGGGACGCCCTTGCGCAATCGTTCCTTCCACATTCGCACAATATATCGCTTTCGTGATTCGCCTTTATTCATCCTCTGTAAGTGACCAAACCACCGGAGCATTCCTTTCTCAATTCTTGTCACTATATCATCTTTCAGACCACACCTTTCAGGAATCACATCATTGCTCATTCTATCACTCAATTTGACTCCACATGTTTTCCTCACCGAACGCATCTCTACGGCATTTATATTTTCAAAACTGCTTCCAGGAAGTTAGATAAACAAGTTATTTGGCGTATGTTTCATTCCCAAAAGGACCACATCCCAGAATAACCATTCCCAGATCGTCCACTTCCCGTAATGACTGCTTTCTCAGATTAACCATCTCCCACATTGGCCGCTTCCTAAAAGGACCACTTCGTCCATTTCCCATGACTCATAATAAAAACTATTCAAGATTTGCATATTTGTTTTTTTTTATTATGTATTTTTAATCATTCTTGGATATATTTTTCTTAAAACGAAAAATATGTTTATCCAAAAATGATAATTAAAAAAATAAGGTTTTTTAAATTGTAGAATTTAACATTCTCCATATTTACCTATGTGATCCTGGTACTTTGGAGACGTGCCATAATTATATTCGAATATAATTATTAAATACCATAAAAAAAACAATGCAGCGAAACAAGGAAAAAGATTAGATAGATACCTACATACAAGCAAAGTATATTAGTAATTATGGACTAATGTCTGAAATAAATAAATTATTATTATACCACTTTCAAATTGTAGCTTTTTACAATTAGCCTGAAAAGTGGACGTTTTGGGAAATGGACATATTGGGAAGTGGTCGTTTTGGGAATAGTCATTATGGGAAGTGGACGATCCGGGAATGGTCATTCTGGGATGTGGTCCTTTTGGGAAGTGGACATTATGGTCCTAAAGGACTAAGTATATCTATGCTGCAAGAGCCCAAACAGTCCATGTCTGTCAAACAATATTATCAAAAGTGACAGCATCACATTTAAACATGTGTTTAGTTAAACAGTGTTTAAAAATCTTTTGTAATAACACGGATATTTGGAAAATGTTTTTTTTTTTAATTTTTTTCAAACCAGCTGCAATGTAATAATAATATTGTATATTTGGAATCAGCTCAAGAAGCCCTTTCATTGGATATCCCACACGATGGGATTTGGAAAAAAAAACATTTCAAAATCCATACAAAAAAAAGATTGTGTTATAAACTCACAAAATCCAAGATGGCTCCCCTTCTTAAAATGATTTAAGTGTTCAGAAGGTTCACCCTGCCAAAGGATATCCCTCGATCACCAAACGCCGTATTTTTTATTGAGCAACCGCGACTATAGGTAGGCGCGGCTGACAGACGTCATGAAATTCGGCGCGTTCGCCGAGTGCGGCTCCTTCGGTGCGGACAGGTCATAGATATAGTATATGGACAGCGGGTCTACCGGCTAAAAACAATGAAGTTAATGTTAACTGTAAGTATGTGATACATTGCTACTTTGTTTTGGCACAAATAAAAACTTACCAAAGAAAAGAAGCAATGTATCACATACTTACAGTTAACATTAACTTCATTATTTTTAGCCGGTAGACCCGCAGGTGCGCGTTCACCTCATTCATACTGTCAAATGTCCTAAATTAATCAATATTGAACTCTCAGTAATAGCCATAGACAGAAAAATTTTCGCTGCGCTCAATTCTATTTCTATGGTAATAGCTAATTTTATCCTTTGTTCGCAAAATATTACTTTCGCGAAATATTACATTCTCAAAATATGGGGGTTACTGTACGTGCTACGTACCACAAAAAAAACGTATTATTTCTTTTAAAAAAGTTAGTTAAATGCAGTTTACACAAATTTAACTTTAGGCGACTAAGCGCCTAGCGAAAATTTGAGAGCAATAACGTAACGGGCCACGACCTATCACACTTCTTTTGTTAGTGTCCAAACTGTCCAATTTAGAAATCCAATTAGGGATGCAATTTTTTCTGGATGTAGCTGCAGTTTCATTTTCAATCTCTTGACCAATAGAACTAATGTAATTATTGTTAATAATTTGTATGGCAGCCCCAACTAGAAGTGTTGGAGAGCCCCACTTAAATATTTATTTTATTGTTTATAATAGGCATTTGTTATAGCGGCAACAGAAATACATCATCTGTGAAAATTTTAACTGTCTAGCTATCACGGTTCATGAGATACAGCCTGGTGATAGACGGACAGCCGAGTCGTAGTAATAGGGTCCCGTTTTTAAACTTTGGGTACGGAACCCTAAAAACAATATAATTATTATTATGTTGCTATTTTACTGTCGTAGGCGTTATGGGGTATGGGCACAAATAGAGAGAGGGGACAGAAAGACAAACTTATAACGCGCGCTCAAACTCTTCGATCAGAAGCGCGAACTCGTTTGAGATTCCAGTTATTCCGTGTAGTCGTCGTCGGTGCTTGAGCGTACGTAGTACCTACACCTACCTACCACACGAGTGATAATACCACAGAATAGATGTAAGTACTACATACAGAAAGGACACTCAGATAATTTTTTAACTCTTTAATCTACAAGGGTTAGTGGAACGCAGTCCCGTGGGTCCTGTGTATTAAATTAACACGTTTACTGCCATGAGCATCACTGGTGGGATCACGTTTTTCTTCTCTGTGTGGCCCATGAGCTGAGCATTCACCGGTGGGATCAAAAGATAATTTTAGGGTTATTTTTTCATTACCCTAAGAAGATTAATTAGGGTATTGTTTTGGGGAAATGGGGCATCATGGGAGCAATACTGTAGGTGTAGTATGGTGAGTGGCCAACGTGTTAATGCGGGAATCAGTAGGGGCACAAATAGATAATAGTACAAGTGGGGTCAAGTCTGCAAGTGGACATTATGGTCCTAAAGGTCTGCAAATGGTAACGTTCAAAATCGTGTTTTAATGGTAATGCTTTTTGACACTTAGTCGCGTAGCTAGAGAAAAATTACCTTCGATAATACTAAAAGTTTTCGTTTTTGCTGAGTGTATAGATTATGTGCATTGTGAGCTATTTTTGAAAAGTTAGAAGTTTTATGCCGGTGCTTTAGGTATAGTTTAGGTATTTCGTAATATTTCGTTTAACTTCATCTAAATAGAATTAAAGTTTGAAATGTTGATTGTTTCATAATAAGAACTATGTTATCATCATGTTGTAAAAAAATTAGAAAGTTAATATATGTGTAACTGCGTAAATCACAAAATTACTCTTTTGTGTCCGAATAAAATTTTAAAGTTTCTGAAATCTTATTTTAAGACTTTCAGTGGTTAGATATAGCTGTTGAACAAAGTTTAGAAAGTTAAGTGGTGTGCTTCTTTGATATTTTCATTTTTCCTTTATAACATACGGAATAATGAATAAAAATTGATAAGATCGCTCTAACATGACCTTTTCAATGCACTTATATACTACACAAAAAATTAGAAACATACATAATGTGGATTTTGTTTAATTACGGATAAATTATTGCGCTTAAATACGAATTATGCGGGACGCGCGAGCGGGTCCATGCAGGGCCCGCCGACTGCCACGCGCCGCGCGGGCAGGCGAGGGGCCACAAACTATAAGCTACTCTCGCCGCACGGCAATAAAGTACAATTTCAAATTGCACAGCGCTGCGTGCCTAATATTATATATAAGCACCTACGAAGCGCCTCTCTTTCTGTCGCGTAGCTCGCTAGTCGTTCTTACCGATGCCGATATCATAGAAAACATCCGTTATGTATGTCGATGAATATACAATGAAATAACACAGAATACTTATAAAATAAAATAAATCTACCTACCTACTAAATGAGCTGAGCATAATTGTATTTCTAAGTTAGTTGGGCGAATCAACTTTTGAGGCACTCCTTTCAGAGCATTTTGAAACAGAAAAACAAAATTAAATTTAATCGAATTTACAAGAATTTATATTTAATTTTTTTAATTTTATTTATTTATTTATATTCAGGCATCGATGGCCCATAGATATATACCTTAAAAACGAAATATATATAATTTATAAAACAATGTTGTTAGTAAATAACTTAAAACATAAATGTTAGTAAAAAAATCAAGTACCTAGACACTTTGTGTGTCGAATCGGTGGCACAACGGCACAAGGCAGCGTCCCTCTGAAGCGCCTGTACACCACGCCCTGCGGCCAGAAGTCCTCCTTCACGAAGAGATCCAGCCTTGCTGTCGGGATGCGCTCCACAAACGCCTTAAAATTGGTATTATGGCGCGACTCCAGTGGCTGAACTCTCAAACAAAAGTTGGATTTCTTCTTTATGTACTCGATCACGTCCTGCACTGTGGTGGTATGGTGCAGGCGGGAGAGGTACACGGCCGTGGTCGGTATGGCAGCTCGCAGCAGGAAGTTGGGCCCTGTCGGTGCGGTGCCATGGTGGTTCTTGCTCTCTCGCTGACGACGTCGCTTTTTGTTCCGAACCTCGAGGAAACCGTCTTCATCTTGGCCCGGTACGACGGCATTCAGCAAAGGTATAAATTCGATTATAGTTTGTATCATTTATCTAAAATTTAGGTTTTAAAGGTGGCCACGATGTGTGACGTTTAGTTTTTGAGATTTTTGAGAATAACAAAGGATCGTCGTAAAAATTTCATTGTACATTAAGTATTTAAGTAATACAACAAGAAAGTATCCTATTCAAATAATGTATCTATGTAGTAAGTAATAGTTTCTTAAGATTGACATTATTTTAACTCCACTGCGTTACTTTGACATAAAGTAACGCAGTGGAGTTGATTAGTAACTGATTGCTAGTTTTCGCACTAACAATCAGCGGGTAATAATCGGTACCGCCTATAGGCCACAATGGCAGGACCCGGGTGTATTTTTGGACGATATTGCGGATTCCATTGCCTCTTTCAGAAACTACGATGTGTTGATCCTGCTGGGTGATTTCAACATAAATCTGCTTGATGTTAGTACTGGTAAACACAAACAATTTATGCAGTTTCTTAGCTGTGTCAACTTAAAACAAATAGTTAAGGAACCCACACATTTTACCGATCACAGTTACAGCTTAATTGATGTAATATGCACGGATACTCGGGCTCTAAATGTCACTGTTAAACACATCTCTGAACGTGGTCATGGAATGATATTAGCTAAATTTATGGTCAAGAAAGACAAAATATGCCCACGATGGGTGACATATAGGCCACTAAAAAATGGTGAACCAATTATCGGGATCTTGATGCGATCAATTGGGATGATTTTCATAAACTTGATAACATCAATGAGCTTGCAGAATCCTTTACGGCTTGTCTCATTACATTATTTGATTTGCATGCTCCAACCAAGGTGCAAAAATTCAAACATCCACCGCACCTCTGGATCACTGATTCTATCAAATGTATGATGCAAACTAGGGATGATTATAACATAAGATCTTTGGACGAACACCTAACTTTTGAAAACCATGTCGCTGAGTGTCCACGCAATTGTTTTTATAGACTTAAGTTACTGTTCAAAATAAGGCCTTATTTGGGTGAGGAACTGAGGGTCACACTGTGCGAGGCACTGATTTTGTCAAAACTAAATTACTGTGACATTGTTTATGGGCCGTGTTTGATGTCCAAGACGATTAAGCTTATCCAGCGGGTGCAGAACGCTTGTGCGCGTTTCTGTTTTCATGTACCACCCCGATCGCATGTGACTCCCTTTCTGGACTCTGCAAACATGATGAAAATGGAAGCGCGCAGGAGACTTCATCTCGCCACTCTCTTGTTTGGTATATTAGATACGGGAATGCCGTGCTATCTTTATGAAAAATTGGTATGGTTTGGTGACTTGAGCAGGTTCCCAAAGAGAAAAAATACTAACATTTTCGCAATTCCAAAGCACGGGACAATGGCGTTCCGCGGTTCTTTTAAATTCGCCGCCTCTAAGTGCTGGAACGATATTCCACCGCCGTTACGTAACCTGAAAGCGGTTAAAACATTCAGGAACCACCTTAAGAAATATCTCACCACGTTGCAAAAACAAGACTCACTTCGGGGTTTTTCACGATAGGAGCCGGGTTGCGTTCCAGCCTTGGGGGTTGTGTGTGTCGCCTTGAGGCGGACACCTGTTTTAATTTATTGTATTTGTCACCCATATATTATTTTTTCACCATACAATTTGCTTGAATGTTGTTTTGTTATTGTTGTTTGTTTGTTTTGTGGTTCCGAGGTTGTATTATATTGTAAAATGTCAAATAAACTCATTTCATTTCATTTCATATCACACTATTCTGTAGTTGCACTTTGTATGTAATGTAGGTTGCGATTTCTTTTTCTTTTTTTAATTGTTTGAAATGATGTATTTTTGCCATATTAACCAAATAAAATAATCTCTTCGTAAATAAAATCAAAACGAAAAATATCAAATCAACCAAAGAGTACTTCGATTTGTCTGACCAAACAGCTCTTTTATATATATATATATTTCTTTTTATTACTATATATATCAAACTGTCATGGAAGAGGCAAGGAGACCTAATTCCATACAGCCATGAAGTTTTTTTAATTTTTATTCCTCTTAAATAATATTTTTATTTTGTTTGTGTTGGTGATGATAGAATCGATGCTCGTTAATATTTATCTATTACTTCGTTAAAATTATTGTCTATTGTCTTCTGAATTGTTATTAAATTATAATTTTTGTTTGTCTGTTCGCTGTCGTCACCAAGTAGGCTCCTCCAGAATACCAGCGTTGCAGTGGCATACTCAGGTTTGCCTCTGTAGCATTGCTGAGGTTGGGGCCTAGTTGGCCGCACTGTTATTAGTCCTAAGTTTGTGTAGGTACATTGTTTTCTTTTGTTTTGCGGTCAATAAATGATTTTTCTTCTTCTTTCTTAAACTTTAAAATAATTTGATATTAAACAGCCACTTGAAACTTACTTTTATGTCAGGCAGTACTTTTCTTTTCTTTATAATTACGTTCACTGTATTGTTTACAAGGGGGACACCAGGGTAACACTAGAGAATAATATTTAGTAACTAGTAACTCCGGAGAAAAAGAAAGAATTTGAGAATATTATATTGTAACTAGCGACCTGTCCTTGCTTCGCTTCGGTTCCTTCTTTTTTTGCTAAATGCAACCTTCCAACAACACCCAAAAAGATAAAAAAAATAATACCTAACAGTCCTCACCTCCATTTGCTCTAAAGTCTTTTTCTCTCCCGTTCGTCCCGTCCCGTTGTCGGTATAAGAGACGCGTTTGATTTATATTTGCGCGTGTTAATTTTTTGCGACGACTCCTACGATATTCATTTAAATGGTATGGTGTTAAAGGCTAAAATAATGTGCATAAAATGCTTAAGGTAACTAACGTATTTAATTTGATAAGGATTAGTACTTTATCCTTCTAAATAGCTTTCCAAATTACCGCGTTGAACTTGATAATTTTTTTAGGAAGATATAATTGGTATAGTTAGTTATTTTTAAAAGATATATACCATCACGGACTTTTTTGTAGATCTAAAAAATAGGAATAATTTCATCATAAATTATTTTGTTATAGCTCTAAAGGTCAGAGCAGCGTTTTCAATGCAAGCTCCCAGTCGGCTTAATTTTTGCCGACCTCTTCAACAATCATCGTGATATTTCTACCAATTTCTATAAAACCTCAACTTATAATACACTTAAACCTTCCTCAGGAATCATTCCATCATTTAGTGAAAACGCCGCATGAAAATCCGTTTTTATAGTTTTTGAGTTTATCGCGAACAGACAAACAGACGCGGCGAGGGACTTTGTTTTATAATATGTAGTGATTCATCAATTAATCTAAGCTATAAAACTAGACACGAAGTTATATTAACTTAACCAGATCACAAATAGGAGCGAAAACACAATTTAACATAACATATTATTGTCGCTATGTCCCATGTTTGAAAATGTATTTTTTTTTTACAATTTAAGTGATTTTTTCGGCAAAACCTACCTGTAACCTTTATAAAAAACATCGTCTTATTTTTTTAACGATAAGTTTGAGCTTAATTTCACGTCTTTTCATTTGTGCACTTAATGACTGGGCACATGGTATATTTTTAAAATTGCTGAAAACTCGACTATATTGATATTTGATTCTATTTTAAAATCAGAGCTCAAACCTCATCAAACTGCAGCGAGATAACAACAAGACAAGGAGCCGTAATGTATCTTTTTAGGTTTCTGGACTGGAATTAATTCGGCATCAGCATCAATGGCGAGCACCTAGGAGGCCTTCATTTTGCTAATGATGTAATTCTTATAGTCAAGACCTTAAAATACTGGGAAATAATGTTTTAATATCTCAGTAGTGCTCCCCAAAGTGTGGGAATGAGATGAACATGATAGAGTTAAATAATAAGTCTGAAGGAGATCGGGAATTTCTATTCCCTCGCAGATTCGATGACTTCACCTTCCAAATAAGTCGGTTCCCAAGCAGGCACCATAAGACCATGACCAGGGGCCTAATCGCGCTAATTTTCAACGATAAAACCAAAACTAAATTGTTACCGTTTCAGTTTCGTTTACAGAAAAATACTCGCTTTAGTTTTGTTGTTGAATACTCTGCCTAAGGAGTCTAGGATTACAATCTAGGACAATTTAAGTGAAAATTATGAAGCTAAACCAAAGATTTTTAGGTACCTAAATATAACCGAAGTGACAACGTTACGTTACGTTTTTGTTTTATCGTTCAGAATTACCGCGATTGAGCTCCAGGTTGCACAGAGCACCGAAGAGTATCTGCTAAGAGTTGGTGTTCATGAACTATGAGGATAAGAATACAAAACTGGGTAGATCGGACACTTCCGTTGAGTGACGGTGGGTCCGAGCTGCTGGTGTGGTGCGCAGAGCAGCCACGCCGGAGTGAGGGCCCAGTGATGCTCCAGTAGTGGGCTGCGAAGACCAGGTCGGGATAATGCCGTCGAGAGTTGCCGAAGGTCCAAGAAAGCGTCGTCAATGATGCTGCGATGGAACCTTGAAGGCCTGGCTTGCTGTGCTTCTGCTTGCAGTGTGACTGCTGCGGATGCTGGGATAAGGTATGGGGAGTGATGGCTGCGCTGCGTTGCTTGCTGAAGGTGCTTGATGTGCTCCGTTGGGGTCACCAGTGTAGTGAATGAAGTAGGTATGGTAGGTATGGAGAGAGGTGACCACTAGGAGGAACGCCAAATGGAAGATCTTCCTCCGAGCTTGGTGGTATTAGTCCAACCGATGATGGTTGGCAGTTGTATATTATGCTGCGTCGCTGACTAAACGTCGTTAGCGAGATTTAGGTTTCTCCATAATTATTCTCCATACTACGAGACGCTATTCCTTACTAATCTTTGTGTTTATTCGACATTAGCGCCATCTAGTCACACGGTGATGAATCTTGTTGCAATCGTGTGTTGGTATGGTAATGAGCGGCGTATAGGTAGGTGCTGCTACACGGGCAACGCAGGACCGATTGTTGTGGAGATTCTTGGAGGAGGTTTTTTACACAGAAGATAAGATGATGATAATGAGTGTAAATGTAAATTGTAAATGTAAAACCAACCATTAATTTACTTCACTACAGTGAAGTAATCGGTTGATTATATTATATATATACGTACAGTACATAAATTCTCTGGTGTTACCAGATATTTCTCTAGTGTTACCGGTAACGCGATGGAAAACATTGATAAAAGTACAAATAAGTAAGTAATCATTGCATATCGAACAACTATTTCAACTTGCTCTTAAATTCCGATATTAAAGTTAATATCTTAACGTAATAATAATAAAATAATCCATGAACTTATCGTGATTTCCGACGTAACACAGCAGAACAACAATAGACCCACACACACACTCCTCGAGAGCTATCGCTAGAAAAACATTGAATGACAAAACAAGAATTAAAGTTAGACAAGGGGCAATACTAACGACGCTAGATAGGACCTTCATGCTAATACCATCACCAATTATTAATGGTCATGCAGGAGCCCTGATTTTTTAGACATTGTTGGGGACAAACCTTCGCAAATATTAATTAAATATTGTTTAAGCAAAATTACTAAAACTATGTATTGTAAATAAAGGATTATTCAATATAGAACTTAAATATGTATAAAATATTGGGTATTCTGATACAATATTTTGAAGATTTGACATGATTTGCTTTGACCGGCTATGCCAGGTAACACAGATTCTTTGTATGGGGAGCGATTTTGTTCTCCTGAGATACTAGCTATAAAATGTTCGAAGGAAAAAATATTGTAATCTGTTGTTCTCGCATTGCTAAATGCATCTAATTTTAGATTAATGTAGAAAAATGTAAGGTTTAAACCGAGTTGTTAAAATAATATGATTTTTATAGAGCGGGGACAAGAAAGGAGTGCCTTAAAAGTTGATTGGCCAATCTCTGACTCTGACTAAAGCAAACATAACTTGCCTAGTAAAAACTAGGTACTTGATAAAAATAAAAATATACTTGAAAAAGTATTAATCAAATTGTTTAAACCTACTAATTTGTTTTATTTATCTATGTACCTACTGTGCTCATTTCATAAAATTACTGTCGTCTTTTAGGGTCTATCTACATAATATATGTGGCAGTTGTATAAATTAGGTAGGTACGTTAGTTAGAGCTAGGTAGGTTAGAGTTGCACTATCCTTACTAATATTATAAATGCCAAAGTCCGTTTGTTTGTTTTTTTAACCGACTTCCAAAAAAGGAGGAGGTTCTATGTTCGTCTGTATATAAAAATCTTTTAGAATAAAAAAAAGGAATTTGTATTCCAGCCCCACCCGACTTCAATAGACGTATTTTTATTATTACGAATATTATTTCTTGCTTTTTAGAGGTAGGTTTTTGAAGTCGGTTTTTAGTTTTTTTGTAAACAATTTTTACGCCTTCACGTCATGACTACTGAATCGATTACAATGAAATTTTACATACACGTTGCCAGGGGTATAGAAAAGGACAGGGTTTTATCCCGAAAAAAGTATTGTTCGCGAGGGATAGCAAAAACTGTCCACGCAGACGAAGTCGCGGGTGGCCGCTAGTGGAATTATAAAAATATATCATTTCGGGATAAGAGATAGGTCAGATAGGAGTCGACACGTCTTAAGTAGCCGTAATGTTACGTTACGCCGAAATGTTACAGATCAATCGCCAGTATCGCCACCTAATTAATTTATTCATATGGCGCGAGCGGGCATAGTAGCTGGCCGCCGCGCCGGCGTAACGGCGCGGCGCGGGCGGCCTGTAGCGACAACAATGTATCTGTAATTAAACAAAATCCACTGTATGTATTTTTCTAATTTTTTGTGTGGCATATAAGCGCATTGAAGAGGTCATGTAAGAGCGATCTGATCGATTTTTAATTCATTATTGCGTATATTACGAAAGAAAAATGAATTTATCAAAGAAGCACACCACTTAACTTTCTAAACTTTGTTCAACAGCTATATCTAACCACTGAAAGTCTTAAAATAAGATTTCAGAAATTTTAAAATTTTATTCGAACACAAAAGAGTGATTTTGTGATTTACGCAGTTACGCATATATTAACTTTCTAATTTTTTTACAACATGATGATAACATACTTCTTATTATGAAACAATCAACATTTCAAACTTTAATTCTATATATATGAAGTTAAACGAAATATAACGAAATATTACGAAATACCTAAACTATACCTAAAGCACCGGCATAAAACTTCTAACTTTTCAAAAATAGCTCACAATGCACATAATCTATACACTCCCCAAAAATTAAAACTTTTAGTATTATCAAAACTTTTTTATGAAATTTAATGTCCCACGACCGGACTAACTACACAGTTTGAGACTCAATGTGTCTCTGTTTAAGAAACAAGAACGTGTCAAAAAGCATTGCCATTGAAACACAATTTTGACGTTAACATTAGCAGACTTGACCTCCTGGTAGTGAGTTTAGTGGGCGTTGCCCCGGCTAGTCCCACATACCTCCGGGATGCGTAAAAGCATTCCCCTACTATAAAAAGGGGTAGTGGAACCTACTGTCTGGAGGAAAAAACATAACCTAAACTAAAAATTTTACTACCTTTGGATTGGAGACAAAAAAGATACCATATTCAATTATTTTAATAACTAGCGGCCGCCCATGTCTTCAACTGCGTGGAAAGTTTTTTTTTGCTATCCCTCGGAAACAATACTTTTTTCGGGATGAAAGGTACCCTGTCCTTCTCTGTACCTCTGAAAACGTGTATGTAAAATTTCATGATGATCAGTTCAGTAGTTAAGACGTGAAGGCGTAATGAACAAACATACAAAAGGACTTTCTCATTTATAATAATAGTAAGGTAAAGATACAGCTTTCTTTTCGCTAAATAATGGGATAATTTTTATATAAAATAAAACTAAGACTTGTGTTTTTTGTTTATTGCCTAACACTAAGTCAGATGTTTACTTGACTTCACGCAACCTTCTTACAGCAGACCGACATGAGGATGCAGCCGTTGTGGAGAATACCCAAGCACCTCCAGCAACTGTCCTTTTGCAGCGCTTGCATGACCAGATGCCAACGCAAGACCTCTTCATAGCATCCTGAAATAATATTAACAAGATTAAAATATTTCATAACATTATTTCACGACTTTAGACAAACAACCGAACATAAAAATTTAAATCTTATTGACTTAAATCTTCATTTCAATGAAATGGCTGAATGCTTTATAATTTTGAAATAACAAATATTATAGTAGCCGGCAAACATCTTGAAATCAGGGGCTAATTGTCTAGTTTGAAAATCTATCGCAATCGCTTTCATTTGACAGATGGATGCGAGACATTGCTGCATTTCTTTGGTAAGTTTTTATTTGTACCAGAAAGAAGCATCAACGTGTTACATCCTGAAAGCAATTGCGATAGATTTTGATATTAGACAATAGAAAGGCAGGTGGGGATTGCACAGAACACATATTTTGTGTATGCGTGCTAGGTACTTATCCCCACTCCGTCGAAAGAGCGTCAAGATGTTTGCAGGAATCTGTACTTGCACTTAATGTTTAACTTTAATGTTAAAATCCAGAGGCCATATTCCAGGTAGACAGATTTGTTTTAAGCAGACTGGCAAGCAAAATCTCTTGGAGAAAGAAAGAGATGTAACTACTGCAATTTATAAACCTGGCAGGTTGTTAGGATTTGTGTAAGAGCATGTAAAACGGGCTCAGATATGTTTTACAAGGACTGGTTTTGCCAAAACTTTAGTTTAAACTGGCACAGATACAACAACTAGCAAAATACTTTTCTCCAAGTATCATTATTATTATTTTTCTAGGCAAGGAGCATACAATTATAAGCTGGTAACGAGATGTCAACTAACCTTTCCACAGAAGGAGCAAGTGTATTTAGCGTGCTGGGTCACTTCCATCTTTTTGACCATTTTACGTAGAGAGGCACCGTAACGAGTACCATATTTGCCGGTAATTCCAACCTTCTTTGTACGCTTGGCCTGCAAATATGATTAGGATCGAGTTCAAAATCTACCTACACAACTACACAAACAATTGGAAATTCTGCCACAAAATTAAAACTGCACCATCAATGTAACACTGGTAGTTCATAATTGCACACGGTAATCAATAATTTAGGATTATGATTGTGAAGATTAATTAAAATAATATTCTCACCATTTTTGATATCAAATCAACACAACAGTTGACAGAAAGAAAAGAGAGGTTAGCTGTCAATGTCAAACTGACGAGTAAGTCGGTCACAGACGACGTAACAGATCATCCCGAAGGTAATCTGTGGAGTAAGTGCATTCCAGTAGGCTAATCGCATGTGCGTGTGGTGTGAGTGTTCCTATCCTAGAAATTGATTTGACCATACGAAGATTGTAAGAAATAATTGTGAAAACGTGATGGTGAAATCGAAAAATTTGTGAAACCTATGTAGACTAAGTTATGGTCGATTATATAGAACACTCATACCGCCAGTCTCGCGAAAACGCCATACTTGATATCATACAATATACTAGACGTATGTTAAAAAAAGATATACGGAAAATTTGTGCTGAATTTGTGACAACTATTCACAAAATAATCAATTCATTATCATGGTTAATTTGGATTTTATAAGGGTTTTTTAAATTTGAAATCACTAACTTTAACTGAATAATATTGAAAATTTATTATTGTATATGATAATTCGGATTCAGAGTAAATTTGTGACACATAAATCTTGACACAAAACGCGATAGATCAAAAGCAATTAAACGTTTTGTTTCTTTTTCAATGCTCGTGTGAGTGTTCCATATTTTGGCATTTATTTGATTAATCAGACCTCGTATACAAGTGGAGGCTGCATCCAAAATTGTGAAAAGTTTGTTCTTAAAATTTAAAACATCGCCTATTTCCGTAAGTGTTATACATTAATAGTTATCATTTTTTTTACATCTTCAAAGGAAAGTCTTATGTAGGGTGACCATGCATATGAACAAAAAGCGGGAAAAAACATTTGTTTAAGCATTTTATTACAAAAAAAAATTGATAAAACACAAAAAGTAAAAAACAAAATTATATGGTTGATAACATGCAATTAAGGGTTGCGTTTATTGTTACCAGCATCTTTATGTAACGGTTATTTTGTTACTTACGCTATAGTACCTAGGTATTACATTTTATTGGGCTCGATAACATCTTTTTAGGGTTATGTAGCCTAAATGGCAAAAAACGGAATCCTTATAGATTCGTCATGTCTGTCTGTCTGCTGTCTGTCCGTCCGTATGTCACAGACACTTTTTTCTTTAAGTCTAAAAGCCCGTATGACAGAGAATCTAAAATAACAGGATCATCTTTACTATTGTAAAAAATTTCCACTAAGTAAAATACGGGAACGGGAATAGGAATGAGAACGAGAACGGGAATTACTAATATTAAAAATGTGAAAGTTTAACGTTTTGGATGTTTAGATGTTTGTTACTCAATCACGTAATAACGAAAATAAAAAAAATTAAAAACCCCCCCGACACACGGCTGATCTGTGGCCCTACCATGAGTTGATGCAAACTGTTTACATTACCGTAAACTATCGGATACACAGTCAGTGCGAGTGAAAGAGACAAAACGATGGTTTACGGTAACGTAAACAGTTTGCATCAACTCATGGTAGGGCCACAGGTCATGGTTACCTTACCATATACTTCCAATCTCATTGAAATAACACGATACCAAATTTCGAATCGATAGGACACATGGAAGGTAGTCAGATCCTCTCATCAAAAGCTCATTGAAGTTAACACTGTACCAAATTTCAAATCGATAGGATATATGGAAGTTAGTAAGATCCCCTCATCAACTATTAAAGAGCTGATGATCTTCAAAGACACGTTAAACTTATAACACCCCTCTCTTTTTGCGTCGGGGGGGGGGGGGGGGGGGTAAAATGGCTGAACGGATTTGGAATGGCACACAGATAGTTATAGCCTGGGTTAAAGATAAGATACTTTTTATCCCACTAGCGAATTACGTTACTCTGTTGCTAACAATTCTCGACTGAAATCGATTGAAAGCGCAGTAGCATTGCTGCTTTAGTTAAGATAGTTGTCACATTGGTTCTTACTAAAGCATCAATGTAACTGCGATTTCTGTCAGATTTGATTGCAACAGAGTTACATAATTACCTCCCGGTCAAAAGTTCCCTAGGAATTTTCCGAATATCGACGCGGACGAAGTCGCAGGCAAAAGCTAGTATTAGATAAAATAAATAAAAAGTACCTATAGAAAAATATAATAACTTACATGATTACTTGTTATTAGTAAACAGAAACACAGGTGAATTTAACAACAGATTGCAATAAAAATAAAATTATTACAACGCCAAACTACGAGCAAAGGTTAGCCAATACGAGGGTAGACGAAAATTGTGTCCGACAAAATAAAAAAGCATACCTACCATACATAAAATATTCCTTTGAAAATGTAAAAAAATATATAACTATTAAAGTATAATGCTTACGGAAATAGAAGATGTTTTAAATTTTAAGAACAAACTTTTCACAATTTTGGATGCAGCCTCCACTTGTAAACGAGGTCTGGTTAATCAAATAAATGCCAAAATATGGAACACTCACACGAGCATTGAAAAAGAAACAAAATGTTTAATTGCTTTTGATCTATCGCGTTTTGTGTCAAGATTTATGTGTCACAAATTCACTCACACCACACACCGTGTGGTGTGAGTGTTCCTAAAAAACCCTTATAAAATCCAAATTAACCATGATAATGAATTGATTATTTTGTAAATAGTTGTCACAAATTCAGCACAAATTTTCCATATATCTTTTTTTAACATACGTCTAGTATATTGTATGATATCAAGTATGGCGTTTTCGCGAGACTGGCGGTATGAGTGTTCTATATAATCGACCATAACTTAGTCTACATAGGTTTCACAAATTTTTCGATTTCACCATCAAGTTTTCACAATGGGGTTGATAAACTTTTTCGCAGAGAATTGTTTTATATTTTTTTTTGATAGCACAAGTTTGAAGAATAAAGAAAATAATATTATGATTTTTTTATTTTACCTTGTTAACTAAATATATTTTTTATATTATTATTGCGATAAAATATCGAACATACGGCTGAACAAGAAAGTTCCTTTGCATTTACTGATTTAAAGAACTGATTGACAGATTTGACAGACAGTGACAAAGACTACAAAGAGTAATCATACCTTTGTTTTTTTTTGTTTTGAGCAACAACATAGAAAGTCTTTGGAGCAAAGGCATAACCTACGCATACAGCCGTAATAGTGATTTATTGTACTATGCTGTAAATTAAAAATTTAAATTTTTATTTAAATTAAAATGAAGCATTATAAAAATTCCGCAATTTGTTATTCCTAACTCCAAAGCCAAAAGCTACCAGAAAATATATAATTCACAACAGTTTTGGAAAAGTTGACCAACCCCATTGTTTTATATTTTTTTTTTGATAGCACAAGTTTGAAGAATAAAGAAAATAATATTATGATTTTTTTATTTTACCTTGTTAACTAAATATTTTTTTTTATATTATTATAGCGATAAAATATCAAACATACGGCTGAACACGAAGTTCCTTTGCATTTACTGATTTAAAAAACTGATTGACAGATGGTGACAAAGAGTAATCATACCTTTGTTTTTTTTTGTTTTAAGCAACAACATAGAAAGTCTTTGGAGCAAAGGCGTAACCTACGCATACAGCCGTAATAGTGATTTATTGTACTATGCTGTAAATTAAAAATTTAAATTTTTATTAAAATTAAAATGAAGCCCTATATAATTCCGCAATTTGTTATTCCTGACTCCAAAGTCAAAAGCTACCAGAAAATATATAATTCTCAACAGTTTTGAAAAAGTTTACCAACCCCATTATTTCTTAAAATCAATTTCTAGGATAGGAACACTCACACCACACGCACATCTAATCGCTTAGTCACCTATCACCATAGTACATTACGCCGTCCATAGCGCGTGTTTTGCCCTTTGAAAGGTCATTGGGCATTTTGTTCGAACCTTTTTTTTGACCAATGGCGTACGAAACGAAACGAAAACGAAATAGGGCTAGGTATGTAGATAAATGTATCTGCTACTCAGTGGTATGGGTCGCATTTTTGCAGGACATGTTTAATATTATATCATTTAACATAGCATTTTAATAATAAATAAAATAAAATAAATAAATAAAGACTATACATACGTTTATTATGCTTGTAACATACCACACATTTTCATGAGTGGGTCTCCAGCTTCCTCATAGGCTATAGAGAAATTCTAAGCATGCCATATTTTAAAGCATAATAGCAGCAATCAAACTTCCAGACATAATAATAGCAGCCACCATAAGCTCGTTACCATGAGTTGTTTTATGTGTGCGAGCTGGCGACACGTGTCTACAGCTTACACATGCCGTTAAGGCAAACCAGTGCGGTTAGGGTTTTAGACTATAGTCAGAAATTTAGAGCCTAATTGCAGCAATAAGATCCAAAAAAACCAACCATCACACTCAAATACTCTTGAAACTACGAGCATAAAACTGTGTGCGAGCTGAGGACCCGTGTCACTGGCTTGCACAGCTGTATTTTCGTAATTATTTAAGCTACGATTATGTGATATACCTCAAAATTTTCAGCCGAATTGCAGCATTAGGCTCCAAATTTTTCAAAACTTTAACTCGAAAGGTTTTTGAGCTACGAGCCGATATCTATGTGTAAGCTGGGGACCCGTGTCGCCGGCTGACACATGGTGAATTGCTGTAACTGTATATGTTAGAGTTTCGTTTTAAAGATCAAATGATATGTTATAATTGCAGCACACACGAGGCAAAATTTCAAATCTCTGGGCCTCTTAGTTTCGAAATTATAAGCCAAAAACCGTTTTCCCGCCAAAAAATTCAAAAAAATGGCTCGGTAGCGGCTAATCGCGCCGTTGCCGTTCCGTGCGCTACACTATTGCAATCGAATTTGAACCTAAGAGCTAGTATTATTTTGAGTCATTTTAATTTGCGCTCTCGATCGTTTTAATTTATGTACTGAGAATTTTAGTCTAAGAGGTAGGAGCTGATATAACTGGTTACCTAATTTAATATAAAAGCAAAGTCTATTTATAAAGGAATGTTTGTATCGCTAAGGTATAGGTACTTTATTTTAAGGAGCTTAAAATAATTAATGCAACCATGTAAAAGTAATCATTTCGCACCAATGAAACTTAGTATTGAATAATTCCGATTATCATGTATGGTCTTCATCATCAGTTCCATTTCACCAAAATGGTACTTTCAAAAGCAAATGCGTAGGTTACTTAAGAAAATACCAAAATCGCTATAGGTGTGCCTATAATACTTGAAGAGTTCCCTTGATTTGTCCAGGAACCCATCATTAGATCCTGACTTCATGATAATGGGACCAACTTGGAAGTATATACTTTCAAACAAAAAATCAATTTTTCAAATCGGTCCAGCAGTCTTCGAGTAATCGAATAACATACATAACTCCTCCTCTTTTTGAAGTCGGTTAAAAAGTTTTAGTTATGTTGATTATTTGCTCCAAATGTGCCTAGGTATACCTATTATAGTCGACTAGTGACCGCCCGCGACTTCATCTGCGTGAAAAGTTTATTTGTTCTTTTTTAATCTCTTTTTATCCAGTTAATAAATAAAAAATCCTGTGGTTTTATGGTCTTTTTTTAATGGTAATGATGTTTTTGTATAATCGCTACATCCCTATTTGAACTGATCGAGTGATCAAAATTTATAACCTAATAAAAACGTGTTAATAAAATAAAATAAAGTACCTATACCTTAGCGATATAAACATTCCTATATAAATAGACTTTGCTTTTATATTAAATTAGGTAACCAGTTATATCAGCTCCTACCTCTTAGACTAAAATTCTCAGTACATAAATTAAAACGATCGAGAGCGCAAATTAAAATGACTCAAAATAATACTAGCTCTTAGGTTCAAATTCGATTGCAATAGTGTAGCGCACGGAACGGCAACGGCGCGATTAGCCGCTTCCGAGCCATTTTTTTGAATTTTTTGGCGGGGAAAACGGTTTTTGGCTTATAATTTCGAAACTAAGAGGCCCAGAGATTTGAAATTTTGCCTCGTGTGTGCTGCAATTATAACATATCATTTGATCTTTAAAACGAAACTCTAACATATACAGTTACAGCAATTCACCATGTGTCAGCCGGCGACACGGGTCCCCAGCTTACACATAGATATCGGCTCGTAGCTCAAAAACCTTTCGAGTTAAAGTTTTGAAAAATTTGGAGCCTAATGCTGCAATTCAGCTGAAAATTTTGAGGTATATTACATAATCGTAGCTTAAATAATTACGAAAATACAGCTGTGCAAGCCAGTGACACGGGTCCCCAGCTCGCACACAGTTTTATGCTCGTAGTTTCAAGAGTATTTGAGTGTGATGGTTGGTTTTTTTGGATCTTATTGCTGCAATTAGGCTCTAAATTTCTGACTATAGTCTAAAACCCTAACCTCACTGGTTTGCCTTAACGGCATGTGTAAGCTGTAGACACGTGTCGCCAGCTCGCACACATAAAACAACTCATGGTAACGAGCTTATGGTGGCTGCTATTATTATGTCTGGAAGTTTGATTGCTGCTATTATGCTTTAAAATATGGCATGCTTAGAATTTCTCTATAGCCTATGAGGAAGCTGGAGACCCACTCATCACATTTTCACAATGCTGAAAGTAAAAACTTCTGTTTTATTAACAAAAGTTTAATATTATTAAACATACACTCAGTATACTCACACACAATATGAAATAACCTTTTTCTGACGGTTGGTAATAATAAAATAATACATATTTTAAAAAGTGGGATTGAATTCTTCAATTTAAAATGTACTGGTTTCTGGGGCCTTACTATGAGCTCTTATAGCAGGGCTTATATTGAACTGCCTTACTTTTTCGTACTATGACATCAACGGTTAGTATGAAAGCAGGCCTTAAGCAGTCCTGTTTAAGGCCTGCTTTTGAACTGAACGGTTTCTTATTTGCTGATGTTAAGCCCCCTGTGCGCGAACTTTCATCAGGCAGGTCAAATATACACAATGACCTTTGATTCGCAGCGAATAATTTTCTTAAACTAAATCGATCTCCTATTTATAATTCTTGATAAAATATGTTTTGCGACTGTAAAAATAGGGTGTAACTTGAAAGCGAAGCTTTTTTCTAGTTCTAACATAAAATGTTAAATTGGCAACACTGAATTTTTGTCTACACAAGCCACGGCCACGCAAACGCTGTGGACGGCGTGTGTAGAGAAACATGTTTCAGAAACAAAGTTTTGAGTTTGTGTTTTTGTTGAATGTTATCGAAAAAACTTCGCTATGGACCCGTCATCTTGAACCAAACCATAGACAATATGGCTTGCGCACTAAACCTTTTTTTGTACTTAATATTGCGCAAGGCCCCTGCTTTCATTCTAACCGTTGAGGTTATAGTACGAAAAAGTCAGGCAGTTCAATATGAGCTCTTATAGCAGGGCTTATATTGAACTGACTTACTTTTTCGTACTATGACCTCAACGGTTAGTATGAAAGCAGGCCCTTTAGCAGTCCTGTTGAAGGCCTGCTTTTGAACTGAACGGTTTCTTATTTGCTGATGGTAAGCCCCCAGGTCACGTGGTTGGTACTAAAATTTGGGTTAAGTTATTTTGCGCGAACCAGTAAGAAAGGGATGGTGCTATTCATCGCTTATAGCACCATCCCTTTCACTGTACTCAAGCTGAGATTTGAGTTTGAGTGTGATTCTATTAATTCGAGCCTTAGCTTGCGTTTTGTATAACGGAAGCTGAAGCGCATCCGCAGCACGAGGGCTACAACGCGACGGCCGACGTGCTCAAGGTGAAGCGAGTGCGCAGGATCGGCGTGGTGTTGCTCTCCGGGGTAGGCCTAGATTCAGTAATTAAGTAGAGATCTTGAATAGAGTTCAAGCAGTGCTCGAGTCTCGTTCTTTAATACGGACCTAGGTCATAGGTGCACGAGTCAAAATGCGCTCTTTGGCGATCGATGACTTAGCGATTAGTCCGTGGATGGAATGCACCCATTGTCAATTTTCTCTCGACTACGTCTGTTAGCACTTCTTAAAACATATTTACAGGATAATAAAATTGGAATAACGCATGGGAATACAGCCAGCAAACAAGGGGCAGATTTTATTCTCAAATACAAAAAAATATTCCCAAGAAACCTTGGTTTTCCATAATGCAGTTTGGCAAAATGGAAACGTCTATCATCACTCGCTTAAGATTACGCCATGCCTGTACACCATCGCATCTTGCCAAGCTCCATATCGTTAACGACTCCGGTGTGAGTGCGGGTTGGACGAGGAAAATCCAAACCATATAATATTAGCTTATCCTAAATTCGACAGAGATGATTTCTGGAAAGACCTACTTGCTACGTGTTCCATACCCATTATGACGATAATCTCTAATGATTGCAATGTTTATAAATGTATAATATACTTCCTAATACGTAATAATATTAAACTCTAACCTACCTATTTATGTAAAGTTTTCCTGATCCCATCTAAATTCCGTCATCCTATTCCATTCTTTCCTTAATTATTCCGTTTCCCAAATTTTTACTCGAAATTGGCAAATGTACAAATCGTACAAGCCGAAAAAAATAAGTAAAAAATCTGTGGTTCCGTCAACTTTCACAGCTGTCATGTCACTATCAATTTGACAATTTCAACGACCTACAAATTGAAGAAGGTCGATCTATTCTATTCGTTTTCGACTCTAGGTCCTCATATCATAAACCGTCCCAATTACCTGGACGGCTTAGATTTAGCTAAATTTTGAAGAGAAAAATGTTGCGAACGATCGTCACTCGAAACCAAGCCCTTCACAGTAACCTAAAAAAGGCCGTACGATCTAATTTGATAAGATGTATGAGCACGGAATTGGCGAGGAGGAAAAATTGTAACAAGTAAGTTTTATTGTTATAAGTGACTTATTTCTTCATGATAATGTGTGAGGAATGGTAGTTTTACCACACGATTTAATATGGTTGTCGTTAGTTTCCTAAACCTATCGGGCAGTGTCAGTTGCATAACCAAAAAGTCAGACCAGTCAGACTGCGAATTATTGTCAACCGCTACTTTACTTTTGGAAGGACACCGGTATTACACGTGTGCTGATGAATCCTGTAAATTTACAGACTTGACTGTAATGTAAATATCAAGAACCAATAATGTGTTGACAAGTTTTGTTTATATAGGTATTGATTTATTTATAAAAAAAAAAACAATTAGGTAGTGTCATTTCATAGGTCAAAATTTAGAGCCAACACTTATAGAAATGTTACTGTATCCTGTTTCTTTTTAGATTATTGTCGTCATACGAAACTAAGTCAATTTTGACCACACAATGGACCATTCAGTTCCGGCACTATTCCAGTCTACCACCCCACATAAAGGTGAACCTTCCAGCTCTTTCACCCACTATGGAGAGTGGGTCCATTGTCAGTTGGGAAAAGAAGGAGGGTGATAAACTCAATGAGGGTGATTATACAGTGATCTTCATATTATTATTATTGCTAATTTCTGTAAAATTTTATAAGAATTTTAAACCAGCCTTAATAATAATAGCCTCTATGCATCAGACATTCCTCATTGTTAAAGTATTTGGGCTTTGTTTATGTTTTGTATGTCTGATTGCCACTCGGCAAAGGCCTCCTCCAACCTTTTCCACTCCCACCGGTTCTCTGCCACTCTATTGAAACCAGCCTTACTGTAGTTAAACAATGTTGTAAAAGTTAACTGAAACTATTAATAGTATCTATCTTATCTGGGTTTGATGGCAGTGTTTTTAATATAGTACCTAGCAGTGGCAAAGGGTCCATACAAGCCAATTCCTATCAGCTTACCTTTTAGAAAACCCACCCCACCAATCCACTGTGTAGATCATAACATTTTTGTAGAACGGGTTACTTTTGCCATAATTTCACCTCTCGCCACTGGTACCTAGCTACTTTTTATTGTCCTATGTTGATTAATTTCTTTAGCATTCTACTTGACCTATAATTAAATGTTAGAATTTACTTAAACATATTTGCTTTACGTTGCTCTACTGTTAAGGTCAAAATGAGTCACATTCAATATACATAACGTCATCAAGATAAAGATTATGCTTATTATGTAAACTGGCTTGAGCCAGTATTTCTTTTGAGGATTTCAAATAGAAATTTAAGGCATAATACTTAATTTTGCTTTTAAAGTATAAGTATGTTTACAGCTTATGAGCTTAACATTTTAAATAACATTTGAATTTAATAATTATTACTTATATGGACTATAGGATTTAATTACATAACCAATATTGTATGTTTCTTATGTCTATGATAACAAAAGGAACCTTATTATAAGTAAATTAAAATCTTTTAATAAAATTAGAAAACATCTGGCCTAAATGCTATTACAATAAACACTTAAATCCAGGAAAATGAGACACAACGTTGTCCAGGTACTATAGTAGCCATGTGGCATTTCTTAAATAAAAAAAAAAATATTATAGGCAAACTAACAATCGCCTCCAACTTCGTCTGCGTGTAAAAAAAATTAACGCTATCCCTCGGGATCACAACTTTTTTCGAGATGATAGGTACCATATGTCCTTCTCTGTATCCCTGACAACTTATATGTAAAATATCATGATGATAGGTTAAGTAGGTAAGATGTGAAGGTGTAACAAAGAAACGGACTTTCTCATTAATAATATTAGTAAAGATTGACATTGCTCCAAATAAAAGTAGAAAATAACAGCTGAGCTTAATGCTATTACAATAAGTTATCTCATTTCAGGTGACCTCCTTTGCGAAATTGAAACTGACAAAGCTACCATGGGCTTTGAAACACCAGAAGAAGGCTATTTGGGCAAAATTTTGATCCCGGCTGGAACTAAAGGTGTCCCAGTAGGCAAATTGCTATGTATTATAGTGAGCAAAAAAGATGATGTTGCTGCATTCAAAGACTTCAAGGACGATTGTAAGTATTTATTAGAAATAGGACAACATCTTTCACTTTTTGTTAATTGAGAAAATGTTTTTGTTTTATGTTTTGATTCAGTTTTGCAATGCATGATAAAGGCTCCTTAAGAGGATTGTCAAGCAAACGATCTCCATACAAACGGCGATAACGTTTCCCACCCTCTAAACCTTAACCTACAGTAATTAATTTTTGGTATTTTTTTGAAATGCCTAAATACTAGGGCTGTACGTTTTGATTTTTTTAATATCTATAATAGATTTCGAAATATTTGCATTTTAGTGATTTCATACAAAACACAGAAGTGCCAATATTTTCAAATCTACAATGAATATTTTAAAAATCAAAACGTACAGCCCTAGTTTTTAGGCATTTCAAAAACATACCAAAAATTCATTGCTGTAGGTTAAGGTTTAGAGGGTGGGAAACGTTATCGCCGTTTGTATGGAGACCGTTTGCTTGACAATCCTCTTAATGAAACTATGGAGACCATAATTTCATTTAGTTTTTTAATTATTATTATTCCTATAGTGTACCTATAGTCTACTCATAGCTTACCACAAAATTCCTATCAATTTCAAATTCAGTATCTATCCGTTAAGACTTAAAAAATCAATTGGAAATATTAGTCAGTTTTGTGTATAACCTGAGATGCTAGTGAACTGATCTTTGTTTTGTATGATTTTTTTACTGACTTTTAAAAGTACCTAGAGGTTCTCTGTTTTGTTGTTTGTAGGAAAATACAAATAACAGAACATAACATTTTTTAAATTATAACCTGGTTTTAATCAACAGCTCCTGCACTTCCTGCAAAAAGGAAAGGTTAATATTTTATGTATTGTTATTTTATTAATCACTAGACTCTGTGAACTTCGTATCACTAGTTTATTTAAATGTATTATCTATTATACCTTGAGAATTTTAGAATATTGAAAACTAGCGCCATCTATTTAATTAGTTAGTTAATAACAAAGCAGCTGAATACTAAAACAAAAGCAATTATTGATGAATATTCAATTAGCCTGGCCGCACACAGGCGTTTTCCACTGGCGGATTCCGCATTCGTTTTCCGCGTCGGGCGTAGGTAACACCATCTAGCGCACGCGTTTTGGGTCTAAATAAAACGCGTGCGCTAGACAGCGCTAGGCTCGACGCGTAAAACGAATGCGGAATCTGCGCGCGGAAAACGCGGTGTGTGCGGCCAGGCTTATTTAGCTATTCCTTTGGGTTTATCATTTTTTTGTTTCTAACATTGGATTGAATAGATTGGACAAACACCAATTTAAATAAAGTAGAATAGAGCAAAGATTGCAGGATACAGGCACTATCAGTTGCAACAACTGCTCGTCTGTTTAATAATAATAATAATAATAATAATAAACCACCCCAGGGGCCGTACTGGCCAACTTACACGGGCTATCGTAATCGCTTTTATTTGACAGATGGGTGTGACACATTGCTACTTCTTAGCATAAATAAAAACTCACCATAGAAAAGTAGCAATGTATCAATACATCTGTCAAATGAAAGCGATTACGATAGCCGTGTAAGTTACCCGATAGGGCTATACGATACTATACAATAGATACTATAATGAACAGGACAAAAAATAATTATTCCAATTAGTCAAGTCCTTATTGGATACTGATGAACAGTAATTAATTTTTATATAATCATAAAATAGTAATAAAAAAAACCCGCCTGCATAAAAAGACAAGTCGACTGAAAAGATGGAAACAAGATTAAATAAATATTAAAGGCAACATGTCATAATAACATGCAGTCGGAGGCATGCATAAAGAAAGTGACATTATGAATGATTGAATTATATGCCTCCGACTGCATGTTATTATGACATGTTGCCTTTAATATTTATTTAATCTTGTTTCCATCTTTTCAGTCGACTTGTCTTTTTATGCAGGCGGGTTTTTTAATGTTTTAAATTTATTTTTTTATTTATCTCTTTTTAGTTATTATATATTACGGTCATGATATACCTTTTTGAAATCCTTATAATAAGCCCTTTAATTTGACACCCATATTACAGTATTCTAAAAAAAAAATTTTTTTTTCACTATGTATAATAGCACCGTACAGCCGCCATGTTGGTTTTTTTATAACGCCACCTTCTTAAGAACACTTGGGCTGAAAAGACCAATCTAACGATATCTTAATCATAGAAATCCGTTCAGCCGTTTGAGAGATATGAGGTAATAAAGAATATTACATACAAACATACATACATACATACATACTTACAAACATACAAACATACTTACAAGATACGCGCGAAACACATAACCCTTTCTTTGCAGTCGGGTAATAACACTGGTTTTGCGATAACAATAAGGGCCCTTTTCACTGCTCCCGTAGCATCTGTCTTCTGGTTTATTTTAAAAATAGACAGAATTAATATGAAAATATCTGTCAGGGTTCAGACATCTGATATCTGTAAGGTGAAACTGCCCCTAAGGAAATCCATTTTATTTTAACAGTAACTAAATAAATATAAATATTGGACAACATCACATTATATTGCTCCAAACCTAAAGTAAGTAGCTAAAGCACTTGTGTTGTTGAAATCAGAGACAACAGTGGTTCCACAAATACCCAGGCAGTAAAAAAAAAGTTTGTTGTCTAATTTTACCCAGCTGGGGATCGAACCTGGGATCTCAGATATGGCACTTTGAAAACTAGTCATACGACTAAGCCACTTGACTATGGAGGTTGTTAATTCGTCAACAGTGATAAGATAATATAATTAAGATTATTACAATTAGAACATAACATTCTCTATTTTTTGGTAGTAATATGACATAAAAAAAACTGTTTCAGTAACTAGAAAGCTACTAGTTACTGAAACAGATAACTGATAACTAAAAAGTGGAATAAAAACCTATTCTTCCTTCTTATTTGTGCCATTATTAATTCACAATATACAGTGCAACTAATATACCAATGGTGGCGCCACTTTTACTATTAAATTATTAGGAGTTTGTTATATTAAAAACTAGTATTTTTACATGACTGCCCAAAAAGTAGTGTTTCCCCTGTCAAGTCCCATCCCATCTCATACGAGTACATGGTTAGATACAAGTTGTCTTTTATTTTTCTAGTATAAAATTTAGCTTTCACCATAATATATTAGTGTTGTATTTTTTTCTAGTATAAAATTTAGCTTTCTCTTTAACATACTAGTTAATTATTGAAATGAGCTCATACAGTTCAGTAGTTCGAACATTAGCGCGATAAACATACGCTTATTTCATATAAAATTGAGTGACACTGACGTTTGCAGATTTGCAATGAGGAGCAGGGAACGCCCAAGCGCCTCTTTTGTGATTGTGGGCACCTGATCCATAAGCGCAGTATCCATCTGGGGCGACAATTTATCGACCCGGAGGAAATAAAAACTCTTAAATCCAGGAAGATACTAGACTTCCTGGAAACACAGGGCTTAAAGAGTTACTATAGATCTGGAGAATAAGGTGGCGAGTCACGATAGATCTTTTAGGTTGCAGCGACTACAGCTCTATCAGAGCTGCAGTAGGCCTAGCATGACCGACGAAACACGATATAGATCGCGTGATATAGCGTTTTATCGACACTCAACTGTCAAAATCCATTGTCTTTTGACAGTGAAACGTGATAAATTGCTATACCATATCGCGTTTCGTTGGTCATGCTACAAATAATAATAATACTTACATTATATATCCCCCCATACTTGATCACTGTATTTACGAAGTAACTATTATGATCTAATCTGTGACTGTATATTATAACAGCAGCAGCAGCGCCAGCGGCCGGAGCTCCCGCCCCCGCCCCCGCCCCCGCGGCCGCGCCGCCCCGCGCCCCCGCCGCCGCGCCCCCCCGCGCCCCCGCCGCCGCCCCCGCAGCTGCGGCCGCGGCCCCCCCCGGCGATAGAGTGTACGCCAGTCCGTTTGCCAAGCGACTTGCGGAGAACAGAAAAATCAGGCTTGGAGGTGAGTCGACGTTGATTGAGTATATTTGCTTTTATTTCCTACGCGCCGCCCAAGTCGGGCGAAACGAACGAAATACAACTATTACTATTTCGTACATACTTTTTTTTTATGCACAACGGGATAGTGCTTGGCCTTCACATCACCTGATGTTAAGTGACGATAAGGCCGAAGGTGGAAAAGCGGACTACTCTCGGAATCCTCACCACTGAGAAACTATGGCTATCTTACCTCTAACTGATAGAACACAACAACTTTTAAATTGTTGTTATGGCGTCAGACTTAGATAAGATGGTGGTAGCTAGCCAGGCGGACTTGAAATGAGGCCTACCAACCAAACCGAGTACAAATTGTATGTACCCCCCTGGGAATCGAACCCGGGAGCCCTACGTCCTATACAGAGGCGGTTAAGGTTAGGCTGTCATAACCTTAGTTAACACTATCGAAAATAAAGCTAAACACAAAAGCAGTTCATCAGCGTCGTGGTGCAATCACAATGTTCCGCGACACAATGCTGAGTGGAAGCCTTTTTGGCACATCCTTGTCTTATGAATAGTTTTAAATTGATTGTATTTCTTATGTGCTAAATAAATATATTCTATTCTATTCTATTCTATTCAGTTCCTTATATTTCGTATTCGATGCATAATTTATTCGTGTCGAGCCGCGCTCACGCTGGCCTTCCAAGTAGACCGCGAGTAGTAAGCAAATATAACGTCTAAGCGCGGAGTGAGCCTCCCTTGCTTGGGGAGAACAAGAAACTTTGGCTCGGTGATGAGTATAGAAGTGTCATATATTTACTACTTTTTCTCTCCGCACTCCCTTCGGCACCCACCGGTGGCAGATCGACAAACTTGGGCTTCAAGATGGTGGAAGTGGACTGAATATTGCCATATTATATATTCTGTGATATTGCTTCAATTTCTTATAAGAACATCAATAAACCGTTTATAAAGGCCTCGGCATGGATCTTGAGCGGTGACAGTTAATGCGCAGAAGTATTTTTTAGGCCTCATTAGCGGGGGACGACAGCAAACTTGCGCAGTAATCCCCTCCAATTTGTCTCAGCGCTCACGATTCGAGCCGGCCGGCGCCTATACTATGAATAGAGGCCGTTATCGGGCGTGCATTTTGCGAGCAGCTAGTCTTTAGAGATGTGGTATTTCTATTGGTTATTTTTAAGGATATCGATGTACTATGTCGGCAATAGTTTTATATTTCCTTTTTCTCGCCATTTCGCTCTGTTGTACTTTCTATATTCTTTAAGCGTCAACATTTTGGCAACAACACACAACAAAAATCCTCCAAATATAGTAAAAAAACAATTAATTTGTTTTTCATCATATTTTGTCAAGCGACAGTCTTTAAATATTTTTCATTTGTCTGACTGAATGTCTGTCATCCAATTGGTGACTCAACATTGTCGCAAAAGGTAGGCACTGCCCCGACTCAGTGTTTTGCTTTTTTTTATACGGACTTTGCGCGTAATTTTATCAAGAAATAAATTTTTAATCAGCAATCAGCACTGCATATTTTTTTATCGATATCTAAATAAAATAACCCAATAGATTTTACCACATCTCTAGAGTTTTGCTACTCGCAAAATGCACGCCCGATAACGGCCTCTAACTATGAATGTCTTTTTCAGCTCTATATCTCTATGGATAGGTAATAATAACTTTACAAATTAATCTCTTTCGTGGGCAAGATTAATGCCCATTTGCACTTAACTTGGGTTAGGCTTGTCCTAATTAAGATACACCTAAGCTTAAGAGCAGTCTAACTAAAAATTTGGTTTGCACTAACAGTTCTGTCTCAGCTGTGACAAAACATGGGAATTGCCTAGTAAAGAGAATGATAAACGAATGACGAACGATTGAAATGATAGATTGTTATTAAAAATTTAAAATTAAAAATCTATTATTTAAAAAAACAAAATCTGTTTGAATTTGTCAAACCACTGAACTATTCAACACTTGATACTGGCAAAAATTACTTCCTAAAGAGGAGAGTAGATTTACATACCTATACCTATAATAAGAAGAAGAATGTCTTTGACAAATGACAGAAAATGACATAAATATACTTTTTTATTTTGCTGTTTGTCAAGTAAAGTTGGACAGGCTAAGGAAACCTCCATGCTGTAACACAAAAATACTACTTAGGTATCGCCTAACGCGTTGGGCGCTTCCTATTCGTAAATAGTTCGTATTCGGTCATAAAGTTAGGAATGTCCTAAGTGGATTTAGGAATGGCTTAAGGTTAGTGCAAGCAAATTTTTTGTAGCCTAAACAAGTTAGGCAAGAACTTAGGCGATTCTTAAGTTTAGTGCAAATGGGCATAACTTTAGTCACTTTATTTTGATGTTTTAAGGATTTAAATGCATGATTGTTTGATCAACACTCAACTGAGCTCTGCACTGTCCCTGAATTCTTACTAATAATAATTAGCTGTCAAAATTATTTTAAGTGACTAGAGTATACCATACCACAGTCTTACAATCCATACAGTTATGAAACGAATGTACTTGTGTAGAGCAACGGCAGTCTTTTGCCAGTACAGACAAAACATTAAGCTAAGTTAGTTTAGCTAAGCTTACGTAGGTGGAGTTATTTTTCATACACATTATGTGCAGACTGCAAACTATGTACACAAGTATCAAAAATAACCACAACTATGCGAGCTAAGCTAACTTAGCTTAGTTCTGCAACCGGCTTCAACACGGGCTGCGGTCCCCAAATTCGCTTAGTTTGCGCACTCGATAAAAAGAGGCGTAAGTTAGGTCGAAGGCGGTATAGTACTTCTATCTAACGAAGTCTGTTTTGCTATGAATGTTGTTCGTACAGACTTACACTAAAACAATGTGCATGTTCACACCCAACAACATTCATAGCAAAACGGTCTTCGTGAGGTAGAACAACAGTGGCCCTACCATGAGTTGATGCAAACTGTTTACGTTACCGTAAACTATAGTTTTGTCTCTTTCACTCGCACTGACTGTGAGCAGAATATCGGATAGTTTACGGTAACGTAAACAGTTTGCATCAACTCATGGTAGGGCCACTGTTCTCGAAAGAGTTTCGAGAGCCGAATACTCGCTCTACGCAAGTACATTTTCGTTTCACTTCCATATGGATTGTAATACCGTGATCGTGGTTCAGCGCCAAGTGTACACTTCCCAAAATGTACATTCTTAGAACAGATATGAATAACTGATTTTAAAGTACCAGGATCACATAAATATGGAAATGGTTTGTTTTAATAATGAGAAACTTCTATTTTTTTTTTATATTTTGTATTTTTAAATTAAAAGAAATAAATCAAAAAATCTTTTTAAAACCGGTGTACATTTTGGGAAGTGTACATTTTGGCACTGAAAGGAGATCGTGCTGTCAACAGGGCAGGGCTCAGGGCTGTACGGGTCAATGAAGAGTGGCGATCTGTCAGGTATGGCGGCGGCGGCGGCCGGCCCGGCGGCGCCCGCGCCCGCGCCCGCGCCCGGCGCCTCCTTCGTCGACCTCCCGCTGTCCGGCATGCGAGAGACCATCGCTAAACGATTGTCCGCCGCCAAGCAGACTATACCACATTACCAACTCAGTATCACCGTCAACGTTGAGAAGACGCTCGCTATGAGGAAGGTTGTCAACGAGAGGTTGGCCGCTGAGAAGTCGAATGTCAAGGTGAGAAGTGGTTAGTTTTATTAGGTAATCGATCGCCTGGCGCCTCCTTCGTGGTCATCCAGCTGTCCGGCATGCGGGAGACCATCGCTAAACGACTCCGTTTAGCGATTGTCCGATCCGTCCGTCCGACTTATAGTCATAACATAACATAAGATGGCGTTAGTTATCGTCTACATGTTTACTTAAAGTAGAGGGGGCGAGCGGGAGGAGGACGTCCGAACATGTTTCACTAAAATTATATGCGAATGTCAAATTACTTATCCATTATTATTAAATTACATTAAAATTATTAGGTACATTGTTATATTAATTATTATTATAAATTTTAAACATGCCATAAACGTTCCACGTCAAAAACATAATATTAAAATAAAGTAATCATTTTAAATATTCTTCCAACAGAATAGAAGGACTTTTCCTGTAGCCACAACTTTACGGTTCTACGGAACCGTAAAGTTACCGTTAAACTCATCAGGGAGCGCATTATAGTAGTTTATGATACAAGGTTGGTAAGGAGGTTTTAAAAAACCTTAACAACCATGTGCCATACTACGTTTTTCAATACATTTGCGAGAAAACATTATAGGTACTGCTGAAATTGTAATTTATTCATATAATAACTGTAAATTCTAAATATTTGTGCGCGAATTACGCAAAAACCGCTAAACGAATTTTGATGGATTTTTCACAATTTAGTAGATTGAGGTCCAACTTAAAATCTAAGCAATGTTTCATCAAATTCAGGTGAGTGGAACCAGGGAAACAGCTTGAACTCTCCGTAGTACTAGCTTTCATACACTAAAGGGGTCATTTTAAACTGGTTGCAATATTTTTCTACTGTCCACGCGGATGAAGTCGCAGGCGGAAGCTAGTAGAAAAAAAAAAAAACGTTCGTAAACAAAAACGCACGGCGTGCGGTAAAATCAACTTTCCGCACGCTCGACTGTTATCGTAAACTTACATTTTCGAGCAACTGTATTGAAAAATACATTGACACACCTGACCCCATTTGCACTAAACTTAAGAATCGCCTAAGTTCTTGCCTAACTTGTTTAAGCTACTCCTAGCAAAAAAATTGCTTGTACTAACCTTAAGCCATTCCTAAATCCACTTAAGACATTCCTAACTTTATGACTAACGCCCAACGCGTTAGGCGATACCTAAGTAGTATGTTACAGCATGGAGGTTTCGTTAGGCTGTCCAACTTTACTTTGCAAACAGCAAAATAAAAAAAGTATTTTTATGTCATTTTCTGTCATTTGTCAAAGACATTCTTCTTCTTATTTTTGGTATGTTGAATAGTTTAGTGGTTTGACAAATTCAAACAGATTAGATTTTTTTAAATAATAGATCATAAACAATTTATCATTTCAATCGTTCGTCATTCGTTTATCATTCTCTTTACTAGGCAATTCCCATGTTTTGTCACAGCTGAGACAGAACTGTTAGTGCAAACCAAATTTTTAGTTAGGCTGCTCTTAAGCTTAGGTGTATCTATCTTAACTAGGACAAGCCTAACCCAAGTTTAGTGCAAATGGGCATAGCCGCATAATTTTTACTATATCTCGTTGAAACCAATTTTCGTTGAAAGTTTTTATTAAGATCTATAGTATATTTTTTTTTTAGATTTTTCACTCTCTTATTTCAAAAGTTAGAGGGGGGACATTTTACCACTTTGGCAGTGTTTATCTTTCAAAAGTTGTCTAAGAGGAACCTCAATGTCATTTTTAAAGACCTATCTATAGACACCCCACACGTATTGGTATGAAGTTTTTTTTTCTGTTTCAGTTCCATGTATGGGGAGCCCCCCCTTAATTTTTATTTATTTTTATTTTTGTGTTAAAATAGTTAAGCGGTTAACAGAATACATTTACCTACTAAGTTTCAACTGTGTAATCCTAATACTTTCGGAATAAAATGGCTGTGACATACGGACGGACAGACAGATAGACATGACGAATCTATAAGGGATCCGTTTTTTGCCATTTTGGCTACGGAACCCTAAAAACCAATTAACAATTGTCGTTTTTTACATTATGATATATGCTACGCAGTTCATTTAAAATAAGACAACCCTAACGTTGCGTCGCCAGAAAAGGTAAGAGCACGCGATAGAAAGAGAGGCAACTACTAGGTGAACTGCGCGACCTGAATTGCACTTTATTGTGTCGGAGCAAAAGTCGCTATTTATTTAAATGACTTTTCCGCGTGCTGCTTCTGTACTTGTACTATTACTTGTTCTGTGGCACAGTGATATACCGCCTGGCCCAGCGATTGCGGAGGTTGAGCAACTTTCGCAAGGGTCAGTCATGGGATGGGTGACCAAAAATTTATTTATTAGCTCCTCCCTGCTTCGGAAGGCACGTTAAGCCATTCGTCCCGGCCCCTCCCGGCTGCATTTGCAGTCATTAACACCCACCAATCTGCATTGGCCCCGCGTGGTGGCTTATGGCCCGTCCTCCTTACCCATCCATAGGGAAGGCCTGTGCTCCAGCAGTGGGGATATTAATGGTCATGGTCATGTTCATTGGAAAATACATGTTCAGTGTGTTCTTACAGGTGTCAGTGAACGACTTCATCATAAAAGCGATGGCTTCCGCGGCGAAGCGCGTGCCGACCGTGAACTCTCACTGGATGGAATCTTTTATCAGACAGTATGTTGGGTTATCTTATCTATGCTATGTACAATATGACAGTTGAACATATGACTTATCTTCAAGCCAGACCAAACAAAATTAATCAGCTCTAAATTGAAATACCCGAAAATTTTATCATTGCTTTATTATTTTGCTGTCTACAGAAGTTATCAGATTGATATAGAGCAAAAATACTTATTTCAGCGATTTTTTTTTACTTTTATTTGCTGAATTTCTAATTTCTAGACATTCCTTTCATTCCTGGGTCTGCGAATTTCAACTTAATGGTCGGAGTGAGTCTTGCTGACCAAATGACAATAGTTCTGCTTTTCTAAGGCTTCAGAATATTGTTTGATTACCCAAAATTATTATTACAATGTATGTTTGTAAATGCATCCACATTTTTGCCTCTCCCTCTTTACGTGGAATTAGTTTCCGCTTGCGATTTGGCATGGAATTCCTTTTTCTGTAGGATTTTCAATGATCAAGATTTAGCATAATGTCATTGAGGGTTTAGTTTTCTATTGGTGAAAGAATTTTTTAAATCAATTGCCCTGCTTCAGAGATAATAAATAATAATAAAATAATAAGATGATTGTTTATTTTCTCATCACAAATAAAGGACTTAAGTGGTAATTAGAAGCTACATATGGAAGGTTACTAAATTTGTGAGGGACTGGTGCCCGAAGTAGGTTTCAGAAAAGAAACCTGTGACACAGGTCGCCAGGCCCACCCACAAACAATAGTTTTACCGTATGCATTATGTAACTTGATACTTACACCTAACGGTAAACAAAAGTAAATTATAATTACAGGTATGAAACTTAAACAAAACAATGTAAACTAAACTATAGTAAATACCCCAAAGCTAAGATGTATAATATAAAAAAATGAGTGTAGGTGAATGTGTGTTCGTGTTTGTATGGGTGGTGTGTGCATGTGGCTGCGTGAGATCCAAACTTACTAATATTATAATTGCGAAAGTCCTTTTTAGGGTTCCGTATCAAAATGGTAAAAAGGAACCCTTATGGTGTGACTCAGTCTGTCTGTCTGTCACAGCTGGATATCTCGAGAACTAGTAATGGTATTAACTTGAAATTTGGAATAGTTAAAGATGTTAGATGACGTTTGTCCAACTATTTTGCAAATAAGAAAAGCAGGGACTATGAAAAGGGGTCTTAAAAATTTTAAGTGGGGCGACTAGAGCATGTGAGGTATCATATGAAAGAGCGCTGTTTGCACATTTTAATTTTTTTTCTTTTTTTTAGACCGCATAGTTTTCGACTTATGATGAAAAATGTAAAAGAAATACCGTTCCCCCCCTTATCTCCGAAGTTTGCAAATAGAAAAATCTAAAATAATCCTATGTGATAGTAGTTTATGTAAAGATTACAGGAAAAATAAAACGATGTCTCAATATAACACACTTTTTTAGAAATTCAAAAAACAAAAAAAATATTATTTCCTCTACCAGTCAACAGATGGCCCTGACCCAAGAAAAATAATTTAGTTCCACTAACGGTCAAGAGATGGCTCTGGACTAAGAAAATAAATATAGTTCCACTGTCGGCCAAGAGATGGTGCTGACCTAATACTGCAATAATAATTTTATTATTCTACAGCAGGCTCTGCAGTGTATTTATTTTGTGGTACAGAAATCCTCGGTGCGCGAGTCCGACTCGCTCTTGACCGGTTTTTTTGTTACGCTTTCACGTCTTAACTACTCAACCGATCATCATGAGCGTACATGTTGTCAAGGGTACAGAGAAGGACATAGGGTACCTTTCATCCCGAAAAGGGTACTGTTCCAGAGGGATAGAAAAATAATTGTCCACGCTAGTATTAAATAAATATTCCTTCTCCTACGTAGGTTTTCAAACGTGGACGTGAGCGTAGCAGTGGCGACCCCTACCGGGCTGATCACGCCGATAGTGTTTAACGCGGATTCGCGCGGCGTCGTGGACATCTCCAAGGAGGTTAAAGCGCTCGCGGCCAAGGCCAAGGAGGGGCGCCTACAGCCGCAGGAGTACCAGGGGGGCACTATTACGGTGTCTAACTTGGGAATGTTCGGTGAGTCTTGTTTCTTTTCTAGTTAAGGCGAGGCCAGTTCACGATCTGATGAAAAGTCTGATTTTTGAACATCCAATGTGAAGAACTGATGTAAAATTCTACTTCACAAAAATTACTGTAGACTGAAAAAGAAACAAAGAAGCAAATTAACCGAACAGAATATTGAAAAATGGCATGGTAACTCTGTAAAAAAATCCTGAATAACACCATAAAAACTTATAAAAATATATTTCAAATCGTCAGATTTCGTAATTTTCAACGACAGTGATATGATTTTTTATGCAAAAAGGATAGCTTTTTATCGATCTAACACAATAACCGAGTACATTTTTAATAAATGATCCAGTATTTCAGAAATCAATAAAAATGTACTAAAATTCGTCAAATTTCTGGCGAAGCGTCAATTAAATTTATGCAATATTCAACCTTATTTTAAAGACATAGTGAAAGAGTAAATTTCGTGAACTGGCCTCGCCTTAAGTAATATCGTTTTGTTTTTATCACAATAAAAATAATAAATACTGAACGTCAAGATGCAGAATGGGTACCTATCGTGTTTTTGCTTTTCTTAGAAATGACGTTGACATTTATTTCATTGCAATAAAGTTGAAATTGTAAGTGACTTTAAGGCCAAACCACTTTTTGTTAATTGTCTTTCTAAGTATATTATATAAAATGTAGACAATTGTTTCTGATGCCCATTCTTTATTTTAAAGTACTGTAAATGCTTGGACAATTTCACACAGTGTCATCTAGCCCTAAACTAAACAAAGCTTGTAATATGTGTGCTAGGCTAGACATTTGATATAAATACTACTTTTTATACTTTTTTAAATATATTCTTATTATTAGTCATTGTAACATTTAGACCTGTCACAGAAATTAAAATTTAATTTAATTAAAATTTCTGTCCCGCCGGGAACCGAACCACGGTTTTCTTGCGTGGTAGACCGGCATGTTGACCACTGCATCACTCAGGTCTTATTATGACTGTATTGTTATCTAGTTTTTGAGTAAATAATATGGTTTTTGGGAAAATTATGTCCCATTTTATATGAGTTTTGCAATAGTATGAGTAGTGAGTATGTATTCTAAGGAGTTTACTTGTACTATTAGAAAAGTCCATTGCATTTCAATCTATAATTCAAATTATCACAGAGTATGTCTGATTAATTTATTAATACATTATCTATTAATTTTCAGGTATCACAGCATTCAATGCTATCATCAATCCTCCACAGTCGTTAATTTTAGCGTGTGGTGGTCTCCAAGAACTAGTTATACCTGACAAAAACGACCCACGAGGGTAAGCTTTATTTGATTACTCTATTTATTCTAAAGGCTATTAAAAATCTATCCGGTTCGAAGGACCATAACTATTTTCGAGCATTAAAATCCTTTGCTCATTCTATATCCTATTTCTTTTGAAATAGTTTAGGGTACCGTATTAATGTAAACATTAAGAGGATCTATATCATTGTTGAGGATTACAACGGGGGTTTTAAGAAGCTTGTATAGTTTTAATGTATTTGTCGTTTGCTTATTTCATTAAGGGTTTTCTTCACAATCAAATAGTTCTTAGTAGCTTACTTGACAGATTATTTGACATATTTTTCATGTCACAACTGTCAAATTAAGCTACTCAGAAATTACTTTTTTTATTGTGAAACAGGCCCTAAATAACGTAGGCTTCTTTTATTTCCCAGTCAAAAAGAAAACGTTAAATTACATGAGCCGAATTATAAAATATGAGTAAACGAGTTTTATTATTGCTATTCAAATGATGACAAAAATAATTGCACAAATAAAATTAATATAGACGAACTTTTCGGCTTTTACCCTCACTGTTTTTTTTCAGGATTATGTCATAGCCAAGACTAGCCAGTCAGGCGACTCTAGATTCTCGTAAAGTACACTCACTGACTTCACTCGCGCACGCGTACGAAATTAAATGAGAATAACTGAATTTTAAATAACTTGTCAAACTTTTTTGCGAGGCCCACTTAGGCGAGAGGCCGTTAGCGGTCGCCGACGCCTAGCGTCGCCACTGACAATTCATTCCACTCGCTATACTATACTCCCATTCACCATCATCATATCAGCCGCACGACACCTACTGCTGGGTATAGACCTCCCCTCAGGATCTTCACGACGATCGGTCCTGCGCTGCCCGCATCCAGCGGCTTCCCGCGACCTTCACCCTCACGTCGGTCCACCTTGTCGGGGGCCTACCCACGGAGCGCCGTCCGGTGCGCGGTCGCCATTCCAGAACCTTTCCGCCCCAACGGCCATCGGTTCTTCTCGCTATGTGTCCCGCCCATTGCCACTTCAGCTGAGCAATCCTTCGAGCGATGTCGGTTACTTTAGTTCTCTTGCGGATCTCTTCGTTTCTGATTCGATCACGCAGGGAAACGCCGAGCATGGCTCTCTCCATTGCACGCTGGGTGACCTTGAGCCTCCTTATGAGACCCATAGTTAGCGACCACGTTTCACTGCCGTAAGTCATCACTGGCAACACACACTGTTCATAGACTTTCGTCTTGAGACACTGAGGTAAGTCGGACGCGAAGATTTCAAATCACATTAAATAACAATTTTTTCTTTCAGTTTCCGGACAGCGAAGTTCATAACATTCACGGCGTCGGCCGACCATAGAGTGGTAGACGGCGCGGTGGGCGCGCAATGGATCAAGGCGTTTAAAGACAACATGGAAGATCCCTCAAACATCATTCTGTGAACTTGAACACACAGCTCGTAGCGATTTGCTAAATGGACTAGACTATGTTTACTGCGGTTTTGTTTACTAACCCCCTTATTAATAAACGAAGAGTAAGGCCTAAATCCAAATCACGCCAACAGCACTTTTAACGCTTAATTCATTAAATGCAGTAGGTACACAAATACCCTATTTTGTGTAATATTTTGTAACTATTTAATTTGGTCGGATTCGCGCTAATAGCGCTAATAGCGCTGTCAGCGTTCGGAACGCGGCCTAATAATATTGTTAAGCCAAATTTTTGGTTAGACCAGGTGTAATCCTACTCTTTGTTATATTATTAATAAGGCCGGGTTTATTTTTCAATCGCCAGATGAAATTTAACCCATGGAATAAATTATATCCTTCCTTTCCATTCTAATTCGTTGTTTTATAAAATGGATATAGTATGTTTCAGGGATGGGGAAATAGATTTAAGAAATGGGCCATATAAAATAATCACAGCATTTACGCGGGCCAAGGAGCATTTATTCTAAGTAGATACCAAGAATAATCAAGTATGTATAATAGAATTGTTTTGACGTGCTGAAAATTTTGACTGTTCAAAAGGCTCCAAGTTACTTGAAGTAGCTCGTAACATTTCCCCATTCCTGGTATATTCCATGGGTAAAATTTATTTTAAAAATTTGCCCTAAATAGGACATTATAGGGCGGGGTCGTTGTATAAATGGGGCCGCTACACTGTCTGATTTAAGATGCTTGATTTACTTAGTTCGATATTGAGTTCTGAAATAAATAGGCAGGTCGGATCGAAACGTGTAACGATAATGAATAGGAAATATGCCAGATTTTTTCGTAGAAATTATCTGATTGATTGATTGAAACCTCAGTTTATGTCTGCCCGATGTGTTTTTAGAATTCTGTTTATTTGTAAAACACAAACTCTAGAATACACTAAACTTTTTCTATACCATTTCCAAATTGATAAATCTTTTATAATTTTTTTTGTACGCATCTCTGTTCCCCGCCCTTCTCGTCTTATTCGATATTATATACCAGTGGAAATAAGAGCTTTTTGATACATTTAAAATAAGCCATACCTAATTGTCGTTGGAACACACATGTTTGATATTTATTTACATTTATTTTTTTGTTGTTTACCATTTTTGAAGTAACTTGTAAATATGATGAATATTAAGTGGATTTTTTAGCATATTTTTTTCACCGACATGGACGTAATTCCAACATGCAGCTTATGGTACCCATTTGATTCCAGTTAGCAAATTGTGATGAGTTTATTTTTCGATGCCTGCCCTGTGGCCCTTCGACTGATCGGAATACGCTACGTTTCGCGTATATTGTTCTGATTCTGTGAATTGATGATAGCCATAACATGTAATGTATGATATAATTGATGATATTACTTATTTATTTACGTAGGTTTAGTCGAGTCGTTCCGCTCAGCTCGAAGCACCATCAGCAGTCATCGTTAAATGATCAATTATTTATTTAGTAAATTAAGGATCGAGTATATTATTTCAGAAGCGAAAGGCATAACTACAAATCATGGTAGGTGTATTTGAAATTTTCGAAATGAACCAATGTTTTAGATGATGTATATCAGGAGTGTATCAGATAGAAAAGCATTTTATGTAACGTTAGCTATTTTGGAATAGAGATCTACACAGATACTGATTTGATGGGAGACGATTACAAGAAATTACTCGATGTACCTAATGTAAATACAACAATGTTATATGGCGATAAACTAATAATTAACACCCGTACAATTGTTAACGCCTTTGTTTTGATGCTGCCAGATGATTCTATGAATGTTAGTTGAATATATTTTATTTACATAAAAAGTTTTTCAATTTTAAACCTTTTTTACTAGAAATTAAGACTCTAATATTTGCGACTATGATAGTGAATTTTAAAAGGTGGTTCGTTGAGCTCAGTAGCGCCACCAATGGAAATAAATCATTTACGTTGTATCAAGGGTTTAGATTAAAAGTTTTGATGATTTTGCGAAAATAAAAGACTAAAATGCATTTTCTAAATATAGTTTCAAGAACTCAAACTTAAGCAATAAGTCGTGCATGTCACTAGTGCCAAAAGTGGCCACATTTAGCAATATCCACATTCATAACTTATTGTTTATATTTGAGGCCATGAAAAAATATTTATAAATTGCACTTTACTCTTTTATTTGCGCAAAATATCCAAAACTATTCTTAGCCCTTGATACAACGTAAATGATTTATTTCCATTAGTGGCGCTACTGAGCTCGCCGTACCACCTTAATTGATAGCAATAGCGCACTTATAAACATTAAGGTCATTCAGGACCGCGGGCATGGTTCAGAGGTAATCACCAGTTAACTTACTTGACAGGAAAAAGCTAGCTAGCACCGATAACACAGGGTGCGATTGATTAAGTATGTCATTGATTATGTCAGAGGGCAGTGCGATTTCTTTCACCTCGCGTTACGAGCTAACTATTACTACATGAGATGAGCTCAGTAAGTAAACTACTGGGCACTGAGCAAGTAATTCACTCTACTGACTACTGGGACTCCTTTGTATCCATAAAATTATATGTACCTACTTATAGTTATTCTCTTGTATAATCCGCGCGCGATGAGAATGGGATGAAACCTTGTCAAAGTAAATCGAAAATTGTTTAAGTACTTGTTTTGTTACCTACTTCCCAGCAGCAAAAGTTCCCTCCACCTCAGATACGTGACACCGTGGTTTTGGACATCCCTGTGGCTGACCGGCGGCGGCGGCGGCGGCGGCGTACCGTGCGCGTCTCAGTTTGACAAGGATCCATCATAAACTTATTTATGGAATATTAAGTTTATTATTAAGTTTTTAATATTAAGTTTTCCATTCCATCCCATTCTCATCGCGCGCGGATTTCAATAAGTGAACTCTTTGAAGGGTTGATGCTCTAAGCTTTGAAGCCTTTATCAAGCCCAAGGAAATTAGATGAACTTACTTATAATTTCCTTGATCAAGCCGTCGTCATTGCAACATGACATCATGATCAAAGAGAATGTAATCACTACGTTTTATCATGACATGCATAGAGGAAAGTAAAAAAATGGAATGACATATTAATTAATAAACTTTTAATGTCAGTCGGCCTCGAAATACGTGCAACTGCAAAATCAAATTATTGCAAAATAGGTATGTAGGTATTTTTTCATTTAAACCTAACTCAAAATCTGATGTCAATAGGCCATGATTTATTTAGTGGGCTACTAACACTACTTCCTTTCTTTGACTTCCTTACATAAAAGTCAACTTACTTATTATGACGATTATTTATGACCAAATTATGACATTATAGCTAAGCTGAGATGACCAAAGAGTTAGAGATGACAGACACTTCATCAAACGACGTATCTTCCGAGGGTACCGAAGTGAAGAAGCCAGTCAAAGAAATCCCCATCGTGCACGACGCAGGGTTTTTTGAACACAGCACTGGAGACACGTATGATGGGTTTTTCGAAGCTAAGAAGAAAGACAGGGTTGCCAAAATGCATGGTTAGTGCGAACCCATCATACGTAACAATCATACTTAACTATGTGAATGTAAAATAAGGGGACGCTTAGTTGTTGGTTATCCATTACCTATAACGAAATCTCGAAACTATAAAATGCGAAAGTCGGTTTGTTTTTTTGTTTTCAACACACTTGCTCGTAAAGTGAGCCTTATTACATCGCTTTTAGGGCCATAAACCGAGCTATAACAAACGCGTGCAATAATATATAAAACACTAGTTCGTAATAGAATTAACCCTACAAAGTTAAATTAGTACCTTACTACAAGTTCTATGCGAGTAAGCAGAGCATTCCTAATTTAGCCGGATAATACAGTTTTTTTTACAACAAAGAGGTTTTATGATGCTGAAAATTCATATACATTCTTGGAATAAATAAATGTGTAAGTCCTTAATTAAGTCAAATAAATATATAATTATTATCAAATTATTCATAATTCACAATATTTTGTTATAAAATATTAAAATATTTGCATTTTGTCACTTAAAATTATAATTTTGAAGTATTAGTAGTAGGCTGTATGCTCCTCACCCCTTTGATCGCAAAATATTCTTGCGTTGGACGTGTGAAAAAAAACAAAAAAAACATGCGCGCCTTTTCCCATAATTATCATATTTTGTTTTTGCCATATTTGTTGCTGTGTGATAAATTACTTTATTTTTTCCTCGCAAATGTGTTGAAAAACGTCGTATGAAACTCGTGAGCTCTTGCTCATTGCACACTCGGCTGAGTTACGCCCTCGCCTGCGGCTCGGGCTGCAACCCACAGCCTTGTGTGCAATGAGCAACCTAAGCTAACTTGTCTCATAATGTACTATTTCAACACACTTGCTCGTAAAGTGAGCCCTAATACATCGCTTTTAGGGCCATAAACCGAGCTATAACAAACGCGTGCAATAATATATAAAACACTAGTACGTAATAGAATTAAACCTATAAAGTTAAATTAGTACATTACTGCAAGTTCTATGTGAGTAAACAGAACATTCCCAATTTAGCCGGGTAATAGAGTTTTTTTTAGTAACAACAAAGAGGTTTTATTTTATGCTGCTGCAAATTCATATACATTTTTGGAATAAATAAATGTGTAAGTCCTTAATTAAGTCAAACAAATATTTATTATTATCAAATTATTCATAATTCACAATATTTTGTTATAAAATATTAAAACATTTGCATTTTATCACTTAAAATTATAATTTTGAAGTAGTGTGTGCTCACTCATCCCTTTGTTCGCAAAATATGTTTGCGTTGGGCGTGTGAAAAAAAAAAAAAAAACTGCGCGCCTTTTCCCATAATTATCATATTTTGTTTTTGTCGTATTTATTGCAATAAATTTTTGGTCACCCATCCCATGACCGACCCTTGCGAACGTCGCTTAACTTCAGCAATCGCTGGGCCAGGCGCTAAACCACTGCGCCACCGAGCTCCTCCATCCCTCCTCCTCCTCCTCCAAAAACCATTATAAGTACTTAATTACTTGTTGAAAAAGTCTGAAACGGGTGGTAGGAAAATATAGACGATTCAAAATTTTGACTTTGACTTTACCAAATCGAAAGCTTGATCAGCCCTATCTACTTAGAATGGAAATAAAACAACTAGGTACGATTTTTCATGACTTTCAGTAGGTACAAAGCGAAGTTAGATAAGTATTATAGTACATATACTGATTCACTACACACATCACATGACATTTATATCAGTATCAATGAAATCCATGACGAAGTAGTTCATGCCCATGCCCACTATGGGACCCATAGTTATTGCTTTTGTCCAACGAAGTGTGTCAAAGGTTCTTTACAATCTAATGAACCGAATCGCATTACAAGCCCTCCCATTTAAGTACCTACAGTCCACGAAGTCATGGTCTAATTTTTGACAATGGTCATTCTTATTGCCGGGTTAGTTTGTAAAAAAACTGTTTACTATAAATGTGAGTGTGAGTGTGCTAGAATTTTACGTAATCATACTCGTATAGTGTAGATAGTACTAAGTAGACACGTATCTTCGATCGAGTTAATAATTGTAAATTTATCTATGCTAAGTATTTTCTTCTGCCCGCGAATCCATCCGCCTTAGAGTTTGCACTTTTCGTGGAAATTCCGGTGATGATTTCGGAGAGCCATTCAGTCAGACAGAGATAGGCGTACCTTTCTAAATATTTACACTATGCTGCGGTGTTACGTTACGTCGCTTCGCATCGTAAAATTCTGGATTGGCATTGATGTAGACTAGATACGTGTCTTCGTTCTTGCGATGCGTCGTAGCGCATACTGCAGGTACAAAAAATTAAAAGTAAAAACGAACTGCCAGGGCCGGGCACCTACATCACTGCGGAAGGGGACACCTACACCGGTGCTTGGGAGGCCGACAAGCTAGGAGCCAACGAGGCAGTCACCATCCTGTATAAGGATGGCGCCATGTACGAAGGAACTTTCCAGAACTGGTCCTACCAGGGGCGAGGCAGGTACAACTTACTAATTTACAATGAAATGTTTTAACACAGCGTCTAACTTGTTAAAATAAAGTTTCGTTTGAGTGATATTTTGAGGCAAAAGTGGGAAACCATAATATAAGAATTGATCAAAAGTCCATAGCACGCTTGTCAATGTCACATTTCAAACAACTTTTAAAGGTAGTGTCTTTTTTAGAAAAAAAAAACAAAGTTGAAGAAAATAATAAGGTAGATATTATTATTATTATAATTTTATTTCGGAAAAACATCCCATATGTGTTAGTAACATGATAGCATGGTAGATACCAAATGATATGATGAATTGATGATACTTAAACAGGTGTTGCTTAAAATGAATAACTTTCTCCAATGAACATAGGTCGAAAATAGTTTTTTTACGTCTTTCCATACTAGTAAGTCGGTCAGCTGACATACATTTTGTATGGGAGTATGTTTTTTTTTATTTTTCTTGAATTATTGACTTGTTCCTTGGAGAAAGTTGTTCAGTTTAAGCAACACTATCACCTGTTTAAGTATCATCACCATCATTTGGTACCACCTTATATGTATATACTTAATATAAACATTACCCTGTCTATTACTGTTGCTACAAAACGCTTCATCCTAATGACGCTCCATCAAACTTTTCATCACATTTTCCGTATCCAGGTACTACTATCCCGATGGAAGTATTTTGAAGTGCGACTTCACCGATAATTCACCACTAGGACCACTTTACCTTGTGGACCCAAACGGGCACGTGTGGCTCGGCAAAGCGGAGCTGGGTTTCGGCTGGTTGAAGCCGGTCAACCATTACTACGAAATGTTGGAGACCACTCGGGAAATGACTAAGACGAAGAAACGGCGGAAGACTATTAAGAAGGATTAAATATAGAAAGAAAGATAAAAAGAAGAATCCGAAGTTGACCAAAAACACTGGACGATTCACTTTCGGTTTTTTTAAAGCGATTTGTTTTCTTCAAGAATTGTACATTGATTCAATGTTATGGTCAACATTATTGCAATAATTTCGACTTAGGCAAAATTTCGTCTGCAAGACTAAATAAATACCTAGGGATTTCTCAATCTTAACCCAAATTTCTTCTGTAATTATTAATGTAAAAAAAACTTTATGTAGGTAAGTACCTATTAAAAATTTAAATGACAAAATAGGTCATTTTAGTAAGATTATTTTTGTTGAACAAGAGGTATTCATTAAACGTTTGTTTCGTCACCAGTGCCAGCCTTTCATTTGTCGTATCTGGGCAGTTACAATCATTAAAGTAAACACAATCGACAGCCGAGTGCGGACGGGGAGTGTTCGGGTTTAGTAACAAGCAACAGCAATAGAAAGATAGCGCCCACTAAATGCAGGAAAGCTAACTTTTTAGTAAAGCAAGGATTTAAGATAATGAAAGAATGAAAGGCGATAGCCTTTTTAGAGAATTAGGACATAGATTAATTCAACGTGGACATGATCGTCGCAACGGGTCATACTTGGTTCAAAGGCTTTCCCTGGCAATACAGCTCGGCAACGCAGCCGGTATCTTATTATGGGAACCTTAGAACCGGAGATGACGCGCGGCGGCCTCTTAGACTATCCCCCTTACTAATAAAGATTGTATTGCAGATGCATAGTTACACAGTCTTTTGTCACTTTCTTTTCAATGTCAAACTCAAATAGTTTGACAGAGAGTAACCATTGTGCAACTATACATCTGCTATACAATCTTTATTAGTAAGGGGATAAGTTTTAATTTTATTATTTCAACATGTGGAAGTAATTAAGTAAATAAAATATTCACGTAAGGAAATGAAGTTCTAAGTGCGAGGTGAAGGAGATTGTTTTTTAAAATAGAGGGTAAAGGGTGTAAGGGGTCAGAAGTAAAAATTACCTTTTTAGTTTTATTGTTCAAAATTGCTTAAGAAAAGACATCAACGAAATTACAACCATTGTTAGAGTTGGGGTTGGGGGCTAGAAATTATTTCCACAACTTCATGTTATTTATAGTATTGGTTTATTATTATTATTATAGCATAGCGAAAGATTATTTCAGCTGATCCGCTTGTCCCAAGTAGTATAAGTTGACGTTTTCCTTATCAGGGAATCCCCATAGGGACGAGTGGAATCCCTTTTTCTATTTATTTATAAAAGTATGTAGAGATTTATGAAAACCTGTAGCTTAATGCATAGCATTCGTATCGCTTGTCAGTGTGCCAAAAGCTTTTCCGTTACAGCCCGCTAAGCACAGTTAGTCGCTCCTCCGTTAAAATACACACTCCACGCGACACTTGAGCATTCGAACCCACTTATCTTAACTTAAAGCGCATACAATCGGATGCAATTGCTTTTGACACTGCAATGTAACAAGTTACGAGGTCGTATTTTGTGCGGCTCTTTCTAATAAAACCTTATACGTCATATAGTGTAGCAATTTTTTTGGTTCAATCCATTTTTTTATTACATGCGTGATTAGACGTAGTACTTATAGCAAAAAAAATTTTTTTTCTTTTTTTTCTCTGTTGCAATAAGCTAATACAATGAAATTATTCCCAGCAAGTTATGAATATCAGTATGAACGTAGTCAAAGGTAGACAGCCTGCCGCCGCCTACGTCAACAGTTGTGTCATCCTATTTGTATTAACATTTAACACTGCGATTAAAAGGCATATGGCCTCGACTGTACGCCTACTAGTTGCACTTCATTGACCACATTAAGAAGACCTGTAGCTTTTAACAAGGTTGCTACAGATCGCCTCAGACGTAGTTGGAGATCTATCTATAGAACTTACTAGGTGGTTTGCGACCAAATTTCTACCGAGACAAGGATACGTGTTGTCCAGGCGATCGTATAGCCCACGCTTTATTTCTTTCTTTAAAATCTTATGCTGACGTCAAATGAGGGAAACGAATGCTGACGTCTAATGAGGGAAACGCTCCTGGGAAACGAATGCTGACGTCTAATGAGGGAAACGCTCCTGGTGTAAAACTTTGGGACAACATTTATTTTAATACACATCACCGGCGGCATAGCGATATAATCTTGTTGCTACTGAGGTTGAGTTGACAGCACAATGGCCCGAAATATATAATTAATTCTGCAAAACCTACATGGTTTTTTATAAGCCGTGTGAATTATATTTGCATTTATTTTCGTGCCAAGTTTTCCCCAGTCTATAATCCGTGTATAATTCGTACCAATATTCAAACGGTAATCTTTCTAATTTTGTTTGAATGCTAATGTTACTTTAAAATTAATTCAGCAATAATTTCATAAGCTTGCTTGCTTTCATCTTTGGGCGTGAGTATATGTATGTATGTATAGTTATATGTATGTTTGTGATTGACATTATGGCATTTTGATTTCATCGTTCATTGCTTATTTTTAAGTTTTCAGATAGAGTGTTATAGTACTTCTAACGACAATACCTACGAGCTGCGATCGTGTTTTGTTGTGGTTATAGGAGTGGAAGGTCAGAGTATGGTGGCTCGTTGGACGTTAGGAGCGGCCGACTGCGTGACTTGGTGCCATGTATCTTGCAATGCCGCATGTAATTAGTAATTAGCCGGATTGTCGCGAAGGACATGGATTTTGTGGCGTATTCGTATAGGATCGTTAATTTGTGCGATTTTTAAATGGCCAGTTGCACCGGCTGCTTGGTACCTACCTACTTGATATTTATACTTGGACGAATTAATATTTATATCAATGTTGCTCTATAGTAAGGAAGGACCTACACTACACCTTACGAATACCTCTACTATAGTACTTATTACACATAAAGTGCATGTGTATTAGCTCTACTCACAGACCATACAACAAATACCCCTTTTTACCGACTTCCAAAAAAGGAGGAGGTTCTCTGTTCGTCTGTATATTTGTTTTTTTTATAATACTACGTGTTACAAACCCCTAATGCTGAATATGGTGGATAACAACTTTAATAAACCAACTCTGAAAACGCGAAAAAAATCAGCTGTTTCATAAAAAAAATAACGAAAATATCAAAAACCACATACCAGGTAATTTCCAAACGAGATTTATCATTTAATCAAATCGATAAACTACACATCCTAAAATAAGTCAGACGCACTAAATAATAAAACGCCACAATCAATCTTTGTGCCTCTCCATAGCCGTCCGCGTCGATCAGATTAATAAAATATAGAAACAGTTCAAAGTCAATTTTTAATTCGTACCACCGAATCAATCTTGGGTGTTGGCTCGTCCGTCGCAATCACGTCCGATGATCGGGCGGGCTTGAACCCGTGACCCTGTCTTCATTAGGTCCCGCCCGAGCTTTCACCGAGATGTTTTTGTTTTGCTGGAACGTGCCTCTATGGATTAATATGTTATCTCAGACGTTGATTTCGTTACTGCATGCTTCTATCGGTCCTTTAAATCACTAAATACTTCGATCAGTATGAAGATACTGTAACTTACTTTGTCGTATCAGTTAATAGAGAAACATATTGACACAGTTATCCCGACTAAACTGCTATAATGGACTGAGAAAAAGCAATATTGATGGTTACCTACTTATTTATTTACCTATAAAATTGGTATTTGAAAATATCGTTTCAAACTATAAAATAATACCTACTTGATTAATAAATTAATTGATAAACTCTAACACTAGAGGTGGCCACTATTCCTCATTCGATAAGAAGAAGAATACCTACTTATAAGAACTTAGAAGTGATTTCTATATTTTTTTTTTTAAATAAATTATGTACTTACCTAACTATGATTTTCATTTTCTCTCAAAACTTGTGGTCACTTGAGAAAAATTGCTACGATTTCCAGTTATCCACCAATTCTATCATTATGTATTATTTTTTGGAAAATCATTTGACTACCTATTTACACTGTGGTATTAGATAGGTCAACCCTCGAATACGTCGAATAACGTGCTGGTTTTCATTTATGTGAAAGTCTATTTTTATTTAACCAATTATAATCTTTATCATCGTAAAATGATCCAAACGTTGTACCAGGCGACTAATCTCTGTATATGACACAAGCACACACAATTCATGTGCCTATGTAATCTCCTATATAGTCTAGATCCACCCACTTTATTTGGTTAGATATCATTAAACTCTTTTATTCTTGTTTTGGAAACTTGATAATCTTGATTATTTCCGCGAAAAATACAATATGAATCGATCAATTACGGAGCGTGTGGGCTAGAATTTTGGTAAGAAACATCTAATTTTAGTTTTTGTAAGCATGAATAAGAAAAAAATTGCTTATAAGTATTTTTACGATCGTCTATCTAATCTAAATGACGTTGTTTTATCCACGGAATTAAGATTTTTTTGGCCATTAAATTGTAAGAATTTCCGGATTCGAATTTCGGTGAGATCATGGCCACAGTTTGGTGAACATGCGTTAAACACAAACAAAACATCTTTCAGACTTGTTTGTCTTTTCTAATAAAATATTATTTAGTCAAAGTTTAATTTTATGATGGTACGGCTAAGCTACACTACTCTACCACTATGCTCTACAAAAAGATAGAAAATTATGTAAATATGATTATTTTGTGTCCGGGATTGTTTACCTACCAGATTATGCCACACAGAGAAAGCTTATCAGATGGCAATAAATAAAGCCACTATTGTGTTTCGTTGGTCCGCCTAACCATTTAAGTAATTTGATTAAATGTTTGATTAATTGTTACTGACGAAATCACCGATCACTACTAGCTTTTCATATTTAAAACCTGATTTAGACACAATTCAGTAACAATGTATTTTCTTAAATGTTGTTAAATTGTATTGATTTATACATAATAATATTAGATTTATATCTGAATAAAGAAAAGAAAAGAAATACTCTAATCTACGCGCAGGTTGAAAGCAACGAGTCTATTCTCGTAATACTAGTATTCACCAAAACAAGATGCAATAAAGCGAGTTAAAAACAAATAACTACTACTTACAAGTAGTTACATTTTCTCGCTTTTCAGAAAACGCTTGAATGAAAGCCACACGGTCCACAGAGTTGTACCCGATGCCGCGGCGGAGAGACGCGCGCGCCCGCGCCGGGCCGGCCCTTATCTCTTATCAGCCCTTATCATTTACTCATCGCGAAACCGATCACCTCAATACACGCGAATAATCACCCAGATGAGCTGGAAGCGATCATGTATCGGAAAGTGGCGTGTTTGTGTGTGGTTATTGTGATTTTCTATCTGGGATATGTAGACGGTCAAGGTGAGCTATTGTTTTTTTGTTATCGTGAATAGGTAGATAAGAAAAAGGAAAATCGAAACGATTGTATACAGGCAATATTGAATATTAACCTACTCTACACTGACTTATGTAGATAAATTGTTTAAATTAGTACAAAATTTATTGTTATAAGATTTTCAATTTTATTTGTAGTTAAGTAAAGTAGAGTTAAAATAAGAAAATGCCGATAACTCTGCAATATAAAATATACAGGAGTCCAGAGTTTCAGACACTCAGTTAAATGACATATAATCTGATATAATATCCTAGTACCTATTAGCTGTTAACTTTACCCAGCAGTGATGTCACAAAGTGTTCAAGAGTCATGTAAACGCAACATTATGGCATTAATAAATTAACTTTTCACCTTGAGGCTTCGCTCGATGCGTCATACGAGAAATGTAACGCACGAAACAACGTTATTTTAAACATTAAAGATAAGTAAGCAGACTTCCGAAATGTGCATGGCGTCAGACAGGTCCAATTAAAATAAAATAAAAGTCAATCCTTATCTGTAGACCAGTGGTTCTCAACGTTTTCTTGACCTGGGACCACTTAATTTTTTTGTTGTATGCAGAGACTGAAATCGATACCTACAAAAAATATATTAAAATATAAATATTAAACGTTAGGTATTATTTTAGTAGAAAATGGTTAAAGCTACACGCTAATCATTAAAAACAGGTTGCGGATCATAGTTTGACTTTTGGGGCCACTGGTGCATGGTCCGCAAACCACACAAACCCATGGGATCCATTTTTTTTCCGCCTCTTGACTCCCATGGGAACCTCAGATTTACGTGTCCCTCATAGGTTGGGAACCATTGCTGTAGACACGGACGTAACTTCAAAAGATTTATTTAATGTCTTAGCGTAACCAAAATAACCGTAGCACGTGCCAACGATCACCTGTTACGGGCATTAGTTTAACTCACATGGAAACATCCCAGTCGGGTTTGACAATTTTATTTTTAGCTAGAGCAATGGTGGCTTCTCTCGGAGTGTTCTACTCGAAATGTAGCTATTAACGAATGCGATAACATGCAGCTGAAAAAACAGTTTTCAAGATAAGTGTTCAGCGTGAAATATAGACGTACTTAAACGTAGGTTTCGTTTTGTTGATTTTTTTAAGTTGACCTTTTCATCATTACCTTACTTAAAACAAAGTATACAAATATTTGAGCATTTAATAATAGATATAAAAACATATGAGCAAACGGTTATTTCCTGTTTTTTTTACTGGTAATTCTCAAGAGAGAAATTTCAGCAATTTTTCACCAAATCCAATTTTACTCCCATAAAAAAGGATTACTTATTAAAAAAAATACAGTTAAAGGACTTCTCTGAAACTCCATAAATTAAAGTTGTGCAATTATTTATTATGTCTACGAAAGTTTTCGACCACCTCCGTTGGTGAGAGAAATTGTTACTTAACAAGATTTATTTATATATTTGACAATCACCAACATAGTGTCCATTAGTTTAGAATCTTGAAGCCCATACTCATTACTCTTAAACCAATACAAATAAGGATCCCAAAGATAATTCGTCGATTCTCTTGGGAAAAAACTCTGACAATGAATGACACGACAGACTCATTTTTGTCTTCGATCTCTGTGGAGTCAATTAGATACGTTAAGTTCACTACGGAGGTACTTACCTATAAGTGGGTTGAATAGAAAAGGGCACGGCATCGGCGTCGGTCGGTTCACCAAAAACAATGCAGCGGTATCTATTGCATGCATTGAATATAAAATGTCTAATAGCGAAGGTTCATCAGAGGAGTTACTTTGTAGTTAGTGGAGTAGATAATGAAATTTCAACTAGTAGTTACAAAATTTCTTGTATAATAAACTTTTAATATAAAAGAAATATTTAACTTTTCCTTATATTTTCTATTTTCTTACAAAAGTAGAAGGTACGATCTCAAGGTATAAGCTACTGAATAAAAAATAAAGGTTCACTGGCGTTCATTTACTTATGTCATCTGGCGTTCATTTGCTTATGTCATTTTTTGTCTACTTAAGTAAGAGTTAGGACGTAATATTTTATTATTTTGACTTTGGATAACTTTAGAGGAAAATCCCTTGTCTTCACTTAAAAGGCCGGTTTTCCCTCCAGCTTAATCAACGCCAGTAACAACTTTCAACTTAACCGATAATGAATTTCATAGGAAATTGAGTAAGTTACAACAAGATAAATGTTAGCAAAGAAAGATTTAGTTAGATAGGCCTGTTGGAGATTAACCTCTGACCGTAATTATCGGCTAACTCTCGTTAATGTAGATATAGTTAGTAGAAAAAGTTAATTTAACGTAATTATTGGGTGTTGGCGCCTTGTGTGATAACATCGGTTGGGCAATACTCTATTTATTAGCCCTAATATTGGACACGTGCTGTCCTTAACTAGATAATCATTGAGTTATTGAAGAATAGTATACTGCGTATGAATGATAGATAATATTTAATACTAAAATTATATTTTGTTTAACTAAGTATTTAAATTAAAACTTTGACATTGTGTTTAATGACAAATGAAAAAAAAATGTATGCCATAATGGCGGAAACCAGCTGAACAAATAATATACTCATACTTATATTTTTCACAATAACCTTATTTAGGGTTTTACGATAAATATTTAAATTTATTTTATTTTGATTTGATATACCTACTACCTACCTAAGTTAAGTACATAATTAGCTTACTATAGCAGGAATAGCAATACGTGAGTGAGTTTTTATTAGTTCGGTCACTGAGCAAGTAGGTAATCACTACGTTTTAAGTTCGTTTCATAATCGTGTGTTAGGAACTATGGATTGCGAAAGTAATTTCTTTTAGTTAATTCGGATTTTATTTTTTACGTATTTTTAAGTGATATATTTTTAACTATTACCTATACACAATTAGCTTGTATTATTATTATTCAATTAGTATTTTTTTAACTATGTAAAATGGTTAACACACTATTTGTCATAGGCACAATGAATTATTTAGGCACTGTTGGTAATACGTATCGATGTATCGGGTCGGGTGACATTAGTTAATCTACCCGGCTCGTAATCTCGTAACGCCCACACAAATTGTGTCAACACTCTTCACATTTAGTTTGTGGCCCATTTATATGGCACTTACCAACATCAATTCGTTTGGTGGCCCATTTATGGAACTTGTAACTCTATTTACTTACCTACTTAGAATGAAAAATTAAAATTTCATTAGGTACAAAAAGTAAGTAGAGCAAAAAGTATTGTACTCTGTTTGAAGTTGCAAATTGAAAATAACCTACTTACATAATAAGAAAGTTACTAATTTAATTACCCTGTGATACTCGCATCAATGGAGCGACATGATTTTTGCTAATCTAGCCCTGTCGTAATTTGGTGTTATTGTAGGTACAATAACGCCCGCACAAGTGTCAACACTTCACGCTCTTACACTTTCAGTTTGTGGTCATTGATATATCAAAACAAAGTTTAGATGCGTTACCCGCACTCCACAATGGCAAGACGAAAGTAAGGTAATTGCCCGACTTTCAATTAGTCAGGCACAGGCTCGTGACACGTAAACACACATCACTCTCGTCAGACAGACACTAAAAAACCGTGACATTCTGATCAAAAATGCCTTCCTGCGTCTTTATACGATGTGCAAATTATACAGCAACAGTCAGAGATCGGAAAAATGTTTTATTTCACACGTAAGTACTGTATTTTACTGTATTTTACTGTATAGATTATCAAGTTCGATTCGTAGTATTTGTTATATGGTCTGTGGATTCGACGGTCGAATTTAAAAGGATGCTCTATTAAATATCTTTCTAAAATTTTACTGAAAATCATCGTAAGTCGAAAAGGAATTGCCCGAATAAAAATTCGAATTTCTGAGTTACGAACATATAATTATGTTCGTAACGGATATCCGTGTTCTATTAGGAAGGTGGGTAGGTAGGTAGGTACTTTATTTTGAATTGTTCCTCGTTTGCCCCAAAGGTTCGCCCCACATTCCAAAATTTTCCTGGTTCGCCCCACATAAATGCAAAGTCTTGTTTCGCCCCACATTACTAAAACTGAAAAAGTACAGTCAATTTGGGGCTTATTTAGATTTCGTTACTTAAGGCGGTTGTATGATTGAAAGTTGCGCCCTCATAGGTTTTTATTTAATAAGTTATTAATAGAAAAAGATTTTAATAATGTTTATCGTGGAGATTTTAGGGCACATGGTCTAGTATTTTTCGAAGATCACTACATGCCCTCGTAGTCATTGGTAGAAGTAGATAGCAAATGTGTCAAAAACGGCCACTTTTAGCAGTTTTGCTATCTACTTCTAGCAGTGACTACGAGGGAATGTAACGATACCGTCTAAAAATACTAGACTGTGGGCCTTAAAATCTCCACGATAAACATTTTTAAAATTGTGTATTAGAATTATAATATTAAATATAATTCACCGCGGCGCCACTTTCGCTCAGGGTACCACCTTAAGTCAGTTACCTACATTCTCAGCTCATTCTAAACCACCGGTAGTGAAGGGCTTTAAATGCAATACATTAAACATACCGTTTCTAATATTTTATGCGATGCATGCTTCAGCATTAAAATAATCAACATGCACCATGACGTGCTTTATGCATGCATGTCCATTTTATTAATGATGAAATTACTACTTGCGTACTACTTGTGCATTTGTGCATCTATAATTTTATTTTACTAGAGCCGCAACGCTTGCAACCACCTTGCAACCAAGTGCTAGAAAAATATTGAAGCTGTGGTATTTGTTGCTCTTCCATTGTTTTGTTTCCGCATAACTGGGATGTTAAGTTCGAGGTAAAAGTCATACTACGGGATTTTTTTTCTAACAAAATGTTCTATGTTGTTAAACATTTATGTTTATTTATATGTTTGTAGGCTTTTGCTTTACTAAAAAACTTTTAAAAAGTATCCATACCTACAAGGTACCTACTTGTAGCAAAAGCTGTTCATTGGTCAACACTTGTTTCGAAACGCTGATTAGGTTTGAATAAAAAAAATCCCTCCGATTTGCTCTTTATTCAATAGATGACTGGTTGGTGCTCGATGCATGCTAGCTTGTTGAGTATAGTCATCGTCCAGTGGTCAGTCACCAGTCCCGTGTACATCTCATCGTGGTTAGGTCTCTCTGTAGTACGGGTCGGCGCACCAGCGGCAGTGAGGCGCGGCTGACAAGCACGCGCCGCACTCCTGGTGGTCGATGCACGCTAGATTGTTGAGTAGTCATCGTGTAGTGGTCAGTCACTAGTCGCGTGTACCTCTCATTGTGGTTGCACCGCGAGGCCGCGGAGCTGCTGTAGTACGGGTCGGCGCACCAGCGACAGTGAGGCGCGGCTGACAAGCACGCGCCGCACTCCTGGTGGTCGATACACGCTAGATTGTTGAGTAGTCATCGGCCAGCGGTCAGTCACCAGTCGCGTGTACCTCTCATCGTGGTTGCACCGCGGGGCCGCGGAGCTGTAGTACGGGTCGGCGCACCAGCGGCAGTGTGGCGCGGCTGACAAGCACGCACCGCACTCCTGGTGGTCGATGCACGCTAACTTGTTGAGAAGCTGCTGTCTTGCTGTAATCAATGATAAAAAAATGTCTTATAACTATCTAAGTACACTCATAATATGATTGGCATGTGAAGAACATAGTCGACTGCAGTGACAGTTATTTTTTATTTTTATTTTTATATTATAGCATCAAACAGTAATATCTAAAGCATACGATATACATTGTAAACATTAAAACAAAAAGACCTAACAGTGCCAAAAATCTAAAGATTTTATAATTTTTATTCCAATCATGAAAAAAAATTCTTCAGGTCAGTGATTCCAATGCAGACTGTACTGAATCTAGTCCATGTGTTATGATCACAAACAAACAATGCAAGCACATGTTCTTTTATGTCAATACGACAGATTGAACAGTCACAGAGGAAACTTACGTAGATAATAAACTTACCTTATTAACTTTATGTTTTAACTACTGAATGTACTTTGTAATTAGTTAATAAAAATATAACTAAAAAAAGTTTTTTTTTAAGTATTGTTTTTAGTTTTTTAATTTTCAAAGTAGAGGCTTTAGTTTTTAGATGAACATCAGTCTTCATTATTGCATACCTAATTATTACATGTTCCATAACATAATGGACCACAAACATTGATATATCAAAACAAAGTTTAGATGCGTTACCCGCACTCCACAATGGCAAGACGAAAGTAAGGTAATTGCCCGACTTTCAATTAGTCAGGCACAGGCTCGTGACACGTAAACACACATCACTCTCGTCAGACAGACACTAAAAAACCGTGACATTCTGATCAAAAATGCCTTCCTGCGTCTTTATACGATGTGCAAATTATACAGCAACAGTCAGAGATCGGAAAAATGTTTTATTTCACACGTAAGTACTGTATTTTACCGTAAAATGTATTTTCGTATTTTGTATTACTCTAATCGGCCATTTTTTTACAAAGAGCGAGACGCGCCAATGAGCATGCAGCGTATCAGACGAAACTTATGATGTCTGTTTATCTCTTTCTAACGACAAGGATTCCGTATGGTGGCGTTCATTTTTGTCCCACTATTGATGTATAATGTCAATGTGTGTATCTGCAGTACCTGTCGCTGTTTTAAATTGCATGATGTTGGCGCATAACGCATCTAAACTTTGTTTTGATATATCAATGTTTGTGGTCCATTATGTTATGGAACATGTAATAATTAGGTATGCAATAATGAAGACTGATGTTCATCTAAAAACTAAAGCCTCTACTTTGAAAATTAAAAAACTAAAAACAATACTTAAAAAAAAACTTTTTTTAGTTATATTTTTATTAACTAATTACAAAGTACATTCAGTAGTTAAAACATAAAGTTAATAAGGTAAGTTTATTATCTACGTAAGTTTCCTCTGTGACTGTTCAATCTGTCGTATTGACATAAAAGAACATGTGCTTGCATTGTTTGTTTGTGATCATAACACATGGACTAGATTCAGTACAGTCTGCATTGGAATCACTGACCTGAAGAATTTTTTTTCATGATTGGAATAAAAATTATAAAATCTTTAGATTTTTGGCACTGTTAGGTCTTTTTGTTTTAATGTTTACAATGTATATCGTATGCTTTAGATATTACTGTTTGATGCTATAATATAAAAATAAAAATAAAAAATAACTGTCACTGCAGTCGACTATGTTCTTCACATGCCAATCATATTATGAGTGTACTTAGATAGTTATAAGACATTTTTTTATCATTGATTACAGCAAGACAGCAGCTTCTCAACAAGTTAGCGTGCATCGACCACCAGGAGTGCGGTGCGTGCTTGTCAGCCGCGCCACACTGCCGCTGGTGCGCCGACCCGTACTACAGCTCCGCGGCCCCGCGGTGCAACCACGATGAGAGGTACACGCGACTGGTGACTGACCGCTGGCCGATGACTACTCAACAATCTAGCGTGTATCGACCACCAGGAGTGCGGCGCGTGCTTGTCAGCCGCGCCTCACTGTCGCTGGTGCGCCGACCCGTACTACAGCAGCTCCGCGGCCTCGCGGTGCAACCACAATGAGAGGTACACGCGACTAGTGACTGACCACTACACGATGACTACTCAACAATCTAGCGTGCATCGACCACCAGGAGTGCGGCGCGTGCTTGTCAGCCGCGCCTCACTGCCGCTGGTGCGCCGACCCGTACTACAGAGAGACCTAACCACGATGAGATGTACACGGGACTGGTGACTGACCACTGGACGATGACTATACTCAACAAGCTAGCATGCATCGAGCACCAACCAGTCATCTATTGAATAAAGAGCAAATCGGAGGGATTTTTTTTATTCAAACCTAATCAGCGTTTCGAAACAAGTGTTGACCAATGAACAGCTTTTGCTACAAGTAGGTACCTTGTAGGTATGGATACTTTTTAAAAGTTTTTTAGTAAAGCAAAAGCCTACAAACATATAAATAAACATAAATGTTTAACAACATAGAACATTTTGTTAGAAAAAAAATCCCGTAGTATGACTTTTACCTCGAACTTAACATCCCAGTTATGCGGAAACAAAACAATGGAAGAGCAACAAATACCACAGCTTCAATATTTTTCTAGCACTTGGTTGCAAGGTGGTTGCAAGCGTTGCGGCTCTAGTAAAATAAAATTATAGATGCACAAATGCACAAGTAGTACGCAAGTAGTAATTTCATCATTAATAAAATGGACATGCATGCATAAAGCACGTCATGGTGCATGTTGATTATTTTAATGCTGAAGCATGCATCGCATAAAATATTAGAAACGGTATGTTTAATGTATTGCATTTAAAGCCCTTCACTACCGGTGGTTTAGAATGAGCTGAGAATGTAGGTAACTGACTTAAGGTGGTACCCTGAGCGAAAGTGGCGCCGCGGTGAATTATATTTAATATTATAATTCTAATACACAATTTTAAAAATGTTTATCGTGGAGATTTTAAGGCCCACAGTCTAGTATTTTTAGACGGTATCGTTACATTCCCTCGTAGTCACTGCTAGAAGTAGATAGCAAAACTGCTAAAAGTGGCCGTTTTTGACACATTTGCTATCTACTTCTACCAATGACTACGAGGGCATGTAGTGATCTTCGAAAAATACTAGACCATGTGCCCTAAAATCTCCACGATAAACATTATTAAAATCTTTTTCTATTAATAACTTATTAAATAAAAACCTATGAGGGCGCAACTTTCAATCATACAACCGCCTTAAGTAACGAAATCTAAATAAGCCCCAAATTGACTGTACTTTTTCAGTTTTAGTAATGTGGGGCGAAACAAGACTTTGCATTTATGTGGGGCGAACCAGGAAAATTTTGGAATGTGGGGCGAACCTTTGGGGCAAACGAGGAACAATTCAAAATAAAGTACCTACCTACCTACCCACCTTCCTAATAGAACACGGATATCCGTTACGAACATAATTATATGTTCGTAACTCAGAAATTCGAATTTTTATTCGGGCAATTCCTTTTCGACTTACGATGATTTTCAGTAAAATTTTAGAAAGATATTTAATAGAGCATCCTTTTAAATTCGACCGTCGAATCCACAGACCATATAACAAATACTACGAATCGAACTTGATAATCTATTGTAGGTATTCACCAAACTAAACGAATAACTTTGTATTTCCGGAAGAGAAGTGGAAGCCCATTATCTTGAGTGTTCGTGTGGGGCGCACGAGCTATTCTCTAAAAAGCGCCGATTAACTTTGCTTCCTGAAGTTGGTACTTAAGTTTTTGTGTATTGTAATCCTCTGGTAATAACGATGTTTTCCTATAACACTTAGAAATACATTGAAAGACCTTTTAAACCCAAATTTTATTTTGACGTACCAATTAGACATTCCATCCGATCTCAGCGTGATGATCTATCAATCCGACCAAAGGGCACATTTCCCAACGCGCAGTCAGCCGACGAAACATGTTGAGAGTCGGATGCGCACGCGCTATTCTTTAAAGGGCGCCGACTTTATATTTCTGAGCCTACTATGAAAAGCCAACCACGATCCGAAGGCGTTTGTTCTGCTTCGTCACATTATCACTTTGAGAATAAGGTTCAAAATAAAGTGGTTCGTACGCTGGATCGTCCAATTGTCGGAGTATTTTTTTTATACCTAATAGGTCCTCTGTTCCCACGTTCGGAAGACTGGCTAATCAAGAGATGGTCGTGTGATTGATTATTGATTGTGCGGGATCAATGCTTTTCAATGGATATATTTTAGACGCACGCTGCGTTAGGTAATTTTGTTGATATGGAATTTAAGAACATTTTGACATCGATGTTACATTTGTTCAAAAGTCGCTTTAACTTTCTTTTGTTTCGGGATGATGAGGATGATTTGTGAACATTATCCTATCCTACTTCCTACTAATATTATAAATGTGAAAGTTTGTGGGTTTCGATGTTTAGATGTATGGATGTTTGTTCCTCAATCACGCAAAAACTACTGAACGGATTTGGTTGGAATTTGGCACTCCGATAGTAGATAACTTAGATTAAAACATAGGATACTTTTTATCCCGATATTCCCACGGGAACGAGAACCACGCGGGTGAAACCGCGGGCGGCGGGAGATTGATTAAATTTGCTCTACGTCATATTTCCATTTTTATAAAAAAGCTCCATCTTACATTTTACCAAGTTGTTACTGTCAAGTGCTGTTCTATAAATAATACTAAGCTATCTGAAAAGTAGTATTAAAGATTTTCCACGCTACATAGTGACACAGTAATTGCAGATAATGGAATTACCACAGTAAATAGACTTACTGCGGACTTAGAGTTTCTAATTCTGAAAATTATTGCGTGTAACTAAATATTGCCCCTTATTCACTGCGTGGCGGATTTGAGCGGATTATTCTGTGAACAAACTGTGCTGTAGGTAAAAGTAATGGTTAATCAATTGTTCCGTGTAATTTTAAACATATTTCATATTTATTTGTATTTCAATTTATCAGGGCGAATTTAACTAATATAAGTAAGTATATACAGAGTTTGCTTTAGATCATCAAAACCTTTTTTTTTCTTTTCTTCTATTTTCTGGTAAATAATAAAATAGTTAGTATTTGTCCAAACTTTTTAACGGTCGGTTTCGATAACAGTTTTCTCTGAAAAACGAACAGTAGAAAATTATAAAAAAACATGGTGTTCTTGTGTCTATATACCTAATCTATTTAAGTTTGAAATTCTTGACGAATCTACGAACACAGGTAGAGTTTATTTAACATCGTCAGAATGCTACAGTTTAAGCAAAGTTGAAAATTAATGCAACCAAATAAAATAGTAAGTTTTCATACTGACTTTACCAGGAAGCCATAGATAGGGTATACACAGAATAACTCAACGGTTAGCGGGAGTGCATCTCGTAAACCAGTGTGTACTCGTATAGACGCTAAAATTAGCTTACTGGAGCGAGAATCTGACTAGTCGTTATGCTTATATCCCCTATTATGGTTTTACGGCCTTCTTTGACAGATAAATGCTTCACGATATAGAACGATATCACATTTTTTTAAATATCTGAAACATTCTCGTGACTGTGAGTGCGTTGAACTCTTTTTCGGTCAACATATTTTTTCGATGCAAATATAGGTAAAAGGCAACTAGTTATCTCTTTCAAATAATCGGAAAATATTTTTTTAATGTTTTACGTAATAAATTAACGAAGAATTAGATTGATCATACTCGTAATGGGTCATATAATAACATAACCCTCGTCTTCGCTTTTGGTGTTGTTCGAAAAAAACCGTCTCGTCTTCACTTTGAATGTTGCTTTTCGAATTGACAGTTAGATTGGGAATAAAAATTAATTAGAATTGCTTTTATTTGGCGACTAAAAGTTAGAAGATACGTTAACTAAACAAAAAAGTAATCAGATATTCTTTTCTGAAACTTAAAAGAAGATAAATAATAGTATATTTTTTTTATATTACTTTTTTTCAGTCTTGTCCAAAGCGGCTGCAGCCAGGGTCTGATCCAGAGGCCCCACCCACCAGTCTGGGAGGTGGTCTCCAACCAAACCCTGCAGGACGTCCATTCTGACTCCCCGGAACACGTCGTACAAATCCAGCCGCAGAAGATGCGCCTATCTTTGAAACCGAGTAAGTTTGAATGCTTTCAAAATAGGAAGAGATCGAGTTTCTACGAAAAAGTTTTGTGTTAGTAATGAAAGGAAAGAGGAACTGTGTTGGTTACCTATAAATAAATAGGTCGGATACACAATATAAACAAAATTACATAGGTACTAACTACACCATGGACGTCCTACCCACGTCCTGGGCTGGGCCCTATTTAATGACGTGACAATTGTCAATTGTCATGACAATTTGGTTTACATTGCAGTGTGGCGTTGCGTAGTTTGTTCTATTTTCAAATTGATTGATGCAATGGATATAAAATTGTCAAATATATTATAGGGCCCATTATTACGATATCGTTTTATGTGAATATAGATAATATGTTGGTGTCAGTGTCCTATCTTTGTCGGTGTCAGTAAGTTTCAGATGAAAAGCATTTTTTTAGAATCAAAAAGTTTCTGATTGCTACCTATATCTGGCATAAGTTTTCCTAGTATTTTTCTGGTAAACTTTTTCGAAGAGAATTGTTTTATATTTGTTTTTGATAGCACAAGTTTGAAGAATAAAGAAAATAATATTATGATTTTTTTATTTTACCTTGTTAACTAAATATATTTATTTATATTATTATCGCGATAAAATATCAAACATACGGCTGAACACGAAGTTCCTTTGCATTTACTGATTTAAAAAACTGATTGACAGATTTGACAGACAGTGACAAAGAGTAATCATACCTTTGTTTTTTTTGTATTGAGCAACAACATAGAAAGTCTTTGGAGCAAAGGCATAACCTACGCATACAGCGGTAATAGTGATTTAATGTACTATGCTGTAAATTAAAAATTTAATTTTTTATTTAAATTAAAATTAATCATTTTAAAATTCCGCAATTTGTTATTCCTGACTCCAAAGCCAAAAGCTACCAGAAAATATATAATTCACAACAGTTTTGGAAAAGTTTACCAACCCCATTCTACCTATAGATAACGCCAAATCTGCTAAGAACTAAATATCTATGGAAACAAACTGGTTCGAGTCCCACCTGAGTGGTTGGAGATTTTAGAGTTGCTTTTTTTTCTATATAAAATAGCATTTAGAATGCAAAAATCCAAAACATAACAATTAAAAAAAGGATATTAAAAAATACGTGGAAGTTACGATATGATACACACACGCCAATATTGAATACCTTCTACAGACCATAATAACCAGTTAAAGCGAAGCAAATATTGCGCTTCAATGTTTACTTCCTCGTTTCCAAAGGGTACGCAAAGTTGTGAGGTCAAGTTTCGTGTTTGGGGTTAAGCGGAGGTATTTAACTGCTGGCGTATGACGTATGACGTCCTCCACGTGACAGCCGATGGAGTGCGGGCTAGGCCAGGGGTCATAGAATATGATTTTTAAGTTCTTGGGTCACACGTATGGGAAAATATTTTTAAACCTGGAATTTTTGTGGTTAGCGTTAATTGTTGACGTTCGTGCTTATTTTTGTGTAAAGTTGAAATGCAGTTCAAAAATTAGTAAGTACCTATCGTAGTAAGTACCTATTGCGTTACCAGTCATAAGTATTAGCAATTTTGTTATCAACAGGACAACGTTTAATAATAATTTTATTCCTCTATGGAGTAGTTTAGGTTTACACTTTTGTGACAATAGCTGATATCCTAGAGTTGGGCTCTCATTCTTTTTTATATGAAAACCATATTTTTTAGACCTATAACAAAAACTGATTTAATTTTATGGTGCTATTTAGTACTCACGACGACACTATTAAAGTTATTTTAACTTAACTTTTAACTTATTTTTAACATCAGTTTTAAGTGAAGTCCTCACTTAAAACTGATGTTAAAAGTAAGTTTTCAACACACTTGCTCGTAAAGCGAGTCCTAATCCTAATACATCGCTTTTAGGGCCATAAACCGAGCTATATCAAACGCGTGCAATAATATATAAAACACTAGTACGTAATAGAATTAACCCTACTAAGTTAAATTAGTACCTTACTGCAAGTTCTATGCGAGTAAACAGAGCATTCCCAATTTAGCCGGGTAATACAGTTATTTTTTTTAGTAACAACAAAGAGGTTATATGCTGCTGAAAATTCATATACATTTTTGGAATAAATAAATGTGTGAGTCCTTAATTAAGTCAATCAAATATTTATTATTATCAAATTATTCATAATTCACAATATTTTGTTATAAAATATTAAAATATTTGCATTTTATCACCTAAAATTATAATTTTGAAGTAGGCTGTATGCTCACTCACCCCTTTGTTTGCAAAATATTCTTGCGTTGGGCGTGTGAAAAAAACAAAAAAAACCTGCGCGCCTTTTCCCATAATTATCATATTTTGTTTTTGTCGTATTTGTTGCTATGTGGTAAATTAATTTGTTTTTTCCTCGCAAATGTGTTGAAAAACGTCGTATGAAACTCGTGAGCTCTTGCCTATTGCACACTCGGCTGAGTTACGGCCTCACCTGCGGCTCGGGCTGCAACCCACAGCCTTTCGTGCATTGAGCAACCTAAGCTAACTTGTCTCATAATGTACTATAATGGCACTACTCCAACTATTAACTCGACAACACCATTATTTAAATGCAATTTTTGGAAAAATTAAATAATCTTTCAGGAGAAACCAGAAAGGTGAAGTTCTCATATCGGCCGGCCAAGAACTACCCTTTGGATCTGTACTACTTGATGGATCTCACGTGGTCCATGAAGGACGACAAGGACACCCTCGTCAATCTGGGGGATGCCCTCACTAACACGCTGAAGAATTTGACTGACAATTTCAGGTATTTTTTCTGGTTATGGTCAGGTTGTGACTAAAAATCACGTTGTTGCGATAGCTTTATGTTCACCGAAGTACGTTTATTTATGTTAGCTATTCTTCGCTTGCTTAGAGTTCGATTTTTTTTTGTTGGTATTTAAATATGTAGAGCTACGATCCTGATGGTGATACGTAAAAAGTACCATTAAATATAATATATCCACGCGTTTACTAAAGTATGTTTATTTTTAGAATATTTTTATTAGTTTTATATTTTTCATTAAATAAGTAAAATCAATTTTTTAAATTGATCGGCATTATTTGATGAAGATGAGCTAGAGGGTCCATCCATGAAACTTAAAAGACAATTTTCAGCACTTTTGACAAAAATTGTTAGATCAGCATTATGAGATTACATGAGATGAGATTACAGCTGGTTTTCTGGTGTGTGTTACAAAAAACTTCAAACGCCGAATATGGTAGAAAGGGACTATCAAACTGAACAACTTTCATTTACTTTACTACGGCACCAACTGTGAAATCGCGAAAAAAAAAAGCAGCTGTTTCATACAGAAATTAATAACAAAATATAAAAATGTATACACCTAAATTTTTTCGCGATTTCAGAGTTGGTCCCATAGTAAAATTTGTCTAGTTATATGGTCCATGTAGGGACACAGTATGTTCCTTAAGGTTCATATTACCGAACCAATTTTGTATTGTGTAACAGGGTGCCGTGCAGTCGTCACCGCGCACCCAACTTGTAAACGCGCCTCTCAATATTATAAAAGTTTAATTTAAATATCGTCTTTTACTCCCACTCGCGTGGTCCGCCTTGTTAGGATCCTTATATCCAACATTGGTGACCCCGAACGAACTTTAATTTGTAATACGCGTAAATAATTTGGACAATAAAATAAATAGTGTATAATTAATTAAGTTTTTAATAAAATTTCGGACAATAAAATTTTAAAATAGTGCATTATGACGGACACTGAGAAACCGGAAACGTATCAGCCTCCGACGCCGACACCATTGTTTACGCCGACTACTGACATCATGGCAATACAATTAGCGTCGCGAATTCCCGAGTTTTGGGCGGATCAACCACGCGTATGGTTTATCAGAACCGAAGCAATATTAGCGCCTCAAAAATTAAGTGACGACTCGCGCTTCGACATGGTAGTATCAAAGTTACCAAAGGACATTATTACTCAAATTAGTGATTTTTTGTCAAATCCACCTGCGTCCGGTAAATTCAACGCAATTAAAATAAAACTACTTTCACTCCTGGAAGATTCGAAGGCTAGACAAATAGAAAAACTAATAAGTGAAATGGAGCTTGGGGATCAAAAACCCTCTCAACTTCTGCGAAGGATGCGAGATCTGGCCCGTGACAAAATTCCGGATGATACACTTCGCGTGCTTTGGCAAGGACATTTGCCAAGCACAGTCAAGGCAGTATTAGCCGTGACAGACACGAAGGACTTAGAAAACCTAGCCTCGGTCGCAGACAACGTAGCTGAGGCGACTCGCTCAAGTCAAGTGGCTGCGATAACGACCACCTCTAATACAACAAACGAAATTGCGCTGTTGCGAGCAGAAATAGCGAAACTAAATATTCGCGTGTTGAACGCGGAACGCTCTCGTCCTAGATATAGAAATTTCCATCAATATCGCCGGTACTCCTCCAGATCATCTAGCCGGCACAGAAATAACTCATCGCAGCGGCCACAACGTTTAAGTCCTGGAAACCTTTGTTTTTACCATGAGAAGTACAAAGAGAAGGCTCATAAATGCGTACAACCCTGCGCATGGAACAATAATGCCACAACTCCAGCGCAGCCGGAAAACTAGGAAGCGAGGCACAGTTGTCAGCGGAAATCTGTGCCGTATCACCTTGCGCCCGCTTACGTATTTTAGACATTAATAGTGGACTTAAATTTTTAGTAGATACGGGAGCAAACGTTTCAGTTTTGCCCGTTAATCGTAATAAGTGTCGTTCACAATCACAGTGTTCGGATTATAAACTATACGCAGCAAACGGAACTGAAATTAAAACCTACGGTGTGAAATCTATGGTGCTAAACTTTAAACTTCGCAGACCGTATAGGTGGGACTTCATCGTTGCTGACGTAAAACAACCAATATTAGGTGCTGACTTTCTCACTTATCATAAACTATTAGTGGACCTTAGTGCACGTAGGTTAAGAGACCAAGTGACCGACCTAAATGTAATCGCTTCTGTGGTAAGTGTTGCTGAACCTTCCATAAATACGATTAGTCATGGACATCCATATAGCAATTTACTAAGTAAGTATAAAGAGATTACGAAACCTATGTCATTCCAGGAAACTCAATCGCACGATATTTTTCATTATATTGAAACTTCTGGTCCTCCTGTTCACGCTCGTGTACGTCCGCTACCACCGGACAGATATAAAAAAGCCAAAGAAGAATTTCGTATCATGCAAGAAGCCGGAATATGTAGACCTTCTAAAAGTCCGTGGGCAAGTCCACTACACATAGTCCCGAAGAAAAACGGAGATATTAGACCTTGTGGAGATTATCGCCAATTAAATTCTATTACAAAACCCGATCGATATCCTATTCCCCATTTACGTGATTTCACTTATATATTGGCAGGAAAGAAAATATTTTCTAAATTAGATGTGAACAGAGCTTATCATTGCATAAAAGTAAATCCTGATGATATTGAAAAAACAGCTATTATTACTCCATTCGGTTTATTTGAATTCCCTAGAATGACCTTCGGTTTACGTAATGCAGCGCAAACTTTTCAACGCTTTATGAACCATGTATTACAAGGATTAGATTTTCATTACAATTATTTGGATGATGTCATCATTGCAAGCGATAACGAAGAACAACATAAAAATCATTTAGAGATTATATTTCAGCGTTTCAAAAAATTCGGTATTACGATTAACCTATCTAAATGTTCTTTTGGTCAAAGTAAAGTTCAATTTTTAGGTCACGATGTAAGCGCAGACGGTATTAAACCTTTACAAGATAAGGTTAATGCTATTGTCAATTTCCCAAAACCTAAAACCATTCAAGAGTTACGCCGATTTTTAGGCATGGTCAACTTTTATCGTTCTCACTTACCGAATACAATGTCATATCAATCAGAACTCAATAAATATCTAACAAATACTAAAAGAAACGATAAAACAGTTATTACGTGGTCGGAAAAAGCTGAAAATGCATTTGAGCAGTGTAAAACGGCATTACAAAACGCCGCCACTCTGTCTCATCCTTACACCGATTCCACGCTAGCATTGATGACAGATGCATCTGATAATTGTATTGGAGCTGTTTTGCAACAAAAATGTAACGAACAATGGCAACCACTGGGTTATTATTCAAAAAAATTGTCTTTGAGTCAACAAAAATATAGTACTTATGATCGTGAATTACTCGCTATACATTCAGCGATTATTCATTTCCGAAAATTATTTGAAGGTCGCCATTTGATAATTTATACAGACCATAAGCCCTTATGCCATGCATTCACTAAGTCCAGTAAAGATAATAAAGAAACTCCGAGACGAGCGAGACAACTTCTTTTTATCAGTGAGTTTACGACCGACATACGATATATTAACGGTCCCGCTAATATAGTAGCCGATGCGTTATCACGCGTCGAGACTATTTTTTGTCCAACCGTACTTGACTACAGTCAACTTGCAGACGCGCAAGCTAAAGATGAATATCTATTACAGCAGATCAACGATAGCAACCAAACATGTTTCAAACAAATTTCTTTGCCTACTTGTGATAAATCAATATATTGTCATGTTACAGAAAATATTATTAGACCTTATCTAACAGAAGAATTTAGAAAAATTGCTTTTGATACAATTCACAATTTAAGTCATCCAGGCATACGAACTTCGCGTAAATTAATATCCCAAAAATTTTTCTGGCCTGGGATGAATAAAGACTTAAGTGTATGGGCTAAGACATGTATAAAGTGTCAAAAGGCGAAGATAAGCCGTCATACAATTTCGCAATTAGGTAGCTTCCCAACCGTCAATCGTTTTGATCAAATCCACGTTGATATCGTGGGACCTTTAAAAACGTCATCACAAGGATATAGATTTTGTTTAACTATCATTGATAGGTGTACACGTTGGCCTGAAGCTTTCCCCTTAAAAGAAATTACAGCTGAAGTTGTCGCAAAAACAATTTTTAACGAATGGATCGCACGATACGGTTGTCCTGTAAAGCTCACTACCGATCAAGGTCGACAATTTGAGAGCAATCTATTTTTGAATCTCATGAAATTATTAGGGATAAATAAAATACGCACAACACCATATCATCCCCAAAGTAACGGTGCAATCGAACGCTGGCACCGATCTCTTAAAGCAGCGTTAATGACTCGCCTAAATAATAATTCATGGGTTGATGAATTACCTACAGCATTGCTAGGATTGCGCGCCGCATGCCGCAGTGATAACGGAATAAGCGCCGCAGAATTAACCTTTGGACGAACACTTCGTTTACCCGGAGAGTTCTATGAAAGATCTAAGGAAAATGACTCCAGTGACCCATCTAGTTTAATTTACAAAATTCAAGAAAATTTACGTAACTTTACACCATCTAATGAGTCATCACGAAATTCGAAGAAATTCTTCGTAAATAAAGATTTAAAATCATGTCAATATGTTTTTGTTAGAGACGATGCGGTTCACAAATCGTTAAAACCGCCATACGATGGTCCATATAAAGTATTAGAGCGAAATTCAAAAGTATTTTTAATTCAATTACCTAACCGCGAGGCTCGCATTTCAATAGACAGATTGAAGCCAGCCTACATGCTTATAGAGCAAGATAATGATGTTTTTAAGAAAAATGAAATTTCAAATAGTAATGAGGTACAGGACAAACGAATCATGCCCATGAACAATAACTCATGTGAGAACCATATCACACGCTACGGTCGTATAACCCGACCGCCAGTACGTTTTAGTTAAATCTTTATTATAGTTAATTATTACCTAATTAGGTTATTTTTTATATGTAAGAAGATTTTGTTTTGCTTTTGAAATTTTTTGCGCTATAGAAACTATGTAATTAGTAAGTAAGATAACTTTACATTGTAATTTCATTTAGTTTACATATCATTACATATTTATATCATTTGAATTGTGCTACAACTAAAATAATTTTGTTTTTGTTCTGATGTAATGTCGGAAAAACAATTAATTTTATAAAAATATAACATTAAACATACGTCATATGTTGACTGGTAGAAATCGACCAATATAATTGCGATAAGTAAAATATTGCAGTCATCTAAACTTATAGTTATACTTTTTATAACTTTTTCATTTTATACTTTATATCTAGATATTAGAGAACTTGTTATTTTTCTTTGTAGTTTTTATTATATTTGATTGATATACTTTGATTATAATTACTTATTTAGAATGTTATCAATTTATTTTTACAAAAGTAATCGTAGATGTTTGCTTTGCTGTTATTTTTATTAACGATAGTACACACTACTTACTTATTTTCTTTGTTTGCCAGCACATTGTGCATTCTTAAAATAATAATCTGTTGTACCTTTTTTTTTCTAATTGGTCACTTCCCCAATTCAGATTCAACAAAAGCACTCAGTATAATATTGTAAGTTTTACAACTTTGAACATAAGTGAACTTCAAATCTCGTCTAGACCCTTTCAAGTGTGTCATAACTCTAACAAAACAACATTTTTATTGTGTCCAAAGTGAACTATTGTTTTTTGTGACTGAATCCACTCAGGATGTTTACAGTAAGTTCAAGTTGGGTCTGGTACAAAATTTATTATACTTTAGGCTTCCGTTCCCATAACATTTTAACAAGGAGCCTCTGTTCTTTCACTTAAGTTCAAATGCATTTTACCTACTTAACCAACATTTCTAATGATGACTGACGTGCTACACTATTACAATCGATAATGTTATTGTATTTCTTTACCCTAAATTTTAATGTATTTCTTTAAGACTTGTGTTATTTTTTATTTTATTTTTTTCGCTATGACGCGACTTTTGTTTTATTGTGAATTTTTTCGTGTCTTTCTAAAAGTTATTTTAAGGATAGATATTTTAATATTTTTTTGTGTTTTACCTTTATTTTTATAATTAATATATATTTTTTTTTCCTCTTAGGAGGGGAATGGTGTAGGGACACAGTATGTTCCTTAAGGTTCATATTACCGAACCAATTTTGTATTGTGTAACAGGGTGCCGTGCAGTCGTCACCGCGCACCCAACTTGTAAACGCGCCTCTCAATATTATAAAAGTTTAATTTAAATATCGTCTTTTACTCCCACTCGCGTGGTCCGCCTTGTTAGGATCCTTATATCCAACAGTCCATATCTACCATTTTCGGCTTTAGGGTTTTTTGTAACACGTTGTATACCCGTATTTTTTCTATATTACAGGGTAGGATTCGGCAGTTTCGCCGACAAGCCCCTGATGCCTTTCATCAGCGTGGATGAGAAGCGTCTGGCGAACCCTTGCGCAATGGAGGAGCATGAGTGCGAGGCCACATACAACTACAGGCACCACCTGTCACTTACTGATCAGGTACGGGACTCGGCAAATATGTAGTCTCAAAGAAACTAACGTCCCTCTCCCTCTATACAACGTGTTGCAAAATAACCCCTAATGCTGAATATTGTAGACAGGGAGAGGGACCAACAAACTGACCAACTTTTATTATGGGAAAAATATTTAATATTATATTACCAATAAGAGTGTGAGCTATTTCTTTTAAGACTTTCAGCTGACAAAAAACAAAAAGGTGCCAATTGAAAATCAGCGTCGGGTCTTACAAACCCGACACATGCTGAATTGGCTTCCTACCTGGACGCAGCCGTGAGATACGTTTTTTTTCTCTATTTTTCTTTTGTTTTTGCTTTATGTTTTTCTTTCATTAATGTACAAACGCAGCATGTAAATATCATCTCACGTCTGTACGTCTAATAAATATTTTCTTTTAAATAGAAGCGTAAAAAAATCGGCTGTTTCATACATTTTGATATTTTCGTTATTATTTTTTTATGAAACAGCTGGGTTTTTGCGCGATTTCAGAGTTGGCGCATAGTAAAAGTTGTTCAGTTTGATGGTCCCAACTACCATATTCGGCATTAGGGGTACTATTATATATTCTGTGATTAGGGGTTATTTTGTAATATAGGTAGGTATTGTAATTTTTTGTTGGTCACAAATTCTAACCCAACCGATTACGTTTCGTATAGTAACATTTGTTTTAGACTAAAACTACTTGTTTTAGAATATGAAATTGAAAATATTGGGACGTATTATCACAATACGGGACACATGCATTTTCATATTTCGTTAGAATTCTTTCAATATTTACTCTAATGGTCATGTTTAGTTAGAACCTAACTACGTTTAGTACTATTTATATGTATATTTGTACCTAAGTTATACCTATTACTCGTTAGACGATATTATCATGAAAATTGACGAACATAATTTTGCGTTTTAATAATTTTGCTATTTATTAATAATTAAAATGAATCTCTACATTGCTCTCCTTAAGTTATCAAAAGCAGTTTGATTTTGTGTTTTTATTATTTTACTCTTATATTTATTAAAATAACTCTGTATACATTGAGCAGTTATGAAACGACCGTTTCCCACATTTACGGAAACCACGTCATGATGAGAACGTTTCTTTTCAACGTTCACGATTTTAGTAACTGCATAGTTCATTAGCGAGACAACTAACGGTTTGTAACACTTATTTAAAGACGCCATCACGAAATGATCGACTTTACGTTGCCTCGTTACCGTAAACAAGATGATTCTTCCATTCATGTTAACTCCACAATGTATTTCAAATGTTTGAATGTGTTTTAGATGAAAGACTTCATAGATAATGTGAACAGAAGCGCAGTGACAGCAAACTTGGATAACGCAGAAGGTCAGCTCGATGCTCTGGTGCAGGCGATTACTTGCGGCAAGCGTATCGGTTGGTCGGCGCATAGCAGGAAAATTGTGATATTGCTGACTGATGGTTCGATACATACAGCGGGGGATGGGAAATTAGGTTAGTTAGTGATTGACCACGGCGCATAAAACTAGTCAATAAATAGTATTAAAATAAATATAGGAACGTAAGTACGTAGCGCTAATATTCTAAGGATATCTGGGATTTTCCTGAAGGTGCTTACTGCTCTTGCTATCTTACAGAATCCTCTGTAATAAATACTAAGTAATTTATAAAAACAATGGGTTGATGCTTGAAAGTCCGATGTTAAAGATAATATTTGATAATTTCGTGGAAAATACATGTAGGTAAGCATTTTCTCTTTGCAGCGGGTGCGACGAAAAGAAACGATGGTGAATGCCATCTAGACGATAACGGTTACTATGCAGACTCGGTTATATTCGACTACCCGTCTCTAGAACAAGTCTATAGACTTTTAGATAAGTACAAGGTAAAACTCAAATCTCACTATTGTTTTAGAGTAAACAATTAAACACTTGTTCAATTGCTCATACAAGTTAATTATTTGGGTTCTTTTTTTAGGTCAACGTGATTTTCGCAGTCACAGACAGCGTGAAATCTTATTACGATAATGTTCATCAATTACTAGAAGACTTTACGTATGTAGCTAAATTAGAAAGCGATAGTTCTAACATACTGAAATTAGTAAAAATGGGTTATGAAGATATTGTCAGTGTGGTCGACTTCGAAGATAATTCTAGTGAGGGGCCTGTGAAGGTAAAATACTTTACGAATTGTGGAGTCAAAGGAGGATCTTTAATGGAAACTACCAGATGTTCTGGGGTCGAATATGGAATGACTCTTGACTACGAAGCTCATTTGACTTTGGATTCCTGTCCTGAGTACAAAAAGGTTTGTGCACGGTGCATTTGAATGTAGCTTAGGTTATCTAACCTAAGCTACATTCAAACAAAAAGTTGAAAAAATTACCCGTAGATTAGGACATTTACAATCTAATACGTTCAGAGGAAGATAACGCTCGATGATGCCCTGTTTTAGAGACTAGTTATCTGAGAATTTATGTTTCAGATGACGCAAACTATCGGCATCGCCGAAAGCCAGTTAGGTCAGGATTCCTTAGAATTGGTGGTGGAACTACAATGCGGCTGCGACTGCGAGGCCGACCAAATAAAGGACATGGTGCTCACGTGCCCCAGTAATTCGCACCTCGTGTGCGGCGTCTGCCAGTGCAATAAGGGATGGTTAGTATCAACAAAGCCTAGCTTAATAATATACCGAACCGACTGACCAATAGCTTCATAATTTACTAGCTGATGCCCGCGACTTCGTCCGCGTGGATATTAGAGAAAATCCTTAGGGAATCTTCAACCAGGATCCGACCAGCCATTTTTACGCGATTAGGCGGGTCCCCACCAAGCGCGCTGCTTGATAAATTTGCCGCGTGTGGCGGCCCTCGCACAAGGCTTCCCGTTCTCGTTCCCGTCCCTGTCCCCGTCCCCTGGATGTGCGTGTCCAGGTCCAATCATGTCCACCGTGTTGGACTTCAAAATAAATGTCATTTTCGCAATCACCATCCCATGAAACCTCAAGAACGACATCCACATCGATTTTCATGTTTACTTACCCCATTTACACCTTCAAAATGACAAAATATGTGTTTGCCTATTTATTTTTACACATGCTCCTACGAATTTTAAAAGTTGTAATGTCTATTTTATATTCTTTTTCGATACAAAAGTTGTAATGTCTATTTTATATTATTTTTCCATACAAATTTTGAACCCCATTTTCACCCCTTAATCATGTCCACCAAGTTGGACTTCAAAATAAATGTCATTTTTGCAATCGTCATCCCAGAAAACCCCAATAACGACATACATATCTATTTTTGGGGTTTTTTACCCCTTTTCACCCCCATTTCATCCCCATAGGAGTTGAAATACTAACAATAACAATATGCGTTGCGTTAGATTTCTATCCATAAGCCTAAATTATAAATTTAGCGATTTTTACTTCGAAAATAAAGGATTTTCTTCAATACCCAACTTCATCCCCCTTTTGACCCCTTCGGGGGTAGAATTTCGAAAAACGCTGAGACCCGTATTTATTAATTTTCAATGGTCAGCCTGAACACAAAATGATCCTGAAGATCCTAGCTTCAAAACTGAGGGACTTTCATACAAACTTTCATCCCCTTAGGGATGGAATTTTCAAAAATCCTTTCTTAGTGGATGCCTACACTGTATAAGGTATCTGTGTGCAAAATTTAGTTTGTGCGATTGTGCGATTTTAACCTTAGGAGTGGTATTATAACGACGCGCTGTTCTGTTCTGTTGCCCATAATTAATACCTCTGTTTACTAGTTAAGTATCGTGTCCATCTCAATACAATCAGTTTTGACACCTAGGTCAGGCCCCAAATGTGACTGCTCAATAGAAGACGAGGCAGCGTCGGCGGCCCTAGAGGCGCAGTGCCGCGAGCCGAACGCGACGAGATCCATCGCGTGCTCCGGCGCGGGCGATTGTCTGTGCGGCTCGTGCGACTGCGACCGCGGCTACAGCGGTCGGTACTGCCAGTGCAAGGATTGTGAACGCAGCATGTGAGAAAAATGGCACTATACTTAGCACTATTTTTAACTAGAATCGCTTAAATACACACACACATACACACAATTCTCTCACACACACTCTCTCACACACACACACACACTCACACTCTCACACACACACATACACTCACACACATTTCATGACATCTCGTAGCTAGATTACCTCAACAAACACGCATATTAAAAACAGTTGGTTTTTCTCTATTATTTGATTTTTGTTTACTTTTTCTATTTCTTTTGTTGTAATATATTTATTTTTGTAATCTACTGTTATCCATAAATAAATAAATAAATAAATAAATATTTGACAACATCACATACATTGCTCCGACTCCAAGGTAAGTAGCTAAAGCACTTGTGTTATGGAAATCAGAAACAACGGTGGTATCACAAACACCCAGACCTGAGACAATATTGAAAAGTTCATTTTCTACATTGACCCAGCCGGGGATCGAACCCGGGACCTCAAGAGATGGTGACGCCTTGAAAACCGGCGTGCAAACCACTCGACCACGGAGGTCGTCCATAGGGAAGTAGCGGGTCATTCTCAATACAAGTTTTTGATTACTTACAGGGAAGTCTCAGCAATTTTTTGTACCTAAGATTACTGAAATAAATGAATTTTTATTTTTATTATTTATTATTTCTCTATAGAATTTCAGATGATATATAAACAGCTTTTTGGTCTAGTGGTTCGCCTACCCTTGTATCATCTGTGCCGTGACCTTCAAGATTGGTTTTGCGAGTCACATGCGGCAAGAGGGTGGACAGTCGGACTAACACCTACTGAAGATGAGACATACAACAGTCGCCGAGGACGAAATCGGCTAGGAACTGATGATGTAGAAGCAGGGGTCCTGGGTTCGATTCCCAGGAGGGGAGTACATTTGTACTTGGTTTGGTTGGTATGATAGGGTTTACTTCAAGCCCGCCTGGCTAGCTACCATCATATCTTACCTAAGTCTGTCCTGTTTCGGCAGTTAGAGGTAAGATAGCTAGTTCCTCAGTTATGAAGATTCCGAGTGTAGTGCAGAATCGGCTTCGGGCTTATCGTAGGTGAAGGCTGAAGTGCATTAATATTTTTTTTATAAAAACGTGTTTTATTTCCAGTGAGAATGGCTTAGAGTGCGGTGGAGTCGGGCGGGGCTCTTGCGTATGCGGGCAGTGCTCGTGCGCCTCGGGGTGGCTGGGGCCCGCGTGCGACTGCCCCGCCGCCGCCGACACGTGCTTGCCGCCCGGCGGGGACCTCGTGTGCTCGGGCCATGGCGACTGCGTGTGTGGTAAAGGGGCATAGTTTCTCCGTAGATTCTTAAGCTTGCTATACATGCTGAAATTTCAATCATTTGGTTCCCGCAGTGGGTTGGTTCCACTCATGATTACAAGCAACTTTTACTATGTGGCCAACTCTGATATCGCTAAAAAAAATCTGCTGTTCCATACGATATAAAAGCGCTTTATAGGTACTCGACCTTAATGTATGAAACAGCTGTTTTTTTGCGATAGATAGTAGGTATCAGAGTTGGCCCCATAGTTGAAGTTGCTTGAAATCATGAGTGGAACCAACCCACTGTGAGAACCAAGTGATTAAAATTATGCGCTGTATAAATCTATAATAGGAAAAAATCTTTATCTGCCAACTGCAGGAGGTCTCTAGCTCTAGTATTTAGTTCTGTTAAAAATTGATTATGTTTTTCAGGTCAATGTGAATGCGTGGCATCAATAGCAGACGGCAAATACTCTGGAATGTTCTGCGAGACGTGCGCCACGTGCGAGAACCCCCTGTGCGCCAACGCCGAGCCGTGCGTGAGCTGCCACCTCAACAACACCTGCTCAGACCTCTGCACGATCGGCAACCTCAACTATACTGTCAGCGAGCGGATAACAGAAGCTGGTAATTGATATTAAATATTATTTTAAATATGGATAGTAAAGCTAAAAAAAATTAACCCCTCGGCCACGATGAAATCTCCGCGCGCGCGTCCTACAGTACTATAGGGCCCGTGGGCGCTACATAAATAAAACAACCCTTGAATAAACTATTATTTTATTTAAATCTTTTTAATCACTTTCTAATACAAAATGTAAAATGCTAGAATCAGCTTCCATGGCCGCGCAGCGTGTCATATGTCTCAAATCGAATCTTAACTTTTTAATTGTAAATACAAAAACATCGCGGCACCACCGCAGTAACGGCCAGTACGCGGGCATAGACACCACAGTACCTACTTCAAGATAAGAATGGGCATCGCATCGGCTAACTTCGTATTTTTGCTTTTCTTATAGAAATGACGTTGACATTTATTTCATTGCAATAAAGTTGAAATTGTAAATGACTTTTAGGGCCAAACTACTTTTTGTTATTGTCTTTGTTATTCAATATTCATTTATTGCAAGTCACGAGTTAGTTAGACGATTGATTCCAATGTTTTCCGATGTTCATTCTTTATCTTGAAGCTATATTATGTATTCTGTGCTTGAAGTACCGTCGCGATTGCTCAGAAGTTGGTTGCCAAGACGCAGACGCTACTACGCAAGACGCAGGCTGCGCGCGCGAAGATGTCGTGGCCGAGAGCAAGGATCGAAATGCGCCAGGGATTGAACAACAAGTTTCTAATTTAGCCTTTTGAAATTAAATGACATTTATTTTTATTAAATTAAATAACCGATTAAGTTTCACGCGAAAACATTCATAATTACCTAAATAATTATACTGCACGATATCACGAAGAAAGTACGTGCCGATGTAGGCTAATCACGATAGTTAGCTGCCGTGGCCATTACAGCTGAAAGTGCGGTTCCACAAAGAGACCATTAACTCCTCCTGCGGTTTGCGGTCTGTAGCCGGCGTCATGATGCTACTAATTGAGCATACGAGGTTAAATAAAGCTTTAAACGTTGATACAACCATATACAACAATATCATGGTCACAACAGCATTTTCCACTTTCTTTTGTTTCAAAGTAATTTAGATGGGAAACAAATGAAAATCTGGAACCGACTTTTTGTAGTACCTATTATGGGATCGCGGAATAGGAAAGAAGATAATGAATTCCAATATACCAACCAACGCACATGTTCTATAATGCAAAGAGCAAGTTTTTGATCTGAAGACCGACCGGTCCCAAAAGAGTCTGTTGTTGTGACGTGATGGATGTTCATGCTTTTTTCATAGCCATATTGTTTAACTAGAAATATATTTTGAAAGAAAAATAACAAATGAAAAAAAAAACGTAGAGAATAAAGAAATTGAAAAACGAAATTCAGTAAGCATAGGTACACGTTTTTAGTAGGTAGCTAAAATGGTCAGAAAAACTTAGAAAACTCAGTAAATGGTTTAGAACTTTTCCTTTGTAGATGCCGTTTAAAAAGTATTAGGAGCACCTTTAAAACCTGCGTATAGTATACGTTGTATACATTAGTGTAAGATTACCTACTTATGTCGCACTAGCTAGAATGACTGACTCGCTTGAATGGAGGACGCAGTATCATAGAGAAAGTTAAAACTTAGAGGTGCTTCCAAAACACACATACCACGAGTCAACACTAATTTACAAATCAAATTGATGTTTCCAGAAACGCTGCAAAGCGGCGAGATAGCATGCATCCTCCGCCGAGAAAATGACGATGGACAAGAATGTGAATACAAGTACACATACACTGCAACAACCAGTGCTATGGTCTCTATGGAGATCGTAATAAAGTCAGTATACTGCTACCAACCTACCGGGGCTAAAATAATGTCCAGTGCTCTCATCATTATGCTGTGCGTCGTTGCAGCCGGCCTTATCGCCATTGTTATTTTTAAAATTGCACAGATTTTTTCTGATAGAAGAGCTTACGCAAAATTCGAGAAAGAGGCCCAAGAAAGTAGGATGAATATGCAAGAACTTAACCCTTTGTACATATCACCTATTTCTGAGTTCAAAATGCCTGAGGCTTACAACAGAGACAAGATTGATTGAGTATTAATTATATCAAAATTATGTAAGTGTAAATATTAAGAATAGTTTGTAAGTTCTTTTTCTTCATATAATATTGAAGTTATTAGTTTAAGAAATCGTTCCCGTATTTTTAAGCATTAGAATTCAGCTGAAACTTGTGCCATATGCAAAATTTAAATTTTATCACACGACATAATAAATGCAAACAAAAGAGATGGATTTGGAACTCAAACTGTACCGTTTTCGGTTAATTTCTTAAGTATGTACAAATAGGCAGTACAAATATGTCAAGTAAAAAGTTTATTAACTTTAGATTACGTTTAGAATATACCTCCTTCAAATATTTTTTCAATACAGTTGCTCGAAAATGTAAGTTTACGATGACAGTACAGCGTGCGGAAAGTTGATTTTACCGCACGCCGGCGCCGTGCGTTTTTGTTTACTAACGTTTTTTTTTTATTTCTACTAGCTTCCGCCCGCGACTTCATCCGCGTGGACAGTAGAAAAATATTGCAACCACTTTAAAATGACCCCTTTAGTGTATGAAAGCTAGTACTACGGAGAGTTCAAGCTGTTTCCCTGGTTCCACCCACCTGAATTTGATGAAACATAGCTTAGATTTTAAGTTGGACCTCAATCTACTAAATTGTGAAAAATCCATCAAAATTCGTTTAGCGGTTTTTGCGTAATTCGCGCACAAATATTTAGAATTTACAGTTTTATTATATGTATAGATTACAATTTCAGCATTACCTATAATGTTTTCTCGCAAATGTATTGAAAAACGTAGTATGGCACACGGTTGTTAAGGTTTTTTAAAACCACCTTACCAACCTTGTATCATAAACTACTATTTTAACTAAATATTTTAGGCTCTTTGTAGAGTTCCTTTGATTATGTTACCTTCTTAGTTTTATATTTTTAAGTTTTTGTTATTTTTGTAAAACTTTTGTGTCTTTATCAATATATTTTTGTTATTCAATATAATGTGATAATTAAGTGTCTTCAGGTAAGATAGTTATCAAGAAACTAGTCGTTGCAATTTACTTACTTAAATAATGTACTTAAAAACTATTTAATTTTACAATATTGTAATAAATGATCCTTTATCTTCTTTGTACCTACTTATAATAAACTTGTCATTTTATGAAGTTGAAATAAAAATACTGAAATCAAAATAATATTCCCATACTTTATTTATATTTCATGTCTTCTGCAAATTTTATTTTAATTCATCTGTCTTTCATGAAACAGTTTGAAAATAATATGTTATGTATAGATATCCAAAAACGTAATGTCACTCGTTTTTTTTCATTTAATTGTATTACCTTAACATTCGAAGATCGATTAAACTGGCTACAACTTTTTCAGTCCCCTCTACATACACGGAATAAGATATCTTTAAGTGCAAACAACAAATTTTTATCTTCAAGGAAAGACTACATAAATTTTATTACTTACGAGTAAAAGTAATATTTAATATCACATGAATTTAATCATCCACAAATAAATTCCGCCAATATACATCAGTATAACGTAAAACTTAAAACATTAATGGTAATCATTTGTACTAATAAAGACAGATGTGTTGAAATATGATATTTAATAACCCTTTGAGGTTGTATACAGGGTTATTTGTAAAACAACAACAACCTCGCAGGAGTCGATAAACAACAACATTTGTTCTACGACTTTTCCGAAAACAAACAAAAAATCGACATTCTATACAAATGTCCGAACGGCTAATCGAGTTTTGTATGAAAACTCGATTTCTTTTTTGTCCGTTTTTGGAAAAGTTGTAGAACAAAATATGTTGTTGTTTATGATGTTAGTAATCTACTCCTGCGAGGTTGTTGCTGTTTTATAAATAACCCTGTATAAATACGCAGTATCCGGTATATATAACTTAATTTTATACATTAATTCACTATAATCCTCTGCATGGTATTATAGTTTTACCAAATACCACAGTGATATTAAAATTCATTGTTAATTTTTCAGTGTTCTTTATGAAAACTTTATTTCAAATGAGTGCTATTGATTTTATCACATTCATTATTAACTCTACTTTAACATATACAGTTAGGTAAGTATAGTTATATTTAATTGTATGTTAACATTATCTATGAGGAGTTTATTAATATTTGAAGTTCTCAATTCAAAGCCCCTTTTTATTTCCATGATATATTATAAAACTTATTACTTATCTAAATCCCCGTAATATACAAAATTCTAAATTATTGCAATATTTTACAATGTTCCTTACAATTAAGTTTAATAGTACTACCTTTAAAATGTTAATAACATTTTAGTCCGTTAGGTAATTCGTACAGGGTAACCATTAAGTTACCAATATTTCATAAGAAATATTTGTTTAAGATAATAATTAATTATCTTATCGAACGTTACGTCGGTATTTTATTATTATTTCTAGCACCCGTTTCACCAATCCCAGAATAGATAAAATGACCATTAAAATTATATTTTTAAAGTTATAGTTTAGTAATTACACTTGGTGACTTAATGGTGATGTATCAGGTACCAAAACTCTTTGATAATAAAAAGAGTATTAAAGTCCTAAGATGATGCCGCACGACCACACTAGAGCAAATGTTACTTTACTTATTTTTGCCATCGGAAAATGTGTAAATGCATGAACACTTCTCCTGGAAAAGTTAAACGAAATGTAAAAATATCGTTTCCAAAGGAATCTTTATAGTCTAGTCGTTTTCGTGAATCCGTAGCTGGAATTACAATAACAGTTCATGGAAAATGTGAATCTTTAGCCTACTTTAAAAGCAAGAAGGATGGGAAAAGTATATGGAAGCTGTAAGTAAGTTGGTACTCAAAACAACTTGCAACCAAGATTTTTTTTAAAACAGTTTGAACAGTCAATTATGCCGAACTTTAATACTTACACACGTATTAAGTACTTCGAGCTTTACTTGAGAACAGCTACTAATCACACGTAATAACGTAAAACAAACGAACCAATCACAGTGCTCTATTTCAACACATTGCGTTCGCATAGGCAAGGGTCATATAGGGGTGTTAGGCGTAACACCTGGAAGAATATAAAGGGGGAAGCTTCAGATTGCTGGCCGTAGAGGTTTGGTTCCAAATTGCGCTAGCTTTTTTTTCCAATACCAAAAAACCCAACCTTCTTTGTGGTAGGCGTGCGGTGGTACCCCTAGGACTCCCCTTAGAGTCGTCACGACAAGATATCTCGGCACTAAAGTTATATTTACAGTGTATACAATCAGACTTGTCGGTCGTGTCGCTCGGGCGGCACCAGCTGCATCGGGCGCGAGTCGTGCTTCGGCGCCGCGTCGGCGAACGTGGCGGCCGGCGCGGGCGCAGACGGCGGCACAGCGTTCTCTGGTGCTGCGTCTGGGATCATCAGTCGGATGAAGTCGCCTACCACTTTGAAAGGAATCAACCTGAAAGTTGAAAAAGAAGTTGTGAAATTGGTGGGATCATCAATGGGATGAAGTCGCCTACCACTTTGAAAGGAATCAGCCTAGGGCCCTATTTTTGAATCCTTCGACTGGCGTCGAGCGCTCTTTTCTACTGATTTTCGTTCGACATTTGAACGAAAATAGGGACCCAGAAAGTTGAAGTAGTAGTTGTGAAATTGGGTGCAATGTATTCGTCATCGGAAACTTTTATGTTCCCACTGGGGCAGAACAGAACTTCTTTAATTCCATTCCATAGTCCACCACCCGTCCCCAATGTGATCAGCCCCCCTTCAATGACTGTCAAAAGTAATATCGAAGCAATGTTGTAAATGAGATGGCGCTATACGCGATGTATAGCTCTGTCCCTATAACAACATTACTTTGAGGTTGCTATAAGTGCTCATTGTAAGGGCCCTGGCTTTTTATAACGCAGGGGTTGATAAGGTCTTTGAGTAACACAAAACCTTCACGTTCTAGACCGGTCACGGTGTCCAAAAAAGGCGGTGGATGCCAGTAGGCTGTATAGTAAAATAAGTATAAACCTTTAGTACCTACGTAATGTAATAAATGAAACCACTTATCTCATGTATTACCAACATAAAGCCTCTGCCCAGTATTACAGTAGAAAAAAAATAGACATGATGATAATAATATAATGATAAACTAGGTATTTACAATTTTATAACAAAGTCATGCAATATGAGAGGTAAATAATTTAAGTGATCGTCATCATCCAATTATCCGTTCGTAACATCTTAGAAACACATCTCACACGAGTCACACGCAACTTTATACATAACATACCTAATTATGTGAAAATAATGTAAAATAGTACGTACCATCTCGCGCATAGAGTAATTCGGAATATACCAGGAATGAGGGCGTATGGCTCGTTGGTGCGAATAGCGAGAACCACGCGATCAGCCACATCATTCGAACTCAGTTGAGGCAGGAACCTGTAATGAAATTTAAAGTTTTAACAAAATTCTAAGGCTAACAAATGTATACGGAACATCTCTATGTGTCAGAGGCGAGGGGTGAAATTATGGCGAAGGTAACCCGTTCTACAAAAATGTTATGATCTGCATAGTGGTAGATAGGTGGGGTGAAATTTCTAAATGGTAAGCCGATGGGAATCGCCGGCTTGTATAGACCCTTCACCACTGCTATGTATTTAATTAAAAAATCAGCCTAATAGTTGGTGTTACAAATGCCAACGAATGGGTTGATTGAATCATCTGAAAAAACTCATGGAACAATAAAGATATTTGTATTTGTATCATTTTATACTTCCAAAATGTTCATATATGTCTTCCAATCTTGACTCTAGATAATCTAAGAGATGAAGAGAAACAGGAAATCCGGCTCTGAAGACTTCAAAATACTGTATGCATGCATATTATATATTCTGTGCTATTATATATTCTGTGCTATTATATAAAAATATACCTAACTAAAACTTGGAAAACTGAGCTGATCTTGTGATTCTCACCTCGAATTGACATGGTCAAACATGCCCGTAGATCTAATAAAGAAGGGACAGATGAGCGAGGTCCTGACTCCGTCGATGCCCCGGTCCAGGAGCTCCATCCTGAGCGCCTCGTCGAAGCCACAGGCCGCCGCCTTGGACGCGCAGTAGTCCACCAGCTTCGGGACGCCTACGTAGCCCGCCATGGACGCGATGGTCGCTATGTGGCCTTCGTTGTACTTTATCATCTCGGGTAAGAAGGCTTTTACAGTCTGAAAAAGATTAAGTCACCTGTCTATAAAATAAAGTACAGTGTAAATGTATTACCTATATACAAGTTACTTTATAATTTTGTATAATGCTAACTAAATAAGTCTAGATATCTACTTATTTAATTCACTTATTTAGCTATCTAGACTAGAGTTATTAAAAACATCTTAAAACCGATTTTAAGAAGTTTTTAGATCTAGATTAGATATAGATTCAAAGATAGATCACTAAAGTTCGAATTAAGATATTCCAATGTCACGTAATGTGTTGTATGAGCAATCAACTTAGCTGAACTATTTTAAGGAGCTCGAGGACACAGTGGCTATAGCACATTCGGCCTGTGATCGGATGAGTGACAGTTTTTTTATCTTAAAATAATCGGTTTAGGTACATTAGGTTTAGACCGGTGTGCGGTTGTCCTAGTTGCCTTTGCAATCCGTCATTCGCCTATCAATAAGGTAAGCCTGTGCTCCAGGCCTCCAGCAGTGAGGACGGACATTAGGATTGATCAAGATGATGACGCTAGTTCCTTACCCAGAAATGAGCCAAGATGTTGACATCGAACGTCCTCTGGATGAGGTGGTCGGGCGTGTCGAGCAGGTACTGTCCTGACACCACGCCGGCATTGTTGATGAGCAGGGTCACCTGAAAAATGCAGACAAGTTTGACCTCGGCTCAAGTTATACAATACCTGCAAACCAATCCTAAGTACTAGCGATTATTGTAATTTAACGTAAAGGCACAGAATACATAATATAATTACTGATAATATTAATAGCAATTGAAATATAATATTTTTAGTAATTTAAGTAACTATATTGTGTTTAAATCGTCAACGTCATCATCGTTACTGCATCGGAATCGAATTGTTCAAGTCCTGTAATGCAAGTTCTAGTGTCTTTGTAAGAACAGTATTTTTTATAGGTACGCTAGAGACATTAAATTTAGACCACTACTATTTAATAGTAGATTGTTATACAAGACGCTAAAAGTACCCATTGCATACGAGGTATTTTTATTACCGAGCTTTAGCGAGGGAATAAATAGAAACCGAGTTACAATGGGTTTTAGCGTCGTGTGTTACACTATACTTTTCACTACGATTGCGAGAAAATAAAATACAATATTAAATAGTTTATACCTACTTACTTACTTCCGTAAACGAATCCACTCGTTTTTTTTTCCTCCACTTCATAAACTTTTTGTACAATATTTAAATAAATGATTTGTGCTTGACGGCAGAAGATTAAAATTATTTCTTTCCAATTACAGTCACACAATTCAATCAGTTTGTAATTATAAAAAAATTCTAAAGATTTCGCGCCATGGTACCTTTTTTAATTTCTGCTGTAGCAGCTAAGCAACACAAACACGCATTCTACGATTCACTCTGTACACAGAGTATAAATAAGTCTATGATTTTACCGAAGAGATGCTTTTAGTTCCATTTTCAAAAATAAGAATGAGAAACTGGGGGCCTATTACGAAACTTGGTCACGATAGTCGTCCGCAGTTCGTCGGTTATAGTTATTACAAATATTTTCAATGTAGCTATCGTAGTCCATAGTCTATTGAACGAATAATGACGGATCCACTAGAGAGAAACTGTCAAATTTACGCAATCACTTTGCAATATCGAATACGCAAGTGCTTTGTAATAGGAATCAATCAGAACGAAGCACGGACGCAGCCGCGTGTATCGCATTAAACTTTTCGTAATAGACCCCCAGTATTAAGTCGAGCGAGTTTTTATTCGTGATTATGAATAAAAACTTTTTCGTTTTAGTACGCTCATTGGTAATAGACAAACATTAAAAAAGAAAAAACTTTATCCCCTAGGGCTTATTATGCTATTTTATCTCGACTCTTGTACGTTACAATGACGCACTTTTTGAGCAAGAGGAGTGAAAAAATCATTTATTAATATAAGAGCGTCTTATTAAAAAAAAACCAACAACTCAACTTATTCGAAATACCTACCTACGAGTAAGTAAATATTACGGAATTAGAAGCTATTTCATTGTATGAGTATATCACTCACATTTTTATACAATAACGATAATATCTATGATTCTCAAGACGCTATTTCCTTTAACAAATGGACTTTAAGTTACATTGTTTTGAGTTATAAAGATTGACGTGACTGTGTAGAGACCGACATCTTATTTTACATAGAAGTGTTATATTATTCAGTACGTTTATTTAAGTATTTGTCAAAGTCTGACACATTCTTTTCGCATTGCTTTAAACAATGGTTGTTCCAAAGCGTGTTAGTGGCCACGAACAATGTATTGTTAAATATTTAAATATCTAACCAAACCGCACATTCTATGAGGCTTTTGGTGACTGTATACCTACTTGTAATGTCATAATTAGTTAGTTTGTTAGTTTGAACGCTACGCTTAAGTACTATTAAAGCATAAATATGAGCAATGGACGACGCAAACTTATGTAATGGAATCGAAAAGCTTACGGCACGTAAATTTATAGTTTACTGCTTATTTATTGCTTTAATATTAAGCGTAGCGTTCAAACGCATAGATCATAGAATGTGGGCCAGTTGAGTATACCAATACCAATTACTTTTTTACCAGCTAAAAGTTTTTTGATTTCTCAATAACGTAATCGTTTGGCCCACCGTACATATTTATTGTCAGTAAAATACACAATTTATATATATACTTATATTTGAAAACTATTGAAAAGCAAGGCTGACTAGTGATTGGTGGCAAGGATGACTAGTGATTGATCAAGACGTAATATTTAAACACTAATTAACACAATAAGGAAGTTCCCTTAAGTCGAATTTTGAGAAATAAAATCATAAATATTTTAAGCGTTTAATTTTAATATGTAACATGAAAACAGTTTTTCAAAATATCAATAAAAATATAAAATTATATATGAAAGGAGACTTGTGACGTCACAAATTCTATAAAATGTTGTATGAAAAAATTTTTGAACTGCTATATCTTCGTCGTTTTTGTACTTAATATCAAAATATTTTTTACTGTTATGTGAATAAAATTAATAAAATTAAATTTTAGAGTCTTAAAAAATCTGGAAACTTCCTTATTGACATTTAACTCGTTTTGAATAAAATGGTAGCATTTTACTTTCCATTAGGGTCAAAGCTTTTTGATATTTTGATTTGCTATCCTCGGATAAAAGCTTGTCGAGCATGTGTGTACGTAGGGAGGGACGTAACAATAGGTTTGTAGATCTTCCTCCAAAGACAATACGCGATGAGAAATGGCGAGACGCAAAACAAATAACTGCAAAAGAGCCATTCTTACTGCTCCACATGTTTAAACTTTGAATGAATGCAAAAACGTCGTGCATGTCTCTGCGAAGAGATGGAATGACGGAAAGATCCACTTGCCCTCTCCCCGAATACTTACGAGTATGTTGATATTGACAATGAAATTCACAACTATGTATTTGGTAATTTGGCGTGGCTAGTTCTTGACTACCGACTTGATCGTGATGAAACCGTATTGGCCAACATTTCCCGCGCCCGTTACTGACCTTCAGTTCAAGCGTCACAATGGCCCAATGCATTTTCAGTGCCGTACATTATACGCGAATAATAAAAAAGTGGTGTTGTAAGTAATTAACGTAGGAACTACGATAATGCATAGATAAATCCGGAAAGTATAAGTGATATTGTAAAAGTAATATCTTCTGTTTTATACATATAAGCTTATGCGCTTTTTCCTTCTTTACCTAGTTTTAAAATATTCTGTCTGTATTTTTAAGTGCTTGTAATTAATTCTGCCTTTGTCGCTAGTGAAATATTCATCTTCATATTAGGTATTTCATAATTTTGACAACAGGGAGGAATAAAAATTGCATTAGTCTACGAACGAACCCTGCCAACATCCATGCGCACTTGCTTGGCGACCCTGTAGATGTCTTCCTTCTTGGCCAGGTCTACTACGTAGCCTGTGCAATTGCCTCCAATGCCTTTCACTAACTTCACCGTATCTTCTACTCCTGAAACAATTGAAGAAGAAACAGTTTAGGATAAAGTTCTTTGTGAAATTGTAATAGGGTTTTACTTAGTTTGCTACCCTATTAAGTTATTAGAATTAGACAAAAACATTGTTGATGAGATTTCAGACGACTTGATGAGCTCCGAAATAAGTCTTGAAAGGGTTCAGAATACTTACTTAATAAAAGATAGGAATTGATTTTTTTTATTTATCGACTTTCAAGTAGCTAACTAGATAGAGAGAACCATAAAACATATCAAAGTATCTAAACATATATGTAAACATATCAAAGTATATTAAAGTATCAAGTTCCGGAAAATATTTTGTAGTAGGTAGGTACCAGGTTTGGAAAATTTTAAGTTTTTGCAGTCTTGACGCATATTGACATTTTTTGTTATAATTTAATAAAGACACTAAAATACTTTTTATACGACAAGACCTTATGAAAGGAACGTATTGTGATGCCTAATTAAGTAATCTGTACCAGTAAATCGTAATGCGCTTGCGCTTTAAAGACCAGATTAGTAGTACAAAAGCCAAGAGATAGAGCATTGAAAGATAGAACCTCTATCTTTCGCGTGAGAGACAAAAATACTGCAATTAAAGTAATGTTACATAATCAATTTACATACCTAAGGCACTTCAAAAGAAGTGGTACCTGATTGTGTTTGAAACTTTTGTGTCTTTTATTTCATTACCACAAATGGCACAATGAACTGATTTGTATCTCAAATGGCATAATGATTTGCTTTACAATAATAAAAATCATTAACATTGACGGAGTAACAAATAACATTAAATAACGACGAAACTGAAAATGCTTAAGCTTTGTTTTTTCCATGGTGATGTTCTGCTTCTGCATATCATAAAATGAGGTTTGACACGAGCTAAGTTTAACAAAAAATATTTTATTAAGTAACTATAAAAAAATATCACACATAAATCGTGCGTCAATAATAACAGGATAAGTTAGTTATGTTTTTTTATTAATGGGCTCTATAAGTTACTGTTTAATATTCTAATGATTCTAATTCTAAACATGTCGCCATTGACGCAGATACTTTAATATATTCTATAAAAGGTCTAAAATGTTTCATCTCGATGGTGAACTTGAAACAATGAAGGTTGACCCGTGCTCTTGACCTGTGCGAATGCTTCCAAGTAGGTCTACCATTATGTAACTTAAATATTCCGGACAAAAAGTCTACCTGAGATTTTAGAAAGAGTGCGGTTTTTTTAATGCGGTATTGAACTATTATGAAGTTTCGCTTTTAAAACATTTTTATTTAATAAAAATAGTTTACTTAACATTTCTATAAAGCAAAATAAAAGAATATTGAATAAACAAATTAAAAAGCCAAACAGAGTTTGGACATAAGAATGTCCGTCTAAATCTGGACGTATGGTAACCACATTTTCGAGAGGAGAGAAAACGGGCTCATTAATGACCTCGGACGCCGTTATGAGTTTTTTTTGTATAATTTCCAGAGGCAGGCGAGGGGCCAGGGTCTCTTTAAGAGACTTTAAAAGTTTCGTAATCCATTTATTATACCTACTCCTCATTGATTATGATTTGCTAGGTTCGGAATGTAGGTACGAAGTTCGGAATGTGTTAGCATTATTTCAATTTAACGTAATTGTGTGGCAATTTTTTTTTAATTTCAGGTTTAGTTCTATTATCTCTTCGCTATACAGATTTAGATATATTTTAATGAATTTTATCTACACTCACATCGTAATGTTCCAAATATGAATTCAAAAAAGGTAATATAAATACGTACTTTATTTTCGTGGACACGAAGAATTAAAAAAAAACTCATTACAATGCAGTCAACTGAATCATAAAATAACTTTTTTTCTCATTACGATACAGGGCAAATCCAAGAAGTAGGCAGTGCCGTGATATTAAAAAAAACAACGATATTTTCCCACACATTTTCCATGATTAAAATGCACTCTATGGTGATCGGTATGACATTAGTGCGATTAGTTTGCAGGGTTGCGTTTAGAGGCTTAGAGTGCGGTTGTTTGGTTTTTGGCTCTAAGGTTCGGAACGACCTCTTCTGACCTTCTGTTTAAATGACATTAATAGTACAAATTCTTCGTTTTCCATTTGGAATGCGAATAATTTAAACTTTCCTTTATTCTAAATGAAATAAAATCTGTTGCTGGAAAGCTACCATTAATATTTTAAAAAAATTAGACACAAAAACATCAAAATACAAAATAATGTCAAATGGCATTGACATTTTTACTATAGACAAACGTCAGCGTTTTTCAACCACCGATTTTGATGGTTAAAAAGTTGCAACGCTCTGACGTTTGAAACTGGAAAGCTGTTACAACCGGAAGTCACGCTCTAATGTTTGGAACGCCGTAAGAGCGTTCGGTTGCACTCGGAGCGTAGGTTCTGAATGCAACCCAGTGCACTCATCATCTCAATATTTTTTTTCTAATGGAATGCGCGCCATTTTTAGAGCTTTACAAAAATGTTTTGATTTCAAATTTAACATTTTGTTGTAATGAATTTCGTAGGTTTTTTAATTCTTGATTTAAAATGTGAAGAAAATTTGACTCTGCTCGATATTTTGGATGCAGCTAAGGAAATGACTTATTACAAGGTAATACCTAGCTAATACAAACAATGTCTCACTCTCTTTTCTAACGTTGATCTTTTATTTAGTAGGTTCAATCCTAAATGTATGAGTGTAGATAAAGTAGTGTATGAAACTGCACATAACTAGGTATTAAAACACTCGTGTGATACTATTAAAAACCTCGCCTACGGCTCGGTTTTTAAACACACACTCATGTTTTAATACCCCTCATTATGTGGCAGTATCATAAACTACTATTATTAACGATTCAATTTTATTAGTTTTTCACTGCTAACAACAGATAATATCATGGAACTGTTAATAGTAGATTGTACAACAAGTGCATAAAATGGGTTTTATGTACGAGTTATACACTCTGCTTTTCACTTCGATTGTGAGGAAATAGGAAATTAAACTTTTTTTTTCAACAAAATTGAAAAAAAAAGTGACAAATTATATAATTTTGGAATGTGCTCATCAAGGCCTTTCATTTGATACCCATACTCAAAAATTGAAAAAAAAATTTTTTTTCTTAAATTTTTGTGACAAAAAAAATTTTTTTTTCTTAAATTTTAGTGACAAACTATCTAATTTTGGAATGTGCTCACCAAGGCCTTTCATTTGATACCCATATTCAAAAATTAAAAAAAAAAATTTTTCTTAAATTTTTGTGACAAATTACATATTTTTGGGACGTGCTCATCAAGGGCTGTCATTTGATACCCATATTCAAAAATTAAAAAAAAAAATTTTTTCTTCTTAAATTTTAGTGACAAATTATATAATTTTGGAATGTGCTCATCAAGGGCTGTCATTTGATACCCATATTCAAAAATAGAAAAAAAAAATCTCATCAAGGTTTCAAAAATTGAAAAAAAAATATTAAACATGGATTATGTATAAAAATGAAGAAAATAACAAGGTTATTTAACGAAGTTTGATTGCGTGTGGCTGTTTACCTGACGACCTTTGTCAAAGTCTGAACTTAGACGAAGATTTTACTTTATGCTCTAGAGCATGAAAAGCGATTTTATGCAGCCTATACCCAACATAATGACGAACTTTACGAGCATGAGAAGTGAAAAATATGTTGTAAAACGGCAATTTTTTATGAATTTGTGGCATTGTGGCCATTTCCATGATGGATACAAATCCCAGATGAGTAAATGTTGAAAAAACTATCTCGAGCTTCCCAAGCTATTATTATACAAGGTGTTTGGTAAAAGCCTTATAAAGCCGAATACGGTATACGAAAAAAAAATCAGCTGCTTCATACATTTTGACATTTTCGTTATTAATTTTTGTATGAAACAGCAGATTTTTTTTTCGCGATTTCAGAGTTGGTCCCATAATAAAAGTTATTCAGTTTGGTGGTCCCTATCTACCAGATTCGGCTCTATAAGGCTTTTACGAAACACCTTGTATAACTTAACACCAACAGTCACCAACTTTCTTTTTGTTTATGAGACATGGTCTACCTTACCTGTCTATTGTCCAATTTATCAATTAGTAAAATTTCGTGGTTTTTAGCTCCTAAAGTATTTATCGTGGAATGTAACGGAACGGGTCCAAAGTGATCAAAGCGTGGGTGCGTGTTGAATCTTGATTTATTACTTCTTTTGGCTACAAATTAGCATTGTATTTTAGCTATTTATCGTATTTTATATAAAATAACAGTTTTTTTTTTTTTTAATATAACTACGAAAATAACTTCTCAAGGTGCTCTTAAGGCGCTTATAGCGGTCCACTGAAGCCGCAAATACATTTATTTTTATAATACGTAAACCAACTCAATAAGTATTAAAAAAAAGGAAACAACCATGGCCTCTTAAATTATCTCTTATATTTTTTGAATAACTCTTTCACATTTTTCATTATTTGTACTAGTTTTAAAACGCTATCGAAATGATAGTGGCGGAGTGGCCACTTTTGGGCGACACTTTTGGTTTAAAGAATGAAAACTGTTAAAGAGTTATTCAAAAAATATAAGCGACAATTTAAGAGGGCATGGTTGTTTCCATTTTTTTTAATATTGACCTGGTTTACGTATAATAAAAATAAATGAATTGGCGGCGCTAGTGGCTAGATATAACCTATGTGTAAAAAAAATAACTAAGTATGAACAAAAATGTTCGATTCTTCACGGTCGGGTTGAAACCATACGACAAAAAAAAAACTAAATCATGTTTTGGAGTCAGCGGTGTATAATTTGGTCGAGATTCATGTCAATGGCAATACCCGGGCGCGCGCGCAGGGAAATGCTTCCGTATGTAATGTAATGGATGAATTTGTGATACTTATATTTAAATTACATATAGAGTAGATACGAAGATTATGTTTAAACATACTTTTATTTTAGTCTGTTCACTTTAGATTTTATTTTGTATATCAGTTAATAACTTTTTCACTACAGTTTAATTTGTATCAAAATATTTTGAAGCTTTCGTGTCGAGTCTTTATAGAGTCACATTTTCCACAATGTATTCGCATTTAATTATATGAGATGCATAGAATATTTAAAATTGAGGTAGGTAAGTAGTTTTTATAAATAAAAGCAAACACATAACTACCTAAGTATTCATACCTAATGTAGTGATTTAAAAAAAAATACTTAAACTTTTTTGTGAAAATAAGTTTTTTTTAGGTTAAGTAAGTAAACGGTTGTTTTTTAAAAGCTAAATCGTAAATAATAAATATCAAATCAATCATTAAATTATGATAATAGGTATTTTGCTTCGGAAATATACAATTTACTTTACTGTAATATTAACAATTTGAGATTCCAACTAAATACAAAAATCTAGGTCATGTAAATTGTAAACCATCACTTGAAAAATATTTTTTTCCGTGACTCAACTTCGGTTAAACACACAATTCAGAATTTTTAAACGACTTTCAGCGTTATGCCTTATTAACAAAGTTCATTTGTTCCGATTGGAATGTTGCGTGTTTGCACTATGTATACACGTTAGTAATATATTACAAGCCCAATGTTCTATCGCTCTTGACCGAGTGTTCTTGAACAGCTGATCCATTTGATCGAGCGGCGTTTAGTTGTGTAAGGCGAAGAATCCGGTCTACCTTGACATCTCCACATAATTTTGGATATATTTTTTCTCATAGATAGCAATCTTTTTTTATAAGTACTTCTATAGTTCGAATTTAAAACTAGTGGCTCTGTGAGCCTTCGCGACATTTTTGAACATTTTTCGAAATGGCTTAACCTCTGGAGGTTTTGGGAACTTCAGGCAACTTCCGAAATTTTTATAAATTTTTATAGAAAAAAACCCTTATGCGTTTTTTTATAATTGTTTCACAAACGCGTTATGCTTCAATGAATTAACTATACGGGGTGGAGGAAGGGGAATACTTCCAAAAAAGGCAGATGGTAGAGTGACTGAACAACTTCCTCCAAGGAACATAGGTCGAAAAATGAAAAAAGAAAGACATACTCTCATACAACTAAGTATAATATCGAACTATTCAATGAAATTTGTATCTATGATTTTTTAAGGTAATCGACCATTACCTACTCGTCAATTTGTAAAGCCTACCTAGCAGTTTCCTTACCCAAAACAGATTTAAAGTGATTGAAAAAAAAATATAGTTATATTTTAAACAATATGAAGGCACTCGTGTCTTTTATTTGTGTTAATAACTTTTAAATTGGGTCGTGATCACTATGGATATTAAATAATGAACAACAGCATTCCCATTAACGATTAAGTATTTATCTGAGTTTTACTACTATATTAAATAATTATGGGCACCTATTTAAAATTTATATTTCTATGAACTTTAGTGTATAATCAATAAAAAATATAGAACCGAATTCTTTCCTTAGCTTATGGTTGAATTTCGATTCACTGGGCTTCGATCATCTTCGAAGTCGCTGGGCGAACACTAGTTATTTGAATAAATCGAATGACATAATTCGAAAGATAGATTATAAAAAAACGCCCATATCAACGTTACTCACGTACCTAGTCAGAGTCGGTCAATGTTAACAAGTACGCGATCTACTTGATGGCACCCGCACTCACCACATGATCGATGTCGTACATTTAAATATACGGTTCTGCCCAATTACGTAGACGCGAAAACATGCATTACGGCCATTATATATTGTAAACAGTAATGAGATAAGTGAGGAAAAGGCAAAATTATTACACACTGTTCGTTTGTGTTGGTAGTGGTTTTATAGAAATCTTGAAAAAGGGAGATTGTCGAAACTTACGTAATAATGAAAGGGGTGAAAGTATTTTTCGAGTAAAAACTACTTTTACTTAAATAAAAATAAAAAAATCATGAAAAAAAAATTTAGTCTGGCTTTCATGATTTATCCTCTACGCGACAGCGAGCGTAGACTAAATATCAGTAATTTCAATGTACCAGTTAAACTTATCAAGTTACCTTTTAAACCTAGTACCTAGTCATGTTTGAAAAAATCTTAGAAAGTATAAATCATAATATGAATATAATAATTTCCATATAGGTACTAAATAATAATTTGATTTGCATTTTTAACCACGTTCAAATCTGTAGTCGATTTCAGCATTTCGCTGACACCTTGGAATTTGGTGCCAGTGTTAGATATTACATTCGCATTTGTAATTTACCACATTATTATTGACATAGTGACTGTTTATTTCCCGTTCTCTACTATAATCTACTATTTAGTTAAGAAACATACGATTACACAACGTGTTAATAAATGAACCCAAAATGCGAAAACCGTTTCTTCGGACCATCAAACTGAACAACTTTTACAATGGGACCATTGGCTCTGAAATCGCGAAAAAAAATCAGTTAAATATTTCACATATTTTAATATTTTCGTTATTAATTTTTGGGGAATATATAAATGCAATTTAACAATAATGTAACACACTTTAAAATGTTTAGCTTCAAAATATATTAAATGAATAAAAAGAATGGTTACCACTATAAATATGCTAAGCTTTAAAATTAATACTTTGCACCATACAAATTAATTTTATAACTTTAGTGCTGGTAAACAGACGACTAGGTGCGACGACGAGCGGGCGCAGCGAGAGAGAGAATGGAACCATTGTGACCAACAACGCCAGAACCGACCTGCTGGCGTGTATGCATCATGCCACAAGTTGTTATCAACTTGCCTTCTCATTTTAACAGTGGTCAGTCTGACATGTTTGGACAGAAACTAAATGGTTTCGGAGTTGGGACACAGTTATAGTGCAAACCATTATTTTTGTAGTGATAATATTAAATTATAGATCTATTATTATTTTAAAGTGCTGACAAAATTGTTAAAGTGCAAACCATTATTTTTGTAGTGATAGTAATAAATTATAGATCTATCATTATTTTAAAGTGATGATATACAATTTTATTGCTGGTTTCATCAAATTTAAAGTGCTATTAAATACATCCCTTAATTTTTGTATGAAACAGCTGTTTTTTTCGTGGTTTTAGAGTTGATCCCATACTAAAAGTTGTTCAGTTTGATGGTTCGAAGAAATGGTTTTCCCATTTTTGGGTTGATTCAATAACAGGTTGTAGGAACATAGTGTGCTTCACGAAGTTCCTGAAAAAATATACAATATTACCTACTTAGTACTTATACTTTTTATATTCGTGTCAATTTATACTCGTATCAAATAATAAACAAAGATTTTACCGTTTCAGTATGAGTATCAAGTCAATATCAAGTTGTATTATAATTTAGTTGTCCCGAGTAGAGTACTGTTACAGGTGCGGTGGTGTGCGAAGCAATTTCCAGGCTTTATTTCTCCATAATGACGCGCGTGGCTAATGATGGGGCGTCCGATCGACGCGTGCGCAGATCTCTATGGCCTTAGAAAGATCGAGAGCATTCGACAGCTATATCTTTATGAAGTATAGAGTTACCGAACAGGAATTAATAAAGGCTTTTAAAGGCTTATCATACGCTTTAATATCGTGTATGTAATTTTAAGATTTGTTGGCATTCACTTGTCTAGTAACACAGTAAAAATATTATATTTCGCAGTATTTACTGTATAGTCTACGCTTAGTCAAAAACTTTCGAAAGTCTTTGGCGCTTGCTTAGAATATAATTTGAAAAGTGAAAATAAGTGAACTGAAAATAATAAAACCGACTTCAAAAAACCTACCTCTAAAAAGCAAGAAATAATATTCGTAACAATAAAAATACGTCTATTGAAGTCGGGTGCTGGGGCTGGAGTACAAATTCCTTTTTTTTATTCTAAAAGCCCCACCCGACTTCAATAGACGTATTTTTATTATTACGAATATTATTTCTTGCTTTTTAGAGGTAGGTTTTTTGAAGTCTGTTTTTCGTTTTTTTTAAACAATTTTTTTTTTTAATTTTTAGTGTAGGTACCTTGTAGGTAAGGTATATTATATATGTAGAAAAATCGGCTCAGCCAAACGTAAGATAATCGCGGAGAAACATACTTAAATACGGGTCAAACTGAGAACCTCGTTTTTAAGTCGGTTAAAAAACTACACTTAAGATATCCCTCTTCCAACAAAAAAATTATTATCTCATTCAGTTCATAAACAAAGAAGTAATACGACTAATCATCGAGGTAATTCACACAAAATCATACTATTTTCGTGCTTTTTTCAAAATTACTTGAAAAGTACTGAACCGATTTCCAAATTTTAAAAATGGGACCAACTTGGGAGTGTACCTAATGTAATAACGTTTGAATCATTTCAATCGGTCCAGCCGTCTTCGAGTAATCGGTGGACATACACAAAAAAAATATACAGACGAACATAGAACCTCCTCCTTTTTCGGAAGTCGGTTAAAAATTAAGTAAAATAGTTCTTAAGAATGAAAACCGTCGAGATAAATATATATACATATAAATATTTATCTCGATGATGAAAACCATATTTTTGTATTATTACTTACTTATACTTATTGACGATTAAAACAAAACAATTTCCTACGACATTATGTTAATTCTGTTCTAGTTAATAAGAGTTAAGTGCGCCATGCTATATACATAAAGCATAAAGTATAAAATAATAATAAATTATAACAAAAAAAGAGCACCATGTTGAATTCGAAATAATACATAGATTGTAATTTACCATTGTCGGATATAATATAAAAACATTAAGAATAAAAAATTGCAAATATGACTGAGTACGGCACGTTCCGTTCCGGTGAATTCAATTTTATTGCTAGAATTTAGAGCTATTGTGAAAATTGTATGTTACTACGTTGTAAGTAGGTATTTAATTATAAAAAATATATCTAAGTACCTATATAATAACATCATTATCGGATTACACTACCGGTAATTGTTGAATAAAACACACACTTACCGGTTTATTGTTGATTGATTGACACACCAACGTGATTTCGTATCATTATAAGTATTTTGGTCATTGAAATATTCCCTAATAATTCAATGTCATAGCATTAAATTTCGCTTAGCTTCACTAAACAAATAAAAGTCCATCGGAATTCCTTTCGAGGTTGTATCATTTTAGTTATATGCAACCTTTGTCACAGAATATAGGTACAACGTGTTACAAAACTACCTCTAATAATGTCGAATATGGTAGATAAGGACAATCAACGTTTACTATGGGACCAACTCTGAAATCGTGAAAAAAACAGCTGTGTCATGCATTTTGATATTTTTGTTATAAATTTTTGTATGAAACAGCTGATTTTTTTTCGCGATTTCAGAGTTGGTCCCATAGTAAAAGTTTGTTCAGTTTGATGGTCCCAATTGTAACACGTTGTATAAGTGCAGAATTTTCCTTAATTTAATAACTGATCTTTGATTTATGTGTGAAATACCTACCTAGACTGAGTTTTTGTGCAAAAAAAATCTACAGTTAATTACATTTGACCTCTCATGTGTCCGGAAACTAATGACATTGTGTCGCTGCAAAAACATGAGACAAGGTTCATTCGTTTGAATATATTTTATTTCCATATTTAATCCGCTGTTTCCTCTTATCCTTTTTTATTTGACTAACTTTAGATTTTTATTATTTATTTATGGAATTTACTTTATGTGAGTCCCGTATCATAACCTGAACTATCCTCATTTATACATCATTATATTGACGGGAAATATTCCTACTTAATATTGTAAATGTGAATGTGGTCTGATGTGGTTGAGATTTTATTATTAAATCTATACAGTTGTAACTTTGATATTACACGTAAATCTGTATTCTTGATTATTACTTTTCTTTGTTTGCAATGAGGGCTTTTCAAAGTGAAATTAAAAAATAAAAATAGTAACTATTTGCCTCACTAGATGGAGTTGATACTCTTCGAACCTTAAAAATAGTAACTATTTGCCTCACTAGATGGTGTTGGTACTCTTCGAAGCTTAGTAAAAAAATCACGATGACACCTATTTTTAACCGACTTCATCAAAAGGAGGAGGTTCTCAATTCAATTGTATGTTTTTTTTTTTTTTTTTTTTTTTTTTTTTTTTTTTTATCGTTGTTCGCGCGTATCTTCGACATTTATGGACCGATTTCGATAATTTTTTTTTTGTTCGATTGAGTTTTCTTGCGAGATGGTCCCATTTATTTTTTTTTCAAATCGGTTCAGTAGTTTACAAGTAATCCTGAAAATACTATGATATTAAATCAACTAACTTGACAACTTTGTTATTTATGAACCGAATTAGATGATTTTTTTTGTTGGGGAAGGGATACCGTTGTGTAGTCTTTTTAACCGACTTCAAAAAAAGGAGGTAAGTTTTCAGTTTGTATGTATGTATGTTTCTCCGCGATTATATCACGTTTGGCTGAGCCGATTTTTCTACCTAAATAATATACCTACACTACCTAATGCAGAAGGTACTTACACTAAAAATTAAAAAATAAAAAAATTGTTTAAAAAACAAAAAACCGACTTCAAAAAACCTGCCTCTAAAAAAAGGAAGAAATAATATACAAATCATTAGATACGCATTATCATTGTTATAATAAAACACGTCAATTGAAGTCGGGTGGGGCTTCTAGAATAAAAAAAGGAAGATGTTCTGCAGCCCCACCCGACTTTAATAGACGTGTTTTATTATAACAATGATAATGCGTATCTAATGATTTGTATATTATTTCTTCCTTTTTTTAGAGGCAGGTTTTTTGAAGTCGGTTTTTTGTTTTTTAATTATTAACGCCATCTATCGAGCCTACAGTTTTTGTCAGCATTGTGAAAAGCCCTCATTAGTTTCAAGATTTCACAGTAGGTTTTAGACTTTTACGTCAGTTGTTTCAACAAAAAACAATGCATATAGCAACTTAATTCGAATCAAGTAAAAATAATGAAAAAACGCCACAAAAAGTTCCATTACTGCTTAAGTTTATATTTAAACGAACACGTTAAACGAAATAAAGAATAGGTAAAAAACACAATACAAAGTGTGTGAAAATATTCTGTGCGGCAGTGAGAACCGCTTAGCAGTAATGGTCACGCATTAGTAGCATTGTCACGAGGCCACACACGATGACTAAAATACACACATCACTCTACCATTCTAGTGTCAGGCTGAAAGATGGATGTCACTGCCAGCTGTTTCAAAATCTGGTTTTTGCATGAAAACTTTACGTGACACTTTCTCTTCCTGCATTTGTTAAGACATTTGGAAAACTAATAGTTACTACTAAGTAGATACAGAATTGTATAAATTATGAATAAGAAAGTGAAAAAATACTAGTTTTCTCAAACATGCTTGGAAATTCGATCATTATTTTGACAACCTTCTTCGTGCTAAATCGGAGTTTACGGACTGACCTAAACCGCGCCGGCAATCTTAGTATGAGAATCCATTACTAACGTGTAATAATGGATTTTCATACAAAAATTGCCGGCGTCTGACCGGCAATGTTTCTATTAAAACTCATTACGCACGTGTAATTCAGAAATGGAGCGAACTTTTTAATGAATCACGAATAATGGGTATCAAATGAAAGGCCTTGATGAGCGAGCACAATCCAATTTTTTTTTTTAATATTAGGTATATGGGTATCAAATGAAAGGCCTTGATGAGCACATTCCAAAATTATGAAAAAAAAAGGAAAAAAAAGAAAAAAAAAACTTTTTTTTAATACCTAGGTATATGGGTATCAAATGAAAGGTCTTGATGAGCACATTCCAAAAATATAAAAAAAAAAACGAAAAAAAAAAAAATTTTTTTTTTTAATACCTAGGTACAATGGGTATCAAATGAATGGTCTTGATGAGCACATTCCAAAAATATGAAAAAAAACGAAAAAAAAGAAGAAAAAAAGCTTTTTTTTTAATACCTAGGTACATGGGTATCAAATGAAAGGTCTTGATGAGCACATTCCAAAAATATGGAAAAAAACGAAAAAAAAAAGAAAAAAAACTTTTTTTAATATCTAGGTATATGGGTATCAATTGAAAGGCCTTGATGAGTACATTCCAAAAAAACTGGAAAAAAAAATAAAAAACAAAAAAACTGGAAAAAAAATTTTTTTTTAACATGGGTATCAAATGAAAGGCCTTGATGTGCACATTCCAAAAAAATAAAGAAACTGGCTCCTTTCTTCTTTTTTAAATTTTTTGCTTTAATTTGAAATAAATTAAAAGTTAAAAATACCTTCTTGGTTTGAATTTCCGCGCATTATTTGAGAAAAGTACTATACAAGCCTTGGCCGCAACTAGGCATTGATGGACTCACGTATGTGTGCCTCGGCTTCGCCTCGGCCCACATTTTCACGTTCGTCCTTCAATGCCTGTCTTGCGTGCCGCTGCAGTAATGTACTATTTTTTCAATCATAAATTGTTATCGGTATTGGTATTGTCGTATTCTACAATTACAGTGATTTTACTGTAGTTACATCAATAATCGCGCTTGAATTTATTTTCGCATGCGTTATTGTTTTGCGATAGCTCCTAAGATTTTAATGCAATGGTGTAAAAAGTTAAAATAATGTGCGTAAAATTCTAATGGTAACTATCGTATTTAATTTGATAAGGATTAATACTGTATCGTTCTAAATAGCTTTCTTAATCACTGCATTGTACGTGACCAATTTTTTAGAAGATGTAATGGTTATAGTAAGGTATTCTTAAAAGATAGATATATGCCATCGCGGACTTTATTTTACGTACATACATAAAAGAGAAACAATTCCATCGTACATTATTTTGTTATAGCTCAAAAGGTTTACGCAGCGTTTTCGATGCAAGCTCCCAGGCGGCTTAATTTTTGTCGACTTCTTCAACAATTATCGGCATATTTCTGCCAATTTACATAAAACCTTAACTTATTGTAGACTAAAACTTTCCTCAGGAATCAATCTCTCTATTGGTGAAAACCGCATGAAAATCCGTTTAGTAGTTTTTGAGTTTATCGCGAACAGACAGACAGACGCGGCGAGGGACTTTGTTTTAATATGTAGTGATGTAGTGATGGTAAGGGTTTCGAATCGGTCACTTCACTAAAAAAATATGTTGGATTGTCATATTATAAGTTTTCGACGATAACTTTTTAAAATATCAAATCCATACAATTTTAGTTGGTGAAGTTCATTATCGCTTTTATAAATATGACTTTGTCTAATTCGCTAGCTGATTGATAGGCCACACAGTCGTCAAAATACACAACACAACAAATACCTATATAAAGTTAACCGACTTGGCTACTAATTTAAAGACCTTTCTCTCAATTCTCGAACTGATGTTTATTACAAACGGCTTTTGTTTTGATGACAAGTTACATAGTTATGTGCCTTTCTAACTATAAATCTTCATCAGTCTAGAAGTCAGCTTATTTTTATGTCTAGGTAGGACCTACTTTCAAAAAGTTTACACTAATTGTTGAACAATTTGCATAACAATTTAAAACTTGTTTGTAAAATATTTCATTTATTTTGTCACCACTTAAAAGATATAAATCTTAGTGGTCAAAGTCACTCTTTAATCATGTCAACGTAAAAGTCGTAAAACTTTATCTTTCAGTTCTAGTCAAGTTCGCTAAATCCGTCTGTCAGTCCGTTTGCGGCTTAACTCAGGTAAGTAAGGGAAAACTGTAATTAAGCATGAATGTATATTAATAGGAATGTTGACTATTTTTTTTATTTTATGTTACATAAATTACCTCTCAAAAAAAGAAACATTGGTAAAAGAATTAATTCGCTAGCATGAAAACTGCCCAAGATATCACAGTGTGAAATGCACACAAATGGACTCGATCAAAAACGCTCCATACTAATGGCTTGCACGTTATGACGTCACGCCTTGCAAGTTTGTATGCAACGCATAGGAAATTTGTTCAGCAGCTATATGAAATATTGTGTTTATCAAAATGGTTTCTTCGACAAATTTGCTATACATTTTACGGACTAATTAAAGGTATCATTTATTTTAATAAATTTTATACTTTTTAAATGGACTTGTCCACCCAACTTTGAAGGGTCATAAAACAAATAATATGCAATATATAAAACCAAGAGGTATACAAGCTACTCTAAAAGTTTAATATGTTTACGATTTTTATTAGTATTTCGTTATTTTATTCATTAGTCAACATCCCTATTATCTACTTACTCCGAAAAAGTGGTAGAATAAAATCTCGAAAAATATTTTTTTAGTTTTGGCTCCGAGTGCTCCGACACACATTTCTGAGATATTTACATATTGTATTATTTTTTCGAAATTAGATTAAAATAATAAAGTATAGATAGTAGGTAGCTAGGTAGTACTCGCACTGTTTGAGTAAAGCACTATAAAAGCCTTGGTCCTCTGTTGATCGGTCGGTGCAATGACTGCACTGCTGGCCACGTTATGATGGCCGTGAGCTAAGCTTAACTACGCTCTCGGCCTTCAAGCTTGGTCATCATTGCAGCCCTTGCTTAACCCGACCCGCGGGTCTACCGCCCTCTATCGCTTTGACTCTGGCTTTGGTTTATGACGTCAGTGCACTGACCGTCCTTGTTATCGTGTTATGATATGACAAGGACGGAAAGAGCATTGCTATCGCTTTGGCTATCGCTTTGAGTTAGGCGGTAGGGCCCTCGTCCGCGCTATAAAGGCCTCGACCTCCGGTCTCGGACTTTATTCCAGCTTATCGATCAAGGGCTGCAATGCTGACCGCGCTGTGATGGCCTGGACCTGTGCTAAGCTCCGCTTTCGACCTCATGCGGCAACGCAGACCTTTTAGGCCGCGACAGTAATGTACTATTATGCCTATTGAAAAAGTTTCGTATAAAGAACTTTCATTTAATAGTAAGGTATTATACTTAGTTTTAGTCGTTTAGTTGTGTAAAACAGGAAGTGTAGTCATATGGTAATTGTATAAATAAGGTAACTGCGGAACCCTACCCTATAAGAGTAATGGACGGTTGAAAGAAACAACTTTGTTAAAAAAAACATAAAATATTTTTTTTAGTATCACGCATAGCCAACCTGCCTGCGATAAAAAGAGGTAACTTTAGGCACCACAAGGTTGTTTTTACTAATGTAACATAAAACCAGTTGGACTAGGAAGAACCGAGTATATATTTGTTAAAATAAATATGAATATTGATTCTAACATTTCAAATCATTAGAAAAACTTAATTGAGCATAGTAAATAAAGTAGTGCTTAGATTAGACAAATATATTTTCAAGGCCCTTATAGCCGTCAACTAGCGCCGCCAATTCATTTATTTTGTTATGCGTAAACCAGGTCAATATTTAAAAAGAAAACAACCATCTCTAATATTTTTTAAATAGTTTTTTACTAGTAAAAAGAATGAAAAATATTAAAGAGTTATTCAAAAAAAATAAGAGACAATAAAATTTAAGAGGCCAAGGTTGTTTCCTTTTTTAATATTTACTTGGTTTACGAGTAGTAAAAATAAATGTATTGGCGGCGCTAGTGGGCCAATATAAGCACTTTATGCCTATAATACGGAGGTTGCTTGATAGGCAAATGAACTCTAAGAGCTAGCCCCGGAAATAGGTGGTCAATTTACAGAGCGACGAAATCTCTCAGTTGTCCACCTATTTCCGTGGCCAGCTCTTAGTATAAAGGAGCTACGTCATTATGACGTTTCAACGTTCAACGTTCATTAACTACCAAAGAGGATCGAACAAGCTAAGAAGCTGTGTTTGTAGAAACCTCTGCCCTTATTTGCTTTGACGTGTCACGGCTACATATTTCCTTACACGGAAAGAAAATGTTAAACATTCAGCTCCGCAGAGAGAGACAAAGGCAAAATCTCTGTTTGTATAAACTGAATACGAACGAGACTCATAATTCATATATATGCAGGCTAATGGTTTAACGACAAAGCATACACGATATTTTATAAGTTAACGTCAAGGGGGCAAGTGAAACATACTTTATTTTTGGTTTTATTCAAAAATGTTTAGTAAAGCTATAGAAAAGTAGCTGTTTAAGAACCTGTACCTTCGTCCTACTCTTTATTAAATCAGCCTTTTACTATAATAAATATAAATATTTAAGGGCTTATATTAAGCAACAAAATCACCAAAAGAATTTATAGACTACGAAGTGTTTCACTTATAGTGAAACAGTGGCAAAAATAGCTTTAATTATTGTGTCCATTTAAGTAAAAACAGGAAAAAGGGTCATGTTTAACCGTTAATATCCACAATGTATCAAATTTTGTTTTAATAAATGGATTTTAATCCAGTTTCAAAGATATATCAATCAAACATAGTCCGGGAAAAGAGAAACTTTGTTCCGATGGACAAGACAAACTTTAAATATTTTTTTTATAACTTTATTCGAATAAAATTTTCAATAATTCTTTTTTTTATAATATTAAGGACTAAAAACCGTTATAATACCGCCATAATACCGTATAATATTGTTAACCGTTTGATGATATTATTTTACTATTATTATAGTACCGTAAAAATAGCATTAACAATAAAATAACGTTTTTTTTAATGTTTTTTGTAACGTTACATTTTCTTAACGATATTTAAATCCTTGCACTCCAGACACTCCACACAACCGCCCCGTAATAACTACCTATTACACGACACTCACTTCACACACAGATGACGTTTTTGCACTTATACATAGTATGGAAAAGGGAAAAGTATAAAAACCGGCCAAATGCGTGTCGGGCCACGCGCCGTAGGGTTCCGTAGTTACCTTATACCATACCATATTTAATACCACTATAATTTTTCGTCTGTAAAAATAAATTTGTTTTTCACAGTGTTGGTATAAATGACAAAGTTATATTTGCAGTTTTGGAAAATATGATATATCTCAAAAACGAATTACTATATCTCGTTCAAACCAATTTTCGTTGAAAGTTTTTATTAAGATCTATAGCATATATATATATTTTTATTTTTCACTCTCTTATTTCAAAAGTTAGAGGGGGGCAGGGGCACACATTTTACGACTTTGGCAGTGTTTATCTTTCAAACGGTTGACTTTGAGAAAAGGTTGTCAGGAACCTCAATGTCATTTTTAAAGACACCCCACACGTATTGGTATGAAGAAAATTTTTTTTTCAGTTTCAGTTCCATGTATGGGGAGCCCCCCCTTAATCTTTATTTATTTTTATTTTTGTGTCAAAATCGTTAAGCGGTTAATAGAATACATCTACCTACTAAAGTTTAACTGTGTAATCTTAATACTTTCGGAATAAAATGGCTGTGACATACGGACGGACAGACAGACAGGCATGACGAATCTATAAGGGTTCCGTTTTTTGCCATTTTGGCTACGGAACCCTATAAAGTAGCACTTGACTGCATCATCGACACGTTCGCTATGGAGAAAAACTACGATAGTTTCTTAGTTATGGTTGTATGTTTCACTTGCCTCGGTGTTTCTCTTGCCCCATCTGACCTTACCTTAAAAGGGTAAACATTTTGGTTCCCCTTGTCATGCATGAACCAGCACTTTATGTTTGGAGTTTTTCAAAACTTTATTTGCACAAAAAAATTGATCGCCGCGATAAAAATTAAGAAAATTGAACTGTGTGAGTTCAAGAAACCAATTTCGCATTTTGCAGCTCAGATAGGCTCTGTCTCATCCACACTTTTGAACTTTTTTAAAGATAATAAATGACTTAAGTATTTATTTTTAGTGAATGTTATCAATACTTATTTGATTTATTTCAATTTTGTGACAGAATTTTCCGTGAAACTAAGTTCAATGCTGATAGCTATATAGCTAGATACAGGGTTATTTGTAAAACACCAACAACCTCGCAGGAGTAGATTACTAATATCATAAGCAACAACGTTTGTTCTTGACAAAATTATATCTGCTTTTCATACAAAACTCGATCCGCTGATCAGACATTTGTATCGGGTCGATTTTGTTTTGTATTTTTTAGGAAAAGTCGTAGAACCAACGTTGTTGTTTATGATGTTAGTAATCTACTCCTGCGAGGTTGTTGCTGTTTTACAAATAACCCTAGCTTTAGTAACTCATTGTAATGAGTGATCTAAAAAAGAATGTATTCTTCCTTAGATTGTTTGGTTTAGAAAAGTTTCATAAGTTACTTACTTACCTCGATCCGTTATTTAAATGTAGCATTTATATTTTAATCTTTCATAATAATTATAATGATAAATTGCAAAAATGTCGTAAATATTATTGCTGACGAAGGAAATAGCGTATTAGCGCAATAGACCTTGTCTGTTTTGAAAGGTTAAGGCCGGTGCAGCGCGTACGGTTCGCTACATTCAAAATCGAACAGTACGATTACAAAACTATAACACGATATACAAGGTGTTTGGTAAAAGCCTTATAAAGCCGAATATGGTAGATAGGGACCATCAAACTGAACAACATTTACTATGGGACCAACTCTGAAATCGCGAAAAATAATTCAGCTGTTTCACACATTTCGATATTTTCGTTAGTAATTTTTGTATGAAACAGCTGATATTTTTTTTGCGATTTCAGAGTTGGTCCCATAGCAAATGTTGTTCAGTTTGATGGTCCCTATCTACCATATTCGGCTTTATAAGGCTTTTACCAAACACCTTGTATATGATATTTAATTAATTATACAAGCTTTCGACTCTTGTGGTGGGTGATTAAGTTGTCACAGACGATACGCTACATTCAAAATCGAACAGTACGGTTACAAACTATAAGGCGATAATATATGATATTTAATTAATTAAACAAGCTTTCAACTCTTGGGGTGGGTGTTAAGTTGTCACAGATAAGACATTATGATAAAAATTAAATAAGGTTATCTTGTAAATGGTATTGTTGATCTCATTCAAAGAGATAATTCAAATTATTATGTGTAATGAAAGCACTTACAAGTGTTCATTACTTAATATAAACCTTTTCTGTTAATCGATCTACCTATAGTTTAATAAAGAAGATTGCATATAATAGCCAGATGATTGTTGAATTGAAGTAGAAAGAATGAGGGGTGAATTGCTACAAGAAAAATAAAAATAATAAGAAGAGTTACCTTATTAGCAGTAAGTACCTAACGAAAAAGTTTACATAATTTAAAAAATATGGTTTAGTTAGAGTATAAAAAAATGTTGAGGTTCCATATTTATATAATAATAATAATATTGCAGGATACTCACTCTGTGAGCTGTGCCGAAATTCAAAATTTAAAAGAGTTCATTTTGTAACTTTTCATTAATGATATATTCGAAATGAAAAATAGAGTATTTAACACGGGTGAAAGTCATCAATTCCATATTCGAACTAAAGCCATCTTATTATCTCCAATGGGATTATTGAAAATTGCTTCCTTTCAACCCTTGTATAACAATCTACTATTTCATATTTGCTTTATGGCATTATTACATTGTATGTACATCGAGCGAGGGGAGTAAGTGAGTGATGATAACTAACGAAGATGTTTCCCCCTTGGAGATTGATGTTTGTTTCTTTTTTCAAGTTCAACAATCAGACAAATGAATTATATATGTATAATATTATGAGATGGCTAATAGTACCTATTTAAGTTATGGTTAACTTAAATAAGATGTTAGTAAGTCATAATACAACCTGTTTCAGTGTGTTTCAGGTTTTCCGCATATCGCGTCACGTTTGCAATGTTTATATTATACACACATACACACACACACCCACACACACACACACGCACACATTATTAGAATATACTGATTATAATTATTATATATAATTAAGTAAGCCTACTATTATTTAAATGAAGCAAATCCTGTGTACTCTGGAGGTGGGCGCTAGTGTCTGCGACACAGTTTTTTAACTACTGTGGCCACTAACAATCACTACTGTTTTTGTCATACTGTTTTAGTTGCAAATAAAAATTTCATTTCAAATATCATTTTCATTTCATTCATCCTTTGTTTACCCTGCATGTCTTCACTATCATAACTGCTTATTACGATATAACCACGTCTCGCTACTAACTTGAAACTATTTTCTAACATCAATTCATATATAAGCAATATTTTATTTTTGTTTTAATAATAGTAGTTTCTATACACTTACGACGTTTTGCCACTTTCGTGATATAGTTATAACTTGTAACTCTACACATGAAGACATGAATGATGATCTTATTGCTCAAGTCAAGTTAACTTATCTCCTCTGACACAAGAGAAGAATCGCTTGAACGAACGTCGCCAGAGCCACTTAACTATCATCGTGTATGTAATGTAACCATCCATTTCACACCACAAAAGTTACAAAATACATATTGTGTTGTGTTGGATGGTTCTCTAGTGACAAATGGGTGAACTTTTATCCATGGTAGCATTAGACTTTTAAGTTAGAACAATTAGGTAATTAATAATAACTTGAAATAATTTTTAAATGCCATCAATACAATGATTAAAGTCTACAGTAAATCGCTCATTTGCAGCAAGGTCGACATTTTTCAAAAAGTATCATTTTACAGGAGAGAATTTTAAAGTTTCAAGTACCGGAACGAAAGAGACAGTGCTATAACAGCACAACTGTGAATAGTTGCTCTCTCTCTCTCTCTCTTATTATAGAGTTTAGAGAAATGGCGTATTTACAGTAAACAGAACTCTACTTTTTCTACATAACCATATTATTATTAACTAAAAACTCGCCAATTTTGAGATATGTCAGCCTTGCAGCAAATGAACGAAATGTGAGAAATTAAACGTCCAAGGGCTGATTTTTTAATCCTCAGTTACTTTAAATGTTAACCAAATATAATAAAAGTCATACAAAATATGTGACCGACAAACGAATGACAAACATTTTCAATTTGGCAGTATAATACGCTATCAAACGGATAAAGCTTTATCTAGGCATTGAAAAATCAGCCCCGAGAAAACTAGCTATTAATTTAGAGCATAGGTAGGAGTGATCTTTTTTGTGAACACAACAAAAATAAAACCCAAAAAGGAGTAAGAGCTATACTTCTTTAAGTATCAAATAGAAAAACACGGTTAGTAATAATAAGCTGACATAAATGTCAAGATCAAAGAATATTAATATAAGATTCTTGGTCAAGATGTAGTCGTTTGCGTTTCACCATTGAAAAATGTTACGGTGAACAAGGGAAAATAAACAGAATAAAAACGCATGAAACAAGGTCGAACGGTGTAACTTTCGATTGGCCACAATATAAATACTAAAATTAAATTCGACAATGTGTCATGATGTCAGACACAATAAAATTGAGTGTTCACCAAAATAAGAAGATTTAATTGAATGTTACCATCATCTATATGAAAAGTAGGTGATTTCGATGCCATTTCAGAGTGACAATTAACATCAACTTGTTTCAATATTTGTTAAAGTTTTTTGGAAGAATAATAAAATATGAAGACTTATGCTTATGATTACAAATTAAATAAACCTCGGCATGGTTTGCTGTCTGCTTCTGACCCAGACCATACAACAAGTATCTGACTAACTAAGTATTAACGCATATTGAAAAATAAGAATATTTTCTTTTTTGTAACAGCCTAGACTGAATAATGTTTTTAAATATTGAATATAGCTTGGGACCTTGTAAATTAATTAATTTAGAAATGATCTAATTAAATAATATTTTTTATTTGTTAATCTATGTTAACATAATGTCTGAAAAGGATATACATAATTGTAAATATCGTTCCTTCTAATAAATCTGATAAGTTTTTTTGCGCCCATTTTTCTTGTCAGCTAAAAGACGTCATAATGTGGTGGTAGGTGGTAGGTTAAAAGAATTGACTATTTAAAAATGCTTATTATGTGAGCTTATTTGAATAAAGATTTTTTCACTTTCACTTTCAACCAGTAAATATAATCAATTGTACATACATTACTGATTTTGCTAATGAGTACCTACCCACTAAAAGACAAAACAGAAAAGTATCAGTAAAATGTTTTGTTATTTTTAATGTCATGTATAAGTTTCATTGTTTTTAATAAAAATAAATAATTTGATCATATTCCTATGCAACTTTCGCCATAATCGTTAGTTTGATGTTTCAAGATTAGACTTTATTAAGTATATTCAAGTTTAAGGTTTTGTATAATGAATAAAGTTTTACAACAGCTATATAATAAGTGACGAACAATGTGTTTGTGTATGGTCAGTTAAGACATTCAAGTCATTTGTGGTCACAAACCATTATTTATGATCGACAGCACATCGACAGTCATATATCGTACCATTATTGTCCTAACAACTAACATGTATCTACACGCTGAAATTTTAATCATTTGGTTCCCGTCGTAGGGTGGTTCCACTCATGATTACAAGCAACTTTTACTATGGGGCCAACTCTCCTCCTTGCAAAAAAAATCAGCTGTTCCATAAAAAGGTGCAGTACCTACTCGACCTTAATGTATGGAACAGCTGATTTTTTTTGCGAGGAGAAGAGTTGGCCCCATAGTAAAAGTGGCTTGTAATCAAGAGTGAAACATAATATATATCTTTATTCAGAAATTTTAATTGGCTTCATCTTATTTTCAAATTACCTTATGTTAGAAAAAGCACCTTGGTTTCAATCACCATACTTATTTCTTTGCACGAGAAAAAAGCACCGATCGTGGTTAATACGAATTAAGTATTTAAAAAAAGTGTAACTAATTATAACCGCTCTGATTAACAACGGGCTACAAACTTGCCTAACAACTGTCTGAGACATTGACATTGACTATTCTACAGTGTGTTATTTTATCGAATTTTATCCGGTTCGGTTCCTGGCTGTGGGAAGCGTATTTTTTAAATCTTTGAATGCAGCTTTGTTTCTTTTCATAAATAAAGGAATGTTTCACAGACCGTGAATGATTTGTTCTCCATTGTTTAGAGTACTTTCCTTCCAGATGAAATTAAAAAAATCCAGCCTGTATACTACTAGTACTTTTATAGCACATAATATTTTTTACTGTTGATTATCATAAGACGGTTGTCCCTACAAAAAGATTTTTTTGTATTTCCAGATATTCTTTGCAAAATCATTGAATTAAATTTTAAGTACTTAGGTATTTTTTACATAAAAATATGTTACGAAACAACTAGGTACTTATTTCGAGGAAAAATAAAAACAGAGAGAATTATTTTCTATATTGGTATAAGATTTAAAATAATAATAAAATCTGCATAATGAATTTAGATTTGTTGTTAACCCTAAATCAAAAGTATGGTAAAATTTCACCAGTTTTATAAAGTAAAACGTACTAATGTAAGTTGAGTCACAAGACAGGAAATTAGCAGGGGAGTGGTAAATGGAATCGCAGTGGTCAGCAGCAGCTGTCGCAAGCGGTTTAGGCCTTAGGATGGAGTGGCCGCTAACTCTGGCCAGCGTTTCGACAGCGTGAAGGGCAAATATTTGGATTTGACGGTAGGACTACGATACTTCAACATTACATTACGATTGTTGGCCTCAAGGTTTTGCATTAAAAATATTATATTAGAACGTCTATTGTTTTAACTTCATCGTGTTGTAATTTCGTTTGGACATTTTGCAGTTTTGATTTTATTTTACAGACCATACAACAAGTACTACTTATACCATCTAATAAACTAGAATTGGAAATTCTGTAAAAAAGTTTTGAAAATGCTGTAATGTAACGGCGGCATTTGCTACGAGAACTTTTAAGAACAACACACACTTTTAAGAAAATCAAATGCTGCTTTTTTAGTAGAAGTTATTACATTTAGATATTAGATATAGCATTTTGTTATAAATATTATGTTTAAGTATGTATATTATACATATATTAATTATATAAGTAGTTTTATGTTAATATCGTATTCTTAAATTAGGTTAAAATTATATTAATGAACGTTTTTTTGTTCCTACTTTTAAAACACCATAAACTGCCCATTCCTTATTTTTCTTTCTGTTCTGTGAAAATAAATGGTTGCCTGGAAGAAATCGCTTTTCAGCGATAAGGCCGCCAATTGTTCCACTTTGTACTGTCCTTGTATGTATTTATTATGGTGAACAATAAAGTATTTATTCATTCATTCATTCATTTTCAAGAATATGTATATATTTTCGATCAAATTAAGAGAAATCCGCATGAAGAAAAAGTTGAAATTTTACCTCTAAAATATGAAATGTCAATTTCGGCGGAGAAAGGTAACTTTAAGTTACGAAAGTGGTTTTTGAATACCACATTTCAACAGAAAGTTACTACCTACTAGTTACGCTGTAATATAACCATTGAATCAGGTCTCTGCCCAGCAGTGGGCTTCTCCGTGCGGCTGATATGATGATCATAATAAACTCGCAATTTGTTTAGATTTGCGAAATCTAACAAATAAGCAAGCAACAACTGTGCGAATTTCGCAATAATGCTCACGATACTCATAGTGATTTGTGTTGAGATAACATGAATGCGTGAGGCAGCCATGTTGGGAAACCATCTCCAATGTCTTCATAGTGAACAAATATAGTAAACGAGTACTACGTGTCACAAAATACTAATAATATTTACAAAAGCTGGCATTGTCCCATCGGGTCAACTTTGTAAAGTCAAGACATCGGTAGACGAGATATCATTTGTCACCACGGCGAATACTTAGTAGACAAATACTTAAAAAAAAAAAAAATATTTTTAAAAGATATTAGTGAGGAACGTACCTAGCTGGTACCTCGTACCTACTACAAATCGAACGGACGAAGTACCTAACCTATTGCTTTATTTATTACTTAGGTATTGTAATTTTGAACTTTGAAGTTCAGGTTTCCAGTTCACTATTTAACTACCAGTCAAGTTGTCAAACATGGTAGTTACCTGATGCATTTTCTTTCTGAAAGTCTTTTATATTCAGACAATCAGAATATGTATGAATGATATTCATTCAGTTGAGATTGTTTGTTGCTATAAACATCTTAATGAATTGTTTAACTAGTGTATAAATAATTTTCAAGCCCAAAAAAATTTTCTTTTTTTTTCAAACGTTTTGACGATACTGAATATAGATAAGCTCTAAAGTTTTCCAAAGACGCCGACATCAATATTCTACGAGTTTTTTAAATACTCATTTCAATATGTATGGCTGCCATAAAAGATGAACAATCGATGTGATACGTGCGAAGATATAATGCGGGCTAGGCTAGACACTGACCTTGCTTGTTGATGTCCCATAGCACCACTTTGCACCCAAGTCGGGCGAGCCGCAGTGCTATCAGACTGCCCAGGCCGCCACCACCTCCAGTCACTAAGGCAATGTTTCCCTTCAAGTCCCTTTTAGGATACCCCACTAATACTGTCCTGAATATCGCTTGTATACAATTCCAAATACCGACAATTAAAAACAATATGATATCCATCACTGACTGCAACAATGTGTATTTATCCCTCATGCACTCTGGGATCTCTCTAGTGAGAGGTCCCGGCCTCAGTCCATTAATGTATTCTTGCGTTTCTACAGACATTTTGACTTGTTTTTTTTTCACTATAAAATATATATAACACTGAGCATCACTTGTGTCTCTTCAGCACAAAGACTAGCATACGAAGAACTTCTTCTTTAGGTACCTGTAAAAGAAAAACGAAAGTTAAGTATTTAGCAAACAGGAAATAATAAAACGTGCTAAGTGCGAGTCTGCGCATGACTACAAAATGAGGATATTTGCTATAAGATATTGATTATTGATTGTAAGTCGGTCTTACTAGGTATTGTAAGTAAAACGTCTTTATTTTTTATTTATTCTGTGTCGAAATAGGGTTAAGGTGTTACCCTGAGCGAAAGTGGCGCCGCGGTGAATTATATTTAATATTATAATTCTAATACGCAATTTTAAAAATGATTATCGTGGAGATTTTAGGGCCCACAGTCTAGTATTTTTAGACGGTATCGTTACATTCCCTCGTAGTCTCTGCTAGAAGTAGATAGCAAAACTGCTAAATGTGGCCGTTTTTGACACATTTGCTATCTACTTCTACGAATGACTACGAGAATACTACTTACTGGGCTACTAACTTACTAGCTACTTAATGGGCCCTAAAATCTCCACGATAAACATTATTAAAATCTTTTTCTATTAATAACTTATTAAATAAAAACCTCTGAGGGCGCCACTTTCGGTCATACAACCGCCTTAATTACCTACTTATCATTTGAATTGACCAAGAAGCTTGATATCTTTAGCTTCAAGAGACCGTAGACCTTAGATATTAATCTAAACTCAATACCTACATTATAATCTGATATAAAAGTTAATTTCACCCAACTACGGATAGAGTTACGATTTTAGTATGCTATGTATGTGTCTGTTCCCGCATATCTTTTAAAGTACTCGTAGCTTTCATAATTTGTCAAATGAGATATCCTTAGAAGCCTTTGATTGTGCGCAAGTATAGGTAAAAGGAAGGTAAAAGGTTATAATGACAGAACGTCTCACTAAGTGCAATGTGGTGCTCTAGCTAGACATCATAATAAAATTGTAATATGTTCCGAGTTCTTAAAAGAACTCTTCAAAAACGGGATAAACATACTGAAGCAGACAAAAGAAAAACGCTTCCTCTGCAATCGCGGAAGTTTGCTGTAAAAACACACAGCGCTTCTCAGAGGTGATTTTATGATTATGCAGTAAACATTTACGAACTAAAGAAGCTATCTTCCGTATTTATCCCATTTTGTGAACATTTAACATCATTCTCTCTGCACTTGAAACTTATAGCTAGTCTATTTTTCTTATTTAGGTTTAGTTAGTGTTGTGACCGAGGAACTGTATGAACTGGTTAATAATTTACAAAAATGTGACCGAGGGACTGTATGAACTGGTTAATAATTTAAAGGCGGCTACGTAATGTAATGGAAGGGAATTTTATTATCAATATTAAAGGCAAAATTTTCACACTTACAAGTAAGTTACAAATTTAAAAAAGACAATTTTATTGCTTATAAAAAGGTGCGTTATGCACAAGTATGTATTGTGAAGAAATTACTGGATTTCAGTAAACTTTACTTCTGTCTGTATATCGTGGGAATAAGAGAGAAAGTTAGTTGGTATCTATAGATTTCGGTAATTCTTGAGGAGTACCGAAATCAATGTTTTTAAACATTTATGCAAGAGAAAGTTCAATTACGCATTTACAATGTCTATCAATAATGTTTATAAATAAATAGTGACGCGATTTACATTTTAAATTAAATAAAAACAGGATAAAGTGCTTCATATTGTTTGTAAACACTTTCGATAAGTGAACGATAAAGACAAATTAAGCTTAATATAAAGACAAAGTTGTTGACCTTTATTTCTTAGGTATGGTAGGCATACGCTGGGTATACTTATGCATTGTAAAAAATATTCTATGTATAAATAGAAGGTATCTTAGATAACTATGCCATAGGTAGATTAGATGCACAACATGTAAATACAATAACTCAAAGTCTGTAACCTGACAGCTGACAGCAAGATATAATAGTTATACAAAAAAGTAATTATGCTCCATGATAATAAAACTAATCAACATTTTAGGTTTTCTTTCAAAATGAAAATATATTACAATTTGTTATTCAGTAAAATTTGCTAATAAATAATAACATAATCGTATGGGCTATCATATCAGTCAGGTTGAAATGTCAAAAAGTACATTCACCTGAGTCATTTCGAACTGGTTCTCGAAAATCTCGAGCGCTTACTTTTAAGGCAGACTTCCAAGTATTCGGTACCAGTTACTTTCAAGATCAACGTGGCCATTTAATCTGGAGCAACAAAAATAACGTTTTCATTTTACTCGAAAGGTTGCGGTTCCATGTGGTTTTAAAATGACTACCTACTGGTTAATACGTCTAAAATAGTATAAAACTTGTTACCACTCAAGTAGTAAGAAGTTTTAGTAATAAATAATACAGTAAAATCCGTTTAACATTTCCAACAGCTAAAAACACGTCAAGTGTATTATGCGGGTTGGAAAAAACTTATTGTATGTACTAATTTTGTGTAGCTATTCAATTCAACTACATACATACTTATCGACGCCTTAGAGTGAAACCCTCGGAAATGCATTTTTGGTATTATTATTTTTTATTGCTTTTTTAGGAAGAAAACCTCGCAACGCATAATCTAATTTGTTCTTTCGATACTCATAACGCCATCTATGACAATAAAAAACATAAAAGCCTCCATACAAAAATTTTACAGCACGCAGTTTTTTCTTCCTCGTGAAAAGTTTCTTCTTTTACACTTACGAGGTTTTCACTCTAAGACGTCGTTATGTATTTATAAAGTGGAATTAAGAATTATACGTCTACATTTAATCTGGAAGTGGTCATCTAGAGCAAAAGCTCTATAAAAGCTCTGTTAAAAACAGGAAGTGATCTTACGTTGGATTTTTCTAGCTAGCTTTTTTCTAGCTTGCTTTGCCACCATGGCAATTTTCTCCCTTGTAGACATAGGATTTCATATCAGGACACCCACATAGGATTTATCTGACATCAATTTAAAAAAAATATACCAAATTCTCTATTTACATCAAACTATCTACCTTTTTTCTTGATTTTTAGGGTTCCGTACCAAAATGGTAAAAAGGAACCCTTATGGTGTGACTAAGTCTGTCTGTCTGTCACAGCTGGATATCTCGAGAACTACTAATGGTATCAACTTTAAATTTGGAATAGTTTAAGATGACGTTTTCCCAACTATTTTGCAAATAAGAAAGAAAGAAATTAAAAAGAAATATATTTTTTACAACAGGGATTGAAAAGGGGTCTTAAAAATTTTAAATGGGGCGACTAGGGCATTTTTTTATATTCTTTAAGGTTAAGTTTGCGATTTTTCATCAAAAACATAGAATTTTAATCATTCATATTGTCACTTTCTTTATGCATGTCTCTGACTGCATATTATTATGTTGCCTTTAATATTTTATCTTGTTTCCATCTTTTCAGTTGACTTGTATTTCGATGCAGGCGGGTTTTTTTCTAACTACTACTACTACAACGAACTTTTTCGTAAGGTTATTGTTTGTAAATAAACTTTAGAACCCTAGCTTCAATCTGTACATATTAATTGTCTATACACTATGAACTTTGCGAGCATTTAATTTTATTATGATGAGGTATACACTTTGAGGTATACACGCTGAAATTTTAATCATTCGGTTCCCGCCGTGGGGTGGTTCCACTCATGATTACAAGCAACTTTTACTATGGGGCCAACTCTCCTCGCAAAAAAGAATCGGCTGTTCCATCCATACATTAAGGTCGAGTAGGTACTGCACTTTTGTATGGAACAGCTGATTTTTTTTTTGCGAGGAGGAGAGTAAAGTTGGCCCCATAGTAAAAGTTGCTTGTAATCATGAGTGGAACCAAATGATTAAAATTTCACGCTGTATAGGGGCCTTAATAAATTATGATCAATCTGGATTCTCGTGCAAGGTACGTACGCCAGAAACGACTTTCAATATACATAACTACATAAGTCCAAAAAGAAACCAGCTAAATCGCTCATTCGGCTCAACCTTCATGAATGAATACCTGTTTTCACCAATAACAAAATATATTTTGTATATTATTATGTATTTATTGCATATTTTTATACATTATTCATATGATTGAATTGCATCGTCCACCTTGAGAATACATACATATTATACGATTAATTTAAATTATGTAGTCAATTAATCACATGCAATAATGCTATCTTTGCTACAGTATATCAATTCTGTGGCTACAGTTTAATACCAAAGTACTACATTGCAATCTATCTTAAAATAATGTAGATAAAATGTATTCCATCCTGACTGTTAAGTAAGCGTGTGAAGTTAATAGTTAATAGTACCTAACTTTAATTATTCCTAATGGACACGTCGTTACCTTCACTAGATTTATTATGCACTTGAAACATATTTAAAAAAATACATATAGAGTTCGCCACTCGAATTTCCTTTTCAATTAAAAATTAGGAAATCCTTTAAAGTTACCATATTTTTTAAGGCAAAACACATAACATAATTTGGGTCAACGTATAATGCAAAAATAAAATGCCTTTGCTTTTGTCTTCGACAGGATTCTCCTTCTTTTTTATTTTTAACATCATTCTTTACACAAAAACATAGGACGTCTCATTAAAGTTATGGAACTTTTCAAAACGTGGCGAGTTTACACAGACCCTCAATTTTAATACCTACACAACATTATTTAAAGTTTCCGCACATCCGAGCTAATTATAACATTCGGATGTGTAAAGTTTCCATGGCGCACTGGAAGCTGCGCACACACATCCAGCCGGGTGGTGTCGCAACGCGCCGCCGCCGGTGAATGCAACGGCATTGCACAAACTGCATGCCATGGCACTAAGGTAAGGACGTCTCACCACACTACTATTAGAAATATCGATTACTTTATAAGATCAATAGTTGGGGGAACAGACCGGATAAAAGTTTGAGTTGTAACATCCAGCCCCCTAGCATGACCACCTAAACACGATATATCGCGTGATATAGCGTTCTTTCGACATTCAACTGTCAAAATCCATTGTCTTTTGATAGTCAAAAGTGATAAATCGCTATATCATATCGTTTTTGGGATCATTGCTAAGGGGTTTGTTTGTTTTTTTATTCAACTAACAATATCATAAAAACATAATAGGGTGAAATTTCAAAACGTATGTTATTAACGTATAATATTTCGTTAATTATCAATTTGAATAATAAATAGTTCGGGGTTATGTAAATAAAATAAAATATATCTTACCAAATAAATATAAATAAAAAAACTACACACATCGAACTCTACCACATGCTATGAAAATCACCACTTTAGATTCTAAATATTAATATGATTTTATCACACCATACACTTTCACTGTTCACATGTATATTATAATGGCATCTAAGGACACTTGCCTATTGACTATTGATATGTATTGACTTATTGATTGAAATATTGTTATGCCCTTTTACATGTCTACAATGAACCCCGAACAATCACATAACTTCCCGTGACAATAGAAAGATAATGATGTTTGCACAAACTTATTTATCGCAGTCTACTCGCCGAAGCGACCTTTAACACTTATACACTAAATTACTTCGCACTAAGTACACATACTCAAGGTACTTTTCCTCATTATTAAGATATAAGCTTGACGTATAGTAGAACTATAAATTGCTTTAATTAAGTTAATCGATGCCGTGTCACTAAGCCTTTATATCAACTTTGTTTTGTTTCACTCGGCTTATGAGCATGAGCAATACGACCGAAAACTTGTGACAATATCTGAATATTATGTTAAAATACATTAGAAAAAACAACTCTTCGACAGATCACAGATGGGACTGGTTTTTCTAGTAGTAGTTTTTTATTATTCAACAAAAAAAATATCTCTCAAACAAAATAAAAAGTTAAACCGGTCATTATAGTCGAGGAATTTGAATTGAAAAGATATTAACCTTAAGACTGGCTGGACCAGCTTAGTCCACATGGCGTGGTTTTCGTTTTATCCCAAAAATTTAAGATAATTATTATTATTTTTGTTTTTTAATGTTACTTTAGCAATTTAACATGGGTGACAATATCACTATTGTTATGAAGATAATAATTTAATATTCTGCTATATTAAATAAAAACCATGGACTGCCCATATTTTCGCAGTAGGATTACTTTCGTACTTACTGCTGTGGGCATTGCCTCTGAAAAGATTATGTTGACCTCTTTTGGCCGTCAGAAAATGACGAAATCTATTAAAACTTGTTAAAATACCTAGTCATATAAAAAAGTGTTTTGTTTAGTAATAAATGCTTATGAGTAACTTATGTATATATATATATATATATACCTATTTGCCTGCATTGTATTGCGACCCCAGCGCTAGATTGACAATTAACACATCTACGATAGTAAAAAGTTTGTGAGAAAATTGAATATGCCTTTAGTTTTTTAAGTATTAGCTAAGATGAATGTCGCTATATGGCTACAATTACTTTATTTATCGTACTTACTAAACTCATTTTGAGTTATTATCAAATCAAACACCTAAATCAAAAATCAAAAACCAAATACCTTATTGCAATTATCATAAATTAACATTAGATCTTTATCTTTTCAGTAATAAGGAGACATATATATTTCTTCATGAAAAACTACATTACGAATATCACTCCTTATCTTTTGAGAAGTCGTCGATCTATAGATACTCAAAAGTTATAGTAAAATTAATTATCAATAACAAACATAGAAGTCTTAGTCAATAAGATAATTATATTAATATTTCTATAAACAGATAATGCACTACTATGCGGTGTTTAACTACACTCGGCTTAGAGCATTCAACCAAGACACTCGGCGTCAGAAAAATCGCACCTTTCCAAAAATTTCTTCAAAGTTAATTTAATCCTATCCAATTTAATGGTAAGTGTTGTTATATACTTCTTCCCCTTCGGACATAGCCAACAGTCTCTAGAAACCGTTGGAATACTCGTCGAACGGAATCAATTACTGAGATTCAGTTTCCGAGCAACATTACATTGCCTAATTTTTTTTGCAATATTTGAGCAACTTCATGGGCAATAGTATCCATCTTGGGTATTCCTTTTTTTAATTGAACTGTTTAAGTGTGTTGTCTCCTGAAATTACCGGCATTTCCTGAATTGACCCCTTTTATTTCCCTTTTATGGCGGCGCAAGCAATAACGCTTTAAGCGTTAATTATTGTAACTGTTATGTTAATTAAATCAAACAATTATTATTAATTGAAAGCTCATTAAATGTACTTTCAATAGATATAAACATTTACACAATAAAACATTAGCTAGCAATAGCAGGTTGCCAAGTCTAAATTTATTTTCGAAGAGGTGCGATTTTTATGACGTCGAGTGTCTGAAAACGAAAACGACGACGATACTAAAATCGTTACGAAAATACTGTAGTACATATTCGAAACAGTTTATTTTTATGTTGCACGAATTTACCTTAATTATGAACCAAACCAAAGCAATGGCAATCCAAGCGAGACACTGGGAAATTTTAAGCTATCATCAACTCATAAACTATACTTATGGTGTTCCTATCCGTTACATTCATTGTTTTGAACGCCTATCTGAAGAAACATCGGTTTCTTCATTACTGACATGACTTTTTTTTTCTGTTGTTATTTTATCTTTTCACTACTTAACATAGTTTTATTGCACCGAAATCAAATCCTACTCTTTAAAATTGGCTACGGTTACATTATGGCTACGTGATGTTTCTTAAATTTTCCCATCCTTGTTAATGATAATTACCTTTACTTAATTTATGTTTGATTTATATTATTAAAACACTGAAGATTGTCAACCGCTCGAGCCCACAGCTGAGCATATTTCTCCCACAAGGGTCTCCTCGACGCGACGGCCGGCTTTCCGCGACCTTCACCAGATCGTCGGTCCACCTCATAGGGGGTCTATCCACGAAACACGAAGTGTAATTTTTTTTTGATACAGCAAATACAAAATCTCTATTGTAGGTAAATGGTCGATACGATGATTCATTAAGTTATTGCGTTCGTGATGGGCATAATGATAATAATTCGATTCTACAAAATCATCAGATTCAGTCATGGCCTTGATCGATTAAAACATTGGCTGATCCGGCGCAACGCGCTACAATACAATAACTGCGTTGACATACTTTGTGGCATAGCAATATTAGTTTTATATACACAGTTATTTGTAAAACACCAACAACCTCGCATCAAAAGATTACTAAAATCATTAACAACAACATTTGTCCTAAGACTTTTCCGAAAACAGACAAAAATACGACTTTTCATACAAAACTCGATTAGCTGTTCGGGCATTGGTATGAAAAGTCGTACCATTTTCTGCCTGTTTTCGGAAGTCTTAATTATGTTGTTGTTTATGATGGTAGTAATCTACCTACTGCGAGGTTGTTGGTGTTTTACAAATAACCGTAAAATAATACTGCGGCTGTGGGTTCCCAAGTTCACAAAAAGAGGAAAAAATAAAGATTTTTAAACATTGTCTATTGACAGTCTAAATAATGACTATTGTATTCACTTCTCAACCCTACGCGCTCCCTAGACATGAAATAAGTAAAACACTTTTTAACGGATACTAGCGCGGTTTTATTGTAAGTACTTTGGTAATTAGTTGGTTTGATTTTTTATTTTCCCGACGTTTCGGCACCTTTGCAGCTGCCGTGGTCATGTTTTATTTCAAGTCCGTTAGTGTATTATTTTGTTTTATGAACTTTTCTAAAAGTTATCAATTCGTAAAAACACAGAAAATGAATACTTAAAAAGCACTTCGCAAAAATCGCAAACCACTGCTAATTGGACGTCTCAAAATGTTTACTGTATTTGTTCCCAATCAACATGTTGAATTTAGCTAAAAATACCTAAAGAGTTACAGTTAGTAACGGTTAAAAGTATCGATTAATTCATTCTGTGACATGGTTTGGTTGACGATATTAGAGGTGTTATAGATATCCCAAAAATATTCTTTACAAAGAACAGAAAGCAGACAATGTGGCTGACCTCATAATCTATATATATAAAATTCAAAGTCCTGACTGACTGACTGATTGACTGACTGACTGACTGACTGACTGAGTGAGATATCAACGCACAGCCCAAACCGCAGAACCTAGAGACTTGAAATTTTGCACATAGGTTCCTTATGAGGTCCAGGGGCGCAATAAGAAAGGATTTTTCAAAACTCACCCCCCAAGGGGGAGAAACGGGGGTCCAAAGTTTGTATGAAAGTCCCTCAGTTTTGAAGCTAGGATCTTCAAATTTTGTGATTAGGCTGACCATTGAAAATTAATAAATACGGGTCTCAGCGTTTTTCAAAATTCTACCCCCGAAGGGGTCAAAAGGGGGATGAAGTTGTGTATTGAAGAAAATCCATTAATTTTCAAAGTAAAAATAGCTAAATTTATAAATTAGGCTTATGGATGGAAATCTATCGCAACGTATATTGTTATTGTTAGTATTTCAACTCCTACGGGGATGAAATGGGGATGAAAAGTGGTAAAAAACCCAAAAATAGATATGGGTGAAGTTATTGGGGTTTTCTGGGATGACGATTGCAAAAATGACATTTATTTTGAAGTCCAACATGGTGGACATGATTTGACCCCTAAAGGAGTGAAAATGGGGTTCAAATTTTGTATGGAAAAATAATATAAAATAGACATTACAACTTTAAACTACGTAGGAGCACATCTAAAAATAAATAGGCAAACATATATTTTGTCATTTTGAAAATCAACCACTTAGGGGTAAATGGGGTGAGTAAACATGAACATGAGGTTTCATGGGATGGTGATTGCGAAAATGACATTTATTTTGAAGTCCAACACGGTGGACATGATTGGACCTGGACATGCACGAATATAATAATTAAATTCGGCATAATTATTATAATTGCCATTCAATGGATCTTCGTTAAAACAAACTGTACCTGAACGTGAATTAAGTTATCGCGGTCTTATCTATGTTTGCGTTGATTGTGAATTGCAACTATATGTGATTCAATATTTCGAAGAAGACATAGGTATCATTATGACATATGCTCACACAACAAAAATCCACCTAAATTCTAAAGCATTATCAATTCTAAACAAAACCTACAAGCAAAATATCGAAAAATATTTAGATATACTAATGTCAATATATTAAAATGTAATTAAAATAAAAAATCACATGGCATAGAATTTTTAATACTAGCCGGATTGTATCGTGACCTTCGCCTTCGGCTATTGCCAGCAAACCGGTTGTAGAAGTCGAAATCGAAGAGGTATCATCAGTCATCATTGAATAAGAAAGATCACTAACCGTTATTTTTGTACAAGTGGAGGAGTGCAGACATTTTTAAACTATTGAAGGCTGTATTTACGTTTAAAAGTCAATAAAGAATACTAACAGATCTATACAACGTTTTGATGAATGAAACCAAAATGAGAAAACAGTGACCCTACCAGGAGTTGTTGCAAACTGTTTACTTTACCGTAAATTATCGGATATTAATTAATAACAAAATATCGAAATACGTATACAACAGCAGTTTTTTGCGATTTCAGAGATGGTCCCATAGTAAAAGTTGTTTAGTTTGATGGTCCGAAGAAACGGTTTTCCCACTTTGGGTTCACTCATTAACACGTTGTATATGCATGTTGTTCTAGGTCATTACTACCCGTCATAGGCGTAGCCAAGCCAGGCCACAGTTTTTTGGGAGATCGGTCCATGTAAAAAAAAAACACTCGACAAATATAATTTTGCTTAGTAAATCTTTATTTCGAGATACCTTACCTTAGTAGTTGGGTTTTTGCTACTTTTTTATTTTATTTTATTTTATTTTATTTTATAGTTTTACAGGAAACTTACAGCTATATTACTAACAAATTTATATATACATACAGAAGGCCATTTACAAGTTTCCACTTATAGTTACTGATAAATCTTAAGTAGACGGAAAAAATGAGATAATATTAATTTAGGTCCAAAATTCAATTAATTTAGTTTGACTCGAAAAAACATTTAGCAAGTTCTCGCTTTAGACGTATTGATGATACGATTTTTGTTGTGTGAGCATATGTCATAATGATACCTATGGCTTCTTCGAAATATTGAATCATATATAGTTGCAATTCACAATCAACGCAAACATAGATAAGACCGCGATAACTTAATTCACGTTCAGGTACAGTTTGTTTTAACGAAGATCCATTGAATGGCAATTATAATAATTATGCCGAATTTAATTAATTATAAAAAAAATCTGAGTGGGCCATTAGTGAAAGTATCAAGGCCAGGGAGAAAGCGGCATAACGCCGTAGGTAGCATGAGATTGCCGAAAACTGACCGGCAGACGACACCAGCCAGAGGGGGTATCAAAAGCTCTTGTAGTTTCATTTCTTTCTCGCTGTATAGCAAATAAATATGACGCAATAAGGCAGTTCACGAAATTTACTCTTTCACTATGACTTTAGAATAAGGTTGAATATCGCATAGCTTAATTTGACGAAATTTATAACATTTTTATTGATTTCTGAAATACTGGATCATTTATTAAAAATGTACTCGGTTATTGTGTTAGATCAATAAAAAACCTATCCTTTTTGCATAAAAAATCATATCACTGTCGATGAAAATTACGAAATCTGACGATTAGAAGTTTATTTTTATAAGTTTCATAAATGTAAGGTAATTATAACTAAGTGTATGTTCATTATTTACAAATTGTTATTAAAATCAAATTAGAAAAAGAAAATACAAGTCAAATTTTATCATTCAAATAGTCAGATATACTATAATGTCCATCAGCCATTTTTGATGTCCCCACTGCTGGGGCACAGGCCTTCCTTATGGGTGGTAAGGAGGATGGGCCATAACCCACCACGCGGGCCCAATGCGGATTGGTGGGTGGTTATTATACTATAATACCTACATTTAATTCAATAAAAAAATAAAGTTGTTAGTGAAATTTTCATGAAATCAATCAACGGGAATTTACACTCGATCGTGACTGCGTTAAATATTTATTGACGTTGGATTAGAATAAGCCTACTGGTCTAGCGGTTAGCTTACAGTCGTTTGTGGTTAGCCCGCCTGCCTAATTATGCCATCGTCTTAGCTAAATCTGCTCTGTGTGGTAGACGGCTAAGTGCCATGGATAAAAAACGCTGTCTGCCAAAACCATGGTTACATAATTGACAACATTTCAACATATTTCGTTAAATAATTGATTAAAAACCCCAAAAAATTATGTACGGTGTCAAAAATTGAAAAACCTCGAAATGGTTGAAATGAAAACATGTCAATTAGAGTGAGACGTCCGGGCTTTTTATGAAGAATTTTACATGCCGGTTATACTAAATATCCTTGCAACTTTCTATTCGTTTGAACGCTTAAAGTCTAATAATAAGCAAAATATATAAAACATGTCGTAAGCTTGGCTCTTCCATAGTAGTAATTCCTAGTATAGCTTCGACAACAGTCAACAGTCAATTTATAGCGCAGAATGACAAACCAGAAATATCTTCGAATATGGTATAATAAGTCGCTGGTCGCTTTTATTATGAATAATCTTTCCTATCAAAAAAGTTTTTCGCCGTTAAAAAAATGTATGCTTACTTATAAAAATGATTAATAAAAAAAATCTCCATTTATCGTAATACAAGAACAGGTTGTACCCAAACCATTATTTATTCTTATGCCCAAACCCAATATTTATGATATGTCATCAGTTATTAAAAGAAGAAACTACACATAAAGAACTAGCGAAGGACAATTTATCAGATACAGCCTTTTTATTAAGTAACAGAGTCAGGTTTTTTTGCAGCTATTTTGTCAATGGTAGCCAAATCAAAACAGTTCACAAAAAGTTGGGCTCATTAAGGGTTCACATATTTGTATGGACATTATTGTAAAAAAAATTGGACTTCGATATTCAATCACGTCAATGATAATCAAATACTTGATAAACGTATTATGATTACATGTAATATAAAACACTAACATAATACACTTTTACAGATACGCGATTTTAAATTTCCTTTTTTAATTGATTGTTTTTATAAAATTTTTGAACCTTTGTAATGTATTTTATTTCCTTGCCACATCCACAAGGCGTTGTTGTTGTCTAAACATAAAATAATTTTAATCCAATCGGCTCTATCTTTTGTTAATTTCACACTAGTGTTTTAATCACTGACCAACAATAAATTATTTCACAAAAAAGGTATATATAGACTTACTTAAAAAAAAAATCCGGAATTAAAGAGTTTGAGAAAGTTTTCAAAAGCTCTCTTAAATCTTCAAAAATCATAGTTTACCAACAGAATTCGTCATTATACTTTGTACAAGTCACGAAGTGTTAAGCTAAAAACCTTTAATGCTCGTTTTTCAAACGATATTTTCAATGTTGGTATTTTATAGAGTATATACTTAGGTATAATTGTGCATAAACTAAAAACTATTGAACATATTCTTTAAGGTCACTCATACTCGTATTTGTTTGTTTTTCTAAAACAAAATTTTCCGTTTTTACCTATAAAAGAAAGGACTGTTGAAAAAATAAAATATTTAGTTTATTAACCTAATGGGTTTAGTTCAGTACTAGTATAGTGAATTATATTTTCTGTGGATCCGTATAGTATACCCCAACGATATTGTCACCAATTGCGTTCGCGGGTTCGTCCCTATTATATCAGTTCATAATTATGGTTGAAGCTTGGACGGTGGTTTATTCGTCCAAGGCTTGAAGGCCTCAAGTCTAGTTACGGTAACGGCTGCCATTTGATAAAATACATAAAGCATAAAGTATCGCAACTCGAGATGATCGCTGTGAGCTAAGCACAGACCGGACGGCCTCGGTGTTTCAAAACCCTAACTGCCTGCGCCGCCGCCCGGCGTGGCCACTTCGGAAGGACATTCCTATATACGCATACTAGTTGCTCGATTAGGTTAGACTTAGATCGAAAATAATCAATCACAGTATCTATGTAAGCTTTTTTTAATTATTGTAAATAAGTATTGTCATTAGGTACTGTGATGGGGCCTTATAAACCGCACCGCACCGCAAATTAGTGGTTGCATGTCAGCTCCCTATGCTGCATCAAACAATTAATTGCTTTATCATTCAGACTTGTGCTAGTTCTACTTTTATTTTATACTGTGCTGTGCCGCAAAATATAGACAGAAAAGCCAGGAATATATATTATCTCGGTTTGTCGTTCACACATATATAACTAGACATTACATGTAAGCAATCTTGGGCCTAACCGAGCGAAAAACAAATGACGGATGAGTTCTCGAAATGTACGGTCAAAGCAGTGCTTCTGTCTACCTAGAACATTTAAGGCGTTACTACAATAGTAGATTGTTATACAAGACGCTACGGCAGTGAAACGTGGTCGCTAACTATGGGTCTCATAAGGAGGCTCAAGGTCACCCAGCGTGCAATGGAGAGAGCCATGCTCGGCGTTTCCCTGCGTGATCGAATCAGAAACGAAGAGATCCGCAGGAGAACTAAAGTAACCGACATCGCTCGAAGGATTGCTCAGCTGAAGTGGCAATGGGCGGGACACATAGCGAGAAGAACCGATGGCCGTTGGGGCGGAAAGGTTCTGGAATGGCGACCGCGCACCGGACGGCGCTCCGTGGGTAGGCCCCCGACAAGGTGGACCGACGATCTGGTGAAGGTCGCGGGAAGCCGCTGGATGCGGGCAGCGCAGGACCGATCGTCGTGGAGATCCTTAGGGGAGGCCTATACCCAGCAGTGGGTGTCGTGCGGCTGATATGATGATGATGATGATACAAGACGCTAAAAGGACCCATTGCATACGAGGTAGTTTTATTCCCGAGCTTTAGCGAGGGAATAAATAGAAACCGAGTTACAATGGGTTTTAGCGTCGTGTGTTACTTTTCACTACGATTGCGAGAAAATAAAATACAATATTAAATAGTATACCTACCTACTTCCGTAAACGAATCCACTCGTTTTTCTATCCTCCACTTCATAAACTTTTTGTACAATATTTAAATAAATGATTTGTTGACGGCAAAAGATTAAAATTATTTCTTTCCTATTACAGTCACTTCAATCAGTATGTAATTATAGAAAAATTCTAAAGATTTCGCGCCATGGTACCTTTTTTATATTTCTGCTGTAGCAGCTAAGCAACCCAAACACACATTCTACGATTCACTCTGTGCACAGAGTAATAAGTCTATGATTTCACCGGAGAGATGCTTTTAGTTCCATTTTCAAAAATAAGAATGAGAAACAGGGGGCCTATTACGAAAAAAACGTACGCAATCACTTGGTCACGATAGTCGTCTGCAGTTCGTCGGTTGTGGCTATTAAACACATTTTCAATTTGGCTATCGTAGCCCAAAGACTATTGAATGAATGATGTCGGATACGCTAGAGAAAAACTGTCAAACTTACGCAATCACTTTGCGATATCGCATACGCAAGTGCTTTGTAATAGGAAACAATCATAACGAAGCACGGACGCAGTTGCGTGTATCGCATGAAACTTTTCGTAATAGACCCCCAGTATTAAAGTCGAGCGAGTTTTTATTCGTGATTATGAATAAATACTTTTTCGATTTAGTAGGCTCATTGGTAATAGACAAACATTAAAAAAGAAAAAACTTATGCTACTTTATCTCGGCTCTTGTACGTTACAATGACGGACTTTTTGAGCAAGAGGAGTGAAATAGTAGATTATACAACAAGTGAAAAAAGAGGGAATTTAGTTCGAGGGACTAGTTGGATCCCGAGAGCAGCGAAGGATTCTAGAGTTGAATCCCGAGCATAGCGAGGGATTCAAAAGTAGAATCCTGAGCGAAGCGAGGGAAATAAAGGACCGAGATGAAATTTTTTTTTCACGAGTTGTGTACTCTACTTTTTACCATTGACTGCGAGAAAACAAAAAGGAGTAGGTACTTAATACCTATATAATAGTTATCACATTTTAATTATTTAGGTAGGTAATCAGTAATATTTAAACATTAGAAAATAGTGAAACTAGAAGTTTTCCAATGACATAAAACAACCACGCTAAAAGGGAAATTACATGATCAGTTTGGCATTAGTCCATTTCATCAGTTTCCATAGACTTTGAATTTTTACAGACTGAAGATCGTACCAGACTGATAGAATGGACTGATGCAAGACATCTAATCTCCCTCTAATATATAGAAAAGAATCCAAAGATGAGACACTAAAAATAACCTAATTAATTTGGCGGGATATTTTTTTAGAAAAGAACCCAAAGATAAGACACTTAAAACAACCTAAATAAAATTGGCGGGATATTTTTTTTATTTATTTGTATGACTATGGCTTTATCTATGGAATAGCTCCATACTTTCAGCACGTTTTTTTATTTTTCTACATAATTCATACGATGCGCGCTTGTTCCAAATTCAAAATATTTTTATTCACTCGGTGAATAAAACAGCGTTTTATTCACTCTTATCGTTGAATTAAACGCACTTTTTTGAGTGGCGATGGTAAAAAAGATTTTAAAACACTGTTGGAACGGTAAAACGGTTGAAACAGTTGGTAGTGAAACTAACGCCGCCACTACATTAGCATCCCTTTTTGTAGGATGTTGTTGTGTTATGAAAAAAAGTTACGTAGACGGAATAAGGGATTTTTATTACTCGTAAACCAAGTCAATATTTAAAAAAAAACCTCTAATATTTTTTGAATAACTCTTCAACAGTTATCATTCATTCTGTAAGTTTTAAAATCCATAATTGCCAAAAGTAGCCACTTTAAGCTAAAATGGATTTTAAAACTTACAGAAAGAATGAAAACTTTTAAAGAGTTATTCAAAAAATATTAGAGACAATAGAAATTATTACATGAGCTTTTTTTAAATATTGACTTGGTTTACGAGTAATAAAAATAAATGTAGTGGCGGCGCTAGTTTCACTAGTTACCTACAGCGCCTTAACTAAGACACTGTTTAAATTTGATGCTGTCACTTTTTTGATAATATTGTTTGAAAGAGACAGTGTCTAAATTAAACAGTGTTTTAAAATCATTTCTAGTAACGCCGACAGACTTTATAAATATGTTCTTGTGGTGGTGCTAATTACCTCCGTAACATAAGACATATTTCTGTTCGTTACAGGTACGCTCATATTTTTTAATGACATAATATGGATACTTATGTATCTGTATATCCTTACATTACGATTACTATCGAAGGTCTATATTTGTATAATAATAGATTACTGCTGATTACTGTTTTTGTTTACCGAGTATACATCGGCGAAGCTTATTACAGTCATACAAAAAACACTAGATGAACCATTTTCCTCATAGTAACTTCCTTTTTTGTCGATATTCTGTTAAAGATTATCATGTAGCGGAATATATTGTTGTAACAGACACGTCTATTTTATGAAGTCAATTGATATTTCTGAACCAGTAAATATCAATAGCATTAACTTATTCCATACTTGCGGTAACCACACGTTGTGGATAACTAGTAACAACAGACATAAAAAGAAGACAGCTTATTATGATCTATGCATTCAATGAAATACCTATAACCTTCTTACTTAATGGATCCTAAAATTAGACCTCATTACATTAGTGTTGCGTGACACCAATTGTTACTGTTAGGTTCTCAAAAAGTTAATTTTGGACGAATCATAATCATCTTCCTACGTATATAAATTAATACAGGCATAGACGTGGCACATCATTGCGAATTGGAGTAAGTATAATAGCAAATACTTACCTATATATATACCTACTGAAATCATTAAATAAAAATTTAAAGCGGTTCAAGAAAAAAGTAGACAATTTGTGTATTGTGTATCGGTTATTACCGTCCAGAACAAGTCACGGGTTCCGTGCACACACTAAGATAAAAATAACTTACCGATAAAACGGCCCCTCTACTCAAATGGAGACTTTTCTATTCGTTCACTAATTTAAAGCTTAAAAAAAAGCAATTAAACGATCAAGTCACACGTCGCAAGTTTATGTAAATCACAGACATTGTTGTATTGTATGGAATTGACAAGCCTACGACAAGTAATTTTAGAGTTTATGGCTTATTTTTAATTTTTAAGCGAACAAATAGAAAAGTGGCCATTTGAGTAGGAGGGCAGGGCTTATTAGCCCCACTATTGTAGGTTCTCTACTCACCAAACGTAGTGATAATTACATTGCGTGCTCTTAGGCAGCACCTAGCGCAAAAAAAAAAATTGACATCAAAATAGGTAGTAGGTACCTACCTAATTTATTTCCATTGTCATTCTTTTTCTAAAATAAAAGCACAAAAAATGGCATTGAAATGTTTACTTGTCTTCCTAATTTAAAACTGTGTATAGTGACAATAGCAGACACGCCTTTTCTGTGCCACAAAACATGTAAACCTCCATGTCAGATGAGATAAGTTCAGAAAACGAATAGGTAAGAAGGTAGGTATAAGTAGGTACCTATCTAAAACAAAAAATATACGTATAGGTAGGTTACCTTACTATTTAGGAAAAAAAAATGACACCTGATATTTTAATTTACATATGTATAGTATTTGCATTAATTGTATGAAAATTAACTACTATTTAACGTATCGACATCAGTATTTTGTTATTTTCTCACTGCTGGGGCGGAGGCAAGGAGGATGGGACAATACACCCTTTGGACGCATAGTGCCAGAAACGCAAATTACCGTACACGCTAACGACCATGTTTTCAACAGCAAACTACCATATATGCAAACGACCAGATTTTTTTTCGCAAATGACCAGTAAGCTATTGCATTTATTGTTTTCACAAAACCCGAAAACTTTTTAAAAATGTCGTCATTATGAAAAACTTATTGTATGAAAGTAATCCTAAAAATGCAAAATATACTTAATTGCGAGTTTAATTGCAAAATACTACAGATTTTTTACATGATTTCAGAGTAAATATTTTTAAAAGAAGCCAGTGAGAAACCATTGCTCCATGATCGTTCGTGATTTTATTAATATTAATATCTATACTTTATAGGATCACTTTGTTGTCTGTCTGTCCGTCTCGTCTGTTAAAACCCTTTATCTCGGGAACGCGTGGAGTTATCGAGTTGAAATGAAAATCAAATTCTATGTCGGGTAAAAAAAGATACGGCCGTTTATGCCGCAAAAACGCATATTTAATTAAATAATTAATTTCTAATTTAAGCCCACTTCCTATTACTAGATTATATGATTACAACCTGCCAATGCCCTACCATTGAAAAAGTAGCACAAACGAAATACCTCGGAATTCTGGTGGACCAAAGACTCTCTTGGTATCCGTACCTTGAACATGTCACCCAAAGAATTCGTAAGTTAACATGGATTTTTAAGACATTACGACACGTAGTACCAAGAGCAAATAATGAATCTGGGGGTAATGAAAGAGATTTACTTAAAGACATATACATATCTCTTGTTCAATCGATCCTCAGATACTGTATATCTATCTGGGGAGGTGCTGCCAAGACACGTTTTCTTGAAGTCGAACGGGCACAACGTAGGCTCATAAAAATAATGTATTTTAAGAAGCAACGGTTTGAAACTGATTTATTATATCAAACTTGTGGACTGCTTTCTGTTAGAAAATTATACATATTTCATACAGTTCTTAGAAAGCATAAGACTCTGACTTATGATCTCACAATTGCTAAAAAAAGAAGACCGAATTTAGAGGTCCCAACACATAATACTGTTTTTGCTTCCAGGCAATACAGTGTTCTTTCGGTACTTATTTACAATAGGGTCAACAGCAAACTTGACATATATAGCAAAAACTATCGTGAATGTAAGAAATTGTTACAAAAATGGCTAGATAATATTATAAACTATGAGGATATTGAGGCACTTCTTTTAAAAATTATATAACTGAGAGTGAATAATAATACCTAATAATAAAAAAAAGTATATATTTATATATACATATATTATATGTACACACAATATTTCCCACACAAACACACGCACAAACTCACACACATACACACATACACACACACACACACACACGCATGCTCTGGATTGTTTAATATGTTTAAAGATTTATCTACTTACATTAATTAAGTATCATTAGTGTAAACTGTTTATCCTAAAGATTTCATTGTTAAGGAAGAGCGGTGCCCCCTGACACAGGCATTTGAGCTTAAAAGGGGAATCCAGTAACTTATGTAATGTACATCTAAACAGTTAATAATAAAAAAGTTAAAAAAAAAAAAAAAAAAAAAAAAAAAAATATGTAATTATAACTTATTTATTTATCAATATTATGGTACCGTATAATAGACTAATGACTTATATCTTTGTTTTTTATTTTATTTTTATTGTTATAAAATATTCGTTCACACGCTCAACTTGCACACAACATGTACACACACACACCACTCACACACATGTTCTTGACCTATAGCGCAGTTACTGTTCCCGCGTTTCATCGAAAGGTGACGGCTGAAAGTCGGTGTTTTTGCTGTCAGGCAAATGTGATGCACCGAGCCTAGACCTTACTTGCTGCTGCACACACGTGCATTCCACTCCTCTCATTGTTTTTGTCGTCTTTTATTTTCTTTTATATTTATCGCACATTATATGTATTTTTTTATCGTTATTTTTAAGTCATTTTTGTATTGATGAATGTATGTGTGTGTCGTAGTAAATAAAACTTTTTATCTATCTATCATATTTCGACACTCAAAGGAATCAAAATTTATAGGGTAAATTTATAGGGTGACATAGAACTATGAAATTTAGCAAGTAATATCGTCTTATACTACTTGTATGCAAAATCTGAAAACTATACATTTGTAATGAAATCATAAAAAATATAGTCTTTATTTAAGTGCCAACAAATTTTTACGGAACCCTCGGTGGGCGAGTCCGACACGCACTTGTCCGGTTTTTTTTATTTCTTTACATCCATATTCAAATTAAGTTTGAGTGTGGTGAGCAAAAATCTTGCATAAAACTAAATGATTTATAAAAAATATTTAAATTGAAATTAATAATTCTTTATTCAAATAAGTTTACAATAATAAGCATTTTTAAATAGTCATTCTTTTAACCTACCACCCATAACACCCATTATGACGTCTTTTAGCTGACAAGAAAAATGGGTGCAAAAAAACTTGTCAGCTTTATCAGATGGAACGATATGTATAGAAATATACATGTGTAAGGCAGCTTTAACTAAAATATACCTAAATATGTATGAAAAACATCATTCATTTCCGATGTTAGATCATTAGATTAGTCAAAGCTGCCTTACTCCTGTAGGTCACGTGATGGGTTAGGAATTTCGTTAAAATTTCGTGGTTACTTTTTTTAACAGACAACAGAATTTTTTTTTTCACACGAAGATTTTTAATGTAATTCAATTTTCACTCTAAAGAATGCGTTTTTCATACATTTAAATACAAAACAACAATTTCTGTACCTAATTTAAGTCTGACTGGTCAAACCCCGATTTGATCTAATTGCGTTTCGGCGTTTGACTGTCCAAGTTAGTCTCTCCTAGGTTTGGTCATAAATGCGTTAGTCAAAAGCTGAGACACGCTATTAGTTTTGGACTTTGACTAAGCCTTCTTGTCAAACCTGAGGTTTGACTAGGCAAATCTAGGAGCCCCGGAACTTCGGGGTTTAAGGTTCAAGCTAAGTTCAAAATTTGAAGTCATTATTCAGTCTAGGCTGTTACAAAAAACATGACTGCCCTGCCAAAAACGAACGAACTAAAAAGTTAATAAATAACAAGACAATTTCATTGCAGTCGGAAGAACTCTTTGTTGCAAATTGTACCACAGAATACCGTCTTAATTGTTATTTCACTTATTAGTTCGTTTTTGGCAGAGAAGTCGTGTTTTTATTAATATATTTTTATTGTTTATTTTAATTTCATACTTTTTAGTAACAAATATATCGTTTAGGAATGTGTTCATCAGGGTCCCTCGTTGGCTTAGTAGCAAAAGGAACTATTCGCAAATGCCAGGCAGTCGCATATTGCCTTATTCGCGAATCGCGATATGCCTCATTCTCAAAATGCCATATTCGTGAAACGCCCTATTCTGTATACAGTGTGTCCTTCGATAAAGTTCAACCCTGAAAGGGAGTTAAAGTAGATTGGACACACTATTGTTAAAAAAAACCAAAAATTCAGAGTATTTCAAAAAGGTAAAATAATTCACATACTTACATATAAATAAGAATAATCTAACGTTTAAATCGTCATTTATTATATTTAAAATTATTGTACTAGTTATTAATAATAAAATTTATGTTTTTTTCCAAATTACAGTCAAGCCGATAATTTTTTTTTAATCTACTTATAGCCAGTGTCACTCGGAGTGATGTAAGGATTCTAACGATACCTCACACATCCAAATCTGTTCAGGCATTTAGAAGTTATGGTGGAATAAAGAAACTAACACTACCTACATACATACAAAAACATACTTACATGAACCCTTAACACAACACTCTTCGTTTTTGGGCAGTCGTATATAAAGGGAGCATCCCTTTTTATGTTATGAATTTATGTGTGTTTGCATTTTCAAAATCGAAACAAAATTTTCATGTTTTCTTTTGCGGGATAGGAAGCGACCTTAAAACTTTGATAATCGAAACTGATTCACATGTCTGTAATGATTATTTTTAATCCATAAATATTGATCAACAGCAACCATTTTGCTTTTATACCAAGAGAATTATTGGTAAAACCTTCGAGCAGCGACGGCTTCTGGTACAGAAGCCCATCTTACTCTAAGGGTAAAACAGCTGTGTTCATAATCATAAATCATAAATATATTTATTTGCTTCAAACACGGTATGTAAGGTGGTACAAAGTAATATGGTTCACATGTTTCGCCATCAATAGAAATAGCATGCAAATATACAAGTAAGATTTAAAATAAAATGTCAATTCACAGCAAAAGAAATTAAAAAATATGTCCAAAAAATATCAAATTCGAATTATTAATAACCCTTTTTATAAATACATTGCATGTCATAATTTATTGTCAACTTTGTCTAAAAAAGATTTAATGTCATAAAAAATATTTTCAGTCAGCCATTTGTATAATTTATTTTTAAACATGTTAATATTTAGCATTTTAATATCTTTAGGAATATGTTATCGAATGACTGACGGTATAGAAGTCGTGTCAATAAAGTGTACATTTTTACACTTTGACTATTTTGTTTAGCCACCATGTGGGCCCAATGAGAAAATAGAAAATTTGGTACCCAAGCACTCAAGAAGTTCGGTTTTCTTTTAATTTCAGAGACAGCGATAATATGTCAAACTTGTGCAAACAAACCACATTTATGTGCATATTAAGTATCTCTATGCAAACCACTCTACCGCGGAGGTCGTCAAAGACAACACCATATTGAATTTCATTCGTGTATGACAACATTGACAACATGACAACTGCAGGAGCATATTCTTGATCGAAGGCAGGAGCCCACAAAACTGAGACGTTACGAAGTGATTATTTCCTCTGTGGTTATAATTCGGTACCGAGCACAGAAGATTTGTGACCTTAATTTATGTAAACTTTATGTTGGAATTTGGTGTTAGCGAAACTATTGCACTAAATAGCCGTTAACTGTAGGTAGGGTACCTACAGTGGCGGTCACATAATTAAAGACATCAGTCGATTTTCATACAAACGAGGTAACTTTCAAGCCTTGGTTCTCCGCCAGGGATTGACCTAGCTGGGATCTAATGATGGCCATCCGGGGAATGAATGGAGGAGATTCAGATCGCTATAAATACCCAACTGATCTAATCAGCATAAGGATTAGAGTTTTCAGTTTCAGGATTTCCATACATTTTAATGCTTATTTTGCGGTTTTTTTTAAACATCTTCTTCTATCTCTTAGAATGCTGATCAGATCATACACACACGCTATACGTATAGCGATTTGAATCTCCTCCATTCACTCCCCGGATGGCCATCATCAGATCCCAGCTAGGTCAATCCCTGGCGGAGAACCAAGGCTTCAAAGTTACCTTACCGTTTGTATGAAAAACGACTGGTGTCTTTAATTATGTGACCGCCACTGTTCTAATTAAATTAGTGCAATTCGTTAGAAGGAGACGAATCGCAACTTATGTATATTTTATAGTCTAATATCAATATTGTCTTGATGCCTTGTCTTAAAACTATTGAGAAAACGGATGTTTCTCTTTTCTGTAAAGTCAAGTTTTTTAAGCCACCTTATACACTACATGATAGTATTTTTCACATTTTTTTATTATTAGGTAGGTAGGTACTTAGTTACTACATACTGAGATCATTATCTCAGTCTAAGTAAAGGATCCATTACGGATTAATGAACAACTTATAGATTTAATTGATCATGAAATGATCAGATCTGTTTCAAGGATCTTATTCCAATCTACTAATTATTGTTCTTTTCTCACAAGTATTAGAAGCAGGACGAGTATTTTGTTTGCGTCAGTAATCATTAATTATAAAACCTTTATAAGTAATAGTTACCTTTATGATTGTAAATTAATTATCATATCTTTGGAAATAAAAGTTATGATGTTTTCTTTAAACAACTTTTGATCAAAATAAACCACATAGATTTTCATATTGTTACTTAGAACTAGGTTAATATAGGTCTTCAAATATAATTATGTATTTTGTCAATTTCTCAGTTTTAAATATAAAAAAATCAAGATTTTATTTAACTCTAGAGCAATGAGAAGCAGGGTTTCCTTGAAATACTTTCAAACTAACGTGTTCTACGTTAAAACCGTTTGCCCAACTCGAATCAACATTTGATTATCGTCGCCGTATTCGCAGTTTAGTACACAACTCACCTAAAAGTCGCCTGTCATTTATCACACAATTCGGAAGTAGAGAGAATTGATCCACTGAAATGGCAACACTGTTTCGTTTACTTCTAGATGAGGAAGCGAAACGAACGCGGTACAGTTATTTTTTAATTATTTTTTGGCTGCGTTGAACGCCGGCCCGTTTTGGCGTTGGCGCGGCGCGTAGACGAGAGGTAGAGATCGACTGAGTGAACGCTTGGCAGGTTGCGCGCGCAGAGTGCGACCCTTGCAGACGACCTTCACGCCCGGTGGCTTCGGGGTGACTCCCACAACAATGAAGTTGGAGACAAACGGATAATTAACGAGGTGATAGGTTTTGTAAATAAGCGATAGTGCGTTATCGGTCGTATAAGCGTCTCTTGCACTTGGCCAACTAATGCATTAGACGGACTTATTTTGTAATAGACCGATCGGGATACGTTTTTAGGTTTCAAAAATATTTAAGTTAGTTTTTTTTCGTATATAGTTTCTGCATCATTCACATAGCCTTATACATGAATTTGTGTCATTTTGGATGGATGCATAAGTAATAATTTAGGTTTTTGTCTTTTTTACCACTATCGGACAAAAAGAAAATTAAAGTTGAAAATTTTACTTTATGATGATTACGAAGTTGTATCCGATGTAAATGAACTTTTTGTGTCATCTTCGTCCACGGGAATACTGTTATTTGACTATTACCATAGCTATTACCTTAAAAGTTGCCGTAGTACCTCCAAAAGAATATTACAATAATATTGGCTAAATAAGTGTCAAATGTGTAGCAGGCTATCTTTAATACAATACTATCAATTTTGACAGTTTTGGAGTTCAATTATTTATAACCAACACAAATAATTGAATTTCTAAAGATGCATCGGCTAGATGTGACACAAAACTCAAAAATACACTTTATATATGCCAATGTATCGACAGGCAAGATTTCATAAACTTTAGAATTTTTGAAGGTTATGCCCTCAAAATAACGTATCCCGATCGGTCTATAATGGGGTTTTGCTTTCAGCGTTGGACGTACGTTCTATAATGCAGTCTGAATCTTGAAAACTGTTACTCTGGTCGATCAATTTTTTTCATTGTCTTTCCACTTTTCCTGTCCCTAAACACAAAGGTTTATTTTCTTGAAAATAAATATTAACTAGGCACTTAACTTAAAACTTAAACAATTAAAATTATATTGTAGAGTATTGTAGTACTGATATTGGCTTCCAAATATATATACTAGCTTCCGCCCGCGACTTCGTCCGCGTGGACATTCGTAAAATCCCTAGGGAACCTTTGACCGGGACAAAAAGGATCCTATATTTTAATCCATCCTATCTGTGTGCCGAATTTCATCGTTCAGCTTTTTTTTCGTGATTGAGTAATAAACAACATCCAAACTTTCACATTTATGATGTTAGAAGGATAACACTATTGCAATAAAACAAATTCAAAATAGTACTTTGCACTAGCGATTTATGAGTTTTACTACCAACTACTACCTATATACTTTTTCACTCCTCTTGCTCAAAAAGTGTGTCATTGTAACGTACAAGAGTCGAGATAAAATAGCATAATAAGCCCTAGGGGATAAAGTTTTTTCTTTTTTAATGTTTGTCTATTACCAATGAGCCTACTAAAACCAAAAAGTCTTTATTCATAATCACGAATAAAAACTCGCTCGACTTAATACTGGGGGTCTATTACGAAAAGTTTAATACGATACACGCAGCTGCGTCCGTGCTTCATTCTGATTGATTCCTAATTACAAAGCACTTGCGTATGCGATATTGCAGAGTGATTGCGTAAATTTGACAGTTTCTCTTTAGTGGATCCGTCATTATTCGTTCAATAGACTATGGACTACGATAGCTACTTGAAAATATTTGTAATAACTACAACCGACGAACTGCGGACGACTATCGTGACCAAGTTTCGTAATAGGCCCCCAGTTTCTCATTCTTATTTTTGAAAATGGAACTAAAAGCATCTCTTCGGTGAAATCATAGACTTATTTATACTCTGTGTACAGAGTGAATCGTAGAATGCGTGGTTGTGTTGCTTAGCTGCTACAGCAGAAATTAAAAAAGGTACCATGGCGCGAAATCTTTAGAATTTTTCTATAATTACAAACTGATTGAATTGTGTGACTGTAATAGGAAAGAAATAATTTTAATCTTTTGCCGTCAAGCACAAATCATTTATTTAAATATTGTACAAAAAGTTTATGAAGTGGAGGATAGAAAAACGAGTGGATTTGTTTACGGAAGTATCTAGGTATAAACTATTTAATTTGTATTTTATTTTCTCGCAATCGTAGTGAAAAGTATAGTGTAACACACGACGCTAAAACCCATTGTAACTCGGTATCTATTTATTCCCTCGCTAAAGCTCGGGAATAAAACTACCTCGTATGCAATGGGTAATTTTAGCGTCTTGTATAACAATCTACTATTCTTAATAGTTTAAGTTTAATATGCCATATCGTTTCACGGTTGGTGGTCGTAGCTAAATACTTAGGTAATATGTGTTTTAAACACAGGGAATATAAAAAAATGTAAAAAAATGTAACATCATTCAGTTATGTTTCTATACGGAAGTGCATTAATATCATGACATGACTTAAAAAACTACGGGAGCGTTAAGTGCAATGAGAGAGAGAGAACAGTTAAATCCATATTAAATTGCATATTAGAGTCCAAATCATGATTTCTTGGTAACTTTCTTGTTTAAAGAAAATAACTTTTTACAAGTCTTTATCACGTAAGTACAATAAATAAATACTTATATACTTAGTATAACGAAATAGGGTACGTATACAATGTGTAACAGAATTAATGGCAGAATTTATGGTAGATAGGGACCATCAAACTGAACAACTTTTACTATGGGACCAACTCTGAAATCGCGAATAAAAAAATCAGCTAAACAATTAATAACGAAAATGTATGAAACAGCTGTTTTTTCGCGATTTCAGAATTGGTCCTATAGTAAAAATTATTCTGTTGTGGTCCCTATCTACCATATTCTGGTTTAGCCATTAATTCTGTTACACGTTGTATAATAAATAGTTTTTTGGTACTCCAAAAAACTATTTATTATACAACGTGTAACAGAGTATTAAGTAGTAAGTAGTAGTAGTATTGAGTAGTAAGAGTATTTTTGTAAAATAGCACAAAAAAACATAACTTAGCACTTAAATGACTCAATTTCCATACGAAATAATTACGAGTATCAAACTCGCACTTGACGCTTTAAAAATAACAAACTATTTTGATGCGGATGCGATGATGCTATTTCATATTGCAATTCAGAACTTATCAGCAGGTTGACCTACTTATATGGCATGAACTAGATTTTATTGTCCTAGATAAACTAAACACTAAACGTTAATATTTATTTACTTATTCGTTGCATTATTTCAAGAAAATATTATACCTAGTTAGGTACGCCATAAATACATAGATAGTTATTCATTTACTTCTAGCAAGTGCAATTTTAGGAGCAGACATCTCTAAACTTTTTCATTGAATTAACATCACATAAATACCTCAGAAGTTAATGATTTGATTTAGGTTCTTGGAATAATCAGTACTAAAGTAAACTAAATTGAATGAACATAAAGTTAGCGCATTACCCCGCGATTGCGGCAGTCAAGCATTTCGCAAGGGTTGGTCTTGGGATGGGTGACCCAAAAAAGTATGTCGAGCTCCTCCGTGCTTCGAAAGCCCTTAGTACTGGCTGCATTTCCACTTGTTATATCCGCATTGGGCCCGCGTGGTGGGTTATGGCCCATGCTTCTTGTTCACCCAAGAGGGAGGCCTGTGCCCCTACAGTGGGTACATTAAAAATTGCTGATGTACAAACTTTAAAAACTAGCCATGTCTTGTGGCGTCATGCAGAGTAGAATAGCTAGCACCAACCCCGCACAGGGGACATACTGCACCAGGCGTCTAAAACTTTCGCCAACCAGCCCTCCAATGTAACCTTTCCAGTAACTATGTCGGGGTTGATTTTTGGCCCCCACTACTTAGCAATATCATCTGTTGGTTGGAGCTTGGAGCACTGTTTAACGACCGTGTAGGACACGCTTAAACCCTTTCATAAAATATTTTTTTCCAGGACCAGGGTCATCATAACACCTTGAAGGTTAATATAATTTATTGAACATAATATTAGTACAATTATAAAATCACTACGTTATAACAAAACTCATTTAAAACAAATATTACGTAATCTGTGATTGCTGATAAGCGCAAGATTGCATTAAAAATGCGCTTGCGCTGTAAACGCTTCATCTGCATCAGGTGCAGTGCAGTAAATATTCATGTTTGTAGGTGAAACATCGTTAGTGTTACAAAATTGTGGACGTTGATTTAATGAGATCTTTCTTATTCAATAAAATGACGTTGGTATCAAGTGGACTTTGCATAAATTGTTTTTCGCTGATTTTTGTCATAATAATTATCCGATCAAACGAGCCCGCCGAAGGCGGGCGAAGTTCGATCGCAATTATACGAAGCGTCTCGTTCGAAGATGATGGATAACCTGTAGTACTGTTAAGTATGTATCAACTCCACAACTTTTAGAGATTTAAATTTGAAAAAAATTCCCGCGCGCGCCGCGGTGCTAGTAGTCCTGCACCTCACGCGCGCCTCTAGCGGCTGTCATATATTTCAGAGTAATTAAGATAAACAAAGCGATATCATCGTTTTGCGTAAGATGATTACAGGGATGGGAATTCACTTGTTACGATATTCCTTCGATATATAACTTCCTTACGGGTGGGAAGTGATCATCTTCGAACAAGACGCTTCGTATAATTGCGATCGAACTTCGCCCGCCTTCGGCGGGCTCGTTTGATCGGATAATTATACTACGCGTCTCGTTCTCGATGATGGATAACCTGTAGAATTTTAGAGCCTGTGATAGAGCTTTGTTTAAAGGTATATATTGTATTTATTTTTAACCTTTAAATAATACAATACAATTATTATTATTTATTTATTTTTATTTAGTAACTTTGACTTTAAAAGAACCTTAATACAATATTTATTGATTATACATAATCATAACAATCAAATGTCAAAACAATCATAAAGATGTGTCTATAATTAAATAACACTTAATTATCTTTGGACAAAATACTAATAGCGTATCTATCATTTGGTTCTGTAAGAGGTCTGTTATAAAAACGAGCGAATGACCTTGACCCCTCTGTCCAGCCCGCTGTTCTCCTAATTGTATCAATATCTATCCCTTTCCTATAGGCAGTGGACACAGAGGCATGTTTTGTGCTATATGCACTAAACTTATTGGTATCAATACCTGCTTTGCTAAGTAAAGTCTTGATCCAATGGCCAATTGTCTGAGGACTAACTGGCTTGTGAGGTTTTACGGAGGATAGGAATAGTTTCTTATTTTCTGCTCTAAATGATTCTGTTATTTTTAAATAGTGAAGAATTATGGATGCTACACAAACTTTTGGGCGTTCTCTGAAGAAAGGAACTATAAGTAAGGGTTGATTTTTTCCAAGTTTTGATGTTTTTATCCTGTCAGAAATTTTTATTTGGAGGCCTGATGAACTTATAGCTATGTCGTCTATATTAATTAAGGCTATTGTTTGCAACCTATGGGCTGTAACTAAAACTAATAGTGTTGTAGCAATCTCTGATATCATTTTTAAGTTTTGATTTTCTAAGTTATCTTGATTTTCAATGTATTCTAAAACCTGCTCTATATTCCAGGTCTCAGAGTATTTTGGTGCAGAAGGACGCCTCCTGAAAATACCTTTAAAGAATCTGGATATGATGACATCTTTAGATATATCGCTTTTTGTTATGAGAGAAATTGCTGATCTTGAAGAGTTTAAAGTACCATAACTTGCATTCTCATTGAACCTCATTGTTAAAAACTCGATTACATTAGCGCTGGTGGGATCAAATATGTCATATTTATTTCTTGTGGCAAAAAGTACCCATTTTTTGAGGCATCCCTCATATTGCTTAAGGGTGGATTGTGATATAGAATCAATAATAAAATCAATAGACATCTCTGGAACTCCTTTTTTCAAGTATGCCTCCCTGATAATTTCCCTACCACTAGAGAAAGTTTGTGGGACAGAGGGTGTATTCTGTTCCTGCAAGGAGAAAGTAATAGGTTATCTGAAGGCCTTAATATTAAGGGATCTTCACATAAAAGTGATGTAAACATCGGGTACCATGCTTGCGTGGGCCAATTTGGTACAACCACTATCCCAGTTGCTTTATCATTAACTATTTTTCTAAGTACTGGCAATATTATTGCAAAAGGTGGAAATGCGTAGAAATGCTCTTTTTCCCATGAAATTGTAAAAGCATCTATTACTGATGCTTCTGGATCTGGGTAGCGTGAGCAAAAAATTTTGCACTTGGTGTTAGTTCTAGATGCGAACAAATCAATATTACAGGAACCAAATTTATTCACAATTTGCTTAAAATATTTGTCCGCTAACTCCCACTCAGTGTCTAAGTTGGTATCACGAGAAGCAGTATCAGCTTCAATATTTTCTTTGGACGCAATGTATGAAGCTACTATCCATATCTTTTTGCTCTCACACCACTGCCATATTTCACGGGCCAGTTCACTTAAGTGGGGAAATTTGATACCTCCGGCCTTATTAATGTAAGCAATAGCTGTGGTATTGTCTATACGCATTAGAATTTCGCAGTTGGAAAGATCGGACGCAAAGCATTTTAATCCGAAAAAAGCAGCTAAGAGCTCAAGATAATTAATGTGAAATTTTTTATCACTTTGATTCCAGAATCCACGGGTGGTTATTGAATTACATTCTGCACCCCAGCCTGATCCAGATGCATCTGTAGATATGATTATTTTGTATTTTTTATTCCGTATGGGGTTCGAACCAGTCAATACATTAATGTTCCACCAAGCAAGATCTTCTAACACATAGTCAGAAATCTTCATGTAACCTTCAAAATCCTCATTATTTACAGTTAACGCTAGCCACTTAGCTCTCTCTAATCTTTTACAATATGTTTTGCTATATTCAACTGCATGTGATGCTGCAACTAACACGCCTAGTAGTTGCGCAAAAAGGCGGATTTTGTACTTTTTACCTACCTCAAAATGTTTTATTAAATTTATAATTTGGGTTTTCTTATTATCTGGTAGATCTACTGAATATTTTTCTGAGTCCAAAAAGAAACCAAGGTATTTGCATCTTTTACTTGGATTTGTTTGACTTTTCTTATAATTTATAATAAATCCTAGCTTTTCTAATAATAAAATAATATTTTTTACATTATTCTTACAGGATTCATATGTATTACTAATACACAGTAAATCATCTAAGTAAATCAAGGATAACATGCCATTTAAGCGTATATGATTCATGACAGGTTTCATGATTTTGGTAAAAATGTAAGGACTGGTTGATAACCCAAATGGAAGACATGTGAATTGATATAAAATACCATTAAATCTAAATCTTAAATATTTTCTACTATTCTTACTCATTGGAACTAAAAAATAGGCATCTTTTAAGTCTAATGTTGTCATATATGAATTAATAGAAATTAAGTCTCTAGCTGCTCTAAGGTCCTCCATTTTAAAATGAGGTGGTTGTATGAACTCATTTAATTTTTGTAAATTAATAATAAACCTGTAAGTCATATCTGGTTTTGCAACTAGGAAGTAGGATGACACAAACTGTCCCTCGCATTCTGTACATCTTTCAATGGCTCCCTTGGATAGAAGTGAAGAAATTTCCAGTTCCATTTTTCTAAATTCGTCCGGAGGCCAGTTCGGGGGACCTGGTTCTTGAATTTGAAATGGTTTGTTTTTGAAAATGATATCATATCCTTTTATGCAATTTATAATGAAGTCATCAGTTGTTATTTTTTTTTCACATTTCAACAAAATGTTGTAGTCTACCTGCAATGTAATTTACCTTGTTTATTTCTTTGGTGGAGGATGGTATGATTTTTGATTCATTGGTCGTCCTGGATTCTGTGAATATCTCGTCTGGAATGGCTTCGGTTTGAACTTCACATTGGTGAATTGTCTCCGAGGATAATAGCCCACCTGTCTGGATTTCGCAGGCGGGCCTCTCCAGTTTACCTGGTTGAAGGGTTTTTTGGCTGGTGGCTTTTCTGATGTTTTTAGTGATGCAGAAGCCTTCTTAATATTCTTGGCATCCTTTACTTGGTCATTAAGCTTTGTACCATAAAGCCATTCATCTGAGTCTGTCGCTTCAAGGGTAGATTTAATGTCTTTGTCAAGATTTGGAGTGATAAAAGACTTTCTTGCGACCGAGTGTTGATGAAATATGTCTGTTAACATTTTCCCAGAGTCCCATAGATATTTCATAAGCTGCATGTGGTCTACTCCATCTTCAGGATTTTCAATCAACAATGAGATTGCTGCCCCGAGTGATATAAGACTTGTACCCACACAGTTCTGGGTATCGGTGAAATGTTTATCTCTCTTTTTGGCTATTTCTGTCAAATGACTCACTATTTCCAAGTTGACCTTGGGTGCCTCAGTGCGAAAAGTACCTTCTCTAGAGTATTTTTTGAGTAAATCCTTTCGAGTATCCTCCGTCAAGCCTTTTGTCATCCACTGAGTCCATTGTTTTTGGATTGTTTCATCAATGTTTGTTGCAGAAGAAGTAGAAGGCAATTCTTCTCCCATTATTTCAAGGAATTCCTGATTCCAGTCCTGTTGAGCCTGAATTGGCTCTTGATCATTTTCATCGGGTATATCCATATCAATTATTTGAGAAATACAATTATTTGGAGATTTGTCAGAGTCTTTATTAGATATCTCTGGTGTATTTTCTTTATTATTCTCCGCATCTGTAAGTAATGAGTGGGAAAGTGTAAGTATATAGGTAGGTATATAGGTACCTGTATGATGTACAATTTGCAATAAGTAATGCAATTTGTTATTATTAAAGTAGGTACTCTTTGTACATATAAGAGCTTGTTCTTGTTGAAACTTCGCTCAAATGTGGCAGTGTCTACAATTAAAAGAAACTAGGTACTCTTGTACAAAACAAAGAATGTTCGTATAGAACTGAGCGCGCTCGTGTGGAGCGGCCCAACGTATTAATATGATGTTCGTATAGAACGTTCATATTGGTAATTTTTCCAAAAGAAAAAATACACATTTCGTTTACCTGTAGTAAGCTTTTCCTTTTGACTTTGAATAAAGTCTGTCATGCATTTTGTTAGGTTATCAATTTGTTCCTGCATTGACTTCAGTTTTTTACTGGTTTTTCGATCGTCCCGATCTCTTTCTCTGGATCGCGAACGTGACCTCTTTTTTGGCATGGTTGAAAAACACAATTACAACACGATTATAACAATTATCACAGTATTAATTTGTTTAGTAAAATCTCTAACGTCGAAAGTTGATTGCACAACAAAACAATATGACAGCCGCTAGAGGCGCGCGTGAGGTGCAGGACTACTAGCACCGCGGCGCGCGCGGGAATTTTTTTCAAATTTAAATCTCTAAAAGTTGTGGAGTTGATACATACTTAACAGTACTACAGGTTATCCATCATCGAGAACGAGACGCGTAGTATAATGCTCATGTCCTACAACGATAGTATAATCACAGTCCACTTTTATAACTTGTACGGAGTGATAATCTAAATACATAAAACAAAGTCTGATTATTTACATCATTTATAACTCAAGAACGGCTGAGCAATTAATTACACTTAATTAAAACATCATTGCATAGTACACTCCACTATGATTATTTGTATAATATATTGAGTTATAAAGATAGTGTTTGCATGTTTTAAAATTTTCTACTTATGAAAATACAGCAATAAGATAAGTAACTAAGTACCCGTACTATCCTATCGGGGTCATCCGAGTCCCGCTAATTGCTAATGCGCAGGAACCTTGTCACATTAACATCCACTTAACGTCATCCGCAACTAAAAATTGCATGAAACAAGAAAATTCTAATAGGGAATTTAATATGTTAATTATTGGATTATTATTTTTATTATAATAGTATTTAAGTTTAGAAAAATTTACAATTGATTTTCCTTTTTGTGGTTAAAAAAATGACCGCCAGGCGCATTAGCAATAGGCGGGGATAGTATATCAAAAGTACCTAAGGCTGATTTTTGAGGTGGCACATTGGTGTTTCTGGGGGAAATGCTCTATAATTAAACTTTTATCCCGGCCCGATCCCGGAAAGGATAGTTATACGCTAAAAAAAACAGCAGCTATGATTGAAAATTCATTCGGAAGCTAAGTTATCAATTTTATCAATACTTACACAACATTTTACACAGGATTTAACTGTAGCATTTCTAATACGTTTTGATTCAAGATCAGCCCCACCACTATAACGTGTCACAAAGTGGTAGTGAAATAAAAAGCCTAGAAGATAGAGTTTTCGCTCATCACCATCAGGTAAACCGCACACGTCGTTTGTGGTTAATAATTACACTTGAATCGGCTCTACTTACTTCTATCGCCGGCCCAGCGTAATTGTTGCAAACGGCGCATTATTTTCATTACCACTAGAAATCTGGGTCGCGTCATCTGAGCGACACTTTTGATGATTTCAAGGCTTGGCTTGAGTTGACTGACTATAATTATGATAATTGAAATTAAAAACTCGCAGATGCTAACACGATTAATGTTTTTTTGTCTGTTCTGACAAAAAAACAATAGAAAACATCTTTTCTTATGCTTTTAGCAACACCGGTCTCGAATCGATAGCAATAATATCATTAAATAGGTAGTACGAGTTTTTTTCCTTTTTGTCTTTCCTTGTTAGTTGGAGGTCTATTTTTGCGCGCTAACTGCACTTACGTAGAAAATAAACATAGGAATTATTAAGTACCTACCTATAGTTATAAGGAATTTCATAATACTTATAACAATTTTTATTATCTCATTTGTTTTTATGAAAAATTGAAAAAGACATAATTATCAACATCAACTTTAAACGTCAAAGTAGAATGTTAAACGTCAATCCATTCTATTTTTTTATGTTTAAATTGACGTATTGTTTTCACAGATGTACCTGTATGCCATCTTTATTTATTTGACCTTCGACTTAGTTAGAATTTTGGTTTTCATGAGTTGCTATGAACGATGAAGAACGATCACCTCTTTGTTTATCTTATGGAGAGAGCTACTACAGCTCTCGCAGGGTCACTGTAATATGCAATCTTGCCAAAGCAGCGAATACCAATAGTGCAATATATCCTCTGAAGCATGACTCGATCTCAGCAGCGGAGTTTTAGATAAGATACAAACTATGGTGTATACCGGGTTACGATAGGGTAAAAAAAATTAAAAGCGAATTAAACAAACTCTGAAGTATAAGGCCAGTTTAGCCTTGAAAATGGTGAAAATGAAAACCAGACGGCTATTATCCTCGAAGTGAGGAAAAATACCGAAACTGACATCGTTTCTAAGATAGGTACGGAAACTTCATGAAACGTGCTAAAACATTGTTAAAAATATATCAATTACCACATTGGTTGTAAATTAACGAACGACATTACAACTCTGGGTGTGTCCAAATATGTCTATGCCAAATAAACGTACTCCAACTATTTAAAGCTGGCTTTAGGCAAAGACGAAATAAGCTTCGGCTGACGTTTACTTTATCTATACTATGGAATGGGTAAAACCAATAATTTTATATTCATTTTCTATGATACTAGAATATGAATATAAAATTATTGGATAAAACAAACTCTAACCCCCGTATCTATAGATTCTATAGACGAGTAAAGTAATGACTTGAGTAAAACTTACAATTTTCAAATGCTTCTCTTACTATATCCACATGCAATTTATAGTTTAAATAATTTTAAAACAATTTTTTTATTTTTAGAAGAATCAACTTTATCAACTGACCAATAAAATTTGGAAATAATACGGTAGTGACAGACTTATGGCCACGGTTATGACTGCATTTATTTGGATTTGAATGACTTTGGCTCCATTGACTCGCGAGTGAATATAATATGAGAAGCATTTGAAACTTGTAAGTTTTACTCAAGTCATTACTTACTCGTCTATAGTTACGGGGGTAAAAGATGCGAATCTGCACGGAATTCCCACGTTGGAGAGAGGATCCCACATAAAGGTTATTTCTAATCATGAGGAATACTGACGACGGCAACACTAGAATTGTAGTTTTGCATAAATTGTGTATTTGCCTTAGAAAACTTCGAATTGTATTTAGCCATTTATTTTACAGTTAAGAAAATTCTTCCATATTTAGAAAGAAAGAGGAAAGAAAGAAAAACATTTATTGGCCTTTTACATTTTTTACTTTCATTGAGGTGATAACAGAAAACCATTCAATCTCACAAGTTGTTAAATTCGCTAGGTAAGTCTAATTAATTTTGATTATTAGCGCCATCACAGTAAAGAGCTGAGAGCTAACTTAACAAGAATTGAAGTAACTTTGTCTGCTATAAGAGCATGCTTGCAAAACTTTGTTCGACGGGGCACTTCTCACATTGTGGTTGGAACACTGTTTTATAACTTTTTCGCTAGATGGCGGGCTAATGCTGCTTCTTATTTACAAAATACTCTTGAAAGTTTTATTAATATCGTAGCACACACAATAACAGTGGTTCTATATCCATGGAAATAATTTAAGTGAAGTTATAAAATGCATGGAAAAGTTTTGTATTTTTATTAAGAAAAGACATCAACGCGTTCTCTTCGTTATTGATTAACCCATGATTAACCAATATGATAGATCTTATCAAATATTTCAAATATTTTTTATACGAAGTTTACGTCCTGCACCCTGCTGCAGTAGACTGCTGTTATGTGTAATGATTATGATGAATAATGAGTTTAATGACAGTAAAACTTACCCATGCAATTTAGCCGTGTGACGTCACATTAATTAAAGAACTTTAATGTGTGTTTTAATGACTAGGTACAGTTACGATTAAGATTTCAACATCAAACTTTGTCAAAAAACGTTTTCTGATCCTCTCCCATTATGTGTAAGACTAGCTTTTGCCCGCGACTTCGTTCGCGTGATTATTATTTTGAAAGTCACGGATTAACAATATACCTACATAAGAATAAATAAAAGTATTTATCAGTAGACCTCATTTCACACATTTAAATTTTTCCATAAAAATTCATGTACAAACTGGATCACTCTGTAGCACCCTGTCTAACGGGAATTATCCAAAACCCTTTCTTAGTGCTCATCTACACCATGAAAGGTATCTACCCTCTAAAAATGGTATCTCTACCAGCAATAATGGTTCAACCCTATACAAATCCCCATACTAACTGGAACACCCTGTAGCACCCTGTATAACGGGAATTTTCGAAAATGCTTTCTTAGTGCTCACCTACGCCATGAAAGGTATTTACGCTCTAAAAATGGTGTCTCTGCCTTCAGCCCTATACAAATCCCTATACAAACTGGAACATCCTGTAGCACCCTGTACTTACAACGGGAATTTTCTAAAACCATTTCTTAGTGCTCACATAATAAAAGGAACCTATTTCAAGTGAGTTTTAGAACCAATAAACGAATATGGTCTCATATTATGGGGAAATTTTCCAGATATAAAAAGAGCTTTCGTCTTTCAAAAGAAATGCGTACGCTCGATTTGTGGTGTGTCGGTCCTCTAGAATCTTAAAGGCCCTTATCCGTAGAATTGGGAATATTAACTTTAACAGGGCTATATATATTATATCCTACAAATAGGAACGTTTGTTAGGAATGTGCATTGTACTTAATGTATGTAATTAAGACCCTGTTATAACACATTCATGCAATAAATAAATTAAACCTATGTTCCATGGAGAAAGTTGTTCAGTTTCAGCAACACTATCACCTTTATCAGGATCTGACAGGGATTTTTGATACACGATGTATTTCTATTCTACACTTGGAATAAAGAAAGACACAGCAACTTTATAATGTTAGTAGGATAACGATAATATAAAGGGAAATTTGTTTTTTTCTAAAATAAGGAAGATTTTTGTTCCACAAAGAGACTACAAGACGCATTACCTACCATATAATATTTATTATGCAACCAGGATCCCGCAACCTCCGCTTAATCCGTAATGACCGTAGTATCCTCAGTATTGACCAACGTGCCATGCCGATTACTGGCGCGTGCGGCCTTTACCGGCGAGAAGTTTACGCGTGGAGAATACAAAGGGCAGTATAAGCAGCATAATCCTGAGAGACACGTGCGCATCTGCATATACGGTAGGTTTGCCACTTTTGCAACATTCGATTTATTTATTTATCGCACGAATTAAACTTTGTTATTTGTAGGGCAGGCAACTAAACTTTTGCTATTTCTTCCAGCACAAAAACTTTTGCAAGCAACGCCTCGTTCTTCGATTTTTCCTCTTTCTTTTATTTTATTTTAAGCTTCTTACGAATTCAGCCACTTGCAGTGGAATTGGATCTAGAGATCCCGGGTTAATTATCCCATCATTGTATCTGAAGTTTAATTTAGACTTTAGTCTGTTATTTAGTTTATCAGTTTCTTTCTTGTATTTTTGTGGAACATAACATAACTTTTCTTACATCTTTGGCCATCCAGACATTATAAATAGGATGATATGTGATGATTGAACATATACAATCAAAATATTATAATTATGGTTTGTGGAGCTGTAAGCTAGAGCTGTACTGTGACGTGAAATTTCCCTTTTAGAGGTTTTACCACGTTTTACTATTTCTAGAAAGTCGTTTTATCTCTCAAGTCATTGTCCATACCATATAAACGTAAAAAAATGCTGACGAACTTCAAACGTCATTACTGTCATTGGGCAGCCCTATCTTTGTTGTCACATAAAGCTTTATGTTATTGCGACAAAATATAATATGACGAGTCCCTGTCCTAAATTACTTTTGTTGTTTTGTTTCCGAGAAATAGTTCAAGATTGTGAGATGTGCATAATCCAAATAAAGTTGACTCTATTGAAACGATATTAAAACGATTTCAGGAGCTTTTGGATGATCGTATTACCTATAATTTGCCCACGCAGACGAAGTCTCAGGAAACAACTAATTTAATAATATTCTTAAAAAATTAAAGAAGCAAAAAGCCTAGTAAAAATACATTTTTCACTGTGCTTTCTCCCATATTACTCAAAATTCTCCCACTACATACTTTTTCATACACAACACAAGCTATCGATGTGATGACAATGTGTTTTGTCTCATGAATAATTTCAAAGTGGATGTAATAGTCCGTAGGTAAGCCCTCGACAATATTGCCTACGCGTCATATGACATCACGATGAAATGCATGGCACACGGTCGGAAATGTTGTGCAGAGCGAGGATCAGAAGATTATCGCAATAAAATTGGCCAGAAGCTTGAGAAAATCTTTCACTTACGGTCAAAATTTTAAGGTTATATTTACGTCATGTGACATCAATACGAGACCCGTGGCTCAATAGTAAAGAGAGTTAACATAAGTCTGTCACTTCTAAAATGGCCTGAAAGTATGTACAAGTACTTTCTAACTTCCGGCCATTTCAGAACTGACAGACTTATGTAAACTCACTCTACTTAACTATTTGTTTAATAATTTGGTTAATAATTTATTTATTTATTTCCAAAAATTACATTGTTTGGTGTATCATTTACAAAGTCTTCCACACTAGGCAATGCATGTTGAAAAACTATTGAAGGGCTAAATGATGCCACGCCACGGGTCTCGTACTGATGGCACATGACGTAACTATAACCTTAAAATTTTGACCGGAAGTGAAGGATTTTCTGAAGCTTCTGGGCAATTTTATTTGCGATAATCTTCTGATCCTCGCTCTGCACAACATTTCTGACCGTGTGCTATGCATTTCATCGTGATGTTATATGACGTAGGCAATATTGTCGCGGGCTTACGGACTATAATTCGATATTGCGACCCGGAACCGGAAAGGGGTAAAGGGTAAGGTTTAAACACATACATTAACAATACACTACCACAACACGTACAGTACACACTCACATGCAGAGATAAGTGATGATAACATTCCAACAAGATTCAAGAGCACCTGTATGTAGCCGCCATAGCCCCCGTGAAACCAAAGAGCATTATACCGTTATAGGAGAAAGCTGTGATTGTAGAACGCCCCGGCGCAGTAGCCTGCCGACCGGCGTACGCGCATACAACGCGCGCGGATAAAAAACGCATCATAATATTGTACAGTGAATTTATAACTGGAGATCTTCTGCTCTTAAATAGTAAGGTATGTCTTGTTTTTGTAAATAAACAAAGTATTAAGCAAAATTAGAAGTTTTCACAAATAAAAAAAATCAGGATCGATTTTCTAAGTTTATTCATGAGTTATTTAATTTTCTATTAAAATTACAATATTTTTCAAAAGTTCGTGTATATTATTATACTGTGTGTCATTCAAGGATTAGGTATATACGTCTTTTTCTGTTTATTAATCAGTGTTTCGAAAACAACTTTACTGTTGTTATTTATTGATTGAATAATCAAATAAATACTATAATATGCCGACAGCAGTAAAAATATATTACTTTTGAGCCGTTTTATAATTTGAAAGAATTCAAATTAGTTAGTAGTTGTATTATTTGACCAACTTTTTTCATCCCTTTTGACATTTATATTGATGTATCGAGTATCGCATCTGGATTATATCGGCATTTTTTGTGTTATCAAATAAATTTGCCTTAAACTTGTAGCCGTCGACGAGCACATAAATAAACAACTTTCGACCACCTACTTTCTATCCAACTGATGCGTCAATTCGCAAATAAAAGATTCGAAACATCATGTAGTTTCGGCTACACGCTAAAAAGAAATCTTACTTCACAGCTTTCATAATATACTTAGAATACTTAGATGATTTGTGTTCAGCAGATATATAGGTAGATCTTTTGAATTGATTTTGTTGAGATGTACCGAAGTTTTATTTTTAACTAGCTTTTGCCCTGTTTCGCACGCGTTTTCCCGGATAAAAAGTAGCCTATGTGTATACTAATATTAGATTTGTATATCTAAATTTTGGTATTTTGGAGCTACAACAATTAAAAAATTAGAAGACCGAAAACTTTAAATTGAAAATAAACTTTTATTACTAAGATTGCACCCCAAAGGTAAATCAAGTTTACCAAAAACTATTGTCTAAAGTGTTTTTTTTTTCAGTAAAAGATGTAGTCTATATTATTATATCTCATTGAAATATTATGTCGAGATACCTATATCGGATAGGCATCATCATTTGTAATGACAGTTCAACAGCTATTTTTTCTTTAATTCCGAAGCTAATAATTGTTACTCAAGTAGACTAACAAAGTAGGTACCTATAGTTCTTTTTAATAATCTATTTTTTTAGCTGACAGGAAGAACGGGTGCAAGAAACTTTTATAGGTATCTATTTCGGATTTTATATTCTTATTGTAGAATCCTAGCGTCCTTCATACTCTTTTGTATTTTATCTATTTATTCTAATAACAAAGTTTCTCAACCAAAGTACCCTTTACCGAAACATTACGCTTAAGGGGCCGTACAACGATAAATACACATTTTTGAACAACGATTTCACACAGTATTACTTGATTTATCGGTCCCGAAAAAATAATGTAGAAAGTATATTACAGTAGGTAGCTAGGTACCTACTCAGTTATGTGACTGACAGAAACATGATAAGTATAAAACTTTTCTCGATAGAAAAAAATCGTAAAGTGACCTCCAATTTTGTAGTTTTTCAATGCTGTACCAACGAATAATAAACCTATTATCTTGAAACTATAGTAAAAAAGAAACCTTAACTAGCTCCCTAATTTTGTGATTGTCTGTTTTCCAAAATAAGAAATAGTTTAATATTTATTAATTAAAAAACGGTAATGTTGTCAATAATTTCAAAAATTTTTACTACGAAAATCTCTTCCAGCGTTGTACGCCCCCTTAAATATTCCGACACAGTTAATGACCTAAGAACTAGCTGTCATTATGTCGGTGGGTATTGCAATATTTAGACGGGCTGTAATTGAGTCGTTACGTTTCTCAGACTACAGTTGCAATGTGCAATCTAATAATTGTCCTTAGTCGTATTTAATAGATACGGTCCCGTTAATGGAAGGTCGTTTGTTAAACAAACTTTAGTAAATTAAAACGGCAAAGTAATATTTATGTGATAGTAAAGACACTGATTGAAAATTTTAAATGTGATTGGTATTAGCACGTATTAGTGAGTGTAACTGAGAATTAAATAATAAATATAGAATATAGAGAAATAAATATTATCTTGACGGTTCACATGAATGCACGTGATCAACGTGATTGACCCTTAGTTTTATGCAGAATGATGAAAACGCGACTTGTATGTTCATGTCATTATTTTCATACTAGTTTATATTAAAATATTTTCTAGTTAAATATAGGTTACAGTTATTTTATGTTAACACACAATGAAAACAGTTTCTAGATTTCATCACGATGTTATACTTAATGGAAACAAGCCTGAAATCGTAAAAATGATACAGCTGTTTCATAATTTTATTTTATCATCATCATTTAAGCCGCACGGCACCCCCTGCTGGGTATGGGCCTCCCCCAAGGATCTCCACGAAGCGGTCCTGCGCTGACCGCATCCAATTTATATTTAAATTATGTTTTTCAGATTTAGTGTTAACAAAAAAACACGTTAATACTTTTGATCTACGGACGGAGACGTCAAAAATTAAATCATAATAATATACTGCCAAATGATTGATCCTACAATTTATTAACGGAAGGAAACATGTTAGGTGCATTATAATGATAGACAAAACGAAATTAACGACGTCCGGAAAAACTAACGTTGTTTGAAATATAATATGTACTAAAGTGACACTGTATGTTTTATTGCAGTTCAACAAGGACTCTAAGCACCAGTTTCACAATGTTGGAAGGCACAAAAATAAACGTGAACACTCAAATGACGACGGTATTCAACTTAGCCAAAGATACCGTGCTGTTCCTCGTTCTATCGTGCTACTATATCCTGGAATCGGTATTCTGGACCCTAGTACCAAATGCCTTAAGACCTATGAAGAGTCTTAAAGGAGATGTGGTTTTAGTCACTGGAGGAGGAGGAGGGGTGGGGCGACATCTAGCGACAAAGTTAGCGAGGCTCGGTGCCAAGGTTGTCGTTTGGGATATTAATGTTGAAGGTAAGTACAAAAACTAGGTTTCTAAGGCGGCCAAGTACATTCTAAATATGTACCTGGCGCCGATTTATGCCGACATAGTTTCGAGCAAGTCGTAAATCTATAATTTAACTTAACTATGAACCAAGCTGGTGTGTTCGATATTAATATTGATTTCAATAAGAATTTTTAGAGCGATTTATCCCATTGAGGTTCAGAAGCAGTGTCATAGTAGAATCAAATAAGTAGGCCAACTCGCGCCTCGAGCGAGCGATAATAGCCTAAACACGTAGCCCACGTAGGGCTGTCGCTAGTTTATTCAATCGTCAAAAATGCATAAGTAGTCAATCTCTATACAAAACATTTTTTCCTTGTATGGTAAGCATCAGGGATCTATAATACAAAGTTTTTTAATTATTTTTTCAACACACTTGCTCATAAAGTGAGCCTTAATACATCGCTTTTAGGGCCATAAACCGAGCTATAACAAACGCGTGCAATAATATATAAAACACTAGTTCGTAATAGAATAAACCCTACAAAGTTAAATTAGTACCTTACTGCAAGTTCTATGCGAGTAAACAGAGCATTCCCAATTTAGCCGGGTAATACAGTTATTTTTTTTGACAACAAAGAGGTTTTATGCTGCCTAAAATTCATATAATTTTTTGGAATAAATAAATGTGTAAGTCCTTAATTAAGTCAAATAAATATATAATTATTATCAAATTATTCATAATTCACAATATTTTGTTATAAAATATTAAAATATTTGCATTTTGTCACTTAAAATTATAATTTTGAAGTATTAGTAGTAGGCTGTATGCTCCTCACCCCTTTGTTCGCAAAAAATTCTTGCGTTAGCTTGTGAAAAAAAAAACAGAAAAAACATTCGCGCGTTTTCCTATAATTATCATATTTTGTTTTTGCCATATTTGTTGCTTTGTGATATATTACTTTGTTTTTTCCTCGCAAATGTGTTGAAAAACGTCGTATGAAACTCGTGAGCTCTTGCTTATTGCAACCTAAGCTAACTTGTCTCATAATGTACTATTTGTACATAGACCAGAAACTGTCTACAATGTTTTTATTACATACGTCATGTTATGTGATTTGAAATTGATTTGAAAATCACGGTCGAAATAGGATTAATTAAAACGTAGCTTTACTGAATCATGTATTTTTTCAAATAAAATAAAATGATTATGAAATTGTATTTTTTACACTATTAATTTATTCCTTTTACTTTTTCATTTACCTACACTTATCAAAATAAAATTATAATCTTTAAATTCGGAAATTGAATATTTTACAATAACCTCAAATAATTGACATTAAAATACTTTTTCCTGTAGGAATTTGTAATTTTGTAAACAAAATTACACAATTGTTACTTACAAAAAAACGGCTGTTTCGACAAGTACAAAATGCCTTATTATTTAAAGTTTAATATGTAAAATAAATCCTCATTCTAACAAATATTTTTTGCAAAAAAATCTTTGGAAAGCATGGTATGTACACGTACAAATTTGAAATTATCACGAGCGGCGGCGCGAAGCGTGAATGAGCGCACGTAGGTACGGCGCAGCCACGACAGGCGCATCTTTATCATCTATAAATGTTGTCAGTGTGTGTGTGCGACGCTCATACGTACGGGCCGCGCTCACATACTAACCGCGTTCGGGCGTATAATGAGTAAGACGACTTACTTATTTGATTCTACTATGGCAGTGTTTCTTTCAGACAAAATTCTCTCTGGGGGGCCATTAAGATGTTCGGGGGCTCGTCCGTCGATCACTACACTAGTTTGTTCTCCGGGTGGGCACTAAGGCTGCTCCGGGGAGGGCACTGCCGCCCTGGAGTAGTACCTGAAAGAAACTTGATAGGTGAGCAGAGGGCTAAAAGGGTGTCGCCCGCCACAACGTGGATAGGCACCCGGCGAGTCCCGCATAACAAACAAGGACGGGGTAGTATGCGTAAAAATACCCAACTATAAAAAGAAGGTCCATGTAGGAAAATGTATGCTGTAGGAAAGCTGAAATGTGTCTGCACCGTCCTCTCCCCTGAGGGAGGACGGTCGCTTTGATCGGTCGAAGGTGATTGCAATAAAAATATTTGATTTGATTTGATTTAAGGTTCGTTGCCTGTGCCCGGGTACGTAACCAGTTTCCAAGGCGGTTTTAGTCAGTAGGAGTCTGACATAACCATCATAGCCGGCTATTTGATACCTATCCAATGAGGATTTCCGCCTCCTTCCCACCGCACGGGGAGGGTTGCTCCGAACCCCTCAGGTTGAGAGCGAAAAAAGGAAACTACCTTTTCTAAAGGGGTTCTAGGTGCTAGATCAGAACCATAAAATAAATATGATGCACTCCAATAACAAAAAAAATGTTTCAGGGCTGCAAAAGACGTGTCAAGCTGTAAGAGACGAGGGCTTCGAAATAACAAGCTACGTCGTCGATCTCGCAGACAGAGTTGCAGTTTACGCGACGGCTGAAAAAGTCAAGAAAGAGGTCAGTATTTTATACAGATTTTACGCTCTAATTGTTTTGTTGTAACAAAATTTATTTAATTCTGATCGTACTTTACGATAATACGATTAGGACCTCCACATAATAGATATTAGTATTACGTCCTACTCTTAAAAAGTCAAGCTTGCTTTTTAAAATTACTTAGAAAACTTTCGTTGTGCACATTTATGAAACTCAAATACTATCTTTGTAAGTATTTGAGTTTCTTTGGTCTACTTTTTAGGGTACCGTACCCAAAGAGTAAAAACGGGACCCTATTACTAAGACTCTGCTGTCCGTCTGTCTGACTGTCACCAGGATGTACTTATTTCATGAACAGTGTTAGCTAGACAGTTGAAATTTTCACAGAAGATATATTTCTGTAGCCGCTATAATAAATACTAAAAACAGAATAAAATAAATGTTTAAATGTGGCTCCCATACAACTAACGTTTTTTTTTTTTTTTTTTTTTTTGCGGTTTTTGGTACGGAACCCTTAGTGCGCGTGTCTGACTCTCACTTGGGCGGTTTTTATAGTTTACGGTGCATAATCACTTTGACACTTCAAGGGCTACTCCTAATCTATTGATTTATACGCTAATACATTGCAACTCTTATTTTAGGTGGGCAAAGTTGATGTATTAATTAACAACGCAGGCACAGTGTTCGGTTACACACTCCTGGAGCTCTCAGATGCAGCCATCGAAACCACATACAAGGTCAACATCCTCTCGCATTATTGGGTAAGCTGTATTTATCTTACAGTTACGTTTTACAAAAAAACCCCTATAACCCGAATATGGTAGATAGGGTAGGGATATCAAACTGAACAACTTTAACTATGGGAGTAACTGTGATGTCGCGCAATAAAATTAAGCTGTTTCATTTATACTTATTTTGATATTTTCTTTTTATTTTTTTTATTGAAACAGCTGACTTTTTTGTGATTACAGAGATGGTCCCCTAATAAAGTTGTTCAGTTTGATGGTCCCTATACCCTATGTACCACATTGCTTTAGGGGATTTTTTTGTAACACGTCATATATTCGCATACTGATTTTAATAATAAAAAATATCCGTAATATGTACTTTTAGGAATACGTGTATTTAGGACTACCTAAATGCACGTATTCCTAAAAACCTAGGTACAATTTCATGATTCATTTGACTCTTCTTTTCGTCAACCGCATGACGACCACTGCTGATATGATACTTATACCTAGTCCTCCAAATAACTACAAATAAAATCAGTTGGTAGAGCCAACTGATTTTATTTTAAATTCATAGCTACAAATATTGCCTGACGGTGTCAGGCTCACTCAGGGTGGATGACTTCTTAAATTTTATTATCTTAAAAATATGATAAATTCTTCCTACTATATTCTACGTCAAACCCTCACACATCAAAAAGATATGCGCCGATTCTATTGCCGTAAACATTTTTTTCCAGACGGTAAAGTCGTTCTTACCCGACATGATCAAGTCGGGTAAAGGCCACATCGTGACCGTGGGGTCGGTGGCCGGCCTGCTCGGCACCTACCGCTGCACCGACTACAGCGCCACCAAGTTCGCCACCGTCGGCTTCCACGAGAGCTTGTTCACGGAGCTACGGGTCAGTACTGCCAGGTTTTTTTCTAACCCTGATGGGGTAAAGAAGCATACTGCTTAAATTGGTAAAAAATGTTACCAATTTTTTTATCAATACTTGTTTTGCTATGTTAAATATTTTCAGTGCCATAAACTAACTTAACATTGTAAATTTTATTAAAGGCCCACGGTCACAACACAATCCACGCGACGCTGGTGTGTCCTTCATACATAAATACTGGCATGTTCGACGGCGCAACGCCGCGGCTGGCGCCCATGTTGGAGCCCGATTACGTGGCGGAGACCATGATCGACTCCATCCGCAAGAACGAGGTCAACTGCGTCATGCCCGGCTCCGTCAGATACCTGCTGCCGCTCAAGTGGTAAGCACAACCTATTCCATGATAAATTGTACCAGTTGTTGTGATAAGTGATGTTTTACTATTGGACTCTGCAACTATCCGCAAGAACTTAAGTCAACTGCGTCATGCCCGGCTCCGTCAAATACCGATGCCGCTCAAGTGGTAAGCACAACCTCTTTGCGCCTGTAGTGGCGTAAAGAGGTTGTGCTAGGCGCGAAACAATACCAGAAAACCGCAGTAGTTCCGCCAGGACTTGTCTTCTATCGACGACGATATTAGTAGTTTATGATACAAGGTTGGTAAGGAGGTTTTTAAAACGAGTTGACGTTTTATAAGCCCGAGCCGTAGGCGAGGGTTTATAATCGTCACGAGTTTTAAAAAACCTTAACAACCGTGTGCCATACTACGTTTTTCAATACATTTGCGAGAAAACATTATAGGTACTGCTGAAATTGTAATCTATACATATAATAAAACTGTAAATTCTAAATATTTGTGCGCAAATTACGCAAAAACCGCTAAACGAATTTTGATGGATTTTTCACAATTTAGTAGATTGTGGTCCAACTTAAAATCTAAGCTATGTTTCATCAAATTCGGGTGGGTGGAACCAGAGAAACAGCTTAAACTCTCCGTAGTACTAGCTTTCATACACTAAAGGGGTCATTTTAAACTGGTTGCAATATTTTTCTACTGTCCACGCGGATGAAGTCGCGGGCGGAAGCTAGTAGAAATAAAAAAAAACGTTCGTAAACAAAAACGCACGGCGCCGGCGTGCGGTAAAATCAACTTTCCGCACGCTGTACTACTCCGTAAACAAAAACGCACGGCGTGCGGTAAAATCAACTTTCCGCACGCTCGACTGTCATCGTAAACTTACATTTTCGAGCAACTGTATTGAAAAATATATGACGATCACATCTACATAGCAGTTTCACGTCACTATTTTTGCGGCGGCCGGCGGAGGTGTGCCCAACGGTCCGACCGAGCCGATCGGGCGGAATCGCACGTGAAAAAGACAGCATCATAGTTAAATTTGTATTTATGTTTTTGACTTCTTTCTTTTCTTTCTTTCAACCACTTGATGTTTTGCTAGTAAAGGTATGTTTAGATAATTCAGCCCCACTTTTAGGGAGGTTACTCTGTTGCACGAGTTAGTTGAATAAGATCAGTATTCTGGGTTATTTCATGGGGGTTAGTTATCTATCATTTCTGGAATCATTTAATCATCGACCTAAACCAGGAAGTTGTACCTGATAAACTACGATTAATATCTGTTTTGTATTCATCATGCGTTTAGTTCAAATTAACCTTGAGGGAATGATGGAAGGATAACTAAAGAATGTTAATCATTGTTATTTCCCTTTCCGGTCGACTGTTAGAGAATGCCCTAAGGCATTAAGTCCGCCAATTGTATTTTCAGCAATAAAGTGTAATAAATAAAATAAAAAGCGAAACTTGAGATAATAAATTTTTGGTCACCCATGTCATGACCTGCACATGCGAAATTTGCTTAACCTCCGCAATCGCAGAGCCAGGCGCTAAACCACTGCGCCGCGCCACCGAGCTCCTGCCATATCATGTGTACCTACTGTATCCTAATATTGTTTTTCTTTTATTGCAGCCTGCTCCCCGCTAAAATGTGCTGGGACTTAATGCATCGAGTCATGAAAGGCCCTCAATCCATGATGGGATTCGTCGCGAAACCTAAAGTTTCGTAATAGTTGTAAGCATTTCGTATTAAGAGAATTTTAATGATCCAATAGCTTATTTCATATTGGTTTGAAATAAACACAAAATAAGCTCAAACTGTAAGTAGTATTTAAAATCTAAAAAGATAAAATTTTACTCATAAATGCAACTTTCTGAAGTATTAAGAACATTTCTACTTCTACCCACCGCCACCGGCTTCACCTAATTCGTTTGCATATAAAATAATTATATTTATTTGAAGTTATTAATAACAATAATTCGCTTTCTAAATTATAATTTGGTTTTTGATGTTAATATTTATCACTATTAAATATAGGTACTTTGAAATATCACTTTCATAATCATTGTATTTGAAAACAAAGACTGAAATTTATTGATAGCATAAGATAGTATGTTAAAAAAAACAAGTAAATAAATTACTATCAGGAATAGAAATGTCTTTTATTTAATAAATAAGTGTGACTAGTTCTCACACACCATCACAATTTCTTGCCTTATAAATAATATCACAAGCGATCAAAACAAGTCATAGAAATAATCCAGCCCTTGACCTAGTTCCCATATGGCTACACCGGTTCCAAACTCACGCGCTAAGTCCAGTCGCCTTTGTATGGAGTACAACGTCGGGTAGAATATCTTCTTTGCACCTTGAGATGTCCTGAAAAACACGTCAAATATTAGACACAAAAACACTTTTTTGTCAGAGTATTTACTTACTCTATAATAATAAGTAATGGTACATCCACACCAGGTGTTTTTGGCAGAGCAACATATTGCAACATGGTAATACTGAATAACATAAAAAACAAAATTTTTGCAGCAACATGCCCCAATTAGATGATGACTTGTTTCCCATTGTCGCCCACAAGCATTAAGAGACTTTGCTCCGTAAATTATCACTGCACTTCAGTGTAGATATTACCAAGTACCCAACTAATTGATTTAAATATAAATAGGAACAAAACTTTATTACTATCAGGAATTTCATGAATGCAATCTGACAAATTGCAGAGGAATTGGTACAGTTATATGACAAGGGTAACGGTAACTATACAGACAGAAACATCTGTGAGTAAATTAGAACCTTACCGGATTTCAATGTAATTCTCAGCAGTGTTGTTATTGTAGGATAAAGCCTGATTATTCTTTGCATTCTTCAGTAGTTCAATGTATTCTGCGCCAACAATTGGTCCTCCGCCATTGGCGGTGTAAGAGTTTCCATAGAAATTGAGACCAATCAGTATTTTAGACCTCTTTGATGGATTTTCTTCATTATCAATAAGTTTTTCTACACAGAGTCTCATCCAATGTAATGGTGCATTTGGACCTAGAAAAATAAAGTTGAATTTTTGTAGTGTTTAAATAGTAATAGAGAAAAATAAAATACTTTTAACTAAACCATTCATGGCATTTCAAAAAAAATGGCTGATGGACAAACCATTCATGTTTATTTGTGATTATTTCTATAAAATATAATAGCAGTCTAGGACTTCTATATTTACTCACCTGGTTTTTGAGGACTTGAAAAGTCATATGTCATAACAGAAACAGCTTCAACATAAGGGTAAATATCATTGAATGCTTGAATGAAGAACTCATCAGTAGGATATCCTCGGAATGGTGGGTACACCAGAATCAGCTTCAAGTCATCTTCATTCATCTCCAAACCTGAACAAAATATTATAAATTCAGAAATTATTTAGTACTTTGCAGTTTTTTTTTCAGCTCACGCAACGAGTTAAGAGCTCTTGGCATTGAGAGGGTATGTGCAGTATTATTTTTTAGTAACAAATTACTACTGACTGTACAATCTGCACATACCCCCACACACATTTGCCGAGAGCTCTTAACTCTGTTAGCTAGTGCAACTTACATGAATTGTTTAACATTGGGCAGGAATTTGTGACAAAAGCAAACAAGCAGTTTATAAACATTTGTGTTGGGGATGTTTCTTTCAATACTATATTTTTTGTTTACAGAACTTAAAATTCTGAACTTTAATAGGTGCAACTCTTAGTTCAAAATATGAACTAACTTTACAATATGATTATTAAAGCAGTTAGCCAGTTGAAAATTATTTTAACCTTATTTACTGTTATGCTGTTATGGTGTGCTTACTGGTTAATCTACAAATCTAATGTAACTTACCAAACTGCTGAATGAACTTTACAGATTTGTCTACATATTTCCCTATTTGTGATAATATTTCAAGTACAACTCCATCAAACTTCCATTGTTTGCAGGCCTTCTTGATTTCATCTATCAAAGCCTTTTGTTCAGTGTGCGCACTTGGCTCCATGAAAAATGATTTCAGATCTGATGGCTGCCAGTTTTCAAAGAGGATTCTAGGCAAAACTGAAACAAACACATTGTTTATTACTAGTTATTTTACAGTTATTTGGCTAAATCAAAGTTTTGGAGAGCAAAAATGTAATTTACTTCGCAGATTGTTAGGTGACCCCTTCTGATGGACTGATTTCATCCAAGCGTGGTCTACATCATGTAGCCCAGATATAATATAAATGTTTGGTGATTGTCTCTTAACTTGTAGCCATACTGGAGAAACGTAGTTGAACTTTGGTGCCCATGTTTTAGCAACATCATAGCCCTTGTTGTTCCACTGAAAATAAATGATAATTAATATGAATAGCTAGTCATAGTCATAAGTTAGCTATTTAGACTTTGGGTCGGAGAGTCAGGTTTGGTGGTCTTCTGTAAAACAAATTATTGAGAGGTATAGTCCAGTAATGTTGTCGCCTGAAAGTAAGTAGTGTGTCAAATCCAGTAGTTATGATTTTTTGCAGACTTGTTTATGACCTCGAGAGCCAAACAAAACTATGTTAAAAATCGAAAAAACCACGTAATTTTCGGATTTTGGCGATTATAACCCTGAAGGACTAGTTTTGTCTTGAGAAGGTACGGATAAACTTCGGTATGTGGACCGTCGAGTTGGGCAACCGAAATTTTATGGCAGACTGGTCTTACCCTTAGTAGACTTTCCACAAAATTTCAGACTTCGGAGCCTTGTAGTTTTTACAAAATAAATTAAAATTTCTATATTTTTACGTTTGTTCAGATTCATTTGACGTTTTGTATGATCATAAAATTAGTGACAGAACCGAATTAGTCAACACTATATCAAAAACTAGTCCTTCATGTTATAATCGCCAAAAAGCCGAAATTTACGCGGTTTTTTCAATTTTTGACTTAGTTGCGTTCGGCGCTCGAGGTTGGATTATTCATTGGATTAACGTCATAAACAAGTCTGCAAAAAATCAGAACTACCGGATTTAACGCAAGGTCCGATTTATAATTTTACTGGGTTAGTAATGATAAACATAAATTTTCATAATAGGCAACTTACAGGTGTTACAAAACCTAAAACAGAATTTTTGAAATTTCTGGTAGCGACATCTTGGTGGTACGTGGCATGATATTTGATGATATCCTTTGCAAGTGGAGTCTCGTTCACTAATTTACGATCTAAAACATTGTTCTTTCGGGGCCCATCTTGGGCTTTCACACCTTTTTGTCCCTTTTTATCAGACGGCGGGGACAGCGTTGCTAAGCATACATTGAGCAAGAAAATTATTTGTAATGTTGTTTTGATACATTTCATCTTTTGAGATTGCACACAGCCTGTTTCGTAGGTATTCAACAAATTCAGATTTTATCAACACAATACACAACCGGCTTGAAAAACACTGCGACCCAGACTAAAGAGAAAGGAAAAAATCACAATGCAAATGTCATTGGGTGTATTCCAGCAGCAACCGCTAAGTCATCGATCATCAATCACCACAGTGTACGAGGCAAACATCTTGAAAATTGAAGAGGGGGAGAGATTCCACAGAACGCTTATTTTTGATCAGGCGACCGGCGGGTATGTCAAATGAAACCGGTCGCTAAATAGTTTATATTTAGATAATCAGCCTGCGGGCGGCGTGGAAGAGGGACGCGCGCTATTGGTCGCTCACAAGTGCACATGCGCGAACTTATCCCCACTCCGTGGAAAAAGTGTCAAGATGTTTGACTCGTACTGTACATTTTTTAACCATGGAAAGTAGTTTGTTTACTTCCCATGGTTAAAATGTGCGATCGGTGACTCAGCGATTAGTCTACTGGAATAAACCTAATGTCAAAAAAATACAGACTAGTTAGTTTCTACACCTCATAATAGGGAAAGCAAAGGCTCATAGTTCATACAGCCAAGTTTTTATTAAGAAAAAATACTAGAAAAAATCGACTCACCCGTATCGTAGCACCTCAGACGAGACTCGAACCCGCACCCTTGGGATTCCAGCCCAATGCACTGACCAATTATGTTACCGAGTCGGTAGTAGGAGCGGCGATATTTTCTAGTGCTTTTTTACGCTTTTGCTGTAAGTCAGCGTTATTTCATCATGATGTGAAGAATTTACCTTCAACATTCGAATGCAACATTTTTACAGATGTCAGACAATAATATCACAGAATACATAATAGTACATTACAGCCGTGAACGGGAAGCTAGCGATTGCATTGTCGAGGATGGTTTGAAGCCCGAGCCGCAGGCGAGGGCTTTAATCATTCGAGGCAATGCAAGTAGCTTCCAGAACAAGGCTTGTATAGTGCTTTTCTCAAGAAATGCGAGGAAATAAAAAACTTTTCAATTGAAACTTAATTAAATTTAATTCCCGCGTTTTTTTTTTTTGGGTGCATTCCAGCAGTTTAATCGCTCGAAGCGCCGAAAAGCAAAATGAGATTTATCATAGACAAATCCTCTGAGTAATCTTGAATTACGTGCAGCGCCATCTACCGCCGAGAAGCAAAAACCCATCTCATTTCGCTTCTCGGCGGTAGATGGCGCTGTACATAATTCAAGATTACTTAGAGGATTTGTCTCTGATAAATCTGGTACAATACAATGTAATATTTATTTATTCTTATAGTAATATACTCTGTGCGCACCATTTTTTTTTATTGTATCGTTATTATAGTACCTATTAAATAATTTTACCTTTATAATATTAACTGTCTTGTCGTTGGCTTGCGTGCCAGAAAAAAGGAACTAAAGTTATGGCTGTATGGTGCAAATGTGCCTTTGCTTTTTTGTTTTTGTGAACAGCTAAAACAAAAAAAAGAAGTTGCCGCAGACCACCCAGATCATCTTCGCACTGTACCTACTTCCCGCACTGGTGCTGGTGCGGGAAGTAAGTATTGAAATTCATTCCTGGCCTGAATTTTAAATTTAGAATGTGATGAACCAGACCCCCTCGGAAATGTGGAACGCCCCGCATTCCTTTTTCAAATGGAATGATAAGATTTCAGAGCATAAGTGAGAAATAGTACATTAATAATACCTACCTATAATCGGTGAAAAGAAAGTCAGAAAAGTATACTCACCTTTTGAAGTATTGATAGATTTGAGTGAAACCGATTATGTACGTCTCACTTAAGTAATATGGCAATTAATTAAGGGACCAATGTCTTTTAACCGTCATAAATTAGAGTTAATTAAGTAAGTAATTCCCGAATTAAAAGATACTTACTTATAATAATTAGCTGTTGACTTTGCTTTGGGTTATAAAGCAAACCTATCGACGAAAACTCGAGTATACTTAAACATAGTGGTGGTGGTGGTGGGTGCCTGTAGATTACATTCATAACACATTACACAGAGCTTCTTAAGGCTTCTCCTTAACAAGTGTTAACTTTATGATCCACCTGCGATTTACACGTAGGCCCCCCTTGTCGGCGAAAATAAAGAAAGTAAATGGCCTGAGAGAATGAATGGCTGCTAGTTATCAGTGCCTCTGCAGAAACCGGACACACGAGCCGCACGATGGCTCCGCGACATTCGTACTTTTTCGCGATAACGATACTTTTTATTTTAGGTAAAATTTTCAAAAAAAATTTTAGTAAAGTTTTCAAGAAAATCCATTTTTAAAAAGCTTTAGTTAAACTGTGACAAAGTTTATGTTTACCTACCATAACTGTAAACTAAAAGCGGTGTTACTTTTAAAAAACTTTTTGGTTTTTCCGAGTGAATTTTCTTTTCTACCTATTTTATTATATTTCTTTCAGGAGTGGAATGTAAACATGTGAGCAAAAGGAGTTTGAGCATTAATGTGAAATGCCATGTCACCGGCCGATTTTTCAGGTGTTTTTATTAGAATAGTATAGAATAGATTGAAATAGTCTTCATAATTCTATTTCGTTAAAGGTTTTCGAAATTACAAGACTGAAATGAAATTCATTATTATCTTACATAGCCTACAACTCTGGAATGATCCTAATGAAATGCGCTGATGCACACTTTATATTGCCTCATCGCTGGAGCTTGGCTGTCGGTTATTTTGTTAAACTTTCAAACTGACGCTGAATATTAGTTGCATTATGTTACCATGTAACTTCACTCTCCTAGTACACCGGCTACGGCTAAGTTATAAAAACTAAATCGTAATGTAACACGACGCATCGACCTTTTTCGTTGGCAGATATTAGTGAAATACAGCAGCTATTTTTTCTCGACCTTACGTTCAACAGTTAAAAACTCCACTGTGTGGACAAAAAAAAGTTTTATAATAGTAGAGGTAGATACCTACATTATGAGACAAGTTAGCTAGGTTGCTCATTGCACACGAGTTTTCATTGCACAGATTCGGTTGCAGGCATCCCGATGGTGCATGCAATAAGCAAGAGCTCACGAGTTTCTTACGACGTTTTTCAACACATTTGCGAGGAAAAAGCAAAGTAATTTACCACACACCACACAGCAACAAATACGACAAAAACAAAATTTGAAAATTATGGGGAAAAGCGCGCAGGTTTTTTTTCACACACCCATTGCAATAATATTTTGCGAACAAAGGGGTGAGTGAATTTTAAGTGATAAAATGCAAACATTTATATTATAACAAAATATTGTAAATTATGAATAATTTGACAATAATTAATATTTGTTTGACTTAATTTAGGACTTACTTATTTATTTATTCCGAAAATATATATGAATTTGCAGCGGCATAAAACCCTAAAAAAATAACTATATTGATTACCCTGTTAAATTGGGAATGCGCACGGTGTTTGTTATCTATAAAACTAATAGGCAAGTAAACCTTGTTTTGATTTCTCTTTTTTTTATTGCAATCATTTTGCTTTCTATAGTCAGTAGTTTTTGTAAGTAAAGGCCTATGAAAAACTTTTGGGTATTAGTTTTCAATTCAGTGCCTTAGGATGGGTAGCCTAAGTATGTCATGCTCTCTTTAATCATTTCTGCGGTGGTGTCGTGTGGGGCGGGTCGTTACGTTCCCTCAAATATGGTTGAGCGAAGCGATGGCTGGTCCACGCGTCATGCTCGTGAACGGGTGCTGCCAGTGGGAATGGGTCTGCTTCTGAGTACCTATCTAAACGCATATTGAATTGTAAGAATTGCGTTTTTTTTATAATTATTTTTTGTCTTGTATCAAGTGTTTTTTGGTAAATTTTGCCTACTTAGGTGCACTTTCGAGTAGCAGACATAGTGATTACTGATTTCTCAACTAGTTGAAAGTTATTTACTCTCACAATTACCTATCCGATATGTAGTTGGTATTTAATTTCAACCTACCTACCCATTGTGTGCAAACTTTTGTTAATTATTGTGATGGAAAATGACCTCACTTTAAATGTGGAGCTCATTTTTCAATGTTGACGACTCTGTATGAAATATACAGGGAGAAAAAAGCAGCCCTTGACGAGTTTCTTGCCGGTTCTTCTCGTTACAAAGTCTCCCGCTCAGGGTTTGCGAACCGATGGCGTAGCTTCTTTGACATTCACAAGTGCTTGTAACAGCCTAGACTGAATAAATATTTTTTGATTTTGATTTGATTTTGATTTAAGGGCTCACTTTAAGAGCAAGTGTGTTGAAAACGAATTTAATACACTATATGTATGCTCAAAGTCTCACCATTAAATAAATTGTCGAATCACTTCGTATCGTAGTCAAAGTGAAACCTTATTAGTAGAAATCTGTGTCTGAGGTCTGGTAGCGTAACTAACATCAGGCCAACTTGCGAATTCACCACGGGCGGCAATACTAACACTTTTACTGTCGTCCACTAGAAATTTTTATGCTTTGGACTTAACCGAAATAAAAGTGTGTCTAATGCATATGAATTTATTCGTCTGCAAAATATCGGTCAGTCTACTAAGTTTACAAGAATTTTAGTTAAAGCTCTAGCTAGGACCATGGACCAAAGAAGGATGCTAGGGCTGTTATAGGTAAAAATATTTATAATTAATACTACTGACCATTAGCATACCTAAGCAATAAAATAAATCGAATTGCCGAATTTTTTTATGGCATTTAGGGTACCTAAGGAGGCCATATCCTTACTTACATCTGGAAAAATAAAACAAAAGTTATTTTCCTAAATAATATTATGTGCTTGTTTCTGCCGTAAAATTTATACAGGATCTAGGTTGTACTTATTTAAAATGCAGTAAATATAAAGTCTTTGAAATAAATTAAAAAAAAATAAAAAACCCGCCTGCATAAAAAGACAAGTCGACTGAAAAGATGGAAACAAGATTAAATAAATATTAAAGGCAACATGTCATAATAACATGCAGTCGGAGGCATGCATAAAGAAAGTGACATTATGAATGATTGAATTATATGCCTCCGACTGCATGTTATTATGACATGTTGCCTTTAATATTTATTTAATCTTATTTCCATCTTTTCAGTCGACTTGTCTTTTTATGCAGGCGGGTTTTTTTATTTATTTTTTATTTATCTCTTTTTAGTTATTATAAATTACGGTCATGATATACCTTTTTGAAATCCTTATAATAAGCCCTTTAATTTGACACCCATATTGCAGTAATCTAAAAAAAAAAATTTTTTTTCACTATGTATAATAGCACCGTACAGCCGCCATGTTGGGTTTTTTATAACGCCACCTTCTTAAGAACACTTGGGCTGAAAAGACAAATCTAACGATATCTAAATCATAGAAATCCGTTCAGCCGTTTGAAAGATATGAGGTAATAAAGAATATTACATACAAACATACATACAAACATACAAACATACTTACAAGATACGCGCGAAAAACATAACCCGCAGTCGGGTAAAAAATAGGATTATTTATAAAAACATACCCTACCTACCTACTTCCAAAGATAATGATGAAATTGATGAAGTATAAGAACTGGTTTTAGCTTCTTTCATAAAAACAAATAAGTAAGTAAGTACCTACCTACTTATGTTGAATATCATAATTTATTGACTGAGCGAGCGCGAAGCGTCTCTGCTTCAGCTTGGGCAAAAATTCTTTCGTATACCTACCTACATGTTTGGTATAAATTATATAGAATTTTTTTGTCGATCCAGTTTTTCGAAATTTTTCAAAACGGAGATATGTAAAAAAAAACATATCTTAGTCCAGCTTTCCGGCGCTGTTGTTTTTTCCTCTACAGGTCGCATTTCTCAACCGATTCTCGTGAAATTTTGTGAGCCGGTTCGAAAATTATAAAGTTTTTTTGTCGAGCCATTGTTTCGAATTTTTTCAAAATGGTGAAGATATGGAAAAAAATAATATTTCAGTCCGGTTTTCCGGGGCTGGCTGTTCTCCTCTACAGGTCGCATTTCTCAACCAATTCTCGTGAAATTTTGTGGACAGGTTTGATAATTATACAGAATTTTTCAGTCAGACTAGTTTTTCGTTTTTTTTTGAAATGACGGAGTTATGTAAAAAAAGACATGTTTCAATAGTTGCGAAAAATTATCAATAATGTAACAAAACTTATATGTTAGCGGTGCAAAGTTTTGTTTTTTATTTTTAGAAATTCAAAAGTTCATCAATCAAAACATTTCTGGCCAATATTCGAAATTTGTAAATAAAATAGGTTGTGACTTTGTGACAGAACCTAGGACTATTATAAGAGTATATACAGTATATACTTATTAGTTGGAAAAACTAATATTATATATCTATTCAGATTCTGTGTTATTTGTTTTTAAAAACATACCCAGGTTTATAGCTTACGGAGCCACTAGTTTTATTATGTATAAGGATCTGTTCTTTATTTTATAGTTATCTGTTGTCTCATTTAAAATGGGAAAATCTTACCACTAGATAACTTTTTTCGGTTTTAATCTGAAAATCAGGTATTTCATTAAAATAAATTCAAACAATAAAATATCGCAACAAAATAGGTAGGTCAAGTAAGTACCTACCTACCTATTTAAAATTACAAGTATCTTCTACTTAATTATAAATCATACGAAAGAATGAATAACAACACTATCTTCACAAAAAAGGCGATTATCTAGAGTGTAAATAATAAAATGTGTGTCAGTGGGTAAAGAAAGCATTTTAGGCCACTGAAATGCATTCAGACATAACTTCCGGGGGCGTGCATAACGCACGCGGCAGTGGCGCCGCACGCGCAGGCAGGAAACGCGGGAAACTTTGAGGCCGATGACCCCACGACTTTCGCCGCAACCTTGAACGATGCGAGCACCGCTTCGTATTATTTCCTAGTGTGCCTCGAGAAATTTACTTTCGCTGCTCATTTGATCGGTGTGAATATTACACCATTTGTATGATAAAACCACAATTTATACTAATTAAAAGTAAAAATGAAAGTGTTCAAAACGAGGCGCTTAACTCTACAAAGGGGCATGTCGTCTACGTTCGTAGCATGTCGTGATTTTATGTTATTTACGAAATAATGCACGAAAGGTATTATTAAGAAGTCTTATTAAAAAAAATTGTTTAAAAAACAAAAAAACCGACTTCAAAAAACCTGCCTCTAAAAAGCAAGAAATAATATTCAAATCATTAGATACGCATTATCATTGTTATAATAAAACACGACTATTACAGTCGGGTGGGGCTGGAGTACATATTATTCCTTTTTTTATTCTAAAAGCCCCACCCGACTTCAGTATACGTGTTTTATTATAACAATGATAATGCGTATCTAATGATTTGAATATTATTTCTTGCTTTTTAGAGGCAGGTTTTTTGAAGTCGGTTTTTTTGTTTTTTAAATTATTTTTTTATTTTTTTATTTTTAGTGTAAGTACCTTCTGTATTAGGTAGTGTAGGTATATTATTTAGGTAGAAAAATCGGCTCAGCCAAACGTGAGATAATCGCGGAGAAACATACATACATACAAACTGAATACCTCCTTTTTTTGAAGTCGGTTAAAAAGACTACACAAAGGTATCCCTTCCCCAACAAAAAAAAACATCTAATTCGGTTCATAAATAACAAAATTGTCAAGTTAGTTGATTTAATTTCATAGTATTATCAGGATTACTTGTAAACTACTGAACCGATTTGAAAAAAAAATAAATGGGACCATCTCGCAAGAAAACAAAATCGAACAAAAAAAGAATTATCTAAATCGGTCCATAAATGTCGAAGATACGCGCGAACAACGATAAAAAAAAAAAAAAAAAAAAAACATACAATCGAATTGAGAACCTCCTCCTTTTGATGAAGTCGGTTAAAAAGAGCGTTTTATTCGTATCGTGCCTGATGTAAAATAGTAGATTATACAACAAGTGAAAAAAGAGGGAATTTAGTTCGAGGGACTAAGTTGGATCCCGAGAGCAGCGAAGGATTCTAGAGTTGAATCCCGAGCGTAGCGAGGGATTCAAAAGTAGAATCCTGAGCGAAGCGAGGGATACAAAGGACCGAGATGAAATTTTTTTTTCACGAGTTGTGTACTCTACTTTTTACCATTGACTGCGAGAAAAAAAATAGCAGTACCTATAGTATTTATAGTTGTCCATTAGCCATTTTCGATGTCCCCACTGTGGGGCACAGGCCTTCCTTATGGGTGGTAAGGAGGACGGGCCATAACCCACCACGCGGGCCCAATGCGGATTGGTGGGTGTTAACGACTGCAAATGCAGCCGGGACCAACGGCTTAACGTGCCTTCTGAAGCACGGAGGAGCTCGAGATAATACATTTTTGGTCACCCATCCCATGACCGACCCTTGCGAACGTTGCTTATCTTCCGCAATCGCTGGGCCAGGCGCTAAACCACTATGCCACCGAGCTAACTAAGAGGGAATCTACATGATCAGTCTTTCATCAGTCCACTTCATCAGTTTGTATATATATATATAGACTTTGAATTTTTACAGACTGAAGATCGTACCAGACTGATATAATGGACTGATGCAAGACTGAACAACTAATCTCCCTCAAATATATAAAAAAGAACCCAAATATAAGACACTAAAAAGGACCTAATTGATTTAGCGGGATATTTTTTAGAAAAGAACCCAAAGATAAGACACTAAAAAGAACCTAAATAAAATTGGCGGGATTATTTTTGTCATTTAATTGTAGAACTATATCTGTATCTATGGAATAGCTCCATACTTTCAGCACCTTTTATTTTTTTTGTACCTAATTCATACGATGCGCGCTTGTTCCAAATTCAAAATATTTTTATTCACTCGGTGAATAAAAACGCTTATTATTCACTGTTATCAATGAATAAGACGCACTTTTTTGAGTGGCGATGGTAAAAACTCAATTTTCACAACGTACGAATAACACCCTCAGCTGAAACTTGGCTGTCTGTAGGAACCTACTTACCTACGTGTTACTGGTTGGATTTTTTTGTAATAAGTAGGTATATTTTTCCCAACGAGTAACAGCATTCTACTGGTTGCAGTAAAAATATATCGTTGGGATAAAAACAAAGTTTTCCTTTTTTTGGAACAAAGGTACCTACGTAAGTAGGTACTTGTTGTATGGTCTGTGGGAACAAAAGACGCAGCTTCAGAACTTCTTGTTGCTAAAGGTGTGTAAAGTTTCAGGCTATTTAAAGTAGGTACTCTTAAATAGCCTATAATCAGTTTAGTAGTAAACTGTAAACAACTTTACGATCTACTCCACTACAGGCAGCCCTTTAAAGAGCGGTGAACGTAAAGCCGTAGTTCACAGGGTTACATAAGGGTCATATAAGGGTGATCTAAAGTTTAAAATGTTCCCACACCGCACTGAACATTGGCCCCGTCATCTTCGTGTCGTGTTCTTTAAATTTAAAATTATGGATCGTTTCTCTAATGTGTTTATGTAATGTCTAGTACAGTACGAGTACGAGGCAAACATCTTGAAATCGGGTGGGTATTCAGTAGAACGCGTATTTTGCTGGCGAGCGGTGAGTTACGCGGGCGGCGGGAGAGGGGCGCGCTCTATTGGTCGCTCACAAGTGCAGTATCTGCACATCAAGCTCAAGATGTTTGTACTCGTACTGTACCAAGTCCATTGCTTCACAGGTTCTAAATACAAAGAAGAAAAGAGAAAGACATTTACCTAGGTACTTTTATTAAGCAAAACATCCTACGAGTTAGTAGTAGTACCTATACCTAATACCTATCTACAAAAAGTGCATTGCTAATGCTTGAGATGATGCAGAATGGCCCAAAAGCGCTATAATTCTGATTACCTACCTTTCGTGTTATCAATATGAGCAAGCAAACGAATCGCCATTAAATAGTCATTACGAATCACCATAGGATTATCAAGGGTGGGCATGGGGGCAGCTGCCCCCCCCCCCCTAGAGGTTAAAAAAATGTAGCTAACTGCAAAGTAACCAAAGTTCTGAGGCCGTGCAACTTGCTTTTCCGATAATGGGCTGGCGACGCTCTTGAGCAAGCGGATCACCATGACATTAAATAGTACTTAACTCGATTTGTTTTTTTTAGGCATACTAATCAATATGAGCAAGCAAACGAATCGCCATAGCATTAAATATAATAACTGAATTTTGTTTTTTTGGCAAACTATCGAAGTATAAGTGCTTCGATAGTTTGATTACTATAGTAATCTATATTAATTTATCACAGAAATCCAGATCGGACGGTGGAATCGATGTGGACGTTAGCAGAATGCGCCAAGTACTACCTGTGCGTGGACGGCGAAGTGTACGAGTTCCGGTGTTCCGAAGGACTGCTCTTTGACGTCAACAGGCAGAAGTGTGATCGTGCGCTTAATGTCTACAACTGTGATCTTGCTACAGGTTTGGTTCTTTCTAATAAAAATAAATGCACTTACTAAATTTAAATAAAGTTGCTTGACTAAATTAGTTTCGAAAAAGTGTTTAGACTAAATATTTAGCCAAAATCTCCAGGAAAAACCAAGAGAGGTTTTCAATCACAAAATCTACTGTAGAATAGATACTTACTTTAGGTAATGTCAGGCAGGACGTTTAGTCAGTGACATGATGACATCGGTAAAACACTGTAACCCCTGTCGGTCCAAAGATACAGCAACCAAGCTGACTAATTTACTTTTCATAGGGCGTCCGCCCGGTACACGGCGCGGGAATACCAGTACTGTCCAGTAAAGCCGGCCGCATACACGCTAGGTTATGCATGATGGTTATGCCTGTAAGGTCAAAACCGTCATGCATAACCTAGCGTGTGTATCCTCTATTGAACTCGGTTTTGCGTGAAGGTTTTGCAGCACGGTTAAAACCGTCATTAAAACCTAGCGTGTATGCGGCCTGCTTAATGACTGCAACCAAGCCGATTGAAAGCCACACGTTTGTTCGTAGAGATCGTCATCCCGAGACCGCTGCTGGAACAGGCGAGCTGCGCCAACGACACGCACCTGGGCTGCGCGGACGGCGCGTGCGTACCCGCCGAATACTTCTGCGACGGCTCCGGCGACTGCAACGATTCTTCCGACGAGGTATGTTCGTAGAGATCGTCATCCCGAGGCCACTGCTGGAGCAGGCGAGCTGCGCCAACGACACGCACCTGCGCTACGCGGACGGCACGTGCGTACCCGCCGAATACTTCTGCGACGGCTCCGGCGACTGCAACGATTCTTCCGACGAGGTATGTTCGTAGAGATCGTCATCCCGAGGCCACTGCTGGAGCAGGCGAGCTGCGCCAACGACACGCACCTGCGCTACGCGGACGGCGCGTGCGTACCCGCCGAATACTTCTGCGACGGCTCCGGCGACTGCAACGATTCTTCCGACGAGGTATGTTCGTAGAGATCGTCATCCCGAGGCCACTGCTGGAGCAGGCGAGCTGCGCCAACAACACGCACCTGCGCTACGCGGACGGCGCGTGCGTACCCACCGAATACTTCTGCGACGGCTTCGGCGACTGCAACGATTCTTCCGATATGAGGTATGCTCGTTTACTTGACACCGCATATTTTTTAAGCTCCATCTTTTTACACAAAACAAACATGGGCGCAAAAATAGCGCTCAAGCCAATGTAACTCTTATACTTACCATTCTTGGGTAGGTACTCGTATCGTAGGTTCCTAATTTAGTCAAGTTATCATATCAATAGGTATTGGTATGGACCAACAGCTTAAACATTACAGGATGTTTGTCACGGGTCGTTATTATAGCAAAACATATTGAAAACTTTCGTTTCCAACCGATTATAATTTTCTTAATAGGTCTACCTATGAAAGTGCCGATATTTAATCACAGAGAAAATAATAACTTCTATGATTTAACGTATTTAACAATATATACCTACCTACATTACATAAACTATGTCGGGATCTGCGCCGAAATATTGGAGTCTCAAAAGGCAAAATCGAACATTTTATTATTATTCTACTTATGACTCGAGCGCGTTGATGTCTTTTCTAGGGCAAATATTTAATTTTTCACTGTGAAGATTTCGTCACAAGATTCTAGTTTCTTATTATTTCCATCTGTGTATGTTATCTTTCAATATGATTATTATGACTCGAGCGCGTTGATGTCTTTTCTAGGGCAAATATTTAATTTTTCACTGTGAAGATTTCGTCACAAGATTCTAGTTTCTTTTTATTTCCATCTGTGTATGTTATCTTTCAATGTGATTATTATGACTCGAGCGCGTTGATGTCTTTTTAGGGCAAAATATTTAATTTTTCATTGTGAAGATTTCGTCACAAGATTGTAGTTTCTCATTATTTCCATCTGTGTTATCTTTCAATATGATTATTATGACTCGAACGCGTTGATGTCTTTTTAGGGCAAAATATTTAATTTTTCATTGTGAAGATTTCGTCACAAGATTCTAGTTTCTTATTATTTCCATCTGTGTTATCTTTCAATATGATTATTATGACTCGAGCGCGTTGATGTCTTTTTAGGGCAAAATATTTAATTTTTCATTGTGAAGATTTCGTCACAAGATTCTAGTTTCTTATTATGTAGGTTCGGTTCAACGGCTTTTAAATATATTTAGGAAATTATTAATCTGTTAGAATCGAAATTTCATCGGCAGTTAGCCAAGAATTTATACTCTTATTGATATCATTCCAATATTGATCGTTTGTACATTGCATGCCCGTCTCTGTAGATGACTGACCGTGACAAACCCATTCACTTTTTTGATTCTTTAAGATCAACAAACGTTTAATTACTTTATGTAAACAGTAGAAATGTTCACATAACTTCTTTCCAGTGCATTACATGCAACTAGGACTAGGTAGGGTACCATGTTACTTACAGCAAGCAGCAAGTCATGGTATATACATATAATACTTGGGTACTTGCTTATAACTTTTCTTAACAATATGGCATAGTCACAGTATAATAAACACCTGTATTAATCTGTACGTCCGTATATGGGCCTCCATTGCCTGAAAACAAATAAACGAATAAAAGAAAATACCCTCTTTGTGGAAATATACTTACGTAGATATACGTTCCCAATACGATTACACAACATTACTTGAAATTAAACAGTATGTACGAAAAACATACATTGATTACTCGCATCAGTGGCTCTCACTTCCATGCGGCTGCGCCTCGCGGTTATATCACAACTGCAACGTTAATAACGTTACTCGTAAAAATATTCCGCGGTAATTTGCTCAGGAAACACAATTGATTTTTACTACTGTTCAAATGAATTCTTTGATGACGTAAAGACGCGAACATTTGTTTTAAAGTGCTCAAAAACTACTCATTTCAAACATTTGATTCCGAATTTTGAATACTTTAGGGCCTGATTATACATATAAGGATAATGTTCCAAATGTCATAACTACAAACAATTTTAAACTAAACCATAAGATTGCTATCCGGAACCTGTATAACAGACTTTGTAGTTTCCATAAACTTAATATTCAATTGTGTTTGGGCGTCAGCCATGTTACTTTTGCAGCGTCAGCACAGCAGTATTCCGAAGCGAGTAAAAGTGGTCCCACCGGGTGTCAGTCCGGTTTCTTAGCTGTAAAATGCTTCTTGAGTGCTCATTAGTTGTGTGAATGTGAAAATCACAGAGACGGCGTCGTATACAAAATTAGGAAAACATAGTTATACTTATTGAATTCGTATAATTAAAAAATACTAGAAAAAATCGACTCACCCGTAGCAGCTCAGATAGCAAGATTTGAAAATTATTACCTAGATAAAAAAAACATGCAACCGAATTGATAACCTTCTCCTTTTTGAAGTCGGTTGATAACTAAAAATGTCTATTATAATTGTTGATTTTGGTTTCAAAGAAAACTAGAAAAAGCCGACTCAGACGTAGCTTCGCAGACGGGACTCAAACCCGCACCCTAAAAATACCTTAGGAATCTTGTTGGTTCCTATTCGGAATTATTGTAGGCAGAACGTTAGATGATGATGTTAGCAATTATTTATTCCGTTGTGCTAGGTAGTTCCGAAAGCTGAACTTGTTTTATAGCTTTTATATCGTAACGATTAGAAAAAAACTTAAAAACTTTAATTGCAATTATGAGTTCGGTGCCTTAGAGCACTTCGCTATTTAAGTGGTAAAGTACGGGGCAACGAAAGATACTTTCCCTGTTAAATTAATAAGTTTTTGGAAACTGACCTTAGGGCTTTCCAGCCGAGTCTCATCTTTCGTTGACCAGACTCTATTGCTCACATTCCTGTGCTTCTAGGGCTGGTGTGATGGCAACTACGACCCCAACGGCGCCGCGCCCTGTGACTTGCACCAGTGCGAGCTGCCCGAATGCTTCTGCACCAAAAACGGCACTGAAACCCCTGGCAGCCTCGTGCCTATGCAGGTCAAATATACCCGTTAGGATCAGTTAGCAGTGGCGAAGGGTCCACAAGCCGCTTCCCATCGGCTTATCTTTTAGAAATCCCACCCCACCGATCCACTATGCAGATCATAACATTTTTGTAGAAATGGCTTATACCTTTGCCATAATTTCACCCCTCGCCACTGTCAGTTAGGTTTTAGTTTTTGGAATGTACACCTTTGTAATGTAGGTACTATTTGATACAAAATTTAATTCCACACAATCTTTAAGGTCTCTACTTTTAACTTTAAACAATTAACTGTTACTTTATAACAATTTACTATTTAACCTTACCAACAAGGTCTGTGAACTATCCAACAATAGTGTATATCTCAATATTCTCAATGTTCATTCAACAGACTCCCCAAATGATTACGCTGACCTTTCACGGGCCGGTTAACCACGAGAATTGGGACATTTACACCAGGCACCTGTTCACGCCGGATAAGAAGAATCCCAACGGGTGTCCCGTAAGGGCCACCTTCTTCGTGTCCCATTCTTACTCCAACTACAGGCATGTGCAGAAACTGTGGAATGACGGCCACGAGATAGGAGTCAATTCAATAACGTAAGTCATACAGTTTTAATTTACCCCACAGATAACCACAGAATGAAAATTGTGTAATTCTTGAGATTATTACTTTACGGAGTTTAATGTTAAGTTACTATCGTAGGTATCTCTCTTGCGGTTACATTCAATTCTATGATAAAGAACAAGTACCTAGGTAAAAAGTTTTAACTAGCACTCGGTAATAACTAAAAACCTCTTTATTTCTTGCATGAAATGCCACAGAAACCGAGGACCCGAAGAATGGTGGTCTAGAAATGCGACAGTAGAGGACTGGTTCGACGAAATGGTGGGACAGGCTAATGTCATCAACAGGTTCAGCAAAGTTCGTATGGAGGATTTCCGGTAAGAATTATACTGAACATGGTAACAATTAGTTGTGATAACTAAGTTTGAAAATCGCGTGCGTGCGTGAGAAATAAAGGTAACTCGTGAAAAATTGCTAAAATTTACGGAAGTTGCATTGTTATCAGTAGGCAGACCTATAATCCATTATACTTAGATCAAATTATTTATTACTTAAGTTACTTTTATGGAGTTCCGTCATTAACAAAGAAAAAATAATGATTTATCGATGATAATAATAAGCAAGTATTACTATGTTCTTTGAGATTTCATTTAAACGGAAACCCTAACCGAAAGTTAGATCTAAAACGTATTTCCTCTGTGGTTAGATCTAGCCTTTTTTACAGGGGCCTTCGTGTGCCTTTCCTGTCAGTGGGCTGGAACCGCCAGTTCCTGATGATGCAAGAGTTTGGCTTCGTGTACGACTCCACTGTGGTGGCGCCACTTGTCAACCCACCATACTGGCCCTACACTTTGGACTATAAGATGCCTCATAGATGCAGCGGTGTGTAACTCAGACATTTTTTCAAGACTTCCGCAGTTTGTTCTAAAAAATAGATCACATTCTACGTTGACATTTACCATAACCGGTTAGACTATCGATTTGGCCTAGACTTGAAATAAACGGCGCTGGGTGGTGCATCGATAGTACAAAATGAAAATACCACCAATACAATCACAGTTTCACTGAATAACCGTCTCGTCGCCAACTGCCGCATTCTCGTTGAATTATGTCATTTGTCGCAATTGTCGCAAACAATAGCGCATCTCGCACTTGCATGGTGCAATCTGCAGTTCGTATAAATCTTAATCATATAGAGACAAGAAAAAAAACGAACACTTATCTAATCATCTTTCTCACGCTCCACTTACCATCTACGCATATGTATCACGATCAACATACCATCTACGACGACACCTCTGCGCTTCTATCTGACACGAAATCCGGATCCGCACATACGTGATCCATTCGTCAGCTACCTGTCTACTTTCAAAATACTTAGTACCTACCTACTTTGCAAATTATTTCGCATTATACAGTGGCGGGCGGTCACATAATTAAAGACACCACCAGTCGATTTTCATACAAACGAGGTAACTTTGAAGCCTTGGTTCTCCGCCAAGGATTAACCTAGCTGGGATCTGATGATGGCCATTCAGGGAGTGAATCGAGGAGATTCAGATCGCTATACACACCCAACTGCAAAAACAAAACCGCAAATTAGCATAAAAATGTATGAAAATCCTGAAATTGAAAACTCTATCCTTCTATCTCTTAGAATGCTGATAACCCTTAGCACAATCAGCTAACGAGAAAAAAAACTCGCGTAAAATTAATCGATAGAGAATTATCTATGGAAATTTTAATTTCGTTATTCGGCGGTAGATGGCGTTGTACAAATTTCCAATACAAAATTGCACTATCGAATGATTTTACGCGCGTTATTTTTTTCAATAGCTGTTCGTGCTACGGGTACAGATCAGTTGGCGATCTGAATCTCCTCGATTCACTCCCTGGATAGCCATCATCAGATCACAGCTAGGTCAATCCTTGGCAGAGAACCAAGGCTTCAAAGTTACCTCGTTTGTATGAAAATCGACTGGATGTCTTTAATTATGTGACCGCCACTGTATGTAGAGAATTTACTTCCGTAAATGACAATCATTTTGGTGGGATAGAATTTTGCATTATGTACCTCCTACTCGGAACGACGTTTTAATGTAACCTTGTTATTCCTTAGAAGACAATAACCAATACTGCCCCACGAGAAGCTACGCAGGACTTTGGGAGATGGTGATCAACCCACTATTGAACGGCAACACAAGTTGCCCCACACTGGACCGGTGCCCCACCAACCTGGGTCGCGGTGATGTCTACACGGTGCTCATGAACAACTTCAAGAGGCATTACTTGACTAACAGAGCGCCTTTCGGCATCCATTTGAGCTCAACTTGGCTGAAGTCTAATGAAGACTACTTGTTGGAATTTAAGGTATTGATCATAAGCTTTTACGATTCTAATCGGGACATTGCCGTTAAAAAGAAAAAAAAGGAATTGCGTCCGCCCCTTGAAAATAGTGGGCCCAAATTAAATCGGTAGTACCTAACCTACTCCGTTACGAGGCAAACAAAACTTATACAATAACCTACTTTCTTTTCAGAGATTCATGAACGAGATTTTAAGACTACCAGACGTCTACTTCGTTACCAACAACCAAGCTATAGAATGGATTAAGAGACCGACTCCCGTGCTTCAAGTGAAAAATTTCCACCTGTGGCAATGTCACCAACGTCGTTTCGAGGAGTTGGAAGTCGCTTGCACTCAGCCGAGGACCTGCAAGCTTCCTTCCAAAGTCCTTTCTCATGACAGATACATGATAACCTGCAGTGAATGTCCAAAAACATATCCTTGGTTAAGAAACGAATTCGGAGTGGAGCGATTTTAGTAGTATCATTCTTTTGCTGGATTTCTACTAGGATAGACTGTTTCTATTATTTATTTGTGGGCAGTTACCACAACCAACTTTTGATATTATCTATTGTGCTCGTCCGATAGACTATCAATTGTGTCTTATGTACTTAAGCAACACATTAAACTTTTGCTGGAGTCACGCCGATGGTCGCTATGTCAGAAATTAAAAATCAACTTATCAGCACTGGTTTACGAAATAGTTAATAAGTGTAAAGGTGCTGGTTGGCAGCCGACCGCAGGCGACATGAAGCCGCGACATGAGGCGGCAGGCAACCGATACCGCGGACGCCGCGTCTTATGTCGCTGCAGTCATGATTTCCAACACAGTAATTTTTTGAGCAAATTCATCGTGTTGTCGCTCCAGGGTAGACACTACTGATGTGCAGTCGGGCGGTCGCTGGCTACGGAAGGTATGTCATAAAACCAGTAGTGTACGCGACATGAAGCGGCGACGTGTAACTTGCACCTTAAGGTTATCTTGTTGAGACAACTGTGACAGTTGGTCTTGAGAAGTGCTATAGATCGGCGCCGCACTTACTTCGGTCAATTTATTTCAGTGTCCTCATATAAATGCATGTTTGAGCCGCTATGATAAAAAAAACTATCAATAAATTCCCGCCAAAATTGGAATTCCGCCCCACTAGCCTAGCATGACCACCGAAATGGGATATGATATAGACATTTTAACTGTCAAAAGACAATGGATTTTTACAGTCAAGTGTCGATAAAGCGCTATATTACGCGTTTATCGTGTTTCGCGGTTTTCGTGGTCTAATATTGAGAAGGAGTTGAAAAGGCGAGACCTTCCACAATTGACAACTCAACTCAGGGTATAGAGTCCTGGCTCAAACATACTAGGGGGCCCGACCTCTTGTATGTTTGAGTCAGGACATGCTAGGGCTTCGGAGTTCTTGCTAGGGCTTATGTGATGTTGCTCAATTATAAAGTAAAAGCTTAAACAATTTGGTTGATCCTACTGAACATCCAGACAAATCAAGTATTAGTTACCATTATGTAAATTATTTAAATATTAAGTAGACCTAGCCTAGATGATAAGTTTTCTATCTTGTGACAATTCAGTATTTTAAGCACATTCCTAAGTGATAGATAGTGACAAAGAGTGCAATAACTTATAAAATAAGTACTTTTAGTTGAAATTGTTACTATTGTTATTAAAGTGTGGATGAAGATTTGCCATTTCTTGTTACAATAATATTAAGATATGTATTTCTTTATTAACTCTATTTATTTTATAAAAGATAAGTCAAAAAATGTCATTGGTACATCTAGCACTGAAATTATGATTTTGATAATCATCTTTTATCAACACTGTGTGAAAATTGTTTAAATAAAGGTTTTTCTAAAAAAAAAACATGTGGTTTTACTTAATGTACTTAAAATAATTGCTTACAGTAATAGAACGTTATAAAAATATTTCACTAACACTACCTATCCTTCTTGTGTTATGAATGGGTTAGGTATTGCCTCCATGCCGTCCATTGGGCAGATCAATACTACTGAGGTACCTCGGCACACAACTAGACCAAGGGCTCTTGTGTCCTCTAGAAGTTTATATGGATCATCAGGATCTAAAAAGAATAATGAACATTGATAAATATGCTTAGATAGTACAAAACTAAGTAATAAAGAACTAAGGAGTAACTTCTTATGCGTCAATGGACATCTCCCTATTATGGCTTGGTATACAGGCCATGGCACGGATATTCAGCGGTGAAATTTAATGCACAGAAGCATAGCCACCTCTATTGCTACAAGACTTTTTTTTATTTCTCCACTCAAGATCCGTTTTGGAGCTTATAAGGGCATATTATGAATTGTGTGTGGAATGATAATTTGAATGTGTAAGGAGTGCATAAGGATATGACAGGAGGCAGGGACAAAAAAACTAGGGAGACGATGGTAAAATAAATAATAGGTAGGTATAAATAATAATAGTAATAAAACTAACCTCTGAGGAACTCTGTGGTATTATCCAATACAAGATTCAAAAGAGGATCATAACCCTTCAAAATTCCTGCCGCTTCGCGGCCACCGGCGAACTTTACACGAATGCTCTTTTCTAAATACTTGCTCAGATCAAGAATAGACTCTTTTCTTCGCTTCTCCTTGTTGTCTCCCGCACCCTGACCGTGACCGCTCTAAAAAGTAAACATTAATAAGAAGTACGTATTATTTAATCTGAATCGAATAATTTTTTAGAGATACCAACTTTGTTTTTTTCTCCTCCTTCTTTAGTAGCCATAATGTTGGCAAATATTTCAGAATTTATTTTAGAAAAATATTTGTTTATTTTACAAAGAAAGTGAGGTTATTTTGGTTATTTTCACAGCACAGATTAACAACCAAAAAAGTTTCAGAACGAAATAAACGTCAAATAACCCGTTTTGTTTTGTGACATTGGGCGCATTCTGCCAGACAAATCTTTGAGTCATCGATCGCCATAGAGTACATTTTAACCATGGAAAGTAAAATATTGATGCAAACGTAATGGAGCCCCTAGACGATCAAGCATTTCTTGTCAATCATTTACATTGCATTTACCATTTGGGGGCGTGGCCTACTTTTGATTGGCCACGGTAATCTATCTATTCTGTGGTGCTTGTCAAGCATCGCTCCTAGACGATCAAAATGTGATTGACAAGCAATGCAATGTAAATGATTGACAAGCAATTTTGATCGTTTAGGGGGTCCATTACGCTGCTAGACTGCTTCATTTGGCTCCAAACGGTTTAGTTGTCGATATTTTGGCAAATGAAAACTGGCACATACGGTTCCGTGTGTGCCACGTTTAAACAACGATTTTATGAGAGTTCTGTTTTATATGATTTTCGAATGTTAAATCTTATTTATTTTTGGGTAATATATATAAACGCACTTTAAAAATAATGTTACACACATTAAAATGTTTAGCTATAAAATTAATTGAATGAACTTTAAAAATAATGGTTTGCACTATAATAGGGATGTTGACTATTTTTTTTATTATATGTTACATAAATTACCTCTCAAAAAAAGAAACATTGGTAAAAGAATTAATTCGCTAGCATGAAAACTGCCCGAGATATCACAGTGTGAAATGCACACAAATGGACTCGATCAAAAACGCTCCATACTAATGGCTTGCACGTTATGACGACACGCCGTGCTAGTTTGTATGCAACGCATAGGAAATTTGTTCAGCAGCTATATTAAATATTGTGTTTATCAAAATGGTTTCTTCGACAAATTTGCTATACATTTTACGGACTAATTAAAGGTATCATTTATAATAATAAATTGTATACTTTTTAAATGGACTTGTCCACCCAACTTTGAAGGGTCATAAAACAAATAATATGCAATATATAAAACCAAGAGGTATACAAGCTACTCTAAAAGTTTAATATGTTTACGATTTTTATTAGTATTTCGTTATTTTATTCATTAGTCAACATCCCTATTAATATGCTTAGCTTTAAAATTAATTGAATCAACTATAAAAATAATGGTTTCCACTATAAATATGCTTAGCTTTAAAAATAATTGAATAACTATAAAAATAATGATTTCCACTGTAAATATGCTTAGCTTTAGAATTAATACTTTGCACTATATAATTTAATTTTATAACTTTAGTCAAGCTTTAGTACTTGTGTAGTGTAGTGATGTGTACGTAAGTAGTGGATAATTAATTGCTCGCTAAGTAGGTACATAATGTATATAGAAAATTCACACGTACCGATTAAAGCTGAGGTTCTATAGTTTATTTACAAATAATAACCTCAGTAAAATATAGTTTGTTGTGGTAGGCAAAAGTGTCCAATTTTTGCTCTTGAGGTTGAAGTTTGTAATATAACCTTAGCTTCAATCGGTACGTCTGAATTTTCTATATACATTATTTATGTACCTACTTAGCGAGCAATTAATTATCCACTACTTACGTACACATCACTACACAAGTACTAAAGCTTGACTAAAGTTATAAAATTATATTGTATAGTTCAAAGTATTAATTATAAAGCTAAGCATATAATTACAGTGGAAATCATAATTTTTATGGTTTATTCAATTATTTTTAACTACTCGTGCGTGTTCGTTTCGATTTCAATATAGTTAAAGTGCAAACCATTATTTTTGTAGGTATTTTAATTAAGTTGTTTATGAAATTATTACTTTAGAGTGTATATTTATTTTGTAAATTTGGTTCATGATTATTTAAGTGATTAAATTAAATTAAAAATCTATTATTATTTTAAAGTGCTTAAGTACAATTTTATAGCTGTTTTTATCAAATTTAAAGTGCTATTAAATACATCCCTTTATTTTTGCATCACTGAGGCAGATCTAGGGAGTGAAACTGGACTTTCGCTAGCTAGTTTTTGTTATTTCCAGCATCCATGATCTTCAGTGTCATTTCGTGAGGACCATGTTCAAACGCCAATCATTCATAAATTCTAGCGTTACGTTTGTTCTGAATACCAAAATAAGAAATTGTTTATCCGTCACTGAAGTATTTTAAAGCTCAGAAGCCAGAAGGAGTAAGGCACACACGAGATGACGATCATAAATATTGAACATTCTTTACAAAGGTCATTGGGCATATTTGACCTGCTTGATGAAAGTTCGCGTACATAAACCAACCCATTTTTAAATTGAAGAATAAAATTAATCCCACTTTTCAAAATATGAATTATTTTTTTATACCGACCGGCAGACAAAAGTTATTTCTCAATAGGTGTGTAGGTATTATGTTATGCTTAGTGTTATTAAACTTTTGTTAATAAAACAGAAGTTTTTACTTTCAGCATTGTGAAAATGTGTGGTACAATCATAATAAACGTTTGAATTGTCTTTATTTATTTATTTTATTTTTTATTGAAATGCTATGATATCATGTTAAAAAAATGAAACATGTCCTGCAAGAACGCGATAAGAACCCATACCACTGCGTTGCAGATAAGTTGCATATACGTACCTAGCCCTATTTCGTTTGTGTGTACGCCGCAGGTCAAATGTACGAACAAAATGCCCAATGACCTTACTTTCCTTAGTTAAAAATTACTCTATGGCGATCGATGACTCATAGATTTGTCTGTCAGAATGCGCCCAGTGACAATAGTCTGCCTGCCTGCGGGTCTACCGGCTAAAAACAATGAAGTTAATGTTAACTGTAATTTGACAGATGTATGTGATACATTGCTACTTTGTTTTGGCACAAATAAAAACTTACCAAAGAAAAGAAGCAATGTATCATATCCATATCCATCTGTCAAATTACAGAACATTAACTTCATTATTTTTGTTATTTTTAGCCGGTAGACCCGCTGGCCTGTAGTGATTATTTCCTCTGTGGGCCTCCCCTTTTTAATATCTATGGTGGGCCTGCCCTGCGGCCCCCGTACCGCCTAACTCAATCGCTTTGACTCTGGCTTTGGTTTATGACGTCAGTGCACAGTCCGTCCTTGTCATCGTGTTATGATATGACAAGGACGGACAGAGCATTGCTATCGCTCTGGCTAAAGCTTTGAGTTAGGCGGTAGGGCCCCCGGTCTACCGGCTAAAAACAATGAAGTTAATGTTAACTGTAAGTATGTGATACATTGCTACTTTGTTTTGGCACAAATAAAAACTTACCAAAGAAAAGAAGCAATGTATCACATACTTACAGTTAACATTAACTTCATTATTTTTAGCCGGTAGACCCGCTGCACAGAGTACCTACTTTTGTATGTAGTTTGTGACATGACATGTGTCATTTTTTTTGTGACTTTCGCTAAAATCGTGGAAATAATATTCTTCGATATGTAATGTAATCAAAACAATTTAATTTGAATTCTTATCGGATGTTCAGCTCATTTCTAGCCTTTACCTTAAAGTTTCTAGGACATATTCACAAATATTGCAACAAATGCTAGATCAATGCGCTCTTCAGTGAGCTACATTTTATCGCACGCGCCTGGAGAATCCGTAATGTCGCATCCAGATTACGGGCAGCATGCCCAGCATCACGCCTGCCTCCTGGTGCTGGTCAAAGGCATAGGCGGCATGCTCAAAAACTTCAATAAACTGTGGGAGCGAATACAGAAAGTAAACAACGTCAAAGTTACAGGTATGTATTCTGCTTGACCATCAGCCATTTTAATGCTGGTTTTTCACTGCTGGGGCACAGGCCTTCCTTATGGGTAGATAAGGAGTATGGGCCATAAATAACACACCAGGCAGGTCTAAATGCGGATTGGTGGGTGTTAACTACTGCAAATACAGCCAGGACCAACGGATTAACATGTCCTCAGAAGCTCAAACGAGCTCCAGATAATAAATTTTGGTCACCCATCCCGTGACCGACTCTTGTGAAAGTTGCTTAACTTTTGCAATCACTGGGCCAGGCCCTAAACCACTGTGCCATCAAGCTCCTTGAGCGTGTGTTCTGCTTACAGGTAGCAAAATATTATTACTAAAGTGTATCATTAATGAACTTCATCGAATTGAGGCTTTATGAATATTACCTCCTTGACTGACATAAATCATCTACTTAAAATATCAAAATTTAGGGTCGAAGAGTCAAGTTATAATATTATTAGCGATACCGGTGGCACAACCATGAGTTGATGCACACTGTTTACGCTACCATAAACTATGGATATACTGCTCACAGTAAATCTGAGTGAAAGAGCCTCTGCCATATTCTGCTCTGCCCACTACACCATACCATGCCATGGCCGTGCTAGGAATGTATCAGGCAAAACAATCTTTGTATTGAAAAGCATGACGAAGGCATGACTGGTGTCGGTGACGGAACAATCTAGTGGAAATACTGGGAATAGTGTCATACTTTTCAATACAAAGAATATTTTTTTACCTGATACATTCCTAGCACAGTCATGGTATGGTACGGTGGTGTGGGCAGAGACTTTAAAATTTTTTTTACTGTTACTTCACATTAGATTCATCTGGACAAGTGCGAGATATTTGGGTTAGATATGTTCGAGACTATCCTGTTGAAAATAATGACTGGGGAGACTTTCAAACTCATAGGTAATTTAATTTCATAATAATAAAAGTCAGTCAGTCAGTGGTAATCGAGCTATATATAGTATAACGAGCTATATATAATATTATATAATAATTTATTTGCTGTTTTGCTTGTATTATAGATATATTCTTTACTAGTTACTGTAAGTGACAATGCCTGTAATAATTAGAAATAAATAAATAACTAATAATTACCTATAATATATTTTTTCTGCAATATTCTTACAGGCGTCTTATAGGTTTAATAACACTGAGTAAATTCAGTAACCAAGTTGAACTGAATGAAGTGTGCAGAGTCCATGAATCTCTGAAGGTGAAATATACGAACACCCTATACGATTCGAGGGCCTTCATGTTCGGCCCAATCAGCAAGAAGCCAGAGCAAGAGCCGGAAACATACAGTGTGTATGAGGACGACAAAACTTCTAAGGAAAGCAGTAGTCTGGGAGAAAAGTTAGTATCAACATTTTTGAAAATTGTAGTAAAAAAAAAACTGTATAACTTAATTTAATTCTTATAATGGCAAACATTTTAAACTGTATGACATCATAAAAGTTATAAACAGTTATTTTTTACATTTTTATTACCTTTTTCAACAATTTAAAACTGAAAAGCAAGTGTGTTTGACAACCACATCGGAAATTCTCAATATAATAAATTGATTGTTTTAAGTAGATTTAAATATTCAGCTACATATTTACCTAAAGTTCCGATTTTTTTTTATAGAAAAAATCCAGGGAATCCGGGATTATCAAATTTTTGTGTATACTCCATTTAATTATTCATACAACCTGCCAATCAAGATACTCAAAAGCATCACTGATCTTTATTTCCAGGTTCTCGCTGCCCAGCGACCAAGCTGACAGCCTATCTTCAGGAGAAAGCTTCCCTCATTCCGCATCCTCCACCACATCCTTCCCTGTCCATGAAGAAAATTTCACAACACCATCAAATTTCAAAACACATGCAATGTTCTACAGTGAAAATGATCCGGTACCCGATTTAGAACAGAATGTGTCTGATTTGATTAACTCACTGTTCTGGGTTGTTGAATCCAAAAGATTGGAAAGATCTAGAGAGAAACTTGAGAAAGTATCATTACTTTTGGCTCCATTTGAGAAGAAAGATTTTGTAGGCAAGTATTTTTATTAACTTTGCTTGTCTGAAGCATATAACTTACTCATGGATCCAAAATAATATTTACAATTTTAATTACATTATTGCAACAGATGCTACTTAAGTCTGTTAAATTCACCATCTGGCATCAGCCTAATCTTATCAGTCATGGAATATTATTTTTTTAAGAATTTGTTGCAGATGTTAAAATATTCTTTCAAAAGTAGGCCACTTAGCCACTAACTCATTTATTATTATTCAGGACTTGACATGGAATCGCGAAATAACAAAAAACGCTGTATGGGCCGTGTCACTAAAAACCTTGCAGATTTAACTCTGCAATCTGGCCTAATAGCGGACAGTCTTAGTTTGTACCATAATGCTGCGGAAATACTCAAATCAGTCAACGACTGGCTATGGCTGGCAGCAGGTAAAGAAGGTAAGAAATGAAAGCTAATAGCCAAAAATGAAAAACCGAAAAAATCAAAATGATTCTTCTTTTTTTTCTATGTTTCAGGTTTATGTGCTGCGTCTGCGATTCTCCTATATCCTAACTTACGGAATCCTACACCTTTACAAAGGAACGCTAGTCTACAAGAAAGTTCTCCCAACAAAACTAAACTCTCATTATTCCAGCCAAGTGTCGATCCTTTTCGGAAATACAAAGCCACTTCATCTCCCCTTAGGTCTTCAAAAGCCTCCAGTCCAGTTAATCCTCCAAGTGAACTGACTCCGTCATCATCCGAGAGTATGGAGACATCTTCGAGACAGTCAGAAACTGATAATGCAGACACCGAGTCTCTAGCATCTTCTAGTGACATAGAATACCAGAGCCAAAAATCCTTTTACCTGTCTGACCAGCCTTCTATACCCAGACATCCTTCTCAAATAAACAACCAATACTTACTAAATGGGGAAGAGATCGCTGAGAAGTATCGCAAAGCTATCATCCACTACAGCAAGTACCAGAACGCCGGTATCATAGAGACTGAAGCTTGTTTTAAAGCGGCTCGAATCGCTGTAGAGCAAAACAATAGCCTTCACGCGTCAAGTTTTCTTCAAAACGTGATATTTATAAATCTCACTTTGAGTGAACAAGAGAAAATACAGAGATTCGACACACTAGCTGAACTTTACAAAGAAATAGGTACGTACAGGTTTTCGGTCGAATCAATGCCGTAAATTTACATATAAAATCTCTCATTATAGAATCCTACTATCCTACAAATATTATAAATGTTAAAGTTTGTGGGTTTGGATGTTTAGATGTTTGGATGTTTGTTCCTCAATCACGCAAAAACTACTAAACGGATTTGGTTGAAATTTGGCACACCAGAGAGTAGATAAGATAGCCTAGATTAAAACATAGGATACTTTTTATCCCGATATTCCGGGAATTCCGATTTTACGGGAACGGGAACCACGCGGATGAAACCGCGGGCGGCCGCTAGTATCTAATAAAGTAACATACTCGTAGTATACATAATGAACCTATTATCACATCTCGCTCCCTGTCGCCAAATATCGTCAAATCCACACGCGACTCTTTAGTTGACGCATGTTCTTGAGTCTTTAGTTCCTTTTAACCATAAAAGAAATATTATTCTTACACTGTTAGAAGGAAGTGATTGTTTACTCTGTGCCTAACCATTACCAATTTAAAGAAAATTAACACTTTTTGATGTAATGCCATATCCTACAGATCTAAAATTAATTTATTTAATTTCGGACGACCAACAGCTACTTTAACATAAAACAAAACTTAAATAGTAACAGAAAGCCAATTATAGGTCATCACAAATATAAGATCCATTTTTTTTATATATTTATTCAATACAAGAGAAACACGAAATGAATTTGGCTCGATACATTTTAATTTCGAAAATATAAAACAAACTTAGGTATTCAAGTCGAAATTGCTCTAAATAATTGGTATCATCAATATTTACAATCGTGTAGAGGCATTTTATTTACTACGATACGAATTTTATTGATTTCGTGATTTTTTCGCCTAAGCTGTCAAATCGGTCTCGCTCCGGCGCGCCACGTTTTCTCATTGCTAATATCTCGCTTTACTGATAAAGCGCCTTAAGAGGATTTATGCGCTACACTAGCACCGCCAATGGAAAAAAATCATACTGCTTAAATAAAGACGAAATTGTGAATTGTGTTCTTCTAGTGTACTCCGAATAAGATTTGTGGTACTTTTCATCGCTCAAACTATATTTTCTAGTCTGTCGTTTAGTTTAATGGAGTTTTATTGCTAAAAGTGGCCACTTTTAGCAATAAACTAAACGACAGGTTATAAAATATTGTTTAAACAATAAAGAGTACAATAAAGCTTCTTCGGAGTACACTAGAAGAACACAATTCACAATTTCGTCTTTATTTAAGCACTATGATTTTTTTTCCATTGGCGGCGCTAGTGTAGCGCAGTAACCCTCTTAATACATAAACCATCTATTTGCAAGGTTTCCTCCGCAAAGCGGCGTTCTGCCAGCGTCTGGCGGCCACCCGGCAAGTGAGCCCCAACAACCCGAACCCAGATTGGCAGCGCTGCTACTACCTGATGCTGCACAGCTTCCCGGGGCACAGGCTCAGCCTCGACCCCAACTATGTCATACAACATCAAGTCGGTAAGAATTCCATGGCCCATTTACATTAGGCCAATAGCCGAGACAATCCACTGAGCCAGGACAGCAAGCCAGTCGAATTTGCTTGATAGGACAATCCAATGCAGTGCCCTGTCTCTATTTACAATTGACGATGCTATTATTAGATTGGCTTAGTAAAATGGCTCTTCAAATGGTCTCATGTGAATTGAAAAAATAATTTTGCTTTTCCTATATATTTTTTTAACTGTTTTTGAATAAAACAATATTTTTCCCTTTTTAACTGTGATTTAGGGCTGATTTTTCAATTCCTAGATAGAGCTTTATTCGTTTGATAGCGTACTAAACTGCCAAATTGAAAATGCTTGTCATTCATTTGTCTGTCACATTTTTGAATGACTTTTATTAGATTTGGTTAATATTTAAACTGACTGATATCTGTTATCTGAGGATTGAAAAATCAGCCCTTAGAAGTGTAAGTTTTTACTAAACACTATTACCTTTTACCACAATATTACAGTCCATACAGTACAGTCCAAAAAATATACAGTGTCTGTCGACGTACACTGTACACGAACGAAGCACTGTACTTGCATAGAGCAAGGATTTGGCTCTCAAGGGGTCTTGTCTTGTCGTATGCCGTTACTCTTTGCAAGAACATTAATTACGTTACTGTGTAGGTTCTAATACTACCTGCATTATTTGTCACCATCAGGTTGGCCCGCACTCCAAATCCAGCTCCTGCAAGAGCTTGTAGTGGCCGCCCGGCGGATGGGCCACCCCGCGCTGGCCACGCGACACATGACGTTCCTGCTGCAGACCATGTGGCCACACCTCTCCCGCCAGGAGCACAGGGACTTGGCCATACAGTTGCAGGTCTCTCCTATAGTTACAGAACTCCTATACAGCTAGTAGTGGCCGCCCGGCGGATGGGCCACCCCGCGCTGGCCACGCGACACATGACGTTCCTGCTGCAGACCACGTGGTCACAACTCTCCCGCCAGGAGCACAGGGACTTGGCCATACAGTTGCAGGTCTCTCCTATAGTTACAGAACTCCTATACAGCTAGTTGTGGCCGCCCGGCGGATGGGCCACCCCGCGCTGGCCACGCGACACATGACGTTCCTGCTGCAGACCATGTGGCCACACCTCTCCCGCCAGGGGCACAGGGACTTGGCCATACCGTTGCAGGTCTCTCCTATAGTTACAGAACTCCTATACAGCTAGTAGTGGCCGCCCGGCGGATGGGCCGCCCCGCGCTGGCCACGCGACACATGACGTTCCTGCTGCAGACCATGTGGCCACACCTCTCCCGCCAGGAGCACAGGGACTTGGCCATACAGTTGCAGGTCTCTCCTATAGTTACAGAACTCCTATACAGCTAGTAGTGGCCGCCCGGCGGATGGGCCACCCCGCGCTGGCCACGCGACACATGACGTTCCTGCTGCAGACCATGTGGCCACACCTCTCCCGCCAGGAGCACAGGGACTTGGCCATACAGTTGCAGGTCTCTCCTATAGTTACAGAACTCCTATACAGCTAGTAGTGGCCGCCCGGCGGATGGGCCACCCCGCGCTGGCCACGCGACACATGACGTTCCTGCTGCAGACCATGTGGCCACACCTCTCCCGCCAGGAGCACAGGGACCTCTATACTCCTATATAACAGCGCGCTTCATAATATAGACGTTAACTCTAAGACCGCCTACGCACCGACAGGGGCGACAGGTAGCTAGATTAGCGCCTAAATCCTAGAATGTAGGTATCGAAGTAGAAACGAACGTTCACGAATGTTCGCGACTGGCCGCACTATGCGCTAGACGTCTGATATTGTTAACGTCATAATCGTGTTTCAATTTGGGTTCGGTTTTGGGTTTAAAAGACAAGGACTTGTCAAAAAGCATTATAGTTAGGCGGCGACGAAGCATTTTCAGATTTTTCGTCGGACTCTCTTCTATATACCTAATACTGGTATGTATGTGTTCCTTGTGCTCTATAAAACACGAAACTGACGGTTTTAAGAGGAGGAAGTGGGGACACGCATCCTTTCAAATGAAACATCAAACAACAAAATTGATGCAATAGAACTCGAGAAATGAAGAAAACTTGATACGGTCGGCCGCCATCTTTGTGACGTCACAGCTATGCGTGTCTCCACTTCCTCCTCTTAAAACCGTCAGTTTCGTGATTTGTAGAACACAAGGAACACATACATACCAGTTTTAAGTATATAGAAGAGAGTCCGACGAAAATCGTGAAGGAGACGACTTATTCAATATTTGCCGCCTGACTATTACATCTCTAACACGATTATGACGTTAACAAAAGCAGACTTGGGCCCCTGCCCCCCTAGCCAAAGTAACATTTGCAAATTTTCGTTATCGCTTCGCTTCGAAACATGTATGGATTTGACGTTTTAAAATTCGATTGTTAACGAAACCTTATGTCAATCCCATACATGTTTCGAAAGCGAAGCGATGACGAAGATTTGCAAATGTTACTTTGGCTAGGGCCTCTGATCTATCTAACTAGTCGCTAATCTAGCTACCTGTCGGTGCGTACGCAGTCTAACAGCATTTATCTCACTATACAGGCGTTATCAGCCCAGTGTGAAGGTGGCCCGGTCCCCCTAGTCCTAGAGAGTGGGGAAGTGATCCCCCCCGCTAACTTAACCCACGTGCCGTCATGTTCTGCATTCTCGCCGCGACCGCCGCCCGCGCCGCGCGCCCCGCACTTGAGGAAATGTAAACCGCACCAGGGACCTTTCATATTTACGCCTATACAATTCGGCAGTTTGGAGCGGAAGGCCAGGAAAGATGAGGGCAAAGTGGGTAAGTTTATACAACGTGTTAACAAGGTTTATGTAGCACACTAGCGCCGCCATTGAAAAAAAAACATAGTGCTTAAATAAAGTCGAAATTGTGTTCTTCTAGAGCACTCCGAAGAAGCTTTGTGGTACTTTTTATCGCTTAATTTTTTTTCTAGCCTGTTGTTTAGTTTTATGGAGTTTTTTTTGCGAAAAGTGGCCAATTTTAGGTCGAGTAGGTATTGTACTTTTGTATGGAACAGCTGATATTTTTTTTCGCGATATCAGAGTTGGCCCCATAGTAAAAGTTGTATATAAGCATGAGTGGAACCACCCCACTGCGGGAACCAAATGATTAAAATTTCTATGTGTCTAAACAATTATTATTTTCCAGAATACCTTTGGGTGGAAGACGATATCTGTGAAGTCCAAATGAAACTCACAAACCCACTACCATTCGAACTAAAAGTGTCAAACATGAGGCTACTCACGTCCGGCGTTGTATTCGAATCTATCCCCGAAACTATAATACTGCCTCCCGACTCGCCTACCACCGTCAACCTACACGGAACACCTAAAGAAGTGGGCGAGTTGCAAATACTCGGTTATTCAACGCATACTTTGGGGGTTAAATCGAATTGCCGACTCAAGAATATGCCGACTCCAAACAAATTCCTCGCTTCGTACACAATAGAAGTGATCCCGAGCCTACCCACTATTACTATTGAGACCTCAGTGGCTCCCTCTGGCAGTGAGAGCTTGTCGAGTTTGGAGAACGTTGGTAGCACAACAAATATCACTTTGTATAACGGAGAGAGTACTGAATGCAGTATGAAGATTACTAACACAAGTAATGTCCCTATTGACTTCCTGGATATAGCTATTCAGGTAAGTTGCATTCAAACGTCTCATACCAAATATGCTGAATAAAAATATACAAGATGGATTTTTGAGACGGTACCTTAACCGTTATAGTTACAGGAAAACGTTCCTGGGAGACCTTCCATTACTTTTTACGATATTCTGAACTGCATTCAGAGATTTTGGAAAAAAGTTACTGTTAGCAAAAAAAAATGCTAAAATACCAAAAAAAATTTTTATGCCAATCGATCCTATTTCATGTGGCGATCAAAAGACTATGGGACCATTTAAGGTATGAGTACTAGAAACGACAGAAATCACCAAAAACTTTTCCCATACATTTTGTACGGAAAAACGCAAAATCTTCTCGAAATATTTTTTATTGCCAAATGATCCTATTCCTTACAGTGAACAAAATACTCTTTATTATGTACCGTCTTAAAAATCCACCCTGTATGAACCAAATATGCAAAAAATGTTAACCCCATTTATTAGTTTTGTATAGTTACACAGTTAATTTGAAAGACATTTTGTTGGACTAACCCCTGGGCCAGACTATCGTGCTGTCGTGAAGCTTTTATTTGTTGAGAAACTTTAAAGCATGGAATTAGAGTTTAATTTCACTTCAAGGAAATAAAGGAATTTCATGAAAATAAACTTTAATCCCTTGATTTATAGTTTCTAATTGTACAACACGACAACGAAAAGCTTCGCGACAGTGCGATATTCTGACCGTAGCATAAAGTGACAAAAGACTATTATAACAGTGAAATATTTATTAGCAAGGGTCGAAAACCAATGAAAAGTACCTCATCTTTTACTTAGTATTTTCTTTTCATATCTCTGTTTCACCTTTCACCCTTCTATTTGCAGTCAAACATGGACAACAATCTGCAATCCAAAATATTCCAATTCTCCAACGATGAAATCCAAGCTCAACTTCCGATCGCGCCCAACGAGACGGCCACAATAAACATGAAGTTATACGGAGAAGCTGACTTTTTAGATCTGGGCGGAGTGGGGGGTGACAACCTGTTTCCCAACAGCTTGACTTCAAACTACCCCTCTAGGGTTGGCTCTCCGGTGCCCAATGTTCAGTCGTCGTTGCCTACGCAGAGTTCCAATGCGCACACGTCACTCAGCAGCGGGTTGATACCTAATAGGACTTCTGGGAGTTTTAGGTAAGAATTAGCATTTTATTTTTAAGACGTGTGATGCGTAGACTATCAATCTGAGGCTATAATTACGTGATTACGTAATTACTTAAAAATTACTTTCATAGTTTACAACTAGATTGCAATTTCATTGCGAAATGATTACTTATGTGACCCAAAACAATATTAGTAGGCATCAAAAATTCAAAATAGGCTTTACTAAATTACACATAACTCATAAGTTTTTAATCTTCCAAAATTCGCTGCTTTTTTGTTTAATGTAAAAAAAGCACCCTAATACTGTACACGTTAAGGTGTTTAATTGCTTGTACTCAGATCAAGTAATTCGCATACAACAAGCTGGTCTGCTCCTATATCTGTGATGCCGCCATCGAGAGGCCGACAAGTGGAAGCACAGGTTAGAATATTAATAACTAATAATATTATTATTATGTAAAATGTTGAAAAAGTTGAAATGCGACACCAAGAAATAAACCCTATGGCACGTGTTATCCTGTGTTACGTTACGGGTACACTTTTTAAAGGAAAAATACACAGTTTGAATGAGCTTGTTTACAAAAACTGTATGTGTGTTAGTGGCCAGTGGTTGTAATGTAACGAATTACCGTACAAAGTTGTCATACAATACAAATATGTGATATTTGCCAAAATATAAATGTGATTTTTCACAGGTTATTATACGATATTCCGGTGGAGCGGGCAAGGAGCTTCACTGCAGACAATCCAACCTTCAAATCAACCTGGAACTGTTGCCTAGTCTCTCTATCACGCATTGGGACGTGTTACCGGCAGAGATGTAAGCACCGTTTTAGGGTTCCGTACCCATAGTGTAAAAATAAGACCCTATTACATTTTTTTCTAAAAGTTGTACAATATTAAGAGGGTTACTGCGCTACACTAGCGCCGCCAATGGAAAAATATCATAGTGCTTAAATAAAGAGGAAATTGTGTTCTTCTAGTGTACTCCGAATAAGATTTGTGGTACTTTTTATCGCTTAAACTATATTTTCTAGTCTGTCGTTTAGTTTAATGGAGTTTTATTGCTAAAAGTGGCCACTTTTAGCAATAAACTAAACGACAGGTAATAAAATATTATTTAAACGATAAAAAGTACAACAAAGCTCCTTCGGAGTACACTAGAAGCACACAAAACACAACTTCGTCTTTATTTAAGCACTACGATTTTTTTTCCATTGGCGGCGCTAGTGTAGCGCAGTAACTTTCTTAAGCTAATTAATATAATTGAAAAAAATAGTAGAAAAATCGACTCACGCGTATCAGCTCAGACGGGATTCAAACCCGCACCCTTGGGATTCCGGCCCAATGCCAAGGGTGCGGGTTCGAATCCCGTCTAAGCTGCTACGGCTGAGTCGATTTTTTTTTAGTATTTTTTCAATTATATTAATTAGCTTAATATAAAAATAGCACTGTGAATGCCTTAAATCTAAAAGTTCAATAGTTGTACAATAGTAATATAGATTCCGGCCAACATCTTGACGCTCTTTCGAAGGAGTGGGGATAAGTTCGCGCATGTGCACTTGCGAGCGACCAATAGCGCGCCCCCGAAATACGCGTTCTGCGCAATCCCCACCCGGAGCCCTATTTTTTAATCATTTGCCTGGCGTCGAGCGCTCTTTACAAACTTATCTGTGACGACGTCGCTGTTATTATAACAATAGTAATAATAACACAGTTCCAGTTTTGGCCACCGAGTCAGATAAGTTTGTAAAGAACGCTCGACGCCAGCCGAAGGATTCCAAAATAGGGCCCCAGATCTCAAGATATTTGCTGGCAACTATAACTAACAACATTCCTCCAATTCCACATTTTTCTGTTAGTCTGTTACTTACACAATAAGTCTTTCACACATTTTTTATTTTAAAACAAACAAATTGGAATATTTCTCTATTAGCATAAAATTTATCATTTTTTTTATTTCCAGCCCGTCTCAACTGTACTTAGTCCTAGACGTGACGAACCTGACCTCCGAAGAGATGGACTTCCACTACACTCCCACTAAGCACATCCTGATAGAGAGCAAAGAGTCGTGCCGCGTGCCCGTGCCGCTTGACAGGTGCCCTTTTAACGCCGCCTACAAGCCTGAAGATAGTCACGAAGGTCAGTTCATTTACCGCCTCTGTGGTCTAGTGGTTCGCCCACCCGTGTAAGACGTAAGGGTCCCAGGTTCGATTCCCAGGAGGGGTTCAATTTGTACTCGGTTTGATTGGTGTTAGGGCTTATTTCAAGTCCGCCTGGCTAACTACCACCATCTTACCTAAGACCTGACGCCATAACAACAATTTAAAAATTGTTGTGTTCCGGCAGTTAGAGGTAAGACTAGTCAGTTCCTCAGTGATGAGGATTCGCTTCCACCTTCGGCCTTATCGTCACTTAACATCTGGTGTGGTGAAGGCAAGGCATTAAGTATTCCGTTGTGCATAAAAAAACTACTTTATTACTACAACTAATAGTAGAAATAGGCTTCCACTATTTTATTTTATTTTGTTTTATTTTATAGTTTTACAGGAAACTTACAGCTATATTACTAACAAATTTATATATAGATACAGAAGGCCATTTACAAGTCTCCACTTATAGTTACTGATAAATCTTAAGTAGACGGAAAAAATGAGATAATATTAATTTAGGTCCATAATTCAATTAATTTAGTTTGACTCGAAAAAACATTAAGCAAGTTCTCGCTTTAGACGTAAGGCCGATGTACAAAATAGGTCAAGGTCATGCTATGCTTAGCTTAGCTATGTCATTGAAACACTTACTCGCTCTAATCACGAACGAATTCTGCCTGTAGTTAGTTTTCCCACGTTTTTTTAGTATACTTCCACTAAGCACATCCTGCCTGATAGAGCTCAATGCCTTTTCAACGCCGCCTACAGGCCTGAAGATAGCCAACGAAGGTCGGTTTATACATCGACCTCATATTTAGCCACGAAAGTCAATTTATACATCTAGGTACTTCATTAGACACAACAAAGATCAGTTTATACACCTAGGGTACCTCATATTATCCACGCATGAAGTAATTTGCCTGAGAGTCACCAGTGAGTTATTGGTTAGTGTTTTGTCTCGGTCAGTTTATATGCCGCATACAGAGCTAAAGAATAGAATAGAATAGAATAATTATTTATTTTCCATTGGTGCAGATACAAAGATAACGAAGGTCGGCAAATACACTCACGATAGTACTGTATAGCGAGAGATAAATTAAATTGTATTTTGTTTGGTTCGTATGGAAATCATAACGCGAGATCCCACTGAGAAAAACCAAGAAAATCAGTATAAAAAATAAAGAGCCTTATCACTCTGACGATTTACCAGCGAGTTCAGTCAGAGCAAAGCGAACTCGCCACGAGTTCGCAACGAACGCACTCGTGGCGAGCTCGCTTCGCTTTGAACTCGCTAGCAATTCGCCAGTGTGATAAGGCTCTAAATTAATGTAACTGTGTAACCTCTATTACAGAGGCAGTAGACAGCCGTTCATCGGTGAGCGGGTTATCTGGCGGTGCCTTAGAAGCTGTGTGCGCGCAACACGTGCGCGAGCGCGTACAATTACAGTGGCACTTGGTGCACTCCAACGCGCGCGGTAAGGCGAGCGTCGCTGGCATTACATTGTCGCAGGCCATGATCGACATCGTGCGCATGTCGCCGCTAGACTGGGGTGAGTGTCACACTAAGCAGCGATCGATCGCGTACATTACAGTGGCACTTGGTTCATTCCAACGCGCGGGGTAAGGAGAGTGTCGCTGGCATCACGCTGTCGCAGGCCATGATCGACATCGTGCACATGTCGCCGCTAGACTGGGGTGAGTGTCACACTAAGCAGCGATCGATCGCGTACATTACAGTGGCACTTGGTTCATTCCAACGCGCGCGGTAAGGCGAGCGTCGCTGGCATTACATTGTCGCAGGCCATGATCGACATCGTGCGCATGTCGCCGCTAGACTGGGGTGAGTGTCACACTAAGCAGCGATCGATCGCGTACATTACAGTGGCACTTGGTTCATTCCAACGCGCGCGGTAAGGCGAGCGTCGCTGGCATTACATTGTCGCAGGCCATGATCGACATCGTGCACATGTCGCCGCTAGACTGGGGTGAGTGTCACACTAAGCAGCGATCGATCGCGTACATTACAGTGGCACTTGGTTCATTCCAACGCGCGGGGTAAGGAGAGTGTCGCTGGCATCACGCTGTCGCAGGCCATGATCGACATCGTGCACATGTCGCCGCTAGACTGGGGTGAGTGTCTCACTAACTGAAGCAGCGATCGATCGCGTACATTACAGTGGCACTTGGTTCATTCCAACGCGCGCGGTAAGGCGAGCGTCGCTGGCATTACATTGTCGCAGGCCATGATCGACATCGTGCGCATGTCGCCGCTAGACTGGGGTGAGTGTCACACTAAGCAGCGATCGATCGCGTACATTACAGTGGCACTTGGTTCATTCCAACGCGCGCGGTAAGGCGAGCGTCGCTGGCATTACATTGTCGCAGGCCATGATCGACATCGTGCGCATGTCGCCGCTAGACTGGGGTGAGTGTCACACTAAGCAGCGATCGATCGCGTACATTACAGTGGCACTTGGTTCATTCCAACGCGCGGGGTAAGGAGAGTGTCGCCGGCATCACGCTGTCGCAGGCCATGATCGACATCGTGCACATGTCGCCGCTAGACTGGGGTGAGTGTCTCACTAACTGAAGCAGCGATCGATCGCGTACATTACAGTGGCACTTGGTTCATTCCAACGCGCGCGGTAAGGCGAGCGTCGCTGGCATTACATTGTCGCAGGCCATGATCGACATCGTGCGCATGTCGCCGCTAGACTGGGGTGAGTGTCACACTAAGCAGCGATCGATCGCGTACATTACAGTGGCACTTGGTTCATTCCAACGCGCGGGGTAAGGAGAGTGTCGCCGGCATCACGCTGTCGCAGGCCATGATCGACATCGTGCACATGTCGCCGCTAGACTGGGGTGAGTGTCTCACTAACTGAAGCAGCGATCGATCGCGTACATTACAGTGGCACTTGGTTCATTCCAACGCGCGCGGTAAGGCGAGCGTCGCTGGCATTACATTGTCGCAGGCCATGATCGACATCGTGCGCATGTCGCCGCTAGACTGGGGTGAGTGTCACACTAAGCAGCGATCGATCGCGTACATTACAGTGGCACTTGGTTCATTCCAACGCGCGGGGTAAGGAGAGTGTCGCTGGCATCACGCTGTCGCAGGCCATGATCGACATCGTGCACATGTCGCCGCTAGACTGGGGTGAGTGTCTCACTAACTGAAGCAGCGATCGATCGCGTACATTACAGTGGCACTTGGTTCATTCCAACGCGCGGGGTAAGGAGAGTGTCGCTGGCATCACGCTGTCGCAGGCCATGATCGACATCGTGCACATGTCGCCGCTAGACTGGGGTGAGTGTCTCACTAACTGAAGCAGCGATCGATCGCGTACATTACAGTGGCACTTGGTTCATTCCAACGCGCGGGGTAAGGAGAGTGTCGCTGGCATCACGCTGTCGCAGGCCATGATCGACATCGTGCACATGTCGCCGCTAGACTGGGGTGAGTGTCTCACTAACTGAAGCAGCGATCGATCGCGTACATTACAGTGGCACTTGGTTCATTCCAACGCGCGCGGTAAGGCGAGCGTCGCTGGCATTACATTGTCGCAGGCCATGATCGACATCGTGCACATGTCGCCGCTAGACTGGGGTGAGTGTCTCACTAACTGAAGCAGCGATCGATCGCGTACATTACAGTGGCACTTGGTTCATTCCAACGCGCGCGGTAAGGCGAGCGTCGCTGGCATTACATTGTCGCAGGCCATGATCGACATCGTGCGCATGTCGCCGCTAGACTGGGGTGAGTGTCTCACTAACTGAAGCAGCGATCGATCGCGTACATTACAGTGGCACTTGGTTCATTCCAACGCGCGCGGTAAGGCGAGCGTCGCTGGCATTACATTGTCGCAGGCCATGATCGACATCGTGCACATGTCGCCGCTAGACTGGGGTGAGTGTCTCACTAACTGAAGCAGCGATCGATCGCGTACATTACAGTGGCACTTGGTTCATTCCAACGCGCGCGGTAAGGCGAGCGTCGCTGGCATTACATTGTCGCAGGCCATGATCGACATCGTGCGCATGTCGCCGCTAGACTGGGGTGAGTGTCTCACTAACTGAAGCAGCGATCGATCGCGTACATTACAGTGGCACTTGGTTCATTCCAACGCGCGCGGTAAGGCGAGCGTCGCTGGCATTACATTGTCGCAGGCCATGATCGACATCGTGCGCATGTCGCCGCTAGACTGGGGTGAGTGTCTCACTAACTGAAGCAGCGATCGATCGCGTACATTACAGTGGCACTTGGTTCATTCCAACGCGCGCGGTAAGGCGAGCGTCGCTGGCATTACATTGTCGCAGGCCATGATCGACATCGTGCACATGTCGCCGCTAGACTGGGGTGAGTGTCACACTAAGCAGCGATCGATCGCGTACATTACAGTGGCACTTGGTTCATTCCAACGCGCGGGGTAAGGAGAGTGTCGCTGGCATCACGCTGTCGCAGGCCATGATCGACATCGTGCACATGTCGCCGCTAGACTGGGGTGAGTGTCTCACTAACTGAAGCAGCGATCGATCGCGTACATTACAGTGGCACTTGGTTCATTCCAACGCGCGCGGTAAGGCGAGCGTCGCTGGCATTACATTGTCGCAGGCCATGATCGACATCGTGCGCATGTCGCCGCTAGACTGGGGTGAGTGTCACACTAAGCAGCGATCGATCGCGTACATTACAGTGGCACTTGGTTCATTCCAACGCGCGGGGTAAGGAGAGTGTCGCTGGCATCACGCTGTCGCAGGCCATGATCGACATCGTGCACATGTCGCCGCTAGACTGGGGTGAGTGTCTCACTAACTCAAGCAGCGATCGATCGCGTACATTACAGTGGCACTTGGTTCATTCCAACGCGCGCGGTAAGGCGAGCGTCGCTGGCATTACATTGTCGCAGGCCATGATCGACATCGTGCGCATGTCGCCGCTAGACTGGGGTGAGTGTCACACTAAGCAGCGATCGATCGCGTACATTACAGTGGCACTTGGTTCATTCCAACGCGCGGGGTAAGGAGAGTGTCGCTGGCATCACGCTGTCGCAGGCCATGATCGACATCGTGCACATGTCGCCGCTAGACTGGGGTGAGTGTCTCACTAACTGAAGCAGCGATCGATCGCGTACATTACAGTGGCACTTGGTTCATTCCAACGCGCGCGGTAAGGCGAGCGTCGCTGGCATTACATTGTCGCAGGCCATGATCGACATCGTGCACATGTCGCCGCTAGACTGGGGTGAGTGTCTCACTAACTGAAGCAGCGATCGATCGCGTACATTACAGTGGCACTTGGTTCATTCCAACGCGCGCGGTAAGGCGAGCGTCGCTGGCATTACATTGTCGCAGGCCATGATCGACATCGTGCGCATGTCGCCGCTAGACTGGGGTGAGTGTCTCACTAACTGAAGCAGCGATCGATCGCGTACATTACAGTGGCACTTGGTTCATTCCAACGCGCGCGGTAAGGCGAGCGTCGCTGGCATTACATTGTCGCAGGCCATGATCGACATCGTGCACATGTCGCCGCTAGACTGGGGTGAGTGTCTCACTAACTGAAGCAGCGATCGATCGCGTACATTACAGTGGCACTTGGTTCATTCCAACGCGCGCGGTAAGGCGAGCGTCGCTGGCATTACATTGTCGCAGGCCATGATCGACATCGTGCGCATGTCGCCGCTAGACTGGGGTGAGTGTCTCACTAACTGAAGCAGCGATCGATCGCGTACATTACAGTGGCACTTGGTTCATTCCAACGCGCGCGGTAAGGCGAGCGTCGCTGGCATTACATTGTCGCAGGCCATGATCGACATCGTGCGCATGTCGCCGCTAGACTGGGGTGAGTGTCTCACTAACTGAAGCAGCGATCGATCGCGTACATTACAGTGGCACTTGGTTCATTCCAACGCGCGCGGTAAGGCGAGCGTCGCTGGCATTACATTGTCGCAGGCCATGATCGACATCGTGCACATGTCGCCGCTAGACTGGGGTGAGTGTCACACTAAGCAGCGATCGATCGCGTACATTACAGTGGCACTTGGTTCATTCCAACGCGCGGGGTAAGGAGAGTGTCGCTGGCATCACGCTGTCGCAGGCCATGATCGACATCGTGCACATGTCGCCGCTAGACTGGGGTGAGTGTCTCACTAACTGAAGCAGCGATCGATCGCGTACATTACAGTGGCACTTGGTTCATTCCAACGCGCGCGGTAAGGCGAGCGTCGCTGGCATTACATTGTCGCAGGCCATGATCGACATCGTGCGCATGTCGCCGCTAGACTGGGGTGAGTGTCACACTAAGCAGCGATCGATCGCGTACATTACAGTGGCACTTGGTTCATTCCAACGCGCGGGGTAAGGAGAGTGTCGCTGGCATCACGCTGTCGCAGGCCATGATCGACATCGTGCACATGTCGCCGCTAGACTGGGGTGAGTGTCTCACTAACTGAAGCAGCGATCGAACGAACAGCGATGAAAATTCGATTAAACAGTGTTATAGTTTACATTCGAAATATTCTTTCATGTTTTAAAATGATTTGGCTAATAATTTATTTTTGTTTGTGCTATATACCTATTCTGTGTTAAGGCGTTTTGTTTTTCAATGAATCCGTAATTTACAAAATTGCATAACGTAACGGTTATATCATCTATAGGTTTTGATAAATACCCAATAAGATAATTTTCGGGGGAGCTCGATAGCGCAGTGGTTTAGCGCTTGGCCCAGCGATTGCGGAGGTTAAGCAATTTTCGCAAGGGTCGGTCATGGGATGGGTTGGTTGGTCATGCTTCGGAAGGCACGTTAAGTCGTTGGTACCGGCTGCATTTGCAGTCGTTAACACCCACTAAAATGGCCCGCGTGATGGGTTATGGCCCATCCTCCTTATCACCCATAAAGATGACTGCCCCAGCAGTAAAAATGGCTGATGGATAATACTTTTCCACAGAGGTGAGCGTCAACAATCAGTGCATAAAGCCTCAAGAAGAGTTGTGTTGCTCAGCGGGCGAGTGGGTGTCGCTAGGCGTGGGGGTGTGGAACCACCTGCGCCGGCCGCTGCGGCAGCTGTGCCTCTCCGTGCAGTTCTACCAGGACTACAACAACGGCGCGCACTGCTACAAGCTGGACAACTGTCTGGCCACTGCGGGCAACAACAAGTCAGTGTGCCAACTTCGTACATTATAACATATTGTATAGAAATCTAATTGTGGTAAGGGATCGTTCACACGAACGATTTTTTTCAACGCGCGATATTTTTACCGCCGACGACGTTTCACCGGAAAAGGTACTTTATGGCCAGGACATAAGGTAACTTTTCCCGTGGAAATTCACATGACTTCCCAGCTCTATGTTCGCACAGACGATGACGTCTTTCTGCGGACAAGTTACATATCGCGCGTTGAATAATAAACCGTATTTTAACACGTTTTTTGTATTCATGTCTTTTAATACAAAAATACGATTTATTTATGTTACGGTTTTTTTTACAGGATTGTGCTGGCAACTTTACCAGAATCAGCCAAGGCGTATCACGAGTGTACTGTCGTTTTTCTCACTCCTGGGGAATATAAAATTGACATACAGTGTTCGACTACAGAACCAGTGCTGGAAGATACATCCACGCTACGGGACGCAGATAATCACTCCCTGATCCAGCCGTGCCCAGGCGAAGTGAGCCATACGTGGAGATTCATCCCTCCAGTTGCTATAAGTGTCACAGATTAAGCAAAATCTCTTTTCCTATTTATTCCATACCAAAATATCTATATAAATGTATGTTATTGACTGTTATCATTATTGTAAGAGTAAATTATTTAATATGAATCGCTTTTAATTAACATGAACTACCTAATCTAACCGCTAATCACTCTCCTCTCTTGAAATATATCCCTGAGGGAGACAATAGGACGTCATTGAATTTGCCCCGTCACGAAAATTGTGGAATATTCTAGTTAAGGCGCCTGTTACGCCTGTAGATAGGGTTGCCAGATCGCCCAGACAAAAAAACCGATTTTTTTTTTATTAAAAGGTCCCTCGTTAGATTTTTTTTGTTACAATTTGACAAAAAATCAATTTTGATCAAACAGAGAAAGCTAAGCGAGCGGGTTGGGGCCGTGCGTGGGTAGGCGAATCGCGCAGCTAGGAGCGAGCGGAGAGCGCCCCTTTCCCCGCCCGCAAGTCTTGCTTACTACCCGCCAGAATAACTCACAGCTTTTGCTCTGTAAATTCTCTCGTTAGTGAGATATATAATCGAGTATTTTAAAAAAAACGGACTTTCTATTGTCCGGTTTTCTAAAATTTTCTAGACCGGACATCTGGCAACCTTACCTGTAGATAGTGAAACTAGCGCCGCCACTACATTTATTTTTATTACTCGTAAACCAAGTCAATATTTAAATAAAGCTCATGTTATAATTTCTTAAATTGTCTCTAATATTTTTTGAATAACTCTTCAACAGTTTTCATTCTTTCTGTAAGTTTTAACTCTTCAACGCCCGGAAAATGAGACACAATAGAAAATCTATTGTGTCTCGGTCGCTAGCGACCGCTCCGGCGTTAATGAATTAAAATCCATTTTAGTTTAAAGTGGCCACTTTTGCAATGGATTTTAAAACTTACAGAATGAATGAACTGGGGGCTTACCATCAGCAAATAAGAAACCGTTCAGTTCAAAAGCAGGTCTTAAACAGGACTGCTTAAGGCCTGCTTTCATACTAACCGTTGAGATCATAGTACGAAAAAATAAGGCAGTTCAATATAAGCCCTGCGATAAGAGCTCATAGTTAGACCCCAGAACTACTTGACACTGGCAAAAATTACATCCAAGAGGAAAGTAGATTGCCAAAACAAAAATAAGAAGAACTTTTCCATCAGCGCCATCTAGTGAGGCAAATAGTTACTATTTGAAAAGTCCTCAAATACCAAGGGAGCGCGGCCTATATTGCGGAATGATTCGCTAGATGGCGAACATTTTTCGTTTGTCAAACAGTCGATAGATGTCGCTATCCTGTGCTGAATTGCGGTATCGTGTGGTTTTCACAGTTTTATAAAGTCAAAGCTAATTTGCAATAAATTAAATGTCTTTAAATTGATTAACATAAAAAATACAAGTCCTGCCTGCCTAGCATGACCGATTTATATCGCGTGATATAGCATTTTATCGACACTCAACTGTCAAATTCTTTTGTCTTTTTGACAGTTGAACGTGAAAAAACGCTATATCACGCGATATAAATCGGTCATGCTAGGCAGGCAGATATATTATAGAAACCTTTCCTTTCTTTGTCACATTTCGCTAGATGGCGTTGATCATTAGGTCTGACTAGATAACTCTCTCTTTCTCTCTAGTATAATAAATCTCTATGCGCTATGGATTAGTTAGAATTTGACATTTTGATTTTGACGTTTGATTAGTTCGTTCGTGTGTAAAACATTTTCATACAAATTCGTTTCGTTGCTATTTATATTTTCAGCTTAGATATTAACTATACTTGCAGAAACAAATTGAAAATGAGCCACGTGCACTGCGCAGTTAGCAATTGTAAGTTGTCAGTTTACAACAAAACACCGGGCGTTACGTTTCACTCGTAAGTATTTTTATTTTTATGTATTATTATTTACATACGTAAACTCATGCAAGATTTACTAGATATTAAAGTGAAGTGTATCAATCTAATAATGCTTGGTTGCAGATGTCCGACTTCCACTGAAATGAGAAATAAATGGTTATTTATGCTTAAAAACAAATGCACCATGCTAGACTGGTCCAAGAGTAAGATTTGCTCCAAACACTTTGAACGCAAGTATTTTGACTCGCAAAGAAAATTAAATGAAAATGCTGTACCCACTCTATTTCCTGTTTCTTCAGTCCTCAAGGTAAAGTTGTAATTTCGACACTACTGATTCATAAACATTGTTTAAAATTACTCATCTTATACTATAAATCTGAGGGCCTAGTACAAGTTGGTTTTTTGTTCTCACTTCACTTTGCGAATAGTTAACTATAGTCTTCTCTCTTTCACTCGTTCACTCACTCTCATGATTTTCTCCTTTCACCCGATACTATTTGCAAAGTGAGGCGAGAAACACAACCCGTACTAGGCCCTCTGGCCCCCTAGCATGACCACCGAAACACGATATGATTTATAGTGATTTATCACATTTAACTGTCAATAGACAATGGATTTTGACAGTTGGATGTTAATAAAACGCTCACGCGATAGGTATATATTGTTTCAAAATGACGGGCTAGTAAATTGAAAAACATATGGTACATACTTATCACTCGTTATAAATTCATTAATTTAATTAGATGAGTGGTTCCCGAATAATGTTCCGCAGAACCCTGGGGTTCCGTAAGAGGCTCTCAGGGGTTCTGCGAAAATTCAGAGTTAAGTAAATTATCTTTTTGTTCTAACTAAATAAATAATTTTATCTTAAAAAGTCCTTCTTTTAAACTTACAAGATGTGAACACCGAGCCAAAAAGCCTCAGTATGGTATGATTTCATGTAAAAAAACAATGTTACAGTTTACTTCTTACTTGAGCTAAACAGTGAACCAAAAAAAGTTCTGTAGCCAAAAGATTTCGGGAACCGCTGAATTAGATAATAGTCGAGTCCTTTTGTTAAATTAAAAAAAAATATATATTTTTCTTCAATTCTAGATAATAATAAGTAGGTAGCACTATCTTGTATTATTATTTATTATTTTATTTATCATAATTAAACGGAATTAACTAAACGGAACGGAATTAAATAAAATAATAATAATAAATAATAATTATTAATGCTTGTAATTATTATTGCAATTATTACTTGTGTTAATTAAACTTCTAATTTTACTTACAGAGTGATACAAAAACGAAAATTGACAAATTGCTCAGTAAACAGTCTCAGGCTGATATGATTGTAGACGTAAAACACAACTACAACAAACTACAAGAACCAATCAACTTGGATAATTTTGTGAACAATGACCTGCAGTGTAAACCTGATGCTCCCATGGAGGCCCGCTTGTGGCTCATGATTAAGAAGCAGGACCATTTAATGAAGAGGTTGATGGAGGAACTTTCACAGAACAGGAAGCTTGTGGATATTTTGCGGAAAAATATGGACGCATCTAGAGCTTCCAAAAGGGAAATGGAGCAGAATTTTGAATCAATGAAATATATTGTAAAGAGCCTTCAAGAGAAGCATGCGACTCTGGAGGAACAAATTGAAATTCTGACTGCGGTGGAATCAAGATAAACAATACCACCATAACTTTTAATTACTTTCTAAGGTTTCTTTTTTAAAATAGTACTAAACATTTTCAAATTAATAAAAAAACTACTTTGTTTATTTTAATTTATTTATTTATTCTCATAAAATTGAATATCACAATAGTTATGAATAAATATATAAAACTCAGTCTTAAATTGGACAGATTAAAATTACCAATAATCATTAACATCATCTTAAATACCTATCTTTATAAAAAATATTGGTTACAATTTTGTTCTATCTACGTCCTAACTGCTTTTGAAGTAGTTCTCTCAACTTATGCTTCTTATTAGTTTTATCAGACAATGGTCTGCCAAGAGGAATTATCTCCATCTGCTGTAAGCGACGTCGGAATTTCTGATAAAATTCCAGTACACTTGAATCAGCCCACACATAGCGAGAATCAAAATCTAGCACTCTTAATGTGTCCAAGCTCTGAGCCCTGCTTAAGGCTACATAAGCTTGACCAGCTTCAAATATTTTAGACAATGACATTTCAACACAGTCCAAAGTCAAACCTTGTGACTTATGGATAGAAAAAGCCCATGCCAAATTGAGTGGAACTTGCCGGCGACACAGAAGTGTGCCATTAGAATTTTTCACATACCATCTCTCAGTTCTAGCTGTATATTCCTTTTTGTTCTTAAATCTAACCACAGGGAAACTCTCTTCAAATCTTATCACTACCCCTCTAGCACCATTCACAAGACCTGCATTGACATTGATATTTTTAAGTAACATGACTTGAGCTCCAACTTTTAAAACCAATTTTGATGGGGCAATTGTTTGCATATCTAATAATTTGGTGGCATTGTCACTATCTTGGGATGAAAAGATTTTAGTTTCACCATTTAAATCTTTGAGCTTTGTATCATTGATTGTCTTTGAGTCATTAGTATGCGAGCATAATATAGTAGCCAAAATGCCATCACTCTCAATCTTTTGTCTAGCTGTACCTAGCAGTCTATCACTAATCTCTTTAGTCACTCGTCCTATCCTGATATTGTTAAGTATAGATATAAATTCCTGGTCTTTTTGCCTGTGTACTTCTTTCAATTCAAAACAAAGCTCGATGCATTTATCCCAACAAGGAGACTGAAAACAAAATCTCTTTTCACTTTTGGTTCTGTCCACAACAGGTGGCAACTGCAAGAAGTCTCCACATAATATTAGCTGAATTCCACCAAATGGTTTATCATTCTTCCTTACATATCTTGCCACTGCCTCTAACTTCTAAAAAATAAAACATTTAATGTTAGGGATCTTATCAAAAAGTATTAAGTCTTGCTTGCATCATCAATGAAGAATTTTAAAATACCTCAAAAAAAGATCCATCAACCATTGAGATCTCATCGATTATGAGGTGCTTGCATTTCCTCCATTTTTGAGCCACAATAGGCAATTTCACTGCTCTTTCGCACATGTTTTGCAAGGAACCACTTCCATCTCCAATTCCCGCGAAAGCATGCAATGTTGTTCCACCTAGAATCATAAAAATGTGAAGTTAAAATTAACAATAACATAGATTCAAAGTCTGAGATTAAATAAATAAATGAAATAAAAATCATTTATTTCAGGCTAAATTACACCCATAGTTTTAGTTTACATTACATTAAATTAAACTTAGATTAAAAAGTTTTTTTTTACTAACCAACGTGGCAAGCGGCAACTCCAGTTGAAGCAGTAGCAACAGTCACTTCTGGTGGCAGAGCTGCCACAATTCTTTTCAATAAAAAGCTTTTGCCAGTTCCTGCAGAACCTGTAAAAAATATATTCTTTCCGCCAAGACACGCTTCTAGGACTCTTTGTTGTTCTGCATTCAAGGAACTTGTAGCGGTTAATGGTGATGGAGAGTACAACTTTTTTGGTGCAGGACCTCTAGCTGAATCTTCTGCTTTTCGCTTCTTTGAAGGTGGTGATGGAGTCGTCAATGTCGACTTAGGAATTTTAGTCTTAGCACTGTGTATATCTGCTACTGTAACAGGACTTATTTCTTCAAAAGCTTGAGCCTTGCCACTTAGTAACTTGGTTCTCATTGTTTGCTTGGAGGGACCACCTGACGCTTGTTCTTTATCTCCAGTCATTTTGACAAATATAGTTCTTAAAAAAGACACGAGATTTGTTGGAGGGGCATTAGAAATGAATAGGGTGCATCCTGCCTCTTGAAACTTTATACTAGCTTTTCCTTCTGCCATGAATTTCTTAAAAACATTAATGCCTTTTAAGGCTAATCTAATAGCAGCATGATTACCACTAGTTATTTCCATAAACATTTCACGAAACTCATTTCGAATTAGCCGTAACGCACCTGTTTTATAATTTACTTTGCGGCTTATCGATCCTTGAGCCGTCATCCACTCCATTGTCACAGCACAAGACAGAAATGACTCCCCTGAATCCATGTTTTGGACAAGTGTTTATTTATAAATATTATTAGATCATAGGTAGTCTTTTTAGTAGGCGGTAAAAATTCATTCAACTCAACTTTGATCGAAGAACTCTACAAACAAACAAAACAACACAAATCCAAGAGACTTGTTTGATTTAATAGGAATAGGAAAAAAAAAACTTAGGAGGTACCTACGTAGGTACTAGTATAATATAATGTACTATACGGTAGGTACGTCAACCATACGTCAACCAACAAACGTCAACGTCAAAATCCAAAGAGTAAAATAATGGGTGCATTCTGCCAGACAAATCTTTGGTTCTTCTTTCCATTATTGGACCACGATTTTGGGGGGGAGGGGGGCAACCCCTCCCTAAAGTTTGAAAGTTAGGAGATGGATACTTTTTTTAAATGGTTAAAAAAACAAAAAATATGGAAATTAAGCAGGGGAAACTAAAAAAAGGTGGGGAGAGGGGAGGGGACGTACGTACAAAATTTCGCACCTAAAAAAAGTCGTTTCTGGCGCTTCGCCGGCCGCTCCCGCGGCACGCTCGCTACGCTCGCTCGGCTCGCGGGCTGGGTTCATGTACACTGTACACCTAACACGCTCCTCTCACCTATCATGTGACCTGCGGTCCTTTAGTAGTGCTACCAACCTAGTGCGCCGCCATTAAACGTCAAAAATTACGACACAGGTCTAAAATTGTCATTTTTAACCTAGAAAATCTTATCAGTTTTTTTTTTCTCGCGTATTATTTGGTTCCTAAACATAAAATTTCGTATGCGTTTTCCAAATCATGAGTTCTTTACATAAAAAAATATGAATTCGAAACTCGTGGTCCGATAATGGAAAGGTGAACCAAATCTTTGAGTCATCGATCGCCATAAAGTAATTTTAAAGATGTTCAATTTACTTTCCATGGTTAAAGTACTCTATGGCGATCGATGACTCAAAGATTTGTCTGGCAGAATGCGCCCATTGTCAAAATCAAAGTACCTACTTATTTCATAAATTCTCCGAAAGGCAGAGGAATTAGATTATGCAGCCACAAAATACGGGTTTTCCAAAATGTAAAAACTGTAGGCTTGATAGATGGCGTTGATGAAAATGTATGTGTGTCAATGTGATTTTTTTTTAAGCTTCGAAGACTACTCAACTCAATGCATTCATACTCAGGCAGGCAGATGTAACCCTATTTTTTTATCTTTGGGCAGATGTCATGTCAGGCAGCGAGCGGTTAAGCCGCGATTACATACGCCGATTTAGCATACCAATTTCGGGTTGCCTTGCCACTCGTACTTGACAATAAAATATTGTATAATAAGTTCGATTTTAAATAGTACATTACTGCAGCGGCACGCAAGACAGGCATTGAAGGACGAACGTGAAAATGTGGGCCGAGGCGAAGCCGAGGCACACATACGTGAGTCCATCAATGCCTAGTTGCGGCCAAGGCTTGTATAGTACTTTTCTCAAATAATGCGCGGAAATTCAAACCAAGAAGGTATTTTTAACTTTTAATTTTTATTTCAAATTAAAGCAAACAATTGAAAAAAGAAGAAAGGTGCCAGTTTCTTTATTTTTTTGGAATGTGCACATCAAGGCCTTTCATTTGATACCCATGTTGAAAAAACATTTTTTTTTTCTAGTTTTTTCGTTTTTTATTTTTTTTTCCAGTTTTTTTTGGAATGTACTCATTAAGGCCTTTCATTTGATACCCATATACCTAGGTGTTAAAAAAAAAAGTTTTTTTTTTCTTTTCGTTTTTTTTTTCATATTTTTGGAATGTGCTCATCAAGACCTTTCATTTAATACCCATGTTACCTAGGTATTAAAAAAAAGTTTTTTCTTTTTTTTTCGTTTTTTTTTCATATTTTTGGAATGTGCTCATCAAGACCTTTCATTTGATACCCATATACCTAGGTATTAAAAAAAAGTTTTTTTTTTTTTTTTATCGTTTTTTTTTCATATTTTTGGAATGTGCTCATCAAGACCTTTCATTTAATACCCATATACCTAGGTATTAAAAAAAAGTTTTTTTCTTTTTTTTTCGTTTTTTTTTTCATATTTTTGGAATGTGCTCATCAAGACCTTTCATTTGATACCCATATACCTAGGTATTAAAAAAAAGTTTTTTTCTTTTTTTTTCGTTTTTTTTTCATATTTTTGGAATGTGCTCATCAAGACCTTTCATTTGATACCCATATACCTAGGTATTAAAAAAAGTTTTTTTCTTTTTTTTCGTTTTTTTTCATATTTTTGGAATGTGCTCATCAAGACCTTTCATTTGATACCCATATACCTAGGTATTAAAAAAAGTTTTTTTCTTTTTTTTTTTCGTTTTTTTTCATATTTTTGGTATGTGCTCATCAAGGCCTTTCATTTGATACCCATATACCTAATATTTAAAAAAAAAATTGGATTGTGCTCGCTCATCAAGGCCTTTCATTTGATACCCATTATTCATTAAAAAGTTTGCTCCATTTCTGAATTACACGTGCGTAATGAGTTTTAATAGAAACATTGCCGGTCAGACGCCGGCAATTTTTGTATGAAAATCCATTATTACACGTTAGTAATGGATTTTCATACTAAGATTGCCGGCGCGGTTTAGGTCAGTCCGTAAACTCCGATTTAGCACGAAGAAGGTTGTCAAAATAATGATCGAATTTCCAAGCATGTTTGAGAAAAGTGAATTTACCGTATAACGGAAAGATAAACATTGTATAAGATTGGAGATGAGAATTGAAAATAAAAAAAACATAAACAATGTTGACCTTTGCGATATTTGTTTAAATTAATTGTTAAAATTTAACTTATTATACGGGTGGCAACTCTAAATTGGTATGCTAGATTGGAATATGTAATCGCGGCTACTTGCCTCTTTGGTACAGTCCGTTTATTTTTATTTTATTGGGGACAACAAACAGTTTACACTATATAGTATTACCACAGTACATATATAAGGTGCCTTGTAATTAGTGTCAAATATTTTCAGGGCTGAACATATAAGTCATAAGGATCACATATAAAAAATATTTCGAAATTCTACACGCTAGTTTAGAATTTAATTTTTCAAACAAAAAAAGAATACCCTTATTTTTATAAAATAAGCCCATCCTGTACATGTACACTCACACTATCTAATAGCACGCATAGCATTCATACGCAACACACAACTATCGTGGTGTGCGTGAATGAACTTAAAGACACTCACCCACAGACAGGCTCGTTTTTATAGGCCGATGCGATAATATCGGATGGGTCATTGCGTCCTGCCTGACTCCTGCTGGCCCCTGCACGACCACCGCGATACGATATGATGACACTGAACTGACACTGAATGACACTGAACTTTCAAAATACCATTGTATCTGACAGTTATTGCACAATCTGTCAGTCAATGCACACAATAAAACTCACTTGGATTTCATGAACCTCAGTCTCACGAAACAGCCTACGGCTTCTGGTAGGCTGTAGTTGGCGTCATGATTATTATTTAGATAGCCAATTTTATCGCGCCAGCGAAGCCGGACGGGTGATCAGTCACATGTCAGTCACCTTGATCGGAACCATTTCACCCATTTCCCCAAATCCTCTGAAAGCTGAGAGCACAGCACAACACCATGTTTAAATAATCTGCGTTATTATAGCGATAGTTCGGCCTTTTGTGGCTTACAGCTTTACGCACGCACGCACGACAATGCACCCGAACGAAAAAATTTCCGCAACTGACGGGACAAGTAGCGCGCGGCGCGCACGTGTGCGTGTGCGTGTGCGCTGGGTTGCGTTCCGAACCTACGCTCCGAGTGCAACCGAACGCTCTAACGGCGTTCCAAACATTAGAGCGTGACGTTCGGTTCACACAACCTTCCCGACGTTAATAGATTTTGATGGTTAAAAAGTTGCAACGTTCTTCCAAACGTCAGAGCGTTGCAACTTTTTAACCATCAAAATGGATGGTTGTAAAACGCTCTTACGTTTGTCTATAGAAAAATGACAATGTCATGATGTTTTTGTGTCTAATTTTTAAAATGATAATGGTAGATCCTCAAAAAACGGATTTTATTTGATTTAGAATAAAGGAAAGTTTAAATTATTCCGTATTCCAACTAGAAAACGAAGACTTTGTAATATTAATGACATTTAAAGTTCTTGGTCGGTCCGGACCTTAGAGTGCAATGATATTAAATGTAAAGATAGGTTATGCGCCAACATCATTGCTATTTAAAACAGCGTAAAAGTACTATAGATACACACATTGGCCGCTGCATGCGCATTGGCTGCCAATTGACAGCGCGTCAGCTGTCTCCTTCACTCCCACACGCAAAGCAGACGGCTCGCTCTTTGTACAATATGGCCGAATAAAGTAATAGAAAATACATATTTTTATTAAATACAGTACTTACGTGTGAAATAAAGCATTTTTCCGATCTCTGACCGTTGCTGTATAATTTGTACATCGTCTAAAGACGCAAGTAGACATTTTTTAATGGTATTTCACAATTTTATTGCGTCTGATTGACGAGAGCCGCGTGTGTTACCGTGTCGCGAGACTGTGCCTGACTAATTGAAAGTCGGGCAATTACCTGACTTTTGTCTTGCCATTGTGAAGCGCGGGTAACCTATCTTTACATTTAATATCATTGTTAGAGTGAGTTAAAAAAAACCAAACAACCGCACTCTGAGTCACTGAACGCAACCCTGCACCCAGTGCACGCTACTACTTGTAGTTATTCTGTGCTACTACGACATACTAGAGATGTGACATGATATGACGTACACAATTGATTAATTGATTCAACGACGATTACATTAAGTAATTTATTTTATTTTTATCTTAAAGGGAGGCAAACTAATAATCATTAGCTAATCTTTCAGATTATAAAAACTATTGTACAAAAACAAAATTCTGTAATGTGATAGTTTTTCCTGTAAATGCCCGATAGTTTTAAGTTTATTCGTACATTGAAACTAGTAAATCAATTGAGAGAATTGGAATAAAGAAGCGATTGTTGTGTTTCCATGACTCAGAATGTACACGCTTGGCAGTCCCAGCTGTTGTTGATTGATGCATGAAAACAATTTTGATGGATTTTTGGAAACGTTTGGCGTTGTCGAAACATCGCTACGATCGCGATTAATAGTAGGATCGAAGATCAACACCGCCCGCAGTTTACTTTTGAATATTTTATTGTGTTATGCCAAAAAATGTGAAAGTTTCCCATGAACTCAGAAAAAATTATAGTAGGTAATATTTTTTTATCTGTTGCATATTACTAAGAGGTAATTTAATCAATCCTATACTGTACATCAAGTAGGTGTTGCCTTTGCAACCAATCCTAAGCTGCTAACCTTAAAAATATACGCTTGATGTGCACTTGATTTTATTAATATTAATCAATCAAGAATCTTTATATCAATAATTACAGCACTATCGGTCGGCTTTTCATTGAGTCAGTGCGGCCGGCCGGCGGGCGGCGCGCGGAGCGCTGATTGACCGCGGCATCTTTCGGCGGCAATCGGCGAATTTGAAGGGTTATTCCCTATTAACACTTTTGTTTCGATAAACGAAGTATGCAATAAATGATGTCATAATTATGATCATGATGTTGTTCAGGTCAGCTCATGTTTTACATAAAAGTACACTCATTAAATCCATAGCTGGGCATAGGCTTAAATTTAATAAGTCTAGACCTAGTTATTTAACTTCCTTTTTGTTTTAGTTGTTAAAAGATGATTGAGTTAGACATTTATTAAAAAGTTAGTCCACTGCTGATCATGAGGTCAAGTTTTGAGTAGGTAGAGGTACCTATGATTTTTAATATCTGATTTATGATACTCAATTACGGAAGCGCTTTTCGTATCCACTGTCGGGCAAAGTCTAAATTTATTAAGTCCACTGTTGATCTTAAGCCCACTAAGCCATGTTGTAAAAAGCTAGTTTTATTCTAAACAAAGGCGCTTTTTCTCATAGTAAGTCCATAGCTAGACATAGGCTTAGTTTTAGATTGGCATAGTTTTTGATATCCAAAATCCAAGGTAAACTCAAAATTTATTGATACCAATTTAATACTTTTTAACATACCTACGACATAAAATTTTTGTGAGTTGGGAATAACCCGCGCTTCGACGTTTGTGTGTGTGGGGTGGTGTGTAGACAACAGGCGCGTGGCGCTGGCGCATGGCGGTGTCTTTGAAAGCGCCGCGCGCGTCCGCGGTCGATGGCCCGGCGCATGTGTGCAGTAGGCTAGTGTGTGTAAATCGTTGAATGTAGTTGTTGCTCAGCTGTAAAGGGGTGATGTTTTTTGGGGTTAGATGACCAAGTTGTTTACCTTAAGGCGCTGCTTAATCGAATTTTCTGGTTTTTGAGGGGGTGCGGCAGACGAAGCGGTGTGCGAGTGCAGCGGCGCCCCTCCCGCGCCGCACCTCACCTGCGAGTGCAGCGGTGTAGACTGGGCCGCATTTAGAAAATTTTTGTTTGATTTTAAATTATTTGCTGTTATGAATAAATGTCATGTTCTCTGATCAGTCCAGGGTGAACGAAACTTTGAATTATATTTTGAGATATTACATAATAAGAACCTATACTTTTTATCACGTAAACGAGCTTTGAGAGTTATAAAAATTAGTTATAATATTTTTCTATACAAAATTTAAACACCATTTTCACCCCTTATCAATCACCAATCATGTCCACCGTGTTGGACTTCAAAATAAATGTTATTTTTGCAATCGTCATCCCAGAAAAAAACCAATAACGACATCCATATCTATTTAAAGGTTTTTTTACCCCTTTTCATTCATTTCATGCGTTAGATTTCCATCCATAAGCCTAAATTATAAATTTAGCGATATTTACTTCGAAAATGAAGGATTTTCTACAATACATAACTTCATCCGCCTTTTGACCCCTTTGGGGGTAGAATTTTAAAAAATGCTGAGACCCGTATTTATTAATTTTCAATCGTCAGCCTAAACAGAAAATTTGAAGATCCTAGCTTAAAAGCTGAGGGACTTTCATACAAACTTTCATCCCTTCTTTCATCTCCTTAGGGATGGAAGTTTCAAAAATCCTTCCTTAGTAGATGCCTACACTGTATAAGGTATCTGTGTGCAAAATTTTAAGTCTCTAGGTCAAGCGGTTTGGGCTGTGCGTTGATAGATCAGTCAGTCAGTCATTCAGTTTACGATTTTATATATTAAGAAGATAAGATAGTAGGGTGAATATGCCTAATACCAGCCCACCAAGGATTTTTCAACTTTGAATCTCTGTTGTTGCCACAATTGCGGTCTTAAAAATATTGTTGATACAGTTTTAGGTAGGTTGATTAGTCTTTATTACGAAAGTAGTAGTTAGTATTACGAAAATTTGTGGGAAAAAAAATAAATAAAAAAATATTAAAAACACGACTGTATGACAAAAACGAACTAAAAAGTTAAATAATAAGAGTGTCATTGCAGTCGGGGGATCGTTTCATGGATCAATTTTTGATCATAGAGGTCCCCCGACTGCAATGACACTCTTGCTTTTTAAATTTTTAGTTCGTTTTTGTCAGGCAGTTGTGTTTTTAATATTTTTTAATTTATTTATTTTTATTTCACAGATTTTAGTGACAAATTATATATTAAGATAAATATTTTAATAGAAAATACTAGAAATAATCGACTCACCCGTCTGAACTTTTCTATTAAAATATTTATCTTAATATAAAAATAGCATTGTGAATGCCTAAAATCTAAAAATTCCAATTCCAAAACGCTGACTTGCATTTTGTCAGTATGTACACAGGGTAATATGCCTAGTTAGCCGGCCGCCTCCAGTTATCCGGCCTCCCAACAGTTTTTCGAATAAAATAAGAAATTCGTGGCAATTTCTTAACAATTTGGATATTTTCCTGGCAACACTGTTATCGATCTATCGAATGGTATGGACGCCACTAGCGAAACGTTACGTAATATTTTATAATTTGTGTTTACGTTGAAGCCCGCATCGGGGTCGATTTCGCAAGTGGAGATAAAAAAAAATAGTGGAGAGCTCTTGCCAAATAGTCAATATTGTCCTTCAGGGCATCGTTAAAAGGTAAATATTTAGTTTGTTCTCAAGGTATGTTGTTATTTATTACTGTTTTAATGTTAAATATGGCTTAAAAAGCAGATATTTAGTAATATCAAGGGGCCGCCTTACTAGACAACGAAACCACATGTTTCCAGTATATCGGCCGGGGGCCGGTTAACTGGGACTGAGCTCGATATAATGTTTTGTCTCTTTTTGTTAAAAGAGTGATTCTATAGAAGAATGTATAATGCTATCCCTTTTTATTAAATTTAAAGTACTTTGTGTCTAGTACTCGGCCGTCTAAATGTGCTTGTATATGAAGTTGTTTTTTTTTGTATGGAAACGGGTGGCCGGATCTACTGGGTGCTTGCCCAGTGTACCAGCCTCCTAGTATACACTAGGAGGCCGGTATACTGGCTATCCTGCAAAATACTACTAGTACACCTGCCAGCTTTGAAATTTATCTACTAATAATATTAATTGTTTGTCTCTTGTTATTTCCGATGTGTATTTTAGCGAATTACTCAAACGATCGCTACTGCATTAAACGATGTGGTTTTTTCTTCTCGTCATGTTCTTTGAAAGGCGGCCGGTATACTGGGCAATAGAAATAGGAGGGCCGGAAATAGAAACAGGGGGGCCGGGCACTAGGCAAATCGTACTTTTTTAGAAAATAATTTCTAATGACAAAACCGACTAATGATAAGTAGGTATTTGATCGAAGTATGGCTCGCTTTTCGACTATTTGTATGAATTTGTATGAAGCTAGTTTATAATATTCAGAATTGTATCCAGACATATTAGTATCCCGTTCCCGATCCCTCCCTGTCCCTGTCCCCGTCCCCTGGATGTGCATGTCCAGGTCCAATCATGTCCACCGTGCGACTTCAAAATAAATGTTATTTTCGCAATCACCATCCCATGAAACCTCAAGAACGACATCCACATCGATTTTCATGTTTACTTACCCCATTTACACCTTAAGGGATGATTTTCAAAATAACAAAATATGTGTTTGCCTATTTATTTTTAGACATGCTCCTACGAATTTTAAAGTTGTAATGTCTATTTTATATTATTTTACCATACAAATTTTGAACCCCATTTTCACCCCTTTAGGGGTTAAATCATGTCCACCGTGTTGGACTTCAAAATAAATCTCATTTTCGCAATCACTATCCCATAAAACCTCAAGAACGACATCCATATCGATTTTTATGTTTACTCACCTCATTTACCCCTAAGTGGTTAATTTTCAAAATTACAAAATATTATGTTTGCCTTTTTATTTTAAGATGTGCTCCTACGAAGTTTAAAGTTGTAATGTCTATTTTATATTATTTTTCCATACAAAATTTGAACCCTATTTTCACCCCTTTTGGGGTCAAATCATGTCCACCGTGTTGGACTTCAAAATAAATGTCACTTTTGCAATCGTCATCCCAGAAACCCCAATAACGACATCCATATCTATTTTCGGGTTTTTTACTCTCTTTTCACCCCCATTTCATCCCCATAGGGGTTGAAATACTACCAATAACAATATACGTTACGTTAGATTTAAAGCCATAAGCCTAAATTATAAATTTAGTTATTTTTACTTCGAATATAAAGGATTTTCTTCAATACACAACTTTATCCCCCTTTGACCCCTTCGGGGGTAGAATTTTGAAAAACGCTGAGACCCGTATTTATTAATTTTCAATGTTCAGCCTAAACACAAAATTTCAAGATCCTAGCTTCAAAACTGAGGGACTTTCATACAAACTTTTGACCCCCGTTTCACCCCCTTGGGGGGTGAGTTTTGAAAAATCCTTTCTTAGTGCACCCCTAGACCGCAAAAGGAACCTATGTGCAAAATTTAAAGTCTCTAGGTTCAGCGGTTTGGGCTGTGCGTTTATATCTCACTCAGTCAGTCAGTCAGGACTTTGAATTTTATATACATAGATGTAAAAAAAACATAATAATCAAAATCATACTTATTATCATCATAATAATCAATCATAGAAACAGAAAAGAAATTCAATTCAAAAATTGTATATCGATATTCACTTCTTGGAAAACGCTTTTATAGGTTTCAAATAATTAAAACGATCTCGTACTCGTTGATTATTGTATAAGTTATTTTTATTACGCAATATTTAATATATTTATATATTCTAAGTTGATTAATATCTACAGGAGAGGTATAAGTTTCAATGACTTGTTATGGGAACCATAATTTTAAAGCCTCTAGTATTTTATTATCATTATTAGAGTTACCAAACGAATATTCTTTAATCTCATACAAACATGGTTGTTTTATTTTGGAACAGCCTGTACCCGGCTGGAATTAGGGAACAAAGCGGCTGATATTAGGGCAAAGACGGCTGGAATTAGGGTTTTTCGCCCGTCGTGCATTTAAACGATTCTCTTTTTTTTCCCACAAAACTACGTAAAACTAAGTACTATTTTCGTAATAAAGATCAATCAAGCTACCTAAAACTGTATCAACAATAATTTTAAGACTGTAATTGTGGCAGCAACAGAGATTCAAAGTTGAAAAATCTTAGGGGGGGCTGGTAATAGGCATATTCACCCTACTTGGATTTGTAAATTTTTTTTGTTTTCTAATTCTACGACACATCCGTCGCAATTCTTTGTTCCTTTTGTTTCCCATTTTACACACACACAATACATGAATAAATAATAATAAATAATAATAATAATACAGTCAAGTTCGTACAAAACTAGGTACCTATAAAAATTGTTTAAAAAACAAAAAAACCGACTTCAAAAAACCTGCCTCTAAAAAGCAAGAAATAATATACAAATCATTAGATACGCATTATCATTGTTATAATAAAACACGTCTATTAAAGTCGGGTGGGGCTGGACTGGAGTACATCTTCCTTTTTTTATTCTAAAATCCCCACCCGACTTCAATTGACGTGTTTTATTATAACAATGATAATGCGTATCTAATGATTTGTATATTATTTCTTGCTTTTTAGAGGCAGGTTTTTTGGAGTCGGTTTTTTTGTTTTTTAAACAATTTTTTTATTTTTAGTGTAAGTACCTACCTTGTGTATTAGGTAGTGTAGGTATATTATTTAGGTAGAAAAATCGGCTCAGCCAAACGTGAGATAATCGCGGTGAAACATATATACATACAAACTGAATACCTCCTTTTTTTGAAGTCGGTTAAAAAGACTACACAAAGGTATCCCTTCCCCAACAAAAAAAATCATCTAATTCGGTTCATAAATAACAAAATTGTCAAGTTAGTTGATTTAATATCATAGTATTTTCAGGATTACTTGTAAACTACTGAACCGATTTGAAAAAAAATTAAATGGGACCATCTCGCAAGAAAACTCAATCGAACAAAAAAAGAATCATCTAAATCGGTTTATAAATGCCGAAGATACGCGCGAACAACAATAAAAAAAAATAAAAAAAATAAAAAAAAAAACATACAATCGAATTGAGAACCTCCTCCTTTTGCTGAAGTCGGTTAAAAAACAAGTCACAGTCACAAGACGTAAAACTACACTAAATCTATTTTATTTATTACTGAAACCTAAAACTACAAAACAAACACCTAAAACTATTACTTGGCACTAAATAAAATTATTTATTTACTTAAAACAAACAAAGTTTGGAAAGACGAGACCGACCACGCTACGATATGAAATGAAAAGTACAGCCCCATTCTCAATACCACCCGATGCATGCCCCCGGCCCGCGGGCGTTCACCCCGCCCGCCCGCGCTAGATCTCTGTGTTTGCCGAAAACTAGCAAATATTTTTCTAAGTGCATTGCTCTTTACATTTTTCAGGCGCTAAAAAACCTGTTTATTTTGATTTTAATAGTGATCCATAACATTAACATTCTTTTTTTTTATATAACTCTTTAATTCGTCTTAAGTTCGATTTATAATTTGAGAAAAATATGCTAGTTGCCGCTGAAAATATCGAGTACTACGCGACGAAAAATCTTTTTAGAAAAATCATTTTTTTTCACTAACTAAGCTTTTACTTGAATTTTTTTATAGCTAAGTATCTAATTCAGGATATGTCAAATACAATTATATTTTTTTCTACCTTTCAAAATGAGTGGATTTTTCTAGCTATGCGACAAAACTTTATATGTTTTCATTGACGCTACGTTTTGCAGCTCCTTAATATCTCGCAAACTAACCTGCAAATAGTACCCCATTTTTTGCTGGTGTGGTAATTACTTAAGTATAGAATAAGAATAAAAAACTTTATTTGGTTACTTACAAATAACAAGCAAAATGGTTTACAAAATGGTTTACAAAAACATTCACTATGGAATATTTAAACGCATTCTAAATTAATTAGGTATAAATAATTATGTAATAGTAACCAAAAAGCAAAAGGCAACCAGCTCAGCTAACAATATCATGACCACTCAGGGTCACGACGCTGATTTTCAGCTGGTCCTGAAAAAGAGAAGTACACGAGAAGGGATAACAAGAACGGTGGTTTTATACATAGATACTTTTGCGTGCATAAAAAACTTACAACGGTGATTGTGCGAGTGTTGATAGATAAAAGATGTGTAATGTAGATAGATAGGTACCTACCTAGAGAATAATAATGATGGATTTAAGATATTTTGAATTAAAAAATACATAGATATACTTTTTATTAAAATCATAGAAATGTACTGCAGCCGTCTTTTTGTTGTGAAAGAATTAGTTCTTTAAGTCGTTTACGAAACACTACCACACTACTCAACTTACGAAGTGGTGGAGGAAGGTCATTCCATATCTTGGCTGCTGCGTATTTGAAACTTCCTTTAAAAGCTGTTGTTTTGTGGCTTTGTATATTAAGTCGACCAAGGCGATTCAGAGCAGACCAAGTCAACTTGTACCACAAGTAGATTGGTTTACGAGTTGTAATGATACCAAACAAGAGAGATGCCAAGTGGATGTAACGTCTAGATGACATGTTTAGAATATTATTACTATTTAGATAGGGTGAGACATGGCTCCGTGGGGGAATTTGGAAGCAAAATCTTGAACACGCATTCTGCACTCGCTGAATCAACATTTTTGTTTTTGCCAACAAACGTGGGCCATAAACTGAGTCAGCGTAATTGAACTTTGATAGAATGAGAGATTCAACCAAACGGATACGTAAATCAACACTCAAATATTGCCTTATTGAATATAGAATTTTAAGCCGATAAAAACAATTTCGGGCGATCTCGACTATATGCGAGTGGAAACGAAGCTCATCATCAAAAATCAAACCGAGGTTTCGAGCTTCCGTCACATATTCTACAGGTGAACCATTAAGTATTACTTGAGGAGCGAATAGTTTACTTCGAGCTACCTGATTTTTGGAACCAAAAATCATATACTTTGATTTAGCAGGATTGAGCATTAGAGAGTTACGATGAGACCATTCACTTATTCTTTGCAAATCTTCATTTAGCAAAGCTAGAGTTGAACCTATTTGTTTAGGTTTGCAAGATATATAAATTTGCAGGTCATCTGCGTACATATGGAATTTACAATTTTTTATTTAGGTTTAAGATATTTATTCTCATAAGAACTTACAATGTTCACTTAAAATGAGATTACATTGAATACTTACAGTTATAATTTGGCGCAGCGCAAATGCATCTTAACTTTAACAAAAAACACAAGCAAAAACCCAAGTGAAACCTAATCATTTACAATTTAGGTATCTACCTAATGCACAACACAACACACTCTCATTGCGCGATGCGACACGACATGCAGAAATAATTACTGTTTAAAAAATTTCCAACTACCGGCCCGTCCGACACAAAGGCACTGCGGAATGTGAGGACGAGAACTAAGTGTAACTATATGTTCGATTACATCCGTAACATAAAGTATGAAAAGCAAAGGCCCAAGAATAGATCCCTGTGGGACACCTCTATTAACTGTCAGAGTAGAGGATTTCGCGGTAGTACCATCATCATTACTAAATGAAACATATTGGGATCTATTACTTAAATAGCTATGGAACCATTTTACAGCGGTGCTATCAAAACCGTAGTAATTTAGCTTGGAAAGTAACAGAGAGGTGTTAATTGTGTCGAAAGCGCGAGAATAATCTAATAGTACTAGTATAGTTACCATCCCGTTGTCTTGTGCTTCCAAAATATTACTTGTTACATCAAGTAAGGCAGTAGTAGTACTGTGATTCTTTCTAAATCCAGACTGTGCTAAAGGAAGAACATTATTGCGTTCAATGTATTCGGTAATCTGTATGCAAGCAATTTTTTCTAAAATCTTAGAGAGACAGGGAAGAAGGCTAATAGGTCTGAGATCTTTACAATTTGTGGGGTTATTATTTTTTGGAATTGGTCGGATAATGGCTGTTTTCCAGAAATCTGGAAACGTGTAAGAAAGTAAAGATGAGTTAATAATTGAAGTTATGGTATCTAGCGTAAGAGGAATAGTTAGCAGTAACATGTCTAATGATATTTTATCTACTCCAAGGGCGTTTGATTTCAAGCTTTTGATAGCTTTAAGTATATCAGAATTACTGATTTGTTCGAACTTAAAAGTAAAGTCGCCCAGACGATGCCATTCGAAGTAGGTCAGCGTTGACAAGTCATTTTTTTCATTGTTGGGTAAATCTAGAAACTGTTTGTTAATTTCGTCAGGACATGGTAGACCAGGAGGGAGTTCAGTATCCTTTTTAGAAGGCAAAACATGATCTTTAAGATTCTTCCACAAGGTTGTAGGATCATTGATTTTACTATTGATGTGATATCTGAAATACGCCCCCTTTTCATTATGCATTGCTGTAATTACAACTCTTTTAAATTCTTTATAGTACAGACGATGTTCTTTCTTTTTAGTTTTCAGACATTTAACATGAGCTTCATTCCTAAGCCTAATCATTAACTTTACATTATCAGTTATCCACGGGTAAAACTGGTGTTTAATTAAAACTTTCTTAACAGGTGCATGTTTATCAAATAAGTATAGTAAGTATTTACTAAATGCAACTACCTTAGCATTCGTATCTTCCAACGGTATTATAGCATCCCATGGAATAGCTGTCAAATCAGCATTGAATTCAACAGAGTCTATATCTTTTAAAGGACGGTATGTTATGTACTTAGGAGGCGATTTATGTTTTCTAAAATTGAAAGTACAAGTCACAAGAGCATGTAAAGTTAATTTGCTACTTATAACATCTACAGACACATTTCTGACCTTAGCATCAGTACAAATGACGTCGATTAAAGATTCACTGGTTTCTGTAAAATGAGTTGGAGAATCCACAACCTGTTCCAAATTCATTAACTCAATAAACTCCAATAATTTTCGTCTCTCTGTACAGTCAGACAGGAGATTAATATTAAAGTCACCTAACAAAATAACTTTATCAGAATAAGAAAAGGAATTAATCGAATCCGTGATTGCATTCAAGAAATGATCCACATTCACCCAATGAGGACGATATGCTGTCCCAATTAAAATTTTTATACCATTTACATCAATCCGTACCCACATTTGTTCAACTTGCGGTGCCTCAGGGTGAACACAGTTACGCGCAAAAAAAAAAGTACCTAGGTGTACGCACGACAGCACGCTAGGTTAAACAGTTGAACTATGAAAACAGCTTTTATCACGTACGGCATAAAGGCGGTCTCAAGGTCAACATATATAGTCTGATGTGCTGCTGACTGTACATGTTAATACAATTATGTTTGGTTCATTGCGAAACCCACACCCATATCTACGTATTACTTCGTTAGACCATATTAGTCAATAACAAAAAATACGTTTATTTTTAAAAGCCAATTTCATTTTGACACTTCTCTTTCCATCGACGCCATCTAGTGAGACAAATAGTTACTATTTTTATCTTGAATGTCACTGAAAATCCCTTATTGAACAATGAACAAGTGGCTAACTTCAGAGCGTTTGCGGTAACAAACGACGTATTTTAATCTGTACGATTTTCTCTTTGCCATATAATATATTCTCTATCTACTATCTATTGTCACAGAAACATAAAGTTAATATACCTAGCGGAAGGTATTTAACTTTATGCACAGAAATAATAGTACCTACCAAGGAGTTTATACGAAGTAAGTACTTATAATTTCCTTGGTAGGTACCTACCTATCAATGAGGGCTTTTCAAAGTGACATAAAAAAAGTAACTATTTGCCTCACTAGATGGCGTTGATGGAAAGAAAAGTGTCAAAATTGGCTTTCAAAAATAAACGGCCTGTACAGTATCAGCAGCACATGAGGTTATACAAAACTGTCAAAAATCTGTAATTTATTTTGAACCTTATAGCTTTGCATTTAAGTATAAAATTGATTGAATATCATTACGCTGCTGTCGTGGAAGCCCAGCTTGCCGTTGACCGTACCAAAGAGGCAATTACTTGCGCTCGCTGGCTGACATCTGCCCAAAAAGAGAAATATTTTAAGGTTACATCTGCCTGCCTACCTAAGACTCTTCGAAGCTTAGTAAAAAAAAACACATTGACACATAGGTACACTTTTATCAACGCCATGTATTAAAAGCGCTTGGATTGGAGTATATAAGGGTGATATACCTACCTACATATATTGATATGATATGCTATGCTAATGCTAACCGGCGTCTGGCTGGTACGTACCCCGATAGTGGATGGGAGCGGGGAAACAAGGTCATGCGGTTTCCTCGCGTATATGAGGTGCGGTGTGGAAAATAGGCTTTTTGGGTGATTTCCAGAGTCCTCCCATTCAAACGTGTTACAGGATGTCACAAGGTAGTGTCCTTGGTCCTACTCTCTTTCTTCGACGAACTACGCTCGCTTCATGACATGACTCAAATCTTTGCTTATGCAAAATATTGATGACTAGATTTAGAGGTGGTTAATATAACGTCTAGCGCAATATTCTAGCGCGCTATCTATGCATAGCGCACATCGCGCGCTATGTAAGTAGTCGTTATGACGCTAGAAATATAACGAGTAGCAACTAGCAGCGGGGCGTTGGCCGGCAGCGGTCGAGAGGCCGCGTTGGGCGCGCGCGGGCGGGCAGTCGTCGTGTAAGCGCTATTGGTATCGGTCGCGTTATGAACGTTATTCTCGCAGCCAGTCGCAGCACGCTAGGCGCTAGGTACTTATCGCGCGCGAACTTATTTGTCATAGTGACTTTGTGTATCTAACACGTTATTGACGTTATTGTTATATAAATTAAGACTTTTGGGACACATAACTGTTAACTGGGTATAATATCGCGCGCGACGATATTATTGTGTTAGTTCGATTAGGACTGTTATATGACACAACTAAGTCAATTAGTTATTATGTAAAAGCTATTTAGCTAAGCAAAGTTAGTGAACGAGAGATATTTTTATTTATTTATTTTTAGATATGGGAAAAACAACCGAATTCCATAAGGTCGAAAAGAGCTTGCACTTGTTTTTTTTTTAACTAGAAAACACTGTCTAGTGATCCTTAGTTAAAAAAATGAGTGCAAGCGATTTTCAACCTTATTAACATTATCATATAACGGTTTTTATTTATTTTATTTATTTTATTTATTTATTTTTATTTTTTATTCTTTGGAAAACCAACAGCAAGACAAACAAAATAATATCTAAAATATATAAACAGTCAGCCAATTAAAGGTCTTCACATATATAAAACATTATTTTAAATGTGGATAAGTGTGGACAAACCAGCACAGCAAATTAGCAAATTAGCACTTGAAGTACTTAATCTAACACTTACTACAGATCTAGACAAACCAAATGACTAACCAAACACTACGTAAAGAAATCCTCACATATTAGACGCCTCGCAGTTGCTAAACCAGAGTAATAAATATCAAACTTTTTGCTTTTACACAAATCATTAAGACTTTTGCTTGCTCGCAGCAGGAAGGAGTTTCGGCGGTAGTTAGACGAGACAGGCGGTACGCGAATAGGGGTGTAGTGTCTAGCTGACCTAGACGGGATATTGAAATTTAGTTTTGAGAGAAGCTCAGGAGAGTCAACTTTGTTCCATATAATTTTCAATAGGTAGGTTATATCTGACACTTCTCGTCTTTTAAATAAAGGAAGAAGGTGAAATTTTGAGCATAGGTTTAAGTAATCATTCGAATCATAGGGAATCCGCAGGCGGTAACATAAAAATTTTACAAATTTCATTTGAAGACGCTCAATGCGATGAATGTATTTGTCATATCGCGGGTTCCAGATCTCTGACCCATATTCCAGGATGCTTCTGACGAACGTACAGTATAAAATTTTGAGAGTTTTAATCTCTTTGAAGCTAGACGCGGTTCGCATTACAAATCCTAACGCCCTATTAGCTTTTTTGACAATATTCTCGACATGATCATCGAAGAGAAGTTTAGAATCATGCAGAATCCCCAGGTCCCGAGTTACGTGATTCCTTTGCAAGATTTGGTGTCTCAGATGGTACTGGGAAGGAACAATGCAGCTTTTTCTTGTAAATGTAATTGATGAGCATTTCGAAGGATTCAAGTCCAGTTTATTTCGTTCACAATAGTCATCCAGACACGCAAGATCGGATTGAAGATCATCAATGTCAGATGGAGAAGAGATAGCTTTAAAAATCTTCATATCATCCGCGAAACACAGGAGTTTGGAATGTTGAAAACAAGCATCTATGTCGTTAACAAATATCAAAAACAATAGAGGGCCCAAAAGCGAGCCTTGAGGTACGCCGCTAGGGACGGTAATCCAGCTAGAAATATAATTATTAATAACCACTGCCTGTGACCTGTTCATTATATAAGACGTGAACCATCTTAGAAGATCTCCACTTATGCCTATGCTTTCTAGTTTAATGATTAATAATTTATGATCTATTCTGTCGAAACATTTGCTGTAGTCCGTATACACCACATCAATCTGCATTCCCCTGTCCATGGAATCCGTAATAAAATCATTGAATAGGATAAGATTGGATGTAGTTGACCGACCCTGAAGAAAACCATGTTGAGAGCCTATAAATGATAGTTTTAAGGTTTGATAGATTTGCTTGTAAACTATCTTTTCAAATAGTTTAGCTAAAATACATAGTTTGGAAATGGGCCTATAATTAGTTACATCAGATTTTTTTCCTTTTTTATGAATTGGTGTTATAAAGGCCGATTTCCAAACTAATGGCATATTACATTCGGAAAGGGACTTCGTAAATAACATATAAACGGGCACGGAAATACTCTTAGCACACCTATATAAAAATATCGGTGGAAGACCATCCGGCCCGGCCGACTTAGATGTATCCAGTGACTGCAGTAACTTAGTCACATCTTGTATCGTTAACTGAATTTTAGAAACATTAGCCTGCGACACGGGGTTAGCCGTAGGGCAATCGTGCGCCGTAGAAGGTAATGAGAAATTAGAATAGAAAAAATCCGAGAACATGTTACAAATAGAAACACCGTCAGTTGCAGTGTTACTACCATAGTGCATGGTGTTGGGAAGACCAGATGACTTGTATTTTGTCTTCACAAAAGACCAGAAGCACTTAGGATTGTCTTTTATTGAATTTTCTACTAATAATATATAATTTTTATAACATTCATCCTCCAGACGTTTTTCTCTGTCTCTTATTAATTTAAATGTATGAAGATTTGACAAATTGTTATAGGTCTTGTATTTCTGGTGAAATTTAAATTTCTCTTTAATTACCTTCAGCAACGCAGGTGAATACCAGACCGGGTAACTGTTATCGCGACAAATTTTAGTGGGTACGTGTTTGTTAATTAAATTATTTATTTCAAGATAGAAAACGTGAAGACCAATCGATTTTATTAATATCCTCATTAATTTTGTCATAATCACATTTATTAAACATTTTCTTTAAACGAGTTGCGCGCGGTAGACATATAATATTCTCGACTGTGACGTCAATCACAATTGCCTTATGGTGTGGGTCAATTGACACTAACGGGTCATGGCATTCCCTTACAATTACCTCCGTGTTAGATAATACTAGGTCTAAAATCCTACCATATTTTGTTGTTTATTGAATCTTTAAAGTTAGTAAACGAGAATACGGCAAAAAAACAACCAAATCTTAAATGTCAATAAGGTCGAAAATCGCTTGCATCGGTTTTTTTTAACTAGAAAACATTGTCTAATGATCACAAGTAAAAAATGAGTGCAAGCTATTTTCGACCTTATTGACATTTATCAAAATAACGGTTTTTATTGAATCTTTAAGTTAGTAAACGAGAATACGGCAAAAAAACAACCGAATTTCAAATGTCAATAAGGTCGAAAATCGCTTGCACCGGTTTTTCTTAACTACAGATCACTAGACAAACTTTTCCCACCTTCACTTGTTTTTCTGACATACGTTTGTTCTTCCGAAATCGTATAATTCAATAATAGACAGTTCTAAGCCCGAAAAGTATGAAAGAAAGTTCATTAGTTCACTGCTTTATTTTATTTAAGACTAAAATGCGACGTATTATTAAATAACATTTTTGTATAGCGCGCGATCTGTCTAACGAACGACGTGTGACGTAACGTGTTACGAGATCCAACGTGCTGCATCTAACGCGCCAGCCAGCCGCCCGCACGCTTCCTGATAAATAGCGCGTTATAACATAGCGTATTTAATAGCGCGCTAGAAATCAATAGCAAATAGTCTGTAGCGTGCTGTTGCTTTAGGCGTTTTGAACAACTCTAACTAGATTAGAAATGGGAGGAAACTACAAGCTGCCAAATATCCATTTGTTTGGTATCGTATCGTGACAAGCTCCTCCCCATGTAGGTTCGCGAATCAGACCGTAACGTACACGTTAGTACTATTATATATTCTGTGACGTACGCTTACCTGAGCTTAGGGCCCGCCCATTTTTATCAAACTCGTTATCTAGATTATCTTACATGTACACATACATTATATTTTTATTCTGTGTACCTACCTACATATTCGGCTTGGCATTCTTGTATTCATACTTTCGGAGGTTTCTGAGTAGTATATAGGTAAATACTTATTCTGACTGAACAAATGATTTATTTTTAATAACAACCCCGCAAGGAATACATTATGGGCATGGGCTTAAAAAACTGAAATAGTGTCTGTCTGAGGGACCTCCATCACTTGATTGAATATTAAAAGCGATTTGATATTGAATTGGAATGCTTTGTTTTCTTTGTGTGACTGTTTGCGCTTTCTTCCTTGTTGATCGAGTCACTTATTTCGGATTGAAAATCTAGGGTAAAATTGTTTAAAAAAAAACAAAAAACCGACTTCTAAAACCTACCTCTAAAAAGCGAAAAAAAATATTCGTTATATTAAAAATACGGCTAATATAAAAATCGGCTCAGCCAAACGTAAGATAATCGCGGAGAAACATACTTAAATACGGGTCAAACTGAGAACCTCCTTTTTTAAGTCGGTTAAAAAACTACACTTATGATATCCCTCTTCCAACAAAAAAAAATATCTTATTCAGTTCATAAACAAAGAAGTAATACGACCAATCATCGAGGTAATTTACACAAAATCATACTATTTTCGTGCTTTTTTCAAAATTACTTGAAAACATTGATTAAACAAATCAATGCTTGAAAAGTACTGAACCGATTTCCAAACTTTAAAAAATGGGACCAACTTTGGAGTGTACCTAATGTAATAACGTTTGAATCATTTCAATCGGTCCAGCCGTCTTCGAGTAATCGGTGGACATACACAAAAAAAAAACAAATATACAGACGAACATAGAACCTCCTCCTTTTTTGGAAGTCGGTTAAAAACAGATGTAGTGGGGTAGGAGGGGTACTTTAGTATTTTTTCCTCTCTATAGAATAGAGGTAGGTATGGAGCTTGGAGATGTAACCCAGCATTTTAGGTCAAAATTACAATAAAAATACCAATTTTGGGTTGCAATTTTTACGGTGACCAAAATAAGATACCTAGAATCGACGTAGAGTCGACGCGGAATCACCGTCAGTGGGGGAAAAAAGCACGTGCCAGTGACGTTAATTCCACGTAATTTTAGTGATTGCAACCAGCAGGTCAACAGATAGGTCATACTTTCCACGTAAACTCTACGTCACCACGACGTGCCTTGTAGTTGCAATTACTAATTTGGTAATCATTTACCTCTTTTAAACGTAGATCGCACGTGTTTTTTACAATTTAATTACATATTTAGGTGATGTTTATATCGTTTGCGATGAAGAGTAAAAGAGACAATAATATTGTATTTTTACTCCAAAACAAAATGTCTAACTAAAAAGCTAAACTCTGTATCGGGCGGCTTTACAAGTTTCCAAGTTTTGGCGCTCATTACAACGCGGTATTATGATGAAATCTTCTGCGATGAAATTTTTTTCGCGCATTATGTTGATTTAACGTTGAAATCTGCTGATGGGCTTCAAATATATTAAAAAATTAAATTTTTTCAAGTCAAGATGTTTTTTTTTATTTTATCAATAGTTGTCATCATCTTGCCTTTGCAGTATTTAGATACATAAACCCAACTAACTATCTGAATATTAGATAGTAGAGGTGCCGTTTAACGATATTATCCGAGAAATAACAACAAAAAATCTGCGATTTGAAATATCATTTCTTCGGATTATTAAAATAAAATGGCGGTTCGACTAAAATGTTCTTTTAACCTATATATCGACCTATAGGTATCTCTAGTAGTTATTTTACGTAAGTCTGACTTATAAGTTATCACGATATAACCTTACGGTATTGCAAATACTTTACAAGTATTTTTCACTCGATTGTCGCATTTTGGTATTTACTATTGGTAAAATTTCTTTCAAAATCAGTATCAAATTCGACTTAAAATCGATGATCTAATGGTCGCTGAATAAGAAATAATTACGTAGTAAATACCAAGCAAGCACGTACAAGTATTCATGACTTATTGGACAAGGTTTCAACCGTCAATTCCACCACTTATTTCGACTAAATTTCAACTTTAATGTCCTCTACCAGATTAAGTAAAAATAACGTTTTAATTGCTATATATTTCGACGTAGCAGTTAAAGTGAGTTAGAAGTGAAAAAAAATGGTGCGTGGGACGTTATTTTTACGTGAATTGGTAATATATTCTTTAGTCTTGGACAAAAATACTTAAAATGTTTGCTGGGAATTGTTTCAAACGCAAGGCCGGTTTGGAATTAAGTACCTACCTAAAGCAACGAAAGGTCAGCAATAAAACAAACCCTACACTACACCAATCCCACGGACAAGCACATCTGCGCGCCGTATGCCAAAATACCAGCTGACCATTGCTCGCCATTGTCTTTCCACAATGTGGAAAGACATCCACAATGCAGCGGGCGGAGACATAGTAAAATCAAATAAAACAGCTGTGCGCTGAAGAATATTTTCTTCAGCGCACAGCGGTACGTCACACTGGTACCTACTTAAGCTTAGTTGACGACACCGACTCTCATACTCAGCGTTGAGACTCTGAACTCTGAACCAATCAGGAACGCCGCCTTTCTGCACAGAGAAGCAGTAACGGCTTTGTTTGTATACTTAGATCTAGTTCCTTTTCTGCAACAAGGAATAACTTACGTCTTCACAGTACCTATAGGTATAGGTTTATAACTTTTACTATGGGACCAACTCTGGAATCGCGAAAAATTCAGCTGTTTAATACATTTTGACATTTTCGTTATTAATTTTTGCTTAGAGATGTTTCGAAGGCGAAGCGATAACGAAGATTTGCCAATGTTACTTTGGCTAGACCCTCTGGTCTGGGGGCTAATTGTCTAATTTCAAAATCTATCGCAATCGCTTTCAGGATGTGATATATTGATGCTTCTTTTTGGCACAAATATAAACAATAGTAGCCCGTTCCAATACCTATGTGATAGATTGAAAATGAGCCTCTTGACCGGCGGTTTACTATATTAGATATAGTTTCTCTGTCTACGATCACATTAGAGTTTGTTGTTTGATCACCGAATATTTTTTCGTCAGTTATTTGATAATAAATACTTTAAAAGGCCTAGGTTACCCATACTTACCAAAAATTCAAAGCATAATAAAATTTTCTAACGATTGTCCGTAACCATTATTCCTGCGGCAATGTTTTGAAACGCATGATGGTATTTCAGTATAGTTTCTGACGTGACGGGTTGTTTATCTTTAGCCACATTTACGATCGCGAGATGAATTATTACCAGCTACTAAATGACAGCCTGTCTCCGGCGACCAAATAAAACTGACATAAAGCTAAATACGAATTTTGTCCACGCTCGATCATTATTGAGTTTCGGCAGATGGTAATTCAGGTTATGAAAAAGACACATTTGGACATCTTCGCTATCGCTTTGCAGTAGATAGATTTGACACTAAAAAAATCGTTGGTTAGCGAAAACATACCTAAGACAATTGTGCCAATCCCACTCATCTTTTAAAAGCGAAGCGATACTTAGGGATATTAGGGATATCAAAGATTTGCAAATGTGGGATAGCCTAAGAAGCTATTATTAGCTATATATAGGTAATATAATTGGCACAGCCAATACATTTAACTTTACAACTTCTAAAAATTTTGGAAAAGGAAACAGTAGGTAGGTAATAGCCGAATAATGGTAGATAGGATAGGGTCCATATAGGGTCCATCAAACTTATCAACTTTTACTATGGGACCAACTCTGAAATTGCGAAAAATATCTGTTTCATAGATTTTGACATTTTCGTTATTACCTATTAATTTTTGTATGAAACTGCAGATTTTCTTTCTGATTTTTTTGATGTTTAATGACTATTTTTTGTCAAAAGTAAAACACATTTTAAAACTAAAGTCTGACTAACAGTCATTCAATAAAGATTAACGCTAATAAGAAAACTTTCCTACGGTGGTACGGTGATAAAATCTGTGAGCAAAAGGAAGTTCTCATAGTATACGATAAGCAAAAACAACGATAAGTCTCAATACATTACTTATTTACGAAAAGAGTGGTCAAGTCAAGCGCAAGGGCAAGTCAGACTTGAAAGGAGGATGGGCAGAATGGGACAGGGTTCCAATAGTTAAGCTTGTAGTGTCTGTCGTTTCAAAGGTCTCATCAAGAAGAACAACTTTTACTATGGCCACTAGTCACAGATCTGAGGGCCTAGCCAAAGTAATATTGGCAAATCTTCGTTATCGCTTCGCTTTCGACACATGTATGGGATTGACATAAGATGACATAAGGTTTCGTCAAAGTAGAATCAACAATCGAATTTTAAAACGTCAAATCCATACATAATTCGAAGCGAAGCGATAACGAAAATTTGCAAATGTTACTTTGGCTAGGGGGGCTGGTTAGATTCGGACATATAGGTACATACATAATTCGTATTTTTCTCGAACATCATTATCTAACAACATAAAAAAGGCACCTAGGTACTTAGGCATATTTGTATTGTATTATACTTACTTACTCTACTCGTAATTTGTATGTATAAAAGGCATTTATTATTTCTTAAGATTTATTATGAAACTTGCAATTCAAGTTTGTAACAATAATAAGTATAAACTAGTTCATATAAATGTTGTACTAACTCCGATTAACTTAAAAAAACAATTCTCATTTATAATGTGAAAAGCTAGGTATGTAAGTAACTATAAAGATTGGTGTTTAGCCACTTTCTAGTAATCATAATTCAGGATACACCTATAATATAATTAATTATGCCACACAAATGACACAATATTGTGCACAGCAGTTCTAGATTACCTAGCTATAATTTTTATGAATATAAAAAAAAAACCAATTACCTACTTATAATTCCAATAAGCTTTCATTTTTTCTATAAATTTGTAAGATAATTGGTCCACATTTTAGTACTACTTAGTAGGTACTACTTACTTTTATCACAATCAAATAATTCTTTATCTTAATCATAAAGAGTAAACTTTGCCATAGCGTAGACCCCTGGGGCATAAAAAAGTTATAGGTAGTTTTCTAAGATATGTTGTCCTTAAAAGGCTGCCAGCTACAAGGATATCCATATCACGCATTTTCTATCAATTTCCAACAACAACTTTGTAATTAAGTAACTCTAAATTAAAGCTAATGTTACTAAAGTAAATGGAATATTGAAAGTTTTGTGCGCATTCTACATCACGTTTGTCCATTGGTCCAGTCGCCCTCCATCCGCCAGACGGAGAAGGCGTAGCTGAGCTTGTCCTGCGCGAGGTAGCGGCCGTGCTCGGAGCCCGCGTCGCTGCCGCTGTCGCTGCCCGCCGCCGCCGCCGCCTCGCCGCTCGACAGGATCTGGTACAGGAACTCGATGTAGCGCGTCGCCAGCTGCAGCGTCTGGATCTTGGACAGCTTGTCGCTCGGCAGCGACGGGATGATCTGCCGCAGGCTCGCGAACGCCTCGTTCAGGCTCTGCGTGCGCTGCCGCTCGCGCACGTTCGCCATCACCCGCTGCACCTGCATCTCCTCGAAACTCGCCGACTTCTTCTTCGACGACTTCGAGCGTTTCCTCGCTCTTCTTTGATCTTCTGATTCGACCACGTTCTCATCTGTCGATAACCGATACGCGGTTCCCAATTTGGGCATATCATTGTCCTCGTAGTAAGTTTGCATACCGTCCTTAGAATTAGAGTCATCAAAGTAGAAATTTCTAGAGTATTGCCTTTGGTACTGGTCATAAGGAGGGTACTGTGATTGCGGATAATCCCGATCATTGCCGTCGATCGATATATTGGGAGGCCACGGTTGGTGTGACGGCCTCTCGGAGCCGTTACTTAGGTCCATCAAATGTGTCGGTGAGGAAGGTGCGAAGCTTGACGGTTCAGCATGTCGATTAACCTCCACAGGTGCGTATGGATAGTAGTTGTCGTTATCACGGTAGTCGATGTCAACTTCACGCTTGATGGATACCGGCAGATGGTCATTGGGTTCGTAGTTCATGTTGTCGCGGGGGGCACGGGCGGAACTGGGGCGCGCGGGCGTTCGGCATGCGTGTGGCGGTGGGCGCGGGCGGACTGACTGAGGGAGATCCTGCCTGCCGTTGCCGTCCTCTTCATTGACAAGACACAAAAAATAGCCGCTCCGCTGCGCTTGCGCCTCCCAGAGCGCCGCCTCCTGCGCTAACCGCGCGTGTTAGACAGAGATGGGTAAAATGGCCAGACTGATTGTCCTTGTTTATCTTGTCCGTCATTTTCGTATTTACTACATGCATGTATAGGTAGATACATCGCCGTAACCGATCGCTTCAATGATGCTGCATCCTGTTACCTACTCGATGAATGGTTCAGAACACTGAAAGGAATAATTATTTTTCCTTTATTACTTCTTATTATGAATTATGATCCGATAAACGTCTTTCCTTTTTAGTTTTTTTAACACTCGCTGATGTTGCAATTAATGGAACTAACCATTTTAAACTATTTAAGTATACCAAAAAAAATTAAAAATTCATTTCTTGAAAAGGAACACATCCCATTCAAGCGTTAATGCTAATAAAAATATGAAACATGAAATTCGGCGCCAAGGGTGGCTGTTTTTTGTGGTGCCGCGTCGTCCTGGCGGCGGCGGCGGTCGGCGCAGGCGCAACGGTTCCTAAAATATCCTTGACGCAATCGAACTACGGACGGAGGCCGCGGTCCCACGCCGAGCGGCCGATCCTTGCTGCGATATTATAAATATTTAATTTATTTATCTCATTTTCAATAACAGTGTCTGTTTAATGTAAGTTCTTGATAGCTGGCTGATTGAAACCAGTTTCGGCACTGAAATCATCTCTGGATTAGTCGCAAGATCAGATAGAATGTTGTTGCTTGCCTATTATGTTAGTTAGTTGAGTTTATCTAGATCTTAAATCTTTCATTTCTTTATTGATTATAGGTTTGCATTAATTTTAAATCTCTTTTTATGTAAATCTATTCTACTATTATAAATGTGAAAGTATGTGGATTTGGATGTGCGTTCCTCAATCACGCAAAAACTACTGAACGGATTTGTATGAAATTTGACACACAGATAGTTTATATTATCTTTAGCTTGGATTAAAACGTAGGATACTTATTATCCCAGTCAAAGGTTCCCTAGGGATTTTCCGAAGTCCACGCGGACGAAGTCGCGGGCGGAAGCTAGTAATCAATAAAGTTTAATGTTTTGAAGCAGAAATTAAGCAGGCTGAAAAAATTATAAAATAGTTTGAGAAGAAAATGTAATTAAATGGTTAAACATATGGGAGATATAATATAACATAACAGAGAAATATTTTTTATTTGTATGGAAAAATGTAAAATGATAACCCTAGACGCAAATAGACTATTGTATTGGATTCGGTCTAGGGTTGTTACCACAGATAAATATACTAGTTAAAAGTTGCTACTATGCAGTTAACATAAAAAGAAAGAAAAAAGGTGGTGGTTTTTAGGGTTTATAGTAATTTTTCGATATTGTATTGTATTTGCATGGTACTGGTACTCTATCTACCGTATTCGGCTTTATAGGCTTATAATATTATAGCAGGCTTGCTACCAAACATACGGTAAAAATAGGGGAACAAGTTATTATAGCACAGTCGCCCGTAGTACATTTAAATCATATATATTGTTTGCCTTTGTGATACTTATAAGTAGTTATTTATTTCGCCATTTTAGATACTAAAACCTAAGTTTTACATATCTCAACCCGCCGAAACCTATTTTAGGTAGGTAGGTATATGATATCCAAAAGATTTTATTTTTTATTTTTCGAGGTTACCACATGGTTTAGCTATTGTCGTGTTCTACAGCTTTGTTTGATTGCCACTGATAATATAATAATATAATTATTAAAATATAATTCTTAATAGTCGGGGGCCTACCCACGGACGGCGCTCCGTGGGTAGGCCCCCGACAAAGTGGACCGACGATCTGGTGAAGGTCGCGGGAAGCCGCTGGATGCGGGCAGCGCTGGACCGATCGTCGTGGAGATCCTTAGGTGAGGCCTATACCCAGCAGTGGGTGTCGTGCGGCTGATATGATGATGATGATGAATACTTAATAATTATACTTAACCTCGAAAAATAAAAATATATCACTTTTGGAGATCATATAAAATAGGTTTAGGCGGGTTGCGATATGTAAAACTTGGGTTTTAGTGTCCAAAATGGCGTAATAAATAACTAACTATATCACATCACAAAGGCAAACGGTAACTCTTTTTTCGTGATTTAAATGTACCAGGGCGACTGTGCTATTACGAGAATAATGATGTTGCTACGTACGACAGTATCTACGTTATTATTAGGTTCATTATCTGCGTTACCGTAGCGTTATAAATAAATTTAATTGATTTTGTTTTAACCAACCCAGATACCTACGAACATAAAGCTTTAGGTTGTAAAATATAACTACCATTAGGTACCCTTCCCTTGGACGATTATAAACCACAAATATCATATCGAAAGAACTAAAGTGCACAAATAGACTCCAAATAATTGAAGAATAGGTTTGCCATTTAGACTTGTTCGATTAAAGATTGAGCGATTGAAGTTTCAAAGACGCCCAAGTCCCGCCGCGGCTGAACGGACGGAACCACCTACTAAACTTATCAACGCCCGCCGCTAGTTATCAAAGCGAAAAGCTTATTTTCGCAAGCGTTTCCAATAAAATAAGACAGAAATATAGCCTTTAATCGAGCAGTTATTGCTCCATAATTTAATAATGTTATTATAAGTACCTATTCCATAAGTACGAGGACCATTTCAACGCCAAACCATTATTATTTCTCTGTGGCCAAACTGCAAAATAACTATTTCGGTCTTCATTAAAAAAACTCTGTAGTTCTTCATATCGCAGATAATTATCACAATCCATGTTTAAATAGGTACCTATACCTAGGCCTCATTTTGTTCAGGTCAATCACATCACATATTGGTTTTATGTAATCCATTCTCAAGGAAATCATGTCAAAATTCGAAACTTTCAGTAGGTACTTAACCATGTCGCTGGCGGAAGTATTGTAGCATCATTTTTAACATTGGCATTGCTATAGCTTATCCTTTCTCTGAAAAGTATAGTCTAGGTAGTTACCCATACAAAACAGGGCGTCATCAGAGAATCAGTCGGCCGCGAAGAAAACGCCACACATGTGTTGCATCTGCGGAGGTGAAGCTGGCGGTAGCTATAGTAAGGACATAAACTTGATCAAACAGAATTGGAATTGACTTTTTTATACCTATCTAATCACATCACATTATCTACAAGTACCTACCTAGGGTTGCCTGCCACGGTTGCCAGCTCCCGTTTTGTATTGTAGATGATTTCTTAGTAGAAATTATAGGACTAGACTGAATTTTATAGTCAGGGTCACGACTCACGACCTACTAACTAATGAGTTTATTTTTTATCTAAAAAAAAGGACGAAGTATAGGTAGTCCATAAGGGACACTATCTATATTTAGGGCTGAAAATGACGACGTTCTTTAAATTACATGTCGTCTATAAAATTCAGAAAGCTTGCAATCATAAAAACAAGTATTGGTGAAGAAAAATGAAAGTCAATAAAAACTCATATAACAAAACTAAGTAGGTAGGATAAAATAGGAGAATTCAAAATGCTTACGTTTATGAATAATATAAAACGATAAAATCAAGCTCAAAACTCGAAAATATGAATCATATTTCATTTGAAAGTTATGCTTTTCCCAACAAATTACAACTAATTGATTGATTTTCCATAGTAAAAATTAAGAAAGCAAATTCCAGAAAAGGTGAGTAGGTAGGTTCTTACCTATTTCTACCGTTATTGAAAAACGACACACAAGTTAGAAGTTTCAATAAAATTAACCACAAATCAAAGTTATAAGAACTAGGTAAGTATATTAATGGAAAAGTCGTTATCTAACAACGGATTACATTACATTGAATCAACAAAAATTCTGTGAAAAAATACAAAAGGATTAAACTAGTCCCGACGAGCTCGTTAGTCCTATTATTCAAAGTGCAGGTGTTCGAAAAACAATAATTAATAGAATCGGTGTAAATTATTCTTGCATTTATAGACAATACTGTTCGTTATCAGTTTAGAGCTCAGCAGGTAGCTCGACTATGGATACAGCACACGTGTGACGTATTTTCTTCAGCAGCGCACAGCTGCGGAGGCCTCACAGATGTTTTATGGCGTCGAGAATTTCCAAATGTAATATTTATCCTAATATTGCCGTTTAGAGCCTAATCTCCGTTGCATTGTGGAGAGACAATGGCCAGCGCTGGGCAGCGGATATTTTGGCATACGGCGCGCAGATGTGCCCGCCCGTGGGAACTCTGTTTGTTTTATTGCTGACCTTTAGTTGCTTTACTGCTGAGAAACTAATAAAATTATTCCAATGTATTTATAGACAAGTTAGCTTTCTTTTGTCATTCAGGCATTACGGAAACGACTGGGCAAAGTCAAATGAGTCCGCTTTACAGAGAATTTTAAATACAGTTACCTACATTATCTTTTATACTTACACTTTTTTCTTTGGTGATTTCTTCGGTGATTCAACTTCCTCCTTTCGTCGATTCATAATATTTTTATCATGAGCTATACAGAAACACATTTTATACGTCTTATAAACGCAGCTTCCTTCCTTAGAATAATAACACCTAGAAGCAGACACCTCGTATATATATATAAAGTGAGGCAACTAAAACGGAGCCATATCATCTAGCTCAGTTTTCAGATTTACATATAAGTAGATATCTTTCATACATTAGGGTACCAAATCGAAACTAAAATCCAATAAAATAGTAACTAATCCCCTAAATGTAGGAAAATTAAAACTGTTTCGCCCTTATATGTACGATTAGGCAATATTATTAAGGATATAAATCTGAAAACTGAGCCATTTTAGCTCAGTTTAAGTAACCTCACTTTTGCCGATGCGCTTTGTAGGGAACTATCGCTAGATTTTAGTCATCCTTACCACAGAATACATAATATACTAAAATTGTCACCTTTTGAAAGCGATAAAATGCCATTTCATAGGATGGGTAGGTAGCTCAAAGCTCTGCCTATGTCTACATCACTTAACCGCTTTTTCTCACTTATTTATTATCTAAAGCAGGTGTCATGTCGAGCACAAAAAGCTCAAAAATAAACCACAGAGCTGTAAAACTGTAAAGAAAATAAACTTTGACTCGGTAATCTGGTTATTCGAACATCTGGGCTCACTAGGGGATGGGAAAGTTTATCTTTACCTCACATTAAAGGAGATTAACTAAAGTACGCAATAACACCTACACGGTTAAGTACCTATAAGTGCCAGTTTACAAGTTTTTATAAAAGGTAGTACCTACGCACTTTAAGTATGTGCATTGCGTACCTATCTAAGCTTATTTTTATTTTTAACCGACCGTACGCAATAACACCTACACGGTTAAGTACCTATAAGTGCCAGTTTACAAGTTTTTATAAAAGGTAGTACCTACGCACTTTAAGTATGTGCATTGCGTACCTATCTAAGCTTATTTTTATTTTTAACCGACCTCATAAAAAAGAAGGAGGTTATCAGTTTGGTTGTAGATATGTAGATTAACCTGAACATTTAGGTAAATAGCAACTTCCTTATTTTGATAAAGCAGTTTGATTTCCCCTAGCGTTTCAAGCTTATTTTAATTAATTTGTTAATTTTCATGTACTTAAGCCTACAAATTGTATTTCAGTTTTAAAAACACTTTACTAAGTAGTTATCAATGTGATCATAGGTAATCTTAATGCCTATTTGACGGCTAAAGTAAACATAAAATAACATCTATATTTTTTTTTCATGTAGATGTAGCCAATCAGAAATGTAGAGTAAAATCAATGTGAGAACTGAACTCGGCTTCTTCACCTAAGTATGATTTTTTCTTCATAATTAGTAAATTATATTAGACATGCATATTATTAAGCAATATCGCAATAAATCTGTGATTACCAGTGATGTAATTATTTATGTGAGAATCGATTGAAACGATGCTTTACGAAGCGATTTCTCTATTTTTTACATAAAGGCGCACCGAGCCGCCACTAGCGTAGTGCCGCCAATCAATAAATCATTAACAACGAAATAATTTAATAAAACTCTGAAAAATATGATTACTTACCTATAAACTATTTTTGTATGCGTCTTTTTATTTGTTTAAATGTGTTGTGTAGTTATAATCAAGAAAACTGCCAGGTCATGTAGGTATATATTTTTCAGAATTTTATTAAACATACCCAATGATATTAAACATACCTAAGTACCTACCTACCTAGTTATTTCGTTGTACTTAATGATTTTTTATTATGAGAGAGGCTCGATGCGGCTAACTAATCTAACCTCTTGAGAAAAAAGACAAGTTCCGTTCACACACCTATGAAAAAACATAGCACTTGTCATGAAAGTTGCCGACGAACTTAAAAAGATACTGAAATCGTTTCACCATTTAGATAATAAGATAACGTTAAAAAGGTTCAGACAAGTTTACACTGGCTCTACCTACATGAAAGTAAACTTCTAAGTGATATTTAATAAAGAAAAAAAATCAAGATTTTTTGTGTAGAGTCTAGTGTGGTACCTAGGTACCTTATACCTAAAACATAAATGGAATTTACGAATTACCCGTTCCAACTTTGTTCGGTCGGTAACTTGATAAAGCACCACCTGAAATAATATTATACCTAACCATCCTTCATAACTTACAATTGAAATATCCTTATTTCACAATACAATCTACAATCCTTTGTAGCACGCAGAACTAGAATAAAACAAGTAACATAAACGTATGTTACAGGTTAAGTGCCGATTATGTAATCGGCACTTAACCTGTAACATACGTTTCGTTAGCAAATCTAGTCTTCAATTTAGGAATCCTATTTAGGGTTGCCACCCATATTTGACAGTAAAATATTGTATAATGAGTTCGATTTTAACAGTGAATTTACACTAATAGAAAGGTAAATATTGTTTATGATTTTTTTATTTTAGATTCTATCTTTATGTATGTTTGATAGTTTACGAAAAAATATAGGTACGTAAAGTTTTACAATACTAAAGAAATAAAAAATACAATACTAAGAGAATTTATCCATTTCAAGAGAGACAACCCCAATTTGATTACTAGATTGCGGCTTTTTTTCTAAATCCGTAATGGCGACCGTGCCCTACCTTGTAAAGTAAATACGTTTGAAAGATGATGGACAGACGATCAACATGGCCGTTATTGCCGTCCTTTTCTATCGCACGCGGCTAGCGTAGCGGCCCGGCCACAGGAGGCGGCGCGGCGCTCTGGGAGGCGCAGGCGCATCGGAGCGGTTTATTTTTTGTCTCTCGTCTCGTCAATGAAGGAACGCGCAGGACCTCAGTCAGTCCACCCGCGCCCACCGCCGCATGTCGTTCGCTCCTGCCTTCAGGCAGTGCAACACTGCAAACCATCACAACATGAACTATGATACAAGTGATCTGCCGGTCTCTATCAAGCGCGAAGTCGAAGAGTATCCCGATAATAATGACTACTATTACCCATACATTCCATTGGAAGTAAAAGGAAAGCCTGAAGCGATTTACGTGACCTCCTCGCCTGCACACCTTATGGATTTGAGCAGTGCATCAGAGCGACCTCCACATCAACAGTGGTCTCCCAACATTTCCTTCGACGGCACACAGACACAGTACCCGACGTACTCCGAACAGTACCAGAGACAATATGCAAGAAATATATACTACGATGATTCCAATTCGACGGAAGAATTTCCATTACATTGTGAGAATAACGAAGGACCAAAGTTAGGATTAGGAACCGTTTGTCGATCGCCAGCAAAAAAGAAGGGATCCGAAACAGAAGTACAGAGAATAGCGAGGAAGAGGAAGAAGAAGTCGGCGTGTTTCGAGGAGATGCAGGTGCAGCGGGTGATGGCGAACGTGCGCGAGCGGCAGCGCACGCAGAGCCTGAACGAGGCGTTCGCGAGCCTGCGGCAGATCATCCCGTCGCTGCCGAGCGACAAGCTGTCCAAGATCCAGACGCTGCAGCTGGCGACGCGCTACATCGAGTTCCTGTACCAGATCCTGTCGAGCGGCGAGGCGGCGGCGGCGGCGGGCAGCGACAGCGGCAGCGACGCGGGCTCCGACCACGGCCGCTACCTCGCGCAGGACAAGCTCAGCTACGCCTTCTCCGTCTGGCGGATGGAGGGCGACTGGACCAATGGACAAACGTGATGTACTTGTAATCTTAGTTAAAAATTCCTCCGCTATTTCCATCGAACACGTGATTTCTTGTGAATGTTTATGCCCCCACGCGAGTTGTGAATTATTAAAAGACATTTAAGACGTTATTTTTAAAAGTGATAGTTATGTTATAAAATAATTTGTAAGTACAAAAATTAGATGTATTGAAACTAGATTTAACTGAATTATTATTTTTAATTAATTTCCAAAATACCTACTTGGAAAAATTATACAGCTAAGTGCCAAAAATCAAATGTAATTTTGTAATAAGTAAATACGGTTCCAAGACCAATAAGCCATAAAATTACAATTCCATTAATATAAGTACTACGTTATTTTGAATATCTTAATTGTTTTTTTTAACATCCTGTTTTATATTTAGTTTTTTGTATAGTTTTTCAAATCATTGAACTACCGCGCTGGAATCATTCAGGATGACTACAAAACAAGTGCTAAGTGTAAGTTTAATATATCTCCTCTACAGATGAGACGCATTGTTCTTGATTCGACGCTTCCATATAAAATCGTTAAGAGGGTTACTGAGCTACCAATATAAATACAACTAGCGCCGCCAGTGGAAAAAAAATAATGCTTAAATAAAGACGAAATTGTGAATTGTGTTCTTATATTGTACTCCGAATAAGATTTGTGGTACGATTTATCGCTTAAACAATATTTTCTAGTCTGTCGTTTAGATTAATCGAGTTTTATTGCTAAAAGTGGCCACTTTTAGCAATAAACTAAACGACAACTGAACGACAGGTTATAAAATATTGTTTAAACGATAATAAGTAGCACAAAGCTTCTTAGGAGTACACTAGAAGAACACAATTCACAATTTCGTCTTTATTTAAGCACTACGATTTTTTTTCCATTGGCGGCGCTAGTGTAGCGCAGTATTGATTGCACTCCTCTTCTAGTCAAAATTAACTTTAAGGTTCCACGTCCATCCTTACGTTCCAAAAGTACATTTTACATTCCTCCGTCACATACAAATTACACAAAAAAAATATTTTTAAGGCGCTCATTTGATTTTTATAATAATAAATTTACCAATATCGTCATTTTTTCCATAAGTTTACCAAACTATAAAAGACAAGTTCACGAGGCGTTATCACAGTTATTGCTACACAAAACTAAATAAAATAAAATAAATAAATATTAACGCAATACGCAGAATAAAGTTTATATTCTAAAAAAATGATTTTCCTCATGAAAAAACTTTAATATCCGTAGTAAAGGAAATAAAAAGCCCTCCCCTCTATTACATCACGTTAAGTTTAAGTTTATTTAAAACGACACATTGCAAATCTAAAATTAGGTTTGCAGCTTGCTTCGACTTCCCAAGTAATGGATTGTGAAGAGAAGGCACGCCGCCTTCTTATACTCGTCTCACTATAAACGATGAACAGAATGGATCTTTCCTTTCTATAAATGGAATGACATTTTTTTTCACTATAACAACTCCTAAAAGTTTGAAAAGAACTTACCGTTCGGGCTCGTTGTCATGAAAACAAACAAAAATACTTTTTTTCACAGAAGGGGTAAACGTTTTATGGGAATACTAAATAATATACTAGAAAACAATTGTGAATGCAAAAATCTCAAATTAAAAAAAAAACGTTTTATTGGAGTTGAAAAAAACTTTCATTGACAAGTAGATAAAAAATTGGAAAGAGTTGCGGACGAAAACAAATGTTTTTTTATATCATTCATAAGACTATCGCCGATTTTTGGCTTGATACAAAAGACAAAACAACAAAAACACCATGTTTTTACATATTAAGCTCATTTATTATCAACAATCTTATAACGACGAGTAATTATTTCATTCATTCAACGCATTTGGCAGGTTTGAATAAATTTGGGCTATTTAAGGCGACATTATAATATGTAACACAAGCACCACTCCCGCAAAAAAATAAAATAGTTACCGTGTAAATACACAGTTTACTGTAAACCTAAGCTGAGGGGTCCCCTCGCAAATATCAATTGTTATTTATTATTTATAAACAAGTGACAAATAATTGTTTGAAGTTTTAGTGGCGAAAAAAGCTAAAAATGGCAATGGTTTTGTTTTTCGTCGAGAAAAACCGCACCAAATTATCTGTCACTTAGTTTGTGTGTTTATAAAGAACTATTTATATATTATTTTATAGTAGCGAGAGGACCAAACAGCTTGGATTTTTAATAAACTGTATATTTACGGTAATATTTTTTGCAGGTAGTGGCGCTAATGTCGTCATAATAAAACTGTTTTCTATTTAAGAATTTACTTCCAACAAAATTAAGTGATTAATAAAAGAAACAAAAAGATAATTTATTCATATAAATTTAAAAATCAAAATTTAAAATCATTTGAAACTTGCCTTAGGCTTTTGTCTTTTTACCCGACTGCAAGAGGGTTATGTTTTTTTTATCTGCATTTTTCTAACGCGCTTAAGGGTGTATCGTGAGATTCGCGAGTCCACAAGCGCCGGTAATAAAAAAATCATTACTACTAAATAACTGTTTAATAAAATTCAGAAAAATATAAATATGCTAGTATTAGGTATAAAGTATTTTTGTATGCCTTTATTTATAGTTTAAATCTGTATGTAGTTAAAATCTGGATTAACGCCTAAAGTGGCCACTTTTCAGAATTTTACTAACCATTGTTATTTCGTCGTAATGATTTTTTCTTGATTGGCGGCGCTAGTGGACTCACGATGCACCCTTAAAGCATTTCGTACTCTTTCCCACTAAACAACTACTATTCAAACATGTTATATATAACTTAAAAATATTTTGTCTATGTGACAATTATGTAAACCAATATATACGAAATATATTTTCTTTTGCAACTGATGTGTTTTAATTCATGATTTTTAAGAACACCAAATAATCACATAGGTAAAAAATATTTAAAATATGTAGCATGTAATATAAAACACCAAGTAGATATTTATATATTAGCACAACAATCTTTATAATTATTGTCATCTCATTACTTTTTGTTTTGTTTTGAATTTAGGTCATTATAAAAAAAAATATCAAATACAATGCCAGACCTTTAATATTCCCGCAATTTTAACATAAGTAACTCAGATACAGATTTTGTCTATTCACACATATTTAATTATATATTTACACGTTTTTTTATTTACAATGTGTCAGTTGTTATGTCAAGTTCATGTATCTGAAAAGAGAGAATGATTATTTTTAATAGGGATGTTGACTAATGAATAAAATAACGAAATACTAATAAAAATCGTAAACATATTAAACTTTTAGAGTAGCTTGTATACCTCTTGGTTTTATATATTGCATATTATTTGTTTTATGACCCTTCAAAGTTGGGTGGACAAGTCCATTTAAAAAGTATAAAATTTATTAAAATAAATGATACCTTTAATTAGTCCGTAAAATGTATAGCAAATTTGTCGAAGAAACCATTTTGATAAACACAATATTTAATATAGCTGCTGAACAAATTTCCTATGCGTTGCATACAAACTTGCAAGGCGTGACGTCATAACGTGCAAGCCATTAGTATGGAGCGTTTTTGATCGAGTCCATTTGTGTGCATTTCACACTGTGATATCTCGGGCAGTTTTCATGCTAGCGAATTAATTCTTTTACCAATGTTTCTTTTTTTGAGAGGTAATTTATGTAACATAAAATAAAAAAAATAGTCAACATCCCTATTGTTGTTAAATATTATTAAATGTGAATTATTTCCTTATTTGAATACTTTGATACGACTAAGTATTTACGTGACATTAAATAACAAATCACATCCAGTTTCTGATTTCTGCACTCCCTTGGCAAGTTTAAAAAATCTGTCTTTTAAAGTTTGTCTATGGTTAAACTGACAGTGATTTTAAGATAACTTTATACCCTAAATATTGGTAGATTTAAAGTGGAAAACGGGTTTAATAATGAATATAAATAAATTATTATTAATTATATACTCACTTCTGGTGTAATGATTTCTTCGTCATTTTCTACGTTATCTTTAGACACCCAATCCTCCTGCTGCTGGCTTAACAAATCTGCCTGTGTGAATAACAAATAATGATTATTCTTATATTTGTATGATTCTTCCATTAAAAAACGTAGAAATAAGCAATAGGCGATATTGTTTATTCACACGTAAATTCGAAAGTTAAATCAAAATTCGACGCTATAGTTGTTTCACACACACAAATGGAATTTGAAACGTCGAATTGAGAGTTTTACGACAGAATATATTATAATAGTATACGTAGATCTCATCTTATATAATGTTTATGTCAAAAGTTGTCGAAAATTTTAACCCAGAAATTGAATCACGAATTTTCTGCTGATGGTGTTTCGAAAGTCAAAAGTTAAGTCTCAAATGTAATGTTGGCACTTTACATCGCTATTCGGTATTCGCGTTTTATTGGACTTTGTTAGCTAATATTCGGACTAAACACGAACACACCGTCAACGTCCCGGTTCGTCATCAATACGAGTGTTCGTGTATTTGCGTATTCGTCTTTTTCGTGAAACTAGGCGAATAATAAACGAATAGTCACTTCACTCGTGTCGAATTTGGGCGAATAATTCGATTTCATTCCAATAGCGATGTGGAGTGCCATTCCTGGATGCCTAGTAAGTCATGTCGAAAATTAATAGTCAAGTTAGGTCGAAATTCGATAGTTGACTCACTCAGTCGAGCAAGCGCATGAGGGATGTCATGTGTCGGTTGAGACGGAGCTACGCGACAGAAAGAGAGCGCTTCTCTTTCTGTATTGTATTGTAATTTTAAATTGCACTTTATTCTTCGATCAAGAATATCCTAGATAAAGCTTCACGATCTAAAACAGTACGCAAAAATGCCACCTCAAAGTAGCGTCCCACATACAAACTTGGCGCTTATTTTGTACAGAATCACCTCTTATTTTGTACAAACTCACATTTTACATCACTTATTTTGTATAAAATAAGCTTATTTTAAACAAAAAAACATCTTTTATCACTTACTTTGTGCAATATAATCGCCCAGTTTGTAAGTGGGACGCTATTTGAGGTGCCGTTTTAGAGACTCTGACCGGACATCTAGGGTATTCTTGATCGAAGACTTTATTGCTGTGTTGCGAGAGTAGCTTATTATTTTCTGCGCGCAGTTGGACTTTACGTTTAGTAACTACTATCAGAGAATATACAGGGTCACTGGAAATATGACGTATTCCTGCTAAGGGGTTATAGATGAGGTCAAAACAAATATTTTTTGCTATATAACCTAGTAACTAAGCGTGCATAATATTTTAAAAACATCACCATCTGTTTAGCTTTCAGTTGAGGTATAAAACTTAATAGTAACTTTAATAAAAAAACTGATTTTAAGAGTCAAGTAATGGCAGTCCCATTTCACGTAGCAAAAATTTCCTACTTCGAGCGCTTCGGAGGGGACTGTATTATCCTACTTTTACCATAAATGTGAAAGTTTGCTTGTTTCGATGCTTTGTTAATCAATCACGCAAAACGGCTGAAATTTGGATGAAATTTGGCACACAGATAGTAATTATAAGCCGGATTAAAACATAGGATGATTCTATTATATATTCTGTGGTAGAATATCAAGTGATTTATTCCTTACCTGTGCTTTTTCACTGGCAGCGTTCAATGTGGCCGTGTCCACGTCCTGCTGGTGCACTTGCTTCACGTGATCTTTGAGCGCGAATGCTCGCGCGTAGCTCGCGCCGCACAGTGAGCACGAGAACTTCAAGTTGTTCTGGCGCGCGTGCGTTTCTGTGTGCACGCGGACTGCGTATAGGGACGCGAACGGCCTAGCAATAATAAAAATTAGCTTTTGAAAAGGGGAATTTATAAACGCACTTTAAAAATAATGCTACACACATTAAAATGTTTAGCTATAAAATTAATTGAATGAACTTTAAAAATAATGGTTTGCACTATAAATATGCTTAGCTTTAAAATTAATTGAATCAAATATAAAAATAATGATTTCCACTGTAAATATGCTTAGCTTTAGAATTATTACTTTTCACTATACAATTTAATTTTATAACATCTATTACAAACTTCAACCTCAACAGCAAAAATTGGACACTTTTGCCTACTACAACAAACTATATTTTACTGAGGTTATTATTTGTAAATAAACTATAGAACCTCAGCTTCAACCGGTAAGTATGAATTTTCTAAACCTATACATTATGTACCTACTTAGCGAGCAATTAATTATCAACTACTTACGTACACATCACTACACAATAAGTACTTACTAAAGCTTGACTAAAGTTATAAAATTAAATTGTATAGTGCAAAGTATTATCTAAAGCTAAGCATATTTACAGTGGAAATCATTATTTTTATGGTTAATTCAATTATTTTTAACTACTCTCTACTTCAATTCGATTTCAACATAGCTAAAGTGCAAACCATTATTTTTGTAGGTATTTTAAGTTGTCTATGAAATTATTACTTTAGTGTATATTTATTTTGTAAATTTGGTTCATGATTATTTAAGTGATAATATTATATTAAAGATCTATTATTATTTTAAAGTGCTTAAGTACTATTTTATAGCTGTTTTCATCAAATTTAAAGTGCTATTAAATACATCCCTTTTGAAAATATTTTTATTTAAGTTTTGGTAGGTAAAACCATGGTCTCAGAAAACGGGTCTGGAATTCCGGGCGATGCACAGTCATATACGTCACTATGCAGTTGCGCGACTTTATAGTAACAAGCAAAGAATCAAGGTTTTTTTCTGTCACACTCATTACAAAATTATTATAGTGCATTTTGATTGTGAACGTTAAAATAGCGCATGATTTAAAAATAAAAAAAGTATCTCACCTGTTACAGTGCGTGCAAGAAAATGGTTTAGTATGAGAGTTCTTATGTCCAGCCAACTGTACAGACGTCTTGAAAGCTTTCGGGCAGAAAGGGCACTTGTATTTGCGCACGTCGGAGTGCGTGAGCAGGTGGTGGTTGTACACGCTGTGCGCTTTGAACCTAAAGGAAAAAATAACTAATTTATTACTTTAATTGCACAACACTAGAAGTCTTGATACTTACCTACGCTGTAAAATAAGTAATAAAGTGTGTGAAGTGACATTTTGACCAAACATTTTTTTGGCATAAGTATTATATTTTCCAAAATAAAACATTTGCATATTGATTAAACAAAACTTGACAAAGTAAAAATATGCCAAATAATAATTTGCCTAAGTTAATAAAATGCGAAATGTTGTACATTTTACATTTTAGTGACTCGGTAGCTCAGCGGTCAGAGCATTGGACCGGATATCCAAAGGTCGCGGGTTCGATTCCCGTCTGAGTATTGATCTGGTGCGAGTCGTATTTTTTCTAGTATATTATTTAGTATTATGTTGTACATTTGCTAAAGATTCATTTGAGAAAGTGCGATACGTTTTTGGGAAGTGAAATTTGACCAAAAATAATTTGGCCGAACGGCAGAACCCCCGAATGATAAGACTTATCGACTTATTATTATACATCTAGAATTATTATGATTTATTTTATTTGGTGTAAAAATTGTCGACAAAATTATCTGAGAAAATAAATTTTACTTTATTATTTTATTTCTAAATTCTCTCTGCCATAATATATCGTAAAACTAGTCATACAGATTGCAAGTTCCTAGCCAATGAGATCACGTTTTCATATATAAAGACGCGGAAACATTAGACCGATTTAACGACAGTGACAAACGCTATGTTAGTCTGTTTACCGTTAGCCGTATTTAGAGCGGAAGTAACTAGTCTCAGGCAATGCTTTGCTTCACCTATATTATTGACTAATAGCTTTTATGCGACCAAAATAAACGGATAATTGTTTATGACATTTACAGCGACAACACAGATAGGTAATAAAATAGTGTGTGTTTTAGCGAAAAAAGATAACATATTATGTAAATAACCCTTGCCGAATATGGTACATAGGGGCCATCAAACTGAACATTACTATGGGAGCAGGGGCTGAACCGGCTAACGCATCGAACTTCGAAAAGTCTGCCGGGTTTCAAATTAAAACAGATAAATTGAGCCCCAATTGGGCCTAAATTACGAACCCCAATTCATGATGTCACACGAACATTGATATCTTCCAAATAACATCGGCAAATAGTACAATACGAAATTCCTTTCCTTGATTTATCTGTTTTTAAGTTGAAACTCGGCAGCCCCGCCGAAGTTCGAAAAGTTAGCCGGTACGGCCCCTGGGGGCTAATTGTCTAATTTCAAAAATCTATCGCAATCGCTTTCAGGATGTGATACATTTGACAGATGGATGTGACACATTGCTGCATTTCTTTGGTAAGATTTTATTTGTGCCAAAAAGAAGCATCAATGTGTTACATCCTGAAAGCGATTGCGATAGATTTTGAAATTAGACAATAGAGAGGCTACTCTGAAAATGAATAACGAAAATATCAAAATGTATGAAACATCCGATTTTTTTCTCGATTTCAGTTGGTCCCATAGTAAAAGTTGTTCAGTTAGATGGTCCCTATCTACCATATTCGGCATTAGGGGTTATTTTGTAACACGTTATATGTTACGTACATTATATGAGTGAGTGTGTGTGTGTGCGTGATTGGACGAGTGTCCTACTAATATTATAAATGTGAAAGTTTGTGGGTTTGGATGTTTGTTCCTCAATCACGTAAAAACGGCAAAACTAATTTGGATGAAATTTAACACACAGATAGTTTATAACCTGGATTAAAACATAGGATACTTTTTATCCCAGTCAATGGTTCCCTAGGGATTTTCGCGGGAAGTCGCAGGAGGTCGCTAGTGTAACAATAATAAATAATAATAATAATAATAAATGCTTGGACAATTTCACACAGCGCCATCTAGACCCAAACTAAGCAAAGTTTGTAATATGGGTGATAGACAACTACTTATATACTTTTAAATATATACTAACTAAAGATTGTATAGCAGATGTATAGTTACACAATGGTTTCTCTCTGTCAAACTAGTTGAGTTTGACATTGAAAAGAAAGTGACAAAACACTGTATAAAAAAATATAAAATATAAAAATTTAATTTCTGCGACGGGTCTGGGTTACTATGTATAATAACCCCCTTACTAATAAAGATTGTATAGCAGATGTATAGTTATACATATTAGTATTATATTATATTAGTTTATACAGTTATACATCTGCTATACAATCTTTATTAGTAAGGGGGTTATTATACATAGTAACCCAGACCCGTCACAGAATTTAAATTTTTATATTTTATATTGTTTTATATTTTATATTCACGGAAAACAAACAGCATATAAAAGTAACAACAGTAAAAACTAAATTTTAGTCTGAAAATGCCTTAAACAGTTTTCACGATTGACGAGTTTTCACAAAATTCAACATTTCAATTTCTGCCCGGCCAGGAATTGAATCCGGGACCTCTTGCGTGGTAGGCGGCATGTTGACCACTGCACCACTCAGGTCGTCATATACTTGATACTATATTATATATGTGATACTGACCGCTTGCCGCAGAGCGAGCAGGCGTAGGGGCGCGCGCCGGTGTGCGTGCGCATGTGCAGCGTGAGGCAGTACGCCACGCGGAACGACTTGCCGCAGATCTCGCACGAGTGCGGCTTCTCGCCTGAATCGAGTAACAAAACATGTAGCTGTCTATTAAATGCCAAATAGTTTTTAAAGGAATAGTTACAAAATATACAATGTAGCTTTTATCACAGAATATTATAAAAGCACTAAACGTACAGAAGCCCCACAGAGGACAATCAAACAATAAGCTAGGTACTCTCGCTGCACAGCTTTAAAATACAATTTAAAATTGCACAGCCCTGCGTGCCTATTTATTATAAGTGCCTCCGAAACACTTTTCTTTCTGTCGCGTAGCTCTATCTCAACCGACATATCGTCGGCGGGCTGTGAAAAGGTGAGAAAACCTCGTAATACAAATGTCTACGTCGAAGAAACTCGGATTCGAAAATTTAATGCACATGCGAGGTTTTCACAGCCCGCCGACGATATTATGACATCCCTCGTGCGCTGGCTCGACTGAGTCAGCCGCGAGCAGCTTAGTCTAATATAAAAGTTTAAGCGCGGAGTGAAACCCAGACCCCCAGCTTTTATGAAGAATCCAAACTTTGCAAGTAGGGAACTTGTAATAGTACCGCTCTAAATGATCGCTTTAAGTATTTATGACACTAACTGCCGTACTCAGAGACGTCAATTAAGTTTAATGCTTCATTAAGTATCGTGTCGTCTTATACTATCACTATGGAAAAGAAAGAGATAGCAACCATTTTAATGAAGCATTAAACTTAATTAAAGTCTCTGAGTACGGCTGTCAGTCAAAAATATATCGCAGAATAAAAATTACGTAATCAATCGACAACCCAAGAGACGCGGGCCCAATGCGGATTAGTGTGTATTAACAACTGCAAATACAGCCGGAACCAACGGTTTAACGTGCCTCCCGAAGTGGGAGGAGCTTGAGATAATTAATTTTTGGTCACCCATCCCATAACCGACCCTTGTGAAAGTTAACAAAATAATGAAATATAATGAAAAGCTAGAACTAAAAAATACTACATTTGTTACCTGTATGTATTCTTTCGTGTTTAACTTTCTCGTGTGGCCTTGCAAACCGTCGGTCGCAGTATACGCAGCAATATGGTAGAGTTTTATCATTTTTATTTGAAGGCACCTAAAACCAAAATCTATTATGAAAATCTACATATAACTTTAGCCTAGATAAAACGGCAGTTTTTCTCTGAAAGAACAATGAAGAATGTACCTACGAAGGTAATAGCGACTCTGGCAAGACAAAGCCAGTACTTATGTATTGTATTTATAAAAAAAAAATACTACGATAAAGAAATAAGTTTACGCTACCCACCCATATGTTGGAATATACAAAAATAAATAAGTCCCTTTCTAACACAGTTAACTTCTTTCTTTCACACAATTTGTTTATATTAACTTTATGAAACAAGGACTCTTTGTTTCTTTGTCCGAGAACATTTCCTCTCTGATTTTTATAAGTCTAAGTTCTGTTGTGGCTCTTGCCTCACCTAACCGTGTGCTACTCTAATATTAAATAACGACACCCCTTTCTAAATATAAAATTAAATAAATAAATCTTTATCAAAATCTAACTGCCGTACTCAGAGACGTCGATTAAGTATTTGATTGAATCAGGCGTTAATTGGCGGAAGTCCCAAACCATTTTGAAAAAAGAAATATATGTACCGAATGAGCAACTACGCCCTCCGACACCGGTGTCGGAGGGCGTAGTTGCTCATTCGGTGTTGGTTTACGCACGATCTAACTCCTGAGGATGCTCCGGGTTGGGGCGAAACACGTGTAGAGTAGCCTAATTGGTGAAGGTGCAAGGTGTGTTGCTGTCTTGCTAAATGCAGGTATTGTGCACTTATATTTTGTGGTGTGCTGCATCTTGCATATTTTGTTTGCGGAAGTAAGCTACATATATTTCTTTTTTCAAAATGACGTCGATTAAGTTTAATGCTTCATGAAATATCGTGTCATCTTATACTATCACTATGGAATAGAAAAAGATAGCACTAATAAAGCATTAAACTTAACTGACGTCTCTGAGTACGGCCGTTAGTGTCTTTCTGTTTACTTCCATAAACCCTAACACCATAGACCATTAATTTCGTCGATTTTGCAGCTAATATTAGGGTGCTTATGCTTAGTGCTTACATATCTGACCGAAGATACGTCGGGCGTATCATCGGTCGCGTCTATTCGATCAAAGCGGGCACTTACATTTCTGACTGAAAATCCGTGGGGCGTATAGTCTCGTTTTTGTATCATAATGGTTATTTATTTGGTGAAAAAAAATTAGCTTACTTACCTTATCTAAATTGTGCACACTCATATGCATCTCCAAATACTCATTAGATTGAAACTTCTTGTTACAAATGCCGCAGTTCAACTGGTCGTCAGTTTTGTGCGAGTTCTGGTGTATGGTGCGGTAGTAGAGAGGAATCAGCTTCTCGCAGATGTTACAGCGGTAGCGGTCGGCGCTGCCCTCTGAGCCGTCGTCCGTTTCTATAGGCGGTTCTATCGTACGAGACCTGTTAAGTTGAGAAATATCAATGTGACCATATAACTTAATAGGTACTATGCGAGCCAAATAAGAATAGTACTGTCAAACGGCAATCTTGATCTTTGTTCCTTTTCTTGCACATCCTACACCCTGAAGTGGAAGCGAAACGCAAACAAATATGGCCTTTTTGACAGTACAGAGGGCCTAGCCAAAGTAATATTGGCAAATCTTCGTTATCGCTTCGCTTTCGAAACATGTATGGGATTGACATAAGGTTTCGTTAACAATCAAATTTTAAAAATGTTTCGAAAGCGAAGCGATAACGAAAATTTGCAAATGTTACTTTGGCTACAGGGACTGTTCTTATTTGGCTCGCATAGTATTGCATTGGTTATAACGAGTCTTTCGATACAATCATTTTATCTGAGAAAGATATATTATAATTTAAAAAGATATAATGTAAAGTATAGGTAATTTCAAAACCTGACATTTATTTACTTTGTAATAATATTTCGCATTATTAAGTTTATATTTTTTCAATATATTTTGTCAATATTGTTAGGTATTATTTAATATTGCACGTCAGCGTGCGCCATTGAATGCCTTGAGGCATGCGTCAGATGAAAGTGAAAAGGAACGGGAATGCGATCGTATGAAAACCATAGTTTATGGACAATAGTTAAAATTATCGTTAGATAAAAAAAAGTATCTACTAATTGCAATGTTTAAAACTAGAAATGAAGTTATTGAGCCTAAAAAAAACATTTGAGCAAATTTATATTTCAAGAGCAAGCTACAGTGCAAAAAAGTTTCTATTATTATGAACATAGGGTTTAAAAAAATCTTACTTTATAGGATCATGCATCCTTTTGTGTAGTTTCAAAGATTTGTTTGATATAAACATTGTATTGCATATCTCACATTCAAAGTTTTCCCTTGCCAACGGTATGCCATTAACTGTTAATGAAAAAGAAAAAAAAATAAGTTCATTCAACCACAAATACTTAGGTTGTCTTAATAATTACTTATGTTATGTAAATATTCTCACCTGATTTCACTTTATGTACTTTCATATGGGCACAGAGAGATTTAGAATTCTCATAAGCGACGTCACAGTGCGGACAAGGGTATTTGACTGAAAAAAAAATATTTACTTGTCTCAAAACAGTTAAAAATTATTGACAACTAAGGTACTTGATACAAATAAGGCCTACCTAATTTGTAATGCTTATAATTCAATAAATATTAAATGTTACTGTACGGTGCAGTGCAACCGTGCATTTCGCAGAATCATCATTTTATTAATTGTACTAAATAATTATAATTTTGCAACAGTTCACGTCACCACACACATCGCGGCGGACGCGCGCTCATATATCAATCACTTAGCATAGTAGCATCAATTTAAATATATCAGTTTGTGTAATAATAAATAGTTTAAATCAATATCATCTTTTAGTTACTTATCACAGCATCTTTAGGTGTCTCGTACAGTTACTAACAAAAACATGGTTCATTAGCTTCTTTAATCCTTTAATTGTAGGAATCTATGAAAAAAGTTAACAGTTTCTAGCTACATCTAAGCAAAATAATGGAATTCCGAAGACACTGATTTTGGCCTTAATAAATTGGCTACATTTAATAAGGCCTATACAAATTCAAAGTAAAAAAATACCTTTAAATTGAAGTTAAATTTGAAACAAAATTAAATAAACACATACAAAAATGTGAAAAAAAATTGACTCTGCCCGATATTTTAGATGCAGCTAAGGAAATTACTTATATCAAGGTAGGTACATAGCTAATACAAACAAAGTCTCTCTCTCTCTTTTCTAACGTTAGTCTTTTATTTAGTAGGTTCAATCCCAAATGTATGAGTGTAGATAAAGTAGTGTATGAAACTGCAAATAACTAGGTATTATGCATTAGTTTCATAAAACTATTCATAATTTGTTTAGTTGCGCTAGGGAACCTTAGCACTAAGAACCAACTTCCACATATTACTTATATGTGTGGAAAACCAATTGTTGTATTTTTTAAAAAAGATTATTTCAATAAAGAGTTGGGTGAAGATGTTCACTAAATAGGACAAGTAAAGAAAAACAGACTATAGTTTAACTTACAAGTTTTGCACGGCTGATTCTTAAAGTCGTCCAAATTGCTCACGTATACATTGCAAGACACACATAAATATGTCTTGACACTTTCTCCAGATACAACCATTTCTTTGACTATAACTTTATGATATGGCCCACCATTTTCTGTAAATAATAGTACTGTATTATTGTTAAAATTAAAACAAATGTTGTTCTGAGAGAAGAAAGTGGCCACTTTTAGCAATAATAGCCCATGAAACTAAACTACAGGACGTTAGTACTATTATATATTCTGTGCTACAGGCCCAAAAATATTGTTTAAGTGATAGTACCACAAAGCTTGTTCGGAGTGCACTTACAGGGAGATAATTCACAATTTCGTCTTGTGTAATAACTATGTATAATAAGTATATATTTAAAAAGTATATAAGTAGTATATCAGTTGTCTAGCACCCATATTACAAGCTTTGCTTATATTTAAATTTGAGATTTTTGCATTCACAATGCTATTTTTATACAATACTAAATGATATACTAGAAAAATACGACTCACACCAGATCAATTCTCGGACGGGAATCGAACCCGCGCCCCAAGCTAATTTTGGGGCTAGATGGCGCTGTGTGAAATTGTCCAAGCATTATTATTATTATTTAAGCATTATGATTTTTTTCCAGTGGCAGCGCTAGTGTGCAGAATAAGCCCTCTTAAAACTGTGCCTGAAATACGGGACGTCTGGCAACTTTGAACCCAAGTAATATAACAAACAAAATTACAATAGTAGATTATACAACAAGTGAAAAAAAAGGAAATTTAGTTCGAGGGACTAAGTTGGATCCCGAGAGTAGCGAAGGATTCTTATTCACTGTTATCAATGAATAAGACGCACTTTTTTGAGTGGCGATGGTAAAATAGTAGATTATACAACAAGTGAAAAAAGAGGGAATTTAGTTCGAGGGACTAGGTTGGATCCCGAGAGCAGCGAAGGATACAAAGGACCGAGATGATTTTTTTTTTCACGAGTTGTGTACTCTACTTTTTACCATTGACTGCGAGAAAACAAATAGCAGTAGGTACTTATACCTATGTAATTAGATAGTTATCACATTTTTATTATTTAGGTAGGTAATAAGTATTTAAACATTAGAAAATAGTGAAACTAGAAGTTTTCCAATGACATAAAACAACCACGCTAAGAGGGAAATTACATGATCGGTTTGGCAGTACATTTCATCAGTTTGTATAGACTTTGAATTTTTACAGACTGAAGATCGTACCAGACTGATGCAAGACTGAACATCTAAGCTCCCTCTAATATATAGAAAAGAATCCAAAGATGAGACACTAAAAATAACCTAATTAATTTGGCGGGATATTTTTTAGAAAAGAACCCAAAGATAAGACACTAAAAAGAACCTAAATAAAATTGGCGGGATATTTTTTTTTATTTATTTGTATAACTATGGCTTTATTTATGGAATAACTCCATACTTTCAGCACGTTTTATTTTTTTTTCTACCTAATTCATACGATGCGCGCTTGTTCCAAATTCAAAATATTTTTATTCACTCGGTGAATAAAACAGCGTTTTATTCACTCTTATCGTTGAATTAAACGCACTTTTTTGAGTGGCGATGGTAAAAAATAAATACTTACGCTGTTGGTTGATATTTTTCACCACACTGTCGCAAAACTTATCAATCTGGACGTAACGTTTCCCCTGTTGGCTTTTAGGTTTTTCAACCACTACCAATTCACACTTTACCGGTAGAGGGTTGACCTCTATTGCTGAAAGTTAGATAATACTCCATTAAAATTAGATAATGATTTCTCGATGCCGCAGTAAAAAGCGCGTTGGGCGCCCAACAAGGACAGGGTTAGGCTACCTACGCACCGACGACAGGTGCCTAGACTAACGCAAAGATACATTTGGTTACTCGCTAGGATAGGAGACTTGGTCTCATGGTCTTTGGCTTTGGTTGTACAGTGAACGGCCCGCTGGGCTTCCACGACAGGGGATTGATATTCAATCAATTTTATACTTAAATGCAAAGCTATTAGGGTTCAAAATAAATAACAGATTTTTGACAGTTTTGTTTAACATCATGTGCTGCTTACTGTACCAAAGCCTCGCGCGTACATGCTAGACAGTCGCCTGCATGTACTAGTCGCCTAGCGCGCAGTGCAAACATTCGTGAACATTCGTTTTACTTTGATACATATCTAGGATCTAGCTAGGCGCTAATCTAGGCACCTGTCGGTGCGTAGGCGGCCTTAGGATTAACCGACATTGCCCTGCTCGGTATCGTAGTTTTTCGTAGCTTTATCTCTTTTCGCCATTAACAATTAGTAATTAGTGGTAAACGTTGCTGGTGGCACAATTTATTATATTTCATGTTCTGAATTTATTATCATACTAATAAATATTTAACAATTGCTTGTTTACCTGAATAAAAATAAAATAAAACAATCAAACTTCACGGAAGCGGAAAAATGGTAGCTAGCTTCCGGGCTCTGCCTCGCGGAATCTGTCAGCCGAAATATTACGCTCTAGCGAATGATCTTTCTGAGCGGAGAAGTGAGCGAGTTATCAAATCGCCTTAACAGAGTTTCAGTCAGTTCTTTAGTTAGCACGTACACACGACAGCACGGTAAGTTAAAATGTTGAATTACGCAAACAGCTTTTATTACGTACAACATAAGGACGGTCTCAAGGTCAAAACTGAATAGTCTGACGTGGCGTTCAACAGTTCGGTTCAAACTTAATAGCGGCTGTGAAGTTAGCCACTATGCTCGTAGCCGTGCCCTACCACCCGCCTCTCCCACCCACTTACATCGAAATTGTGTTCTGCCATGGCCTTCTATATTTTCCAAGCCATGAAGTGAGCAGAACGGCAACATCGCATGTGGTCAAGTACGGGGTATAACATTATTTTAATTATTATTTGTTTTTCCTTTATTACCTATCTTTAAACTAGTTGTAAATTGTGATGTAAGATTATTTCAAAAAAGAATTTATATTTATTATTATTATTTATTTATTAGGACATGAGATTTGAGTCAAATTGTTTGACTTTCTCAGGGTCCTTTAGTACGATGAGCATTTTGATCTAGGCCTTCTTTGGCAATGAATCTTACATCATTGGAAAGGTATTTAAATTTGAAACATTTTATTGTATGACAGCAAACGTCAACTATTAGTACTTTGAGAGTTTAATCGCTCTGAAATCAACCAAATTTTATAACATTAATGACCTAAAACTCCGAAAATACTAACTATTGATAAAAAGTATGTTTACAGCAAATATTTTTCATATATAAAAAACATTCTAATGATATATCATTCAATGCTAGAGGTGGGGTAGATCAACTCCCATAGACAATAAACCAGTTTTATACTTTAATAACCTTTAACTCCAAAAGTGTTAACAATTGATATAAAGTATATTTACAGCAAATATTTGTCTTCAAAAGACCTTTCTAATGATATATCATTTATAGCTAGAGGGTTAATCAACGCCCTGCTGAAAAAAATCAACAAAAAAGATGACATCTTTGACAGACATTTTTTCCTGGTTAAAATTGATATATTTCTTATTGTTTAATAAATAAAGAACTTCAATAAACTACATTATTTTCATATTTTCAACCCCACACAACCACTACGAAAAAAAATATCGACGTTTTAAAATTGAAATATTCCCATACATTTAGTATGGAGACTGGCCGACGACATGACCACGAACTGACAGTAACAGACGTTGCCAAACCTAAGTTCATGGCTTGGTACCAATAGAGAAGGCTATGGTTCTGCGAATCATCTCATGCTATGTTCCGAGCCGCCATTAAGTTTGAGACGCCCTATACATACAGTATACTTGACTTACTTAAGTGATCTTTAACATCAACAATGTCACCGTTATCAGTAATGACCCGTTTCGTGGCTTCTTGTTTAATAGAGCCTTTTGCTTCAAATGTATCATAATTAACGCCCATTTCTTCATCGTCCAACGGTTCCTGAGGGTACAAAATACTATGACATCCATCTTTTTCGTCTTATAACTTTATCACCGATCTTGCGTAAAAATACTTGCGATCCGGCTTGAAGGACCATTACTTAATTTCTAGTCATTAACATCTGCTTTAAGTAAGATAGTTATCACATTGGTTCTTGCTAAAGCAGCAATGTAACTGCAATTTCTGCCAGAGTTGATTGCAACAAAGTTACAAAATTAGGAGGCAGATCTTACTAATATTATGAATGTGAACTTAGCTGATCAGATTTGGATGAAATTTGGCACACAGATAGTTTAAAACCTGGATTAAAATATAGGATACTTTTAATCCTGGTCAATACTAAGTACAAGTACTGCTTAAGTTCTAATTCTAATGCACAAAATCACCCATTTTTTAAAAAAATAATTTACAAGTACCTCAACAACAACTTCTTGATCGTTGTGATAGTTTTGTATATGTTCAAGTACAGAGGAGAATGAGACCCCGCATGTATTACAGGTGTAAAGCTCCTCTTGATTATCTTCCCTCTCATTCTCTGATGGAGCTATTACTGTTTCATTTGCAGCTCCGGATTTAACATCTGAAAATAAAAATTGCACTGGTACATATTTTTTTACGCCAAAGCCAAAGTTTTTATTTTCACTCTCTTATTCTTAAAGTGACTGCTACACGGCTGTCAACCATCTCCCCGCCAAGGTGACCTGGCAACCGACACAGCTTGTTTCGAAATTTGGTTGCATACATGGCTGTAAACCAACAAGGTCACCTTGGTTGGGTTGGCACATGTTTGGCAGCCATGTAGCAGGCACTTAACTCTTTTTGACTAATTACAAAATAAGTAACTGAAGCCATTTACAAGTTTTCACTTATGGGTAACTAAACATTATGGATTAAATAACTAGTATGTAGGTAAATACAGGTATAAAGCTTATTATTTAGGTATAAAGAATTACTTAATGTTATATTGATTAATTAGACATTCTCTGTGTTGAAAGATGGGGCGGCGATCATTACTTATTGTCCATCAGCCATTTTTGATGTCCCCACTGCTGGGGCACAGGCCTTCCTTATGGGTGGTAAGGAGGATGGGCCATAACCCACCATGCGGGCCCAATGCGGATTGGTGAGTGTTAACGACTGCAAATGCAGCCGTGACGAACGGCTGCACGTGCCTTCCGAAGCACGGAGGAGCTCGAGATAATAAATTTTTGGTCACCCATCCCATGACCGACCCTTGCGAACGTTGCTTAACTTCCGCAATCGCTGGGCCAGGCGCTAAACCACTGCGCCACCGAGCTCCACACTCTTACTTATTATTATTATATTATTCTAATCTAAATAACATATTTCTTAAACAGTTTATATACTCACATCACAACTCATTGTTTATTATTCTAATCTAGATTACATTTCTTAAACAGACTAGATAGTTATAGGTGCCGGCACGAATCATGAGTGGTGAAATAAATTGGAGGGGAGTACTGCACATGTTTGCAGGCCCCGCACTATGTCCCTCACCAATGATACCTAAAAATTACTTCTGCGCATTCAAAATTCAAAATAATTTATTTAGTCTAGGCTGTTACAAGCACTTGTGAAAGTCAAAGAAGCTACGCCATCGGTTCGCAAACCCTGAGCGGGAGACCTTGTAACAAGAAGAGCCGGCAAGAAACTCGTCAAGGGCTGCTTTTTTCTCCCTGTATATTTCATACAGAGTCATCAACATTGAAAAATGAGCTCCACATTTAAAATGAGGTCATTTTCCATCACAGTAATTAACAAAAGTTTGCACACAATGGGTAGGTAGGTTGAAATTAAATACCTACTACATATCTAGGTAATTGTGAGAGTAAATAACTAACGATGAGTGAGTAACTAACGTTAAATGTCAACCCTCAAGATACGTGCCAAGTTTTGTACTCACCATTCATCGTTTGTAAGGATATAGTGCCATCACTATTCTGTTTAGTAACCACTCCATTATCCAAATTCAGATTGGTGACCCCAGTCGACATTATGACAAACTGGTCCATTTCATCATTCTCCCTGACCAGCTTCAACTCCTGACTGGGTACAGTAGCCTTGTCATTCTCTAGTACCCCTATACTATAAACATTGCCTTCGCCATCACCAACTATTGTATTCCCCGATTCATCTGTTGTGACCGTGTATTTACTTTCTGGTATGCCAGGGTCTTGGTCATTTGTATTTTCTGAAATTTATCAGGCAAACTTTGAAATGCATACATGTGTTTACTGTAACATTTAATAAAATCTTTGCATTTTTGGGTATAAACATGTTTTTAGGAGGTTTACACTGATGAGTATATTTTTATGACATCAAGTGTAAGTTATGGAAGAAAGTCAAAGTCAAAATATCTTTATTCAAATAAACTTAGTAATTAAGCGCTTTTGAATTGTCTATATTTTACTACCACCCGTTCCACTTTTTTAACTGACAAAAAGAAAGGGCGCAAGAAACTTGAAGATTTAAGTAGAAACTTGAAGATAACTATTTCTTTTTTATTATATAACAGTAAGAGGAACTGTGCTCAGAAGATACAAGTGTTTTTAAACCTCGGTCATTATTTTTATTACGTGCCTACTCAGAGCTTCCACAAACCAATAATTTATATACAAGACTTACTTACTAATATGATTATATTACTTCAACTACTAATCCATAAGTTGCTTACCATCATCAACAGTGTAAGATTTGAGTAAAGAACATGGCTTTTCAATCAGTGGGCTAGTAATATCTTGTAAATTATCAGTTAAGCTATTATCAGGTTGGCATTCATCAAGATTCAGATGTTCTATGAGATGTGCTAGGGATGACCACTTGTTATTGCATACAGGACAAGACAAATTTGCTAATACATTAGTCAAATGTTCAGCATATGCTAGTTTGGATTCAAAAGTTCTTTCACAACAAAGGCAACATTTCAAGTGTTTCATTGTTGAGACTTAGTACAAAGACTAATTATTAAATTATCAGTACAAGATACAGAAAAAATCATGAAAATTGTAGGTATTGATTAGAAGGTTGCATCTTCATATTGTCCTCGGCATAACAAATATTGGCTTAATTCTCAGCAAAATGTTTTCTGTTTTGAAGAACTTCACACTAATTTGTTAATATAACGTGAAGAAAGCACCGAAACAGTGGAAACCTCTAGTATAATAATGTACTCTATGGTGGAAACCGAGCGAATCGGGCGGTGTTGGTTGTTCACTTCACTTCACTACTGACATTACATGTCAAATAAAGTCAAATTGACATTGGTTGCATTCTGTCAGACAAATCTCTGAGTAATCGATCGCCCTATGGCGACCGATGATGATGATTTGTCTGGCAGAATGCACCCATTGATTTCAGTTGATGTTATTGTAATGACGATAAGGCCGAATGTGAAAGCGCACTACACCCGGAATCCTCATTAACCTCTAACTTGCGGAACACAATAATTTTTAAATTATTGTTATGGCGTCAGTTTTGACCTAGATCCTAGATATAAGAAAAAAAATTTCAGGTCAGTCAGACGCGTCTCGTCTTTAGAGGGAGATTACACGATCATGCAGACTGACGCCAGACTGATGCAAGGCTGCCAACTGCACTGTTTTTTTATGAAATTTTATACAAAAATGGTGCAGTTGGCAGTATTGTATCAGTCTGCCTGCCTAGCATGACCGATTTACATCGCGTGATATAGCATTTTATCGACACTCAACTGTCAAATTCCTTTGTCTTTTTGACAGTTAAACGTGATAAAACGCTATATCACGCGATATAAATCGGTCATGCTAGGCAGTCTGCCTGCCTAGCATGACCGATTTATATCGCGTGATATAGCATTTTATCGACACTCAACTGTCAAATTCTTTTGTCTTTTTGACAGTTAAACGTGATAAAACGCTATATCACGCGATATAAATCAGTCATGCTAGGCAGGCTGGTGACTCTGGCTGGTGTCAGTCTGAATGATCGTGTAATCTCCCTCTTACACGGGTGGGCGAACCAGATCTATATATCAAAGATAGGCCACGCACGCCCCCAAATGGTAGTGGTAAGGTTGTGGTGGTGGTAATTTATGTGTACAGTACACAAATTACGAAAGATACCACAATGATATGAATATTTTTTCTTGCTTTTTAGAGGCAGGTTTTTTGAAGTCGGTTTTTTTTACAATTTACAAATTTTGTACAATTTTTTTGTAAAGTTGGCAGTATTTCATGCCTTTAAATTATCGCTAGTTTGGGATCAAATGCACTGTATGTATATGTATTATGAAATATTATTTTGTCTAAAATTATGAGTTATGAATGATAGGAAGATGGGCGAAAGTTGACTACAAATGTGTTGTCAACTTTCGTGATTCGAACTATACAGCTTGACCATAAAGAGTTGACAAAAATTGAGGGCGCCACTTCGCCAAAATCACGAATAATTTGGCAACACTGACTATATTTTGCACTGAGAAATTTTAGGTCCATTTTATTTAATTTCATCTCTTTATGGCCAAGCCGTACGTGCTTGGTCGTCAAGCTAGAGGGTACATAAACGATCAAGCATGGCTTGTCAAGCACGTAAATGCAATGTAAATGATTGACAAGCAGTTTCGATCGTTCATGCCTTGTTCATGCAAAGGGGACTTGTCAATGACAATCATGCAAAAATAAAAGAAAAAAAAAATGTCTTTGGTTTGGTTGGACCAGTGTTGCCAACTTAGTGGATTTTTTCATTTTTTTTTGGATTTCCACTAAAACTGGTGGATTGGACCCTCCCTTTAGGGGCGAAAAATTGCATTTAGTGGTTAGTCTGGATTTGTCTAATGGAATTTGAGAATTTTAAAGCTTATAGTTCTTAACTGAAACGACGATCATTAAATCCACTTACACGTATTTATTATTTTAATCATGTTTTATCGAGTATAATTTACTGTGCAGGCAACACTATTCCATTTTCTAAGACAATAACACTCTATTCGCAGGGATTCCCCTAAAATATAATTGTTTTATTTTACGCTGAATAAAATGTAAATATTTTAATACTACGCGATGGGATCGAATCGGAAAAACTCAAATTTCAAAACATCCGAAAATAATTCGAAGCAACTGATATGATTCAAAATTACGATTCGAATTCTTCAAATCCATTTATTTCATTTAAAAAAGGTTTAAAAGTTTGTAGCCAAGAGTAAATTATACCTAACCTACAACAAAACCATACTTTTTAAAAATTTTAGTAAGTACCTACCCATTTTTTTAAGCCGGTTAAAAATCAAAGAGAGTTGATTCAAATCAACATTAATTCTTATTCGAACGCAAAATACGTAATATTACAAGATGGAGCTCCACAAAAGTAAATTTAGTGGTAAAGGAGTCGTTCTTTCCTGGGTTCACTTTTTTTTTAATTTTTCTACACCCATAATATTTTTTTTCTCGTAGATTTCTCTCGTGGAACAAGGTTTCCAAAAAAAAAATATTAATCCCTGCAAACATAAATAAAAAAATATTTAAAAACTTGAATAATTGTGCTCTTCATCGTGTATTTCTTAATGTTTTCGCTTTAAAATGAAAGTGTCTTACTATTAATTTAACTCTACCGAGTATATCAATAAATTCTAATGCTTGTTACAACTTTACAGGTTTTTACTGTTGATTTAATCCTGAAAATCCATTTTGTGCGGCTGCCGGCTGTTAAGAGATATTCCTTTGCATTTTTATTTCTATTAAAATGACTACATTGGCTGTTGATATGTCATTTGTCATTTTATTTGACATCTGACAGCATCAATGTGACATATAGAAAATCGATGTTGCCAAGGTAGAAAAACATTTTGGGTTGCTGTTTCATTAACTTTAACTAACTGAGCAAACAACTGGATACTGGCGAAACCAAAAGGGAACCGCCAAAACACAAAAATAAAAAGAAGAACTTTAACTTTTTTTTTTTTTTTTTTTTAAATTTAATAAATAAATATTTAATTTATTTTTCCATAGTTATACAATCAAATCACTTACAGCAATATTTAAAATATTACTAGGTCTATTCTTAGTCTAATAGACCGCCCCGAGTAGTCCCCGGCGCAAATGTGCCCATAACGCTGGCCGCGTTGCCGCGTTGGATGGCAATGGACAACCTTTGCACCAGAAACAACCCAGAGCGGGGGTCACAGGTTCTTTGTCTGAGCCGACGCCCCAAGTCTTTAACAAATTGTATTGCCTCTGCCCCCCAGCAACCCGCCGTTTCTACCGCAAAAGGGATGAAAATATAGCCCTGTTCGAGCGGGGCATATTTCATGTGCTTTGCGACCGCCTGGTGCTCCGCCGCCGCCCCAGCCGCGCGTGAAGTACGACAGATGTGGGTAGCAGCGAAGGTGCTGACACAAGTTGCGTCCCACAGCAAGCACCGCCCCTTTTCCCACGGCACTAGCGTTAGGCCATCAGGACGCTTACCGTCCGTACGGCTGAGACCCGGTGGCTCAAGGACGGAGGGGATGCCGGCTGACGTGAGAGCCCGCTGTAGGATGTCGTTGAGGGCATGATGGCGAGGGTGCCTTCCTGCGCAACGACGACAGCTCAACGCATGATGGCCATCGGCCCCCACCATGGTACCGCAGATGCATATGTGTGGTTCGCATACATCGCAGCCCAAGCGGAGGGCGACCGCCACCCGCAGGGAGTCGGCGTCGAGCAAAGTACCTATATGAGGCGAAGGCAGTGCCTGCAGCCACGCACCAGACTCTGGCCGTGACACCGCCAAGAGTCTCGCGTGATCCACCGCGCTAGCCCTGTCAGTGATTCGGTCGAGGGTGGCTCTGCAGGCTACGTCGTCCCATGAGCGCTGGAATTCCGGGTTCGCAGGGACGGCTGCGCCCGGGACGCGAGCCAGCCAGGTCGTGATGGCATCGCCCGCATGAGGGACGGTTACCTTGTCGCCATACAAGGATAATATATCAGCGACTAGGTCCGCAACCCCATGGGCCGACGCCAAGAAAGCCGGCAGGCTCACATCCCGAACGCACCGCACACCAAGTCCCCCGTACCGGACCGGTAAAGTTGCTTGCGTCCAGTGCTCCCCACTCAGAGAGACGTTTAATGTTGTTTCTAAAATACTCCTGATTACGGCGTCAACGGATTCAACAGCGCCGGGAAACAACCAAATGGGGGCTGTCCGCAGGAGATATGTCATCTTAGGGACAGCAAAACACTTCTGCATGAGGACCAGAGCAACGTGCGGAGTTATGTTCTTAAGACGCTCACTGGCGAGTGAAAGAGTCTCCCTGCGAGTTTCTAGGGCCTTAGGAATTGCGGCTGGGAAAATTGGAGCACCAAGCAGACAAAGCGTCTGTCTGTTTTGTTCCTTGAGGCCAGGAAGTAAAGAGGTGAAGGAAAGAAAAGAAGAAGAAGACTCTGCGCTACAGGAGAAAAACTCACATTTGGTCGCATTTACTTCCAGTCCCAACTCCTTCAGGCGAGGCAATAAGACTAAAAGGTCTCGTTCCACTTCCTCAGGTTTACCCCCAATGGTACCATCATCAAGATACCAGATGTTGAGGGGAGACCTCAGCTCACTTATGGCCCTATGGATAGCCAGACTGAAAGTAAGAGGACCAAGAGGATCCCCCTGCTGCGCTCCAACCTGGGACTGAATCAGTTCAGACCCAAAAAACAAGTTAGAAGGTTTGTGGTAAACCTGGTGGAGGAAAGGGTAAAGCATAGGGATCTTCTCTAGCACTTCACCCAGCATAGCGTCTCTTTCTAGAGAATTAAAGGCATTCTTTAAATCAAGCTTGATGACGACTCCTCCCGCATTCTTCGGATCCAGCGCGAAAGTGCGCAAGGCATGTATTGCTGCTTCACAACCCAAACGCGTCCCAAAACCTAACTGATGAGGCTGAAGATATGAGGCCATGTTCTCCTTTACGGCTCGGCACCCAAGCTTGGCCACCAGACGACGAAAAACACTCCCCACTGCGATGGGTCTCAAACCACCCTCTTTCTTTTTTAGGGCACATAGTGTAGCCCCGTATAAGTATGGACATACCGCAATGTTCACCTGCCCACCAAGCAAGAAGTTGCTGAGCTTAGTCAACGCCTTAATCAAGCGCTGTCCGTTGTCTCCAGCCGTGGCGGATGTCAACTCCTTTAAATGAGCAGGACGAAGGCCATCCAGGCCGGCAGCGGATCCATTATAGAAGGAGTTGACAGCCAGCATCACATCCTCTTCGGTCACTAATAGTCGGGGCGCGCCTAGGCCCGGCTCCGGTGGATAGCAGAGTGGCCGGGATGGGCTAGGATGTTTTGACTGCAGAGCAGTCACTGTTTCCGGCCCCGCCGGTGCAACCGAGTCCTCACTCATGAGTAGGCGAACTGCTCCTCTTAGATCACCCTCATGGACTTTGGACTCGACTGCCTTTGTCAATGACCGAGACCCTGGAGCAACCGACCCGCAGTCGAGAAAAGCATGGCATGAGTTGGCTTCTATGTTTGCCTTGATTTTAGCAGTAAGAGAACCCGCACTAGTCTGGTCTGGAGTCCTCAAGGCCGTGTAGGCAAAAGAAAGGAGTGAGCACCACTCGTCCGTCCCATTGGAGGCAACACAGCTGTCGATTAGGGCGCACAATCTGCCTGCCGCCACACTCCGCGCACCCTTCGGGATGTGACGCAGGACACGCACCCTAGCTTTCATTGAAGCAAGATGCTCTAGAGTACAGCGGCCGCCAGACTGCGGACCTGTTGCCGCAGGCAACGCGGCACCAACAGAGACGGGCTGAGAGGGCGGGGGCCGTGGCACGTCCTTATGGACGCGCGTGATGTGTATCTTGAGGCCCCGCGTGGTAAATTTTCGGCTAGAGGGAGGTTGGCAATGGGGACAAGTCAACTCAGACAGGCAACTCATATTTAACAAACTTAAATACTAACCCTACATCAAAGGACAAAATAAAATTTGAGAAAGATAAATTTCAAAACCAACAAAAAAACATCTAAAATTTATACCTAATTCATTCCTTTGTAAAATATTTAAACATTCAAAATTAATTACATTAGCAAAATAAATAATATAAATATAGTAATGTCAATGATAAATAAAAAAAAAATTAATACATTTTAAAACTCTTTACCTAAAATTAATTATTGCATGTAAATACATAAGTACCTACTCAATATTCAGAAGTATCACAGTATTTGTAAACAATTTTAGTTATCCTCACAGTGAATAGCAGTTATTAAATTCAATAAAGATTAATTGTTCACAAACAATAAATAGCAATGCTAAAATAAATATTGTCTTAGAAATTACCTAATAAAAATTACCTAATACCACATAAGCGTACCCACACTAACTCCCTTTGTACTAAATCCAGTTTAGTATCATATCATGGGCGTTAGAGTATATACTTATTCTGTGTCATGGGATTACTGATGACTTCAGATATTAAGCAGTCCTATCACATTAAAAATACAAAAAAAAAAACACAAAAGAATGGCAAAGTAATAATTAAAAATAAATTAATCAAATAGTAATTTCATTATATAATGTTATGTCAAACTGGTTAAAAACAAATTCATCAATAATAATATTTCATTAATAAGTATTCTTCCATTTAGTAACCTATGCACAAATTATCAGTCTATAGGTATCTATTATCTCAGTCCGTCAAACTTTTCCCTAGGTTCGTTCGTTCAGTCGAAATCAGTAACTCCATCTGTTGAGGTCGCCCGTCTTGGCGGCAAGCACTGCTGCAGCGCTGGCGCACGCATTCAGCGCAGCATCGCTTGCACTCTGCTTCACTGCTACAGGCTATGTAACCGGCTGATTTGATAGATGGCGCTGTCCCCCTGATCGATGTGAAGTTTATTTTTATTATTTATCTTTCGGTAATTTCCTTCGTAATTTCACATAAAAGTATTATACGGAACTCCCACTATCAAACACTTCACCAAGGATTAATGCACACAGCCTGAAGAATAAAGTAAACTTGATGCTGCTGACTCAAATCCCGGTCTCAGTCACAGGTCTTCCAATCCAATGAAACTGATTTCTTCGATTTCATAGGCAGAGATAACACGTACGTTGAGTGCTGATATCTTGATTTACATGTAGCGGCAAAAACTTTGTAAGATATACACAATAATTGGTAGAAAATACAAAAATACGTAAGAGCAATAGTTATTGGTAAGACTTGCTCCTACCCTCCCGTTACGTTCCGTTAAAGAACTTTAACTATCCAACTTTAAAAATAAAAAAGAATGTTTGCAGGTTTAAAAAAATATATTTATACATGGACAGGTTCCTTATTTTGTTCTCTTTCCATAAAATATAATTTTATGACCGTAGGCTACGGGTTACCCAAATGGGCCCAGCCTCCATACAAAAATTTTAGTTGGCGCGCTTTTTTTAGTGGATTTCTGGGTTGCGTTCAGAGCCTTAGAGCGCAGTTGTTTAGTTTTTTAATTCACTCTAAGGTTCGGAACGACCAAGAACTTTAAATGTCAATGTCAATACAAAAAGTCTTCATTTTCCATTTGGAATACGAATAATTTAAATTTTTTAACCGACTTCATCAAAAGGAGGAGGTTCTCAATTCGATTGTATGTTTTTTTTTCTTTATTCTAATCAAATAAAATCCGTTTTTTGAGGATCTACCATGATTATTTTAAGAATTAGACTCAAAAACATCAAAATACAAAATAATGTCAATTGACATTGACATTTTTTCTATAGACAAACGGCAGAGCGTTTTACAACCATCCATTTTCATAGTTAAAAAGTTGCAACGCTCTGACGTTTAACGGGAAGGTTGTGTCAACAGAACGTCACGCTCTAATGTTTGGAACGGCGTTTGAGGTTGCACTCGGAGCACAGAGAAAGCAATACTATAGTACTCGGAGCGTAGGTTTGGAACGCGCCTCTGGTGGTTTTAGGTTTTTTGGTGGAGAGCTTGTCAAGTTTTTGGCTTGGCAACACTGGGTTGGACAAACATGGATGCTATTGCTGTGTCGTCGTGGAATTTTGTTGTGTTGTCGTAACTAATTCCGAGCTCTGTGATTATTTCAAGTGAATAGTAATTTCAATAAGTTACAAAATATTATGGACTTTAAATCATATTGGTCTCAAATTACTTACATTAAATAGTAGATCGGATTGGAGTGACGTTAGGACATGTTGTCATTGGTATAGGTACCTAATTGATGTTTACGCGGGTAAATTAAATATAATTAACATGCTGGGAAAGAGAATGCACCACAATACTAAAGGAAGACTGGCCAGCAAAGGCCACGATACCGGAAAACCTTCAAGCCCTGGTATATCACCCTATACCAAACCTGCTAAAATACCAGGGGCTGTATCCGCCGGTAAAACCAAAGCAGATGTATGTCCCATACCGTACACCAAGATTCAAGACAATGCTGTGCACCTCCCACGATTTACTGCTGTAGCGGCGAGGTCTGCCGATGAGCAGATCGGAATGGACGAGCTGGATGCTTTGCAACTAGAATTGGAGTCGCTCCTTTGCAACACTGCCCTCCGAATACGCTACTTCCAATCGGAGATTGAAAGTATCGATACTAATGAGTCAAAGCGTGAAAAGAAAGGAAAAGCTGCAGGCAAACAGCTGCAGTACCCTGTCAAAAGGAAATTTATGGAAGATAAATTAGTGAAAACCAAAGATTACACTAAATTATCCAATCAACCGAAGGTGCCTAAATTCAAAAACTTCTCCAATGCTTCCGGTGCTGCTCACAGTTACTCAAATGATCACACAAACTCTGATAATTCTGTGAAATTAGAAATGTCTCAATTTGCCCTGCCAAAGAACAATATCCCTTATAAATTTTGGAACTCTGTTGAACCATATTGTGCTCCGATCACCTTAGATGATATTAAATTTCTGGAATCTTTATTGGCCCAAAGCAGTAATACAACACTACCGCTTATACCGCCACTTGGTCGTCACTATTCAGAAGTATGGGCTGATGAACATTTGGCTGAAGATCAAAATGCCTCTAATCCGAACCGACATAAGTCTGGAATGTCACCCGAAGCTTCCAGTATTAGGAAGAAGTTGGAAAAATCTAATGAAAATATGATCACTGGACCATTGACACAGAGGCTAGTGTCAGCGTTGATGGAAGAAAATGTTATGCCTTACGAAGTACCTGATGTGAAAGTAAAACAAATAACAAACACAAAGAATAGCTATAAAAACTCACTGACATTAGAAAAATGCCTTCGCAAAGAGTTAGTGGAACAAGGTATTTTGGATCCTGAAGATTTGCCCCCTCTGACTAATCCTGCCGACGATGAGATATTAGCAGAAATTAAAAAATGTCAAACTGAACTTACTGCTGTACGAAAAGATAATTGTCGCAATTTGAAGAATTTGATTGGTTTGTGCAAACAAGAAATGATAAGGCTGAATCTTAAAAAACAATTGGATCAGGTGGATATGGAGTGTATTGATATTTATAAAAAGATGGTGGCAGCAAAGCAAAAGAAAAGACCAATTACTAAGAAGGAAAAAGATGATGCTTGGAGAGCTATCAATGAGCAAATAAGGCTTAACAAAGAAATAAATGCTTTACCCTTAACTGGCCCTAATTCTATCTAAGTTTTGTCAATTTGTAACTTCAAAATAAATGTAAACACAAGAATTATTTGATTTGTTTAACCCCAGCTATCAATTAAAAACCTAAATAATGAAATGTGATCACTAAACACTAAAAAAAACGGACTGAAGCGAGAGATCAGCATTAATAAATCATCATTTACAAACTTTGTGTTTCCTTTTCTTTTCCTTTATTCATTTTCAAATAAACAACAGCTTTATAAAACTTAAAAATATAAGAGCACATCTATTCTGTGGCCCCAGTAAACCGGCAGGCTGCTTCATTTAAAACCACCTAGCGACCGGTTTCAGTTCACAGATGAATGTGATACCCATGTTGGTATCGTATTGTGAGAAGATACAATGGGGCTGGCGTATCAATATGGATAAAAGCCCCAAAATAAATAAAAAAAAAATGAATGTGATACATTGCTACTTTTCTTTGGTATATTTTTTACCCCAAAAAGAAGTAGCAATGGATCACATCACATTCATCTGTCAATAGAGAGCGGTCGCTATCGCTAGGTGGTTTCTAATTGCGCGCGATGAGAATGGTAAGGGACCTTGTTAAAGTGAATTGAAAATGACTGTAAAGCAGCAGTGTACAGCGCTGCGCTGCCGTGTTAGCGGTACCGGTACCGTGCGCGTCTCAGTTCCATCCAAACCATTCTCATCGCGCGCGGATTATAACTCATTGTAGTTAGAGCATTTAAAAAATACCTACCTACCTGTTAAAAGAGAGACTTTCCAGGCAACGTTCCTTAAAAATGTACTAGATGGCGCTGTCCAATTTGCTTGGTACTATGGTACATATTTTATGAATGTATCTATAGTAATAAAGAATACCATTCGAAAAAACATATAATTTGATTGGCATATAGTTGACAGCCTCACCATGGAATTAGAAGGTTTTGACTAGGTCAAAAAATTGTTTATAAATAGTGAACTATAGCATATAAATATTGGCGTATAGTTTGCAGACTCACCATGGAATTAGAAGGTTTTGATTATGTCAAAAAATTGTAAGTAAATAGTGAGAAATAGTGAACCATAGCATATAAATAGTGATACTATGGTTTCGAAGATATTTGTGTATCTTAGTGAGGCTGCTATCTTGACGTCAAGATAGCAGACACATTAAGATATACAGTTCGTATCAATATGATTTATATGCCGAAAAATTGTTAGAAAAATTGTGAATCGTATACGCAAAATTTCAATAATATTGCTTCAATACAAGCCGAGATATTACGGTCTCAAAGTGGGCTGCTAACTTGACGTTTCTGTCGATGGCGATTCCAGAGAAACGGGTACAAGTTTTAAACAAATAAATATATCAAAAAATTGTTAGTGAAATTGTGATTCTTACGATATAAATAAAAAAATAATTCATCATCGCTATTTTCTAAAAATCGAATGTTAACTTCTACATAATACTCTGAAAATAGGCTGTCAATCAATATTGAACTTTGCTCCACAGTAATAAGGTTTAAACTTGATTGCAATCATGAGGTGAGTACTATCAAGCAAAAAGTGAATAGTACTGTAGCCCGCGGAAATCTAAATCACCAAAAAGGTTACCGCTTGTCTTTTTGTTATTGTTATAGATTTTGCAATATTGTATAATAAAACCGAAGTCTTAAAGATCGTAACCCGCCGTAACCATAGTTTGAGAAATACCCATTTAATCTTAAAGTTTTTGTAATAGAAAGATAAGTAAATGCGTTTTGTTTAATTTTTGCAATTTTTGTTTATGGACCAAATGAGTCTTAAAATCTAAACCGGCCACAGTAAAAGTCTTAAAATTGGTCTATGGTTTGTTCAGAGGGCCTATTTTTAGTATAAAGGAGTTGTTCCATTTTTGTATGGAGGCTAGGCCCATTTGGGTGACCCGTGGCCTACAGTCATAAAATTATATTTTATGGAAAGAGAACAAAATAAGGAATCTGTCCATGTATAAATATATATTTTTTAAACCTGCAAACATTTTTATTTTATTTTTAAAGTTGGATAGTTTAAGTTAATAAAACAGCAACCCAAAACGTTTTTCTACCGTGGCAACATCGATTTTTTACTGTCAAATGTCATATTGATACTGTCAGATGTAAAATAAAATGACATATCAACAGCCAATGTAGTGATTTTATTAGAAATAAAAATGCAAAGGAATATCCCTTAACAGCCGACAGCCGCACAAAATCGATTTTCAGGATTAAATCAACAATAAAAACTTGTAACAAGCATTAGAATTTATTGATATACTCTGGAGAGTAAAATTAATAGTAAGACACTTTCATTTTAAAGCGAAAACATTAAGAAATACACGATTAAGAGCACCTTTATTCGAGTTTTTAAATATTTTTTTATTTATGTTTGCAGGCATTAATATTTTTTTTTCTTTTTAGAAACTTTGTCCCACGAAAGAAATCTACGAGAAAAAAAATATTATGGGTGTAGGAAAATTTTAAAAAAGTGAACCCAGGAAAGAACGACTCCTTTGAAACGGTAACTCTAAAATGTAAATTATTATCAAAATGGCCGGACTACATCTGGTCTAAGAATGTATTGCCTACTTGAAAAAGAAGTTTAAAGAAGAAGTTTTTTTATCAATAAATACGTTAGAAAATGTCATTTTTAATGTTTGTCTGTTGTTTCCACCACCCAGTTGCGAATCACTCCAGTTTACCGGCATACTGTGGTTGTACGAACTTGCCCGGACCAGAGAGAATATCGAAAAAATCCTATACTTATGGAGCCCCTAGACGATCAAGCATTTCTTGTCAATCACTTACATTTCTTGTCAATCACTTGCATTTACCATATGGGGGCGTGGCCTACTTTTGATTGGCCACGGTAATCTATCTATTCTGTGGTGCTTGTCAAGCATCGCTCCTAGACGATCAAAATGTGATTGACAAGCAATGCAATGTAAATGATCGACAAGCAATTTTGATCGTTTAGGAGGTCCATTAATTACAAATCTTATGGACTCCCTAAACGATCAAGCAATTCCCGTCAAGCACGTAAATTTTTCTGCTTGTCAATCACATTTTGATCGTCTAGGAGCTGTTTGACATCAAGCACAACTACGTGCTGGATACGTGCTTGATGAAAATTTGCAATGATTGTCAAGCACTGCTTGATCGTTTAGCTACATGCTTGAAGGTGTTACCAGTACAAAACTTCCATTCAGGATAAAAGGAAAGCAATTTGCAATGATTGTCAAGCACTGCTTGATCGTTTAGCTACATGCTTGATGGTGTTACCAGAACAAAACTTCCATTCAGGATAAAATGAGAGCAAAAAAGCAAAATGGGTCAGAGGGCCTAGTACGAGTTGTGTTTCTCATCTCACTTTGCGAATAGTATCGGGTGCAAGAGAGTACACTATACAATAAGGTATCTATGTGCAAAATTTCAAGTCTTTAAGTTCAGCGGTTTGGGCTGTGCGTCGATATCTCAGTCAGTCAGGACTTTGAATTTTATATAAATAGATTTAAATCAAAAATAAATAAAATTTAATGTTTTATTATGAAACGACCGATGCAAATAACATCCAGTAAAACCCGCCGTAACCATAGACAGTGATAAATCTAAAATCTCCATTTATGTTAGTTATTTACTTTCGAGGTTACCGCATTGTTTCACTATTGTCATGGTAAACAGATTCGTTCAATTACTACACATATCAGTAAGACTATGGAAAGTCGCCATACACTAATTTAAACAATGAATTTACACTACTGACGGGGTAATGGGCCCCCTAGACGATCAAAACTGCTTGTCAATCATTTACATTGCATTTACGTGCTTGACAGCAATGCTTGATCGTTTAGGAAGCGGCCCGAAACAGCTTGTCAATCATTAACATTGCATGAATGCTTGACAGCAGTGATTGATCGTTTAGGGAGCTGTTTGTCAAGCATTTGTAGATAAAAGTACTTTTTTTGAGGGCAAAGCAAAATCATTCTTAACGTAAGAAGATAGAGTCCAATATTGATGAATAACAATTTTGTATTGCAATCATTCTTGAACTTTATTGCTATTACATTAAGCAATATTTTGCTTTGTAGAAGTGTGGTCAAAACATTTCTTCTACTTATTTTTGTTATGGCAATCTACTCCTCTTCAGGGAGTAATTTTTGCCAGTGTCAAGTGTGAAATAATTCAGTGGTATTGTTTCGGTCGAGAATATTTGAGACGCACAGTGCTGCCATTTGTAAGGCTTCCTATTTTCCAGAATATTTATTTTATTTTATTTAATCTTTATTGCTTAAAATAAAAACAGCAAATGGCGGATTTAATGCTCAAGTTCATTCTCTACCAGTCAAACGATAAGTGTGTTAATGAGAAAAATCGTGGAGTCGTTCTTTCCTGGGTTCACCTTTTTAAAATTTTCCTACACCCATAATATTTTTTTTCTCGTAGATTTCTTTCGTGGGACAAGGTTTCTAAAAAGAAAAAAAATATTAATGCCTGCAAACATAAATAAAAAAATATTTAAAAACTCGAATAAAGGTGCTCTTAATCGTGTATTTCTTAATGTTTTCGCTTTAAAATGAAAGTGTCTTACTATTAATTTTACTCTCCAGAGTATATCAATAAATTCTAATGCTTGTTACAAGTTTTTATTGTTGATTTAATCCTGAAAATCGATTTTGTGCGGCTGTCGGCTGTTAAGGGATATTCCTTTGCATTTTTATTTCTAATAAAATCACTACATTGGCTGTTGATATGTCATTTTATTTTACATCTGACAATATCAATATGACATTTGACAGTAAAAAATCGATGTTGCCACGGTAGAAAAACGTTTTGGGTTGCTGTTTTATTAACTTAAACTATCCAACTTTAAAAATAAAATAAAAATGTTTGCAGGTTTAAAAAATATATATTTATACATGGACAGATTCCTTATTTTGTTCTCTTTCCATAAAATATAATTTTATGACTGTAGGCCACGGGTCACCCAAATGGGCCTAGCCTCCATACAAAAATGGAACAACTCCTTTATACTAAAAATAGGCCCTCTGAACAAACCATAGACCAATTTTAAGACTTTTACTGTGGCCGGTTTAGATTTTAAGACTCATTTGGTCCATAAACAAAAATTGCAAAAATTAAACAAAACGCATTTACTTATCTTTCTATTACAAAAACTTTAAGATTAAATGGGTATTTCTCAAACTATGGTTACGGCGGGTTACGATCTTTAAGACTTCGGTTTTATTATACAATATTGCAAAATCTATAACAATAACAAAAAGACAAGCGGTAACCTTTTTGGTGATTTAGATTTCCGCGGGCTACAGTACTATTCACTTTTTGCTTGATAGTACTCACCTCATGATTGCAATCAAGTTTAAACCTTATTACTGTGGAGCAAAGTTCAATATTGATTGACAGCCTATTTTCAGAGTATTATGTAGAAGTTAACATTCGATTTTTAGAAAATAGCGATGATGAATTCTTTTTTTATTTATATCGTAAGAATCACAATTTCACTAACAATTTTTTGATATATTTATTTGTTTAAAACTTGTACCCGTTTCTCTGGAATCGCCATCGACAGAAACGTCAAGTTAGCAGCCCACTTTGAGACCGTAATATCTCGGCTTGTATTGAAGCAATATTATTGAAATTTTGCGTATACGATTCACAATTTTTCTAACAATTTTTCGGCATATAAATCATATTGATACGAACTGTATTTCTTAATGTGTCTGCTATCTTGACGTCAAGATAGCAGCCTCACTAAGATACACAAATATCTTCGAAACCATAGTATCACTATTTATATGCTATGGTTCACTATTTCTCACTATTTACTAACAATTTTTTGACATAATCAAAACCTTCTAATTCCATGGTGAGTCTGCAAACTATACGCCAATATATAAATAGTGATACTATGGTTCAGAAGATATTTGAGTATCTTGGTGAGGCTGCTAACTTGACGTCAAGCTGGCAGACACCTTAAGAAATACAGTTCGTATCAATATGATTTATATGCCGAAAAATTGTTAGAAAATAGTGAATCGTATACGCAAAATTTCAATAATATTGCTTCAATACAAGCCGAGATATTACGGTCTCAAAGTGGGCTGCTAACTTGACGTTTCTGTCGATGGCGATTCCAAAGAAACGGGTACAAGTTTTATACAAATAAATATATCAAAAAATTGTTAGTGAAATTGTGATTCTTACGATATAAATAAAAAAAGAATTCATCATTGCTATTTTCTAAAAATCGAATGTTAACTTCTACACAATACTCTGAATATAGGCTGTTGATCAATATTGAACTTTGCTCCACAGTAATAAGGTTTAATTAAATAAGGTTTAATTGGAATCATGAGGTAAGTACTATCAAGTAAAAAAGTGAAAGGACATGGATGGTTTTTCCAAAGGCCACGGTAGTGTAATTATATCAGCTACGAAATTTCTACTGCTTGTTGTGTATATTATTGTGGATTATTTGACAAAAAACTAAAATATAAAATACCCCCGTTCTTTTTGAATATTTATTAAAAATAAAATAAAATAATCGAGTTGGCAACATACAGAAGTACGACGCAATGCACCATGGGTGGATTTAAAGTCAAAGTAAAAAAAATACTTTATTCAAACAAACTTGCGGCCAAATAATATTCGGTAAAATGTTGTTCTGGTGAAGTGAAAGTATGGCGAATAAGTTATCTGGCAAATGAAAAAAAGTCAAAAGAGACTTCGGCCAATAGTAAAAAGTTATTTCGAAAATCGGTGAAACGTAGTTCGGTAATATGAGACATAATTATGCCAAATGATATTTCGATGATTTAAAAATATGGCAAACAATACATATAGCAACAAAGACATCGGTCAACAGTTTTCGGTCAAATGAAATTATGACAAGTAAATTTCGGACAAGTAATCGGTTACCGATTATCATTCATTATTTTTTAATATTTTTTTTCTAATTTAGCTTCCCCCCTTAGAATAATAATAATTTACGTGCAATGTTATAAATAAATGATACGCCAATTTTAATGGTGCGTTCGTAATGTGTGTAGCCCTCTTCACATTTAACTATTTTTATGATTTTAAAGTAATCGGGAGTACAAAAAAATTGCTAATGTTAGCTTATTAAATAAGCTTTCCAATAATATAATTTTCGTAAGAGATGGTTGCCAAGTACCGTTTTTCAACCGTCTCCTTTATATTTTTTGACTGTGTCAATAGTCATATCCTCGGTTCAATGCTATTGATTTGGTATAAACAAATATTTTTCTTTCTTTTCTTTTCCTTTTCTTTTCTTTTTTTTATTTAATCTTTTTTTTACTAAATCTATTATTAGTTTTGTAAGTTTATACTTTGTAATTTAAATATATTGTTGTGTAAGCTGATGATTCACCGAATAATAAATAAATAAATTTCATAAAAAATATTGTGTCAATAATTCATTTATTTAGTTATTTATTCGGGAAAAACTATTAATATTTTATACTTATATTATCGTCGTGGAGATCCTTAGGGGAGGCCTATACCCAGCAGTGGGTGTCGTGCGGCTGATATGATGATGATGATGACTTATATTATCTACTTCCTACCTACTTCCCTACCTCCTGCACGCGTAGCATGACCACTCTCGAGAAAAGACTCGACTCACAGAACAATGGCTTGTCTACACCCAAATGTCACTTTTGTCGGGTTGAGATCGAGATACTCATGCTCGCACTTTTACACTAGTAGACTCGTATTGTTCTTTGTCGTGGCCTTATGTCAAAAGTCGACAAACGACCACTTTTCTCTTCAATTGACATTAATTTGACAGTTGAGTCGGAGAAACTTGTCTTCTACCCTTTGGGTAGTCGAGAAGGTCGAGAAAGAGTTTTTTACGTATTTTATTTTATGTAAATCTAAATTTCGTAATAAAAACAAATAAAAGTTGCCCGTGCTTATGTTTTATTATGGAAAAATAATAAATAATGTGTTGATTTAATTTTTTTTATTTATAAAACTTATAAAAAATACTAAAATAAAATAAAAAAATATTAAGTGTAGTAACTAAGTAGTATGTATTTAAAAAAAAATAAAAAAAATTGTAACTTATAAAAGAAATTAAAACAATAAATTAAAACAATTTCACTAACAAATTTTTGATATATTTATTTTGTTAAAAACTTGTCCCGTTTCTCTGGAATCGCCATCGACAGAAACGTCAAGTTAGCTTGGCTTGTATTGAAGCAATATTATTGAAATTTTGCGTATACGATTCACTATTTTCTAACAATTTTTCGGCATATAAATCATATTGATACGAACTGCACGCGTAGCATGACGGCCTCGAGAGAAGCTTTGTCTACCCCGAAATGTCGCATTTGTCCGGTCGAGAGTGAGATACTGTCGGTGCGAGCATGACAAACTCGAGAAATTTGTCAAGTCTTCGTGTAATGTCAAAAGTCGACAAAACTCTACGGTCGCGAGCACGACGACCACTTTTCTCTTCAACTGACATTTAATTTGACAGTTGAGTTGAGACGGAGATATTTGTCTTCGAGCCGTATACATATCTATACATAATATACTATATCTATGCGTTGAGTAGTCGAGAAAGAATATCTCTACCAGTGTTGCCAAATGGTACGGTAAATGCCGTATTATATGGCAATCGGGGTTAAAGGTAGAGGTGGTTAATATAACGTCTAGCGCAATATTCTAGCGCGCTATCTATGCATAGCGCACATCGCGCGCTATGTAAGTAGTCGTTATGACGCTAGAAATATAACGAGTAGCAACTAGCAGCGGGGCGTTGGCCGGCAGCGGGCGAGAGGTCGCGTTGGGCGCGCGCGGGCGGGCAGTCGTCGCGTAAGCGCTATTGGTATCGGTCGCGTTATGAACGTTATTCTCGCAGCCAGTCGCAGCGCAGCACGCTAGGCGCTAGGTACTTATCGCGCGCGAACTTATTTGTCATAGTGACTTTGTGTATCTAACACGTCATTGACGTTATTGTTAAATAAATTAGGACTTTTGGGACACATATCTGTTAACTGGGTATAATATCGCGCGCGACCGTATATTATTGTGTTAGTTCGATTAGGACTGTTATGACACAACTAAGTCAATTAGTTATTATGTAAAAGCTATTTAGCTAAGCAAAGTTAGTGAACGAGAGATATGGGAAAAACAACCGAATTTCAAACGTCAATAAGGTCGAAAACCGCTTGCACTTGTTTTTTTAACTAGAAAACACTGTCTAGTGATCTGTGTCTTAGTTAAAAAATGAGTGCAAGCTATTTTAAACCTTATTAACATTTTCAAAATAACGGTTTTTATTGAATCTTTAAAGTTAGTAAACGAGAATACGGCAAAAAAACAACCAAATCTTAAATGTCAATAAGGTCGAAAATCGCTTGCATCGTTTTTTTTTAACTAGAAAACATTGTCTAATGATCACAAGTAAAAAAAAATGAGTGCAAGCGATTTTCGACCTTATTGACATTTATCAAAATAACAGTTTTTATTGAATCTTTAAGTTAGTAAACGAGAATAAGGCAAAAAAACAACCGAATTTCAAATGTCAATAAGGTCGAAAATCGCTTGCACCGGTTTTTCTTAACTACAGATCACTAGACAAACTTTTCCTACCTTCACTTGTTTTTCCGACATACGTTTGTTCTTCCGAAATCGTAAATTTAATAACAGACAGTTCTAAGCCCGAAAAGTATGAAGGAAAGTTCATTAGTTTACTGCTTTATTTTGTTTAAGACTAAAATGCGACGTATTAATACTTAAATAACATTATTGTATAGCGCGCGATCTGTCTAACGAACGACGTGTGACGTAACGTGTTACGAGATCCAACGTGCTGCATCTAACGCGCCAGCCAGCCGCCCGCACGCTTCCTGATAAATAGCGCGTTATAACATAGCGTATTTAATAGCGCGCTAGAAATCAATAGCAAATAGTCTGTAGCGTGCTGTTGCTTTATAGGCGTTTTGAACAACTCTAGTTAAAGGTAACCTTGGTGCGACAGCTTATGCCAGAAGTTTTCATACAAATACGACATTTCCGTATGCTCTAATTCATAAAATAATGCTGTAATTGTATCAAAATATATATGATATTTATATGATTTTCGCCGGTATACGTTAATTTCACTGACAAAACACGGCAACTGACAAATTTACAATTACAATGGCAACATCACAATTTAATCACAAGTGAAGTGATAGTCAAAAAGAGGGGGGTTTATTTAGTTAGATTCGTTAGTCGTTTTGTTTACAATTAACTTGTCCATCAGCCACTTTTGATGTCCCCACTGCTGGGGCACAGGCCTTCCTTATGGGTGGTAAGGAGGATCGGCCATAACCCACCACGCGGGCCCAATGCGGATTGGTGGGTGTTAACGACTGCAAATGCAGCCGGGACCAACGGCTTAACGTGCCTTCCGAAGCACGGAGGAGCTCGAGATAATACATTTTTGGTCACCCATCCCATGACCGACCCTTGCGAACGTTGCTTAACTTCCGCAATCGCTGGGCCAGGCGCTAAAGCACTGCGCCACCGAGCTCCTCAACAACAATTAACTTATAACAATACAATTAACTTATGTGTATGTAATCTGTTTAGTTAAAGCGATGTGTTTGGTTCTATATTTGTTTTATTTCACAATAAACTTGTTTTAAGATGAATAAATTATTAAAAAAGTATTAGAAAAGAAAACTTACAAACTTAAGTTTAGTTTAAACTTCATTTTTTTCATTTATTTCATTTGTCACATCAATTTCATACTTTTTCAACTTTTTCCGATATTACGAACTTGGATAAATGTCTTTTGCGCCGAAAAAAGGACAGAGTAAAATAATGTATCAAAAAAAATGCTAGAAATAATTTCAGAACGTTATCCATTGCTCCTAAACTATGTAAAAATTAGACCGGTAACTAAAAACCGGTAAATAATAATACATGGCAATAATGGTAATTATTTAACAATGGCAATTATTTTTGTCGAGCTCGAGATAGCTTTCTCCACCCAAAACAACGAGTCCCACTGTCAAACTGTGCTCGGCATATAGACATAGGTCGTAGACAAGAGATAGGTTTCTCGATCTACACCCGACTCGAGTCCCATTGCTCATGCTACGCGTGCTGTATTTCTTAAGGTGTCTGGCAGCTTGACGTCAAGTTAGCAGCCTCATCAAGATACTCAAATATCTTCTGAACCATAGTATACTATTTTTATGCTATAGTTCACTATTTATTAACAATTTTTTGACCTAGTCGAAACCTTCTAACTATATGCCAATCGCTCACAGTGCTGTAAGCCTGATTCGGAACGCAGCCCTAGATGTTTTCGACTTCGTACTGTCTCTCTCTCTCTCTATGCTTGACAGTTGACTAATCTGTCATTGTTTTGTTGTTTTCTTTCTTTCGTTTCGAATTCAAAACTCCGCTAGGAGTATGTGTTCTGTGATTCAAAACGAAATAACGGATAGCTCGCTCACATCACAGCACAGCTGTTTATTAATTTCAAATAAAATATAAAGTTGTTGGCTTTTAGATGAAATAATTTCACGAAAATGGATAATCGTTTAACGCCTAACAAGATTCGACGCCTAATTCACTTAGCTGAAGATAGATCTATTAATTCACCACTGCGACAGCTGATGCTTCTAAGCGACGAAGACTTGAAAAGGTATGTAGTCAAAGTTCACATAATATTGAATAACTACATGTTCAATTCAGCCTTATTCGACAAAACTAGTGTGTATTTTACAGGTTCAACTTTGTAGGTACCTACCTAACTTGATTACTGCACAAAAACCTTACAAAAATTTACTTACTTATTCAGTAGGTACACTAGTACTGTACTTATCTTGTATTTGGTTTCTTACACAGGCTTAACGTAGTACAGAACTTAAATAAAACAAGTTCTAATACCAACCACCATGAGTCGTCGTCTGGTATCTTGGATCTGGACAGAGTTGAAGGTAATTTGCCCAACAATATTTTTTTTTGCTAGTTTCCTGGGACCCAAGTCTGCTATTGTTAACGTCATAATCGTCTTAAAATTATGTTTTTGACACAGTTCTTGTTTCTTTCCAAAACCGAAACACAAATTGAAATACGACGATGTTAACAGTAGCAGATGTGGGCCCCTGATCAGAGAACAGTAAGTAAGTAATTAATTATTTACAGTTTAATTACTTACTAAAACATTTCATTAAAACTTGATAAACAAACTTTTCATTGTATTCTACAGGTTTTGGAGAATCTCTTAATGGAAATATGTCTAAATCTGTAAGTCTATGTATTATTTGCAATTTTTATATGATATCTACATGCTTATTTATGTCTAATGATTAATATTTGATACCTTTTTAAGACTGCCTTCAATCCTGGAGAAATGACAGGACGCTCTACTGGCACGGAGGAAGTGTATGGGACATCTTTGCAGGGAGCCTCCCATGCATTTGAAGAGTACGGTCGCCATTCGTTAGCTTTAGATTCACTCACTAGCCAGATGGACAAGCAGACTAATGAAATTGAAGATTTAATGAGACATTCTATTGCTACAAATTATTCATTTCATTCTAAAGTATGTATTTCTAAGGTCTAGACTGTGACATTATATACTTATACGTTGGTATGAAATGATTTTGTTATAAATGTTTCAGAGAGATTTGACTGCAGATGAGGCATCTTTGGTTCAGAGAGAAGCACCCATGCCAGTACCAGTGGGAACAGAAACTAATTTTGCTGAAAATGTGACGTAAGTATGAAAAAAACCAGCAAGCACTTGTCCATGTATTATATTTAAGTATTACAATACCTATAACATATTTATTTCAGAATGAACAATTCTAATATGTCTATGGGAGCTTATTTTAAGAATAGATGTCCTGACTTTGGGAAGATACTTGCGAAAACTGACAGCCCTGATAGATCTGTGAGGCAAAGCATCACTGAAGGTATTTTTTATTTTCTTGACCTATTTTAAGACTAGGTAGTTAGTTCAACTGACTTTATAAGTTTTCTTTATTATTTTTTGTAGATAAATAATATAGGTACCAGTGGCGAAGGGTCCACACAAGCAGATTCTCATCGGCTTACCTTTGGAAATCTCACCCCACTAATCCACTATGCAGATCATAACATTTTCATCATTTTTGTAGAGCGGCTTACCTTTGCCATAATTTTACCCTTCGCCACTGATAGGTACCTACTTATTTTAAAAAATCGACTCGCCTGTAGCTTCTCAGATGGGACCTATGGAAATCCGGCCCAATGCGCTGACCAAGCTGCGCTATACAGTCGTTAGCAGGTGCGGGTTTGAGTCCTGTCTGAAAAGCTATGGGTGAGTTGATATTTTCTAGTTATTTTATGAAAGTAGCGTTTTTGTTATGCCTAAAATCTAAAATTTTATAATTTGTAGTGTCAACGAATGCTGCTTTGGAATTTGCTTCAAAAGAAAAAAACCTCTATAAAATGGATCAATCCCTGGATAGTGTACCTGTGAAACAACCCCGCAATGCTGTGAAATTGCCCGATAATCGTATTATTAATAACTTGAATGCAACTTGTGAAAAACTGAATAACTGCAATTTGGCTGGAGGGAAACAAGAACCATGGACTGGTATTACAGCTTTTTTCTGTTTACTATCTCTACACAAATATATTGTTAATTTAATGTCGAGTTTAATTGATATACAAAGAAATTCTATAGCTTACTTTGCTGTTTTAAATATTGCTGTAAGGTAAGTATTATTAATTATATATGTATTATAAAAAAAATACAAAAGCATTGTTTTAGTTAGGTAAACTTTTAAATACTTATTTTTAGCTAAACATTCTGTTTAAAATTTTATTAACGTACCCTGAACGTTATCTGTAATTGTACTTAACCAAAATTTGATGTCAAACCTCCAGGCACTTCACTGTATCAGCAAAGCTCAAACATGCCACCTCCAGTAATGACAAGCCAAAAACATTATATTAGTTCTACTGCAAAACCAACAGCTGATGTACCCTTAAGAAACTTACAATCTTCACTACGGTTGACAACAGAAGATACAGAAAGCTCTGTAGCTGAGAACTCATTTAGCATTTCGAAAATTGCTGATTATCTAAGTAAGTTTATAAATTATCCAGTCATTTACAATTTATCAATAACCTGCCTGTGACTTTGTCCGCTTAAGTATTCGAAAATTCTCTACCTTTAACTGTATTCTATTTTTTGATCCAGGCCAAAAAATGCCTATCCAAATCCGTTCAGTAGTTTTTGCGTGATTTAAAACAAAAATTCAACATCCTAACTTTCAGATTTATTAGGAAGTAAAATATTTTTTAAACCATCAATTAATATAATATTACAGGAAGGCAATCTGATGTCAGTATCACGGAAATGCTTCAAATGAAAAAAAATGCTAAGAAACAGCCGCATTGTGAACTCCAAATGACCACGCAAGATAGATCAACAAGCCAAAATGTTCAAGTGTCACATTTAAGGGATAGTAAACATACTGCTACTGCGAGCTCTGCTGGAAGCATTAATACCGTAATATCAGTTAACAAAATGGGAACTAATAAAGACGTTCACAAAGAAATCCCAGAAGTTATAGTCACTGAGCACACAGCTTATGCCGTCAATGAACTGGCTCAGTCTGCTCATCAAGAGATGAATGATATTAATCGTCGAGCCACAAGGTCTAAATCACCTTCGAGTAAGAGTCAATCGACTCTCAGCACTGTTCAAGAAAACTATACAAGTTTTAAATCTCAGGATAGCCCATTGCATTCTAGTAAAGGTAACCAATTGTTGATTTTACTTTGTTACTTGTGGAAAGTTGATAAAAATGTAAAATATAGATTTTTTTAACTCATTACAAATCAATTCTTTACAACGTACGCCCGTGGGCGGCGGCGCTACGCTTGACAACAGCTTTGTGCCTCGTAGTATTAGAGTTGGCGCACACGAGCAACTTTTGTCGCCGTTACTAATTTGTCTCTCACATGAAGTTCATACAAAGCCGTAGAGACTTGATGTGATAGGCAAATTAGTTGTGGAGACAAAAGTTGCTCATGCGCGCCAGCTCTTATTAATAAGGTTACCAGCATTTAGGACTGTGGCCCTACCATGAGTTGATGCAAACTGTTTACGTTACCGTAAACTATCGGATATACTGCTCACAGTCAGTGCGAGTGAAAGGGACAAAACGATAGTTTACGGTAACGTAAACAGTTTGCATCAACTCATGGTGAGACTTTTAGACACTAGGAGAATTTTACATGAAATAGAAAAACAAAGCCAGTTGAGATGTGTGAATGAAAGACTTCAAGTAAATATGCAGTTGATTTCAGGCGAAGCTAACGTGTCTCATGTACCCTCGCCTAATATCCAGTATAAAGAGTTAGATAAGTCTGTAGATTGGCATGAGGTTTTACTCCAGAGGCGTTTGAAACATGAAGGTTTTTCTAAAGGTTTGTGGGGCTCGCTTCTTTCTGACTGTGGGGTTCTAACTATTAACATTCATATGCCTCTTTTAAGGACAATGAGTAAAATTAGTACATGACTGAAAATAACTAGACTTTTTTTTGCACAAAAATACTCTTTATATCTACATTAAACATGTGGGTAGGTATCCCACATAAAAAATTGTGTTATCGTTGATGCATTGTAAAAAATAATTACTTATATACTTGCTGTTTGTTTCTAAAAGAGTTTCTAAAAAGAGGCGATATTGGCACCAACCAAATATAATTTCGGTTTAGAGTTAAAGATGTCAGAATCAATTCCTCAACTATTTACAGTTTTTGTTGACAAGAAAACAACTACATATACTTACAAATATTTAAAAAAGTATGGGAAATCAAAATGTTCAGTACCTATCTGATATAGTTTTCTTGTGTTGCTTCACTATTTTGCCCATCGTCCTTTTATTTCCTAACAACACTAACAAATCTCATATCTCGCTACAGTGCTTGACTATACAAATCTTTAAAATCAAGGCCTGAAATGCTGCGCCATGCAATCATTGACCATGTATGTACAGTCAACAGAGATAAATCTATTCAAACTAACCTCTTATTCCATAAACGTTGACTAAAGTTAAACCTGGATTATAATCTGGGCCACCTTCGTTACAGGCAAGATATAATACTATTAAGGCGACTATATTCCTCAAGTGGCGCCCTCATCTTAATTAAATTTATTGCTCGCTAACTACATAATGTATCGAAAATTTACATGTAGGTACAGTTTGAAGCTAAGGTTCAATAGTTGATTTAACAAACTAATCTTAGTCAAATTTACTTAGTTCGTTGTATTTAGTAATAAACTATAGAGCATTAGATTCAATCTGTACATGTAATTTTTCGTTACATTATGTACTTAGCGAGCAATTAATTTAATTAAGATGAGATGCCTTTATGTATTCTGTGCCTTAAGGCAGTAGAGTTAGGTAGCCAGGAGAACTAATATCCAAGCTACAGGGCACGGATGATCTTGACAATGATATTAATGAAGTTAAGGAAGTAAATGATTGGCGGTAAAAAGTACAAGACTGAATACAGCTATTCTTATCGTTAGTCCACGTTTTAAAATAAAGGAAGACGTTTTTGAATAATTTAAATATCATTATCCAATCCATTTTCTATGATTTATTATGCTTTTATCAGTGTGGGTTAGTAGGTTCATCAGCTGTTGTCTGTTTTTTTATTTAATTGTTGTTATTATGTTCTAAACTATTGTGTTTATTTTAGAACAATGGGTCGAAATAGTATCTACAGCAGCAAATGGTTACGTGGGTAAGTTTATTGCTTTTTTGTAAAATTACATTCTTTTATTAAAACTTGTTTGACACAATTGAAATAAAAGCAATAGAAATTATTTATATAAGTACAACGTGTTACAAAAAAAACCCTAAAGCCGAATATGGTAGGGACCATCAAACAGAACTTTTACTATGGGACCAACAACTCTGAAACTCGCGAAAGAAAACAGCTGTTTCATACAATAACTAAAAACGAAAATACCAAAACTGATGAAACAAGCTGGTTTTTTTTTGCGATTTCAGAGTTGGTCCCCTATCTACCATATTTGACTTTAAGGGTTTTTTTGTAACAGGTTGTATTATGTCATTTTAAGTCATCACATCTCGCGCATTAAAGTTAACATTGTAATCCCAAAAATATATTCTCAATCAATGTTGAACCTAACATTCAACTCTTAGGCTTAAAACCAATTGGAGGACAGTTTTGTATAACCTGGGAGTCAAGTCTGCTAATGTTTTCGTCAAAATCGTAGTTCAATGGTGTTCTAATCGTAATGCTTTTAGACACAGTTCTTCAAGACACAATATGTTTCCGTTTTGGGTTTAAGAAACACAATGTGTTTCGGTTTTGGGTTTAAATAACAAGAACTGTGTTCATTCAAACACCATCGAACTACGATTTTGACGAAAACATTAGCAGACTTGACCCCCTGATCTATTGGTATAATAAGGCAACATCTTATAGTTTCGAAAATTGATGCTGATGCATGTATTGCAGGTGCAAGTTGTCCTGTAACAATCACAGTGACCACATTGACAGACAGTTGGTTAACGGCCAAGTTTCAATTCGACGATCTGCCGAATAACGGACGAGACCTCTCCGTAGAGCTGCCGCGTTTTCCAAAGCTACTATCTCCAGGGAAATCCGAAAACCTCACCCTCTACCTGACATCTACAGTCGAAATGAACACATGCTTACCGTTCACTCTGTTTCTCAAAGACGCTTCGATAGACGGTGATATTGAACAAAAAGGCGTGATAGAAGTCGATATTAAAATGCCGGAGATACAAGCCATGTCATGCGATGGAGTCAACAAAGTGACTTTTGCACCGACCATCGAGAAATCGAGTGTCTCCCAATCGTTCGTACTTATGAGTGACAGCCCTATAGATTTGCAACTTGATCTTTCTATCAGTGAAGGAGAAAGTTTGTTTTTCATCAAACATGCTCAGGAAGTAAAGAAGTCCGACATAAATAAGGTATTGATGGACCGTCAAGGGTCTTCAGAGGAGCATACTGGGAGAGGGAAGAAAATGATGAATAAACAGCTCTGCAGACTGTCCAGTGGAAATGCCATTAAAGTCACTGTTACCTTTAATGCTCCTAAATTTTCTGATCTACAAATAAGTAAGTTTATACAACCTTAAATACTTTTCATGAAATAAAACACTTCGGATACTAGCGCGGTTTTATTGAAAGTACTTTGGTAATTAGTTGGTATTTGGTTTGATTTTCCCGACGTTTCGGCACCTTTGCAGCTGCCGTGGTCACGTTTCACAAAATACTTTTGTTGAAAAATGTACCTTATAAACATTTTCTAACATCTATTGTCTAGATACTTGTATTCAATGATTAATTAAATGTTTAATTTTAGCAGATAACATCGCTTCTTTTAGTGGAGTCCTCAATGTGAACTTGATGGGTGTGAAAACAGTATTGAGAAAAATCGATCTTATCGGCATTGTGGGAACCTTGATATTAGTTGTGGACATCCACGGCGGGAAACTCCATCTAAAGAATGGTAAATAATTTGTTCATGTACTATCATTCAATCTATTCTTTATTCCGTACATTACAAGAAAAATGTACTATGGTATGGGCTACAACGTCGCTTCACCAGTTACAGTTCGCAACAAAATATTTGTGCGTGCGTATCGCCCCTGCAGCCTTTATGATCAGAAAGCCTAACTTGCAAAATGTCTTTAAAGCAAAACGTCTACAATGCTTAATGACTAAAATGCAGATTAACTAACTTGCATAATGTCTTTAAAGCAATACGTCTACAATGCATGATGACTAAAATGCAGTCCGCCTCGGCGCGGCGTGCTAGCGATTTTAACCTTAGGAGTGGTTAAGTGACGCTTTTGCCCATAGTACTTACTAAAAATAAATACATTGAATGATTGTGAGAATTTCGAAAGTAGTCTTTCCGTCTTTCATAATATATTATAGAGTGTATCTTGAGTTGCAGAAAGTTTTAGAACAATTTTATTTTTTACAATGTTTCAGAACCGAAAACAGTGACGCTTCAGAATTCTGGAACAATTCCAGGGGTGTGGGCCGTGAGGTTTATGAATCCGAACCAAAATTATCCTATAACCTTTTCACCATCAAATATAGATCTTCGTCCAGGAGTCCCAAAATCTATGACATTTACGTACACCGGCTTTGAAGACAGTCTTTACGAAACGTATGTTTAATTCAAGTAACAGATATCATGACCTGCATGTATTCGTTCTATACCTGAAATTAGTTCTATCAAAAACGTTAAAAGTTTGAAAACTAAGTAACGTAGCCCTCTTGTTTAAATAAGTGTGCTAAGACATAACAACCTTATTTTTTATTAAATGAATTTATTTATTTTACAGGTCTATAGTCTTTGAAGAGATCAATACAGGTCTTAAAACGAGAATAGAAGTCAGTGCTGGCACTGAGAAGCCGAAAATCTTTCCCATCAAAACAAACTACAACACATTATCATGGGTCCGAGCTGGGAGAAAAGAGCTCAGCCTGAAGAACTGCAGTAATACCAAAGTCCATGTGAAGTGCCAAATCATTGGTGACGGATTCTCTATAGACGTGCCTGGTGCAGAATCTAGAGGCACATATTTGCTTCCATTTGGCCCGATGGAGTGTAGATTACTACCTATTGTTTTTAACCCGACCTCTTTCAATCCATGTTCGGCAACTTTGCACATGGTTTTTGATAAAACCAGCGATGTTTCTAGAAAGGTAAGAACTTTTTCATTTCTCATATTCGGAAAGTGATGTATATTTGAACTGAGCAGCGGGTCCAAAACTCTTCGTTCCACCCTAGGGTGTAAAAGTAATTTAAAAATAGAACTGAATTTGGCAATGAAAAAGTTTACAATAGTTAAAAACAAATGGTTTAAAAAAAGTTGCAGCCTTTTAGGGCGCATTCACGAACAACAACAAAACATGGTATAAACAGCCAGTGCAAAATTAAAAACAATGGGCGGAGCGGCCGGCGACGCGGCGTGTTCCAAATTTAAAATAAGAAAAACTATAAAATATTGGAGGGAGACTTACCTAACTCTGTGACTTTGAGCTGTGTGTGCCGTTTTGTGTTGATTTTGTATTTACTAAAAATGAGTTTAAAACTAAAACAAAAAGTTCAAATAAAATAAAAGAAACAATAAAACTACGCTGTAATTCGCCTACAGGAAACAACTACTTCAGGAGAGTCTCTGCCTTGGACTTAACGTCTTATGAAAGACCAAAGAATATCTCCAACTTTTACAGGCATCCAACAAAGCAAAATCTGTCATAATAATTTATATCAAACTGTAAATATTCCAAGCAAGAATTTAACTTGAAATTACAAATTGTTCTAATTTTCCTAGGTTTTTAAAGGTAAGTTGGTATAGGTAATAATTATAAGGTCTACCAATGTAGTTACTAAGTAGGTACATGTTTTTATTAATAAACATTTTGGAATAACTAATACTTTTTTTACTTTCCTGAAATTCGAAATGAAAAGTAGAGTGTTTAACACGGGCAAAAGTCATCAATTCCATTCTCGAACTATAGCCGCCCTCGCTATGCTCGGGCGTCTAAATATCTCGAATGGGAATTGCATCCTTTTGACCCTCGTATAACAATCTACTATTATACTATCTGAAAATAATTGCATTACTTATAGAACTTATTTATGTGAAAAGTGCCGCTGTTTTTCATTTCCTTTCCTATTAATCTTTTTTGTTTTGGTTTTTAAACAAAGTTTTATTGCGCCTCCTTTTTACAACTCTCATAATGAGAATTCATGGCGATCAATGAATGAATTGCATTCGGGGCCACCTACACTAGCAAGAGAATCGCTACGAGTCGGCTCTTCATTCGTCAGGTAGTTTCTGCGCGAGGTTTTCCGCTAGCAATAAAAACCTGAAAATTCATTTTTGGTGAATGTATTGAGATATGATAAAAGTCGTAGAACAAATGATGTTGTTTATGATATTAGTTACAAATAACCCTGTAAACCAGCTCTATAATCAATCTCGTTGACCAGGTGAAGTTATACGGGTGCGCGTCGGGCGAGGCGCTCCGCTGGACGGGCGTGCCCCGTCACGGGCGCATGGCGCTGGTGACGGCCGTCGCGCGCGCGCCCATCACACTCAACTTGTACAATAAGTCGCCGCTGCCTGTGTTCGTGTGTGCAAGGGTGCATTTCGACCGTAAGTCATTCAGAATCTGCGTCAAGGGATTAAAGTTTGTTTTATTTATTTCTAAATCTTTATTGTACAAATACATAGAGTAAGGTACAAATGGCGGACTTAATGCTAATAGCATTCTCTACCAGTCAACCAACAGTAAACAGATAAACGCGAATGCGGCACAAATAAAGAAGAATGATATTTACATGCATACAAAATACATTGATACACACCAATAAATATATATCTACAGAATGTATATGTTTTTAATTAATCCTTTAAGTGAAATTAAATTCTAATTCCTTGACACAAGTTTTCTCATTGTAGTCACGTCTATGAATATGTGTATACAATTTGGAACTTTGTCACTCTAAAAGATATTACTTTTTAGAACAGAAATCATAGCCAAATGACAAAGAACTACAACAAAGTGACAAAGTTTTAAACTGTTTACATAATTTAGACGTGACTACAATATACGACAACGAAAAGCTTCGCAACTGCCCGATAATGTGGCCTCAGCATCAGTAATAAGAGCTTTCGTCCGCAGCACAATACATGTGTGTGAGCGGGAGCGCGCGCGTGTCGGGCGGGATGCACGTGGTGGGCGGGCGCGCGCGGCACGCGGTCTCCCTCGCGCTCGACTGGACGCGGGTGGAGAGGAGAGCCAGAGACAACCCCGCCTCTATCGACCTCGCCACGCTCACGCTGCTCACGGGCAGCGAATATACGCGCCACAGGATTATACGGTAAGACTAGGAACCCAATCGCGGTAATTCTGAACGATAAAACCAAAAACGTTACGTTGTCATTTAGGTTATATTAACCTAAAAATCTTTGGTTTAGCTTCATAATTTTCACTTAAATAGTCTTAGATTGTAATCCTAGACTCCTTAGGCGTATTCAACAATTTTAACAAAATAAAGCGAGTATTTTTCTGTAAACGAAACTGAAACGGTAACGATTTAGCTTTGGTTTTATCGTTGAAAATTAGCGCGATTAGGCTCCAGGGCCCTTATTTTTGAATCGCTCGTCTGGCGTCGAGCGCTCTTTTCTACTGATTTTCGTTCGACATTTGACCCAAATGTATGGAGATTGAGTCAAATGTCGAACGAAAATCAGTAGAAAAGAGCGCTCGACGACAGCCGAACGATTCAAAAATAGGGCCCCTGGGCTCTGTCACTCCGCGCGCGAGTATGAAGCGCTCGGCGTCCTCTGAGAGGACAAATTTCATACGTCAGAAAAGATAAGACCTACGCGATAGAAAGAGAGGCAACTATTAAGTGAATGTTTTGGAGCGAAGGGAGCGCTGTGCGACCTGAATTGCACTTTATTGTGTCTGAGTAAGAGTCGCAATTTATTTAAACGATTTTGCGGAGTGCAACTTCTGTACGCTAGTACTATTATCTATTCTGTGGTAAGACCATATCGGTTTCTGTATGAATATTATACGGTAAGGCCATATCGGTTTCTGTAAGCTCTAGCTTACTCCTCTAGGTCCTAATGACCCGTGGACTCACTGCATTACCTACTGGTGGGTCTAACGGAAAATTGCGATTCCCGTTAGACCCACTGCACTAGAGTTGGGATCGCGATTCGAGAGACGCACACTCTTCTACAGTACAGCCCTCATCACGCTCATGCCTTCGGGTTCAAAATGTACACTTCCCATAATGTATACCGGTCTCAAAGGTACATTTCCCGAAATGTCCACTTCCCGTAATGTACATTTCCCAAAATAACAAACATTCTATTATTATTTATATATTTTCTATCCAATTAGTTATTCCTATCTGTTTTAAGAGTGTACGTTTTAGGAAATATACATTTTGAGAAATGTACATTACGGGAAGTGGACATTTCGGAAAAAGTACCTTTTGGGAAGTGGACATTTCGGAAAAAGCACCTTTTGGGAAGTGGACATTTCGAAAAAAGTACCTTTTGAGATGGGTGTACGTACAATATGGGAAGTGTACATTTTGAACCTAAAGGTGCTCATGCTGCCTACTGGCGCTGAATATACTCGTAGCAGGACACTACGATAAAATAGTGTTGTATTCTGTGTGAAAAATACCGGTCGCTAGCAGGTATGGTCCGTGCTAGCAGTAAGTACACTGGACGAAAGTGAAGCAAAGAGCCAGAGACAACGAGGGGCGCTGAATATACACGCCGCAGGATAAGTACTACGGAAACATGTTCGGCCTTACCACAAAACACTGTTTAACACGTGTTTAACTAAAACACTGTTTAAATGTGATGCTGTCACTTTTTTGACAATATTGTTTGAAAGAGACGGCATCACATTTAAACAGTGTTTTTACTAAACAGTGTTTTAAAATCTTTTGTGGTAAGGCCGGTTGTATTCCGAGTGGAATCTAGCGGTCGCGGCAGGAGGGCAAGAGTGGAACGAAGAGCGAGAGAGACTAATCTTTTCTGTAGACTCATGATGTGGCCAAGGATCGTAACTCTGCTCCTGGTCAGCACTGATATTGCGTTCACGCACTAGATCAGTACTTTCTTGATCTTCTGTAGCCATAATTACACCAAACAATTAAAATCAATTTGTATAATATCAACCCCATACCGTTATGAGGCAACAAATAATTAAATTATTGTTATTATATTATCCGATTTCGATTGAGTGCAAGATTTAATAATGCAAAACAAAACAAGACAGGTAGTGTGTTAACCACTTTTATACTAATAAATTATTTATTTGCGTATTTGTCTCAGGATAATCAAAGACGAGTCAAATGGAGAACTGGACACCTCCTTGCTGCCCGACCACATGCAAGTTCTGACACACGAATTGGAAGGTGAAGATAGGAACTTGGACGGCCGTTTAGCTGACTTCAAGGAAACAAAAGTATGTTTCAAACTTATTTTTTATGGGTACTAAAACAGTTTTATATATTACAAGCGACCGCCCGCGACTTCGTCTGCGTGGTCAGTTATTTTTCTGTCCCACGGGAACTGTACGTTTTTTCGGGATGAAAGGTACCCTATGTCCTTTTATGTACCCCTGGCAACGTGTATGCAAAATTTCGTGATGATCGGTTCAGTAGTTAAAACGTGAAGGCTTACGCCTAACAAACAAACGGACTTTCGCATTAATAATATTAGTAAGGATTGGTATAGTCCGTTTTTCCTTACTTGTCCTATTTGGTAAACAATCTTCACCCAACTTTTTATTGATATAATCATTATAAAATACTACAAATGGTTTTCCAATACGAAAGATATCGCTAGTTATTATGAAAATTTGATCTAAGGCGCTGTAGGTATTGAAACTAGCGCCGCCACTACATTTATTTTTATTACTCGTAAACCAAGTCAATATTTAAAAAAGCTCATGTAATAATTTCTTAAATTGTCTCTAATATTTTTTGAATAACTCTTCAACAGTTTTCATTTTTTCTGTAAGTTTTAAAATCCATTTTAGCTCAAAGTGGCCACTTTTGGCAATAGGGATGATGACTAATGAATAAAATAACGAAATACTAATAAAAATCGTAAACATATTAAACTTTTAGAGTAGCTTGTATACCTCTTGGTTTTATATATTGCATATTATTTATTTTATGACCCTTCAAAGTTAGGTGGACAAGTCCATTTAAAAAGTATAAAATTTATTAAAATAAATGATACCTTTAATTAGTCCGTAAAATGTATAGCAAATTTGTCTAAGAAACTAATTTGATAAACACAATATTTAATATAGCTGCCGAACAAATTTCCTACGCGTTGCATACAAACTCTCAGGCGTGACGTCATCATTTAGTAGCCGTTAGTATGGAGCGTTTTTGTGCGAGTCCATTTGTGTGCATTTCACACTGTAATATCTCGGGCAGTTTTCATGCTAGCGAATTAATTCTTTTACCAATGTTTCTTTTTTTGAGAGGTAATTTATGTAACATAAAATAAAAAAAGTTGTCATCATCCCTATTATGGATTTTAAAACTTACAGAATGAATGATATCTGTTGAAGAGTTATTTAAAAATATTAGAGACAATTTAAGAGATTATTACACGAGCCATTTTTTAAATATTGACTTGGTATACGAGTAATAAAAATAAATGTAGTGGCGGCGCTAGTTTCACTACCACCGCGCCTTAATAAGTAAACATTTTTAATCAACAACTGTTTACTAAATAGGACAAGTAAGGATAAACAGCCAACAGACTAATAGCAAGAAGCATTTCCAGAGTTTATCAAATATATATAAAATAGTTTTTATTATTTATTTTAGGCGTCGTTGAACGAGCTTATTGGCGGGTTGCATGAACTCACGGCGCAGATCGAACTGCCCCAGGACTTCTCCGATGAGAACACCATCATTATAACCGATGATACTGTGGTGGAACACCACACACTCTGTGATCAGTGATAAGTAGTTGGAAGTGATATTCGTTTATTAGTTAGGTATTATATGTCAGGTATAGTTAGAAATACATTTAATTCTAATTCTGAAGTCAAAATGTTTAAATTATGTAATTACCTAGTTATATTTTTTTCAAAATACTTAGCATTTGGTAATCATGATATCGTCGGAGGTTTATAGACTGATGAACTATTATTTAAGCATTACTCCGTCCATAGGCCTGTAAAGATAATGAAATACATGTTTTTATTCATATTATTTATTATTTTCTTAACCAGTTATATTTATTCCAATCGTTTTTCCTATTTTTTTTAAATCATTGTATCTAAGAGATTCGACTGTCGATCGCAGTGATCCATTAGAATGACCTTTTAAAAATATTGCCTACAACTTATAAAACTAAAATGCATTTTCACTTACAATAAAGTCATAAACACCGCAAAATGATAATATTTTATATATACATGTCTAAATTTGACGGTTCATAAAATTCAAATGGTTACTTTTGCTAATATTTATTTAATCTTTTACATTAAACCCCTGTGCGTTTGGATATAGAGAGAAGTGCGGGAGACGAAAGTTTCGAATAAAAAACAGAAAATATTGGGTGTTTCATAAAATTACAGTGTTGGTCCTTTTGGAGGGGTTTAGCGTAGAAGACCATGTCAACAGTACATCGAGCTTGGTGTATTTTATATCATGATTATAATATCTCTTACACAATGAAAATATCCTTCTATCGTACGTCAACATACAACTCGCGTGCATACATCGCCTATCGCTCTCACAACATACCACTCTTCCATACCTCGCATTTGGCAGTATATCATAGTCGTTTTCACTATGTCGATACTCTAATTATATTCTCATTACAATTAGTACAAAATAATGTGGATTCCTGCAATGTTATAACCGAAACTACAGTGTGACTATAAAACATTAGGTGTGAGACACAATGCGAGTATCGACACGTTACAAGTGAGCTCCACATGGGATGTCCTACTTTGCCGTACAATCTACATATGAAAAAATCTTATTAAAATGGAAGTACTTACACATCATTATAAGGTTACAATATAACTAATTTGGGTCAAAAATGGCTGACGATTCGATTAGTACAGTGCTTTGAAAATACTATTTTCATAATTTATTGCATTATACCTATTAGTCTAAAATTCGCAAAAGAAGACATAACGAGAAGAGATTAATTCGCAATATACCAATCTAAATACACTAAGGTTCAGAAATGTACAGCTAAAATAATCCCCGGGGGTGACACTTTCACTTCATGCGGATACAATGCGTATAGTCGTAGATATATACATTACACACTCACACGTTTTTACAATAGGAATTAAGATTCTAACTAAAAAAACCAGTCACTTAATGAGCTATAAAATAGTATGTAAGATTGCCAACGATACACTGGCCTAGCGCGGACCGCGTCCGCCGTCGTCGCAACGACCACGTGCTAACGATATAGTACTGCCGGGGCTCGTCAGTATGTATACATGCTCTTGTTCATTCTACATTACTTCTTAACGAGTAAAATACGCTTCTCTGTGATAACAGACTAGTTAAGACAGGGATCGCATTTTAAGAGATCAATATGGCTTTAAACACGTGCGGTTAGCATTAAGAGTTGAACAATGTTAACACAAAATTTTAAAATATTCATCGATCGACACTAACTTATCGCATATAAATCGTCCATAGTTTGATTTCATCGGTAACAGTGTAGTGCCACAGTTCGCCGCAGTGTCGCGTCGGTCGTCGCCGCGAGATATCCCGACGTCGCGCGTCGGTGCCGACGTCGACCAACGTACCAGGGAAACGATGCATTGAATTCAGTATCGCTGATATCAGTTTGTCATTAAAGTATAACTATCACAGATAATATTAAAAATAAAAGGTATTCGAGTTGGAATCGTTGCAGTTCGTGATAAAGTAATTACGTCTAAAGTACGGCTACCGATCGTATTCTCGGTGCTTGTTACGAAATCTGCTTTAGTCGAGGTCACGGTCGGCGGCCGACGCGCACGGAAACTCCCCTATCGTTTTAAACATTTATCTTATAAGATAAACACCATTTACTAGAGCCTGAGACAAATTGTAAACTTTTTTTTTTTCATTTTTTTTTCAATTTATACAATCTCGAGGTTTAGATACTTTGTATAATAGTATCTAAACCTCGATGTATTACAATAACAAAAATGGCTTACTTAGTCTCGGGCTCAAATGAATAAGGTAAGATCTAAAGAAGTCCCAAGGCTAATTCCACTCGACTAATGGAAATTTCTTTGTAAATATTTGTTAATATTTGGAACTTTATGGGTGCTCAGATTAGCTCGGAATACAGACGACTCGGAATTAAGAAAATGAGCTTACCGACCTCCTGCTCAGTTTTTATTATTTACATGTTACGTGTTCGCCTTTCGCCCCGCCTTAAAATCTTATTAGAAGTTCGGATAACAAAATTGGTAAGCGATTTCGATTTTTAGAGACTCATGAAATATGACGAGTTGCGGCGATGTGACGAATTTAGCGCACATTTTTGCAAAAGCGTTTGTCATTTTTGTAGACTGTTTTATATCCACTTTATTATTTACGATCCTTTCAAATGCTGTTACAAATGTTTACATAGTGAATAAGTATATTCTTTGCTACGTCGTCGTAGAGGTGGACGGAAGAGTCACTCGCGTTAAATAACTGTGACTGTAGACCGGTAGTGGTCGTAGCGCATATAAGACGAGAATAAAAAAACTATTCTCTCACTATCGTCGAAACAATCTTTGTATCGTTTGCCTGTATTTCTGTTCTTCTCGAGAATTTGGAGAGATAGGATAATTTACTCTTCCGTAGATATTCATCACTTAGGGGGCGAGGTTGCTGTTCACCGTTTCGTCTTCGTAATAATTAGAATTGCACCGAGCAATCGATTTGTATATAAGCAGGGGTGAGGCGAACCGTATTCGCTATTTGAGGGGCGGGATACTGGTCACTGTTTCGTTCTGCTCGCAAGGAGTAACTCTAGATACGGGGCAGGGGATGAGCCGTATTCGTTGCTTAAGGGGTAGGAGCGGCGAGTATGATGTTCACACTTTCGTCCTTGTAATAATCGGAGCTGCACCGAGCATTTGATTTGTAGATAGACAGGGTTGAGGAGAGCCGTTTGCCGCTTAGCGGGCTGGAGTGGCGAGGATGTTGTTCACAATAAGGGGTAACATCGAACACTCGATTTGCATATTGTACAGGGCAGGGGTGAGGCGAGCCGTTTCTCGCTTAGGGGGCGGGAGCGGCGATGATGTCGTTCACTGTTTCGTCGTCGGAGTTAGCAACTCGCACTCAATTCGTTCGGCTCGCGCGCGGTGCTAGGGCACGCGGTAGAGCAGGTAGGCGGCGAGGATGCTGGTCATTGTTTCGTTCTGCTTATCCATTTTTTAAGGGGCGGAACCGGCGAGAATGCCGTTCACAATAAGTAATAACACTGAACACTCGATTTGTAGATACGTGGCAGGGGTGAGGCGAGCCGTTCGCCGCTTAGGGGGCGAGGATGTCGTTCACTGTTTCGTCGTCGGAGTTGTTACTGGCAGTCGAGTCGCTCGGCTCGGGCGGGTGGGCGCGCTCGCTCGTTAGGGCGGGCGGGTGCGCGCGGGGCTAGGGCGCGCGGTAGAGCAGGTAGGCGGCGAGCGGCGGCGGCAGCGCGAGGCGCGCGGCGGCGTGGCGCAGGCGCGGCCGCCCCACGCGCTGCCGGATCACGCGCCGGCACAGCTCCATCAGCGGCAGCGGCTCCGCTGTAAACATACACCACTTGTTATTATTTCCTAGGTCAGGGACAACGAACCAATGGCACGCGTGCCATATATGTTGGGTACGTCACCGATCACAAAATTCATTAAGTACTACGAAAGAATTGCCAATGAGGATCAGTAACGATTTTTGTTTAGTGGCTTATCAGAAAGCTTATGCCACCACATGATTAACTGTGAAGAAATTTTTACGATATCTCTTAAACCTGAGAAGCTATAAGAGCTAAAACGACCTAAAACACTGTTATTTTGGGGGGTCATTATGACGTCATATTGCATTGAGTTTGGCATTTCCTTCAAAACCCTTATAACTCAACCATTTCTAAACGGATTTCAAAAAATCTTTCGATAAGTTTCATAGCTATGAATATATATAGATTCAAACCGGTTACTCCCAAGTAACACACAAGCAAGATAACAGTACACATTTAGAAAACTTTACAGTTTAAAGATGAATATCGTTTGTATAAGAGCCTTAGAAATAGTTAAATGCTGAATTAAGTTGAGTTTGGGCTCTTAAAATTCTTAATGCTTAATAAGTTCTGTATTTTTGTACTCTATTTCTTTAAACTTAATAAACAATATTTGTTAGACAATTATACAAGCTTTATTAAGCATTACGCATTCTAGGTATCTTAAAGCTGAAAAAAAGACCCTATGGAAGCATTTTTCTGAATAATCATAATCTGTATTGCTATTATTCAATAATTACTAAGCTAGTAGCGTTTCAATCTCCTCAATTATCCTCAATTATCAAGCTGATCCTCAATTACGCGTGTATAATTGACATTGCAAAATGTACCCATTTTTTGTAGTAAATAAAGAGTCGAGTTGATAGTATTTATTATTACTATTTTCCCAATAATCAAAATCACAAAGTCAAAATTATTTGATGGCACCGTCTATGACCTCATTAAACATTTCTTTAGAAAAATGGCACGCTGATACATAAAGGTTCGCCATCCCTGTCCTAGGTCATAACGGGCGGTGACCGGCAACCGAGACATGCGAATTCCTACTACATGGCACGTAAAATCGATTTACTGCTGTAGGCAGCGAACTAAAATCTATAGAACGACCATTCCGCTCAAGAAATAGCACCGCACAAAAATTACATCTGAGTGGGCGTGGCTAAAAATGCGCAGCTCAAAGCGACTGAACACCGGTTGCATAATAGCGACCATCATCTCTATACTCATAGTATTTTCTATACATAAACGAAAAAATATTTAATAGGTACTTATGAATGAATTATGATACTTATCTCTTACCCTTACATATTTTTGCTTTCTTTGCATCTTTTACAACATTTGACTAAACAGGATAGGTCATTTTACTCTTTTTCTTTGAATACAAACTGCAATTATAGTAAAGAACGCTAACGTCTATCACCGGGCGCTGGCTCCCCTAAATGCTGTGCATGTCGCGATTTTTTTGCCCCGTGGTGCCATTTTTTAAGCAATATTTGTTTTGCAATTACACTTCCATAGATTTTAATTAGCTGGCTGCAAGGGTAGGATGAGCGTTTAAATAAATAATAAAAAAAATCACACAATCTCTTCCGTCATCTCAGATGCTAATTACAAAGTGGTAATCGTGACGTAGACAACGGCGATAGTTAATACCAAACTTTTTTTTAGTTAGGTTTTCGTGATTTTCACTGTATGCTTTCGTAATAAAAGCAATCTCAAATCACTTTTTTACTTAAGTGTACGCAGACGTGACGTGTACAATCATGCTCGACAACAAATTTAAGGAGGTCATCAAATGTATGAACGCGTCGCTTTTTAGTGGTCTTATCGAATTTGGTCGGTTAATCGGAATACTGACAGTTGTTTCGGGTTTTTATTGATATTTACTTTAATACGAAAAATTTGAAGCTGAAATTTTCAGAGCGTGTACTTCAGTAAGGTCAGTCCCACCTTCATGAGGGTATTATTAAAAAACGCGTAAATGTGGGATTTTCAAACTTTTTATGGTAATGAGAAATAACAAGAAGAATAAAACACTCGTTTTGGTTTCTTTATTTATGTAGTAAGGTACTGTGACCAAAGATGGCCCGGCTCCAATCATGGCCCACCTTAAAAAAATAACAGTTTGGGCTGTCCAAACTAATTAAAAATCCGTGGGTGTATGCGTCTGAAGCCATAGACAATATTGCAACTTCTTCCGACTGTCAGCAAGCTGCCATTTTTTGGATGGCAAACAGTTTTCTGTGTTGCGTCTAACTAGTTCACGTTTTCTAACTTCAGAAATGTAAGTCTTTATTAAAAATTTGCAAAAATTAGTAGTTTTTTTTATTTTGACAAATTAAACAATATAATTATTCTTTTTGCCATTAAATTAACGGTAAGTTTTATTACTTGCTTATTTTTCTTACTTTTTATTGCAATTTATATTGAACTGGGGTAAGGTTTCCTATGAAAGCCCACCACATTGGCCCAAAAGATAGCCCACTTTTTAATTTCTAATTAAAAGTGTTTTGAGTATTATAGAAACTATTTATAAAATATAACATAAATATAAAATTGGTTGGTTAAGAATTTGGTGTTGAATGGAATGTTTTTTTTTATTGTTACTAAATTATGATTTTCTAGTTTATGTTTTTTTGCATTAAATGCAATTTATCAAATATATAATAAGTAATTATAATCAAAATAATCGATTAAATTACTTTTATTGCTAAATTCATGTTTTAGTTTTTGATTTTAATGAAGTAAACTTAAGTCGATTTTTCAATACCCCTAACTCGGCCCACGTACCAAGGGCGACGAAAATTAATCACAGAATAAAGAACTTATTGATTATTTTTTTGTTACCTACTATTCTGATAAATTTCTATATGTGTGATATATTCAATTTAAGAAAAGCATTGTTGTTTTAAATTAACTTTAATTATAGATTTAAGATGGCCCATAGCCAAAATTTTGACAATATTTCAGACTTTTGTTATTAGTTTTATATGAAAACTGTATTTCTTGATCAGTATTAAAAGAAAAAAATATTTAGATACTGTTTAAGCGTAGATTTACATTAATATATTACGGGCCTTTTTCGGTGACCACCTTCCCAAGATGGCCCAACACCGACTTTTTAAAAATGGTGCTTTTTTTCTATTAACATCGAAATAACATCGCATTCTTTTATTAATTATATTTTTTAATAAAACACCCTAGTTTTATATCGATGTTTTTTCTTTATAATATCCAAATTGACGATTTCTCAAGGTTTTGAAATAAGGCGGGCCTTACAGGGCGCCAGTACCTTAGTTTAGGAGCTAGATTTGTTTTCTGAAAATGCCTGATTACTTCAAAATCTGTGAATATTTTTAAAATGTTTTCTATCGCACAAATTAAGGGCTACTTATATGTGTTTACTGTAAGATCGCACATTTAGTAGTTTCCGAGATCTGGGATTCGGCAAAACGTTACGCCAGCAGGAAATCAAATATCTCCAAAACTGTAAGGCCCACAAATTATATATTTGGCGCACATTTCTTGCTAGCATCAAGCTACCCGACCATATAGGTATCTTTTTTTCTCTCCGATCATTAGTTTAGATTCTTCCTGCTGGAGCACCGTTACCCCAGCAGAATTCGTTTTTCCCGTTTTATTCCAAAAGTATAAGACCCACAATTTTTTTATTTGGCTCACATTTACACTGAATTGCGCACAAATTATTCATCAAACTAGCTTCCCTCTAGAATAGGGTTGCCATAAAACCTCAAGGCCCCGTCGGGACATTTAACTTTTTTTTTGTATTTGCTGCGTTCGTTGGTACGCGGGAGTTCTTTAAAACAAAACCATTTGGAATTATTTATATTCATTTATTAATTATGGAGCATAACTTAATAATTAATTAACACCATTCCTTTTGAAAAATAGCATTGTGAATGCTAAACAAAGTAAAAAAAAAATATATTCTTTTTTATCAGATGATTTTACTTGCTTGAGTTTACCTGTGCGGCGCACTCGATTATGTTTGTCGGGACGTCGGGACACCACTGTTAATAACGGTGACATGTCCCGACGTATCGGGACGAATGGCAACCCTACTCTAGAAGCTACTTTCTTGCCAGCGTAACGGACACTCAGCATTGGGGACGGTAAGTTTTGGATACTCCCTACCTTTAGCCATCCGTAAGAAGAGACTGTTTGGTAGAAAACTGTAGTAAAGAAAAAGCAGTAAGGCTACTCACGGTCGAGGCCACCGATGTACTTCATAGTGATCTCCGCGTGTCCCCACACGGCGGACACTATGGGGTATAACGTCTTCCCGCGCAGCCCTCGCGCCGCCACGCCCAGGTAGCGCCCGTCAGCGCAGAACGCTAGAGTCCCTTCATCCATGTCTAGTACTACGAGCAGCCGGTCCGGCACTAGGAACTGCTCGTCTGGCCGCAGTAGCGAGGGGTAAGTCGTGCCGTTGCCGCCTGTGCCTTTTGCGTTGTGGTACACCTGGAAGGTTTAGGTTATGGTCAGTTGTAATACGGATCATGGCATAGCAAAATGTCGTAGATTGCAATAAATAAAAACTAGGAGACAAGATGTATACAGGGTGTCTCAAAACATTACCACACGGAGGAAAAGTATTACCTTAAATATTGAAGATAGGAAATTTTATTGAAAGAAGACTTAATTTTGTTTTTAAAATAATTGGAACTGCATTTAAAAACTTAAAAAATCGTATACGATAATACGTAATTATTAAAATTTAAGTAAATGTTAAACAAAGTCTTTCTTTTGTTTAAGATGCTGTGTTATTCAAGAAGAAATAAGCCTAACCCTTTCGATCTGTATCGTAAAAATAACAGATTGTTTTTTTCATATTTGGTGGATTCAATTCCTGGTTAAGGCAGGTGATTTATCAAAAATCTGTGAATGCAGTTCCAATTATATCTAAAAATCTAAATGAAGTCTTCTTACAGTAAAACTTCCTATAGGTACAGTCGAGTTCATTAATATGTTGGCACTTTTGACAGCTCATCAACCTTTATGGCTTTATAATAAAGGTCAACAGTCTGCCAAAAATGCCAACATATTAATGAACTCGACTGTACCTTCAATATTTAAGGTACTTTCTTTTCATTCGTGTGGTGTGGTACAATTTTGCGATAACCTGAATATTATTATTGTAGTGTAACCTTGATATTAATGGTATATTAATATATATTATATATTAATGGTACTAACACACTGAATATGCGGTCTAGACGGGATGTACACTTAGCTCTGCTTTTGTTTGGTATAGTCAAAAATCGTAAGCCGCTCTACTTGTATGAGAAACTCGTATGGTCTACTCGCACCCGCTTAGCTAGGCTTGACGTACCCATCCACCGCACCGCCGCTTTCAGGGGTAGCTTTAAATTTGCTGCAACCAAAATATGGAACGACATACCACCTCCCCTGCGTCTCCTTACTTCTGCGACTTCTTTTCGGGTAAAAATAAAAGAGTTGATTCTGTATAAACAGATAAATAGCGCTACCTAATGAACACTGTTTGACCTACTATAATTATAAATTATCTATTCTTTATATACTTTTCGGAACCTCTGCATTAATATTTCAAAGTCAAATTTGATCTATTTAAATATAAATTTAATAAATTATGCACTTTTGAATATGTTTAATCTATTGTATAAGCTTAATATTTTGTTTTTATATAACGATGCTCATCTATCTCATTACTGAAGCGAAACTGTTCTAAATGTCTGTTCTAACTGTTCTAAGTTAGCATAAATTGATTTATTATGTTATTGCATTGTTTGGCGAGTGTTGTCGCTATAAAAAACATTTGGCTCCACCTGAAAATCAGTGTCGCACAGGATGTGGCAATAGCTGAGGTTGGAGACCATTTTGGCTAATTTTCTTTTTAATTGTGTTGTCTTTTTGTAACAAATGCCTTTAAGCTGAATAATTTTTTTCACTTTCACTTTCACTTTAACTATAAGAGCACATACAGCAATTCTTTTGAAAAGCGACTCATCACTTTAAATGAGGTATATGCGATAGACTTAAGGGGAAGGTGACTTGACTTCAAAAAATCGCGTTAGTATCATAAGAGCTAACATTTAGCCTGTGCGATGAAAGTTAAAAAATATATTTAAAAAAAAACAACGGCAAAGTAGCGCATTTCATTAGTCAAAATTGTTACAAAATAGAGTTTGTTACATTCAGCTTGTACATTCAAATACCAAAAAAATTACATCAATTTCTGGCATTGAATTGACAAGAATAGCTTATCGAGTGTTTTGTTCGCTTCACTTCTACGTCACAATTCCAACAAACGGAACAAAACACCTTTGAATAGAACGCATTGTATTGTATATCACTTAACAGTCAATAAGCACTATATACCTAACTAGTCACTGTATAAAACTTTATATTAGCAAGACCTTTGACATGTTAAACTTTATAAAGCCTTTAACTAAGAGTAGAATTATCTCATTCCATTGATTCGTTTAATGGTGTGTTAACGAACTCTGATCAGTGAGACTAATGACAGAACATACTAACGCCCTTCTAAGGTTTCCATACTTCCACACAATTGGCTTAACGTGAACTAACAACTAAGTTACCCTTAACTTTTTATCCTTTGTTCATAAATGAAAATAATGTTAACCACGTTTTTACAACAAGGCGGGGGCAAGCGTTTCAGTGTAGCCCATAAATGCTTAGCACCACCAAGGATACCGCTCAAGTGGTCCCAAGTTCCCAACTTTCTCTTCTACTTCTTAGGCACCCTACACTAACTGACAGAAAAACCTGGTTGAAAAGTAAGAAATCACATACTGATAAGTAATATTGTATTGAACCGTTCAAGAAATCTTGCAGTTTATTGCAACTTTTCAGCTAGCGTGACCACCCTCACCGTTGCTGTATCTGGATTTAGTTAAGGAGAGCTTTGCACTCAATGATTTTGCAAAGACTGAAGTAAAGATAATGTTTTTTGTATAAACAGAAGGCAGTAGACTATATACCAACCTTATTTCTTCCCAAATCCCATCCCCAGCTCTGGTCGGTCGCGCCCACTAGGCTCTGGTACCCGACCGAGTGCAGCGGCGCGTGTGTCGTCGCGACGCCCACGACCGCGTGCGTGCCCCTCTGCCGCGCCGGCCACACCACCTCCCAACAGTGAAGTCCGCGGGAGTATCCCACCCGCCCTCGGATGCAGTCTGTGCTTTGTGCCACAGGATGCCGGTGAAACGTTAGTGCGTCTTCTTCTTTTACAAATATGTTTAGTGATCTGGAATGCGGAGAAATATACCATTGTTAATTTTATTATGTTCTACTTTATTGCATGCAAGTAAAAATATGTCAAACAATTAAAAGAGCTTTGTTCTATCTGAAAACTAAGTGACAGATTATTCATTCAATTTTATTGATTCGGGGTTTTCAGAAAAATATTTTATTAAAATTGTACAGTATGCGCGAAATAATTTGGCGGCTCGGAAGTTATCTGCAAGTGATATTTTGCGCAGGGTACATAATATCGAGTTCCATAATTTCGAATGCTTCCGCCCGCGCACGCCTGTATTCGTCTACTGCGCAGCGTTCCGCGCGAAGTTCAGAGCTGTCAAGTTATTTTGCGCATACTATAAGTAGTTACTTTTAAGTCTTATTTTTATTTTTTCACAAAAAATTCACACTATTTGAGTAGGTAAGTTGATTTTTCAGCATAATAACTCTGAGATCAACGTCAGCATCATTCTACAATGCCAGCTGTCGGCATCTTTCCGGTGAAGGAATCCGATTGAATCATCCGAGATAGTTGCGAACGCGGTAGTCATTGTGCACTGATGGGCCAATTAGAGGTTGGTGAAACAACCGCTTAAGTGTTATCTTTGTAATCCAACGATTGTGATCAGAATGATTGATTGCTGAGGTTTTACTGAAGGTTTAGAGTTTAGACGTTTACTCTGATGTGAAATTAAACGATTCGAAAATATAACCAATTGATGATGGTTAGGGAACATAAAGTGGTGTAATTGTAGTTTTGTGAGTAGGGAGTTCAGCCAATCCTCTTGATCAGACTTGACTTAACCATACTGCACTTAAGAGCATGACCATGTTTGCTTCTTTCAATCAACAGCATGTACACGATGGGAAGTCAAGTGAGAGATACTTCCCAAACACCCTTGTTTAGTTTAGGAAGATTTCGCAAGATCATAAACTGTCTCAGCCGCAAAGTTTTGACGCCCCTTCGTGCGGTTGGTGAACATTATATTAAGCGCTCCAGTAACTATCATTTGCGATTGTCAATTTTTACCTCATTGATGCGAAAATTGATCGTTTACGCGTGCAATTGAAGTGATTGTCGATTCATCCAGTGCCTCCAACAATGGCAATTATTGTGATTGATCGTTGGCGAAAAAATTGATAACCACAATTCATCGTTACCAGCGGGCTTGACGATTGTACTCCTCACCTGTCGTCTGGGTTCCACGCATGCTTGAGCTGTTGCTCGGGATGCGCGGGAGGCGCGTCCAAAAGTGCGTCGAGGCGCGCGGGCCGCGGCGGCTCGGGCGCCAGCTCGCGGGCCACCACCGCCTTGAACGGCGCCGTGCAGTCGCGCGACACCGACTTGACACCGCCGGAGAGCTTTTGCCCCATGTTCATGCCCCTGCAGCGAGTGCGGGCGCGCTTCGGCAGCGCCTTGAGGCCGCTGCGCCGCGCCTCCTCTGCGCCGCCGCCGCCCCCGCCCCTCACTGAGCGCACCCCGCTCTTGTACCTGTAACCAATAAACATCATCACTTAAAATCAGTAAAAAATATAGCAATCTTCTAAAATACTTAGTCAGTAGCGCACAGGCAGGACTGAGGAAACAAATCAAATCAAAATGTTTTTTTGCAGACTTAAGCATTCTAGATTTTGCACAAGTAATGCGAAATTGTAGACTTAACCAAATCAAAATACAATTAAGTACAGAATGTACAGAGTATTTTGAATAATAAGAATCCATTCGAAGGCCACAAACCAGGTCAGGCACCTCATGTTCAGTAACCATTTGGCCTTGAAAACAAACTTTTAGCAGCCTCTTTAGTAACGATCTTTTTTTACTTCCGCGCAACAGCATCGACAATTGAACAACATATTTAATCAAGACGTACATTGGAATGGAAACATAATACTTAGTAATCAAAGGTCATCAAGAGTCATGTATCCATGATAGCAATTACGTGTTCAATTTGTAATAATTATTTAATTCTATTGTGGAAATCGACGGAACCGGTTTGGATGTTAGTGAGTGGCACTCGTGTCGTCATAGCAGATGCTCGGGCTCGGGCGTCGGCGGAGTAGCGCGCATCTTATGTAACCAGCGCCCGTCTATCTAACCGTGAAAGTCACCGCTCAAAAGCCAAGGTTAACACGGCCCTGGAGCCTTGTTCAAACACATGCGAATGTTCTATGACCGATGCCTTAATTGCTATTTATTTATATCCTTGACCATGATGTCATGTAATTGCAAGGCAAATCTTTGTGTATGCGGACGGAGTTGTTTATCTTTGGCCGTTTAGTTCTGACTGACTTCCAAATAAATTGTAGACGTTACTCAATCGCAATGGATGTTTGAACGGAAATGGTTGCTAGCCATTTTTGCAAGTGATTATTGTCTTTGCATTTAAGGTTTGTGGTTTTAGCGGTTTAGCTGAGTGCATGATGGGAAGACGCCTAGAAGGCATGCGAGCCACAAGGCCGTCTGCCTTTCCGTTGCCTAGAGCGGCTCCAGTACAAAAGCGGGAAGTGAAAGGCAGTGAATGCGTCCCCTCCCGTGTCGCGTCGGCGCACACCAACATCATTGTCTAAAAGCCACGTTCCTAGAATGGCGGTCGCTGGCACTTTTGATATAAACTTGAGCTGCCTGGATATAATTATCATGTAGCCTGGTGAAACAACTAGTCAACACATATGGATAATTACCAAATACGTGTACTTTTCTATTTATGAATGTGATGTTTTTCTTTGTCGCGAAAACAAATGAATGAGATTAAAATAGCTCTGTCAAACAACAGTTCAATGATCTTTCTTTACGGTGTGCGAACGAACGTTGGAATACATTTAAGGACACTATCCATGTGAAGGAGAATGATGGCGACAGATATTTTATCAAAAGTTGTCGCACATTCGACCGATAGCTGGTTTAATCGGTGGTTCACGTGGCGTGGTCGTTAGTAAACAAACAGATAGGGCACGTGTTGTCATCTAAATGACGTCATCACAGAATCCAGTTATTCCACATGAATATACGATTATGCAGAAATATTTTGGGATACCTAGATAGCTGCTATGCGACTTTCCGGATAGTTCTTCACAGATCTATGAATCACTATCAGCAAATTGATATGACTAATGAGTATATTTCCGAGGTTAAAATGAAACAGTTCTCAGATGTTGCGAAATAAGTGACGGGTGATATCACTAACGCTCGAGGAATTGGCGGCGTGGGAAACTAGTCGTGGTTGCGGTTTGTCAATCCAGTCCAACGTAGAAACAGCGGTGGTCCTTTTTGAAGGTATAAGCTCACGGGCGCGGCGGTAACGTTCACGTTGGTGAGAGGTGAATGGAATGAGCGTTGCTAGGCCGCCAACATTAGCGCTGCCAACGCGCCCGAACAATGAACCAACCGAGTGACGCGCGCCGGCTGGACGTCACACAGGTACTTACGCTGTCCCTTGTGATTTGTGATGTGACTAGTGTGCTAACTCAAATACAATTAAAACTTCACTGACTAGGTTTTAATCTGACTGATCACTTTAAACTTAACTAATTTCACCTCAATCCCACTCATCGTTCTTAGCATTCAGGCAGTGTTAATACCGGCAGAATTCTTAGTTTGATGACATCTACTATCTAATATGCGAAGATACATCTGGCAACCTCACGTGAACCGAACAATTTTGTGTCATGAGAGTCGTCGACATGTCGAACATAGTTACATTGATGCCATGCCAACATGTCATTGACTTCTCTAAAGAGTTGTTATTTCAAATGTGGTTTGATGATTCAACACTATCATCTTATTGTGATGCAGTGTTCAAGAAGTTTGTATAGGATATAGGTTCTATAGCCGTGATCGCGATTATTCGTGATTCAGTAGGTAGGTTACCGCGAATAGGCCCGACTGCACTGCTTAGCATACGTCTTGCATGTTGCATGCTGATAATAGAGGTTAGCTCAAAGTAGAGCCAATCAATGCTATTTACATTCTCAGAAACGTTTACCTTTTCGACTTTGTTTATATATTGGTACTTTAGCATGTAATAATAACTTTGTGTGGTGTGATGTTAGACCAATATTAAATTTTTAAGTTCAATTAGAAACTTAGAAATAACTGAAGTATTCAAAATTATTGTAACTCTTGAAAAGGTAGATCAAGATACAATAACAGCAATCTTAAACCTTTACAAACCACAGTTTACCTACTTGAAACCATTTTGACAAAAACCAGTTGGCAAAGTGAACGTGCACTTAAAAGCAAGGGAAAGGGTATGGAATGGAATGGAATTGGCATCTAAATACTGTCGTATATTTTAATTACGTATTTAGTTAAAAACAATGAAAAGGTCAAGGTAGCAATTACACAAAATGCTGATTGGCAACGTTTAATTTGGCAGACAAACAAAAACGAAATCTGCGAGGTAAATTGAAACGTTGTCCTGAAACTGAATTGAATACTGAACGAGTCTGCGGAGGGCGGATTAATTGTTAATTGGATCACAGCACGTACATTTATTATTTACAACACTGAAATGTCAAATTGTGTTTAATTGATGAAATGACGGGAAACTGGCAAATTATGTGACTTATTAAAGTATTTTGTTGTGTTTCGGCAGTTAGAGGTAAAATAGCATGTTCCTCAGTGTTGAGGATTACGGGTGTAGTGCGCTCTACACTTTCAGCCTTATCGTCACTTAACATCAGGTGAGGTGAAGGCCAAGCACTATGCCGTTGTGGATAAATAAATACGCAATTATCGTGCACACTGATAACGCATGGTTTCGACTGTCGCTCGCACAGTTTAAATAACAACTTGAATGGAGAAAACGTTCTGCGTTAATGGTGAGGGTCATTTGTGAAACATCTCGACTCGACCTGACCATATAAGGAAACATTCTTTAAACCCTTTTCTACAGATGCCAAGACATTTCACAGTTGAATGCAGTTATAGGTTAGAGATGTTAGTAAAAACAGCAACTTTACATTTTGATATGTCCGATTGTCGCCAAAAACCATTCCTACGGCCCGCATCCACAAAAGTTTCGCGAAATTGATAGTTAAAGTTGGTAATCCTTTGCAATCCGATAAGACCCGTGGGTACAGTTTACTTATCGTATGTCAAATATTTAATATTTATAGCTCTGTGGGATTTGTAATCCAAGATAGATAAGCTATAACATTTAGAAATACACGAAACCTAACATACGGTTAGAAGTAAAACCTAAGCAAGCAAGCAATGCAAGTAAACAGGGACGAGGCTAAAGTTAATGACAAACAAACCATTTAAGAGTTATTCGTTTAACGACATTTATCAGTAATTAGCAGATATGTATGCCTCGTTTGATAGAAATATTCTGCGAACCAAATGTTAAGTGAATATTATAATTTATGAGGAAATCATGAACATAAACGTGCAGTAAAAAAAGATATCTCATAAAAGAACTAATCGGTTCAACTAGTTTCCTACTTCGACTCGGTGCGTGTATTGATAAATTTCGAATTCCTTGTCGGGTCATTTAGCTTGCGGTCAGTCCTCGACACTGTCTCTCATTTTAAATAACAATTAAATAATCGTCAGGGCGTGTCGCTACAACCTTGTATTGGCGTGTTGCAACTTAGTACTCCGTGTCAAGGAAAAACCCACTTAGCAGTTTCCCTGGCCCCGAACGCGGCGGCAACTTGAAGTTCGCATGCGTAACAACTAACAACTGAACGATTTTTCCTATTTTGTTCCTAAAAGCAACAACAGTGAACGCAAGGATTACGAAAAGCAGGATTATCTTTTTCAATACGTTAAACATAATAACTTCCTAACGTAAATGACATTGACTTGGAATACTTAAATCTGTAAATAACACTTAAAAACAAAACATTTAACAGAGGTCTTCAATAGACGTACTCAGTAGCCACTAGCCAGACATAAGTGGATATGAATTATAAAACACATAAGCATAGGTAGTCCAAAAGTTTGTGGACATACGTAATGGTTATGTTATGATAAGTATTTTGGACTTTTGAAGATAGAGTTGATTGACCTAATACGTCAATGAGAAAATTATAACAGAGGTGGCAGATACAACATTGCAAGTCGTGCGTCCAACGAAGTCAATGAATAAAATTTGCGAGTGCATATTACTTTTAAAGTTAACAGACTATACTGCACAGGGACGATGTTATATTAATATTACACAAGAGATGTTACCGGCTGTGGGCGATGATTACATAACGAGCGTAAATCGACTCGCGCGCAGCCTGCTGCAGCCGTCATGTCAAGGATGTGTTGACGGAGCAATTCAGCAAACGGAGCCATTGTGCCACGGTCACCTGCATCGTGTATAAACCTGCGATTTATTTTGATAGACATTATTTTTTTGCGTGTTTTTTTACTCAAATAAATATTACTTTAAAGATAACAAAATTAAATGTGTTTTCAAATGAAGGTGCTTCAATATCCGCATTTCTCTACTCCTAACTGTTGATTCTTTGATTAGCTTGAAAATTACGGTTTTATTAATCACAGGAAAATACAAAGTGCTAGTAAGTGTGCAATACAAGTTCGCAGCTGACGTAAAATTAAATGCGCCGTTAGCATTTGTAACGGCAGCTCAGTCATGATCTTGATATTGCAGCGATCGAAGACGGGAAGATAGTGGTATCGATTAGAGGCGTTGACGCATGAAGTAATGTTGAGTATTTATGTGCAGGGCGATATTGTTTGTTCATTAGCGCGGTGCATAGCGCGGGTCGCATGCGCCGGTAGCAGAGGACCTTGACTGCAATGCGCGCGCGGCGTAGCGTGTCAAGGGAGCGCTGCTTTCGCCGCCACGCCTGTGTCGAGCCTAGATAAATCCGCCGAAGCCAGTCAAAAGGTTGACATTGCAAACAGCAAAACATTCAGACTCTGAGATTACAAAATCGAACCAATTCATAAAGAGTATGGGAAATTGCCTCCTTACTCAGTGAGGAACAAAGTAATTAATTTCAGTATTACATAACGCTAACACGAATAACGGCAAAGGCAATAACGATTAACACATGACCTTCGAACTTATAGAAGCTGATTAAATCTTGAACGTGTCGCATGAATTAACAACTATTATTGAATTCAAAATGAATTTACATAGCATAGGATACGTACTATTTATCAATGTAACTGTACTAACTGTAAATCCAAATTGTAGACAAGAATCGTGTTACAAAGAAGTGTAGACAAGACAAAGCGGAGCAATCTTCTAAGTGGTTGAAGAGCCGACCGTGAGAAACTGAGAACAAAGCTACCCCCGCCGCACCCTCTGATAAGAACGCCCGCCACCTCTAAATGCCTTTAGTTGCGTTGAATGAGCCAGGCGTCTACGGTTCAATGGATAACTAAGCAATAACATCTTCAACGTAAATCCATAAAGTATATGTAATGATCAAATCGAAATCAGTTCAAGATATTAGGAAAACAATTACATTCAGCGTCTCCGACATTTCAAGGAATTTAAAATTAAAGCTTTGCTGAAAAGTAGAAACATAATGCAGAATGTTTACTTAATCCAAGTTTTTGAGATAGATTTCCACCAGCAACGCGTGCATACAAGGCAAGAGTTTAAGTGTTGCTTAAGTTTCTAGTAAAGTTTAGAAGCGCTTTTGGCACGATAAATAAAAATCTCACAGAAAAAATCTTGCTTGAGTGGTGTGCGCACACAGTTGCGGCGCCCTTTGAGCCGTTTGAAACACTGTTTACCACAATTGTTATTCTTGAGATTTAAACATGGAATTTTATTGCAGTTTCAATTTCAGCGTAAACATTTAGGACATCTTCATTTTGAATAACAACATCAACATGGCAGTTTTGATAGGTACAGCTTGTCGTTCGATTAGAAAAAATGACAACGGTTAGAGGTTAACCTGGAGGATTAGAGTCTATCATTATAGTAATTTGCAAGATTGAAAAGAAAAGTCAAATCCATGTAGGACATTCGAATTCCTGTCTCTATGCGTTGGGACGAGGAAGAGCCAACGAAGGGTGCCGGCGAACTGAATTATTCATGCACCCGTACCTCAGCCGTCAGCTCGTCGTAATGTGCGACTACACCGGTGCCTCCATCAGGGAAAGTAGCCCCAACTTCGGAAATACTAATAAGTATTTTAAAGGCACGAAAATTTTAGTGTCTTAGCATACAAATTACAAAATTATGTAGAAAATTAACACGACTTGTTTTGTTACGCTCATGATGCGAAATTGTAGAGAGCATGAAAATGTTGCTTGTCCCTAATTAAATAAATAAATTTCGTTTCAAACCAAAAGAGTTTGTATCTACTTTGAATATAATATTTTTTTAACATCATGATCATGAGAGTTTCTACACTTATTGTGTAAATGAAGTATGGATGGGCAAAACTTATTTCAAGTATGGTTGAAATCTTAGATAGAAAACCCAAATGTTAATGTGAAATGCTCTAAGAATGGTTTAATATGTTCAATACTGACAAAAATATCTCAACATGTGTTAAAGTAGAGGTAGAGGATAAATAGAAAGACGATAGCGAACAGAACTTATTTATCTAACCGACTAGTTTTGAGTATTACCTTAACATATTTTTATAATATGTTATACTCATTTTATACTTATTATTTGGTATAAATGCTTAAATATTTAGGCTTTTGAAAAATCATTAACTCGCTTTTTAAGAATTTGAATAAAAGTGTATAAAGTTCGATAATATCGAAGTCATTAACAAAATTTTGAAACGGCTTCAACCAAAGAATTTCGTTTCAAAAAACGTTTCTGAATGGTTGGCCAAGATAGCGCTTGACGGACACGGAAAAAAGGCAGTGTTTTATTTGGAAGGATCAACAATGCGGCGAGTCTCGACTTAGTGGAAACCGGTATGAAGCGTGGTGTGGTTAGATCAAATGACTTACGCCTGCCGATTGTAACTTCATTATTATTCCTGGAAGCTATCCAGTGCAGGTCTGGTTTAATAAAAGTTTAGAATAGGAATAGGAATTTCGGATGATGTTTAGTTCTAAATGTTGGGATATCTCAGATGAGAATACTTTAAAGCAATATAAAACAAATTTAAGAAAGAACAGTGAAAAGACGGGGTAGATAAGATACCCTTCTTTTTGCTTATTGATTTTCTGTCCAAGAACAATAGCAAATATTATTAACTAGCAAGCCCGACTATCACTTGTCCATACCAAATGGATAATGCAGAAGCGTGGAGACGAAAAAAGCGCAGGGCAGGGACGTATTGTATGAGCAAAAATGCTATAAATAAAAGAGAACACAAAAGGCAATGGATGGTATGGCTTATGTATGTGTTGGGTATGGGGCTGAGAGTGGGGTCAATGACACGCACCCCGCCCTGCAGTAGGGCACAGACACAGGACGTGAGTCACTCGTGGGGTTACCAGCTGGCGATGGCAAAAACCTACCCTTGCCGTCGATACAGTCACGCGTGTTGCTGCATGCGTCGCTCTTTATTCCATATTCTAATTAACCAAACATTTTGCAGATCGACAAAACAACAAAAGTTCGGTAGAAGCCCGAGGAAAGATAACATTTAATTTTAATGAGAGACACGACTGAACGATGTCAATTTATTTTCTTTACATAACATTAGAAGATATGAATAAACGGTTTTACATGTGCAGTAATAGCGTCGCTATCAAGCCAGTGGATTTATGCCCCTCTGGCACGCATGCCTCCCATCCCATGTGTTATTATGTTATTGTGCTGAGAACTACCAAGTTTCCTTACCGCGCTATAACTTTTAGAATAGCATACTTCATAAATACATATCAACCGAAACTTGCTTCACGGATATTGCATGTATTTACATTGGTATGAAACAGCGACTGTGATGTAGGGAGTGAAAGCGGCAACATATGCCGGCCTCATTCGCTTTATGAAGTGTGGATCTCGACGCCATATGGTATTACAGACAGCTGATTCAATTTTGTGAATCGTAATATGTATAGTATCTACAGGATGTATTGTGTAATGGTATAGTTTTAGCCTATAATAACAATAAATAAAAGACACAATTTTAAACCAACCAGTAATAAAAGTAAATCCACAAGATTTATAAGTTATTTATGATATGTGCTTTGTCGCAAGCTCGTGAGTTGTTGCGTCTGCGAGGGGCGAAGCACCGGACAATCGTCCTTCACCTAGGACCGGCTGGGCATCGATCCTGTGTAGGTGCCTCGTCTGACGAGTGTATTTATAGACTGTACTTGACTATGTACCATTTCTGCATTGCGAGTTCGGCTCTAAGAAAGACAGGACAATGCACCGTCAAGGTTCACACTTCAGACGCGTTGTATGGCAAATTATAGATTTATTATGAAGCGTGTCAGTTGCGTGACTCACATCGTTAACTACCAAAGTTTGAAGGCGGAAACTTGCTAAGCAATGACGTAATATGTATTGTAGTTATTCATTACAACGAGATCGACGTGAGAACAATTGCTTCAAGGAGAAGGCGAGCATTAGCTGAGTCGCGTTTGTTTTTATTTGTATTCTCATGAAAGAGTTTCTGAGGGGAGTAAGCGAGGCGTCAATAACCTCGTCGGTACGGATCGTGGAAGTTGCAATAAATACGACATCGACGGCGCTGGCCTGGTCAAGAGCCTTTCAAGGCTGGGAGGCGAGGCGGGGAGTGTGCATGCGCCCCACATCTGCGAATCTGCGTCTGGGCCCCGCCGGACCGCTCTTGTCGACATTCCACCAGAAAGAAGTTGCTCATGCAATAGCCGCCGCACCAGTACCTACCGAGCTCACCGTTTATAGAGATGATGTTGCAACACAGAATAAGGACATGTCATTAATGAAGCCATTGTTACGAGACGAATTAAATGTTGTCACCCCAGCTTGTGAAATAATCCAAAGGTTTTGTAGCCAACTTTTTTATAGGCTTAATGGCATCTGATAACAAATCCGAAAAGGTTTGGAGAGAAAATCGTGACCGCCAATTTCGTTAAGATTACGTGTGCTAGGGTAGCTGGATTCGTTGCTTGGTCTATCAACCAAGGTCGACATTTAACGACTTTGTACTTGAAATCTAATGATTCACCTAGAAATAACTTTAACTTATTCTTATTAGATAACACGAATATCGACGAAAATTTTTGTTTTTCAACATGCAGATATGCATTGTTAGCATTCTTGCTTATTTAACACTCACTATAAATAAATTAAATAACTTTAACAGCAAATCACTATCTGTGTTTCAGCAGCTATAACGTGTTAAAAAGAGACGGACACATATCACTCCATGCGAGGATTCAACAAAGGATCGCTCGATCGTGACAGGAAGCATGGTGTGCGTTCGAATCTTACCGCAGATCGAGGTAACGCGCGGCTCTCGTTCTCCTATCACAGGACATGTCGTCTGTCAACTGATGCACTTTTATAATCACTTCACCAGCTAGCCACCACCATGCTTGCGGATCGCTCGCGTGCGCTCGCGCACCACATACACTACCACTGGCGGCGAGAGAGAACGCGCACTGAGCTATGGTCGGCCGGAGCGCGAAGTACCTGCCGTTTTCGCGGCGCGACGAAGCGGAGGTGCGCATCGCGGCGCAGGCGCAGGTACACGTCGGGGGGACGGCCACTCTCCGCGCCATGCCGCCAGCCCTGCTGTGCTGCCGGCGGCCGGCCCGATGCCAGTCAAAACAATCCCGATGCAACCCCACCACACCGGGGATCCGGTCCTTCGTGAGTCGTGTCGTACTATTTTTTGAAGCGTGCTCGACCAAAAGGCTCCATTGTTCGATACACCAACAATGTTGTTAAGCTTGCTTTGAAAGAGCAAAAAGATAGAAATCATAAGGAACTTCAGATTTTGAAGAATTCCGATATTTAATGGATTAACAACATGGAAGAGAACAATAAAATAATCTGCTCACCGATATCAAAACCGTTACCTATACTTTCTCAACTACTAACTAATGAACTGCAAATTCAAGAAACAAATTTTAACGCAATAGCTTTCAATTATTAATTATCGTAATTATGGTAACGGAAAGATTGCCCCAGCCAGTGATAAAGGTGAAACTTCAAAACCAACATTAAGCACAATTGTCCTAATTTACATAATTTGTGTACTTACTGCCTGTACAATACAAACATGACTCATTTCCGAACTGAAGGCCCAGCTAACTTTCACCTCTGTGTGTTCAGACCATTGGTTGGTTTGCCAGAAACTGCTATGTAAAGGCGTTAAGCCTCGTACTACTATAATATAATCCTATAATATTTAGAAAGGACTTGCTGATATTACAGAACTAACTGTAACCGTTAAGAAGGAAGTTTTAGCAGTAGAGAATATGCAAATGGCTTTTTCTTTACTTAAAGCAAAAATACAGTTTGCAACTGCCATTTGTACCAACTTCACCAACTAAGAAATGTTGAGAGGGACTTTCTTTAAGGAAATTTAAGTAATGATCATTTATTAAAGGAACCTAAATGAGGTCCCGTTCGTCACGATGCCACTCGAAGCACCAGATCAAATTTTTACCGAAAAGTTTTCAAAATAATGTATAGAGTAGAATGTTTGAAGTTATGTACCCTCGCTTTTTGTAAGGTTTAGGGACACTACCTGCGGACGTGTCGTTGAAAGTTGAACTCAAAGAGCGGCGCACCTGCAAACGTTCGTGACGTCACAAAGTTCCTTCACCTGTTTGGTGACCGGCTCGTCTTATCCACGCAAGTTTGCCAAGTGACAACCACTTTACGTTTCAGATAATATTCTGTAAATAATTTACCTAGTTCTTTCTGTCGTATCAACTTTGTTTGATATGGTTTTAAAATGATACCCGACAAAGACGGTATAAATGATATTATTATATCTTGATCTATAATAGCGGGATTATTGTGAAAGGGCCTGATTTTTTGAGTAAAAAAGAGCGTGAAACGTATTTCAGTAAAAGATTGCTCTAAAACTCCAATTCCAAAGCGAGTAAAATGTATCTAAAAGCGGACATCCACAATGGCGTGGCGATGTAAATAGCATGAAATAGTAGTATCCTGAGCGCTTCCTGCGCTGTCTACTTATCCTCTTTTCCTCGCGGCGCACAAAGCGCCCGGAGAATTCCCGGCGGGTCCCGAAACGACCCTCCTGTTTTTTTCCCAGCTACCGAAATATCATTGTTGCCGCTCCTCGTTGTTCTCGGAGTAATTTAGTTTATTGTCCTAAAGTCACATTCTGAGCGACCGGGCGGATCACTAGAAAGATTTCGCATTTTAAACTGAGCGTAGGCTAGGTACTGTTTCTGTCTTTTATTTATACCATTAGGGATTTAGGGTATTGAAAAAGAGCACTTCTATAAAAAAATTGCTTTGACAACGCCCGTTTTGTATTCAAACGATTTACAACTACATAGAACAAAGACTCAATGAAACATGAAATTAATAATAAGCTAACGAACCGCAGAGTCGATCAAGAGACAATGGTGAATACAAAGGCAGGATTCAAACCGGTTGTAATTTAACAAGTCAGGCAATGAGGCAATGGGAAAAGGAGTACTCCAGTCCAGCGTCGTGAGTCAAACCAAGATGATGTAACTGGTAAAATCAATACATTGAATACAAATTTTGGATGGATATTGAAAGGGCCCTCTTTCAAAAATAATCAATACAGAGCGCCAGTACTATTAGAGAACAAAAAATTGCTCAAACTGGAAGTAGCACGCAGTGATGGATGGGGAAGTAAATTGGTTTGATTCAATAAGGAAGCAAAACGTGACTTGATGCAATTCTGCAATCAGATCCATCACTGCAATAAAACAACACCTAGCTTGCGTTTGAGGAAGCATTCATCTAAGCAACATCATTGTAATTAAATTAGAAGGTGGTTTAAACAATTGCTATTATAAGTAAATATCGAGCGATAAAGCGATAGTTATGTTTAACTATCTACAAATTAGTACTACATAAAATACTTAAGTAATTTAAGTATTTTTTTAATTTAAATTTATCAGCGACTTTATAAAATATGGATAGTCATATTTAGACTAGCAAGCACGTAATTGCATAAGGCCGTACAACGCCAAATAAGTAGATATTTATGAAAAAACATTTCACACAGTATTACTTGACTTATCGGTCCCAAAAAAATAAGGTAGAAAGTAGAATATAGTAGGTACTCAGTTTTGTGAGCTAAAACATGATAAGTAGCTAAAACTTTTCTCGATAGGAAAAAAAAATAAAGTGCCCTCCAATTTTGTACTTTTTCACTGATGTGCCAACCAATAATAAACCTATTATCTTGAAACTATAATAAAAAGAAACCTTAACTAGCTCTATAGTTTTGTGATTGACAGTTTTCCAAAATAAGAAATATGTAGTTTAGTAAAACGATAAAATTGGCAATAATTTTGATAATTTTTAATATGAAAATTGCTTCCAGCTTTGTACGGCCCTTATAAGATACACTGTTTCATACAATGTATCTATATTCTATTCGTAGTTTATTAGTAAGTAATAAAAAACAAGGTGCACGCAAAACTACCATTACGAAATAGGAACCTCCATCAGATGATAGCGATTTCGCTAGGCTGTATTTGGAAAATTGAGCTTTTCAGCAAAATGAAACCGTACTGCTGTTATGGAATTACTAGATAAACTATGGACTGCTTTGTTTCCAATAAAAATTATGGCATTCCAATTACCAACTTTTGTATCAAGCAGAAAGTCAAGTGGTTCATAGTAAACCCGACTCATTACTTTTGTGAATTTACGAAAAACCTACATGTAATGTGATGTGATCCGGTCTTTTCTATTATTATTAATCCTAAGAAGCTAACATAAGTCTATGCGTAAATAAGAATTGTACTGTCAAACGGCAATCTTGATCTTTGTTCCTTTTTTGCACATCCTACACCCTGAAGTGGAAGCGAAAGGCAAACTTATATGACCGTTTTGACAGTACTATTCTTATTAGGCTCGCATAGCATAGTAATGTAAACCGCTTATTTTCTTGTAAATTATAGTATTGTTAATACTAGAATTATCTTTATGTATCGTCATTTATGGACATTTTCTGTTATTTATTTTATTACAACGACTGTATACATCAAATTCGTCTCAGTTCATACAACAACTTTTTCTACATCTACTCTGGGTAGTATTTAATTTATGTTATATTTATATTATCAATTTCAATAGTTAGGTAGTTATGGCTTTCATTAATATCTATGGCACCATGATCCTTTCCATGTGTTAATTTTCCCATAGGTATTTGTATTTTTATATAAAACTAGACTGCTGTTAATGTTATCATTATCAATCAATAATATGATTTTCTGTAACAATTTTTGTTTTCTTCGGTAAAAACAACGGTTTTCCTTAGTATAAAGAATAGTTGATCGGCGGAAACCGTCCACTGTCATTGTAATCCTCAGGCGATGAGGAAGAGGAACCGATGCGTCTTACGCAACTAAGGTCGCGGTGACCTAGCCAAAAAATTGCCAAAGTTGACGAAATAAAAACGAATACGGACACTATTAAGATATCTCTCCTTGCGTATATATTGACCTTCGCTATTTATCTTTAGCAATGTCAGCTTCGCACTTCGCTATAGGCACAGCATAATATTATTGTATTACATAAATTATATGCAATAAGAAAATTTGACTTTCATAGAAGCTACTTGTAAAACAATAAATTTTAAAAAGCTTGTATTTGCTATAATAGTTATTGTTAATACACTCAAGCAACCAACCTAAGCAGCTTAAGCTAACATTCTGGAAATAGGAATCTACAATGGTATTGCAATAACCCGATAAAACACAGGACAGTTTAAAAAATTTCATCCAATTTGACCAGACAAGACAAATCAGCTCGACCAAGGAAGTAGTCAAACAGTTTAAAGTAAAACTATTTTAATGTGATTGTCAACCATCTTAAGTTCTTCCCAGTTTGTCCCATCGTTGAAACTTCATCTGGGATTAGAAGAAGCGCCAGCAAACAGATGGAAACTGAACTAAGCTATGCGGAAGTGAAAACATTGAAACATCTTGCAACTAGCAAAGCAACTCGTAACAATTTAATTAAGTTGTCGCCGTTGTTCCAGTCAACTCTATTGTAGATATTGTTATAAGAAGCGCAGTTGACTCTAAAAATAAAATAAAAGGTTTTAGTTTCTTTGTTTCATAATAGAAAGTAGCGCAGTAGACTAAAAAAAATTAAAAAGTTTAGTTTCTTTATTTCATAATTGAAATTAGACGCAAATCAGATAATTGTAAAAACTATGTCGTTTGTTTGGCTAATACTTTTTCTTCGAGTTGTTGTCATGAATTATCAAAGGTAAATAGTTTTGTATAAATGATCATATAACAGATATACGTTCTGCCTTACTTCCAACCATAAACTTATTTATACTTTCGAGTGGAATATTAAGTTGATGCTGGAAGCATAAACTTAATCACATACAGCAGTGACGCAAGCAGTTTAATTAATAGTCGTGATTATTTATTGTAGATACTTAATCCAATGTCGATAACACAATAATAGTTATAGTTTTAACCATATAGTTTCAAATATTAGACAAACAGTCATCATAAATAAACCTACGTTGTTCCGATCTTAAACAGTAAATCGGAAACAACGACGTACTAATAACATCCAGATCAGAATCATCAGATACTCTAAAGGATCAATACAGAAGAGTAAAATAATAAGAGTTAGTTTTCTACGTCGATTCGACCGGGTGTCGGTCGGACTTTAGAGGTGGTGACTGACACCATGAAAGCGGTGTGCAAGCCACTCCACGGAGTCAAGGAATTATTTTATCACTTTGATAATTGCCAAAATTGGTCCTTGAATGATTCAATCGGAAGTTTCGGTGTCAGGCCATTAAGCTGTACAATTATTATTATGACAGCACAGCACAAGTAAATACTTTAGAACTACTAGGTAATTAGTAACTCAAGGGCTTGATCGATACATAAATTCATAAACGCCTTTGACTGTTAATACTTTGATCGAAGCTGTCAGACTATGAGAAACTTAAGACCGAGCTTTTATAAGTAATTAATGAAATAAGGTTTTAACTTCATCGCTTCAACTCGACGACGGACGCTCTAAATAAAGTGAACTTCCAAAGTTTGATAAATAACAAGTTTAGTAAGAGTATAGTGAATTTCATCGGTTTATTCTATATTTTAACGGCGCGGCGCGCGGCGTGGATAAGGGTTCGAGTAAAGCTGGCTTCGTTAGAGAGCCAATGTTTGTTTGAAGAGTGGACGCGCGTCAACCCAATTCACAGTTTTAACGGAGAAATTGTTTAAAATAAAATTGAATTGACAGAGAGAATGACTGTAACAAAGGTCTTCTGTATGCTTACGTATATTTAAACGTATTTATGTCACGAGCTTCAGCAAACAGCTCTCGTGAATGTCCTGTCGCTGGAAAAAAGGCCATTATTTATGTTGAGGGACTTGGGAGCGTGTAGTTTCGGAGTATTGTTTGTTACGGCATAATTTGCGATTACATGAGTCCATGGTTTTTAGGCTCAAGAATCTCAAGTTATCGATTATACATAAAACAACTAATAATAAATAAATATTAGACAACATCACAAACATTGCTCCGATTCCAAAGTAAGTAGTTAAATCACCTGTAATGGAAAACGAGACAACGGTGGAATTGCAAGCACCCAGACCGGAGCCAATATAGAGAAATTGACCCAGACGAGGATCGAATCCGGGACCTAAGAGTTGGCGACACCTTGAAAACCGGTGTACAAACAACTCGACCACGGAGATCGTCAGTCTTATTAGATGTTATAAATCTTACTCAGAAAGACAAGATCATAACTCTATTATTATTAATTTTGGGACAATTGAATACCTAGTAGTAAGGACTATAAATATCAAGTGCGATGCTGATATTGAAGTAATATTACGCTATAAAATAACGCAAACTGGCACCGCGGTGGTCTTTTTCTTATTAAACGTGTCTGTAATCTATTTCGCGTGAGACTTAATTAAGCACACGTCGTAACTTAATATCTACCATATGAATAACAATTATGAGAAATGTGATCATATTTCTCCCTGGGAACATGTCAAGTGTTGATTAAATTAAAAAATCTTGCAACATTATAAAGTCTTAATACTTTAACGAGTTTCATGAATTGATAACAAACGATCGGGTTTGCGATCGGTTTTTGGTTAAGATGACTTGATAGGACAATTTAGGATTACAATACTAAATAATTTACTAATTTGACTCGCATCAGATCAATTCCCGGACGGGAATCGAACCCGCGACCTTTGGATATCCGGTCCAATGCTCTGACAGCTGAGCTACCGAGTCACTAGTGGTATCGTCGAATTTCTTCTAGTAGGTATATCCTGCTCTTACGCTGTAAGCCAGCGTTATTTTTGTATATATATATTTACATTCAATTGAAATATCTTTCCAGATATTTTGACAATAGGGAATTACATCATTTTTTTAAAACTGCTTTAAATTAATCCAGAGGTCGTAATAAACCAGTAGAATTTTTATTTTAATTTTATAAAAGCATTAAATGCCCTAAAACACGATTTTAATTTTTGATTTTGAATTTTCGCGCAAAAACACTAGCCACCATTTTGTTTGGGCTTGTGACGTCACTCCGTTAGTAAACAATACGAATACGAAGAGACTTGAAGAGAGCTGTCATGTTTGTTTACTATCAGAGTGACGTCACATCGCAATCCAAAATGGCGAATGGCGTTTTGAACATTTGATGAATAGATTAAAAAAGTCGATTTTTAAAATTGAATTATAAAATTTATTTTCCATTTTTATTATTATGAATAAATATCGACGTTTCTCGTTTACTATTAATGAAATCTATCTTAAATATGCATTTTTATACTTTATCTTACATGGTGTATAATAGCCTATTGATCAAATCAAATCAAATCTTTTATTCCACCTTGTAACATGGTAAAATACAGCTGTTTTAAATATTGAATGATCACAACTTAAACTAGTAGGTATGTGGAAATTATAAGAATTTTTGAGATAACATTTTAAATAACAATGGATAATTGAATAAAATATTATAAAATCTCAGATCATTTAAATTCAAAATTAGTACGTCATTAATAAGAATGTCAAAAGATAATAAAAATGTCAAAATAGAATTATTTACGCATGATACAGATAAAATAGCTATATATTTATTTTAATTTGAGATTTTTGCATTCACAATGCTATTTTTATATAATACTAAATAATATACTAGAAAAAATTCAACTCGCACCAGATTTAAAAATAATTTAGGATGTCTATATATTATGACAACAAATATTTTTGAGAAGTTCAACTTTCTGACTGGGAATTGGGAGTTTCATACATTGATGATGGCACCTGATATTTCCTACGCGGCAGAATTGACAAGTAACAATAAAAAAATTTTGGCAATGTTAAACACATTCTTTGCGTTGAACTATTTCCATCTATGTAATCGAGTCCTAATAAGAGCGCTGCACCTGAGATACAGTTTTTTACTAGTTTGGGTGAAGATGTCATTAGATCGTCACACAGGATGTCTAGTTTATTTAAGTAAGATGTTTAAAAACTTGTATTATTTATGTCAATAAATGTTTTATTATTTTTATTATTATTAAAATAGTCATACATTGCAAGAATATAAATCATTAGTTGCAAGTATTGGGTATGCGAGCAAAGCAACACGAAGAAATTGTATTCGCAGAAATTTCTCATTGTCAAGCGGAAAATACTGGGAAACATTTGGAACGTCAAAGATGGTGCAAATCTCCAGATGCCGCGAGCTAAGTGGGTGTATGTATTTGTTCCTTGTCAGGGCTACGACGTGTTCTCATTACGAGTCGTGCAGGGTTGACGATTGTTAGCTATTAGGGAGAAGGTTTATCTCTTTGATATCTCAACTTAATAGCATTATAACAAATAATGGAAAAAAGGAAAACAAAATTGACCTCCTTCGTATTTGTCGAAAATGCGGATAATGTGTGATGGAATACAAAGCAGCAGCAGCAGTGTTGCAAATTTTCATTTTTTCAAGTATTCGTTAGTGATGTTACATATTCAGCAAGTAAATTAAAATAACACAACTTAAAAGACCGGTGACAAAAATAATATTTATGGAGTAGAGAGAGAGAGAATATGTACAAACATCTGTCAGCAGCCCTACAGGCATACGTTCTCGCTGACAGCCATCCGAGTAGCTGACACCTCAATGGAGACAAATTACCTTTTTTAGGTCAGATATCCCGTTATTGGAGTCGACATGCGAATCATACATGGAAACGAATCGACAAGTTTAAATATTTGCGCAATCACGTAGAACGGCCCTCGATGCTGCTAAATAAGCATACACTCGGCCACCCTCGATAATACCAAGGCTTTCCACTTTCAGTAACTTAAGTTGCTGATCGCAACACGCCAGTGCCACGTATTGATGAAAGGCAAATTTAAAGTTTACAATCAATTCTACGTTAACATGTCCCATTTAATGTGCTTATTAGCCACTGTTTGTTCTAAATCAAGATTTGATTACAAATACAAATTGTTCATACTTATGATCATTCATCATACCATATTAGTTAATGGGTAAAAAACTATAAAGCTACTGAACTTTTGATCCTCTGGTACCGCAAATGGTTTATTTATAGAAAATAGCATTTATTTTAGGTAATGGGTTAAAAACCTATAAAGCTACTGAATGAAAGATCTTTTGTCTTGGGCTTTCGATCCTCTGGTATCGCAAATGGTTTATTTATAGAAAATAGCATTTTTTTTTTGTTTGAAAACCAGACCTTAAACTTATAATCTGTTATCGCCTACTTAACTACTGTTCAATGAAAAATAAATATAATAAGATCTTCGTTTCGTAGTGAAAATAACCGAGAGCACGTCAAGGTCTATCATAATATTCTTGGTGGTCGAGAATCAGAGCAATGATTTGGATAGGAATATGAAGCACATGTGTATAACTATTTTATTACCAGCTTTTCATTTTTTGATTGAAACTAATCATATCGCCTATCTATGTATGTATTTATTGTAAGACAGTCAGAAAGATATATCCATTTGATCAAACAAGGGCATTTACAACACAACATAGATACAAAGACAGTTTGTATGTACTTTTAATAACAATATTCAAGGTACCTAGAATAACCAGCCTGTTTGTTACAGCAATTACAACAAATGGGTGCTTTAAGAAATTCATTAAAAGATTAAATTTTTATTGGAATAATGCTAATGTCGTTTATTGACAACAATATATCTGGATTCATTCATGATTGTAAATATTGCGCGGCCTACTGCATACATTGAAGAGAAGGTCGAGCAAAAAGGTCGGAATTTTTAAGTTTGACATTGAGGAATGTAAGTGGACAAATAGAATGCAAAGAGGATTGTCTTGTTTTAGATATCGCGCATGAAATCGCAAGAGACGTCATGCGAGCGCAACGGGTCACCGGCGACGTAGTGCGCGGATGTGCTGATAAGCCGACGACGGCGCGGCGCGGCGACGACTCCTCGTGCGTATTTCTAAAAGGGTTATATCGCGTGTAACGTAATTGCTATTATTAGTTGAATTTACAGTCAAGGGTCATTGATAACGGCTCTGGCGTCCAGACGATATAATATAAATATCCAATGCTAATGCATTCGGATATATGCTAAGCATTAAAAGCACATCACCAATTCTTATTTTTCCAAACAACGGACCATAAGCTTCAATTGACTCAAACCCTCATTTTGAATTTGAGGAAAAGCTACAATGCACAAGTTTTTTTAGAAGTGTTTGAATTTAATAGGTAACTTGTTTTGGAAGTAGGATCACGTGCCAAAACATGTGGCTGAATCTTGCCGCCGAATTTAATATCCATACCGCATAACTCGATTATTAGCATTTTCCCAGAATAGGTTCTGTTATGTTCTCTGTGACCTAAATTTGGAATATACTTGCATGACCAATGCCACTTAAGCTAGGCAACGGTGCCAGCATACAGGCCTGCTCGAAGTGGACTGGTAGTAGTGCATCGGGTAACCTGATATCCGGCCATCTAAATAACGACGTAGTTTTCATAATACTGCGGTCAACCCACATCGCTAAGGTCGTATCGATGCCACGCTCATAATAAAACTAGTCATGTGTACGCTGTGTATCACTGCAGAATTGATGTAAAACGTACTTCTATTTACTTTATACCTACTTTACAATTTTTTAACGTGTCAAAACAATGTGATTTGATGACGGTAAATATTTTTAAACGACCGTTAGCAGAAAGATAAATTAAAAAACGCACCCTGCCTTCAAATTTACTTAAAAATAAAATAATTTAAGAATCTATAATTTGTTGACATAAGATAAGTCGCGTGGTATTTATGTATCACGTTTTCAACGAACTCTCAAGAAATCAGTTGGTAGTTTGGTACTTGTAACACAATTTTTTACAACAAAGGTTAATAAAAAGAGTTTAACTAGTTACAAAGATCTTGTTGTATAGTGAGTGATAAGGAAAACAACAACGATAAATAAAAACATAACAAGGCATTGATAACACTAAAAGTACCTGAAAAAGACCTCGGGAGCAGAAGCATTTGCTCCGTCAAACACTGTGGCATAATCACTACAATGTTTCACTGTGACACAACACAAACTGATTGAGTTAATTGAATGTTATTGAAAGTGTTGCAACACCAAATAATCGTGGATACACGTGCTCGGTGCAGCGCACCGAAACCAACTGGGACGTTGACGATCTATTATAGCGCTGCGCGTGAGCAGGCTCTCGGTCCATTTCCCCCACGCAGCGCGCTCCGTTAGATGTTTTGTCGTGTCAATAAGTGTGTTTCTCACTATTTCCTTGAAAACTGGTTATATGTGGCATAGGAACTCGTATCCACGTAAATATCATGAATTATGTTTAATTTGCTACCATGTATGTAACGTGAGCAATGATTGGATGATCTAAGGCTCTAAGCCAAAAATAAGCCACCTAACCTAACGCACGTGTGGTTTAAACCAAGGAGCAAATGATTTTTTAAGAGAAAAGACACCTTTGTATAGATTTCAACTAAGTCACATATTACCTATTAGTTACTTCGACTATGTTCTTTACTAGAAAAGATAATAAAACAAATAGATGAAATCTCTGTAATGTAGTGTAGCATAAAGGTTCCATTCCAGTGGATTCGCTGGAAAATTTATAATCAATTAGGATCGAGCAAATATGACGACGTTTAATAACATTATTCACGGGGTTTATTTTCATTCCATTAGCTTCCCCGAGTTTAGGACTTGTACTATTAGTTATTCTGTGGTTTAGGTACGAATGTGAATTTTGAATAGTTCTCCTTTGGTCTACGAGTATGAGATACGGCCGGGTTCTCTATAGGATTTCCCGATGCGTCTGATATATTCACGCGCGCAAATAAAATCACAGTATTTGGTCGAATGTGTGTCAAATGATGGCGCAGCGAGATCTGCAGCAAGATGCACCGCTACGCGTTCAACTTTTTCATGCATTCATGATGGCAAGGCCGTTATTTACCGGTGCTGAGACAGGTGTCGTTGTTATCGTCACGTTCTCGCCAACATTGCTTTGATCTCATAGTTTTCGAACGCTACTTTCCCATTACTGTTTTATCACGCTTCGACGTGCTGCTCAGCGATAGAGCGAAGTAGGAACCTATTCGTTAGAGCACGTCGAACAATGCCCTTAGGCTTGCAACATTTCCGTTTCAATCTTAGGATCATGCACTCAATTATAGTATACATGTTTACCTGTGTGAACTTTTGAGTAGGTATTGTAATTTTGTAAGAACCTAAATATACAAAGGTCATAGATATATCCGTTTTTAATGTTCGAGAAGACCTTGTATGGCTACCTCAGAACCTGTATTTATCTTGGAAAGCTGTGATACGTAATCATCTCTGCAAAGGTCAAAATCAGAGTGCAGTATTTTTGGCCAGTTTTAATATGAACTTGTGAAAGAATAACTTCTAATTAATATTTGATAAAGCTTCTCACTGATCGATCCTAGACAGTGTCTGAGAACCCGCACACATTTCTAATGCCAGTCGTAGTTACTTTGATTTATTAGCAATGGATTCGAAAATGGGAATAAGTAGCTGCAACTGCGACCAGCGCCTTCGTTTCGTTTCCACCTTTCACTGTTCGACTGTTCCGTAAAGAAACTTACGTTTATACTCTCCATTTCCAGTTGCATTACCTGAAAGAATAAAATACTTTGTAAGTTAAAAAGCATTACTACTCAAGATTACAATTTTAGGACGTTTCTTCCGTATTGTCATAACGAATATGGATGAATATGGAATGTAAAAAGATTTTTTATGTGAAAATCGAATGAACATTCATAAGAGACAACGAATATTCTTATCATCGCATATTATTCCATATGTCGCTTCTACGTGACTTATCCAGCAGACTAGAACTGAATATTATTTGACAGTGGGCCGCAGCGCGTTTTAGGGTTATCATACCATTATTGTGTTTATTATGAATCCAGCTTTTTAATCATATTAGTTTCTGGATAGATAGGAATGTGGGAGAAACAATTTCAGCTTCAATATTTTTAATCCTCACGTTTGTATCTAAAACTACGATAATAGGTGATTTGCTGTTTGCTCGCGTTACTAGCCGTTATGATGCCAGACAGTTTTTAGTGCAAACTCTTTTAAACTTAGTTTTACTTCTTTAAACAACTTTAGGAACGGGATAGTCTAGCTAGGGCATAGTGACAACCCTATTCCAAGCACGTTTTATGTCGGGAATATGGGATGGATCGATGCCGAGACAGGACTTTCACCGCAATGAATAGAGGATTATGACGTCTTGTGCCGAAGAAATTGTTAAGTTTCTTGAATGTGCACTGTGCAGTTTCAAGTTGCTTTCTATATGATAAAAGAAATAAAGTGAAAAGTTGATTTGATACACACCATAGAAAACTAATAGAAGGTAACGTATTAGTAAGTAAGCACACCAAAATACACTATTACTTGGCTGATGTAAATATTAAAATTTAGAATAGCCAATACAATTTCGACCTTGCCTCAATTATGAGAATGACAAAAATCAGATAAAATGTTGTTGGTACGTAAATATCATTAAAAATATTTTTTTCACTTCTCATGCTCGTAAAGTTCGTCGTTATGTTGGGTATAGGCTGCATAAAATCGCTTTTCATGCTCTAGAGCATAAAGTAAAATCTTCGTCTAAGTTCGGCTCTAAGACAAAGGTTGTCAGGTAAACAGCCACACATGCAATTAAACTTCGTTAAATAAACTTGTTATTTTCCTCATTTTTAATCATAATCCATATTATAATAACTACCTACATTTTTTTAAAAAAAATTTGAAAATGGTATCAATTGAAAAGCCTTAATTAAAAAAATCCATTTTTGAATATGGGTATCAAATGAAAGGCTTTGATGAGCACATTCCAAAATTATGTAATTTGCACAAAAATTTAAGAAAAATTTTTTTTTTTCAATTTTTGAATATGGGTATCAAATGAAAGGCCTTGGTGAGCACATTCCAAAATTATATAGTTTGTCACTAAAATTAAAAAAAAAAAATTTGTCAATTTTTGAATATGGGTATCAAATGAAAGGCCTTGATGAGCACATTCCAAAATTATATAATTTGTCACTAAAATTTAAGAAAAAATTTTTTTTTTGAAAGTTTTGAATATGGGTATCAAATGAAAGGCCTTGATGAGCACATTCCAAAATTATATAATTTGTCACTAAAATTTAAGAAAAAAAATTTTTTTTTGAAATTTTTGAATATGGGTATCAAATGAAAGGCCTTGGTGAGCACATTCCAAAATTATATAATTTGTCACTAAAATTTAAGAAAAAAATTTTTTTTTTAAATTTTTGAATATGGGTATCAAATGAAAGGCCTTGGTGAGCACATTCCAAAATTATATAATTTGTCACTAACATTTAAAAAAGTTTCATTTTTTTCATTTTTTGTTTAATTTCCTCACAATCGAAGTGAAAAGCAGAGTGTATAACTCGTACATAAAACCCATTTTACCCTCGACTTGACTATCCACCCTCGCCTGCGGCTCGGGTGGATATATAAACGTCTCGGGTAAAATGATGCGTTTTATGCACTTGTTGTACAATCTACTATTTTATGCGATTATTGTTTGCGTTATTATTTCATGGCCACATTATGGGGCAAACATGTGCCCTGCTTGATATGACATTCAGGACATGTTTTGACGGATGTTGTAGGAGTAGGAAGGACTTTTTGTATAGTTTTATAGGTGGAATGTATTAATACAGAAAACCCCTAAAAAGGCTGGTGAGATATTATAGCATGTCGATTATAAGATGGCAGAATGGGAGGTCAAGCAAAACAAACATGACAATTCATCACGCATTCATACTAGTTTGGGAGGATTCACGTGTTGCGATTGTGAAACACGTTAATCGACGCTATCACGTTAACAACTGGGTGCCAAACCAGTACCTACCTGTGACCTCCACGAAGGTCTAACGAGTTGATGAGGCAGTAAACACGGAGCGAGGTTAGCAGTCAAGTGTACGACTGAGGGCCATTGTCCATTTGAGTAAATATCAAGTATCCTACGTCATTGACGCCAGTGATTATGTAGTAACACACGCCAACGATATCGTTAATTGTGCAGAGATTTGACTGATAGGTGTATATTTCCTTGTCTATTCAATTACAGCTGTTATTTTTAAATTACAAAAAGTATCTTTACAAAGTTACCAGATAATTTTTTTAAGTAGTGTAGGTACAGTCAGCAAAGTTTTGACCTTAACAGTTTGAAAACAAATCGCTTGCAAGGATGGCACTAAAAGTTCGTCTTTTACCTGCCTCCATTGTTTTTATACAAAAGATGCTTTTGTGACTTTTGGGTAAATGCAAGACAATACAGACTTATCAATCTAAAAATGAACCTTAAGGTGTTCAGCTCATAGCTTTGACTGTAGGTACCTATACCTATATTTTTTGATTCCATATTATTGTGATGTTAAAATTATTCTGTATGAATTTCTACTACTTATACATTAAAGAATAGGGAAGTAAGAGTACCTACATACCATAATTGGTGTTATTCAATTAAACAAATTATTGACTTATTTCTAATCTTTCATAATGTAATTGTTACAAAAAGGCCAATAACAGAACGACTGCGACCTCGCATTACTTATCTGATTTCTAATTTCGTCGACATTTTCTTTTATGGCAAATGATGATGGCAAAAGCGAATGGGATGGAGAAAGATAAACCCAGAGTACGAAGTGCTGATGCGGCCTGATACCGGAGCTCCACCATCAGCATAATGCAAGCTACGTCCGCTCCTCATTGGAGTTGATAGGCTAATAACACGGTCATTGTCGTCACCTCAATTATAACGATAAATTGGACAGTTTGCTTTCAATGAGATGTTTGCCGTTTAAAAATAAAACCTTGCCCAATCTAATGTGATTTTGATGATATTAAAATTATTTATCAAAATTGGCAAAGAAACAATAAAAAGTCATCTTTCGTCGTCAATTCAGGCAGTTGTCTTATGATTATAACTTAACCAAATATCTGTAAGTTCCAAATTTAAGGCGTTGATTTTTATGAACGCTGATTGCTTCTAAAACAAGTTGTAGATGCATCCAACTAATAACCATAAAATTATGAATTAGTAGCTGTCCTATCCTAACTAATGAAAACAAATAATAAGTTGAATACTAAATAATTATATACCCAGAAGATCGCTATATATCTCGTTTACACAAAACCCTTACTACTAGTTCATCCCGGTTCCAACGACCTCGAAGGGACCGCGGCTACCGAGAAATATTCAGCAATTCGATATCGCCTCCCCCCAGAGGGCTAAGCAAGGGTTTTGATCTCTGTTTCATATTAAATATTGTTTAATTAAACACGAATTACTTTAATCAAGCTAGCCTTGTTAGATCTTACAGTGACTCTGAAATATAAAATTAATTTACGTAAGTAATTAGGTTTCTATGTTTTAGCATTCATTGAATTTTCATTTATTGACCTACGAGTATGTAAGGAATAAATAATTATAATAAGGAAGGAACAATTCAGGGCATCGGCGTTATTATTTTCTATTTTGTACTTTTCCAAATCATTAAAATTCTCTCATCCTCTTTCACAGATCAGCAGTAGTCTAGATAAGATGGGACGGGAGAGGTAAGCTCCATGCAAATTTCCGACGATGCACGATTAATCACTCGAGATCTTAGCAAACGTCCCATCATCCGGCAAGCGATGTGCGACAACGTCTCAGCGTTGTACATTACAATAGCATTGTTGGCCAAAAGCAGAGTATAGTTACTTAGTTTCGTTGGTGGAATCTTCTCGGCGATCTAAGGAATGGCGATTAATCACACGAGAGGGCGTCGGATAAGCGCCATCGGTCCGCCGATCTCAGCTGATTGTGTCCGTCCATCCTGCAGCCAAATTTGGCTCAGATTCCATTTTAAGGACTTAATAAAAGTATTAATACCTATGTTTTCATAATGAATTCGTTCAGTTCATATAAATTAAGACTTGTTGGTAAGTATCCGTTTTTTATTTGTGACTTAAAATTCTATAAGTATTAAGGAATGTAAAATTTTTTTAACAGAGAAAATAAAAATGGTAATTTCTTTCCAGATCGGACCCAATGAGTTGATAGCTTCATTTGGATTAGTCCCCACTACGGTAAAACGCGAAGTGTTATCAACAAGCGGATTGTTATTACCGTTGAATCTCATCAGTCAATGGTGCTTTGATGTGACTAAGTGTTCACTTCAGTTGCGGCACGCCGCCGGAACGCTCCAGCAGTCGTCTGTGTATACAGTTGGGCAGACGCTGCGCGCGCACACGGATCAATATCCCCGCCGACTTCGCACCACGGGGCCTCTAAATTCGTGTGCCTATTTTTTGTGGTGCAATAACTGAATAATTTTAATGAAAACTCAAGTAACCATAGATCTCCGCAAGGCGACGAAAACAATTTTCCGCTGACCGAACATCGAAAAGTTATCAAGAGCTGGCAGTTATTTCCAACAGAAAGTTGGCAGCGTCCTCGTGTGTCGCCATCCTTAAGCGAGACTTAACGTCAGACATGCATGCTAAAACATCATTTAAATCTTTAATAGTAACATGGATGGAATCGTTTGCTCCACTTATCTACGTAGCTTTGATTACTATGGAAATACGTACGAATAATGCTTAATGTGAAATGACTCCCTCTTACTTAGTTTTATAGATAATTGCAGTTTAAATAACACTAACAGTCAGTTGCAAGAACGATCTTTAAAGTTAATGCGTCATTAAAGGTATCACAGTCTTTTACTTCTTTTGAAAGAAGAAAAAGATGGCGATACATTTAATGAAGCATTAACTTTAAAGATCGTTCTTGCAACTGACTGTCAGACCTTTTGTGAATCCAATTCCGATCTAAACCATTTAGAATTTAGTTTTAATACATACAAATTATCAAATTGCACCAGTTCACAACTGAGACGGCCACACAACTCACTGTGATTACACTTACGGGTCTTTTAGAAATATTCTATTATCCGCCCCATGGTATTTTAGGACACCTTACCCAGGATACTTACTTAATCAGGATAGTTTTCTCATAATATGTCATCAATAATATTAACATTACTTACTTGACTACTAATTCAAAATACACGCACATACGGACCAAACGGATATACCGATATACGCAAATAGGCTGCCTGCGTGAAAATTTTATACAAATAACGTTTCAACTGGAAATATAGATTCATTAACGCATAATTTAATGTAAATGATACAAATGTGCGGCAATTGAGTTCGTTTCGCGGTCCATTGTCGCCGAGTGACATTCCGTTTTTCGACAACGCTTCAATTCTGCCACGGAAATTCTAATTTAATAGTCAATTGTAAATTATGAAAACCTTAATCAATATATTGCTTTATTAATACGAGTGTCAGTGTATATTATCATAATGTAGAGGGTTATTGCGTGACAACATAAAATAATAACGTTTAGTAAAGAATTTATTGTGACGTAGCGCTACATGGTTCAGTTCGTCATTAAATATAGCGTTTTTATATGGGCATTATGGTTTCATGTTTTGGTTTTAATAGCAATCACGCGAAGTTGCGTACGTTCGACCAACAATTGTTTTAATTTTTTTTTACTTGTGTTAATATCTTATAATGTTGTTTCAAATACGCAAACGTTCGCACAATACCATCATACAATAGGTAAGTACTACATAATTACATGTAAGTCATTACCACAGCAATAAATAATTCCATTACTGCGAATGCCAAGTATTCTAGTCGAGGTAGTGCAAAGTAAAGTAATTAATGTCATTACCACCAATATTAAAAGTAAACATCAAGTAACAGTGGCGGTCGACTGTGATGCCGAACTTAATGCTAAGTGTCTGATAATTATTAAAGACATCAATAATATTTCAATCGTTACACAGATAATGTCCAGTTATTGATGTTTCATTCGACCCATCCATTACATAATAATTTACGAGTACCTCAAACGAATAATGAGTAAACATTATTGCGTACATACTTATTATCGTGACTAGTGATATTTACGGTAAAGTTTAAACGGTTGAACTGGTACTGGGGGGTGTACAGGGGATTAGAGGAAGGTAAATGGATGGTGTACGCGTTTTTAGAGGAAGATAAATGGATCGTTTTAGAATCGCACAAACGCCATTTTAGCTTAAATAGAGCGTTAGTAGTTGTGATTGTGAAAAATGTATTCTTACGACGTGGTCACCAAGATCGCAACGCAAGTGCACTCAAGAGTGATAATATAGCACACGATGTGAACGCCGCTCTGACAGGCTGGGTGAGCGTCGCACCAGTTCATTGTACGCCATTGTCAATCTTCAGGTACCGAGCAGAATGTCACCTTGTTCCTAGCAATTCACATAATCCTATGTAAGGAACTTTCATACAGGGAGCGACAATGTACTTTTGGCGGCTGAATGGAGTCTTAAAGTACGGAGAAAATGCTTTTGAATTTCAAGCTTCGCCTGGCAGTACTCTTTTTAAAAATACTTTTTCAAAGCCGGCTACACACGTATAATGGCTCCCTAACTTCCTAGATAGTCTCAAATTCTTTTAATTGCGTAATTTTTGTTAACTCAAAGATTTGCGTAAATTTTGTCAACTCAAAGATTTTGATGTTGAAAACAGTTCTCGTTCCGAGTTTCGGTGTGTTATGTTGCTGGCGCACACGTGTTGTAGCAGTTAAATATAACCGGCGGTTCAACGCACGAGGGGGGCGCATCACGTCCGGCTAACCTATAACTAACCTACTATACAATGTTAAATTAAATAGCAACAGAACTGTACTTTGAATAAATAAACTAACATCATTAAAATGTGTGATTTAATGTTGAATATTAATTGGGATGATTCGATTAAGCAAATGCGAGCCACATCAAAATTTAATACGTATAATAATAACCAACAACAAAATTATTACTGGTGGTCGTTGGATGCAATGCGTTTTACGCTTAATTAATAAATTCCTACCTACGCGTCATCAGTGGACAAACACGTTCAGTTAACAAGCGATAAAGGTGAACATTGGGCTCGATTCTGATATCACTTAGCTCTAAAATTATATTTGAGCACATTACCTCCAGCCCTAGTAGACCGAGGAGGAGTTACTAATTGAATATCAAAAATAGCATTTAGGATGAAGATGCGACAATGCACTTAACAAAGTGGAAAACAAAATGCCTTAGTCGAATCTAACAAGAGAAGCGAGCTTTTTGTAGGAGGAAATATAAAACCTTACAAATAATAATGTTGTTCAATGCAAGTCATTACTAATTGTTTATGTAGGTACTTATTCTAGCGTTACATCCAATAATGGAAATTAAGTGAGAGAAATTAGATACAATACCTGTACATCATTAGCAATATTATTAGCATCATAATTTGATTTTCATTTGTGGTTACTTTAAGGAAGTTAAAACAACCTGTGCTTCCAATAAAGTAAAATTACTTATGCCGAAAACAAAATTTTAATTTTCAGAAGAATAATTATTTGTTTGAGCTAATTGTATTTTCTTTGGAAAACACGGTTTTAAACTGTTATCTTTGCCATTTAGTATTTAAATAATATTCCGATCGTTTTGTTTCCAGTCTCAATTACTGTAACGTTTTCGAGAATCCAATTTCGTTAATTAAAAAACCTTCGTGCAACGCGGCTGTTAACGAAATAAAGCTTGTAAAAAGTAGGTATTTACGGGAGAGAAAAAAGAAAGTCACGACACGAGTCGACAAACAATTTGAATTTGAGGATTCACTAAAATGTGAAGTCATAGTCAAAGTGATAGTCAAAAATACAGATTTACGTTTACCGCAATTAACTAATAATATTACTGAATAAGTTAATTTGAATCACCATTTAATTAACATTCACCATTTTTATTATACAGATAACAATAATTTGAAATTAAACAAAGTTAATAAGGTTAATAAGGAAAAGGGTTCCCGTCAAGTTAGACATGGATTCCCAGAATTAGACAATTCGCCAAATCGTGACGTAGCTTCTGGCGGTAAACTACGATTTCCTGCAAATAGGTGTGTGAATAACCGCAGTGTTTTTTTAGATTGCCCACATCAAAATAGAGACAAAGAAGTTCGCACGACCTTGCAGACGTGTGCCGAGTGCCGACAGAAGGCTGACGAACGAACGCGGAAACGCCTAACTGCCGCCTACGAGCATTACGAATTAAGTAGTTCCACGATGCTGCCCAAGTTGATCGTACTAGATACAACTCTGATGTATGCCCGGCGAGTACTGACCCCAACATCCTTGATGGTATCTTTAGCGGTGTTGAAGATTCCAATACCAGAAATAATATTCTTAAAAATATGATCAACTGGTAGTCATTTACATGACTGACTGGTTTCAATAACAAAGTTTTCCTATTAAGATAAAACGCATCATGATTAAGTCATCACCGTATATTCTTAAAAGTTTACTCGTTTTATTTATTATTATTCATAATGCTTACGTCTACGCTTAGGAGATTACATTTTACACCAGTCGCATTCTCGACATAAAGCCTTATTGCCTCGACACTAGGGGTATTCACTAACTATGTGAATTACATTTTAGCGAGTTGGATTTGGAGGAACTCCCGACCCACGTCAAGGGGGATTGTTATCCGTAGATAATAGCCCAGGACCTAGTTCTGCGTGACAAACGACATCAAGCATTATGGCCCTGTTGTGTATGTACATTTCTCATTTTGATTGTGGGATGGGAAATACCGAGTGAAATACTTTCGAAACAATTAAATGTCTATTGAAAGTGACGTATAACTACAGGTACACATATTATAACACCGAGAAACCGTCAAAATACAATAATAGTTTAATCGGCATCATAATAAAACTGGATCTATAGAAAAAAAGAGAACGCACTTTTATTGTTTTTCAACGATCATTTAACTATTTTTATATATTATATCAGACATTTGACTAGTTCTACAATACAAAAGAGTAACAGTTATCATGTTTTTTAAATTGCTTACTAAATAAAGAGGCAAAGGTAACATGTTATTATTGAAATACCTAACTGTATCATTACAGCTCTGCTGGTAACGTTAAACTTGCTCTATAAAAACAACACAAACCCAGAGTATAAACAGCAGAGGCTGTCGTTGGTTTACACATTTAATAAAACTGTAATTTCAAGCATTGAAACGTTTTATGAAGAAACACGACCAATATCGCCATTAAAACACAAGCCGTAGAGAGTACTAAGTACGACACTTCTCCACACATGTCGACAAGCTCTTCCACCGGTACACTGAACTCAGATAAAATGTAGTTGCTTCGGGGAAACGGGACGAGAACGACGGACGCCACTCCTTTGAGCGAGCACTTAATGTAAACGTTCAATCATATATTAACATTCTTCCGAAACCAGTTTTTACACTAAAACGCCTGTTTCACGCTAATCATTCATAAATCGTAAATGTCATTAAGCAACATCAATCAATACCAGATGCAAGTCACATCATCATTAAAAAAAACCAGGAGTTTATAATGGAAAACGATTGTTAAACACTGCTGAAATTACAGGCGAGAGATGCTGGGAATCAGGCGATTATTTTTAGTGCGAACTGCAAAGTATGTAGATGATCTCAATTAAAACGTAAATAAGAACAAGGAGAGAAAAGAAAGAAACACCAATACTGCAGTTCGAATAACGAATTGAAAAATATTGTTAGTTCTCTATGGAGACCATAAATGTCAGATTTTATGGCTGCGTACGCCGATAAGGTAAGCAATAACAATAATCTAGACAGTGAAAGGTACACCAATAAACTAACTACGGAACTACATTTTTCAGTTGGCTATTTATTATAAAGAACGTGTTACAAGAAAAACCCCCTCAAGTCGAATATATTAGATAGGGTACAATGCATACAACCCCGGAAAATTATTATTAACGCTGAAAACCACCACCATTTTGAAAAAAAAAAAGAAATTTTCGTGTCATGATAAACTGCATAGTGGCAATTCTAGACCTAAATTGTGTTTTGCTTTTGCCCATTGATGGGGATTGATTATCGAAAACAACTTTGCAGTTTTCCAAACAAATAAAAACAAAATTTTACGGGTTATTAGGAAACACCCTGTCCTAGTAGGCGAAACATTCTGTGGTGAAGCGCCGAGAAGGTGTTACTTTCGTAGGAGTGTAAACAAGACTACAGTTGGGCAAATCCTTTGGGAGGGAAAATAGATATAGTGCTCGCAGAAGACTTAAAAGGAACACGTTCCCGGAAAGTATATAAAACTCAATTTCTTGTCAATTACCTTCGGTAGAACGATCAAATGGTTTTCCGAGTGCGCTGTATCGTAGTTAATTCATGAATGCTTTGCCACCAACAAGGCATCTCCGATTTCGTCGAGGCCGTGAGCTACGCGGGTGGTATGCTGAATATAAACGCCCTGTAAATGTTACATGGTTATCCGAGTTCGAACGGTGACTAACAGGTTGCATTTGCGTGATTTCAGTTGCTCAAAGTAAAAGGACAGAATTACTATGGATAATATTGCCCTTTTTATTTGGAAAGAGAACAATTTTTTGATATGAAAAAGAAATTTGCAACGAAATACGCATGAATAAAAATTGCTAAAATGGAATGGATTCAATCTGTCAGGGCTCAGGGCATTGGTGACGGTGCACATTTTTAACTCCAAATGGAAATGTGCAACGAAGCTAACTGTTTAATGGCCAAACGTGCACGCACTGAAATACCTGCATGGAACAAACAATATTTTACATGTCACAACGTCACGTAAATGGATGCAATTTTTGTTTTAGTAATATAATAGTTTATTTATTATAACTTTCTTTCATAACAAAATGAAATCAGAAGCATTTGTTATTGTTATCACATCGGCCACTCAACCAATACAAATTGTTTGCTGATGACAACAATGGATTCATCAACAAAAGGCTCGTTGGAGACGATCTGACATTTGTAATTTAAACAGAACATACGAAACACTATTACCAAAAACATTAATTAACTTATCAGGAACTGTGAGGTGCTGTGAGAACTGTCGGTCATCGTTAAATTTGCTATCTGGCTTTTATAAGCTATAGAATATTCATAATATTTATAACGCTGAACAGTATTTTATAGAGATAAAAATAACTTGCATTTAAATCATTTTGAAATACTGTCATGAATATTCCATCTGATAGATAAACGTAATTATTTACAATAGGTGCTACTTATACCTACATAGTGTTTGACTATCGATTTGTTATTGAGGAAGTTTATAACGTTTAATTTGCATCAGTTTCCTCAATAATTACAAAACGTAAACAGATTAATAAACTAAGTCACTCTTATGGCTCATATTAGTAAGATATAATATCCATTATCAATGTCGGCCATGTTTTTTCCAACAGCAGCTGTTTCTGGCGTTAGTTTTATTTGAGTAAATCCTGATTGGTTGCGCGTTTGGTTGTATGGGAATGTCTTAAATGGTTCTGTCTTTATTACGTACCTAGTCAGGTCAAGAGCAGATGGCATTACAGCCAGCACGAACCACCTGGGCGGCAGCGGTGTGCACATCCGCTGCAGCGGCGCCCACACGAAAGCATGCACCTTCCGCAGCAGTCCCTTCACTATCACCACTATCACATCCGAAACTTGCACGGAGACAGCCAACCAGTGTCAACGCAGAGTCATGGTTCAACGCGTCCTAATTGACCCGATTACAGATAACGGTGGCGCAAAACAGTTTGCCAACTTAGTCTTACGGCTTACGCGCAACAGTCTCCACGAAACTTTCCGGCTAATGAAGTGAAGAAAAAACTAATTGTCACCTCTGTTAGTTAATTAAAACTATTGAGGAAATACACAAAGTAGGAAGTTTGATAGAATGTGCTGAAATGTCTGTTGCAGAAACTAAAGAGAGAAAAGAGAGTAATAAAATATAAAAGCAATGAAAGCTATTTGAGAGCGGCCGGATTTTTGAACAAAGTTTAGGGGGAGTCAATAATTAGAGGGAACGACTGCGAGTGAAGTGAATAAGGGTTGTTATGGCAGTTAGGGTCGATAAACTTTTTTTATAGGGTCTATATAACTGGAGGTCGATTTTGCGATGGTTGTAAAGGCGTGCGTGAGTGACGGGGTTAAGTTATCGTATCGACGTACATGGGTTAGGATCGCGCGTGGCGAGCAGCGCGAGGCGGACGCTCGGCTCGTGCGTCGCTCGGTATCGGACTGACGTCTGGCCGCAGCGGCGCCGCGTGCGCCCGCCCCCGCGCGCCATGTGCCCGCCACCTACCCTATGATAATGTGCCCTCCTCGGCGCGCCGCGTCACATCATTCCCGAGTTCTCGACTCTCGTACTCAGAGACGGTCTAATCTGACAAAATTCATCATGACATGAAAGGTTTCAGCGACGCTGATCGAATATTACTTTATCGAGCCTACTCAATGGCTTCCGACAGCCGAGAAATATGGGACAATAGTAATATTTGCAAGCAGGACTAAGTTTCGGGAAATTCTGAATTGGATATTAATAAACGAGCTCACACATAAATTAACAATGACAGTAACAGGAAATCTACGAGGCCCAGTTAGCTATATCGTAGCTGTGGTAAAGGATTCCAAATTATCTGACGCTGGCATGGCACGTTCGTGCGACATTGCCTGACATTGGCCATAAACCATTTCGGTATCGGACGTCGACGCGAGATGAGAAACGGGAGGACCGGCCACTGATTCTGCATGCAACGACCATAATATTCATCTAGATGTATTTCACAGGTTTCACTAGCTAAAGAAACGGGGATAGATGGTTAGTGGTAACATGGTCATGGTGAACATTGAACAATACTAAAAAATCTTGCCTTGTTTATTTCATGTCTGTCAGCAATTAAATAAAACATGAAGATAATAATTACTTATAGCTATTACTTAGCTTGGTAACTCGTTTTGATTTTAATCTAGACTATTCTGTGTAACACATTCTAGGAGAAAACTATCGACTGATTGAGCTTGTAACAAAATCGAGTCAGCTCAAGATATTGCTTACTTGTAAAATCAAAAAACTATATAAAAAGAGACATAACACTAATAGAACAAAAAATTTTAATACTTATAATAATATTGACAACCCAAAAACACGAAGATATTTACAGCGCAAATAAGACAATTAAGGCAAATTAACTTTAGTTTTACTTTACTAAATAAAAAATCTTTCAACGGCGAATTCATTTTAGGATTCCGATTTCGAAGTGTTATTCGACATATCCTTCTTTTAGAAACTGAAGGACCGACAAATTGCTCTATTTCTGTCTGCATCCGGCAAAAAACTGACGAATATCGCTCTCGGGCGCCTGAGGAAATTACTACTGACGCCTCCGACCATTTTTGTGAGAATCTCGTCTCCATCCAAATCAATAAAAGTAACATATAAGGCTAAACATAGATAGAAGAAGAAGCAATTCTCAAGGCAAGAAAACTTCATAACCACATATTTTGATTAAGGTGTAGGAGTTGGGGCTAGAGCTAGAGTTAGAACTTGGATTGAAGTAATTTCTTTCAGTGTTGCACAAAGAATAATTACAGAACTTTAAAGATTCCATTTCCATTCCGAGAAATATCACAACTCTAATTAACCGTTTAAGTGTTCAAGTATTGTCAGGGATGTTAATTTAAGCGATTTCCAATTAGTCACGCCGAACGTTACTGTGATCCGATTAAATTAATTATAATCGCGGGACCCGCCCAGAGTAAGTCAAGGATGACAATGATAGCATTGTACTGGATACACTTTATTTCTTTGCACGTAATTTACACCAAGAGCTTGGGGAACACGCTGAGTTCCTTCAGAGTTCGTAATAAAGCCCCTACGCAAAGGTGAAGAAGTCATTGTGTTGGCTGATAGAAGACATACAAGCCTGTATTCATTCAGCACGAGTTCATGGTCGCTATCGCTACTGAAGACGAAGGTCTGACTCTGATCTGATTAGAATGTAATTTAAAATGTTCTGAAAAAGTAAAGGCAATAAAAATCAGTTTCTATGTGGCATTGTAAAATTTTACAATTGTGGAAATTTAGTGACACTAAAATCAATACCGTTATCACTCCAACAATGTATCAAAACATAGTAAAACTCGGTCGCACGAAAACGATAGCTACAACAACGTACGATGCAAAAGTGGGATAGTTTTGTAATCTGATTATTACAACAGCAACAATCGTAGCAATAGTAAGTCATATTATTTTGGCGACAAGATACATGTTATCTAAGACGAAAAGTGTACGTTCGTATTCAATAAATATAAAACATCTTTACATAAATTGTAGTGATCTCATGATTTATAGCGGTAAGCTGAACATTGCTTACGCACTTTTCTGATATTGTATTGTAATGTAATCAGAAACAATAAATATGCCACAATGCGGCTGAAGCAAGTAATCCCTTCGTGACTGTAAAAGGTTTCCAAAAAGGATGAAATATTTGAATCACATACGTAGTTTACCGCAAAGGAGTCGTAAATAATGTTTGCTGTGAGTTTTGAACAGCTAATTCTATGTAAACGTGATGCAACAACTTGCCTATTTTCAACAATACGTGCGCACAAGGTGAAATTCACAAGTGAATGGCTTAACCAAAATAAGGATGATAAGGACGTATGACCCGCTAAACCTTGGTTGGTGATGTCCCCACCGTCTTGCGTAACTTTTGTGACTTGTACTTTAAGACAGAATACAACTGACAATGAATTTACGTAGTTAATTTTAAAACTCAGTTTAAATAAAAAACAAATAGTACGTATTGTAACATTTGTAACAAAATTGAAACATTATTTTTTTAAACCTCATATTTTGACAGAAGCTGGATATTAAGAGTTTCATGAAATCTGAAGATTCTGAATTGAAAATGAACGTTTATACAACGATACCGTAGGCACAACATTTTGGAACTGAAGAAAGACCAGAGGCAGAAACACGCCATGGCTTTTGGCAATTAACCTCATAAATGCAGACGCATAAATAAAGTCATAAGTAGGTTATCATCAATGAAGGCAGCGGTAGAATTTAGTACTATTTTTAAATATTATTGAATCGCATGTATTTACGGTGCCAATAATGTTACTTCTCCTTCTCGTTGATCTAATAGTACATTTAGTTTGTATTCTACAAATGGAGTTTGCGATAAAAGCGTAGGAAAATCTAAGCTAAGAGGTATTCTTAGTGTGTGCAATTCATGGTAAGTTCCCAATGCGTTCAGCATTGGGAACCGTCGACGTCTGTTATTTTAGCCTTCAAGTCCGCTCACTGTTTGAGTGTCGCGAGGTGGCATTGCGAAAGTTGACAGCGAGTACGTGAGCAGATTGTAGAAGATCCTAGTCATTTGTAGCTGGAATTCGCTTCCATAACTTACCATTCTTGTGTAAAACTATGAAGCAGTAACGGTGTCTCTAGGTTGAATATATAATATAATATTTTGTTACGTTAGAGTTAAAAATGTTTCCAATTTATTGTTGGAGAAACAGTTACAGTATTGGTTACAGGAAGGAAACTATTATTTTCCTGCAGAATTTCATACATCATGAAAACAAACAATTCTATTTGGATATGATTTATGTTTGTATGTAAACTTTTGTGAAAATAAATAATAAACTAATTAAAAAAATATCAATAATTGATCACGTAGGATCTAAGATATCCAGAATGAATAGGATCTCAAGACATAAAATATACCAAAAGGGCTGAGAAGACATAATAAGGTATCTATACAAGATGACATCATACGAAACAATAGTGTATCGATAATTATAGACCATGATTTTGATTCTCGACTATTGTTAATGGATACGAGTTTAACAATGCGATATTACGACCCACTCCAGTACTACAAATAGCAAATTACGTCCATGGGCAAATAAACGAATTAAACAATGTTTCAGATGAATGGCGTAACTGGTAGGCCTAAGAACAACTTGCAATTGCAATATGTTTTTGTACTTGCGATATTTTATTGCCACATATTCGATAAGTGAATAACAACATAATTTGACAACAATTAGTATGACTATTTTGACATGCAAATTGTGTTTAATTTTATGCAGAATTTAAAGCCCAGATATTATACGAGTATTGATAGGTTTGGCAGTATTTATGTGCGAGCGAAGATGGATAGAATAGATCTCGTATGGAAATTATGATATCTAGAACTAGAAAAGTGACAAATTCAAGACAAATGGAAAACAATATGAATTTTGTACAATGTTGAAAAACGACTTTACAAGTATATGTAGCTAAAACTGAGAAACCTATTCCGTATTCAGTAGGTACCTTTATCAATCTACTTAATTATGCGTTTATGAATTCTGTAGGGATTTGAGAATGATCCATGTTGTTGATTTTTCCAAGATAAAAAAAATGACAGAAATAAGTTTTGAACGACTATTTTTCTTTTTATGGAAAAAAATAAGGAGCGGTCGTGCCGCAACTGCACCGCAAGGCAACCGCGTTAGGATAATAAACAATACACTACGCGACCGCGTACTGTTTCAGCGGTGCCTTATGAAGTATCAGTATCTTGCAGGAAGCTTGCAGGTCGTGCCATTCATTTAGAGGGTCGATTAATCTTCGTCAAACCAGCTTGATAGGCCCAATGCCCGCAGGAATCGTGTTGCGGAATCTTATTAAATATCTATACCGAGGCGTTATTGTTTACCAGTCCTTGTAGTTACTCATTAATAATCTGTCCTGAGAGTGATTAATAAGTCCAGTCCAGATATTGCGTTTCGGCCGCTCGTATTTTTCTATTGACTATAGAATAAAGTTTGGTAGTTATAACGCCTACTCTACTTACAAGTCAAACTGCTTTTTATCAAGATGTTTTTTGTATTATTGGGTACATTTAAGATGGCAACCGAGTTACTTAATGAAAATGGTTATGTTTATGTCCCATATATTTTCTCCATAAATCTCTTGGTGTTATAAATTTGCAGAGTTCATATTCATTTCGGATAACATTTTTCCAATTTCCATTCTCGAACGTTTCATATAAATTATGTAGACTTTTGGGAACTTCTGTAGAGATTCCACAAACTGAACGTTTGTAAGTAGTTATTTTGGAACCATCTTTATTTTTTATGCACGTACTTACTTAGAATTATCAAGATAAACTTCATGCAATAATAAGTTTCAATTCAATTCAATATCATATTAATGGATAATGTATAACAGCACCTATATTTGATTAAGTTTAATTTGCTAACGAACTCATAAATACTAGAGCTACCAACAAATTAAAACTATTACCTTAACCGGTTTTCATATCTTTTCATTAGATGCTATCTGCTATTTTTCTATCATTTACTTAATTCCCTTCCATTCTATTTCAATTAACCGATTGATGTGGACACAAGCAACTTGGTAAAAAGCAAATTGCCATTCTCGATAACAACATGTTATTTCGCGAGCCACTCGACTCTCGAACAAAGGAACTTTTTCTGTCAGCTTTACAGCGCGAGAGCTGGCTATCGGAAATATTTTTACAGTGGCAAATCGAGTATTTTCAATTGGCTTTTTCTCAGCGCGCAAGAATGCTACAAAGTAAGTATAATAAATAAACCTGCACTGTTATTTTGTTATAATGGCAAAAGGGGAAATCATGAAGCTCACATTTCCAGACAACTGTAAACAATCTTTTCTTATGTAGAATTATAGAGGCTTCAAACGATTCAAATGTCTTCTTTATCCACAAGTAATTCTTTTGTGATTGAACAGATACAGATCTTGAGACGACGAGCTTTTGTGCTGAAGACAAAGTCCGCCGGATTTTATGATGCAATCCAGAGACACTAATCTAAATTCTTTAGGATGACTATTTTGAGATGTTCAAAAAGTTCAAGACTACAATTTGAGTTTTTTCAAATTTAGTCGAGGCACTGAAGAAGGACTTGATTTTACGGCATGAATTTTTGCAATAATAATGGATAAACAGCACACTTTAATTTTCCCAGATGAAGTGTAATTTATGAGCAGTAAACACCTCCAGCGTAAACCTCCTAACGAGCGCCATCTTGAGAGGAGAATAATAAAGATTAATGGCCGTCAATTTATATGCACTGTGATGTGAGGGCAGTGTAGATGAGCGTTGCCAACGTGGTCCAAATATATGTCCAGGTGAAAGATTGTCAGCGAGTCGGTTGAACGGCCTAGACTCAAGGTCTAGAACAGCTGGTCCTTCCAGTAGTGAACTAGCGGACGGTTCAAGGGCATCGGGTGAATGCCACCAAGCAAGTTTTTTACCAATACCATTCGCTTACGTGATTCGGTGAGGCCGAAGCCGGACGAACTGAGCGTCGCAATATAAAATGATTCGAAGTCGAGTGTAGGCCGAATTGGAATAACTTCTTTGCGTGCACAACGACAGCAAAATGACAATCAATAAATTCAACAAATGCATCTGATAAACGAAATCCGTAGTCGTAATCTACTTTACAAATGGTATGGTAATAACGCCGATTTTTAAGGTACGTTCGTAGAAAATTACTCTAGCTCTTCACAAAAATAAAATAAAGAATTTCCTGAGAATAGATAACAAGTTACACATGCAGGGAGCCGAAATATCTAGCTATAACTAGGTAAGAGCGTAAAACCTTTGTTCTTTCTTGGTCGAGGCTCGCGTCGCGCCCGACTCCACGAAAAATTATCTTTTTACTTTTTGCTGAGTCGTCGCTCTCGGAGCGACCGCCCTCAGGTAGACTTGAATATAATAACGTTCATACGCATGCATAGCATACCTACCTACGTGTGGTAAGATTTGCTTTTTCAAAGGTAAAGGTACCTAGTACCTATCAACCTACTTGTGTAATATTTTTTTTATTTACAAACCGAGAAAACAGTGACATAATTTTTAAAATGGATAAATCACGCAGAAACAGACCCTCATGAAAGATGCACCAACTTATAAAGATATTTTTATTCCTACAAAATATGTATTAGATGGATTTTGCCAATAATTTCTATCATAAATAAGATTCAGATATTTCTACAAAAAATAATACAATACAGAACTTGACTCGTTATCAAACATAGTTTTTTCAGAGAGATGACTTTCCATAAGGTATGGTTTCAGTTTAATAAAGTCATTATTGTAAAAGGATATGATGTGACAAATAGAGAAAACTGATGGCACAGCATGAAGATTAATTCTTTAATGATGAGTTCGCAGATTTCGCAGTAAGCGCTATGAAGAATCCAGGAAATATCTCTATGAGCACGTACGTGGTACGCGCAATAAAGAAAATTGTCGTTCTTGAACGTAATATATTTTAATATAGCTTAACTACCACTATGTTTGCATAGAAATTGTACTGGTATCCCTTTTTTCCTCCTAGGTCAAGTTAGTTTTATTTGCAAAAATATGATTCTGGCTAATAAAAATCTTCTGAAAGCTTTTATTGAATAGTTGAAGAAATAATGTGAGAATGAGATGTGATGCTGAATTGATTGATCTTAGTTTTTAATAAATATGTAGTTCGAACAGTTCAACATGGTTTGTCTTTGATTTCATTATTTGTTTAATATGTCAGAAGAATATTAAGATATTCTTACTAATTTTACTAAGGTAAAACTTTTCATATAATAATAATAAGCCCGCAGGGCAGCTTGTGGCGAGCTGTTGGTGAGTAGCGACACCACGGACCCGAGTGCTCCCGGGAGTCGATCCAGGCCCTCGTCCCCGCAGCAGGGGTGGGCCCCAAGGGGGCCTGCGGACTCCCGCCCCTGGCTCGCCTTCAACGGCCGTCCAGGGTGGAGTCGTCAGAGCTATACGGTCGCAGGGTGGAAGTGAAACATGCATAAGACGCGAGTTGGCACACTGTCGCTTGTACAGTGGGTAGAAAGCGGTGCACACCTCTCTACACCCTGCAGCCGAGGACACCGATGTTGCTCTCTTGCCAACGCGGCTATTTTGGAGAGCCCATTTAGTCCTTGGCTAGTCACCGCCTGCCAATTTTTCAGTCTGGGAGACTATGATAAGGCAGGTGTCCGGTAGTCTCTTTCCATAGCCCAAATCCCAGTCCATCTCAATCCCAACCTAATAGCCCACTAGTCCTTAACCAGTAGATTCCATAGTTCCTGTGCATTTGCTGGGGATAGTCTCTGAGTATATGAAACTGATGTAGTCAGAGATTAGATCCAGCAGGTGTACCACACGCATATTAGATTAAAGTCGCTAAAAATGGCCTCTACGTGTTGGATCCATATCCCCACGCAAGCCTTAAAGGACCGGGTCGCTTTTGGCCCGTGAATTCCTAAGCGTACATAATAATAATAATATAAAGCTCTATTATTATTATTATGTACGCTGTTCCATAAATATTTTTACATTTCAAATGATGACAAGTGTTAGTACTTAAATAAACTTTTTAATTTTAAATTGTTAGTATTATTTCAAACTAAATAATTATATGGATCCCTTCTGGGTGAAAGCCTCCTCCATTCATAGCATCATTTAATATTGATCGTAATCATTGTTTTAAACGTGATACATTTAATATTACATTATCATAGTGGCAATTTATCACGTCCGCCTGCATTGATTTTTATTTAGTGTGGTTTCTTCTGTACTTAGGTAAATGAAATCAGCAAAGAGAGAAAATCGTTCGGTGTATTTAATTGTAGTATGATCCATGCGACAGTGGAGTATGTTTTTTATATGCTGTTTTAAAACAAGCAGCAATGTTTTGTCTCAGAATAAAAATGATTTATTTTTTCATTTTAGTTTATTTGGGAAACAAACAATTTCACAGTATTTAGTTTTACCAAATATTATAAAACAGTGATCAGCAAAGTTTCCTCTGATAATTAGAACATACAAAATAAACTACAGGGCAATTTGAACTTAATTAATTGTTTAGGATTTCGTACCAAAATGGTAAATAAGGGTTCCTTTATGATGCGAATCAGTCTGTCTATCACAGCTGGATATCTCAAGAACTAGTAATGATCATCAAAGTGAAATTTAAAATAGTTTTAGTTTTAGATGTTTTCAACTATTTTGCAAATAAGAAAGAAAAAAGAAATTTCGACAGGGACTAAAAGGGTCTTTAAAATTCGAAGTTCTACTAGCGCATTATGATGTGGAACTGGAAGTAGTGATTATATTATAGAGCGCTGTTTGCACATTTTTTTTTATGCCGCATAGTTTTCGACTTTAACGAACGTACAGAGGGTCTAGCCAAAGTAACATTTGCAAATCGTCGTTATCGCTTCGCTTTCGAAACATGTATGGGATTGACATAAGGTTTCGTTAACTATCGAATTTTAAAACGTCAAATCCATACATGTTTCGAAGCGAAGCGATAACGAAAATGTGCAAATGTTACTTTGGCTAGGGGGGCTGTTCCCCCATAGCTAGATATATCTCCGAAGTTTGCATAGAGAAAAATCTAAAATTATTCTATGTGAAAGAAGTACATTATGTAAAGATTACAGGAAAAAAAAACCGGCCAAGTGCGTGTCGGGCCACGCGCCGTAGGGTTCCGTAGTTACCTTATATACCATACCATATTTAATACCACTATCATTTTTCGTCTGTAATAATAACTTTGTTTTTCACAGTGTTGGTATGAATGACAAAGTTATATTTGCGGTTTTGGAAAATATGATATATCTTGAAAACGAATTACTATATCTCGTTCAAACCAATTTTCGTTGAAAGTTTTTATTAAGATCTATAGCATATATTTTTTTTAGATTTATCACTTTCTTATTTCAAAATTTAGAGGGGGGGGGGGGACGGGACACAAACATTTTACCACTTTATTCTATTTTATTTAATCTTTATTGCTTATATATAAAAATACAGCAAATGGCGGACTTAATGCTAAAAAGGCATTCTCTCCCAGTCAACCAGAGAGCATGTGGCAATGAAAAATGTGCAGGCAATAAAGCCGATATGAAAAATAATAATATTGAAATTACACATAAGTAAGCATTTTTAAAGATCTATCTAAAGACACCCCGCATGTATTGGTATGAAGAAATTTTTTTTTTTCAGTTTCAGTTCCATGTATGGAGGAGCCCCCCTTATTTTTTTATTTTTGTGTTAAAATCGTTAAGCGGTTAACATAATACATCTACCTACTAAGTTTCAACTGGGTAATCCTAATACTTTCGGAATAAAATGGCTGTGACAAACGGACGGACAGACAAACAGACATGACGAATCTATAAGGGTTCCGTTTTTTGCCATTTTGGCTACGGAACCCTAATAAAAGGATGTCTCTAAATAGAATATTTTTTCAGAAATCATCAACAAAAATCACATTAGTTCCACTATCGGTCAAAAGATGGCGCTGACCTAAAATAAAACTGCAATCTTATTCTACACCGCAGTATATTTATTGTGATGGTACGGAACCCTCGGTGTGCGAGTCCGACTCGCTCTTGACCGGATTTTTTGTCAAAAATAGTTTTCTTTTTCTAAACCTGCGAAACATCCAAAACAAGCCAAATGAACCTGCATCTATGCACAGCTCCAATAGCTCATACAATGTGAAGAATAACCCAGTGATAAAAGGGCTAATTAAAAGGAGGACTAAGTAATATTTATTACTGTCGTTGACTATTTCTTTGGTAAGTATATTAGAATTTAGAAAGTGAATTATGGTGATCAGCTGACTCTGACATGACGTGACACACGTGTTGTATTGTGAGCTACTGTTGTGAGTGTGAGTGGCATTTGTATACATATATGTACACATGTACAGTATTCACTATACACTAAGGAGTGGTAAAAATGCATATTGCGTTTGAAAATCACAAATGCAGTATTTTATAAAGCACAGCATAGGTAAGGTAACATAGGTTTATTTATGTAAACCTGATGACAATATTCTAAATAAAAAAATGCAATTAAGCTACTTTAAAGAATCAAACTCAAACTTAAATCTCTGCTGATTGAGTACAGTTAGCAAGGGATGGTGTGGTGCTATTCATCGAATATAGCGCCATCCCTTTCTAATTGTACTCAAGCAGAGATCAGCCCCCCTAGCCAAAGTAACATTTGTAAATCTTCGTTATCGCTTCGCTTTCGAAACATGTATGGGATTGACACAAGGTTTCGTTAACAATCGAATTTTAAAACGTCAATTCCATACATTTTTCGGAGCGAAGCGATAGCGAAAATGTGTAAATGTGACATTGGCTACAGGCTCTGAGTTTGATTCTATAATACGAGCCTTTGTGGCGTCTGCTCACGACATAAAAGTACCTACTTACTAAAACAGTGTTTGGTCACAGAATATATAATTTTGGCAGGGTGAACCTTCTGAACCCTTAAGGTAGTTCGATGACCTCAGTAGCGCCACCAATGGGAATAAATCAATTACGTTTTATCAAGGGCTTAGATTAAAAGTTTTGATAATTTTGGGCAAATAAAAAATGAGTAAAATAAGTAAAATGCATTTTCTAAGAACTCAAACTTAAGCAACAAGTCATGCATCTCAATAGTGCCATAATTAGCCACATTTAGCAATATCGAGATTCATAACATATTGTAGCTTATATTTGAGGCAATGAAAAAATATTAAAAAATTGCAACAAACATACCTACCTAACTAAAGGTTTAGGATCTTGCAGGTAGAAAACAGCTGAATAAAGTTTTATGAAACATAATTCATTAAACTAATCAATAGACCAGCCAAATGTTACCGTAAATTCGAAAAACAAGCAGAATTTGTAGTACCTACAAAATTAATTTACGAGGGTTATTCTGATTAGTGTTAGTGGTTGTGCCGACACCCCAAATCTATACAACAACTGCTAGAGATCTAACATATTTTTAAAGATTCAAACATTATTTTAATGATCTAAGTCCAACAATTTGTTAATTAAATGCATAATGAATGTCTGGCTGCTAGATTTTATTCAAATGTCAACTCGTAGCTGACATAAAGGCTGGTTTACATTAGATTATTTTTAGTAGAGTAATTTAGTAGCGTGCGAGTGGACTCGAATGGGAGTGCTTTAGTAGTTTTGGTGCCTTTCCAGTGAGTGTTTACATGCGTCCAGTACAGTGTCATTTGACTAAAGCACTCTACTAAATACGCTACTAAAATGTCGATTTACATGCTTCCAGTGCGAGGAAAGTGTCGCGCGGGGGCTGAGCGGGCGGCGGCGCGGGCGCGCAGGGGTGCTACTGGAAAGCGATGATTCCAGTTGAAAGGCTACTAGAACGTTACTCTCTTTAGTCATAAGATGACCGTTTACATGTTTCAACTAAAGCACTCTACTAAAGACTAAGATAATGTAAACCAGACATTATGTAACATAAATTTTATGTTCAATGTCAATACCATGTTTGAAGCGCCAACATCTTAAGTCATTAAAACATTTGAAATAGCTTATCAATTTGCATGTGGTTAAAAATACTCTTGTGTATAATGAATACCTTAATTAAAACAGTTTCGTTTTTATATTAATTATTAGAGATTGTTGGAGAACATTTATAATCTAATAATAGGTACCCTTGAAATTGTGATTTCAATGTTAAAAAAACCGGCCAAGTGCGTTTCGGGTCACGCGCCGTAGGGTTCCGTAGTTACCTTATATACCATACCATATTTAATATCACTATCATTTTTTGTCTGTAAAAATAACTTTGTTTTAACAGTGTTGGTACCTATGAATGACAAAGTTATATTTGCGGTTTTGGAAAATATGATATATCTCGAAAACTAATTACTATTATTAAGTTTTTATTAAGATCTATAGCAAATAATTTTTTTTGATTTTTCACTCACCTATTCCAAAAGTTAGAGGGGGGGACGACACACATTTTACCACTTTGGCAGTGTTTATCTTTCAAACGGTTGACTTTGAGAAAAAATTGTCTTAAGAACCTCAACATCATTTTTGAAGACCTATCTATAGACAGACACCCCGCACGTATTAGTATAAAGATTTTTTTTTTTCAGTTTCAGTTCCATGTATGGGGGCCCCCCCTTAATCTTTATTTTTTTTATTTTTGTGGTTAAATCGTTAAGCGGTTAACAGAATACATCTAATTACTAAGTTTCAACTGTGTAATCCTAATACTTTCGGAATAAAATGGCTGTGACATACGGACGGACAGACAGACAGACAGACATGACGAATCTATAAGGGTTCCGTTTTTTGCCATTTTGGCTACGGAACCCTAAAAAGGAGGTACGTACAGGCGAGTAAATATGTTAGCACTTTTGACAGACAACAGAGTTACAAAATAAGGGGGACAGGGCCTAATCGCACTAATCACACCATTTTCAACGATAAAACCAAAGCTAAATCGTTACCGTTTCAGTTTCGTTTACAGAGTATTTTACTCGCTTTAGTTTAGACTTTAGTTAAAATTGTTGAATACTCTGCCTAAGGAGTCTAGGATTACAATTGTCTTCTAAACCAAAGATTTTAGGTAAATATAACCTAAATGACAATGTAACGTTTTTGGTTTTATTGTTCAGAATTACCGCGTTTGGGCTCCAGGTGTGCCTATATTAATTTCCTGAGATAAAGCACAGAAGATAACACAAATAATACAAATATATTTAATCCTTACAAAATAAATAAGGATATACAATGTATTCCGTATTCTACCCATAAATATTTAATTCCGCTTTATACCTACCCTATCTAAAAATTAAAAAACCTAAATCTTTTCCATTTTCTAACTACGATACAACAAATTATTATATTTCTGAATAGTTTTGTGGGTTGAAAACAACGGAATTGTTTTAGGGTTTCGGTAGAAAGTGGGCAAAATATGGAATACATTGATCTAAAAGCATTGTCTCTGTAATAATTATAAGTTTGTAGGTTTTTAATTTGCAAATTCCATCACCATACATATCACGAGAAAGAGAGTGTGCTGTGAGAGAGTAGTACCAGTACCTACCTATATTATATAAAATATGTTTTTTCTCTGCCTTAGTTTTAGTTTAGATGGTGATCAAATGTTAAGTTTTTTTAAAATCTAGCTTCATGTCTCCTCAAGGCTTTACAAAAACCTAATGGTATCAAATTCTAGGTGTGCAAAGTTTGAAATTCACATGCATTGTCTACTGTTACTGCTGATTTATACCTAGTGTTTTATCTAGTGCGCACTGCACTAGGTAGGGTAGGTACTTATCAAAAACCATTTAAAATACTTTTATGTAAAGTAAACAAGATAATCTTCCTTCACACAAGGTTTAAGAACTCGCTATAGTATAGTTATTTACCTAGCAACTATACTTATAAAGACTCTTCAGATTCTGAACTTATTAATAGTTCTGAAAAGAACTAAAATTTATTCTGTGAGTCAGATTAGAAAATAAACTTCAAACATCATTGACCAGCTGATTATTATATAGATAGATAGAATTAAAACTTAATCTTTTTTCTATGAAATCTGGGAATTGAACTGTATACTTTTAGTATACCTATTGTACCATGACTACCACAAATATATTATTATTTTATAATCTCTTCCTACCTACATGCAGACGTCTAGGCCGGCTAGGCCCAGCTGTTAGCCATGTAGATTAGGATAAATACTAAATCTTTACTCTGTTAAATCTGGGAATTGTACTGTATTATGTACTTTTATTTTACCTATTGTACCACTAGTCTACCACAAATATATTTATCATTTCTCCCTACCGAAATGCAACGACTGAGCTGAGCTCCAGTTTGTGGTAATGTTTATGAATTAGCAATGGCGGGGGTCTTTTGTTTACTCTTTAGATATTCTTAGAAACCAAACCGACCAGTAGTCATGCTGATGTGGACGCTCTGAGCTTAACTATAGACCGGGGAGGATTATTATTATTATCGACCCATTCGAGCGGCGTTACCTCACTAAAATGCCATATTTTTTACGATCCTTGGTGGGTACTAAAATGTCGCCAACGCCAATTTGTAAGTATCTGAGAGTCGCATTGCTAAAAGCTGAAGATTTGCACTGTTTCTGTTTTTTATGACTTCATAACGTTAGAGCAAAATAATTGAAATCTTACCTTCGTTTTCGTGACTCCACGGTGCCGCCTTAATTTCCCAGCGCTGATTACAGTTACTCACAGCACTTATCATCACAATACTATAAATAGTATAATTACTATGTCTACCATTTAATTATATTATTACCTACTGCAATTAATTATACATAGAGATAAGCGGATTTTTACAAGCTGAGGTTCGGGGCATGACACAAATCACAAAACAAACCAATAGAAAAGAAAAGGAACAGAGGAACAAAATACGCAGCGCGACGCGCATGCGCTAAATGGCGTTCTGTCGGTCAAGCAGTCGTATTATTATTTTTCATCAATAATAGTGATGTGCTAAACGCACGCTTCACGATTAGTCGATCGATTTGACGACCTCTGTGGACGAGTAGTTTGAACATCATTTTCTAAATTATGCAAAATCTAGTTACAAAATCAGGCGGCTGTGCAGTTAGCTACTTACTTTGGAATCAAATCAATGTATGTGATGTTGTCTATATTTTTTTTTTTTTTTTTATTTCATCAATCAAATGCACTAGCTAGAGTCTGGTCAACGAAAAATGAGACTGGCAAAAAGCGGTAAATTCAATGGCAACTCTGATTATAGTCGGAAATATAGTTTTGATACTTACATGTTATTTATTATAATAAAACCTATAATAAGTAAGTATCAAAACTAACTAATCTATTATTTATTAAAGTGTCTTTTTTGTCTTGGAATTTAAAGGTGCGAAATACACTTAATTTTATCAAACAACATTTTTCGGCAGAGTCATCTAAAAGAAAAAGTAAAAAATTGCTGCCATTCCAACTGGAGAGGGGATAGACCTAGACCCCCAACATTCGGGCGTTTTCCTCAATAAAATTAAGTGTATTTAACGCCTTTAAACTATCGCTAGTACAAGCAAGACCAAAGAAACTGTACATCAAGTATCAAAACTATATTTCTGACTACAACCAGAGTTGCCATGCGTTGTTTTTTTGAATTTGCCGCCTTTTGCCAGTCTCATCTTTAGTTGACCAGACTCTAACTAAGAAGTTTAAATTCCAAAGTTTCGAAGTCATACCACCCTAAAAGTAGCTTTCTATCCCTTTTTAAACCTGTTAGGAGATAAATTATAAAAAAATACGAAACACGTATTTAATTGATTTTGTGAAAAAAATTCTGCGCAAAATTTTAAGTCAATCGGGCTAAGAAATCGCGTTTGCCCATACAAACTTTGCCACCCTGTTTCATCCCCTTAATTAGGGGTTGAATTTCGCAAAATCCCGTCTAAATAAGCACATGCGCCTTAAAAGGAACCCCCATGACTCCTAGCACTTGTAGTTTCTGAAATTTCGTGATGACTGAGTGAGTGAGTCAGTGATTTTCTCTTTTATAACGGGTGTAACAAGTTCCTCAACGAAGCTGAAGTCCATGCATTCCGCCCATCATCAGGATCATTTTCTTCTTTGGTGGTTTAGTCTTTTAGACTAAACCTGGGGAATAGCTACGATGTTATTGAAGGTGTAAAAAAAAACATTTTTTTATGAAATCTTATTTTATTCGTTATTTCCTAATTTATGTCTTAAGAAAGATTATCAAAATTTTAAGTACCTATTTCCTAACAAACAATGACTTCAGAACATCATCACTCAATGTATCTCAGGAGCACGCACATAAACGCTGCCTTTCAACTTGGCGCATGCACCTGTGTAGCATATACACTCGCAGGCAGGGGGGTATCACTCCGCACTTAAACTTTTATATTAGCCTACTGCTCGCGGCCCACTCCAAGAGGGCCATTGTCGAGGGATATCACCGCGCCGACCGAAACGCGCGGCGTGTGCAAGCGACGAGAGCGCAGCGCGTGAACGTCACGAACGAAACGAGTCAGTCAAGCGCCGAATGCGAAACTGCATGCACTTCGTTTTTGATACTTAATTACTAACGTACCTACCTACCTACCAAAGTTTATTGTATTTTTGGATACATATTTACATACTTAGTTGTATCGAAGTTCGAAATATGGCACCAGTAAAGAAAAAAGCTAAAAATACTATTTTTTTATAGCCGACCCTTGCAAAAGTTGCTTAACCTCCGCAATCGTTGGGCCAGGCGCTATACCACTGCGCCATCGAGCTTCTCTAACTACTTAGAAATACTTATTATTTATGCTCTTTAAATATGCTCAGCTCACCTATTAGGTAGATTTATTTTATTTTATAAGTAGGTACCTATTAGTAATTTCATTGTTTATTCATGGGCATAACGAATGTTTTCTATGATATCAGTAACTAGCGAGTAGCAACCCCGAAATGTGTCGGTTGAGACAGAGCTATGCGACAGAAAGAGACGCCTCTCTTTCTTCTTCGTAGGTGCATATAATTTTATCCACGCAGCGTTGTGCAGTTTGAAATTGTACTTTATAGCCGTGCAGCGAGAGTAGCTTATAATTTGATGGTCCTCGCGGGGACCGACTTCAGGGTTGCGTTCAGAACGTTTGAGCGCCGGTTGTTTGGTTGTTTTTTAACTCGCTCTAAGGTTTGGACTTTAAATGTCAATGTCAATACAAATTCTTCATTTTCCATTTGGAATACGAATAATTTAAACTTTTCTTTATACTAAATCAAATAAAATTTGTTTTTTTGAGAATCTACCATGATTATTTCAAAAATTAGACATAAAAACATCAAAAATACAAAATAATGTCAAATGACATTGACATTTTTTCTATAGACAAACGTCAGAGCGTTTTACAACCATCATTTTTGATGGTTGTTTGGTTGCAACGCTCTGACGTTTGGAACGGGCCGGTTGTGTCAACCGAACGTCACGCTCTAATGTTTGGAACGCCGTTAGAGCGTTCGGTTGTGGTTAGGTTGCACTCGGAGTGTAGGTTTGGAACGCACCTCTGTACGTTAGTACTATTATATATTCTGTGTCGCAGGCACGGTCTGTTGTGTACACGTTACATTGTGCGAGGTAATGAATGCAATTTTTTAACACCAAAAATTAAAATAGTTTCTCAGCAATAATTTTGAACAGAAATGTTCCTGATGATGGGCAGAATACGTAGACCTCGGTTTCTTGAGGGTCTTGTTACACCCGGTACACAACGTGTTACTAAATAACCACTAAAGCCGAATAATTATGGTTGTTAGGTACATATTGTGCAAATTCTTATTTTAACCGCCTATTAGTTAGTACTTCTTAATATATTTCAATATAATTATGTCATAATGATGTTACATAACTTAAATAATAATCATGTCTTGATATATTTACTGTATTATTAATACATTACATCCAATGCTAGGAGAAAAAAAACGACACTAAAATATAAACACCTTTCTTAATCTAGGAATCAATAATTATAAGTACATCACTAATAGATAAAACAGTATAATGATTTACAGCGCCATCTAGTTCAATGTCATTGTAATCTTCTGGTCGACTCAAGTCGAAGCACAAGAACATTGTTTTGATAAGTGATATAATAGATGGCGCTATTTTAGCTTTACAAATGATAAACTCAATTTCGAAATAGATGGCGCTGCTATCATTAATAAAAAAAAGATGCTTTTTGAGCACTGACATATAGTAAAAAAATCAGGTTAGTGTTTTTGAGCGTTTTGATAGCATTTTGATATTCGTACACGGCACAGTAATGTCGATTCGATATTGTTACTATTATAAAAAGGCAATATCTCCAACTAAACTGCCAATGCCTTCGAGCGATGTCGGTTACTTTAGTTCTCCTACGGATCTGCTCATTTCTGTCTTTTTTATTAAGCTACTTTATTTTTATTTATCTAACAGTCAGTTGCAAGAACGATCTTTAAAGTTAATGCGTCATTAAAGGTATCACCGTCCTTTACTTCTTTTGAAAGAAGAACTGACTTGCAACTGACTGTAAGGCTCGTATTATAGAATCAAACTCAAATTCAAATCTCTGCTTGAGTACAGTTAGAAAGGGATGGCGCTATATGCGATGAATAGCACCATCCCTTTCTAACGGAAACTAGTCTCCCATGAATCCGTTCCCATGGGATCCACACGAAGGATCCACAGATAATTATTTCGCCTCTTGACTACCATGGCTGGGATCCTCAGATTTATGTGACCCTGCAGTACCTTAAATTTTAAATTATTATTACCTATATATTTAATAAAAAAATTACCCTTCTCTATAAAGATTTGGGTTTATGTAATCCTGGTACTTTTTTATGAATTTTATGAATAGAAAATTAGAATAACTAGGAATAAATAGGATTGAAAAGTACTAGGATTAAATAAACCTAGAAAAGGGTAACTTTTATCTTAATATTTTATCTACACTCACAACGTAACGTAATGTTCCAAATACGAATTCAAAAAAGATTGTATAAACCATATAAGTATACATATATTAACTTTTCAATACAGTTGCTCGAAAATGTAAGTTTACGATGACAATCGAGCGTGCGGTAACTTGATTTTACCGCACGCCGTGCGTTTTTGTTTACGGATTAGTACAGCGTGCGGAAAGTTGATTTTACCGCACGCCGGCGCCGTGCGTTTTTGTTTACGAACGTTTTTTTTAATTTCTACTAGCTTCCGCCCGCGACTTCATCCACGTGGACAGTAGAAAAATATTGCAACCAGTTTAAAATGACCCTTTTAGTGTATGAAAGCTAGTACTACGGAGAGTTCAAGCTGTTTCCCGGGTTCCACCCACCTGAATTTGATGAAACATAGCTTAGATTTTAAGTTGGACCTAAATCTACTAAATTGTGAAAAACCTCCTTACCAACCTTGTATCATGCATCCTATAGGTATATAACATCGAAATAGTAGTTTATGATACAAGGTTGGTAAGGAGTTTTAAAAAACCTTAACAACCGTGTGCCATACTACGTTTTTCAATACATTTGCGAGAAAACATTATAGGTACTGCTGAAATTGTAATTTATTCATATAATGAAACTGTAAATTCTAAATATTTGTGCGCGAATTACGCAAAAACCGCTAAACGAATTTTGATGGATTTTTCACAATTTAGTAGATTCAGGTCCAACTTAAAATCTAAGCTATGTTTCATCAAATTCAGGTGGGTGGAACCAGTGAAACAGTTTGAACTCTCCGTAGTACTAGCTTTCATACACTAAAGGGGTCATTTTAAACTGGTTGCAATATTTTTCTACTGTCCACGCGGATGAAGTCGCGGGCGGAAGCTAGTAGAAATTAAAAAAAACGTTCATAAACAAAAACGCACGGCGCCGGCGTGCGGTAAAATCAACTTTCCGCACGCTGTACTACTCCGTAAACAAAAACGCACGGCGTGCGGTAAAATCAACTTTCCGCACGCTCGACTGTCATCGTAAACTTACATTTTCGAGCAACTGTATTGAAAATAATATTTATTTAAGCACTTTTACTTTTTAATTTATTAGCGCGTGTGGGCTCATGTATCTCTGTGGTGGCGCTTTCAAAAACTACGTAAATAATAGGTATCCTGAAGTAAAAAGTATGCTAGTGCTAGAAAAAAAATTAAAAAAGTACACGATCTCATGGGAGGCAAGAGGCGAAAAAAAAAAGGTATAAATATCTTTAATATTTCCAATAGGTTTTTGTTTTACGAGCATCACTAACAAGTTACTGCGAGTGTGTGTCGTCCCGCCGGCTTCATTTCACGCATATTTAGTTTACCACCGGAATAGACATTAAAAATGTCTCGTCGTCATGACATCTCGGAACAGGATGAGCGATAAGTGAACCACAGAACAGGATTTGGCTAAACTTTATGAATAGTATTGAATCTTCTTCTTCTAGTTGGGCACTCTTAACAGAGTGGTCGTGGCCGTCGATGGACAGGGTTGCGGCTCGCCGTCGCCACTCCGGTTGACTGCGTAGTTTTCTTAAGGCTATTAGTATCCTCAAGTGGCGCCCTCACCTGAATTAAATTAATTTCTCGCTAAGTACATACTGTATCGAAAATCCAAACGTTGCGATTGAAGCTAAAGTTCTACAGTTTATTTACAAACAATAACCTCAGTAAAATACAGTTTGTTGTAGTAGTAGTAGGCAAAAGAGCAAAAAGTGGCCACTTTTGGCACTTTTGCCTACTAGGTATACTTCTCCAACGAACTATATTTTAGAGAGTTTATTATTTGTAAATAAAACTATAGAACTTTAGCTTCAATCGCAACGTTTGGATTTCCGATACATTATCTACTTAGCGAGCAATAAATTTAATTAAGATGAGGGCGCCACTTGAGGATACTAATCACCTTAATGAGGTCGATCCAACGAGTCGGAGAGCGGCCTCGTGGTCTCTTCCCTTCTGTGTGGCCTAGTACTACGAGCCTCTCCATCGATTCCTCGTTTCTGGAGAAATGCCCAAAGTATTGAATCATCGAGATATAAATCTAAAAAAAAAGTGAAATCATCTTTTTACCCGACTGCGGGTTATGTATTTCGCGCGTATCTTGTAAGTATGTTTGTTTGTATGTAATATTCTTTATTACCTCATATCTCTCAAACGGCTGAACGGATTTCTATGATTAAGATATCGTTAGATTGGTCTTTTCAGCCCAAGTGTTCTTAAGAAGGTGGCGTTATAAAAAAACCAACATGGCGGCTGTACGGTGCTATTATACGTAGTGAAAAACAAATTTTTTTTTTACAATACTGCAATATGGGTGTCAAATTTTTAGTTATTATATTTTACGGTCATGATATACCTTTTTGAAATCCTTATAATAAGGGATTTCAAAAAGGTATATCATGACCGTAAAATATAATAACTAAAAAGAGATAAATAAAAAAATAAATTAAAAAAATTAAAAAACCCGCCTGCATAAAAAGACAAGTCGACTGAAAAGATGGAAACAAGATTAAATAAATATTAAAGGCAACATGTCATAATAACATGCAGTCGGAGGCATATAATTCAATTATTCATAATGTCACTTTCTTTATGCATGCCTCCGACTGCATGTTATTATGACATGTTGCCTTTAATATTTATTTAATCTTGTTTCCATCTTTTCAGTCGACTTGTCTTTTTATGCAGGCGGGTTTTTTATTTTTTTTAATTTTTGATTTTGTAGCAAAAAACTCCGTGGTTGTTCCGGTCGAGTACCTAAACCAGTTTCTTTGGGTTGATAACTCGGGAGTTCCGGGTTCGATCCTTCTTCGAACTTCGAAAACGAGCTCTTATAATTTATTGTAGGTAATAGCAATATTCTGTGGTAATAGAGACAAACGAATATTATGATGACAAACAACTTCCTTCTATTTTCTCTAGCTTTATGTCCCATAGCCTTACAGCACATCCCTTCCCCATGAAACGTAGACCCACCATTGTGTTCTCAAAACGTAAGGCCAATCAATTAGGCCTTATGCGGCATACTTACCTTTTTAAATTGCCTACATCTCGTGTCAAAGGGCCGGGAAGGTCGGGTGACTCCAAGAGGGCCTATTACCGCCATTCTACCTTTGTCACGACCTGACGTGTCTTTGAGATAAAATTGGGTCAACATCTAAGAAGAGGTAGGTAGGTACCTACCTAAGAAAGGGCAATTTGGTGATAAATTGTTAGATGGCTCGTTAAACTTTGGAAAATGTTTCGGTGGATTTTCTTGTTTGTACTTTTACTTAAGGCGCGGTGGTAGTGAAACTAGCGCCGCCATTACATTTATTTTTATTACTTGTAAACCAAGTCAATATTTAAAAAAAGCTCGTGTAATAATCTTTTAAATTGTCTCTAATATTTTTTAAATAACTCTTCAACAGTTATCATTCATTCTGAAGTTTTAAAATCCATAATTGCCAAAAGTGGCCACTTTGAGCTAAAATGGATTTTAAAACTTACAGATAGAATGAAAACTGTTGAAGAGCTATTCAAAAAATATTAGAGACAATTTAAGAAATTATTACATGCGCTTTTTTAAATATTGACTTGGTTTACGACTTTCGAGTAATAAAAATAAATGTAGTGGCGGCGCTAGTTTCACTACCTACCTACAGCGCCTTAAGGCGAGGCCAGTTCACGATCTGATGAAAAGATTGATTTTGAACTTCCAATGTGAAGAACTGATGTAGAATACTGCTTCACAAAAATTACTGTAGACTGAAAAAGAAACAAAGAAACACAATAACCGAACAGAATATTGAAAAATGGCATGGTAACTCTGTAAAAAAATAACACCATAAAAACTTATAAAAATAAATTTCCAGTTGTCAGATTTCGTAATTTTCAACGACAGTGATATGATTTTTTATACGAAATGGATAGTTTTTTTATCAATCTAACTAGGATTTAACACAATAAACAAGTACATTTTTCATAAATGATCCAGTATTTCAGAAATTAATAAAAATGTACTAAATTTCGTCTTTCTAAAGACATAGTGAAAGAGTAAATTTCGTGAACTGCCTCGCCTTAAGGCGCTGTACTACCTTCTACCTATAGCGCCGCCAATACATTAACCTTTATTACTCGTAAACCAAGTCAATATTAAAAAAATCTAAGATCATGCCCTCTTAAACTTCTCTAATATTATTTGAATATTGTTCTTCAACAGTTTTTCTTTCTCTAAATTTGAAAATCCATTCTAGCTAAAAGTGACCCAAAATAAATGTATGAGCGGCGCTAGTAGAGGGTAGTAGGGCGCCTTAGGTATTTGTATTCACTACATAGAGGAAACTTGGCACAATCATTAATGAAGTATATTTGTAGCGGCGGGGGATTCGGCAAAGTGATGATATCGAAAGTAGTAAAAATAAGACGTATTTTAAGGTATAAAAGTAATATAATTGAAGTTCAAGAAAACAATGGAAAATATTTACAAGAGAAAATTATCATGTATCGCGCCAAAAGTTCGAGAGACAGAAAAAAAAGAAAAAGTCAAAGGCATAGACACAAATTATGCCACAGCATAGAAACGCAAACATGTACACAGTGTAAAAAAATTAAGTTAGATAAAATATTGAGAAAATTTACAATGTTGCTATAATGAGAAAATTAAACATGTGAAATTAATAAATGACGTTAGCTTCGGCGTAAACATGCCCCCGGCCTTGAAAGCTGTGGCTTTCAATGATGTTCCTCTTCTTCGACCGGAAGCGGACAATATTATCTTCGAAAATGCTCTTCTTACAGCTCCAGAAGCTGTCCGGATATCAGCGACACGGGCAACGCCGTCATCGCCAGGAAAACGTGAACGATGGATAATGTCCTTAATGACTTCTAAGATTCCGATCTTGAAACTGGACTTGTTGTTTTACAATTTCGATTTCGTTAGTAATTCTGAACTCTTGAGAGCAGAGTGCCGCCTGAAATGTGGTCGTGTTTATTCAACTTGCTGGTGAAGCGATGCATGGGTTTGTCATATAGGTCAGAGCAGCAGCAGACTGGTGCAATGAGTGGGCAACCGACTTGAAAGTGAGCGTGACTCAGGGGTGATAAGGTAGTCTCGTGAAGAAAACAGCGTCAAATTGAGATTTGCTTCGACCTGTGTTAGGATTGTTGTGAACTCCTCGAACGTCTAGTGTGCATTACCTATCACTTGCCGGAGATGACACTAACAGCTCTTGACTCCGGTCTTCCATAATCCACCAAAATGAGACGCACAAATAATAAGGTGGAATGAAGTTACATGTAGGAAATATAAGACTAAACTGAGACTAAGTTGCATTGTAAAATATTTTATCGGAGTAATTAGATAGAAATTTTGTAAAGAAAAAACATTTAATGCGATTATCGGAATGTATTATTTCTGTGAATGTTTTGAACGTCTAGAAATATTTTTTAAGCTATCAGGTAAGCGTCTATGGTAAGGTCGCTAACCAGCTCTAATAGAAAAGCACGCGTAATGAATTTACGTATTTGTTTTTACGAACACTGGGGCGGCATAGTGCAAATTGATATATTTTAAGTATGAATGAGTAACTATACAATATAGCGACTATGAATGAATCTAAAGTGTAATGATTTTTATTGTAGTCCAATTCGGATGATCGAAGTCAACTACAGGCTGAAGTCCGAATGGCATTCGTATAAATTAAAAAGTTTTAGTAAGTAAGTTTATAGTTCGTAGAAGTAAGTAAAGTAATGTACCTACTCGTATGAATGGAAATGGAAAAGTGATCATCGATGAATGGAAAGTAAATTATGTAGCAACGCTTTTTTATTCATTAATTAAGAATAAGAATAAATAATATAGAATAAGATTTTAGCTATGAAAATGTACTAACTTAAAACTAACAGGGCTCAGAGGCCAGGATCGTATATTGTTTCTGTTTTTTAAAACTTTTATTGTATTTTAAACAGCACGCCTTTATCGAGCAACAAGCGTTCAATGTATAAAAGAACTAAAAAACAGAAACATAAATTGAAAAAAGTTAGTGATCTGAAATACAAATAATTTGCTTTCAGGTAGCTCCGTAAGCATTAAAATTGAGTTTAGATCTTTTATCCAAACGCTCATATTCGCATGTGAAGTCTGAATGTATTTGACGCTTCGCTTTGAAAAATGTATCGCTTAATAAATCTGGTGACCGCTTTAAAGGAACTTTTACGCAAAGTCTTTTTTCAGGAGTACGCTTTGTGTTTTGAATAAAATGTTTTTCGCATGCTGATTTGTATTCGCTTAGTAAATGAGGTTTAGGAAGCTCAATTGATTGAATACTCGTATCAATTAACTGACTAAAGTTACAGTGAACTGACCGATCGCCTTTTAAAGTATTCGAAGAAATAGTACCTGCTAAGATCCACCCTAACATCGTATTTTGCAGATAGGGACCGTGTTTTAAATGCATTTTGCCTTCGCATATTAACTCCCAGAACATATCAGCACCGATCAAAATGTCAATAGGCCGACTTTCGTAAAATGTTGGATCGGCTAGCTGAATGTTACTCGGTAAATGAATTTGTTCCATAATATCGCTTTGGATAGTAACCGGAGGAATAAAACTTGTGATTTCAGGTAAAACTATACACGGAAAACGCATTAGAAATGGATTATTTAATGCTTTTATCTGAATATTACATAACTGGTTACTGTTAGTGTTAGAATTACCAACGCCTTTTATTTGCATAGTGGACTGTATCGCATTTAAGTTTAAAAGATCGCATAATCGCTTCGTAATAAAACTACGTTCGCTACCACAATCGAGTAGCGCGCGTACTACCTGGCGTTTGCCATCGTTTCCTGATACTTCAACTAATGCCGTCGAGAGTAATACAGGTTGCATACTAGATAAGTTTTCGCTTTGTATGTGATTATCTATGTGCGCCGCGTGACTGTATGTGAAGGTATCAGTGGTCGTCGCATTCGCATCTGAAATACCGCATGGTTTGATATCAAGTGGAACTGGCGTAACGGGCGCAGCGTCAGTCGGCTGCTCGCTATGAATCATAGTGTGATGTCGTTGATTGCACTTACGACAGGAGCTAAATCTACAGTTTGCCAACGAGTGTCCCGATCGCAAACAGTTCGGACATAAGTTATTGTTTTCGATCGCTTGAAGTTTTTCCTGTAAAGAGTATTTATTGAATGTGTGGCACGTGTAAATAGGATGATCGCCGTTACAAATGACGCAAACGCGAGATTGATTAAATTGAGGACGTGTAATGTTAGTGATGGGTGCAGCATGGCAGTGTACTTTGGAGGTCGGCTGCACGTCTTTGAAAGACTTGGAACTTTGACCGTGTGTGACCTGCAAAGTTTCCAACATGTCGGCTTTATCTTTTAAGAAAAGTAGTAAATGATCAAGGTTTATCGTACGCAGTGTATTTGTAGCCGAACTGTTGTTACTGTGGTCTATAGGAATCGAACCCCTGTATTTTTCCCACTCGCGTTCGGTTACACTGTCCAGTTTAGAGACCACCATGTAGATAATTAGTGTGTCCCACGAATCTACTGGCTCATTAAGCAGTTTCAAAGCACGCAAGTTTTTCAAAATAGTATCAATTAGTTTTCGTATTAAAACAGGTGACTCCTTGACAATATTTTGTATGGAAAATAAGGCCCTAACGTGGTTGTGTACCAATAACCTGTTGTTGTTGTACCGATTGCAAATTAGTTCCCAGGCTACCGCATAATTATTTGAAGAAAATTCTAATGAATCGATAACAAGCGCTGCCACACTTTTCAAAGACGATTTTAAATAATGGAATTTTTGTATGGGTGAAATATCTTTGTTATTATGAACGAGAGAAATAAATGTGTCTCTATACTCCAGCCAGTGCTCGTATGAACCATCGAAGGTAGGCATAGCAATGGTTGGTAATTTGACAGAATGCAAGTTCGTATTAGTGCTGGAAACGGTCTCACCAGACGAAAGTAAGCTCTTTGCTTGAGCTATGGTTGAGTAATACAAGGATTCAAAATCTTCACGCTGTTCTAATTGTTTGTAGAGGTCATTTTCGCTTACCAAAACTTCTATCTCAGACTGAATAGTGCTAAATTCGTTAAAAAATACTGCAGCTCCCTGTATACGCATTTCTAATTCTGTCCGCTTACTTAATTTTGATAATAATTCTTGAGAATCTAAGTTATTAATATGTTTTATTAAAACCGTTAATCTGCCTTTAATTACTCCTCTTTTTCTATTTAACGCGTGAATTACATCGTCATTGTTCAAATTAGTATTATTTTGAGGCTTTTCGGTACTCATTTTGATGGAAAATGAAAGAATACGGAGTACTTACAGATCTGCAGCACACCCCGACAAGAGTAGATATTTCGCGTTCCGCACTGCTGAGGGTTTCTCAAACCGTTGGTTGTGGAGGAGACACACAGAATTCCGCTTAATTTCTTCGAAATCACCCCGTCCAGACATATAAAGTTTGTCGCATAGTCGCATAGGTCGCTTTCTTCGTTTTTTGTATTCGGCTCCGGAGGTCCAAATTATGTAGCGGCGGGGGATTCGGCAAAGTGATGATATCGAAAGTAGTAAAAATAAGACGTATTTTAAGGTATAAAAGTAATATAATTGAAGTTCAAGAAAACAATGGAAAATATTTACAAGAGAAAATTATCATGTATCGCGCCAAAAGTTCGAGAGACAGAAAAAAAAGAAAAAGTCAAAGGCATAGACACAAATTATGCCACAGCATAGAAACGCAAACATGTACACAGTGTAAAAAAATTAAGTTAGATAAAATATTGAGAAAATTTACAATGTTGCTATAATGAGAAAATTAAACATGTGAAATTAATAAATGACGTTAGCTTCGGCGTAAACAATATTATTATTGTGCTATATAAGTAATTTGAAAAAAAGTAAAAAAAGTCGTTCAGTCAGTCCAGTTTCAGAGAATTGTTATCCGTTTCCCAATAATTTTCCTCGTAGGTTGAGTATTTCAGCCTATAGAACGAATCGGGATTTTATTCTTTATTTTAGCCTATATATTCTCAGATTAAACAACAATTCCAAATTCTTGGGATAGACAAACAGCTGGTTTCGTAAGATCTTTTCAGAAGCATAAAGTCAAACCTGGATAAAGTCCGAACATTTCAAGGTTTTCCAAATAGGTACCACCAAGTTAGCATTTTTTTGCTGTAAAAACATTCTACCTATTATATTATACTGTTATTTATTTAATAGTTTTGGTGTAGTTGGTGTAGTATCAATAATAATTGCGGCAGCGACCGATAGCAAATTCTTTACTGTAAAAAAAAATTCAAATTACCCCATGTTCCACATTATTTGCAATGTTGGTTTGATACGTTTGCTTATGGTATACAAATTTTATTTTTATTATTTGTAATCAATAATCAATGAAACTATTTTGTATTTGTAGTTTTACATTACCCATACAACATCCCAAAAAAATATACAAAAAAATTGCAGTTGAACGATCTATGCTACGAGTATGCTACGGCGTAGCATATTTTTAAATGTATATAATTGTATATTTTATTTTACTAACAAAATATTGTATTGATTAATTAGATCTAAAATAACTTAATTTATAGACGACTGGTCTCTTGATTGAATTTGTATAAAGTTATCAGTGGAAACTTTTAGTGTTTAAGGTTTCAGTTTTCATGTTTCGAAATCTTGAAAGTTTGCTTCACTCTTGAGAGCAAAACTTTAAGAAAATTTGTATTACACAACTGATTAAGTATACCTACCTACCTATTTTAAATATTATAACTATCCAATACCTATATTCAACAAAGTATTGACCTAATCATAACAACCCATTATCATAGTGTAATAATATAATATTTTCCTATAATAGTCCACTACAGGACATAGGGTATATGCAAGGCATTTTCCCCGGGAGAAAAAAAAGAAAGAACATACTAGCGACCCCATCTCACGTGGGGGGGTGGGAGGAATATACTATATCTACACCCTTGTTAGACGGGTTGAAGATCGCATAGTAAAGACTGGTTTACATTATCTTATAGTCTTTAGTAGTGTTTTAGTAGCGTGCAAGTAGATTCGAATGCGAGTGCTTTAGCTTAAGCACTCTACTAAATACGCTACTAAAATGTCGATTTACATGCTTCCAGTGGGGGGTGAGCAGGCGGCGCGGGCGCGCGGGGGATGCTACTGGAAAGCGATGATTCCAGTTGAAAGACTTCTAGAACCTTACTCTCTTTAGTCATAAGACGACCGTTTACATGTTTCAACTAAAGCACTCTCCTAAAGCACTCTACTACAGACTAAGATAATGTAAACCGGCCATAATGCACCATTTCATCGGGAAAAGCTGCTGCCAATTTTCTGTTTTATGATTAGCTTATAATATTTAGTCGTCTCGGACGACACCCTTGAGTGTCCGCTAAAAACCTAATTATGTACAGTAGCATACGAGACTTCATCTACACCCTTATGTTAAACAGGGGACCAATCGCGCTAATTTTCAACGATAATTGGCCCCTTTTAAATTTATTTTTAAGTCAGTTCAGTACTTTTCAGGAAATCCTGAAAATGCTGTCGCTGACCCCATAATTAATTTAGACGAGTTTTCAGCCATAACTTTTTTTTATAAACAACCTATTTAGATAATTTTTTTTTGTTTGAAAGAAAATACTGGATGATACCAAATTTGATGAATTAATTTCATTGATTGGCCTTGGATTTTGAAGATACACAGGGGATGATTGATGATCAAATTAGCCTCTTTCCTGATTATATTAATATGTTAGTGATAGTTATACCTGTGCAACCTAATTAAATCAAACATCGGTTTTCAGATGCTGCCTCGGATGACCTGGATACAGCCAGTGGTGGGGAGAGGCGGGTGGCGAATCGATGCGTTGCCATGGCAACCGCGACGTCTGCCGAGGAGCCTGCGCTCCTCTACTGTCCCTTTCTGTCTCGCCTTGATATCATATCACATTATCCTTATCTCTATAAAGCCTTAAATGGACTTTTCGGAAATTCTAATTTCGACTTTCGATCACTTAGATTTTAAGGTTGTTTTCGTGAGTGGTGTTTGAAATAAGAACACGTTTTGAATTGAGAAGACGATCTTCGAACGTTATAATACGAGTATAAGGAAGAAACAGTTTCCCGATGCGATAAAGACAAAATTACTTTATCTCATTGGAAATTCGATCTTACACGCTCACTTTTGGGGTGAAATTGGTGAAAATCGTTTTCCAGTTTATATTTTACTGTCTGCGGTTGCAGGATATTGGTAGTACACGGGTTCTTGGGGTTTGTTCGCTGGCATCTGCCAGTAATTTATGGAAGGGTTAAGTCATTCCGGAGGTGTTGTAATTAATAATTTGCCATCGGTGGGTTTGGGGTTACATTGTGTTTCAGATTGCTTACATTGTGCAAATGATATTAAATGCTGATTATATTGTAAATTTGTATTGATTTGATAACAATTTTATCGCTAAGATATTGCAACTAACTTTGTGATTTTTAATCTGAATTTATTTGTTTTTTCGTACGGACAAGTGGAAGGAGTTTGATGGCGCAGTGGTGCACCCTGCAATTGCGGCAATTAAGCAACTTTTGCTGGGGTTGGTCCTGGGATGGGTGACCCAAATTTACTATCTCGAGTTCCTCCGTAGGTACTTCGGAACAGAAGTTAAACTTTTGGGCCCGACTGCATTCGTATTTGTTGAGACCCAAAAATCAGCTTCGGGCCTGCATGGTGATGGGTTATCGTCCCCTCCTTATCCATCCATAAGCACTGGAGCTTGGCTGATGTTGATACAATTATTGAAGTGATTGGGTTTTATTAAAAAAAAAAAACCAATCACGGTCATGAAGTAAACATAAACAAGCTTGGCTAGTGTACACCGTTATTTTTTAAGTACCTATATCTAAAAATGAAAAGGGTTGTTCAGACCACGTGAATGAACAACTTTGACTATGGGGCCAACCACGAAATCGTGAAAAAAAACCAGCTGTTCCATTAGAAAGTACAACATCGTCTCGACTATAATAATATAATATATGGAAATAATATAATATATATAATAATATAATATATGGAACAGCTGATTTTTTTTCGCGAATTCGTGGTTGGCACCATAGTCATCATCATCATCATCATATTAGCCGCACGACACCCACTGCTGGGTATAGGCCTCCCCTAAGGATCTCCACGACGATCGGTCCTGCGCTGCCCGCATCCAGCGGCTTCCCGCGACCTTCACCAGATCGTCGGTCCACCTTGTCGGGGGCCTACCCACGGAGCGCCGTCCGGTGCGTGGTCGCCATTCCAGAACCTTTCCGCCCCAACGGCCATCGGTTCTTCTCGCTATGTGTCCCGCCCATTGCCACTTCAGCTGAGCAATCCTTCGAGCGATGTCGGTTACTTTAGTTCTCTTGCGGCACCATAGTAATAGTTGCTCATTTACGTGGTCTGAGGGCCTAGCCAAAATAACATTTGCAAATCTTCGTTATCGCTTCGCTTTCGAAACATGTATGGGATTGACATAAGGTTTCGTTTACTATCGAAATTTTAAACGTCAAATCCATACATGTTTCGAAGCGAAACGATAACGAAAATTTGCAAATGTTACTTTGGCTAGGGGGGCTGAAATCCCCTTTTCATTTTTAGATATACTTAAAAAACTACGGTGTATAGAGTCGAGTCGTAGCACAATATGTATAAATAAATACTTAAGTCGTAGCATGTTCGTAGCAAAAAAATACTATTCTTGCAAAATGACGTATCTTTCTTTTTACAATGATGTAGGTAGGTACTTTTTGAAATAAGCTTTATTCAAATGGACTAGCTAGACTATAGTTTAGGTACTACTACTAACTATTTATGTTGCTACCTTCAGGACGAGTCGAAAAAGTTTAGCTGACAAAAAGAATGTGCTCAAAGAAATTGCAATGATTCAAAGTGTTTGTCATTTAATTTATATTTTTTTAAGGAATCAGGTAACTGCCTTCTTAATAAAAACAAACAAACTTCAAATTTGGAATAAATGCAAAATGGCGGCCTTAATCAGTCACAAAAAAGACAAAGTGAGTGCGGTATCTGGCATCGTTCGTTCATTACGGCGCGGAGGCTCGTAATGACCGGCGTGTGTCACGGAACACGCTAATATTTATGTAAATTGCTGAGAATATGATTAGTCGGGTCGCCTCCCCCACTGATAATCATATTTAAGGCCACCCCCCCCCCTCGGTCGATATGCTGTCTCCACAAATAAGACTGGGAAAATTAAGAAGGTTTTGTTCAGTTTTACTTTTAATTTACCTCTGACTAGTTAAAAGCAATGAGCTTTTCTTTTCAGGTTGGATGGTTTACTTGCATCTACATTACACTTGTGGAGCTCGGTGGCGCAGTGGTTTAGCGCCTGGCCCAGCGATTGCGGAAGTTAAGTAACGTTCGCAAGGGTCGGTCATGGGATGGGTGACCAAAATGTATTATCTCGAGCTCCTCCGTGCTTCGGAAGGCACGCTAAGCCGTTGTTCACGGCTGCATTTGTAGTCGTTAACACCCACCAACCCGCATTGGGCCCGCGTGGTGGGTTATGGCCCGTTCTCCTTACCACCCATAAGGAAGGCCTGTGCCCCAGCAGTGGGGACATCAAAAATGGCTGACACACATTACACTTTCTACAATGCGATTAATTTAACAATGTGACCAACCAACTTCAGTACCCGTAGCTCGAACATCTATCGAGAAACCAGCACGCGTAAAACAACTCGATAGAGTAATTATTTCTATGGAAATTTCATTTCGATTTTTGGCGACAGATGGCGCTCTACAAATTTGCCATACAAAATTACTCTATCGAATGTTTTTACGCCCGTTATTTTTTCCGATAGCTGGGGCCTAATCGCGCTAATTTTCAACGATAAAACCAAAGCTAAATCGTTACCGTTTCAATTTCGTTTACAGAAAAATACTCGCTTTAGTTATGTTAAAATTGTTGATTTAAGTGAAAATTATGAAACTACACCAAAGATTTTTAGGTAAATATATAACCTAAATGACAACGTAACGTTTTTGGTTTTATCGTTTAGAATAACTACGATTGGGCCCCTGTTCGTGCTAAGGGCACTGAGCGCTTGCGATACGAAACGACGAATTTTTATCTGTTAAAATTTCACTTTGCATTCTATAGTGAAGTTGCAGCGCATCACTGTTAATTTAACAGCATTGTAGGCATGTTGTCCAGCCAGTGCAAAAAAACTATTTTTGCAAAACTTTTATTTTAACTCTCCTTCAGGAGTGTCTGGATAAACTGAAACTTCAGTACCAGTACCTAGCAAGTTTTTTTTATGCCCAACGGGATAGTGCTTGGCCTTCATCTCACCTGATGTTAAGTGACGATAAGGCCGAAGTTGGAAGCGCACTACTCCCGAAATCCTCATTACTGAGGAACTGGCTATCTTACCTCTAACTGTCGGAACACAACAATTTTTATGTTGTTGTTATGGTGTCAGACTTAGGTAAGACGGTGGTAGCTAGCCAGGCGGACTTGAAATAAAGCCCTATCACCAACCAAACGGAGTCCAAATTCTACCCCTCATGGGAATCGAAACCAGGACCCCTGCGTCTTACACGGGTGGGCGAACCACTAGACCACAGAGGCGGTTCTTGTATAAGCTGAATTTGATTAAGTTGGTCCCATAGACAAAGTTGTTCAGTTTGAAGGCCTAAGCCACTCCACAAAATTTGGCGATTGTTTTCGATTACACCCTGTAAATAAAACTGTACTTACTGTACTTATTCTCAAATAAGTTTGACAACCTGTCATGACAATTTCATATCATTTGCGTCAACCAATTAGAAATAGAACAAACTACTCAATAGCTACACCGCAATGTAAACCAAATTGTCACGACAATTGACAGATCGTCATGTTATTAAATAGGGCCCAGCTCGGCGACTAGCGCAGGCCGACTGCACTGCGCGCTTGGCGCCTTCGCTAGTCGCTACAGGCTAGGTGACAATCTAGGAGCTAGGCGCTAAGCAAGCCACCAGGTACACCTGGTATGCACCGGCCTAAGGAAATGTGTTTGCTTGTAAGATGTAAATGCTGGTCCTTCGAGCCGGATTTGCACCAGTGACCAATGGATTTACAATTCAAGTAAGTAGGTAGGTGTTTGAGTTTTTTCAAGTCTTTTTTAAATCTTTGGCTTATTTTATAACTTTGCCACAACTTTGGAAATGACAAACTGATACTAACTCAAAAAAATAAATTTAAAATGGAAAAAGATCATTTATTTAAACAGGTCGATTTATTTAGCAAGCTCTAGTTTTGTGAACAGTGCCAAACGGCAATGTGCCATATTCATATTTTTGGAATATTTATTGTTTATACTTATGAAGTGGAATTTCAGTGGAACGGTATTTGTAAATAAATCATGCATGCAGTATTCCATGAAATTAAATATCTACCATAGATAGCTGTTTCTACGCAAGCTCATCAAACGGTATGTACCGATTTTGGCAGATTTTTAATTCGTCAAAGAATGGTGTATGACTTGCTTAGGGGATTAAAGTCTTTTTGTGTTTTATTTCCTTAGCATTTTACTTAGTTTGTCAGAGAATTCAAGAAGCTAATATGATATGATAGCAATATAGCCGGCGACTATCAGGCGAACTGTAAACTTGCATTACTTTCGGCAGCAATTCTGTGTGGGTGCTCAACCTTAATTGTGTAATAACAATAGCAACATATTACTTTTTGTTTTTATTATTTTTTCTAACGTCACTGGTTGTCTTTTTGGTTAAATTTTTTATTTTTAGTGGAAATTTGTACTTTTTTGTGCATAATGCATTTTACTTTATATATAGGATACTATTGATATGTATATGTGGAGGTTTGTAATTGGCTTCGAGTAATTAATAATGTTTTTATATGCCTATAAAGCTGTAAACCTTCCTAAAATAAATAAAATAAATAAAATAAAAAAATAAAAATACTTTTATAGATAGGTAGATATTATGTTTAGGTAACTTGGGGCAACACAGCCTCCGTAGTGACTTAGGTAAGTGGCAACTGGCCTAAACGAAACTCGGCCTAAATAGGTAGGTACTTACTTACTTTAGCTTCAGCGGCTGTGACTAAAGAAAAATGACCGGATGAGTTTTAATCGTGCGAGTTGCCACCTTTAATTAGTTAACCTTGTATACAAACCGCAAAAGTTAACTTGAGACTTCGCACGTATACCTAAGTGTTCCAAGAAGATCAACTATTTTAATGTAGTATGCTAAACTTATACATATACTTAAAGCTTAAACAAACATGTTTTGTATGACCATTGGTGGTCACAGCTTTGTTATGGTCGGCCATTTGATTCGCGCCTCCACGGCCGTTGACCCGGAGTCCGCTGCATTTCGTCCGAGTCACTAACCCCCTGACTCCAGATTGCACCGTCACGCAGTTAATCACGCAGAGAAACCTGTTTTTTCATAATTTATCAATATTTAACTTTTTTTCTGGAGTTTGAGAGAAATGCTACGGCAAACTCTCAAATTTCTTATTGTGGAGCTCCAATAGTTTTTAGGCCGCGTTATTATTTTTGTTTTCCAAAACGTTATTATTTTGCTCGTTGAATTCTATTAAAACATTGACTTTTCAGCAATCGAACCTAGGACCATGGGATATAGTGACCTCAAAATCGGCGTTCTTGCCACTCGATCATAATGTAAAAATTTTCACTGTTTAAGGTAGGTACCATATTAGCTTGACCATAAGAAGTTTCTTTCTTCATTCTTCAAGTAAGTATTTCTTTCTGACGTTGCAGTCGAATAGGGTCAGGATTGGGAGCGATCTAGTGAGAACCCTGGTTATTGTTGGTGGTCATATAGTATAATAATATAAGCACATGACTATCAGCGGGTCATGTGCTTATATTATTATTTAATATTTATGTTTTTATAGGGACAAGTTTTTACTAACATATTTTTTTTACTAACATCAAAGGAGGCTTACTGATTGCGATGATTGGGGTGATCGTCAGTTAATTTACCGACTTCAAAAATTGAAAAGGAGAAAGTTATCTATTCGTCACGTATATATTTTTGATAATACGAATGGGGTTGAGTTTGAGATAGGTATTAATTGATTGATAATAGCAGGAAGGTAAAAAAGTTCCAAGTTTGAAAAAACAAAACCTCTGCGCAGGAAACTTTTTAACTGGCAAAGTGGCAAGCATATAGATGACAAGGGCATACAGCCTTGTCTTACTCGCACGGTAAGAAAAATCGAACGCGACTCATGCTTTTCCAAGTGGCCAGAACTCGTTAGCGTACACGGCAGCGGCGGGCGACAGTTGACCGGCGGTCGCGGCTCGAGACACTATCGCGTTTCCCGCGTGAAAATCGCTTTCCCCGAGCAGTGAGCAGTGTCCCGTCGACCGTCGGCTGACACGCCGCGCTCCTCGCACACACCTATCCCGCAGGACTACCCACCCACCCCACGCGCGCCCTCCGACCCTCCCGCGCGCAAACAAATTCGAAAATTCTCTCACAACTTTTTGATATCGTGTCATCGATCGCCGTGAATTATTGAGACTGTCTTGTTTACCTGCGACGACGTGGAGGCGATGCGGTCGAAGGCGGTCGCGAGGAGACTCCAGGCGCAGGGTGAGTTATCTATTCAAACCTCTTTCTTACTGGCTGTTTGAGTAAAGTTCTTTCGCGCGCTTCACACCTGAAATAACAAAACTTCTTGAAGAACAAAAGGCGGTCGCAAAACAAACGTAACACATTCGGATTTCAAAACTACGATGCACCTGTTTTTATGAATTGTGAACGTAGCGCGCGTTCTGCATTTGGAATTTGAATGTTGTTTTTCCAGCTTTTCATTGTTTATAATACTCGGTAGGTATAAAAGGCGAGGATAGTGTGATGAGCTAAGCGCGCTCTGCTATTGGTTGGCGCCTCCCCCGCTTGACAAGATAGTGGGGCCATCCTCTGTGTGTGTTTATGCCGAAATGGTTTCTGTGTCGTGCGCATTAGAGTTGATTTTGTAACATCGTCTCGGCCGGAGGGATGGTCCCTCCGTTGTCATTTGTCATTGGATGCGCAGACACGGTTTTCATTATTTACTTCCTGTATGTACGATCGGACGTGACTCGAGCTTTTGTTTACGTGACGTAACGTAAATGTTTTGTATGTCATTTGATTCTGGAGACAATAAGTTACCTATATTGAACCTTTACCTATTATAATTACAAAAGATTTTTTTTTATTCTATTACAGTTGAAATTATAATGCTGTTGCCTGACAATAGACCACGGTAGATAAACTGGTAGTGCAATTATAACTAATTAAGGCGAGGCCAGTTCACGAAATTTACTCTTTCACTATGTCTTTAGAATAAGGTTGAATATTGCATAACTTTAATTGACGCTTCGTCAGAAATTTGACGAATTTTAGTACATTTTTATTGATTTCTGAAATACTGGATCATTTATTAAAAATGTACTCGGTTATTGTGTTAGATCGATAAAAAAGCTATCCTTTTTGCATAAAAAATCATATCACTGTCGTTGAAAATTACGAAATCTGACGATTTGAAATTTAGTTTTATAAGTTTTATTGGTGTTATTCAGGATTTTTTTACAGAGTTACCATGCCATTTTTTCAATATTTTGTTCGGTTAATTTGCTTCTTTGTTTCTTTTTCAGTCTACAGTAATTTTTGTGAAGTAGAATTTTACATCAGTTCTTCACATTGGAAGTTCAAAAATCAGACTTTTCATCAGATCGTGAACTGGCCTCGCCTTAAATGGTTGATGATTGAAGACCTGGTGGTAGATTATTGAGATTTTAACGGTGTTATTACAAAAGTAAACACATGTTAAGCTTACACATTGTTTAAATGTGATGCTGTCACTTTTTTGACATTGTTTTAATGAGACGGCATCACATTTAAACAGTGTCTAGTAAATGTCACATGTAACTTATCGCGAACGGGTTGTATACTTAATGATACTCACTGACTTAGTTTTGTGAAAAATGGATTTTCCGAAAGAAGACTACTTATAAAATAGGTCATAATTATGCTGGAGGAGGAAATAAAACAAAAATATCAGCCACTTTTTGAAACCACTGAAAAAATTAAACATTATATTCTAAAAAAACTAGATCTTTACTGTCCTGAAATAATCTATAAATTGATGCTTTTTATGACGACAAAAAAACCAAACAGATTTTCTTTCCAAAGACGTCCATACCTAATCCTAACAAAATAACAAAAAATAAGTTCCTATAAGAAATTTCAATGGCTCCTCGTTATCCAAATTGGTTGTCAGATCTAATCACAAAATATTATGAATTTGAAATCTAAGGAGATTCAATAAACAGCGAACAAAAAAAATCAGCACTATTAAAAAAAACAAAGAGGTTGATGTAGTACAAGATAAAATATGCTCTAGGAATTTGTTTGGTAAGGAAAATGCTTTAAATCGTTGATTTTTTCTTTGAAAAATACAAAGGTTAATATCTTGGCTTCGATGTCATTTAGCCATTGCGCTCCATACTAAAACTTGTTTCTATTGAACTGTTCTTAAAAAAAAAACTTCCAAGAGTGGCCGCTAATAAAAATTACGACGCCACATGTCCATAGTTAGTTACCCAAAGCCCTTTGAATCTTCGGATCTGTCTGAAAAAGAATGAAGCCTTAATACTTTTTATATACATGTGCACGTGTAATGTCTACTCAAGTAATGTAACGGTCGATCATAAATATTATATTGATACCATATCTGGCGTTATCGTGTCATTAAACTGGAACAGCGCTGCGTTACGAAACGGCGTCGCTCTGCCTATCGCAATTCTATTCACCTTTTATTACTGGCCGTATGAAAAGCACTTTACAAGCGTGCGAGTTATAAAAAATAAATCTAGATAATATTATCGATTTATACCTCAAACGGCCGAATTCTATTCGTTCGCTTATAGAGCTTAAAAATTAGCAATTAAGTGATCATGTCACGTGTCGCAAGCTTATGTAAATCACAGATATTGTTTTATTTTATAGAATTTATAAGCCCACGATACTTCGTTTTTGAGTCTTAGTTTTTTAAAAGTTGGCCATTTGAGTGGGGCAGTATGAGCAGCAACTATATTCTTGGACCTTATTGTCAAGATCTTTCACGATCCCATTCTGTCATAAAGATCATCGTGGAAGTACCTTATTTGTATTGCCGCAGTAATGAATAGTGTGTGCCGCGCAGTGTATGTCAAACTGAATGCGACTGCGATAGATATTGAGCTACACAATGGGATGGGTTACAGAAATACTTAAGCTAATTTTCCAAATAATTTTTATTAAGCAGCGAATTTATAAAAAAAACACTAAGTATCTCTTACTTGTATGGCAGCACTTAGCTTTTCCACAAAACAACCATTATAGTAATAAAGGTGTAATTGAATATGGTGGCTTACCACCTCTACAGATGCCTAAGTAGATGCATTTGTTGGTGCGTCCGCAGGGAGGTAAGTAAGTATTTGCTCATTCATACCACCCACAGTCGCGGACGGCAACCGCAGATGCCGATGCCTCTAACAAAGTCATTAGACTAAAGAACCTAATTATTGTAAATCAATCACATACAAAACATTCGCTCCACTATAGTGTGTTACAAGATCTAGCTGAAATGATGTTGGAAGAATCTAGGGTGGAATAAGAAATAACCCACAGCCGACCTAATCGACTAACTGAGACATGGACCCCTGGGTTTGATACCGGTGATCTGACCACTAAAAGCACAGAGGCGGACTAAGGTCTTGTTCTGAATAAGGGTTCTGTATAGTTAACTCACATACCTATATTTTTTTAAGCGCGGCTATAGTCTAGCTATAGAGGAGGCTCTATATATAGATGATTTATAGTTTTGATATCTAGATATATCAGTGCAGCAGGCCTAGCTTGCTGCTTATACTGAGCTGAGTACAGTTTTGGCATCACGTGACGATGCGCAATGTTATTCGTTTATTGGCCTTGTATGTGTTTAGTTCTTTGTACTGTCTTTGTATTGTTGTGTATCGTTGTGTATTTCCAAAATAAATGTATTTTCTTTCTTTCTTTCATATCACAACTTTTCTAATTCAGTATATAGCTTTACGGGCGCGGTATAATGTCTACTCTCAAGAGGCTCTATTAAAATCACGCTATGAAGGGGTCCGGACTATGCAAATTTTCATACTAATGTTTATGTAGAAGTTACAAGAGCTCTTGCTAATAAGTAGAGCTTAAAAGTCTTAAAACAAGTAAGGAAAAATTCGTCTTCAGAACCTCAGCTTGTATGGGTACAACTACATTCCTATTAGTGTGATGGTGGATTGATTCTCTAATGGAGATTTTTGATGGTTTATGAAATATGAAGTACTTATATAGGTAAGTTATGCAAGAGTACTTGTCAACAAAATAATTTTAACCAGGGGGGGTATTACAACTTCTTAAAACTTGCCAGGTTTATGAACTGCTATAGTTACATCTCTTTCTCGCTGTATAGCAAATAAAAGAGATAGATTGATAGCCAGTCAGAAAACTGCCAGGAAATAAGAGGTCATAATACGGGCCCAGGGCCCCATACTAAGCCGGCTCTGTTCTTACAATATCTACCTTCCATGGAAGGTAGGGTGCAATAAAATAATATGTGTCCAAGCAAGCCCCTTCAATCTCGAGTCTTTATGGCTCTCGTAAAGCTAGCCTCGGCCAGTGTTGGGAAATTCGATCTCTTTTGTGAGGCTCTCTACATTTTTTTACGCTATTTCCTTACACTTTAACTGAACGCAATAAGGCCGCAAGTTCAGTAAAGACAGGTATGGCAGTTGTGTCAAATGGAATTGCTAAATATTTAGGAAGCTCATGTGCTCATGTGACGTCGTCGTTAGCAAACAGTTTTTTATGGATAAAGTTATTTCTGTTGAGGATAATAAGCTTTTATCGACATTTTTATTGGTATTAATATTCAAGTTAGATATTTAGATTGCTCTAAATCGTTACCTATGCATTTATCTATTGTATCAGGGGAAATTTTACAGGAAACTGTAGTTACTTAATGATCTATTGATGGAAACAATCGGTGAGCGTGGAGCGTTTGAATCGGTAAACGAACATCAAGGGCTAGGAATTGTCGCCGGTTGTGGACAATGCCGCTGTCCTCCACAAATAACCGCAATATTCAATAACGCCGGTTTATTCCTCCGGGAATAGTAGTCGTAAACTTCCCAGACATACCTACGGACGGATCCTCGAATCACAATAACGCTGGAGCTCACCAGAATCCATAATCTTATTTTTGTACCGCACCGCGAAGCGTGAATTTCGCAATTACGTGAGCGATACCGAAGCCATGCAACTGTCATCTCAAAGCGAAGAGACGAGAGTCGAGTTTAAGTTGGAGGAAGTTTCTCAAAATAAACACTTCTTGTCTGTACACGTGCGAATGTCGACTTTATCTCGGAGTCGGAGAGTTACGTGGCAGGAGGCGGGCGGCGGCGCGTGAAAGCGGACTCTGTGCGATGCGCCGAGGGCACGTTATCGGGCGCAGATGGCTCATGGCGAGATCCATTGTGTTCCCTCCTATAATTTTATCGAAGCTGATTTACGATCGATTGTTCGGCCGGTGGACAGTCGGCGAGGCGTCGTGTGCGTGCGCGCGCGCATGTGTGGACGGTGCGTGCCTGAGCGCACCCAGTAATTTACCTGCAGATGGCGTTAGCCACACAACGCCCTCGTAAATTAAGAAACGACGCCTCGACCCGTGTTCTTTTCAGTTTTATGCACCGAAGAGAAATTATGACGCGTTTGCCTTCACAGAGAAAATTTAATCTTGTAGGCACTCACGAGACGTCGATCGCAGCTGTGCAAATGAAATCCCTTACATGCTGTTTATTGCGCTCGGAAATAATTAGAAGTATTTATAAGTTTTCGTAGTAAGAACATATACTATAGTCTTACGCAATAACTCTATAGAAAAGTCTTACAAACATTTTTTTTCAGGCGGATTATTCAAGCTCATAGTCCTTCGATCATAGTCATATCAAAAAATCCTTTATTTGCGTTTCACTCCCAGTTTATAGACACAATGATTGTTTCGGAGATATTGAACCTTTTCTTAAAAAATGAGATCTTAAAATCTCAATCTCTATTCGGATTAAAAAACTATCGCTCATTTCAGCTCATCGTCATTTTCGAGCTTTTTTGTAAGCGATGGGATTAATAATACCAAATCGAAAAAAATAGAAATAGAAAACGTCTATACTATAATAAAATTTTAACCTTCCTGCACCGCCGCGCAGGAAATCAAAATTATTGCATCTTTGACCCTACTTAGGTACCTACATTGTGAAATTGCTACCTTTGCTACCTGAGCAAGTGTAGGGCTCATTGTAATAGTAGTTTATGATACAAGGTTGGTAAGGAGGTTTTTAAAACGAGTTGACGTTTTATAAGCCCGAGCCGCAGGCGAGGGTTTATAATCGTCACGAGTTTTAAAAAACCTTAACAACCGTGTGCCATACTACGTTTTTCAATACATTTGCGAGAAAACATTATAGGTACTGCTGAAATTGTAATCTATACATATAATAAAACTATAAATTCTAAATATTTGTGCGCGAATTACGCAAAAACCGCTAAACGAATTTTGATGGATTTTTCACAGTTTAGTAGATTGTGGTCCAACTTAAAATCTAAGCTATGTTTCATCAAATTCGGGTGGGTGGAACCAGAGAAACAGCTTGAACTCTCCGTAGTACTAGCTTTCATACACTAAAGAGGTCATTTTAAACTGGTTGCAATATTTTTCTACTGTCCACGCGGATGAAGTCGCGGGCGGATGCTAGTAGAAATTTAAAAAAACGTTCGTAAACAAAAACGCACGGCGCCGGCGTGCGGTAAAATCAACTTTCCGCACGCTGTACTACTCCGTAAACAAAAACGCACGGCGTGCGGTAAAATCAACTTTCCGCACGCTCGACTGTCATCGTAAACTTACATTTTCGAGCAACTGTATTGAAAAAATATTTTAAATTTAAGTTAAAAACAATGGGATATGCCACGTTTCCTGGATAAAATTGGAGCAGTCTGGATTAGCAAAAAAAATACTTTTTTTACCACATGTTCGTTTCGGTACCGCAGCCTAGAAGGTTAAACAGTAAATTAAGACTTAGGTGTGTCTGTGTAGAGTAGACTATGCTTGGGTATCCTTAGACTATTAAATAATAAAATCTACCATTTAATTTTTATTACTACAAATTATTACTTGACCCTTTTACGAACGACTCTGCATTTGATTTCTCAATAAATTTTCAAGTCTAGATGTTTATATAAAGTCGTTGTAAACGCCATGATAAACTAAACATAGGTAGGCTTCGTTCGCTTGTTTTACCGGAAAATAATTTTCCTGTACAACCAGGATTGAGTTTCAATAGCCAATAACCTTTAAAAGCGTATCGTTAAAGGTTGGTATGGTGTGTGCTTGATAAAGTTTGTGGTTAGGGAAGTTAGGCTTTTGACAGGCGTATGGAAACAATAACAGGTTCGATTCCGATCGGATTTTGTAAACATGCCCTCATTGTGTTGCGCATAATCATTTGTTTGATAACATTGATACTGCGGAGGTTACAAGTATTGCTGATTGTGTAATTCCGGAATGTTGCCGCTCCATTCAGGTGTTGGTTTTAGTTTTATATTATTTTGATTGGTGTGCGTGCATGTGTGCTTTTACAATAACGGAGAAAAGTTAAGTCGGTTTGTTGAACTCCAAGATGTTAAATTTTTAGAGATGTTAAGGGCCCCGGTAACGATCAATTGCGATTGTCAATTTTTATGTCAATGCATTTGTTAGAGAAATTTAATGTCCCTGCTGGGGTACAGGCCTTCCTTATGGGTGGATAAGGAGGATGGGCCATAACCCACCACGCGGGCCCAATGCGGATTGGTGGGTGTTAACAACTGCAAATGCAGCCGGGACCAGCCGGAAGCACGGATGAGCTCGAGATAATAATTTTTGGTCACCCATCCCATTACCGACTCTTGCGAAAGTTGCTTAACCTCCGCAATCACTGGGCCAGGCGCTAAACCACTGCACCATCGAGCTCCTCCTGCGCCTGAGCATTAATTAAGTAAATTGCAAATGATCGTTACCGGAGCGCTTAACATTGAGTAGTTGAGTATTCAATACAAACTTCATTTGCCTTGTAAAATGATTTATTATGAAGATCATTCAATTTATCTTATTTCTTCTAATTAAATATTTGTCTTGTTAATCGAGTGAAATAGTTTGGCTTGACTCGTTAAGAACAGCAAATATAATTGTTTTCTCTTAATCTTAGTAACAAGTCTTAAATAAAATTACATTACTAATCACTGTTTTCTACTTACGAATCTTTATAGTGCTGTTATATCGCAGATATTATGGAAGTATTGCCAATGGGAACTGAGTAGTCTTATCTCTGACTCACGCAAGTTTCATACGTTTACGGTTCTGATACGTAAATATTTATCAAGACAAAGAACATTCTACGTCTTTATAAATGCTGGTATTTTAATGCAAAAGCAAGAATTTGTTACATGACAGATTGTATTTGGACTTTATATCTTATTAGCGCAGGTTGAACGAGTCAACTTGCGTCATCCAAAAATTTTAGCAATAGCCCTTGACATTGGCAGGGGACTTAATTAAATTGCCAAACACACACACACGAAAATAATTAAAATAATATTCATCCAAATAAAAACTAACCAATTAACTGACGGAGCGATTGAGAGGAGCTCGGTGGCGCAGTGGTTTAGCGCCTGGCCCAGCGATTGCGGATTCGCAAGGGTCGGTCATGGGATGGGTGACCAAAAATTTATTATCTCGAGCTCCCCGTGCTTCGGAAGGCACGTTAAGCCGTTGGGCCCGGCTGCATTTGCAGTCGTTAACACCCACCAATCCGCATAGGGCCCGCGTGGTGGGTTATGGCCCGTCCGCCTTATCCACCCATAAGGAAGGCCTGTGCCCCAGCAGTGGAGACATTAAAAATGGCTGATGGACAATTGATTGAAAGTATAAGCGAAATTATAAAAATAAACAGGAAGAAAGGCGAAACGAGTTTTTTTTTCTCCCATTTCCACTTGCGGCTTGCGGACCGATGGCGTAGCTTCTTTGACATTCACAAGTGCTTGTTACAGCCGAGACCGAGTATATGATTTTGATTAAATATTGTATCTTAAGATGTTCCGTGGTAAAAAGGTTTTGAGTTTAACCATTTAACTCTGCATCTATTTATATTCACCTATGTCTAAAGAAAATATTTTCAACTATAGTACGTAAATTCGTTCGTGGCTTCGTCGTGTACAAAAGTTTTCGAGAGCCTAACTATTTACATAAGGAAATGTTTCCATTAAGACCCAGCGGTAAGCTACGAACGAGGTTCATTCGATTAATTATTCGATTAATTAAGCATCGAATGCCGAGATAAGCTGAGAATTCCACATTTTTACGGAGCTATTACCAAAATTTTATTTAGGCTAAAGGTACTTGACACCGCATTGAATTTAATCAACTGTTTGGCCTTCAATGTGTCACATTTACGTAGAAATTTATATGTTGAGATTAGAAATAATAATCTTGAAAATTTTTGCCGGTTAATTATTCTAGCGAGACCGTAGATCAGGGGTGCCTATACTTTTTCTTAAGGAGATCGACCTAGCAAATTACATTTTATTTATTTATTTTATTTTATTTATAAGGTACACCAACAGCATAATATACAAACATTCTTGTTCAAAGAAATAAAGGTATTGTTCTAGTATATAATCCAATTATAGGTATACACAACATTGGATATTTTAACAGTTTAACCCACTAAATATTGATCACTAATAATTTTAGCTATCCTTGGCGATCGACCTTAAACCTCTCGCGATCGACCGGTCGATCGGTATGGGCACCTCTTAATAGATAAATAACGGAGACCGAGAGAAAAAGTTAAAAAGAGAGAAAGATAAATACATAATGTACTTTTTTGCTTTTGTAAAAATAATATTTAATAGTTTTTCAATTTCATTCTAGAGTTCTGGGATTCATTTTTCCATGATTTTAAACTCAGGTGGTACACAATAAAAAAAAAACAATTTCATACGCGTGAACGTTTCACTCATAGACCGACAATACCGACATGGAATATAGAGATGTTTACTTGCGTGTAAAACAAAATGATGTTAGGTTGAAAATATTACCAACAAAAACGGTATGAAATCTCCGAAAATTGAGATTTATTTACTGTTGTTAAAGTTTTAACTTTACTTAGTAATATTGATATAATAAGCCATCTGACTCGAGGATCTCTAAAATATCATAATCCATATCATATTGTGGTGTTTTATGCTAATTATTAGAAGCGAATGCCGGTAAGGGTTATTGTCCAGTGCGCGCGATCTGATGCTATCTAGCTTCCGACCGTCGCGCAGTTATTATGATAATAGCCAGTAGACACGAACTTTATTGTGGGACCGATCTATCCACTCGCTTTGTAAAGTCATGTAGATATCTTTAATTTAATCGCAAATCATTAATCAGCTATGATGTTTCAAAAACTAAATAATTTAAAAGACTCTATTTCTAATTATACTTGATATTAAATTAAATGGGCCATAAAGCTACCACGTTCGTAGATTTACTTCTTACTTATTAATTCCATGAAACTACCCCATATTCGATAACTCATTTATCTAGAGGTAATAAACAAAGTGACAAAAACGTCAATAATCAAACCCTACCAAAATACATACTTTTAATAAAACCATGACTAGTGAGCGCCTTGAGTAACTTGAGAAGTGAATATGACGAAAACTGGTAACGAAATATTTATTAAAAAAAAAATAGATCCTGTTATCAGATCTCCTTTTTCCATTCGCATCTTGTCACGTCTCGTCTCTCCATTGTCGGCGTGAGCGATCGTAGTTGGCCTGCGATGGCTGCGATCGCAGATACCGGAATATTGATGGATACTCCACCAAAGAGATGTCGCAATCGCAAATAAATTGCATTTGGGAATTCTAGGAAAAAACTAGTAAGGTTACTTACTTACTTACTATTTTAGTTTTCTATCTAAGAGATTCAATGAAGTGTTCAAATGTAGAGAAAGATAGACTCTATTACTAGTTGCCACCACCTCGATCACTTTCCTGCGGGTCTACCGGCTAAAAATAATGAAGTTAATGTTAACTGTAAGTATGTGATACATTGCTTCTTTTCTTTGGTAAGTTTTTATTTGTGCCAAAACAAAGTAGCAATGTATCACATACTTACAGTTAACATTAACTTCATTATTTTTAGCCGGTAGACCCGCTGGTGGCAATACGGTTTTTTTTTACTGAAATTGCCACCCGCAGTGGTGGTAAAAGTAAAATCATTATCATGAGAATATTAGGGGTTTTGGATGCAATAATAAATGATTATTCCCGGAATTCACCAATGATGATCCTCGAATGAGTAGATTTGAAGATGGAATGAAAATGCTTAAATGTGCAAAATTTTGTTAGAGTCAAGTATCCCCCCCTATCTAATTAAGTTTAGTTAAAATAAAAATAATCAAAATTCAGGACAGTAGTACCTACATAATCATGAAGTTAAAATGAAAACTACTATCACATGCTAGGAGTGCTAGGTAAGCTTTACAAGTTAACGAGTAATAGTTGATCAACTTATAAAATTTATTTATATTGATAAATTTTTCGTAAAAAATAATTCATTGAATAATTTAGTGTTACGAGTAGGTATACAAAACTGGGGGTAAATATAAGTTTAGCCTTATGGTGATAAGGTAACGGTATCCGGAACCATATACTGCGCGTGGCCCGACACGCACTTGCCCGGTTTTTGTAATAGGACTTCAAAATATAACATAAATAAAATCCCTTACGCGTGCACTCTCCATTTAAGCTTCCGTAAGTTACTTTGAGATCAGCAGTCAAAATATCGAGCCAGTATAAAGTATGGAGACACAACACTGGTCTGTTTGTATGTTTGGCACGCACCTCTGGGGGCATTGTGTATTGTTTTCGATAATTTATTGCGAGGGATACAATTACAACCTCCTATCACAGTGACAGGTAGTATAACAAACGAGTAGGTGGCGATAATGCCGAAGTTGAATTAGCTTTAACTTAGAAGCGCCATGGTAATTAGGTAAATACTCCAAAAATTAGAAGAACTAAAAATAAATAGTCCTCGTAAAATCACGCAAAATATATCAAATTATGGGAATAAAGTTTTTTAGTAACTAAACACATGTTTAAAAGTGACATCATCACATTTAAACATGTGTTTAGTTAAACAGCGTTTAAAAATCTTTTGTAATAACACGGATTATCTTTGCAATTAATCAATTCAAAAGTTTTGTGCTGAAAAACTACGAGTCGACACCAGTCATTTTTACTGTCCCCACTGCTGGGGCACAGCACAGGCCTTCCTTATAGATGGATAGATATTCCTTATGGATGGATTCCTTTGTATTTCTTCTATACTTTAAAGAAATATTCTATTCTTTTCTTCACGCTGTGTTTTTTCAGATTATATGTGGCAACATACGCATGGAATGTAAATGAGCGAACTTACGTTTAAAAGCCGTAAGCTTATTTCAATAACTCAACATATAGTGTGGTGTGACATACCTCTTTTATTATTTCATTGACCTATGACAATATTGGAAAGGTGGACTGAAATGAAAAACCAGCACACCACAATCTCTAGGAAGGAACTAAGGGCTACTTAGATGAAGTTGGTTAATTACTACTACTTTTCGCAGTTATGTCAATTTTAAACTAATAAAAAGTTATTTGGAGTTGGAAAATAGTATCCAGGGTCCGATGATAGAGTCGGAAGAAGGCCACAGGAACTATGTAATAAAACCATGCAACCACATCGAGTTTGGGCTCGTTTGATTCGTCTTGACAAGTTCTTTAACGGGAGATGATGTTCAGGGTCTGATGATGAAGGCGGCAAATAGCCACAGTATTTTCCAGATAAGACTAAAAAACAGAAAATAATTATTTACTGAAAAAAACACTTAAAAACAGGGTTCTAAAAGGAACTAAAAAATTAAATAACTTCTTCCGTTAAGATTTATAACCCTATATAAAAAAGTTTTAACCCTAAAACGTGGGAAGCATGCAAAAGACAATCTTACAAAATGAGCCCAGGTTTTTAGGTTTAAAACTTCTAAAAGGGGTTATAAATCTTTACGGAAGAAATTATTTTACTTACTTTTTAGTCCGTTTTTTTCAGGTCCGTTTATTATTTGTTTCAGTCCGATTTTTTTGTTACAAAAATACCAATTTATATTTTTCAACGCCGCGACGTAAGTTCCGAACACTTGTGGCATGAAATGAGTTATGAAAAAATATAAATCATTTGTGCACAAAGTTGAATGGAAGATGTTACATCTTTTTTCATACATCCAAACCCAGTTATTAACCGACTTCCAAAAAAGGAGGAGGTTCTATGTTCGTCTGTATATTTGTTTTTTTTTTTTGTGTATGTCCACCGATTACTCGAAGACGGCTGGACCGATTGAAATGATTCAAACGTTATTACATTAGGTAGACTCCCAAGTTGGTCCCATTTTTTAAAATTTGGAAATCGGTTCAGTACTTTTCAAGTAATTTTGAAAAAAGCACGAAAATAGTATGATTTTGTGTGAATTACCTCGATGATTGGTCGTATTACTTCTTTGTTTATGAACTGAATAAGATAATATTTGAAAATTTGCCGATTTTTCTACATATATAATATACCTTACCTACAAGGTACCTACACTAAAAATAAAAAAATAAAAAATTGTTTAAAAAAAAAAAACCGACTTCAAAAACCTACCTCTAAAAAGCAAGAAATAATATTCGTAATAATAAAAATACGTCTATTGATGTCGGGTGGGGCTTTTAGTATAAAAAAAAAGGAATTTGTACTCCAGCCCCACCCGACTTCAATAGACGTATTTTTATTATTACGAATATTATTTCTTGCTTTTTAGAGGTAGGTTTTTTGAAGTCGGTTTTTTGTTTTTTTTTGGTGCCTATAAATGATAATAACCAACGCTTCTACGATTTTTTAAACTGTCTTCAATAACATGAAATAATAGTACATTACAGCCGTGAACGGGAAGCTAGCGATTGCATTGTCGAGGATGGTTTGAAGCCCGAGCCGCAGGCGAGGGCTTTAATCATTCGAGGCAATGCAAGTAGCTTCCAGAACAAGGCTTGTATAGTGCTTTTCTCAAGAAATGCGAGGAAATAAAAAACTATTCAATTGAAACTTAATTAAATTTAATTCCCGCCAGTTTTTTTTTGGGTGCATTCCAGCAGTTTAATCGCTGAAGCGCCGAAAAGCAAAATGAGCTTTATCATAGACAAATCCTCTGAGTAATCTTTAATTACGTGCAGCGCCATCTACCGCCGAGAAGCAAAAACCCATCTCATTTCGCTTCTCGGCGGTATATGGCGCTGTACATAATTCAAGATTACTTAGAGGATTTGTCTCTGATAAATCTGGCACAATACAATGTAATATTTATTTATTCTTATAGTAATATACTCTGTGCGCACCATTTTTTTTTATTGTATCGTTATTATAGTACCTATTAAATAATTTTACCTTTATAATATTAACTGTCTTGTCGTTGACTTGCGTGCCAGAAAAAAGGAACTAAAGTTATGGCTGTATGGTGCAAATGTGCCATTGCTTTTTTTTTTTTGTGAACAGCTAAAACAAAAAAAAGAAGTTGCCGCAGACCACCCAGATCATCTTCGCACTGTACCTACTTCCCGCACTGGTGCTGGTGCGGGAAGTAAGTATTGAAATTCATTCCTGGCCTGAATTTTAAATTTAGAATGTGATGAACCAGACCCCCTCGGAAATGTGGAACGCCCCGCATTCCTTTTTCAAATGGAATGATAAGATTTCAGAGCATAAGTGAGAAATAGTACATTACAGCCGTGAACGGGAAGCTAGCGATTGCATTGTCGAGGATGGTTTGAAGCCCGAGCCGCAGGCGAGGGCTTTAATCATTCGAGGCAATGCAAGTAGCTTCCAGAACAAGGCTTGTATAGTGCTTTTCTCAAGAAATGCGAGGAAATAAAAAATTAAAAAAACTTTTTCCAGTTTTCCAAACCATGAACTGGTTATAGCATTTTATATATCTTTCTTTTGATTTTGATGGCAGTAAGTTTTCTATTATTAATTTTGCTTCTGCTCTCAAACTTGGTGGCGTACATTCAATTGCCGTATCTATTTGACTGTCAGAACTCATTTTGTTATTTATTACACAATATAAACTGTATCGATATCAAATATACCGCTGAAAATTATTCCCGCCAGTTTTTTTTTTTGGGTGCATTCCAGCAGTTTAATCGCTCGAAGCGCCGAAAAGCAAAATGAGATTTATCATAGACAAATCCTCTGAGTAATCTTGAATTACGTGCAGCGCCATCTACCGCCGAGAAGCAAAAACCCATCTCATTTCGCTTCTCGGCGGTAGATGGCGCTGTACATAATTCAAGATTACTTAGAGGATTTTTGTCTCTGATAAATCTGGTACAATACAATGTAATATTTATTTATTCTTATAGTAATATACTCTGTGCGCATCATTTTTTTTATTGTATCGTTATTATAGTACCTATTAAATAATTTTACCTTTATAATATTAACTATCTTGTCGTTGGCTTGCGTGCCAGAAAAAAGGAACTAAAGTTATGGCTGTATGGTGCAAATGTACCTTTGCTTTTTTGTTTTTGTGAACAGCTAAAACAAAAAAAAGAAGTTGGTGCAGACCACCCAGATCATCTTCGCACTGTACCTACTTCCCGCACTGGTTTCTGGTGCGGGAAGTAAGTATTGAAATTCATTCCTGGTCTGAATTTTAAATTTAGAATGTGATGAACCAGACCCCCTCGGAAATGTGGAACGCCCCGCATTCCTTTTTCAAACGGAATGATAAGATTTCAGAGCATAAGTGAGAAAAACACTTTTTCATCCCATCTATTCGAAAAGGACGACTTGGTTCGCCTTTATGTGCACCCAAAGGTGGTGTTTTCTATATGAAGCTTTTAGCGGGCAGTAATGAGTTTTTAATCCTCTTTATATAAATAAGTGCGCCGCAAAGATCTTTTACGCGCACTTATTGAATTTGGAACATCTTAGTGTTCAGCGCCAATGAAATCGAACGCAAATATTGTTTTTGGCCACACAAACCAATAATTCTGTCTTATTCTTCTTTTAAAAAAAAGCTAAAAAATTCTTTCTTAGTTTTTTATTTTCTCTTTTTTATCCTTTATTTTCTTAAAAAAAAACCAAGAATTTTCAATTTTGCAATATGGGTATCAAATGAAAGGCCTTGATGAGCACATTCCAAAATTACATAAATTTTTCAGTAAAAAATTTTTTTTTTTTAATTTTGCAATATGGGTATCAAATGAAAGGCCTTGATGAGCACATTCCAAAATTACATATTTTTTTAGTAAAAAAGAAGAAAAAAATTTTTTTTTTTAAAAACGTCTTTTTTATTACTGTATGTTTTATCAAATAATAATAATACAATAAAATATGAGGCGCCTTTTATTTTCTCATAGAGGGTGATGAAAAGTAGAGTGTATCACTCGGCCGCAAAATATATTTTTGGCTCGGGCGACGTACTTTGAATCCCTCGCTACGTTCAGGATTCTACTAAAGAATCCCTCGCTACGCTCGGGATTCTACTCTAGAATCCCTCACTTCGTTCTGGATTCAAATAAGCGCCCTCGCCTTAAAAATATTATTTTGCCCCTTATGGTACAATCTACTATTAAAGGATACTTACTCGCGCGGTTTTATTGAAAGTACTTTGGTAATTAGTTGGTATTTGTTTTGATATTTGATTTTCCGACGTTCCGACGTTTTTTTTTCATGTCTAGGAGCGCGTAAGCATGAGAAGCGAATATGCCTTCAATAATTTATTAGAATATTTTTTATCAGCGAATCGTCGATTTATTATGCATTGCGTAACCAGGAACCGCATACAGTGTCGACCGGTGCATCGTAAAGATTTAATTGGTGATAAAAGCAGGTAATTGGCTGTGGCTATCGGCCCCTAATGAAACAGAATTACTCTGCGCCTAACGATCTATGGGCGTTATCTACAATGTTTCTTTTGTACCTTAATGTTGTTTTCTGTGTTGTTGTACATAGATTTCATAAATTTCAACATTAGATAATTCGGTGTATCTAAAATGACACACTTTTTGCATGATATCGTAGTTTAGAATTAATTGTCTGCAACATTGACAGAAAGCAACAGAAAAAAAGTTTCTGTGTCGTTTATTTGTCAGTAATCTTAATTCATAATGATTGTGTTGCCATCATATTGATTCTACACCATACCAACATAAGATCGTCTTCTTATATTATTCTCATACTAAATAGCTAGAATGATCTATATTAATCGCGTTTAGTTTCACCACCAATTAGGTGCAACCCTTTTCCATTAAGTTTGCTGAAAAAATATTATTTCTAACTTTAGTTATAAGCAGCAACATAGGGCTTATAATCCCCATATTTTTGTTCAACTTGCTACCCAAGCTGGTAAAATAATTCAACTAAATTTATCATTAAAGTTAAACTTATAACTGCTTTGAAGAATTAAGTTTTTATCTAGAACAACCAAAAAATTGCTTAGGTATATAACGCTTAGTAACATTTCTAGGCAATACTTTTGGTTATACTAGGTATAAACTTATTCTTCACTTATTCAGATCGAGCATTAAAAGTATCACATTGATAGTAAACAATTTTTATTTAACCTTGTGTAGCTTACTGCCGGCTCTCTAATGTAAAAATAATTATAATTTCAGTCATAGATAGCCCGTTCGTGCTTGTCGATCATAAGGCAGTTGTGCATTTGACCTCCAGAAGGCTTGAAACAGAAGGCTTAATTAAAATCAAGATGTCACGAATACTATACCTACATACATAATACACACATAACCTTTTCTCCACTTGTCATAAATCTAGCTCTAGAAAACTGCTTGAGTTTTAGTAAATAACTCTATACCGGCTTATTTTTGCAAAAGGTAAAATTAATTAAAAAAAAAAAGAGTCATTAAAAGTGAAAACGCATTAGAGCAATGACCTATTACATTTTATAAATTTCATGGAAAGTTTATCTATATTTTACATCGGCTATTTGTTCAGGCAATTATTTAATCATTATTACATGCCAAATTGCCATCTAGATAAGTTTAGTCTAAGTGCAACAAACGTTGACTAAACCACAAAAATAAGTTAAAGAGATCTATGAAAATAAAAACCTCGCTATTAGATTTCGCAGATAAACGACGTCAAAAAATGAAACAATAATTTTATGTAAGCACAGTTTTATGAATTTAACAAAACCCAAAAGCCCGCCAATAGATTTCACAAAACAAAAGACTACGCGGCCAAACGCGATCCGGCGATGTTTTACTTTCGGCAGTTACAGTTAATATCAACCCAGCATTATAAATAGGTTAAGTATTTTTGATAATAGCAGTTATACCGTTATAAATGCTTATTAAGGGACCGTTGGGCGTACTCACGTCAATTAGTCGTAATCTGGATTCGTGACTTGTGACTTATGAGTGGCCGATCTTCAATGCGTGGCGGCCCATACAATTTGGACGATTGGTATCGGTAAGGCTACATTCACATTTTGAATAACGCACGCGTTGTGTCTTGTTAGGTAATTGGATTTTGTATAGTTAATAAGTAACTGGGGACATATATTTTTTGTTTATGTTTTGTTTGTCGTTTTAGTTTAACGGTGCACGTTAAACTAAAACTATTTATCTATTTTATACCATTTTCCAGACGTATTTGCAAAACTTATATATTTAAAGATTACCAAGAAATAAAAATAATTAAACAAGTCTATTACAATATTGTCAACACTCGGCTCCTGCCCACGAGCGACTATTTGTAGCTGCGATAATCGCGGCGATAATCGCCCGCGAAATGCCATGACAAAGGTTTTACTTAGCCAGCGACAAAAAAACGCTGCGATGAACGCCGCGATTATCGCAGTTACAAAAAGCTACAATAAATTGCTCAGCGATTAATCGCTTGTGGGCGGGAAGCTTGTAGTTTAAATACAGCACTTTGACAGTCGTCAGTCAACATAATGAAAAAAAAGTTACTTTAGTTACCTACAGATTTTGAAACACACTCGTTATTTAAACATTTTTAAAGATTCATAAACGAATCCAAGATTTATAATTGTGTGACCGCCGTACTATTGTGGATTCAGCCTAAACAGTCACACATCGTTCGACCAGCCATAAATATGAATACTTTGTGTACGTTTGAAATAAATAAGAATACTTTGTGTAAGCTCAAGCAATAAATATGAATACGTGGCGTATGCTCATTTGCCTTAATTGCCTGGATGTTTCTCATAGTTATGAGGGAAATTATTTCTGCGTTGACCCCGAAATTCATTTAATAACGATCTGAATAAAGGTTTTCATTCGCCCTTTTGCGTCTTCTCGAGTTTAACTTTTCAATTTCAATTTCTGTAGAAACTTTCTAGGTATTTTCGTATTTTATTTTTAGAGTTTAAATCACAATGAATTTTCTTGTTTTTAGTAACCTTTACTGATTTTAAAGGAGCTCTCTACTTTGTGATTTGTGAAGACATACAAAATGATACCTAAATTTGATACAAAGACGCGAGTTTTGGCTGATGGAAAAATACTAAGAAAACAACTGATTTCTTTTTTGTTTACTCTTTTTCTTTGTGTATCGATTGAATATACGAATCTGTATCATTTAAAGACTTATTTATTTATTATTATGTTCAAAGACAATGGTGCTACGATTAGTAAGTTTTCCGTCAATTGTGTTTACCTATTCGATTTCTTTTATGGACAGAATAAGCCGTTTTGGTAATTAAACCTAGCCTTATTATTTCAATTTTATAACATAAAAAAACGACTTCTTACTCCATTAACTTACTTACAAATCTAGTCTACTGCAATCTCGTAGGGCGGCAATTAAGTTTCAATTTGCACACATCAGCGGTGCAAACAAAGAAACGAACTATCAGATAAGGCTTATTTACATAGACTCGCCCCCCGGACAATTAACCTCAATTTAGATGCCAGATACAAACGTAACGTAACGTAAAACGTTAGTGACGGTACGTTATCAATTGAGCTGTTTTCGTGAAGGTTTTGTCTTGTTAAATCTATTAGGTGATTGTGTTTTAGTTTTGAGTAATTATGTAGTAATTTGTAGCAATATAAGTGATTTGGTTCTTTTAATTGAAGTAGTTCTTTTAGTTTCATTTCTTTTTTAAATAATATCTATTAAAAAGTTTACATTTTAATTACTCAGAAAAGTGCCAGGATTGCAGCGTTTATGTATTCTTTAGGTGCATCTATAAATTGTAAGTCTTACCCAAATCTTTTTTGCGACGCGCTTAATTTTACGTAAGTAAAAACTAAGTAAAAACATTCTTCAGAAGAATGCAAACTAGATATTTCCCTACAATTTCCTCAGACTACATGTACCTAGTTAGTGTTTTTCTAGCTGGATTGAGCTGCATATGGGGGCTATTAAGTGGTGGCTTATCTTTCGGCCAGTATTCGAGTGTTCGTGATGGTATTTGTCGGGTTCCGATGTCGCATCGACTACGGAAGAGGTTTTTATCGAGTCTGCTTAATTTACGACTTCGGAACGTCGATAAGTATGAGTGACTAAACTTATGTTCATTAAATGGGGGATGTCCGAAAAAAATCAAATTGGCTGAATATTTTTCAATAGGTAGTAATAGAAAAAAGTTTCAGAATTTTTGGTTGCGTGAAAAAGTAAAAAAAATAAAGTCTCTTTGATTTCACAAATAAACAAAAGTAACCGCAGAATGGAAATTATACCTTTGTCACCACCTGCCACAACCACAACACATAGATAATAGTATATCCACAACATGATATTAAAAAAACCGGGTGGAGCAAAAAAAAAAATATTAAAAAAGTTTCAAAAATGTCAAATGTCAAAACTTTTTATTTTTTATTCGTGTTGTTGTTGTGGCAGGTGGTGGCAAAGGTATAATCTCCATTATGCTGGTACTTTTACACATTTGTAAAGTCGAAGAGATTTTTTTTTTAAATTTTTACGCTACGGAAAATTCTGAAACCATTTTCTATTACAAAGGGAGCTTATTCCTACCTATAAAAAATATTCAGCCGATTTGATTTTTTTCAGACATTCCCCATTTAATGTTATAAAGATAAAAAAAAAACTTAGATAGGTACTGATTTAGTCATTTATGAAGTAGCTTGTCAGTTCGATAGTAGTACGTATTCATTCGTTATTCAAATTGAGTTGGCGAAAGTTAAAAGGCAGTATTAAATTGTGAAATGCTATATGCAATTCGTGTATGTTATTTAGTACCTAAAACGTAGGTGAAAACTAACTGAAAATCTGATGATGTAGGTCCTACATCATCAGATTTTCGAGTATGATGTTAAAAATGTCAAACTTAGGCGTGCTAGCAAGAAAGCATTTGTTGAGTATTTTTATTTCAATACATGAAAAGGTTATACAATTTGTATAAGTACTAATTAGCCGAAAAAGTCTCAGGGCAGTGGATACCCGCTGTTCCTACAACCAATTAAACAAAAGCACTAGTACCTGAAAGGGCAAGAACTTTTTAACATAATTTATGGGGCCTATCAAATTGGGGTCTGATAAAAGTAATGATAAAGGCACGACAAGCATTAGCTGTATAAAGGGCTGCGTATTTATCATAGATCTAAGCCATATCGGAGTGCTTACGGCTGTAAATAATGTGGACGCACGAATCGGTCACGTCACGTGGCCGATCTGGGTCGTGTCGTATCTGAACACTGGATAATTTTTTTTTTTCTATCTGTGAGTATTAGTTTTTTTACATAACTAGGGTAGTAATCAAACCTTTATCTGCTTGAAGGTGTGCGGTTGCATTAACCTGGGTTAAGGGTGTCATAGAGCGTGTTTAAAAATGAGGCTTACTTTTAAAATCGAACCAAGTTATAATGAAATAAGGAAAAAAATAATTGAATCGAAAGACAATCGAGCTGTATTGCAACCGGTTTCGTTAAAACAATGCCTTACAAAGCCGATCACATTGCAGACAATTTATAAATGTCTGTGATGCAGACGTGATTGTAATACTTTAGTCATACATACGTGGCTGCGTTACAGAGCAGCTACTGTCTGTATTGCATCCGCCTTTGTATTTACGCAGCCGGGACACCGGAGATAAAAAATTTTTGCCCATCCTATGACCAGCCCTTGGAAAGTTGTTTTTTTTAAATTATTTATCAAAAGTAAAACATTACATTGATGTTACGCGCACCAAAAATCACGTAGATTTGTCCGGTGCGGTGTGATGAGAGTACATATGACAACAGTTACTAGGTACGTATAGATATTTTAAAACGGTTATTAAAAACTCAATTACTACTTAACCTTTGCAATCGCGAATATTGGTTATTGCGATTCTTTTTCAGGGTAGCCTTGCAATTTCCATATTTAGAGCTCCTCTACTCGATAAATCAACCGAAACAACGTCAAAAAGTGGTGTTATTGTTTATCTGGCCATTCGTAAGATGGGGATAGTTCTCCGATCGGGTACTTAAATTAAAATTATGTGATTAACTCTTTAGTCAGTATTCATGTATTTTTTCATAGTCATAGTTTTGTCGACCCCATACGATTCTACACTAAGTTTACAGCCGTATACAGCTAATAAATCATTTATTCAATGAGTTGTTTGGAAAACAACGCTAACTCTATGTGAAATCGTGAAAGATCTTTGTGATAGATTGCTGGATAACTATAATAGATTGCTAGTTAAGTAACTGACTTGTACAATTGTACATCTAGTATTGAAGTCAAGATAAAGCTGAAGCGAACCGTTCGTGGAGTAGAAAAGTATTTTTTTTGCATATTTTTTTTTGCAGAAGGACTCTTTAACCGACTTCCAAAAAAGGAGGAGGTTCTACATATGTTCGTCTGTATATTTGTTTTTTTTGTGTATGTCCACCGATTACTCGAAGACGGCTGCCTGCCTAGCATGACCGATTTATATCGCGTGATATAGCATTTTATCGACACTCAACTGTCAAACTCCTTTGTCTTTTTGACAGTTAAACGTGATAAAACGCTATATCACGCGATATAAATCAGTCATGCTAGGCAGGCTGGACTGATTGAAATGATTCAAACGTTATTACATTAAGTGAACTCCCAAGTTGGTCCCATTTTTTAAAATTTGGAAATCGGTTCAGTACTTTTCAAGTAATCTTGAAAAAAGCACGAAAATAGTATGATTTTGTGTGAATTACCTCGATGATAATGGTCGTATTACTTCTTTGTTTATGAACTGAATAAGATGATTATTTTTTTGTAGGAAGAGAGATATCTTAAGTGTAGGTTCTTTAACCGACTTAAAAAAGGAGGTTCTCAGTTCGACCCGTATGTATGTTTCTCCGCGATTATCTTACGTTTGGCTGAGCCGATTTTTCTACATATTATAATATACCTTACCTACAAGGTACCTACACTAAAAATAAAAAAATACTAAAAATAAAAAATAGTTTAAAAAAACAAAAAACCGACTTCAAAAAATCTACCTCTAAAAGGCAAGAAATAATATTCGTAATAATAAAAATACGTCTATTGAAGTCGGGTGGGGCTTTTAGAATAAAAAAAAAGGAATCTGTACTCCAGCCCCACCCGACTTCTTTACATTGAATAGCAATGGAATTAAGAAGTTTACATTGTTGTAGATTACGTATATTAGTTATTGACATTTCATTTATTTAATGAAAATCAGTAATGTTTCTGATGATAGAAATTAATTAGGTACGATTTTTATGAAAGTTGAAAATGTATGATAATACTATCCCCGCCAATTGGTGATGCGCCTGGTGGCCATGTTTTTAACCTCAAAAACGAAAAACAATATTGTAATTTTTTATATACATAGACCCTATCTTATTGAAAATAATAATTCAATAATTAATATATTATTGTTAATTTAATTGTTACATGTCATTTTTGTTGCGGATGACCTCAACGTGGACGTTAATGTGACAAGGTTCCATCTTATTAGCGATTGGCGGGGATAGTAACTCATTTTATATACCGAAAATAACTCTGAACATGCGTTAATGTACAGAGATAACTCATTATGCATTCTAAAATATAAAATGTTCCTTGTGAAATGGTAGTATTCGTAGCATATTCGTAGCACATTCGTAGTCAGCGCAGTGCATTAACAAACAATGTCATGTTATGTTTTATTAAAGGACATTTTAGCATATAATTAACATAGTTTACTTACGGCATAATTAGACCCTTTTTGTCTTAATTAATAACTACTTATTTGTTTTTTATTGATCTTTAGACTGATTAGGCTGATTTTTAGACAATGTCCTCTACAGCCTTAACAATGTTTTATGCCAATCTCACCGGACCAAGTCAAATTGTATAATCGATAAAATAGGCAATACTTAGCTTCTTGTGTCTTAAGATTTGAGTAGGTAGTACTCAAATCTTAAGACACAAGAAGCTTTTGTAAAAGAAAAAGGACGTTGACATATCGACGAAAATCAACGTCGCACCACCTATGCAACCGTAGCGAATGGCTTTGTTCATTAGCTGTCTGCCCGTTTTAACGACCGGCGCAGTAAAAAGCTTATGTCTTTCATATAAGAATATTCGCGTGTGGGTCGACGTAAATCACTGGATTGTCACTGCGGTCGACTTATAATTTTATTGTCGGACGACGTCGACACGACACTGGGGTCACGCGACGTGTCGCGCGTCGTGGAACGCCTCGGCCAACACAAGGATCCTGTTTTTATTGTCCCGCTCTAATTATGGAGTTATTTCATACTAGCGGCCGCCCGCGACGTCGTCCGTGTGGACTTCATTTCAGGGCCTCGATTCTGCTACAGCCTTATTAATAAACAAAGAATAAGTTTACACCCTGCCTAAACCAAAAATATTGCTTAGCAATTTTACTTTTTTTTTTACTTTTTGATTTTAAGAGGGTGTAATCTTATCTTCGTTTATTAATAGCCGTAAAGTAAATGTTTATTTGAAAAATCCTGCTTCAATGGAGTTTCAGTTGTGTTGCTTTTTGTGTTACAGAAACAAGAACTTTGTCAGAAACCAATACTATTAAACCACCATTGAGACACTATAGTTACATTAATCTCGATTCATCACCTATTTCACTCTCTTCGATATTCATTTTTGTTACACAAGTAAGTATTTGTCCTTTCTTATGGTTCAATATATCTGTTTACCAAAGTTCATCGAAATTGGTCCTATGGTTCAGACGTGAAAAGGTAATAGACAGACGGACAGAGTAACTTTCACCTAATATTAGTATGGATTAGATCGAGCGATAGCGCCTCCGTCTGGGCGTGCTCTTTCGTGAGAGATTAATAGTAATTGGGTGGTAATATAAAGTGGATGATTATACATTTATGATGGCTTAGCTTAGCGTGTACTTGTCTGGCTTAGTTGCTTAACTACTAAGTATTAATAAGCCTATACTGAGATAAGAAACGTTTAGATTTTTGCTTAAGCAATGCTATTTCTTTCTTTTCTGAAACTGTTACTAAAAGTAGTAGTTCTTGAATTCAGAAAACATGTTCCGCGTTTAAATAGCTTAATAATTTTATTAAAACTTTTCAAGCTTTCACAAATAATAGAAAAAAAAGATAGGACTAAACCAGATTAAAAGTTTTGGGAATCTTGATTGGAAAAATAGGTTAAAGTTGTTATGATTTAACGAAATTGTGATCACTAATTTATAGATGTAAGTAATATAAGAAGTCGTGCGGCTGATATGATGAAGTAATATAAGATTGCAGTTCTGAATTTAATACGAGTATCTGATTATAAGACGCATTGTGAACAAATATCGTAAACATTGTTAACCTTTTTAGAAACTACCTACTACTACCATACCAAATTAGTGATTTAGATTTAAGTATGTAAATTGAAAATTTACTAAATTATACAAGACTAGCCCTACAGTAAAAGTGTACCTACTTAATCACTGTAAACACGACATGGCCGCAAAGCTTTTTAGTTGCTAGATATTTTTTATCTTTATTTTTTTCATTAAAATATTTTTTATGGGGGAATATAAAAATGCACTTTAAAATGTTTAGCTTCAAAATTTATTGAATGAACTATAAAAATAATAGTTTCCACTAATAAATATGCTAAGCTTTAAAATTAATACTATGCACTATACAATTTAATTGCTTAGCTTTAAAATTAATACTTTGCACCTTACAAATTAATTTTATAACTTTAGTACTGGTAAACAGACGACTAGGTGTGACGATGAGCGGGCGCAGCGAGAGAGGAGTCGAGGAGAGGAGGAGGTTAGGTTCCATTGCGACCAACAACGCCAGAACCGACTTGATGGCGTGTATGCAATAAGCCACAAGTTGTTATCATCTTGCCATCTCATTTTAACCAGTGGTCAGTCTGACATGGTAGGACAGAAACTAAATGATTTCGGAGTTGGGATAGATCTTTTATTATTTTAAAGTGCTGACAAAATTGTTATAGTGCAAACCATTATTTTTGTAGTGATAATATTAAATAATAATAATTGCTGATATAGGTACAATTTTATAGCTGTTTTCATCAAATTTAAAGTGCTATTAAATACATCCCTTTTTTATCAACAACGGGATAGTAGTAGTATTAGTCACTTAACATACAACACACATAAGCAAGGTGAGTGACTAAAATTAACTCAATCAAGCTACAGTGTGAAGCATATTTAAAATACAGTTGAAGGTGATTTCGAATAACGAGTTTGTTAAGTGTTTCATGTGCCTCGATAAACAAATACCTACAATGTTGATGAGTAAAAGGAACACGCTAATTTGCCATACTTTATAGCACATAAGTAATACTTTCATTTTATATAAAGGACGATCTTTTATATTATAAAGAATGATTAAATGATAATATCTTATTCAACATAACAACGTAATTTCGATTACTTAAATCAGTTTCTAAAGTATAGTAGTTGATTTTCATATTATAGTTACTTACGATTTTTGACACGATTAATTAATGAGCGGGATCAAAGACAGAGCTATTGTTATACATAAAAAAAACTTAATTCTTGCAAGCCATTCTTTCATCAGAAATACTATAATTTAGAAATACTTTAATATAATTTAGAAGTAACTTCTGCCAGTTAAAGTTTTCTTTCTGGCACCGGATGATTCAATTTAATAGGAATGTGTCTTAATAATGCAAACCTACTACGCATTTAATAACGCGACGAATCAATAAAAGAAAATAAAACTAGTAACGTGACTCATAGATTTCTAGAAGTAGGTAACCTCCGAGCATGGCTGTCCTTGTCGCCATGACAAACTAAAAAACCGGCCAAGTGCGAGTCGGACTCGCGCTAAGGGTTCCGTACCAAAAATGGCAAAAAAAAACACGTTAGTTGTATGGGAGCCCCACTTAAATATTTATTTTATTCTGTTTTTAGTATTTGTTGTTATAGCGGCAACAGAAATACATAATCTGTGAAAATTTCAACTGTCTACCTATCACGATTCATGAGATACAGCCTAGTGGTAGACAGATAAACAGACGGACAGTGGAGTGGACGGAACCTTAAAAAAGTGACAAACCGCAGCCTATAAAAATTCTTAGAACGTAGTGTGTTGAAAGTAGGTTGTGTTGTAGCCAATCGATGCGGAGCTATTATGCGACAGGACGTTCGCGGCGTGCGGCGAGCCTAATAGGTATCATTACGACGTCGCACAGAAATTGCTTCACTATCGGAGGAGTTATCACGGCTTTATAGGGCCAGATTACACGGTGGAGTGGTTGCGGTCAAGCCACGCCCAGCGCAGTGGGCGGTTCCATCACGGTTACGAGTGAGACTTGTCTCTCTAGTGTCCAGTTGGAGATTGGCATGGATGTAGATTAACAAGGCAATTGCTTGCAAGAGTCATTAAGGCTTAATTAAGCGACAGAAGATTACATAAGCAACTAATCTTCTCTAATTATTTTACCCTTTTACACCATAGTTACCATTTAAATGAATATCTTAGGAGTTATCGTAAAAAATTAAGGCGTGCGAAATAAAATTCAAGCGTGTTTCTTACGCCGATGACGGGACGGGACTAGAACGGACGGAAACAGACTTTAAGAGTGAAGGGGTGACTGACGACTGTAAGGTATTTGTTTTAAGGTACTTTTTGGGTGTTGTTGGAAGGTCGCATTTGCAAAAAAGGTAGGAACCAAAGCGAAGCCAGGGCGGGTCGCTAGTCTTTAATATAAATCAATTACAGAATGACACGACAAAGTATGGTGGCGGGTTTCCGCGAGGATAGCTATGTAAGAAGCAAGGCTAGGGTATTTCAAAACTTTATTCTTGTATGTAACCATTTCTATCTTCATTCTTCTGAACTATGTCACTGATCGTATGCCTAATGCCCCTAATGGGGAATTTAAACGGGTCGATTTTCCAGGTGACTTGCTAAGCGACTTTAGTTGAATAGGGATATTTATCATCAATCGCTTGTAATAATAATGTAATAGCAACCCTTATTTCAATGAGGTGGCAATCGACCCGTGTAAATGCCCCATAAGTTTGCAACAAAAGGACTCCTTCTAGCTAGTCAATATAGGTCGCATCATGTAATAAAAAAATTCACTACGTATAATAGCACTGTACAGCCGCCATGTTGGTTATTTTATAACGCCACCTTCTTAAGAACACTTAGGCTGAAAAGAGAAATCTAACGATAGCTTAATCATAGAAATCCGTTCAGCCGTTTGAAAGATATGAGGTAATAAAGAATATTACATACAACCATACATACATACAAACATACTTACAAGATACGCGCGAAAAACATAACCCGCAATCGGGAAAAAAAAAGACCGCTGAACAACAAGCGAATGTATAAGTGTCAGCGGTCTTTTAACGTGACGTCTACTAAGTATACAGCTTATAAACTACCCCTCATAAGCAGTCATAACTTGCCTAGACAAGTAGCAGTGATAGCGGTCAGGCGCGTGGAATTATTCGCCAAGTTCCGCCATGAATACTAAGGCGGACATCCTCGCGTGCGCCACGCCTGTCTGTGAGGCGAAATTTTAATTGAATATTTACCACTTCTAGTGGTTTACACTGAGATTCATAATACTGAAGTTATGTTTGTACCAGTCCAATGTCCATCAGCCATTTTTGATGTCCCCACTGCTGGGGCACAGGCCTTCCTTATAGGTGGTAAGGAGAATGGGCCATATCCCACCACGCGGGCCCAATGCGGATTGGTGGGTGTTAACGACTGCAAATGCAGCCGGGACCAACGGCTTAACGTGCCTTCCGAAGCACGGAGGAGCTCGAGATAATAAATTTTTGGTCACCCATCCCATGACCGACCCATGCGAACGTTGCTTAACTTCCGCAATCGCTGGGCCAGGCGCTAAACCACTGCGCCACCGAGCTCCTCCAGTTGAGTTGTACCAGTATTGAGGTACAAACATGACTTAATATTAAATAACGCTGTTGTTGCGTTGACAACTAAAAAAACAATAGCTGAAACGCTTAAGGCTGCCTGTCCATTGACGCGGATCCTCAATAGGATTGCGGAGCGGAGATTTTATGCAATCTTATTGTTTAATATTTCCTCGTTTCTCCGCTCCGCCGCCTCGCTTCGCGTCAATGGACAGGCAGCCTAAAATAGAGACTAAACTCTATATTTAAGCTATTATCAAACTTTGGAAGTTCCGACAGTGATTAAAATGCTACTAATAAAACAGACAATAAGTATAATTGAAAAGGTGTAGCCCATAAAATGGTCTAGCGGCTTATCGTATGCAGTATCGTATAAATCTAAATAACAGTGATACTAAAAGTGTGTGACTTTAATGAAGAGATTCACTATTTCAAGACCCAAAACGAAAACAATGCAAATGCTTGTTGAAAGTGAAAAAATCCATCTTAATGCTATTTGTATGTGTAGTGAATCTCCAGTCTTTACATTAAGACACCTATTAAACATCTGTTTAGGTACACGTCCGATCGAAACGAGTGCTACTACCAAGCCACTACAGCACTACTCAACCAACATACAACCCACCACTCGAATGCCATCCACACTCCATTTTAGAGTTGCCAGTATCGATAAAATTGCCAGTACAAAATGATTAAATTACTTCCAAACAGCAAAACGTCACATTTGTTACCACCGCTCTGTATAAACATACCCTTATTTCTTCAGTAAAATATAAAAGTGTCTCCTTGTGTAATGTAAATTATTTCCATCAAAATATGTAAATATGTGTGGCGGGGTGTTTATGACGCGGTGGACAGTGGTCGGCGTTCGTGCTGATATAATTAGGGGCCGTGACTCAGCCGGTAATCAAACTCATTTTCATATTTTCCATAACAATAGAGACAACTGACGTAGAAGACTTACATTTTATGAATACACGCGTAGCTAATATAATTGACCTAAAGTAGTAATTCAGTCGGTTTTTAACCTAATTATAACTTAGGTAAAAAGTACACCTGTATACTTATAATAAACTTAAGTTTTCAATTGAATTGTCTTCATGTTACTACACGGCCTGAAACAAGATATAATAATAAAAACTAATAGTGGTGTGAACAAAACAGCAGTAGATTAAAATTTTGGAGGAAAGTTGTTAAGTTTACCATTTGTTTTGAGAATTGTACAGAGTTGTGCAAAACAGCATTAAACGATAAAGATTCCGTGAAAATTAAGTTATATCCCAATACGACGTGGCTTTCGGATCTTTACCTTGGTTGATGTAAATATTTAATTTCTGATTTTCCCCAGTGATAATGATCAGCACTTTATTACAAACATGTTTGCAGTGATGTGTCGTGATCGTCAGAATATGGCACTTAACGCACTTCATCACCGATGCATTATAGAGAGGACATAAACTTTGTTTCACTCATACTCGTCATGGTTAAAGGGCTGCTGGAAGTGACACGGCAAATGCGTCTTTTTATTGAACGGATTTTTTATTTTACTTGCCTAGTGATATTTTTGGAATATATGCTGAAACAGGTGATAGTGTTGCTTAAACTAAACAACTTTCCTACATAATATATGTAGAACATAGGTCGAAAAACGAAAAAAATGTTCATACTCCCATACAAAATGTATTGGTCAGCTGACCAACTTACTATGTAAAGGCAAAAAAAACCTTGGAGAATGTTGTACAGTTTTAGCAACACTATCACCTGTTTCAGTATCACCACATCATTTGATTCCACTCCACCTTATATTTGGTGTGCATATTTTATATGCTGGAAAATTTTATGACTATGAAATTAAGGAGTAATAAAACTAATAAACATTATTGATATTCATACTACAGCTCACATTTCGAACAGATTATTGAGCGCCATCACTACTATACTACTTTTCTTCAATTATTAATGTGATCAAATATTTATTTATATCGTGCATCTACAAGTTTCATATGCTTAAAGTTTTTTTAAATGACTATTATATTTATTTTATATTTTTAATTAGACATGTATGTATTTAGTAATAGTTTAGGTATTCACTCAAATCTTAAGGAACATTAAAAGAACATAAAGTGTCACTTCCATAACCCACTACATGTTTGTTTTGCCCATTAGCTCATATCAGGGGTAGATGATGTTTCCAGATAGGAGGGTCAAGTGTCCCCGGGGGGTGAAATATCCATAAATGGGGAGGTGGGGGGTAATTTCTGACCGCGCAGTCAGATTGAATACGGTGATAACTCCTTAGGCGGAAAACAAGACAGCAATTTTATGTGGAATTCTGGACTTAATTGACTTAAAGATAGTGATCACGCGATGGATGTTAAGTATTGACTTTTAATCGTTTCGGAGGGTGGCTTATTGTGACTTTGTTGCGCGAATAATTTTCTCTTTGATTTGACGTTGTTAGTTTGTTATTTTAACGATGACTTTATAAATTGATGTCAATTTGGTTTGCAAACCTACCTAAATTGACAGGACTAAATTGAATTTTAGCATCTGTTCTTATCTTTTCGATACAGGAGGAAACGGATGGAAAACTAAATTTAGTTTAATCCTGTTAATTTAGTTATGTCGTTGCCAATCAAATTGACACTAATGGGTGTGATGAATGTATTAAGTCTTGAGTATCATACAAGATTTTTATTGATAATTAAATTTTTAAACTCTTTAGAGTATGTACGTACCTACATACAAAATTACTTTGAAAATAAGCCAGGAATCATTTTTTTATACTTTAACTTTTACCTTGTACCGTTGATTTTCCAGGTAATTTGTTAGGCGACTTTAGTCGAAAAGGCTTTTTATCGACAATAACTTCTAGAATCGATTCGCAAACCTAATTTTAATGAGGTGGCGATTTGAGTTTACAAGCTGTTGTCGATAAAAAGCCCTAGTCGACAAAAGTCGTCTGGAAAATTGACCCGTGCAAACACCCCATAACTAACTGAAGGTTGTATAAAAGTTAAAAAATATCAGTCACAATAACTACTTATTGGAAGTTGTTATCTACAAGGTGCTTATAAGAGCTGGGCTGGGATAAGCGGGACCCTTACAAGAAACTATCAGAACTAACACGAATATTGGCAGAATCGAGGGTAGTTTTATAACGTACACCAGATGGCGTCTGTCATTTAGTGCACCCGAGGCTTAACCACCATCACTTGACACCTCACATCTTTCCGCACTAGAAATATCCAAAGAAAACTTTGAAAGGCAAGAAATCAGGGTGGGTCTAGATATGCTGGTGACATCGAAGCGAGGTTAGGAGTCAAACGGATCCGATCCGCTGTAATGTCAATATTTCCGATGTAATTGATTGTGAGGCATAACAATATCATATTTTATATTTTTCTCGTATGACTCACTATGGTTTTATAGACGTTACTGTAACCATATTATCGGAGTAATTTATAAAAAATATATATCTTGGCAGATAGCTTTATAGAAATTCTGTCTAAACTAGAAGTTAGTGCTATCCCTAACTTGTGAAATGTACCTAATTATATAAAATATGGTAAATGAATAATTTGTCAAAAAAACAATAATGTTTATAATAATAGGAAGAAATAATCATAAATCATAGATTTTCCCTTCAAGTAAAAATATATATGTCACGGATATGATTAAAAACGGTTTTCGTTCAGAAAAAATAGCGCATTAAACCTACCGTTTGATATTTCTGCTTTAATTCTAATTCATGAGAGCTCTTAAAACATGATTGCTATGATACTTGCAGCGGAGTTACGTAAAACGAATAGCTATTTCTTTTTTTCTACGGAAGACTTAATTTCAGGCAGTCGTTAGTAGAACTGCTTAAATAGAGTACAGCTACGTTCCGTTTCACAAATTTGGTGTGCAATAAACATTCGGACTCGTTCGTTGCATTCACGCTATCCGCCGCCAATTTGGCCTAATGACACCAGCCATCGTTTGCCATAACTATGGCTTCCTCTTTGGAAATACCTGGCTTGCTTGTTACCTTACCATTAACGAACATACAATAAGATATCGTTAGGGGCTGTATTTAATTAACTGTACATCACACTAGCCCAGCCTTACGAACAGATTATAGTAATTGATTAACAAATTATAGTTTCTAATAAGATTTGGGATATATTTCGTTTATCGGAGGTGGAGTTATGACAAAAAGATAAATTTTTGATGAAAAGGTACATTTTGACTAATTAAGTAAAACAAAATTAGTAGTAGGTATTAGACTAATTTAGTAACGAAACTTTATCAACCTACTTTTGCTTTTGACCGTACAAAATAATACTATTACGATTAGTATACAAGGAAAAGAAATTACCACTTTTAATATCATTATAATATGACCTACACATCGCGCAATACGCTTGTAAATTCCCACATAAGTATTCTGAATTTTAATTAGTTATATTTCCCATTGATTCGGATCACACAATGGAATTTTGGGATTTTTCCACTTTAAATTGACAGCTTGACCTAATTTCTTAAACAGCTTTTTAAAAATAAATTTAATTATAAATTCAATTATTAAAACTTTTTTCATCTTATTAAGGAAATATTATGTTATAAAATATTATTTGTAAAACAGTATCAGTGTTTTATTTTGTTTGACCAATAATACTTAATTTAATTACAATGGGAAATGACTGAAAAAAAACATATTGGCTGAATATTTTTTTGTAGATATGAATAAGTATAATATAATGTATATACATTTACCTTTATAATAGAATAAAGTTTCAGAATTTTCGGTTGCGTGAAAAAATGTAAAAAAAAATAAAGTCACTTCGACTTTACAAATGTACGAAAGTAACAGCAGAATGGAGAACTCTATTACTAAGGGAGCCGAACCTATAAAAAAATATTCAGCCATTTTGATTTTTTTCAGACATTCCCCATTGCGTCTGTGTTTCCGAGCGCATACAACCTGACTCTAATCAAGGCCAGAGTGAATAAGCACCTTCTGGGCAAGCTCGCTCCATCGTAGACCCTGTCTTTGCTTTTGGTCAAGACTGGGGTCAAGAGCAAACCCATTAAATATAAAAAAAAAATGCATACAAATACTATAGGTAAATACCTACCTAATACTAATAATTACGCCCTGATCTAGATTACTGATTCTAATAAGACCTAATACAATTAAGGTAAATACCCCACCGAAAGTGGTGCCCTCAGTGGGTTTTATTTAATATGTTATTAATAGAAAAAGATTTTGATAAAACTTCTCGTCGATTTTTAGAGCCCATAAGTAGTCTAGCATTTTTAGTAGGTATCACATTCCCTCGTAGTCATTCGTAGAATAGAATTGATAACAAATGTGTCAAAAACGGCCACTTTTAGCAGTTTTGCTACATATAAAAATGTATTATATTATACTTCTAGCAGTGACTACGAGGGAATGTAATGATACCGTCTAAAAATACTAGGCTATAGGCCCTAAAAATTCCACAAGAAGTTTTATTACAATAGTGTTAGAATTACAATATTAAATAAAATTCACCGCGGCGCCACTTTCGGTCGTAGGTACAACCGCCTTAAACCAAAAGATCATCCTCCTCGGCTATGATCTAATCTAACTGTGCAAGTTAATACTTACAATACAAAAAAAAACAATCTAAAAACGCTGTTAAAACGGAACGAAGACGTTGATTTTTTCAACTTCTCCAATTTAGCGGAGTCGGTATTACATAAACAATGCAGGGGTGCTTAAGATGGCTAATGGTGGCATAAAAGCCGGACCAAGCTACGGGTTAATTAAACAATAAATAGCTGCCCGACGTTACGATTATTATATTCAAAAGCAGTTTTGAATTCGCATCACTCTCGAGTAATGTGTCAGCGGAGAGGGGGCTATTCTGGAAATTTCGGAGTGAGCTTTCGCACGTCTAACATAGTCTTTATGCAAACGATTTTTTTTTTTAATTTATTTTATTTGATCTTAAGAAAACCAACAGCGTTTACAATATATTATTACATCAAGTATTATCTATATGTATAGCCAATTACAGGTTTCCCTATACTATTATAAGCATAGGCAAAATTTAAAAGAAACAGAAGTCAATTTTTACATGTTTCTTTTTAAATCGGAATATAAAATATGAATTGCTACTTGCTACTTATCGTGTTTTGTGTGTGTGTGTGTGTATGTGAGTGTTTGTTAGAGTGAATAATATTGTTTTTATGAGCTTGTGATTTAAATTCTTCACTTAAAACACTGAAGGTAGCATTAATTCAATGTATAATAGATGGTCCCTAAAATCTATTTTTATTATTTGGTATACTTAGCTCTGCATAATTGATTCCATAACTTTCTTTCTTATTTTTTTTTTCTTAACTTTAATAATAATTATATATTTAAAAAAATATTTAAATTTCTTTAATTCATTGGTTAACGTATTGCTTTTAGTTTCATAATATAAAGGAAAAGCTTTAATAAAGTAAACGTTAAAACTGTCAAAATGGGGAAGAAAACTTTGTCAGGAGGTTTTACGACGATAAAAATATAAACGATAGTACCTAATAAAATTGAATGCAGATAAAGTAAAGTTTAAAACTACTGCAGTTCTACTTGTATACCCACACCGCAAAAACAAAAATTGTAAGTGTGGACCGTATAATAAAGTAAATAATTTTATTTATTATATAAATATAATATATAAGGCTTCCAAACAGAATTAATCGGCGACTCCTTTGATCTTAATTATAATACGAATAATAAAGTCTTACCTTTAAAAAAAATAGGAATCCCAATAAGTTCGTGTCAGATTTCTCTCAGCACCAGAATAGCCCCGCAGTCATTACGAGTCGCTCGTTAACTCTCTCTAATTGCATCGGGTTAATATAGACTTTGTTAAATAAAATCTCTCATCGTGGCCCCTTCGCGTTTTTTTCGTTATTTACCGCGCTGCAGATGCTCTTAACGCGCACTGAAACTTATGATGATACTTGCCAGCCTCCGCTGTTAATTGCACAACGAATTAAGGAATTTTCGTTCTTTTACCGAATGAATGGGACAGCTTGGGGTGGGGGTTGTGCTAATGACAACAAAAACTCATGGTGTTAGAAGCCTTAAAGTTAAATTGAGAGGTTTATAGCATTCCTACAGGTAGCTCTACTATGTCCATCAGCCATTTTTAATGTTCCCACTGCTGGGGCCATAACCCACCACGCGGGCCCAATGCGGATTGGTGGGCGTTAACGACTGCAAATGCAGCCGGGACCAACGGCTTAACGTGCCTTCCGAAGCACGGAGGAGCTCGAGATAATAATTTTTTGGTCACCCATCCAATGACCGACCCTTGCGAACGTTGCTTAACCTCCGCAATACTATGAGTTGATGCGAACTGTCTTCGATAGGTATCGAAAACTATAGTTTTTTCTCTTTCACTCGTCGCAGTATGTTCGATAAGTAGTTTCGATAAGTAGTATGTTCGATAAGTAGTTTCGATGGCGAAAACAGTTTGCATTAACTCATGGTAGAGCCACAGTCTACCGCCAACCTCAAAGTTTAACTTTAAGTTTTGCGAGCAGATTCGATAATTAGTATAGATTATTTTGGCAATTCAGTTTTTTCGAAAAAAAAAACAATATTTCAGCCATTGCGAAAAATGCTCAAAAATGTCTCAAACGCCAGGTCTACAGCTCACAGAGCCACTAGTAATAACTGCATTTCACTAGAATTGCTGAAATTCACTAGATCATTAGTAGTAGACAAATTAATATTACGAAATGGGATACTAATATTTATGTAAAAGTCAGTTTGTTTGTAACGCCTTCACGTCTTAACTACTGAACCTACTATCATGAAAATTTGCATACATGTTGTCAGGGTACACAGAAGGACACAGCGTATCTTTTATCCCGAAAAAAAATACTGTTGTCGAGGGATAGAGAAATAACTGTTCACGCAGACAAAATCCCGGGCGGCTGCTAGTTTGTAGATCATTTTAATGTTGATCATGACAAGGTTTTTAATAATACGTTGGATTTAAACTAAACATTCAATTATATAATAAAAATAGTACCAGTTTCAAGAATTGCGGACAAGTCGCTGCTACATAAAGTCGTATACTGAAGTTTGTATATTTATGGGCGAAAAGCCATAAACAATAACAAACTGATGGACTGGAAGACGTTCGAGTGTGTGCGCCACGTGGTCGGGAAATAATCCCGCCAATTCGCGTACGATTAAAATTATCCAGCGCCGTTACTGTACTGACATTGTAGAGCCAAGCACAGTTAGAAGTGGCGAAGGTTAATTCTTCAACAAGGAATGAAGTTGCATTAATTTAAATTCTGAGTAGAGTACTCGAAATCTGACGATCGATTGTGTGCCGTCAAGTGTTTGACCACAACTTCGAATTCGTGTACGGTTATGTGGTATTTACGTGGGCGACTAAAAATTTTCGCCACAAGACGAAAATCGACCGTGTAAATTGCAATTCGGCCTAGGCCGCAGGAGACTGAACAAAATTATCTGATCCGGTGGCCAAAACTGGAACTACGTTATTACATTTTGTTACCTTTTTTGTTACCTAGGTTAAGCCATCAACTATATAGACGACAGCGATCCCATCACCTGCTATTCAATTTTGGAAGCGACTTGCTAGGTGACTAAAGTCGATCATCACAGGTGACTAAAATCGACCCATGTAAGTAGCCCATTAGTTAAAATTATCCTGTGCAAAATAGAATAAAATTATATTTTGTTATCAATAAGCTTTGCCAACAATTTGGTTATTGTTTTCATATTTTAAAAATTATTTGAAAATCACATACAGAATAAAAAATTGTGGTGCCTTAGAAATGTTTGGGCATGGAAATTGTAAAAATCGTCAAATTTTATCAGCCGGATAATTAAAGCAGAGAATGCAATTTTATTAAAATTATTGTTGTAATATTTTAATAAATCACAAAACAACTATTTTGACGAATTTTTTGTGTGCTACAAACTTAGTATTTCACCGTATTAAACTATACAGAGATCTACCATAATATGATGACTGTTATTTTAATAACCATAATATCTCGTCTATACATCATTCGTTCTATGGAAGCGATGTTAACAAAGACGTTCCGTAAGACGGCGCGAGTCGAATGACGACGTGATTGGCGCCCAACTTAATTAATCCAAGGGCCCTCTCTAATTAATAACAATAATTCCGACGGGATCTGCCAGATGACGTCACACCACGCTCTTCTATTCAAGGATATAAATTTTAATTGCCGCCGTATCCGAAGCACGGGATTGATATTAGAGACTGCTTTAGAATCTGGGAAATAACGTCTTTTGTTTCTAAATGAAGACAAAACACTGTTTAAGCTTCAAATATTTATCTCTAAGCACGTGTCTTAATTTACGTAAAAAGATAATTCTAATTTCGAAACGGGGAAAAACATGTTGCATACAGATATTGTAACTAAGCGGAAAAAAGTGTCAAATTATTTTATCTTTTGTTTGATAGCGATAATGCAATATTTTGTGTTTTCTTTCAAAGATACCAAAATATGTAGTCATAGTTAGCAGCGGTCATAGAAACAAGTTTTCTTTATTGCACCAACATCGTTTAAATAATTCGACACTACCTATATATTTGCAGGAAACATCCACATACATAATTCGGGTACCATCTTACCCGTTTTAGGTGTTATCATCATGAAACGGTACCTACTAGTGGTTTCATTGACCACAGTAGTAATCAAAACAAGTATTTTGTAACCAAGCCGGGTCAGTCGGAAGAAAGTATTCGACACTTTGTTTGCAGGCGACATCCACATACATAATCCGGGCGCCATTTTACTTGTTTTAAGTTTTATCATCATGGAAAGGTACTACAGAAAAGCTGTGCTAGTGCTTTCAATTACCACAGTACAGTAGTAATCAAAACAAGTATTTTGTAACCAAGGCGGGTCAGACGGAAGCCGGCGATGGGCCCCATAATTAGGGCCCCGGCTGAGACAGGCCGGGGCCCGTACAAGTGCCGGGGGCGACAGATCAAACGCCTTTGTTTTATCTTTGCAGCGCTCGTAGGGGAACTGCGATGATGGAAATTTTAGGACAAATGTCTGTTAAAATGGTTTTATAAAGGCTTTTTATGAATATCTGACAGTGTTGTAACTGCATTTTTAATGTTCAGTACTAAAGTACCATTATTTGTTAACAAATGATGGTAGTTCTTGGCTATACACTTGACAACAAAATTTGTGATAGTAGAAGGGATAATGTTTGGAAACGATATACATATTTTTAAATATCGTTCCATTTGATAAAGATGATAAGTTTTTTGCGCCCATTTTTCTTGTGAAAATACCGACGTACGTAGCGACGATAAAATGAACAGCGCAGACTTCGCGCGTAAGGGACCCGCTACAGCCTACAGGTTTTGACCGCCCGCCTCCTAAGATGGCTCAAACTGTAGCTTAATTTAATCCTGAGATCTCAATTTTCCATTTCTTGAATAGCGAGCTCCAAAAAAAGTTATTGGGCAATTTTTGATCCAAGTCGGCAATTTTTAAAATTTGGATAAACTTTGGAAAATCTTTAAAAGTAACCGACCGATTTTGATTTAGAATTTTCCATTAAATATTTACGGAAAAGTTTATATCCCATTCTCCTATAAATTAATGGCTACTGTAGCCTAGACACCGCGCGGGTTTCCTCGCTTTCTTTTGTTCCGTAGCGAGGTGGTTGTGACATAACTTTGTTGCGTATTCCCTTTTACACGTGTATTCTCTTACCTCGTGCTGTAGCTAGCTGTTATGATAACAATGTATTTTAAACGTTAAAGAAACGTTTTTATGAATAAGAGTTTATGTTTTCCGAAAAAAACTTTTTTGAACAATGTATTTTTTTCTTTATTGGACTACAGAAGGCTTAATATTTGTACTGCCTGTGTGTTTCGAAGTGATTAAATAAAAGACAACACTTAACCCAGAATAAGTAACTACAGAGAAACAGAGGAGCAGAAATCAGAAGTTTAGGTACTTCTAATTTCTGCGAGGTACCGAAACAATTGTTGTTGTTATGGTAACAGACTTAGTTAAGATGAACTAATAGGCCCGTATTTATAAACCGTTCTTAATGTTGAGAGCTATCTAGAGATCATACCAGAGATGCTGCTCCTATAGAAGAACATCTCATTTATATTTATGATCTCAAGATAGCTCTAAACGTTGAGAGCGGTTTATAAATACGGTCCTTAGTTACTCAGTGGGACTTAAAACAAGCCTTATCTTTAATCAGGCCATGTAGCTAAATGTCACATTTGCAAAAGCGTCAGTGAACCTCGCCATCGAAAGATGTGTGGTATTGACATAAGATAACCATCGTTTTTTAAAACGTCAAATCCTTACATCCACGGTGTACCTACAATAATAATATAAATACATACATTTTCCGAAAGTGATGGAGTTCGTTATTGTTTTTAAAAATGTCTAGGGGGCAGGAATCGAACCTTTGACCTCTGGGCCACTACCAGATAGGCAACTATGTCAACTCGTTACAGTAGTATGTTATTTGATGTCAAACATTCTCTTTAATATAAAGCTTGTGAGAAAGCTCTAACAATTTCATCTTTCCAAGAAACAGTGACGTATGAATGTCATCGCACCATTTATTTGAACCAGTGCTAAACTTGGTCGTGCCAATGTCGTTATGTATAGATTTTACGAGCTCCGTGACGTAAGACAGCGTAACGAAACGTTCCGCTACTTTTATAAATAGATCTCCTCATTAGTTTACGCGAAACAATGAAGGAGAAGGGTCATTTGTGACCCAAGCTTGAGAGGAAAGCTACCTATCCCAGATTTTTGTTATCACTAATGTATCAAAAATATATGTCAATTTTGTATGGGCCGTGCGTGACCCTTTTCTTTTCAGATAAGTTCCTTTTTTCCACAAGAAAACTCTTTGATAGTTTTAGTTACAATACGCCTTCACTGATGCAGATCTATTAAATCTTTGGATTATCATGGACACCATGCAAATTAAACATCTAGCTTCGTTATTAATTGTCTACGTCATAATAACTATCTGTGTGTCTATTCAGTTCGATCAGTCCAGTGGCTAGAGATGTAGGTTGATAAATTTGCCAGTCAGTCAGTCAGGACATGCTAATAATTGGAGTGTTATAAAGAAGATCAAGGAGCTCAATGCGATCTGGGGGTCTATTACGAAAAGTTTAATGCGATTCACGTAACTGCGTCCGTGCTTCGTTCTGATTTTTTCTTATTACAAAGCACTTGCGTATGCGATATTGCAAAGTGATTGACAGTTTCTCTCTAGCGGGTCCGAGATCATTCGTTCAATGGTCTATGGGCTACGATAGCCAAATTGAAAATGTGTTTAATAGCCACACACAACCGACGAACTGCGAACGACTATCGTGACCAAGTGACTGCGTTACGCAATTGCGTACGTTTTTATCGTGATAGGCCCACTGTTTTTTCTTGTTTAACTCATTTTAATGCTATATTTAGTATTTTATCCTATCAAATTATACATGCATGTTAAAGTTATGCCAACCAAGGTTAGCCATAAATTAATCGATACGTGCAAGTAAGTACTATCTATATTGAAGATTATCTTCACACCTAAGTATTTTATCTACTAAAATGAAAACTGTAACTAAGTAGGTAGAATTAATTTAAAATTATCATCAGTTAACACTTTGCATAAGTCCATCAAAGTATATTTGTTATCTCTTAGTGTTTGGGTTACGGAAAAAGGAAAATGCAATTCATAAATCAAGGCCGTCGATATTTGATAAATTATTGTATGTGTAATAAAACAAATATTAATATTATTAGCTGTACATTGATTCACTAAATATGCTTAGTAGGGTTAGTTATGTAATGGATTTGAAATGCGTAGGTGGTGCTTTTGAATGAACAGTAAAAAAATAAAGTCCTACCAAATTAAAGATTGTAAAAAATATCCCCTTTCAGTTTTAATGATACTATCTGCTCACCTGAATGACTGGTGAATTGAACAATGTTTGATAGGTAATAAATAAATATACTCCAGTCAAAAATTTAAGAGAATTTAGGGCCCGCACAGACGAACGACACTTATCGACGACGTGGTCTGACGGCGTCGTAGCTGCACGTCGACGACGTCGTCGATGCGACGCCGCCGCCGCCGACTGATTTCGTTATATTGTAACGACCATTCCCTTTCAGTCGCCGACGTAACCGCACGTGCATACTATATCTAAAATGAGTGATATAAATATTGATCTATTGATTATTTCGATCAAAAAATACGAATGTATTTTTAATTACAAAAGTAAAGATACTGAGAAAGTAGAGATACTGTAATAAAGTTATTAAAAGTAATGCTTGGGTGTCAGTATGTGCAGAAGTCGTCCAAGTGACACCGAATCTTGTAAAATACTCTTCGTCTGTCTGGGCCCTTGGTCATAAGTTTCACATTTACAATTATTTCGTGTGAACACATCGTTGCATATTAATGATGACATTATCATATTTTTTCTAGAGATTAAAAAGACAAAAAATATTTCCCGAAAATGACAGTTAACACCCCCTTGCGTAATATTGTCATAGCGTCATTAGGGTTGCCTCCGGGTCGTTTTGACCCCATATTATGAGAGGACATGTGTAACTCAATAAATCAATGAGTTTCGGATTTGGATTAAGGCGTATGATATTATATCCGGATGGGACATATGTTGCGGTGCATAGAAAAACTAATTTCATAAAATCTTTGTCTTTCATAATAAGACTTGTAAATAAACTGCTACGACGCGACGGTGTGCAAAGTTATAGTGGATAAAAAACAAGAAACGTAGAAATAGTTTTCAAAACAATTTAATAGAAGGATGCAATATTGTTCTTTTGGGCGGTGTTCGTAGATCGATTTACTTGATTATGAACCTTATACATGAGTTAATAATGTCACGGAGTGGGACGAACATCGTACCTACGCTTATCGCGATTCTTTTTTGTAAATAGGCTCTCTGTTCCAATGACCACGGAAAGTTGTAAGAAAAGACAAAAACAAAGTTACGTTTTTAATAAACCACGAACGAAAATAGTGTTTATTTAATTTGTATTGGCACAGTAGTCACAAACATCACAAAAAGTATTTTTATGAGAAAAAATATTTTTAGTATTAATAATAATAAAAAGATCAGTACCCCCAACAGTAAATGATATCATTTGAATTATTTTTATAGCGTTACAACTTTGAAATAGTTAATGTTCTGCCAATTTAATTTACTACGGGGGGAGAGCGCGTGCGACGATTCATACAAAAAATATGACATCTCTATAATGGCTAGCAGTGTTCATACATCAATGAAACATAATGACCGCTAATGTTAGGGAATTACTGAAGTTATTAATGTGGTTTCATCTGCGAGCCCCAGTTTGAGAATTTAATAGTAATTGTAAAGATAGACATAAAGTCAATTTTGCATATTTACAACAGTAACTATCATTTTTATGTAAATAAATTATTTTTGGAATCATCCTATTATTCTGTGCTTTATTGGTGCTAATTATCTTTTTTTTTTCGTTGCCATAATGTTTATTCGGTGAAATAATTGCACTATGTAAAATAATAATATTTTTAGTTAGTTATTATTTATTATTCGGTGAAGATGCTTGTGACGGAGAAGTAGTTAAGCCATTAATAAATCAAGGTACAAAATATGATGAACTTCATAAAGCCAAATGGATTTATAAGCTGAAATCCTCTCAGCAATTATGTTAGCATCATTACTCCATATCTCATCTCCCCAAATCGACAATATCTGTACCGTCGCGTGCCTGTAAATCCCTTAACCCTCCGCCCGTCGCGTGAGAAGTGAATTAAATCGCCACAGGGTCGAGCGATCCCTTAAGTGGATCGAGCCGTGTCTTACGATTGATAGTGTGGGGCTCGCTGAAAGTTAATTCGTGTTTGTTGTCACTGCATTCACTTTATTACTTGTTAAAGGAAATGTAGTTTTCTCCTAACGTTATAGAATAAGAGGGAAGATAAGGAAAATGGTTTTAGTTTCCTTTGTAAGAAAAAAGCTTCGACACTGACTATTGAGACTTTGATTGTAAGCTATTTCAGAACAAAAAAACCAAAGAGAAATGATGAATCGTTAAAGATTTTTTTTCTGCTTTCCTTATATATGCGTATTCTAATAAGTAAGCTGATGGTAGCTTATTTCATGATTGTATTTTAAAAAACTTTCAGCAATCATAATAACTATTTCCGTGTGCGCCTTTAAAAATTGCATGTCTAACAGTTAGTTAATTAAGTACTAGATTTGAAGTAGCTACATCTATATTCATTTAAATTATGAGGTCACTAGGAACACGTAGTAGTAACCAACACTAAAGTTGTGTCTTGGTACCTACCCGGATATTATGGTAAATCATATCATAACAGATAAAGCTATCAATTTATCAGTATGGTGATGGCGAAATCATCCACACCTATTTAAACAATTTGTATAATCCGATAAAAACAACAAATTGTCCTCGTTATAATTATGGCAACTTTTTTTTCTTGTCTTAGTTCTTTTCCTAGAGTTTATATTTCCGATTACGGATTGTTTTTTTACGGAATACTAGCGCTGTTTTTTTATATAAATGATTTTGGTTGTTTTGTTTGGTTTTCATTATAGATTTTTGTATTTTCCCGACGTTTCGACACCTTTGCAGCTGCCGCAGGAGCACTTCTCTTCACGAGACATAAGCTCTAATTTCCTCTCAATTTAATTTACTTGCGTACAAAATGAGATAATTAAGTCGGAATATGAAAACTTTGTCAAAACTCAATTATCGTTTATAGGGACAGGGCGCGAACAAGGGCGCAAACGTTCCAAGTTATTGTTTAAGTAATCCTTTCAGTTTATAAAGACGACCGACCCTCCGTCGGCGCCGGTCGGCACGCGGACTGTCACATTCACAATATAGCTTCGCAGTTTATTATAATATTTCCGTTCGATATTACCCCTATTGCTTCAAATAATTGCGTATTCACACTATCGGTTTTAAAAAGTTTTGAAAAAAAAACGAACATAAAATAAAACGTTAAATTTTGAGATAAATCTTTGTTATTGAATATTTTATAACAGTTTTTGACACATGTTTTAAACATTACATAAGGTTAAATGGAAGATAAACTCCATATCGTCATATTTGTAATAAATAACTGAAGTATGTACACCTGTGTACACCTTAGGTTTTTGATCAAAGTACTATTATATTAAACCAGTGACAAAATTTCATGATGTCGGTTGAGCAGTTTAGACGTGAAGGCGTAACAAACAAATAAACAAACAAACGAACGGACTTTTGCATTTAGTATAAATAAGGATAGTTATATTTTATTCCGTACAACTTCACCCCGTGTGTAACTCTCGCCACTGTGAAATTGTCGCTTGATCCGAGATGACAATAAATCATGTAATTTGGCGATATACCGCGTTTTCCGCGTCCGCAGTTCGTATACACATGTGGATAATGTGGATTTACAGTCAGACTGACAGAACCACACTGTTATTACAAGCGATACAAGAATATAGCAGCGTGCGCGAATATTTCAATTTGAGGGATTCTCGTGATACAGTTCATACAGTAAAGAGAAGTTGAAAAGGGGTAGTGGATTTTGTAGGGTTAAATCTTTCGTTACCTGTTATGAATATCGCGAAATGATAAATTCGTCCTAAGTAGGAGTTGAATTTTATTTATCTTTTCGATTTTGTTGTCAATTTAAAGTCCTACTTTGTCGGTTTTAGCACCATCTGCGAGTGTCTGAGAACTTGCATGAAACGAAGTACCTAGGTTTGCATTTCAGTGAGGTTAGTTAAATTTATGTTATTATTGGTTTGATAATCAGATTTGTTTATCAGATGAAAACTAATTACGAAGGTGTTGTCGAGAGGATTGAAACCTAGCAAACGGCTAAGAAGACTAAGAAGTTATTTAATGTAAAATTGATTCTTCGGATGGAGCAGAGGTCTGTTTACATAACCGCTATTTCCTCAAGCAGAAATTGTATTAGTTCTAGTCTCAGATTGCTAGATTAAGCAATGTAGTCTCTATGAGCTACGATTTAAGATTGAATACGATTAAGCATTAGGGTTTGCTTGTATTGGAAGTCATAACAGCGTATGTAAGCAAGTTCGTACATAGGTAGAACAATAGGTAAGCTGGTCGCACAATGGACAATGCTTATGTCCATACGATAATACACTCATCTAACCACTGTGTGTGTCGATATGCGACAGTTGTGTAACGCAACACCAGTGTTATGGCTTTCCTCAGGTAAATGTGGCTTTTACATAAATAAAGGAGCTTTTGAACTCATGAATCAATCAAGATTATAGTGATAAAAACAGTATTCTGAACCAGGAAAGGATCATTCATGACTATCCGTAAGTGATTAGGCGCATTGGCTTAAATAAAATCTTATTTAATTTATACTCATCAAGCGATTTAAGAGATAATAACAATAAAAGATAAGAATAATTCTAACAAATTAGGTAGATAACGGAAAAGTTACTGTTGGAATCATGAGCATTTTCATGGCAACTTGATAATTCTAACATCTAGCATAAGACTAGGTTAATAATATTCAGCATTATTATTTTATTAGATTGAAATGTAAATCAAATATTTAGTCCTTAAATTATAGTTTCCCGAAACGAATTTTGATTTTGCCGCAGAAATATCAGCAATAAAATTGTTTTACCGACCATTTGGTATCGACGTAAAGCACCTCACAGATGTCCGAAACTAAAGCTCGTATTATCAAGGCGTGGTTCTGGTAGATAAGTAGATTTGTGACAGCACGGCAACTAGTGACATAAATTTGTGCGCAAACACCGTTACATCGGCTTAGCTTCCTGGCAAACAGGGGCGGGCTGAATGACACCAAGCGGTGAGGGGTTATAGTTTCATAAAAAAATGCCATAAAATTAAAATGGTTTTCATATACACCAAACTGAAATGAAGTCCACTTTCGAAAGGATATACCCTACCTCTACCCTTATAATGAATTAAATAACTTTTAAAGACATTTTAACAGCACCACCTCTGTAAAGAGAACTACGATGATTTGTAAAACTCTAAATAATCTAAGCGTAGATAATAAAAAAAGACTTTTTTGTTGTAATGTAATTATTTACTTAATAATTTTCTTACATCTGTTTGCTTACATAATAGTCTGTTCAACGTATTGTACTACTTGGTGGTGGAAACTTTTTTGGCGGATGTACTAATATTTTGTTTATCACTATGTATTATTTAAAGCTGTATGTTTCCCAAAGTAATAAAATAAATAAATAAAATAATAAAGTTCTTCGACTTGTAAAATTCGTAACCTAAATGTAAAATTCGTGCATAGTTTTATTACTCTCCTTCAGCACAGAATAACTAATAAGTAAGTACAACTTCAGCCTTACTTTTGATACTTTCTTGTGACAGTTATATTTTTTTACCATATTCCACAGAATAGATAATAGTACTCATATTCTTACATTTTATAATGGGTAAATACAAAAGAGAGATTGTATATTTCAGTAAGAATTTGTTGGGTCCAATGACTGGAATTATGAAGTTTATATCAAAATTTATAGGCTTCCTTTTATCAAACAAACCAACAAAATATGAATTCAATTGATGTTACTTATCAAAATTAGTACGAAAAATGTTTACACAAAAACCTCTGAAACACAATGTGAAATCCAAGCCATTTGATCAGTTCTACGACCTCGAAGGAGGCGGATGACCCAGCGCGTGCGCAGGCCCGGTGCGCGCGCGCGCACAATGCAGCGGAAGACGCCTCGCCGCCCCGCCAGATGGCGCTGCCCGCCATCTTGAACTTCTATCGAACACCATTTTATTGACCTCACCCATCATACAGTACTGACACCTTTGACTTTGATTTTTTTTAAGTTCTCGGATATCGGAATTGAGTAGGTTCCATTTAGCCCACTATCTTAAAGATCGAATTCCTCTACCGAATAGGTTCCATTTTAATTGATCTCACTCATTGTACGGAACTGACACCTTTGATTTTGATTTCTAAAAATTCTTCAAATTGAGAAACTTGTCTATTTATAAGGACTATAGTAAAAAATTTGAACACATTTTATTGACGTCAGCGATGGTGACGTCTGTAAAATGTTAAATAATAATTATGATGATACAGCACCACTATTAGTATTTGCTAAATGGTCTATGTACAGCACTGACGACTTTGACTTTTTAAGTTCTCTAATATTTTAGTAACGACTAGCGTCTGATAAATAGGATTAAAATGGCCCAAAACAGATTGCATGAAGTACTAAAGACGACTAGTAATTAGTAGTTAAATCAATGAAAATGTTTTCATCGTGGATAATGATTTCGAGCTTATGACGTGTAGGCAGAACATGCGACACGTATGAAAGCGATAATGAGGACATAGCGATCGACGATTCAAGTTATGAAGTCTATATGAAGCGAACACATGAGTTGCAGTCAGTTGGATTGGTTGATTTAAATAACGATTGAGAAATAAATAATTATCACGATTGTAATCTCTGTTTGTCACTGCCTGCAAATAATTCACATCAAGTAGGGCTCTACCACGCAAGTGCAGTCAGCATCGCAATCAGCCCCATCTAGCAGATGGATGCGACACATTGCCACTTCTTTATGGCACAAATAAAAACTTACCAAAGAAAGACAGCAATGTGTCACACACATCCATCCGTCAAATGAAGCCAATAGCAATGGCAATTTTTTATAGTTAGTCAATATAGAAAATAATGAATATTTTCGAATTCGACTCAATACGATAATGATTGAAACTAATATCGTTACTTTTTTGAACGATTGTCTCAGTGTTAACAGCAGACAACTTTATAACTTCGGAAAAGCCGGAGAAGTTGTCAGTTTTTTATTTATGTTTTTGATAAAGAATTGACTGCACTGCGTGTTTTATTAAACTTAAATTAAACATTAGAATAGAAAAAATAGAATAGATCTTTATTGTGTATTAACATAATGATATCTAATAATAGTAAATAGAGCTTAGGCAGAGTCCAGCAAAGCAATATTGAAAAACTCATACGACTCTATACACAAGACTAGATTAATTCCATGTTGGCATCAACATCATCAAGTAATAATTGAAAAATAACAATTTCGGGTTCAAGTTCAATTTGGTAATTGAGGTGAATGAATATGAAACTGAAAGTAAGATGCAATTAAATATTAATGGACTTGAATTATGTCAGTAATCGACAAGTTAGCAACGTTTATATTTGGGAATGCATAACCACCTAGATTTTAATAAAACTTAGAAACAGAACCAGTTTTAACCCTCGGCACGCGCTGACACACACAGATAAGAACACGCGCCAAATTGCGTCGTAATGAATGAGTCTAAAATAATCCATACAATACACACATCTTGTATTACACTTTTGTATGGAGAGGAAGTAGGAAGGCAGCTGGTCTGACTTGTTTTCTTGTAATGATGGTCTGGAGTGCATTGCTTTTGTGCGTATGTCCTGTCGCGTGCCTCGGGTATTATTTGCCGTAAGTGGGTGGAAAAGGTGTTCTGTACCGTTCGCCTTAAGACGCGCGAGGGTTGCATATGGAGTGTAGTATGACGAATTTAATTATGATCTACGAACGAAAGATGTGTTAAGATTTTTTCAAAGATTATTTGAGGTGCTTGTTTAACGGTAGATTTTAGTATTGCATACTTTTCCTATGAATCAGCTGCGAAAATGTTATTGATTTTATCGTGACAATTATATAAGGTATGGTCTTGTATTTAAGTAGCTGCTTATATCGGTATGTTTCTAGTCATGAAGGATTTCTTGTTATTTTTTAGCTTGGGTTGGTTTTGGTGGAGATTACATATTCAGTTACGTGATTATAATTTTACGTGGAATTCTGTTCCAACTCTAACTAGATAAAGTTGTTGGAAACCTCTAGAAATTACAAAAATAGCAAAAAAGTCGTCATAAATAAACATAATCCACCTTTGATAAAATTATTGTTATTGTGAGCTTCAATATTTATCAGAACTATCATCATACTGGTTACGTCACAGTGTATGGATGCCGATCAAGGCTGGAGATACGGTATTATATTATACATTGTCTTATCAGTTCTTATCGCTTAATAAAACCGGTATTATTTTAGAGTTAAAACTATTTTTACACGCTTAAGGGATTTTGATAAAAGGAATTAAAATCGGTTTGCCATCGGCATAGATATAGGTAATTCTTCATTGTGCTTAAACATTGTCTTTGGTCTCAGCTATAGCTTCTAGTATTTTATGTAGGTACGATTGATTTGAAAAAAATATTCTTGACGAAAATGTGACGATTTGAATCAAAATACATTTTAAAACTAACCATTTTTGATTCCATCATCATCATCACTATAATTGTCAGCCGCAAGACGAAGTCCATCGTCGTCACCATGATCGGTCCTTCGCGGCCCGCATCAAGCAGCTTTTCGCGACCTTGTCTCGGGAGCTACCCGCGGAGCGACCCGTGCGCGGTTTGCTTTTCTAACCTTTCTGTCTCGTGTGAACCAATGGCCTTTGCCATTGGTTCTGGTGTGAAGAACCAATGGCAAAGGCCATTGGTTCTTCACACTATGTGTTCCGCCGTGTGTGGATTCAGCTGAGAAATTCTCCAAGCGTTGTCGGTGTTCTTTAAACTAACATTTAACATCTTGAATGTAGTAATTGAGAAAAAGTAAGATATAAAATTCGAACCTCAAATTAATTAATGGTCTGGTATTGAAAGTAAAGCTTCATTTTCGTGATAGACAAAGTTTAGGATAATTGATCACTCGAGGTGTCTTTAGGGTAAATAAGTGAAATTTCCTTCGCAATTTACTGTACCGCCCTCCAGTACTTGGTGGTGCCAGTCAGACATTTAGTAATCAGATTCGTTGAATTTTATTCCCTTGTATTTCTGCATATTATAATAAAATTGTAAATTACAGTGAAGATAACGGGTGTAACAAGACACTCAACGAAGCCGAAGTCCACGCATTCCGCTCATCATCAGGATCATTTTTGCCTTTTAGACTATACCTGGGAAACCAAATAGCTACGAAGTTATTGAAGGTCAAAGTCAATAATGTTTTTTCAAAATTTTAAGGAATCTTATTTTATTCGTTATTTCCTATTTTTTGTCTACAGAAACATTATCAAAATTGTATGTATTTTGTAACAAACAATGGCTTGAAAACGTCATCACTCAATGTATTTCATGAGCACGCACATAAACGTTGCCTTTCAACTCGACAGACGCGGTCTTTTGTATGCGTTACATTGCGTGGTAATGTATGCAATGCTTTTTTAGCACCTCTTTTCGTATTTCCGAGAGTCTAACTTAAAATCTGGTGCATTTTTCATCTTGAAACGCTAACTAGAACAAAGTCCACGCGGACGAAGTCGCGGACGGCCGCTAGTAAAGATATAAAGTCATCTATCAGGTAAATTAACTGGTACTTAACCGGAATCTGTGAAACTGGCTGTTTCTCAGTTAAATGTAGCCAATACTGATTATTTATTTATTTATTTATTTATTATCAGACACAGTGCAATACATTTTTTATTTTACAAAAAAGTACTATTTAAACCTCTAGAGATAAAAAATAATTTGCAATTTAATTTGTTACAGGAAAAGAAGAAGATGGCGAACCTTCAGCAAATAATGACGACAATAGATGTTCAGGTCAGTGAGAGTATAATAGTTTAAGTTTATGGTCAACAATGACTTATGTCTTGATTTTCTTATATTTTAAAACATCATGAAATGAAATACAATTTTACATTACAATTTTTAAGTATTTCATTTTAACCTTAGAAATGTCGGAGACAGAGAAGGGTCTCCAACAAGTGGCGACCGTGACAGGTGAGACCATAAACTTAATATTTTTCTATGTCTATGGGTGAGACATTTACATTCCCATCGATCTGTTTAATCACTGGTCTATATTTGAACCGAGTTGCATTGCATACAATGATTCAGTAGCAATTACTTATTCTAGGAATCAATTTGAAATATTTTTTACGTCTTTACAGTAATGTAGATATAAAAATGTTAGTAAATCGTCATAACTTGGAAATAATTATCATTCTGGTTATAACCGGACTTATATCAGTGTTCTATCATGTCGTAAGAAAGTGATACGTTTTGATGCATCTATCAGATTGAATAATATATTGAAAAAGTATAGTGCATTTCTAATTGTTTTGACTTTCATTCGGCGTAATTAAAAAAAGCTGTTCTTTTGATTGATTTATTGGTTTGATAGGTCGATTGAGTTTTAAATGAATTAATTAATTCAGTTACATACAATAATCATAATTTATGATATCCAAGGTTACGCCATTAATCAATATTAATTATCATGTTTTCACTGTGTGTGTAATCGTTTAGAATTTTGAGCGAAAGACGATTACGTTTATCGAATACGTTTTTTGTCTTATCTCACATATCTGTGGTGTAAGATAATAGACGATTTATTGTTAGTGATGAGCAAGTGTTCAATGGTTAATAGACGTTTGTTTTGGGACTATATAAAATTCCTAGTGACCTTTTACGCGTTGCCTTCAGATTGGGATAAATGTTGACATCCGGCATAATATTTCTGATTGAACCAGTTTTATGGTATGTTTTATTTGTTTATTTATCATATAAACTAAGAAATCGTTTAAATTATAACTTCCTATGTTTATACTTAAGTTATCGAGTTGAAACTTCAAAGGGGTGGTGGTAATAGTGGGTATTCTATTGAAACTTCAATAGACTACCTACACATAAGGAAGAATTAACAACTTATGGACGTAGGCAAAAGTAGAAGGCAGAAGCCATATTTTATTGCTGTAAGTGGTTGTGCGTATAGTCTTTTTCTTAAAGTTATGGCATCACTGATTTGCAACTATTTACTTTCTAAAAAATTCCAAGAAAGACTAATGATAAATCATTATCAAATTCAGACAATTCAGACAGACGGTCAAAAATCATATTTTTAGGATCCGTCTAGAATCAACACTTTTATTATTACTTATGACTATGAGTAACACTATGCGAAATTTATAACTTTTATAATCGTAACGTAATCGTTTTATCGCCTTCGCCTTTTATCTAACAAAGGTTTAGTATTCGAAACAAATCGAAATAACCGAAAAATACAGGATTATGATAAAGATGAAAGAAACAAAAAGAACTGATACGTGCAATATACAATATAGTTAATTCGATTACCTATCTATCCATTTCACTGACGCAAACGACGCGACGGAACGTTTATTTGCTCATATTTTTATTATAATATAATTATTATTTGTCTGATTGCTTATAATTCAACATTGTTTTATTGTTGATAATGGCAATGACGTTGTTATAAAATGCTCAGCGACATTTTGTTTCTAAAACGATTGCTAGAACAGGATTCCAAATCAAAGATTTATATTATGACACAAATAGCAACATAAAGTACGTTTTCTCATATAAATATGAGAAAACGTGCGCCGACACAAATAATAAAATATAAATGGGTTCTTTACATTATTTTATTAATTTTATCGAAGGAACTGATACTCGCAAAAACCCTTTCACTTATGTATGAGATATGAAATGACATTGATTCGAATAGAAATAGAAAGGTGAGCCTATAACCGTTTGATTTGAATAACTTATGTTTTAACTAAAACCATAAATAACTAGTAAACAACTAGTAATATAAGATGCAGATCCAATCTTTTTATTCTCTTTCTTTAAACAAAGAAGAAGAAAGCATAAACATCTTATTTACTTATTTTTAACTGGTTGTAATTTTTTAAACCGTATCGCTCCATAGTGTGTCATATTCATGGAAATCGATTTATGCAATATCTCGATTTATATCATGACCATGATTTGTCTCGGTTTCTCGTTAAAGTCGGTTTTGTCTTTCACGACATCTAAATTGTTTTGGACACAGTATTAATTTTTTATGCTTATTAAAGGCATATTCTTACATTTTATTTAATGCAGGTAATTTGGACGTTGCATTTTGATTCTCAATAGAAATTCTTCTTGGACTTTGAAACATATTTAGGAACTGAACTCTGTATTAGGTAACATGGGCAATATGCCGCCAAAACTCAGATTCACCTTAAAAGATACTCCGTGTTATTACAAAAGATTTTAAAACACTGTTTAACTAAACCCATGATTAAATGTGATGCTGTCACTTTTTGACAATATTTTAGAAAAAAAAACAATTTTTGCTTATTCCGAAAATGTTTTTCTTTGTTTATTTGACTGATTTAGAACGACGAATAAAAAGAACGACTACTTGTATTAAATTAAGTATTTCTTAGATACTTGCTCCTTTAACACAGGATTGTAATTTTTTTTCCAATTCATTACCTATTACAATAAGGTTTTGTAAGAAATAGATTTGCATAAAATATGGTACATTGAGAAATAGATTCTCAATGTACCAAATTATGCAAACAAATTATCTTTATCTTATCTTTATTTATTTTTTATTTTATTAAAAAATTACAAAGGTCTTAAAATTAAGATATTTAAGCTAACAATGTGACAAAAACCAGTATTGGTTTGTCCGCACACTGTCACTCGCTTTTTACGCTCACATAGTTATACATTTTATAAGAAAGAAAAAATAATGTAGTCAAGCAATGTAAACAAGTATCACAATTACCCACAAAATAGTGCTCCTACTGCAGGCACAGCGCTGCCGAGCCACACGCGTAGTATTTGATTACGGGGTGATTGTGTTAATTTTTGAATAAATGTAATTTTATAACTTTTTTATTATAATGTATAATATAGGTATTACTTGTTAATAATAATTTATATATATACATATAGATATTATATTGAATGGTTATTTTTAGATAAAAAAATATTCTTTTTTTAATTTGTTTTTAATGTTTGATTCATTGATTTGTTTTTTTATCGTTGACGGAAGGTCAGGTGACGTTAGTTTAGGTATTTGGTATTGTAATAGTTGTTTGCCGTAGAGATTGTTATAACAATAACAAGGTACTTTCAGTTTAACATTAGCCGCACTACGAGTTGGATAGTTACTGGTAACAACATTTTGATATTCATCGTTAAAGAATTGCTCAATTAATAGAATATACTTGACTTGGTGGAGTAAAAAAACCAGTTGTTTAAAACTAAAATAATAATTACATACATTTATTCAAACAAACAATCTATAACATAGTTAAGTTAAACATCATCATTTACAATTATTTATTCTTATTCGTTATCGCTAAGTAGGATATCAATTCAAAGATAACAAAAAAATATTTTTGGAAATTCCGATTTTTTTTGATGAATTATATATACATTTATATCTTATTTGTTATCGCTAAGTATATTCAAAGATAACAAAATATATTTTTTGGTAATTTCGTTTTTTATTTACTGTATAATAGAGAAATGTTGTCATACAAAATTTTATAGCTAATAAATAACTTACCGAACGCATTTTTATAAATTTCATCGACTGCCGCGAAAACAGAAAATGCACCAATTTATGGCAATGCCTAAACTGTTGTTAGTGCCAATTTCCTCATGTTTCATTTCAGACAGTAAAATCGAAGTGTTTTACAGTTTGTCAGTTCAATAAATCTTAGCGCAGGGCTGTGTTATTATGATTTTAATTAGGCAGCGTGTCGAATGGCGACGACATAAAGCACTCGAGGAGGCGCTTATTATCGGCGCAGGCGTGCCGCTCGCCGCATTCCGGTCGCACTGACCCGGGGCAATTATTGCAATACATTGATGGAGGTAGCCGCGGAAGAGATTGAATACGTAGCTTTATAGCATTGACCCGTATCAACAGCAAGTATATTAATAGACCTGATAAATTATCATATTTATTCTATTGATAGTTAATGTACATAAGTAAGTACTAAATACATAAGGGAGGCGCGTGCAACAGTTTTTTACAAGTGCCACCACCAATTAGGAGCAATAGCAAACCCATTGGTTTGAGTGCCATCATTATCAAAGGAATCTCAATCAAATATCCCTATTATAACTTTGTTATAAGGTCTATATTTCTTTAGCTGCGTCAACGGTTTTTGGAGATAAGTGGAGTGAGCAGTCTTGGAGGGCCTATGGGGTTGGGACATAGTTAAAGCGTTTAGGTCGAGAGTCCTGGAGTGCCTTTAGCCTCTTGTGGGGTCTATCGTTTGGGATATTTGTGTGTGAGCTATTTTATCAATCCGAAGGGGAGTGACGTTTTGACAACCCTAGGCGAAACGAGCTGGAAAATTATTGTTATGTTACGTAAATTAGAAATTACTTAGTATGTATTAAAATATCAATTTTATCTTTTTTGTAAACGAAATTAAGCGCACCCATTATCGTGGCACGTAAAATAATTCTCTAATCTCAGACACATATAGGTACAAAGCATCACACGCATCTTTAGTGTACTCTCAGTTCTCGCTTGATTCGCAATAGTTTAGTACCCGTAATGAACAAAATAAGTTACAGATATTATATGTTTATTCCGGTACCAACAAAACGTAGAACAATAGCCAATTTACACAGTCATTCCGACCACGTATCAAGCACTTAAAGTTAAATATAAGCGTAAATGTGGTCTTTGAGCCCTACGAACATACCACAAATAATGACTGCGTAAAACCGACCAAGTGTGGACGCCTTGATTGGATAACTATTTTGAATGACTGAAGAGAACGAAGGGTCTTCAACTGCATGCTCAAAATATGGCTTAAACTGAGTAGCAAAAAGCATGGTAGCAACAAACATTCTCTATTTTTTGACGGTATTTGTCCACCGCTGCTGTCACATAAGATGTCGTCATAAGGCGAGTTAACGGCGGCGTAAATTGGGAATGCTTATTCATAGCGAAGGTATTTGGGACTCGTCAGGGCCCTACTCAATAAATTTCCTACTAAGACGTCGTCGGGTGGACAAACGGCTGACAAAAAATAGAAGGGTTGTTGCTACTATTTTTGCTTCTCAATTTCAGCCATATTTTGAGCATGAAGGTTGAAATTAAAAAAATAAAGTGAAAGCACCTTGTATATGTACCCTGACCGGGAGCATTCGCCTGTTATGTAAAGATTCGATCATCATATCACTCTACGATAGCTACAAGCTCTATTAGGATAATACCTACCTAATACAATAAAATGTATAATACATAAAGGGTAGAGTAATTCTCCTTTCTTAGCAATAAAAATAGCTCGTATATAAAGAATATTCAAAAACCATTATAAATGATCGAGTCAATCGCTTCCCATGTTCAAACATAATGCCGTAAACTCTCACATAAACTGTGTCCATTGTTTTATTCTTTGTTCTTTTTGTTTGAACCCTTTTGTTCGGCGGAGTGCGGAACCCAGTAGGGAGATTCCCGTTCTATAAACGGAACGTTTTGTATGATGTATGATTCAATTGTAGAATAACAGCTTAAAAGTGTTCACATGGTTTATTAGATTGATCAATGATATTTATATCTGAGAATTTTGTAAAATGTAAAGCATTCCTAAGTATTATTAGATAATCGCTATGTTGTTAGCTACGTAGCCAAATTATATTGATAAGTATGGAAAATAACTAACTTACGGCCGATTTAGATAATCTATCTTTAGTAAGTGATATTACTATGGATCTGTTACTAGGCAACTGTTCTTATTTCCTGTCATTTAACAGAAATATCTAGGCAACAAATCTTTAGTAACTACTGCTCCACCTGCGTCTTAATGCGTAGCCTAACACGTTAATCTATGTGGCTATCACTTTAACGTGTTAATTTACAAACGAAAGTACTAAAAATATATAATGCCCTAACTAACGCGTAGTTGGACATTATACCATTAACGTTAACGCAGGTGGAGCCGTAGCATTTGGATAGGTTATTGAAATCGGCCGTAAGTGACGTTTTCTCATACTTTATGAATTTTCTAGTGATGTAGCTGGCAAAATTGTTATGGTTACTATGACTTGACTATATTACTGTCGCAGGTACTTAATCAAGAGCTAAACAGTCACCAACAATAATCGCAAAACATGTAGACAGCTGTCTACGACGTTCATCCACGTCTTGACGACTATATACCAAGGTCACTGTGATTGCGGTATGGTTGGCGACCACCCACGTTTTATCCTTACATAATAATGTATGAAATACCGCCGCAACATCAAATTAAACGCATCGTGCTGTGATAATAAGCCATTCAGTCGGACAGCACAGTTGCCCGTAGTTGTTTGCGAAACATGATTATCCGGACCGCAACGCACGTGTCTCCGAGAGGTAGTGTTGGGTTGGGTTGGGATGCAAGGTTAAAAATTGTCGATAAATATTATTTTTATTGATTTGCATCTGGTATTGAAGTATTGGAAAAATAATCTTATTGTCTTTAATTAGTCTTTAATTACGAGTAACAATTAAATATTAACTAAAATGGTGACTAGTTGTTTTTTTCTACTTTATAATTTAAATTATTATTTATATAAAATAGCATCGTATATGACAAACAATCTAAAATTGAAAATAACTTTTTTGTTTCAACTTTATGACAACAAAATTTCCTCAAAATAAATGCAATGTAATTGAAGTAAACGTATAAACTGTTGCAACAAAAAATGAAAATAAAAATCAGTGATTTTGCCCTTTCTGAGAAACCAAGTTAGAAGTTTAAATTAAATTTCTTAAAATGTTATTATTTTATTTTATTTTTATTTCTAGGAAGGCCAACAGCACCAAACAATAATAAATAATGTGAATTGCAATAAATAGCCAATTAAAGCCAATTCTCGTTGATATCGATTTAATTAAGAAGTACTACTGTAAGAACCTAAAAATAAACTTTGAGCGGCTTAGGGATGGCAAGACCATTAGTTAAATACGTACACTTTAATGGATTTAGAATCAGTGTAACTATGATGCATAGTGCGCTCTTAGGTCTAAACTCTGGTACGTCAAGGGCAAATAAATATAATAAAATGCTAACGTTACAATCAGCGATACGGAATCAAGTCATCACTAAACCCGGTCCGAGCGCCGCCCGCGCCCTCTGCCGCGGGCTATGTGAAATTAATTTCAAGCCACTGCCGGATTTGTATACTTTGCTTGTATCCGATATTACATGCAGAACGAAGTAACTGACTTTTGAAAAGGAGTATGTATATGAAAGGTAATTTGTTAATACTGCTTGTGGAAGATTAATTAGGAAAGTTTGGCGTCACAATTTTGTATTTTTTCATTTACTTATAGTTTGTTTAATTATTAAAACATGTCTAGGCAATTGCAAATTCCTTTAGTGACGTAGCTTGGAAATAATAATTTTCAATAAAGAATAAAATTTATCAGGCAGTAAATTGAAGCTGTCATTAAGTGATAAATTGATTTTTTATCAAATGATAAAAACAGATCTTCATTGATATTGATACGTAACTGTATTGATGTCGCAAACGATACCGTCTGCTGTAGTACAGAGAACGCCATATCAAGCTAATACATTAAATATTTTTTTTACGTATATCCACTCTGGTTTATCAATATTTTGTGCAGTACTTCAAGAAAATGATTAAATGAATATGTAATTATACATTAATAAAATCACCATTTCAATTAAATGTATAAAACAAATACAAAATATAACTTAACTGTGTTCAACATATGCCAGTTACGTAGTTATTAATTAGGAGTGTAAACTGCTGGAGGATGTTTGCTCGCCTGCCTCGGCTGGCGTATTGTCCACAGATACCTTTATCTACAGTTTGCAACTCAAATGTTATCCCAATACATTTTTTATTAGCTTGAGAAGGGTGACTATGAGAAAATAATGTTTATATTAAAAACATAATCAGATATTGCGAGAAATGTAAAATTAAATTTTATAGTAGCAAGTCTAAAAAGGGCTATGAAAGTCGTTTGCTTTTATTTTTAAATTAATAAAGTGGAAAAACTCCATGAAAAATCTCGACATTTCGTAGCAACAATAGAACTAAATGTTACCGATGGCCTGACAGCCACCTCCGCTCCGCCTACGCGCTACGTCGTAGCTCGTAGACACAGATCGATTTGCGGCTACAAGTGACAAAGTTTTTCAAGATGGCGCCGCCCCCCTATGGGGGGGATGCTCATATTTTTTACTGTCGCCGGGGTGAGCAGTGGAGCCGATCGGTACAGCGGTCTCCACTCGGCCTCTTAAAAGCCTCCTCCTAACCTCTCTGAGGAGCGTGCGAGGGGAATGCGTTCAGAATACACGTGTCTGCGTTTTATGTCTGTGAATGGCAATTTCTCTTTGAGCTTTGTGATGTGCGATATCGTAGGTATATATGTAGGTGCCAGGTTTGCCCCTAACTTCGGTTTTGAAAGACGTCTCAAAGAGGGTACGGTTACCACACCTCTTTTAAAAGCTGATTTTATACCAATTCATTTTAAATTTTACTATGCAATCGCAGCTCAACTAGCTAGCTACATGTTATGAAATAACAATTTGAACTGGTCAACATTTTCACGTGAACAGAAAAGTTTGACTAGTTTATGGGTTTCTCGTACAATATATAATGAAGAACATTATTACGCATGTATGTAATATGTTACTAATAAGTATATGAGATTAATATTTGTAACCTTGATGACGTACTCATTCTATCATTCGAGGACGTATGATCACAAATTATATAGGTAACGCAGTAATGTTTAATAAAACTAATTTTAATAAAATTAACAAATTGAAATTATCAATAACGTTTTATAAAAATACCCGTTTGCATTAATGTGAAGTAATTATGATAAATCCATAATGAAACATAAACAAACGTCTAGGCAACTTTCCATACTTAAGATGTTACTTAAGTTTGCTTGTTGAACTGAAAACGATTATTACTTTGAGCCATTGTCACTTCCCCTCATAACATGACTTTTATTGTCATTTAAATGATAATCACTAAAAAGGATTTGGGAGGAATTATTATTCACGTCACTGGCTTGACAATAAAGATACGCCCTGTGGCTACTCTTTGTGTTTTTACCGACTTTAAGTCTTTGCAATAAGGTTGAGTTTAGTTGGTTCGGTAGCTGTTTTAAGGATGAAATAAAAGGTAAGAACACCTATGGGTCTCTGCAGGTGTCCATACAAATCGTACCATGTAATGTCTGAGCTATTCTACTGATTGAATCATAAATGTTCTATGTGCGAAACTCTATCTGACTCAACTGAGCTAAGGAGTTTTGTTAACAATCAATAAGTATTTATGTGAATGCGTTTGTAAAACTTGTTATGACTTTATGTGAGCTTATACGGCGTGTTTGAGTTTGATCTAGTAAAGATCCCGTCGATCATATATTTTGGTATGTTTAATAAAATATTTTCAATGAATTTAAAAAGCTTCTGAAAACCAGTAAATCAAAACCAATAATGGACTAAAAATATAAAGTGGTTTGAATAATTTTTCGTAAAATATACTTCGAATGATATGTACAGTCAGCAGCACATCAGACTATACATGTTGACCTTTATGCCTTTATGCCGTACGTAATAAAAGCTGTATTCGTAGTTTAACTGTTTAACCTAGCGTGCTGTCGTGCGTACTTAAGTAATATCCTCATATCCAACCTCAAGAAACATTTTTTTTAAATATAAAACAAGTGGCTGAAATGTATGTGATATGTTTTAATTTTAAAATCGGCTCCACCATAAGTACAAAAAAGATGACGTTGTAACTTCTCCTATAAGGGAGTTTTTTTTAAACTGCGGATGAAAAATATTGTTTTGACCTCAAGTAAGTATACTTGTGCCAAACGGTTATCCTGTGCATCGATATGTAAGGTTTTTTGCGTACACCTAGTACTATAGTGAGTTGTTACCTGAGGCAACTTGCCTTAATCATATGAATAAATCCTAAATTATGGACTTCTAAATTCTCAAAAGTGCAAATATATCCCTTTATATTTATTGTACTAGTATTTTACTATTTGAAAAAGTAACAATTTCAAGAACCGTTACATTTGGTACAGAGTGTTAGATATTTATTTTAGATCATTATTATTATTTAGCTTTATTTCATCCCTTACATGTTGGATTTATAATAGATAAGATATTTAATTGTAATAAATTATTTCCAACGAGATAATAATCTACAACAATTGGCGTTGATTAACGCCATTTTATGTTTCCGCGAATCTGAAAAAAATTAACCCTCTCGTGTCAAAGGTCAAGGGAAAGATTCAACCCTTGACATCTTCATAAAGACAGGTAGGAATTGTCGAAAGACAAGATGTACGTTCCAATGCCATTGACAGAGAAAGGGTTCCGAAATTAGCGTTACATTCAAATCGGTGTGACACCACGGTTATCATAACGAACCGTGCGAAATCCTTAACAATGGTTTGAGCAAAAAAAGGTATTTTTACGAAAAAGTAAAAAAAATGCGGAGCGGAAGGGTGACGGCGTGGCGTGACCCTCAATGTGTCTTTATGATACAGTTCGTCACGTTTTTATAGCAGCGTTAGGGTTAAAAATAAAAAAAAATATGGACGGTTTTTAGGCTCAGTTAACGTTAAAATAAATGTTTTTTTAACTGTTATTGTAAACTTGTCTAAAACAACATAAGGAAATAATATTTAAATGTCTACAGAACTATAAATCATTATATGTAAAGTAACGAGTTTCACACGAACTAATTGAAAATTATAGCATTTCAATAATTCCCAATCATCATAATAATTTCACGGTAATAGCTAAAGTGGTCTGCGAAAATAATCCGTTTGAAAAGGTTTTGTTATTCGTGTACGATTTTATCAGGCCATCCTTTGTCCTTCTGGGCTCTGGGGTAGAAAACAATTGAGGTACATAATCGTGACTTCGAAATATCCGGATGCCTTTATAACCTCAAGGGTCGTATCAAGGGAGTAGCGTTTTGTTTTCCGCGTCTAACGAATATAGGGTATGATGAAGTTTTGATGTGAAAATTAACTTATTTTGATGGCCCAGTGATTTAATGTCGATTATGGCGTTCATGTAAGCTACTATACCACACTTAGAATCAAATCTGTATGATCTGCTTCCTAATTGTGTAACTCCAGCATCGATCACAATTGCAAACATTTTGTACAGTGTGCATCAATTGCTGGGGCAATATTTATCAGTATCAAAATAGTACGGTAAGCAACGAAAGTCGTTTACTTTTAAGGACTTTATCGTAGCAACTTATGACTTTCGATTAATCTTTAAAAAAGTGAGATATCTGTCAAAAAAGTATCTATGACGCGACTTTCATAGCTGACGTACTAACTTGCTTACAGCTATAAAACTTAAAAAAAGATGAACCTACTCGTAGCTTGATTTTTTTTATCTCTGTTATATATAAATAACCTATCTTTGTTAATAAGTTCATTATTTGACATAGAGTTTTTTTCTACAGAAATAAAAACACACTGTACATTACATTACATTACAACCAAGAAGTAGAGCATTAATTTAACTCAAACTTTTGTTTATTGACGATTTCTTTGCTAGATACTCGACTTTCATGTTGTTCATGAAAACAAACCTGTAATGTACCCTAAAGTTTTTTAATAAAGCTCATATTTGCTAGTCAATACATTCCATTGGGCAGGGGTACAGAAGAATAGATATGGGGTCGGACTAAGATTCTTTTGATTGTGAAACTCGTAACGGACCCTAACGTATATTTGGACAGCAACCTGAGATTTCTGAAGTGGTCCCGTGGTTTATAATTACGATAATTTGCTGGCAGATGAAGAAATCTAAATTAACGATAGAGTGTAAAAATATTTTTAGCGTGTGAAGGTATTGAATGGTATAGTCTATCTTCGCAAACTTTTCATTATTCTCCCCTTTGATCAAGAATACCCTAGATGTCCGGTCAGAGTCTCAAAAATGGCACCTCAAATAGCATCCCACTTACAAACTGGGCGCTTATTTTTCACGAACTAAGTGATAATAGATATGTTTTTGTACAAAATAAGCTTATTTTGTACAAAATAAGAGGTGATTATGTACAAAATAAGCGCCAAGTTTGTTAGTGGAACGCTATTGGAGGTGCCATTTTTGCGTACTGTTTTAGTTTAGGAAGCGTTATCTAAGATATTCTTGATCGAAGATTCACCCCAACCAATAGGATATTTGTGCATGAAATTCATTTCACTTTGCTATGAATCTCAAAAAAAAAAAATCAAAAAACACGAAAATTAAGACAATAATACTTGGATAATTGCATGGAAGTATTTTTCACATAAATGTAAATAAAACTAGAATGCAAAAGAGTTATAAGTATAAAAGACTTTTGTTACGTATTGGTATGTGCATGTTGGATATTCATTTTGCAATCGGAGGCACACTCGGGCGACCGTCTGCACATTTTTATTAAAAACGTGATGAGTAACACGTGATATATGAGCTCATTCGTTTTGTTAACGCGATTCACGAATAGAACCCAGTGTTGACAAACTTTTTTGTATTGCATTATATTATTAGGATTTAAAAAAACTTATATAGCGTTGTTACGTGTTAAGACTGTCATTTGTTATATAAGCTATTCAGTAATCAGTATCTTTGCTATGGCTATGTGTGTAGACTGTCATCTGACAGTTTGTTAGTGAGGACAACATAGGGCAACTTCTTCAATGAAGGAACACCCTATACTCGTTTTAAGATGTACTTATATACTTTTGATTTGCTAAGTAATCTTTGTTTCTCAGTAACCAGAGGTTGTATAAATGAATTAACAATGAACATTCAACTAGCTACATCGCTATTTTTTATTTATAGATTCGTAATAATCTCTTATAATCCATTATTCGCGCTTAGACATATGATATTACGGATATTATCAATAATATTGATAAAGTTTTATCTTACTCGTGTTAACATTACTCAAAGGTCATTGATATTTTTCATATTGATCTGCCATAAGTAAATTTTATAGAACAAAATGTTTGGTGAGCATGTTTTTAATTTAAAAAAACCAAAAACATATACCCTAAAGTAATAATACAAGAATGCTAGCAGTCCTTACTAAACCGTCAAAAAATATGCAAATTCTTAGTTTCCTGTTAATATTTGAGTGATAGACCTAAATGAAATATAAGTACAGTAGCATCGCTCAGACTCCTATTAGAATATTTAAATTATTATTTAAATATTGTTACATACAGCTAGAAACAACGAAAATCCTTAAATTCCGCATCCCGTAGCGTCTGCGATGGTCGGATGCCTCGCAGAGAGACGTCGGAAAAATATCGTTTTAAAATTCGTGCAATTTTTCAATGATCATGCACGAATTCAATGCGGGCTTGATTTACGGCGAGCGCCATATCTGTTTGACTTATTTCATTATGCATGTGTTGAACCTGTATGTATATGTAACATTTCAGATTTTTAAAAGAAAAATCTGATAGTAAGTACTTAACTACTGTGTTTTGGTTGATATGGTGGGTTGCATTACGAAACGCGCAGCCTTGCTATTAGCCGAAACAAAAGTTTATTTACAATCAAATTATTTAAAAAAAATCTCCACTGCTGGGATCTTCCTACGTGTGGATAAGAAGAATGGGTCCATAGTTCACCATGCGGGCCCAATGCGGATTTTAAAATCTCATAAGTCTTGTCTTAAGTGACAGTGATACATCAATGATTACTAAACAGTGTCACACACAGGTGTGACTGCGTGGGATTTCAACTAATATAGTGCATATTAAATCTGCTCAGTGTTGCCATCCTACCACGACATTAACAGCTGTAATTACCGCGACTGTGACGTCACTGCCTGTGACATTCGCGAGATCCTTTGATGTCGCCGATCGGCGGGTACGTTTGATGTTGCGTTTCGATATTGAATGAGATTTATAGGGTGTTAGCTTTGTGATTGGACGTTGTGCATTACCGAGGTATTAGTAATTATGTCACCTTGCAAATTTAATTATTTAACTTTGATTGACCAATAAAATACAGTAATCATTGTTCATCTTCAGTTGCAAACCCAATGATATTTAATACTCGATAGCAGATTAATGTTTTACTAATATTTAGCTAAACTGATTTTAATAATATATAGTTTTAAGGATAAGTAATAAATAACGTGAGTCTATGAAAGTTTTTGTGTGTGTACTTATTTGCTTTCATTTGGTTTTTTATTTGATATTGTATATATTTTCCTGTATTTCCATACCTTTGCAACTGTCGTGGTTATTAGCTAGTTACAATAATATTATTTTGTAATGTTGGCTTTTGTATTGGATACAATGCATTTCCAAAAAGATAAATAAAACCTCTTTAAAAAAAGAAATAAATCAATTAGGCACGTCAAGGGATATCTCATTGAAATAAATAAAACTCTATGTTTGACTGACAACCCTGGTGGTTACGAAATGAGTAAAAAAGTTTGTAACGTTAAATTGAAAATATTGTCACAGAGAGAAACTTATTGGAAAGCGGCCGGCGATCGCGGCGAGTGTCAATGAAACCTCACTGACAGAAAGAAAATTAGGATGTGTGACGTCAACGTTTCAAAACCAGCTACTCTTTCGATAGGGAGCAGCGACGCGACTGAGCGTCCCTATGTACGACGATGACTATATCGAGTTCAATTTTCGAAATCCAAATTATTATTATTTTTCTTTACTAACTTCTTGTACGTGTAATTTTTTAAAAATTACACCGTTATCAAATTTTAGTTGCTATGTATAACTTTATCTATTGTAGTGCGTTACCTACTTTTCTTTGCATTTATTTTATATTTTTGCGCACTACTCTGAGCTTTTAAACTAAGTTTTGATTTTCTAGTTCAGTTCTCTGTAAACAATCATTGAAAATCCAGGGCACAAAACAAAAAAAATAATATTCCCAATTTTGTTTCGGGATCAAAAGCCAATAGGTACTCAAACGGAGGAAATTGAATAAATCATTCAAAAGCTCAATTTTAAAATCAACTTTTCCCCTAAGTCTAAACAGTGTCTCAAACCCTCTGCTAGGGATAACACCCCCATTACACCTCCTCATTATTTATCACATTGTCGCCAAAATTAATGGCAACCCTCGTCAAAACATTTTTAAAGTTGCGGCTGGCAGTTTAATCATAATCTTTGTGTTCTGGCAGACACTGGATGTTAGGGCTTCTTTATTAACATGTTAATTAAACAATTCACTAAGAATAAAAGCAGCCTTTAAAATGTTTCTTAATGCTATTTTAATTATTTCACGGATATAAACGAAACTCACTAGGATTGGTAAAAAATTTGCCACAGATTAGATTATATATATATTAAATATATATATAAGTATTGAAGTTCTTTACCTACAGATAATTATCGTGAAAAACAAAACTTTCTTACCATAATTACTATGACTATTTATTTTGTGTGAACTTATGAAGCGTTGCAACTGATTTGTCAAACAGACTTTTAGTGTATCGTAAAGTTTTGGTAACTCTTGAAATGAATAAATTTTTTATTCTGCATACTATTAAACAGTTAGTCTAAAGAAACACAGTCTAAAGAACTTACATTTTTTTTAATTGAGGGTACAACACAAAATAAAATATCCGTTACCTCCCGTGTTAGCACTTGACTGTGTGATGACAATGACAAGGTTACGATTCTCTTTCCATTATATACCTAAGATAAGTTCAATTCAGTTCAAATTTGATAATGCCACACTGTACAGTAACCAAACAGTAACCATACCACATGTTTATGATTGGTAGAACCAGAAATTGTAGCTTCTTAATCCGGATAAATTCGGTTATATCTAGTGATTTATAGTACTGCGCTGTTGGATGAAATTTTAATAATTTTGTTATACAAGTATTATTTAGACTTGTCAAAAACAACACTAATTAGCAAGCAAGCCTATCTAGTGTTAGAGGCCAAACAAAGAGGAAACCATGGCGTTGTTACAGGAATGAAGCTGTATAAACACCATCGTTAATATTGTAAATTCTAATCATCTCTTTTTATCATTTTGTCGCAACAAACAGTTTTAATTACGGGAAACGATATTAGTGTCCCATATTAAATTGGAACTTATCATATGCGTTAACTAATAATTTATCTTTACTATGGTAAAATAATGACTAGTTGATAAAGGCGCAATTAAATTTGAGGATAAAGATGCTTTTTTTGAGTAAATTAATACGTAGGTAATTTGGTTAAAAATAGTACTTTGTATTATTACTGAGGCACAATTGCTACGAAGTATCACGTGGTTTGTTTTCTGCAAACCTTGATTAAATGTATTGGCAAATGTAGTGGAATAACTTCTCAATACTTTATTTGTTAGAAAAAATCTTGGAGTACCTAAGTCCTAAATACGAACTCCATGTAGGTGGTTTGAATGGCCTTTAAAGAATAACGGCCTTGCCACAAAAGATTTTAAAACACTGTTTAATAAAATCACTGTTTAAAAGTGATGCCGTCTCTTTCAAATAATATTGTCAAAAAAGTGACGTGTTTTTGTTAAACACTTGTGGAACAGTGTTTAAAAATCTTTTGGGCCGTAAGTATCTATTTTTATTCTAAGAAATAACCAAGAGTCTCTTATTGAAACTCGCGGATAATCTTGGCTCACGTAATATTTTAAAAAGAACTTTATTCCCTCGGCGTGGCATGTAATTTCAATCATCTTTGGTTTCTTTTACAACATTGCATTATCAACTTTATTTTAAGTAGCTTTAAGTTTGAAATCTATTTGGCAACTGCGTGAAGATGTAAAATTTATAATTGAAGCTCGTAAATTAAGGTGACATCGACAGTTGTGGCGCGGGGAGGACGTGGCAGGAGAGCCCTGCCAATATTTTATCGAAAAGGTAATTATTTGATCGAAAATGGGGGTGGCAGACGGTCGCCTCCGCTAATGTCTTTCTTATTCTTCACACTCGGAAGTTTATGATTAATGACAATTAGCCAACTTAACCTAAAACATCACGTAATGGCTATTATTTAGGTTTCTATTGCGTAATAACGAAAGTTTGAATCACGTTTCGGAATGACCCTGATTGGACTGATGAACTAATTTGAACCGTGAATAGGAAGGTCGCAAAGGAATAGGTATGTTATGTATTTTGGTCTATTTACGGATATTTTGTCAGGTTGAGAGGAAAACTTCCGCACGTTACCTCATAATAAAGTGATTTCGATAATTAATTTGTCTTCATCGTGGAGGTTCAACGTTTTGTTGATTAGCTTCTATTCAACTCACTATTTATAAAACTCATAACTAATTGGTTTGATCAGGTCTTGAGTCTTCTAATAAAAGATATCTATATAAAGTTGTACTTGCAATATTAGTATTGATCTTAAGATTTCCAAGCATGTGATTTCTTCAACAAAAAGTAATAACACTATCCTCACAAGACGTTACCAACTCTTTCTGATTGGAACGTTAGCGATGAATCTGCTCAGAGCTCTCCCGCTGATTTACTTAATTCGCACCTAGCAGTCACCCTTTCGACGTTGTCGCTCCCCGTGACAGATCGCAGTCGGGCGCCTCGCTTCAAAACGCTGGCTGTTGGGATATAAAACGATGAGTTTCTGGCAATCGTCGCACACATTTTGTTCCACTTTCAAACTCTTTATTGACTCTTAAGGTTTTTCATGTGCAATTGCAAATATCTTAATTGTCTCATGAGTTTTACATGGTGGTAAATATTAAAAGTATCATCATGAACCCCGTTAGGGCACTACAATTTTTCAATTAAATTAAGAACTCGCTAAATTAATTATAACATTTTTAAATATATAATAAATATAACATTACATAACATACTTAGTACCTACAATACAATTTTTGAAAATAATTACAAAACTCGAAAACTCCTGCCTAGTGTAAAAACAGTTTTCCAACAAATACTCTTTCAGTTCTTTATTAATTCTTAAGGTTTTTCATGTAGAGAGTGTGCAAGAACTCTTTGTTCCACTTTTAAACTCTATTGATTCTTCATGTTTTTTATGTAGAGTGTCTACGAACATACTTTGTTCCACTTTCAAACTCTTTATTAATTCTTAATATTTTCATGTAGAGTGTGTACAATTGTATTCTAGGTCATTTAATGGTAATTCGCACCAGCCGCCGTTGACGCTCCCCGCTTTTCGTGACTGATCGCAGTCGCACCTCGCTTCGAATCACTTTTGGCTGATGAGACACGATGAGCTTCTGACCGTCATTGAACACTTAGCACTGATTTTTTTCTTCTTTGTTGACTCAACTTCTTATCTGAGTTGAGTATTAGTAATACACATCCTTGTCAATTTTTCAAACAACGTTTGGAGTCTTGGCATAGGTGAAGTTCAACATTTGATTTAAATGCTTATTACATTTTCTCTTTTTTCTATTACAAAAAAATGCATTTGTCCTGCGTTTTATCTCTATGAGAATAGGATCAAGTTAGTGATACGATTCCCATTAATGTTATGTTATGTTCCCAAATATTCCATATCACATTAGGTCAAGGGTTGTAATCTATGGCACTTCTTATCTGTGTTCAAACAGACCGCTGCTGGACGGATGGACAAGGTCTTGACTCCAACTTCTGATGATTTTTATGAGGTCGTAAGATGTTCTTGGTAATCGTTAAAGGACTGATTAATTACTGAGAAACATTGTGATAAGTGAGATTACTTCTTTTTAAATATTACCTAATAAACTGCTTTGAAGTTGTTACTTAGTATTATAAATGATTGAGATTTTTAGTGAAAAACTAATGTAGCTCTGAAATTTTGCAAAAATTCTTCGAAAAACTGAATCGACAAAAACGTTCTACAGGGTGGAAAAAAAGACGGTAGTTGGAGGAAAAGTACCCTAAATATTGGTGATGGTAAATTTTACTAAAAGAAAAATTCATTAATTTAAAAAAGTAAAATTACATTAACAGATTTTTTATAAATCGCTTGTCTCAGCCGAGAATCGAACGGGCTAAAATCTGATATAATATGTATATCTTTTCTGATACTTATCGATAGGGTCAATGATAAGGGTCAATTTCTTCTAATTATCATGGTATCTTAAATTAAAGGCAGACCCAAGAAAGATAAAAATTGAGTTCAGTTAAAAAAAAGTTAATACTTACTTAATTTTCCTATTTTTTTAAAAACCTTTGAATGCAGTTTTACTTATTAAAAAAAGGAATTTTTCCTTTCAGTAAAATTTTTCATCATCAATATTTAGGGTCTTTCCCTGCAAGTACCGTTTTTTCCACCCTGTTTGAGACGTAACATTTTATTTTTATTAATTAATTAAATAGTGTAGAGCTTAATCATAATAACTAATATCGCCCTCGTCGTTGGTGTTGCCCCACCAACTAGAAATCTAGATCAGTATAGCCTTAGATTCCTAGCTCTATCCTAGTTATCAAACCAGCTTACAAAATTTCACGAGAATCAGTAGAGAAATGCGACCCAGTAGGGGAAACAGCCGGCCAACATACGAAAACATTTTTGCCCCAGTAGAAACAGAGACGGTTCGCGCTCGCTCGGTCAATAATTTGTTTGCAATTTATAATGCACATTTGATATCATTTTTTTTCTTTTTTTTAGGCCGCATAGTTTTCGACTTATGATGAAAAAAGTAAAAAAAAATACCGTTCCCCCCCCTTATCTCCGAAGTTTGCAAAGTGAAAAATCTAAAATAATTCTATGTGATAGTAGATTGCAGCGGTCGAAAGTAACGGTATCAAACATGAATACAATACATGATGCTTCTCACAGGTGACTCAAAATTAAGTTTTTTTTTAGCTAGTAGTTTATATTTATCACATTTTATTTTAAAAGCGGTTCATTCCATTCTTAAAAAAAAACAACAATCAAGTTTTTCAAAAGAACAATCCTGAAGAAGAAAATTTATTCTTAGAGCAATGTGCCATGACAATATCAACAATTATAACCTAACCGTCAATTTGAAATCCTAAACGTAGTTAGTACTCCAAGCACAAAATTTGCGAACATTTAAAACATGAGTACCCTACTATAGTATCATATTTCGTCCAAAAACCCGATTGTCATACAAATATCTGTTGTTGCGAGCGGTAATTGCCGTGGCGGTGTGTAATTTGCGAATACCCATTGTATGGGAGTCAATGCAGGACTTTATCACAAGGATAAATGAAGGGTCGCAATGTTGGAAGTTTGTGAGAAATATCGACTGTGCCTACTGTATTTAAGGAAACAAAAGGAATCTATAGATGTTGGACTTTATGATCCGTTAAAAAGTTTAAATAAGTATCTAAAGAATACAAATTTGCCAAAAAATTTAGAAAATAGATGGAAATGGAAGTGAAAAGATTACAAAAGTAACCTGAATGAAATTGTATTGTTGGTTTAGTTAGGTGTGCAATGATGTTGTATAGTAGGTATTAGTTAACTATACTGTTTTTCTCAAATTATGTACAGGAAGTACCTACGTCATGCAAAGTTTCCACTGAAGTGGATGATTTGGGCAAAACTCATTTAGGTTAAGTTCATATTATGACCGCGCGTTGCCGCTCTGGTCTACTAACCGCGCGGTACACGTCTAAATTACTAGGTGCCGCGCCGTGACGTGACCCGTGCGCAAAGATTTTGCACCGCGCGGTGCCACGTTCAAGATTTACAAACCTGTATCGTCCCGTTCAGTTAAGGCCTTAACATGCGTCAATACGAGCGGGTCGATCCGTGATGGAGTGAAATCGAACGTAACTCTACTCACTTTGGGTTCAAATCAGTTTACATGTTTTTATTACTTTTCTTCGCTTTCAAGTTAGTTAAAAAAATCTGTTCAATTAAGATTGAAGGTATTAACATCGCCGAATTTTATGGTTGGTTTTGACATAAACGAATGTTCTGTTTCCGAGAAATTTTGCAAATAAGACCAGAAACCGTGTCCACGGAATATTTTTTTACATCAAAGGTTGTCAACATTTTTATAAATGCTTTCAATTAAATCTATTGTGTACTATTTCAAGTAAATTATATTTCCATTATAGCTTCACGCGCGTAATCTTTCAATAATTTGAATTGAATATTGGAATTTGACGCACCTTAAGGCCTTAAGCCGCGCGGTTTAAGGCGCGTTGATGTTGATGTCAATGTCATGTTGATATCAAACGTCAATGTTGATGTCGCGCGTGCATATGTGAATGCTCGCACGACGCCGCACGGCACGGCACCGCGCGTTCATATGAACTTAGCCTAACTGGTAAAGCTTACATAATGTATCTCTATGACTACGCATAGCAGCGTATTCAAATAAAATAGTTAAATGATAAAACAATAGTTATATTTAAACTAATAATTTGTACGGAAGTATGAAAACTGTTTAATTTTAGTATACTAATTAGGAGACAATGGCTATAGCACATTATCGGAAATTATTAATTAATGTTTGTTATGATCCATCCAATTAGTTTCTGTGGCCTCATGATAATATTACGTTTTAATTGGTATCCCGGCTCATTGTTGTTTACTCTAGCAATCGAAGAAGGTATCAAATTATATTATACGAGGTAGGTACTCATCCTACTTGATTATGAAGGTCACGGCAATAAGAACTTTAACAGGCTGATAATAATGAATGAACAACTTAAAAGTCAGTTTGAGAGTTATTTATTTGAACGAATTAGAAGCAGTCAAAATTCTCCCGACCGACGCATAATGTAGGTGCGTTCGCACTATGTCACGTTTGCAAAACTTCACTTCCAGTTTCAGTACCTTAGTAGTACCTATATCTATGTAAAAACATCAAAAAAATCATATACCTACAATCTACATGCAATGTAGTTTCAATCAAAATTGACATATTTTTAACGATGTCTTAGAACCATAGATATACGTTTATCAAAATATATCTTTGCTTAGAACGCCTAATTTCTCATCAACTTTGGATATATTGATATTTTATTGATTCTTGTTTTTCATAGATTGATTGATTGATATAGGTATCATAGATACAACAACGAAATGGACGTTCAAATGTTTGTTGTTGATTGTATCAAATGAATACGAAAGACCAAGTTTGATAAAAGTCTTGTACCATCGAATACGAAATTTCTCGCCCCTTCCGTTTTCGCCCTGGCTGGTGTGAGTGTTTCGACTTGGCTGGTGTGAATTTCTTAAGTGTAGGAAGTATTTCGTACGCAGCGGTGGCCGCGGGCGTTAGCGAGATTTCCTCTAATGACTACTAAAACTGAAGTGAGGATAACAGCGTTGCGGCAATAAACCGCTACGAGAGTTGAGTCATGAGTTATTGGCGTTTTTCACGTATTTTATTTTGTAGTTGTATTTTACTTTTTTGATAAAGACCTCGATGTTTTTTATGAAAAATGAAAAAGAAAGAAAAAAATAAATTCAAACCAAGTAGGTACCTAGGTAGCATTTTTAACTTTTTATTTTTATTTCAAATTACAGTAATTGAAAAAAGAAGAAAAGAGAAAGATTTTTTTTAATTTTTTGGAATGTGCTCATCAAGACCTTTCATTTGATACCCATATACCGAATATTAAAAAAAAAATTGGAATGATGTGCTCGCTCATCAAGGCCTTTCATATTTTGATATTCGTGTTTCATTGAAAAGTTCGCTCCATTTCTGAATTGCACGTGTGTAATGAGTTTTAATAGAAACATTTACGGTCAGACGCCTGCAATTTTTGTATGAAAATCCATTATTACACGTTAGTAATGGATTTTCATACAAATATTGCCGGAGCGGTTTAGGTCTGTCCAGTAACTCCGATTTAACACGAATAAGGTTGTCGAAATAATGTTCGAATTTCCAAGCATGTTTGAGAAAAATTATATTGTAATTGATAATATCGACTTCTTTCGTAACCTGCGAGTGTGGAAAGAAAACCATTTGTTGTATTAAAAAAATATTTCAATAAAGGGTTAGTATTAGGTGAAGATTGTTAACCAAATAAAACAAGTAAAGATGAACAGACTATAAATATAGCGATAGCCCGCTGTCGCTTATAGCTTGCGTCCCCGTGTTGGGGCGGGCGGGGTGATTGATGAGCGCCCTTGTTCAGATCGCGGCCTGATTACAACACGATTACTTAATTTGACATGATACCGTTTCTGACGCTCCCCGTTTAAAGTCAGCGCAGTTTCCGTGTTGGGAATTTATTTTAGTTAAGAAAGACATCGATGGTAGAAAATTTTCATTAGTAAAATATATGTCTAACGAGTTGAATGATGATTGGTATCGTAAAAATTTCGTAAGGGTATTAGTTTGGCTACAAAATGGCTAAAAACTTTTGAAAATCGGCTAATAATTGTGTAGGTGGTCCCTTTAGATTTGGAATTGTAGAAAAACGGGTGTTTCCGTACATACAAAGTGATGTAGCTTCTATGATTATTGACCGTGTAAAAAGATGCAGAAGCAGACGAGAAGTGCATTCATTGGAATTTTGAAAATCGGTTAATAATATTTCGGCCGCGTCGAGGCAGTCAGCAGGCGCTTTTAAAATCGTAAAAATAAATAGGGACTTATACCTAGGTAACTTTAAAAAATAAAAGGATATTGAATTTATTTTGATTTTGGTTTTTCGTAAATTTTTGGGTTCATTTTCAATGCTCCGATTCTTGCGGGGACTGTAAAATCTATGTTTTTTTTTTCAAATTTTTCAGATACAGCTTTTACTACTTAATGTACATTGCTTATTTAATTGGCAACTTGAGGTTTTCACTGTAAATATAAAAAATAATTAAAAGGTCATAAGTTGTATTAGAATGATGTAGTTAGTTTGTAAGTTAGAGATTTTTAGGATTGGTGCAGCATTTCTACTTACTGAATACAATTAAACTTACCTCTTCATATCATAAGAAAATTATGTTAATTTGATATCATGGTATTCGTCAACAATATTATGTACTCTAAATTTCAGTCCAAGCGCATGTTATCTCCCTGATTTTCTTTCCGCGGATTAGGTACAAAGGCGAAATTGTTGCCCGAGTTGCGCGACATGCGAGAAACATTTCGATCATGTTCCGAACACCAATTAGTTTACCGACATGCTTCCGTTTGTTCATAACGTAGGGTTTTAAATTGCTTTCAATTACGACACTGATGGTAAACATAGGCGCGATGGGAAAAAGGGACAGGAAATCTTTGTTTATTTATCATTATAAAAAAATCATAAGTTTTTATTGATGATGATAAATAGGTATAACTTCATTATCCAGGGTGTACCAAAACTTTGGCACGCGATGGGAATGTATCTTAAATATTGCAGGTAGAAAATTAAAACTTTATATCATGCAGATTGCTGCTAATTAGTGAATTTGTTTTGTAATAAATCTAACCATTACTATGCAATTTTCCAATTATTGTTATGAATGAAGAAACTCTCATTCTTATTCAAACGAATAAAGTAGTAAGCATACGAAACGTTGAAAATGTAGAGAGGGCCTCTGTCTTTCGTATTATGTATTCTGTGCTTTCGTTTCATTAACTTAGGAGTCAAAACTCTTTACTTGAAAATCACACTTTTAACTTGCCGATCTTTTCTAACTCAGTGACTTATAAATTATCAATAGCGCAATACGCATGCTATTATTAAATATTATATACATAAACCACAAACACAAAATATATTCTGTTACTTATATATTAACAAAATATCATAAAACTCTGCAATCCACAAATATGTGTTGTCCAAGCTAGCACTAAGTAAGTACATTACGAGCCAATGCGATTTTATTGCCGGCTATAAATCGTGACGGCAACTTAACGACGGCTATCGCACTTTCGGATTTAGAACTCTTCTCATTCAAAATTGGAATGGCTGCCCTTTTGTACCGCCATTTAAATTGAACGACTTGAAAGCAATGCGTTGCCGATTTGATCGTGGAGTCATACACTGAATAGTCTGTCAAGTGTGGAAATGTGACAGTAAATTCTGATTATCTAATTGATAAAAAGAGACAAGAACTACATTGTTAACAGAAGTTAATTAAAGACATAACTATCGAATTTTATGTCCTTGCTTTTAAGTCAGTTATGTAAAACGATTATAATACCCTTAGCCTAAATTTCTAAACAGGTTTAAATACGTTTTTTGTTTACCTAAACTACTATTTAAAATCTCTACTCATTCGTAGCAAAAAAGTACTACTTAGTCCAACTTCAATTCTCAAATTTAAATTCCGAGCGGAGTCGATAACGGTTTCCGATTGAATCACATTGAGCCATCGATTACGGTCCGCGGAGAGACATTTTAAACTATCGTTTATCCTTTCAAATGCAATGGACAGTGGAGGAGGCACTTTATCACCCCGATAACGGGCCTCGCACAATGCCCCGACCGGTGGAAACTCCGTACTGGATATGTAGGAGAATACATTCCATTTTACCTTTTTAATTTAATGAGTACAATCAAATCCAATTTTGTTTCGGAGATGTTTGTTGAACAAACTTTTTATAGTGTGGCAACTATTTACTTACATGTATGTGTAGGACTTTCTTGCACCTCTTAAACTGCTGGAATTAGTTCGGCTGCTTTTAATTTTGAAAATAGTAAAAACATTCGAACCTATTTTCAATTCAATTCAATTCTTTATTGTTTCCATGGTTTACAAGGTCACAAGGTAAAACAATCGAACAAAAAAAGAATTATCTAAATCGGTCCATAAATGTCGAAGATACGCGCGAACAACGATAAAAAAAACATACAATCGAATTGAGAACCTCCTCCTTTTGATGAAGTCGGTTAAAAAGTACAAAAATGGAACCCCGTTGGGGCACAACAATTTCAAATTATCTTTAATAGTAATATTAGTTATAGTTTACATTAAAAATAATTAGGTGCTTTTAATTCCAAATAATAATAATTAGTAAAACAACAGTTAAGAATAATATAAATACTACATGCATTGAATAATTTTTAAATATGGATATTACAGTTTTAATAGTATTAATTTAATATTAGAATGTCAATATGATTAATAAAAATTGAAAATTGCATTAATAATTATATCAGATAAATTCCAGGCATATATTTTTTTGAAAAATTCTTCTAAACTATAAAATGCTTTTTCTATTAGGTATTCTTTAAGTACTCTTGCAAATGACTTGTCACCAACTTCCGACCTAAGGTGCTCCGAAATTCTGTTATACATATATTTTAATGCACATGATGAATGTGCTTGAGCTATGCAATTTTAGTCAGCTAACTGGAAGGCAGAGATTTATTTCTGCCTTCCTGCATGTGTTTATTTCTTTACTTCGCATTTGCTCATTTGTTTTAAAATAACTCTGATTTTGTCTTACGAATTTACAAATTTCAAAGATGTACAATCTTGTTAAAGTAAGAATTTTATAGGAAATGAAATGTGGTCTGCAGCTTTCTGTCTGTCTGATGTTAGCAAAGATTCTTATGCATTTCTTTTGTATCACAAATAGGTCATGAGCGTTAGTACTATTTCCCCACAGATTCCCTATATAAGTACACGCAATGCCTTCATCTGTCAAGTTAAGTAGCATCTTACTCATTTACTCTTGGCATTTTGAAAAAACAATGTTAGTGTAGTGATTTTGACATTCATAAAAATAACTTCATTCGCATCCGAATCTTCGACTTTCGGACGTCGAGAGTAGTCCCTCAGTTCTCTCAAACACATTTCTTCTTCGTGCAAATGCGTGTTTACTAAATTTCTCCGCAGTGCACTGCCCTCCGCTAACATGCTAAACTACGCCAACTTAGGCATTCAGCCTCCATAAAGGGAGCTTCTAACATGAATAGGGCTCCCAACCATCAAACCATTAAGGGAATCTGAAGATCGCTTTTCTGCGACATTCCTTGTTATGTCGTAGTAGAGACTACGTTGGCTTGGGGAAAACACGTCTCAGCTTTGCAACTAAGGTTTTCGGTCGATAATAAACGAGTCTGTTGAGTTGTGATAATTACTAAATATGAACTATTTTCTTTGCAATCACGTTTATTTCCAACCAAAAATCACATTTTATGCCGACATCAAAAAGGGAACGGGATATACCACAGATCATATTATCAGCTTTGAAAAACAGATTAGACAGAGCTCTATGGCACAGATTAATATATAACACCTTCACCCTTAAATACTAACATAACTGGATTAACAGAATCAGCATTATCATGACCATGACAAGTTTTTCTTAAATATTTCTATTAAGTACCTACTTACTTAATATCTAAATTATTATTATTTTACTCATACACTGTAGGAATAAAAACAACAAAAACAACTTATTAGCCCAAAACAAAAGGATTAATCATATTCATCTATTCCAAATCTTACAGGGGGTTTGCGGACTCGTTTATTTGTTTCGATTGGCAACTCTGGACGGCAATCTCGCACATTGTCCTCACATTCACCAGTTGCCTGGTTACTAGACTGCGCTCTCTCCGGTGACACCAAGCCCCCTGACCGCTCCGTGGTCGTCGTTTCTTCCTCTACTGGCGCTACAAGTGAACTGCGACGGTTGAAGCTTTGTAATTTGGACGAAGGTTCTGAAGTTCCTTGTGATTCTCGAAGTTTCAATTGGTCCACGTGCCTATGTACCTCGGTTCCTACCTCGGACCTTATACTATAATCTGTACTTCCCAATCTATCAGCTATTTGACCTGCAAGCCACCGGTCGCCTCCGCGATAGTCGCGATACCATACTGGTTGGCCCAGCTCCAGTTGTCGAACTGTACCCCCTGTAACTGTTTCCCTGCGAGCTTGCTGCTGGCTCACCCTGGCAGCTCGCTCTGGTTTCAACATGTCTAAACGCATTCGCAACTTGCGTCCTAAGAGTATTTTAGCTGGACTCTCCCCGGTCGTATAGTGTTCTGTGTTTCTATAATTTAATAAGAATCTACATAAGGCTGTCTCAACGTCTACGTTCTGTTTCATGGCTTTTCGAATTGCGCGTTTACAAATCTTAACAGCGTTTTCCGCAGCACCATTGGAAGCCGGGTGGTAGGGAGCGGAGAAAATTTGATTGATACCATTCCGTTCTAGAAAATCTTTAAACTGTTCGCTAGAAAAGGGTGGTCCGTTATCACTGACAACTTGCTTTGGTAATCCAAACCTTGACCACATTTCTCGTAAAACCGAGATTACCGCTTGAGCCGTAGTTCGACTCATTTTAGTGATTTCGATCCATTTTGAACATGCATCGACTACTACTAAATATGTGCTACCTGCTATTGGTCCTAAAAAATCTAGGTGTAGCCTCGACCACGGCCTGTCTGGCCAGGGCCATGGACGCGACGCGCTGGCCGGCGGCGCGTCCGCCACTGCGGCGCACACGACGCATGCGCGGCATACCGCCTCTATAGCCTCATCCACCCCCGGCCACCACACGTAGCTGCGGGCCAGAGCTTTTGTTTTTACAACACCCATGTGTGCTTCATGTAACTCTTTTATTACCTTATCCCTACACGACTCGGGTACGACCACTCGATGCCCCCACATAATGCAACCTAACTCACAATACAGTTCTCTTTTCCGATTTGCATATGGTTTCAGTTCTTGCATTTCTATCTCGTGTGGCCACCCGTCGTTGATATAACTTGTTACTCTGCTCAAGACTGGATCACCTAATGTTTCCCTTTTTAATACCTTATAATCAAGTAACATTGCCTCTGTAGCAAAATGCAAGTACGTCTGTTCCGGTAAAATTTCCTCTCCGGAGCGAAATTCACCTTTATGTTCTTCAATTAAGCGTGATAAGGCATCTGCTGTGTTCTTTTCTGTGTTTACGTATTCTATTTTGAAGTCATATGCTGAGAGTTTAATCGCCCACCGTTGTAAACGGCTAGCCGCCGTCGAGGGAATACCGGTGTTAGGCCCAAAAATGCTAACTAACGGTTTATGATCTGTACGTAAAGTGAAATTTCTTCCGTACAAGTATTGGTGGAATTTGTCAACTGCGAAAATGATAGCTAAAGCCTCTTTATGTATTTGACTATCGCTCGCATGTTTTTCTGCCGCTTCGAGTGTAATAGCCAGCCTTACCGCTTTAACATATGTGATGCTATCCTCCGCAAATAATCTTTGTCTTGTACTCTCATTAGAGATACCACACACTAATTGATCTCTTAAGTTTTCTTCAAGCGTTTGACCAAACTCGCAATATCTTGCTAGTTTTTTAAGCTCCGCTACATAGTCCGCAATAGACTCCTCTGTCATTTGTCGACGTAATCTGAATTTATACCTCTCCGCTAACATTGACGGCTTGGGTTGCAAGTGTTTCTGAAGTAATTCCACAGCTTCACCATATTGTAAAGTGGATGGTTTCTTGGGACTTGCCAAGTTTGCTAGGAGCTCATAAGCTTCCTCTCCCATCACAGAGATCAGGGTCGGTAATTTAACATCTTCTTTCACACCATTTGCAAGGAAATACATTTCCAGTCGGTCACAATAAGTAGACCAGTTGCCATTTTTAACCTCAAACGTGGATATTTTTCCGATCGACATCGTATTTTTTTTTGAGATAACTTCTGTGTTTGTTGTATGGTCTGGTATATTTTGGTCTTCATTAGCCATTAATCCTCGTCGCCAGTACTAAATATGAACTATTTTCTTTGCAATCACGTTTATTTCCAACCAAAAATCACATTTTATGCCGACATCAAAAAGGGAACGGGATATACCACAGATCATATTATCAGCTTTGAAAAACAGATTAGACAGAGCTCTATGGCACAGATTAATATATAACAATAATAAATTACTTTGAAATTTTACTGTGGACTCAAATTTTCATTAATTTTGTAATCATCCATAACACTAATCAATTTTGCCAAAGAAACATTGGGTCGAGAAAAAAAAATGCTTTCTTTTGCTAATACTTACAATTTGTAAGCTGTCTAGTTAGAATGGGAGTTTTTCGACCCATTTTCTTAGGCAAAAATGTTTAGTTTTAAAGTCCATCTGAACTTGGCTGATGTCATACTATTTTATTTAAGGCTGTAAAGTAAGACAGTGTGACGGGCATTTACTATCAAAGTGTTTGTATCCTCAATTACGTCATAGAGATTTAGTAGATTAATTTTGACAACCCTACTCGCGACGCACACAAAGGAGGTTGTAAGGGGCATTTCGCAAATAAAACTGTCGCCGCAAACTCTGCCCGACCGACATCACGTACACTCCAAACTTTGCTTCGCCTAACGCCTTTGACATAAAGTCGAAATTCCTTCGGCAGATCTTTGACGGCACTCGGTTGTTTCGTATTCAGTACGGGATTCCTCTGAAGGGAGGTGGGAGTTTGTTTCGAAATTCAATTGCTACTAAAATTTTCGAGGACTAAGCGTAGTTTCGGTATTTGATTTAGGTTGCTAGGTGGTGACAGTGTGCGAAAATCTTTAATACATAGGTACTGTCAGCAAAGCTATGAGCTGAACACCTTAAGGTTCATTTCTAGATTGAGTAGTCTGTATTGTCTTGCAATTACCCAAAAGTCACAAAAGCATATTTTGTATAAAACAATGGAGGCAGGAAAAGACGAACTTTTAGTTCCATCCTTTCAAGGGTCATTACTTTGCTGACTGTACTTAAGTACTTCTATCATAGGTTATTATGGATTAAGTATAGACCTTGTTTGGTAGGTTATTGAAGATAACTCTGATGGACCATTAATTTCAGCCACTTTTATGTAGCTATAGCTATAGCAATGTGCCTATGTGATGAAGTCCAATATTTCGTAAGAATTTTAACTTATATGTGTATGTATATTTTTATATATTCCACACCGACTGCCCTTCTCAATGTTTTTTCCTATCACCGGCCTGCTGAAAGAAATTTCATAATGAAATAAGCTGTGCTCTTGTATAATTGTTCTGTACTTTCATTAATATTAATACTAAAATTGAATACACTCAAATATAGAAAAAAGATATTTAAACTGAGTTAGGCGGTAGATATAATTGTAACTTAATTTATCAATAATGAGTTAAGTGACACACTTGTACCTACTAATATGAATTCTGTGGTGACACTAATTCACGAAGAACAAGATAAACTTAACTATTTAAAATATTCTGGATTACCCACATTGGTAATATACCTAAAAAATGTAAAATAATAAATATCTGACCAAAAAAGAATCGTAATAAAATGTCTATGGATTATACAGGTATGACAAAAGTTATACGTAATCAATTTCATAATTATTGGACAAAAACAAAAAACCAATCTCGCAAAAAATAATAAATTTTCTACCAGTCTTGCATGAAAGCTAAAACAATGATATACTGGCAAACAGAATGTGAAATATCTCCTCATATTGCGACTCGTGTCACCGCCACTAATAAATTTATGCTAAGCACGCCATATTGAAAGAATAAATTCTAATTTTCTTTTGGATTTCACCAGAACTTTAAGAAAAATCTAATAATGTTGAAATTTTGGTTTTGACATACCTAGGTACTTGGTTAGTAAGACATCTAATAAAATTCAATCTGAAAATGGTTTTTGACTCTGGTGCCATTTTAAATTTTATATTATACTTAACGCGTAATACTCAATAAAATGAAATTGCAAAAGCACGTGCTTTCTCGTATTGCGTTTGTTTTTTTATTCATATTTATTTACCTCTAACAGCATTAGCATTTTGAATGAAGCGCTCATGGCGGAATTTGACAAACTGATCATACTCGATCACGTTTGTTAAGCAACGCTCGGTCCGGTCGGATGGGTGACCGTTAAGTGGCAACACAACTGAGCGCTTCCGTGCTTTAGAGGGCACGTTAAACCGTCTCGGATGTTGTCATCTGATAACAGTCGTTAAGCCAAGTTAGAGACCTTACAGGCGGCTTGATAAACTGCCTATAGGTAAATCCTCATTTGATAAGAAGAAGCATTTGAATTAAAATATTAAATTTTCGGAATAAAAAATATACAGAACGTGTTACACAAAAACCCTTTGGCTTTGAATTTTTGTAGCACGTTGTACCTAAATAAGGTTTAATTTTAATCATCAGTATTGTAAAAGTTTTTTTCAACTATTAGCAAATCGTTTCGAAATTATGTGATAAAAACAGGCGTTGTTGTCGAGTTTATTGCGGCTTCTTCCCTGGGTCTGCTGTAGGTACTTAACGTAAGTATTGCAGTTGACATTTATGTTCGGCACTTTTTATAATGTTTACGTAAATATTAAATACATGGAATTAAATAGTAGATCGTAATACAAGAGTTTCGCTCGCTCGTGCGCTCAAATATCTCGGGTGTATCAATATAACAAAGATCACTTAGGTACACTCGAGTTGAACACTCTACTTTTCATCACAAATGCTAGAAAAAATATTTGCAATTTGCACAACGTTTTCAACAAGAAAATCCCGTCATACTGGGTAGGACGACGAGTCGACGACGAAACTTCGTTCGATTTTCAAATTTTGCAATGCAAACTCTTTGAAGTTTTCATGGTTATTATTTTACAATGTAGGTACAAAGAGATACCTAGTTAGGTTAGGCACCTATAGTTAGGTGGGAGTTCTCGGTTGCGTTTGCCTGCCATGCCGTAGAAGAGCCTCGTTCGATTTTCAAAATTTACTCACCTCCCTAGGTTTTTAATCGAATTTTCTCACTTATTATGCTCTGAAATTTTATCACCAAATTTGGAAAAAAAATCCGGGGATTCCATATTTACGTGGTGATCTGGCACATCACGTTCTTAATTTAAAATTCAGAGTGTCAATGAATTTCTGTGCGGGAAGTAGTATTCCAAATTCAAAACGGTAGAACTCATCAGCTACCAGTTAGGTAGCGTTACTTTTATAAAACTTTATAGCTGCATAAAATTTGTTAAAATACAGTTTAGTTACAGTTAAGTGTAATAGGGATGTTGACTATTTTTTTATTTTATGTTACATAAATTGCCTCTCAAAAAAAGAAACATTGGTAAAAGAATTAATTCGCTAGCATGAAAACTGCCCGAGATATCACAGTGTGAAATGCACACAAATGGACTTGATCAAAAACGCTCCATACTAATGGCTTGCAAGTTATGACGTCACGCCTTGCAAGTTTGTATGCAACGCATAGGAAATTTGTTCAGCAGCTATATTAAATATTGTGTTTATCAAAATGGTTTCTTCGACAAATTTGCTATACATTTTACGGACTAATTAAAGGTATCATTTATTTTAATAAATTTTATACTTTTTAAATGGACTTGTCCACCCAACTTTGAAGGGTCATAATAACAAATAATATGCAATATATAAAACCAAGAGGTATACAAGCTACTCTAAAAGTTTAATATGTTTACGATTTTTATTAGTATTTCGTTATTTTATTCATTAGTCAACATCCCTATTATGTGGCTTAAGCTTTTGTAAAAAGTTGAATACATTAGCAGTTTACTTAAATTGTTTTGTGAAACCACTCCAACTTCGGTAACGAGTCCAATTTCTCATCACATTTCATGTCCCGTTTTCAATATTCTCATAAGCTCGATACATCTCGATTAAATACAAAAATGTGTGAAATCGATTACGGCATCTGTAAACGTTAAATCGATTATCAGGTACGTGTCTGTCGCAAATCGATTCTAGTTGTCACATTCACAACATGCAGTGTGATGGAACCTGTGAGATTACAGTTCGACGTTTGATTAAATCGAAAACTAAGTTTTCACTTTAAGGCGCCGAGTAATTTCTACGTGTAAATGAAATACCGTATAATGGTTTCTTTGGTTACGATAATGTGATACTCTGTTTCTTTAGGAAAGAATAGTGGGAATAACATTTTTTAAATCAATTGTTCAGTCATATCGAAAAAGTAAAGTTAGACGCATTTAAAAAAGATACATACCTACTTAAATGAAATTGTAGGTTTTTGCTGCTTAAGGGTCGGTAGTAGGTAAACGTGTTCTGGGACAGTCATACTTTGTATCTACCTAGGTATAGAAAACGTAACATTAACGTAAAGAAAAACCATTAACGGCCTTACCACAAAACACTGTTTAACAAGTATTTAGCTAAAACACTGTTTAAATGTGATGCTGTCACTTTTTTGACAATATTATTTGAAAGAGACAGCATCACACTTAGACAGTGTTTTAGCTAAACAGTGTTTTAAGATCTTTTGTGTTTGACTGTTGCTAATACAATCGAGTTAAAAAAAAGGGCACAACGCACTGTCGTTTGTCTTAACTTTGGCGTATATAACGACAAACATCTAATGAATTTTATTTATATATAGACTACAAAACCAATGTTAATTTCTGTTTTCCTTAACAATACTTCTGTTGTGTCATGTTGAATTTTTTAAAGTCGATAGATTTTGGCCGGAAAAGTGCGAGTTTTTACACAAAACAGAAGAAAAACATAAACATTCAGTGGGTTCTATGCTTTTTTTGTCCATACAATCAATTGAACATTTAATGACATTGTTTTTATTGGGTGGTAATATTGACCGCATTGACATTATCTAACTTGCCATTTTTGTTTTTTTATTACCTTTGCATGCTATTATTATTTAGCAAAACATGTGTACTGTTTTATACTTTACTTAACATCTTTGAATACTATGTTTTATGCAAATAAATGATTATGAATTATGAAATTAATTCATGTTCAATAAACTCAAATTTTAAACTTATGGAAAAAGGTAGTAGGTAGGTAATTTTTTTAGTAGGTAATATTCCATTTTTTTTTTACATTTATCTTCAAGGTTTATCCCCAATCCGATGTTTGTAGAGCCTAGCTAGTCTATAACTATTTTTATTTTATTTTTTTATTCTATTTATCTAGTAAGATGGTTTTTTCGTGGCGACTACTTTTTCTATATCCCTAAACTATGACAATTCCAGAACACGATTTTGCTGTAACGACATTTAAGTAATTAATTTTTCATTTTCGTAGTGCTTGTTCAAATGATTTTTGATTCGATTGAATGAAATGTGTTAGAGAATGTTATAAAACATCGTGAGAGGTGTCTTTATAAAAGAGTCAAGTAAGGAATATACTAATAACCCCCTTTTCTTTCAAGAAACAAAGCATTAACACATTTGTACTTAGTCAGACGAAGGCTCCGCGCCAAACACCAATATCCACTATAGATATGTCCGCAGTAATCGATACGTTTATATATCAGCACATAGCATAGTATGTGAACGATGGCGGCTACTTGGCTCGTAGCACCTGCAACATCACTACAGAATCCTGACAGACAAAGACGCAGATAATAAGGAGCATCCCATTGGCGCATCCGCTACGAGGCCACGCCCACCGCTGTCGTCGGCCAATCCCAGCCCCCTGCACAGATCTTGAGTGTTATCTAGTTGTCTGCTGTCTCACTTGGCATACTCCACTGAGCGAGCTATTTTCAGCCAGCATTGAAATGCAGCTGAATGCTTCGTAGGCCAATAAAACCTCTTTCGTTAAGGAATACTTTTTTGTTTTAAATCGCTGCTAATTAGATCCTTTTTTGTTTCGAAAACATCGCTGCTCTATTTTTTTCTTCAAAAATAGGGTCGTATCGTGACAGTATCGCGAGTATGTTTTGTTTTTAAATAGAGTCAACCTGTTTTAAAAACAAAGTGAAATATTTGTTTAGCTTTATGTAGTCAGATGTTTTGTTTTAGACCAGTGGCAGTCCGATTGAATCCGCGACGATAAGACGCTTGCTAGCATTCATTCAATCAGCTTTGTTTTCTTAATCTATGCCTTGTCTCGTATCATTAACTACCGACGTTTGACTCCTCTTACCCCGCGATGTGTACCTTAAACTTACGGAACAGGGGTCACAAGGTAGATTTCAGAGCTCTCGACATTCTGGTCGAACAGTAATCATTTGTTCTAGCCACTGTCGATAACTGAAGGGCTATTGTTTGTAGGTCGATCCTGCAGTAAAATATTGTTATTGCTATAAAGTTTCATAGTTGAGAACCCAAGCTGTGTTAAATGAATGAACTCTACTATTCTTATCATTTTTATCGGAACGGTGATATATGAATCTTTGTTTAGGTAATGGCACGTGGATATGAGGTCTGACGACGATGACTAAGTCTAATACGGTTAAACAATGCTTTTGTTTAGGTAGTAACTGCCTACTGCTATTTATTTAACCGCCGTGAAAAATTGTAGGCACTAAAGAATAATTATAGGTATCAATTTCCATAATGCTTTCAGTGGAAATGATAATAATTGTAGTAGCCGCGTTTTAATTAAAAGAAAGCAATTTTCTTCTGATATTAAAAAAGATGTATTCTACGAAATGTGCAAGTATTTTCAGGCGGCAACCTTCTATGCGACCCCGAAACGTGAGAGAGAGAGGGGTGTACAGAGACACAGGCGGGGCGCGGGTTGGGACGGGCGATCTCGGCGAGGGTATGTGATTCGGGAATCTAGGGATGAGTTCTCGCTTCCTCCCGTTACGTTACTCTCGCACCGTGCGTTGCGGCCGATGCACATATCACCGGCCGCACTATCACGCTCGGTCACATCGCGCGTACTCGATCGCCCCATCTCTATTCGAAAATTTGAATTTGGAACTATTTTGAACGTGTGGTGAATATTGCCAGTGTGAATTATTTTGTAGTAATTAGTGGTTTTTAATTAGTTTTAGTATAGTGATTTATTTAGACTTTACGTATGTTTAATTAATGGACAATGAGACCCGATGATATAATTTCGCCAAATGCTTAGTTTCGATGCACCTCCTAAAATGAAGATATCTGGTAAGTTTCTCTGAAATTGACAAAACTTAATTTCTATTATTTTTATTCTAAAAAAAGTGCGGGATTATAAATTATTTACTTATTCGACTTTTTGTCATAATATAAGTATTTTAGTAAAACTTTTAGCATTTTCTAAATAAACATTATTTTGCATAATATTACCTAAAACGTCGCACCGCTGAAGTCTATCTTCTAGCTGAAAAAATAAATAATAAGCCTAACTAATAACAGTGGGCATCTTGCTGCTGCTGTAATGATGATAATGATGATTTTTACAAACTTTATTAGGTAACTATCAGCAGTTCTAATTTTTAAATTTGAGATTTTTGCATTCACAATGCTATTTTTACACAATACTAAATAATATACTAGAAAAAATATCTATCCCTATCTCGGGTGACTCGGTAGCTCAGCGGTCAGAGCATTGGACCGGATATCCAAAGGTCGCGGGTTCGATTCCCGTCTGAGTATTGATCTGGTGCGAGTCGTATTTTTTCTAGTATATTATTTAGTATTGAGTAGTTCAAATAGTAAAAAAGTGTTCCTATTTTAAAATACATACGAACAAATTACCTACCAATAAAACATAACGCCCAATCTACTCCGCTTTCACAAGAGCCCATTTTTTACTGCTTCAAGTATAAAATCTGATAACAACATCATTCGCTTGTTGAACGCAAACAAGGCATCACAACCGCCGCACCTTTGCCACTTTTTTCGGGACTCAAGTGCTATCTAAGATTCTGTCAACAGCGTGCGAAAAAGCCCTTAGACCAGAGATAGATGTTTTTTATTTTTTTATTGGCGCTATCTTTTGGCGGGCAGCTACGTTTCAAAAGATTGTTTACAAATTTAATTTTGGAACAGCGTTCGAACTATTAAGATTTTTGTTTACTTTGGTACGGTGTGACCGGTGTGAGAAATATGATAGAAACGTCGAATAAACAATGAAGTTCTGCGGTTTCACCTGCAGTTTGTTTTTATTTATGGTTTTCTGTGCAAAAGGATTTACCGCCGTTATTTAAATTGTTTATAAGAGTTAAAAGAGGTTTCCAATTGTTCATTTTCAAATAACACCTTTTCTTCCTTCTTTTTTCTTTGTTACCTTCCCCTAATATATTATAGCTATAGTTTTATGAATGATTCTCAGCGACCTTCGTTATTCTATCAATCAGCACATTGTAGTAATTCCGATGAATTCAAATCGGTGCCTATAAATTGAACGAGAAAAGAATCTGTTATTCCTATCAATGATTTCAAAGTTGATGTATGCGGAGCTACAAAGATTGCTAAGAGGCGTTAATAAAATAGAAGCACCGTTAGGTACAACGATAACCAAGCTTTCTAGCTATAACTAAATTTAATGCTAGAAAGTCTGAGTTTCCGCGAATTCCATACCATTGTGTAGTGTCTCAAATGAACTCCGCGGCCGCATGTCTGATGCTCTTTGCAGTTTGCACGCCTGCTTAACATCACATCAATGGATTTCGACACATTTTGAATCTTAACAGTTGGTAATAAAGGCGGTAATTTATGGTGTATTTATGCGTCATCGTACCATGAACTCGGTGACAGTAAAGCCAGCTATTGACAGTGCCGTGGCTAACTCGTGAAATCGGCTTACAGTGGGGTCCGCTGAACAAAGATGAGATCGCGGCCAAATATTAAGACAGCTTTTGAGTTGCTTAATATTTTGTTGAATAAGGTATCAAAATCTACCACAATATAATTTGTAGCTTCAAATATATTAATAATCACAATTGTTATAATGAAGTCTTTTCGATGACTCTAAATTTTAATTTTCTAATGTTAACATTAGCCGCCTTATTACGAGTAATAAAAGAAGAACACACCCTCTGGCTAAACCAAAAACGTTGCTTAGCAATATTACTTACTCTTTACGTCTCAACTCAAGGCGTAAGTATTTAAGCAAACTTTTTGGTTTAACGAGGCCGAAAATATTTGTACTATTTTAAAGCAGATGACAACTCTTTAAACACCAAAAAGGATTTAAAAAACTAACATGCGGGAAATGTACTAATGTGAGATTATTACTTAAAATGATTGTTCTTAGGCTTACTCATATTAGAAAGTTGTTACCTCTCCACACCTCCAATAACCGCAGTGTGTTCTTATTATAAATCTGGCGCGTTTCTGCGGAAACCAGCGATTTAACGACGACTCGTCCGCATTGTCCGTGCACGCTTCGCGACAAATGGACCTTGCGACGGCTCATTTGAATTTGAAATTCGAACCAGCCAGTTTTTACGGCGTTCCATTCGAACTCCGCGGACTGGCATCCTTCGAAACGTCAGAAAATTAAAAAGCTAAATGTTTATTTTTAATTTTATGATTATTGCCAACATGAAAATTTGACGACCGCCCAAAAATAAAGCAACTATTTGTTGGTTTATGTGCAGTTCTTCTGTCTAACTCCTCATAGCATAGATATAAAGACAAAAGCGTATAACTTAATTGAATAAGAAATTCTCTTCACGTATAAGTGGATTGAATTTATTGAATTAAATTTGATACAGATTAATGCTTACCGCTGACGGGCGCTATTTTGTAGCTGCGATAAGCGCGGCGTTAATCGCGGCGATATCGCTGCGATAAACGCGGCGATAATCGCGGCGACAATCACGGCGCTTTTTAGTCGCTGACGTAGGTTAACCGTAAAAGGCACCCGGTAATAATATTATAGAACAATCACTTTTATTATTGCTAAGCTCTATAAAATAAAGTTTATGATTTATTTATGTCAGTAATTATATACTTTTCACAAATGAAGCAAACAATGTATACGATTCAAATGTCTTCAGTACCCTTAGCACGAACAGCTATCGAGAAAAAAAACGCACGTAAAATTACTCGATAGACAATTCTCTATGGAAAATTTCATTTCGCTTATCGGCGATAGATGGCGTTGTACAAATTTCCAATACAAAATTTATCTATCGAATGATTATTTTTTTGATAGCTGTTCGTGCTAAGGGTACAGATCCTTTTATCGTCAAAATAGTGTGAAGAACAAAAATTCTGCATTTACTTTATATGCGCAAATTCAAGAATTATATAAATTGGTAAGCATATCATGTAATAATAATTCTCTTACTTTTTATTGCAAACTCTACCATTACAAAAATAATTATGTCAGCCAGCGAAAAAAATTGTGGTGTCTTTTAGGGTTAAAGCCGCATGTCACTCTTGTCAGTGTCATTTCGTGGGCGATTAGTCGCCGAGCTATGTGTGAGCTACTTTTTGTAGCTCGTGGGCGTTTACGTATTGAACTCCATATGTTCTATTCTGGGCTACAAAAAATCGCTCGGCGATTAAGCGCCCGTGAGCGGTGGCGCTTAATTAAAAACTTTTTTGTGCCGAATAACTGGGCAGGTGAACCGGCCTAGCAACCAAGTTCAACCAACATTGAAAGACATAAATGGAGCTCATTCACGCATCCTGCGTATTGTACTCAAACTGCACCTTTGTAATGCAAAGCAGTTATCATTCCTTGAATTAAGTCTAATTTCATGGGTTTTTTTCTATGCCACGTGGCTAGGAAGACGCGTTTAGAGATAGGGGTTGTTTTACAAGTATATTAGCAGTAATGGGGTGGGTTATGATTAATAGCGCGTCTATTCCAGCCATATTTGCTAAGGGTAACTTTATTGATGACACGCGCTTGTTTTCTTCATTGGACACGTTAAGTTTGATCGTTTGTGCAAGTAAAGTTTGTATTATATGTTTGTGACGAAAATATTACCGAAAAAAACATAGTCTTCAGATAGATTAGTAGTCCTACGTTGATGCGAGTAAGCTTGAAATTATAAACCGACTAAGTAATTATCTTACAAGAATATTGTATATCAAACTAATATTTTCCAATTAAATAATTATGCAGTTTTTAGATTTCCTCGCGCATGTCTTAACTTTTCTTTTCTTTTCTTAATAGTAAATTTAAACTCCATATTTTTGTACCTAACTCATACATTTTGAAACGGCAGAACGGATTAAATGAAACGGCAGGCATAACGTATCCCACAAAAACATAATATTGTACAAAAAAAATACGTAAGAATTCGTAAACAAAAATGTTTTTCAAATGTACCCAAATAAACATAAACACTCTCAGCCTAAAACAGTCAAAACAGAATAGACCTATCTGAATTAAAACATGTTGTTCGTTATAATAGCAACAAAAGACATTACGCAATAGATCATAAAACAGTGTGTTGCGTAAAACAAGGACTGCCGTACAGCCTTGACTTTGTCTCAAGTATGAACAATAGCCCAAAAAGTTCAAGGTTTATCTCGTAACGAGTCTTTTTGGTCGGCGTCCACATGTCTAGCTGGATGAGGACAAGTACTTAAGGCGAGGCCAGTTCACGATTTGATGAAAAGATTGATTTTAGAACTGCCAATGTGAAGAACTGATATTGAATTCTACTTCACAAAAATTACTGTAGACTGAAAAAGAAACAAAGAAACACAGTAACCGAACAGAATATTGAAAAATGACATGGTTACTCTGTATATAAATCCTGAATAACACCATAAAAATAAACTTCAAATCGTCAGATTTCGTTATTTTCAACGACAGTAATATGGTTTTTTTATGGAAAAAGGATAGCTTTTTTATTGATCTAACACAATAACCGAGTACATTTTTAATAAATGATCCAGTATTTCAGAAATCAATAAAAAGACATAGTGAAAGAGTAAATTTCGGGAACTGCCTCGCCTTAACACAGCACAGATAAGATTTCGTTTGGGTTTTTTTTCAATTAGTGTTCCGTTTTTTTTTAAATTCTAAATTGAATTTTGAAGAAATATTAAATGAAGTGTGAAGTTGATGCCAAATTATAGATTCTTGTGAGTCTACGAAGCGCCTGAGAAATTTTGATACCTACAAAGATTGGATTTTAAAAAAAATCTGAAATATTAATAATAATTTATTTTCTATCTAATCCAAATAATAGATTAGATTACCTTTACCTACTACTTCTATAATACAAACTGATTCTCTTGCCTTACATTAAAATGGTGCAAGCAGATTAATAATAATCATCTTAGCAGTAAAACAAAACAGTGACGTATTTGCATTCCGAGATGCTCTAAGAGACGAGAGACAAGCGGAAACGCTTTGTGGCGAGCGGAAACCGACACAATGCGAACATCTTGCATGTCCTCTTTTTATACTTTATTATGCTTTTGAAAAAGTGAGCATCGAGATGTGTTGCCGAGTCTGTCTGAAAACTATACGATTTTTAATATACCTTAATAATAGATTGTATTTTTTTATCGAATAATATAAGCTTAGTCATGGCAAATCAATTTTTAAGATTGGTACTTAAATTTTTGATCAAAACTTAAATTTGTAAGATGTTTAAATTGGCAAAGGGTCCATGATGGTCAAATGATTAATGCTTACTTATATTTATCGTTGAAACAAACTGTCATTAAAACATTTCTTTTTCCACAGCAGCTGACAGTCAGGGATCTGGAAGCCCGAGCCCAAGTCCCACCGACTCCGCAGCATCAGAATCAGCACCCACCCTAGTCCACATCAAGGAAGAAACCATGCCACCAGGAACCGACATGAAAGAATACTATGGCCCGCTCGACTTCGGTTTACCAGACACCTTCATCCCTCCAAACTATGAATACGGCCCTGGCTATCTGCCCAGGCCCTTAGATCTTCAAAGTCAGAGATACTTAGATCCAGATAAAAAACCAAATTCTATAAAAGAGGAAACAAAAGACTTTGCTCCTAATTACCCCGATTACGGTCCTGGATACCCGCCAAGACCTGCGGATATCGAAAATCAAAGGTACACAGATCCAAATACGGCTCAAAAAGAGGAGGAAACAAATGAAGATTCGATAGATACGTCAGATTTTAATCTACCTAGGGAGTTGGAGGTGAAAGGTGGTGCCATATTCGCGCGAATGACCATCTCTGCTGGGACGAAGTACGGGCCTTTTATTGGGAAATGGGGTACTCAACCTTTGGACGCGAAGTTCGCTTGGGAGGTAAGTTTCTAATTTAGTGATGACAAGGCATCCTTTCACACTTGAGGCGTCAAGTGTAAATCGTCTCGTTAATTTAGGCTGCTACGTTGAAACGTCAAACGGATGCAATAAACTGCTTAGTTTATTGATGTCTTCAAGTAGCCGTGCTCTTTTCGGGTATCCTTTTTTTGTGAGTGTTTTGTAACGAGTTACACGGTTCGTTAAGTTGTTAGTACAATATTTAATATGTGAAAGATTTTTTTGTCGTTTTAAAATGCTTGAAAGACACTTGTGTTATTCTTATGAATCACCATACATATAAATTCTTCAGAATTATTTGGGACTTTAAGTAACAAACCAGATGTAGGACTTTATCTTAAAAAAAAAATATTTCATATTATATTTATTGCAAGTCACATACAACATGTTTAACAATATGACCATAATCTTATATTGTAGGTACACAGCGTATAAGTTTAGTGACACCCTGTAAGGGCGTAGCAATGTTTTTTAAAGTTTTATATTAAGAAACTGAAGAAACTTATTTGAAATGATAAAATAATGAAAAGATCATTCGATTGAATTCCCGATAAAACTGAATACATTGCAGTATAAAAAAATAAACGATCTATAAGCAGAGGGGTGTGGAACTATCTGCAAAGGAAACGGAAATCAATTGTGGGTTACGCGAATCGCAAAGTATTGAATTTCTTGCAAATTTTAGAAGATTGCACTGATGCGTCTGGATTGTCTATGGAAAGGTGATAGTGGGCGCGGATCTTTATAAAATTGTATTCGAGTATAGAAAAAAATGCGCAAGTTGTCCTATAACTAACTGTCAACCCTACAAACGACCAACTCTGAAATCACGAAAAAAACAGCTGTTTCATACATTTTCATATTTTCGTTATTAATTTTTGTATGATACAGCAAATTTCTTATTCGCGATTTCAGAGTTGCTCCCATAGTAAAAGTTGTTCAGTTTGATGGTCCCTATCTACCATATTCTGGTTTAGCCATTAATTCTGTTTCATGTTGTATAAGTGATCTTTATTTTCCACAAGTAGCTTAATATTTCACCATGCTAAACCTTATGCTAAAATCTCAAATTTAAAAATAATATTTCATTTTATATCTACCATCATGTGGTAGTATAAATATTATCAATTAATTAACAGCTATAAGCAATTTAAACAACAGGTTTTTTCTTGCCCATAAGTCCATAAGTTTAGTTTTTCAATTAAAAAACAGTTGAGATTTGTTTAATGAGTTTGCAGTAAGTATTGAAACTTCTGTTTAAAATTTTCTAACCAAACAAATATAGCTTCCAAACAATTTACTCTCTGTATGATGTCTTTTATTCAAACAAGCCCATTCATAAAGACCGGACGTTTATCTGTACGGCACAAAGATGCGCTAAACGCGTATCAAATGACGCTCGTGATAGTATTGCATTATTGTGGGTGCTGTCATACCACTGCATTGTGATCTAAGGACGGACATTTAGTTCCGGACAGTTGGATATCTCGGAAATAAATTGATATTTAATTCAGTATCAGGATCTCTTTGTTTTGGCGAAGTTGCGTGTTCTGTATTATTTTACTCGATGTTGAGTTGATGTTAATTATCTGTCAAAATTAGAAAAACTTGACGCGACATCTTATCAATAAAATGGTTTTCAAATAGAAACGTTTCTTTGTAGTGTATGTACACAAACAGTGTCTACAAGAGTACAAATTGTTATATATAAATCGTATCTAGATAGATAACTCAAGATATTCTTACGTTGTTATATTACTTGCTTGATCTTTCTCCGGTTCGTGTCAGTATCAAAATTGGGCCAATTGTGGCCATTACGGGCCACAAACGGTCGCCGAACGCTGACCGCGTTCCTTCCGAACCAATGGGCATAAAGACCTTTGATGCCATTTTCGCCATTAACAACCTCGTTACACTTTCCAAGATAAATCAAGCAAATACACCAACGGATTATTTCGCAGATAAGTAAAAGTTTTTTAGCACCCGCAGGTTCGAATTGAAAGGATTACAAAGTTCACATGTCTAAGTAAACTCTAAGGGGTTACGCTCATTGTGCAATCCATGATGGTAACATTATCTAACCACCGTTTCCCAAATCTCGATATCTCAATAAAAATCTTCAGTGCAAAAAATACGGGTAATCAAAGAATTCGACGTCTCGTGTCATAGGGCAATAAAAGGTTGCGTTTGGATAAACCCTAATTTCGGTTTAGGCGCGACCCCCGTCAACAGATTTTTTTACATTAAAAAATTCACACTTTTTCAACTAAAACGAAGACGGTAACGGTAAAAAGTACAATGAGAGATGTCGCAGTATTCAAACTTTCAAATGAAAACTTGATTGGCGAGTTTTTTTATACACACACAAACAAAAACGTCACGAAATCTCTTGAAACGCATCTCTGCCTTTACAATTTTATTCCGCGATTGTTAATAAAACTTCTTTAATTCGATTACCACTTTCGCAAAATATTTTCTCACAAGTCTTAAAACTTTGATGGTACACTTCAAACTGGAATTATAGACATTGGTATACATTTATTTTTGCAATGAATATCATATGAGACAAACTGGTTTATCAAAATTATCCTCTAAACAGATGTCAATCAAAATTATGATTCTGTAATTTTTGATGCATATTTTATCTGATGCAAATTGACGTGCAATTGGCAGGATGCTAATTATTATTGCAGAATTTGATGGGCAAATGTTTTGTTACGGATTAAATAATTCAGAATGTTACCGATTGTATCGTATTGGTTATGAATCTGTGATGAGTTTTATGTTGATTTTTCGCTGGGAAGCGTTCGTGCTTGTGTAATATGTTAATAAGTTTTGCTTTTATTTCAAATACGGATTTCAGTTTTTGTCAATAGTCGATATTAGCGCAGCATTAGAAACAAACAACAGAAAATTTATTTTTGCAAACTACTTCTGTACTTTACGTTATTGTAGTTGCAAGTTACGGTTAAGAACATTAGGCGTATAGGAGTTTACGCTTACTATACTCGGTAGGGACTATAGTCAACATTTGTACTATAAACTTTTAGTTTAGTGTAGTTACCGCTAGAGGTGCTGTGCCTAATTGCATATCAAAATTGTTTGCTACAGTCGCTAAACACGTAACATAATATCTTTGCAAACTCATAACACAGGTACACTGAGAAAAATGGATTGAAGTCGACGTAATAAAATATCATGCAAACATTTTAAAATACTCTGCATTCCGCTAATAAAACAGTGCGCAACACTTTATATAGTGACACGAATGTATATCTATTCTGCGGGGCATTAAACTTCATTATGCAAGAAACCTCGCTAAAACTTATTGTACAAATGTATAATCTTTTATCGTGCAAGAACTAATGCATAGTAAAATTGTGGATTATGCATCATATTGTACAGTGATCGAAGCACAATAAATTAGTGGCATCTTAAATGCACGTTAAAATATCCATTTTTTGCATAGAAAGTTATGGTTCAAAGAGTTGCACCATAACATTTGATGCAATGCATGTTTAAATTTCAAATTATGCAGCAATTTTGATAGTGCCATTCTCCATTTTTGCACAATAAGTACGTCAATCCCGAGGAACATTAAAATTCAGTGCGAATTATAATTATTGCACGTTAAATAATCGTGCCAGGTTGAAAAAATTATAACTCAACACAAAAAGTTTAAAAATAAATTAAAAAATATGGTGCGTATGCACATAAAGATTACATGCATGCAGTGAACGCGGGGTTTCCAGGGCGGAGGTCCGGGGACGGGAAGGTAGAACAATTCGCCCGAGATGCAAATTCATCATTCATTTCATTGTGACCTCGGATCTTGACTGACGTCGTGAAGTGCTGTTCTTCAACTAAATAAAATGGATCCCATGGGGGAACTGCTTAGAAAATGGGGCTTCGGTAAAGAAATTATCGAACACTTTGCCAGTAAGTACCTAGTTACTAATACTATACCTACCTATTTTTCGTTTCGTCAGATGCGTTCGTGGTCAGTGTTGAAAAATTCACAGATTTTTTTGTGCGGTCAAGCAAGAATCGGAGCATTGAAAATGATTATAAAATTTTGCGAAAAACAAATGAAATAAAGGTAGAGGTATCTGTTTATTTTTCCGATTGTTTACAAAAGCGCCCGCTGACTGCCTCGACGCGGCCGAAAAATTTATTTACAGATTTTCAAAATTCCAACAAATGCACTTCTCGTCTGCTTCCGCATCTTTTAACATCATTATGTTCTATGTTGATGTTTCTATGTGTATTGCAACAAATAAACAATTTATCTATCTATCTATTACCATGACGATAGGTCAATAGTTATAGAAGCTATATCACTTTTTATATACGGAAATACTCAATCTAAAGGGACCACCTACGTGTCGTAATTAATTATAAGTTCATTATTAACCGATTTTTTTTTGCCATTTTGTAACTAAACTATAATACCTACTTTAGGACCCTTTTTTAGGGTTCCGTAGCCTAATGGCAAAAAACGGAACCCTTATGAATTCGTCATGTCTGTCTGTCTGTCCGTCTGTATGTTACAGCCACTTTATTCCGAAACTATTAAGATTACACAGTTGAAACTTGGTAGGTAGATGTATTTTGTGAACCGCTTTACGATTTTTACATAAAAATATAATAAATAAAAGATTAAGGGGGCTCCCCCATACATGGAACTAAAACTGAAAAATTGAATTGCTTAGTCTCTGAATTTAACTCTTTATTTATGAAGCTCACGGGGTCACTACTAAAGCCTAAATTTCACTTTCTTACTCATTACCCTGCCATGTTACGTAAATTCGGCCCTATACGAACCATTTGGGCAATGCGTTTTGAAGCAAAGCATAGAACTTCAAAAATAGTGGCGCGATCAACGTCCACACGTGTTAATATTACTAAAACAGTAGCAATCAGATATCAACTTTCATTAAACAACTTACTTTTTAATCAGGTTGTCCCTGATGCCGTTCAGTTTGGTAATAAAGTTCGGCTGAGCATCTCTCTTGATCGTTTTAATCTGGAGAGACCTTATAACTTTTGTTGCAGGTGTGCAGTGGAAACCCTACAGCATTGTATTTGTGGATTTCGATGAACCAAATCATGAGTTGCCCATTTTTGCAACCATTAAAGCAATAGTTGTAACTGCCTCAAACTCACTCACTCACTTTTACTGCCGATTATTTGATACTATTGAATTCAATGAGCATTATCAGGCTTATGAGGTCAAACAAACTAATAACTTCAACTGTATAAAAGCCAGCAATGGTTAGTAAGTACATTATGAAAACGCTAGTATGGAAAATGCAATTTGTTATAATTCTCCATACAAAACACTGTGTAACTATACACTTACAGAATGTTTTGTCCCTTTCTTTTTAATGTCCAACTTAAATAGTTTGCCAGAAAGTAACCATTGTGTAACTATACCATCTGCTATACAATCTTTATTATTATTAGTAAGGGGGCTGTGTTTCTCAAGTGTATTTAATTTTTTATTAAGTACTAACTGTTAATTCGATAAGTTATATTTTTTGTAGAAAATAAAAGTTTGTATAATTTCAAAGTTTTTTTTATTAATTTATACCCTAGGCTTTGTGTGTGATTATTACACACAAAGTCACACTAGGTTAACTTCACATATGCTAAGTACTCGTAAGTACAGTGAATATTTACAAAGATGAGTCGCATTATAACAGGCAGTAATAATATTAATTTCCAATAGTAAAAATCTCAATGATAAAAATCTGTAACATCAGACCGATGACATAACTATCTTTTCTTATTAAATTTATATTAAGATGAATAATATATTAGAAAAACTCTGTGCATACGCCACATAATGTATGTATTGTGATGTATGTGGATATCTTTCAGGATAGCACTAAATCTATACATGGTGTTTCCGGACGATGAATAATATAATCAGATTAGTGTTCGGAGAGGTATCCTGAGTCAGTTAGGATTAATAAGTCAAACAATCATTTGACCTATCAATCCTGCCTGACTGAGGATACCTCATTATTCATCATTATTCATCGTCCGGAAACACCATGTATAGATTTAGTGCTATCCTGAAAAATATCCATGCCATCACGATATTATATAGTGCGGAAAAAAGTGCTCGGGCACGTAAAAGGATCATGCCGTGATAAAAAAGCACTATAACAGTTAGTGCACTTGCATATAAATACATGCTTCCAGTAATCAAATAATATGGTGGGCAGGCACGAAATATTATAGTGCACAAACTGGTAGGCACCAATAAGTATAATGCAAACGCACATAATAGTATAATGATACGGAACTATGAGTAATCGCAATGCATTATAATATTAAATGCCGTCAATTAGGTATTTTGAAGCAGTGCACTACATGTTTTCATTCTTTGGGGCTATATGTTATGATTTCTTGACCTTTATTTTATAGTGCGAGCTGCAAATAAGCTTGTGACGTCACTAAATTACGGTGGAACCATAATTTTATGTGCACCGCCGGCAGCGTAACTTAACGTGCTTGCACAATTGGTCAAAAAGATGTGCATTCACGATAGTTTATAGTGCCCCATTTTTCTCAGTGTACAAAAAGATGAGCAGGTATTTCTAAAATAAATTTTATTTTTACGCAACTAGTTTAGCAATCTTGAACATACAGAACATACAACTTACACATACATACTGAACATACAGCTAATATATTATATATAAAATAAAAAGTTCGCTCTTTTTTGAATTAGCAATTAAATTCCAAGCTTTATTTCTCACCAACAAAAATAGAATTCCAAAATCAAAAAGCGCTAATTTTAAGTCCATTCAACGGCCAATGCCGAGTTGAATCCGTTGCATTACTGTCAAAATATCTGTCATATTCGTATGACATCTTTTCATGGGCGTCCACCCTATGGTGCCCTATGGCAAAGGATTAGAGATACACGCGGCCCCATTACATCTTCATTACGGTAGGCGGCTGACATTCCCCATGTATTATAACAATAACAATAAAAAAAAATATTGTTATTATGTTTGCAGCCACCGTGGATACTGTTTATTCGATACGCCATGATCTCGTCTTACAATGAGCAGATGGGTTACCTTTATGAGCTTAAAATTCATATCGATCTCTATAAATTGATCGGAAAATAATGAGAACATTGTGCTGTAGATCAAAAGTAATCATTGGATTGCTGTATGTATTCTGTTCTTTTTAACCATAAATCATATCGATTAAAAACTGTAATGTTTTTATTGCACAAAGTAAGTTTATTTAATAAGTTATAGCAGATTTTTTTATTTTAAGAGGATTGTCAAGCAAACGGTCTCCATACAAACGGCGATAACGTTTCCCACCCTCTAAACCTTAACCTACAGTAATTAATTTTTGGTATTTTTTTGAAATGCCTAAGTACTAGGGCTGTACGTTTTGATTTTTTAAATATCTATAATAGATTTCGAAATATTTGCATTTTAGTGATTTCATACAAAACACAGAAGTGCCAATATTTTCAAATCTACAATGAATATTTTAAAAATCAAAACGTACAGCCCTAGTTTTTAGGCATTTCAAAAATATACCAAAAATTCATTGCTGTAGGTTAAGGCATAGAGGGTGGGAAACGTTATCGCCGTTTGTATGGAGACCACGTGGTTGACAATCCCCTTAATAAAAGTTTTCTGAATTGTAAACAAAAATTACCAACAGTCGCAACTTAGGTTTTTCTTGTGAGCGTATTAAATAAATCTAATTTTGTAGGGCTATTGTAAACTCGTCACTGAAGTTAATTCGTCATCATAATAATGATCTTTTTTTAAATCATTAATGTAACAATTCCTAAATACTGATCTCTCTAAATCACTAAGTACTTAATTATATAAAAACTAAGGTTTGTAAGTCAGATCAAAATTACAAAACACTAATGTTTCTCAAAACGAAAAAAAAATATTCATAACATCACCGCGATTGATTTCAAAATTAGCACTTCGGCAAAAAACTCATCATAAATATTGACATCAAAAGCTCGCACCCTAAGAAGCAAACATTTTTATTATTATCAAGGAGACACTTATCAGTTAATCTTACACCGCTGCACAATAGGGGCTAATCCGAGGCGTGATAGAAATTTATCTTCGGGATATCGTCATTGTCGCGTCACCCCTAGAATTAGGGTTACCATGTCGGTATTTTGAAAATTTCAGACATTTAAAAACATTTTTTTTATTCACCAAAACTTAGTATTACCATTAATAAAACCTTTAATAAATTGCTGGATATGTAGCAAACAACATGATAATAATAATATATTTAATTAAAGTAGCCATCTTTACTAATATTATAATGCGAAAGTTCGTTTGTTTGTTTTTTTGTTTGTTTGTTACGACTTCACGTCTTAACTACTAAACCGATAATCATGAAATTTTACATACTCGTTGTCAGGGGTACAGAGTAGGACATAAGGTACCTTTAATAAAATACTATTTACGCAGACGAAGTCACGGGCGGTCGCTAGTAATAGTTATAAAATAAGGAAATTAAAAGTTAATTTTACGCTGAATTATCCAGAGTTATTTTTTAAAACTCCGAATAAAGTTAGCCCTCCCTAAATGGCTTTTAATCATAATCATAATCATTTATTCACATCAAACATGGTATAAAATGGTAGATACATTAAGTGAATAAAGGTGCTCATGTTTCACTATTAAAATAGCATGCAAATCATTAATACCTACACACGACAAAAAGAACAACAGCGCATTCTATAAAACTAGGTCGCTAAATGTCAATAATAATGATATACTATACATGTCAATAGTTAATTATAAATGTCATAAAATTACTTTTTGTCAATAAATTCCTTAATGCTATAAAAAATATTTTCACTTAGCCATTTGAAAAGACTTTTTTCAAATTTAAAGTTGTTCAATATTTTTAAATCGTTGGTAATCTTATTGTATACATTACAAGACAACTTACTTACTTTATGACTTAAGATATTGTAGACTATGAGCCTTTTGGAACGTTAAAAGTAATTTCTATAGTATATGAATTGTCGAAATCATTATTAAACGAAGCCACTAGGGTAGATGCAGGGCTGGTCAGCCCCCTTACTCAAATGGCCAACATTCTATGCGTTGGAACGCTACGCTTACTATCAAGCTTGAAAATAAGCAGTAATTTATAAAATTACATGCTTTAAGCTCGTCAATTCCATACAATACACCAAAGTCTGTAGCTTCCATAAGTTTGAAACATGTGATTTAATCGTCTATATCTATCTATGCTCATATTTAAGTTAAAGTAAGCGTAGCATTCAAATGTATAGAATCTCGGCCATTTGATGGAGGTTGAAGTCCGGTCATCATCCAAACGTATGGTAACTCTAAAGGATGTGCCTATTCGTGAAATTATGCTTCTATGTTTAGGGTGCAGTTTAGATCGAAGGATTTTAATTATTTCATTTCACGCGCAAAATATTTCGGTTCCGCGCAATATGTCCGTGTGTTAGGTTTGAAAGAATCCGGTGATTATTGTTTAATTTAAATTACTGTAGTAATATTGCTTTCATATACTGATGGATATTCAACCGATCTATTACCTATGCAACACACATATGAATTAGTGGCGGAAAATCGTATTTTTTTGCATTTTTCTAGATTTTCTGTGTGCTACCTAGTCATATTGCATTTACGAGTCTGTTCTAAATGAGACAATCAATCAATAATTAATCTTATTTTAAAGACGGTTTTATATAACAGTTTGTCTTTGATGGATTTTTCCACACAGAAACATTATTATGAATTAAGATTTAAAAGCACTTCGTGCTTTACCTTTATGCTATATGATACTTTGTAAAGGGTGACACAGCTTATTGTCGCAACTTTTTCTTTCGAAAGAGAAAAGTTCCATCTCGTGTACGTGTCTATATATTATACAGCTCATTGCGAAGTTTACTCACGAGTCGTCTTGCGGCTTCTTATTTACACCGATATATTTTTCGCCGCGAATTCTTGTTCGCAAAACAGCGCGGGCGTGCACAGTGGGGCAATATTTCATCCGAGCTGGCCAGAACAATAATAGCCCGTGGAGTTGAAGCCACGGCACGTTCGCACCACAATGTTACCAACCACTACTTTATAAAGATCCCCATTTAGTTTCCAAAGTTGAGGAGGACGTTAAAAGTTCGCGGCTCAACTTTTACTGGTGGTGTTCTCGCATCGCCAGTATCCGTGTAGACAAAATATCGTAATACCCCGAAAGCAACGTGATATAGCACCGGTATTGGGTTAGGTTAAGCCTTGTTTACTTTGAAGCTCGGCAGAGGCGATTGTTGATGCGTCCGATGCCAAGTAGCCAACTTTGACGGAGCGATGCTATTTTAAAATGCCTCTGTACTCTATACTGCTTCCACTCAAGAATGGGAGCTAGCTACTGATGTTTGCTCAAACAACAGTAACATAGTGCATTTCGAATAGAAAACAAATCTATTCATAAACATAAACTTACAACTTCCGATGCTACATGATGAAAAGTCGCTCTACATAATAAAAGAATATTAGATACAAAACCTGACAGAGTTGATTTTATGAAATGTTTATCTTATCACACCCGTTGTTAATGTGTATTAAAGAGCTTATTATCACAATTAACAGTAATCAGTACGTATTATTATAAATAAATATATAGGTGACGTTTCAATCATTCCATCCCAATCTCACTGCTCTATTTCCGAACAGCAGCAATGATACCGACAAAAAAGCGATAAAAAAACGGAATAATTCCGTGTCCCACCAATTGTCACGGTGACGGCGGCTTTGTCACAGTCGGAGCTGTTTTTTGCGTGTAATCTTCAAGCTAATCCGTTTTAATGCGACCAGATGCGAGCGAGCATCTCTCCGAAAGATTTGCGCCTCGCAAAGGATTCGAACTTTTCTCGCTTTTCAACGATCTTCTTTTGTTTTTAACAATGACTTTTCCTTTTTTTAAATACGATGTGCTTTTGTTTGGGTTGGTCTAATTTATTATTTTTATACCTACGTAACCTTAGTACCTACGTAACTAAATTAAATAGGTATGTAGGTAATTCGTATCGAAATAGAGAATTTCAACTTTTTACAATTTTAGTCATAAGTGGATGACATTATGATAACCAAATCACACCCTAAAGTATTTTTTTTACTAAGATAAACTTAACAACGAAACTAATTTGCGGCACAAACTACCTACATGTGTTGTTGCAGCTAAATATCACAAAATGTCCACAATTGGGAGCAGTATGATTGTTCACCGATCACTGAACAAACGATAGCCTCTCTTTGTTCCAATCAATGGGGTGCCGTTGACACAATCAATGGGCATCGTATTCACAACACCCACTGATTGTGGGCCGAAGCGACAATTTTATCGTAACTTTCATCACTTATTTCTTCCAAATAAGGTTGCTAATCCAATGCATTTGTGCTTTTTAATTTTTTTGCGCAATGATATCGTTCGTGGATATTTTGTCGCGGCAGGAATTAGAGTTTGTCTTCATTTTAATGGTCAAAACGTGACCGTAGAAGGGGCTTCTAATTTTCCATTAATTTGTTCGGGATGCGAACTGTAGTCCTATTGAAGGCAGGTAATTTATGGGGACGTGTAAGATATTGATACTGAACGCAAAGGAGTTCGCCGCGTCGATAATGACTAATGGTGACTTGACGTGTGTGTGACGATAGGAGATCGGTTTCATAGAATAGAGATTGACTGTTTTTTCCTACTGGATGAAAAAAGTATCGAGTTCAAGTCAAGATATAAAAGTTGCTACTATATCTAGAGACTTTTAATATTTTAGCTTCATGAATTGAAAATTGCGTGAAAAATGCTAACACCAGTTAAGTTATTACTAGAGTGACTATAGTGATTATTATTGATAACACTATGTGCTGTTTTATCTTTCTACATTATATTAATCTGTTTATTCATGTTCAGAAACAATAAAAGCTAATCAATAACATCGATCTAGGAGGCAAACGGAAAAATCAACACAAAAAATACTTGCCCGAATTTTCTACCAAATCTACCGTTTATCTAATCTGGTAACACCGGTTCGGAAGAATAAAACAAAAGTGAGGACGGCTTAGACAGTGCCGGAAGCAATGCTTTCCCCGATAACCACAGACAAGGAAGTCGACGAAACGTGAGGAAGATGTATGGAAAAAGCCCAAAAAGAAGGTAATTTTTTCCGTTCTTTGGCTTTTCTTTCCCGTTCTTCGGCCTTTTTTCCCGGCGGGCGGAAATTTTCCGACGTAGTCCGACGGAAGCGGTTCGTTAAGTGATTTGTTAGGGTAATTAGATAGGGGTTTTTAAATGTTGTATCTGTGAAGAAAATCTTGTACCGTTTCGGAATGATTTGCATATCGTAGTTATGTTAGATTTTACTGAGTGTGTAGTGTATTCTCTTTGAAGCAAACCCTTTATTTCAAATTGATATTTTTAGGTACTTTATTATGTCAATCTAAGTGCAAATAAACACATTACGTAATACTTGTATTGGTGAATTACTTAAAATTTAATAAGGGAAAATCGATAAAATGCGTTATGCATGTTGATTTTGGCAGCTGATAATAATATCTTTCTCATCTAATTTCGCAGGCAAACATAAGTGTTTGAAATAAATAAATAGATTAATGCTTGGACAATTTCACACAACGCCATCTAGCCCCAAACTAAGCAAAGATTGTAATATGTTATGGCGTTAGACAACAGTAGATATTATACTATTTTATTTATTTATGATTTATTCAGAAAACCAACAGCTTTATTAGGTACAGATTGAGTAATTACAGATAAGTCTTAGGTAAATAAGATAGTTATAGGTTTCCATAGCTATAACAAATTTATATCATTATTAGGTACAAAATGGATGTTACAGATATCGTTACTACAACTTAATACATTTGATATTCTTTTGAGATTAAATTAATTGAACTATACTTTTTAAATATTTCTTATACATAGTAACACCCAGACCCGTCACAGAAATTAGAAATTCATAATTTCAATTTTTGCCCGGCCGGGAATCGAACCAGGGACCTCTTGCGTGGTAGACCGGCATGTTGACCACTGAACCACTCAGGTTCAGGTCGTAATAGAATAACAATAATTATTAATGCTGTAATAATTAATAATAATTTTGTGAATGTTTCCCTTATTAAAATTTTGTTTAAACATAGTTATCTAGCATAGTACCAACTACTTATTTCAGTTTATCTACATTTCACCAAAAAATGCCTTTTTAGCTGAGCATAGCGGTCTTTAATATACGTGTATGTATAAACATAAAAGTAAACAGTAATTTATTACCTCATGTTACATACTTACTTTTGATATTTTAAAATAATCAAAGCGGCATAGAATTTTTTGAACCTCTTCTGTTAAAATGTAGCATACCGTAATTTGTACATCAGCCTTTTTAAAGGCTGTTATATACGCGGAGGGTCCAATTTGGAACAGGCGCGCGGTAAATAAGCGCGCGCACAAATTGTTATCTTGTGAAACGAGTCGTGTGATTCGCTCACCGACGCGTGCTCACCGCTACCGAGCTCTTCAGAACTGGAGGGATGGGAAAATTGTGTCGATGGAATGTGTAAAGATACAAGCTAACCGTCTCTGTGGTCTAGTGGTTCGCCCACCCGTGTAAGACGCATGGGTCCCTGGTTCAATTCCCAGGGGGGTACAATTTGTACTCGGTTTGGTTGGTGGTAGGAGTTATTTTAAGCTAGCTAGCTACCACCATCTTACCTTAGTCTGACGCCATAAAACAATTTAAAAATTGTTGTGCTCCGGCAGTTAGACGTAAGATAGCCAGTTCCTCAGTAATGAGGATTCCGGGTGTAGTACGCTTCCACCTTCGGCCTTATTTGCTTTTTGCACAAAACGGAAAAATCCCTTAAGTACCTAGGAGTTATTATATTCTGACTTGTGAAACACGAAACAATACAATAAAAAACTGAATTTCAGTTACTAAACTTTACATTCAATGTCTCTGCCTTTATTAGATTCGGACTCAAATCTTATCGATATCACGCCCATCCCTAAAATGTATGAAATGTAATTTTCTGATGCGAACGAGTCGCGAACATTTGTAGCTTTCCCTAGTATTCCGGGAAATTGCGATCCGCAGTGTGCTGGCGAACGTTAGATCTGCCCGCTCTCGTTTAAATTGCTGACTCGTTTTTATAATATAACGCTCGCTTTGGCTGCGTGAGATTTTCGCGCCATTGTGCACTTTTAAAGATGGCGCGGTGAATTTTCACAAGTACAGTTGAAGTCTTTAAATGTAATATTTTGTGTTCATTCGTGGGGTTGGGATAGACAACTCGGATTTATGCATGGTTTTAAAAACTCTTAAGCAATGACATTGTCCTAGAGATATGAAACTTAGTTGCATCTTTACATTATGTAAGAAATGTTTTTCGTTTATCTTGTAGTTTAGAAGTTTAGTTTAAAGTTAATCGTATTCGATTAGGTGTTGCTATTCATTGAAACTGTTTGGAATCCTCTAAGCATTGATTAATAGTAAGACGAAGAAAAGTTTGCCACATTTCAAATAAAATTTTTCAATGCCCAGATAAAGCTTATTCGTTTGAAAACGTATTGCCACTTTTAAAATGTTTGTAATATGTTTGTTTGTACATTTTTTTAATGGCTTTTATTTTATACGGGTAATGATTAAACTGTCTGATGATTGAAAAATCAGTCCTAAGTATTCTATATTATTCTCTCACACTCAATTTTTACTAAACTTTGTTTAGTTTGAACAAAAAAGACGTGTTACAAAATAACCCCTAATGCCGAATATGATAAATAGGGACCATCAAACTGAACAACTTTACTATTGGACCAACTTTGAAATCGCAAAAAAATAACAGCTGTTTCATACATTTTGATATTTTCGTTATTAATTTTTGCATGAAACAGCTGATTTTTTTTCGTCCCATAGTAAAGTTGTTCAGTTTGATGGTATACCCTATCTACCATATTCGGCATTAGAGGTTATTTTGTAACAGTTACGTATTTTTGGTGAAATTTTTTTTTTCACCTGATCCATAGTCGTAACGGCAACATAGTTCAGTCAGACCTAACCCAAATAAAATCGTCGCGCCGTGTGCGCCTGAACATATTTCACGGTAGGGTTGCCACCCCGGATTGTAACAAGTGTCCACAATTCGCATCCTTGACCGGCGTTCATCGATGACTGATGGCGAACATGTGCCGCCGGCACTCGCCTACTCATCGCCCTGTTATAGTAGGGTTGCCTCTATTGCACAACCAACCAAACTTTTCCAATCAACATTTTGTTTGCTGCCGTTTTGAATATGACAATTTCACCCTGAAGGTAACAATTATTATAGTATATTACTTGTATAGTTTTGTAACAATTTGTACATGTAAGTTTTCCTCGGGATTTTTAAATGTAGTGTGAAAATCAGATCAAATTTTTATATCAAAGCAGATGTAAAAGTAAAATAAAAATACCAAATATTAAGAAATAAATAAAATATTTACTTTTTCAACTAATCGTGTCTATGTGTTTACGTAATAAGATAACGGGTAATCTTTTATATCTATCATCCCATTTTATTGTTCCCAATTTAAAATTAACTAACTTATCTTCTACTATGATGCATATGTAAATGAATACTAATTTCTTTTTACATTTAATTGACTCTAGATACGAAACAAGCGGTGCCAACCCTAACTCAAGACGAGGGTTGCCGCTAAGATAATTATCTTTTTTACTCATACCCGAGTCGGTTTTAATATCGTGATAAATGCTGCGGAAGGCTTGCTGTTGACGCGCAATGTTCCGTACACACTTACCAACCATTATCCACCCTCTCTTTCACTAACCACTAGCAAGAGGGAGAAGGATATACATCTGATTGTTTTTATAGTCTTCTTCTGCTCGCGAAGATCAAGAGGGTACACTTTACATTATATTTGATTAATACCTTGCTTGTTATTTCAACTTTATTGGGCAACAGATGTTTTTTATTTTTTTCTGCGTAATTCTTCGAAGATGATAAAGTGGGGATCGTGTTTTAATTTTACGCCGATTAGGCACCGTCTTTCCTTGACTACTTGATACATTGTTATCAGCTATAAGTAGGATTTTGTTTACTTATAAGAGCGTTTACACCATAACGCATTTCATGCAAATCGAGTTGAAAATGAATGATGAGAAAAAAATCATAGCATTGAGGAATTCCTTTATTATTTACATTAGTTAAACGAGTTTGTATTAGGGAGGTAGGTAGTATATTTAAAAAAGTTACCGGAAAACATTGTTTAGATTACTTAATTATTTTCTTAATGTTTTTTTCTGTTTTCCGTACAGAAAGACAGACAGAAAATTGTCAATTTTCACTAAGTATAACTTTTAAATTTATGCATAGGCTTTGTACTTAAAAACATGTTAAGTTTCATTCAAATCAATTTCTTTATCAAAAGATTATCTACTTGAAAGAAAGCTGCTCCACCTACGCTGCGGCGACAAATCAAACCAAATACCAACTAATTATCAAATATATCTACCTACTTATCAGTTAATAAAATGTATTATTCCATGTCTAGTGAAAGCGTAAGCTTGAGAGGTGAAAATTATCCTCTATTTTAAAACCTTATAATTTAAAATAAAGCTATTTACATTAAATAATAAATCTAAATTATCAATTTAAAGTCGTATCATATCGATCTACACTTCAGAACCCAACAATAGGGATGTTGACTAATGAATAAAATAACGAAATACCAATAAAAATCGTAAACATATGAAACTTTTAGAGTAGCTTGTATACCTCTTGGTTTTATATATTGCATATTATTTGTTTTATGACCCTTCAAAGTTGGGTGGACAAGTCCATTTTAAAAGTATAAAATTTATTAAAATAAATGATACCTTTATTTAGTCCGTAAAATGTATAGCAAATTTGTCGAAGAAACCATTTTGATAAACACATTATTTAATATAGCTGCTGAACAAATTTCCTATGCGTTGCATACAAACTAGCACGGCGTGACGTCATAGCGTGCAAGCCATTAGTATGGAGCGTTTTTGATCGAGTCCATTTGTGCGCATTTCACACTGTGATATCTCGGGCAGTTTTCATGCTAGCGAATTAATTCTTTTACCAATGTTTCTTTTTTTGAGAGGTAATTTATGTAACATAAAATAAAAAAAATAGTCAACATCCCTATTCTCAAACACAACAGACACTTTAAATAACACATCAACAACGAATCGATAAGACACTCCCACAGCAGACTGCTGTTTACCGAAGCAATAGATCAACTTGAAGAACCCTAATTTGGCGTGGAAACAAACACGGTACCCCCTATCAGGAAGGCACACTTCTTTATGAAGAGCCATTTATTGGTGTTATGACTCAATCGAACGCCTGCATTGCACGCCACGAGCACGAGCCTGTCTGTTACCGAATTAAAGGTATTAGGGACTCTTAATTTGAATAATGGTAGTTATAGATAATTTTACGATCCAATCATTTTGGAGAAAAGACATTGCCTTTTTCTAAGGACAACACCGCTGTAAATATTTTTGTGCCCCGGAGTAATTAAATTTAATAGCTGGAAACTATAAATCAGTAATAAGTTTTTATTTTCTTGGTCATTGTCCTTTCACTTTTGCTAGTTAGTGGAAAACTGAGCAGAATAACCAATTACCTAGCATGGTCGGGTATATACAATTAGTGCTGTTCCTAATTAAGCTTTTATAGTTTTCACCTCTCACGGCAATAATGGATGTCTTATTGTCTATCAATCAAATATCTAAAATTATAGGTTATGTAAAATGAAACGAATTACACTTAGAAAATTACACATACCATACCTACATCAATCAACTGCACACTGATAAAATTCAATTTCTTATCTATAAGTACTAACTAAATAATAAAATGTATGATTATTAAATTTTTACTTACCATACACGAAACACGTCGTAAAACCAATACAAAAAACTGTTCAATCGACCCTCTGATAAAGGGCTATTAATAATTTCCGAGTTTACAATGAAAATTAAATCATCAGAGGGTCAAAATGATAAATGGGCGAGAGCGACAAGCCGGTGCATCTCGACTCTCGACAGCGACTAATAATGCCATCTATCGTGCGGCCGCGATATCTGCTGTAATGTCCGTTGTCGACAGCTGCTACTAGGTGGCGCTCGTTAATTCGTTTCTGTGGTTATCGGATTTATAATTTTCATTCGTTTAACGTTAATTAATCTTATAAAATATTGTTTCATTCAAAATATTACTCGAATACTAAATAATTAACGAATCTCTACTATTAGGTACTTAATCTTTTTATACTTAGGTAACTAGATAATCACACATAGCGTAGATAGAACGGTTATAAAATCTGTAATATTATTTAACAAAGAATGTTTGATTAATATCGGTCTAATAACAACAACAAATAAAATTAATTTAATGCGCATGCGCCGTGCAGCGTACTTTGGTACCTATTCATTTGCTTGCGGCATATTGGAACAAGTTCCAGCTTGGGAGGCTAGATGGCTCTTTCATGTTATACACGGTTAATTTTTATGTATAAGTATCGTAAAATGAAATAAGACGTGTATCTCTTCCCTATTCTAATCGAGTATCTATAATAATCGGTCAAGATATTGAGGTTTGTTTATGTCCCAAAATTTTACTGATTTCTGGATTTAGAGCTCATTCATAGAATAACACGCGCGAATAATGAATTTACGCATGCGTCTTGCTATTTTTGTATGTTTGTCGATTAATCAAGATTTTTCCCGATATTTTCAAACTATTAATTTTTAACTGCACGTTCATATATTCAGAAACGTGGTCTGATATGCCCATTTCATTTTTAAATTAACTTAATTAAAAATTAAAACTATAGGGACACAAAATTAAAATTAGTTACTTTATTTTAGAGAACTGGCTATATTATTTATCTAGCATGAATTAAGATTTGTATAAAAGAACTAATATTTTCTGGTACTAAGAGATAACAGCAGCAAAATTATTCACTTTTCAAGCGCGCGCTCGACATGAAATAAAACGCTTTTTAACGTATAGGTACTAGCGCGGTTTTATTGAAATTAGTAGGTATTCTTGATTTGATTGTATTCACAGATATTTTTTTCAGGTATTAGGCAAGAATGGCATCGTAGGCTGGCTGGACGGCACCGCCGAGAAGGCCAACTGGATGAAGTTGGTCCGTTCCACCAACTACAGTCATGATGTCAACGTCCAGCATTTATTACAGTCCGGCCAAGTAAGATCTTCCTATGTTTATATGTATCACGTTGTTATGAAATTATGACACAATTCTTCACACTTACTATCTGAAACAAAAGAAGAAAACTTTGAAACAAAACAAATATAGAAGTGTCGAAGAAACCCTTTACTACGCTTTCATTGTTTATTAAAATATTAGCTTCCATGGTTGTTAATTCATGAACGCCCGAGTGGTCGCCGGCGACCGGACAACAATAGATAATCAATATTACTCTATATATAAGAATCTATAATATAAAAGATAATGTTAGTATGGAAAATACAAATTCTTCAAAATTCTCCATACAAAACGGCAATTTCATACATGCTATTATACAAAACTAGAAGTTAAAAGATTATTAACCATCTTATTTTTTTTATGATAAGTACTTGATAAGCTAATAGGTAATTGTATTATTTGAAAACAAAAGAATGATAACAAGTCGTTAATTTGCAATTTCTATGAATAATGTTAGCAAACACATTTCAAAATGTACTTATATGATTTGCTTTTGCCCGTGATTTCGTCCGCGTAGAGAGATTAACCAACCGTCAGTATCGTTTTCTAGATTGTCAGGAAGACATCTCATTTAGTATAATTAAGACCAAACTTTAGGTTAAGCTTTAATGTTTTCCTAAATTGGGATTTTATCAGTACTTACCCTTTAGCATGAACATTTATCGAGAGTAATTTTATTTTATTTAAAGTAAATCTATGGAAAATTTCATTTCGCTTTTCAGCGATAGGTTATCGAGTTCTTTTACTGTAACGTTTTACGCGCGTTTCTAGATAGATGTTCGTATGATAAGGGCACAGATTTATTTCAATTCCTTTCCTACCAACTGATGTACTGACTGAAAGAAAATAAGATTTCATTCAGAACATTTTCCCATAGGTATTCGTAACCCAATTAGGTTAAAATCTGTAATTGCAATTTAAGTCACATCAAAAAGCACATTTAACGTTCAATTCTTTGTCACAACCCTCATTACGCGTATGGTGTACCCCAATAAAATTTGAATGTGGAACGTTGGCACTTCCGGTGGCAGAAAATCGGAGCTCGGTTGAACAACTGTGTCTCACTTCCGGTCACGAGGGGAGTGAACAGATGCGGTGATTAGATTCACTCTGAACCCTAACTGAGCTTGAAATGTGCTGTTGTCTCCGGGATTTTAGCAATACGAGAAAATAATAACTGCTTTGATTTATTTGATGATGGTTTTCTAGCCTTTGACAGCTTTGATCTGTACTTAGATTAAAAATAAAATAACCAGGAAAATAATAAGTCATGAACGTATATTTATGACGTTTTGATTGATAAAGAGCTCAGTTTTTTTCCTGAAAGATCTTGTGACTGAGGGACGGTATAAACTGGTTCATAATTTAAAGGCGGCTACGTAATGGAATGGAAGGGAATTTTATTATCAATATAAAAGGCAAACTTTCAGATAATATTCAATTAGGCAAAAGATTATTTTTTGGAAACTAAAACTTTTCTTAGGGATTGACACTCTCAGCTCCACTCATGATATCATCAATACTCATCGAATTACGATACGAATTATTTTCCTATTAGAGATAGATTTAGTCGGCTAAGATTTCTTCTCCTACCTACAAAACATGAATAAAGGTCTGAATAAATGCGGGCAAAGATTTTCATCTAGCCAAAATGCCTGAAAAATGTGGTAATTAGAATGGGAGCCCCATTTCAGTTACCACGTTTTTCATACGATGAAAATTAAGGGTTACATAAGTAGAAACTTCGTTGGACTGAGTACGCAGAGCTACAAAAAGATTATGTAGAGAAATAACACAAAATATGCTGAAAAAAGTGTTTCTTTCTTCCAAAGTCATGGACTTATCAAACCGCGCTCGTGGTTAGTTTTTTAGTATTGAAGTATCTACCACGTCTCTCATTACGTTATTCTTCAAAATCCAGATTTTTAAGCAAACTAAAAAAACAATTTTAACGTTTTACCGTCACCGTTTCCAGGTTTGGTACAAGGCGATACGGGACGTCCAGTCCGGCCAAGAGCTACTTCTAGGACCAAGAACTCCTCTACCTCTGCTAGATGTATTACCTCAAACTACAGGTAAGAATAAAGCTTCGAATATTTACCTACGTGTGGCACTAATTCCAGAATTTATACTATTATTACAACTTGTTACAAAATAACCCCTAATACCGAAGATGGTAGATAGGGACCATCAAACCGAACAACTTTTACTATGGGACCAACTCTGAAATCGCGAAAAAAAGTCAGCTGCTTCATACAAAAATTAATAACGAAAATATCAAAATGTATGAATCAGCAGATTTTTTTGCGATTTCAGAATTGGTCCCATAGTAAAAGTTGTTCAGTTTGATGGTCCCTATCTATCATATTCGGCATTAGGGGTTATTTTGTAATACTTTGTACAGTTTGATTAAGACATAAAAGTTTGTATCATTATCAACAAACAAAAATTGGTCTGTAACCCTTGGGAGTATTCTCGCTAAGCCATTATGACTACTCAATACTCACCACAATCCGATTCATAATATTTTTCAGCCCTAAACCCTTAATTACACCAAAAGCCGTTCAACACCGTAAACATTCTGAACCAATCGCCATGCGTTCGACATAGGTTGAATCACTGTCACGCGTAGTTCACGCTCGAGTTGTCCCGGCCGAGTTAATTGGAGTCACCTGCCCTGCCCTCTGGCCCTTCGCCTGTCGTGTGACCCGTGGACTTTAGGTGTTACGTATTTTATTTACAGGGAGCTCAGATTTTTTTAATACGACCAACAAAAATTCATAGAACACAACATTCAGTACAATGTCCCTACAAATACTTATATCTTCCACATAAAATGTAGCATTTGTATGAAATTTGACGTTGACAAGAAACTTTCAGTTTGTTATCTAGTTTTGTATAGTTATTAGCAAAACCATAGATATATTTATAAAATATTAAGTTTTCTAATAAGTATAAATAACCTTAATGTAACAAAGAAAGCACTGGCACGTATAATCTAATTTGATAATAGTTTTGTTTTAATTCGATACGAACACTAAATAAGGCTTCATATATTTTCTGTTAATCTTTTTTATTGCTTCGATAGTTTCTCATTAAAATGCCTCATTTAACCCTGTAACGTCACACGCTGTACATGGGCAACGGTAGCGTGGCGCGGGCGGCACGCGCATGCGATGCTTAATTTAGATAAATCGCAACGTACGCGCCGCTTGTGCCCGATGTGAAAAATCACGCATATGCTTGTGTTATCACAAGGGTTGATAGGTGGAGTAACGTTTACTGGAAGTGAATTTTTGTTACATTAGGTTTTTAAGTATGTAACGATTTTGTTTTAGAAAAGTTTGCCTTAAAATGAAAAAGTCGTTAAAGCTTTTGCTATTCGATTACTAGATTGAACATTTTGTATTCATTTTTTAAAGTTCTTTAAATTTTGAGTAATATGTTAGTCTGGGAAAATCTGCCAACTAAGTAGCATTTACAGTTAATCATCGTTTCAGTTTAGCCATGGCTTTTGATTTATAGCTTAAAGGGAGCATAAGTGGTTTAAAAGGCAATTTAATTTATTTTTAATTTAACCAATATAATTCTTCTCCTGTTCGATCCTTCTGTCCATCGACGACAGTTAAATAACAATCATATTCATATGGAATAGTAAACATTCATGCATTTCCAGTAGCTTTAGAGGGCGGTGATTTCAGCGCTTCCTGTAGCACCTTCCGGTGTGTCGGCGACGCAGCCGGCGGGCGCTGTCGATGATTTATGCGTTTCGAATTGTTCTTAATTACCGTGTTGTCTAATGTTATTACACACTGCTTCAATGGAACCGTCTTGATAAAAGGAAACGCGTTATTGTTAAGCCTTCGTTCCTCGTGGTTACATCAGTCGTTACACCTGTGTAACTACGAGGAAGTCCCTGTTCCTCGTCGTTACACCATGGTATAATAGAGTTTGACCTGATGAGACTTTCGATTATCGACACAACTGATTTTCTTACCTAAACAAAACAAGCACGTAGTCTGTAGAAATCTTTTGATTTTGATATTTCATTAGTACTTACATCCACTTTATCGAATTAGTTTATTTCGATGATTTATGCGTTTCGAATTGTTCGTAATTACCGTGTTGTCTAATGTTATTACCCACTGCTTCTATGGAACCGTCTTGACAAAAGGAAAAGCGTTATTGTTTAAGATCTTAAGCTCTTTTGATTTTCATATTTTGTTAGGTGATGCTCAGATGATTAATTACAGGAGGTCTACAAAACAATGTTTATCACAGTTTTCTCTAAATTAATACCGCTTCTCTCATTACGAAACATTGGCTATTTCCGTCATACTAGCATTTACCACAAAATTCCAGACACCCACATAGTCCAAACAGCTGCCTGACACGTCGATTCTTACACAATGACTCTTAATATTCGTAATTAGAATCGATTTGCAGCCACTCTTCACAAATACATTTGTCATGAACTTGCGTAAGAGTGATCGATGGGTTTTTGGACATATCGCTCCATTGAATAATTTACGATAAGAACTTTTTTGCGAAAGGATTAATCCGGAGACGCATATGAAGGCAACGCTTTGATTGATTGTCGCAACGTCCCTCGCTTTTGATATTTAATTTCGCTTTCAGATCTCACTCGATTGTGTATAAATAATGCATATTCAATTTATTAATATTTTAATGGTCAAAGTGAAAGTAACTAGAATCTGAATTCGTGAAAGTTAATTGATTCGAGTAGAATTAATATGTATTACATTTGTCTACTGAGTTTACCGTATAAATAGAGAACCACATCGATTATATTGTGCTCTACGTGAATTAGCAGCTAGTAACTAGTGCTAGGTATTGCTGGTTTACATACTTCTTTTTGCAACTCATTTATGTAGAGACGAAAGGAGTTTAGTCAAATATTTTTATAATTATTCAAAGTTGAATTAAAAAAATGCTGAATGTTGATTGCATGGATCATTCATGTCATAACTCCACTACTAAGCTTTTAAAGCTTATCATACGCATGCGCGTATTAAAATAATACCTACAAAAATATAATCTGTCTGCAGCTAACAATAATAAGCTAACCCTTTATTAGCAGCACCATTTTTGTACGCGTGCACTGCGTAATGAATGAGTGTCGCGTTGACATTTGTCATCGCGCAATTGTCGCGGAGATTAAAATTGATGACGTTGCTTTGTCCGGCGCGGGCGCACGCGCTTTATGCGTTGTGTTGTTATCAAAGTACGATTAAATTTTAGATTTGGATAAAGAAACTATTAAATTTGTAATGTTTGAGGCACCTACAAAATTATATAATTTTATTTTGAAGTAATATTTGTTTTAAAAGAAAAGATATGATTTTATGAAATAATCTGTAATGAATGATTAAAACTTTTTATGATACTAAGCAAAAATTAGCAATATCATGCATTTTTAAATTTGAGGTTTTAGCATTCACAATGCTATAACTTTTATATAATACTAAATAAAATAGTAGGTAGGCTAGAAAAAATCGAATCGTCACCAGATTATTTTCTCAGGCAGGAATCAATTAAATTCCTGCCTGAGAAAATGATCAGGTGACGAGTCGCATTAATTCTCAATAATATTTCGTAGCTATCGAAATATTATATTACGTAACAAACAATTCTGATATATTACTTTTGCTAATGATGATTCACATAAGTAATCTACACTACACAACCGATGCAATTGTACAAACAAAAACGGATGCGAAAATTGAAATGTCACAGAATTGCGACGATTCCCCACTAAACTAGAATGATTAATCAAAAAATTAACCGTCGACAAAGGCGCGACCCCCATTAAACCGAGCACAATCGCTCGGCGTCCCACATAGCCTATTTATTTAACAATCAAATAAATATTACGGACAATAAAATAGAAATATTTCAATTTAATATCGCCGCCCCCAGTGAAGGGTTAAGTTTGCTTTGTCTCGCCTTTTTGTTCGCAGATCGCTCGTATCTAGATGTTACGCAAAATTGAATAATTTTTGTACCACAATACATCTGCTATGTCCCCCAAAATAAGTATTGGATTAAGTTTATTCAATTCATTCCGGAAAATTAACTTTTCTTATCTGTTAGTGCTGATCATCAAGATAGAGGAGCTTAATCGCCTAGAAAGTTTTAACCCACTTTTGCGCAATTATTGTTTCTCTTATGACACTTTACTTAATTTTTAAAGCGTTATGCTAAGAATCTGTGTCAGAAATGTGTAAAACAACAACAATAATATATACCAAGCACATAATGTCTTCCAATAAATTTTCTTGCTTAAGTTATTTACCGATTACAAAAAAAAAAAAATACTTTTAATTGTTGTGTTACAAATCTTCAAGTTATGTAATTGAAAAGTTCGACACGAGCTTTTAGACAAGTGATTTTTGTCGAAATATTGAATTAATTTTATGCTCATTTTAATATATTTTTTTTATTTAATGTTTGACAACAAAGTCTTTTACAAACGACTCAATATTTAATTAGTTTTACCAATAAGTAATCGTCGCTTTACATATATTTATTATTATTATTACTTCTGCCAAATTTACTTTAGTTAGTATGTAGTTCTTTAGTGTATGAAGCTAAACCACCGACCCATAACTTCCGAAACAACAGGTGTACCAGCAATTTGTGTGATCGTTAAATTCATTACAAGATCGGTAAGTCACCGTCACGGTGCGCGCGCGCCGCGGCGCCATCTGGTGGCGTCGTGGGAAAACTTAACGTCCGCACCATGCGCCCCTAGGAAAAGAAACCATTTTTGTAGATTATTTGTAGATAAAATGTACAATTTCAAACATTTATTACTGTTGTATTCAAAATTATGAGATGCATCAGAAAAAAAAATCTCACTTTTTTATACTACTAGATTTTGCTTTAAAACATCACAACTTATTTTACTGAAATAATTTAACATTAATTGGTTTTAAGACCTAATATTTATATAAATTGTAAAATTAAAATATGGTTTTCATTTTGATATCTCCACGCGTTCCCGAGATAAAGGATGTCCCTTGACAGACAGACAGACAGATGGATAACAAAGTGATTCTATAAGGGTTCCGTTTTTTCCTATTGAGGTACGGAACCCTACAAATGAGGATGCGTCTTATTGGTGAACATTATCATTCTATTGTTTACAGACGAAAGCTAGGTAGTGTTTGCAGACGGCTGTCTGATTAGAAGACAAGTATGCGATCAGCGGCTGCTAATAGCAAGGAGCGTCTGTTCAAATTGTTACTGCACTTTCAATAAATTTAGAAAAATGTGTACATCTAATGTAAATATAATTTTTGATCGGGATCATAATTTTTAGAGACGTTTATTATGGAGAATTGGGAATGTCCGAAAAAAATCAAATTGGCTGAATATTTTTGTATAGGTAGGAATAAGGTCCCTTAGTAATAGAATAAAGTTTCAGAATTTTCGGTTGAGTGAAAATTAAAAAAAAAATCAAAGTCTCTTCGACTTCACAAATGTATGAAAGTAACGAAAGTAACAGCAGAATAAATAAAGAATCAGAAACAAAAAAAATATTCTGGAAATAGAAATATAACCTTTTGAAAAGACGCTCCTCTTTACTCATAAAGTGATTTATTTATAAAAAAAAAGGTTGTAAAAAGAATATCGAGCGTAGACTGATAAAACTATTCCCTGAACCGACGAACAATCAGCATTTAATTGTCGACGTGCGTGTTTGATGCATTCGATAAAATAATTCGGATGGGTCGGCGTGATTGCTTTCAGTTATAGCCTGTTTTGGTGTAGGAAATAGAAATATTTTTTCTACCATGACAAAAATAATAAAGATTGACAACACGACCATATGACACTAAAAACAAATAGGATAAATTAAATAAAACACATTGTGGAGCTCGGTGGCGCAGTCGTTTAGCGCCTGGCCCAGCGATTGCGGAAGTTAAGCAACGTTCGCAAGATTCGGTCATGGGATGGATGACCAAAAATGTATTTTCTAGAGCTCCTTCGGAAGTCACGTTAAGCCGTTGGACTCGGCTGCATTTGTAGTCGTTAACACCCACCAATCCGCATTTGGCCCGCGTGGTGGGTTATGGCCCATCCTCCTTACCACTCATAAGGAAGGCCTGTGCCCCAGCAGTGGGGACATCAAAAATGGCTGATGGATAAATAAAACACTAACTTTGTATCGGATACTAGCGCGGTTTTATTGAAAGTACTTTGGGTAATTAGTTGGTATTTGGTTCGATTTTTGATTGTCTCGATTTTAATATAAAAAATCAACAGGAAAATATAAAATCAAACCAAATACCAACTAATTACCAAAGTACTTTCAATAAAACTGCACTAATATCCTTTAAAAAGTGTTTTATTTAATGTCTAGTGAGCGCGTAAGCTTGAGAGGAGAATATAGAATAAATTAAATCATTGTTTGTTGGAATTGAGGTAGAGATGAGTATCTTCGTTTTTTTAAACAAAATTTATACGATAAGCTGTTATCATATAAATTTTAGTATTTAAATTAGTCATCTCTTAAATCTTTAAAAATCTGTACTTTACTCTTATACCTAATATGGTTAGTGCTTTTCAAAAGATTTCTTCATGATATATTTTCATCGATGCAGTTCTCACTTAAGTAGCCAGAAAAAACTTTGTATTTGTCAATCGCTCTACATAAAAGCAGGTGCCTCTCTGATTTAAAAGTGAACAGCACTAATTATTCAATTTTAACACTTTTTAACGCGAACGGTCGATACGTCACGCACAGATGATTTTGAATTTTCCCCAACACGAGTGGCGGGTCAAGTGAACATATTAACCCTCCCAGGTGGGGTGGGGGCGAGCTGCCCTGATAATTTGTTCGGTACAATACTGACACCATCATATTCTGTCCGGTTGACCTGTGGGTAGCTCCTCTTGAGCATCCTGGTGAAATAGTGCTTCTTGAAAAAATATCTTTTGTTTCGGTGATTGAAGGTGCGTACTTTTTTAGGTTTTTTTATTGAAGGTTAGACATTTTTTCGTGTTTTTAAATTTTTTAACTTGACTTTTAGTTTTTAGTAACTGGGTTAGTGTAATCATGTCGTTTTTAAACTCAATTTCATATGAATATTTCACATTTTGATTTTCATCAATTTTATAGTACAAAAGTTTTGCAAAACAAGTATTTTTTTTAATTTCTTTTTATTTTAGACATAAGGATAGGATGAACAAACTTGATTTTGATTTGGTATAATAAAATTTCTAAGGTTATACTTAGAAATTTTAGTAAAGATACTGCAACCTGTTTTACCAATATTTTCAAAAAATCTTTAATCAACTACAAGTTATCACCTCCTTTTTTGTGACTTATCCGTTCTGCCTTCTATAACGTATTCTCGGCACGCGTATTACCATTTTCAAACACCCATATTTGCGCGATGATATCAACATTCGTGTTAACCTATCTCAGGTTATCACGCTCGTTAGACAATGCCCCAGGCGTGGCCATCGTGACTGGATTAATGCATAAGTGTCAATGTTGTACGCCTCACTTCCGATGCCCTGCAATGATCATAAATTTCTTTGAGAGTATTCAGGAAATATCATGATTTGTGAGCTAGGTGGTGTTTTAAATTGGCGTGTATTCAAAGTGCTCAATATTTTTTACGAAGTTCTTTCTGAGATCGCGAAAAACTCATTTGTTTTATAGAAAATTGTTTAAATACTTCAAATACCTGGGACATAAATATGTGATCTGTACCCTTAGCACGAACAGGAGCCCAATCGCGCTAATTTTTAACGATAAAACCAAAAACGTTACGTTGTCATTTAGGTTACACTTATCTAATTTTTTTTTGGTTTATAGCTTCAAAGTTTTCACTTAAATTGTCCCAGATTGTAATCCTAGACTCCTTAGGCAGAGTATTCAACAATTTTAACAAAACTAAAGCGAGTATTTTTCTGTAAACGAAACTGAAACGGTAAAGATTGAGCTTTGGTTTTATCGTTGAAAATTAGCGCGTTTAGGCCCCAGCTATCGAAAAGAATAACGCGCGTAAAAACATTCGATGTCTTTCGGATGTTTTTAATTCATCTCTTTCATTCATCAAAAAATACAAAATTAAAAAAAACTTTTATGTTGAGTTAAGTTTTACATTTTTGTGTCAACATCAGAAACTGGTAATAATTTACCGTAGGTTCATCTGTACAAATAACAAATGCGAAAGTGCACTTTCCAGGTTGTGGCATAAATAGGCGATATGCAGCATCGGTGAAGAGTTATGCGTCCTGCCGACCGATCTAGACTTAATTGCAGCCTTTCTGTTGATTTATTTCTTGTTTGTTATAGCAGTTACATAATTTATAGGATTAAAATGGGGTTTTACATTTAGTTGGATTTTACCGTTAAACTTGTTGCGTTACTTACAACAGTGTTTTTTTAGTAAAATCATAAGTTAAAAATCAACAAGTGTGAAAAAATCATAAGTTAAAAATCAACAAGTATGAAAAAATCATAAGGTCTGTCGGTAAAAGCTAACAAATACATAATCCGTCTGAATTAAATAAAACTTTGTAGTTTAAAATTCACATACCTATTAAAAAAATATTTGGAACAGATATCTAAATGAAATGAATCCTTAATTACCCCTACATTACTTGCGATCCAGCACCCCGAACAATCTGAGCAGTTATGGGTCCGGGTGCCGGCACGGGCTCTCTCCCGTGCAATTCTAGACATCCCAGGAAGCAGCGCGACTGCCCCCGCCGCCGCCGGCACTCGCGCCACCCCCGCGCCGGACTTGTACGTCGGCACCGCGTACGTACCACCCGATGCGAATATTAAGGAAAATACTTATAACATAGTGCGGGTCACCGAGCAAGTTGTAAACACGAATCCTTCTCAGAACTATTTATTGGTCGGGGATTTTAATCTGACGTGCGTCAAATGGGATACTACCAACGTACCTATATATTTTAAACACGGCCCGATAGACATGCAAAACGCCGCTTCTTATCTATTGGAAAACTTAAGTTTGATGGGGCTAACGCAATATAATTATATTACTAATAAGTCTAATAATACATTGGATCTGGCTTTTTCCAATTTAGACCTTAATATTAACACTTGCTCATCTCCTTTAGTTAAAATAGACACTGCACATCCGCCACTGGTATTAGACATTAACGAGGTAATAATTGTGCCGTTAACCGAAGCACCCCATACACAGCGTGCCTTTAGGCGTGGTAACTATTCTCAAATTAACAAAACTTTCAATAATATAGACTGGCTTTCAATATTTGAGAACCGTTCAACAGAAGAAGTTACTAGCATACTATACATACATTTATACGAATGTATCGAAAAATATGTACCACTCAAACGCGGGTCGGGTCGCCGAGTCTATCCGGTGTGGTATAGTCGGGCACTGATACACATAATCAGGGAGAAAACTAAGGCTCACTCCAGATGGAAAAAATATAAAAATGCACGAGACTACGACGACTTTTCGATGTTGAGGTCGAGACAACATCGTGTTGAAGATAACTGTTTTAATAGGTATACCTCATATATTGAAAATATGGTAAAAAGATCACCGAAAGCCTTTTGGTCTTATGTAAAAAATATGCGCGGCAGTTCTAGTTACCCTAAAACACTAACATACGGACGTGAAAGCTACTCTGACGGTAAACTCATCTGTGAGGCTTTTAACCGATTTTTTAAAAGTGTATTTGGCCAACCATTAAGTGCACATAATACAGATAGACAATCTGATGATAGTATCAATCTTATATCTACCCTACAGATCGACGTTGGTTCCGTTGAGCAGTTGCTGGAGAGCCTGGACGAAACAAAGGGTGCAGGAAGTGATGGGATACCTCCTCTCTTTTGGAAAAATTGTGCAAAGTCTCTCGCTCCCCCACTAACCCTATTATTTAATCTTTCATTAAGAGAGGGCGTGTTTCCTGACGTTTGGAAACGGGCCCACATTGTGCCAATCCATAAAAAAGGGCCAAAAACTATGGTAGAAAATTACAGAGGTATATCTATCTTGAACACTTGCGGCAAAATTTTTGAGCAAATTATCATCAAAGCTATATATCCCATCATCAAACAAGGATTAACTGATAAACAACACGGCTTTCTTAAACAACGCTCCACTTTAAGTAACCTAGCGTGTTTCTCGAACTACCTTAGCCAAAATATGGATCGGGGGGGGCAGGTTGATGTGATCTACACAGATTTCGAAAAAGCTTTCGATCGTGTGGATCATATCATCCTGCTCGACAAACTCTATTCATTGGGTATTCGCGGCGATCTACTTCGGTGGGTAAAGTCCTACTTGTCCAATCGTTCTCAATCGGTCGTTGTGGGAGGTTTTAGATCGGATTTCACATCTATTCCGACAGGGGTGCCTCAGGGCTCACATTTGGGCCCTTTGTTTTATAATGCATATCTCTATGATATTTCTGACTGTTTTACATCTGCTAGCCATTTACTTTACGCGGACGATAAGAAAATATTTTGTAAAATCCGGAATGTTACTGATTGTGCAAATCTGCAGACTGATCTTAATAACTTATATAATTACTACCAAAGTAACAGGATAACAGTTAATATCACAAAGTGTCAATGCATTAGCTTTACACGAAAAAAACAACCAATAATTCACACTTACAACTTAAATGGTACCTCAATTGATAGGAACAATGTTATTCGTGATCTTGGTATACTTTTCGACAGCAAAATAACATTCCAAAACCATTTCGATACTATTGCTAACAAGGGTTTCAGAAACCTCGGTTTTGTAATGCGTGCTTGCAAGCCCTTCCATGACCCCGCCGCTATTAAGTCTGTTTATTACGCATATGTAAGGAGTGTTCTGGAATACGCTAGCAGTATATGGAACCCACAGTACGAAATATACAAAGCATCTTTAGAAAAAATACAATCAAAATTTATAAATCATCTTAATTATCGCCTTCGCATTTCAGCCACTTCATATAGAGAAAACTGTAGAAAACTCAACATGCTGACATTAGAGGATAGACGGTCGCTTCTAGATATGTGCCTCTTGTACGACATCCTCCGTGGAAATATAGACTGTGCCGAACTTCTGGGCCAAATCGGCTTCTGTACACCCACTTATCGCACACGTCATACACCATTGCTCAGCGTGCCTCACTCGTACACTAAATTCGCTAAGAACAGTGTTATATCTCGTATTTCCCGTACATATAACAAGAGTTTCAAAGATATTGATATTTTCGCTTACTCCAAAAATACTTTTAAAAAACATATTATTAAAAAATTACAAACTACACAATAAATTCTATTTAAATAATTTATCGATAAGTGGCAGATAATGATTTGGCGCCTGTTTCACAATCTATTAATAGGGTACTAACTGAATTTGTATGAAATTCCCCGTCAAGTATAAATATTAATCTGAACTTAATAGGATTTTGTGAAACAGGCCCTTACTATTGTTAATTTATAGATTAAGTATATCTATAATATAATTTATTCTTACGTTTGTATTAGTTCTATATATTTATTTAATTATTTTCATAAAAACAATAATATACTCTAACAATCACACACATACACACACACACGAAACACGATAAGTAGCAAGTAGCAATTCATAGTTTATATTCCGATTTAAAAAAAAAAAACATGTAAAAATTGACTTCTGTTTCTTTTAAATTTTGCCTATGCTTATAATAATATAGGGAAACCTGTAATTGGCTATACATATAGATAATACTTGATGTAATAATATATTGTAAACGCTGTTGGTTTTCTTAAGATCAAATAAATTAAAAAAAATAAAATAAAAAAAATATGTGATGACTGTATGCATGATTATCGTTCTTACAGAGCTCAAACCGGCTTCAAAGCAGTACTCCGTAGCTGAAGAAGAAGACCGAGAAGACGCCGACCCTAGGTGCTCCTTCTGCGAAGCACCATTCCCTAACATCGACGTGTAAGTACTCAACATTGAGCTTTTTGCCACAAAATAGAGACTACAGAAGTTAAGCTTAGTACTCCGCGCGCTCGAGCTTTGCACACACACATAAACAGCTCTCACCAACCGATGGATGACACTGCGTCACGCACTTCCCTGTTTTGAGCGTAGCCGAGATTCCGTGTCGGTGAGAGGTATCTATGTGTGCATAGCTCGAGCGTGCGTAGTACTACGCTTAACTAACTTCTGTAGTCTCTCTATTTTGCACTTTTGCTAACTTTAATAAAACTATGCCATCCGATGCAATATCAAGTTTAAAAACTACAAAAAATAGGTTTTATGTCAAAGGTAAAATTTTATCAAAGAGCCTATCATATAAATAGATGTGGCCCTAGGTTACATCCCATGGGAAGTCCTTTTCTTCTAACAAAACCGCCTTGAATTAACTTAGCTCTTTGCCGTGTTTAGTGTTATTGCTATAAATACCAACATAACGCAAAAATTACAAGTAGTGAGTAAAGAGTCGGTACTACTAGCGAGCATTTTCAAGTAAGAGCCTAAGTAGACGCAATTAGCGTAGACATGTCACATGATATAGTAAATCGGTTTCCATACTTAACACTTTGAACCCAATTTAGACCGTATCAGCCTCCAGTTCTATCTTCGATCCATTCATGAGATGCAGGAGTACTGAAACCATTAGCCTCCAACCATTAATATTATTTGGTCACCTGGCGTAACGATTTATTTAGCGTAGAGATGTGCCCATTCGATATCGACTCGATGATTTGTGATGGGGCGGTGCATATCCAAACATCCATCTCAAGTGTATTGCTGTTGTGTCAAGAAACGTGTACTTTTACGCAAATGCTGTAGGGGTTTTTGGTATACTGGTTTTTTAATGAATTAATCTTGTAAGAATGATGTTTTATAATAACTATTACTTGCCCAGTGTGTTTATTAAAGGTAATAAAAACGAACTAGTTAAAAGAAATGCTTATACAGTAGGACTTCAAAAATGAATAAATGATAAACCGACGTAGAATGAAAATTCCACGTGTCGCGTAAAAGTTCGTGTGATAAAATCAGTACAACATTAAACTGAGAGTCTCATCACGAACGGTTGTATCGTGAATTTATTATCAATGTGACAAGCGGTGGAAGGCCGTAATGGCGTGTGTCATCATATTCTATTGGAGCGGCGTCGAACTCATCAATAATGCAAGCCGAGATTATCGACATGCACCGTTCCAACGTATCCTCGCTTATCAGTCCATCGCCATCACTATTGTTTTAAACGTTTCGAGATCGATCAGTAATTACCTATTTGGTTTTTGTACTGAAATATGTGGCAATTGTTCTTTGTGAAATATGGGTTATCAGCAATATTTTTTGTAAAAGTGGGAAAAAGACACTTTGCTGTGACTAAAATAAAAGCAAGGCAGTCAGTGTAAATGGCGAGAAATCTTATCTGAAAACTTTACCAGAACTAATATTTTTTGCATATTTCGATACTAAATTGTAGTTGAGTATGGGTACCAAAGATTAATAAGAAGTCATAGATAGATATGAACGTTCTTGATCTTACTTTTTTTAAGATAAATTATATACTAGTTTCTTTATTTATGTTTTTAATCATAAAACAATCTAGATTGTCGAGGTAGAAAGGCAATAAGTCGAAGTTGAAGAGCTTCAAGATCTATTGTCACGAACATTCGTAATATATCTCAAACTAATACCCATCTAATATTGCGACAGCCATTGTGCTCGTATCTCTTATCGGATCGCCCTCCACTCTTACTTTCGCAACGACAGGTCGGGATCTGGCAGTCGCACCTTAAATCGCCTCAATCAACGTTGTAGGCACTTCTAGATCTTTGCGATATGGAAAATGACCATTGATACATAATGCGTTTTGAAAATATTATAGAGACAGTAAATCAGAATTTGAAATTCCGGGTATCGGAACATTTGAAATGGCAACCACTGAAAATTTAATAAAACTTCAGCGCCATGTTGAATAATATAAAAATGTTAATGCAAGTATAAGTGAAATAACTGTAACATCCAATAATTATAATTTCGATCAAGTTTTGGTTTCTTGCATGCATACCAAAAGTTATTAATTCAAATTCGAATATATCATTGAGGAAGTTATAGAAATGTTCTTGTTTAATAATTGGCTACAAGCCGACCGACTGGCACCATCGCCATGTTATCTCGACAGCTATCGATTTAGCTACGGAATTTCTCATCCGATTGTTACTGCTACGATCGACAATCGATTTTATTAAAATGTAACCACGATCCTCTGTACATCATTAGCAGTCAGAACCGTAAAATGCTGCTAGAAAAAAAAAAGATTTAGTTTAAATTATTTATATTGATTCTTGTCGTGTTAGTTAAAGTTGACTATTATTTGTTTAGTTATGTAGTAAGACACAGACAAGGGAAATAATAATAATTAGATACGTCGGTCGACACAAAAAATAAATTAGTCCTTAAAACTGTTTTGTGTATTAAAAATTTCAGAAACAGTAGTTTATACTTAAAATTTCATTTCGAACCGAAATTCCAAACTGAGTTACAAGTACAGCAAAACTTGAATACTTATAACAAACTAACTACTTACATGGTTAGTACCTATGCAAAAAAAAATTTACTTTTAGAAAAATTAGGAAGCAGATTTCCGCACTTTACCCATCTAGTTAATCTGCATATTAACGGGTGCTACACCATTTAAGTGCAGAAGAAAGTGAGTGAAATAGCAAAGGCTTCATGAAATTTAAGCTAAAGATGTCTATTGAAGGTAAATTTTACAAAAAACCTCTTTTTGGTGCTTCGCCGGCCGCTGCCGCGCACGCTCGCTCGGCTTGCGCGCTTTTGGTCGCAGTTCTAACCTAATGAACTCTTTAAGACTTTTTTCATAGCGGGGGGGACACTTTTGCGTCTACCCCCACTTTTATGTGATTATACTATTATTTTTTCAACTAACGAATCTGTTTTCTTACTTACTGATCCAGCCGTTAATCTGCAGATACCTAGGAAATCTGCAGATTACCTACAAAATGAAAGATTTTTTTTGCATTTTAACGGTCTCTACCAGGTAATCTGATGATTAACTAGTTAATCTGGTTTCTAACTGGTTAACGCACTTTAACGGTAACATACATACACTACATTATGCTCAGTTAGATTGTCTCAGATCATGCAGGACCATAGAACACCGGCTCTGCTAAGTAGTAGCTAAGTAGCTAAATTTTAATATCCCTTGGGGAGTTAGATCTCCAGAAAACTGCAGCAGCATTTTAAGGCCCTATTCAGTGACGGTGGCTCGTGTGGGTGGAGCCTAATGGATCGGCTCCACGAAAGTTGTTCATTGGATGTTATCAACTCGTGAACATGTAGATCGAACGCTGACACGCAGTGGTCTACGTTCGGTTATTTATTGCTTGCCGTTTTGAAACAACAGGTTGTTCTGTTTGCAAATGAGGAAATCTGCTGTTTTGAAATGCGGCTGACTACTTTATTCTTTAATGCAGTTTTTGTTTATTTTTCTGCTTGACTCTAATTTCTTGTCTAGTGTCGCAGGTCTGCTAGATGTGTGTACCTACTGTGTAACCTTTATCTAAAAGCTTTTCGCATTATTAACATTTGTGACGTTACTAAAAACTACTTCAATTATTGTATCATCAATACAAATAAAAATGTTAAATATTACTTACCGATAGGATAAACTGTTTAAATCAGCAGCTCAAAAGCAAAGAGATATAATAAGTGTTACTAGCAAGGATTTCATCAATTGTTTTTTTTATGTGTAATCTTCGAAAGTGAACGCTCGCCATCATACACCACAGAATTTAACATTTGCAATATCGCAGCTGCCAAAACCAAAACATCTAAAACAACAATGCAAAAAGAATGAAGAGATCTTTGATAAATGGACAAGGCAACTCAAAACGCAACATTCCTTCGACGTCAGACGAATGCTTTCAATTGTTCTGGACCTTACGCAACAAGCTATTAAGAGCTACAGGATCGATCTAAGTTAACGTTTACTTAGATGTTGTACAGATGGTAATGAAATACAAGATTGAACCACTGCAAAAATTAAGGTTCCGTATTCTTTTTTTAGTCTTATTTTAGTTTTGGCCTTTATTACTTACTTGTCCATAAACCAAGATACATTTGTTGGAGGTCGAAAGATATTGTCACACATTCGATAAAATAATCAATTTTGGCAAGTTTTTTAGTTTATTTGATTAGAAGACTAAACAAGTGTATGTGCTAACGTAAATCTAACTCTAAGTGTTGAATTAAATTAGTTTTGTTTTTAGGCATAGACCATGATAAAAATCGTTTCAGATTTAGTTCAATACAAATGGATTTCTTAACATTTCCTGGGTGCGGAACCAAAAGCCTCAAAGCGGCCGAAGATCGCCCGCGCAGATACGAAGCTGTTGCAAAGTAGCCGCGGGCGGCGCTGCGGTCGCGGCTCGCCTAAACGCCGCCGATTCAATTTTAATACACTTAATTTGTTCCAGATGTACTATTAGTAGCACCTTGTTTTTTTATTAGAATGTTAATGAACCGTCTTTGTAGTTAATTCCATTGAGACATACATGTCATTGATGCATTCTGATAAACGAGTCGAATGGCTTGCCCAGCTAATATTTATAATTTGAATATAAAATTTACATACCGATTTGGCTTTTAACTAGCTTCTTGAAATATACATACTGGAAAATGAACGGCTTGCAACTAACAAGCATAGGTAATACGACCCATTAGACTTAACGATATGTACCAAATCTCTCCTTTCTGTTCGGTACTGCGCAACGTACTAGAGCGACGGAACCATTACTGACGCTAGATTTTATTCCTGAGATTAATTAAAAGATACGGCAACGGGTTAGCCGTCCGCAAGAGTGAAAACGCGTCATCTCATCTTCTTGACATTAGCAGCAATCACGTGGCGACCGATAGCCAATTCCGTTTATTACTTGAATCAATCTACTCGCCTCTATCAAAGACAGCGATGGAATCTAAATTAATCGCAGAATACGCTATAGAGCATAGAACAGGTGCAACATTAGAAAATCGCCTGCGGCTGCAAGGGTTGCGTGCGGTAGACCAGTTATGCCAAGGAGAGTCACTAAGACCATTTTCGCAAATGATATACGTTTTCCATCAAAATGTTCGAGTTAGTTATTATGACAGAGTTAACAGGATTTTCTTGACCTCCGATTTAAAACACGCTCTAAATGATGATATAGTTTCGTGTATGGAGATGAATTTGATTCATAAAATATGTTTTCTACATTGCAAATTTTGCTCATAAAACGTGTACATGGTGAATTTATAGCAAAAATGAATTCATACATTTGCCGCGCAACCAAAACATGGTTGAATTATGTATGGGTCGAGTTGTAAGTTATACCTGCGTAGGCGGTCTGGATGCTAGTAGATGTTATTACTTTGTCTTTGCTGCAGCTAGTCTGACATGAGTAACTAGTTGTACTTGTAACGGCTGGTTACTAGTTCTCACTTTCTAATGAAGAGGTTGATAGCAGTGACAACTTGATGTCCACAATTTTAGACCGAGCGTAGTTAATTATAGTCTTTTAAACATCTTACCGACCAAGAATTGTTTAAGTGATATACAGTCGTTTAAAGATCTAACCAAGAATGGTTTAAGTAATATATTCTATTACGCGTGTTGGAAAATTGTATTTGATTATGAGACAGGGATATATTAAAGTCATTTTATAGATTAGTCAAATAAGTGCGGAGATAAAAATTTTCTCGTTTCGACGAATAAATAAAAGTTGATACATTTCTGGGAGATTGGAAGCAGATTGATTAATTGGTTTTGTGCCAAAAACTTGATATTGCGTAAACGAAGTTTTGGCAGAATTTAAAGGGCACTTACTTTTCGACAGGTGTCGTGTCGTGCAACTGAAAGTGCCTCCGGTAATTTGGTGCATATATCGTTACTGTCTTTTTTCTTTAAATCCATAAATATTAATGATTTTGACTGGCTACAATCAGCTGTTAAGAACACTTTACTTAATTTAATTTCGTCACGCAAAAGTAATTACAATGTGTTATCGAATTAAAATAAGAAAAGGCGAACATTATCACCTAAGAGGTGTTAAAAAAACGAAACACCTACAATATTTTTGTATGTTGTATGATATACGTTCTCTTTAAACTTGAATATTTTGGCGATCGGTGAATAAAACCTATTAACTTATTTGTTTTCAGTCTCGACCGTCATTTGATACACACCCACGCGCAGCCCGCGTCGGCCTTCCGTTGCGAACTCTGCAACCGCGCGTACAGCTCCCGTGTGTTACTACTGCGCCACCGTGCTCTCGCTCACACAGACATCAGGAAATATCCTTGCGAGAACTGTCCTAAGGTAATATTTTAATAATAATGTCAGTCTCAGTATAATTAAAGAAGATCTTTTTACCGCTGATTCATAGAAACTAGGCTTCTGATCTGATACAAACTTGGCAATCCCTTCAGTATTAGAAGTACAAATGTAAAGTAAAGTACCTACTTGTGCTATGGAAATGAGAAATAGAATCAAATAAAAATCCCTGAGACTTACTGAACATATTTTCGCTCTACCACAAAGATAATTCAATTGTCGTCAACGACCATCTATGTCGTTCTTTGTCATAGTTTAAAAATCCTAAAAGAGGTTAAGAAAACACAAAGTTTCACGTTGTCCGAAACCTGATGTTATTTCAGGTATTTACCGATCCTTCCAACCTGCAGCGCCACATCCGGGCGCAGCACGCAGGCGCGCGCAGCCACGCCTGCCCAGAGTGCGGGAAGACCTTCGCCACCTCCTCCGGCCTCAAGCAGCACACGCACATCCACTCCAGCGTCAAGCCGTTCCAGTGCAAGGTCTGCTTCAAGGTTAGTTCTGTTTCATTATTCTTTTTGCGTTTCAAACTTACGTCATGCTGCTTCGTGGTATTATCAATACGATTGTTAAGAGCTGGCGCGCACGAGCAACTTTTGTCTACGCAACTATTTTGTATCTCACATCAAGTCTACGGGTTTCTATGAAAAGAGACAAAATAGTTGCGGAGGCAAAAGTTGCTCGTTGGCGCTCGCGCTTATTAGTCACTTGACAGTAAAATCGTCTTTCGTAAGCAGTTCATGTTTTGCGATTAATCGTAAGTAAGTAAAGATGTGGTTAAAAAAGTTGTTATAGTAAAAAAAAATCTTATAATAGAAGAAGCTTTAGCCCTAATAACTTTGAAATACCTTTGCTCACACAGTTTTTCTTCTTTACAGTCCTACACACAGTTTTCGAACCTGTGTCGCCACAGACGAATGCACGCCACGTGCAGAGCTCTCGTCGACTGCGGAAAATGCGGCCAGTCATTTACATCATACGCTTCTCTTATAAAACATAAGAGATTCTGTGAGACCGCCACTGTGGTGTCTGTTAACCGGCGTCGACGAATGGGAGAGATTCCTCAGATGCCGCCTATGCCAAACGTCGGGATGAATACTCCTAACAACACGAACCCCTTCCCTCTGTACAGAGGGCCAGCATTGCCTCTTCCTTACAACACGTTTGCCCACTATCCAGCATTGTTTTCGGCAGCGGCAGCTGCTTGCCAACCGGAATTGTTCAATCCATTGCTATTTAACGTGCAAGGCGCTCGATTAGCAATGGAACATGATATAGCTCTATCGAACGCAAATATGATGTTTAAACCACCAGAAGGTCGCATGTCAGTCAAGAGTGTTGACAGTTCAACGTCAGTAGAAGATGGAAAGAAAAAAGATACGGATGTGGACTTTGAAAACAATCATAGGATAATAGAAAATTCAGAAAGAGTCACACCCAAACCACAAAGCCTGTATGAAAAACAATCTCCTTCCCTTGAAGAAACTTCTCAGCATCGGCCGTCTCCGGTGATGTCAGTACCGACGCCAATAGTCCCATTCAACATCAGTAATGATGAACTAAAACGACAATCACCTTATTACTTTTCATTGAATATAAACAACAATGATATTCAAAGGAAGTCTGCTTCGCCATCTCTTCCTAAAGATTTATCCAATACAAATATGAGCGACGACAAAATTTCTGAATATTCAGACGTAGAAGAAGAATCAAAGAAGTATGAGGGAGACCAACCTTTAGATTTATCTGTGTCTCGTAAGAGCGATAAGGAGTCTGAACCGGATCATTCAGTGAGGTCATACTCACCTCCAGAGAGTCCAGCAGAAAGAAGCAAAACACCAGAGAATGATACTACAGACGTAGATGTAGAAGCAGTTGAATCAAAACGAGAAGATTCTCCACTGGTTTCCCCAACACTGGCTTTTCCGATGCCCGTCCACCCGCAACATAATCTCATCGACGCGATGTACCGCCCAAGATTTCCGCCCTTTGTATCGTCAGACACACTACTGAACTCATCTCACTCACCTTATGCGCCGAGCCCGTTCAATTTTTTATCGCCACTACTAGGCACTGACGGGCCCGACAGACAACCTAATGCGTATGCGAAATTTCGGGAGTTAAATTCCGGATCGAAACTACGGGACCGTTACGCTTGCAAGTTTTGTGGAAAGGTCTTCCCGAGGAGTGCAAATCTGACCCGCCATCTACGAACTCACACAGGAGAACAGCCTTACAAATGTAAGTACTGTGAGCGTTCGTTTTCGATTTCTTCGAACTTACAGCGACATGTTCGCAATATACATAACAAAGAAAGGCCGTTTAGGTGTCCGTTATGTGACAGATGTTTCGGTCAGCAGACTAACTTGGACCGTCATCTGAAGAAGCATGAAGCTGAAGGCGGGGATTCTCCTAGCTCTGCGGATACGGAAAGAGAGGATGCCTATTTCGATGATATAAGGTCGTTTATGGGGAAAGTGACTTGTTCTCCCCGTGGCACTCCGCCAGCGACTTCACCCCACGCACCTCATCGGCCTCCGTTGGCAATTTCCACATAGCCGCCGTTTTACTCGCTGCCGCCTCCGCCACCGTTGTGGCCACAGCCTTACGAGTAGCGTCGAAATGGTGCTATCTTGGATGTCCTTTGTAATTTTGACATACGACACATTAAGTCTTTGTTCAGATAGACTTGGGTTGTAGTCGTTGGCGGTATTTTGGTAATCAATACCGTGGATTTAAAAGTTCACAGAGAAGACACTAAAGCAAATCAGTTTTGTATTTAAAAAAATCTAGTGAATTTGCGAAAATGTCTTGAAGAAGCAATATCGTGTAGAAAATGTTGAGTTAATCGAGGTAATTAAAGCTGTCTTTAGTGTTTCTCATCTCTCTCTCTCTCTCATAGTATTTTATTTCTTAGAGATGGAAATAATACCTACAGCGATTTACTACTTGCAAAGCACAGGATTTAGATTGTTTTTTGTTCTTGTTACGTCACAAAAGTATTGCTAGCGAGAATTGTGCATATTTCTTAAATTACACATGACAACTTAATAATAACAAAGCCTAGTAGTTAAGAATTTGTTGTTGAATATGAAGTACATATTACTGAATTAATTAGTTCCTAGCTTAAAGTTAAGATTAACGTAAGTTTTCGAAAAATGTAAATATTATGAAAATAAATATTATTGTAAGTTTGTTAAAGTATAAAAATAATTGTACGCTCGTTCGCTGTTCAAATAGAATGCTGAATTCATTGGAAAGCTAAATTTTTTATTTTATTTATTACACCGGGGTGTCGAGTTTTGTTTTAATCTCGTTTAGTCAAAAACTTACCAAAGTTTCTTTATGAAAGATTTTAAAGAAAATTATAGAAAAGATAATGAAATTTCCTATTTGTACCTAGATTGTATGATTTATGAGTTGAAACAAGTTGTTATGAAACTAAAAATTAATGTTTAAAATATTGTCGATTGATTACTAGTTAGACATTTTTATAGTGAATAATTTTTCATAAATGTACGGTTGACAACACATAAAAAAAAATTGTCGTTTCAACTTTGCATTCTCATGTTTGTAATTCATAAATTTCTTAACATTTGTCAGAAAATTTACGCATATCAATCAATTTATTGAGAAAGCTCAAAATGATTACATACTGTACCTATTTAAAATAAAATTGTTCTTAAGATAAGCACAGTACATGATAACATTATTGTATAGCATAAGGTCAATTCCGAAAGTTCGACTTCTTGCTTTTTCTTATAAAGGAATGAAATACATGTTTTTAATAGTTGTAAAACTTAAATCTCTAAAGGGCACACGCGTATCTAGATTTATGGTAGTAGTGTAAGTTTTGAAACATGTGAAATAAAGCGAGATTTACATGGTAAGTGATCGTGTAGATCAAGTTTAACAATCAAAAATATAAATTTTAAAAGATATTGATGATTGAAAAAGTTTCAAAAGTTACACTAAAGCTGCTGGATTGAGATTCGCGTCATGAAATTTCCCACTTCGTCTCGACTATTGCACATTCGTTTGTTAGAAAAATGAATTTTATCATTGAAACTTTTATGAATAATTATTTAGCAACATTGTAAAATAGATTTTTTTATGCTTAATGTATATTGTAACTACTACCCTGCCACTGTTGTATAAAAGCAATGCAATATTCAACTTTTAGATATTCTTAATATCATATCACTTTTAAAAAGTTAGTTCTATTTTAAGGGTTTAGCGTCACTCAGATTAATACAATGAACGATCTACACTTCAGTATTCGTGATAATTCGATTACAAATAATACCTAAATATTGTAATGCATTAAAAATAAAAACAGTACAATCTGATAATTTTATTTTATTGCTTTCCTATTACATAATATTCGAATTAAATACAATTTTACATCAAAAGGTTCATAACTACAAATCCTTGGTTCATTACTATTAAGAATACTTACTATCTAGATAGGCTAGGTACTGTTAGGTAGGTAGGTACTATTAAGAGGACGTTATGATTTTAAACTAGTTCTTACCCATGTTACGAAATCTAGACTTAGGTGAGCATTTTGATAAAAAGTATGTTTAATTACTAAACTGAATTATCAGAAAAATGATGAAAAGCGGCTGAAAAGATTTGGATGAAATTTGACACGAAGATAGTTTTTAGTCTGGATTAAAACATGGGATACTTGCAGTCGTTAGCGGTTTCTCATGATTTGGAAATTAATTCCGAAAATTTGACTACTACGTGAAAAGAAACGTTAAAGTAGTTTTAATGAACTATTAAATAACTCGATAATAAAAACACACTCGCACACACACACACATACACACACACACGCACACACACACTACACATGCATCCAACTTCAGGTGTTATTATTACTCTTGTTACTAATTTACTAGTAGTTTATTATTTTTGCCACTATTATTACAACAATTTAGTTTTGTTCTTTATTCGCTAGCTATGACAATACTATGTAAACTAAATTTTTGTTAATTATCGTTTTATTGGCTTCCACGATACAGGCTTGTCCTAGTGTGGTAGCCGCTGCTAACTGTTTTAAGTGTGCGTTTTATGAATACAGATTATTTCTATTTCTAATTAAAAGGTAAGTATGCTATATTTTTGCATTACTTTGTACTCATCATGTTGACACAACTAAAGCCTAATTAGCGTTTCTACGACCTCAGAGCAAGGTTCAAAGCCTTAAAGGTGAAAAAAGCTTTCACCTCATCTGGTTCAAACTTAATTGCACACGTGACATTTAATATTAACTACCATTAGTAAGTAAATCGTTTCGAAATCGATCATTATCACTTTTATCTCGAAATTCGAATCACCAAAAAAATCTTAAAAAAAACAAGTTATAAAAACTCAAGGTCTGTGATCGATCTTCGGGTACAAAGAACTGTCACAATTGGATCACTGGAGCGGGGGTCAAAATGGCTGACCTTTTGAGATTTAATCGGGTAGGTAGGTATTATATAAGAGATCGCTGGAGCACGTTATCAGTGAAAGCAAGGACGCAGCAAGGACAGCAGATAACGTAATTATAGCTTATTACAGACCGTTCGCCTGTGCCGACACTGGAGTTACAGTGCAGTCGTACAGTAGAAACTGTGCTTTGGTTACACTACTTGTTGTTACTTCTGTCACCATGTGGAATAAGCAGAGGATTTTGAAATCCTATTAAGCATCCACTACTTTAGCAGTATTTTTAATAGGGTACTTACTTTTATTATACGGTTACTTAACTTTGTTGAATCTGGACAAAACATAGACTGGTGTTATTACAAATGATTTTTAAACACCTTTTTAAACTTAGACACTGTTTTGATGCTGACTCTTTCAAACAATATTGTTAAAAAAATGACAGCATTACATTTAAACAGTGTGTAATAACAAGTGTTTAAAAATCCTTTGTTATAACATGGAGAGTTTCAAATATGTAATTTCAAAATATATGTCTACTCGCAGTAAACGCTGTAGACAAGTGTGATATTTTTATTTAATTTACTCACATGCCTGTTACATTTTCCGTTTACAGTCGAAAAAAATAATTTGCAATACTAAGTTACTGGTCATCTTATATACTGTATACGGTATCCTATAATAGTGGGCGATTGAATTGGGTACGATACGACACGCCTCATTGTTTAGAATAAAGAAGTGAATTGACTTACATTTACACCAAGAAGTTCATAGTTAATCTTGAAAAGCAATCTAAAGCACGACTATTAAATGAATTATTATTCAACTTGCAAATATTATAATTTAATGGGTTGATTAATTTTATCAAAATCGGATTTTGGATGAATACGTTGTACACGGTACCTGAAATCTGTAATCTTAAATTTAAGTTTTCTCGTGGACAATACGATACAGATCTACACGTATTTATCCAAAATACCCACAATATTGTATGACTAGAACATCACACTCTTTAACGAAAGCAAATAGGTGCTTGATAATATAAAAGCTACTTCTATTTCCTTCTGTAAATAAGATTTCTTTAGAAATGGTCTAGCATTGCTTCTGGAAAAGGACTTGAAAATTGAACGTGAAGTGAAGCAATGGTTGACAGTACACCCATTGTGCATTCGCACAGGCGCCGGGTAGACCGCTCGACACGCACAATACACAGTAGATGTCCAAATGCCATTATCTGGAGAAGCAGTGGCGACGATTTTACACATCACTAGCTTCTGCCCGCGACTTCGTCCACGTGGATATTCGAGAAAATCCTTAGGGCACCTTTAACCAAGACCAGATCTGGCGTTTTTACATTTTCCCCACAAAGCGCGCTGCCCCTCCTTTTCGTCTCACTGTCCCCCTCCCCTTTCTCTCACACACCCCTCCCTTCCACTCTCCCCCTCCCCCTCCCCTCCATCTAACACTATCTCTTCCCCACCCCTCTCACTCTCCCCTCTCCCTCCCTCTACCTCACACTACCCTCCCTCTCCTTTCCCTCTCACACTCTCCTTCCCCCTACCTTCCCCTCCACTAGTCTTTTTCTAAAATCATTGACTCTGAAGAATGATTTTTCAATACTTTTAAGAATGCCATGAAAACGAGTAAGTATAATGATTTTCCTCTACATAAGAAAATTCTATGAATGATTCAGTTTAACCGTATAATTTAATTTTCTTTTGTTCAGTTACAGTGGTTAAAAAATAGCAATTTTATCGATTTGTTATTGGGTCGTGCAAATTACATAATATTGATACTTAAATTAGTAGGTAATAAATACTTAAATTAGTAGGTAATTGTTATCTAATTAAATTAAAATGAGCTTTAGCAATTAATTATAAGTTGGTACAGATGCGATACCGGGTGGTACCACAATATACCATCGTTATATTTGTTTTTTTGGGGTTCGGTTTCATTGTCCGTCGTACGCATCGGCGCGTACGCAACTCGACCGCTGCAATTATGAGATTGACTGCGAAATGCTGCAGACATTGCAGTGAAATTGGATTATTTGATAAACAGCATTTTTCATCATCGCCCGAGCGGTCTCCGGCGACAATAGAAAATCTATTGTGTCTCGTTTTCCGGGCGTTGACGAGTTAATTACCTATATTTAAAAAATGTATGAAAAGCCAAAAAGCTTAGGAGTAAGTAAGTATTCATTTGGAGTCTGATTATTTAATTAGTTAGGATAGAAGTTATTTTAGTGAACAATTTTTTAATGTAAAGTATTGAGAAATAGAAAAAAATAAGACAGAACAAAAAGGTAAATAAGTCGTAATAAAACAAAAAAATCAAGATATTATCAACTGTATCGCACCTATTTTGTGGATAAGTTTTTCGCAAACTAAAATAATACTGCCAAATTATAGTGAATTTTATTTTGCAAAATGTCTTTCTTCACAAATTCGATGCAACATGCAACTTCTTTATTCGCCGGTCATTAGCAGGGTAATAAATCTTTCGTCCGTCTGTCCATCGTCGTAAAGAACTTCATTAACTTTTCACTGAGACGTAGGTTTTTTCAATAGCCTCATGAGAATCAGAAACATTTTAATATCGCGGCTGCTATGTGACATAATGTCAAGAAATTGATTCGCATTCAATATCATTAAGAGATCCATTTGTAACAAGCAAACATTTTACTTCATTTTGATATTTATTTGTACGGAATAAAGTTCAAAATTGTTTCACAAAAAAGTGGTTCCATGTATAGCGAACGGTAGCATACAATGGTTTGACCGGACAATTATTTCAAGTCGAGTATGATTGAAAGCTTTTTTCCAAGTAAAATTTGTGTGTGTTCTGAAATCGAGATTGCGATCGTTTTACTTTTGGTCGAGTGTGGTCATCCAAATTAATTTTCTTTGTAAATGCTATTTTGCTATTTAGGTACAAGTAGATCATTATAACTTTTTCCGACGTAAAACAATAATTATTATTAGGTATAAGATTTTGTTAAGTTATTTTTGGTGAGGTGAAATGATCCGATTACAATATTGATTTATAAGGATTCATTAACTGTAATGGAAGAGAAAAATATTCCGTTTATTTAACATTCTTTATTAAGTAAAGTAAGTATAGTAGTTTTCAGCCGACTTCAAAGAGGAGGAGGTTATTTAGTCGTTCTAAATGCTAATAGAAATTTTTTACATTACCTTTTTGAAGTTATCTCTTTTCGCACTCTACCTCTATATATATTTTGCACTAACGTAAAGATTTCAGATTAGAATATGAGTAGGGTTAAATGATTTAATTTTGTTCTTATACTACGGACGTTTATATCAGACTCTAATTTTAAATTCAATATACTAGTTAAGTACAAGCTTTTCTCGTCTGGGGTGTAAGATGTTCGGTTTTTTTTAATAATACTTATCTATTTTAAAAATACAGTAACGTTGTTTGAACATTAGGTGTGCTAAATTAGCACACACACATAACCACACGGTAACCTTCTTTGTGGCATACCGCGCATGCGCAATGATGTTAAAAAATGAGCTTTAATCACCCAGTAATTCATAACTATCGGCAAATACTCCACCCACTAGTTATAAATCAGAAATGATAATTTTACGAGCCACATCCGTTTCGATTACTGACCGAACGCTGTAATCGTTTAGGCTGTTTGCACACTGTAAGTTAAGGTAAATGTTGAAATAGTTTACGTGCAAAATGCACTGTTGCTTTTTAACTCTAATTAGAGTCTTGTATTCGCATCATTTGATTTTTCGAAGTGTTATTTTATGCTTTGAAAACTTCTATTACTTATTGTATTTTTAGATAAGAGTATTAAACAAAAAGTTTGATCTAATTAATCAATATCAGATTGAGTTACTGATCAAACAATTGATTTAAATATTTACTCTCGATAACCGAAAAGTACCTGTATCCTACTTATAGAAATAGGAAAATGAAACTGTTTACCAGAGTCCTTTTATGTTCTTTCTGCAAAATTTAAGCTGATTGCAGGTATTTTGTTTCTTCAAAGCTTAACTTGCAGCTTTCTCTTTAATTCGATAAGAAAGCAATGGTGTAATAATAAACTTTTAGTAGGTGGTAGAGCTTATTTCAAGCCCTTCTGGCTAGCTACCACCATCTTACCTAAGTCTGAAGCCATAACAACTGTTTGAAAATTGTTGTGTTCCGGCAGTTAGAGGTAAGATAGCCAGTTCCTCAGTGATGAGGATTTCGGGTGTAGTGCGCTTCCACCTTCGGCGCTATCGCCACTTAACATCATGTGAAGTTAAGGCGAAGCACTATCCCATTGTGGGTAAAAAAAGGTGTGATATGATATATGACAGAGTTCCGGAGATGGCAGTTTTAATTTTTGTTTGTAGTGACAAACAAAAATTAAAACTGCTATCTCCGGAGGCAGCAGCAGGCCTCGCACGAGGCTGCTCGCTTGGTGGGGGGGGGACCCGCCTAATCACGTAAAAACAGCTAAGGATTTTGATGAAATTAAAACATAGAACACTTTTTATCCAGGTAGGATCTCTAAGGATTTTATCGAATGTCCGCGCGGATGGAGGATTTTATCGAAAAACGACACACCCACTTAATTGAATCAAAAGGATATTACTAACATTTTTTTTTAAAAGGATTCTATTTACAATTAGTTTGTCAAGTCCTTATCTGATCTATAAATCGAAATGAAATGACCACTAAAGTATGACGCTTATGAATGACATTACGGATGTGAATCCGGAATATACCGTAATAATAAAATAATGAATTCATGTATGAGCACAAAAAAGCGTTCTTCAAATAATATGGTCGCCACAAGAATAACATGGTCTGGTTACTTAGAACTTAATAGATGTTGTGTCAAAACAAGTTATTTTCAAGTTGTTTTTTGGCTTAATTACATGACATAAATTATTATAATAAAGGTAGATAGATATTGTTTAAAAATGCTTTTTTTAACATTAACTTTATACAGGATGTCTTTTTATTCACTCTCCAAATTTTAAGGATGTGTTCAGTCCATTGAAACTGAACATCTTTCTCTACGAAACATAGGGTCAAATATATGCAAACAATACTTATCACGTGTATTTCGACACATCTTTCATAAAGAAAGTTGTTCAGTTTCATGGACTGAACTCATCCTTAAAATCTGGAGAGTGAATAAAAATGCAGCCTGTATATTCTTGAGGGCCAATCAAAAAATAATTTTATTGGTAAGTAAGTATGTTGTTATTTCCTATTACTGGTTACTACTCTATTGATTTTGGTTTTTTATTGGTTTTTACTATTGCTACAATATCAACCCATTGCCGTTTAGGAATATGTTTATTGTTTTCAAAACCCAAATGTGTTGAAATCATTACACACTAAAAATCTGAAGCACTGTGTATGTGTAATTCCAGTAATTGCTATGTTCATATATGAATGAGTCTTATTGGAATGAGATGTGAGTCAATAAGTCATTGTATAATAAGCACAACGATTTCAATAAGCCCGGTAGTTTACAAATATTTTTTTTTACTGTTCCGTATACAAGGTGTAACAGAAAGGGGGTATCAACCCGAAAGGAGGTCAATGTACTCGTGAAACTGAACACCTTCCAACAGAAAAAAAATCAAATAAACAATTTTTTTTTGAACTCTCCATACAAAATGTTCGCGGCAAATTCAAATTTTCTATGGAAAGTCCAATTTTTTTTTTGATTTGAATTTTTTTTTCTGTTGGAAGGTGTTCAGTTTCACGAGTACATTGACCTCCTTTCGGGTTGATACCCCCTTTCTGTTACACCTTGTATACAGAAACGTGTTTTGCAGATGAAAATTTCAAAAAACTTTTTTAATTAATAAACATTTTAAATGTTTTTATCCGTGTTTTAATTGCATTAAATAAAATAAGTGCTACTATGATATAATAATGCTACGAAATTTTTCAGCATGATTCTTGCCACACTAAATAGATACCTAAATCAGTTTGAGTTTCCCTTGTACCACACTACGAGTATTTAAAACTTTCCCAATAGCAGATCAAGTTTGAAATTTGAACTGAAAATTTTAGACAGATGTTTTATACCCATTAATGAGGGACTAGGCAAAAATTAAACAGATTTCAATGCTGTTGCTGCAGTGACGAATTCTGGACTGTTAACTTTAAAAAATAGCATCAGGACTTAACCTAATCATATCCGAATCTTGTTTTAATTTTTCTACGGGACCCTAAAAAGCCTAAACGTACAGGTCACGTTTGATTAAATACTTTTGACAGAGGAATGATGAATCGTGCTCGGTAGATTATATCGTCATTTCTGAACTATATCGACGCGTCAAATCTACGAGTAACAATGGTAGTTCCTTTAAAACAATTAATAAAAACAATGAGATGAAATTCGTGACGCATTACAACATGTGGATGCTGTAATTTGTAATAGATCTTTTTGATATTAAGATAAGGGCTAAAATTGAGTGTGAAAATGTAACTGTAAGTTATGTATGCTTAATGCGGAGATCCTGAATTCCAAAAGCCTACTCGATGACGTAAATAATTTGTATTTCTCATGTCATTGAACAAATTTGCTTTTTACACGACTGCAGAAAAAACGGAATGTATTGTGTTTTATGTAGTAACTAATACTACTTAATACTAACAGAATTAAAAACTAAAAAAAATATATTTCCAAGGGTAAAATTTTCGAGAAAGAGTTTTGTTAAAGGATTTTCTATTAAAAAAAAAACAAGGAAAATCGACAAAGTCACATTAATAATTAACTATAGACAATTAACGATTGGCCTAGTAAAAACGATGAAAAATTTCACAAAGTCATAAAATTGTATGGAATTCAAATACTTACGACGTAAAAATTTAATGCTACTTTGTATGATTATCATATTTTCGCTTACCTACTAATTATGGGGTTCATAATTTGGTACCAATCCCTGAGATTTTAAATAATCCTGTAACCACGTGCCCTGAATAGGCTGAAACGTCGGCAAATAAAAAAAACAAACCAAACAAAATCAAATAACCTCTAAATCGATTCATTATAATAAGCTCAAATCTGTAAAAGTAATTTATTTCCATAAATATGACATTATTCCTTGGCTGATTGGAGTTTACATGTACTCAGAAAAGACCACAGTTGCCAGCAAAGTGTACATGTAAATAAAAGCTGGCAACACTCCCTTTGTTGCGCGAAATAAAGGAGCTTACGTTAGCGGCGTGTGCCACAGACTGCGGAATACAAACATCTAATTGTGCTATCTGACTCGGTAGTGTTGTTACTTGCTTGATGCAGTCTATTTATTGGTTCAAAAGAAAGAAAGAAAATATTTTTTTTCCGCACACCTAAATATATTAAAACTTACTTAAATTAATATCAAATGGCTTCCACTCAGCATTATGCCACGGCACCCTAAAGGAACACCATAAAGCTGATTTTCAGTGGTCACCAGGAGGAAAAATTTCAGGGGTTGTGTTATTTTGAGAAGCTGTTTATTGGTGATTCTAATTGCATCACCGAACGACTGATAATGAAGACGAATCAAACTAAAAAAATAATAATAAATAAATAAGATAACATAGAGACGAGTTGATTTTCTAGTATAATTAAAGTTAAACATAAAGAAAAACATTTTAAAAGGAAATTGTAAATAAGCCTTATCGTATAACTTTAGTACGATCCTCATTCTCGTTAACGTAATGAGCCACGCATTATTGCTCTTCAATCAATGTTTATTACAGGAAAGTGTACCGTCGCGAATTCAGAATGGCGAGCGAGTGATGCGGAAGTGTGTCGTGTCGATTGATATTGCGTCGATAGCGTGGTTTATCGACATCGATAGAGCGCGCACGTCACTGGCTTGGCGCGGCGGTGTCGCAACCCTGGCACGCGAGCTCGTGTGTTCTGCCCAGTACGTTCTGTTAAGGTGTTTGCATTAGATTCTATTAGAATAACATCGAAAGTAGAAGACAAGGTTGGATTATGGCTTTTGCTGATTTTAGGTGCGCGTCCACTGCACCGGAATCGTAGCGGAAGGAGCAGACGGATTTGTTGCTTTGTATGGATTTCTATGGTAGGTACTGCGTGCACTGGATCGGCAAATCTGCTAGATGGAAATAAATACAAAGTGACAAATGCTGACGTTCCGTCCCAGCCGTACGCTCCGATTCCAATGCAGTGGACAAAAACACAACAACTTAAATCATGTTAATATCGTTTGCTTTGAGATAGCCATAAGCATAACATCGAAGCGTGATCGACTAATTACATAATCAATAATTTAAAAATTGACAAATATTTATCTGCTTCACATCCCCATTTCAAACAATATTTTTGATACGTATTCTTATCTTAATATACGTTGTTGTTTACTACTGTTTTTAGATCATGCCTATTAAGGCATGATCTAAAAACTCAAAGAAAAATCCTCAGCGTTTTGCACGGGTATTCTATCGGCTCAGTGAGTGCAACCGAAGCTTTGCACAGTCATTTAGCTGCAAGAGATTTTTAGTAGTATCGAACGTGCTTGCCATAACGGGATTGTCCAGCCTAATCTCTCGAGTCCGCATGACATGTTGCAGCCGCGATCTTATTTGTAGCCGCGGGTCAGTATTGTTGCTCGGGACCTTCCTGGAATAACATGAATATACTAGAACTGTAGCGAAACCTGTGTGTATAACTGGATTGTCTCGTCTGTGTGGATACGCAGTTAGGTGTGTAGCGGATTGAAAAAAAATGTTAAGCTCTGAAGTAACAAGGGGTTACCTATGTATTTCTGTATTCCTGAAAAATATTAAAAGTTGGACAGTGCTTAATCATCGTGCGGATTTTATATTAAGATTTGATGAATTCGGAGCATAATTTATGTAAAACCCAATACTTCAACTTGTTTTATAGTTATCAGAAGCAAAATTATGAATAACCCATTCTTACCAATACAAGAGAATCGTTTTCTCATCACAAAAAGGGTATATAATTGCGACAACTTTTAGTTCTTTTTTGTTGTCTAACATTTCTTTAAAACATTGACAAGTCAAGTTCACTTGGTATCTTCAGCATAGCAACAGTAAAAGATTTATCATTCACCTTGCTATCGTTTTTGAAGGTGACGAAAGATCAATTTCAGGTTAGGAGAAACTGGATCATTTTGCAAAGTCATGCAGTAAGTGTTATTAAGGTGTTAAGTGTTTTGATATTCTTTCGTTTCACCATTCAATCACACGTGGAATGGGGTATGTAAATCAGACGATGGAATCGAACACGTGAATTCAATAAAAGTTACGGATTACAACGCGTATTTTATATTATTAGGTTAGTTATTATATTAACTAGTCCAATATAAGAAGAGCTAGTTTGTAGGGTTCCGTAACAAAATTGTAAAAATGAACCCTTATGGTGTGACTCAGTCTGTCTGTCGGTCTCAGCTGGTTATTCATATTTTTTCTATTCACAGTTTTTATTTACTACCTATGATCTCTGGCCACGTTTTAAGCAAATTACCTAAAATAATATAAAGTGTTTTAAAGTTATTCAATAAATATTACTGACATATTAAGAGAATTTTTTCCCTTTTTAACAGACTTCCAAAAAAGAAAGTAAGAAAGTAAGAAAGAAAGTTTTTTTTTGTGTATGTCCACCGATTAATCGAAGACGGCTGAACCGATTGAAATGATTCAAACGTTAAACTCCTAAGTTGGTCCCATTTTTTGAAATTTTGAAATCGGTTCAGTACTTTTCAAGTAATCTTGAAAAAGGCACGAAAATGGTATGATTTTTGACCTCGATGATAATGGTCGTATTACTTCTTTGTTTATGAACTGAATAAGATAATTCTTTTTTTGTAGGAAGAGGGATATCTTAAGTGTAGGTTCTTTAACCGACTTAAAAAATTATCTTACGTTTGGCTAAGCCGATTTTTCTACATAATTTATATTATACCTTACCTACAAGGTACCTAAAAATAAAAAAAATAAAAAATAGTTTAAAAAAATAAAAAACCGACTTCAAAAAACCTACCTCTAAAAAGCAAGAAATAATATTCGTAATAATAAAAATTCGTCTATTGAAGCCGGGTGGGGCTTTTAGAATAAAAAAAAGGAATCTGTACTCCAGCCCCACCCGACTTCAATAGACGAATTTTTATTATTACGAATATTATTTCTTGCTTTTTAGAGGTAGGTTTTTTGAAGTTGGTTTTTTTAAATATTGACCTGGTAATCAGAATAACACAATATGTAGGTATTAGCGGCGCGTAGTAGGTACATTGCCTAGGTAGGTACTTACTAAGTGCGAAAACATCAAAATTATGTTTCTAATTAGAAACATAGCAACACCTACATAGTTTTTCCTACAAATGGAGTGTCTTATCATGCATAGGCTGAAATAATGTGTGCAAGAAAATGATACTTAATTAGATTAAATTCTTAATTAATTCAGTTATCTGTACCGGACACGCCTGCTTACATTTGTTGGGTATTTTACAAAACAAGAAACTTACCACACTTTACTTTTTACAATATTAGAGTTCCTCAGCTGTTGAATAAAATATAATGAATGTTCATGAATCAATGAAAATTCAACGCATCTATATTTTTCACTCATTATTTTCTTTTGAGTAATACCCCTCGCACTATTTTGTTTTCAAACAAACGAAAAATTAAACTTGATTATGAAATTATTTTGCTTTAATACAATACTTAGTTAAGTTGTATTTATTAAAGTGTCATGAATAAGTTTAAATATAAATATCGAAAAGCGCTCAATTATCGCTGACTTTTAATAATTAGCGAAGATTATTATTTACCTACAAGTAAAAATTGACGGAACACTCGTACTTAACCAACTCAAACTTGCAACATTTTTTTAAGCCATACGTTAAAAAAATCAGATCAAGCGTTAGCTCGTGACTCAAAGCATCAATTAGTTCATTAAGATTTTAATTACTGTGGAATTAAAACCTATATTCGCAGCTTAATCAGTATCATCTCTATATGGCTTAGGCTCGTTGAAATTATTTAAAAAAAACTGAACCTATAAACTGTTTGGTGCTCTTTTTGCCGTCAGATTCTGTGCGAGAAGCGTTCTGCGAAATCTATTTCGACAGGCCGGACGGTGCGTGTTTGTCATCGATATATTTTTAGTATTAACGGACTGATTGAATCTAGTTAATCACAAATCATTGTTGAAAGTAGAAGTCCTATGTTGAAGTCCTCTGCAAGACGTATGCCACTTCTGTGCGAGAATATTGCCAACTGCAAACATGAGAGGTGGGTCGAAGATTGCAGTGTTGGACCTTTTTTTATAGGAAAACCGTGCTGCCTATTTTGTGATCTACATTTTCACAGAGTTCTTAGATAGGTTAGCACTGTTTTTCTTTCCTAAAATCCTCTATGGGAAAACGCTATTATTTTGAAGTACTTCCTTTCATAACTGGAATAATTATAATAACACATCAGTTGAAATCAGTACTCAAGAATTTTCTACTTTTGCAAATTTGACTTAGGTATTTGTCAATGGATTGAAAAAGTGAATTGTAATCAATCAGAATTAAAATAAAATGATCAATATTGTCAGGTTTTTGTTGATTCAAGATAATGTTAGATAGTAAATAAAATTCTTATGTTAAGAACTAATGTGGTATAAGGAGGAAAATTATTTTTATATAATTTTCCTTTTCATTTATCAATTTTTAATTACCATAAGATAAATGAGCGCTCGCAGCGTGCTCTAATAAAAACAATGTATTTTAAACGCTTTAGGTACCCTACTAAACAACTTTATCTTGATTGTGGGTTGCTTTCAGATAGGAAACTATATATAAAACATATAATTTTAAAAAAGCACAAGAATTTACCGTATGTTAAAAACAATAAAATAAGTAGAAGAAAATGTAATGTGGCTATAGTTCCTTCAACTAAAACAATGTTTGCTAGAGCACAATATAATAGTATTTCGGCCAGAGTTTATAATAAAATTAATAAAGAACTAGACATTTACTCCAAACCTTATAAAGAATGCAAAAAGTCGGTACTAACATGGTTGGAATCACTTGACTATGACATGACAGAGCTGTTCTTACAAAACATAAAAGAATACCTCTAAAAATCTCTTATTAGCGCATCATTCATATTGTTTTCTGTCATACATATTTATACATATATAAATATATATATATATATACATATACACACCTATATACTCATGCTTGCACACACACACACACACACACAAACACACTCGCGCGCAAAATAATCTATCCTAGTTTATTATTAATATAATAATAATTATAATAAGTTGTTATTATACTACATAATGTAATGCAAAAAATACATAAAATAATGTTATGGAAGAGCGGTGTCTCTTGTTACAGGCATTGTATGCTTAAAAGGGGACACCGGCCACTAATTACTGTAACACAACACTTTTTATCGAAATAAATTTATTGTTATTGTTATTATAAGATATTGTTAACTTGAGAGCTCGTTCAATAATTACATTATTATTTTATTTGAACGTAGCTTAAAATGAGCATATTAATTTTCGCGAGTAAGCAAACGTGTGTTTTATGAGTCTGCTAAATGATTACCAAATAAGTAGGTATTCATTAATAGTATATTATTGAAAGTAATCTCCACGGGAGAATTTTAGTCTGTCGTAGACCCACTTACAATCTCAACTTATAGCCTAATAAATTGCTGAAACTATTTAACGCTTCCGAGAATTTACATGATTTCTGTACACTTTTTATGTTGGTGAATTATAAAATAGTTTTTAAAATTTTATAAACAGCTGCTGCTTGTCACGTTCATTAGGAGTTTTATCCGTCACCAGCAAGCCATAAATGAATAATTAAAGTAGTAGAATTTAAATTGGTTTCTGCAGTCATTAATCCCCCGTAGTGATCACTAGTTATCCAACAATAAAAAACAACACTAAAGTCCACGATGGCATCCTAAGTGCTTCCTTTGCGTCTCCTACTCCCGCGCTATTAACAACTACCAGTTACATCGCTTTCCAAACATTTTATTATACGCATTGACATGCATCGAATAATTCAGCTGCGAGCTAACTCAGGTGGTAGGTACATATTTCAAATCACTAGCAAGATGGACGAGTGAATTCGCGCGCTATGTTGAAGATGTCACAACGCGCGTGCTCCAACTATGCGGCCAGTACCAACAAGGAGTTGCAATGCAACTTATCGGCAATTATCGGCATGGATCTGCGTAATCGATTCTTATTAGGGAAATCGATTTTCGGAATGCGTCACTCCGGAACTCGTTAGGTGGATGCAGATTGATGCTCTTACGACGTAAACAAATTACGATGGTTTTTTTCCACGGTTTTGTTTACTGAAGAAACAACACATCGATTCCATTTGTGAAAGCTTAGCGGAAACGATAAACTTATAGTTTATCGACTTCGATATAAATGCCTATTGGAAGAAAATGAAGTTGGACTTCTAGTACCTAATCTGTACTTTAAACCTATGGAGGTACTTTATGAAGAAATATAATGTTTTATAGTATAAATTCGAAATGTATACCCACTGTCTGTCATAGATTTTATTTGACAATTAGTTGTATATTCCAACCCAAAATAAAACTAATAAAATAGTTATTATTGAAGAACTCCCAAACATTCTTAAAATGAGTTGATACATTCAATTTTTTTAGATTTATAAATTATGTAAGTAATATTGAAACAATCCCATTGGTTTCAGGCTACCGGATTGATTTTGCAAATCCAGCAATTACAGATTTAGTCAATCGATCTGGTGCGGGTCGAATTTTTTCTAGTATACCTATTATTTAGTATTATTATAAAGATTTAGTCAAGTTCAAGCATTCAAGCATTCAAGACATCGTTATCATGACAGTCTATTAAAGTCAACTACAGTTGCCAGTTGCCACGGTCAGGAGGACGTTGCCATCACCATTCTTGACTAGCGGATTGGAGATCGCAATTTTAAATCGATTTCATCGGAAAATGCTGCTGCACTTATAGTCAGTGAAGGTGTAAAATTTTACAAGTCCTTTATATGTATGTGAATGGTTGGTGCTATTTTACTCTGCCGGATGCCACACGACTATCAGTAAAAGTATTTAAAGATATATTAATAGCTATGATTAGCCTAAATGTTAATGATATTTTTGCAAGAGTCAAACACCTTAAAGAAGAAATAAACCAGCAACGATTCGTATAAAGAAAAAATGTCGCATCATGTCGTTATACCCATATGGCAAAGTCCAGTCACACAGTGAACGCACACCTCAATAAGGGCAGGCACGCATTAATATTTCATTAAAACACGCGTTAATGCTACCGAGCAACATGATAGGTTGATGTGTCAAATTGAAATATACGATGCGAACCAACTAGTGACATCTATTCTTTTGTGCTGACAACTCTAGTATAAAGGTAATAATTTTTTTTTCGACAAAGATCATTGTATTGAAGTAATAAATCTAATTAAGTTGGCATTGTTTTTAATTCCGTCATATTTATTTATTATTATTAGACATGTGAATCAGGATTCTAATAAGATCAGCCAACGCTGGACATTAGAACATTGTCAGCAAGCTGGCACATTGCTGACAATGTTGTGATGTTCAGCGTTGACGTTAAACGTTAACGCTGACGTTTGTTAGTCGGTAATAGGGATGTTGACTATTTTTTTTATTTTATGTTACATAAATTACCTCTCAAAAAAAGAAACATTGGTAAAAGAATTAATTCGCTAGCATGAAAACTGCCCGAGATATCACAGTGTGAAATGCACACAAATGGACTCGATCAAAAACGCTCCATACTAATGGCTTGCACGTTATGACGTCACGCCGTGCTAGTTTGTATGCAATGCATAGGAAATTTGTTCAGCAGCTATATTAAATATTGTGTTTATCCAAATGGTTTCTTCGACAAATTTGCTATACATTTTACGGACTAATTAAAGGTATCATTTATTTTAATAAATTTTATACTTTTTAAATGGACTTGTCCACCCAACTTTGAAGGGTCATAAAACAAATAATATGCAATATATAAAACCAAGAGGTATACAAGCTACTCTAAAAGTTTAATATGTTTACGATTTTTATTAGTATTTCGTTATTTTATTCATTAGTCAACATCCCTATTATATGAGGGAAAATCAGCCAATGTGATTCTGACTGAATGTGTTATATTCAAGTCCAAATATCTATTCAGATCCAAAACATCCTATGCAGAAAATAAATCCACAAGAGTCTAGAAGACTTAACACTAGATTTGAAGTCTTCTTATATTAGTAGGATATCCATATTCCATTCCTGTCCGTCCCCGTTCTCGCCCCGTTCTCTTTCCTGTTCCCGTTCCCGTATTATTATTCCATCCATACAAAAAATACACCATTTTGGGCCCTTTGATTTTTAGGATTATTTAAACCATTTACTTTTAAAGTATCTTATATTGTATATGTCACCGTTAAAGTGCGGAATTCAGTGAATTAGATTTTCTAGTTCAGATTAACTAGTTAATCTGCAGATTCACTGGTCGAATCAGTTAAAGTTCGTTGTTTCATTTCGTACTTTAACGTACGAACTGTACGTGTACGTGTACTTTAACTAGGTAATCTGCAGATTCCCTAGCTAATCTGCAGATTCCCTAGCTAATCTGCAGATTCCCTAGCTAATCTGCAGACTAACGACCAAGGATCAGTTAAAGTACGGAAACAGGTTCTTTTATTGTTATTAGGTTAGGTTAGGGTAGTAAGAAACGAAGTTTTTGTAAAAGATACTTTTAATATAGGTCTTTTACTTAACTTTCCTGAAGCCTTGGCTATTTCACTCACTGTATTCCGCACTTTAACGGTGTAGCATCCGTTAATGTGCAGATTAACTAGTTAAAGTGCGAAAATCGTCTACTTTAAGAAAAAAATCGCACTCTAACTGACTCGACCATTAACGGATCCCGTACTTTAACGGTAACATATACATTTTTTGAAAGCGAAGTTCAGTATGAGACATGACTCAAACCGGATATTCAATGTGTTTTTAGTTTTCCAGGCTATTTTCCAGATTGAAAATGTAAGTGTTTTATTGCTGAGTAATTATTGAGCCTTTGTGAGTCAGTTTTATTTTATTAATTTTGCAATAAATAATGTTGTTCCATATTTCCATCGTTTCCGTTATTGTGATTCATTTTTATTTACGTTTTACGAGGATTGTGTTCTAAGCAATGATTATAATTGCTAAAGGGTTTCTTACGATAACCGTGCCGTCATATTACGGCCGTAATTTAGCGGCGTCGAACGTTTTCTATGAAAAACAATATGGCACGCCTCGCCGTATTGTTGCCATAGAAAACCTTCTACGCCGCTAAATTACGGCAGTAATATGACGGCACCGTCATCCTAGGGAACCTTATAGTATTTGAAAAACGTATGGATACTTTATTACTCAGCACTCTATTTTGTCGTCTCTTGTTTAGAAAAAACAAAGATTATGGTTTAAGTCGATTTAAAATCTTCGATAATAATATAATAAATTAGGCATTCATTCCAAAAAACAAATAGTTTTTAAGCACCTATTTAATACTCATGCTTTCACGATAAAACAACATAAAAAATTCTGAACTACCTACTAAATTATGTAAAAAATAAATAATCAAAACACATCAAAGACTCGCCAGGAAAAAGTACTCAATAACCATGCTTCTGATTATTTGATTTATAAAAAATAACAAATTTTGTACTTAAGTTCTAATAAGTAAATGAATGGCCAAAACATCCACCAAGACGCAAAGTTTGAGAATTTTGAAGAAACACACCTCTCTTTCGATAGGCTCCTTACGGAAATAACACAAAACACTGTACTATGTTCTATTATAAATTCTGTAGTACTGTCAGGTATGTCATAGATAACTGCATCCTGACGTCATTCGTCAGTACAAGACCCACAAGACCTAACAAGAGAGCACGTCAAAAGACAACGTTAACAAAATAATAAATTCAACTTTATCTCGCTAAGTGGTCTATTCAATTGAAACATTGCGAAAATCCGCAATGGTTGCAATACAAATTGTATTGGTAAAAGATAGGTGTAATCCACAACATTTATATCCACACTGAAACGCCTTTATTGCGTTTACTATAAAGCTTATTTTTGTTTAAAAAGCCGTTGTGATAGTACTTAAGAAAGGGGGAAATTCACTGCACTTCTAATTTAGACTAGTTGTACTAGTTCAGTTACAAGCTGCCTCTAAAAAGGCTGGGACAGAATGGCGTGTAGCTAAAATGAAGGGGTTTGTACTCCGTATTTGTACACATACATTGTCGGATCGTATCGGGTGTCGCAAGACTCCTGCGTCGGATCCAACAAAAGCGCATCCAATTAGAGCCATGCCTTATTCGAGTCAGGAAACCCTTTCCTAAGGACTTGGTTTGTTAGTGGATGATTCATATTAATCTAAAGGTTAATAGGTCTTAAATCCGTGTAAGCATTAGAATTGCAATAATATCAGAGAAATGATATTTCAATTGCATATGCGAAGATGAAAATCCTGAAAATGACATTTACTGTGGTGTGTTTGTGGCTACTGTGAACAATAAAATCAGTCTGTACAAAAAAATGCTTACATTTGTAAGAGTAACAGTAGTCCTAAGTACCTTCGCCAATTAGTACCTTGCCTACGCTTTCAAAGCAGGGCGAAGTGCCAACACATGTAGCGATGTCCTCACAGCATGAATCACCGCGATTTTAAATTCAAATCCAGCGAGGAATATTCAAATCTGAAGTAACGCTACTGCGACGGATACAGCAATAGCGATCGATACGCCAAAGTCACATTAGTAAAAATTCACTCCTTTTTGGGCAGTCGTGTAAAATCGGTACGTACCGAACTTATTTTAATCCCATTTCATTTCAAGAAATCGCTTTGTCAAATAATGTTTTCAAAGGCAGCGACTCCAGCGACCGTAGAGCTCACTAAGAAAAATAAATCAATCTAGGTCGAGAACGTTATTCATCGTTTTGGACCTCATTCCTGGAGAGGTACTAGAAAATTAACAGTCTCCGCACACGGGCCACTAAACACAGCCACAAACGGCGCCAAATATAAGCGTGTGGCGTTTGGCGGCTACCGGCGTTTCGTATAAAATGTATGAAAACTATACAGGAAAGAGGCAAGGTTAGTGGCTTGTGTGCGGGGATTCTTTGGAGCTTCTTGCTTTCGCTCTAGCTGTAGCGTGCGTTGCGGGCCATGCGAAGGGGTTAGCAGCAGCGAGGGTTAATTCACATTTTCGCATTAGTAATACGCTCATCGCCTCGCTGTTCGCCACTTTGTGTGACCAGGCCGAAAGGTTCTACGGTCGCGCGACCGATTAGCGGCCGTGTGGGACGCGCTTTCACTGTAACCCTGTCTTGCGAAATTGGAAGCTCATAAAATAGGAATAGTTAAAGTCAATCTTGAGAATAATTAAGACTTTATTTGATGAGAGGATGCGAGATCTTGGTAAATTACATCAGCTGATTGATTTAAAGGTGCATTCAGATGGTTAATCTTAATCCATCAAGGAAGTGTGGTGAAATACCTCTATACTGCCACGATAGCTAAGTACTTATATGCCGAACTAGTGGAAAAATATATTGTCTACTAGGGCATTGTAAATTTTTTTAAGAGGCTTTATGCGCTATACTAGCGCCGCCAATGGAAAAAAAATCGTAGTGCTTAAATAAAGACGAAATTGTGAATTGTGTTCTTCTAGTGTACTCCGAATAAGCTTTGTTGTACTTTTATCGTTTAAACAATATTTTATAACCTGTCGTTTAGTGTTCGTTTAGTTTATTGCTAAAAGTGGCCACTTTTAGCAATAAACTAAACGAACTATGCTTTTTCCCTGAGTAACAAAAGAACTAGAAGATTCGTTATAATTTTCAAATAATTCTGTTTCCTTTTTTCGCTGTTGGTGCCAGCGTTATTTCAGTGCTCTATGTAGGTAATAGTGTATAGTCTGTAATAGTAGATATTCAAATAGGGCAAAGTCCGGCACTAGTCGATGTGGCAGGTGATAGTGCTGCTGTGAATTATCGCCTCGCGCTGCGCACCTGGTCGCGATTGTGCGGGGCGGATGTTAGCTGCCTAGCGTCTATAGACTGGCAGTACTTGGGTACGAAGGCACAGGATAAAGATATCCCTTCCTCATAATAATGTTTGTCCACTGCATGACGTAGGCCTCGCCCGTGGGAGGGTGTAGCTTTATATCCACGCTTGGTAGGGTTGGAGGGTAACCTACTTTAAATGTATAAGTTGCAGAAGCAGTCCCAAAGTTCGAAAGATGTGCAGATTGTGGACTGGGATGCAATTCACTTTGAAAATACCGATCCATTACAAATATTTTTCTACCATGAAAACTGTTGTTTAATAAATTAATTATTTTAATTTAAATTGTTATGTGCAACTTTTACAGCTCTTCATTGACCTCACCTCAATGACTTCATACGAAACAAGCTACTGTAACATGGACAATTGAACAAGTTCATTGTCTTTTTCTCCTTGACAAACGTATTTCATAACGAGATGACTCTATTTTACATATATTATATTTACATCTCCTTCGACACATAAAATATATTCGGATGTATCAACGCGTGTCATCCGCTTAGATTTCAAAACGTCGAGCCATAAGAAATATTTATAATGCTTTGTATGCAAAATAAGCTAAATGCGTTTCTGTGCATTAGATGCTTGCTTTAGTTGTCACAGAGCAAGAAACTATTGTCAACCTTACAGTCAGAAGGTGTCGATATTGTTTTGTTTTATCGCTTGTTCAACGAAGGACGAGTTTCGAATGGTTCTATTTACGTGGGTGAGTTCTAATCTCCGGATTTAAATACACTTCTTGTAGATTTGATTGATGATGTTATACTTATGTAACGCTAAGATGTTTGTGTGTAGTGTGAAAGGTGACTGTATGGAGATTAGATCACGCGTCGATTTGGCACGGGTCTCTGATTGTGTCGGTTATGTCAAGGTCGCGATTTCACATGTCAAATGATCGGTGATCGCTTTGTTCGTTTGATTCCGTTGTCGAGTTCATGTCTAACAAATTAGATTTGTCGTGAACGATTATTGAGAAGTCACGTTCAATAAATCATATTTGTAATAGGAATTGAATGGGACAAACATGGGTTTTCACCTTTGTAATCGCAATTATACTTTTTATGTCGAAGTTTAACAAGTTATTCACTTGATGAATTGACATGCAATTGTGATTTATAAAATGTGAGAAATAACTGACATACTATGATAGTTGCGTTTGGAATATAGTATATATAACTGTCATTTATGGACTTGCATTTGCATTGTGCGTGAGAAAATTGTTGACTTCTCAAGTTGAAGTAAATATTTTGAAGGAAAATCAATTCACCATTTTTCTTATTTTTGGGTAGTCAAAGTAAAAAATAAACATGATTGTTACTACACTCTTAAATTTATGTCATTTTGGTTACAGTCATTTACAAAAAAAAAATATTTACTAAAATAATAAATATTAAAATAATAGGCTTCTTGTCTGCGGTAGATATCTACCGCTATATAGCTAGAGCCTTCGTTATGCTATTAGATTAGAAGTGAATCAATTTAATAGCCGCTAAATATATATTTTTTAATTCTCGTACTAAAAGCTATATAATTGGTTGATGATCTAGTATACCCACCTAAGAGCTACAGATTATTATAAATATTTAGTTTACTTATCTCCTTGATAGCACTATTTACGCTACTGTAAGCTTTGTATTTCCCCATAATAAATTGTACACTATCTCCGGAACACATTTAAAATGTGGCTTTTAATTTAAATACTGGATGCGAGTCGCATTCATTGTGAACATCAGTAACATTCTATTGAAATAGCGAGACGCGAGCGCAGCGAACGTAACATCTCAATACGCAGCGTGGCCGGCCTTATTCGCATACAAGAAATAGCCTTACTTGCTGCGTGTACGCAGTATAATTCATTATTTAACTTTTAGATGAATAAAACAATTGAATGTGAATGTCAAAAAATTGAGATTAGGTACACATTTTATTCATCAATGCCCGCGCGGTCGGCGGCGCAGCTTCCGGACAACAATATAAAATCAGCTAATGTGGCTAATTTTCCGGGCGTTGATTGGTTAAAATTATGACGATAGTGAATTCCATAAAATCCTGGAATACAGAAACTTTATGTTACCTACCTGTGTCCTATGCTCTAGCTAGAACTCTAGATCCACTCCACCGCAGTATAGAATTTACCCAATTCTATTGAATGAATGAATGATTTATTTGCACAACCATACATTACAAAATTATTACGTAGGTAGCTTACTATTGAAATATAAAAGCAGCAAGGGTAGGAGTACCCACCTTATACACATTTAACACATTACAATTTTTTTAAACAAAAGTGTGGGTACACACCGCAAAACAACTTGGTTACTACAATTGCTATAGGAACAAACAAAAACTAAAAGTAAAATCAATTAATGGCATGGCAGTACAAACTACTACCCAAACTGGGATATACCCGTATCTCAGGCAGCAGCTCCTCCTCCCATGGTAACAAATCAAGGATGTAGGTATAACAAGCAACGTAAAAGGATTCAACAAAATTAAAATAACAAAAGAATATTAAAGTAATTAAATGTAAATGTAGTTTGCCAGACAATTATAGGGAAGTTTAGACAATCTGTGGAACTTTAGATATTAAAAATCACTACAAAAACTGTAGGTTGACAGACATATACCTATTAGCTATTACTATAGGAACTCGAACAGTAACTTTTCTTGTTTTTACAAATACTAAACTGCGTAAAATTGGTTGCTAATAATTAGAGAAATAATAATAATATCATCCTTCACCAACCCACTTAGCCTTCCGGTAATACCTTGGGATCGGTTGGATTCCAGGTGTCCAACCACTAAGCCTTCCTTCCTCGGCAATCAATAGATTTACAAACCATTACGAGTAATTGTACTAGCTCAAGCAATTAAGACAAGAAGCCTTTCCCCACAATATTAGAGCGCTTTGGTTGCAATCTATTCGTTAGAATTTTTCTTTCGTTGACTAGGTTTTCGTCAAAAAGTAAAAAGTGTGTAAGTCAGTTCACTTGCGTGTGACGGACACAAATAAGTTAGTTCTACTAAGTGACTAAACACTTCTACTGACATGAAATAAAACACTTTTAACGGATACTAGCGCGGTTTTATTGAAAGTACTTTGGTAATTAGTTGGTATTTGGTTTGATTTTTGGTTTTCCCGACGTTTCGGCACCTTTGCAGCTGCCGTGGTCACGGGGGACTGAAGCTACTTATTCCATCAGCTTGGGACCCCATCATTCACAAGCTAAAGCCCCAAACACACACTGTAAGATCTAATGATACGGTTAGTTCCTTTTGCAAATAAATTAATTAATATAAAAGACGGAGGTCGGCCTTCCTCTCCAAGTTTTCTTTCGCCATTTCATTCTTGGAGGGGCCTCCCAATTTTATGAAATGGTAGTAGTTTCAGTAGATTCTCTCTTTTTAACATATAAAATTAAATTAAAACCAAACCAAAACATAAACCAATAAAAAATTTGTTAAATCTTAATTTCTGAACGTCTTAAAAAAATCATCGCTTGAGGGTAGGCTCACAAGTAGCTTCAGTCCCCCGTGACCACGGCAGCTGCAAAGGTGCCGAAACGTCGGGAAAACCAAAAATCAAACCAAATACCAACTAATTACCAAAGTACTTTCAATAAAACCGCGCTAGTATCCGTTAAAAGTGTTTTATTTCATGTCTAGTGAGCGCGTAAGCTTGAGAAGTGAACACTTCTACTGATATTAACGCTATAATATTTGTGGTTTTGATTGGGTTTTTTTTACTGAGCTTTCGACATCTTTTCAGCAGCGGCGACCTTCAATAACGATCGCGTTAGTATCGTAAAAATGATATATTGAAACCTGTTGTACGCGCAATTATATTTGAATTTGAGTAAGTTTACAAAAGCTTAGGACAAAAAGTTTTCGTCAATAATACAAAATGTATCTATTCGTGCAAGGGACATACGTTAGTACTATTATTTATCTGTGGTTATAGTCGGTAAGGAGCTCTCAGTTTGGTGTTGGTATGCGACAGATGTACCCGCACAATGGTATGTGCCAATAATTGGACCCTTGGGTCCACTGCCAGTAACGAGAGGAATTTATTTAGGTGGTATAAGGTAAGATGTTGTTCGTATACGGACAGGAAAACCATCTGCCTTGGTTTGTACACCGTTAGTTGGTGCTGGATTGTCAGATTTGGATTTCTAATAATTATTAATGTTTCTCTTTCTATAAAAGTATATTGTTGATAGTATTTAATTGCGTCGAGTAAAAGGAAAAGAACAGAAAGCGGAGTTTTGTAATACTATGAAAAGATTACATTGAAAAACTTTTACATCCATCTAACTGAAAATAATGTTCTATATCTTATTCTATAATTGAACTACTATTTCCCATAAAAAAAGCATACATATCAATCCTATGCATCTATTTATTAATTTAGTAACCTAATGGAAGATCTATTCAAATATGGTTCAACATTACTTTAAATTATGGAAAATGTTAACATACTATAGTAGTAACATTAAAAACAGATCATTCGTTCTTTTTATTGGTTATAGCCGCCATATATTAACATAAACAATCTATTTCTCCATAAAAATAAAATGTTCTATTCATAATGTAACAACGTGATAATTTTATAGGTTGGACGTAAACGGATGCGCCAGAGTTGTTATTAAATCAAAAGCGCGCAGCCGGCGGCGCGTGGGCATTCAAACGGTGTCCCGCGGTGCTGAGGGACCTATGCGGGAGTCACTCGAAATAATGTAGTTAATTAATTAAAAACTATAGATATTTGTGATAGGTTAAGTTTGGGTTCTCTTAGTTTATTTCTTCGATTCCATGCAAAGTAAGCTCCAAGGAAAATCACTTCCACAAATACTGAGACCTATTAAAATACAGAAAAGTTAGTTTCCTGAATTTGGGATTAAACCCAGGGCAAGAAAGTACCTTAAATATTGAAGGTAGGAAATTTTACTTAAAGAAGACTTCTTTTAAAAATAAATGGAACTATATTCAAAGATTTAGAAAAAAAATTGCATACGATTCAATACAAATTGATACAATCCGTAATAATTAAAATTTAAATGTTGAATTTCATGGTCTTCCTTTTGTTTAGGAAGCTGTATCACTTATGAAAAAATAATCCCTATGAGTAACCCTTTTGATTGGTTTAAACAAAAAAGGTTTTTTATTTTTATTTTTGGTTAAGGCAGGCGATTTTTCAAAAATCTTTAATGCAGTTCCAATTATTTTTTAAATCAAAATGAAGTCTTCTTTCAGTAAAATTTCCTACCTTTAATATTTAAAGTACTTTCCCTTTGCGGGGCAAAGTTTTGGGACAGCCTGTATAAAACAACACTAATTAATAATCCATAATAGTAAGTTAATTCGATCGTTTCGGTAATATCACCCTTACCTCAAACTACATTTCCACAAAAGCGCTTAAAGCGCTAAGCCTGCTCACGGCTTCTGGCTTTGATAAATCCCTCAGCATCGTCCGCTGTCGGTGTTGACGCAAATGTATTGTGCTTGACGAAGCCGCTGTGGCCATATTTGGTGGTTTAAAACCCAGCTTTTGCTGGAAACTAACGAGCAAGCTGCTCTAGAAAGCAACGTGACGCTCTTTAGAAGGCATTAGAATAGCAGCAGTGAATTCATTGAATAAAGTAAAAGCGAGTTTAATACTAGCCGTTACATTTTTGATAATCTTAATTTTGTAAGTTTTTGAAATTGCATAGATTCTGGAGCTATAACAGTTTTTTTTTTCTTTTCTTTATTTGTTTTGGAGCTTTTGTCTTAAGACATGGCAGCTCCATCGAGCCAAATCACCAGTTTACACTTAAGCTATAACAGTTAATTTCCACATTTTTTTTCTGTGATAGTCTAAATAATGGGATAATAACGTATTAGATATTAATATTCAACTGTAAAAAACTGAAAATGTAGAACCTACTATTAGTGCCACTATAAGCTGACTTCATAGACCGTTTACTTGTTTTCTTTAGTAGGCTGACGTTTGCAGATGGTTGAAGTCTCATTAGAAAATAGATTATTTTATACTTTGTCACATACATAATAAAGCTACAATTTAATGCTTGCGTTGCAATTTCAAGCCAGTATTTTCTAATGTACAAGTAGTTTCAAAGGCATTTATCCTGCAATCTCTCGTAACAACAATGGAAAGACGCTCAACTTGTCCCTATGATAATTTGCTGCTATAGAGGAGTCAGATTGCGATAAGGTTGCTTTCGTCTGTAGCTTGGGCTATCAGATGGAACCTTACGATGCTACCGCTTACCCCAGATGATCTGCAATAATATTATTAAATTTCACTACCGCAACAAGATCGAGTGTGCTTGATACTTGTTTCGACGATCCGCTATATAATAGCAAGATTATATGTTGATTGTTGGTGCCTTAGATAATGCAGTGATCTGTTCCTTCCTTTGAATGTCCCAGTTGGAACTAAACGGATGTTTTGTAAGTCTTAGTATTTATTGCTAGAAAATGTCGCCATTTTATTGTTACCGTACAGATCTTTCAGATTAAGATGATTAAAGAGAGGTGAGTATATTTCTTAATATTTCTATTTTAATTTCCTTGGGCTAACTATATAGCCAGTGGGATTCAACTTCATTTGAATGATTCACAAAGTTTTAGAAATATACCTAATCCATGCAATCGCTTGTTTTACACCAAAATATTTATATCCACTACGATAAGGTGAGCAAATTATGTCAGGGATTAAATTGTCCATATTTTACCATCTTCTTCATCTTCGTTTTATGTTTTGGTGGCAAAACTAGTGCAAAACGCTATAAGTCTATTACTAACGATTTGATTTGTTCGTCACGTTCAATATATAAATGTCTTGTAACTCGATTATCACCATAATTTACGCACATTGTTCAAATATTATATGATTTCTTCGATTTCAGAGACTTTAAAAGGTAATAAATTAGATGCTCCACAAATACTGCACCTACGCCAAAGATGTTAAACTCGATATTAACCCAGTGGCAATAATAGGCTCATATGGTATCTTATGCCTGGAGGATCGAGGTAAAGCAATTGAGGTACGAGGCATATAACGTTTAGAGCTTACATAATATTAAATAATGTACTTAGGTTATCATAATATTATTTAATAGATTACTGTACCGTAAGTTTGTTTCTAAATAATAATAAGTCGTTAAGTAACCATATGATTTGAATTGTTAAGGTCTCAATATAGGTAGATCCTTGAGCAACACATGGTGAAGACGTAAATGGTATTTCATTTTTTTTTTTTTTGTTCTAGTCTTGTTAATCGAATTTTAGTGAAAAGACATCTACGAATTTAAAACAATACTGACCATCTGTGGACAGACTGATATGTTGGTAATGTAATTTTCATTAGTCGACCATCAGAGAGTCAGAGTACTATCTTTTATTATTAACTTTTGGTATCATTCAACTTGTAAAGCACTATTTTTTTTAAATACTACTCTGTTTACTAGATTTATAGCAGTGCCCCCTGCACTTCTATATTGCACACTAATCGCGCTAATTTTCAACGATAAAACCAAAGCTAAATCGTTAACGTTTCAATTTCGTTTAAAGAAAAATACTCGCTATAGTTTTGTTAAAATTGTTGAACGCTAAGCCTAAGGAGTCTAGAATGCCAATTTGGAACAATTTAACCCGGCGAGCTTGTGGTGGGGTGTGACATGCCCATGCTTTGCGCGAAGTCGTGTATTTTTCAAATTTGCCCCTCAATTGGTTTGTTGCTTCGAGTAGCTGGAGCCAATGTACTCCGCGGGGGGAGAGTGGCGTGACCGCAGTGTCGCGTCAACCGGCGCAGGAGCTACACGCGTGTAAACGTTCGTGGGGTGCGTCATACCCCGCCACATGCTCCGTGTTAGTTTTAACATATATCTACCTATAAATGCCAATTTATTAAACGAATACTTAAGAATTTATTTGTATTTTGAAATATGGTTTATATTTAGTGTATAAAATAAAAAACAGTGTATATTTATATACTTTTATTGTATTATTTATCAAAAATACTAAAACTAAAATCAACTAATTCTTTAAAAAAATATGTTATTGAGAATCTTATATTCTTTAAGTTTTTAAAGTTGATTTTATATTTTTATTAAAGAATTAGTTGATTTTAGATATTTTAGTATTTCTGATAAATAATACAATAAAAGTATATAAATATACACTGTTTTTTATTTTATACACTAAATATGAACCATATTTCAAAATACGAATAAATTCTTAAGTCTTGGTTTAATAAATTGGCATTTATAGGTAATTATATGTTGGGGTTTGGCAAACCCCACCACATGCTAGGTGTAACTTTTTCACCACATGCTCGCCGGGTGTGAAAATTATTATGCTCAAACGAAGATTTTTAGATAAATATAACCTAAATGACAACGTAACGGTTTTGGGTTTATCGTGCAGAATTACCGCGATTAGGCCCGGTCTATTGCATTTTAGCCTGTGTTCATTTGGCAGCGATATCTTGGGCGCGCATTGTTTATCAAACACGGCGTGGGGTCGGCCAATAAGGTAGCGGGTTACCGTTATACGGGATTGAGATCTCGGGATATCTTGGACTATTTACGGAAGTGATGGAGAGAAAATTATGATTTTTACGGGTAATTTGAAAAAGAAAAGACTAAGAGTAAATAATCTCTATATAATACATACAATAATTATGTAATAATAATAATAATACATTATTTTTGAACTATAAAGACAGATTTATTCAGGTGTTATTAAAACCTTCGAATAGTGTACAAAATTTCGTCTATCTTTTTATTTTATTTTATTTTTATTTCTAGGAAGGCCAACAGCACCAAACAATAATACATAATCTGAATTGCAATATAGATAGCCAATTAAAGGCCCTCACAAATAGTAATTAAAAATATTAAATTGACACTTACGAAATAAAATTACACACGTTAAGAACACTACTATTGCTTGTAAATATGTATGGTATGTATGGAGTTACATACAGAAAAGGTATATCGTAAAATTATTAAAAATCGAAAAAATGGTCACTGATTACATTCCTCGCACTGGTCGTGCTTTTTCTTAAGAATCATTAGCTTAAGTTACCTTTTGAAGCACTGATTGATGATAACTGCACATGTCATGAACTTTTCTCGATAAGTAGTGTTATTCAAGTTAAGAACAACCTATAAATTAATAATAAAAAACAACTAGTGGACCAATTTCTTGCCTATCGCTAAAATCATATTTTTTATACAATTTCCTTAGAAACCAGTACCGATGACGACACACGCACTCGCATGTCTCCGTAAATCTCCTGAGATGCATATCTGTGAGCTCTTCCGCCGTTGCTCCGGATTAAATTAGAAAGGCGGATACATCGAATTTGTGCTTATTCGGCGTAATTAATTCGCGTAGGCTAATTGTCGGTGACCGGCCATCTTTATAATGGCTTAGCTGTTGGCTGGATGAGATATTGTTTTATAAGCTGATCTCTTCAATATCATTAAGTTCAAATGACTCATTTATTATTTTAATCATCATAAATGTGTTTATTTAAATTATGTATTATAAGTGGGATGCACTGTATAGTGCACTCGTGCACTGTGACTTGTAATTCATAAAATTATTGTGAGTATACTACGAAATCATTTAAAAGAACGCCAAGATATTTTGGTATAGTTAGTACACAATTACAAAATTATCTAGTAATTATAGTATCAAAAAACACTATCCGACGTTAAATTATTGTTAATAAATTAACACGTTTAAGCAAAACATCTCTTCAATTAATAATCGTTTGTCGTATCTAGAGGCTCAACGATATTCTCTAGCCCACACATTTCGTTGATAAATCTCCAGGCAGATTCGCTTAGAGGTAATAAATTTCACAAGATTACTGGCCCAATGATTAATAAACTCGGCCAATACAAAAATGAAGAGAACCGATCGATCAACGTGGGTGTTTAATTTGTACACACGATCATTCATCTCTATCGTTTAGTGGAACCTTATGTTACGGTAATGTCTACGGTACGGTAATGATATGATGGTATGGTAATGGTAATGTGCGGGTCGGTAATGATGTTTAACGGGCTGGGTAATAGTATTTACAATGTGAATTACTGTTGTGTAAGATATGCATAACCGATTAGTTTTTGTTTAAGCTAATTAATATTTATAATAGGGTTTAAAGTATGAAACTGACTATTTTTTCTCACACACAGAGGCTTCTCATATCTTCTTCGATGATAAAGATGCTTCAGTTACTTATTATTATTTCTGATTATGATCATGACGGCCCACTATAAGCAATAAAAATATTTCTGATTTTCTTTCCTGAACGTTAAAAAAAGTATTTTAAAAATGACTCCTTGTTTCGTTAGCAGAAATGAACACTTATATCGCTGTAGCTTAGCCAATACTTATTTTCTTCACATAACACATATGGCATTAAGTTGGCTGAGTGTTTAAACATTTGTGCATAAAAGTTTTAAAACATTGGCGTTCATTTTATTTAAATAAATTAAGCAAATGTTAGTTTGGAAAATGCAAATTCTTTAAAATTCTCCATACAAAACTGCAATTTCATATTTAAACCACTAATAGATACAAATGCTGATTAGATTCACTTACAACCAAATTAAAAATGTTTCAGGCTTGAAAATCTCCATGGCTTTTAATGTTTCGAAGGCATTGTGCGTCAAAAAGTAACTTATCGTACACTACTACTATATTATTTGAGAAATCGGTCTTACAGTAAGTATCTGCCACGTTAGTCTTACCCACGTTTCTTATTTTATTAGTTTACCTACTCGTACGTTTGTTTTTATGCCAGTTTTTTTTCTATTTCAATCTTTGTGGTTGTAACTAAGTAAGTGATTTTAAAAAGATGTATGTTAAGTAATTATTACTAACGTGAATATGTGACGTGACTAACCTAAGTTAGCTTTATACCATAAATGCTACTTATTCGTCTTATACTTACTATCCAATTTAAAATGAACATCGTAGATATTTATCCAACTATACAATGTTGCGAGTATTGCGAGTCATGTCTTCTTAGAAAGACGCCACCGCGTGAGTTTACAGGAATTAAAAAGTAAGAAGTCAGAAGAATTTCCTTTTATTCACTTCTCAAGCTTACGCGCTCACTAGACATGAAATAAAACACTTTTAACGGATACTAGCGCGGTTTTATTGAAAGTACTTTGGTAATTAGTTGGTATTTGGTTTGATTTTTTTTTTTTTTTATTTTCCCGACGTTTCGGCACCTTTGCAGCTGCCGTGGTCACGGGGGACTTCCTTTTATTTTACTGTAAATCCCCGAGATAATGACGTCATGTTTTTAAAGATGCTTTTGGTGACGTTCGTGTTATTCTCGTCAATATTATAAAAATAGTAAACTTGTTCGTAGGCTTTTGTCGTGACATATCCTTTTACGAATTTCTACCGTATTGGGTTTTTCATTATTCACTTTTATATTGGGATAAATCTTCGAAAACAATGATTACGATTGAGTCAATTATTTAATGGAGTTGATCGGCTATAAGTTCAAATTACGTTGCGTTTTCAGTTCCTTTTTTACATTATAAAATGTTAGGAAAAAATATCTCTACATTTTTGACATGCCCTTCTTTTCGCCCAAAACAGCAGAATCTTCGTTCAAAAGAATACCTGCCTTCTTGAAAGTGATACTCCTTGAAAAGCCAAAATACTAAAAGATAAACCGCCCGACTTTACGAGCTTCGAAACAATTTAGTTGAAAGTTAAGTTTTTTTATTGTAACTGCGACAGATATATTACGTTGGACAATCTGCGTGGACAGTGACGCTCGGCCACTTGTTCGCGAAATATGAGGTGAAAGGTAAACCGACCTCGATCTTTGTTCACTCTGCGTTTACCGTTAATTGCCGAAAAATCAAGTAATCTTTAATTGCATTATTGCAAAACTGCACTGTTATAGTAAAGTGGTGGGCGGTAGGCTTGTTGGGTTTCCGGGAATCTGGTTTTTGTTATTTATGTATTTTTAATATCTTTATCACCACTGTGTACAATTTTTTATTTTAATAAAAAATATAATAAGCTAAGACCAGCAACAGTAATACCATAAATCAATAGCACAAAACCATTTTTCCATAACGTTGAAAAAAAAAATTTTCAAGATGTACCTACTTATGTAATTATTTTTTATTTACGGGCCTGATAGTAAGTATAATGTTTATTGAAGCTATGTTAAGATGACCGTTTATGCAATAATAAAAAAAAACTTCAATAAAGCTTCCAACGCCACAAAACTTTTTAAATTTTCAGCCACTAAAAACTAATCAGTAAAAATTTACTACTTTCATACGATCACTGTGTCTCTGAGTAATGATGGACATTAAATCAATAACTCGAGGAACATTACTTAAGGGGCTAATTAACCATCAGTTAATAGGGAGTTCTTAATTAACGGAATGCATTCAAATTGGTTCACTTTATGCGTATTGTTAGCCGTTTAAAAAGATCTGATTAATAATTAAAAGAGTGCTTCGTATTGTGTGCTTTATGGATTTCGAGTTTCTCTTGCTTGTGGTTGGCAAGTTCCGTTAAATTAGTTAAAGACAAAGGTGCCGCCTCTTAATTCATTTCTCACTTAAGAATTATTATAGCTGGAATAATATCTTTTGTACGAAGTCTTAATTTGCAATGCAATAAATTAAACAATAAAAATAGTATCAGCTCAATTTATTCTGCTTTTCAATCAAACATTTTGAAAGAAGCAATCGAGTTTTAAATGAAACCTACTCTACATTTTCAAAACTAACTTCCATTTTATTTCTCTAACCTAACAAATTTAGTAACTATTATTAAAATGGCAGCATATTAAAGCTATTTATTGATCGAGAGCTAAGCACTTATCAAACGTAAAGGCCCAGTAGGCGCGATCGGCGCACGCGCTGCTCTAGTTACGCAATCCGCCGCTGTGTCGCTAGTGTGCACTTTAAAAGCTTAGACAGTACACAATTTGGTGAAAATTTCATACTATTTAATATAATTTTTTTTTAAAAAAAGGACATATTATTTACAATAAATCGTAACCTTGTCAGAAGGAACTCTATAATTTATACTGGTTAAGCTGTCAAACTGATATCAGTCTAGTACTAATTTAGCTTTTTTAAATTAAAACTTAATTTTAATGGACTAAGTATTTGATTGAATCAGGCGTCACTTGGCGGAAGTCCCAAACCATTTTGAAAAAAAAAAATTAATGGACTAAAAATCAAAATGATGACATAATAATGACACTCATAGAAAATTCTTATGGTAAAATCTTTCATATTATTGATACAAAATGACTCTAAGATACGATATCACGATCTAAGTACAGCAGCAACAAAATTTAATTCCTTTAATAGCATAAACGTTACATAAAATAGGCACGGCTACTAAGGGTCACTATTATTTATCTGGCGCTCAATCTTTGAATCGCTCGCCTTAAGTCGAGTGCTCGAAAACTGGTTATTTTCATTTAACGTCAACTTTACCTCTGATGTACGTGTAAATGCACTATTATCTATGATTAGATAATGGGACATTTACACGAGTCAATTTACCGGGCGACTTACTAAGGCTAAGAATCGTATATTAATATTCTATTACACACTAAGGCGAACTTGGCCACCTCATTGAAATTAGGATTGCGATTCGATTTTACAAGCGATTGTCGATAAAAAGCCCTAGTCGTCTAAAGTCGCCAAGCATGTCCTCCGGAAAATTGACCCATGTAAATGTCCCATACCTTTCACGTCATTCTTCTATTCATTGTTTTTCTATTCATCCTTGGCGTAAATATCTATTTATAGCTTAGATTTTCTAATTTCGTAAAACTTCTAAAATGTTTAGTTATCTGTAGTATACTAGTATTTATTGCGCATCTCTATTCGATCTTGATCTCGCTTCACATTTTCCCGATAATTTTCACTTTTTACTGCTCCTATGGTGTATGGTTGTTCAGATAGTAGCTATAATAGTTACCTCTGCCAGATATACAGGGTGTTTGGTAATAGCCTTATAAAGCGGAATATGGTGGATAAGGACCATCAAATTTAACAACTTTTACTATGAAGCTCGGTGGCGCAGTGGTTTATTGCCTGGCCCAGCGATTGCGGAAGTTAAGCAACGTTCGCAAGGGTCGGTCATGGGATGGGTGACCAAAAATTAATTATTTCGAGCTCCTCCGTGCTTCGGAAGGCACGTTAAGCCGTTGGTCCCGGCTGCATTTGCAGTCGTTAACACCCACCAATCCGCATTGGGCCCGCGAGGTGGGTTATGGCCCGTCCTCCTTACCCACCCATAAGAAAGGCCTGTGCCCCAGCAGTTGAGGCATCAAAAATGGCTGATGGACTATGGGACCAACTCTGAAATCGCGAAAAAAAAATCAGCTGTTTCATACATTTTGATATTTTCGTTATTAATTTTTGTATGATCAGCTGATTATTTTTTCGCGATTTCAGAGTTGGTCCCATAGTAAAAGTTGTTCAGTTTGATGGTCCCTATCCACCATATTCGGCTTTATAATGCTATTACCAAACACCCTGTATAAGAGAAGTGTATTATTCAAAAAAATACATTAAGTCATTAAGAGAACTAAACACGGAGGGTCTTCCATGGGAGGTATTTGTAAAAAAATGTATACAACGTGTTACCAAAACACCACTAAAGCAGGGACTATCAAACTGAACAACTTTTAGCTGCTTCATACATTTTGATATTTTAGTTATAACTTTTTGTATGAAACAGCTGATTTCTTTTTTGCGATTTCAGAGCTGTTGGTCGCATAGTAAAAGTTGATCAGTTTGATGGTCTCTATTTACCATATTTGGCTTAAGGGATTTTTTGTCACACGTTGTGTTCAGCCATGATACCTATTCGTGTGATTCAAAAATAGAACTCCTTGGAGCAAAACAGCGCACGCGCCGCTGCACCGCTCTGATTTCGCAAGCCGCCGCAGCGTCGCTGCCGTCGCTCAGTATATCACGCCGGATATATTTAGTGCCGCCGCCCAGCCGGTGACAGCCTTATCAGTTATCAGTATATGGATAGACCTTATTGGAACGCCGCTCCAATCCATAGTTAGAGCAACGGCCTTGGTCAAATAATTGTGAGGTTTATTGTCTATGAACGTTAAACTTGATGGATTTCGAATGCCTTCACACTTTTATATTTTAATACAGATTTTCGGCTTTGTGATTTTCAGCTTTGTTTCCTTGAAAGAATTAATTATTCTTTGTGAGTATAAATTAATTAAAACATTTAACTATTTAGCATCCTTTACCAGACACAGTTTATAAAACAAAAGAAGTACCTACCTACCGGTAAACTAGGGTGATCGACATTTTTGATAGAAAAAATAACAAAAACTCGTAATGAACAGCTTGGACATGTTCATAGATCATTTTTCTATACTTAATAATAAAAAGGTAATTTTTAATTCACCCCGCAGTTGCTAATCATCACCCCAGTTTACGGTACATAAATTAACAAATTAAAATATAAACTATTCCAAAAAGGATAGCGAAGCTGCCAGCAACATTCAACTGTTTTTTATTATTTTTATTTAGGCGTAATGTAATGAAGGCCTACGGCAAACAAATGTGCCTGAATGCTACCCACAGATTTCTCTGACTCTGAATAATGAGTGGCTAATTTTGCTACAATGCAAAGTAGCAAAAATAATTTCTTTAAACAACAGATTTATTTTAAGACAATAATAAATTGACAACTAAATATAATTCGTTGGGCGAATGTATCAGTACAGTCATTGACAGTAGGTACTTTTATGTAGAAATTAAAAAAAAACATTTTGAAACGGTATTGTTTTTATTTATTTATTTTTATTTTTAAATTCAGATGTACAAAACAGGTGACAGCCAGAACAGTACAAGAAATAATAAATAACCTAAAGGCTAGGTTGAAACTCTTAAATATGTACATACTACTGGAATTTACTTGTACACTACTACATACTATTGTTGTTAGAACAGTTTGTTTACTTTTAGCAAGCTACGTCATATAAATTATTTTTTTCTTTAAAAAGAATATAGTACTTAATAGTAGTAACATTTTATACGTGCTTCAATTAATTAAATAAATACAGAACTACATTGGGAATGAAAAAATATTATGTTTATATTTATTTATACATTTTCTCTGTCTTTAAATATACAGTTCACAAATCGAACAAAAAAATATTGACAAGTACTTTTTTCTCATGGAGTGTACCACAATACTATGAACGATTTTTAAATAAATTAGTTTACAATATTTAGTCTAGTTAATTTTAAATATCTACCTACACCTATAAGAGTGGCACTATTACAAAATAGTGAAAGGGAGGGTGACCAGACCATCCATTTACATCTATGTATTTTACTGGACGATTTGTTTAAAGGTATCAGTGTGCGTACTCTAGTTAGAGAATACTTAAAAGTTATAGAAAGGTATGATATAATATTAATTTCTCATTTGTGCTTGCCTTTACAATCTTTCACCATCTTACCTATGTCTCAAAGGTTGTCCCGAAGGGATCGCTTTCGGCCTATGGAAAAAATCTAAAGTTTTAAATTATTATAACTTATATATACCTAAATATCTTATATTCAAAGTATTTAAACTTATCATACAGTAAGTTGTATTCCAAGGTTGAAAAGATATTAAGCTAATTGTGTATATTCTGTTGAAGTTTAATTAAAGTTATTACAGCTCGTGTTTGAACCATAGCATATTTTTGATGCTTTCGTTTGAAGTTACACCTAGTAATGCTTGCTTGTATGTTGCTTGTAATTTGTAAAAAGGATTCGTTTATCTCATTGTCTTTAAATCTAAAAGTTAAAATTAAGTACAACTTATGTTTATTACTAAAATTCTTTCGTCTATGGCCCTATTGCGGGGTTAGCTGTTGGCTTGGGTGTGGCCGGTACCTGATAGCGAACAACCAACTGCACAACATCTGCACTTCAAGGCTCTACTTTTGTGTTCTTATCAATATACTTTTATGATATATTTTTTTGGTTGAACATTCCATGAGCGAGTGTATGTAAATCCCAACGTAAAGTCCACTCAACGAATCCAATGGCTAAAAAGGGGGTGTAGAGCTCGTGAGCGGATACATACGCGATTTTTTCAGTAACTTGTTTAGGGTGCTTAGGGTGTGAACATTCTGAAAGTCCTCTAAGAGAAGAGTGCGTGAGTGAGCCGGAGTGGGAGGAGGGGTATAACGGTCACACTATTGGGTTTTTGCAATCTCCAAAACGGTGCGTTGTAGAGAAAAGTGTTTCACTACTAAATAAAAGCTTATAAAATTCTCTCTAACTTTTACTCTATATTTTTTTTTAAATTCCCCATATTTTCCGAGCTACATAGTCTGGAAATGTGGAAATTTGAATGATGGGCAACATCCAGAATCTAGAAACCAACGAGTGATAATATCATTAGAAAGGCCTTTTTAGACAAGTATTTGCTGTAAACATACTTTATATCAATTGTTAGTATTTTTGATGTTGAAATTGTTAGTATCTTAAAGTTTGGATGGTGATTAAAAGCTAACCCTTTATAAAGTTGAAATAAAAATTTGCAACTATTGTGTCGCACATCCTTTATAATTTACGCCTTCATCCCCGTATAACTTAAAGGCTGTAGGTCCAGCCTACATGACATGCGGAAGCAGCGCCCTCTAGAATTTATTAGTTAAGCTCCCATGCATGTGGAGCGGCGCGTTGGCGCTTCAAATTAATAGATCCACTTTGCATACCTACTATAATTATTAATGCGCTATGCTTAAATATAATAAATAAAGGACTTCAAACAGTTTTTGAAATTAGCCTTCTATTTACTTTACGTTTCGCAACAATATAAGTTTATATAATTAGGCTCATCCCACATAATTTCGTCACCTATAGATGTCCACTCACATAGTTTCGTCACCTAGATGTCCACTGTTGGGTGTTAGGACGTTTGGTGAAAATTAATTACATACGACACAAAATAATATAAAATAAAACAACATAAGCATGTTTTTATTTAACGATGTTATATAGAAATTAAATAAATCTGACTGCAAGACCCCGACTTCTTGACTACAAGAAAAAGACGTGTTGATTACTTTTTTATCCTTATCAAGTTTTTTTACACAAAGACTAAAAACTGCCTTGGCTAAAACCTTTATTGTCAAAATCCTAGCACACAAGAAAATTAAATCATTACAAATTGATACTCAACAAAAAGGGATTTCGTGTCAAAACATCCCAATTATGGAACCTCCGTCATACCGTCAAAGTGCGTAAACGGAGCTCTGTCCAAGGCTGTTCCTAATTACACCTTTCGAATGAACATTTCTTCTCTGTTACGAAACGTTTAATGTAAAAAGAGCCTTTTTCGCATTTCGAAGGTGTGAATTTAAATAATTGCAATAATCATCCGACATGCGATCGTAATTAATGGGTGGACGTCAGTAAAGAAGACTACAGCCCATGGGATGATCGTGAGCGGCCGAAATAAATTAAAGAGATCACTCAAAAGTACGAAAGTGAGGAACAACCTTAATAAATGTAATTCATTGTGAATTTAAATCGGGTTGCATTAAGGCGAGGCCAGTTCACGATCTGATGAAAAGTCTGATTTTTGAACTTCCAATGTGAAGAACTGATGTAAAATTCTACTTCACAAAAATTACTGTAGACTGAAAAAGAAACAAAGAAGCAAAGTAACCGAACAGAATATTGAAAAATGGCATGGTAACTCTGTAAAAAAATCCTGAATAACACCATAAAAACTTATAAAAATAAATTTCAAATCGTCAGATTTCGTAATTTTCAACGACAGTGATATGATTTTTTATGCAAAAAGGATAGCTTTTTTATCGATCTAACACAACAACCGAGTACATTTTTAATAAATGATCCAGTATTTCAGAAATCAATAAAAATGTACTAAAATTCGTCAAATTTCTGGCGAAGCGTCAATTAAAGTTATGCAATATTCAACCTTATTCTAAAGACATAGTGAAAGAGTAAATATCGTGAACTGGCCTCGCCTTAAACAGTTAAGTCAATTCCGGTGTGTTTTGTACCTTTGAAAAAAATCGTAAAATTGCTACTGTTGTAAAATAAAAGTAATTAATTAAACTACAAGTTTAACACTAATTTAAAATTAACAAAAATTACTGATACCCTTTGTTTATTAATTGCTCCCCTTAAATTATTAACTTAGAATATGTAGAGCACAAAAATACTAATAAATGTAGGTACAACACACCCAAAAATAAAATTTGTTGCAAAAAATACTGCGGCCGACAGACGGACATTTCAATCGTATTGAGACTCTCGATAAAGCAATCGATACACATTCGATTCCGATCGCGGGCACCAAATGGCAATTTTTGACACTAAAATTTTATTACCCAGAATTTGCGACAATTGTAACAGAAAATTATATCTGTTTCTGGAACGTGATTTGTTACAAGGTTCTTAAAAACCTTTCGAGTTCGATTATATTATCTTCCTTTCATTGCCAGTAATAAGCGACTTAATTCCCTTTAATATGGGGATCGGTCTCCCATAAAACCGGAAAGCATATCCTCACATCAAAAAGCGATAAAGAAATTAAAATATAAATTCTTGATTTTGCAAGCACATGTAATTAATAGTAAAAAATACTGATCAATGCCATACGTCACTGCAATTTGATCCTTATCTCTTTTAATATAAAGTTAGAAAGGGATAACCTGTTTGATGTGTCTATGCGTAACATCAGTCAAGGCACTGTCGGTGGCTGTCCACACACCGCTCCGGTCCGAGTGATGAATGCACCAACTTAACTCCCTTGACAACTCATTTTCTCGTTACAGATTCCATTACCAAACTCAAATAACATAGTAGCAGAATCACCTTCGCAATAACCGCCCGTAATAGTAGCCTTATTCTTACGGCCATCATTATTTTCTGTCTCGCAACAAGGCAAAAACAATCAATAAAAATAAATCATTTAAATAACCATAAACACGTATTACAATGCGCCGACATTACATCTCCTAATGATTTCGCTAACGAATCATTGAAAGTGGTCGGATCGCGTGCGCGTACTTCGATCTAATCGTGCTCTAGTTGTGTGCGGGCGGGTGTTCGTGTGTGCGTGCTATGCGGCCGTAATAATATGAAAGTGTTGTACGGACCCCGCCCTTGCCTCGGGCAGTTGTTCCATTTACATCTGCTCGATACTTTATTAAGCCTTCTGTGGAGAAGTATGCTGGACTCTGGGCCGTTCCTTGAATATTAATAGCCATGCCTAAGCAATTTGTAACAGTTATACCACATGAAGCTAGAAAAGTTTCACAAATGATCTGATAGTATGCAAATGTAACGAAAAAGAAATAGTACATTTGTGTACATACAAGTGTTAAAAAAAGGTTTAAAAAACAAAAAAACCGACTTCAAAAAACCTGCCTCTAAAAAGCAAGAAATAATATACAAATCATTAGATACGCATTATCATATCATTGTTATAATAAAACACGTCTATTAAAGTCGGGTGGGGCTGGAGTACCTACAACTTCCTTTTTTTATTCTAAAAGCCCCACCCGACTTTAACAGACGTGTTTTATTATAACAATGATATGATAATGCGTATCTAATGACTGAATACCTCCTTTTTTTGTTATACTCTTTATTGCACTCATAAAAACAGTTACACAAAAATAAATTAAGATATGTACACAAAGGAGGACTTATCTCTAAAAGAGATCTCTTCCAGCCAACCTGAGAACGTGTTCGAGATTTCGATATTAAGCGGGTGACATAAAGTGCAAAAATTAAATTAGAAAAACTGTCAATTTAAAGTCTAAAATATAGTACCTACAATATATAAATAAATAAATATACCTAATTTACCTATAATACATACATGCACATACATATTAACCTATATTATAAATATACATACATATAAATAAATAAATAAGAGATTTTGAAGTCGATTAAAAAGACTACACAAAGTTATCCCTTTCCCAACAAAAATAATCATCTAATTCGGTTCATAAATAACAAAGTCGTCAAGGTAGCTGATGTAAAGTCATAGGATTACTTGAAAACTACTGAACCGATTTGAAAAAAAAAATGGGACCATCTCGCAAGAAAACTCAATCGAACAAAAAAATAATCATCAAAATCGGTCCATAAATGTCGAAGATACGCGCGAACAACGATAAAAATAAAAAAGTATACAATCGAATTGAGAACCTCCTCCTTTTGATGAAGTCGGTTAAAAAGAATGAAATTCGTAGAAAAAGACCACAAAGACCACTACCGTCCAGTGGCGTGGGGTGAAATCATGGAAAGGGTAAGCCGTTCTACAAAACTGCGTAGTGGATCAGTGGGGTGGGATTTCTAAACGGTAAGTCCTCGGGAATCTGCTTGTGTGAACCCTTCGCCACTGCTACCTTACCTACCTACGAGTATCAGACTAAGAGAGCCTTTAAGTTCTACTTAAAATTTTAGCTACCTACTATAAAGATTCTTGAATTATGGTTGTCGTGCAGACATTATTTGCACCGATGCATTAAATTTATTAGGCTATTATTAATAAACGGGATAAGATTGCGATCCTATCTAGTCAACTTCTAACCGGTCTGTAAATAATAACTGTTTAAGTTGAAGGATCGAATATAATCGTCTCAATTTTCGTGTCAACTTCCGGTAATGTAGATAATGGCGTGATGTATTTGACATTGTTTCGATTACAATTTACAATGTACGTAGTGAAACATGGAAGGTGATAAAAACCAAACACAATTAATAATATGAAAAAAATTGTCATCAACATCATCCTCTGTGGTCTAGTGGTTCGCTCACCCGGATGTAATGTATGATGATGTAAGATGTAGGGGTCCCGAGTTCGATTCACAGGGGGTACAATGGTGAAGGCCAAGCACTATCCCGTTGTGCATTAAAAAAACAGCTCATTAATTAAAGTATCCTGCTGGAAGCAGACCTCTGGACTCTGGCGTGATAGGATGATGTCAAAATTGACAAGTTTGGTAGGCGGATCAAGTTTGTAGATCGCAGTTGTTGAACTGCTTTCATTGGAACACGTTACTGGTGATTTTCAGGTCCACGTTAATATCGTTAAGTTACTTCTTGCCTTAAGACACCCCTAAAGGCCGCCGGTAATAATCAAATGTGATTGTCAAATTTTACGTCAATGCCAATATTAGAGGAATTGACAAACGCTTCAATAGGGATGATGACTAATGAATAAAATAACGAAATACTAATAAAAATCGTAAACATATTAAACTTTTAGAGTAGCTTGTATACCTCTTGGTTTTATATATTGCATATTATTTATTTTATGACCCTTCAAAGTTGGGTGGACAAGTCCATTTAAAAAGTATAAAATTTATTAAAATAAATGATACCTTTAATTAGTCCGTAAAATGTATAGCAAATTTGTCTAAGAAACTATTTTGATAAACACAATATTTAATATAGCTGCCAAACAAATTTCCTACGCGTTGCATACAAACTACTTATTCGTGACGTCATAACTAGGAAGCCATTAGTATGGAGCGTTTTTGGGCGAGTCCATTTGTGTGCATTTCACACTGTGATATCTCGGGCAGTTTTCATGCTAGCGAATTAATTCTTTTACCAATGTTTCATTTTTTTGAGAGGTAATTTATGTAACATAAAATAAAAAAAGTTATCATCATCCCTATTGCACGTGTAAACGATCAATTTGTGCATCAATGAACGTCAATTACTTAAAAATTGTCAATCGCAAAGAGTTGATGCCCTTCTAGATGTCTAGAGTTGTAGAGTTGATTCCTACTTTGCTGGACGCCGAACATAGACGAAATAATCACTACGTTTTAGCCACACGGTTGAAAAACGTAGGAAGAAATATATACTTTTCACTCCTCTTGCTCAAAAAGTCCGTCATTGAAGCGTACAAGAGCTGGTATAAAATTTCATAATTGCCCCTATTGGATTTTTTTTTATTCTTTTTAAATTTTTGTCTATTACCATTACCAACGAGCCTATTAAACGAAAAAGTATTTATTCATAGATAGAATAATCACGAATAAATTCTCGATTTAGTACTGTTTCTCATTTTTATTTTTGAAAATGGAACTAAAAGCAGCGATCTCTCTGGTGAAATCATAGAAGTATTTATATGTGACTATAAGTTACACAAGGGACGTAAGAGAGCTATTACAGAACAAGATCGATATTATTTGGCGCCCATGCGAGCGTAGCTCGCAAAGGGCGCTAATGGATCGAGTGCACCCGAGATATTGATATATAGTTAATATAGTTCGAGGGTGTAATAGCTACTTACAACCGAGGTAAGCATTCTACTTTACATCATTCATGCGAGGTAAATAATACATTTATATTGGTATGACAAAATGAATTTTTCATTATAGAGAAAATATTTGTAAAAAATATTTATTAAAATTAAACTGGCAAAGGCAGTAAAACTGGTCGGCCAGGCATGTGCACTGTTTAGATAGAACGTTCTATTTTCAAATCACTTTACAATTCAAGCTATGCAAAACTCCATAGTGAACCTATTTCTTTTCTTATTAAAATGACGAAACCACAGAGAAAGCAATACTGACGAAACTTTTTTACTGAAAAAAAAACATGCTAACTTACACAGCCTCTTACCATACTAGTAAATCCTAGTTTCCGAGCAGTATGATGTAAAATCGTAGAATGCGTGCATTGTGTTGGGTAGCTGCTACAGAAGAAATTTAAAAAGGCACTACTGGCGCGAAATCTTTAGAATTTTTCTCTCATTACAAAGTAATTGAATTGTGTAACTGTAAATAGAAAATAAGCTATTTTAATACAATACTAAATAATATACTTGAAAAAATACGACTCGCACCAGATCAATACTCAGACGGGAATCGAACTATTAGTTATTTTAATCTTTTAAAAGTTATTTTAATCTTTTGCCGTCAAGTACAAATCAATAATTGTAAGTAAGTGTAAGTAATTAAAAGTTTATGAAGTCAAAAATAGAAAAACGACTGGATTCGTTTACGGATGGATAAACTAGGTATTTAATATCGTATTTTATTTTCTCGCAATCGTAGTGAAAAGTAGAGTGTCAAGCTACTATCACATCCCGCGCAAGTCATAAAAGTCGATTCGATTGTGGGAATTGAGTTTTATAGTGTCCTATGCGTAGGCGGCAAGCTGGCAATATTATGACACTAGTGCTCTATATTAAATTAAGACCGGTATTACAATATTGACTCTTTCTAATCTTTTCAACACACTTGCTCGTAAAGTGAACCTTTACGAGCAAGTGTGTGTTGAGCTAAGTGAACATCGCTTTTAGGGCCATAAACCGAGCAATAACAAACGCGTGCAATAATATATAAAACACTAGTTCGTAATAGAATTAACCCTACAAAGTTAAATTAGTACCTTACTGCAAGTTTTATGCGAGTAAACAGAGCATTCCCAATTTAGCCGGGTAATACAGTTATTTTTTTTTTGACAACAAAGAGGTTTTATGCTGCTGAAAATTCATATACATTTTTGGAATAAATAAATGTGAAAGACCTTAATTAAGTCAAATAAATATATATTATTATCAAATTATTCATAATTCACAATATTTTGTAATAAAATATTAAAATATTTCATTTTATCACTTAAAATTATAATTTTGAAGTATTAGTAGTAGGCTGTATGCTCCTCACCCTTTTGTTCGCAAAATATTCTTGCGTTGGGCGTGTGAAAAAAAAAACAAAAAAAACATACGCGCCTTTTCCCATAATTATCATATTTAGTTTTTGTCGTATTTGTTGCTGTGTGATAAATTACTTTGTTTTTTCCTCGCAAATGTGTTGAAAAACGTCGTATGAAACTCGTGAGCTCTTGCTTATTGCACACTCGGCTGAGTTACGCCCTCGCCTGCGGCTCGGGCTGCAACCCACAGCCTTGTGTGCAATGAGCAACCTAAGCTAACTTGTCTCATAATGTACTATTATCGTTTGTCAGTTGTACCTTTGGTTAGTTTACCCCTGTATGTAGTGTATGAATAAAAGATACTACTTTAATGTTTATACATTCTTATGTCGTAGACTTAAGCTAAGTATTGCAAATTACTGTCTTCATTTTGTCAACAATTTATTGATTAGATTTCCTAAGAAAACGACAAAAGTTAATGTATAGTTAAATAACAATTTATTAAAACAAAAGATTACAAATTAAAGCATTTTGTACCAATTTCACAGAAACGTCGCTGTTTCTCCGATTTAACAATCCAAAGAACAACCAAACTCTTTATATTTATAAAAAACGGTTGGTGTTGCTTCCATTACATTTATTTATTTACAAACTCTTAAGAAATAAACAAAAACGGTGTTAGTCTTCGAAAATGGCTTATCACGTCTGGAGGTCAATTTCAGCTTCATCAATTACTCGGTAGGCACAAAACACGTCAACGAAATTCTGTCATCTACAAAATTGAAAATACATAAATGAAGCAAGGTGGGAAAGGTATAAAACTGATATATGTTTTTTTTATGTTGTTGTGTATTATGTTAATTTGTTTGCTATTTTGATTAAATCTATTAAATTGGATACACCACTGAAAGTGGCTAACTAAAAGTACTAGACTATGAGTCTTAAAAATCCACGTAAAATTTTATTCAAATACGTATTAAAATTACGATTTTAAATAAAATTCACCACGGTGCCCTGCGCGTGTATTATTGGAGGTTGTAGTGTAGTATCACAACCAGTAGGTATAACTTTTTTCAACAAAATAATCATTGATGTCAATTAAAGAAACAATGAAATTCCTCAGTTTCGCATCAACCACAAAATTCCATTTAGCAATCGATCTTACGAAATTCACTGCCGGTGGATCGTACCCGAGTGTTTTGTAAAAAGATGTGACAAATGCTGAAAACAAACTTCACGCTGGTTTTATTGCGAAAATAACACTTAATCGCTTCTGCTACGGATCTATTAACCTTGAATCGCGGGAAAATTGTGGTTTTTGTTTAAAGATTCTTTGACTAATCTTAATTTGTGACATCAATCGATTTTTGAACGTCTCTATGCAAGTAAATATCCCAAATTAATTGTTAAAATTTGGACATCTGTTTTGTCAGAATAAAGTAAAGTAACGTATCTTACCAAATAACCTGTTGAAGTATCCTGCAAAACGGATGATTGCAAGATTGTTACAGAATTGTAACAATAAAATATGGAGCTCGCCAACTATTAAAGATAAACAAATACATTTTTATTGAAAATTAAATTTAAATTATCTTTTAAATAAATACCTAATAATATTTTTCAAAATACTAAATATAGAACTAGGAACCTTTTTAGCGACCGGAGCGGCGATTACAAGTAAATTATCAAGCAATAGGAGGAAAGTTTCGATGGTACATGGTACTTGCTTCAAAGTTTTATTAATTGGATTACATGGTCTTTAGAGAAAACGTTTGCTACTACCTCTATTCAAACACGTGCAATCAATGAGTAATTCACATCAAACAATACTATCCTTTAAATAGAGTTACAATGTGGTGCCTGCGGCGAGTGGGCGGTCGAAACCGGGTGCCGTAATTAGTACTAACAATGTTACCTTTATGAGCGATCTTCAATTGTTTGATACCATCTGACTTATTGCCGCCCTTGAATACTAAGGTTCACTACTTTATTGAATGCAGGATTTATTGACTAACCGTAAAATGACTATGAGTAACCAACTAAACAGCGGATATGAAAAATGAACCGGACTTGAGAACTATGATTGACGTGCCTTATCTATGCAGATTTTAGAAACTCGTTATCTCTTGACAGGTACTTTTAGCACTGTTTTATTGTTTATTAATGGTTATTGTCGGTTTTTTGTAATTGAACATGTACGATCTGCAGTTTTTGGAGTGCAGATGAGAATATAACGTTTATGTTACATGCCTTTGCGTGCGTTGCATTTTAAAAAGTTGATCATAATATTGTTTAATAAAAAGCAAGCAATATTATAGTTAAATCTTCTAACTTATTAAGCTTTATCTCTCTTAAATAATAATTCAAAATTCTTGCAAATCTGCAAGGTTTTCACTTTCAGCACCGGAAAGCAATAAACTTACACTCATACTTTTGTAAAGCATATAATTTATTTAAAAAAAATATTTAAGTTAAGATATTAAAAGGAAGTCATTGGTAGTCATGAAACCTGCCTAATTTACCTACTGACTGTCAAAGTTAACACATTGATAAATGATGCAAAGAATAAAAAAATGTGTCGGAAATAGTCGGTTCCTACATAAAAATGCTTTACAAGCGTTGGTCATACATCTATCTATCTAGATAAGATCAACATACGAAGGTCTTACATTAACATAAAAGTTTTGTTTCCATGGCAACTACTTAGGTAAAAAAAATAGAGAAATCTATTCTAAGATTGTATAAGTCGCAGTACTTTGGAATTTGGAAGACGTTTTTAGTGTGCGAGGAAAAGGGAAAACATAAGTATGATAACTTTGTTACCCTATTTATCTTCTCAAGAACGCGTGATGTCTACGATCCATTGGAGTAGTCAACGAAAATTAAATACCTAATATTTAACCGTTAATATTTTTTCGTTACCTATTACAAAAGATCTGAATAACCTTAACTATGGATAGTAAGTATTTCACTATTATTTATTCACTAGGCACTTTCAACATTTTAAAAGAGCCTGTCATACAGGTTTAATTCCTAGTTCAAGAGGCAGGCTTTGTACACAATAAATATTATTATTATTATTTTATCTAAGGCAAATCATGTACATTAGTTATGTTGCCAAAAACGAAAAACTACTGACTTATGTACTCGTTGAAGGCGCATACATCAACGCAGAAAATGTTGACAAATGATTTAATCGATTTATATTGATTTACGCAAAGCTTCTTATCTTTATAGCAAATCTTTCATGGTACGTGTCGTTAATTAAACGGTGTTACTTGGCGGTAACTTTACATGAAATATTATGCTAATTTTACGTAAGGAAAAATCATGCGTATTTAGGCAAATAATTAATGTTCTGTAACTAGTAAGATAACAGGGGTATAAATTATTAAAATACGTGTAGTTTTTATAGTACACTAGGTAGTTTTATTTATTTTTTATGCACAAGAGGGTAGTGGTTGGCAAAGGCCAACCTTTTTTTTTCTTTTTGTTTGGTATGCCGAAGGAAAACGCGTTTACGCGCTTCCCTTCCCGCAGGTGATCGAGAAGGGGGCATGTGGGTCTCGCCAGGAGGGGAGACGACTGCCTCCCGTGATCCCACCCAACCAAGTGGTTCGGTGGGATCCCGGGAAGAGGGAATACCCACCAAAAACCTCCGGCACCTGCCCTCTTGCCGCCAAAGCCGCCAGCCATTAGCAAGGGCCAACCTGATATTAAGTGACGATAAGGCGGTAGAAGCGCACTACACTCGGAATCCTCATCACTGAGGAACTGGCTATCTTACCTCTAACTGCCAGAACACAACAATTTTTAAATTGTTGTGTTTGCGGATTTGAAATAAGCCCTAACATTGCGGACCCAGGCGGATTTGAAATAAGCCCTAACACCTACTAAACCGAGTACAAATTGTACCCCTCCTGTGAATCGAACCCGGGACTCCTGCCAATTAGTTATTCTGTGCCCCTGCGTCTTACACGGGTGGACAAACCACTAGACCACAGAGGCGGTTATATAACCTCTAATGATTTTTTTATTATAATATCAAGTAATATCATAAAATTAGGATTTCTCTACAACAATTTGTGTCATTTTAAATACACTCAAATACATGACTGCCACTTTTCATTTCAATATTTTCTGTAACATGAGTAACTTGAAAGCTCTTAAGAGTTCAATTATTCTTCCATATTCCCAACTACCTATTTGTGTCATACCAAATTTTATAGCGGTTCTAGTATAGCTATTCTTCGGAATAGCATAGTAAGTAATATTTCAAAAACACGACGTTTGTGAGTACTCTAAATCACCTGAAATACAAATCTCTGCCAGAGCTGCGCTACAGTAACGTAGCTAAAGCAGTATCACAACTTAAGGCGGTTGTATGGCCGAAAGTGGCGCCCTCAGAGGTTTTTATTTAATAAGTGATTAATAGAAAAAGATTTTAATAATATTTATCGTGGAGATTTTCGTATCACTACATGCCTTCGTAGACATTCGTAGAAGTAGATAGCAAATGTGTCAAAAACGGCCACTTTTAGCAGTTTTGCTATCTACTTCTAGCAGTGACTACGAGGGATTGTAACGATACCGTCTAAAAATACTAGACTGTGGGCCCTAAAATCTCCACGATAAATATTTTTAAAATTGTGTATTAGAATAATTATAATATTAAATATAATTCACCGCGGCGCCACTTTCGCTCAGGGTACCTTACCTACCTTAAATACCTCTTTTAATTTAACACCTACGCTACGTCATAGCATAGCAGGGTTGGCAGCATTGGCACTCCAATATCATTAATAAATAACGCAATACAGTCGCGGATGGGGTCATTTTAAAAAAATCCTAAACCTAATACAAATAAAATTTTCAAGATTTTTCTACCACTTTTTTCGACAACATTAATATACATCATTCATGTCAAATGAGCTCGGTGGTGCAGTGGTTTAGCGCCTGGCCCAGCGATTGCGGAAGTTAAGCAACGTTCGCAAGGGTCGGTCATGGGATGGGTGACCAAAAATTTATTATCTCGAGCTCCTCCGTGCTTCCGAAGGCACGTTAAGCCGTTGGTCCCTGCTGCATTTGCAGTCGTTAACACCCACCAATCCGCATTGGGCCCGCGTGGTGGGTTATGGCCCGTCCTCCTTACCACCCATAAGAAAGGCCTGTGCTCCAGCAGTGGGGACATCAAAAATGGCTGATGGACATTCATTTCAAATTACAGTATTCCAGTACTAAGAGCCTTTGAGCTAAGCCGCTGACAGACAGACGAACAGACGGACATGGCGAAACTATAAGGGTTCCTTGTTGGCTTGACTACGAAACCCTAAAAAGGATCGCGACGCGTGCGGACGTTACACAGTGGTTGCACACGCAACTACCTCTCTGCATTGCGAAGCTCACATAGAGGTCATATAGCGACGTGTGTCCCTGTCTGTGAGTGAGCCTTAGGCTGCGTATTTCAAGGTGGGCTGCAGTTGAGGTGAGTTTGACTTGAGTTTGGGTTGAGGTTGGGTCGTGCGTTATCGTCTGAACGCAGCCTTAGGGTGGAGCACGCGCGCGGCGCTCGCAGCGAGCGGCTCGGCTTGCTGTACAACGTATAACATTTCGTCATCGTCGTAGGGCGGTGCCGCGCCGCGCCGTTTCGGACGTTTGTATTGTAGTTGTGTTGTGATACTGCTTTAAGTTTATATTTTCTGTGACCGCGCTATATCTCCTGTCTGGTATTAGCTCAGAGTGCCGCCCACGGCTGGGGATGTCGCCGACATTATCCTTTGAATAAATCACTCTTGCACCACATCTACCGCTTCATCGATAAGGCACTGGCGTACGTGGATAGATGGTTTCGTCACTTGTTCGTGTGGAGATATTATCTGTTTGTGTGTATGAAAGAAGAAACAATGTAAGCCGAATATACGTTACGAGGCTTAACTACGCACAACAGTTGGTTAAAGATCATTAAAGTCCATATTTTTATGAAAATGTTTAATTTTTGTCAAATCGTGTTAGTTTGAATCTTACTGTAAACGAGCCAAATAACATAGTATAAAAGCTCCAAATCATTAAGGGTAAGCAACGTGTTACACTGACATTATAAAAAAATAAAAAATATACTTTTATTCAAGTTACAAAATTCACAACTTAATTAAAAACCCGTACATCTGTTACAAAAGGATCGGGCGGCGAGTGAAAGGGCTATTTGCCGTGTAGCTGAGTGTGGGATGCAATTATCATAATTTACGTTGTTGGTAAAAGGCACAGTAGCCAGTTTTTAAATTAAATGATTCACAGTCGAGATCACACCTCGTGGATCATTGTCTTGACTTGAAATTAAAAGTTTTAAAATCAAACACATTATGCTCAAATGCTTACACACACTTATACAACCCTTGTACACACCCTTTTACAATTAACCTCAAACATGTAAACTATCACGCACACAAAATACACTTGATACATATATACCTACTCACACTTGCATAAACTGTTTAATTAAGTCCTAATAATAATAAATTACTGTTTTTTTTCCATCAACATAATTATTTTGTTATTATGTAGAATAGACATAAACATACTTGGTTTTAGTTACTTATTTGAGTTTCGCATTTTATTATGAAATTTTATATTTAAGATGTAACCAGCACCGTTGAGTTTACAATAAGTACCTACTGTATATAAAATTATATATCATCACTGTTAGATAAGATAAGCCGCATTTTAAACTTGTTTGTGGTTCATAAATAAATAAATAAAAAAGCTTATGAGCAGAGTATAAACTATGATTCAAATTAGTGGATGCCAAGTCAAATCATGGAGATAGTGTTAAACTTAGGGGTAAAATGCACAGATTACTTTATTATGATGAATCTATAGTGATTTTTTATGCTTTACATTTATTTGGGATAACAAATAGCATCAACAATATTACTTAAGATATAATTGTAAGTAATAAAAGTTTTGCTTATTACGATGCCCATAATTCCACGATGGAAAGATTTTTTAACCCTTCATCAATAACTTCCTCTTATTCGGATACGGGGGTTTTCATGCAAAGTAAAATGACGAATGTTTTTGTTTTGTTCGTAAAAACCATTGAGTTCCCCAAGGCCTACATAATAATGCAAGAAAAAATACAAAAAAAAAGATATAAGGTCAACAAGCTTTCTAAAGATACACAATTTCCTAGAAAGGTCCGGTAATACATTATAGGTAGGTTATTTTGTTGCGGATTTCCCTGAACACAACTCACTTGAAGGACGAATGCCCAATTAAAAACGTATTGGCTGATAACTCTTGTTATCTTTGTAATTTGGAATTCCTTTGAATATCCGCTTCATAAACATCGTTCATAAAAATATTTTATGCCGGTTGTACACTCTCACCGAGACACCACGAGACAGGCCGAGTACGAGAGTGAACAGGGTAGCTTTCGCTTAATTTAGGGGTGTCTCGTTGTCACTCGCTTGCTCTCGGCCCCGTGTCAGTTTTGTAGTTTTTCACGGCAAATATAGTAATTTTAGCTTCAAAAATGTGGCACATTACTTATTTTATGAGAATAGTATTGAATAAAGCCAGACTATAAACTGATTGCCTGCATGCAGCTAACGACAGCAGTAAACTCTACTTCGTCATCCATCTCTTCGGAGTTCACAACTGTCACTGTACGACGCGCGAGGGCGCGAGAGTGTAGGGCTGCTTTCGCATTCGGGACTCTCGTGCTAGAAATTCGGACGAGGCTGAGCGAGAGGTCTCGGATGAGAGTGTACAGCCGGCATTAATAAATTGTGTGCAATTATCAATGTCACAAATCACCTCAAAAATAAAAATTAAACAATATCCGGCGATGTCCTCGGTAAAAGAAAACATAATAAACTAACTTATAATTTAAATTCCGAAGGAATCACCGTGATTCCAAATTGGTATAAAACCTCCCCAATGATGCTCTTGTTCTTGTATTTTTTTTAATAATATTTAACCAAAAAGTTAGAAACAAAATTAACGAAGCACGCGACCTTCATGTTATTTTTGATAAATAAGCCCGCAACATGTGCTATCGATCATAGCAAGTTACATTGTCCATACATACAGGTGGTTTCTAGCAAGGACGTGCCGCATTTCGTCGAAAGATCCCCATCAATCATAATTATTTACATATACTTTGTTAGTCACGATTCTAAATGTACCGCAAACCAATTTAATTAGGTATTCATTAAACATACTAATATTGGCTTTAACTATTAGCTTCATAGCTCATGCTAAATTGGTCGTAGAAAGGTAGAACAATGAATGACTAAAAGTGACTATCGTCCATTATAAGCAGTTGTGCGAGAAACATTACGATTTAAAGTCAATGCAAGAACGTTATTAATTATAGGTGTTTCTATAGAACTCGCTAACATGACTAGGTACCACCATTATGCTAATTATTTTTATTTGAGAGAGGTATATAATAATAAATATTAACCTAATTACTTTTTTACAATTTCGTGTCTTTATGTTGTCTAGATTTTTTGCATTCACAATTAAATTTTTATATTATTTTGTCTATTTTATGTTTCATAGGAGCTAAAAATACGTACTAATATAAAATAATTTCGTATTTTTTGTTGACATAACTTAACTAAACACCTACGCATGCCTAATACGCGAGTAAAGGTCAATAAGATAACGTATCAAAACGGACCCCGCAATTATTTTATTGAGACAATATGACGTTAATATGTTACGATTGACAAAGCCATATATTAACAACGCACAATTAATAATCATTAATAGAGGCGAAGAAAAAATTCGGATGTTCGTGTTTCAGACGGCATTGAGATGACAACGGATCGGATTATGTTATAACCACTATAAAAAGATCTTCGCCTACCCTTTGTCGAGAAACAAAAGTAGAGCCGTTAATTCGAATTGTTTGAATTTGCAGAGGTCTCACCTGATTGGTAGGCTAGCTCGTTAGAAGTCACGCGCGATGTCGCGACTGGCCACGACCGCTGCATTCCTCCTGTCAAAATTACAACAAAGATTATAAGTGAAAAAAAAGATAAACTTAAACCGAGGACAAGGTTCCGAGAAATGCCCGAAGTTGGTATCGAACCAGGAAGATAGGACTATGTGAATGTTGCGGTTGGAAGTTCTAGTAGCTGATAAGTCAATGCGGTATTAAAAATAATAATATTGCATAAAAAATAGCTGTAATTAATAATTATTAATAATTTAATATTTGAAAATCGCTAGATCGTAGCTTTTCTTAAGCTGCAAACAGCATATACTGTTTGGAAAAAGAGAGTGGAAAATTTACATGGGTACCTATTTTGGTGAAGAAAAAATGGTTAAAAGCAATGATTACATAATAATAAAATGTAAGTACACTGTTTTCACAGCAAAATTACTTCCTTTCATTAGAAAATCAATTCAACCTATAGAGTAGAAAAATCTTTCAAAAATTTTCCTCTCTGATGTCCTCTGCTGAACAAATTAATAATAGACTGTCCAATTTAAATATTCAATTTAGTGTTTATTATTACCAGTAGCAACTTATGACAGCTATTTTTGACAAAGTAATTAAAGTGGCAGTAACAGAGTTAAAAATAGCCGTAGCATGAGTACCGTGAATTTGCTCATTAAAAAATCTCAATCGAATTAGCTTGGAAACTTTCAAAACTCGCTTTTAATTAATTTGTTATATGGTAATGTTGACATTGTATTCAGATGTCGGAGGTTATAACGAAAAAAAAAATATCAGAAAGGATTAAACTTTCGTCACTTTAATGAGTGAATACTTCAGTTCCGAGATCTGGTTGTAGCAATCAGTATCAAAACTGGAACAAGTGAAAATTGGCAAAATCCGAAATGTCAGAGGGGCCTTGCTCCAGACACGTCTACTTTAATTATTATTATTTGAGTTCGACAGCTTTCGCTTTTACGTAGCTTTTTCTTCGCAGTTGACCGGTGGTGCAGTTAATTCAATCAAGAATTGTGATGTTCAACAACTTACACACAAAACGCATATCAGATGCTCTAAAAAAATCGAACTCTTTAAGCAATGAAAAATCGACAAACCGTTTTTTTGTATCACGTGAGTTTTAACAACGTGTTTATGAATGAACCCTTTTCCCGGGAAACCCGTTTCTTCGAACCATCAAACTGATCAACTTTTACTATAGGACCAACATCGAAATCACGAAAAAAAACCAACAGTTTCATACATTTTGATATAATTTCGTTATTATTTTTTGTATGAAACAGCTGTTTTTTTTTCGCTATTTCAAAGTTGGTCCCATAGTCGTCGTAGTCATTTACTTTGATGGTCCGAAGAAACGATTTTCCCAATTTAGGTTAAATCATTAACACGTTGTATATTCATTAATTTAATTTTCATCTCTACCACCTTATTAACTTAATCAGAGTTTGAAATTTTTTTTAGAGAACAACAAAGATGTTGTTTGGCGTTTTGAATAATATGATTTAGGACTTTTATTGCATTATTCTTTTGGATATTGAGCTGAGATTTTAATCAACTCTGTGATTGAAAGTTCACTAATTCAAATGTTTAATTGTACAACGAAATTGGTTCCTAACAGTTTGACTTGCTATTTGAAATCGTAACTAACATGCAACGTTGAGCGACGTTACCCAACAATATCTAGTCGATCTGACCTTGTAGTGACGCGCGATGTCAACCGATCCTTCATGATAATAATTAAAAGATACACTTACTGCCGGCAAGGTCACTAAATTATTAATGCCATTGGGAGCGAGGCTGTACGAAATTTTCTTAAGGCGAAGTCTTATGATACTGTCGAATAGATTTCAAAGAACTTTCCAATGGGGGATTTTCTGTCAACTTAAATAAAAAATAATTAAATAGTTCAAACATTTCGATAGATGGCGGTTTATTAAAGCCGAACCGTAAAGTTGAACCCCCTTCACACTAAGCAGTTTATCGCAAACAATTTTTTGAATATTTTGATCTCAAATGCTTTACGACGGCTTTCATAAAATGATTTTTTTTTGAACTAATTTCTTTTTTTTTGGTCTCGGAAAATCGCTCATTTAAAAGCTGAGTTCCCGCGACAATAGAGAGAAAACAAGAGTGAAACAATAAATTAACATATTGATTCAAAGTAGCAATTTTATGAAGTTTTTTCATCATTATCTTCAGCATCATTTGCATAAAATAATTAAATTTGCTTAAATTTGCATAATAAAATTTGAAAATTGTGTATTTTTCGGAAGTTAACGATATTATTTTCACAAACCGGCGCACTGTGGGGCCACGTATATGAAACAACCGGCGAGAAGTGGATTTTTTAAAATATGGGTAGATTTATGAAAAGTGGGTTGTTTACTACAGTTAAATGTGTACTCCATCGGATATGACCTGTTTTAGTCACTTACTGATGACACATTGGTAACAACAAACCGTCTAAGTTTATAATTTCGTGCATAAAACAAACATCATTCTTTCAATTCTAGTGTTTTGCTTTCTTTTAGCTTTGAATATTAATAGTTAACTGGGTTGTTGCTCTTTAAAGTTGGTGATTTTCTGATACCTATAGGTATGTTATTTTTAATTATATTTAAAACAAGTTGATTAGCTGAGTATTATAGAAAATAACAGGGTTAGACTGGCAGGTGTCTTAAAAAAAATTGTTACATGTTAGATTGGCCACATATTTTGTTAAGGCAAACATCGGAATATAATTACCTTTTAAAATTGTAAATTGGTTTACTGGCTTACCATAAATTAATAAAAATGTTCGCGATGTTTGCCTAAAATATTTTTTTTTGAATTTTTTTGTAATATCGGGTGGTTCCTTAATTTACATTACTAAGTTATTCCAACTAAAAATAAGGGGTTTAGCACGTTAAAAAAAAAATTTTCTTTGTAGGATCAAAATGTCATCATTTTCGTGCACTAAAGGAAAGTTATGCGAAGTATATTTTAACAGTCAATTCAAAAACATTGATAAGATGGAAGAAGTTGTGAACTATCTACTACATGAGTACAACTGTGCACAAAATTCTCATTCACGGCCATGAGATAGTTTCTCACAGTACGTTACCTATTGGTCAATTAAGTGAAAAGGCGTTAGAAGCCCGAAATAAGGATTTCAAAATGTACAGAGAGCATTTCAGCCGTAAAACATCCAGACTTGATACGATGACTGACATTTTTAATAGAATGTTGATATTATCAGACCCAGTTATTACGAGCCAGAGGGTCACAAAGAAATCTAATAATCATTTGATAGTGAAGCTATCAAAATATTTTCCAACCCTGATTGTCCAATATCCGAAAACAATTCAGAAATTTCAGAATACCTGATATCTGATGAAAGTTCTGAATAAATTTGTTATTTCCATAGAAAGTTTCCTTATTTTTAATTCAAAGCAGTAAAGAACACGATAAATAAAATATAAATATATACTGTTTGTTACAAAAGTAAAATTAAGAAATATTGAAAAATAATTTTATTTCCACCAAAGTTACATTCATTATTATCTAAGTATATAAATCAAAATTCTAGGTAATAATAAAACAATTGATGGACTGGAGCCTAAACTAGGACAATCCTGTATTTCGGGACTCCAGCCTCTCACCCGTGGTGAAAGACAGCGTTTGGATGTGGTACTACACGGTACGGTAAGTGTGCGTGAGGGTATGTATGCTGTGGAAGTAGCTTAATTTGGAGAAAAATAAAAAGATATAAAAATAATAAAGAATTCGAGTATGTGTATGTTTATTTGTGTGTGTGTGTGTGTGTATGTGTGTGTGAGTGTGTGTGTGTGTGTGTATGTATGTATGTGGGTTAACGTAAAATGGTAAAAAGTGATTCTGTCTCTATATAACTCAAGTTCATTATGTAGTCAGTAACTGTTCGTTTGCATTGATATAGTGTTTTAGGGTAAATGTCTAGTGCCGAGTTCAATTTGTTGTATACGTACGGGGCAAGGAAACATGTTTGTCTACGTAGGAATACAGTGTTGTGTTTTTAGTTTCACAGACATTTTTAAATATTATAAGTGTAAAGTTTCTTTGTTAAGTTTGTAAGAAGAAGTGCTTGGGTAAAACCGCGGTGCGGTCGCTAGTAGGTTCAATATGATATGGTAACAACAGTTATAAGAGATTCAATTCAATAAAAAGGTTTTATAAATAAATATAATTTCCGCCGCAAATCAGTCACTTTGGCCCCACCGTGCGGCGTTTTGAACATCGATGGTTCTTTGAACCGCCTAAAAAATATAGTGTTACATGCAATGTAGTTTGTCACTCACATTCAACTTCGCCTTAACCAAGTTAATGCGCGCAAGAATCAAGAATATGTTATTATTTTTTCGTTACAGACAGAGTAATTCGTATTTCTCTGCCGATAATGGGTTCAAGATGTGCCGTGTTTTTTGTTTGACGGCCACCACAATTATGCATAAATCATAGCCATATTATACTTTCAATTACGATGCTGTGATTCTAATGGACTATAATAAACATGATAGGTGATGGATATTTACGTGTTAATAAATCAAGAGAAACCCAGAGTTAATACGAAATGTACTTAGAGCACTTTTATTCTGCTACTTACTGCAATATTTTTGTTTTCAGCAAGCTACTAAAGGAAATAAATAAAACTTTACGGTACTTATACGAACCTATGTGATTCCTTGACTTCAATCATCTAAATAGAAGAACTTCAAAATCATAGTCTTGTAAAACTCTTGATCTAGACCAAGAGCTTTAAAATAATATTCTAGATGATCGAAGCTCCTGAAGAAATTGAAAAAGGCGGCTTGACCAATTGGCCAAAATTGTTCTACGAACGAAGTATATCCAATCAAAACCACAACGTGACACGAAATAGCTAATCAAATACCATTAGACATTTCTGACCCCTCTGACATTTTTAACCGACTTCCAAAAAAGGAGGAGGTTCTATGTTCGTCTGTATAAAAGGTCACTAAAAATAAAAAAAATAAAAATTGTTTAAAAAAAAAACACAAAAAACCGACTTCAAAAAACCTACCTCTAAAAAGCAAGAAATAATATTCGTAATAATAAAAAATACGTCTATTGAAGTTGGGTGCATGGGGCTTTTAGAATAAAAAAAAGAAATTTGTACTCCAGCACCATCCGACTTCCAATAGACGTATTTTTATTATTACGAATATTATTTCTTGCTTTTAGAGGTAGGTTTTTTGAAGTCGGTTTTTTGTTTTTTTAAACAATTTTTTCGATTGCAAGTTCAAATAAAAAATAGAATGGGTACTTATGTTTTTTGTGTTATTTTAAAGTCTAGTTAGTTTCATTAGTACAGTAAACACTGCACTATAATATTAAAAACATTTGGTTTGATATGGTTCTAAAATATCTACACGAAATAACCATACACGTTTTTTCTCATAAATTATCAAATACTGATCTCTCAACAATTTTATCTATGCCCTTTTGGAGTTCAAAAAGGCATAACGGAAACTACAAGGCGCCAGTGAACATATTAAGGTGATATAATAACTTGGCGTTTAACATTATTGGAATTAGATTGAAATTATTTATTTTCAAACATGTGAATAATGTCTATTCAATATATCCCAGATACGTATAACCATTTAGACCGGCCTTTCCTGTTGACGTATTATTTTATTTGAGTATAGAAAAAACTAATAAGGCATTGCTTAGTATTATGTATAAGTACTCAAGAATCATTTCCTTTCTACGAAGTAATTTTTTTGCTCAACGCCCTATAACATGACCACCGCAACATGCTATAGTGTAAGGGTCTAATAAAAAAAATAGTTTACCTAATGTCTCCACTAGTGGGGAAACCTTCCTAATACTATTATATATTCTGTGCTTATGGGGTATTTACATGGAGCGTCTTGGCAGGCAATTTGGCAAGCGACTTTAGTCAATTAGCACTTTTATAGACAATTGCTTGTAAAATATTAATCGACCTAATTTCAATGAGCTGGCGATTCGATTTTACAAGCGATTGTCGAAAAAAAGCGCAAATCGACTACAGTCAAGCCTGCCAAGTCGCTCCGTGTAAATACCCCGTTATGGGTTGACAAAGTCTAGCCAGCGAGACGTGTCATCTCAAACCCGTGGCTTTGATAAACTTTATACACTCAAAATACTGCGAAATAACAATTTTATACTTTCATTCTCGATCATCTACCTGCTTTCATTATATTATTTAGCTTGTAGTACTTTTATCAAGGTACTTTTGTCAAGGTACTTAGGTATGATAAAATTGATCTTTCGCAGTATTTTGAGTGAATAAAGTTTCAATATTTTTGGCGCGGGTTTGAGATGACAACACGCGGGCGCAATATGGATTGGTGGGTGAATAAAATATAGTTTTTTTAATATTGAGGAATTCGATGGCGCCGTCGTGTGTTCGGCCTAAAATTAGGGCAAGAAGAAATACAGATGCGAGGAAGAAAAATTCTTCTTTCGAAACTGGTTTCGAACAAGGATCAAATTTTCCTCATTCGTTACTGGTTACGAACATATGGTTTCGTATGCGGCCGAAGGGGATTTATGCGAACATCGCTAGGGTTGGTCTTCGGATGGGTTGCTAATCGTAATCGCTAGAACCACTAACAACAGCTGTCATTGTGGTATTTATCTAAACCGGACAAATCTTTATGCCGGCATAACTGAACATTTAAAATATAGTATATATCAAGGAAATGACACAGCTATTTTTTGAAAGCTACTGGTATCACGGTCTTAGCACAAAACAGTTCTCGCGTTTAAGCTTCCGCGAGTGATGGCATATCATTGTATCTCAATCATGTCATTAACAGAAGGCAATATTATTATGATAACCAATCTAGCAGTCGTAATAAATAGCCTAATGAACGTCAATATCGAATCGCCAATCGGTTTGAGAACATGCATTGAGTTGTTAAAACCACTTAGCATAATGTTTTATTTTTATTTCCATTAAGTTTTAATTTCCTTAGCATAGTTCATTTTATTTTTTTATAAGCCTACTCTAAAATTATCTCAAATACGGGGTAAAGTAATACCATATATTTTTTTTTATTAATTAAATTGAAATTGTGTTTTCTTTAACGTGAAGCCAATATTTTGGTTCGATTATTTTTGTTGACAATTCCATCTTTACTTAATATACTTTTAAAAAGTTTGACAAAATGTTACGAAAATCTTTTTCAGCCAGCATTCAATTCATGCAAATTACAGTCAATTAACTCTGCAATAGTACAGAAACCATCTTCTGCGTAGTGGTATTATCAACTCCAAACAAAAAAATATAGATGTGGTCAAAAATCGTGCGCCTGCGACGAAGGCCGCGCGACGCGGAGGCCGATCGGCCACCTAACAATAGCCATCTGTTGTAATTACTATTACTTACAGTTGTGCAAGACTGATCTCGACGATACGACACGCGCGATCATTCATGCTACGCCCAAAGCTCTGATCGTTCGTGGGTAGAAACCGTGTAAGTATTGTTTCAGCGTTTTTTATATTGTAAGACGATTTATGAAATTCTGAAAAACCAAATTATGGATGTTAATTTCCATAATTTAATTTAGTTTAGAATTCAATTTTCAAATAATTATGATAATTAACCTAGATTAAATAATAAAGATGCTCAATGTTACTTATAATTTATCACAATTCATAAAATATAAATGATTGTCAAAAATGCATTTTGCCTTTTTGCCGCATTTTGCATTTTGCCGCCAGTGATAAATTTTGCCGCTACAGAAAAATTCTCCCCCACGCGCCCGCTCAATTTTTTAAAAAACAGCTCATTTAATTTTACAACTTCAGAAGTATCTCAGCTGTAAACTTATAATTATCTATTATGTGCTGTAAGATTAAACTGCTTATTTCTATCGTTATTAATTGGATAAAATTCTAATTTGAAAATGGTGATATATGCACTTGTGCTGTGGCATGTCCAACACAATCCAATTAGTTTTGACCCCTTCCATTACAAACTTCCTAATTGTCCTAATAGGTTAGACACACGCGCGATAGGTCAACTTATACTGGTGTTTGGCGTTCTTTAAGTATGTTTATGCACTATCGAATGATTTTGACTGAAGAGCATGATAAGCGAGAGTAATGTAGTACTCATGGCCAAAGATCAATTTAATTAATAAGAGCGTGTCATGTCAAACGATGCCGATAGCTGATCCTTGCTGTGTCCTCATAACGTCAAAATAGCTTGATGATGCAATCTTAAAAGTAGTTAGGAAGGGCATTCTCACAAAGATTATGTTTTTGATAATTTGTTGATTCACACCAATGCCAATCAAAGCATACTCGTAATTTGTTAAATGTTCTTACAGGAAAACATTTGAGGTCGGAGAATTAAAAACCGAAACTCTCGAATGAAGTCGGATAGAAAAGAAACTGAAATGCCTAAACATGAGAGCTTTTATCTAATAAGAAACACAAATTATAAAGCTCTGCATTTTCGTATTGCAATCAATACTGATTGAAAATAAAACCAAAATCGTCACAGTTTCGAATGTTTCCCGTAAAAATAGGTTGGTATTCATCATTCAATTATTGACAACGTTACTTGAGACACAATGTCGCCCCAACTAAACAACATACAATGCACCTTATATCACAAGTGTAGCAAAAAAAGAATTTACGTAACAAAAGTGTAACAGTTCCTCTTACGAAAAATTAATTAAAATCGGACGCACGGAGAGCTGTGGCCGGCGATATTGCATTTTATGCGTGTGGTAATAGAGAATTCGGTAGGCTCAGTCGAATTGCGTGGTCAGCAATAAAAAGACAGGCCGTGATCGAATCGTTTTCGATGTCGATTTCATTGTTCGTCGTGTACGGAACGAGATTGTAATTACTGTACCGCACGTAATAATTGCGCAATAAAATTTAAGTAAAAACTATTTTTAGACAAGTTTCATGTAGGCCTACTCTTTTTGAGTGTCGTTTTATCGTTTGCTTACTTTGCGATACTTATCTAAGGAAAAAAATAGCTAAGTCTATTGTTGTAATTTGGTGTTACTTGTTTGAATTTAGTAAAACAATTGGTGAGTATAAATATTAAACATCTTTTTTGTCAGTTAAAAACTAGGAAATAATAAGGATAATACAAATAATGCAGGCACATGAAATGCTTTGCTATAAAAAGGCAAAGTTATCTAAAGAGTTCATAAAACTAATATCCGGGTTTATAGATTCCATTATAACGTCACCAATATTTTAATCGAATTTCTTGCAACATTTATGTGACCAGCATTTATTTACTATTACTACGCATCGGAACACACAAAGACCATCAGCTATTTAATTGGACTGTCAAAGAGTCTTAATTACTTCCTAATATTTACAAAGAAACTTTTTGCTCTCCATTCTCAGACATTATGTCAAATTAAGGGGGCATTTACACTGGTCGATTTTCCGGGTGACTTGCTACTGAATTTTGTCGACTAGGGCTTTTATCGACAATGCTTGAAAAAATCGAGTCACCAATTCATTGAAATTACTAGCGATTCTTTTTAAAAAGCGATTGTCGATAAAAACCCTATTCGACTAAAGTCGCCTAGCAAGTTGCCCGAAAAATCCAATGTAAATGCTCCATTATAGACAAAAAAGATCCTCAAGGCTCCTCAATTAGAACAATTTTATTGACAAAGTCATCTTGTTACATTACTGAATGCTATGTACGCCGTTATTTTGATACATATCAGAAATTTTATTGTTATAATAAGTATATTAATGTGATTATTTAATATGTATCATGTGGCTGTACTTTATAAATAAACAAATAAACAAATAAACAAATACTGTTAAAATTTTTAGTTTACGATGCAATATTAATTAGCCAATATCTTTTAAATAAAATTATGTATGATTCGCCATGTTTGATCTGGAAATTCTTTGTTGTTCTTAAAATAATCCGTTATGAGTTGCTTAAATAAAATATTAATTTAATAGGGACTTAAAGAAAAACTATACCTTGTCTTACTCAGAAACGACACTAGTTTTAGTTAGATACTATTACCAAGGTTTCAATATCATTGAGCATTTGTAAAGAAAACATTATCAAACGACAAAGTTGTATTCAACGATAACGATCTGTGAATAGAATCGATTACAGTTTAACAAGATCTATTACGAAATGGCAACTTTGATAGTGCGATGTTATTTCAAAACTGCACAGAATTCCTGTAAAGGGGTTCTGACAATAAAGTGGAGCACAATGCAACGAGAGCGAATGTATTATTCAAGCGTGTTATCTCGGCGCGCGGGCACGAGCCGCGCAAATTGTGCGCCCGCGCCTATAGTTTAAGGGACAAGCTTTGTTTTACTAACACTTCATATATATAATTAAAGTGCTGGTGTACGCTTGCTACGACATCACCACGAGATTCATTATTGACCGCTTTTGTCATAACAGACTCTGAGAACGGGTATCAAACCATGGAAGGGTTCGATTTCAAGTTGCAACAATACTTATAAAAAAATCACTTCTCTAGTTTTGGATGGTCGTGGTCACTCGTGGTAATAAAATTGCCCTAGCACGTTGCTTAATTTGTTTGGGTTACCTACGTCATCGTGCACAGGAAAAAGTTTTGCCATTAGTTAATAAAAGCATTTTTTTTATTATTTTTAAGAAAAGATTTATCCCACAATATTGTTTATATTTTTGATAAGGTAATGTGTGTACTTCATCCTTATTCGCCATAAAATATTGGCGAAAATTAGTATTAAGATAACTACAAACAAATACTTTTGGGTGCCTGTCCCTTAGACTTCTAGATACACATCGGTCAGATAGAAAAGCACCCGTCACGATGCGCCGGCGCACCCACTCGTGTGTCGCGACCCTAATACTAATTGTCATTTTTGTTTCATTCATTTTCTTCTTAATATTTACTTGATTTGTCTTTGATTCTTTGGTAAAAAATATATAAGCGTTTGAGACTTATTAGAATTAAGTATAAAATATAAATATAAATATTTGACAACATCACATACATTGCTCCGATTCCAAAGTAAGTAGCTAAAGCACTTGTGTTATGGAAATCAGAGACAACGGTGGTATCACAAACACCCAGACCTGAGTCAATATAGAAAAGTTCATTTTCTACATTGACCCAGCCGGGGATCAAACCCGGGACCTCAGAGATGGCGACACCTTGAAAACCGGCGTGCAAACCACTCGACCACGGAGGTCGTCAATAAGTATAAAAGTAGAGAGTGTATTTCTTGTAAAATTTAAAGGTATGACTCCCGGTGCCTTCCGCTACAAAAATACTACTTCCTACTATATTTTAATATTATAAATGTGAAAGTTTGTGGGTTTGGACGTTTGGATGTTTGTTCCTCAATCACGCAAAAACTACTGAACGGATTTGGTTGAAATTTGGCACACAGATAGTAAATAGCCTGGATTAAAACATAGAATACTTTTTATCCCGATATTTCTACGGGAACGGGAACCACGCAGGTGAAACCGCGGGAAGTCAAAGATAATTCTGGTAGTGATTATGACTAAAAGTTGCTTGTCCTCAAAATAATCACTTTCGCAAGCAGTGATTATAACAATGAACTAATGCAAAAAATATGGTATAAACTTTAACGTCACAAAAAATATAAATTTTTATATTTCCATAGCGCAAAAAGTAATAGAAAGCGGTTGGCCAGTTCCCAAGTGTGCCACTTATTATGATATTATATTCAATCATTATAAGATCACATCATAATAGTGAACTGTGTAAATAGATTCTGAGATTAATTTTATTGTGCTCTGTCATGGTTGACTGGAGATGCAAATTATACTTTCATGTTATGTCGACATACCACTTATGCGACTGCAATCATTTTCCTACCACTGATACTCTTGTTAAGTTCTTAACTATGACTAGTATGATACGCCTATTGAACATTATCGTACTTGGTCACACTCAAATAATGATCGATCAGTATGCTGCAATCCTTTCCTACTTTAAGATCGCAATAATTGGCATGATTAAACAAAAAATTTATTACCTTCTGTACTACATACTTTAAGACTATGCTAAGGCCACAAAGATTTGGCTTGTGATCTAGCTTAATCCAATTTTGTGTTTTGACATAAGCTGTATTGTGTCCTGAATTATGTAAATGAATAAAGGTGTTTAGCTACTTTCGAGGCCAATTTGTATAAGAGATAACAGAAAACAGAAATGTTCTAAAATAGATAGAGTCGTAATACGGAAAACACCCATAGGTCTGTGTATTGGTAAAATGCTATTATTTCCACATAATTTATCGTATTCATAATACTATCGAAATGTCGCAAGTTTTACAAACATTGTAACAACTATCAAATCCTAAGTCTATCGATACTTTACTGACGCAGCTTACAAAACTATTGTAAATGCCATAACTATTTGATTTAGGTACCTCATGTTTTTTTAGGAAAGTAAAAAAAAAATTAGGTAACAAAGATAATATGTGTACAAAGCTGAAAATTTCCTTTTTCAATTATTATTTTACTTAATTATTGCGCAATCTGTAATTATTACAAACGCAAATATGTACTCCAAACGTTTTGTGTAAAATGATCCCATTTAATTTTTTTTCCGTGTGAAGATACCGTAATCTTGTTAACCTTCTTTATATTTTGTTACAGGTCATCACTGAAGCTTGACAATATTATGTTGTACAGTATCAGTTTCTGTGTAATTCACACAGTTATAAGATAGTATACAGGATGTCCCAAAACTTTGCCACACGGAGAGAAAATACCTTAAATATTGAAGATAGGAAATTATACTAAAATATGACTTCATTTTGTTTTTAAAAACAACTGGAACTGCATTCAAAGATTTGTTTTAAACTCGCATACGAACGAATAAGATATGATACAAATTAATACAACACGTAATTATTAAACTTTAAATGTTCAATTTCATGGTCTTCTTTTTGAGATGCTATGTTACTCAATAAAAAACAATCATAAAACCCTTTCGAGCGGTATCGTAAAAATAAAAGATTGTTTTTTTCATATTTGGTGGGTTCGATTCCTAGTTAAGACAGGCGATTTTTCAAAAATCTTTTAATGTAGTTCCAATTATTTTCAAAAACAAAATGGAGTCTATTTTTAGTATAATTTCCTATTTTCAATATTTAAGGTAGGTACTTTCCCTCCATGTGGCAAAGTTTTAGGACAGCCTGTATTTTAAAAGATAAGTAGAGAGCATTATAATTAACAACAGAAAATTATATGATATTATATTTCTGTGTAGAACAATATTGTCTTTATTTGGAATAAACATAAAGCACCAAGATGTAGGTTCTGTAGGTCAGTTTGTACACACACAATTTTAATCAGAAAAGAAATAGAGAGAAGAATTGTACAAGGGCACATTTAAGATCATTAAAGATTATTAAGGAAAATTATACCAATCAAATTCAGTTAAAATATTTTTTTAAGTTACATTGTCTACCAGTGAAATTGTATTTATCGACTTGCAAGTTGAAAGACAGCAAACACGAAATGTAATTCAAGCATGCGAAGATGATCGAAATGTCTACATTACAATATCAAATTGTTATAACCAATTTATAGAACAATTGATAGACTGGTGTAACACTTTCGTTTTTATCTCACACCTGTCGGGCCAGACGGGTTCGAATCAAATTCTCGCATACAAAAGTGAGATACGATCGAGATGTACCATTCAGGGGCGACAAGAGTGAGAGGCTAATATTGTCGGCTGGACAATAATAGTTTTTTTTCGCAACGAACCGCATGATTGATTTTCGTAATAGCCCCTTCAGACTTGTGCGTTCTTTGTCGACACTTTAATGGGAATGTTTACGCAAAAAATGTGTTGCGTGGAAATAAGATAACTGGCTGAAATTTGAACAATGTTATGTAAAATATAATGGATGTTGCTCACAGTTTTTATCACATAAATTATCACTGTGCAGCTTCAATAAATTGATACTGTTAATAAAAAAAGTTTCAGAGTATAAGGAAAAGTTGTTCAGTGCCATTGAAACGTAACTTTTGATTCTAAAGAAAAAGACAAACTGAATTATTAAAAACAGGTTATTTAAATGAAAATTAAAACCGCCTCATAACAAAAACCGTAGTTCGTCCGCCTAGACAAAAATGCCAACCTAACATAACGGATATGTCATCAGCGTCCATGCCATAGGAAGCTTCCTTGATCTTGTATGTAAACTTCTTTTTTCATTTCAACAGAAAAGAGTATGAAAAGTGAAACCGTGTTAACAGTTACATCAAAAAGCAACCGTTCGTTCGGTTCGTCCTTCTCGATAAATGGCAACCCAATCTGGCCGGCTATTTCATCGGCGCCGTAGGAAGCTTCATTGTTGGCCGGCCAGCCGGTAATAACTCCGTAATCAGATACTAGAGCACTTTTTATTTTGCTGTGACCTTCGGGCCGTTCACGAACAGTGAAAACGAGAGGCAGATAAACAATCTACCGATCGTGCTCTACCTATTGAAGAGTTAGGTACTGTGGGGGAGAAAAATAATTAATAGGTTAATTCAATACAATTTTAGTTAGATCACTAATTATTATGTAATTTATTTATTCGGTAAAAATAAAATAATAAATATAAGAATAACCATATTTTTGCAAAAGTCATTCCTACATTGGGAGCTTACGTAATTTTATTTTTCTCACTATAGTGTCACAAATTATTTATCGTATTGCAGAATTTTCAGATAAGACATACAGTGGCTGGGATATAGGTATTTGTCTTTGACGTCAGGACCTTATGTTTTATCAATATTTAACAATTTATTAGCCTAGGAATAGAGGCCAGTTATTTTTTGAACATCCGTGTAATACCTTTATCCTTCACAAATATAAAAAATAATTAATTAATAATGTCAGCTTAAAATTAAAGGCGCTAAGTGAAATGAAAAGTCCTCATGCGTATCTTTGAATACGGCAATTACAAAGATTAATTCTTGAGTTAAATACTTTTTGGAAATTACTAGTTTACTACTATAGTTACTTGTGTGTTGTAACAGTTCAAAACTGAACATGTTATTTTTTTATCTCAAATATTACTTAAATTGTAAAGAAAAGAAATATATTAAAGGAAGGTTGTCACTGACCTTGTTCTCAGGAACTTATCGGCATTTGATTATGCAGTTATTCACAAAAAACACAGGTTTTGTAGTAAATCATAAGCACTTCAGATGTCAATCAACAATTAATAAAATGTTCATTATTTTTCAAAGGAGCTTGTGTTAAACATTACTTGGACTCATAAATTGTTGTACTTCACAATTTGTTTGTCATAATTTGATGATGAGAAAGAATAACATAATATTAGCTTAGAAGGTTATAAATTAATAACAGATAATTACAGAAGATTATGACAGATAGGATGACGTAAATCTGACAGCTAGTGATAAAAATCGGAACTATTTAGCAATTGTGAATTTTCTGTAAGAAAGGCAAAGGGTTTTAACCTTACTGCCAATTTTGGAAGTCAAAACGAATTAATTTCATTTCCACAGATAAGTTCATGTGATAAATTAATAATGTTTAAAAGCATAAATTGTTGGGAAAAACTTAAATAAACATATTGGTTTGCATAAATGTGAAACTATTTTATTCTCGTTCAAGTTTGTTTACCAAGAGATAAATGTGACTAAATAATGCTGAATTGTGTTTGTTTATTTTACTGAATAATAATTAGTAAAATAGAACATGATTAAGTAATTAATTGTTATAATAATCTGTCTAAAGAGTAATTTAAGGTCATAAAAATAGGCGGAAGTTTCTTAAATCTTTCTTGGCGCCAAGGTTTAAATATTAATCCTCGTGACGTTCAAAACATGGATTAAGTTATAATTCATTCATAATTATTATTGATAATATTATTAGTTTTATTAGCACTCATCAGTTATCGTCATAATTGTTTATTTCTAAAAAATACTTTAAAGAGGAATGAAAATTTGGCGATTAATTAGGTTCAGTAAGTTGGCAGCTATGGTACAGATTGCACGATTGCACAATCACCATTAGGCGGTCTGCACAATTTATATTTGCAATATGGTAGCACCGACGCGTCGGATTGATGGCGACGGAATGTCGCGGGGGGTAAAATAATAAGAATGTTGCTAACTAAAATTGCAAAGTATCCAATTTTGTATGTGTGTTTAGTTAGAGATAATAAGTTTACTGTATTTTAAGCAGGTGGAAAAGCGGAATATTTGCATTAATTAGTACTCAGCAATAGGTATTTTGGCAATTTAAATTATACGGGATTAGGTAAAGCAAAGTGAAACGATTAATTAGTTAAAATCTAAATGAAGTTGGTTTGAGGGTATTAGGTTATGTAAGGAAATTATATTAATCGTATTATTAAAGATTGACAAGACAAAAACTGATTACGTAACTTTTAGTAATATTATTGTGAAATTTTATTATTCGAAAATGATTTTCTCAAAGTGTTGCGTTTCGAGGTTATGACGAATTATTGAAACTGTTAACGACTTCACATAAAATGAAACTTATAGTCTTTGTTGATTTAAATAAGATAATTATCAAAATGTAATGTAAGTAATTTTTAATATCTCCATTAATAGGGTTAGTGAAATATTTTCATAAGCGGGGAACACTGAATAAGGGGAGGAGCTAGAAATAGGGCACCAATAGGAATGGGCTAAAGTGCACAATGTCAATTTAGCGCGGGAAATTTTAGCTATTTTGATGAAAAAAGCGCAAATTACTTGGCGCCGTTTTGGGTCGCGTCATGACGCTAATTTAGTCTTTATAAGGGGAAGGATCAGGGAAGCGGGGATTCATTTCTCCGGTGTCAAGCGAAGCGTCAAGACGTAATTTTTGAAGAAACTCCACATCCCTCTGTAAGATCGCGTTACTGAAAAAGTTTATTTTTAAATCAAGCAAATTTCAAGAAGTCAGCAAGAAAGTGGTCGAGGTTTTCTGACGAATAGGGCCGCATTTGTCCCGCGAATCTTTTGCATAAATGCTTTAATTTGAGCTTATCTGGTATAATTAAGTTCATAATTAAAGTATGTAGATTTTGTTTGCGATAATCATAAAGTAACGTAGCTTTCCCTGTAAATTCTTGAATTAGTATAGTAGGACTACTAAGAATTGAAGTTCATAATTAAAATATGCAGATTTGTAGTGAAATCCAATAGAGTGATGTAGTTCTCTCGGTGGGGTCATGAGGTAATACAAATGTATTGGTTCTTGAGTCTGTTGAGGTCAGGACTGCATTATTTTGTGGGATGAAAGCTAACTAGATTTGCTAGTATTATTATACAATGTTGATTTTAGATGAGTATTCATTTAGTTTTGTGTCTTTTTGGGGCGATTTGTCAGATCCTCGCGGGGGGTTTAGGTAGAAAAGTCTAGCCTTGTGGCGGGTTAGATGGGCATTTGTTTTGAAAATTGCCTAGCTAGTCACATAATATTACCAAGCTTACCTACAGCGATGGAAATCAGACGGTCCGAAATGAGTTGGGAGATATCCCTGTCCATGGCTGTGGGCAGCAGGCTTGGTATTATTATTCCTTATGTAGGGTCTTGGTCGTTCCTTCCCACTCGGCCAAGAGAGCGTCAAAGGTTGCTAGAAAATTAGGGAGTGCCACTCAAACTGTACAGAATTGGGCAACAGGATTGGTGGTAAGCATTCCAAGAATTGCATAGGAAATTCTAAATTTAGACGCAAATAGGCAGGTAAATTCATTAATAAGGTAGGAATATTATTATTAGGTGAATTGAGCAAAAGTAAAAGGTAGCATTTCAAGAAGGTGGGGTATTCTTTGAAGTGAGATCTGTGTGGGCGTCAAAGATGTCGGGAAACATCATGGGGGTCGCATAGGAATTCAGAAATTTAGTAGTTGTTAGGCAGGTAAGTTCGTAAGCATTCCAAGAATTGCATAGGAAATTCTAAATTTAGACGCAAATAGGCAGGTAAATTCATTAATAAGGTAGGAATATTATTATTAGGTGAATTGAGCAAAAGTAAAAGGTAGCATTTCAAGAAGGTGGGGTATTCTTTGAAGTGAGATCTGTGTGGGCGTCAAAGATGTCGGGAAACATCATGGGGGTCGCATAGGAATTCAGAAATTTAGTAGTTGTTAGGCAGGTAAGTTCACTAGGTAAGATTCCATGTCTTAAAGTAGGCGCTTTAACAGGAATCCATAGGTAGGTGCCTTAACAAAAAATCCATTTAAACTATAGCTCGGTGTAGTGAATATTCACAATGTAGCATTAATTGTGTTGGTTTTACCAGTTTCGGTGAGTACATATTAATTAATTACTTCAGTGAGTGGATAGTGAAAGTTAATTTATTACTACTTATAAAAGAAAGTTCCTTTATCTTTGAATTGGATTGGATTTATGATGATTTTGTGTGGAGACTATTGATTTTAAAAGAAATATTCTATTCTAGTAATCTAGAAGGTGTACTGAAATCTAGATCTGGGTGTATGAAAAAAGCCTGCGTTTCTATATATGCTAAGGTTGATTCACGGCTATTAGAACGCTAGATCAAAATGTTTGAGTGGACTTTTTCTATTAATAGAATAGTTTTGTATAATATAGAAACAATACTTCAATTATGTACTATAAAAGTATCAAACTGTTTAGTGAATATATCCAAATTCTCAAATGGTTAAACTAAAGTACTTTCTCATCAATATTTCAGCTAAGTTTCATTTACCAATTCAATTGGAAGTTGTTTCAATAGAATTATATTCCACAATTGAATTTAAGTACTTATTGACAAACACAATTAATGTACAGGTTAGATATCATTAGAAGACTAAACTGAAATTACCATAGTTCATAGAAGTTATAATAGTTTCCGTTGTTGAGATGAGGAAAGACTGCGACCAAATAATACATTCCCTATGAATTAAATTATCTTTCCTTCAGAAATTGGATCTATCAGACCCTTTTGAATGGATAGTAATGTTGTGTCCACAATTATGTTATAATGTTAAACAGTTTCGCTAACAATAAATATATTTTTAAATTAAATTAAAGTTGTGCAATTCCACCATCACAATAGAAAAATAATTCTTCATTGTGATAAGCTGATAGATCACTTGAAGCACTTTGCTTGTCCTCTTTTATTAAGACAGACATACTAAGACTAAATAATTCAACTAATTTATTAATTAAAGTTGTCATGAAAGCAAATGGTGGAGCTAGAGGAGAATTGTCCCAGTACGGTTAGTCGAGATTCACTATATAGAGCGGGGAGGTGCTCTGTATCTAGCTAGCAAAGAAACCATTGTTTACTTAGTACTTGACTATAGCACAATAGTATATTTTATATTTGACAAAAAACACTAGAACAATTATTAAGTAGCGATGATAAATTTTCTATATTCTGAATTAATACAACGTTAACTTCTATATTTATTACCATTTTACCTTCTTTTACTCTATTCCTAAGCCACTAACCACATAGGATAACCTAAATTAAATAAAATAAGAAAGTAAGAAAATAAAATCATAATTAGTAGCGGTGAACAATTTTCTATATCTGACTTTTGGGTGATCATAACTTTTGGTTATTTCATTCAGTTCTTATTACTGTAATATCTATTAGCATTCCATCATACTAGACTTTTATAAACATACTGAGCAACTTATCCTAAAAAAGTAGGTACCATATTGAATTTCATATAAGTACAGCGGGTAGACATAAGAGTAATTTCTATACCATTTAAAAGTATGCAGTAAACTAAGTCAGTTATTAGAATAAGAAGCTCCATAAAGCAATATCAACATTCTAATATAGGTAAAAATTAGGTAGTTTCACTTTAAAGAAATACTTAGGTTGGCTGAAAGAGATTTCTTTAGAGATAACTCTTCATTACTCACAGGTCTTGTTATAAATTAGGTAATAATAATTATAAGTGCAATAAAGATTATATCTATGTAAAATTTAATATCAAATTCTATTAACAATTTATTAGGGTAACGGCTAATTTGTGATATTATCATTTAGTAACAGTCATAGTAACAGAATTAGTTAGGAATGAATAAGGAAAGAATGATAGCGTTATAGTCGGGAGACAAACAATGATTGCACTTCTGAAAAGAATCTAGGTTACTATTATTCACAATCAGGGACCGCCCTAGAAATCACGAGCCCTTTCAGACCACATAAAAGCACGTCAGTAATGTAGGTTATTTCTATAGGTAGGAAAGGTTAACAAGGAATAACTAAGTAGACGATAGGTTTGAATATTTAATCGGAGCAAAGGATAAGATTTGATACATAAAAAACATTGGGTAGGTAACTTACATAATATAAAGAAATAGGTAGTTAATTGATATACATCGTTCAGCATTTTAGTATGGTAGAAGTAGGGGTAAGGGGGAGTTACATTTTGGGGGTGCCTTGACCAGAATTTTGTATAAAACAAGTATCAAGTCTTCATAGTGGTAACTTACAGACTTTTTGGTAGGTATAGTTCAAGTTTTTGTGTAGTCCTGAAAGAAAGTGGCTGTTTTCATTTAATTATGTTCCAGTCACATTTTGTTGCGGTGAAAATGGACTCGTGCAATTGTTAATTTGTGTCCCGTCATCCTTCCTTATTTATTGATAAACAGTATCAATGATTTATTGCACTTGTGCAGGTTTCATCGCATTAGGGGTCGGTTTTGATTATGTGATTGGTTTATTTACGTCCTGAAAATAACACTTTCACTTTTATAAAAACACGTTGATTTGACAATGCCTACGCAAATTAATTAGGTTAGGGTTATGTTTAGAACGATCGAGCGGGATTGTGTCAATTAAACGTCACGCCATAATAATGGAAAGTGGCATTGAAGCGTTCGGTTGTGATTCATTGCGCTCGGAGTGTAGGTTTGGAACGCGCCTCGGTACAGATAAATAAATTTCTCTTTGAGTCACAGAATAAATTTGTCTTTGAGTACAGATAAAAAAAAAACGAGCATCTAGAGCGATCATTTACTTTATTTTATTTACGTATTAAAGTCGTCATGGCTGCAATAGGCTAACTATTGGCAAGTGGGAGGTCGTTCAGTTCAAAGCAGGACTTAAACAGTACTGTTTGGAGCCTGTTTTCATACTAACTGTTGAGGTCATAGTACAAGAAAGGTAGGGCAGTTTAATATAAGTCATGATATAAAAGTTTGTAGTAAGGCCCCTTATTTTAATTATCTGTGGTTTGACATTACGAAATAAAATGACAACGAATAAACTCTATTTTGACAGTCAAGATAGACACAGAGAAGTTGCGTTCCGAATCGCTTCTCAGCAGTAATGCTCGGTCCGAATCATGCTTAGGAAGTCACTGTTATTTTTAAACTGTCTTTATACATCCTTGATACCTAATCGATAAATCCGTAAATTTTGACATTTGGATTAATGTTATTTTAAATTAGAGTTTGTAGGGGTCAAGCGCCACGCTTTGTGTACGTAACGGCTGCGTGATAGAGTTGTGCGGAAAGGGTCTGTTTATGAATAGCGACTGAACTGTGTTCGCGTAATCGACACAGTGAATTCAATTCAAAACGCGACGGTTTTATTTCACGATACGGTTGTAACAAGTAATTTCTGATGTAGTTTAAATTCTAATTCCGATTTAATTATTTAAGGGTTTTCCTTTATCTATTTTTATTCAATGATTAGAGCAGTCACATTGGCTGATGCCACGTGGTAACACGTGTTAACACATTATAAATTGGCGTCGGATTTCATAATGAATGAATGCGTTAGAATTGTATCTATCAGGGGGCTTACCATCAGCAAATAAGAAACCATTCAGTTCAAAAGCAGGCCGTAAAAAAGACTGCTTAAGGCCTGCTTTCATACTAACCGTTGAGATCATGGTACGAAAAAGTAATGCCGTTCAATATAAGTCCTGCTATAAGAGCTCATAGTAAGGCCCCAGATAGCACGTCCGTTTAAATACGGCGGTTTTATTAAGTCGGTTAAATTTATGGGCCGTCACATTTACGTTCCGAATGGCGTGGCCGATTAGACGGTACAATGTGGAATCGATTAGCAGTCATGATAAAGGTATCAAAGTTGGTCGATCGCGCGGGCAAAGTTCACACGAAGTATCGCGAGATGGCGTTCTAATGCGTGCGTGCTAATTCGGTTACGCAAAAACATCAAAGATGGCGTCAGTGGTAATTATTTTACCACAATCAATGAAATAATTCGTGATTATTTTAAGACTTATTTTGCCTAAATTGCCAGGTTTCAAAAAAAAAAAAAAAAAGGAACGAATGCCATTCGGAGAGAATGATACGGAGTTCGAATGAATGGGATGAAATTTGAGTAGATTTTCATGATTGCCAGTCACTGTTTACGTTCGACAGCTGTCAAATTGACATTATTTTACGTTGAAAAATAAAAATACTTTAGATTAGAAGTTATCGCGATATTTTAACTGAGAAAGTGATATAAAGTATAGAAGTATAAAAAAACAAAAGGTTCCTAGTGAAAGTAGGGTATGGATTAAGTGTAAATTGCAATGGATGTTATGTAAGTAAGCTCTGCTAAATTCATTGGTTATAAGATTGTTATCTCATTTTCACATATTCGGTCGGGTTTTGCATTGGAAAAATAAGTTCTAGATGATACAAGAGAGAATTGATAAGAATGTTTTCATTGATAAGATTAGAAATGGTATCGGAAACCGTAAGAAACAAACAATAGAAGTGTAGTAAACATGTAATAAACAATATTTATTAATGATTGCCAAAGGTCACATGTGGATTTTATTAAATGATGTTAGTTAATTGTAACTTGTGGTTATAAAACTGAGTTAAAATCGAACTGCATTTGAATAGCCAAGTCTTGGTGGTAAAATTTGTAGAACATTGCTATTTTGAGTGAAATAAGTTAGCAAAACATAGGTTAGTACACAGCGGAATTGGTATTCGGTTAGGTTGTTTAACAAAACAGTGTGAATAAACTTTGCTATGAAAAATACTACCTTATCTTTAACATTGGGGTCGAAAGTCATTTAGTTAACTTTAAAATCAAAACCTTAAAGCAAGTTAGTATGCGTTGGTTTGGTTTTGTAAAAGTTCAAGATTCAATTCAATTGCTAAGTAAGTCAATTAAGCGAAACGATAAGTAATATTTAAGAAAATTTAATAAAATTCTTAGAACCTTAAGGTACATTATTGAATATCAGACTTAATTTGTATTTTCTAAATATTTGACCCGCAAATAACTTTCAGAATTATTCTTTTAGTTAAGTTAGAATGGAGTTGGGTTAGTATTTTTACTACAGTAAAATGATCTTAACCAAATGTTTATGGGTACCTTTATTAGTGGTTCCTAAGGAGAAGTTAAAAGTTAAAATTTAGTGAACGGGACTTAAATTTATTCGAGTCATTCTTGTGTCGCTCTAATATTAGTGTTGTTATAAATTGAACGTAGTAAAGTAGATAGTCAGCTTAGCTCAGAGTTGAAGCGAATAGTTGATATTATCAGAGGAATTGTAAATACATATCATTGGCTCTTAGCGTCGAAAGGATTGATAACATAATAAATATCGGTATATAGCGTTAGTGAAGTAAAGTTAGGATGTGTGAAATTATTTTATAGGTATTGTTGTTTGTGATGGACAGGGGTAACAGTACCATTATTTTTAACAAAATTTTAAGCATAACAATAGAGTTGAGGTATGATTAGTTTGCCACTCAAGTGGAGGTCAGTTAATAAGTACTTAACTTGAAATAATTAAGAAGGATTAGGGACTGTTTACATTGAAAGATTTAAACAGTAGGGATAGAAATGATTTGTTAGTGACCAATTGCAGATGATCATTAGGTAGTGATAGTGCGGGGACTTAAATTAGTGATGTAATCAAGATTGTCTATGACACTTATCAATAATCATTTCAGGGTAAATTGAATTTTATAATTTAAATACTTATAAGAATAGTGAAGTTAATTTCGGAATTAAGATTTAGTTCATTGTTGGTTTCAAAGATTTTATTCAAACTTCAAGAACCCAATGTTTCAGAGTTTTGATTATAGTTAACAATAAATTTTGGGTACCAAGACTATAAAAATATTAGTTACAGATTAAAGTAGGGGGGTCGTGGATTAAATTAGTTACACTTTTGAAGTTTAGTAGACATATCAAAACATATTGATTTGACTTTAAAATTTATTTAATTGAATGATTAAATGGTTTATTTTAAGATTATGTGCAGATTATTTTTTCAACTTAGGTTAAATATTTTCTAAATGAGTTTCTTATGATATATCTCATGAAGAGAGTTACACAGCATAAATGTTTTATGATATATCTATCTGAAGAAAGTCATACTTATGGTTGACAATAATAGCATTAGAAAAATATTTAGTAGGAAGTTGTTGTAGCATTAATTATCAAAACGGTTTAGTCATTGAAGCGGTGATGGTTAGGGAGAAATAATATAGGCGTCAGTTATAGAAATTTAATGAAAAATAAGTTAGTGAATTTACTTTAAAAATAAATTGAGTCGAACTAATTAATTTTAAGAACTAAGTGGGCAAAGAGTAGAGGGAAAGGTTTTGCGTTATTCGATGCGTTGAGTAACATAAAATCGAGTCGATAGGGGTTTATATATTTTGTTTGATTAAAAATCTGACCTTAAACTAAATTCAAGAAAAAAAATAAGTTTCATTTACATTACAAGGGTGAATAGAAATTAAGTTTCACTTAGGGTATACCAACATGAGTTCACCGTGAACTCACTATTATCATTATGAGTCATCTCAGAAATAAAAAATAGAGTTAGAAAATAACGAGCCAGAGGCTTTAGTTAATTCATTTCTAGTTAGAAAGTGGGGATGTTATTTATTTTATTTAACAAACTTTATTGTACATTTCAAACAAAATGTTACAAAAGGGCGAACTTAATGCTAAAAGCTTTCTCTCCCAGTCAACTTTAGGAAACAGAAATCAATGAAGGCGGTACAAAGATATTAATAAATACAACATAACATATAATTTTAATAGTTAGGGTTACTTCTTTGTAAAAGAGTTTATAAATACATAAAATATATTAAAGGTATTAGGATCTATTCGAATCAAATAATAATTTTATTTTTTTTGTAATCTTATTGGTTAAACCCATTTATAACGACCAATCGTTATAAAGATTAAAAATAAGTATAAGGAATATCCTCAATTTAAAAATATAAATGAGCGGAAAACTTTTCTTATTGGTTATCAATCACCGCAGTGATTGTTTGACATTGTTTTGGTTTTCCTGAAAACTTAGTTTTTTTGTATTTTTCCATGTTTAGTTTATGCATCAAGGTATACTAGGATACTGCTGAGATATAAAAAAAAATTGTTTCAGTAACAACTGGGTTAAATGTCTATTCGTAAATTTTAATGTTAATTAATAATACTGTCAAAAATTTACTATATCTAAATGGTTATTAAGTCATGCATTTTATTAATGTAGTGTAACGCCTCTGTACACTTAGTTGTCAATAAACGTGATTTGATTTAATTTGATTAGAAGTTAAAGATGGAGTAATTTTTTTGTTGATACTATCTTCGATTTGATTAATAACAGAAAAAAAAAACACAATAAAAAAAAAAAAAAAAAAAAAAAAAAAACGCTTGATTGCGGATTTGAACTTGGGATTGTCGGTCCAGTGTGGAGGTGCGATCCCTTGTGCCAGCTTTGCTATAACTCAGGTGACTAAAATTGCGTATTGTAGGATGCGAATATTAGTGACGCGACGGCGACGATTGTGAGTGAGTATGCTTTGACTTTTTCCGATTCACTTTCATATCCACTTGTAAATTCACTCACTACCGCCAGTATGTTCACTAAGATTAGCAAATTAAACTAAATCACGGTATAATATTCGCAATCACAAATACTAACAATATTATCATAAGTACAGTTAGTGAGGAAACTACGAATAGAGTAAACTGGGGTAGAGTACACTGAAATTTAGGTCGAAATTGATAGTTAAAATATTTGATGAAAGTCTTGTAGCTTTACTAGTATAAGTAGTGTAGTGATATAGCATATGTTTCGGAAGAATGTTGGTATAGTTTAATAGTAGGATAGGTTAACTTCTCAAACGTTCCGGTGCCCGCAGTCACCAAAAGGAAAAACGCGCAACACGTCCTGGTTAATAGAGTCACCACGAGTTTTATTGAATTTTAGCTTTATTCAACAGAAAACACAGATTAAAGTTGTCTGAACTTTTTATTTACATTTCCCGATAGAACAAACTTGTTATTGGTTAATTTTTGGAACTGGTAGATACTCATTTCATTATAAATAAAAATTAGTTTTGTCAGTGATTGTAATAGCGTATCATTGGGTCATTCTTACCGAAAATAGTTTAGGTATAGGTAGTTAATAAAGAAAAGCCGCCAACTCCGGTTTTCTTTGGGAGGTTGATAATTTTCATAGGTAGATTAAGATAAAGGTAATCTTTTTAATTGCCTACTAGTAACTTTAGACTTTAAAGAAGTTGAGTGAGTAAAGGTTTTCTAATAATGAAGATGCTTTGCGTAGAAATGTGGATTAATAGGGTGCAACTCATTTAATAGGAATGCGTATTAGCGGAATGTGTAGCGTATAGTATGAAATGCGTAGTGCGTAGCGTTAAGTATATTTTGCGTAGTTAATGGGAAATAATGTGTCAATTCAATGAGTCTCAATGTTGTGTAGAATTTCATTTGGTGACAATCGACGTATTTAGAAAAAAATTTTATTCAAAACAATTCAATTTAGCAAATTAATTTGTACTCAGGTAGTAACTATGATATAATCTTAGGTGGCGTGAAAGTAGGCTAGTAAATGAAGATAGTGGACGTTGTGCGATGAGGAAAGAAGAACAGAGTGAGAATCTAAATTAGATTAGGAGTGTGAATAGAATGAAAAAAAAAAGTAGCTAGGAAAAAAATATAGATTCTTTATGGAGGGCTTTGGATTATAACGTATGTGAAGCTTGAGTACAGAATTATTATTGGCTCAAAAGATAAGATCCGCACACTACTTTAAACGTTCAGTCTTGGCTAGCGGTCGGATTGGCGTTTTAAGGTTAACAAACTTGAATTTTGTACAGAAGGACCTTTTGGTGATAGGTTAATAAAATAAAAAAAAACGGAGAGAAAACAAACACTATTATTGTTTGTAATTGTCCTGGTGTAAACAGCTGTCCAAAATTCATACTACACAAGAAGCCAAGAGCTATGATACAATCGACAACTACACATTTTCCAAGGTGATATTAGGGTTGTTCTAGAGTCTTAAGTAAGCTTTTGGAAATATAGGGTCATTGTATATGCTCACTCTATCTGGTAGAGTAGGCCCTGTTAGTATAGAAGGAGGCGTACAGGAATATGGAGGGGTACTTTGGACGGATACGTTGTGTCCTACACTATCTTTTCATAAGGTTAGAAAAGAGCGTATGTGTCCGGGTAGGTCTAATAGGGACTATGGCTTCACAACCCATACCTTACCTTGTTTTTGTACACTTCTGGTGTTGAATATGCATAAGACGGAATTGGCAAAAGCAATAAAAGTACTTGAAACTCGCTTAATAATTTTTAATATTATCTTGGTTTAAATACACTCTTCAATCTTAAAAAAAATTCATTTACACTAGGGCTCACCCAACAATTCTTTGATTTTGGGAAAGTAATAATAGTTAGGGTTATAAAAAAAGAAGTATAAAAAAATATAACTTTGAAAAAAAAGGAGAGAGTAGAAAGGTTGATATAAATATTTGAGAATTGAGAAAGAAAAATTCTACTCCGGATCCAGTACGTAGTATTGTCACCTATGAAGAATTTTGGGGTCGAGCTGTAACAGTTCAAAACTGAACATGTTATTTTTTTATCTCAAATATTACTTAAATTGTAAAGAAAAGAAATATATTAAAGGAAGGTTGTCACTGACCTTGTTCTCAGGAACTTATCGGCATTTGATTATGCAGTTATTCACAAAAAACACAGGTTTTGTAGTAAATCATAAGCACTTCAGATGTCAATCAACAATTAATAAAATGTTCATTATTTTTCAAAGGAGCTTGTGTTAAACATTACTTGGACTCATAAATTGTTGTACTTCACAATTTGTTTGTCATAATTTGATGATGAGAAAGAATAACATAATATTAGCTTAGAAGGTTATAAATTAATAACAGATAATTACAGAAGATTATGACAGATAGGATGACGTAAATCTGACAGCTAGTGATAAAAATCGGAACTATTTAGCAATTGTGAATTTTCTGTAAGAAAGGCAAAGGGTTTTAACCTTACTGCCAATTTTGGAAGTCAAAACGAATTAATTTCATTTCCACAGATAAGTTCATGTGATAAATTAATAATGTTTAAAAGCATAAATTGTTGGGAAAAACTTAAATAAACATATTGGTTTGCATAAATGTGAAACTATTTTATTCTCGTTCAAGTTTGTTTACCAAGAGATAAATGTGACTAAATAATGCTGAATTGTGTTTGTTTATTTTACTGAATAATAATTAGTAAAATAGAACATGATTAAGTAATTAATTGTTATAATAATCTGTCTAAAGAGTAATTTAAGGTCATAAAAATAGGCGGAAGTTTCTTAAATCTTTCTTGGCGCCAAGGTTTAAATATTAATCCTCGTGACGTTCAAAACATGGATTAAGTTATAATTCATTCATAATTATTATTGATAATATTATTAGTTTTATTAGCACTCATCAGTTATCGTCATAATTGTTTATTTCTAAAAAATACTTTAAAGAGGAATGAAAATTTGGCGATTAATTAGGTTCAGTAAGTTGGCAGCTATGGTACAGATTGCACGATTGCACAATCACCATTAGGCGGTCTGCACAATTTATATTTGCAATATGGTAGCACCGACGCGTCGGATTGATGGCGACGGAATGTCGCGGGGGGTAAAATAATAAGAATGTTGCTAACTAAAATTGCAAAGTATCCAATTTTGTATGTGTGTTTAGTTAGAGATAATAAGTTTACTGTATTTTAAGCAGGTGGAAAAGCGGAATATTTGCATTAATTAGTACTCAGCAATAGGTATTTTGGCAATTTAAATTATACGGGATTAGGTAAAGCAAAGTGAAACGATTAATTAGTTAAAATCTAAATGAAGTTGGTTTGAGGGTATTAGGTTATGTAAGGAAATTATATTAATCGTATTATTAAAGATTGACAAGACAAAAACTGATTACGTAACTTTTAGTAATATTATTGTGAAATTTTATTATTCGAAAATGATTTTCTCAAAGTGTTGCGTTTCGAGGTTATGACGAATTATTGAAACTGTTAACGACTTCACATAAAATGAAACTTATAGTCTTTGTTGATTTAAATAAGATAATTATCAAAATGTAATGTAAGTAATTTTTAATATCTCCATTAATAGGGTTAGTGAAATATTTTCATAAGCGGGGAACACTGAATAAGGGGAGGAGCTAGAAATAGGGCACCAATAGGAATGGGCTAAAGTGCACAATGTCAATTTAGCGCGGGAAATTTTAGCTATTTTGATGAAAAAAGCGCAAATTACTTGGCGCCGTTTTGGGTCGCGTCATGACGCTAATTTAGTCTTTATAAGGGGAAGGATCAGGGAAGCGGGGATTCATTTCTCCGGTGTCAAGCGAAGCGTCAAGACGTAATTTTTGAAGAAACTCCACATCCCTCTGTAAGATCGCGTTACTGAAAAAGTTTATTTTTAAATCAAGCAAATTTCAAGAAGTCAGCAAGAAAGTGGTCGAGGTTTTCTGACGAATAGGGCCGCATTTGTCCCGCGAATCTTTTGCATAAATGCTTTAATTTGAGCTTATCTGGTATAATTAAGTTCATAATTAAAGTATGTAGATTTTGTTTGCGATAATCATAAAGTAACGTAGCTTTCCCTGTAAATTCTTGAATTAGTATAGTAGGACTACTAAGAATTGAAGTTCATAATTAAAATATGCAGATTTGTAGTGAAATCCAATAGAGTGATGTAGTTCTCTCGGTGGGGTCATGAGGTAATACAAATGTATTGGTTCTTGAGTTTGTTGAGGTCAGGACTGCATTATTTTGTGGGATGAAAGCTAACTAGATTTGCTAGTATTATTATACAATGTTGATTTTAGATGAGTATTCATTTAGTTTTGTGTCTTTTTGGGGCGATTTGTCAGATCCTCGCGGGGGGTTTAGGTAGAAAAGTCTAGCCTTGTGGCGGGTTAGATGGGCATTTGTTTTGAAAATTGCCTAGCTAGTCACATAATATTACCAAGCTTACCTACAGCGATGGAAATCAGACGGTCCGAAATGAGTTGGGAGATATCCCTGTCCATGGCTGTGGGCAGCAGGCTTGGTATTATTATTCCTTATGTAGGGTCTTGGTCGTTCCTTCCCACTCGGCCAAGAGAGCGTCAAAGGTTGCTAGAAAATTAGGGAGTGCCACTCAAACTGTACAGAATTGGGCAACAGGATTGGTGGTAAGCATTCCAAGAATTGCATAGGAAATTCTAAATTTAGACGCAAATAGGCAGGTAAATTCATTAATAAGGTAGGAATATTATTATTAGGTGAATTGAGCAAAAGTAAAAGGTAGCATTTCAAGAAGGTGGGGTATTCTTTGAAGTGAGATCTGTGTGGGCGTCAAAGATGTCGGGAAACATCATGGGGGTCGCATAGGAATTCAGAAATTTAGTAGTTGTTAGGCAGGTAAGTTCGTAAGCATTCCAAGAATTGCATAGGAAATTCTAAATTTAGACGCAAATAGGCAGGTAAATTCATTAATAAGGTAGGAATATTATTATTAGGTGAATTGAGCAAAAGTAAAAGGTAGCATTTCAAGAAGGTGGGGTATTCTTTGAAGTGAGATCTGTGTGGGCGTCAAAGATGTCGGGAAACATCATGGGGGTCGCATAGGAATTCAGAAATTTAGTAGTTGTTAGGCAGGTAAGTTCACTAGGTAAGATTCCATGTCTTAAAGTAGGCGCTTTAACAGGAATCCATAGGTAGGTGCCTTAACAAAAAATCCATTTAAACTATAGCTCGGTGTAGTGAATATTCACAATGTAGCATTAATTGTGTTGGTTTTACCAGTTTCGGTGAGTACATATTAATTAATTACTTCAGTGAGTGGATAGTGAAAGTTAATTTATTACTACTTATAAAAGAAAGTTCCTTTATCTTTGAATTGGATTGGATTTATGATGATTTTGTGTGGAGACTATTGATTTTAAAAGAAATATTCTATTCTAGTAATCTAGAAGGTGTACTGAAATCTAGATCTGGGTGTATGAAAAAAGCCTGCGTTTCTATATATGCTAAGGTTGATTCACGGCTATTAGAACGCTAGATCAAAATGTTTGAGTGGACTTTTTCTATTAATAGAATAGTTTTGTATAATATAGAAACAATACTTCAATTATGTACTATAAAAGTATCAAACTGTTTAGTGAATATATCCAAATTCTCAAATGGTTAAACTAAAGTACTTTCTCATCAATATTTCAGCTAAGTTTCATTTACCAATTCAATTGGAAGTTGTTTCAATAGAATTATATTCCACAATTGAATTTAAGTACTTATTGACAAACACAATTAATGTACAGGTTAGATATCATTAGAAGACTAAACTGAAATTACCATAGTTCATAGAAGTTATAATAGTTTCCGTTGTTGAGATGAGGAAAGACTGCGACCAAATAATACATTCCCTATGAATTAAATTATCTTTCCTTCAGAAATTGGATCTATCAGACCCTTTTGAATGGATAGTAATGTTGTGTCCACAATTATGTTATAATGTTAAACAGTTTCGCTAACAATAAATATATTTTTAAATTAAATTAAAGTTGTGCAATTCCACCATCACAATAGAAAAATAATTCTTCATTGTGATAAGCTGATAGATCACTTGAAGCACTTTGCTTGTCCTCTTTTATTAAGACAGACATACTAAGACTAAATAATTCAACTAATTTATTAATTAAAGTTGTCATGAAAGCAAATGGTGGAGCTAGAGGAGAATTGTCCCAGTACGGTTAGTCGAGATTCACTATATAGAGCGGGGAGGTGCTCTGTATCTAGCTAGCAAAGAAACCATTGTTTACTTAGTACTTGACTATAGCACAATAGTATATTTTATATTTGACAAAAAACACTAGAACAATTATTAAGTAGCGATGATAAATTTTCTATATTCTGAATTAATACAACGTTAACTTCTATATTTATTACCATTTTACCTTCTTTTACTCTATTCCTAAGCCACTAACCACATAGGATAACCTAAATTAAATAAAATAAGAAAGTAAGAAAATAAAATCATAATTAGTAGCGGTGAACAATTTTCTATATCTGACTTTTGGGTGATCATAACTTTTGGTTATTTCATTCAGTTCTTATTACTGTAATATCTATTAGCATTCCATCATACTAGACTTTTATAAACATACTGAGCAACTTATCCTAAAAAAGTAGGTACCATATTGAATTTCATATAAGTACAGCGGGTAGACATAAGAGTAATTTCTATACCATTTAAAAGTATGCAGTAAACTAAGTCAGTTATTAGAATAAGAAGCTCCATAAAGCAATATCAACATTCTAATATAGGTAAAAATTAGGTAGTTTCACTTTAAAGAAATACTTAGGTTGGCTGAAAGAGATTTCTTTAGAGATAACTCTTCATTACTCACAGGTCTTGTTATAAATTAGGTAATAATAATTATAAGTGCAATAAAGATTATATCTATGTAAAATTTAATATCAAATTCTATTAACAATTTATTAGGGTAACGGCTAATTTGTGATATTATCATTTAGTAACAGTCATAGTAACAGAATTAGTTAGGAATGAATAAGGAAAGAATGATAGCGTTATAGTCGGGAGACAAACAATGATTGCACTTCTGAAAAGAATCTAGGTTACTATTATTCACAATCAGGGACCGCCCTAGAAATCACGAGCCCTTTCAGACCACATAAAAGCACGTCAGTAATGTAGGTTATTTCTATAGGTAGGAAAGGTTAACAAGGAATAACTAAGTAGACGATAGGTTTGAATATTTAATCGGAGCAAAGGATAAGATTTGATACATAAAAAACATTGGGTAGGTAACTTACATAATATAAAGAAATAGGTAGTTAATTGATATACATCGTTCAGCATTTTAGTATGGTAGAAGTAGGGGTAAGGGGGAGTTACAGTGTCCGACTGTAGATGAGTGAGCGAGTAGACGGGCGCGGCGCGAAGGCTGCCGCACCGCGACGGCACGTGCGCCCGCTACGCCCAGATTTGTACCTTTTTCAACGTCCACTTGACAGGCGACTGATGATATATTATGGTATTTAGATATTATTGTATTCTGCTCAATCGAAAATAGAGGCACTATTGTGATTTTCGATACAAAAGAGCTAAAGTTTTTTTAATTCGATATTTACATTCGAAAGTAAACTTGCCAAATTTACTGTCGAATTTATTGTATGATTTTCTCTTATTCGTCATAATAATATTTGTCAGCTAGAATTCAAAAATGTTAAATTTCGCGTATTTTTGGATGAAACTCCAATATTCTAACTTACACACGACGAATAGGAAACATTATACAGTTAAGGCGAGGCCAGTTCACGATTTGATGAAAAGATTGATTTTTGAACTTCCAATGTGAAGAACTGATGTAGAATTCTACTTCACAAATATTACTGTAGGTTGAAAAAGAAACACAATAACCGAACAGAATATTGAAAAACCTACCTCTAAAAGCAAGAAATAATATTCGTAATAATAAAAATACGTCTATTGAAGTCGGGTGGGGCTGGAGTTCAAATTCCCCTTTTTTTTATTCTAAAAGCCCTACTTGACTTCAATAGACGAATTTTTATTATTACGAATATTATTTCTTGCTTTTTAGAGGTAGGTTTTTTGAAGTCGGTTTTTGTTTTTTTTAAACAATTTTTTATTTTTTTATTTTAGTGTAGGTACCTTGTAGGTAAGGTATATTATATATGTAGAAAAATCGTCTCAGCCAAACGTAAGATAATCGCGGAGAAACATACTTAAATACGGGTCAAACTGAGAACCTCCTTTTTTAAGTCGGTTAAAAAACTACACTTAAGATATCCCTCTTCCAACAAAAAAATAATTATCTTATTCAGTTCATAAACAAAGAAGTAATACGACCAATCATCGAGGTAATTCACACAAAGTCATACTATTTTCGTGCTTTTTTCAAAATTACTTGAAAAGTACTGAGCCGATTTCCAAATTTTAAAATGGGACCAACTTGGGAGTGTACCTAATGTAATAACGTTTGAATCATTTCAATCGGTCCAGCCGTCTTCGAGTAATCGGTGGACATACACAAAAAAAAAATATACAGACGAACATAGAACCTCCTCCTTTTTTGGAAGTCGGTAAAAATGGTATGGTAACTCTGTAAATAAATCCTGAATAACACCATAAAAATAAACTTCAATTCGTCAGATTTCGTTATTTTCAACGACAGTGATATGATTTTTTATGCAAAATAGATAGCTTTTTTATTGATCTAACACAATAACTGAGTACATTTTTAATAAATGATCCAGTATTTCAGAAATCAATAATAATGTACTAAATTTCGTTAAATTTCTGGCGAAGCGTCAATTAAAGCTATGCAATATTCAACCTTATTCTAAAGACATAGTTAAAAAGAAAATTTCGGGAACTGTCTCGACTTAATTAGACAGTAAAGTTCGCAAGTTGACTGACTAATACAGCTTTTGAACAATATCAAATTCAAATAAAGCGGCCTATTACCTACATAAAAACAATCGCGATAATCATAATCATAATCATTTATTTGCATAAGCGGACGATATTCGTCCCACTCTGTGACACTATAAAGCACTAATAAAGGTTCAATATCAAGTAAATTGACCGAATTGTGTCCGATTATCATAATTATTTGTATGTAATATAGGCCTGCAAATTGAATTTATCATAAAATACCTCTCAGAAGTTATCTCGTTTATGGAAAAACATAGAGTGACCGCTATTTTCTTTTCTTTTGAGTAGGTTTAAAAATAGATAGGAAAAACTTTTGCAAATAAAGTATTTTAGAATTCTCCTTACGTTTCGCTACTTTTTCAGGCCGTGGTCGTAAAAAAAGAGTCGATATATGTCAATAAATTATAATATAAAAATAATTTTACGATAATGATAATAACAGTTAACACAGCAGAAAGAAAAGACAATTAATTGATTTTTATTTATCTTTAGAAAGGTAACTTATCTTTTCTGATTTTGATTTAAAATAATACGTTCCACACATAAAAAGAAACACTGTTCCAAACTATAATCATCCCGTAATTTTTGAAAAATATTTTTACACAAGGACTATAATTTAAATTCAATTTAAACTTTAAGTAAACAAAGAGCTAAACAGACAATTAAATTAGTGCCTGTATCATTATTGGTAACTATAGTGTCCTCGTTTGTCTGTCTATTTTGTATAGAAGGGGCTATGGAATTTAAAAGACTACTATGTAATTATTACTGTCAAAAATGTATTTTTTTACAAAGAATTACTTACAATGTTTTGCTAATAAATAATGTTTGTTTCTATTTAAATATGTTGCAATTTGAACAAAATATCAATTAATTAGTCCTTTTGGATCTTTCAATGTTACACAATTCAAGTATGTTTTATTTTGCAACAACTCTACGATCTTAAATTCGATTATTTTTACCGACTTCAAAAAAGGAGGAGGTTCTCTGTTCGTCTGTATATTTGTTTTTTTTGTGCATGTCCACCGATTACTCAAAGACGGCTGGACCGGCTTGAAATGATTCAAATGTATTATATTTAAAAAATTTGGAAATCGGTTTAGTACTTTTCAAGTAATCTTGAAAAAACCACGAAAATAGTATGATTTTGTGTAAATTACCTCGATGACATGGTCGTATAACTTCTTTGTTTATGAACTGATATGAATGATGATATGAAGATATTTTTTTTTTGTCTCCGCGATTATCTCACGTTTGGCTGAGCCGATTTTTCTACCTAAATAATATCTACATTACCTAAATCAGAAGGTAGCTACACTAAAAATATTTTTTTTTTTTTAAATAAAAAGCTTTGCTTTTCTAAATGGCTTTTAGAACAAAAAAAGGAATTTGTACTCTAGCCTCACCCGACTTCAATAGACGTGTTTTTATTATTACAATGATAATGCGTACCTAGTGATTTGAATATTATTTCTTGCTTTTTAGAGGTAGGTTTTTTGAAGTCGGTTTTTTGTTTTTTTTTTTTAAATTTTGTCTTTCACTTTTTTGAAAAATTCAGATAAAATATGTGCGATTTCAGCTGCAAACTAAATGACATAGATACCAAGGTAAAACAATAGAATGAAAAGAAAAACTATTTTCTATTCTCGTTTATATTAAAATTCAATTGTTTTTCTCAATTACTGCATGTGTGATATTAGGTATTACCAACTCTAATTTAGCTTATTCGTAAAAAGTAGCTAAGTGACCCTTAAATACAGCCTATTTACTTTGTTCAATGAAATGTTATATTACACATTTAAATAATTTTATCGTAATGAACCCTAACTTTTTGTACTAACATAATTATTAGCTTTATAAAACGTCGAGTTTAATTTCTATTATCGGTACGTTTGGCGACTGTAAAAGGTCATTATAATTACAATGGTATAATAGCTTGTATTTTAGCACTGCATCAGATCTGTGGTCAAACATATTGTTAAATGTCGCTTTAACTGATCGAATCCGGCTCTTTGTTTCTTGTACTTGTTATGCGATTTTCCGATGATAGTGATAACCATAGCAAATTGTTTGGGCAGTACTACAGTACTGAACTAATAAATATTTGGTAAAGATACTGAAAATTAACTGATAAAGAAGGCATCACGCTCCAATGCCAGTCAATGTGTTAAACGGACTTTTTAAACGCAATACTTAAAAAAAATATAAAATTTTAGATATGAAAAGAATTTGAGCTTGGCAACAGTATAATCTACACACTATGTTATGATCAAATTATTTTTTGTTGTAAAATAGATTTATTAACGCATTTTTAAAGCGTTCTGAGATACTACCTATCTATTTACAATGTAGTTTATTTTGTAATACTACCTGATCGGTTGGACATATCGAATCATTGTTACACAGGTCTTGTTTCTTTTTATTGGCACTGTCAAAGATAAGTGATTGTAATTATAACTACTGGCCTACTAACTGTGAACCAATTTAGGGCAGTGAATATGAGTTCGATAAATCGATGCACTTAAATTGATCAATTGGTAGATTTTCAAAAATTCTAGGACAATTTTTAAAAATCTTTTTTCAAGTAAGTACTGTAACTGAAAACTACTAGATTTGAATGGCAGTACTTTACAGTTCGAATTAATTAACTCGTCCTTACTCCGAAATATGGATAGTCTTTTGTTCAGCTCCTTGATTAATCTATTATTTCGAACAATTGAAAATCAGGAGTGTCCCAGTTTCAAAACTTTGTCTCTGAATTCTATAAAGAAATTATTCACAAAACATTTTTTTAGAACAATGAACATAGAATAAACATTATAATAATATAATTAAATGCGGAAAGAACGTGCTGGATTCATGTAGGGAGCGAGGTTGGAGAGCGGAGGTCGTGCTATCGTCCGCATCAAGTTAGGCACGCCACGCCTTTGCCCTATTATCTAATCTATGCTGTGCTATTGAAATATTTAATAGGATAACAATGATATTGACTAAGGAAATTAAACATCGGGAGTTGAAGGTTAACCTAAAGAATGGACTTAAATGTTTTAAAACTACTTTGTATCTGATTCGAGTACAGAAGATTAAAAACTAAATTATGTTTTGGCTTTCGGTAGTTTCAAGGTGTGTGATAAGAACATAGAGGTCAGTTATAATAATTAAAGTTTGGTATTATTTGATATTATTAAAGTTTGCACAACAAAGTTGTCTCATCTAAATAACATGAAATGTAGCTGCGCAGTAATTAAAACTTTACTTTGATAGTATTTAATCTCAACGAAATAAGGTGCACTTTAGCAATCTTGCAAAAGATTTAACCTCAAAGCACAATGTCATTAAAAATCATTTCAAAATGTGGACAGGAACAAGTTGTCAGTGTGCTGTCATAAACGGTTGTGCAACCTCTTGAAGAATTTCGCACGTTGAATTTTCGCAATACCTACATCAGCAGGAACCTGATACTCAACTTCACCTTTCTGGTCACCAAGGCACCTGTCACGAACGAAAAGAAAGAAAAAATAGAGCGTTTTCTAAATACGCTGCCTGGGCGCGGCTCTGAGGCGCGGGTGTAGTTCGACACGTTGATATTGATACTTGTTAAACAAATTACCGAAAGAAGTGATAGATAGGTTAGCTCTATGCGCAACAAAAATGTGACGAACTTTCAGTACCGTACTTAGAGCCTATACTCATATGTCGGCGCAGCATCAGTACGATATCATGCTCGATATAAGCGGTACCGAAAATCTACCGGAAGCTTACGGACGCCTATATTTCTATAGAGCGTCGCTCATTTGCCAGCGCAACATCAGCACATCAGCTCAGCGCACCGTACGGATTCGGTACAGAATCAAATGAGTGGCTGCATTTCCACTAGAGATGTGCGAGGATGCGTAACGAGGGATGTGTTTGTAAAGAACCAATAGAATCGCTTATTTACCTCGCCTCGGTCAGCACAGCTCTGGTGGAAACGGCTTAGTGGTGCGAGGTTTTTGTACATATTTGTATGTACAAGCGAGGGATGTGTTAAGGGGATGTGTGCTAAGAATGTGTGCTACGAATGTGTGCGAGAAATGTGGGCGAGGGATGTGTGCTATGGATGGCGAGCCCGCTACATATCTTCGCACTGCTCATCTTCCTAGCACATCTATGGTGGAAACACCAACAACGTTTCACAACTTCGCTACACATCCTCGCGCTGCTCATCTTCCTAGCACATCTCTGGTGGAAACGCACACTGAAATCCTTTAGTGGCCTAACTTCTTATTAAACAAATGCTCTTAGTCGTACTTAAAATTTATTGAATAATATTATGAAATAGTATCAAAATAATAATTGTGCAAATTAATGTATTCTACTAATAACCATAATAGCGATTTCTGCCTTTATTGTTAAGATGGTGTGGATTTATATAAAGCTAGATATTTCCCTTCTTGTGTACTGAAACACTATTGTCTTGAAATGTTTTTAACTAGTGCTTGCCAGGTGCACGTGTGATGAATCAGATCGCTTGAATTCAAATACTGTGACTGAACACTCTTGGTGCTTAATTCTAATCCTTTTGGGCTTTTGTGTTTAATGCATAGTTGAATTGGTCTTGACAACAAATTATAGTTCATAGTGAATCGAATAAATTACTTAACGATATTGTGAATAATGTGATAATCTATTTGTTAGAAAAGATGCGTTTATTAAATATTATTTCATAATACCATTTCGATCAATACATAAACGAAACTTTACTCATTATTAATAAACATTTCCCAATGTTTAAAAAAGCGACTACAAAAAATGTGTTGCTTGATTGATTATGGAGTACATTGAAACAATTGTTTTAAGACTGACAGCTTTACTTCAGCAAATATTGCCATCTTGGTAAACATTAAAAAACACGTCATAAGTACACGGCGCGATCGAAATTTTCTTTCACATCACCGATCGTTTAATATCAAGATGCAGCCGTAAGAAACTACTTACTAAGAGTAAATCATCCCATTATTCTCAGTAACCACCAAAGCTCAAAAGGTCCACCTTTGACATCGAAGGACGTTACAATTTCCAGGCGGCCATAACAGCAGTTTTATGTGAACGCCTTGCACTTAACCTAATAACACTGGCAATCTTTGTGTTACCTGACGAAATTATGGGGTCATCTATCTAGGAACTAATTGAGACAGTTTAGTCGGCGCTGGCCGGTCGGCAGACATCCGTAAATTGGCCGTTTATGGTGAAAGTCGACCATCGGGCCCTATGTGGAAATGTCAAAGTTCGCCGCAGCTCCTGATATTACCGTCATGTTATGGTGTGCTTCGCTGCAGGGCGCTGCAGGCGTCTGTGAATGCTCCTGTTAAGGTCTGCTGATTCGCCGCAAAGGGACTTCTGATTAACCATAAACTATGATAAAAGTGGAATTATAATATACTGATTTTTCATATATACTTAGTAATAATATACTAGGTATAAGGGTAAGTTACTTTAGCCGTTCGAATTACATTCGCTGTGAAGTGTTTTATATTATTTTAGTTGAGTAATAAAATTTCAAAGTACACCCGGTGAAGCAATAATTATGTTAGGGTACTCAGTCACCCAGTCCTATGTAGATATTCTTGTCATAAACAAGAACGCTCTCATTAAAGGTACTCTCGCACCAATAATATAAGCACAATTTAGTGCTTTACCTAAAGAAAAACTGTTTTGACAGAAGTAGGTGAATATGGCTATAACAATTTACTGTAACAGTTCTAGATCCAGTTTATTTATGTTAGCAGGTGCTCTTTATAAAATTAAATTGTAATAAGTAATAAATTATCAATAATATCAACCAATGAAAACTAAACCCAGACAATTTTACAACACCGACAACAATCGGGCGTAGGCGCCATAATGTATCCTATTCTGAACATTTCCTTTTACGAATCAATACGATAAACGATACCAGAATCATCATTACAGGTGTTCGCAATAAAACAGTGTATAATACATTAACCGTAATGGAAGTGTGTTGATACCGCGAATTGTTCAAAATGGTGCAGTGTCCATGCAATCTGATTTACGCGCCATACTGTTTTCTTGGCCTGTTATAAACTATACGGTTGCCTTTTTAGGTATGCTAATTCTGACATAGATTATTCATAGCCTAGCTGTTGTCTCAGCGCATTTGTTTATTAGCTGTCGAAAATCCATTGTAGGAGTGATAGTGTTGGGAGTGGCGAGGAGATAAAGAGGGGGATATTTAGGAACATTTGTGCTGTCCGCGCCGCTTTTAGTAAGCCACTTACTGCGAATATAGTTCTTGTTGGTAAAAGTAAATATCCATGGGTGAATTGGTGAAAATTCTGTGAAGGGTATTTTAAAGTTTGTTTTTATTTGATTTAAGTTGTTTCTTAAGTTTTCGGTCAAAAAAAAATTTGTAAAAACTAGTTAAAAAATCAAATATTTTTAACCAACTTATTAAATAATGGAGGAAAGAACTTACATTGTGCTTTATTGTGGACGAGTTAAACATTTAACATTATATGTGTGTGTGTCCAACAGCCATTTTTGATGTCCCCACTGCTGGGGCACAGGCCTTCCTTATGGGTGGTAAGGAGGATGGGCCATAACCCACCACGCGGGCCCAATGCGGATTGGTGGGTGTTAACGACTGCAAATGCAGCAGGGACCAACGGCTTAACGTGCCTTCCGAAGCACGGAGGAGCTCGAGATAATAAATTTTTGGTCAACCATCCTATGACCGACCCTTGCGAACGTTGCTTAAGTTCCGCAATCGCTGGGCCAGGCGCTAAACCACTGCGCCACCGAGCATATTAACATTGTATTATATTAACGAGATTTAACATTGTATTATAATATTATTACAGTATGCGGAAACCAACAATGCATTTAGTTATGTGTGATAAATGCTGCATCATATGTAATTACAACTTGGCTTGCCACTAATTGTAGCGACCTTTGCCAAAACGAATGCCAAGGTTGAATTCTTTAAAACAAAAATGACGAATATGATCCAAACATTATGTAAAGTAGGTATGCAACTGGATCATTCAACATAATTACGGTAATTTCTCGTATGTACACTTTTATATTTTCCATATTAACCACATTATTTCCTTTTAGAAATAGTGGAACTGAAAATTGTTTAAAAAACAAAAAACCGACTTCAAAAAACCTGCCTCTAAAAAAAGGAAGAAATAATATACAAATCATTAGATACGCATTATCATTGTTATAATAAAACACGTCTATTAAAGTCGGGTGGGGCTGGAGAACATCTTCCTTTTTTTATTCTAAAAGCCCCACCCGACTTCAATTGACGTGTTTTATTATAACAATGATAATGCGTATCTAATGATTTGTATATTATTTCTTCCTTTTTTTAGAGGCAGGTTTTTTGAAGTCGGTTTTTTGTTTTTTTAAACAATTTTTTTATTTTTTTATTTTTAGTGTAAGTACCTTCTGCATTAGGTAGTGTAGGTATATTATTTAGGTAGAAAAATCGGCTTAGCCAAACGTGAGATAATCGCGGAGAAACATACATACATACAAACTGAAAACTTACCTCCTTTTTTTGAAGTCGGTTAAAAAGACTACACAACGGCATCCCTTCCCCAACAAAAAAAATCATCTAATTCGGTTCATAAATAACAAAATTGTCAAGTTAGTTGATTTAATATCATAGTATTTTCAGGATTACTTGTAAACTACTGAACCGATTTGAAAAAAAATTAAATGGGACCATCTCGCAAGAAAACTCAATCGAACAAAAAAAAAATTAACTAAATCGGTTCATAAATGTCGAAGATACGCGCGAACAACGATAAAAAAAAAAAAAAAAAAAAAACATACAATCGAATAGAAATAGAAATAGAAAATATTTATTTGCCACAAACATGGTACATTTGATGTTCCAACAGTAAATACAGTTTCTCATATTTGACCCATAACAAAGGCATGCAAATATTGGGTACAACTTGTGATAATATGAAGCTACACAAAAAATAAATAATAATAAGTGCGCACTAAACTTCTGCTAATTTATAATAAAATGTTTATACGTGATTATTTAATTATAGTTGTCAAAACAGTACATAATAATAATAAATCATGTAAAAATATCAATTACGTCAAAATATAAAATCGTCAAAATATAAATCATGTCAAAATATTAATTACGACACAAAAACAATTATCAAATCATGTCAATTCAAAGTAATAATAACATATTTACCCTAATACTATTATTCAGTCACGTCCAAAATATTCTGTATTATGTCAATATAAATCAAAATACTCGTAATACCACATGTCATGATTAAAATACAAACATTACCCAATTTTATAATCTAAATATTCTTTTACAGTATAGAAGCAATGTTCTAGCAGCCATACCGATAGTTTTCGTTTAAATATATTAAATGGCAAATTCTTTATGTCATTAGAATTGAGAACCTCCTCCTTTTGATGAAGTCGGTTAAAAAAAAAAAAAAAAAAAACATACAATCGAATTGAGAACCTCCTCCTTTTGATGAAGTCGGTTAAAAATCAGGTTTTAGTGTCGAGAACAAAACACTAAACAACAATCAGCTTACAATTTATATCCTGTTTAGTTTTCAGGCCCTTATCCTATAGAAAATTAATACGGATTAAGCTACATAACCCTACCCAGCAACGAATTTTTCAGTAGCTGTATGAATTTTCATAACTTTGGAACATGTTTCACTAGTGAGAAAACCACTTAACTCGTTAACGCCCGCTGTGCCCTATCGGGCACAAACAACAAAAGAAATCTATTGTTGTATTGTTTTCCGGGCGTTGAAGAGTCAAAATGCGCGCGCGCTTTGGCATCGGTGAGCGGTATTCAAGCAAAAAAAACATTAAAAGTGCGGGTTTGCTAGTTTCTTATAGAAAAAAATCAAAGATTACTTACTTTAAACAATTTAACGAGAAACAAAATCGTAAGTAATTAAATGTCACTGCGCAAAAAGCTAAAATTGTAAAGTTTATTACCAAATTCTATTGCCATCACACCCAGCTTTAGAATTAAACACCCACTTAGCTTTTTCACTATTGTCTGCACTTAAATAGGTGTTATTACCCATCAATATCTATAACCGTGGTAATGTGCTTGTAATTAATTGACCACCGTTTAGCATAACAACGCCGATTTGAATAAATTAAGTGCAACCGATGTAATTATGTTAGTTTTTTATTTATAGATGCTAGATGCAGTTTGTTGATATCAGAAAGGCAATATCCGTGTAATTTTAATTTATGAACTGTATTTTTGACTGCGTTGTTGATTGGGGAGTTGATTTACTTTATACACAAAGTAAAGCAACTTATTTTTTCAAAATTAAAGGTCATTTAGATCTGACAACAAAAATAGTTATTGTAATTAAAGGACAAGCGTGATCATTTCATTTGTTTCTTTCGAAGCCTGGCTATGCTATAAAAATGCTAAGCGAAGCTAAGCTATAAACATTTTCCGATCAGAGGGCCTAGCCAAAGTAACATTTGCAAATCTTCGTTATCGCTTCGCTTTCGAAACATGTATGGGAATAAGGTTTCGTTAACTATCACTTCATGTTTCGAAGCGAAACGATAACGAAGCAATGTTACTTTGGTTTTTGGGCAGGTCAAAAAAATATTTCAGTTTAATTACCTTCCAAGCTTTCGTTGCATGGAATTTCGTAGTACGACAAAAATATATTATTTGGCCAACCGTTTCCTCATCGATTTAATCAAAACAATACTTACCATGTACTTCCAGAAACAAAGAGCCTACGCATTCATCGCGTCTGTCCTTTAACTAATAATTTAATTGCAAAGCTATTTGGCCGAGGCACAGATTAGATAAGAATCTGTACTGGAGAGGTCAGCTGGCCCGCGTTACCGAACTATTCATCAGAATTGCATAAGATCGCGCCCAGTCCATAGTCGGTCTTATAATTCGTACCTTTGTGCACAGTGAGTAATCGGTGATTTCGGTATGCGTGCAGATGTTCTCTAGCTTTGGAGTTACTCAGCGGTTTAGTCATTATTTCATAAAAGGCTGTTTGATCTCCGTTTAGTGCAATTGTCCGGAGAATCAACAATTGATGAGACTTTAATAGGTAGCTTACGGACGGAAAGGAGCAAACATTTAATAAGTGACATTTGGGAGCCCTTTTCTTATAGTTTGATAGATGTAATAAAGCTGGCTTATACGATATTTATCAAGCAATAATATGTATGTACCTGGATGGATTGTTCAGAAGCTTGATCAATGAGTGAGTTTTAAATTTTGCTTGCTATAGACAGTCATCATTATTAGATGTGATGGTGAAAATGGCTGATCAGCCATTTTAATGTATTAATTGCTGGGGCTCAGACCTTCCGTAAGGATGGATAGGATACAGCATTTAAACAGGAAATCAGGCTATGGACTGTCACGTCTAAAGAATCACTCACCTAAGTGTCTTCCTAATTCTTTTGTTTTTCTTTAAATGATTGTTTTTATATACGAATCCATCGAAAAATCACCAAATTAAGAGCCTCAGGTTCGTGTCGTGAATACCTAACTTGCAAACCAAATAATTTTATGTCAAGTGAACAAGGTCTATAGTGGCTCCTTGAAAGATCACGTAAACACAAATCACAACAAAATCAAACAGTTTATAAAATATCTTGTTAAACACTGAATAATATTCCTATGCTTCGATATTAAATGAAACGACGCACAACCCGAACCGATGCGTCTGACAGATCACGGTGAACAATATAACTACCCTCACAAAAATAATGCTCCGAACAATTTGGGTGGCATTGTATGAGAGTGGCCACATACAGACGGAATTTCAATTCGGGATTCCGAAACGATTCCGAACGCAGCTAATCCATACAAATCTATGGACCTACCACACACATGCGGAATTTTTCCGTACGACATTTTCATACATTATCAATATTCCGTTGTCTTGGTCGTCTGTATGTGACCGGCTTAATAGTTCATTCAAATATACAGGTACTGATAAAATCAAAATTGTATTCCACTTGAAAAATTTACAATGCTTTATCTACACTATGAATAGCGCATTCCATAGTTGCCCCTTGCCGATGAGTTAATAATATTATATAGAATTATCTCAAAGCAGCAGCCATAAATTACATTCTAGTTCATTTTTGCTCGCTGCCTCCGCTTCTGAGGTCAAGTAGCTTAAAAAATTGCTGTTGCGCTAATAATTGATTGGGTTTATTTGTTCTTTGTTTTATTTTGCGTGTGTAGCGACAGTGTTATGTAGACCAGTCATGTGTGTCCTTGAGACTGATATAATTATATCACTGTTAATAAAACATTAAATAGGTCTTGACCTATAAATTATATTTTGTTTATTTAGAAATAAATCTTCATTTTCCATACTTATATTACATAAGCTACTTAAAAACCACAAACGGTATTGAACCTCATTAAGTTCACCACAATAAATTATGTCTGAGCTAAGTTACAACGCAAAGTTGTAATGTTTGCTTAAACATATTTTTTTAAGTATTTGATTGAATCAGGCGTCACTTGGCGGAAGTCCCAAATCATTTTGAAAAAAAGAAATATATGTAGCTTACAAATATATTAGCTTAGAAATATATAAAGTAAGCTACATATATTTCATTTTACAAAAACATTTTTTTTCAGCGAAGAAAGCTAAATAATGTTGACAAAGAAATAATTGTGCATTTCATATAAGGTAATTTAAACAAGTATTTCTTATATAACTTTTTGCTTGTATTTTCAGGAGTGGCAAGCAAGCATACGACCAACTTGATTAAGCGATCACTGTAACCGAATGTTTGCGATGCCTGGAATGTTAGTAATACTATGGCAACCCTGACCTGATTTTCAATCCTGTTAGAGCACTGAATCATCGTAAGAAGTACAACAGGTCTCCGGTCTTCTATAAAATGTGATAAGGTTACTTCAATTAATTGTCATTTTTCTTTACGTTAGAACTTGATTCGGACTAAATTATGAACATTTTAATATAAAAAATAGAAAAATCGGTCCAGCCGTTCTGAAATGACGCCAAACGTACGGTATATAGAAGATGCTGTTTTTCATTACAACCAATCACAATTTTATTATGAAAGAGGTCTGACTATGTTAAGATAGGTAATTCTTTTTTTTTTGAGCAGGGGGAATGATTTTTACGCATACCTCGTGCCTGGCAAGCAATGAGGTTATGTGGGTCTTGCCCCAATTTGATTGGTTATGACAACCAACTGGTTATGACCAGTAAACTCAGTACTATACCCTCGGAGGCTACCCTGGCTGGACGTGTGGAACTCGGATCGTACGCTCACGCTGAAGATAGGTACTCCTAGCTAGTCAAAGGAATAAAAGTATTTTCTTGTATAAATAAAAAAACAATTTCAGTTTATCCTGTGTTGGGTATTTTAACTTGTAACCAATTTAAATTTCCATTTGTTGGCTTCGGAACATTGAATTGTACACTGACTCCTGTAATAGAAGAAACTTTTATTAAACTATACTTTTTGGTGTTTATAGGTATTTCCTACTGATATTTAATTTGGGCCAGTTTATATAAAAGCTAAGTTACAACTTTCACCCGTTATCAGAGACTAAAATATTATTTACGTCATCTGTACTAAGGAAAGCACGTTTTGCCATCGGTCAATCTTCGTTTACAATCTGCACTAAAAACTTATGTCTAATAAACTGGGCTTTAGGAAAAACTAGCGGCCGTTAAAATACTTTCCCCGAGGAAAAGCAAAATAAAGTATTATATCTCTCGGGAACAGTATCTTTTTTCTTATCAAAGGCATCCCAAGACCTTTTCTGTAACCTTGACATCGTACATGAAGAATTTCATGATGATCGGTTTCATGATGGCTCATGATGATGACGAACTGTGGATATAAAAAAAAACTACTTTAGTTACCTTTTCCAAGTACTCGTAGGACATCTTGAATGCGACTTGGTGCAGATGGTAACTTTGCTGGTTGTTGATGTTCATGATTTTGGCAAAGTTTATCTAAAAATTGCAAAAAAGATCTATCAACTACCAGCAGAAGTGGTAAAATTTTATTAGATAAGTAAAGTTATTCTCATTTATGAGAGGTGAAGTGTAATACATTTATGCATACTACAGTCTTAACTTAGTAAGGAAAGGTAAAAGAAAACCTATTAGGTACCTACTGACCTTTGTCAATTAATTTTAATACATCTTGAATATTGCAATTCGTTAATTTCTGATAGATTTGTATCGCTACCCACATTTTTGTTGCAATCTAAATAAAAAACCATGTCATTTTCAAAAGATCTATGTTTCTTTCAGACAGAAACATCGTCGACTAGAAGGGATAAACTACTAGGCCACATAAATAATTTGCTATTACTATTGTGACGTTTTGTCGTTTGATAGTAAATTATCCATTTTATTGTTATGATTTTGAGTCAAATTGAAATGATAAAATAGTAGTATTTTAGTTTAATAGCTTGGCAACACCGTTTCCCACCATATTTTCCCGCCATTTGTAGTGGAATGGGGAGGTTAGTGGTGGGGATAGGCGGCGAAACGGTTAACGAAAGTCAGTTTGGAGCTCAGTCACTGTTCAACCGTCGGGAAAAGAAGTAGTTAGGGAAAAATGCTAACGTACTGTTGCTATAACCTAGTTAATAATAGTCATAGTGTATTCCTGTGGAAAAAGTAAAAGTGGTTCACCGTTATTATTGTAGTTTCATTACAAATCAGCAGTGGAAGAACCAAGGTATGTACGCTCACGAACTTCTTACTTATCTAACGTTTTAAACCGAGCTAAAATTGCGAAATTAAGTTGGGTAGTTTCAAGTTTTAATAAACTGCATATACACCATTGCTATGCCGTGCATACATACCATTATTCACATTCATTGCACGTGATCGAGGCTACACTTCGGTCGTGCATACACTGCACACAAAACTGCACGTGACCGAGGCTACACTTCGGTCGTGCATACACTGCACACAAAACTGCACGTGATCGAGGCTACACTTCGGTCGTGCAATACACTGCACACAAAACTACACTCAGTCGTCAGTCACCATGATGAAATAGTGCACGATAATGGAATAGTAATTTTCATGATTGTATAAAGCGAGGTCATGAAATGAAAGTTTTGTTATCTTTACTGCCCAACTGTAACTTTCGTGATTTAAACTCTGGAAATGCATTACATAATGAATTATGGAAATAGGAACTGTATATTTTCAGTATCTATGTTACTGAGTATTTTTATCTCGGACAATGTGTTCCGCAGAGATTATAATGTTTATTTTTTTATATTTCATACCATTGTAAGTAATTGTCGTTAGTAGTCTACCTTAACACTGTACCCTGGGAATGTACGGATACGGAGAATAAAACGGATGTGATACTTACTGTAGAATTGGCACCAAGTTATTTTGACCTTCAAAAGGGTTTTAATAGTACCATGACGCTATAGTCGTAGCTTAAGGCTCCGTTACGCAAACGCTTCTGATGATATTCTTATTTTTCTTACAATCATCTGTGAGGTTTATACGCAATTTAATACTGTAGCTACTAGAGAATCTCTTTAGCTTGTTGTATGTTTTTTTGTGACTACAACTTTACGTTTTCTATATATGACCCTCGCAAACCATGTTTTCCTATAATGGACCCTTAAGGAGATTTATTTTAGTTCAAGAAGTTAATTCTTATTCTATTAAGAATCACGGTCACAAAAATTGCCGATTTCACTAATTAACGTGATTTTACAGAAGTGATCTCAGTAAAAAAAAAAAAAAAAAAACTGTACCTACCTACAAGTAGCTCATCTTTCGTGAATAAAATAATACGAAAGATAATTTCATTATCTGGTGTACGAGCTACGTTTTTAAATTTTTTTACGTGGTTTCGATGCGCGGTACGTTTACTAGTAAAAGATTATAATTTTGATTTCATTTTTATTTGTTCCTAAATGAATGATGTAAGTTTACTTTGAAGTACATGATTTGTCCTAATTTCTTAGTTTGAAGAATAAATACTTCGATTTAAAAGGATAGACGCGCCTTCGGTTTAAAAGGCTAGACGCGCCTTCGGTTTAAAAGGCTAGACGCGCCTTCGGTTTAAAAGGCTAGACGCGCCTTCGGTTTAAAAGGCTAGACGCGCCTTCGGTTTTAAAGGCTAGACGCGCCTTCGGTTTAAAAGGCTAGACGCGCCTTCGGTTTAAAAGGCTAGACGCGCCTTCGGTTTAAAAGGCTAGATGCGCCTTCGGTTTAAAAGGCTAGACGCGCCTTCGGTTTAAAAGGCTAGACTCGCCTTCGGTTTAAAAGGCTAGACGCGCCTTCGGTTCAAAAGGCTAGACGCGCCTTCAATTCAAAAGGCTAGACGCGCCTTCGGTTTTAAAGGCTAGACGCGCCTTCGGTTTAAAAGGCTAGACGTGCCTTCGGTTTAACAGGCTAGACGTGCCTTCGGTTTAAAAGGCTAGACGTGCCTTCGGTTTAAAAGGCTAGATGCACCTACAGTTTACAAGGCTAGACGCGTCTTTGGCTTACAATATTTAACTTTTGATACATAAGGATAGGTCCAGTGAAAATTTCAATGAAATTAAAATTAAATTTTCTTTATATGGAATTTATGAAATATTTCAAACTAAAATGAACCTTGTTCTAAATATTTCACCCAACCCTAAGCAATTTATACTAGATATTTATATAAACTAAAATTTATTTTGACTTCCGAGGCTAGATGCACGTTCAGTTTGTAAGGCTAGAACAAGCCTAAACGCGCCTTCGACCTAAAGTAAGGTACCTATAGCTTTTGTTCGTTTTCATACTAGAATGATAAATAGGTTTGAGAATTTATAAGGGTGAAGCATTTTAAAGGTCAGATTTGCCTTCATTTTATTTATTTATTTATTAAGGTAAAAACAGTCTTTAACAATAAAAGTTTAAATTTTACAAGGTTAGATGCGCGTTTATTTTACAAGGTTAGATGCGCGTTTATTTACAAGGTTAGGTGCGCGTTTATTTTACAAGGTTAGATGCGCGTTTATTTTAAAAGGTTAGATGCGCCTATATTTTACAAGGTTAGATGCGCCTTTATTTTACAAGGTTAGATGCGCCTTTATTTTACAAGGTTAGATGCGCCTTTATTTTACAAGGTTAGATGCGCCTTTATTTTATAAGGTTAGATGCGCCTTTATTTTAGAAGGCTAGATGCGCCTTTATTTTAGAAGGCTAGATGCGCCTTTATTTTAGAAGGCTAGATGCGCCTTTATTTTAGAAGGCTAGATGCGCCTTTATTTTAGAAGGCTAGATGCGCCTTTATTTTACAAGGTTAGATGCGCCTTTATATTAGAAGGCTAGATGCGCCATCAGTTTACAGAGCTAGATTCACCTGTGGTTTGACTAGTTGTAATTAATATATCTTATAACTTTTAATTAAAATAACATTGTACTGGCAGGCAACTATTATTGTTAATATGTCATATTATACATATTTGACATAACAGTTTGACATTTATTTTATTGGGATTTTAAATTATTTAATGGAAAGATGTGTAAATAAAAGTACCTAGTTGTAATAATTTTATTAATGATTAATGTTAAGTACAGACTCTCAAATTTAAATTTTATAATCACCTAGCTACTGGCAGATTTCCACGCCTAACTAAGGCAGGATATGCAGATTTTGTTATAATTTATAATGTCATCAATGTATACTACAATATTCTAGGAAATAAATGAATGTTTATTAGTTAGATGCAAATCCAGTTTGGCTAAATGCGCCATCAGTTTGGCTAGATGCGCCTACAGTTTGGCTTAATGCGCCATCAGTTTGGCTAGATGCGCCTACAGTTTGGCTAGATGCGCCTACGGTTTGGCTAGATGCGCCTATGGATAGGCTAGATGCGCCTATAAATAGGCTAGATGCGCCTATAGATAGGCTAGATGCGCCTATAGTTAGGCTAGATGCGCCTATAGTTAGGCTAGATGCGCCTATAGTTAGGCTAGATGCGCCTATAGTTAGGCTAGATGCGCCTACGGTTAGGCTAGATGCGCCTATGATTTGGCTAAATGCGCGTGCGGTTTGGCTAGAAGCGCCAGCGGTTTACAAGGCTAGATTGTCATTTAATTATGTTACACGTTTATGTGACAACATTATGCAATTTTATTAATTTCATATTCAAATCGTCATCTGCAAACGATTATTTAAGATGTTGTTGCTTAACTTAGTGCACGGGCCTTTAATTAAATATATGGAATACTTTTCAATAAAACATGTACGAACGAAGATCTGTAAAAAGAAATAAGTAGACTTTATGAAGACCGCGTTCTTCTTTAAGACACAACTTCATTTTACATGGTTATCTCTTTGTTTATAATATTGCAATTCGATGCTTATATAGTTATGGTTAATTTGAATATTATATTTATGCTTGAGAAAATAAGTCTTACAATGTTAAGTACATAGCAGTGTGTAAGCAACTACTATATGAACTATTTGTAGTTTTTAGGCGACTAGGTATGTTGCGCCAATGGGCCTTAAGTGGGGTACTTAGTAAGCGGGCAAATGTGTCTCATCTATGGGCCAAGTATGTCCTTAAGCGTAGTACTTAGTAAGCGGCCAAGTGTGTCGCGTCTATGGGTCATGTGTATCCTAAAGTATACCGGTTAAGCGGCCGAGTGTGTCGTATTGTATGGGCCATGTGTGTCCTCGGTTGATAGCTTTAGCTTGAATTTTGGCAGGCCGTGTCCACACTATGGCAAACGGTAGCCCTGAATATATATATCTTGACAGGCCGTGTCCGTCCACATAGCGGCAAACGGTAGTCCCGCGAGTATCGACATTAACAATTACTAAAACTGAGGACATTACATAATAAAATGCAAGAGAACCACAAATTGTGGAATAAAATGAATAAATTGACATGAAAAGTTAATGTTTTAATAACAATGCAACTAAATATCATTTTGTACATAATTATGTGAATTTGTATGTACCGTGGTATTAGTGTCTCTTATCTCACAATGAAGCTGTTCTTATGAATAGATTCAAATATTTTTCCTTTTGACCCTGATGTTTTATTTTGATGACGTTTGTCCTATGATTTAGGGACGGTTACTGTCGATTATGTTTTATATATTTCAGAAACATATTGCATCTGACAAGATGCCGATGCGTTACACGTCGCTAAGGCGAGGGTGGCGCGGTGTGCGACGCGTGGATGGATGGTCGAAACAACTGTTCCGTAATTGGTCGATCTTAGTTTTTTGTGACACGACAACAACAGGCTGCGACGGCTAATAGGTTTCAGCTGCAATTATCTGGTTGAACATAGAAACGGACCAGAATTCCTATGCATTGATTTATCAAATGTATTTCAAATGTATACTTATTCAGAACCTGTTAAAGTAGGTAGTTGTAGTATAGCCTAGCTAAGTTAAATATTACCTATAAGTACCTAGCTCATGCTGTGGGTTGTGAAATGTATGAAAATAATATTTATAACAATGAATATCATTGACTTATAATGATTGTTGCAACACAACTTTAATTATAATACTATTACCTATTATTATTACCTTGCATTTTGCCATAGCTAGTAGATAATAGTAAATTGAAATTGTATAGGTACCTACTATAAGAAACTGTAAGACTTATTGGAAGTTTAATAAGTTGATACCATTGATAATTTGAGTTATGTAGTTGGCAGCACGTCAGGTTATCTGTCAAAAGTCTACAATTTGTGATTGAATTTGTTTACCCTTTCGTGGTACCCCGGCGATGGCGCGCCGTCGACTGTTATATTTACTTTTTGTACTTATCTCTTATTAAATTTTATAATAAAATCCATGATTTAGTAGAAAGAACTAATAAGAAATGTTGTACTTACATAAAGAATTTGATTGCTTATGGTAAAAAAAAATATGGTAATATATTTTTCAAGATGTTCTAGAGTTAATGTTTGTGTCACAATATTACTGGCTTTCAAAAATGTCATAGCTTTATGGTCTGATGATCATACTAGGCGCGATAATTTACAACAGTTAGTTCCTCTTGTAAATGCAACCCCATTTTAAAAATTTAAAAATTTTAACATTACTTTGCTTATACTATTTAGAAATGTGCAAGTTTGTTGGGAAACATACAAATCTATATATTAAAATTATAGACGCGCCTCGTCACAATGTCCCGCGATATAAAAATAATCTTGAGCAAACTACATCTAATTTAACTTAACATAATTCGGGTCCTTACCCGATGTTAGAAAAAAAAAAATATTATAATAAATTACTATAAAATCTAAGAGCTGAACCAAAAATTAATAAGTTCATAAATTCATTAAAACAACTGTTACTAACTAAATGTTATTATTCTGGTAACGAATATTTTAATGATAAGAATATTTAAATGTCTGCCCCTCTTCCACGTTGCTATACTTGCTATGCCCGTCAAGGTGCATGCGATAAGTAGTTACTTTAAGATCTACTTAGTAGTTATAAATCTCATGTAGTGCAAATGTATAAATAAAGAAAATAAATTATTAAATATAAAAGACTGAGGTCGACAACCCTCTCCAAGTTTTCTTTAGCCATTTCTTTCTTGGAGTGGCCTCACATTTTGTGAAATGGTGGTAGATTCAGTAGATTCTCTCTTTTAGCATTAATTAATCCACAAAATTAAATTATAACAATAAGTCAAACCAATTAAATTTGTTAAATCAAATGCGGTATAAGTTAACATACAACTGGCCGAATGTGACGTTAGAATGTTTTGAGTTGACCGTGCACGAGGACATGCACGAGGTCAGGATGGACGAATGTGACGTTTTGTCGTTTGATAGTAAATTATCCATTTTATTGTTATGATTTTGAGTCAAATTGAAATGATAAAATAGTAGTATTTTAGTTTAATAGCTTGGCAACACCGTTTCCCACCATATTTTCCCGCCATTTGTAGTGGAATGGGGAGGTTAGTGGTGGGGATAGGCGGCGAAACGGTTAACGAAAGTCAGTTTGGAGCTCAGTCACTGTTCAACCGTCGGGAAAAGAAGTAGTTAGGGAAAAATGCTAACGTACTGTTGCTATAACCTAGTTAATAATAGTCATAGTGTATTCCTGTGGAAAAAGTAAAAGTGGTTCACCGTTATTATTGTAGTTTCATTACACTATTCTCTAAAGTTAACAACCTTGAAATGCGCTCTGCATCACAGAATCTGCAGTGAAAAATTCAGAATGACAGTTGTAAAAATAAAAAACTCGATTGAAAATTGTGTGTAGAGAATAACACAAACAGTCCGCGCTTTTCAAAGGCGGTATTCTTATTTCTGAAAAATTTACTGTTTACTGTATTTGGACACATGTAGTAAATATCCGACATATTACCAGCACACTCTATGGAAATATGCACTAAAAACACAGGTTAAAAAAATCTGCTATAGAACTGCAGACTTCAGAAGAGGGTCAATAATAAATTGACAGTCCACATAATAGTTGTCTTTAATTTATTAATACAAAAATCAAACATTTGTACCTGATTGATGCTCCAGCTTTTTCTCGTACTCATCAATAGCTTTTTTCAAGTCATCTAAGTAAATTGGAACTTTGTTGGGGTCTGCCTGCTGTGTGACTTGTGTGAGTGCTAAAGATGCAGTTGTAGTAGCTTAAAAAAATTAAGAACTTTATCACTTTTCGTTGATGTTGGAGGAAATAACTTTTCTTTGCGACTTTGCTGTATTCCATTATGAAAAAAATTAATTTTAAATATAGTTCAAATAAATTATATAACCTTAGTATAATCAGTAAAATTTTATTATACTTACGACTTGTTTGAGTTTCTAATTGACTTATTGATGTTGATATTGTTGTTGCTAAAATTAGCAATGTAAGCATTAGATATGAACAAGTTTTTGTGTGAACAACAATAATGAAGCCCAAATTTACACTTACTCTTTTGTTCTACTTCAGACCGAATATTTTTATCTGAAAAAGGAAATTGGTCTTTGAATAAAGATAGCAGAACATGCAAGAAGTCTATACAGATACTATACGATACAGAGCGCCCGCCCGCCTAAAAATATTGAAATGCAAACACACCGACAGCAACACACCTTTCCCATATACTTTGTCTTCACTACTTGCTAGGTATGTCAAGGCTACCACTAGTTTCGACTTGGTCAGCTATAGCCAGTGTTACAATTAAGTAATGACAATACCTGCTTACATGCCTTTATCTTAATAAAAGTACTCTTATTTATTATATTATATTATATTAGTAGCAAATATACTCACTCTTCTTTGGAACATTTAGCGCTCGTAAGTTGAGATTTTTGAAAGGATTATGAACTGGTTCAGGAACATCAAATTGGAGCTGAAATTCAATTTCACGATCGGGAAATCTATCTGAAAACAATTTTAGTAATCAATTACATAATTTTCGTCCTTTTATACCACCTCTGTGGTTGAGTGGTGAAACAACGGGTTTGTGGTGTAGCCATCTCTGAGGTCCCGGGTTCATTTTCCGACTTAGCCAATTCGTATAATTAGACGTTTAGGACGATTAGTATAAGACGTTTCTGGTAACGTATCGTGTTTCTGATTTCCAGTTTCCATTTTTTTTTTATTCGATTACCATTTTTATCAATGAATGGTACTAAAAGATTATAATATTTACCTGATAGTTTCAAAAGTGAAGTTAAATATTCGTTGAATAAGTTGTCTGCTTTTGCAAAATATTTCTTTTTATTGGCTGTAAAATTAATTTGGGAAGTTAATTATAATGTATTTTTTTTGCACTGAAAGTCATGTCATTTATAAAGCCTAAGAAAAGTTCACTATGTGACTGAGACTCATTAAAAATAATTCAACTTATATTACTCACTCCTTTCTCTTTTTTAATGAATCTGTCTCATTTAAATGTTACACCTTCGATTAACATTAACAAATACATCACAAAATCAAGATTTTTACGAACGATACGCGAAATATAAATCAATCAATATTAATTAATAACGTTTAACATTTTATTAAGCAAATAACAATTACCACTAATTAGTGCACTCTCAATTAAGTCACTGAAAGCCAAACATATCAATAAACAAAAAATATAAAACATTACTACGGTATTGTGTCAATTAACCATTTTATTTGTTTTAATATAAAACCGCTCTCGACATTTGACATTGGAGTATTGCAACAATATAGTAAAGCAAATTCAATATAAAACCAATAAAGTTTATGACGCCATATTTATATAATAAAATGGTTTTATTTATACAAGCTACTTCAAACATTATACACTTTCACAAATAAGGAAGTTATATTTAAACATAATAAATTTGCAACATCATAATCCTGAGGAGATTTATATTATTATATGTTCTACGTACAGGAATATATTATAGAACAACCAAAATACAGTAACATAATAGTCTTCATTTCCCTAAAAATTTATAATAATTTTCAATAATAGTTTATGAGAGTTTTGAATTTAAACACTTTGTTACTGAGGCCCAACCAAGTTACTGTAAAGTAAACTTAACCATAATCGCCAACGTTTCATTCATAATAATTATGTTTATAGAAAGATCTAAACTTTAAAATTTTACGGGAGCATAGCATAGGATGCTGATCGCAACCAAAGTTCAACGAAAATATTTAGGTAACATAGGTATTGAAATTACAGAATTTCTGTTTCAAAAATTAGCTCAGTAGCTTGGGCAAAGTAGACCAGAGTAGCTACTTTGCCCAATAATTCTATATTTATTTTATAAAAATATGAAGATCTTTGGAAGATGAAACAAACAATCGAGTCGAGAAAATTCTGACTAAAACAGCCAGAATGAGGATCAACGAGGTTTTTAGTTAAATATTAGAGTTTCAGTCACATCAAAATAAATTATTTCAGAGAAAGAATTATTGAAATTGGACCCAAAATGACGAAGATAGAGCGATTTTCGTGTCGCATTCTCAAAAACGCTCCTCAATTCACGATCGGCTGATGACGTCATCAGCCACGTGCGGCAGGTGTTTGTTCGGGCGAACGTGGCACGTGACGTCATCGCATGATCCGCAAGGGCCGGCCGTGTTTTTTAAACTCACTTTTTAAATCTTTGATAATTTTGTCATTTCTTGATGGATTTGAGAAATTTAAACAGAGATTTACTCAGATATTGATATTGTATTTGATGTGATATACAAAATTTATATATTCAATTGTCGTGTTGATCCTCATTAAGCCACACCAAATCCTTGGTAGAAGGCTACTCGCAAAGACGGACGAATGAGCTCGACTAATATACTTCCAGGACGCCGCAGGGCTTAAAGAGTTACTATAATTAGGTGGCGCGTCACAATAGATCTTTCAGGTCGCAGTGACTACAGCTCTAGCACAGAGCCCAGAGCCCCTAACACTCAAATAATAATAATAAATAATAACAAACAATAATGGGTAATTGTATAAAATAAACTGATTTATTTTCAATGTTTTCTTGGGACTCTTATCTTCATCCATGACAGGTTTTCCGTTGTTTGGGGCACTTGATTATTGACGTTAAGACCTGAAAATATACAATGAATGGTTATTGAAATTTAACACTTTACTCGAAAGGACTATGAATACGCTCACGCCATAAGTACTGAGCGGCAGGCGTCAAACGTCCCATGACTGACTAGTAAACCCTCTTTTGTTTTCCACAATATTATTTAATTTTTAACAACCACCCATGTTTAACTTACCACCTTTAGCGCCAACGCTCACGGGCGCTTAATCGCCGAGCGATTTTTTGTAGCCCAGAATAGAACATATGGAGTTCAATACGTAAACGCCCACGAGCTACAAAAAGTAGCTCACACATAGCTCGGCGACTAATCGCCCACGAAATGACACTGACAAGAGTGACAAGCGGCTTTAACCCTAAAAGACACCACAATTTTTTTCGCTGGCTGACATAATTATTTTTGTAATGGTAGAGTTTGCAATAAAAAGTAAGAGAATTATTATTACATGATATGCTTACCAATTTATATAGTTTTTAATCCTGTTCCAAAAAAGGTAGGAACACACTACGAACCTAACGTCGGTTATAGGCAATTATTGTTCTGGGATTATCATAAGTTTATAATTTACCTATATTATTATGGAAAACTTAACGTAAACGTAACAAAAGAAACATCAAGTTAGCTAAAGAATTTGACTAGTCGCTAATAAAATCGTATTGAAAGCACTGTCGGATTGTCTAAGAACAAACATCTAGTAAATTTTATTTATAAATAAATAATGAAAATCAAAGAAGTCGCCGTTTAAATATGTTTTCCATAACAATGCCTACCTACCTACTTCTGTTTTGCGTAAAAGAATCGCAAGATTCAGTTTTTTAAGTAAGATGATTTTGGGCAGGGAATAGGGGATAATACTGAGGAAGTAATGGCGCCACATGCGACTGTCCTAAATTCGTTAAATTTGATGTTTCAGATGTAAAATGTAATTTCTGACGTATTTTAGCCAATCAAAACCATTTTTGTTTACCACAGAGTACAATGGCGCCATCTGCGAAAAGTTTTACGTATTATTTCCTATTGCGAGTTTTTACACAAAAAAAGAAAAACCATAAGCATTCTATGGGTTCTTTATAAGGGTTCCGTAGCAAAATGGTAAAAAGGAACCCTTATGGTGTGACTCAGTCTGTCTGTCTGTCTGTCACAGCTGGATATCTCGATAACTATTTATTAATGGTATCAACTTGAAATTTGGAATAGTTTAAGATGACGTTTGCCCAAATATTTTGCAAATAAGGATGTTTTTTTTACAGCAGGAATTGAAAAGGGGTCTTAAAAATTTGAAGTGAGGCTACTAGTAGGGCATGTGGGTATCATAACATAATGAAAGAGTGTTGTTAGCACATTTTCAAACATTTCTCTTTTTTTAGGCCGCATAGTGTTCGACTTATAATGAAAAATGTAAAAACATACCGTTCCTTCGTTATAGTATAGAACTTATAGTAAAAAAGATAACTATAACGTTCGAAAAACATGAATAAAATATTCTATTGTACTGTTAGCCGATCGGTAATTATAGGGTTTGAGGATATTTTTCGCACAAGTCATCACGAAAATACGAAAATGTGGTATCGATGCATTCAATACGATGCCCCGATCACAAATATATAAGATGAAAAGCGTGAAAATGGCGGGGGTAGAAACTGTGATGTCATAAAGTTTTCAGTACTTACAAAGATTTTTTTCATACCATGTGGTATATCAAAGCCCTTTGGCTTTGTGAGTATATTGCGAATATAAAACACACTATAACATGTCATCAAAATCTCATCATAGTAACATACACAGTAACAGTTAAAACACATAAAAAATACCGTTTGTGGAACATGGATAAAAATATTATTTTTTAATATGTCATAAAATGATGTAATACAAAAACTAGCTTATGTCTGCAAAACAAACACTTCGAGCGACTCGCAATATTTTTTCGGGGTCAAAACCTTCCAGTAGGTATCGAACAAATTTTTATTAATTCTTGAATTTGCGCATATAAAGTAAATGCAGAATTTTTGTTCTTCACACTATTTTGACGATAAAAGGATCTGTACCCTTAGCACGAACAGCTATCAAAAAAATAAACATTCGATAGCTAAATTTTGTATTGGAAATTTGTACAACGCCATCTATCGCCGATAAGCGAAATGAAATTTTCCATAGAGAATTGTCTATCGAGTAATTTTACGTGCGTTTTTTTTCTCGATAGCTGTTCGTGCTAAGGGTACTGAAGACATTTGAATCGTATACATTGTTTGCTTCATTTGTGAAAAGTATATAATTACTGACATAAATAAATCATAAACTTTATTTTATAGAGCTTAGCAATAATAAAAGTGATTGTTCTATAATATTATTACCGGGTGTCTTTTAGGGTTAACCTACGTCAGCGACTAAAAAGCGCCGTGATTGTCGCCGCGATTATCGCCGCGTTAATCGCAGCGATATCGCCGCGATTAACGCCGCGCTTATCGCAGCTACAAAATAGCGCCCGTCAGCGGTAAGCCTTAATGATTTCTATAAGATCTTTCAAATCGTTAGGCTTTTTACACGGTGTCGTCGGGTTTGGATCGTTTGAAACAATTGCTAATGGTAAGATATTTGCCTGAGTTGATGTAAGACTACAATTATTTGAATTTTCTTTTGAACACTCTGAAACAGAATAAAAATTTGACATCCGAAAACATGGGTAACAGTCATTCTGAAATAATATATATATAATATAATAATATATTACTTTTTGCCTGCTGCCGTTTGTGAAGTTCGTCAAAAGCTTCTATCAAGTCAGCTTTATTAGCCAATCTTCTTCCAGTTAATTGATTATCTGAAAATAATATTAATACTTACAAAAAATAGAAAATGTTTAATGAAACCTACTAGGTACTACTAAACATTAATTATAATGGGTTATTTTTGTAAAACCCCAACAACCTCGCAGGAGTAGAGTGGATTACTGACATAATAAACAATCAACGAACAAAAATCGTCTTTCCATACAAATGTCCGAATAGCTGATCGAGTTTTGTATGAAAAATCGATATTTATTTTGGCCTTTTTCGAAAAATCGTAGAACAAACGATGTTGTTTATGATGTTAGTAATTCACTCCTGCGAGGTCGTTGGTGATTTACAAAAAAATAGAAATTTTTAATAAAATATATTGTTGTACTTTAAGAATCACTGTAAGTACAGAGGTGGTATTATTACCGAGATCTAATTTGTAATGAATGAATGAAAATAATTTATTTCATACACTATAACAATGCATACAATAACACACACGAAAATAAAAATAGAAATTAAACACTTATTTACTAGGTACTTTAGAATTGTGAGCAGTGCTACAGTGGAGAAAAAGTCCCCGGCTCAGAATATGTTACGGCGTTAATGTTGGTGCCATAATCTATCTATTTGTAATTATTTACCTCTTCTCAAAACTGCAGGGCTGTTATTGTTTTGCTCTGAAAAAAGGAATCATATTTGTATCATTAGAACAATCAGTGTTGTGTATCACAATTCTGGCATTTGATAAATGATCGATGAACTCCAGTTTATGTATTCCTTGAATTTGCTCACAATTATAAATACCTAGGGCTTCTCAAAATAATTGAAAAATGATTATAATTCCTATAACTTAGATCTTTAATTTATTATAAACCTATATTTTGAAACAAAAATGTCTGCCTCTGTCTAGCTCCAAAGGGGTTTTGTTGATAATGAGATATCGATACCTTTTGTATCGATATCTCTAAGTTGCCAAAAATAACAAACTTTTCTCAGGCTTGATCAACAGCAACAAATATATCTTTCACAGTTTCAGAAATCTGTCTAAAAATAGTCAATCGTTGATAAATAAGCGGCTTCGCAAAGAATTTAAAAATATTCCGATGTTCTTTTCCATTTTCTCAAAGTGGGCATAAATAGCTACAACAAGTTTTTTACTATCACAACCCGTAATCCGGGACATTCGTTACTTTTTATGTTACAAAGTGGACAATTAACTTAATGTATTGGTAAACACTTAACTCGGTTCTCGCTAAGACGATCTTTCAAGTGGAAATTGCGGGCACAAATCTTAACTGGGAAACGTTGCCTAATACGGTTACCTACAAATATACCTGCCAACTTATCTCCACGGGGGGTATTAAGATATCAAGTTGAAAAAGTTTCTTACGAGCCATTGAGTGTTCTTGCAGTGGATTATGAGTTGTTTGAGGAGTGGCGCGTGGTAAAATTAGTTGCAAATTCAGTATATGCTGTGAAGCACCTGGGAAAACGGTGCGGACATGTTTAGTAACTGAATCTTATTAAACCGACAACATTTTTACGATTAGCAGTAGATTTGTTTTATTTACTGCAGATTCTTTTATGCCAACTTGATGTGATAGCATTTGAAGAATCATAATGAAGTACAATCTTAGCAGGTATGTCATGCATGATAAATTGGATTCCAAAGTTTATTTTGATAGAGGTGGCATGAACTATTTTAATTCTGTTATTATGCACTTCATTTTTGGAAGTGGGCAGGAACGTACTTTTTAACCCTTATTTTACCCAAGTAACATTTAAATTGTTTTCACTGAATACTGAATAAGTAATTATTAGAAATAATTTAATAATAAAGCATTACCCTACCTACCATCAGATTGACGCACAGATTTGACCATACTCAATAATATGTCATCTTTTTTCTTTTCTACTAACTTGTGGTCTGATGGGGCTGAAATGTAAAAGGTTTTTATATTATTTGACCGAGCGAACGCGAGCGAAGCGTCTCCGTTTCTGTTTGGGCAAAAATATTTTCGTATGTCTGTCTGACTGTTCTCCTCTACAGGTTGCATTTCTCAACCGATTCTCTTGAAATTTTAGTTTTTTTTGTTGAGTCAGTTTTTTGAAATTTTTAGAAAAAAAAACATATTTCAGCCATTTCGTAAAATGTTCAAAAATGTCTCAAATGCGAGGTCTACGGCTCACAGAACCACTATTAGTGTTATGTTCTTAGTGTTTGAAGATCTTACCATAAATGATATAACTACGTGAGTTCACAGTAACACATTGTACACACACTAAAATTAGAAGATAATTTATATTCATTATGTCACTGCAAAACTTTAACTTTGCATTTTTATAAAACCATATCCTTCACTTTATTTCTCTGCTTATTTATATTTTTTATTAAATCATATAAAAAAATATTTTTTCAACTGTAAGTAATTTAGGTTGGGTCCGCAGTGCCTTATTTTTTACTCATGTCACACGTTACATCATAAGTTTGATATTATTTAAAAGTACTCAAAATGTGTGAGTAATGAAAAAGTAAATTTTGTTGGGAAACAACTTAGTTGCAGCTGGCAGGAAAATATAGTTTAATCCGTTGCTTAGATCAGAAACATTCCGATACACAAACAATCGTATGTGGCCAAAGAAAATATTAAATTTAATAAGAGAATCGATAAACTTTATTGCGGAACAGAAATTATAGTTTTCGTGGATCTCGATTACGGTCGTTATTTCAGAACGTACCTAATGTCGTTCTTATCGGTACGAGTCGGCGACAATCGTGAGAGTATGAACCGATAACGAGTAATTTGTATGAATATACTGTATATATGCTGTAATTGTTAACTTGTGGTATGCTTATGCCAGGTTTATAAGGCTATCTGATTTGCAAGTCTCATCACAGTAGGTATAGTGCTCTATGAAAGACTGTCTTAATTTTTTAGGGTTCTGGATCTCAAAAGGAAAAAACGGAACCCTTTTGTAGTCCGTCTGTCTGTCTGACAAGACCCTTTATCTCGGGAACGCGTAGAGGTAAAATTAAGCGCGTCGAGCTGAGATTAAATCCATATACTCAAGTCTACAGTACCTTGAAGCTGTGAATAAATAAAACTTATAAGTGTTACTTAGAAGTGAACTTAGAAGTTACCTTTGTAAAAAAACCGAAATTCGTGGAATTCTTGCAAGGTATGAATGCAGTCAGAAATATTGTTTAGTGTGAAATTTATTTTCCATTTAGCTCTCTATAATGGTAAGTAAAGTATTTTTTGTACTTGTTGTCGGCATATCTTGACAAAAAAGTTTTCTCACAGTTATACGATGTTTTTGTTATCATTTTAAGTATAGTTATGTTACAAGATTTCACTTTAACTATTAGAGATTTAAATAAATCCAATCTCAATCTATAATGTCTCTTGTAGTCATTGTTAAAACTAGGTTAAATGGAAATTTGGTCCGAAATATGAACCAAGACTTAATTAGCACATAACCGTGGCAATCTGTGGCGGTGGCGATGCAGGACATCCAAATCAGTGGTCGGACCACATCGTGCGCACGCGACGGTTATGCGCCCATAAATATCTACTATCGATCGGAGCATAGGACAAATTCTATGCGAGTAGGCTGCGTTTGGGCCGAGTCGTAAATATGGTTGGGACCTTTTGTTTTGAATTATAGCTTTGTAGTTTTATACCAATACTATTAAAGGTTTAGATACTTTTAGTTATTGCTTGCTGATTCGTCTAAAATTTAAGTTAAAGTTACAATTGTTTAGATCCAAAGAATTGTTTACCATCGCATTGAATACCGACCTATATCTTGCACGTCATTCTTAAAAAACCGGCCAAGTGCGAATCGGACACGCGCACGAAGGGTTCCGTACCAAAAACGGCAAAACAAAAACCGTTTGTTGTATGAGAGCCCCTCTTAAATATTCATTTTATTCTGTATTTAGTACATATTTATTGTTATAGCAGCAACAGAAATACATCATCTGTGAACAATTTCAAGCAATTGTCTAGCTACTACGGTTTATGAGATACAGCCTGGTGACAGACAGACAGATGGACAGTGGAGTCTTAGATATAGGATCCCGTTTTTACCCTTTGGGTACATAACCCTAAAAACACTAATATTAATAAGGAAAAGAGATTTGAGAAAGTGAGTGGGTTTGTGTTATTGCTCGTATTACAACGATTGTTAAGGACTAAAAGTAACAATCTAGACCACATCTATAATATGCTTTACTCATTCTAAGTTCCCAACCCACCAGAGCATGGCTAATTTAGGGGGATTACTATGCAAATTTAATTACAGTAGTTAAGGCGGACCACTAACGAAGACTACCATTAAAGTTATCTGATACCATGTCGTGTAACTATGTAGGTATTCAACTAAATAATATATTAATTTACGATATTAAAAAACCTATATTTTGATTAAATATAGACTTTTAATATTTACAAATAATAAAATTCAATGACCAAGAGAACTGAAATATTTGCAATTCGATTAATTAAACGGTCAGATCAATCTTTGTAAATTGAGTCATTTGTAATTTGTTTTGCTAATAAATTTCCAAATGAACAATAAATTTTTATTCACTTATATTAAACCAAATGAACAAAATAAATAATGTATGGTGCCAATTTAAATTATGACTTTAACTTTTATAGTTCATTAAAGTCAATGTTACAATACCATATCGTTATACTACACAGCCGCTAAAAATAATGACAAACAAAGAAAAAGCATATAATTTTTAACCCTAACGCAGGCACTTAGCCTTTTACTGAATCCAGCTGGATATCGCTGAGTGGGCAATCAACACGCCGTTTCGGCGCAAACGCAGCATACAATTCGCACCGTGTTAGAACAGCCGTCGGCAACGGTACCCCATTAGACACTACTTCCTTAACAAAGGAGCCTTGGAGCCTCCCATTCCGACAATTGTATGAGCTATTTACCTTATCTGTGCCGGCCGCAATCACACCCGCACCCGATTTGGATGCCGACTGGGTGAAGTTGATACTTTATTGCTCATTGTGCATATGGTGATTCTTGGAATAATCACAGGTGGAATTTTATTCCGATTGGCCATTTTACTTGCGAGGTGATAGAGTAAGAGGAAATGGATATGAAAAATTAAGAAAATGCAACGCTTAACATAAAACCGCTCATTTTTCTTTTATGTTTAATTTTGCCAATATTTGGGAGCCCGCGCTGCCCTGCCCACTTTCATTACAGATTTATTCGATACTCTTCGAAGCTCTATTACCGATTAAAATTGTTAATGCATATATGAAATAACGCCGGTTGTCGTATAGAGCAGTATCAGCGGTGTGCCTGTAGGAGCGGGCACCCGCGGGTAACTGCGTTATAACAGTGATAGCCCGCGCGTGATGTGACCATAGCGGGATCCGGTGCGCCCGCGCTGCCTACAGTGCCCACTGTCACTGTAGTCTTATTCGATCCTCAATGATCGTGGCTATGGCTCGGTTTCAACTGTTTATGAAAGTATGAAGTAACGCCGGTCGTCGTATAGAGCAGTATCAGCGGTGTGCCGGTAGGAGCGGGCACCCGCGGGTAACTGCGTTATAACAGTGATAGCCCGCGCGTGATGTGACCATAGCGGGATCCGGTGCGCCCGCGCTGCCTACAGTGCCCACTGTCACTGTAGTCTTATTCGATCCTCAATGATCGTGGCTATGGCTCGGTTTCAACTGTTTATGAAAGTATGAAGTAACGCCGGTCGTCGTATAGAGCAGTATCAGCGGTGTGCCGGTAGGAGCGGGCACCCGCGGGTAACTGCGTTATAACAGTGATAGCCCGCGCGTGATGTGACCATAGCGGGATCCGGTGCGCCCGCGCTGCCTACAGTGCCCACTGTCACTGTAGTCTTATTCGATCCTCAATGATCGTGGCTATGGCTCGGTTTCAACTGTTTATGAAAGTATGAAGTAACGCCGGTCGTCGTATAGAGCAGTATCAGCGGTGTGCCGGTAGGAGCGGGCACCCGCGGGTAACTGCGTTATAACAGTGATAGCCCGCGCGTGATGTGACCATAGCGGGAGCCGGTGCGCCCGCGCTGCCCGCTGTCATTGCAGACTTATTCCATACTCGTTATAGCTCGTATCGATTGAACCTATCGAGGTAACGATACTGATGCCGTTGCGTGCTCGCAATTAGCCTAATGACTTTTGACTTACAAGGTATTGTTTGTTAAGTATTTGTGGTTTTGCATTAAAGCTTGCTTAGAGGTGCCAATTAAAAAGTATTTGTTTTTTTTTATTAATACTTTTGACTACGTTTTCTAGGCAATTTTGTCAATAAAGTTAAGTATACAAGCTTTACAATAACAGTTTAGGAGTCTCTTAAAAGTAACAGCCATGTTGAATCTCATTTCGAATATCAAATAGCGTCTTCCGTTGACAAACATACAGAAAAATTGTTCATACGGTAACACTACCAAGTAATAGTTTCCATTCTTTGGTAGGTATTACGCCACGGCGCCGGCACGCGTACAGAAGTGTCCGCGAGTCGTGACATAACTCCAACGAGCGTCGGTAATCTCGTATAAATTGCGTACACTTTAGGACTTTAGACCCTATAAGGTAGAAAATTTGAGATGATGATAGGCACGCTCGTAATTAAGATGCGGGCAATGATAAAACGAGCGTGACGAGGCGTGGGTGGTACTTCCGACTTGGGTGATTTGGGAGCTTGATTTGATGGGTGAGGTGTCTAGAATATAGCCTTATTTGGTTATTTTTTTTATATAGAAACTGTTTCTAGAACTTTTTGCATGCTTTCTTATGAGTGAGGAGACGTAACTGTGGAATGTCATTTGCTTCAAAGATTTAGCTTAGTATTTTATTTACAAAGTTATTACACTTACCTCGAAAACTACATTTTACTAGCATTTATTAACTTACTATCTTTAATAAATAAATAAAATAAATTTTATTTCGGACAAGAATACATCCATATTTAATTTGTTAGTTGTTAATATCTTATTACCTAATGTTAGTAAAATTGCTACTTAGACACTAGTTTTGTGCCCGTGATACATCTCTGGACACAATTAGCTATAATAGGAGAATCGTGTCGATTTCCTATTACTTGCAGAATGGAGTTGGAGCTGGCCCGGACCCTGCAGAGCAACGAGGCAGTTTTCTTTCGCATGATAGCGTAGAAATCGTCTATGTGCATCTGCGCAAACATACCCGATGCACTGCAGAAACGGGGCAGCCCCAACAACACTCTGAAAGCGTTATTATATTGGACACGTAGCGCGCCGACGGCCCGCTGCGTGTGCCTGGTCCAGAGGCTGCACGTGTAGAACACTTGACAGAAGGCTCGAAATAGTGTTAGTTTAACTGGGATACTACAGCGTGCAAACCTCCGCGCCAGCATGTTACAGCGCACCGCCAGCGCCCTACGCTCCCTTTAATGGGTAAGTAAATATTATTTGAGAAGAAGATAGCATTTATATGAAAATGCATGATCTGAAACGAATATTATTAACTTTTATAGACATAGAAAGCATTATTATAGCTTAAATATAACACTTAATAGTATTTTCCAACCGCCAATGCTGCTTCTGTTATTCGTATTTTACATAAATATCCCATAGAATACAGAATAGTGACCATCGCTTGAGGTCCCACACAGTAGCGTCGTGTGTGGCATCCTTAATACTTTAAATCAGGGATACTCAAACTGTTAGCTTCACGAACCCCTTTTAATTTATCGGACGACTGTGAACCACTTTTGCATATATACAAATTGTACATAAAAAACATTTTGGAATTCATCATTTAGGAAACTTAATTAAGTGCCTGTCAAACTACAGTGCCGCTATGACGTAAAGTTTAATTGGTGCTTCACGAGCCATGTTTTGAGAAGCCCTGCTTTAAATAATACCTCTATAATAGCTTCGACGTTCCTCATATCTCGAAGGGAAGTATTTTGCATGAAGCGAGCCAGCACCAATCTTTTGGAATAATCTTGAAATGAGAGCACTCTTCGACTTGACGTCTCGCCATTTACTTTCGAAGTCCAATATTCATCCTTACTATGTAGAGAAAAAAGTATAAAGTTGAGTGCTCGGTAAAGACGCGTTTTATCTTAAATTCTAGATTTCGGTAAAAAAAAGTTTTGTAAAACCTTACGACTCACAGTGTGCGCAACGTCTGATATTAAGTTGTTAAACTGAAATTACAATGTTCATCTCAAGAAACAGGTAAAAAACTTAAATTTACTATTAACTTTAGAGTTTATTGCGTTTATAACGATAATAATTTTCAGTTTCAATTTTGAAACTAAATATATTGTTTTTAATAACTCTTTTTCATCTCCTTCTTTTTTTATTTAATTAATCATTTATTTCAGGCTACTAGGCCCATACCTATACAATAAACAACGTGTAACAGAAATAATAGCTAAACCAGAACATGGTAGATAAGGTCTATCAAACTGAACAACTTTTACTATGGGACCAACTCTGAAATATGCAATTGGATGAAACAGCTGATTTTTTTCTCGCAATTTTAGAGTTGGTTCCATATAAAAAGTTATTCAGTTCGACGGTCCCTATCTACCTTATTCTGGTTTAGCCATTAATTCTGTTACAGGTTGTTGTATACCTTACATACTAACTATACATAATTAAAAATACATTTTGATTTTAATCTATTTTACACGTATCGGCGGCGACGTGTACATAAATACAGTAGTTGCATTATGTTTGCCATCTAAATTAAGAAGGTCAGTCACATTGCCTTGTAATAGGTACTTCGATTTCAATCGATAAATTAAACATACATCCTGATTATTAAGATGCCTTATTAAGTAAAGTAGTTTAATAATGAGCCGCTTCCTCCAGCCGGTCCGATCGGAGGCACTTCAATTTGATGTCTATATTAGCATCCGCAATCAAAAATCTAATAAAACGTATTATAGTCATTCAGAATTCCTGATCAAGATGTGGAACGAAACTCAATGACAAGCCTTTCCACTAATACTCATGATGTTGTCCACATTAAGAGGATTTATGCGCTACACAAGCGCCGCCAATCAAAAAAAAATCAGAGTGCTTAAATAAAGACGAAATTGTGAATTGTTTTCTTATAGTGTACGCCAAAGAAGAATTGTGGTACTTTTTATCGCTTAAATAATATTTTCTAGTCTGTCGTTTAGTTTAATGGAGTTTTATTGCTAAAAGTGGCCACTTAGGTGTAAATACGCTACTACGCAGCCGAGACCAACGGCTCAACGTGCCTTCCGAAGCACCGAGGAACTCGCGATGGTAAAGTTTTAGTCACCCATCCCATGACCGACCCTTGCGACAGTTGCTTAACCTCCGCAATCGCAGGGCCAGGCGCTAAACCACTGCGCCACCGGCATTGATGTATATTGGTATATAATGGGGAGTACTATGTACCTACCTACATAATGTGTTTATTGGCATCTCTTTCAAAAAACTTATGTGAGAGAGAGTGGCAAAAGTTTTATTAAGTTACTCAAAAACTACTTTTAAAGACTTATTTTGATCTGTTATACAAAATTGCAATACCCTTAGGAAATATCTTTTTTTTGACAAAATATTGGCACCAAATATTATTATCTTTTACTGGACGATTTGCTTTATTTTACTCTGAAATTGCCGGTAAACATAAAGACGATAATTCATCACTAAAATTACACATTGAACTTGAAGTTAATCACTTCAAATAATTCAAATATCTTGTGATCTGTGTTGTGATTCACTAGTCTAAAACTTTGATCAACCGTAATACAAAAAATATGATGGGTTTTGATTTCCAATAAAAAAGGCTAAGAATTATTAAAAGACTAGCGGCCGCCCGCGACTTCGTCTGCGTGGACAGCTTTTTTGCTATCCCTTGGACCTTTTTTCTGGATGAGAGGTACCCTATGTCCTTTTCTGTACCCCTGACAACGTATATGAAAAATTACATGATGACAACAAACAAACTGACTTTCGCATTTATAATATTAGCAAGGATTGATATTTAACGATATTATTCTGTGACACTATCGAAATCTTACGTTGAAAAAAAAAACCGAATGAAAAACACTAAACACTTGTTTTGTAAATTCTTAGCAGCTTGAGACGAGAATTGCAGAGCGTGAGCGAGGAAGCGTCGCAATCAGGGAGTCCCATCGTTACATTTGCACAAGGTGTCGGCAACTCAACTAATGAACCGAAGGGTGTATCTCTAGGTCAAGTTCCGACGGGAGAATGCAAGCGGAGAATGCTGACAAGCTGTATATAAAATGCTACTTTAGACACGTATCTAGCACTGACATCAGTGCCCTTAGCACGAACAGCTATCGAAAAAATAACGCGCGTAAAATCATTCGATAGATAATTTTTGTATTGGAAATTTGTACAGCGCCATCTATCGCCGATAAGCAAAATGAAATTTTCCATAGAGAATTGTCTATCGAGTAATTTTACGCACGTTTTTTTTCTCGATAGCTGTTCGTGCTAAGGGTACTTAATATATGTTATAGAATATGAATATAAGGGAACCGAGAAGGAAGATTGTATTTCTTTTGTTTCGAATAGTAAAATAACTGTTGTGATACAAAAAATAATTTTCTGTACACATGCACCTTTATTTTCCAAGCATCATCTTAACCATTACTGACAAGCCATATGGCCGAAAGTCCGACATATATTTTAAGAAGGGGACAACTTACCGCCGGCTGAGATTTTTGTGGCTAGATGTCACCTAAGCCATTTATAAAGCAACAATACTAAAGTTATTTGTTTATATCCAGAATCTGCTCTACGTCGTGCCTATGATGACCGCAATATTAAGAAAAAGTTTAGACCCTTTTCTCATTTGTCAGTGCGGTACAGATTCTGTACTGAATCTGTATCGCGCCGTGCTGATGTCACGTCGTTGTCGTTGCTGGCCGACAAATCAGGAACGCTCTATGAAATATAGGCGTGCAGCAGTAAGCCTTGATTCGATAATGCTGAAGTCGTACCGATGCTGCACCGACAAATGAGAAAAGGCTCTACATCTCGTCAAGGTAGGTAATATTGATTCGGGTAGACCTATTACAGGAAACGCGCGAACATCTGAATCAAGGGGCCTGACAGACAAACAGACGCGCGACAGAACAGTACTGATACCGGTGAAGTTATTAATGTACGGCCTGCAACAGGTGAACTGTGACGCAAGAATGCTAGGAATACAAGTATTACTTTATACTGAGTACCAGTACCTAAACCACGTTGGTGATCTCTTGTTAAATATTATTGGAGATACATACATACTACCTTGTCACAATATCTGTGGACCTTGCTGGAATGCGAATTGCTCCCGCATTCCCATATGTGAATAAATTTAAAATGCATAAGTACTCATTTTCGAAAAATATATGAAGTTGATGCTTCATATTGTGATTGGAAAGTTTTATTTTTACTTTTATGGATATTTGGTGCAAGTTTAGTAATCGTAAGTCATGGTAATGATATTCTTTAATAATTATTGAATAAAAATAATTATTATACAACTGTACCCTTAGCACGAACAGCTATCGAAAAAAATAACTCGCGTAAAATCATTCGATAGATAAATTTTGTATTGGAAATTTGTACAGCGCCATCTATCGCCGATAAGCGAAATGAAATTTTCCATAGAGAATTGTCTATCGAGTAATTTTACGTGCGTTTTTTTTCTCGATGGCTGTTCGTGCTAAGGGTACTGATGATACTTATCATAAAAAATACCTTTCGTAAATTTATAGTTTGCGAATGAAATATGCCATCATGTCAAATACAATTTACCAGGTAATAATTTATAAACAGACCATGTACCTGGCGACAGCGAAACACTTTCACTGTCGACAGATGAAGAACCGACGACGTCCGCTGCAACCGAGGCAGCTTAATGGCACTACTTCCTCCCATTAGGCTGCTGAGACTCCGATAAGAGCGCTTGAAGCTATTAATGGACCTATAGTTTTTAAAATAATATTATTTTTTTATAACTACAAGAGACATATTTATTTCAGTCAATAAAGGTTGTGGTCTTGAATTGAAAAAAAACGGGTCAAGCAAGAGCGAGTCGGACTCGCGCACCGAGGGTTTCCATACCATCATCATCAGCAACAGCAACAGTCATCTGCGCAGGATATATTATAGTGCGTAAGCGGTACCATCATAATAAATACACTGCAGAGCTGTAGAATAAAAAAAATATTATTGCAGTATTAGGTCAGCACCATCTCTTGGCCGATAGTGGAACTATTTTTTTTTCTTAGTCCATCGCCATCTCTTGACCGTTAGTGGAACTAAATTATTTTTTCTTGGGTCAGGGCCATCTGTTGACTGGTAGAGGAACTAATAAATTTTTTGTTTGATTTTTGAATTTTTAAAAAAGTGTGTTATATTGAGACATCGTTTTATTTTTCCTGTAATCTTTACATAAACTACTATCACATAGAATTATTTTAGATTTTTCTCTTTGCAAACTTCGGAGATAAGGGGAGGGAAACGGTTACAAAAGTAATCCAAAACAAGGATTGTAGCCACAAAAAAATAACTGTTCCATGGTTGTGGCTGTGACACCTACGCAGCGTAATAGCACGTACCACTTCCTTCTAGCCCACGGAGGTTTTGATTTGATGGACTGGATATATTATTTTTTATAAGAATATTAATGAATAAAATATTAACAATTTAATTCAAAAAGTAAAAAAAATGTTTCTGCTCTACGTTGATTAATATTTTTGTTTAACTTTGTTAATAAAAACATCAATTAGTTTTTTTTTCATCCACTATCTTAATTATAAAACTATTATGTAGTTACATAACAATAATATTTGTAACCTCCTATCCTATCATTCAAAAACTAGTCAAAGAGCTTTAAAAGCTCAAATATCAGAATATGACTGATCTGAGAACGGAGATGAGCTTATTATAAAGTCACTGTTTCCTGTAACGATTCCATTCATTCGAAAATGCCTCGATTTACTAGTCGCATAAATTCTAGAAGTCCGATCCGCCGTTTGCAGTATCAACACTAACGGCGAATCATCAATGTTTATTTCAAGCTAATGTCAAACTTGTCCGCAGGCGTCAACAGCCTTTGGCTTTCCACAATGGTTACAGTATTTTACCTTAGAACAATATTTTTTTTTATAATCAATTTATTTTTACTAGACATTTATATTGTGATAGTCACCACAAGTCACCAGCATCTTCTGGTTTTTTTTAACAAAAAAACTTTTACGTAGAAGTTTTGTTTTTATTAAAACCTTCGGTAGTTTTAATCTGAAGAGAATTCAGATAAAATATACAAATTAAGAGAAACGCAAGAACTTTAAATATGACGCAGAATGGATTAAAAGTTCGAGAAACGCTTAAAAATACTACAAACAAAATGAGTTCAGCCCTTATTGATCTAGAAGAAGAAGAATGCAATAAAATCGTTCATACTAAGTCAGTATTCGATTTTCATCTTCAGAGCAATAATGAGATTAAATATGAAAATTTCATAGTTGTGTATATTGTAGCGGGCGCTAATAAAGTTGGCGAGGCGATGTGGCTTGCTCCAGACATTAACTGGATCATGCCTCGAGCGCGAAGATACAGCGACTACAGCCGCGAGTGCGCTCAACTTCATTATCAGACCCCGCGGGTGAAACTACAAAAAGAAAAGTCGCTCGTAAAAAAGTTGCATGCACACTAGACATGTCATTACGACGTATGGGCAATCTCGGACCAAACTGAACCTATATTCAGTACTGTAGCAGCGTAGTAGCTCCCCAGCGAAACAAAAATTTTAATACAGCCTGAGCGAACTGCTTCTACTGATAGAACTGCTGCTTCTGATAGAACTGACTTTTTATTTTGTGCTTGTAGTGCGAGTGAGGTGAGGCTCTACTTCATTAATTTATTTGTTTATTGTGTGTTATTTGGTTATTGAACCCCGAGGGTGTGAGCGATGGCGATGAAGAATAAGTATCAATAAGGCACAGTCTCAAAATATAAACAGTAGTTATAAATGTTAGTAGAGTACAGTCAGTTAATGACTCATTTTTGGTACAGTTTTAGAGCTGGATCCTAAAACTTTCCGTGTTAATCATTAAAAATTCAACCTTTTCGGTCAAAAAGTGTTTAGTATTTTTCTTTCGTATTATGAATTGAGTTTGCATGAAGAATGCAAAATACATTTTAACTAAAATAGGTTTAATAAGCGTTTGATTTTTTTTATAAAACGGTTTCTTTCCATTATCTTTAAATTTCAGCAGTCGTTAATTTTTTTTTTCATTTTGTTGCCATTTTATAAATTTTCAGACAGCTCATGCACTGTTAAGAACTGTAGCAAGAAACAACAGCACAACAATGTAGATAAGTTTATGTTAATGATTGCTCATTCATACAGCCGGGACTATGAGCTTAACGCATTCTGAAACATAAATTACGAACACAAATTATTTGAAATTCATGTCTAAAGGTGCTATGATTACCAATATTAAACATGGGCAGAACCAAACCCAGAAGGCAGTTATCTAATATTTAGTAAAATGTACGAACTGTAAGCTTCCATTAATCGAGAAAACTGAATATAAAGTCAACACTTGCAAATGTTAATGTTAATACCATTATCAACATCCCAGACCTTGCATTTACTTACACTATCTCATTTCAAGCTACAAAGTCTATTTTCAGCCAACGCTTCCATTGAAATGTGAACAGGACATTAGCGAGGTGCAAAGTCCCAACAATGCCCACACAAATCAAACAGGATTCCAAATACACTATCGGCCAAAGTTGTGTATAAACATTTGCATGGCGCGCCAAACGAGGCTTGCGTGTCGCCGCCCACTGAGGTGCAATACTGTGCAATCGTTAGACGTATCGGCATTGCATTAAGCCTTGTAACGCAGCACAATGCAGATTTCTCCACGCGCCGTAAAAACTTATGCGAGGTTTTTGCTAAATGCTTGGTGACATGCGAAGACCATTGCATCAATGTGCTGATACAATTGGATTAATTCTCTAATTAAAATCTGTTGCGCTGTGTCTCATGACCCAATTATGTTTTTTGTTAAGGTTTCTGTTACCAGCTTATAATCAAAATAAATAATATCTTTTTATTACTTATTTTATCCTTGAGTAATCCCAAAGCTAACCTGGTAGAGCTTCGCTGAGGGTAAATAAAATGGAATAAAAGACATTCAAATGAAATAAATGAAGATAAAAGTATGTCGTAGTCTCGGGAATCCTTAGTGAAGAAGGCCTAATACCCAGCAGTGTGTATCGTGTGGCTGATATTATGATGAGGAAGTTATAACATAATTTTGAACATTATTTTCAAAAAAGGCTTCATTACCATAATTTTCTTTTTATCATTTTATGTCAAAGGAAGATTCATTCATAGCGTCTTAGCTTTCTCTTCATAACAAGCACTCAATCTCTCTATTTATTCTCGCAATTAGCACTAACGAATCTACGCAACTAATTAGTGTACAAGTGCGTTGACATTCTAGGCTCGTGATCGGTCGATGGGTAAGTCGATCGCGCAGGCGCGTCACACGATAAACCCGACACCGCGGATCGTCTGTCCGCGACGATACGGCACGGAACCTTGGATTGCACTTACGGAATACACGTCTCATGCATATCGGGTTTTACACGGCATTCTTTGGAAATCTGAGCGCATAGTTTTGCTTGGCCTGAAGTGTATGTCGAAAGTGCGATTATTGATCGCCAATTTTTGTAGATGCACTTTTGATGTCGCTTACATTATTTATTGACAGGTAATGTATTTAAGCTATGACTATGAAATGCATTACAGTCATAAGATATTAATCATTAGTAAAATCAGCTATTGTTAGTCTAACTAAAACTTAAAAAGTCACTCAGCATAAGATTAGAATGAATGACAATAATTGATCTGAATGTTTATTTCAAATATTTGATGAGTGGCATTTTGATAGCATATTTAGAAAGATTGTGAATTAAAATGTTCTTTATATTCAATAATGACCACATTTTCATTCAAATGGCTTGTTTATGTTAATAAGTAACAGTGATAAAAACACTTCTCATTCACCGCTGACACCTTATTAGATCGTTAGTGTATTAATTTGTGACTATACTTTAATTAATTAACATGTTAAAATATTGTCAGAATATTTTTTATGTAGGAAATAATTCAGTTAAAATAATTTGTCGGATGATTAAAACTATTTATCATTTTATGATGGATTGAATTATTAATTTTGTAGAAAATACTGACAAGAATTTAAGCGTAATTAGTTATTGATAAAAAATACAATATTGTAGGTTTACAAAAAAGAGGTCTACATCTGCCTAGCATACTTAGATCAGAACTAAAGGGCGACCTATTTTTTTAAATAAAACTAAAGAGTATACGTACTAAATACTTCATTTGTAAAAGGGGCTTAAGGATACAAATGTCCATCAGCCATTTTTAATGTCCCCACTGCTGGGGCACAGGCCTTCCTTTTAGATCAAATGCGGATTGGTGGGTGTTAACGACTGCAAATGCAGCCGGGACCAACGGCTTAACATGCCTTCCGAAGCACGGAGAAGCTCGAGATAATAAATTTTTGGTCACCCATCCCTTGCGAACGTTGCTTAACCTCCGCAATCGCTGGGCCAGGCGCAATACCACTGCGCCGCCGAGCTCCTCAAGGATACAAATAGATTCTGAAAAAAATTGAGTTAATAATGTCTTCACCTAGAAAATCAGAGACCTCTTTTTTTCTGAATAGGTAAATGTATCGTTTCACCTGGAAGTTTTTCCATCAATAATTGTTACGTTATCGTGAAGTATGTAGGAAATGAAGTATTATTATTTATTGACTTTATAGCTGAATTAACTAGTGTACTTTATAACTTGTAATTACAAATAAGGTAATGGGAGGAGACTAGGTGATCCACCTATGTCTGAATAAATTATTATGCAAATGAGACATAGGCTGTTTTGACTTGGTAAATTGCTATACTACTTTAGTCAATATCTAAATTGATTTAACTTAAGGTAAATTGCTATACTACTTTAGTCAATACTTAAATTGATTTAACTTAATTGGAACGATAGAAAACAGAAAGATAAGTTTGTGATCAGGAAAAGCACAAAAGCTCCATCTAATATAATATATCTAGAAATAATCATAAAATCCAGATATTGAGGCCGGCCTATTCCCGAATTGGAATATTAAAATACGGATATCATAATAGTACTTACTATGTGAAATATTAACTTCCGTCCATAAACTTTGCTGCCGAGGAATAAAATAAAAACACTTTATTATTATTCCAAAGTTTTTCGCCATATTTCACTTATGTTTAAGTGTGTATATGTGAGTGTGGCTGTCGATATCCCAGGTCCATTTAAATCCAAAAGCGGTCTTTATTGAACGATTAAGCATCAACGAGTCACCAAATCCCATCAACACAAATATTCCAATAACGATCTTGAATCGATTAAATCGAGTACCATTCTTCTACACATTTGCCCACTCACCAACTGCTCCACATACAATAACCATATTAAAAGCCCGTATCTTCCTTTGTAATGAACCGATACGTCGGTTTAATGAATTATGAATTCTTATAATTGTGCCATCAGCGTGTTTCTTGCACTTTATGGGATAATTACACCGGCAATACCGGCTACAAAGTTATAAAGATATCTTCGTGTTTCCATGTGAATTTATAAGTTGTATCATAGGCATATTCATAACAATAATAATATATTGACTTTGGTTATGTATGGTGTCATAATTTTTAAATGACAAACATTTGGTGGATGTTGGATGTTGCTTTGCTATACCATTAAAACGTGCTCTCTTATCAGCAGGTTTATAGGTCAAATTGTGTTGTTTGATTTTCTAAATCTTCTCAAGAGTGTGTTGATTACCTTATTAAAACTAAATAAAGTAAAGAAAAAAATACTATTTTCCTTTTACGTTAAATTGAATATCTAAACGGGAAACTGTCATTTCTCCCCTTGTAACGCCAGCATAGTATAGTTACGTAGATATTAGCGGATGTTCAAACACGCCATACCCGCCGCTGCGCCCGCGTCGCGTCGGCGTGGGCGCAAGTTATTCTATTTTATTGATAAGCCCAACTACCAACAAATATGCGGATACTTGGTTTCTCTTTCAAATACGCTTGTAATTTATATTGAATTCAACGGTTATTTCCATTGGAAGTGTGTTTATTGTTTTATCGAGCACCTAACCGAACTAAAATAAAAAAATGTTTTTGGTTGTGAATAAAAAATCAGACGTTTTCATTAAGGTGTATAAATAAATTTCTTACAAAAAACCATAGCAACAATACCTATATTTACCAAAACTAGCTGAAAACCTAGCAATTACACAACAATATCCATTTACTTGTCTATAAAGAAAGTCCACAACTTTGTTTTTAACTTAATGGTTGATATAAAATGACTGAGAAATTGAATTTATGTCGTCAACACTATTTTGTAGCATTACCAGAACCCAGAAAGCAATGTACTTACCATATTTTTGTATCGGAAACTGTAATATTTACAACAAAGTAGTATATCCAAAGAATGAGCCTGCCATCTTTTTCGCGTAATAGCGCCTAATCGCCACTTAAATAAGGCTTAAACTGACAAATATTGCGATAATAAAATTAGCGAACGCCCAATAGACGCATGGAAGACTCCAGCTTGTGAAATGTAAAGTAAATATAATAAATTTTAGTATTATTCAGGATATTGTCAAGAGAGAAAATTTATGGGGCCCTACATTGCGTTCGCATGTATTATGCGACTTTGGAACTAGCTGATAACTACAACTTCCAAGTTATATTCAAATAAGTTTGTGAATGAATATCATCAATCAATTCATAACTTGGTTTGGTTATGACTTGTGTGAGGGTTTATGTCAATAAAGTAAGGTAAGTTAAAATGGAATTTATTTTTGTTAACAAAACACCAATAAAGTTTTCATTTACTTACTTTTGAAATTTATCATTCTCTGGATATTATATATATTTATTTAAGAAACTTAAAAATAAGTCATCGAGAATAAATAAAACAAACTAACATATCATTATTAATTAAACTAGTATATCATTATTTTTATTTAAACTAATATATCATTATTTTTAATTAAACTAATATATCATTATTTTTAATTAAACTAGTATATCATTATTTTTATTTAAATTAATATATCATTATTTTTAATTAAACTAATAAATAATTATTTTTAATTAAACTAGTATATCATTATTTTTAATTGTTGTTAAATCGAAGGAATAATGCTTTCTTAAGATAACTAGTTACAGCTGAACAAAGGGAGGTAACTTTTATTTTAATTTTAATTGAATAATATCACTCAGTTTTCAGCTATTAAATTTTCCATAGATAATACTCTATCGAGTAGTTTTAAGCGCGTTATTTTTTTCGACAGCTGTTCGTGCTACAGGTACTGATGACATGATGACATGATAGAAATGTGTTAGAGAAGTGTTGAGATTGAGAGCATGATAATAATTCACAACATTAGTTGCACCCGGCGTTGCAATGCCACGTTTTTTTTAGCCAAGAGCCTTTTCAGTCGTAAGCAGAAGAATTCACCAAAGTTTCATCATTATCGGATGTGGATGAATGGTTTAGGAGTGCATAGGAAACAAATAAACATACCTACATAGATTTTTATTTATAAATAAGATAAGTAATAAATATTAAATTTTACATAATATTATTATACTTATTTTGTTAAAAACCGCTAAGAAGTTTTATTAAGTACCTACCTACACCTACCTAATACAGAATCGTGAACAGGGCGTCGTCGGTTCTGTAACCAAACTCGAACCCCACTTCGAATCTCACTTCACTGCACGGGAATTTTAAATCATAAATAAGATAACGATAAGAACATTTTGTATCACAAAAGATTTTAGATAGCTACCTAACCTAAAATTTTTGCAATCGATAAAATAGCTCATTTAGTTAGCTAATTTCTAATAAAAAAATTCACGCGAAGTGAAGTGAGGTTCGAAGTGAGATGCGAGTTTGCCCCCCTAGCCAAAGTAACATTTACAAATTTTCGTTATCGCTTCGCTTTCGAAACATGTATGGATTTGACGTTTTATAATTCGATTGTTAACGAAATCTTATTTCAATCCCATACATGTTTCGAAAGCGAAGCGATAACGAAGATTTGCCAATGTTACTTTGGCTAGACCCTTTGGTTACAGAATCGACAGACTGTGCGGGTAAAACGGCGGGGTGCAGCTATTACCTTACACAAAATTGTATAAATTGTGAAGGTTTTGATGTTTGGATGTTGGTCATGATGTACTCAATCACGTCTGAACGGGTGAACGGATTTAGACGAAATTTGGCACAGAGATAGATTATAGTCAGGAATACTTAACACAGGCTTCTTTTCATTTATTACCGTTGTGCAATATTTAACCCGGGCGCTAGTAATAATATATATAAATAAAGCTTTTTATTTTTAATCCCTTATTTTCACAATTTAATATTTATAAGTAGGTACTATAACTAATTTGGGTCTGAATCCTCTTGGGTAAAAGCCTCCCCCAACTCCTTCCACACGTCTCTGTCCTGGGCCCTAGTTATCCAGTTGTTGCCTGCTACACTGACTATGTCGTCCTTCCAGCGAGTGCGTGGTCTGCCTACAGCCCGTTTTCCAGGGGGCCCTTTAATAAAATATGATTTTATGGTTGTTTATACAAGCAATAATACCAATCATAAACATAAGAAAAAAATCCATGTTTTTGTTCGAAATAATCAGTTCTATAATAATAATCTGACTTAACCTACTATTATTCTTGTCTCATAACTATGGTTGTTCAAATAAGTCAAATTATCTTATTATTTTGCATTTAAACTTTGCCGCATTTACAAGAAAACGTTTCTTTAATTATTGCTCTCCATGATATTTGGTAGGTAAGCTCGGTAAACATTTTTCAGTGTTATTAAATACGAGTAAGTAATTAGCAATGTGTAATTAAATACTAGGTTTATTTACTTTACTAACTCTAGATTAACCCATTATAAGTAGATATGTCCATCAGCCATTTTTTTTATGTCCCCACTGCTGGCGCACAGGCCTTCCTTATGGGTGGTAAGGAGGATGGGCCATAACCCACCACGCGGGCCCAATGCGGATTGGTGGGCGTTAACGACTGCAAATGCAGCCGGGACCAACGGCTTAACGTACCTTTCGAAGCACGGAGGAGCTTGAGATAATAAATTTTTGGTCACCCATCCCATGACCGACACTTGCTTAACTTCCGCAATCGCTGGGCCAGGCGCTAAAGCACTGCTCCACCGAGCTCCTTAATAAAATGAGATATACATACATTTAATATGCTGAAGTACTTTTGATGTGCAAAAATAATAATTACATTTGCATAGACAATATCAAAATCATCAAAACTTAAGTTGAAACTTGAACTAACGGACTCAACTATGGTACGAACCCAGGACCGACTACTGCTCATTCTAGTTTGTTTGATTATTCTTGGCTGACCAAGAAATATGCTAACTATATAATGACTGTATATCGAATAAATGAACCGAGTCGCGAGCTTTTAATTTTTATGTTCCTTTATTATTTCCTAAAGATTTTGTGATAAAAGTACTTAAGACTTATATTTTACACTGCAACGTTAATGCCTTTATTCTTCTGACACGTCTCTTAGGCTCCACCAATTCAGGGGCAAAGAGATACTATAAAAATGCAACGTGTATAAAAATTTAGTCAACAAGCTAGAGCAAATACACTGTGACCCACATAGATTCATTTCCCTGACATTTTCATACAGAATAGAGCCTATTACCCAACCGGTCAACTGAGGCGACTTTAACAATAGTCTCATACTAAAATTTAAAATCAGAAGGTCTAACAAAGTGTTTACTAATATCAAGACATGAATTGTTTCTAAAAACATAAATTATATCTTACACACAATACCAACGGAAAATATACTCGTAAGCTGTTCCTACCGTCAATAGGCATCCGAAATATCGAGCCATTCGAAAAAACTGCCCTAAATATTCCGCCCTATTTCAGAATTTTCATTTTGATTTTAAAGATAAAATTTCACGAGAATTCTTATGTGAACGTAAATACTGACTCCACGCATAACGAAATATCAAAGCATTAGATAAAACTGCCCAAAGTATTCCGCCCCATTTCAGATTTTTCAATTCTATTATAAAGATAAAATTTCACGAGAATTCCTATGTACCGACACTAGATTAACATAACAAAATGGTAAATAACCCCTTAAAAATATTTCATTAAGATATATCGCTACAGTTTCGCAGTTACTGTATATCTATTGAGCTAGCACAAAGGCCCAGTTCCAGTTCCATTAGCCGGCGGGCGAGTGATAACGGCGCGCGCGCACCGCGTGTTATCACCGCGCCTGCGCCTGCGCTGCGTCCACCCGTACAGTCGCCACATTCACTCCGACACTACGCCGCTTGAGACATTTTGATACTTTGGTGCATAATAATTAAAATATTGCATTATTCCTCTGATCCCAAAAAAGGCAGTTCAAGTACTCTGTAGAAACTCTGTTATTGGATAAGTTTCTATTTTATGCATGATTTAAGCAAAAAAGCTGTTGAGTTTCCTAATAAAAAAATAAAGTAATAATAATAAATGTTTATTCTTTTACGAAACCGACTTGGGTACTTCGAGAGGAAGAAAGTAAAAATAAAATGGATTATAAATGCAGAATGATACGAATGTGAAGAAAGTAGAAAAGATGACGAGTACCAAAAAATAAGAGAAATATTGCATCAACCTCAAATAAATTGGGATATGGGCAGGAAGATGATTATTACTTAGTATTTTACTCTCACGAGGAAGTAGTTTTAGCAGTATGGTTGTTTTTGAGAATTAACCCGACAGCCAAAAACTTTAAAATGTAATTTTCTGTGTTATCGATTTACTAAGATACAAGTCAAACAGGAGCAAATTAGACTGCTCTAAACTTGTTTGTGAGGTTTATGGCCTAGACCCAGCGTTGGATGTCTTACAGCTGATATTATGATGATGACGAAAACTTATGAACAGGAATAAAATTAATTCACTCTTTTTGGCAACATCGGCATAAATATAATAAGTTATTGTTACCACCACTAATGAGTTCACCGCAATATGGTTGTAAAATACATTGTCGGTACTGCCAACATTTGTGAACTAATTTAAAAAATTGTTATCATTAAAAATTACAATATTTTTTTCCATTTCTAATGAACCGTACGCGCGGAAGTCTTAGAAGTGTATATTTTTCCCCTTTAGACGTAATTTATCTACGAAGAATTTATGTAGCAAGTATTAAAATGCTTCCATCCTTCTTCACCAACAGAGATCATGCGATGCTTGACGCTGGAGTCAAGGAGAGCGGCCGGCGCCGACCACGCCCGTGCCCCGCCGCCCGCACCCCGCACCCCATGCAAACTACAGGTACATCGATAAATGCAATTGTTGGCCATTACGGATCCTGCTCGCAATATATTATTATGGGTTATAAAATGATATAACAAATATTTGTAATACCTCGCTTCCGTGGGGTGAGACGATTAGATGCTTGGCTATATTGATTAAATTGATGGATCGGTTGCCTAATGTGTTTAGTAGTTTGGTTGCTTATATTAACGACTTAGATATTCGTTAAATTAACATAATCGCTAAACATAGTGCTTAGAGAGGAAATGTATCTTTTAGAAGATAAGTGTACTTATTGTATTTTTTGACTGTCATAATAATTTCCTTGAGCACATCATTCCACAAAAGATCAAGTTTTGGTAGAGTCAAATAGATTACAGACCTAATTATAGTCACAACTATGTTTTTTTGTGAATTTATATATCTGAAAATGTTATTGAAATTGTGAAAAGCGTTTATAAGTGGTAACTTAACCTATACCTAGCTAGCTCTGATTATTCCAGTAGAATAGGAACGTAAATATAAGTCTCTCGTTTTGATAGCCGTATATAAGTTAGTTGGTAAGTTTGCGCAACCTTAAAAGCAAACCACCAAGTTTAGACCTATCGGTCTTTGCGACTTAGATCGAATTAGTCACTAGGTTAAATTGCTTGTTTGGATATTTTTATTCAGAATAGTGAACATAATTTTTCTATCTGCCTATCTAATTTTAAATATAGATGCGTTGTATTAATTTTCAGACTAATATAGTCGCCATCGGTAAACTCATATCATTATTGAATCGCGATTCAACAATCATCTTTAGAATTTTAAATAGGTATCTCTTACCTAATAATATTTTCTACTAAAGAAGTCTCAAAAAACCAAAGGAACTCTGAACAGCGGCAGCTTTTTTTAAGTATCTTATTATTCAGACTAGGCCTTCAATGCCAGGGGGCCTATTACGAAAATAACATACGCAATTGCGTAACGCAGTCCCTTGGTTACGATAGTCGTCCGCAAATCGTCGGTTGTGGCTATTAAACACATTTTCAATTTGGCTGTCGTAGCCCAAAGACCATTAAACGAATAATGTCGGATATGCTAGAGAAAAACTGTCAAACTTACGCAATCACTTTGCGATATCGCATACGCAAGTGCTTTGTAATAGGAAACAATCATAACGAAGCACGGACGCAGCTGCGTGTATCGCATGAAACTTTTCATAATAGACCCCCTGTTGAGGATAGGGCACGAAATCACAAAGACACTTCTTTTCCGTACAAAGTTTTAATGTCAACTACAAGCATTTGTTTTACAAAAAGATGTCACTGAAATTTAGAATTTAGAAGGAAGACCAAAGAGGAATCCAAAAAGGCTGTAGCTAGTGCTGGTCGGCAACACCCCCAGTAGGTAAAACATTATTATAACTAAATAAATCACGCTTAGTATAATACAATGAAATCCCCATATTCAATTTGTAATCATATCACAATGCGGCAAGTGTTTGATCGATTACGACCGTTTTTCCACACCAACATTATATTGTTATTCCATTTCTGTATCCGAACGATAAACTGACCGTTGTATCGCATGAGTAATGATCTATAGACAGGGGTCTGACACGTAGCGATCTACGACAAATATCCGCGATTACTACTCGGTAACTTACACATTAATTATTAAATCAGAACACCTTAATATGCGGATCTGCTCGTTACCGACAAACCGAAGCGGATTTACTAGTAATTAATTAATTATTTGTATTGCTAACACAATTACATGATGTTAACTTTGTCGATGTCAAGTAAATCTCCCTAATTAAGAATATAAACCTAAATCACGCAAACTGATGGTATTATTGGATTCTTAATTAACATTAATTTATCTGACGGTTAAGTTGTTCTAATTTGCTTGCTATCATATTTAAATATATTTAGTAACGAACGTAAAATTAGAGTTAGATTCGTAGATATTTGATTACATTAATTTTGTAAGGGCGCTTGAATCCTTATAAAGCTGTCTGTTCAGTGAAAATCATTAAAAATAGAGTTTTTTCATGGAACAAGGTGATCAAAAAGCAGATTAACCTCCTAATACAAAAGTGGTTATCATCACCCTCGGTAATTCTCAAGTTCGTCAGTCAAAACAGTTGAGTGAATTAAACACTTGCACTTACAAAAATTTTTCCTTTAGAACTTTATAAAAAACTATTTATAGTTTGGTATCTTTAAGAAACTCCTCAAACCTAAAAAATAACGTAATCGATTACGAGAAAGAAAAAAAAGCGTATTGTGGGCAGGATTGACATTTAAGATGTCAAAATACTGGACACTGGCAACACTGGAGGGTATTGTGCATGTAACGTGCAATAATTATTTTGGACTTTAATTTCGCAGTGAGTGACGGTTGGCTAACCTTTTCGCTCAAGCGATGCTTAAAGGATTTTTGACGAGTGTGTAAAGTTCAATCAAATAATAAAGTTTTGCAGATGCTCTGATAACATTAGAGGTTTTGAAAAAAAGAAATATTGTGTAGCTTACTTCCGCAAACAAAATATGCAAGATGCACCTCCCGCCCTCCCGCAAAAAAATGCACATGCACACCACAAAATATTAATGAAAACTAACACCGAAAATCGGTGTTGGTTTACTCACGATCTAACTCCTGAAGATGCTCCGGGTTGGGGCGAAACACGTGTAGAGTAGCCTAATTGGTGAAGGTGCAAGGTGTGTTGCTGTCTTGCTAAATGCAGGTATTGTGCACAAATATTTTGTGGTGTCCATGTGCATATTTTTGCGGGCGAGCAGGCGGTGCATCTTGCATATTTTGTTTGCGGAAGTAAGCTACATATATTTCTTTTTTCAAAATGGTTTGGGACTTCCGCCAAGTGACGCCTGATTCAATCAAATATTAGAGGTTCTGTTATTAAGGGTCAGTAACTTTGAAGTTAGCTGTGTGGCGTTGGGCAGAGTATAAGGCTGCTAATCGTCCCGCATTGGGAGGGTTATCAAAAGCGTCCCATATTATCCCCCAAACATCAAATGTGTAGTAAGAGTAGAATAACACCAATCCTTCACACTAAGGACTTCAAAGGTGACTAATGACTAAAATATCTGTATTTAACACCTTTGTGGACCAGAAAATGGGCCACAGCGCCGCGTTTTGTGATGAAAAAATACCAACCAACAAAAGTCTTTAATCCGCCTGCCAAGCGTGGATATTATGGCCTCCGTGGTCTAGTGGTTCGACTACACGTGTAAGAAGTAGGGGTACATTTGTACTCGGTTTGGTTGATGGTAGGGCTATTTCAAGTCCGCCTGGCTATAGCCAGCTACCACCAAATTACCTAAGTCTGACGCCATAATAACAATTTCAAAATTGTTGTATTCAGGCAGTTACATATAGGTAAGATAGCCAGTTCCTCAGTGGTTAGGATTTCGGGTGCGCTTACACTTTCGGCCCTCATCATCAGCCTACCGTCATCCACTGCTGAACAAAGGCCGGCCTTACCGTTACTTTCGGCCTTATCGTCACTTAACATCAAGTGAGGTGAAGGCCAAGCACTATCCCGTGGTTAAAAAAAACTCATCCTACGGGAAAGACCTTCGTGCTACAATAAACTATTAATGGACGTTATTAATATTTTTTCAATTATTTTTTCTTATTTTCCCTTGTATTTTAGTGTGCACCTCATTACCATCATTTACTGGCAGTTTAATGTTTCTTTTGACATAAAACGTATTGACGTGAATTTAAAATGTGGTTCAACATTATATTGTTTATGTAATAACCTATAGTAATTTTCGTGTGATTTCACTTATCCCCCAAAATTGGGCTGGTTTAAAAAATATTTATATAAGTTACTGTTGAACCTAAAGTAATTATGTGCATAACGCTATGTTATATAATGAAATTGATATCGACGTTCCATACTGTTTTCTTCGTCGATAAACGAATAAATGTAGCGAAACTTTTAAGATCAATTTTACTTTTGTCGTAGAGAAAGAAATGTCGCAAAAATACGTTATTATTTGTACATTAGCGATTCGACAAAATATCTGGAAGTGGATAACAAAATTGATATTCGTAGTATGACATGAGAGGTCACATCATGATCGACTATTAACACTATAATTACAGATTTATCTTTTATCATACTCTAAAAGAGGTGTGCATTGGACAATATTTTGATGTTTAAGGTTACATCGTTTTAATATGCTTTATTTAATGTTAAATGCAACGATAGTACCTAAGACCTATAATTATTATATTCTATTATTATAGGTTAAATTATTTAAGCTTTGCTGTATATACCTACTTACAGTGCGAATTACTGTACCGAGATATAATAGAAATAAAATAAAAAGTTTTCTTTAAAACATAATATATTAAATTATCAAATGTTTTTAGTTTATAATTTTTAGAAATAATTTTATGTAATAGTACTTAAGTATATTAAATATATGTTATTGTAAAACCCCGAACTTAGGTAAATCATGAGATTTTCCAGTAAAACCTTAGTCCAGTTTGTCACGGATATAAGTTTGTTAATTAATTTATTTTAACTTTCTAAATAAATAATAAATAATATTGTAAGACAGAATACAAAAAAAAATATGGTGTAATATCTTCTGACAGATACGTCAAATTGGTGTCAGAAGCAGAAACTGGACTTGTCAAAGCTTGACAATACACTGACAGTTTTATAAGCTTGTCACAGCAAAATATTACATATGTAAGAAAATAGTTAACTAATGTTAGCTTTAAAAACCAAAAGCTGTAAAAGAATATTTTTCTGTGTTCTTACATAAAAGGGGCTTTTAATTATAAAAACATCGATTTTCTCATTATATTTTTTTATGAAATCTAAAAAAAACTAATTAACAACATTTTGATTATACTTATTTTAATATTGCCAATACAATTTAGGAAAATAAAAATTACTTATAAATAATATTATTTAGGTATAACACCGTTATGTAAGTAATAATCTATAGATTTGAATTCTACTTCATAACATGACTCCGTATGTTATTTGTGATTGGCTGCGAAAGAATGCCTGCCGGTATTAAGTCTGCCATTCGGTATAAAGTTAGCAATAAATAATATTTATAAAAAAACAATACTATTCCCGCAAAAGTCTTAGTTATGAGTTAATAATATGTTAATTAAATACCACAAACCAAATCGGGAGTGACACTTCGTTCAGTATTTTTATGTAATAAATCATATTGTCATGGAATAACTTAATTAGTATTGCAAGAAAAAAACAATAAGTCTTGGAAAGGTCATTCATGATTCTTACTATAAAATTCTTGAAAAATAGCTAAAGATTTTATACGTTTAATAGGCATACTGTGACTTAGTCAGCATGTGTCTTGTTGCAATAACCCACTACCTACCTGAAACAAGCCGAGGGGGCTCATTGACTAATTTCAAAATCCATCGCAATCGCATTCAGGTTGTGATACATTGATGCTTCTTTTCGGTACAAATAAAAACTTACCAAAGAAATGCAGCAATTTTTCACATCCATCTGTCAAATGAAAGCGATTGCGATAGATTTTGAAAATTAGACAATAAGCAGGCAGGTTTCTTCAATAAATAAATTATAAAAGTCTTTGAAATAAACAGAGTGTATCGTGTTTTTTTTTACCAAAATATGGCTGACAGTCATGGCTGTTGAATAAAAATGAGTAGTAATTTAAAAAATACGTACACAACAGATATGAGTTTTCACATTAACATTGCAGGCTTACGACAGAATATAGATTTTCATACTAGCTTTACCGACCGCTGCTTGCATGTATTTAACACGTACAGCAATAGCAATCCCGAATTATCTCAATAGTTTGGAAAATAGTGTTTGATTTTCTAAGCATATTTGAGAAAATTCATCAGTGTTATCTTGCCCTTATCTTGATAGACATGTTTAGCTGTTTAGTATAAATAAATAGTTGATACTATTATATATTTTTTTATAACTTAAACCGAGTTGTTAAACAACCTTTAATATTCACCCCTACCGCCATCTATATTCACCTTCACGTCACTCCAGATATTATCACGCCAATGATTGGCACATTATAATAAACTCCGATGCGTAATTATAATATTTAAGCGCACAACAAAAGGTATAAAACTGCGTCCGTCGTCTCCTTCCGGTGCTAACAACTAGTGGTCTAAAAAGGCAAGATTGTATGTTACATACAGAAAAGAAAGAAAATCATAATTATTTTTATAGGCACAATTACATTACTTTAGATAATAAACAATTATACACAATAGAACTTAAATCAAATTACATAAATTACATACATACGTACATTATTGTAATGTGTACATTACGTAGTTACATTGTGCAAGATTGATGGTAAACGCGTGATGCCAAAACTGTGCTCAATATTCATAGTTAGTATGGTTCATTTCCGAAATCTTGGAATAGTATGGATCATAAATTTATAAAATATCATCATAATTATCAGCTTCACGACACCCATTTTCTGGGAATAGACATAAAACATTATCAATCTCAAATATAGTTCCAATATAAAATTGCAATGTTTTGTAAATCGTTTAAGGGTTTTCAAAGGTTTTTTGTCATTTCTGTAAATGTTGCATTTATAATCTTGCCTTTTTAGGCCCCTGATCGGATTGTTTGCGCAACGTGAACGAATGTTAGAAACAAAATAAGTTTCACTTTTTTCGGGCGAGTGCGTTTTCTGAATGGGCGGTTACTTCGACAGTAGCGTATGCGGATGTGGTCGATTTTGGTTTTCAGAGAAAAGGCGAGCCCGAGACGACTGTCTTGTTGCTATAATACCGACCAAAGTAGCAATATTATGAAGAAAATTTATTTCATTATAGTGGCCTCCCATATGTCATGTCATGTCCAACATGAGTCATGTTTGCTGTACCCCAGCAGGGCTATCAATGTTATAAAATCAGCAATGTATTAATCTTGTAACAGTTGAATCGGGTAGTTTTTAACAAGATAATGCCAGTTAGGTCATCTATGATATTATGTATTGGCTTAAAGCAAAAACATGTATTTTCATATTTTTTGCGTCATAGTTCACCTCCACAGACGTTAAAGTAGACAATCTCCGAACTCTTTAGTTCTATGGCTCTGTTTTGTATCGGTTTTAAAATATTTAACTTATTGTTCATATAACAAAATAGAATACAACGTTCATGAATCAGTAATTTTGCTTAAAAGCATAATTATGATTGTGCTTATTTTTGGCTTATTTTATTAATTCATATTTTGTATAAGGTTTTTCTGCTATCACACTGCGTCAGTTTTGCGTTATCATAATTTCGACATATCGAAGCGCTCATGGCGGAACTTGACAGACTGATCGTACTCGATTACGTTTGTTAAGCAACGCTCGGTCCGGTCAGATGTCGGATGGGTGACCGTTAAAGTGGCATTACAACTGAGCGCTTCCGTGCTTCGGAGGGCACGTTAAACCGTTGGTCCCGGCTGTTGTCATCTGGTAACAGCCGTTAAGCCAAGTTAGAGGCCTTACAAGCGGCTTGATAAACTCTAACAACAGAGGTGGCCACTAATCCTCATTCGATTAGAAGAAGAAGAAGATATTCGACATTTTAAGGTCATTAAGTATTTTCAGTACGTTTCTGAATCAGCTTTTAAATAGTACCTATTGTGACTTCGTTTCGTAATTTTATTGTCACACGCGACTTTTAATGAATGTCATTAAAACCTCCACTACTGATCCAAGATACGGACAAGTGATAATTTGTCACTCTTGAAAGTGGAAAGATAATAATATCTCTTTTGTGAGCCGCTGTGAGTGATTACCTTTATGGTTTTCTTTTTGTTGATTTTATTAAAATTAGTTATTTTTATTAACATCGATACAATCAAATGTTTGTATGACAATGACAATGACTTTGCAGTTTGTATCTTACACATTTCTTCACCAATTTTATAATTGACAACATTTCAAAATTTTTGTCCTGTGTTTTTATTTGTTATTTAGAAATTACTGATGAAAACAACAGACACATATTTTTTTCTTTCCAATTTTTTTATTTAAGGTCATCATAATATTAATTTAAAAACATGTCAATTAACTGCTACTTGCTTTTTTGCATAAGTATGACGTTTTTCTATATAGTCGGTTTATTCTTTGAACTACTTGTGATTACATGAGAATCAAAATGTCATTATTTTTTTTACAATTTTCTCATTTCAAGTTAAAATTAATCAAAATATTTGATGAGTCCCGACTGCGGTTTTCATAAAAATACTAAAAGCACCAAGTTATTTTCTCGCACAAGTTTTGAATTTTAATAAGGTGCGCGGTGCATAAAACGAGTGTTGCGACGGCGAGTATTTTGTGCAGTTTTCACGAGCGCAGCGGTAATGAAGAGTTATGGCGGTGTTGATTTTAACATAATGAGCTGAGTAATTTCTGAACCGCAGCTTAACTCGAACGGGACGTAAGGATCTTAAAAACAGCGAGCGACAAAGGTAAGAAAAAGGGTGAGTCACAGGGCATATGAGTGTGTGGGAAATCAAAATCTAATAATACTAATTCTGTGTAATTATCATCGAATTAGTTAAAAAGTTTAAATAACTGTAATACCTAGCCACTAGCTGGAAAAATACCGAAATAGAGTTCCATAATACATATGTGGTTACCAACTAAAATGTCAATCATATCTGTTATTATTTATTTATCGAACAATAGTAAGTCAACATGTAGGCATAATATTTTTTCCCAATAGATTTGTACATGCACAAGTTTTAACTAACGGGACATTTAACAATTAAATAACTTACATTTTTAGTATAGTTATTGTTTTATATAATAAATAAAGATCGACAACCAAGGAAGCCGTGTGTATTACCCTCACGAATTTTAGCCGATTCCTGAAAATCGATTAAATGGTGTTTTTATTGCATTTTAATAAGACGTCTGGTGGTGAGGCACGATAGCCCTCCAGCTGATTTTACTTTTTTAAATTTATATTTGATCTACAAGAATATAATTTTGAATGAGTAAACAAACTTTTAAACTTTAAATGCGTCAATTTGAAAAAGTTGAAGACAATAATGAAGCATTAAAAATATTATGTCGTGGTTCCGGGGTGTCGTGGTCAGCCATTTCCATAACGTAGAAAGCTGAAAAGGCGCCGACGAAAAATGCATTAAGATATTGAATTCTAGTCTAAACTAAATTATCGCGTATGTATGCTTATTTTTTTAAATGCGAGCGCGAAAATCTAAGCACCCACCTTCAAACTTTACGTTACCTACATAATATACATACAAATTCATTAATTGCGTTGATGTCTTTTGTTTGAGATAAAGGGCGATAGCATTTCGGTTAACACAAACTTTTGATTAAGGTAATCAGCTTTTTGGAAATATTTTTATTAAAAAAGCTCAAGTTTTCATATCACAATTTTAGTTTCTTGTACCTACGCTCTATGATTACAAGTCTTAATTTTTATAAGCTTTTAATTTACTTCTAATATAGTACTAACACTTTCAGTGTTATTGTCGACATTGTCCATTTAAATTTTCATAAGTCTATTACCACTCTAATCAAATAAAGTAGGTAGTTAATTCGGTTTATCTTTTTATTAGACCGTAATTGAATTTATTTTTCAAAATTAATTCCCTATTTTCCCCGTTTGCTATTGAACTCTTATAATTATATCTTCTAGAGTAGGGGAGACCGGTCTAAAACCGTATAGCTAAGAACAAACCTATATAAAATCGAAATAAAAGAAAGTTACATATTGATAATTTAACTCGTTTATTAGAGACTCTCATTGGCTATATAAATTTACAAAAAATAAAACTATAATCAGCATAATAACAAAAAATAATCAACACAAACTAAACCTTGACGAATTACGATTTTGCCCCAGGGGCTGGACAAAACCGTATAGTATATACGATTTTGCCCCATACGTTATCAACCTGAAACCAAAGAGTCCCAGCTTTAACTGTTAGTAGATTCCTATATTATTCCTTAGCATTTTGATGAAAACTTGTAAACAAAAACATCAATTTGGCGTAGTTTCGGGTCAAAACCGTATACTGATTACTGGTCGATATTACCCCTTACGGTTTTGCCCCACCGACCAAAACAATATTATTTAACATTAACTTGTCATTATAATGCAGATCCGGAACCAAAACTTTGTTGATGATTAAGTAAAAATACAAAGTTTCAGGTTAATAACATTGCATTTACCTATAAATAGGTAAAAGATTTAATTGTGAATATATTTTGATGACAATAGAATTAGATCAAAACACCTCCAAATAATAATTATGTGATATAAGGTTAAAGCTCGTGCCTGCAGCGACAAATGTCTGTTGACAGATTGATCCTGTTGGCTACTTGCTATAATCGGCAAATGCGCGGCTTATTCAAAATAATAACAGACACAGCTATACCGTACGGTTTTACCCTGCCTGCCTAGCATGACCGATTTATATCGCGTGATATAGCGTTTTATCACGTTTAACTGTCAAAAAGACAAAGGAGTTTGACAGTTGAGTGTCGATAAAATGCTATATCACGCGATATAAATCGGTCATGCTAGGCAGGCTGGTATACGGTTTTATACGGGTCTCCCCTACCTATTGAATTTTTAAAAACAATATACCTATTATTTCATTCCAGCATAAAAGCGATTCTATTTCCATTGTAGGTACACATCGTGATCATGTTAGACCCGGAAGGTGACACATATCTTAAGTGACATACTGAGCGCGTGCGCGTAGGGCGGCGTCGCGCGCGCCACTGACGCCCGCGCTATCGTTCAACGATCATCGGTCCCGTTAAAGCGAGAAGCTGCGAGCGAGCGAGACACCCGCCGAGCCATCCGGAAGCCTCGCTGAAACTGGACCGTTTTCTTTTCTTGTTATTATTGAGATCGGCTCTCAAGTTGTGTTGTTGTCGCGCCGCGCGCGGCTGATAACGCGATGCCACGCCGGACTGCGCGCGCGCGTCTCACCGCAGCTTAAAGCTCGCGCTACGAACTATGGAATGGATATTTTATTAGTGCTGTGTAGCAACTTACGATACAACTTTTTTTGCTTATGTGTTTTGTTTTTTTTCTTAAACAACTGTTCGAATTTCAAATATTACAGTGCTTCTAAAAAGTGAAACTTATAATTTGTGTTTTTTTTTTAAAAAGGAGGATTTTAATTCTGTAAACTTTTACACTTTTCAAGTGCGACTGACACTGAAACGCACACGTGCGGAATAAGCTGTTGTTTTTTCGGACGATCGCTACAGGTAGGTGGTGAAAACAATTTGTGTGAAGTGTATTTACTGTGTTTTTCGAATGTTAGCTTTAATTTGACGTGCGCAATAAAAATCCACGGAAATGTGCATGAATTCATGAAAAGTTTTCATTCCAAAAAATTGACAACTAAAGATCTATGGAATAGTCAAAGGGGTTTTTTACTGTTTAATTTCATTGTAAATAATTCTTGCGACTTTTCATTGAACAACCGGCCTCACAAAATTGTTACCAAGAGCCCAATGACAAGAAAAATCGGAAAGCCCTGAACTTAACTAAAACAAAACAATGCACTTTCCCGATCAAAGAGAAATAGTAAAAAAAATACAAAAAAATAACATGACAAAATAACAAGACTTAAAAATAATACTTATGAAATAATTAAATAGGTACATACGTATCTAAAATTTTAATCTCAAGAAAAGGAACCAAAATGAATTTAAAAAAACAATAGTCTCTTTTGCGGTTACGTCGGCTGTGGTTACGGTTGAACAAATGAAGGATTAGATTACATTACAAAACTCATGCGTAAAATTCCCTGACCTATCACAACAATTTTTTCCATCTTTCTTTTTAATAGATAAAAGTGAAGGGCAATTTCACTAGTTTTCGCTCGTTATCGATAAAAAAACAGAATAAATAACATTATCCGACCTAGTAAACCAGAAATGCGGTGCCGTCGGACATTTTTTGTTGGAATCTCCAAACTATTGTTGTGCCCGAAGTACCAACACTATTGGTTGTTATCGATTAGTATTATGCTAAAGTGTCTTTTGTGACTTTTAAAAGGCGTAAAATGAAGTAAATTTTTTGGAAGTGTTCAATTTATTGAAAAAATATCAAGATAAATATTTTAATAGCGACTCGGAAGCATAATTGGTCAGTGCATTGGGCCGGAATCCCAAGGGTGCGGGTTCGAGTCCCGTCTGAGATGCTACGGGCGAGTCGATTTTTGCTAGTATTTTTTCTATTAAAATATTTACCTTAATATAAAAATATCAATTTAGCTTGAAGTTTAATATTTTGCTAAGTGGCTACAACTTATCATAGACCAATTTACAGATTTGTATCTACAGTGCCTACCTACTTTACATTGTAATTAAACAAATAATTACAATAAACGTTCTTACGTTAATAGAAATAAGTGCTAAAGTGAAAAAATAATAAAAAGCCCTAATAAAACATTAAAAATTAACTAATGTAATCACAATTATTTATAGTATCCGTTAAATTGATTAATTAATTTCAATTTTGTTGTTTTTAAAAAATTGCTTCGAAATTTTTTATTTTTATGATTTTTATTTTATTGGCTTTGTTTAATTGTTGACAAAAAAATTATTTTGAACGTATCAGTGATTAAAAGGAAAAAATCATAATCCACTTTGGTAATTTTCTGTAGAAACAAAAACGAAATTATCCGGAAAAATATTTGAATAGCTTTTAAATTATAATTGTTCCAAAATCCTCAATTAAAAAGTTAACATCAAAACGGCGGCAAACATCGGGTAACTGTATAATGCGGCATTTTAACTTGCGAGCATATCAGCGAATAATGAGTGCGTCCCAATTTTTATAAAACATGCTAAAATCAATTCTGCATTTTAAATACGTATCTGTTCTTACAATGTAGCAGCTTGTTGAAACATTACTGGCGAAAAAAAATTTAAAGAAGTCGAAATAATTAAGTACAGTAGTGGCTCGCGATTTTGCAGTTATCTTGCCCTTACATCAAACGGGCAAGACTTTATAAATTCCTTTTTTTACGAGCAAATATTAAGCGGACAAGGTTTGTTCTTTATGCAAATTTTCTTCTATAATCACATGATAATTTTGCTAAGTATATTTTCTGCGTGCAAAGCCTAAATTTTCAAAGTGAAAACTTTTCATAATTAAACTACGCTCTTAGTTACTTATTTCTTTATGATGTTTTGTGGGTTTTTTTATTGTTTGACGATAGTTTAAATCTTTTTCGAAGGCAGTTAAAAATACCTAATATAGGTAGTTAAAAAAGTACGATGCGGAAACTTTATCATGTCCCAAAATTCAAACTTTTATTGCTCACCAAAACAATTCGATTACATTCAAACACGCAATTTAAACCGCTTCAAAGTTTATTCGCGATCGAAAGTCAATCAAATTCTTTTCAGTTCACACTACAGAAACCGATTGTGTCCGATACGAAACAAAAAAACGCTTCGCTGTGTCATCTCCAAAGCGTTGAAAAAAAACAACAATCACTTTCACTACTAGGTGCGTAATTAGGTAACTAGCGCCGATAGTGACAATTATTTTGTATAATAACCATAATAGCGATGGTACTCTTTGTTTTAAGTGGAGTTTAATATGACGTTAGTGCGTTGTACAGTGTAAAAAGTATTACGACTGCAGTGTGTTACACACTTGGCAATAATTTGCTATATATTATTAGGTCGATTCACCTACATACGTATAACTTACATTTTTGAATCGTTACTACCCAAGATGTCATATCTGAATTATATTGACACTCGTAAATCATTACATTACGCTACACGCTTGATAGCGAAATAGCGTTCTTTTTGTCAGTTACAAGACGTCATGAGTGAAATAAAAAATGATTTTCATTAGCGCATTTGGTTTCCAATTATATCACCTAACAATGTTATTTTTTAATTCTTTGGGATACAGAAAACAAGTTAGTTTTTTTTTTCCTTCTACTACCTCTTACATAGGGTTAGAGCCTGTTTTGACATTTTAATATTTATCTACCCTTTTTAATTTTTATTGGGTTCTTATGGAACGACACGGTTTGTTATACATATTCTCTCTTAATTCTAATAAGATTTTTCTTACTTACGTTCTATTTCAGTTACAAACAGTTCTTCTTATAATTCTAAGTACATTTTCTTATTTCTAGTTACATTGTCTTATGCCTACTTACATTTGTTTATTGTTCCGTTTAAATTCTTAGTTTTTGTATTTTCTTACATTTTTTTTTACATTTTACAATATACACCTAAATTTTCTTATGCTAATGAACAATATTCCATAATATTCTTTTAGCATTATTTCTAATCTTTTTTTCTTTTGTTGACTCTTATAGCTATTCTTTTACAAAAATCTATTATTTTACAAAAATAAACAAGTTAGTTAGATATATTCATCTGAAAACAGGTGCGTGGCGAAAACTTATTTTTCTAAAGTTCTTTAATAATATCATAGGTAGATCAGAACTAGGGGGGTTTTATGATATATTTTTTTAAATTCAAATCTTTACTTTCATTAATTTGTTTCTCCTTTCGGTGCTCAGGAAGTTAAATTATTGAAATAAAACACTTTTAACGGATACTAGCGCGGTTTTTATTGAAAGTACCTTGGTAATTAGTTGGTATTTGGTTTGATTTTTGATTTTCCCGACGTTTCGGCACCTTTGCAGCTGCCGTGGTCCCCCGTGACCACGGCAGCTGCAAAGGTGCCGAAACGTCGGGAAAATCAAAAATCAAACCAAATACCAACTAATTACCAAGGTACTTTCAATAAAAACCGCGCTAGTATCCGTTAAAAGTGTTTTATTTCATGTCTAGTGAGCGCGTAAGCTTGAGAAGTTAAATTATTTATAACCACATAAATATTGGGCGCAGACTACACCGCGGGCTACAAGCTACTTAAAGTAAACTAAATCGTAATTCTTCAATAACAATTATAACACAAAGCTTCGTAGTTAATTTATTTCACAAAGTTTATTGTTTTAGTATTTCATTACATTTGTGACTTATTTGAAAAACATGTTAATTTTATATTTGCCTTTTGCTCAACATAACTCATTATTTCCTAATCTGAAACTATCATAGCGTTGTTTTATTTAGTTAAAGCTTTGTGATCGCTAGAACCGTATTAGTGTGGTATTAGTAAAAGCAAAATTGTAGTGTAACACAATTTAATTTTCATTTATTTGTATGCGTCAACTTACATTTTTTGTTTTCTTGTTTACAACCTATATTTTGTAAACTTAGCCACAATATTTTTTTAATATAAAAACAACGTAGTTTATTAAAACGATTTGTTGTGCTTTACTAACTATTCAACCGAGTCATAATGAAATTTTGCATACCTACGCGTTGTCCAGGGGTAAAGAAAAGGACATAGGCTAACCTTTCATCCAGGAAAAGTATCTTCTGTTCCCGAGGGATAGAAAGATAGCTGTCCACGCAGACGAAGTCGCGGAAGGTTGCTAGTGATTTTTTTTTACCAACCACCTAAGTGGAACAGTTCGTTGCGCCCGCGCCATTTATCGCTTAGGTAGGTGTGTCTACAAACCGATTACAGAGCCAGTCCCATTGCATCAAATTTGCATATAATTGTGTCCCGTCCTAATTATCTTTGAGCTCAACGCATTCCATTATCACTCTTCCTGAAGATCTTCGTGCGACAAAATTCAAGATATTTTGTCTATGAATTTGGTTATTTTCATCTATTGCATTTCCAATTATTGTAGTGGACGTTTCACATTTATATTCACATATATATTCAAATCATAGAAGGATAAGGCAGAGTTAAAATAAAATATCAATGGATCGTGTTTCACTCGTTCGAAATCTAAATAATAAGAAAAGCTTCTATAGTTTGAATCTTTGATATTTTTTGAAATGGTACTCGTATTATATGTAAAGTCAATAAGTATATTTGGGACAGTTTTGCCAGCCGTCCTATTGAACACTTTGGAAATTTGATACAATTTAGACATGCGATTGGAGTTACGTTGTTAGCACATTTTTTATTACCTACATTGCATCATGTAAACTGTCTGGAATTATTGTTACTTCAATATGGTCTAACAATAGCAGACGTGAAAAAAATGATCATTCGAATCTAAAAAAATATCTGTCGCTACATATTTTATTGGTCTACTGGTGCAGACACATGAATCACGGTGCAAGACGGCAAATAAATTCGGTTCTAGAAGTGAATTTGCGAAATCCTGACAGCATAATTTACTCCAGGGAATTTCAACATACTGTTCTATCTAGGACAGTCGAAAATTGCTTGCACCACCATTCGGGTTCCTTCAAAAGAGCATTTCAGACATAGACTGATAAAAATTCAAGGAAATCCGAATAGTCTGCACTCAAGTACATTATTCGATGAAATTCATATTGAAAAAAATGCACAGACGACTTTACCGACCGTGTCGCATAATTTTCAGATTCATTTTAATAATGCTGCAGTCGAGGTGTTGAGGTCAAAATAGGTAACCAGTACATGTTAGAAATATTTTCTAATTTGCCTCAAGCAACAAGAAGTCTGAAGTCTGTCATCTGAACGTCTTGCTCAGATATTGTTCAATGACGACATTTCAAACTTATACATTACAGTCTTAGACCCTCAAGAAAAGTTAACTAAAATATCTAAAGAGCAAACATCTTGAATCTTCACAAGTACAAAACAATTAAACCATTTTATTAACTAATTTTAGAGTTATTTAACTTATTAATAAAATTATATTTCTACAAAAACACGAATACAAGATTTATCTGTTGTCACTTGCATAGTATTTTTTATAATACCTATTGAAAATATTAACAATAAATTTTCCGCCGTAATTCAAAACACGTTATAACTTTTACAATCGAAGCAGAAGTTGAATAACATCTAAGTTTTACTAGTTCAATTAAGCAGGCTACTATTTGTTCAATAAAACAATTACGATTGCTTTCTCTTGGTCGACATCCGTTTTACATACAAGTCGTTTTGAAACTAAGGATGTCATCGCCTGAGGCTTAGAGAAGCTTATAGATTACCGCTGGACGTGCTAATGAAAGAACAAGGCTTTTAACAGAGGTGTCTTGTAAATACAGTTACTTACATACATCAACCATTTTTAACCGACTTCATCAAAAGGAGGAGGTTCTAAATTCGATTGTATGTTTTTTTTTTAATCGTGTTCGCGCGTATCTTCGACATTTATGGACCGATTTAGAGGATTCTTTTTTTGTTCGATTGAGTTTTCTTGCGAGGTGGTCCCATTTAATTTTTTTTCAAATCGGTTCAGTAGTTTACAAGTAATCCTGAAAATACTATGATATTAAATCAACTAACTTGACAATTTTGTTATTTATGAACCGAATTAGATGATTTTTTTTGTTGGGGAAGGGATACCTTTGTGTAGTCTTTTTAACCGACTTCAAAAAAAGGAGTTCAACCTATTCAGTTTGTATGTATATTTTTCTCCGCGATTATCTCACGTTTGGCTGAGCCGATTTTTCTACCTAAATAATATACCTGCACTACCTAATACAGAAGGTACTAAAAAAATTGTTTAAAAAAAACAAAAAAATTGTATAAAAAACAAAATTTTATTTGAATAAAAAAAGGAAGATGTACTCCAGCCCCACCCGACTTTAATAGACGTGTTTTATTATAACAATGATAATTTGTATATTATTTCTTGCTTTTTAGAGGCAGGTTTTTTGAAGTCGGTTTTTTTGATTTTTAAACAATTTTTAAGTGCAACTTTTGTTTACAAAATGTTAGGCGTAAATCCAAAAGATTCCTGCTTGTGCATGTATTTAACAGCGTGACTAAAAATTCTTTCTGAGAAGCAAAAATAATAGGTTGGCATTTGTCGCCAATCTAAACTTACCTATACCCATTTGTTTGGTACCTCTTAAATACAACTTAAGTCTAGAATTATATGTACCTTAAAAATAAGTAATAAATGCACAAAAGTAATAACCAGAATTATAAACATTTCATTGAAGTCCATATTTTGTAATGTACCTACCGGTTATTGAAGAACTTGTTCAGTTTAGATTTTAAATCATATTTTTTTTCGAAATCTAGAGCTGCAACATATAATGTTATTAAATTAATCAAAAAACGGCAATTGTTCATAAGTTATTGGACGTTACCAGCAAAAAATCTGACTCGAGTCTTAAATTCTGATATTTTAATTACGGACGATACTTAAATTGTAATTGGATGGTGTTAAATTAGTCTTATAACTTATTTTAATTCTTCGAAAAAGTTATTAATATAGGTGCGTTACATCTAAAAATAATCCAAAGTTATTAACTTACTATGGCCTATTCAAATCTGAGCGGTATCTGCTACCGCCGTGGGTAGCGGTAATACCCGAGTGATATCCCGTCGGGTATTATTTGTCATGGCATTTTCGCAGCTGTCGTGGGTAGAGATGGGCAAAAGATCCGATTTTGACCCGAATGCTGGGTTTAAACCCAGTTAACGCCCATAGACCATTTTGTTGAACTAAATAAAATCTTTACAATTATGAGATGTTTCGGCCTTTGAATATTTTTGTGTATTGATTTTAACAAGAAATTGTTTCCATAGCAACGTCACATTTGACATGTCAATAGAAATAAAAATTGTGGGTAAACCCGGACCTCTGCCCATTTCTACGTGGGTACGCGATACGTACCGCGTACCCATCGAAATATCGCTACCGGCACCGGTAGCGGATACCGCTCATATTTGAATAGGCCTTTAGGCAGCACTGTTACAAATGTATTCATATATTTATAGTGTTATACGAGTAATATTAGTGTTGTTTTTTGTTTATTAGCATAATGGCTGACTGAGATAACAAGTGTCGATCAATTCTCGACAGCATCAGTCCACATAAAGGTTTAGCGGAAGTATCCGTTTCTGTAATATTACATCCTGTGCGATTGTATCGATGCTTTAATGAGGAGTAATGAAGAGGCAGAAATACATTATATACCCAGAAATACATTATATGGCGGATAGATGCATTTATTATTTTTTAGACAACCTTGTGCAATTAATCAATGAACATCTAACATATTGTTGAATAACGGCGATAAATTATTTTTTTTGTAAGCTTCATCTTAGTTATCATTTAATAAGATGAGGATAGGTATTATTGCTTAATCCGTAAGTAACTTCCGTAAGTATGTTTTACAGAAAGAGCTTAACTACTGTAATTTCAATTAGCTAAGATATAACTTAGAACAAAGTTGGATTTGTCAGGCTACTGGCGAAGTTTATTAGAATAAAAAAATGAATAGCCTAAAATAATTTACAAAGTGCGTGTAATTTGAAAACAATGATGGACTCATGTAAATATTTTTAGTCATAATACGTTTAATCATTTTAAAACTTTTCAAATTGGCAAACTTTATAGATTCAAAAAAGGAAGGATATTGAAGCATGTTTGCATCTATAATCTTAACTTTTTCATTTACTCTCTTATTGAAATGTAACAGGGTTGTCACCTCTAAAACCAATCATATAAATAATATTCCGTTGTAATGAATCTTTTGTACTGTACTAATCAATCCATCAAAACATTACGTTAATCATATACGTGTTAGAAGCGCTTCCCAAACGGAGCTTTACAAAGTCAAAAGCGTAATCAAAGAACGCGTGACCTAACCTCATAACCGTTCGATAAGCAGCGCATACGCAATAATACGCATATTGTTCGCTCACACGTGCGCAAAAACATCACTTTCGTTATACACACGTCTTCCACGGCGATTGCGTAAAGCGTACAAGTTTACTTGAGATGGCAATCGGGTGCATGGGAACTTTATTGTTTCGTGCCCATACAAAACAGGTTCACACACGAATGCCACGTCGGGGCTCCTATGAGTTAGGGCTATCAATAAGCTGTTTTAGATATATGTAAATAATAATGCACCCATACACATACGGGTTTATTAAAAGTAAAGCCGTATGGTGCCACGTTCTTTAAATTTAAAAAAATTACTGGTCGTTTCATTAAATTTTACTTAGGATATTTCTACAATTTAAAATCAAATATGTTTACATGAAATAAAACACTTTTAACGGATACTAGCGCGGTTTTATTGAAAGTGTTTTATTTCATGTCTAGTGAGCGCGTAAGCTTGAGAAGTAAATATGTTTACGCTATAATTAGTAAGATCAAATTTCATAACTATGTGTTTTTACCACGTAGCAAACTACGGCTATGTAGCAAAATATACTTTCAATAATCAGCTTCTCACGTTAGTATTTTATTTAAGCATAAGCACTAACAATTTTTTTTAGGCACTAGGTCATCTTAGAATGGAGTTGCATACTGAGGAACTAATGGCGCCACTTAAGCGTTTGTCCTAAAATCGATTGGCTGTTTCAAATATCAAGTGTCATTTCTGACGTATTTTATCCAATCTAATTTATTGATATCGGTCGCTTCGCCGCTAGCGCCATCTAGCTTAAGATTTGCGTGGAGATCCCCATTGTTATTCAGAAGAAAATATCTTTTACATTCTTAACAGCACAACTAATAGACAACCCTACTAGTTCGGAATCTGAGCTAATTTGGCACGCCTTGAGCTAATGAAGTTTGTGTGAACGCCACTAAATGAACTGATTATTCTCATCTTTTTGTTTTATGCATGTTAGTGATATACAGACAAGAATTTATAACCATATATTCTCAACACGTTTTTATTAATCCGCATAAAATCTTGCAAGGTAATCATATTAAAATCATCGTTGACTTAATTTGACAGCTGATGACTTTTGCCGGCTCGCAACAATATGGTTAGTTTATACTTAAATATTATTTAGTGGTTTTTAGGTACTCGTACATTACACACGATTTAGTTTAGTCGTTGTTAATCTACCACTCACAAAATACAGATACACCTACTTAATTATATACTTATTGGAAAACAAAAGAAACCTACCTTTAGTCTAAACACCTTATGAAATACAATTATTCAATTACGAGTTCCCAAATGAAATCGAGCGCAAATGTCGATAAGTAAGCGCTCTTTTTCGTAGTTCCGTTGCTCAAACTAAATCACTCAATGGGTGCTATCGTGATCCATAACAATATTAATTCCCACTGGCGTAAGAAATCGCAGAAAAATTGCGATTGCGCAATCATGTAACGGTTAATTGACGTCGATTTGTGATAAAGTGTAATAGTTCACGGTCTATTTTAGAACGCAACGTGAAAAATCATCGATATGCCCACTTAGCGCTTTTTCGTTGTGTTTATTTTATGAGTACAGTAATTCTAAGTTTAAGATTAACGAACTTTTTTGGCATTTGTCGTTGTCGCTATATAATAAATAATAAATAATAATATATAGTTTTTTTAATAATAAATTAATTATATACTGCACAAAAGAAAATAGGAGCCACTAGGTTTCCATACAAAAGAGCTAACTTCTGAAAGGTATTTTTATGATAAATTCAATCTGATTTTGTTTGAATTTGATATTGTTTGAAAGCTGTAATAGGCAACTTGCGGATTTTCTTTTGAGTAGGTACACGTATATTTTTTTCAGTTAGTAATAAGTTATTTTATAATATTATAATACACAACGATCATTTTCATATGATTATTGAATTAATATAAATAAATTTACAAACATTTTTATCATCGATTCATGGCATACTTAGTGGCCACCCGCGACTTCGTCTGCATGGACAGTTATTTTTTATCTCTCAGGAACAATACTTTTTCTGGATGAAAATCCATACTTTTCATCCAAAAAAAGTATTGAAAAAGTTAATATCCGGTTTTATCCTCCATGCCTGAAAATGTGTATGAAAAATTCTACGATAATCGATTGAGTAGTTTAAAAACAAATACACATTCGCATTTATAATATTAGTAAGGAATATCGGCAGAAGTTGTGATTCAATCTCCAGCAGCCGCACATTTCATAACCACTAACCAAACAACACCACTAAAATAACCAATTTCAATATAATCCAATTTACTTTATCTTGTACTGATCTTACGCTAAGTGAAGTTATTAAGTCGAACGTTTCAAAATAATAAAATCTCAACAAACTAATAAAAGTGAAAGTGGGAGGAAATACGGTGACGTCATCACACAATATCGATTACTTAGCGAGATTGATCCAGTTTGCGCACTGTCCACTTGATAATTCATGGAATGTTGAGATTCATTTATGCATAGTATTCTTGATTACACTTATTCTAAGGACATGTTCACAATTCACAAAAAAAATTTAAAGACCTAAAATCTTACCCGACACAAAAACCACGTTATTTTTATTACAAAAAGTTATTGCTTGATTTGAGTTGATGATAAAAAAATATTATATGTTTATACTATATTACTCACTTAATTTTAGTTGCAAAATTAAAATAGATACCCAGTTACTGTAACTAGTTAGAGAGACCTACACGATTTTAAAGATTCCTATTAGTCTGCTATAACTATGTTCTGGAATTAAACAAAACTTTAATAACTACGTTGTTAGTAAAGCAGAAAAATGTAAAGCATATTAACTTAATTAAAAAAAATATTTGTACTTGTATCATATCATGTTATCCATAAATGACTGTCAGTAAAACCAGAGCTCTGTCACTCCGCGCGCGAGTATGAAGCGCATGGCGTCCTCTGAGAGGACAAATTTCATACCTCGGCAAACTTCAGAAAAGATAAAATCTACGCGATAGAAAGAGAGGCAACTACTAGTTGAATATTTTGTAGCGAAGCTGAATTTGCACTTTATTGTGTCAGAGCAAGAGTCGCAATTTATTTAAACGATTTTGCGGAGTGCAACTTCTGTACGTTAGTATAGTAGATTTATTCTGTGGTAAAACCAGCAAATCAATAATAATCGGCACATCGCCATAATCTTACTAAAGCGTTATTCTTAAAACATTGTGAAAAAATCTTAGCGTATCGATTCTCAATGTATTACTGCGCAGATGTCCAAAATTTACATTCAACCTTCAATAAAACTAGAGCACAATACCTACCTACACAGCAATTGAGTGTTTGTAATAAATAAATTGTCGTAATCTCGCCATAAAAAACCTATTAGAGTGAGTGACGCGACCAGAACTCGATTTATAGTTCAGTATTTATTAGGCTTGATATAGTTACGCCTTTTATATGATGTTATCGTCATTCAAATTATCACAACGATAATACTCTACTCGATTTCTGGTCTAAACAAAAAAAGTTTGCGGTACCTCCTTCCTAGTTTGTAGCTAAAAAGTTTAGTCATATGTGATTAAATTTTATTACATAAAAATAATAACTAAACTATAATTAAATATGTAACAAGACATGATACAATTTTAAGGTTTGTTTTAAGATTATTCATTACCTTTTATAAGCTTTTCGCATTTTGTAGTCCTAAATATTAATTTTAAGAACAGCTTATTTTGGGAATGACCATCAGCCACTTTTTAATAGCCCCACTGCTAAGGCACAGGCCTTCAATATAGGTGGATGTGGAGGATGGGCCATAACCCACCACGCGGGCCCAGTGCGGATTGGTGGGTGTTCAATGCAAATGCAGCCGGGACCAACAGCTTAACGTGCCTTCCGAAGCACGGAGGAGCTCGAGATAACAAATTTTTGGTCACCCATCCCATGACCGACCCTCGCGAAAGTTGCTGAACCTCCGCATTCGCTGGGCCAGGCGCTGTACCACTGCGCCACAAAGCTCCTCATTTTGGGAATAGCTAGAACTAATAATAATTAAATAAGGATAAACTAATACGTTCCATATTAAGCAGACTTAGATATGGTAAACAATTAATGGATAGAATATTATAAAAAAAGAACACACATCGATAAATAGGGAAATATTAAATTAATTACAAAAACAATCACGAAAGCACCAACCAGAATCCGAACACGGCGCAATAGCACATATTTTCTAATATTTAATTACTTTGGCAGTTGGCAGAATCCAGCATTCCACCAACAAAATGCCGTTGAAACGCAATAAATATTGGTAGTTATTAGAATAGGTACCATTTCTATTTCTTCTTACTACGATTTAGTACTAAAGAAGTAAGTTAGTAAGAATCAACAACCATAACCAAACAATCATAAACACCTAATGATAGTGACCGAATTAAACCATTGTAACCCACGCGGAACAAGATAGGATTATACCATAAAACCTGATAGTGGCTTAAAGTGTCTTAAGTGATCTCGCCCTTGGCATTAGTACATTTTTACAATCGTAAGAAGAGCAGAACCAGTTATTGTTTTAAAACTTGATCCAAATCTTATCTGCGCTTACAACTGTCACTCAGTAACACAATCTGATTGTTAGAATAAAATGTTTCTGTTTGAAATACTAAATTAAAAAAAAAACAAATAAAATAATCCTGATTTGAGATAAAACTCCTTGGAATCAATTAAACTTTTTTTCGTTCTAAAGAAAACAAATGCCATGCGCCGTCAAATTCAGTAGTCGCGTCCACTGAGCATGAGGAGTTTTTGGCGCCATTTTGTCGGGTTCAGTTCGGTGGCTATTTTAATTATTTGCAAATTGTTTTATAGTGGATATTAGTGTCGATTCGGTTGGTACAACTAAACTAAATTGACAGGACTAAACTTAATTTTAGCATCCTATTCTTGTCTTTTAGATACCAAAAGAGAAGGATGGAAAACTAAATTTAGTTTAATCCTGTCAATTTAGTTAAGTCGGTGCCAACCGAATTGACACCATTGTGTCTAAAAATTGGTGCAGTTTTGTGGTACAAGTGTCTACGCGAAATAGGTGCGATCTTAGTTGTGTGAAGCTGAGACTTTTATTGAAAACTGTATCGATATATTTGATGTCAAATGCTCCAAGCAGCATTGGAATGCGATGCACCCGCATTCTAATGTAAACTGAAACAATACCACTGAATTATTTAACACTTGACACTGGCAAAAATTACTCCCTGAAGAGGAGTAGATTGCCATAACAAAAATAAGAAGAAGAAGAGCATTATAATGACTAGTCGCGTCCGTCGTCGTCAAAATTCCTACGCCCTCAAGTGAGACCAAGTCCTGTGGAATGCGCCAATCAGAGCCACAACAATGGCGTCCACAAAAAGTATCCCACGGCACAATAATGAATAGTTAACGACGAAAACTAGGTGAATCTTTGTGCAATATTCTAGTGTCTTTTAAAAGAAATATGATCATTTTCAATTTCATAACGTTTCCCACACGTATGAGCCATGAATGGGCCACCGGTTGTCGTGGAATTGACAAATTAGTGTAATCTAAAAGAGATTTTGTGTCGCACGGAGGACGCGTGCGCCGCTCGCGTGTTTACATCAAATTATACGCTTGCGATTGTGACCAACGCTTAGTTTTCTATGTGAAACCTTGCGATGACTTTTGTCAACAACTTTACAGATTTCAATCTGATGCGTTAGCTTTAGTTATGGTCTGAGTAAGGAAAAGGTAAGAGAACTCGTAGTAGCTATAATTACATTTAATTTTCTTCCTAAAAGCTATAACTTTATCTTCTGGAACCAGACGTTAACTCGCCTTCATTAGACATAAACGCGCTCGGACATGAATTAACTTAATATCGAAATATTCAACTAAAAATGATATTTTTTACGTTTAATAAAGCTATAACTATTCATTTAGGAATTTTATTATTAATAATCCAAAACAAATAGATTATATTTACTAAATACAATCAATTTTGAAATGAACAAGTATGAACAATCTCCGAGCACGTTCTGCATATTAATTGCAGTTCAAACTCCTAGGACAGGCAAACATAACAAATGTGCGCACAGACATGTTTCTAATGAGCGTTTTAGTTACGCTACTGAAGCAATTATACCGATCCATCGTGTTGAGCTGCGAATAATTATTATAATTTGTTTGGAACTTAACAACTTCCATGGCGATGTTGACGCCTGGTTGGTAATTTATTTTTTTGAATTATTAGCAAACAACATACCGCCCACTTAAGTTTGACGCTTGCGACATAAAACTTACCACTCACGTGTTGGCAACCTTGACTATGATACTAGGAGAAACTTCATGTTAGGTCCTTTATAGCTGTAAAGTAAAAGAGAGAAAAAATTGCTGCAGTACCACTAATTGTTAAATTACTTCACCAGACTGCGATGCTCCAATCTATGAAGTTGTAAGCTTGTGATTTGTTTTTAAAAACCTCATTGCCAAAAACTCATTTTATTTTGTGGTTAACTTATTATTGTTTTGTTGTTTTCAGGTAAGAGATCCGATGATATAACTTCAACAACAGGTATCTATAAATATTCCTTGTTTTACTGACTACTTTCAAGTTTCATGGGAAGCAATGTTGTTTAAATTGCGCAAAGATAAGAAAAAAAATCAATTCAAAAAATCCGATTGAACACTAACTAATCGACATAATATCCTTTGTTAAAAAAACAAACATGTTGTAAAAAGTTTGCGTAACAATATTACACGAATGAAACAAAACTTACAACCGTAAATTCAGCTTCATAAACCTCAACATAGACATTAAATTGAAACAATGAAGGGAACCTACACGAAAAATACACGTGGAATCAAGAACACACGTCCAGTGCAAAATGGTCGAATGTCAAACCGAAGAATAGCTTCACACAATGTACATCTTGACATTCCTTCTTTGTCCGTCAAATGATATCAGAGTATCGTGCGAAAGGCTGCCACGATAGCTTGTGATCACTGAACCAGCTAAATGCTGTTTTACGATAAAAAAAAACTATCAGTGCATCAAAGATGATTTACATTCTGACCTTTATGTTCATCGCGATTAGGCCGATGGGTTTTATCGGTGACGTATCTTTCTTCGTAATAGTCTTATTCAATAGATTGATTTCTTTTTCGTTTGTTATTGAGACATTCTTGGACAATAAAACGTTTTCTCTTATATGCTTGTTTTAGCAAATCAAGTAGTGGAATCAAAAAGGACAACACATTTTTACCAATTAAATTAAAAACAAAATTATTTACCTTACAAATACAAATACAATACAAATATCTTTATTTGCTTTAAATAGGGTACAAATGGAGATCTTAAAAGTAGTTGTATCAGAAGCTTAACCTATTTAGCCAACTTAAGTAGCATGCAAACATAAACAGAAAATATTAATGTTATTAAGAATTAAATTGAATAAATTACATAATGTCATTACATATAAGATATTGAATTTGTTGTAGTCAACTGATGGTTAGGTAGTTTTTTTAAAATTTATTGTCAAAAATATGAAAATTACAATCATAATTTAGATAGGTACCTAACCTTTTATAATCTCTTATCGACCATAATTCCCATTTTTTATTCATTACACAACCTTAGCTTATAAATAAACACAACAATTATAAAATTGGAAGCAAACCTTAGAAGTTTTAATTTAAATCCACATTCCATAACAGATTATAATAACTACGCTAAATTGATCATGTCAACTGAACTATTTCACACGGATGTGTTAATTTACTGCGCAAAATAATTCAATCTGTTTCCGTCGCAACTAGATCCTACACATTATTGAGATTTAACGAGATCGCCTGTCCTACAAGGTGGTTTAATTCATTGAGAAATCGGCAGTAGAGGATGTTCACCACTTCCACTACCCGGTAATAGATGCAATGAGGTTTGTTACTCAATCAGGTAAAAGCTGGTTTGAATGAGCGCCACTGAAGTAGAAAAAAACAATACACTATCCTTTCTTTTTCGATAAATACTCTAAAAAATCAAGAGATTATTAAAAAAATAAAAAAGGAAAGTATAGAATAGACTGGTTACATTTAGTCATATGATGAGAGCCATGAATGAGTAATGATTGTGATAAGCACCATATGAAATCTATGAAGCTGGTTACTTCAGTTTTCCATACTCAGGTACAGATACTATCAACCCTCTAGCCTTGTAATAACAATAAGCTGCCACTGTATTTTGTCACACTTTGTAACATTTGTAACAATTGTTGTTGCAATTTTTGTTCTAAGTATAATTATTCGGATGGACTTTGGCTGTTAGCATACCCGTCAGTACCGTATCTTTATTGCTCACGGCAGCGTCTCAATTACCCAATAAACTAACCGAAACATCTAATTACCAAATCATTAATTTGAATCATCTTATTAACCGGCAATAACTTGGAATGCGATCGGTTTTACTCGTCAATAATTCATTTCTTATAAATCTTCATTGCATCCGCTTCCTATTTTAATAACTTGATAGTTGTCTATTAAAATCGTAATTAATTGAAATAAAGACCTAATCATACAGTTAATATTCTTTATTTAAATTCATCGTTTAAAAAGTTCTGGAAAATATAAAAACTTGCTCCAAAGAGCATTGTAATCACAACCTACGTTTGAACTTGCTCCCTTTTATAAACAGTTTATAAGCATTGTATATGCAGATATTAAATATAATGTTAGATACAATTCTTATAATAAATTAAACTTTTCAAAAAAAGGTAATAATTAGAGTTTTATTTTTACGCAATCTTGAGTTTGAATATGAAAACAAAATGCTGTCATAGTCCTTCATAATTTTACGAGACAAGAAATGTTTATAATAAGTTTCTGGAATTATTACTTAAATTTAAAAATGGTATATTGCACGTGTTAATTACCAAATCGCTTTAAAGGCATTCTGATTTTATAAACATGTTAAGTATCCTAATCGATTTGAATTGTTAAATCGGAATGTGGTAACAACGCCTATCGCCTATTTAAAACGAGCAACAGTCAAGTACAGGAATCGAATTAGATTTATATGCTCTTACGAAAACCAATCAGGGTGGGCGTGGTGAACAGTAATTATTTCTTAACACCATCTTCTGATGTGGCTTTGGCTACTGAATGCTCTCCATTAGCCACTTCCTCTCTTGTAATGGTTTCGTTTGAGATGTTTCAGGGTTGGCAATTTGTAAATTTATTTTGAAATTTGGCATTCAAACTTATTACATAAATCAAAGTGTTATATTTTAGTGTTATCCTAATGTTCTGAGAAATTCCGGGTGTAGTGCGCTTCCACCTTCAGCCCTATCGTCACCTAACATCAGGTGAGATGAAGGCCAAGCACTATTCCGTTGTGCATAAAAAATATCACTAATTATAATTTACAAAAGTATTATAATATTTTTTAATGTTAGTCTTATTGAAAAAGTTAAATTACAATTATTATGTAGCATCTTTTTAACGTTTTCAGAACGCACAGTTACGTAGTTGTATTTTCAATACTTTATACGAAAGTTTATTTAAATAAAAAATATTTTTTTCAATTATGCCAGCGTTAAGGAAATTACAAATTACCTCGTACAAGAATTAAATTTTAGGTAAGCATAGTATACAAGTTTTGGTGCCAGCCCTGGTTCGATGAAGGGTTAATAGAACAGTTAAATTAACGGAGCAAGTAGTAATGCTACTTAGTTTTAAGTATTTAATGGCTACCACATCTATACATCGTAAGTAAACTAGTGTATTGAAATAAAAAAGTGTGGGACCTTTTTAACAAAAAATAAAATTAAAATAACCCTTAAGTTGAAATGCACTTTGGATTTATTCTTATAAATCAGAATTAGGTCCCCAATTTAAATAAATCACAGTCCGCATTGTTTTTATAAAAAAAAAACAATTGCGCATTATATCTCATCACCGCTTGTCTCGACTTCGTACTTGGTCTACTTTTCGCCTCCCACTAATTTTCTTGATGACATTGTAATGAAATTATAATACGTACATATTTGCAAATTGGTTGCTAATGTCACGCCACCAGCGATTACCAATACAGTGTAGTTCTGGTTCTGAGATGTTCCGGGAAATTCGTGAAATTGTAGTAAAATCCTCGATGTTAATAAGAAAAGAAACTAAAAGAAGAAAATAAAGAAACAATAGGTGCAAAGGATTAATTTACTATTTTTTATATTTAAATAACCCTTATTTTACTAAAGATTAATTTTTTTTTCATTACTCATTTCAGCCTCCAAAGGAGACCGAATTCTTAAAAAACATAGTTTTCTTTTGCTAAATTAAAAAGGATAATAACTTACTTTAATGCTTAAAATAAAATACAAAACAATTAAATAAGGACTCATATTTAGTTTCTTTCGTTTATTTCTTACATTATTCAATGTTATTGCTTGTGAAAGTCAATTGTGTGATTTTTTTAAATAATTAAATTTGTAAACATATTTTAAACGGTTTTTGTACACATTATGATCGATACAGATTATTTAAAAAAGTAGCTTCAATGAGGGCTTTTCAAAGTGACATTAAAAAAATAAAAATAGTAACTATTTGCCTCACTAGATGGCGTTGATGGAAAGAGAAGTGTCAAAATTGGCTTTTAAAAATAAACGGCCTGTACCAAAGAGGCAAGTAAGCGCTCGCTGGCAGACATATGCCCAAAGAGAAACATCTTAAGATTACATCTGCCTGCCTAGCTGAGAACTCTTCGAAGCTTAGTAAAAAAATCACATTGACACATACATTTTTATAAACGCCATCTATCGAGCCTACAGTTTTTTGTCATTGTGAATAGCCCTCATTATTAGAAAACAATAGTCGAAAAGAAATGATCGCCCACATTTTTTCTAGTGGCATCGCCTACCAAGTATGTCTTCAACCCACTATTGACCCATCACACGTACAGATGTTCATCGACGGATGTTGACATCTCCCGCTGTCATTGTCACTTCGGTACCAGGTGACAGCTAGTTTGACAGCTGGCTGACAGCTCACGAGATGAGGAGATAAGTCGAAAGCTTAAACTGGACATGTCGCTTATCTGACGTTTTCTAATTTGTGACGATTAATTGATAAATTGTGTGGTAACTCAATTGTGACGTATAACAAAGGTTGGCAGTTCTATTCATTTTTACAACTTTAGTGTTTCTTTTTTATTTCAGATCACAATAAAATTGTTTGTCATAATATGTTAAAGTTTTAGTATTATTAAACAAAATCAAATTCTATTAGCCTCAAATCACAATATTATACAAAAATGTACCTATAGGTAAAATAATTAAAACAACAGTCCATTATAAAATTATAAATATGATATTTATAATTTTATAATGGACTGTTTAAATATTATTCCTATTCAATTCAATATAATAAATTCATATTTTATCACTTTTCTAGTACTTAAAAACGAACTCTATAACAACACACTATAAAACGGGTGTCTTTCAAATGTTTGAATTCCATAAAAGGCAAATCGTAGCAGGTAACTTATTATATAACTTAAAATTTTATAAGTTCATACCAAGGTTATAAACTTTTTGTAGTCTCACTTTAAGCATACATAGTTTTTCTTTACTCCTGGTGTTATAATGGTGAACATACAGTCCTCAGCAGTTTATCCTTCTGAGCATGAATCTCTAATATTGATCTAAAATGAATAAATTTATAACAATTCTTTGCAAAGTACGCTCGTGCCGATTCAAATCAAAACTCTCTGACGATTCCAAAGTGAGTTTTGATTATAAATTTTTCAGCTACCAAGTCTAGGTTTTGTTTCAAAATATTTTGTTGATGTAACATACACCAAGCATTGTGTAATTGTAATAAACATCAGCATTGTAGCAATATCAAAATAAAGCCTAATAGCGCTAACATTTAAGTCTAATACACGAGTTATTTGGTTCAAATTAAAACGCGACTTAAATTCATCTTATATGATCGTTTCAAAACTGAAATTGCTTGTCATTAGCAGAGGTAAAATGTCACCGAACAATACAAGAGCTCCGTTGTCGCCGCATGGTCGAAGGCCGTACGTGACCGTATTTCCTTACGGGTAAGACTTGGTGTACACAGAAGACAACTGAAACAAAGAAACAGTCTTTTTTATGTACAGCGGGGTAGTGCTTGGCCTTCACCTCACCTGATGTTAAGTGACGATAAGGACGAAGGAATCCTCATCACTGGAGCAACTGGCTATCATACCTCTAACTAAGAGGCTTTAACTGCCGGAACACAACAGTTTTTAAATTGTTGTTATGGCGTCAGACTTAGGTACAAAATGGTAGCTAGCCAGGCGGACTTAAAATAAGCCCTACCAACAAGCAAACCGAGTACAAATTGTACCCCCTGGGAATCGAACTCGGCACCCCTAGGTCTTACACGGGTGGACGAACCACTAGAACACAGAGGCGGTTAAAGAGTTATTAAGGACTGTTGGAGTCTTATAGGAACTTGCAAAAAGTCCACTATAAAGTTTTATTAATGAATGTGTAATTTTTCTCGAGAAAAAGTTATAGACGAAGATTTACATAAATAGTATCGATTTTCAATGCTTTGGTAAATTCAGGTAGTTGTTTTTCACTACCTTGAATTAGATCTCTTACAATAAATGAGTTTAATTTTATTCTTTAAGAACTTTTAAGTTTTAAATAATAATTTAAGATCAATCAATAGATAAAACGAGTCTTACGAGTATCAAAGCTACAACCAGTGCTTTTCTTTGTTTGGAATCAAGGTTGTTAACTTTAAAAGTGGGCTTGGTTTAGAACCCTCAAAATGTTAAGATAAATACGTACTTTCTATACACAGACACCAAAGTTATTAAATCTAAATAAAATGTTAGACAATATAGTACGAAAGCTTTAAATACTGAAAGCCTAACTACTATTATTATCCCGTAAATAAAAAAACGCTTTTTTGAATATTGAATTAAAATGAAGTATAGGTATCAGCTCTCAACGCGCTCACTAGACATGAAATAAACCACTTTTTAACTGATACTAGCGCGGTTTTATAGAAAGTACTTTGGTAATTACCAAGTTGGTATTTTTTTGATTTTTTATTTTCCCGACGTTTTGGCACCTTTGCAGCTGCCGTGGTCACGGGGGGACTAAGGCTGCTCGTGAGCCTACCCTCAAGCGATAAATTTATAAAGATCGCTATAGATCGATCGCGCTAGTATCCGTTAAAAGTGTTTTATTTCATGCATAGGTCAGCAGCCTCGTCTATGAATCTCATCAACATTACAAAACAGTGAGGGACCAGCCTTACAATGGTCACGCAACAACAAATATAATACACTCAATAAATTGTCTCTACATAAAATGTTTTGGCAATACCACGCGCATGCGCAGAACAATCTACATTCAATCACTACTGACCTAATTTTAAGAATTCGATTCAAATAATGTTATGAACTTGTTTGAGATTTATTTTTGCGGCTTCAGTAATTTTGTGGCGATGAATAATATCTTGATTAACTGAGATAGATTATAGAAAATGATTACATTTAAATCGATCAAGGCAACACCTAGTTCAATTATCAATGAAATAATCATTTTGAAATACTTTTTACTTATAGTATTTGAAGGAACTTTAATAAAGCTCGAAACAACAAGTGATAAAAACATAATAAACAATCAGTAAATTCCTTGTGATGAAGAAATTATCTACAAAACGCAAAAAACAACTCAAATACAGCCTCCATACTGCAATTTAAAAAAAAAAATGGACTACTTGAAGAAGCGCAAACCTCTTTTTTCATAAAGAACAAAAACGGCTGCGCTTAGTAGCCAAGCCTTAATAGAGCGAGGCTCACGGCTGTTACAAAACGATGAGTGTTCGCCTCGCCAGCCAATCAGAGGGGCAGCACGTGTTAGCGCGCGGGTCAGGGGTCAGGCCCGCGCTTCAGAGCACTCCTAGAGACGTACATCGCACTGCTTACATCAAAGTCTGTATTAAAAAAAAGATATTAATATTATACGCATGCATTCTAAATAATGTGACGGATATTTTAAAGAGTTTTATATGCATACAAGGTTAATAACCATAAAAAGGGACATCTTCGCTTTATAACCATAACTACTTAGCTCGTATTTGCCGATTTTAGACTACAAAGATACAAACAAAGATAATGTTATGAATGAGTCATACATAACTGAATACTTATCCTTATACACTCTCTAGAATGCTAAAGGATAACTGTTTTTTTTAATCATAATGAAATTGCTTTAACACGTTTGTTGAATTCCAAAGAAATCAAATATAAACATATGTCACTTTACTAAGCCGCGAGTAGGTTTTAATGCACTCTTTACATGGTGTCATACCTAATCATACACTAGAAGGCATGCATTATTAATTAACATTAGCATTTAAAAGGTAATAATGCAAAAATAAATAAATTGTAATTGCGCTTCTATGTTCTATATTGACCATATTGTATGAGAATACTTTCTTAAGTATAAAGCAATATTGAACGAGTGGCTATTAACGTTGATGACACACACATATACACACACAATCTATTTATCGATTATGTTTGTATAATTTACTTACATCAGTTTAAAAAATCCAGCAATAGCTTTTCAATCAAAGACTATCGCTAATTTTCGAACTGTGTTTTACGAAATGCGTTACTAAAATAGGCTTTGTTTTCTTTTCAATAGTGTTGCAATTACAAAGATGTCAATCTCTTGGACTATATCGCCTTAGGGATCGACGGCTATGGTGCGCGTGCTGGTCTATTGTTACCAACTTGATGAAAACGTGATGTAAGTTTTATAATAAAAAAATGTTTGAGTAGCTGAGAATGAGATTAGTATCACTCCTAATATACAATAGGGCTTTATGGTGAATCACTTGGGAATTGTGTAATCTTATACTGTTTGTAGATATTGTTTACAAATAGTAATAAATAAATGTTTTGTAATCAAATATTGTTACTTTCCAATTGTGAGTTTTAGAAATTGATTAAATAATATGATTAAAAAAATATAGTAAGATAATACAATACAAACAAACTGCCACAAGACTAAAATTAAATAATAACCATCACTATTGTTTACGTTTAATAACCTTTAGTATACTTATTGTATGTAAATGGTGTAACATTATACCCACTTCAGACTCGTATAAACGGTAATGACACTCATACAATACTTGAAAATATTCTTTGATTGTTATGATTCGAATTAAATAGGTAGGCTATTAGTTTTTCCAAAAACTTCATACCTATAAAAATAAAGATAAAAACAGCTTCAAAATCAAATGACTCTAAAAATTTTGAAATAATATTAAAATACGCATATCAATTTTAATAAAAAAACGTCTTTTGAAGTCGGGTGGGGCTGGATGGAGGACAACTTTTCTATTATTCTATCGAGTCATTTGATTTTAATTCATTAACGCCGGAGCGGTCGCTGGCGACCGAGACACAATAGATTTTCTATTGTGTCTCATTTTCCTCCGGGCGTTGAAGAGTTAAAGCTGTGTTTGTTTTTATTTTTTGGTTTTTGAAGGCGGTTTTTCTTTTTTTAAAAAGCATTTTTATTTTCTATTTTTTTGTGGTAAGCGTGTAATACAATATTTTCTTAATGCCCATAATCCCTTGGATATCTTCGAAGTCTAAGGTCCAATGCCAATGACATTAAAAGGACTACACTTATAGTATCCCTTTTAAAAAAAATATCATCTAATTTGGTTGATAAATAAAAAAGTCGTCAAGGTAACTAGTTTAAGCAAAATCATAGTATTTTCAGGATTACTTCAAAACTACTGATCCGATTTGAAAAAAAATTAAATGGGACCATCTCGCAAGAAAACTTAATCAAACAAAAAATAATCATCAAAATCGATCCATAAATGTTGAAGATACGCGCGAACAACGATAAAAAACATACAATCGAATTGAGAAGCTCCTCCTTTTCTTTAAAGTCGGTTAAAAGTGGAGATTAAGCTTCAGCCATTTTCAATGTTTACAAATTCCTTCATACCTCATTTGCATCTTCATAAAACAATTTATCGTCAACTAAAATCTATGTCTGTCAGAACTTACCTTTAATCCCGTTATCTGCACTTGACAAGCCCAAGAGGGCTTTAATTCAATCAGAGTCCCAAGATAGTTGGTATCTATTCTCGAGGGCGGGACGTCGACTAATAAATCGGCGCGCGCGCAGGCCGCCGTGAAAGATGAAGTGCTCGCTTAACATACAATGAGTTTGCACTCTGTCGCAAGAGCTGGCTTAGGAGTCTTAGGACAGTGTTAGGTGACAGCCCCGTTTGGTATGGCGACAGTTACTAGCTCAAGTTCTTGACACATACTAGCTCATCTGCACTTATATAAGTCGTAGTACATTTCTTGTTTTAACTATGTTCAGCGATTAATTCCTAGGCTAGCTGAGAAGCAATCATTTTATTAGCTGATAATGATACCCGGGCTACTATTGTCTAATTTTTTAAAATCTATCGCAATCGCTTTTATTTGACAGATGGATGTGACACATTGCTTCATTTCTTTGGTAAGTTTTTATTTGTGCCAAAAAGAAGCATCAATGTATCACATCCTGAAAGCGATTGCGATAGATTTTGAAATTAGACAATTAGCCCCCCGGTTGTTGTTAAATCGCCTATGATTTGAAATGACTTAAATAAAGTTTTTATCTATCTCTATTTGGTATATTAATTTACTCAGAGATCGGTATCAAGTCAAATTACTTAACTATTAACAGGTGTTCTAAGGTTTACACAGAGTTCAAATCTACAGGCCTGTTACATAAAAAACAAATGCGATAAGCGGACGATTTTACTCCGTGACACTGTTAACTCACGAATAAGGTTCGATATCAAGTAAATTGAACGACGAATTGTGTACAATTATCGGAATATTTTTTATGTAATAGGCCTTTTTGTAGTAATGTAAAATTAATTTAATTATAGCTTGAGAGTTCATATTTATTTAGAAATAATAAAGAACTTGTAGTGCGTTTCGCCGCTGGCATTTTCAAAACAAACATATGATACGAATAACAGATAAAAAGAGATAATCTCCAACATGACGATTCAAAGTCATTCCATATCTTGATAGTGGGTTACATTTGGCTTAAATTATGCTTAGTTACCTAACTAAAAGAGAGTAGAGTTGAATGTAAACGGAGCACAAGGCTAGTCGCTAACGAGTCTGGGTGTGTCCTCTGCACCAAATAACGCGGCCAACAATAATTGTGGGTGCAGTTAGGTGCAATATAATGGTGCAGCAGGCTATATCCTTGGCTATTGCTATAATTGAACAATATTACGGATCATTAATGTTTAAACATAAACAATAGTATTTTCATTTCCTTCTCCAAGCTATAAAAACAGTTATAACTGAATTGTAAATCCTTTAGAGTGTTATTGGATCTAGAATACGCTTATTTACTGTACGATATTGTTTTGACAGCTTAACATAAACAAACTCGATCGATTAGCCAATCAAAGGCACCATTTGCGGCGCTGACAATCAATTAAGCAAACATAACAACTTTTCGTTAGCATTAAACATCGATTAGGCATACACAAATTAAAAAGAATGAAATCAAAAAAGAAATTAATTACAAGCATTCATTGGAAGATTAACGACTGTGGACTCAGCCAATTATAATGTCAAAATATCACCTTGAAAGCCCGAAGGAAACATTGGAGGTGCTTCAAGCTATAATGGTCCCATTGTCGGCCAGATGTGGCCAAGATAATCGTGCCATGCGAAAATATTGCCTTTGTATTAATTACATACTTGCACAACGAAGATGCCAGCCCACAATGGTTAGAGGTTGACCATTTCTCAATTTTTTGCTTTGACCTCATCATGTTGGCGTTATGATGTTACTCATTCTTTAAGCTTTTTGCCATATTATTATGACTTTAATCTATGAACGATAACATTATAGTTAGTAAAATCACCAATGTACGTGATCACTAATTACGTCAAAGTTACTTGGGTGAAAGGAGTTAGTTCGTTGCAGTGTTACACATAAAAATGCATTCCATATCACAAGTCAGAAAAAATTTTCATCATCATCATAACAGCTCAGCCCATCATATTCCACTGCAGAGTAGAATTCAGGACTTTTATGCGGGTGGATATCTATTAACCATCTTCTAGCGAGTTGAAAATTTCTGAAGCGTTGTTAGAAATTCCTAACTAGGTTCTAAAATGAAAATTATTGGTACTTTCTCAGATCTAAGCTATGCCTCTTATTGCAACCGTCTGGATTAAGGGCCTTACACATTCGGTTAAAAAAGTTTTTATTCGCGTTTTAGAAATGTTTCAACCTTTGCTTCAAGTTTTTAGAATTGTTTACTGGATCACCTACTTCTGGATTTTATTCGCAATGATTTAAAAAAATGGGCTCTCAGTTCAGATGCACATGATGTTGCCATTATAATCTCCAGGCTTATCAGACGGGTTAAAGAGATCACAGTGTTGGACCGTTTTGATTTGAAAATTTGGAAATAGCACCTTTTCTGTTCAACGACACCACGTGAAAAGGTTGATGCTACTCTACTCTGCCGGGCGCCTCACGGTAAATTTAGTTAATATGTACAGTCACGTCTATAAATTAAATATGCATTCAGTTTAGAACTTTGTGACTCTATTGCTATAACTTTTTTGAACAGAAATCAATGACAAATGATAACTACAACAAAGTGACACAGTTCTACACTGTATACATAATTTTAGACGAGACTGTACTTTTAATAAGAGCCTCGACATCAGCCATTTTTAATGTGCCAACTGCTGGGGCACAGGCCTTCCATGGATAAGGAGGGAACATAACCCACAGCGCACAGGCCCAATGTAAATTAGTGGGTGTTAACGAGTACAAATGCAGCCGGGACGGCTTAACGTGCCTTCCGATGCACAGAGGAACTCGAGATAATAATTTTTTGGTGACCCATCCCATGACCGACACTTGCGAAAGTTGCTTAACCTCCGCAATCGCGGGGCCAGGCCCTAGACTACTGCGCCACCGAGCTCTCTAAATTAGAACCTTACATAAATAATAACCAATTTATAATTCATGTTATTATGAAGATATTATAAAAAATGTATGAGTAATGCGAAAAACTCAAAATTTTGCAACACATCCAGTTTCATCCCGGTATCATTTCGTCAGATAGTTGTGAGTTGTAATAGCACACGCGTATTAAATTGATGAGCCAGCTGTACCAAGAATGTGATTCTACAATGAAACTTACATAACGTAAAAAAACCGCAAGCAAGAATGTGTAGCTGTAACCGATGGTAGCGGTCATCCATTTAGTGGTTTTGTGCTGTCTGGCCTGTCAAACTACTGACACATATAAATGTTAAATGTAACTAACATCGCTTCGGAACCGTATTTGTTGAATTTCGGACTACTGCGTGCAATTTGATTTAATACAAAATTTTGTGTGCATGTATCATGTAATAAACAACATTTTGAACTTTACTATATTACAGGGACGCATAGAGAAAAGAATCCTATTCAAACAATGACTCTTTACTATTATATTATTATAGTAATTTTAAACACAACTAAAATTATTTGCCTTTGGAATTTATGCCAACAGAACAGTGTATATTGATGCATCAATCGCTGTTCGTTTCGTCTAAGAAGTTAATAGACTAAATATCTCCATTCTCCAACTGATTTATACTGCCGCCTGTACATATTTCATTTACAATGGACTTTTGTTAGTTTCGACGTTAAGTTAAAAGAGATGGGCGACGTTAAGTGGCCTTTTCAAAGGTCTTACAAGAGCATTTTGACGTTGGCTATAGAAAGTCCCTGTTTCAGTGAACGACATGATCGTAAACACAAGATGTTGTCTTTTTAAAGGACAGGTTCTGTTCTATTCGTTATATATAACCTAATAGATATATACTACATTATTGCATTTTACTACCAAGAGGAAGACAAAAGATTGTTTTAGTCTGAGAATTTGGCAATAACTATTACAAATTATTATGTTCACTCACATAAAAATATGTAAAAATCAACATAACTCTAAAATCGACAGCTTTGATTCTCAACAACCGTCAGTTCGTAGTTACTACAGTTTTCTTATGGACTGCTTCACTCCAACAGCAGTAGATTATCATAAATCAAGCTGCAGAATATATTTAATACTTAAAACTTAAATGTGGAACTGTTATCTAATTTTTACTTAAATAGTAATTAGGCAATAGGCATTACTTTCAAAATTAATCTCCCATGCAAAAGGAACAGGAAGGTCGGAATTAATTTTGAATGCAGAGTAGCCAAAATAATAAACGCTACGAGATGCCATCTGATAGGTAAGTGGTTTTCGAAACGCCCCCGAGCGGTCGAGATAGTATCGAATTGCGTACGCGCATGATGAGCGTTCGAATATGCGCTAGGCTGTCTTCACAGACTAACCTCGGAATACCGACACGTCACTTAAAAGAGTCTATATTATCTACGAAAGTCGTACCTTATCGTATGTGGCTCAAAAAGAAAAAGTGGAACATAAATCTTGAAAGCCTTTTAACAATAAAATCTTTAGTTGCGGATTTAAATTCTGCATAAGTAAAACCTTCTTACCATAATGAAATAATATGTTTGGACATCAAACTAAAAACGTACAGCTCATTTTTTTTATTTCTCAAATGTGCACAAGGTTTCATTTAAATCTCTACACACTTTTAGTTTCAAAACTGGTCTAGGAATCTCTGTACATCTTCCATTGTTTTTTTTTTCTCGGTGTTCGACTCAGTCGATGTGGACAAATCGGCCTAATGGATCGATTTAATCAATAGATTGCAATCGTATTCTTATGCGAGGAGTGCTATTAACCCCAATCCCTAAAGGACATGATCAACCTTGAATATGTGATATGATCATTGTAACTTTCGATCCAACAATGTATCGGACTTCGCAATTGTATCGATATGACTTCAAATTTATCGAGAACTTTAACATGTTGCTGTCACTTTTTATGTGAGTGGATATAAAGAGAGGAGGTAAAGAAGACTATGGTAAATTAAATTTGTTATTGAAAGTTTCAACTGTGGGTTTTACTTTTTTTATATCTAATGTGTGTATTCTATTTTTATTTTGAGATGTAGAGATAAAAAGTGGAATGACAAAGTTGGAATTGTATCAGTTTTTCTTTATTTAGGGTGTGGAAAATCTTATCAGGTATGACATTGCTACAGTCGTCTTTAACTACTGTGCTTTAAATTTTGCCGCCCTAGGACACAAAAAAGACTTTAATCAGTTTCGCACAAAGAGCAAATTCAATTGATGACTCATCGTCGCCGAATATTCCGTCGAACTTCAATCATTTTCAATGTCATCGGTCGATTATCTCCGTGATACGTAGAAAGCAAGGTCTCGGGATCGGTCAAGGGATAGAGCCTTCACCTCATGAGTCACAGCTGATATGGATCCTAACGACATCAAGTTGCAACACTGCAGTAATTATAACTTACGTGTAATATTGTTGCTTAACTATGACGTGTGTCATGCGGTTCGCTATTGATATAGATAAAGGCGAGTAGGCTGTTAGACTGATCTGCTACAGCCTGTCTGTTCAGTCAGCTGTGTATTAAGCTGGAATTAAAAATTCAAGGCTTACAAATCTAATGCACATCGATCATGGTAATGGACATTATTAATTTGATATTAAAAAAAAATATCTTTACTTAATATATTTTATTCTAAATTAGAAGTGTTAATTAATTGTATTTACAATAGTAAAGATACTTTTGTCTCCGAATTTCTAAATAAGAAACCCACTACACAATATAATTTGCTGTGTTTCAAAGAATACAGTAGCAAAATGATGAAAAAAATGATTATTTATCTTTCTCATGCAGGATCTATAACTGGCCGAAAAAAAAGTCTTAGAAAAAGTATTATTATTATTATTCGTTTATTCAATACACTTTACATACACATTTTTTGCACATTGCCGCACCACAAAAACTTCACAGGGTTTATCTGGGTGACGGCAAGTCGCTGATTCTACTCTACATATTTTGTTTTTAGGTAAATAATACAGCAGAAAGCTTAAAGTTTTATGCAGACTTTTTCTCTATGTAAACAAATCAATACCGAACTATTGCACTGTCCGGCAAATATATTTTTTAATACTTGACTATGTGCCGTATCTGATCTTTCGTAACGGCATAAGGCATGCATGAACAAAAATTCTTTGGCGTGCGGCCTTCGCGTTTGTGATTTGTGCGTCTTTAAACACCTGATAACGAGACTGACTATTAGTTATCTTTGAATCGCAATTTGTTTGGTGAGCTTCGTTGCTACTATCTGACTTTAGTGGGTCAGTAATTGATTACACGTAATCTACTTTGAGAAGAATAACAATCGACTTAAGCGATTGTTACGAATGTATTTGAAGATAATAAGAACCTCATCTCATTGGATGTGACCTTAAATGTAAATGGAAAAATAATGCATCTCCATGAATTTCAATTAAATTTATTTTATTAATATTTTCCAACAATACATGCTCATCTCATCATATACTCGTACGTTAAAAATTGTGTTATAAAATATTAAAAGAACATTTGAAAACGAATCCCTTCAGCAATTTCGATATGTTTGGTATATTTAAGTTAATCACAAAAAAATATCTACTATCTTTATTACGTTACAAATCTTGTCAACGCAAATTTTAACTGCAAATAGAGACCTTCACTGACAAATAATTAAATTATCATGAATAATCTAGTAGGTAAGCTTTTAACACAAGTAGCTCTTTATTAGTTTCTCGCTAACATAAATGGTATGGAATTGTCGTACATATCTCTGAATCCAGGATTTCACATATTTCTAGTGATAACACACTGGAAGCCATAAGATTGATTTCCCGTCAAAGCAGCATTGCGTCTTATAACTGCAAAAGGCGTGGCAGGTAAAAGCCTACACCTGCGAGTGTTTTTGTCTTAATATCTGTTATCATAGAGGGTATAACTCAATCGAACGAGTTTCTTCATAGCCTTAACGTATGACTTTTATTCCCTTTTTTGTATAGGTATAAGTTATTAAGTTACTGTTCTGTCGATAATAAATTTTTAAAGACGCTTTTAGTAATGTTAAATCTAATTTATTTATTTGAATAATGTATAAGATTATTTCGTAATCCAATATAACAATCAGTTGGCATTCCTTTGAGTCTTTTTCCATAACAATAATAATAAAACCAGTTTTTGGCCTCTAGTTATACCATTTCATTTGAATTGTCCTTACAGTTTTTATAAGTCATGCATGAACATGTAAATGATGGTTACACTGGTGGCCAATCATTCCTCATGATTTTATATTTTGTAGCTCTTATTTTTTTTACATATTTAGGTAGGTACAGTAGCCGGCAAACATCTTGAAATCGGGTGGGAATTGCACAGAACGCGTATTTCGGGTATACGTAGCGGTGAGGTACGCGGGCGGCGGGAGGGCGCGTGCTATTGGTCGCTCGCAAATGCACATGCGCGAACTTATCCCCACTTTGTCGAAAGATTGTCAAAGATGTTTGCCAGAATCTGTATCCAGTTAATGGAAACAATGAATAGTGTGTAGATAAGGGGTGAAATCGAAGTCATGTCAATCTTTAAAACTAAGAAATTGACCGCGATATTGATAACTGGAGGACAAAAATATCCAAAATCAAAATTCAAGGTGAAAATTTTGTCCCATAGTTATCGATATCGCGCTTAGATTCTATGATTGCCAGTGACTTAGGTTTCACCCTGAATTTCTAGTTTCTTCGATTGAATAGTCCCTCACAGTTTTTATTTGCCACGAACATGTAAACGAGATGGTTACACTGGTGGCCGATCGCTCGTCCCTCGCCTCGTCAGCGGAGACACGCATTAATATTCATCCGGATCCTTATCTCGGTATCTAGAGCTCAACTTCGAGTTTTTTCTGACGGTGCTGATGGTTAGCATGTGGCGTAAGTCAAGGCATAACGCTGGTCTGGGTTTGCCACACTTACACACCTAAACAGACGAATCTACATAATATTTAATTTGGAAAAGTCGGTTAATTCTCACTTGGTCATTTTCATTAAAAGAAAATAATGCAGGAGATTCTTTGCATTAACATTTTATGAAACTAGTTAGATATATTGATAAAAGAATGATGAAATTAAGAACCAGCATTACTTAATCATCAGCATCTTTTAAACCTTAGTCCTAGTGGAAGCAATCGTGTCCAGTTTACAAAAGCTTGTCAATTATCGTTACTACCTAAATAATCATCATAAAATATTGTGAAAAGAAACTAATAGGGCATTTACACGGGTTGATTTTCCAGATAATTTGCTAGTCGGATTAAATCGACCGGCGCTTTTTATTTACAATCGCTTGTAAAATCGAATCGGCATCTAATTGAAATTAAGTTTGCGATTTAATTTTACAGGCGATTGTCGATAAAAAGCGCTAGTTGACTAAAATCAATCAGCAAGTCGATCGACCCATGTAAATCCCACATAACTACACCGCTAACATGGAACAAAAACTTACATTTTAACGCATAATAAAAATGTTGCATCCTCTTAGAACAAATGTTTTTTCCAAGCAAAACATGACATATCCGCCGCGAAGCCTCTCTTGCGCCGTGTCTATCCACATGAAACTTATGCATAAGCGATCTCTTTAATTACGGGAAGACAACCGAGTAACGTGGAGGACCACCCGGGTAGGCCGTTTCTTGCGCCGCCACTGTATCGGGTTACAACGGGCTTCCTAGTAAAAAGCTTTTTGTTTCATTCCGTCAGTATACTAAGTGGAACATGTAAATTTTGTACCAGGATCCAGCACAATAAAATATATCATTGTGGTAGTTTGAGCGTTTTATCGTTTCCTATCCCGTTTATATCGTTTAAAAATATGTTAAGGAAAACAACACAATACAGACGCAACGGAGTTTTGCGAAGGCCGTCATGTGTCAACAAATTATTCGCAAATCAATCGCTTATTACGTAATTAGAGCTCCACCTCAAAAAAGAAATTATACTTATACTTAAAATAAAAAAAAAAACAATTACTGTCGATTCCAAAATATCGTAGTAGGTTAATGAAATATTAACAGATAATTATTGTTTTTTCAAAATATAATTTTATGATTCTCAATTATTATAAAATGTATGCTTAGTAAAAATGGTAAGTTTTACTGGTTCAAATGACATTAGTTTGTAAAATTCAATGATAAATTCTTTTTAAGGCCATCTCAAGTGCTATGATTTAGTTCGTCTTTCCTATATAGTTAAAGAGGATTTCTCTAGTATCGTTAGGAATACCGAGGCCATTGTGGTCAGTACACAGCAGTAAAGAGATATTGAACGAATAGCTTAAAGTAATGTTGCAGCTTTCACAAAGTGTATGATACAGTACATTGCAGCTTAGATCTCCCATTTATGTTTGTTTACGAATAAAATATGTACCGTTTGAAAATGAAATAATTATTTTAGTACACAGAAGAATATTGACATAAAACTTTAAGTGATATTCGTCCCAATTTTAAAGTAAAAAATATTAAGTACAAGTTTATTTTATTTTTTATGGTAAAAACTCAACTGTTTATTGTTTTATCACAGAAAGAAACTTAACTTTGCCATCTTTTTTCAAAAAGCAATTAATCATTAGTTTTAAACAGGTAAATGCCTGCAATGAGATGAAATCACTGTATAGAAAATTCACATAGATACAACACAAAATTTAATTAAAAGTGTGAACGCAACAATTAGTTTTTTGTACAGCACATCAATCAAGTGGATTAATCCCAAAACTGGACCAGCAAACTATCCCACAACATTGTCACAGATTAACTGTGACGTACTTCATTACACTACGAAATTAATTCTCACGGAGCCTACATTAAGATGCTTCGAACGGAGATGAGACCAGAAAGTTTGACACTATTTAAAACCTTAAACACTTGCGTATAAAGTCTAATAACTTGTATAAGAAAGAAGTTTTTTTATTCATATCTTGCTCTGATCCATCAGAGATGAGACCAGCAAGCACAAATCTTGCAACTCTTATTCTGGTTCTTATTCCTGTTGGATTAAGGTTTGTTTTAAGAGATGCTAAAGATGATATTTAACTTGTATCACCGTTGGATCAAATCAGCTGTCACTTCACACGGAGCTTTGCTTCGGCCGAATGTCGCCGCTGTGGCATATAAAGTGTACATGGAGATGTTAATACATTTTCTGAAAAAAAAAAGAGAAGCAACTTTATTGTGGGTAGTTTGTTGTTTATTTGCGTGGGACTGTAAAAATATTACGATGTTTTTTAAACTATCCCAAAAACCAAAATTAAATGCTCTAGTACAATATGTCATAAACTATGTCATAATAAGACGATAACAGAAATCGAACATTATCGTGGCAATGGTGTCCGTTTTTTACCTTAGAAAATTTGATTGCATGCATATTTGTTTCTTTTTTTTACGTAGGCTTTAACTAATTTAACTTTGAAACCCATTAATAATAATCCTTTATTTCTGCTATTGTGTCTGCTACAAAGTCAAGAGCTTATATTTATTGAACTTAAAGATTAAATCTTCTACTTACAAATGTCACAGACAGATTCATAAAGAAGCTAAAAGCTTCACCAATAACTGTAACAATCATTCTGTCTTTAAAAAGAATCTTCCGCATCGTCACATTCTTAAAGAATAAAACAAATTCACCACCCACAGAGTTTGTTGAATATTACTGAGAATGTTCTGAGAAAAAATGGGCCCAGAGAAAAAACTTTGCAAAATATGCCTTAAAGTAATAATTGATTATACTTAATTCAGTGTTGTAAAGTTTAATAAGATACACAATTACATTAAATTATTGGTAACTAGTGAAGAGGCTGACTTTTAAAATCATAGTTATCTTTTTTATTATAAAAAATACACTTGCAGGTTTTTTCATACGTCGAATGAATAAAATTCAAATACTTACGCGAACCACACTGGTAACTTTTTGTGCACAAAGAAGCAATTATTAACGTAGCCTCTGTCAACATGTGGACGATCAAAATGACCTCACAAGCTTAACAACCATATCATGTCATCAAAAAAAGGCGAACAATGAAAAGTGAACAATTTTGATGAACCCCGTACACCATAAATTGCGTTTTTTTGTGAGCGCGATACTTTTCGCGCTTAATTGGACAACCAAATGAGCTGCCTCAAATTGGGCGGGCGGCGACATCAAAGAGCATTTATTTATTGTACGGGACTCTTTTAATACAGATTAGAGTTGACGTTGCCTCAGATTACTTTAATGGTCCGCTTGGCGTTACTTCGAGTGTAAATAAATAGATATTTTTACTTGTATTAACAAGGGTATTGACAAGTATGAGAAACAAAGTGACGTTACTTTAAAATGTATACTTTGAATGCTGTAACAAAATTTGTTACAGGAATAAAAGTAATGAATAAATCTAATAAAAATATTTAATATTTTACATTTGAACAAAAAGACTATTTGGATGTTTTATACTCTTAACATTATTTAGTGAACTTTATCTACAGTTTTAAAAATATTTTGCCAAGACGATGTGAGTACAATACCTAAAATTACCACCATTATCACATTGCAAAATTATACCAGTTTCGACACATCAACTGGCACTTGCGCCACAATATATCGCTCGGAACATCTTATTCGCATGCGTCACTTCTCAAATCTTTGATATCTTTTATCTCGATCATGCTTGATCTCAGTGACCCTTGATTTCGGCTACTGTAGAGCACGAATTCAAATGTATTATGCCAAATCATATCTAAACGTGTTCACTTTAAGATTCAATTTAATGCAAATTGTGCCTCACGAACCCATTAGTTGTATCATCTCGTGTTAACGATTATAAATTAATATCTACATTAAAACTATGTCCAACAGTAACTAGCGGCATTTCAAAACGCTAAAAGCTTTTTAAATGTATTAGCGATAGAGAAAAAACTTGGCTTATATGTCGTTATTGTTTCAACGATTTAAATATGAGAAAAACACTGACATTTTACAAGAGTAAACAATTAAATAAATGTCAATCGGTTTTGATATATGGCGTGTGCTGTTTTAGTGTCAATTTTTCAAGGTGTACTCCTCAATCGATCATTACCTTCTATCCTATTAGTTGACATTTCGCTAACCAATATACAATAGCTTTTTTTCATTATTAAACTGTAGATAAGAAGCAGTAAACTCGTAATATTAAAAAGGCCCAACAAGCGATTGCGTCATTGTTGCTCGATAAAATAAATCGATATACTCTCAAGTCAAAATCAATAAAAAGAACCATTTATTTTTCTGCTCATTAGCTTTTTCATACCAATAATGAACATTGGGAGCAACGTATTGCGAATTTCGCTCAATGTTTCGAAACAAAAATCATCAGTCGAAAGCCATTAAGCTAATGAATGGTGAATATGGAGTAACATCCTGTGAACGTAGGAAGTCGGACCAGTTTCTGACTAATGTGGAGATGAGTCGATCTGCTCGGACGCACTTACCTGTCCAACGACATTGCATCACGAACGCCGTCGTTCTTGCTTTGATTTTACGGTTGCATTTACCTTAAACTTGATATCCCGCTCGAATTATCACAAAGTGCAAGGGCGACAGAAATGCGCTCGCACTTTATTTAGTGTAGGCAGGAAGGTCAGGTAATGGCCACTTAAACAGTAATTTTTATTCTGACGCCTAAATAGGATTACTTGAGCTGTCAACGGAAGTTAAAACGAGTTTTTATTTGAAAGATAAAGGCTTTGAGAAGTGAGATTGATAATAATAGAGTCTGATTCTTCCATTCTTTAGCATTATTGGGATGTGATCAATGATTGTTAGATATTCTCGATAGTCGTAGTTTACTGACTGAAAGAACAAAAAAAACAACCAATCGAATTGAGAACCTCCTCCTTTTTTTGAAGTCGGTTAAAAAGTTAAAATATTATTAAGTGAATTAAAATGATAGTATTCTTTCAATTTAGATGGATAGTTTGCAAACTTAGAGACTCATTTGATAATGCCTGAAAAGAATACAATCTTAAAACTTAAAAAAAAGCCAACTGACCCAACTTTTTTGGTCCAAAAAGGTTGATTAACCGACCTTATATTATTGCAACGGCTTAATGCATACTAATATTGAATATTGAAGAAATGCAGCAGCCGCCGCACTCACGATTCTCGCCTCCTTATTATGTGCATGAATAATTTGTTTCCATTTGTGATTTATGCATTATAAAGCAACCATGGAATGCACGATATCATATCTAATAGATGATCTATGCGCCTGCCGTGTACTGGCTTAGTACTCTAGATGTAGTCCACGACTTAACAATGTTTTACTGGTCAGTACAGAATTCATTAAGTTGCCATTTACTCTTATATGTTATACTTTATTGAAGCTTTGACAAATAAGTTTTCAGATGCTTGTTCAATCAATTATCTTGTTGTAAGTTATCAGATTTGAATGTTCTAAGAATAGCGTTTTCTTAAAGTTTTATTCGTTAACTCTTCAACGGCCGGAAAATGAGACACAATAGAAAATCTATTGTGTCTCGGTCGCCAGCGACCGCTCCGGCGTTAATGTATTAAAAAAGTTAATAGTATTAAGGCGATTTTTGTTGTAATAAAAAATTAAATGCTGTTTACAAAATACATGTAGTTACTGCCAAAAATGTCATAGATTTGGTTGGTGTTTATACTTATTAATTTGTAAAATATGTAATATTATGATGTTTTTTTAGTTATTGTGAAAAGCGCTTTATGCGACAAGATTCTTTTAATTTCTTAGCAGAAGGATAAAAAGTTTAGCAAAGTAATGAAAAATAAGGCGGAAACAATAGAAATATAACAAACACACCAGTAACACAGTAGCAACTCAAGGAGAATTCAAACATGACAAAAACACGAAACAACTCGCGTACGTACATTTATTCATTATTTATTATGTTCTTGACAAACTACCGAGTTACACAATAACAATAAACTTACCTACCGCAAAAAAAACTAGTTGGCGGAATGTGTCTCAAAATTAGTTAAAAACATAAGTACTTTGTCACACAAACCACAACATTAATCCAGCAAGTGAAGACCCTTTTTTTATAGTAGGGGGAATGCGTTTACGCATCCGAGGTATGTGGGACTCGCCGGAGCACTACCCACTAAACCCCCAATTACAGCCCGCACTAACACTCAGGACCTACGGGAGCGTGGTGGCACGCACCATGTGGTCCTGGTGTTAAGTAAAGACCCTACTTTAAACGTAACAATTGGCGTGATATGGTTTATTTATTATTATTTCTGATTTATTATTATTTTATGGTTATTATTTCTGATGCCGAGCGTACGTACAAGCGTGCTAACTAGACATAATATGCACTAAATATTCTTGAGTGGGCGAGATGTGTTAAAAGAATAATAAAAAAGATGTAAGCTGCGAACTATGAATTGAAACAATAATAATTACATCCACACATTAATATATTCATTGTTGGTGGCTCACACTTTGCCAAATAAGAATGCTTAGGAATAAACCGACAAGAAGCTAATTTAATACTTAAATAAACTAGCATATAACTATAATTTTCATACTTTTGAGGTAACAGATAAGCTATCTCTTTGTTTTTTTAATGATTAAAATCTCCTTTTTCTTCTTCGGTCACTCCTTTTGGAGCCTGGTCAGCATCATGGCTATCTTGATTTACGAGGCCCCTGCCTAAAATAGTACCGATCGTTGTGGAGATCCTTGAGAGAAGCCTATACCCACTGCTGGGTCGTGCGGCTGATATGATGATGATGATGACGGCATCCGAACCAATCAATCAGGTTCTACAGCCAGGATTTTTTTTTCTTTGCGATTAAGTAATTATTTAGTATGGTGTAGGTTTACTTTACTTTAGACACAGAATAACTATACATATCTACTCTTTAGTACATCATACTCTTTAGGTTCGATTGTTTCTTTTGTTTGTTTGGTTTCTAAGTTACAATTATAATGGAATCCTGTTATTGGCCTTAATTGTAAAATTATTTAGCGTTTATATTTTATGTAACGCTGTTGGTTTCGTGAAATAATTAAAATAAAAAAATAAAGAATGACACCTTCTTCCAATGCTTGCAGGGGCGTTCGAGATAGTTACTTAGAAACATAAAAGCGAAACTAAATGAGTATATCATTGACGACAAACTTAATACGAGATAATATACTGCCCTGTTTACACCTCAGCAGTACTTCCTTATAGAGGTAGATGAGAGGCGCGGAAAAAAAATGTCTAATTACAATGACTAAGTCGTTTTCCGAGTAATCGTCGCAGATCTGGTGATACTTCCCATTTTTAGTTTTTTTACAGAAATTAAAATAACTGTGTGAGTCACTATTTCTTTGTATATTTAGATACAAGTGTTTTTTTCATTCTGAGTAAACGCTCAAAAGTAGCAAACTGTTGTTTTGTTCTGAATGGTGGCAGTTTTTGATGGCTACTCTATATTTCAAACAAACAATTATGTTACATTATTATAATGTTTTCCACCGGATTGTGTTTACACGTCAAAATACGGTTTACAGCAAAGGAATACAAAATCAGATTGCATAGGTTGATTCATTTTAAATTATGTAAGTATCGCTTTGTGCATAAAAAAAATTGTATCTTTTATAAACACAATCTTAAATCAGCAAATTAAGATAAAGTCACTTTGATTAAAAAAAACAATATGACATCTTTATCTTTGGTTGACTGGATGGATTGCTAAACCGCCCAACTTTAGGACACATAATGAAGTTGCTCAGACGCACGTCTCATAAAGCAATTTGCATAACCCACAGAAATCACTTTCGAAAGTTGTAAAAATCCGTAACTTAAAGTTATAAAAATCTGTTACTTAAATAAGGACCTTACTTAAACCCCGCTCGTAAACGTTATTTGGCAATAACCACAAAGTTTTCCCTTACTGATATTTTTATTTGGCGTTTGATTTAGCATGGGACATAACGAATGTCCCGTTACAGATAAAAGTGAACATCACCGTTTTATTACGTTTGCCATTATAATCGTCTTCCTTATAGCCATTAAAAAAATACAGCTAAGAGATTCCCAGTGGCACACATTTTATGAATGTCGGGGCTACAAGAAGAAATATAAAAATCGCATGATTGTCGGCTTTTATACTTTATAATATTTTGCAGCGGCATTAAATTTAATAATTATGAATGTGTCAAATAAAACACTCTATGCAGTTGACTATTTAACCACCAGAAATAAGATAACTACTGCTTTTTTTCTGAAGTAGATTTAAGAAAATTCTTCCAAGTTCCACTTTGATCAAAATGTCTATACCTAAGTAGTAACACATTATCAAACTACAAATCACCCCATCACACTTCTATTTCATTAATTAGTGTCTGTATGCAGCACAAAATGACTCATGATACTATATTTAGAATCCAACTCAAACAAACATGATTATAAAAGAAATCGTAATCCTTTTCTCGATTACGCTATGACATCAGATCGAACTTACCAAGTTCGCTTATTCGGTACAATTGCGAGCAAATAAACCGACTCCAAATTATTATTTGAGACCAGCCGGGCTGCAACGACTTAATTATTGTTATTTCGACCGCACCGCCATTCGCGGCCGAATAATTGCCGAGGTATCATCTATAATCTTTGTAGAACCATAATATTTTGTATTAAACGGGCCACTCGATTTTTTCTACGGCCTTGCTTCGGTTACTTAACCATTGATGTTTTAAACAGCTCTCATCAAGGAAAGTTGCGTAAGATTAATGACATGATACGTATAAATAATGGACTTTTAATAATCGCTACTTTATATCGATATCGTAATATATTTTTCTATTATTTATTTACTTTTTGGATTTACTCGTTGGATGGCACACCTTAAAACGTACGTAACTTCTTTACTTCAGATTTAGTACTGGCTTTAACCCTTAATTTCGTCTTTATGGCATTTTGTTTTCCGTGGAAATTTTGGAATAGTAGCCCGTCCTTCTTCGGAGTTCAATATTTGTCTTTGCTAAAATTCATCAAAATTGGTCCAGTAAAGTTATTTTTGCCAACTACTTATGGATAATCAAACGAACTTCCAGGTGCAGTTTTTCAGTATTATATTTTTCACGTCAACCATTTGTACAGAAAACACGGAAACTTCCTTCAAATTAACTCTAAATTCACCAACTTTCATAATGGTTGACAATAAAGTTACGTGAGCCATTTGCTCTATTGTGTTTTAATACTAATGCGTATTGATAAGCTATAAAGGTTAAAAAGGCCTATTTTAAACTAGTTTTTATGGTCTTTAGAACATAAAACGTCAAAAGGATTTTGTTATCTATTGACCTTTTCTCGACAGGACTATTTTGAAGGTTGCCATAACCTAGATTTATGTGGACACGTCACAATCACTATATGCCATGACATGAGTAAAATTTATTATAACCATTGATATAAATTGATTAAACAACTATTGTCGTAGTAAGAACAAATCCATTTTCAATTTATTTGGTATTAACAAGACAGGAAAAAAGTGGAACAATTGGCGGCCTTATCGCTGAAAAGCAATTTCTTCCAGGCAACCATTTATTTACACAGAACAGAAATAAAAATAAGGAATGGGCAGTTTATGGTGCTTTAAAAGTAGGAACAAAAAATACGTTCATTAATATATTTTTAACCTAATTTAAGAATACGATATTTTTATTTTATTTCGTTAGGAAAACTTACAGCTGTGAGATACGATATGAATATGAGTAATTACAAAATAAGTAAATTTATGCCATTTACAAGTTTTCACTTATGGAGAACTACATAAATATATGTATATAATATGATATATATGGATAATATATAATAATATAATATTTATACATGTATCTAGTTTCCCACTTTCAACATTATAACGGTTTTAACCGACAATGCAGCTTTTTCAGTTAGAAATAGATTAGTGAAGTTTTAAACTAACTAATAATTAATAAAGTTATACCCCGAGGAATCAAACGTATACTCATAAAATATTACAAAATGTCTGATCAATATCCAAAATCTTCTGCATAATCTGGATTCAATAAATTAAACAATAAAAAATATAAAAATATAATTTGCTAATTTTGTACAATCGGGAGTCGTTAATTACCCATAGCATGTTCAGCTCTACTTAACTCAAAATTTAGAAATGCCTTTGTATTTAAAAGTATCCAATGAAAACAACATAGTTTGCAAAAAAAGCCAATGACTTTTTATGCAATTTATATTTTTATCTACCCAAGTCCTGACATTTAACCATATATTTTAATGGCTTATATCGCAAAATCTTTTTTATCATATTACACAACATATAGAATCACTTTATGAAATTGGCATTGTATCATGTCATAATTATGGGTGGGAGAGCATCAAAAACAATAATTTAGAAGTTGAATAACACAATTATGTTGTTCACACATTCTTGCTTTGTGTTAAGTACCCATTGGTAATGAAATTAAGTTTGTATTGTATCCAAAAGGTCACGGTTTAACTTCCCATAACAAATTCAGTCTTCTTTTCGTTAAGTGTGTATAGAGCTTTATTTAATTTATAATGTGTAATGAAATAGTTGTGAAATACTCGTCTATAGTTTCTACGTACCCGTTTACGAAGACGAGTTTTTACAACTAGGAAAATACCATTTCAGATTTTTTTTTATTTAATTTATTATAAACACAGCACGATACTTGTGGAGTAATAATGATTCCTAATGCTATATTTTGAAAAAATATAATAATGTTTTATTCCTAATTTAAATAAAATGGGGCTTTTATTAATTTGAACGTTTTTTGTAAAACACTAAGATTAAATAAGATATATAATACGCAATCGCAAATTCGTAACGTGCCTGAATTTATGGGTTAATAAACTCAGTCGTTAACTGGGAATATACAGGCCATTAAAAATGTACCGATCGCGTAATCTTATGCTTGTACGTTTTTATTGTTTTAATAATGAATAAAAAGCGATCGATGTTACAAATTACGAAATCAGATGAATCACCTATTTATTGCTTCTGGAGCAGCGAGACACAAAGGGCTTGCGAACATTTGGCAACAGTTCAAAGATCACGCAATTAATTCTCGATGGCCGATTTCTAGAATCGGATCTGAGGGACAGCCTCACGATGCGACTAATCCACAAGCGATCTCGCAACAATACCATGAAATAATTGCTCGCAAGCAACTTTGTGGTAATCGAATGAATATTTGGTGACGTACAAAGGTTGCGCAATCCGATCTGATGGCGATGAAATTAGCTTCTTGCAACTCCATCTTATTATTTGTTAACAACCGTTATTACTTTGTTTCGTCGATCACTGTCATTAAGTGGCTTGTTGGTCCAATCCTACGAACATCTGTTCATCAGGGTCATTCATAGTTTTCTCTGTTTCAGAGTACACGAACCGCCGCCAAGCTGTCTACCGCCAATGGGATCGTCCCAAGCTACCACGTCCGAGCGCTAATAGGTAAGTCATGAATATGATTAATGAACCACATCAATGCATTGACATTCGGTGGAAAAGCGTGCATAATGTGATAATAATAAAGGATATCAGAAAACGTAGGCCAAGCAAGAATTAAGAACATGCTTTGCTTTCTAATTTCAGTATGAGTATGATACTTTTATTAATATTTGATTATTTTTACAACTACAGGTAGTTACATGCTAATTTGTAACTAGATAGATTTGAAACAAAAAAAAACACAAAAACGTTTATTGCAGAGCCAGACCATACAACAATAGTGTTGCAAAGCCATAATATATTATGACAAGAGCAACCATCTTCTTGGATGAAAGAGCTCGGTGGTGCACTGGTTTAGCGCCTGGCCCAGCGATTGCGGAGGTTAAGCAACGTTCGCAAGGGTCGGTCATGGGATGGGTGACGAAAAATTTATTATCTCGAGCTCCTCCGTGCTTCGAAAGGCACTTTAAGCTGTTGGACCCGGCTGCATTTGCAGTCGTTAACACCCACCAATCCGCATTGGCCCGCGTGGTGGGTTATGGCCCGTCCTCTTTATCCACCCATAAGGAAGGCACAGCCAGCAGTGGGGACATTAAAAATGGCTGATGGACAACCAACTTCTTGCTTCAGATTTGAAACAATGTTCCAATGTTTTAAACACAGAACAAGGGGGGAAATTTTATTTCTTTGTTCTGTGGTTTAGAGATTAAATTCATAACATCAACTTTACATAGTGCCAGACTTTAATACAACCTAGTCTCTTTTATTATGCGTATCATGTTTCATGTGTTATGATGAGCGGGTCATCTAACCGTAATTTATCTTTCGAGTAATCTAGTCATTCTGTCCGAGTGAAACATCAGCTTTGACGATGTATTTAATGCGAAAATAATTCCGTTACTGTAACACAATCTGGGTAGATGTATAAAGGGCGATGGGTAAAGGTATAATGGCTACCAGGGCTTATTATAATAAGCGTGGTGGGCCGAGAGCTACACGGTTTGACCCCAGGCAGCGATTAGCCCGCTACCAGGCCGTACTGGTAATACCTAGAACATGATACTCTGGATGATAGAGACGCTAGATACGATATTAATGGCATAATGGTATTATATAGATATCAACCTACAAAACATGATGATATCTATAATATTGTATGTATGTACTTTTTTAAATATATTTTCCATTACATTAAGTTATGGAATTGCTGTTTTATATTCTGATATTTTGTTTTCAAATACAACTGTTTTTTCGTAGAAACGTCTTCCTTATTTATTGACAACTGCCAGCGATGGTACAAAAACGAAACGGTTCTGAGCTCCAAAGGTACCGACTGACGAACTGGTGAAGGTCGGTGAAAGCCGCTGGATACGGACAGTGCAGAACGGTCGTCATAAAGATCCTTGGGTGAGGCTTATGTCTAGTAGTGGGTGCCGATATAATAAATATCCAAAACTATTCCAGCCATAATATGCCTGCTCTTGTGTACCCTGTGTGACTGTACATGGCGTTGCGCATTACTACACGGTCGATATAATCACCTAGCAAATGGCCGAGCGGTGAAACTTCCACTGGAATCCGTAACATTTTCCACACAAATCATGCAAATTAGAATAATGTTCGACGCTACCTTATTATTTTAACAAACACATGCCTAAAGCTGTTGGGTGAAAGTCAATGTCTTTGCAACTTTGTAGAGTTTATCTAAGCTAAAAAGAGAAGATATATTACTAAACTTTTGATTTGTATTATTTTTACACTACTTACCTCTATATTAATTTGACTCTATATAGTTTATTATAGCTGCATCGGTAAAAATCAAAATTTATTAAAAGATAAATATTTAATTAGAAAGTGGATAAGCGCATCGCTCTGGGATTGTGGCAGTTAAGTAACGTAAGCAGTGGTCATTGGGAGATGGAACACCATTCCATAAAAGATCATGCGTGCTTCTGAAGGCACGTTAACCCGTTGGTCCCGGCTTCGTCTGCAGTCATTAACACCCACCAATCGGTATTTGGCCCGCAAAAGGGGTTTGCCATTTGACATTAAAATAGCTGAGGAGTTACCAATTTTTTTGTAAGTCATGTTTGATACATTTTTAATCTGCATATTGTAATAAATAATTAATTTCCTAAAATTGAAACACACTTGAAAGATTTATTGTGAGTGGTGTGTCGTAAATTATATTTGTTTTAAACTGGTACATAATTTGACTTTGCGCCTGAGGTCGCCATCTTATTTTGACACACGCTCGTCTAATGACCTGCAGACATGCAACTTAGACTAGATTTGTAACTAATATTAGACCTGTTTTAGGCGCAAATTATATCACTGATTTCAGAATATTATTTATGACTGGTAATCATAAAACTGTATCATATACGTACGCATAGATATTATAAAAACAGAATATCTATTCTATTCAATATTACGTTAGACCACATCTCTAACTTGACGGCTGTCATTTAGGTACTAGAAACGAATGCACAAAATAATTTTATTCACAGTACGATTTCTTAAAAAAATTACTTTATCAAACTTTCTGGCTAGTTGGTCTATTCTTCGTTCAGATTTTTTATTTATAAAGAGATTCAATACTATGATTGACTTATTTTTGAAAATTTAATATTATATATTACTTATTCTTAACAGAATATAAACATTTGCTTCTGATTGCTAAGTTAATTCGAACGTACCTATTTCCCGTCCTTACTCAAGAAGTAAACGCGTTAAGTTTAATTGACATATAGCCATAAGCCCACATAATCTGAAATGCTAATTTTATGCCGGATCTAATAATATAGCACATTTCAGATCATTAAGTACGCTTACAGAATAACAAATAGGAAGGCCTAAATGATCAGCTTTAATTTACTACCGTCTGTAGCTAAAAATATAATACGAAACACTAGCGAGAAAAACATATTTTTTTATTGAAAGTGCATGTAACAGCGCCCACATTATCTGTATAAATAGTGGGGAGTATTGTCACTATAATAGATATAATAAAAATATAGATAAAATAGTAATGGTCATGTTATAAACATACTTTATAATCTTACATATCCGTGAGAACTTAACATTTTGAATTTGTCCATAATAATGACAAATTAAACCTAATAAATAATAATTACTACACTGCCAAATAGCATTAAAATAAATAAAAGAACCAAATAACTCACCCCAAACAAAGCTTTTTAGACATTAAACAACAAAATATAGAAATAACTCCCTAATTTGGTCAACAGACTCTACTAGCCTTGACAGTAAAAAAAATAATTATGCAATTAATCTAGATAAGAAATAAAAAAACGATCTAATCTAATAATGTACCCAAATTATAGTGCTTCAGATCATAATCATAGACCTAAATGGTATAACAAAACGATTTACGTGCGAATTTATTTAAGCGTAAATAAACTTAATTTATTCACCTACCTATGCATAAATTATCATGAAGATTGATTATTTGTCCAAATTCATAAACCTTATTTTATTGGTTATCGTTTAAAATAATAATAGACCTTTTCTACCAACACTTACTAAAGGTATATTTTTCGATAGCCTTGTCGCATATTTTCTTTAGTACAGCTATCAAGATGAATTATGAAAATTTTATAGCTTATCATTATAGGTTATTCGAGCAGCATACTGTCAATAGAAATCTTATTTCAATTAAGTAGGTCTTATGTATTTCCCTAAGCAACATAGTTGGTTTTATTCAGTTTCATTTTGGAAATAATGAATAGATAAATATTTTTGTACTACATAATTATTATTGTTATAGAAGAGACATATAAATAAATACAATTTTTACATGACATCGCAGGATGATAAAAAAAACCGTTTCTTTTCGTCAAGATTACCACACCCATTAACAATAGTTAGTTTCAAATGTTTCAACTTTATAAAAATAAAGTTTTCTTCACAAGCCCATTAAAATATATTTAATTATTTCCAATTAGATGACTTGTTAAATAAATTAATTGGATAATAGGTACTTGACATTTTATAAAAAAAAATATGCTAATTGTGTGTTATAAAGATGCAAAAGATTTTTTGACAAAGTCATTTCACAGTTATTTATAATAATGAACAAAATAACATTATTAAGTACAAAAATCGTTATGTTAAGTGAAAATCAAATATGCAACTAGCCACCTAAATTGAAGTAGTCACCGTAGTAGTAGTTCCAGTAGAAGCGATGATTTTTCGACAATGTCATTTCACATTTAAGTTGCAAAAATCGTTATGTAAAGTGAAAATTAAGTACGAAACTAGCCACCCAAATTGAAATAGTAACTATGGTTGAAAGTAGCTAAATTGTAGTTCCAGTAGAAGTGATGGCCTGTAACAGAAACAAAAGAAGCCCGGAGTTAAAGCGCTAATAGAATATAAATTATAGTCAGCTTTCAATAAAGAATTTATTAGACTGCGCGTTGCAGTGAAATTACCACAGATTTCACTATCCGATTGTGAATGTAAACTATAAATATGTACAGCACTTTGACAATGTAATAAAATAACGATTATAATAGGCAGACAGACTGTATATTGGAATAGTATTTAAAACCCTAGCTAGATATCATTTGGATGGTGCAACGCAACATCACTGCTGGGGTTTTATCACTTTCGAAATACTTAGAACATAGAAACTAAGGCCAATTTTTTAATAATGCATACTTTGGGCCTATTTCACAATCTCACAAGTTTTGGTAAGCACGTGTATCTTCTGGTTCAATTTGTAAAATATAGAAACAGTGAAATGAAAAGTCAGTACAGTCGGTGAGTGTAATTACCTAAAATCTTAACCAAAACTGCCTACTTATTGTCTAACTTTCAAAATCTATCGCAATCGCTTTCATTTGACAGAATGGATGTGACACATTGCTGCATTTCCTTTGTAAGTTTTTATTTGTGCCAAAAAGAAGCATCAATGTATCACATCTTGAAAGCGATTGCGATAGATTTGGAATTAGACAATAAGCCCCTGGCCCTTATTATCAACAAATATTCATGTTTGGCTTAGCCTGAATGACTAAGGCAGATTTTCACATTGATCAATCGACATAATTACGTTATTTTCTGGGTGGTTGATGAACTGAACATTGTTTTCTGAGTAAATTGTGAACTGGTATTTTGATGTGAGCTCTAATCTAAGTGATGTGAAATACTAGTTTTTTTATTTCTAGAGCTAACACTGTATAAGCTGTTTTAAAGCGAGCTTAAGCTCCCATTCTTTATTAGCTTTACGAAATAATCCAGTCGCGTAATAGCAACACAACAGACAGAGGTGCTGCGCACGCGCAAGTTATCAAACAGCGCCGTGAATCACTAGCCCACTTTCGAGCAACACATCGAAAGCAACGGATCCATGGCATTTGCGGTTTCCTACGATTGAATATTGCGCGGTTTCGCGCCAAGCCGCGGCCGACGCAGTTTTCTCGATCAAGTTACTGTAATGGTAAAATTGTTAACATCGAAGTATTGCACCCGAACGACAAGCAATTTTCATATTACTTATATGGTTTTCTTGTCTTACAAGAAAACCAGCAATTTTTTTAATAATAAAAGACCTTCAGTTCCCGTAGATCCTAGAGGCCTAGGCCCTAGAGTAATAAGGGTAACCCTAGGTTTACTTCTTATTACCAAAATTGTATCTTTCAAATGCTAAGTATACACTACACATATAAACTTGCATGATAAGAGAGAGAGAATGTTAGAGTGAGAATCGCCTAACATCATCATCTAGCTAGACAAAGAATCATAAAAGCGTAATAAAATCGTTTTAAAACAATCTACTAGTACCTAATCAGGCGTGAAAAACATGTGGTATAAATGTACTGAACTGAAATGAAATGAAACTAGGTACTCGGTGTGGAGTTATTTGAAGTTATTTGCGCGGCAGCTGGATGCTCACCCCTGATCCCGCATTAACATTGAACACGCTGATGTGCGCGAACACGCTACTCGCATGCGCACGCATATTTGAGATTTCCTTTCTGCGTAAGTACGGCACTTACGTTCAACAGTTATTTGGAAATGCTTCATCTGATCTTGGTATCCTGTGTGCGCATTCTTTTTCCGCTGTGATCACATAATAATATATTAAAGTTAAATTCATAGACATCCCAAAAACTTTTGGACTCCCACCTGAAACGCGATTCTACAGAATTGGGGCATTATAATTATATACTTTTGTAGAAAGTACGAATATTTTCCTTTGTATTGCTGACATTTGTGTAAAATTAAAAACATGGTCGAAGAATGAAAATAAAAGCACCTACATGCAAACATACTTCTCTCCCAATGCCTCGGAGAATTTGAACTCCATGACATTTAGCAGTCAGCATCCCTAACCACTATGCCAGCGGCTGGTGTTAAGTATACTTATCACATTTTACTATTGATTCCAAAGTGCTGGGCAGTTGCTGATAGTCGCCGCAGGCCCACGTTGCTTTAAAATATAGTGTTTTCTTCAGGAATAAAAAAACATCTACCACAGTTGTACTTATGATATTATCTTCTTAGATTTCCACGCGTATATTAAAAACTGACAAAAGCAAAAATGTATTCTTTCTTTATTCTAAACAGATTTTTTATTGATTTCACTTTTAGATATAGCAGTGCTGCAACAACATCGCACGTTAGAACTTCACTACGGTGGTGTGATTACCAAAAAAATATTGTAAACAACACCTCAGTGGTGTCATTCAGTGGTGTCATTCAGTGGTGTCATTCAGTGGTGTCGTTGACAATACACGGATAGTTCATATTTTTGTATATTATTAAGCAAACCAGTAATCTTACTACAAAATGCACAGATTACCAATGATATTATTTTCTCGGTAATATAATCATTCCTAATATAGTCATCGGAAGCGTCATACCTAATGCAAGTGTAAAGTGCGTTTACTATGCAAATGGCAGATAAAAAAGCCCTTAAGATAGTAAGTAGCCGCACGCATATAAACTCGCCTATTAAGTACCCAATCTTGTCCAGTTCACTAGTATAATAATTGGCCGATCTGCTGGCTTAGTCTAGATATAACTAATCAAGTCGTTTATTATTCATTTTATGTGGTGCTATGCGTAATGTGAAATCGAAGTGTCTCGGAGATTTTCTGCTTATATATTTTAAAGTTTATCCGTGTTATTACAAAAGATTTTTAAACACTTTTTAACTAAACACGTGTTTAAATGCTTTCTTTTTCTTTTTTCTTTCCGTTTTTTCTCCCAACTACAATGACACTTGTTTTTATTTACTTGTTAGTTTGGCAGGGCAGTCGTATTTTTTTTTTTTTTTTTTTTTTTTTTTTATTTATTATCAGACACAGTGTAATACATTTTTTATTTTACAAAAAAGTACTATTAAACCTCTAGAGTTTGAGTATAGTACCTGAGAGATTCGTACACGTAGACAATAAGTGATACCCAAGTGATTGTTAATTTACATATTATGTTAATTAATCTAATTACATAGCAATTACATATTAGGAGATCGAGCATGGTTCTGTCAGTAGGAAGCATGAAATTTCATTGTAATAAGGACTCTAATTATTCTTACTAAAAATTATTTCTTTTTTGTAATAGAAAAAATCTAACTTCTCGACGCATAGGTATTTTCTCTCCCTGAACTAGAAAAAAGATGTTTTCATCAAATTTTTCATTCCCACTTTTAGAGGATTTCATTACAGTAACAAGAAATTGACTTATGTTTCTAATAAAGAGTGAATCGTTTCTATATACGAGTATGAAGTGCCAGACGACAGAGACACTTAGTGATCAGCTCACCGCTCCAATTATGCTAAATAGACGAAGAAATCTAGTGAAAATGCCGAGAAAACTGAAACTAGTTTATGTACTCTGTTTTTGCATACGACAAGACTTTACGGTATTATTATTTGATTATTAATACGCCTCTACTCTTCTTATTCAAAATTATTGATAATAGATACTTTACATAGGTACTTGTTTTGTTTAAGAATGCACAGGTTTGGAAAAAGTCGTATTTTGATTGCTGAGCAAAAAAGTTCCTAACACTCTGTCTTTTGCAAAACGTAGCTTTTACCTTTTTTATTACGTACATAAATTGTCATAACTTATCATGTCACGATAAACTCTCAAATCAAAATCTTCGGAGAGAAAATTTTAAATTGTGATTGGTAATGGTTAACATTTTGCCGATAAGTGAAAAGTAAATGGTGTTGGACGCATTTACGAATAAAAACTCCATTCTAATGGAAACTTTTATTAATGGGATAAAAATGTCGTTTTCGTCACTCTATACAAACAATTGAGCCATTAATGTTACGTAACAGAACCAACTTGTCACGAGGAACAGAACCACAAGACAAAGATGTTAAAAATCACGAACCACTCACGCGTAAAGTGATTGGAAAAAAAATGCAATTTTCTTTTTTTTTATCGGATTATAAAGCGATTTACTGGATTCACTTAGTTTGCGAAAGGTAAAGTGACCATTTTCTTATGATTTTACTGATAAGCTGTTTATGTAGGTTTTAGAATGTACGCTCCGGAAATTATCAGAAGAGCTTATTCCCTTCTTTTTTAATTAATATTTGATATGCAGTGATTCTTGTAAATTATGCTGTTTAAAAACATTTCATTATTGCTGATATCATGAAAAACTAAATTGTTGTTTCAAGTCGGGTTTTTTTTACTTTTTGATTAAAGACAAATGAATAATGCACGTATCGTTTATAGCAATGCCTTCACAACTTTAGTTAAAACAAATGAACCACGTGAAGCGATTTAAGAAAAACATCAGACGATTGTGAATACAGATCAAAACACTGATACGTCAAAAGAGTAATTAGGGAGTCGGATATGAAGGTATCACAGCGCACCTAATGGTAGCGCGTGCGCTTATAACGGGCCGGCCGCGGCGCACGCGCGGAGAGAGCATCAATTACCGGGTCGTGATCGCTCCCGCACTACAACCAATATAAATAAAACTGGCCGCCGCACGCCGCTACCACCAGACACAGCTTCACAGTGGCGCAATCGTAAAATGCTAGATCAGAAAGGCCACCGGTTCAAACTGCTTATCTTAGCTTTCGGCGCGCGTGCCTCAATTACCTCCCAAATTTCGATACTTATTGGCGAATGTACACATCGAATGATGATGTTAGAGGAGTCGTGACACTCGTGACTCGAATTTGCGGGTGACGCTCGATCATGCGCTTCAGAGATTGAGACTTTACAAAAACGCCCATCGGAGCGCGCTGCCGGTTGTATTCTTTATTTTTTCACGGCGCGTCTGTCCTATTTTCCCTTTCCTAACAATGGCCTCGGTCACGCACTGGATTGATAAAAGCCGATTGATTCGCTTTCGCTTCCTCGCGGCGAGCCGGTGACGACACGCGGCCCTTGCGGTTGCGGCCAGACGCTGTGAAATCAGCCTGAAAACGCTTTGTTTTGGAACAAATTGCCATTCCGAACACCTAATAATGCATCACTCGCAATGTACTCCCTGATTGAATCGTACGAAGAAAACATTCATTGAACCATAAAGTAACAGATTTTCTATGTGCTCCTTTTATGAGTTTGGGCTACAGTAACGTGAGTCGTGAATCCTATTTCTAATGTAACATAAATGAAGGGTTTTCTGCTTACGTAGTGAGCAGCGTCATTACGCTGTATTAATTTCTCTTGAATTAAACAGTTGGTATTAGAAACTACAGAAGATCCCACAAAAATTCCTACACATAAGTTAACTGATGAAATTCTTGAATATTTCTGTGGTATTTATAATTATTTAAAGAGGTAAGCAAAACGGTTATGCTTCCTCGTAACTGTGAATACAATTGATTGTTTCTAGATTAAACTTATATCTTAAACTTCACCTTTGAACAAAGCGGCTCCGGTAATGAAAGCCATCCATCTAACCTTCGACTGTTCATATCTGAGGGCCTACTATAAAGAAACAATCGCAGTAATCGAACGATGTTCGTCCTACTCATGCTTTAACACATTATTATCTTGCTAGCAGTTATTTTTCTATCCCTCGGGAACTGTACTCTTTTTCAGGATGAAAAGTACCCTATGTACTTTTTGTCCTCTGACAACTTGTATGCAAAATTTCATGATGAGTGATTGAGTATAGTCAAGACGTGAAAGTGTCAAACAAACTCACTTTTGCATTTTTAACATAAAAGTTAAGATTAGATTGTATAAGGTTTAAAATTAAGTAAATCGAACGACGAATATCGTTCGACTATCGCCGTTCTTTTTTTTGTAATAGGCCCTCTGGAAGCAAACAATCGGCTCGCGACCGTTGCGTTATCGTTATACGGCGAACGCTACAAACAAATTCAATTAGGATTAAGAAATTAAAGTTTTGCTCAAAGACGCCGCTGAGTACCGCGGCCGAGGTCGTTGCCGCCTCGTATCGAATTTCGCATAAAATTCCAACGGAACTACTGGTTTTTTGTCGCCAATTTTATTTCGCCTAATCAATAAACCATACTACTGATACCATTTTTATGTCATTAAAAACTATTTCTAAATGTCGAACATATTGTAAATATATTCAATCTATACCATTGTTAAAAGGGTACCTATTGATAAAAAAAGCTATTGATAAATTCAGTTGACACATGAATAAGTAGTCGAGATATGAGACCGAAATTAACTACAGGTTTAATACTTTAACCGAAGCACGTAAAAAGACTTCTTTTAATCGTGTGAAAACACCGCAACGGTCGAGCGTCGTAAGCGTGTATGATGGCTACTACATTTCTCGGAAGGCATAAGAAAGAATATCTTTGGGCCACCTTTGACACTCGAATGGGCTTCTCAGCCCATAGTGACAATCAAGGAGTTGCTAGTTATGCGCACGAGTTGAGTTCACACCATTAAAAACTGTACATTTTATTTCGTGAGCTCGTTGATAGCGTTACGAACACTAATATTGTAGCGAAGTGACTCTTCTTTTTATTTTACTTTGAAATTTATTTTAACGAGGGCAAATTTTACGATGTGAAAGAACAGTATGAAATGTGATTTCTGAAGTGAAATTATTATAATAAAAATTTGAAGAAAAAAATAGCCGTACTTTTATTGTAGTTATACAATTATTTTGTCACCATATTATCCTCTTTCTCTTGCATGTGTGTACAAAAAAAGTAATATTTAATTTTTAAATTTGAGATTTTTGCATTCACAATGCTATTTTTATACAATAATTAATAATATACTAGAAAAAATACGACTCGCACCAGATCAATACTCAGACGGGAATCGAACCCGCGACCTTTGGATATCCGGTCCAATGCTCTGACCGCTGAGCTACCGAGTAGTGACTCGGTACTCGCTGAGTATTGATCTGGTGCGAGTCGTATTTTTTCTAGTATATTATTTAGTATAGTAATATTTAAGTTAGTTCATTAGTTTTTGAAAATAAATTATTTATTGCCTAACAATTTGACTTTACCATTGATTAAGTATGAGTTTATGTTAAATGTTAAATTTGTTCATTTATATAATACTTAAATTAGATTAAGTAATGTACTTACTCGCAGATAAACCTGCTGTTACCTAACTAACTTTTTAATAATAAATAAATAAATAAAAAAATTAGTGGATGGAAATTCAAATTCAAGTCGTACTCTAACTTTAATAAGCCCTTAGCAAACAAGTAGCACCACAGATTATATTATGAATTCCACTGGAGAAATGCATTTTAAATGAAATAATAACTCGCTGCCACCACTCTGCAGATTTGCCGACAGGCAGAATTCCAGAGAAGTGGAACTAATGCGATGCAGTACCGTAAAAATGATTTCCAACACGATCGAAAACGTTCACCTGTCTACACGTTTATTGAAATTATTACACTTATGCTTTTATTTTAATTTAATGTAGAGCATGATTTCGCTGCCGGTAAAAAAAGAGAAGATCGAATGATTTTTGCAAAATTTAAAAGTTTTCGAAAAGTTAAATGAACACCTAACGTATTCTTGAAAATGAATTAAAAAAAGGAAAAAAGTACAGCTAGGTTTCTATTTACTAGAGAATAGGTCCTTGATTAGTGCATCAAAGTATTTACCACAATCGAATGAAATATTATTTTAGAAAAGAAAAGAAAAGAAAGAAAAAGTTTACTTCTAACACTTGAAGAATAGGAATTCAATCATTTCACTTTCACGCTCCTGATACTTACGTCGCGCTACTTAATTTTTATTAATCAAAAGAACAAGGAAAGGCATTTTATTTTAAGAAACTCCCCATACTGCAATTCTAATCCACTTTTTCTAATTACAAACAAATTATAAATACCCGCCGACATCACTACGATGTTACAAATAGCCGCTAATAAAAGCAGAGGGCGGACCAACTACTTTTCCCCTGGTCGAGTTTTCTCGCGGACCGGTCACATCGCTTAGCGGAAACTGTCGATTTCATCTGTACCAGATGATTCCCCTTATCAAATTACGGGTTCTAGCCGGACAGTGAAAATTTTCCCACATTTTCTCGTTGGCCAGATGATATAAATCAGTTCGAAATTGTGGGTTGCGCTCGCGCCGCTGCGGGCTCCTAATAGTTGGTTATTTGTGAGTTTTCACTGGAGTGTTACGCGCCGATGGACTTGAACCTAGGTTCACCTGAGGTTTGTTCTGCTCGCAACATTGTACCTATACTTTTAAATTATCAAAATTGACTTCAATTACGGAAAACAGATGAATCGCTGATAGTCATCATAATTACAACTCAAACTGCAAAGCCTACGTTTAGGTGTGTTTGCATGGCATACGTAACATTCCCGATGCTTTAAATGCAAGTTAATCCACTGATATCTTATGTTTCATATTATGAATTTTGTCTTTATAGCTACATTTTTTTAATATTTAAAATATTTCATAATCGTCTTACAACATAAAAGTAGTGTTTTGTTTTTCAAGATAATTGTTTTTTATTGTAGTATTTTTGTTATTGCCAATTGTCACCACACAACTTCTAACACCAGTCAACTTTAATTACCATATTTCATATAGGTATATGTAAAAAGATTCATCATCTGTGCTTAGCAGTTAAATGATGATCCATTAAAAAAGTATACGCCAGTTAAAAAAATAATTGCAAAATAACCATTAAAAACTAGGAAAATAGTAATTTTCACGAAACGTGATTATTCATCATGCCAACATTTAAGTACCATAATTTTAGTGACATTTACATATCACTCGACAAAACTGCTAAAAGAAAGTGCTACATAAGTGAAAATCCACAAAACACAAGATCGTCCGTCGACTAGGATCTAAAGTGAAAGTAATTCAGCCGTGAAATATTGTTACAATTTCGTGACTTAAATGCCCCAATAAAAAAAGTAATTATTATTACACAATACGAATACTACCTGTCCGTGACTAATGTTATCAATTAAAAATCGATAGTGATCTTCGCACTGCGACGAACGACTCAGAAACCCCGCTGTGTTTCACCCATTGTACGGTTTTTATTCGGACCTTGCGAAACAATTACTTTACAAAACCAACTTTAGATTTCGATTGAATGAAAACTTGAATGAAAGCCTACAAAACCTTTTTAATACATTTCTTCACAAAGCTGTAAAAGGAAAATGGTTGGAGATGATAATTCAAACTTTTCTATTACCAAAAACATGACTTATTTTTTTATATAAGTAAAAATTAATATTGAAATAGAAAGTGATTCATTTGGAATCTATAATAATGAGAATCTATGATATCCCACTGAGTGTCGTCCCTCGTGCGTGTCCATCCAATATCGTAAGCTATGCTTTATTCTGGCAAAAGCTTTCACAAAGTGAAGTTACATAAATGAACAGACCTAATAGCTTTTTACCCTAAAGTTGAAATAATATTATGTACGAGTAATATATATTATCGGGCGCCTTATCAGATTCACTTTTTAATAATGTGCAAATAATAGAGATAAATTGTTTTAGGACTTATACGTAATTAATTGCATAAAACCAACCAATATTAATCCTGATCATAAAATGAACAGGGCTGCAATAGTATAGATCGGTTATTCCGATCGGGTTTATTGCGCATGGCCGCGCAACCTGAACCCATTATAGAGGGCACGACCGCCGCCGGCGAGCTGCGGTGCTCGACTAAAGAAGTGACGGTCGACCCTGCGGCGCACGCGCAACTTACAAGTAGGGGTGAGAGAAACGGGACTTTTGTATCTAAACCAAAAACTGTTTTGATTCTTTAAAAAATCAATAGATTCGGACAGATTTTGCTTGTCAGATATTTGGTGCTTAAGAGTTAAAAGAAGAATGGTTAAGTGATAAGCAAGCAATGAACAGCAACAAATGGCTAGAGCTTAAAAAGCATGTTAACAACTTTATTTATTCATTATGATTAAGACCTATTTTGTTTTAATAAAGTAAGTATAATAACTGAGTCCTTAATATCAATCGTATCAGCGATGTAATACTAGTTTTTAACCGACTTCAAAATTTTTTTTATATGTATGCACACCGATTACTCGAAGGCTGCTGAACCGATTGAAATGATTCAAACGTTATAAGATCAGGTTTTTTTAAATTGGTACCATTTTTTGAAATTTTGAAATCGGTTCAGGAGTTTTTAGGAAATCTTGAAAAATACTATCGTTTTTGTTACCACTTTATATGAATTCAGACGGATGTTCCACTATAACTTTTTGTTTATAAACGGATTTCAATTATTATTTTTTGTTTGAAAGAAGACAAGTTAAGGATGATACCATATTAATTTCAATGACATTGGATTTTAGATCTTGAAGATAGACAATGAAACTCCTCAAAATCATATAGTAACTGTTTAGTGATTAAAATATTGGTAGGTTTATGACAATCAAAAACAAGTTAGGTCAAAAACGTTCTAGACTAGACTTGAACTGTGAAGGCCAAATGGAACTCCTTAGCAACAAACAAAATGTGGAAATTAAGTTACTAAGGATAGGTATACCATTGTAAATGTGAAATATTAAAACGTATCATCGCTAATATTATAGGTAACATATACGATTGACAGGAATATAAACTAACAAAATAAAAAATGTTTCTCAATTAATGAAACTTTTTGTCGTTCGCCACGCGTAGACCGTGCCAACCCTTAAATCTGTTCTTTTCACACTAGCCAATAGGCGCAGACGCAGATGCAGAGTAAGTATTTGCACAAAGCCCGCCGCCGCCCGCAGCTATCAGTGTCATTCGCAGTACCGTATTAGTTTCGCGTTTCGCATCACGAGCCGCCATCGTTTCAGTACCTTGTTTGGGTTCGGTCAAATTTTCTATAAGACTTTTGAACTTTCAATCAGTTTAAGTAAAGCGGGCCATGGCCTATCATATATAATAATAATGTTTGATTCTTACGATTAGAAAAAGATAGCATTTTAAAAGATTGGAACTATTTTAGCCATTGATAACAAATGTCATGTCAGCGGCACGACATAGACTGCTGGATTGGAGATTTGATATAGGCCTCTTCCGAACAACCTCAACATTGACGACAATGACGATACCTATTTACTTTAGCCATTAATTAAAAGTAGTTTGATATATAGTTTGATATTGAATTGACATTTTCAGACGCTAAAACTGGTTTAACAAAATCGTTATTAGACCTTCAATCAATCTAACTTAAAAGCCTCCTCTTTAGTTGAAGAAGTTTCCTCCATTTCTTATTACACTTTTGGACCTTAATTGTTTGTTAATTACATTTTGAATGAAATAGCAAACCAAACAAAGCGGTCTAAAAGGACTTTCATAACATAGTCTTTAAGTCATTTTAATAGAATGTTTATATCTTATAACTTCATTTAAGCCTTCCGTCGTGGAGCCAATCAAGCTTGAAATATTGAATGACAGCAAGTATCTATAGTATTCCGACTTATCTGGTCATGTTTATGACTTACCCATTTACAAATATTTGAATAATAAGTGTTTTGCGAAATCACGACGGAAGCAAATTGCTGAATTGCGAAAATTCTATTTTCTATATTCACAAATTAATATAGAGACAAAAACTTTCATCACCTTTAGTTAAAAAATAGTCCTGTCTATTAATGCACATCCAAAACTATTGTCTAAAAAGCTGCAGAGTAAATGTTTATTATTAGGTACTTATAGTGTAAGCATCTGCTAAGGACATGGGTGAGGGAACTTTATGAAAATCTTTAATCTGAATGAAAAATGAAAATTTGAAAATTTTATATGGGTGTATCGACTTTTTTAGGTTGAGTCAAAAAACATTTGAAAAACTATAATAGTCTGTACCAGAGTGATGCGAGAGGCGGGTCGCTACTTTGTAAAGCTTGAAAATTTCAGAAATAAGAGGAACAAACAAGGTTCTATATGCAAATTCAAAGATTAATTCGATTCAAGTTAGAAATAAACAAGGCTTGCATGTAACTTTCAATATTATATGCAACCGATACAGCAATAAAATAGATGATAGATAATAATACTTAATGCTATGAAGAAAATCTAAAATTAATACAGTAAGAACGTCATTTGTTTTACTTATGTTCATAAATACGAACATTAAATATTTTACACTTATCGTGATTATAGTTTAATTCTTCAATCCTCAATCAAAGCTATGTATGTATTAGAATGTATTAGTCGATAGTCTTCCTAAAATTAATAAACAAATAAAAAGCTTAAGAGGTAACACCACGGTCAAGAGAATTGAAAAAATCCTATAGAAAGTTGATAAAATCGACGTTTCGCAGTCGCCTGTTTCCTCCTCCAAAACTAGGTGTACCGATTAAAATACTTTTATGTTTTCCTTTTTTTTACAAATTAATTATTAAATAAAAGAGATAGTTATCTCCAGAACCATAATAGTAGATTGTTATACGAGGGTCAAAAGGAAGCAATTCCCATTCGAGATATTTAGACGCCTGAGCATAGCGAGGGCGGCTATAGTTCGAGAATGGAATTGATTACTTTTACCCGTGTTAAACACTCTACTTTTCATTTCGAATTTCAGGAAAGTAAAAAAAGTCTTAGTTATTCCAAAATGTTTATTAATAAAAACATGTACCTACTTAGTAACTACATTGGTAGACCTTATAATTATTACCTAATACCAACTTACCTTTAAAAACCTAGAAAAATCAGAACAATTTGCGAAATTTAAAGTTAAATTCATGCTTGGAATATTCACAGTTTGATATAATTTATTATGATGACAGATTTGGCTTTGTTGGATACCTGTAAAAGTTAGAGATATTCTTTGGTATTTGATAAGACGGTAAGTCCATGGCAGATACTCTCCTGAAGTAGTTGTTTCCTGTAGGCGAATTACAGCGTAGTTTTATTGTTTCTTTTATTTTATTTGAACTTTTTGTTTTAGTTTTAAACTCGTTTTTAGTAAATACAAAATCAACACAAAACTTTAATACGGCACACACAGCTCAAAGTCACAGAGTGAGGTAAGTCTCCCTCCAATATTTTATAGTTTTTCTTATTTTAAATTTGGAACACGTCAGGTCGCCGGCCGCTCCGCCCAATGTTTTTAATTTTGCACTGGCTGTTGTGTTACCATTTGTTTTTAACTATTGTAAACTTTTTCATTGCCAAATTCAGTTCTATTTTTAAATTACTTTTCCACCCTAGGGTGGAACGAAGAGTTTTGGACCCGCTGCTCAGTTCAAATATACATCACTTTCCGAATATGAGGAATGAAAAAATATTGCCTTTGTTAAGACATCCAGCTAAGATCAAATTACATAAAAAAGCAAAACATAGGAACACAGCTAAAGCATTTCTTTATTTTTTGATGCAAAAAGTGTTTATATCGGTATAGGTTGGAGGAGGAAACTGGGGACTACAAAACGTTGATTTTGATCAATGAATTAAAGATCTTTGAAGTCATGTGGGACACCATATTCAACTTGTTAGGCGTTAAGCACCTGTGTTAATACATTCACGGCTTATTTTAATATGAATGAGGGAATCTAAATGCCCACCGCTCGGTAAAAAGTGGTTAGCCCCTCTTTGACTACTTCGTAAGTGTTTTAACGAGTGTTTTTATATGAGCTGTTGATCACAATTTAACGTTGAGATTAAACGATTAAATTGTAATGTAAGTCAAACAAATAGAAACTATTAAATTATTGAAATGCTGATAAAAAAGTGTAAATAAGATGAATATAATATAACTTACGCAACAAAACGGCAGATGTCGGACCATTATGGCACAGCACAGCAACCGTTCCGCGTAAGACATAAAACCTAGTGCAAATGCAAAATATAAGTAAGCCCTATAGTTCACACTATTAAGCTTTAAATGGTTCAATATTTTGACACTGTTCAAACGCATTTGGTACAAGAATTCTGTCATTTGTACTAGATATACAATAAACTTTTACTGACAGTAAACTTGGTTATAAAACTAAACTATGGCTAGTACAAGAATTATTTTTATTGATTTGCCCATAGTAGTAACAGGCACGTACAAAACAACCGTATACACGCAGCTGCAAAAATATTATGATAATTAATACAGAAAATAGTTTTTTCTGCATTCAGTTATATAACGTTTGGGGAAATACACCGAATCGGGCAATGGACGTATTACATTTTCACTGAAAACTGCTCACAAAGAACGTTTCGAAAAACCGTATTCTGTGATCGGGTTATAACCCAGCAAAATACAGCGCGTGGGCCGATCCGTCCACATTTCTATGATGTATCGGTCGCGCCAACCGACGCCGGCTCTTACGAAAATTCCCGCCAATTTGCATACAGATATTATCCTGCGCCTGCGACATATATTTAGAACCGTAGTTCGATATTGTTGTTGCTGCTGACGTTATTTATTGGCTACTTGGGTAATGTGTTTTGTTTACTGTAATGTGTTATTGGAAATCTTACTTTACACATAACGGCATTGTCTGAATATACAAATTTGATTTACGTAGTAAGGGGGTGGTATGAAAATGAATCCTATATTTTCCTTTTTAGGGTTCCGTACCCAAAGGGTAAAAACGGGACTCTATTACTAAGACTCCATTGTTCGTCTGTGCCTGTCTGTTTGTCACCAGGCTGTATCTCATGAACAGATGATGTATTTCTGTTGCCGCTCTAACAATACTAAAAACAGAATAAAATAATTATCTAAGTGGGGTCCCCTAAAAACAACCTGTTTTTTTTTGGCGTTTTTTGGTACGGAACCTTTCGCGCGCGAGTCCGACTCGCATTTGGCCGGTTTTTTATTTATCTTTCGCAAAACTGTAACTCAATATTTTTTTTTTTAAACTACAACGAAATTTTGATAAACGGTAACCAACATACATAATACAAATTAAATGACCTTTCGAAACGAATACACAATCACATGAAGAACATTAATTACGACTTATATTTTCATAATAGTTAATATCAACAAACTATTGTTAGCGTTCGCTAAGTATCCAATAACGAAATTACTCAACTGTCAAGATAAACGCGAAATTCAATTAAAAAAACAGTGTACCGGTAATTGTGAGTGACCTCCTCAGACAAAGGCATCTGGCGTTGCAAAACATCAGCATTAGAATGTCATGCGCGGTGATTGATGGGCTGCGGCTGCGTAGGCGCCGCGCGCCGCCACGTGCGCTGAAAGCCTTTTGGTGTGCGAGCGCGTGTAGCAGGGCTTTTAGTTTCAAAAAAGTAATAGCGCCTGTTTTTCATGTTGCTGTTAAGGCGAGGCCAGTTCACGAAATTTACTCTTTCACTATGTCTTTAGAATAAGGTTGAATATTGCATAACTTTAATTGACGCTCTGCCAAAAATTTTACGAATTTTAGTACATTTTTATTGATTTCTAAAATACTGGATCATTTATTAAAAATGTATTCGGTTATTGTGTTAGATCGATAAAAAAGCTATCCTTTTTGCATAAAAAATCATATCACTGTCGTTAAAAATTACGAAATCTGACTATTTGAAATTTATTTTTATAAGTTTTTATGGTGTTATTCGGGATTTTTTTGCACAGTTACCATGCCATTTTTCAATATTCTGTTCGTTCGGTTAATTTGCTTCTTTGTTTCTTTTTCAGTCTACAGTAATTTTTGTGAAGTAGAATTTTACATCAGTTCTTCACATTGGATGTTCAAAAATCAGACTTTTCATCAGATCGTGAACTGGCCTCGCCTTAACACCTACTATATTGAATTAAATTTAATTTAATTATCTGTTGAATAAGCTAATTGGGACTTTTTTGGAACCTGTGAAATAGCAAATGTGAAAATGGCTCATAATAAACTAAAACAATAGCAAAAGTATTGTACCTAATAGAAAACATTGAAAATTTGAAAATACTACAATTTGCATTACAAGTGTTATCATTATCACTTTTCCCTTGTAAAAGACTTCAACGCGTTTTGAGCTTGTTAGTTATGTTGCTCGTACCTAGCTGTATTTTATTTAAATTTGCTCAAACTGAAAATCATTTTCTCTATTAGTCGCAATCGGCCACTTACCTAAAAATAATTGTACTATCTACCAGTGGAGAGGGGTGAAGTTATGGCAAAGGTAAGCCGTTCTACAAAAATGTTATGATTCTGTATAGTGGATCAGTGGGGTAAGATTTCTAAAAGGTAAGTCGATGGGTATGGGTAAAGGCTTGTAAGGACCCTTCGCCACTGCTAGCTACTTATTTCATTTGGCCTAGTTCGAATATAGCGTTATTCTTATTGCAATATGTCTCGTAATGCCATGCAGTCATTCTCCAGTTCCGCGAACTAGTAAATCAAACAGCAAAGGTTCGTTATACAATAATTAGCATGAGCCCATCCGTTGTCCGAAGGCCCACTTGTGTGTAATATATACTGTTTCAAATTTAATAGCGAATAGAAGCACGCGCTGCGCACGCGCCGCTAATGATCTATTGGGTTATTCTCAATCGCTTAGTTGTTTTATTCATATTATTATTATCTTTGACAATAAAAGTGTGATGATTATTGTTAAGTAATAATAATTTTAACATCTTAACTATTTTCCGTATTTTTTTTGGCTTTTAATAAATATTTATTAATTAGTTTTTAAATTATATCTTCATTTATTTTGATTACATTTAGTACTTTTTATTCAATACTTTTTCTATGTACCTTCCCACAAACATTTCTTCTAACAATATTTAATAAGAAATCATATACGAGTAATATATCATATTATATTAAAATACAAATAAATCTTGAACAATCAATAAAACTTTTTCTCTAATAATTGAAAAGCAAACTAAAAGTATTAATGTATTTAATTGTAGAATTAAATAAAATTAAAATTAGTCGCAGAACAACCCACCTATTTCATCTTAATGACGTTTCGTTGCACGCTGTTGTTACCCATCCATCTTTCAAATGATTTTTATTAACCATTCATTCTATTCAGTTGTATCTCATAATCTTGTATTCAGAGATCGCAGCTATATCACCTTGTTTTAAAAGCATTTAGCCTTCACTGTTTTGCTCAATCAGTTATGGTGGAATTTTCATTATTTATTATCCTCATTGTTTCTTTAACGTAAGAGTTTCTTCATTCATATTATATTTTTAATTTAGGTCAAGGGCGATAATTTTAATCATTTATTTTTAAAGCAACTTGTTTACTTTTCTTTTATAGTAAGAATACAGAAGATTTCCTGAGATTTTGATTAAATGTGATCGATGAGAAATTCTGCCAACATACAATGGCTGTTCGAAATGTAAATTATGATACGAATATTTTTTCTGAATGAATAAAAAACTTTATGAAATATTTATTTATAAAAAAATAAAAAAAAACATATTCACTTCTCAAGCTTACGCGCTCACTAGACATGAAATAAAACACTTTTAACGGATACTAGCGCGGTTTTATTGAAAGTACTTTGGTAATTAGTTGGTATTTGGTTTGATTTTTGATTTTCCCGACGTTTCGGCACCTTTGCAGCTGCCGTGGTCACGGGGGACTGTAGTAGTTTCAGTAGATTCTCTCTTTTTAACATATAAAATTAAATTAAAACCAAACCAAAATTAAACTAATTAAATTTGATAAATTTTAATTTCTGAACGTTCTAAAAAATTCATCGCTTGAGGGTAGGCTCACAAGTAGCTTCAGTCCCCCGTGACCACGGCAGCTGCAAAGGTGCCGAAACGTCGGGAAAATCAAAAATCAAACCAAATACCAACTAATTACCAAAGTACTTTCAATAAAACCGCGCTAGTATCCGTTAAAAGTGTTTTATTTTATTTCAAAAAAAAAACATTAATTTTATTCACGGACAAAGAAGCATCATGAAAAATTTTATATTATAATTCAAAGTGTATTAATGTGGATAATCAAAATGCATTATTTTCTACATATCAAAGAAGAGAGTATATACAGAGATAAGAGTAGAAGATAAGATGACAATCATGTAGCATTCATTTCAATACTGATTTAAATACTAAACGCTGTATAAATAGTGTTTGGTTTTCTTCAACCTATTGTAAACTTCCTCTAATTCACGGAGTTAAATTCATTATAGAAAACAAATGATTCGACACACAATGAACTCTCGCCGCCATAAATCACATCTGTCTTATTTATACTTGGCCTGGGGCACAGGTCGTCTGCCTTCAGCATTGCGACTTGTTGTGGAGATAATTTACTGGATTATATAACTTTATAAACTTTATAATAATAAACAGGCACTGTAAAGGCTGAGACATTTTCATAAAACAATGCAAAAACTCAAAACGTCATATTTGTTCAGCTATCGCACAACAATTAGGGTCAGCAGAGTGTCTTATTTGGATTCAAAATGACTTGTAGATGACATGTGATGATGAAATGTATTCTTTTAAGAATACACTATTTCAGTACCTACCTAAGGAACACAGCACTAAACAAGTAATCACTACTGAACAGAGGGCCTATAACAAAATAGCATCCCGATAAGCGTACGATGTTCACCCCACTCCGTGACATTGTTAACTCATGTACATTATTCAAAATCTAGTAAATCGATCAACTAACATCGTCCGACTATCGTTATTATTTTTTGTAATAGGCCCTCTGCTCTCGCATTAGGTCCTCATGTGTTATATTATAATAAGAGTAAGGCTCTTTTTTAAATAAAAATACAACAACTGTGAAATAAATACTGATCCTTACTTGAAAACAATGCTCATATTCATCATCATACAAACTTAATTATATCATCGTTGGCACAGTACCTACGTCCTTTTTGAATCGAAATCTGTTTTCTGTTGTTGTGTATAGTTATATCATTAATTGCAATAAAATAGAAATCGCGGATATAAACGACAAATTGCGTATTTTACCACCAACTGCGAAAAGTAAGGCGTAAAACTTTTTATTAAGGGCCAAACGAGGTGATTATAATTGGCATAATAATTATGCCAAGTAGCAAAGCTGTTACGGGCCTCGACATTATGCAAGGTCATAAAAATGCCTTATTTAAATAAAACTTAATGTCACTAATGAATTATGTAAAATTTATGATGACGGCAAACAAACACTTGTTTTAACAGGTAAAACCATTTTTATTACTTCCTCACTGTTAAATTGAAGAAATTTAACTTGGATTGAGATGTTTAAATAACTAGCACTTTAATATTTTGTAGTAAGCAAGCGATATATTTTTACGAAATACTGTTTCTTTTATTATTATTAAAATCTTAGTTTAATTAAGGAAATTCTCAATGAGATGTTTTCTCGTAACTTCTATTTTTATTTTTCTGAAGTTTATAGTCAATGTTTTTCAATATAGACTACATTAATAAACAGAAGCAGCCAATGAAAAAGTTAAGAAAAAAGCTGGTCTCGTCTGCTAAAGTCGATGCGACACCTTATTAATTGCCAGCATTTGTCGCCGATCGAAATTCTGTGGTAATTTCATTAGTCAGAAGAAGGCTTTACGGCTTCTTCAGTATACATTAGTGGAATATATTTATGTCTGACATTACTCGTGTATGCCGCGCCTTAATGGTCTGTGTGGGCTTCATTTAGAGACTATCTAATTGAAATCACTTGTAGTAGTCCGCTCATTAATCGAAATACAGAGTAAAGAGGTATTAGTTGCTAATGATCCCACTTAAACTGTTTCCGCTGCTGGTCTAGTAAACCTATTAATTACGGAATAATACTGGATGACTTCGATTTTGAAAAGATGCTTACAAATTTTGTACAAAAACTATGGAAATAAAATAAAGAGAATATCGAACAGAATGAATTAAAAAATACTGTTATATTTGAATGCAAATATCATAAACATATTTTGAATCTAATTTAATATTCCATACACACTACATACATAAATGTTACTTTACATGCAAAGACCAAAAACCTGTATAATATAACATTATCTTAACTGCACTTTTCGTTAACTGAATATCCAGTCCTTATCCAAAATGGACAATATAAGCATAAAATTAAGAGATACTATTCTAGCATCGATGAGGTAACCCCATCAGCAGTACATAGGAGGTTAGCTAACGTAATCAGAAGTCAAGTTTCGTACAGAATGCTCATTGGAAGTTGACCCGACCGTCGATATCCGTTCATTACGCTACGCTATCGATTCAGGGAAATAAATATCGAACGAAAGCTGTCCATCTACTTACGAGAATCGAGATTTAAATAAGTTTACAGTATAAAGGCACAAAGACGGGGTTACAAAACCAGACATCAAGATATCTTACAGTTTACTTTATATATTGCAAAAAGTATTTCTTTGATATCTGAAAAAGTTAAAATTCAATTAGCTTGCACATAATTTGGTTATTTATTTTAATATTTTAAAAGAAATTGCAAGTAAATAGTTATCATCTATAGCAACTCTACGTTTTTTGACACACGCGAAAACAGACCATTTAACTGATTATTATTTATGGGTACTTCACTTAAACAAAAAGCACCCAATGATTTTACACAATACATTTGCACCTGAGAATATTAAACATAATTCATAATAACTTGATTTAAATCTATACCCCGCAACGTATGCACGATTTTATCGAAGCCTCCAACAAATCTATCGGATTAATGAATTCAATTAAAACCGAACAAGCACGAGTACTCGATACCGGGACACTCGATATTTAGTCGTATGTTGGATTTTGTATTAGTCGCAAACAGCTAACGTGTATATCTGTGTATCTACTATACTCTACATTGAAAAATTTAGAGTGACATTTGTTTTTTTTATACAAAACTTATGCCCATAAGTTTCCAGTAAATTAGACAACAAAAAGATATTGTCTGGATCAATATTTTTCCTTTCTATAAAAACAAACGTTACTTATTTCACAAAACCTCAAAGCTATACTATTTTATTGGTATTGAATAAACAAGTAAAAGTGGAACGCTAATGTTACTTAGACATTAGAATAATCCCTATTTATGTGACCTACTCAATAACAATAAAGAAATTATTGCAACAAACTGAACTACTGTTGTTCTTCCCTACTGTGGCTCAGTCTATTGAACAGCCAGGCGAGTATACTCTCGGACAGTGAGATGTTTGCTGCTTTGATTAAGTGTCGCATCAGTATCAGCTTAAGCCGCAATCCAGATTTACGGAACACTTAGTTATTCTGCGCAATTTGCGACGACTAGAAAGCTCTGAGCAAGTGATTGTCTTGGAAAAACAAGCGCACCTATTCTCAAAAGTTAATGTTGTAAATATCACTATTAAACAAATATTTTTAGCGCCCGTTAACGCTTATTGACGTGTCACATGATACACAAAATAAATAAAAATATTTGAGTAAGTACGAATTTTCAACAGTGTGATACCAAGTTTTATTTCCTATATTGCCGTTAAAAATAAGTGCACTTTAAGTAAGCTCTCTAAAAGTCTCTCTAAAAGCTGTCTTCAATTGAACTCTAAGTAATTTCATTCAAGATTTCTTACGATTCTTACTTCTTACTATATGTATGTTCTCAAAATTTTCCAAGTAAGGCGCTTTCAACTAACACCATGCTTGATTTCTATGATATTTTCACAGTCCATAATACTAATACTACCGAAGCACTAAATAAATGATAATTTAACTGATTGTAAAGTATGAGGCTCTTGATTTGGATCGAAACCAGTTCGCAGTAGCATTGTGAAAGCCTCTTACCTAATACAAATGTTCCGTTTATAGTAATGGTTCTATTTAAAGAACCATCTAAGACGTTTCGGATTGGTCTTCCTTGTTATTTCTTCCTCATCTTGGTACAGGTTTTTGAAGCCACTAATTCACCTACATTTAACTGTGTATCGTATTGTCCAATAAACATTAACAATTGTCTTTCTTTACATTCACGCACTATACTTGCGCGTCTTGATTATTCTTTCATGACTAAAATTAAATACTTTTTGAAATTCACAACGCGCTTATTGCAATTCGCCCGTGATTTCATCTGCGTACGCTGACAACGTGAATGCAAAATTTCATTAAGATCGGTTAAGTACTTCAGACGTGAAAGTGTAACAAAAAAAGAGGTATACAAGTTTTTTTATGACAAAATTTGTTTTGCGTTTAGAGTTTTTTATTTTAGATTTTGATTCATTGACTTTTAGATCTGCAAAATATAATAGAGCCAATGAAGAAAGCATGTAATAACAGCACCAACCCTTCACGTGAATTAGGGTTGACATAAAAGGCTACTAAAGACTCGTTAAACTTAATCGTTTTTAAGTAATGTCCAAGATGCCGACATTCATAGTGACCCTTTTAGATATATTTATTATAAATTAATTTTTGTCTAAGTAAATTGCCCAATGTGAATGTTTTGGTTTAGTTGTAAGTTAACATTTTAATAAATAAATAAGTTAACCACTTATTATTACACCTCAGTGGACAGTTAAAGATCTCAGCACATTTTCATCGTTTTCCGATTTATTTTATTATTATTCAGTTCATATAATACAACTAGCGGCTGCCCGTGATTTCACCCACGTAGTTCCCGTTCCCGTAGGAATATCGGGATAAAAAATATCCTATGTTTTAATCTATCTACTACCTGTGTGTCAAATTTCAAACAAATCCGTTCAGAAGTTTTTGCGTGATTGAGAAACAAACATCCAAACCCACAAACTTTCACATTTATAATATTAGTGTCAAAGGGGTGACAGTCACCACATCCCCCGTGACTGATTGACGGAGAGAGAGCAAGTAGTGAGGGGTTTAGCTGGTAGTTGTGCCTGCTCTCATCCCATCTGGTCACCCACCTGAGTAGGTAACCTTATGGAGAGATCGGGAGGAGGCTCTCTCCCTCTCCCCCTCTGGGGAGTTGTTAGATCCCCCGCCGAGCCTACTATTCAGGCTCGACGATGGACCCGGGGGCGGCGAGAGACAGACCAGGAGTGGCTTCCTGCTTACTGACCGAGCCCAGCATGCCAGGCATGGTATACTTAAAGATTGTATTTGCCCTCACTATAATAAAAAAGGAAAGTATAGTATACGAGGATTGATCGTTATGTGCACGAGACATTACGATCAATCCCGAAACACAATTCCTTGAATCAGCGCGAGCTATAGCCCGCTTAATTCAATATTGAGTCGAGCAATATTATTTTATGCTTAGAATGGAATCTAATAATTTCTCATCCGGGCTTCATAAAGTTTTCCAGGCACGACCGCTCCGTGTCCGCGCTTGGTAACTTTACACTTATTACTCGATCTCCAGACAGATTGGTATCGACTAAAATCGTTTCGTGTTCTTGTTCACTTAATATAAATCTCGTAATGTAGGCGGCGGCGTTTCGGCAAACGCCTGAAACAGGTTTGCAATCATTTTGTGTCGACATAAATGGCATTTACGCAATTCTTCTCATCAGTATACACCTTTATGTTTGTACAACCCATACAAGTGTACAACTTCCTACATTCGGATTTTTAAAAGGACTATTTTTTTCACTTCAACTATTAATTGCTAATTTATGCGTAATAAAATTACAATACTTACTAGTTTGAAGTGCCAATAATGATAGGAACAATTTTCTTACAATGTAGTTAAGTTCTGATGTATCTTACGGCAAAACCCGACAGGAATCCCCATAATGATACGGCTCCACCTGCGTTTTAACGCATAGCTTAAAGCGTTAATAAAGGGGTTACGTAGATGTGGCCAAGACTTTACGGTGTTAATTTACAAACGACAGTACTAAATTTATTTAACGCCTTAGCTAAAGCGTAGTTGGACATTACCACTAACGTTAACGTTAACGCAGGTGGAGCAGTAGCATTACTAAATCCTACGCATTAATTCAAAACTCCAATACTCCAAAGAGAACAAGGATATCCAAGGAGTCATCGACGTGTAGAATTGAGTCATCGCAATTTTCTCCTTCATTCGCCTTGACATTTAAGGCTACAATCATTCTCGGAAAGTACTGTACGCTCCAAATACGCGCAAGTGAATTTTGGTAGCGATACTCTGCAACGATTCGCGTAGGCGCCACACTCGCTTGATGAGCAACAACTCAATTTATTTCATTGTCCAGGGTTGCTACTATCAATCCAAAAATGTTTCATATTATCGGTATTTGAATAAAAACTCGATTAAAATTAAACCTTGAGAAAAAAATATTATAACTAGTATAATTATCTGCACTATATTCACGTGCTTTTTTTCCATAAATAATTTCATCCAGATTGATGAATAATGAATATACCATTTTCTTTCTCACCGCTATCCTACAGATCAAAATATAAATAATATAAGAATTATTTTCATTAATGGATAAAAATGGTTCTAACTGATTCAAGAGTACAAATAAACTTCACTACCACAACATCTGAACAACAAAAAAACTAACACAAAAGACTGGTAGGTAACCATGCGTTTCCACAGCATTGACATGTTGAACCGTCTTGTTAAGCCAACTTGTCAATTATAAACATTTCGATAGAGTTTGTGTTCTTACTCTTTATCGAAACTATGTTGAAATCATTGTTAATTGACTAGTGGAAACGTCCGGTAACGTATATGAACCCTTTATACTAAACTCTTTACTAAAAAATCATGAAAACTCTTTGCTCAGGTGGGAATACTTATACGAAATCAACCCTGCAACGTCATCGCACTGAAGCACTTGAAGGGAGCGTGGGTTCGTTGTTTTGGCGGGTCATAATTCAAGTGCATGGGATATTCAAAGGTTGATTTATTTCAGCGAGACGATGTCTTCATTGAAGCTCCGGGCAGGTCGTGAGTGGGAGGCTTTATGATGGCCCACGTATTATAAGAAATGATGGAAAAAGAGGCGGCAATTCAGTGGAGTAGCATTTTATAATTATCAAAGTCATTTGACGGATGGTCGGATTTTTATGAGGACATTGGTTCTAACAACCACCATAGGTGACAAAGTTATTTCACAAAAGGAAAATAGGGAAGTTATTTCACAAAAGGGAAACTTATTTACCCTTTTGTTTAACTAAGTATTTAACTATGAAACTTTTGATGTTTCAAGTTGTAATACAGATAGACAAATATCTACATACACAGTTTGTGATCGTCGTCATAATCTCTTTGCCACTAGGCAATAATACATACAGTACAATATAAAATATACAGTTAAAAAAAAAAATTTAAACTATACTTTTTAGGTCATAATCATAATGTGCCGAACCGGCCAGATTTCGACATTAATATCGAAATGAAGCCATAAATCATTTCTTATAAAACCTCGATGCGTCGACGGTCAATCAACTTAAATGCTTAATCCGACGTCTCGTCCAAAGGAAACAATATACAAGGCCTTTGGCAACAACTTTTTTTGTTAAACATGTTGTTTAAAGAAATACATCAAGTTTTTTTAATGTTCCTATTAGTTTATTAAGTAAAAGAAGTAATTGTATTTTATAAAGCAATATAAAGTGTCTATTTTGTTTATGTAGAGTTAAAAAAAAACTTTATTTTATTTATATTTTATGAAAAATATGCTTACGTCAATTTGTAAAAAATGCCTGTGGCTTACCTCTTTAAAGTATGTTGTTACTACTTTGTATTTAGTAAACATAGTTATATATTTCGCAGAAACAAATAACGTATTTCTCTTTAAACGATTGACTAACTAAAGATCCGAACACCAATATTACATTAAATAACTTCGCCATCTCGCACCTATCAGGGCATTCCATGCGATTTTATTGCGTTATTCAATCGCTTTTAACGTTAACTTTATTCAAACTAACTATAGTTTGACTTCATTAACACGCGAGCTTACCGACAACCCGCCCAACTTTATTACCACATCTTAAAGTTCAAAATCATCACGGGTCTACTCCTGTAGTAACTGAGCCTATCGAATTTCAACTGAGTTATAGCCATTCATAAAATGTACGTTAATGGTTTACAATGTTTATCTAATATTGTAACAAACAATATATTTTACTTTGTACTTCTAAACTTAGAGCTACAGCAAACTCCTTAGTTTAAGTATACATTACCGGTTGTTAATGCAGAGTAATTAAATGATAATCAAGAAACGGAATCATGGAAGTAGGTCTAATGCCTTAATATTAAGTCATTATGAAACAATCTGTGTATATTTCCCAACGTAATAATTTGTTGCCTACCAAAGTATACAAATAAGAAAAAAACTACCTAAACCTATCCACTTAAAAAATATAAAAACATCATTAAGTTTCTTTCAATAAATATGTCTTTAATACAAACTTTATTATAATGTTAAGATTCTTATATCTCATACAACAAATAACATATAATATCTCATACCTTACAGTGCATGACAGATAAAAAATGCATGATATGTAACAGATAAAATCACGATTATAGTTATAGTTCAATCCCCCCATATATGTGTCTAATTAGGCTGAATAGCAGACGCAGAATGAATAAAATTACAATTGATTGTATATTTATTTATTGCATTAATATAATATCTTGATAAGCTCAGAAAATTATAAATTAAAAAAACAAACAAGATTAATTTTTAGATGTCTTCATTTGTCTATTATACAAAAAGGTTTGGATGAAAATTAAAAAAAAAGTCGTTGTTTACAAATTATTCCTAATTCAAAAAGGAGTAGTACGTGATTATGGAATGGAACCTTCTTTCGTAATATGATACCCAATCACTGTCGCCGCGCATTTGGCGCGCAACAATGGCCGACCACACGGAAGTGGCTATTCGTATCGACTATCAGCCGGACCGAGGGCAGCGTCGTCACAGAATACACCGTTGTACCTTGTGGCCCGCTTACATACTTTCACCACCCGCTTCCCGATTCATCGATAAGGCTCGTTCAACTCGCGCCAGAAGTGGAACAAGTAACTCACCCCTTAGATAAGGATACAGCTAAGTACTTTACACTTCAGCACCAGGAAAATGAGACACAATATATTTTCTACTAGCGGCTGCCCGAGGTTTCACCCGCGTGTCCCGTTCCCGTAGGAATATCGGGATAAAAAGTATTCTTTGTTTTAATCAAGGCTATCTACTATCTGTTTGCTAAATTTCAACCAATTCCGTGCAGTAGTTTTTGCGTGATAGAGGAACAAACATCCAAACCCACAAACTTTCCCATTTATAATATTAGTAGGAAGTAGAATTGTTGTCCGGCCGCACGCAGCCGCGCGGGCATTAAAGAATTAAAAGTTTGAAATTGTTATATCGCCAACTTATCATTGAAACCCAATGACAAGTGTAATATTTTAATATCGTAAGCCATGCCAGATTACTGTTTCTTAAGCCTAATAATAATAATAATTTATTTAATACTCAGATATTACAATCCATTTTGTTAGTAACAATTAACTTAAATCCTATGTTAGTATATCAGGGCAAAGCCATGCAAAGCTAATGCCAAAAGGGCAAAGCTAATGCCATGTATTCGAAACTATAATCTGGATTCCTAAAAGCTGCCTGAAACCCGCTTTGTGTAAAAAGGCTTTAATTAAATAAATATATTGCACAGCACCAACTAAAACTCACTCCGTCGCATTTTCAGCGTAACTCTCTAAGGTGTAGCAGGTGTAAACGTGGCACCAATCGCTTTCCGTCTTCGAGAGCACTTGTTACACATTATTTAGACACCGATGTCCGCTCGTAGGAAGCGGCTAACAGATGCCTATAGGTCCACTTATTTATTTAAACGTATAGACAGAGTATAGCTCTGTCCACCTGCCTCTTTGTTACTGATTTCGAAATCTTAACGGGAAGCAAGAAGTTAATCAATTGAATAACGCAATAGATTATATTCTTAATTTTATTGTAAACAGTAATTTCCTGTTACCTACCATAAACATAAATGAATTATACTTTTAATTAAATCAAAGAATAATGACGAGACAGTTACAGCTGCTGTAAAATAATACAGTACAGAGTTACATCGAAGGTAAAACTATTGTAAAATCTTGCGTCGTAAAAAAACAATTGAAGGCATATAACAGTAAATGAATAAAAAAGTGTTATTTTTAGAGCAATATTTCGGAGCAATAAAGACACGCAATCATTCAGTGACCATCTTACGCAAGTTCGCTCGCGAACTGACAGTAATAATTTTTACATGAGACAGTAAAGTCCTAAAATGATACCACTGGCCGACAGTAAACCTCCAAATTTACGTGCGGACGATTTTTTTAAACTCACTTTCCTTCATCTGACAAAAGTTTACAGCCAATAAAATGTTGCCTTCTGCATCGGAGGCAAACATGAGGATTCGCTTGATAAAGCAACGTCATTTGCCGTGTTTTTACCGACTAAAGAAAAAGGTCTCAGTTAGATTGTATTTTTTTCGTTGGCCACGCATAACTTCGATGTTGAAAATATATAAACTTAAAAATATTTACACAAAAAGATTGAAAATAAAAAGCCTCTTGAAAAAAGTTTAATTCAAAAACCTGAAAATAAATAGCTCTATAGAGCATAAGATATCTTACGCATATTTATCAATTTAAAAAAAGTAAAGTTTTAACTCTAGAGTAGGTATAATTATGAAATTAATTTACTGCATCTATAGAATTTGGTATAAAATATGTTTAAAACAGCAATATTTTGAAATAATACTTTCTCGAATGTGTTTTAATCATCTAGCATCATTATGGACTGTGCAATGTGCTGATAGTACCGAATATAAAGTTAATCACTGTTTTATTATTTCATGCACTAAATTTTGTAGAAATAAAGACTCAGATTCTTAAACATTTACGAATTTCAGGAATTTCTCAGAATGACTGACAATTCAAACCGCCATCGCATGAAACCTCTAAATAATTATCTCAAAAACTCCGCCATTTTTAATTATACTCATACCTTACATTAGCCTCTTATCGCAGCGACCTTTTCACCAAAACTGCATTAACATTTTGCTTTCATTATTATGTTTATTTGCAAGACTTTTTAATTCGACCGTGTTCCCTGATACAGATACGAAAATTCCTTGAATCGGAACACTTGATCCGTATCAATCGGATTGAAATATCGATATAATGTTTTGGCAGTGCATAAATTACTGTTCAACCGAAATATTGATGAAATAATTATAAGTTATGATTCGAATAAACGCGTGCATGATGGCAATTAATTGTGTTTCGGATGTTTTAATCTTGCCAAGTCCATATTAATCTTTGGGTTGTTACGCGTTTCGGAACTCTGATATAATTTTAGAGCAAAGATTTTTAAATTGACGTAACAAAATAAATCTTTAAATGAAATTATTTTACTTAAATCTTATGATTGGGTATAAACCCAATGGAATAAAATGCCAGGTAAAATCTTTACGGTTAAATAAACAATAAATATTTCTGATTTGCCAGTCAGCTCAACAATATTACACGCAAATTATCAATATAGATATCATCAATATCTTAATTATAACAACTATTGATATCTTTTGCGCTATCAAAATTATTTTAAAACATCGCCTGCTAATAGCAGACACACAACTGACATTATATTAATATTGTTAGTGTCATTTGGCTGTAAACGGTTTTATTTAAGCAAGTAATTTGTTAATCCTAAAAATTGTAGCTGATCCCAAGGTCGCTTACTTACAGTAACGCATCTCTGCAACTCAGCGTATCAAGCTCTAAGAATTACGAGTGGCTAAAGTGCAGAGCTGAGTAGCCGCCTTGCCCCACATCGCAGCCTTAATTACTGTCATCAGTCAATGCTGAGATCTTCATACGATACTCGTACCTTTTAATACTGTCTGTCCGTCCATCTGCGGCGAATTAAGAGAACAGGTCATTTACAATTGTTGTGGTAAGTCATTAGTCACTTTTGGGTGAAATGCAATTAAGGGGCTTTAATGGATTAAATATCTGTACGGATTGCGTATGTGAGATATTAAGATGGTTCACCGCAGAGTTGTTAAAAAAGTCATAATAATTAAAGCCGTCTAGATCAGTCATTATATTATTTTCATGGTCATATAGTTATCCTTTCAGAATTACTTTTAAATAAATTTCGAGTAAGCATACCTATTTCTCTGCCTTTTTAAGGCCGTAATATCTTAGAGAATAAAAACATGGCATAAAATCATGCTTAAAACTAAAGTTGCAGATTTATTATTGAGCTTTTCTATAATCGTACTTCTCAACTTAATGAGCTTTTCGCCGAGTGTGACTTATATAGCGTCAATCAGGTTTATGTACAGCTCATTATTTATTACCACATTCAAACTAGATTATAACGTTTAAACCAAAACACATTGACTGATACAATTTTAATGAAAACATTATAACAAAGCGGTATGTGAGTTGTATAAAATGACATAGTGTGCATATAATATGCAGCGATCACATAAATCAAGATGAGCTTTGAGCAACACAAAATAAACATGGTCTTTTTTAATTTTTAGATTTTACGCATTCACAATGCTATTTTTAACCGACTTCCAAAAAAGAAAAAGGAGGAGGTTCTATGTTCGTCTGTATATTTGTTTTTTTTTTTTGTGTATGTCCACCGATTACTCGAAGACGGCTGGACCGATTGAAATGATTCAAACGTTATTACATTAGGTACACTCCCAAGTTGGTCCCATTTTTTTAAATTTGGAAATCGGTTCAGTACTTTTCAGGTAATTTTGAAAAAAGCATGAAAATAGTATGACTTTGTGTGAATTACCTCGATGATTGGTCGTATTACTTCTTTGTTTATGAACTGAATAAGATAATTATTTTTTGGTTGGAAGAGGGATATCTTAAGTGTAGTTTTTTAACCGACTTAAAAAAAGAGGTTCTCAGTTTAACCCGTATTTAAGAAGGTTTTCCGCGATTATGTTACGTTTGGCTGAGCCGATTTTTCTACATACATAATATACCTTACCTACAAGGTACCTACACTAAAAATAAAAAAATAAAAAATTGTTTAAAAAAAAACAAAAAACCGACTTCAAAAAACCTACCTCTAAAAAGCAAGAAATAATATTCGTAATAATAAAAATACGTCTATTGAAGTCGGGTGGGGCTTTTAGAATAAAAAAAAGGAATTTGTACTCCAGCCCCACCCGACTTCAATAGACGTATTTTTATTATTACGAATATTATTTCTTGCTTTTTAGAGGTAGGTTTTTTGAAGTCGGTTTTTTTTAAACTAGTAGAGTCGATTTTTTTCTAGTAATCTTTACTAATATCTTGATATTCTTTATCCTTATTTAGTAAAAATTAAACTAAAAGTAGCAATAATGTGAAACCTGTTGGTTAACGTGACAAATTATAAAACTGATTTTATAATTTGTCACGTTAACCAACGCTCTTACGTTACATTTACATTAAGATTTTCGTTTTTAGACACATTACTAAGAATAGAACTATTCCAACATAATATCTAGACTACGCCTAAAATAAAATAAAAAGTAGTTCTCGTAATAAAAGCTAGTTCAAAAGGTTATTTGTAATAAATGCGCCATAAAATGACATGAAAAAAATATAAACATTATACTTGAAACAATATACCTAGCTAGCTAGTTTTTATTGTTTTATGTCATCACAAAATAGGATACGTAATGAATTTTAAGCTGGTTTAAATTCCTACAAAAAGTCATTGACACTATTTGTAGTGTTTTGTTTGAGCGAAAAACAAATTATCTAATTCAATTTATTGTCTAAAAAGCTTTTTATCTGAAATTCCATATAACGCCTTTACATCCAATTCCAAAAAAATATTGATTACATTAAATACGGGAGTATTGAGGGATCAAGCAGTTGTATAACTAACGTTTAATCAAATTTTATTAAATCCGTAGTACTTAGGCACTTAATAGGTTCAGAGTTTTTTCGTATATTTTACGAAAAGAAGATGAAAGGTTCTTACAATTTTATTACGAATACAAACAACTGGTAAATCGTCTACAAAAATATTAATAATTTCTTTAACGTTTATAATTATGAAGAGACATTATCAAAAGATCGTTCAATTAAAAAAAGTAAACAAACTGAAGAATTTCATTTATAAAACTATCGCGGCGATAATCACTCGATCTGTGAGATATCGCCGCGTCGGATTTCACAATATGTTTTAATTGCGAACCTTTTGCGATGCCGGCGCCCGATTAACGAGAAGAAAAAATTGAATTAAATGCTGCTCTGAAATTTATTGTCTTTTCTCGAAAATCTTTTTAGTATAAAGAGACAGCAACGTTGATCGATAGAATTACACAGGAGTAGTAAAACTTTAGCCTTTAAGAACTATGAATATAGAAATAGTTGAATCATGATTCATCATGATTAACAAAATTTATTGGAAGATTGCCTCCTGTTATGTTAATAAAGACATATTGTTTGTTAGAATATATTTCTTATCATATAACATCGAAATTTTAATTTATATGTAGGTTACAGTGACGAACATACCTTGTCTTAAACGATCACCAACTAATCCTAAAATCGTATTTTATCCTTTTCTGTTTATGAACAGTATTTTAGAATTTTCCTCGGCATTTACTGGCTATTTTTATTTCCAACTATAATACTGATAAATAGCAGAAGCAACCATTACGCTTCTTTTAAGGATTATAAATGTCATAAAAAGTTACCTTATAAGGACATGATTGGATTTATCATCTCCAGTACTCGTCTTAAACTAATGTCTTTCAATTTGTTTAACTATGTATAGAACTAAAAAAACTTTTACATTACAAAAGTAAAGCTACATTACAAACCAAACTTTTTTGGAGAGTGCAATATAAACAATAATGGTGTGACGTTGTGAATAATCTTTCACCAGTTTAATATCAAAAGCTCGCCGAAATACGCAGAAAATCTATTCCCTATTTTTGAATTCTTTGGCTGGCGTCAAGCGCCCTTGACTACTCATTTTCATTCGACACATTAAAATCCGTATTATTTAATAAGTGTTATTTACATATTGTTACTTAGGTTACGCCGTCGACACATAGACGACAGCGACACCGCTCACCGGGTCAGATAAGTTTGTGTAAATAGAGTGCGTGTTGTCAATTGTGACATTACTTCGCATATTATATGACTTAAGTCACATGAACGATTTCAAACGAATGATTCAAACAAAAATAGGGGTGTTGCTACTCATTTTCATTCGAGAGCATGGTTGTCCAATGAAAATGAGCAGTAGTTGTCATTGTAGTACAGTGACACAAAGTTATCTAACCTGATTTCCAAAACTGGAACTAAGTTGGCTCGTAAACGGGTCTGTGTGGACGCGACATAAATTTTTATTAAATTGTAAAATGAAAAAAAGTGTTATTATTACATATTGTAACCTAGATTACGCCGTGACTACATAGACTACAGCTACGCCTTCACAGGGTCAGGTGAGTTTGTGTTTTTCGAGTACATGTTGTCAATTGTGACAACAAACCGCATGCGATGAAAAAGAGCGCTCTAAAATCCTTTCAAAATTAAGGCCCCTGGATCTATCTATATCATATCTATCTATTTCTTGCGCAAAATATGAGCAACATTTCGCTAAGCCGCACATTCATTAACAGTTTCCGATCGTCGCTTGTTCTCAGTTGTCACCGGATACAGGTCCAATGATATTGATGGGACCAGTCCAGTCAGTATTGGAGTGCTATGAATTTCACTTATGCTTGCAAACTAACAATTCGAACGCAATAAATAGGCTCCCTTTAATTTATTCGCTAGTTTACTTCATTTTGCAACAAAAGAGCCGCCGTAAATTTAATTAAAATTAATGCATTTATCACAATGATACATACCGTTGTTTGTTTGTTACGTTTTCACACATAAACCGCTAGACTGATGTTATTTTTGGTATAGAGATAGATAGAACTTTGTAGGAAAAAAGGAGGCTGACGAAGAAGATCAAGAATCAAGATTTCTTTGAAAAATGTGTCTCGGCCACTTTTTGCAATATAAGATTACAAACATTTAAAAATATATTTCAGTTTTTTGTTGCTAAAGTACAAAAAGTTATCGTTTCTAGCAGTTATTTGAACTGGCAAATACGATAACTTTTTGTACTTCAGCAACTCGAAACTGAAATATATGTTGAAATGTCCGTAATCTTTTATTGCGAAAAGTGGCCGAGACACATTGTTCATTTACGCACTCAGATTTAAAAAATCTTGAGAAAACATGAAATGTGCGAGCGAGAGAGCGGCAGTCAGCGGCAAAATCGCTACGGACCCTTAAATCATTAGCTGAATTCAGAAACACATTATTGACAAGGTGCTGATAATCCCTGATCGTTCTATGTGTCCATTAACTATCAAACCGCATACCATTACAACGCTACGCTACGAAAAAAGACAAAATATTTTCTAAATAACAGGTACTAATAAAAGTAATAATACTTCCAATAATTATACAGATATCAGTACCTAATTAAGAATAATTGAGATATTTAATAGCAGCGTTCAATAAAACAATATATCACCGCACAGATACAATAAACTTTATCACTCCAATTAAATAAGGGGTAAAAGAACACAGAGTTAATGTGATCAACAAGGCATCGGGAACCGTTACCTCATCGCTTCTTTTCGGTAGCAAAACTGTTTAGGTCAAATTAAAGTTTCGTTAAAATACCGCGCAGTTTTGCGCCTCTTATTGATGGTTTACAATAATTTGAGACTGTTCCTGAAGGCATGTTAAGTAATGAGAGGTTTAATTGGTCGTATAAGAGACATTTTCCTTTTGTCTGGGTAGAAGACAACCTCTGCGTACGAGTAGGGCTACCAACAAAGTTTTTCTTATTTCTTAACTTGTTTCCAGAAATTGATATAAAAAAAACTCTTCATTATGTATTAGCTTCTATGTGTTCGTGATCTAACCAACATTCGTATTTTGTATATTTTTTTCGGCTCTTATACAGTTTTTCTAAATCACACAAAATTCAAATAGCTGAGCAACAACAAATAACCATTTGGAAATGTTCATTCGTCTATATCAGAAACCACTCTGTCGTATGCTTTATTTATACTAAGGATCTCTAACTTGACAAAATTAATCGAAATAAGCCAAAATGGTTGGGATTAAAAGAAGCTATTACTCCGAAACGAACACAAAGTTATTAATTTAATATTTATATAATTTTAATAAGTTACTTAATAGGGATGATGACTAATGAATAAAATAACGAAATACTAATAAAAATCGTAAACATATTAAACTTTTAGAGTAGCTTGTATACCTCTTGGTTTTAGATGGCGCTGTGTGAAATTGTCCAAGCATTTATTTATTATTATTATTTATTATATATTGCATATTATTTGTTTTATGACCCTTCAAAGTTGGGTGGACAAGTCCATTTAAAAAGTATAAAATTTATTAAAATAAATGATACCATTCACTTCTCAAGCTTACGCGCTCACTAGACATGAAATAAAACACTTTTAACGGATACTAGCGCGGTTTTATTGAAAGTACTTTGGTAATTAGTTGGTATTTGGTTTGATTTTTGATTTTCCCGACGTTTCGGCACCTTTGCAGCTGCCGTGGCCACGGGGGACTGAAGCGTCCTGTGAGCCTACCCTCAAGCGATGAATTTTTTAGAACGTTCAGAAATTAAAATTTATCAAATTTAATTAGTTTAATTTTGGTTTGATTTTAATATAATTTTATATGTTAAAAAGAGAGAATCTACTGAAACTACTACCATTTCAAAAAATTGGGAGGCCCCTCCAAGAAAGAAATGGCGAAAGAAAACTTGGAGAGGAAGGCCGACCTCCGTCTTTTATATTAATTAATTTATTTGCAAAAGGAACTAACCGTATCATTAGATCTTACAGTGTGTGTTTGGGGCTTTAGCTTGTGAATGATGGGGTCCCAAGCTGGTGGAATTTTCCAACCATCATCTCTATTGAAATTAGGATATTTATTTATTTCGATAGCCTCGCGGAGCATTCTAGGAATGAATCTACGTTCCCTAGCAAGGATTTGGGGTTTGTCAAATCTAATATAATGGTTGGGCCCCTCAAAGGCGTGTTCACTCACTGCAGACTTGTTATCGCGCCTATGTTTCATGTCAGCTACATGTTCTTTAACGCGCGTCCCTATGCTTCTCTTTGTTTGCCCGATGTAGGAAAGCCCACAGTCACAATCTAGTTTGTAGACGCCTGCGGCTTGAAGGGGGATATTACACTTGACAGGTCGTAAGAATTGGTTGATCTTCTTCGGCGGCTTGAAGTAAGTTTTGATTGACGCTCGCTTCAGAATGTTTCCAATCTTGTCAGTGACACCCTTCAAGTATGGTAGGATGGCAGGTTGACGCTCTACTGTGGCTGTTTTGGTGCGTTTTCTGTGACGAAGGCGTGGTACTTGCAACTTGTTGTTACGTAGTACTTGCTTGACGTGCTGAAGCTCAGCAGTCAGGTGTTGTTTGTCACAGATGCCGCGGGCTCTCTGAAACAAAGATTTCCCTACGGTAGCTAACTGTATAGGATGATGGTGAGAGTCACCATTAAGGTATCTGTCTGTATGGGTTGCTTTACGATACACTGTATGGCTCAAGGTTTGGTTCGGATTCCTGATAATGAGAATGTCTAGGAAAGCTAGTTTATTATCTGCCTCTAACTCCATAGTAAATTGTATGTTGGGGTTTATGGAGTTAAGATGGTTAAGATGGTTAAGATACCAAATACCAACTAATTACCAAAGTACTTTCAATAAAACCGCGCTAGTATCCGTTAAAAGTGTTTTATTTCATAAATGATACCTTTAATTAGTCCGTAAAATGTATAGCAAATTTGTCGAAGAAACCATTTTGATAAACACAATATTTAATATAGCTGCTGAATAAATTTCCTATGCGTTGCATACAAACTTGCAAGGCGTGACGTCATAACTAGGAAGCCATTTGTATGGAGCGTTTTTGATCGAGTCCATTTGTGTGCATTTCACACTGTGATATCTCGGGCAGTTTTCATGCTAGCGAATTAATTCTTTTACCAATGTTTCTTTTTTTGAGAGGTAATTTATGTAACATAAAATAAAAAAAATAGTCATCATGCCTATTGTAAAATAAACCTCGTATTCCGTATACGTAAGATGCCGTACGCCCATATAAAATCAATATATTAATGTTCCGTTCCCCATATCTAACGATGTTTTGATGGCCCATCGACCACCATAAAATTATGCGTTTAGCACTATAATCTGAAACGCATTAGGAGCCAATACGTAAGACCACCGATCATTGATGTGAATAAGTATGAGGTTCGAATTAAATTTTAAATTTAATATTTACTATTTAAACCTGAAAAGGAAACAAAAGTTCTAATCTACAAGACTCTACTGATCACTTTGCTGAACTTTGCTGATCACTGTTTTATAATATTTGGTAAAACTAAATGTACTGTGTAATTGTTTGTTTCCCAAATAAACTAAAACTAAAAACTACTTTATTGGTACAGAGCTAGGCTCTAAACTATATTTTTTTATTCTACCACTTACCCTCGTATCTATAGACAATTAAGTAATGCCTTGAGTAAAACTTGGAATTTTTCAAATGCTTCTAATATTATATTCACATGCAATGTTTAGTATATTATTCTTAAATGCAGTTTTAGTGCAGTTTCGGTGCATTTAATATTAATTTATTCTATAAATTGCATGAGAAATTAATGTTAAAAACATTAGAAAATTTCAAGTTTTATTGAAGTCATTACTTACTCGTCTAGATACGAGAGTTATAATCATGCTCTACAGAGTAGAAACATTTTGCCAATAATATGTATCTGTTTAATAAAAACAACACACAGTGGTGATCATTCACATGTGAAACAAAAAAGCAAATAATTTCACTAGTTTAAAAAAAATAACATTTCAATCAAGGAGGGTGAATGTCTCTCTCGAGTCTCGAGTAGTTGATGCATAATGACAAAAGCTGGCACTTATAAAATATGGCAGGCACGCGACTCGGCGACGCAAGCGCATAGAGTGAAAACGTAGACCTCTAACAAGCGAGTGTCTGAGACGGTATCTAAATTCCGCACGAGACGCCGACGACACGCTGCCGCTAGAGAAATCATCAGATGTGCACAACATTTTCATCATAAATGTTTTTCTTTAAACTACATGTTTGTAAATTGCTTGTTTATAATTTGTAGTTGAGTCTACTCTTGATTTTGTAGTGTGTTGTTATTTTCTATAAAAAAGCTTACACGGGTACGTATCAGAAAGTCTAAAGTAAGAATGTATAAAGTTGACATGATGAAGTTCAAAATGTCGAAAATTGAAATTCAAATGGTTCACAATGTCGAAAATCATTATGTATAACTTCAAAATAGCAAAATTCAAAGTATCGAATGTATCAAATACTTGACGAGTTAAAATATCAATGGTAATTAAGTTCACAATGATTTATTTGAATTTGGATTGGATCCTTAAACGAGTCGCCTTCTTTGAGGTTAATTGAGGCTGTGGAGGTGTCTTTGGGCTTCGCCTGAAGTGCTTTATAGCAAAAGCTGCCGGAAATGAGTCGAAACTAGTCTACTGGGACTTAGAAATCGTAGACCGTACGTCACGAGATAGGTGCGAGGAGCGCGCGACCCGAGCGAGCGAAGCGAGCGTGCCTCTGCAGCAGCCGGCGAAGCGCCAGAAATAAAACTATTTCAAACTCAATTAGGGGATTTTGTTCGAAGGCCACCGAATCAGTGACCGGCACCGTCACCGGCTACCGAATCAGGGGAGCGGCGGCGCGGCTACAGTAATGTGCGGCGGAGGCACAGAGGCTGACACCCAATTATTTAACCTAAATAATAAGTAAATTCTATTCATTATATGTGTTTGGAATATTAGACATTTTAAATTTTATTCATTTGAACTTAGACTTTTTAAATTATGACCATCTGACCGTTAGAAATTTTCGTTTTCGACATTTTGAACTTTCGACATTTTAATCGTTAGACTTTCAAATTTTCGACATTTTGAACTTCGCCATTTTAACTTTAGACTTTCTGATACGTACCCGCTTACACACTTATTTTTATTCATTGTTTTATACATATTTACCTAATTTTTTTTTTTATTGTTTCAGGTAATAATTAATAAACTGGTTTTCATTGCTGGACTACAATGTTTCTGTAAGATGTTTTTCATAACTAAATATTATATTTGTTTTTCATATCTACATATTTTCAGTTATTCATATCAAAATATCAAAAGTACTAATAACAGTATTTATTCCTACCGTTTTGCTATGAGTGTTGTTAAGCGTGAACATGTACATTATTTTAGTGTAGGTACGCAATACGAGAGCAGACTCACACTAAAATAATGTGTATACATGTGCACGCCTAACAACATCCATAGCAAAACAGTCTTCGTCAGATGGAACAACTGTATCTAGAAAACACAGAGAGAGCGTAAGCACCAATCAAACTGATTTATTAACGTAGGCTGGAATCAAGTGTAATAAAAATTACTCTAAATAGTCGCGCACCCCTGGCTGGTTTCTCCGCAAACCAGTCCGGTGCATCGATCCTCTAATCGTAATTAACAGCGAGGCCCGTGAAATCGAATTATGTCGACATATAATTTCGCAAACATCGCTCACGTGCTCATTTTGTGTTCACTCGCATATTAAAATTTATGAACCACTTCCACTCAGTTGACAGAAGAAAGTAAAGATAGATCTCAAAGTCATATTATGTAAATGTTATCGTTATTATGTAAACACTATCTTACATGGTCTTCATAAATTAATAATGATTTGTTTTTAACTGATCGAACTTCCAATTAGAGCATTTTGATGAGCTTATAAGGATATCTTTAAGGATCTCTATGAATCTCTTATTATCGATAGATCGGTTTAAGGTTTTCACTTTCCTTACTTGCGTTAAAACAAAATTAATAAATCTAAGCGTGTATGCACAAAGCATCACAACTAACAACCAGTTTAATTTCATACTTATCTCCTATCAATCGGCCTTAATAAAAAAAGATTAAAAAATCCTACCGAGTGCCGGTAGCTTAAATGCCAACTCATTTAATATGTACTAATTACGCGCCAGATTGCATAACGCAAGTTCCATCACTGTCAAACAAATTGAAAATTGTAATTGACTATCCGAAAATAAGTTCTAAAGACATGCGTAGTCGTTATTAGTTAATTAAACTGTCGATGCAGTAGGTACGAAGTTGCCACCAATATTGCTACTCGATTTTTTCATCAATCATAAAGGCAAGAAGGTTAAAAAACGCGTTCGGTAACACACGTGGTGGGTCTTCGCTTATTATAAGAATAAGGGAAATTTCCCTTATTATTGAGAGTACATTTTTTGCACAAATTGGAGTATTGTGCCCGTCAGAAATAAGAGCATGACCACTCTAGTCTGACCTTCCATACTTTTACATTAAAAATAAAGATGTGCCAAACCAACAGTTCAAATAATACTGGTCGGTTATAATGATCTCCTTGTGTGTGGTCCGAAAGTCTTCGCCGCATATCTACAACGTAAACATTTTTACAAATAATTATTACCGTAAGGTTAGTAACAGTGATATTAACATACTAATGATCTAATTTTCAATCAGTAATCGAATTCAACGAATCAAAAAAGCCGACATAGTGATGTGCTACCGAATAGTTCCCTAAACTAGTTATTATCATTTGAGTGTGGATATCGATAAGACATAAACCTACTTGTTTGAAAAATAGAAGTACCTAATAACAATTTTAACAAGTACCGTAAAGGAATGTTTAATTATGTTTATCTTTCATCGCGATATTCTAGGTTGACTGTAAAGACTATAAATGTGCTCGATTGTGACTAAATAAAGAGCGGTTTCACCTTTAATGGCCACTGACATCTTCGATGCCTGCGACGTCTATAAGCAGCAGTTTTATAATAGGGATTCCATACCGTTAAAGGCTGCCATATCGATAAAATGAAACAATTATTACATTAATATTATTCTAGCGGTAAAAATGCAATTGATACGTATTTTATCATACACGAGAAATATATATGTCGCATATTTTTATAAGGTTTATGACCGGAAACAATAAATAGAGGAAAATTTCGTAGTACATTTTTATTTATTTAGGTAACAAACAGTCTTTAACAATTAAAATAACAAATATTCGCCTTTTGTAACATTTTGTTTGAAATGTACAATAAAGTTTGTTAAATAAATATTACACACAAACAGGCCTACAGTGCCATTATGTTATAAACAAGATTTTATATAAATGAGTACGTAAGAAACAACCTTAAACTTTCGATACTAATTTAATATCAATAAGACAGTAGTCATTACTTTTAATTACATTCACTTCTAAGATTTCTGCTTCCTGCGAAGATTCCGAAAGTGATATTCGTAAAATAGTTTTATTAAAGTAATGTGTTACATAAATATATTTTGAGAAGGTTTATTCCTTACTATTTAAAATACAACATACACTTAAACGCCAAAATTGTTCTATCTATGAAATACCTAAGAACACCCAGCAAAAGCGATAAAGTAGTCGATATATCGAGCAATGTCCCATCCCTCGGAATTAGTGCACGCCGGATGGGCAAGTTTAGTATGTAAAGCAAGTGCGATGTGGACCGTGTAAGGCGTAATGGTGTCACTTAGGCTTCCTTACAGAGAAAGTCTAGGCTCTTCTCAACTCACTTGGGCTCTCAACTCTGCGTAATGAAGCGGAGATAAGCTCTTGCTAGTTTCGTTGCAACGGAAGCACGTAATACATAATAGTACAAGTGCGGTAGCTGAGGTAGATATGATAGGTATTTCTGGCGCAAAATATATAGGTATAATAGTAGTAATTTCTGGTCTGAATTTGTACCTATTTATTTAAAACAAATTGATCATAATTATGTATTAAGGGCTTCAGTGTTAGGTTATAGCGATGTGATTTTTAAAGCTAATTTCATAGCAGAAATAAACAGAAATAAAATACAGTGCAATCATACATAGAACTGTATTTGAAAACTTTTTCTATGCAATTCGTGACTAAGGACATTAAATCCCAGTTCAATATTTATACCAAATAAATAACCAAATAAATCCATCTTTATAAAAAGGTCAATGTTGCGTCTTCACACAATTAAGTAATTAAATACAATCAGTTATAGGCATTATGACTTCATGATTTGCGAAACTTGATTTAGTATAAGACTATTTCTATTTGCAAATTAAAATATACCAAAGAGGTAAATTCAAAATCTATTTGACCTTATGAAAAGGTTAGTCCATGTTCGACCACACATGGTATGTAAACACTTTTGTCGAATTAAATAAAAAATCGTATTAGCAAAGCTTAGCTGATGCAAATGAGAAGGCTGATTTCCCGTGTCTAGAGGCTCTCGACACCTTTACACAATCTATAAACACCTTCGTTTGGAAATTCACTCGTTAATTTCCTTGAACTATTTGACTTTTTTCTGATGTTCACCCCATCCGGTAATGCGTAAGTTTTATTTCGTAAAATCTTCTATCGCCGGCTTCTTGTTTTTTTATTGTCAAAACAGGAAGGAGGCCGGTTCTCAATATTAATTAAATACATTATCGTACATCGGCGGCACACTTTACATCTCTCTATAAGTACTTATAGTTATACAGAAACTAATAAACTTAATTGAATTTCTTAATTGAATTAATGAAATAATTTGTCATGCGTCTTTCTTTGGGCTTCCGTACGAAAAAGAGGTTTGGAGAATGTCACACTGTTGCTTCCAGTCTTCGCTGCGACAATTATTTATTGCTGTGTATTAAAACCGTCTTATATTATCTGCATTACTATTCGTGTAGACGAAGAAGTTCGTAGAATAGAGTAGCCACCGACTTTTGGTATTTAGGGGTAAGGCATAGATAAATTCTTCAACACATACCAATCTTGGATTCAGAGCAATGCACGGACATAATATTTTTATTTATTTGTTTTGCTATTTTGGAAGAGGTCCATTGCAAGATATGGCCATGAATGGCAGACAGTTTGAGATACCAAATATAAACAATATTTATTTCATATAAACAATATTTAAATAGTTTGAAGTTTTCAAAGGTTTCAGTTATCTTAAAATACCTACCCTTACAATTAATTATGTCACAGTTTTAACTTAGTGTTGTTACGTTATCATGAACTTAGTTACTTATATTACCTTTTGCATGTTATTTTGTTTGTCAATCAATACCGCGTAAGTTGTCTGTCACATTGCGTGGGATCCAAATGAACAGCGCTAGAAACTGATAACTTTTGAACATAAACTTTCAGCTATTTTATTCTTGAGTCAAGTCCAAGTTTTACTAACTCACAATCATACTTCTCCACCAATATGCACCAATTTCTTTTTCAATTTCTTTCAATGTCTTTCAATTCTGCTAATGATAACATAGACTTTGACATATTTAACACAAGCATACCCGGATTCAAAAAGTTGTATAACAATGGATTTTTTAATAATCTTTCGTAGCTGATAGTTTTTTGTAACACTTACATTACGCGATATCGACTTTCGTTTAAATTTAGTTATTGTTTTTCCTATATGTGAAAACTTGTAATTGGCTTTACTGTAATTACAATGATATACTAAAATCTCTAGTAGCTGTAAGTTTTCCTCGAAAATAAAAAAAAAATAAAAAAATGCTAACATTTGTAAAATCATTTTTTTAAATCAGCTTAAGAAACGGTCTATTTATTTAAATGTGTACACGTAAATAGCAAACAGATAAAGTCATTAACGCATTTAACATTGATGTTAATTAAACTACTTTTAAGGCATTTTACTAAGTGCAGCCTAGTTTTTTACTTCATCCTTTCACAAGAACAACATTAAATGATGAAGATGATAATAAACTAGTTGAGCCGCACTCAGACGCGCTATCGGATTAACATCTCATAAATATTAAAAGGCTGGCAGCGGCAATCGTAAAACTGAGCATCCAACAAGGAATCTTAGTAGCTCCAACGCTAAACGCAGCTCAAACTAACTTACAACCTACGGCGAGCTTAGATAAAATTCATGTTGTCTCGAAGAAACATGGATGTATTCGAGTTCCTGCGCAGTTACTAGCAAATCAATAGTGCTTCGGAAGCGCGGACGCCCCCGCGCCATTGTGCGCTTTTACCGCCATCTAGCGCTCGAAGTTAGTATTTATGATGCCTACCTTGTTTACAGTAATGTGCCGTTTGGTTTCTCTGATCTGAAATAGATACTAATAATTGCTTTTAATGTTATTTTAAGAGACAATTGTAGGGATAAATCATCTAGCTTAGATAGGTACTACTGAGTAACGGTAAAAAAAATTGTTTGCTTATAACTAAGGTACATTAGATTGAATATAGAAAACACCATCACAAGTGAGATTTTAGTCGAGAACACAGAAAATAAAAACTAAACTAACACAATTCTAGGTAATGAAGCTGTTCATAATAGACATGATAGCAGCAAAATGAATATTCATAGACAACTATGACCATTTCAAGCCATATTGTAAAACAAATAAACCCAACAAGTCTTCCTTGGAGGCATCCTTAAAATTACTTTTATAAGGGTTGTCACTTAATTTGCTTTTTTCTCCCGTTAATGAGGCCCTTAAACGGTCGGTGTACGATCCTGGATTTGCATTGATCGTAGTAATTGCACTTGTAGGAAATTGCCTATTTAGTACTGATACCAATTGAGGCTCGTCCTGGGCACTTGTCAACATTGAGAAATTGATAGTCTATTCATAGCTAGGAATTTGTTATGGATCACCTGGGTGAAATGCTTGCTACGATTCAATGCTCATTGTGAAGACACGAAAATTTAAATCAGCGTTAAACATTTATAAATCTAGTTCGAACCGACCGCAGGTCGAAGAAAATTGTTAAATTACCAATTCTTAGGTCAATTTAGCGGATAATCTAATAATAGTAATTGCTGGTGCGACTGATGATGACAAATCGATTCTGTGAATGAATAATATTGTACTATTTATTTATTTATTCTGTGCTATTACTAAAGTACCTATCATTGTATTCAACGCCGTCATATTACTACATATTTAAGCAATAGTAAACTCGAAGAAATGTAGGATAGAACTAAAAGATTAAACATAAAAGATTAATATAAATATGTTAGCATAGTACATCATCTATTAAGAAATTAGATTTAAGCGTAAATAGATAAAACTTTTTAAACTAATTAAAAATAACAATGACTTGAACTTAAATTTGAGAAAAATTTGCAAGGTGTAGAAACAGCAAATTAGGCTGGTTAACTTTTTATAGATACGTAGATGTAAAGAGATCATTTAATTACATCCGCGTCACTAATTCATTCAACTGTCAAAGCATTTTAACAAGTCATTAGTTAAATAATAATCTTGTAGAACCTTCGATCAATCTTCGAACAAACAGGATGTCAACCAAATAAAATCGGATCTAATTATTTACCTCCAACTGTTTAATGTAACGTACAACTTTGACGTGCGATTTACGATTCATGCTTGTTGTAAATAATGCCACACCCGAACGCCGTTAAATTCGCGATAATCCTAAAGAAAGTTGTTTAATTGCAATAATTCTGTCTGAAAATCGTCATCAGTAATTTCTAAATGTCCCCTCTACTGGAGCACAGATCTTTCTTAAGGATAGTTAAGGAGGATTTCTGCAAGTAATTATCGGGCTATCAAAATTATGAGGAAATTATTGTCAGGCTTTTTTTAATATCCCCACTGATGGGACTTATTATGGATAGTATCCTGGAAATAGCCTGGAATATGACCAAAAAAATGTAGGTAAACTTGTTTACACTCCCATGATTGGAATCGTCCTAGGATTGTCGCAAAAAGCCTACTTGTGCAAGTTTCCTACAAAGTACGTAATTGTATGTATTATTGTAAACATATTTGAAGAGTAAAGGGAAAGGAAGACCATTGTCCATTTTTCCGTTTATGAGTTAACAATGCCATCTTGTACAAAATTCATAATGCTACGAAACCAAAAACAGTTAAAAAACGAATCAATGCACACAATATGCGACTCAGTATGGCTGTATGCATAAAAGATCATAGACCCATATTTTAAAAGATAGCTCCCACTCTCTGTATTCAAAAAGATCATTGTCCGAGAAAGTTTAATAAGTTTTATCAATTTTCTCAAAACTATCCTCAATACTAAATAATATACTAGAAAAAATACGACTCGCACCAGATCAATACTCAGATGGGAATCGAACCCGCGACCTTTGGATATCCGGTCCAATGCTCTGACCGCTGGTCGCGGGTTCGATTCCCGTCTGAGTATTGATCTGGTGCGAGTCGTATTTTTTCTAGTATATTATTTAGTATTGTGTAAAAATAGCATTGTGAATGCAAAAATCTCAAATTCAAAAACTATCCTCAAGTGATGGTCTTTCTTTCCCTGTACCTTTCATTTTTGATTGCCTTTCCAATTGCACAAAAATATGCAAAATCCAAACGATTTCCTAAGTCTTCGACCATGTCTTTATGTTTAACATTTGGTAACATCATATCTATTTGTTTCATCTACAAAGACTTATTACCCTACGGGCTATGTTCGCTTCGTTTACACCCTGGCACACTTTTTACGTCATGTGCATCCATTAATCACCACTTTAGGCTGCATATTGCATAAGGTAAATCATCTAGATGATCGCATAGTTGCTTAACTGGTTAGCTACTTGCTTATTTGGGTGTTATGAGTGAACTGAGCGAATTTGTATGGCGAAATAAATTTCGACCTAAAGTCAGTTAGTTTACTTAGGGCTGATTTTTCAATGCCTAGATAGAGCTTTATCCGTTTGATACTTGTCATTCATTTGTTTGTCACATTTTTGAATAACTTTTATTAGATTTGGTTAACTTTTAAACTGACTGATATCTGTTATCTGAGGATTGAAAAATCAGCCCTTACATTACTTATTTTTTTACTCGTCAACGCCCGGAAAACGAGACACAGTAGATTTTCTATTGTGTCTCGGTCGCAGGCGACCGCTCGGGCGTTGATGAATTTACTGTTTTTATTTGTTATCTGAATGAGATGCACTTTTTAACAACTGACATTTGTGATTTCTGTTTAATTGTAATTTGTTCCAGTTTTGATTTGCACTATTTTGTGTTTACTTCATCATAATTGTAATGATTTTGTCCTTTCCCTTTACAATTATGGTTACACAGGTTCTGAATATGTTGCATTAAACCCACCTATTAAATGATTTCATACAAACTCTTTACAATAAAACCAGTGACCGCACTGAACATTACAATAATTAAATAAACAAAAGAAGACACAAACTAAGTTTCGCTCGAGACCCCTCTACCACAGTCTTAATATACCTACTGTGCCTCTACCGTTTCGATCATAACGCACTAGTGACGTCACCAATATTGACACTTAACAATTGGGCCATATCGTCTTCTGGAATCTGCCAGACATTTCACGTTAATGCCAAGGCAGCATGTGGGACGAGCATTGTGAACCGGTGTCATTGTTTATTCGTATCGGCAATATTGGTTACATTGTATTGTGATTATGATTAATAAGTCCCGTGAAGAAGAACCGGTGTGTCACAACACAACTTATAGGTCGCTTTACGAATTTGTGAATTTCGACATCCCTATTATATGTGACAGACTCTATAAGTTTGGTTACGCAAGAAAATTATTATAATTCAAAGAAACTTAAGAGATATTAAACTTCATATTTAAGCTTTTTAGTGTTTCGTCTCTTTATATCGAAACAAATATGATGTTTCTTTCTTTCTTAAAAAAGATCAGTGCCCGTAGCACGAACAGTCATCGAAAAAAATAACGCGCGTAATATTTTCGATAAATAAATGTTGTATAGGAAATTTGTACAGCACCATCCACCGCCAAAAACGAAATATTTTTTTCCATAGATAATTATTCAATGGAGTACTTTTAAGCCCTTCTTTTCTCAATAGATGTTCGTACTAGGGGTACAGATCACCAAATCTACGGCTTAACCAATGAGTTTGGGCTTTTAAAGACCCTTAATGCATCAGATAAAATCTTCGCTAAAAATTAACGCTCATAGTTCCGTAATCAATAAGAACCGAGAAAATTACACCAGATTGTTCCGATGCACTCTCCAAACCGAGCTGTAATCACCGATTGAGCCGCAATACATCCAGATGCAATGGAAATCTTGACCCGCATTACGTCCCGCCGATTACACTCTATGGGTGCCATTATAACGCGCCTCTACAGACTATAAACTCCCTAATGACAGCGTATTCTCTCCTGCTATGATAGCAAGAAGGTCACTCATAAGTCTGATTAACAGGTGCTTGCATAATAGCACTTTTAAGCTCGAAATTGGTACATTCGCGACTGTCAATTGTTGTTCTAATTATCAGACAATACACAAATGGTGACTTGGTAAAGTGCTGATCGTTGTTTTCTGTCGTGGCTGGAACAATGTGCTTTCCGTATTTGCCTATACAGGCGCGTGGCCTGCGTATAAAGCAGAGCCTAGATTTCGTTCAAACTGCAAGTCTAGATAATCGCGCCATATATTACTCATTGCAAAGTAACGTTAGGCAAAGTTGACTGAAAACGGTTATCTGGGCTTGTTATTTGTTACTGCAATAAATTGTTCTAGTAAAAATATTTTATATATTATTTTAACGTCTAATAATTTTATGATCCGTAGTGTTCATTAATTTACATACTTAATGATTATACTATACGAGTTAATTAAATTAAAACAATACGGTTCAAGACTTTTGCTCTACAATCGATCGATCTCTGTGCGATAGCACACGCATTCAGTCGATTATAACCCCAAGCATCACATAGATACAAAAAATTTAATACGCTAAATATGGTTTATTGTTGAATCTTTAGTATGTTATCAACATTGTGATTTAACTGTCGTGTCGTGTGTTACCGATATTATACAAAGGGCCTATTACAAAAAAGAATCACAATATAAACGATGTTCGTTGATCGATTTACTTAATTTTATAATAGCATTATCGTACGCTTATCGCGGTGCTTTTTTGTAATAGGCCCAAAATAGCCGTTCGTAGTACGTGGCACTGACTGATTAAGTGACGAAACTGTAATTGCTAATCCTTGTACACGTGACTCCATCGTGCTTAAATCAGAATATGACAAGTGCTAATAAATAATTAATGCTCGGAATACATATCGACCTCGGTGCAGCCTGATGCACTAATGTATGCAAGTGTGGCGGTCAAACGACGTCTGATAAGCTGTTATATAGACATTTACATACGTACTGGCGTGTAACATACTCGTTAGTATTTACGAGCAGTGTGTAATGTCACCTTTAGTTGAGATTGTGTCTACATCTTATTTTATTAATTCGCTCTTTTATTCATTTCTAAGATTCTGCGCGGACTACCTAATTATACACGGAAATTAAATAAAATACTGTTTAAGTTATCACCATTAATTTTATTAAAACAAAAATAAATAATTTTACTTCAGAATGTTCACGATGTTGACTTAAATCCATCAGTTTTACGATGGGTAGGTTATTAATAATTAAGTGGTTTATCATCAGCTGATGTAGTATTTTGCACGCAAAGACGTAAGTAATAAAACTTGATTGCAGCATGATTTATTTCCTTTCCGTAACGAAGTACATAACTATGTTTCCTACATCCTCCCGACACAGTGTAAGAATCTTACAGTAATATAAATTTCAAAGAGTGAATCTAAAAAAAAAAAACCAGTCACACTTACATGAAAACATTACCAAAAAAAAAAAAAAATATTATTTAGTCTAGGCTGTTACAAGCACTTGTGAATGTCAAAGAAGCTACGCCATCGGTTCGCAAACCCTGAGCGGGAGACCTTGTAACGAGAAGAACCGGCAAGAAACTCGTCAAGGGCTGCTTTTTTCTCCCTGTATATTTCATACAGAGTCGTCAACATTGAAAAATGAGCTCCACATTTAAAGTGAGGTCATTTTCCATCACAATAATTAACAAAAGTTTGCACACAATGGGTAGGTAAGTTGAAATTAAATACCTACTACATATCGGATAGGTAATTGTGAGAGTAAATAACTTTCAACTAGTTGAGAAATCAGTAATCACTATGTCTGCTACTCGAAAGTGCACCTAAGTAGGCAAAATTTACCAAAAAACACTTGATACAAGACAAAAAATAATAATAAAAAAACGCAGTTCTTACAATTCAATATGCGTTAAGATAGGTACTCAGAAGCAGACCCATTCCCACTGGCAGCACCCGTTCACGAGCATGACGCGTGGACCAGCCATCGCTTCGCTCAACCATATTTGAGGGAACGTAACGACCCGCCCCACACGACACCACCGCAGAAATGATTAAAGAGAGCATGACATACTTAGGCTACCCATTATAAAGTGTTACCTATTTTTGTTTTATTCTGCTTGTTATAAGATCATAATCATTAGTATGATGCTAATGGGAACAGAACTAAGATTCCTTTAGTATCTTTCCATTCTTCTTGACAAGTATAATAATTTTTGATGGTGGTAGGAAAATATTGATGATTCAATTTGTTTAATTTTTGGGTTGAATAAAAAATATTTTGACTTTGTCCCATTTGCTTATCAGTTACCCAATTCGAGCTGCTGCAAGTGTGAAAGAACTTACAAACTGCTGATCATTATCATTATCATCATCATATCAGCCGCACGATACCCACTGCTGGGTAGAGGCCTTCCCTAAGGATCTCCACAACGGTTTGTCCTGCGCTGCCCGCATCTAGCGGCTTCCCGCCACCCAGGGGATACCCAGTACCCACGGAGCGTCGTCCGGTGCGCGGTCGCCATTCTAGAACCTTTCCGCCCCAACGGCCATCGGTTCTTCTCGCTATGTGTCCTGCCCACTGCCACTTCAGCAGAGCAATCCTTGTCATAATCATTATATAATATCTAATTATCGAAACATTGAGAATGCATAGGCAAATATGCACTTATTATACGCAATGGGTAATATAACATTTGCCGACATTCACCGAATGACTTCCATTTCGTCAGATAGCTTTATCTAACAAATTAAATGTTGACATAACATAAGGAAAATAATTAATCTACTGTTAATTTCTTCATGATGTTCGCCTTGTAAGTACCAAGGTACGTAGCTATCGATCCACGATACAAATTACTGTAATCATCGTCGTATGCACAGTCTTTGCGATCTAGCCGCTGTCATTACCTCGTTTTGTATGTATGTGGCCACGCGCCTGTTACATATTATGTTATATTGAAGAATATGATACAGGTAGAGATATCAAAATAGGTATAGTTAGCCTATATCTTAGTTAGAGAATAAAGGAAGGTCACTTAGGAACCTTTGTTTTATGATAATTATAATCAAAATCGCATTGCGGTGACGATTTGATAGCGAACTTTTAGGAAACGTCATCTTTACTGCAAGACAAAATACCTATGGGGAGCTCGGTGGCGCAGTGGTATAGCGCCTGGCCCAGCGATTGCGGAGGTTAAGCAACTTTCGCAGGGGTCGGTCATGGGATGGATAACCAAAAATGTATTATCTCGTGCTCCTCTGTGCTTCGGAAGGCACTTTAAGCCGTTGGTCCCGGCTGCATTTGCAGTCGTTAACACCCACCAATCCGCATTGGGCCCGCGTGGGTTATGGCCCATCCTCATTATCCACCTATAAGCAAGGCCTGTGTTCAAATGCTTCAGTTACAATTTATAATATAATTAATCTTAAATGCAGTTTTAGTGCAGTTTTTGTGCATTATAGATTAATTTATAACTAAGTATAAATTGCATGTGAATATATAAAATTGGAAGCATTTAAAATTTTTAAATGTTTTACTGAAGTCATTAGTCATTACTTACTCGTGTATGTGTCTATACGAGGGTAAGTGTAGGTATGTGTAACGTACGGGGTCAAAGCAACACAGGATCTTCTATAACAATGCTAACCACTCCATTAACATAATATGGATGCTATAAGTGGAACATTTAGAAGGCCAAGATCTATAAAGGTGCTTCGAAGTGTATGCCTACTCGATCATAACTAGATCAATGTGTCATACTAACTCATGAGACTCATGACGTAACACACTGTAGTGTTCTTCAAATAAAAATACCTACCTACCTTTTCGCCGGAACAACGTCTACACGACCTAAACTTGTTGATAAAACTAATATTCGCTGATTTAGGTATTGTTATTAGTTTGCCCATATCACCCCTCTCTATCTGTTTCTTTTAAGTCCAAAGATTTACTCGTACTACTGATAGAAAGGATGCATTTGAAAAATCTGGTTTACCAAAACGTAACTTTATAGCTTTCGAAATACTATGAAAAATATGGTTACAATGTTTATTCGTTTTTTATACGACGAGATTATTTGTAGAAAAATAAATAACTAGGTACCGTAACCCGGGGCTACTTTGACTTTGCGTATTACTTTGACAGTTTTTGGGGTTACTTTGACACGACACGATCTTGGTCGTTGGTCGCGATCTTTCGGTTGCGGCCGGCGCGTGTTACTTTGACACGTATTTTTTGAATGTTTAATCATAGTCTTTTTGTTTTGTTTTGTAAGAATGTTTAATTGTTAATGTCCTGACTGATTTTTAGTACAAAGTACAACAGTTCCTATTAATATTGTAAAAATAATATGTTAATTTTTTTAACCCAATATTCGTTTTATTCTATAAATATGCCTATAATATATGAAAACTATATAAAATTTATATATTATTTTATTTTGAAGGTGTCAAAGAAACCTGCACTACAATTATCATTGACTTTAAGGCAAATCTAATAAGGTGTAAAAGTAACCCCATGCACACTCGAGGTTACTTTGACACCTTTTAAAAAAAAATGGAGGGTCTTAGACTGCTGAATAGCACACATCTCATAGCCAAGACTTCAAATGTTCTGAAGTGGTACAAAAAGCTTGAATTGCGAGCATATTTTTTCTTGAAATCTAGTAAAACTTCCAAAATCATGTCATAGTAGCTCCGGTTGACGGTAGCTGTTACGACAAACAAAAAGGCACGAATAAAGCGGAGTAATTTTTTTAACCTTACTCATTCATTAAATCATGAAGGAAACTTCCTATAATTACGATGGTCGAACCAAAAAGTAAAACTTGATCGAAATCTCCATATTCGGATTGTCAGCTCAAAGATGGGCATCTTTGAGCTGACAATTCGAAAGTTGCTCGATTTTGGCATTATCAACAACGACAAATTATGTCACCACTTTTTTAAGTTTCCCAAAAAGGAATTGTTGACCATTCTAGTACTTACCTATTAAAAAAAGACTTTGGTACACTCCTTAGACAAACTTCAAATTAATCCGTTCATAAATGGTGAAGTGTTTGACAGGTGAACTTTCGAACGTCAAACATTTAATTACGGTAGGCGTTAATTTATTACCTAATAATATTGAGTGGTGTCAAATTTTAAGTTGTCCCACTTAGATAATATGGTCGAAAATGGAATAACGATGCTTAAGCCTAGGGCAGTGAGGTCTGCAGACTGATTGCAGCATCACATCGATATATTCAGGTTAAATTTGAGGACATGGTCAGATATGATAACGATAATAAATTTCCATAATCTTAACGATACTCGTTACATAGTTATTAGCTACTGCACCTAGTGTGTTATTTATTGTTTTAATATAAATTTTACAATGGCACGTGTATTTTATAAACAAATTTAAAAAATCCATAAAAAGAAAAATGGCAAAAGAAAGCATTAGAAAATTTTCGGAACATTAACCCAATAACACTTTTACTTTCCTTTCAAAAACAAAGCTTTGTGGTTCTAGGGTTCGGCAGATTCAATTAATTTCAAGGAATTGTCCGATAAAGCTAATATTATCATACCGTGACATGTACCCCACCCACGTAATGCACAAAATAGCGCCATCTACGTTTATTACGACCTCATCTAAAACCGTTTCCATTTTCTTCGGGACTTGTATAGGTCCCATTAACAACAAAGTTCACGATGTAAATTTCAGTTATAGCGAATACCTCGATAGCATTCGACGTCCGGCTTATTTATTTAAGGGGTTGTACAGTCAGAGACACAAATGTTCTGCACAGATTGTCGCATATTCTCAGTCGATTTCAAACTTTTCACTACGCTCTATAAGGTTTATAATCAATAAGTTTTATAAGTACAACGAAATGGTTCAGATAGCGGTATTGTGTCCGTGACGCCGCACCACCTACGTAAAGCTGGAAATATTCAGGATTATTAAGGCATTGGTATGTCCAGTTGAAGCATAAAGTTATATACCTTAGGTATATTAACTTTATGAGTTGAAGTGATATTTCCACGGCTGATAAAACGGTACATTATGATAAGTAATAAATGACAAACTATCTTCCGGTTTTTTTTTTTCAAAAAAGAAAATAACCAGTATCATTCGGGCTACTATAAGAATTACTATAAGAATTCTAACGATACCTCATACATCGAAATCCGATAAGGCATTTAGAAGTTAAGGTGGAATAAAGAAACTCACTTACCCACAAACATTATGAACTCTGAACACATTACACTCTCTGTCTTTTTAGGCAGTCGTGTAAAAATTAACTAAATTAATGAATAGTAGGTACTTATTATCCGATCTTCCTTTGTTCACCGGCCAAAAATAAGCAGCAACTATCAAGTGCCTCATTTACAAACTAAAACACTTCTTCAACAAAATCTATCCCGTTTTAATACATCCGTAGGGCGCAATCAAACCGCTATACATCATTTTAATACTGAACATGTCACCGCAAATCGGAATCTCCATTGCAAATGAAAGCCAGCCAGCTTTAATGGCGACACATAAATTATGAAACAGCCAGTTTTGTTATCTACGCGTTTCTGTTTACAATTTCATAGAGATTTTACTCTGAATACATAATGTTGTCGAGCTGTTGTGTTCTCATCCGCTGCTAATATTGTTCGTAGGCAGTAGAATTTGGTAAGTATACTATTTAAACAACACATTTTTATAGTTATAGAGAAACACACATTAGTAAGTTCAAAACATTGTGTAGTGACAAAACAGCATTTAGCACGTCAGCCAGCACTGTTCAGTCTTACAATCAAGAAGTAATAAAATATTGAATTGAGTGCCCTGATCTTTATTTTTGCATATTTGGGTTGTTCTAATGGTGGTCTATATAAGAAAAAATATGCAAATAACTTAAATTAGGGAAACATCAAAAAGTTAACACTGTGAAACGGAAACAAATGAATTAATTAATAAGAAATTGTATTAACTCATAACTAAACAGACACTAGTTTAAATATACATCACTTTCCGAATATTAGCAATGAAAATGAAGATTATCGTAACATAAAGAAGACTTCATTTGAAAGCTGCTCATAAGTTTATAGGTAGTTAAATGTTAGTTTTACAATCTTGGTTGGAAGTTTATGACGAGTAAACCCATGGTGTAAAGTAGATAATTAATGACGTGTACAGTGATAAACCATTGCAACTATTGCAAGATGACAGTGCGAAATACAGCCTTATAGGCGCGATGTATAATGTTACAATTACACCCGACTCTGTGTTTTACGAGGTGGAGGTTCAATGAAGCATATTATTGCTCGTAAAGAAATCAAACTAATCAAATGTTAATTAAATTTAGTTCTTTAGAACCTTTCTACAGAAATCATTGTAAAAAGTTAAAAAACATTGAAGGTAAAAAGCTTGTGTTTGTCTAGGAATAAGATGACGTAGACCTTATAGCTGTTTCTCAAATCTGTACAGTATCCTGAGGACCGTTTCACAGATCACAGATATTACTAGGAATCTATAACTTATCTGGAACTGGCTCTGACACCTGTTTTCAACAACACTCAAACGACCCTTGAATACGCTAACGCACTGATGCGTAGACTTATCTCTGCATCTTTTTACTGTCTTCTTTGCGTCTTTTATACCATTTGACTACACATGGAAGTCATCAAATAAACTCTCTCTGCAAGTACTGTTATCGTCTGGCCCGACTATATACTGTACGGGTTATCATTTTTAGCTCCGTGGTGCATTTTTATGCAATATTTGTTTGCAATCACACATCCATAGATTTTAGTTCGGTATTAAATACATATGAGTAAGTAAATACTTGAAAATATTTTGGAGTGAGTCCCGCCAAAAAAGTTAAAATACTTCAAACTTTTATTTTCAGACATGTTACATAGCTCTTAGATACAACAAAGAAGCAATATAGCGTATTCCAACATTTGTAATCCATCTCCAATTCTAAAAATCTATTAATGTCGCAACATAGTTGCTTAGCAAAAACATTCGAACACAACTCCCACAGCTATATTGACCTGTCCTGCCATTCGTGTAAAGCAATTCAGCGTTTATCCTCTTAAAATAGCGTCACATCGTCATACTAGATTATAGTAATTACGGACGCGGCGCGCATAACTTTACCGAAGCAAATAACTTAGACGTCACCTGTGGATTTGTGGAGTTCTCAACATGCGACGATAGATTTATTTATTAATTTTTTATAATTAAGACAAAAAAAAATTATTTATGTCCCTACTGCAGGGGCACAGGCCTTCCTTATGGGTGGATAAGGAGAATGTGCCATAAACCACCACGCGGGCCCAGTGCGGACTGGTGGGTGTTAACGACTGCAAATGCAGCCGGGTCCAACGGCTTAACGTGCCTTCCGAAGCACGGGGGAGCTCGAAATAATAAATTTTTGGCCACCCATCCCATGACCGACCGTTGCGAAAGTTGCTTAACCTCCGCAACCGCAGAGCCAGGCGCTAAACCACTGCGCCACCGAGCTCCACATATTCAGTTTTGATCCTACTGCATACATTTTGGTTCCAAGCACCTGTAGTGTATTGAAATAGTTACTCTTAGATTTATCTATTAGCATAATAATTTATTTTTCTTGAATGATGTCGAAGATTTTAAAAATATGTTAATTAGATTTTGCTGCAGTAACTTTTTCACGGAAATCTATTTTACACATACATAGATCGTTTAACATCAATAACCAATACTATAGTTAATAAGGTAGACATGGTCCCTTAACCTAATAAATGGGAAACATTGTAAAAAAAACAACGAAAATTGCTCACGACCGTATCAAGCAACTTATTGCAAACCATTTGATGCAGTGATACAAATATAAAAGGCTCAACCAAAAAAATTGGTGTACCGATCCTAAGTTCCCACGGCGCGCCCCGATTCTCACATGAAACTTGTCACACGCATGCGACCGGCGTCTATTGGACAACATCCATACCGAAGTCTGGTTTTGTCTACTCTTTAATTCATGGCACAGACAAAAAAGTAACCAGTAATTTATCTCGTTTAATGTTTTTAAAATACCTAATACAACCGCTTGGAAGTTATAAAGACGCTCGTATAGCATCCGTACGTACACTGAACAATATAGTAGATAACTTAGATCCTAACTGACTGTTTCATCATCGCATTTATCGCAACAGGGTCGAGCTAAATTTGGCATACAGTTAGTTATTATGACATATAGAAATCAGCTGACAAAATTATTTTGAGAAAAAATCCTACGCAAATTCCACGTGGAATTCTTCGTGGAAAATCACACGCGGAATCAGGTTTAGGTTAATGAGTCTTCTCACTCACCTCACGCTGTCCTCATCTGTCTGTATGCAGCGGTAGCGTACGACTGTTGTGTACCGAAGTGTACCGATATTCTTTAATGCCCATTTTATAGCCCTTTTTGCAAGTTTGTATGATGATAGAATACTGGTACTTATTTATACTGTGTACATGGCATTCCGTTCCGATTGAACCAGCAGTGGTATGACTACAGTTATCTAAACGAAGTGATTCGTACACGTCAATCAACCGTCGTCATTTCGAATTCAAAATAATCAGACCAAACTTTAATCTCACTGAAATAAAGTCATCAACTACTTCAATTGTGACAATTATCAACATTTATAACAAACTTTATTACTATTTTTTTTACCCGACTGCGGGTTATGTATTTCGCGCGTATCTTGTAAGTATGTATGTTTGTATGTAATATTCTTTATTACCTCATATCTCTCAAACGGCTGAACGGATTTCTATGATTAAGATATCGTTAGATTGGTCTTTTCAGCCCAAGTGTTCTTAAAAAGGTGGCGTTATAAAAAAACCAACATGGCGGCTGTACGGTGCTATTATACGTAGTGAAAAAAAAAATTTTTTTTAGAATACTGCAATATGGGTGTCAAATTAAAGGGCTTATTATAAGGATTTCAAAAAGGTATATCATGACCGTAAAATATAATAACTAAAAAGAGATAAATAAAAAATAAATTAAAAAAATTAAAAAACCCGCCTGCATAAAAAGACAAGTCGACTGAAAAGATGGAAACAAGATTAAATAAATATTAAAGGCAACATGTCATAATAACATGCAGTCGGAGGCATATAATTCAATTATTCATAATGTCACTTTCTTTATGCATGCCTCCGACTGCATGTTATTATGACATGTTGCCTTTAATATTTATTTAATCTTGTTTCCATCTTTTCAGTAGACTTGTCTTTTTATGCAGGCGGGTTTTTTCATATGATATTGTTTAACTGCCTATGGAATTGCAATTCAGCAAACCTGAATTATCAATTTTCATGCCAATATAAGGAACTTTATAGTTAATAGGAGATAAATTTACCAACTGGATTTGAAGATGGTATCGAAATTGTACAAGGTTGAATCATCCATTTTTATGATAATATTTACAAAGGTTTTTTCTTTTAACTAAAACAATCCAGTGAATCGACTAATTATTAAAACCATAATATAGTATCTGTTATATAAAAATATTATACTCGCTCTTCCAGTAATATGGGTAAAATTATATAAGTATGTTGATATGGGCCTAATACAGAATGATCCTCTTAATAATTTCAGCTTGAAATAGTAGTTTTTCGTGACTAGTCTTTGTATTTAACTAGCTTTGAATGTGTTTGAATAGGCGTTTACTATCAGCAATAGAGAAATTTCATCAATTAACGCCAAAGATATTATCATAAAATTTCTAAAAAAAGACTAGTTATATACATTATTAGCGTAAGTGAAAAAGATCTATAAAAATAAACATTGATCATTTGGCTTGCTTCTAAAAAGGTAGAGCTCTCTATTACATTTTATTTAACTTCAAAGAGCTATTGAGGTATTAATAGCCCAGATCACTTCCAGAGTTACAATAAAAACTAGCCTTATTTCAAGTCGCGCACCCATGAAATAAATACTTATTACTTCTCTCAGTAAATTTAATCGACGTTTAGCTCGAGTATTGGTTAATAGTTCTCCATTAACAGGTGTATTAGAGTCGCTACGGTGGAAGCAATAAATAAAATTAACAACCGTCCAGCTACCGATAGCATTTTCTAGATATATGACGCAGCCACCGAGACATCAGCCTTAAAATCTAAACATTGTGTAGGACCAGCAATTTCATATCAGGCCATAAGGCGGCCATAGGACATGTTTCCTAAAATAGTGATGTGAAATAAATCAAAGATCGTGCTTGTCGATACGGTGAGCTCTAAAAAAGTGCGGCGGGCGTGTGAATCTGCTGCGACCGCAATCGTATGAGAATATAAGGTGGAATGTTATCGACTATTTGACTTATGGGACTGAGCGCGTTCAGTTTAGTAATACTTAGCGAGTATGCCCGCAATGTCTGCAAACATTGTGTTGCTGCAACTGATTTATGAATAAAATCATCATTTCTACATTGAATCGAAATCGAGTGTATACTTATTCGCATCTACGGGTATTATTTACATTCGCTTCGCAATGGGTGCCAGCGGTTTTTGCCGGTATTTTCGAGTTTAGAGACGACCACGTCTACATTATTTCCGTTTTTATTCGCCATGCGATTGTTCACTGCTAATTTATTACTTATTTCATCGGCATTGCGAAGGACCGGCTTCGTGACGAAGAATTGCGTCCTATAGAAACTACTTTTTATTGTACGCTACGATACACAGTGGCAACAGCGGTTGTGGTGCAATCTCCTGATCCGCACCTATTGTTGTTGATTCACGATTTTTCGGCAAGTTCGTTTGAGATGTTCTTTTATTTATTTCGAAACTAGCTTTAATTGTGAAAAGGAACGCTCAGTTTTCTTATGTAAAGACTTTTAATCTACCTTTTGTGTGAGGGTTATCCGTAGTAGGAGTTGTAAATGCACCAGCGCGTGAAGTGGAACGAGCGCTATTGGTCGGTGCCATATCCAGCTAAGCGATAGGTTCACGATGCATGAAAAAATTGTGCGTGTCTGTTCGCTCATCAGTGATGCGACGGTGGCGCCACCCATACGTCACAGGCGGCTAAGCATGAAGCAGTTATGTTGTCGAGTGTCTACCAATAAGTATATCGCCATGAGTGTAGCGTTATACGGCTATGTGAGAGCACAGTAGTTACAGCTATGATTTATGAAGACGATAATATCACACGATTTACACACAGCTTCGGTCAGTCACTGTAGATTTGTAATGATCCGGAATAATTTTATCGAGTATCGCTTATTATATCTATCATTATTTTATTACTTACTTATTTTTTTCTTATATAGTTAATTCAAAAGGAAGAAAAGCCCTAATAGTTGTGCTAAGTGGTACTATTCATTAACTTTCGAGACTGTTGAAATATCGAACAGATCGTGTGAGCTGAAATCGATTTGAGTTTGCAATTAAAAGATACGATACTGCATGCAACAATCAATTCGTTTCACATTATAAAGTACGCAACTAAGCAATTAAAATTGAATAAATGTCTTATTTAAAAAGTCTTATTTAATTTCAGATCGATTTATTGACATTCAAAATATAGTATGTTATATTATGTACTAAGTTCAGCATGAAATCGTTCCGTGTAAAATTATACTCATTCCTATTCACACCTCGAACACTTATTGGCTGATAAATTAGTCAATTTATCGTTGCACGCTTAATTCAACGGGGACATTATGTTTAGCGCGATGATAGGCGAAACCACACACTAAATCGGATTACAACAATTTATTAATGTTTACATAACAAACTGGTTTGCGTAAACGTATGAAACGGGGCATCTACGTTGTGGGGATCGGCGTGAACGAATAAGCGTTTCAAAATCGTAATATATCACGCAAGGCGGTGCCGTGATGCCTCTGATTGGTCACGCTGTTTGCATTAACATAGTGCGCCGGCGCCGGCCCCGCCCCCCGCGCACGTCACGCCGTCGGAAGCTCGTTAATTAACACCAATTAGCGTATCGTGACTGCCTCCAGATGCAACGTTTGTGCCTCGACAAATCGCATAAAACTCGTACTGTCAGAAGATAACTCTTTTAAGTCACTGTAACTTCTTGACGCGACGCGTACTGCAATTTTTAAGCAACATTTTGAACCACACATTCGAGTTTAATCTTTATTAGGAAATACTTTCATATTAACACACACAACGTATGTAATAGCTAATATCAAAAATCTGTTATTCTATTCTATTTATTTTATTTTAATAACGATAAGAGAGTCATTTATCTTTCTTTAAAGTTACGATATTCAATTGATGCTCTTACTTAATAATTTATATATTTAAACCAAACTGCTATGACACCAGTTTAGTAGTAAAATTTTCTACTATGCAACCTTATGACCTTCATCTACAATGATCTCAGAGCACTTACAGTATCCGTATACCATTTTACCATTGCTAATAGACAACTGATGTCCATTCGGGCATAGTAACAAATCATAAGCATGCGCCTGGACTCACGAGCGCGCCAAATAAGGCTGACTACAACCTAAGCCTCGTTGGATTTATGTCGGCTGCTTTTGGTGCAAATTAGAAGCACGTCGCGTCGGCGTAGGCGCGCATAATCTGTGACAGCCCGGACTCGAGCTAAGAGGACTGTTGGCGGCATGATGAAGACTTTCGAATGCTTTTTACCACGTCTGTTAGTGTCGGTGACATGAGCGTTATGAGAGGTTATTGTCCAAACTAAGAAGAAATTTCCTTTACACAACATTGTTATGTGCACATAAAAAGAGTTGAGAACGATTGCAACCTTTTTTCCTTACATAAAACCAACTTTTAATGAATGTAAAAATGAAAAACAAAAATCACAATGTCAAATAAGATAAAACAATGATTTCTTAAATTCATTTTCATAACCCATCTTAATTGAATGTTCAAGAATGCGCTACTTGTTTGTTTCTGCACTAAAACTTTCACATATTTCTCCATTATCTACAAAGATAAACGTAGCTAAATCAATCAACGTACCGTGATCTATGAAGTGTCGTCTCAAAAGATAAAAGCTCATAACGCATCAATCTTAAGTATCATCTAGAGCTATTCCTACCGACTTACATTGTCCCACAACAAAAACGTGACTCGGAACTGTGACAATTGCGATCGATCACCCTAATAAGTAGTAATAAAATAGTAATATAGCATATAAGGCGATCTCGATTGTTCGCGTCGATACGGCCGGTACGTGACGTTACGTGGGTGATGCGCGTGCGACGATCAATCACCACCAATGAAGTTGTCCGAATTATCGTACCACGATTATGCTTTTTTTGTAATAACGTTATGGAGGTAGGATAGCGGCGGAAACTATAAAGGTACAGCAATATCGTATTAAGTACCTACACCTTTTCAGGTTCATCCTATCAAGGTGTCCAGTACTGCTACCTACTGCTTAAAATGCTACTGAATAATTAGGTATACAGTAATATCATCATTCCTCTCTACCCTTATACCAATTTATTTGGGTTCGGTGCAGTGCTTCCTCCTCTTCCATTCCTTCCTGTCACTCGTCATCTCCTCATCCACTCCCTTCACATTCATATCATTCTCTACACAATCCATCCATCTTTCCTGCGGTGTTCCTCTTACTTTCCAGCCCTCAACATCCACAACCATTATTCTCCTAGTAACATGCCTTTCATCCTTTCTCACAACATGCCCATACCAAGCCAGACGATTCCCTTTCATCTTTTCTATCGCTGGTGGTACTTTCATATACTTCCTCTCACATACTCATTCCTAATTTTATCCATTCGCGTGACACCACACATCCACTTCAGCATTTTCATTTCTGCTACATGTAATTTTCTTTCATTCGTCTTCTTCATAGCCCAACATTCTGACCCATACAATGTCTATACTGGCTTATCTGGCCTTATGACGGACTTATAGATACAGTAACATATCAGTAATAAACTTATACACACTTAGTTATAAAACAAACATTTACAATGTGGCACTGTTAAATTTTTATGAAGACCCTTTATATCCTTTTTATCATTTCCACTTAGCTTAAATCATTGTGAACTGAGTGCGCCCCGAATGAAATAAAAGCATATTAAATAGTCACATCACATTATTACTGCCAAAAAATCAATAAGGAAGCTTTCAAAATGTACTTGTGTCAATAGACGTATATACATCCGCCGATTTATCTTCGTGAGGTTTCATGTATCGAAACAGTTACGAAAGAGGACATTTAAATTATACATCCTATCAGTAGGCCTGAGCCCCTCGACATACCTGTTTAGGATATTAGCAATTTGTTCGTAAGCAGTATTTATAGTGTAACGAAATGCCCAATAAAGCGGTGTTAATAATTAACTTGGAAACATCGTGGTTTCGGTAGCCGCTCCAGTTTTGATGTCGCAACTGTGTGGGTGTGCGTCGCGTAGGAGCTGCGCCACCCCCGCGGCGCGTCATTTCGCAAGCTTCAGCATACCGCTTTTAGGATGTTGTCAAGGTTGTAGGAAGCGAGCGCTGGACACGCCTAGCTGATTGGTTGTATAACGGACAGTTGATATGCACCGGTCGTACATTTAATTATGCAAAGTCATGCGGAAAACACTTGCATAATTACTTTTGAGAATATTCTTTGGTGGTCTTCGTTAACGTGTAAGAGTCCGCTTTTGGGCATGAAATGAACCTACCTACAGATTTTACCCTTCAAAAGAACAATAAATAAAATATTTTCTTGTGATGAATTTGTTGTGATAAGTAATGCAAGTTTGTATTAAAATGTCGTTTTGCTTGTTGCAGGTCGGTGGCGCACGAGCCCGATGAGCGCGTGCGCGGCGGCCGCCATGCGCGAAAAGCACGCGGCGCCGCGCCGCCTCGCCTCCCCGCCGCCCTCGCCGCGCGACCACCACAACCACAGCCCGCTCGTCTCCCCGCGCGCCGACGAACCCCTCGACCTCCGAGTCACACATAAACGCCCGCCTAGATTAGAAGATGAGAACTGCAATTTGATAACGCCGTCGCCACCACCGCACCCCACGCATCCCGCTCACCCGGCACATCCGGCGCTTCTACAGTTCTGCCGGCGGTTACCGCTGGCATTGCCGGCCTCGTTCGGCCGGTACCCGTTCCTCCCGGCCGCTGCCGCCACGCTCCTAGCACCCGGCACTCCCAGGGCACCACCTCTTCCACCTAACCCGGGCGCCCCGAGGGCTCGCGACCGGTACACCTGCTCGTATTGTGGAAAAGCGTTTCCCCGCAGTGCAAACTTGACGAGACATTTACGAACACACACCGGTGAACAGCCGTACCGCTGTAAATACTGCGAAAGGTCCTTTTCAATATCATCGAATCTACAACGGCACGTGAGAAACATTCATAATAAGGAAAGGCCGTTTCGGTGTCGTCACTGCGACCGTTGTTTTGGGCAGCAGACGAATTTGGATAGGCATCTAAAGAAACATGAGGCGGAGAACGGGGATGACAGCCGTCGGCGGTCTCCGGACGAGACTTACTTCGAGGAGATCAGGTCGTTTATGGGGCGAGTGGCGCCCGCGGCCCGCCGCGCCGCCGCCGCCGCCGCCACAGCCGCCGACCACACTTGATAGTGGACCCGCACCACTATCGCCTCTACAATAATCTGGTCGATACATCCAAATGACTCTTGTTTATATTTACGTGACGTAAAAAATCGGTGAAAAGCCTCCGTGTTACTACAGAGTGAGTGTTACATTCCGACATACAGATGTAATAAGAGTTGGTATTCCAATATAGAATATTGGTTCTGCTAAACAGATTGTTGTGATTAATTTAAGATCAAATAAAAATATTGTTGTTATAATCATTTTGTTTGAAACGATACTCGCAAAAACGTATCCAAATAGATAGGTCCAACTAGTTACCGAGTGGTTTTCATGACATATTCATGCGAGTGACATGAGGATTATTTCTGGGCCATTAGTTGGCCGTAGTGTATAACGATTGTATAAATAAAGTGATAATGCATCTCATGTATGTACTTAAACTTGTAAATATATGAATATTATTGAAGGAGTGTAGAATACCGAATTCACTACCGATAGTATACAATTAACATTATGAATTATTCCTTTTCATAACGGCAATGTAGCTTAAAAATAAGAGTCCAGAGTGTTCGAATAGAATTAAAATATACTTGATAATTAAGAATATTTGAGTGTAGGTAATTTGTATTATTTCTTTTGTAAATTCTGCTTTATTCGATTTAATGTAATTAGTATTATTAGTCTGAAAGGAAACGCCGGTTACCAATAAAAATATATCTTGTTGCTTATTGAAGATATTATAAATATTTTTTTTTATAAATTGTTGGAGAAGTTGTCTGACTCCTCGAAATTTATAATGTACCTTTACTTCATGTTGCGTAATTTATTTTCTTTTTCGTTTTTGGTATCAACCGTCGAAATTAACATTTTGTTGTGTTTGATACCTTTGTTAAGTTTCAGAATATTACGCAAATTTAGAAATATTATATCAATTATGTTTTGAGATTTTAAAACTAGAAATTTAATCAGTTGTAAGAGATTATGCAATCTTAAAATGATATGATCATGTACTCCAAATTACTAAATTTAAGATTATTTTAAAACTGTGATTTAATTAATTTATTACTGATGTTAAAATTGGACACACTGACAAATTCGAATGGAAGAACTATAATTATCTAAACGTTCCTTTTAAATATAGATAGATCTCTATTATTGTTACGAGTAAAAAAGAAGTTTACTATGCTTTCAACGACTTTAACTTTGGTAATATTCAATAATAATTTTTGAAATTAATTTTAAACTATTCCCTGTATTGTATGGTAAAAATTTTAAAGTTATATACAATACTAACTAATATATACTAGAAAAAATTTGACTCGCACCAGATCAATTTTTTCTAGTATATTATTTTAGTATTGTATATAAAAATAGCATTGTGAATGCAAAAACCTAAAATTTAAAAATGTTAAAGTTATTTATTACAACTATTCATGAATAACTTAAATATTGTGACAGAGTCAATGTTACCTTTTAACTTTAATAGTTTCTGTGCATTTGCTACTCTTTTTGTCGTTTGTAACTACGATTGATGCTCTATGTTACTGTTTAATTAAAACATCTGTCAAAGAAAAACTACTCCAATAAAATATTATACTTATTGATATAATATTACAAAATCATTTTAAAAACCAGTGTGTATTATAAATAACATAGGTATTTTTGTCACTTCTATGAAGAATAAAATTTCGGAAACTAGACCAACAAAATGTTTTTATTTTTCTAGCAATTAATTCTTCAGAAGAAGCTATCGAAATTTTAAATAAATAATAAAAAATATTGTACCTACTTACCTGTCGTTTTTTATGAAATGTTAGAGATTTTACTGTAAATCTTAAAGCTCCACATAAAACTTATGAATTTTAAGCGTTCTCGCACACGACCTACTTTCTGTGATAGACCGATTATCGGAGCGTACCTAAAGTAGAACATATTCCAAAATACCAACGCCAATATCCTACGAAAAGCAAAGACCTATGTTGTATTGTAATTGAAGTCTTTGACGAAAATTCGGTCCTACAAATGTCTAGATAAATTCTTCCCTCCGATGATTGGTTCTACAAAAAATTGGAATTTCTTACAGATTACGACGACAAAGAGTAGTTATACAGAGTGTAAGGGAAACACTTTCGGATGGCAGAGATACCGATTCTGGATAAGATAACGTTAAAAAGATTTGTTATAGAATTATTTTATATACTGCTTTTTCAATGAGGGCTTTTCAAAATGACAAAAAGCTGTAGGCACGATAGATGGCGTTGATAAAAATGTATGTCTCTATGTATTTTTTTTACTAATCTTCGAAGAGTACTCAAGTAGGCAGGCAGATGTAACCCTAAAATGTTTCTCTTTGGGCCAACGTCAGCCAGCGAGCGCTTACTTTCCTCTTTGGTACAGGCCGTTTTTAAAAGTTAATTTTGACACATCTCTTTCCATCAACGCCATCTACTGAGGCAAATAGATACTATTTTTGTTTTTTAAATGTCTCTTTGAAAAGCCCTCATTGCAATGGTGTGAAATAAACATATGACACGGACTTTTATAAAAAAATCTAACTACACTAATGTGTCAAAAATAAATCTGCTGATTGGCAGCGCCTCTGGTTGCGGTGGTTATACTGACCCGCGCGAGACTCATACGGAAGCGTTCTCCTTACACCCTGTATGTATAGTTTTCACTCTACTCGTACCAAATCGCACACGAGATGCTATTTAACTTAACGTAGATTCTTTAGGAAATAGAGATTATTACCTTATCGTTTTGTACTTTTGATACTTATAGTCGTTCAAAGGTCACCGATCACCTTGTCAAAATGAAATAAATAACAATAAATTGATGTGGTACTTTTTGTTTTACCTTTCCTTTTACCATACTTATTAACGAGGTTATACTAGTGGCTCTGTGAGGTGTAGACCTCGAGTTTGAGACATTTTTGGTCATTTTTCGAAATGGCTGAAATGTGTTTTTTTTTTCGAAAAACTTCGAAAAACTTGACGCATCAAAAAAAACTATATAATTAATGAACCTGCTTACAAAATTTCACGAGAATCGATTGAGAAACGCGACCTGTGGAGGAGAACAAACGAACAGACATACAAAAGCAATCCAGCTGAAGCAGAGACGCTTCGCGCTCGCTCGGCCAATGAGTTTAAATTAATATTTGTCTAACTTTGTAAAAGTCTTTGTAGGTTCAAAACCTGCGAAAAATTTTGCAAAGCAGATGTATATTCACCCGAAAAAGTACTTATAGTATAGATGAGTAGGTACAGAGTTCTATCAATATTAATAATCTCGAATTTTAAACAAAACTCACAAAAATTCAAACAATCCAATACGTGGCTCTACATACCGCATAGTCATTACGAGCATAATCACATCATTCATCTTAAATCAGTCAATCTTGTGTGAGTCAAAAACTGGCTAAGCGCCACCACACCTGTTACAAAAAACCTCTGCGTTGGCGGAGGTTTTGATAAAAAAAATCGAATGTTTTTTTTTCAAGGCACAATAAAAAAAGGTCTAATACGCTTCAAATCGATGCGCCGCGCCGCCATGTTGGAATCGAAGGGCGCCGCGGGCACGTCGCTTGCACAGCCTCACGAGCAACGTTTACGATATGATTATGCTTTATTGCCATTAATTTGCGACAAACGAAACCGCCCAGAAACATCGAGACCGCCATCTTTGCCAGTGAATTTATTGGAATCATTAATAGAGCCAACTACTGGCCCTTCAGCTAGACGTATATTATAAAACTACGTTATATATTGTTATTTGAATAGATAAGTTTATTTGATATGGCACCTTACCTACCTTTTTAGATAGGGTAAATATCTTCGTACATTAAAAATCAGCTTTACATATCTGGTTCCCTTGCTATCTTGGTAATTTGAAGCTACAAGTTTTTCATAAGTTCAATTTTCTTTTCATAAGCGAAAAACGCACAGATTTGATTAGGTCATTTAATGTTAATGTTGATACTACACAAACATGGAATACTTTTCTTATTTGTCATAGTCTATCGAAATCCAATTCCTGACAAAAACATAAAAATACATCCATATAAATTCAGAGCAGACACTATGTGTACCTACGCACTTGATACTTAACGACATTCATATTGATCAATCAATTTTCTACAAAACAATCCAAAAAAGATCCTAATTAATAACGTCTGACTAAACAGAAGTAGTTATTAACTTTAATAATTACGATCCATTATCAGTTAAGTACATCGTGATTTTGATATCGAAACTGCTACGCGTTAGAAAGTGAAACTTATTTCAAGGACAGGCTATTGTGCGCTGTTAAATAAGAAATATTTATTTCATAACAACAGTAAGAGGTTTATTTATATTTGAACAATAGTTACTTAAAACGTAGTGCCTCGTGTCAAGATCTAGTTTGGAGTAGGAAAGTTCATACGTATTTATATATCATTGGCAACATTGCTTGATGAAGAACGGAATCAATAAGGTGTTGGCCCAATTAAAAAGTTGACGGTTAATTGAAAGAATTACGAATAAGAAATACGTGAGTATACATTCCAACATTTTCGTCTACACTTAGGTTTTATCTACATCTTAACTATAACTACTTATATTTAGTCCATTTCTTTTGCAATATATCCATGTCTACATTTTGACTGTGAAAATATCACAAGCCGAACAAAAGAAAATCGCAAATGTTTTGCTTAAGTTTTTATGGAGTTTGACGAGACATGCTGTTTCAAATGAAATTGCTAATTTCATAAAAAGAATATCAATTACTACGGACATCACGGAAATATCTTGAAAATATTGTTTCCATTTTTACAACTTTTACCTATTGGATTGTTGTTTTTTCCTCGTTGCCGATCGCTAAAAGTGTATGCCTTAACACTGTGGGTGCACATTCCTCCGCTTATCACTTACATCTCGCGTCACAAGTGCCAGCACAGGGTGGGGCAAGTTGCACAACGATGGCACGGCGCGCGCTCGGCGCGGGCGCAAGCTCCTTGTTAACGGCGGGCGCGTGCTCGCCTCCGTTACGTTACATTACATTATTTATTGTTTATTGAAAAACTACCGATCGCTTTTGCGGAATTAGAACTTTTGCGGTCGGGTTTCGTTGCTCGCTTTTTGCGTATTTTAGATTGCAACTTCGTGACGCAAAAGGCAATTATCGTAGACTCAGTTTTGTTTACAAATGAATATTTTTCAATGATGCAAATGTTGCTTTTGTATGAATAATTATTTCCTGACCAGCTGTACAGTGACTCCAGCAAACATTTTGTATACTATGTCGAACATTAATTTTCAATATGAGATTCGCAAAGCTGATTGCTTTTAATCACGGAAGCTTATTAAACTTCAATAAATACGTATAACATTGTCGTATTAATGAAAATAAACGTATATTAATACAATCAATAATGGAAAAAAATGCACTTTGCTTTACTTCCTTGACAAAACATAATACCTAGTTTAATGCCTTCGGTCGAAAACACACCAGAGTATTTACAAACTGTCTAAAATTTTTTATAAATATTTTAAGTAATTTTAACACAGTTTTTTTTAACAGCTACAATCCGACTTTTATTTATCAACGAAATCGACAAGCTTTAGATAAAAATAATGACTATACAGCATCAACCCGTAATTTCTGTACTCATTAACCTTCCGTCTCGAGTTTTACGTAACTGGTAAATATTTAAATAGGAGCTGTCTCATAAATTGTGAAAGTAAGTAGCCAAGTTCAAAATGTGCTTCCGAAATTAAAGCTGATTAAATTGTGTTACGACACGCGGTGTTACCGACATGGGTTGATAAAAAAGTGTTGCGTTACGTACCTACTCGGTGTCTATCAGCCATTTTTGATGTCCCCACTGCTGGGGCACGGGCCTTCCTTATGGGTGGTAAGGAGGAAGGGCCATAACCCACCACGTGGGCCCAATGCGGGTTGGTGGGTGTTAACAACTGCAAATGCAGCCGGGACCAACGGCTTAACGTGCCTTCCGAAGCACGGAGGAGCTCGAGATAATAAATTTTTGGTCACCCATCCCATGACCGACCCTTGCAAGCGTTGCTTAACTTCCACAATCGCTGGGCCAGGTGGTAAACCACTGCGCCACCGAGCTCCTACTCGGTGTAGTACATATATATAGTTTTATGTAGGATGCATCTTGCTGTGGAAGCAAAAGAGTACCAATGAGCTGCTTTTCATCCAGCACCAGAAGTTGTACTACGTACCTTCGTAAGTAAGCAACTTAACACGTTGACAGAGGAAAATATGCATGTGGGTTTTCAAAAGCTGACGTCATTATTCGTGAAGAAGTTTTGACGAAACTAACAAGTATTCCTATTACTTATTTGTTTAAAAAATGAGTTTTCCACTGCACTGTACACAAATAGGTTAACAAACGAACCTTTTTAGTCTCGATTTTAGTTTAAAACAGTTTTTTTTTTATTGATAAATGCACGTTACAATGTTTTCGATTCGAGGATAAAGTTAAATAGCTTGCAAGAGCCAGAGTGAGCAATGTGATATGAAAAGTCGGCCGTAATAAGGCAGACAAGATGTAACCGCCCGAATCAACCTGTCTCATGTCTGTGGTCACTTGTACGATTTTTGAGAGCGCACTTTGAAGAGACATGTGACCAAAGATGTAGAGGGAATGGAAGTGATAGAGAACCAAGGATTTCAAAACATTGTTTCAGAAAAATGGTTTTAAATCTGATTATAATTAGTTTTTTAATTTAAAAATAAACTTAATAAATTGAATGAATCTTTAATCTTTAATTATCTACGGATTTTCTCAAAGCAGACATGCCTAAGCTATCCTTACTAATATTATAAATGCAAAAGTCAGTTTGTTTGTTACGCCTTCTACTACTACTCAACCGATCATCATTACATTTTGCATACACGTTCTCAAGACAGGGGTACAATGAAGGACATAGAGTACCTTTCATTCAGATAAAAAGTACTGTTCTTGAGGGATAGCAAAAAAAACTTTCTACGCAGACGAAGTCGCGCGCGGTCGCTAGTTTATTTAATAATTGCTCAACGTCTGATGAAAGGTTATGCCACATCCAGTAAAACATTTACGCAGTTGTACACAAAACAGGTGACCGATCCATCACTTGTGCCCAGCGAGGTGGTTAATTAACGGAAAGCAAGGTCGGGTGACGAAACCCTAGCACCCACTCTAGGTTGTCACAAAAAACGATGTATTGCGCAAACGAAAGAGTTTCATCACCTCTATAGCACACTTATTTGATGATAACAAGACACCATCGTAATAGAATTTATACTTTTGAGCTCACTCTTAGGTAATAGTGACGTGTGCTCATGCAAAAATCCGGCATTAGATGATCGAAGTATCCTTTGGCAGGGTGAATCTTCTCAACTCTTGGATCATTTTAAGAAGGGGAGCTATCTTGAATTTTTTTATGGGAGGGAGTTATATTATAACCATAAATTTATTTTCAACACACTTGCTCGTAAAGTGAGCCCTAATACATCGCTTTTAGGGCCATAAACCGAGCTATAACAAACGCGTGCAATAATATATAAAACACTAGTTCGTAATAGAATGAACCCTACAAAGTTAAATTAGTACCTTACTGCAAGTTCTATGCGAGTAAACAGAGCATTCCCAATTTAGCCGGGTAATACAGTTTTTTTTTTTATAACAAAGAGGTTGTATGCTGCTGAAAATTCATATACATTTTTGGAATAAATAAATGTTTAAGTCCTTAATTAAGTCAAATAAATAATAAGTCATAATTCACAATATTTTGTTATAAAATATTAAAATATTTGCATTTTGTCACTTAAAATTATAATTTTGAAGTATAAGTAGCAGGCTGTATGCTCCTCACCCCTTTGTTCGCAAAAAAATTGGGCGTGTAAAAAAAAAACAAAAAAAAACATGCGCGCCTTTTCCATAATTATCGTATTTTGTTTTTGCCATATTTGTTGCTGTGTGATAAATTACTTTGTTTTTTCCTCGCAAATGTGTTGAAAAACGTCGTATGAAACTCGTGAGCTCTTGCTTATTGCACACTCGGCTGAGTTACGCCCTCGCCTGCGGCTCGGGCTGCAACCTACAGCCTTGTGTGCAATGAGCAACCTAAGCTAACTTGTCTCATAATGTACGTAAAAAAAATAGTGTATGTATAAATATTAAGTTTATGATTATAACACAATATTTTTTGGTATGGAATTTGATTTTTTTCCCGATACCCATCGTGTGGGATATCGAATGAAAGGGCTTCTTGAGCTGATTCCAAATATATACAATATTATTACATTGCTGGTTTAAAAAGAACAGAAAATCATTTTCCAAGTATACTATGTTTGGGGGCTTGCAGGAAAACGACTTAATGAATTCTTATGAAACATACGCCAAATAACTCGTTAATACTCTTATCTAACGTCCTGAAAGCAATTTTAAAAATATTATTGAAGATGGCTGCCCTTCTAAAGGTTCAGAAGGTTCAACCTGCCAAAGGATATCCCTCGATCACCAAACGCAGTATATTGCACTTTTATGTCGTGAGTAGATGCTACTATAATCAACTGACGTAAACTTAAAAAAGCTGTTCAAACTACATTATATTTAAAAAATGGGTAAAATTGGGTATCTTCATTCAGTTTCTTTTTTAATTTTCAATTAAAATTTATTACTATGTGGCATTATGCTCCAAAATCTTCAACTTATTGTTTTCTTGAACAAAATAATGTTTTAGAAAAGTCACGCAGTTGAATTATACATGTTCGGTCATACAACTGCTTGAACGAAATGACGAGTAACCCACTCTCCCAAATCCAAAACTTTTAGCACAGGGCAAACAAAAATCTGCCCCCTACTCAAATAGTCATTCTACTAAAATTAACTAACGCTAGTAGAATAAAATTACAATGTATGGGAATGACAATAGGCTAACGCTTGTCCATCAGCCATTTTTGATGTCCCCACTGCTGCGGCACAGGCCTTCCTTATGGGTGGTAAGGAGGATGGGCCATAACCCACCACGCGGGCCCAATGCGGATTGGTGGGTGTTAACGACTGCAAATGCAGCCAGGACCAACGGCTTAACGTGCCTTCCGAAGCACGGTGGAGCTCGAGATAATAAATTTTTGGTCACCCATCCCATGACCAACCCTTGCGAACGTTGCTTAACTTCCGCAATCGCTGGGCCAGGCGCTAAACCACTGCGCCACCGAGCTCCACGCTAACACGTAGCTCCTGTCAATCCTATACATTGGAATTCTATTCTACTAGAGTTAATTTTAGTACAATGGCCATTTGAGCAGGCCCTCTGGTAGTTCTATATTCGTGTGCTTTTAGGCAAGAGCGCTAAATTATATCTTTGTACCACAAAAACTACTGCTCCACTTTAAAGTAACTTATCGGTGTGAAACTCTCATCTGCCATTTAACTACAGTATATCATGCAATCGTAACGTATTGTATAATAAGGGTAAAGATACGAAAGTTTGGGGCAATTAGCTTCAGAAGTAAGGCAATCTGCCGTTTCGAGAGAAAGGGTGAAATCGATGTAGGTTGTCGAAAACGAGATCGCATATATTAAGATGGGTACATATTTCATCTTATGCAATTATTTCTTTCAGCTTTTTTTGTTCCATTTATGTTGGAGACACTGACCATCTTTGTTGGAGGTTGCTGGTTTGAATTTAAAGCTGGATATCAATTCACACGGCATCAAATAATTATTATAGAAACAAGAAAAATCTTCACATTTTTAAGACGAGAATATATCAATCAAATGTGAAATATCTGAAACATTTTCAGGATCATTGCGTTTAAAAACGTGTTATCTCATTAATATGCTAATAGTATCTTTCAATTGAAAGCAAATTAATCATTAAAATTCCGAATGTCTCTCATTCTTAACTAGCTTACATGGACTTTACTAGTGTAAAACGTGTTTCAAGTCTCCTCCCTATAAACTATTTGCATAGAAACTATTTCATTGATTTATAGACATCTCTGTTTACAGATCTAGTAAATATTTACTTTCAAAAAAGTGTAAGTTATTTAGACGTGTATAATTCTATAATGGAAATATTTGCAGAAATGATACATACGATTCTACTTGAAAGAAAATTACAATAAGAATATTAAGCTGTAAAAAATATGTGAAAATTTCATTAGTGAGGATTCCAGAAATATACAAAATTCTTAGAAATAAATATTATATTTCATCTTTTATAGAATACATTCTAACAGGATTCTCTTATTTAATCAGTTTACAGTGCAAACCAATAATAATAGATTTTCATTACTGCTAAAATTAAACAATAAAGTGAAAATAAAAAAAAAGACTCAGTCTGCTGAAATTCAAATATTACAATTGATGGTATCGACCGAAAAGTATACATAATTCAGACGCGGTCAACCAGCTATATTTCCCAGTGGTTATTTTCGCAATTTCAAATAATCCTGAACTAATTACATGTATCTGCTGAAGATAGTTAATCCCTAATAGTCTACATCATCTAGCTAGGTACTCTTCACAAACCTTCAGAATAAATTAAAATTAACAACTTTGTTTTTACTTAAAAATAAAAGACGTCGCACTAAATTATAGAAATAGTAATAAAGTTTGTTTTCCCTATCGACTTAGATTTGGCAGTAAGACTTGGCAATGAGATGTTTTTAAACGTTGATTCAGCTGAAATCAACAACCTACATGGGAAAAATAGTAGATTGTTATACAAGACGCTAAAATTACCCATTGCATACGAGGTAGTTTTATTCCCGAGCTTTAGCGAGGGAATAAATAGAAACCGAGTTACAATGGGTTTTAGCGTCGTGTGTTACACTATACTTTTCACTACGATTGCGAGAAAATAAAATACAATGTTAAATAGTTTATACCTACTTCCGTAAACGAATCCACTCGTTTTTCTACCCTCCACTTCATAAACTTTATGTACAATATTTAAATAAATGATTTGTGCTTGACGGTAAAAGATTAAAATTATTTATTTCCTATTACAGTCACACAATTCAATCAGTTTGTAATTATAGAAAAATTCTAAAGATTTCGCGCCACGGTACCTTTTTTTAATTTCTGCTGTAGCAGCTAAGCAACACAAACACGCATTCTACGATTCACTATGTGCACAGAGTATAAACAACTTTTAGTTCCATTTTCAAAAATAAGAATGAGAAGCTGGGGGCCTATTACGAAACTTGGTCACGATAGTCGTCCGCCGTTCGTCGGTTGTAGTTATTACAAATATTTTCAATGTAGCTATCGTAGTCCATAGTCTATTGAACGAATAATGACGGATCCACTAGAGAGAAACTGTCAAATTTACGCAATCACTTTGCAATATCGCATACGCAAGTGCTTTGTAATAGGAATCAATCAGAACGAAGCACGGACGCAGCTGCGTGTATCGCATTAAACTTTTCGTAATAGACCCCCAGTATTAAGTCGAGCGAGTTTTTATTCGTGATTATGAATAAAAACTTTTTCATTTTAGTAGGCTCATTGGTAATAGACAGACAAACATTAAAAAAGAAAAAACTTTATCCCCTAGGGCTTATTATGCTATTTTATCTCGACTCTTGTACGTTACAATGACGCACTTTTTGAGCAAGAGGAGTGAAATAGTAGATTGTTATACAAGACGCTAAAAGTACCCATTGCATACGAGGTATTTTTATTCCCGAGCTTGAGCGAGGGAATAAATAGAAACCGAGTTACAATGGGTTTTAGCGTCGTGTGTTACACTATACTTTTCACTACGATTGCGAGAAAATAAAATACAATATTAAATAGTTTATACCTACTTACTTACTTCCGTAAACGAATCCACTCGTTTTTTTTTCCTCCACTTCATAAACTTTTTGTACAATATTTAAATAAATGATTTGTGCTTGACGGCAGAAGATTAAAATTATTTCTTTCCAATTACAGTCACACAATTCAATCAGTTTGTAATTATAAAAAAAATCTAAAGATTTCGCGCCATGGTACCTTTTTTAATTTCTGCTGTAGCAGCTAAGCAACACAAACACGCATTCTACGATTCACTCTGTACACAGAGTATAAATAAGTCTATGATTTTACCGAAGAGATGCTTTTAGTTCCATTTTCAAAAATAAGAATGAGAAACTGGGGGCCTATTACGAAACTTGGTCACGATAGTCGTCCGCAGTTCGTCGGTTATAGTTATTACAAATATTTTCAATGTAGCTATCGTAGTCCATAGTCTATTGAACGAATAATGACGGATCCACTAGAGAGAAACTGTCAAATTTACGCAATCACTTTGCAATATCGCATACGCAAGTGCTTTGTAATAGGAATCAATCAGAACGAAGCACGGACGCAGCCGCGTGTATCGCATTAAACTTTTCGTAATAGACTCCCAGTATTAAGTCGAGCGAGTTTTTATTCGTGATTATGAATAAAAACTTTTTCGTTTTAGTACGCTCATTGGTAATAGACAAACATTAAAAAAGAAAAAACTTTATCCCCTAGGGCTTATTATGCTATTTTATCTCGACTCTTGTACGTTACAATGACGCACTTTTTGAGCAAGAGGAGTGAAAATACTATTTTAATCCTCCACCATGTCGATATCTCCTTTTTGAAACCCTGTATAAACATTCTAACCTTAAAATTTACACCTGTTTTTTCGTCTTGCAAGAAGTTTATCTTGTATCTTGATGTTAACCTAACGCAACATCGCAACATCAGCGTTGCTACTGTTTATTAAAATCTAGTGCAATCTCCATGTTTGGTCAAACCCTCATGCCTCCGGAGATATTTTGATGAGGACGACATAAATTAATTATAGGGCAAGAACTAGTCGCTTATCGAGATGAATAAAAACGTGGACAGTGGGAAATATTGAAGACCTTGGTAGACGTTAAAGTTTGTCGAGTGTTACTGGAAAGTTTTACTACCTCTGATGGAAAATTTCAATGAGAAAGGCACTTCTATATAACTATTTACAATACAAAGCCACGATTTTCACTTTTAGTAGGTATGTCATGTTCCATGTTTTCTTTCAACTTATTATTTCAACACAAACCTTCCAATTATAATTTACTTATCTCAGTTGTCTCAACAAATAGATAAGTTTGACGAATCTAATATTCTAATTTTTTTCTAGTAAATCCCCTAATTTACTGTCAGATGATAAGTAAGTCCACTGGTCTGTTATTCACTGTGCCTCAGGCTAGATTCAACCGTAATAATCATCTTAATGACATTTCCGATTTCATTGCGCTACCAAAATTTATTTCAAACCATTAATAAAAAAAAACTTAAAAGAATCCACGCCAGAAATAAATATTGTTTTAACAAAATTTATTACCACAAACTTTGGCTTCCCAATATTATAAAATTAAATGATAATTACATTCACTATAAACGAGTGTGATAACACCTACGGTACTGGTTATTAAATTATTTCACGTACATAAATCGTAATGAACAAATTAGTTGTGCATTGCTCGCGGCACGCTCGTAATTATGCTCGGGCAAACTCGGGCACATTCCGTCGCGATGGGCCCAAGTGGTTGCCACTTGAACTCGGTAGTGGACCGGATTAAAAAAAATAGAAATTATGCAATTATCTTTGCTAACTCTTTTAATTAAGTTACAAATAAGTAGGTATGCTTTAGAAATACTATAATAACATTTTCCTAAAGATCAGTGACTTTAGACAAAAATATACCTCTAAGTACTCAGTTTTGAACAAAAGCAGAATATATATTTACCAGATTTGCTTATCCGGAGCAATAGCACTTTGTGCAGTTTTGAACTGAAAATAAATAATATCAATGACATTACTTCAATGATGTGACCTGACAAATTTATAAGAAACTTGATAAAAAAATACGAACCCAATACAAAAGTTTAGTAGTTCCTTAAAGTTTAAAAAAAAATACACCCCACCACTATTAGTGATGTAGTGATGTAGAGTAGCGGTTCAGCATAATTTTAAGCCCGTTAACACAAATCGAGAAACTGATCGATAAGGCACTGCATCGATTATAATAAGTGCATACGAGAAATAATTGCACGGTAGCGAGATGATAACGTCGACACTATTGTGCATAATGTTCTCCTTTATTGCTGAATTATACTGCGCGTACGCAGCTGACCGGTCGGAGAAGGATACTTAATTATGAAATCAACTTTTATCAACCAGTGGTTAACTATAGAAGCGAATAGTTTAAATACGACGTGTCAGCTATAGAAATGAATAAGACACTTGTCGAATATAGAACGAGTTTAATAAGCCAGATATTATTTGTAAACATTGATTTTCAGTAACATTTTTGGCTATTTTTCTTAACTTTTGCCTCTTAGGGGCCAGGCAAACAATAAGGACGTTTCCTTTAGTCATATTTTGAAAAATAAAATCAATTTTAATGTAAGAAAATATTTTTTTAATATCTCAATAAAAATATAAAATTATGAAAAAAATATGAAAGGTGCGTCATAAAATTTTGTATGAAAAATGCAAGTCATTAAAACTTTGAACTGCTTTTATCGTTGTCGTTTTTGGTAATATTCAAATATTTTTTACTGTTATGTGAATATTTACACATATTAATATTAAAATTAAAATAAGTCTTAAAACAAAATGGAAACTTCCTTATCGTTGTTTCACAATTCTGTGAGATAAAAAGAATCTAAACTAAAATCAAATTATTTTTAAAGATATTTCCATTCACGTTCACCAAAGATATGCACCTTATAAATTATTTAATCCCCCACTAAGTTTCTACCTCTAGTTAGTAATAAGACATTCACCAAATGAAAACTCGCAAAACCCGTGCTCTAGTAACCAAAATCTTTACAAAAATATTATTCATAGAACGTTATATTATCTGTGAAAATACCTATTCACGATAAAAAATCTTTACCTATACTAAAATACCACTGTCAGATCGTATTCCATAATCACAGCCCATTTAATCATCCATTACTGCCTTTTCAAATTAATATGGCTTGTTCGCATCGTGATAGATTGCACCACCAAAACTAGAATACATCGCTTTATCATAACTAATTGGCACTTTAACACTTTTCACATATGACTGAATACTCTTAATAAGAACTAAACAAATGTTCGATTAGTAGTTAAATTCCTTTGTTCCTAATGGTAATAATTTTTAACAGAAATGTCTGATAGTGGACAGAATACGTAGACATCGGCTTTGTTGAAGGTCTTTTTACACCCTGTATGTCGGCTATATGACGCCATTTTGTAATATTGGAAAATAGTAGATTGTTATACAAGACGCTAAAAGTACCCATTGCATACGAGGTATTTTTATTCCCGAGCTTTAGCGAGGGAATAAATAGAAACCGAGTTACAATGGGTTTTAGCGTCGTGTGTTACACTATACTTTTCACTGCGATTGCGAGAAAATAAAATACAATATTAAATAGTTTATACCTGTTTACTTCCGTAAACGAATCCACTCGTTTTTCTTTCCTCCACTTTATAAACTTTTTGTACAATATTTAAATAAATGATTTGTGCTTGACGGCAGAAGATTAAAATTATTTATTTCCTATTACAGTCACAATTCAATAACAATTCAATCAGTTTGTAATTATAAAAAAATTCTAAAGATTTCGCGCCATGGTACCTTTTTTTAATTTCTGCTGTAGCAGCTAAGCAACACAAACACGCATTCTACGATTCACTCTGTACGTACACAGAGTTTAAATAAGTCTATGATTTTACCGAAGAGATGCTTTTAGTTCCATTTTCAAAAATAAGAATGAGAAACTGGGGGCCTATTACGAAACTTGGTCACGATAGTCGTCCGCAGTTCGTCGGTTATAGTTATTACAAATATTTTCAATGTAGCTATCGTAGTCCATAGTCTATTGAACGAATAATGACGGATTCACTAGAGAGAAACTGACAAATTTACGCAATCACTTTGCAATATCGCATACGCAAGTGCTTTGTAATAGGAATCAATCAGAACGAAGCACGGACGCAGCCGCGTGTATCGCATTAAACTTTTCGTAATAGACCCCCAGTATTAAGTCGAGCGAGTTTTTATTCGTGATTATGAATAAAGACTTTTTCGTTTTAGTCCGCTCATTGGTAATAGACAAACATTAAAAAAGAAAAAACTTTATCCCCTAGGGCTTATTATGCTATTTTATCTCGACTCTTGTACGTTACAATGACGCACTTTTTGAGCAAGAGGAGTGAAAAAAATATTACATTATGGATATCAAATGAAAGGCCTTGATGAAGACATTTCAAAACTAAATAATTTTCTACTAGAATTAAATGTATGAAAATAAAATAAATATACTTACTTACCTATTTAAAAAAATATTTAAAACGATTGCCTTGATTAAAGTTTTTTTAAGATCTATAGCACATATTTTTTTTAGATTTTTCACTCACCTATTTCAAAAGTTAGAGGGGGGACATAGATTTTACTACTTTGGCAGTGTTTATCTTTCAAACGGTTGACTTTGAGAAAAAATTGTCTTAGGAACCTCAATGTCATTTTTGAAGACCTATCTATTGACACCCCGCACGTATTGGTATGAAGAATTTTTTTTTTAGTTTCAGTTCCATGTATGGGAAGTCCCCTTAATCTTTTATTTTTTTTATTTTTGTGTTAAAATCATTAAGCGGTTAACAGAATACATCTACCTACTAAGTTTCAACTGTGTAATCCTAACACTTTCGGAATAAAATGGCTGTGACATACGGACGGACAGACAGACAGACAGACATGACGAATCTATAAGGGTTCCGTTTTTTGCCATTTTGGCTACGGAACCCTAACAAGTGTCATTGCAGTCAAGACTTCTTAAATTAAAAATTTGGTCCACAGAATGGTCCCCCGACTGCAATGACACCTGATTTTAACTTTTTGTATGTACGCCCGATGTGCCCTATCGGGCACATAACAACAATAGAAAATCTATTTTTGTATTGTTTTCCGGGCGTTGACGAGTCTAGTCGTGTTTTTAATATTTTTTTAGTACTTTTTGTTGAGGTATCGAATTTTATGGGAATTTTTTTATTCTTGCTTGTATTAAAAATGTCTGATAGCTGTGAATGTGAAGAAAATTTTACTCCGCCCGTTGACGGAAATGACTCCATAATGTAAGTATTAATATTAATTTAGCTTGGTATTAACAACTATCAGAAAAGTCGAGAAACTATTTCTTACTCTTTTAACCACCGAACGAAAAACAACTTGTTTTCTTTGAATTTTTCTTTTAACATTGATATTTTTTATTAATAAATAGGTAAGTATTATGAGAGTAGATAAAGTAGTGTACGAAACTGCACATAACTAGATATAAAAACACTTGTGTGATACTTTTCATAAACTATTATTATGTCACTGGAACGATTCACAAAGCTGCAAACATTAAGTTTATAAAGTTTGTCTAAATCAACTGAAACTGAACAGGCACTTTTTTTCTTTTTAGGGTTCAGGGGTCAAGTTAACAAGGATGCCTTATAGTTTCGCCATGTCCGTCTGTCTGTCTGTCCGTCCACGGCATTTCTTAATAACAAAAGAATTCTTTTTTTATGTAATACGTATATTAAGTTAAATCCTTACCACTAAAATCGGTGTGCGTGAAGGTCGTGATTTGGACCATTAAATTGGTGGTACCCTTGTCGCTGTGAGGTACAAGATGGGACATAAATCCGGTACTTACTTGAGTTCCTTTTAAAGACATCCAAAAAAGTAACCAGTTGCAAAACAAGAGCAGATTCCGAAATAATGAGGTGCGCGGGATTGCTGGAGTTGAAATGTGCGGTGTGCTACTATTTGCCATCATTTTAGTTTGCCAAAATAATAAGCATGTTTTTTCTCTCACTCTGATAAGTGACTAAAAAACCGGTACCATAAGCACGAACAGCTAAGCTATCAAAAAAATAACGCATCGTAAAAACATTCGATACAGTAATTTTGTATGGGAAATTTGTACAACGCCATCTACCGCCGAAAGGCGAAATGAAAGTTTCCATAGATACTTATTTTACCGAGTACTTTTACGCGCGTTTTTTCTCTCGATAGATGTTCGTGCAGATCTCAGGGGCCTAATCGCGCTAATTTTCAACGATAAAACCAATGCTATCGTTACTGTTTCAGTTTCGTTTACAGAAAAATACTCACTTTAGTTTTGTTAAAATTGTTGAATACTCTGCCTAAGGAGTCTAGGATTACAATCTGGGACAATTTAAGTGAAAATTATGAAGCTAAACCAAAGATTTTTAGGTAAATATAACCTAAATGACAACGTAACGTTTTTGGTTTTATCGTTCAGAATTACCGCGATTGAGCTCCTGAGATCTAATAAAGATTTTCTGCTTTACTACAAGTCTCTCAGATACGCTTGTAGATTTAGATTTCAACAAATGATTAACAGAAGCTTAGATTCATATTGTTTATTTTAAAATTTATTTACATACAAACTTATATTATATCCGACAAGCTATGCAACAATATTTCACCTCTCTTAATCTTTCAATAACGAAATTTATTAAATAAATATTTCGACACTCGGTAAGAACCCATATATTTCGTATGTTGTCTGCGCGAACGCTGGGCCCTAATTACGATCGCACCGCAACGTCGCTCGCGTTTACTATACCAGCAAGATGTTAACTGACTGCGACCGACGTAACGGTACTTTCAAATACGTACTTAATTAATTATATTTAAACAAAGGAACTTTTTATGTCCCCGAAGTTATATGCCCAATGCTACTACACAACTTATCATTCTAGTCTTCATAGTGAGTCATTAGTGAAAAATATCGTTTTTAGTGTCAATGTCAGTATTATAATATTCAAGGATCATTAAAATCCCAATTCAATACCAAAACATTACATAAAAATCACAATATCGAGTAACGAAAGATTGTTTTCACTTGTACAAATAACGTCTTTTTGGTTATTTATATCAATAAATGAAAATAAATAATATATTATTCACATTTACTTTTTGATTCTCAAAAGTTCGGCGTTTAAAAAAGTGTAGGTACTATATATTTATGATATTTCTGTAGTAACGGTAGGATAGGAAGGTAGGTAGACGATTTTATTTTGTTCAACGCGTTGATGTCGTTTTTAGGATGAAAGGATTTGTAATTATTTTCCTTACCTTTTTGAACCCTAAAATAGAATTTTGCTCTCAAAGTCCATTAGGTTGATCGAATTAGTCCTTTAGTCATAGTTTTTATGGGATAGTTAAAAAGGCAGTCCAAACTTTTCCACTATCACTATGGCAAAAACTCCGACCAAATAATTCAGTCCTAAATGTGGCAAAAACTAAATATATTGTAAGTATAATAATTTTATAAAATAAAATAATAAACATCAAATAATAAGTAAAATATCTATATATAAAAGTATTTGGTTTACTATGACTTAAAGAACGTTCGTCTAACACCTTCAGAAAATAGGCAGCGTTGTTTGTCGATGTGAACGGTGTAACACTGCGACACGGTATTATTACCGTGACTGCGATCTTCAACCCAGCCAAGAAGATAATGTCAACACGATACGGCCTAAGTCCTGCAGTGGATTTTATTGGAAGATTGTGATGATGGTGACCAATCAATGCAAACGCTTTTGGTCATCTCACTAACAATTTTTATTTAAAAGTTTAAACTGGCAATCGTAATTCGCAGTTGGTATTGCTAACCGCTAGACCACCTGTCATAAGAAGGTATATTATTCAATCAAAATGTGCATATGTGAAGGCTCTATTGACGAGTCACGTAACACGTAACATTCCGATGTAGATAAACAGATCCAAACCAGCACCTTGGCTCGCCGCGGGCTCATACTTCGACATCCGTCAATGATAGACATATTAAAGGCCTCAAACCTGTGATAAACTTAACCAGAGTATTAAGACCTACCACACTTTGATTAATAGGTAAAGCAAACCAAAAAAATATTGAATATAGGTACATAAACTGACATCGAAATAAAAGTAAGATTTCGTAATAGTTATACTATTGCAAGATCTTATGAAAATAAAAAACCAGTAAAAATAACTATATATTTTTTGTTAATATAGAAATGTCCATATCTAGTATTTCGCTTTTCAGTATCTTATTAAAGTTGATTTTTCTGAGTATGTTAGTGTCCTTCATTTTGTGTACATATGTCGCATGGGGTATGAGGGCACCAGGAATTCCGCGTAATCCCTAAGGATACCACGAAATCACGGCAGACGTCGAATATACGCCAGCCCGATTTGTTCTGGGTTTTGGCACTTCCCCGGCCGCAATGAATCCTCCTCCTTCTCTCGTCATCGCGTCGCGCCTAATTTTCTGTTAAGCAATAATGTTATATCACTAAACATTTTAGTTAGAAGACGTAAAATACAAGAACATTTGACATCTACCATGTATTCGTGGTATCCGTAGAGATGTCGTAGTATCCCTAGGGATTTCTGGTATTCTTAAGGATTTCGTGGTATCCCTAGAGATTTTGTGGTATCCCTGGTATCTACATTTTGCTACGACACATTAGTGCATGGACATTTCTTCAAGCCACAAGAGATCTATCAAAATTGGTGATCTGCAGCCTCAGGCGACTGTTTTCACTCTCTACGCCATCCCGCTAGAAGATTTTCTACGCTGATACAGTTTTTCATTTGGTTAGCGACCGGTTTCACTGATTGTTGTCGAGCGGTTACTAGCTGCAAGTAAATTGACTAATAAAATCTAGCGGTGATTATGATGGGATGCGGAGAAATTACTTCTTGCGGACGGTGAATAATAAAATGTATAGTACTAATTTATAGCAGTAAACTAGCTGTATAAATAAAATTCAAATTCCACATGTACGTCGGGGCATCCCTTCAGAACGGCTCGACCAATTTTTCTGTTGAAAGAAAAAAAAATTCACGGAAATACGATTTGGATCGTATTTTGTACTTATGGATATTTTTATAAGCAAAGCCAACACAAATGAATTCGCAGGCAGCCAACTAGTTCAAATATAAATAAAAATGAACATTAATGTTGATTAGTAAGCGCATCCAGAATTTTGATACTTAGTTATATAAAATTAGGTACACATTATATGCAGATTAGTTCCGCAATATGTGAAAATGTTTTGGTCTTTTTCCGAACTTATAGTAGGTAATTGTAATTATTAAGGGAGAGCACTAATAAAGTAACGGATTTAATTCCAAGAATTGCGTAGCACAAAAAGTGGCATTCTTTTTTCCGTTCTGTAAAAAGTGTCGAAAATGACTGACAAAACTAATTGTGCATTCAAGTCGCGCTTTATCAGGCTACTTTCTCGGTCAACTTGTGATGCGTGCATTTTTCTACGCGGCAAAAAACTTGATAACGCCACGCTCTGGCCGCCCGCCGCCGCCGCCGCCGCCGCCGGCCGCTTGCAAGAACAAAAACCAGATCGAACAATGCAAATCAGACTCTACGGTAATAACCCATTAATATACTTTTCTTTAAACGATTCGATACAACTCATCTTATAAAAAGACTAGGCTCTTTAATAAGCTCTACTATAACTAGTCTACCGTTCATCATTCATAATTTTATATTAAATGCAAGTTTCTCTCTAGAAATATACTTAGCCGTCGCAATCCTGAATATTGAATACGTCGCCATATTTGACTACCATGACAAAAAGGCCTACTTAAAACTAGTGTCATTAAACTAATCTTATAACTTTATCAATAAAGAGTTTGGTAAAAAGATATCATATACAATCCTATTAGACCAATATTTTAGCTCCTTATTTATCTCTAACACTTAAGACCACTGACGCTTATGGTTCACTCGCCGATTCTGTGACCGTATGGACTTATAGAACGGAGAAATCGTTTTTTTAACGTGACTTACATGCGTGTGCGATCGATATGAGCATCACAATTAGGATTTCGCGCATATCGAACATACCGACTGGATCATAAAAGTACGGGTTTGGTTAAAAAAACTGCACCACGTTTAAACTATGCGGGCCGTTATCTGGATTTCTGTAACATAACTCGACCAGACATTCTCGATCTCGAACTTATAAATATACAAAAAAATGCACCTGTCAAGATTCTGTGTTGTGGGAAAAGAGTTATGACATGTTGACTTTTGTAATTGCTGTTACTATGCCGTTGATGATAAGTAAAATGTTTAAATGCGAATTTATATTAAACCGTTGTGCGCTCATGTTTTTTATATTAAAAAAATATGTTAGAAAAAGATGTTAAGACGCTACAAACCATTATAAACTAAAAATTGATTGAACTAAAAAAAGACTACTGATTTTAAATCGCAAAAACCTACCTCTCAAAAGCAAGAAATAATATTCGTAATAATAAAAATATTCTATTGAAGTCGGGTGGGGCTGGAGTACAAATTCCTTTTCTTTTATTCTAAAAGTCCCACCCGACTTCAATGGATGTATTTTTATTATTACGAATATTATTTCTTGATTTTGAGAGGTAGGTTTTTTGAAGTCGGTTTTTTGGTTTTTTTAAACAATTTTTTATTTTTTTATTTTTAGTGTAGGTACCTTTGTAGGTAAGGTATATTATCTATGTAGAAAAATCGGCTCAGCCAAACGTAAGATAATCGCGGAGAAACATACTTAAATACGGGTCAAACTGAAAACCTCCTTTTTTAAGTCGGTTAAAAAACTACACTTAAGATATCCCTCTTTCAACAATAAAAATATTATCTTATTCAGTTCATAAACAAAGAAGTAATACGACCAATCATCGAGGTAATTCACACAAAGTCATACTATTTTCGTGCTTTTTTCAAAATTACTTGAAAAGTACTGAACCGATTTCCAAATTTTAAAAAATGGGACCAACTTGGGAGTGTACCTAATGTAATAACGTTTGAATCATTTCAATCGGTCCCGCCGTCTTCGAGTAATCGGTGGACATACACAAAAAAAAAAACAAATATACAGACGAACATAGAACCTCCTCCTTTTTTGGAAGTCGGTTAAAAATAGTAACCAAAAGTTATAGATTAGGCTTTTTTATTTATTCAATTTCATTCTTACTTTATTATGAAATGTTTGAAAATTGCCTAGCATTACTTAAATTTGAAAGTGAAATATTTGGTCGTGTTGATTGGTAGGCTGACCACGATCGGAATCCGAACTTGTGGTCGCGAAGGAAGTGGCTCGGAACCGCGTCGATTGCTCATTACTCTACGCCAACAATGTGTGAAAGCAATCCGATTCCATTTGATCGAATTAGATACTGTCTTGCTTAGATTTAATACGGAAACGGTTAACGGAAGTGTTGCCAAAAGTTGTAACACTGTATGTAGGTATACACGGAGATTTAAAGCGATTAGATGGTAATTTTGAGCATATTATTTTTAGTGAGTAAGTAATATAATTTTTGGGCCAAACTTAGCATAACTAAAGATTTCATAATCATTATCACTTTTGTTTATTATTGTGATATAAAATGACCTCACTCTAAATTTTGATGTCATTTTTCAATTTTGACGACTCTGTAATAATACAGAGTATACAGTTATACAGAAAGAAAAAAGCAGCCTTTGACGAGTTTCTTGCCGATTCTTCTCTTTACAAGATCTCCCACTTAGTAATAAGTAAGGATAAACTGTATTGAATTGTGTCCTTGGGACTGGGAAAGACCTTAAAACTAACATGAATGACCGTGAGACACGTTTCACTCGCGACATCACAATATCCAAAGTATTTCGCTAAGCCAAAAATATTCTAACGTATGCAAACATTGTTTGTATTTAAAGATCCTTTGTTTTACGCGTCGCCAAACAATACTCATCTGAATACCTGTAGTACAACATTACAAGCGATCAAGTGATAATACATCGTATCAATGTTTTATTCATATGACTTAGTATATGATTCTAATGTCGCAAGAAACACCAGTCAACCGTTTTTGCCTCCCGCCCTACCTTCAAGTTATAGTTTATTGAATTAATTTATAAGTGAAGCGGTTATGATTCTAAAGTTACAAAATCAAACATTAATAAATAAATAGTATCATTTTCTTCTTGAAAAACTTTTCACTTCGATAGATTGAATCCATAACAAGTCAACATACATAACATAATAGTACCTACCTATTGAATGTAACTCATAAACACTATTTTGCGTAAAAATGCAATGCTATTCAGTTATGAGCCAAAACGGGTATACGGGTGTTTTACCACATTAAATCCCATAGTCTTTTTGAAATGAAGTTGTTTCTTTCAACATAGAATAGTTGATCAGTAAAAACTTTCCTTTGCATTGCAAACCATCAGTTGACATCGGTTATAATAATAAATCAAGGTTACGGAAAATAAGAGCCACCAAATTTGCATTTCATACACGTAATTTCAATTACCATAGATAGACGTTATTGAATTTAAATTCAATGTGATTTATAAACCTGCCGTACTTCTTTGAAGATTTAAATAAACTTGTAATAATTTACAATTTGCTCTACAATTACGTAAGATAACGTTAAATAAAATTGATTTGCAATAATTTATTGGTTGTACGGCAGTTTTTATAGAATTACATATTTGAATTTCAATAGGTCTTAGAACCAGCACGTATTAATAATGTTCGACCCTTGAGAGCTATCGACAGACCGACAACCAAATGTAATTAATGATAACAATTTATACGCTCCAACAATCTGTCATGGCTTGATAAGCAGTTTCACAATCATTAATTGGCTAGATTGACATGAATACATATGCATGGGATGGAAAATTGAAAACCCAGCGTAACAAGCGAATGATTGCAAATAAGTATATACTTAGTTTTTCCAGATTTGTACGCTTATTTTGTATGAAGTGCCATTTAATGATTCTATTTCTTTTCTTTTTTAAATACTTGGACAAGTTCGAGTCTGAGTCACGCAGCGACCTAATTATTTATATAATTATCCTTACTCCGCGTCACCAAAGTATACATTTAGGTATGAATATGGGTTGTTACCCTTAAGCAAAGTGACACTGTTGTGTCAAGGTACCTATGCTTTCTACTACTTAAAATACTTCTCCGTTTTCGAGACTTTTGCTTAAGCTTTAACGTAATGCGATTTTTATAATAAACTCTACCATAAAAGAAAACACTTTTTGTTTCTAAAAAAAAAGCCTGCATCTTTCTTGATAGTCCCTTAATACAGTTACACTCAGTGGCTCGTGGCCGCAGCATAGAACAGCCGGCACATAGTCATGTACTCAATCATAACATCAATCATTCAAATGAGCGTAGCTGGTAGTACGGTCGAGGCATCGGCGGCTAGTGATAGTCTGTGCTCATCTATCGATGATTATGATTTTGCCATTGTTATTTATTATTTTAACTAGTTTTGAACATTATTGCAAGTGTCTGATTTTATCTGTCATAATAGATAAGACAGCAAAACGTTTTTTATTTATATTTAGTTAAAAAAAATGCGTGTAGCCCATTTAAATGGCACTTGATTTAGTTTTACCATAAAAATTAACACATATAGTACATTATATTGACAGTTACACACTACAAGTAAAAACGACATGAATTAAATCACGCGTCCCAACAAAAAACGGACGGATATATTCCGAATATAGAAAGCGAGTGGTCGCTGTGTTGGCGTCGCTTGTAACTCGGCTGATAACGAGAAATTACGTGTTGCTCTATATTTTAAATTGGCATTTCTGATACGCTCTGACAGGTGATACACTGCTATAAACAGAATCTCGATGTTTAGAATTCACATTTTTTTACTAATCAAGCCAAATATATAATTTAAGAGACAACATTGCCTCGTTAGTCATTTCATGTGTACAACTTTTTACGTTGTGCTTATAAAACGTGATATACTAATCCAGTGTGGATTTTGCTTAAGTTATTAACATCAGTAATTAAATCCAGTTTGAATTACATATAACTGGATTAAATGAGGTTTAGTTATAATATCATACACCAAAAATAAAGAGAGCTTAATTCGCGACTTTGTCTGCGTGGAATTCCGCTTCCCGTTCCAATCTTAGTTAAAAACAAAGTAAAAACAAAGTCGAACTTTGGCAAATGGCCAAACTTGATTTTTCCAGTGATAGGTGTGCGATGATTAATCAGCGAGTCGGTCATCAGATTTTATAAGTGTATAGCTAGTTGGATTCTTTCTTAAACAATTTTGATGAGGTAGTCTGTGGCTCTATATTTTTTTAAGTTTTCAAAAAAAAAATTTGTACTGAAATTATATTTTCACTACTGGAAAAAAATTTAAGCAATCAAGAACGTTTTCGTCATTGGTAATGGTATTATCGATGCCGGCGTTAGAAAACGGGCATTCCTAAAACACAACAGTGATATACAACAGGCAAGTTTAGCAATGGAGGAAAGAAAGCTGCCTGGAGCGTCCGGCGCTATTCACAAATTGGCACGAGCTAGCCACGCGCTGACTTACCATATCAAAAAGTTCTAACATAAATCGACAGACATGTGAGGCCCAACCAAATTGGGAAAGGTATAAGGCTTATTGTTGTATGTTTAAGGAATGTGAGTTAAAACACTTTTGTGTGGAAATCGTAGAAAGATTGAATGGCGCAGCGCAATGATACCACGTAACCATTAGTAGGAGCAAAAGGATGGAATTCTTTCAGTTGTTGTTTTTATCTCGTTGTTAATTCTTTAGCGATCTTAATAAATTCACGTTTCATTTTATTATCACACGTGCATGATATTTGATTTAAGGAATTCGATATACTTTCTAATTTTGACTGAGAATAATTTGTGAGTTTATTAGTTTGGATTAGTAATTTCGCAATATTTATTTATGAATATTGATTTCACGACAAAATCTACTGTCCATTAATAAATACTGCACAATCAGTCACGTTCATTTCATTCAAACGATTTGGCACGAATATTAGATTTGCTGTTATAAAAGTAATTTCCTTTTCTGTCCTTATTTTCAGTTACATTTCGTAATATGTTTTGAATTTCTCTTTCTGATTTTGCTTTCAATAGGACTTATTAGAGTATTTTACGTTCTCTTTTCATTTATTATTTATTACACGACAAGTATTTTGATTTCAAAAAGAAAATAATATTACATTTGATGTTTTTCTATGACCAATAATAATTAAAATTATGAGCAACAGGAAAATTTAATAATAACTATAGAAGAAATGGACAAACAACCAGCCTAAAGAAACCTACCAGAAGTTTTAATTATCACCATTAATTAAAAAAAATAACTAATTGGCCCCCGTTAACCGAGAGCATAAATTAAAATACCATTATGTTTTTACAACAGAACTTAAAATACCAATCATTTATAATAACTGTTAAGCTAAATCTTATGATATCTCATTATATTGTTATATTATATTACACCAATCTGTCCTAGCAAGACGATTTCAATTAAAACTACCTTATTCATAATGTTACACGAATGATAATTAACATTTCTCATGGTTTATCACAACTAGAGGCCCCTTCTCTTTGATTACCACAATCAACATTACAATTAGTGTGCTATGCTAAACTGAAATTAGAAATCATTTAAATAAAAGCTATAGTTATTTGCAGAAATACACATTCTTTTCTAATATATAAAGACAGTTACCTGGATAACGTAAGCTGTTTTATTCTATTACCGACCTATGTAATTTGTTAACTCTCAAAACCTCCTAAAAAGTCCTAAAAAACTAATCTACTATGAAATGTTAATCTATAAAAATTTGGTGTTATCTTTTGCTGAGGAGATCGGTTGCAAATAATTAAACATGTGGAAAGTAGGTACCTACGTATTTCTTTTCATTTTCAGATCGATAAAATAAATGAAAATTGCCTGAATCTGTTTAATATTGCTATTAATGCGACTCAATCATCTCCTATCAGTAAATATTTTTATCAAAAAACGAATTTCGGAACTATTAAGCTCATTACAATTTCTTCAGCTCGAGCGAGGGCTCCCACTTATTCCTTTTTGAGAGTTAAATTATCTGTTTTGTACGTGACACGGGCCTTTATATCCAACAACGAACCGTTCAGTATGAAGATATTCAGTCTAGAAGGCTATACACTCGTAACATCATCTAACATAATTTACATTCGAATAGAAAGAAGAAGCTAGCTGTTTATCATAAATAAGTAATCAGAAATTGATCGACAATACAATATTAATTTTACAGACCACTTGTAGGTTTTCGCTATTAAACTCGGTAAAGGCTGCGATAGAAAATGACTTATTTATTGGACTTAAGAACTAAAATATTAATTCATCCTAAATATTATTTACCTACTTACTCCGGCGGCTAAGCGGTGGGCTTGTCCTCCGATACTAGAGCTCACCATCTACAATGTTTTGTTATTTTATGCCAGTCTCCAGTAACAGCATCAGTTTTAAATTAGGCCTTAGTTTAGTCCTATTTTTAGACTAGAGTTCAGTAGAGATTAGTTTTTCGTGTCCGGTACATATAAAAGCACTTATTTTTAATTTCGCTGAGGGTATAATTTTTAACCCTGTTTCCACATTCGACAACTTCCTCTTTCGCCAGGTCCTGATTCGCCATTCGCTGTGATCTGTCAGACGGTTCGGATTGTTGCGCGTCGAAGGTCCGTTGAATGAATTAATTAATTTCGGTATTTATATAAATTTAGTGATTGCCAAGATATTGATGTGATAGTTCGTGCAATAATGAGTACATGATCATTTCAAAGGTCCGCGTTTCAACCTTTACACATGGAGTATTTTGATTTCAGAGACGATGGCGGACATACTCTCATCTTAACTTTTTCTTATTTACCGCAAATATAAGAACAAAATTGTATAAGAGTGATGATTTAAATCGTTTGACGATTTTATAATCCACTTAGAATAGTCTTACTATTTTATACTTCTCAGTTTTTATAGTCGCGTGATATGTAAAAGTATAATATAAATAATTGATGGTTTATCAACCAGTGCAGACATCTCGGCTGACTGCTGTCGCGCGGCAATTCCGCCTCATCAATCTTCGTGTTAAGGTGGTACCCTGAGCGAAAGTGGCGCCGCGGTAAATTATATTTAATATTATAGTTCTAATGCACAATTTCAAAAATGTCTATCGTGTAGATTTTAGGGCCCACAGTCTAGTATTTTTAGACGGTATCGTTACTTTCCCTCGTAGTCACTGCTAGAAGTAGATAGCTAAACTGCTAAAAGTGGCCGTTTTTGACACATTTGCTATCTACTTCTACGAATGACTACGATGGCATGTAGTGATACCTTCTAAAAATACTAGATCAAGGGCCCTAAAATCTCCACGATGAACATTATTAAAACCTTTTTCTATTAATAACTTTTTAAATAAAAACCTATGAGGGCGCCACTTTCGGTCATACAACCGCCTTAAATGGTACACGTAAACGCTTTCAACTTGCTCCATTAGACTATAATAAACTAAATGACCATCAGCCATTTTTAATGTCCCCACTGCTGGCACAGGCCTTCCTTATGGGTGGATAAGGAGGATGAGCCATAAACCACCACGCGGGCCCAATTGTGATTCGTGGGTGTAACTGCAAAAAAACTGCAAATGCACCCGGGACCAACGGTTTAACGTGTCTTTCAAAGCACGGAGGAGCTCAAGATAATAATTTTTTTGTCACCCATCCCATGACCGACCCTTGCGAAAGTTGCTTAACCTCCGCAATCGCATCGAGTTTCTTCATAATAAACTAAATCCTGAGTTGATCAATTAAGATGTTTCTAGCTGATAACTGGACATCTTGTATCTACTTACAATGAAAGTGAAATTCAGAAGTTTTTTTTTTTAAATCTCATAATCGATTTCATAGTTTGTCACTTTTTCATAAGGGTGGTGATTTATTTATTCCAGACTCCTTGTCACTTAGGGCACTATTCTTATCTCAGTGCTGGAACGCAATAACGTAAGTGTTATAGGGCGGAAATGAAAAAGCCTTACGACCAATTTACAGTGTAAGGTACTAAGTATAAAGTGAAAATGGGCGCAAGAAAGTTTATAATTATTATATCTTAAATACCTAGTTTTAATTGTCGTACAACTTGTTGACACGTAAGTAAAAACGACAGTAGGTTATCCATCCTCAACGTTTTTTTATTCTTACCATCAGTACTAAATGTAATTTACTCTAAAAGTAATTGTGAACCGTTTTTATAAAAAAAATATGTAAATAGGATTAATAGGTGTAAGGACTACGACGGATTACAAAGTATAGCATTACTTAACCAAACATAAATCAGGTTTACCTTCAAACTTATGTAAATGTATACAATCAAGTCTGCCTGTCCATCTGTCAAACACTTGCACATTTTAAAATGTCTCAACATTTAAGAGTCAGGTTTTTATTTCATCTTTGTCCGCAACATGACCGAAGGATTACCGAACAAGTAGAATGCAGCAACATGCATATTACCGAATTCTTAAAATCAATATTATTATTTTTGGAGTTCAGTATTTCAAAAGTAAAATAGGATCCTTTATTGGATTTCACTTCGGTATTATGTCTGTTTGTCAAGGCCTTTTTTTCTCTTTATTTTTATTTTATTTATTTCAAATAGCAACACTAACATTATGTTTATCATACATTATACAGAGATCTTATAGCAATTTAGTTTTTAACCTATAAACACAACAATTACAAGTGTCGACATCGCTCAATTAACAATTATACTAATAAAAAATAAATGCTAGAATTTTCAAATATCAAATTAATTACAACCTACTACAATTAAATTCAAGAATCTTATATTAATATTTTAAATTAAATTACAATTACATCAAAAATGTCAAGTATGAACAATTAAATGAATTAATTATTAAAGTTAATACTGATGATTATTATAATAATTTTAAATGAGTATATTATATTATAACAAATAGAAGCCCATTAAGGCAATTTAGACAACTTATTTTTAAATAATAATAATGAATCACAAAACAGATCGAGATCTACACCTTTTTTACACAACTCATTGTATGTTTTGCACATCCTTATTAGAGGTGAGTGGAGTCCGATATTTGTTCGACAGTATGGTATACTAAATGTAGATTTAATCGGTTGCCGCGGAATATTATAAGGCACAGATAAGGCAATTTGTTCAAGGATATAATTGCAGTCAATTTTGTTGTTTAACAAGCTGTGAAGGAAGACCATATCTAACTTGGTGCGACGATTGCGAAGAGATTCCATTTTAAAATAGTTCAATCTGTCCTCGTAGGGGCAGCGAGATGATATTCCACCGCACGAGAAAGCCAGGTACCTCGTGAATGCCCGTTGAATTGATTCTATGCGCTGAGATGAAACAGCGTATTTCGGATTCCATGCTGGACTAGCAAATTCCAAAATACTGCGAACGAGCGAATCATATAATAAAACTTTTGTACTTGGCGAGCGAGCAAAGGAGGTGTTGCGCCTTAGGAATCCTAACATCCGGGCTGATTTCTTTACCATGGTGTCAATATGCGAATGGAAATTTAAGTTTTTGTCCAGTATTACACCAAGATCGCGAATTTCATCCAACTTCTCTAGAGCAGTGGAGTTCAGTGTATATTGAGCTATGAGGGGAAGTTTTTTTCGTGTAAAGTTGATACTGTAACATTTATTAATATTCAAAGTCATGCCATTATCACGACACCATTGCCACAGTCTATCAAGATCATTTTGAATTAGATCAGAATCAGCCACAGACTGAACCCTGCGGTATAACTTTAGATCATCGGCAAACAACAAAAAGTTACAATTTTTTATTACTTCTTCTAAGTCATTAATATAAAGTGAAAATAGAATCGGTCCCAGTATAGAGCCTTGCGGCACACCGGACGTGGCAGTATAGTCACTTGATACGAACCCGTTGATGGCCACAAACTGAGGTCTTTTTTCCACATATGATTCGAACCAGTTTAAGAGTGAACCATGTATACCGATTAGCTGCAATTTGTATATAAGCCTGGAGTGGTTTACTTTATCGAACGCAATATCACCTCCGTTCCTGATGAAAAAATTGAAAAGGAAAAATCAACAAAGCTAGGGTGATCCAATATCTTAACCCCAAGTTATCGTACCCAAAAAATTCAAACATTATGTCGCATATTTTGTCAACAAGTAAAAAAAAGTTCTAAAACAATAGTTGGGCATTTTTTAATCTCCAACGCGCTTATTACCAACAAATCGTAATTACAAAAAATATTCTATTTTGATATAAAAATAATAAGTTCTAAATTCAAATAACGAGCACGTATTGGCCTAATGATGTCAAAAGGCAACCTAAAGCGCAGCCATAAACGGTGCGCGGTGGACTGGTTCGTTACTGTCCGCCCGGTGACATCTCACTGGCTCGGCGCATCACTCGGCTGCGTGGACTGGATGCACAATCCAACTCAGAATATGGGTCTTTGGTCTGCTAACTATCGTTAAACTGTAAGTATTGTAATAAAATAATGAGTGTGAATCGCTTAATTAGCCCGTGGGCCTATACAAGAATCTTGATAATTGGAGGATGTTCGTCATTAGATTTACATCTATTATTATTATAGACAGTTCTCGGAGTATTATCAGTTTCCACTAAGAGCGAAGTGGGCAGAGAAAAACTGCATTAGCTCTTAAACCAACAAAGAGTCTTAAACGAAGAAGATTGAGCAAGTAAAATAGTCAAAATGAACTCGTTCAGCTCATTTCTCTATACCACTGAGAGTTGAGAGTATCAAAACCTTTTTAGTTAAACGGAGTCCTTTACTTTGAGTAATTTCTGCGTCATTGACCCTTGGCAGTGAATTAAATTTTTGCACAAAAATTTAAAAGTTAGTATACCTACTTATATTTATAATTACTAATTCTTACTTGATTCGATCTTTGTAGATTTTCGCTTGTGTCTTCTGTATGGTGGTATAATCAACGATTGAAAAAAATTACGTTCCTACATCTTAATCAAACTTTAAAAACATCCATCCTTAAAGTGTGAGTAAATTAAGTAATTACTACGTGCCACATATTTCTTCTTAAACATTTGCATTATTAGCATGTGGCAACCAGTTTTATCTGCCATCATTCGAAGCGCACAAAGTACTTTTGGCATCATAAAACTGATGACGTTTCGTCAGGGTTGCCAACTTGAATATTCCCCGTAAATGGAAAAGTTATGAGTTTTCGAATATTACGGTGAAAAGATAATGACGGCCTTGTTAAAACAAATTAAAATTCACAAAACTGTATTTTTTTTAGTAGGAATACAATACAATAATATCACCCGTTACACATGCACTTTTAAGAAACTAAACATCTGTAGTCTGTTTTCCATCTACAAGGTTATTTTTAGTATATACGAAACCTGAAAACTGTTTGTTGATAATCAGTAATAAAATCGATTGCAATAATTTTTTATATCATGTTATATTTTGAATAAATAATATTTACAAAACCATAATTAACGCACGCCGTACTAAAATGTCTCGCCTGCACAACACAAAAAGCTTTTAAGGTATCATTAACATTTTTTTATACTGATTCTGAAAATGAAAATATGTGACCCGTGTTTCGGCTTTCGTATATACAAAAAATTATGTTGTATATTACCTACACTACACACTAATTCACTTTGATTTATGTTTCCAACCCAATAAGAAACAAAAATACCAAACAACAAAGTAACACGTAACTACACCATAAAGGCGCCCATCCAATTTTCCAATTATCCGAAATCTGCTACTTACTCAAAATGATATCATCAAAGAAGTATTTATTCGTCTTTAGTGTTAAATTACGATTTGATAACCCTGAGTTTCGCGTAATAAAAACTCAATAAAGGACCAAGTTCATAATTCACAGTGTCCTCTCGCAACAATCGCGGCAATGAAAGAGGTTTTTTTTTATTGCTCTCGATTGCAGGGGAGTGGTGGCCTCGCCTTTGTGCACCGGATAGATTATTATTATGCACCAGTACATGAGGTTACCGTACAACCTTATTCTGTGTTCCGTTATCGTGCATAGGTCTCTTTTGTGCGATATTTTATGATACAAAATTAGGTCAATCAATAAAATGTGAATAAAAGCCTTTCGGAACGATTGATCCGGTTCCCAAAATATCCGTTCCTAAAACATCCGATCCAAAATCATAATTTCCTAAGACATTCGTTTCCTAAAACATCTGATTCCTAAAACATCCGTTTCCTAATGCAACCATTTTTTAAAACATCTGTTGCCTAAAAGGTCTTGACGCAAATGTGTCTCTTCATAGATTTTCATCAGATTCAATAAACTCGTTTTAGAAAAAAAAGTTTTTGTTTACATAGGTTTAAAAATAAAATCTAAAATTATTTATTCAAATAAAACTTAGAAATTATTGAATTGATTAATTTTCGCTCTCCGCGTCCGTTCGAGACTTTTTTAGCTGAAAAGAGAAGAAAATTGTGTCTGTGTGATGCCCTCGCGCCTATTCGAAAACAATTGTGTGTTTAGTCATTTGTTTTCTTGTCTTGTGCCTGTCCTTCACCCCAGCAGTGGTGACTTATGATGATAGAAGAACATAAACTTAATAATTCTTTTCCTATTTTATCTATTGCACGTTTACTTGGGACTAAATAATCTTAGTGAGCTATCTAAAATTTATAATTATCTTTTTACCAATGAGGTGGCCGAGGTGAGACTGTTATAGATACAACAGGAATTAAAGTTAACCTAAGGCCACAATCCTCAGATTAACGATCGAGCGACCTCGATAGATTACTATCAGCACTCGAAAATGTCTGTCAAATATTAAACTGTCTCCGCATTTTACATTCATCTAGCTCAACATCCTGTATCATTAGGTACTCATTAGTCGCTTTAACACTTATTTAAAAGTTGATTACAGCTATAATTTCAACATTCAATTCTGTTACTATGCTGTTTTTACGGCTTATCGATCAGCTACATAGTAATAGGTACTTTAGTATTTGATAAAATGAATGATAACGCTACTTATAAAGTTGAAATATTAATAATTTGCTTAACAATAGGAATTGGTTACTAAATTAAGTTGTGGTTGCTGTTACTAACAAGTTATCTCTAGAAACTTTAATAGAAAGATAAATGAATACTCTTATAAAAAGTGAAATCCATACTGAAGTCTTAATTAAGAAACTCGATAGGGGATAATTATAAAATACCGCTACCATAATTTCTATTTCCATATTGAAAAAGGTTGACTGAATGAACATAGCAATTGAATATGGAGCGCGTGCGCCGTACCTTATAATTAGACGATATCAATTCGATGCGATAGCGTGGCCGTCCCTTGCGAAACTAGTCTAGCTTCTTAGGGACCATATCGAACCCTTGTGCACCATAGAATCATATATTCAACTTAAATTTCATAGAACATTAATCCTTATTACAATGTTTACATAGCTTAAAGTTCCGTGTACTCCAGTTTCCATTTAGACATCTCTTTGCTGCCGTGAAAACTGAGATACTAATAGAATTACCATCGCAAAAGCGCGTTACGATGTGATCAGTTTTGCACTCAATTCGCATAGGTAGAAAGTGAAAATTCAAATGTGACAAAAAAAAATTGTTACATTTGGAATTTAAGATAGAATACGCGTTAGAATCAGGATGCTGTAATAGTCCGGACGCGGGTCTAATTACCACCGCCACTCAATATTGCAAAATGACCGAAGCCTATTCTCGAATACCCTTCGGCTATTACACCCGGTCCATTGTTACACAAAACACATTTAAAACTCCGAAGGTGCCTCGTAATGACCTGGGTGTGGCGGTTCATGCTACCGATACTCCTACGGACAATAAACTATTTGCGCTATCGCGATCGAACGGCAATTTCTAATTAATCTGATTCACAATTAATTGCTATTATGAAAGTTTAATTGCCACGATTATGAGGAGTAGTATTTATTGTGTTGGTCATGTGTAATGCAGTCATAATGATAAATAGTAACGACAAACAGCCTGAGGTCAAAGTATTCGGACCGAGTCATTATAATAATATATCTATTCTGTGTCATTATTAAAACTTGCACTGTGTATACAGCGGAGTTATAATTTTATGGTTCATATAATACTTATGTATGGCAAATAATTTTATGTTTACCTTGAGGCTTTTGGCTGTGTTCTTTATCAAAAGCATCTGTCAGATTAGAATTAGAGATCAACTAAACACACTTACAGAGGGGCTGAAGTTCAACTTCTTTATTTATTCTAAAAGCCCCACCCGACTTCATTGGATGTGTTTTATTACAATGATAATTTTAGTGATTTGAATATTATTTCTTGCTTTTTAGAGGTATTTAATTTTGAAGCTATTTTGTTTTCATTTTCAGGTTTTTTGAAGTCGGTTTTTTGTTTTAAAGCATTTTTTATTTTTTTATTTTTAGTGTAAGTAAGTACCTTCTGTATTTGGTAGCTAATTACTTTAGTTTTTTTATATTTAGTTTATTTATATTATCTTATCCGGTAGGTATGCACGCCTTTAAAAATATCGGTCTTAAGATTTTTTTCATTTAACTTTTTTGTGGTAAGTATGGTATATTTAGCGACGATATTATTTTTTATTTTATTTTATTTTATTTTATTTTATTTTATTTTATTTTATTTTATTTTATTTTATTTTATTTAGGATACAAACAGTCTTATACATTGGTATTGCATACAAAAAATATGAGTTTCTTATAGACCTATAGATCCATAAAGAATATAAAATTACACAGAGTTTAGTGTTATGGAAGTAAGTAAGTACTAACATAAACATACACAGTCTAGTGCTTTAGAAAATGTACAATAAATCATCAAGTTACTATTAATAATCAAAGTGCTATTGACAACTTATTATGCAATAACTTTCTATATCTAAGTCTTATTATCTAAGTTACAATAGTCTTTTGTCAATGGCTCATCACCTTTTACAAAATACTGGTTTTCCCGACGCAGGGGCGTTAATTCTTGAGGAGTTCTCCTGGTACTTCACTATCAGCTCCACTTCACCATATGCATTATGACGAACCACATAGCCTAGCAAACATATTAAAGTAATCGTATCGCACCAGTGAGATAGTTAGTTTAGTACCTATTGAATAGAATGTTCTGGTGATCATCTATGGTCTTCATCATCAGTTCCACTTCACCAAAATGGTACTTTTCGAAAGCAAATGCACGAGTTACTTTAGAAAATAGCAAAATCGCTAAAGGTGTGCCTATAATGTTTGAAGAATTCCCTTGATTTCTCCAGGATCCCATCACCCAATTTCAAAATTTCAAAAAATGGGACCAGCTTCAAAACATACCTGATGTTATCAAGTTTGAATCATTTCAATCGGTTCAGCCGTCTTCGAGTAATCGGTGTACATACAAAAAACAAAAAAAAACAAAAAAAACGGGTCGAATTGAGTACCTCCCTCCTTTTGAAGTCGGTAAAAACTGCAACAGTCATGCTCATGAACGCAGATATTTTATCTTTACTTTACAATAGGATGCGTTTTTTCTACTTTCGCTATTTTCATTAAACTTTCAGCAGTGATTCATTCAAAAGATAATTGAATGAAGAAATGTATTGATCGAAATTGAAAACGTAACTACTGAAGAAAAGATCACGTCTATGATAGTTAATTTTATTAATGTTTTTGCTCAAGAAAAAAAGATTTAATTTAAAAGGAAACGTCTATCAGATGTTTCCTTCAGTTTTTATTTAGCTTTTTTTTATATCTTACAATGAGTTTAATGTATTTGTAATATGCAGTTGGACCAATTTTTCATATATCACCGATAATGACAGGAAACTTAGATTGAATCGTAGAAAATTGACGTGTTCGTGATCAAACTTCCTCTCTTGTGCGTAATGTCATAAGTAAATCAAATAAAACTAATACTACTAATAACAGATTTTTAATGAAGATGTACGTACACATGTTGTGAAGTTAAATAAGAGAATATTGCGTAAAGTTTTAGTAATAGTTTGCTAAGATCATACAATTTTTGAATATACCTTATTGAGAGAACCTTCTCGTACATTGTAAGCAAAAAACTATAAACCTTTTATTATGATATGAAATTGAAGTCAGTGTTTTGATAAAATATATCATCACCCGTATTCACAAACATTCTATGAGGTGTCACAGTGACCGCGGTCGCACAGCGTCTCAACTACCAATCACACGTAATACGTAAGACAAAAGATCCAATCACAGTGCTTTATTTCAACGTAATGCGTTCACATACAGGCAAAGGTTGTTTGAGTATAGTTCTTGAATACCTTAGAGTAAGACGGGCTTCTGTACGAAGCCGTCGTTGCTCGAAGTTGAATACGGATGAACAAGTTGTCATAATTACTACATAATAATATTATAAAACAAAGTCCCTCACCGCGTCTGTCTGTTCGCGATAAACTCGGAAACTACTGAACGGATTTTCATGCGGTTCTCACTAATTGATAGAGTAATTCCTGAGGAAGGTTATAGGTGTATAATAAGATTATTAATATAATTGAAAAATATTACAAAAAATCGACTCACCCGTAGCAGCTCAGACGGGACGGGTGAGTCGATTTTTTCTAATATTTTTCAATTATATTAATAATCTTAATATAAAAATAGCATTGTGAATGCATAAAATCTAGAAGTTTAAAAGTGTATAATAAGTTGAGATTTTATGTAAATTAATAGAAATATGACAATAATTGTTAAAGAACTCGGCAAAAATTAAGCCGTCTTGGAGCTTGCATCGAAAACGTAAACCTTTCAAACTATAACAAAATAATGTACGAAGGAATAGGGATGTTGACTATTTTTTTTATTTTATGTTACATAAATTACCTCTCAAAAAAAGAAACATTGGTAAAAGAATTAATTCGCTAGCATGAAAACTGCCCGAGATATCACAGTGTGAAATGCACACAAATGGACTCGATCAAAAACGCTCCATACTAATGGCTTGCACGTTATGACGTCACGCCTTGCAAGTTTGTATGCAACGCATAGGAAATTTGTTCAGCAGCCATATTAAATATTGTGTTTATCAAAATGGTTTCTTCGACAAATTTGCTATACATTTTACGGACTAATTAAAGGTATCATTTATTTTAATAAATTTTATACTTTTTAAATGGACTTGTCCACCCAACTTTGAAGGGTCATAAAACAAATAATATGCAATATATAAAACCAAGAGGTATACAAGCTACTCTAAAAGTTTAATATGTTTACGATTTTTATTAGTATTTCGTTATTTTATTCATTAGTCAACATCCCTATTGTTTCTCTGTTATAGGTCTACAAAAAAGTCCGCGTGGTCACAAATAATGTGGTAATTGAAAAGGTATTTTTCAATACAGTTGCTCGAAAATGTAAGTTTACGATGACAGTCGAGCGTGCGGAAAGTTGATTTTACCGCACGCCGTGCGTTTTTGTTTACGGAGTAGTACAGCGTGCGGAAAGTTGATTTTACCGCACGCCGGCGCCGTGCGTTTTTGTTTACGAACGTTTTTTTTTATTTCTACTAGCTTCCGCCCGCGACTTCATCCGCGTGGACAGTAGAAAAATATTGCAACCACTTTAAAATGACCCCTTTAGTGTATGAAAGCTAGTACTACGGAGAGTTCAAGCTGTTTCTCTGGTTCAACCCACCCGAATTTGATGAAACATAGCTTAGATTTTAAGTTGGACCACAATCTACTAAGTTGTGAAAAATCACACAAATATTTAGAATTTACAGTTTTATTATATGTATAGATTTCAATTTCAGCAGTACCTATAATGTTTTCTCGCAAATGTATTGAAAAACGTAGTATGGCACACGGTTGTTAAGGTTTTTTAAAACTCGTGACGATTATAAACCCTCGCCTACGGCTCGGGCTTATAAAACGTCAACTTAATATATTATTGTTTTTAAAAATAGGTTTTCGTGATAGTAAAAATAATCAGTAGTATCGTATTTTAAGTTAAATTTAAGGTTTTAAAAAACTACTATAAACGGAAACAGTATTAATCCTTATCAAATAAAATGCATTCATTATCATAAGCGTTTTATGCACATATTTTTACAATATATGGTTTAAATAAATATCTTAGGAGCTATCGCAAAAAGTTTACGCGCGCGAAAAAAAATTTAAGCGCGTTCCTCATACCCATGATAACGGGACTCGAACGGGACGGGTACAGACTCTTGAAGCGAAAATAATGGAACCGAAGCGAAGCGAGGGCGGGTCGCTAGTTTACAATAAAATTCTCCTCCATTTGACCAAGATTTGACCTGCGGCCCTAAATGAAAGCATCGAATTAACGCTATCATCGACACAAATGAAGCATAATATCTCTTTATACCTTTACTTTATTGCTCAGCGAATAGAAATTATCTCGTTAAACTCCACATTACACATCGGTGTAACGGCATAATTGTTCGCGAATATCAGCACGACATCGATGCGGGCCGTCACGTAATAACAGCCTGATTATGTTTTAATCTCGATCACTTTAAATTCGACATTTTCGAAAAAATTACATTAAATTATTCCACTTACAATCTTCGGTGTAATCATCCGGCAATAAAACTGATGCCCGATACGGTTTTCGAAGAAACTACGAGATCACGTAATAATACGCGTGGAGTTTTTGAGTATGGAAAAGCTTTCAAGTTTGTCACTCAAAATCTTGCATTGTCTTACGATCCTTTAAGAAGTCTCTTGGAGTTTTATACAAAAATACGCGAAACATATTTTTCAATTCTACCTAAAACACAGCTAATAGGAGAAATTGTACAGTAAAATCCGCAAATTGACTACTGCAGCATTCGAACAATGTCAATAATTTAAATAAAATCAAATTGAATTTATATTCAAAAATATATACTCTCAGAAATTAGCTCGTTTGTATGGTTTATATATTATAGTGGCCCCTATTTTGTTTTCAGCATACCTATAGCCTATATATTGATATTCATTTATTTCGTTATTACAGTACTCTTCGCTATTACATTACATCTGCGTGGACCATAAAGTTAATATATGGACATTCGGGAAATATCTGTGGAACCTTTGATTGAGATAAAAGGTATATACTATAAACATCAGTAGATTTTGCTTGTGTGCTAAATTTCATACAAATCCGTTCAGCCGTTTTTCGTGACATTTAGTTGCATTAAATTATTCACATTATTCTCTCTTTATAAATACATACTTCTTTCCAGTTTCTTCTTATCGATGCTCAAACAAAATTAATATGTAAAAATCACATTATCAAGACTTTATTATAGCATTCATCTGCTTATCAATTATTGCAATAATATAAGCCTTAGGCAAAAAGCAAACAAATTTATTCTGACTGATATCTGATAAATATTTATTTACGCTTTGAGCCTTATCGAATATTTTTTATTGCTCTTTTCCTGACTGTAAATCGTTTCCACTACAAAAATATTATCATGAAGTTTGTTTCAAGTTTATATCTAATAATTTCACTTTCATTAAATACTAAAACCAATATGTTGACATAGTTACGTATAGAATTTTCATCACTGAATCTAAGTTCAAACTTACCTATAACTATCACGCCAAAATCTCTGAATATCACTGAAAAATAAGTAAAAAGTTCTAACCTAAAGAAAATGTTAAATGGCAAAATGATGTTTTATCTGATAAAACTTTATCGACGATCTTCACACGTCGTCCGACATTTTCTCCAAAATATGGTTGCCTTATAATAATTTATAACTACATTCAAACAACTTTTTCGATATTCTCAGCAAATTTTATGTTTCCATATTTTTAACGCAGCTTTTGTAACAACATAAAATTGTATGTTGAAAATCTGTTTTTAAAAATTGCTATATTATTATATCTTTTTCAACACACTTGCTCGTAAAGTGAGCCCTAATACATCGCTTTTAGGGTCATAAACCGACCTATAACAAACGCGTGCAATAATATATAAAACACTAGTACATAATAGAATTGACCCTACAAAGTTAAATTAGTACCTTACTGCAAGTTCTATGCGAGTAAACAGAGCATTCCCAATTTAGCCGGGTAATACAGTTATTTTTTTTAGTATCAACAAAGAGGTTTTATCCTGCTGAAAATTCATATACATTTTTGGAATAAATAAATGTGTAAGTCCTTAATTAAGTCAAAAAAATATTTATTATTATCACTTAAAATTATAATTTTGAAGTAGGCTGTAATGGCTGTATGCTCACTCACCCCTTTGTTCTCAAAATATTCTTGCGTTGGGCGTGTGAAAAAAACAAAAAAAACCTGCGCGCCTTTTCCCATAATAATTATCATATTTTGTTTTTGTCGTATTTGTTGCTGTGTGGTAAATTACTCTGTTTTTTCCTCGCAAATGTGTTGAAAAACGTCGTATGAAACTCGTGAGCTCTTGCTTATTGCACACTCGGCTGAGTTACGCCTTCGCCTGCGGCTCGGGCTGCAACTCACAGCCTTGTGCGCAATGAGCAACCTAAGCTAACTTGTCTCATAATGTACTATTAATGTCTGTTTTGTACAAATTCAGAGGTTTTTTATAATGACAAGAAAAAAATTCTAGTGAATCCATGTGGTAATTTTTACACGCTTTTTGTGCTTAATAATCACTTAATCTACTGCGGTTTCAATAATTTATTGGACAAGTTGCAGCCGGTATCGGTGATCGGAACATCGGTAAACAATGCCTTGCGCTCTCAGCCCTATAATGAGACAAAATTAAGAATGCATGTTTAAGTAAATTACTACGCCGCCGCCGCTGGCAACCTCATTCCTTTTTTGAATATTAAAATGTGTTCATAATTCGAATGTTCTAAATGAGAATGACCATGAAAACTCTGGAAAAACGCGGCTAAGCTCCCTTGGCATAGCTTTCAACAATTTCAACAAAACTGAAGCGAGTATTTTTCGGTAACGAAACTGAAACGGTTACAATTTTAATTAGCGCGGAAAATTAGCGCGATTGGGCCCGGTCGGAAGAAATAAATTGTCAGCCTTTTATTTTTTTTATTTATTTATCAAAACATGGCATGGATATATAAATCATTCAGACAGTGCGATAAGCTTGATATGGCCGTAACCCCTTAATGACTTAAATTACATAATTCATGAATGCTTTCGGATTGAAAAGAATGGTTATATTTATTGATACATTTAAATTTTGTCAGGAAAGGGATGCTCTGAAAAGAATCGCCAGGTCAAAAATATATTTGTAGAAGCTAAAATGTTCTACCCAAATAAGTTCATAATTCGGCTGAAAAAATATATGGTAAATACCCTACATTACCCTAACTAATATTAAAAATGCGAAAGTCAGTTTGTTTCTTACGCCTTCACGTCTTATATACTCAACCGATCATCATGAAATTTTGCATACACTTTGTCAGGGGTACAGAAAAGGTACCTTTAAAAAACTGTTCCCGAGAATACAAAATTAACTGTCCCCACAGACGAAGTCGCGGGCGGCCGCTAGTGTAAAATATTTTAGTTTTTTTGCCTTTATTGAGTATTGATCGATATGCTAAATTTATATTGTATTTTTCATTCCTATGTTGCCAGGATGTGTCCTGGGACCCGTCCCGTCATCGGTGTCCTCGAACGGAACGGAAACAGGCTTTTGGAGCGGATGGGTGACAACTGTAAGGTATTTGTTTTTTTTTGAGTGTTGTTAGAAGGTTGCATTTGGCAAAAAAGTTGGAACCTAAGCGATGCGAGGGCGGGTCGCTAGTAATAAATACTTCTACAATAACCTCTATAACTTTTTAAAGTAGGTAGGTATAAATTTTATCAATAAATTGTTTTATTAAATAAGTTGATTTTCTGGGTCTTTTCACTAACCTTTTTCCTCGTTTCAAATTGATTAAGTGGTTGTATTTTTATAAAGAAACTTAATTTTCTTTGATGCTAACATTTATAGAGCTGCCTGTTTCCTGTAATGTTTACGGAACCCTAAAGAAGGTAGCAAAAACCTGTTAAATGAGCTCCTACCGCCAGTTACGGGTGAAACCTTTATTTTAGTATCATCGCGTCTCATACATAAACTTGACATAATTGATCTTGTAAACAAAAGAGCTGCTATTTTCGTATGATGTATTGCCGCAATTAAAATTTTGTTGGACAAAAGACACTCTGCATAAAGTTTTTTTGATAATTTGAAGGTTTCGATATTAATCACGTCGTGTATTGTTGAAAAGTTTGAAAAAGGAAATCGTCAATGCAATTGTTTTTTTTGTTATATTTTGAAATGGAAAAATGTTAATTTGTACATCGTTTTATAAAAAACTTGAAAACTTTTTTTTGCTTAAGAAGAAAGTTTTAAGCTTAACTATAGATATGATCACTATATGCTAAATGTTTTGTGAAATTATTAACTAAGTACCTTTACTTGGAAATAACCTAGAGGTCGTTTTTAATAGCACTGAAATCCTACATTTGTGCCAAAATTAATGCGCATTCCACGAACTAGTTTGACAACAAAACGCCCTTGGAAAAAAGATCAAGTATATAAAACGACACCTCATTCGGTACTCACACCCACCAGCATCATCTAATCAGAGTTCACCATCACCTAAATAACAATGTCATTGAATTAATTGCTCACTCACGTATAAATCGATTTCACAGTTTCAGATAAGAGTTGCGTTGCCTATTTTCCATATTCTGAACCGGCATTGCACCTATTACGCAAAAAAGACAAAGTTTATCAAAATTGACCGCCCATTATTCCGTTCTCGTAACGAGAAACAAGTGCCGACTCTAATGATCGGGTCGGAACTAAAGTGGGGCTACTTATGTAACAGATGAACCAATTCTCGACCGATGAAAACATACCAAGGCCTGTCGAAAATATTGCCCTACTTCAATTTATCAGCCGAGCACGCAAATTACCTCGGTATTTTATTTAAGAAAAAAGCTCGCACTTAATGTGGACAGCGGACGATAATTAATTGAGGCCTCCCAGGCAATAATTCGGGCAAATAAACGTTTTAAACTCAGCACTTCCCACGGAGGCGTGATTCGAAAGATTCGGAGTATGCGAAACTATGCAACGTTTGGGTGGTATCCGTGCTGTCCCACCGTTTTGCCCGAAATGCTATTAAGTTGCTGAGAAATATGTTAGACTTCCCTCACTCGGCGAATTAAACTTGACTTTTTCTTTTTTGCATTTTTCTTATGTCGCAAGGTTTATTCGAATTGAGTTGCCAGTCTATACCAACAAAAACTTTCCATCAAGACGCTCGAATGTTTAATGGGGCCCTGTCATATTTATTCATTGCAACAAGGGAATTAACTTGTTTTATTGCGTTTTTCGCCCCAACTGCTGTCGGTACTCAGTCGGGTGTCGAAGAGAAATAAATGATCGGAAATGCAGCTTTTATGTCTCCGACTTTGGACGCGTCGAAGTATTAACTTTGGACAGGTTCATATTGTTCGATTCGAGCCTCTGAGCTTTCGTTCATTCGCGCATCAAGACCGAATACAAAAGAACGAAAATTACTTATAAAAGACTCACTGAGTTTTGGGTGATGATGCAAAGAAGTAAACGAGGTTATTTATAAGATGCTCACGATGTACACATAATAAAAAAACCAGATACTTTGAGACAAATATTTTAAATAAGGAGAAAATTTTATTTTGATATATTTTGATAATTCAAAAATACCATTATGCGACTAAAAAGGTAATATTTAGGTTGTAATATGTAGGTGTTTATTTTAGGTTCAATGTAATATTTGGTAAATAATATTTACCAAGTTATGAAAATATGTCTTTTTTTTCTCGCATAAAAAGCTGCTCGTAATTATAAGTAATGAGCATAAAGATAACACCATCGTAACTTTCATGGCCGCAGACACAATTCTAGAAAGACAGAGACATTCAACATTTCTGCGTATGCGCATAACACTGACATTGTCATATGCGATGCGTTTGAATATAAAACTGCAGAGTAATTGCCGTCATGTGGTGGAGAGCATGATGTTTGCAGGTGCAATGCTTTGGTGATATACTTAAACTCAATCGTAAAAATATGGGTTGATAATAAGTTTTCTGGCTCTATTATAGATTTAACTATTACTACTTAGACTAATTAGACTTCATATTGGAGGGTGATTTATGTACTTTGTCAGTTGCATTTGAATTTCCTTTTCTTTTTTCTTTGTAGAATTGGCTAACTACACAAAAATGTATAAATGATGATAATATTTTTAGTTCTTACGCTCTACATTAAATTTTAGTTGATTAGCAGAAGAGAGCAACAAATGGATAACACAAAAAAATAAAAATAAAACGTTTCTAGATTTGCCCCTCAGAAGTTTTAGTTGTAGTTTTAGAATTTTTAAAGCAATATTTATGGAGAAAATAAATGAAATGTAATAAACCCTTAGTGACGTAACAGCTCGACACGAACTAAACTAAAATATATGGGTCATTCCTTTTTTTATTCTCTCTTCCAAAAGAAAATAAACAGTGCATGCTATTTTTTTGTCGTGTTGTCCATTAGACATTCTGAACACAGAGAACCCAAAGAAAAGTTAACACTCATTAAAAAGTATGAATCAAAGTGTAATATCGTTTTAATACTTAACACGCGAAATCACATGCGCTTGCACATTGACCCAGTTCGTCACAAGTCTGCCCGGCCCGTTAATCCCCCGGAACGGGTCCTGCGACGTCCTTAATGAAATCGGACCGTCAGCGGATTATAAGATCCGATTTGATGTTGATTGATGCGCCGGCGAAACGTGCACTTGCGATGACTCTCTCGTTTGCATTCTGTTTATACGATCCGATCCGATCTGATTCGTGTTTTTCTGATTGTCAATTGATACATTTTGCTAATGCACTTCCTTTGCAATGCTTGAACTTAATTGCTTTAATGAAATCCGTTATTAATTAAATCCAAATGTGTAAAAATCCATGTTTTTGTTAAAGAAATTAATAAAGATAAGCATCCATATGTTAAAGAAATTAAGAAAGATAAGCACAAGTCCCGCGTGACTATTTGTACTGGGCTTTATCTCTCTATTGTGTGGTTCTCTCTCTTCTCTTTCTCTCTTCTTCTCAAAACACAATCACCATTTTCAAAAACGGTATAAAAAAATGTTTTGTGCATTTCATTATCACCTAACGACCTAAATCTTATCTTGTAAACGAGAATGTTTAGTATTAACTTAAATGCATTCAGTGCATAGCATTTCACCGAGGGATTAAAAGTGACGGTTATAAAATGATAATATATGAATAAGTATTAAATAAACAACATTTAATTTCAAACAACATACTTCGATATGTAAATTACGGGCTCAACATTTATACAAATGTATTGTCTTCGAAACAAGATAAAATATTAAAGTAATAATAATATGTGTTAACCAAAACAATAGAGCTCGGTGGCGTAGTGGTTTAGCGCCTGGCCTAGCGATTGCGGAAGTTAAGCAACGTTCGCAAGGGTCGGTCATGGGATGGGTGACCAAAAATTTATTATCTCGAGCTCCTCCATGCTTCGGAAGGCACGTTAAGCCGTTGGTCCCGGCTGCATTTGCAGTCGTTAACACCCACCAATCCGCATTGGGCCCGCGTGGTGGGTTATGGCCCATCCTCCTTACACCCATAAAGAAGGCCTGTGCCTCAGCAGTGGGGACATCATAAAAATGGCTGATGGACCACCAAAACAATTACTATATCGCAGTGGCGAAGGGTCCATACAAGCCAATTCCCATCGGCTTACTTTTTAGAATTCCCACTCCACCGATCCACTATGCAGATCATAACTTTTTTGTAGAAAGGCTTACCTTCGACATAATTTCACCCCTTTTTTTCACCCCCGCCATTGCTATATCGCACCCCTAGATACAGAGTTCGGAAAATAAGTTTTAAGTATTCTAATATGAGGTTTTCGTCATATCTGAAAAAAAAAATGTGCCAGGATTTTCAGAAATGTATAAAATAAAGGTATAAAAAATTAGTTTATCGTCATTTCTGAAAACTGATGTTTTTTTATTTACCGAACAGGTCATCTAGGTGTACGATATATAGGTATTACTTTAAATATGATGTCCACTATATATAACTGTTTCCGTTCATTAGCAAGCAAATACCCAATCATACAGATACTTAATCTCGTTACAATCCAACTCACAGAGCAAATGAATCAAACAATGGCACAACAAAGCCTCTATCGTGATATAAAATTAGGTCTTATGAGTTATTGGTAAAGTGATTGAGTGTGACCCCCTAACTCGGTGTCGCAAGGAGTTGTGGCAACTTCGTATTAGCGACATGTCGGTCTAATGGAAAGAATACTAGCAATTCATCTCGATTTGTCCGCCGGCCGGTCACGCGGTCGCGCCCCGTCGTGACTGCTCCTGAGTGCAGGGATGTAGACAACCGGAAATTTGTAGATAAAACTTAAACTTCATTTTACTTAATTTTGCCTAGCCTATTGTCCTGTAGCTCTGCAAAAATTCAAATTACAAAGCTACTTTGGGTAGAAAGTAACTAAGGGCTGATTTTTCAATCCACAGATAACAGTATATAGTAAAATCAGTTTAAATATTAACCAAATCTAATAAAAGTCATTCAAAAATGTAACAGACAAATGAATGACAAGCATTTTCAATTTGGCAGTATAATACGCTACCAAACGGATAAAGCTAAATAAATACCAAAAGGCATTGAAAAATCAGCCCTAAGAATAGTTACTTTCAGCCATTTCTTACTTTGTAAACATTCTCTATTAAAACGAAGAAACTGAGCACGCGTTGATGTCTTTTGTATGGCAAACGTTTTCGGGTTTAGGAATCGATAAAAATATCTGATTTATTCATTATTAAAAATATGTTTTAGGTTTATAAATTGACGACCTGAGTGGTGCAGTGGTCAACATGCCGATCTACTACGCAGAGGTCTCGGGTTCGATTCCCGAATGGGCAGAAATTGAAATGATGAATTTTAATTTCTGTGACGGTTCTGGGTGTTACTATGTACAAAGTATAACGGGTGTAACAAGACCTTCAACGAAGCCGAAGTCCACGTATTCCGCCCATCATCAGGATCAGTTTTGTCTTTTAGACTATACCTGGGAAACCAATACCTACGAAGTTATTGAAGGTCAAAGTCAATTTTTTTTTTCAAATTTTTTGTGAAATCTTATTTTATTCGTTATTTCCTACTTTTTGACTAAAGAAACATTGTTAAAATTATAAGTATTTCGTAACAAACAATGGCTTCAAAACGTCGTCACTTGAGGTATCTCATGATCACGCACATAAACGCTGCCTTTCAACTCGGCCGCACGCAGCTGTGTAGCATACACTCGCAGGCGCGGCCTGTTGTACGCGTCACATTGCGTGGTAATGCATGCAATGCTTTTTTAACACCAAAAATCAAAATGGTTTCCCAGTAATAATTTTGAACAGAAATGGTCCTGATGATGGGCAGAATACGTAGACCTCGGCTTGTTGAAGGTCTTGTTACACCCGGTATATTTAAAAATAATATAAGTAGTATATCGGTTGTCTAGCACACATATTACAAGCTTTGCTCAGTTTGGGGCTAGATGTGGCTAGATGGGCTGTGTGAAATTGTCCAAGCTTTATTTATTTATTATTATTTACCATTTGAAAACCCATCGATACTTCAAATAATTTATTTATTTATACAGATTAAAAATCATAAGTTATTGCAACTTTTATTATGCCTAAACATTATTTATCTGCTTTTCATCTGTTGTCTATCGTTCAGAGGCGCAGACGACCCTTTCGCAAAATTACTAGAATGTTTCCACGATTAACCATCGACAAACACACATCATTGCTACAGGAGAAGCTGTCTACTACCGTAAACTCTCGTAGCATTGAATTAAGATCTAAATTCGCTTCAATTTTGATAACAAAGAAAATAATCTTAGATGATTTAGGGATCCATATCTGTCAAGTGCCAGCCGATTATAGGCTATAGGGGACACATAGGTTTTAGTGGCTACTGTCGTAATAAAGCTAAGTGATTTATGAATAACGGTGTCTAGATCCTTGGTATGTACCAAGCAACCAGTTATCAGTACCACTGATAATCGTAGAAGTCTAATAGCCTTTTTGAATTTGCTTGTCTAAGCTATCATATAATTTGTCTATGCCTCAATTTTTTATGGGTATATCGCACACACAACACAAAATAAATAATGTATCTATCTTGTGCCATAATAAATAATGAATTGTATTACAAAAGCTTTTATTTAGTAAGTATAAATATTAACCATTTTTTCTTGTGATTTTACTTGCTTAGAACAAACGTTATTATTTATGATGTTAGTAATTAACTTCTGCGAGGTTGTTGGTCTTTTAAAAATAACCCTGTAAAATTTTACATTACATTAGTAGGTACCTTAGGTATTTTAAAGAATTTGACAGATAGTTTTGAAGAAATTTTTAGATTAAAGTAGAAGATAGTGCTATCCGGAACTTCTAATTAATTAACTTTAATTAAAATAAGCTAAGCGAGTAATAGTAAGGACATTAAGTCGTCTAACGGTCAAAAGGTCGCAATGATTTGCAATTAACACCTCCTTAGGTGTTCATTATGATACGTGTCCTTGTTACTTATCGATATAACAAAATCATGAGACAATTAGTGGTATTAAACATTCCGGTCTAGAGAACAGAGTACATAACTATTGATTTTCATAGTACCAGGGGCCTAATCGCGCTAATTTTCAACGATAAAACCAAAGCTAAATCGTTACCGTTTCAGTTTCGTTTACAGAAAAATACTCGCTTTAGTTTTGTTTAAATTGTTGAATACTCTGCCTAAGGAGTCTAGGATTACAATCTGGGATAATTTAAGTAAAAATAAATGAAGCTAACCCAAAGATTTTTAGGTAAATATAACCTAAATGACAACGTAATGTTTTTGGTTTTATCATTCAGCATTACCGCGATTGGGCTCCAGCACCTATAAAAAAGTACGAGCCTGACTCACGCCTTAAGTTCAGTATAAACTCGAAAGATAGTTAGTTTATTCATAAACAAACTATGAAAACATGCCAAATCAAAATAATCGACTATAAGTAGTTCTTTGTAACTCTAACGAAAAGAAAATATTTCAGAGAATAAGTGTCTTGACTTCACAGACTGACAGACAAACAGAGAACGAACTATAAAGTGATCCTTTTTCCTTCGAGGCTCGGAACCTTAAAAATGACAAAAACTGCAGCAGCAGCCGGTATCAGAAATAGCGGTCTGGACTTGTGCAAGTCACATCTCGGCGCAGGACTGGCAAGGCCTGCCCACTCGTGCCTGACGGGGCGTGCAAACTGAGATTGAACCTAGTCATTGTCGCCGATCCGTGATTTATTTGATTCAATTTGAAGACTCTTTTTTATCTTTTTGGTGTTCCGTACCGTTTTGGGTGAAAGGGAATTATGTTGAGTGTATTCTGTATGCCACAGCCTTATGTACCTAATTGAGCTGATTGGCTTCTATCAAAGAGAAAGCTCGTATCGTAAAGGATTATATTTAAAGCGAGTGTAAAGACGAGGTACTTATTTACCAGAAGTCTGATAAAAGAATCGTACTAAAACATAATAAAGGGCCATTTTTATGAATTTGAAAAGGTTCTACAGATATATGTCAAAAATATTTCCATCTAGGTCTATTCATAATTTTGCAATAAAAGCTAGATCTTTAAAAAACGTATAAGTATTTATTTTTTAGCACAAATTAAACTGATCTGGACATGTCGATTTTCAATTTACATATATTAACATATCAAAGTGCAATATATCACAATTCAACATTATATGTTGCTTTAACACCCGATAAAGATCAAACACATTAATTTATTAACACCTAAGTGCGATTTTGATATTTAACAAAACTCAATAATTTCCTCATTAGTCAGTAATCTTGTTTAAATTATCATATAAATCACAAACTGAATTAGAATTTATAACTTAGTATTTAACACTAACTTGAAGTAGGTACATAAAGTATTATTATTTACAGCAGTTATCGTAGCACCTACTATTGACAGTCGTTATTTTGCTAACATATTGAAGGTGAGAAGCAATTTACAAAGTTTGTTAAAATTTAAGTTAAGGTATCATTAGTACCCACTCCAAAGATATGGCGCAAACAGAAAAAAAATATAAAACCACTTTTTCCAAGCCAGAAATTATTAAAAACATATTAATAAGAGTAATCAACAAAATTACTCTTATTTAAAATATTTCCTTGACAAGAGCAGGGTGCGGCGATGGTAAACCACTTTTTTGATGTCTTAAGTGTATCAAGATACAACAGAGCAACATTCCAAAAATGAGAGTTCTACTTATTATTATTTACTACTACTTATTAGTATTTTATCATTGGCCATTTTTAATGTTCATCTGCTGAGAACCAGACCATACATTTTCTAGAAGCTGTTACCGTGTTCCTAAATCGTCAATCACTATGAGTAATATCAAAAATATCGACTAAAAAAGCTAGATATACTAGCACTTCGGGTCCGTCCGTACATTAGTTTCAGTATATTTTACGAAAACACTAACGGAAAGTTATTCCGTTATTATGTTGTGTGAAAACAGCTAATGCGTAGGTAAGGTACTAACTAATGCGAAACAAAATGATGTTGATGGCTATTATGTATGAACATATTATTATAGAACGCTAAAAAGAAGGAATAGTAAATAAAATAAATAAACTCGTTGTTAAGTAGCTCGTTGATCGCAATTGAAGAATATTCTCTTTTTAACGTTTTTTGCCATTTTGTCAAGCTATTTTTTACCACTAAACATTTGTGTACCAGTAAATTGATTTGAAAAAAGTGTCATTACTGAATATTTTCGGACACCAAGGTGACCTTGCGTTTGTCTTTGGTTAAGCACCCGTCACTTGTGAATACCTACGCTTTCAGACCAGACACAGCCTCACGATCAGTGGAACAAATTATTTAGAAAATAATAAATAAAGATTTACAGACGCTAGTTTTCTAAATGTCCCTTGATGATCGTATAATTCAATTAAATCATGCGATCAGAAAGGTAAGAATCTTTTCGGAAAAGTATTTGGTAAAGATATAGGTAGGATAATGCAAAAAATAAGTAACAAATACAAGTTAACTATATAAGAAGGACATAATTCATTCTATTTAGGAAACTCACATATTAACTGAATCTTACAGACAAACTTTGTAAAGCTTAATGTAAAAAAAGAAATAGTAATTTAAAAAAACGAAACTACGCCTTTACTTGATCGTAAAACAAATCAAACGCTGAATTTTTATTTTCAAAAATGTTTAGTGTATAAAATTCCACTACTAATCTGGAAAACCAATAATATTTGAACCAATTGGTACGACAGTCCTCAAATGCCTACGAATGATTAAGTTAGCTCGTTCGCTCTACATTTTTTCCCGTATTTTTTACTGGTCTAATAAGATTCCTCGGCTCGTACTGACCTTGGGCACGCGGAAGCCAGCACTGAAGAGTACTATTATGGAAGCAATGGCTGACACTATCTGAAAATCATTGCCTTATTCACCGTCTGTTTGAAACTACCTATTGCTTTTTAATTATATTTTATTATTAGAAACTTCGTAGAAACACTCCTACTGTTTAGTTGTTGAGATTCTGACATATTTGTCACTCATAGTTACAATATGACCTCTTCTAAAGTTGTTGAATTGGGTGCAGGGTGTCGTAATTTTTAAGGGAAAAAAACTAAAGCATGTTTTTAGTTACATATTTTGGGAAATGAGCAAATTTTCTAATATTTACTGTTCCGTACATAACATTAGTGAATAGATATTTATTATTATAACGGGTGTAACAAGACACTCAACAAAGCCGAAGTCCACGCATTCCGCCCATCATCAGGATCATTTTTGTCTTTTAGACTATACCTGGGAAACCAATAGCTACGAAGTTATTGAAGGTCAAAGTCAAATTATTTTTTTTAAATTTCTTATGTAATTTTATTTTATTCGTTATTTCCTAATTTTTGTCTACAGAAACATACTCAAAATTTTATGTATTCGTACCAAACAATGGCTTCAAACGAAACGTCATCACTCAATGTATTTCATGAGCACGTATGTACATAAACGTTGCCTTTCAACTCGGCCGCACGCAGCAGAGCAGTTGTGTAGCATTCACTCGCAGGCGCGGTGTTTTGTACGCGTTACATTGCGTGGTATTGTATACAATGCTTTTTTAACACCAAAAATTAAAATCGTTTCCCAGCAATAATTTTGAACAGAAATGGTCCTGATGATGGGCAGAATACGTAGACCTCGGCTTCGTTGAAGGTCTTGTTACACCTGGTATTATTAATATTATTACCTAATAAAAAATCTTTAAAGGACATGTCAATATGAACAGCTGTTCAATTCAATCACATTTTGCTAACTGAAAGTAAGTAAAGTGCCGAAAGTTACTTACATAGTAAAATATAAAAAGCAAAAATAAATACTCAATACCGTTTCGACAAGAAAAAATATTTTTCGAATACCCAAATTAGGTACATAAATCGAAATTGGCTTTTAGTTGCTACTCAGAAATTGGTGCTATTTGACGTGATGTGGACGTCATTTCACAGTCAATTGGTCATCACAGTTTTTTCTTATTTCTTGAATCTACAATTCCCCGTGAATAACGCGACTCGTACCAGTCGCCATACTCAAACAATATACTCGTATCGAGAAAAAAGCCTACTTCAATTTCACGCAACATAAACTTCGTGCTGGTTTTTGCTTGTTATGATGACAAATCATTTCCTAGTTTGATCTAATTGTACCAGCCCATTGGAGTGCGGTAAGGCTGCGGTTACCAATTCTGGCGCCTTTTCCTTCAGTTTTTAAGTGTGATTCGGAAAAGGCAAACGAGGCCTCACATAAACAAAGTTTTTGCATGGAACGTTATTAACTTTATGTATTTAACAGTGGTGTAACATTGTAACAACTTTTATGAAGCTTTTATAATATATTTACACTTTATAATTATTTTAAAATAGATAAATGGAAATCTGCGAATAAATAAAACCTCGTAGCAGTATCGTTTGTTAAATTACAATTTTTTGTTTAACTTTTACCAATGTATAATGTAATGTAAATAAAATAATACAGTCTTTGTTGGTCCTGTCTACATTCACGCGTGGCATGAGCAACAGGACTCTAGTCGGGTGTAGGAAACCCTACAATAATATTATACTTGGCCGGACAAAAGTGACATTGATGATGATGTATAGTGTAGTGGTAGGAAGTTTTTTCCACCTAATTATAATTGCCTAGCTCTCTGTGATTAACGTTCAATAGAGTTTTCAGTTAACATCTAACGAAACTCAAAGCTTTGTTTTGTTATCATATTTTGAGAGATAAGAGCCGACCGTTAATGTTGTAAAAACTAATACCGAATAAATCGTCAATATCAAAACGCTCTCTCAACCGCTTCCGCAGTATTACGGCCTCAGCCTTACCCAATACGTTTTTTTGTGTTTTGCACATCGGCTGCGGCCCGGTCACCTTGCACTTTCGATTTTGCTCGCGTTGCGCGGTTGACACGTGATCGAGGTCCGACTGTCCGAGCTATTCTACAGATGTCACTGATATATCGCACTCTAATTATAATCGATCATGTAACTAATAGCAGGTAACTTTATATAGACGACAGATTTTTTATTTGAACGCTTAAAGAGTATCATTACACTTACTTACGATTACTTAACCTATCTTGGATTGGAACTTTATGGTTTATTTGTTTTTATTTTATTAGGTATTTTGTTTTTATTGTGATCTCAACTGTTTGAGTTCTTGATGCGATTTTTCTGTAGGAGTTTTTGTCTTGCATTAGAGAAATGGCAAAGTGTTTTTTGTAAATCGACCAATATGTACTTGTTAATTTCTACATCAGCTTAATCTTCAAACATTATTTTTACGTATCATTTGAAGATAATTTGTTAACATTACTACTTATAGTGACAAGCTGTCTCCGCTTCATATTCCAAGAATCATTAGAATAATAATACAACTAGGTACCTATTGCATCCGTATGCAAAATACAAATAAATCGAGTTCTTTATTATCTAGTCCACAAATGTTAAGTAATATATAAAATTACTTCGTAATGATTAATCAAAAACTTCACTCTGGTTAAACTTAAAAGCTTTTGACATTAAGGTCTTCTGTAACTTGATGCATATTTTTGCAAACCACAACATTAACATATTACAGAAGAAGCCTTAAAAATATTGACGAGGTGGTCCACTGTTAATTAACTTTCGTTGGCCTTGCTTGCCAGTTATCTAATATCAACATTACATGAATTAAATTGGAGAATATATAATGAGGTTCCATTGTGATTTCGTAACTGCGTAGAAAGTCTGATGACATTGTTGTTCGATTGGTTTCAGCGGATGCATGGGTAATATGCTTTTGCATCAATTCGTCAAAAAAAACGTGAATATAAATGAATTTGTCTGGCGGCGGAGCTTTATATCTTTCCTTTTGCTGAATAACTTACAAGTATTTTCTTTCCAATTAAATATTTATTTACTTGATTGACACGTCGATGATAGCATGAAATGAAATCTCAAAAGTAACCTTCACACACCTTGTAGGCTACAGAACAGGGGCCCTATTTCTGAAAGGAGGCGAGCGCTCTTTACTACTCATTTTTAACGATAACGGCTGTCCAAAGAAAATGAGCAATAAAGAGCGATCGCCGCCTTTCGAAAATAGGGCCCGAAGAGATACATTTCATGATTATAAATAAGTATAATATCATGTTCTATTTTCGAATCACAAGATGTTGTTTCTGAAGTTAGTAATCTACTCCCTGCAAGGTTATTGGTTTTTACAAATAACCCTGTAGAAACCCCAAAAAATATTATTTACCGAACCTTTTTTTTATCTTGTATCGGAATTGTTTAAATTAATATCCCCTAACATACAATGCTCTGTATTAGTAAACATTGTTTGAACTATTAAAAATCCAATTCCCATATGTAATACCATCGACCCGGGTCATAAACTACAAACATCTTCAACTGCGCTTCACGAGTTATGACCATATGAAAACTATGCAGACTTTGAAAGACTGCATCAAATTGCCAGTGCCAAGATAAATGTTCTCGGCCAAGGAGGCTGGCACAAATAAATTTGTCACCGCATTATAGATAGTGCGAGAGTGCGAATCGCGTACAATGAGCGAACACTGAGTTATTGCACTGATAGTCCATTAGTCTCTCTGAAGCTACAGTATAATGGTGGGTGATACTTGATTAGCTGGATGAGACGCTCTCATTAGCTTAATTAATTTGTATCCTATAACCTTTAAATAACGATTTCTTTGTTAGAAAATCCAACCTCAGTTGGAACTCTTCAGTGTCGATCTTCTTCGTGTGGATCTGCTTATCCTCTTGTTCCCAACCTCGTTATTCCGTATTGAAGATGAAATCGAATATTTGGTTTATATGATCACTATTCGACCAGATGAACATAATGCTCTCTTTTTTGTAAGAGCTATTATCTTAGTTCTTCATACATTAACACGGTGGAACCAATTTTATGATTGCTTTCAATGTTTCATTGACATTAATACCTCTGAACTGGCATCGGTTTCATACAAATCAGTAGTTTCACTGAGATACTATGTCTAATTTCTGCCTCGTACCAAAATATTTCGTGTAAGTTGTGTGCCTCATAATTAATCAAGCAAGTTTTCATTCATTAAACCTATTAGAATAACACGGTTGATGTTTTAGGAAACGTATGTTATAGGAATAAGATGTTTTAGGAAACGATAGGAAACTATGATTTTGGATGGATATTTTGGGAAACGGATCAAACGTTCCGATAGGTTCATATCCAATCCAATGCAAGAGCTGTAAAAAAAACATCATCTAACAATGACTATTCCAGATAGCTACATACGGCTATGTTCAGATTCCGAGAAATAATGAAGGCACCTCGGTAATTCACTAAGCGATGGTATCGGTTGTCGATATGCTGTTTTTATGACCATTCTTTAGATAAAGTATGGACTAATCCTCATAGATGTTAGAAAGCTTTACTACTAACTCGAAAACAAAACAGTTGTGATATTATTTCAAACTGAACTTTTGATTGTCACTGTACATAAAAACTTCAGGGCTTACCAGCAAATCAATGGTGAACAGCTGATAAACATGATCTCACAACGGTAAAAATAAATTATGAAATCTCCTATAAAATACCTAATAAGTACTAACCATTTAACCAACTCATTTGTAAAGTTAGAAAGTCGATGTCGAGGTGCTTTTTAAGCTTTTGAGACAGATTAAGTTTTTGGTTTTATCGTCAAAAATTAGTGCAATAGAACCCCAAGCCTTTGACCGCACCTTATAAAATGTCCTTAGGACTTTGATTGACGTCCTCAACTTACCGTTAGACATGAAGTTTGTCTTATTAATTAACTCATGTCAAGGATCTTTTATCTCGATCTTATTATTTAACTCTCACTGATTACAAACAGCAAACCTTACGAAATCAGTTGCTAAGTTAAAGTTGGTTGGGCACTAAATAAGTTAATAAGGTAAGTGTAACAAACTGCTTTACATTAGGTGTAACAAGCTGGACTGTGTGCGGGTGCGCTGCGCAAGCGCTGCCATAACATATATCATGGGTACAGAAGGCCAGCCCCACTAGCTTGACCACCAAAACGCGATAATTATTTAACTGATTTTGACAGTTGAGTGTCGATAAAACGCTATATCACGCGATATAACTATACAGTACAGAGTGTTTGGTAAAATAGCATTAAAAAGAGAAATATGATGGTAGATAGGGTACCACGCATACAAGCCCGGAAAATTATTATACACCCTGAATACCACCAATGGTAAAAAAATGTTTTTATTGGTATGAAAAGTGCAAAATGACAACCCTAGACGCAAATAGACTATTGTATTCGAAAATCAGGTCCCATTGGGCAAATCAACACAACTTCAGTCTAGGCGGTTACTATGCAGTATTTGATAAAAATTAAAAAATCTAATAAGTGGTGGTTTTGAGAAGAAAATTGAATTTTTAAAAAACAAGGTCGGTATCCTAGCCATTGCTTATTTACTTTGCGCTAGGAACAGTATAATAGATATTCCGTGAGAGATTAAATTAATAAGAAAAGTTGATTTAATTCTTGGAAACTTTGATACGTCCAAATGATACTTATACGACATAATCCATGAAGATATTCAGGTTTTATTTCATTTGCTAATAAAATTCCTCGACATCTTCAATGATCTTCCAATATTTTTTCATGATTGTTGGACACGTTGGATTGAGATTGCTGAAAGCACTCATTGTACAAAACCGACCTTCTGTGCATAGTATTGAGTGGGGCGCGCTGGCCGGGGGCGCGCGTGGCCTGTCGATGATTTATCAATAGCGCGATGGCTGCACGACGCTGCGCCAATCTTCCTGTCGGTGATTGCAAGCTATGAGAGATAGCGATTTGATATTAGAAATATCAGTAATAAAGTCCTTATTGATACAGTACTATAGTCGACTCTATATTTTTACCACAATAGATGGTACCGATGGCTGTTGGGGCGGAAAGGTTGTGGAATTGCGACCGCGCACCGGATGACGCTCCGTTGGTAAGCCCCCGACATGGTGGGCCGACGACGATCTGGCGAAGGTCGCGGGAAGCCGTTGGTAGCGGGCAGCACAGGACCGATTGTCGTGGAGATCCTTGGGGGAGGCCTATACCCACCAGTGGGTGTCGTGCGGCTGATATGATGATGAGATGAAAAGATTCTTGAAGACAACAAAGGTACCTAATTAAGGTTTATAATCAAAAACATACAGTTAATTATAATAATAATTGGTAACTGACTGAATAGATATTAAAACAAAATCAGCTTGGCTATAAATCCGCGTCTTAGATTTGCGTGACTATTAACTAAGGAAGGAAGGATAAGATTAAATAAGTATATGACTTGAGGCGCAGCCTCGTTCTAGGCGTACTGTCCCTTCGATACCCCCTCCCCGCGCGTCCGAGCCTAGTTGCGCACGCGTCGCGCCACGCCCTGCCCCTGTCGCGTTAACTATATCATAGGTCATCTAGGCAGGTTTGTCCGGCTTAGTACGTCCACCACCAGATTGGTCGAACTTACTGCGGCTAAGATTTGTATGCAATAGTTCGGTTGCCTAGTTGGCTGCACTGTTGGCCTCAGAAGTAACTAAAAAAAACGGTAGGATTGTATTTCTCAACACGATATATCCGGTTCCGTCTGTATACACTAGTATGCTAGATAGAAACTAAAATAACACTGCAAAAGAGAAAAAAATCACAGATTTTACAGTCCCTGCAAGAATCGGAGCATTGAAAATGAACCCAAAAATTTACGAAAAACCAATTATATTTTTAAAGTTACCTAGGTGGTACCTATTTATTTTTACGATTGTGACACGAGGCGAAAATATTATTACCCGATTTTCAAAATTCCAACGAATGCACTTCTCGTCCACTTCTGCATCTTTTAACACTATTACCATGACGATCGGTCAATAATCATAGAAGCTACATCACTTTTTATGTACGAAAACACCCGTTTTTATACAATTCCAAATCTAAAGGGACCACCTACAGGTCACAATTATTACCCGATTTTCAATTTTTTTTCGCCATTTTGTAGCCAAACTAATACCCTAGGACTTTACAAAATTCCAAAAAAGTTACCAATAGATTTTCAAAATTCAAACGTTTACACGTGTCTCGATAAATTCCCCAACCTTTGGTACTATTCCGCGCTGACGATACAGCCCTTTACCGCAAAGGCCAAAACGTCGGCACAATCCTTCCGAGGCTACAGTCCTCTATTAACAAGCTAGGCCAATGGTTCCGTAAATGGCGCATCGAAGTAAACCCGGAGAAATCCTCCGCAGTTTACTTCGATGCAAACCGTCATAGACTGCCCCCTAATCACAGGCCCCCCACTATGCTAGGCAAATCCATCCCCTGGCAAAAGTCCACCAAATACCTCGGTGTCACCCTGGACCAGAGTCTCACATTTGAGCCTCACGTCAAAGGGGTGACTCGAAATGCACGTTTCTATCTTCACCGACTCAATTCCATGTTAGGCAGACATAGTAAAATGTATCTCCGAAACAAGCGAACACTCTATAAGGTTTGCATACGACCGGTGATGACTTACGCCTCTGTCGTATTTGCCCACGCTGCCCCGAAAACACTTAATAAACTACAAGTAGTTCAAAATCTCTTCTGCCGCAAAGCGGCAAATGCCCCTTATTACATTCGCAATGCGGACCTACATAGAGATCTGGACCTTCCCACCATCCAGCAATGGACCTTAAAGGCCTCTGAGCGCTTTTTTAAAGCGGCAGGAGACCATCCTAACCCCCTTATCCTTTCCGCATCGGACTATCCCGCCGACCTAAATCGGTCCTAAAGGACCCCCCCAACAAGCTTTCGTCTGACCTGAACCTCCTCCTGGAGGCGACGGAGGACGATTCCGCCTCTACCAACCCCGACCCTTCCGGTCAACCCCCTACCCTCTCTGGCTGATCGATCCCCCTCAGGGAGTCCGCTTAATAGTTACTCGTCTTCTCGACGCACGATCACCTAGGTGAAATGTGACGTCTGCGCTGTCCTCTCCCCTGAGGGAGGGCAGTCGCTTCGGTTGAAGGTTCGTTGCCTGGTCCGGGCACGAAACCAGTTTAAGGCGGTTTTTAGTCAGTACGAGTCTGACATAACCAGATTAGCTCGGTAGCAACTGGCTAGGTGGTACCCAATGAGGATTTTCCGCCTCCTCTCCCCCCGCTGGGGAAGGGTAGCTACGAACCCCTAAGGTTGAGAGCCAAAAAAAAAAAAAAGTACTATTCCGATCTCGATCCTCCCAAAATCTTCGGAGATATGGTCAAAAATACGTCTCAGGCGATTTGCATCTGATAACCATTTTCAATGGCAAAAACAAATGCATGAGCGGAGCTCATTTTGTTTTCACCATCTTTACTCCTTTCGCTGTAAGTAGAAGAGCTCTATGCAACTGCTCTGCACGCTAAACGGAGTACGTACTGAATTTACTTTGCTCCAAATAGTTGTGTGTGGTGTGACAAAGTACTAAAATGTTTTTCAGAGCCTTACTGTAAAAAGACCTGCAGAATCAATCAAAGTAGAAGTGGTTTTACTATGTTATGGTAGGGTAAGTATACTTACTACAAGCTGCAGTTTCGCTCGCATACAATTTTTAGACATAATATGGTTTAGCATAACAGGAACATAATCATATTCGCATAATGTTATATGCGCAGAATGATTTCATTGGCATATCGACCACGTACTAATTTCATTTGGCTAAACACATAACTTTAACACGCAAAATAGTAATTTAACATAATATACAAATTAGACATAATTTGATTGGCACTTTAAAAACATTTGATGGACTACCTATGTTAGCTTAGGACCTTTGGTAAACAGACGATTAGGTGCCAGCGAGGAAAAGGTTAGGTTCCATTGCGACCAACAACGCACAAGCCGAGCGTGCCGCGGGGGCCGAGGCAGCAGCGGCCAGCGATGTGCCAGAAACTGGCGTGTACGCATTATGCCACAAGCTGTTATGCTAGCTAGTAAACGTTATGGTTGATAATCGTAATGGGTAAAAAATGTACCTATGCAATAAAACTTTTAAATGCTTTTTGATCATAATGATAATAGTATTTTTGCGGAATGAAAGTGTGCGTAAACATTTATTGAATTGATCTCTGCTTAAAAACCTTATAAGTCCAAGCCCAAGTATATTATGCCTTAAAATTTTATGCATTCACATATAGCTTAATAAAGTTTCGTTACTCCAACTCGATATAATCTCGGATATTTCAATTTTACGGATATTGCTACGCTTTCTCGTTGTTTGATCGGTAGCTATGAATTTGAAATAAGGTTCGATACCGTTTTGTTCGCTCGTACTGATATGATCTTTAAGCGCAGTACTACTGCTACATCCTAAAGGTACTTAACACTCTAGTATTTCGATTCACTTTATTTAATTTTCTGCCATTAGTGTTTCTAATATTTATGGCTCATCTGGGGTTAGGTCTTTAACGTATGATCAATAAATTGAGGTACTTATAGAAACCAAATCCAGAATCATACATTATGGATGATGATAATAATACTCAGAGCTCCTATAACGGTTAAATAAAATAATTTAATCAAAGCAAAGATATCAGAAGATCTTAAGCAAGATCCCATTTAAAAGTGCGTAGGCGCATATCCGGCATACATTATAATGCTAATTAACACTTATATGCGTCACCACACATGTACCTCTACCATGTTTTGTGTAAGTAATTGACATGCAATTGACAAAGGTCAAAGGTATCTAGATCACATTTAAACTGAAATTTAATTCAAATCGTGCCCAAACTGGTCTTGATTGTATGAATATAATTAGAAGCCGACATTATCTTTTTATTATTTACCACCATTACGACAAAGGGAATAGATGACAACAATCGATAGTAAATTATTACAATCACATTTCCTTGCGGCCGAATAATATGAACTTTACAAACCGTTAAGCGAGATTGTTGTAAAAAATATAGACAATGCAACGGTATCGGTTGTAATTTATCTAAATATTTTTTATATGCATTGCTAACTGACACGAATATAAAACATTGACCATTACATAACTTTCAAGTTTTAATTTAGTAAGAAAAAACCTACTCGTTATGTTCCAAAGTAATGAACATCTATTATTGAGGAGTAACTTTTGGAGTTGAAGGAAAAAAGAAATCCTCATAAATAATATGTGAGCTGTAGCATACATAAAAATTGCGTGTACCCACTTTATACCCATGCAAACAAACAAATCCTCCTTACTTTCAAAATATAATTCTGGGAACGTCTTCATTTGGCAAATTATCATTATCATGCCAAATCGGGGGTTTCTGAGAAGGATGCGTCATGTCATTATTTCCATTAAGATTATTACAAAGGACGAACTGCATTAAGGTATAATTGACCGAACTGTGTAGTTGTGTACCCAGATGCAATAATTCTTTACCCGAGTCATTACGATGCATTTCGAGAAAATGCAAAACTGATTTCACAGTAAAGAACTTATACTTATGTAATAATTGCCCTCGCAATTTGGATTCTCATTCCCGCTAATAAGCCTAACTAGTTGGATGACCAAAATACAGATATTTAGTATGTTTACTTGTAAAATCAATGAAGACTTTTCAATGATGGTGTCGCTGGAGCGAATTTCTTGTATTGTTTTATTTAAGCAGCTGTCCTTAAATAAATACATCAAAGATTAAGCACTTACAAGCTACAGTGTTGCTTTATTAACGCACGGGAGCTGTAATGGGAGAAACGGTGACATATTACTTATCTTAAAAAAAACATTTTTCTTGCTTTAAATGCGTGCATCTCCTTTCGTGCTTTTAAATAGTTACAATCGCATTGTTCTGAAATTAAGAAAAGTGTGTTTTCCTCCGCGTGCAACTTTGACTATAATTTTTCCGACTCAGCGCGTCAATTTCATTAAGAAAACATTAATCGAATAAATAATATTAGTATTCGACGAACCAAAACAAGAACATCCCGAAATACGCAATAAGTGCATGGTCACGCTCACACAGGCAAGTAGGTGCGAACATTTCATCAATTGATTCCATTCAAATGGAAACCATCGTATCATACAAATCCACTGTGAAATTAACACCGGTGAAGGTTTACTACCCAAAGTTCACAAGGAACTTTCAACTTTATTTGTATTTTATATTACAGGGAAAATCATTCTGACTGTTTGCCACACTTTTACAGAAACAGCGCAGGCACGGCTGGAGTGGATTGTTTGACCACAAAACTCATTTCGCGGCGAACACACAGCGATGAAATCGACAATAGATACGAACAATTGAAATAAACTAAACCATGTCTGTGCTGTGTTGTTCAAAGCTACTGGGTACAGTCGCATTGAAATTGGAAAACTCAGGAAATGAGGAAAATACTAGCTATCTTCATGAAATTCTTGATGCGAATTTAAAAAAAAATACATTCTCAGTCGTAATAATGTTGTTCTTTTCTATTTTTACATAAAATACACTAACACATTTCTCTTTTAATCTAATTTTCGCATACTTACATTTTTCTTGTTAAGAAAATTACATAGTTTCAATTAAAACAGAATGAATCAATTCTTTTCAGGAGCTTGCTGGCGCAGTGCTTTAGCGCTTGGCTTGGCAATTGCGGAGGTTAAGCAACTTTCGCAAGGGTGGGTCATGGGATGGGTGACCAAAATTTATTATCTTAAGCTCCTCCGTGCTTCGGAAGGCACGTTAAGCCGTTGGTCCCGGCTGCATTTGCAGTCGTTAAAAACCCACCAATCCGCATTGGGCCCGCGTGGTGGCTTATAGCTCATCCTCCTTATTCACCTATACGGAAGGCCTATGCCCAGCAGTAAGGACATTAAAAATGGCTGATGTCGAATCAGTTCTTTTAGGGTTACCACGATAACGGGCGAAAATCTTATCACAACTTAAGCCTTGCACACACAATAATTTACGACGATGGCCAATTAAGCTGATTTTGAAGTACAACGTGGCCGGCATTCGACAGCGGTCGGTCAGGTGTGGCCGCGTGAGTCACTGCGCCTGCGCACCACCGGTCGAATTCCATAGATAACCGGCAACTCCTTTATTCTCTCTCGTCTATGCTGTTTCATAGTCGAAAGATAGTAGTGAACTATCTTATACTGCATTAGGATGCAATTAATCGCAAAAAGTTTTTATGTTTTATCTACAAACTCAATGAATGTCCTTTTTAATGTGGCACCACTAGTCAGTTGGATTTATTTAACGCTTCGTTTTAATTCATTTTTTTTATTTAAGTATCATCATGGATTTCTAACAAGTGCATGAATTTATTAAAACAATTACAGGCTCATTGGGTCCAGTAATTGTATTTGTTTTTTAATTATAATATTTACTCCCCGCCCTCGCTTCTCTTCGGTGTAGTGTGGAATTTGACACCATGTATTATACAAATAAACCGTCCTCTTGAATCGCCTACCTACCTATCTATTGAAAAAACCGCATCAAAATCCGTTGCGTAGTTTTAAAGATCTAAGCATACCTACATATGGACAGACAGCGGGAAGCGACTTTTTATACTATGTAGTGATTAGAACAACCAAAAAGGACATACACGACACGACACATCCAATAAAGGTAACTTAAAAAATAAATACATAATTCCACGAAAAATAATTATACTTTAAAAAACACAAAATCCCTTGAAATAAGTAACAGTGATATATATAACCCATTATAAATACAAGCGTTGTTGAAATACCTACCTAAATGATGAATAGGGGTAGGGTAGATATTATGGACTATTGATTTTAGTAATTTTACTATAACAATATTGTTTGCTAACTTAATTCAATACTTAGTTTACTGCAGTGTCTACTATACCTATACCCTAAATTCAGAACTACCTACTCCAGTTTTGTACATTTAAACCACGAAACTTACAGCATTTTTTTTAACTTTATAGTCTGACTGTACTATTATTCAATTTGCAACATCTGAGAAGACACCGTGACAATCAAATTAAATTCCAAATTTCAGCTATAAATTAATTGAAATCTTTTTGAAATTGAAGAAAATCAAAGTAAAGCGAAATTAAACCCAGCGCTTGCATGAACGTAATTTTTCATGCTTTTTTGTACTATTTAATATTTCAAATATTTTTACCAAAGTGTATTTCATTACTGTTTTATATCTAGAATTTATCGTGGTTTGCAGAGACAAACAGATGTAATGCTGGTAAGGTAATTTTCATTTTAGACGTTTTGCTTCTTAGACTTTTCAACTTAGACATTGATTTTAGACACTGCAAGTTATACTTTCTGATCAAAAACCGACTTCAAAAAACCTACCTCTAAAAAGCAAGAAATAATATTCGTAATAATAAAAATACGTCTATTGAAGTCGGGTGGGGCTGGAGTACAGATTCCTTTTTTTTATTCTAAAACTAGCTTCTGCCCGCGACTTCGTCCGCGTGGACATTCGATAAAATCCTCATGTTTTAATTTCATTAAATTCTGATCAGCCGTTTTTACGTGATTAGGCGGGTCTCCACCAAGCGCGCTGCCTCGTGAGGCAGAACGTTTGCCGCACGGGCAACCTATGTGCAAAATTTCAAGTCTCTAGGTTCAGCGGTTTGGGCTGTGCGTTGATATCTCACTCAGTCAGTCAGTCAGTCAGTCAGTCAGGACTTTGAATTTTATATATACAGATGGGACCAACTTGGGAGTTTACCTAACGTTTGAATCATTTCAATCGGTCCAGCCGTCTTCGAGTACCTAATCGGTGGACATACAAAAAAAAAACAAATATACAGACGAACATAGAACCTCCTCCTTTTTTGGAAGTCGGTTAAAAAGGAAACCTAACTATAAAACGAATTATTTACTGTGTTATTTTGACTGCGTTCATATTGCTATGTTCACAATGCCCTTTCGTTCGCGACGGCGACTTCAACTGAATTATTCAAACGGGGCAAATCTGACCGAAACGTCGTTTCTACTACTGATAACCGATGGACGGCGGCAGCCCTAAAATAAAATATTGAACAATATCACATTGCTCCCGTGTATTGTCAACGACACCACTGGGGTGTCGTTTAAAATATTTTTTTGGTAACTACACCTTCGTAGTGAAGTTCTAATAGAAAACTTACATTTATCGATATCAATAATAATTGAGTGAAAATCGGTTATAATCGGTAAAAATCGGTCTCAAATAATAATTTAGTTAAAAAATTGGGTTGGGTTGGGTTAGTTCAGAATTTTTCTTTCTAACCAAACTAACCCAGCTGGGAATTGAACCTGAGACCTGGGATTTTTAATACTCGTGATAAATAGTTCTGCAACAGTTCTTTTTAGGTTTCTTAAATACAATTTGTTTTACTTAACAAACATTAAGGATCACTTATAACTGGCCAAATATTCTATCGTCTCACAAAGTTCTAACTTGAGAAAATCTAAAAGGAAAGGAAAAATGGAGTCGCTCTTTCCACTACTTTCTGGAGTCGCAAATGAACTAAAAAGTTCAAAAGCTCGCTAAAATCTGTTTATTACATGTCATAAGCTTATCAATTCCATACCTGTGTTGACTTACAGATTCGCAGCACAGAGCATCAGTTTAAGGCCTAATACCTAATGTTAATTAGTATCATTTTTTTAATTTATCTGCATATCCCCACATAAAATTATAGTTACGATGGGGCTGACATGTAACATTATTACAAAAGCTCCTTTAAAAATAAAGAAAAAAAAAAAAAAACAATTCCATACAATATTTATCAATGTATGTGATTGACACAAGCTTGCTTGTGTATCGTCGTCCGTATACATATAACCACTTACCATCGACCTATGGAAATATTTTAAGGTGACCTTTTTTTAATTCTAGTAGATGTAGAAGTAAAAATTAATAAAACATAACGCAAAGTGAAAACAATAGTTATGTTAGGTACAAATGTTTAGTATTAGCAACATAAAATAACCAAAACGAATCTTACTATATTTACTTATTTATTTTAAGAATGCCATTGAACCTCTTATCACTTCATCGCTTCTATTGTTCTGCATACACATCAAAACAAAATTTATTGCAACCAAATGTATATTGTGAAAACAATAATCCTATTAGTTCTCTTCAAACTAAGATATCACATTACACCCCTACGCTTAAAACATTGACAAACAATCGAATGAGTAAATCATTTTTATCGATACTAAGGATGTAAGTATGAAGCAAGTGTAAGTAATAGTTATTTACTGGCCGTGACGGATCGCGGGCGGTCTGTGCACCTCTTCATCATGATTAATACCGGCTAAAACACGGGACGATTGACCCGATAAGTGGGTAATTCGACAACGGTAATTTGACAACCCTAAATCATTCGCTTGTGCCTCCCGCTGTTACACCGTAGCGAGCGCCGAGTGAGTTTAGCCACTGGTATTTATAATCGCTAATGATCACCATCAAATATAAAGCTGGAAATATAAATCATTGATCGCGTGATAAATTGTTATTATAGGATCATGCATTTTTACTTTAAAAACTGCTTTTAATTTTGGGTAAGATTTCACTTTTATTTAGGTTTTAGCGCGTATTATAATCTTCACCGAGATAAACCATCACCATCACAACAGACTTTCAAACGGTCCACATAATTCAAATACTTTCCGTAATAAGTTGGGACCACGAGTCAAAAATGTATTATATCTATATAGATACTTACCTACAATGTTTTTAACAGACAACAATTTTATTTTACAAATAGTAGTAACATGACTGCCCTGCCAGACAAACTAAAAAATAAATAACACGCGTATTTGCAGTCGGGGAACCTCTTTGATTAAAAATTGTTCCACAAAACGGTCCCCAGACTGCAATGATACTTGTTATTTAACTTTTTAGTTCGTTTTGGGCAGGGCAGTTGTGTTTTTAATATCTTTTAATTTTTTTTTACAATTTAGTTACTTTTACTTGTATTTGGTCAAACTACGGTGTGATAGCTAACCTTTGGAAAATTCGTATACGCGACTTACATTTTAATCGAGTTCGCTGGGGGCATCCTCGTTTGTAGAAAAATTATTACGGTACAATAATCACTGATCGAGTGATCGCACAGCACACCGCAAAAGGAGGAACCTTTGGATGTCAAAAGAATTATTCATAAAATTCGTGATACTGCCACCCAATTAAACTCCAATTATATTTCCGTACATTACGATACATCTTGATTAGATTGCTACCTTTTGAATTGTAATATAATTCAATTCGGATTCGAAAAAGTGAAGCTTGATGTAAGTAGTAAGCAAGCTTTGGTGATTATTATAGTAAAATACAACAGTCAGTAAAATGTATAGTTACATTTTCCATCGCTTAACGGTTAAGGCGCGGTGATAGTAAAACTAGCGCCGCCACTACTTTTATTATATTACTCGTAAACCAAGTCAATATTTAAGAAAAGCTCATGTAATAATCTCTTAAATTGTCTCCAATATTTTTTGAATAACTCTTCAACAGTTATAAATAATTTATTCTGTAAGTTTTAAAATCCATTATTGCCAAAAGTGGCCACTTCGAGCTAAAATGGATTTTAAAACTTACAGAAAGAATGAAAACTGTTGAAGAGTTGTTCAAAAAATATTAGAGCCAATTTAAGAAATTATTACATGAGCTTTTTTTAATATTGACTTGGTTTACGAGTAATAAAAATAAATGTAGTGGCGGCGCTAGTTAGTTTCACTACCTACAGCGCCTTAAGGTACATACTTTAAAATCAAAAACACTTTTATTCAATACAGTAATACGTTAATTTATTAAGCTTAGATAGCAGCATGTCACTGATTCAGGGCTGAGTTTAAGTTTAATTGTAATAAAATTGTGCAACCGTTTAGATTTGGAGCAAGATAAATTACGCCTTTACTTTGTAAATTACGCCGTTTTATGACACAGAAAGTGGCTACGAAGCTCAAATAAACTGATGTATTTTATTGATTTCTTAAAAATGTGGCAACCTTATCTGACTATAATATCGTGTGCAAAAGACATCAACGACAATTATTTTCGTCTTCATTTTTGTATCTTCAAATGTAGAGTTTATAAAATCTAATGCGTTCTTTATGTATACCAATTTACCAATATAATGCCGATATGATATAGGGTCTTTTTTACATAAAGTTATGTATCATACCTATATATAACGGAAATTTGTCACTACAGGAACCACAGAACAAAGAAAAAAGGTTTGGAACGGAACAAATTCAGATTTATTTACAAATTCAGGTAGAGCAAATTCATGATAGGGTATGCTTTTGAATTTTTCGGTTATTACAATAGTGTGATATGAATTATCATTATCAAAAATAAGTTTCAATACAATAACTTTATCCATAGTTTTTTTTTTTATTACAACCAAATCCATCCAAATCAAATCAATCCATTTGTCCATGGGCCAATGAAACTTTGTCCCCTTAACTATCAAACTAATAAATTTCTAATTAACCTTTCAAAATGGGTCAACTTCCTACCATCCAAAAGAAGTTTGTCGAATGTGCACCGTCATCTGTCTGCAATTTAAAATGTCTGTCTTTGACTTACTGATCCCAATCGCAGACACGTTACATAAGTTATCAGCATGCACACAAAATTAATACAAAATTATTCAAAGTAATGAACAATAAAATTAAGATTGTTTGTAACAAAACGAAAGTACCAAGAGTTATTTACGAAATATGCAAAATGTGTCATCCATTAACAAAGAAGGTATAAACAGATAAAAGTGCATCATTTATTCACAAAAAAAACAATAAAACCAAAATTCACTTGACATAAGGCCTTGTTCTCAATTAATACTTGCTATAAAGTCCAATATATAACTTACTTTTTATAGAGCTTAACAGTAAAAGAATAATAAAACGAAAATAAAATAAATTGTAACAGCATAATAAAAATAAGTTTTAGCCCCAAATGTTTAAATTGTGCTAATACAATGAATTAATTACTTACATGTCTATAGGTCACATAATTGAAGAAAATGTAAAAGGATGCACTAAAGGGCTTTTAAAGTAAAGTTTAAATTTTTTCAATATCTGTAACTAAATTGTGATAAAATACTATTTGCTCCAGTTCGCTAGGCAGTTGTAAGGGTAGGTATATTACCATACTACCCAACACTAATTTATTGAAATAGTTATAAATTAGTGTTGGGTGTGTTAGGTAGAGTAGAGTAGAGTAGTTTTGACAGAAGTCAAAAGTTCGAATCCGGTCCATCTCAGCTTATCCTTAATACTACATAATGTATAATTGTACTAGCTTCCGCCCGCGACTTCGTCCGCGTGGATATTCGAAAAAATCCTTCCCATCTCTTCGGGGGTGGAATTATCAAAACGACGTCATTCACACATAATAAACAAAAAGACAGAGTTTTTCGAATATACTGACTGGCCTGAGTTTTTCGATATCCTAGCTTCGAAACCGAGAGACTTTCATAAAAACTTTCATTCCCTATTCCAACCCCTTCAGCCCTTATTTCACAATAAAAGGTAGCCCATGTCCTTTCCCAAGCTCTACTCTATTTCTGTACCAAATTTTATCAAAATCGGTTCTGTAGTTTAGGTGTGAAAGCGTAACGGAGAGACAAACAGAGTTACTTTCGCATTTATAATATTAAATAGTTGGGAAGTAGGGATTAATACTTTATTCTAGTTTAAGTATCATAAAAGTATACCTACCTATATAACTTTAAAAACAATGACAGTCAGTAGACACGGACTCAATTCATTAGAGATAGTCGTGATGTAATATATTTACGATTGACTAATATTTTGATCACTCTATTTTGGAATTTCAAGGTAGGCTTGTTTAACTTATGTAAGAAGATGGCTTCATAACAAACTATTGTTTGTTCAGCACAATCAACTATTCAGAAAACATTGATGAATGACCAATCGATACTTTCGCTCTTGCTTGTTTAACGAGCCGACGCGTTGTTCGGTTATTTTTTTATACAATGAAGATGGGTAACTAACTACTATGAATCTTAGTGGCCTATCTGATGAAGAGCAATCATTGCAAAGGATATTGCAATATACTTTGTGGCATAGATCTTTGTGACACTACCAAGAACATGTCAGAAGCTCTGACTTACTCCATTTTACCAAAACAGTATAGAGTTTTTAACTTCCGCCTAAAACTAAAGGGGCCGCTACGATATAGCTAAATAGTTAATATTGATAGATACTATGATAGAGTCTGTTCGGAAAGAGAACCGTCTTGGGCTTCGTACTTAATTACCATTTTTGACATGTTGACGGCACCGTAACGTTTTAGTGCGACTGTAATATCTTGATGTCTATCAAGTCAAGATAGTCGCACCATAATTTCGTATAACAGTGCCGTAAACATGACAAAAACGATGATTAAGCACAAAGCCCATGACGGTTCTCTTTCCGAACAGACTCTTGTTGTTTCTATAAGAAAAACGGTCTGGTGACGCGACGTGACCGACATCATGTCCATGACTTGTGCCATGGGCTCTCTTTCCTCCCCGTGGGGTAAAGCTAATTGGGGCATTTAGCGACACGCATTAATAAACTTTTTTGTACTCATTGACTGTCTCGCTCAAACTCTTGTAAATTACGCTTAACTTTTCCACCATGGCATCCCACGACAAACAGTTTTGCGAAGTCAAATCAAATATCACTTTCATATGTTTAATTTATGAAGAAAATCGAGATCCCTGCCACCAAAATGTCCAATGAGTCCTCTTAAACATTACCGAAGGACTTATTGTGGATGTCTGAAAAGTAATCTTAAATCGTATGTCATGTGAGTAATATCCGCTGGTTACAATTCGAGGATCGGTACCCTTAGCACGAACAGCTATCGAGAAAAAAAAACGCACGTAAAATTACTCGATAGACAATTCTCTATGGAAAATTTAATTTCGCTTATCGGCGATAGATGGCGTTGTACAAATTTCCAATACAAAATGTATCTATCGAATGATTTTACGCGAGTTATTTTTTTCGATAGCTGTTCGTGCTAAGGGTACGGATCACAAAATAGTAGAATTATTCCTGAAATCCCACTACTACATAAACTTATTTATTGTTAACAACTGTTATTATTTGACTAAAATTCATATTCCTTCAAAACCGAACGCTTAGAAAGATAAAATAATTTTGTTTACCTTTTACCAGCCCCGAAAAAGGGTAACCAGTTCACTTGTTATGAACACCTTATTGAAAGTCAGCAAAACAGGTATAATCCGTACCCACAGTATTATCAGTAATTTACAGCATCAATTATGCGATCGTAACAAACCGATAATTTCGCTGCGTTACTATAATATCTCGAAATTATCACCCATCCTCCTATGGCGCGGGTACTATCACCATAATTTTCATTTTTTTAAACATAAAAATCGATGAGTGTTAAATTGAATTCGGGGAGCCAGGCAAATAAGAAATGTAGGTGCGAAAATTGGCCGGTGAGCCGTTTAAAGTATCGTTAAAGCTTGTCGGGTGAAAATATTGTAATCGACAATACGACGATCGGTTGTTTACGAGCTGAGGAAAACGTCCCTCTATTATTTTATAAGCAATCAGCCGGTGGATTGCCACAGAGATGCGTCGACGGATTTTACGTAGCAAAATACAAAGAAAAGATTTGGTCAATTTAAATAAGTTTTTAAAGTAGCAGGTGTCTCGAGACTTATGACTGTTTGATAAGTAATTTCAACTTGACTCTGCTCAATTCTTAATTAAACCTTGATTACTTATGTTAGTTTATTTAAAGGCTGTGACTGTGAATGCAAGAAGTAAAAAACTTTTTCGTAGCTGTTGGAAATTACTTACATACAAAACTGACAAAGTAATATGAGCATGATTTTTCTTAGTTAAGGTTATAGAAATCTAAAGTGCTCATGTCTGACCACATTTTAGCTTTACTCAAAATACACAGCCGCATCTCTGTGGCATAATTGTCGTTCCACCATACATCACCATGACCCAGCCCCTTCTGACACGGCGACACGTTAGCGTAAAGCCTGGCCATACACGCCGCGGCAACTTTGGCCACAGTCGGAGGCGTTCTGCCACACATAAACATCAACTTTATTAAAATTAACAATGGCTTCGGTGAAACATTCCCTTAACGAGTTACCTTTTAACGCAATCAAATTGTTATTGGAAAGAAATTTATTTCTAGAAACGATAAGAACGTTTTGGTGGGGTTACGTTTAAATAATATTGGGAGATGAAGATCAAGATGGTTTTCCTAGTTACAAAGGGTAGAGTGTAAAACGTACAACGTAGGTTGTGAGCGTCCTGGGGCCTAGTCGCGCTAATTTTCAACGCTAAAACCAATCGTTACCGTTTCAGTTTCGTTTACAGAAAAATACTCGCTTTAGTTTTGTTAAAATTGTTAAATAGTCTGTCTGAGGAGTCTAGGATTACAATCTGGGACAATTTAAGTGAAAATTATGAAGCTAAACCAAAGATTTTCAGGTAAATATAACGTAACGTAACTAAATGACAACGTAACGTTTTTGGTTTTATCGTTCAGAATTACCGCGATTGGGCTCCAGTAATTCTAGCGTTATTGAATATTACAGTTAAGCAAATTTAAATTCTGTTGAAGCAAATCAGTGAAGTAAACCGAACTCGTTTTTACCGACTTCAAAAGGAGGGAGGTACTCAATTCGACCCGTTTTTAATATGAAATAAAACACTTTTTAACGGATACTAGCGCGGTTTTATTGAAATTACTTTGGTAATTAGTTGGTATTTGATTTGATTTTTTATTTTCCCGACGTTTCGGCACCATTGCAGCTGTCGTAGTCACAGGGGTCGTTTGTAATACTTTTCTATTGGTACAGATGACGACACTACCATGTTGTATTTGAGGCTGTTACATCTGTACTAGGGCATCCAATCCCGCATGTTATTTGTGATCTCGGTATTTGCGGGACCGATGATTTACGATCCCGCGGGATCTCGGAATTTGCGGGATCCTGCTGGTGTAAGATGAGCTGCTTATTAAGTGTTGTGTACAGATGTGTTTCCAGTTAAAACTTTGCCGATAAACTAAAAGAAAGTCCAAACTATACTGAAAAACTAATTCGAGCTCAATTAAACCAAAATCAAGCAAACATAATGAACATATCAACAGCGCGGCGCATGCGCGGGACAAGCGCGCGGTCGTTCGCCAAATCAGTCATTCAGTACTCACGTGCCAGGCAGCGCTTGCAAGAGGTTTCTATGCTACTTTCTAGTCCCGCAAATCCCGCGGATCCCGCACTGGTAATCCCGCTCCTTACGGGACCGGAAAATGATGCGGGATCTCGATATTTCGAGATCTCGGTATACCGAGATTGGATGCCCTAATCTGTACCCGTAGCACGGAAATCTATCGAGAAATAAAACGCGCGTAAAAAAGATTCGCTTTGATTTTGTACGGGTTTGTACAGCGCCATCTACCACCGAAAAGTGAAATGAAATTTTCAATAGTAAGTGCTTATTTTTAACGCTTGTTTTTTCCTCGATAGAAGTTCGTGTTACGGCTACATGTTCGTGTGTGACATCGTCGTTGATTTTCAAAGTATTTTTAAAAGTAGGTAGCTTGCTATAATCAGGAATAAAAAATGTAAGTAGTCAAAAAAAGTCGTGTATTATAAATTTATTAAGTATGAAATTAAATGTTGTCATTTGTGTTCCAAGTCAGAGCCATGAACTTTATACCGGCTACCCCAGCGTATTAATTACCCGTTGTTTACAAGAGTACCATGTATTTTGGCCATGTTTGTGTGCAATTAAGCCCTTGCACAAATAATAAGAAAAATCGGACACAAACCAAAGGTCACGGTAACTGGGACAAATGAGGGCAGTAGCTGGTCACGTCCGAGATAACCTTCTGTGTCCTTTATTTTGTAAACAATAAGGTTTAAAATGAATAGCTCTCTTCAAAGGATCGTACGTGCCAATTGTAAGGTGATATTTAACGGAGCTATAGTGATTCTGCCCAAAATAGATTCGATCGCAGTTATACGTGATGGTTGTGAGTTAGTGTCAAGGATTTATGAAATTGAAATCTTCCATTTAAAAATATAAAGGTTATTAAAAAGAAAAAAAAGGTATACTGAAATAAAACTAACAAAACTCATTTGCATTTAGATTTGGATTTTGCCTTTCTCTTTTAATGAATTTCAATGTATGGCCTAGGACGATTAATAATCGACCTTTTAGGAAAAGTCCTATTTTTATCACTTAATTACTCTCTTTAGACTAATCTACTAGCTGTTTACTTTATTTAACTAAACAACTTTCCTAAAAAACACGTAACGAACTATGAATGAAAGCAATAATCTAAAATTTGTTAGACCAACAAATTTTAGATTATTGCTTTCATTCATACGTTACTTAATTTCCAAATGGACAAAATTCAACCACAACACAGATTAACTTCTTTACCTCTGCGTTGTTACTACGCTTCAAAGTCAAAGTCAAAATATCTTTATTCAAATAAACTTTATTAGTAATTAAACACTGACTATAGTAACTATTTTGTGACAATATCTTCTACCTGTCTCCGTTGCTACACTGCCCATAGCAGCAATATTAACTTACGCAATCTTATTTCAAAAACAATTTGGCTCAATCGGTCACATTGTAACGCAGTCCATTGCGTTTAAACTGATAAATACTTAACAAAAGACCATCGTGAGTTTGCAATCGATGGTAAGGGAGCGAAGCGAAAATACAGTATCGTCTTTTCTAATAATAAAATATAGAAACATTTCAAAGCTCTGTTGTGTAACATTCAATTAGGTAGATACTGAAGAAGAATATTATTCCTGTTGCAAAACTGACAAAGTTTAAATAAATGAATTGTTTATTGCATATATAAAGATATGCTTTCTGGCTGATGTGGAGTCGTATAATAAATAATATTTGCTTTGCTCAGAGAAGCCCATCATGCTGGACGACTCCACATCAGCCTGCCTGCCTAGCATGACCGATTTATATCGCGTGATATAGCATTCGACACTGAACTGTCAAATTCCTTTGTCTTTTTGACAGTTAAACGTGATAAAACGCTATATCACGCGATATAAATCGGTCATACTAGGCAGGCAGAAAACATAATTATATTATCTACAACGCGTTAAAAATTAACGCATAATAGATAGGGACCATCAAACTTAACAACTTTTATCTACACTCACAACGTAATGTTCCAAATATGAATTCAAAAAAGGTAATATAAAGACGTACTTTATTTTCGTAAATAGGTAAGATTAAAAAAAAAACTCATTACGATGCAGTCAGCTGCATCATAAAATAACTTTTTTTCTCATTACGATACAGGGCGAATCCAAGAAGAAGGTAGTGCCGTGATATTAAAAAAAAAAGATATTTTCCCACATAATTTCCATGATTAAAATGCACTCTATGGTGATCGATGACTTATATATTGCGATTAGTTTGCAAGAATGCCCTCATCTCAATCTTTTTTCTAATGGAATGCGCGCCATTTTTAGAGCATTACAAAAAAGTTTTGAATTTTGATTTTAATTTTTACATTTTGTTATACTGAATTTCGTAGGTGTTTTTATTCTTGCTTAAAAATGTGAAAAAGATTGACTCTGCAAAATTATTTGAGATGCAGCTAAGGAAATGACTTATTACAAGGTAGGTACATAGCTAATTCAACCAAAGTCTCTCTCTCTTTTCTAACGTTGATCTTTTATTTAGTAGGTTCAATCCCAAATGTATGAGTGTAGATAAAGTAGTGTATGAAACTGCACATAGCTAGGTATTATGTATCAGTATCATAAACTACTATTACTATGGGACCAACAACTCTGAAATCGCGGAAAAAAATCAGTTGTTTTATACATAAATAAATAACGAAAATATCAAAATGTCTGTTTTTTCGCCAAGTGCCAATCGCGGTAATTCTGAACGATAAAACCAAAAACGTTACGTTGTCATTTAGGTTATACTTACTTAAAAATATTTTTTAAATTGTCCCAGATTGTAACCCTAGACTCCTTAGGCAGAGTATTCAACAATTTTAACAAAACTAAAGCGAGTATTTTTCTGTAAACGAAACTGAAACGGTAACGATTTAGCTTTGGTTTTATCGTTGAAAATTAGCGCGATTAGGCCCCGAGTCGCATTTCCCAACCGATTCCCGTGAAGTTTTGTAAGCTGGTTTGATAATATTATAGATATTAGATTTTTTTTCTGATTCAGTTTTCGAAATTTTTCAAGAAAAAAACATATTTCAGCCATTTCTAAAAATGTTCAAACTGCCACAAACGCGAGTGTCACAGAGTCACTAGTATATTTATTTTCCATAAACTAGATTAGTAGTAAAGAACTAGAGATGCCTTCTAGAGAATCGCGGTCGCACGCGCCGCTATGTGAAAATAATCACCACGCTGCTTTTGAAGATAAAACTATAAACATGATGTACTTAAAGGTACTTAAAAGAATTATAATGTTTTTTGCACACCCACACGTCAGGCATGACAGATAAATAAGTAGGGTATCTCAGTGTTGCCTTTTTTTTACCAAAATGCTTATTTTATTAATTATGTTTTACCTATATTATTTTTTTCACCTGTATATTATTTTGTTTGGGGAAAATACCTATATGAAAAAAAACAGATTCCTTTACCTACAAATAGATCATCAAATCCTCAACAATTAGGTAGGTACCTACTTGTAGTCTTGTAAAGTTTCCTATTGACCAATATATAAAATTATACCGCTATAAAAAATCAAACCAATATGACGTGGATCTACAATGTTACGAGTATATCATTACCGTAGTAGGGTAGGTATACCTACATAAAATAATACTTACTCAAAAATATGTTAAAACATTTACTTATTCAAATTTATTAGGCAGAGGTAATAATCATTACGATTGCGAAATTTAAGTGGTGTTAAAATACCAATGTAATTGGTACCGACTAAAGCGAAAAGATAAAACGTTGACTTATCTCAAAATGTACGATCGTCAAACAGGTGGCAGCAGTTACCGTCGAACCTGGTAGGTAAACTAGTTATTAATCAATCTAATATCAATTAAGGAGCGGCAAAGAACACAAATTATGTTTGCCACGAGTGTCCCGCTAATCGGACGGTAGCTTCGGAGACCGAACGCAATAAATATACAAAAACCAGAAGATTCAATTACATGGCTACCGGAAGACACAAATAGTGGCATTAACAAATTGTCCAAGATAAATAAAACCTTTTAATGCGAGACGCGACCCGCCGTTATCGACGCGGCATTTTTTCCGAATTTATCGAACGGTTAATGTATCGTTCAAGAATTAATTGGACCTCTTGAGTGAAAGCTATGCCGCTCTTGAATTATAACGCTCAAAACACTTAAAAGCCAAAGATTTGGGCCGATAAAGCATCGGTACAAGGAACCTCGCTATCAGATCTCGGACTATCTGATAATGGCAATGATCAATGGCAAGAACAACATAATATTTGAGACAACTCTGTGTTTTAATAACACAAGCAATAGAGACCAGTTTTTACTGAAGACTTGTCTTTAATAATTTGTAGCGAAATGGGAAACTTAATATCTGATAATCTTGATCGCATTCATCTTCGTTAGCAATAGTATCGATACACTTCATCTCGTTAAAGACCACACATTTTTTTGTAGTATTTTCACGTTATATCATCAGCATTTTTAGGTTACTAACAGGTTTTTTACAGTAGAAATCTATTTTCATTTTACCTACGTCAATTTCACGAATTTGGGAACTTTTGTTTATGTTGGTATCACTACTTATTTGATACTTTTATACACAGTTATTTGATGTAAGGGCCTTAACATCAGTGAAAATCCAAACTTTAAGGTGTGACCTATCCATGGTACACATATCTCCGAAAATTATGCAAAATTGCAAAGATTTTGCATAATTCTTCTTTTTCTTCTCTTGTTTAAAAATCTCAAATTGGAGACTCTACCTCAGTAAATTAATTTCACTTCTAAGATATAACTAGCTGTCTTTTCTATCAACAAGACTATCTCCACTTCTGACAGTGAACCGATTTATTTTAAAGTACCTTACCTAATGTAAGTAGACAATTGATTAATGATCGAAGATGTTTTAAGAAAGATGCTTTACTGCTGAAATGACTGTCTCCTAATGTAAACCGATTTCAAGATACTTACCTACATAAAATGATTGATACGAGCACACATAAGGTGTGAAACAAAGTCAGCTTTCATCTCCAAGTCTAAATCTTTCATATCGTCCAGCGGCATCTAGCCCGACGTGCCAACACGAACCCGCTATAACAATCGCAATCTCCAGTATTTTACACGTCCTAAACCTAAATATTTGAGCACACTTATCTGAACGACTTTAGGTTGAGTTTTGAATGACAGTTTGCAGATAAATTCTGTATGGAGCCCGTATTTGGAGGCAGGTCGTCGGAGTTAGGACACATGACATCTGCTCCTGAAGCGTGAGGCTATTCGCGATATTTATTGTCGAATATAGTTCCATAAGGAAATGACTCACTTCTTTTAATAGTAAAGAACTACGTCGTAATAGTAAAAGTTTATTAACTTTAATTAAAAGTGGCGAGGGGTAAAATTATGGCCATAAAGCCGTTCTACAAAAATGTTATGAGCTGCATAGTAAATAGTGGGTTGGGATTTCTAAAAAGTCATTGGGAATGGGAATGGAAACCCTTCGCCACTGGTAGTGCTCCTAAATGGGGGATTCAATCCTCGTAAGTATAAAGATTTAACAAGTACCTATAGGTACTTTACTAAAACTCTCGAGTGTACACCTGATACTTATTTATATCAAACTAATAAGTCTTCTTATTATTATAAAATCAATACTTCATTTGTTTTTCTGATTGTAAACAAATCTAAATACCTCAGAGTTGCTTGTTTTAATAAGCACCACAATCCTTTCTGAGACATAAAAAATAGAAATCTCACAGTTTTAATCAAATAACATTTTAATAAGATAAAAAGCCTAAATTTTCCCACCCAAATACAGTGTAGATAACATGTTGCATGAAAAGACATCAAAACAAACTCATTGATTTTAGCCTTGGATGTACAATCGTGGATAAGTACTTCAAAAGTTAAATTCGTGCCAAATGGTACAAACATGAATGCTGATGCCTGAGCCCCGTCTGTATTTGATTAACCGTTGAAGTTCTTTTTTATATGATTCGACTATTTGTTCAAACATAAAACTAAAACTATGTTACTAAACTGTGTTAAAATAAAACACTGGCTAGTGATAACATGAAAGATAAAAGATAACAGTGATTCAGTGTGGTTTGGTTGAGATAAGTCCGGTGCCAGAAAGTCGTGTATAACGTGTGTTGTGTTTTTCATTTTATGCATTATGTTGTTGTTTATTTTAAGTTTTGCGTTCTTAGTGCCTTATGGTGAGTTTCAAAATGTACTTTAAATATTATTCGAACTTGTTACTAAAAATATTCCGAACATGCAAGTAAAACGGACAATATTTCCTCTCTCTATAAAATAAGTAGGTAGGAACAGTCTAATCCAAGGGTCGCCAAATGGCGGACCGCGAGAACACAGGAACTTACAAAAATACTTAATTTAAGTAGGTACCTAATAATTACATTTCTGTAATAAATATTCATTTCCATAAAATGTTGTGCGAACCGCGATGGTCATTACGAAACTAGTTGGTGACCCGTGGTCTAATCTATACCTACTGACTGACGAATAGATGTAGACTGTAGAGTAAGGTTTTTTGTTAGAATTTTTATTTTGGTGAATATACTTTTCTATCATCGCTCTGCACACTTGACATAATTATGAAAAAAGAAGATAAATGGAGACACCGACAGGAAGCCACCAGATTATTCAGCTACTAGTAGCATGTACGCTTACTTTCAATGTATGCAAACAAAATGTTACGTCACTGCGCGTTTAATTCAATTGTCCCATGAATGAGACCGGTGCGCCCGCGCACGCGCGACAATAGCATCGACTCATCTCGGATCAAAGCTAGTTTAGATAGGGCTGACAGAACCTTAAGATTAGCAACTGACTTAAATTATGACACGTTTTTCAGGTCAATTGTATATCAGTCACCATCAGTGGCTGATTCTAAAATATGCCGTTTTCAATTTTATATCTTACATATTGACTATAATACACGCTGAAATAATTTGGTTCCCGCGGAGGGGTGGTTCCACTCATGATTACAAGCATCTTTTACTATGGGGCCAACTCTGATATTGCGAAAAAAACAGCTGTTCCATACAAAAGTGCAATGCCTACTCGATCTTAATGTATTGGAACAGCTGTTTTTTTTTCGCGATATCAGAGTTGGCTCCATAGTAAAAGTTGCTTACTATCATGAGTGGAACCACCCCACTGCGGCAACCAAATGATTAAAATTTCACGCTGTATTGAAAATTGGTTAAATATGGTAGCAAAAAAATTTTTCTTAATTCTTCAAATCGGTCCCATTACTTAACTTTAGCAAGCGTAGAGATATAAATAATCTGTCTACAAACCAAATGCGTTGTGACAGCCCTGTCAAGTATAAATATTTATTTATTCTACTGTTGACAATCGTATTTACATTGTCAATGCGCTAGGGATTGTCACGACAAAATGCGCGTGGGCCGAAGATTTCGTTGTTGATCATCATTCGTTTCGAATTTAGGTCGGCAGATAAGCACGGCTCATGATATAAGTGTTGCAAAACGGCTTATTAAGTGGTCTTCACAAAAGTTGTAATGGAATAAGATTTATGATTTATTTATTTCACGTCATGTGACATCCCTGGCCACCAGGTATTTTCTAGAGAGTGGAACTCCTTGCCAAAGTCTGTGTTTCCCATTTCCCGATAGGTAAAATCTGTGGGCCTTCAAATCGCGAGTGAATAGGTCTTCTAGGCAAGCGCGTTTCATCGTAGATCGCATCGTATCATTGTTTACCACCAGGCGTGATAGCGGCTATTATAATATATTCTGTGATAGCGGTCAAGCGCAAGCGCTTGTGGCCGACCGTCTAACTAAACCGTGCAAAGTAAAATACACGTATCGCCGCCGTATCTGCGCCTTATCTCCGCCGCATCTCTTCTGTGTATTTCACGCCTTAGATGAAAAAAATACATATAGGTAGGTACCTATCTAGGTACTACAAAAAACTTATAATATGTGTTAGGTACTTATGAGGTGGTACTTTACTTATACCATAATACCATGCTGCGTATATAATGGTGGCGATTCATACCGGTCGCGCTCTATGAGATTTCGGTCGGTAGGCCACTAGAAAAAAAATTGAGAAACTGTTAACAAGCAAGAACTCTTTAAACTAAAAGAAGAACCATTCACCATAGTTGGGTAAAAAAATCTATTTCTAAACTTACGATTGTTAAAGGTCCAGTTTCGATCGACAAGTTAGGCCATAATTCCACGAAATATAATAAAAGCGTAGGTAGGTATGCAACAATTTCATGGTCCGATGCCGTGAAACACAATCTTGAGTTACGCAAAATATTGAACTGCGTAGAGCGGTAGTTTCTTGAAGATTAGCGCAAGAATATAAAAAAAATATCAGTAGGTAGGTAGGTACCTTTCTAATACAATACTGTCATGAAGCCTCTTTTCGATTCAACGACTTTGTATGAAATAAGTAGGGAGGGTTAAAGACAACTCTTGCAAAGTTCCCCTCAGTACAAAATGTTTTCTATCGAACCTATAAATCTTCGAACTGGTGGACTACATATAGTTGCTTGAGGTTCACAAGTGCTTGTAACAGAGTTAGATTTACATGGCACGCCATGCCATGGATTTTTATTGAATAGGTACGTACTTATTCATTAGGTAGATGATTTCTTAAAATAAATGGTGGATGATTCATTTATTTATATTAGATTTAATAATATATATTTATATTATTTAGCAGTGGTTTGACAGAGAAGTGAAAAGGGAATGAGTGACAAAGTCAATATTATAAATTTGGAACTACAGGCTGTTCGCATTGACCATGAAGGTTTAACACCCCCCCGCAATGTGAACACCCTGTATCTTCCTATACCTATGTGCTCCAAAAAATATACATTCGACATATCAAAGAACAAACACCCTATCCATACTTTATACAAACACAATTCAAAAATAACATCATTATTTACACCTTACTTGCTAACCTTACATACTTAGCTACCTACCAGACACATAACATGATGAAAAATTAACGCACAACTAAAAATTACGAACCTATGCTAAACCTAGAGAATTTGTACATTTACAATGCTTCAGTTTCGACAAAGGTTTAGTCAATATATCGGCGATCATGTTGTGTGTAGGTATGTATTCGAGATGTATGTCGTGGTGTGCAAGTGAGTCTCGTATGAAGTGGTGTCTGACGTCGATGTGTTTAGTGCGTGAATGGTATGTATTGTTATTCGCTAATTTTATCGAACTTTGATTGTCAGTATGAACGACGATGGGATGACACGTAAGGAATAGTTCACTAATGAGTGACTGAAGGTATATTGCCTCCTTGCAAGCTTCAGCGAGAGCCATATATTCGGCTTCTGTTGTAGAAAGCGCGACGGTCCGCTGCTTGCGAGCTTCCCATGATACTGGGGCGCCGCTCATTAGAAACACGTATCCAGTGAATGAACGTCGGTCCACAAGACTGTTTCCATAATCCGCATCGACATATCCTTGTGGATAGAATGGAGCACCAGGTTTAAAATGCAGTCGGAGGTCTATGGTACCCTTAAGGTATCGAAGAACTCGCTTCGCAGCCTTCCAGTGTACCCCCCCCGTAATGTGCATTGAACTGAGATAGATATGAGACCGAATGGGCAATATCGGGTCTCGTACAAATTGCAATGTACATTAGTGATCCAATAAGTTCCTGATATGGAACTTCTGCATTTTCTTCATCTTTGGTCGGAAGGTTTAACTTTTGACCAGGTTCTAGTGGGGTGGACACAGTAATGGCATCTGTCATACCAAACTTAATCAAAAGTTTCTCTATATATTTTGTCTGGTCGAGAAATATGTTTCCAGAGTTTTGTTCTATTCTCATGCCAAGACAATCCTTACAAGGACCAAGATCTTTGATAATGAACAACTTTTTGAGTTCATTTTTGAAATGATTCTTCATGTCGTCACTTGAGCAGACAATGAAGAAATCATCAACGAAGACAGCTACGAGAAGGAGATCATCGCCTTCTCTTCTATAGTAAAGGCAGTGTTCATTGGCTGTCTGCATGAGAGATAGTTTGTGCATTGCTTCACACACTTTAGCGTTCCATTGACGCGGTGCTTGTTTAAGACCGTAAAGGGCCTTTTTAAGTAGACATACCTTGCCTTTTGCGTTGTCAGAGAATCCTTCTGGTTGTTCCATAAAGATCTCTTCATCTAAATCGCCATTTAGGAATGCCGTTTCGACATCAAGGTGATCTACCACCAGCTCACGAAGAGCAGCAAATGCGAATAACAGTCGTACTGAAGACAGTCTAGCAACTGGTGAGAAGGTTTCACTGTAGTCTACTCCGGCTACTTGAGTGAATCCTTTAGCTACCAGTCTGGCTTTGTATTTTGTGACATTCCCTGATGTGTCTCTTTTTATTTTGTAGACCCATTTGCATTTCATAGTTTTTCTACCTGTAGGTCTGTCAACGAGGATCCATGTACCGTGTTTCTGTAACGAGTCAAATTCAGCCTTCATTGCTTCGAGCCATTTTTCTTTTTGCGGATGTTCCACGACTTCCTTATAGGTTTCCGGCTCTAGCTCTGAGGTCATATAAAGATGTTCCCCGTATCTTTGAGGACAGCGCCTGTCTCGAATCGGATATCTCCTTTGAGGTTCAGGTGCTTGCTCTAAATATTCAGAATTTTCTGATGGATTTTCAGACGTAGGAGCAGGTTCATCCGACTCTGCCAAATATTCAGAGGTTGACGTAGTTGGCGTCATAGATATACCTGGCAGGGGTTGGGGTTGTGTTTGAGGAACAGGTTCGTTATCAAGAGGTACAAAGATTTCTTGTGATTGGGTTGGGAGTTCCACTTCGCCGCTAGAGGGTCTTGGAGGTGACTGCTGCAGTGTTTTATCTTCTATAAATACTACATCGCGCGCAACTATAATAGATCGAGGGTTTTTGGGATCTATAAGTCGGTAGCCTTTGCTTTCAATAGCATAGCCAACAAAAATACACGATTGAGTTTTTGAATCCAGCTTAGTTCGTTTTTCTTTTGGAACTAGCATGTGGACTTCGCAACCAAATACTCTCAAGTGAGAGAGGTTGATTTTCGTTTTTGTCCACACTTCTTCAGGGATTTTGTTTTTTAAACTTTGCGTAGGTACACGGTTTTTCAAATAAATGGCAGTGTTTACCGCCTCTCCCCAGTATGCTTTAGGCAAATTCGAGTCTCTAAGCATTGATCTGGCTTTCTCGATTATCGTTCTATTTGCGCGTTCGGACACTCCGTTCTGTCGATCACAGCAATGGGCTAACCATAACCATTTATTTATATTAGATTTAATAATATATATTTCCGGTGATCACAATGGTTAGACGTGTTATCGTTCGCTCCAGGAAAATATAAAGTTATAAGGCGTAATAGTGAATAAATACAAGTGGAAACCACATAGATCTTCACAGCGGCCTCAGTAGTATCAAGGTACGCAATAACATTCACTGACCGAGGGTTTATCACTTCGAAAAACATAGAAATACATTGGAAATTTTGCCGAGAACGTTATATTTTGATCCATAACAAAAAGATTTTTGAAAATCATCCAATTACACAGCAAAAAGAAAGTAAAGCTCCGCCTACAAATTACGCACTTCCGAATCAGCTGATTGACAACTGGCTGACGTTTGGCATGACACATCACAACTTGACAAGTGACATCTGTCTTTCGTTCGGAAATTGAAGCAAGAAACGTTGCGTTCCGTTCCACGTAAAAATGTCTACAACAAATGCAAAATCAAATAATAAAAATTCAAGTAGCAACCGCAGGGAGTTACCACTACTAGTTAATTGTCAGAAGTGTAAACGTAAAGTGGACCCAAAAACTACCATTACATGTTCTATATGCAAAAATAATTATGAATATGATTGCATTGGATATTCCGAAAAATTGCATCGACTAAAGGATTCCAACACTAAAAATAACTGGAAGTGCACGTTATGTGACAAAAAGGAAAAAGCAAGCTCGACACCAAATACAGAAACTTCCAATATTACTACTAGGAAAAAACGCGTATCTCCAAAATCCAGAGTTAACACTCCTATAGCTGCACCTGTCACCCCAACGAATACGATATCATTTAGTGATGACTCACACGTACTTACAGCCACGCATAGCTCTGACGATTCACTACCTATGCCGGAGAAGCTTTTGTCAAAAAGCATGGATTGTACAATGACAGACTTATTATCAATGCAGGAGATGAATGAAACCATCAACCAACTTCGTTCCGAGTTAGTCATCTTGCAGAACGAATTTGATAACATCATACTAGACAACAATGATCTTCGTAATCAAAACACGAAGCTTAGTAAAGAAATTAATACATTAAAAAGTTTATGTCAATCACCGCTAAATCGAAGCAGCACAAAAAATATAACGAACACTAACCAATTATCAAAGTCATTCATCGCCTTCACTCCGTCTAGAAACCCCACAACAACATCAGAAACTCAAATCGTAGATAATAATATTGTGGCGAAACTCCAACTACAAATCACAAAATTGGAACTACAATTGGCGCACTCAAAAAGTGAATTAGCAAGACTTAAAAACTATATAAATAATTTTGAGCGTAAGCTATCTACACCGAATATTGAACAAAATTGCTCAAATATTTCCCGCGGGACATACGAAGATATTGAAAAACAAAGCAAGAAGATATATGTCTTTGGTACACAACGCCTGGTTGGTATTTCTGTAGCCTTGACAACCACGAGACAAAATTCCAATTATGATAAATACACGGTCTCAGCATTGACAAAACCATATGCACTAACTGCTGATGTTATCGGTGGCTGTCGCAATAATGAAACTAAAGCTGAAGACAAAATTGTTATATGCCTCGGTGAAAATGATTATGACCTAAAGATATTGTCCTTACAACTACATACATTCTTAAAACAATTTCCTAATAATAATGTGATAGTCTTAAATGTATTGAATAACTTGTACTTGGACGTAAATGAGGTTAACAAAACTCTTAAAGGTATTTGTAAAACGTATAAAATGTGTAAATTTCTAGAATGTAACAATGATAATTTATATAAGATTTGTAAAAATATTAATTACGAAATTGACCTCACTGATTATCAGGATAAATACTTAGACCCTAAGAATTTAAAAAAAATTATTGCTAGGAATAAGCCATCGCCTAATCAATCTAATTCTATGACGTTAAATAACTGCAAACACCCAAAAGGTACGATTCCTTATTACTTTGCTCGACCAAAAACTGTGTGTGCCGCTGATAGGTCTGATACGTCAAGTGCTTGTAAACCACAAATACAAACCACTATTACAAGGTATTTTCAAAAGGTAGACAAAAGTAAGTTTTTTCTTAAATAATACAGATACAGCCCATCAGCAAACTTTTAATATATTTCATCAAAATATAGCTAGCTTATTATCAAAACAAGAAATATTAGAGTTGACATTACAGGAATTGCATGAAACAAACAAAAATCCAGACTTGATTTGTTTTTCGGAGACATTCATACGAGCTGGCAACGAAAAGTATCTAAACTTAAACGATTATGAATTAGCAACTTCATTTTGCAGAGACAAGAACAGAGGTGGAACGTGTATCTTAGTTAGGCGTAATTTAATATATAAAGAGTTCACCAAAATAAATAAATACGCGGCGTCAAAAACTTTCGAAGCCTGTGGCATTGAAATCCCCCAACATAAATTGTTAGTTATTTGCGTCTACCGTACACCGAAATCCGATCCTAATATCTTTCTTCAAAAACTTGATAACTTTTTACACGAGACATTCAGAAAACACAACAAGAGTAAAATAGTTATTACAGGCGACTTGAGTATAGATACGCTTAAACAGGGTAAAGTCTCCAGCCATTTACATGACATTTGTCGTAATTACAATTTGCAGATCCATATTAAACTACCAACTAGAAAAAAGGCATGTATCGATCATTTCATTAGTAATTTCGATAAGGCGGACGCTTCTGTCCTTCCCTTGTTTCTGTCGGATCATGATACAGCACAGTTCTTAAGTATTCCAGTACAACAAAAAAACTACATTATGAAATCATACAACGTAGAGAAGAGAGATTTTCACCCTGATAATATTCGCAAATTCAAACATTGTATTGGTGCTTTAACGTGGTCTGAAATATACTCGGAGGGTGAAGACATTAATAAGGCTTTTCGTAGTTTTCATGACCTAGTTTGCATGTTCTATAATTTGTGTTTCCCAAAAATAAAAATAAATAATGTCAATAAACGAAAGCGTAATTGGATAAGTAGAGGGTTAAAATATAGCTGTCGAAAAAAGAGATTACTTAGATGCAACTACTATAAAAATAAGACCACCGAAAACCGAAATAAATATGTTACCTACTCTAACATATTAAAAAAATGTTTTAACTTTTCAAAAAAAAAACTCGAAACATAAAATTTATTAACAAAAGCGACAATAAATGCCGTGCAACGTGGTCTATTATAAAAGATGAAATAATGAACAATAAAACTGATCGCAACATAAATAATATTAAAATTGACAATAAAACATTGACTAATCCACTCGACATTGCATCAGCTTTCAATGACCATTTTGTTCAATCTGGAAATAACACGTCGCAATATACGCATCAAAGTCGTTTTTCAAAAGGAAATACTTCAGGATCTATGTTCCTTAGTCCAGTATCAGATGCCGAAGTAAAAACAGAAATAATGAACTTAAAAAATACTAATTCTCAAGGCTATGACGGCATATGTACAAAAATCATTAAAGCTTGTTGTTCCGAACTAACGCCCTTATTGACTCATCTTATAAATTTGTCCTTTTCGTCGGGAATCTTTCCAGATCTGCTAAAAATCTCAGTAGTCAAACCGCTGTACAAAAAGGGTGATAAAGACGATATAAGTAATTACCGCCCTATTACTCTAATACCCGTATTATCCAAGGTGTTTGAGAGGTGTATGTGTAAGAGATTGTGTAGTTTTTTGGAAAAAGGTCATATTGTTCACTCTAGTCAGTTCGGGTTTCAAAAAAACAAATCTACGTCACTGGCAATTTTTAATCTTCTACAGACTGTATTATCATCGTTGAACAACAATAATTACACTACTGGATTATTTTTAGACTTATCAAAAGCGTTTGATTTAGTAAATCATAAAATATTGCTACAAAAACTGGAATCAATAGGTATTAGAGGTCTAGCCCAGCAGTGGATATCATCCTACTTGACTAACCGTCACCAGTCTGTCGTCGTAAACAAGGTGGTCAAAAATGAAGAGTTGTCATTTCACTCATGTTATAAAAAGACCTTAAATGGTGTCCCTCAAGGTAGTGTCCTTGGACCAATTCTATTTTTAATTTACATAAATGACATAAGTAATGCTATAAATCATAAATGTATATTATTCGCAGATGACATTTCAATTATTGTGACATCCAAAAAGTATAATACAATTGACTATCATGAAACAGAAATCAATAACACTCTTGACAAAATCTTAGTATGGCTACAATGTAATGAATTGAAAATTAATTTAGAAAAATCATGCTACATTCAATTTAATCAATCTTACAATTCTAAATACAATTTTAAAATGAATATCAATAGAATAAATGAAGTGTCATATACAAAATTTTTAGGAATATATATTGATAAAGACTTAAATTGGAAAATTCAAATAGATAATTTGTGTAGTAGAATTAATAGGTTTGTGTATGCTATTAAGAAATTAAGAAATATCACAAATAGAGCTACTGTCATTGCCACCTACCGAGCGTATATAGAATCCATATTGCGCTATGGAATAACAGTATGGGGGAATAGTACGGATAAAAGACGAGCATTCATAGCACAAAAAAAGTGTATCAGAGCTATCTGCGGTGCTGCACCGGATGAGTCTTGTAAACCTCTATTTGTAGGCCTTGGTTTGTTAACGATGCCATCTCTGTACATTTATGAGATTTGCAACTTTGTAAATAAACACAAAAGTTTGTTTACTAAGGCTAGTGATATAAACAGTAGACTAAAAAGGGACCCTGATAGACTTGTTATTAATGAAATCCCAAAATCAGCTAAATATTCAAAAAGCTGTCTGATTATGTGTATCAGGATTTATAACAAAATTCCTATTGATATAAAAAAACTAACTGGAAACTCATTTACCAAGACATTATACAAGTGGCTCTGTGCAAAGACTTTTTATGACATAAAAGAAATATTTGGAAATTGACGATAAATGAATCAAATGTTGCATTAATTAATTTATTAGCTATATAAGTTCTACTAAATTTGCATGCTATACAAATTAGCAAAACATGTGCGACTATATTGAATGTAATAACTTTGTATACCATGTTTTAGCAAATAAAGATATTCTTATTCTTATTCTTATTCTTATTATATTATTTAGCAGTGGTTTGACAGAGAAGTGAAAAGGGAATGAGTGACAAAGTCAATATTATAAATTTGGAACTACAGGCTGTTCGCATTGACCATGAAGGTTTAACAGATTCTATAATCAAAATTCTCGAGCCCGGCTGGTGAGCGGGTGGGGAGTGTGTGGGACTCGCCAGGAGGGGACCGCAACATTCAGTGTTGCGGCTCCCTCCACGACTGCCCCCCGTGATCCCACCCAGCCGAGTGGCTCGGTGGGATCTCGCGAGGAGGGAATACCCACTAAAAAACTTCAGTACCTGCCCACTCGCAGCCGTCTGGCCATGGGGGTTCCTTGTGGGAATCACCCCAATGTGACCTGGCGGCCGCCTGGCAAACCGGGCCTCCTCACTTCTGGGAGATGGCCGGGCAAGTTTGACCATCTCCCCAAACCATCAGGGCCGTGCAAGGCAGGGCCGTCCTACCTACCTACTATGACTGAACCACTTCAGCCTACTGTTTTATTGTCGATTAGTCATTTACGTCCTTAATACTTATAATAATTTTATCTGTATCACACTGTGTTCCGCCGTTAGTTAGAAGTTATATCACCAACAGCTCCATAATAACAGCAGTCTGCGTTTTATACCCTCTTTCTCCTAGCTTATTTATTTGCATGATAAATGAGATGACACTTTCTGCAGTTGCTGGCAGTTTTAACAACCAACTTATTATTTTAAGTACAGGCAACAAATTATACTGAATGTGCTATTAGAGACAGAAGCGAATTCAAACTTGGTACAACAACGTACTGTTTATGGCGTTATAAGTAAAATTATTAATTTAGTTCATAAATTGCACCCACCGTATTACGCTGGTGTAGACAAGAAATTGATTTTCTTATTTATATTATCATTTATGTATTTAATTCAAAATATAATTATGATTATTTTTTCATCGGATCCTGAGCCGCCTTTGAAGGTCTATGAATAATAATAATAATATAATATTGTTTTTATTGACACCAATAATTACACAACAAAGTTAGGTAAATAAAATAAAAGAACTGTGGGTAGATCTTAAATATACCCCAGGCAGGACATTGATTCTATGATTTTTATTGACTTCATTACCGTTGATGATTATGAAACAATCAACCTTAGCTCTTATGTCATCTACACTATTACTCTAAAACTTCAAGAACTTTTACTATCTTTGCAATTATTATAGAATTAATAAAAAAGTTATTAACTAAATGTTAAAAATCTATTTAAAGCACTAAAATTGTCATTATACTTAATACAGACATGGTGTAAGGGGGACGCTTTTGTAAAAATATTTATAATGCTATCTTACCCAAAATCAGTAACTCTACCTATTACCTACCTTTTTTTCGGAAGCGTTCCCCTCACACCCTGTATAAAAGCTAAAGAAAACCGATCGCGTCCACATTTCCACAACATTCCGACACATCAAGGAGCGGATTCTCTCGCTTTCAATAATAATTACTATAGGAGCCGTACGCGCAGTACCGTATGGAGCGGAGTGGCTTGATGGTCGACGAAATGGCGTGAAACGCGAGAAAATGACATATGATTGCGGCGGTTAAAACAAACTGCTCTCTGAAGTGCTCATTACACGGAGAACTCTCCGCTCGAGATAGGGCTGTCTCGGACAGAATGTAAGAAATGGAAAGTGATGATGAACCCTGTTTGTATCAAAATAACATAAGGTGAAACTCACCTCACACGATGTCTCGAAGGATCATATTTTTTAACCGACTTCCAAAAAAGGAGGAGGTTCTATGTTCGTCTGTATATTTGTTTTTTTTTTTCGTGTATGTCCACCGATTACTCGAAGACGGCTGGACCGATTGAAATTATTCAAACGTTATTACATTAGGTACACTCCCAAGTTGGTCCCATTTTTTAAAATTTGGAAATCGGTTCAGTACTTTTCAAGTAATTTTGAAAAAAGCACGAAAATAGTATGATTTTGTGTGAATTACCTCGATGATTGGTCGTATTACTTCTTTGTTTATGAATGAACTAAATAAGATAATTATTTTTTTGTTGGAAGAGGGATATCTTAAGTGTAGTTTTTTAACCGACTTAAAAAAGGAGGTTCTCAGTTTGACCCGTATTTAAGTATGTTTCTCCGCGATTATCTTACGTTTGGCTGAGCCGATTTTTCTACATAAATAATATACCTTACCTACAAGGTACCTACACTAAAAATAAAAAAATAAAAAAATAAAAAATTGTTTAAAAAAACAAAAAACCGACTTCAAAAAACCTACCTCTAAAAAGCAAGAAATAATAAGTATTCTAAAGAAACTAAGCTTGAGGTAAGAACTTGCTTTTTAGAGGTAGGTTTTTTGAAGTCGGTTTTTTGATTTTTAAACAATACTTTTTGTTAGTAGGTAGGTACTTACTATGATAGAAGGCCACACGAGCATACGCATCTGGGGCCCTATTTTTGATTTCGACTCGATCTCAATACATTTGAGTCGAAATGTCGAACGAAAATCAGTAGAAAATAGCACTTGACTTCAGTAGAGCGATATAAAGATAGGGCCCCTGCCACCCAAATACTGACAAAAAATAGGCGGTTCAAGAAGTTGGCTCAAAGTTTAATATCCCCAGCTTCGAGTCGAGGGGTCATCTTTTTAATCTTGTCCTGCCGCCTCATGGTTTCTGTTGCTTTATAATGGAAATTATGCTTAGTTTCTTTAGAAATCAGTAACCCACAATCCCCAGCTCAAGGATTACCTACAGACACTATAGTTGCTAACAAATAACTGCTGGACTATACCTAGAGTAACCTAGATCGTTTCAAGTCGCTACGAAACCAGAGTTCAGTTGAAATCCCTTTAAAATATAACGAGCAATAACTGTCATAGGCGCAAAATACTGTCCCGACGATTCAGAAAATAAAAAAATACTGTACCCACGAAGTACTATTACGTATATATAAGTAGTCTGCGCCCACGATCATAATGTAGGTAAGGGCCAGTTTCACGGGTTCTGATTAAGTTCAAATTAACTTACTTGACAAGTAAGTAATTTCATAGAATTAAGTTCTACTTTATTAATAATAGGACTATGTGAATTGCACATAGTCCTATCACTGTGGTCCTATCCTGAAACTGAAACAAGGCCTCAGCACAGAATACAATAAAGTAAACAGAAACGAAATCTACCTGCATATGATTATAAGATTCTTGAGCGATACCCATAGGTAGGTAGGCTATGATGAGCTATAGGTACTGTAGGTACAACTGCGACTACAATAATTGACTTTCCCCGCCTACTCTCTGTCCTTCAATAATCGGTATTATTTACGACTTTCTCGAACAATTTAAATACATTTATGCTGCCAATCAAAAGGCCGTACAATTATATCCTATAAATAAGTAGGTATTTACTGTAATTTATACAGCAGCGTCGAGGTATTTCGCACTAAGTAGGTACCTATTGTTTTGAAATGACTTTATTAGATCTTGTCGTTCAGTTTTTAGGACCATTTACAATTTTACAGTGATTGATACAAAAAGTTTTTTTATAATTATCACTTATTATTTAATTTTTTTTTAGTGATACCAGAAAGCTGTTTCCGGCAGCAATGTTTGGGCTGCCCACGAGACAGGGCCTATAGCCCTGGCTCCAGGGTGGAGTGCCATCCGTCCAACTGGGTGACGGCCCAATGGATCCACCATATCGGCCACCCGCCACCGTCCACCGACAGCTGGGTGCACTTCGAGTACCGATGCATTAAGATGGTAGCTACTCCTGATGACAAAACATGTAAGTAGGTAGGGTAGAGTGCCATCCGTCCAACTGGGTGACGCTGACGGCCCAATGGATCCACCACATCGGCCACCCGCCACCGTCCACCGACAGCTGGGTGCACTTCGAGTACCGATGCATTAAGATGGTAGCTACTCCTGATGACAAAACATGTAAGTAGGTAGGGTAGAGTGCCATCCGTCCAACTGGGTGACGGCCCAATGGATCCACCATATCGGCCACCCGCCACCGTCCACCGACAGCTGGGTGCACTTCCAGTACCGATGCATTAAGATGGTAGCTACTCCTGATGACAAAACATGTAAGTAGGTAGGGTAGAGTGCCATCCGTCCAACTGGGTGACGCTGACGGCCCAATGGATCCACCACATCGGCCACCCGCCACCGTCCACCGACAGCTGGGTCCACTTCGAGTACCGATGCATTAAGATGGTAGCTACTCCTGATGACAAAACATGTAAGTAGGTAGGGTAGAGTGCCATCCGTCCAACTGGGTGACGGCCCAATGGATCCACCATATCGGCCACCCGCCACCGTCCACCGACAGCTGGGTGCACTTCGAGTACCGATGCATTAAGATGGTAGCTACTCCTGATGACAAAACATGTAAGTAGGTAGGGTGGAGTGCCATCCGTCCAACTGGGTGACGGCCCAATGGATCCACCATATCGGCCACCCGCCACCGTCCACCGACAGCTGGGTGCACTTCGAGTACCGATGCATTAAGATGGTAGCTACTCCTGATGACAAAACATGTAAGTAGGTAGGGTAGAGTGCCATCCGTCCAACTGGGTGACGCTGACGGCCCAATGGATCCACCACATCGGCCACCCGCCACCGTCCACCGACAGCTGGGTGCACTTCGAGTACCGATGCATTAAGATGGTAGCTACTCCTGATGACAAAACATGTAAGTCGGTAGGGTAGAGTGCCATCCGTCCAACTGGGTGACGGCCCAATGGATCCACCATATCGGCCACCCGCCACCGTCCACCGACAGCTGGGTGCACTTCGAGTACCGATGCATTAAGATGGTAGCTACTCCTGATGACAAAACATGTAAGTAGGTAGGGTAGAGTGCCATCCGTCCAACTGGGTGACGCTGACGGCCCAATGGATCCACCACATCGGCCACCCGCCACCGTCCACCGACAGCTGGGTGCACTTCGAGTACCGATGCATTAAGATGGTAGCTACTCCTGATGACAAAACATGTAAGTAGGTAGGGTAGAGTGCCATCCGTCCAACTGGGTGACGGCCCAATGGATCCACCATATCGGCCACCCGCCACCGTCCACCGACAGCTGGGTGCACTTCGAGTACCGATGCATTAAGATGGTAGCCACTCCTGATGACAAAACATGTAAGTAGGTTAGGCGGAGTGTCATCCGTCCAACTGGGTGACGGCCCAATGGATCCACCATATCGGCCACCCGCCACCGTCCACCGATAGTGGACGAAAATATTTTTATTTTAAAAATATTTTTCTTTCCAGTTGGAAACACAGTGGATGTAATCAAAGGCTGTATCCCCAAACTCCAAGTGGACTCAGTCTGCCTAGGGCTAGTTGCAGTAGAGAGAGCGAGAGGGCACAGTGACGCACGTTGCTACGTGTGCCGCGGCGACGACTGCAACTCGGCTGCGCAAACGCAACTTATGATGTACTTGCCTGTAGCTTTATTGATACTTCATTTTGTTTTCAGGTGAATAATGACTGATTTTGTATTGGTATAATATTTAAAATTTCAACACGTCAATCTAGCATTCTAGCGCCTAACGTAAACTTCGCCCACATATTATAGTTAATTAAATGTTTAATGTAAAATCATAATGTATACGAGTAAAGGGGATCAATAGGGGGCAATTAAAAATAATACACCCGCTGATTTATAAATGAGATTTTTTTATTTGAGTGTGTAAATTCGTTATTGTACTTTTTTCGTGAGAACTTTTGTTTACACTTTACAAAATGTTTAATATTAATACGAGTAATGTATTCGTAATACTAATATGTCACAGATTAAAAAACATTAAACACCAATGTGTTGCGATTACTTTGTCATTTTACAATGCATTAATGGATACCTATTCTATAATCATACTGGTTTGAATTAAAGCCTTTATGTGATTATAACATTATTGATTAATACCAACACAACGTAATACAATTTTGATTAAAAACAGTAATGTATTCTGTGTTAGAATAGGTAATTACTTACCTACTTACATACTACAGTGATTTTTTTTATAAAAGTAGAAAAAATACAAACTTAAACATCTAAACAAATTGATTTTTTTTTACATAACTAAATAACTAATCAATTACCTGATAGAAATTAGTTTTTTATTTGCATTTGCAATGCAATATGTTTGCAACAGTTATTTACAATGCAATCCAAAATTTTTTTGCATATCCACATTTCTGCGTAGGCGCACGTAGTTTATTACTGTACAGTATGTTTAAAATGTTGTTCATAGTTATATATACAGGGTGTCCCAAAACTTTGCTACACGGAGGAAAAGTAAGTACCTTAAATATTGAAGATAGGAAATTTTACTCAAAGAAGACTTCATTTTGTTTTTAAAAAAAATTGGAACTGCATTCAAAGATTTTTGAAAAATCGCTTGCCTTAACCAGGAATCGAAACCACCAAAAACGAAAAACAAAAATTTTTTTGCGATACCAATCGAAAGGGTTACTCATAAGAATTGTGACAGCATCTTAAACAAAAGGAAGACCAAGTAATTATTTGTATCGGATCGTGCGATTTTTTAAAAATCTTTGAATGCAGTTCCATTTCTTTTTAGAAACAAAATGAAGTCCTCTTTCAGTAAATCCTATTCCTCTCTATCCTTCCTATCTTTAATATTTAAGGTACTTTCCCTCCGTGTGACAAAGTTTTGGGACACCTGTATAACATATATTATACTCAAACATTATGTTAGAAATGGACAATATTGAGTATGTGTAATAAAATAGTCTATGTTTATCCTTACTTGTCTTATTTGGTAAACAATCTTCACCCAACTCTTTATTGAAAAAATCAATTATTAATCAAAGTATTAAATACAACAAATGGTTTTCCACAATTACGAATTATTAGTGACAATATTTTAAAATAATTAAAAGACGTATGACAACTGTCAAAAGCTGATCACTAAATATAGGACAAGTTACGATAAACAGACTTACAACAACCTTGTAAAACTTACGTAAGGCGCGGTGGTAGTGAAACTAGCGCCGCCACTACATTTATTTTTATTACTCGTAAACCAAGTCAATATTTAAAAAAGCTCATGTAATAATTTCCTAAATTGTCTCTAATATTTTTTGAATAACTCTTACTATCCATCCATAATTGCCAAAAGTGGCCACTTTGAGCTAAAATGGATTTTAAAACTTACAGAAAGAATGAAAACTGTTGAATAGTTATTCAAAAAATATTAGAGACAATTTAAGAAATTATAACACGAGCTTTTTTTAAATATTGACTTGGTTTACGAGTAATAAAAATAAATGTAGTGGCGGCGCTAGTTTCACTACCCACTACCTACAGCGCCTTAACTAACTCACATAATGGAATGTATATTCATTATTAATTCATTATTCATTGTTAGAATTCACAAAATAATAAAGTTTTGTTAACACTACCTACCTAATTTAAGACTAGAAACATCTATGAGATGCACTTTTTAATTGCTTTTGTAAAAAACTAAAAATAAAATGCAATTTGTCACAAAAAAATCAGTAGCTGTCAAAAATCACTATCACCCGACCCCTAGCATGAGATTTTGCAAACTTTTTTCGCGATTTTTTTCTTCGCATTGATAGGGTACATAGGTACAAGATTTAATTCTATTTGTGAATGTACTTATCAAATAGCTTTTAATCATTAACAGAGTCAGAATCAGAGAAGATTACAATGTACTTCTATCAAAATTTGTACAATAGCACAGATTTTTTTATTCATTAATTCATCATTTCAATAGTCAGACTATCGATTAAATTAAGTAAGTACTTAACTGTTGTAAAGCTCTGCAGTAAATTGTACTACATCCCTATAACTAAATAAGATCTTATTTCAGACCCTCTTGTATATTGAATATATCACTAAATATCACATGAGTTTAACGCCAAGGCACACGTTCAAAATGCCATATCTGTCCCACATCGTTAGTACATCTTTTTGCCGTCAAAGCATTACCAACACCGTCCTTACCATCATTCTTCACCATAGTCAAACACAAACCACTGGTCGTCTTTAATCTCGGACCTTTCTGTTCCCAAATTTGTTTCGGTTTATCGCTACAGGTTTTCCAAACCGCGCGGCCGTTGCCTTGTTCCAAGCACAACCCTTCGTCGGCCATCAGTTTGCCTTCAGGGGTGTACACTAACAATCTATCAATGTCCATATCAGTCCCACAGTCGATGCCTGCGGCTGGACCCCCTAAGCCAGGTGTACTAGATACGACTCCTAAACAACCATCCCTATCATTCCTTATCCTCCCGAACCACCTATCATCAGTAGGGAAGAAGTGTTGCGGCCAAACATTCTCCAAATACCACTTAAAACTTTTACAGTTCAAGTTTTTTCGGAGCTCCACACGATCAGCTAACTGCTGCTGATCGCGTATCGCGGCCACTGACGGGTTGAATTTGAAAAAGAAATCGGCCCATTCATCCATCCACACGGTGGCAGCTCTAGCTAAATTGCCATTCAGCACTTTAGCCACACCACCGGGATACTTATAAGGGCTGTGTCTCCTAAAAATATGGCCTACTCTAGAGCAAGACGTGATTTCCACTCTAGCGCCGCATTGCCACGCCCTCCAAGAAAGTTCTAAGTTCTCCGCACCCCATATCACCATCCCTTCATCGTAGCCCCCTAATCGCCAAAATAAACTCTTTCTTACCGCAAATAAGCCCCCCGCCATTGCAGGAGTCGGGTAAGGTTTAGAGGGGTTTTCTGACTTCTTCTTCATGACCTCACTACTGGGCATGAGCCATCGGAAATGAAGACGCCAACTGAAAGCGCCCCAGTGCGCATCTATACTCTTGGTATAAGCTAAAGTATCCTCAGATAGTAAGTCTATGTGAGGACAAATGAAGACATCGTCATTTCCAGCTCGTTCTAGTAGTGGTTCCAACCATCCTTTAGTAACCTGTAATCAATTAATCTGAATGTAGAGAGTAGGAGAAAATGCCAGATTATATTTTTAGGGTTCCGTACCCAAAGGGTAAAATGGGACCCAATTAGAAGACTTCACTGTCCGTCTGTCTGTCTGTCTGTCTGTCACCAGGCTGTATCTCATGAACCGTGATAGCTAGACAAATAAAATGTTCACAGATGATGTATTTCTTTTGCCGCTATAACAACAAATAAAACAGAATAAAATATTTATTTAAATGGGGCTCCCATACAACAAACGTGTTTTTTTTTTGCTGTTTTTGGTACGGAACTCTTCGTGCGCGAGTCCGACTCACACTTGGCCGGTTTTTTTATCTTTTATTAAACTTAATTGTCATATTGATGCAGACTGTAGAATGCAAACTGCAAAATGTCAATGAAATATCTCATCATTAGCCATTTTAATGACCCCACCACCACTGCTGGAGCACAGGCCTTTCCTTATGGATGAATAAGAAAGATGGGCCATACATAGCTTACAAACACGTGCCCATTGGTGGATGAATGATATACATAGATAAATATTAATCAGACAGCTATGGTAGCTCCTTCATAACATGATAGTGGACTAACCTCACAATGAGCATCCAGAAAGACCAATACATCTCCGGTGGCAATCTTAGCTCCCATAAGCCGGGCTCCCACCAGGCCTTTCCTTTCTGGACTCCTGAGCAATTTGACCTTATCCAGTTTCTCAATGGCATCCTCTAATTCTTTTCCCAAATACTTCCTGTCACTAGCATCGTCAACTAAAATTATCTGTAATAAATATTTTCATGTGTTAACGTTTATATTGTGTTCTCCTTTATGTGTTCTCCTTTATAATGAGTATAGTAACTTTTAGATGCTGATGTCGTACCGGTGCTGCGCCGACAAACGAGTAGAGGACCTTAAGCTTCAAAATATTGTCAAATTGTTTTATATTATCCATGGAAACTTAGAAAAGGTGAACGTGAAACACACTGGATAGTCAGTTTCAAAACGTTGTAAGTACTTGTAAAACTAAAAAATCAAGGAGAATTTGCACCGTGCAAGGTGAAGGACCACAGGCTGATTATCTAACTAAAAATCATCTAGCGACCAGTAATAATTACGGAATCGTCGCTGTCAAACTCGGTTTCATACCAGCAATCGAGTTTCTGATAGTGCTGCCTCGAGCGAACAACCAAAGAACTAACAAAAACGAGCACTTGTGCAAGGAAATTGCTCCAAAATTCTATATTATCTAACCCAGTAACCGCGACGCGATCGCGACGAATTCGCGATTTCTTCTGTCAAACGGTTTGACAGCTACGATTCCGTAATTATTACTGGTCGCTAGATGGTTTTTAGTTAGACAATCAGCCTGCCAAATGACAGTATCCAAAAAAGTTTACCTGCTGCAACAGCATATCTTGGGATCTTATGAGTACAGACATCACAGTACGCATCAAGGTAGACCACGCCTCATTATGGAACACGATGATCACACTAGCAGTCGGTAGATTACTTATATCATATTCAATACTTTTACAACTGAAATTAATAATATTACAGAATATAAGAAAACGTATTGAAGAAACACATATTGTCACTGCTAAGTCAGAGGTCACTTGTGTTATGTCATTCTGATTTAGGTGTGTTTTATTTCAACCATCCTTCTAATAATAATCAAACAGATATTTTGAGTATACAAAGTATAGGATATACTAAAATACCTTATATCTATGTCTGTTCCGCTCAAACCAGTGCGGTGGGAACAGGATAGAGGGAGATTACTTTAAGGTAATTAAAATATTAGAAATACATAGATAGATTACATGTTCAGTTTGGCATCAGTCCATTCCGTCAATTTGGTACAAACAATCAACATTCTGGAAAAAATTCAAAGCCTAACCAGACTGATGAAATGAACTGATGCTAGACTGAACCTATTGTAATCTGAGATTACTAATCTCTAATCATAAACATCGTGGTAACGCGAGAAAAGTGTCGATAATATTTTACGCCCTACCATGAGTTGATGCTAACTGTTTTCGCTACTGTAAACTATCGTTTTCTATCTTTCACCCGCATTGACTGGGAGCAGTGTATCTGATAGTTTACGATAGTGGGGACAGTTTGCATTAACTCATGGTAGAGGTACAGGTGTATTGTTACTGTGGTGTTACACCTCAAGTTACATACCTATCACTTCTGACATCTGGAAGACTTCGGTTGATTGATATTTTGTCACTAACTAGTATATTGTATGAGTGCAAAGCATATAGATCCCTTGCTATGATTAGCTCTTTTTGGGAGAGTATAACTGGGCGGCCGCCTTCTCCCGCTCCCGCAACAGGCGAATAATTATTTTTGTGAATTACTTCTGTAAAAGATGAACATTATCTATGAGGGAGATTACATGATCAGTCTGGCATCAGTCTACTCTAAGTGGGAGGTTCAAACAGAAATATAAAAAAAATATATGCTTCTACAGTCTACACCACGGTACCTATGTATAAACCTTGTGCTGTAGTATTAACAATAAAGTTAGGTGACCTTATACAATAAAAGATGAACTGATTTATTTTACCATGACAATACCATTGACCTGCCTACTGAATACAATGTTAACAGTCTATTGTTCTTTACACAATGTCAACAAAAGATTTCAGCATTTTATTTTTTTAAACTGATTATTCATCATATACTTACACATTTACTTAAGTAATTTAAAGCCAAGCAATCATTAACAGGCATCTTTATGCAACACACACATTAACATCAAACATTCTTTACATGGAATGTCAAGCCATACAAGTGTCTCCATTAAGCCACATAGTACGGAATTCAAAATCTGTTTACATTCTGAATTTATATTTTTTGCGTGTAATAAAGTTGTTCTATCTCACAAAATCTGTTCAGCTACGAATGTTGTTAGGCGTGAACAAGCACATTGTTTTAGTGTATGTCTACACATTCTCGTATTACACACACTAAAATAATGTGTATGTGCACGCCTAACAACATTCATAGCTAAACGGACTTCATGAAATAGAAAAACTATACTTATCAATGGACTCTAAGCTTTTAACTAATTAATTTAATAATTTACGTACATACCATCAGACAAATTGCCTCCACTATTACCTCCTACATAGTGTCCTACAACCACCCTCATTCCAGTCTTATCAATGTAAGAATTTTCATCAAAATGCAAACTGTAAAAAAAATATCAATACAAATAAGTAAGTACAAGAATAAATTTAATTATACTGATTGTTAAGGTTAGGTACTGTTATTTACACAACAACAGTAAAATCACTATTTGCACTTATACAACAAAAGTCACACATAACTGAAGATTCATTATTGAAAGTACATTATTCATCCTTGAATTTAATAAGAACAATGAAAAGCTTGAAATGTAATAAGTAAATTACAAAACTCTTGTTACAGAGTTTGTAAGCATTACTCAAATCTTATTTCATATTTTTTGATGAAACATACCTGTTAAACCAAGGTTGTTTTTCCCTTCTTTTCACAGTACTGTAGAGCTCGAAGCTGACATAAAACATTGCGTTAATTAAGAAAATTAGCATTATAATCAAAGTGGCGATCTTTTTCTTTCGCCCTCTACATAATAACGACCAATAGCCCTGTAAAAATAAGTGAGAAAACATTTATACCTATTTTTGTTTTTCGAAGTACCACCTGAGCTACAATACAATAACCAACAAAGATTTAAGTATTTTAACAAACATTCGGTCGGAGAGTCAGTTTCATTCAATATATTAATTCAAAATACTAGCAGATTTAATTTTCCGAGACCTTTTTGTAAACTTACATTTTGAAATGCCATTTCAAACAATATCAGACAGGTAGTTGTTAATTTAAATACAAACAGGATGGTCCAAAATAATAATGACAACAACACATATTTTCTTTTTGAATTTTGAACACTTTTCAATTAAATAAAATTGTATGTATTTATTATAAAAATTAATACAATTTACAACATTTAGTGCAGTCTGTCGCAACTTCCATACAAAAAAAGATTCTATGAAACGGACACGAATTTTGATGGCGACTATATTTGTCTCACTCTTCCTCATTCTTTCTCGTTCTTTGATGATAGGTCATCTGTCAGAGAAACATGGCGGCAACATTTAAAGTATTTTAACAAATAAAATTCATTTGTGTAGGTAGTTAAAAGTTTGTTTTATAATAGTTTTGTGATATTTAAAAGTTTGTTTTGATGTTTTAATTTGTTAATAGTCAAGTTAAGGTGCAGTACATGAAGCGTGTAAAATGTGAAATTTGTGGTTTAAAATCGGCGTGAAAAGACGATACAAAATGGTTTTTTATGGCCAAATTTCCTTCAGATGAGCTTCGGTGAGTAATACATTAACCAATATAACATTCGATTACAATTTTTGGTAGGTATTTGAATGAAATAATAAAATTTTAGTCAGAAAAATTATCTGCAGGAAAATAGAGTGGTGCTACATCATATATAAATATCGATATCGATGCTTTTAATTTTAGGTGTAAGAAATGGGCTTGGCCCAAATTCTGAATATTATAAACTAGTTGAATATTTTATTATAATTGCAATTTTATATCTGTTTTCATTTAACTCTTACTTCAGGTCACTACTATGAGCTAACGAATTAATTGGCGAAAATGAGAATTTTTTGGGAATAAATCTTTTTAATATTTTTTTATTATATTAGCAATTTTATATCTGTCTTATTCCAGGTCACAACTAAGAGCTAATAAAATGTTCAGCAAAAATGCGACAGTGACTTTTTTTTGGTAATAATTAATACTTTTAATTTAATTTTTTTTTATTATAATTGTAATTTTATATCCATTTTAATGTAACTCTTATTTCAGGTCACTATTATGGTCTATGAGCAAATGAATTGATCGGCGAAAATGCGACGATGAGGATTTTTTTTTTTTTTATTATAATGGCAATGTTTTATTATTATGTAGGTATGTATTATTAATGAAATGTGCGGTAAAAATGCGACAGTGAGGATTTTTTTGGGAAATACATATTTTTTATTTTTTTTAGTTATTATTTCTAATATTAAACTGAACATGTCATGCTCTGTTTTTTAATTAAAAGTACTGCCCATAGGTTAAATGCTTGATAATTAATTCTAACATACTTGTTTGACTCAGTACTGGTTAAAAAACAGGGTATTGTGTCATGTTAGTAGAAATTTTAAAATTATTTCTTAAGTAAAGCGCAGTTCAGTGCATTCATCGATATCGATAAAAAAATTAATACTATAAGGTCGCCCATCTCTATTTCTTTCCTGTAGGTTGGCAAAACATTGTTTTAGATTCGTTATGTTGGCAACGTCGAGGTATGTTTGATTTGACATTTCGTAGATTTTTTTGGTCTATGAAGTCCCGTCTCTTCTTACGTATAGTATTGCTTTCTCTGTGATTTAGTCATAGATATAGTATATTAAAAGGGGTAGATGCGCTACCGAGCGACCGGGTGTAAGGGATAGATATATTATGACGTCAAAATATGGGGTTGCCATGATCAGAAAAAGTACCCTTAACGGTGTAGCATCTGTTAATGTGCAGATTACTAGTTAAAGCACGGAAATCGTCTACTTTAAGAAAAAATTCGCACTTTAACTGACTCGACCAGTTAATCTGCAGATTAACGGATTCCGTACTTACATAGAATAGAAATAGAAATGGAAATAAACTTTATTCGCAGTAATTGTGGTACAGCAGAGATATTAATGTTTAAATGTTTAGACCTCACAATTCGCCGTTTCCAGCATGCAAAAACTCAGTATAATTATAAATGGTATTAAGAAAAATAAAAACACGACTTCCCTGCTAAAATCGAACTAAAGTTAAATAACAATCGTCATTGCAGTCGGGACGGGAGTACACACAACTGCCCTGCTAAAAAAAGAGAGATAGAGTAAACTAGCTGGGGTTCGCTCAGGTAGTTGATATGAGATTGTGTGGTTAATGGAATAAAAAGATAAACTTTAAATTAAAACAGGTAAAGTCTTTATTAAACGTTGGAATACAGAACTTTTTTTATTAACGTTAGTTTTTCTGTTTTTCGGAAACAATTTTTTTCAAAATGTTTTGAACAAATTCATGTGTGGCAGCCAATTCTTTTTTCCATTTGCTTCTATCCATTTTTCACGAGTTTTATCTTCCGTCGGAAATCTGGAAAAATCAAATCGCTTGAAATTCCCTGAAATATGGGGTAACTTTTGGGGAGAATTTTCTATATAGTAGGCATCCGGAAATCGAATTATAAACCTACTGATTTTAGTGGACGTCAAAGATAAGCTGACTTCTACTATTACGTAGATGTACGCAATTTTACCGGTTTGCATGTCAAATGTTTACGAGGTTATTTTTAGAAATAATTTTTAGATTTTTCCTATTTATCAGGTATTTCATGATATAACTAATGATTTAGCTCAGAAACTTGGTTTCTGTGAGATTTGAGAAAGAAATACGTGATCAAAATATAGAAAACGGTGTACTTACGCATGAAATGCAACACCCGCTTCTTTTCTTTGATTGTTGCTTTTGCAGCCAAATATCGAACACCCCACCATTTTGTATGCTAGACACAAACACTACACATTCGATTTATAATAAATCTTGGGTATCAATTAGGTAGTAATCCACAAAACCTTAATTTCTTTGGCACTATTGATATAACCCCACTTGTTTGTTTGGCCTAGTTGAACTGTACCAATAACCCGACCATGAAATAAAGTCCGGTCGGTGATAGAGAAAAAACATGACACTCTTCTCTATTTCCTCCTATAGGAATCTCAATAAGACGATCTCGCTCTATCAAAGCATGTCAGACCCTTGGATTTAGTGACGTGACGACTGACTGACGTGACGTCTGTCTTTTTTTTTTTTTTTTTTCGTTCCGTAGAACAGACAGGCTAAGGTCATAGACCATGCTGCCTCGTCATTAGTTATATATTTTTAGTAGTAGAGTAAGTAGAGTTTTTTAAAGTTTAATCTTCGATCAGCGGGTCTACCGGCTAAAAACAATGAAGTTAATGTTAACTGTAAGTATGTGATACATTGCTACTTCGTTTTGGCACAAATAAAAACTTACCAAAGAAAAGAAGCAATGTATCACATACTTACAGTTAACATTAACTTCATTATTTTTAGCCGGTAGACCCGCAGGGGCCTTACTATAAGCTCTTATAGCAGGGCTTATATTGAACTGCCTTACTATGACCTCAACGGTTAGTATGAAAGCAGGCTTTAAGCAGTCCTGTTTAAGGCCTGCTTTTGAACTGAACGGTTTCTTATTTGCTGATGATTAAGCCCTCAGATACCAAGGATTCAGCGCGCTATACAATAACAAAACTGAAATGTGAGACACGCGTGAATTTCACCATATAATGCTTCGACTGGCCCTGTCGCGACGGCAACACCAGTCGCGATGTTTGAGGTGGCAACACTTATCCAGTGCCGCCATAATTCTATTGTCAATGTCAAGTGAGCCGCCTTTTATTTTCTTTTCTTTATGTCTAAGTTGTGCTATATTGTTTCTCATATCATAATACAAATGTAATGTGTCGTGCTACCAGCTTCCATATTAAACGTGCCTGCCAACAAGTAACGAGCTCAGGAAACCAATGGAATATAAACGAGAGCTAAGTATTAGCATAGTGCATGCAATAATAACCTGTGCGCATCTCATGTAATATAATGTTTGTATGTTTGAGCCAATATATAATCGCCAATAAAGTATTCTGAAATAAGTCCCGCGCTCCACGTAAGTGGGTAAGTAACGTGGGAAGGACTCTGCACATAAGAACCACGTCCCACATAGGTGGACTAGTAACGTGGGTAGGTAGGATATTGCGACCACGCACCACAATTGTGGGTAAGTCACCGTGGATAGTTAAGACATGATATGTCGCAACCACGTCCCACATAGATGGACTAGTAACGTGGGTAGGTAGGATATTGCGACCACGCACCACAATTGTGGGTAAGTCACCGTGGATAGTTAAGACATGATATGTCGCAACCACGTCCCACATTAGTGGACAAGTAACGTGGCTAAGACATCTGAATTCCCCTAAGCTTATGGGGATGTTATGTATGCGAGCCACGCACCACCCAGTGGATAAGTAACGTGGACACTATTTTAGACAGCTAATACAGAGAGTAAGGTCATATCGACATACGGCCTACAGATGACCAAGTCACTTATTTATATCCATATTTGTATGTTCTATAATTCCTGCGACCACGCCGTCATGGCGGCGTGACCGCAGGGCTTAGTGACACCACGCAGTGGTGTCATATCTTTATTTGTACTTACAGATGGAACGAGAGAACCACTGAAAGGCAAGGACAGACATTCGCTGATAGTTGAAGGTACAATATAACTCATGGTAAGTACCACCCTTTGTCCTTCACTTCTCCTTTGATCACGTATTCATCGTTTTTAAATTCTCGCGATCCGCGATGGATATGTTTATATCACGGATGTGGTTGACCCTCAACCAACGCCGGAGGTCGCGATAGGCCCTGTCCACCATACATTGCTGCTGACACTTAAGTCCTATACTTCAGTCATGAAGCAGTAATGTAAAACAAATGTAAAACAAACAGCCAGTTGAAGCTACATTTTTAGAAGCTGACAGAAGGCTTTGACTATCAAAATGCTAATAGTTTCATAGATATACCTAGTATATTAAAATAGTTTAATTTTTTTTCAATCATATTTTAGAATTCTTTGGAGGTGATTCTACTCATATATAAAATTGTCGCCTTCCGCGTCTGTCTGTTTGTTCTTTTAGTTCTTCTAAAGTACCTATGCAATGGGTTTTGATGCGGTTTTATCTATAATTTTTCCGGAAAGTTTAAAATTATGTTTATTATTTTTATTACATGTTTTTAAATTTACTAGAGAAAAGTTATTTGTAAGTCGTTAAAATATTATTTTGAGGAGGTATACCTACTTAGTAATGATTATTGATTAATTAAAACAAAAACAAAAAAAGAGTGAGTAGAGTAGCTGTGTGAGAGAACAAGAGTGTTTAGAAGAAAAAGCGTATTTCATAGTAAACAGCAAGTAAGATTGCAAAATTATTTATTACACTAATAAATCAAACTAAAAATCATTGTAATTATTGTAAATGTCAAAGAAGCCACGCCATCAGTTCGCAAACCCTAAGTGGGAGACCTGGGGGCTTACCATCAGCAAATATGATACCGTTCAGTTCAAAAGCAGGCCTTAAACAGGACTGCTTAAGGCCTGCTTTCATACTAACCGTTGGGGTCATAGTACTAAAAAGGAAGGCAGTTCAATATAAGCCCTGCTATAAGAGCTCATAGTAGGGCCCCTTGTATCTAGAAGAACAGGCAAGAAACTCGTCAAGGGCTGATTTTCTCTCTGCACATTTCATACAGAGAGTCAACTTTAAAAATGACCTCAGCATTTAAATCGAGGCCACTTTCCATCACAATCTAACAAAAGTTTACACACAATGAAGTAGGTATTAAAATAAATCATTTACATTTATCGGATACATAATTATTGCGAAAGCTAATTATAGTTTTCAACCTGGTCAACGGTTTTTGTCTTGAGACATTGTAGTCTAGTCGAATTGGCAAAAAGATCGGAAGTAATTCGTGTAGTTGTAATTTTTTATGGAATCATTAGAAGACATGAATATATGTTTCCTCCAAGTTTGCACCATTCCAGCTATGTACGGAACATCGTCTAATGTTAGGTATTAACATTAAAGTCCCATTATTTTGAAATTTCATTGATAACTAATTGTGGTTAGTTTAGATATATGTAGATACCCCTTTGATGTATAAATACTTTTCACCAAAAAAAGTGTGAGGTGTATGACACACTGATAAATGATTATTTTTAATTTGCGGCTCAAGGGAAATTCAGCCTGTTGGTGCAAACTAATAATAAGCTTTTTAAAGCATCATAAACACCCAGTTATTTTTGCACCCTTTTGCACCCCCAGAAAACCAGCATTTTACACTATTTGTAAATTGTACTTCGGGGGAAATTATTGTAGTCATGGAATTTTTAATATATAATGTATTCTTAATAAACTACATTCGCACCTAATAAAAATAAAAAATTTATCACTGGAAGTTTATACAAAGTCAGCGTGGGTATACGTATAATATTGCGCCTCGTGGCGTTCGGTCGGCGGGGTCGAAGCAGTACACAGGGTGGCGGGGGGAGCAAGTAAGCGTGCAAATGATTGTTGTGACAAAAAGCGATCGGTGCGGTACGCAAATTTCGTCTTATTTTATTTTATTGCTGTGTTTGTTCAATAAGTGAAAAATGGACTGAAGTGTAACTGAAGTGTATTTCGAGCTTTTAATATACTATATATCATTAAAATTCTAATATCTTTGACTATATCTATGATTTCGAGCTAGTTTTTGGATAAATTCAATCTAATTTTTTTTTACTTACCGGTGATACAGCTTGGCCATAAAGAGTTGAAATTATATAAAATGGAACTAAAATATTTCATTGCAGATCCGAAATCATTTTATTATATAATGTCTTTATGACAACCAAACCATAAGCTAATATTGTATGTCATAGAATAAACATTTAATTAAACCACAGCCTAACTAGCTACTTACCTAACATCATCCTTTTTTTATTTTTTTGAAATTAAGACATTCAATAATTATTAACAATAATAATCAATCATTCCTAAACCCGACTGGGGGCTTACCATCAGCAAATTAGAAACCGTTCAGTTCAAAAGCAGGCCTTAAACAGGACTGCTTATGGCCGACTTTCATACTAACCGTTGTGGTCATAGTACGAAATAGTAATGCAGTTCAATATAAGCCCTGCTATAAGAGCTCATAGTAAGGCCCCTGGTGGCTTGACCAACCTTCCACTTCTAGTTCTATAACCCTTTTCTCGCTCCGTACCTACATCTCTTTCTCTTTCTAAAACTATTTGTCTCTCTGTTTCTGAAACTATAATCTTCTTTTCTTGCTCCGATGAACCAGGAACTGGCATGGTAAGCGCCGATTTTATGATATGTTGACGATTACGTCTATAAGTAGAACCATCAGAATCAATTAAATAACTTCTTGGTTCCTTACACTTCCTTTTGATAATACCTGGGGCCTTACTATGAGCTCTTAAAGCAGGGCTTATATTGAACTGCCTTACTTTTTCATACTATGACCTCAATGGTTAGTATGAAAGCAGGCCATAAGCAGTCCTCTTTAAGGCCTGCTTTTGAACTGAACGGTTACTTATTTGCTGATGGTAAGCGCCCAGCAATCCATCTGGGGGCTTACCATCAGCAAATAAGAAACCATTCAGTTCAAAAGCAGGCCGTAAAAAAGACTGCTTAAGGCCTGCTTTCATACTAACCGTTGAGATCATGGTACGAAAAAGTAAGGCCGTTCAATATAAGTCCTGCTATAAGAGCTCATAGTAAGCCCCCTGGCGTCTTCTTAAACCATACGCGGTCTCCTTCCTTCAACTCCAAATTTTTCATTTTAGTTCCATTTTATTTAATTTCAGCTCTTTATGGCCAAGCTGTACTCAGTACAAAATATAGTCAGTGTTGCCAAATTATTCGTGATTTTGACGTGTTTACATAGAAAGTGGCGCCCTCAATTTTTGTCAACTTTTTATGATCAAGCTTTAGTTCCATTTTATTTAATTTCATCTCTTTATGGCCAAACTGTACGTCACACCACCATCTTTTTTAACTTTAGGAATGGCTTAAAGTTAGTGCAAGCAAATTTTTTGCTAGGAGTAGCCTAAACAAGTTAGGCAAGAACTTAGGCGATTCAATGGGCATTTATGTAAAATGTCTAATTAAGTTTTTATCTCACCTATCTATTTATAACCCGTCTTACGTATATTACCTACCTATTTATCCAACTTTATTAAATATATTTTTGTACGAACTCCAAACCCATCCTCCCCATCCTACACCCGAAATTGGCAGAAGTATTCTTCGTTGGGGAATATCACCCTATCACCCTGACCCCTGCCTGCCTAGCATGACCGATTTATATCACGTGATATAGCATTTTATCGACACTCAACTGTCAAATTCCTTTGTCTTTTTGGCAGTTAAACGTGATAAAACGCTATATCACGCGATATAATCGGTCATGCTAGGCAGGCTGACGTAAAAAGGAGTGATTGCCACCTCAAAAAAAGAAGAAGAAGAAAGAAACAAACAAAACAATGGGGTTGGTAAACTTTTCCAAAACTGTTGTGAATTATATATCTTCTGGGGCCTTACTATGAGCTCTTATAGCAGGACTTATATTGAACGGCCTTACTTTTTCGTACTATGACCTCAACGGTTAGTATGAAAGCAGGCCTTAAGCAGTCCTGTTTACGGCCTGCTTTTGAACTGAACGGTTTCTTATTTGCTGATGGTAAGCCCCCTGGTAGCTTTTGGCTTTGGAGTCAGGAATAACAAATTGCGGAATTTTTATAATGCTTATTTTTAATTTAAATAAAAACTTAAATTTTTAATTTACAGCATAGTACAATAAATCCACTATCACGGCTGTATGCTTAGGTTATGCCTTTGCTCCAAAGACTTTCTATGGTGTTGCTCAAAACAAAAAAAAACAAAGGTATGATTACTCTTTGTCACTGTCTGTCAAATCTGTCAATCAGTTATTTAAAACAGTAAATGCAAAGGAACTTCGTGTTCAGCCGTATGTTTGATATTTTATCGCGATAATAATATAAAAAAATATATTTAGTTAACAGGGTAAAATAAAAAATCATAATATTATTTTCTTTATTCTTCAAACTTGTGCTGTCAAAAAAAAATATAAAACAATTCTCTTCGAAAAAGTTTACCAACCCCATTAACAATAACAAATGTCAAAAGTTGAAGTTGCTTTCCTTGCTGGTGGGTGTGTGGATTTTTAAATTCTCTAAATAGGTAGGTACCTAATTAAATTCCATGAATTGATAAAAAACCGTAACCATCTACCTATCTAAATCATATAAAATTAGTTAAAAAAAAATAGTTCAGTAGCCGGCAGGTTTATTTGTGGTTTATTTATTTTATTGAGCCAGTGCTATGCAAACAGAAACATTGAAGTCAAACGTTTAAAACTATCAGTTTATTCAGAATATCATCAATGTCTCGAAGAGGAGATTCTTGGAGGATGCATAGAAATAGAAGAGATGGTTGTGCCTCATCAAACTGGGCCAAACCAAGGGCACCACCAGGGCTGCGAGGTCGCCAAATCGGGCTATTTTATCGTGATTTACACAAGAAGAATGGGAAAGACGGAAAACCTAAACATCCAAACGTATGTACTGATTAATTCTTACTAATTTATCTTTTTACCTGACTCTCCAACCGGGTTCAGTAAGACCCCCATACTTAACTTTACTAACACTACGGTATCAGTTTTCCCAGAACGAGGGAGCCCTAAATCCAACTCTACCTTCCTTTTGTTTTATTTTAAAATAGTTCAAGCTGATAAATATTTCTTCCCAGATAACACTTAGGATACCCAAACCAGTAATAACAAAATTAATAAGCAATCTTGATTCTATAACTGAAATTGCTGAAAAAGAGAACATTAAAATATTGCCAAAAAAGATTTCAGTTTTATTTCCTGATAATAGTGAAACAGTGCAGGCTAAAACAGAAAGCAATGATGACATTGAGATAAAGGAACCATCATTAAAGATTTTTAAAAGCACATCTACAGATTTCTCTGAACCAGGATCATCACAGACACCCGACTTCATTCCAATAAAATCAGAAGCAGACCAAGAATATGGGACAGGAAATCGAATTTTGTCCCTCAGGGGTGCAGGTGACTTCAAATATGGTTACAACGACATCATCACTGGAACTTTTAATGAAAAACTAGAAGAATGTGTGTCAAAAGGTATAAACATAACTAAATCAAATGATGATGTAGAAAGTTTGAACCTGGCTTACTATGAAGAACATCGAAACAGGTTGAAAAAATCTCAGTATATTAAAATGAAGAAGTTTCGAGAGATGTTGCCAGCGTATAAAAAGTCTGAAGAGATACTTAATGTTATTAACAATAACCAAGTGGTAGTAATAAGTGGTGAAACTGGCTGTGGAAAATCTACTCAGGTAACAACTTAATTAAATATTTTCTTAGCTAATAAATAAATAATATATAATTCATAGCGTAGAAACTATAGAAACTATTCAATTCTAAAATGTAATATTGTGGATAACGCTGTTGTTTATAAAATTTACAGATTGTTTCTTTACTCGTACTATTTATAAGAGTATGTTTAGAAATTTTTCAATTTTACAGGTGCCACAAATAATTCTTGATGATGCTATAATGAACGACAAGGGAGCCAATGTGAAACTGTTGATCACACAACCGAGACGTATCGCAGCATCGTCTCTAGCTGCTAGAGTAGCCAGCGAAAGGGCAGAATCAATGGGCACTTCTGTCGGATATGCTGTTAGATTAGAAAAGTTAGTAAATTTTCTTCACTTTACTAGTTGCTTGAAACCTAAAATTAGGCTCCTATCTAAGTCAAATAAGTTCTTACCAGTCTTTACTAGTTGACAGTTTTATCTAGTTGCTCAAACATAATTTTGAATGCAAGCAAAAAAAAATTAAGTACTAACATAGTATAAGTGCATGTTACTAACAAAAGATGTACATTTAATTCCAAAATGAATGATTATTATTATTATAAAAAGAATCACCCTATTATTTGCTTTTATTTATTGCTATGCTGTAGAAAATTGTGAAAACTTAGTGCATATGCCATATAAATATTTTTAAAATATTTCAGAGTAGAAGCCAGAGCTCGTGGCAGCATGATGTTTTGCACCACCGGTGTATTGTTGGTTGACTTGGAACTCAACCAGGGTTTGACGGACTACAGTCATGTGATATTGGACGAAGTGCACGAACGGGATTGTCACATTGACTTTGCAATGTGCATGTTAAAGCAGGTGGGATCTTTATGTTTACTCTCTAATTTTGATTTGCACGGAGCTGCATGCCTATTATTATAAGCGCCTGCGAAGCGCTTCTCTTTCTTTGTGTAGTTCTGTCTCAACCGACATATGACATCCCTTATGTGCTGGCTCGACTGAGTCAGCTGCGAGCAGAAGGCTAATTGAGACCCCCTTTATTTTAGTCACCTTTTAATCTGTATTATTCAAGTGCATCTTTAATCACATTTGAAGACACAAACAAAATAGTTCAAAACAAGCTCAAGCTATAGACCAATTCAATGTCTGTTCAAGGTCTAAATACTTCCATACTCTTAAAGATCCTAGTAGGTGATGAAGCCAAAACATGGTGCTAATTTCAGCATTATTAAAAGCAATAGATTTAGAACTTAAAGCCTTTAGATTCCTGTAAAAATAACAATAATAATTATTATTATTATTAATTGACAGACAAGCAGTTGAGACAACTGATAAGAGCCTGTATCCAGTTATATCATGAGTCGAGTTTATCTATCATTGGTTTTTAAATATTCTTGCAATTTCATGTGGATTTGATATTAATAGCTGTGTCTTATTTCAAGGTACTGCAAAAACGTAAGGACTTGAAACTAATACTGATGAGTGCCACGTTAGATGCAGATAAACTATCCGGATATTTCAGTAACTGCCCGCTGATGCATATTGAAGGATTAGCATACCCAGTAAAAGATATATACCTGGAAGAGATCCTACACTTAACAAATTTCCAACTGGAAGAAATGCCACAGCAAAGACCTTTTCATGGTAAAGAGAAACCACACCTTAAATACATTAAGAATAGAGGTGCTGGTGCAATTATGGAAAAAGCAATTCAGTACAGAGCAGAAATAGGTAATGTTAATAACTTTATGATACTCAAGCTGCGTTGACATGATCAAAGTATACTTCGACCAAGGAAATTGGACAAAGTAGCTTTGATCAAAGTATACTTGGATACCTGTTGACACGATCAAAGTATCCTTGGACCAAGTAACTTGGATAGGGTAGCTTTTTCGATACGGCGACGTCAAAGTGCATTTGGTTTGCTCGTTTACATGATCCAAGTAGCGTCCAAGTAGTCATCAAAACCACTTGGTCCAATCCAAGCAGGCTTGGAGAGTAGAGTATGGTCCAAGTTTACTTTAATTAAAATTTTGATCCTATTGCAGTTTGATTGCTCATTTACATGATCCAAGTAGTGTCCAAGTAATCCAAACTACTTGGTCCAAGTGTACTTTGATCATCAACGCAGCTTTATCACATCACATAATATGAATTGGGATATACAATATGATTCAATCTTATTGGCAGCTGCCTGTGAAGTTAGCCACTATGCACGTAGCCGTGCCTATTGGTTAATATTTGCTCTGCTTGTTTCTCCGTCAATGGACAGGCAGCCTAAGTTTGAAACCCTAGTATTGTATACCTAGCTCCAAATTGTTTTTTAAATTAAGCTGGATTTATTGATAATAATAATTGTTTTTTTTTCTAGGTCCTTGGTTAGAATCTGTAAAAGGTAATCTCGATCCTTCTGTATACCGCACACTACAAGATCACAGAATAGAAGATTTAAATATTAATTTGATCTTTGAACTTGTAAAATATATTTGTCGCGGCCCTCCAGGTGCGATTCTTGTATTTCTTCCTGGAATTGGTGAAATCACAAAACTATTACGATTAATACAAGACAATGTTTCATATCTTGGATCGAAATGCGAAGTATATCCACTTCATTCGAAACTATCTTCTTTAGAACAACATAAAATATTCGAAACCCCTCCTGACAATATACGAAAAATCATTGTAGCGACGAATATAGCGGAAACTTCGATTACGATAGATGATATAGTGTATGTCGTTGACTGTGGAAAGATAAAATATAGTGGTTTAAATGTGGAACACTATTTTTCTACTTTGAAGACTGAATGGATATCGCAAGCTAACTTGAGGCAAAGGTATGTTTTTCAGTTTTAATTTTAGGCTTAACATTTATATAGAAAAGAAATATAAATTTAAATTCTCTAGCTTTTGACAAATCATGGAGGTTTTCCTTATAAATTTTTAGTAATAAAGGTAGCATGGGTAACAGCTAACAGCGTCGCTTAATTAACCGCTCCTAAGGTTATGGACTAAGAGCTAGCGCCGGAAATAGGTGGACAATTTACAGAGCGACGAAATCCCTCTTATTAGTTTGCCATACTATCATTATTTTTATTTTATTTTATTTATTGAGAAAATCAACAGCGCATTATAAAGTATACTTATAACAATACGTAAGGCCAATAATTAACAGATCCGGGCACCTCGCAGATTTTCAGTGGTGGGGGTGGGAGTGGTGAGCAACAAAGGGGCTGAAAAGCGATTGAAGGTATACAATTTACAGAGCTCTGGATTTGGTGTGGTATAATAGCAGGCCAATCATGTATCTAAATCAAATATAACATTGCCAGGAATTTTGATTGATGAAAAAGTAGTGCCAGGCGGCATCAAAATGCGCGAAAAAGTGGTAAAGTTTCTACGAGGTGTCCGGATCTGTTAATAATGATAGTATGGCTAACTAACTAGAGGGATTTCATCGCTCTGTAAATTGTCTACTTATTTCCGGGGCCAGCTCTTAGTATATTAAAATCGCTTGCACGCCGCGGTCACAAGTCACAAGTTCACAACATACGTTTAGTTCGCGCAGGGGCGATACGCGCGCACACGAATTTTGTTGCTCACTGGTTAAGCGACGCTGTTGCCCATAGTACATATTATTATAAGAAAACTCGAGTACCTTAAACAAATTAATTGATCGGCCGTAGTAACCGACTGTAGACCGGACTAAACATTGCAAAAGAAAACAAAGCAAAGCATTATGTTTTCAAAGTGGCAGAGCGAGAAATTTTGCGATAATACCACAGAATACATAATAGTACAAATAATACATCATCCAATGGGGACAGGGGCGTGCATTGGTTTTAAAGCTAGGTAGGCACTCTAGATCTAAACAGTTGTAATTAAGCTCTTATCTTTTAAAATTGATACTATTAGTAGGTAATAAGGATGTTAAATTGTTTACCTACCACCTTTATATTGCCTTTTCTTCACGTTGTAAACTTATGTTATGTGAAGTTGCTTCCTAGGTATAAATTATCCATTAGCGACCAAAAGCGGCCATTACTTTTTCTATGAACGAAAACTGTGCGAAAGGATACGTAATTTTTGTAAACAAATCGAATTCTCACCACAATCGGCACACTCTACTAATTTCTCCATTATTTAATTAGGTAATATTTTAATCACAAAACACAGTAATTTCTTTTTGTTTTCACAGAAAAAACACTAAATAGTACCTACACAAAAACAAAATTAACAAAACAAAAAAAATATCTCTCATTAACTCGCGCGTGGTGTCAAGTCAAGAAGACAAAAAAAAATATAATATAAGTTATTGCTTTCTCTGCAGAAACTAACGGAACTAAAAACAAACAAAATATGACAACCGCATTGCTTGCATCTTTATTTCCGAAAACAAACATTCTATTAAGCGCGGGTATCCACACTCTTAGAACAAGGTAACAAGGTTGAAACTTGTTAAATTCACCCGCACTCGTGAGATAATAAAACTCGGATTGGGAGCGAGCGGTTTGTGCATAGGAGCGAGTGAGACAAATAATGTCGTCGTCGGCTTCTCGGTAAAATTCGTTCGGCCGCGGCTGCCCGGCGCCCGAGGTAGCCCGAGTAAGCATGATTACCTAGCGCTGTTATATTGCGAAGGTCATGTTTTAGAACCTTAGTCCTTACACGTACAAAGAGCGCACTTTTTTCTGTGGTCGTATAACTTTTACCGAAAATTTTTAAATGAGTTTTGTATGAAACGCTCCTTGCTTCGAATATGCATTCTGGAGACTGCTTACCCCACCGTAGCGCGTGGTAGGAATGATGCGCAAGGAAAATTTGCTTACTATCTAAGTGTTCAATAGAAATTTGGTTATTATAGAATATTAACGGAACCAAATAATTATTTTTTACTTTAACACTAGTGACTAGTGGTATCTATATTTATTAGGTTCGTCATGAGGTAAGCACTGCCTAACTGCCTATATGGTATGCACGCCACTGAATGGGGAGGAACTAATGGCGCCACAAGCGTTTGTGCTAAAATAGTTTCATTGGTTATTTCAAATGTCAAATATCATTTCTGACAAATTTTAACCAATCAAAAGTATTGATAGCGACCAGATCGCCCCTGGCGCCATTTACGATTAGCTTTGTGTGTAGATCCCATTTGTTTTTTTTTTATTTATACTGATCGCCCGTTTCTTAGACGCGGCCGCGCCGGTCGGTGCCAACCCGGAGTATGCTATCACCTGATAACAACATACCGAGCAGAGAAACTCGACGAGCGGCTGCTTCCCGAACTACAGAGAAGCAACCTGCTGGAGCCCGTGCTCACCATCAAGCGGCTGAGGCTCGGCAAAGCGGCGGAAGCGTTGAAGAACGTACCGGACTCCCCCGCAGACACTACTATTGAGCGAGCCATTACGCATTTACAACGGTAAGTGGGTTTTATAGGGCTGTCTTTACGCTGTAATCACCCATCTATCCCGAACTGCAGAGAAGCAACCTGCTGGAGCCCGTGCACCATCAAATGGCTGTGAGGCTCGGCAAAGCGACGCTGAAGCGTTGAAGAACGTACTGGATTCCCTGCAGACACTATTGAGCTAGCCATTACGCATTTACAACGGTAAGTGTCTTTATAGTTATTATCTTTACACTGTAATCACCATCTACACTAATTGATCTAGTTGCTACGTTGCCAAACGAATATTAATCATGGCATGGCGCCAACTATTTATGTAATAGTTATTCGATAACCAACCGGCAATAATAATAGCGATCGGTCAGAAAAAATCAAAAAGCCTATTTCCTGTATGTTACCTAGATACACTAGTCAAAATAATTTCAGCTTAATGTCCGACACATTAAGGTAAAAAATCTATTTGATAAACGACAGTTTTAGAAAATTTAATGAGCTGCTGCGTGTGCTGTGTCACGCACACAATCCAACATACATTACTTACATTACATTAGATTACTTTATTTACTTACATTACATTAGCGCTAGATTGCAATGAAACTGTGACGCCCTTAGGTTGGCACTTGGCGAGGCTGCCAGTCCACCCGGGGCGGCGGGGAAACAGTATTACATAACCGCCTCTTTGGACTAGTGGTCCGCCCACCCGTGTAAGATGCAGGGGTCCCGGGTTCGATTTCCAGGAGGGGGTTACATTTGTACTCGGTTTGATTGGTGGTAGGGCTTATTTCAAGTCCGCCTGGCTAGCTACCACCATCCCCACCTAAGTCTGACGCCATAACAATAATTTAAAAATTGTTGTGTTCCGGCAGTTTAGAGGTTAAATAACCAGGGGGCTAATTGTCTAATTTAAAAATCTATCGCAATCGCTTAGACATTGCTGCATTTCTTTGGTAAGTTTTTATTTGTGCCAAAAAGAAGCATCAACGTGTTACATCCTGAAAGCGATTGCGATAGATTTTGATATTAGACAATAGAAAGGCAGTTCCTCAGTTATGAGAATTCCGGGTGTAGTGCGCTTCCACCTTCGGCCTTATCGTCACTTAACATCAGGTGAGGTGAAGGCCAAGCACTATTCCGTTGCATATAAATAAAACCATTTGAATGCTACTGTTTAGATGTGGAGCGCTAGATGACAATGAAACCCTGACGCCCCTGGGTTGGCACTTGGCGAGGCTACCAGTTCATCCAGCAGCGGGAAAATTGGTGCTGTTTGGAGCCCTATTCGGATGTCTCGACCGCGCCGCGAGCGTTGCCGCTGCCTGGAGCTTTAAGGATCCTTTCCTTCTGATCATAGGTAAGAAGAACGCGTTAAAGAGATATAGGTTTGCATATACAATCACTACAGTCATATTATTATTACGCAAGAGGTCCCGGGTTCGATTCCCGGCCGGGCAGAAATTGAAATGATGAATTTTAATTTCTGTGACGGGTCTGGGTGTTACTATGTATAATAAGTATATATTTAAAAAGTATATAAGTAGTATATCAGTTGTCAAGCACCCATATTACAAGCTTTGCTTAGTTTGGGGCTAGATGGCGCTGTGTGAAATTGTCGAAGCATTTATTTATTTATTTATTATAAAACAAAGTCCTCCGCCGCGTCTGTCTGTCTGTTCTCGATAAACTCAAAAACCGCATGAAAATCCGTTCAGTAGGAACGGATTTTCATGCGGTTTTCACTATATGATAGAGTGATTCCTGAGGAAGGTTTAGGTGTATAACAAGTTGAGGTTTTATGTAAATTGGTAGAAATATGACGATAATTGTTGAAGAGGTCGGCAAAAATTAAGCCGACTGGAAGCTTGCTTTGAAAACGCTGCTTTAACCTTTTGAGCTATAACAAAATAATGTATGAAGGAATTGTTTTTCTTTTATAGATCTACAAAAATTGTTTAAAAAAACAAAAAAACCGACTTCAAAAAACCTGCCTCTAAAAAAAGCAAGAAATAATATACTAATCATTAGATACGCATTATTGTTATAATAAAACACGTCTATTAAAGTCGGGTGGGGCTTTTAGAATAAAAAAGGAAGATGTACTCCAGCCGGTCGGTTTTTTTGTTTTTTTAAACAATTTTTTTATTTTTAGTGTAAGTACCTTCTGTATTAGGTAGTGTAGGTATATTATTTAGGTAGAAAAATCGGCTCAGCCAAACGTGAGATAATCGCGGAGAAACATACATACATACAAAACTGAATACCTCCTTTTTTTGAAGTCGGTTAAAAAGACTACACAAAGGTATTCCTTCCCCAACAAAAAAAATCATCTAATTCGGTTCATAAATAACAAAATTGTCAAGTTAGTTAATTTAATATCATAGTATTTTCAGGATTACTTGTAAACTACTAAACCGATTTGAAAAAAAATTAAATGGGACCATCTCGCAAGAAAACTCAATCGAACAAAAAAAGAATTATCTAAATCGGTCCATAAATGTCGAAGATACGCGCGAACAACGATAAAAAAAAACATACAATCGAATTGAGAACCTCCTCCTTTTGATGAAGTCGGTTAAAAAAGTCCGCGATGGCATATATCTATCTTTTAAGAATAGCTTACTACTTATAACCTTTATATCTTAAAAGAAAACTGATCATGTACAATGCGGAAATTTAGAAAGCTATTTAGAAGGATACAGTATTAATCCTTATCAACTTAAATAAATTAGTTAGCTTAAACATTTAGTGCACATTGTTTTAACCATTTACCCCATACCATTTAAATTAATATCTTAGGAGTTGTGGCAAAAAATACCCCCCCGAAACTAAATTCATGTGCGTTTCATTGACATTCGATGACGGGACGGGACTCGAACGGAACGGAAACAGACTGTTGGAGCGAATATGTGACGACTGCAAGGTATTTGTTTTCTTTTTGGGTGTTGTTGTAATTGGAAGGTTGCATTTGGCAAAAAAAAGAAGGAACCGAAGCGAAGCGAGGGCGGGTCGCTAGTTTATAATAAACAAGATGTGTCTTATCAGCAGTTGTATGGTGCTTTTGTAACAATACCCAATCAATGAAAATAGTTCGACACTTGATGCTTCCGAATTCGGAAATTCGGAATCACCTAGTGTAATCGCAGTATTAAAACACTGCATTAGTAAAATCAGAATATCTATCAGATGCATGTTCATGGTAAGGTAACTTAATACTTTTAGTACTTAATTGTCTTTGAATTTTGACAATCAGTTATAATAGTTTCTAAATAAAATATTTATTCCCAGAGAAAGAGGATCAAGTGAAAGCAGTAAAACGTGATTTAGCCCTCGGCGAACCAAGTGACCACGTGGCCATATCGGAAGCCGTAATCCAGTGGGAGCGATGCTCTCATTATAACAGACGTAGCTATGCTTACGACCACTTCCTATCGAATAACACTATAGAACTGCTCTCCGATATGAAGAACCAGATCGGAGATAACCTGAAGCAGATGGGTTTCTTGAGCTCGGGAAGTGTCAAGTCTGCTTGGGAGAATCGGAATTCCGAAAATGTTAGCTTGTTCAAAGCCATCGTTGCCGCTTCGTTGTACCCAAACATCGCCACTGCGAGGTACACTACAGTTTTAAGTATTTTTAAAAGCCGACAGATGTTTAAGGTGGCACCCTGACCGAAAGTGGCTCTGTAAATTTTATTTAATATTGTAATTCTAATACACAATTTTGATAAAACTTTACGTGGAATTTTTAGGGCCCGTATTTTTAGACGGTATCTTTACATTCCATCGTAGTCAGCAAAAAAGTGGCCGTTTTTGACACATTTGCTATCTACTCTTACGAATCACTACGAGGCAATGTGTGACACCTTCTAAAAATACTAGACCATGGGCCCTAAAAATTCCACGTAAATAAAAATCTTTTTTTATTGACAACTTATTAAGTAAAAACCTCTGAAAGCGCCACTTTCGGTAGTATAGCCACCTTTAAAAAATCAACCTAATGTTCTGACGGCCAAATACTCAAACGAATCTTAAAGTTTAGGCCACCTTAAATTCTAAAAAGTTGTCAGATTTGACAGAATCTCTATGAAACTGACAGCTTCCTTAAAGTTAAGGAGACCTTAACTTAAGATTAGGATTACGAGATTTCTAAAATGACTCACATTATCATCACTATAATTTTAATTATTCTTGTAGATGGACAAATTCTCGCAACCCAAGGAAGCAACAGAGGGTTAAAACCCACACACCAGAAGGCCCCGTTCAAATCCACCCCAGCAGCATCATGTGTCCCCCCAAAAAGGGGGGTCCAGTCAGACTGTGCTCAAACGCCGGCGCCAATTGGCTGGTGTATTGGCTGAAGCAGAAGTCTTCGGATCTCTTCATCATTGATGTGACTTTAGTGTATTCACTGCCGTTACTCTTCTTCGGTGAACTGAAGGTTTCTGATAGTAAGTTAAGATGTGATTTAATTTCTTCCAAACAGATAATTCATGAACTTGCGCTCTGCAATTAAGATAAAGAAAATAACAAGATAATGGTAGAATTTGTTTAAAAAGGTGTTGCCAGTATCTCGAAAACTTTGCGCTTTAGGACTTTATAACATTTTTTGTTCGTTCATCGAACCATTATCGATATACACATTTCATCGTGCACCGTTTTTCCGAAATCCCCGTCAAAAATTAAAAAAATATGGTTACCACTATGCCAAAATGTTCAAACGCCTTTACTGTGGCTTATTATAGACCTATAGTCTGGTCACCTATTATGCAGGGAATGATAACGTTATTTCTTACTTTTATTAACGTTATGTCAATAAAAACCGTTACTTTAGATAACGTTACATTGATATTAACGTTATTTCAGTAAATAACGTTAACTTTAACGTTATTTTAACGAAATTAACGTTATTTCAGTAAATAACGTTAATTTTAACGTTATTTCTTACTTTTTGTTACCGTTACCGTACTTTAAAATTAACGTTATTCCAATTAATAACGTTACTTTTTACCGATAACGCTATATTTAACGGTAATTTTACCGGTACAATATTTTAACGTTATTTTTACCGGTAAATTTACCGATAAAATGTTTTAACGGTATTTTTAACGTATTTTTTTTTGTAACGTTATTTTTTAACGGTATTCCAATTAGCCCATCAAAGCAAGACCTCCTTCATCTCGATGGTTTCCAGCTATCTGCATCTTTCAACCGAACAAATTATGACGGCGGTGGAGTTTGCATTCTACTAAGAGAAGATGTCGAATACGCAGAGCTACGCGAATTTTCAGAAATGTCTATAGAATTTATTTTTGAAATTTGTGCTATAGAAATCCCCAAACTTAACCTATTAATAGTAATGTTATATTATCCAGATAAAAAAAGAAACCCTGATTTATTTTTAAGCTCATTAAAAAAACTTTTACAGCAATTGTGTCGGAAAAAATATAACAAGAAAGATATTATCATCGGAGGAGATTTTAATATAGATATGTTAGAAACGTCTACACAGGCCACAACACTGATTGAACTAATGTCAAGCTTTAATTTTTGTCAACAAGTTAAAGAGCCTACCAGAGTAACTAGCCACAGTGCAACTTGCATAGATCTTATATTTACTAATTTTCAATGTAAACTTAGTAATACTATTGTAAAAGAGTTAGGATTTTCTGACCATAGAGGTGTATTATTGAATTTTCCCGTTAAAAACCATCAATCGCGTAAAACATGGTACACAAGTAAAAGAATATTTAGTCAGGCAAATATGAACATTTTTTTTACAGAGTTAAATAAAGTTGATTTTACTAAGATTATTACACTAGATAAAAATGCTAACGAAAACTTCAAAGCATTTAACAATTCTATACAATTAGTTTTAAATAAAACAATACCAAAAACTAAAGTGAAAATAAAGATAAACGGTAAAAAAAGATGGTTAACTTCGGGAATAAAAAGGTCATGTAAAAATAAAAGACTATTAAAGCTTTTAAATTCTAAAACAAACAATCCCATACTCAATGAAAATTATAAAAATTATGAGAAAATACTAAAAAAGTCAGTGACTACGTCTAAAAAGTTACAAAATATTAAAAGGTTAAAAAAATCAGACAATATAATAAAAACAATGTGGCAAATAATTAAAGAAATCACTAATAAACTCCCTTGTAAAGCAAAAAATAATATAAAATTAAACTTGAATAAGTCCGTAGTAGAAGACCCGACAAGTGTAGCTAATATATTAAACAATTTTTTTATCTCTGTTGGAGGTGCCGACGACGTCAATAACACCAAACTACCATCAGGACGACCTGTGCTCAAAACATCTGAGAACTCAATGTATCTTGGACAAGTAACTGCTAAAGAAATAGAAAAACATATTAAAAGTTTAAAGAATAAAAAAAGTTTTGGGTATGATGATCTTCCTCCTGTTTTAATAAAAATGTGTGTTGACAAATTGGCCCCACCCTTATCTTATCTCATAAACCAATCTTTTGCTGAGGGAATTGTACCAGATATGCTGAAACTAGCTGTAATAAAACCACTTCACAAGAAGGGCGATAAAAAGGATTGCAACAATTACCGTCCAGTAGCTCTTTTGTCAACTTTTGCCAAAATTTATGAAATGGCGATGGCAACTCGTTTGTACTCCTATTGCGAAAAGTTCAATTTATTCAATAAAGCTCAAAATGGGTTTCGAAAAAATAAGTCAACATCCCTTGCAGTATTCAATTATATACAACATATGTTAAATATAATAGATAGTAAAAAGCATGCATTTGGATTACTCCTTGACATGAGTAAGGCTTACGATCGGGTTCTGTACAATATCTTATTAAAAAAACTGAATGGTATAGGAGTGAGAGGGCCGGCTTATGATTGGTTTGTATCCTACCTAAAAAACAGAACTCAATACGTAGAGATCGAACACCATGATTGCGTCACAGGAAATATTAGCAGAGTCCAATCCCAAAAATTAAATATCACTAAATCGATACCACAAGGAAGCGTACTCGGTTGTGTACTATTTCTTTTATATATTAATGATCTCCCAAACGTTATAGATAGTCCATGCACATTATTCGCCGACGACGTATCTATATTGATCCCTTGTACAGATGATATCGATTTTAACGTAAAAATAGAAAATACATTAGTAAAAGTAGAAAACTGGCTAGCCGATCACAACCTTAAAATAAATTTTTCTAAAACTAAACTCATGCAGTTTGGACCATATCAACGAGAAAAATTACAAGTAAATTACGCCTTTCAGAATATCAAATTAGATTGCGTAGATTCTTACCCACTGCTAGGGATTAGTATTGATTCCAATATAAACTGGAAAAATCACATCAAAAACATTTCTGCAAAACTTTCTAGATTTACTTACGCGTTATACGAGTTAAAAAAGTCCACCGACAAAAAGACTGCTTTGAACGCATACTACGCATACGCACAAGCGTGGCTCCAGTACGGCATAATCTTATGGGGAAATAGCGTAGATTCCATTAAACTATTCATACTCCAAAAGCGATGCCTCCGAATAATTGTAAATATAGATGAAAGAACTAGCTGCCGGTCATACTTTAAAAGTGAAAGGGTACTAACTATCGCATGTTTGTATATATTAGAGTTAAGCATTTTCGTAAAAAAGAACTCCCAACTTTTCCCTCAGCAGGAACGACCCAAAAATTTAAGACCCCATCAAAGATTAGCTCCCCCTATTTCAAAATTAACTTTAGTACACTCAGGTCCTTTTGCAATGGCTGTTAAAATCCATAATAAAATACCCGATCAAATAAAAAAAGAAAACAACATAATTAAATTTAAAAAGTTATTTAAAGATTTTTTGTTAATTAATAGCTTCTATACTTTACAAGAGTACTATGATTATAAATAAACAATGCAGATATTTCAAACCGTCCAATATATTATCCTTATTTTGAGTACATACTTATTTATTTATTTTATTTTTATATGTAAGTAAGTAGAGAATAGTTAGTTTTAAGTTAAAATTTCATGAAAATTTGTTGAAAACTTAAATTAATTTATTTTTCGTTTTTTAATGTGTACTTACCTGTAGGTTTGTTTTTGTTTTTTATTTTTATTTAAATTTTCCAAAATAATGTAAATGCTCGTTATTTCTTTTTTAAACCTAATTTTATTTAGAACTATTTTATGTTGCGATACCCTAGACAGGGTTCATGTTCTGGAACTGTTTTCTTTTGTGTACACCTATGTTAACCACATGATTGCAATAAAAATATTTGATTTGATTTGATTTGATTTGCTATTATGTTGCCAGAATGGCAAGCAAGGTGTTGGGACAGTAAAATTTAAATATTCAAATCATTGTCCAATGTCCATCCAAAGTGGCCACATTGAGCTAAAATGGATTTTAAAACTTACAGAAGAATGAAAGCTGTTGAAGAGTTATTCAATAAATATTAGAGATTATTTAAGAGGGCATGATCTTAGTTTTTTTATATTAACTTGGTTTTCGAGTAATAAAAATAAATGTATTGCGGCGCTATTAGTAAGAAGTTATCTCAGTCATCAATGCTCAACATAAACCATTATTGTTCCTACAGCCGAAGGAGAACCGTCGCTGTGCAATGTGTCAATAGCGACGTATAAAGTGCAAATGTTTAAAGAGACAGCAGAACTTTTACTAGAGTTGCGTAATTTATTGGACCAGGTATTGGCGTCAAAGATCATGGTGTCCAGCAACCATTGTGTCCAACACTCGCAATTCGAGGAGCAAGTTTTAAAGTGAGTTTCAAATAATATTTTACATTAATAGAGTGTGTTCTGGGATTTAAAACGAATTTAAGTTGTCTCTATTATCCTTGGTTGTGCGTAGTTGTAATTCCATCCGAGTGTCGTGCTTTTATATTGATTGTAATAACACAAGACGTGCATTGTGATTTCGATATTTATTTATTTTTATTAGAAAGTGTAGGCTAAACTTTACTAGCTGAACCAATCTATTAGGTAGTCGCAATATCTTGCATCACGCGGGGTCATAAAACGTGTTTTGTTCGTTCGTTCTTATTTTATTGCGAGATATTGCGACTGAAGCATTATTTTGAGTGCTGGGGTTAATCTCCAGGCGTTTTGAACACCGTCATTCTCCTCAACATAAAGTTTGTCATAATAGACTTTTGCTGCTAAACACTACTCTTCTGGAACCTTACTGGACATGAGGATAGAACTTTCTTACCTAAAATTATGAAAATATATGCTGAGGAGAATGACGGCGTTCGAAACGCCTGGAGATTCACCTACCAAAGAGCCCTACTGTAAAATATATGAATCTTACGATTTTTTTTAAATTATTACCAATGTGAGGAATTACCACGACATTCAATTGAAATATCTTTCCAGATAATTGGCAATCGATTAAGATGAAATAGCTATATAATTTTTAAATAACGCTGGCTTGCAGCGTAAGAGTAGGATAGGTATACTAGAAGAAATTCGACGATGTCACTAGTGACTCGGTAGCTCAGCGGTCAGAGCATTGGACCAGATATCCAAAGGTCGCGGGTTCGATTCCCGTCTGAGTATTGATCTGGTGCGAGTCGTATTTTTTCTAGTATATTATTTAGTATTGTATAAAAATAGCATTGTGAATGCAAAAATCTCAAATTTAAAGATTATATTAAAATTAATATGAATAAACTTAACTACTGTCTTTCTTTGTTGTAGTGCTGTAATAGCAGTGATAACAGCAGAGGACGAACGCACTGAGTATTTAGGCGACACCGAGTCTGATAGCTCTGAATGTGAATCGAGATACAAATAAAAAAATTGAAAAGCAATATTATATTTATTTTTTTCTGTTCATTAAGATATAGAATTGGCAGCTACTATAATTAGTATGTGTTTATATATTTTATGTATGAGATTAAAGTTTCTTTTGTAATAAAATATTAGTATCTATATGGCAACCCTAAAATGACAACTGACTGCGTCCGACAAGTGGAAGTGGCTGAAGCTGAATTTTAGTTGTTTTGATTTCAATTGTCACTTTTATAATTTTTGTAAGCAATAAATTAGTCTATTATTTATAATACTTAATAATATTTATTTTTCTATTTTGGTTAGTAGCTGTACTTTTTTTACAGGTTTAAAAAATGCTTTCACTGTTAGAGGTAAGATTAGAGTTAACAAAGTGTTAATTAATTTGACAGATAAAGTTACCGGTGATAAGCAAGTGGTGATAAGAGTTTGTTTAGCTGCTAATTATAATACCTACTGGTTATCCTTAAATAATAATCATTAAACAGTTATCTGGCTGCAAGAAACATAACCTACAAAAAAATTCTTAGAACTTGAATACTATCTTCTTATTTACAAGCAAATGACTTCATAAAAAATGTATTTTTAACTTATTTACAGAAAAGATGTATAAGCCCTGTTATTTCTCTGTGTCGTTACGCTCATACTGATTATATTACAACAACTGAGGCAAATGGCGCTAGAGAAATTGTATTGTGCCATGAAAAAACAAGGTACTTACTTAAGGATTTTATTAATAAGTTAAAAAAGCAGTTGCTTTCCAATTTTTTCTCTGACTATGAGTCACATACTTTTGGTCACATAACATAATTTATTAGCATCAATGTGTGTCAAATTGATTAAAATAACTAACTGTTTAATGGTTTTAGAAACTCCCTGTCTTTGGACATGTTAAATTATCTCACTGAAGCCATTAATAAAAATAAAGATGACACCTCTTTGAGAGCCATAATCTTATCTGCCGAGGGTAATGTATTCTCGGCAGGCCACAATTTAAAAGAGTTTGTAAGTTTTGGATCATATCATTGTATAATTAATATAAGATAACAAACAGTCAATTAGGTACCTATGTTATGTTATGATGCCCTTGAATTTCATGTTTATTTATTTTGAACTAATTTAAAATGTATTTCCATTTTTAGCAATCAAGCAGCAATATTGAACAGCACAAGTTAATATTTCTTAAATGTACTGAGCTAATGAAATCTATAGTACAGAGTCCAGTGCCTGTCATTGCCAAGGTACCTACAATAGAATAAATAAACAGTGGCCAATGACTGTTATTTAACTTTTAGTTCGTTTTTGGCAGGGCAGTCTAGTTTTTTTTATACTGTACCGATCAGGGGAAACCTCGTTGGAGGTCGCGACCCACAGGGCTGCGTTCTGTCGTTTTGGGTGTAGTTGCTTGGTTAAAGTTTAACCTGGGGGTCAAGTCTGCTAATGTTTTCGTCAAATTCGTGGTTCAATGGTGTTCTAATGGTAATGCTTTTTGACACACTTCTTGTTTCTTAAATCCAAAATCAAGACACTCTATGTTTCCGTTATGGGTTTAAGAAACACAATGTGTTTCGGTTTTGGGTTCAATAAACAAGAACTGTGTCAAAAAGCATTACCATTCAAACACCATCGAACTACGATTTTGACGAAAACATTAGCAGACTTGACCCCCTGTTTGAGTTGCTACCAAGCCTTGGAACGATCGAGTTGTTTTCATAACCTCAAAGATGTCATTAAGGACAAAATTTTCGTGAGGATGGCAACGCAAAGCTAATTGTAGATGTCGCTGCGTACGCTTATTCCTAAGACGGTACTTTTGATTGGTTAAATTATGTCAGAAATGACATTTGACATTTGAAACAACCAATCAAAAACGATTTTGGTACAAGCGTTAGTGGCGCCATTAGTTCCTCAGTTTGCATTCCCAGTGGAATACGGATAAAAAAGGGATATAATTTAAACTTTCCTTTAGTAATAAATCAAATAAAAAAGGTTTTTTGAGGAGCAACCATGAACTTTTTGAAACTAGACAAAAAAACATCAAAATACAAAATAATGTCAAATGTCATTGTGACGTTATTTTGTAGAGATAAACATCAGAGCGTTTTTCACCCACCAATTTTGATGGTTGTTTGGTTGCTCTGTGCTCTGAGCCACGGAACTGATGAAACTACGCTTTGATTTGATAGCGTTCAGAGTTAAATTTCACCGAGCCACGGAACGGTTAGAGCGCGCACCGGAGTGCGCCCGAGTGCACTCGAGCGAAGCCGCAGAACGCAGCCCAGAGTAAACACTGGTGTCGATAACAAGCATTGAGAAGCTACGAATAATATAATATACTTAGGATAGGGCATAATACGACAGTGAAAATGTTGATCTCAAAATAAAATAACTTCACAGGTAAATGGTTTCGCGACGGCCGCAGGCTGCCAACTAGTTGCCACTTGCGATATGATCGTTTGTTCCGACACCAGTAAATTCTCCACACCTGGGTAAATAACATGTAGTTCACTTATTATATTGAATTTTAATGACCATGTTGTGTATTCAATTATATTTTTAGAAACCTTAAATACCATACATGATGTAGTTAAGTTTTTTCACTTTAACAGAAATAATGTGCTACAATCAAAGAACATTTTACGGCTCGAAGGACCAAATTAGAACAACTTAAAATGGGGAATATATAAACGCACTTTAAAAATAATGTTTCACACATTAAAATGTTTAGCTATAAAATTAATTGAATGAAATTTAAAAATAATGGTTTGCACTATAAATATGCTTAGCTTTAAAATTAATTGAATCATCTATAAAACTAATGGTTTCCACTATAAATATGCTTAGCTTTAAAAATAATTGAATAAACCATAAAAATAATGATTTCCACTGTAAATATGCTTAGCTTTAGAATTAATACTTTGCACTATACAATTTAATTTTATAACTTTAGTCAAGCTTTAGTACTTGTGTAGTGATGTGTACGTAAGTAGTAGATAATTAATTGCTCGCTAAGTAGGTACATAAATAATGTATATAGAAAATTCACACGAACCGATTGAAGCTAAGGTACTATTACAACCTCAAGAGCAAAAATTGGACACTTTTGCCTACCACAACACAACAAACTATATTTTACTAAGGTTATTATTTGTAAATAAACTATAGAACCTCAGCTTCAATCGGTACGTGTGAATTTTCTATATACATTATGTACCTACTTAGCGAGCAATTAATTATCCACTACTTACGTACACATATCACTACACAAGTACCTACTAAAGCTTGACTAAAGTTATACAATTAAATTGTATAGTGCAAAGTATTAATTCTAAAGCTAAGCATATTTACAGTGGAAATCATTATTTTTATGGTTTAGTTTAGGTAAGTACAATTTTATAGCTGTTTTCAACAAATTTAAAGTGCTATTAAATACATCCCACTTAAAATTATAGTTTGTTAAAAGTTACCAGTTTACTATTCCAAACCGCCCGTATATATAACTAGATTTTTATTACAGAGCTAATTTTGGAATCTTTTGCTCTACGCCTGGTGTAGCCGTTGCACGATCAGTGCCAAAGTCGAGAGCTACGTACATGCTATTCACAGGTAAATACTTTCGACATCAGCCATTTTTTAACCGACTTCATCAAAAGGAGGAGGTTCTCAATTCGATTGTATGTTTTTTTTTTTTTTTTTTTTTTTTTTTTTTTTTTTTTATCGTTGTTCGCGCGTATCTTCGACATTTATGGACCGATTTCGATAATTTTTTTTTTGTTCGATTGAGTTTGCTTGCGAGATGGTCCCATTTATTTTTTTTTCAAATCGGTTCAGTAGTTTACAAGTAATCCTGAAAATACTATGATATTGATATGTATAATAAGTATATATTTAAAAAGTATATAAGTAGTATATCAGTTGTCTAGCACCCATATTACAAGCTTTGCTTAGTTTGGGGCTAGATGGCGCTGTGTGAAATTGTCCAAACATTTATTTATTTATTTATTTATTTATTATATTAAATCAACTAACTTGACAACTTTGTTATTTATGAACCGAATTAGATGATTTTTTTTGTTGGGGAAGGGATACCGTTGTGTAGTCTTTTTAACCGACTTCAAAAAAAGGAGGTAAGTTTCAGTTTGTATGTATGTATGTTTCTCCGCGATTATCTCACGTTTGGCCGAGCCGATTTTTCTACCTAAATAATATACCTACACTACCTAATGCAGAAGGTACTTACACTAAAATAAAAATAAAAAAATTGTTTAAAAAACAAAAAACCGACTTCAAAAAACCTGCCTCTAAAAAAAGGAAGAAATAATATACAAATCATTAGATACGCATTATCATTGTTATATTAAAACACGTCAATTGAAGTCGGGTGGGGCTTTTAGAATAAAAAAGGAAGATGTTCCCCAGCCCCACCCGACTTTAATAGACGTGTTTTATTATAACAATGATAATGCGTATCTAATGATTTGTATATTATTTCTTCCTTTTTTTAGAGGCAGGTTTTTTGAAGTCGGTTTTTTGTTTTTTTAATGTCCCCACTGCTGTGGCACAGGCCTTCCATGGGTGGATAAGGAGGATGGGCCATAACCCGCCACGCAGGCCCAAGGGACCAACAAATGCAGCCGAGACCAACGGCTTAACGTGCCTTCCGAAGCACCCATCTCATGATCAACTCTTGCAAAAGTGGCTTAGCCTCCGCAATCGCTGGGCAAGGCGCTAAACCACTGCGCCACCGAGCTCCAACTTTAATAATAAGCAATCATAATGCTGGCGCAACACTATCGCGCTGTCGCGAAACTTTTCCTTGTCGTGTTGTACCATTAGAATGTTTGAGTCAAAGAATTAAAGTTTATTAAAATTAAATCCCTTTTTTATTTCCATAAATGAAATTAAACTCTAATCCCTTGACTCAAAGTTTCTAATTGTACATCACGTTAACGAAAAGCGCACGCAGTAACACCAGCTACTACTACTCCTCTACTCCTACCGCCTCTCCTAAAGACTTGAATCTACACAACTTTTAATTTTGCTTCTTTATTAATAATATTTGTTTAAGGTGAACCCATCAGCGCTCAAGAAGCCTACGACAGTGGATTAGTAACTAAGATAGTAAAAGCTAATGAACTGGACCAAGAAGTAGAAAAGATTGTTGAAAAGATCAAACTCAAGAGTCGTAGTGTAATATCATTAGGAAAACAATTCTTTTACAAACAAATAGAATTAAACCTATTTGAAGCATATAAATTAGGGGAAGATATTATGGTTCAAAATATAAATAGCAATGATGGCCAAGAAGGAATAAGAAGCTTTGTAGAAAAAAGAAGAGCCAACTGGAGTCATGAGTCTATAAACCAATAAAGTGTCAAGTATAAAAATCCTAAGAACTATGTTATACAGCCGGACAGATCTATGTGTATGTGATGATATAAGGGTAAATAAAAAGTTTTTTATTATTACACCTATCTTTTATTTATAACCTTATCGCATCTCACAAGCATGAACAAAAAGCATGAGACATGCAAGTCACATTATTTTATTAAAATATTATTTGGCCGATAGGATTTACATTAATATATACACCATGTTTTTATGATACGAAGTTAATATTTGAACATATTTAAAGATGCAATACCACAATACATTTCCAGCTTTATTTAGAAACTATCAAAACATCGACAAAGTATATATATTTCACTTTAACAAAAGCTCAAATGGGTATTATAAAACTTATACACTAAATAATTTTAAAGATACAGAATATCTAAATGTAATCATTTAAAAATAAGCAGAGTGTATTGACCAAATTGTTTATTGTCATTTACACAAACATCCACTTCCTTTGATACAAGTGTGTTAGTGTGGTGATTACCTGTTGTGCTGAGAAATTTGAAAAATGCACTCATAACACATAAATGAAAAAGTAGCCTAACAACCCTAATACAGTTACATTGCAAACATTTAATAAATACACTGACAATAGGAAATAAATAGAGGTCCATGTAAATGCACTGCATTTCACAAAAAAGAACCACTTCAAAAAAATCTGTACCCTAAACTATGAAAGACTCATTATAATAATAAAATGATAAAATCTGGACTTCTAAATAATATCTTTGAATGAAAGTTATTAAAGAAATAAAGAAACTTTAATATTACTTAAGGAGTTTTTTAGTCTTTTGGATTCAATAAAGATTGTTGACAATTCGCAATTGTGTTGGAATTCATCAGTCAATGTGGGAATGTACATTTTTGTTCCCAGCAACTGTTTGTTATGTTGTGTTGTGTCTCACTTCTTCGCCAATTCATTTGAGAGCCAGTCTAGTCCCTCGTAGAGCCCCTGGCCTTGTGTGGCGCATGTAGCCTGGATATACCACTGAGAACATAAAAACAAAGAACATTAGTTGACTGCTTGTATTCCAATTTAGTATCTTGATTTTATGTAAATCAGTAAGAAATACAACCCCAATCCGAAATACGAAGTATATTTGTCCAATATACATCTGTTTCAAGCACAATGTCCATCAGCCATTTTTGATGACCCCACTGCTGGGGCACAGGCCTTCCTTATGGGTGGTAAGGAGGACGGGCCATAACCCACCACGCGGGCCCAATGTGGATTGGTGGGTGTTAACGACTGCAAATGCAGCCAGGACCAACGGCTTATCGTGCCTTCCGAAGCACGGAGGAGCTCGAGATAATACATTTTTGGTCACCCATCCCATGACCGATCCTTGCGAACGTTGCTTAACTTCCGCAATCGCTGGGCCAGGCGCTAAACCACTGTGCCACCGAGTTTAAAGCACAATACAGAGCAATAATTACAAATAATCTGTTAACAAATGCAATTCCAATGATCAGGTCAATTAAAATTGCATCATGAATTTTCATGTGTATCATGATGATTCATGATGCAATTTTTATGAAATGAAAACTTGAATGATGAAATAAAATAATAAGAACCAGCTGACTTTCTATGTATGGCAAATATGAAATTTTTGCCCTTATTTTGTCTTCAACTAACTCTTTTATTATACCTGTTATACCATACTTATACTTACACGACGATTTCTTAAGTTGTTCAAGTTAAGTGCATTTGTGAGCTCAGCTGCAGTCATGGCATTTGGCATGTCTTGTTTATTAGCAAATACTAAAATCACAGCATCCCGCAATTCATCTTCTTTTAACTGGAAATAACATAGTATCAAAATAACTAGTTTACTAAAACTTTGAAAAGTACCTAGGCAAGTAAATACGGGCTAGCTTCATAGGTACCTAAAGCACAAAGAGGGCCTGGCCTTCCAAAATATTAAAATCACTACCTACATTGGCCAGAAATCCATTATCGGTAGGTATCGCTTACCATGTTTGCAAGTTCATTCTCTGCTTCTGCTATTCTTTTTGTGTCACTTGAGTCCACGACGAATATAAGTCCCTGCGTATTCTGGTAGTAGTGACGCCACAACGGTCTGATCTTATCCTGGCCGCCGACGTCCCATACCGTAAAACTTATGTTTTTGTACTCCACTGTTTCCACATTGAAACCGATAGTCGGTATTGTAGTGACGATCTCGCCCAATTTTAACTTATATAGTATAGTTGTTTTACCAGCGGCATCAAGACCAACTGCAAATACAAGTAGTTGAGATCAAGGAAAACCAATGAAGTATACATTCTTGTACGCTAACACAACACAAAACAAGAAATTCTGCGTTGTGCGTGCGTTAGAAGAAGAAATATACAAACGATGAGCTGTCATATTGTCACTTACCCATAAGGATACGCATCTGTTTTTTGCCGAATAGTTTTGTAAAGACGCTTGATATCGTTAAACCCATGATTTATTTTGGTCTTCTCTACTTGTAGCGGTTATTTAAATTCAAAACTAGATAAAAATGCGACGAAATTACGCAAAAACTTTGCAAGTTCTATGGGTTACCTTACGTCGACGACTTGATTATATCTCAATCAACCACAGTCAATATAGAGTTTTTTTATAAACGTCAGTCTCTAATGATGTGTCACTTCACACGTCATGTTCACAAGGGTTAAGGTTCGACCGAGATTTAGGTCTCGGCAAAAAATTGTCTAGTCTCGGCACAGAATGGTCTCGGACCTTAGAGTAAGACGCGTTTCTGTTCCAGAAAGAAAAGCCATACGAAGCGTTCTCCTCTGCCGAAGTACAAGCCCAAATGGGCATACGCGTTAGTAAAACCAGTTGCGCCCGGATTTCTTTCTAGACGCGAGTCCAGTCGCGCATGTGAACGCTGCTGTGTTTAAAATGTCGAATTGATGAGTTTTTTGCTGTTAAAAGAGGTCTGGAACATCAAGTATACAAAAAAGACGGTGTTACATTTCACATGAAAGTATTTTTTTATCGTATTATTGCTATTTGTTTACATTTAAATATTAAATTCGTATATTTTATTCTTGATTAGTTGTCAGATTTGTTCAGTGACATCGGGTCTGCAAGTCCATGGCTCGTCCGTAGTCCGTACAAATTTCAGATCTGTCGCTAGATAAATCCGAGTTCTCGCCGATGGGCAACTTAGTAATGTTACCGTTATATAATGTTTGTCGATAAAGTTTTGGTCAATTTTGGTCGTTGCACTGCTTCTGCGTCAAATTCATTTGTGATATTTTTGCATGACATGATGATGTGAGCGCGACAGACATCGTGAGATAAATGTCGAGAAATAGTAACGGCGCTCATCCTAGCGCAAGCAGTGCTTGAGTCTATTATAGGACAAGACTCAAGCACTGCTTGAACTTTAATCACCTGGGGTCTTACCATCAGCAAATACGAAACCGTTCAGTTCAAAAGCAGGCCTTAAACAGGACTGTTTAAGGCCAGCTTTCATACGTTAGGCCGTTCAATATAAGTCCTGCTATAAGAGCTCATAGTAAGGCCCCAGATCTCTACTTAACTACTGAATCTAGTCTCAAGCACCATGTTGATTCCAAAACAAAGCTTGAGTCGCGACTCAGCAGGGGCCTTACTATGAGCTCTTATAGCAGGGCTTATATTGAACTGCTTTACTTTTTCGTACTATGACCTCAACGGTTAGTATGAAAGCAGGCCATAAGCACAAGCAGTCCTGTTTAAGGCCTGCTTTTGAACTGAACGGTTTCTGGGGGCTTACCATCAGCAAATAAGAAACCATTCAGTTCAAAAGCAGGCCGTAAAAAAGACTGCTTAAGGCCTGCTTTCATACTAACCGTTGAGATCATGGTACGAAAAAGTAAGGCCGTTCAATATAAGTCCTGCTATAAGAGCTCATAGTAAGGCCCCTGGTCTCTACTTCAATAGAGATTTGCGTCTATCTATGACTATAGTCTGTTTCCTATTTATTTAATATTAATTCTGATTGTCTTTTCATATTAAAATTATTGATATGTACACATGCTTTACAAGATATAGTAATTAATAATAATAAAGATTAATACAAATAGTAGTAAAATGTTTGAGTTTGTTCATGTTTGACCTTTATTCCTTTTTCGAAATTTATCGATATTGCTGCATCAACAGTTGAGCCCAGCCCTTTATGTCAAAAACGTGTCAAATTTTGATGTGTGACTCATCCGTACACAAATTTTTGCTGTTTTGTTATATTTTTTATGTGTAAGTGTCGTCATTACAGTGTTGTTTTTGTATGTGAGTGTGCGGAACTGCACTTGTGTGCACTTTCCCCCCCACGCCCGCAAAAAATGCCAGAATAATTTGGATAGAGTTAATCGCTAAGGCGCCTCCCTTCGTACGAAGCCGCGATGCTCGAAGTCTCGGACCATTGACCTCTATGTTAAATAAAATGGACTTCTACCACAGAATATAATTATACTTTCTACGATAGAGGTCAGTGACTCTTAAGGTGCGGGTGGTAATTTGTCTGACGCCACGTGTTAACACGCCGTATTTATACGTGTTATAGGATAAGTGTGACATTTACTATGAAAACCGGTGTCATATGACGGCGTGTTAACACGTGTAAGCGCGTGACGTCAGACAAATGTACCCGCACCTTTACAGTTGGGGAAAAATGTTTGTATAACATTTTCATATTCATTCATTTTAAAATTCCTGTCCCATCAGTACGTACTTCGTTTGCAAAACGTCAATCAATTTTTCTTGAGCCTTATATTTACAGTGCCATCGCTCGTAAAGTGGAATTAAAACAATTAACAATACATCGTCTTAAACTAAATACGGAAAATTTTCTCATGGGACTGGACTATGAAAAGACAGAAATCCTCCTACCTACGTAAATCTCCTTTTCACCCTGTTACTACACGCACGCACACACAAACACAAACACACACGCACACAGACACATTCGCACTAACACACAATCATAATAATAATACAAGTCCATAATTAATTATAGTATCATGAAGTATGTAGTAAGGCATGTTTAAATTTAATCACTTGCTAAAATAATGTTAAAATAAAATGTAACTATTATTCAATAGATAATGTATATGTGTCAAACGCGACAGTAGATTTACACCAAGAATGTTACTGGTCACTGCGATACAAGCTTTGCTTAGTGTGGAGGCCGCTAGAAATAAGTTTGCAATGTTAATAATCAACTTTTGGAAATAAAGTTGATTATTTTTATTATTATTATTATTTTATTTATTTAAGAAAAAAAATTGACAGCTGTTTGTTTTGTTTACATTTTTTTCCATCTTTACTTGTGTATGTGGTGTATTACATAATATTATTGATATAATGATTACCTATCTCCTCTACCAATAAAAAAAATCCTGTTTTCCTCATAGATATAGTATATTAAACGATCGACGCAAGCTATAGATATAGAGCAAAGAGCAAGCAATAAAACAATAATTAATTACTACTCTTTTGAAATTTGATACATCGACGTAAGGTATACTTGGTTGCGTTCAGACGAATATGCCCGCACCTTTATAGTTGGGGATAAGTGTTTGTGTACATGGTATCATTTTATTTATTTAAGAAAAAAAAATTGACAGCTGTTTGTTTTGTTTACATTTTTTTTCCATATCCTATTATCTATCTACTCTAGTGATATTACTTTGATTAAATGATTACCTATCTCCTCGACCAATAAAAAAAATATGTTTTCCTCGATCAACGCAAGCTATTGAGCACAGAGCAAGCAATAATTAATTACTACGCGTCGACCAACGTAAGGTAATAAAGGCGACTCGAAAAATTTGATGATTTTTTGCGTAATTTACTAGTAGGTATTGAATTTCAATAACCGCTACAAGTATAGAAGACCAAAATAAATCATGGGTTTATTGATATCAAGCGTCTTTACGAAACTTTTCGGCAAAAAACAGATGCGTATCCTTATGCGTAAGTGACATGACAGCTCATCGTTTTATATGTGATGTGTGTCGCGCCCCGTCACAACTTTTGCCGTCCGTGAAGGGGCGATAGGCATGCACAGGTTGCACACACATGAATAACACGTATTTCTTCTTTTGTGTTGTGTTGGAGTAAAAGAATGTATACTTCATTCATTAGTTTTTTTTGATCTCATCTACTTGTTTTGCAGTTGGTCTTGATGGCGTGGGTAAAACAACTATACTATATAAGTTAAAGTTAGATGAGATCGTCACTACAATACCGACTATTGGTCACAATGTGGAAACAGTAGAGTACAAAAACATAATTTTTATGATATGGGACATCTGCTCCATGGATAAGATCAGGCCGTTGTGGCGTCACTACTTCCAGAATACACAGGGAGTTATCTTCATCGTGGACTCAAGTGACAGAGATAGAATGGATGAAGCCAAGTGTGAACTTGGAATCATAGTAAGCGATACCATTACAATATCTTGCCTTGTTTTTATAGATTTCTGTCCAATCTCAAGCTAGATTTTAACATTTTGGTAAACTTTTCAAAGTCTTAGTAAAGTACCTAGTTAATTTGATGCTTTGTTATTTCCAGATGCAAAATGAATTATTGCGGGATGCTGTGTTTTTAGTATTTGCAAATAAACAAGACATGCTAAATGCCATGACTGTAGATGAGATCACAAATACACTTAACTTGAACTTAAGAAATCGTTGTCGTGTAAGTATAAGTATTGTAAAAGGTAAAATATGAGTTGGTTAAAGACAAGGGTAAAAATTGCATATTTGCCTAGTATTGATAGTCATAGAGAGTCAGCTGTTTCTAATTTTATTTCATCATTATATTAATTTCATAATTGCATCATAAATCATCATAATAATCATGATGCAATTTTAATTTACCTAATCATAGAAATTTAACAGATAATTCTTAATTATTGCTTTAGTTGGGTTTTAAACAACATACCATAATACTGGGCAATCATACATACTTTGTATTTTGGTTTGGGGTTGTATTTCTTAGTTATTTACAAAAAATTAAGATAACCTATCCATTATTTTTCATGTAAAATTGTCCATTGTTAAATTGTTAAATGTCCATTATTTTTCATGTAAAAATTGTGTGTGTACTAAATAAATAAATAAATAACTACACTAAATTGGAACACAATGCAAAGTCAACTAATGTTCATTGTTTTATGTTCCCAGTGTCATATCCAGCCTACATGTGCCACAAAAGGCCAGGGGCTCTACGAGGGACTAGACTGGCTCTCAAATGAATTGGTGAAGAAGTGAGACACAACACAACATAACAAACAGTTGTTGGGAATAAAAATGTACAGTCCCATATTGACTGATGAATTCCAACACAATTGTGGATAGTCAACAATCTTTTTTGAATCCAAAAAAACTCCTTAGGTAGGTAGGTAATATTAAAATTTCTTTAGGTACTTCTTTTATCTAGGTACACCCATTCTATAAATCCTCTGTAAATGGTTCTGTAACGGTTAGCTTACTGCCATAGCCTTCTATATTTTCCAAGCCATGAAGTGAGCAGAACGGCAACATCTCATGTGGTCAAGCACTGGTAAAATAATATAATAATTATAAGGTATTTATTATTCATTTTTCCTTTATTATCTATGTTTAAACGAGTTGTAAATTATGATGTAAGGTTATTTCAATAAAGATTTTATATTTATTATTATTATTTATTTATCAGGATATAGGGTTTGAGTCAAATTCTTTGACATTTTCAGGGGTCCTTTAGTACGATGAGCATTTTGATCTAGGCCTTCTCTAGCAATGAAGCTTACATCATTGGAAAGGGATTTAAATTTGAAAAAAATTATTGTATGACAGCAAACGTCAACTATTAGTACTTTGAGAGTTAAATCGCTCTGAAATCAACCAAATTTTATAACAATGACCTAAAACTTCGAAAATACTAACTATTGATAAAAAAAGTATGTTTACAGCAAATATTTTTCATACAAAAACCTCTCTAATGATATGATATATTATCATTCAATGCTATAGAGGTGGGGTAGATCAACTCCCATAGACTTATAGGCTTTTAGAATAAAAAAAAAGAATTTGTACTCCAGCCCCACCCGACTTCAATAGACGTATTTTTATTATTACGAATATTATTTCTTGCTTTTTATAGGTAGGTTTTTTGAAGTCGGGTTTTTGTTTTTTTTTTAAACAATTTTAATTCAATTTTGTTGAACTTAGTTTTTCTTTTTGGCCTTCGTTCTTACAACTTAATTTGCAAACTTATTTGCGATAAATCACCTAATCTGGCCACACTGGGCGTTAAAAAACCGCTACGTGGAGCGACTATCTTGACTTGATTAGTATAAATAAGTTTATGCTTGATAAACTGATATCAAGCAAGATATTACAGTCGCACTAAAAGGACAGTCCCGTCAACATGTCAAAAACGGTAATCAAGCGCAAAGCCATTGTATTTCTGTGATCTGCTGGCACAAAGCCTACAACGGTTCCCTTTCCGCAGACTCCGTCGAAGTAAGGTTAAGGTGACACATAAAATTTGTTAATTTACCGTTAAAGAAGACCATAACAAATCATGGGTTCAATGATATCGAGCGTCTTTACAAAACTATTCGGCAAAAAACAGATGCGTATCCTTATGCGTAAGTGACATGACTTGCCTCATTGCTCTTCGCTTGCCTATAACATGTATTGTATATTGTATGTAACATGTAACCAAGAGAAGATTCATGTATGTAACCAACGAAATTATAAGTACCTACTTGTTAGGGCCATGAAATTGAATGATAAAATTATGTGTATTATCAAGGTCAGTGAAATGATAATAGCAAATACTTTGTACTTATAATTTCCTTGTATGTAACGTACCATGGGTAACAGAAATCGCTTGCAAGCCGCGCCCCGTCACAACATTTACTCTATTATAAATGTAGACGTAGACGTTTCTCTGTCTACGAATATAGAGCACAGGGGAAAAACAAGGCGCCAGTGACATCGATTTTAACTAATAATGCCATCTAGTGGCATTTGTGTGTACCTATCATTCTGCAAAATAAGTAAACGTTTTTTTTGATAGCTGGGGGCTTACCATCAGCAAATAAGAAACCGTTCAGTTCAAAAGCAGGCCTTAAACAGGACTGCTTAAGGCCTTCTTTCATACTAACCGTTGAGGTCATAGTACGAAAAAGTAAGGCATTTCAATATAAGCCCTGCTATAAGAGCTCATAGTAAGGCCCCTGTACAACTACGTCAAACCTAACCTCCATACATAGCAACTCAGCGACGCGACGCGCATCTAAGGAGCGCGCTTCCAGTAGGCGCACATTATCTTGAAACCCGTCGAATTCAATTTTCAGTAAGAACGCGTAATTTTTCGGTCAAAATTTTTTTTTTTTTTTCAAAACCAAATATTTTTTTTTTCAAACCAACTTTTCCAAAATATTTTTACATAAAGGGTTAAAGCCCTTCGAATTCCGCGTCTTTTGAGCTCTCATGTACGTCCTCATGGCCGCACGCGAGCAGCCCGCCGCGTGATATCGCACCTCGCGCCGCGCAAAACTCTCGGCTAAGGGCACCTCTACTGCCTCAACATTGAAAAAGTGTAATGACCCAAAATGTGCCTTGGTTCAATACTGAGGTGCTTTTTTTTCATATTTTTGAAATTCGTCCCCGTTCTCGAGATGTCGGAAATATTCTATAAAAACACGATTTTTCAGTCGAAAAAAGTAGGTTTTATTCGAATTCCAAAAAAGTTTTTGACTTTTCCAAAATATTTTTTACATCTTCTCAAAGTCCTTTAAATTCCGCGTCTTTTGAGCCCTCATACCATACATCCTCGTGGCCCTAAACCACAGAATATATAATAGTACCCTAAACCTCAGGGTATCACGGGCGAGCCGCACTTTCAGCGAAAATGGGGGCCTACTGGAGCGGACAAAAAAACATTTTCAATGTTAACGGCCGTGTAGGGCGAATTTTGCGAGTTTCATTCAATAATCTTCTAATTTTGCCTATATTTAGTGAAAATACTATACTATAGGTACTATTGCTAGCTCGATAACAATATCAGGGAATATCGTCGCCAACTTTTTAAACGAATAACAACTGTTGCCCATAACAAGTTCAACGCAGAATGTCTTCTTTTGTGTTGCTTTGGAGTACAAGAATGTATGTATACTTAGGTATGTACTTGATTAGTTTTCCTTGATCTAACTACTTGTTTTTGCAGTTGGTCTAGATGGTGCGGGTAAAACAACTATACTATATAAGTTAAAATTGGGCGACGAGATCTTCACTACAATACCGACTATCGGTTTTAATGTGGAAACAGTGGAGTACAAAAACATAAGTTTTACGATATGGGACATCTGCGCCCAGCATGGGTACAGAGGGTTTTGGCATCACTACTACCAGAATACGCACGGAGTTATCTTCATCGTGGACTCAAGTGACAGAGATAGACTAGATGAAGCCAAGTGTGAACTTGGAATCATAGTAAGCGATACCATTACAATATCTTGCCTTGTTTTTATAGATTTCTGTCCAATCTCGAGCTAGATTTTAACATTTTGGTAAACTTTTCAAAAAAGTAGGTATATACCTAGTTAATTTGATGCTTTGTTATTTCCAGATGCAAAATGAATTATTGCGGGATGCTGTGTTTTTAGTATTTGCAAATAAACAAGACATGCCAAATGCAATGACTGTAGATGAGATCACAAATGCACTTTGCTTGAACAACAGAAATCGTTGTGTAAGACATTTCATATTTGCCTAGTATAGTCAAGAGTGTTTTGATATATCGTTGGTGTTAGCTGCTTCTTTTTATTCTATTTCATCATTCAAGTTTAAATTTTATAAATTGCACCAAGAATTATCATGATACACATGATGATTCATGATGAAGGTACTTACCTAATCATTGAAATTGCGTTTGTCATCAGATTATTTTTAATTATTGCTTTAGATTGTGCTAACAATAATATTGGGAAAACATACATAAGTAGGTACTTTGTATTTTAGTTTGGGTTTGTATTTCTTAGTAGGTAATTTACAAATCTCGATACTAAATTTGAACACAATGCAAAGTCAACTAATGTTCATTGTTTTATGTTCCCAGTGTCATATCCAGCCTACATGTGCCACAAAAGGCCAGGGGCTCTACGAGGGACTAGACTGGCTCTCAAATGAATTGGTGAAGAAGTGAGACACAACACAACATAACAAACAGTTGTTGGGAATAAAAATGTACAGTCCCATATTGACTGATGAATTCCAACACAATTGCGACTTGTCAACAATATTTATTAAATACAAAAGACTTAAAAACTCTCGAAGTGCCTAATATTAAAGTTTCTTTATTTCTCGATAGATTTTGGGCGCGTTATGGCAAAGTATGTTGCTGATAAAACGATGAAAGGAAGAAGTGAAAATGTACAAATTGATAGTTGCATTTATTTATGTGTATATCTAAAAATATGTATAAAGTTTATAACTTTGTCACTTTGTTGTAGTTGTCATTTGTCTTAATAACTTTCATTCAAAGATATTCCTTAAAAGTCATCAGATTTCATCATTTTAATATTATAACTAGGTAGTCTTTTATACTTAGTTTATGGTTCTGATTTTTTGGAAGTGGTTCTTTTTTTGTGAAATGCAGTGCATTTACATCGACCTCTTTTCATTTCAAAACGTCATCATTGTCTATGGTGAGCTAACGACATCTTACGACATTTACCTACATACAATTTTTTATTCTATTCGAATTGTAGAAAACCACATGGCTATTATGGGCCAGCGGGTCTACCGGCTAAAAACAATGAAGTTAATGTTAACTGTAAGTACGTAATACATTGCTACTTTGTTTTGGCACAAATAAAAACTTACCAAAGAAAAGAAGCAATGTATCACATACTTACAGTTAACATCAACTTCATTATTTTTAGCCGGTAGACCCGCAGGTGTGTTCCATCGTCAGACCTTGGACACCATTTACCGTCACGAGTACTTGTCAAGACGAATCAAACTAGCTCAAACTCGATGGGATTGCATGGTTTTATTACAGAGTTTCTGTGTCTTTCTTCCGGCCCCATCATCGGATTAGCTCAATGACACCATAATATTCAAAATCAAATCAAAATCAAAAAATCATTTATTCAGTCTAGGCTGTTACAAGCACTTGTGAATGTCAAAGAAGCTACGCCATCGGTTCGCAAACCCTGAGCGGGAGACCTTGTAACGAGAAGAACCGGCAAGAAACTCGTCAAGGGCTGCTTTTTTCTCCCTCTATATTTCATACAGAGTCGTCAACATTGAAAAATGAGCTCCACATTTAAAGTGAGGTCATTTTCCATCACAATAATTAACAAAATTTTGTACACAATGGGTAGGTAGGTTGAAATTAAATACCTACTACATATCGGATAGGTAATTGTGAGAGTAAATAACTTTCAACTAGTTGAGAAATCAGTAATCACTATGTCTGCTACTCGAAAGTGCACCTAAGTAGGCAAAATTTACCAAAAAATACTTGAGACAAGACATAAAAAATAACAATAAAAAACGCAATTCTTACAATTCAATATGCGTTAAGATAGGTACTCAGAAGCAGACCCATTCCCACTGGCAGCACCCGTTCACGAGCATGACGCGTGGACCAGCCATCGCTTCGCTCAACCATATTGCATTGTTTACCCCAGTTTTGATCTATGTTCAAAGTTTCAAGTCTCTAGCTCATGGGTAAGCTAGTATAAAATGGTTTGCATGGACAAACAAATAAACAAGAAAACAACTTAATAAAAATGTGATAAACCTGCAGCAATGACGAATGTCGTCCAGACAAAAGCGACATTGCTTGAGACCCCAAATAAACCACCCCGGCCCAGAAGCTCATTTTCAATCTATCGCATAATGGGATGAAACCACATTGGCAAGCAAGATAGCCATTAGCTTTTCCTTAAAATTTACTCTATGGCGATCGATGACTCAAAGATTTGTCTGGCAGAGAATGCACCCATTATATCACTACGACTAGTGATGGGACTCAAATCACAATTGATTCGAATCACGTCAATCCAAGCTATCGAGCTAAGATACTCATTCGAATCGTCGAATGTGTATATGCTGATTCGAATCACCGTTGGATTTCGAATCAGTTTTTTTATTCGAATCTTTGATGGCGTAACAAACTATTACTATTAACATTGAGTTGTTTTTGTTTTATATACTATTAATGAGTACATTGCTTGTATGTGCCTATAATTTATATTACTTATCTACCTACCTATTAAAACTTTCTAAGATATTTAATTTTGTTAAGTTTCGAATCATCACACTTATTCGAATCGTCACTTGATTCGAATCATTATATCGATTCGAATCATCGTCAAATTTGAGTCGACGATTCGAACCACTTACGAGTGATTCGAATCGATTCAAATACATTTTTTTGATTCGAGTCCCATCATTAAGTACGAAACTATCGAGGTCGAGACCTACCTAGCAAAGTTCACATATTTGTTTTTGTTTTGATTTATTCTTTATTATTAACATTTTTGATCTAAAGAATATTACAAAAATATAATAAAAAAACATAAACTCATTCAACGATTTGATAATTTCATTTTTAGTATAAATACCTTCTGTATTAGGTAGTGTAGGTATATTATTTAGGTAGTAAAATCGGCTCAGCCAAACGTGAGATAACCGCGGAGAAACGTACATTCATATACAAACTGAATACCTCCTTTTTTTGAAGTCAGCCTGCCTAGCATGACCGTTTTATATCGCGTGATATAGCGTTTTATCACGTTTAACTGTCAAAAAGACAAAGGAATTTGACAGTTGAGTGTCGTTAAAATGCTATATCACGCGATATAAATCAGTCATGCTAGGCAGGCTGTTAAAAAGACTACACAAAGGTATCCCTCTCCCAACAAAAACAATCATCTAATTCGGTTCATAAATAACAAAGTCGTCAAGGTAGTTGATGTAAAGTCATAGTATTTTCGGGATTACTTGAAAACTACTGACCCGATTTGAAAAAAAAAAATGGAACCATCTCGCAAGAAAACTCAATCGAACAACAAAATAATCATCAAAATCCGTCCATAAATGTCGAAGATACGCGCGAATAACGATAAAAAAAGTATACAATCGAATTGAGAACCTCCTCCTTTTGATGAAGTCGGTTAAAATCTTGTTCAGCTAGGTGATTGCGTAAAGTCAATCGTATTCATTTGACAGTTCATATTATATGTCATCCCATACAAATTGCAGTCGATGGAATACGATATGAACTGTCAAATGAATACGATTACCTTACGCAATTCCACCCCAGATTAGCGTTGAAAATGACACGTACCTACTTAGCTACCTACATATACCTCCTATTTACCTAGCTATGTATTTTTACAGCTACAAGAACATTCGTTTAACAACTGTATGATCGTAAAGCTGTGATATCGGATCCGACATTCTGGGGGCTTACCATCAGCAAATAAGAAACCGTTCAGTTCAAAAGCAGGCCCGTAACAGGACTGCTTAAGGCCAGCTTTCATACTAACCGTTGAGGTCATAGTACGAAAAAGTAAGGCAGTTCAATATAAGCCCTGCTATAAGAGCTCATAGTAAGGCCCCAGGACGGTCTAATTGGCGACTGAATTTCTCGTCCTAAATCGGACACTAAATTCCGGGTCCGACATTCAGGGGGCTTACCATCAGCAAATAAGAAACCATTCAGTTCAAAAGCAGGCCGTAAAAAAGACTGCTTAAGGCCTGCTTTCATACTAACCGTTGAGATCATGGTACGAAAAAGTAAGGCCGTTCAATATAAGTCCTGCTATAAGAGCTCATAGTAAGGCCCCAGGGGGCTTACCATCAGCAAATAAGAAACCGTTCAGTTCAAAAGCAGGCCTTAAACAGGACTGTTTAAGGCCAGCTTTCATACTAACCGTTGAGGTCATAGTACGAAAAAGTAATGCAGTTCAATATAAGCCCTGCTATAATAGCTTATAGTAAGGCCCCAGGGTCATGGTGTAATAAGCGCTTTAGTGGTTCCGCATCGATGTTTCAAAAAATTGCCACGAGTGGGCGCTCTTTTTGTTGATTGTTCTTCTTTCTTTACTTTAGTCTTTGTGAGTTTGCTGTCATGCGTCGTCATAGAAACGTATTATTTTAGAAAACTTTTAATTTTTTGGCCGGATTCGACAATTCGACATGGAGATTTATGAAGGTAAGTTTTGTGTCTTATTATTTGATTGTTTAAGTAATTCCTGACAAGGCTACGACAGTCATAATTTCACCGCTTTAAAGTTATAAATCAAAATAATAACAGGTTCGCCCGCACTTCGCAAAGTGAAGGTCCTTTTGGATCCTGTGCGAAATGTCATTCGTTTTAAATAATTAGCAAAATAATCCTGGTTTTGTAATGTATTTAGGTACCTTGTATATTTTAGAAATTTCGAATAAGCTGTATTTTTTTACCCATTGTTTTAAAACTAAATTAAGTTTGCTAACTTATTTACTTGGTTTTTGAATCTGTATTTTACCCATTGTTCTAAAACTAAATTAAGATTGCTATCTTACCTAGGTATTTAAACTTAAAATAAAATTTTGTTTGAACTAAGTAGGTACATACTTTATACATCAATGTAGGTATATTATGAATGACCTACCGATAGAAGTAACTATAAGTACAAATTAATCTTACTGTTTAAATTTGAGATTTTAGCATTCTCAATGCTATTTTTATACCGAGTTAAGTGACTCCGGAGCTCAGTCGGCTGGCATTATACTGGAGTTCCAAAGGTTTTGGGTTTGATTCCCGCTTGAGACGATCCTGCTGATGAGTCAAATTATTTCTGGTATATTATTTAGTAAAAGCAGGCGTCCCTCAAGGCTCGGTATTGGGACCTGTTCTGTATACGGTGTACACTTCTGACCTACCCACTTCAGACGATGTAGTGACGGCAACATATGCGGACGATACAGCATTGCTTTCGTGCAGTGCAGATCCTAACACAGCTTCAAATAATCTCCAAGAGCACCTAAATACCATTGATACCTGGTTCAAAAAATGGAGAATAAAAGCTAGTGCTACTAAGTCTACCCATATAACATTTACTCTAAAGAAACCAGACTGCCCCCCAGTTAAACTTGATGGTACTACCCTACCTCACCAAACAACAGTTAAGTACTTGGGAATGCATCTGGACAGAAGATTAACATGGAGAGATCACATAAAAGCCAAAAGAGATCAAGCAAACAAAAAACTAAAAGAAATGAATTGGCTTGTTGGAAGACAATCAGCTCTCAGCTTGGAGAATAAGATTCTTATCTATAAAGCCATAATCAAACCCATATGGACATACGGAATGCAACTCTGGGGTTCTGCAAGTCACTCCAACATAGAAATACTTCAACGATTTCAAAATGCAGCCATTAAAATTCTATGCAATGCACCTTGGTTCACAAAAAATGTAGAAGTGCACGAATACCTAGAGATACCATACATCAAAGACGAAATAAGCAAATCATGTGAAAACTACGTCCAACGACTTGGGAGTCATAAAAACCAACTAGCTACAGCCCTACTTGACACCAGTCAAACCATAAAGCGACTGAAGAGAACACCACTGGCCACCATTTGACTGGGGTCATTTTTATGTGGGGGACATCATGTCGTTGGATGTGAAGTCCTAAAATCCCTGATTGCAACCAATTTGATTATAGCCTAAAGGCTGATCGCAGATGGAGAAAGGAGAAAAAAAAAAAAAAAAAAAAAAAAAAAAAAAAATTTAGTATTTATCTTACGGGTTCAGTGCCTGTTTAAATGACCCACCTCCCTAAGAGTACATATTTCTATTATTATAATTATCTAGGTAGGTAAGGTGGGTAGGTTAGGTAGGTATAAGTAAATTCCAGTGTATTATTTATTAGGTACCTATACTATTTAGACTTATTCAGTATTTACATCATGGGTATGATTTTATCAATTACCTAATAATTGCATTTCAGGGACCGAATAAATAATATTTGTTCCTAAAATAGTAGATCTGTCACCTAAATTGATTGACCAACTAATATTAACACTAATTTAAACATTGCAGTTAGAACTAATATAAAGAAAAAACATAGCGGAAAAAAGAGAAATTTTATTACTGCAGCTGGTTTTGATTTAAAGCAGCCTGCTCTGAGCAGGGGTTCCCAACCTTATACCCTATTTTTTTCCTTATAACCCGAAAAAAAACTGAATTTTGTATTCGTTGAAGTCGGTCTAAGGATTGTCAAAGTGCATAGCCCGCCAACTTGACTCCGCCCCTGTTAGGTATTTTTTCTTTGAACTAAGGAACTGATTTATTTAATAAGTGACAGACCTATTATTTTAATGATTGAACAAATAAAATGATACTAATAGTTTGTTGATTAGATTTTAGAGGACGGATCTTATATTCAGGCTATAGATAAAAGTGATCAAACTATTATTTAAGATACTTATTTATGTTAATCTGATGATTTATATTTAGATGACTTGGGGATAGATATTATTATTAGGGTATTGCAGATTAGTGACACATCTAAACTTAGGTGACAGAAAATATTGTTCCCTTACATTATTACATTAGGTAGACTTGGTAAACTTGAGCCAGTTAGATGGATGTGTAGGTAGAACAAGTAATTTAGGGAAGGAACTTTATTTTCGATTCAGTGATTGTAATAACACTACCTAAACTAATATTTTAATACCTACTCTAGACGTACATACACTAACCTAAATCCCATTTAAGGATTTCTGAAGACTGGTTCAAAATGACCACTATCAAATATAAGCCAAATAATACAATTATTTATCAATAGAACTAATGGCATCAGAATCGCGCATGACCTAGCAAAAATCGACACACTCACAGCAAATTGTATAAAATTAGGTATCACCCTGTACATTTTATGGGCACTTAGGTTTCAATTATCGTGTCGTGTAGTCTGTCTGATAGTGCTAGTCATTGTTCAATTACAATTCCAACGTAAGGCCAGCAAAACAAATATGGTGGTTGCTTGTCTATGTTTTATCGCGCTTATTTCTATGGGTTGTAAATATGCAATGGCGCGCAATAGGCTAGAATTACGTCATGGCGTCTCGACAAAATTGTTGCCTGAGCTGAGTTAGGTCGTTTTAGCGAGTTGTAGAACAATCACGTTACATTACAGTTAGGTAGGTAGGTACCTATTTGTGGAATCCAAAGTAGCGTTCTGTTCACGATAAATACAAGTAAGAAATTCATAAAGTTATTATTCTTTATTGTTTCTCATAAAGCTGTTATTTCTTACGTCTTCCTCGAAAGGTGTTGTGACTTATTTCCACCCCAGTCCATCAGGTTAAGTTACTAGGGGTACCTATCAAAATATGTTCATAAACTATTTACACACTAACTTGGTAGAGTTCCGTATAATATACCTTACAAAAAATTCACAACACCATCCAAAAATCTATAGTTTTTATTTTTAAAGATGCTTGCTTTAAATCCAATAAAGTTAGCGCTCTTAGGCGAGGCCAGTTCACGATCTGATAAAAAGATTGATTTTTGAGCTTCTATAATGTCAAGAACTGATGCAGAATTCTACTTCACAAAAATGACTGTAGACTGAAAAAAGAAACAAAAAAACCACAATAACCGAACAGAATATTGAAAAATGGTTCAGCAAATCTGTAAAAAAATCCTGAATACACCTTAAAAACTTATAAAAAGAAACTTCCAATCGTCAGATTTCGTAATTTTCAACGACATCGACAGTCATATGATTTTTTCATGCAAAAAGGATAGCTTTTTTACCCGACTGCGGGTTATGTTTTTCGCGCGTATCTTGTAAGTATATGTTTGTATGTATGTATGTTTGTATGTAATATTCTTTATTACCTCATATCTTTTTATTGATCTAACACAATAACCGACTAGATTTTTAATAAATAATCCAGTATTCCAGAAATCAATAAAAATTGTACTTATAAAATTTCGTCAAATTGGATTTACCAATAACCAGTGGAGCGATAGGTTTAGGAGTTTTAATACCGCAAAGTATTATAATAAATTATCTCTAGTAAAACGCAACAAAACCTGTCGCAGGAACAGAAGGAGCAATCTTGTCTCATTTTAAGTAGCCTTGGTCAAAAATTTCATGCACTAACTGACTAGTTACCAGTGGCGAAGGGTCCATACAAGCTGATTCCCATCGGCTTACCTTTTAGAAATCCCACCCCACTGATTCGCCATAATTTCACCCCTCGCCACTGCTAGGTAGGTACTTACTTATTTGATTTGTAGCTTAGGTATGGGTCATGTGTCGAAACAATCATTCATAGAAAAAAAACGATAAATAAAAATAAATACAGTTATTGGTTCCCCCAATTTTGGCAATTAACGTGGCAGCAACATTCTTCGGTAACTTTCGAATTTTACAATCCTTTTCATGCAACGAAGAAGCCCATTACCTAAGTAAAACCATATTTTTTGTTTTAATATAAATAATAAACAGAACACTTTGATTGTTACGATCATTTCTTTTTTAACCCGGTTGAGATTGAAGTAATGATGTAGATAGGTGGATTCATAATACCTATGTCTATTCATGACGGATTTTACAGATTGAGTATCTTGTACTTTTCTTCTGCGTATAGACACGGTGGTTTTTAGGTTGACCATCTGACAGGCATTTGCCGGATTTGGTTGGTGGTAGGGTTTATTTCAAGTCCGTCTGGCTAGCTACCACCATCTTACCTGAGTCTGACGCCTTTTTAAAAACAATTTAAAAATTGTGTTCCGGCAGTTAGAGGCTAGATAGCCAGTTCCTCAGGACCACTTAACATCAGGTGAGGTGAAGGCCAAGCGATGATAGGCATTTTACGGTTAAATCGGGAGTACGACCGGCGCTAAGCTGAGACATGCATTTTTGAATTTTTTGTAAGGTCGAATATTTGCTCCAATCACGCAAGCCCTAGCCTAAAGGATGAAACCACAGTACACAAGATAGTTGATGAAACTGAATAAAAATCGCGCGTTTTTTTACTAAAAACAGGCATTATTTTTTAAAAATCGGGCATTTTATGCATCCTAGAAAGGCATCCACTCTTGCATTGATGATAACATTGGTAACCCTATCCGCGTCCGCTTATCGGCTATTTGTTTGATAATCCATCGCTCTTATTGTCAGTCCCTCAGATCACAAACTGTTTAAGATCGCCCAAAAATATTTCAAATAGGTACCTAATATAATTTTTTTAATTTTTTGTGCTTTATCAGCATTTAGGTGAGGTGTTATTTTTCAACTTTTGATTATTTAATAGAAGCGAAGCAGAACTTACTTATAGCTTGAAAATATCACACGCTGAAGTTAATTTAAAAAAAAACACCATGACTTATCAAGTTCATGCCAGATAAAAACAAGATTTTAATACTGATCAAAACTAACACTGCATGCAAATAACTAATTCATAATCGTAGCGAAAATCTGTATTTCAATATTTTCGGTTCAATTAACTGGGTAATTGCTTTTGATTGTCTAACAAACTATCTCGCTGTCAATATTTTACGCATTTTATCGGACAATCTTATTTTGACGCGTTTTAATATAATGCAACTAAGCAATGTGAATTTTGCTTGTCATTGTTACGCCGATAGCAACTTTCAATTTGCTTTCCGATTCCAGATTATGCTCCATAATGTCTCACTTTACCTTTTTGTTTAGCTGAACTAATCGTCATACAATGAGTAATCTATCGACATCATCTAAAGTCCGTTGCACTTCACAATCTGCTTGGACTACAACAGCTAGATGATGATAATCTAATTTCTCGTGTACTATTCATAAATCACGTGAAAGCTGTATCCATTCATTCCTATCTTTAAATCCGTTATATCATCATGTAGAAATTAGTAGCTTCAAATATGTTTAGAAGACCATCAAATATTTGTGTGTAGGCTTGAACGCCCACTCGCTGCGAAACCGAATGACATTGGTCATCGTAAACACTCATATTATTACCTGTTCAACTTTGAAGGCCATTGAACGGAACACGTCTTTAACATGAATGGAATCGTCAGTCATGCACATATCGAGAAATGCAAGCTTAATTTGAATTACCTACACAGCTTTCTACCAAAATCCAATAGGTACTTAACGTAAGCTACATAAACTTTTACTTTAACTTCAGAGTAGGTTGCTTATAGAAAAACTACCTAGTCATTCGAGTTACGATTAGTTAATAAGCCTATTAGGTTCTTATGAGTATTTGCATCTGCGTTTATTTGCACCTGAACAACACATTTGCTGATCATTGAAGGATTCGCGTTAATTTTTGATACACTCAACCATACTTGTCTTCAATCAGCCAGACATAATCAGGGCATAAGTAGCATCCTTTGTTTCATAATGTAGACAAAAGATAAGTATGTAATTGATAGTAGGTGCTATAAACCCTTTTCTTTCTTAGAACCTACATTATGTATACGTGTCTGTCGAAGCTATTTAAAACAAATGTAGGCCGAAGAGCTAGCACAAAATAAACGCATTAAAGCATTAAGTAGATCAGAAGGAAATTAGTATCATCAATCACTCCCTTTCTTTGTAGCCCTTCAAGACATGCTTTCAATATATTTTTGGCTTCCTAGCTTCTTAATTTTGTGCATAGCAATCAGTTAACTTACGAGTATTTGTGGAGTGCGCAGCCTGCATACAATATTTTTTAAAGGTTGTTTATAATCGTGTAAATTCCTAATATTAATGACATCTACGGATAGGACGTATTACGTTTGGTCAGCCATTCCCAAAGTGAAAGGTTTTTATAGATCTACCTTTAGTCAGAACAACTTTTAAGTTGTCTCTTTTCCTTTAAAAAGTTATAAATGCTTTTGGCATTCGAAACACATTTCGCAATTGCAGCTTTAGGATGAGGTAACATTTAATCGAAGTCACGTCTCCATTTATTACTCTTCACACAACACAAACTAGTCTTACTCCTATCCTAACCTAACCCTATTGAATTACTAACAAAGATGTCTCGTGTCTGCTGGTTAGGTCGTGTCGTGTTGTTCCATGTTGCATAATAGCTGGTTTACATTATCTTAGTCTTTAGTAGAGTGCTTTAGTTGAAACATGTAAACGATCGTCTTATGACTAAAGAGAGTAAAGCTACTGTTACACATGCGCTAAAATAGCATGCTTAAAACCGTGCTATTGAGTATGCTCAATACGCGCATGCTTATGAGCAGTTTACATTTGCTAGCAATAGGCATGCTAGTTTTAAGTATGCTCCTGAATAAGCATGCTCAAAGCAAACATTCAAATACACATGCCATTTTATAGCGTGCTTCCTCGCTCTCTGTCAGTTCAAATAATCAAACAGCTATCCGTATGGTAGTCCGGTCGTGGGAATTAAATTTCATAAAAAAGTTTTGATAATACTAAAAGTTTTAATTTTTGACGAGTGTATAGATTATGTGCATTGTGAGCTATTTTTGAAAAGTTAGAAGTTTTATGCCGGTGCTTTAGGTATAGTTTAGGTATTTCGTAATATTTCGTTATATTTCGTTTAACTTCATAAATATAGAATTAAAGTTTGAAATGTTGATTGTTTCATAATAAGAACTATGTTATCATCATGTTGTAAAAAAATTAGAAAGTTAATATATGCGTAACTGCCTAAATCACAAAATCACTCTTTTGTGTTCGAATAAAATTTTAAAATTTCTGAAATCTTATTTTAAGACTTTCAGTGGTTAGATATAGCTGTTGAACAAAGTTTAGAAAGTTAAGTGGTGTGCTTCTTTGATAAATTCATTTTTCTTTCATAATATACGCAATAATGAATTAAAAATCGATCAGATGGCTCTTACATGACCTCTTCAATGCGCTTATATGCCACACAAAAAATTAGAAAAATACATACAGTGGATTTTGTTTAATTACAGATAAATTGTTGTCGCTACAGGCCGCCCGCGCCGCGCCGTTACGCCGGCGCGGCGGCCAGCTACTATGCCCGCTCGCGCCATATGAATAAATTAATTAGGTGGCGATACTGGCGATTGATCTGTAACATTTCGGCGTAACGTAACATTACGGCTACTTAAGACGTGTCGACTCCTATCTGACCTATCTCTTATCCCGATATTTTTATAATTCCACTAGCGGCCACCCGCGACTTCGTCTGCGTGGACAGTTTTTGCTATCCCTCGCGAACAATACTTTTTTCGGGATAAAACCCTATGTCCTTTTCTATACCCCTGGCAACGTGTATGTAAAATTTCATTGTAATCGATTCAGTAGTCATGACGTGAAGGCGTAAAAAAACAAACAAACGGACTTTGGCATTTATAATATTAGTAAGGATAGTGCAACTCTAACCTACCTAGCTCTAACTAACGTACCTACCTAATTTATACAACTGCCACGTATATTATGTAGGCCCTAAAAGACGACAGTAATTTTATGAAATGAGCACAGTAGGTACATAGAACAATAATCCTTTATTTACAATACATAGTTTTAGTAATTTTGCTTAAACAATATTTAATTAATATTTGCGAAGGTTTGTCCCCAACAATGTCTAAAAAATCAGGGCTCCTGCGTGACCATTAATAATTGGTGATGGTATTAGCATGAAGGTCCTATCTAGCGTCGTTAGTATTGCCCCTTGTCTAACTTTACGTACGTTTTGTCATTCAATGTCTTTCTAGCGATAGCTCTCGAGGAGTGTGTGTGGGTCTATTGTTGTTCTGCTGTGTTACGTCGGAAATCACGATAAGTTCATGGATTATTTTATTATTATTACGTTAAGATATTAACTTTAATATCGGAATTTAAGATCAAGTTGAAATAGTTGTTTGATATGCAATGTTTACTTACTTATTTGTACTTTTATCGATGTTTTCCATCACGTTACTGGTAACATCAGAGAAATATCTGGTAACATCAGAGATTTTATGTACTTGTGCTTATATCTTCTAATTAATATTTCCGATGGTTTGTCCCCAACAATGTCTAAAAAATCAGGGCTCCTGCGTGACCGTTAATAATTGGTGATGGTATTACCATAAAGGTCCTATCTAGCGTCGTTAGAATTGCCCCTTGTCTAACTTTACGTACGTTTTGTCATTCAATGTCTTTCTAGCGATAGCTCTCGAGGGGTGTGTGTGGGTTTATTGTGGTTCTGTTGTGTTACGTCGGAAATCACGATAAGTTCATGGATTATTTTATTATTATTATGTTATAATACTAACTTTAATATCGGAATTTAAGATCAAGTTGAAATAGTTGTTCGATATGCAATGTTTACTTACTTATTTGTACTTTTATCAATATTTTCCATCGCGTTACCGGTAACACCAGAGAAATATCTGGTAACACCAGAGAATTTATGAACTGTACGTATATATATATAATATAATCAACCGATTACTTCACTGTAGTGAAGTAAATTAATGGTTGGTTTTACATTTACAATTTACATTTACACTCATTATCATCATCTTATCTTCTGTGTAAAAAACCTCCTCCAAGAATCTCCACAACAATCGGTCCTGCGTTGCCCGTGTAGCAGCACCTACCTATACGCCGCTCATTACCATACCAACACACGATTGCCACAAGATTCATCACCGTGTGACTAGATGGCGCTAATGTCGAATAAACACAAAGATTAGTAAGGAATAGCGTCTCGTAGTATGGAGAATAATTATGGAGAAACCTAAATCTCGCTAACGACGTTTAGTCAGCGACGCAGCATATATACAACTGCCAACCATCATCGGTTGGACTAATACCACCAAGCCCGGAGGAAGATCTTCCATTTGGCGTTCCTACTAGTGGTCACCTCTCTCCATACCTACCATACCTACTTCATTCACTACACCGGTGACCCCAACGGAGCACATCAAGCACCTTCAGCAAGCAACGCAGCGCAGCCATCACTCCCCATACCTTATCCCAGCATCCGCAGCAGTCACACTGCAAGCAGAAGCACAGCAAGCCAGGCCTTCAAGGTTCCATCGCAGCATCATTGACGACGCTTTCTTGGACCTTCGGCAACTCTCGATGGCATTATCCCGACCTGGTCTTCGCAGCCCACTACTGGAGCATCACTGGGCCCTCACTCCGGCGTGGCAGCTCTGCGCACCACACCAGCAGCTCGGACCCACCGTCACTCAACGGAAGTGTCCGATCTACCCAGTTTTGTATTCTTATCCTCATAGTTCATGAACACCAACTCTTAGCAGATACTCTTCGGTGCTCTGTGCAACCTGGAGCCCAATCGCGGTAATTCTGAACGATAAAACAAAAACGTAACGTTGTCATTTAGGTTATATTTAGGTACCTAAAAATCTTTGGTTTAGCTTCATAATTTTCACTTAAATTGTCCTAGATTGTAATCCTAGACTCCTCAGGCAGAGTATTCAACAACAAAACTAAAGCGAGTATTGAAACGGTAACGATTTAGTTTTGGTTTTATCGTTGAAAATTAGCGCGATTAGGCCCCTGGTCATGGTCTAATGGTGCCTTCTTGGGAACCGGCTTGTTTGGAAGGTTGGAAGTCATCGAATCTGCGAGGGAATAGAAATTCCCGATCTCCTTCAGACTTATTATTTAACTCTATCATGTTCATCTCATTCCCACACTTTGGGGAGCACTACTGAGATATTAAAACATTATTTCCTAGTATTTTAAGGTCTTGACTATAAGAATTACATCATTAGCAAAATGATGGCATCCTAGGTGCTCGCCATTGATGCTGATGCCGAATTAATTCCAGTCCAGAAACCTAAAAAGATACATTACGGCTCCTTGTCTTGTTGTTATCTAGCTGCAGTTTGATGAGGTTTAAGCAGGGGGGTATCACTCCGCGCTTAAACTTTTATATTAGCCTACTGCTCGCGGCCCACTCCAAGAGGGCCATTGTCGAGGGATATCACCGCGCCGACCGAAACGCGCGGCGTGTGCAGTGCAAGCGACGAGAGCGCAGCGCGTGAACGTCACGAACGAAACGAGTCAGTCAAGCGCCGAATGCGATACTGCATGCACTTCGTTTTTGATACTTAATTACTAACGTAACGTTTGTATACATATTTACTTACTTAGTTGTATCGAAGTTCGAAATATGGCACCAGTAAAGAAAAAAAGCTAAAAAATACTATTTTTTTTTCACCCATCCCATAATCGACCCTTGCAAAAGTTGCTTAACCTCCGCAATCGTTGGGCCAGGCGCTATACCACTGCGCCACCGAGCTTCTCTAACTACTTAGAAATACTTATTATTTATGCTCTTTAAATATGCTCAGCTCACCTATTAGGTAGATTTGTTTTATTTTATAAGTAGGTACCTATTAGTAATTTCATTGTTTATTCATGGGCATAACGAATGTTTTCTATGATATCAGTAACTAGCGAGTAGCAACCCCGAGATGTGTCGGTTGAGACAGAGCTATGCGACAGAAAGAGACGCCTCTCTTTCTTCTTCGTAGGTGCATATAATTTTATCCACGCAGCGTTGTGCAGTTTGAAATTGTACTTTATTGCCGTGCAGCGAGAGTAGCTTATTATTTGATGGTCCTCGCGGGGACCGACTTCTGTACGTTAGTACTATTAAATATCTGTGGTTTAAGCTCTGATTTTAAAATAGAATCAAATATGAATATAGTCGAGTTTTCAGCAATTTTAAAAATATACCATGTGCCCAGTCATTAAGTGCACAAATGAAAGGACGTGAAATCAAGCTCAAACTTATCGTTAAAAAAATAATACGATGTTTTTTATAAAGGTTACAGGTAGGTTTTGCCGAAAAAATCACTTAAATTGTAAAAAAAATATACATACATGGGACATAGCGACAATATGTTATGTTAAATTGTGTTTTCGCTATGTTCCTGTTATGATTTGTGATCTGGTTAAGTTAATATAACTTCGTGTCTAGTTTTATAGCTTAGATTAATGGATGAATCACTACATATTATAAAACAAAGTCCCTCGCCGCGTCTGTCTGTCTGTCTGTCTGTTCGCGATAAACTCAAAAACTATAAAAACGGATTTTCATGCGGCGTTTTCACTAAATGATGGAATGATTCCTGAGGAAGGATTAAGTGTATTATAAGTTGAGGTTTTATAGAAATTGGTAGAAATATCACGATGATTGTTGAAGAGGTCGGCAAAAATTAAGCCGACTTGGAGCTTGCATTGAAAACGCTGCTCTAACCTTTAGAGCTATAACAAAATAATTTATGATGAAATTATTCCTATTTTATAGATCTACAAAAAATTCCGTGATGATATACATCTTTTAAAAATAACTAACTTTACCAATTTATATCTTCCTAAAAAAATTATCAAGTTCAACGCGGTAATTTGGAAAGCTATTTAGAAGGATAAAGTACTAATCCTTATCAAATTAAATACGTTAGTTACCTTAAGCATTTTATGCACATTATTTTAGCCTTTAACACCATACCATTTAAATGAATATCGTAGGAGTCATCGCAAAAAATTAACACGCGCAAATATAAATCAAACGCGTCTCTTATACCGACAACGGGACGGGACGAACGGGAGAGAAAAAGACTTTAGAGCAAATGGAGGTGAGGACTGTTAGGTATTATTTTGTTATCTTTTTGGGTGTTGTTGGAAGGTTGCATTTAGCAAAAAAAGAAGGAACCGAAGCGAAGCAAGGACAGGTCGCTAGTTACAATATAATATTCTCAAATTCTTTCTTTTTCTCCGGAGTTACTATATATTGTTCTCTAGTGTTACCCTGGTGTCCCCCTTGTAAACAATACAGTGAACGTAATTATAAAGAAAAGAAAAGTACTGCCTGACATAGAAGTAAGTTTCAAGTGGCTGTTTAATATCAAATTATTTTAAAGTTTAAGAAAGAAGAAGAAAAATAATTTATTGACCGCAAAACAAAAGAAAACAATGTACCTACATAAACTTAGGACTAATTATAGTGCGGCCAACTAGGCCCCAACCTCAGCAATGCTACAGAGGCAAACCTGAGTATGCCACTGCAACGCTGGTATTCTGGAGGAGCCTACTTGGTGACGACAGCGAACAGACAAACAAAAATTATAATTTAATAACAATTCAGAAGACAATAGACAATAATTTTAACGAAGTAATAGATAAATATTAACGAGCATCGATTCTATCATCACCAACACTAACAAAATAAAAATATTATTTAAGAGGAATAAAAATAAAAAAACTTAATGGCTGTATGGAATTAGGTCTCCTTGCCTCTTCCATGACAGTTTGATCTACATAGTAATAAAAAGAAATATATATAAAAGAGCTGTTTGGTCAGACAAATCGAAGTACTCTTTGGTTGATTTGATATTTTTCGTTTTGATTTTATTTAGGAAGAGATTATTTTATTTGGTTAATATGGCAAAAATACATCATTTCAAACAAAAAAAAAAGAAAAGAAATCGCAACCTACATTACATACAAAGTGCAACTACAGAATAGTGTGATATAATACAACCTCGAAACCCCAAAACAAACAAACAACAATAACAAAACAACATTCAAGCAAATTGTATGGTGACCAAATAATATATGGGTGACAAATACAATAAATTAAAACAGGTGTCCGCCTCAAGGCGACACACACAACCCCCAAGGCTGGAACGCAACCCGGCTCCTATCGTGAAAAACCCCGAAGTGAGTCTTGTTTTTGCAACGTGGTGAGATATTTCTTAACTCGTCAACGCCCTCTGTGCCCTATCGGGCACAAACAACAATAGAAATCTATTGTTGTATTTTTTTCCGGGCGTTAAAGAGTTAAGGTGGTTCCTAAATGTTTTAACCGCTTTCAGGTCACGTAACGGCGGTGGAATATCGTTCCAGCACTTCGAGGCGGCGAATTTAAAAGAACCGCGGAACGCCATTGTCCCGTGCTTTGGAATTCGAAAATGTTAGTATTTTTTCTCTTTAGGAACCTGCTCAAGTCACCAAACCATACCAATTTTTCATAAAGATAGCACGGCCTTCCCGTATCTAATATACCAAACAAGAGAGTGGCGAGATGAAATCTCCTGCGCGCTTCCATTTTCATCATGTTTGCAGAGTCCAGAAAGGGAGTCACATGCGATCGGGTTGGTACATGAAAACAGAAACGCGCACAAGCGTTCTGCACCCGCTGGATAAGCTTACTCGTCTTGGAGATCAAACACGGCCCATAAACAATGTCACAGTAATTTAGTTTTGACAAAATCAGTGCCTCGCACAGTGTGACCCTCAGTGCCTCACCCAAATAAGGTCTTATTTTGAACAGTAACTTAAGTCTATAAAAACAATTGCGTGAGCACTCAGCAACATGGTTTTCAAAAGTTAGGTGTTCGTCCAAAGATCTTATGTTATAATCATCCCTAGTTTGCATCATACATTTGATAGAATCAGTGATCCAGAGGTGCGGTGGATGTTTGAATTTTTGTACCTTGGTTGGAGCATGCAAATCAAATAATGTAATGAGACAAGCCGTAAAGGATTCTGCAAGCTCATTGATGTTATCAAGTTTATGAAAATCATCCCAATTGATCGCATCAAGATCCCGATTTAATTGGTCCACCATTATATTTTTTAGTGGCCTATATGTCACACATCGTGGGCATATTTTGTCTTTCTTGACCATAAATTCAGCTAATACCATTCCATGACATGTTTAACAGTGACATTTAGAGCCCGAGTATCCGTGCATATTACATCAATTAAGCTGTAACTGTGATCGGTAAAATGTGTGGGTTCCTTAACTATTTGTTTTAAGTTGACACAGCAAGTGCATAAATTGTTTGTATTTACCAGTACTAACATCAAGCAGATTTATGTTGAAATCACCCAGCAGGATCAACACATCGTAGTTTCTGAAAGAGGCAATGGAATCCGCAATATCGTCCAAAAATACACCCGGGTCCTGCCATTGTGGCCTATAGGCGGTACCGATTATTACCCGCTGATTGTTAGTGCGAAAACTAACAATCAGTTACTAATCAACTCCACTGCGTTATTTTATGTCAAAGTAACGCAGTGGAGTTAAAATAATGTCAATCTTAAGAAACTATTACTTACTACATAGATACATTATTTTAATAGGATACTTTCTTATTGTATTACTTAAATACTTAATGTACAGATTTTCTTTGAAGTATCATTTTAATTCACAAAAAAACTCAACAGTAACAGAGGGGAAATTTTTACGACGATCCTTTGTTATTCTCAAAAATCTCAAAAACTAAACGTCAAACATCGTGGCCACCTTTAAAACCTAAATTTTAGATAAATGATACAAACTATAATCGAATCTATACCTTCGCTGAATGCCGTCGTACCGGGCCAATATGAAGACGGTTTCCTCGAGGTTCGGAACAAAAAGCGACGTCGTCAGCGAGAGAGCAAGAACCACCATGGCTCCGCACCGACAGGGCCCAACTTCCTGCTGCGAGCTGCCATACCGACTACCGACCACGGCCGTGTACCTGTCCCGCCTGCACCATACCACCACAGTGCAGGACGTGATCGAGTACATAAAGAAGAAATCCAACTTTTGTTTGAGAGTTCAGCCACTGGAGTCGCGCCATAATACCAATTTTAAGGCGTTTGTGGTGCGCATCCCGACAGCAAGGCTGGACCTCTTCATGAAGGAGGACTTCTGGCCGCAGGGCGTGGTGTACAGGCGCTTTAGAGGGACGCTGCCTTGTGCCACCGATTCGACACACAAAGTGTCTACTTGATTTTTTTACTAACATATGTTTTAAGTTATTTACTAACAACATTGTTTTATAAATTATATATGTTTCGTTTTAAGGTATATATCTATGGGCCATCGATGCCTGAATATAAATAAATAAATTAAATTAAAAAAATAAAATATAAATTCTTGTAAATTCGATTAAATTTAATTTTGTTTTTCTGTTTCAAAATGCTCTGAAAGGAGTGCCTCAAAAGTTGATTCACCCAACTAACTTAGAAATACAATTATGCTCAGCTCATTTAGTAGGTAGGTAGATTTATTTTATTTTATAAGTATTCTGTGTTATTTTATTGTATATTCATCGACATACAACATAACGGATGTTTTCTATGATATCGGCATCGGTAAGAACGACTAGCGAGCTACGCGACAGAAAGAGAGGCGCTTCGTAGGTGCTTATATATAATATCAGGCACGCAGCGCTGTGCAATTTGAAATTGTACTTTATTGCCGTGCCGCGAGAGTAGCTTATAGTTTGTGGCTGCCCGCGCGGCGCGTGGCAGTCTGCGGCCCCTGCATGGACCCGCTCGCGCGTCCCGCATATTTCGTATTTAAGCGCAATAATTTATCCGTTAATTAAACAAAATCCACATTATGTATGTTTCTAATTTTTTGTGTAGTATATAAGTGCATTGAAAAGGTCATGTTAGAGCGATCTTATCAATTTTAATTCATTATTCCGTATGTTATAAAGGAAAAATGAAAATATCAAAGAAGCACACCACTTAACTTTCTAAACTTTGTTTAACAGCTATATCTAACCACTGAAAGTCTTAAAATAAGATTTCAGAAACTTTAAAATTTTATTCGGACACAAAAGAGTAATTTTGTGATTTACGCAGTTACACATATATTAACTTTCTAATTTTTTTACAACATGATGACAACATAGTTCTTATTATGAAACAATCAACATTTCAAACTTTAATTCTATATAATAATATATGAAGTTAAACGAAATATTACGAAATACCTAAACTATACCTAAAGCACCGGCATAAAACTTCTAACTTTTCAAAAATAGCTCACAATGCACATAATCTATACACTCAGCAAAAACGAAAACTTTTAGTATTATCGAAGGTAATTTTTCTCTAGCTACGCGACTATGGAGCTGAATAAGATCATCCTTTTGCTGGCGATGCAATGCATCCAGAAGCTTATATCAGCTCGTCAAAAAAAGAAAAGAAAGAGAAAGATTTGGGTCCGTGATTGGATATCTAGAAGACAGGACTTTGGAGCAAGTGCAGTGTTGTATGCGGGGATTCCACAAGCACTCGTTATTTCTCCTACATAAAATTACAAATTTGAGCGTTTCTTCGTCGCCCCAGCGAGACATTTTGCGTGAAATTGTGCACTTGTTGCGAACGACTGATCGATACTAGCATGCTCAATAAGCAAGATATCTAGAAGACAGGACTTTGGAGCAAGTGCAGTGTTGTATGCGGGGATTCCACAAGCACTCGTTATTTCTCCTATATAAAATTACACATTTGAGCGTTTCTTCGTCGCCCCAGCGAGACATTTTGCGTGAAATTGTGCACTTGTTGCGAACGACTGATCGATACTAGCATGCTCAATAAGCAAACCTGTTTAGACGTGCTTAAAGCACGCCCCCTTCCACCCGCACCGCAGGTAGCATGTTCAAAAATCGCACGCCTGTTGAATTTTAAGCATACTCGAAATGAGCATGCTAATTTTGAGCAACATTCCGACACACATGCTAGTAAGTAGCATCGAGTAGTAGTATGGACATTTTAGTAGCGTATTTAGTAGAGTGCTTTAGTCAAATGACACTGTACTGGAAGCATGTAAACGCTCACTGGAAAGGCACCAAAACTACTAAAGCACTCGCATTCGAATCAACTCGCACGCTACTAAAGCACTCTACTAAAGACTAACTAAGATAATGTAAACCAGTCTTCCTACCACAATGCGTTTTCTTTGTTAATTAAAGGGCCCACGATCGGTCGTCGCCTACTCACATTCCGCTTGATTTCGGCAAGGGTCAACAGGTTTAAGAATCAACGAATTAGGTACTTTACTATTGATCAAAATTAAGGTAAATTAGTTTAACCATAAAAAGGACACAACGCAAAATAATTTTATATCATGCGATTTGATCTTAAACTCAAACCTACCAACAAGGAAACAATGGATTTAATAGCTGAAGTGTTAACTGTGACCTATTCATAGGTATTAGTAGGTACCTACGTTACGTACCTAAATATTTTCCATTATCAAAAAGTCATTGTTAGTTCTATTAGTTTAGTTTTGGCAACGGACTAAATAAGTTTTCCACGAAATTAACAATAATTTAACGAAAGTAGCCATACAAGACCGACTCTCATTATATTATTTGGTTGCATTGCATAACACTCGATCTTGATTATGGCAGCGCCATCGTTGTGAAATTAGACTATTGTCTTATTTGTCAGGATTGAAGCTTCTTCGGTGAAATGGCAATGACAGGTTACGTGGTAGGTACTGAGTGACAATAATGGACGAATGAACTGGTTCCACTTCTATGGCAACCTCCTGAATGCTTTCATTTATGATAATGCCAGCAATTCATATATTACAAGCTCTACTGACCACTGTATAGTTGTTCTGTTCTAGTGTGTATGTGTATGTCCTCATGACGAGATCGTTGACATCCATTGTGCAATGTTAGCATCGTGTGGGTGTTGCATTTGCATCTTTGACATCTCCAAGAAAATCATTTCGTCAGATAACATTTTAAAAAAATAACGCAGTTTATAATTTGAATATTTTGATTGAATTGAATGAAGTATTATTAATTTTCGTTTTATGGTTACATTCTCATAAAAAACACGTTATTTTGGTATTTATTTAATTAGCTAAAATTCAAAACAGGTTATTTATCCCACACCGTAAAATAATACAATCAAATCATAGACTTATTATACCCACCAAAAACATTTTCATGTAAATGTTGCTTTGCTGCCAAGACTACCATATGGCTCGTACTGTCAAAAAGTTATCAGACCTAATGTCACAGAATACATAATTGAGCCAAGCTTCTATTCGCCCTAACTCTACAAGCCCTAACTTAAAAACAGGTTATTTATTCCACACCGTAAAATAATACAATCAAATTATAGACTTATTTATTATGTATTATTACTGAAATCATTGAATCAAATATTTTTTTATTCAATGTGAATTTAGGACTTGTAAGTAGGTATGTATTATGTTTTTCTTATTTTAAATTTGGAACACCAAATCCACCCAATGTTTTTAATTTTGCACTGGCTGGCTGTTTAATATCAAGTTTTGTTGTTGTTCGTGAATGCGTCCTAATACAAGGCTGCAACTTTTTACCATTGAAAATGGTTATCAGATGCAAATCGCCTAAAACGTATTTTTGGCCATATCTCCGAGGATTTTGGGAGAATCGAGATGGGAATAGTACCAAAAGTTGAGGAATTTATCGAGACACGTGTGAACGTTTGAATTTTGAAAATCTACAGGTAACTTTTTTGGAATTATGCAAAATTCGGGTTTTTTGGGGGGTGTTTGTGTGTACTAAATTGTAAATATTTCGGGAAAAAACCGACTTAAAAATTAAAAAATGGGTCCTCCTAGGGTATTAGTTTGGCTACAAAATGGCTAAAAACTTTTGAATTGTGATCTGTAGTGTATCTCACCACTAGTGTAGGTGGTCCCTTTAGATTTGGAATTGTAGAAAAACGGGTGTTTCCGTACATAAAAAGTGATGTAGCTTCTATGATTATTGACCGATCGTCAATGCAGAAGCAGACGAGAAGTGCATTCATTGTAATTTAATATTTCGGCCGCGTCGAAGCAGTCAGCAGGCGCTTTTATAAAAAAATAGGTACTAGGTACCTAGGTAACTTTAAAAATAAAGCATTTGTTTTGATTTTGGTTTTGCGTAAATTTTTGGGTTCATTTTCAATGCTCCGATTCTTGCGGGGACTGTAAAATCTGTGAATTTTTTAAACCATTTGTTTTTAATTATTGTAAACTTTTTCATTGTCGATGAGGTAACTCTATGGTTGACTATGTAACCAAAATGACTTTAATTATTCATCAGAACAATCAAATTACATCCAATTATGATCATAGCCGTATATATAACTATAAAGTTATATAGCCGTAATATCCAGCAACTGATAAATAATTTAAATCACTGAAGTTATATGGTTCTCTGTGTGTGAGAAAAAAAGCGACAATTTCATAGGTAAGAACCCAATATTATAGTTTGGAGAACTATGGCATAATTATACCAAGTTCTCCAGTGTATCCATATGGATACAAGAATGCTGAATAAAATTGACCAAATGGATTGTCCAGAAAACCAAACCTGCGTCGCAACGAATCATAATTGCAAGTGAGTATCTACTTAAAGTGCATTTATTCTTACTTGTCCTCTTTGGTTGCGCTATGCCGTTGTGAATTTTGCCTGAAAACACGCTTTGGTGGACGCCAGAATTATCGACACGATGAAGAAGAAAACTTCTCCTGTGTTTGGGTTAAAACTTTTGAGAATAAAACAATAGGTTAGGTACATAATAAACAAAAAAAATAATTATTGCACAGAAACATTCTTAATAATTTTTTCTTCAATTCAACATTATTATTCTTAATCTCAATACAGTACTGAATGTAAGGCTGAATGGTTGAAGGTATTCGCCGTTCTTTACACATTAACGTATTTTTTTTGGTTTATAGTTTATCTGTAAACATCTTTTTATTTCAGTAGGTACCTACAGCCAGCAACGGAAATTATTGAACATAATTTGATTATTTTTTTCCCTAATCATAATTAATGCCATAAATTACTGATGAAAATATATTGCAATACATCTTGTTATAACTAAACTAGCAAAGTCCCTGAAATCAGTTATACCATTCCGCGCTATACATTACTAATGACAAAAAAAATAAAGGTAAGTAAGTTACTTTAAGTTTCCGATTTACGTCTTATTCAGTGCTTAAACTAATTATGTAGTTATTTACAAAATTACGAAATACCTGGTAAAGGGGTTCAAATCAGTTGTTAGACCTACTAAAGGAAAGTTATTGTTTAATTTTATCTGTGCGATATTATGTGACTCAAAATTAAGCCAATAGGTAAGTAGGTAACTATTGTTATGACATCAAACATTATGACAAGGTAACTTTGTTATGCCAAAAAGTGAAAAGTGACTTCGTCAAAGTGACTACTTGTTTTATTTTCTTTTTTATTTCGTATCAAGCAAAAAATAGAGATGAAAAATAATTGATAAAAATGGTCATTGAAATAAGTTACTTTACGTTAGTTAGAGTTTGCGGGCAAAACCTAACTACTGAGTTTTTTGACCAATCAGAGATCACTATCGAACTAGCGCGAAACTGGGGAGTTAGAGTCTGCGCGCAAAACCTAACTACTGAGTTTTTTGACCAATCAGAGATCACTATCGAACTAGCGCGAAACTGGGGAGTTAGAGTTTGCGGGCAAAACCTAACTACTGAGTTTCTTGACCAATCAGAGATCACCATCAAAACTCGAGAGTTAGATTTTGCTTATATGCCTCCGGGCAGGATGTTCGTTCACCCGAGTACAGGCGAGCGGTCCGACACGCTCCATTGCGCTTGACGGTTGATGCTGCACTGCACCGCATATGCTCAGAAGTTGCACAGGTTATACTTAACACATCTCAGCAAACACTCGGTGCTATATGGAGCCAAACAACTTGCTCTTGCTCTTGTACTGGTTTTTGAACAACCAACATTAGTACAACATTCATCCCTTAATCTAGATTATAATAACATCGAAACAAAATATTTGTAAATCAGTCCACTGGCCGGTGCGGTGGCCCACACTTCTTCTGCCATTGTCAAAATTAATTTTGCAGTATTCTCATGTTGAGATTTGGTCGTTTTTAATGTATTCATTGTTTTGTCAGCAATGATCCATCTTTCACACATCAGTCGTGAAGCATTGCTCTGTCTACACAGATGTCGAAAGTGCCGCTCCCCAGGCGGTCGGGTGAAGTAAACCCAAACAATGTTTGGTCAAAACCAGTGTGACACAATTTGAATCGCTTGTTAGAGTTTTAGCGCACTGCTTATAAATTTTCGAAATGTAAACTTTGCATAAGAAATCTGCACGCCCATGAATGATAATGATAAGTAATATCAAATATTAATAAAAGGTCAAGTCTTAAAATCGCTGTTTGAATAAAAACATAAAAGTAGGTATAAAATTTATCTTTCATTTGAATTATAATGTAATGAGCAGTCAAAGTTAATTTGTTGCAACTTATTAGAATTCGAACTTACATACAAGTACAAATTAGCACGCTAGAAAGCGATACAGTTATTCTACGGGCATTTTAACAAGAACATAACGGGAAAATCGGTTGTGTAAACTTACGTTGTTACTTGTTACGCTGTAAGGCGTCATTTGACTGGGAAAAGGATGTAATTTTCTGATGACATAAATTTCGTAAGTAGTTGAGTTTAAAAAGGATGTAACAAGGAGTCTTTAAATTACTTGAAATTTTGAAATGCTCGATAGAGCGTCCTCTGTCCTCTTGATATCAGATCAACATGCTATTCATCATTCAAGGTAACATAAACTAACATAGGTAGGTAGGCTAATAAAATTAAATTACCTACAATCAATCGATCAACTTCACTACTCTCAGTCCCAGCATTAATATCGTTTTAAATAATATTATTTAAAGTTATAGTAGGTACATATTGAATAAGTGAATATCAGATCATATCATTATATCGTTATATTTTACGATCACTTAAAATCCATCTGTGAATTCTTTGAATTACTATATCATCAGTCCCATTCTCACCAAGGGCAGTGCAATACCTTTTTTCTTTTCGCACCCTTTGTGATTTATGCGAGGGGCGACCCTTTTATTCTGACTCCCGTGTCCCGAAGTCCCGATCGACTTCCCATAAGTGACATTCGTTAAATTCCATTTTTAAAAGAGCCAGCGGATACGTTGTCTCCGCTTCTCTCAGCACTCTCCGCATTGAGATTTTTCAAACGATTCCTTTATGAGTCGATTGTATTTCATTTCGCCGCTTGATTGGGTTGGAACGGAAACGGGATTCGTCTAGCGGAAAAGGGATCACAGTTTTGTGTCAATTTTAGTGTAGATAGTTAGTGCGGTCAACTCCCCATTATTCTTGCATGTTGCGCGTGCGCCGCCTGTTTAGTTGTGTCCGCAACACGCCCAAGAATAGCCGTTAGTGAGATGGTTCCCGCCTAAAGCATAAGGATCGCTTCGTAAACTAACTTCTCACTCATTTGGTCGTAAACGGTCTACACGTTGTGTAATGTAGCTTTTTGATACTACGGACGGACTGTCGCTGCTTACACTTATCTTGTTTACGAATCAAGTTGTAAATTATTTGAGGGCCAGTATTCTGTTCGTGCGCTAACCATAAACTCGTGCGTGTATTTTATAAACGATAATTTTTAAGATTTATTTTATACGGCGATGTTTTTATCTGTCACATAGCATTTGCTTACTCATGACATGATAATACTTGATAAGAGGAGGAGATAACTGAAAACAAGTAATACGTCGCGTAAAAGAAGTGTAAAGTGTGTCAAGCATTTGTTTTTGTTTGTAATATGTTTAAAACTTGATAGTTTTAATTCACCGTGAGTGATAAAGCATGACGTTCGTATGACTGATGCGTCTGCGCCGGTGCAAGTGTTTCGTTGGGCCTATTTTCGTATCACGGAAATAAGAGCAGCAAAAGGAGCAAAAAGCCACAGGCGCCTGAAAAACTTACCTAAGGACGCAGTGCTGTGTGTATTTCTGTCTGTTGTGGACTGATGCTTACAAGTTTTACCCGTGGATCTAGTGTGATATCGTGTCAATATTGAGAAAATGAAGAAGAGAACTTTATCCAAACTAAAATCCATTTTTGGATCCAAAAAAGGTAGGTTTATGGTTATACATAACCTCAGCTGTATAAAACCCCTTGTGGCTATTTATTTCATAAATCGACTGGTGTTTTAGTTTTTAGTAAACACTAGGTAATAAGTACATAATCTTCATCAGTAATCAGGATTTTTAAGTTTTAAAAGTTAAACCGTGCGGCAATCTAGGTAGGTATGTAGGTAACAGTATACTTACATAATACGTTCTTTATTACAATTACTTTTTATGTTTTTGGTAGATTGTTGTTTAAGTGAGCTTTTCGGGATGATAATTAATTACCTGATGATTGAGTAAATTATCTATTAACATAATTACCGCAAACATTTTTTCTTTTGCGCAGACTGGTGTTATTAAGGTATGCTGAATTAAATTGGTCTTAAATCTCGATAACTGGTTTCTTGTTCATCTAAATCGGTGAAACTTGATGTGTTCGCAATTTGTATCAGTTTTTGTGTAGTTACTCGAAGAATGCGAGTAGTGTAGCGACGCATTCCGTCATGCAAGTAGCAGCTGGCTGGGCAACTGTCGGGATTTAATTTTTTACCGTTTACAATACGGCCCTTCGTGTGATCTAGCTACAGCTGCTCTCAACATTTTAATAGCACCCATCCCGGATTTAAAATCTTTCAGGGTGAGAAATGTCAGCAAACCAAGATTTTTTTTTTCAACCGCGGAGAAATCGCAGAGAACTTTTTCTATGTATGTAACTGAAAGTATTTAATTTTTGTACTTATTAGCATAAAATGAAATACCTCATAGTTAAATTTACGTCACACGATATAACAAACGACGGTAGGCAAGAATAGTTGTCAAGCAAAATAGTGAGACCTTGAAGACGAGTTTAAGCAAAGTAGAGGGCACTGATAAGTTCGTATAAGAGGAAAACCTCTATTTTATATTATACGCTTAAATCTCAGATCGCATCGTATGTGGTGTAATAGAAAAGTAAATTTATTAATATATCGTTCTTATTAGTCAACCATCTTATCTTTGAGACTTTCAAGGGAACACTCTTTTGCTACACTAAGGGCCTGTTTGCAGTTTCTGCGTATGCGCATTGTGATTGTGAGTGAAACACCGATAAGCCTGTGTAACTCCAGTATGAACGAACATAGCAAACCTACTTACGCTTATTGTTTCGTGTTCAGTATTGTACATAGTGCCCGAAGTGTTACATGTTTCAGTGAATTTGTGTAGGTTTTGTTACAATGCTTTGCGGTTTTAGTTTTCGTCGAAAAAAGAAAGGTGATTCAAGTTTTAAATTACTTATTTGAGATAACAGTGGTAAATTGTGTGTCTAGCTATGTAAACTAACTAATCAGTAGGTAGGTACTAGATATATCTTCGTCGTATGTTTTCTGTGTTAATTAAACTTGAAGTCGCCGGCCAATAATTGCTTTGACTTTTGACGCAATCATCAATATTGGTAAATCATCTGGAAATACCAGTTTTTTGCCCATTATGTAGGTAAATTATAAAACATAATTAAGTTATAGGTACTTAGGTACCTACCTATATCCTTATCCCGATAGTAGGACGAATATTTTTATTTTCTTTCTAATATTATAAGTTGATCGTTAAAATTGTGGTGAATTCAATAGTATCTATTAGTTAGATAGAGCTGTTGGCATTCAGAGTCAATAGACAAATACAAAACCCAACTTTTCCGAAAGTCGCATATCTACCTAGCAAGCAAACCAAAAAAAAATCAAGTCCATCTCAATTGAATGAAATTCACTTTCGTAACATATTGTAGGAATTCTTACATGTATATTTAATTACTATATCTAATTAGACTGTCTTAATAATAATCAAACACCGAGTCGTACCGTGAGTGTGCTATTAAGTTACACATGCTTTGTTTTTGTCTTCTTGTCGTAAGTTAACATAACATGTAATTTTGCATTAGTTCCTCGCGTGCAAAGTATCTTAATTTTCTCGTGTCACACCTTTTTCTGCGTGTTGTCGTCATAATACCCCCATCATCAATCATCTTGTTCACTTGTCAGCTCATCAGATATCTTATTTTGTGCAATTTCATCGAAATAATTATATCGACTTGGCATTTAAGAATCGTCGTGGGAAATGAACGGTCGTGAATAACAGCAACGTAAACTAGTAATTATTTTATCTATTCTAATTTGTCTTCCAATACGTAAACTTTCATGTTACGATGTACCTACCTGTGCAATTTACATTACATCGTGTGGGTTTCAGGATTATGTAAATCATAAGATTGCGATTAGAGGTGATAGACAGAAATCTTCGAGACGCTCGTTGTAAGATTTGTAAGTCACTTCAATAAATTAGGAATGACTTAACATCAGAATCCCTTTTTGATAGTAGGATCTTAGTTTTTTTTCTTGTTTGTCTATTTATGTCAGTCTTTCAATTCGTTTTTGATGTCAATCTATTACAATATTCCTATTACTTTCAGACTTGAGAGAAAACTGGCCACGTCATAAATCACCACACCAGTATCTTTACCACGACATTGCGGTGACTTTATGAAGCAATGTTATAAAGTTATTTACTATAGTAAATTTATACATGATTATTGTTTTTATCGGTTCAACCAGCTTTGGGTTAAAAAGGTTAACTCTTGTGTGTCATAGTTTCTTTTATTATATTTCTCTTTTTATTTACATATACTTAGGTAATTATTATATAATCTAACTAAAGTAATGTTTAAAATTCGTTTCAACAATACCAATACGTATTGACGGCTACGCCAGTAACTCGGACCACACGCAGAACACTTGCGTAAAGAATAGAATTGAAATTAATGATGCTGAATTGTTGAGGTGAAAATTATGACTTCACAATATCAATACGGAGTGCGCTCAGTAAAAACAGCATACCTATTATAATAAGTTCGTGTAGGTACACCATATGAATTTGACGATAATGAACATACACACGACCCAGACGATATACGATATTTGAGATCACAATATTGGTTTTCATAGGCGGAATCGACTGTTCGGTGGCGGTGAGCGTTAAGATAGAACAGATTTCTATTTGTTCATTGGTGCAAGGCCTTTGGAAATATGACTCTGTTAACTTTCACAGGGTAGATTTAGTTACAAACCTTATATTGTTGTTGCTTCACGTTTCAGAAATCCCAAATTAAGCTAAGAAACTTTGATTAAACCTTTTGATTAAAAATCTGCCCATCTACTCTCGACGGGAATTAACAAGATCGAGTTCACATCATCAGGATCGAATAAACGTCAAAAACATTGAAAATAGTTTCCATTGTGCCGTTTTGACGTTTACTCGATATCTACCAATGAAGGCTTTTCAAAATGCCAAAAAACTGTAGGCTCGATAGATGGCGTTGATAAAAATGTATGTGTCAATGTGTTTTTTTTATTAAGCTTCGAAGAGTACTCAGGTAGGCAGGCAGATGTAACTCTAAAATGTTTCTCTTTGGGCAGATGTCAGCCAGCGAGCGCTTACTTGCCTCTTTAGTACAGGCTGTTTATTTTTAATAGCCAATTTTAACACTTCTCTTTCCATCAACGCTATCTAGTGAGGCAAATAGTTACTTTTTAAATGTCACTGAAAAGCCCTCATTCGATCTCAGATTCTCGATCGCGTCCGTGAATTCGGTGTTGCTTAAATAAATAACCCACGTAACAAAACGTATGCATTACAAAAAAAAACAAATGAGTTAAAATTCACTTGACCTTTGTTTACGTAAGAGATTAACGAATGTGTAAGTAAACTGAATTTATCACTGTGCCACAAGTTGTTTACATGTGCCGGTTCTCACGAGCTCGCTTTAACAACCTTTTCCATGGAAACGAAAGACGAACAAAGTTCAGATCCTTGAGATAGTGGACCCTCTTCCGAAAACTTTCTTGAGAAATATTTGCACGTAACAAGACTCGTGACTGTGTATGCGACAAGAGATTGATCGACAATGCGAGCTGATGGGAAGCTGTCAAACACCTTTCTGACTTGTCTCGTTTGTACATACATTATGCTGTAATCACGATTATTATTATATCAGATTTTATACGGACATTATTAGCTTGACAATGACAGCATACTCACTCGTATCTAAAGCTATCTGATAATGATTTTAAATAGGTAGACCAATATTAAAAAGATGATTAGGCAACGTTGCCAGAATTACTAGGTGGTACTTCATGTGATTTGCTGTCGTATTAATTATGTTTATCTACTATTATACTTAGGTACTACTTTTTAGTTTTTAATAAGAACGAATTTCTTACGAAAATCCATATCCGTATAATCTCCATCTTCAATGTCCGGAATAGGAAGTAATTTTGTGGTTTATTGAGCTCTTCACGCGAATTGAGACTTATAATTAAAGTTCATAACGTGGACACGCTTTCTTCCATCAAAGTCATTATATTATTGAATAATTTCTATAATATTCTTCCAAATAACGTCCACTCAATAACTCTATCTAATCTAAAGTGATTGCTTATTTTAACTACGCTATTTAAAACTAAAAGGTGTTGACAGAAATAAGTCCGTACCATTAGCTTTGTTGCTGCCCTTTTTCCGATGGGTTATCCGGTTTGAAGTCCCAACAGAATATTAATAGATACAGATACCTCCAACAGACAAGCCATAGATAGAATCAATCTTCACTATTATTCCACAAATCTGACTTACAGAAACTTCCATGCTGCAACTGCATTTCCAACTGTTCTGCTTTATCTAATGGACGTAGTATTAGCATTCTTGACATAGTTTTACCATTTATGATAGTGGTCTTACCTTCTTTATAAGGTGTTGTAAACCATGAGTGCCTCATTTAAGTTTCATTAGCTTTGCTGCAAATTTTCCTGCGCAACAGCAGTCAATGCTAAATAGGAACAAAAGATGTAATTTTTTATGATTGCTTTTTAATTTTCAGTTATTTACTTTGCGTATATCAACCATACTACTAGATGTATATCAATTTATATCGCCCATGGAAACACCTTCCTGTTTTTGTCGTGAAGTCGTACCAGGCTGCACCAGGCACAGTCGTACCCCTCCTCCAAACAAACGGCCGTCCCTTGCATCGTCAATGTGCTTGTCGTTTCTTTATTGACTTTCCTAATTGATGTTTAAACTAATGCACCAAGCTCCTAACTTTCAGTACCAAGGTATAAACGTTTTGGCACACCGAAATCACTTTAGTGAAATTGTTTCTTTGATGATAAGAATAGTAATTGGTTTACTTAGATGTATCTAGCATTTGATAACGTTTAATATGTAATAAAAAAAACCGGCTCAATATCCCAAGCCGGTAAGACTGATCTTCTGATAGCATCGCGGTAGGCCTGTCTACCTCGTGAGGTACCTATGCAGGCCGAGAAGATGACGGCATAATAATACAATTAAAAGCGCGAGTCACGACGTACCCGCGTAATATCGTTATTATTATAAATAACCTCATTTGTTTAGATTTCAAAAGCTTATCAGACTCTATCATATCATACCTATTACCGACATTGACATTCGGTTTATTGCATAAGTATAGAGATATATTGCTGTAATAAACGAAATCAAAACTTGAAGGCTACATTGAATAACTAACGTATAAAAAAAAATGCAGAACTAATAAACATTGCAACGTCATGCAGATGCAGTTACAGACATCAAGGCTTGACGCCATTTCATACGTTCTGTCGGTTTTTCTGCCAGACAGCGGTGCGCTTATTACCCAGCTTGACTTTAAATCCGCCTTAATTGGCATTCACGACACGCGCCCGCGCAAGGTACCGCATGTTCAATTTACACGCTTTATTGGCCACTGTGAATCTTTCTTGGAAAGGTTAAATTGGTGAAATCGTCTGATAACATCGGAACTCGGAATATCAAAAGACAGCATTCGTTGGTCTTGTGGGTCACACACACACGCTCGATATGATCAATTTAGCTACTAGTGGCTCTAGTCTAGTAGATCATTCGAGTTGATTAATTTATTGGCTCTGTTGCCGTCTGCAACAATCGGTAAAAAAATGGCTAATTAATGATAGTTTCTCGTTTGTTACTAGATCTTTACCATCATGGAGCAAAGGAGTACCTATTGTTATTGTATGATTTTCATTTTATTCTTGCTATATTATCAACCTAGTTTTTATCATTACAGCAATCAATATCAAATCAATCAGCCGCATATAGCTATCTATAATTCAAGAAGGTCTTTGGGTGTCCAATATTGAATTCCCTCCTCAATATTGAATTAAAACCCGATACAAGCCACACCTTTGGACACCAAAATATTAGCTAATAGCTTGCCAGTCTGTCTCCATATTAGGTCATAAACCCAAATCCTTCAGTCGTAACTTTTATAGTTCTTCAGAAGATATGCTATTCACTAGCTAGCTACAGGTTTTCTTCAGATTTCAGATTGTGAAATTACCGTAACCTTAATGGATTTCAAATAGAGGACGACTTTTCTTAGTCCATCCTATGATGGTGGATTTTATAGTACAGAAATACCTAATAGTGCCTATACTTACTCGTATCTTGCTCGAGTATCTGTCTTGCTCAATTATGTATCGAGATGTAGGTACACCTATTTTAAACAGCATCAGCACGATTTATGCGATCCGGTTAAAATGAATTAGTAGTCGGCTCGTGCTCCAGTCGAACGTCCTCGATTGAGATGCGCCTGCACACAGTTCTGGCCTGCCTGCCACCTGGTTACTTGGTGGAATTTCTCTTTTTTGTGCAAAGGTACACCTCATTGGGCGATTTTTTTTAATCTCTGTTCTTATCTATTCGGTTCGGTTACCTATTCGGTACCTTAATTTTTATGTAAGTAAGTATTAAAGTAATATGTAGAAAAATACATAAGTATATGGAATAATATAACATTATTATGTAGAAATTAGCTCAGTTTTTTCAAACTTATAAAGGTATGTACTGTAATATTTTTATCAGATAGGTAGGTAAGTAGTTACCTCCACAAGATAAAACGTATCGATTTAAACTCGACGACAACATTCAAGGTCGCATTTCTTGTTTTGGCACAAAATTATTATGTAAATATGCATAGTAATGTAATACTTAATATTATTAGACGCCATACCAATGAAACCGGAATATTTAAGAATGTTACTGCGAAAAGGAAACCGTCACTCACCGTCAAATTAGAATTAATTATAAGTCTTCAATGAAGAAGCTAGGCCCCAATTGGTGGACGTTTGTAAGACGAATCAATAAATACTGCCGATCTAGTCGTAGAAATGTAGCAAATTCGCAACTAATTTTGTTTGTTTTTTAGTAAAGATTTTTCATCCTAGTGAATGAGCCGAAGGCACAGAATATATAATAGTACTAACGCCGAAGGGTCCTTTTTATTTTTAGGTTTGGGTGCATTTGGTGAAATATTTTTTGTTGCATAGTTTTGGTACCTAAATTGAAGTGAATACATTTTATTCAGGTAAGTACTAATATTTAGTATATGTATATTCTGAACTTTATTTAACTTTCTAAAAATTAATATAACATTTAATTTTATCAAAGCATTGGAAACAGGGTAATTCCACTGCAATGTTTTTTTTTTTAAGGTCAGGTATGCTATGCCCCCTTACCTTACGCTACGCCCACGTTAGTTTCATTCATTTGCCGCCTACTAAACTTTTGTACAGTCAGCAACACCTTGGGTTGCCACAAAATGACGATTTCCACAATCTATTCTGAACTTAACGTCTTATACCTATCAGTTAATTGTACAGTTTTGTATATCAAGATGTGCTACTGACTGTATCTAGTCAAAGCAAATAATAAGTGTTTTTTAGACCACGGTAGGTAACAATTAACAGTGGTTGTCGAACCACAGAATACATAATTGGTCTAAGCAGGAAAATTGGGGGAAAAGACTTTGCGGGTGAACCGTTCGAATAAGTGTGCTTATTTTCACTTCTGAATTGTTTGTAAATGCTTTATAAATTTTCAGAGGTTAACGATTAATGCTTTATGAAAATATCTGGGTTAAGAATTCAATAAATAGATCGTGCCAATAAAAACATAAATGCGTATATTGATCGTATCATAGTGTTTCCAAAATTCTAACGATCACTAAAAGAATTAAGGTGAGAATGGCGTGACCGCTGTAGTAATTTACCTAATCAATATGGAGGTTGTGGTCGCTGGTTGCGTCATTCATGTTTAACTTACGGACTGCCCTTGGATACGTTAACACTCAAAACGCGCTGTTAATATTTTCTTGATAAGCTAGGTTTGAACCTTTTTCAGACCTTGATCTTAATTTAGTTACGCTAAAATTGATTATTACCTACCTAGTTGAAATAAAATACATATATTTTTCTCCTTATTTTATCAATCTCTTAAATAAAAGTGAGGGGTGACTGACAGACAATTGCCCAGCCCAAACCACTGAACCTAGAGACTTGAAATTTTGTACATAGATACTTTATACAGTGTAAACACCTAGTGGGTGAAGGGATTTTTGGAAATTCCACCCCTATAGGGTTGAAATGGGGGTACAAATTTTGTATGGAAAAAAATGAAATAGACATTTCAACTTCAAATTTCGTAGGAGTACTTCTAAAAACAAATAAGCAAACACGTGTTTCGTGGTTTTCCGAAACTCAACCCTTTCGGGGGTAAATGGGGTAAAAAGCCCAAAATATAAGCCCGTAAGGCGTAACGGGATATGGATAACCTATTTATATTATGTGAAAGACTCAATTACGTTAAAACGGCTGAACGGATTTGGAATAGCACACAGATAGTTTTACTTTTTATCCCGGTCAAAGGTTAACTAATGTCCACGCGGACGAGGTCGCGGAAATTGAGGATAACGGGTAAAGTGTGCTTCCTATTTTTACCCGACTGCGGGTTATGTTTTTCGCGCGTATCTTGTAAGTATGTTTGTATGTATGTATGTTTGTATGTAATATTCTTTATTACCTCATATCTTTCAAACGGCTGAACGGATTTCTATGATTAAGATAGTGTGCGTGTGCATTGGGTGAGCACCCTTTTAAAATGAATAAAAATGTATTCACCATTTAGTAAAAGGTCTAAAATAATTGTAAATACAATCTTGCAATTTGTAAATCGATAGAACCAAAGTTATTTAATGAAATGTGTGCTCACCCAGTTCTCACAAATGGTAAGCCGTATCTCCGTATGTAATGACTTTACAAATACCAATAGTGTACTAAATTTCTGTAAAAATCTATTTTAACTAGGGTTTCAAATTTCAGTTTCACAAGATCCGTAATAAAAAAATTACAAATGATTTCTTGTGCTCACCTAATCCTCACGTTATTAAAAGGGCCGATATTCTAGCGACCTAGCAATTTAATGGCATCCATAATTTGTATTGTTTTAGTTGACTATAAACATGTTTTTGTAAAACATAAAACAAACCACTATCACTGTGCGTTGTTGAGTAATATTTTTTTGAAAGTGCTCACCCAAACCTCTTATTTTCGTAAAGTGAAAAACGTTTATACCTCTTTGTAATTAAACGTTGAAGAAAAAGTAAACATGTCAAGTTTTAGTAAATAAATTTACAAAATGCTCATGAAAATACATTTTGATATTTTTATCTACTTTAGTAGATAGACGTAATTCATTGTTTCTACGGAATTCTATACAGTAGGGTGTTTACACGTTACAAAATAAAGAGACAATAATGATTGAATTTTCTTATTTATTGCTTTCTGATCTATACTACTTAACAATGACATTTTGAATTGCCATTAAATACATGACTGAATCGAAAGCACAGGTGTTTAAAACTTTTACATTCTTTTAATTATCGTAAACGGACGAACATAAAATCTATTTCTAATTAATATATCGTCTATCATCGTTTATATCGTCATAGCATGGCACATGGCACATCTTTATTAAGGACGGTTCTAAGTTCGAAATTAATGGTCAAATTGTATTAAGTTAGTATTCTATCCTTCTTATTATTCTTTGACCGTATCAACTCAAGCCGCTTAGTCGTTCCCTATCGGAGTTTATTATGTGTGATGTGACCTTAACATTTAGGATAACATGAAATAAAAAAAAAATCGAACATTGAGCCTAAGTTTCTGCTACTGGCGTCTAAAGAATAGACAGCCGTATTAAAATACAAAATATTCTATGACTTGGGCTCACAAAATTAATCCTCCTCATCGTACAGACACTTGCTCTTTGTCGACCATTATTTCTAAAGATTATAATTCTCGCCAAGTCGACTACATGTTATGTTAACTGAGTAAGTCAACGCCATCTAGCGACCAGTTAGCATACTACTTTAACTATCAATTATTGGAGGAGGTCGTTATCAATCATATTTACTGATCAAACGAACTTACCCTAAGTCATCCTAAGTGAAGTTCGATCCTAATCATCCCGTCTTCGTCGAAGAGATTTAATTTGTTACAAAGTAGGATGTTTAGAGAAGATATCAATGTTATTAGAGGAAACCCTTGTTTGTTTATATAAATAAACAAGAATTAGTTAAATAAGATGAAAATAAGTCAGTGCTCCTGCAACTGCAACACAATTAAAAGTAGGTAGTTTGATTTTAATGTAGGTTCTGCGAAATTAAAGCCCGATGCCTCGCAAATATTGTCCAGTCCAAACAGCAGATTGCGAATAGCATTAACAGAAACTCCGGCACACAGACTAGTAAGTGAAAAAAAATTTCGTCACGAATGGCAGCAACTTGGCCGCCGCGCCGCCCCGATGTGACCACATGTTACACAACATGATAAACAGGTAATGAGATTAAAAAAAATCGGTGTAACATTCCTCCATTGTAAATTTTTCCCACTTAACACGATCAATGCGTCGAAAGACATAATACAGTACTGGCCAAAGATATTAGAATTTTAAAAAAGAGGTAGATGGGTTACCTGCGCCTTAACACTGGCAGTCTAAAACTTGGCTAATTAGCAAACCTGAGTGTAGTCTCGCAAAAGCATCGGCAACGTTGACACTTTGAAGTGCTCCCGCGAAACACAGTAAAATGCCGTCCTGCGTAATGCGAAGTTGTACCAATTACACAAGCAAGACTTCCAAAAGTCAAGGGATCACATATCATGCGTAAGTATTATATTTTAACTAATTTTCATTCATATTTGTACATTAGAAATACAAAATGTCAGAAATATTATCCCAAAAAGATTGAGTGCGACAGCAAATACTCCGTTACCGAGTGTGATAGAGATGTCTGTCATAGATTATAAATGTACAGAACGGACAATGCCACGACATTGCTCAAGCATTATCCACGAGATGAATAACTAATGAGGGCTTTTCACAATGACAAAAAACTGTAGGCTATCGAGCCAGATGATCTATCGAGATGGCGTTGATAAAAATAGTTTTACTAAGCTGCGAAGAGTGTCTACACCATCTAGTGATTCAAATAGTTACTATTTTTAGGGTTCGACGAGTATCAACACGATCTAGTGAGGCAAATAGTTACTGTTTTTATTTTTTAAATGTCACTTTGAAAAGCTTAAAATTTGCTTAAAATTGTTTAAAAGTGATGACACTGCTCAGAACAATGTTGATCTATTTTCTCAAATTCTTAACGATGAACACTCAACCGATTATATAAAACAGATAGTCGGCTATATTTCAGGTTGGATAGCAAGAAAATTAACTAATGTCATAAAATGTGAAATTTGTATTAACGCTTTATTTTCCAATGAAAAATTATGGTTTCATAGATTGATTTCAATCAAAGACATGGGTGGCTTATGTTACTCGACCGAAAACTTGTTCATTATTTGCCTGAAGTCTGAAAACATATTAAAAGCATACATTAAAGAGAATGGAGTATATTTTACTACAGACAAAGAAATTGATGTTGTTAAAAACAGTATTTTGAAAGCCTTCATTAATTCAAATGTTAAAAAACACAGCCACCTACTTTTAATCATCGCTTGCATTTAATTAAAGCAATAATCGAGAAATATGTTAACGTCCGTCTTCACTTTGCGCATAAGAACAATCCAGATTTAAAAAAACATTCAAAAAGGCAAAAAAGAAACAAGTTGAATTTATTTGAGGGCACTTAGATGTATTGATTTATAAAATAGTTAAATAAACAATAATTTCAAAATGCCACTGAATTTTATTAAAATACTAGCGGCCGCCCGCAACTTCGTCTGCGTGGAATGGTTTTTTGTTATCCCTCGGGAACATTACTTTTTTCGGGATGAAAGGTACCCTTTGTCCTTCTCTGTACCCCTTACAACGTGTATGCAAAATTTCATGATGATCGGTTTAGTAGTTATGACGTGAAAGCGTAACAAACAAACGGACTTTCGCATTTTAATATTAGTAAGGATTACCTAAACCTTGTGATGGAAACATGGAATTTCTTATCGCCCATATTTAATTAAAGCTAAATTCCTTACTAATTTGAACACTTTTACTATTTAAATTTACAAGTTTTACGAAGTTACATATATTTTAAAAATTCGTTTTGGTCACAAAAAATATTTTTTTCGGAGTGGAAATCCATTACGCAAAGGACTATTAGTTATTTTAGCAATTAGCAATAGAAACTAATAGGTAAATTTTATTGTGCCCAAAAACAACCCAAGATATTAGTGGTAATAGGTTCGACCCGCTTTTTGGGTCGAAATCGGATTTAAACTCGTAAAGACCCGGTTTAAACCTTTGGGTTTAAGCCCTTGCACATCCCTAATTATGACTATTAGTAGCTTTTTTATTTTATCGCTTGAAGTAAAATGATTCATTATTTTATTCAGACATCATTGTAGTTCATAGGCATCAAACCATCGAATGTCTCTTCTGTGACACATTTAACGATATTCTATGATTAGTATCGCGACATTCACGACGACATTGCGCAACATGTATCTGTCTCGTTTACGCTCTTGTAAATAATCATACTATCTTGTTCACACTTTACAACACGGTCAAGTTAAGTCGGCCTATGCGACCATACGAAATCATCGACTCAAAGTGCCGAGTTACCTTGACCGTGTAACATCGTATTATTTAGTGTGTTATAACGAGGCGGTATATACGCCTTGCGGACAAATTCATGGCGTCGCATATACTGACATAACACATCTTTTTAATTCTAATATCTTTGGTACTGGCGGAGATAATACATAATTATTATATTTATTATTTTAAATAGTTAAACATTTATGCTCAATATGTACAAGCCCTAAGCTTGTCCAATATTAAAATTGTAAGTGTTCACTTTGATTCACTTTATGCAATTTTTTAACAAAACTTATAGTAAAGAATTCTGTGTATTATTATGTATTTTCAAAAAAGTAAAGAAATTAAGGATGTTTATTCATTCTATATGTAACAACAATTCAAAAATGTCATTGTTATTAAGTAGTATAAATCAGAGAGCAATAAATAAGAAAATTCAATCAATATTGTCTCTTTATTTTGTAACGTGTAAACACCCTACTGTATAGAATTCCGTAGAAACAATGAATTACGTATATCTACTAAAGTAGATAAAAATATCAAAATGTATTTACATGAGCATTTTGTAAATTTATTTACTAAAACTTGACATGTTTACTTTTTCTTCAACGTTTAATTACAAAGAGGTATAAATGTTTTTCACTTTACGAAAATAAGAGGTTTGGGTGAGCACTTTCAAAAAAATATTACTCAACAACGCACAGTGATAGTGGTTTGTTTTATGTTTTACAAAAACATGTTTATAGTCAACTAAAACAATACAAATTATGGATGCCATTAAATTGCTAGGTCGCTAGAATATCGGCCCTTTTAATAACGTGAGGATTAGGTGAGCACAAGAAATCATTTGTAATTTTTTTATTACGGATCTTGTGAAACTGATATTTGAAACCCTAGTTAAAATAGATTTTTACAGAAATTTAGTACACTATTGGTATTTGTAAAGTCATTACATACGGGGATACGGCTTACCATTTGTGAGAACTGGGTGAGCACACATTTCATTAAATACCTTTGGTTCTATCGATTTACAAATTGCAAGATTGAATTTACAATTATTTTAGACCTTTTACTAAATGGTGAATACATTTTTATTCATTTTTAGAGGGTGCTCACCCAATGCACACGCACACTTAAGATATCGTTAGATTTGTCTTTTCAGCCCAAGTGTTCTTAAGAAGGTGGCGTTATAAAAAAACCAACATGGCGGCTGTACGGTGCTATTATACGTAGTGAAAAAAAATTTTTTTTTTTTAGAATACTGCAATATGGGTGTCAAATTAAAGGGCTTATTATAAGGATTTCAAAAAGGTATATCATGACCGTAAAATATAATAACTAAAAAGAGATAAATAAAAAAATAAATTAAAAAAAATAAAAAACCCGCCTGCATAAAAAGACAAGTCGACTGAAAAGATGGAAACAAGATTAAATAAATATTAAAGGCAACATGTCATAATAACATGCAGTCGGAGGCATATAATTCAATCATTCATAATGTCACTTTCTTTATGCATGCCTCCGACTGCATGTTATTATGACATGTTGCCTTTAATATTTATTTAATCTTGTTTCCATCTTTTCAGTCGACTTGTCTTTTTATGCAGGCGGGTTTTTTATTTTTTTTTATTTATTTTTTTGACGATGGTTAACTGCATCCTCGTTTCGATTTGGAAATAAAAATGTTATAGTACTGGAATTTTCATATTGTTTCAGAAAAACGACAACTCCAGCAGCAACAAACGAAAAGTTCGCGATCACCATCCCCTCAGCAGCCGGGGGATGAGCATGACGAGTCGTTCCGGCCGCTGATCAGGACTCCGCCGCCGACCCGCGTGGGCCCGCCGCCCTCCCCTCCCGTGCCCACCAGCCCCATCGTCCCAGTACCTCCTGAACCCCCAGGCCCACTGTCGCTCCTACCATGCCCCGTCTGCGGCCGCACCTTCGCCCCACAGCCCCTCGCCAAACATGTCAAAATATGCGAAAAGATGATGGTCAAGAAGCGAAAAACTTTCGACTCTTCCAGGCAGAGACGAGAAGGTAATCTTCCTAAATATTTATCTATCGGTGGTGGTGATTGGGTTTACTAATCTATTTGCTATTTTATGTAGCTACCTTCCCAGTACAATATCAGTGATTGAAATTAGTTTTATACCATCACCTGTATCTATCACCCATTTATTATGTTGCTTTTTATACAGCATGATATTTTTGTTATACATATTGATGAATATTTTATTTTTGTGGGTAAAAGGGCTGTCGTCGGAGAATGGTGTTAATTCTGGTGAGTGAGTAGACTGTTTGCGTACCAATTAGCATCCCTTGGCCATGCGTCCCTCGCTGGCCAACTGGCCATAGTGTGTGTGAATGTTTACTAACACATCTGCATTCTGTACCTACCTAAACTTGAACGCCTGACGCATAAGAGCAAGGAAACAATATTGGAACTTTAAACTACCATCCTAATACTAATGATATCTGATGCGCATATCTAATTTTGCAAATGTAACCGACACCGACCTGTCTCAATATGTCAAAGCAGTCTTTTACATTAATGTAAAAGACTCCCTTTCATATGACCCAAGCATACTCTCCAAAAGGAGGAAACACAATGTTGCACCACTGCCACAACTTAAATCAAAATTTGCCAAACGTCAATTTAACAATATGTCATCCTCCCTTTACAATAAAGTAAATAAAACTTTAAATATCTATCCCCTGACACAGTGTAAAGCCAAAGTTGCCTTGATAGAATGGCTAAAAACACTGAGTTACGAAGACGTCGAGTGTATTATTAATTGATGTATGTATGACACACACGCACACACACACACATACACACACAAACACACACGCACACAAACGTTTATTATCGTTTTTATTGTGTTTTATAATGTAAAAAAAAGGTTTATTCAATTCTCAAGCTTTTATTTCATGTAAAAATAGGTTTACCTACGTATTTTTAAGGAGGAGCGGAGTCGCCTAGTACAAGCAAGCTATTTGCTTAAAAGGAAACTCCGGCCACAATATATTGTAAACTTACCTAAGTTGTTGAAATAAATATTTGATTTGATTTGATTTAATGTTCAACCACTTTTTTGCATTTATTTATCATTAAGGGCCCTATGACATTTTTTTGTCGAAACTTCAATTTTGACGGATTTTAGCGATACAACCCAGAGAAACCTTTGGGTCTACTAAATACATTTGTATGTGTCCGCGACAAAAAGTAATATGATGATTCACTGGAAAGTTATAAGCTTAGATATGAAAATGCATGTTGGTGAACGATTTCTCAAAGTCAACTTTGAACATACACAGAAAGACAAACAAGTAAAAACAACAAATAAAAGTATGAAATTGGATTTTCTTATGAAGTAAAGATTATTCTGGTATAAAATTTACGTAATAATATTAATGTATCTAGGAGAAATTCACAGTTAATTCTGAGCGTTTTTTGTGTAGTTTTATGGTTTTTGATTGGGATTTTTTATTCACATATTCCATACATAATTTCAAAATTCCGAGGCCGCTATGAACTATTCGACTATATAAGAGATAACATTCATTTTTTTCTATTTCATTTGTTTAGAACAGTAGTTCAATCTAGGAGCTCAAAAAAGTGCCTTCGCGGATTTTATGAAAATCTTTCTCTGCAATTTTGGGTTTAATTAAAAAGTTAAGTAAAATTTACAAAAAGCGAGGCCACTACGAACTATGCCAGTAGCTATTCTACACTACTCAATAACTCAAAATTGTTAATGTATTTTTGTTTCTGAGATCAAGAACGCCAAAATTGCCCATTTTACGCTAAAATCACAGTCGAGATGTAATATGGCTCTTAACATTATTCTCTTAGATATGGTTTCATGATCCCGTACATATCTTACCCGTAATTTGAGTTGAGTTATTCTATTTGATAAAAAATATTGTTAGTATTTTATTTTGTAAACTGAAGTCTAGAATAGTCTGCTTCATGGCACTTAAACATTACGGATTCTTGCAACAACCATCTCACCTCACATACCTACTATTATTTAAACTATATGTAAATATTATATTGTGATGTGATGTGTGTGACTAACAACTTGCCATAGCAAAGTGTCCCAACGCCTCATATTTACATTGAATGTTTAGCTAGCATTTTTAGTACAAAACCACCTACAAGAACCTCATTAAAACTTACTAAACAATCGCATGTTTCGTATTTCTAATTAAAACGTTTGTAACGCAATGCATGGGTTGTGTGTCAGTCTCGTCTTGTCACTCGGTGACGTTTGAAATGTATTTGTGACATTGTGACCAAATGTGAGATGTCGTCTATCATGGATTGGAGTGTGTCCTATTCCATTGTTGTTTTCTCATTGAAAGCTCGTTATTTAAGCGTCATTAAACTCTTTCCCCCTTGCTAACAAAGATTGTGTCAAACTATTTGAGTTTGACATTGAAAAGAAAGTGACAAAACACTGTGTACTTAACTATACATCACTGCTATACAATCTTTAGTAAGGGTACTAGTATTGAGCTTCATCAATTTTTTCATGTACACAATGGATAATTCTTATAACAAGCAACTTTAACTGATTAAAGTTTATTTACTTGCAAATTCATTAATTTTTTTTATTTTCAGGAACAGACATGGAACAATATTTGCCAAAGAACTTTGGTCTGCCAGAGAACAGTCCGTTTCTTGAAAAGAGTCCGCCAAATACTGCCAAAGCAACGCCGAAACCGAAGCCACAATCAATTAAGACTACTATTACAAAGGTAATTTTTGTGACTTTGTTCATGATACACTTACCCCCTTACTAATAAAGATTGTACCTGTAGCAGAATATGTGTAGTTACACAATGGTTACTCTCTGTCAAACTATTTGAGCCTGACATTGAAAAGAGAGTGACAAAACACTGTGTAACTATACATCTGCTATACAATATTTATTAGTAAGGGGGTATTATTATAGACATTGACCACTTGATATCAAGCAAGGAATATCAGGCCCTGAAGCAAATCATGAAAACAACATTGCTAAATTCTTTGGTCAAAGACTGTTAATTTCCAATATTATTTATGCACTATCTTCTTTGAGTTAAGCTCGCGACAATGTCTATATTTAGACATAGTGGCAAATGACTGGTTTGTCCTACAGTAATTGCAAGTACCCGGCATGTTATTTTTATGCAAATCATCTTGAGTATTATAATAGTCCTGAGGTCACATTGTGATGATAATAACCGACGCTTAGCATTAGTTGTACGAACTCATGTTTTAGCACATGGCGAACCATTTTGTAATTTGTGGTGTATGAATATTTCAAGGCTAAGGAAAAAAATAACATAACATGCAGTTAAAAACTAAAAAAAATGAAATATCTTTGACGTCTTGTAAATTATAAATAATTTATATTTCACAATCTTAAGCTACTTTTGTTATATTATCTATTAGACAATACATACTTATTACTTACAACTAACCCTTTCTTACCGACGAGACGATGGGTATGGGTTAATTAATGGAGTGACAATTTCCAAAAAAGGAATGTAAAATAAGAAATGTCAACTGCGATTGATACGGCAATCGGCCGTAAACAATAATCTACGGCAATCCCGCAGGCTGATTATCTAATTAAACACCTAGCGACCGGTTTTAGTTTACAGATGAATGTGATACATTGCTACTTTTTTTTGTATGTTTTTTACCCCAAATAGAAGTAGCAATGTATCACATTCATCTGTCAAATGAGACCGGTCGCTAGTTGGTTTTTAATTACATAATCAGCCTGCCGATCGACAATTTTCATTACTTAGATTTATGATATTTTTCAAAAACACTGCAATGAATATCAGCGAGGTTTTTAGTTAAATATGTAGAGTTTCAGTCACATCAAAATAAATTATTTCAGTGAAAGAATTATTGAAATTGGACCAAAAATGACGAAGATAGAGCAATTTTCGTGTCGCATTCTCAAAATCGCTCCCCAATTCACGATTGGCTGATGACGTCGGCACCCGAACAAACACCTGACGGCGCGGCAGGTGTTTGTTCGGGCAATCGTGGCACGTGACGTCATCGCAAGGGCAGGCCGTGTTTTTTAAACTCACTTTTTAAATCTTTAATAATTTTGTCATTTCTTGATGGATTTGAGAAATTTAAACAGAGATTTACTCAGATATTGATATTGTATTTGATGTGATATACAAAATTGATATATTCAATTGTCGTGTTGATCCTCATTAGTTATAATTTAGGGCTTTTTACGGCCCGGAATCCCACCGAACCTTCTGGTTAGGTGGGATCACGGGAGGCAGTCGTGGAGGGGGCCGGACCCCTCCTGGCGAGTCCCACATACCCCCTTCCCGATCACCAGCGGGATGGGAAGCGCGTAAATTCGTTTTTCTACGGCATAAAAAAAAAAGGGCTTTTTACGGCATTTTTTTTTTAATAAGACAATTCAATGTTTTACAATCGCAACACTGGTCATTGCAGCCAATGGCAGACCTGCAGAGGTGTCCCCACTGCAGGCGCGCGTTCGGGCCGCGCGCGTTCGAGCGGCACGTGGAGTGGTGCGCGGACAAGGCCAAGATCCTGCCCGCCGCGCCCGCGCAGCCGCCGCCGCACATCGCCGACGCCAAGCAGCGGCTCAACGCGCGCACGCAGTACAAGGCGCCACCAGTACGCGGCAGGAGGTATTGATTGCAGCCAATGGCAGACCTGCAGAGGTGTCCCCACTGCAGGCGCGCGAATCGGGCCGCGCGCGTTCGAGCGGTTCGCATTCTACAATCGCTGATGTTAATGTCGCTGGACATCTAGAAGGCATAGCGATCAAGATCACAGTGAGAGTATTCACACCACACCAATAACTGGTATTCCCTTCTAACAATCGCGCTCGTTGGTAATCTACTCTCTTTCCGCTACATATTATAGTACTTGTAATCGTCTATCATCGACTATCGTGTATAAGAGCAGATACCTGATGATCAAGACCTGACAGTATAAAAAGGAAATAACTTCTCGTATGTTTCGGCTATTCCATCTATTTCCAACGTGTGAGTAGAAAAAAATAGGAAGACTGGAAAAAAATCCATGTATCCCAACTGTTTGGGATAGCCAGTTGGAATTGAAATGGAAATATTCTTTATTTAAATAAGCTCACATAATAAGCGTTTTTAAATCGTCAATTCTTTTACCCTACTACCTAATGGGTATGACGTCTTTTAACTGACAAGAAAAAAAGGCGCAAAAAAACTTGCCATCTTTATCAGATGGAACGATATTTACAAATATACCTATATATATCATAGATTAACAAAAAAATTACATTATTTAATTAGCACATTTCATTATGAATCAATTTACAGGGTTCAAGCTAAGTTAAAAAAAATCAAACTTATTATTCAATCTAGGCTTTAAAAAAAAGAAATCTATTCATAAAATTCAATATGCGTTAAGATAGGTAGTCAGAAGCAGACCCATTCCCACTGGCAGCACCCGTTCCCGAGCATGACGCATGAACCAGCCATCACTTCGCTCAACCATATTTGAGGGAACGTAAAGACCCGCCTCACACGACACCACCGTAGAAATGTTTAAAGTGAGCATGACATACTTAAGCTACCCATATTAAGTCGTCGAGTCAAGAAGCCAGTAGTACCTACCTACGTTTATAAATGGAATAGCCCGTATGTTGTTGCTCCGTTGGTCATCGTCGTCGTATCCGCCAGGTCGTCCCAAACCCGGGACAAGTCGTCGAACAGCCGCTCCGCGTCCGTGGAGTCGTCGCGCGGCGTGTCGCCGCCGCCGCCGCGGGAATACGGCGACTACAAGAACTCGCGCTCGAGAGCTTCAGGTACTCAATCAACACCTAACTTCACTACATATTATAGCAACGTTCAGTCCGGCCAGGTGTCGGATGGGTGACCGTTAAGTGGCATTACATCTGAGCGCTTCCGTGCTTCGGAGGGCGCGTTAAACCGTCGGTCCCGGCTGTTGTCATCTGATAATAGTCGTTAATCCAAGTTAGAGGCCTTACAGGCGGCTTGATACTCTAACACCAGAGGTGGCCACTATTCCTCACTCGATAAGAAGATCGGCTAAAAACATTAAAGTTAATGTTAACTGTAATTTGACAGAATACATTACTACTTCATTTAGGTACAAATAAAAATTTATCAAAGAATAGTACCTACTTATTATTATAGGAATCTGAAAACTTAAAATAGTAAGAAATTATTTTGTTATTAAAACTGATGTAGGTACTTTGCTACTTTCAAATATTTTTGGTCAACTTCCCTTCGACACTCAAATAGAGTTCAGAGTCATTTGTTATGTATTTAGTAAAAATCAATATAGTCGTTTTCAATCTAGAGCTGTAGGTACAATGGCGACTCTGAATTTGTGAAATTTTTCGACGTTTTCTAATAATTTGTTAGATCAAGTAGTTAAAATGTTATAATATGTTACATATTCGCAATCTACTCACGAAGCCCTTTCATTTGATATACCACATGGTATGTACCCCCACCATCAAACCCTATATTACTGCACTACTATAAAGAGGAAATAGAACAGTCTTACAAAAACTGATTTGATTGTGTCTGTTTTCCAGAATCTGTCTCGAGCAACGACCACGAAGATTCTTCGCCACATGTGCCAGTGATCAGAAACTCTAGGAATTCACATAATGTTTCCGGTGATGCCAATGTCAAAGCGAGACAAGCGAGGCTCGCTAGAGATCTGAGTAGCACCAGGTAACTTCCCTTTTGTCTATATTTTTATTAGCGAATAAGGGGAAAGGAAGGTACCCTATTTTTTGCTCATTTTTTTAATGTGAATTTGAAGATTGTTGACGTTCCTGTCTCCTTATTTGTCTTAAAATTTCACACCAAATTATAATGATCCTTCCTTTCCCCTCCTGTAGAAATAACCAAGAATCCAATCCTACTCCTCCGGTTCAACCCAGTCTTAATCCTAATATCAAGACTAGTTTATCCGAAAATAAAGTAAAATGTAAAATAAATGCCAAGAAACAACAGCAGTTAAAAAAACTCGAAGAGCTTGCTAATAAATACAACGAACGGAATCAAAAATATAGAAACGAGCTTAAAAGTAACACAAAAAAGGTTGGAGATAAAAGTCAAATACCTATACCTAAGAAAACCAATCTTAAAGATGTTACACAACAGAGAGAGCTGGAACAAGAGACAGAGCACGTAGCAGCCGAAGACATTGAAGCTAAGTCGGACATAAAAAGAAAGAATGAAACAAAACCTAAAAAAATCACAAAGGAAAAAAAAGTTACAGAGAAAGATGAGCCCAAAAAACCTCAAAATAAAAGAGACATTAAAAAACCAAATTTGATTAAAGAAACTAGTATGAGTTTAGATAGCCTCGAAGATGCCGAATCTGCGCATAGTCTCAATAAAAATAACTGTCAATCTATTGGGATAAATACAGAGTTTATGTGTCCATGTAAGCCTTGTGTGATTTACGATAACGCAGATACGAAAATAAAAAAATCCAAAACCAACGTATCAAAAAATAGTACAAAAAATGTTGACGAACCTAAGGTTCAACTACTGTACCAGAATCTTACAATGGTAAGTTCCTGTGATATAGGTGCAAAACATTTGAACGAGGAAAGTACTTCCAATGACAATCATAATGATGTTGCTCCCAGCAAGTCTGAGAATGTTTCTAATTATATGGAGCAGAGCTCCAATTTATGTGAGAGTAAATCTGAAAATACCACACAGCATAGCAAACAAGTTAGTATAACAATAAAATTGAGAAGCGACTTTGATTTAAATGATGATGCAAATAAATTGAGTGATGATAAACATGATTTGTCAGCTGAACATTTTGAAGAAAATTATGAATGTGATATCAGTCACGATTCTTGCAACGATGAGGAAAATAAATCAGACAATGATAATGAGATACAAGACATTATGTGTCGACATGGCAGTGGGGATACCTATACCAAATTTTCCGAAAATTCTGCTGATTTTGAAGAGTTTATTAATATGACTGATAAAATGATGAGTAGTCATTACGCCGAAGAAAAATTAAGTTTGGACAAGGATGTTGAAATTCTACATACTCCAAGAACAAATTCACTTGAAGCGTTAAAAGATACTTCTACTGAAAATATTAATTCTAATACCATAACGACAAATAACCCTAATTTTTCTGACACTCTTGAATGTTTGAAAATGGATTTAAAAGAACTGCTAGAAGGTGCAGGTGGAGATGTCATCCAAAGTTCAAAAGAGACAATCAAAGAAGAAACCTCTGATATTAATAAAAAAGTTTGTGACATGGAACATATCACTGTTTACGAATTCAAATTAAATGAAGAAAAGAAAGTTGAAGATGTTCGTCTTAAAAGTGTGTCTTCCGAGTTCAAACTGCCATCTATATCTGAATCAAATAAACCTAACCGCAAAATGGCTTGTAGCAAAAGCAGAATGCAAAGAATTTACAAACCTCGTAGAAAATATAATATGCTAGGTGAACAAAACCGAACGAATACAGAGTATAAGACGTTCATAGTAAAAGAGAATATTGAAGACAACAGTGATGGACAATCGGTAACGTCTGAAGCACCACCGCTCAAGCTACCGCGCATAGAGAACAAAAGGTTAGGGTATGCTGCTCTGCTCCTTTTCCTTTACTCTATAAATTATGCTTTTTCGGATATCTGTGACAAGTTTCCGCCCCACGACTTCGTGCGCGTTGTCATTCGTAAAATACCTAGGGATCCTTTGCCCAGGATAAAAGTATCATGCGTTTTAATTTAGGCATTAAACTGTGTGCCAAATTTCAACCAAATCCGTGTCAGCCGTTTTTGCATGATTAGTTACAAACATCCTAACTCTCACATTTTTAATATTTGCAGGATATACGTTTTCATGTTGGGTAAGTTTCTCTATAGGTATCTAAAGAAGTTTTCACATTCTCACTATTACTATAACCATGGTAAAAATGGAACTTGCCCATTATGAAAGTGTATATTTAAGCAAAATTATTGAACTATTATTTTTATTTATTTTGTACAAACATTACAATTTCAGGCTAGAGGACAACTACGATCCATTTGTATCAGCCGCGAGACAGATGAAAGAACTAATGTCTTCAGACACAAACATTCCTATTAAAATCCAAGACTCTTCCAAAGATCCCAATAGAACTCTTCCCATACTACGTCCCGGTAAAGAAAAGACACCTTCGTCCTACCTTCGAACCGACAACACTAAAATGATGAAAGACACACTTAATAAATCATACCAGAAAACACCCACACTGCAAAGAATGAAGTCTTTCGGCAGCACTAATAACGATAACAACAATTCTTTCGGTAGTAGGTGTAGCTCATTTAGAATAAATCGAAACGACAAAAAATCTAGTCAACAAAAACTCAACTCAACATTTACAAAATCCAGCAAAGAAAATATAAGTACACAAGAAAAAACATACTTCAGTCGTAACAGTAATTTAAATAGATCGTTCTCAAGTTACACAGCATCTAGCTATAGCACCCCAAAACCAAAAGAAAAGATTCCAAAAATAACTACTTCCATGTACCACAGTTTCCAAAGAACCACCATAAAACAACCGTTAAAACTCGATAAGATCAAAAAAGAAGATATAAAGAAAGAGTTTGTCAACTTAGATTTAATTCTTACTGACGATAACTCTTCAATGACCGACAGTAACTATATAGACCCTAGGCTAATCAATGAAAACGACAACTTACCTATAAACGTTAACACCATTTTGAATAACCCTGACATAATAAGTAGTATGGAGTCTCTACTTACTACTGAAAACTTACCATCTAAATTCGAATCTTTTAGCACTAACCAAAATAATAATAATGACAAATGTAATAATAATATAGATGAAACTAAAGATAACGTTACAAATGTAGAAAGTAACAATAATATTAATAATAAGAATATTATAAATAAAAACACTGCCCCAACCATAGATGACTTAAGCGCACAATATGATAGAATTATGACTTCTTTTGAGCATAGTATAGTATCGAAAGCCTCGCACGATCAATCTATGTGTGAGGAATTTGATCTGGAGGAATTTATAACCTCATTTGATGAAGAAATTAACAAACAAAAAATGGAAAACAAAAGATCTTGTAGTTCGACAACTAGAGTAGTTAAGTCAGATCTCGCAGATAGCAATAGGTCCTCTGGTATGAATAGTGTTTGCTCAACTCCAAAGATAGTGAACGGTAATGGTCTTATACCGGTTAATAAATCGATGTCTCTCAATTTTAGCACTATCAATAACAAAGTCAACGAGAATATATTCCCTTCCTCTGTGAAACGTTCCACTTCCCTCCTGGATTCCATTCAAAAGAAGCATGTGCAAAAAACTGATATTATGAAGAGTCGCCATAAAACGGACCAACTAGAACACGATCTAATGCAGTCTCTTAAGGACTTGGACAAATTTTACGACTCCGACAGGATTGAGAATAATCAGCCGAAAGAGATAGCTAGTTATAACATGCACGTGAAAAATGGCATGACAAAGAGAGACGCCCGTGTAAAAACTGAGCGGAAAAACAAGAAGAATGAGATAGCTTCTAATGGTAACTACACGCCTGGGAAAATAAGCAACGATTCAGCTTATAGCAGGTTAGTCAGGTATTGTAACTCTCTTAATTCTAACAAAAGTAAAATCCTTAAGTTATTATTATTATTATTTAGTAAGATTTTGTCACTATGATATATTTCTTTATGTTTTAGCCTAAACAGAATCTCTCCTTCGAAACTGTCTATTTGCAATTCAAAAGAGCCCAACGGTCTAACTTCCTTGGAGCAAATCCCGGCGGGTTCCGACTCTAGTGGGAAGGAGGAACTGAGATCAGTTTCCAGTGATGAGTTCTTAGCGATGGAGCGCTCAGCCGAGCTAGACGAACCACTGCCGCAACCAGACATTACTTACAAAGAATTGGATACCCATCTTGTAACCGGTAAGACATTATCGTGCTTTAAAATTAGTAAGCTTAACTGCTTAACAACTTTAATACAGGAAATTGCAACCTGCGCGCACCTTGGGGCGTTTAGCCTTTCTATCATGGAGGTGCCCAACCTCCATCGCGTTTAGCTCTCTTACGCAGTAGCGGTAAACCGCGGGGGCCTCCAACCGCGCGGTTCTATTTTAATATGAAATTTGATTTGATTTGTTTTATTTAAGGTACACCAACAGCACTACATGTACATACTTTCTTGTATTAGATTAAGTATTAGCTAGGGGTATAGTTCCTTCATGCATGCCAATAATAGGTATACACAACATTTACTGAACAGGTATAGGTTTTTTTTTAAACTAAGCTAACTGAATAAACTAAGTATATAAAGCAAATCTTAATATATACATACATTATAATGATGTTAAAATAAATGTTCAAATTTTTAACAGCTTAGGCCTCCGGTTCCTCACAAAAAATTATGTAGCCTTACGTCCAATGTGCTTCCAATTTTGTGGCGGTTACTCAACCGCAAGTGCGTACGATCACGAGCGGTTGCATACAGTGTAAAACTTTAATCATTCGGTTCCCGCCGTGGGGTGGTTCCACTCATGATTACAAGCAACTTTTACTATGGGGCCAACTCTCCTCCTCGCAAAAAAAAAAAAACAGCTGTTCCATACAAAAGTGCAGTACCTACTCGACCTTAAGTATGGAACAGCTGTATTTTTTTGCGGGCTAACTATCAGGCCCTTTTCTCATTTGCCGGCGCAGCAGCGGTACATCACCTCGCCACAGTAAACAGGCGTGGTTGACTAGGTTACCGCGGTGAGTTACTAAGTGTAGATGCGATGCGATGTATGTGGAGGCGATATCGCACCGCCTGCCGCGCCGACAAAATATGAGAAAAGGGCCGTATGGAATAAATACATAATCCTATAACGTGATACGTTTTGACCCGGACAGAGAAACGCGTGAGCTCTCGTGCCTCCTCCCGGCGGAGCCCCCAGTGGCGGGGCGGAGGCGGGGGCGGGGGCATGAGCTCGAGCGGGTCGGAGGCGTCGCTGAGCCGCGCGCGGCGCGACTCCGCCCCGCGCCTGTCGCGCTTCTGCCACGAGTGCGGCAGCAAGTTCCCCGTAGACACCGCCAAGTTCTGCATCGAGTGCGGCGTCAAACGGCTCCTAGTTTAGTGCCGGGACCCGAATCTAGTCTGCTAGTATTGTTAAATTATTTCTTTACGTCTACGTTTGGATGTAATACGAAACCCTGAATCTTATCTCGGGAATTTTGAAGCCCCTTTTATACCCAGATCTTAACTTTTTAAGTGCACCCAGATCTGCCGCGGCCGACAGTGAAGTTTTACGATCGAACGATGGTGATTGATTTAGATCTTTTTCTTGCTTTTACGTGTTGCAAAGAACTTTTAAGGTATGGACGAGATACCTTTTGTATCAAATGTTTACGTTTCAAAGCTTTTAATGATCGAACAAAAATGTTTCTGACAAAATAATAAGGGCCTAATTTAAGGGCCCCGTTTATGCAGCTTACGTTACGTTCAATGCTGTGAAGTGTTTCCTTTATTTAATTTGCCATACGGTAATTATGACTGTATAAAATTTAAGCCTGTTGAGTTTATCTGTTTAATTTTATCATTTAGTAATTTATGCTCCATTGTGCACTTATTTAGTAACTTTCCGGTTTTTAACTGGATTCCTCTATTCGAAATGGAAATGCACTTAGTTATTTACGTGTTACGGAGTAATAAGTTAGCAAACATTAGTCACACTACTAATAAATAACAGTAAAATGATCAAGTTTGTAACACTCTTGCATTTATCTAAATTCGAAAGATTATGATGAGACATGTAAAAGGAAATGTGTAACTTATTTTACCAATTTTAATTAGTTCCGTTTGTGAACGTAAAATGTATTAATTTAAATTTTGACTATTGGCGAGACTAAATACTATACTATTTAAACAAGCATCCGCAAATGACAATTATCTACACAAATAATATGAGGTCCAATCTTGCAAAAATAATATTTTTCGATCAAATGAAGTAATCTCACGATGCACTTATTAGCACATACCTTGGATTACTTAAATCATGTAATTAATTATATTGTCGCTATTTATAGAATAATATAGTAATATATGCAACCATTATTTTATAAATGTTACCAAAATCTTAAAAAAAACTTTTTGTGCCTTCCTATGAAGTAGATACATAGTAAAATGAAATCAGTTGATCGTCATTAGTTTATTTTTAGTTATGTTGATTGAGGCCAACCAATACTAAGTCACATTTGAAATCGCCTGTCTGTGATATTTGCGAAATATCCAACAGAACAAGTAGCGAATAATGATTAATCGATTGGGTGTTTCTGATTGAGTGCCAATTCACACTCATAAGTTTCTATGTGAGTTTTATGAATTATGTATTTTTTATGTTTTGGAATGGTAGCAAACTACGACTTATTTTATAGAAATATTGCCTTCTCCAATGTCTCCATTAGTCTCGCATCTACATCGTAGTTGGCCATTTTAACAAGACTGATTTATTTTCAAGTTTTCGAAATACGAATAAAACCTTAGTTACTGTTGTATATTGTTTTTAATAAAATAACATTTTATCATGTAATAAATTAACATTTTTTTAATGCGTTCTTTTATTTTTATCTTATTGCTTTGATTTATATTCTGCAATATTCGATAATGATCGCAGTCTGCAATACAAGATGCCTACTTTACCTCTTGGTCCGCCGGCCAACCAGGGTCATTTTCGATCTATCGCATATTGGGACCAGACCAAATTGGTAAGATGGCCACTAGCTTGGTATTATCAAATATCATCGTATGGGTTGCGAAGTAGGAAGCTTCTGGAAGATATGCAACCCTGAACATGGTCACCCATCGCTAAAAAAAATATCGATCGCATATTTATATCAATGGTGAACAGGGTCGTGGTGGGTGGCATCATTACCTGAACAATTTTTTGTGTTGTCATATCGATCGAATAAGGAACAAGGACCACAAGAGCATATATATGTGAAATGTACTTACCTGCCCTGACCTCCTAGACGCTTCCTGAAAGCGACGCAAGACTATGGTTTTATATACGCCTGGGACCTGCCCCACCCCCTGAATGTAATTAGATGCCAATAAGTAGTCGAATATTTTTTGGAAAAAAGTCTATGTTACTACCCTGGCCGCGCGCATGCTTCCTGAAAACTAACCAAGCCGATGTCTAACATGTTTGTAATGATGCCACTTACGATCCGGTTCACCATTTATATCAATATGCGATCGATTATTTTTTGAGATTGGAAATCATTGTATGGAAGCCCATATGTTCAGGTGGCACATCTCTCAGAAGCTTCCTACTACGCAACCCAGACGACGATATTTGATAACACCAAAGTAATGGCTATCTTGTCAATGTGGTCTTGCCCCAATGGGCGGTTTTCCACTTACCGGCACGGCGACGGCCCGTCGCCGTGCCGGCGCTCCGTTTTTGCACTAGACGGCACGGCGACGGCGCGGGCTACGCTCAGGGGGTCAAGTCTGCTAATGTTTTCGTCAAAATTGTAGTTCAATGGTGTTTGAATGACAATGCTTTTTGACACAGTTCTTGTTTCTTAAACCCAAAACCGAAACTCATTGTGTTTCTTAAACCCATAACGAAAACAAATGGTGTCTTGATTTTGGGTTTAAAAAACGAGAACTGTGTCAAAAAGCCTTACGATTAGAACACTATTGAACTACGATTTTGACGAAAACATTAGCAGACTTGACCCCCAGTACAGACACGCACGCCAATTTTACAAGACTTAAAAATGTCCTCATCTAGTCGTCGTACTATTTATTTGCTCTACCTTTTACATTTAAGGAGAAAATATCTACAACGTAGAAAAGTAAATTTTTGGGTCGATCCACTTATTAAAGTTAGGTATTTAGAGGGTTCTTACTATACTTTATTTGATAAACTAAAAATGAACAATAAGCAATTCTTTAACTATTTTCGAATGACTCAAGAAACATTTAATTATCTGTTGGAGAATTTATGTGAAACAATCAAAAAGAAGGATACTAAATTTTTTCAAAAACAGTTTTCGACTGAACGCACCGATCAAAAAACAGTTTATCCACTAACGCCATCTGTGCAATCAGTTGAATATTACGTATGCCGTACCGTAGACTTTGCCAAAACGGTGTTGGTATGGCAGTATGGCTTACGCAGCGAATAGAATAGATGGCGCTAGCACAATAAAGAAAAAAAGATATCGAAAAAACTGTAAATCTACAGTTGACACTATATACTAATAATTATTACCAATTTTTATTATATTTGGAATTTATCAATTAACCTAACTATTACAATAATGTACCTACGTACAAATGACTTTTATGTTGTGGTATAAATAATTTGTAATATGCTGTAAGTATAAAAAAATTAAATATTGTAATTTGTAATTTATATCACATAAAAAAACAATATCAAACTTGTGTTTGTAGTTCATTTCATACAAAATAAGTGCATACGACCTCAAATGTAAGCTTGTCAACAATAAGGTTGCGTTCACTTGCGTTCGCGACTGTACAGGCTGTACCCTGCCCCGCGCGCGCACACACACACGCAAACGGCTACGTACGTATACAAAACACACCCAGATTTGCCGGCCGGCGACGGCATCGGTGGGGGTCAACGGGCCGTGCCGTGTCGCCGTCGGTCGCCGTCGCCGGCAAGTGGAAAAGCGTGCCATATAAACTCATACATTTATGCTGCCACGGCAGCCGTGCCGTCGCCGTCGCCGTGCCGGTAAGTGGAAAACCGCCCAATATGCGATAGATTGAAAATGAGCTTCTTGGCCGACGGTCCATCTATATAAAGCAGCAAATTCGCAAATAAAAAAAATTCGTTGAAACGCTTTTTTGATTGGACTAAAATTAAGGAGCACTACCACAAGTTGATCTGTTTCCGCTATCGATAGATAACTATCTGATATACTGCTCATAGTCAATGCAACGAGTGTAAAAGAGAAAACAATAGTTTTCGATAGCAAAAATACTCGACACGTCAGAAAAATCGCATCACCTTGAAAATAGGATTAGACTTGGCCACCCGCTACCACTAAATCACGTTTTATTTAGTTAATGTTGATATCTATTGAAAATACACAATTTTATTGGTTTAATAAAAATAACAGTTTTCATAATTAATGGCTTAATGCGTTATTGCTTGCTTGCGCCATCATAAAAGGGCACCAAAAGGAGTAAATTTAGGAAAATGTGGGTGAATCTGCTATTAGAGACGTTGGAGAAAACGCACGTCAACATCTCAATTAAAAAAAAGGAACACCCATGGTGGATTGTACTATTGCCCATGAAGTAATTGTATATTGCAAAAAATGCGGCAGTGTAATGCTTTAGTATAATAATGTACTCTATGGTGTAATTTATTTATTTATTTATTTATTTATTTATTTATTAATTTATAATCAGGCAACAATGGCCCATAGATACATACCTTAAAACTAAAACATAATATATGTATAAACAATATTGTTAGTAAATATAACTTAATATTACGTTAGTATAAAGTCAATTTGGCACTTTCTGTGTCATTTCGGTGGCACAAGGCAACGCCCCTCGGAAGCGCCTGTATACCACGCCCTGCGGCCAGAAGTCCTCCTTCATGAAAGTGTCCAGCCTGGCGGTCGGGATGCGCACCACAAACGACTTAAAATTCGTGTTATGGCGCGACTCCAGAGGCTGAACTCTCAAGCAAAAGTTAGCCTTCTTCTTTATGTACTCTATCACATCCTGCACGGTGGTGGTGTGGTGCAGGCGGGACAGGTACACGGCCGTAGTCGGTATGGCAGCTCGCAGCAGGAAGTTGGGCCCTGTCGGTGCGGTGCCATGATGATTCTGTCTCGTTCGCTGACGCTGTCGCTTCCTGTTCCGGACCTCGAGGAAGCCTTCTTCATCTTGGCCCGGTCGGACGACATCCTGCGAACGAGCTTTCCCATCGGCGAGTGCTGGCTGCTGCGACCGCGAGATGTAAATCGGAAACTGAATCTCAGTAATGAATTCCTTTCGACGAATATTCCAACGGTTTCGAGAGACTGGCTGAGATTTCGAGAGTTGGCTATGTCCGAAACAAGATAAGAAGACATTTTTGAAGGTGTGCGATTTTTGTGAAGTCGAGTGCAGTTTGCATCAACTCATGGTGGTCGTCACAAAGTACGTAAGCGGCGACATGGCAGAGCTACTGCTTCCTGGTACCCAAACTCGGTCTCTACATATTATAGCAGAATACAATACCATGTGGTTCAGAGCACACATTATAATTTTATTATCATCAATAGGGCAAATAGATTTTCACGATTTTTCTCCTTAACAACTTACCGGTTGACTGGTAGAGAATGCCCTTGGGCATTAAGTCCGCCATTTGCTGTTTTTATTTTAAGCAATAAAGATTAAATAAAATAAATAAATAGTATTAGAATAAAATGTTACATATTAAAGAGCACTATTGCCACTATTATTTGGACAGTCTCATAAGTATAAATTTTATAAATAAAATTTTATTCTAGCTTAATTCACGAGTAACTAGACTATTGCTATTTGGGGCAGATATAAATTTTCTGTCTGCGTTCAATTATGATAGCAAAGCAATAATGCAAATAGATTTCATGCAATAAAATTGCAATATAATAATATAATTCTAATTGTACCTACTTTATTTTATTTTTAAATACAAACATGAGAATTATTAAGAATAAATAATACCTAATTCTACAGACATCAACAATTAATTTAAATATTTACAGTTTATAAGTATAGTTGATACTTGCCGCATAGTCACAGTTCTAGGTGCTATATCCTAAACGAACTCTTGTAACCTTTCCTTGTTGGCAAGCCTCCTCTCACTCGTAGTCTTCTTAATGCTTCTCTTAAATGTTTAGGCTGCAAAGGTCCAGCTTCACCAGAATTTTCTAGAATTTCCAGAGCTACGAAACAAATATGTCGGCATTATAAAATTTACATAATAAACAGGGCACGGTAGGAAATATCAATCTCGCGAGATCTCGCCATTTACAAGATCTCGCGAGATTGGTGAAATGTTTTTCTTTTTTTTTACAAAGTGTCACAAACATGGATTTTTGATGGGAAATAACAAGTTTGATGTAATATTAAATAAACATTAATTTCTACCAGTTTTCATGAATTAAATTATTAGATTTATCTTACTCTATGATAATTAATTAATTAGACTTCTTCTTTTGTTATTTAAGAAAATAAACTTTTAATGTCAAAATTTTTGAAAAACTTCGCAAAAAGGTATAAGAGTCATCTGACAGAAGTCTTTTAATTTTGCAGCTGAAAATAACCAGCTGCACAGAACACTCTCAGCTTGTACACTGGTAGTAGCGGAAGTAATAATTGTCTGCAAGCTGTAAGAGTTCTCCCTTGGAACCCCGGCTTCATAAAGATAAATTTCTTATTCAATCAATGACTAGCAGAGATGCGATTGCTCTCTTTTGGCTCTTTAAATGCAGTAAAATATTTTTCGAGGTCTTCTTGTAATAAAATGCTTCTTCGTTCCTCGGAAACACATGTATTTATGCTCCTGTGCAATCTTGTTTATCTCGCGAGATCTCAATTGATTTTTGGTCGAGATTAATCTCGGTAAATATGACCGAGATCTCGTTCTTTCTATAGCCTACTGCTAGCAGCTTACTCAGGCGAGCCAGCGCACAAGGGATGTTTGTGTCGGTTGAGACAGAGCGACAGAAAGAGAAGGTGCATACAATAATAGGCACGCAGCTCTGTGCAATTTGAAATTGTACGTTATTGCCGTGCACCGAGAGTAGCTTATCAATTGATTGTCCTCTTGCAGATGGACTTCTGTATGTTTATTGCTATTGTATTTTCTATGGTATGAAATAATTTTTCAACATGCTTATTAAATATCTCACCTTCTTCAACAACTTCCCCTACAAATACTTTTGCAATACCAGACATGGCAATCACGACATTCTGCCCGACAGAGCCTCCAGTGATGGTCTGCATCAAACGCTTTACGGCCGCCTTCGGGAACGCGGCGCGACGGTACATCTCGTATCTATCCAGCTGTTCTTCTGTGAAATTGGAGACTAGAACTCTGTAAGACACAACGTAACACTACTTTTAAAACAGTCAAAGAGGTTTCAATCTATCAGCATTTTTGATTTAAGTTACGGTCATTACAACCCGTGCAGATAAAGAATAGATTGAAAATGAAGGCTCACCACACTTACCAAGGCAAGTAAACCTTGTTTTGATTTCTCTTTTTTTTTTTTATTGCAATCATTTTGCTTTCTATAGTTAGTAGTTTTTGTAAGTAAAGGCCTATGAAAAGCTTTTGGATATTAGTTTTCAATTCAGTGCCTTAGGATGGGTAGCCTAAGTATGTCATGCTCTCTTTAATCATTTCTGCGGTGGTGTCGTGTGGGGCGGGTCGTTACGTTCCCTCAAATATGGTTGAGCGAAGCGATGGCTGGTCCACGCGTCATGCTCGTGAACGGGTGCTGCCAGTGGGAATGGGTCTGCTTCTGAGTACCTATCTTAACGCATATTGAATTGTAAGAATTGCGTTTTTTATTGTTATTTTTTATGTATTGTCTCAAGTATTTTTTGGTAAATTTTGCCTACTTAGGTGCACTTTCGAGTAGCAGACATAGTGATTACTGATTTCTCAACTAGTTGAAAGTTATTTACTCTCACAATTACCTATCCGATATGTAGTAGGTATTTAATTTCAACCTACCTACCCATTGTGTACAAACTTTTGTTAATTATTGTGATGGAAAATGACCTCACTTTAAATGTGGAGCTCATTTTTCAATGTTGACGACTCTGTATGAAATATAGAGGGAGAAAAAAGCAGCCCTTGACGAGTTTCTTGCCGGTTCTTCTCGTTACAAGGTCTCCCGCTCAGGGTTTGCGAACCGATGGCGTAGCTTCTTTGACATTCACAAGTGCTTGTAACAGCCTAGACTGAATAAATGATTTTTTGATTTTGATTTTTTTGATTTTACCAGTTACCACAACGAGTGTGACTGAGAGAGCGATAGGTGTAGCGTTTAGTGTGCGAGCAAGAAGTGAATATGAACGACGCCATTCCTAATCCAATTTGTTTGGGTGCTCTATTGTCTGATAAACTGATATAATACAGTGAATTCAAATTTTCTGCATCAAAATAATAAAACTTATAATATGCTAAACATTTAAATACATACTGCATTTTTTCCCGCTCTTCTTCTTCCAATTCCTTTTTACTCTTCTTCTCCCTCTCTCTTTCGCTCATTAGCATATCTTCAGTAGTTTGAGACTCATAATTATGTAAAGAATCACTTTGCTGATAATCATTAATATCTGACATAACCATATTGTCCTTAATCTCATCATTAGTGTCTGTTGTATCAAGAAACTGTTCCGTTTGAGGCTGATTGTCTATGATGCTGGTGTTATCAAAAGAGTAGTCATTAATATATGATTCATACTGGTCCGTAATTGGGTCAGTTTGTGAACCAATGAATGTATCAGAGTTGTCTGTATAGACATTCCCCAGTTCATCGGCCCGGTGAATGGTCTCTACATTCTGTGAGCTATCAGAGTATGTCTCCACAATTTCACTTTCCACATTGCTCGGCTGGATACTCTCGCCATAATTCATCAATGTTGTATCTGCAATAATATCACTATGTATGTAATTATGTTACCACTACACATGACATGGTATTTGATTATTGTCAATCAGATCAGGTCTAATAAATAAACCTTAAAACTTAATTAAACCCCGTTTACATTATTCCAGTAAAAACATTACAGTAAGTACATTATGTGGTGTGGTTGACGTTCTTTTAAAATCAGCTAACGTCACAGAATATATAATAGTACTAACGTACAGAAGTCCGTCCCCGCGAGGACCATCAAATAATAAGCTACTCTCGCTGCACGGCAATAAAGTACAATTTCAAACTGCACAACGCTGCGTGGATAAAATTATATGAACCTACGAAGAAGAAAGAGAGGCGTCTCTTTCTGTCGCATAGCTCTGTCTCAACCGACACATTTCGGGGTTGCTACTCGCTAGTTACTGATATCATAGAAAACATTCGTTATGCCCATGAATAAACAATGAAATTACTAAAAGGTAAAATAAAATAAAATAAGCTAAAATAAAATAAATCTACCTAATAGGTGAGCTGAGCATATTTAAAGAGCATAAATAATAAGTATTTCTAAGTAGTTAGAGAAGCTCGATGGCGCAGTGGTATAGCGCCTGGCCCAACGATTGCGGAGGTTAAGCAACTTTTGCAAGGGTCGGTTATGGGATGGGTGAAAAAAAAATAGTATTTTTTAGCTTTTTTCTTTACTGGTGCCATATTTCGAACTTCGATACAACTAAGTATGTAAAGATGTATACAAAAATACAATAAACTTTGGTAGGTAGGTAGGTACGTTAGTAATTAAGTATCAAAAACGAAGTGCATGCAGTTTCGCATTCGGCGCTCGACTGATTCGTATCGTTCGTGACGTTCACGCGCTGCGCTCTCGGCGCTTGCACACGCCGCGCGTTTCGGTCGGCGCGGTGATATCCCTCGACAATGGCCCTCTTGGAGTGGGCCGCGAGCAGTAGGCTAATATAAAAGTTTACGCGCGGAGTGATACCCCCCTGCTAACGTGCCAGGCACTGTACCTTCTTCTACTGGAATAATGTAAATGTGGTCTCACTTTAAGGTCCAATACATACTTAGTTCAGTAACTTTAATTTAAATGTATAAATATTAAAAACTTACATTCTGGTTCATCTTTCAACAATTTTTCTTCTATCTCTAGAGATATTTCTTGAGAATCTTCTTCATTGGAGTCACTGTGCTCTAATTCCCGCGCAAGTTCATCCTCTAGAATATAATGTATGTATCACAAAATGTGTTTGTATAAGCACCTACACATTCAAAATCAAATGATTACAGCCACAATGTGTGCTACTTGTCTAAGAATATCTTTCAAAGGTATAAAATATAAACTAAACTATCGTAAAAATAACTTATCCGTTATTCACTTACCTCGGAGTCGGTCAATTTCTGATTGACCATCACTACTGCTAGGATTATCTGCCATTTTTATATATTTAAATAGAGAAAATAAATAAATGGTCAAAGTTCTCTCCTCTCTCACAGAAATACAGAATAACAAAAAATAATTTTGCAAGCAAAGCGATTGAAAGCTATCAATTCGATTATTTTGATATTTTTGATTTCACTTCTGTCATTGTGTTGTGTTGCCATTAATTGTTGTTTGTTACGTAACGTAAATGTCAGTTGCCAATGTTGCCATGTTTGGTTTTTGACACTAGTGAGGGATTTTAAAAATGACAAAAAATGTTGGTCGATAGATGGCGTTGATAACAGCTAGGCAAGGCAAGCAAGGGTCAACTCAGTAGTAGGGGCTGGTGGTAGGTAGATATAGTAGGTTGGCTACACTACACATGGCGTAAGTACTGTGATCCATCAGTATTTAATCAGGGGCCTATTTCATAAAATAATGGTTATTATAATTTACCATAGTTGTTATTGGGGTAGAATTGTGTTTTTTATTTAATATAAAATTTTATTCTACCCCAACAAACTAATGGCAAATAAATTACTTTACTTTTTCATTCTTTTATGAAATAGACGCCTCATAAATACTGATAATGGATCACAATTCACAGCACATAGAAAACAGCGCTGAGAAACATAATCCTACCCCAATAAACTATACTATGGTAATAGGGATGACGACTAACGGATAAAATAATGGTAAACATAATAAACTTTAGAGTTGCTTGTTTACCTCTTGGTTTTATATATATTGCGTATTATATTTTGTTTTATGACCCTTCAAAGTTGGGTGGACAAGTCCATTTAAAAAGTATAAAAATTAAAATAAATAATACGTTTAATTAATCCTAATATGATTGTAGAATACCGGATAATTAGAATCTATGACAGATTTTTGCAATCGTCCGAGTAATGTTTTGGATTTTACAAAAATCCCGCGTATCTTAGATAAATCGCGAATCTTTTTACACGCGCTGGCCTGCTTTAAGGCCTGCTTTCATACTAATACTAACCGTTGAGGTCATAGTACGAAAAAGTAAGACAGTTCAATATAAGCCCTGCTATAAGAGCTCATAGTAAGGCCCCTTATTGGCTGACGTCAACGTTATGAACTGACGGATGTTCTGATTGGCTAACGGTAACATAGCTGTTATTGTTGTCATTATTGTCAAATATTTCTCTTCTAGTGTTTTGTTCGAATTTTACGTTTTTTACTTACATCAATTAACTGCCGTACTCAGAGACGTCAATTAAGTTTAATGCTTCATTAAATATCATGTCGTCTTATACTATCACTATGGAAAAGAATGAGATAGCACCAATTTTAATGAAGCATTAAACTTAATTGACGTCTCTGAGTACAGCCGTAAGAGACATTAATGTAGTACGGTACGATGAGTGATCACTTCAATTGGATTGGATGATAAACAAGTGCCGGGCTCGATCAATTCAGACAAGTTATAGGTTATATCCGTAAAATTACTATACAGCAGGAGCGCTTGTTAAAACGGTTGTGCAAAACCCGAATGTACTTTCAAACGAATTAATGTTGTTTTACAAACCATAAGTGAAAATGATTTTAAAAAAAGAACGGTCTACAACAACCTAACACTTTAATTTAATTCTTACTAACTTTAATCATGAACTAATTTTAATCAGACACTAACTTTAATCAATACGACAATATTTAACACTGAATTAAATATGAGAGAGCACTATTTATAACGCCACAAAGAAACGTCAGTCGCATCCAAACGCCGCGTGCAAAGTGAGGCCGTGCCGCAGGTGACGCCGCCTTTTATACAGCGCCGCTCGGCCCGGGCTCGTGAGTGGGGGAACTTGCTGAGACGGCCGTTCCTGGCAGCTGAACGTCCTCGTCAGCTTGACTCTCGTCTGTCCTTGGCGTTTGGTTGGGGACCAGCACCACAGCCTCATCAGCATCAGCCGATGGTACCGGGTCTTCGCTAGGCCTTGGCATGTGGCCCTCGTCAGACCTTGGTGGGTGGCGGTCCTCACAGACTACGATGACGTGGTGGTCCTCGTCGTCTGGCTCTTCATCTAGAACACACACTTAACAAAAATAAGCAAACATGTTTTTTTTTTTATTTTTTTATTAGTTTTTAGCACCGGCGACCCACCGCGGCACAACCACAAGCGTGCACACAAGTGATTGAGACACGATAAGCGACCAGCGCAAAGCAACTAAGCCAAAACGTCATTCGCGATGAAAGAGTGAAAGAACTCAATCATCGACAATGACGAATTCATTCCAGCACCACATTAAGTAGGCAGGTAGGTAAGGTTCATGTTACCATCCGGATCCGGCAACCTATACTGAAGCTCCAGATGATAACACAAACAAAATTAAATACCACAATGTCGGGGCTCAAGAGTTTGCCATAATGTCGAGGCATAAGAATTTGCCATAATGTCGAGGCATTAGGGAATTGCCATAATGTCGAGGCATAAAGTATTTGCCACAATGTCGAGGCATTAGGGAATTGCCATAATTTCGAGGCATAAAGTATTTGCCATAATGTCGAGGCATTAGGGAATTGCCATAATGTCGAGGCATAAAGAATTTACCATAATGTCGAGGCATTAGGGAATTGCCATAATGTCGAGGCATAAAGAATTTGCCATAATGTCGAGGCACTACAGACTTGCCATAATGTCGAGGCAATAACTCACACTTCCGAAGAACGCTTCGCACGCATCCGGCGTCCACTCGCCACGCCACCGCACCATATGTTCTGCAGCGGTCTGGGTCTTCTTTCCATAGGACCCAGCCAACAGCTCGAGTTCATAGCGGTTGTGTGGTAGTGCACGCATGACCTTATAAGGGCCGCGCATACCGGAGTCCAGCTTGCCGGTACTTTGTGTGGCCTTGCTCACGAACACTTGAACACCCACGGCGAAACTGCGTGGCTGTAGGTGATCTTCGTTGACGTAGGCGTCCTGTTGCTGTTGATTGGCAGTCAAGAGTTCAGTCGCCCGCTGTCTTCTGAGGGTCATAAGAGATTCCCGTTTAGGTTGGCAATCACTTAGCGCTACATCTCGCACCAGTGTCCTGATGGCAGGCGTCGCAGCATCAATGCCCACCAACAACTGCAGGGGTGAGGCTTGTAATGTAGCTTGCCTCGTGATTCACTTTTATAAGATAAACATATAAGGCAGTGATTAACATATTTCCTAACAAAATATCTTAAATTTGGAAACCAAACATGTCGTAAAATAACATCGGTGGTTTTATCGACGCCAATATGGTCGTGGTCATCATGAAAAACCCGTAGCAAGCTCAACCTGTGACCCTAGGGATGAAGCATAAGAGACGCGGCTCTTCACCAGTAGGTTATGTTTATAAAATAAAAGTTCATTTTTAATAAAATACCTGTTTTGATCTAATTGTCCTTCCCTTAGTTTAGTCATCAACTCCTGCGTCTCCACATCAGCAGTCTGAGCAATCTTTGCCCAATTGACCGGACTGCGTATGTGGGAGACTTGTGCTGGAGGATTCCTACTTAAATAATCAGCATGTTGCATCATACAACCTTTCGGCTCGGCCGTACCTGACCGTTACCTTTGAATAATAATAAATGAACTTGTTGTTCATTATTAGTCCGTATGTAAATCAGTGCCAATTAAAGTTAGTTGGCGCACTAATACATTCATCAGGTACAACATATAAATCAACTTCGGAGAACTCTAAAATAGCAGTGACACAAGAGGCTGCCTATCTCCTGCCTGCCTAGCATGACTCATTTATATCGCGTGATATAGCGTTTTATCACGTTTAACTGTCAAAAAGACAAAAGAATTTGACAGTTGAATGTCGATAAAATGCTATATCACGCGATATAAATCGGTCATGCTAGGCAGGCTGGCTTCCTATGCCACGCATAACGATAGGTTGGAATTTTATTAAAATTAAAATGCTTCAAAACTGATTGTTTTACAAAAAGTACAAAATTTGGTTGAATTGTCATTGGGTGGTAAAGGAACTAAGTCGTATCAGTTTTAGACTTTTTAGGGCAATGCCATTCTTGTGACCAAACTTGCCACAAATGAGACACTTAGAGTTGTCTCCAAATCTAGGTGCATCTCGCCTACGCGATTGCATCGGCCCTATGTGGCTTGACGGACGGACAACATTGTTGGAGGCTCGAAAATCATGCTTCGCTTTAACATAATATACCAATAGGAACTCTACTAAGTCCTTTGACAGTAGCTTAGCATTGGTAGCCGCGATCTACCTCCGCGCACCACATATCAAAATCATGTATACTCGGGTCAAATGAGGAAATATAATACTTATGAGACCTTACTTGCATCAAGGATGAAAGAGCTCCAACAATCCTGTCCGCCACGCCTTTGTCTGAGCTGGTACTAGCGTCAGCATCATGCACTGTACCCAAAGTAGCCCCATCGGTAACGCCGGAACCCTGCTCGCTGGCGAGGGTTGGCGCCACGATAAGCGATGGCGTCGGCGTATGATCATCACCAAGAAGATGCGACGGACTATCAACCGTTGGCGTTGTTGTAGGCTATTTTCGATAGCATCTAATTTAGTGAAAATTCGATCAAACACCACATCCTGTAAGCTCTCGCGGCGGTCACTTGAGCTATTACGGCGATCGTGAGTTCTACTTTGCGAGCTATGCGAAGCATTATGACGTCTATTCGAAAACTACTTTTAAAGACACGTGGCACACCTTTTTCTTTACAAATGTTCACGAAAACTTATACAAAACACGTGGCACTTTAATTGAATACTCACGAAAACAACTTTTACAAAACACGTGGCACTTTAATCGAATACTCACGAAAACAACTTTTACAAAACACGTGGCACTTTTAAAACACACAGAACACTACTTTTTACACGAAAATTAACTTTTAGATGACAAAACAAGCTGGTAGAACGCGTAGTGAATCCCACTTCTGATTTTACAAACCATAAGTGAAAATGATTTTAAAAAAAGAACGGTCTACAACAACCTAACACTTTAATTTAATTCTTACTAACTTTAATCATGAACTAATTTTAATCAGACACTAACTTTAATCAATACGACAATATTTAACACTGAATTAAATATGAGAGAGCAAAGATATTAGAATTAAAAAGATGTGTTATGTCAGTATATGCGACGCCATGAATTTGTCCGCAAGGTGTATATACCTGCCTCGTTATAACACACTAAATAATACGATATTACACGGTCAAGGTAACTCGGCACTTTAAGTCGATAATTTCGTATGGTCGCATAGGCCGACTTAACTTGACCGTGTTGTAAAGTGTGAACAAGATAGTATGATTATTTACAAGAGCGTAAACGAGACAGATACATATTGCGCAATGTCGTCGTGAATGTCGCGATACTAATCATAGAATATCGTTAAATGTGTCACAGAAGAGACATTCGATGGTTTGATGCCTATGAACTACAATGATGTCTGAATAAAATAATGAATCATTTTACTTCAAGCGATAAAATAAAAAAGCTACTAATAGTCATAATTAGGGATGTGCAAGGGCTTAAACCCAAAGGTTTGAACCGGGTCTTTACGAGTTTAAATCCGATTTCGACCCAAAAAGCGGGTCGAACCTATTACCACTAATATCTTGGGTTGTTTTTGGGCACAATAAAATTTACCTATTAGTTTCTATTGCTAAATTAACAAATAGTCTGTTGCGTAATGGATTTCCACTTCGAAAAAAATATTTTTTGTAACCAAAACGAATTTTTAAAATATATGTAACTTCGTAAAACTTGTAAATTTAAATAGTAAAAGTGTTCAAATTAGTAAGGAATTTAGCTTTAATTAAATATGGGCGATAAGAAATTCCATGTCACAAGGTTTAGGTAATCCTTACTAATATTAAAATGCGAAAGTCCGTTTGTTTGTTACGCTTTCACGTCTTAACTACTAAACCGATCATCATGAAATTTTGCATACACGTTGTCAGGGGTACAGAGAAGGACATAGGGTACCTTTCGTCCCGAAAAAAGTAATGATCCCGAGGGATAACAAAAAACCATTCCACGCAGACGAAGTTACGGGCGGCTGCTAGTATTTTAATAAAATTCAGTGGCATTTCATTTAATACATCGCAATTCATTTGCTGGAAACCTATAATAGTAGTTTATGATACTGCCACATAATGAGGGGTATTAAAACATGAGTGTGTGTTTAAAAACCGAGCCGTAGGCGAGGTTTTTAATAGTATCACACGAGTGTTTTAATACCTAGTTATGTGCAGTTTCATACACTACTTTATCTACACTCATACATTTAGGATTGAACCTACTAAATAAAAGATCATTGTTAGAAAAGAGAGTGAAACATTGTTTGTATTAGCTAGGTATTACCTTGTAATAAGTCATTTCCTTAGCTGCATCTAAAATATCGAGCAGAGTCAAATTTTCTTCACATTTTAAATCAAGAATTAAAAAACCTACGAAATTCATTACAACAAAATGTTAAAATTGAAATCAAAACATTTTTGTAAAGCTCTAAAAATGGCGCGCATTCCATTAGAAATAAAATAATGAGATGAGTGCACTGGGTTGCGTTCAGAACCTACGCTCCGAGTACAACCGAATGCTCTAACGGCGTTCCAAACATTAGAGCGTGACTTCCGGTTGTAACAGCTTTCCCGTTTCAAACGTCAGAGCGTTGCAACTTTTTAACCATCAAAATCGGTGGTTGAAAAACGCTGACGTTTGTCTATAGTAAAATTGTCAATGCCATTTGACATTATTTTGTATTTTGATGTTTTGTGTCAATTTTTTTTAAATATTCATGGTAGCTCCTCAGAAACAGATTTTATTTCATTTAAAATAAAGGAAAGTTTAAATTATTTGCATTCCAAATGGAAAACGAAGAATTTGTACTATTAATGTCATTTAAAGTTCTTGGTCGTTCCGAACCTTAAAGCCAAAAACCAAACAACCGCACTCTAAGCCTCTAAACGCAACCCTGCAAACTAATCGCACTAATGTCATCGATCACCATAGAGTGCATTTTAATCATGGAAAATGCATGGGCAAATATCGTTGTTTTTTTTTAATATCAAGGCACTGCCTACTTCTTGGATTTGCCCTGTATCGTAATGAGAAAAAAAGTTATTTTATGATTCAGTTGACTGCATCGTAATGAGTTTTTTTTTTAATTTTTCGTGTCCACGAAAATAAAGTACGTATTTATATTACCTTTTTTGAATTCATATTTGGAACATTACGATGTGAGTGTAGATAAAAATAATAGTAAATATATAATAAGTTAATGAGGGCTTTTCAAAATGACATTTAAAAAATAAAAACAGTAACTATTTGCCTCACTAGATCGTGTTGATACTCGTCGAACCCTAAAAATAGTAACTATTTGAATCACTAGATGGTGTTGACACTCTTCGAAGCTTAGTAAAAAACTCACATTGTCACCTATTTTTATCAACGCCATCTCGATAGATCATCTGGCTCGATAGCCTACAGTTTTTCGTCATTGTGAAAAGCCCTCATTAATTATTCATCTCGTGGATAATGCTTGAGCAATGTCGTGGCATTGTCCGTTCTGTACATTTATAATCTATGACAGACATTTCTATCACACTCGGTATTCGGAGTATTTGCTGTCGCACTCAATCTTTTTAGGATAATATTTACTGACATTTTGTATTTCTAATGTACAAATATGAACGAAAATTAGTTAAAATATAATACTTACGCATGATATGTGATCCCTAGACTTTTGGAAGTCTTGCTTGTGTAATTAGTACAAGTTCGCATTACGCAGGACGGCATTTTTACTGTGTTTCGCGGGAGCACTTCAAAGTGTCAACGTTGCCGATGCTTTTGCGAGACTACACTCAGGTGAGCTAATTAGCCAAGTTTAAGACTGCCAGTGTTAAGGCGCAGGTAACCCATCTACCTCTTTTTAAAATTCTAATATCTTTGTGAGAGAGCACTATTTATAACGCCACAAAGAAACGTCAGTCGCATCCAAACGCCGCGTGCAAAGTGAGGCCGTGCCGCAGGTGACGCCGCCTTTTATACAGCGCCGCTCGGCCCGGGCTCGTGAGTGGGGGAACTTGCTGAGAGTTGTATAACTTAAATTTTTTGAAGAATTTAATTCAGCAAAATTACGAAATATACCCAAAACCCATCAGCAATAATATGTTCTGACCAATCAGACTGAAGATTTTATAAATCGTCTTTTTGATTATCCAATCAGCATTCCAGTTTACGATTGCCCGAAACATACTGGGATTTTTAAAAAGATCCTAAAAATTGCTCGGACGATTGCGAAAATTTATCTTATGGACCCCCTAAAGTGCCCTAAACGATCAAAACTGTTTGTCAATAATTTACACTGCATTTATAATTTGGGAGCGTGGCCTACTTTTGATTGGCCACGGTAATCTATCTTATCTGTTGTACTTGTCAAGCATCGCTCCTAGACATAGATTAGACGATCAAAATGTGATTGACAAGCCGATGTAATGTAAATTATTGACAAGCAATTTTGATCGTTTAGGGGGTCCATTAGATTTCAATGAGTGGTTTTCAATAGGCCGTTTAAGAAAAAAGAAGTACATAAAAAAGAATAGAAGATGTCGTTGAACAACTAAGTAGGTAGCTTTTTATGAAAAAAAAACAAAAACCCGCCTGCATAAAAAGACAAGTCAACTGAAAAGATGGAAACAAAATTAAATATTAAAGGCAATATAACATGCAGTCGGTGGCATGCATAAAGTGACATTACGAATGATTTGAGTTATATGCCTCCGACTGCATGTTATAATACTAACCATTTCATAATACGAAATATAAGCCCTGTAGACTTGTGGGAATGAGACCAGGAGACTTGTGTTACTTCTTTATTGAGCAGTTGCTCTACACTTATCTATAACTATAAAAAACATGACAACCACTTGATTCGAAGGCTTTACAATGAATATGTCAAACTACAGATTGTTGCGCATGTGCAAACTGATTGACATAACCAAATCAACTTAATATTCGAATGTACCATAGAGCACAACATGGAGGTCGGAAGCCTCCCTCAACACACCCCCTCAATCTGCTGCATATGCTAACCATACTAACCAAAACAGTTTTCTACCTACCTGTACCGCACTACTAAATTTCGAGTTACCTGCCTAACTTATAAAATTCTTAAATCCTACCAACAGTTACTTTAACTAACACAGACGACAGAATTTCTACACAGACAATCCAATTACACAACCCAAACCAGACCTAACTAACTCAACCAAAGAATTATCAAAATACAATACATTAAATTATTTATTATAATTTATATATTTAAATTATTTAAAGCACCCCCTTAATTCTTTAATCTATTCTAACTTCCACTAAACTTCTTCATAAATATCTCTCTCTTCTATTTCTTATCAAACTTCCTTCCAACTCAACGCCTCCAATATTATAAACTCCTTCTCTATCTCTTCTATATAATTCTCCTTCTCGACATCTTCTTTATAAAAACTTCTCCTTCTCAAACTACTTCATCCTTAAATTCTCCTACTCGACATCTTCATCAATAAAAAACCTTCTCCTACTCGATATCATTTTCTTTATAAAACTTCCTCTCCTCACATCATCTTCATTATAAACCTTTACTCCCACTCGACATCATCAACATTATAAAACTTCTATTTTTTCTCCCACTCGAATCATCATCATTAAAAACTTCTTCTAATTCTCTCCCACAAAGAAACCGCCTCCTTCTTCATCATCACCCTGCTCGATCTCTTCATCATAAAATACTCGCCAAAAATACTTCTTCAAAATAAACTTGTTCCAAAAAAAAAATCTTCACATAAAAAATCCTTTCAAAAAATTTCCTTTCTTCATTTTTCTTCTTTTATTTTTCTTTCATTTTCCTTTTATTTATTTTATTTTACTGTCATGTTTAAATTTTTTCTCCTTAGTTACGCTATTTTGTCAACAAGGCCCGTTGCTAAGGGGCTATTTTCACTCTTGACATTAATATTTTTTCTGAAAACAATCATCTGAAAAGCAAAACAACTACCTATATTTTCACTCCCGGTCTCCACAGCCTTTTCTAGTGGCCCATAACCTGTAGACTTGTGGGAATGAGACCAGGGGGCTTACCATCAGCAAATAAGAAACCATTCAGTTCAAAAGCAGGCCGTAAAAAAGACTGCTTAAGGCCTGCTTTCATACTAACCGTTGAGATCATGGTTCGAAAAAGTAATGCCGTTCAATATAAGTCCTGCTATAAGAGCTCATAGTAAGGCCCCAGGAGACTTGTGTTACTTCTTTATTGAGCAGTTGCTCTACACTTATCTATAACTATAAATAACATGACAACCACTTGATTCGAAGGCTTTACAATGAATGTGTCAAACTACAGATTGTTGCGCATGTGCAAACTGATTGACATAACCAAATCAACTTAATATTCGAATGTACCATAGAGCGCAACATGGAGGTCGGAAGCCTCCCTCAACAAGCCCTGCTATAACAGCTCATAGTAAGGCCCCAGCCTGCCTAGCATGACCGATTTATATCGCGTGATATAGCGTTTTATCACGTTTAACTGTCAAAAAGGCAAAGGAATTTGACAGTTGAGTGTCGATAAAATGCTATATCACGCGATATAAATCGGTCATGCTAGGCAGGCTGGGGGCTTACCATTAGCAAATAAGAAACCGTTCAGTTCAAAAGCAGGCCTTAAACAGGACTTCTTAAGGCCTGCTTTTATACTAACCGTTGAGGTCATAGTACTAAAAAGGAAGGCAGTTCAATATAAGCCTTGCTATAAGAGCTCATAGTTAGGCCCCAGGCCCTCTGCCCGCCGGTTTATACGATTATCCTACGACATTACAAATAATTACTTTCCATGTTTACTCTATGGCGATAGCTGACTCAAAGATTTGTCTGGAAGAATGCGCTCAATGACATTTACTGTCAGTGTCAGATAATAAACGAACGAAAGAAAAATTGTTCTTCGTGGATGTGAATTTTACCGAAATTTTATTTAAATATTGTACTCTGGGTGCGGATAGAGAGTTCCATCATGAGTGCAATAATGAAGGCTGCAATGTCCCGTAGCCCTGCAACATTGGTAAGCTATATTTAATAAATAACCTTTGCTGAAATTAAGTTATGTAATATTGATGTAATATATGTTTTGATCGCCCTCTATTCGCAATCGAATTGACTCGCTTGCCTGAAATTATAATGCATAAAGGTTTGTAGTTAATGCATTTAAAAATACCTTTAAAAATTGCACAATATTTTTTTTCAATAATATAAATTTATGTTTCTATTATGGTCATTGGTTGTTATATTATTGTTACAAGCAAATGAAAATAGCTACTGAATCTGTGGGTTAAAATAAACAGTATATACAAATAACAATATCAAACAAGTACCTATTGTTAATTTTCTTCCAGGCAACCCACATCTACAGAAATCTGCGACTGTTGCCAGTTGGGACTTCGCAGCGAAATGCTTCATCGAAAACTACCACAACCAACGCTTATACAGTCATTGATCACAAACATGACGCATTGGTTATTGGAGCCGGTGGAGCGGGCCTTCGTGCTGCGTTCGGTCTTGTGCAAGAAGGATTCAAAACAGCTGTTGTAACAAAGCTGTTCCCCACTAGATCACACACCGTCGCTGCTCAGGGAGGCATCAATGCTGCATTAGGTTGGATATTTTTTTAAATTTTGAGATCCATTGCTCCTACATTGCTTATTATACAGATAAAGTATTCGTAAATAAAGAAGGAGACAGGAATTCAAATCTCATTAAATTTAATGTTCAGTAGAATTAAGCTGGAAGCAATAATGTGTGCCATATTTTTATTGAAGTTAAAAAAAAGAATAAGAATTGCTTAGTAAGTAATTCCATATCTGTAATGTAAAGTAGGTATTTTTACAAATAAAACACCTACAAATTCTAAATAGGTACCTACTTATTCATTACAATATATGAAATCTTTTAGGTAACATGGAGGAAGACAACTGGCTGTGGCACATGTACGATACTGTTAAAGGATCTGACTGGCTTGGAGATCAGGTATGAAAAAACATAAAATTATATTAAAATTTAACATTGAGGTCCGGGCCAGTATAATACGGTATGAACTGGTTCGCTGGCGTTTTTTACACCATTTGGGGGGCTCATAACTGTAAAATATATATTTTTTGTTTATATATTTTTTAATTAAGTAAATTAAATACTTTTTAAAATTTATTAAATAAATAATTTAATGAAATAAACAATATGGAAGTCTAATCACATGTCATGACATGATCTGTGAATGAGATCATATTTAACATCAAGTCTATCTATACACGTGGTGACTTCAAAAGTGTTAAATGCAATAGTAATAAATAACTTAGAAAATCACATTTCTACTAACACTAATTTTATTTCTATGATGCAGTGGTTAACAAGTGCTTTAACAAATCCAATATGTTACCTTGGTTTTTCTGTATGTCATAGCATATCCAGCCTGCCTAGCATGACTGATTTATATCGCGTGATATAGTGTTTAACTGTCAAAAAGACAAAGGAGTTTGACAGTTGAGTGTCGATAAAATGCTATATCACGCGATATAAATCGGTCATGCTAGGCAGGCAGGTTGTAAGAAATTAATCATTTTGTGATAGCTTTAAGTATTAAGTCAATGGAGTATTCTTAACATTAGTAATAGGTGAAATTGACAACATTCCACTAATTAATGAACTATGACGATTTACATTGTAGCTTGTTCTTAAAGTAAATTATGTACATTTCATTATATTCAATATAATTATTCTGACAAATAGCTAAGTTTTCTATCAATGTCATTAAATTAACAACATATTTTTATACAGTTGTCAGGTACTTACTTTATTCTTGTAAATACCTACATTAAAAGAATTCTTGCAAAATATTATATATCATAATTTTGTTTAACATTAGGATGCCATTCACTACATGACCAGAGAAGCGCCACACGCTGTGATAGAACTCGACAACTATGGAGTGCCATTCTCGCGCACACCAGAAGGCAAAATATACCAGCGAGCTTTTGGTGGACAGTCCCTCAAATTCGGAAAGGGTGGTCAGGCGCATAGATGCTGCGCTGTGGCTGACAGGTAATGATTTTATATAGCTGAAGAAAATGTGACTAATTACTGTACGAGGCAAACATCTTGAAATCGGGTGGAGATAGTGCAGAAAGCGTATTTTGTGTATGCGTAGTGGTGAGGTATGCGGGCAGCGGGAGAAGGGCGCGCGCTATTGGTCGCTCGCAAGTGCACGTGCTCAAACTTGTCCCCACTCCATTGAAAGAGCTTTAAGATGTTTGCCGGAATCTGTAATGATTTTACATAGCTGAAGAAAATATTATTAACCAATTTAATAACTTCTGTTTTTATACAGAACTGGCCACTCACTCCTGCACACTTTGTATGGACAATCACTGAGATACAACTGTGAATACTTTATTGAATACTTCGCGCTAGATCTGTTGATGGAGGATGGTGTCTGCAAAGGATGCATTGCACTCAATCTCGAAGATGGAACACTTCACAGGTATATCTTTTAATTAACAATACACAGGTCTTTTAATCTTACTTAATTTAATAAATGTGAAAATTTGGATGTTTGTGAAAATCACGCAAAAAAAGCTGAACGGATTTTGATGAAATTTGGCAAACGAATAGTTTATAGCTTGGATTAAAACATAGGATACATTTTATTTCGGTTAAAGGTTCCCTGGGGATTTTTAGAATGTTCACGCGGACGAAGTCGCGAGCGAAAGCTAGTTAAGGCGAGGCCAGTTCACGATCTGATGAAAAGTCTGATTTTTGAACTTCCAATGTGAAGATCTGATGTAAAATTCTACTTCACAAAAATTACTGTAGACTGAAAAAGAAACAAAGAAGCATAGTAACCGAACAGAATATTGAAAAATGGCATGGTAACTCTGTAAAAAAATCCTGAATAACACCATAAAAACTTATAAAAAAAAATTTCAAATCGTCAGATTTCGTAATTTTCAACGACAGTGATATGATTTTTTATGCAAAAAGGATAGCTTTTTTATCGATCTAACACAATAACCGAGTACATTTTTAATAAATGATCCAGTATTTCAGAAATCAATAAAAATGTACTAAAATTCGTCAAATTTCTGGCGAAGCGTCAATTAAAGTTATGCAATATTCAACCTTATTCTAAAGACATAGTGAAAGAGTAAATTTCGTGAACTGGCCTCGCCTTAACAATAAAAACAAGTAAATCCACACACCTTAATCTATAAACGTGCCCCCTATAGCATGACCACCGAAACGTGATATGATATAGCATTTTATCACGTTTAACTGTCAAAAGACAATGGATTTTGACAGTTGAGTGTCGATAAAATTCTATAATTATCATGCGATATGTATCATGTTTCGGTGGGCATGCTGGGGAGGATTATGTTTTTCCTATTTCGTAAGAACTAATCAAAAACATGAAACAAGTGTCGAAATTCGCCACAAAACTTTGTTCATTCCTTACTAAGCAAGCTGATCACGTGATCTCTTTGATTTGTATGGATGGATATTTATTTACATATTTGGCTCTATGTTCCTAGAATTCCTTAGAAATTCTAATTCTAATTTAATAATTGTATTAATTTTGTATGACCCTGTGTGGGTTGAATAAATAAACATTATTATTATTTACGTTAAATTTTGTTATTCTCAGCTTAATTATTATTATTATTAGAAAAAAATACTTATGGATGGTGAGTAAAAACTAACCGTGTATTGTTGAGGTTCCAAGCCAAGAACACGATCCTGGCGACGGGCGGCACGGGCCGGTCGTACTTCAGCTGCACGTCGGCGCACACGTGCACGGGCGACGGCACCGCCATGGCGGCGCGCGCCGGCCTGCAGAACGAGGACATGGAGTTTGTGCAGTTTCACCCCACCGGTAACTATACCACATACCTAGGGTTACCAGATGACAGGAATTTTCCTGACACGTCAGGATTTTGAGGCATCCGTCAGAAAAACAGGGTTGTGGCAGGTGGTGGCAAAGGTATAATCTCCATTCTGCTGTTACTTTCATACATTTGTGAAGTCGAAGAGACTTTGATTTTTTTTAAATTTTTCACGCAACCGAAAATTTTGTAACTTTATTCTATTACTAAGGGACTTTATTCCTACCTCTAAAATAATATTCAGCCAATTTGATTTTCTTCAGACATTCCCCATTTCGGTGAGAAAAAAATATCAAACGTCAACTAAATTAAGAATATAGATGTAGGTGTACAAAATGTCAGGAAATTTACTGAAAAGTCAGGAAATCTCATGATTAAATCTGGTACACTAAAATCTATGGAAGTGTACGGCACACTGACTTCCGCTACTGACAATTACGCTGGACAGGCGAACGTCACCAATCGTTTGATCCTCTCAGCGCCAATATGGCGATTTTCTAACCCTGTCATTTTGTTGTTTTTTTCTATGTGTTTGCTAATTGGATGTTAGAAGCGAATTTTCGTAATTCAATCTTTAATTTGTTTACTATCCAACTTCCATAATAATTATTTATTAGTATCAACTATTTTTAGATATAATTTAAAATAAATGGGCTGAAACCACAAACGTCCAGTTCCATGCCGTTTACTTGAGGTCACAAGATCATGTCCTGCAAAGTTTCCGAGTGCGAGAGCATATTAATTTTCCCCATTTTTGTAATGTTTTTCATTCATAATGATTAATAATTACGCATTCTTCTTCCGTGCAACCCTCAATTTTTAATTGCAGAGTTGCCACTTGCACGAAAAAATTATACAATAATTCACAGATTTTACAGTCCCCGCAAGAATCGGAGCATTGAAAATGAACCCAAAAATTTACGAAAAACCAAAATTAAATCAAATTCAAAATCCTATTATGTTTTTAAAGTTACTTAGGTAGTACCAATTTATTTTTACGATTGTGACAAAATTGACACAAAAGCGCCCGCTGACTGCCTCGACGCGGCTGAAATATTATTAACCGATTTTCGAAATTCCAACGAATGCACTTCTCGTCTGCTTCTGCATCTTTTAACCATGACGATCGGTCAATAATCATAGAAGCTACATCACTTTTTATGTACGGAAACACCGGTTTTTCTACAATTCCAAATCTAAAGGGACCACCTATTCGAAAGTGAAAGTGAAAGTGAAATAAGCTTTATTCAAATAAACTTAATTATTAAGTACTTTTGAATCGTCTATATTTTCCTACCACCCGTTCCAGACTTTTTCTAATAATAATAATTCACAATTATTAACCGATTTTCAAAATTTTGGTCGCCATTTTGTAGTCAAACTAATACCCTAGGACCCATTTTTCTTAAGTCGGTTTTTTTTCGATATATTTACAATTAAGTAAACAAACACCCCCCAAAAAACCCGAATTTACCCGAATTTTGCAAAATTCCAAAAAGTTACCAGTAGATTTTCAAAATTCAAACGTTCACACGTACAGTCAGCAACGAAAGTCAATTAGCACATTAGTACTTTGTCATAGCAACTTTTTATTAATGTTTTTAACTGTAAGACATATCTGTCAGAAAAAGTTGCTGTGACAAAGTACTAAAGTGTTAAGTGACTTTCGTTGCTGACCGTACGTGTCTCGATAAATTCCTCAACTTTGGATACTATTTTTATCTCGATCCTCCCAAAATCCTCGGAGATATGGCCAAAAATACGTCTCAGGCGATTTGCATCTGATAACCATTATCAATGGTGAAAAGTGTTCTCCTATACGTTTACGTCATAAAGATGCGTTTGTTTGTCAGGTATCTACGGCGCCGGGTGCCTGATAACGGAGGGGTGCCGCGGCGAGGGCGGGTTCCTGGTGAACGCGAAGGGCGAGCGGTTCATGGAGCGGTACGCGCCCGTCGCCAAGGACCTGGCCAGCCGGGACGTCGTCTCGAGGGCCATGACGGTCGAGATTATGGAGGGTAACGATTCTATACTTGTTCATGTTACTGTAACATTGGGCGAGTCTCTAGTGGACGCGAAGGGCGAGCGGTTCATGGAGCGGTACGCGCCCGTCGCCAAGGACCTGGCCAGCCGGGACGTCGTCTCGAGGGCCATGACGGTCGAGATTATGGAGGGTAACGATTCTATACTTGTTCATGTTACTGTAACATTGGGCGAGTCTCTAGTGGACGCGAAGGGCGAGCGGTTCATGGAGCGGTACGCGCCCGTCGCCAAGGACCTGGCCAGCCGGGACGTCGTCTCGAGGGCCATGACGGTCGAGATTATGGAGGGTAACGATTCTATACTTGTTCATGTTACTGTAACATTGGGCGAGTCTCTAGTGGACGCGAAGGGCGAGCGGTTCATGGAGCGGTACGCGCCCGTCGCCAAGGACCTGGCCAGCCGGGACGTCGTCTCGAGGGCCATGACGGTCGAGATTATGGAGGGTAACGATTCTATGCTTGTTCATGTTACTGTAACATTGGGCGAGTCTCTAGTGGACGGGAAGGGCGAGCGGTTCATGGAGCGGTACGCGCCCGTCGCCAAGGACCTGGCCAGCCGGGACGTCGTCTCGAGGGCCATGACGGTCGAGATTATGGAGGGTAACGATTCTATGCTTGTTCATGTTACTGTAACATTGGGCGAGTCTCTAATGGACGCGAAGGGCGAGTGGTTCATGGAGCGGTACGCGCCCGTCGCCAAGGACCTGGCCAGCCGGGACGTCGTCTCGAGGGCCATGACGGTCGAGATTATGGAGGGTAACGAATGATTCAATCACATGTTAATTTATCATTTTAAGTAACATTGCTATACCTGTTCGTGCTATAATATGTATAAAGGCAATACCCCGGACGCTCCATACAACCGGTCCGTTATGTATGACTACCTAAGACACTAACACAGATGACGTTTTGTACATTCGCAACTGTGTGTTTAAAGCTAGGGCTACTACGAGAATCTTGTCACGTCACACACAAATAAACATATTGGTTTTTCACCATTTTAGCAATAAATATGTAAATATCCAAATAGCTCTTATAATGCTTATCAGACCAGTTGGGTGTGTAATGTGGTCTGGATCTCCTCTATTCACTCCCTGGATGGCCATCATCAGATCACAGCTAGATCAATCCCTGGCGCAGAACCAAGGCTTCAAAGTTACTTCGTTTGTATGAAAATCGACTGGTGTATCTAATTATCCGGCCACCACTGTATACATGGGCGTACCGAGGGGGGGGGGGGGGCAGGGAGGGGCAGCTGCCCCCTGTGGATTTTGTTTACCTCCAACTAACTATCAATTGTTATCAATAAAAGTTCTTATTTGCCATACAATTTACAATAAATTGCCCCCCCCCCCCCCTGGGGGCGATACAATAGATTTGCTCCCCCTGGCCCAGAACCTGGGTACGCCCATGTTTGTATATCTATTCTGTGCGTATAGGTCGCGGTTGCGGGCCGGACAAGGACCACGTATACCTACAACTTCACCACCTGCCCCCGGAACAGCTCAAGCAGCGGCTGCCGGGCATCTCGGAGACCGCCATGATCTTCGCCGGCGTCGACGTCACCAAGGAGCCCATCCCGGTGCTGCCCACCGTGCACTACAACATGGGCGGCACGCCTACCAACTACCGCGGGGAGGTACGCACTTATTGACTAATACAATATTGTGTATGTATAATGTATATCTAACCGGGCATCTCGGTGACCGCCATGATCTTCACTATTTCGTAAAAATAAAATTCCGTGCCCATCCTAGAAAAAAACCTGATATTTTCTATTGCCCTGCAAATCTTCAACACGGCTCTAGCACCCTCCTAGTTTTGTCCGGGGATAGGCAACATAACCTAAACAAACACTGAATGAAGATAATTTTATTTAAACTTGCAAAAGACAAATTTAAGGGGTGTGCAGCAAACGGAATTTTATTGGCTAGATGTTTCTCGTGTATTTTTGATGGGCTACTATGTACGTTCAATACTGTCTTTACCATAAGGGCACACGGGGCCCGTGCCCAGCGGGTCTACCGCCTAACTCTATCGCTTTGACTCTGGCTTTGGTTTATGACGTCAGTGCACTGTCCGTCTTTGTCATCATGTTATGATATGACAAGGACGGGCAGAGCATTGCTATCGCTCTGGCTAAAGCATTGAGTTAGGCGGTAGAACCCCAGGGGCCCCATCCTCAGGGAGCCTCGAAGTACCGACAATTTCTCATACAATTGCACATACACTTTTTTCACAAAATAAAAAGTAACAGCTCAAAATAAAATAGTCGAAATAATTCCTAAGCTTAGGGGCTTCGTATTTTTTACGGTTGAAAAATAAAAGCGTACCTACCTACAGCGTCTTTTAAATATATAAAATAAGCGTAAAATAAGACTTTAAAAAATCTCTTTCCAAAAGGCCCCCAGTTCTCTTGTGCCCAAGGGCCCCAGCATAATTTAAGACGGCCTTGCGTACGTTCCATGATATTTTATAATATCTGTGCATGTATTCAAATAAGATAAGTTTGAAGTGATCCTTCTATCCAGTGTGTCTACAGGGCTTTGTTATCTATGACCTACTCGGGTCACAGCTTTTTAGTATGAGCAAGCTTATTAATCGCTCGTCATTTCCAGGTGATTACCCACTACAACGGTAAAGACAAAGTAGTCCCCGGGCTATTCGCGGCGGGCGAGGCGTCGTGCGCGTCCGTGCACGGCGCGAACAGGCTCGGCGCGAACTCTCTGCTCGACATCGTCGTGTTCGGACGCGCGTGTGCGCTCACCATTAAGGAAATCGCCAAACCCGGAGACGCGCAGGCGCCGCTTAAAGACGTGAGTGATACTTTTATTGTCCATCAGCCATTTTTGATGTCCCCACTGCTGGGGCACAGGCCTTCCTTATGGGTGTTAAGCCGAAGTCCACGCATTCGGCCCATCATCAGGATCATTTTTGTCTTTTAGACTATACCTGGGAAACCAATAGCTACGAAGTTATTGAAGGTCAAAGTCAAAATTTACTTTTTTATTTTTTTATGAAATCTTATTTTATTCGTTATTTCCTTATTTTTGACAAAAGAAACATTATCTATTTTTTTTGTATATCGTAACTAGGGCATGCAATATTCGCCTGATTTTGGTATTCGAGTTTTATGAATACCTTGCGTGGCACTATTCGAGTTATTCGAGTTTTTCAAATAATTAGCTGAAGGCTATGAAATAATAATAATTTTAATGTTTTAAGACATTTTTATTAAAATACCAAAAATTAAAGATAGTTTACGTCCATGACTCAAACATGAATCTCCTTAAAATCAACATCATTATAATTTTTATAGTAATAATTTATAATCGTGACTGTAACTCAAGTGAACAATCATGACAGTTACCAAAACAATCATGTCCATCCTCAATCCTGAAGGGCAAAAAAATTACTTAAGAGATAAAAAATCCTTAAACTAAATTTTAACAAAACACTTAAAAAAAATCGGGAAATGACAATTTACTGTTTATTCAGATAGTAAAATCTAAGGAAACTTAATGCTCACTAGACTACGTAGGCGGGGGGCGAATTTACAAAGGCTATACTCACAGAGGAAATAATCACTACGTTTTAAGAGACGGGACTAGGTAATGGCAAAATGGAATCAATTTAGTCTAAATCTAGTGCCACCTTTTCAGCACAAAAGTCAAAATTGCGTCAAATAACAGAAGTGCCAACATGGCAAACCGAATAGTGCTGCACACACGCGTTCCCAGCGTTTATCGATAATTATGTGTGGCATTGTGGTATCGGATGATTTATCGATAAAAATAAAAAATAAACATTTTCATCACAATAATACATTTATTGACATAAAAATTCAAAAATATATATTTGAATGAAAAACGAATTATCAATGAGCGGTTTTTAACAGGCAGTTTAAAAAAATAGTACCTAAAAGACGTCTAGATGACGTTGTTCAACTAAGTACGTAACTTTTTAAGAAAAAAGCAAAGGATGAAAGGAGTCAATGCCAATTTTTTAAGTTGTTATGTTGTTATGTCTATCTACAGGAGTAGATAGACATAACAACGTCAAAAATTGGCATCTGAAGAGGACTTCAGAGAGTAATTGTGTTGAATAATTAAGTGGTATACTCAGCTGCTAGGAAAAATTTAAACCATCTAGTTGGATAGCGCCATCTATCAATATAAAAAAAAACTTAAATTCTCAGCTGTCAGAAAACCGCTCATTGCAGAAAAAAAAAGATATTATTAGGAAATGCTAAGATTAGTACATTTAGCTAGTGTCCGAGCTAAGTTTCGGTTTCTGTTACTTAAATTTAGTTTCCATAGTTTTGGTTTCGGCCAAATATCGACCGAATCTTTCGGCCGCGCGCGCCGAAACTCATTTTCCTCCGTCCTTTATTTTGCATAATTTCTCAATAGGAACATGGCCATGTCCTCATTCTCTATTATTTCAACCCATTGTCTGCAACTGAAAAATATTGTAAGTAGTTACAATAGTTACCTAGTTATCGATAGCTATCAGGAGTCAGGAGCAGCACTAGTGTTATTATGAACAAAACATTTATTACAAATTAAGCATAAAATTGTGCTTGCATGTAACCTGCTGTGTTACACGGGACTAAATAATTTATAATTTATTGCTTACCGGTCAGGATCCAAAGGAAATCTAGCCAAAAACTTCCTTTTTTTCATTTTTGTTACGGTAGGCACGAACACCTCAAATAACACAAGTTTTATAATGTATTCTTGGTGACATGATTAAAAATACAAGTTCAGTTCAATAAATTCAATTTTACACGAATTAAACCACTTAAATTTAATTAATTTAATTCCAAAACAAACAGAAATAATCTTGAAATATGTCAACTTTGACAACTATGAGTTGAAGTAGGACGGAAAATGGAGAGAATGAGACGGCAATATCCGCCATTATTTTTGGACTAAACTCCATACAATGTTTTTTTTGTTCCTAGTTGCGCCAGGCTGGCTATACTATTTGAGTCACGAGTCAGACTCTAATAGATGAGCTTTTGTTTATGCATATTACTCGACAAAACCTAATCTATCTCGGTAAAAAAGTTGACTCAAATGGATTAGCTTTTTGCCTTGATATTTTCAAAGAAAATGCACGGACAAAACCTAGTATAGTACTGCACCAGCAAACAAGTCGTATTAATGAAATCGTCGTTTAAAATCCTAGTGACCTTTTTTAAAGATTTTTAGGATTGCTCTGATAAAATTGATCTAATAATTTGAAAGACAGAGAAAATTGTAGGTAATTTTATAAGGCATTTTCTTTTTATTTAAAAGCACTATAAAGATGTTATAGCAAAACGCTACCGTAAAAACTATTTACATTCTAGACATAAATAAGTTAAAACAATAATAAAAATGCAAAGCTTAATATACTTAGATCATAGTTTAAGTGCATAAAATGTGCAAAGATATGATGCCGAAAAAAAAAAATTCACTTCCATAAACAATGTAATCAAGTTATACAGTTTATCAAGCTCTGAATTTTTACACGAAAACGTGCAAAGTGCTATTTATTGCAGGTACATGACGAAGTAAACTGAACTAGAATAATAATATAAATGGTTTTTCGTAAAATTCTTCTTTTTTTTAACCGACTTCAAAAAAACGAGAAGGTTCTCAAGTCGACGGTTTTTTTTCATGTATGTTTTACCATAACTTCGTCAGTTGTCAACCGATTTTTACAATTATTTTTTTATCTTAAAGAACATAGTTCGTGTGTGGTCCCATAAAATTTTTATAGAAATCTGGCTGGTAGTTTTTTTCATAATCCTGAAAAATATCAATAGTTTAGCTTGCCATCACACGTATTTTTACGGATTTTTGGACACAACATCTTTGTTTATGAGCCGATTTTTAATAATGTTTTTCATATTATTATGACTTATATTTAAAGTTATTTTTTTTATCTTTGACTTTGTCATACATTGTATATCAATATTTTTTAAATTTCATAACATTAATGCGCCTTTAAAGTAAACCGTGTTAAATTAAACCTTTTATAAAACACTAGCTTTTGCCCGCGATTTCGTTCTCGTGATTAAGATATTGTGCATTTATTTTGAAAATCACGGATTACCAATATACCTAGGTATTTATCAGTAGACCTTATTTCACACATTTAATTTTTTTCATAAAAATTCATGTACAAACTGGAACACTCTGTAGCACCCTGTATAACGGTAATTTTTCAAAACCCTTTCTTAGTGCTTACCTACATCATGAAAGGTATCTACCCTCCAAAAATGGTGTTTCTACCTTCAGCTCTATACAAATTCCCATAAAAGATCGTTTGTTAATTATTTTTTTTGTCAATCAAATACAGAATAGAAAGAAGTAATTTAATTATTTTAATATTAAAATAATAAAAATTGCCTTGTAACTATCCACTTATTATTGAAGCTAGCGATCGGTAAATATCGGTATTAAATTGAATAGCATTTGTTACTGCAATATGTAAATATAATACAGTACTAGGTTTTGTCCGTGCATTTTCTTTGAAATTATCAAGGCAAAAAGCTAATCCTCTTAAGCCAACTTTTTTACCGAGATAGATTAGGTTTTGTCGAGTAATATGCATAAACAAAAGCTCATCTATTAGAGTCTGACTCGTGACTCAAATAGTATATAGCCTTTGTAAATTCGCAGGCGGGGGGCTCGCTCAATCGAATACACAGACCGTAGTAATGTGACAATAACTTATTTGCGTTCGGATATATTTTTGTAAGTGACTAGCTGCGTTTTGTTAAAAAATATGATAATATTCGAAAAACTCGAAAAACTCGAATATGTAGTCCTGTGGTATTCGAATAGTAAAAGAAGGCGAATACTCGAATAAAACGAATACTCGAATACTCGAATACTCGAATTGCATGCCCTAATCGTAACAAACAATGGCTTCAAAACGTCATCTCTCAATGTATCTCATGAGCACGCACATAAACGTGGCCTTTCAACTCGGCCGCACGCAGCTGTGTAGCATTCACTCGCAGGCGCGGTCTATTGTACGCGGTACATTGCGTGGTAATGTATGCAATGCTTTTATTACACCAAAAAATAAAATCGTTTCCCAGCAATAATTTTGAACAGAAATGGTCCTGATGATGGGCAGAATACGTAGACCTCGGCTTCGTTGAGGGTCTTGTTACACCCGGTATATTGCAGCTTGATGCAGGTTTTTTAGAAATAGTGTACACTGTATACATGTACGTACAATACACACAAACATGTATTTCACACATTTGTTTTAACGATAGCCTAATAAAGTGATAACTTAGGTCGCTCGCATAGTAGATAGACAAAACAAACTAAATCGTCATAATTGATCAAATACCTACATTATGTAATTACCGGTACTACACTGGACCTCTAATCCCTTGTTTAATGTTATTAAACATCACGAGAGATAAACAATAGAAAGACGTCAGACTTGCGATCATTACATAATTATCGACATCGTGTTAATGATTAATTTATATTAAAAGTAGCATATTATACCTGTTTATGTTGCATAATATTATACTTTTACTTTTATTATTACTTTAGAAATGATTTTCTTTGCAAAATTGACAACCTATAAAATAGGGTACGAGTCGCTACAGGTCTTAGAAATTGTCGCTGCATTCTTTTAATTCCAGTATCATAATAGGGATGTTGACTAATGAATAAAATAACGAATTACTAATAAAAATCGTAAACATATTAAACTTTTAGAGTAGCTTGTATACCTCTTGGTTTTATATATTGCATATTATTTGTTTTATGACCCTTCAAAGTTGGGTGGACAAGTCCATTTAAAAAGTATAAAATTTATAAAAATAAATGATACCTTTAATTAGTCCGTAAAATGTATAGCAAATTTGTTGAAGAAACCATTTTGATAAACACAATATTTAATATAGCTGCTGAACAAATTTCCTATGCGTTGCATACAAACTTGCAAGGCGTGACGTCATAACGTGCAAGCCATTAGTATGGAGCGTTTTTGATCGAGTCCATTTTTGTGCATTTCACACTGTGATATCTCGGGCAGTTTTCATACTAGCGAATTAATTCTTTTACCAATGTTTCTTTTTTTGAGAGGTAATTTATGTAACATAAAATAAAAAAAATTGTCAACATCCCTATTATTGTTGTAATAATATAGTACATTGTTCACCGAGAGGAGAAAGAGACCGATTACCGTCGAGGGTGTCGTTTGAAGCCCGAGCCGTAGGCGAGGGCTTTAAAACACCCGAGATCGGGAATCGCACTTTCTCTCGAGTGATACATAGTGCTTTATACTACACCTACGAGGAAAATAAAAAACTAAATGAACTAAACGATTGCGCATTTTTTTCACTTTTCCATTGCAAAAAATCGTCATAAGTTTTATTATATTTTTTAATTGATTTCTGTGGTAAAAGGTTATCAATCAGTATTTTTGTTGTTTGTTGTTTGCAATAAATATTTTTATACTACACCTGCTCGGAAAGTACCTTGATACTTTATCAAATTTACGGTAGAAAGTACGTCATTGCATATCGAACAAATATGCGGGGAGAAAACGCATCTGAGCGGGAGAGAAAAGTGTATGAAAATCCATTTCTTACGTGGTTTTTTTTTTTTAATTTTGGGTAAGACTATGCGCCGGTAACCTAAATATCAAAAGCCAAAATGTTTTTACAGTGAGTTTTTATCTCCAAGTTCGCAAAATGACACTGGCCACTAGCTGAGTGTCGGATGGTGTCGGGCTGGCAGTGCGACCCTGCGGCGGCAGGATAAACAATTTGAAAAATGAACATGTGAAAATTGCAGACGCCATTGGCGCCATTTTCAATTTGTGTGTTGTTTGAGGATTCAGTTTTCGTAGAAAGTAAAATAAAACTATCAAAATGATAAGTAGTGATAGTGATGATGAAGATTTTTTAACTCCGCCGCAGTTGAAGGAAACAGCAAAAATACTGATTGATAACCTTTTACCACAGAAATCAATTAAAAAATATAATAAAGCTTATGACGATTTTTGCAATGGAAAAGTGAATTAGTAAAGATTTAGTTTTTTATTTTCCTCGTAGGTGTAGTACAAAGCACTATGTATCACTCGAGAGAAAGTGCGATTCCCGATCTCGGGTGTTTTAAAGCTAAGTATCTGAAAATATTAATTGTGTAGAATATTCTTTGAAATAATAGTAGTTTATGATACTGATGCATAATGAGGGGTATTAAAACATGAGTGTGTATTTTATCATGCAGCTGACTGCATCGTAATGAGTTTTTTTTTGTTTACCTATTCACGAAAATAAAGTATGTATTTATATTACCATTTTTGAATTCATATTTGGAACATTACGTTGTGAGTGTAGATAAAACACTTTTAAACGGATACTAGCGCGGTTTCATATTATTGAAGGTTAGATTTTTTATTTTCCAGACGTTTCACGTAGTCACGGGGGACCAAAGCTGCTCGTGTGTCTACCCTCAAGCGATGAATGTATAACGATTAATATAAAGAATATTCTTTTTTATTGTCTTCAGACGACGGGAGAACAGAGCATTGCCAACCTGGACCACGTTAGGTACGCCGACGGCTCGCTGCCCACCGCTGACCTGCGCCTGCGCATGCAAAAGTGTATGCAGAAGAACGCCGCTGTCTTCAGGCAAAAGAACACACTCGAAGAAGGTATGTATCGAAACAGCTGCGAAATTCTACAAAAATCTATTTTTAAAGTAAATGCTATGTTTTCCATTTCTTGACTCTTTCTTGTGAGATGATGTGATATTGATATAAACGCTTCGATCGTTTGAATGCCGCGTAAAATGACGCGGCATTCAAACGATATTGTCTATTTTATTTTATTTTATAGGTACACCAACAAAATGCATACAGTAACATTACACATATTTCATTCACTAAGCCATACTTTGATGTGTATGATTTCTATTACAGGTATACTCAACATTGATAATGAACTCTAGCTTATCTATAAATTAGTAACATAAAATATCTAAAGGTTTTTAAAGAATTTTAAACAAATTTAAAAAGTTAATTACAGTTTTGACAATAAGTACTTTGAAAAAGAAGATTATGAACAATAAAAAAGTGAATACTTAAACAAAGATAATATTGTATTAATAATATATATATATATATTGATTATATTATTACATTCCCGATCTGAACTCTAAGAGGTTGCGTTTAAATTTATTAAAGCTGCAGCCAAAAATGTCCAGATCCAAATCAGAAGAGTCATTAGTTAACATATTATAATACGGTGAATAGGTGAATTCTTGCCAAGTTTGGACCGACATAATGGGATGTGAAACAAGTCCTTACAAACATACCGAGAATTAGGTCCTCTAAGAGTAGGCGATCGTGTTCTCGATTGTAAACAATCTTGAAAATTACTATTTGGTATTTATTTTTTATGATTTCGTTCATAACCCCCACCAGGTCAAAGGCAGATTCACGACATTTACGGTCAGTTCGCGGACATCCGGCTGTCGGACCGCTCGCTGATCTGGAACAGCGATCTAGTGGAGACGCTGGAGCTGCAGAACTTGCTGATCAACTCGGTGCAGATCGTAGAGGGCGCTTTAGCCCGGGAGGAGTCGCGCGGCGCGCACGCGAGGGAGGACTTCAAGACGAGGCGCGACGAGTTGGACTACTCGAAGCCGCTCGATGGACAGGTTTGGATTAATACTTATTATTACAATCTCTTAGCCCTTTCTTACACGGCGCTACTGAAACCTGACGAAACCAGTTAGTAATTATAGTTACAAACTAGTTAGTGACAAAGATTCGTACACGGCAATACCAAATTTAGTTGAAACCTACACGAAACGCAGTGTGTGTGTTGATTCGGAATAATATTGAAATGGCTAACGATTCGAGCGATGAGGAGTTATGACTTCTCTACTACATCAGACATCCACTTCACACCAAGCTTTCTCGGCCACATCCCTACGCAAATACTCTGTTAGTGTGTAATTATACAAACACGGATGCTTTTCCACTTCTTGGCACTTCTTTACCAATAGGTCATTAATTTTCAGTGAACCGCAGCAGTTTCCAGTTTACATTAGTAATCAGTCGCGCGCGACCAGCGTGACCGGTCGCCAGTGATTAGCTACTAACGCGTTACAAACCAGTTTGTGATTGGTAGCGTCGTGTACGAACAGAGTATTCGCGTAGGGATGTGGCCGAGAAAGCTTGGTGTGAAGTCGAGTCGTCGTCTGATGTTGTAGAGAAGTAATTATTTTTGCTTATGAAACTGAACATAGGTCGAGATTGACGTTGGACGCTAGAGAATGGCTTTTGCAGTAATGGCAGGATAATTTTGCTGATTCACAAATCGTCCACCAGTCGGCGCACTGCCACTAAGTTGGCGCTAGTGTAAATGTAGACCTATCATTTTGTTGTTTTTTATGTGTTTGCTATTAATTTTTGGATGTTGGAAGCGATTTTTCGTAAACATAAATTTTTCTTCCAACACATTTTGGTTTTCTTCAATCTTTAATTCGTTTACTGTCTGACTTCCATAATGATTTATTTATTAGTATTAAATTTTTTTAGATATAATTTAAAATATATGGGAAAATCGGAGATACATGCCCGTACAATGGTCTCCAGCAGCACTAGCGCCACCAAGCGGGATAAATTTTGTGACATCCCGTCATTAGTAATTATTAAGTAAACAATAGGAAATGGATTCGTGTTAATATTATTTACGAATGAAATATATTTTTATTCACCAGACCAAACTTCCGTTTGAAAAACACTGGAGAAAGCACACGATGGTGGAAACGAACTGCGAAACGGGCGCGACCAAGCTAACGTACCGGCCCGTCATAGACGGCACGCTGGACGCGGGCGAGTGCAAGACGGTGCCGCCCGTCATCAGGACCTACTGAGGAGAGTACTGCCGCGCGTATAGGTACGTCACTCCTCACTATCACACACACGTACCGGCCCGTCATAGACGGCACGCTGGACGCGGGCGAGTGCAAGACGGTGCCGCCCGTCATCAGGACCTACTGAGGATAGAACTGCCGCGCGTATAGGTACGTCACTCCTCACTATCACACACACGTACCGGCCCGTCATAGACGGCACGCTGGACGCGGGCGAGTGCAAGACGGTGCCGCCCGTCATCAGGACCTACTGAGGAGAGAACTGCCGCGCGTATAGGTACGTCACTCCTCACTATCACACACACGTACCGGCCCGTCATAGACGGCACGCTGGACGCGGGCGAGTGCAAGACGGTGCCGCCCGTCATCAGGACCTACTGAGGAGAGTACTGCCGCGCGTATAGGTACGTCACTCCTCACTATCACACACACGTACCGGCCCGTCATAGACGGCACGCTGGACGCGGGCGAGTGCAAGACGGTGCCGCCCGTCATCAGGACCTACTGAGGAGAGAACTGCCGCGCGTATAGGTACGTCACTCCTCACTATCACACACACGTACCGGCCCGTCATAGACGGCACGCTGGACGCGGGCGAGTGCAAGACGGTGCCGCCCGTCATCAGGACCTACTGAGGAGAGTACTGCCGCGCGTATAGGTACGTCACTCCTCACTATCACACACACGTACCGGCCCGTCATAGACGGCACGCTGGACGCGGGCGAGTGCAAGACGGTGCCGCCCGTCATCAGGACCTACTGAGGAGAGAACTGCCGCGCGTATAGGTACGTCACTCCTCACTATCACACACACGTACCGGCCCGTCATAGACGGCACGCTGGACGCGGGCGAGTGCAAGACGGTGCCGCCCGTCATCAGGACCTACTGAGGAGAGAACTGCCGCGCGTATAGGTACGTCACTCCTCACTATCACACACACGTACCGGCCCGTCATAGACGGCACGCTGGACGCGGGCGAGTGCAAGACGGTGCCGCCCGTCATCAGGACCTACTGAGGAGAGAACTGCCGCGCGTATAGGTACGTCACTCCTCACTATCACACACACGTACCGGCCCGTCATAGACGGCACGCTGGACGCGGGCGAGTGCAAGACGGTGCCGCCCGTCATCAGGACCTACTGAGGAGAGAACTGCCGCGCGTATAGGTACGTCACTCCTCACTATCACACACACGTACCGGCCCGTCATAGACGGCACGCTGGACGCGGGCGAGTGCAAGACGGTGCCGCCCGTCATCAGGACCTACTGAGGAGAGAACTGCCGCGCGTATAGGTACGTCACTCCTCACTATCACACACACGTACCGGCCCGTCATAGACGGCACGCTGGACGCGGGCGAGTGCAAGACGGTGCCGCCCGTCATCAGGACCTACTGAGGAGAGAACTGCCGCGCGTATAGGTACGTCACTCCTCACTATCACACACACGTACCGGCCCGTCATAGACGGCACGCTGGACGCGGGCGAGTGCAAGACGGTGCCGCCCGTCATCAGGACCTACTGAGGAGAGAACTGCCGCGCGTATAGGTACGTCACTCCTCACTATCACACACACGTACCGGCCCGTCATAGACGGCACGCTGGACGCGGGCGAGTGCAAGACGGTGCCGCCCGTCATCAGGACCTACTGAGGATAGAACTGCCGCGCGTATAGGTACGTCACTCCTCACTATCACACACACGTACCGGCCCGTCATAGACGGCACGCTGGACGCGGGCGAGTGCAAGACGGTGCCGCCCGTCATCAGGACCTACTGAGGAGAGTACTGCCGCGCGTATAGGTACGTCACTCCTCACTATCACACACACGTACCGGCCCGTCATAGACGGCACGCTGGACGCGGGCGAGTGCAAGACGGTGCCGCCCGTCATCAGGACCTACTGAGGAGAGAACTGCCGCGCGTATAGGTACGTCACTCCTCACTATCACACACACGTACCGGCCCGTCATAGACAGCACGCTGGACGCGGGCGAGTGCAAGACTGTGCCGCCCGTCATCAGGACCTACTGAGGAGAGTACTGCCGCGCGTATAGGTACGTCACTCCTCACTATCACACACACGTACCGGCCCGTCATAGACGGCACGCTGGACGCGGGCGAGTGCAAGACGGTGCCGCCCGTCATCAGGACCTACTGAGGAGAGTACTGCCGCGCGTATAGGTACGTCACTCCTCACTATCACACACACGTACCGGCCCGTCATAGACGGCACGCTGGACGCGGGCGAGTGCAAGACGGTGCCGCCCGTCATCAGGACCTACTGAGGAGAGAACTGCCGCGCGTATAGGTACGTCACTCCTCACTATCACACACACGTACCGGCCCGTCATAGACGGCACGCTGGACGCGGGCGAGTGCAAGACGGTGCCGCCCGTCATCAGGACCTACTGAGGAGAGAACTGCCGCGCGTATAGGTACGTCACTCCTCACTATCACACACGCACACGCTACACACACACACACACCCGCGCGCGAGCGGAGTCTCTGCTTCAGGTTGCGCATAAATTCTTTCGTATGTCCGTTTGTTCTCCTCTACAGGATGCATTTTTCAAACGATTCTCGTGAAATTTTGTGAGCAGATTAGATAGTTATATAGATTTTACGCCTGGCCACAGAATATATAATAGTACTAACGTACAGAAGTCGGTCCCCGCGAGGACCATCAAATAATAAGCTACTCTCGCTGCACGGCAATAAAGTACAATTTCAAACTGCACAACACTGCGTGGATAAAATTATATGCACCTACGAAGAAGAAAGAGAGGCGTCTCTTTCTGTCGCATAGCTCTGTCTCAACCGACACATTTCGGGGTTGCTACTCGCTAGTTACTGATATCATAGAAAACATTCGTTATGCCCATGAATAAACAATGAAAATACTAATAGGTACCTACTTATAAAATAAAATAAATTTACCTAATAGGTGAGCTGAGCATATTTAAAGAGCATAGATAATAAGTATTTCTTAGTAGTTAGAGAAGCTCGATGGCGCAGTGGTATAGCGCCTGGCCCAACGATTGCGGAGGTTAAGCAACTTTTGCAAGGGTCGGTTGTGGGATGGGTGAAAAAAGAATAGTATTTTTAGCTTTTTTCTTTACTGGTGCCATATTTCGAACTTCGATACAACTAAGTATGTAAATATGTATACAAAAAATACAATAAACTTTGGTAGGTAGGTAGGTACGTTAGTAATTAAGTATCAAAAACGAAGTGCATGCAGTTTTGCATTCGGCGCTTGACCGACTCGTTTCGTTGGTGACGTTCACGCGCTGCGCTCTCGTCGCTTGCACACGCCGCGCGTTTCGGTCGGCGCGGTGATATCCCTCGACAATGGCCCTCTTGGAGTGGGCCGCGAGCAGTAGGCTAATATAAAAGTTTAAGCGCGGAGTGATACCCCCCTGGCCTGGCGCCGAAAGGACTAGTTTCATGGCCTTATTCCGTATACATAACTATTTTTCATAACTCCTACGAAAAAAGATGTTTTTTTTCTCGTTTCATAACTGGTTACTAAAGAAGAATTATGTTGTCCGCCTTTGTAACTTTTCGTAACCGACTACGAAAAAGGTTGTCTTTTCTCGATTAATAACTGGCTACCAAAAAAACCAAAACCTATGAGATTTTGTTACAAATGATAATAATTGTGTCCATTTTCAAAAATAATATTTTTTTGGTTACGTAATGGTCATAATTCAAACTAAATAAGCAACATAGAGCAATAAATTTTGAAGTCGTTTTGTAGATAATATCCCTGTATATTTGAATTGTTTTTGTCGATAAAATTAAGTGTATTTCACGCCTTTAAATTATCGCTAGTTCAAGATTAAAGGCACTGTATACCTTCTTATTCATTTTGGTTCACTGATTTAGAAGTCAGGTTTTAGTTAATAATGGAATCAAAAAGTTCTGTTAAGTGCAATAAATTAAATGTAGGCTGAATTAAAGTTTATTATTTGATGACTAGTTGTGAACCGATAAAAAATAATCTTTTTTCGAAGGAGTTATGAAAAATAGTTATTACAGTTATGAAAGTTGAATAAAGGTTTATTTTTTGATAACTAGTTATGAAACGAGAACAAAAACATCTTTTTTCGTAGGAGTTATGAAAAATAGTTATGTATACGGAATAAGGGGTTTCATGCATAAAACAAGGGCTCTGTTACATTGTCATAATGTTGTTTACAGGTAATAATGTCGACTGTTGATGGGTGCTGACTGAGCCGACCAGTATTATCCTGCAAAAGGCTCGGCTCAGGCGAATCGTGTTCATTCTTCACATCATTACATCTATTTATTTTAGCATCTTTTAAGCGTAACACACAAGTAAAAAACTCAAACTTTTCAATGCTAATTGACGCGAATCTAAAGCTATGTTATGTACAAAATGAAGTAGTGCCAGACATATTGTTACCGTTTTTATAGGTTGTATGCACATTATAATGTATAAATAAAATTAATGTCTGTACATTTGTTTTAAAGTGGAGCATTTATTATGTTTTAGTGTGTTGATCGTGGCCACAGCAGCACCGTAGTACTTAATAAATTTTATATTTAAAATTATTTTACAATGTAAATTATGAATGTTCCTTACTTTGATGTTTCTAAAACTGTTTATTTAGTTTGGTAATGTTAATGAACTGCCTTTAGTATATCCAATCCACCGCCGATTTAATTTATTTTAACATTAAATACGGGTAAGTGTAACATACGTAATCACTGGCTAAATTATTTGTCAAATCAAAATCCTTTATTTTATTTCTGTAAACAAAGCACTGTCGAACTTATTTATTATATTAAGTTGAAATCGGATAATTTTAAATATGTTTCGCCCCGAGAACGTGATATTTTTATTGAGGTATTATTTTACCCATCTTTTATTTAAATATCAAATTGTGCCCTGATGAAATAGTAAATCAACATTTTTTAGAGTTTAAGAATAAAGATTTGAATATATTGAACTGATAAGCATTTGTATTTCATTAAATGTCCTGCCACATTCATTGCAACTCGACGATAATAAATCTAACATTATGTGAATTTTCATACAGAAACCGAATAAGTACAAGAACTCCTTTATACAGTACGAAGCAAACATCTTGGGACTTTTTCGACGGAGTGGGGATAAGTTCGCGCAAGTGCACTTGCGAGCGACCAATAACGCGCGCCCCACTCCCGCCGCCCGCGCCCCTCACCGCTACGCATACCCAAAATACACGTGCTGCGCAATTCCTACCCGATTTCAAGATGTTTGCCTCGTACTGTACTTACTTTGTGCTTTTTTTATTGTGAAAACATAAGTTTTCAAATAATTGGTTGACGCTACATTTAATATTTTGTAACCATTGTGTAAGGATATGCCAGTTTCTTTTGACTGTTATTTTTTAAATTTTTGTTTTTATATACTGGGATTAAATATATTTGCCAGTAGAAGTTATTATATCAAAATCAAAAATGCTTATCTTGCTTGCCAACAATTAACTAACTATCGTTCTTCATAGTACCATAGTATCAAATAAGATACTTGCTTTGCTGTTCGTTGAACTAGCTCTTTGGCCTCCACGTATCGTGCTATAGCCGAAAATATGCCGTTATCACGCGTCCTACCTAGTCTACAAATTAGATCAAAGACGCTTGAGGTCAAGTAGTTACAATCAATCGAACTACACTAATTAGATAAGTAAAATATTATTATTAATGATTAATGTTCCTTGAGACCCAAATCAATATCGTAAAAGGTATAGCTCTTCGCGTTACTATCAACAGGTTGTCTGTGACTTATTTATTTAGAGCGATAACACACTGGGATGCCATGGCGAAGTCGCCGGCTACCATATCCAAACGATTCGTATTGAAATGTATGACACACTTGTCAATGGTCTAGCCACGACCGACCGGCCTCCTACGTGGAGGCTGGATACTCTGGCGACTTGGATGTGTTCGTCTTTTGTGCGAAAACAATTGGGTTTCGATACAGAACGTGTTTCGATATCCATTCCTGATAGCATAACTATTGCCTATGCATACATACTAACCCCCTTACTAATAAAGATTGTATAGCAGATGATGTATAAAGTTACACAGTGTTTTGTCACTTTCTTTTCAATGTCAAACTCAAATAGTTTGACAGAGAGAAACCATTGTGTAACTATACATCTGCTATACAATCTTTATTAGTAAGGGGTAATAGGATACAAATAAGAATCTACATCGTTAAAATCAGTGTTAATTTGAAAAAGAAGAATCGTCAAATAGGTGTTATTGCTAAGCATTCGCTAGCGTTTCCTCTTGTCCACAAATCTTAGTTGATAATCAAATAAATAATGGTCACCCATCCTGATGCCGTGTCGTCCGAGAGCCCGCGCTAGAGTCAGTGGCTACTACGGCAGGTAGCCAGAGATAGCCATGGCTACGTGGCCAACGGCGTCGCCATGGCGTCCCAGTGTGTTACCGCAATTAATCTTTTATTTTTTACAGTCAACAGCATTCCTACTTTTTCCTGAGATTTTGCTCGTCAGATTGGCGCGCTATGGCGAGCTCATGACTCATCGGCCCTCTCCCGCTAGATCGAGAACCAAGTACATCGATGAGGAGTGTCGGAAGGTAATAACGTGCACTAATTAGCCAATTGAATCGATTCTGAGGGGTTTTTGAACCTTTAAGATTAAAAAAATGTAATTATATTGCAATCTTTTGGTCAAATTATCTTTAAAAAACATGAACATGATGTTTTAGACCCACGTGTTTGCTCGACTATATTAATTATTATGTCCACAATAGAAATATACAAGTTTCATAGTGCGCCGTGATTTAAAAAATGGCGGGTGAAGACTTTATATGCCACGTTTCATACAAAAAAAAATTTAATCGATTTTAAGCTTTACTTAGTACTATTATATATTCTATGGCTTTCCGTTTACTTTTTAAGTTTTGAAATTGATTGGATTTTATCAGTTTTGTATAACTGTCTAGATCTATGAACTGTGAATTCTTTAATTTATTTCTGTTCTGAACTACCTACGTATAACCTACATTTTTATTTGTTGATCGGTTATAATCGTGACGTCTTTTACCGTTTATTTACACTATAAGTACCCGGCCATTCCATTCCATTTCTGTTGTTTACATGTTGATGATAAATAGTTCTCTGATTAAATAAAATACATTTCCTAACGATATAACTACAAAACAAGAGCAGGGAGCAAAATTAATTGCTCTATTTTCGATACTTAAGTATATAGGAAGAAGACACTCACGCTCTGAGACGCTCACTAGACATGAATTTAAACACTTTTTAGCGCGGTTTTATTGAAAGTACTTTGGTAATTAGTTGGTTTTTGTATTGATTTTTGATTTTCCCTACGTTTCAGCACCTTTGCAGCTGCCGTGGTCACGGGGGACTGAAGCTCCTCGTGATGAGCATGCCCGTGAGCTATAGGTTATTTTTTTACCCTGTTCTATAGGTAAGCCATTCGGTAGCTTTTCTCGTTTGCTCTAGGTAGGTCGGAAAAATCTATTCTAAAGACTTAATAGACTAGGTAGTTTAGTACTAAATAATCTTTGCCCTGACTACCTATTTAATAATGCAGTGTGGTTAGAAATAGAATTAGTTATTGACGATCGCATGATGTTAGTAGAAATGATCCTGCGTAGGTACTGCGCCAAACGCCAAAGCACAGATTATTAATTGGCCAAAGGTGGTAGAGGAAATGTTTGTGTGATGTGATGAATGACCAAGCCTTTGTCCCATGTCACGGATCTTTATATTATATTTATACGTAATATTAAACCTTATTAAGTAACTATAGTTACCTACCTACCTAATTTTAGAAAGGGTACAAGTATGTTTTTTACTGCTTACAGAACTAATCGATTTATTATATATACACCCCACGAAATCGCGAAAAAATAATCAGCTGTTCCTACATTATAGTCGAGTCGATGTTGTACTTTTCTATGGAACAGCTGATTTTTTTTCGCGATTTCGTGGTTGGCCCCATAGTAAAAGTTGTTCATTCACGTGGTCTAAAGTCCCCATTTCATTTTTAGATATAAGTACTTAAAAAATTACGTTGTATAGGTAGGAAGTAACAAAACTCAATTGAAAATACAATAGTCACGTTTGCATTTAACTAAGTTAAAATAATTCGCTGATTAAATCCAAGTTGTTAATTCATTTCTTTATACATATAATAATGGAAAATTTTGTTTTTTTTGGGTTCTTGTTAAAAAAATTGCTTTTTCCTTATAATCTTCTTATAATTAAACATAATTGTTTGGGGGCTCAATAAGAGCGTTATCTCACAGCGAGTGGTCGTATATTAAGAAATTACGTTTCTGACCACTGATAAATGATAACCTTAGGGGTTACGTACCTACTCGGGTCTGCCGCCCGCCGCAGCCATTTTGAACAGTCTCTTTTCTGGCGTCACTTGCTACGCTCGTGTCACTCAGTGAACAGGCGGCTGTTGTCTCTCTCTGTTTCTTTGATTTTGTGGTTTCATGGTGCTTTCTGGAACTACCAAGTTGTTTCGCGCTTCAGGCTGCAGGGGTCCCATCACCGGGGCGAAAAACATTGAAAAACTCAATTATAACATATTTAGGAATATTCTGTTCAATCTGTGTAAAGGTACGTTTATCTCACAAACATTACTATGAGGCCTCACAGTGCCTGCGGACGCACAGCGTACCACGAACCAATCACACGTAATACGTAAAACAAACGAACCAATCACAATAAGCTTACAGTGCCTTCGCCTAGTATCGTTTGAGTATTGTTCTGGAATACCAGGTGTACTTTTTTTTGTTATCGCAGGGATACTATTTCATTGATTTCCGGGCTGGCCGGGAACCAGTCTGGCGAGTTCAGGACTCTCCCTTCTTGCACAGGTCCGACAAGCCAATGCCAAGAGCTTCACATTCATATTTAGAGTTATGGAATAAGAATGTAAAACTCCCAGTCAAGTTCCATCGGATCTATATCGGATATTATATAGTACCTATAAGTCTCCTGACTTAATTCTCGTTTATCATGCATTCATCTAGAATCCTCCGTGAATGGTGTGGTGAGACTAGTATAGTGACCACTGGAAAATGTATCTTATAGTTCAGAAAAAAACATTTTTCAGAAAGACCCCAAAACAAAGTTTTCCCCTCCTCATCGAGAATAAAAAATTATAATTATGTTCACCTCACCACTATGCCAAAATGTTTAAAGCCCTTTCTCAGGTGTCCATGCCATGTGGCAGTTTTCAGGGTTTATCATAATTATCCGGGGTTGTAAGCATGGTACCCTATTTACCATATTCTGCTTTATAATAAGGCCCTGTATATACAAACACCCTGTACAAAAAAAGATATCGTGTATTGTTTGTCATTCTTTATCGGAAATGTACCAAAACTGTTGTTTATGTTCCATTTTTATGCTTTATTACGTTATCCAATGAAATCGTGACCTTTTTTCTTTTTCCAACTACTAATCATATTATTATCAAATAGATGTTAGATGAAAAATAATACGGCATCCTCCTCTCTTGTATAAATTGCTGTGCCCAACAGGGTCTATAATGAATCCAAAATGTATGATTTCCACCAAAATGTACTTATAGATGCAATAAATGAAATATGAAATCATGTTTACAGGACCTTCTTATATAAACAACCGCCGAAGTATATTTAAAAAGGAACATAAAACTATATATTTAAGTACCTACTAACATACGTACTCTATTTATGTAGTTCAATGCATGCCTAAATTATTAAGTTCAATTATTAGTATGGTATGGTAAGAAAATAATAGTGTAGGAATGAAATGAAGCGATCTTTTGTATGGACCCCAATTAAATCCTCAGTCGATGAAACTTTGCAGGGATGTAATATACTTAATATGAACCAAAACCTCCTACAAATATTAAAAAAAAATCGATTTGGATAATTTAAAAAATACTTAAGTATGTTTCATTTATGATACTTTATCATATTGTGTTTTTTCTACTGAGGATTTGCTGTAGGCGTCCACTACCTTCCTTTCCTACACTATAAGTATACGCGACGACAGCACGTCGGCGTCGTCGTCAGGTTATACAGTTAAGGCGATTAGCTTCCTCACAGTGGCGCCCTCACCTTAAATAAATTTATTGCTCGTTAAGTAGGTACAATGTATCAAAAATTCAGACGTTGAGATTGAAGCTAAGGTTTAGTTTATTTACAAACTATAACCTCTGTAAAATAGTTCGTTGTAGTAGTAGTAGTAGGCAAAAGAGCAAAAAGTGGCCACTTTTGGCACTTTTGCCTACTACTACAACGAACTATATTTTACAAATTAAGTTACTTAATATAATTGAGTTATTATAATTAAGTTACTTAATACTATATTTTACAAAGTTTAATTGTTTGTACATAAACTACAGAACCTGAACCTTAAATTTAATTAAGATGAGGGCGCCACTTGAGGGTACTAATCACCTTAAACCGCGAAAACAGCTTTTATTACTTAGGGCATAAAGGCGGTCTCGAGGTCATCATGTATAGTCTGAGGTGCCATCGTGTGTAGGTACTAAATACTAACCGAAGGAGTTTCGAAACTAACGAAGCGAGTTCGAACTCGGCATCTAAGTACATTTAGAAAGACAGCATCTACCGTTCCCAAACTAATCGTTGCAACAATGATTTTTCTTTAGTAGGTACTTATAATATTATAATCCACCAACAGCCTGCCAAACCAAGACGATGGCAGCCATCCCCCCCTGCACTTTCACCGCGGGAAGCCTGCGCGAGAAACTGCGCACCAGCGATAAGAAAGTCTCTGTTATCCCTAAACACAGCGGATACAGCAAATTCTTCGAAACTAAGTGTGAGTTTTAGTATTATCTACTGTTACTTATCATTAGCTATTACATTAATCATGCTTAATAAACCATTATTGGTTTTGACGCAGATCGTCATTTTCGCAAATGGTCATCGCGAAAAATTTGGTCACTTTCGCAGAATGTCATTTTCGCAACTGGTCACTTTCGCAGAATGTCATTCAATTTTTTTCTTTTTTTTTTTCTCAAAATTGTAGTTTGAGAAAATATTGTGAATGACATTCTGCGAAAGTGACCAAATTTTTCGCGATGACCATTTGCGAAAATGACGATCTGCGTCAAAACCCTATTATTTAGGGTTCCGTACCAAAATTGTAAAAATGATTCCTTATAACACCATAACCACCACTCAGTCTGTCAGTCTGTCTGTCAGCTGGATACCTCAAGAGCTGTTAATAGTTTAAGATATCGTTTGCCCAACTATTTTGCAAATACCTAATAAGAAAGAAATAAAAATATTTTTTTCAACAGGCACTAAAAGGGGATCCTAAAAATCCAAAGTGGGGTTCACAGCGAATGTGGGGTGGGGTATCATTTGAAAGAGCGCTGTAATTGCACATGATCAAACATTTTTTTCGGGCCGCATAGTTTTCGACGTAAGCCGTTTGGCTTGTGTATTCTCGGGTTTTATGGGTTTAGGTCTTGTGTAAAAGCACTGATTTTTCTAAAATACTATACCTAGCTATTATAGACGACTGACTGACTCATTACATTACATGGTATGTTGACCCAGTTGCAATAATGAAACTGCATAGTTATGTCTTAACTTACGTTCTTGACTATCTACTAAATAATCTCTGTCGGCCCGACATACGCTGCGCACCACGACTAATGAACTTTCACTAATTTTGGTAATTTAAAAAAATAAAAAACAATTGATGTACCTAATACAGTAAATGTTTTTCTTCATTGCGTAAGTAGGTATGTATAGGTATTCAATTTCGAAACACAAAATGTTTAAAGACCAATAATTCAAACATTTCAGTTGCTGAGCTAACACCGCTGAAGTACAACAGCAAGCTGATGAACAGTATCTGGGGCTTGTACAACCGGTATTCGCCACATAACGTGAAGAAGATCAACGAAGCCTCCTTTGTTTTCAATGGGGAATTACAGCAGTAAGTTGCGCAAACCGCTTTTATTACTTATTACCATGTTCAATTCGTTTCAGCTCAATGTCCAACTTCTCATAATGTCAACCGGACAAAAATTCACATTTCTTATAACCACAACTTCTTAGAATGTCAACTTCGCAAAAAGACAACTTTTCGAAATGTCCACTTCTCACAATGACAACTTCGCATTTGGTCAACTTCTCATAATGTCAACTCTTAAATGATATTTTCGCAATCAGTCTGGTACAAATTTTGGTTATCAGTCTGGACCAAATTCAAAGTCTATACAGACTGATGGATTAGACTGATGCTAGTCTGATCATGTAATCTCACTCATAGGGCTAAAACACAAATATGATGCGCCACACTGCAAAACATCGCGATACGCGGCATGATGACACGTCGTCAATTATTTATACAATATTGCATGCTTCAGTTAACCTCGAAAATCTAAAAATACTAGACTAATGGGTCTCAAAAAAAGGATTTTTATTTTTACGTAGGAACGTAAATTTTTTTACAGGATGAAATAAACAGTAACAATGTGAATGGTTAGGAAATTTCTAATAAAAAGTTCCCATCCAGTCAGTGTGACAGTTGATGGTGTGACTCGTTGGGAACAAATGTCAAATATCAACGTTTTACAAAAGATTTTTAAACACCTGTCTAACTTAGACATTGTTTAAATGTGATGCTGTCACTTTTTACAAGAGAAATGTCAAATATTGTTTGAAAGAGACAGCATCACATTTAAACAGTGTAATAACACCGCGTGTGTGTAGGTAGGTATGTTTAATGTAAATGATTCACAACACAAGTGTTATTTGTTTCAGATCTGCTGTCAATTCCATAAACAAGGCCGAGCCCGTTATGAATATAACCCCCGCCAGCCTGGACAATGTGTGGGCTACAATTAATGTGTCTCAGTCTCATTAAAAAAGCACTAAAAGTTGCTCAATAAATGGTATCATATTACTAGCCTAATCAATGTTTCATTTCTCCAATAATTTTACTAATGACAAAAATTAAAACACACGGTATCAAATTTCGAATCGATAGGACATAATTATGGAAGGTAGTCAGATCCCCTCATCAACTATTAAAGAGCTGATGATCTTCAAACGGCTGATCAGGTCATGGTCACCATATAGGTACTTCCAATATCATTGAAGTAACACGGTACCAAATTTCGAATCGATCAGACATAAGGAAGTTAATCCCCTCATCAACTAGAAAAGAGCCGATGATCTTAACGGCTGAACAGAATTTCACGAAACATAGCTAAGAACACTCGGAATAAAATTATCTATGAACTATGACACAAAAAACTAAACGAAAAAATCGGTTCATCCGTTTAGGAGCTACGATACCTACCACAGACAGATAGGAACATAGACACGTTTAACTTATAAAACACCCCTCTCTTTTTGCGTCGGGGGTAAAAAAACTTAGGTACATAGTTGAAATCCTTGATGAACACACAGAATACACAACAGCACATCAAGATGGGGATGCATACTGAGGAACTAATGGCGCCACAAGCGTTTGTCCAAAAAAAATTTGATTCTTCTTCTTCTTCTTAATGAATGGCTTGCTCTGTGGTCTAAGCACAATAGTTTGATTGGCTGTTTCAAATATCAAGTGTCATTTCTGACGTATTTTAACCAATCAAATCCATTTATAGCGGTCGCTTCGCCGCTAGCGCCAGCTAGCTCAAGCTTTGCGTGGAGATCCCCATTGAACTGCAAAAACTGTTTTTATTACGTAGAAAATACAGTCTCCAATTCAACATCTATTCTAGTCCATAGAGTACATTATTATACTAGAGATAGAGTTATCAGTCAGACCTAATGATCAACGCCATCTAACGAAATGTGACAAAAAGTGTACGATATTATAATATAGGTACTAGTAGGTTTCTATAAATCTTGACTTGTAATTTTTTAGGAGGTAACCGCTATGTCATGAAATAAATTTAAAATAATTTACTTTATAGTTAATCAGCTTTGACTATATAAAACTGTGAAAGACACACGATACCGCGATTCAGCACGGGATAGCGACATCTCTCGACTGTTTGACAAACGAAAAATGAGCGCCATCTATCAAACCAATCCGCAACTAAAATCTTAGGCCGCGCTCCCTTGTAGTGAGTCAAGTACTAAGTGAAAAGCCTCTGTTCTAGTCTGCCCCTCTATAAATAGCTAATTTTCTATTCGATTGCTAAGGCTGTTTAAAAATAAACAATAAACCTTATGCTTGTGAATTAGTTATTAGCGATCGAATAGAATAATAGCAATTTCAATCGGCTCTCTCGTGCCGTCGTATGTACAGTCAATCACATGCTGGGCTAGGCTACCATACCACACAACACAACAACAGGTAATCAATAGGTATACACTTCTCATCTGCTGCTAATGATATATCATTGTGTGCTGCTCATATAAATATAAAACAATGAGTAGTAAAGTAACTTCCCAACCAGTCACAGTGTGACAGTTGATGGTGTGACTCGTTGGGAACAAATTGATATTTTGAGCACACCTTGTGCGCTTACATAATATGTTTCAAACTGCTTTTATGTTTTTCAGATCATTTTGACTACTTTAGACGCTCATATCAATTTGACGCTGACTGTACAATGTTTTCGGACTTTTTGCAGTTTGCAGCTGGGAATCGAACTCAGGACCCCTGAGAGATTTTATCTCCATATCTCAAGAAAAAAATTGACAATAGGCACGACAGCACGCTAGGTTAAACAGCTGAACTACGAAAACCGCTTTTATTACGTACGGCATAAAGGCGGTCTCAAGGTCAACATGTATAGTCTGATGTGCTGCTGACTGTACCTAATCGCTCGCATTTACAGACTAACACACGTGCGTCGCGAAGCTACATTCTAGATAGAACAGGGTGGGCGATTTTAGAATCGTCGTCGTCACGAAAGATAGATAGGTATAGAGTTCATTACGTCAACAAGACAAGTAAAAAAAACAATTTATTAGTAGGTAATTAACAACTCGTATATTGCTTTCTCTATCTAAACAATAATAAGTATCACAGAAACAACAGCTAATACCAAACTAATTATCAATTGCTAAGGTAGTGCTAGTGACGTGGTGACATAGTTACTATTGCGCATTGTTGTGTATTGGATTTATAGGTAAGATGCAAGCTCTTTCTTAGTAATGCCAAAGCACAAAGATAGGTACCATATTATGAGACAAACTCTTTATTACTGTAGTTAGTTTATAATTTTTTGGACTAGCATCCACCTGCCACTGTGTCTGGGATGGATTCTTCCTTTTCCTACACTCTATACGGTCTCATCAGTGCACTAACACGAGAAAAATGTGGGATTTTTTTTGTCATTGTGCGCATGCTCAGCACGTAAGCAGGCAAGTAGCTATGCCACTGACACTATTGAACACAATAAATAAAAGTAACTAGGTACCTACTTAAGAAGGCTTATTCTGCACACTAGCGCCGGCGCCGCCATTGCAACGAGAATCACATTGCCGAAATTGTGGATTATCTCTCTGTAGTGCACTCCGAAGAAGCTTTGTGGTATTTTTATCGCTTAAACAATATTTTCTAGCCTAATGGAACTATTTCGCAAAAAAAACTTTCTCTCTCTGTAGTGTAGTGCACTCCAAAGAAACTGTGGTAAACAATATTTTCTAGCCTAATGGAGTTTTTATGCTATTTCAAAACAAAACTCTATTAAACTAAACAACAAGTTAGAAAATATTCTTTGAGCGATAAAAAGTACCAAAACAAAGCTTCTTTGGAGAGCACTACAGGGATAATTCACAATTTCCTCTTTAATAGCACTTAAGCACTATGATTCTCGTTCCAATGGCGGCGCTAGTGTGCAGACTAAGCCCCCTTAATGAGATAACATAACAAATAATTATATAAACCTAATATTTAAAACAGAGGTCCATTATAAGCAACATTAAACTAATATCCAACTGAAGTTTGAGCTTGTAGCACCTTAGATATTGATGATTACATCCCATTATAGTATACAGCAGGAATAGGCATCAAATGATTTTGTCATAGTCTCTATGTTGTTTGGAAAGTAGTTATATTCTTAGAATAATAACACCTAAAAGCCGTGGCCTTGTATGCAAAGTGAGGCAACTAATACCAATACCAAGCCAGAATGGCTTAGTTTTCAGATTTATATCGTTCATACGTTACCTAATCGTAACTACAATCCAATAATATAGTAACTAATCTATTCGAATCGAGTCGCGCTCCGGCAGCCGTAGCGAGTGGAAGCATTTTGCCGGTGCTCCGCAGCCCGTTTTCCCACTCCCGCTCCCGGGCGGGCGCGCCTTCACGGTTCTCTACGCCGCGCGACCGCTCTCCCGCTCCCGGCTCCTCTTGCTCTCGGTGTAGCAAGAGCCCCGGGCGGGCGGGCGTGTTCGCCCGCTCCTATTGTGTGTGAGTGGGTGAGAGTGTTGCTACGTCGCTTCCTGTGTCAGTGTTCGTGTTCCCCGCTCCCGCTCCCGGGCGGGCGCAAGGAACCGCCCTCAAGGGAGCATGCCACCGAAAGGGGCCCAAGGCCCCCGACGGTCGGTAGGTGGGAGACGCCCCAGTGCTGAAGTGGACAAATCCAGTGTCCCTAAGCCTGGGCCGAAGGCCACCTAACACTACACATTCGCCACACACACACATACACATTCGCGCATACAAACACACACACAATGACACAAACACAAAAAAACACACACAACACACAAGTGGTCCAGATCAACCTGCACCACGCTAGAGCTGCCACGGCAGTTCTAGAAAAACTCTTCAAAGAAGAAAACCTTCACATCGCTCTAGTCCAGGAGCCGTGGTTGAGCAACAACAACACGGTATCTGGACTCGGCTCTGCAGGCAAGTTAGTTTGCCATACCGCTGGGATCAGACCGAGAGCATGTATTTTATTCAACAAAAATATTGATTTCCTATGTATTCCAGGGCTTTGTACTGATGACCTGGTCGCAGCATTTGTTAATGTTAAGAGCGGAAGTGGACGCCTCATAGTGTGCTCTGCATACCTTGATGGCGATAGGAACGACCCGTCTAAAAGGCTGGCAAAAGTGGTCGAGTATGCTAACGAACACAACGCCGAGCTACTGATCGGGTGTGACGCCAACGCCCATCACACCAACTGGGGCAGCACTGACATTAACGACAGAGGTGAGTTATTACATGAATTTGTCCTCGCAAACTGCTTGCAGATAGGCAATAATGGCTGTAAACCGACATTTGTGACTAGATCCAGGCAGGAGGTTCTTGATGTAACCTTTTCCACTAACAACCTAGCCAAAAAGATTAGCGGCTGGCACGTTAGTGATGAACCATCTATGTCAGATCATAGACTTATTAAATTCGCACTAAACACGACCAATATGTGTGAAACAGTCACTTTTAGGGATGCAAAAGCCGCAGACTGGAATTTGTACAGACAAAAACTACAGGAAAGGCTTCAGGACATTCCTAAAAATATACGTTCCGTTGAGATACTGGAATATGCTGTTGACCAAGTTACTGAAGCCATTACAACCTCTTTCGAGGAGAGCTGTCCTCTTAAGACCTTTAGGAACAGCAGCATACCATGGTGGAACAAACAGCTCAGTAGACTAAGGGAAGATGCACGTAGGCTGTTTAACAAGGCTAAATCGACCGGGAATTGGGACCGGTATGCAAAAGCCTTGACAGACTACAATAGGGAAATACGAAAGGCGAGGCGACTCTCGTGGAGAAAGTTCTGTGAGGGCGTCATTGGTGCGCCCCAAGGAGCCAGAATCCACAAAGTCTTGGCCAAATCGCCTTCGAAACAACTGGGACTATTAAAGAAACCAGATGGGACTTTCACTGAAACAGCGGAAGAAACCATAGAACTCTTGGCGTCAACGCACTTTCCTGGATCAGTGCCAAACGCCAATGGAATGAATGTTCCTCAAAGCTGCCTCGCTAGGCCTAAAAATGAGGACTGGAGAAGAGCAGCAAGGAACTTCAGGCCAAACAAAGTTGAATGGGCCATTGATTCGTTCAAGGCATTCAAATCAGCTGGGGAGGACGATATCTTTCCGGCGCTCTTGCAGCAGGGGAAAGAAATCCTCATCCCCATCTTAGTAAAGATCTTCAGGGCAAGCTATGCCTGGGGATATATACCAAGCAAATGGACCTCAGTAAAAGTCCGCTTTATTCCAAAGGCTGGAAAGAAGGATTTTTCACAGGCAAAATCCTTCAGACCCATTAGCCTCACCTCATTCCTACTCAAGAGTATGGAAAAGGTCATTGACGTATTTTTAAGGGACGAGCCATTGCGCGAACGTCCCCTACATACAAAGCAACACGCTTATCGTAAAGGAAGGTCCACAGAAACTGCTCTGCTAGAACTAACAGACAGGATCGAAAGGGCCCTTGAAGATAAACAGATAGCCTTATGCGCTTTTCTCGATATTGAGGGAGCTTTCGATAACGTCACTATCGAAACCCTTTCTAGGGGAATGAGTGACAAGAACATTGACAGCACGACCATCCGCTGGATCGAAAGCATGCTTCTTCATAGAACTGTAAACGTCAGTTTACACGGAGCTACTAGAGGTTTCAAGATAACAAGAGGATGCCCACAGGGGGGTGTACTATCGCCCCTATTGTGGTCACTTGTTGTCGATCAACTATTGATTGAAGCCTCTCAAAAGGACCTGGATATACAGGGCTATGCTGACGATGTGGTGGCATGCGTGATAGGCCCCTGTCAGAGCACTGTATCATCCATACTTCAAAGGTCTCTCAATGTCATCAATAAATGGTGCACTGAGAACAGTCTGTCGGTAAACCCGAACAAAACAATAATAGTCCCTTTTACTAGGAAGCGTAAGTTAGACAAACTTAAAACGCCTACTATTAAGGGAACTCCCATACCATTTTCCACGGAAGCCAAATATTTGGGCGTTACAATCGACCAAAAACTGACGTGGAATACACACATAGATAATGTGATCCAAAAGGCCAAAATTGCCTTAGGAATCTGCTGTCGTTTAGCGGGTGCAAGGTGGGGCCTAAACCCCAAGACTGCCCTGTGGATGTATACTGCCATAGTCAGGCCGATGATAACGTATGCCTGTGTAGTATGGTGGAAAAAAGCAACTCAAACGACAGTTATAAACAAGCTAACTAGTCTGCAAAGATTAGCGTGCCTTATGGCAACGGGGGCCATGTCTACAACACCAGGAGCAGCACTCAATGCTCTGCTTAACCTACCGCCACTTCACTTGTTTATTGTGAAGGAGGCGAAAGCGGGGATCTATAGAGTGGGCAACACTGGTAAAGTAGCTTGGCACTCTCAAGCACTGAGATCTTTACATGAATCAGTGCTTGAACTCAAACAACTTGCAATGACATCTGATGCCATGCTTCCACCAAAAACTGACGTGGAATACACACATAGATAATGTGATCCAAAAGGCCAAAATTGCCTTAGGAATCTGCTGTCGTTTAGCGGGTGCAAGGTGGGGCCTAAACCCCAAGACTGCCCTGTGGATGTATACTGCCATAGTCAGGCCGATGATAACGTATGCCTGTGTAGTATGGTGGAAAAAAGCAACTCAAACGACAGTTATAAACAAGCTAACTAGTCTGCAAAGATTAGCGTGCCTTATGGCAACGGGGGCCATGTCTACAACACCAGGAGCAGCACTCAATGCTCTGCTTAACCTACCGCCACTTCACTTGTTTATTGTGAAGGAGGCGAAAGCGGGGATCTATAGAGTGGGCAACACTGGTAAAGTAGCTTGGCACTCTCAAGCACTGAGATCTTTACATGAATCAGTGCTTGAACTCAAACAACTTGCAATGACATCTGATGCCATGCTTCCACTCTGTAACTTCACTAGAAATTACTCAGTAGAACTACCTAGCAGAGAGATGTGGTCTGATGACCAAAGCTCCTGTAAGGCTGGAAGCCTAGTCTGGTTCACGGACGGCTCCAAAATGGGTCATGACGTAGGCTGTGGTATATATGGCGTGAGACCAAGAGTCAACCTTAGTGTTAATCTTGGTAAGTACGCCACAATATTCCAGGCAGAGGTCTATGCCATTATAGAATGTGCTGAAACCAACCGCCAACGAAACTACACAAATCAGACCATCTATATCTTTTCAGATAGCCAAGCAGCACTTAACGCCATAAACTCGAATGTAATACGATCGAAACTGGTAAAAGACTGCGTAGACAAACTGAATGAACTGGGACATAAGAATAAAATTATTCTGAAATGGGTCCCTGGTCATTCAGGCATCATCGGTAATGAAAAAGCCGACGAGCTTGCTAGAACTGGAGCGCAAGGTCAACAGATCGGCCCAGAACCTTTCTGCGGGATCTCAAAAAACCAGGCTATGCAACTCCTTAAAGACAATCTCTTGGACGAGTCGAGGAAATTCTGGCTAAAACAGCCAGGACTGAGACACTCCAAAGCCTTGGTAGAAGGCTACTCGCAAAGACGGACGAATGAGCTTATACAACTCAGTAGATTGAACGTCAGCGCGACTGTTAGAACCTTAACTGGACACTGCAAATTAAACAGACACCTATTTCATATGAAATTGAGTGATACTGACATCTGCAGATATTGTAATGAGGAGCAGGAAACGCCCAAGCACCTCTTATGTGATTGTGGACCTCTAATCCACAAGCGTAGTATCCATCTGGGACGACACGTTATCGACCCGGAGGAAATAAAAACTCTTAAAACCAGGAAGATACTAGACTTCCTGGAAGCCGCTGGGCTCAAAGAGTTACTATAATTAGGTGGCGAGTTACAATAGATCTTTTAGGTCGCAGTGACTACAGCCTCATCTTGAGCTGCATAGCCCCTAACACTCAAATAATAATAACTAATCTATTAAATGTAGGAAAATTGAAACTGTTTTGTACCTACTTATTCGGTATGATTAGGTAATAATGGAGAATAAAAATCTGAAAATGGGGTATTTTGGCTGTTTTAGTTGCCTCACTTTTGACAGTGCGCTTTGTAGAGAACTATCGTTCTAGCGGCTAGAATGGTTAGTCTCTGTCAAACTATTTGAGTTTGACATTGAAAGAAAGTGACAAAACACTGTATAACTAAACTATACAATCTTAATTAGTAAGGGGGCAGGTGTTATTATTCTAAGGTTATATTATAGAAGATAGGTATGAAGAATTGGCGCCATTCTATTCTGCTAAACCACCACACGGCTAATATTTTAACTTAATTGATAAATATTATGGAACTTGACAGTAATGTTATGTTAATAAGTGTTTGCTGTTTGATTGACTTTTATGTTGAAAAATTACTTATTGTCTCTCAAATTACATAACAGAAATATGCAAACAAATCTCAGATCTTTAAAATCTGTATGTACATAAAGATGTCTATAAGATCTTTTTTTTGCTACACTGTCTACACACACAAATTTGAAAAATATCAAAACAAAATTCTTTAAATAAAATAGACATCCCCTAATCAATTTTTATGGAAAAACTTGCACCACATGAGCAACCTAAGTCAGCATTTGGGTTTTGCACTACTCTAAAAGCCGCTCTTATTAACTCTGTGTGATAATCAATTGTTGAACCTTTGATATATTCTAAAGAAGTTTCATCAATTACTACTTTGACACCGTCTCGTTCAAAAATTCTGAAAAAGGAAAAAACAATTATTTTATTAACATGTTTGTTTATAAATGGTTTTTAAATGTTATTCATTTTTTTATTAATAAGGGTAGTGAAGTAAATAAAAGTACATATAAGTAGTTAATTTATTTAAAAGTCTTATATTGTTAAACAAATATCTCAATAATGTAATATTAAAGTTAGGCTTGGACTTAGAATATGCATCAGAACAGGAATTTACCCTTAATAGCATCTGCTCACAACATAAAAGTGCAATATACTGTGTTTGGTGATTGAGGGATATCCTTTGGCAGGGTAAACCTTCTGAACCCATCTTGGATTTTTGTATTTATTATTTATTTATTAATCAGGAAGACCAACAACTAGTAAAAAATAAATAGCACTTGTTATAACAGTAGGAAGTCATTTACAGGTCCTCGCATATATATGTATGGGAGAGAGTTATATTATAACACTTATAACACAATCTTTTTTGTATGGATTTAATTTTTCTACAACCCATCTTGTGAAGCATAGAATAAAAGGGCTCTTGAGCTGATTCCAAATACAATATTATTATATTGCAGCTTAATTTTACATTTTGGTAGGTTTGAATAATCAGATCGTTTTTGCTTTAAATGTACACAATATTATTAATTCATCAATGCCAAAGTGGCCAAATGTGGCCAGATAACAATAGAAAATCTATAGTGTATCATTTTCCGGGCTTTAATAAATAAGACTCTTAAAATAAATGGACTTCAAAGATAATGAGATGTTAGTAGTACACTAACATCAACAAAGCTAATGTTGAAAGTACATGTTTCAACTAAATTGATTGAAAGGCACAGAATTGTAGGTACCTATGTTAATTCTCTTGAGCAATGATATTGAATGACTCCCTTGTGAACGAACATATCGCCCGAACCTGACTCTCCAGCCTATCGTTCAGATGCCTCAGTTTGATTGCTTTCGAAAGGTAAATTATTCTCGGTAAAGTAAAAAAAACAAACATCAAACCTGTCATCATCTGCGACTTTATTATCCAAATCAAATTTGTACTGAAATCCTGAGCAGCCTCCGCTTTCCACGCACAGTCTCAAGAAGGTATTGTTTCCTTTACACAATTGCTTTAGTTTTGCTGCGCAGCTTTCGCTTATACCGATCCCATCAGAAGTAGATACTATTTTTGCATTTTGTGTAGAATACAGCACACTATTTTTATATGATCTTGAACAGAGTTTCACTAAATGCCTACTTTTTAAAAACATATTCGGAAAATATCAAAACTCTATTTTTATCTATTGCAGTAATATTAATGCAAATTCACTACGAAACACCTTCGATTCGAAAGAAAATAAATAAAATTGTGATGTGAGAAAAGCCAAAACCAAACCACTGCACCTGCCTGACCTGCCTGACATTTGACATTAACAGCTGTCTGTCGCAGTGTTGCCAAAAATATATTTTGAATTCCGTAGCAAAAAAGCAAGTACAGCTTGACCATAAAGAGTTGACAAAAATTGAGGGCGCCACTTTCTATGTAAACCTTTGATCAAGAATATCCTAGATAACGCTTCACGAACTATTACAGTACGCAAAAATGGCACCTCAAGCGTAGCGTCCCCTTACAAACTTGGCGCTTATTTTGTACATAATCACCTCTTATTTTGTAAAAACTCACATTTGATTTCCCTTATTTTGTACAAAATAAGCTTATTTTGTACAAAAACACATCTTTTATCACTTACTTTTTGCAAAATAAGCGCCCTGTATGTAAGTGGGACGCTATTTGACGTGCCATTTTTGAGTCTCTGACCGGACATCTAGTGTATTCTTGATCGAAGATGTAAACACGTCAAAATCACGAATAGTTTGGCAACCTGACTACATTTTGTACTGAAAATTTTTAGTTCCATTTTATTTAATTTCAACTCTTTATGGCCAAGCTGTACGTGCCGGACTACAGCTGCGCCACACAGATCTCGATCTCGATCTCATAGAAAATTACTCATGGTCCTTTAGCATGCCTTGCATTTTTTTCAGGCAAAAATGTATTTATAAATAGTATTGACTATATTTTCTGCACTTTGTTTCACATTCATCACACTGAAATTTGTCCTGACCGGCATGATGAATACACAAATAAGTCAAAAAAGGTTAAATTTAGTAAAAACTATTACCGTCCTTTAATATATCAGCCCTCAAAATATATTTTCTCCCGTTAGTGCCTGCCTGACTAGAACGGATTAGGATCCGTTAATACTGACGGGAAATCTGTTAGTTGGCAACACTGGCTGTCTTTCAATCGGTGCATTCCAGCAGACTAACCGCTGAATCATCGATCGTCATAGAGTACGTACATTTTTACCATGGAAAGTACCTGTGAACTGGGGCCTTACTATGAGCTCAAATAGCAGGGCTTATATTGAACTGCCTTACTTTTTCAGGATTAAATCAACAGTAAAAACTTGTAACAAGCATTAGTATTTATTGATATACTCGGGAGAGTAAAATAAATAGTAAGACACTTTTTATTTAAAGCGAAAACATTAAGAAATACACAATGAAGAGCACCATTATTCGAGTTTTTAAATGTTTTTTTTATTTACATGGGCTCAGGGTGGGGCAGCAGTCTAAAATAATATGTAACTAGCAAACTATACTATAAACTATACCCGCGGTCTTACCCTGGTAATTTTTTTTCTATGCATTTTTCATATTTTGTATTGCTTCGGGCCTATCTCATTAATTCCGCATCATTTTTATATTTTCTTACTTACACTGAGAAAAATGGGGCACTATAAACTATCGTGAATGCACATCTTTTTGACCAATTGTGCAAGCACGTTAAGTTACGCTGCCGGCGGTGCACATAAAATTATGGTTCCACCGTTATTTAGTGACGTCACAAGCTTATTTGCAGCTCGCACTATAAAATAAAGGTCAAGAAATCATAACATATAGCCCCAAAGAATGAAAACATGTAGTGCACTGCTTCAAAATACCTAATTGACGGCATTTAATATTATAATGCATTGCGATTACTCATAGTTCCGTATCATCATACTATTATGTGCGTTTGCATTATACTTATTGGTGCCTACCAGTTTGTGCACTATAATATTTCGTGCCTGCCCACGATATTATTTGATTACTGGAAGCATGTATTTATATGCAAGTGCACTAACTGTTATAGTGCTTTTTTATCACGGCATGATCCTTTTACGTGCCCAAGCACTTTTTTCCGCACTATATAATATCGTGATGGCATGGATATTTTTCAGGATAGCACTAAATCTATACATGGTGTTTCCGGACGATGAATAATGTATTATCAATTTAGTGTTGGGATGAGAGAGGTATCATGAGTCAGGCAGGATTGATAGGTCAAATGATTGTTTGACTTATCAATCCTAACTGACTCAGGATACCTCTCCGAACACTAATCTGATTATATTATTCATCGTCCGGAAACACCATGTATAGATTTAGTGCTATCCTGAAAGATATCCACATACATCACAATACATACATGATGTGGCGTATGCACAGAGTTTTTCTAATATATTATTCATCTTAATATAAATTTAATAAGAAAAGATAGTTCTGTCATCGGTCTGATGTTACAGATTTTTATCATTGAGATTTTTACGATTGGAAATTATTATTATTACTGCCTGTTATAATGAGACTCATCTTTGTAAATATTCACTGTACTTACGAGTACTTAGCATATGTGAAGTTAACCTAGTGTGACTTTGTGTGTAATAATCACACACAAAGCCTAGGGTGTAAATTAATAAAAAAACTTTGAAATTATACAAACTTTTATTTTCTACAAAAAATATAACTAAGCGAATTAACAGTTAGTACTTAATAATAAATTAAATACACTTGAGAAACACAGCCCCCTTACTAATAATAATAAAGATTGTATAGCAGATGGTATAGTTACACAATGGTTACTTTCTGGCAAACTATTTAAGTTGGACATTAAAAAGAAAGGGACAAAACATTCTGTAAGTGTATAGTTACACAGTGTTTTGTATGGAGAATTATTAACAAATTGCATTTTCCATACTAGCGTTTTCATAATGTACTTACTAACCGTGAACGCTATTCTAACAAAACTTTTATGTACAAATGTTTGAACAATAAGCTGACTAAGGCAACATAACTTAAAGAAAAAAAGGGGTAATTTTCACAAACAAAAAAAGGAATCACTTTTAAGTAATTTTTTTAATGCTATGAAAACAAAATAAATAGACTTTAGTGATGCTGGTATTTGACGGCTATGGTCAAAATTTGATGTAATATCCAGCAATTGAAATATATTTTAAATCACAGATGTTATGAGATTCTCTGTGTTTGAGAAAAAAAACAAATTTGATAGGTAAGGACCAGCTTATACTTAAACAGAACCAGTCTTATACTAAAGGCGAATGAGGATCAGTAACAGGTTTGAATCCTAAAGTTTTATTGATATAATATAAACACATGTTCATGTTCATAGCTATGAACACCCAATTCTCAGACACACTTTTAGTTCTAACAAAACCACTTTGCAAAAATTCTGAATCAAGGGGGTGTTTTTGTGGATCAAGGATTAAAGTGGACGTAAAAGTGCAAAAGATACATCAATAGATTTTTACAATGGATCTTAGTGGATCTAGGGAAGATTTTTTGAAATCCGTTTAGAAGTGGTTGAGTTAAATAGAAAAGAATAAAAGAAATGCCAAGCTCAATGCAATATGTGCTTTATCGCGTACGACGTAAGGTTCCCGTACGTCGCGGATGACGTCGTGAGGACCCCCCAAAATATCTGTTCAGCTCGTATAATTTTCAGCTTTAGGATATAGCGTGAAAATTTCTTCACAGTTAATCATGTGGTGGCATAAGCTTTCTTATAAGCCACTAAACAAAGATCATTACTGATCCTCAATGCACCAAACACACAAAAGTAAATGTTTAAATTTATACAAATGCCGAGTTGAAGAAGCCTATGAAGCTGTTATAAACAACTGCACTAAGTTAGTGGTACACATTTATATAAAAAGACTACAACATTAGTACTTCAAACTCATAAATTACTCGGCAGGTTGTCGTGACGCTTCAGTAAAAATTAATTAATATATTAATCAAAATATTTCCAAAACCTGCCTAATATAATTTATGAGTTTCACATGCTAATTTTGTGCTCCTTTTCTGTAGGCATTTACTGTTTTATATACCATCTGCTAGTTATGTAGTTCATATAATTATATAGTTTGCTTAAATTATGAGGGAAGGGTGCTAAAGCATTGCTGGCTTTTATACAGTTGAAGTTATTAGTTTGTTTGACCTCATAAGCCTGATAATGCTCATTGAATTCAATAGTATCAAATAATCGGCAGTAAAAGTGAGTGAGTGAGTTTGAGGCAGTTACAACTATTGCTTTAATGGTTGCAAAAATGGGCAACTCATGATTTGGTTCATCGAAATCCACAAATACAATGCTGTAGGGTTTCCACTGCACACCTGCAACAAAAGTTATAGGTCTCTCCAAAATAAAACGATCAAGAGAGATGCTCAGCCGAACTTTATTACCAAACTGAACGGCATCAGGGACAACCTGATTAAAAAGTAAGTTGTTTAATGAAAGTTGATATCTGATTGCTACTGTTTTAGTAATATTAACACCGTGTGGACGTTGATCGTGCCACTATTTTTGAAGTTCTATGCTTTGCTTCAAAACGCATTACCCAAATGGTTCGTATAGGGCCGAATTTACGTAACATGGCAGGGTAATGAGTAAGAAAGTGAAATTTAGGCTTTAGTAGTGACCCCGAGAGCTTCATAAATAAAGAGTTAAATTCAGAGACTAAGCAATTCAATTTTTCAGTTTTAGTTCCATGTATGGGGGAGCCCCCTTAATTTTTTATTTATTATATTTTTATGTAAAAATCGTAAAGCGGTTCACAAAATACATCTACCTACCAAGTTTCAACTGTGTAATCTTAATAGTTTCGGAATAAAGTGGCTGTAACATACAGACGGACAGACAGACAGACATGACGAATTTATAAGGGTTCCGTTTTTTGCCATTAGGCTACGGAACCCTAAAAAAGGGTCCTAAAGTAGGTATCAGTTTAGTTACAAAATGGCAAAAAAAAATCGGTTAATAATGAACTTATAATTAATTACGACACGTAGGTGGTCCCTTTAGATTGAGTATTTCCGTATATAAAAAGTGATATAGCTTCTATAACTATTGACCTATCGTCATGGTAATGGTGTTAAAAGATGCGGAAGCAGACGAGAAGTGCATTTGTTGGAATTTTGAAAATCTGTAAATAAATTTTTCGGCCGCGTCGAGGCAGTCAGCGGGCGCTTTTGTAAACAATCGGAAAAATAAACAGATACCTCTACCTTTATTTCATTTGTTTTTCGCAAAATTTTATAATCATTTTCAATGCTCCGATTCTTGCGGAGACCGCACAAAAAAATCTGTGAATTTTTCAACACTGACCACGACGAACGCATCTGACGAAACGAAAAATAGGTAGGTATAGTATTAGTAACTAGGTACTTACTGGCAAAGTGTTCGATAATTTCTTTACCGAAGCCCCATTTTCTAAGCAGTTCCCCCATGGGATCCATTTTATTTAGTTGAAGAACAGCACTTCACGACGTCAGTCAAGATCCGAGGTCACAATGAAATGAATGATGAATTTGCATCTCGGGCGAATTGTTCTACCTTCCCGTCCCCGGACCTCCGCCCTGGAAACCCCGCGTTCACTGCATGCATGTAATCTTTATGTGAATACGCACCATATTTTTTATTTATTTTTAAACTTTTTGTGTTGAGTTATATTTTTTTCAACCTGGCACGATTATTTAACGTGCAATAATTATAATTCGCACTGAATTTTAATGTTCCTCGGGATTGACGTACTTATTGTGCAAAAATGGAGAATGGCACTATCAAAATTGCTGCATAATTTGAAATTTAAACATGCATTGCATCAAATGTTATGGTGCAACTCTTTGAACCATAACTTTCTATGCAAAAATGGATATTTTAACGTGCATTTAAGATGTCACTAATTTATTGTGCTTCGATCACTGTACAATATGATGCATAATCCACAATTTTACTATGCATTAGTTCTTGCACGATAAAAGATTATACATTTGTACAATAAGTTTTAGCGAGGTTTCTTGCATAATGAAGTTTAATGCCCCGCAGAATAGATATACATTCGTGTCACTATATAAAGTGTTGCGCACTGTTTTATTAGCGGAATGCAGAGTATTTTAAAATGTTTGCATGATATTTTACTACGTCGACTTCAATCCATTTTTCTCAGTGTAGGTTTGATTAGGTAGGTACCTCACAGGTCAGAGCCAGGGTGGGGCAAGTGCCCCACCACCGTGGCTACGCCCATGCGTGGATTACGTAAGTCTGTTGCTAACAATTATCGATTGAAAGCGCAGTTACATTGCTGCTTTAAGTAAGATAGTTCTCATATTGGTCCTTACTAGACATGAGGCGTATTTATCGTAACAGATAAAAACAACAGATAATTAAATGTAACTGTTTCGTCCTGTTACGAGCGCTATGAAATAACAGTTACTCAAAGGAACAGGCGAAACAGTCTGTTCTTACCGTCTTCACTGTTCCAAATACTCCACTGTACCCTGTACCGAACTGTTATGCCTGTTATCAGAGTAACAACCTGTTTGCATTGTTCCGCCTGTTACTTGGAACAAGCGCTACCTCACTCTAACATATGGAAAGAAAAGAGACAAAGCTTGTTATTTTTACCTGTTATATAAACCGACCATATCAAAAATACATTTTAGTCCATTGAAAACCTTAGTAAATTCGACTTTGTAAATTGGTCGTGCTATACTGTTCCTGTGTGAGTGTTTGTTTATGACCTTCTTTTTTTTGTGGCAACAGAGTTTGACTGTTTTGCCATTTGCCAATGTCAAGTTAAACGGTGGGAAACAGGGATATCGGGTGTTATGAAAATTATAATTTCATTTTTTGAGATTATTAAAGGATATTAAATCGCGTATTATTTGTGTAGGCATGCAGGGCCGATATTGTAGATTAAAATATTTTTTTCTGAAAGTGAAAGTGAAATAAGCTTTATTCAAATAAACTTAATTATTAAGTACTTTTGAATCGTCTATATTTTCCTACCACCCGTTCCAGTCCCGTTCTAATTTATAGTATCGGCCCACACAAAGCCCTGCTTTGTGGCAAGGGCTTACTACTAGTTCAGCTCTTAGATTACGTAAGTCTGTTCCTAACAATTCTCGATTAAAAGTGCAGTTACATTGGTTCTTACTAAAGCAGCAATGTAACTGCGATTTCTGTCAGAGTTGCAACAAAATTACGTAATCAGCCTCCGGGCTTGCTAGATCGCTTAAGGCTCGTTCACACAAGCGACCTTTTCGCATTGAACATCAAGAGCGGTAAAAAAAACGCGCGTCGAAAAAAACGCTCGCGTGTGTACGATCACATAGGCAAAGCAAGACATGCGGGCGGGTGTAGGAAAATGGAATGTCTAGTGCTGCCAGTTGTTAGGGAAAAGAAAAGAAGTATTGCAATGTAAATGATTGACATGAAAATTCTTGGAAAAATGCCTGATCGTCTAGCAGTGAAAGGGATGGCGCTGTATGCGATTAATAGCACCATCCCTTTCTAATAAGGTTGAAAATCGGTTGCACCAGTTTTTTTTAACTATAATGTATATTTTCTAACTTTATTTTTAAAAATTGGTGATTATTTTTGTTTTAATTACTGCCATCTATCGCAATTTAAGTAAACTGCTTAATGAAGGCAAGCAAGCAACTTCATTAGGTGACATGATGGTTCACCGAATAAAAACGCTAGATGACGCGGGTGCGCCGTAACTGCTTGTAGGGACACAGTATGTTCCTTAAGGTTCATATTACCGAACCAATTTTGTATTGTGTAACAGGGTGCCGTGCAGTCGTCACCGCGCACCCAACTTGTAAACGCGCCTCTCAATATTATAAAAGTTAATTTAAATAACGTCTTTTACTCCCACTCGCGTGGTCCGCCTTGTTAGGATCCTAATATCCAACATTGGTGACCCCGAACGAACTTTAATTTGTAATACGCGTAAATAATTTGGACAATAAAATAAATAGTGTATAATTAATTAAGTTTTTAATAAAATTTCGGACAATAAAATTTTAAAATAGTGCATTATGACGGACACTGAGAAACCGGAAACGTATCAGCCTCCGACGCCGACACCATTGTTTACGCCGACTACTGACATCATGGCAATACAATTAGCGTCGCGAATTCCCGAGTTTTGGGCGGATCAACCACGCGTATGGTTTATCAGAACCGAAGCAATATTAGCGCCTCAAAAATTAAGTGACGACTCGCGCTTCGACATGGTAGTATCAAAGTTACCAAAGGACATTATTACTCAAATTAGTGATTTTTTGTCAAATCCACCTGCGTCCGGTAAATTCAACGCAATTAAAATAAAACTACTTTCACTCCTGGAAGATTCGAAGGCTAGACAAATAGAAAAACTAATAAGTGAAATGGAGCTTGGGGATCAAAAACCCTCTCAACTTCTGCGAAGGATGCGAGATCTGGCCCGTGACAAAATTCCGGATGATACACTTCGCGTGCTTTGGCAAGGACATTTGCCAAGCACAGTCAAGGCAGTATTAGCCGTGACAGACACGAAGGACTTAGAAAACCTAGCCTCGGTCGCAGACAACGTAGCTGAGGCGACTCGCTCAAGTCAAGTGGCTGCGATAACGACCACCTCTAATACAACAAACGAAATTGCGCTGTTGCGAGCAGAAATAGCGAAACTAAATATTCGCGTGTTGAACGCGGAACGCTCTCGTCCTAGATATAGAAATTTCCATCAATATCGCCGGTACTCCTCCAGATCATCTAGCCGGCACAGAAATAACTCATCGCAGCGGCCACAACGTTCAAGTCCTGGAAACCTTTGTTTTTACCATGAGAAGTACAAAGAGAAGGCTCATAAATGCGTGCAACCCTGCGCATGGAACAATAAAGCCACAACTCCAGCGCAGCCGGAAAACTAGGAAGCGAGGCACAGTTGTCAGCGGAAATCTGTGCCGTATCACCTTGCGCCCGCTTACGTATTTTAGACATTAATAGTGGACTTAAATTTTTAGTAGATACGGGAGCAAACGTTTCAGTTTTGCCCGTTAATCGTAATAAGTGTCGTTCACAATCACAGTGTTCGGATTATAAACTATACGCAGCAAACGGAACTGAAATTAAAACCTACGGTGTGAAATCTATGGTGCTAAACTTTAAACTTCGCAGACCGTATAGGTGGGACTTCATCGTTGCTGACGTAAAACAACCAATATTAGGTGCTGACTTTCTCACTTATCATAAACTATTAGTGGACCTTAGTGCACGTAGGTTAAGAGACCAAGTGACCGACCTAAATGTAATCGCTTCTGTGGTAAGTGTTGCTGAACCTTCCATAAATACGATTAGTCATGGACACCCATATAGCAATTTACTAAGTAAGTATAAAGAGATTACGAAACCTATGTCATTCCAGGAAACTCAATCGCACGATATTTTTCATTATATTGAAACTTCTGGTCCTCCTGTTCACGCTCGTGTACGTCCGCTACCACCGGACAGATATAAAAAAGCCAAAGAAGAATTTCGTATCATGCAAGAAGCCGGAATATGTAGACCTTCTAAAAGTCCGTGGGCAAGTCCACTACACATAGTCCCGAAGAAAAACGGAGATATTAGACCTTGTGGAGATTATCGCCAATTAAATTCTATTACAAAACCCGATCGATATCCTATTCCCCATTTACGTGATTTCACTTATATATTGGCAGGAAAGAAAATATTTTCTAAATTAGATGTGAACAGAGCTTATCATTGCATAAAAGTAAATCCTGATGATATTGAAAAAACAGCTATTATTACTCCATTCGGTTTATTTGAATTCCCTAGAATGACCTTCGGTTTACGTAATGCAGCGCAAACTTTTCAACGCTTTATGAACCATGTATTACAAGGATTAGATTTTCATTACAATTATTTGGATGATGTCATCATTGCAAGCGATAACGAAGAACAACATAAAAATCATTTAGAGATTATATTTCAGCGTTTCAAAAAATTCGGTATTACGATTAACCTATCTAAATGTTCTTTTGGTCAAAGTAAAGTTCAATTTTTAGGTCACGATGTAAGCGCAGACGGTATTAAACCTTTACAAGATAAGGTTAATGCTATTGTCAATTTCCCAAAACCTAAAACCATTCAAGAGTTACGCCGATTTTTAGGCATGGTCAACTTTTATCGTTCTCACTTACCGAATACAATGTCATATCAATCAGAGCTCAATAAATATCTAACAAATACTAAAAGAAACGATAAAACAGTTATTACGTGGTCGGAAAAAGCTGAAAATGCATTTGAGCAGTGTAAAACGGCATTACAAAACGCCGCCACTCTGTCTCATCCTTACACCGATTCCACGCTAGCATTGATGACAGATGCATCTGATAATTGTATTGGAGCTGTTTTGCAACAAAAATGTAACGAACAATGGCAACCACTGGGTTATTATTCAAAAAAATTGTCTTTGAGTCAACAAAAATATAGTACTTATGATCGTGAATTACTCGCTATACATTCAGCGATAATTCATTTCCGAAAATTATTTGAAGGTCGCCATTTGATAATTTATACAGACCATAAGCCCTTATGCCATGCATTCACTAAGTCCAGTAAAGATAATAAAGAAACTCCGAGACGAGCGAGACAACTTCTTTTTATCAGTGAGTTTACGACCGACATACGATATATTAACGGTCCCGCTAATATAGTAGCCGATGCGTTATCACGCGTCGAGACTATTTTTTGTCCAACCGTACTTGACTACAGTCAACTTGCAGACGCGCAAGCTAAAGATGAATATCTATTACAGCAGATCAACGATAGCAACCAAACATGTTTCAAACAAATTTCTTTGCCTACTTGTGATAAATCAATATATTGTCATGTTACAGAAAATATTATTAGACCTTATCTAACAGAAGAATTTAGAAAAATAGCTTTTGATACAATTCACAATTTAAGTCATCCAGGCATACGAACTTCGCGTAAATTAATATCCCAAAAATTTTTCTGGCCTGGGATGAATAAAGACTTAAGCGTATGGGCTAAGACATGTATAAAGTGTCAAAAGGCGAAGATAAGCCGTCATACAATTTCGCAATTAGGTAGCTTCCCAACCGTCAATCGTTTTGATCAAATCCACGTTGATATCGTGGGACCTTTAAAAACGTCATCACAAGGACATAGATTTTGTTTAACTATCATTGATAGGTGTACACGTTGGCCTGAAGCTTTCCCCTTAAAAGAAATTACAGCTGAAGTTGTCGCAAAAACAATTTTTAACGAATGGATCGCACGATACGGTTGTCCTGTAAAGCTCACTACCGATCAAGGTCGACAATTTGAGAGCAATCTATTTTTGAATCTCATGAAATTATTAGGGATAAATAAAATACGCACAACACCATATCATCCCCAAAGTAACGGTGCAATCGAACGCTGGCACCGATCTCTTAAAGCAGCGTTAATGACTCGCCTAAATAATAATTCATGGGTTGATGAATTACCTACAGCATTGCTAGGATTGCGCGCCGCATGCCGCAGTGATAACGGAATAAGCGCCGCAGAATTAACCTTTGGACGAACACTTCGTTTACCCGGAGAGTTCTATGAAAAATCTAAGGAAAATGACTCCAGTGACCCATCTAGTTTAATTTACAAAATTCAAGAAAATTTACGAAACTTTACACCATCTAATGAGTCATCACGAAATTCGAAGAAATTCTTCGTAAATAAAGATTTAAAATCATGTCAATATGTTTTTGTTAGAGACGATGCGGTTCACAAATCGTTGAAACCGCCATACGATGGTCCATATAAAGTATTAGAGCGAAATTCAAAAGTATTTTTAATTCAATTACCTAACCGCGAGGCTCGCATTTCAATAGACAGATTGAAGCCAGCCTACATGCTAATAGAGCAAGATAACGATGTTTTTAAGAAAAATGACATTTCAAATAGTTATGAGGTACAGGACAAACGAATCATGCCCATGAGCAATAACTCATGTGAGAACCATACCACACGCTACGGTCGTATAACCCGACCGCCAGTACGTTTTAGTTAAATCTTTATTATAGTTAATTATTACCTAATTAGGTTATTTTTTATATGTAAGAAGATTTTGTTTTGCTTTTGAAATTTTTGCGCTATAGAAACTATGTAATTAGTAAGTAAGTTAACTTTACATTGTAATTTCATTTAGTTTACATATCATTACATATTGTACATATTTATATCATTTGAATTTAACATTTGTATGTAATTGCGTTACAACTAAAATAATTTTGTTTTTGTTCTGATGTAATGTCGGAAAAACAATTAATTTTATAAAAATATAACATTAAACATACGTCATATGTTGACTGGTAGAAATCGACCAATATAATTGCGATAAGTAAAATATTGCAGTCATCTAAACTTATAGTTATACTTTTTATAACTTTTTCATTTTATACTTTATATCTAGATATTAGAGAACTTGTTATTTTTCTTTGTAGTTTTTATTATATTAGATTGATATACTTTGATTATAATAACTTATTTAGTATGTTATCAATTTATTTTTACAAAAGTAATCGTAGATGTTTGCTTTGCTGTTATTTTTATTAACGAAAGTATACACTACTTACTTCTTTTCTTTGTTTGCCAGCACATTGTGCATTCTTAAAATAATAATCTGTTGTACCTTTTTTTTTCTAATTGGTCACTTCCCCAATTCAGATTCAACAAAAGCACTCAGTATAATATTGTAAGTTTTACAACTTTGAACATAAGTGAACTTCAAATCTCGTCTAGACCCTTTCAAGTGTGTCATAACTCTAACAAAACAACATTTTTATTGTGTCCAAAGTGAACTATTGTTTTTTGTGACTGAATCCACTCAGGATGTTTACAGTAAGTTTAAGTTGGGTCTGGTACAAAATTTATTATACTTTAGGCTTCCGTTCCCATAACATTTTAACAAGGAACCTCTGTTCTTTCACTTAAGTTCAAATGCATTTTACCTACTTAACCAACATTTCTAATGATGACTGACGTGCTACACTATTACAATCGATAATGTTATTGTATTTCTTTACCCTAAATTTTAATGTATTTCTTTAAGACTTGTGTTATTTTTTATTTTATTTTTTTCGCTATGACGCGACTTTTGTTTTATTGTGAATCTTTCTAGTTATTTTAAAGATAGATATTTTAATATTGTTTGTGTTTTACCTTTATTTTTATACATAATTAATATATATTTTTTTTTCCTCTTAGGAGGGGAATGGTGTAGGGACACAGTATGTTCCTTAAGGTTCATATTACCGAACCAATTTTGTATTGTGTAACAGGGTGCCGTGCAGTCGTCACCGCGCACCCAACTTGTAAACGCGCCTCTCAATATTATAAAAGTTAATTTAAATAACGTCTTTTACTCCCACTCGCGTGGTCCGCCTTGTTAGGATCCTAATATCCAACACTGCTGTATTGGAAAAATTATTTTGTAATATTAGATTTTACTTCTTTGTAACAAAGCTTAGTCTTGTTTAACGTAAAAAGTTCAGTTTATGATCATAAAAGCTAAAAATAGCAAGCTTTTTCTCTTTTCTTTATATAAAGTAGCCAATAAGTTAGACAAAACAAGCGCTTGTTCCACGGAACAGGCGGAACAATGTAGGCAAATTGTTACGACATGGCTGTTATTTTCTGTAACAGGTTGTTGGCACTGTTATTTTAGTGTATCAGGAACAGTTGTAACAGGTAGGCAATTTACCCTGTTACAACCCATATCTAGTCCTTACGAAAGCAGCAATGGGATTACCTCTATCTGGCAGAAACTTGATGCTCCGAAATTTATTTGGCTTGAACACACTTGGCAGAATCTTTTTAAACGAATATTTTTAAGGCATAAAAATTGTTTAATATAATTATTGTTTGGCAGAATGTTTACATGCCCGAATTTACAATAGCATACTATTCAGATGGCAGAATTTGATTAGGCATAAATACCTTTGGCAAAAATTTTATTCGCAGAATTTCGTTTGGCATAACGTTTATTTAGTCGACATTTTTTTGGCATAATTTCACTTGGTATACTACAAATATGGCTTAATTTCATTTAGAATAATGTCATTAGGCATATTGTAACATCTAAAAAATGCATTTTAACCTTATATTTAATTAAATATTTGCCTTAAAAAGTCAATATATGGTGTTAAAAGTTAACAACAGAAATGAATCGCTGCAAAACCTACATGCATGCTGCTTGCTTGCATGCATGCATGCTTGCTTGCATGTATCATGTTGTCACATTGGTTCTTACTAAAGCAGCAATAAATGGGCGATTTTTGTCAAAGTTAATTGCAACAAAGTTATATAATTATATAAGTACTCTGTTCCGTTTATTTAACTACTCATGTGCTTCTAATTACCACTCATTTATTTGTGATGGGGAAATAAACAAACATTTTATTTTTATTTTATTTTTATTTAATGGATTGACAGTTGAGTGCCGATAAATGCTATATCACGTGATATAGGTATGCTGAACGGGTACGTATCAGAATGTCTAAAGTTAGAATGTCTAAACTTAAAATGGCAAAGTTCAAAATATCAAAAATTTGAATGTCTAACGATTAAAATGTCGAAAGTTCAAAATGTCAAAAACGAAAACGTCAAACGGTCAGATAGTGTAAAAGTATTGTTATAAAAAGATCTTGGGAAACAAAATAATAGAATTTAACTTGGAAAAAACTGTATTAAAAACGCAAGGAAGAATATTGACAGTCGAGACATTGACACTACATTCTATACAAAAAGAGTGCTTCATATAAGGTAACTATACAAAGCAGGTTTCTTAACATCTTCTCTCTTTGTTTAGTTTAGCCACTTTAGCCAGTGTCTTCTCTTTCACTGCACATTCCTATACACTTGCACAAGTACTGAAAATAGGTTCTTCTGTATTGTAGGCACGTACCAAAAATCTTTAAGCGTTATAATATGCTCCTTGTGACCCTCTACTTCAGCTTCTATGTATACAGTTCCTTTTCCGACTGCCTCAACCGTATCTCCATTGGCTGTAGTCACTGTGTGTGCAGTACTAAACCTCTCAAATGTCTGGAATAGATCCCCTCTGTTCGATATATGACTAGTCGCGCCATTATCTGCATACCAATGGTCTCTATCTGCAAAATCATTTGGATTCACTGCCATAATTTTCATGTTCACACTCGTAGTAGGTCCTTTTTGCGTTGATGTTGATGGCTTTTGTTTAGGTGGTCGTCCGTCAGACAGAAATCCACTTTGAGCAACCTTTGACTCGATGTCCGATTACGCCACAGTAAAGACATTTATCTGAACTCACATCCACCTTACTTCTCTCGGATTACTTATTCGCTTTACTCTTCTTATTTGTCATTTTAACTTACCCATACAAAAAACGCGCATTATTTTAATATTATGAATTTTTATTTGCTACTGATTTTAGATCAGGCACAAGATCGAGTATAAATGAGTGCCGAAAAGTACTCTTTACAAAAAATGATCTCCAGCTGGAAAATCTGCCTCCAACGGAAGATGCACTTCGTAACCATATTCTCCGTGCAGTTTACCAAGGAGGCTATGTTTGGGGACAGATTATAGCCCCTCAGCAACAGCTGTCATGCCCTGCTGACTGACTGGGGCTGGTCCAAACAAAATGGCTATTGGGAGCCTATTTGGAAAAGCCTATCTGCTGCTTGTTAAATTAATTGATCGTTGCCGCTGCAAAACAAAATGCGCAGGGAGGTGCAACTGCAATAAAATAAATCTAAAATGCACAGACCTATGTGCGTGCATGTAGTGGCAACTGCGACAATTTTTATTTTAACCCGCATTTTTTAAACATCTCATAACTAAACTATGTTAAATTTATCACATTTATAATCATTCTAATGGCGAACGTTTTCCCAACATCTTTATTTAATTTAATTTGTATCATATATTTGTCAGGTCCAGAAGTAATTTATCAATGTAATGTAAATTATTGATGTAACCAGAAAAATAAAACATTTTTTAACACAACTTTTAACTTGACAAAAATGTTTGAAAAGATTATTATTCTATATAGTAGTATAACTGGGCTATTCACTAGTATTTTAGTTACGAGGGCAAATCCTCATAGTTTTAATACTGTAGACGATTTTCGAAAAAAAAAAATGGTAGAGAAATTTACGCCGCGCGACACAAAACATTTTTTTAATACAGTTATTAGACAAAAATGTTTAACAAATGTATTATTCTATATAGTGGTATAACTGGGCTATTCACTAGTATTTTTTTCTGGGGAAAATCTTCATAGTTTTAATTCTGTTGAGTATTTTCGAAAAAAAAATAGTAGTTTTTTTTTTAATTTCGCGCGTTTTTTGTATGGGTGAGTGAAAATTTATTCCCAAAAATGAATTCCCTGTCCTCGAATTAGTCCTTTAGAAAAAGACACCAAACTTGATATAGTTGCTACATGTATGCAGATATGAAGCTTAGAGTGAGGCCCGCCGGACGCACTGCTCTCCCCCCTCCCCTGCCCACCTGTTGGGGGGAACCGCGTGGCAACCGGGCTAAATCAGCTCAGATCACCCCCAGGAACACCTGTTTCAAGCGGTTTGCTTTGTCTCAAAAATGCAAGGTCCCCATACAAATCGATCCACACGATCTCCCTACTAGTAGTTCTAGCCATACTTCCCTCGCTGTAGAATATCGCAAAACTTTCTCACAGTTGTCTTGTGACAAATTCGCAGTAATAAGCAGTAAGGCTGCGCTGTCTGCTGTCAAATACGTCTTTTGTTCGTTATTGTACTTCTGTACTTCTGCGGGATTTGCGTCCTTTTCTAGTTTCTTAGGCGGTGGTAAATTGCCTTCAACCACATCTAGGATCCCTAAGCCACGCAGTGCGATCAAAACTTTGAATTTCCATGTCGCCCAGTTCGACTCATGAAGCTCTCCCACTTGGATTTTTGCTGCTTCAACGATAGACTTTTCCATCGCAATCGAAAACTCTCGACGTAAATTCTATCTGAATTTTATTCCCGGTATATAACTTAACGCTCTGCTACCATGTTAAAGTATTGTTATTAAAAGAACTTGGGAAACAAAATAATATAATTAAACTTGGAAAAAACTGAATTAAAAAACGCAAGGCAGAATATTGACAGTCGAGACATTGACACTACATTCTATACAAAAAGAGTGCTTCATATAGTTAACTATACAAAGCAGGTTTCTTAACAGATAGTACTAAATAAAAATGACTAAGTTTAAATGATCAAAACTTAAAATATCTAATAGTCCAAATACATATAATGACGTATAGAATTTACTTATACCTTTCTTTCATTTAGGTACCTAATTAATTATGTTAAATAATTGCGTGTTAACCTCTGTGCCTCCGCTGCACATCACCATAGCCACGCCGCTCCCTGATTCAGTAGCCGGTGCCAGTCACTGATTCAGTAGCCACCAATTGAGTTTGAAATAGATTTTTTCTGGCGCTTCGCCGGCCGTTGCCGCGGCACGCTCGCTTCGCTCGCTCGGCTCGCGCGCTGGGTTCATGTCAACCTAACATGCTTGTCGCTACGCTCCTCGCACCTATCTCGTGACCTACGGTCTATGGTTTCTAAGTCCCAGTAGACTAGTTTAGACTCATTTCTGGCAACTAAATTTGCTATAAAGCATTTCAGGCGAAGCCCAAAGACACCTCCTCAGACTCAATTAACCTCAAAGAAGGCGATTCGTTTTAAGTAGTACGGCTCCTTTCAACCAAGTACGGTCCCATCTGGCAGAAAGCATGAAACTTGGCATGCATGTAGCTTTTACGTATATAATAAAATATAGAAGTAGCAGCAAGTCGTAAAGTGATTTCCCCCCCCCCCTGGGGGGGCGTTTTGTGTCCCCAATTGCAGTTTTTGTTTTTTTAATAAAAAACGGTGAATGCTACAATAAAATTGTCTAGGAACAATATATTTGTCATTAAATTATCTATTAACTATTTTTTGAATGAAGGTGATAGCACTTATAGTTTTCAAATTATGTTTGCCTTTCACTTGATATTTTTTTATAAAACCACTTTGTGGGAAAACGTATAGGATAACACTCAATTTTTTTTCGTTAAAGAATGAGACTTGGCACACTTGTTCCTTAGGTGGACCAGAGTGGAAAACGCCCAGGAGACAGCGGAAGACACCCTGCTGGGGGGGAGGGGGAGGGGGTGAATTTTTCTAACGCCACGCGTACTGTTAGGCGTAATAACTACTAATTTAGAGCTACTATGGCAAATCGGGTATCATTTTCGGATAAATAAAGGATGGTCAATCGTTTTAAGAAGTAAAAAAACACATTTACATACAAAAAGAATAATTGCCGTAATTGAAAGGCCGAACATCTAAAATTTTCCAAAAAAAAAGAAAGAAAACAGTGACGATAAATTTCTAACGAATACCGATATCGGCTTGAAAAAAATATGATAAGAAAGCCTTATTCATACAGATTCCAAAAATATAAGCTTCATCGGAATAGTTTCATAAAAAATGTGTTAAAAATATTATATACAGCGTGGCAGTGGCATAAATTAATCTATAAAAACTCCCCATTTCTTACTCTAATTTAAAAAAGTTACCGTTAACGGTGAAAGCTACAGCAAAACTTTCGATAAGCAATATATTCTTCATTTCCCCCGCACTAACAGAGCCTAGTACAGACTCGTGTGATTTAAATTAAAAAATAAATTCAATTTGTGATTAGTCATGAAATAGGTAGGTATTTTTATTATTTGCCTAAATTCCGTTACTTACCCAAAGATTGTGAGTTTGTTTTGAAAACTATAAGTCCTATCAACATACTTCCAAGATAATTATTGTAGAAAATTTAGTGAAGAATATATTGTTTTCCTAAAGTTTTGCTGTAGCTTTCACCTTTAACGGTAACTTTTTTAAATTAGAATAAGAAATGGGGAGTTTTTATAGATTTATTTATGCCACTGCCACGCTGTATATAATATTTTTAACACATTTTTTAAGAAACTATTCCGATGAAGCTTATATTTTTGGAATCTGTATGAATATGGCTTTCTTATCATATTTTTTTCAAGCCGATATCGGTATTCGTTGGAAATTTATCGTCACTGGAGATTTTTTTTTCGGAAAATTTTAGATGTTCGGCCTTTCAATTACGGCAATGGGGTTGGTAAACTTTTCCAAAACTGTTGAGAATGATATATTTTCTGGTAGCTTTTGGCTTTGGAGTTAGGAATAACAAATTGCGGAATTTTTATAATGCTTCATTTTAATTTAAATAAAAATTTAAATTTTTAATTTACAGCATAGTACAATAAATCACTATTACGGCTGTATGCGTAGGTTATGCCTTTGCTCCAAAGACTTTCTATGTTGTTGCTCAAAACAAAAAAAAACAAAGGTATGATGGTACTCTTTGTCACAGTCTGTCAAATCTGTCAATCAGTTCTTTAAATCAGTAAATGCAAAGGAACTTCGTGTTCAGCCGTATGTTCGATATTTTATCGCGATAATAATATAAAAAAATATATTTAGTTAACAAGGTAAAATAAAAAAAACATAATATTATTTTCTTTATTCTTCAAACTTGTGCTATCAAAAAAAAATATAAAACAATTTTCTTCGAAAAAGTTGACCAACCCCATTATTTTTTTGTATGTAAATGTGTTTTTTTACTGCTGAAAATGATTGGCCATCCTTTATTTATCCTAAAATGATACCCGATTTGCCATAGTAGCTATAAGTTAGCAGTTATTACGCCCAACAGTACGCGTGGCGTTAGAAAATTTCACCCCCTCCCCCTCCCCCCCAGCAGGGTGTCTTCCGCTGTCTCCTGGGCGTTTTCCACTCTGGTCCACCTAAGGAACAAGTGTGCCAAGTCTCATTCTTTAACGAAAAAAAATTGAGTGTTATCCTATACGTTTTCCCACAAAGTGGTTTTATAAAAAAATATCAAGTGAAAGGCAAACATAATTTGAAAACTATAAGTGCTATCACCTTCATTCAAAAAATAGTTAATAGAGAATTTAATGACAAATATATTGTTCCTAGACAGTTTTGTTGTAGCATTCACCGTTTTTTATTAAAAAAATAAAAACTGCAATTGGGGACACAAAACGCCCCCCCAGGGGGGGGGAAAATCACTTTACGACTTGCTGCTACTTCTATATTTTATTATATACGTAAAAGCTATATGCATGCCAAGTTTCATGCTTTCTGCCGGATGGGACCGTACCATAGGTATAATATAGGTTGAAAGGAGCCGTACTAAAGTGGGGTTGGTAAACTTTTTCGAAGAGAATTGTTTTATATTATTTTTTGATAGCACAAGTTTGAAGAATAAAGAAAATAATATTATGATTTTTTATTTTACCTTGTTAACTAAATATATTTTTTTATATTATTATCGCGATAAAATATCAAACATACGGCTGAACACGAAGTTACTTTGCATTTACTGATTTAAAAAACTGATTGACAGATTTGACAGACAGTGGCAAAGAGTAATCATACCTTTGTTTTTTTTTGTTTTGAGCAATTCAACATAGAAAGTCTTTGTAGCAAAGGCATAACCTACGCATACATCCGTAATAGTGATTTATTGTACTATGCTGTAAATTATTTTTTTTTTTTTATTTAAATTAAAATGAAGCATTATATAATTCCGCAATTTGTTATTCCTGACTCCAAAGCCAAAAGCTACCAGAAAATAATATATAATTCACAACAGTTTTGGAAAAGTTTACCAACCCCATTCAAATAAATCATTGTGAACTTAGACATAATGACCATTGATATTTTAACTCGTCAAGTATTTGAAACGTTTGATACTTTAAATTTTGCTATTTTGAAGTTATACGTAATGATTTTCGACATTTTAAACAATTTGAATTTTAAATTTTGACATTTTGGACTTTGCCATTTTAGTTTAGACATTCTAACTTTAGACATTCTGATACGTACCCTGCTGAACACATTATATATTTGCATACACTCTGTATTTTTTTGGGCAGTCGTGTAAAAATGCGCTAAATTGGCGATCAAGTCAGACAGAACAGCCTGCCTAGCATAAACGATTTATATCGCGTGATATAGCGTTTTATCACGTTTAACTGTCAAAAAGACAAAGGAGTTTGACAGTTGAGTGTCGATAAAATGCTATATCACGCGATATAAATCGGTCATGCTAGCATGGCATCTGTCTAGCTGTCTGTCTGCCTAGGCAGGCAGACAGACAGAACTCATTTCCTTTCCTCTGCTCATTAATCATTATACATATAGGTAATTATAATACTTATTATATTACTTATCTAATTTTCTCTTCTATCTGTATTTATTTATCCTCTAGCTAGCATTTATTATTCATCATTAACTAGGTATATTGATTCTCTACTATCTATGCACCCATTCCCCTTTCTCCTATTTATTTTTCTCTTTCGTCCAAGGTTGCCTGGAAGAGATTGCTATATAGCAATAAGGCCGCCTATTGTATGCTTTCTTTTTGTCTTTGGCTTCTCTCTGTATTGTTTTTGTCGTGTGCAATAAAGTCTTTATTGATATTATTATTAATGCGCAAAACTTTGTTTACAAACATTCTTTCCGTATGATGGCTGTTTTATGGAATACTATATTATTTTATTTCTGTTTTTTCTCCTAAAAATACCATAAGTCATAATTTGGCAAGTTAGGGTAATAAAAAGCATCCCAAAACCCTTGCGATGAGGAGTTTTCATAACATTGCAACACCAAGCGTGTAAATCTCGTGCGAAAGCGAGATGCAACAATCGTAAAATGAAAGAGATAGAAAACTATGGGGTAAGCTAGCCAGCGGACCGCTATTTCGTTGAATCGGCTACGGGCTACCGTTATTTTTTTAGTAAATTTATCATTAATTTTGAACATGATAACATTATACCTTTGGATTGAAAAGGGTGTGGGTGGATATTTGTATTGAGTGAGTATGATATGATTTTCATAAGTAAATTACTTTGATATTCTTCAATATCTTAAAAAGAATAAACAAATTTATTTTTTTACTTTCATTAAAATTTAAAAGATTTAAAGTAGGTATGTTTGATGAGACTATAAACTCGGTCTGAAAGTAGTAGAAAATCTTATAGGAGGGGTAATGACGCTGCTTTGACTAGGCACCCTACTCCACTTTGCGCGGCAGCGGTCAGAAGGCGGAGCTTATCGGCAAACTCGCGTCGAAGCTGAATTCACTGTCAATTCGAGAGCTGCGAAGAGTACGCTCGCGTCTATCGTGGTGTGTTTTTAGTGAAGTTGAATTTGTGGTGTGATTATCGAATGCCGTGGAGGTGAATGTTTCGTGTTTTTTTTTTCAAATGTGTTACTGATGTGTTTCAAACAATGTTTATGGTTTATTAATGTGATTAAATCAAAATGTGTGAAGCACCGTTGCGTGCAAAATTGATTTTTGCCACGTAGTGACGCGGACGGGTAATGATTCCTAATGTGGAGCTCGAAGCAAGATGGTTAGAGAGACTCGGCACCTGTGGGTTGGCAATTTACCCGATAACATTCGTGAAGACCGCATAAGAGAGCACTTCAAACGGTAATATTACTTTTAAATATTGTTATTTTATGCTTACATTTAGTTTTTTAACTTGGAAATGCTATGCTTGAGTAACTCTACTAATATTCTAGGCATCTGTTTGTCAATTAGGTTCCTACATCTGATTCTAGTCCGGGCATATTGATGGAAGGATGGAAATACTTTATTTATTTAACAATACTTACCTATATTTTTACTTGATCCTTTGTACCTTTTGCCACTGGAAACAGAAATATTACCTACTTATTATAAGGTTTAATTTAATTAACCCGTTCTTTTACCTAACTAAATACACAAATTCCTACCTACCTAATGTCTAAAAAACAACATTAACTTGTAATGTTACTAGCGGTAAAAACCTTTGTTTTTAATAGGAAGTTCAAGATCTTATGCGGATGGTCCATGCAACAAATAAAGCGATATTATACTATACATAGATGTTTACTTTGTCACGTACGTGGTAGTGTGGCAGGTATTTATTTTATGTACCTACCTACCTACATACCTACCTATAGACATTAATGAGGTAGCCGGACGAACCGGCATATTCGTGGCGGCAATACAACATGTTGCAAGAGCCAAGTCGAACGCAACTGGCAAGGCACTTTCCAGTGAACGGGTTTGAATAAAATTTTATGTGCACCGGACCGGGGCGTAAGCACAAACACGGTTTATTAGAACGACGACGCCTACGTGAAAATTATAAATCTTTTGGTAGGTACACCTACTACGGTACCTACGAGCCGTACAGTACGATAGCAATGAACAGTTTTTATAGATGTACCTAGGCACTATCAGCCCCCTTTTGTAACTCCGTCACAGAATATATAATAGTACTCCGTTGCAGTCAACTTCTGGTTGAAACTGACAGAAATTGCAGTTACATTATATCACATTGCTGCTTTGACGGCCCGGCCACTGCCCGCCCACCGCGCGACAAGCGAATTCGATATCACAGTTTTACAATCCATACAGTTGTTAAACGCCTTTGATGTCGGATGATGCCTCCGCCGTGATCCGCAGTTTCAAATCCGTCGTTTTTGCGATTGAGTACCTACAAACATCCAAACTTTCACCCTTACAATATTAGTAGGAATATACCCATATTTCGTTCCTGTTTGTCTCCGTTCCCGTATTATTTTTCCATACAAAATTTTAACCCCTATTGACCGCCCAACAAATAAAAAAAAAACATGTCCACCGTGTTGGACTTCAAAATAAATGGCATTTTCGCAATAAATATCCAACAAAACCTCAGTAACGATATCTACATAGATTTTAGGTTTATTTACCCATTAAGGGGTTTATTTTCGGAAAGTTACAAAATTTGTGTGAAAAGTCACAAAATACGGATGAAGAGGGGCACCCCCTGCCCTGGTACCCTCCATCCTTGAAGCAAGCCCTTGGTTTCTGAGATACTCATGGTTGAAGTTTGAGGTTATGACTGTACCAGAGGTAAACCTAACCTAATAGGAGGGGGGGGGGGGAGGTGTACAATCTCCTCCAACCCCCATCTGCCAGAGATGCGTAGTTTTCGCTCGGCTCGCGCGTTTTTGGTCACCATACTAATCTAATCTAATGAACTCCAAGACTTTTTTGGGAAAAATCGTAAGCAACTGAGTAAATTGTAAGTATGTTGCTGGCACACTGCCTCTTTTAATAAATAAGTTATCCTTTGTAACAAAGGTTTGCCTGGAAGAGATCGCTTCCATCGATAAGGCCACCTTTGCCCACTATAGTTTTAATGTTTTATTTGTAATTATTCCTGTAATGTGTGAGCAATAAAGAGTTTTATCTATCTATATAATTTGGCGATCTTTAATAATTTATTTTTGGAAAACTAATACAAATAGGTTGCTTCGAAAAAAGACTTTACTTAGAGGCTTTTTGCATTGTGTAGTTTCTGTCATAAAATTATAATGTACAGTATAGCCAAAATACTACTACGAAGTTTGAAGTTGAAATGTCTATTAAATATTATTTTTCATTCAAAATACCTTTCTATGAATTCTATTAACCCTATTTTACTGCCGTGTTGGACTTCAAAATAAATGCCATTTTCGCAATCAACATCCCATAAAATTAAACCTCAATAACGACATTCATATCGATTTTAGTCTTTTTTACCCATTTTCCCCCTAAGGGGTTGAGTTTCGGAAAACCACAAAACATGTGTTTGCTTATTTGTTTTTGTAAGTACCTACCTACTCCTACGAAGTTTCAAGTCAATAAGTATGTCTATTTAATATTTTTCTCCATACAAAATTTGAATCCCCATTTTACCTCTTTAGGGGTTGAATCATGTCGCCGTCAAAATAAATGCCATTTTCGCAATCGACATCACACAAATCTTCAATAACGACATCCATATTGATTTTAACGTTTATTTACTCTTTAAGGGATTAATTTGCGGAAAATCAAAAAACACATATTTGCTTTTAAAATTACTAGGTACTACGAAGTTTCAAGTTGAAATGTCTATAAAACAGGGTTGGCAATGTTGGCATGATTAAATCACTTTGATTTAATTTACAAATATCACGATTTAAATCAAGTGATTTTTTCAATAAAAATCATTGATTAAATCAAATTGTTTTTTCCTTTCCTATTTGTATTAAAAATTAAATTCTTAATTTCAAATAATTGATAAACACATACAAATGTTTGTTAAATCAGGGTTGGATAAAATCATGATTTTTTGCAAAAAATAAAAAATCACATTTTTTTTAAAAAAATAAAAAAAAACTGATATTTTCGATTTTTTGCTTGAGCCTTTAAAATCCACTTAAGGCGAGGCCAGTTCACGAAATTTACTCTTTCACTATGTCTTTAGAATAAGGTTGAATATTGCATAACTTTAATTGACGCTTCGTCAGAAATTTGACGAATTTTAGTACATTTTTATTGACTTCTGAAATACTGGATCATTTATTAAAAATGTACTCGGTTATTGTGTTAGATCGATAAAAAAGCTATCCTTTTTGCATAAAAAATCATATCACTGTCGTTAAAAATTACGAAATCTGACGATTTGAAATTTAGTTTTATAAGTTTTTATGGTGTTTTTCAGGATTTTTTTACAGAGTTACCATGCCATTTTTCAATATTCTGTTCGGTTAATTTGCTTCTTTGCTTCTTTATCAGTCTACAGTAATTTTAGTGATGTAGAATTTTACATCAGTCATCATCATCATCAAAAATCAGACTTCATCAGATCGTGAACTGGCCTCGCCTTAATATAGTGCGTGAAACCACAACGCGCTTTTGTTTGACTTATTTAACACTTTAAATTCGGAAGAAACACAAGTAAAGATCAATAAAACAGTTCAAAATAAAAATGCCTGGTGTAAGTTAAATATTAGAACAGATGATTTGGCGGTTTTTTTAGAAGAAAAAACAGTATAAAGCAGTAATTCTAACACAAAGTTACATTTAATAATTTAATATACATTTTTATGTGTCTATCAATTATTTAAAATTAAGAATTTTATATTTTTATACAAATAGGAAAGAAAAAAGGCAATTTGATTTAATCAATGATTTTTATTCAAAAAAAACGATTTAAATCAATGTGATTTAATCATGCCAACCCTGGTTAAAATTAACTTTGTGTTAGAATTACGGCATTATAGTCTTTAAACTCTAAACTGCGAAATCATTTGTCTTTATATTTTTCACCAGGCATGAGTGGATTTTAAGGGCTCAAGCAAAAAATCTATAAATAAAACAGATTTTTTTTATTTTTTGAAAAAAATCAGTGATTTTTTATTTTTGCAAAAACATTATTTTTTCCAACCCTGCTATAAAATATTATTTTTCCACACAAAATTTTAACTCCTATTTCACACCTTTAGGGTTGAGCTATGTCTACAGTGTTTGACTTCAAAATGAATGCCATTTTTGCAATCACCATCCCATAAAACCTCAATAACGACATCCATATCGGTTTTAGGCTATTTTACCCATTTACCCCCTAAGGGGTCGAGTTTCGCAAAACCACGAAATACGTGTTTACTTGATTTGTTTTTAGAAGTAGGTACTCTTACGATGTTTTAAGTCGAAATGTCTATTCATAATCATATTTTTTTCCATACAAACTTTAAACCCTCATGTTACTCCTTTAGGGGTGGAATTTCCAAAAATCCTTTCTTAGTGGATGCTGACACTGTATAATTATTATCTATGTACAAAATTTCAAGTCTAGGTTCAGTGGTTTGGGCTGGGCGTTAGTCTGTCAGTCACCCCTTCATTTTAAGAGAGATTAAGAGACTAGCTTTTGCCCGCGACGTCGTCCGCGTGGATATTCGAGAAAATCCTTAGGGAACCATTAAACCACGATTAATAGTATTTTTTTGTTTTTATTTCATCAAAATCCGATCAGTCGTTTTACGTGATTAGGCGGGTCCCCACCGAGCGCGCTGCCTCGCGAGGTCGTTTGCCGCGTGTGTGGTGGGTGGGCCTCGGCTGCTCGCTTGGTGGGGAACTGGGGACCCGCCTAATCACGTAAAAACGGCCGATCGGATTTTAGGTAGGTACTAGGTACTTACTACTAACTACGTAATTTGAACTAATTTGTTTCTTCCTATAATATCTAGATATTTCGCTTTTTTAGTTTTTTTTCACCATTAGTTTTGTTACTTATTTTATTTCTTAGAAATAGATTAAGTACCTAACCTACTTGGTGAAGATAGACCCAATAAATGTGGATTCTGAAATATAACGTAATAGTAGTTTATGATACTGATGCATAATGAGGGGTATTAAAACATGAGTCTGTGTTATAATAGTATCACACGAGTGTTTTAATACCTAGTTATGTGCAGTTTCATACACTACTTTATCTACACTCATACATTTGGGATTAAACCTACTAAATAAAAGATCAACGTTAGAAAAGAGAGAGAGAGACTTTGGTTGTATTAGCTATGTACCTACCTTGTAATAAGTCATTTCCTTAGCTGCATCTAAAATAATTTTGCAGAGTCAATTTTTTTTTAAATTTTTAAGCAAGAATAAAAAACACCTAAGAGATTCAGTATAACAAAATGTAAAAATTGAAATCTTTTTCTGTAATGCTCTAAAAATGGCGCGCATTCCATTAGAAAAAAAATGAGATGCGTGCATTCTTGCAAAATAAACGCAATAAGTCATCGATCACCATAGAGTGCATTTTAATCATTGGAAGTATGTGGGAAAATATCGTTGTTTTTTTTAATATCACGGCACTACCTGGTTGGATTTGCCCTGTATCGTATTGAGAAAAAAAGATGCAGCTGACTGCATCGTAATGAGTTTTTTTTTTAAATTTTACCTATTCACGAAAATAAAGTACGTATTTATATTACCGTTTTTGAATTCATATTTGGAACATTACGTTGTGAGTGTAGATAAAATTACAAAAACTAGAAAGTTACGAAAGTATTTAGATGAAATTAAAATACTTTAGGCAGGTAGGTAGCCCTATCGCATGTTGTCGTACCGCGCGGCTGTAGGTAATTATTTCAAGGACAGGGCCGAGTAGGAATACTGTATAGATACCATTACCGTGACCTAGCGCTCGGCGGGCATCCTCAGCGAAGACAATTTCGGCCGGGCTGTCCATCCCGCTCTCGGAATAACTGTAGCGTATTTTCACAGCGTTTTACGATACATTTTTTTTATTAAAGTTCGTCCCCTTAACGAAAATGGCTGAAAAGGTGGTGTAGAGTGCGTGAGTGAATATATACGCGATTTCTTCAGAAACTTGTTTTGGGTGCAAACATACTAAAAGTCCTCTCGTTTAGGCGAGCCGGAGTGGAGGGAGGGGTTTGAAGGTCTCACTTGGGTATTTCGCTGATATCTCCTAAAAGGTGCGTCGTAGAAAAGTGTTCTTCTACCAAACGAAAGCTTATAAAATTCTCTACTACTTTTATTCACACTTTTTCCAATTTCCCCATAGTTGTCGAGCTACACGCTCCAGAAATGTTAAAATTTGGATGATGGTCAAGATCCAAGGAGTTGCTAGGTGTATAGAATAAGAGTAGTGGAGAATTTTATAAGCTTTCATTTAGTACTAGAACACTTTTCTCTATGAAAGTATAACAAACAGCTCCACAACTAAAATTCTCTTAATATATAAAATCGTAAACTGAATGACTGACTGATCTATCAACGCACAGCCCAAACCGACCCAGGTCTAGAGACTCCAAATTTGGCACGTAGGTTCCTTATGAGGTCTAGGGGTGCACAAAGAAAGGGTTTTCCAAAATTCACCCCCTAAGGGGGTAAAAAAGGGGATCAAAGTTTGTATGAAAGTCCCTCAGTTTTGAAGCTAGGATAGGATCTTCAAATTTTGTGTTTAAACTGACTATTGAAAATAAATAAATACGGGTCTCAACGTTTTTCAAAATTCTACCCCCGAAGGGGTCAAAAGTAGGGCTTGAAAATCGGAGTATTTTTCAGCTCCGGAGTTGGGTTTCGATTTTCAGAGTTCCAACTCCGGAGTTCCGGAGCTCCGGAGTTTTCAGTCTCTATTTAAATAAAATTGCAGTGGTATTTTTTGCGTGTCTATAGAGGTTATTAACTAACCGAAAATCAAGATATACTCGTACTTTTGTCATCGATAAATTAATAAGTTGAATCACTTAGGAACTTACCTACTTGCTTATTGCGCAAATAATTCGACTTAAAATACATTTTTCTTACATTTCACGCCACTCAAATTTGCCGAGTGTTGGTTCATCATCATATTCATAACAGTCACACGACATCCACTGTTGGTTATGGCCTCGCTCAAGGATCTCCACAACGATCGATTTTGCTCTACTCACATCCAGCGGCGCCCCACGAGCCCGCGACCTTCACTAGTCACCAGATCATTGGTCCACTTTGTCAGGAAGAGTTTTGTGTACGGTCGCTATTCGAGAACCTTTCCTCCCCAATGGCGATCGGTTCTCTTTCTCTAATCTAATATACCTACTTGTTAAGTGCCTCGGCCACTGCCACTTCAGCTGATCAATCCTTAGAGAGTTGTCGGTTACTTTAGTTCTCCTACTGATTTCTGATTCGATCATGCAGGAAAACGCCGAACATGGCTCTCCATTGGCACGCTGGGTCGCTGGGTGAACTTGAGCCTATTTATGAGACCCTTAGTAAGCGAGCACGTTTCACTGCCTTAAGTCATCCATCACTGGCAACACACGCTGATCAAGGTCTTTTCGTCTAAAAACACTGAAGTAAGTTTGACACGAAGATTTTTAAAAGCTTCCCGAATACTGCCCATTCGAGCTAAATTCAACGAGAGATATTTTTTCTGTCTGTCTTATGATCTTATCCTAGGTAATGGTCTAGAACTTCGAGTATTGTGTTTGTTCCTAACATGAAGGTGCGGGCAAATACAGCATGGCCATTCGACATGATTTTTGTCTTATGTTCATGTTTCATCTATCCATCCATGTTCACCCTAAGAGACACTCTTTCCGAAAACACTACGGAAATATTCGATCATTACGAGTATTTTCAGGTTTTACAAGGCCTCAGCCGTGAGAACTGATCTGCAAAAACGAAGGTGTGTTAGGTACTCGACATTAATGTTGCTTCCAAGTCCTTTACAGTTCAAGAGCTTATAGTAGATATCCTCCAAAGCGCTGTGAACAACTTCTAAGAAATGACGTCTCCCTGTTTCTCACATCGCTGCAGTTGGATTGGGATTTGTGCTCAGGGGGCTAATTGTCTAATTTCAAAATCTATCACAATCGCTTTCAGGATGTGATACATCGATGCTTATTTTTGGCACAAATTAAAACTTACCAAAGAAATGCAGCAATGTGTCCACATCCATCTGTCAAATGAAAGCGATTGCGATAGATTTTGAAAATTAGACAATAAGGCTGGTTCTGTAATCGGATCGACATAGTGGCATTTTCGTATACTTAAGTACCTCAGTCAGCACCTCGATATACCTCTAGTCCACTTGGCACCTCTGGAGAGACTGTAACACCGCCCAGGGGTATATGGCCACGGCGATTAAAATGCTTACTTTAATTTTTTTTTTGAAAATCGAAACTCCGATTTTGGTAGTGAAACTCCGGTTTTATAAACCGATGCTGAAATTCTTCGAAACTCCGGAGCTAGACCAAAACCGGAGTTCCGGACGTCAAGCCCTAGTCAAAAGGGGATGAAGTTGTGTATTGAAGAAAATCCTTTATTTTCGAAGTAAAAATCGATAAATTTATAATTTAGGCTTATGGATGGAAATCTAACGCAACGTATATTGTTAGTATTTAAACCCCTATGGGGATGAAATGGGGGTGAAAAGGGGTAAAAAACCCAAAAATAGATATGGATGTCGTTATTGGGGACGATTGCAAAAATGACATTTATTTTGAAGTCCAACACGGTGGACATGATTTGACCCCTAAAGGGGTGAAAATGGGGTTCAAATTTTGTATGGAATAATAATATAAAATAAACATTATAACTTTAAACTTCGTAGGAGCACATCTAAAAATAAATAGGCAAACACATAGTCCAACACCGTGGACATGATTGGACCTGGATAATTATGCACATCCAGGGGACGGGGGGGGGGGAACGGGAACGGGGAGCCTTGTGCGAGGTCCGCCACACGCGGCGCCTTGTGCGAGGTCCGCCACACGCGGCAGATGTCTCAAGCAGCGCGCCTAATTGCGTAAAAATGGCTGGTCGGATCCTGGTTGAAGGTTCCCTAAGGATTTTCTCTAATATCCACGCGGACGAAGTCGCGGGCAGAAGCTAGTTCTTTGTAAAAATTTAAAACTGGTTAAAAAAAAAAAGCAAATACAATAAAATAAATACCTAATCCTAACTAAGATTTGTCTATTTAAAAAAAACAATGGTCTATTTTAAAAACCCACAACTCTCGCTTCAGTTCAGTAAGGTCATTAACCTGTCACATTACTTTTGAATGTTACGATGTGGGTACCTCCCTAACTATAGCTAGATATATTTAATTTTGTTATTTATAGAAAGACACAATTTGTAGGTAGGTAGGTACTTAAATGTGAAGGATTCTTCAGAAGTTTATATGGATGAGCTAAGATTCCAACAACATAACGTATTTGTAGACGTCAGAAGCATTACGAGGTCTGTTCAAAAAATAGATAGATAGATAGATAAATTAACTCTTTATTGCACACACATTAAAAAGGAATACAGTATAACTTAAAAAACCGACTTCAAAAAACCTGCCTCTAAAAAAGCAAGAAATAATATACAAATCATTAGATACGCATTATCATTGTTATAATAAAACACGTCTATTAAAGTCGGGTGGGGCTGGAGTACATCTTCCTTTTTTATTTTAAAAGCCCCACCCGACTTCAATTGACGTGTTTTATTATAACAATGATAATGCGTATCTAATGATTTGTATATTATTTCTTGCTTTTTTAGAGGCAGGTTTTTTGAAGCCGGTTTTTTGTTTTTTAAACAATTTTTTTTATTTTTAGTGTAAGTAAGTACTTTCTGTATTAGGTAGTGTAAATATATTATTTAGGTAGAAAAATCGGCTCAGCCAAACGTGAGATAATCGCGGAGAAACATACATAATACATACAAACTGAATACCTCCTTTTTTTGAAGTCGGTTAAAAAGACTACACAAAGGTATCCCTTCCCCAACAAAAAAAAAATCATCTAATTCGGTTCATAAATAACAAAATTGTCAAGTTAGTTGATTTAATATCATAGTATTTTCAGGATTTTTTGTAAACTACTGAACCGATTTGAAAAAAAATAAAATGGGACCATCTCGCAAGAAAACTCAATCGAACAAAAAAAGAATTATTTAAATCCGTCCATAAATGTCGAAGATACGCGCGAACAACGATAAAAAAAAAACATACAATCGAATTGAGAACCTCCTCCTTTTGATGAAGTCGGTTAAAACTTAAGACAAATGGTGGGCAAAGGCCGTCTTATCGCTGGAAGCGATCTCTTCCAGCCAACCTTTGATTCAGATAATAGGTACCTGAGAAGGGATATAAAAACAGTGTGCTAACTACATACAAAATTAACAAAATAAAAAGAAAAGCTTATACCTACAATAACTACCTATACAAAATCAAAAAATAATGTGGCTTTTAAAATTTTCACGGAATACGTAATAGTAGTTTCAACATACGCTTGTAAAGTGAGCCCTAATACATCGCTTTTAGGGTCATAAACCGAGCTATAAGAAACACCGTGCCATAATAATATAAAAATACTATAGGTAGTAGGTATGTTATAGAATTAACCACACAAATGCTATCTCCCTCCTACTTACGTAGTTTTATAGTTCTGTCTTACTTAAGTTAAGATAAATAACCTTCACTTGTTATAGATAAATGTATAATAAGTTTTTACTTAGACTAGTTAAGTAGTAATTGAGTTTTTAATAACCGTTCTAAAATATCTATACGTACGTAACTGTTGTCATACGTAGGTACTCTCATCACACCGCACCGGACAAATCTACGTGATTTTTGGTGCGCGTAACATCAATTTAATGTTTTATTTTTGATAAATAAATTTAAAAAAAACCCTACAAAGTTAAATTAGTACCTTACTGCAAGTTCTATGCGAGTAAACAGAGCATTCCCAACAACAAAGAAGCTGCTGAAAATTCATATACATTTTTGGAATAAATAAATGTGTAAGTCCTTCACATTAGTATTATTAGTACTAGCTTACATACACTAAAGGGATCATTTTAAACTGGTTGCAATATTTTTCTAATGTCCACGCGGATGAAGTTGCGGGCGGAAGCTAGTAGAAATCAAAAAAAACTCTCGCATAGAACTTGCAGTAAGGTAATAATTTAACTTTGTAAGGTTAATTCTATAACGTAGGTACTAGTGTTTTATATATTATTGCATGCGTTTGTTATAGCTCGGTTTATGGCCCTAAAAGCGATGTATTAGGGCTCCCTTTACGAGCAAGTGTGTTGAAAATATATTTTTTTAATTTTTTGTGGCGTTATTTTGGTACACCTGTCCTTCGCCTGACAAGGTCGGCCATTGGTGAGTTTTTTTGGCGCCATTTTGTCGGGTTCAGTTCGGTGGCTATTTTAATTATTTACAAATTGTTTTATAGTGGATATTGTGTCTTAAAATTGGTGCAGTTTTGTGGTACAAGTGTCTACGCATCTGAACAATATGTGGTATAATTGAAATAGGTGCGAGATCTTGGTTGTGTGAAGCTGAGACTTTTATGGTAGTGGTGGCTACCTCGGCAGAACTTACCGAGTAAACTGTATCGATATATTTGATGCCACATGCTCCAAGCAGCATTGGAATGCGATGCACTCGCATTCTAATGTAAACTGTTAACTGAAACAATACCACTGAATTATTGAAATATTAATAACACTTGACACTGGCAAAAATTACTCCCTAAAGAGGAGTAGATTGCCATAACAAAAATAAAAAGAAGGTCGGCCATTTTGGAAATTTAATGAGGGCTTTTCAAAGTGAATTTTTTATTTAAAAAATAATTTAATTTTCAAAATAAAAGTAGTAACTATTTGCCTCACTAGACAGACAGACAGATCAGAATCGTCGCATAGTAAGTAACAATAACCACCATTAAGAGGTCTGAGGGTCAAGTCTGCTATTGTTAACGGCATAATCGTGGTTTAATGGTGTTTGAATGGTAGGTAATGCTTTTTGACACAGTTTTTGTTTCTTAAACCCAACACCGAAGCCAAAACCCAGAACATAGAACCAAACCGAAACATATTCCGTATTATTTACAAAAGATTTTTAAACACTGTTTAACTGAACACATGTTTAAATGTGATGCTGTCTCTTAATTATATTAAAACAATATTGTCAAAAAAGTGACAGCATCACATTTAAACATGTGTTTAGTTAAACAGTGTTTAAAAATCTTTTGTAACACGGATTGTGTTTCGGTTTTGGGTTTAAGAAACAAGAACTGTGTCAAAAAGCATTACCATTCAAACACAATTGAAACACTATTATAACAATAGCAGACTTGCTTGACCCCCCTGATCACTTCGGAAATCAATATTGAGCGATCATAAGGCACCACGTAATTTTGCTTTATAAAATATAATATACATAATACCTACTAGCTATTCAGCGGCTCAGGCGTGAAAAGGTAACAGACAGTTACTTTCACATTTATACATAGTAGGTAGGTACTGTCAGCAAAGCTATGAGCTGAACACCTTAAAGTTCATTTCTAGATTGAGTAGTCTGTATTGTCTTGCATTTACCCAAAAGTCACAAAAGCATCTTTTGTATAAAACAATGGAGGCAGGTAAAGACGAACTTTTTTAGTTCAAGCGATTCATTTTCAAACTGTTAGGGTCATAACTTTGCTGACTGTACTTATAGACTTCATATTGCATTCAAATTGCAATACGAATTTCGATATTTTGTTAAAATTATTATTACAGAACAGAGACAGACACAGACTATTTATTTTGTGATGGAATTATTCTCTAATTTTTTATCCAACGCGAGTTTGGAAATTACTTCGCAGGTACAAGTAGAATAAAATTGGTTCGCTCGCTAACCACTCATTTCAACTCAACCAACCGACCCATGATCCACGCACACAAGTCCGTTCGCCTTGGATAACGTAGGCAGGCAAGTAGCGGCCGACAAGAGAGCTGGCAACGTCGCATTTGTGTTTTGTACGTGTCGAAGTGATTCAACTGCCAGATACCTACGTAGATTGTTTATGTTGTAGTGTCGTTTCGTTATACAGCTAATTTATACCTTTATATTTATTTCATTATTGTAAGCGGCTACTGTTGACTGATATGAAGCAGATATTGTAATTTTAGCATTAGGAATAAAAAGTAGATTCCTTGTTGTTCAGGATTTGTATCCGTGTGATTACACAAATAATTTACCATTTTGACTTGTAAAATAACAAGAGTTAATATGCCGAAATATTATTAAAAGATTAGTAAAGCTTTGCTCAGGTTATTATAGTTATGAATTTGTTAAATTGAATAAAAAAAGGTGTAATATCCACACATTCAACATATTGTATGTAACTAACTGTAACTAGGTTTGCTTGTAGGTAATGAGTTTATTTAATGTTATGAGCACAAGCAAATTATCCCTATAATACTTCGTTACTTTATTATTTAGTTTGTTTTCTAAATATTTATTGAAAAGAAAGAGGGAAAAAACAAATCACAAGTACAGTAACAATAACACATTATGCAACGTCTCGTGATGCTAAAGAGCTAATTAGATCATCCTGAATGTCGGACCCGATATGACGTCACTCCTAAATTCAGAGCAGTGTAATTGCATTCAGGAAGCTAGGATCCTATTTAGGATCCTAGTTAGGATAGAAATTGTCTCCGACATATCGGATGCTAAATCGGAAGCACTTAGGACGGTGTAATCGCATTCAGGACGCTCGGCTCCGACACAGTAGTACCACAGCATAAATAGTACAGTCAGTCAACGCCTTTTATGTTGGCGAAAAAATATCCGCCGCGCCGTTCGTCTAGATAGACAGTTGGCGCAACGACTAAAAGTATATAAGGGTTGTCACTCTGTGATTTGCTTTTTTTTGACCTACATCAATATAAAAAACAAAAAAACCTGCCTCTGAAAAGCAAGAAATAATATATAAATCATTAGCTACGCATTATCATTTTTATAATAAAACACGTCTATTAAAGTCGGGTGGGGCTGGAGTACCTACAACTTTCTTTTTTATTCTAAAAGCCCCACCCGACTTCAATAGACGTGTTTTATTATAACAATGATATGATAATGCGTATCTAATGATTTATATATTATTTCTTGCTTTTTAGAGGCAGGTTTTTTGAAGTCGGTTTTTTTGTTTTTTAAACATTTTTATTTTTTTTTATTTTTAGTATAAGTACCTTTCGTATTAGGTAGTGTAGGTATATTATTTAGGTAGTAAAATCGGCTCAGCCAAACGTGAGATAATCGCGAAGAAACGTACATACATATACAAACTGAATACCTCCTTTTTTTGAAGTCTGTTAAAAATACTACACAAAGGTATCCCTCTCCCAACAAAAACAATCATCTAATTCGGTTCATAAATAACAAAGTCGTCAAGGTAGTTGATGTAAAGTCATAGTATTTTCGGGATTACTTGAAAACTACTGACCCGATTTGAAAAAAAAAATAATTGGAACCATCTCGCAAAAAAACTCAATCGAACAACAAAATAATCATCAAAATCGGTCCATAAATGTCGAAGATACGCGCGAATAACGATAAAAAAAAAAGTATACAATCGAATTGAGAACCTCCTCCTTTTGATGAAGTCGGTTAAAAACTAGTTCAGATTAGCGTTGAAAATGACACGTACCTACCTAGCTACCTACATATACCTCCTATTTACCTAGCTTTGTATTTTTACAGCTACAAGAACATTCGTTTAACTACTGTATGATCGTAAAGCTGTGATATCGGATACGACATTCAGGACGGTCTAATTGGCGACTGAATTTCTCGTCCTAAATCGGACACTAAATTCCGGGTCCGACATTCAGGATGGTGTAATAAGCGCTTAAAACTGTGCTCAGCTCAGTATAACCAGCAAGCTAGGCCTGCTGCACTGGTATACTGCTGAGCACAGCAATGTCATAATTGTCATATATAGTAAGTAGGTAGTACAAGTAAAACCAGATTTATACGATTTGAAAAAGTTTTCGCTGTCGATGTCGCGATCACCAACAGCGGCCCCGCTTGGTTGTAGGACGCAGTAGGTACTGCGATGTGCGATCGATGCCAGCCGCCCGACGTCACCCCAAGGGCCCTGGCAAATCGAGGGGTAAGGGGAAATGCGCACAGTGCTGTTGCGCGGCCGGCGCCCGCCGAGTCGAGACGTATCCCAAAATGCCGTGCACTCATTCGAGCATATTTGCATTGTAACCACTAGAGTGTACCTACTAGAGAATTCAAAATGTTGTTTCATGTTTTCTCTCAGGTTTTGAGTAGCTTCTGGCTTCTGGGTATTCAAATCGTATGACGAGTTTCTGTCCTCTTTACCTCTGTAATCGACTCAAACACGCTGCAAAACAATTTCGTGTTGCGTTACTAAATAAATAAATAAACCACTACAAATCAAGATACCTTGTTATTAAATAGTTGGTTAAATTACTACGTTAATTAGTTACTGAAAATAAAAAGAAAAACGTCTTCATTAAACAGCTGTGTTAAATTAATGAAGTCGGGACAGGAAAGGCTTTTAGAATAACAATAAAGTCGTCTAGGTAATTTATACAAAATAATAGTATTTTCAGGATTACCTGAAAACTACGTACTGAACTGAACTCAAAAATACGGTACCCCTTTCGAATGGAAAAAAAAACAAAATCGGTTCACTATTCGATATTCGAGAAGATATCGAGTAACTAAAACATACACAAAAAAAAACCGTATGACGAGATTTCTTGCTTATTAGAGCTGTTGTTTTTGTTTTTATTTTCAGGTTATTGAAGGATTTTTTTCTTTTCTTTTTAAAGCTTTTTATTATTATTATTTTTACAATCGGTAAACTAGATGTCTCCTGTATTTTTTTTTAGTAACAAAAATACTTGAGTATTGCAAACTGGAATAACTTACGACTATTTCTACCGTAATTTTAATAAGTACCTAGGCACCTATCTGAAAGTTAACATATTTTTTATTAATAATTACTAGCGACACTCCTTTGCTTCGCTTCGGTGTAGTGTTGGTGTAGTGTGTGACACCATGTATTATACATAATAAACCTTCCTCTTGAATCACTCTATTTATTAAAAAAACCGCATTAAAATCCGTTGCATAGTTTTAAAAACATAGAGGGACAGACAGCGGGAAGCGACTTTGTTTTATTACCTACTATGTAGTGATGAAAAATTACTATTATTACAAAAATACTCCACATTCACGTTGTTAACCTAACATAAATAACAAAGCCAGTGCGGGCATTTTGACACGAAGAACAAGTTTGCCATTTAATTTTGTTGAACTTTTAGAATATCGAGGTCTTGCAAAGAGCACGAGATTATTTCAGAAGAGTTCATGCACGACTTGAACTCCAAAGAGTTTGCCCTTCTAATAGAGTAGTGTTAACTGTAGACTAACCACTCTTCGTCGTCCATTGTACAACAATTTACAATAAGCCATTTCATTTACAGCCCTATATACCTACAGTGGGGGACGGATAATTAAAAACACCAGTCGATTTTCATACAAGCGAGGTAACTTTGAAGCCTTGGTTCTCCGCCAGGGATTGATCGAGGTTATGCAGGGAGAGAATGGAGGAGATCCAGATCGCTATTACACAGCATGCTAAGAGCTTTTTGGATACATTTAAAAAGCCGCGTAAATAGCATTACCTCAAATGAATGGAAATCCTGAAACTTAGAACTCTGATCTTTACTGTAAAAACGATCCCACCAAAATCATTCTGTAAAAAACTAGCCAAGTCTCGATGAAGCGGCTTGTTTATCTCTAAAAAGTAATGAAATCTAGACAAAGTCGTGCCAAGTCTAAGGTTCCTTACTGCGATTTCTTTATTATTATAGTTAATGTTGTGTGACTTGGCCGTTAAAGGGTACAAAACCAGGTACGGATTTCACTTCTTTTTGTTGTATCAGCCCCTCGATTTTTGTCATCAAATGAAGCGGCCCACCAAGTTGAATATTTTTTGTAAAGGCGGTATGTCGATCTCTAATAGTTTGGTTGGGCTCTTGTGTTTTCTAATCAGGGTCACCAGGTACTCCAGATCTTCGATTATCCTAGTTTTTATAGATTTCCCTTTTTGTGGCTATTAAACCCTAACTCTGTACCAAATTTCAGCTCTCTGAGTTTATGGGTACTAGTTCTATTCTGATGATCATGAGTGAGTGAATGAGTGTCATAAATGCGAAGCTTGCTTTCACTTAACTTCGGAACTAAATGACCTACAGACTTTGCCTTTTTAACATTAAAATTTTTATTTCAAAAAACCTGCCTCTAAAAAGCAAGAAATAATATATATACAAATCATTAGATACGCACTATCATTGTTATGATAAAACACGTTTATTGAAGTCGGGTGGGGCTGGAGTGGAGTACAACTTCCTTTTTTAATTCTAAAAGCCCATCCGACTTCAAATAACGTGTTTTATTATAACAATGATTAGTGCGTCGTATCTAATGATTTGTTATTTTATATTATTTCATGCTTTTTAGAGGCAGGTTTTTTGAAGTCGTTTTTTTTTGTTTTTTAAACAATTTTTTTTATTTTTAGTGTATTAGGTAGTGTAGGTAGAAAAAAATCGGCTCAGCCAAACGTGAGATAATCGCGGAGAAACATACATACATACAAACTGAATACCTCCTTTTTTGAAGTCTGTTAAAAAGACTACACAAAGGTAGGTATCCCTTTACCAAAAAATCATCTAATTCGGTTCATAAATAACAAAGTCGTCAAGGTAGTTGATGTAAAATCGTAGTATTTTCAGGATTACTTGAAAACTACTGAACCGATTTGAAAAAAAATAATAATGGGACCATCTCGCATGAAAACTCAATCGAACAAAAAATAATCATCAAAATCGGTCCACGCTCACTTCTGACCTGTCAAAATGTTGATCTTATTAATTATCATAAAATTGCACGAAGATACGCGCGAACAACAATAAAAAAAAAGTATACAATCGAATTGAGAAAAGAAAAATGGGATCACATTTGAATTTTGAAAGACACTTACTTGTTTTTTTAACACTATATATAAGGTATTTTAAATATACTTTGTTTCCAATAATCTGCGTTTTAACTGCACTATAGCTCTAGTATGCAATCTGCGTTTTAACTGCACTATAGCTCTAGTATGCTTATCCGAGTAGCTGGGTGTGTTGTGTGTAGCTCTGGATCTCTTCACAACTCGGTTGTATGAATTGATCTCGATTAATTAATTAGCAATTGTATGAAAATTTACTGGTGTTTCTAAATTTTCCATCAACCACTGTAGATTTGGTGATTACGGTTTAGTTTCATAGTTACATCGCCGTAACGTAGCGCTAGAATACAATTATGACTTGTGTTTTTGCTAACCTCTAAAACCACACCTAACTAGCTCTAGTAGCATGCCGCAATACCAACTTATACTTTGGGCTACAGTGCTACATCTGTCAAAGGTCCTACATAATTACCAATTTGGTAATAAATTAAGAAACTAACGGTACAAATAAACAATTGATGCTGCTAAACAGGAAATTCTATTACCTTTATGGATAGCTGTACACATTATTGTTATTCTAAATAATAAAAGCGAACCAGCAAGCGGGTGGTCGGTCATGATTGTGGGGTTGGGCGGTGTGGCACGGACGTTAGGTGTTGTAACATTATTATGCAACGCGAAAGTTGCTGCCTTGTGGTGATGGTCCACGGGGTGAGAGCGAGGGCACCACCCCGTGCAGTATTACTCAGCCCAACCTACGTCCCTCGCTCTATCGACCTGCGCGGGCAACCAGGCCGTTCGCGGGTACGGGCTTTGCGACCGACCCGACCAAATTGAACCCCCTAGCCACCCACTCTTACCGCACACTACTCCGTATCATCCAATTCGACTCTTTGGCGCCGCATTACCCTGCCTAGCTAAAAAACCTGTGCTTACTTACCAGTATATATCACTAAAATAAAGAATCGGAGTTTATTAAACTACGCAATGTGTAGGTTCATATTGTTTTTGGTCTACTGAAAGTCTGAAAATAACTCTTTCTACATTTTGTTTGTTTGTTCATTTGCGCAGAAAAGCTCGGTCCCGTGCGAACGAAAAGTCTAGATAGCTATAGCCCGAGTTTACGACCATTGTAATAAGTTCTCTATTTTCACATGGTAGACGGCTTGTACTGTACACGTACTTACATACATACATACATACAGTATACATTGTACACATGCGGACAAAATGCATTCGATCTGTACAGTTCTCAGACACAGACATCTTTCTCTACTTATAAATAAAGAAAAATACTATTATGTGTTTATTTACGGATAGTATTCATGATAGGCATAGATAGAGGAAATAAACATAATCACTACGTGATGATAGGTAATATTTTAATTTTTTTATTTCTTTATTTGAGATTTTCGCATTCACAATCACAATGCTATTATACAATACTAAATAATATGTCAGGTGGGGTAAGTGAAACATACTTTATTTTTATTTAACAAGGTTTAGTAAAGCTGTAAAACTCGCAATTAAAGTAGCTGTGTGTGTAGGCAATTTACTCCTCATTAAATCAGCCTTTAACGGTATGAATATTAATATCTAAAGACTTGCATTAAGCAACAAAATCACGAAAAGAATATAAAGGCTAAGAAGTGTTTCCCTTACCCCTGATAAGGGGGAAGTGAAACAGTAGCCAAAATAGCTTTAAATATTGAGTCAATTTAATTAAAAACAGGACAAAAGGATCATTTTAAACCGTTAACATCCAAAATGTATCAAATTCTTATAAAATAGGGTCCAGTTTCAAAGATTTATCAAAAAAACGTAATTTTCATTTTATAACATAACTTAATTTTTTTTTGGTTTACTAGCTAGTTTAATGATCGCAGCGATATCTGTGTTGTATTGAGGGCAGTAATTCGTCATTCCTGATTTATCGACACATCGCTATGAGAATAAATTACGATAGTTTCTTAGATATGGTTGGGTGTTTCACTTACCCCACCTGACTATACTAGAAAAATTCAACTCGCACCTGAGGGCCTAGCCAAAGTAACATTTGCAAATCTTCGTTATCGCTTCGCTTTCAAAACATGTATGGGATTGACATAAGGTTTCGTTAACTATCGACATTTAAAACGTCAAATCCATACATGTTTCGAAGCGAAACGATAACGAAAATTTGCAAATGCTACATTGGCTAGGGGGGCAGATCAATTCTCGCACTCAAATTCGACGATGCCACTACCCACTAGTGACTCAGTAGCTCAGCGGTCAGAGCATTGGACGGTGGACCGGATATCCAAAGGTCGCAGGTTCGATTCCCGTCCGAGAATTGATCTGGTGCGAGTCGAATTTTTTCTAGTATATTATTTAGTATTGAATAAAAATATTCCTTCGAAGTTGACATTAATGTTTGTTGATGCGAATAGAACTGGAACGGTCACTGCCTGCGTATTGCTAAATTTACGAAACAATGTATGGCAAATTAGTAATAGCAAAGCAACTATTTAGTGAAAGTTGAAATACTGGACGCATTTTTGTTATAGGTAAGCGGTACTGTGTCAGGTTGATGATTACTGAGATCAGTGAACTTTCAAAGACTAGGCGGTAATCGACACGTTGCCGTTGCTGTTAAACAAGATTTTAAGTCCAATTTGGGATTTGAATCAAACTTTAATCATGATAATAAAATAATGTAGTGATTCAAACTCATCCCAAATTCCCAATAAGTAGTCTAATCTCTCACCAAGACAGCAACTAGATTTTTCTGAGCTAAGGCGTGTTTATTGAGAATGAATTCCCCTTCATGTGTTTCTGTTTTTGTATGGGCTCGGTACAGTATCTGTACCCAGTCCTACCACAGAATACATAATAGTACAAGTGTCCTACGAACAATCGTAGACCCAGTCCATACAAAAAACGCGACGCTGCCGCTGAGCAGTTTTAATGTGTACTAGATTGTTTTATTGTACATACAATAAAGGTAATTATGTAACTTACTTAAATATTTTTAACATTTTTATTCTATGAAATAACTGTGCAAATAAAAATAACTTCAATTTATGATTAAGAATACTGATTCTTACCTGTTTACTGTTTTTATAAAAAAAAACAAAAACTTTTTATTATAATTAATAAATTTATGATTACCAATTAATCTTTTTGATTTCTTCTAAATATATGAAATGATATTATAATTTGAACAATATATATATAAATAACTAATGTTTAAAAAAAATATTAAAATGCTTCAGTATTTATTTAGTCATTACTAATGACTCCGGCGGCGCGGCGGTGTGAATCGTACCTTAGGTTTACTTTAAAGGTCTCGCCACACAGCTGGCGTGGCGTGATGGTACGGGACGCATATAAGCAAAATCTAACTCTCGAGTTTTGATGGTGATCTCTGATTGGTCAAGAAACTCAGTAGTTAGGTTTTGCGCGCAAACTCTAACTACTGAGTGCGCGTCCACCAATGAGCGCGCTTCAAAATTCAGTTGTCAATTGTCTTTGAACACGACTGTGGAAGAATATTTTATTTTTTAAAAATGACTTCTAATTTTACAAGTTTTTGCGAATATAATCCAGTATACCCAGATCTGAACGCAAAAGCTTTTTTTTCCAAACTAAATATTCCTTACCTATGAAATTGACGTTTTGTATGAAGAATTTTTAACAAGTTGCATTTTCTATTTTAACATTTTTCACAATTTATTTAACAACTGTGAACGCTATTGCAACAAAACTTTTCTGTAAGTACAAATGTTTGAACATTAAGATAACCTAGGCAACATAACTTACTCGAAAAAAATAAGTTTAGGCTACGTTACAACGGATTAAGTGGTCATTGCCAACAAAAAAGGAGTCACTTTCAATTTATTTTTAGATGTCTTTAATTATTCATCAGAACAATCAAATTACATCCAATTATGATCATAGCCGTTTTATAACTTAATAGTTATATAGCCGTTATATCCAGCAACTGATAAATAATTTAAATCACTGAAGTTATATGGTTCTCTGTGTGTGAGAAAACGTCAATTTCATAGGTAAGGACCCAATATTATAGTTTGGAGAACTGTGGCATATGCCAAGTTCTCCAGTGTCTCCATATGGATACAAGAATGCTGAATAAAATTGACCAAATGGATTGTCCAGAAAACCAAACCTGCGTCGCAACGAATCATAATTTTTAGTTAGTATCTACTTAAAGTGCATTTATTCTTACTTGTCCTATTTGGTTGCGCTATGCCGTTGTTAATTTTGCCTGAAAACACGCTTTGGCTGAATTTTGAAGCGTGCTCATTGGTGGATGCGAACTCAGTAGTTAGTTTGCGGGCAAAACCTAACTACCGAGCTTATGACCAATCAGAGATCACTATCGAACTAGCGTGAAACTGGGGAGTTAGGCTGATCACAGACCTACCGGTTTCTTTTCTTTGCTTTGCTGTTCGGCAATGGACCGCCGGCCAAGAGGCTCATTTTCAATCTATTGCATATTTTCAATCTAAGTACATTTCACATAAATATGTATGTTCTTGTGAGCTTTGTTCCTTAAACGATCGTTATGAAAACACAAAAAAATCGTTCAGTTAGCTAATGATGCCACCCACGACCCTGTTCACAATTTATTTAAATATGCGATCGATTTATTTTTAGCAATCGGAGACCATGATCAGGGTGGCATATCTCCCAGAAGCTTCCTACTTCGCAACCAAGACGATGATATTTGATAACACCAAGCTAATAGCTATCTTGTCATTTTGGTCTGGTCTCAATATGCGATAGATTGAAAATGACCCTGTTTGGCCGGCGGTCTAAACAGCAAAGTAGAACAGCAAAGCAAAGAAAAGAAACCGGTAGGTCTGTGGTCAGCCTTAGAGTTTGCGCGCAAAACCTAACTACTGAGTTTCTTGACCAATCAGAGATCACCATCAAAACTCGAGAGTTAGATTTTGCTTATATGCGTACGGGACGGCAACGACGCGACGCTGAGCAGTTGTGATGTGCTAGCTAGCTAGATATTACGGACGCCGCCACTCAGAGCCGTCCCGCTCGACGTGACGTTCTGTGTGGCGTCGTCGGTAATATCAGGACCGCCGGCCAAGAGGCTCATTTTCAATCTATCGCATATTGGTTGGCCGCCGCGCCGGCTCAATCTGGTGCACATTGCAACTGCTCAGCATCGCGTCGCCGGCCTGTCCCGTCACGCCACACACCGCCGCCGCCGCACCGGCTGTGTGGCGTGGCGAACTGGCGAGACCTTAGGTACGTACCACCCATCGACTAAAAAAAGTTATACAATCATATTCCTTTTTCTATTCATGTAGCTAGGGAATGCAATTCCGCATAAATGCTTAGTCCCGCAATCCGCAGAAAGGATCAGATCATATATTTTTGTTACTTTCTACATAAAAAATACGAGTGATTTCTGATCGTAAACAAACTCAAAGTTCCTAACTATATCCTATTATGAAGTAGTTCAGGGGAGAATCTTTATTTATTTTCTGAGTCAAAGTCAAACAAGCTTTATTCAAATAAACTTAGGCTCAGTTGCACCATCTAACTTTAACGATAACAAGCTTGTTAAAGTACCGGTTAAGCACAAGTTAGCCAAAAAAAGAGGTTGCCAGCCAGCATCATGTCCTTTGGCAAGTTTGACGTGACAACTAGGTAGCATTATCATTTGACGATAACTTTTAACTTTGACAGCGTTTTGGTGCAACTCACACTTAATTATTGAGTACTTTTAAATCGTCTATATTTTCCAACCAAGGAAATACAAAAATAAGGAAATACTTATCAAAAATATCAAATTAGAGATAAAAAAGTTATATTTTTATTTAGGAAAAGAAACTCTTGATAATATTTTCGAATGAATTACACAAAGTTTCGTCCCGTTTAAATTTTAATGCACCTTGTTGCACACACCCAGCTGCTGCAAAGCACGCTGACGGACGCCTCGACGAGTCTCGCTCGACGCTTGTGGATCGAATCGACTTGCATAAGCATAATAATATAATGCATATTCTAAATATTTTCCATGATTGCCACCGCATTCGATAAGGGTCATCTGACGTTTAAGCATCAGATCGAGTTGAGAGATCTATTCTGAGCTGGGACGATATTACGCGCGTTTTTACACAACTGTGAAACATTGTCATTCCCGCAAGACACCGCAGATCCCGCAAGGGTAATGCGAATGTAATGCCTTTGCTGTCCCGAAAAAGTCGTGCGGGATCCAGTATTTGCGGGATTGCATTCCCTAAATTGTAGACATCGAAGCTGAATTATTTGGAAATGTCCAATTTAAATAAGACAATAATAATTGCTTATTAATGTTATTCAACCTTGAATGATACATATGTTTTAATCATGCTGAAAGGAAGCTGTTTGAATCCACAGTTCCACGTTGTCAATTTACTATTCTCTCGCTGTACAATATTATGAATTCTAAAGTTATTTATATAGTTTTACATGCTTTTATAGAAAATAATAATGTATATTCTGAAAGTAGACTGACGTCACCAAGCCGGTATCTCCTCCCCCCTCACTCCTGCCACCCGCTTCGTCTCGAAGCTCGCCGTTGACTGCCACTGCCTGCCACCTCAAACACACAGACGCAGTTGTTGAGTCGAGTTTCACACGGAAACGGGTACAACGAGCGCGGCCATGTTGTAAAAGTAAATACGGCAACGCCGCAGCAGACATCGACCGATTTAATCTGTCTTTGGTACCGTTGATTAAATACCATTTAGTTAAAATATCTCATGAAACCCTCGCACAAAACAAAATAAATAATTAGAAATGAATGTTATTCATTAGTTTGTTAGACTTATAGGTATTTTTATAGTAGTAAACACACTATATAAACTTAGTATAACGCAATAATAACACGTCATGTGACTATTGCAAGAGATGAGAAAAATAATAAAGTATGTATATTCAATTCCTATTTTAGAACAAGATAGATAAAACTTATCTTTTAGAGGTACATACCTACCTCTAAAAGATAACTACTACAGTTTTTACTGTCTAGTTATTATGATTAAAGCTGCTCTCAATAAGTAATTCTCAGTTAAATTTATCTAGAAAATAACTGAAACGGCATCATTTTAGTAGTATTTTTAAAAATTAACCCATAACAAACTAGTGCATTAGAATTGTAAAGTCAAAGATTATTTGCGTAAAGTACTAATAATTTTATTGTTAGTCAATTACCATCTACTTAGAATTAATTTAGTAGAATTATTCTACTACTACCATCTAGTTTTAATCTTAAAATGGCTAATTCAAAGTATCGGTTTAAACAGTAGGTACAAACAAAATATCGTGATTCTTCTTGCTTGACGAAATTTTCTAAACGGCTAGCGGGGCGCTGCAACAATATAAAGTACTCTGTCGTCATACATATTTGTAGGTAGATAAAACAAGTCGTGACGGAGCGGCAACAGCGCATGCCCGATACCGCGCGCGACCAACGCGGCAACTGCGCATTTTTATAACCCGACTCGTTCTTACGAGTCATGGCGAGGTGCACACCTCGTCCGGTCAGACGTGTTCAAATATTTTTGTTCCACCGAGCTCGATGAAAATTATGATATGAAATGCTTGATTTAAGTTTATGTCCACTTATTGTCCATCTTGTAAAATTGACTTTTATACATACATGTATTTTTATGATTAAAAGATACATCTTTATAAGAAAGAGAAACACATTATATTATTGGAATGAAACATTCTTTTTTGGGGCGAAATTGGTATGATTTGTATCATTGTGTGAATTATGTCCTTATACAGTACAGTGTCTTTGGTCTTGTACTAGTGATAATTTAAAGGCGTGAAATGCACCTAATTTTGACTGTCATTATCGACAAAAATACCCACATGTTGGAGTCCATCCCCTCTTGTTGGAATGGCCATTTTAAATTTGACTTTTTATTTTAGATGACCCTACCGAAAAATATTAATTTCTCCTGATTTAGATCCTACGGTTATCAAGAATTTACTATTCGAAAGTTAATAATAATAAGACCATACCTACACCTATCAATAAAAAAAACTTTGTGTAAACTTTCAACTTTAATTCGTCATAAAAAAAGACTAATATTCCCCTAATCGACGTGACAGTCTGTGTGGCGTCGTCCGTAATATCTAGTACACTAACGGCCGAATACTCTAAAGGCTTCTTAGCTAAAATCTTAAGTTAAGGTCTTCTTAACTTTAAGGAAGCTGTCAGTTTCATAGAGTTTCTGTCAACTCTGACAACTTTTATGTATTTAAGGTGGCCTTAACTTTAAGATTCGTTTGAGTACTTGGCCGTAAGAACGATAGTTCTCTACAAAGCCCGCTGTCAAAAGTGAGGCAACTAAAACATCCAAAATGGCCCCGTTTTCAGATTTTTATTCTTCATTATTACTTAATCATACCGAATAATTACAAAACAGTTTCAATTTTCCTACATTTATTAGATTAGTTACTATTATATTATTGGATTTTAGTTACGATTAGGTAACGTATGAACGATATAAATTTGAAAACTAAGCCATTCTGACTTGGTATTAGTTGCCTCACTTTGCATACAAGGACACGGCTTCTAGGTGTTATTATTCTAAGCTAGTACATTACAACTGCTCAAGAGTAGGGCATGGATACCGGTATACCGAAATACCGGTATACCGGTAATTTTTTTCGGTATTTTGATACCGGTATTTGAGGTTAAAATACCGGTATTTCGGTATTTCTAAAATACTAAGCTATTTTTGCAACGGTGTCTAAAGACTATGCAAAACGCTCGAATTCTATAGCTTATAGTATTGTTCATACTGCAGATAAGTTTTATCTGACACGAATTACGAATAATCACGATTAAAAAAACACTTACGCAAAACACAACATACTAGACTCAAGAGTCACGTCGCCGTCCCGTCCCGTCACGCCACGCCGGCTGTGTGGCGGGACCTTGAATCTCAGTATTATTCCGTTCGACGAGTGTTCCAACGGTTTCAATTCAAGAGACTGGTGGTTATATCTGAAGGGCGAAGGCGTAGAAGTGTATGACAAGACAACATACCATGATTAGATAGAATTAACAGTACTTTAAAGATTTTTTGAAGATGTGCTTGAGATATTGTGCTGTTTATGACGCCGAGTTTACTTACATGTTAAAATCTTTGCTAACGTAATCTTCTAAATAACATAACCAGTGATTGGAATAGGTAGTGTAATTTTGCGGGTTTTAGTGACGTTCTCTTAATATGGATAAGATTTGCGGGATTCGGGATTTGTTATATTATAATATATTTGAATAATATTATATATTTGAATATTTGTAATATTTGATCTCAATAATATTCAAAACCTTTTAAGCTACATATTTATGTTACCTACCAAGCGGGATTTAAAGGCATATCCATATCAAGAACGTCATTAAATCCCGCAAAATTGCACTACCTATTCATCACTGAACATAACACAAAATAGGGGTTAGTGGGCCTATTAAAGTGTGTCTACGTAAGCCGCATGTCATACGCACGCTTTCGTCATTTGTCGATTGCTTGTATCTTTTCCTTACTAATCTTTAACTAATATTATTAATGCGAAAGTCCGTTTGTTTGAAATGAAATTTTGCATACACGTTCTCAGAGATACAGAAAAGGACATAGGGTACCTTTCATCCAGAGAAAAAAAGTACTTTTCCCGTCCCGAGGGATAGCGAAAAATAACTTTTCACGCAGACGAAGTCGCGGGCGGTCGCTAGTAAGACATAATTGTGTCAACAGTCTGTTTACTAAATAAGACAATTAACGATTAACAGACTATACTCTTTTAAAAAATGCGTTTTGAGTTGAGAGGTAACTTTATTATGTGTAACCACATCTAGACATACAATAAAATTACAAGTGGCTGTTATTGACACTATTGTGAAGATGGACTATATTTTTTTATTATACGATGTATCATGGCATAACATCAGACGAGCACCTAATCGAGAATGTGGACAACTTGGAGCTTTAACAACTATAAGGTAAATATCCATAAGTTCGTAATATTTACTGTTGTCTTGGAGTAACAACGATAATGACAAACAAAATGATATTGTTTCTCCATTGAATGTAATGATCACAAATTCAGCTAAATTAATTTTATTTTCGATTCAATGTTCCGTTTTTTTGTTATTGGAATGCTGGCGAAAAATATATTTTTAAATAAGTATTATGTATGAAATGTCTGTATTTCTGTATTGAAAATTTTCTAAATATTGACGTTTCATCCTTTATTTTATTACCCAAAGATAAATTCGCTCTTTCATCATTGAATTATTTGCCACTACGAATAAATACGATAACGTGGACTTTTCCGAGATTTATTAAATATATAGAAGATTTGTATTGCAGAAGAGGATTTGTATTGTTATGACAGGATATGACATAAAAATTATATTGTGAATTTGACGCATTTCTTCTTCAACAAAAATCCGCGCCCCCCGTCTACCCAGACAAAATAAGGGTAAATAGCAGGTTAGAAAGAAATATTTGAACCACAACAATTAATAATTAACTACGCAGGTAGCTTCTGTCTCTGCGCCCCCCACATTGAAAACCCCTGATTTGTAACCCTATGGTTTACGTGGCTGGTTACAACTTTTGGCTGTAGCTGATTTGGGTGGCATCAGTATTGCAGGGGTCGAAACTGGTCAATAAAGTCAGTTTGTCCAGGGTTGCCAATATTCAGTGTATTTATCATAAAGAATTTTTTTTTTTCAAAAAAGTGGCGATTTTATATACTCTTTATTGCACTCATAAAAACAGTTACACATAATTAAATTAAGATATGTACACAAAGGAGGACTTATCTCTAAAAGAGATCTCATCCAGCCAACCTGAGAACGTGTTCGAGATTTCGATATTAAGCGGGTGACATAAAGTGCAAAAATTAAATAACAAAAACTGTCAATTTAAAGTCTAAAATATAGTACCTACAATATATAAATAAATAAATATACCAAATTTACCTATAATACATACATACATACATATTAAACCTATATTATAAATATACATACATATAAATAAATAAATAAGAGATGGTGTTAACTAAGTATCTCATGATTCTGATTGGGATAACTGTGATAAAAAGTGCGACTTAACTTTGGATTTAAATGAGTGGATGCTTGGGGAGTCCTGAATATTCAGTTTATGATGTTGATTTTCACGGTTTATAATAGTTTTCCGGGGCTGTGTGTAGTATACAATACATGGTACTTCATCTAACATATACGGCTTTATAATCTATTTATTGCCTATATAAGAGAACCATTTAATAGCAGGTCGATTTTTTCGAGTACTAATGTACTAGTACAGTTTACCCGCCTATATTTCTAATGAAATATATATCACAATAACATTGTGAATGCAAAAATTCTCGATAAAAAATTGTTAACTCGGTCAAACTCGTGTCTTAAACCATTCTTTTGCATACTCACTAATACACATTTAACCATAGAAATTAAGTCAATAGTCAGTATTTTTTTTGTCAGTCAGTAAAATCAGTATTTTTGACACTGCAATCAGTTTCGACCCCTGGTATTACTGCTATACTGCTACCAGAGGCGGCAGAATAACAAAAGTTATAAATTTTCTTGAATCCCGCAAGACAGTTATAAAAAAGGATGGAAAGGAATTTATCTAAATTTCTATTAATTCCCAAGGGGTTATTAGAACCTGTTTGATGTAAAAATAATAAATGAATTAGTTATAGTATAGATAATTATTAAAATAATAAAAGGTAAAATAAAATAAAATGTAAATCTGAAGTTTTGAAAGAAAAAAAATGCATAATCACAATAAAAAAAAAAAAAATTGTGTATGATTGCTTGATTTTCGATAAAGAATAACGAAATAGTTAGTCTAGTTATTTTTATTTTTTTATTTATTATATTAAGAAAAATATTTTTTTAATAATAATAGTGAAATACGAGCAAGGAGAATCAACATTAGAAAAATATATAAATATCTGAACACGTACTATTGTTAGACGGTAGTCCAAAGGCTTCAAACAGTTACAAAAAGTGTTTTTATCAAAGGATTCAAACAGTTACAAAAGGTGTTTTTATATTTATTTAAGTATATTTTATTCTTATGGGTACAAAATTTGCTAAAAAACCAACCAATTTGCTACAAGACCAAAACGGCGTTATTATTAATTATGGTTTTTTCTAAAGTTACGGTTAACACATCCCAATAATGAAAAAAAAACTGTCATCTAGCTATAGTCATTCTGTGCTATGGTCACATAGTTAGAGGGCTTGTTTAGTTGGTGAAACGCATTATAAACAAGGGGTTCGCTTGGGGGCTCTTTTATTTAAAGGGGTACACAATGTTAGGTAACGGTGTTGAGGACGTTGGTGAAATCTGCCATTAGTCACCGCAGATCTTTTCAATATATTTTTTGATTACATTAAAAATATGAAAATATTTTATATGAATTTATAATATGATGAATATACATTTAGTGTGAAGTTGTTCATTCATAGTGGATATTCGAATAAAATAGTCACTGTTATTTAAACGTATAAAATAAATTGAGTTTTTTAACCATTTCCATGACGTGGTTTGCATGCGGCTGTTGCATATTTGTATTTGCTTTTATGTTAGTAACTAAACTTGCGTGTAATCAAATCGACTCGGCAGGTTATTTTCATACAAACGCGGACACTTCGAGTAATAATGTACGAGTTGTAATACTAGATATTACAGACGACGCCACACAGAGCCGTCCCGCTCGACGTGACGCGATGTGACTGCCTGTGTGGCGTCGTCCATCAGTCGCCGCGTCGCCGTCCTGTCCCGGCACGCTGAGGCTGTGGCGACGAGACCTTTAGGCTGACCACAGACCTACCGGTTTCTTTTCTTTGCTTTGCTGTTCGGCAATGGACCGCCGGCCAAGAGGCTCATTTTCAATCTATCGCATATTTTCAATCTAAGTACATTTCACATATTATATGTATGTTCTTGTGAACTTTGTTCCTTAAACGATAACGATCGTTATGGTAACACAAAAAAATAGTTCAGGTAGGTAATGATAATGATGCCACCCACGACCCTGTTCACAATTTATATAAATAAATATGCGATCGATTTATTTTTAGTAATCGTAGACCATGTTCAGGGTGGCATATCTCCCAGAAGCTTCCTACTTCGCAACCCAGGCGATGATATTTGATAACACCAAGCTAATGGCTATCTTACCAATTTGGTCTGGTCCCAATATGCAATAGATTGAAATGACCCTGGTTGGCCGGCGGTCTAAACAACAAAGTAGAACAGCAAAGCAAAGAAAAGAAATAGGTAGGTCTGGGGTCAGCCTTAACTGTCTACTTGCTGCACGTTATACGCACGCTTTCGTCATTTGTAGATTGCTTGCATCTTGTGCAAAAACAAACGCAACTGTGCTGTGTCCATGGAGTGGCAGCGTTCGCATGACGAACCGAACGCATGCTGCTACGCTACTCGTCGCCCTAAAAAAAAGCAAAATAAAAAGAAGCGAAAGGAAGTGCTCATGGCCGAGCTTGAGCAGATTGATCGCACTCGATCACGTTTGTTAAGCAACGCTCGGTCCGGCCTAAAAAGGTGTCGGATGGGTGACCGTTAAGTGGCATTACACTACAATACAACTGAGCGCTTCCGTGCTTCGGAGGGCACGTTGAACCGTGTCGGTCCCGGCTGTTGTCACCTGATAACAGTTGTTAAGCCAAGTCAGAGCCCTTACAGGCGGCTTGATAAACTCTCACCATAGGTGGCCACTAGTACTAGTCCTCATACGATAAGAAAGAAAAAAAGCGCAAAATACACAGAAGCCACGTGATTCGGATACGATGCGCATGTGGATTGGATTCGTTGTCGCTTCAAATGTTGTTCGTACAAAATGTATGAAAGAGATGCGTCGTAAATTCATCCACATTCGCATCGTATCCGAATCTTACGTCGCTTCGAACGTACAAACGATGATTCGCACAAACGTCCATCGCATCGTATCGCACTATCGTCGTTCGACCAATAGTTACACACTCGTATCGTATCGCACCATTCTATCACAAACAGGGTAAACAAAAATCTTCTGTGATACAATCAATGTTATATGAAGTTAAAACTATGTTTATCACTATCCTATTTGAAAAATTATTCAAACGAGGCCCTATTTGGTTCCACGCAAGTTTACATTCTAAGACTAGTTTTCTTTTCCTTTGAAGAAAATTATTTATGAAGGATATTTACAAAATTGATATTTTTTACGTACACACGTCAACAGCCGGGTTACCACAATATGTCCCGCAATCCATGTTGGACGTAAAATCCGATAAGTAATTTTTTGAAAACGCTTTTTCAGATCAGATAAATTTCTGATTTAGATTATCTGGTGTGCTGTTGACTGTACTAAACAAGATCCGATATTTTTAATACTTTGATATGAGACGGTACAAGTAAAACAAGTCTTTACTTGTCTCCAAGTAATATTGCTGTTATTGCTTCCTTGAAAGTTAATGTTTTGCTGTAGGTACTTTTTTACGACAGCTATGTTTGTTTGTGTGTTACTTTATGAATTATCGTAATAAATGTTACTTATAAAAGTTTCCCTAGAAGCGGAATGTTTACATTGTGTTTGATTTTACAGGTATGGCCGAGTCCAGAATGTCAAGCTGTTGGGTAGAACGGAGAGTGGAAGCACGGTTGCTAATGCAAGCGGTACCAACAGTGGAGTGTGCGCAACTGTTGCCTTCATGGACATCAAGTCGGCGTCAAAGGCACATAATGCGGAGCACGTGTTGGATGAACGCACACTCACCACCGAATACTACGAGCCGACCGCGATACCATCGGCTGCGGGTGCGCCTTCGGCGGGTTCGTCGCCCGCTGGTTCCGGCTACTCTGGTTCTTCGTCCTCCGTGAACTCAACACCGGCGCCTTCATCCGTCTCGCGTTACCATCTTTCGTGAGTCTAACTTTTCTTGTCTATTCTTTCATATTAGTATATTTAGAAATCTGTATGTATCATATTATGTAACAAGAAACACTACTACACTTTAAAGAAATAAATAGAATTATGCTAATACAGTCCGGGACTCCGGCGACCACATAATTTTTGAGGTTGACTTACTTAGCTCTTATCGTCTTATTCCGTTTAACAACGTTATCTCGAAATTATCGCCTACTTAGCTTGCACGCAGCCGACTAGTTTTATCAGCCCAGCCTTTTTACTAAACGGTGGGCGCCGTTCGACCAGGCTTTAGTCAAATGACACTGTACTGGAAGCATGTAAACGCTCACTGGAAAGGCACCAAAACTACTAAAGCACTCTCATTCGAATCTACTCGCACTCTACTAAAGACTAAGATAATGTAAACTAGTCTTTAAACTATTACTCGACTTTAATACTGAACGTTTAACGGAAGGTTGAACAACGCTAGTGCGTCGATCGTTTGTGCAAAAGATCGATTGTGCGATGCACGTTTGTGCGAAAGAATGTTGTTTAAACGTTCAACGCAAATTCTTTTCGCACAAGCGATCATTCATACAAACTTTCATCGCACTATCTTAGTTCGACCTTCTGTTACACTCTCTAGACTTCACCTAGCTACATTTTGATATACTACTATTTGTTTAAACATGGATACGTTTAAAAGATATTACGAAATTTTCCTGACAGTGGGTTGGGTACCCTAGTTTATGAATGACATTTTTTTTTAATGACATAGACGTATGTCATTTTTGTCGCTGAATTAACGGGGCGCTATTTAATCATTTTTTTTTAAATAAACATGTTCTTTTTTAAACATTCGTTGCACGCAATATTAATAAAGTTTTTATATCCACACATACCTCTAATTATGTCTGTACAGGGATCTAATCAGTGCTTTTTTGTGAGCTTCGTCAAATATTTGAAGATAGCCAATAAATATGTCCATATTGGTTCTTATTCCGTGATAATACCTAAAAAAATATTGAAAGCCATAAAAAAATCGGAAATACTTTGTAGATCATCTAGGTCAATTCATAGAAAACACAACTCTAGCAACAAGTGTCGTTAATCAAAACACTACTGGTTGTAAAATTGTAATAATAATTGTATTATTATAAGAGTTTATAATATGATACATACAGATTAATGCTTTATAAGAGGTATCCTTCACTGTCAGTTTACCTATAGACTGGTAAATAATACAGTGTGGGGAGAAACGGTCAGCGTCTCCAGACTCAACGACGGGACCGTATTATTAATTTATTGCATTGTTGTGCCATTCTAACTCGTGTGAGAAGAGAGCATGTTTTTAAAACTTAGTCCCGCACTTACGGTGCCGCCGCCCCGCCCGCCCTGAATTGGCTGACATGGATAGCCTCATGGATTGCAGTGATTTTTCTTGGATTGCAGTGCGGAACGCTCGCGGAAGTGACACTAGTGCAGTGGTGATTAAATGTTACAGTGCCAAATTAACAGTGCAATATGAAGAATTGTGAAGTGAATCTTGGCGTACTATGATTAGGATAATTTGGCTGGCGGCGGCTCCCCCATTGTTTTTGTGCACCTTGTTATTAACACTGTGTGTTTCTGTAAATCACTGTCTTGCCTTGATTTTAATTAGGAGTATTGATCTGATCACTATTACTTACATTATGAATGAATGACTCTCTACAGAGTCTTTGGTCTCGTGAAATACACCAAATTTTATCGACAAAAACACCTACATGTTGGGGTCTATCCCCTCTCCTGTTAGAAATGTTGGAATAGTCGCCATTTTAATGTGACTATTTATTTTAGATAACCCTGCCGAAAAATATTAATATCTCCGGATTTAGAATCTTACAGTTATTAAAAAAACTACTATTCGAAAGCTTATAATAACACGTCTATCATGAAAAAAATGTGTAAACTTTTAACTTAAATACATGACGTATTTAAGTTAAAAGTTTACACATTTTTTTAAAAAATACTGAAATCAAATTTTATACGGAATTTGTTTTTCTTACATAGGTATATCTCAAAAACTAATGTTTATTTTTTTGAGAAATATTACCTACAAAACGACATCAAAATCAAGTTAGTCAAAAGTCTTGCATATTTACGGGTATGTATTACAATCTTAAAGTTGAAAAGACCGAATTTTACAAGACCTATGGACGAAAGACAAATTCAAAGGCCGAATGGTTGTTTGGCCGTACGTTTAAAATCACGAAAGGACATTTTACCTAAAAGCTTAAAAACCGAAGGTTAATTGAGGGTTACACCGCACGCCAGCAGGTCGGTTCTGGCACTTCGCCGGCCGGTGCCGCGGCACTCTCTGGCTTCGCTCGCTCGGCTCGTGCGTGGTCGCAATGGAACCTAACCTCCTCCTCGCTCGCTTCATTCGCTCGTCGTCGCACCTAATGCAGGCCATACACCATCAATTCGATCGTCCAATCGGCATGATACTGCTGATTGGATCCTATCTGCAGTTCGTCCATATACACCACACACGATCAATTCTAACTGTCCAATCGGCAGCGATGTTCAGTTGAAGCCATGGAGTCACGAGTGACGGACGACGATGCGAAAGCAAGAAATAATATTTATTCATATCACCAATACGCTTTAGTTATTTAATTTTAAAGCTGTTTTTGTTTTTATTTTTAGGTTTTTAAAGCTTATTTATTTTCAATTTTTTTGTGGTATGTAGGTACCTAGGCGTGTAATATTTTTCAACTTTATATATTTTCAAAATGCCCATGGCCATAACTCAATTTCCAAATTCACGCTGTCTATCCATTTTCCAACAAAAAAATCACTTAATTCGGTTCATATATAGTCATTAAGGTAGTTAACCTATAATCATAGTAGGTATTTTCAGTATTAGTTCAGGCAAAGAACGCTCAAAAAAAGGTATAGAGGGAAAGGCGTAGAACACAATGTTTGACTTCGTAACTTTGTTTGGACCTGTTAGGAGGTGAACATATCAAAAGTCCCCGCTCGTAGCCCCTTTGCCGGGGGGGAGGGGGGGATTGAAGGTCCCATTTTTCGGTTTTTCACATATATGTCGAAAACTATACATTCCAGCGACATGATTTTTTTTACTAAATGAAAGCTGGTTAAATTTGCTACATGTTTAATTCAGTAATTTTTTTCGATATCTTGTATAGTTCTAAAGATATCCGCTCCTGAATGCCTGTCAATATGCTTAAATGTGAATTTAAGGTAAAGCAAAGGTGAAGCAAGGACAATGGGATCAGGACCCAGAAAGTGATGCTGACGACATTCTGATTGTGGATGCGGCTGTGGAAATGTCGGAAACAAAAGCTCTCGGTATTATGGGTGACCTCATAGTCCTCTTGATGGCTAAAGCTGATGCGCATAAGGTTTTAAGGACGTGCTGCTTTTGCACGCTTTGCAAGCTCTTGGGATGAGAATTAGGAATCCCTTGTCTTCCTACGTCCAGGCTGGATGAAAATAATGTCCTTTCCTTATGCGCATCAGCTTTAGCCATCAAGAGGACTATGAGGACGACATCTTCACCCACAGTGCCGACAGCTGTTGTTTCCGATATTTCCACAGCCGTATCCACAATCAGAATGTCGGCATCACTTTCTGCTTGAAGGGTCCTGAATCCTGATCCTATTGACAGACATTCAGGAGCGGATATCTCGAAAACTATACATGATATCGAAAAAATTGTTAAAATAAAACTTGTAGCAAATATAATCAGCTTTCTTTTGGTAAAAGTCTCATGTCGCTAGAACACATAGTTTCCGAGATATATGTGAAAAACCGAAAAATGGGACCTTCAAACAGGGAATTTGCGTTTTCAAAAATGAAGTGAAGCCTCTTTTAAAAGATAAAAGAAAATTGTTTATCTTGCTTGCTTGCTTGTGTTCCATTTCATTATTGAAATGGAGTACAAAGCTTTATGGTCGCGTTCAAATAAGAATTTTAGCGTTCGTTGTTAGTTTCGTCGGAATCGGTTTGTAAAGCCGTCCAAAGGTACAACACTTGCCCCCTACCTATTTGTCACTTACATTAAAATGTCATTACAGTTTCGGTTAAAGATTACCCTTAACGAAAGAAATTGTAAAATTGACGATGACGAATGGTAATAATTTGAAAGACAATATTTTATTAAAATTTAGTTTTCTGATTAGAATTATGGAAAAGTTAAGTATTAAAAAAAAGAGTTAAATAAGATTTTGTTTGATTACTTATAATTATTCCAATTTTTATAAAAGACTGATAAACCAAGGTTTTAGTTTAAACCAAATAGAATTTAGTTGAATAGGTTAATGATAATGAATGATTTATTATTTGCTCTTTGTCATTATTCAAGTTAGAAAATAGGCCATGATTATATTAGAGTTAATTAATTTAGTTTAAAAATATTATTGAAAAAAAATGAAATGAAAGACCATTAATTTTATTTTAAGCATTTTGTTTGATTCTATTTATAATTATTCCGTTTTTTAAAGACTGATAAACTAAGGTCAAGTTATAATAATATCGCTTTTAAGTTACAATTTTTTGTAAATTATTAAAGTGAACAGTTTCCGAGTAATGAGACAGTAGTTTGGCAATGTTTTTTGTTTTATTTGTTTTTGTTTTTATATTTTTGTTTTTGTTTTGGTTCATTGTTGTCTTCTTTAGATCATAAGTAAATTTCATCAGTAAATTACTAAAAGATAAGCATAATCATAATTTAATTAAGAATGTCAATGTCATTTTTAACCGACTTCCAAAAAAGGAGGAGGTACTATGTTCGTCTGTATATTTGTTTTTTTTTTGTGTATGTCCACCGATTACTCGAATACGGCTGGACCTATTGAAATGATTCAAACGTTCCATTAGGTAAACTCCCAAGTTGGTCCCATTTTTTAAATTTGGAAATGGTTCAGTACTTTTCAAGTAATCTTGAAAAAAAGCACGAAAATAGTATGATTTTGTGTGAATTACCTCGATGCTAATGGTCGAATTACTTCTTTGTTTATAAACTGAATAAGATAATTATTGTTTTGTTGGAAGAGGGATATCTTAAGTGTAATTCTTTAACCGACTTAAAAAAAGGAGGTTCTCAGTTTGACCCGTATTTAAGTATGGTTCTCCGCGATTATCTTACGTTTGGCTAAGCCGATTTTTCTACATAATATATAATATACCATACCTACAAGGTACCTTCACTAAAAATTAAAAATTGTTTAATAAAAATAAAAATATAATATAAAGGGCTTTTAGAATAAAAAAAAGGAATATGTACTCCAACCCCACCCACTTCAATAGACGTATTTTTATTATTACTAAATATTATTTCTTGCTTTTTAGAGATAGGTTTTTTGAAGTCGGTTTTTTGTTTTTTTTTAAACAATTTAATATTGAATATTTTTCTTGTTTTTAGCATCTTCTTTGCCTGTTCCCCAATACTAAAAGACGAATGTTACTACTATGTACAGCTATTCTAATACTCATATTAAATACTAATATTAATGAAATTTTATAAAATGAACAAAATCTTGTTTTTAGCATCTTCTTTGCCTGTTCCCCAATACTAAAAGACGAATGTTACTACTATGTACAGCTATTCTAATACTCATATTAAATACTAATATTAATGAAATTTTATAAAATGAACAAAAGGTTGATGTGTACGGCGGTTTGCTGTTGATGTGTGCGCACCACAGCATCATAAAAAAAAATTCTACATAAAACTTTTTATCATGAAAAACAGTAAGTCTCATGATTCAGAATAAATATCAAATATATTTTTATTAGTTTGTATTGTAGTGAAAAAACATGTAATGTGTGTTTATATTTTTTGACTTAGCTATATACTATTTCCTATTGTGTTGTTTTGTTCTGGCAACAACACTTCAAAAAACCTACCTCTAAAAAGCAAGAAATAATATTCGTAATAATAAAAATACGTCTATTGAAATCGGGTACGTTAGTACTATTATATATTCTGTGGTCGGGTGGTGGGGCTTTAAGAATAAAAAAAAGGAATTTGTACTCCAGCCCCACCCGACTTCAATAGACGTATTTTTATTATTACGAATATTATTTCTTGCTTTTTAGAGGTAGGTTTTTTGAAGTCGGTTTTTTGTTTTTTTTAACAATTTAAGATTGAATATTTTTCTTGTTTTTCAGTTAGTAGGTACCTATGTAGTTTTATTTTTATATCACAAAAATAGTCTACAAGCAAGAAATCTCTAAAATAATACATAAAACCTTATACATGATTATTCACTTACATTAAATTTCACCACTAAATTATCCTTTACAATAAAATAACGGATAGGTACCTATTTTTCGACAGTTTCTCGCCGCTTACATTATGTTTCATTATTTACACCTTAAAGAATGGTGGCAAGTCCCATACAATATTTGTACAAAAAAAACATAAAATATAGAGAGTTTGAAACTGTATTTAAATGAAAGATAATCTTACTGGGAATACGTTCATTCCTTTATAATATTTTTAAAACCCGGGAATATCAAAATATTCACAATAAACCAAAAGAAGAACCATAGTCTATAATTCCATTGTCTAAAAAAAACTGTCAAAATACGTGCTAAAAAATCTGTGTTTCTTTTGTTTCTCTCAGCTTGTTTTATATTATTTTACTCTTTGGCTTGTTTTGTTTGTTTGAAACATGGATTCCAAAGAAACAAATAGAAAGAAATAAAGTCAAACAAAAGCAAAACGAAAGCGAGAAAGAAATTAAATAAAAAGAGTAAAAAAGGCGCGAAACGCAAGTTTGACATTGACAAGACCACAGAACAATGTACTACTAGGGGACAACACAGTAGTAGTAGTAGTAGTAATTCGTCCTTTTGGACAGGCGAAGGTCAAAGCCATACAGCCAGTTCTTGAGTGTTGGTTTCTTAATCATGTTTAAAATAAAGGCAAAGCCAAATCTTGAGTCTTGTTGGTATTTTTAAGGCAAAAAGCCAAATCTTGTGTTATCTTTTTGTAAAATCTTGTTATAGCAATTTTGTCTTTTTCCAGTTTAAAGTCATATCCGAGTTAAGTGTCAAGTCCAAGTTTGTCACATCAAATTTCTCCAAGTGTGGAGATAACAAATTCATAGATGGGGATGAAATTTTCTGGGCGAGCTAGGATGTCCTGTAGTGATGGCGGGATGGTTTTATGTGTTTTCAAAAGCTGATATATTAGTAACAAACGCTGTATGTTGAACGCCGGACAAGTAAAAAATAAATGTTCCAGAGTCTGATCTTCCTGTAAGTGCATTCAGTGCATACGGGGGATGATATGCGCATACGACACAAATGAGTAAATCTGCAATGTCCAAATCTTAGCCTGTTTATCAGCGTGTAAAACTTTCTTTGCAGATAGTTACCGGATGTAGCGAACCAGGGTTTTCGGCCAATTTCTTTATTAATACCAGCATACCATGCTCCTTTTGTTTGGATGATAGTTGTCCTTTCTTCAATCCATTGGTTATTGATTTTCTTTCGATATTCAGGAAGCAGATCTTGCCAAGGAGTTGAAAAATTTTTAATGTTGCCACCCCGAGAATTCGTTAACAGACATGACAGTCACACAGATGACAGTAGTGAATTTTTTTTATGGGTCCGACTCTATTAAGAAAAATTGTTTCGTTACATATTATTATCTAATTTTTTCAAAAATATTTTTTTATTTTTCCCGGGTTCTAAAAATATATTTATTTTTAGGAGTTACTGTTCTGAAGGCAAGGATTTAAGAGATATCAATTTAATTTTCTCTAAATTTATATTTTTTGTGTACAAATCTCGCCATCATTCTTTCAGTAACGTAAGAAGCATGTTAACATTTATTTTTTCAAAATTCACCCCCTAAGGGGGTAAAAAAGGGGAACATTGTTTGTATGAAAGTCCCTCAGTTTTGAAGCTAGGATCTTCAAATTTTGTGTTTAGACTGACCATTGAAAATAAATAAATACGGGTCTCAGCGTTTTTCAAAATTCTACCCCCGAAGGGGTCAAAAAGGGGATGAAGTTGTGTATTGAAGAAAATCCTTTATTTTCGAAGTAAAAATCGCTAAATTTATAATTAAGGCTTATGGATGGAAATCTAACGCTACGTATATTGTTATTGTTAGTATTTAAACCCCTATTGGGATGAAATGGGGTGGAAAGGGGTAAAAAACCCCAAAAATAGATATGGATGTCGTTATTGGGGTTTTCTGAGATGACGATTGCAAAAATGACATCTATTTTGAAGTCCAACACGGTGGACATGATTTAACCCCTAAAGGGGTGAAAATGGGGTTCAAATTTTGTATGGAAAAATAATATAAAATAGACATTACAACTTTAAAATTCGTAGGAGCATGCCTAAAAATAAATAGGCAAACACATAAATCCTCCCCTAAGGTGTAAATGGGGTAAGTAAACATGAATATCGATGTGGATGTCGTTCTTGAGGTTTCATGGGATGGTGGTTGCGAAAATGACATTTATTTTGAAGTCCAACACGGTGGCCATGATTGGACCTCCAGGGGACGGGGACAGGGCGGGACACGGGGACGGGGACGGGAACGGGGACGGGAGCTGGAACGGGAAGCCACGTGCGAGGCCCGCCACACGCGGCAAATATCTTGCCTCGCCAGTTAGCGCCCTTGGTAGGAGGAACCCGCCTAAATGCGTAAAAATAGCTGGTCAGATCCTGGTTGAAGGTTCCCTAAGGATTTTCTCTAATATCCACGCGGACGAAGTCGCGGGCAGAAGCTAGTGTAATATAAGAGACATGCTATCTATGAAACCACTAAGTTTTATGAAACTTAACAACATTGATAAGAAAGAAGAGATAATTAACTAAGAAACTTTGTCCTGTACGTCAATAAAATCGGATAAAACACTTAAAAAGTTACGGAATGATTTCGAAAAAACAAATCGTTTTTTGGCTCTCCTGTAAAATCGTGGTTTGTCCCTTACATTAATTGATACTTCCGGTTCCGGTATCGATATTGCTAGTTTTTGCTCGTGGCTTTGCTTGCATTCACCCGATTTACTACGCCAAAATATTTAAAATAAAAAAGAAGTTTAAAACTAAAACCCAAATACGGAAAATCGCACTATAAAATGTACGAAACAAGAAAATATTTGAGTCCAAAATTCAATAAAAAGGATAACTGTAGTCGCATGCCACTTTGTCACGCACGACACGAACCACTATAGGCAGGAAGTGGCATGCGATTTAAGTCCGATTACTAATCTCCCAGCAAAATGTAAACAAAGGTGTTGTTGCCAGAACAAAAATAAGACGAAGAAAGAAGGTCAGTTTGACAATTTGACAGTGACGTTTCTTTGTTTACATTGTTTGCTACGAGATTAGTAATCGGACTTATCTTAAACCTTTTTATTGAACAGTTATTATTTTTTATTGAATTTTGGATACGAATTTTTTCTTGTTTCGTAGTTTCTAAAAATAAAAACAAAAACAGCTTTAAAATTAAATACTAACTTCTAAAAAGCAAACCTCACCAAGGGGGGAGGGGAATTGGCCAAAATTACCTCCCGCTAATTTAGTAAATACATTAGCCCACTTCTTATTAATATAAATGGGGGCATGGCATCCCTCTTATTTAACGGCTCGCCTTGACATTTTGTTGCATCAAATGATATTTTATTTCTTGCCCTTTACAAATAAATGCCATTTGGAAACAATGACAGGTGCATGTGAAAAAAAGCTCATTCTTGGTTCTTAACAAAGAGTTAATTTTTTAATGCTGTTCTCTTAGCAAGAAAATATAAATAGATAATACATTACATTACAGGGTAGTTAACTGTATTTGGCCCCTAAGCTTAGCATGACCATCGAAACACGATACATAGCATTATATCGATACTTAGCTGTCATAATCCATTGTCTTGTGACAACTAAGTACCTACGATAAATCTCTATAATACTCGTATGATAATACAGCTACAGTCCGGCCGCGTATCAATAGTTGGTAGCTGTCGCACGGCCCCTACGACGGCCCACGTAGGAGTTGAATCTTCCAAAATAATTATTATTTCCGTTGGTTAACTCGAGAAATAGTAGATTATACAACAAGTGAAAAAAAAAGGGAATTTAGTTCGAGGGATACAAAGGACCGAGATGAATTTTTTTTTCACGAGTTGTGTACTCTACTTTTTACCATCGACTGCGAGAAAACAAATAGCAGTACTTAACCTATAGTAGGTATTTATAGGTTATCAGATTTTGATATTTAGGTAAGAAATCGATAATATTTAAAACATTAGAAAAATTAAATAGTGAAATTAGAAATTTTGAATTTTTCTAATGAACTGCATGTACGCGCGCAAGCTTTAGAAGTGTGAAATTAGAAGCTTACTATTACATAAAACAACCACGATAAGAGGGAGATTACATGATCAGTCAGTCTGGCATCAGTCCATGCCATCAATCTGTAGACTTTGATTTTTTCCAGACTTGATGATCGTCCCCTGAAAAAAAGGACTGATGCCACAGACTGAACATCTAATCTCCCTATAATAGAAAGAAAAGAACCCAAAGCTAAGACACTAAAAAGAACCTAACTAAAATACGCGGGATATTTTTTTTTATTTAATTGTATAACTATGGCTTAATCTATGGAATAGCTCCATACTTTCAGGACGTTTTATTTTTTTTGTACATACTTCATATGATGCGCGCTTGTTCCAAATTCAAAATACTTTTATTCACTCGGTGAATAAAAACGCGTTTTATTCACTGTTATCAATGAATAAGACGCACTTTTTTGAGTGGCGATGGTAAAAAGGTTATTATGCGCCTAGACGGCGGCGTCAACTAAGGTATATCAACAACATATAACGTAATCATTTCTACTTTTGGTGTAATACAGCGTTTTTTGTCAGTCTGGCCTTCCCTTAAGGCTCTAAGAGGGGTCAAATCCCAATATTCAATTCAAATTATTGAAAGATTACGCGCGTGAAGCTATCATGGAAAAAATATATAATGTACTTGGAATAATACACATTAGATTTAATTGAAAGCATTTGTAAAAATGTAACCACCTTTGATGTAAAAAAATATTCCGTGGACCCTGTTTCTGGTCCTATTTGCAAAATTTCTCGGAAACAGAACATGTGTTAAAACCAACACATAAAAATCGGTTATGTTAATACCTTCAATCTTAATTGCAAAGTTTTTTTAACTAACTTGAAAGCGAAGAAATTTAATCTAGTAGCTCTGTGAGCTGTAGACCTCGCGAGCCAATGTTCGTTCACCCTTTAAAGGGCCGTACAACGTCAAATTCACATAATTTCACACAGTGCCGGATTAAAATACGTTCTTTTAAATATCTCCGCCATTTTAAAAAATATCGAAAAACTGTCTCGACAAAAAAATTCTACATAATTATCAAATCTATTCCCAAAACTTCATGGAAATCGGTTGAGAAATGCGACCTGTAGAGAACAGACAGCGCCGGAAAGCGGGACTGAAATATGTTTTTTTATACATATCTCCGAAATTAAAAAAAAAAACAAAAAACGGGCCAGACAAAAAAAAAAAATTGAATCTAGTCATAAAATTTTACGAGAATCGGCTGAGAAATGCTATATGTAGAAGAGAAAAGACAGCGCTGGAAAGCTGGACTGGAATATGTTTTTTTTACATATCTCCACCAATTAGAAAAATTTCAAAAAACTGGCGTGACAAAAAAAATATATGTTATTTTCAAACCTGCTTACAAAATTTCACGTGGATCGGTTGAGAAATGCGACCTTTAGAGGAGAACAGACAGCGCTGGAAAACTGGACTGAAATCTGTTTTTTTAACATATCTCCGCCATTTTGAAAAAAAAACAAAAAAATGGCTTAACAATTTTTTTTATATCATTTTCAAACCTGCTTACAAAATTTCACGAGAATCGGTTAAGAAATGAGACCTGTAGAGAAGAACAGGCAGAGCTGGAAAGCCGGACTGGAATATGTTTTTTTAACATATCTTCACCAATTAGAAAAAAAAATATGCTCGATATGTCACGTGCTTTCGATTTTTGTTCCCATTCTCAAATGTTAAAAAAAACTAGAACACTATGGGATCAGAGGCCCAGCACTAAGCTGGATAAAAACCTACCTGTGTAACAGGATGCAGGCAGTTGAAATAGCAAAACTTGACTCAAAAAATGTCACGCAAAGATATCAGTCAGAGTTTAAGGAGAACAAATTTGGAGTTCCACAAGGGAGTGTATTAGGCCCTCTTCTCTTCCTAGCCTACATAAATGGTATTCCTGACTTGACAAAGCATCGCTGCATCTTATTTGCTGATGACATTTCTATTATTGTGACGACTGACAAAAAATTTACATTGAATGGACATATTAATGATATCAATAACACTATGAATTTAATAATAAACTGGCTACAATGCAATAACTTAGTAATTAATATTGAAAAGACTTATTTTATTAATTTCAACAACATTCTAAACCAAACATTAAACATAAATTATCAGGGAATGAGACTCAACGGTGCAAATGTTACAAAGTTTTTAGGTATAGAGGTTGATCATAGGTTGGACTGGAAACAGCAAATTGAAAAAATATGTAATAGGATAAATAGGTTTGCTTATGCATTGTATAAATTGACCAAAGTAGCTTCAAAAAGTGCAGCCCTCACAGCATACTTTGCCTATGTCGAGTCCATCCTACGATACGGCCTTATCATTTGGGGAAACAGTACTGATGTGAATAAAGCATTCATTGCACAAAAAAAATGTATAAGGGCCATCTGTGGTACTGCACCAGATGAACCATGTGCACCACTATTTAAGTCATTGAATGTCTTACCTCTTCCGTGTATTATATCTTTGAAATCTCAAAATTCGTCAAAAAAAAACAGCCACTGCTTCAAACAGGCAAAAGATGTGTATCCACGTAACACTAGAAATGGAAGCAAATTGGTGTCAGACTTTTTTCCAAGAAGTAGTCGCTTGAAAAAGAATTGCTTCTGGATGTGCATAGTAATTTTCAATCATCTGCCTGAAAGAATTAAGGAACTTAACGTTAAACAGGTCTGAAGTAGTTTATTTAAATGGCTTATCGCACATGTTTTTTATTCGGTGAAGGATTATTTGAACCACAATCATTGCGAATCATGTTAAGTATATTTTATAAGGTAAATTTTTTTCTTGTAGCAGGTTATTTTGTATTAGAAAATTAAGTACGTACTTACTGCGCTGCGCAAATTGCAAATAGCCTGGGTGTATATATCTCTTTTTGTTTCTTTATTTTATTGTATCTCACTTGACATAATGTATAAATTAATAATTCAGAATTGACATGCTAACAAACTTTTCTTTTTAAAACTTTTCATTAGTTTTCCAAAATGGACGCCACGCCACTTCACAGATAACTATTGACATTGACATCTATCATTTGACATTTTTAAACACTTTTTTATGGCGAAAGGAATAAAGTCATAAAGCCTTTGTATTTATGATTGCCTTTATTGTTTTGTTTTTATTTGGTTACTTTTTTATGACTTATTGTAATTTAAAATGGATTATTGCACCCAATAATATATAAAATCATTTTAATAATTATAACCTATTAATTTGCATGCTAATTTTGTTGGCTGAATGGGAGGAAATGTAACTAATTAAGACCTAAAAATTGTGTACCCCAATCATATGCAAATAAAATTATTTCTGTTTCTATAAAAAAACTGGCGTGACAAAAAAATTTCATATTATTTTCAAACCTGCTCACAAAATTTCACGAGAATCGGTTGAGAAATACGACCTGTAGAGAACAGACAGCGCTGGAAAGCCGGACTGAAATCTGTTTTTTTAACATTTCTCCGCCATTTCGGAAAATTTCAAAAAACTGGCTTGACAAAAAATAATTATATCATTTTCAAACCTGCTTACAAAATTTCACGTGAATCGGTTGAGAAATGCGATCTATAGAGAAGAACAGGCAGAGCTGGAAAGCGACCTGAACTCTGATTTTTTATCATTTTTCCGCCGTTTTGAAAAATTTCAAAAAACTGGCTCGACAAAAAAATCTATATAAATTTCGAACCTGCTCACAAAATTTCACGAGAATCTGTTGAGAAATGCGACTTGTAGGTTAGTTGGAACAGACAGCCGGACATACGAAAGAATTTTTGCCCAAGCTGAGGGCCTAGCCAAAGTAACATTCGCTAATCTTCGTTATCGCTTCGCTTTCGAAACATGTATGGGATTGACATAAGGTGTCGTTAACAATCGAATTTTAAAACGTCAAATCTATACATGTTTCGAAACGAAGCGATAGCGAAAATTTGCAAATATTACTTTGGCTGGGGGGCTGAAGCAGAGACGCTTCGCTCGCACTTCGTGCTCGCTCGGTCAAAAAACATGTAAAAATTAAGAATTCGGTGCTAGTTCTCAACGCAACCGCCGCGTTGGAACGCGCACTGATTTGAACCCAAAGTGAGTAGAGTTACGTTCGATTTCACACCATCACGTATCGACCCGCTCGGATTGAGGCATGTTAAAGCCGATACAGCATACAAAGGGAATGCAAAACCGAAGTGAAATGAAAACCGGTTTTTTCCCCGGTTTTGAATAAAAATAATGGAACATGTTGATACATTTTTATTGATTTGGTGAACATGTTTACAATTTTAAGAGTATCCCCATTCACAGTTTATCAAAAATGTACAGTTGGCAAAAAATACCTTTTTACACAGAATATACAACCTGTTACAAAAATACCCCTAATCCCGGAAATGCCAATGAGTATTAATGAAATTGAGATGATGGGTGCTCTTCTATATTTTTAGCTATAAATTTACCTTCGAGCAACGACGGCTTCGTGAAGCCCGTCTTACTCTAAGATATTTACGGAGAAAAACGATATCGAAGTTTTGCAAAAATATCGGCAAGAATTTGAAAGATTCCCAACACTGGCTGGATCAGCTGTTCCGGTCAGTTCCGGTCATTGGCTTCTAAATCATAGACTATTCGTTTTTCATACTGGTTACATCTGTTGATATTTGTATACGTTTACAGTACAGTGACCTAAGTAAGCTAGTAATGACATAAGCGTATTTAAAATAAAATAAATACCTGAGACATTAATGTGACGTAATTTCTAAATTACATAGCTACTGAATTAATATTTATTTCAAAAAATTTAAAATTAATCTCTGCACACCATTTCGAAAAAACACGTAAGCGTCATCTGTATTTAAATACCATGGATAAGTTAAGTAAATTACTAATTTTACCTAGAGTTCTTTTTATAGGTGATTTCAAACAGGTACCAGAAGTCCTAACTATTGTTGTTTAATCTTTGAAATCGTGTTTGACCGCGGACACGACCGAGGACACGGGACTAAGAGCTTGCCCCGTAAATAGATATACTTACCACTTTTTCGCGCACTTTTGATGCCGCCTGGCACTACTTTTCCACCAGCCAAAATGCCTGGCAATGTTATATTCGATTTAAATACATGATTGATGATGAGCTCTGTAAATTGTATGCCTGCAATCAGTTTTCAGCTCCTTTATTTCCCAACCACTCCCACCCCCACCACTAAAAATCTGCCAGGTGGCCGGTCTGTTAATAATGATAGTATGGCACACTAACAAGAGGGGTTTCGTCGCTCTGTAAATTGTATACCTATTTCCGGGGCCAGGTCTTAGTATAAACACAAACCATCAAACGAGATGCCGCTGCGACGCGCGCTATCGCACAGTTAAAAAATGTCTCTAGTCAGTTGTTCCGATTAGTGTAAAATTCGTTAATAGTTTTTGTGGTATTAAAATATCTGTAGGTACAGTGCGATTAATTTAACTTTATACAACAGAAGTGAACACCTTCAGAGCGCTTGCGGTACAAAAGGATGTATTTTTAACCGACTTCAACAAAAGGACGAGGTTCTCAATTCGATTGTATGTTTTTTTTATCGTTGTTCGCGCGTATCTTCGACATTTATGGATCTATTTTGATGATTCTTTTTTTGTTCGATTGAGTTAACTTGCGAGATGGTCCCATTTAATTTTTTTTCAAATCGGTTCAGTAGTTTACAAGTAATCCTGAAAATACTATGATATTAAATCAACTACCTTGACGATTTTGTTATTTATAAACCGAATTAGATGATTTTTTTGTTGGGAAAGGGATACCTTTGTGTAGTCTTTTTAACCGACTTCAAAAAAAGGAGGTATTCAGTTTGTATGAGAGAGAGAGAGAGAGATATTTTTTTATTAACTCAAAGACCACACGTTACAATAATTAAATAAAGCTAAAAATTTCACAAAAAAAACAGGTCTTAGGGCTAAATAGGACCTACCTCAGCTTGTGTTGCCATGACACATACGTGTCACAGCAACGCTGGTATTCTAGCAGGACCTTTTATGTGCGTGGCAATGCGCGGTATGTGACAAACAAAGGATTTTATATACATGCATACATACATAATTAAAAAAATACAAAATTAATTAAAAGACACGGGCAGTCTGACACATAAACTTATGTAAACTAAGTTTATAGTCTGACAGAAGCATAGTGACAATGCAAATAAACATTAACATTTGTCATGCTAATCAAATCTTTGATGCTAATGCAAACATAAAAGAAGAAGCTGCGATTGTGATTGTGAGTACAGCGCACCTCCAGGTGCCGAAGACCATCTCCAGAAGCAAAAAAGTGTGTGGAGAATAACTCTGGGTAAGCTTTTTATTTATGAGTCTAATTGTAATGCCATTAAGTGACGTTTCAATGTATTTTTCAACGTTTGCTTTGTTTTTAGATTATGTATGTATGTTTCTCCGCGATTATCTCACGTTTGGCTGAGCCGATTTTTCTACCTAAATAATATACCTACACTACCTAATACAGAAGGTACTTACACTAAAAATAAAAAAATTGTTTAAAAAACAAAAAAACCGACTTCAAAAAACCTGCCTCTAAAAAGCAAGAAATAATATTCAAATCATTAGATACGCGCATTATCATTGTTATAATAAAACACGTCTATTAAAGTCTAAAACAAATAATAACAATGATAATGCGCGTATCTAATGATTTGAATATTATTTCTTGCTTTTTAGAGGCAGGTTTTTTGAAGTCGGTTTTTTTGTTTTTTAAACAATTTTTAATCTGTTGAAATCTGTGCGCACCTCACCATACATTCTCGAGTTGCCATGGATCACTGTCTATTGTCAATTTAATCACATTGTATGTTTAGAATTGATAGATTCAATCTTTTATTTTAAGGTGTAAACACGTGTTTAGTTAAACAGTGTTTAAATTTTTTTTTGTAATAACACGTATGATTTTAAAAAATAAATGTTTTTTTGGAATATTTTAAAAACCTGTAAGTAGGTAAGTAGATTTACAACTTTAATTAAATCGTTACCTACCTACTACATGAATAAAGCGTGCGTACTTATATACTTTTACTATGATGCGGTTCGGTCCGTCCTTTGCGCGTCGTTGGGGGTCTGGGACTGATCGTCGAAAGTTGTTTCGTCGATATCGATGGGCTATTTTGCCGGTAGGGTCGTTTCGCCGAGGGGCCGTTTGGCGAAGGACTTTTATCACCTATAACTAGTGCGTTTCTTTGAGCGCCGTGTTGTCGAAGAGCAAATAAAATAATCTCAATTTAAAAGATTTATTTAATAAAACAAAATTTTAAATAGTGACGCTAAATTACTTTTTTTTAAATAAACCACTACTAGCACTATTAAAAAAAGTATTTACTAGTCAACATTGATTTTTTTAAGATTTTAAATCTCTTTCGGTGGATTGGCGTTCGAGCGTGCTGTCGGTGATTTAGGTTTTCCGTCGGGTGGCTTTTCGGTGGGATGGCCCGTCTGTGGAATGGCCCATCAATGAAGTGAATCTTCGATGATATGGCATTCGAGAAATGGTTTTCGACGAAGTGACTTTCGGTGATCGGTCCTAGTCTTGAACTAATGATGTGCTATAACATTGTCGATATCATTATTAACGATTAAAATTAGCAATTTTAGACGAAATTAAAACTAATTTTTTTTTAATTTTTTTTTTTATTTGGCTTACTAAACTGTCTATGTTAACAATAACTTATTAAAAACTAACTTACTAGGATTTACCCTACTCGAAGTAAGCACAGCATGCATATACTAACAATTCGAAAATGTAGACTACCTAATTCTATTTTTAAATACTAAATTTAAACTTAAATAATACAATAAGTTTTAGATCGAAAAGTTAACTAATTACCTACAGAATTTAAGAAATAATATTTATTATTAGGAAAATACTTATTATTAGGAACTTAAGAAATTTACAGAGGACTCTTTACATGATGTACTTCAACCATCTTTCGGGATTAGGGGTATTTTTGTAACACGTTGTATAATAGTACTAACGTACTTTTTAGGATTCCGTAACCAGGGATTGAAATACCGTTAAAAAAATTACGATACAAAAAAATTACGTTAGAAATACCGAAAATACCGTTAAAACATTTTATCGGTAAAAGAGATTGTGACCTTTATGACCCGCTTCGCGGACACAAATGAAACAATGGTAGTTTTTAGACAATTTCACGTAGATTAAAGATATGTAGCTTATTTTTCATTAACTTATGGGAATGTTGAGAAAATGATCAAAATGTTTTAAATTTAGACAATACCTACTTAGGTTGAGAAAAATGTTTTTCTTTTAAAATTATTATAATAATATCACTGCATAATCATTATTTAATATTAATGATACAATTTAAGTATTAAGATTAAGTAACTAAGTAAGTACATGTTTAATTTTTATTCATATACAGGACGGATTTTTTTATGTGAACCTCGAGGGAAAGTACTCTAAATAAGGGAGTTTTTGCTCAAGAGAGACGTTACTTTATTTTGAAAAAGAAGCAAAACTGCTTTCAAAGATTTTTGAAAATCCGGAAACCGAACCGACACTGATTCAAAAAATTACACCCTGTACTGTTATGATACCAATCAATAAGGTCACTCGTAACAATTAAATCTTTCTAAGAAACATACTATCTTAAATTAAAGGAAGCTCATGAAACCTATCAGTTTTAACTAAAAATACAAGTTTTTTCATATAAAATATTTTCCAAGATATCTCAATATTCCGGTAGCCCACAATAATGAGCTTTCAGCCAGTACACCTAGACCTCATTAACTTTAAAATAAGGTATGATTCATCTATGTTTGCTGTAGGTAAGTTGTCCATAGTAAAGGTCCCAATATTCTTTACCGGTAAAAATAACGTTAAAATTATTGTACCGTTAAATATAGCGTTAAACCACAGTATATATACAGGGTGACATGGAAATTCGACCTATTCCTTGAAAGGGGTTATACTAGAGGTCATTTGCAACAAATTAAGCCCAGTGAACCAGGGGTCAAAACTGGATGGTTACCGAGCTGTAGCAGTTCTTCGATATTTAAGAAATTTTCCGACTTGTTACCAAAAACCATTAATTATAAATAAACTACTACACTCTAAACATTGAATTGATACTTTTCTGAAAGCTGAAAAATAAGTGATCAATTTAAAAAAAACGTTGGCCCAAAACATACATAATCACAGATATAAAAGGTCCTAAGTAGCAATAACTTTTATTTTCTGATATTTTTCCCGAAAATCGCCGTAAGTTATTGAAAAAAAGTTGTATGAAAGTTGGCGTACAAATTAGTAGAATAACTTACTAGACTCATTAGCTTCCCAAAAAGGTATAAATGTTATTAACTTTCCCAGCTGTTATAAATAAAATCAGCAAAAGGGCGCTCTAGGTCAAACTTTTAATTTTTATTTGTTAATTAAATTCAGCTCGAAAGGTACTGTGAATGAAAAATAAATGTAAATTGATAAAGTTTAATGCAAAAAAAAAACAGTAAACAATTACAAATCCTGTTCAAACTGTCTACCATTGTTGCGTATGCAAGCACGGAGCCTACGACGTACTTCGCTCACTGTCGCTCGCGTTGAAATTGAGGTTTTTATTTGTTCGGCAGCTGCCAAAATTCTCTGCCTCACATCTTCAACGGATGTCGCTGGTTGATTCTCGGGGTACACCAAGTCCTTCATGTAACCCCAGAGATAAATAAAAGAAAGGGCCCACCAGAGAAGATTTTCATTGAATGTTTGGATGGTGATCGGGCCTTTCTTCTTGCCCCAAAATTTGAATGGCATATCCTACGAAAACTTTCTAAGAGAGGAAGTGTATACGCTTTTGGAAGATGTGCCACTAGCTACCAGAAGAGACATGGTCTACCAGCACGATGGGTGCCCAGCTCACTTTTACCGAGGTGTGCGACAATTAGGGCATGCAATATCGGAAGGGTCTCAATTCCGGAACTGAGTTTCGATATTGGAGTCCAATATCGGAATTCCGGTACTAGTTCCGGTATTGGATTTTTTTTATTAATTTTTCTTTTCTCGGTTAAAATTACGTATCCAATGAGATAATCAAACAAGTCATGTTACGTTAATCAGTCTTTTATTTTACTGGAGGCTTAAGTTATTAAAAACACAATATTGTTAATCATCTGAAGACTCTAAAATTAAGACAAACAAAAACAAACATTAAACATTCATATTTGGCAATAAAGCTGAGATCAAATTAAACAATTAAAAAACAAAACAATAAACTTAAATCAAATCAACAACTAAGTATCAATCAGAGAATCAAACGAATCATGTTACGGTTACGTTAATCAGTCTTTTAATTTAGTAGTGACCTAAGTTATAAAAACACAATATTGTTTTTATAACTCCAATACTTGCGGGTTAGCTTAAAATCTAGCCCGAATAAGAAATACATGTTATTAAAAATAATCATTTAATATGACTCTCGGGATACCCTCTATTCTATAGCTTAATTTCAAATAAAAGAACACGTGCACGAAACGAGATCATATTTTTTGTTTCCTACTTCTCGATAAGCAATACATTTAAGAAACAGTCTTACAATTTTGATAATAATTGTATATTCCATTTCATAAATTAAAAATTTGACATTTTCTCCATTCGTGAAATGGCAAATTGGCGGGCGACATAACAATTAGCCTAATCTGGCAGCAAAGTACTAATAAGTCTGTCTATTTGACGTGCGGGGATGCGGATGATTGAGGGCCAGTGTGGGATGAGTGTTTATGTGTGTGTTCGCAAAGCAAAACAAATATAAAAATGTCACTTAGTGATATCTATCAATATCGGAATTACGATATGGTCTCTCAATTCCGGAATTGAAATATCGGATAAAATCTCTCCGAGATTCCGGAGTTACGAGATTCCGGAATCTCGGAATGCATGCCCTAGCCGACAATGGCTGGACGTGAATTATCCGCTGAGGTGGATCGGTCGAGGTGGCCCGACGCCATGGCCGGCGAGAAGTCCAGATTTAATGCCATGCAACTTTTATCTCTGGGGTCACATGAAGGACTTGGTGTACCCTGCGAATCAACCAGCGACATCCGTTGAAGAGTTGAGGCAGAGAATTTTGGCAGCTGCATTTATTTTTTATTCACAGTGTAAGTAGAGTAACACTGTTATCTTTCGAGCTGAATTTAATTAACAAATAAAAATTAAAAGTTTGACCTAGAGCGCCCTTTTGCTGATTTTATTTATAACAGCTGGGAAAGTTAATAACATTTATACCTTTTTGGGAAGCTAATGAGTCCAGTAAGTTATTCTACTAATTTGTACACCAACTTTCATACAACTTTTTTTCAATAACTTACGGCGATTTTCGGGAAAAATATCAGAAAATAAAAGTTATTGCTACTTAGGACCTTTTATATCTGTGATTATGTATGTTTTGGGCCAACGTTTTTTTTTAAATTGATCACTTATTTTTCAGCTTTCAGAAAAGTATCAATTCAATGTTTAGAGTGTAGTAGTTTATTCATAATTAATGATTTTTGGTAACAAGTCGGAAAATTTCTTAAATATCGAAGAACTGCTACAGCTCGGTAACCATCCAGTTTTGACCCCTGGTTCACTGGGCTTAATTTGTTGCAAATGACCTCTAGTATAACCGCTTTCAAGGAATAGGTCGAATTTCCATGTCACCCTGTATATAAGTTTTTTCAAACAGTATAGGAGCTCCATGGGAACGGTCGAATTTGACGGCTGACGTCACTCTAAGGCCCGTATTACAGAACGAGACTCAAGCCTTGATCTCTACTTAAAACTAGTTTTGAGTCGAGTATTAATTCTAGAACTGTGCTTGAGCAGAGATTCAACAAACTAAACTCAAACTCAGATCATGCTAATTTTAAAACGATGGTTGAGTACGCGATTCAGATTAAGCATATTTTAGAACGATGCTTGACTGCGTAGGTTAGGTTTACGTTTTCGCTAGTGTTGCCAGGGTTTTATTTCTATTAGTTAAGGTTAAATTTAGGGCTAGGGGTGGATGGGAGGGAGAGAGGGGACCTCTCGCCACCTAAGCATTTTGTGCGGAAATGCATAGTTTTTTGTTTAATTGAATTTTGAAATTTTACAAATCGTAACCTCAAAATGTATGAAAAAAACACATTTAAGGGGGGCGAGCGAGGGGAAAAGAATAGAGTAGAGGGGAGTCCCCCTTCTCTAATCCACTCTTTTCCCCTCGATCGCCCCTTAAATGATTTTTTTTAGGCTTTCTCATACATTTTGAGGTTAAGTCAGGTAAAATTTCAAAATTCATTTTGAAAAATAAAAATGCTTTGATAGGGGGTAGGGGGCCCTCCCAACCATCAGCTCCCTTAAATTAGACCTTAACAAAATGTAAATATGAGTCCAAATCAATGCTCAAGCGTGGTCTCGACCATATTTACGTAAACAGAGATCAAATTCTTTCTGAGCAGAGATTTTAGTTCTAAAATTAGTCGAGCATTACTCGAGTATCGTTTGAAAATTAGCATGATCTGAGTTGAGTTTAGTTTGCTGAATTGATGAGGTCGAGTTCATCATATTCCGTTTTACGAAAAACTTACTGCAGTGACAAAACATCCTATTATAATCTTCGCAATATTTCAATAATTCTAAGCACAATTACCTTATTTATTAAAATTAACGTGTAATTGGTCAATGCCACTCATAAAAATATATAAAGCACATTGCGACGCAACATTTACTTTGCCTAATTATGCGTAAAATGAAACTCATTCTGCTAAAAACTAATTTCGTAATAGGAAACAGACTATATCCATAGATAGACGCAAATCTCTATTTAAGTAGAGATCAGCTGAGTCTCGACTCGAAATTTGTTTTGGAATCAACAGGGTGCTCGAGACTAGATTCAGTAATTAAGTAGAGATCAGGTGATTAGAGTTCAAGCAGTGCTTGAGTCTCATTCTATAATACCGGCCTAAGAGCTCTAAGCAAATTTTTAAACTTTTAAATTTTATGCATTCACAATGCTATTTTTATATTAAGATTATTAATATAATTGAAAAATATTAGAAAAAATCGACTCACCCGTAGCAGCTCAGACGGGGCTCGAACCCGCACCCTTAGGATTCCGGCCCAATGCACTAACCAGTTATGCTACCGAGTCGCTAGTTCGCAGTACTTTAGTCGGGGTATTGTCACATCGCGTGGATTAGTTCACCGAGTCTCAAATTTTGCATGGGGGTTCCTTTTAGGGTGTAGGTGCTCACTAAGACGGGATTTTGCGAAATTCAATCCCTAAGGGGGTGAAACAGGGTGGCAAAGTTTGTATGGGAGAAAGCGATTCCTTGGCCCGATTGACTTGAAATTTGGCATAGACATTCTTTCACAAAATAAATGAAACACGTGTTTCGTATTTTTTTGAAATGTATCCCCTAACAGGGTTAAAAAGGGGTAGAAAGCTATTTTTAGGGTTATTGATTTCGATATCGGAATTAAAACTTCTTATTGCATTTGAATGATTAAGAAAAATAAATGTCAGTTGTCATGTTGTCACCTCCCCTGAGAGTATAATTATGTTCCTTGGTTCACCACAGAGAAAGCAATAAGTTGTCACCGGGAGTTTTTGGCGCCATTTCGCCGAATTCAGTTCGGTTGCTTTCATTCACATCCATCAATCTTTTCATACATGCCCTGCGGTTTTTGCCACTGCGTACACCAGCCTTTTTTATAATAACCTACCTCTATTTGGTCCGCGTAGGTTTTTCTGGGACGCTAATTTTTACGCGGCAAAGGCCGCGGACGGAAAGCAAGTACTATTTGTACATTACAGCCGTGAACGGGAAGCTAGCGATTGCATTGTCGAGGATGGTTTGAAGCCCGAGCCGCAGGCGAGGGCTTTAATCATTCGAGGCAATGCAAGTAGCTTCCAGAACAAGGCTTGTATAGTGCTTTTCTCAAGAAATGCGAGGAAATAAAAAACTTTTCAATTGAAACTTAATTAAATTTAATTAATATTAAAATTTATATTATTCATGTTCGGGCATTTTCGCCGAAAAGCAAAATGAGATTTATCATAGACAAATCCTCTGAGTAATCTTGAATTACGTGCAGCGCCATCTACCGCCGAGAAGCAAAAACCCATCTCATTTCGCTTCTCGGCGGTAGATGGCGCTGTACATAATTCAAGATTACTTAGAGGATTTGTCTGATAAATCTGGTACAATACAATGTAATATTTATTTATTCTTATAGTTATATACTCTGTGCGCACCATTTTTTTTTATTGTATCGTTATTATAGTACCTATTAAATAATTTTACCTTTATAATATTAAAACTGTCTTGTCGTTGGCTTGCGTGCCAGAAAAAAGGAACTAAAGTTATGGCTGTATGGTGCAAATGTGCCTTTGCTTTTTTGTTTTTGTGAACAGCTAAAACAAAAAAAAGAAGTTGCCGCAGACCACCCAGATCATCTTCGCGCTGTACCTACTTCCCGCACTGGTGCTGGTGCGGGAAGTAAGTATTGAAATTCATTCCTGGCCTGAATTTTAAATTTAGAATGTGATGAACCAGACCCTCTCGGAAATGTGGAACGCCCCGCATTCCTTTTTCAAATGGAATGATAAGATTTCAGAGCATAAGTGAGAAAAATAAATTTATTTGGCGTTTGACACCACTCCCTCTAAATCGGGAACCAATGCTGCTAAAACATTGTATTATACCTCGTTTTATTCCTCAATGTATCAAAATTCATATGAACTCAGATTATTTTGCCACAACTCCACTCAATTTTCTTAAAAACTAGTACAAATAATGATTTTTGGGCAAAAAATTTTTTTTGGTGAAATGTCTGTAGGCATATTTCAGAAACTACAGCTCACATCGAAACAATTGACGTGTCGCCGGGTCGGATATTTTATAACAATTATATCATACGTTGACAGCTTTCTCCTATCTTCAACCATTTCTGAGATAAATGGGAAAAACTTAAACCAGGGAGACGTTTGAGGGAGGAGGGGGAAGCGGACACGAGATCTACGGGGAACTTTCCAGATATGTTCAGGGGGTCCTAAGGAACACTTTAAAAAACAAAAACCTTACCACCGGAATTAGTCCTAGGTATCGCGAAATTTTTATCTAAAAGTATTGGGCTAAAAATTACATCGTGATACAAATTAAGAGCTAATTAGATCATCCTAAATATCGGACCCGATATGAAGTCGCTCCTAAATTCAGAGCAGTGTAATTGCATTCAGGAAGCTAGGATCCGATTTAGGATCCTAATTAGGATAGAAATTGTCTCCGACATAACGGATGCTAAATCGGAAGCACTTAGGACAGTGTAATCGCATTCAGGACGCTCGGCTCCGACACAGTAGTACCACAGCATAAAGAGTACAGTCAGTCAACGCCTTTTATGTTGGCGAAAAAAAATCCGCCGCGCCGTTCGTCTAGATAGACAGTTGGCGCAACGACTAAAAGTATATAAGGGTTGTCACTCTGTGATTTGCTTTTTTTTGACCTACATCAATATAAAAAACAAAAAACCGACTTCAAAAAACCTGCCACTAAAAAGCAAGAAATAATATATAAATCATTAGCTACGCATTATCATTGTTATAATAAAACACGTCTATTAAAGTCGGGTGGGGCTGGAGTACCTACAACTTCCTTTTTTTATTCTAAAAGCCCCACCCGACTTCAATAGACGTGTTTTATTATAACAATGATATGATAATGCGTATCTAATGATTTATATATTATTTCTTGCTATTTAGAGGCAGGTTTTTTTAAGTCGGTTTTTTTGTTTTTTAAACAATTTTTTATTTTTTTATTTTTAGTGTAAGTTAAGTACCTTCTGTATTAGGTAGTGTAGGTATATTATTTAGGTAGTAAAATCGGCTCAGCCAAACGTGAGATAATCGCGGAGAAACATACATACATATACAAACTGAATAGGTACCTCCTTTTTTTAAAGTCTGTTAAAAAGACTACACAAAGGTATCCCTTTCCCAACAAAAACAATCATCTAATTCGGTTCATAAATAACAAAGTCGTCAAGGTAGTTGATGTAAAGTCATAGTATTTTCGGGATTACTTGAAAACTACTGAACCGATTTGAAAAATAAATAAATGGGACCATCTCGCAAGAAAACTCAATCGAACAAAAAAAGAATCATCAAAATCAGTCCATAAATGTCGAAGATACGCGCGAATAACGATAAAAAAAGGTATACAATCGAATTGAGAACCTCCTCCTTTTGATGAAGTCGGTTAAAAACTAGTTCAGATTAGCGTTGAAAATGACACGTACCTACTACCTACCTAGCTACCTACATAGACCTCCTATTTACCTAGCTATGTTTTTTTACGGCTTCAAGAACATTCGTTTAACGACTGTATGATCGTAAAGCTGTGATATCGGATCCGACATTCAGGACGGTCTAATTGGCGACTGAATTTCTCGTCCTAAATCGGACACTAAATTCCGGATCCGAAATTCAGGAAGGTGTAATAAGCGCTTTACAGCACTGCTGCCGAGCTCGGAATGAAATCTCATATAAACCTATTAGTGGTCATCTTACGAGCTCAAAATAAATGGAATACCGCAAATCGATGCACAGCATAGCCGTTTGGTACACGTATACCTACTTGAGGTCGAAATAAAATTTTGGACCCGCAGTTCTTAAAAATTCTTTCCTTAGGATAGGAGAGAAGTTATGGTGTCATCTTTTTTTTGTATGGGGAAAAAAAGTTTTTTTTTCTAAAACCTATTGTGTATCGTTTCGAATGAAAGGGCTTGATGAGCCGGTTCTAAAAATATATTACATCATTATATTTCAACCACTTGTCTTAAATTAAACAAATACAAATATATTTATTTCCAAAAAACATAAAAAATTTCAAGGCTTAAAGTTATCTAGCCTCCACACTAGGCTAAGCCTGTCCTGTGGAGGTTAGGGGTCGTTTACCATTTACACATTTTAATGTCGGCACACTTAGTTTACAAACAATTCAATTCTATTTACATAAAGGAAGCGCTGTAGTAGATGAAGTGAAGTGTGGTTTGGTGTGAATTACTTGTCAATTTTTAGCAAGTTCTCTGTTTCCAGTAAGCTTCAAGAGCAATCCTGGCAAAATGGCTTTTATTTCCTGGACAGACTTGGTTTTGAGTTTGAAGCAGTTTACTACCTTGTTATATATGTGGGGGAAAAGGTGAGGTCTGAAACGGTGGACAAAAGCGGTTTTCGATGGAAGGATTGGAACTTTGAAAACTCTCTTTTCCAACATGGAACTGAAAACCAAAAAAACATTTTCAAAACATACCAAGTTTGGGCTCCTTCAGATCCGATGTGGTTAAATATTTTTTTGTAAAATATACCTTAAAAGATATATATTATCCTCATATCAAATAACAAGAAAGCACTTTTGAAAATATTTAATTTAGTATTTTTTTTAATTTTTCACGATTACCAAGCTTTTACAAAGTGAAAAATATATAATTAAAAAAATGTTTGTTCTGAAATCTATCGTGTGTGATATTGAATGAAAGGGGTTTTCTGAGCTGTTCCTAAAAATATATCACATAATTACATTTCAGCACTTGTTTTAAATTACACCAAAAATCCCATACAAACGTGAGTTTGAGAAAAAAAATTAAATAGTAGTTTGTTACACAAGGGACGTAAGAGAGCTATTACAGAACAAGAGCCAATTTGGCGCCCATGCGAGCGCAGCTCGCAAAGGGCGCTAATGCATTGAGGGTGTAATAGCTACTTACAACCGAGGTAAGCATACTACTTTACATCATCCATGCGAGGTAAATAAAACATTTGTATTGGTATGACAAAATGAATTTTTCATTAGAGAGAAAATATTTATAAAAAAAATATTTTTACCATCGCCACTCAAAAAAGTGCGTCTTATTCATTGATAACAGTGAATAAAACGCGTTTTTATTCACCGAGTGAATAAAAATATTTTGAATTTGGAACAAGCGCGCATCGTATGAATTGGGTACAAAAAAATAAAAGGTGCTGAAAGTATGAAGCTATTACATAGATAAAGATATAGTTCTACAATTAAATGACAAAAATAATCCCGCCAATTTTATTTAGGTTCTTTTTAGTGTCTTATCTTTGGGTTCTTTTCTAAAAAATATCCCGCTAAATCAATTAGGTCCTTTTTAGTGTCTTATATTTGGGTTCTTTTTTATATATTTGAGGGAGATTAGTTGTTCAGTCTTGCATCAGTCCATACCATCAGTCTGGTACGATCTTCAGTCTGTAAAAATTCAAAGTCTATACAAACTGATGAAGTGGACTGATGCCAGACTGATCATGTAGTTTCCCTCTTAGTTAGCTCGGTGGCGCAGTGGTTTAGCGCCTGGCCCAGCGATTGCGGAAGTTAAGCAACGTTCGCAAGGGTCGGTCATGGGATGGGTGACCAAAAATGTATTATCTGGAGCTCCTCCGTGCTTCAGAAGGCGCGTTAAGCCGTTGGTCCCGGCTGCATTTGCAGTCATTAACACCCACCAATCCGCATTGGGCCCGCGTGGTGGGTTATGGCCCGTCCTCCTTACCACCCATAAGGAAGGCCTGTGCCCTGCTGATGGACAACTATAAATACTATAGGTACCTACTGCTATTTTTTTTTCTCGCAGTCAATGGTAAAAAGTAGAGTACACAACTCGTGAAAAAAAAATTCATCTCGGTCCTTTGTATCCCTCGCTTCGCTCAGGATTCTACTTTTGAATCCCTCGCTACGCTCGGGATTCAACTCTAGAATCCTTCGCTGCTCTCGGGATCCAACTTAGTCCCTCGAACTAAATTTCCTCTTTTTTCACTTGTTGTATAATCTACTATTATTTTAATAGTTACATATTATTGAAAGGCAGTGATACTGGTTGGCCAGGCATGTGCACTGTTTAGATAGAACGTTCCATTTTCAAATCACTTTACAAGTCAAGCATAGGGTGAATGCTTTAATTATAAAGTACAGTTTACCATTCAAGCTATGCAAATTAGTGAACCAATTTCTTTTCTTATTAAAATGATGAAACTTTTTACTGAAAAAAAAAATGCTAACAGCAATAACATTTATACCTTTTTGGAAAGCTAATGAATCTAGTAAGTTATTTTACTAATTTGTACGCCAACTTTTTTTTTACACAGGTCATGTAATGTCCATAACAAAAATTTTACGTCAGTGGACATATTTAATTGTACTCCTCCTCAGTGGAAAAAAAACATCCATGAGCTGATTAGCAGCGATAATAATAGTGGTAGGTAGGTAGTTTATAAATAATGGTCATTTTAAATAATTTAACATTAACTTTTTTTTTTTAAATTAACTCAGTTTTTTGTTTTACCAATTTTTAGCTCAATTGTTTTAATTTTCTCCTTTTGCGCCCGTTATTGGATAAATTTAGGTACTTTGTGTGTGTTATGTAACAGTGGAAACTTTGCTGATATATGCGTTAAAATGTAAGTTAAGTTTATATAAGTCTTTTAAAACATTGTATGTTTCCCTAATAATAATAAAATAAAATAAAAAAAATAAAATAAAACTTTCATACAACTGGTTTTCAATAACTTACGGCGATTTTCGGGAAAGATTGTATGTTTCAGGTCAGCGTTTTTTTTAAACTGATCACTTATTTTGCAGCTTTTAGAAAAGTATCAATTCATTGTTCAGAGTGGAGTAGTTTATTCATAACTTATGGTAACAAGTCAGAAAATTTCTCAAAAATCGAAGAACCATTACATCTCAGCACAGAATAGATAATAGTACTAGCGTACAGAAGTTGCACTCCGCAAAATCGTTTAAATAAATTGCGACTCTTGCTCCGACACAATAAAGCAGAATTCAGGTCGCACAGCGCTCCCTTCGCTCCAAAACATTCACTTAGTAGTTGCCTCTCTTTCTATCGCGTAGGTCTTATCTTTTCTGATGTATGAAATTTGTTCTCTCAGAGGACGCCGAGTGCTTCAGACTCGCGCGCGGAGTGACAGAGCCCTGATCTCAGTAACCATCCAGTTTTGACCCCTGGTTCACTGGGCTTAATTTGTTGCTAATGACCTCTAGTATAACCCCATTCAAGGAATAGGTCGAATTTCCATGTCACCCTGTATAAACATGTTTATTCATTCATATGAGATCAATGACATTATTTTAAGAATAAATCAACATTAATTGAACCAATGTTATAGGTAAAGGTAAGACAATATTATAAGTATTACTTCTTGTATTTACTTTAGTCTGGTTTGAAACTAACATTTATTTACTAGCTGATGCCCTGCAATTTCGTACGCGTGGACTGTATGACTCCGGCGGCGTATGCATATAAATATGAACTAATGTAGTTACATAAGAGCGAAATGTTCAGTGACGGAAGGGAATTTCTTTATAAACTATGTTCGGAGTCTTTCCTTCAGGAACCAATATGAAAAGACCTGGAGCGTTACTACTCCTGGAAAAAGCCACATAAAGTTGGCCATGCTAAAAACAACCAGTCCATAGATCGACACCACCCGTATTTAGGCAAGTCGATATCAAAAATTAGGCCCAAACTGTTACCTCCTTCACCAAGTGGAGGTACTCCCAGCTTATGTTATTATATTATGCTAAACATCTTTAACCTGGGGTGGAATTGATTGCGTAAGGTAATCGTATTCATTGGACAGTTCATATCGTATTCCATCGGCTGCAATTTGATTGGGATGGCATATATTTTGATACAATATGAACAGTCAAATGAATACGATTGACCTTACGCAATCACCTAGCTGATCTCATAGATTTCCACATCATATGATCTTCGATTTTTTGTAAACTCATGTTTATGCAAATAAATTAAACTTTGTTCTTTCTGCATCAGGTATTCCAGATCTTCGATTTTATACCGCAAAAAAATTCTCAACTTATTTATTAGTGTCTAATTTTTTTTAACAAAATCAGATTAACGTTAATAACCACATTAGTCAAAGATTGTGTCGCAGCTATTAGCGCCCGCCTCGAACAGTTAAACACAAAATAAAACTGAATCTGCAGGCTTACGCAACAGCACCATCGCGATCGTTTCGTGATCGTCAATTTGACATTACAACGTTAACGACGACCACAGCTTTCCAATACATGAGTGTCGTTATTTCTTTATTTCTATCGTTATTTCACATGCTAGTGCCCGTGTGCGTGGTTCTAAAAAATATCATAGTTTCGTTTATGGTTCATGTAGGGTAACCACGTAAGTGGCACTCAGAGTACCTGTATTTATTAGTCTTTGAAAATAGGTCCTCGGCTATTTTTCTTTTCGAATAATTTGCATAAAGTTCAAAAATATTCTCCTCTTTGCGTTCAAATATTTATTTCTCACTAAGTATATCGCAATACCTATAAAGTGTTTTTGAGCTAACAAATTACGAAATACTCTATATAATCTGAAAAAATAAGTGTTATAGGTATATAAGTCGTTTTACACATTTTAATTAAAATGTGTAGGAAAACTTTCCATTCGATACTTCTTATAAAAAATTAATACTCGCTTAAAATTTAAAGTATCGTATTTTTCATAGTCACCCTATATTTTTGACTTACAAGATTACTCTAACTCTATGGTAATGACAAAGCCAAGACAAAACACACCATTCACGCAACGACATAAAGAGCTACAACCAAATGGATTGTCGTAAACTTTAATCTTTAAGCCGAAACAATGCAAATATTCGCCTCGGCCCACATACGTGAGTCCATCAATGCCTAGTTGCGGCCAAGGCTTGTATAGTACTTTTCTCAAATAATGCGCGGAAATTCAAACCAAGAAGGTTTTTTTAACTTTTAATTTTTATTTAAAATTAAAGCAAAAAATTGAAAAAAGGAGAAAGGAGCCAGTTTCTTTATTTTTTTGGAATGTGCACATCAAGGCCTTTCATTTGATAAATTGATACCCATGTTGAAAAAAAATTTTTTTTCTAGTTTTTTCGTTTTTTATTTTTTTTTCCAGTTTTTTGGAATGTACTCATCAAGGCCTTTCATTTGATACCCATATACCTAATATTAAAAAAAAAGTTTTTTTTCTTTTTTTTTTTTCTTTTTTTTTTCATTTTTTGGAATGTGCTCATCAAGACCTTTCATTTGATACCCATATACCTAGGTATTAAAAAAAAAGGTTTTTTTTTTTCGTTTTTTTTTTTCATATTTTTGGAATGTACTCATCAAGACCTTTCATTTGATACCCATATACCTAGGTATTAAAAAAAAAGATTTTTTTTCTTTTTTTTTGGTTTTTTTTTTCATATTTTTGGAATGTGCTCATCAAGACCTTTCATTTGATACCCATATATACCTAGGTATTAAAAAAAAAGTTTTTTTTTCTTTTTTTTTTTTGGTTTTTTTTTCATATTTTTGGAATGTGCTCATCAAGACCTTTCATTTGATACCCATATACCTAGGTATTAAAAAAAAAGTTTTTTTTTCTTTTTTTTTCGTTTTTTTTTCATATTTTTGGAATGTACTCATCAAGACCTTTCATTTGATACCCATATACCTAGGTATTAAAAAAAAGGTTTTTTTTTCTTTTTTTTTTCCTTTTTTTCATAATTTTGGAATGTGCTCATCAAGGCCTTTCATTTGATACCCATATACCTAATATTAAAAAAAAAAATTGGATTGTGCTCGCTCATCAAGGCCTTTCATTTGATTCATTTGATTCATTAAAAAGTTCGCTCCATTTCTGAATTACACGTGCGTAATGAGTTTTAATAGAAACATTGCCGGTCAGACGCCGGCAATTTTTGTATGAAAATCCATTATTACACGTTAGTAATGGATTCTCATACTAAGATTGCCGGCGCGGTTTAGGTCAGTCCGTAAACTCCGATTTAGCACGAAGAAGGTTGTCAAAATAATGATCGAATTTCCAAGCATGTTTGAGAAAAGAAATATATGTAGCTTACTTCCGCAAACAAAATATGCAAGATGCACCGCCCGCCCGCCCGCAAAAATATGCAGCACACCACAAAATATAAGTGCACAATACCTGCATTTAGCAAGACAGCAACACACCTTGCACCTTCACCAATTAGGCTACTCTACACGTGTTTCGTCCCAACCCGGAGCATCCTCAGGAGTTAGATCGTGCGTAAACCAACACCGAATGTGTTGGTATTTCTAATGTATTTCTTTTTTCAAAATGGTTTGGGACTTCCGCCAAGTGACGCCTTATTCAATCAAATAAATGCAAATATTGTTTTAAATCAAAGGAACCATATTACATTAAATATAGAGACATTCATTATATTCTGAAAAATGTCGTAGCGTGTATGTCTACTTAAAACTTCGTGGCCTCCTCCGTCATAGACAACATGTGGGAGTGGTCAGTCGCAAGTGCTTACGCAAATGCACAATTTTGACAACGATTTCGTAAAAGATCACGAATTCCACAGATAATAAATACCACTATCCAAAACCTTGTAGTTATCGTCAAAATGTTACCCTTATTGCGTATTTTTCCTTCAATGTATGGTATTCATTCATGACTTGGGGGTTTTTATTAATTAATTAGGGAATTTTGCAGTTCATTTCGTACTTTTCCCTTAAGGTGGCTACCCCACCGAAAATGGCGCCCTCAGAAGTTTTTATTTATTAAGTTATTAATAGAAAAAGATTTAAATAATGTTTAACGTGGAAGCTTTAGGGCCCATGTTCTAGTATTTTTAGAAGGTATCACTACATTCCCTCATAGTCATTCGCAGAAGTAGATAGCAGATATGTAAAAAACGGCCACTTTTAGCAGTTTAAGCAGTTAATTATACCCTCTAAAATTACTAGACTGTGGGCCCTAAATAAAAATTCCACGTAAAACATTATTAAAATCGTGTATTAGAATTATAATATGAAATAAAATTCACCACGGCGGCGCCACTTTCGCTCAGGGTGCCACCTTAATGTATGGTATTCATTAATAACTTGGGGGTTTTTATACAATAGGGAATTTTGAATTTTGACAAACAGGAATATCAACATTATAGGTACCTACATAATAGATACCTTAATATTATAATACTAATAATAGGCATATTTTGTCACCGTTCGGCCTTTTACCAATGATATCAATTATTTTAACATTTTAGTGTTCAGAATATCTCAAGCTCTCCTGTAAAATATGTCTGGAATAAGATACAAGTATCTAAGATAATTTGGTTTAAGGCAGCCGAGCAGCATACCTTTTTTATTTTTAAATTTGAGATTTAGGATTCTCAATGTTTTTATACAATACTAAATAACATACCTAAGTACTATCCCAGCAAATTATACCACACAGATTTGTAATGAAACGTTTTATTCATGTAATACAAAATTTTATTGATATAAACTACTTTCTTTCAAAAAAATTCACAATGTACCTCTTCAATACCTTGTATTGTACTTATACAAGATTTTTGGTATACATTTTTCAAGAGTTTCTTCTTCGGCGCTATTAAAATCACTTTTTCGTAGGATTATGCGATTTAATTGATAAATTATACGTAGGTATACCGCTTTGGAGCATAAATCTTTTGTATCTATATTAATTGATACTTTTTTTAGTAATAAATTGTTTTTTCCTGTCTCTGCATTTGTAAGCGCTTTAATCACAAATCATTCTCATAAATTTTCGAGCTGAAACAACAAACATATAATTAAAACTTTACTTAAATAATAATTTTCAAAACTTGTTTGAAGCTGACATTTGCACCTGGTTGACACCAAATTGTCACTTTTGCGATGCAAAGACAAAAAGTCTATGTGGTCGTTCGTCGTTATCTTTACTTTGCGAATGTGCCTTTGCGTACCAATTTGACAGGCGGTGTCAGTTATTCATAGTGAAATAAAAATTCGCGGTATAAGATCTTAGTTGCTAGATAGAGCAACGAAAAACGCCGATAGAAAGCTTGACTCGCTGACTATATCTTACACTGTTTTACGATCACGATCACGACGGTCGTCAAATTGTGCTGTTGCGTAAGCCTGCTGATTCTAAAAGGTTACTACTATTATGTAAAACAAAGTGCGTGTGATTGTGTATGTGTGTGTGTGTGTGTAAAGTGTGGTGAAATGTTATTCGTATTGATAAACAAGAGACTTGACATCTTCATATTTTAGGCTAAAAAGCCACTCATACAAAACTTTCTAATCAATTTAATTTGCATGTCGGGAATCCGGCGAGATATGTGTACCAGTTTAAATCTTTTGTCATCTTAAAAACCATGTTTCATGCAATAAATATCTTTATCTTTATCTTTCTTACACTCGCGTTGAGATAAGCTGTAAATATGTAATTTATAGTTAACTAGCTTTTGCCCGCGATTTCGTCCGCGTGGATATTAGAGAAAATCCTTGGGAACCTTCAACCAGGATCCGACCGGCCATTCTTACGCGATTAGGCGGGTCCCCAGGTCCCCACCAAGTTCGCTGCTTGAGACATGTGCCGCGTGTGGCGGACCTCGCGGTAACGGGATCGAGAACGGGAAGCCTTGTGCTTCCCGTTCTCGATCCCGTTACCGCTCCCGCTCCCGGTCCCTGTCCCCGTCCCCTGGATGTGCATGTCCAGGTCCAATCATGTCCATCGTCTTGGACTTCAAAATAAATGTCATTTTCGCAATCACCATCCCATGAAACCTCAAGAACGACATCCATATTGATTTTTATTTTTACTCACCCCATTTACCCCTAAGTGGTTGATTTTCAAAATTACAAAATAAATGTTTGCCTATTTATTTTTAGATGTGTTCCTACGAAGTTTAAAGTTGTAATGTCTATTTTATATTATTTTTCCTTACAAAATTTGAACCCCATTTTCACCCCTTTAGGGGTCAAATCATGTCCACCGTGTTGGACTTCAAAATAAATGTCATTTTCATCCCCATAGGGGTTGAAATACTAACAATAACAATATACGTTGCGTTAGATTTCCATCCATAAGCCTTAATTATAAATTTAGCAATTTTTACTTCGAAAATAAAGGATTTTCTTCAATACACAACTTTATCCCCCTTTTGACCCCTTTGGGGGTAGAATTTTGAAAAACGCTGAGACCCGTATTTATTAATTTTCAATGGTCAGCCTAAACACAAAATTTGAAGATCCTAGCTTCAAAACTGTGGGACTTTCATACAAACACAGTATAAGGTATCTGTGTGCAAAATTTCAAGTCTCTAGGTCCAGCGGTTTGGGCTGTGCGTTGATAGATCAGTCAGTCGTTCAGTTCACGATTTTATATATTTAGATTTTATTATATAGGATTGCGCTAAGGTATAAATAATGTTGTCCTGCCAGCTTGGTTGAACAAGTCTAGACATTTCTAGTATTTAAAGCTAACTCGGGATCGAAGGACGGATAGAGCATTGCTATCGCTTTGAGATAGGCGGTCTAGCTGCCGGGCGTATAGAGAGGTGGGTTTCCGAGACGGGCCGCAGACTTCTTGGAGTCTCCTTTATGAACATACGAACAGTAAATAAAAATAATATTTATTTTGTATGAAAGTAAAATCTAACGAATTATCAAAAGTCGTAGAACAAAATTTATGATGTTGGTAATCTACTCCTGCGAGGTTGTTGGTGTTTTACAAATAACCCTGTATACATAAAGAACTGTATACTTATTTCAATAAACATTCCCAAATTTTGAGAAGTAGCCCAAGTGAGTAATAGCCCTAATCAGAAGTAGCCAAAATGAGAAGTGGCCATAATGAGAAGTAGTCCATTAGCGAGTCGGTTGCCATAATGAGAATTAACCCTAATGCGCCTAAACCCTATAAATCTCTCGAAATCTGTTTTACCTTACCATTTGTTGCTTACATAAAGGAATGTCAACGTTTAAAACTATTATATCACGCTGCTAACTCCGAAGCTATTAGCGCTGGATTGTTGAATGTCAATTGGCTGAATGAGTTAAATGATCTAAATACTGAACAATGTACATCTTTCTTATATAAAGTATTAAATGAACTAATCAACAAACACATTCCCAAAAAGTTAGTTGCCTCGCAGTCTACCATCCTCCTTGGTACTTTCGAGCTTTACTTAAATTAAAAAATGAAAGCGCATGCTATGTGGAAAAAATATAGTTGTGACCTTGATTATCAAGAGTTTTCTCGCCTGCGAACGAAAGAGAAAGAACTCGAAAAGAATGTTACACTAAAGAGCTAATTAGATCATCCTAAATATCGGACCCGATATGAAGTCGCTCCTAAATTCAGAGCAGTGTAATTGCATTCAGGAAGCTAGGATCCGATTTAGGATCCTTAATTAGGATAGAAATTGTCTCCGACATAACGGATGCTAAATCGGAAGCACTTAGGACAGTGTAATCGCATTCAGGACGCTCGGCTCCGACACAGTAGTACCACAGCATAAAGAGTACAGTCAGTCAACGCCTTTTATGTTGGCGAAAAAAAATCCGCCGCGCCGTTCGTCAAGATAGACAGTTGGCGCAACGACTAAAAGTATATTTTTTTTTACCTACATCAATATAAAAAACAAAAAAACCGACTTCAAAAAACCTGCCTCTAAAAAGCAAGAAATACTATATAAATCATTAGCTACGCATTATCATTGTTATAATAAAACACGTCTATTAAAGTCGGGTGGGGCTGGAGTACCTACAACTTCCTTTTTTTATTCTAAAAGCCCCACCCGACTTCAATAGACGTGTTTTATTATAACAATGATATGATAATGCGTATCTAATGATTTATTATATTATTTCTTGCTATTTAGAGGCAGGTTTTTTGAAGTCGGTTTTTGTTTTTTTAAACAATTTTTTATTTTTTTTATTTTTAGTGTAAGTACCTACCTTCTGTATTAGGTAGTGTAGGTATATTATTTAGGTAGTAAAATCGGCTCAGTCAAACGTGAGATAATCGCGGAGAAACATACATACATATACAAACTGAATACCTCCTTTTTTTGAAGTCTGTTAAAAAGACTACACAAAGGTATCCCATTCCCAACAAAAACAATCATCTAATTCGGTTCATAAATAACAAAGTCGTCAAGGTAGTTGATGTAAAGTCATAGTATTTTCGGGATTACTTGAAAACTACTGAACCGATTTAAAAAAAAAATAAATGGGACCATCTCGCAAGAAAACTCAATCAAACAAAAAAAGAATCATCAAAATCAGTCCATAAATGTCGAAGATACGCGTGAATAACGATAAAAAAAAAGTATACAATCGAATTGAGAACCTCCTCCTTTTGATGAAGTCGGTTAAAAACTAGTTCAGATTAGCGTTGAAAATGACACGTACCTACTACCTACCTACATATACCTCCTATTTACCTAGCTATGTATTTTTACGGCTACAAGAACATTCGTTTGACAACTGTATGATCGTAAAGCTGTGATATCGGATCCGACATTCAGGACGGTCTAATTGGCGACTGAATTTCTCGTCCTAAATCGGACACTAAATTCCGGATCCGAAATTCAGGAAGGTGTAATAAGCGCTTAACTATATTAAATTTTCTGAGAAGAAAATTGCAACGTCCCCACGATACTTTTGGTCATTCATAAAGTCAAAGTTGGCAAGTCAAGTAATATTCCAGCCTGCATGAATTACAATGATGAGTCATCGTCTGATGTTGCCATGCCAGCATATCTAATATGTTTAACGAATACTTCAACTCTGCGTTTGTCCCGGATAGTAATACTATTGGCAGCCATTCCCAGCCAAATAGTAGCACTTTACTCATTAGTCTACTTATCTTATGTAGCTATTTCTCAGAAAACTGTTGAAAAGCTTCTCGAACAAGTAGATATCAATAAAGGTGCTGGTTTTGATAATGTTCATCCTATTATAGCTCAGAAACTTTTTATGGAATGGCAGCTAATCTCAAAAGCTAAAAGCAGATGGCGCTAGTGAGTTTGGCGGTCATGCTATCTGTCAAACTCTTTATATTTGTATGTAAATATTGGGTAATTTTGGGTGTAGTACTATTAATTGTGAAATTAAAGTCCCTCAGTGTTGTGTCATCCTTGTGCTAATCAAGAACATCGGGAAACAGGTTTCCTAAAGATAAACAGTTGAGAAAAAAGTGGATCGTAGAGCTATAAGAAGACCTAAATTAGAGCCAACAATAAATGCACGAATTTGTAAAAAACATTTTGTTCAAATAGATTACACTATGCCACTAGATTCTGTTGTAGAAAATCGTAATTAGTGTGTATTTGTTATATAACAATAAATTCCCATTTTGGGTATCAAACATACTGGATATCGCGTACTGACATACTAAGTGGGCGACAGACTGAGGGCGACTACGAATATTGAAAATGGGTGACTTTAAAATACAAATTGAGTAGTTCTATAAGTTATTCAGAACGGGTGACCAAATTTCTATTTGGGCTACAACCTTAGGGAACACAAAACATTTAATATTTGGCATATAGGTATTTTATTTAAAAAAGGCGACTATTAATATTAACCTAATCGGGATGACAAAAATACCATTTTGGACAGCTTAAATCAGTTACCTACTTGGTATAATAGTCGCCTATACTCAGTATTTTTGTTACTCATTTGAATTATTTATCTCCCGCATGTAGTTGCTCGTTTTACGTATTTTTTGCAATCCACAGTTAGTCGCCCGTTAAATTATTTTGTCGCCAACAAAATAAACCGCTATATATTATTATTTCCAGGCACCCAATTAAAAATATCTTCAAAAATAATATGAAAGTGTGAGTAGTGTTGCTTCAAGAAGACAAACTATAACATTCAGGGATGATTATTCATGTTTATCTTTCAATGAGGTCTTCCTTTTTGCCAGCTGTTCTTGCATTTCTTCTTGCCAATTCCTTTTTTAATTTTATTCATAAATAGTCCTAGATCTGTATTCTTCTGCTATTTTTCACCAAATAAAATAATAAAACTAAAAACACCATACACACTCCATGGAGCTGTCAAAATGAGATGACCCCCAACTACACTAGCGACCCTATCGGGAGAAAAGGCGGGCATAGCTGCCATTGTCATTACCTCTTTCGTTGTAATCATCTTAAGGAAGTCTCTTTCCGAAGGTTGTTTTCCTACAATTTGGAAAAAGGCGCTAATAACACCAATCCCAAAGGGCGATGATAGGAATGACGTTAAACAGTACAGACCCATTTCAAAGTTGTCCGTTTTTAACCGACTTCCAAAAAGGAGGAGGTTCTATGTTCGTCTGTATATTTGTTTTTTTTTTTGTGTATGTCCACCGATTACTCGAAGACGGCTGGACCGATTGAAATGATGCAAACGTTATTACATTAGGTACACTCCCAAGTTGGTCCCATTTTTTAAAATTTGGAAATCGGTTCAGGGTGCCTACTGCCATGTCTTAGCGCAGTATTATAACATTCTTACCATGCTATTTCGTACCACGACCTTCATAAAGTATGATTATTGTAATAATGTTTCCGTTGGAAGTTTTGTGACGTCATCGTTCAATCGTTCACATAAACCGTACCACGACGTGTCTTTTGACAGCTAGCATTATTGTTTTTGTGTCAAATATTGAGAAATTTTGCAGTCTTAAAAAAGTTGCTTTTTCTCGACGGAAACAAAACTATTTTGAGTTATTTTATTTAGAAATTGGAAATTGCGTCATAAACAGTAAGTGAAACGTTTTTATACATATTGTTCTTCATTGTGAATGTAATATTATAGTTATTATGTTTCATTTCTATTTGATAACAAATACTTGTTTTCGGAGGAGCTCGGTGGCGCAGTGGTTTAGCGCCTGGCCCAGCGATTGCGGAAGTTAAGCAACGTTCGCAAGGGTCAGTCATGGGATGGCTGACCAAAAATTTATTATCACGAGCTCCTCCGTGCTTCGGAAGGCACGTTAAGCCGTTGGTCCCGGCTGCATTTGCAGTCGTTAAGGTATTTTTATTTCTCTACTAAATCTTCTATTCTACTTTACTGACGCTGTTTTTTACTCAATCAGTAACTGGTTTATCGAGCAGTATTAATTTTAGGTTGCAAACTACAGTCAAAATATGGAAAAAAATTGTTCAACCATATCCTATTTCAGGTTGGAGCTTTATGACAAAAACTTTCATTTCTGGCGTCCTGAATGTCCTGATGGTGATGATGAAGATCCAACAATGCAGCTACCATCAGAAGAAACTTATTTGGATATTAATAGCCACACAACTCTACCACCTCTAATAAGACTATGATAAGCATTATTTATCTTAGTAAGTAGGTACCTAATCATAGGAATATTTTATTTCTATAAAAAATGTGACAGACCTCTTAATGCAATAAAACACTTGTTTATAATATTGTAATCAGTTTTTATTTACAATCCCTTCTTTAGTTACACAACATGACACATATTGAAAATATTTTTGATGCTAAGGGCACATAAAAATGGTTAAAATTATTTTGCAATATCAAATATGTTTTAGTTAACCCAATAAGCCTTTCGATATGTACCCTTTAACAAGCCAATTTCTGGTCTGCAAGTAAAAGGCAAAGCTCAGTTGAGAATATTCTTAGTAACTATATGTGGAGTTTGAGTTTCTTGGTTTGTTTTATTTTCTAATGAAAGTGGAGTAGGAACAGTAGTATTCATCTCAGATTCAACCACATGAGATACATTACTGTCCATGCAGCATGCACACACTGCTATCTTTTACAAGCGGCACTATGTCCTCACAGCACTGAGATGTTGACGGCATCTGCATTTCAAAAAGCTGTTTCTTTCTGAGATTCCGGGACCCGGGACTCTAATCTATCTTTCTTGCAACTGCCTTTTCTGAAACCGGTTGTATATTCCATTGAAAAATAGATGGAACAGCATTTTTCTTAAGGTATTTACGTTGATGATCCACACCTAGAACAAAAAATTATGTCAACATTATTATTGTTCCAAAAAAGAATTTCTATTATAACTGATCTTTCAAAATATATACTTTTTGGTATTTCATTATTAATTTAAACAGCTTACCTGTATATTTACTGCTTTTTTCATAGTCATTGTCCACAAAATGTTTTGAACATAACCTCTAACTAGGCTTCGGAATTAAATTGACACGGCGTATGGCTTTAACCAACGCCGACGAATATTTTTATCTTTGGGAATATGATGTACTCCAATTTCAGAGCATTTTGGTACAATACAGCGAGTCATAATATTATTTGGAATTGTTTTCTTCCATACACCATATAAAATTATTATGTTTTGGGAACTAGCTATGCTAGCGCCACTTTGACAGTTCAGTTGCCAACCCCTTGTTTTGGCAATCTACTTTCCTCTTGGAAGTAATTTCTGCCAGTGTCAAGTGTAGATAGCAAATAAGCCGTAGTGATGGCTAGCAGGGAATAGACAATTTCGCAACATCATTCGTTCTTTGGCAGGAATAAAGTATTATTACTTTGTGCAGGTTGTGGTACCAATTTGAAAAATCTTATTGTAAGCTTATAACAAAACGTTCATAAAACATGATGGTTTTCTAAAAGGTGATGGTAAGCCCCCAGTACTTTTCATAGTGTAGTCCCCATTTGTAAAAAAAGTCTTCAAATAACGATTCCCGTGGGACCCAGCTCCGTTATACCGACTACCGGTATGTACTTGTTTGGTGTGTTTTCCTGAATACGAAAAGTGCGGTAGTCACTTCCTAGGGGTATGGAGGGGGGAGCTGTGACGTAGCAAAGATGGCGGCCGGCCCATTCTAGTAAACGGTATTTCTAAATAACTACTGAACCGATTTACTTAAATAAGGTGTCGGATGAAAGATAATGTAATGCATATTATTTGATTTCATACATCCGTTCATGTAAATCTAATATCAAATAAAATAATAATAAAAAACCAAAATTTTGAAAAAAAAAATTGATTATTTATTTATATAATAGTAAATATCTCGGTTTCCGTTAAGATTATGGAAATGCAGCTTATTATAAAACGTATTGTTGCTTTTAACAGCTTTTTAATAAGCCTTAAATCAATACAATCGAGTAATAAACAACTAAGGTACAGTCGTTATAGTGATGGGAGGGAGTAATAAAACTATCTTTTTTTTGTATGGAAGTAATTTTTTTTTCAAAACCCATCGTGTTTGGTATCGAATAAAAGGGCTTCTTGAGCTGATTCCAAATATATATAATACTATTACATTTCAGCTCCTGGTTTAAGAAAAAAACAGAAAAACATTTTCAAAACATATTGAGTTTGGGCTCTTGCAGAAAGAAAACGGTTAATCGTATTATTATGAAACATACGCCAAATAGCTCTTAATATACTCTTATCTAATGTCTTGATAGCAATTTGGAAAATATTATATATTATATAATATCTTTCATTCGACACCTTATTTAAGTAAATCGGTTCAGTAGTTATCTAGAAATACCGTTTACTAGAATGGGCCGGCCGCCATCTTTGCTACGTCACAGCTCCCCCCTCCATACCCCTAGGAAGAGACTACCACACTTTTTGTATTCAGGAAAACATACCAAACAAGTTCATATCTGTATTCGGTATAACGGAGCTGGGTCCCACGGAAATGGACTTTAGGTCTATTGGGGACTCATCTATCAAGTAATTTTGAAAAAAAGCACGAAAATAGTATGATTTTGTGTGAATTACCTCGATGATTGGTCGTATTACTTCTTTGTTTATGAACTGAATACGATAATTATTTTTTTGTTGGAAGAGGGATATCTTAAGTGTAGTTTTATAACCGACTTAAAAAAGGAGGTTCTCAGTTTGACCCGTATTTAAGTATGTTTCTCCGCGATTATCTTACGTTTGGCTGAGCCGTTTTTTATAGATATATAATATACCTTACCTACAAGGTACCTACACTAAAAATAAAAAATAAAAAAATTGATTAAAAAAAACAAAAAACCGACTTCAAAAAACCTACCTCTAAAAAGCAAGAAATAATATTCGTAATAATAAAATTTTAGAATTAAAAAAAAAAGGAATTTGTACTCTAGCCCCACCCGACTTCAATAGACGTATTTTTATTATTACGAATATTATTTCTTGCTTTTTAGAGGTAGGTTTCTTGAAGTCGGTTTTTTTTTGCCAAAATAATGGAAAAATAATCACTTCCTCTTTGACAACTCGAATGAATAACGCTTTGGCACCTGAACAACACGGTTTTTTCCGGGGTCGTGGTGTCAACACAAACTTAGTCGCATAATAAAGATTTTTTGTTGAATGCAATGGATTCTGGATGTCAAGTAGACGCCGTGTATACCGATTTCTCGAAGGCATTTGATAAAATAAATCATTCAGTATTAATAATAGGCCGTTGGAAATAGACAAAAAAAGAGGCTTAATTCGCAAAGCGTGATGTAGTTCTGCATTTTTGGTATGTTGTAATGTCATTTTCGCAATCACCATCCCATAAAACCTCAAGAACGACATCCATATCGATTTTTATGTTTACTTACCCCATTTACCCCCTAAGGCAGCCATACTCAACCTGCGGCCCGCCGGGCCTTTGTGATTGGCCCACTTGGAATTTTAAAACTTTGACTAAGTTAAACTTTGACGCTTCATCATAACTAATATTATAAAGGTTACAAAATCATGTATTGTATATTGTAAAGTTGGCTTTATTGTGTTGTGACTACCTTTTCTTTTTTCAATAAACACATCGCCAATTTTGAATTATGTTTTTTTTTACACCTAAATATTTTTGCGGCCCGCGCTTCAAGATCGAAACGTGTTTGTGGTCCCATAAAAGAAAGGTTGAGTATGGCTGCCCTAAGGGGTTGATTTTCAAAATCACAAAATATATATTTGTCTATTTAATTTTAGACGTGCTCCTACGAAGTTTAAAGCTGTAATTTCTATTTTATAATCTTTTGTATACAAAATTTTAACTCCATTTTCACCCTTTTAGGGGTTAAATCATGTCCACCGTGTTGGACTTTAAAATAAATGTCATCTTCGCAATCGTCATCCCAGAAAACCCCAATAATGACATCCATATCTATTTTTAGGTTTATTTACCCCATTTCACTCCTATTTCATCCCCATAGGGGTTAAAATTTCTTTTAAATTTCTATTCATAAGCCTTAATTATAAATAGCGATTTTTATTTAAAAAAAAAAAAAAACAAATATACAGACGAACATAGAACCTCCTCCTTTTTTGGAAGTCGGTTAAAAATGAGGGATTTTCTTCTATACACAACTTCATCCCCCTTTTTACCACTTCGGGGGTAGAATTTTGAAAAACTCTAAAACCCGTATTTATTAATTTTCAATCGTCAGTCTAACTAAACACAAAATTTGAAGATCCTAAGAAATCTAGTACTACGGAGAGTTCAAGCTTCTTAGTATGGTTTTAGGTTTAGGTTTTACTAATGACGCAGTTCTTGAGGTTACAAATTACATCGCTACGAATTTGGACAAAGGCAATAAAGTTGTGGGAATTTTTCTCGACTTGGCTAAGGCCTTTGACGCGGTGTCTATTCCTTTGCTACTGGGTAAGCTTGAACGTTTAGGAGTCCGAAGTTTACAGCTGCAAATGTTCAGAGATTATTTGTCTGATCATTCCCAAATGTGACTATCGGGGAACATGTTAGTACCTACCTGGAGCCAGAGTACGGGGTGCCTTCTTAGGACCAGTTTTATTTTTGGTCTATATTAATGATCTCCTTGATCTTCAGTTGACGCAGGGCAGATTGGTATGTTATGCCGATGACACTGTGCTTCTTTTTTTCGCAAAAACTTGGGAGGAGTCGTTTGATATTGCTCAGTCTGGTTTTAATGATGGTTCAATATGGCTCAAACAAAATCTACTAACATTAAATGCGGAAAAAACTAAATACGTCACCTTTGCTATGCGAAGTACAGGGCTTCCTTCCACAGGTTTCCATATAAGAGCACATCGTTGTAACAATTACCAATCTGTATCATGCATTTGTCCAAATATCGAAAGCACTAAGTGTGTTAAGTACCTTGGCTTGCAGATAGATTATTCACTCTCTTTCAAAGAACATATATGTGGGCGAAACGGTAAAAGGTTGCTGATTTGACTACATCCGTCCGAGGCACAGCACGTGTTTACCGCATCGACAGTAGTCGCTAGTGGCGCGGGCACGGGTTCACGGAACGTCGGAGTCTGCTCACCGCCGGGCGGCAGTCAGTTTTGATTTCGACTGGCGTTCGGTGCACACGCACAACTCCAGACGGATCGTTTGCCTCGCTAGTTTAATCAATTTTGCAATCGTTAATTAGTTTGGTTGTGTTACAAGTGATTTAGTGAAATTCAAATAAAACGTTGTATCATTTGACGACCCAATTCACTTGACGTACTAGGTTTCCGCCATGTGTGATTTGCGAGAGAACGCTCAAGAGGGTTCTTTTCCGACATCAGAAGTGGGATAATGATGAGAGTTTTTATAGTGAAGTTTTGTATGCAGTGTATTGGCTTGTTTAGCCGCGACTGATTGTTAAATGAAAGTGATGATACCGCTTGGTTTTTCTGTTCACAGATGAGTAACGCACGAGGACGTGCGTGTGTCAGGAAGGCCGTGTGGGCGAAACGGTAAAAGGTTGCTGATTTGACTACATCCGTCCGAGGCACAGCACGTGTTTACCGCATCGACAGTAGTCGCTAGTGGCGCGGGCACGGGTTCACGGAACGTCGGAGTCTGCTCACCGCCGGGCGGCAGTCAGTTTTGATTTCGACTGGCGTTCGGTGCACACGCACAACTCCAGACGGATCGTTTGCCTCGCTAGTTTAATCAATTTTGCAATCGTTAATTAGTTTGGTTGTGTTACAAGTGATTTAGTGAAATTCAAATAAAACGTTGTATCATTTGACGACCCAATTCACTTGACGTACTAGGTTTCCGCCATGTGTGATTTGCGAGAGAACGCTCAAGAGGGTTCTTTTCCGACATATAAATGTCTTGACTAAGAGAGTTCGTAAACTCATCTATGTCTTTAAGAACTTAAAACACGTTGCGGATCAAGATCTACTTAAAAAAGTCTACCTCTCACTATGTCAATCTATCCTAGCCTATGGCATAATTGCCTGGGGTGGTGCGGGCAAGACAACGTTCATGGCTTTGGAAATAGCACAACGATATATTTTAAAAGTTTGTACGTTCTGACCAAAATTATATCCTACTGCCCTTTTATACAAAAACTGTCAAGTGTTAACAGTGAGTCAGCTTTTCATATTACAAGCGATTCTTAAACAGCACTCCATCTTAGAATATGACAGAAATAGAATTGCAAGACGTCGAAATTACATGGTTTGCCTGTTCCTCTGATAGACCATGTTTAACGTCTAAATGCCGTTGCAAATCAATAGAGCAAAACTACCATGCACCATTTTTTGTTATGCCGTACTGAGTCGACATGTCGAAATGAAAAAACAATAAAAGCATCAAACGAAGTTGTGGATGAAGATGATGCTATAAACCTAGACATCATCATCTAATGAGTCATCCAATCTAAGTGTTATCTTGTCATGTTTAATTTGATCTTTTATGTGCAACTTTTCATAACTATATGTATACATTTTCTGTTCCCTAATAAACATTGATTGTATTATGGTTTGTCTTATAATGCAAAGTTACTTAGTTTTGCGCCTTAGTTAGCTTAATTCTACACTTATCTATGGTTTCCTTGACCATGGAAACATGGATGTAAAATCCTATTATATATTCTGTGGTAAAATGTACCTATATTTCTATAAAGGGACAATAATTAAGGTAGATATGAAAATAAGTAGAGTTTTTTTGGAATTGGTTATAAATATTACCTTTCATTTGATACCCATATAAATTGACGACGCGCGACGTTTAACATAATTTTTTCGCTATTTTTTGTTTGTAAAGGTACTTGTAAATTATATTTTTTGAAATCTGCATTAAATGGGCTTTGTTGACATATTTTTTGTTTGCAAGAAAAAACACCAGTTTAAGAATTACGGTAGCTTAAAACAAAAAAATTGAGAGTTTCTATAGATTGAATTTTCATAAAATTTAAAATATTTTCGGAACAGTGCTACTCAGCCGATGTTGTGTATTATAACACTATAGAACACTTAATTCCTTTTCTTTTGACACCCCACACTTGTATATAGGGTTCATTAAATCTTAAAATTTGAGGTTTATCTAATGGCGGTAGCTTCTTGGCATAATTATGCGTTTTTTACGAAACGCTCAAGGGTGTCAGCGCGACACCCTCTCTTATCTTGTTCAGTAGTGTCGAAATATTATGAAAATAAAAAAAAATCTTATGCGGACGCGAAAACACGGTACCACCCAAAATCTGCAGGACTATATTTTAAATACCACATACCCTCTCCACACACATTCACTCACTTACACTCTACTCACCAAGAGAGGTTCTTTCTACACTACACTAGTTTAGTTTTATTGGCATATGGCATTATTTCACAGTTTATTTTAATGTAACAATCTACCTGTTGCTAAACCTTCTGTTTGGCGTTATTGTATAGAGAAAGAGCACTGCACCTGAGATACAGGTTAAACGTAGCGATTATATTCTCTTTGATACAGGTTTCCTAGTTTGGGTGCAGATGTTTTTAAATCTTAATTGTAAATTGTTAAGGTTTAATCTAAATTGTTTTCAAAAGTTTTGTTTTTGAAAAATTTGTATCAATAAAGTTTTATTTATTATTTATTTATTTATTATTATATTATTAAGCTGTTTCCCAGGTTCTAACCACCCGAATTAGATGAAACATATTTTAAGTTGGACCCCATGCTACCAAACTGTGAAAATCCCATCAAAATCCGTCGAGTGGTTTTTGAGTTATTTGCGCACAAACATTTAGAATCTTCTGTTTTATTATATGTATAGATCATACTAAAAGGAAGCACCTTATTATACTAAAAGGAAGCACATTATTTGTGTATCATACATAAAGCATTGGTATGCAGAATGTAATCGTTTTCCGGTCTCTCCCAATGATTGAATTCGTGAAGGCCGGCATTCAAATGCGGTCACTGTGGAAACTTTTATATGATTAATTGAAGAAAACCGGTATATTACCTATTGGAGGATTCGGAGATACTTGGGGATTGGTATGACTTAAAAAAAAACATCAGCATTTAAATGTTAGGAATCTTTGTTGCCACTGGATTTCTTCATGAACTCACCATGGAAATTGATTGCTGTGCGGATTGATTGATTGATTGATTACGTTTTTACGATACTCTTACGAGTCGACTACGTTTAGTGTTTACGATCCGTGTGCGAAGGGCCTCTCCACCTTTTGTAAAGCAAAAACACCTATAAGTACAGACTTGACTATCAATATGTAATCAGTATGAATTCGCAAGTTATATTATTGCAAATGTCGCAAATTAATATTAGACCTACTATTAATACCTGTATTAATAATTATAATTGTTAACAAGAACCACTTGATAGGGATAAAAAGTGAGCATTAATTTCCATTAATCCCTTATAGTCCGGTCCGTTCAATAAAAAATACGGCGTTTGGTGATCGAGGGATATCCTTTGGCAGGATTAACCGTTGGAACCCTTAGATAATATTAAGAAGGGGAGCCATCTTGGATTTTTGTATGGGAACGAGATATAATAATAATGTTTATTTATTCAACCAACACAGGGTCATACAAAATTAATACTATTATTAAATTAGAACTAATTAATTAATTAAATTAAATTGAATTTTACATTTTAGAATAATATTTTAACATTAGTCGGTGCATGAACCATACTGCAGTGATTCAAGTACAGGCAGTCAAATCTTTCTTCAAATGCACTCAGGATGCCATTGCGGCTGGTCCGCACTCGGCGCACCAGGAATGTACACCGCTTGCGAATGGTCGCATAAAAGCAGTCCACCCGAGCCTCGGCGAACATCCCCGATGCGCTACAGAAGCGGGGCAGCCCCAAATGCACCCTAAACGCATTATTATATTGGACACGTAGTGCGCTATACTGTTTTTGCATATAACTCACCCACAGACTGCTCGCGTAAAAGGATGTACAAAATGCCTGAACAACCGCCAGTCACTAGGTCCCTCGAGGTGCAAGCAATGAAATTGCATAGTAATTTTGCACAACAGTTTATTGGATAGCTGAATTCATACAATCTAGAAAAAGGTATATTCAATTGGTAAAACAAAACGATACCGCGAGTAACGACGCTTCAGTGACATCTAGTACATTTTTGAGGAACTAAATAAACATAGTACTTTGAACTAACAGCTATTAAAAGTGGTTATACAATGCCCTAAAAAGAGCGATTTTGACGCCACTTGAACAACGAGCAAATCTGCGGGCTATCATATTCGCACGAACAGACAGCGCCCTACGCTCCCTCTCTGTCTGAATCGTCTTTCAGGTCTGGGGTTAGTATATGCCCAAGGTATTTAAACGTATCAACTCTTTTCAGAGGACATCCTTTTAGTTTAATGGCTAGTATGGTATCCAGATGCTTCCCCCGGGCCTGAAAGACCATGCATTCACTTTTTTTCACGTTATAAACCAAGCCGTGATCGTCAGCGTATTTTTCACATATAGAAATAGAAATAGAAATAGAAATAGAAATAGAAATAGAAAAAACATTTATTGACGCTCACACAACACAAGTTACAGGAAATAAAACGATAAAAAACAACTTAAAATAAGATAAAATAAAACAAAAGGATTTATAATAATACCTAGATAAAAGACAAACATAGAAGAAAAAACAGAACGTAAAAATAAAAATCAAGGTAAACACATATATTTTGTGTGAGGCCCATAAATTACCCTGCCTCAGCATCAAGCCTCTGTGCCAGTCTCAGTTGGGCAGAGTGAGCACAAAGGCGCTGTTATTCTGACAGGGTCAGTGCAGTGACGCACTTAGTAGGTACATTCACAGAGGAAATAATCACTACGTTGGTACATTTATGAAAACAAATGGTTCTGTGGTTCGCGAAGTAGTTTACTGCTCTTTGCGCTTGACTGACAAGACAATTGACATTGACATTCGGAAGTATCGGACTAAAACATATGTCAAGCAATGTCACCAGACCGCCTACAGAGGCGCGCAGCAGCACCATGTCGTCCGCATAGCTAATATTATTAAGGCAAACTCCCCCAATATGACAGCCGACATGTGTGGTGTGCTACTGAGCTCCTCCACCAACGCATTCACATAGAGGTTGAAAAGTTTAGGCGAGGTCAGTCCCCCCTGCCTCACCCCACACTCCAACCTGCATGGACCAGACGACCATCGAATAATATTGATCCGATTCTGATACCAATATTTAAAAAGATTTATTAGCTCCTTCGGCATTGACGTTTGCTGAAGTTTTCGCCAGAGAATATCATAGCTAACCAGATCGAACGCCTTCGACAGGTCGAGGAAACAAGCAAAGACTGGGGTACTTCTATCAGTACAGTACAGTACTTGATAGTCTGCTTTAAACACAATATGGCCGTTTCTGTGGAGTGACCTGACTTAAAACCAAACTGATTATCGTGTATATGTATATATTCATCAAGATGAGTGTTAAGCAGACCATCAAGCACCTTTGCTATTACAGTGGCCAGCGAAATAGGCCTATAATTATTACTGTCACTTATATCACCAGTCTTGTTCTTCACAATCGGATATAATACAATCCTTTTTTGTATGGAATTTGATATTTTTTTTCAAATCCCATCGTGTGGGATATCGGATGAAAAGGTTTTTTGAGCTGATTCCAAATATATACAATATTATTGCATTGCAGCTACTGGTTTAAAAAAAATCGGAAAACATTTTCCAAACATACTAAGTTTGGGCTCTTGCAGGAAGAAAACCGCTAAATGAATTCATATGAAACATACGCCAAACAACTTCTAGTATACTCTTATCTAACGTCATGGAAGCAATTTTGAAAAAAAATGCATTTTGAAATTATGAAATATTTTTATCCCAATATTCTAAAAGTTAAAGTATACCAGAATAAAAAAAAACCAAAAAAAAACTTAATGTTAGTTTTTTCAAAAATGCTTCCAAGATGTGAGATAAGAGTATATTACATGTTATTTGACGTATGTTTCATAAAAAATCATTTAGTGGTTTTCTTCCTGCAAGAGCCCAAACTTGTATGTTTGCAAAATGTTTTTCTGTTTTTTCCTAAACCAGCAGCTGCAATTTAAGATTAGCTAAGTAAATGAAAATGCCTATATAGCTCAAAACTATTTTTTACAGATACTTCAAATATAATGCGAATTTACAAACCTCGTGGTATATCTAAAGGACAAATAGTACTGGTGACTGTATTGGGTGTATTTGGAGGAATTTATATCTGGAAACCGTTGTTTGAAGAGTATTTTCCACGAAAAAGAAATCAATTTACTAACAGTGAGGAATCGTCAGTTACTTCAACGGAGTAACCATGAGGTCACCACCGGAACATTGGATAAGGAATGCTGGACCTCTTGCTAAAACTGTGGCAGCTCCTAACCATCACTTCTGTCTTAGTTTTAACTAACAACTATATATATATGCCCCTTACACCAAAAGGCAAAGATTGAGACGAGCTGAAGAATGGGCTAATACGATTATTGAACAAGAAGAACAAATAGAAAATGCAGACTCTACTAATAATGTTTACTAAATTGAGATTTAGTAATTAATGCATAATTTGATTGTACATAGTAGATACAGACTTTTAAATATTTATTAAAGCTTGAACTAGTAAAAAAAAATGTCATAATAATGTAAATTTTATATTTGGAATCAGCTCAAAAAGTCCTTTCATTTGATACCCTACCTACACGATGGGTTTAAAAAAAAAAACAAATTCCATAAAAAAAAAGATTGTGTTATAACTCCCTCCCATACAAAAATCCAAGATGGCCCCCCTTCTTAAAATGATCTAATGGTTCAGAAGGTTCACTCTGCCAAAGGATATCCCTCAATCACGAAACGCCGTATATTGCACTTTTATGTCCTGTGGAAATGTAACTATTACCATTAAGCAGCCCTTGACGAGTTTCTTGCCGGTTCTTCTCGTTACAAGGTCTCCCGCTCAGGGTTTGCGAACCGATGGCGTAGTTCTTTGATATTCACAAGTGCTAGTAACAGCCTAGACTGAATAAATTATTTTGAATTTTGAATTTTTGAATTAGTTGGAAAAAGATTTCACTCTTCCCCACCGTCTCGTCGGCCGATGCCCGATCCCTGCTGGGTAGCAGGGCTCCTTCAACCTTTCTAAATATTTGTAGGATTTGATTTCGGATCGTGTCGCCGCAGTGATGATTTCGAACACGGTAATTTTTTTGATAAAAAATCCAGGTTGGTAATGTAGGTATATGTGTACTCCTACTTTGTACTCTACTTCCTACTTACTTTTACTAGTCTCTGTCTACTTTTGTAGGCACTACTACTGATGCGGTTGAGCGGCACGTCGTGACGACAGGTCGCCGCCGCTTCGTGTCGCTGGATACGGAAGATATTTCATAGAAATACATAGAAACCAGTAGTGTCGCGGCGACGACGTGTCGCCGCTTCATGTCGCGTGCGGTGCGGTCGGCTGATATCCATGCTGCTCGCGTTGTCGTTTGTCGTAATTTAAACCTATTTCTTATTGCATAAAATAAGGACAGATAGCAAGAAAATCTCTTAAAGTTTGTCGTTTGTTTATTTTCAGTGGCGGCGAGGAAAGCACGGGCAGTGCGTGTCCGCTAGCGGCCACAGCTGCTGCTCCGGCGAACTGGCGAGGCACCAACGACAGCGCCTCCGAGTACTGCCGCCGCGGTAACACGCCCGCCGGCTACAGCCGCTACCAGCGCAACAACTCGAGCGCCCCCTACTCCACGCCACCTTCCAACGTTGAAAGGTAAGCTAAAATAACAAAATTAAATAGTGGACAAATTGTCAAGGACTTTTATAAAATGGTTTCAAAATAGTTTTTTTTATTTTTTTTTATTAAGAAATTACAAAGGTCTTTAAAGTAAGACGTTTACGCTACCAATGTGACAAAAACCAGTATTGGTTTGTCCGCACACTGACACTCGCCTCTTTACGCTCACATAGGCATACATTTTATAAAAATCAACAATTTACTAACATTACTATTAAGTTACTAACTAACGCAATCGCTTCATATCCCAATATGTGTTTAGTTTTTAAGGTGCATGATTATAAATAAACGAATAAATAAACAAGAAAGAAAAAAAAAAAAAAATAATGTAGTCAAGCAATGTAAACAAGTATCACAATTACCCACAAAATTGTGCTCCTACTGCAGGCACAGCGCTGCCGAGCCACACGCGCAGTATTTGAGGGCACACGGGGTGATTGTGTTAATTTTTGAATAAGTGTAATTTTATAACTTTTTTATTAAATAATGTATGATATGGGTATTATTTGTTTATAAGTATATATATATATATATATAGATATTATATTGAAACGTTATTTAAAGATAAAAAATATTCTTTTAATTTGTTTTTAATGTTTGATTCATTGATTTGTTTTTTTATCGTTGACGGAAGGTCATTAATTAGTTTAGGTATTTGGTACTGTAATAGTTGTTTGCCGTAAAGATTGTTATAACAAGGTACTTTCAGTTTAACATTAGCTGCACTACGAGTTGGATAGTTACTGGTAACAACATTTTGATATTCATCGTTAAAGAATTGCTCAATTAATAGAATATACTTGACTTGGTCGTGTACAGGTATTATTTTACAATGACAGAACAGTTCATGATAATTATTTTGATGATCGTTTTTAACTTTCGAAGGTACAATCGTTTTCATTATTCTTGTCTGTAGCTTATATATCGGGTCGAGATGAGATTTACACGTTCTACCGTAACTACTTAAGCCATAAAAAATCGTTGTTTCTCCTAACGCTTTATATAGGTTGAGTAATATGTCATATGGAATTTTTCTTTTAACGATTGCTAATTTTGCCAATATAGCACGCAGTTTATCACAAACATAATTAATATGCTCGGTCCATTTAAGCCGATCGTCAATAACAAGACCCAAGTATTTTTGCCTTTGTACTATCTCAACTGGTTCACATGAGCAATTGTGGAAATTTGCATGTAGGCAATTGTGATTGTGTGCAATTAATTTTAGGTTATTACTTGGCTTTCTGTTTTTACTGGAGCTGATATACATGAGTTTTGTTTTATCAGCATTAATGACTAGGCCTGCGTCATGGGACCATTTTAATAAGTGCGTGAAGTCGGTTTGCAGTTGTTTAAGAGCTTCATCTAGGTCGTTATTCGCTGATATTAGACAAGTATCATCGGCAAACTGATATATTTCACAATTGGAAACTAGATTTACTGCGTCATTAACGTATGTTATGTAGTGCAGCGGACCAAGGACTGAGCCTTGCGCTGTGCCATCTGTTACTGCTATCTTTTTACTAAGAGTATCACCGATTTTAACGATATATGACCTATTATTAAGATAATCTTTGCACCAGCTGTTTAATGGTCCCTGAATCCCACAGTCATTGAGCTTTTCGATAAGGGTACTATGTCTTAACGTGTCGAAGGCTTTACTGTAGTCGATGAAAACTACAAGAACATGTTTTTTATTATTAAGATGGCTATAAATGGTATCGGTAAATTTTGAAAGTAATTGAGTTGTACTCTTGCCGGACTGAAAACCAAACTGCTTGTTAGAAATTATATTATTAGACTTATAAAATGAATGTATTTGTTTTGATATAAATTTTTCTACAATTTTATCAATAGTAGATAGTATTGTGATTGGGCGATAGTTATTGTAAGTTTTTTGACAACCTTTTTTATGTATAGGTCTCACTATGCCTGTTTTTAGTTCATGGGGATATATACCTTGACTGACAGTTGTATTAATAAGGTGAGCTATTGCGTCCGCTATTTTTGTATCTATGTTTTTCAGGTCCTGTGTTCTGATCCTGTCTATACCTGGTGCTTTTAGATTACTCAGGGATCTTATTTCATTAATGACTGTTTTAGCGGAGACTTTTTGAAATCTACAAGAGACGTTCGTAGGGTTGACATAGGTATTCCTGTCAAGAAGCTTGCTATTACAGGTTGGAGCAATACTATTTACACTGTTTGAAAAAAAATCTGCAAAATTATTAGCTATGTCAGCCTTCGTACAATCGTTACTAAGTAACGCATTTAAAATGATAGTGTCGGCTACATTTTTAGCCCTGCCAGTAATTTCGTTTAATATTAGCCATAAAGCCCTAGGGTTATTTCTATTATCATTAATGTCTTTCCTTATTTTTTTATTTTTACTTGAGTTAATTAATTTATTTGCAAAGTTTCTGGATGAATTATATTTTTGTTTTATAATCATATTTTTTGGATCTGATAACCATTTCAAAAATAATCTGTCCCTGTGTTCACATGCTCTAATAATTTTTTTGGTAATCCAGTTTTTCTTAATTCTTTTTGTATTAGATGATTTTTTCATTTTGATTTTGGCAGATTCGTAACAGCTATTTATGTTATCTACAATGATTTGGTATATTTTTAAGGGACAAATTATTTGTTTAATAGGTCGCCAATCAAGACCTCTTAATTCTTTATTAAGTACATCATGATCGTATCGCGTAATGTATTCACAATCCACCCGTGTGTCACGCGTCAGTGGGCTAGCCGTAGCGAGTGCAATAATGCGATGGTCGGCCAGTGCTGTTCCAAGTGCCGCTGTGTACAGGTCTAGTGTGCGGGATCGTGCGAAAATATGGTCTATACAAGATTTACTAAGTCTACCATTCTTTTTTAATTCTATACGAGTGAATTCAGTAATCCCGCAAGCTAGTCCGTGACAGTACATGGTGGTATTATAATTATGTTTTGTAGGACAATCCGTTCTGAGATCGATGTTGATGTCTCCTAGTATGTATAAATCGTGCTGCGGGTTTATTCTACGTAACAGTGAATCTAGTTCTTGAAAAAATAGATACTTACTATTATTCGGCGGTCGGTAAATGCAGCACAAAGCCGCGGAGTAATCGTGAGGTGTAGTAATGTATCCTATTAAGTTTTCACAGTGCTGTGTACTTTGTTTTTTTAAATGGAATTTATGTTCGTCTTTGACGTAAATAATTATACCACCGCCCCTCCGATCACTCCTCGGTTCTGCGTACATTTTGTACCCTCTTAACTGATATAGACTGCAGAGACGACCAGGAATATTGACTTCCGTTAACATTATAACATCAATACATCTAGTTGAAGATTGAATACATTGTTCTAGTGAGGCAAAATTTTTTATGATTGAGCGAATATTCATATGTATACATAGCAAATTTATATTGTGTGTGATATTATCGAGAAAGGTTTTAAGATCTACACAGTCTTTAAACTCTAAGATATCATCTTGTATTACATCCATTATACGCAGGTACTTATTTACTTAGAGAAAAATAAAAATATATATAAATAAAAATAAGATCATTTACTACTTACGAGAAGTAGTTAGTTTTTTAACATCTTCTATGGAACGAACAATGGTCGTTTTTTGATTATCACCTTCTTTTCTCACTCGGAGTACACCTTTTTTCATCCATATATACTTCTCCTTGAGCTCCTGTTTAGCATACCACAGCAACTGTTTATTATAGGGAGTTAAAGCTTCACAGATAAATATAGTTTCTTCCGATTCTGAAGAATGGGTGTCTGGCAATATTTTTGAGATAGTAATACGTTGGTTCCTAGATTTAGTTGCATTTAGCCATGAAGTCTGTGTATGTTCATCCTTTAGTTTCATCAGTATTGGGCCCGGGCGATCGTTTTTGGCAGGCAGTCGGTTAGCATGTTTGATATCGTCTATGTTTTGATTCAGTGATTTGGCTATGTTACTAGTGATGCTAAGCATATTTTCGCCTTCTTTCGATGGGAGGTTATGAATTTCGATAAATTTACACAGTTTTTGTTGCTCCATATCTTGGATTCGTTGTTCGAGGGCCCCTACCCTCATCTCAAGATTATTGTTCCTGTAAAGTTAAGGTGCGAGTTGGTAGCCGACCGCACGCGACACGTTGCCGCGTCCTGTCGCTGCAGTCATGATTTCAAACACGGTCAGTTTTGAGCAAATTCAACGTGTTGTCGCTCCAAAGTAGAAACAGACTTTATGAACTATACAAACTTAGAGAAACGAACCAAAGCCCAGGTTTCTTAGAACATGTTAAAAAATACTCGAAGACTTTCAAAATACTATGTGTAGTTGCAAAGTCTAACTGCATTAAAAAGCAAATTAAAAACTCGAGTAACAAAACTAAAACAACCTGGGATGTCATTAATCGTGAAACTGGTAAAACTAAAGCACGGGAAAATAGCCTAACGCTTAATATTAATAATGAATTAATAAAAACAGATAAAGAAATTGCTAATATTTTCGATAAGTTCTTTGTAAACATACCAGTAGAAACTACATCAAATTTGGATTCCTCACCAGCGGCTGCTGTATCTGTGTTAAAGGGACATGTGGCTGAAAGTGATTCATTGTTTAATTTTAAATGTATTAATGCTTTAGATATTATTAAAGCTTTCAATTCTCTAAAAATGAAAAGCTCCACTGATTTATGGGGCATATCAGTTAAGGTTATTAAAGATATTGTGCACACTATTGCCCCTTATCTTGCTGACGTTTTTAATCAGTGTATTGATCAAGGAATATTTCCTGATCTTATGAAGTTTAGCAAGGTAATACCATTGTTTAAATCAGGAGATAAAGAAGACCCTAGCAATTACAGACCAATATCGATATTACCTGCCCTAAGCAAGATTTTTGAAAAAATAATACTTGAGCAATTATTATGTCATTTTAATGTAAATAAACTTTTGCACAACAAACAATTTGGTTTTACGAAAGGTCGTTCCACAACTGATGCTGGGGTTGCGCTTTTGAAGCATGTCTTTGAGTCTTGGGAGGGGTCTCAGAATGCCCTTGGCATTTTCTGCGACCTGTCCAAGGCTTTTGATTGCGTGGACCATTGCACGCTGCTGTTGAAGCTGAATCATTACGGTGTAAAAATAATGCTCAAAAATTAATACTGTCGTATCTCAGTTCCAGGACTCAAACAGTTAATATCAATGGAATAAGTTCGTCAGGTTCTCATGTAAAAATGGGCGTTCCGCAAGGCTCCATTTTGGGCCCTTTCTTATTTTTAATATATATAAATGATTGACCCTTTTTTGCAGAAAAATTCTGTGATATTGTTTTGTTCGCAGATGATACTTCTTTAATATTCAAAGTTGACAGGAATAAAACTGATTTTGACGATGTGAACAAAGCACTCTCGCAGGTACTTGCTTGGTTTAATGTTAATAATCTCCAGCTTAATGCTAAGAAAACTAAATGTGTTAAATTCGCTTTACCTAAAGTACAGGCGAATCCCACTGAAATTGTTATCAATAATGAGAAATTAGATTTGCTCGATTCAACAGTTTTCTTGGGTGTTACTCTTGACAGTAAACTTCAATGGAATATGCATATCGCAGCTCTGGCTGGCAAGCTCAGCTCTGCTGCCTATGCCATTAGAAAAGTTAGACAGTTAACAGATGAAGAAACTGCCAGATTAGTGTATTTCAGTTATTTTCATAGCATTATGTCATACTGTATTCTTTTATGGGGGATAGCAGCCGATATAAATACTATTTTTGTTTTACAAAAACGAGCAATAAGAGCTATTTATCAACTAAGTTCTAGAACATCTCTTAGGGATAGATTCAAAGAGATTGGTATATTGACAGCAGCATGTCAATTTATATTAAACTGCATACTTTTCGTGCGTCGCAATATTATCTTATATACAAAACATAGTGATTGGCACAATCGGAATACCAGAAATAAAGACAAACTTGTAATGCCTCAGTATAGATTAGAAAAAGTCCGTGGTTCTTTCATAGGTCTTGGTATAAAGTTTTATAATAAAATTCCAAGTAATATTTTGGATTTACCATTTGAAAAATTTAAGTCTCATGTAAAAAATTGTCTTCTCAAAAAAGGATACTATACCGTTAAAGATTATTTAATTGATAAAACAGCGGTCGTAGATTTTTCTATTCTATGTGAAAATTGAGGGAATTGTCCTACCTACTTAAAACTTATTGTAAGCTTTTTGACTCGACGACGCCTTAATGCGAGTAGCTTTAGTATGTCATGCTCACTTTAAACATTTCTGCGGTGGTGTCGTGTGGGGCGGGTCGTTACGTTCCCTCAAATATGGTTGAGCGAAGCGATGGCTGGTCCATGCGTCATGCTCGTGAACGGGTGCTGCCAGTGGGAATGGGTCTGCTTTTGTCTGCTTGTACTAAGGGCGTCGCATATTTATATGTATATTTTTTTTTCTCTGTTTGATGTTATCAATATGTATGGCACTTCTTACTCAAAACTTAAAACTAATAGGCAAGTAAACCTTGTTTTGATTTCTCTTTTTTTTATTGCAATCATTTTGCTTTCTATAGTCAGTAGTTTTTGTAAGTAAAGGCCTATGAAAAGCTTTTGGATATTAGTTTTCAATTCAGTGCCTTAGGATGAGCCTAAGTATGTCATGCTCTCTTTAATCATTTCTGCGGTGGTGTCGTGTGGGGCGGGTCGTTACGTTCCCTCAAATATGGTTGAGCGAAGCGATGGCTGGTCCACGCGTCATGCTCGTGAACGGGTGCTGCCAGTGGGAATGGGTCTGCTTCTGAATCTTAACGCATATTGAATTGTAAGAATTGCGTTTTTTTATTGTTATTTTTTATGTCTTGTATCAAGTGTTTTTGGTAAATTTTGCCTACTTAGGTGCACTTTCGAGTAGCAGACATAGTGATTACTGATTTCTCAACTAGTTGAAAGTTATTTACTCTCACAATTACCTATCCGATATGTAGTAGGTATTTAATTTCAACCTACCTACCCATTGTGTGCAAACTTTTGTTAATTATTGTGATGGAAAATGACCTCACTTCAAATGTGGAGCTCATTTTTCAATGTTGACGACTCTGTATGAAATATACAGGGAGAAAAAAGCAGCCCTTGACGAGTTTCTTGCCGGTTCTTCTCGTTACAAGGTCTCCCGCTCAGGGTTTGCGAACCGATGGCGTAGCTTCTTTGACATTCACAAGTGCTTGTAACAGCCTAGACTGAATAAATGATTTTTTGATTTTGATTTGATTTGATTTGAAAAAGTAGGCTCTACTGACGGAAGGGATGTCATAGAAATACATGAAATCGGCTGCCAACTCACACCTTTATGTATTTTTTTTAAATGAAAAACTTTTTACGCCTACTTTACAAATAAACTGTTGTATGGCGTCAGTCGTTAGCTTAATATTAAATTACTTAATTTATTAAGCTACTATTAGAGATGCGCCGAGTACCGAGTACCTACCGAGTATTACGGCAACTATTTATTTTTCAAATTCTCCTAAAACAACATTCTGTCATGGAGTACGAACGAACCACACAAGGTCAATAAAATAATAAGAACACTTGGGCTGACAAGACAAATCTAACGATATCTTAATTATAGAAATCCGTTCAGCCGTTTGAAAGATATGAGGTAATTAAAAATATTTCATACAAACATACATACAAACATACAAACTTACTTACAAGATACGCGCGAAACACATAACCCTTTCTTTGCAGTCGGGTAAAAGAAGAAAGGACATAGTTTGTGTCAGGAATAAGTTTAACACTAGTTTCTCACACCGCTTTTTCTGCTATCAGGGCTCCAGTTTATACGTTATAAAAATCAATGTAAGACGTTAATAAAAAGTTGGCTGCAAAAACTGAGCTACACCGTAACTGAAAAATTCCTCTGAATGATAGAGGACATCCTGCTTGAATAGTAAATAATAAACTTGTCTTAAATATTTTAATAGTTATATTAAAATATTTAAGACAAGTGATTCTTTTGATGGACTAAATTAACATTAAGGAAAAACTCACTTACGCAATACACACACACACACACACACACAAACATACACTTTCTAGGCTTCCAGCTCACACTATCTATGTAGGTATAGATATTAAAGGTGTATTTTGAATGTACCAGTGGGGTGGGGACCTGGTGATTTGTAAAACAGGTTATTCCCATTACAGACACCAGCTTTAGCTCCTCACAAACAAGATTGCTATAATGTCTTTTAGTATTTGTACCAGATTTTTTGTGAGGAGAAATAAATTTTATTATTATTATTAAAACACTTTTAACGGATACTAGCGCGGTTTTATTGAAAGTACTTTGGTAATTAGTTGGTATTTGGTTTGATTTTTGATTTTCCCGACGTTTCGGCACCTTTGCAGCTGCCGTGGTCACGGGGGACTGAAGCTACTTGTGAGCCTACCCTCAAGCGATGAATTTTTTAGAACGTTCAGAAATTAAAATTTATCAAATTTAATTAGTTTAATTTTGGTTTGGTTTCTCTCCAAGTTTTCTTTCGCCATTTCTTTCTTGGAGGGGCCTCCCAATTTTTTGAAATGGTAGTAGTTTCAGTAGATTCTCTCTTTTTAACATATAAAATTAAATTAAAACCAAACCAAAATTAAACTAATTAAATTTGATAAATTTTAATTTCTGAACGTTCTAAAAAATTCATCGCTTGAGGGTAGGCTCACAAGTAGCTTCAGTCCCCCGTGACCACGGCAGCTGCAAAGGTGCCGAAACGTCGGGAAAATCAAAAATCAAACCAAATACCAACTAATTACCAAAGTACTTTCAATAAAACCGCGCTAGTATCCGTTAAAAGTGTTTTATTTCATGTCTAGTGAGCGCGTAAGCTTGAGAAGTGAATATTATTATTAAGCTCGCTTTTGACTTTACTGAACCGAGTACTCCGCCGAGTTACACAGTTCTGTTCATTCGAGCTATGTACTCTGATAAGAATCGAACAAACGGTTTAGTCGCATAATGCCTAATTCGCGAAATGGTACCCGAGTCTGGAAAGGATTAATAGGGATGTTGACTATTTTTTTTATTTCATGTTACATAAATTACCTCTCAAAAAAAGAAACATTGGTAAAAGAATTAATTCGCTAGCATGAAAACTGCCCGAGATATCACAGTGTGAAATGCACACAAATGGACTCGATCAAAAACGCTCCATACTAATGGCTTGCAAGTTATGACGTCACGCCTTGCAAGTTTGTATGCAACGCATAGGAAATTTGTTCAGCAGCTATATTAAATGTTGTGTTTATCAAAATGGTTTCTTCGACAAATTTGCTATACATTTTACGGACTAATTAAAGGTATCATTTATTTTAATAAATTTTATACTTTTTAAATGGACTTGTCCACCCAACTTTGAAGGGTCATAAAACAAATAATATGCAATATAAAATGTATTAAATAATATACCAAAAGGTATACAAGCTACTCTAAAAGTTTAATATGTTTACGATTTTTATAAGTATTTCGTTATTTTATTCATTAGTCAACATCCCTATTCGCGAATGGACTAATTCTTAAAAAGACTATTTCGCGAAATGGCTAATTCTGAAAAGGACTAATTCGTGAAATGGGTAATTCTTAAAAAAAAACTAATTCGCGAAATCGCTAATTCTCAAAAAGACCAATTTCGCAAAATGGCCAACTTTTACCAATGCATAACAGCACAAACAAAACATTTTATTATACACCTAAAAGCATATTTGCTGTCTCAATTAAAATTTAATACGCTTTACCGCGTTCGTAAGCCTAAATTATTCGCCATTAATGTTTATTGTAATAATATTTCTTATTTTAACCCACTGACTAGAATGTGCCGTCAGTATAATGAACTCGTCGGTGGCTGTTTGGATGTTGATATAGATGTTTTCGACTGTAGCCTGCTAAGATTCAAGAATAGATTAAGGGTCCCCCCAGACCTACCGGTTTCTTTTCTTTGCTTTGCTGTTTAGACCGCCGGCCAACCAGGGTAATTTTCAATCTAACGCATATTGGGACCAGACCAAATTAGCAAGATAGCAATTAGCTTGGTGTTATCAAATATCATCGTCTGGATTGCGAAGTAGGAAGCTTCTGGGAGATATGCCACACTAAACATGGTCTCCGATTGCTAAAAATAAATCGTTCGCATATCTATTTATACAATATGTTTGGTATGTCGGAGCTTTTAAATGCAGATAATATGATCAATTTTATCGACTAAACCCCCCACATGCTGGGGTCTATCCCTTCTCCTGTTGGAATGACCAACATTTTTAATTTGACTTTTATTTTAGATGACCCTGACGAAAAATATGAATTTCTTCGGATTTAAAAGTCCTACAGTTATAAAAAAATACTTTTTGAAAGCTAATAATATCACCTGTTAATAAATTTTAATCTGAAATAAGTATGCTTTTTTAGTTTTTCTGACAGATCTCAAAAACTAACGTTCCCGTTCCCGTTCCCGTTCCCGTTCCCGTTCCCGTTCCCGTTCCCGTTCCCGTCCCCGTCCCTGTCCCTGTCCCTGTCCCTGTCCCCGTCCCCTGGATGTGCATAATTATCCAGGTCCAATCATGTCCACCGTGTTAGACTATGTGTTTGTCTATTTATTTTTAGATGTGCTCCTTCGAAGTTGTAATGTCTATTTTATATTATTTTTCCATACAAAATTTGAACCCCATTTTCACCCCATTAGGGGTCAAATCATGTCCACCGTGTTGGACTTCAATATAAATGTAATTTTTGCAATCGTCATCCCAGAAATCCCCAATAACGACATCCATATCTATTTTTGTGTTTTTTTACCCCTTTTCACCCCCATTTCATCCCCATAGGGGTTTAAATACTAACAATAACAATATACGTTGCGTTAGATTTCCATCCATAAGCCTAAATTATAAATTTAGCTATTTTTACTTCCAAAATAAAGGATTTTCTTCAATACACAACTTCATCCCCCTTTTGACCCCTTCGGGGGTAGAATTTTGAAAAACGCTGAGACCCGTATTTATTTATTTTCAATGGTCAGTCTAAACACAAAATTTGAAGATCCTAGCTTCAAAACTGAGGGACTTTCATACAAACTTTGATCCCCTTATTTACCCCCTTAGGGGGTGAATTTTGAAAGCCCTTTCTAGTGCACCCCTAGACCTCATAAGGAACCTACGTGCCAAATTTGGAGTCTCTAGACCCAGCGGTTTGGGCTGTGCGTTGATAGATCAGTCAGTCAGTCATTCAGTTTACGATTTTATAAATATAGATTAGGTAATTTGGCTACTTAGGTTATTTCTTAATTAAGAACTATTTTATGTTGCGACAGGGTTCGCCTGTGACCTGGCCCACCCCTAAATGTAAAAAATGAAAAAATGCTCTATTTTTCTACCCTGGCCAAAAATTCAAAATTCAAAATAATTTATTTAGTCTAGGCTGTTACAAGCACTTGTGAATGTCAAAGAAGCTACGCCATCGGTTCGTTCGCCACGCGCATGCTTCCTGAAAACTAACCATGCCGATGTCTAACATGTTTGTGATGATGCCCCCTACGACCCTGTTTACCATTTATATCAATATGCGATCGATTATATATTTTTTGCGATCGGAGATCATTGTATGGGAGGCCATTATGTTCAGGGTGGCATATCTTCCAGAAGCTTCCTACTTCGCAACCCAGACGACGATATTTGATAACACCAAACTAATGGCTAATCTTGCCAATGTGGTCTGGTCACAAAATGCGATAGATTGAAAATAAGCCTCTTGGCCGGCGGTCCATTGCCGAACAGCAAAGCAAAGAAAAGAAACCGGTAGGTCTGGGGGGACCCTAAGAGATTGTCTCAAGTAATAAGGATTTTACTCTAAAATTTTGATTTGAATTGCGATTGCGACTTTATTTTATTAATAGGTATTTTTTTCTCTTTTATATTTTTATTGTGATGAAATGTACCTATAATTTAATTTAATTTTTATTTTACTGAATTGCTTCTTATTTCTTTTTAATGTACTTAAATGAATTCAAATAGTAATCATTTTCAGATAACACAACAACATATTCGCTGCTAGTAAATTCCAGTAGTATGTACATATTTAAGGGTTTCAACCTAGCCTTTAAGTTACTTATCATTTCTTGTACTGTTCTAACTGTCACCTGTTTTGTACATCTGAATTTAAAAATAATAAAAAAAATACAACTTATAAATAAACACTTAAAATTAGATTCATTTCATTTATCATTTCATTTTTCATTTAACAACATTATATTGCAAAAGGGTATGACATCCAGTAATTACAAAATATATAAAATGTAGTTATATAAAATGTAGTTATAAGACTAGAGATAATCAGTTTTTATTTTGTTTGTTTGTTTTATTTATGAAATGCAAAAAAAACTGTAATTGTATTAATTTAAAATAAAATAATCAGCTTGTTTTATATTTCATTTATAAAAATAATAGCCATAAACATAATAAAATGTTTTGCTTGTGCTGTCATGCGTTGGTAAAAGTTGGTCATTTTGCGAATTAGTCCTTTTGAGAATTAGCCATTTCGCGAATTAGTCTTTTAAGAATTATGTACCCATTTCACGAATTAGTCCTTTTCAGAATTAGCCATTTCGCGATTAGTCTTTTTAAGAATTAGTCCATTCGCGAATTAGTCCTTTCCAGACATTTCGCGATTTGGGTATAATGCGACTCAACGGAATACACTAGCCAGATAACCAATAGATGTATAGATTAGGGAAAACATTAGTAAACCGTCACCGCCATCCTCGTACAGCTGCCAGGCAGGATTAATTAATAAAGATAATATGGCACACTAACAAGAGTGATTTCGTTGCTCTAACTAATGTTCTACAAGTTGCAGTCGATTTTCCGCAGCTAGCTCTCCAGCTATAACTTAACTGAGGATCGATCGTCGCCTTGTCACGGAACATAGTACAGTATGCGCAAAATAACTTGGCGGCTCGGAAGTTAACTGCAAGCACATAATAGATATAATCTGCAAGTGATATTTCACGCAGGATACATGTCGAGTTCCATAACTCCGAGTGCTTCCCCGAACGAAAGAACACCGTCCCCGCGCAGCTGTATTCGTATACTGCGCAGCGTTCCGCGCGAAGTTCAGAGCCGCCAAGTTATTTTGCGCATACTGTACAAGTCTTGTGAAGATGACCGGCTTATAATTTTTAGTGTTTGTCTGATTCAGAACAACTCCTCACCACCGGTGGTACGCGACCGGCGACCGAGGAGGGGGCGGCGGCGGCGGCGCGACGGGCGGGGAGAGCACGCCGAGCACGCCGGGCGGCGGCACGGAGGGCGGCCGGCGGAGGCGCCCCTCGGGCTCGGGCTCGTCGCGCTCCGAGTCCTCCTCGCCGGAGCCGAGCGACACCTCGCGTGCTTCCACCCCGCAAGCGCCGCCGCCGACGCTCGCGCACCACAACAATCATCGAACGCCCTCCACTCCTTCCCATCACCACCAGGTATGTATTATTAAATGATAAAGGTCTCGCCACACAGCCGGCGCGGCGTGGTGTCGCCAAACAAACCGCCACGACGCCACACAGACCGTCACGTCGCGTCACGTTCTAGCGGGATGGCTCTGTGTGGAGTCGTCTGTAATATCTAGAACATTACAACTGCTCAGTGTCGCGTCGTCGTCCACGTCGTCGCCACGCCGCGCCGGCTGTCTGGCGAGACCTTAAGGCCCTCCGCTGCGTCAAGCGGGACCCCGCCGCGGGTACACGGCGCGGGAATAGATTGCTGGTTTTTGACGGACAGATGCTTGCGCAGTGCATGAGTAAGCTCTAATCTATGTCGTCCCGCGCGCGTGTCCCGCTTGACACAGCGGAGGGCCTAACGATCATTCTGTTAACTACTTGAACTGTTTAATCGACTCACCATATTTGTCAACCTCTTTTTTGTTACAACATCATTAATTTCATTTTCGTTTTACAGTGGTCATCGACAGCAAGCGGAAGACCACTGGCTATTTGCGTGCGAAATTTGCCTACGCGATCGACTGATAGTTCACTTAAAGATGGTCTTTACCACGAGTACAAGAAGCATGGGAAGGTGGTGTGGGTCAAGGTGGTCGGTCAAAACGCCGACAGGTACGCAGTGGTGCGTTTCAAAAAGCCGTCCGATGTAGAAAAGGCGCTCGAGGTCTCTCAAGATAAACTTTTTTTTGGATGCAAGATCTCAGTAGCACCTCACCAAAGTTGCGATGAAGATGCCGATACGGCCAAACCCTACGAGACTGATATTGACGAATACCATCCGAAAGTAAGTAGTGGACTCTATATTTTCAATGTTTATTTTTATTTTTAAACCATATTCATTGCCATCGCTCGATGATTTATTGTGTATGATTTATTATTATTATTGATATTATTATATTATTTGTTACAGGCAACAAGGACATTATTCATCGGTAATCTAGAAAAAGATGTGACTCAACAGCAATTGAGAGAAAAATTCAAACATTTTGGGCGGATTATCGAAATCGACATAAAGAAAGGAAGTGGTGGTGGCGCCGGCTATGCGTTTTGTCAGTACGCATCGATATCGAGCGTCGTGGAGGCGATACGTGCGATGGACGGCGAGTACGTCGGAGGATCGCGAGTCAAGCTCGGTTTCGGCAAGCCCGTCGCCACGACTTGCGTTTGGGTAGACGGTCTCACCGAACATACTGAAAAACAGGTGCGTTATTTTCCATGAAAATCAGATTATCCAATCAAAGTTTTGATAAATTATTCTATGCGTGTTTCTTTAAACACAAAATAAATGGGGTCAAATAATAAAGGCTTTAAATGATTACGAACCGAATATCATGTTATCATCGGAAGTCGTAATCATATCGATAGATTTTTGTGTTAAGTTTTTTCTGCTGTATATTTCCTATTTTAAATCCTAGTTAATCGGTTTATCGTGGGCTTTGTGGGTTTATGCATTGCATATCCTCGGTTTATTACTCGAACTCTACCTCTGGCTCAGTAAATTTTATTATTAACGACACGTTACGCCTTTCTGTCAACGGTAGACGGCCGACGCTTTTTGCATCGACGCTGTCATCGACGTCAGGAGAAAAATGTTAAAGAGTCGGCAGAGTGACCTCGACTAGGCGAGGGGAGGGAAGGTTCGGTCGGAGTGGAGAGAACGTTTCGAGAGCGTGGGTGACGGGTGTCGCAGGTGCTGGGCGCGATATCGCAGTGCGGCGCGGCGACGTCCGTCTGCGTGTTCTTACAAGACCTAAGAACTAACAGGCTTGAAAGCTGGCTTGTGAATTCCAACATGTGATCTCTATATAATCTAGGATTTTCTTTGTCTGCCCCCCATATACAATTCTGGCTACGTCCTTGGAACGGTGTAGTGGGAATAGTGTCTCAACTTCTAAAGAGTCAGCAGAGTGACCGAGTCGACTAGGCGAGGGGAGGGAAGGTTCGGTCAGAGAGGAGGAAACGTTTCGAGAGCGTGGGTGACGGGTGACGGGTGTCGCAGGTGCTGGGCGCGATATCGCGGTGCGGCGCGGCGACGTCCGTGTGCGTGGACCGCGCGGCGGGCGCGGCGCTGGTGCACTTCGAGCAGGCCGCCGCCGCGGGCGCTGCCGTGCGCGAGCTGCGCCGCGTCGCCGCCGCAGCCGCGGCCGCCGCCGCCGCCGCGCCCGCCGAGCCCGAACACCCGCGCCTCTGCGTCGACTACGCCTCCCGCGAGTGCCAGGTACGATACACCCCGCGCTCGATACATTCCTCTGCGCCCGACCGCTCTCGCTGACCTTTTCTTCTTTCTTTTAGTTTTATTTAACGTGAGCCCGCTTCTCTAGATATTATTGGACAGTACTTCGAGATAAAGAATGGGCATGGGAAAACATCGGAAACGATCGTCTCGCATAACAGTTTGGCCCTAAAAGTCATTTAAAATTTCAACTTTATTGCAATGAAATGTCAACGTCATTTCTAAGAAAAGCAAGTTAGCCGATGCCCATTCTCTATCTTGAAGTACTGTAATACTGTTTTTAAGGCCGCCGGTAACGATCGATTGCGTTTGTAAATTTTTACGTCAATGCCATTGTTGGATGGAGGAATCGACGATCGCTTCAATTACACATTTAAACGATCATTTTTCGCATCAATGAGCGTCAATTACGTAAAAATTGACAATCGCAATTGATCGTTACCGGCGGGCTTTTTTATTTTTATAAACATACCTCTTTATTCAGCGATTAATAACCGTATTTAAAATTCTAAAGTTAAATTAAACGGAATATTCCGCGACAGATGTTACAAAAGTACGCACGACAGCACGGCAGGTTAAACAGTTGAACTACGAAAACAGCTCTTATTACGGACGGCATAAAGACGGTCTCAAGGTCAACATGTATGGTCTGACGTGCTGCTGACTGTACCTTAAGTTCAGAGGTTATCTTGTAATATATTAATATGCTCATATGCTTCAACTTAAAATCAAAGTTTATTTTTATTAAAATATTCATGTCATCCCAAAGTATTTCACGTTTCGAGTTTCTTTAAATGTTTGCGAACAAAGGTGGAATTCCGAGTCAGGCTGCAGACTGCAACCGCAGAGCACGAGTTTTTCTATGAAGCGATTGCGCTTGGCCGCGGCACGTGCAGCCGCGCTTCAAAATAACACCTGCAGTCTGCAGTTTACGGTCTGCACCCCATCACGGAATTCCACCTTAAAGTGGATTGCCGAGACAGGCTGCAGACTGCAACCGCACGTTCCGCTATGCTCCAAATTGAACCGAATTGCGCCCATTCTTCTTGTTAGCTAAAAAAGTGTCGAATGTTACGGAGAAGTGACGCAATATGCGGTCGCGTGACTTCTCCGCTCACTTCAAATTGAACCTTTAATCATAACGTTACGGTTCAATTTGGAGCGTAGCGGAACGTACGGTTGCAGTCTGCAGCCTGTCTCGGCAGTCCACCTTTAAGGAACTGTTTCCGACTCAACAGTTGGAACCAACTCTAAAGAGGTCTCTTTACCAGCGTAAAGAGTGACCGGTGTATGAGCACCTCTTACTATGTGGTAAGGTAACTGACGACCTTGTTTTGTCTGTCAGGAGGCGTTCTACGAGCAGCTAGAGAAGCACGGCGGAGGCGGGTCGCTCAACGGCGTGGACCGGCTCAGCGGCGAGGTGGCCGCCGCGCGATACGTGCCCGCCGCCAGGCACGAACAACTCAGGTACAGTGGGCTGATCACATTACGCTCTCAATTTAATACTATTTTTAGAAGGCAAAATTAGAGCTTTGGAATGCATGGTTGTATCATTATTACCAACAGATTTTTATTTGACTTATGCGATTTTTAGAATACTTAAATATTTTCTAGTAAGTACCTACTTACTCTATACAGGATGTTAGTAGCACCCTAGCGAAAACTTTAAGGGATGATTCTACCGTCAGAGTTAGCAACTTTCTCTATGGAACCACTTGTCACAAATGCATAGTTGAGATGTTGAGAAGCAATGTACGCGTAACAATAACAACTCGATAATATCGCGGGAGCGCGGGCGCGCTCACGGTTGCGGGCGCGGGCCGACCGAGCAGTGTCAGTGACCCTTCTTTCTTATCGAATGAGGAATGGTGGCCACCTCTGGTGTAAGAGTTTATCAAGCCGCCTGTAAGGCCTCTAACTTGGCTTAACGACTGTTATTACCGACGTTTTAACGTGCCCTCCGAAGCACGGAAGCGCTCAGTTGTAATTCCACTTTACGGTCCGTGGACCCATCCGACACCTGGCCGGACCGAGCGTTGCTTAACAAACGTGATCGAGTACGATCAGTGTGTCAAGTTCCGCCATGAGCGCTTCGTCAGTGACCCTAACGAACGATAGCAAATTCTGCTGTTGTACGTTGCGGGTTTATAAAATTTTGATATTTTAATTATACGGTTTATGCAACTAAGACAGACCCTGTGTGATAAAAAATCAATCTTTCATGAATTTTGCAAATATCTGAAATGGAAAATTCCATTGAATTCCATGGAAAATTCCATTTCAGATAGACTCAGAAACATGAGTCGACTATACCCTGAAAGTTTTTGCTAGGGTGCTACTAGCACTGTATTTTATTGCAACTTTCATTTATATGGAAATAACTAAAAACGATGTGCAAATCGCGAACATGATATCCAGTTAGTTAAACATAGAAATGTTGTTTGCCATCAGATACGAGGGGTGCGGATCTCGGTCGCGGGCGTCGAGCTACAGCCGCGCGTCGTCGCGCACGCCGCGCTACCCCGCGCTCGACCCCTACGACGGCGCCGACTACAATGCGGAACGGAGGTACAGGTATGACGTATGCCGTCTATACGGCGCTTTACATCACTGTGTTCGCAACATTGTGTAACGCAGAATTTTTCGCTCACAGGGTATACGAAGAGTTGGGCTCCAGTCCTCAGACGGAAGAAACCCCATTCGAGGATAGGTTACAATCGGTCGTCGTTTCCCCTCACCGTGCTAGACGTCATCGGCGAGACTCCAGTCCGGAAGATCGGAAACATTCGAAGGTAATTCTATTTTTTATTTTTTTTTATTTTATTTAGGATACAAACAGTCTTATACATTGATATTGCATACAAAAAATATGAGTTTCTTATAGACCTATAGATCCATAAAGTATATAAAATTACACAGAGTTTAGTGTGCAGATGCAGACCAGGATGCAGATATCATATTCGAAGCTAAGGTTACGTAATTTCTGTGCCTTTCGATCTTAAAAGGTTGTAGTTATTCTATCTTAATAATTTAAATAATTAAATCTTTTTGTATAAATTTTCTATTTGTCCGGCGTTAACGTGCAACACTTTTTTCACACCCATCAGGAACGTCATAGAAGCGTCGGTGGAACCTCGGTAGTGGTGGGATGCGCGGCGGCCCCGCGCAGATCGCGGTCGGGGTCGCGATGCGGCGAGCGGCACGCGGGGCGGCGGCGGCACCGGCGGCGGCGCGACGGGTCCGGGTCGCGCGCCGGCACGCCGCTGCGGGACGAGCCCGACGCGCCTCCCACCGAGCCGCGCCGCCCGCCTCGCGACCGCCCTCCCCTCCCCATGAGCCTGCCGCTGCCCAAGTTCGCCGTGCAGCTGCTGCGTCAGGCGCCGCCGCCGCCGCGCCCCGCGCCCGCGCCCGCGCTCGCGCCCGACTCGCCGCCGCGCCCGCCCTCCGTCTCCTCCTCGAGCGGCGGCTCCGCGCCCCACTCGCCCTCGCTCGAGGAGCGCATCCGGAGTCTCGACGAGAAGTACGAGCGGTGGAGCGGCGGATCGCGCGCGCCGCCCCCGGACCCGCCTCGCCTCAAACACCGCCTCCTCGACGTGGACATCAACGAGGTGAAGCCCTCCGAAGTCGTGCGGTCGTTGCTGGCGAAACGATCCGTGTTCGACGAGGATTCGGAGCGGTTGGAGGGTGCGGTTCGCGCGCCGAGTCCTGTGGGAAGCCCTCGCGCGCGCGTGGCGCCGCTCACGCCGCGCGTGCTTCGCTACCCTTTCCCGGCGCACCCGTTACCGGGCGTGGCGACGAGCCCTGCGCCCACGGTCGCGCCGGCGCCGCCCGACGCTGAGGCGGAGGCGCCCGAGCGCCCCGCGGACCCGCGCCTCAACAGGCCGGACCGGCCCGCCCCGCTCGATCGATGCGGCAAGTACGACGAGATCGACTTTAGATTCGAATCGCGGGTTCGCCCGAGGACACCCTCGACGGACCGATCGCAGCCCGATTCGACCGACAGACGATCCCCTAAAATGGAACCGGTACCTGAAACTGAACCCCGAATCCCGAACGAAAGAAGAAGACGAGATTCCCTTTTAAGCGCCAACAAAATTTGTCCCGACGCCGTAGTTGAGACGGAAGCGGGAACGCCCCGGTTCGACGACGTCGAATTCGATTACCGGGCTAGAGATAAGAGTAAAGCGTTAACTTCCGAAAGACGACAGTCCATCGGTAGGAGTCAAGAATTAATCGCCGAAAAGACTGTGCAAATTTCATTTGATCGAAAAGATGTTTTTTTAAAAAATGAAGACAAACCGAGTGAAAAAATCGCTAATCGCAACGACGACAATAATGCTCGTGACCTCGCAAATTCGTTTTTAAAGCGAATCGGAAGCATGCATGAAATGATCAAATCTGAATCTTTCGTGGACAAGCGAACCAAATCAGTCGATGAATATCGTATCAAATCTGAGTTACCTGCTCATATAGATGAAGAGATAAAGTCTACTTTGGACCTTGAAATTAAACTAGAGGAGTTAGGCTCTCAATCAAAGAAAGATGATGAAACAGTTAAAGAAATATTTACACCGAATCATATTAAGAAAGAAGTTATTGAAACCGATACCCAGACTCATCACTTAAACACTTTTGTGAAAACAAACAAAGAAATCGTAGATATTAATCAAGATTTAAAAAGCAATGATAAGAATGGAAAGGAACGATTTAACCAGAATGCTATACTAAATGCCTTGCATAATACCAATTTGGAAAAAGAAAACATAGAACATGAAAAAAGCTTTAAAAAAGAAATTAGTAGTAATGCCCATTTTTTTGGGGAAAGGAAGACACTGGAAAATGACAAAGCCGCTGAAGAACGAATAAAAAGTGATAAAAGCCGCCATATTAAAGATCGCCATGAAAAAGAAAAACACGATAGTGAACGAGATAAGGCAAAAAGTAGTAAACATGACAGAATATCCGATAAAGATAGAAAAGTAAAAGAAGACCATAGCAATGATAAAGCACATACAGATAAAAATGACAAGAATAATAAAGACGGTGAAAAAAATCACAAGGAAAGATGTGAGCGTGACACTGAAAAATCTAAGCATGAAGAAAAATCTATCAGACATGAACATCACAGAAGAGAAAAATTAGACAAAAGGAAAGATTCCACTGATGGAGATGGAAAAGGAAAAAAAGAGGATAAATCGAAGCACGATAGAAAGAAAGATTCCAGTGATTCGAAACGCGACAGTAAAAAGGATGGCGAATCTTCAAAATCCAGAAAGTCTTCCAGAGATGAATCATCAAGAGATATGTGTCGTAAAGATTCTACAGACTCTTCGACGTCCAGAGCTTCTCATGATTCTACAAAACTTAAAGATATTGACATTAATGAAATAAAAGAGGAAAGTAAACCAAAAGTGAAACATTACCTTGAAATAAACTGCAAACAAGAAATCGATAAAGATTTTCCAACGAAGTGCCTAGATTCAACAAAGTTTGAACCTCTTACGAAAATTAAAACAGAAATTAAAGAAGAAAAAGACTTGACTGAACAACATACGAAAGTTAGAATTGAACATAGTTTAGATCATGCAATTAAAATAAAAGATATTGAAAAACAAGTTAAAATTGAACAAAGTTTAGATCATGCAATTAAAATAAAAGATATTGAAAAACAAGTTAAAATTGAACATAGTTTAGATCATGCAATTAAAATAAAAGATATTGAAAAACAAAGACACTATTCACTCGATTCTCCGAGCGTCGTCGAGTCCAAACGCAAAGAACGTCTTAATTCGTGTTCAAGCCTGCCTTCTAACATCGGACACAAAAGAAGAATGTCTTCACAAGATAGCATTGAGTCACTAAATGAGGATATCAAGAAATTAAGGAATGAAGGTAAAAGTACCGATCGTAAAGAATCCAAAGATTCTAGAAGTACTGAAAGACATAAAACTACAAAATTCAACAAGGGTCATTTTGCAAAACTTATTGAAAGCAAAACAAAAGATGATAAGAAAAATCAGGTTAAACCACCGGATGATACGTTTGAATTGAAGGATAATGAGATTAAAGATCCGAAACCATGTTCAACAGATATATTGTATGATAAGCAAAAACCTAAGCAAAGTAATCCAACAGAAAATGATGAAAAATCTCCACAACATCTGGAGTCGCAAAATGACGGTTTACACAATGACATAGACTTTTTAGCTACTTTAGAGCTCAGGTCCAGCGAGGAAGACGAAAAGCAAAAAGCACTTAGAAAGGAAATGAAAGAAAAGAAACGAATTCAACAATTACAGCAGATTCATGAACTCCAGATGCAGCAAGATGCTTTGCAACAGGCAGAACTATTGAATAAGAACAAAGACGATAAAAAAATTAAAACTACTGATGAAAAGAAAAAGGAGGCCGCACGTGATAAGCGGTTGTCTATTGACCGCAAAAGTAGAGATGAAAAAATTGACAACAGCAAACGTAAAAATCGGAAGAATGCCCAAAGTAGTGGTGATACCTCTGATTCAGACGAACCCAAAAAACATTCTATATTTGATATCATCGATGACGGTCCTACTTATATATCGATGTATGACAAAGTCAAAGCGCGATCTTGTAAAAATATGCAGAAACAAGAAGAAGAAAAACGTCAAGAGAAAATTAAAGCAAAGTTCAGTCAACTGAAGCAAAGTAGAGCTAAAAGAGAGGAAAAGAAAAGATCAAGTTGGGATGAAGATAGTGATTCTGATCATGACAGGAAGAAAGTTCAAAAAGGATCAATGGATAGCTCTACTGATGATGATGCTGCCATGTACAATAAGAAACGTGAAAAGCATGGCTCGAGCCCTGAATATAGAACAAATGAATATTTTAATGTTCCCAATGAAGAAGATTTACATAATAAATTATCTAGAAAGAATTCAAGATCTCGAATAATATCAGATACATCAGATGACGATGCTTCAAAACGAAGTATAAGCAAAAGTCCTAATTTTGTCAGTGAACATAAAAGAGAATTAGCGTTACTATCTGTGATGTCATTAAATAAAACAAGAGATGATGCGTGTCTTATGAAAGAATCTTGTGAGGACAAAATAAAAAAGAATTCATTGTTGAATTTGTTTGGCAAAAGCGATAGTGATGACAGCAAATTAAAATCAAGTCTAGAAACTGACAATGAATATAAACCATTATTTAGTAAAAATATACCACATGATTTCTCATCAGAGAGTGAATCCACAATGTGTAATCGAAATATAATCGAAATTCGTAAAAAGCATAAGAAAAAGCAAAAGAAGCACAAAACTTCCGTCTCAGATGGGGAAAATAAAACTGAGATTGATACTGCAGGACATGATGGAGAAATAAAACATAAAATTTCTGAAAAAGTGCGTCGTCATAGTAATAAGAAAGAGAAACGAAAGGATAAAATCCGCGATAGCGTAGACGCAGATGATAACCGCGACGAAAAAAATAAATGTAAAAGGGATAAGAAACTGATGACAAGTTCATTTGATGGAGGACCAGACAGCATTTCCAAGAAAGACGGTAAAATGGAAGACATTTTTGGACCACTCTCAGATGAGTCAGATAGGGAAACTAGAATACCTCAAAAACATGATTTTCATTCTCACGATTATGAACCATCTCTGAGCACAAATGAACAAATCGTTTGTGATGATAGTAAGTTCAAAGACAAAGAAGAGCTGAAGCGTAGAAAAGAAAGAAGACGAAAAGAAAGACGATATCTCACTAAAGACGACGATAATAGTTTGGATGTTGATGCTGTCAGCAAAGCCATTGAAGCGAGACTATTTGCGGAATCCATTACTGATGAAGAAAATCGTGCTGGTATAGACATGTTACATGAACATGTTAAGAGAATAGAGCAAAATGAGTTAAAACGTGTTGATGATACCTACCTTACAGACACTTACAAAGGTGATAAGCACAGTGATAGAGTGAAGAAAGATTGCAGAGAAAAGAGGAAGAAAAAGAAGAAAAATAGAGAAGATCGCCAGAGCCGTAAGGATCATCATCATTTTTACCATCATGACAGATCCGATAAAATAGAACCTCCAGAACCACCTGTTCTTGAAATTTCCACAAAAGAATTCTTGTTAGACATACCGTTACCGAGTGACACGCCAGCAATGAATGTGACAGATAAATCCGATGACAGTAAATCTCTCTCAGAATCACCCAGCTTACCAAGATTGACAGATAGTCCACCAGCAGAGACACAACAGAATGCTGAAGTTAAGAGTGAGAAGAAAAGCCCTTGTCTAGGTTCGGATGTAAGCATGGAAATTGACTATCTTGAAACTAAACAGGTAGAAGTCTATGATATTCCAATGCCACCACCTCTTGAAAGTATTGACATCAGTAAGGTCCCACTACCGGCAGACCCCCCTACTGAGGCACCACCAAATAGAGAAAGTTTACCATCGACATTCAATGACGATATTGGTAACAGTGAAAGTGCTGTTCGTAGTATATCAAACTTACCTATAGAAATTGAAAAACCAAATGACAAAGGAGAATCTCCGCCGCCGCCGTGCAAAGTGGACAAAAAGTTGGAAGAGAAACCACGAGCTATAATATCGCAAGAAGAAACAGAAGATGCTGTTGCAGCTCTTTTGGGTGAAAGTTTTGGTGGAAAAGTTGCCTTTACCGATTATGAACAAGTTGAAAATGATTCCACACACCAAAGTGAAATGGAAAGTGCTTCTACAGGAACTGAAAATATCCTTGAAGAAGACGCAGAAGAAATGAGACGAGCAGTGCAAAATTTGAATGCAAGTGAACTGGAAATAAAACCAGACACACCAGTTTCTGATAATGATCTTTTACTTATTGACACGGATACAGAGGAAGCTGACGAAACACCACAAGATGCTATTGATAGATTACCTGTCAGTATAATAGCCACTAATCAATCCATAACTGTCAGCACTAAACAGTCAAAACCAACTGATATATCAAATATAGTAATTGCTAAACCTAAACCTACCGTTGTACAAGTAATAACTACTGATGCCAATGAAAGTATTAGAAAAATTAATGATCAAGAACAAAAAATACTACACACTCCACGAGAAAATGTTCAAGTTATTACTTCTACAGCAACACCTGTGATTACATCGTGGACTTTAACAAATAACAAGATTGAACCGCATATGGTAAATATTCAAACAAATCCTATGTTACACAGGGATAAGAATGAAAATAAGCATACACATATAACAGCAAATATAGTTCAAATCAGATCGCCAAATCAGAGTGTAACAGGAAATAATGCTTTGAGACCTATCATCAACCCGAGCAGAGTAGGTGGTGCACCATATCAAGTGATAAATCAAATGATTCGTCCCCAGTCTCCAATTATGCAACCCCCTACAATAAAGATTCCCGAGCCACATATCCTGTATCAAAAGCCTTCTGGCATCGTAATATCACCAAGGTTGCAGACCACTGATCCGAGATTGCAAAGTCCTAAACCTATATCTCAAGGAGAATCGATGACATCGCCAAGATTATCAAATATGACTATACTGAGCACATCCCCACAAAACCTGAATTCAGTTGGATTACCATCCCCTAATGCATTACAGAGATCTCCAGGTCAAGTCACAGTAGTCAGGATGCAGCAACCGCCATTGAGTCCTATTCAAGCAATGCATCTTCCTCATGGTGCAAGAACGATGGTTTCTCCTAATATACCTAATTCTGTCTTAGTGCAAACTCAAGGTGCTCCAATACATTTTAATCGTTTGCCAGTGACACCTGTTCTGGCTCCTATTTCTAAACAAATCGCTGTAAATAATGTGGTCCATCAAAATAAAACAATTGCTGTGAGTGTTTCTCCAACGATGCATCAAAAAACAGTAACTGGAGAAATGCGGAAAAGCGAGCAAAGACCTGGTATGGATGGTACTAATGAAAATTCAAAAATTATATTATCTCCCACAAGCATGCCTCAGACTACAAACCCAACAGTAATGGCACAAAACCGCCTGATAACCATGCAGCATGCTGTTCATGTTGGTAATATGAATTCAACTCTACATCTGGGAAATAAAGTCTTGTTAAATAATCTCTGTCAACTGAATGATAGAAGAGATAATCAAGTGCAAAAATCTGAACAATTAAGTCATATTCCGTTTGGTACCACTCCTATAATACATGTAGCAGGAGTAAATCATTCTTCGGCACCTCTTATTCAAAGTGGAAATAAACCAGTTATACTTCAAGAAGCCAATGCTGTAAGAAGCCAAGGTTCTAATGTGATACATTCGTTAAATTCCCAAAGGTTGTTGACTACTGCGCCAATTACAAACGTTATACAAATAGATCCAAACAAAGCCCCTCCGTCGGTGTTATCTATGGCAACAATCAGACCACCAACTGTTCTTACTAAACTAGATACTTCGAAGTCAATTGCTGTAACAACCAACTGTCTTACTAATGTCGTCATGACTCCTGTTTTGTTGAAAACAAGTTCAAACCCCGGCACTATTATACTTAACAGTAAAAGCAATGACTCAACTGAAAATCATACAGGTCCTAATCATATATCTCGTGACACTGAAAATAAAATGAGCGAAAAGCATGACAACAAAGTTTTCCCAGTTTCCCCCAGTTTTCTCTATGATTCGAAAGAGAAAAATAAATGTTATAAACCGTCTAACTCACCTGTGGAGACAGTAACCAAATGTGAAACAGATTTCGAGGAATTACTAAAGGATACAACTAATGAAATTAAAGTTACTAATGATCCAGAAAAGAAATTGGAAGTTAATGTGGGAAAAAAGGTGACATTGATGAGTGTTTCGAGTGGAGATAAAAAATTAAATTCTGATGGACCAAAGAAAGATGATTTTGAAAAAGATAACAAAGTATCTGAACAGCCTGTTATAGACATGGCATTCCTTCATTCCAACGTAGAACAAAACAAAAGCAAAAATAGTCAGATAAATAAAGAAAATAGAGAAACCTTTGTGGGAAGCGAGAAAATAAGTGATATTGTATCTGATCCCAAATTAGGTTCAGATTTGTCCAAATCAGAAACAGTACATAAAGATTCTTCTCCTAATATTATATGTAATGAAGATGAAAAAGAAAGTGGAAAGTCATGTAAAATTCACAAAGAAAATATTTTTGCGTTAGAAGTCAACGAGTCTGAAAGTAATGATAATCCTCTGAAAAATCTGGATGAAAATGATTCGTGGAGTGCAAAAGATGTGAACATAGACTCTGTTATTAAAAAAGTAGACTCCTTATGCAGCGACAGCAATGAAGCTACTGAGAAAAAAGAAGATAAAATAGAAAATGAAGCCCTCCAGTCGGAACATACCATTGAACCCAATTTTCCTACTAATAACCTCCCTTCTAACCCCGAATCGATTAATCCTGAACCTGTTAAGCCTGCGGAAAACAGCAATGATATTCTTATGGAAACAAGTGGTCCCGAAGATGACTCTAGTCCATTGAAGGTGATGGCTACTGGTAAAAGAGGCGGAAGGAGTGGGAGGGGCAAAAGAACAGAAAAGTCAGATAGAGTTCAAACTCGTCAAATTTCTAAGCCCGCAAGAGGCGCAACCTCCTCAAGACGTGGAAGGGGAAGAGGAAAAGTTGACAAAAAAGTAAAAAGTGTCGTAAATAGTAACGCGAGTAACATGCCCGGAGATGTCTATGACTTTCACGAAGACTCAGGGGACGAGACGAATTCACCAAATAAAGCTGAAGCTCGTCCAAGACTAATACTAACAATAAAGAGTCCTATTTTAGGGAACAATAACTCATGTCCAACGTCAACTCTCAGCATAACACAAAAAGAGCATGGTAAAATCCTCGAAAAAACTGAAAAGGAAGAAAAGCCTGAGGATTTCATATCGCCTTCCCTAAACACTCGTAAATCACGGAGATTGCAGGAAAAAGACGTTCAAAAGACTACCACGGACGATTCTGTTGACGAGTTTGGAAAGGGTCCTGTTACAAAATCTGGAAAAAGAAGAGCGACTCGACAAGCTGGTGCTAAGTCAAATCAAGCGGCGGGAAATGAGCCGCGTAAGCCGGCTCGCGGTGTTAAACGTGGACGAGATAGAAGTTTATCAGACGCCTCGATTGATAGTGGTGACGAGAAGACCCGTCGGGACGAGACCACCAGGGATGCTAAAGCGCCGAGATTGTCCGAGCCCACTATCAACGTGAAGCTCGACACCGATCCACCGGTGACTTCGGCCCCGATTGCGCGTCCCACCCCGCCCGTCATTCAACCTGTTCTCGTACAAAGCGTAGCTACTCCCACATCCGTCGTCCAATCTACGCCACAGCCGACCGTCGTCCAGCCAGTCATCAGCCAACCGACACCGATCATGAAACCACCAAAGAAAATGATATCTGAAATAAGCGCTAAACTAGCAGGGGCTTTCGAAGCGGCGGTGGTTTCGTCGGTGCGGATGCCGATTCCGTGCGTGGCACAGCAGCCGCCTATACAGCCTATGCAGCGGGCGCAAGTGGCGGAGACGGTGTTGGAGAAGGGGCCCGCTCGGGAGCCGTCGTTGGAAGAGTTCCGCGCAGAGCCCCACGGTGATGCGCTGGCCCGCCGGCTGGTGGACAACGTGCCGGGCAGCATGATGCCCGTGGGCGCCACTGAGGCGACGGACGCACGCGTGCAGTCGCCCGCCCTACCGCATCGACCGCCTTCTACGCATCGACCTGCCGACCGTGTCACTCCAATCCTTATAAGGTGAGATTATCGTTATATCAGATACTTTAGCGCGTACAATTTTTTGTATTAAAAAAAATATCTTCTGATATCAATTAGGCCATCTAGTAGTCACAGTTATTAGTCTTGGTTTTTTAACATTTTTGACATTTGCATAAAAAAATAAGTTCGTAATCTGTGGTGTTTGGGGAGAAATTTGGTCATTTTTTTAGTTGTAATATAATCTTATTTTTTTTCCTACATTTTTTTAATCTATTACTGATTAGTCCATAGGAACTGAGCTGGTAAATACATGGTAATTCAGGTTTCGTCCTTTTCGTTTTGTACATTCGTGATAAGTTAACTTGTCTGTAAAATGTCCCTTTTGGACTTAACAGGTTTCTCCCAAACACCACAGACTTAAAAACTTTCGCGTTGCATTACATTAGACTACGTTTCGACCGAATTGCATCGGCTGTGGTCACCCCAGTCAGCCTGTGACCACGACCGATGCAACTCGGTCGAAACGTCGGGAAATGGTAGGTAAGTACCCAAGTAGCAAACAAATGTCTTAAAAAGGAATTGTAGATATCTTGAAGACAAGTAGACGAATTCTAGCTGTTGTCTTGGCTAAGACTAATATGGACTTCAAGATATCTTCAAGATACACTCCAAGGGCTAGTTAAGTAAAAGTGGGCACAGTATTTAAGTTCATGTTAAGAAAGAGTTAATACTACTGTTAAGCAGATGAGAAATGTGGTTTTGCAGAACTCTAAACATTGACTTCAAGATATCTTGTAGGTTGACTTCAGATCAAGATATCTACTATACCTAATTAAAACCTTCAATATTGAATTGCAGATATTCGATTTAATCTTAGTGAAGTAAAATTAAAAACTTATTTTGCTTTATAGTGCTTAAAGTAATATAATTTTATAAAATATGGCGAACTATTAATTCATTTTAATAACTGTTCTAAGGTTTATGAAAATGTCGACTAAACAACTAATTTTTATGTCTAAAAAGGCTTTCTTATGTCAAACTTGTCGACTAAACAACTATTTTTTATGTCTAAAAGGCTTTCTTATGTCGTTGAATGCATTGGAAATTTAAAACGAATGATTGTTTCTCGTGTAAAATCTATAGATAGTGCAATAAAACAGACGGGCTTTTGAAATACTAGAAAAAAAACAATAAAATTTTGTATAATAATATTGCAATGTGTTTTTTTGCATAGTTATTGCAAAGTGCTACATTTTCTATAAACATACTAATTATTAATGTAGTTAGACTTACTATAACAAAAATAATTATGTTCAATCTACTCTAGTTTTTTTGATGAAGTGTTGTCGGAAAATGTATTATTTTTTTAAAGAGCAAAATGGCGTTAAATCATAAGTTTCCTTACGAAGTAAGATTTTAGACAATATTGATTTTGTAAGGCTAGTTAAGACAAAGTAAAGACAAATTACATTTGAAGTAGTGCTAGTTAAGAGATATTTTACTTAACTTACTCTAAAAACAGTATTGGCGAAGTACTATTTAATACATTTTGGTATTAATTGATTCTAAAGTTTGATTTAGTTAAGACCAGATTTCGTCTTAATATTTTCTTAACTTGTCATTTTATAGTTTCTAGAACTTGGTATTAAAATTATCTTAAAGGAGAATGCCACAAAAAACCCAGAGTCGATTAAAATAATTTACGTATGGCGAGTTAGACCAGACCTAGTTTGTCCCAAATATGCAATATGATTTTGCTTAAACAATCCCCAACATTAAAAAAACGTGTGAGAACGCGGGGTATCACATAGTCAATATGTAGGTACGTACTATGTCATAGTGCGTTTGTGTATAAGATGTAAGTAGTTTTGTTACAGTGGCGCTCAGACTCAGAAGCGCTCACGGCGGAGCTTGACAGCTGATCGTACTCGATCACGTTTGTTAAGCAACGCTCGGTCCGGCCAGGTGTCGGATGGGTGACCGTTAAGTGGCACTGCAACTGAGCGCTTCCGTTCTTCGGAGGGCACGTTAAACCGTCGGTCACGGCTGTTGTCATCTGATAACAATCGTTAAGCCAAGTTAGAGGCCTTACAGCTTGATAAACTCTAACACCAGAGGTGGCCACTAATCCTCATACATTACATACGTAAATATTTTGCGTATTTCAACGGTGATTATCATGATAACAGCCGTGACCGACGATTTAACGTGCCCTCCGAAGCACGGAAGCGCTCAGTTGTAGTGCCACTTAACGGTCACCCATCCGACACCTGGCCGGACCGAGCGTTGCTTAACAAACGTGATCGAGTACGATCAGCTGTCAAGCTCCGCCGTGAGCGCTTCTGAGTCTGAGCGCCACTGTAACAAAACTACTTACATCTTATACACAAACGCACTATGACATAGTACGTACCTACATATTGACTATGTGATACCCCGCGTTCTCACACGTTTTTTAATGTTGGGGATTGTTTAAGCAAAATCAAATTGCATATTTGGGACATACTAGGTCTGGTCTACCTCGCCATACATAAATTATTTTAATCGACTCTGGGTTTTTTTTCTTTAAGATCGTAGCATTGTCTTTTATCTATAAAATCATTTTTTCTTAGTGATTTAAAAAAATACTTGAATTATTCAATAGAGTTTTAAGTGAGCTTTCAAATAACCTGAGTATAGTAAAACAATATTTTAAGTTTTAAGTGTAGGTATACTTAATCCAAACTAGTTTTAAGAATACTTAACTTGGTTTTTAGTATTCCTTACTTGCTTAAATAGCGGTAGTTTAAAACTATTTAGTATTAAAGAAAGAAAAGACTTCAGGAAATCTTTTTTGATTTAGCAAAATCCAACTTTAGATAAAGTACAGATATGTAAGATTTAATCACTAGTCCTAATTGCTACTTGGGTAAGCACCTATGTTTTAGTTTAAACGCGTTTAATACCTGTGATTTTAATATAATAACATTAATATGACAGAGGCGGGGATGGCGAAGGCGCACTGGTGGCGGGCGGCGCGGGCGTGGGCATGGGCGCGGCGGGCGCGGGCGCGGGTGCGGTGGCGGTGGCGGGCGCGGGCGGCTCGCGCTTCCGCGGCGCGTACGCCGGCCCCGCCAGCCTGCCGCGCGGCGCGCACCACCCGCACCACCACCCGCACGTCAAACAAGTCGCCGTCGTCGGACCACACCACTACTCAGGTCAGAAACAAACTACACTAAATAATTGGGTATGTATTACAATGCCAAAGTTGAAAAGACCCTAATTTTACAAGACCTATGGACGAAAGACCGAAAATTAAAAGGTGCTAGTTGTTTGGCCGTAAATTTAAAATCACGAAAGGACATTTTACCTAAAAGACTAAAATCCCGCCCGAAGCTCAAAATACCGAAGCTTAAAAAAACCAAAAGTTAATTGAGGGTTACATGCCAGCAGGTCGGTTCTGGCACTTCGCCGGCCGCTGCAGCGGCACGCTCGTTTCGCTCGCTCGGCTCGTGCGTTGTTGGTCGCAATGGAACCTAATCTCCTCCTCGCTCGTTACGCTCGCTCATCGTCGCACCTAATAGACCTAAAAATACGTTTCGGTCTATCGAATATCGACATTTAGGATTTTCGGTATTTTAAAAATAGGTGTTTTATACGTCTATATTTCGGTCGTATGTGTTATGAACTGTCGGCATTTTAATACATACATACCCAAATAATTATAGTCAATACAACACACACGGATAGGTTCTATGCTCAATTTGCTCAACACAAACCACTGAATGGGTCATAAACTCGCGGCCAAATACTCGGGAAACGATTCGGCTCGTATAAGAGAATCAAATTAAACTCAAATCTCTGCTTGAGTACCAATAAATCTCTAACTAATCAATCTAAATCTCTCTGTAGAAAGGGATGGCGCTATATGCGATGATTAGCAGCATCCCTTTCTAAGAACTTTTTTTTTAAATTCTGATTTTTAGTAACATACGAAACTGACAGCTTCCTTGTACCGGAGGCCGTTAGTTAAAGATTTTAGTACAGAAGCGTTTAAGTATTTGGCTATTAGAGACAATTAATAGAGGCTAATATAGGTAAGGTATGGATTGTAGCCAGCTAAAAATTTTAAAATTGTGGTTCGAGTTTTATATTGATTATCTGATTTATAATACCTATTTGAATTTTTGTATAGGAGCTGCTCCCCGTGTTACTCTTACGAGCGTACCAGCTGTCAGCCCTCAAGGACAAATAGGATTGGTAAGTGCTTTTATTGCATATCCTTGTCCACTTTTATCTTAGTATAACTAGTGCTTTTACTGTAACATTGATAATTTTGTCCATGCTGCCCGGGAAACAGTCGGCGGATTTAGTTAGAAGCCCGCCGCCGGCGCATCAACAGACCTCTCCAGTAGCTTCGGTATATCATAGTTATTAGAGATCTGATAAACGGATGCGTATTTACCTAAAGTTAATTTTTGGCTAACGTAATATGGAAGCGGCCTGTGTCTTGAAGTATTTAAAATTCCTAAAATGCGTTTATTCCATGAGGCTTAAGAGGCCTGTTTTGACATTTCTTAAAACGTCATAAGGTTGTGTTTGCCTTGTCAAATATCATTGGCAATAAAAGTAGGAAAAAACAATTATGTTTTAACAGTACAACTGTCATTTATGTCAAATTGGGGTTTTTTATTACATCTCAGGAGTATAGACTAAATGTTAAACCTAGAATCCTTGGATTTTTTGAAATCCCTGAATTTTTTCATTAAAAAGTGCTTTATATAAAACCCAACATCTGAACTTTAGGTAAATATGCATCCGAAAGCCGATTTCTAATCATAATGTAATTGTGCGCTAGCTTAGAATTTCTTATTATATTATAGACTGTGGAAGCTATGACGTAGATTTGGGTAAAACAACAAGGCACTTTTGCTTAAATTATTGAGTTATTTTGGTGATAGGAATAAGTATTATGCCGTATTGTTTTGCTCCTGGGTGTAATTCCATGTCTCAAGGAGAGAAACTTGCTTCAGATGTTTGTTTTTACTCAAAATGTCAAACTCTGCCATTATGTGACGTCACACTCCCACGGTCTATTATAATGACTGTTCAAACGAGTATTTCTAATGTTATTTTATGTCAACAGGGCGATGGAATGTATCCGCACTTCTCACATCAGCACTACCAGGTTTACCAACAACACTTCCGTGCCACTCAGCACGAGAACAGAGCTTCTCCTTCACCTTATACCAGGTAATTAGATCTCTAACATAAATGATATAGTATCTGTATTTTTTCATTTAGTGAAAGCTTCTTATAATTGTGTTTTTTCGTATTCATGTGTCAAATATAAACTGGGTTTTCAAAATTAATAAAGTTAAGATTATTAATATCTATATTTATAAAATCGTAAACTGAATGACTGACTGACTGACTGACTGACTGATCTATCAACGCACAGCCCAAACCGCTGGGTCTAGAGACTCCAAATTTGGCACATAGGTTCCTTATGAGGTCTAGGCGTGCACTAAGAAAGGGTTTTTCAAAATTCACCCCCTAAGGGGGTAAAAAAGGGGATCAAAGTTTGTATGAAAGTCCCTCAGTTTTGAAGCTAGGATCTTCAAATTTTGGGTTTAGACTGACCATTGAAAATAAATAAATACAGGTCTCAGCGTTTTTCAAAATTCTACCCCCGAAGGGGTCAAAAGGGGGATGAAGTTGTGTATTGAAGAAAATCCTTTATTTTCGAAGTAAAAATCGCTAAATTTATAATTTAGGCTTATGGATGGAAATCTAACGCAACGTATATTGTTATTGTTAGTATTTAAACCCCTATGGGGATGAAATGGGGGTGAAAAGGGGTAAAAAAAACACAAAAATAGATATGGATGTCGTTATTGGGATTTTCTGGGATGACGATTGCAAAAATGACATTTATTTTGAAGTCCAACACGGTGGTCATGATTTGACCCCTAAAGGGGTGAAAATGGGGTTTAAATTTTGTATGGAAAAATAATATAAAATAGACATTACAACTTTAAACTTCGTAGGAGCACATCTAAAAATAAATAGGCAAACATATATTTTGTAATTTTGAAAATCAACCACTTAGGGGTAAATGGGGTGAGTAAACATAAAAATCGATATGGATGTCGTTCTTGAAGTTTTAAGGGATGGTGATTGCGAAAATGAGATTTATTTTGAAGTCCAACACGGTGGACATGATTTAACCCCTAATGGGGTGAAAATGGGGTTCAAATTTTGTATGGAAAAAGAATATTAAATATACATTACAACTTTAAAATTCGTAGGAGCATGTCTAAAAATAAATAGGCAAACACATATTTTGTTATTTTGAAAATCATCCCTTAAGGTGTAAATGGGGTAAGTAAACATGAAAATCGATGTGGACGTCGTTCTTGAGGTTTCATGGGATGGTGATTGCGAAAATGACATTTATTTTTGTGACCTGGACCTGAACCTGGACATGCACATCCAGGGGACGGGGACGGGGACGGGGAAGGGGACGGGGACGGGGACGGGAGCGGGAGCGGGAACGGAAACGGGAAGCCACGTGCGAGGCCGCCACACGCGGCAAATGTCCTGCCTCGCCAGTTAGCGCCCTTGGTAGGAACCCGCCTAAATGCGTAAAAATGGCTGGTCAGATCCTGGTTGAAGGTTCCTTAAGGATTTTCTCTAATATCCACGCGGACGAAGTCGCGGGCAGAAGCTAGTAGTTGATAAAATACTAGAAAAAATCGACCCACCCGTAGCAACTCAGACGGGGATAGTCGGGAAGTAAAATTGTTGCAACATTATCTTATGTATTGGAATTACTTCGTTACATCACTGGAACATAAATTAACACAGCAGACAGTTATGTTCTATATTTTTATTTGTGAATCGTTAATTTCCGTTTCCGAACAGTTTTTCCAACTACCGCATACCGCCACACAACACTGACGGTGTCCCTATTCCATAATTCGCATCATAGCCGTATTCTGGTAGTTAGTCGACCGCGAACAAGGAGGTAGTGCATTTGAAATTACTGGATAGTTTGTAGTCATCTTCTTGATTGAAGTTATTTGGATGTTTTTTTTAATTTTGATCGCTTCACGTACGACTCATGAATAAAAATGCGATCATGGAAAGAACCTGCGTGCGATGAAATCCTATCCAGTGGTTTGTGTCACTCTCCAGAAAATGTTCTGCAATCGCTGATTTATTAGTCTGGCGGTTTTTTACAGCTGTGATGTGTTCAAGTTCACTTACCCTTTCAGTGATAGTTCGTTTTGACTGACTTGGTCACTTCTGTTGTAAGTATAGTTAAATTAATCGCGATTTTGAATTTCCAATCTTCTTCTTTGCGTGTCGACTCCGGTATCATATCTGTGAGGATCAGCCGCCGTACCGCCTAACTCTATCGCTTTGACTCTGGCTTTGGTTTATGTCGTCAGTGCACTGTCCGTCCTTGTCATCGTGTTATGATATGACAAGGACGGATGAGCATAGCTATCGCTTTGAGTTAGGCGGTAGGGCCCCTGAACTCAGCCACCGATACAGCATTATCATTGGCCTTATAAATATTCTCGCGCGTGCAGCAGTGGTTGGGATACGCTGGGCATGACAAATTATGTGCCATTGTCTGGGGGGAAATACCACACAGACATGCGCTTTCCGAGCTGTAGCCCCACCTCTGCGTGGTCTCCTAGCTTCGGCCTACTTGAGTCCGTAGTCTATTTAAAAGCCCGTAGCGATTTTGCCGCTGACTGCCGCTCTCTTGCTCGCACATTCCATGTTTTCTCAAGATTTCTTAAATCTGAGTGTGTAAATGAAAAATGTGTCTCGGCCACTTTTTGCAATATAAGGTTATGGACATTTCAACATATATTTCTGTTTTGAGTTGCTGAATTACAAAAAGTTATTGTATTTGCCAGTTCAATAACTGTTAGAAACGATAACTTTTTGTACTTTAGCAACAAAAAACTGATATATATTTTAAAATGTCCGTAATCTTAACTTTTACTATTATAAAGTGGCCGAGACACATTTTTCATTTACGCACTCAGATTTAAGAAAGCTTGAGAAAACATGAAATGTGCGAGCAAGCGAGCGGCAGTCAGCGGCAAAATCGCTACGGAGTCTTAAGGACTTCCAAGTTGCCTAAAGTAGATCATGGCCAGGAGGAAGTTTAACACTGTTAATAATGTTGGTGCAGAAGCTTGGAAGCAGAGGGGTGCGAGGCGCCCGCGCCGCCGCTGGAGCTGCGGCGGCCCGCGTCCGCGCGCGTGCCGCGCCCCGCGCACTCGCCCGCGCCCTCCGACCGGCTCATCAGTTAGTATAATATATTAAACAATTTAACAATTTATTTATTAAAACACAACATAATTTTTCACAAAAATAATAATTAAGACGCCGAAGCCCACGGTAGTTTAAAACTGTGCTGCAGGCTCCGGATTCTCCCAGAGAATGGCAGTATTAGATAACATTGTCTTTTTTACAAAAGGTTACTAACTAGAAATATGAGTTAATTTTTTTTTTAACCTTACACTTTTGAATTGGCCAGTGCGTACAATACTATATACCTACATACAATTAGTGATGTACAAGACTCGAGCCTCCGAGTCCTTTTGTCTAGAGCTCGGAGTCGTTTTACAGGGCTCGGCTCGTTTGTATGACGCTCGACGACTCTGTAGTCTTTTTCAGAGCTCGAGTCTTTTAGAGAGCTCGATTGACTTCGAAGCCTTTTCTTTTTGAGTTCAAATTTTGGAGACTCGAGTCAGATTTGTAGGGCTCTGTGAGCTCGATATCGAGCTCTTTGAGCAACAACTCGAACCTTGAAAAGTGGTCGAGTATTTAAATGAACTCGAGCTTTCAAGAATAGCTCGAGTTAAAAAAAAACGACTTGAAGCTTGACGCTCAAAAAGGGCTTGAGGCGAAATTTCAGATAAATTTTAATTATTCAAGGTATGCAAGCAAATATTATTTTAACTACAAACAGTACAAAACTTAGTGATTTTAAGATTTTTGTACCTAATGTGTAAATAAATAAATAAAAATTGTAAATCATATTTTATTTATTTCTCATTTAGAATTGGAATCACTGTTAAATAAACAACTTGAGCTTTTCTGAAGGCTCGAGCTATTTTGATAGATTTAAGCTCTTTTGAAGCCTCGAGGCGTTTTTTATTGAAGGCTTGCGTTGATTTTCATTTGTAGACTCGAGCTATTTTGATAGGTTGAAGCTCTTTGGAAGGCTCGAACTCTTTTGAAGCCTCGAGGCGGGGCTCATAGAACTCGCGACTCGGCTAGGCTGGGGACTACAAGCCTACGAAGCTAACTGAGTCCTGCCAATCAGCCTCGAGTCTTCAAAAGTAGAACTCGAAGACTCGAGTCTTGTACATCACTGCATACAATACATTACACACCATTACAAACATGATCTAATAGAGATTGCATAACTTTAAGGTGGCATTATATACAACACTAGCGCCACTTCCGCAAAAAAACTGAAAAAAAAAAAAAAAAAAAACCGTGTAAATATACAATTTATTAAAAATTCAAACTGGTAGTCCCCTCGCAAAATATCAATTGTTATATAAATTTATAAAAACACAGTCACAAACAAAGTGACATGGATTTCACTTCTGTAATGAGGATCTAACTAACAGGTTTGAATCCTATTGTTTTATTTAATATGAAATCATTAATAGCTATGAAACTTAGTGAAAGATTTTTTGAAATCCGTTTAAAAATGGTTGAGTTATTAAGGGTTTGAAGGAAATGCCAAACTCAATGCAATATGTGCTTTATCACGTACGGCATAAGGTTCGCGTACGTCGCGATGACGTCATAAGGACCCCCCAAAATAACAGTGTTTTAGCTCGTTTAACTTCTCAGGTTTAAGGGATATCGCAAAAATTTCTTCACAGTTAATCATGTGTTGGCATAAGCTTTCTGATAAGCCACTAAACAAAAATCGTTACTGATCCTCATTGTCTAGTAACTAGACTCTAAATGACGAACTTAACTATTTGAAGAAGTTCATATTACAGTCATATTCCGGCGTTTGATTCAATTTAGCTAATTTGTGACATTCCAGAAATTGAGCGTTTAGTCGCATATGACTAATTCGCAAAATGGCACCCGAGTCTGGAAAGGACTAATTCGCGAATGGACTAATTCTTAAAAAGATTAATTGGCGAAATGGCTAATTCTTAAAATGACTAATTCGCGAAATAGCTAATTCTGAAAAGGACTAATTCGCAAAATGGCCAACTTTTACCAACGCATGACAGCACAAGCAAAACTTTTTATTATGTTTATGGCTATTATTTTTATAAATGAAATATAAAACAAAGCTGATTATTTTATTTTAAATTAAAATAAATACAGATTTTTTGCATTTCACAAATAAAACAAACAAACAAAATAAAAACTGATCATCTTATTTTAAGTGTTTATTTATTAGTTGTATTTTAATAAAATGTTTTGTTTGTGCTGTTATGCATTGGTAAAAGTTGGCCATTTTGAGCATTAGTCCTTTTCAGAATTAGCCATTTCGCGAATTAGTCTTTTTAAGAATTGTCCATTCGCGAATTAGGCATTATGCGACTAAACGAAATTGAGTTTTAGCGTCCACACAATACAAGTAGCACGATGTGTATAGGATGTGTGTGTGATACTGTGCGTGTGTCGGTTGTAGTGTACGCCGTGGGGTGCGGCCGGTCGCCGCCGCCGGCGCACGGCACGTCGCGGCTGCCGGGCGCGCTGCCGCCGCTGGCCGCGCCCGGCCCGCCGCACGCCTCACAGGTGCCGCGCGAGGCGGACTCGCTGCAGATGCTGCTCAGGGTAACTACACTACACACATTGTTGACAATGACAACGTACTCCATAGAAAACGTCAATGTCTACTCGACCAAAATGTATGGAACAGCTGATTATTTATTATTTTTTTTGCTCTGATTAAGTTGATCTCATAGACAAAGTTGTTCAGTTTGACGGTCTAAGTCACACCACAAAATTTGGCGACTTTTATGTCACCCTGTTTATTTTGTCAAGTCTCATTTTAATAATAGGGAATATGCATAAGTCACCGATTTTTATAAATTTGAGCTTGATCGCTGCGGACACTTGTAATAAAAACATGATGGAACAGAAAAAAAATAAAAATATAATTATTTTAGTTTTATCACACGATGAAATCAGGGGAAAATGACGATTTTTTTTTCATTTTCGGATATAATGCACTTAACAGTCAGATAGAATATCGAATAAGAAATAATATGTACTTAAACGCAACATTTAAGGAGATCTAACTCAATATTAAAAGCGCCTGAAACACATCTGAAACGTGACAAGTGACGTCACATATTTGTATAGAGCGTTTTCGGCGAGAGCTGATGCGTGCTAACTTCAAGTAACTATATCACGAGAGAAAAATGCAAGAGAAAAGTTTCAATATCACAGTTGATTTTCTCACACATTATACTTTTGATTTTGATAAAAAAAAGGTGCATATTCCCTATTGGGTAATATTTATGTAAATATATATTAAGCAATTATTTTGCAAAAAATATAATATGTGTTTGTTCCGTAGCGGTACCCAGTGATGTGGCAAGGGCTGCTCGCTCTGAAGAACGACTCGGCCGCGGTGCAGATGCACTTCGTGGGCGGCAACCACGCGGTAGCGGGCGACACGCTGCCGCGGCTCGCCGACGGCTCCGCGCCGCTGCTGCGCATCGCGCAACGCATGCGCCTCGAGCCCGCGCAGCTCGACCAAGTGCACCGCAAGATGAAGGTACGACACACACACGTATCAACTAATGAATACATGTTAAAATGATATAGGCACTAGAAAAAACAACTCTTCTACAGCCAGATGGTGCGTCTATATTCAGTGCCTGTAACACGGCTGCCAACCACGACCCAGCTAAGGTGGCCGTAAACTAACAAGGGCGTGTAGGTAGATGACAAGACAACAGCCAGGCCTAATAATTGTATTAATATAATTAGTCAAAATATTCAGGGCCTGTCTGGCAAAGATCTAGAATTAGAATTATTTGTTGAATGTAATAATATTCAAATCGTTTGCATTACAGAACACTGGCTAAAGCATGGTGATATGTCATTTTATCTAAATAATTTTCAACTAGCAAGTGCGATGGTTAGGCAAACAACTATTCGTGGCGGTTCTGTAATTTTTGTGAATAATAATATAAAGTATAAAGAAAGAAAGGATATTGTGAAACTTACATCAGAGCGCCATGTGGAGTTGTCTTGTATAGAATTAGATAGCATGATAATTGTGTCTGTATACCGCCCCCCTAAAGGTACCTATGAAATCTTTGAATCTGTCATGGAAGATGTTCTAAAAAAATTAAAGTTAAAAAATAAACCAGTAGTAATTTGTGGCGATTTTAATATTGATATTCTTGAGAACAATTCTTCGACCACTCGTTTTCTGGCATTGTTTAAAAGTTTTAATTTACTTAATAAATTTTTAGAACCCACACGGGTGACTGAACACTCCGCCACTTGATAATAATAATGTAGATAATGTTTTTTCAGAATGTGATCCGGAAAACAAATTTGTTTTTAGTAATATTTCATCAGACCATTACGGTTTGAAAGTCTCATATGCTGTGAACGTCATAGATACGCCTAAGACTGTAGAATGCAGACCTATCACAAAAAAGGGATTGGACAATTTTAAAAACAACATTGATGAACAAATTTCTTTAATGCCATGGAATTCGGATAATCCTGATGTTTTGTACGGGAACCTCTTTCATTTAGTTACTTATGAGTTTGATAAAACATTTAAAACAAAGACAATTAAATGTACTCAGAAGTTACGGTTCTGCGATTGGGCTACGACAGGTATTTATAAAAGTAGAAACAGACTTTATGAACTATACAAACTTAGAGAAACGAACAAAAGCCCAGGTTTCTTAGAACATGTTAAAAATACTCGAAGACTTTCAAAATACTATGTGCAGTTGCAAAGTCTAACTGCATTAAAAAGCAAATCAAAAACTCGAGTAACAAAACTAAAACAACCTGGGATGTCATAAATCGTGAAACTGGTAAAACTAAAGCACGGGAAAATAGCCTAACGCTTAAAATTAATAATGAATTAATAAACACAGATAAAGAAATTGCTAATATTTTCGATAAGTTCTTTGTAAACATACCAGTAGAAACTACATCAAATTTGGATTCCTCACCAGCGGCTGCTGTATCTGTGCTAAAGGGACATGTGGCTGAAAGTGATTCATTGTTTAATTTTAAATGTATTAATGCTTTAGATATTATTAAAGCTTTCAATTCTCTAAAAATGAAAAGCTCCACTGATTTATGGGGCATATCAGTTAAGGTTATTAAAAATATTGTGTATACTATTGCCCCTTATCTTGCTGACGTTTTTAATCAGTGTATTGATCAAGGAATATTTCCTGATCTAATGAAGTTTAGCAAGGTAGTACCATTGTTTAAATCAGGAGATAAAGAAGACCCTAGCAATTACAGACCAATATCGATATTACCTGCCCTAAGCAAGATTTTTGAAAAAATAATACTTGAGCAATTATTATGTCATTTTAATGTAAATAAACTTTTGCACAACAAACAATTTGGTTTTACGAAAGGTCGTTCCACAACTGATGCTGGGGTTGCGCTTTTGAAGCATGTCTTTGAGGCTTGGGAGGGGTCTCAGAATGCCCTTGGCATTTTCTGCGACCTGTCCAAGGCTTTTGATTGCGTGGACCATTGCACGCTGCTGTTGAAGCTGAATCATTACGGTGTAAAAAATAATGCTCAAAAATTAATACTGTCGTATCTCAGTTCCAGGACTCAAACAGTTAATATTAATGGAATAAGTTCGTCAGGTTCTCATGTAAAAATGGGCGTTCCGCAAGGCTCCATTTTGGGCCCTTTCTTATTTTTAATATATATAAATGATTTACCCTTTTTTTGCAGAAAAATTCTGTGATATTGTTTTGTTCGCAGATGATACTTCTTTAATATTCAAAGTTGACAGGAATAAAACTGATTTTGACGATGTGAACAGGGCACTCTCGCAGGTTCTTGCTTGGTTTAATGTTAATAATCTCCAGCTTAATGCTAAGAAAACAAAATGTGTTAAATTCGCTTTACCTAATGTACAGGCGAATCCCACTGAAATTGTTATCAATAATGAGAAATTAGATTTGCTCGATTCAACAGTTTTCTTGGGTGTTACTCTTGACAGTAAACTTCAATGGAATATGCATATCGCAGCTCTGGCTGGCAAGCTTAGCTCTGCTGCCTATGCCATTAGAAAAGTTAGACAGTTAACAGATGAAGAAACTGCCAGATTAGTGTATTTCAGTTATTTTCATAGCATTATGTCATACTGTATTCTTTTATGGGGGATAGCAGCCGATATAAATACTATTTTTGTTTTACAAAAACGAGCAATAAGAGCTATTTATCAACTAAGTTCTAGAACATCTCTTAGGGATAGATTCAAAGAGATTGGTATATTGACAGCAGCATCTCAATTTATATTAAACTGCATACTTTTCGTGCGTCGCAATATTAACTTATATACAAAACATAGTGATTGGCACAATCGGAATACCAGAAATAAAGACAAACTTGTAATGCCTCAGTATAGATTAGAAAAAGTCCGTGGTTCTTTCATAGGTCTTGGTATAAAGTTTTATAATAAAATTCCAAGTAATATTTTAGATTTACCATTTGAAAACTTTAAGTCTCATGTAAAAAATTGTCTTCTCAAAAAAGGATACTATACCGTTAAAGATTATTTAATTGATAAAACAGCCTGGTCGTAGATTTTTCTATTCTATGTGAAAATTGAGGGAATTGTCCTACCTACTTAAAACTTATTGTAAGCTTTTTGACTCGACGACGCCTTAATGCGAGTAGCTTTAGTATGTCATGCTCACTTTAAACATTTCTGCGGTGGTGTCGTGTGGGGCGGGTCGTTACGTTCCCTCAAATATGGTTGAGCGAAGCGATGGCTGGTCCATGCGTCATGCTCGTGAACGGGTGCTGCCAGTGGGAATGGGTCTGCTTCTGTCTGCTTGTACTAAGGGCGTCGTATATTTATATTTTTTTTTTCTCTCTGTTTGATGTTATCAATATGTATGGCACTTCTTACTCAAAACATAAAACTAATAGGCAAGTAAACCTTGTTTTAATTTCTCTTTTTTTTTTATTGCAATCATTTTGCTTTCTATAGTCAGTAGTTTTTGTAAGTAAAGGCCTATGAAAAGCTTTTGGATATTAGTTTTCAATTCAGTGCCTTAGGATGGGTAGCCTAAGTATGTCATGCTCTCTTTAATCATTTCTGCGGTGGTGTCGTGTGGGGCGGGTCGTTACGTTCCCTCAAATATGGTTGAGCGAAGCGATGGCTGGTCCACGCGTCATGCTCGTGAACGGGTGCTGCCAGTGGGAATGGGTCTGCTTCTGAGTACCTATCTTAACGCATATTGAATTGTAAGAATTGCGTTTTTTATTGTTATTTTTTATGTCTTGTCTCAAGTATTTTTTGGTAAATTTTGCCTACTTAGGTGCACTTTCGAGTAGCAGACATAGTGATTACTGATTTCTCAACTAGTTGAAAGTTATTTACTCTCACAATTACCTATCCGATATGTAGTAGGTATTTAATTTCAACCTACCTACCCATTGTGTACAAACTTTTGTTAATTATTGTGATGGAAAATGACCTCACTTTAAATGTGGAGCTCATTTTTCAATGTTGACGACTCTGTATGAAATATACAGGGAGAAAAAAGCAGCCCTTGACGAGTTTCTTGCCGGTTCTTCTCGTTACAAGGTCTCCCGCTCAGGGTTTGCGAACCGATGGCGTAGCTTCTTTGACATTCACAAGTGCTTGTAACAGCCTAGACTGAATAAATGATTTTTTGATTTGATTTTTGATTTGATGGAGGTTTACAACCAAATTTCAATTCAAGCTGTGACGGTTGCCAACGAAAATCACCTTAGCTGGGACGTGACTGGCAGCCGTGTAGCAGCCACTTTATTCGGTTGGCCGTATACATTCGACGCAGTATATGCATTATTGGTTGGACGGCTTTCAGTCATGAAAATGATAAAATATTAAGGATTATCAGCCTTACTGATTAAAGAGATGTTGATAAATGTGGTTACTTTGTTCCAGATGGAAAACGAACATTGTATGCTGCTGGCGCTGCCGTGTGGGCGCGACCACATGGACGTGCTGCAGCAGTCCACCAACCTGACGCACGGGTTCATCACGTACCTGCAGCGCAAGCAGGCCGCCGGCATCGTCAACATCGCGCCGCCCGGACACCACCAGGTAACGAACATTGTATGCTGCTGGCGCTGCCGTGCGGGCGCGACCACATGGACGTGCTGCAGCAGTCCACCAACCTGACGCACGGGTTCATCACGTACCTGCAGCGCAAGCAGGCCGCCGGCATCGTCAACATCGCGCCGCCCGGACACCACCAGGTAACGAACATTGTATGCTGCTGGCGCTGCCGTGCGGGCGCGACCATAATTAATAACGAAAATGTATGAAACAGCGGATTTTTGTTCACGATTTCAGAGTTGATCCCATAGTGAAAGTAGTTCAGTTTGATGGTCCCTATCTACCTTATTCTTGTTTAGCCATTAATTCTGTTACACGTTGTATATTTTGTGCTACTACTGCCACTTACAGGCCTTAGCACGGCTCTTGAGCGGTGACATTTAATGCGCAGAAGTCATTTTTATGTCTCATTAGCGGGAGACGTGGCGTAGGGCACTGTAGGGCAACTGCAAACATGCGCAGTAATCCACTCCAATTTCTCTCACCGCTTACGATTCGTGCCGACACCTATAGACTCCGTCATATTGCTCCAATTCGAGTGAAATAATTCCTCTAAGCTACAACAAGAACATATTTGTCAACAGGCTCTTTACACCGTGCACATATTCCCGTCGTGCGATTTTGCGAACGAAAACCTGAATCGCATCGCGCCCGACCTGATGCACCGCGTGGCGGACATCGCGCACCTGCTGATCGTGATCGCCACCGTGTGAGGCCGGCTGAGACCACTCGCCCTCTACATATCAACCGGTGACTACCCACTATTACTCCCGATTACGTCCCACTAAATACCGGACTCGACCTCTATCCACCCGGACGCTACTCTACATTCGCCGATACGGACGTTCTTATTTATAATAACGCATTGTAAATACGGCCAGGTTGTGAAACTTTTTTAAACGTTTTATTTTGTAAACGCGCTACCGGGCGCCGCCGCCGCGCGTCGCCCCGGTACAATCGCCGCGATGTGACCGACGCGTGACATTCGATCCTAGTACGGTGACAGTTCGTAGGAATTGAGTTGGATTACCTCTGTGAAACTGGACTCTCGTTTAGTGATGTAACGTTAGATTATTTATTGTTATCGCGCGGCAAGCCGCCGACTGCGACGGGGCCGCGCCGCGCGCTGTATAAAGTCTCACATGACTAGGTAAGCCGTCACTTATTTAAGTATTAGCAGTAAGTTATAGCTTATTTGTAAAATACCTTTTGTTATAGTCGACTGGGTTCGACGTTATTCGGAGTTTAAATTTATAAAAAATATGATAAGTAAATGGCAAAGTCAGTTAATAAAAAAATATTTTTAATTTTGGGTTCCGATTAGACGAGTGGCAATCTATCGAGCATTTTTTATTGTTAGTGTAAATTGTTATTTTGTTTTAAGCGATTAGGTCTAAAGTAATTTAAATTCTGTAAATACCGAATCTATTCATACTAAAATTCGATTTATTCGCTTAAGTCATTACGGTAGGTAATGGTAAAACTCATGATAACTGGGTCGAATAAATACTGTTTATTTGTAAAAAATACGATAGTTGAAAGGTGTATTACAGTAAGTGAAAACACATGGAAAATAAACTGTGATTCTGACTTTTAATATAGACTGTAGGTAGTCTTATGGAGCATGAAGGGCAATATGTACTCGCAGGCCGAGTTTAGAGGCACTACGTTTTAACATAGCTGATAAAAGTAAATTTTACTTATTCCTAATTGAATAGGCCGTAGTAGTGGTTCTAGACTCGACCTGAGAATTCCCGAGCAAATGTCGCCAGGCGGTAATGGCACGTGCGGTATCGCTTTGACGAATAAAATAATATTGTTTTGATAGCTAGCTGTCGTTGAAAATGTATGAACGATCGTTTGATGACACTAGTGATTATGAAGTTGTGGTCATTCTATCAACTCTTCTTCACAATAATCCCAACGCCTTTTCATAAATAATTGACCCTCATTTCATATACCCTGGACCTTAGTCGTAACTTTTTAGTATTTTTTTTCAAGATTAGTAGGTATAGAATATCAACCCAGCAATCAGTACTTTTATTAATTTACTTTGCACTTTATAACGGTAAAAATATTTGATAATGTTTATTATCCTGATTATATTGATTGGAATTTATTGTAATATAGAAAGAAATTCACTCTCTTTATATAACTTTACGTCTTTGTTATGTTAATTACTGTTAGAAGGTACAAAGTTACAGCTCAGGTACGGCGGATCGGATACAAATAACGGGATTTTTCATACTTGAGATGTAACTTTTACTTTTTCTTGCACCACTTAAAAATTAAGTTTTTCAATGTCGTTTTTCAACTCTTACGTTTTGGTAAACTTTTTTGAAAATTATCAAAAAGGTATTGTGTATTGATATCAGTGAAGCTTCGTTCCGTTGGCACAGAGCTGCGAGTGTGCTCTCTATGCTGGGTATCACTGAGTAATTTTTCCATGCTAAGTTGCAAATTGCACTCTATTTTTTGCACTTGCCATTATCATTCCCCATTAGCACCCGCCCCAAAGTCTATATCACCGCAAGAATGAAACGTAGTTTCATAATACTGTCGTCCCTTAACAAATAACTCTTCTATAGTAATTATTTAAAACTTGTTTCGATAGCAATAACTGGATTACAGCTGAAACTAACAATATTGTACTTCTCATAAGTGTCGGCCGTCTGCATGAGGTTATCCGTTGATGAGTGCAAGTGAGCCGTCTGTAGTGCGTTAATGTTTCGATTAACTGGCATCTCTAGTTAGATAAATGGTGCGACGGTGCTGTCGTACGTAAAAACAAAGTACAAAATATTTTATGTATTGTAATTTTATATTTACGATATAGAAAATAATAGCACAGGTAATATTATTATGTATATTCTTTTAAGGATTCAAGTTGTAGAGTGTAAAAATAATAATATAATGATTGTTTGTAATGTTTCCGTCGCAAACAGTTCTCGACTTAGCTAGGAGGAACACTAACGAACTCATCACTTCGTCCATTAATTTTAAAGTATAATTTTATTAACTAACAGATGCCCGATAATGTACACTATATTTATTCTAAGTTGAATTCCTTATGAAGGAGGTTCAATGTAAATATATCTTCATGGAACATAGCAGTACAGTATTTAGACTCGATATTAACATTTATTGGATAAGAAAACAAATTAATTATACAAGATATGTATTTATGGTGGTAAATTGGTATTTACTCATTTTTCTGATTTGTAAATAAGGTGCTATCGTTCTCAGAGTAAGCTACCGGAAGCTTAGCTACGCTTTGAAAATAATCGCACCTTGTATTGATGCTATTGAATGTCAATTACTAAATATTTCATATTTTCATAAATTTTTCCATGCTCCGTAATTCTTTATTCAAACTGAAATATTTATAGTTAGTTTCCTCAGTGGGTTTAAGTCGTAAGTTAACGCAGACTTAATAGTTTTATCTATGCTTAACTATTGTGAGAAGTATAATATAGTTTTGTTTTACGTTTTGTTTGAAACTGATTGGAGTGTGTGGTGGTGACGCCTCGGAGCTGATCGCCGCGGCGTGGCCGCGACGCGCTCCTGCGTCCCCGCGCCGCGCGCTCTAACCGCGGGTGCATATGCTATTGCGAACACGAGCGGGTACGATGACTGCGCTTCACCAATGGTGCAGGCGCGGTGACCGTTTACTATAACCCTTTACACCCGAGAGAGATAATTCTTTAAAATTACTGTTAAAGTGTTTTTAAGCGGCTTCCTTAGTGTTAAAAAGACATGAGAAAAATAATGAAAAAAATCATGCTGGTGCTGGTTTCCGGCAATCAGACCCTCACGTTTGTGAGTTTCAAGAATTTATTTTACTAACTATTAACACAATTTAAAAAAACACACGTTAACTTCTTAAACAACTAGTAAATATGCGATATAAAGCGAAAGTATTAACCCTTGAATCTATACCAATAAAGTGTGTTTTGGCGTGTTCTCAGATAGCCTCACTGTCAATCGACGTCGGTTGCGGTCCGAAAAATAGATTTGGGTACGGTTTTTAGTATTCAAAATTAAAACTCACGATCTTTTAATCTCGGGTGTAAAGGGATAAGGCAATATACCTATTACGATGACCATGCCCGCACCCTTCACCGACTCGTTAGCAGCAATGATGTTACATCTCGTATTTGCGCCCACGCTATCGCTGGGGGCTGCGCTCGAGCGCCACGCGCGGCGGACGAAGGATTGGATTGCACGCCAGCCACGCTCGGGCTGCGGTTGTTGCCAGTGTGCAAGATGTTAGAGTAATATTGTAAAAATAACATTTGATCTCAAGTGTGCAGCAAAAGTGAAAGTGAGGGCTAGACTGTTGTTAATATATCGCAACAACCGCCTCCCGACCAGTGCGCTGCCGTCACTCGAGGTCGGTTTCAATTCTAGCAGAGTGTAAGAATATAAAAATATTGTGATCATAATTATAGATTTTAAAGCTAGGATATAGAGATAATTGTATATTTTGTACATATTGAAAATAGTATTGTATCTTTACTTCCCTTTATCCAAACAACCCAGACTCCTGCGTGTTATGTACCTCCTACCTACCAATACTATTAAAAAATATTACATAAAAGTGTCTTTTATTCTTTAGCATTTTAACAAAATAACCATGAAATTATCCTCCTTACTAATATTATATGTTTGTTTGTTACGCCATGCCTTCACGTCTTAACTACTAAACCGATTATCATGAAATTTTGCATACACGTCAGGGGTACAGAAAAGGACATAGGATAGCTTGGGTGATGATGACCCATGGACCCACCGGCATTTACCTTATACTGGTGGGTCGAACGGGGGGAAAATCCCTTCTTTTCCGTGGCTCCATTGGATGTCCCCATTGACGGGACAACGGAAAAAATAATTTAACCTGTCCATTGATTAATGGAGCTAACGAAAATAGTTTTAACTCCAGTAACGTTTTTCTATGGAACCATTAAGAAGGGGGGAAAATTGCGTTCCTTTGTTGCCCGATCTTACTACCAGTAGATAGAACACTACTGCAGTTGAAAGTTGTAAGACGGGAGAGTTGTAAGACGGGAAATATTAATGTGTCCGTGTTACTACCGTGTAAGTAGGTAGGTACCTACTTAAAAAAGAGTTAATAATTTTATTAGAGATCCATTGTACAGATCCATAATGAATCTAGTGAAAGGTTTTTTCTCAGTTGATACATTGGCCTGATCCATGATAGATCTAGTGAGGCTTGAGACCAAGCCGAGCTGTTGATTCGAAAACAACTGAGTTGAGTCAGGGCTCTGTCACTCCGCGCGCGAGTCTGAACCGCTCCGCGTCCTCTGAGAGGACAAATTTCATACATCAGAAAAAGACCTACGCGATAGAAAGAGAGGCAACTACTAAGTGAATGTTTTGGAGCGGATGGAGCGCTGTGCGACCTGAATTGCACCTTTTTGTGTCGGAGCAAGTCTCAATTTATTTTAACGAGTTTGCGGAGTGCAGCTTCTGTACGTTAGTACTATTATCTATTCTGTGGTTGAGTGTTGAGATCGATACCTATTTTAGAATTCCAAACTCGTTGTAGGCTTTCTCAAACCTATATATAACCGATAAGTAATACGCGGCGTCCGCCACCCGTGTGAAGCCGGGGCGGGGCAGCTAGGTAATTTAAATATATGTTTGCGATAAAATAACTGCATGTAAACTAATAAATTTTCATAAATATGCGAATTATCATTTTTGGAACATATTAATCGATATCCGCTACATTTATTTTAATTGGAATTCTGAATTTTGAATTTCAAATATTTATTGCCTAGTAACACTAAGAAATATCAGGATTCCACCGAATGGATCTGAAACTATTATACCTAAGCTAAGTGAAAAATGTCAACCGACCGACCCGCAGGCTGATTATCTAAATAGAAACTATTTTGCGATCGGTTTCATTTGACATAGATTGCTACTTTTCTTTGGTATGTTTTTTTATTTCCCATCAAGTTTGAGGAGCCACGCCAGCTTTTAAAGCGCAGCTCACACCTTTATTTAGCACATAAGTAAGTAGATTATTTTGCAGCTCAAATCCTGGATTTAGCAGCAAAATATATCACAAGATATATCAATGCAAAGGTGGCTCCTCAGGGGAGGGGTCCCACTTTTCGGTTTTTTACATATATCTCGAAAACTATACATTCCAGCGACATGAGTTTTGCTGGTTAAATTTGCTACATGCTTACTTCAGTAATTTTTTTCGATATTTTGTATAGTTTTCGAGATATCCGCTCCTGAATGCCTGTCAAAATGCTTAAGGTGAAGCAAGGACAATAGGATCAGGACCCAGAATGTGATGCTGACGACACGACGATTGTGGATGCGGCTGTGGAAATGTCGGAAACAACAGCTGTCGGTGTTGTGGGTGAAGATGTCGACCTCTTGATGGTTGTCTTTCCACTCCAGGTTGGATGAAAATAATGTCCTTTCCTTATGCGCATCAGCTTTAGCCATCAAGAGGACTATGAGGACGACATCTTCACCCACGGTGCCGACAGCTGTTGTTTCCGATATTTCCACAGCCGTATCCACAATCAGAATGTCCGCATGATATCGAAAAATTTATCAAAATAAAACTTGTAGCAAAGGAGTTGTTCCATTTTTGTATGAAGGCTGGGCCCATTTGGGTGACCCGTGGCATACGGTCATAAAATTATATTTTATGGAAAGAGAACAAAATAAGGAACCTTTTCATGTATCAATATATTTTTTTAAAACCTGCAAACATTTTTTATTTATTTTTAAAGTTGGATGGTTAAAGTTAATAAAACAGCAACCCAAAACGTTTTTCTACCTTGGCAACATCGATTTTTTACTGTCATATGTCACATTGATGCTGTCAGATGTCAAATAAAATGACAAATGACATATCAACAGCCAATGTAGTCATTTTAATAGAAATAAAAATGCAAAGGAGCCGCACAAAATGGATTTTCAGGATTAAATCAACAGTAAAAACTTGTAACAAGCATTAGAATTTATTGATATACTCGGGAGAGTAAAAAAATAGTAAGACACTTTCATTTTAAAGCGAAAACATTAAGAAATACACGATGAAGAGCACCATTATTCATTTTTTTATATTTTTTTATTTATGTTTGCAGGTATTAATATTTTTTTTCTTTTTGGAAACCTTGCCCCACGAAAGAAATCTACGAGAAAAAAAATTATTATGGGTGTAGGAAAATTAAAAAAAAAGTGAACCCAGGAAAGAACGGCCTCCTCCTTTAATCAGCTGTCATTTTGTTAAAAGTCTCATGTCGCTAGGACGCATAGTTTCTGAGATATTTGTGAAAAACCGAAAAATGGGACCTCCCCCTACCCCCCAGCTTAGGGGCTACGGGCGGGGACTTTTGATATGTTCATCCCCTAACTGGTCCAAACAAAGTTACAAAGTCAAAAATTGTGTTCCAATCATTTCCCTCTATATCTTTTCGTTTACTGGGCTAGTAGTGTTTGAAAGAGAAGTCCCAAAATGTATGGAGTCTAGATCTGTCCGTGAAAATGTCCGGACTTTTATTGAAATGTCCGGATTTTTGTCAGGACTGTCCAAATTTTGAAATGGTAACCCTAGGCTACCTACCCTAGGCTTATTTCAAGTCCCAAAATTCTCTCAAATTGAGACTCAAAATTGTTGTGTTCCGGCAGTTAGAGGTAAAATGGCCAGTAATTCCTCAGTGTTCCTCAGTGATGCAGATTCCGGCCAGGGAGTAGTGCGCTTCCACCTTCGGCCACAGAATACATAATAGTATGCTTCGGCCTTATCGTCACTTAACGTCAGCTAGGCGATTGCGTAAAGTCAATCGTATTCATTTGACAGTTCATATTGTATCCTAATACTTATACATACATGTCATCCCATACAAATTGCAGCCGATGGAATACGATATGAACTGTCAAATGAATACGATTACCTTACGCAATTCCACCCTAGGTGAAATGAAGGCTAAGCACTATCCCGTCGTGCATAAAAATTAACTCCGCTCCCATGGAATCCACAGATCATTTTTTCGCCTCTTGACTCCCATGGGATCCTCAGATTTATGTGACCCTGGTAGGTGGGTACTTTAAATTTAAAATTATATTTATTAGGTACTATAAAAACATAACGGAAGGCCGTTGTGGTAAGGACCACAAAAGATTTTAAAACACTGTTTAGTAAAAACACTGTTTAAATGTGATGCCGTCTCTTTCAAACAATATTGTCAAAAAAATGACAGCATCACATTTAAACAGTGTTTTAGTTAAACACTTGTTAAACAGTGTTTTGTGGTAAGGCCGATAAAGTTTACCCTTCTCAGGTTTATTCAAGAATTTCATATTTATATTCTTGTGTTTATGCAATCCTGATACTTTTTTATGATTTTTTATGAATTTAAGTAGGTAGTAACTTATTATTATACGATTGATTAACAATTTTAAAAAAAGTACCAGGATTACATAAATCTAGAGAAGGGTAACTTTTATTATTTTATTAAATTCATATTCTAATCTACACTCACAACGTAATGTTCCAAATATGAATTCAAAAAAGGTTGTATAAACACGTACTTGTTTTATGGATACCTAGTTATAAAAAAACATACAGTGAAATATTTTCATTTGGTTTTGTTTTACTTTTTAATTTATTAGCGCGTATGGGCTCATTGTAGTGTCTGTGGCTGAAGTAAAATGCTAGATAATAATTTAAAAATAACTGTGGATCCATAGCCTTCTACATAATATATTGTACCAATAGAGAAGGCTATGGTGGTGGATCCCATGGGAGCGAAGTCACGGTGAGCCTAGTGATCGGAGGGAATACAGGGAGCCTAGTGATCGGAGGGAATACAGGGAGCCTAGTGATCGGAAGTGAAAAGTGTTGATTTTCAGAGTTCATAATAACTCTGACGGATACTGAAGGTAATTTTCAGGGGTTGTATGCATGATGGTACCCTGTCTACCATCGGTTTTATAAGGTGAACAAAAATAAACACCATACATCTATATTATAATTTTATTTAACAACATAAAGTTTAAAACATTTCACAGGAATGCAAATATGTTAAAACTATTAAACATCTTTAGATAACATGCTTCGTAATTAGTTATTGTTTCAGTACTATTCACAAATGCATCCATCACATTACTACCTACACATAATTAATTAAAAATAAGCTCAATATCAGTTTTATTGTATTTTTTGAAGGGATTTGTATAAAAAAGAAAATTTTGAAGAAGGTCACATGATTTTCGTTTAGAAATAGCTCCTTTCTAAAAAACGGGGTAAGTAGATAGACGGTAAAGAAAATATGTAGGAAGTCTTATCTTACCTAAAAAGGCTTCTTCAAGCTAATAGGAAACATCATTATCAAGTTTAAGTAAGTAAGATCGCATGTTTTAATTTCAACGTCGAATGAAAAATCTATTAGGTACTCCACCCAAATTAGTACATTAATATATTCATAAAAGGAAGAAAAAAGAGCGCCAAGGAGATTTTATAACAATTCTAATACTTATAAATTTAGTCTATCTAAAAATGTTGATGCGAACTCTACAAAAAATTTTGTTTTTCTCTACTCATGAGAAAGTTTAGAAACGTTTGCTGCTTTAAAATTTAATAAAATATTTTATACTTATAACATCTATTCTATCGCATGCAGCTAAGTTATAAAATAGTTGGGTATAGTCAGCAACGAATATTATAGAACACAATTTTGTCTTAATTTATGTACTTTGATTGTTTGTTCCACAAAAGTACCTATCCATTATCACTCTATCCATTTCGCATTTCTTTTGTAGAATATTTCATTGCTTGTGATATTTTATTCGTTACTCATTATACCTACATCTTAGATAATGGAATTAACATTTTACACAACATTTTAATTTTTATCTACTGTTTAAAATCATTAATCTAAACGGAAGTACATACCTAAAACATAAGTTTCATTATTATCATTTATTGCTATTTCATTTCGACGTTTGCTTGGGATAGGTATCTACTAAAATTGAATCATTTAAATAAAGTGTTATTAAATTTACTATTCGTTAATATGGCAGAATTTACTTTTTAGGCTTAACAACCTTGTTTCATCATGAGATCGGCAAGTTTGAAGATCCGCAGCCAGCTGAAGGGTTCCGGCTGGTGTTGGGCGGGCGCCGACGTTGAGGCTGCGGCGGAGTCGGCGCGGGAGGGCGCGCGGTCCTCCGCCGCCGCCGAATGTGTTGGAGATTTCTTCTCGCCTTTCTGGTTGTCTGGCGACTTGGTGATGGCTGGCGAAGTCATACTGAGGACAAAAAAACTAAATTAATAAAAAAAAGTTTAAAGTAAAACCAAGTAAAACGTTTATACTTAAACTTTTCAAAAGAAAATATTATAGCCGCGTGAATCTACGGGCGGTTTGAACGCTGTCGTTCTCAAAATATTTTCATAGTGACGAGCATAAGTCCTAGCAGTATAGAGTTATATTATTTATCTACACCCATGCTTTAAATCCTCTGTAAAGGGTTCTGAAACGGTTAGCTTACTGCCATCATTACAATATCCCGAGCGAAAGCGGGGGCTATAATTGTCTAATTTCAAAATCTATCGCAATCGCTTTCATCTGACAGATGGATGTGACACATTGCTGCATTTCTTAATTTGGTAAGTTTTTATTTATGCCAAAAAGAAGCATCAATGTATTACATCTTGAAAGCGATTGCGATAGATTTTGAAATTAGACAATAGAAAGGCTGGTCCTGCAGCGCCGCGCGCCCACGCAATGCAACGCGCATTATGAAATTCAGTACAACATTATAACACTCTTGCGGATGACATAATGACGAGGAGGGGGAGAAAAGTCAAAGACAAAGTCAAAGTCAAAACCTTTATAGAGGATACATATCATGGGTGTAGATAAATATCATGGGTGTGTTTAATCCATATGTATTAAAATATTATTTGTTTCCCAAATAAAAATAAAAAATGGGTGTAGATAAAGTCTTGTATGCAACTGAACATAATTAGGTATTAAAACACTCAATATGACACCCACATTCGTGTTTTAATACCCCTCATTATAGTCCAGTTGCATAAATAACTATTTTGCAATTTATCGTCATAATTTTATGTCGAAGAGAATGACGGCGTTCAAAACACACCCGTAGATTAACTCGGCCCCATCGTAAAACTTCTAAGAACTTATTTTAAAGTTATGAAAGGTATAAAATTTATTAGCATGCTTGTAATGGTACCAAGATTTATGTGGTTTAGCTTGCAAGCTGGGTGAGGCAACGGGAGCGTGACTAGAACAATCGAGTTCCTGGCTGTTTACCGTGGACGCATTGTGCCTTGTTACTTGACGCGTTAGGTGTTGCGGGCGCGAGCAACCTAATGGTGTCAAGCAGAGTTGTTGACCTCCCGTCACCCGGAAATATTTTTTCACCTTTATGTTTTTTTTTATTTTTGAAGACATTTGGCGTTTCAGATTTTGAACATTGGAGATAAGAACAACTTAATAAAGGCGGATTGATAGCAAATAATTTAACGATGAATTTCAGAGAAAATTTATTAGCGGGATTGGGCCCAGATAAAATTAATAATAATTTTCTTTTTGCTATGTACCTACCTAAAGAGTTTCTGGCCACCCTCAGCCCTCCTCCTGCCTATACCTACTGCTTCAACATTAGTCATAGTACCACATTGGATTATTTTGAAAACAAGAAATAAGAGGCAATTATTAGGTACTATTACAGTTAATAGTGGGTACCTCCGTCAAATACCCAAGAAAGGTTACAACAATGTAACAACCATAAAAACAAAAGTAGGCGGTTCGTACCCTCTATGCCTGGTAGGTCATTGCTTTTTCTACAAAAACAGCATTCAAAGCATCAATTTTTAACCGACTTCCAAAAAAGGAGGAGGTTCTATGTTCGTCTGTATATATATTTTTTTTTTTTTGTGTATGTCCACCGATCACTCAAAGACGGCTGGACCGATTGAAATGATTCAAACGTTATTACATTAGGTAAACTCCCAAGTTGGTCCCATTTTTTAAAATTTGGAAATCGGTTCAGTACTTTTCAAGTAATCTTGAAAAAAAGCACGAAAATAGTATGATTTTGTGTGAATTACCTCGATGATTGGTCGTATTACTTCTTTGTTTATGAACTGAATAAGATAATATTTTTTTTGTTGGAAGAGGGATATCTTAAGTGTAGTTCTTTACGCGACTTAAAAAAAACAAAAAAACCGACTTCAAAAAACCTGCCTCTAAAAAAAGTAAGAAATAATATACAAATCATTAGATACGCATTATCATTGTTATAATAAAACACGTCTATTAAAGTCGGGTGGGGCTGGAGTACATCTTCCTTTTTTTATTCTAAAAGCCCCACCCGACTTCAATTGACGTGTTTTATTATAACAATGATAATGCGTATCTAATGATTTGTATATTATTTATTACTTTTTTTAGAGGCAGGTTTTTTGAAGTCGGTTTTTTTGTTTTTTAAACAATTTTTTTATTTTTATATTTTTAGTGTAAGTACCTTCTGTATTAGGTAGTGTAGGTTTTTTAGAGGCATTAAATTTTAAAGCTTTTTTGTTTTCATTTTCAGCTTTTTTGAAGTCGGTTTTTTGTTTTTAAAACATTTTTATTTTTTTATTTTTAGTGTTAGTAAGTAAGTAGGTACCTTCTGTATTTGGTAGACTTTAGTTTATTTATATTATCTTATCCAGTAAGTATATTATTATCTAGGTAGATAAAACATGGGTAGACCCAAAGTTATTATTTTTTTAATTTAACTTTTTTGTGTAAGTATGGTATATTTAGCGACGATATTATCTATCTATATTATATAGTTACAATAGTCTTATGTCAATAGCTCATCACCTTTTACAAAATACTGGTTTTCCCGACGCAGGGGCGTTAGTTCTTGAGGAGTTCTCCTGGTACTTCACTATCAGCTCCACTTCACTTATGACGAACAACATAAATAGCCTAGCAACCGTATTAAAGTAATCGTATCGCACCAGTGAGATACTTAGTTTAGTACCTACCTATTGAATAGTTCCGGTGATCATCTATGGTCTTCATCATCAGTTCCACTTCACCAAAATGGTACTTTTCGAAAGCAAATGCACGAGTTACTTAAGAAAATACCAAAATCGCTATAGGTGTGTCTATAATATTTGAAGAGTTCCCTTGATTTCTCCAGGATCCCATCATCAGATCGTGATCTTATGACAATGGGACCAATCTGTAACTATATGCTTTCAAACAAAAAAATATTTTTTAAAATCGGTTTGAGATTGACAAAGTTATGTTAAAACATACATAAAAAAAAAATACCGTCGACTTGAGAACCTCCTCCTTTTTTTGAAGTCGGTTAAAAAGGAGGTTCTCAGTTTGACCCGTATTTAAGTATGTTTCTCCGCGATTATCTTACGTTTGGCTGAGCCGATTTTTCGACATATATATATAACATACCTTACCTACAAGGTACCTACAAAACAAAACCGACTTCAAAAACCTAGGTACCCCTAAAAAGCAAGAAATAATATTCGTAATAATAAAAATACGTCTATTGAAGTCGGGTGGGGCTTTAAGAATAAAAAAAAGGAATTTGTACTCCAGCCCCACCGGACTTCAATAGACGTATTTTTATTATTACGAATATTATTTCTTGCTTTTTAGAGGTAGGTTTTTGAAGTCGGTTTTTTTCTGTGAAAACTTATTAGGTTTTTCTATCTATTGTGACGATGACGTTCACTAAAAATTAAATAGCTGAATCTGATAATGTGTTACATTGCACATTGCGCACTTCCTGTAATGTGAACTGGGTTCCGTCGTGCGTAGTGACCTATATCCAAACTGGGACAAAGATTACCTAACAGCGTACGACACGCGCCAACGGAACTATAAAAATTTGTAAAATTCATGTCAATTTAAACTTATGGCTTCGAGTTCTAGTTATACTATTAAAATCGCTGAATTTTATGTCTCATTTACGTAATTGGAACCTTTTTGGGAGCAGTTGGATATGCAATACTATTGAATTGGCAAAGTGGTACCTACCTACAGTAGAGTAGATCTTAGTATTATTTTAGGTGTAAAAAAAGGTGTGTTACCATTGTTAAATCCATGAACAAAACTTCGCAAGAAACAAGGTTGGTCCTAGTGTCACATTTTGCTATCGTTTAGGTACCTATCTCGTTTATTTTGCTTCCCGAGTTCACCAACTACCTAAACACATCCTAAACAGTCGATTAATTTTTAACCATCTGTTTTTGAAATTTTCTCCATACATAAAAATGACAAAAACAGACGGTTAAAACTTTATCACCTGTGAATTTCAGCCTTTTTTAAAGGACTTTGAAGTTAATTGGTTGCCGAACCGATCAATATTTTAACAACACAATAATTATGATATCACTAAATTTTGGCAATCTTCGGTAATTAGATAAATAGATTTAGTAATTTAATTTACTACAGTTGCAGCCAAGATGATTGGCTATATATTTTCCATAGACTTAGAAAAATTTTCGCTACGCTCAAGTAGACGGACTATGGTGCGAGTGAGAAACCGATTCTTACGGCTTAAGCGATGTGTGAGAAAGAGTTAAAAACAGAATGACAGCAGAACCTGGCTCGACTTCATTTATCGTCTTTTATCATCTTGTCAAAAAGCGTCCACTTGATTATTTCGTGATTTTGATCGCGATCGGTTCGATTTGGCTCTTATAACTATATACCTAAATCAATTGTGGTGTCGTGTTCTGTATTGGATTGTAATGTTACTTACGACAATAACCCAAATAAACAGTCATTTCACAGGTAAATATGATTGTACTATTACCATTTTCATATTGCTTATTTTAGTTGAATATATTTCCAAACACACTAAGTGATACACAAATATCATGCTATTAACCGTCTATTTTTCCGTCTATGATTTCTAAACATTATGTGTTAGACAAAAAGATATTATGTCCGTGAACTTGAGAAAATACGACGTTGAGATTGATCAAAAATTATCGATATCGATACTCATGTCGATGATTTCCAATATAACTTTGTTTGTCTTTGTGAACTCAGATAGTTTTATTTAAAGCTGCTTTTAACCCTAGAACCGTACTCTGGGGTACAAATGAAAAAAAAAATCGTTTGCTATAAGACGCTTTATTCTGCTCGTGGGTATATTTACGAGTGGCACGCGTGGATACCCCCGCTGGTTGTCAGTTTTGTTGAAGAGTAGACGTGGTAGAACTGGTAGACCAAGACCAGCATGTGGGCTATACTAGCATCCCAGGGTACAATCAACGTAAGTATTTTATTACGTTTTTTTTGTTATTTATATTTTTAGGCGCATTTATATTGTTTTTGGTACCTACGAATATTATGATATCAAAATCAAAATCAAAAAATAATTTATTCAGTCTAGGCTGTTACAATTACAAGCACCTGTGAATGTCAAAGAAGCTACGCCATCGGTTCGCAAACCCTGAGCGGGAGACCTTGTAACCAGAAGAACCGGCAAGAAACTCGTCAAGGGCTGCTTTTTTCTCCCTGTATATTTCATACAGAGTCGTCAACATTGAAAAATGAGCTCCACATTTAAAGTGAGGTCATTTTCCATCACAATAATTAACAAAAGTTTGCACACAATGGGTAGGTTGAAATTAAATACCTACTACATATCGGATAGGTAATTGTGAGAGTAAATAACTTTCAACTAGTTGAGAAATCAGTAATCACTATGTCTGCTACTCGAAAGTGCTTAGGTGCACTTTCGAGTAGCAGACATAGTGAGTAGTAGGCAAAATTTACCAAAAAACACTTGATACAAGACATAAAAAATAATAATAAAAAAACGCAATTCTTACAATTCAATATGCGTTAAGATAGGTACTCAGAAGCAGACCCATTCCCACTGGCAGCACCCGTTCACGAGCATGACGCGTGGACCAGCCATCGCTTCGCTCAACCATATTTGAGGGAACGTAACGACCCGCCCCACACGACACCACCGCAGAAATGTTTAAAGTGAGCATGACATACTAAAGCTGGATAGGTGGTGTGATAACCGTATGTAAATATTTTATACAAAAGTAGCGAACTGAAGTAGGTTATTTTTATTTTTTCAACAGATATTTATTTTGATACTCATTTTTTCCTTTTATTTACTGTATTGTTTTTTGTCTTCAGCTCTGAAATCTGAAGGTATTATTTATATTATGCCCAAAGTCGGAAGATCGTAAATCTCGCATACAGTGCTGTGCACCAAGTGATTTTTTTGATTTGAAATGACCACAAAAGCAAAATATGCCCACAATTTTTTGTTACTCCTAATTATTAGCTTAAATTGCTTTTAGTGAAACTGAAAGTTTTGAAACTGTACGTTTAAGATTTGATTTTTAATAAAAGTTTCTAATCCTTTCGTTAATTCGTTTTTTTATTGGGGTACAGCCGTACTCCAGGGTACCATTAATTTAATTTTAATACGGGTACGGTTCTTCTAGGCTTAACCGATAGTTTTCAAATAGTAAATTATACTTACAAATACCAATTTAACAATATTTCCAGATTTCATGTAAATCCATAGTGATTAACTAAGTTAAACTGGATAAAAATAATTAGGCTGGGAGCCTCAAAGGAGACCTTATGAAATTATTTAATTAAAATTGTTCTCTTCAGAGGATAATAATGACACCTAAATGTTTCATTGAAGTTACTACTACTTTATTACAATGATTAAATCTTGTGTGTGTTTTATTTATCAGAGCTATAGGTACATTATGGTTATCGACAACCCAAAATGGACCTGAGCGCATCTCTAAAATTCACGCACACGTTTAAAAATTTACAAACACTAGCTCATGTCACTTTTGGTGTCGCCGCCAAGCGAACTCTGTCCGTCTATTCGAGTGGAATATTAAGTTTATGATATTTTCCCACATAAAGTGATTTTCCTTAAGTTTTGTTACGTGCGTTATGCGTAGGGTAGGTGATTACGTGATTACTAAGGATTGATAAAGGCAAAGTTAGCTTCGATACAATCGCGTCCAATCATCAAAGATCGTTCAAAATGAGCTTGTATTTGTATTGGCCTTAGTAGCGTTTTGTTTGTTAGTATTGGAACCTTGCCAATATCGGCATCTATAGAGCGATCCTTAGCGACACTGGGCGGCCGTGACACCGTTGCGGCAATCAAAATGATAACGCTGCCATTTGATGGCAGTTTTTAGGGTTCCGTGGCCAAAATGGCAAAAAACGGAACCCTTATGGATTCGTCATGTCTGTCTGTCTGTCTGTCCGTCCGTATGTCACAGCCATTTTATTCCGAAAGTATTAGGATAACACAGTTGAAACTTAGTAGGTAGATGTATTCTGTTAACCGCTTAAAGATTTTAACACAAAAATAAAAAAAAAATAAGATTAAGGGGGACTCCCCATACATGGAACTGAAACTGAAAAAAAAATTATTCATCATACCAATAGGTCTTTAAAAATTACATTGAGGTTTCTTACTTTTTTTCTCAAAGTCAACCGTTTGAAAGATAAACACTGCCAAAGTGGTAAAATGTGTGTGTCCCCCCCCTCTAACTTTTGAAATAACAGAGTGAAAAATCTAAAAATATATATATAGCATAACAGATAGCAGATCTTAATAAAACTTCAACGAAAATTGGTTTGATCGAGATATTATAGTAATTAGTCCCAGTTTACCGGCCGGGGGCCGGTTAACTGGGACTGAGCTCGATATATTGTTTTGTTTTTTTTTGTTAAAAGAGGGATTCCATAGAAGAATGTATAATGCTATCCCTTTTTATTTATTTTAAAGTACTTTGTGTCCAGTACTCGGCCGCCTAAATGTGCTTGTATAAGAAGTTGACTTTTTCTTTTTGTATGGAAACGGGTGGCCGGTTCTACTGGGTGCTTGCCCAGTTTACCGGCCTCCTAGTATACACTAGGAGGCCGGTATACTGGCTATCCTGCAAAATACTCCCAGTACACCGGCCAGCTTTGAAATTTATCTACTAATAAAATTAATTGTGCGTCTCGTGAACAAGCGACGGCGACGTGCCCGCCATCCAGGTCGGTGACCCTCGCTGAATACCTATTTGACTCTTGTTATTTCCGAAGTGTATGTCAGCGAATTACTCAAACGAACGCTACTGCATTTAACGATGTGTTTTTTTAAGCAGACTTGCCTATTAGCTAGACTTCTTTATTTCTACACTACACTTTAATACTAATCTATATATTATAATTAGAAAAAAATACACAAAAATATTATTATACCTATATTATTATTGAATACCAATCAATGTTATTGATTGTTAATATTATATTTTTTACAGATTATACGTACTTCCGGTCATTATCATAATACCCATAATATTTATTGTTATTGTTTATAAGAGACCTATTGACATTCGGCTTTAGAAACTATTTTTTTGTTAATTATTAAATTATTATTTGTTACCTATGTCTTCTTGAGCTCGGTGGCGCAATTGTTCAGCGCCTGGCCCAGCGATTGCGGAAGTTAAGCAACGTTCGCAAGGGTCGGTCATGGGATGGGTGACCAAAAATTTATTATCTCGAGCTCCTCCGTGCTTCGGAAGGCACGTTAAGCCGTAGGTCCCGGCTGCATTTGCAGTCGTTAACACCCACCAATCCGCATTGGGCCCGCGAGGTGGGTTATGGCCCATGCTCCTTACCACCCATAAAGAAGGCCTGTGCCCCAGCAATGGGGACGTCAAAAATGGCTGTTGGACATGTCTTCTTGATTACTTAAGGGTAATAAAATTATTAATCGAAGATTTGATTTTCTATAAATTTTCCTATTCCTATATGAAAAACTGCAAGGCTGATTCCAGAATCAATATAAAGGTTCCAATTAATAGCAAATGTTAAATAAAAGTACAATCAACGTTTTTTTTAACTCTAAAATAATAGTTCACATCACAAGCAAAGCCATAGGACAATACTTGTTAAGTATATTATCTGAAATTCAATTTCATACAAAAATCAAAGAAAAATGGACCTTATTTAAACTGTATTAAGAGTCACAGGCCGCTTACTGGGCTAGCTTATCTTTTGCCCAGTATCCGGCCGTCATGTTCTTTGAAAGGCGGCCGGTATACTGGGCAAAGGGGGGCCGGAAATAGGAACAGGGGGGCCGGAAACTGGGCAAATCGTACTTTTTTGGAAAATAATTTCTAATGACAAAACCGACTGATGGAAATTTTCAAAAAAAATACAAGTAATTCTCAAGGATATATCCAACAACATAAAAAATAGTTGGGATCATTACTAGTTGTTAAATTTAAGTTACAACTGTTCAAAGTCAACAACTGCCTTAAACGGCCGGAAACTGGCACTTTACCCTAGTAGATAGAAATCTGGCCTTTTTGTTAAGGATGCAATAAAATTTGAGGATCTAGCTTTCACTATCTAAGTAAATCCGGATTCATTCTTTCGTTTTCTTTTTTCCGGGTTCTATGCTTTTTGTTGAACTATCAAAATGCATTCCTAACGTAATATCTATGTGCAGTGTGCAGGCAGGTATGCTAGCCCAGGGCTTTATTGCCAATCTCAAAATCTATATACGATCGCTTTTAATTTGGCAATCGTATAGGCCATCACTGGGTTTTAAAGACAGTCTGTCACAGTGCCTTTGTAATGCTACAGCAATGGACGTAGCATTCGGGACAAAAGGAAAACGATTGCGATAGATTTTGAGTTAGTTAAACAATAGCTAAAAGTCGATAATGTTTTTGTGCTCTTGTCCGATAATCTACTGATGTCTACCCTTATATTATAGGTAGTACGCGCTACTGTACACATTTCAAACAATAAGTCAAAACAATGTGTGTTTTATAAAGCAACCGATTTGCCCGAATAATAATGATATCATTGGCAGTAGCCGCAGTAGGCATAAGTACTTAAATGGTTCAGTTTTTAAATTTTTTGAAGGTTTTAAAATACACTAAGAGAAAAAAGCAGCCCTTGACGAGTTTCTCGCCGGTTCTTGTCGTTACAATAGGGTTTGCGAACATGCGTAGCTTCTTTGTCATTCACAACTTCACAAGTCACAAGTACTTGTAATAGTTAGACTAAATAAATGATTTTGGGTTTTGACTCATCGAGAACTATTTTTAACTTAAGTAGGTACCTGCTATTTACCTATTAACCTACTTAACTTATCGTAAATCAGAACGTGGTATTTATGTGCAAATCTTTAGAATACCACTTTGATGAAACAGGCTGTTGGTCCTAATTAAACAGGTACTTAATTATCAACATTACTTATATTTAATTATCATGGACTATAATAATATTTTTGCAAATGGAACCAAAAATGGAAGAATAACACGAGCAAGCCAGGCGGGAACCTTACGTTACGACAGCAAAGATCAAATGGCAGAATCATGAGAATTGATATTGCATTGATTGACCATCAGCCATTTTGAATGCCCCCACTGCTGGGACACGGGCCTTCCTTATGGTTATGTATTCTGTGCTTATATGAGTAAGGAGGATGGGCCATCACCCACCACGCGGGCCCAATGCGGATTAGTGGGTGTTAACGACTGCAAACGTAGCAGGGACCAACGGCTTAACGTGCCTTCCGAAGCACGGAGGAGCTCGAGATAATAAATTTTTCGTCACCCATCCCATGACCGACCTCCGCGATCGATGGGACAGGCGCTAAACCACTGCACCTTATATTCAAGAATCTTGATTATATTATCTTTCATCAATCACTTTGTATTGTACACCTAAGCACCTAATACTGGATAGGAAAAAATATTAAAGTGAATCATCCAATACTAAATAATATTTCTACTAAAAAAAGAAAACATCCCACCGATATTTAGCAGTGGAGACACGAGGACTTGGAAATCCTATTGGAGCCACTGATGGAACCATGTAGTGGAACCTACAGTCCGAAGGGCAAGTTTCATGATTGAACTTCTTGTCTCTAGAGTAGGTATAATCGTAATCAGAAATCAGAAATCATTTATTTGCTTTTAAACAAGGTACACTGGAGATCTTATATTACTAATTAAGTTCAGCTCGTTTAGCCATCAGCAATAGCATGCAAATATTTATATTAAAAAGTAATGTAAGTAATAGTTATTATTGGTATTATTGACTACAATCACAGAAATTAATAATAAAATAATTCAATTCAATTCTAAGATACAATAAAATTAGGTAATTAATGTCAATATTACACACAAACATGTCAAATTAAACAATTAATAATAACAAAATTATAAATGTCAGTTAAAAAAAAGAATATATATAAGGATACACAATTAATTACAATGATTAATTAAGTAACATAATAAAAAAAAAAATAAAAAAAAAAAATAAGGTTCATTGTAATTTAAATATTCAGTGATACTATAAAAGGCTTTTTCGTTTAACCATTTATATAATGCTACTTTAAACCTATTAAAAGGTAAATCTTGAATTAATTTAGGTATTTTGTTATACAAAATTATACACATCCAGTAGCAGTTTTTTTTAAATCGTGTGCTCTTAGGAATAATATCTGATACTAGTCTATCGGAACTTCTGGTGTTACGTGGATATACATCTTTGGCTTTCCTAAAATAATGTAAGTGTTGTTTAGTAAATTTTGCAGCCTCCAAGATATATAGACATGGCAGCGTTAAAATGTTAAGGGATTTGAAAAGAGGTTTGCACGGTTCATCAGGTACAGCGCCATAAATTGCCCTAACACATTTTTTTTGAGCAATGAATGCCTTATTGATGTCCGTGCTATTTCCCCATATTATGAGACCATATCGTAGAACAGATTCGATATAAGCAAAATATGCTGTTAGAGCCGTACCCCGTGTAGCAATTTTTGTCAGTCTGTGTAGAGCAAATGAGAATCTGTTAATTTTATTACAAACGATTTCAACCTGTTTTTTCCAGTCTAGTTTCGAGTCAATCGTATTCCCAAAAACGTGCATCAGGTTAAATTAGTTTAGGAACTGCTAATGGCCAGAGTTTTAAAAATTACACTTAGCACATGATTGTGATCACACGAGTTTTCAAGAATCTAAGAATAAATCGAATAAGTTCTCAATTGAATCACAGGATAAACACGAAATTTTAGTTACGTTGGCAAGTTAAAATCTTGCATTACGGTTAGATCGCTATCTGGATATTTGTCCACGTTCGTGGAAAGTCGTGGGTGTAGATAGGCCATAAGATCGTGGCAGGACCACCTTAACGGTGTGAAATTGTTGCATCATTCTTTGCTTTTGTACGTGTCGAGATTTTTTAAAAGTATGTTTTTGGGCAGTACCTACCTACTTAGAAAACTCTTTGCTCTTGGTATCATTCTCGAGGATACTTATTATTCTTGAGTTTTTTTTTATTAAATTGTAAGTTTTTGGGATAGTTGCGTACTAGGTAGTTCTTAGATAATACTTACTTACAGAATTTTTGCTCAGAAATATATTCTTAGTTTTAACTAATGGTTTGGATTTTAATATGGCCTTTTTGAAATTCAAATAGGTACCTAAACGTCACTTTGCGAATGTAGGTAGTATTGTGCGCCTAATTAATATAGGGAAGAGATATTAAAGAAGAAATAGGAGTAGACAAATTGGATGCAAGTATAATTAATTACACTTGCACGAATCACCAGTAAGTTGCAAATACTAATCATTTTTACATTTATCTATTAATAAAAGCTTTTTAGTCATTAGTCAAAATCAGCGCTTTTGAATCATCAACTTTTTTTTTTCATTTATTTAATGACAACAAACAGTCATGTTGTTACATCGACATAAACATGCTTAAAATAAAAATTATTGAATTTTCGTAACACCGATTCAAGACTTTTTTAGTTGACGAGAAGAATGGACGCAAAAACCTTATCAAATTTACTTTACCCAGTTATAAAAAATGTTTTAAGACAAGTAGGTATTTATATTTTTAAATCTAGATACAAGACCTAGACCTAGTTTTTGCAAGTGGGTCGTCGGCATCAGTTTGGTGGGCGTACCTACCTACTACCTAACTCTTCACACTGACCTATTTTCTGTACTTATTATGAATTTCAATTTAACAAAAACAAAACCAATTAAAAGTTTGTTGAAGTATTTCATAAACCAAAGTAAAGTATTTTCTTTGTACCTAAATGTAGCGCTTTTTAATATGTGATTTAAAGTTGGAATCTCTTACATCACAATATTAAAATTATAAACATCAAAGTTTATTTTGATTATGAGTACCTCTACCTACCTAGCTGTTATGATTGTTTTTATTAATTTTATCATAAACAACATAGCTTTGTAAAAATGTAAAGGTAGTAAAAATAGTTAAAGTTTATTATCATATTTACATCAAACAAAACCTTCCACGTGAAAGCGAACAGATGTTTATTGAAGCTGTCTCTGAAACTTAAAAGCATTAATACTAGACTTACTTGATTTTGGACTAAAATGAATTCCCGAAGCGAGCCACAGTTCGACACTTCTTTGGTTCAGTTATAGATTTCTTTTATGGAATATTTAAATTAATATCTCATGTTTTGTAAAGTTTTCGAAGATGTGCGATTACTACGGAACGCGCGGAAAAGAAACGTGTGGATTGTACTGCGCACGCGACAGTATTGCGCCCGCGCCGGTGGCGGTTGCGCCTCAGTTCAACGATTTACGTAACGTTTGTTATTGTTTTTTACGAGCTTGCTTACGACGTTATGTAGTGATGTGACTGTGTGTGCAATCAGATTTTATTTAGCACATTTAGTACGAACATGTTTGGACACATGGCAGGTCGCTGAAAACCATACACAGTTGACGCAACATTCGACATTGCCATAATATGGTTTATCGTCTCTATAATAATTTTGTCGTATCATAAATGTCAGCTACATAAAATGGGCTAATTTAAAAATATACATAGGTTACGACTTAGAGTAAGACGAGCTTCTGAAGCCGGCGTTGCTCGAAGGGTTACGATATGATTTTCCATACAAAAGCGCTAATTTCTGAAAGGTATTTTTCTGATAAATTCAATTTGATATTGCTTTGAATTTGATAGTGTTCGAAAGCTTCAACTTGCCGACTTTACTGTCGAGTTTACTTACGTACTGTAAAACTTCTCCTATTCTATAGGGTGTAAATTAAAATTAAAAAATGATAAATTTCGCGTATTTTTGTATGAAACTCCAATTTCTTCTTATCATAACTGACACACGGCGAATGGGAGAAATTTTACAGACAGTAAAGTCGACAAGTTGACTACGAGTATTACAGCTTTCGAACAATATCAAATTCAAATAAAATCAGAAAAATACCTTCAGAACTTAGCTCTTTTGTATGGAAAATAATAAGGTTGCCCCTATTTTCTTTTGAGCAGATGATTTGTAAGTAATTTTGATCCATTTTTGGTAAAATCTGTAATAAGATTTAGTTACTTCATCTCACATTGCTGATATTACACATCTTTTCGAAATAAAAGCCATGACATTTTATAAGCTGTATTGATAATGTGTTTTGACCTCAAAATAAAAAGGAATCTTACTGTTTGTTTACTGTTATAGAAACCTTATGTTACAAAATGTGAATTTAAATAAGACTAGTGCGTATTCAGTTCAGAGTGGTTTTGACCGGCGCTGGTGGAATTTCAATTGACTGAATCGAAGAACTTCGTGGGAACTGTTAAGTACACCTAATGATTACGTCACCGAAACTCTTTGCTTGGTGCTATAATACCTATAATAACTTTAAGCCCGGAGTTTTGGTCCTATTGACTGAATGATAGGAAGAATAAATCAGTGGATTGAGTGAGACTTAATAATATTATTATTCACGTACATTATTAGTTAAAAAATATTTAAGTTCCCACCCAATATTATTTTTGTAAGATATTTCTAAAGTCATCACGGTTTATATGTTGTACCTACGGGTTCTACCTTATTATTATTTATGACGAAAGCTAACATTGTGGCTCGTCACGCTGATGTTCATGCCATGACACTCCTTGGTTGAGGAGTGGCAACGGCCATGAGGTCTCCAGATATGCTTGGCTGCGTGTGACACCCCGTTACTATTAACAACACTTTTACAACAACCGTTTAAAACTCTACTGATGCCGTACACATTTATGCAAGGTTGACCATCAAGTCCTAGTCGTTAGATTTGTTGACTGCCCAACAAGTCGAACTAACGGTACCTATGAGAGACAGACACCAGTTAGCTAGTTATGAAAGTTATATAATACTCAACTTTTATTTCCTTGTAATTTATTTATTTTGCACTCAGATCTCGAAACATAACCACAAACACTAGTCACTAACGAACAATAAAAAATCAGTCGTTCAGTTGTTGTTGCTTGACTCAAATAAAACGTTTTCGTCATTCAAAAACATCTGTACGACCACAATATAACGAAAGAGTATGAAAGTGGGTAATCTTGTAACTTTTCTATGACCATTAAATGACATAGAAAGGTCGCAGGTCGTATAAATAGGGCCCTTTTCGCGTTGAGCAAACGTTATTATAACATTAGTGTGACCTATCTTTTGCGACCAGTGGTAATAAGATAACGTTTATACGATCATTGTACGACGTAAAATTTTTGTTGGGTGTTGTTGTTGTGGAGGAGTGTTCGGCTTTGATATTTATTAGGGTTCGAATTCTGTTGGGATCAATGTCGAGAAAGGAACTATCCTTACTTTATTTTTTTATTAATATTATAAATGCGAAAGTCAGTTTGTTTGTTTATTTGTTACGCCTTCACGTCTTAACTACTCTACCGATCATCATGAAATTTTGCATACACGTTATAAGGGGTAGAGAAGGACACAATATACCTATATCTTTCATGCCGAAAAAATAGGGGATAGACAAGACGAAGTCGCGGGCGGCCGCTAGTAATTCAATATTAATGTACCTAATGGTAAAAATTAAATATAAATATTTTAAGGTATAAGCTCTTCTTATTCGCTCTCTAGTTCGCTTGTCATTGAAAACTCTACTCTTTCTCTCAATAAATATGCTCGATCGATAATAGGAAAAAGCGATATTTAAAAGCAATCAGATTGTTCATCAAAATGCAAAACTCATTGATCCTATTTCAGATATAGCTGAATGGTTCTATCGTTACAGTGTCAGCTCCTATCGCCAGCCAAATGTTAAATGGCGCGTGCCGCATCGACCAAACGAGAGGGCATTGACCCAAATGCCTCGAGGACCCTCTAAGCCTCTTTTTGGGACTCATCTCGGCTTTACACTGACAATATAGGGTTAAATATTATCGACAATTTAGATTTATCGATTTCGTGTGGGATGCCCGAGTGTTTCGCAGGTTGTCGAGTTCGCAATATTCGTCTGGCAGACAAACTATCGCACAGCCGACTTTATCAAATTCTGGTTTATTAAAAAAAATTGTCACATGGACAGTGGACACCATTTAATAATAAGGCAAAATATTTTCATGAACATTTGGGTGTACCTACTTAACGTAAATAATTTAATTGTTTTGTGATTGAGATGTAGAGTATTAAACAATACACAACTTAAACTAAGTTTAAAATCCTATAGTTATAAATAAACCACAGCTTTTATCAATAAGTATCGATGTAAAGTATTCAAATTGAGGAAAATGAAAATTTTTAGTACACATGTGAAATAACATGCAATGTTAATTTCGTCTTTCACATGCTTCGAAACGGTTTTTTACCGCTAAACATCATAAAAAGTATATCATAAGTACCTACATTCGATTTTTCGATAAAAATATAAATACAAACGCTTTTAGGTCCATTTTCAAGAGGATTACTAAATGTGTTTTACTAAAACTTTGACATTAAGTAAATAAATAAGTTGTTAAATATTACCTGAATTGTGTCTTGTAACTTCTTATCTAAACAATGCAGGGCAGTAGTTGCTTTATCTAATGATTGGTTTTGTTGTATTAAAATCGTGTACGTATATGTTTAGGCGCCCGCGAGCTTCGAGGGCGGGCGGCGGGAGGTTTCTGCCGCCCGCCGCCGCTGCGCCGCCCTTCTGCGTGCGCACTTACGTAACCCGTTTGCTATATAATCGTGTGCATTTTTACGTGACGATAATTCTGTGTGGAAAGTTCGTGATCGACAATAGCCACTAAAATCGCTATTTATATTTTTATTGTGGATGTAATGATCATGTTACTAAAATAATTTGGTTCAAAGTATGTATGTAGGTATCCCAAAACTTTGCCACACGGAGGGAAAATATTTTAAATATTGAAATAGGAAAATTTACTGAAAGAAGACTTCATTTTATTTTTAAAAATAATTGGAACTGCACTATTTAAAAAAAATAGCACACTAATGCCACACAATACGTATTAAATAATATCTATACTATTGAAGTCTGGGCTGCACTATGTTTAATTTGATACCGTCCTATATTCGTTGAAAACGCGTCAATAAAGTGAGGAAAATCACGAAATTCTACTCTTTAGACTCTTTAGATTAACACAATTAATAATATCTTATAATATTTTTCGTTTTGTTTACCAAGGTAGGTAAACCTTTGGGCTTACCTTTATAGTCGAATACAGGAGGATATGCCATTATTGCATTTTTAAATCTTAAGGTGGTATACGGTGAGCTCAGTAGCGCCACCAATGGAAATAAATCATTTACGTTGTATATTTTGCGATATATTTTGCGATTTTGCGATATAAGTTTTGGATATTTTGCGCAAATAAAAGAGTAAAGTGCAATTTTTAAATATTTTTTCATGGCCTCAAATATAAACAATAAGTTATGAATGTGGATATTGCTAAATGTGGCCACTTTTGACACTATAGTGACATGCACGACTTATTGCTTAAGTTTGAGTTCTTGAAACTATATTTAGAAAATGCATTTTAGTCTTTTATTTGCGCAAAATCATCAAAACTTCTAATCTAAACCCTTGATACAACGTAAATGATTCCGAATTTTACACACACACAGCCTTTAAATAAGTAAACGGAAAATAACAATTTTAATAATAGAATTTTTTGATTTTAGCATTCACATAATGCTATTTTTTATATTTAAGTTACTTAATATAACTGAAAAAATATTAGAAAAAGTCGACCCACCCGTAGCAGCTCAGACGGGACTGAGCCGTCTGAGCTGCTACGGGTGGGTCGACTTTTTCTAATATTTTTTCAGTTATATTATGTAACTTAAATTTTAATAATATCTCAATAAATAAATTTTAACGTAATTTTAACTGTTCCGAATTCAGATAGCACGAGAGCTCCATTATTTAGACTCAAAATTCAATGCAATCCGCAAAGGTAACCAACCTCGTGGGGGGGGGGGTATGGCCCCCATGGCCCCTCCCTGGATCCGCCAATGGTTAATACAAATACACTACACCAAAGAGAATGTAAAAAACTAGCGTTTTATTTGTAGCTACTTTTTAGCTACAGGTAAGGTAAACCAAACCTAGTGAATTTCGTCACCTTCACTCGAGTTAGTTCTTCACCAAACAATTTTTTTGTCGAGGATGTGTTGTCTTATTGGACTTCTTATATTTGCATGTAATTATTCAATGGAAATAAAAAATCTGACTGCTACGACTGGAAAACTTGGGAAAACTATTTATTTTTATGTAAACAGTTTCTGACACAATATGTCAATAATCGTCATTATTAAAACACGTAAAATGAGGTTACATAGGTTAATGGCAGTGCCTTTGAAACTTCATTTATAATCCGCGCGCGATAAGAATGGTAAGGGACCTTGTCAAAGTGAATTGAAAATGACTGTAAAGCCGCGCTGCCGCGTTAGCAGTACCGTGCGCGTCTCAGTTCCAAAAGGTATTATACCATTCTCATCGCGCGCGGATTATCCATGTTGGTTAGGGTTGCCAACCGTCCTGTTTTCCCAGGACATGTCCTGCTTTTTAGGATGTCCTGGGGCATAGAATAAAAATGAGTACTAGCTGGGGTGTCCTGGATAGTTTTTAAGTAGCGCTCGGCTGAGTTTTAGCATCCTTATGAATTATAAGCATATTTAGCATGATGAAAAATATAAAAAAACAACCTAAGATTGAGCTAAAGTTACGTACCTACCTAATATGTAATTACCTAGCTAGGCCTATTGTTCATTTTATAATTTAATATTTCAATCCTTCAATTTATTTCTTATTTTATATAGGTTAGTAGGTTTTACATTTTAAATTTTAATTTAGGATTTTTTTTGTATAATATAGTACTTATAGATACATAATTGAGTTTCATTTACCCTGTTTTCATGCCGTATTGCTAAACTACTAACTCTAATACTGCGCCCATTGAAATATATTACTACGTATAGAAAGGACAGTCTACGGTACATTTTTGTCGCAGCGATCGCAAAGATGGCGGCTACGCATGCGCAGAGTTGTCAAAGAAAAAGTAACATGCACACAGATGTGACACATTCTTCATAATGATTATGATATACCTACTCAGTAATTATTGCATAAAATTATAGTAAAAACGTAATTTAATTAGATAATTAGGTGTATTCTGACACTTATTCAAAAAATAAAAAAGAAGGATGGACATTTAGTACCCGCACTAATAGTACCTAATCATTTGGTGTCGTTGAATAGATTTTTTTATTAGGTAAATATTACTATGGTAACTTGGAAAAATATTTACTAACCCAGATCCTTGTCCGGAAACCGCAGGAAACTCACAAAGTGCTAGTTTTATCCTTATAATTAGGCTCATTGTTACCCCCGTGAAATAGCTGATTTACCCCTGCGGGGGTAATTACCCCCAGGTTAGGAACCACTGCTATAGAACAATATACTTATATTGAAAAACTGTGTTATTAGTTCACCTGTCCTAATTTAGTACCTACGTATACAATCTGTATGGTTCACTTTTCATAATCTATGATTTTCATTCAAAATGTCGGGTCAGTAGAAATAATGTATAAAAATTAGTTTTGGTTGGTTTATGTTGATGTTTTGTTTACTTACCGATGATAAGTCACTCCACTATTTTTTTGCTTCGTAGTGGAGCGATTTTTGCACGTCTTTAACACACAGGTCGGCATTTTTATCGGCACAATTACACCGTGCGTTCGCGGTGAGCGTTGGCGAGTGACTAAATGAGTTGAGGTCAATTGACCTCAACGCGTAGAGCAAAAATCGGGGCCGCGAGGTCGATTCTATACGTAGTAATACATTTCAATGACTGCGCCCTGCTTTTATTCCGAAATGTCCTGTTATTTTCACCTTCTAATCCTGGAATCCTAATGTGAGACGGGTACTTATATAGATGCTTTTAAATGGATTCAATTACTGGGCGAAGTATGTTTTGACCGGTTTTGACAATTAACCTTGCCTCCTCCCTTTTAACGTTATCTCAAAATTATTATCTGTAATGTAAGTAGGTACTTATCCATAATATGAATATGAGAAATAAAACAGATACCAAATAGCTGGGCGTGTGTAGCTGGCTACACTACAGCTCTTGTGTTATCTCAGCCCTTTGTCCAATTATGACGTTATATATGTTTTTTTTTATTTTTTTTTTATTTATTTATCACAAGGTATGTTACAGATATTCACATAATTATATAATATCCTGCCAAACTGTGTATACAGTTTGTTGGCGGTATGTGCGCTCTTTAACAATTTATCACACATACCTACCTCACAAAACATGCAAGTTACTTTTAGGTACTTAACTAAATAAGGATTAATTTACAACATAAATAAAATTATTTTGTTATTTCGTCAAAAAGAGAATATTTGAATCTAGTTTTTAACACATTTTTTAAACGACTTCATCAAAAGGAGGAGGTTCTCAATTCGATTGTATGTTTTTTTTTAATCGTTGTTCGCGCGTATCTTCGACATTTATGGAACGATTTAGATGATTCTTTTTTTGTTCGATTAAGTTTTCTTGCGAGATGGTCCCATTTATTTTTTTTTCAAATCGGTTCAGTAGTTTACAATTTTAATCCTGAAAATACTATGATATTATACTGTGAGTTGGCCGCACACTTTGTTTTCGTTCTTCTGTTTTGTTTCCTACTTTGTGGCCAATAAACGATTTACTTACTTACTTACTTACTATATTAAATCAACTAACTTGACAATTTTGTCATTTATGAACCGAACCGAACTTTGTGTAGTCTTTTTAACCGACTTCAAAAAAAGGAGGTATTCAGTTTGTATGTGAGATAATCGCGGAGAAACATATGTTTTTTCGCGATTATCTCACGTTTGGCTGAACCGATTTTTCTACCTAAATAAATAATATACCTACACTACCTAATACAGAAGCCTACTTACACTAAAAATAAAAAAATTGTTAAAAAAACAAAAAAACCGACTTCAAAAAACCTGCCTCTAAAAAGCAAGAAATAATATATAAATAATTAGATACGCATTATCATTGTCATAATAAAACACGTCAATTGAAGTCGGGTGGGGCTGGAGTACATCTTCCTTTTTTTATTCTAAAAGCCGGTTTTTTTGTTTTTTTAAACAATTTTTACTCAACAAAGCTGCTGGGATCTGTCTTAATAGATTGTACTTATTAAATATTTTCGGTACCATATACATTGATGTTTTTTCACCATAATAATTCTTAGAACGAGGTTGCACCAGAATAGTATCATTTGCTCTCCTGGTGTTAGTACACTCTTTTTGTTTTAAAATCATCACAAAAATCGGTTTTTAGTGCAATGAGAAACTTTACTTTCTTGTCTACAGACAAAATTTTACAAATTTTGAATAGCTGGTCATAATCTTTGTTACTTACACATTTTTTAGTTTTTTTATTAACAAGATATTTTTTTATTATTCTTAGCCGCAAGAATAATAAAAAAATATTATGTCGCAAAAGTGCGTCCGTATATACTTAATCCATAATTAATTAAAGAATATATATATATCATTTTGTGTTATCTCCGACCTATATTTAATGTAGGTGCGTCAGATAAGATTATACATGTACTTATGATATGAAATAGATAGTTAACACAATATGAAGAATGAGGAGCTGGATTGCGCAGTGATCGTTTCAACTTTCGTTAAAGTTGTTCATGGTATCGGTTCGGTAGCCAAGAATTGATAAGAACGAGCTTCTCTTGCTACGGAAAAGTCGTTAGTCTCATCATACTTGGATTAGGGCGGATTGGCCCCGCATGTTAGCTAACGGCATGTTATATTATATCTTATAGGTACCTACAATGACGGGTACGTATCAGAATGTCTAAAGTTAGAATGTCTAAACTTAAAATGGCAAAGTTCAAAATGTCAAAAATCAAAATGCAAATTGTTTAAAATGTCAAAAATCATTATGTATAACTTCATAATAGCAAAATTCAAAATGTCAAACGGTTCAAATATCAAACTAGTTAAAATATCAATGGTCCATAAGTCAAAGGTTTACAATGATTTGAAAACAACAATTCGCCATTTTTTTCATTTATCGCCTTGCACCATTTTGTGAGCAATTCTTTGTAGTTTAAATATTTAATAACCCCTCCCTAAAGTTTGAAAGTTAGGAGATGGATACTTTTTTTAAAAATGGTTAAAAAAAACAAAAAATTTGGAAATTAAGCAGGGGAGGCTAAAAATGGTGGGGAGAGGGGAGGGGACGTACGTACAAAATTTCGCACGTAAAAAAAGTCGTTTCTGGCGCTTCGCCGGCCGCTCCCGCGGCACGCTCGCTTCGCTCGCTCGGCTCGCGCGCTGGGTTCATGTACACCTAACATGCTCGTCGCTACGCTCCTCGCACCTATCATGTGACCTGCGGTCCTTTAGTAGTGCTACCAACTTAGTGCGCTGCTATTAAACGTCAAAAATTACGACACAAATCTAAAATTGTTATTTTTCCTAGAAAATCTTAATTTTCAGATTTTTTTTCTCGCGTATTATTTGGTTCCTAAACATAAAATTTCGTATGCGTGTTCCAAATCATGAGTTCTTTACATAAAAAAATATGAATTCGAAACTCGTGCTCTGGTAATGGAAAGGTGAGCCCTGCAAAATCATATAGCGTCTACAAGTACCGATATTGCGATCTATTTACCTACAAAAGATTCGATGCGATAGATGATAAATCGCGAGAAAAAAAAGCATTAAGAAAAACTAGGTAAGGAACCAACCGAGTTTGATTTTTATATTGATGAACAACTGACAACTTACAATAACAAAAACTTTTTCATAAAAGAAAGGACTTTTGCACAGTGTAAAAGAGTGATTCTGTGTAGCACGAAAGAACTCATGCTATTGTTGAGTCAAGCTACTTTTTTTGGATTATGGATGGAACCTTCAAAATCGTTCCTCAGATATTCATTCATGGCCCCACATACAACTGTGAAAAAACGTTTCCGTTACTATTTGCGCTTTGTACACACAAAGAAAAGCATATTAATATGATGTTATGTTTGATTTGATTCCTGAATATTGTACAAAAATGAAATTTCATTATATCCATTATTTGTCGTCATGGATTTTGAAAAAGCTCCAGCTTTATGTTAACGCCAAAATTTCTTAACTTATTTAAATCACGCTTTCTCAACTTCAATTTTGGTGGACTGCTACTACCATCACATCATCAAAAAATGTAATTGGCATTTATTATGAATTGGTAATTTAAATATTAGACATTTTAAGTTTTGATCATTTGAATTTAGACATTTTTATTTTGGACTATCTGACCGTTTGACATTTGCGTTTTTGACATTTTGAACTTTCGACATTTTAATCGTTAGACATTCAAATTTTTGACATTTTGAACTTTGCCATTTTAAGTTTAGACATTCTAACTTTAGACATTCTGATACGTACCCACAATGACCTACATATAATAAAGCTGTAGAAAAGTTGTGTCTGTACAAAGGAAATATTAAAAAAAAGTGGTTGGGGTTTTTAATAATACCAAACAAGTAGAAACCATATCTAAAATTTATTGTCTGTTTATCTGTTTGTCTGTATGTTTGTGCGCTAATAACTTAAAAAGCGCTATCCCAATCGTGATGATGTTTACATAGGTACAAATATCTTGCAGAACAATTTAATCTTTATTTTGTCGCAATCGGTTCAGTTAATAAAAAGATATATATACGAATTTAGTGATATAATGATACCTACTTATGGGAAAAAGATCATGATGACAATCACTACATAGTTAAAACAAAGTCGCTTCCCGCTGTCTGTCCCTATGTATGCTTCGATCTTTAAAACTACGCAACGGAATTTGATGAAGAAACGGGCGGAAAATGCGAAGAAAATGCATATAAATTAAGCTGAGATTTTTAACCCTGTAGGAAACAAAAGCCCAAATCTAATAATATGGCTGCATCCATAGCCATCCATATTTTCCGCATCTCATTGTAAGCAATCGTTGCCAGTAAAACGTTAACTTATAAATTGAATCAGTGGTGCTCTCCTTTGCTGATTGGTTTAAATAGCTGTACAAGTCTTGTTTATGCCTATGCGCCACATGTTAAATGCCATTACGCATCATTAAAACTGTCATTTACAAATTAAACAATTTATCCACTCTACATTTTATTAAACGTTATTTGATGTAGTAGAGTACCTACTATTATGTTCTGTGGTAATAGATATACTTGGGTTAATTGTATTATGTATAACTAGATGGCGCTGTGCGTATCTGTATCTCACTATGGTTTTGCTTTCTCGAATGTAATAGGTAACCTACTATCAGGCAAAATCACTACGGCATACAGATAGTTAACTTGACTTCTGTTACTCAATCATAAACGGTTGAACGGATTTTGAGATTTTTGGATACTGAAGTTGATTAATTCAACTCAGGTATTTATTTTATTAATTACTTAGCGTTCGTTAGAGTAGCGAGCCGAGCGATAGCGACCCGCCCTCGCTTCGCTACACGGTGTAGTGTGAAATAACAGCATGTAGTATAAATAATCTGTACATTATAAATAAAACTCTAAATATTGATGGATTGACTGACTGATTCATTCATTGTTGGGATACGTAGAGCCCTAACGGCTGAAGGTAGAGCCACAGAGGAAATAATCACTACGTTTTAGGTAGAGCCATCATTTTCGGAGGGTAGATACTTTTAATTAATGGTGTAGGTGAGCATTAAGAAAGTGTTTTCTAAAATTTCCGTTATACAGGATGCTACAGGCTGTTCCAGTTTGTATGGGAATTTGTGTAGGGTTGAAGATAGATACACCATTTTGGAGGATATTTTCCTTTTATTTTTTTTATTTAACCATTTTATTTCAGGCTACTAGGCCCATACAATATATGTATGTGTGAGTATAATGTATGTGAGATTATGAGCACTATGAAAGGGTTTCGGAAAATTCCCGTTATACAGGCTGCTACAGGGTGTTCCCGTTTGTATGGAGATTTGTATAGAGCTGAAGGTAGAGACACCATTTACCTTTCATGGTGTGGATGAGCATTAAGAAAGGGTTTTGGAAAATTTTTGTTATACAGGGTGCTACAGGCTGTTCCAGTTTGTATGGGAATTTGTATAGGGCTGAAGATAGATATACCATTTTGAAGGATAGATTCCGTTTATAATGTATGTGAGATTATGAGCACTAAGAAAGCATTTTGGAAAATTCCCGTTATACAGGCTGCTACAGGGTGTTCCAGTTTGTATAGGGATTTGTATAGGGCTGAAGGTAGAGACACCACTTTTGGAGGGTAGATATACTTTTCATGGTATAGGTGAGCAGTAAGAAAGCATTTTGGAAAATTCCCGTTATACAGGCTGCTACAGGGTGTTCCAGTTTGTATAGGGATTTGTATAGGGCTGAAGGTAGAGACACCATTTTTGGAGGGTAGATATACTTTTCATGGTATAGGTGAGCAGTAAGAAAGCATTTCGGAAAATTCCCGTTATACAGGATGCTACAGGGTGTTCCAGTTTGTATAGGGATTTGTATAGGGCTGAAGGTAGAGACACCATTTTTGGAGGGTAGATATACTTTTCATGGTATAGGTGAGCAGTAAGAAAGCATTTCGGAAAATTCCCGTTATACAGGCTGCTACAGGGTGTTCCAGTTTGTATAGGGATTTGTATAGGGCTGAAGGTAGAGACACCATTTTTGGAGGGTAGATAATTAGATATACTTTTCATGGTATAGGTGAGCAGTAAGAAAGCATTTTGGAAAATTCGCGTTATACAGGATGCTACAGGGTGTTCCAGTTTGTATGGAGATTTGTATAGGGCTGAACCATTTTTGCTGGTATTTGGTTGGAGGGTAGATATAGATACCTTTCATGGTGTAGTTGAGCACTAAGAAAGGGTTTTGGAAAATTCCCGTTATACAGGGTGCTCTACAGAGTGTTCCAGTTTGCACATGAATTTTTATAGGTAAGTACCAGTATAATTTTTTTAAAGAATTATTTTGTATGATAGGAACGTTTTATTATTAAGTAAGTATAGTTTTTTCGCCTACTCATAAAAACTTTGAGATAAATAACAATGGACACTATTATACCTATATATTCTGTGCAATGGATTCGTGTTTTTTCTGTAACGTGTAAGCAAGCTGTTGACACAACGGTGATTATTTTAAGATAAAGCTGTCAGGTGAATCGTGTCGCGTGGAGGAAGTGAGCCAAATATAGAGAAGAGCCAGGGATGATTTACCCGCGACGTATATAATTAAAAATTTTAAAACGAAATAAAAAAATATTTATTTGTGTCTATTTTTTTTTTAACAAAATCAAATTAACGTTAATAACTAATAATAAAGATACGTCTATGGAAGTCGGGTGGGGCTTTTAGAATAAAAAAAGGAATTTGTACTCCACCCGCCCCACCCGACTTCAATAGACGTATTTTTATTATTACGAATATTATTTCTTGCTTTTTAGAGGTAGGTTTTTTGAAGTCGGTTTTTTGTTTTTTTTTTAAACAATTTTTTTATTCGCTATTATTAAAAATTAAGGCTAAATGATACACAACTGTGAAAGAATTAAAATAAAAAAGTTAAAGGACGTGAAAGTAAATTTTTGTATTTGTATTAATTTCGCTTATCGAGCGTGTCATAATTTCTAGCGGGTGGCATAAGAATAAACATTAATTTTATGCGGGTGGCAATTTCGGGCGCGAAGTGGCGCGACGTCATGTGCGGAGCAGCGGCCCGGCTGCACCACACCACGAGACACCAACCACGCCATACAAGCGATGAGTGTGGTGACGTCACGCCCTTACAATCGGGTCGCGCAAAAATTCATATTGACGGTTTTTTTCACTGATATATTAATATTCAATACAGTTGCTCGAAAATGTAAGTTTACGATGACAGTCGAGCGTGCGGTAAGTTGATTTTACCGCACGCCGGCTCCGTGCGTTTTGTTTACGAACGTTTTTTTTTAATTTCTACTAGCTTCCGCCCGCAACTTCATCCGCGTGGACAGTAGAAAATTATTGCAACCAGTTTAAAATGACCCCTTTAGTGTATAAAAGCTAGCTACGGAGAGTTCAAACTGTTTCCCTGGTTCCACCCACCTGAATTTGATAAAACATAGCTTAGATTTTAAGTTGGACCTCAATCTACTAAATTGTGAAAAATCCATCAAAATTCGTTAAGCGGTTTTTGCATAATTCGCGCACAAATATTTAGAATTTACAGTTTTATTATATGTATAGATTACAATTTCAGTAGTACCTACCTTTAATGTTTTCTCGCAAATGTATTGAAAAACGTAGTATGGCACACGGTTGTTAAGGTTTTTTAAAACTCGTGACGATTATAAACCCTCGCCAACCTCTTACCAACCTTGTATCATAAACTACTAATTTAGATTATACTTTAATTTCATGAAGTTAAATAAAGTTTTTTCAACATCATGAAACTTCTCCATTCTTTCATTTTATGTAAAAACCTTGTTTCTATGTTTTTGTGTCGACAACCCTTGTGAAGCCGCGCGACGTGTGTCAGCTCCATTCCATCAGCCAGCCGACACTATTTTTGTGCGATACACGGCGACATAGTATATGGTGGGATATGTTACTAATTTGGAGCAGTATTTGTCTTTTTATCCGTTGAGTTTTTTTTGGTTTTATATAATATATTTCTGAATTAGAGATTGGTGGTCGTCATGAGTCTATTGTCTCTATTGGATTGGGAATGTTGATCATGATACTTAATTACAACATTGACCCAGCTTATCCCATGGAAGTTAGAAAAGTTAGCATGTTAGAGCGAAAAGTGTTTTGTTAGACATTTTGAAAAATCCCATCAAATAACAAACAATATAAAAAAATACTTTTTATCCAGCTTATTTAAAATAGTAATAAGTAACACCACCGTATAAAAGTAGGAATAATAATTATTTTCCACCACCGGGAAAATATTTATTTCCGGAAGTCAGAAGTACCATCATACATTTCAAGTATTGACTAAAGATGGCGTAATGAAATAAAAATATACATCTGAAAAACCATAAACTTAATATTAGCGTAGCGAAAATTTTTCTAAGTCTATGTAAAAAACATACAGCTGTAGTGGCGCCATCATGGAATTTTCCAACCAAGGAAAACTCTGTGATGCGTTGCATTACAACAGCGCCATCCAACGCCTGTTTCAAACACTATGTAGATTCTACTTGCTATTTCGTATGCTTTACCTTACCATCGTTGCTTAGTGCTTGAAAGCATAAATTATACTATTTGATACCGGTAAAAACACTGAGATATCACTGTTTTACTCACACTTCACTGCACACATAAATTGCATTGTGACTGCAAAAAACAAAATAAATATATACATCTTTACGACATTTTTGTTTTTCTTTCAAAATAACAAAATATTCTACTATGCGTAAATAGTAAACAAGTTATGGGGCCAACTCTCTTTGCAAAAAAAAGTCAGCTGTTCCATACATTAAGGTCGAGTAGGTACTGCACTTGTGTATGGAACAGCTGATTTTTTTTGCGAGGAGGAGAGTTGGCCCCATAGTAAAAGTTGCTATTAATCATGAGTGGAACCACCCCACGGCGGGAACCAAATGATTAAAATTTCACGCTGTATAGTTTACAAAAAACATTCACTTGAAAAAATATATTCCAACTTCCGAGGTAGGTATTATGTACTTAATTGTAACCAAAAGGTGAACCAGCTCAGCTAACGACGCTGATTTCAGCTGGACCTAAAACAGGTACCTATACAGAACAGAGAGGAACGACAATATCGGTGATTTTATAATAAGTAGGTTAGGTACCTACTTACATACTTTAATTTTACAAATATAAAAACGTATAAATAAAACGGTGATTTTGCGTGTGTAGATCTGTTGATAGATAAAAGATTGTGTTCTTGGCTAAGGCAAGTTCAATTTAGTATTAGAAATGTAATGTAAAATATTTCACCGATATAATATTAAGTTCACACAAAAAATGATCTCAGTGTAGCCGCTTAAAAAAATGGGAATTAATTAATTGGTGGGTGACTGAAAAAGAATATTGGCGACTGTTAATGGGATACTAAATTACCAAACCGGGCAGCAGTTTATTTTCTGGGCGACAAAATAACTAAACGGGCGACTATCAGTGGATTACAAAAATACTTAAAACGGGCGAATACTGGGTGACTAATAATTTAAGTTAGCAGTGAATACTCAACAGGGTGACAAAAATACTGAGTGGGCAACTATTATACCAAGTAGGTAACTATATAACTGATTTAAGCTGCCCAACACAATATTTTTAACGCGTTTTTATTAGGTTGCTATCTCGTTTGTTTGTTTGTTTTTTGTCATCTCGATCAGGATAATAGTCCCCCTTTTCAATAAAATATACGGCAAATTTTAAATGTTTTGTGTGCCCTAAGGTTGTCGCCCAAATAGTAATTTGGTCGCCCGTTCTGAATAACTCAATTAGTATTTTAAAGTCACCTATTTTCAATATCTGTAGTCGCCCTTTGTCCACCGCCCACTTATTAGTATTTCAGTACGCTATATTCAGTATTTTAGATACCCAAAATGAGAATTTATTATTACCTGATTAAATACTACCCAAAAAATTCTTTACATAATACCCAAACCACCTTTAGACTTGTGGTTTCCCTCCTTATGTGGTGTGGTGGTTTTTCGACAGTGTTCAGCGACAAACAATAAAAATACGGAGCTGTCGTGTTTACAGTACTTACACAAATTCACGTCAAGTTAAATAAGAAGCTCCGGAGAGGGACGCAAGCCAACAAGATATTAACTCTGAGCAAAATATTTATACCGAGTATATTACGAACAAATTATAAGCCCTGTGAGGAGACGTGGTAATTTACATTTTAAAACGTTAGAGGTAGCGATCTCGGAGAGCTTAGGGCGGACTTTACACTTGATTTATAGGCGCAGGTAACGGCTGAAAAATTCAAATTTTCAGCCACAATGTAGGTAGTTGCTATTAAGCGGCGCGGTTGAACTTTGATATAACTCTGCACCAGACTGCAATAACTGCCGCGGCTGCATAAAAACTCTTGTAAAACGCCCTCTAGTACAGGGTCTTAATTTCGAATGTTTATTTCCAACATGGGTAGATGAGCTAATTTTATACTCGTTACAGGGTCAATTAATTCGAAAACAGTATTACTTACAAAATTGTAAAATTTCGAAATCACTACAACTCCCGTTTTGCTACAATAGAAAATTAAATTATGTAACACGTTTTGTGATCATTGTGTAAGCTTAGCGGTGTAATTAAGGTTACCAAGGTAGGTATACTGTTTGTTTGATAATAGAATTAATTAAGTGATACATGAATGGCAGCAGGTTGTGTCGGTAATTTATGTGCCTGACGTCTGTTGGCTGCATACATCGCTAGCTGCAAACAAGCTGTGCTGCAAACTTTGTCAGGGCGGGCTTATAGCTTCCTGTGGCCGCAAAGGCACCGCGGAAGCGACCGCTAACAGAAATCTTTAAAGTTCATATTCTTTAAAATATTTTACCGATATTTTCAAGCACCTTAGCAGATGATAAGAAACCCTGACCTACGTTTTAACACCCTAACCTGGCTCAAAACTTATATAGGTACCTACTTAGACAGTTAAGTATCGATGAATCGCTATTCATATTATTTATTAAACATGATGCGGTGGCCATGCCAAGGGCAGGTAAATCATGCTTTATTGACATTGGCTTTGGGTTCTTATTGGTATGGGTTCAGTTATTTATTAAGGTTATTTTTCATGACACTTCCATGTTTACTAACTTTAGATCTTGTTCGTGTATAAGGAGACGTGTTGCGGTTGACTTATTAACTTGTGATATCGTGCGTCACACGATAGGTGTAAGTAGTTTTGTAAACTTAGAACACAAGTCAAGGGTAATTATATTCACTTTCTACTTATATAATACAAAAAAAAACCTATAGGTATTATTATTGACTTAAGAATAGTGTTTAGACAAATAAAACACAGGAATTTAATCCGAGTTTTAGGATAAACGTATAAAATTTAACATCCTGCGAAATATGTCACTCACTGATGCTTACACCCGTATTCACAAACATTACTCTGAGGTCTCACAGTGCCCGCGGATGCACAGCGTCCAAACTACCAATCACACGTCATACGTACGAACCAATCATACAGCTCTATTTCATTCAACGCAGTGCGTTCGCATAGGCAAGGGTCGTCTAAAGTATTGTTCTTGAATACGGGTGTTATTCAGTACCCTTAGCACGAACAGCTATCGAAAAAAATAACGCGCGTAAAATCATTCGATAGATAAATTTTGTATTGGAAATTTGTACAGCGCCATCTATCGCCGATAAGCGAAATGAAATTTTCCATAGAGAATTGTCTATCGAGTAATTTTACGCGCGTTTGTTTTTCTCGATAGCTGTTCGTGCTAAGATTACAGCTAAACCATTCTCACAAATGTCATAAAAGGTAGCGTGAGTCAGCATATTTCTTTAATCATATCAAGTAGTGCGTCGCCTGGGAGACGCCACACATACGAATTGGGATCTGAGCATGACTGAGGCGCTCCTGAGCAACTCCTGCAAGCAACTTGTGACTAAGCACTTCCTTTTGTACCACCGAATAAAAATGTAAAGGGAGAATTATGTTTCATCCTCGGGAATCATTTGTAAATGACTTTCCAAGTGGAATATTTCTGTTCTATCATCAATCATGTTCTAAGAAAAGGCCTCTCTCTGGTTTATGAATTGAGCTCATTCTTGTAAAAAGCGAAAGTTTTTTTTTTGGGAAACAAATACTTAAGTGATAATGACAACTTAATTAAACATAATAAATTTTGGAAATATACTACTTATGACTGATTTTAATTGACTTTTCATGCATTAATTTATCGTAACCATCAACCGTGAAATGTGGAAAATAAAAAAATAAAAAATTAAAGTCGTCATTCCACTCACCCATTTTCATGTTTTTTTTAAATTCACAATTTGTAGTACTCGCCTAGTTCAATTCAGGATTAAAATCTGAACATTAACAATTATATATTGTGTATAAACAGTATTGTTAAAGCGTCTTGGACACATTAATTTAAACATGAATGATTTCTGTCCGGTAGCTACAAAACTGAAGTCAAATGTAAAACTAACTCAAATATTTCCTTGAAACAAAATGTGGGGAAGATCGTGTCTGGTATAGGCGGTCTAATTGAGGGCGGGCGGCTCGGTCCTCGCCCGCCTTACAACTCGGCACGGCAATAAAATAAGCAGTTTTTCCGATTCAACCTTTTATCTTGTCACTTCGTATTCTCGAGGCAACTTTCGTTTGGGCAAATCGACTCCGGGGCGGTCTCTTGCGGGTCCCGAAAAGGAATAAACTCGGCCAGCTTCATCGGGGAATTGTAAATATGGACCCTGATAAGTCCCTGATAATTAAATCGGTAACGAGAAGTTCTGAGGGTGTAAGCAGTTTGCCACTCCATGTGGCTAATTTAAGGAAGTGGTCTACCCTGTTTTTTGATTGTTCGGCGTTTCGTTCGTGTGTGATGCAACTTTAATAAATTCTGCAACTCTATTTGTTCGAATAGACCACGTATAGTTGTTCGTAGATATATATTATGAAATATTTAATACCTTCACGCTGAAGTAAATAGTTGATTGCCGTTTTAAACGAGGCAACAATGCGTTTCAACACAAAAAAATACAGATGGGTTTGGAAACCCTATGGAATATAACGACGACGTATGTATTGTATGTATAATTAATTATTTATAAAAAAAAAAACTAGTTCTAAAAGTCTTGTTAATTTGCGGAGCCCATACCTCATAATTAGTTATTAAAATAATTTTCCAAAGAGTTAACCATGCAAATCTGCGAGCATATATTAAGAAGTTTTCCCTCTGAGCGGTGGATCCGAGTGCTCAAAACTTTAAAGCAAATAAATCAACAAATGCCTCCCATATTCTATATGAGTAACATATCTGAGCACAATGCTGGTAGGTTCGTTATGCATTTTATTAGTTTTGTACACAAACAATTTTATATTATTGCAGAAAAAATATATTCTACCATGACCTGTATGTTGTAACTACGTAAGATTTGCCACAGTCGTTTTCAATAGACGTTTTAATGAAGTAATCGATTTGAACATTATTTCATGCTTTAGAGCTGTATTTTTAAAGGTTTTTGAAGGAGGTTTTTGTTTTTTTAAAAAAGGTTATTCTTCATAGTGATTGAGGAGACTTTATTGGAAAAATCAAAAGTAACGGAGCAATGTGAATGGTATTTTATTTTAATTATTCGGAAGACCAACAGCTAAACTTAATACAGTAGGAAGCTAATATAACACTTGAAAGCCAATTACAGGTCCTCACCGATGGAAACAATTTACAATACTAAGCACGCATTCCACACATGACACAAGATATACAAGCCAAATAATAAACAAACAAAAAGTAGATTAAGCTAAAAACCAATACTAAGTATACGGCAAACTTAAAAGACTATATTCCAAGAAACTCGCTGCTCATTAGTCGCTTCAACGATGCAACGCTAGTATTAAACAAGTCAATTTCAAACTGCTTGCTATTGCTTGCACGCAAGAGGTACGAATTATGACGAAATTTTGAAGATGCAGATGGTACGCATATAAGGGGGTTAAATCTAAGGGGTTTCCTCGGAGCTCTAAGGGAGATTTTAGAGAGTAGCTCTGGACTGTGAACTACACCAGAAGCGGAAAGAAATAAATTTTAAATAGGAAGACCATATCAGAAATTTCACGGCGTTTCTCCAATGGTAACAAATTGTGTTTTTTACAAAAATATATGTATTGGCTAGACTCATAGTGTTCTTTAGTACGAAAACAGAGATATTTCATAAATATTCTTTGGATAATATTCTCTATCCGCGCTATATAAGTAAGGTACTGAGGGTTCCAGACCTGCGACGCATACTCCAGGTAACTTCGAACAAATGTACAATATAAAATCTTTAGTGTTTTTGCATGTTCGAAGTCTTGAGAATTACGCATCACAAATCCGAGAGCCCTAGAAGCCTTAAAAATAATATTATTAATGTGATCGTCAAATATTAGCTTATTGTCATGCAGAACACCAAGTATGTTCCTGTAGATAATTTACAGATACTTATTTGTCAGAATTTGTGGTAGGTATATACAAGATGTTTTCTTAACTACAAATTTTAAGGATGTGTTCAGTCCATGAAACTGAACAACTTTTTTTTAACAAACATAATGTCAAATATGTAAAAAAAATACTTTTTATACAAATCAAAGAGATCACGTGATCAGTTTTGTAAGGAATGACCAAATTTTTTTGGCGTATTTCGACACATGTTTCATGGAGAAAGTTATACAGTTTCATGGACTGAACACAACCTTAAAATTTGGAGTGGTTAAAAATACACCTTGTATAGTGGGTCCTTATTCAGCTTGTTGGTTGGCGTACGCGTAGCAACGTAACTATAGATATTAGTTTTGTGGCCTCTGTAGTGCCGACTAGTGCCTCAATTGGTTCTCTCTGGAGAGGCCAATGTTATCGGCGCGTAAAAATAACTTGATTGCCAGATTGTGCGGCCTAGTTACGACTTTCTTTTGTTTTTGTTTTATAGTTAAGAATAGTAATAGTAGATTGTTATACGAGGGTCCAAAGGAATTGATGACTTTTACCCGTGTTAAACACTCTACTTTTCATTTCGAATTTTAGGAAAGTAAAAAAAGTCTTAGTTATTCCAAAATGTTTATTAATAAAAACATGTACCTACTTAGTAACTACATTGGTAGACCTTATAATTATTACCTATACCAACTTACCTTTAAAAACCTAGGAAAATTAGAACAATTTGTGAAATTTAAAGTTAAATTCTCGCTTGGAATATTTACAGTTTGATATAAATTATTATGATGACAGATTTGGCTTTGTTGGATGCCTGTAAAAGTTGGAGATATTCTTTGGTCTTTCATAAGACGTTAAGTCCATAGCAGAGACTCTCCTGAAGTAGTTGTTTCCTGTAGGCGAATTACAGCGTAGTTTTATTGTTTCTTTTATTTTATTTGAACTTTTTGTTTTAGTTATAAACTCATTTTTAGTAAATACAAAATCAACACAAAACTTTAATACGGCACACACAGCTCAAAGTCTCCCTCCAATATTTTATAGTTTTTCTTATTTCAAATTTGGAACACGTCGCGTCGCCGGCCGCTCCGCCCAATGTTTTTAATTTTGCACTGGCTGTTTATACCATGTTTTGTTGTTGTTCGTAAATGCGCCCTACAAGGCTGCAACTTTTTTAAAACCATTTGTTTTTAACTATTGTAAACTTTTTCATTGCCAAATTCAGTTCTATTTTTAAATTACTTTTACACCCTAGGGCGGAACGAAGAGTTTTGGACCCGCTGCTCAGTTCAAATATACATCACTTTCCGAATATGAGAAATGAAAAAATGTTTTATTTACGTTAACCATGAATTGATTTGATTTAGGTATCAATAGTCCATAATGAAATTAGCTACTAAAAAGCCTTTACGGACTTAATTGCAGATATATGTTGTCCGGCTCAGGAAAATAAAGAACGCTGTTATTTGTCGGGGATTTTTAATCATCATCTCATCAATCATCATCATAATCTCCCAATCTAATGATTGGGGTAATCCCCAATTTAATTGGGGTCGGCGCAATGCATAAAGTGCGTCCTTCTTTTCCACTCTGTTCGGTACTTATCTATTAAGTTTATGTATTGTGAAGATTTTAGTTTATTATGTTCTTATTTAAAAAAAATATTAAAAACTATATGTGCCCCATAGACAGATTTCACGGTCGCAAACACCCATAAATGGTATGTCCGCTGCAGTGCAATCACATCAAGTCGTCGATTCGATTCTCACCTCATCCTAGCATTGACGGTAGGAAATTATACTGCCACGCTCGCCGGCGGGAGCTCACAAGTACGGCGTGTGTATTGTGTATTATATATACAAGTCTCTCTATATAAATAAACAGTGCGAACATAGGTTTTTATAATAGTTCTTATACTAGGTCTTTACCTATAAAAATTGCCGATATTTTGTCACATACAGAGAAAATAATAACTTGTATGATTTTAAATATTTAACAATATCTTGATATTATATCGAATAATGACTACGAACGAAAGTAAACTATCAGTAAAAATAAAGTCCTTATTTTAGCTTTCTTATTATTTAAAAATATCTTGAAAGAGACTGTTTTTTGGTGAACAAAAAAAGAGTGACCGTAGGGGTTGTATGTAACTTAGCCAAAACTTATTGTTTCGCTTATCGTATAATATGGAATAAGTTAGCATAGTGTTCAATTTTTTTGTTAGATGAGTGTTCACCGTTGTTTAAATGAACAAAGAAAATGTTAGTATGATAAATGTAACTTCTTGAAATGTCTCCAAACAAATCACGATGAATCAGTTTTAAAATTGTACTTATTGTGTTTTAATTGCATCAGTGTGTAGAATCGTTCCAATGCTCTACCACAGGCTCTAAAATGAATCATAATTGTCTTATAATATCGACAATATCGACATACTACCTACGTAAGTAACTAACACACACAAGTTATTTAATGATCGAGCGAGCGCGAAGCGTCTCCGATTCAGCTTTAGCAAATCTGTGTGCCCGGCTTTCCGTCTGTTCCCCTCTACACTACAGGTCACATTTCTCAACCAATTCTCGTGAAATTTTACGTAAAAAAAACCTAGGTAGTAGTATGATTATACTAGAGTACTAGACTAGAGAGGAACCTGGAGGACTGCTACGAAAAGTAGTACTTAAATGCTACGATTTTCGTAGCATTTAGGCAAAGAATGCTCGTTCGTTCATTAACTATTGTTTTAGGTATCTAAAATCAATGTAACCTACATCGATCCTCATGATTTGAATTACAAATTCAAGTTTGGAACAGTGGAGCGGAAATGGAGTTTTCAATTGGTAATTCCAATTGAAGGTTTTTGTCTAAAAACGGTGTACCCTCGTCTAATCCTAATTTGTCGGTGGATTTGACCCGGGCAACTCATTTGTGTTGAGGGTTGGAGATTCGGCCTGCAGACAAAATGTTATTTGGTTGCTATACTATTTCGCTGTTTTTATATTTTTTAAATAATACGTTCGTTCCTCTGAATATACCTTATTTTGTTAATACTTGCCTTACAATACAGTTTAGAAGTGAATGTTAGTGCATATGTATTTACACCATACATAGACAATTTTTGAGGAAAGTAAGTAACTAAAATGTAAACAGAAATCTCGACTCGAATATTTATTGAATGCTTCATTCGTATTTTTTTGCTGTAAGTATTATTTAAAACTTTAAACAAATTTTCAATTAGTAGTTCAATTTAGCGCTCTGTATACAATTATCGCTCAGCCAGAATTGTGTGAATACAGAAATAAAAATCTTTTTTATCCAACATAAAATCACGCCGTCCTATTTATCTTTAAAGTCTGAAATGACCTCCTTAATCGTACCAAGGGAAATCCAAAGTTTGCTAAATAAAGGAACGGCTGTGTTCATTACTGTTTTGTTGGCGTGGCGGCGGGCGGCGTAGTCGGCGGGCGGGCGGCGTGGCGGCCGTCGACGATGATGCGATAGAAGATTGCGCGCCCGGCCGCCTCGTAAAAACGCCTCGGGGAAATACGGAACGCACACCCAATCGTGGCTACGTACACACCTGCACAGGGCTGTCACAAATTGTGGCAAATAAAACAAATATCCAAGAGTAAAAAAAATTACACTATAACTTTTTTAATACATGACTATATCGTTTATATCGTTCACAAATTATTAACCAAGCTAGGAGCAATTGAAAATGTATAGTAATTTTACCAGATAATTTTGTTTGGATGACTCTAATTACATATTATGTACTTCGTACTAATATGTTCTAAGTACCATATATTCATGGCGGACGAGTTTTTTTTTAAATGCCGAGTTTAATTTGATCGTTAAGAAAACTGGGTTTCTTTTTAATAATAAGATTTTTAATAATAAGTTTCCGTAAAACTTATGAGTAAAAACTTGTTTAATTTATGAGTAAGTAAAAAAAATAAAATGTAAATTACTACGGCACTGGATCCATCTTCAAAAACCGTCCTATAATGTACCTGTCTGCCGTATACATACCGGTTCTGACTGTGTACAATATGTATTATACATGGTGATTTTTTGAACAGTGCATAAATTTTGTGATGTCGCTTTCAGACCGTCAAACCGAACAACTTTGTGTATGGGACCAACTTAATCAGCCTGCCTAGCATGACCGATTTATATCGCTTGATAAAGCATTTTATCGACACTCAACTTTCAAACTCCTTTGTCTTTTTGACAGTTAAACGTGATAAAACGCTATATCACGCGATAAAAAAATATCGGTCATGCTAGGCAGGCTGTGGTGTGATTGCGTAAGGTAATCGTATTCAATTGGCAGTTCATATCGTATTCCATCGGCTGCAATTTGTATGGGATGACATATATTATGATACAATATGAACTGTCAAATTAATACGATTGACTTGACGCAATCACCTAGCTGAGCAAAAAAATTATCTAAATAAAAAAATAAAAATAAATAAATAATTGAGTTGGTCCCATATACAAAGTTGTTCAGTTTGACGATTTAAGCCACACCACAGTGCATTGTTCAAAAAATCACCCTGTATTCTCACTCGTAGATTAGTTTTTATTGGACGTGGTAGCCCTACGGCTGCTGTGCTGAGCAAGGGGGTTCTCATCGGCATATTGGCCCACTTTGGCTCAGTGTAGGCAACCTCCAAACAGAGGCACTCAGGTAAAGTACGAGACTAGAGGAAACATTTGTGAGGTTACTGCTACAACTTCTAGGGAATGGCTTCCTCTGTTGATGTTTTATGAACAATGAAGAAAATCATTTGTCAGCAAGAAGTTTTTAGTCAATATTTACGTTTAAAAAATCTAAAGATCTCACACTACGCGCAACTATCAAAGGCATTGAAAATGTATTTAGAAATAAAGCACTTCATTCTTCATCGTACTGCCTACACTACAGTTTTTGTCTGCCTGCCCCCTAAGATGGCTCAAACTGTAACTTAATTCAAACCCGAGATCCTTTCCTTTTCTTGAATAGCGAGCTCAAAAAAAAGTTATTGGGAAATTCTCGAACCAAGAAGGCAAAAAAAATAAAATTGAGACAAATTTTGGAAAATCTCAAAAAGTTACCAACCGATTTTGGAAATTCAAATTGCACTTTAAAGCCAGACCTTTTTATTTCGGCAGACGTACATTTTGACATATACTTAGTCCATCCGCATACCTCTCATATCTGCGAAACTACAGGCAAATATTAGGATAAAAAGATAAATAAATATCAGAATGGTATCATACTTATTCTGAACCAATGATTCGAACAACCAATAAACTCGTGCCTGGAATATGGCGCTAATTTTATTATTATTTTGAAAACGTTCTATTAACGGTCAGGAGAGCAAAAACTTTCATTCTTTTGACTAAAACTAGTAAGTTAGCTGGAAATATTACTCAACTAAAGATTTTCCAAGAGTTCATTTCAACGCAGTGATAAATAACAAACTAAAATTAAACAATCATTTAACTCGCGAGATTGCATCGCCACTTTCCAAATCAGGTGTAAATCAATTGGGATTCATAAAAATATCAGAAACCGATTTATATATCGTAGCGAGCTCAACGCGGGAAATATGAAAATTGGATGCCCGCCCGCGCGCCCGCCGGATAAAAATGTAGGATTGCCGACTCAATATCAGTGAGTACAAAATCGCAGGCCCTGATTGAAACAACAAAAGGACTGAACACTTTTTGTTTTATGTAAAAACGTAACGTCTGTGCGTAGCTGCGGTCCGTTTTGGGAAATTGAATTCATCAATGTTCTTTGTTTTGCCAGATGGATTGCTGGCAGCCTGTCTACGAACTACTACAGAACATCGGAACATTGATATTTTTGTTCCTTACTTCTTCTTTCAAGGCTTGGACTTTTTCAATTTTATTTGCGACTATCGGAGGCAAAATAAAGTTTTATAAAATCGTCGTTTATATTACAACACCGCGCAAGTCAGTTTTGTCAACTTTTCAGGAACTAAAAAAACGAATCACTGTGATAATAATTTATCAATGTTGCAACACCGCTGAAGTACGAAAACTAATTACAGTAAATACTGTCTAAGTAAAGTTTTACGTACCTACCTTAGTTTAACATACTTTAGCTTACCTCTTTTTTTATCTAAATAAACATATTTTCACTCAATTTCACTTAATAATCGTTTATTATTTGCGGAGCAACAAGAAGTCATCAAAAACAGTATGGATAGTGGAATGAAGACTTACGCCATGCGGTGTTGACGAATCGTGCGGTGTCAGTTTTTTTTTAAATATAGTGTTCTTATGGGGGGCAAAGTATAGATTGCCATTGGTATGGTAGATAGATGCACGCTGAAAAGCTTTATCCAATAAAGTCAAAATATGAAAACCGCCAAAAATCGTCTTGCGCGGTGTTGTAATAATATAAACGACGAAATGTCATTTACTAAACTTCTTGCAGTTAATAATTATATAAGATTACTTTACGATTAGGTGTAGTAGGTTTTTTTAACTTACCTACTCTGAACTAGATTTATCATAAAAATAAACTCCAAACCTTTTTCATAGTTAGGGAAGTAGGTTAGGTCTCAAATGAAATGTAAACGATAAAATTTAAATGGCTCTTCTCTCTATAATGTTTCAGGAAGATTGTTTGTAGTGGTTCGGGTCAAGAGGGTTTGGGTTCGCGTCCCGGCCGATTCTAACGCGCTCTCAACCCTTCTACACAAATCCAATTAATTGTCAAATCTACTTATTGGACAGCAATTATTTCTTCAAGGATTTAATGGAGAGAATAAATATTTTTCCGATAGGGTAAAATTAGTTTTCGATTTTCTTATTAGTATGACAGGACAGGGCTATTTTTTATTCACAATCCAATGTCCATGAGACAACTTTTCTTCAAGAAACATGGGTCGAAATACGTACTTATTTTTTAGTCGTTATTTTTATCACCACATTATTTATTTATATTTTATAGTTTTACAGGAAACTTACAGCTATATTACTAATAAATTTATATATAGAAATAGAAGGCCATTTACAAGCTTCCACTTATAGTGTGTTACAAGTTATATTATAATACATATTATGTCCCTCGCCGCATCCCTCTGTCTGTCTATGTATCCGCAATAAACTCAAACTACTGAACGGATTTTTATGTGGTTTTCACCAATTGATGATTCCTGAAAAAGGTTTACGCGACGCAAACGCGAGGATTATATACAGCTCACAGAGTCACAAGTTTATATGTCCGTCCGTATGTCACAGTCACTTTATTCCGAAACTAAAGGATTGCACAGTTGAAATGTATGTATTTTGTAAACCGCTTTACGATTTTTACACAAAAATAAACTACGGAACCCTACTGCGCGTGGCCCGACACGCACTTGGCCGCTGCTTAGTATTCCAATTCAGTTTCATCCGTTCCTTCCTTATCAAAGGCTAGTGAGATCACTGGATGAGCCTAAAAATTCATTATCTCACTACAATTTTCTTTTTTTTACCCGACTACAGCGATGAAAAAGGGGCGTTGTGATTTTGACCGGTGTGCATTTAAATACTTATGTAAGTATTAATCTTTTTTTAACAATTTTTTCTAGTCCATCAGCCATTTTTGATGTCCCCACTGCTAGGACACAGGCCTTCCTTATGGGTGGTAAGGAGGATGGGCTATGACCCACCCGCCCAATGCGGATTGGTGGGTGTTAACGACTGCAAATGCAGCCGGGACCAACGGCTTAACGTGCCTTCCGAAGCACGGAGAAGCTCGAGATAATAAATTTTTGGTCACCCATCCCATGACCGACCCTTGCGAACGTTGCTTAACTTCTGCAATCGCTGGGCCAGGCGCTAAACCACTGCGCCACCGAGCTCCACTTTTTTTTATAGATACTTCAATAATTACACTTACAAAATATAAAATAATAGACATACACTATAAAAATTCAGATGTTAATATTACGACGTACATATTATTACCCACACGCAAAATAAAATATTTCAAATATTACAAAAAATATTTTATAAAAAAAATTGTTTTGTTTTGTGTGTTCTCAACTTTTGGTACATGTATATGAGGACGAGACCGCAGTCACGAAAATCAAACTGAATGGGAATGGTTCCAATGGAAATTGGTTCGACGGGACTGGGCCGCAAATGGAGCCGCCTATTTTACACGATGCTACTTTGTTTATATAATTCAGTAGATTTGCTTCTGTTTTATTTATATTTGTAGGTTGGTTCCCTGAGCGAAAGTGGCGCCGCGGTGAATTATATTTAATATTATAATTCTAATACACAATTAAAAAAATGTTTATCGTGGAGATTTTAGGGCCCACAGTCTAGTATTTTTAGACGGTATCGTTACATTCCCTCGTAGTCACTGCTAGAAGTAGATAGCAAAACTGCTAAAAGTGGCCGTTTTTGACACATTTGCTATCTACTTCTACGAATGACTACGAGGGTATGTAGTGATACCTTCTAAAAATACTAGACCATGGGCCCTAAAATCTCCACGATAAACATTATTAAAATCTTTTTCTATTAATAACTTATTAAATAAAAACCTCTGAGGGCGCCACTAGGAAGTATTTGAAATGTTTATTATGGAACCATGTTTTAAATTGCAAAGACTGATTCACAAAAATGATCCAAATTATCATGTGGAAAGCAAAGTAAGTTGTTTTTTCTAGTAAGTATTTAAAATGCCTATCTCAAAACAAACATGTTATAATAATAAATTATGCTCTACTATGAGAAAAGTTATAATAGTACAGTTGATTTTCTATACCCTATTATATGTAGTAGAGGCTCTACTACATATAATAGGGAATATGCATCAATTTTTTTAATCAAATTCAAAAGTATAAGTAATGCGTGAGAAAATCAACTGTAATATTATAACTTTTCTCTTACTTTTTTCTCGTGATATAGGTAGTTACTTGAAGTTAGCACGCAGCAGCACCCGCCGAAAACGCTCTATACAAAACGGTGACGTCACTTGTCACGTTTCAGGTGTGTTTCAGGCGCGTTTTATATGGAGTTAGCCAAGAATCTTCAATTATCTCCCTAAAATTTGCGATTAAGTACATATATGTCTTACAAAATATTATTTCTTATTCGATATTCTACTCGTATCTGACTGTTAAGTGCATTATATCCGAAAATGAAAAAAACAATATCGTTATTTTCCCCTGATTTCATCGTGTGATAAAACTAAAATAACACATTTTTTTTCTGTTCCATTATGTTTTAATAAGTGTCCGCAGCGATTAAGCTCAAATTCATCAAAATCGGTGACTTATGCATATTCCCTATTGAAGTCTCTAAATGTCAAATTTACAACCATTTAAGTAGTTGTAACTGTAAATAAATAAAAATAAAAATCAGTTTAATTAGGAAAACACATAACAAAGCAAAATATGAACTGCTCTCATATAAGGTCAAATATGATTATTAATGTATTTTTGAATCTCACTGGACTCTGAATCAATTCTACAAAATCGTATCGAAAAAACTAAAGAGAACTGTGTCGAATGCCATACTCGTCCACTGTTGCAAGAATCAAATAATGTAGATATAAATTTTATTGTGAGGCAGCTCACCTCCAGAATAGGAAATAAGCAACTTTCGCTCTGTGGGCGAAATCAAATCACAGCGAAATGTGTCGAAAGTGATCGACACGCGCAAAACAACTGGGGATTATCGAGTTTGATTTCGACGAAATGCATAAAAAAAATAAAAAGTGAGAACACACATTTATGCAGATTTGAAAAATTTCCCCATTTAATATAAAAAAAATAAAAATATGTATTTTTAATCTAAGTTTCTTTTTACTTTGATAGATATAGGTAAAATACCAAAGTATTTTATCTGTTTCTACACATGTCTCTTCTATGTTCAAAAATATAATTATTTCATTGCGAAAATAAAAAAAATAAGTAGGTGTAACGTACTTGACCGTCGAAGCAGCCTTTTATTTAATTGATCAAACCAAAATTTGTTTTGTTAAGGACTGATTTTTCAATCCTCAGATAACAGAAATCAGTCAGTTTAAATATCCATCTATCCGTTAATAGAAATAATTATCACATTATGCATGATAATATTGATGATACATTGACGATTTATATAAAAACGACCTTTCCATTACGGTTATTGCCGCAGTCTATTCAGCTTCGGTACACGCAGGAGCGGGAATTCCTAATTTACGATTTTGATGCCCCTACTCAAATGGCCATTATACTAAAATTAACGCTAATAGAATAGAATAACAATGTATGGGAATGACATAAGCTAACGCTTAGCTCCTGTCAATCCCATACATCGTCATTTAGTCTACTAGCGTTAATTTTAGTAGAATGGCCATTTTACTGAAATTAACGCTCCGCTCAGGCACTAATACTGTGGCTCAGGTAACCACTTTCAGAATGTAAAGTTGAAGCTATTAGCGATTTAGCTGAGCTCAGTGGGGCCGTAACACCACTCTACCGGATTGAGGTTATAATAGAAATTTTGTACGAAGTGTACAGAGTAGATGCGCTTCGATAGCGTCGCTCGCGCTCGACTTCACCCTGTGATGGTTCACAAACAGGCCCGCGCTGCAGTCTGCAGCGTGCCTCCCCCCTTATCCAGCCGTTCCAATTTTGGGACGACTCCCACGTTATGAAATGGGAATTAAATTGTCTGTGAAGAATACAGCGGGATTACCATTTATTCCCGGTCATGATAACTTTGAGCCGATTGCAGCATCTTGCTTACATTGCTTTGCACAGTAAAATTCCAAGCTTCACTTTGTAAGCCTGCACATCAATGGATGCAACATTGTTGCGAGTTGTCGGAACGACGCCAAGCAACTGGCAGTTCATAATCTCCGTACACAGCACCCTGCAGTACTCGGCTCTCAAACCGGCCGGGCTGTGTAACGTAAACGTTCGACGGATTACGGATGCAAAATGCATTTTGGCAATGTAGGTGTTAAACTAAAATATTACGAAACAATGAGTTTATTTTGGAGACTAAAACAATATTACGCTGAAAACTATTTATTAAAAAAATCAAAGTGATGTAATTCATGATGAAAATAAGAGGATTTGGTAACTGTTGGTTTAAAAATGGGCAAATGGTATGGGAGAAAAGATCGTTGTACATGATACTTGTTAAGGTTATGGTTATTATTGAGATAGTTCACATTTTTGTAGGTCATTAGTAATGGATTTAAGTTGTATCTTGGGAATTGGTTACTGTTTAGGGGATTTGAATTAGTCACATTCCTTTGAACGATTCTAGACACTTGTTGATGTAGAGGTGTTTTGAATGATTGCATGATTAATAAGTTTTTTAAAGTATTTATATTGTTTATGTCTCCATGGGATCGGGTCCGATTTCTCTGCGTTGCGGTCAGATTAGTTCTCACATGGTCTGATTTCTCTGTTAAATGTTCATGTTTCTGTGTTTGAGTTGGTACTATCAGTTGTTGTTGCCTTACAAAGTTATTGTAATGGTAGACCGGAATTGCAGTACTTTTCTCTTGATTTAATAAGTGCAACATATCACTTACATTAGTTTTAGCAACAGGGCGATTTTTTCTCCCATTCATTTGTGGCAATAAATTAAATTTAAATTGATTAATTGTGGCAGGAGTTCTTTCGGTGGTATGGTGTTGATATTTTTTCTGATTAAAATTGTCTTGATCCATTATGCTTATTATGTTTTCCAACTCCTGAAGGCTTAATGGTTTTCTTGTAGCTGCAGCCACGTTAACCAGATTTTCAAGACTTATAAGATCTTCACCACTTTGCATTATATATGGTAGATATGATTTAAGTGGAGACCTAACAAACCTTTCCCAATATGATCGACCCTGAGCAAAACTGTTTTCACTTAACAAAGTCGCGGTTTGCATATTAGTAGGAAAGTTCTGTCCCTGTATCTCTATGTCTATTTCTCGATTGCTAATTGGCTCATGTTTCCTTATCAATGAAGCTATTTGTTTTCCTAGGTTAGTGAAATATGCATCGTTTACATCATCAGCCTTGGATACCGGTCTTTGTTTATGAGGGGGTTGGAAGTTTGATTGTGAAAATCTATTTTCATTAATCGGTAATATATTTTGATTATTTGGCAAAATATTTGGATAAATCGGAGGCATCTGTTGAATACCACTTTTTCGTGTAAGAGTAGCATACACATTATCAAAATTGGGTATTTCATTCATAGGGGATCTGGGCTCGGTTTTGTTGAGGTCCATCTTGTGAATTAGTTGAGATAAGTATTTGAAATCCACATCATTTAATTTAGGTTCATCGTCCGTCCTTCGTGGGTGGTATTCTGAAGATCTATCAAGTGGCATGTTAATGAACGGGGGTGGATCGGAATCTAAGACACCTCCCATTAAATTTTGAAGGTTTTGCGGTCGTTTGTCCCTCCTTTTCATTTTTTGTCGCATTTTATGTAACTGTAAAAAAGTAACAGATATATAAGTAAAATGTTTTTAAATCTATGAATGAAGTATTATAAGGTGTGAAGGGATTATTTGGAATAAATGTGAATTTGCGTGACATGGAATCTTTGTTTTGTTACCTAACATTTTCTTAGAAGCTTTACTTACAAGTTTATTGCGTTGTCCCATGTTTTGATTTCTGGAAAACAATATAAAAATGTTAATGTTACGTCAAAAAGAATTATTGGTGTCCGATTGTGGATACTACCGACTGATTGCTTCTAACATAATCATTAAGAAATATTGATTTAATTAAATGTCACTCACGGCGGAATCTGCAAAAACTCATCATATTTCCCTGAGCGACCTCCAATGCGCCCCCCAGGAACTACAGGTTCAGGTTCTGGAGTTGTCGAAGTTGGAGTCTCTTGAGTTGTAGTTGTTCTATCATTTGTTGTAGATGTTGATGGTGATTCCGTTGATGACTTTCCCGTTGATGGTTGTCCCGTTGACGTTTCACTTGATGAAGTTGTTGATTCACCTAATTGATATTAATCGTATTGTAATTGAAATAAAAAGGAGCAGATAAGGAAACTGCACTACGAATAATAGTTAATTCGGTTAGCTTATTCTACTATTGAATTTGTTATTTAAGTACTTACCCGGAAACATTATACCCATTGGAGGAATTGGTACCATGGGGTACATAGGTACAATCGGTGGTGCGGGCAGACCTACAGGAGGATAGAAAGGCGTTTCGGCATTCGGTAAGAAAATGAATGATGGAAGTGGAGGCGGAGGTTTCTTGTTTATCATTACGATTTTCCTGTGATCATGATCATCAGATGAATCACTGTCACTTTCAGTCGAACTAGAATCACTTTCATCAGAACTTGAGCTCGAACTCGAATCGAATAGACTGTCATCTTCTGTGATTCGGAGCAATTTACTTCTGAGTCCTTTTTTGCTGAGTTTTTTCTTTTTGGATTTTTTATTCTTCTTGCGTGACCTCCGTTTGGGTTTGACTGGAGAACTACTGCCACTTCTTCGAGTATTAGGTTTAACTTCACTATCTGTGTTATTAATCACTTGATTTTCAATGGTTTTGAAGAACTGGTTGTAAAGCCAGTCTCCTAGGTCATCTGTGTCTTTGGCAATTTCCTCCACTTTCTCATCAACAGGATTTAACGTCGTCGTAAGTGTTGGAATTGTTATAGATTCATAGTAATTCATCGACGATACACGTGTCGGTTCTAAATCATAATGTCGTCTAAATTGAGTTAATTTTAAACTGAAATGGTGAAAAATAAATGATGTTAATAAATCTGTTTGTGCTATTAGCAGTAGAGGGACTGTTATTGTCCTTCAGTAGACTTAATTCTTGTTACTTACTTGGGCTCACATACTTTTGTGTCAGTATCAAAATAATATCCTGGGTGACAATGGCACCCGACCACGCAACCTGGTTCTTTATCGATACAATATTGAAACCTTCCGTGGGCACCACATTCTGTAAAAGCTTTTGATTTTATTACAATGTTATTATGTACACAAATATTAAGGAACGTTAAAAGTTCATTCGCAATAGAAATTATCATTTTGCCTTTTATATTGATGGAGTTTATGGTTTCATAAGAGTTTTGGTTAGAGACATTGGGACACAATGGTACACGGGGTACAGTACAGTTGAACAAGGGCGATAATTTTAAATGAATCCGCGCGCTTTTGCTTTGACCAATTACAGCGCCCCATGACCCACGCGATGACGCAGTCAAATATGGCCGGTCTTTGCTGTGACAACAGAGTTCAGCAAAAAATATTGTTTTGAGCAGTGAAAAGAGAGGTGAAAAGTTGGAATTTCATACCGGAGAATTTTCGTTTTTGCGGAAAAGTAGTAATATAATAGGCAGGCATTTGGTTTTTTTTTTGCATTAAATCTTAATTTTTAGCTATTAAATGCATTCATGTGTAAAGTCGAAAACATAACCTAAATTTAATAAATTCGTGACTTTTTAAAGTGTAAAAAATTACTACATTATACTTAGAAGAAAAGGTGTATTTTGTATTTAAAAAAATTGATACTCACTCCCAAAAAAACATTAATATATTTATACAATACTAGATATATATAATACTAGAAAAATTACGACTCGCACCAATCTACTGATTTTCGTTCGACATTTGACTCAAATGTATGGAGATTGAGTCAAATGTCGAACGAAAATCAGTAGAAAAGAGCGCTCGACGCCAGACGAGCGATTCAAAAATAGGGGCCCTGATCATATTCTCGGAAGGGAATCAAAGCCGCGACCTTTGGAAGTCCTGCCATTTTAATAAAAGTTCATTGATGCCTCTGCTATTGTTGGGATTGGAATCGGTGAAATCTCTAGTATTTTACCGTCTACTCGGTTTTTTCCCTGGTAAAAAGTGATCCAAATTCCCAAAAAAAAAATCAGTTGGAGCAAGGTTTAGTAAATATGGTAGATGACGAAGAGTTGTAAGTAGTTCCTATATTTTTGAGATGGTAAGTTGTGCGGTGTGTGGACGAGCGATGTATTGGAGTAAAGAAGGACTAGACAAGAACAGTAGACAAATCTCGGTTGTTTGACAGCGAGCTTGTCCATCATTATTTGCAATTGTTCACAGTACACCTCTGCAGCAGTTGTTGAGCCTGGTTTTAGGAAGCTGTTATTAATAATCCCGGCTCAGGTTCACCACACAAGTAGCTTCTTTTGTTTTGACTTGGTTTGCGTTTTGGAAAGAAATTTGAATTTTGAATTATAAGTCATTTAATTTATTATTGTTCTTAGTGTGTCAATTTTAAACTGATTTATGGGTGTGAAGCCTGAAATAAATGATTTTTATTTTTATTTTTTATTTTATTTTTATTTATTTTTATAAGCAGAACAGAAAATATTGATCTTCACATTCACCAGAATTCAAAAGCGGCAATTTCATAGGTAAAACTTTTCTATTCCTACCAGTAGGCTTTTTTGTAATAGGCCCTCTGATTCTAACTGACACAAATATAATAGTAATTCGACAGTAAAGTCCGCAAGTTGACTATTCAAATTCAAATATTTAACTTATAGAGAATAGGCACGATGACTATTTTTTTATTTTATGTTACATAAATTACCTCTCAAAAAAATAAACATTGGTAAAATAATTAATTCGCTAGCATGAAAACTGCCCGAGATATCACAGTGTGAAATGCACACAAATGGACTCGCCCAAAAACGCTCCATACTAATGGCTTCCTAGTTCTGACGTCACGAATAAGTAGTTTGTATGCAACGCGTAGGAAATTTGTTTGGCAGCTATATTAAATATTGTGTTTATCAAAATAGTTTCTTAGACAAATTTGCTATACATTTTACGGACTAATTAAAGGTATCATTTATTTTAATAAATTTTATACTTTTTAAATGGACTTGTCCACCCAACTTTGAAGGGTCATAAAATAAATAATATGCAATATATAAAACCAAGAGGTATACAAGCTACTCTAAAAGTTTAATATGTTTACAATTTTTATTAGTATTTCGTTATTTTATTCATTAGTCATCATCCATATTGAGAACAATGCGTTTGGATATCAATTCAACTTACCGTAGTGAGTTTCACTTGATCCGTAGATATACTGGACCAGACTAAATAGAATAACACTCCACGCATACATTTCCGGGATCCAAATCGTAAAAAACGCAAAAAATCCATCACACTTAAAAACGCTTTGTTTCTGTTTAGGTTTCCATTACGTACAATACAATATCAACGTCATGTTAGGATAAAAACATTTGATGTTCCTATTGCCACGTTACCGTTGCAGCTGGGTGAAGTCACTGTAAGCTGAAAATTGATTTCTCGTTCAAATCGAGTGAACAATAGTTTTAGTCGTTGATTTATTGGTTTAGTTAAACAATTGCACAATGGATGCATTGAAATTATTGACTACGTTATCACGTTATGAACGCTCGGCGCTTTCCAGATGTTAGGGATATGATAGGATACGACTTATCTCGAGCACTTCTTATGAAGTTGATATTTTATATCTATTGAAATGAAATTCGTTGGTGCTATACAACTTTTGAGAATATTAATGAAAGTTTTCATCGCCTTATTGTACTCTTCCGCCAATAACTTCGCCCTTGTGGATATAAGGAAAATTCCTAGAGAACCTTTGACCAGAATAAAAAGTATCCTCTATTTTACTCTAATCCTATCCTTTTCAATATTTTACTTTAATCCAGGCTATAAACTGTCTGTATGCCAAATTTCATCTAGCTGTGTCTCCGCAACTAATGGACCACGTAGACTACTCGAGTTAGGCTTAAATTGTGAAAAATGTAGATATTTTCACAGAAGTAAGACAAAGTAACCTGAAAAACGCTTCCAACAGGAAGTTAAAAAAATGTCAAGACTTAAAATACTAAAAGTAGTTTGAAAATTTTGGTTATTGTGTAATTTTTCATCGCATTTCTTTAAAACAGAAATGAATTCTGCCTTTCGTTTTATCCGAAAATGATACCACACTTGGCCTAGGTGTTAGCTAAACCGGACAGTAATTTTTTTATTAGTTTGTACGGACAGTTTTGCCCAGCTCAATATTATTAAGAACAGCCTTCAGAACAGTTTCCATCTTTATCACGACTTCTAACTCACATATATACCTATGTTTTTAAATGGAGGTTCATACTTCCATAGTATGTTCAATTTATAAAGTGGTTACAGAATTTTTTTATTTTATTTTATTTATTGAGAAAATCAACAGCGCATTATAAACTATTACATATAAAGTATCTATACTTATAACAATACGTAAGGCATAATAGACTTCCCTCTAACATCCTTTCTTAAACATTATAAACAATTTTTGGACAGTTTTTATAGTAGGTGCCTGTTTCACAATCAATGATTGATTGATTACTTCTGGTTTAAATATTAAATCAAACTGTTCAGACTTTACAATTAGCCGCTCCCATGGTGCAATACATAAAATATGAACCTTGTTCTCTTTTCACAGGAAGAACACTGTACTGTAGGTATCACAATGACATATCAAAAAAGTTTTTTGATAGATATATCTAAAACGTAGTGATTATTTCCTCTGTGGGTATATCATTGAGGTACGAGTATCATGATCCAAGAAAACGAGGTCCAGTTGCGCGACTTTTTATAGTAATTACAAAATTATTTAATGCATTTTACTTGTGATTTGTTTTTCTTAGCAAACGAAACATTCAAGTAGATAAATGAACATAATTTTCAATACCGGTAGCGGAGATGACGTGGGCTTGTAAATTGTAATGTGTGACTCACGTAACTTCCTCTGTCTCGGAATGGTATACCTGTAGGCCTTGCATGACTAATATGACCATCATAACACGATATTATATAGCGTGATACAGCGTTTTATCACGTTTAACTGTCAAAAGACAATGGGTTTTGACAGTTGAGTGTCGATAAAATGCCATATCACGCGATATATATCGTGTTTCGTCGGTCATCCTGGCGCAGGTTGTACCATTGTCTGGAGGTATTTTAATTCCAGTGATTATTGTCAATAGAGGCCTAATCTTGACAGGTCTCCAGACACATTGTAGCTGCCCAAACGGATACTTTTGGAACTGCTCGAGGCCAATGATTGATATACTATATCTATGCAATGATTGCCTATGTTTGACAAGTCTCTAGACAGTGACGTATCCAGACTTTTAATTCGGGGCCGACGACTGCATCCCGCAAACCGAATTTTGAATTAGTCCTGCTATGTGTGTTGTTTTCGGGGAGCGAATTTACAAAGGCTATACTATTTGAGTCACGAGTCAGACTCTAATAGATGAGCTTTTGTTTATGCATATTACTCGACAAAACCTAATCTATCTCGGTAAAAATGTTGACTCAAATGGATAAGCTTTTTGCCTTGATATTTTCAAAGAAAAAGCACGGACAAAACCTAGTACTGTATTATATTTACATATTGCAGTAACAAATGCTATTCAATTTAATACCGATATTTACCGATAGTTAGCTTCAATAATAGGTGGATAGTTACAAGGCAATTTTTATTATTTTAATATTAAAATAATTAAATTACTCCTTTCTATTCTGTATTTGATTGACAAAAAAAAGAATTAACAAACGAACTTTTATTAGGTGAGAGAGAAACAAGTACACACTACACACTTGTTGCGAGTACAAATAAATAATAATAAAACTAAAATATTTTTTAGCGTACCTCTAATGTAAAATACAAAACACAGATATTTTTCTATCAAATTTACGATAAGCTTAGTATTTTTACAATTTAAAAGTAGTAACAGTCAGTCTTATTTAAGTATGGCACATATGAAACTTACTAAACTCGTAAGTAAATGGATTTTCTATGGTGGAAAAAGAGCCTTAAAATAATTAGATTAACTTGTAGTCATGTTTATCAAATTTATGGGTACATATTTAAATATCGAATTTTAAAGTATTTTAGAAAATTCCTGTCATACAGGGTGCTATTATGTTGTTCAAGTTTGTATGAGATTTGTATAGGGTTGAAGGTAGAGAGTTAGAGACACCATTTTTGGAGGGTAGATACCTTTCATGGTGTAGGTAAGCACTAAGAAATGGTTTTGGAAAATTACCGTTAAACAGGGTGCTACCGAGTGTTCCAGTTTGTACATGAACTTTTATGGGAAAATTTAAATGTGTGAAATAAGGTCTACTGATAAATACCTAGGTATATTGGTAATCCGTGATTTTCAAAATAAATGCACAATATCTTAATCACGAGAACGAAGTCGTGGGCAAAAGCTAGTATTTTATAAAAGGTTTAATTGAACACGGTTTACTTTAAAGGCGCATTAATGTTTTGAAATTTAAAAAATATTACCCACCAGCCAGATTTCTGGGACTACACACGCGCTATGTTCTTTGAGATAAAAAAAGAATTGTATAAATCGGTTAACAACTGACGAAGTTATGGTAAAACATACATGAAAAAAAACTCGTCGACATGAGAACCTCCTCCTTTTTTTGAAGTCGGTTAAAAAAAAAGAAATTTACGAAAATCCATTTTATATTATTTTCTAGTTCAGTTTACTTCGTCATGTATTGTTTATTCGTGTAAAAATACAGAGCTTGATAAATTGTATAACTGGATTACATTGTTTATGGAAGTGAATATTTTTTTATCTATATTTCGGCATCATATCTTTGCACATTTTATGCACTTAAAATATGATCTAAGGATATTAAGCTTTGCATTTTTATTATTGTTTAAACTTATTTATGTCTAGAATGTAAATAGTTCTTACGGTAGCGTCTTGCTATGACATCTTTATAGTGCTTGTAAATAAAAAGAAAATGTCTTATAAAATTACCTACAATTTTCTCTGTCTTTCAAATCATTAGATCAATTTTATCAGAGGAATCCTAAAAGTCTTTAAAAAAGGTCACTAGGATTTTAAACGACGATTTCATTAATACGACTTGTTTGCTGGTACAGTCCTATACTAGGTTTTGTCCGCGCATTTTCTTTGAAAATATCAAGGCAAAAAGCTAATCCATTTGAGTCAACTTTTTTACCGAGATAGATTAGGTTTTGTCGAGTAATATGCATAAACAAAAGCTTATCTATTAGAGTCTGACTCGTGACTCAAATAGTATAGCCTTTGTAAATTCGCTTTCGGGGGGGGGGGGGGAGCATCCAACCATCTCCCCCTCGGGATAGTTACATCCTACAATGACTGTCAAAAGTAATATCGTAGCAATGTTGTGATTGAGATGGCGCTATACGCAATGTATAGCTCTGTCTCTATAACAATATCACTTTATTCACTTTGGTGTTGCTAAAAGAGCTCAGCCCCTGATTATATAACTCTGTTGCTAACAATTATTCTTGATTGAAAACGCAGTATGTAACTGCTTTAAGTAAGATAGTTGTCACATTGGTTCTCTCTAAGGCAGCAATGTAACTGCGATTTCTGTCAGAGTTGATTGCAACAAAATTACAAAATCAGGGGGCAGGTACTCAGGCCTCGGCTCAGAATCAAAATCGATAGTTTGCAAATATGCTAGAAACTTCATATAATTTTGCTAGTTTTGTTAACATAATCCAGTGTGTAATATTTTCATATCGGTAAAGCTTGTGCTTAGTTCAATCTATGTGGCATGAATAAATTAAATATAGGTACTTGTACTGTACGTGGTACTAGTGTACGACCTACCTATTTTTAAAACAAAGGGAAGGCGTCTCAGCACAGCAGAGATATCAGTTTAATTTTCTCAATTTTTTTTTGTGTACAAATCTCGCCATTATTCTTTGTAATGGTGGAAAATTTACATATTTGTCGAATTGTACTTATAATTTTACATATTTCTATTCAATAAACATTTTCCTGTTACAGGTGACAATTTACAAATTTATAGGAAAAACTGCTTTATTGAACGCATATTTGTATTTACAAGTTTACTTATTTGTAGAATGGTAATACATTTCTGACAGGTGTCCTCACCCTCGGTAAAATTTTATAACTTCTCGACGCTCATCATACAAATATTTGCCTCTACAGAAGTTGGCTTTATGCTCCAAGTGGTCGGAAAAGTCTTGTTCTTGGTCCGAAAGTACTGTATAAGGACGTTATATTGAAAATGTTGGTGTAAGAAATAAAACACATACTAACACCTGTGCTACGCTATTTTACTCTATTTAATTTTATTTATTAACAACTAAGGTATTTTATTACTAACGACTTCAATGTTTGTTGCGGTTATAATTCATCACCAAGGTCAGGTATTCCTTTGAGGCCTCTGAAATGAATAATTTTTTTGGTTGAATATGTTGTATAATAAAAATAAAATATCTAGATTGCATTGTAGTACGTTTATAACGGCTGGTTTACACGGGGTCAGTGACTGAACCCAGTGACTTAGAATTTCGGACCAAGTAATTTACGTATACATGTACTATGTATAGTCAGGATCGGCAGTAAGTCGTACTGTGCCCGAAAATAGAACGTCGTGCGAGAAGTCAGTCCTGCCCGCGTATTACAAACTCTTAAAACTTGCCAGTATTCTATCAATGAGTCTCTTTTATATCCTATACAGCGAGAAAGAGGTGTAATTATAGCAATTTCATAAACCTGGCAAGGTTGTAATATCCACCTTGGACTGGGTTGAAACTAGTGTCTCCACGAGCCCAGTAGCAAGTCAGCGCTGGACTGGGTTACATACAGTAGGTACTGCCATGTTACTGACCCCGTATAAATCAGGCATAAGCTGACAAGAAGAATGGGCACAAGAAACTTTGATATTGACAGGTGGTTAAAATGTCCTACTTTGAGCATTCGTCTGGCATGACACATTTGTGTGTGCGATCGTCGCGCACGTAGGGCGCAATGCAGATGCACCCGGGCTCACAGAACGGGTAGCAGGGGCGCAACCGCTCGCGCGGGTTGTCGCACGTCACCGCCGCGCAACCAGCGAAGCAGTTCTCGTACCTGGAATTGGGAAACAATACTTAGGCCAGTGAGATCGTACCTGAGATGTTGTTCCTATAAGAAGAGCGTCTCAAGTATGATCTTAAGATAGCTCTCAACATTGAGAGCGGTTAATAAATATGGGCTTTAAAGAGTCTTGGTATGAGAAAAGTTATTGAAAGTGCTTCTAAAACCGTAACATGATAAATCAGACAACGCTCGTTCCGTTTTGTCTTTAATTCATGTTATTTCGCTTATGGGTCAATTTGCGTATTGTGTCATTTTGCGTATGAGTAATTTTGAGTATGTCATTTCACGTATGTGTCACATCGAGTATGTGTCATTTCGCGTATGTGTCATTTTGCGTACGTGTCATTTTGCGTAATCAAAAAGTGTCATTATGCGTAAAATTGTACTCAACGAAACATGTTGGAAATGTAAGTGTGCCGAGAGTATTTATAAGTAAGTAAATATGGTATCATTCTTAATTTTAAAAACCCAAACTATATATGAGTAGTTAGTTATTTTGTTTACCTTTCATGAGGTCGATCACAATTTAATGAAACTGGTTTCTTCTCGTCACTGAAAATAAAAGTTGCTTTCATTATGCTGGAAAACATATCCAAACAATTTAAGGCGAGGCCAGTTCACGAAATTTACTCTTTCACTATGTCTTTAGAATAAGGTTGAATAACTTTAATTGACGCTGCGCCAGAAATTTGACGAATTTTAGTACATTTTTATTGATTTCTGAAATACTGGATCATTTATTAAAAATGTACTCGGTTATTGTGTTAGATCGATAAAAAAGCTATCCTTTTTGCATAAAAAATCATATCACTGTCGTTGAAAATTACGAAATCTGAAGATTTGAAATTTATTTTTATAAGTTTTTATGGTGTTATTCAGGATTTTTTTACAGAGTTACCATGCCATTTTTCAATATTCTGTTCGGTTACTATGCTTCTTTGTTTCTTTTTCAGTCTACAGTAATTTTTGTGAAGTAGAATTTTACATCAGTTCTTCACATTGGAAGTTCAAAAATCAGACATTTCATCAGATCGTGAACTGGCCTCGCCTTAAAACAGTTCTATATAACAGTTGTATATAAGTTTTACAGGTATGAATTGTGTGATCCCATTTCAGCGCTCTTTGTAGCGGTATATTTATCTACGTCATCGTATCTTTTTCTATAATTCACAATGTCTGCCTCCCGATGTCTTTCGATACCACCGAACACTTTCGCCTCCTGATCATCATAAAATCGGTTAGCCTCATAGTCATGCCTCTTCCTGGCATCATATTCTTTGTGTTCCATCTCACCAGGGCTCAATAAAACCTTTTTCCTCCAGTTTCTTCTGTCATCTATGAGTGAATGTCTTTTGTTTCCGTCCACATCATCATAATCGTAATTGTTCGATCTCATCGCCAGAGCCACGATGTTATCTGTAATATCAATTCGTCTCTTAGAATGTTGATTCAATACACTTCTAAAATTTAAGAATGCGCAAAACACTTACACAGTAGTAGAGCGAGTAATAGCAATTTACGCATTTTGTTTCCTTTCTGTTTTCAAAATGGCCGCACTTACGATTCCGTTTTGCATTGTGATTAGTATCAATCAGTGCTGTGTAGTCGTAAATCTACGGCATTGTTTTTAAAAGACTGCACGTTGTTTTTTGATAAGTCGATACTCGAGGATGTTTAGTTACACTTTCTTTATTTTTCTTTGAAACGAAAACAACCTCTTGCATTAGATATGCAACGTATACTGTAAAGTGCAAAGAGTGACTTATTCATTCTATGACTTTATAGGTTGTCTAGCTTTATGTAAATATCAATACGTTTTTTTAAATGGTTTAAACCCAAAAATTAGCGTGCTCTCTTCTGCCTCAAGTATAAATCAATATCAATCAAACTCAAAGTCATTTCCGTCTAGGCTGTTACAAGAACGCGTGAATGGCAATGAAGCTATGCCATCGGATCGCAAACCCCATTTGTCACATTAGTTCCTTATTTTGGTTTCCTGTTTCTTTCTTTAATTTTATGAAACAATCTCTTTACATCAGAATCGAGCAGAATGTATCCTGTCCTAGTTCTATCTGATGAAAATCTTTAGAGGCATTATTGAACCTTGGGGTATCAGAATATGAATCTGAATTTGACTTAGTGATTTTTTTACTCATAATGGATAAGTATTAAAATTCTACTAATTTGTAAATCTCTTGAACTGAATTAAAAAAGATGTTACAGAACAATAATTTTATTACACCTACAGAGTACAAAATAACAAATTGAAATTGTCTTAAAACTAGCTTATGATAACATTCTTTTTGAAGCCGGTCTATAAGTTTGGCCTAATTCGTTAGACAATAGTTTTCTCGGCTGCAATGCTTTGATGGGTGGTGGGGCGATGACGATGTTGAAGTAGTTTCCCATCCTGGACACTTCGGAGGGCCTCTTGAAGTCATCCACGTGGTTGGATGGGAGGTAATTGTCGACAAACTCCATCGGAGAGTCTTCTCGTTTGACGTGCCCCCGCGATCTACTGGAGCTGGCATATTTGAATGGTAAAGACTTGTCCGACCTCTTTGTTGGCACTGGTATTCCCATTTGAGTTCTGAAATGAGGGTTGAGAATGTATTAAGGCTATAGATGGTAAGAAACATTGGTAGATTTATCGAAAATAGGTCTACGAAAGTGTAGTCTGTTTCTGGTTAATTTTCAGGAGCAGAAGAAATATTCTGCGAATTTAAGGTTGTCTCAGTCGAGACAGTCAAATAGACAATATTATTGTATCAGTCTTGCAGTGTACTTATAAGAATCTCGGTTTTGCAGTAGGTACGGTAGTCTTAAATGATCCCACATAATGTCGCATCACACGACATGTATGTACATAGCAATACTAACGGCGAACAGTCCTGCGGCAAGACGCACTGGTGTGTCCTATCATCACGCACGTAGGGTTCCTCGCAGATGCAGCCCGCCTCGCAGTACGGGTAGCAAGGTCTTAGATGGTTCCGCGGATTGTCGCAGGACACCTCTGCGCATCCGCCAAAACATGGCTCGAACACCTCATTGGGCCAGTAACAAGCTGGAAAGATACAGAGTGTGTTACGTGTATGAACAGTCATGGAAAAGGAAGTTTCGTCTAATAGGGTGTTGTTCTAATCATTGGGAAACCTACTGTCAGGCTGACAAGGTAGCCTAGGCGTTACGTGAAGTTAACTGACGACCCCCCGCGACTTCGTTCTCGTGGACAGTTCTTTTTCTGTCCCTCGAGAACCATATTTTCTTGCTGGATGAAAGGTACCCTATTATTCAGAGCAATGACGCGTAGTTGCAGTATCCACCGGCCGGGGCGTATGACAATTTGTTTCCAGTGTCTGTATGTGATGAAGAGTCAAATATAAGGCTGGTTTAAGAAAAAGCCAGAACTACACATTGGTTATTTTATAAACTATAGGTAAATACAAAATGAAGAATATACTTTCTTTTCTACTAACGCTTATTTTACTAAGGTGGTCAACATCGTACCATTTAGGACGATAAATGATTCCCAGAGGCTATCGTATCTATTGTAAGTGGACACTAAGTACCGAAGGGTTCTAAATCTAGTTGCGGACAGTATATAGCTTCCCAGTTCTTTTCTAGACATTTACACAGGTCCATTATAGCTCCCAAGGGAGGGTTAGCCAGACTTGCAATACTTCCACGGAACTTATACCTTAAGCCCACGAGAGATAGGATCGTCTCTAGAGAGTTCAAGTTAACACGGTTTAAAAACATTAGTTCCCTCACTTACACTTCATTATTTTCTCTTCGTCTCTGCACATTACCAATTGCAAGCAACAGTTCAAAATGTAAAGGCATATTGGAATTTTCATGACTGCACGAACAATCCGTTTAATCGATTCCGATCAACTGAATAAAAAACTACCGTTTTTGTGCTTTGTTTTCCGGCGTAAATAGTTCATTTCTCGATTTGTGGGAGACCATTACGATTAATATATCGTTAGGATAAGGTCGTCTACGGCACGTGATAAGGGTGCTCTGTTTAGTAAACACGGCGAGAGCTGGTTAAGCCGCTTTTGATTGAATTATTGCTTGCTGTAATTTCGTATGAGGCTTGAGGTCACGTTCCCTGATATTATGGATATTATGATACATTTCGGCAGACAAATCCTCTTGAGATAATATCGCGTGGGTACACGACTACGGGGACTCTATATTGTAATTTATTGCTCAGGTGTAGTTAAATTAAATGTCTATGATTTATAAGTAGGTGTATTTTCAATATTTCATGCTGTAAATTAGGATTTTCGAATTTCTAATTACTTCGACTTGAGGTTTGAAGGAAAAAATTGTATTTTTAAAAAGCCCTGGAAATATTATATGAGATGTCAGAAAAATATTTTCTGATTAAAAATTGCAATTTTACTAATTGCTTTTATTTGGGAAATACTTACCTAATTTTACATCTACTATTTGTTTTGCCAATTCCTTCTTATATTAGTTTTGTATGTTTGGTCTGTGGATGTGATGTACGATGTATTGTCTAATAAACTCGGGCTTCAAGACGCTCTCGATCACCAGCCTGTCATGTAACAACTGTGTTAGTTGTATCACATTGGAATTACCCCTTTTGTATCTCTCATCAAGATGATACAAAACGAATTCATTAGCTACCCAAATTTGGCATATATTTATATGCCAAACAATTTATTGATACAAAAACAAATACTTATAGTAGTTACTGCTTTTGATATAACTAAATAAAATAATAGTTGTAAGATGATATTGATGTTATCACAATCAAATTCAACAAAAGAAGATCGTAAAATGATGATTAATTCCTTTTATTCGTAGTTCTCAGATTGGTGAGTTCACCAGATTGATACATTTGTTACATTTATATTCCTGAAATGTTATGATATAGTGGTGTTGCCGTTAACAAGCAATTTTATGTAGCTGGAGGGAAATTGAGGCATTTCACATAAAGGCTCAGGATCCGCCTGCGAAAAATGGCTTTCCCGATAAAATATGATTGCGTACGATCTTTTTTATTACGAGGCACAACCCTCGGCGAACGTCTGGAATCGGGAAAGAGAAACAAACTGTTACTATCGAAGTATCCAATTTGCTTGTTGTGTGCGTCAAGTGTTTTTGTTACACGGAACCTTCGGGTGTAGTTCCGCAATGAAGTTGTACGAAAAAGGTTTTCACATTTTGTTTGGTAACGTTAAATATGTAAGTAAGTACTTAATTATAATTTATGAATTAAAAATGGAGGATAGGAATCTTCCATAGAGGAAAGAAGTTAGTGGATGGTGAAAAGGAAAAAAGTTACGAATTATTAAAAGTCGTTAGCTGAAAATTATTTTGAAATTGTTGTTTTTCACAGCTAAAAAGGGTAAACGTAGAACAATTTAATATAATATTTCAGGCTATGTAAGGAGGTAGAAGGGTTCTACAAATAAATATTCCGACCGCGAGCGACACAAATTACAAATAAAGCGATCTTTCGGCTCTTAAATAGCCGTCTCTGGATTGTCCCAGCCCTTTTCTATCAATAAATGCTGAGACGGCATCACAGGAAAATGTACTTTGCGTGTTTGTCACAAAGATTGTTTTTACCAGGTGGTTATGCCATGTATGAGAAATGATCAAGATCCACCAACTATTCGCTCTCTTGGGTCTAAGAGGTTCGATATATTGGATGCACGCGACCATCCGATATCAAATGAAATACAGGTAAGAAACAGAGTAATCAAGTAATAATATACCACTAGTACCTAAGTAATAATATTTTTTTTCGTAAAAGGCATTTTCAGATATAAATATTGATCTACCTACTCTGTACTTAGGAGCAAACCGGAAATCGTGAAAGGTTGACGAGTCACTTTTTGCGTTTACGTAAGTTAATTCCATAAATTCTGAGATGTAAATTCTGTATTTTTGTAAATAAGTATATACTTAATTGTACCAAGTATCTAAATAAGTAGTATTTTTTATAATTAAAGTAGAATTCCATTCCTAATCTTTGCATTCCTCTCGCTGTTTCATAGAAAGTGGGTCGTTATTTAAATTACGAGTCTACGTCAATATAAACGTAAAGATTCAAGCCTTTCAAGCATTTCTTATAACAATCAGGTTTTCGTAACCAATTTAGCAGAAAACTTTGAAAAATTGGAAACTTTGAAATTCATTATGTTAAGTAAATGGTTAAGTAAGCTTGGTGGCGCAGTGGTTTAGCGCCTGGCCCAGCGATTGCGGAGGTTAAGCAACGTTCGCAAGGGTCTGTCATGGGATGGGTGACCAAAAATTTATTATCTCGAGCTCCTCCGTGCTTCGGAAGGCACGTTAAGCCGTTGGTCCCGGCTGCATTTGCAGTCGTTAGCACCCACCAATCCGTATTGGGCCCGCGTGGTGGGTTATGGCCCATCCTCCTTACCACCCATAAAGCCTGTGCCCCAGCAGTGGGGAAATCAAAAATGGCTGATGGACATGTTAAGTAAACGAGTTTGATTTCATATTTGATGAAATTAATATTTTATATTCATATTCATATAGATGTGATGTGATGTAGGTACCTATTCCTAAAATGGAACCTATTCCTAAGACCAACTCCTAAAATATTAGGTATATGGCGAAAATAAACTTTGGCAAATAGTATGTAAAACGAGCGATGCAAGGGAGGGTATCTGTGGTTTAATTACGTCATAAACACAAATGGACCGACAAACAAGAACTTCCAAATACTATACGAGTTTAGTACGTGAAACTGCATTCAAGAGCTATACCTTAATTCAACCCGTTTAGTTTAAACAAAGACTATATAATAGGTATTATCTAGACTTGACTAGAACTAGGAGCGCAAGGAAATTAACACTAATACTTTATTTCTTTCAGGTTTAGTTTTAAAATCTTATGTTATAGGTATAGAAACGATGGTACCACAACCAACCAAATCTTTAATGTAAAGCTTTTTTTATGTGATGTAACTACAAAATTAACTTGTTTTAGGATGTTGTTGTGACCTTCCTTTCTAGTCAACAAGAAATATCCCATAGGTTTTGGTTTAGTCAGACTACTGTACTGACACAATCGGTCTTGAAATTAGTGTTTTCGTAAAGTCCTGTAAAATCCATGAAACAAGCCAACTCTGGAATCACGAAGAAAAATCAGCTGATTCATACATTTTAATATTATCGCTATTGATTTTTGTATGAAATTTTTGCTGATTTTTTTCGCGATTTCAGAGTTGATAATTAAAGTAGTTCAGTTTGATGTTCCCTATATCTACCATATTCGGCTTAAAGGTTTTTTTTGTACTTTATCTATCGCGTTGTATACTTTGGTGCTTAATAAAATACCCTCAGAAAGAAATGAAGTGCCTAACAATAATATCTGCAGTAATGATGAAGAAACGAGCGTCGGGAGAAAAGAAATTACTTACGTGGGGATTAAATAAACTCACGTTCGTAACGATCGCGGTTAAGTAGCAATAATTACAACACATCCGCTCAGGAGGATCGGGGAATCCAATAAGTGCGAGGGTGACTCATTACGAAATAAGGAGGTGAATTGGCATTCACAAGCAAACACCAATCATTGAAATGGAAAAAATATAATAGAAAAATGCAGTTTTTTTATTTGCTTGTTTTTCCGTTTTGTTTAAGGGTGCATCGAGCGTCTACTAGCGCCGCCATCAAGAAAAAAATCATTACAACGAAATAACTAGGTTAAATAAAATTCTGAAAAATATAAAAATTAGCATTAGCTATCAACCTTTTTGTGTGCGTTAAATTCTTAGTTTAAATGTATTCGCGTAGTTAAAAATCTGGATTAACGCCCAAAGTGGCCACTTTAGGCGTTAATCGGGTTTTTTTACTACACAAACACATTCAAACCAGGAAAAAAACGGAAACAAAAATAATTTATTACTACATAATAACTAGTTTTTATATTTTTCAGAATTTCACTAAACATAGTTTTTTCGTTGTACTAATGATTTTTTATTGATCGGCGGCGCTAGTTGAGGCTCGGTGGGCCCTTAATTGATTTCCGAAGACTCTTCGGCGATTACCTAGCCCGATAGGGGTCACTTTGTTGCATTCCAGCAGTACGTGAGTGGCTGTTTCCAATTTTATTTGTCGTGTGAAGATAATAATATCTTCACACGACAAATAAAATTGAGACGTACTTTGACGTGACGTTCTCCGAACTAGAATAAGGAACTTTTCAACACACTTGCTCGTAAAGTGAGCCTTAATACATCGCTTTTAGGGCCATAAACCGAGCTATAACAAACGCGTGCAATAATATATAAAACACTAGGTAGTTCGTAATAGAATTAACCTTACAAAGTTAAATTAGTACCTTACTGCAAGTTCTGTGCGAGTAAACAGAGCATTCCCAATTTAGCCGGGTAATACAGTTATTATTTTTGACAACAAAGAGGTTTTATGCTGCTGAAAATTCATATACATTTTTGGAATAAATAATGTGTACTTAAGTCCTTAATTAAGTCAAATAAATATATAATTATTATCAAATTATTCATAATTCACAATATTTTGTTATAAAATATTAAAATATTTGCATTTTGTCACTTAAAATTATAATTTTGAAGTATTAGTAGTAGGCTGTATGCTCCTCACCCCTTTGAACGGAAAATATTCTTGCGTTGGGCGTGTGAAAAAAAAACAAAAAAAAACATGCGCGCCTTTTCCCATAATTATCATTAAGATTATTAATATAATTGAAAAATATTAGAAAAAATCGACTCACCCGTAGCAGTTCAGACGGGACTATATAATTATCATATTTTGTTTTTGCCATATTTGTTGCTGTGTGATAAATCACTTTATTTTTTCCTCGCAAATGTGTTGAAAAACGTCGTATGAAACTCGTGAGCTCTTGCTTATTGCACACTCGGCTGAGTTACGCCCTCGCCTGCGGCTCGGGCTGCAACCCACAGCCTTGTGTGCAATGAGCAACCTAAGCTAACTTGTCTCATAATGTACTATTACGACACTAGGGCTGTTTCAGGGTAGCATTATCTTTTTATTTAAATTGCAAAATGGAACAGCATGTCTAATGTAGGTGTATGAAATTACCTATTAGTAAGTATATTTTATTTTTACTTATCTAGACTTCCAGAACCTGTGAAATAATAACCCTCAACCTGATAGCCAAAAGCTCCTGCAACACGGCTGCAAACCTCGTCCTAACCAATGTGACCTTGTTGTTTTAAAGCCGTGTAGATGGAGGTTTTTAACCAAATTTCAATACAAGCTGGGTCGGTTGCCAACCAAGGTTGGCAGCCTAACAGGCACTTAAGAAAACAGGTCAAGGATAAGTTTTTATGTTATACTTAATAATCGTTATGTTGTGGTATATTTGGTCCTTATCCTATATTGTAAAACAGACGTTTTTTTATTCGGTATCCTAAAAGGGGGATTAGTTGAACCCTTTTAAACGTATTAACGCAGAAAGCTTTTTCGTTCATGATTTCTCGTACTATTTTTTTTTAAATCTGCCTTCTGAAAAAAAGGGAAAATATTGCTGAACTCACTAATGTACAATAGGCTTAGCGTCTACTTAACTGCTGCGTTGTTAATGACTGTTTTTAAGGAGAAATAATTACAATACATTTTGGCTGGGTGGTGTTAATGAATGTTGTGGTTAAAGACCGAGTTAGACACAATTGATCATGGTAGCAAGGAAGGAGGCATAATTAAGTTGCCGACACACTATTGTGTCGTGTTGTGTTGTGTCGCGACACTAACCATACCATAGGTTGTCTGGAAGAGATCGCTCTTAGCGATAAGACCGCCATGTTTTGACACTATGTTTTATTGTTATTTCTATGTTACATGTTACTGTGTGTTGAAATAAAGCACTATCTTATCTTATCTTAACACAACACGACAGAATAGTGTGTTTCCGCCTTAAATTCACAAAGTATAATTTTTTTTATTACTTAAAGGTTGTATTTTTTAAAAGTGTGTGTTGCTTTGTTAACTTTTACCATTCGTCATTAAATATAAGTATCATTTTAATTATTCTAAAGTGATAAGTAAAGTAAGCCAAGTAAGTCTACTTTACTATTTCCGTACAGAGTAAGATTTTTTGTACAGTCACGAGCAGCGAAATACGTAGACAGACACCGTAGAACCATAATATTTTGCATTGACATGTAACAAAAAAAAATGGCCGTATATATATCATGTAATTCAATAATGTAACGCGACATAGCTTTATGTTGGATACGTTTCATAACTCCAATCATAATTGGAGCCTAATCGCGCTAATTTTTTAACGATAAAACCAAAGCTAAATCGTTACCGTTTCAGTTTCGTTTATAAAAAAATACTCTTTTTTAGTTTTGTTAAAATTGTTGAATACTCTGCCTAAGGAGTTAAGGATTACAATCTGGGACAATTTAAGTGAAAATTATGAAGCTAAACCAAAGATTACCATAAGTAAATATAACCTCAATGACAACGTAACGTTTTTGGTTTTATCTTCAGAATTACTGCGATTGGGCCCGTTGACTATGGAGCATGACGTTCACCTACCTTAAACCTCTCGTCAAACAGTGTCAGAAGTACAACACCTAGTTAGTATTCTGGCTCTTTCTTATTTTATAGATTCTCTGCTTGAGTACAATTAGAAAGAGATGGCGCTGTCTTTTATAACAGTAAGAAAAGAAAGCGCCATCTCTTTTTAATTGTACTTAAGCAGCGATTTGAGTTTAAGTTTGATTCTATAATACGAGCCTTAAAATCACCGAATGGCACCAATCTATGATAGTTATTGGTCTTTACCTTCGATCAATAATACCCTAGATGTCCGGTCAAAATAAGAGGTGATTATGTAGAAAATAAGCGCCAAGTTTGTAAGTGGGACGCTATTTGAGGTGCCATTTTTGCGTACTGTTCTAGTTCGTGTATATTCTTGATCGGAGCTCTTTACAGATACTTTTACAATAAAGCAATTAACTGCTGTACTAGTTAGTCCTGCGTTATCAAAACTTTCAAGTTTTTATACTTATCTATAGCTAGCTATTCCGTACCTAATAACTAGTATTCTCAAATTCATTTAGGGCCTGTTGTCTGTTATGTTATCAATTTTAAATTGTTTTACTTTCACCGCGTCGCGCAACAATGGTACGCCCGAAACACCTCGGCGTATAAATTACGGAATTATATTAATCGCGGATAACGCCCCGACACCTAACGCTCCTCAGAATGGCGTTGCCGTTACTTTATACACGGATTAGCCAGAAATCAGGGAATTAATTCCGAGCTTAATAGAACTACAGATCTAACTCTAGCGACACATTTAGCAAGACTAAGTGGGACATTGGGAATGGTGCTTGCCTTAAACTGTAATAAGGTTTCACATGTGGTAAATACGACAATGGAGTATCTAAAAAGACGTAAAAGTGCCATTTCACCCAACTAAAACTCACCACCTAAAATGCCTAATTTAATTTTAATTAGTTTTTAAATGCTTTTTTATTTAGGTATATTTTTAACTTTCATTAAAGTGTTAATTTAAATTTTAAACGTGCTTTTAACAACTGTTTTATTGAAATATGATTAATAATTTCGCAGGATCGTTATTGTTTTAGGTTAAGCAATTAAATTGAAACATGCCCGCCTAAAGCGGCCATTATAAAATCAATGATGGAGCTATTAAACAGGAAAGCGGCGAACCTTTTTTATAATCTAATCTGGCGTGCTTCAGATGAGGACTATCAATTTAGAAGATTACTCGTGGAAATTAACGCAAGATAACAGGGAATTAGCGACGCACCTGGGGAAGGATTAGGAGCCCAGATAACCGAATATATTACCACAATAAAGGACACGAAAGAACAGAAATTTACACAGCACGATATCTTCAGTAGGGCAGTGGAATCTAACGACCCAAGGCGATGCTGAGACTGCGTTATCCAAGTTATTTGTTACAAAGTCGGCTCCATCTCCATGGAGAGCGTAACATATTTTAATATCGTGTCGGCTTTGTTCAGCCGCTTGTCACAAACATAATTAGGTTCTTCAAACAAAGATATCTACGCAATGAATATAATGTCTACGCGTAATTGGCAATTGGACGAGTTTGTTTGTTGTTGGACGAAGATAATTAAACACGCCAGTCAAAGAGAAGGATACTATTGATCAAGCGAACAACAGGAAAATTCTTACTGTATAATTACTGTATCAAAGTAAAACAAAACTAAACTAAACTTCTTTAAAACATTTTTGTGATTAAAAATGTAGAATAATTTAAAACACTTTTATTTCGAATTACCACTCATCAATAAGTCCCTCAGCAAAAATTGCTCCACAATCAACAACATAATTGCTTCCTGTAATACATTTAGCTTTATCACTGGCCAAGAACACTACGATGTCGGCTACATCTCCAACTTGTGTAGTTTTCCTCAACGGCGCCACCTTCTCATAAAATTCAAATATTTTATTATTCTCATCCTCACCAAGTCCAGCTGACACGAATAAGTTCGTTTTTACAGCGCCCGGATTAACGGAATTCACTCTCACACCTTTCGGCCCCAATTCCAAAGCCGCGCATTTTGTGAACATGTCGATTGCAGCTTTCGACATACAATATGCCGTCATAGAAGATAGAGGCTTTGTTGATAAAATGCTGGATATATTAACAATATTTCCTCTTGATTCAACTAAATATGGAATAGTTTTATCTGTAAGCATGAACGTGCCTCGTACGTTGGTTGCCATCACCCGGTCGAAAGCTTCAACTCCGTTTTGTGTCTTCGCCATCAAGCAAGTGCCAGCATTGTTGACTAAAACATCAATCTTCCCAAAATGATTTACAGTTTCTTCTACGATTCTTTCGACGTCGTCTTCAACACTTATATCGGCAACTACAACTATCGGTGTGAATCCGATTAGTTTCTGGCATTGATTGGCAACTTTGGTCAGGTTTTCCCAGTTTCTACCAACCAGAGACAGTTTAGCAGATTGTTTTGCAAATGCGACTGCACACGCAGCACCAATACCGGAACTTGCACCAGTAATAACTACAACTTTATTGTCGAACTCCATTTGGATCAGTGTTCGAGTCAAGACTGAAGTATATTATTGTAATAAGATATTACCTTCGCGGTATTAATTATTGCGTAAAACTCGCCTGTAATATGAGTTGAAGGTTACGAAATGAAGCCTGCGAGTCTAGGACGTCCATTTATAGACTGAGTTAACCGGTCAATTTAGAAATAGACAATAACTAGGGGTAGGGATCCATATTTTTTTAGGTTTACTTCTTCACAATCCGTTTATAGGACCATTTTCCATTGCTCGTTGAAGCTTATTGTATTGTTTTTCCAATACAAATATTGTACGAACGAACATTTTCTATGTTTTCACGATAATACGTTTTACTCAAGAACCACCGCCATCTTGAATTTGATATAATTAATGCTAGTGCTCAGTGATAGTTATTTAAGAGCAGGTAGCGATTTTGCCGCTGCCTGAAGCACTCTCGCTCGCACATTTCATGTTTTCTCAAGATTTCTTAAATCTGAGTGCGTAAATGAAAAATGTGTCTCGGCCACTTTTCGCAATATAAAATTACGGACATTTCAAGATATATTTCAGTTTCGAGTTGCTGAAGTACAAAAAGTTATCGTATATGCCAGTTCAAATAACTGCTAGAAAGTTAGCTTTTTGTACTTTAGCAACAAAAAACTGAAATATATTTTAAAATGTGTGTAATCTTACCTACCTATATTGCGAAAAATGGCCGAGACACTTTTTTCAATTGCGCACTCAGATTTAAGAAATCTTCAGAAAACATGAAATGTGCGAGCAAGAGTGCTGCAGTCAGCGGCAAAATCGGTACCGGCTCTTAAATAACTATCACTGAGCACTAGCATTAATTATATCAAATTCAAGATGGCGGTGTTTCTTGAGTAAAACGTATTATCGTGAAAACATATAAAATGTTCGTTCGCACAATATTTGCATTGGAAAAACACTACAATGAGCTTCAACGAGCAATGGAAAATTAGCAAATTCACGATCACGAATAGCCCAATGGTTTTATTTCTTTTTATCGCACATAATACGTTACTCCAGCGGTAACTCTTTGTGGGGGTTTGTAGTATCTGCTAGCAATTGCGCGGAACCATGTTTAGTTAGTCTAAATACAGTATTGTCCTTTGATTAATTGGAACTAAGTGGATAATCTATCGTTAAACGATTATAATTGGTGCTCGAATGTCTCTTTACGGGCTCCGACGATGCATTGGCTAACGGTCCAAAAATATTTTTAGTACTTACCTACTTATACTGAGTAATTTGCTAATTTTATAGATAGGTAGTAAGTATCCCACATAAGATAATATTTTTTCTTTGGTAAGAAGTGTATAGAGTGAGTATAGGGTAGACTAATATTACTTATTGTGTTCTATTTTTTTATTATCTTTATAAGCTTAATTTTCGTTTTATTTTAAGGGGGTTAGTGTTGTAACCTTTTGGGCGCTAACTTCTAGGAAATTGTAGATAATAAAACAGATAAATTTTGATACAATTTATTAGAGTCCCGATAAACGCAAGACCACATCCATATTTAAAGCGATTCTATGTACATTTACACTTAATCTTAATTCTTACTTTAGAAGCTCCCTAATTGTCTTTGGCACTTGCATTACAATAATACTTGATTTATGGAAATACTTAAGAATCTTTTTAATCGTAAATCTATTTGAAGCCACAATAATTAGTTTGAATTCAAAAGGTTTTTCAAAATTGTAATAAGCTTTTATTGGAAAAATATGACTGGAAAAATTAAGCTGCTATTAATGTATACCCACATCTAAGGACCATTTATCTAGGTATATTTCATTATTAAGTTACTTTAACGAATGTGACCCATAATGTCATAAAGTATGTGTTTGACAAACAGCTTTAAACTTTACAACGCCCTTGTATAGCTATAGCTTATTTTTTCCAGGCATATTTTTTAACAATTGACAATTTAAGTGTTATGATATTCCAGCTTAATATATTATCTAGAACTATCAAAACTTTTCATAAATAAGATCTTCTGTAGTAGGTACTAATATAAAATAAAAAATAAGCACATCAATGTTTTATTACAAAATATTTTCTTCAAAATTCATTATCTTCATGCTGAAATTGTTAGTGAATTTTAAACGGACTCGACGTTAGCAGTTAAAATTATTATATAAAAAGATATTGTTTTCCCTACTGTAATTACAGTACTTAGCCACATATGAGACAATAAAATACATGTAATTTTGTACAAAACGTGTGTAAACACTGGAGGGAGTGCGATACTGGACGTTTGAGTTCATTCACCCTACGTAACCTTATTTACGTCCTACTTTATTTCAAATATTATTAATTCTAAGGTAACTAGTACCCGATTGAGTCTATCAATAAGGGACATCGATAGGTATATTTTCCTGAAGCTCAAAAATATTTTCGAGAAATTTTAACTTTTATGGCGTTCACCTAACACTCACTGCCCACTGGGCTGCCCAGTGAAAATTGCGTAGACCCGTCTCAATTTTCGTGCTATGTAAGTAATTAATGAAATTTATGACTATTACTGCTGTTATTATTTGCTTTCCACACATAATTTTTGTAACTTGATCTCTCAGATTTTTGTTAATTCATAGCGTGTCAGAAATTGAGAACGAAATTCTATAGGTACTTGTTTAAAACCATTTTTGTTAGTAATTGTAATAAGTACAGGAAAAGTTAATTAAAAATAATGATTTTATTTTATTTATAACAAAATAAAAATAATTCCATATTTGGGAAGGCAAGGATTCATTTTTTGACAAAGGTAGATTTACAAATTATATTCGGTCCCATAAAGATAGACCTTGACATAAAGAGATGCTATGAAAAAGTTTCTACTAGAAATAGTATAGGAAGTATAAAAATGCTACAGCTATCAGATATATAGGTACCAGACAAGCTTTAATAAATTATAAAAGTGAAAAATTATTAAAACAGGAGCCACTGTCACATTGGCACGTTTTAAAGATAATAGTATTGAAGTAATCTAAACAAAGTTTTCACAGAAAACGTTGGTAATAATTATTATTTTAACTAGGTTTTCACTTTTGCACGTTCTGAAAGAAAATTAGTTGTGATATTTCGTGAATGAAATGCTGAAGTCGAAAAAAAGATATATGAAGTTTAGATTTCTTTAATATCTACTAAAAACTAATGTTGGTTTTCTATTTATTTTCATCACTGGACATAGAATGTCGAGTGGCATATAGGCCATCAAGTCCAGCAGCGATCGATATGCCCACGAACCAATATATTATTATTTCACCCGCTCAACCGTGAAGTAGCTCCACCAAAATATTTTCGCTCACAGCCATTTTAAAACGAACGTCAATTCATTTATAAATTTTCGATGAGCAGGAAAATCCGTTATTATACTACAGTTACACCACCATACATTGCTTTATTTATAAATACTAGTAAAGGCAGGTACTTTTGACTCCTGACTTACGCAAACTCGATAAACATCTAAGACGTTGGAATAAATTACTGGGTGACTAGACTACAGTTTACGTACTAAGAACTACTTATTTTAAAAAACTATCTTAAAAAAATAAATGAATGTTTCTACTTTAACAGTAATTCTATCGATGTACATTGAATGAGTATTTACATTTATCGTTAAACACACCTACTTACGTACGAAGCAGACGACTAGAAACAAAATGACAAGAATTTCCCTACGAAATCTGTGATCACAATATCGCTTGGCAATAAAATCTTATAACTAACCTTAATTATAAACTAGCATTTTAGGAGATCATCGTTTCATTTGAAGCAAAAAGTTTACAAAAGAAAACATAGGATACTTTTTATCCCGGTCACGGGTTCCCTATGGATTTTCCGAATGTCCACGTGGATAAAGTCGCAAGCGGAAGCCGTCATTCCGTGAAGTTTTTGTTGGCCAAAAAAACAAAACATAACTTAGGTTCCAAAATACTCTTTGGCAAGTAGATGCAGCTATGTAAAACAAATTACTACGGTTTTTTAGTAGAAATAAGTCAGTAATACACTTTTACGTGTTTTGTAAAGTCAATGGTCAGTTGCATCTAGAAGTGGCGAATTCTAGCGTTTCTAATCTAAGAGGTCTTCAGACGGTGTGCGTCGTGGTCGCAGCAAAACAACACTCACAAGTTATAAATGATTTTTGTTTAGCAACTCGATAAAACTAAATAAAGAGCCTAGGATTTGTCGTGGTTAAAAGTGGTCTAGCGTTTCTAATCTAAGAGGTCTTCAGATGGTGTGCGTCGAGGTCGCAGCAAAAATCACTCAAAGTTATAGTAGCTACTGTAAGATTTTTGTTTAGCAACTCGATAAAATAAAATAAAGAGCCTAGGATTAGTCGTGGTTAAAAGTGGTCTAGCGTTTCTAATCTAAGAGGTCTTCAGATGGTGTGCGTCGAGGTCGCAGCAAAACAACACTCACAAGTTATAGTAGCTACTAAAAGATTTTTGTTTAGCAACTCTATAAAATCAAATAAAGAGCCTAGGATTTCTCGTGGTTAAAAGTGGAACATTCTAGCGTTTTTAATCTAAGAGGTCTTAAGATGGTGCGCGTCGTGGTCGCAGCGGCGGAGCACCGCGAAGTGCGTCATCTGGAAGGTGTTCGTGGACCGGCAGCCGCGCTCCAGCGTGCCCGTCATCGTGTAGCCCATGTTGAAGTCCGCCTGCGTCACATTTGTTGTCAGGTATAACTGTGGAATAGACATAACTTGAGTCAGGCAAGACTGTTAGGGTGGGTACCCACTTAAGTTCGCAAACCTCTGTCTAGTGGTTCGCCCACCCGTGAAAGACGCAGAGGTCCCGGGTTCAATTCACAGGGGAGTACAATTTGTACTCGGTTTGGTTGGTGGTAGGGATTATTTCAAGTCCGCCAACCACCACCCTACCTAAGTCTGATGCCATAACAACAATTTAAAAATTGTTGTGTTCAGTACGCAAATATAATAATATTAAGGCGTACAATATCAATTTAGCAAAAACATCCGTTGTTTTTCTTTCAAACGCTTCACTTACTTTTAATCAAAATATTAATATAAAATACAAATTTATTATACAAACTTTTAAAAATAAACAATAATGGTATAAAGTTGACACATTAATATTAATATTAGTAAGTTGAGTTTAGTTTAGCTACGTAAGTTAATTTGATCTGTTCACCTTGCGTATACTGAAAACTTATGTTGGCTACTTGTAGACGACGATACTACTCTGCCGCAATACAGTTTTTTAACTAGTGTGGAGGGTAGCTGTCATTATCTACCGCTGTTATTATAAGTATTCTTCTTCATTGTTAGTGACAATATTTTTTGTGAAAGGTCAAATAAAGTTATTATTATTATTATTATTAAACAAGCTAATAAAAACACGACCTAATTTCAAACCGCCACCAAGTAGATACGACCGAAACGAAAACCGCATGCAAAATGCACGCTTGCGGTCGCACTACACCCGCTGTTTGTGTCAATGTTTGCCAACAAGTTAATGATTTACATCGAAAATGTATGATTTGTACATTAAGTTAATATACCTAGCGGAATAGAGGAACAAAGGGCTGAGTAAGCGAGATGTCACTAATCAGCAACAACGTGTGATAAAAAGAAATGCGTGATTTGACGTAACAGAACTCTTTTTCGCAACTGTTTGACAATTCGTCTGCACTATATACGTGTGACAAGTGACAAGATATAGGCACTAATGCCGCCTCTACACATAGGCAAGCGCATTCGCCAACGCGTTGGCGGTGCGCTTGCCACCGCGCTTGTGAGTTAATCCACACATGGAAGGTCGTTCAGTATGCTTTGGTTCGGGCCAATGTGCGGACGGATTCAAAATGGATGTTGAGTCGCTAACAGCTGCAGCTGTATGTATATTCTGATCGCGCGGCCAATGTGTGGATGGTGCGCCAAGCTTGCGACAAGTGTCCTTTGATGTTGCCGACACCGCGCGGCAAGCTCGCAAGCGCGCCGGCCAGCGTTCAAATACCTACCGCCAATGCGCCAACGCCCGTTCTACACATTGGACCAGTTGCTGGGCCAGCGCGCTTGCCAACGCGTTGGCCTATGTGTAGAGGCGGCATAACACGTATAAATAATCATTTTTACACACACTAATATAATTCAATTTCGGTTTCGTTTGACAGCTCATGTTTGTTCCTCTATTCCGCTAGGTATATTAACTTTATGGATTTGTAATATTTGTTCGCGATGTGTTGATTTTATTCGTCATTTGTTTTGATAGAAATTCAACTCGATATATTGTGTGAACTTGTGAAGTGTTTTCAAATAAGGCCAGAGCGACGGGCGCTTCTGGTATAGGTATTTGTGCATCGGCGTTCCGCACATAGCACGAGAATTTTTTTATGTTGAAATCGAGGTACAAACAGTTAGTTCAGTTGAAGTTTTTGTTAAAAGCTAACCCGTGTAAGCCACATGCCATATTTTTCAGCAAAAACTATATTTCGTTAAAAGCTCAAAGTGCTCTCGTAGCTTAAACAAATTAAGTACCAATAATCTACCCCTAATAGGTATTCTAGGTTTAACCAGAAAAGATTTTCCTTCACTTGACTTATAGAATTATGGGACCAATCCTGGCTTATTATGCCCCTACTTTCTAAATTTATCTAACCTCCACTCGTTGGCCTCAAAATTAGCCAATGTTTTTTTCGTTGATACTTTGAAATTAGTTACCTAATTAAGCAATGTACGACGTATTGGCCAACGTTGAGGCCAACTAATGGAGCCGGTGCATTAGGTTTGTTTTTTTTCATTGTTACCTAATACCAATGATTTAATATCATTGCCTAATACCAAATGAATTAACCAAGGTATTACCTTAAAATCGGCGTCCGTTCCTAGATGTTTGAAGGTGCCTACGATATGAACTGCGTTCCCGCCGCTCACCACCATCCTAGCTTGTGTGCTGTGCCTAAAACAACCAATTATCGTCACTGAAAAAGTAAATATTTAGATAATTTATACCTATACGTATTAGAAAAAATACTAGAAAAAATCGACTCACTCGTACGTAGCACCTCAGACGGGATGAGGGATGAGTCGATTTTTTCTAATATATTGTGTCCATCAGCCATTTTTGATGTCCCTACTGCTGGGGCACAGGCCTTCCTTATGGGTGGTAAGGAGGATGGGCCATAACCCACCACGCGGGCCCAATGCGGATTGGTGGGTGTTAACGACTGCCAATGCAGCCGGGACCAACGGCTTAACGTGCCTTCCGAAGCACGGAGGAGCTCGAGATAATAAATTTTTGGTCAACCATCCCATGACCGACCCTTGCGAACGTTGCTTAACTTCCGCAATCGCTGGGCCAGGCGCTAAACCACTGCGCCACCGAGCTCCTCACACGCCACCGAGCTCCTGTCTAATATATTAATTATCTTAAAATAAAAATTGCTTTTTGAATGTCAAAAATCTAAAAATTCAATAAGTAATTTATTTATTTATTTCAAGATGTGCGAAGAAAATTCCATCTTCTTATTTCAGCTAAGGCCTAATTTAATTTACATAGATTTAATGGGTGCATTCTGCCAGACAAATCTTATTTGAGTCATCAACCGCCATAGAGTAAATTTAACAATGGAAAATAATTTGTATAGAATGTTCAATATTTTACTTTCCATGGTTAAAATGTAGATACTCTATGGCGATCGATGACTCAAAGATTTGTCTGCCTGAATGCACCCAATGTTACGAACTTACGAGGACACCCCGTTTGATCTCGCTATTGTTTTTTATGTTTACAGAACCTCATAATTACATATCGGTTAAAAATCTGTTATTTTATATTTTGTCGGTTTGGTATTTGATTTTCTGAATCGTCAAGATCGAGAATAAAATTTAGAAATGGCTGCTACCTACCTAATTTAAATTTAATAGTAAAGTACAACAAATAACAGAAGTAAATTGGTAGAGGAAGCAAGAGATATTTGACATAAGCCAGTAATTTAGCCCTGAGAATGAGGGCGGAACACGAACAACGCTCCAGGTGCTTTGATATATTCCAGCTTCGGCTGAGTTGTAATTTCGTTTTACAGTAAGAATACTGTTTCTGATATTGTTAGTCTAGCTAGGTATATGGTAAAAGTGAATAAATTATACAATTATTTAATACGGAAACTAAACTTGGTAAAAATAATTTCACGTAATCCTTTTATTGACCCAAACTACACAACAGTGTTTCTATTAAATATAAATAGATCCTTAATGGCTCAGGCCGTTTAAGGGTTCATTGATTTCAGTCCCTCTTTTCGTAGTTACTATGGTCCAAAAAGTACTATATTTGACCTAGTCACTTGGTCATGCCCTAGATGTCCGTTCAGAGTCTGTTCAAAATAAGCGCTAACTTTGTAACTGGGACGCTTATTGAGGTGCCATTTTTGCGTACAGCCCCCGTATTACAACCTCATATAACAATCCAGTTTTCCGAATTGCTATTATTGCATCTCTTTTATTTGCTATACCGAGAGAAAGAGATGTAGCTATAGTAATTCATAAACCTGCCAAGTTGTAAAAGGTTGTAATACCCTCCCTGTTTTAGTTTGTGAAGCGTTATCTAGGATATGCTTGATCGAAGGTCCCATTATTAACAAAGGCGCCGACACTAAAAGTAGATTGCTTCTTATTTAAAAAAGTATCAAGCTCACATTATTATGTAACAAAGCTTTTCAAAGTTACTGACATTGTAATACCGTATTAATTTTCACTGTCATTTCCCACTCGAGTTCAAGTTAGATTGTCGAACCGTCAGCAAAAAAGCTGTCTACGGGTTCACGTGACGCCAGTGCATCCTCTCAGATCGGCGATTCTGGATGCCCGGCACGTATCCCAGTTAGTAGGGCGCGGATCCAACACGTCCATCGCGGCCCTAACGGCCGATGTAATGGCAGCCCGCCCTGTTATAGCCCCGAACATCCCCAGGGAACTTCGCACGAACAAATTAAAAACCTTTATGCGCACTTTCGCACTACTTTCTTCCGCGTTATCGCCCACTTCCACGAATTTTCGACAAATTAAAACGCTTTTGTTGCCACCGCTTTGGAGATGAGGATAGGTAAAGCTTAAACAAAGCAAGGGTCGATGCACAAGACAGAGATAATAGCGAGAGCAGATCTAGTCGGGGAGTGTTATCATGAAATAAGAGTCGTTAGGGAAAAATAGTGAGGCGGGCAGCAATAACCGTTAACGCTAACGGTTCCCGTTTAGCCCCGTGTCGTCCCGTAGCCGCTCGCCCGCGGCCGAGAATCTTTTTAGCATTTTTAGTCTCGGGGCAACTCATTTTATGCTCGGGGTCTTAATCGCCTTGAGCTACGAAATTAAGGTAAGCAGGTAAGTGCACTATTCATAACTGGCTTCTTGGAATTTATTGTTACTTGCTAGAATGAGGAGGTATTACAAAAGTTTTGCTTTAAAATAAAGTTTTTAAAGGTTGCAATGGTAATATCAAGACAACAAATAAAGAACATGATAGGTTAAACCATCAATTACATTTTCAACTCTCAGCACATAATGTCTTTCCATATAAATGATGATAAACACGAATCCATTGGATGAAAATTTGTACCAGTCAGTAGTTTAACAAATGACTGCTTGGCCGCGCTAAGCCCGCCGTCCGCTCTATTTATTTACGGCACGTTCCCGCCACTTCTCAACGTTTCACCGCCGCATGGTGGCGCTGCGATGGCGCGATAGTGGCGCCCCCAGCCTCTTCCTGCCGTTTGTCAAACAAGGTTTAGCGCACTCACCTGAGCCGAGCCGGTTAATTGCGAAAAGTACGTTAATGTGCAACAAACATGATAAATTGTTTCCCTTCAGACGTGCTTTAAGTCTGGTGCAATTTTGTTGTTTTAATTAAAAAATGTTTCGAGCTTATTTTGTCATGGCTTTGCTTTTTAATGTTACTTTGAGGTTTAAAATGTTAGTGTAACTAGAAACATAATAGAACAGTGATGATACATAACTGTGATGATGATAGATGTAGTCTCATACCTTCTCGTACCCGCCACCTCGACGACCTTGCAGCGCGTCCGTCGCCACCAGCACGGCTGCAGCGTCCAGTATGACGAGGAAGCGCTGCGAGCCCAACCCTCCTCCGGGAACATGAGTACCTGCAAACAATGAAAACCTTATTACTCCTCACAGAGACAAAGAAACAACCCTACGGATATAATTAGAGCAGTCGAGAAAGACCCACTCGAATGGGTCAGCCGCTCGATGTAACATCAATATTATTTTAACAATCGTAGAGAAACTCACGAAGTAATATTTTAAGAGCCATCTCCAATCGTAACGGAAGCTTCACGAAACGTTGGCTGCGAATTAACTAAATTAGAAAACTTTACAAGCTTTTCGACGGGCGGGTTGAAAAATAGCTTTTTGACTAAAACTAATATTGCGGCCCAGAAATAAAACAGAGGAGTTGTAACGAAGTTGTTTCGGCCGGAGTTTACGTCCGCGGGCGGTGAGCTCGCTACGGGCGCACTTGTTCGTTTGCCTTTACTGCCTCAGTGTATTCAGTAGCTACGTCATCGATAACGTAAACCCGGGAGTATATTGCCGCGGAGAGTCGTTCGCTCGATTGGCTTCTGGCGTTTCGTTCTCATTTCGCTCACTGCGACTCGGGCAATATTTTTTTTGTAAAGAGTTTTCCTGCTTTCGACAATATTGCGCCAGTTTCAAAGAGGCGGAATCTTGGAGGATGGATTCGCTTTCGGATCGAATGAGCAGACTAATGATCGAGTTCCGTGGCGCCGGGACAGCAGCGCCGCCCTCCAACTCGCCCCTTGACGAGTGTAACTACTGTTTAATGGGTTTAAAAGCGTTTCGTTGTACCAGTTCAAGTGCGGAATGGCAAATGAACGAGTGCAAAACAATCTTTCGCCTCCGAATTAATATTTCAATAAAATGTCATGTCATTGGTTAAAGTTTTAAAAGCGATTTTAGATTATTGTTAAGCTGATTGTTTGTTTCATCAAACTTAAAAAAATTCCCTTCATTTAAGTGAGTATCAAATCAATGTTAAGAATTTTGATAATAATTATTAAAGAGCTATTCCACAGAGATAAAAGTTCCATCCAAACCAAACGAGCGAACTAATCATCGTTAAACTGCTACTGGCGCATTCATAAGTTAGCTAAATGTATTCAGTACTACTATTGAGAGTAAGTTCACCAGTCTCAATAGTTAAACGTCTAGAAATTTAGAGTCACGTCTTTCCCTCAGGAGCCGAGTCGTCGTCCCGCGAGCTCTGACCGGATAATTTGGGGTATAACTACGTTGTACCGGATGTACAGTACAGTAATACATGCACGACGGTTTATGGCATGCCATATATGCTCGGGAACTTCCGCTAAGCTTCGTAGCAGAAACCACTAAATAGACAGCTATTTATTGATATAGCGGACAATAAATGCACTTCTAATACGTATTATTTTCCAAGTCTGATTCGTCTTGTTATAAACAACACACATATTTTTGGAAACAATTATTCACTTTTTTTTCTCTTTGAATTTGAGTTTAGTATTTGTGTTCAAATTACTACAAGTTACTAAATTTTACAGGTGGCCGAAAAAATTAATATAGTTCGTGAAGATAGTTAAAAAATATTTTTCTGATTTCGTATAAAAAGTTTATTAATTTTATTATTTAGCATTCACAATGCTATTTTCACATAATATTATTTAGTATTGTATGAAAAGTTACTTGATGGTTAATGACTTCTAAATATTTCTAAAAAGCTATCTTTTTAAAGGTTATTTAGAAGTCCGTTAAGCTTAATTATTGCAATTATGTTTTGTTAGCAGTTATGTTATCAATTACAACATTCTGTCTATTTTAAATTGTTGTTTAACTCAACACCACAATTTAGCTCACACGTGTCTAAAGTTTTAAGCGAAACTCATTCACTGGATGTCTAAATGTCAAGTAACTATTTCCGAGGCACGTAAATATATGAGAATCACTAATCTTGGGAATCTCCCAACATATAGTGATGGGCGGGGTTGGCTGAATTTCCTTTATGTAATTTAAACATCAGATATGCGCAAATTACTCAGTGCCAACTGAACATTAATATTTTGCGCTGTAGTTGTGACTTTACAAATTGTAATTTAAATCAAAGTTATTTCCTTTTTCCACCACTAAATACTGCAGAGCAGATGGTAGGTACTAAAGGTAAAAGTAGAGATTAATATTTAAAGTTAAAAACTGTTTTGAATTCTTATGTCATTAGTCAAAAATGGTTCCATGAAGACTGTATTCAGAAAGATTAATGGTTTAAAAATAACTGTAAAAAAAATCCACTTTTGTCAATTCTTATAAAAGAAAGTTTGGTAAAAAATTTGAACATTTATGATTACTTAGGATGCTTTAAACATTTGACTGATTCTTGTTTATTAGATGTTGACTGTACCTAAATACTCAGAAAAATGGATTTTGATCCTGCTTTCAATTCCATTGACAGATTCAATGATGGTCGGGACGGGACGGACAGGTGGACTTCATGCAAAATTAAAAACTCTGAATGATTGAGTGTGTGTTCCGCCCGCGGACACCGTTCATCGATATTCAAAAGCTGGAGAAGGTAAAACGCAAAACTCTAAACGATGAAAAGTTGCTGTCAAATTGTTCATTGAAATCGAATTTTTAAAATCAATGCTGATTTGCTCCATCAACGCAAAATTTAGGGAGATAATTGAAGATTATTGGCTAACTCCATATTAAACGCGCCTGAAACACACCTAAAACGTGACAAGTGACGTCACCGTTTTGTATAGAGCGTTTCGGCGGGTGCTGCTGCGTGCTAACTTCAAGTAACTATATCACGAGAAAAAAACGCAAGAGAAAAGTTTTAATATTACAGTTGATTTTCTCACGCATTCTTCGATCAATGTGGCACATGCCGTTTGAGAAATCACGCGACACTAAATGTCAAGTTGTATGACAAGTCGTGGGGGACTTTCATAGTGAACTGCGTTTTGGGGGAGTTTGAGGTGTCCCACAAATGCCATTCGCATGCAATATCCACAGGTATAGATGATCGAAGCACGCATTATACTTTTGATTTTGATTAAAAAAAATTTGAAGCATATTCCCTATTAAGTTTACTTATTTGCCGTGTAATTACGGTAATCTAGACAAAACTGACAACCAAAAACTTGTCTGTTGTTCGTGTTTTAGTGAATGTTGCAATGTTTATGGATATTTGTCACGATACTGATATTTATCATTATCTTCCAAATTAGGTACATGTAAAACTAAAATAATAATGTTACTATACCCCAAACCCTGAATACTGACTTGATAAAAGTTTGCTCAAATATCGAATAAGGTATTGTTATTCCATAATCCCCCGTACAAGCTAAACCATGGAGTCGTGAAAAGACGTGAAATCACGGTCGAGCGCGCTCCAGACAAAACTCTATCTATTCTAGCCCATCAATATGCGGCGCGTGCGGCCTATCAACACCTTTTTTGCGAACACCGATCCGTACGAGTGCCATCCAATTACGCAGTGAGCACGCTCGCTGCTTTGTTAATTACTCCGTAAACTGCACTTCACTGGTTCGTCGGTTATAGTTGGCACATGAGTGCTATTCGAAATAAACTTGACACACGTTGGTTGTTACCGCGTTACTTATAATATTAGTTGGCAATGTCTTATCAAAATTAATATTTAGCATTCCCAGCGATAATACACGTTGAAATTTTAATCATATTTTGGTTTCCGCTGTGGGGTGGTTCCACTCATCACATGCAACTTTCACTATGGGGCCAACTCTGATATTACGAAAAAAATATACATATATTAATCAACTCACAGCGGAAACCAAATGATTGAAATTACACACTGTATTCACAAGAGAGTTAAATACTTTCGTTCAATCTTAGTTTGAAGACAAAGGAGTTGTTCCATTTTTGTATGGGGGCTGGGCCCATTTGGGTAACCCGTGGCCTACGGTCATAAAATTATATTTTATGGAAAGAGAACAAAATAAGGAACCTGTCCATGTATCAATATATTTTTTTAAAACCTGCAAACATTTTTTATTTATTTTCAAAGTTGAATAGTTAAAGTTAATAAAACAGCAACCCAAAACGTTTTTCTACCTTGGCAACATCGATTTTTTACTGTCATATGTCACATTGATGCTGTCAGATGTCAAATAAAATGTCAAATGACATATCAACAGCCAATGTAGTCATTTTAATAGAAATAAAAATGCAAAGGAATATCCCTTAACAGCCGGCAGCCTCACAAAATGGATTTTCAGGATTAAATCAACAGTAAAAACTTGTAACAAGCATTAGAATTTATTGATATACTCGGGAGAGTAAAATTAATAGTAAGACACTTTCATTTTAAAGCGAAAACCTAAAGAAATACACGATGCAGAGCACCATTATTCAAGTTTTTAAATATTTTTTTATTTCTGTTTGCAGGTATTAATAATTATTTTCTTATTGGAAACCTTGTCCCACGGGATAAGTCTACGAGAAAAAAAAATATTATGGGTGTAGGAAAATTTTAAAAAAGTGAACCCAGGAAAGAACTACTCCTTTATCGGTCTTTGTATGAAGTATTTTTTTAAGGTAATATCATTGAAAATAATAAACACTTTGAGGACTAAATTTATAAAATCAACAAAATAATTTCACTAGTTTAATGAAGATGTAAGTAATCAATTTGCTAAACAAAGTCAAACATTGGCCGTCAGCTTTCCGCAGTAAAGATGAAATTAGTTAAATCCCTTATAGCAATAATCCTCAGGTCAGTTGTATTCATAGTCCAGACTAAATCCAATTACGGCTCTCCGGCCTCCGAGGTGATGCTGTACAGATCGAAGAGATAGCTCTACCAAGAAGAGACATCCCGACCGACGTCTTAGAAATTCGAATTGCGCTTATGAGGACTATACCAACGCGTTTTCGTCTACTTTTTAAAATATTAATGTACCCTTCCATAATAACCATTGCACGACATGTAAATAAATACGACTACAAAATTTTGCATGATGTTGTCAAGAATAGAAATAGTATTTGGTATCTTTGTTCACTACAATTTATGTTATGAAATTCATCAGTTAAATTATGGATTTTCAAATAGATCCTCAATTCCCAGACAATAAAAAAAACTAAAAAAGGTGAAACCAAATTATGTAACAATATTGGAACAGGAGCTCGGTGGCGCAGTGGTTTAGCGCCTGGCCCAGCGATTGCGGAAGTTAAGCAACGTTCGCAAGGGTCGATCATGGGATGGGTGACCAAAAAATTATTATCTCGAGCTCCTCCGTGCTTCGGAAGGCACGTTAAGCCGTTGGTCCCGGCTGCATTTGCAGTCGTTAACACCCACCCCCATCAATCCGCATTGGGCCCTCGTGCATGGTGGGTTATGGCTTATCCTCCTTACCATAAGGAAGGTCTGTGCCCTAGCAGTGGGGACATCAAAAATGGCTGATGGACATTGGAACAGGTGATCTGTTGCATAAACTGATCAATTTTCTCCAAGGAACGTAAGGTCGAAAAACGAAAAAAAAATAATTCATCATGCCATATAAAATTTATTGGTCAGCTGTTCGACTTAGTATGGAAAGGCCAAAAAAAATTGTTTTTCGACCCTTATATTCCTTGCAGAAAATTGTTCAGTTTAAGCAACTCAATGACGCGTTACAGTATTGTTACATAATTTGGTTCCACCTTATACACGCTGAAATTTTAATCATTTGGTTCCCACTGTGTGGTGGTTCCACCCATGATAAACAAGCAACTTTTACTATGGCGCCAGCTCTCCTCCTCGCAAAAAAAAATCTGCTGTTCCATACATTAAGGTCGAGTAGGTACTGCACTTTTGTATGAAACAGCTTATTTTTTTTGCGAGGAGGAGAGTTGGCCCCATAGTAAAAGTTGATTGTAATCATGAATGGAACCACCCTATGACGGGAACCAAATGATTAAAATTTCACGCTGTATAAAGACAAAATTGCAGCTTAGAATTTCGTAATTAAGTCACTTCCAGTTTGATTTCATCGCAAATGCTCGGCTAAATGCAGTGGCAACGAGCGAACAGTCGAGTGGCGTCGTCGTCGAGGGCTGGGACGTGACTATCGACTGGGCGCCAGTAATCTGCAGCCCAAATCGTACCGCCAAACGAAAAATGATCTGCATTCAAGAGGACTTGGCCTCAGAATAATAATTTTATTCAGTTCAGTGTCACTTCATTTCAAGACTTGTTCAGTTGACACGACTGTGTCTATTCTAGTAATCACAGTTAGCAACGGAAGGGGGTGAAAAAATAATCATTTTCTGATTATTTTTTATCGCACGTATACAGGCGTTATAAGAACAGTAAGTACCTCTATGATTGTTTATAATTATTCGGTTTGTTTGATAGCATGTTGAATAATGCTATAGTGACTACTGACAAGTGACTATTTTCGTAGGAGATTTGTATTATAAAAAACTTGGCTATTAGGTGTTAATGTTACCCACCATTTTTTTTATAATATTTAGTTGAAACTAGTAGTATTAAAAGTCTGTTACAATAAGTCCATGGCTCTGACTAGTGTACCATTTTGAAAAAGAAAAACTTTCATGTTGTGTACAAAATAGATTCCCGGTGTACGTGACTTCTTTTGTTTCTTCGGGCGGTAGTAAATAAAATGGGATAGGTGACACAAATGGACTTAATGTATCGACGTGCTTCACAGTCAGAGTCCTGAGATGAAATAACATCTCTTACACAACAATTCCCTCTTTCTAGAGGTCAGTTCGTTTTTCAAATATATTTTACTTAAGACATTTTACGATTTTTACTAAAGGTACATTGAAATAAATCACTCTTACTGATATTAACGCCATTTTATTGATAGTTTTTATTTATTAGGTTATTGTCGTCAGAAAATGCAACTAACTAAATAACATTGTTAGATTTTTGCATTCCCCGACGTTTCAGCACCTTTGTCAAACTAATTGTCATGAAAATGGCATAGACATCATTCATAAGCTCCGTTTACGTTAACTTTATGAAGCGTTTAACTGCAATAAAAGGTCACCATCAGATTTGCTTTTAATACGAGGCGCGAGATAGTAAATAAGGGGTGGAGTTGGTGATGCGTCGGTCCACTTTAATCTTCTCGCCGAAGTTTGCTCGGACATTATCATTTTTTTTATATATATGCCAGTGTTTGCCAGGAACGCGTTTGTTCAGGCCCGTCTTGTACAAAATTGGTTTATGTCGTAAACTTGACCAGGGTATGACTGATCGGTCGGAGATCGGCTGATATGTCACTGTGAAAGATAATGGTACCTACTAAAATCGGTTTTTACAATTTTCGAAAAACCTCGATAACTCAGTTGGTTAGTACGCTCTGAGATTGGGAAGATAAAGCAACTTTCGTTAAGGTTAGTCAGGTGGTTGGATGTCTAAAGAAATCTTCGGAATGAATATGGTCAAGGTTAAGTCAGTAAGTTGAGTAAGGTAAGGTCTTGGCTGTTTTATATCCAGAATCCGGACTTCGTCCAAGATCCGGACTATTAATGGTAATGCTCAGCTCATTCTGCAAAATGTTAATTATATTATTAGAGGGATTTAGCTTTCTACAGCCCATTCTGAAGAAAGTTTACATTTCATTAGCTATTAGCGGTGAAACTGAATAGATATACTTCCAGTGTGCATTATATCCAGAATCCGGACTATTAATAGGTATAATGCTCATTCTGCAAAATGTGTATATATTATAGGATAACAGCGGGATAAAATTGTTTTAAACGGATTCAGCGAAATATTAAGCTTTTCTATAGCCCAATGTGAATAATTTTGATGAACGTTTACATTTCATTATAGCTCCTATTCGGTGAAACAGACTACAGTGCGTGTTATTTTTACAGGTAAAGCAAATATTTACAGTTAGTTAATTTCGAATTTTCATGTAAAGAGAATATTTATGTTACGAATGGAATGTTTTATTATTATGATGAAATAATGAAGTAATTTTTGCTATACCTTTTTGTTATCCTTTTTTCAGTAAAAACAGATTTTTTGATTTGACGACCTCCGTGGTCGAGTGGTTTGCACGCCGGTTTTCAAGGCGTCACCATCTCTTGAGGTCCCGGGTTCGATCCCCGGCTGGGTCAATGTAGAAAATTTACTTTTCAATATTGTCTCAGGTCTGGGTGTTTGTGATACCACCGTTGTCTCTGATTTCCATAACACCAAGTGCTTTAGCTACTTACTTTGGAATCGGAACAATGTATGTGATGTTGTCAAATATTTATTATTATTATTATTATTATTTTATAATCAGTGTTTGTGTCTATGAAACAACATATTCAACTAACACACATTTAAAAGAAATGTTCTCTATTTCAAAGTTCATTTTAAAACAGTAGTGGCAGGTATTTGATTAGCCACTTCGATTCGCATGTAGCCCGGTGCTACAATTCAATTGACCGCCCGTAAACGGATTACGTGTCAGAATAAACGACCGATAGTGTCAAATTGTATTGGTATAGTATGTTGGAAAATATATTAGTATGCATACAGTTAGTGGACTGCCATTGTTTATACATGTTGCAAGAACGGAACCTTGCCGTGGTAAAGTCGTTATAGTTTAAAATATAACATAAATGGATAATGGTTCATAAGTTTTTTTGTTTTTTAGCGAATCCAAATTTTAAATTAACCTAATGCTAACGAAACTCCATTCTTTTTTGGTAATATTACTTCAGAGCCCTAACAATCAGGGACTTTCGTTTAATACTTAAAACGTCTATGTTTTTGAATAAGTTAAGGCGAGACCAGTTCACGATCTGATGAAAAGTCTGATTTTTGAACTTCCAATGTGAAGAACTGATGTAAAATTCTACTTCACAAAAATTACTATAGACTGAAAAAGAAACAAAGAAGCAAATTAACCGAACAGAATATTGAAAAATGGCATGGTAACTCTGTAAAAAATCCTGAATAACACCATAAAAACTTATAAAACTAAATTTCAAATCGTCAGATTTCGTAATTTTCAACGACAGTGATATGATTTTTTATGCTAAAAGGATAGCTTATTTATCGATCTAACACAATAACCGAGTAAATTTTTAATAAATGATCCAGTATTTCAGAAATCAATAAAAATGTACTAAAAATCGTCAAATTTCTGACGAAGCGTCAATTAAAGTTATGCAATATTCAACCTTATTCTAAAGACATAGTGAAAGAGTAAATTTCGTGAACTGGCCTCGCCTTAAAATAAACCCTTCGCTATGTATTGCAAAAAGTTTGGCACGTCTCTACTGTTTTTATTACAAGTAAAACTAACATAACTGGCGATAGCGAGAGGTGTTGCAAAGGAATTTTTATTATTCCCTCGTTTCATGTACAGGGGGTGTAACGAGCAGCGCCGCGCCGGTCCGGCCGGGTCTCGCCCGCGGCCACCGGCAAACTAACTGCCAATTTGAACGCTGATGACGCGTCAAAGGCTCACGGTAACGACGGCTGAATCGTGGCGCTGCAGTTCAGAAAAGGATGACCGTTTCATTTGCAATACCACTACCACTACTTTATAGCTTCCCTTAATATCTATCCACTTCTGACTTTAGCCTCCCTAGCATGACCAGCATAACACGATTTATATCGCGTGATATAGCGTTTTATCACGTTTAACTGTCAAAAAGACAATGGAGTTTGACAGTTGAGTGTCGATAAAATGCTATATCACGCGATATAAATCGGTCATGCTAGGCAGGCTAACTGCAAACGTACTGTGACTAAATTTCTTACGACTCTTGACTACAACGCGACTGAAAACCTACTCAGCATTCTGAAATAATTTAATTCTTATTTTAACTCATCATTAATGCAAATAATAAATGTGAATGTTATTTTATTTTATATTAAGTACTTATGTCAAATATTGCATTTCGTGCCGGTATATATCTCTCGCTCCTACAGATATTCACGCACACACGCAGCCACATGCACACACCACCCATACACGAACACACATTCACCTATACCACAGAATATATAATAGTACTAACGTCCTATACACACTTTTTTTTTTCACTTACACATATATACTCATCAACTTTATCTAGGGATACAGATGTTATTTTCATACAAACGAGGTAATTTTGAAGCCTTGGTTTTCTGCCAGCGATGTACCGTGCTGTGATCTGATGATGGCCATCCGGGGAGTGAATGGAGGAGATTCAGATCGCCATACACACCCAACTGATCTGATCAGCATTCTAAAAGATTGATGGGTCAGAGTTCTCAGTTTCAGGATTTCCATACATTTTCTTTCATGCTATTTTCGCGGTTTTTTTAAACATGTCCATTAATCTTTTAGAATGCTGGTCAGATCAGTTGGGTGTGTATGGCGATCTGAATCTCCTCCATTCACTCCCTGGATAGCCATCATCAGATCACAGCACAGTACATCCCTGGCAGAAAACCAAGGCTTCAAAGTTACCTCGTTTGTATGAAAATAACACCTGTATCCCTAGACAAAGTTGATGTGTGTACATCTTAGCTTTGGGGTATCTACTATATTTTAGTTTACATTGTTTTGTTTAAGTTTCATACCTGTAATTACATAATTTACTTTTGTTTACCGTCTTGTACTAGGTGTAAGTATCAAGTTACATAATGCATACGGTAAAACTATTGTTTGTGGGTGGGCCTGGCGACCTGTGTCACAGGTTTCTTTTCTGAAACCTACTTCGGGCACCAGTCCCTCACAAATTTAGTAACCTTCCATGTGTAGCTTCTAATTACCACTTAAGACGTTAGTACTATTATATATTCTGTGACTTAAGTCCTTTATTTGTAATGGGAAAATAAACAATCATTTTATTATTTATTTATTTAATACATCTCTCTTTGATTATGACAACCAATGTGGTGAACGACTTTCATAACTTGGGTTCATAAAATTTTAACCGCCTCTGTGGTCTAGTGGTTTGCCCACCCATGTAACACACGTAGGGGTCCCGGGTTTGATTTCCAGGGGGGTACAATTTCACTCGGTTTGGTTGGTGGTAGGGTTTATTTCCAGTCCGGCTGGCTAGCTACCACCATCTTACCTAAGTCTGACTTGACGCCATAACAACAATTTAAAAATTGTGTTCCGCGCGGCAGTTAGAGGAAGATAGCCAGTTCCTCAGTGTTGAGGATTCAGGGTGTAGTGGGCTTCCATCTTCGGCCTTATTGTCACTTAACATTAGGTGGGGTGAAGGCCAAGCACTGTGCATAAAAAAGAACAAAGAAAGTAGTTTGTACTGTATTGACAGATATCTGATGATCAAAAAATACTTGGACTTAGTTTTTAAAAGTAAGCATTTTATAAGTAGGTACCTATGGAGCTAAATTAAGGAAAACTAGGTTTGCGCTTAATGAAACTTTATAAGAAACCAGCGCAATCGTAAATGCAGAAGAGCATACCTGCATCGGTTGAAACATCATTAATTTCGCATTAGTGCTCCATTACTTTCTATTTTTATTTCAAAAATTCCGGTAGCGAAATGAGAAAATAACGGAAATTTCTTATTTGGTCAACCCCTGACGTCTCCGACCGAACAACGTTCAGAAACCAGTAAACGTCGAGATAATTTCGTTACTGGAGATAGAACGACGTAAATTGGGTAAGACAATCTATTATAAAAAGAATAGGAATTTCGTGACGACATTAATAACACGTATTATTTAAGCCACAAAAATTTTTTTTGCGAAGAAAAACCAGAAAAAAATAAGTTTTTTTAATATTTAATTTGTCATATTTGTCAAATTTTGATTGTGCTTGTACATATGAAGACAAAAATGGAAAGTCATAAAATGACTATTGATTCAACATTGTATACAATATATGATTGCGAAAAACTAAGTTGGAGCAAATTCGCAGAGTAAAACATAATTTGTGGTCAAATTAATAATCTTCACCCAGTAGGATAAGTTTCCTACTCAAAAAATTAAACAGCTGTTTTATTCGGTTTTTTGGTTAGATATAATGTGGAAGAATAATCATTTACTTATTGATAGGTAAGGGTCGTTTAAATACAATTGACACACGTTCGAAGGGTGGAGTGGCTTATCAGATAATTGGCTGCAGCTCCACGGAAGAGTCACTTCAAGTTTGCCTTCGATGTCACTGTGACGTGCATACTGAGTTGGAGGGTTGCAGCAACGTTCGCAATACAAAATGCAAACCCGACGCGAACCCATTTTTAAATCAATCAAGTGATAGTTTTTGCAGTCCTTGACATCAAATCAAATAATAATAAAAAAAAGGTATTGGGTCCCCTACCCACCTATGACATTGGCGTTTTTTTCTCATAAATAGAGAACTTCGTCACTTCTTTGAAATATTCATCAATTGCTTGATATTACGAGTATATCGAATAATGACCATCAAAGACATCTATCAATAATAAAAAAAAACCTTATTATAGTTTTGTAAAAACACAAAAAATACCTTAAAAAATGACTCCTATTTTTGTTAGCAGAAATGACCACTTTACTTGTTTTAACTTAGCCAAAAATTTATAACGTATGCCACTTAGGTTAAGTTATCTTTAGTGTTGAAATATTAGTGCATAAAAGTTTTAAAAACAAACAACAAACAGCGTTAAATAATTAAGTTACTTAATATTAATTTAAAAAAAAACTTTAAAAAAGTCCCGTCTGAGCTGCTACGGTGGAGTCGATTTTTTCTAGTATTTTTTCAATTATATTAAGTAACTTAATATAAAAATAGCATTGTGAATGCTACAGTCAAAAAAAAATTCAAACGTTAAATAAATTAAGAAAATATTAGTATGGAAAATAAAACTTCTTTAAAATTCTCCATACAAAACGCCGATTTCATAGGTTCGACCTAATGTTATCCCTTTCGCGAAAAGAGATTTACTACTGTTTCATGATGATGTGGTGGACAATCTGCTGTGACTGTGAATTAAAATTTTATCTGATAATACTACATTACTATACAATTATTCATACAAGGAAATAAGATAGTCCAGCTTTTTAAAATATATTAAAAATCTTAGTTCAATTTGACTTTGCAAAATAAGATATTTAAACTGACATGATGGTTTTAAATTATACTACACGTAGGGTACATTATCATTTTGATTACAATTTAACCACCCCATTAATATGTAAAATAGCATTGCGCCCGCGTAATTAATCAGAGTCAAATAGTTTGCAGTTATAAAAATATTTATCAGTCTTTTCAGTGTTTAGGCTCATTAAATATTTTTTATAGCACGTATATCGAAAATCATGTTGATTTGCAATGCAAGCATTATTATGAATTTAGGAATGTTTTTATGCAAAATAGACAATAGTTGCTGACGATCAAGCAATTGAAAAAGTTGTTAAAAGCCGAATGATTTGTGTAAGTTACGAGCGTTATAGAAAGTTTGACGGGAATCTCATAGTGATTAATGATTCGCTAGCCAATGTCCATTAGATTTTTCTTAAATCGTTTATTGTAATTTTTATGTGTTCGTGACACTAGAGTTACAAAATTGTGAAAAAGGAAACAATTCTCTTTGCCAAATACTTGAAAATCCGCCAACTAAACAAATCTTATTACTAAATCTCTTTAAGCAACCTAGCCAAGTTTTTCAGCTGTTTAGTTTTGCCAAGAATATTTTTTTAAATCGTATCGAGTGCATTGCACAGAATAGCAACGTGGTAGTAAAGGAGACAATAAAATGTTCATGTCTAGTCACTGCTTGTTTCAGTTTTCTGCTCCCCGTGCTTTTATTACAAACTCGATGTGACACATATCCGATTTTATTGTTAAATAATTCATGTGTCTATAAAGTTTTGGCAACAAAAGTTCCTTATTATTACGGCTCAGTGTAGGGGCCGGTCTATATATAATTTATATTATAGTAGTTTCTTTGTTTTAATGTCAACAGTAATAAAATATGAAAGACGCTGACATATCAGATACAAAAGTTTAATAATGTGGAAATATTTAGCGGATAGGAGCGGAATATAGTGGAGCTCGGTGGCGCAGTGGTTTAGCGCCTGGCCCAGCGATTGCGGAAGTTAAGCAACGTTCGCAAGGGTCGGTCATGGGATGGGTGACCAAAAATTTATTATCTCGAGCTCCTCCGTGCTTCGGAAGGCACGTTAGGCCGTTGGTCCCGGCTGCATTTGCAGTCTTTAACACCCACCAATCCGCATTGGGCCCGCGTGGTGGGTTTGGCCCGTCCTCCTTACCACCCATAAGGAAGGCCTGTGCCCCAGCAGTGGGGACATCAAAAATGGCTGATGGACACAAGTAACATAGATAGGTCCTTCGAGCATCGCGGCTTCTACGAAAAACGCGTCTTACTCTAAGGATAGGTCTTTAGATTTCTGATTTGTAATTTTTGTTTTTGCTATTGTGAAAAAAAAAGTCTTATCCATTAATCTATTTTAAAGGCAGAATATAGGAATTATTTGAACCAACAGGCCGTTAATAAATAGGTTTCTGATATTTCAAGTTACTAATCAAGTTATTGTTTCTTTTTCTTTCACACCACTTCATGTGAAAAACCACTGAAATAAACCAAATTGATCTAAGTTCTAGCTATTATGTGAGCGCTAAAGTATCAAACACGAATACCAAAGACGCATAAACTGAACAACGATAGTCCTTGCACAGTTTCTGTGTCACCAATTACACCCCAATGAGTGTGTTCAGAATACAGAATACATACATTTGCATACCACTTGATTGTGATGGCTCCATCTAACTTGTGCGGGCGGGTGCATCAGCATATCAGAGATATTGTAATGATAGTACAAAGATATGTAAACAAGCAGTCACGAACTAATATACGTAGGTACATCACGCATGCATAAATTTGGCAATAACTATAGAAGGGGAATCGAGTCTATTGGGAACATTTTCTGATACTGATCTTAAGTAATATCTGTTTACGATCTTATTTATACATGTCATTAAATAGACGTAAGAAATAAAGATTGAGAAATGGGTAAGTTTATTTTTATGAGTAGACGAGAGAATTCGGGAAATGTGACGAAAAAAAGAGAGACGAATGATCAAAATAATACACTGATCTTAAAGTGAATAACAACAATTTTACAATCTAGATAGCATAAACACTTACTTACCTATAAGTATAGAAACAATATGAAGTGAAGGTTATATAAACAGCACCGCCACAGAAGTTTATTCATCTCATTCAAGGATCACAAAGTACGTAAATATTAAATTGTATTATTTAAAATCACTAGAAAACCTGAGAAATGTTCCTATCACTAGATCTGGTAAATGGTAATACGAAACAAAGTGTTGAATCGGATATCGCCTTTTTAAAGCCAGAGGGTCGCGGCGTAGGGTGCATCCCGTAATGCACAAAGGGTGTTAAGGCCGACTGCGGCTCATCGGTAACACAAAGGGAACTGTAACGCGGAAATAAGCGGCTCGTGGTAACATAATCGGAATTCTTCTGCACGTTAAATATTGTCCATTGCATGCATGTATCAGTTTGTAGTGGCTCAAATCCTAATTTGTATATGTGATCGTCTAGTTATAATGTTTTTCTATGTATTTGGTGGTCTTGGTGAAAGTCGATGTTACTGGCATCTAAGTGATCTGCGAATCGTGTTTATGTTTGTACTATTTAGTAGCTGCGTGTGAATGGAACGGAGGCTCATCGAGATAAATCCATCATTCCGCAGGCCTATGGTTTTAAATAACATTGCGAAGCTTGTTAATATTAAAATGCAAATTGTTTTAATCTGATCGCGACTTTCGCCTCTCCTCTACACTAATTACCTAAGCTATAACCAAAAGATGTCTGCTCATGATGTGGATTACACTCTGGTCGTTTAATAGCGCCTACAAAACCTTCTAGGAAAAACCCTTCTGGGGTTTATTATTTGGGGAACGTCAGCCATCTTTGTTACGCTGCGGAGCGTTTGTCAGACATCTCCAGGATGTGGACTTTTATTTACTTTACTTTATAAGGTGTTCGCTAGACACCTTTCCCCATACTACCATGGTATACTTTATTTATTCGTATTTGTATTAATTAAGATAGTTCGATTTGGCCAAATCGGGCGATGGCTGAACGCTATGAAAGTGCAAATGTGACGACGACCCAGAAATGCTTCTACCCGTTCGCTGAATCCACACGCAGATAGCCTTTAGGCTCAATAAGGCTGAGCTCGCGAGTACCGGCCATAGCATCCCGTACAGTCAAGTCTAAGAGAATAATCTCTTATAGTCAAGAGCCCTCATTCGATTAAAGTCAGTGGGTGGAATGCCTAGCTCGCAGCCTCAAGCGGTCAAACACCCCAGGATCTAAACATCCTGTGCAAGTTCTATTTCATCACAGATCACCTAGTATACCTATCCCTATTTCCTATCCTAAATACAAGTCTATAAGTGCACCTAACAATGTCTATGTCCTGTGTAGAGGCAAAATGTACTTACACATTATACCTATTCAACACTAATACATTATACTTCCTTCTGCTCAGCTCCTGTTGTGTCTCTCGTCCAAATTCAGCAGCTAGACTCCTTTACTGACACGTTTAAATAAACTACCTATACACAAGTAACCTCAACGGTTTGAATGTAGTCTCTTCCTTAGTCTTTAATCACTCCCTACTATCCCATGTTTATTTAATTAGGTATATGTATAGAAATCTACCTAGACCTAGACTGAAATCTAATGAATTTAGCTCATAGAAATCGTGATTCAACTGAAAGGTATATGTGTGAGAACGCAGAGTGTTAAACGAAGCCAAACAAACTAGCTCAAAGGTTCTTCTAAGTATTTCTTAGTATTTAACACGGGTTTGACTATGCCTCACACTGTGCCTCCTCTTAGGAATCTTATCTCTAAGCAGTAAAACATATAATTATGAAAAAAAAATATTATTTATTTAAATTAAATGTGTTTAGTTTATCTTCGAAATAGCAAAAGAAACTGGTTTGATTATTTAAGCTGTCACCTATAGGTTGCTATATAATGACAGCTAGATTTTCAGCTCCTATCTTAAGACCACACTAAATAGAGAGAAAGCGAAAATCCAAAGAAAAAACTCTCTAAGGTCATCTAGATTCACACTTAATTTTAATTAAACACACACTAAAGTTTCAATAGTTATTTTACAAATTAAGTCTAAAGTGAGATACGAACACATTTATAGAACTAACCTGATACATTGATTGAAAAATGGAAAGAAAAAACTATTTCACATATTAGTCTAATCTAGACTTGATTATTAACATTCATAATAGATATTAGTGTTTCGTATTCCACCAGGCTACATAAAGTTACAGTCTCTAGAGCTTTAATTAATACTTTCACGTTAACCATCCTTATCTCCGAGATTAACTATGCATTAAGAAAACGCAATCCAATTCAATCTAACCCGGCTCTTTGCATTTCTATCTCATTTGGTAGACCATCTTGCAAATACCCCCGTCTATTTAATATTCGACGATTGCAATAACTGAATATCTTATATCCACAACACCCTAATACAACTATTGCGCATATTAAAGTCAACACAAAAATGAGGTGTTCTACCGAGTTCCATTCGGTTATTAAAGCGAAACCCCTAGAATGGAGTTGTTCTTCGTATTGATACATTTCTACGTTGTATACGATATTCTGCTCGTTAATCTAGAGATTGTACCTTTATTGACACACGAAATAAATCACAATGTACACAATTACATACCCCACTCGACGTTGTTTGGATTCACTTTGTAAAATAGTTACACTTGTTTTAATATTCAAATCTACAATTTACTTAACAAAGTTAGTATTTATTTAATAGTTAACTCTTTAGTCTTTATTTCTCACACAGTTAGTTACAATGGAGTCACGAAACTCCCAATCTACCACTCCTAAAATATTAAAAGCGTCTGCGCCCTACTGTCTGTCTTAGCGTCTGTCTCTCGAATCCCCGTTGCATCGTCGTTTTATCTCTTCCATTCCTACTGAAGTTTTTCTCCGCCCGCTCTACGCCCATTTAGACCCCTCATTGGTCAGCTTGATGCTTGCAATCTTCACGGCGACGCCTACGCACCATTTCTCACGATCCGCCCTACCAATTCTGAGAACTCAAGTTTTTTTCCTTCCTTCGACTACTTCACCCATCTGTAACACATTTAAATCTACCAAACTCTTAGAAATCTGTGCATTTCAACTAAAATTGTCCATCATTCACCAGTTTGAATAGTTTGTATGACAGTTGAGCGTAATTTACGGCCTACCCAAGACTCCATTTGTCTTAGTCCCCGCTGTGCGCTAATAAAACTTGTCGCTCTTAATCTATTAGAAGAAATATTCGAAACAAATTTTTTATTCCTAGTTTTGTTTTACGAGCCCGGCTCTCACATCTGCTAATAATACGAATGCCATCACACATTCCCCTAAATAGAATCTTAAACACCTACATCCGAATGTACGGTCGTTTTAAATTATATTTCCTATCTGTCCACATTTCCAAACTTTCCCACGGTATTCGTTCAGTTCTCACGTTCCCTTTCTATAGCTCTTATCTGTCCATTGTATACCCAAGTAGGCAATAAACCCCGATACTCCGCCTCCTTTGTTACATAAGTATGGCGCCTCACAAACCATTGTCCCTACTTTTTTTTCTTTTATTTTATTTTTTTATTATTTTTACCTATTCACATAATAGCGAAACAGGTGTATCGCATTGTAATTCCCTTTTATCTTGTTTGTTTGTTTATCTATTAGAGTGTACACGTTGCTACTGGGAATAGCACCAATGACGTATGGTCCTTCAAACAAACGTGCAAACTTCTTAGTCACTTTTTTAGATGCATCCGATTTCGCAAACTTTTTCAACTTCACTAGATCACCTATGTCAAAACACACTAGTTTATGATTTTTGTTATAATGAAATTCTCTACTCTCGGCTGACTTCAATATGTTCTGTCTCGCTCGTTCCCGAACTAATTCTAATGGCTCTTGTTGTAGGCCTAACCCTACTCCAATAATTTTGTCGTTATCCGTAGATAAGCGAGTTCCTGTACCCCATACTATTTCGTTAGGTGTGTAACCCGTCGTGGTGTGTATAACTTGATTGTAACAATCCTCTATTTTCGGCAATACGTCAACCCAAGAACAATGTGATTTTTCACAATACGTCCTAAACATTCTTCCTAGCTCTCTATTGACCCTCTCCGTAGAATTAGGTCGCGGGTTTCTGATTGAGGTGTGCGTTAGCACGATGCCTAACTGTCTAACACCTGACTCAAAAATCCTTGATGTGAAATTTGCACCTCTATCCGAACATAAAACCTTTATTTTGACCTGTTCGTGAAATTTTCTAACACAAGTTAATGAGGCCCTGCCACTCGCCTGTCGTAATGAGTATAATCTAATTAATTTGCTGAAGGCGTCCTGCATAACAAACACGTACTTATGACCAAAGCGTCCTGCCGGTATTGGTCCATAAATGTCACAAAATACTCGTTCCCCTATCTCCCTAGCTATCACCGTCTTAATTGGTCCTGAGTGTGCCTCCAACGCATGTTTCGATTTTTGACACACGTCGCAAGCCCTAACTACCTGTCCTATTTTGCGTGCCATATCAGTGAAGTAGTAACGTCGCTTCATTAACGCAAGCACCTTGTATCGCCCAAAATGTCCTACTTCCTCGTGTATACTAGTAATCAATTCCGTTTGTAAGTTCTCGGGAACATATAATCGCGACCTACCCGAACCTATCTCTATCCTATAGAGAATCCCGTCTATTAGTCTGTAATGTCTAGCCTCAGACTCGCTCTCAGCTTTTATACGCTTAGTTATTTCGCTAACAACACGATCACGCCCCTGATGTTCTCTTATCTCTTCCCACTTATTCTTTATGAGTCGTCCAGTTGGTATTTCAAACAAATTCATTTCCGGTCCCACAGTTTTATTAGTCAAGGTATCGGTGGCTCCACTTATATGTCGTGACAACACGTCCGCTACAGTGTTCAGACTACCCTTGACATGTTCAATCGTATAATTGAACTGTCCTATATAACTTACCCACCGTATCATGCGAGCGCTTAGTAATTTACACGATTGTAGAAACGTCAAACTCTTATGATCGGTCCTAATTACTAACTGAGCACCCCTTAAATACGTTTCAAACTTTGATAGACTATAAATTATGGCCCACAGCTCTTGTTCAGTGACAGTCCATCTGCGTTCCGTTTCTGATAATGATTTACTACAAAACCCTATAACTCTCTCTTCCCCCTCACTCGTTAGTTGGTAGATGTATCCTGCGACACCTATATTCGAGCTGTCCGTTTGTAAATAATATATATCCTTCGGGTTTGGATGTGCAAGAAGCACGGTATCTACAAATAAAGTTTTCACCCTTTTAAAACAATCGTCTACTTCCTGTGTCCATGACCATCTTTTGTTTTGTTTCAATAGGTCACACAGAGGCCTAACCTCCTCACTATACTTTGATATAAATCTACGAAAATAGTTTATTAATCCCAGAAATCCTCTTAATTGTTTTATGGTTCGAGGTGCGGGGAAATCCAATATCGCCCTTACCCTATCCGGATCCATTTGTACCCCTTTGGTATTTACAATGTGTCCTAATAACTTTACCTCCACACATAGGAATTTACACTTTTCCTTCCTTCGTGAATGTTATAGCTGGCCTAGTATTTATTTCACCCAACACGTTCGACCGTGATGTATTCCTATTAGAATATGATCCGTAACCTATCCTGCCTCGTCGGTGAGCCCTTCCCCGAGTCGAACCGCCTCTGCCTCGCCATCTTTCCGCTAAAATCGTTGCCGCAACTGGATAATCTGTCTGTGTCCTACTGTAACGACCTCTCTGATTATTCCCTCTCTCTCTAGCATATCTACCTATCTCTCTCTGTCCCACAACTACATTTTGTTCGATACTCCTAAGAAAGTTCGCGCCTTTCATAATAGTGGGTTCCTCTGCTCTCGTAAACCACAACCGTTGAACATCCAAAGGATAATGACGCATTATCGAATTTACTAAATCCCTTTCACTAAAAGATATGGTCAAGGACTGCATTGACTCAACATATTCAGCAAAATGTTCGGACATCGAAATTGCTGATTCACTTGTGTACACCGTGTTAATCAACCTATACCTAACGGATTCTTGTATTTGTTCAGTCCAATAAGTCCGTCTAAAGTCGTCCTCAAAATCACTAAAAGTATTCCATCTCCTTGAGTACATCTCCATCAATTTTCGTGCATGTCCCGTGATGCAACCTAGCGCTATATCAATTTCGCGGTCCTGTCCGTTCACTTCTCTGATATATTTTTTTAATCGTTTCAAAAACGCAATAGGGTTCGTGAATGATTTTCCGTCAAAACTCGGCTTCGCAACTGAAGGCTGTATGACGTATAAGTTTCTAGTTTCCGAATTCGCGACACTACCACTAGCTATTGTGCTAATCGACTCTTGTCTAATCGTCTGATGACTATTTTGCACATTCCCGCTCGACTCTATCCTCTCGTTTAATCGCTCCGCGCTCAACTGCCGTAATGTATTTTGAAATTCATCCATTCTTTGTGACATCTGTTGTAAAGTTATGTTATCTATATTTCCCGTTTGTTCCCCTATGCTTCCGTTACTCTCGCGACTTTCCCCTGTCCTATCTTGACCTCTAACCCGTCTCTTACTGCGCCTAGGCATTATAACGTCACTTAACTCAACTGCCGACAAACTAGTTTCGATTTAAACTTTCCCCTACTCCTAAATGCACAGATCGTTCTTTATGAGAAAGGTAGATAGTTCCACATGTGATTAAAATACTCATGATAACAGACTTACATTGAAATGTAACAATATCTTGAGAATCTGCTCCCGCCTTTGTCTCCACCTAAATCACACATCTTTATTATGCTAACCTTTTTACGTACAGTCAAAATCGTCAAACGCGCTGCTATGCTTTGAATAATATTGGAAAGTATTTTTATTTTACTCTTTTATTGTTTATTTTGTTGGGTAAGAATTCTCCACGTCCTTCCCTTTTGTCTTTAATGTACAACCGTCAAATTTTACTTCAATGGACAACAGCAGTTAAGTTGCAAACCAATAAAACATTACCCTAAGGTTTCCTTTGTCTCGCTTCCCATTCACAAGCTTGTCAGACAGGCTTTTGTCTTCCGTGAACAACTAACTTGGCTATACAGTTGTCTAAAAATAAATTCTTTTAATTTTACAATTTACGAAATAGGTATGTATATATTTTTTTTTTTCGATCTCGTTGATAACATTATGACGAATTCTGACTGTAACTGTGTCTTTCCCCTACATTCAAAAGACATGTAAACAGTTTAACACAATAAAATAATCACACCATGCACATAATTAAAATAATTATTCCATGCACAATTTATCTCGCCTCCTTGTTTCGCATCACGATGTCTCGTAACATCCCTGTAAAAGTATTCCTTTCAACTGACCACGATTTCTACGTTGTGTTTATTTTATTTATTTTTGTTTTATTTATTTATTATAATTATTTGGTCCTTTTGATCCAATCGTATCGTTATTTCGAATACGTATTTGGAATCCTGGTCGACACGGCATCATTTTCTGTAGTGGCTCAAATCCTAATTTGTATATGTGATCGTCTAGTTATAATGTTTTTCTATGTATTTGGTGGTCTTGGTGAAAGTCGATGTTACTGGCATCTAAGTGATCTGCGAATCGTGTTTATGTTTGTACTATTTAGTAGCTGCGTGTGAATGGAACGGAGGCTCATCGAGATAAATCCATCATTCCGCAGGCCTATGGTTTTAAATAACATTGCGAAGCTTGTTAATATTAAAATGCAAATTGTTTTAATCTGATCGCGACTTTCGCCTCTCCTCTACACTAATTACCTAAGCTATAACCAAAAGATGTCTGCTCATGATGTGGATTACACTCTGGTCGTTTAATAGCGCCTACAAAACCTTCTAGGAAAAACCCTTCTGGGGTTTATTATTTGGGGAACGTCAGCCATCTTTGTTACGCTGCGGAGCGTTTGTCAGACATCTCCAGGATGTGGACTTTTATTTACTTTACTTTATAAGGTGTTCGCTAGACACCTTTCCCCATACTACCATGGTATACTTTATTTATTCGTATTTGTATTAATTAAGATAGTTCGATTTGGCCAAATCGGGCGATGGCTGAACGCTATGAAAGTGCAAATGTGACGACGACCCAGAAATGCTTCTACCCGTTCGCTGAATCCACACGCAGATAGCCTTTAGGCTCAATAAGGCTGAGCTCGCGAGTACCGGCCATAGCATCCCGTACAGTCAAGTCTAAGAGAATAATCTCTTATAGTCAAGAGCCCTCATTCGATTAAAGTCAGTGGGTGGAATGCCTAGCTCGCAGCCTCAAGCGGTCAAACACCCCAGGATCTAAACATCCTGTGCAAGTTCTATTTCATCACAGATCACCTAGTATACCTATCCCTATTTCCTATCCTAAATACAAGTCTATAAGTGCACCTAACAATGTCTATGTCCTGTGTAGAGGCAAAATGTACTTACACATTATACCTATTCAACACTAATACATTATACTTCCTTCTGCTCAGCTCCTGTTGTGTCTCTCGTCCAAATTCAGCAGCTAGACTCCTTTACTGACACGTTTAAATAAACTACCTATACACAAGTAACCTCAACGGTTTGAATGTAGTCTCTTCCTTAGTCTTTAATCACTCCCTACTATCCCATGTTTATTTAATTAGGTATATGTATAGAAATCTACCTAGACCTAGACTGAAATCTAATGAATTTAGCTCATAGAAATCGTGATTCAACTGAAAGGTATATGTGTGAGAACGCAGAGTGTTAAACGAAGCCAAACAAACTAGCTCAAAGGTTCTTCTAAGTATTTCTTAGTATTTAACACGGGTTTGACTATGCCTCACACTGTGCCTCCTCTTAGGAATCTTATCTCTAAGCAGTAAAACATATAATTATGAAAAAAAAATATTATTTATTTAAATTAAATGTGTTTAGTTTATCTTCGAAATAGCAAAAGAAACTGGTTTGATTATTTAAGCTGTCACCTATAGGTTGCTATATAATGACAGCTAGATTTTCAGCTCCTATCTTAAGACCACACTAAATAGAGAGAAAGCGAAAATCCAAAGAAAAAACTCTCTAAGGTCATCTAGATTCACACTTAATTTTAATTAAACACACACTAAAGTTTCAATAGTTATTTTACAAATTAAGTCTAAAGTGAGATACGAACACATTTATAGAACTAACCTGATACATTGATTGAAAAATGGAAAGAAAAAACTATTTCACATATTAGTCTAATCTAGACTTGATTATTAACATTCATAATAGATATTAGTGTTTCGTATTCCACCAGGCTACATAAAGTTACAGTCTCTAGAGCTTTAATTAATACTTTCACGTTAACCATCCTTATCTCCGAGATTAACTATGCATTAAGAAAACGCAATCCAATTCAATCTAACCCGGCTCTTTGCATTTCTATCTCATTTGGTAGACCATCTTGCAAATACCCCCGTCTATTTAATATTCGACGATTGCAATAACTGAATATCTTATATCCACAACACCCTAATACAACTATTGCGCATATTAAAGTCAACACAAAAATGAGGTGTTCTACCGAGTTCCATTCGGTTATTAAAGCGAAACCCCTAGAATGGAGTTGTTCTTCGTATTGATACATTTCTACGTTGTATACGATATTCTGCTCGTTAATCTAGAGATTGTACCTTTATTGACACACGAAATAAATCACAATGTACACAATTACATACCCCACTCGACGTTGTTTGGATTCACTTTGTAAAATAGTTACACTTGTTTTAATATTCAAATCTACAATTTACTTAACAAAGTTAGTATTTATTTAATAGTTAACTCTTTAGTCTTTATTTCTCACACAGTTAGTTACAATGGAGTCACGAAACTCCCAATCTACCACTCCTAAAATATTAAAAGCGTCTGCGCCCTACTGTCTGTCTTAGCGTCTGTCTCTCGAATCCCCGTTGCATCGTCGTTTTATCTCTTCCATTCCTACTGAAGTTTTTCTCCGCCCGCTCTACGCCCATTTAGACCCCTCATTGGTCAGCTTGATGCTTGCAATCTTCACGGCGACGCCTACGCACCATTTCTCACGATCCGCCCTACCAATTCTGAGAACTCAAGTTTTTTTCCTTCCTTCGACTACTTCACCCATCTGTAACACATTTAAATCTACCAAACTCTTAGAAATCTGTGCATTTCAACTAAAATTGTCCATCATTCACCAGTTTGAATAGTTTGTATGACAGTTGAGCGTAATTTACGGCCTACCCAAGACTCCATTTGTCTTAGTCCCCGCTGTGCGCTAATAAAACTTGTCGCTCTTAATCTATTAGAAGAAATATTCGAAACAAATTTTTTATTCCTAGTTTTGTTTTACGAGCCCGGCTCTCACATCTGCTAATAATACGAATGCCATCACAAGTTTACATTTCAACGTGTAAATATAATAATTGTAAACATCATCTAATCATTTACAATTTAAACAAACATCAAAATTATAACTATTTACAGTTAAGACAAAGAAGAAAAAAGATAAACCTTTAATCATGCACGGAAAATATGAAGAGGAAAAATATTGTTCCACTAAGCTTTGTGTAGATGAAAACATGAAGCTGACCCGGTATTATATATTTTTTTTAAAACTTAGCTATCTGACGTCATAAAATAGTATTTTCAGCCAGCTCTCGGCTATAATGACTGAGCTTAATTCAATAGGGATGTTGACTAATGAATAAAATAACGAAATACTAATAAAAATCGTAAACATATTAAACTTTTAGAGTAGCTTGTATACCCCTTGGTTTTATATATTGCATATTATTTGTTTTATGACCCTTCAAAGTTGGGTGGACAAGTCCATTTAAAAAGTATAAAATTTATTAAAATAAATGATACTTTTAATAAGTCCGTAAAATGTATAGCAAATTTGTCGAAGAAACCATTTTGATAAACACAATATTTAATATAGCTGCCGAACAAATTTCCTACGCGTTGCATACAAACTAGCACGGCGTGACGTCATAACGTGCAAGCCATTAGTATGGAGCGTTTTTGATCGAGTCCATTTGTGTGCATTTCACACTGTGATATCTCGGGCAGTTTTCATGCTAGCGAATTAATTCTTTTACCAATGTTTCTTTTTTTGAGAGGTAATTTATGTAACATAAAATAAAAAAAATAGTAAACATCCCTATTGTTCCGGTCAAGCGGCCTGTGAAACTACGCTGCTTTGCTCGCACGCGCGCGTCGGCTGCATCTATAAACAATATTTTATTTGTTGCATTATAGCATTAATTGTCGTAGTACGTGCCATTTGAAATATTTCGTATAAACGTCATAAATTAGTATTCAGGCAGTACTCGGCTGCACTAACTGAGATTCATTCAATTGTTCCGGTCAAGAGGAAACTCCTTTGCTCGCACGTGCGCGTGAGTTTATAAATTATGTTTTATTTGTTGTAAGTATAGAAAGTTGTAAACGGTATTTTATTTGTAACTGAACTAATATTTTCTGATACTGCAATAAGTAGTTCATGATTTTAATACTTAAAGTTGTCTCAATAAAATGAATGATTCAAGTCTATAAAAGTAGGCGTTTTCATTGCCTTAACATTTAGGTACGAATTTATAACAATAGATATTTAACACGTTTTTATTAGGTTGCTTTTTCGTTTGTTCGTTTTTTTATGACAAATACGAAATAGTTTGATTATTAAGTTAATTTCATCTAGTTAGAGTATTCATTCGAAGCATAGTCGGAAGTAATTCGATTGTAGCAGACAGCTGAGTCAAGCCAACAGCCTGTAAAAAACTAAGCTGCTCCGCGCCGCGCCCAAGTGGGCCCATAAACAGCGTTTTATCTGTTGTTTTATGCCGTTGCATCATAAAACTTGCTTAATTCGCAAAATCTGTTGTTACATTTGAATGGAGCAAATTGAAATAACATAAAGTTTACACGTGGGAGAGTCAAGTGTATTTAAATAAACATGCAGCTTAGTGAACATGAGGCTGTAACTTTTGAACGTGGAAACGGAATTACCGCGTTTGCGCAACTTTATTTAAATGTAGAATTTTTTGATGTAAATTCCTTTCACGAAGACCTGAGATAAATTTGGCTTTTATCTGATGAATGCATGTAAAGCAATTGATTTTCTTACATTTTTTTGTATTTAAATTAAAATAATATTAAATCATATTACTATAAAATATTCGACTCATCACTTCTCGGGCAGGCGAGACTCGATCTCGCGACCTTTGGAAGTCCGGTCAAATGCTCTTTCAACTGAGCTATCGAGTCACTCACCGAGTCGGTGACTATTTTTTATATAAAAAATATGAAATTAAAAAAAAGTTTTTGTTTTACACATTTGACAGGCAGAAATATTTTTGTTATAATTTATCGTAAATTGTGAAAAAACATATCTATGTTTTTTCACAATTTACGATAAATTATAAGAAAAATATTATTATATCAAACTTTAGGTATAGCTAAGTTTTTGTAGATAAAGTGTATTTAGTCGAGGCGTGGGTGAATTTAATAGGCGAGCTTAATTCCATTGTTCCGGTTAAGCGACCGCTGAAACTACGGCACAGAGTAAAGTCTGTGTGTCCTAAACAGAAGCGCCACTCTGACAGAACTCCTTGGTAAATGCTATAATAGTACTGAATGTAGGCTGACCTAGCCTGAGATTGCCTGTACAAAATATCAGTGTGGAAAGTGCACGACAGTGCACGGAAACCCGAGTTCTGTCTTGTTTACCTACATTTTGTGATAGAATGATGAGCTCGGGAATGGCGGGTTAGTTAAGGAATGACACTTTAAACGAATTTATTTAACCTTTACCTACTCCAAAATGTTATATAGTGCTCACAGACCATACAACCAGTACTGATAGTGCTTAAGTTTTTGGAAATGTTGCGAACTATCTAAATGCCAATACAGATGAAACAAGAGGTAATTTAGGTTAAAGCTAATATAATTTTAGTGTGTACAAATAAATTTGTATACAAATAAATTTGTACACACTAAAGTTGTATTCGCCAAATACTTACTACAAACTTATTGCATTTAATGAGATAATTTTGCTTTGATAACATAGTTCATAGTGAACAATTGTCGTTAATTGTCGGGACACATTAATAGTAGATTGTTATACAAGACGCTAAAATGACCCATTGCATACAAGGTAGTTTTATTCCCGAGCTTTAGCGAGGGAGGGAATAAATAGAAACCGAAGAGATGCTTTTAGTTCCATTTTCAAAAATAAGAATGAGAAACAGTATTAAGTCGAGCGAGTCTTTATTCGTGATTATGAATAAATACTTTTTCATTCCTCATATTCGGAAAGTGATGTATATTTGAACTGAGCAGCGGGTCCAAAACTCTTCGTTCCACCCTAGGGTGGAAAAGTAATTTGAAAATAGAACTGAATTTGGCAATGAAAAAGTTTACAATAGTTAAAAACAAATGGTAACAAAACATGGTATAAACAGCCAGTGCAAAATTAAAAACATTGGGCGGAGCGGCCGGCGACGCGCCGTGTTCCAAATTTAAAATAAGAAAAACTATAAAATATTGGAGGGAGACTTCCCTAACTCTGTGACTTTGAGCTGTGTGTGCCGTATTAAAGTTTTGTGTTGATTTTGTATTTACTAAAAATTAGTTTATATTATTATATATTTTATTATTATAGGTAGGTAAGTATACAATTTATTATTTAAATATTATTATTTTTATTTTTCTAGGTTTTTAAAGGTAAGTTGGTATTAGGTAATAATTATAAGGTCTACCAATGTAGTTACTAAGTAGGTACATGTTTTTATTAATAAACATTTTGGAATAACTAAGACTTTTTTTACTTTCCTGAAATTCGAAATGAAAAGTAGAGTGTTTAACACGGGTAAAAGTAATCAATTCCATTCTCGAACTATAGCCGCCCTCGCTATGCTCAGGCGTCTAAATATCTCGAATGGGGATTGCTTCCTTTTGACCCTCGTATAACAATCTACTATTTCACTCCTCTTGCTCAAAAAGTCGTATTGTAACGTACAAGAGCAGAGATAAAATAGCATAATAACCCCTAAGGGATAAGGTTTTTTCTATTTTAATGTTTGTCTATTACCAATGAGCCTACTAAAACGAAAAAGTCTTTATTCATAATCACGAATAAAGACTCGCTCGACTTAATACTGTTTCTCATTCTTATTTTTGAAAATGGAACTAAAAGCATCTCTTCGGTGAAATCATTACACTTGACTCTGGCAAAAATTACTCCCTGAAGAGGAGTAGATTGCCATAACAAAAATAAGAAGAAGAAATCATAGACTTATTTATACTCTGTGCACAGAGTGAATCGTAGAATGCCTGATTGTGTTGCACCATGGCGTGAAATCTTTAGAATTTTTCTATAATCACAAACTGATTGAATTGTGTGACTAATAGGAAAGAAATAATTTTAATCTTTTACCATCAAGCACAAATCATTTATTTGTACTGTACAAAAAGTTTATGAAGTGGAGGATGGTCCCATTGTAACTCGGTTTCTAGTTATTCCCTCGCTAAAGCTCGGGAATAAAACTACCTCGTATGCAATGGGTCATTTTAGCGTCTTGTATAACAATCTACTATTTCGTTTTAGTAGGCTCATTGGTAATAGACAAACATTAAAAAAGAAAAAACTTTATCCCCTAGGGGTTAATATGCTATTTTATCTCAGCTCTTGTACGTTACAATGACGGACTTTTTGAGCAAGAGGAGTGAAAAATATATTGTGTAAAAGGTAAAATCCTGGGAAACGTCATGTGCCTACAATAGCGAGTCACGTGCTAATTTACCTTAAGTGTTAGGACGATTTTTTTTTATATTTATAATTATGTTTTGTCAATACCTACGCTGTGCTAATTATTGATATCGACTAAATTATTCGAACCAGCATGAAGTGATGACACCACAGATCTGTGAGGCAAAGTTTCTACGAAGGCTTCAAAGAATCCAACGGTACGCTTCGATCGTATTAAGCATTCTTGAGATTTCCATCATATTACCATACTTTGTCCAGTGTTCTACGCCATTTATTTTATGGCAATAGACCCTTCTGTCAGCTGCAATGTCGGTCCTTCAGTAGCTGGCCTAAATTAACCTATGGAACAAGCATTGCGCTTCAAAAACACAACACGAAAAGCACAACTTAGTGGATGGAGCTAAAATGCTGGTATTTAATTATGCGAGCACAAATCGTCTGAGCACTGGGGGCTTACCATCACCTTTTAGAAAACCATCATGTTTTATGAACGTTTTGTTATAAGCTTACAATAAGATTTTTCAAATTCGTACCACAACCTGCACAAAGTAATAATACTTTATTCCTGCCAAAGAACGAATGATGTTGCGAAATTGTCTATTCCCTGCTAGCCATCACTACGGCTTATTTGCTATCTACACTTGACACTGGCAGAAATTACTTCCAAGAGGAAAGTAGATTGCCAAAACAAGGGGTTGGCAACTGTCAAAGTGGCGCTAGCATAGCTAGTTCCCAAAACATAATAATTTTATATGGTGTAAGGAAGAAAACAATTCCAAATAATATTATGTCTCTGTGTATTGTACCAAAATGCTCTGAAATTGGAGTACATCATATTCCCAAAGATAAAAATATTCGTCGGCGTTGGTTAAAGCCATACGCCGTGTCAATTTAATTCCGAAGCCTAGTTAGAGGTTATGTTCAAAACATTTTGTGGACAATGACTATGAAAAAAGCAGTAAATATACAGGTAAGCTGTTTAAATTAATAATGAAATACCAAAAAGTATATATTTTGAAAGATCAGTTATAATAGAAATTCTTTTTTGGAACAATAATAATGTTGACATAATTTTTTGTTCTAGGTGTGGATCATCAACGTAAATACCTTAAGAAAAATGCTGTTCCATCTATTTTTCAATGGAATATACAACCGGTTTCAGAAAAGGCAGTTGCAAGAAAGATAGATTAGAGTCCCGGGTCCCGGAATCTCAGAAAGAAACAGCTTTTTGAAATGCAGATGCCGTCAACATCTCAGTGCTGTGAGGACATAGTGCCGCTTGTAAAAGATAGCAGTGTGTGCATGCTGCATGGACAGTAATGTATCTCATGTGGTTGAATCTGAGATGAATACTACTGTTCCTACTCCACTTTCATTAGAAAATAAAACAAACCAAGAAACTCAAACTCCACATAGTTACTAAGAATATTCTCAACTGAGCTTTGCCTTTTACTTGCAGACCAGAAATTGGCTTGTTAAAGGGTACATATCGAAAGGCTTATTGGGTTAACTAAAACATATTTGATATTGCAAAATAATTTTTCAATACAGTTGCTCGAAAATGTAAGTTTACGATGACAGTCGAGCGTGCGGAAAGTTGATTTTACCGCACGCCGTGCGTTTTTGTTTACGGGGTAGTACAGCGTGCGGAAAGTTGATTTTACCGCACGCCGGCGCCGTGCGTTTTTGTTTACGAACGTTTTTTTTAATTTCTACTAGCTTCCGCCCGCGACTTCATCCGCTTGGACAGTAGAAAAATATTGCAACCAGTTTAAAATGACCCCTTTAGTGTATGAAAGCTAGTACTACGGAGAGTTCAAGCTGTTTCCCTCGTTCCACCCACCTGAATTTGATGAAACATAGCTTAGATTTTAAGTTGGAACTCAATCTACTAAATTGTGAAAAATCCATCAAAATTCGTTAAGCGGTTTTTGCGTAATTCGTGCACAAATATTTAGAATTTACAGTTTTATTATATGTATAGATTACAATTTCTGCAGTACCTATAATGTTTTCTCGCAAATGTATTGAAAAACGTAGTATGGCACACGGTTGTTAAGGTTTTTTAAAACTCGTGACGATTATAAACCCTCGCCTACGGCTCGGGCTTATAAAACGTCAACTCGTTTTAAAAACCTCCTTACCAACCTTGTATCATAAACTACTATTAACCATTTTTATGTGCCCTTAGCATCAAAAATATTTTCAATATGTGTCATGTTGTGTAACTTTAAAGAAGGGATTGTAAATAAAAACTGATTACAATATTATAAACAAGTGTTTTATTGCATTAAGAGGTCTGTCACATTTTTATAGAAATAAAATATTCCTATGATTAGGTACCTACTTACTAAGATAAATAATGCTTATCATAGTCTTATTAGAGGTGGTAGAGTTGTGTGGCTATTAATATCCAAATAAGTTTCTTCTGATGGTAGCTGCATTGTTGGATCTTCATCATCACCATCAGGACATTCAGGACGCCAGAAATGAAAGTTTTTGTCATAAAGCTCCAACCTGAAATAGGATATGGTTGAACAATTTTTTTCCATATTTTGACTGAAGTTTGCAACCTAAAATTAATACTGCTCGATAAACCAGTTACTGATTGAGTAAAAAACAGCGTCAGTAAAGTAGAATAGAAGATTTAGTAGAGAAATAAAAATACCTTAACGACTGCAAATGCAGCCGGGACCAACGGCTTAACGTGCCTTCCGAAGCACGGAGGAGCTCGTGATAATAAATTTTTGGTCAGCCATCCCATGACTGACCCTTGCGAACGTTGCTTAACTTCCGCAATCGCTGGGCCAGGCGCTAAACCACTGCGCCACCGAGCTCCTCCGAAAACAAGTATTTGTTATCAAATAGAAATGAAACATAATAACTATAATATTACATTCACAATGAAGAACAATATGTATAAAAACGTTTCACTTACTGTTTATGACGCAATTTCCAATTTCTAAATAAAATAACTCAAAATAGTTTTGTTTCCGTCGAGAAAAAGCAACTTTTTTAAGACTGCAAAATTTCTCAATATTTGACACAAAAACAATAATGCTAGCTGTCAAAAGACACGTCGTGGTACGGTTTAAGTGAACGATTGAACGATGACGTCACAAAACTTCCAACGGAAACATTATTACAATAATCATACTTTATGAAGGTCGTGGTACGAAATAGCATGGTAAGAATGTTATAATACTGCGCTAAGACATGGCAGTAGGCACCCTGGTTGTTTATTAGTGACCATACTTTGTATACTCATAGATATTTTTACTGCCTTCTTTGCGTCTTTTACACCATTTGACTACACAGGACATCATTTCTAATAAATTTTCTCTTTCTTTCTTTTCTCTACAATACAAACTGCAATTTATTGTAAAGAACGTTAACGTCAGTCACCGGGTGCGCGGCTGGCCCGACTAAAGCTGAGCGGGTTATACTTTTTCGGCCCCGTGCCGTGGTGCCATTTTTAACCGACTTCCAAAAAAGGAGGAGGTTCTATGTTCGTCTGTATATTTGTTTTTTAAGCAATATTTGTTTGCAATTACACTTCCATAGATTTTAGTTCGCTGTTAGTAATAGTACCTATAACGAAGTCATCGATTAATAACTCTTATAAAGATTACGAAAGCGAACGGACAAAAAATAAATAGTTGATGTTTAATGTCTTTTACCATGATGTAAATGATATATAGTATATTTTCACAATAATAGTTGTTTTTCAGATTTTTAACTTTGATGTTGATGAATATTTATACTTTACTTTAATTATCTTAAAACAACAAAAAGTTTTGGTCTTCCCACACTAACTATACACCTAAAACATTGTATTACTATTATGGGAAAGTAAAAAATGAGGTTTTTCCACCTATTTTCATTGATAGAACACTCTTTGTCTCAGACTGTCTGTCTCTCAACGACTAGAAAATGACGGTATATAGAAAATTCAAACCTTAAGTTTAAAAACGTGATAAAATTTTACGTACCTAGTAGAGGAACGAACTTTTTTTCAGTTTACTATCTTCCTTCATTCCTTTTCCATCAAAGTTTAAGAATTTTATGAACTTAATTATGAGCTGTAACATTAACTTCATAAATATTAATTTTGAACTAGGTAAATAAAAATAATGAAACGATTCAGTTAAAAAATATCACTTATTTGGAGAACTTTGAAAGTGCAACATTTAATTTTATCTGGTGCGTTAGCTGAACCGGACATGCGTTTAATTCGTTTATAAATAACCCAGCTTGCAGGTTCTGATTTTACGGTGACCTAACGTATATTTAGACCACCTGTAGTTTTAAATGAAATTTATTTTCGGTTGGCTGAATTTAATGGTTTGTTACAGCCTGAAATAAAAAAAATCTTTTCATTAATTACTAAATAAAACTCTAGATTTAATAATCGTTGTAATGTATGAAATGCTATGGTATATGTTAGACCACGTAATTCTGTCATTAACATGACAAACGCAACGCAACGCGCTGCGCTGTGCTGCAACGCACACGCATTTGGTGTGACCCAGGCATGAACATCCAAACTTACATATTTTATAAGATGCCATTGTCATTGCAATTTTCTCTGATTTACATAACACAAGTGCTTTAGCTTACTTTGGAATCAGAGTTTTTGATGATGTCTAAATATTTATAGTTTGCAAATTTTCAGTCCCTAACATAGCTTTCACATAGTGCAGTAGGTAGTAACTCGTACTATAAAGCCGTCCTAACAAATCTCATTGGTCGCCGAGACACGTAGACACAATATCATTAGGCCAGTCATCAAAACAAAATTGGGAATGAATGAACGCCACACGACAGGGCTGATATCAAATATTGGCCCGCGAGGGAACCCATGGAACAAATAACACTCATTTCAGAATATAACCAATAATGTCTGCGAAACGACAAAAATACGTTTTCAGAGATACGGAAATGAAATTGCAGAAACTGTTTCCTGTGTATACCCCTCTTCATAATAAACGATGACAATGGAACTATGGTTTCCGTTAAAGGTATTTTTTTTGTAAAAAAAATGTTATTGATAGGTTGTTATGAAATATTGATGGATTAAGTTGTCTCAAAAGGGCATACCTTTTATAAATTAGAAAAATGTTTTTAGAAAAATAATTATATGTTTCCACACTACTTTTAGAAGGAAGGAGCGTAATAATAATATGTTGTGTAAATTATTTTTTGTGAGTGTTTAGCAATAATAATGTAATTATTAGGCACATTTTAAACTGTATAACTACAGGTAGGCACTTTTCAATGAAACATATCTTTAACTACCTATATAAGAGTGAATAAGAACAAATGTCGCCAAAATGAACGCAACAGCTATATAACACCACTTATATGGGCCAACCACCAATCAATCAGCCAGCAATTTGTGCCATTATTGCTTTAAGCCGACTAAATATATAAACAGAAATACAGAAGTGTAATAATTCGCGGAGTCAGCGAACAATCGGTCTCGTTAGGGCCCCGTTGGGTGCCAACACAGGGGTGCCAATTACCGAGTATTGGTCTGATTGCCCGGAAAATACACGGACCGGATTCCGTAAAGAGTGTATCATAACAACCCTGTCATATGGAACCCTGCAGAATGAGACACGAGAATAGCCGACGTCGGATTACGAACTCAAACTCTATTCGATCGAAACGTCATAAATAATAAATAAATTGCTGTTTGTAAGTAGCACTGACCTGTTTTTTTTTTCTATAATAATATAGAGGTCAATGGTAAGTAGGTACTGAATTTATTTGATATACTTAAGTATTTATTTGTAAAGTATAAAAGTGTGATAAAAGGAAAGTACGTAATTACGAAAGTACGTATTTTACTATATTATTATTTTTTACTACTTTTTTTTAATAGGAACTTTGTTTATAAAAAAATATGCCAATTCCATCGAACCTGAATACAGTTATTGCAGGTTCATTATGTTCATGTTATCCGACAGGTGTTAAGTGGTTTTGTGTTTTATTGCATTTGATGCAACTTTTTCTTCCTTCAGATTTTCAGGAAACCAAGAATATTATCGATTTTGCTTAAAAAAAAGTTTTCACGGTTGCTCCCATCACAGTAATTAATCTCACATATTTCCATTCACAATAAAAAATCGGAAAAAAGATAAAAAATAAGCTGCACAATGGTGAATCTCTAAAGGTTTCCCCGGCCGTCCATCAAAGCTCGTGTTACATGTAACCCCGGGCACGGCGTAACGAGTAATGTCCAATTTACAATTCACGCTTGCCGTAATGTGATTTGTCCAACCCTTTGTGACTCTACAGAGCATTCCCTTTGGATAAATTACAGCGACCAAGTATGGAAAATTCATGCGATTCTTTGTTGCTATAAATCGAGGACCCCGCGTCAACTAGTTGCTTCTTTATACCTCCCGGTTCTTAAAAAATGACTTTCTAACATCGGGTTAAGGTGAGATTCGGTTCCTGAAGAGTTTGGTCACTCACAGTAATAGTACTTGGTGAAATTCAAAGATTTTTTTTGTTACTTTAGCCAAGTTAAAATATGAGGTTTTATAAAAAACAGGAACAGTATGGTTTATACCTATTGAATGTTTAGAAAGAGGGAGCATTTGATAAGTTTATTTTTCTATGGCAATAAGAAATAGTATATTTAAGGACCAAAATAGAAATAAGTTCATATTTCTCATAATCAATATTTTAATCCCTTATTCCGTCATTATATTTTAACCTTTTCTTAATATCTTAATATTTAAATGAACACATTGTAGCTATCTTTATAAAAGTACAGATTCATTTGAACTCTACTTTGTAAAATATTACAATGACCTTCCCTTTAGAACCAAACTGAGTTTATCAGTTTCTCCAAGGATAAGGGTTCATCAGACGTTCAATAATCTTAAATTGAGTTAAACGTCGCCACGTATCGTTTCGGTAACTAAATCAAGTATTCAATTCTGAAAAGAAAACAGTCTCGACGAGAAAATTTGTAAGTAAACAGAATGAAAAGAAAATTGTAAGAACATTACGTGAAACGGAACGCAGATGGCCGCAGAAAAAAATAACGAGGAACAAAAGTCATTCCATCTCAGTCGGAGGCTGTATCCTGCTAGCTCATCGGCCGGATATTTGATGGACTTTATGAATACTCAATTGCCTCAAATTATGAGAAAGAATCTTCAATAATAAATAATATTACTACGTCTGTATTTTGTACGTACTATATATACAGTGAATATATTATTATAATATTAATTAAATGGGAGAGTACTGTTTGTTGTAAGTGTATTATGTAAGCATTATTATTACTTACAGTATCTACGCACTTTGCCCGCTACCTTTTTAGTCGCGAAGTCGCGATGCAGCATCGATGCAATCGCAAAAAATGCTTAATAAATAGACGATGCTAAAATATAGTGTCTGATGTGGGCCTTGGTCTATTATCATATCACACATAAATAAAACCCAAATCCCTCAATAGATTTTTTGCGCAAAATGTTAATCACCTTACACATTTGGTTCGTTTATTTATTTTCTGATAAGCGTAGAAATAACGAATTATTATTTCACAAAAACAAACAAATAATATTTATATTATTTATATCTATAGTAAAATCATAATTGGTTAGTACTTCATAATATAAATAAGTACTACTATTTATTATAGATGTTAGTCAAACATAAATATTGTGTGTTGGACGTAGATGACGCAATAATAAAATGTTAATTATTTTTTAAATTTGAGATTTTTGCATTCACAATGCTATTTTTACACAATACTAAATAATATACTAGAAGAAATTCGGCGATGTCACTAGTGACTCGGTAGCTCAGCGGTCAGAGCATTGGACCGGATATCCAAAGGTCGCGGGTTCGATTCCCGTCTGAGTATTGATCTGGTGCGAGTCGTATTTTTTCTAGTATATTATTTAGTATTATGTTAATTATTCTAGATCAATCTATCTAGAATTCTACATAGACAACATTTTCCAGATCCCATTTCACTTGGCAATCTATATCATCCTAATCCAATTTAATTAACTTTCCAAAAGTTTACAGCAACTTCCGTTGCCTTCCTCATAAATTAATAAATAAGACGGTTGCAGGTTTATAGTAAACTTCGACGGTGCCAAAACAATTTCCTAACAGCCATGTTTTAACTGCACGGAATTTGCGCGCGAAAATGGCGTGTAATGTAGCCTCCTGACCCGACTTCCGGACAAAAGAAACGGCAGGAATTCGATTTAGACCCTTCGTGCAAGAGTCCTTCCCGAATGTAAATTGGGGGTGGATTCCTGGGCCACTAAATTTCCCTAACATTTTTAAAATGTAGTGAAAATGGGAACTGTCCGATAGGAGAACTGCGATCGCTGAATTCAAAATTACTTACCGTTATTGGGTTCCGGTAATATGAAAATAACGGTGTTTGGGGAAAAATAAATAATGGTAGACCCTTTTCCCAATTTCCTGGAGCGGTTCTCGACCCGATTATGTTTTTCAACTCAAACCAAAGTGAAGGATTCTTATGATTTTGTAAATTTATTTGTAAAATGAGTGGTAAAAGTAACCATTACATAAAAGGGTTTCATTAATCACGATAGGTATTTAATAGTAGGTCCCAATTACAAAATTCACGAGATGAGAAGCTGAAGGTTCCTTGTGTTTAATTATATTTAATAATTTTCTAAAAGAAATTATTCTGATTTCCCTAACATTTCCTAACCCGTCTGAAATGATAGACTGTCATTAAGTATACCTTCGCTAGAGAGGTCTGTCATTCCCTAATCCCGGATAACTTAATGTGACCGATGCAAATGGATATTGGATACGGACTAATTAGGCCCGGGCCGTGATTGCCTTGCTGTGTAATCTGTACGTAATGAGGTGGGCCCTGTGATCCCCGGCCTCTCGTCTTGGCGATGAGCTCTGATTTGATTTGGAGAACTAATCGCCGTTAATTTTAATGTAATTTAACTGATTACGTAACTTCACTTGAATATGACTCGTGTATTAAATTAAAATATTCCACTACCTTTGTACACTTTTATTGAAAATTTAACTTTGTTTTGTCAGTTTATTTTTATGTTATGAGAATTAAAGTGATGTCAAGTCTGTAATGGATTTTAAAAATAGGATTAATAATTTTATGCAATTCAATGGGCACTGACATAAAACTGGACCTCTGATATAAAACGTTTTAAAGTAAACTTGCAATACTTAATTATTATGAAGCTCGTTAGCGCTATGGCTCTATGACAATGACCCGATCATGAATTTGCATTCGGGCACTGATTAAGAAAGATAAGCAGATTTCATAAAGGCTGGTTATCGAATGTAAGTAGCAAGAAGTATCTTCGGAATTTCATTAGTCCTGGCTGCTATGAAAGATTGCCTTAATATATTAGTCATGACCGTGTTTTCGTCATGAGGTCGTATCTATCCAACGGTCAGCTTATGACAAGAACTATAAAAAATAAGTGCTCTTTACTATGTTTATTGTAACAATAAACTTGTCTTTCTTTAGAGTACTCAGTCAAAACCCCTCGGATTCCGCAACATTTTACATTTTCATTTAGTTCAGTCGTAAAATAAATAATACTAATTTGTGCAAGGGCTGCGCGCGGCTTATCTGCGGGGCAATTAAGAAAAAGCTCGCAGGCCTCTTTTTTCAGAGGCCCTGTCGCCGGCTGATTGCTAATTCTGCGACAAAGAACGCCATTAGCCGCCCACTGTCATGTAACAGATGAAAATATTCCGCTTGTCATCTATCTACGCCTACACTTTATGTTGACCTAGTACCCTAGCTTTGACACATATTTACTGAAGCTCTATTAGACAAATGATGTTATTGTGCGACACCTCCATTAGGTATTGGAATAATGTATGATGTAACTAACTATTTATATCATTTTTTCTTCATTATGTGTTTTCTGCTCTTATCAGCTTTTTTGAATTGAACTTCGAAAGACAAAAATTCACAGATATTGCAGTCTCAGATTCTGAGCATTGAAAATGAAATCAAAAATTTACAAACAACAAAATCAAATCAATTGCAAAATCCTATTATTTTTCTAAGGTATCTAGGTAAGTACCTATTTATTTTTACGATTGTGACAAAGCACCCGCTGACTGCCTCGACGCGGCCGAAATATTATTAACCGATTTACAAAAATCCAAGGATTGCACTTTTCGTCTGCTTCCGCATCTTTCAATACCATTACCATGACGATCGGTCAATAATCGTAAAAGCTACATCACTTTTATATACGGAAATACCCGTTTTTCGACAATTCCAAATCTAAAGGGACACCTACAGGTCACAATTATTAACCGATTTTAAAAAAAGTTCGTTATTTTGTAGCTAAACTAATACCCTTGGGCCCTTTTTTTAATTTTTTCTTAACTCAGTTTTTTTTTCGAAACATTTACAATTTAGTAAACAAATACCCCAAAAAACCAATTTTTCGAAATTTTTCAAAATTCCAAAAAAAGTTACCAGCCGATTTTCAAAATTCAAACGTTCCCACGTGTCTCGATAAATTCCTCAACTTTTGGTACTATTCCCATCTCGATCCTCCCAAAATCCTCGGAGATAGGCCAAAAATACGTCTCACACGATTTGCATCTGATAACCATTTTCAATGCTAAAATAGAGCACATTTGGAAGGTCGCCCACAACTTAAAACGTCGATTGTATTTACAGAAAACTTTGCAATTTACATCTTAAATATCTGACTGCATGGATGGTATGGTATTGCCGTATTGCGTATGCGACATTTATCCATATTTGACAAATATGTACACATGACAATACTTGAAAAATTCACAAAAAACGAAATCTAAAACTTGATGGTGAATTTTAGACGTTTATACCGAGCACGACATTTATGCTGTGGCGTGAAATAAATAAAATCTAAAATACGGTTTATAAAATCCTGTTCCAAGCGGATTACTATTTTTACTAGTACAGTCAGCAACGGAAGTCGCATAACACTTTAGTACTATGTCATAGCTGCTACGTCAAAAAAGTTGCTGCGACAAAGTACTAATCTGTTTAAGCGACATTCGTTGTTGACCGACCACTCTCATTCTCATAGCTCAACATTTGGTCAAATTAACACAAGTAGGTACTCAGAATTTCTGAGAATTATTTTGTTTTTCCTAGAGAAAAATTGTGAATAGAATTTAACGGTACGCAGAATAAGAATAACAATCACGTCAATTCGAATTCACTTGAATTTCTGGTACACAAACATCGAGTAAACATGTTTGTTCGAGGAAGCGGATTGGAATATAAATTAGATGCACTGTGTTTGTGTTAGTATGTACTAGAATTACTGCAATAATATTAAAAATACAATTGGTTTAAGGAAATACATAGATTTGTTTACATTATTCAGTTCCGCGGCTTTGTCACGTTGTGTAGTAACACACGGTGCTTATACAATCTGTTACTGTTTAAACTTTGCAATGGTTGTTCAAGTTTCCTTGGTATTAAATTATTATTGCCCTCGTATCTATGAGTAATGTATAGAACATTATTTCATTATGTCAACGACTCACTATTCATAAAGTTAACTTTTCAATTCAATTCATTTATTCGCAGATATAGGTAAAAAAGTTAATAAGGTAACATAATTATTATAAAAACAGCTATATCAGCATAAATATGTATGCAAATAATATAGTGTCAATTTAAAGAATAGGTAGGTAGGTACATCATGTTTACATACAAAAAATTTACAAATACAAATTAATGACAAAATACATAGAAAATTAAAATTGATATCGTCTATGATGTCAAAGTTACCTACATACAAAATTAAAACTAAGTAATACATTCTCAAATTAATCTCAAACTCTCTCAAACTCTATAGTCATTTTTGTACTGTACAGCCAATAAATCTCGGCCCTTTGGTCAGGCCAACTTGCTACAGTCACGTTTGTTAAACCACCATAACAATTAAAACTTAACGGACTAAGTAATTTTGTAAAACCTTAAACATTACCACCAAGCCTTTAAACGCTGCATCACAGTTTGAGCAGCGAAACTCAACATTTCGGCCGTAAAAAAAGATAAAGGCACCGAAACTTTTCCACTTTTCCGCCGTCGAAATGGAGTTCATTTAAGGGGTCGCATTGTATTGGGAACTTGTTAATTCTCTTCTCCCGTTCTTAAGTTAGTCTTTCATTAGTGGTGTCCACGTGGCTTGAATGGTAAGGGCTGCTTATTAAAATGTTTAAACCGGAGCAGTAAAAATACAACCCCGAACTCAAATCCAATCTGTACATGCAATAGAATACCAATGGAGATGATAATCCTATTGTTTGTCACATCGATTTAGTTTTTTTTTTGCTTTTCTTCAGTATATTTACATATTCATAGCCTAGATTGTTTATTCCATTTGTAACCTTTTTTTATTTCGTTAGTAAAATATGCAAACTAGTACTATTACGATTTTGAGTGCAAAACTACAAAATCATATTTAATTTTTGGCTATCGTTATTTTACACAGGCATCTACTTATCTGACCTTACAAAGTACAGACGTCAAAGTTTCACTAAGCTCTTGCACATCAGACGTAAGTTAAAAAGGTACAATAGTTATCCGGTAAAAAGCAGCCCTTGCACGTAAAGTTTGAATGCATGTTCGCGGTTAAATCATGACTGCGAAAAGGTCCGTAGACACGGGGGGTAGGGCTGGGACAATGAAAAACACTTTCGTCCTACCAAGCATGCATGCAAAATAGGGAAAACGGGTAGCTCAACTCATGCAAACATGCGCGAAAATATTTTTATTAGGCACTTACACACGAATTTTATCGACGGCTAAACTTGTTATTAAATAAAGAAAGTTGCTAGCCTCTTTGTAGCCGCCACAAAGGCACGATCTAACGAGAAAGGATACATTTCTGGAACATGTGAAAGAGACAAAATGAAGTAGGTACTTAGACGGAATACGTACTGAGGAGAGGCTGAATACGCAGATATGATAAACAACAGAGAAGTTTGTTTGTACAAATTACGCTTTGAAATTCATATTTTGAGGAATGGTAATTTTCTTGAAAGACTTGTTACATAAATTATTGAAGTTTGATTCATCAATTACGTGGTTTTTCGCTATAACGAGTTCGTGTTGTTTGAAGCTTCGTCGAAAGTTAAAATTGCCAGAAAGAAATTAATTAATGGCATTAATTGATAGAATTTTAAGTTTTGAAACCTATCTACTTACATTTTTGTAAGGAGGGTTATTTCTTAGTTATTCATAGGTTAGATAATAACAGGCCGTTATATTGGATTGGATATTACGTTTATGCCACAAGTCGATGTATAATTAATAGAGCCGGGACAGATTACGCGAGAGCAATGGCTGCCATCCAGCGGGTACCTCATCTGCAATTATTCCGATTGATCCACGGATCCACTCAGAATTAATTACTTCCTCGAGGATCGGAGGCAGATGGAAACAAATGAATGTGCACAAAAACGTGACTCCTTTTAATGTGTTTACTTTTAGAAACCATGCTACATAAAAAGACGCTAAAACTCGATATAGTTATTAAAATAAATGTTATTAAGTAAATCATTTTTAGGTTTATTATAAAACGACTGAGTGTATTGATTGATTATTCATTCTTTGTCTGAAAAGTTAACACATACCTACTACGCAAATATATTTTCAACACACCTGCTCGTAAAGTGAGCCCTAATACATCGCTTTTAGGGCCATAAACCGAACTATAACAAACGCGTGCAATAATATATAAAACACTAGTACGTAATAGAATTAACCCTTCAAAGTTAAATTTAAGTAAGTACCTTACTGCAAGTTCTATGCGAGTAAACAGAGCATTCCCAAGTTAGCCGGGTAATACAGTTTTTTTTTAGTAACAACAAAGAGGTTTTAAACTGCTGAAAATTCATATAACATTTTCGGAATAAATAAATGTGCAAGTCCTTAATTAAGTCAAACAAATATATATAATTATCAAATTGTTCATAATTCACAATATTTTGTTATAAAATATTAAAATATTTGCATTTTATCACTTAAAATTATAATTTTGAAGTAGGCTGTATTAAAAATGTGTTGCTGTGTGTTAAATTACTTTGGTATTTCCTCGCAAATGTGTTGAAAACGTCGTATGAAACTCGTGAGCTCTTGCTTATTGCACACTCGGCTGAGTTACGCCCTCGCCTACGGCTCGGGCTGCAACCCACAGCCTTGTGTGCAATGAGCAACCTAAGCTAACTTGTCTCATAATGTACTATTACACAACACGGAAAGGAACGCAAATTAGTAAACCATTTGGACTTCTAACCCCATATTGAATTTTGACGACAAATCCATGGATAAGTCTAAGTTAATTTTCTCAAAGGGTCGCGTTATCAATCAAACGTCACACATCATCAAATGAACTTCCAGTTAGCAAAGTTTCTATTACCCAATACCAGGTAAGTATCTGACAGTTTGAATGTTACTCACCTCGCATTGTTTCGGGCGAATAGTTGGCGAGTTTGAGCGACAGTAACAGGTGAGCTCGAACGAAATCGGTGCTCATTTGAAAGGCACAAGACGAGGGGCCCTTGTCTCGACAGGGCTTTTCCGCAACCCATTACGTGTGATGGCGATAGACATTGCCATAACCCCGGAAAATTATTATAATCCTTGAAAACCATCTCCTTTTTTTTTCTTTTTATGAGAAAATACATACTGGCCTATAGTGGCACAACCTTGTCATAAAAAGAATAAAATATGTTTTTCATAAAAGAGACCATTCTTTACGTTCTTCGTATAAGAATATACGATACTGATTACTGATAGAAGCCCAAAGTGTACATCATTTCGTAAGCACCCAGGGCGGCGGCACGGCGCTGATTTATTTTTAATTCTGAAAAACTTTACTGCTGTAATCATAATAATCACTAATAACTATCATTATTGTGAGCTTTTTTCCCTGGTATCGAATCGGGAAGGAAGATAAACTGCCGTAAACAATTAATGAGTGATCATAATTATTGCCAGCTTTGGCCCTCATTTATTTAAAAGAGTACTTCCAATGTCGTAATTCGTTCAAAAAAAGGTGTATACTGATGTGTATAAAGATGACACTTAATAGGACCCCATGGTAAGTATACATCAGTAGCGTAAGCATCAGGGCGGGCGGTGACGCTGCCTGTTTGCGCGCGCCGCCCTGACGGAGAGCTCGAAGAGCCCGAGAGACGACTTAATGTAATCCACTCGCTATTTTTATTAACATTCGGAATCTTATGCTAACTTATCCCAACGATAACGTCGCGATTTAAGCTTATTTAGCCTCTCGTGAAACCAGAGAAATTTTTAGTTTTTATGGGTAAATCTACAATAACCCAGCATTAGTTAGAATACTTTAAAATATAATGGGTCTCGGTTATCTTTTTAAGTACTTTTACAAAGTGAGAAAAAAGAGAGATTCAACTTCCTGTCTACATAATATTTCCAGTCGGTTCTAAATTAGTAGATTTTGTAGAAATAATTAGGGACAAAATTTTATTCAAATAAGAAATAAGATTTCTTCCATAATTATTTCTACAAAAATATTGAAATATTAGATTAAAGATGTTCATTACAAGGCCTAATATAAAATAATAAAGACCAATGATAATTGAATGAACAAGATTTTATTTTTCATTTGAATAATTTGTATTCGATAAACGTATTTTTAAACGACCGTAAGAATTTTTTATGTTTCTGTCAGCTATAAGGTGAAAATATTCATTCACATTATGAATGTTCGTTTTCACGACTTTCTGAAGGATTATCCGAGTATTCGCGAAGTAAATCGAAATGGATTAGAATCAAGAGCGAGTATTTATATGCTTAAATACGTTTGCGTCATCGTCCAATACGAAAATTATAATTATGAAAAGGATAAGCTTAGCTGTATACTGGTGGTTATTCGTATACATCTCATCCTAAATTCAGATTGGGATTCTTTGTATGCAATGTGAGGATAGAAATCTGTAAAACTAAAATCTTTGAAATCTGTAAAACTAAAATGGTCAAATAAAGTTTTCGCACAAACATTCTTTAGAAAAATCTTCATCGTACTTTCGTAGTTCGAGCTTCAGTTACACGATACTGAATTAATATAGTAAAAAAATCTACACATCCTGAATTACTTACTGTCATAAGCTATTTAAAATAACCATGAGAAGGAAAAAAGTAGGTAAGTACCTAATTAAATAACAATCAAAGTTGTCACGTTGCTGTAAATCGTAAACTTATGATCGTAAAACTTTTTTATGTCATACATAAGAAAATAATTGAAGGAAACAAAAGAAAAGCTATCCATAAGCTGCAAAACGTTCTACTTACATAGATATATGTACGTAGGTCTTGCCATATTTCTCGATGCAGCCCCAAAGGGGATTGCAGAGAGTTAGTACCGACTTATATCTTACAAGAGCAGATTACCTTTCTGGGCTTTACATTCTTTCTCACTTTATTCGAGTCTGCCGGAAGGTATATCTTCAATTCACACTAACAAGTTTTTAGAGTTAGTAACCGTTAGTAATTATTCAAGTAACGATCTATACGGTCTTAATGACTATTGTACCAAACTAAAATTACTCATTACAGCTTCCCTAGCATGACCAGCGAAACACCTTAAACAGTTTCGCATGATATAGCATTTTATCGACACTCAGCTGTCAAAATCTATTGTCTTTTGACAGTTAAACGATATGTGAATGTGATCGCTATATCATATCTCGTTTCGGTGGTCATGCTAGGGTCAAGTATCATAAATGGCATGTTTTTTACAAGGTTTTCTACTATAAAATAATAATAGAAAATAATAAACTTAAATTCTTTATAAGTTTTTGTATCCCTGACATTGAAGTACTGGACTGGACAGATGGCTCAGTTGCACCATCTAACTTTAACGATAACAAGTTGACGACCTCCGTGGTCGAGTGGTTTGCACGCCGGTTTTCAAGGCGTCACCATCTCTTGAGGTCCCGGGATCGATCCCCGGCTGGGTCAATGTAGAAAATGAACTTTTCAATATTGTCTCAGGTCTGGGTGTTTGTGATACCACCGTTTCTGATTTCCATAACACAAGTGCTTTAGCTACTTACCTTGGAGTCGGAGCAATGTATGTGATGTTGTCAAATATTTTTTTTTTTTTATCTACAAGTATGCTTAATAGTTTCATACACAATTACAAGTAGGCTTAATAGTTTATATTCTGTTTCTCTTATCTGCAAAATTTATTACAACAAAATATAAAATGTATTACAAATTGGGTATTTTTGTATTTATACTTATATAAAATACTGGGTGTATATATATACTTACATTTTATAAAAATATACTTTTATTAACTCTAATGATTTTAATAGTGTTAAATTTTCATTTAGTTAGGTACGAGTACTTTATCATTCGACGATTGCTAAATAAATATGTTGATTTACTTTAACCAACAAATACTATTATGTTAATTTAAGGAAAATCTGTTATTGACCATACTTTTAATCATTGTCCTAGAAGTTATGTAATATTAGTATAACGCTGTAGGTTTTCTTAGAAAATAAATAAAATAAAATAAAAATAAAGTACCGGTTAAGCAGAAGTAAGCCAAAAAAGAAGTTGCCAGCCAGCATGATGTACTTTGACAAGTTTGACGTGACAAATAGGTAGCATTATCATTTGAAGATAACCATAGATATAGTATATTAAAAGGGGAAGATAACTTTAACTTTGACAGCGTTTTAGTGCAACTCACAAATTTTATGATTACGTGAAAAAATAAATTTTGATATAAAATGCCATACATAAACGTGTTGTATGGTATGATATTACCAACACACAAAAACAGCACGATGTTTTTGACATAAACTAATCTGCGCTGTGGTAACAGAAGCACGTTCAGAATGGAAAATCGAAGGCAATACTTTACACTGAGAATCAATACAAAAACGAGTTTTAGATATCCCGAACAACGGAACACACGGGAATAAATACCAATTTTCACCTCAAAGGGAGCTATCTGTAAGGTGAGCCAGCCAATCGTCGTCCCCGAGGTAAATATTATTTTGAGATTTATTTAAAAGCTTGATATGTCTGAAGTCACGTACGACTGCGAATGATTTCAATTCTGTTCGTTCTTTGGTTCGAGTAAGTACGTCTATATTCTCTGGAGTAACACTACCTATATAATATGATGGTACGTGAGATGTAAACTTTTATGAAGTGAAAGTTCGTTTGTAAATTAATTGAGCTTATTGTAAAGCAAGACGTAATACCTAAGTAGACCTATAGTAATAAGATAAGTACTGTTACGGTTAATAAAAGGCCGTAATCCACAGTGTAGTATATAATTCCAAACCCTTCTTACTTACATTACGAGTCCCGTCTGAGCTGCTACGGGTGAGTCGATTTTTTCTAATATTTTTCAATTATATTAATAATCTTAATTACATTATTGGGTTACAATATTTTATAAAAGATTAAAGGTTTAACTATTATGCAAATAAACAGACAATTGCCACAAATTTAATATTGAGCTGACGTGTCGAGAGAAAAATCAAGTCTGAAGTATGTCTTTCGGAACAAAAATAAAAATTTGACATAATTTAAAATCACAAAATTTATTTTATTTTAATTTATTTACTCCGGGGAAAGAGGTCGTACAGCAACGTTACAGTACTATGTTTTTGTTATCTGTTGTATTCTAGCATAGCATACCTAACCCTAGGTCTAAGCCCTTAGCAAATTTTCAGCTTGCTAACCCTTAGCAGTCTGGTACTCAAGCGGTGCGTGTCTAGAATAGAATAGAATAGAATAGAATAGAATAGAATAGAATAGAATAGAATAGAATAGAAAGATATTTATTTCTTTAGTTTGTATGTTACAATTTCTTTACAGGTCGATGGTGTATTCGGCCTGTATGTGTGTCAGCTACTTACAGTCTACTTATATTAGTCTAAAAGATCTGTATAGGTGTCGTGTAGTGCTATGCTGTGTGCTTATTAGTGTAATACAGAATGAATTTATATAAATTTTATAATGTTGTTTCATGTTGTCTTATCCTAAATATTTACGATTACATAATTACAGTCTATGGGGACGTGGAGGAGGGAATGCAACGGAGTTATATTGAGCCCGTGCCTCGGCTCTTGGGTTGAAGACACGCGATATTACACTCTAACCGTATCTACAATGATTCCAAGACACCTATTGGTTTTAGAAAACAAATAAAGGGTTTTATTGGCAGACGCACACTGACTTTTTCTTAGGGACCAATGTTTTTTTAGATGTAAAATCAAGATAAGAGAATTTAAAAGCCAATCGTTTACTTATTTTTTGTTTAGACTAATTGTTGAACCATCTAGTAACATCAGTACTCCATTCTAAAATCTCAATTAGGTACTTTATATTTTTTCAAATCTGTGACATCAATGAAATAAACATCTCGAGTAAAGCGTAAAGAGCTTTAATTAATTTGGCTCTTTACAGAGTTTGTAGAGCGTACAATTCAAATATTAGTCGTTTTAGGAACGACCTTGAAAAAGAACAATTAAAACAGCCTAACTTAGGCACTCTGTTAAATTAAAGGGGACATCAAGAAAAAGAAGTTTTATATTATAAATTTCTACGAGGAAATTTCTTCTAAAATCTGTAATTTCTAAAGGATTTACATTATATGGAAATTAAATAGGTAATACAGGGCCGGTTAAGTTATTTATTTGCCAGATCAGAATTTCATATTTAAAAGCTAAAAGTTAGTGTTCACAGAAGTTGTTTGCTTATAATTAACACTGTTCCAATTTTAAAAGCCAAAGGTTAAGTTTTTCTATAAAGTTAAAAATACTATTCTGTGTATTACCTTCTAAATTTTCGTATACCACAAAAAAGTTTGAAATAAAAAAAGCTTTTTAAAAAACTTAAAATTTCTTCAACCTCCTCCTTGTTAGGGTTCCGTACCAAAATGGTAAAAAGGAACCCTTATGGTGTGACTCAGTCTATCTGTCTGTCAGTCCATCTGTATGTCTGTCTGTCTGCCACAGCTGGATATCTCGAGAACTACTAATGGTATCAACTTGAAATTTGGAACAGTTTAAGATGACGTTTGCCGAACTATTTTTCAAATAAGAAAAAATAAAAAAAAAAAAAATTTACAACAGGGACTGAAATGGGGTCTTAAAAATTTTAAGTAGAGCGAATAGGGCATGTGGGGTATCATATGATAGAGCGTTGTTTGTACATTTTAAAACATTTTTTCTTTTTATTTAGGCCGCATAGTTTTCGATTTATGATGAAAAATGTAAAAAAAATACCGTTCCCCCCCTTATCTCCGAAGTTTGGAGATAAGGGGGGGGAACGGTTAATTAGTAGTGATTATTTCCTCTGTGAGTTCATCTACCAGTTAACAGATTGGCCTGACTTAAATTATTTCCACTATCAGTCAAGAGATGGCACTGGCCTAAGAAAAAAAAATAGTTCCACTATCGGCCAAGAGATGGTGCTGACCTGGGGTGGAATTGCGTAAGGTAATCGTATTCATTTGACAGTTCATATTGTATTCCATCGGCTGCAATTTGTATGGGATGACATATATTATGATACAATATGAACTGTCAAATGAATACGATTGACTTTACGCAATCACCTAGCTGAAACTGAAACTGCAAATGTATAAGGGAGAATACTGCAATAATAATTTTATTATTCTACAGCTCTGCAGTGTATTTATTATGATGCACAGTACTTGTTGTATGGTCTGTGTTATGATGGTACGGAAACCCTCGGTGCGCGAGTCTGACTCGCTCTTGACCGGTTTTTTTATGGGTTTAATAGGTTCGTAACTCGTAACAATGAGTTCAAAACGGAAACGCATCCAAAGTATCAAGCTATCATAAGCTCATGCTCATGTAACAATTTTACAAGTTTGAATCGGTTTTATTGAATGCAAGAAGTAGGTACGGTGAAGTCGAACAGCTGGCAACTCCGACCGGCAAAGTAGCAAGTAGTTAGCGGCGAGTTCGCGCCACACGCGGCCACACGACGTCGGTTGCATTTTAACATTTTTTGGTTGCATTTTAGAAGGAACATGTTCTATGGTAGTATAACTTTTATGTATATTTTAGAAACGAAATTGTTCCAGCTATCGGCAGCTGTCAACAGAGGCCCTATACTGTGAAAACTTAGCTCTTGCCCTTAGCTTTAGGTCAGCAATGGCTAAGTCCAAAATGAAGTAAATTGTGCGAAGCACATAGTCCGATTTATTGGGATATTCGCGATTCTTATTTTGTAATTTGCCCTCTATTAAAACCTACTTTACCGAAATGTTAATCTTTATTTAAAATGTGGGCAATAAGATACGGTGAAGTGCAGACTATCGAAAAAGAAAAATTAAAAGACATGTCTATACAGTTAAAACCAACATGTCAAAGTCACAAGAGATGAATAAATCACCAGCAACAGCTCAATATGTTAAAGTAGTAATGTGAATATAAATGTGGATGGATGGTTGTATAAACTTCATATTATAAATTAACAACGTGCTAGTCTTTTACAAAAGCATTAACTTAATCGTAAGAAAGTCGGTAAGGCAGTAGGTAGGTATTCAATTTTGTCAAAATATTGGTTGACGCTATTACAGCTTATTTTGAGTTTACTTACTAAAATTACCTACGTCTTTACGCCATAACGGCTTTATCGTTTTCACAGACCCCTCTAAGATTAGAGTCGATTTGTTAATTTGTCCTCTCTTTAAGACACGCGAGTAATCCTTTTCCGCAACCAACTTCTATAAGTTTAGACTCGGCGGGAATTAACACCGTTGAGATGGATAAACTGGTAATAGATCGCTTAAACAGTAGCCAGGAACGTAAATTATTGCTCTCAGCGCTCCCGTTCAGATGCAATTTATTACGTAGCCCCCAGTACCTACGTCTAGCATACTAGGTCTTAATCGGAGTAACAGATGGGTGTCCTATCAACGCACTCAAATGGTCATTTGGTGTATAGTTCAGCCTAATAGTGACGTAGGTAATTCACGCCCTTTGCTACAAAGGTTGAGTAGAATTTTTGGTTAAAAGTGAGTCTGAGTATGGGAACTAAAGCTATCCCCGATGCGATATTCGAATATGATCTTCGCTTAAGAAGATTGCTTTGTAAAACGCAGGCTATGGGTAGGTACAGAAAATAAAATCAAACCCGAGTAAATCGGGTTTCTTGACTTATTTACAATGTGCAGGGGTTAAATTTGCATCTGAAATCCACAATGATAATGACACAATACCTAGGTAGGTATTGTGTCATTATCATTGTGGATTTCAGTGCTGTTTTAGAATATGTTTCAGTCAACATCTTTTAGTTAGGTAACTAAAAGATGTTGACTGAAACATATTCTAAAACAGACGTTCGTTTATTCAAAATGTTGTTTGTTCCCTGCTTAAAAAGTCCCTTTTGTCTTACAAAACTACTGGAAAAGTATGTTGATGGCAGGGCCTAATCTCAACATTATGTTAATGTAGGTAGTTTCGTACAACTCTAAAGTGTTACTTCTTTAGTATACTTTTGATATTTTTCTGGGGAATGATAGTATCATTTGTGAAAAAGTATAATATCTATGATTCAGTCATTTTAATAAAATTAAGGATGCCGCAGCTGGATGAAAAGATTTTCACAAAAAAAACCTAAAAATACTGATTTAAGTTAAATTATGGTGGTTTTCTGTCGACATTTTTTTCTCCATTCTCATTCCGTCAGCATTTCGTCTTCGCGCCAACAAAGGGTTTCAAACACTTTTAATTTCAAATTGGAAGCCTCAGCATTTTCGAATGTAAATCACTTTTTATGTAATTAATTATGCAAAGCTTAATTAACTATCTACAGGCATTTTTGAGTAAAAAAGTAGCGAAGTAGATTTGATTGTATTTAAAGGAAACTGATTTTTTCGTTTCTTCAAATTGTGTGTTACGGTTACCGGTAGCATTTTAACTGTTAATTATGTTGTCCACCAACAAAACTTAAACTTTTCCTCAGACAACATAACAGTAAGTTTACATCTTAAGGCGCTGTAGGTAGTGAAACTAGCGCCGCCACTACATTTATTTTTATTACTCGTAAACCAAGTAAATATTTAAAAAAAGCTCATGTAATAATTTCTTAAATTGTCTCTAATATTTTTTTAATAACTCTTCAATAGTTTTCATCATTCTTTCTGTAAGTTTTAAAATCCATTTTAGCTCAAAGTGGCCACTTTTGGTAATTATGGATTTTAAAACTTACAGAATGAATGATAACTGTTGATGAGTTATTCAAAAAATATTAGAGACAATTTAAGAGATTATTACATGAGCTTTTTTTATAAATATTGACTTGGTTTACAAGTAATAAAAATTAATGTAGTGGCGGCGCTAGTTTCACTACCACCGCGCCTTAATAAGTTAGATTTCTTAATTGTTTTTACTTTATTGCTTAAAATACAGAAAATGGCGGACATTCAAGAATTAAGTTATCAATAAACTTTTAAGCGTTTCTGCTTATCGATAACGCAAGCTCTACCAATATTTGAACCCCTTTCTCTTAACGTGGATAGCTTCAAACCTGAAAGGTTTCCCGAGAACCAATCGATAGTCAATATAATGTTATTAACATTAAAAGTCCAAAGATAATAGTTTGCTTTCAAACTTCGCTCATAAGCCACAGAGGGCACTTAGAATCTAATGTATTTTGTACCGATAGGGAGACGAAGTGCACCTATAGTGAAGCACAGAGCACATAATATACCTAGACACATTAGTAAGATTGAAACCTCTTTGCCAACTTGGAATTGCAAAATAGTGGCTGCATCTACTCCGGGATGCCGTTTGATTCCAAAGAAAACAAGTATTTTTGGCGTAAATTGAATTCGCGTGAACTAGAGTTGAGAGCTTCGATCAGATGTTGAGAGTTTTGAAACCAACCACAGTGCTTCTTTGTAAAGGTTGAGAGTTTTGAAACCAACCACATGCTTCTTTGTGGCTTCATGATTAATAACTTTACCAGAATTATTTTGAAACAGTAATTTAAACGCAGTAAACGCTACTTATAAGTTATACTTCAAACAAACTTACGGCCCGTATTTAAAACCGCTCTCAACGTTGAGAGCTATTCATAGGAACAGCATCTCAACATTCTCAACTCAAGTATGATCTTAAGATAGCTCTCAACGTTGAGAGCGGTTTGTAAATATGTATGAAGAAGTTATGTTCCATATATTGCTCACGACTTGCTTCAACAATTCTCATCTGACACCAGTAATAAATATTGAAGACCACAGAGCACACACCCCTTGTTCCAATGACTCCTTCTTAAGACAGCACATTATTTCATATTTCCGCGGGCGGCTAAAATAACTGCGCCCTCATTTGTTTCCCGAGGGAAGCTAATCAAAACCGAGCGAACCACGTCGTCAGCGCAAACTAATTTGATCTAAAGTTGTCGGTTCGCGGCCGGGCTATTTGGCTTACTAGTTATCATCCTTAATACAATGTACATAATATCCAGCCGCCGACTCAAACTTCCATAATAAGACTGGATGTGTCTCAGTATAAGTTCTGCGGATGTTTCTGGTGTGGAAACGGAATGAGATCTCGCCTTCGAACCCCTGTTAGCCGTCGAACTATGCAAATGTTCAAATATAATGAACAAACTTTAATGAACTTGATGGGATGAAACGAAAACTTTTAACATTTGCAACTAAATCATCGTTTCACCGTAAATTTTATGGAAGCCAGGAAAGTGTCGTTCCAGCTTTCATTTCATCTTCTTTTGATGAAGCTATCAAGCGAAACAAAATTATGTTAGGTACCAATTTTAAATATCAAACTAGCACAATTGATATAGGAGAAGCATTTACCGTAAGTACGGCACAGGCCGACCACCGTATCTAAGTTACCTTCAACTTCGATATTAAGCACAAAATCATTCTGTCGAAATATGGGGAGTAAAGATACCTTTCTGATGAGCAAGGTATCCCTTTGAAGGCAAAATTGAACATTCCTGGGATGTGCTTTGTAATATTATTACTTTCAATAACTACTTTAGTTATCCGAATCTATGATACTATTATTAATTAATATTTACTCAGAAAAGTTATTTTTTATTTCCCTTTGAAATAAAGATCGCTATTAAAACGAAGCAACAAAGAAATTGTCTTCAAAAGTAAATTACAAAGACAAAAAGTTTGCTCATTAAAAATTAAGGAGACATTAAGCATCAAAGATTTTTGTTGCTTACATTTTATTTAACTACGCTTTTCTTTTAATATGTACTCGTACATAATGTATAAGGTGCAGAACACGAAAATGATTGCGCGGTATAAATAATTCAAGAGATATCCCACCTTCTTAGGCTTCCCATTCTTCCTTAGTAGTTTGGCGCAGCAGAGCCCTCTGGTGTCCGGAAGGGGCGCAGGGGGTCGCTTCGACCAGCACAGCCGGCGAGGACTCTCGGCCGCCTCGCACCGAGCCTCCTCCTTATCTTCACACATTATTAGGGCCCCAGCCCCCTACTCTACCCTCCAAAAATCACAACCTCCGAGATACCGATGCTTTATGAAAGCTACTTGCATTGTTTTCGCCTATAAACTACCCCGATAAAACTATCTCTGCCTATAAATCGAACAAAATTGCGATTTGGCAAGCCTTTGCGAACGCCCTAACTTTAGTTTAGCGTAGCTCCTAAAATTGTTACTAGAAAGTAAGTTCGATGACTTTGTACTATTTTTTGGAAAGTAAATAAGGGAGCGATTAAGTTATTTCTACTGTTAACACGAGGAACGTCCGATTTAGCATCTGAAACAAAGAAAAAATATTATTTAATACATAAATAATAGGAATAAGAAAAAATAGTAGTCCTGCAAGAATAGTTGTTTATTATATTATGAGAATGTTAAATTAAATGTGCTAACAGTACCACTGAAGAATTGGACATAACAACATTTTATCAAACGATGTTATCATATATAACGGCACCTTATATTATTATTATTAGTGCGTTTTAAAAGAACAATAAAAAAACTTTTGATTATTAGCAATATCTAATTAAATAGTGATTTAAAGTTTGAAGACATTGCGAGAACTGACAAAAACTAAAAATAAGGAAATAGGTACTAATTATTGATAGTAACAATAAACACAAAACCAACTTTCAAAGAAATCTAAATATTAAACCCGTCTTTTCACCAAACCCCTTTTTTGTCTGTTTCTTAAAAATATACCGTTATACAATGCAAACTCTGTGTACTCCATTTTACAGCTGAAAGGAAAGCGCAAACGAACTTACGTTATTACCATGAAATTTGCGTCTCCCTGGCTCTGGTTTGCAAAGTAAAAATGTTACTTGTGGCCACCCTGCTGAATATTAAGTGAGACACGGCTAATGAATGCACCAAGTTGTTCGACATAATTATACCAAGCTCATTGAATTCGGCGAGTCTCCAACCACTTGTTAAAATTCCTCAAGCGCGATTTAGTGAGGGCATCGAAATAATTATTAGGAACTTGTTTATTTATTGATATTATAACTCCTATTATTTAAGTTTGGCGAGTAAATAAGTGTTTAGTCAACTATTACTTAATAACGTACAGGTTAAAAAAATAAGTTATTTTTTTATCTTCAATTTATAAATAAGTAGGTACTAAAAGTATTTATGGCAGCTTCTGTCAACCCGTAGCTCATAGAACGTAGACGATCGTAGCACTTCGTAGCCAAATCGTGATTTCGGAGCGCTCATGAAACCAAATGCTTACGTCGCTTCGCTATAATAAAATATGGACTGAAGTAATATTGGAAACTGATAAAATAAAACCATAGTATTAATGAGAAAGCAGTCTGCACAAAGTACATATTCCCGCAAGTAAACTTGTATATCGATGTGAAGAACAAGTTATTGAAATATTAAAATATTATATATTATAAGTCTTTCTAATTCTAATTACGTCTTAATATAGTATATCTAATTTACGTCTTAATAATTTAAAAACAGCAGCGTGGTTTTCCAGAAACAACTCAAAAAGCGGTGGTGTAGCTATATTGATAAACAAAGACATTGAGTTTAAAAGACTAGAACATTTAGAAAATATGTCTAAAAAGTTTGTTTTCGAATGTTGTGGGGTAGAATTAATAGCGTACAATATAATTCTAATTTGCATTTATACCCATAAAACGCCAACTTCTACAAACTCGATATTTTTTCAAAAAATGGCAGATATTTTACACAATTTATGTAAAAAGAAACGAAAAAAAATTGTTATATGTGGTGATTGGAATATTGATAAGTTATCAAAAACAAAGGTATTAATTGAATTAGAACAAATATTAGAAAACTGTAATTTGAAAATGAAAATAAATGAACCTACTAGAATTACAAAGAATTCCAAAACATGTCTTGATCAAATAGCAACTAACATTAGAAGTAGTATATCAAGTGTCCACGAATTAGGTTTATCTGATCATAAAGCAGTATTACTCAAGATTCCAATAAAGGAAAGAAAAACCCCAGTCAATAAAGATAGGTTTTGGTATGAATTTCAAAGAGATTATTGTAGCGAAAACCAAGAAAAGTTTATTGATTGTCTCAAAAATCTATCCTTTTCAAATGTTTATGAGAGTAAATTAACTGCTATGGAATCTTTCAATGAATTCTATAATTTGTATAAACTTTTCTATGATCTCTGTTTTCCAACGATTAAAGTTAAAAGATACTCCAAAAGGCAAACTACAAAATGGCTAACTAAGGGGATACACATAAGTTGTAGAAAAAAACGTAAATTACACCTAAGTTGCCGTAATGATCGCAATACATATAAATCTGTATATAAAAAATACTCGTATATTTTAAAGAAATGTATTAATATGTCACAAAAATGTAATAATTTAAGTTATATTAATAAAATGGATAATAAATGTAAAGCAGTGTGGAATGTTATTAATAAATATACTAAGAATTATACTTTAAACTCAATTGATAAAACTTTTACACCTGAAAAAGAATATACAGATCCGCAAGAAATTTGTGATGTTTTTAACCAATATTTTATTAAAAGTGTTTCAGAAAATTGCCCTAAATCTAGTTCTATGAAATTTAATGAAAAAATTGAAAATGTGTCGTCTTCTTTATTTTTAAATCCAGTTACTGAAAATGAAATGATAAAAACTGTGCAATCTCTTAAAAATTCTAAATCTGTCGGATATGACGACATTCGTACTGATATTGTAAAACTAAGTATTTCTGAGATAGTCCAACCTTTTACATATGTGACAAATAAACTTTTAGTAGAGGGTATTTTTCCGGATATTTTGAAGAGATCAATTGTGAAACCACTTCATAAAAAAGGTGCTACTACTATATTGCAAAATTACAGACCTGTGACATTGATACCAATATTTTCAAAAATTCTGGAAAAGATAATGTTTCTTAGGATAAATAATTTCTTTGATAAAAATAATGTAATAAAAGAGGAACAGAATGGATTTCGGAAAAAGAAAAACACCTCATTAGCTACTTTTAAGTTAATACGAACGATAACCAGCTGTCTAAATGATGATATTCCAGTAACCGTTTTGTTTCTCGATATGACAAAGGCCTTCGATTTTGTGTGCCATAAACGTTTACTTTTTAAACTTTACAAAAATGGTATCCGAGGACCGTGTTTGACTTGGATTGAAAGATATCTGACAAATAGAGAACAATGTGTAATAACCCAGAGATATTGTTCTAAAAGTAAATGTTTAGAAAATTATAAGTCATCCTTTAACGTGAATAAATTTGGAGTACCTCAAGGTAGTATATTAGGCCCACTACTTTTTCTTTTATATATTAATGATTTACCTAATAGTATCCCTCATGAATGTATTTTGTTTGCAGACGACACCACAATAGTAGTCAAAGGTGATAAAAATCTAAATCCAAAAGATTATGAAAATAAAATTAATACGGCTTTGTTGGAGGTTATTAAATGGCTTGATGATAATAATTTAAAAATCAACATAGAAAAAACAAAATACATCCAGTTTGGTAGTTATAAGAGAAAACATTCAGAACTCAACATAAATGTCAATGGACAAAGTATAGAAGCAGTAGCACATATAAAATTTTTAGGTATAAGTATAGATTGTTTTTGTAATTGGAAACAACATATATTGGAACTCTGCTCTAAATTAAATAAATTTGTTTTTGCTCTCAGTCGAATCAGTAAAATAGTATCGCAAAATGCTGCTATTACTGCCTACAACGGTTACGTAAATTCATGTTTGCGCTATGGAGTTTTAATCTGGGGTAATTCTGTTGATAGGGACAAGGCATTTGTAATTCAAAAGAAATGTATCCGCGCCATATTTGGCCTAAAACCAATTGATTCGTGCCGATCATACTTCCGAAAATATAATTTGCTTACACTGACTTGTCTCTATATATTCGACATTTGCTTATTTGTATACCACAACAGAAAATTATTTGTTCATAGATATGAAATAACTAATCGCAATTTGCGTTCTGCATACAGAAATAAACTTCATCGGCCAACGACAAAATTAACCCTAGTAAGCAATAACTGTTACCTTATGTGCATTAAAATTTATAATAAGCTACCAGACAATTTTAAAGAACATAAGATACATAAATTTAGAACTTCTGTTAGAGAGTGGTTGGCAAAAAAATGTTTTTACAGCATTCAAGAATATTTAGAATATAAGTAGAATTAGTTATTTAGTATCCTTTGCTATTTTTTTTTTTAAATTATAATGGTGTAAATGCCTGAAAATGTAGAAATAAGTGATTCAGTTTTGTAATTAGCACTAAGACCTGTTTTTGTAACCTTGTTTCTTTACACAATAAATACTTACTTACTTACTTACTTTTGTAATCTGTAAATATCCACGAAAAAATTCAATTTCTCATCTAAGTGACAGTGAAATTCACAATTCCTACGAAGTTTCGACAAGTTCAAATTTATTTCATTCCACTTTGATGTCGCACCGGATTCCGACCGAACCGAAACGTATATAATTATATAGTTCACATCGCAGTTCTGGATTCATTCCAACGGCTAATATCCCATTCTGTTTGTCTTTCGAGGCAATAAAATGACTTTTATGCAAATCATGCGAATTCTATACATTTTTGATGAGCTACCCGCGACGCATCCGCTCCGCTTAATTAATATATTTTTCCAGCATTTTTCCATCAAAACTTTGGAGATTTGTGAACTGACTGATAATGTTCGGATAACTTTTTGGGATAGAAATAAAATAAGAAACGTCTGGTATCGATTAAACTAAGGCTACTATATAAACGTTTAAATGAAACTAAGGCTACCGTCTGGGAATTCGCTCCGTTTAATAATGAAAAAGGCGACGGAACCCCTGGGACTCTCCTTATCGTATACAGGTATACGATTCATGAAATAATTGTTTTAATGGATTACTTTTTTGTGCTTTTAAAAGGTTTTTGTTGCACAGTGTCAGACAGGGCTTAATCAAGTAAGCACCCTGGTGAAATAATTTTAATCAGAATCCAACTCAAGGAGATGTGAAAGTATTGTTCAACCAAACACTTCTGACTTATACCAAAGTAAAAAAATATTATACTTACATACCTAAATTATAAATTAATACTTAGTGTGTATTTAAATATAATAAATATAATATTAAAGAAATTGACATTTAATAATTCATACCGCCATACGATTATAAATTAAAGAAATATTGGGGTTTTTATCCGATCGATGAACAAATGATTTTTATCTGATATAATTGCCTTTTATTTAGGTATACATAGTACTACTTTGAATTCAATACTTACTACGTAATATTTTTACACTGAAATATGTGTATGAAACGTTGTTGAAAAAATTTCAACAGCAGGATCATATAAAATAAAGCTCTTACACCTTGCTTGTTCTTGGTATGTTTCTATAAATAGTACCTATAATTTATACCAAAACTTCGTTTCTTTTTTAATTGCACACATCACATACGATGAGTACCTACTTCTAATTATCACGAGGCAAAGCTTAGAACTTTTTCGCGTGAGCGCACTTGCAAGGTAATCAAAAAATAAAGCAACTTCAATGATCACGCCTAATGACTTTGAATAAGCTTTTGCCGTCTAAAAGTTCCGAACGAAGCTGTATATTTAAAGCTCATTAACAAAGTCTTTTACGCAGCCGTTCTAATAACAAGCTTTGAAATGTTTTTGTTATAATAATTGACTATGTTATAAAATTTTTGTTTTTATGGTACGCTTATTCCGCCAGTAATGCTACGTCGAATAGGAAGCTTTATTTAAATAAATATATATATATATATATATATATATATACATTACTTCTTCTCATTAAAATAAAACTCAATACGATTAAAGGAAGGAAGGAAAACTTTAGTCATCTTTAGTTATCTACATGAAAACTTAATATGTACACGTGTTTTCATCTCTTTAATGTTATTTGGCCTCCGAATTAAAAAAAGTCAAATGGTATTTTTTACATTTATTTTAGAGATAATCTGTTCTGAACATGACTTTTGACATTGAGACTTTGTCCTTTAAAAAACAACTTGCTGAGATTAAATTGAATAATTTTCCCATCGTGTAAAATCTAACTACGTGACATTGGCGGAATTGTGCTTAGACCACAGAGCAAGCCATTCATTAAGAAGAAGAAGAAGAAGAGATTTATATTTGTTATAAAATTGCCTTGCTGCTGATTTAATATTAGAAGAAATAAATCGTTTGAAGTTTTAGTGATTTGTTCCTGATTCGACATGTTCCTTATATAAGTTTATGTCATAACTCAATGGTCGAAAAATCAAACTACAAACTAAAACAATGTTTAGTTAGTATGGAAAGACCAACTTTTTTTGTCGTTTTTCGACCCATAGGTATGTTTCTTTGGCAATTTTTTTTAGTTTCATTGGTACAACACTACCTTTAGTTAATTAAAACGCCTACAAAATAACCGTGTATAAAAGTCGTTAACTTTAATATAATATGAAGCATTTACTTGTTGATAAGTACATTAATTTGAATGTGAAGCTTTTCACATTCATCGATAAAGTTGAAAAAGTACTGATATTATTTAATTTAAATTAATTTTGTTTTGATTTTTGTTTTATCGTAATACAAACAGTGCAAATTTGTATATAAGACTCTTACTATAACTACTTTACTACTAATTGTAAGAATTGTGCTTTTCTATCTTCATGCTAACAAAAAGCTCTTAACAGTGCACTTAAATAAAACAAAAAAAAACATAATTTATAATCCTTTCAATACTGCTCTAAATCTTACCTAATAAATAAGAATCTCAAAAGCATTTTCAATCCATCAGCATCAGTACGAATTTCACCAGACGAGCGAAGTTTACCAAAGTTCCGGAAAACTAACGCGGAAGTAGCGACGACCGGAGCGTCGAACACGAGAGCCGCGGCTGCTCTGACAGGCTGTATGGCAGCGCGCGCCTTTTATGTGAAATTGTGAACCAACCCCCACCTAGGGCACCCTGTCGGACCACCCTCCAGCCAGCCTCCGTATAAACAACACATTTGTCAGCAAAACGCTAGATGGAAGGAGAAAGTGTTGAACGTGGAATAAATAAAGAAGCTTTTTAAATCTGTATTGGCATTGGATAGGTGCAGAAAGGACGTTTAGGGTTTTGTCTTAAACTAGGGTTCCGTAACCTCAAAAGGAAATAAACGGAATCATTATAGGATCACTTTGTTGTCTGTCTGTCTGTCTGTCAAGACCCTTTATCTCGGGAACACGTGGAGGTATCGAGTTGAAATTAAAACCATATACGGTCTACAGTCTCATGAAACTGTAAAAATCTAACTTCTAAGTTACCGTTAAAAAAGATCCGGCCGTTTATGCTGCAAAAACGCATATTTTGACATTCTCAAGTGAATCAAAATTTATAGGGTACTTTCCGTTGACCTAGAACTAAGAAATTTGGCAAGTGATATCGTTTTATTATGATTTAATATTTGAAATAAAACACTTTTAACGGATACTAGCGCGGTTTTATTGAAAGTACTTTGGTAATTAGTTGGTATTTGGTTTGATTTTTGATTTTCCCGACGTTTCGGCACCTTTGCAGTTGCCGTGGTCACGGGGGACTGTCCCCCGTCCCCCGTCCCCCGTGACCACGGCAGCTGCAAAGGTGCCGAAACGTCGGGAAAATCAAAAATCAAACCAAATACCAACTAATTACCAAAGTACTTTCAATAAAAACCGCGCTAGTATCCGTTAAAAGTGTTTTATTTCATGTCTAGTGAGCGCGTAAGCTTGAGAAGTGGATTTAATATTTGTAATTAAATCATAAAAAATAGTCTTTATTTAAAGTACATCATCATCATCATCATATCAGCCGCACGACACCCACTGCTGGGTATAGGCCTCCCCTAAGGATCTCCACGACTATCGGTCCTGCGCTGCCCGCATCCAGCGGCTTCCCGCGACCTTCACCAGATCGTCGGTTCACCTTGTTGGGGGCCTACCCACGGAGCGTCGTCCGGTGCGCGGTCGCCATTCCAGAACCTTTCCGCCCCAACGGCCATCGGTTCTTCTTGCTATGTATCCCGCCCTTTGCCACTTCAGCTGAGCAATCCTTCGAGCGATGTCGGTTACTTTAGTTCTCCTGCGGATCTCTTCGTTTCTGATTCGATCACGCAGGGAAAGTACGTACGTAAAATCTAAAGTACTTACGTATTCAATCATCGAGTTTGTACTGAACCCTCGGTGGGCGAGTCCGATTCACACTTGTCCGGTTGTTTTTATGAATAAGAGTTTGACGCCCGTGTTCTATTGTTCTAAGAGCTTCCGTCAATGGCTACTGTTTGTGGCGTAACCAAAAATGAAAACTGAACTTATTTTAACTTCTTCGATCATGATCGAAGTTTAACTATAGGTACCTACTTACTTACACGTGTATAACGCGGCAAATATATTTAGTTAAAAAAAACAGTTGTGTGCATACCTACTCAATACTCAAATCATTTATTGCATTTCACAGTGTTACAGTAGTTCTTAAATTTTTGTTGTTTGTTTCATTACCAAAAAAAAACTTTGTATTATCATAGCCAAGTGTAAAAGTTTTAACATAGGTATTAGGTATATTAGTCCTGTCATTTCTATAACTTAGCCTTCCCACGCAAGCTTTGTTCGAAACTTCTTTGATAAATTCCAATGATGAATTCGAAATCAGTATGTAGGTCGTATATTTAATTTGCTTATAAACGTTTATTTACTCAAAAAGAAATAAAAATTACATGAAAGGAAATAAAAGAAACAGGAAAATGTTTTCCTAAAGTCACGTCTTGTAAGCTTTTCTTTGAAACAGACCTTGCTTAATATAATTTACCCAATGCTGAATCTTGATTTATTGCGAGCTTCTTGTATTTATGAGTAATTTTAGTAAGAAGGTACTTATCATGATTTGAAAATAGGTTTTATTGATCAATACTGGTTCTCATCGGAAAATCTATTAATAGTGCGTTAGTCAGTCAGTTAGTCAGCAATGAAAGTTGTTTAACGCTTTAGTACTTTGTCATAGCAACTTTTTTAACAGGACGTGTCTCACGGTTGGAAACATTAGTCAAAAAAAGTTAGTATGACAAAGAACTAAAGTGTTAAACAACTTTCGTTGCTGACCGTACCTACTTATTGTTATATTGTGAGTCTGTCAAAAATATCGAAAGTAAAAGACTTAATACTTAATTCACGTTTTGTTATGGAACAGGAAACAATAATACTTTATGATAATTATTTGAGATTTTTTAAACCGGATAAAGGGAAGTGTACTTTACTTACTTATGAAACTTTTGAACTCACTTTGAACCCTTATTATAAAACCGTTATATCATTAATTCTCATAAAAACAAATGAAGTTAATGTAAGCTTTGATTTTGCTACTTCTTTTTGGCACAAGCAACTAAAAACTTACCGCAAAGAAAAGTAGCAATGTTTTACATCCATCTGTCAAATCAGCCGATAGACCATAAACAATTCTAGTTGTTTTCTTTACAAAATGTGCGATTTGCCGTAGCGTAGTATAGAAACATTCGTAGCATTTTGCTACGAGACGCTACGAATAATCCGGGGGTTGTTTACAGTGTTTCTTTACTATAATTACTTTTAGGCTTTCGTCGTGCAATACTTATATTGTTTTTTACCGTCTAATATTCAATTCAATTCAATTCTTTATTGTTTCCATGGTCCATAATAAGTTATCATGAACAATGATTTCTTTAACTTCTGTTACCATACGGTAAAATTAATCACTTATTGTCCAATCTGCCATGCACTAATATCAATAAACCGAAAGACATCGTAAAGGATCATCCAACCTTAAAACATATAGAGCTACACTTGTATCTGTAGGAAAGCGCGTACATAACTCACCTTAAGCCCCTCACTTTCGCTTGCTCACATGACGCTGCTATAAGGCTGAATTCTAACTTTACAACTATTGTAAGCACTGAACACTATTTACAAATCACTTGCGTGTACAGTTTTAGTCACAAATACAGTTTGTTTACAAAAATTATCTGTGCATAAGATATAATATCATGTTGTGTTAGGGCGGGCTCGCAGCGCCGACTAGCGGCGGGCGCGGGAAGCAGCCGGCGGCAGGGCGGGCGGCGGCAGCAGCGACAACGCTCAGAACAGTGTCTCCGACAACTTTCTCTCTCGCACGTATCGGAGTTTAATTGTCGCAAATCTCTATCGCGTTACGCAAAAAGGGCGCTTTTATCAATGACATAGGAAACATAATATCACTACGTACGACGACGTACGGACGGACTCCACGGAGACGGCCCGTAGTGGCCTTGAGTGGGCCCTGATGTTTTCATCCCGCGCGCGTAATAAAGCGCTTAGGGTGGGGACAAGTGACTTTAGCTGAAGGATTTATGAAGGAATCTCTAGAATTAATTCGTCCCGATTGTGGCACTCTCGCTTTTCAAGGGGTGACGAAAGCAGGCCTTGGGTAACATTTGCATAATTTTAATAAAACATTTCTGTAATTGGCTCTACTAGATAAGGGCGCGCCGAGCCGATGTTTGCTTAGGTTATTGTCTTTTGTTAATGCGCGAATAAATACGTACTCCGGAATAATCTCGTTTAAGTTAGTTGATTTGGTGGCGATAAGTATGAAAGTACTTATGTAAATCACCTTTTGGCAACTTAAATCTGGGGGGTTGGTTACGCACCTGGATTGAACGGTTTCTTTACTTTGTAAGAAGTTGTAGTCATTATTATTATTTTATTTGATATCAAAAAATCTGATGATTTTTTTATTACATCTCTTGTTCGGATTTAAGTTAGGTGCTGAATGACGACGTAGCGCTGCGCATGGCCCGTTTGTGGGTCAGTCGTCGCTCGCCTGTATAACTTATTTAACAATTAATTTCAGTGCATATTTTATCACGATATCGATCGGATGTACTCATCAACATCATCTCATTCAAACATTACCATTTTAAAAATAATAACTTTTACGGTATAAAAAGTTAAAGTACGGTAAAAGGTAAAATCAAAGTGACTTTAATTCAAGTAGGGTACCATCTTACTCTAGCTAAACATTTCTTGATACACACCACTCACATCTCCGAACATCTCTTATTATGACGATTCCATTTCTTCCACCATTATAGAATGACTTCTATAGAAGTCACCATAATATCTGCTACCTAGAACCTAACAAAAGACATAGAATAGATAGTCAATTTAAAAAATCAACAATTATAAATAAATTAAGTGCCCTAATAATAAATAACACTTTCCTACTCTCACAGACTCAAAATAAACGTATAATTTGGGTGATATTATGGGAAGAAGGAAGACATCAAAATTGTATTACTAATACAACTCGAGATTTTAAATCTTATAAGGATTTTTAAGGGTTTTGCTTGATGAAAAAAAAAGCAAATATGCTATAAACTTTATAGTACATATAAAGCAATATTTATTTTGAAAATAAAATAAATACAAAATATTTAATGTAACAATTTTATAAGCTATAACGGTAGTTTGTACTTAAAAGATTTTATATTCACAATGATTATACGTTTTTACCTTATATAAAAACGTATAATTATGTGTACCCTTATAATACCCATACCAAAAAAGAAAGTTCTAATATATGTACTCAGTGTTTCCACAGGGAATTTAAAATAATCCTATTTTAAAAAAATATTAATATTTAAGTATATTCCTTTTTAATGAATAATGTTGAGATGAGAACTCTTTTTTATGTAAAAGAACAAAACGAATTTAAGTTTACGTACATTATAATTGGCTACACATAGATTTATACAAGAAGCTGTAATTGTTACAAAAAGAAATCAATGGACAGACAGAATTACAAAAAAGATTAATTTGTGGTGATTTCCATGATTTAGAACTGATAACGTGATAGATAACAGTTCAACTATGAAACTAAAAGAAACGGGTTAAGCTCAGATGTTAGTTGATGAAAGAGAGCTACTTACTCATGAGCGACAACCACAATTTGACAAAATATCGAATAGCAGACAAGACAATAGAAATAGGAATTTCAGATTTAAAATCGGCTTCCTTACTACTTACATTAAACTTATGAGAGTGAAAAAAGTACTAATTATTAGTACTTTATTTTTAAATTTTAAACACAATTTGACTATACATTACAAGCGTATTAACTAGTTATTGTACGATGCCTCTTACTGTATAACACATGAACTAAGCATTGAAAACAGTCATATTATTATTATGTTAATCTAAACTTGACATCTTTGGACAAAAAAAAATATTTTTGCCATATGGTATAAATAAAATCAGTATTAGGCTTAGCAACATAAATCAGAATCTAGTATTGTGTACATTTCTGAAGTAAAATTTGATAAAACAGTCAGTCATAGTCATGACTATAATTAATGTTGTATCAGCTTTTTTCCCTTACTTGCCCACAGTCCCCTAGTCAAAGATCCCCTTGGGGTACCACGAGTAAATATTTTGCCTGTGGAGCTCCCTGAATAACAATCTCCTTACTAAATTTTTATTGTCCATTGTACCCCATACCAAACATTTCAATCAGACATAAGAGATTAGGGGTACCACGGACCATATAATTTTCCCATGGAGGGGTACCATGCTTGTGGTACCTCAAGGGGAACATAGACTGAGGGACCACAGGCAATTAACACTTTTTTCACTTGTTTTACGGCCAAATACTCAAACTAATCTTAAAGTTAAGGCCACACTAAACTCTATGAAACTGACAGCTTTCTTAAATTTAAGGAGACCTTAACCAAAGATCTTAGCTAAGAAACCTTTGAGTATTCGGCCATTATAAGCTTATTACAACTTAAGAATAATGCACAACAGTATAAACCCTCATATTATCTATGTTTGTGAATGTTTTTGCTGTCACATGCTAGCCGATCAACATGGACTCCAGTTTTCCCCCTTCATAGAGGGCTTTCACATCAGAACCGCCACCAACACAGTTGCCATTAATAAATACTTGGGGAACCTGAAAATAGAATAAAAAAAGTAAATTAGTGAAACATCAAGATTAAATAATAAATATAAATATAATAAATAAATAATAAATAAATCATTTATTTCAGGCAACAGAAATATCATTTACAATATTAGGCCCATATAATAAATACCTTACAGACTAACATACATATTACATATTATATCTTAACTACTTATTTATTTACACATATAGAAGGCGGCGACGTGTTACACACCCACTTCCTTTTTTAACCACAACTAGAATAATTTTGATAAGTGTGTGTGCTATTTTGATAAGTATATCAAAAGATTCTGACCACACCACACAGAAATTAAGTACTTACTAATAAAATGTTTAGATTATAATGCGATGATAAGGGTTAAAATGATATTCCCTATTATTGTAAGTAACGCAATGTGGTATAATACTACACCCAACAATAGGTTTCTTTTTTGTGACTAAGATACTAGTGGCTCTAAGTTGGTATCAGTTGGGAAATGCAACAGCTGGACAGACATACTAAAGCATTTCTACCTAAGCTGAAATGGAGACACTTTCCGCTTGCTCGGTCAATAAAAACTACAAAACGTTAAGTAAGACACTGTGATAAAATGTCTCAATGCCCCAAGTATCATAGAATGGCCTCTAAATAAAGGATAATACACTTAACTTGGAGTGAGTATTGAGTATCTGCCTACTAAAGAAACAATTGAAATCTTTAAAAAATTAAACATCACTAAGGACTTGGAGTTTTAAGGATTGTAAATATGACAATGCTAATCACAATGTGGTAGTTATACCTGATTGTTATAAATGATAATTTATTACTATTATTTTATCATATCAACACAAGTATTTTTCTTTGATACCATGACAAAGATAATAATGATAAAATAGGGTACTTACAGTCCTAAACCCAGTGAGATGAGCTAAATTATCCTGAATGCTGTCACCATCGTCTCGTTCATTCAGTTCAATAACTTTGATAGGTTGCTTCATCTTGTTGAAAACCTACAAACCAAGTTAACCAAGCATAAAGTTAAAACAGACCAAGTTGTTGAGGTGGGGGCAAAGTCATTCCGCATCGGTTACCTACAATATTTTTAGAGATAACGAGAAGCTTATAATACAAACGATGTGAAATAGGATATTCAGACAGGGTCACTTTGAAAATGTGACTCATTTTTGTAGAAAAAACATTGCTAAATTATGTTGAAATACGTAGGTAATACAATAACGACTTACTTCCTTGGCCATAGTGCAGTAAGGGCAATAAGATTTGGAGAAAACTACAACTTTGTCTTGCGTTATTGCCGCTTTGATGTATTGTTGGACCTCAGGATTCGCCATTTTCGTAGTTGAACTAAAAATTTTGCTGGCAAGAGCACCCATTAAAAACTGACTGACGGCGGAGCGGAGGAAGTAGAGTTGTTCAAAACGCCTATAAAGCAACAGCACGCTACAGACTATTTGCTATTGATTTCTAGCGCGCTATTAAATACGCTATGTTATAACGCGCTATTTATCAGGAAGCGTGCGGGCGGCTGGCTGGCGCGTTAGATGCAGCGCGTTGGATCTCGTAACACGTTACGTCACACGTCGTTCGTTAGACAGATCGCGCGCTATACAAAAATGTTATTTATTAATACGTCGCATTTTAGTCTTAAATAAAACAAAGCAGTAAACTAATGAACTTTCTTTCATACTTTTCGGGCTTAGAACTGTCTATTATTGAATTATACGATTTCGGAAGAACAAACGTATGTCGGAAAAACAAGTGAAGGTAGGAAAAGTTTGTCTAGTGATCTGTAGTTCCGAAAGAAAGAAAACCGGTGCAAGCGATTTTCGACCTTATTGACATTTGAAATTCGGTTGTTTTTTTTGCCGTATTCTCGTTTACTAACTTAAAGATTCAATAAAAACCGTTATTTTGATAAATGTCAATAGGGTCGAAAATCGCTTGCACTCATTTTTTTTACTTGTGATCATTAGACAATGTTTTCTAGTTAAAAAAAAACCGATGCAAGCGATTTTTGACCTTATTGACATTTAAGATTTGGTTGTTTTTTTGCCGTATTCTCGTTTACTAACTTAAAGATTCAATAAAAACCGTTATTTTGATAAATGCCAATAAGGTCGAAAATCGCTTGCACTCATTTTTTTTTACTTGTGATCATTAGACAGTGTTTTCTAGTTAAAAAAACAAGTGCAAGCGGTTTTCGACCTTATTGACGTTTGAAATTCGGTTGTTTTTCCCATATCTCTCGTTCACTACCTTTGCTTAGCTAAATAGCTTTTACATAATAACTAATTGACTTAGTTGTGTCATAACAGTCCTAATCGAACTAACACAATAATATACGGTCGCGCGCGATATTATACCCAGTTAACAGTAATGTGTCCCAAAAGTCCTAATTTATTTAACAATAACGTCAATAACGTGTTAGATACACAAAGTCACTATGACAAATAAGTTCGCGCGCGATAAGTACCTAGCGCCTAGCGTGCTGCGACTGGCTGCGAGAATAACGTTCATAACGCGACCGATACCAATAGCGCTTACGCGACGACTGCCCGCCCGTGCGCGCCCAACGCGGCCTCTCGTCGCTGCCGGCCAACGCCCCGCTGCTAGTTGCTACTCGTTATATTTCTAGCGTCATAACGACTACTTACATAGCGCGCGATGTGCGCTATGCATAGATAGCGCGCTAGAATATTGCGCTAGACGTTATATTAACCACCTCTAGGAGGAAGGAATTGTCAATTGTCAATTGGTTGAGAAAAAAGTAAAGAGTTGTGTCACTGTCACTGTCAATTTGACAGACAGTGTCAAAGGCCGCGTTCCGAATCACGCTTACAGGGTTACGTTCCGAACCTACGCTCCGAGTGCAACCAAACGCTCTAACGGCGCGGGGCGGGGCCATAGTATGGCGTAGTCGGTGTAGCTGTCAAACTTCCGTGTCAAAGTTCATTCTTAACAAAAATACGTGGTTAAATTGTGAACTGTTGTAGATGTTGTGGTTATTATTTGTAATTTTTACAAAAGATGGCTGAATTTATTGACCTGCACTGCCGTGTGAGTGGTAGATACCTAAAAATAAATTAGATAATATCACCTAGAATCTAGAAGACCCTATACTATAACCTCGATTGTATTAATATCCATTTGTATAAAATGAATAATAACACACAACTAAGTGAGTTATTTAATTTGTATAACAGTAAATTATTTTTTCAATAAACTTGTTCTAAATAAAATTACTCTAGCTTGTATTCACACAAATATAAGATCCCTTATTAAAAACTTTCCTAAACTACTTTATATTATTCATACAATTGCATATATCCTTTAGATATGATAATTGTCAGCGAAGTTGGTATATCAAACTCAATATGTCATTTGTATAATATCCCTGCCTGCCTAGCATGACCGATTTATATCGCGTGATATAGCGTTTTATCACGTTTAACTGTCAATAAGACAAAGGAATTTGACAGTTGAGTGTCGATAAAATGCTATATCACGCGATATAAATCGGTCATGCTAGGCAGGCTGGCTATACAATGCACACACAGCTGCGGTCCAATAAAAAAGGTGGCGGAATTACAATTTATGTTAAAAACTACCATAAATTAAAAAAAACAAAAAACCGACTTCAAAAAACCATAAACTTAATATTCCACTCGAATAGACGGACAGAGTTCGCTTGGCGGCGACACCAAAAGTGACATGAGCTAGTGTTTGTAAATTTTTAAACGTGTGCGTGAATTTTAGAGATGCGCTCAAGTCCATTTTGGGGTTGTCGATAACCATAATGTATAGCTCTGATAAATAAAACACAAACAAGATTTAATCATTGTAATAAAGTAGTAGTATAACTTCAATGAAACATTTAGGTGTCATTATTATCCTCTGAAGAGAACAATTTTATAAAAATAACCTACTTCAGTTCGCTACTTCTTTTGTATAATAGTACATTATGAGACAAATTAGCTTAGGTTGCTCATTGCACACAAGGCTGTGGGTTGCAGCCCGAGCCGCAGGTGAGGGCGTAACTCAGCCGAGTGTGCAATAAGCATAGCAAGAGCTCACGAGTTTCATACGACGATTTTCAACACATTTGCGAGGAAAAATCATCTAACAAAAAACATCTAAAAACATCTAAAAAACATAAACATCAAACAACACAAACAAACAAATCTTCTTCTATTACGAACTAGTGTTTTATATATTATTGCAAGCGTTTGTTATAGCTCGGTTTATGGCCCTAAAAGCCATGTATTAGGGCTCACTTTACGAGCAAGTGTGTTGAAAATATTTTTTATTATTATCAAATTATTCATAATTCACAATATTTTGTTATAAAATATTAAAATATTTGCATTTTATCACTTAAAATTATAATTTTGAAGTAGGCTGTATGCATTCACCTCTTTGTTCGCAAAAAAATCTTGCGTTGGGCGTGTGAAAAAAAAAACCTTCGCGCCTTTTCCCATAATTATCACATATTTTGTTTTTGTCGTATTTGTTGCTGTGTGGTAATTTACTTTGTTTTTTCCTCGCAAATGTGTTGAAAAACGTCGTATGAAACTTGTGAACACTTGCTTATTTTTTTTTTTTTATGCCGAAGGAAAACGCTTTTATGCGCTTCCTCCCCGAAGGTGAGCAGGGAGGGGTATGTGGGACTCGCCAGGAGGGGACCGCAACATTCACCGTTGCGGCTCCCTCCACGACTGCCTCCCGTGATCCCACCCAGCCAAATGGCTCGGTGGTATCTCGGGAGGAGGGAATGCAATGAGCAACCTAAGCTATTTTGTCTCATAATGTACTATTACATACGGTTATCACACCACCTATCATAATATTCGTAGGTACCAAAAAAACAATACAAATGTGCTAAAAATATAAATAACAAAAAAAATCGTAATAAAATACTTACGTTGATTGTACCCTGGGGTGCTGGTGTACCATGTGACATGTCTACTCTTCAACACTGACAACCAGCGGGGGTATCCACGCGTCTCGCTTCCACTCGTAAATACACCCACGAGCAGAATAAAGCGTCTTATAGCAAACGATTTTTTTTTTTTTCACTAATTGTACCCCAGAGTACTTACGGTTCCACAGTTAAAAGCAGCTTTAAATAAAACTATCAGTGTTCACAAAGACAAACAAAGTTATATTGGAAATCATCTACATGAGTATCGATATCGATAATTTTTGATCAATCACTATGTCGTATTTTCTCAAGTTCACGGACATAATATCTTTTTATCTAACACGTAATGTTTAGAAATCAGCTTTTATTTAGAAAATAGACGGTTAATAGCATGATATTAGTCTATCACTTAGTTTGTTTGGGAATATATTCAACTAAAATAAGCAATATGAAAAAGGTAATTGTACAATTATATTTACCTGTGAAATGAGTGTTTATTTGGGATATTGTCGTAAGTAACATTACAATTGAATACAGAACACGACACCATTATTGATTTATATAGTTATAAGAGCCAAATCGACCCGATCGCGATCAAAATCACAAAATAATCAAGTGGACGCTTTTTGACAAGATGATAAAAGACGATAAATGAAGGCAAGCCAGGTTCTGTTGTCATTTTGTTTTTAACTCTTTCTCACACATCGCATAAGCCGTAAGAATCGGTTTCTGACTCGCACCATAGTCCGTCTACTTGAGCGTAGCGAATTTTTAAAGTCTATTTGAAGTCTATGCAAAAAACCTACCTCTAAATAGCAAGAAATAATATTCGTAATAATAAAAACACGTCTATTTGAAGTCGGGTGGGGCTGGAGTCAAATTCCTTGTTTTTATTATAAAAGCCCCACCCGACTTCAATAGACGTGTTTTTATTATTACGAATATAAGTTCTTGTTTTTTGAAGTCGGTTTTTTGTTTTTTTTTTTTTTTAAATTATTGCAATTTTTGCAAATATGTAATCGACTACGTTTCAGAGATCGACTTGCGACCGATCCGTCTGTTTCCATGCCAGATTCATTGTTTGAGCCAATTGTAACAAAATTAGTAGCCGGTGGGACAAAACCCCCCGGCTCAGGGGGATCTTTCATGCAAAGAAATTAGCTAAATTTTGACTTACCAAAGCTGGGGTATAAATAAACTAGTGGCTCTGTGAGCTGTAGACCTCGCGAGTCAATGTTCACCCTTTAAAGGGCCGTACAACGTCAAATTCACATAATTTCACACAGTGCCGGATTAAAATACGTTCTTTTAAATATCTCCGCCATTTTGAAAAATATCGAAAAACTGTCTCGACAAAAAAAATCTACATAGGTAATTATCAAATCTATTCACAAAACTTCATGGAAATCGGTTGAGAAATGCGACCTGTGGAGGAGAACAGACAGCGCCGGAAAGCGGGACTGAAATATGGTTTTTATACATATCTCCGAAAATAAAAATAAAAACAAAAAACGGGCTAGACAAAAAAATATGTTTGAACCTAGTCATAAAATTTTACGAGAATCGGCTGAGAAATGCTATCTGTAGAAGAGAAAAGACCGCGCTGGAAAGCTGGACTGGAATATGTTTTTTTACATATCTTCACCAATTAGAAAAATTTAAAAAAACTGGCGTGACAAAAAAATTATATGTTATTTTCAAACCTGCTTACAAAATGTCACGTGGATCGGTTGAGAAATGCGACCTGTAGAGAAGAACAGATAGCGCTGGAAAACTGGACTGAAATCTGTTTTTAACATATCTCCGCCATTTTGAAAAAAAAACAAAAAATTGGCTTAACAATTTTTTTTCATATTATTTTCAAACCTGCTCACAAAATTTCACGAGAATCGGTTGAGAAATGCGACCTGTAGAGGAGAACAGACAGCGCTGGAAAGCCGGGCTGAAATCTGTTTTTTTTAACATTTCTCCGCCATTTCGGAAAATTTCAAAAAACTGGCTTGACAAAAAATAATTATATCATTTTCAAACCTGCTTACAAAATTTCACGTGAATCGGTTGAGAAATGCGACATATAGAGAAGAACAGGCAGAGCTGGAAAGCGACCTGAACTCTGTTTTTTTAACATTTTTCCGCCGTTTTGAAAAATTTCAAAAAACTGGATCGACAAAAAAATTCTATATAAATTTCGAACCTGCTCACAAAATTTCACGAGAATCGGTTGAGAAATGCGACCTGTAGGTTTGAACAGACAGCCGGACATACGAAATAATTTTGGCCCACGCTGAAGCAGAGACGCTTCGCTCGCACTTCATGCTCGCTCGGTCAATAATAAATACACTTTAAATACAAGATAAGAAAGAACAAACCAATCAACTGATCACTATATAAGAAAGAAAATTTATAAAAATTAAAAGAGCTCAGAAAACACGTCCGCGAAGTTTAACGTTTCCCGCGCTTTTTCGATGGGTCCTTTTTTTCTTTTGGGTATAGATTTGAATTTTTTTATCGTTAAATTTGAACTCTCCTTCAAATTATTTTCTGTTCAGCATCAATAAAATAAGGTAAGTAAGAAGAAGGTAAGAAGTATTTTCGTACAAAATAATTTAATTTATGAATTGAAAAAACCAACTTTCTAAGATTTGTACTGTTTTATTAAGTTATCCAATGTAAGTACCTACTTAACTGTACGTTACAAACAATGCGATTAATTTGACTTTTTTGTACTTACAACAGAAGTGACTAACTTCAGAGCGCTTGCGGCACAGAATATAATGGGCGGTTTTCCACTTACCGGCACGGCGACGGGACGGCGACGGCGACGGCCCGGCGACGGCTGCCGTGGCAGCATAAATGTATGAGTTTATATGGCACGCTTTTCCACTTACCGGCACGGCGACGGGACGGCGACGGCACGGCCCGTTGACCCTGTTTTGTATACGTACGTAGCCGTGTGCGTGCGTGTGTGCGCGCGCGGGGCAGGGTTCAGCCTGTACAGTCGCGAACGCAACCTTATTGTTGACAAGCTTACATTTGAGGTCGTATGCACTTATTTTGTATGAAATGAACTACAAACATAAGTTTGATATTGTTTTTTTATATGATATAAATTACAAATTACCATATTTAATTTTTTTATACTTACAGCATATTACAAGATATTCTTATTATTTATACCACAACATAAAAGTCATTTGTACGTAGGTACATTATTGTAATAGTTAGGTTAATTGATAAATTCCAAATATAATAAAAATTGGTAATAATTATTAGTACCTATATAGTTTCAACTGTAGATTTACAGTTTTTTCGATATCTTTTTTTCTTTATTGTGCTAGCGCCATCTATTCTATTCGCTGCATAAGCCATACCAACACAGTTTTGGCAAACTCTACGGTACGGCATACGTAATATTCAAATTCAACTGATTGCACAGATGGCGTTAGTGGATAAACTGTTTTTCGATCGGTGCGTTCAGTCGAAAACTGTTTTTGAAAAAATTTAGTATCCTTCTTTTGGATTGTTTCACATAAATTCTCCAACAGATAATTAAATGTTTCTTGAGTCATTCGAAAATAGTTAAAGAATTGCTTATTGTTCATTTTTAGTTTATCAAATAAAGTATAGTAAGAACCCTTTAAATACCTAACTTTAATAAGTGGATCGACCCAAAAATTTACTTTTCTACGTTGTAGATATTTTCTCCTTAAATGTAAAAGGTAGAGCAAATAAATAGTACGACGACTAGACGAGGACATTTTTAAGTCTTGTAAAATTGGCGTGCGTGTCTGTACTGAGCGTAGCCCGCGCCGTCGCCGTCGCCGTGCCGTCGCCGTCTAGTGGAAAAACGGAGCGCCGGCCCGTCGCCGTCGCCGTCCCGTCGCCGTGCCGGTAAGTGGAAAACCGCCCAATAATTGCTTGCGGATGCGGTACAAATCGATGTAGGTACAGTCGAGTTCATCAATATATAAGGTGGTACCAAATGATCTAATGATACTTAAACAGGTGATAGTGTTGCTTAAACTGAACATCTTTCTCCAAGGAACATAGGTCGAAAAACGAATTTTTTTTTCGCCTTACCATAGTAAGTCAGTCAGCTGACCGATACATTTTGTATGGGAGTATGAAATTTTTTTTTCGTTTTTCGACCTACGTTCCTTGGAGAAAGTTATTCAGTTTAAGCAACACTATCACCTGTTTAAGTATCATCAGATCATTTGGTACCACCTTATATGTTGGCACTTTTGAAAGCTCATCAATCTTTATGGCTTTATAATAAAGGTCAACAGCCTGTCAAAAATGCCAACATATTAATGAACTCGACTGTACCTATGTATTTACAGCAAAAACTTATTTATACTAGCGTAACAGATATTTTAAGTGGGCAGCGCACCATACATGTTCTCGATAAAAGTTGCCGCGAATCACCAATCAGTCAAATTATCATTAATCAACAATCAATTTAATCGCATTGTAATGCAACTCTAAAAGGGAATGGTATAAAAATAAAAGTAGTCTTATAGGTAGGTAAGGTACCTACCTAACCTATACTTTACAAAAAATCAATAAACAAGTTCTCAAAACACAGACTATCGTTTTTGAATTTTTAACAAGTGACCGTTTATGGGGAACAGAAGCATTTCTATCTTGAGTCTTTGTATGTCTTCGGCGAATATCTTGTAACTCCTAATTACTGATGAGATTATGCTTTTCATTATTAGCATGCCGAAGTGGCGACCTGTAAAGAAATGATTCAAGTTACTACCCTTACTAGTATCAATGGGGTTGGTAAACTTTTTCGAAGAGAATGGTTTTATAAATTTTTTTGATAGCACAAGTTTGAAGAATAAAGAAAATAATATTATGATTTTTTTATTTTACCTTGTTAACCAAATATATTTTTTTATATTATTATCGCGATAAAATATCAAACATACGGCTGAACACGAAGTTCCTTTGCATTTACTGATTTAAAAAACTGATTGACAGATATTTGACAGACAGTGACAAATCATGACCTTTGTTTTTTTTTGTTTTGAGCAACAACATAGAAAGTCTTTGGAGCAAAGGCATTACCTACGCATACAGCCGTAATAGTGATTTATTGTACTATGCTGTAAATTAAAATTTTAAATTTTTATTTAAATTAAAATGAAGCATTATAAAAATTCCGCAATTGGTTATTTCTGACTCCAAACCCAAAAGCTACCAGAAAATATATTATTATAATTCACAATAGTTTTGGAAAAGTTGACTAACCCAATTCTGTGCTAGCTAGGATAGTTACAGATACCGGCACGGCACAGAACTGGCAAGACAAAGATGAGATAAAAGTTGCGCCGACTTTAGTGTTTGTAGCTGCTGCGCATCTTTTGCCGCATGTTTCTCTTGCCAAGTTAGGCACCGAACAGCCGTCCACTACTAGCGCCGCCAACTCATTCATTTAGGTACACTTAGATAACTATCTAAAAAAAGGAAACGATCATGCCCTTTTAAATAGGTACTTAAGTCTTTGATATTTTTTGAATAATTCTTCAATACTTTTGATTATTTGTACCTTTTAATTACCTAGTTTTAAACATTATCGCATGAACACAACACTAACAACGACTATAGTAATAAATTGAATCTGAAAAGCACAGCACAGAACAATTGTGCTGAAAAGTACCTGTATCTATGTACCTAGTATGCGTAACGGTAAACTATAGGGTAGGTACCTATGAATGTTTGTGCGATTAATTAGTGGCTAGAGTACGTCCTTCTATAAGATTCAAAACAAACGAACCACCTTGAATTCAAAATTCAAATCAAATGGAACCCATTTGTATGATTGATTCAGTTCAGTGTGAGACGTACCAATACAGTTTCTTGAGCCGTAACTGAACGGTATGAAAGCGGCCGGATGTCGGTTGGCCGCCCTTTCCGGAAGGAACCGGTCGGGGTCGAATAGTTCCGCGTCCGGTCCCCACACCGCCTTGGAGCGGTGGATAGCGAACGAACCGACCACTGCCCCGGTACCGGCCGGTATGGTCACCCCGCAACCAGCTGTTTTTGGTGTATGTAAACGTGGGGACAAACAAATATACATAAGTAAACAATAGAGCAAATAGATAATGCGTTTTTACAAACAGCTAAAAGTTTCAAGGCGGTAGGTAGGTACTATAGGTACCTAATTATAAAAAAGCTTTTGACAAAGTGAATTGGAATGGAAGTGAACTACTTATAATAAACATTTTTCAATAGACAGTATTAGACAATGGAGACAAGAGAGTAAAATTTGCGAAACTAAAATCAAGTTTTACAATAATAGGAATAAAATTGCAGAGGAGAAAAGAATAACTAAGGCCAGGAAAGGAGTTCGACAGGGGTGTCCACTTTGACCGTTTATTTTTAATATCTAAATATCGTTGTCATTTGTTTCGTGGATGATATTGCATTTATTATTATGATGGCGGAAAGGGCAAAGCAACTATGGATAATATTTTCATCAAGACCTACCCACCCCAATAGTGGCTCAAAATGGCTGATGATAGTAATGATAATGCGGATTCATGCACTCACGTAAATAGGTATCTTTGTCAACATTCCGCGCGATGATGGGCACGACAGTGTAAAGGCGCATGCTCTCTTTAATCACCCTCTCGAGGTATTGCATCTTCTGAAGGTCGTCTTTAGTGGCTCCACGCTTCGAAGTCCCGAAAATTGTTTCTAGCCTATCAATGACATTTAAAAAGATTTTAATGTTAACTTACGGTAAGACAGTGAACTCCACAGTTATTTTCATTCCATGTGAACAAAAATGAAAGCTAAATCTTGTTGCTACTGCATGTGAGTTATCGGCTGAAAAATACCTTTATAGGTATGTCCTAGGCACTTTTTATTATTTAGATATATGTAGTATATTCTATTATTTGCTTTGTATCTGTGTAAGTTTATTAGGTTATAATTATAGTAGAATTATATTATTTTAATGTGTATGTTACTGGCACACTGCCCTTCACATATCTCTCCAGCTATCCAAAGTATTAAAGGTTGTCTGGAAGAGATCGCTCTTAGCGATAAGGCCGCCTTTGCTCACCATAGTTTTAAGTTTTATGTTATTGTATTTTCTGTAATGTGTGTGTGCAATAAAGTGTTTATCTATCTATCTATCTAGGGTTTAAATCAGTAATCCTCATCCGTCATTTCCTTTCAGTTGATGTTACTTATAAAGAAGACAATATTACCGCGTGTTTGTCTCAGTCTTAAAATATCGAATGCAAGAAATAAACATGCTATACCTATCATATCAACCAAGTGAACTTTGAATAAGGCACTGTACTCACTCTTGGTAAGCCTTCTCCTGGGCACCTTGATGCACGCCTAGCAATACCAGCGTATACGCGATGACCAGCGCCGTGGTGTCATTGCCAGCTACAGTGATAGAGTCGATGTGCTCGCGCAGCTGCTCATCCGTGAACTCGATCTCCCGCCCGAACAGCAGATCGAGGCTTGGTCGAAGCTTACCTTGGAAATATAAATGGTTTGAATTGGTTGGTTGGTTGGTTGGTTGGATATAATCTAGATAAGATAACAAGAAATACTAGATAAAAGTAGGCATAGACTGGCTGGACCTGGACTGGAGCCCTGGAGCACACCAAATCTAATGAGTTGAAGTTGAAAAGACCGCGGTGAGGTTTATTTATTCTTATGGTGTGGTGAATGGTGATTCTAATATTACCGCCGATCAGAGGGGTATAGAATCAAAGACAGCTAAGTGCATAAATGTCAAATTGTCAGGAAACGACTTTTACGTTTGCCTCAGTAGTCACGTGGTTCACTTTTGTATGGGCCTTAGCTGCCTTTGAACCCAACTTCATTATTTAGACGCAATTTAAAGGGCTTTAGCTATTTTTGTTTCTAAAATAAAAGAAGTAAATAATTAGAACTGAAAATTCCCTAGATGGCGTGATACTCATCAGTTCATTTTCGTAATTTATGTCACTTAGCTGTCTACTTATACCCCTCTCTGCAAGTTGCTGCCGTATCTTCTTGAAGTTAAGTAGAAGTCAATTTAGTATTGAGTTAAGTAGAAGTCAATTTAGTATTGAGTTAAGTAGAAGTTTTAAATTATTTGTTTTGTAGGTAGGTAGGTACTTACCTAATAATTAGTCTAGTAGTCGATATTATTTTATTTCATTCGTTGGTTCAACAACATAATTTTCATTCATTCGTAGAAATCGTTGTTTGAATTTTAAGTAACAAATTGTTGTGAGAGACTTCGAACACACAGCACTCTGTTTGCTCCCCAAACAGAACTTTACCGCCAAATATTAGAATAGTATGTTGCCTACCCGATGACCTCATCAGTTCACCGAGGTCTCCGAATGATACGAGATTTTTGGTCACGTGCGAAAAATTATTACAATGAGCAAATATTCCGATATTTGCAAACGTTTACGATTTCGTCGTCCGCGTTTTTGTTATTCTATTGTTTGGTTCATTATTTTAGTTGCTTACACGCACACTTGATTTATAGTCGTACATATTTTTGAAATTAATTATATTCAGGACAGTTTTTTTTGTTGCAGAGCTTCTCCCATGTTTTTTTGTCAAAACACATAAAGTTATTTTGATCTTTTAAGTCAGCATATATAAGCTCTATTTTACAACAATTAAAAAAAATAGTACCTATGCAAAAATACATTCTTTTTATTTTAGAAGACATTTGCTCACGGGGACTTAACTTTTCTTGAAAAAAGTATGAAGATCGCATCACTCGGTGTGGTGCTAGTATAGTAGCCACTCTATCGATAATATATATTACACTTAATATTATGTCATGCCATATTTTTGATAAGAAACACATTTCCAAAAAGAACATTATTGCGTGAACTCAAATCAAAGTCTAGTTTCGGTATTGACGAACTGCCGTCTTCTCTAATTAAAAAATGTGCAATTGAACTTGTTCCACCATTATCTTTAATCATCAATCAATCTTTTTCCGAGGGAATATTCCCACAGCAACTAAAAACTGCTATAATAAAACCCATACATAAAAGAGACGAAAAAACTGACCCAAACAATTATCGCCCTATCGCACTTCTACCAATACTTTCAAAAATTTTTGAGAGAGCCATGTTCAAACGGCTGTATTCTTTTTGTGAAGCAAACAATATATTCGATAATGCTCAAAATGGCTTTAGAAAAAACCGTTCAACAATCTTAGCCACATATAAATATATTAATGAAATTTTAAATACATTGAATAATAAAAAATACGCTATAGGGATTCTCTTCGACATGACGAAAGCTTACGAAAAAATTAAATATGACATACTTTTAAATAAACTTTATAATATAGGCGTTCGTGGCGTGGCACATAAGTGGTTTACTTCTTTTCTCAGTAACCGTTCACAGTACGTCCAAATTGAAAATGTTGATGAGAAATCGCGAGTCATTTCCTATGTTCAGTCGAGGGCTAAACCGGTGCAGGACTCCATACCCCAGGGATCAGTCCTTGGATGTGCCCTCTTCTTGATATATATCAATGACCTTCCTAAAGCCATTAATGAGACTTGTGTGATGTTTGCTGATGACTTCTCCCTTGTGTTTCCATATAATAATGATACCGATCTCAATGATAAAATTAATAATATTATAAATAAAATTGTAAATTGGTTAAATGATCATAATTTAGAAGTAAATTTCAACAAAACTAAACTAATGCAATTTAGGCCAATACAAAAAAAAGAACTAGACATTAACTTTACTTATAATCAAATTAAAATAGAATGCGTTCCTATTTTTTCTTTTTTAGGTATAAATATCGATTCAAACATTAATTGGAAATCACACATTCTAAAAATTAAAAAAAAAATATCACAATTTATATACGCGCTAAGAGAATTAAAAAAATCTACAAATTTAAAAACCGCAGTGGCTGCTTACTATGCTTATGCGCATGCATGGTTGAACTACGGGGTCATATTATGGGGTAATAGTGTAGATGCGAAAGATCTTTTAATCTCACAAAAGAAATGTATACGAGTACTAGCAAATATAAAACAAACCGATAGCTGCAAACCACATTTTAAAAATTTAAAAATTTTAACATTACCTTGCTTATACATTTTAGAAATGTGCAAGTTTGTTAGGAAACATCCAAATCTTTATATTAAAACTATAGACGCGCCTCGTCACAATGTCCCGCGATATAAAAATAATCTTGTGCAAATTACATCTAATTTAACTTTACATAGTTCGGGTCCTTACCCGATGTCAATAAAAATTTATAATAAATTACCAGAAAATCTAAAAGCCGAACCAAAAATCAATAAGTTCATTAATTCAATAAAACAACTGTTACTAACTAAATGTTATTATTCTGTTAACGAATATTTTAATGATAGGAATATTTAAATGTCTGCCCCTCTCTTCCACATTGCTATGCCTGTCAAGGTGCATGCGATAATTAGTTACTTTAAGATCTAGTAGTTAAGTCGCATGTAGTGCAAATGTATAAATAAAGAAATAAAGAAATAAAGAAAGTGCGTCACAAATAAACAAATAGCGGATACAATGTTAGTACCGATATATCAAAAACATCGAGGTTACCTACCTAGTCGGTAATCCACAAACAAAAAGTCAAGGCTTAAAAAAGTTAGTATAAATATTGATCCAATGATATTGTTCGGATGTGGAACTTTGAAAGTCTTTTATACTCATGTTTAAGGTTCAAAATCAAGTAAGTCGATCAACGAAAATTGTCAGAACATCGAGATTCTTTTTTGTAATACCTAGGCCTTCTGTTATGAACGAGGCCAGATACTTACCGGTACCAGTCGGCTCATCACTATTTCTGAATTCCGTTTTCTTTCTTTCATACTCGACGCGTTTCTTTTTGACCACCTGTAAATTAAATACACGATCAACGCCGCGTGGCATAAACTAATAACACCTTCTTCTACTGAAAATGACGTAAGTAAATCTATTTGACAATAAGAACAAAAACAATGAATAACTTTGTATGAATGCAAAAGTAAAATTTTAATTCAAACAAGCCATTCAAGTAGTTACTCGTGGAAGGAGACAATTAGTTTTTTCGTTGTCAGGCGGATTGACGTCATTTTTAGTAGAAGAAAATTTAGTCAAATGGCGTGGGAATGTGAAATGAAAAGTGAAATTGAGGCCTAAATAAAGCCCTAGTAGGGGTAGGGCAGGGCCTATAGTCTCAATTTCACTTTATCTTTTCTAATGGTATTATAAAAGCAAGAAAAAAGGGTCCAGTTTTTATGACATTAATACATTAAACTTTATTTTACAGTATGACCTTAGAATCTGTCAGTTTACTCCAGTGAATTAATAATATGACTTTAGATGTTTTTTTTTTCAATTCAGTTATTTTTTTTATGGTGGAGATTTTTTATTAATAATATAAACCTTTATTAACTGTTCAAATGTACATTACATAAGTTACCGGAATCCCCTTTTAAGGATATGGGGGAATACGTAAAAAAATATTTCAACATTTTTATTCAGTCGCGAGGTCTAAAGTTTACAGAGCCACTAGTTTATAGTAAAGTACCATGGGCTCCCAAACCCACGTGAAATTCTCAATCAATAAAAAATCTATAACCAATAAAAACACCTTTAGTTCAACAAACAAAGTACTAAACATGTCGTCAAATATTAGCATTAGACCTATGTTAATATTTGGCGACATGTTTAGGACCTATGCCAATGTCTATCCTTCATGCGCACGATTGTTCTGTCGCAGATGCATTTTAAATCGGCCATTTTACGAAACCGCTAACGGTAATTTTTTTGTTTGATTTGGGGCGAAGCGACTTTGATGGATATGATACGTTAACGTTTTTTTCGAATGATTAATAGATAAGACTATAGTCATTATTACCGTAATTGAACATCAAAGCAAAAAGCACCGAAGTACTTATTTTATTAGATCACGAGTCTTTTTTCTCTACTTATATCAGAATCTCCAAAATATGCAGCTATTGGCTTTTGGCTTATAAAATAAAAATTAACCAATACAGATGATGTAACATCCTCAACGTCATAATAGTTTGCTTCTTTCAACTCAACAATTTAGTATTGACTTATTAGGTTATAACATTTATATATTAGGATTTTTGGAATGGAACCTATGAAACATTGTTGCAGTTGTTTACCTCATCTGTGAACTTGTGAGTGAGATCAATGTTGTCCTTCTGCTGTTTGGCGTACGGCGTGAGGTTGAACAGGCAGTCGGGTTGGAGCCACACCTTGAAGAGGCGCATGTTCAGGATCGTCATGACGGTGTGGCGCGCGCGCATGTACGGCGTGTCCGGAGTGTGCTGTACGTCCATACGCTCGCCCATCGCCGTCTCTGAGGAGACATCGATGAGCATTTATTAAATTGCGATTCGTCAAATTTTTCGTTAATGCCATTGTTGAAGGAGTTGTCAATCGCTTCGGGGTTGGCAACGCAAAGCTAATCGCAGATGGCGCTAGCGGGGATCTAACCGCTATCAATACTTTGATTGGTTAAAATATGTCACAAATGACATTTGATATTTGAAACAACCAATCAAACTATTTTAGTACAAACGCTTGTGGCGCCATTAGTTCCTCAGTTTGCATCCCCAAACGATAAATTTTCGCATCAATGAGGATGAGGAGTGAGCGTCATTGAGGTAAAAATTTACAATCGCACTGCTTACGTCAGGTTCTTTTTGTATTGTACCAGAGTTAATTAGTCTATTGGCCAATGGGGTGAAAGTGATTGCTGCACTAGCAAAAATATGATTTCCAGAAGACCAGAGAATACAAGATAAATTATGTGGTCTGGTGACTGATTTTTGCAAAGTGTCATAATTATGATAGAGAAGCACCATCAATAGAATTCGTAAACAATGTGCATAGGTACCTAATTATGATAAATTAAGAATTAACCTTTAGATTTTAGCAAGATAGGTAAGGAGTAAGGTACCGTGTACATATTGCGTACGTTTTGTTATACTTTATGGATTTTTGTATTATAAATAATTTATTTATATAAGTAATACAAACTCACCAAAAACTATATCCAGTGTACAAGCAGTGATGTACTTGAGTACATCGAACTCCCTCTTGTCCGTTTGCTCGCACAGTCTCTCCACCAGGACTCCCGATTGTTCCCCAATCACTCCCAAATACTCTTCCACGACTTTACTGTGGAATACGGGCAGGAGGACTTTTCTGTGCGCCTTCCATAGACCGACTGAAAATAACCCATTTAATTTTTTCTTACAACTACCTAATAACTCTCAAAGCTAAATTGGTTCTTTCTTTATATTTTACTGTAGGTAGTACTTAATAATATTATCAGTTATATTTCCTTCTTACTTACTTACCTACATTAATCTGAATAATCCTTAGTCTATGGCATCCACATCCATTGGTTGAATGCATAGGTAAATTAAATTATTAAAAGTGGGCGGTTATGATCATAATTCCAAATTATAACAAATAACTGAAGCATCTTTATTATCAATAGAAAATATGAAAGTGTCTGTGTGTGAGAAAAATCGGCAATTTCATATTTTAACCCCTAGTTTTAAAAAAAATACCAAAAATATTTTTTAATTATTTCAAATTAAATAAAAAAAACTAACCTGGGGCTATAAATAAACCATGTCCTAGCCAGGGGCGCAAAAATCGGTACACCACATCTTTGTCCAGGCAATTTTCCAGGATAACTTGGGCATCTTCTGGATTCCCTATAGCTAAAATAAACAAACTTCAAATAAATCTTATCATAACATAATACAAGCACCTACGTATTTATTTTATTCTATTCGACTATTATTCATCAAAAAATCCATTGACATTGTAACAATTAGAAAAAAAAGAATTAAAAGAATAGAACAACGTAAAAAATATCTTTCATAAAGTGAAGTCCATGTTTATTTTCAAGACGATGGTTATGTCTGAGCTTCGTAATATCTTAAAGAAACATAATAACTTACCAACATACAACTTAGGACCAAGCCAGATTTTGACGCATCCATTGTGCCGAATCGCCATGTCAGCTAAATCCTGAATGTTTTTCAGAATTTCTGTAAAACCCCTAACACTATTAGTACTTATAAAAAAAATTAAGATAAGAAAAAGAGTCTCCCTGCTCCAAATTTATTCCCCGCTCTGCTCCAATGTTAGTATTTTCAAAAATGTTACTATTTTACGCACCTGTCCTTTCTAGGCTACGATTACCTACTTTGCGATCAATTTCTTTTGAATTCTACATGTGGTAGCTTGTCAATAGCTTTTAGTTATATATATTTGTTGTTATCTGTATGTTTATAAGCTGTTAGCCATCCATAAACGATAAATAAAATAAATAAAATAAAAATGCTTCCAGGATGTTAGATAAGAGTTTATTACGAGTTATTTGGCGTATGTTTCATAAGAATTCATTTAGTGGTTTTCTTCCTGCAAGAGCCCAAACTTAGTATGTTTGGAAAATGATTTTCTGTTTGTTTTAAAACCAGCCCTTTCATTCGATATCCAACACGATGGGTTTTGAAAAAAAAACCATACAAAAAAAGATGGCATTATAACTCCCTACCATACAAAAATTCAAATGGCTCCCCTTCTTAAAATGATCTAAGGGTTCAGAAGGTTCACCCTGCCAAAGGATATCCCTCGATCACAAAACGCCGTATATTGAACTTTTATGTCGTGGGCAAATGCTAATTAAAGTCCATTCACAGAAAAACATGCTCGCAATGAAAATAGACATATTTACAAAAATCACGCAAATAATTAAATAATATATAAAAATAATAATTACGCACGAACGCGTCTTACTTTTTTGTGGCTTTATCAATTTATTTCCGATTTTAACTGGCTCTGGTTGTTTAATTTATCTGAGCTGCGGTTTTTTTATTATTCTAGAAGCGCTACTATGGAAGAGCGGCATTATCTTTTATCAAAAAACAATAACTTTATGACATCAAGTTTATGTAGGTATCCTTTCGTTGAAACATTTTTGGTGTTGCATACCACGCAATGTAACGCACGTAACGCAACAGACCGCGCCTGCGATTGCGTACGCGTGCGTACGAGTTGAAAGGCCGCGTTTAGATACATTGAGTGATGTGATGACGTTTTGAAGCGATTGTTTGTTAAGAAATACTTACAATTTTGATAATGTTTCATGGGACAAAAATAATGGATAATTACGTATAAACTTAGTTTTCATTTAAAACTATTGATTTTCCAGGTATAGTCCCAAAGACAAAAATGATCCTGATGATGGGCGGAATGCGTGGACTTCGGGTTTGTTGAGGGTTTTTTTACACTTCTTATATAACAACTTACGTTCAGTGTCCCCAAGGAAGAGCGTCGCATTCCCAATAAGCGGTAGACCGGGCGGAGCGGGCAGCGACGCTGTCAGCTTGTCCATGCGCCGCGCGTGGCTCGCCCAGTACACCCAGTATGCCGCGGCGAGGCACAATAATGCCACAAGAATTATCATACTGCACCCTTAAACAGTTTGAACATTCAAAATCTCCAAACAGGTATATGCTACGAAACGAAATGCTACGAGAATTATCATGCCGCTCTTCCGAATATTAATTTTACACCAATGATGGAATGGGACTTCCCTTTATGTGCGGAGCTAGGTTTTTTTTTTTCATTTGAATTTTATGCGAAATAAGTGGAAAATACAGCTCTTGACGAGTCTCTTGTTACTGTAGCTCTATAATTTTAAATAGGAATGTCTGACAACAGCTACCTAGGTACTTCTAACAAGGAAATGAAACATAATGGGAAATAACTACGAGTACCTTTTAGTACTATACACAAATAACAAAGTGTGTAAGAGCTTCTCAGTTTTTGCACTACCTATATAATTATAGGTACCTTACTACCTACTAGTTTTCATTTCACAGTTCTTCGCCGACCTAGCGGAAAATTTACATTTTTTAGTTGAACTTTAACGATCTTTGTAAACCATTTAAAATTTGTTCGATAAAACAATAGATAATAGTAGCTACAAATGTTTGTAAACTAGAGGTAGGTACAACCCGTACAACGTCTTGTCCGTAAAATTGGAAAAGCAAATTTGAAGGAGCTAATTAACTTCATACGACAACACATCTAAATCTGGTGAAGCATTTGGAAGATTACATTTTTCTGTAATTTTTTCTTTGTTTATCCTAAAAAGTATGTGATCATCCTACAAGCATACCCGGATTCAAAAAGTTTTATAACAATGGATTTTTTAATAATCTTTCGTAGCTGATAGTTTTTTGTAACACTTACATTACACGACATCGACTTGCGTTTAAATTTAGTTATTGTTTTTCCTATATGTGAAAACTTGTAATTGGCTTTACTCTAATTACATACTAATGATATACTAAAATCTGTAGTAGCTGTAAGTTTCCCTCGAAAAATAAAAATAAAAAATAAAATAAAAAAGTGTTTCATTTCTTTGAAAGAGTTTACCGATCCAGCACTAATAATTTTAACAGAAGTTATAACGTTATCAGCAATACAATATCGTATGTAGGAAACAGCTCACCAATAAAACTACCAAAAACATGTTAACCCTTTGTCTATCATTTTAGCCTAGACAGATTACTTCGAATAATAACAACTAGAAGCCGAGTACTTGTAAGTATGTATACCTAGTGAGGGAAAAAACTGATCCAAAATGACTCACTTTTCGTAACCAAATAATCCAATAAAATACGAGTAGTAACTAATCCCGTAAAGGCAGGGAAATTGAAACGTTTTCGTTCTTATAAGTAGGTACGATTGGTAACGTATGAAGGGTAAAAATCTGAATGCTCAGTTTTATCACGGTTTATTGTCTCACTTTTGACAGTGCGCTTTGTATGGAATTATCATTCCAGGTTGTTATTATTCCAAGAGAGATAAAACTTTTAAAATTTAACATTTTCCTCTTTATATCAGAAATACTTATCTAACATTGTTTGCTACTGATTAATATTTACCGTCAAAAACCACACGACAAATTAATCATGAAATAAAACTCACTTTTGTAAAACTGTCACTGTATTATTGCGAATTCAATTAAATTGGCGGTGAATTACACTACCAATGACGCGTACGCACAATTCCAGCCTTTTCCCAATACTTCGTTGTGATTCTCAACGATGTCAGATGTCAACCTGAGAGAGACATGATGTTTGCTCTAGTCTAGTGTGAAGGTGTTCAAATATTTAATATCACATATTCATTACTCGAATAATCAAATAGCCTTGTTAAAGCGTCTCACAAATTATAAGCAACTAGCGGCCACCCGTCATTTCCGTAGTGTGGATAATTATTTTTCTAACCCTCCAGAAGATCATTGTTTCTGAATGAAAGGTACCTTCTTGGTATGTTCTCTGCACCCCTGCAAAGATGTACCTATGCAAATTTTCAAACGGTCAGTTGAGTAGTTAAAACGTGAATTGGCATTTATAATATTATTGACGAGCAAAAATAATGTAATCGGGGCAATGAAAATAGTACATTACTGCAGCGACACGCAAGACAGGCATTGAAGGACGAACGTGAAAATGTGGGCCGAGGCGAAGCCGAGGCACACATACGTGAGTCCATCAATGCCTAGTTGCGGCCAAGGCTTGTATAGTACTTTTCTCAAATAATGCGCGGAAATTCAAACCAAGTAGGTACCTATTTTTAACTTTTAATTTTTATTTCAAATTGAAGCAAAAAATTGAAAAAAGAAGAAAGGAGCCAGTTTCTTTATTTTTTTTGAATGTGCACATCAAGGTTTTTCATTTGATACCCATTATACCTAATATTAAAAAAAAGTTTTTTTTTTCTTTTTTTTTTCATATTTTTGGAATGTGCTCATCAAGACCTTTCATTTGATACCCATATACTAGGTATTCAAAAAAAAAAGGTTATTTTCTTTTTTTTCGTTTTTTTTCATATTTTTGGAATGTACTCATCAAGACCTTTCATTTGATACCCATATACTAGGTATTTAAAAAAAAAGGTTTTTTTTTTCTTTTTTTTTTTCATATTTTTGGAATGTGCTCATCAAGACCTTTCATTTGATACCCATATACTAGGTATTTTAAAAAAAGGTTTTTTTTTCTTTTTTTTTTCATATTTTTGGAATGTGCTCATCAAGAGCTTTCATTTGATACCCAATATACCTAGGTATTAAAAAAGGTGTTTTTCTTTTTTTTTCGTTTTTATTTTCATATTTTTGGAATGTGCTCATCAAGACCTTTCATTTGATACCCATATACTAGGTATTTCAAAAAAAAGTTTTTCTTTTTTTTCGTTTTTTTTCATATTTTTGGAATGTGCTCATCAAGACCTTTCATTTGATACCCATACCTAGGTATTAAAAAAAAGGTTTTTTCTTTTTTCGTTTTTTTTCATATTTTTGGAATGTGCTCATCAAGGCCTTTTATTGGATACCCATAATACCTAGGTATTAAAAAAAAGTTTTTTTTCTTTTTTCGTTTTTTTCATAATTTTGGAATGTGCTCATCAAGGCCTTTCATTTGATACCCATAATACCTAATATATAAAAAAAATGGATTGTGCTCGCTCATCAAGGCCTTTCATTTGATACCCATTATTCGTGTTTCATTAAAAAGTTCGCTCCATTTCTGAATTACACGTGCGTAATGAGTTTTAATAGAAACATTGACGGTCAGACGCCGGCAATTTTTGTATGAAAATCCATTATTACACGTTAGTAATGGATTCTCATACTAAGATTGCCTGCGCGGTTTAGGTCAGTCCGGAAACTCCGATTTAGCTCGAAGAAGGTTGTCAAAATAATGTTCGAATTTCCAAGCATGTTTGAGAAAAAGTTATTGGCGAGCATGAGGCAATAGTAGTTTATGATACTGCCACATAATGAGGGGTATTAAAACATGAGTGTGTGTTTAAAAACCGAGCTGTAGGCGAGGTTTTTAATAGTATCACACGAGTGTTTTAATACCTAGTTATGTGCAGTTTCATACACTACTTTATCTACACTCATACATTTAGGATTGAACCTACTAAATAAAAGATCAACGTTAGAAAAGAGAGTGAGACATTGTTTGTATTAGCTAGGTATTACCTTGTAATAAGTTATTTCCTTAGCTGCATCTAAAATATCGAGCAGAGTCAAATTTTCTTCACATTTTAAATCAAGAATTAAAAAAACCTACGAAATTCATTACAACAAAATGTTAATTGAAATCAAAACATTTTTGTAAAGCTCTAAGAATGGCGCGCATTCCATTAGAAAAAAATAATGAGATGAGTGCACTGGGTTGCGTTCAGAACCTACGCTCCGAGTGCAACCGAACGCTTTAACGGCGTTCCAAACATTAGAGCGTGACTTCCGGTTGTAACAGCTTTCCCATTTCAAACGTCAGAGCGTTGCAACTTTTTAACCATCAAAATCGGTGGTTGAAAAACGCTGACGTTTGTCTATAGCACAGAATACATAATAACAAATTTCAATGCCATTTGTCATTATTTTGTATTTTGATGTTTTTGTGTCTAATTTTTTAAAAATATTCATGGTAGCTCCTCAGAAACAGATTTTATTTCATTTAGAATAAAGGATAGTTTAAATTATTCGCATTCCAAATGGAAAACGATGAATTTGTACTATTAATGTCATTTAAAGTTCTTGGTCGTTCCGAACCTTAAAGCCAAAAACCAAACAACCGCACTCTAAGCCTCTAAACGCAACCCTGCAAACTAATCGCACTAATGTCATCGATCACCATAGAGTGCATTTTAATCATGGAAAATGTGTGGGAAAATATCGTTGTTTTTTTTTAATATCACGGCACTGCCTACTTCTTGGATTTGCCCTGTATCGTAATGAGAAAAAAAGTTATTTTATGATTCAGTTGACTGCATCGTAATGAGTTTTTTTTTTAATTTTTCGTGTCCACGAAAATAAAGTACGTATTTATATTACCTTTTTTGAATTCATATTTGGAACATTACGATGTGAGTGTAGATAAAGTGCTTTTTTTAATTTCTAACACCAACTTTTAATAAATAAAGTGACAAGGATGAGACTTGTAAAATTGATATGTCAGAAAACCTTTTAATATACTATATCTATGTCAGAAAAGGATAGATAGAATACTTTATGGTGTCATACATGGATTAAAAAGTAAAAAAAATAAAAGATACCATGGAGTTAATAAGGATTGTTAAAAAAGAATGTTGTTGTGAAAAAGAAATAAAGAGTGGACGAAAATACGAAATATAAAATAAGAAAAATTAATGAAATTTATTAACAAATTAGTGTTTTATGATTATAAATATATATAAATAAGATAGGATATTAATAAATAAATGAAAAACACCAAGTAATTTAAAACAAAACGACGGGAATCTAGATACTTTATGAATAAATATTTTCAGCATAGGTTTGATCGAACTACCTATTTTTGTAATAAATTACAAAAAATGAGTGCGTCCAACGATGAAGATAGTTGTCTAACTATTTATGTTTCTAATGCTGAATTTAGCTTTTTACTAAGAAAGTCACGTGAAAATTTTCTCGCTGGTGAAAAGTTGTAGGTATGTTTTACACGAGACCAAATTTTGTTCTGCCTCGTGCCTTTAAATCACTCACTGTGCATTTGGCAACCGATTCTCGTGAAATTTTGTGAGCTGGTTCGAAAATTATATATAGAATTTTTCAATCGAGCCAGTTTTCCGATTTTTTTCGAAAAGGCGGAGGAAAAATGATAGTTTTTGTTAGCGGTGCAAAGTAGGTAAATATTGTTTTTTAGGGTTCCGTACGTTAGTACTATTATATATTCTGTGGTTCCGTACCAAAATGGTAAAAAGGAACCCTTATGGTGTGACTAAGTCTGTCTGTCTGTCACAGCTGGATATCTCGAGAACTACCAATGGTATCAACTTGAAATTTGGAATAGTTTAAGATGACGTTTTCCCAACTAAGGTACTTGATACAAATAAGGCCTACGTTTAAATAAGGCCTATGTGCTAGAAAACCATGATAAATAAATACAACAGGGAAAATAATTCATGGACATGTACACACACACCCCATAACCCGCCCGAGTGCACGAGCGTCCCGTTACGCGTTTACTACGCTAGTTGGCACGCATTTTTCGAAAGAGGTGGGCGATTCAGTGCTGCGTTATAAATTTCGTGTGATTTTGTGGTAAATTTTAGCTTGAAATCAAGCTGTTCTAGTATATGCTTTTCTTAGTAATTGTTTCTTAATATCTATAATTAGCTATCTATGACCTTGATTTGTACTATTGGCTTTAGATGCATTAATTATAAATTTTTAAACACAAATAAGGTACGTGATAATATAAGGCCTACCAAATTTGAAACGCTTCTAATTTAATAAATATTAAATGTTATTAGTAAAAACATGGTTTATTCACTTCTTTCATTCTTTCATTGTAGGAATCTAAGAGAAAATGTAACCTGTCTAAGAAAAAGGAATAAAATAAAAAGGGTATTTTAATATGGCCTATACAGATTTTTGCAACTGAGTGAAATCTTTATTTTTTTAAGAATTTATAATAGGAGTCTTACTTTTTCCTATGAAATATTTAATTTCATTGATAATTGTATGTGTTTATTTAATTATGTTTCAAATTTAACTTCAATTTAAAGGTATTTTTTTTACTCTGAATTTGTATAGGCCTTAATAAATGTAGCCGATTTATTAAAGCCAAAATCAGTGTCTTCGGAATTCCATTATTTTGCTTAGATGTAGCTAGAAACTGTAAATTTTTTTCACAGATTTCTGCAATTAAAGGATGAAAGAAGCTAATTAACCATGTTTTTGTTAGTTACCTTTAATATTTATTAAATTATAAGCATTTCAAATTAGGTAGGCCTTATTTGTATCAAGTACCTTATTTTGCAAATAAGAAAGAAATAAAAAAATAAATATTTTTTACAACAGGGACAGACCCCTTTTCAGAGTCTTAAAAATTTTAAGTGGGGCGACTAGGGCATGTGGGGTATCATATGAAAGAGCGCTGTTTGCACATTTTAAAACGTTTTTTTCTTTTTTTTAGGCCTCATAGTTTTCGACTTATGATGAAAAATGTAAAAAAAATACCGTTCCGAAATAATTCTATGTGATAGTAGTTTATGTAAAGATTACAGGAAAAATAAAACGATATCTCAATATAACACACTTTTTTAGAAATTCAAAAAACAAACAAAAAATTATTTAGTTCCTCTACCAGTCAACAGATGGCCCTGACCTAAGAAAAAAATATTTAGTTCTACTGTCGGTCATGAGATGGCGCTGGCCTATGAAAAAAAATAGTTCCACTATCGGCCAAGAGATGGTGCTGACCTCATACTGCAATAATAATTTTATTATTCTACAGCTCTGCAGTGTATTTATTATGATGCACAGTTACTTGTTGTATGGTCTGTTATGTATGATGGTACGGAAACCTTCGGTGCGCGAGTCCGACTCGCTCTTGACCGGTTTTATTTTAGAAGACTCAAAAGTTCATCAATCAGAACATTTCTGGCCAATATTCGTATTTGAAAATAAATAAGGTTGTGACTTTGTGACAAAACCTAGGACTGCGTTATTATCATGTTATTATATTATTTGCAAAGCACAGTAAAAACTAACATCTATTCTGTGTTATTTGTTTTTATAAAACATACAATTTGAGCTACTATTTAACCATAAACTTAATTTATGTATTGAACGCGAGGTCTACAGCTCATTACTTTGTGTCTTTATTTTCATATGTTCCCTTATAAGGACTTATACGAAATCGATTAAAACTTTAAAAAATATTTTAAGCACCTTATTATCCTATGAGAACTTTTACCTTAGCAAAGACTTGTGCAACTACAAGCCTTTTCAGCTATCGATGAAAAGATAAAAATGTCACAAATATTCAAACACGACTATTACTAACCAACGCTGTAGACGTTTAAAGAGAACTAACTAAGCTGCAGTGCAGTTGTTGCATATCACGCACACAGACGGCGAATGTCTTTCAGATAATCTTTTTTATGTACTTAAACTGTTAACACTAGTTTACAAATTCAAAAACATCGCTGACGCAAATATTTCGCGTCATCGATGGTTTTGAACTTTTAAAGAACACCGGACATAGAAAAATGTGGTTTCAGTTAAATGTCTGGCTACCACCTGTTTCAGAGTCTCTTTTTTAGAGTTTCTTATGATTTTGTACCATTATAACAAAGTATATTTGTATAATAATTGAGTAATAAACTATATTTTTATTTTTTTATTATTTTTTACAATACTAAATAATAGACTTAAAAAAATAGAACTCGCACCAGATCATATTCTCGGACAGGAATCGAACCCGCGACCTTCGGAAGTCCGGACAAATGTATGAGTGGATATACAACGCGTTAACGAATGAACCCAAAATGGGACCAATTCTTCCGACCATTAAACTTATGAACAACTTTTACTATGGGACAAAAAATCGCGAAAAAAATCAGCTGTTACACAACCATACGGCCAGGTATTGAAATACAGTTAAAAAAATAACGATACAAAAAAAATAACGTTAAAAGTACCGTTAAAACATTTTATTAGTAAATTTACCGGTAAAAATAACGTTAAGTCTTTGGCTGTTTCTTACATTTTATTTTAATATTTTTATTTGTATGAAACAGCTTAATTTTTTTTCACGATATCAGTGATCCTCTAGTAAAAAAAGTTGTTGTTTTGTCCTAAGAAATGTTTTTGCCATTTTAACACGACACGTTGTATAAGATGGAGGGGTCGTACCACCATGCGGGCCCAATGCGGATTTGAAGGTGTTAACGACTGCAAATACAGCCGGGTCCAATGGCTTAACATGCTTTCCGAAGCACGGAGGAGCTAGAGATAATACATTTTTGGTCAACCATCCCATGATCAACCCTTGCGAAAGTTGCCGTAATCGCATGGCGAGGCGCTTACCCATTGTGCCATCGTGCTCCTCGATGCGATCATCATCATAAATACCTAGACTGAAATTGTTAGTGCTATCAATATTTGTCTCAAATAGCAGCTGAATTAAAGACAGCTCTTTGCCTACGGGGTGAAGTTTTGGATTAATTTTACTTAAGGCGGTTGTATGACCGAAAGTGGTGCCCTCAGAGGTTTTTATTTAATAAGTTATTAATCGAAAAAGATTTTAATGATGTTTTACGTGAAGTTTTTAGGGTCCATGGTATTTTAGAAGGTATCACGCTACATGCCCTCGTAGTCATTCGTAGAAGTAGATAGCAATGTGTCAAAAACGGCCATGCTCTCTACTTCTTTCTAGCAGTGACTACAATACCGTCCAAAAATACTAGACTGTGGGCCCTAAAAATTCCATGTGGACTGTGACTAATGTGGTTATTAACGTTAATTTGATTTTGTTAAAAATGTTTAGACACAAATAAATATTTTTGAATTTTTTATGTAAAACATTATTAAAATTTGTGTATTAGAATTCTAATATAAAATAAATTTCGCCGCTGCGCCACTTTCGCTCAGGGTGCCACCTTAATGCAATCCTCTATCGTTAAATGAACCCAGGAAAAGGAAGAGAAAGCAACCGAATAAAAACGTGTTAAAAATAAAAAATATTACGCTAGGACGTAGATTAATAAGAAAAATGAAACGGCGTATTTTTCGTTTGCATGCGATATTAGTCTTTTGTCAAAATTCCTCAGGGATTTTTCTAGCTGGAAGGATGTTTTTTTCCTTGCATTGAGCGTGCGTACGTATGTACGCCCCGTACTGTTCTTAAGTATAGGTAATGCAAATAACAATTTTATTGCAGTTTAAGAGCAGTACGTTACGTTTAAGTTGAAAACAAAAATGACATCGTGTTGTAAATCTAATATTAAGTAGTATAAACTATACTTAAGGCGAGGCCAGTTCACGATCTGATGAAAATATTGTTTTTTGAACTTCCAATGTGAAGAACTGATGTAATTGTAATTTGACTTCATAAAAAATACTGTAGACTGAAAAGAAACAAAGAAACACAATAACCGAACAGAATATTGAAAAATGGCTTGGTAATAACTCTGTAAAAAAACCTGAATAGTATCATAAAAACTTATAAAAATAAACTTCTAATCGTCAGATTTCGTAATTTTCAACGACAGTGATATTGTAGAAAGCGTCGGGGTCGCCAGTGTAGGAATGATGTATGGTAGTATGGAGAAGGTAGCCACTGATAGGAAGGCCAAAGGGGAAGATCTTCCTCCGGGCTGGGAGGTATTAGCCCGGGGACCGCGGTCCAACCGATGATGGTTGGCAGTTGTATATATGCTGCGTCGCTGAATAACTTCGTCAGCGAGATGTAGGTTTCTCCATATATTCTCCATACTGCGAGTTGTTATTCCTTACTAATCTTTGTGTTCTTACGATCAAAATCATCCATCTAGCCATCTAGTCACACGGTGATGAATCTTGTTGCAACCGTGTGTTAATGTGCGGCGTTAGGTAGATGCCGCTACAATATGATTTTTTATGCAAAAAGGATAGCTTTTTTATTGAGCTAACACAATAACCGAGTACATTTTTGAATAAATGATCCAGTATTTCAGAAATTAATAAAAATGTACTAAATTTCGTCAAATTTCTGGCGAAGCGTCAATTAAAGCTATGCAATATTCGAAACCTTATTCTAAAGATATAGTGAAAGAGTAAATTTCGTGAACTGCCTTGCCTTAACTCACAAAAAAGAAAAAGGAAAACTTAATTTGTTTGCTTTTATTCATAACTTAGTAGGTACTTACATTATACCTAATACGTAGTTACATCAATAATATTTTTTGGTGTATACCTATGCTGACAGTTTTTAATTCACATCCCACCGACGATTTTTTCCAAAATAAAGATGACGTGAAATTTTTCATGACGTTAGACGTTAGTGTCATCTCCAACATGTACATTATAAACACAATGCAAATAATGTAGGCGTGCTTAGCTTAGTTCTACGTAACCGTCACACGGTTGTCTCCGTCAACACTTAACTCGATTCGCACTTTTCAATCCGTAACGTTCGTCTCAGGATGTCTAAGTGGTAATAAAGCGACGCTTATCACAATACTTTACAGTAACCGTTTGGTTTTTGTTAAGATACGTGGTCATCAGATCTTGACACAATGATAGTGGTGGTCCTTGTATTTTTGTTCGCTGCAATATATTATATAAAGTTCCGGCGCATGCGGAAGCCGTTGTATGACATTTCGGAAGTTCTCCCCTCTGTCGGTGAATTGCCAGTTTTGGGTCACACTCATTGGTTTATAGGCGGGCCAGAAAGTGAGATTGAGATCGTTTTACGATTCATTGTAATTAAATTGTTGTGAAAAAGTAGAGCTTAATTTTATATGTAATTTTCAGAGTTGTTAAGTAATATAAAAGAGTTGGCTGAATTAGTGGATTCGTCTGGTGGAATGAGCCAAGTTTGGATCGGTCCGTCGCTTTATATTGGTAAGTTTTACAGCTAATATTATTAGGGGTTTAAGTATGAAATTGGCGTGTTGTAAGGAGAATTTTAAAGAATTATTTTCCATAATACCACAGAATAAAATATAACTAACATTGTCTTAACTTATTTAACAACAAGAACGCTAAATTAGTTTTAAAAAGTTAAGGCACAAAATGTTAAAACACTCAGCTAACTAAATTCCACATATTGTGAGAAAAACACAAGTGAAAAAAATTGTACCTATCAGCTAAGTTACAACGAATTAAGCGGTCATTTTTGACAAGATCACAAGAGGCATTAAAAGTCTATGAAATATTAAATATCTAGATTTATAGTTTATTTCTTATTTAGGTAAACTGAATAGGTTATCGTTAAATAGCAAATATTTAACAACTGCTATGCAGAGGTTTAGTTAGACGAATAATAACATTAATTGCATTAATTAACGTAAAAAATATCTCAATTTTGTGTGGAAAGTTACACTGTATATTATTTATTAATTATGTCATAACACTCTAATCATAATACTTTCATTTATTATTCTAATAACCTATTTTTAATATATTTTATCTACCTACACCCTTTAATTTCTCTATAAAAGATTCTGAAACAGTTAGCTTACTTACTGCCAACATTATAACAACCAGTAGTGTTATTAACCATAGTCCATAATATCATCCGAACGAGTGGCTGGGACGCCACCGGAGTTACATTATGAAATTCAGTACGACATAATAACACTCGTTTTGATAATATTATGATGGGGCGGCGCGTGCGAGAGGGCTGGCGGCGCCCCCAGCCACTCGTTCGGATATTATGCTTTGCGTTCAGACGATAACACACGCACGACCCGATCTCAACTCAACCCGAAATCAACTCAAACTCACCTCAACCGTAGCCCACCTTGTCGCTTGTAAGCGATGAATGAAATTCATCGCATACAATTTTGAGTCTAATTACACAGTAATAAGCTCCTGTGTAATGTTCAGGTTTTAAGTTGAGTTCAGGTTGAGGTCGAGTCGTGCGTTATCCTCTGAACGCAGCCTTACTATGTGACTGGTAAGCTACTCTTTCAAAACCTTTTATAGAGGATTCATATCATGGGTCTACCTACACCCATGATATGAATACCTACCTACGTATGTCTACCTACCTACGTAGTAAAAGTCCTGTATACAACTGTACATAATTAGATATTATTAACACTCATGTGATAATATTATCACACGCGTGTTTTAATACCCCTCGTAGTATAATACTACCGTTGCATAAATAACTATTGTTAATATTTAAAGGTTTTTTATCAGATCTTATAAATTGCTATATTTTGTCGTGGCGGTGGGACCAGTGTTTTCTATTTTTTTATATTATTGTTTTAGTTACTTTAAATCCGGAAGACGTTCAGATAATTTTGGAAAATTGTTTGGAAAAAGACGCTTCGTACAAATTCCTACAGACATGGTTAGGAAATGGACTATTCGTTGCTCCAGGTTAGTAATATAGGATATAAATAAGGTATTATAAGATCATTATCATAATGATGATTCATCATCGTCCTACCCTTATAACATTGTATGTAGATGATTATCATTATTAATCTAATAATATATCTCATGACCTCAGATTTTATATTATTTTTATAATCGTAGCGGTTACGAGGCTAACCGCAAATAAGTAATGACTAGGACCTGAAGAATTTAAATTGTTCTTTAGTTCCATTGCTTAGTTACAGCCTCAGACCATACAACAAGTACTTACGTAGTTACAGCACAGCTGTCACTTTTATATAAGCACATTCCAAGTAAATATTGATTTAGATTAGGTATGTATGTATGCTTATGTAATTTATTGTATTTACAAGTTATTTTCAGTTAATCGCAACCTGTAGATTTTCCTTTATGTGAAATACTTTGGTCAAAATGACCAGTCAGTATAGGTATTTCACTTGGCTTTTCTCTGTATCGAATTTTTATTGTTTCTTCTTTTACGTAAGCGGTATTCTATGTCATACAAAATGGTTGATGATCAATGAATAAGATGACATAAAATATATTATTAGTAAAAAATCATAACACTAATAGATACCTATGCAAATAATTGCTGTAACGTTAATGTTGGTCAAACGTTGTGAGTCGGCAATTCACACATTTAGTACCCACATGCTAGCTGTAGTTTTAATATCTATAGATAGAGCATATACACGTAGCCTGTCAATGTTAATATTTAGTTTCAACTACTAGAATATTCCTTTGTTGCCATATTAACTTGTATTCAACGACCCTCGCGCTTGAGTGCTGAATTTATTTGCTGAAATAATTGAATTCGTGGGTTTAATTCGAACGCCTCTATGTTAAAGGAAAATAATAAAAGATCACCTTTTATAGAGTCGGGTTTTGGTAATGGTGCGTTGTTTCCACATTTTCTCATTCTTACTCTATAGTTTTACTCTAACCAAAAGTAACATTCCAGTGGAGTTATGGAAGGCCCATCGACGGGTGCTACTACCGATCTTCCACAACCGCATAATCGAGGAGTACCTACCCGTGTTCGCGGAGCAGGCGTCTGTGCTGGTGCAGCGGCTAGAGGAGAAAGTCGGGAAGCCTGAGTTTGATATCTACCAGTACGTCACCTCGTGTATGCTGGACATTGTGTTTGGTAAGTATGCCTTGAAAAAGAGTGGAACTATGGAAAACTCAGTGCTCATCTTTAGAGGGATCGTCTCAAAGTTGGATTGTACCTATTCGTTTTATTTCAGAAACTGCAATGGGTGAAAAAATGGACGTCCAACATAACCCGGACACACCATACCTGCGCGCTCGAAGCTGCGTAATGTCCATCATAAACATGCGACTGTTCAAGGCGTGGCTGCAACCTGACGCACTCTTCAACCTCACAAAATACGCCAAAATACAGAAGGAGAACATCGACCTCACTCACAAATTCACGGATGAGGTGGGTAAAATTAAAGTCAATAATTTTTGTCGCAACACATGATTTTTCATAATTATTATATCGCTACATTTATTCAATGTCGTTAACATTATTCAACATTTTACCACACTATAAAAATAATTAATAGTTAGCACAAAATAAGGCTTTTAAAATTAATTTCAGGTAGTCACGAAAAAGAGAGAACAGTCTGAAAAAGATGAAATACAAAATATTGAAGGTAATTTTTTTTTATTAATAAAGAAAAGGTATTTTAAAGAAAAGCTCTGTATACATAACTTGCCATGTTTTATAGTTAACATTTTGTTTCTTTGATTACTATTCATTTACATTTTTCGTGTCTCTCATTAAGAACTTGTATCACAGAATAAGTACATACTAGTACAAGTCTTGTATGTGAAGGAAGGTGACCACGGCCTCAGGGTATGTTCTATTTCGCCCGCCGCCTTTTGACCCTAGTTAGGATTCAACTAAGGAGTTTACGGAGGAACTTTTTAAATGGAATTTAATGAAATCTTCATCTTCAATTTTTAGGTAAAAAGGATCTACTGGAGTTGTTACTGAACCGAGAGATGAAGTTCACGAACGAAGAGCTGCGCGAGCACATCGACTCCATAACCATTGCTGGCAATGACACGACGGCGCTGGTGATCGCCTACGCACTCCTGCTGCTGGGCAGCCATAATGAGACGCAGGACAAGGTCTATGATGAGTAAGTTGATTTTTTATCTATTAATAAAGGATTAAAAAGTTCGATGGAATATGGATGTTAAACAACTTTATCTACATCCATGCTTTAAATCCTCTGTAATGGGTTCCGAAAAGTTAGCCTACTGCCAACATTATAACTACCAGTGTCATAGTAACCACGAGTTACATTATGAAATTCAGTACAACATTATAACACTCGTTCGGATGATAAAATGACGAGGAGGGGAGGAAAGTTAAAGTCAAAGTATATCAGGGGTGTAGAAAAATATCATGGGTGTTTTTATCCATAATATGTATATTAAAATTTATTGTTTGTTTCCCAAATAAAAAAATGGGTGTCTTGTATAGTATGCAACTGTACATAATTAGGTATTATTATTAAAACATTCATGTGATAAACCCACAATCGTGTTTTAATACCCCTTATTATAGTACAGTTTCATAAATAACTATTAGCTGATAGATGACCATAATATCTTCAGCTCCTTCGTGCTTCGAAGGCTGCTATGAAATCTGAATTTGCACGTTAGGTTATTCTTAGCCGATTATTCGGATATAACCATATTATGGTGTTGTAAATGTATAACATAGAATACATCAATTAATAGTACTAGTCAATGCAAAGATCGCCAGCCGTGCGTTCTTTTAGTTTTAGGTTAGAAGTGCGACCAAAATCGCGCGAGCCGAGCGAGCGGAGCGAGCGTGAGAGAAACGACGTTTTTGTAAAATTTACTATCAATAGGGTTAGTTATTTAACTTCCTGAAGCTTGGACAGTTTCGCTCACTGTCTTTGGTGTGTAGCATCCGTAAAAAGTGCAAAAATCTACTACTTTAATTTAAAAAAATGCAGAATGCAGATTACTTAGTTAATGCGCACATTAACGTATTCTGTACTGTAGCGGTAACAATTCAGCAACCTTATTTGCTTTGTAATAAAAGTCAACATCAGTCTATCAAAACTGTAAACATATTGTTGAATTTGACTGTATCCTGTATGCGAATTTCCATTGATTGCGAAAGTCAATATACAAAAAGTTTTTTCATTTTCTTTATTATTGTTCGAGATTGGGTTTTTACTAGTTATAACATTTTCCTATGAATTGAACATAAACTAAACTCGTGAAACAATAACAGTCATTGCATTCTAAACAAATCATTAATTTCCTTATTGTTTTTATTATTTCACAAATTATAATGCAACATTTCGATGCATTTCAGATTAAAATCAATCTTCGGCGATTCGGATCGAGCACCTACTAAAGAAGATATAAACAAGATGGACTATTTAGAGAGGGTGATCAAGGAAACGATGAGGCTTTACACAGTTGTCCCGATCATTGGGAGAAAAACTCAGAGGGAAACCAAACTCTGTAAGCATATTATACTCATATATTATTATATTAGTATACAGCAACTGCCCGTGACTTCATCTGCGAGGTCAGTTACTTTTCTTATTCTCAGGAACAGTACTTTTTTTGGATGAGAGGTGCCATTTTTTTAAATAATAAAAACGGCGAACTCTATATTCTACAGTTTTCTAAATAAACTGAAGCGAAGATTCCTACAATCGATAAAAGCGGTTTTTTTTTAAATTAGCGAGCGGTTTTTTAATAATGATGGTGGTCGTCACTTAGCAGAACTTATCACCTTCTCGTTTCATCGCATTAGAGTACTTTTCGAATGCCAAATAAGGTTGATGGTGCGTCAACCTCAGTTCGATCAATTCAAGTTCATGTATCAGAGTTTGTCACTTTATTAAATAATCTGCTAAGTTACAACTATTCGTATGCCCCATGAGGTTGATATACTGAGCTTAAGTTGGTTAAATTGAAGTTCTAGTATCAGTTGCCACTTTAAAGGAACTGCTAATCGCTCGGAAAATAGCTGAAGTAAACAGTATATCCTGGTAAAATTACACCTGATGAAGAGACAGAACAAACACAAAAAGCCTTCGGCGCAGTAGTAACGTTTGGTATTTGCTCACTTCGTCACTTATTACCATGTCACAGAAAACAAATACTCCGTCTATGAAGTGTTTACTTAGATTGACATCACTCTTAAAAACATTGCCCTTCAAAGTTAAACCATGCACACTTTTAGTACCTAGTACTTGCATTGTGCTGTGTTTAATAGCTATTTACATGAATTGCTTGTAAACCACTCGTTTCAAATGGATTTCAAAGCATCCACATGTTATATTAAAATATTTTAAAGGGTGACGTATTGGTAGCAGTAAAATGTATTTTTACGACGAATTGTTTAGTGGTTATTGTCTGTAAAGCAAAGGAAAATGTGACTGTGCGATTTCCGAAAAACCTAATATTACTAATGTAATTTTACAGTACAGGTAGAGCTGAAATGTCACATAAGTATATGTTATGCGTGCGCGAAATTGTAAGCATATTCACATTTGCTTGTAAGTTTAGTCTCTTTAGGATTCATTATCTCTCCTAAGTCATTAATTTTCCTAAGTCACTTTATTCTCCAGGATTATAATAGTTATTTATGCAACTGTAGTATAATGAGGGGAATTAAAACACGAATGTGTGATAATAATATAGGTAGTATCATAGGAGTTATATACAGTGCATAAAAGACTAATAAACTACAGAACCTTAGCTTCAATCGGTACGTGTGTGAATTATCGATACATTATATGTACAGTACTTCAAGATAAAGAACGGGCATTGAAAAACATCGAAAACAATCGTCTACACTACATTATATTACATAATAAAGACAATAGGGAATATGCATCAATTTTTTTTGTATCAAAATCAAAAGTATAATGCGTGAGAAAATCAACTGTAATATTAAAACTTTTCTCTTGCGTTTTTTCTCTTGATAAAGTTATTTGAAGTTAGCACGCAGTAGCACCCGCCGAAAACGCTCTATACTAATCGGTCATGATTTGTGACGTCACCCATCACGTTTCAAGCGCGTATATTATGGAGTTAGCCAAGAATTTTCTCTCTCTTTAATTTTCTATCTTTTTAATTTTGGGTTTAAGTACGTAGGTATGTGTCATACAAAATATTATTTCTTATTCGATATTCTATCTAACTGTTAAGTGCATTAATATGTATGTATGTATGTTAGTCTGTAAGGTATATATTGTATGGGCCTAGTCGCCTGAATTAAATAAATAAATAAAATAAATAAAAAATTAAATATCCGAAAACGAAAAAAACGTTATTTTCGCCTGATTTCATCGTGTGATAAATTTAAAATATTTATTTTTCTGTTCCATCATGTTTTTATAAGTACACCGCAGCGATCAGCTCTATTAAAATCGGTGACTTATGCATAATATTAACAAAAAGTAATTTGGCCCTAAAATTCAAATACAATTTCAACTTTATTGCAATGAAATAAATGTCAACGTCATTACTAAGAAAAGCAAAAACACGATGCCCATTCTTTACCTATCTTGACATACTTACTGTAATTAGCGAACAATATTTATTATGATGAGGGCGCCACTGTGAGGGAACTAATCGCCTTAATCCCGTACTGTTACAGCAAACTTCACACTGCCTGCGGGCGTGGGGTGCGGGGTGATTCCGTTCGTGATGCACCGGTCCAAACGGCTGTGGGGCGCTGACGCAGACTGCTTCGAGCCCGACCGGTTCCTGCCCGAGAACAGCGTCGGCCGCCACCCCTGCGCCTTCATACCCTTTAGCTTTGGCTCTAGGAACTGCATCGGTACGTATACTCTATACCAGGGGTTGAGGCGCGGAGACTTTCCAAGGGGGACGCGGGCCATCTGTGTATTTGGACCTTATTTAGAGATAAACAAGAAACCTGCTACTAACCTAATTGTCTGGGTAGAGGAATGGGGATGGGAATTTATTTTTGGTAGAAGGGGCGCGTCCCAAATAAGTTAGCTTCCTAATTTTCCAAACAAAAATTGGATTGGACCTATGATTTTCACAACATTTTGGTAGAGCTTGTAGGTTTATTTTGTCTTCTGTATGTTATGTATTCGACTGGTTTTTCTTTTCACCTTTTGTTTGTATAATTCTAACGTTGAAAGATAGAAAGAAAATAAATTTATTTGGGACCAAAAAACGATATTCAATCATATTATAAGATAACAAAAAACAAAAAAAATAGATAGATTTATTTTTTCTGTTGTTTTTTACATTGCGCATAATCGCATCAGCAAAATGTGCTAAGTTCAGTGTAAACCTGCTGCACTACAGGGTGATTTTTAAGTCACGTGACAAATCTTCAGGATGTGTTCAGTCCATGAAACTGAACCATTTCCTGTAAGAAACAGATTTGTATGTACTTATTCATAGTAATAGCGTGAGCGATTAGTATTTCTGTCTGTCCATCAGGCATTTTTGATGTCCCCACTGCTGGGGCATAGGCCTTCCTTATGGGTGGTAAGGTGGATGGGCCATAACCCACCACGCGGGCCCAATGCGGATTGGTGGGTGTTAACGACTGCAAATGCCGGTGGTCCCGGCTTAACGTGCCTTCCGAAGTACGGAGGAGCTCGAGATAATAAATTTTTGGTCACCCATCCCATGACCGACCCATGCGAACGTTGCTTAACTTCCGCAATCGCTGGGCCAGGCGCTACACCACTGCGCCACCGAGCTATGGAATAATATGGATTAGTATGGAATGGCCCAAAATTTATGACGTATTTTGACTTTTCGACCTATGTTTCTTGGAAAAAGTTGTTCAGTTTCATTGACTGAACACATCCTAAATGTAACTTAAAAATCACCCTGTAGTATTTTGCTTGACATTTATATTCGTCCTTTTATTTGTCAACAGGCCGACATTTCGGAATGATGGTGATGAAGAGTGTCCTCGCGACGATACTGCGAGTATATAAGATCAAATCCAAAGCAATCAACCGGCTAAAAATTGAAATATTACTGTTCCCCTTGCCAGGACATATGGTTTCCATAGAAAAACGAAACCCATAGGAAGAGTAGTAATGTCTCCACCACCTTTGAGCAAACTTAGGCGTTTATTAATATTGTACCTACTTAATCTTTAAAAATAATACCAAATAAGTGATAAAAGAATAAGTAATAAATTGATTAGTTACTTTATTCCTATTCGTTTTCGATCGGTCGGATCAGATCGAAGCTACTGTGAAACAGTATTTAATGTCTTGTAAGAGAGGACACTGTGTAATTTGAAATGTAACTTTTTATCTCATAAAATAAAAACTATAAATAGGTAATTCATTGTGCAATAGTAGAATAAGAAAACCTATTTTTAAACTCTATCCAAAAAACCCAAAAAGGTAAAAAAACTACATCTACCTACAGCATACCATAACTTAATTTTAACATGGAAAACGGTCATGACGAAACTTAATTAAGGGGTGTGTGTTTAATTAATAAATACAGTATTAATATAGTTAAGTGAATAAGTTTATCTACGTATGTAGATGAGCCATGCTTTAAATCCTCTATACAAGTTTCTAAATCAGTTAGCTTATTGCGAACATTAAATCAACCTGAGTCATAATAACCATTATTTCACCCAAACGAGTGATATAATGTTGTACTTAATAATGCAATAACTCCCTCGAAATTATGGTTACTATGACACTGGTTGCATGGGCGTACCGAGGGGAGGGGCAGCTGCCCCCCCTGAATTTTGTTCACCTCCAACTAACTATCAATTGTTATCAATAAAAGTTCTTATTTGCCATACAAAACCTATATTTGATTTACAATAGATTTGCCCCCCCCCCTGCCCAGAACCTGGGTACGCCCATGACTGGTTGTTTTAATGTTGGCAATAAGCAAACTGTTTCAGAACCTTTTATACTCGTAGAGGATTCATATCATGGGTTTAGATAACGTATTGTATGCAACTGTACATAAATATGTATTGAAACACTCATGTGAAATTATTATCAACCCACATTCGTGTTCTAATATCCCTAATTTTACAACAGTTGCGTAAACAACTTATTTATTTGTTGAAGTAATTGTATTGAAAATAAAAAAAACTTATTAGGTAGGTACCTACAAGATTTACGTAGGAAATAATGCAAAAGTTAATAGGTACAGAATACATACTTAATCATTCTATGATAGATTTAATAGATATGTTTTATTATACGAGAGAGTTACAATTAATAAGAATTTTACCAATGAAAATGTATTTATTTCGAACATGAATTATGAACCAGTGGCGACCAAGCACCACATAGATATATTATGAGAATTCAAAAAATCATCTGTGAATATTCGATACCGATCTTTTCAAAATAACTGTAATAAGGTGTGAGGTTGGTGAGAGGGGGAGGGGGGAGGGGGGAGGGGGAGGGGGGAGGGGGAGGGGGAGGGGGAGGGAGGGAGAAAAGGGGGGCATCGCGCTTGGTGGGGACCTGCCTAATCACGTAAAAACGGCTGATCTATTTATCCTGTTTGTTTAATAGTTCCCCAAGGAGTTTCTCGAATATCCATCGCGGACGAACGAAGTCGCGTGGATAGTAAACGAATAAAAATTATGTTTTATTTTCTCCACAATAACTACAAAGATTATACATTTTCGGTCGGATTGTATAGTGTTTAATGAGTATTGTGAAGATTGGCGCCTGAATCACAGAATATATAATAGTACTTGAACTAAGGTTAGAAACCTCTTTTACAGGTCACCAGCCCGTGGATTACGTAACCCTGTTGCTAACAATTCTCGATTGAAATCGATTGAAAGCGCAGTTACATTGCTGCTTTAAGTAAGATAGTTCTCATATTCGCCCTTACTAAAGCAGCAATGTAACTGCGATTACTGTCAGAGTTGATTGCAACAAAGTTACATAATTACCCCCCAGGCCTCCATTTCCCGGAATAATTAATGTTCATAACAATGATTTACAAGGCATAACCCAGACTTGGATACTTAAATTGTTTTGATATAGAACAATATACTGTCACATCTAGGAGAAAATACTACTAGCTTTGACTTAAAACATATCGGCAAAACACTGTTTAATTAAGACCACTGTTTAAATGTGATGCGTCTCTTTCAAACAATATTGTCAAAAAAGTGACAGCATCACATTAAAACAGTGTTTAAGTTAAACACACGGCCTTACCACAAAAAAATTTAAAACTCTGTTCAACAAGTGTTTAACTAAAACACTGTTTTAATGTGATTCTGTCACTTTTTTGACAATATTGTATAAAAGAGACGGCATCACATTTAAACAGTGTTTTTATTAAACAGTGTTTTAAAATGTTTTGTGGTAAGGCCATCACTTACACATTATCTTAGCCTTGACATTGAACGAATGTCGGATATACAACTGCACTAATTTAATTAACCTTAATTGCACTATAGCTAGTTAGCCTTTTAAGACAGCGCCTGTAAGATTCTACTGCCATTTTTCAATTAGAAACATAAAAGAGTCTTATTTTTTATAATCATACTACAACGTTTAATTGATAGAAATGTTTTAACCAGGATGACTTCTCCAGCCGGTTCTGCGGAATCAAAGTTTGATACTGAAGTTATCATAAAATTATAACAATATTAATATATCATCTAAGTGTTAGAGGCTCAAATACTTACTTACAAGCAGCTCTACGCGCTACGAATGCCTACGAAAGTTCGGCATTTCACCTAAATAGGTACCTTATTTTTTTTAGGTACATCTTTCATTATGACTTAAAGATAGTAATGATAAAAAAGGGGAAACGTCCATGAAAAATAATTTAGCACGGAAAGAACAGCGCGTTAATAGGCAGCTACGATTTCAGAGCATGAAAATTCAGCATAGATTTTCGTACTACGAGTACTAAGCTCAATAAAGTATAAAAAAATATTTCTTAAATTATTTCTCCGAAGTATGCAAAACGCAGGTTAACAGTAAATTGTGAAAAATACTGCAAGAATTGAGTTTCGTCTGTACTATTAGAACTAATGAACATTTGCTTTTCGTTTTCTCATAGGCACTTCTTCCTATGAGAAAACGAAAGCAAATGTTCATTAGTTCTAAATAGTTCTAGTAGTACGAGTGTTAGCCTCAAAAGTTAGAAGTTTATTGTTTTTGTTAATGTTATACTTATAGCCAAATACCAGTCTAGCTAGACGAAAAATAGAAAACGTTTCTTAGGTTCTGGAGAAAGTCTATAGTCAAGTCATATAAAATTAAATAACAATGTAGTATCAATAAGGACAGTTCTTCACCGACAGTTTTCAAAGACATCTTCTTTATGGTTGCCATAAAGATGGCATTAAGATTGTCTCGTCTTCTACATTGTTTCATATTAAGTAGGTAATAAAGACTTGTTGGATTAAGTACAATTAGAAACTAAAGCATAATCTTATTAAATACCATTGTTAAATACTATGTAAGTATGTATATTTATTTATTTACAGATTAAATAATCAAGCGATACAAACTTGCACTTGCAAACTTTATGAAAGGACCCTTTAGATGATCGAAGGAAAGTACACAAAATGATATGGTTTCCACAATTTTTACTTAGGTAACGTGTATTTGCGGAAAATAAGCAAAGAAGGTTTAAAAACAGAAGAAAAGATATGAATCATGATCAGCAATAATTCGCCGTTTTACGTCGTGGCTAATGATTAATAGGATAAACTAAATTTCGTTAATTTTTAACAATATCTATGATACAAAATAACACCTAATGCCGAATATGGTAGATAGGGACCATCAAACTGAACAACTTTTACTATGGGACCAACTCAGAATTCGCGAAAAAAAATCAGCTGTTTCACACATTTTGATATTTTTGTATGAAACAGTAGATTTTTTTCGCGATTTCAGAGTTGGTCCCATAGTAAAAGTTGTTCAGTTTGATGGTCCCTATCTACATATTTCGGCATTAGGGTTTATTTATAACATGTTGTATAAATAAAAAGATAAGTCGTTATATGATAAGAAATTATCACAATATTAAACTTTACCTATTTAGTGCTAACTAATTAGCATGTCTAAATGACCAAACGAAGATGCTCTTTACATGACCATACATGACTAGGCGTTCGTAATCGTTTTATCTTCAAACGCCACACAGGCACAGAATACATAATAGTACAAGCACAGAATATGTACAAGTACACAGGGTTGCGTTCAGAGCGTTAGAGCGCGGTTGTTTGGTTGTTTTTAACTCACTCTAAGGTTTGGAACGACTAACAATACAAAGTCTTCTTTTTCCATTTGGAATACGAATAATTTAAACTTTTCTTTATTCTAAATCAAATAAAATCCGTTTTTTGAGGATCTACCATGATTATTTTAAGAATTAGACTCAAAAACATCAAAATACAAAATAATGTCAATTGACATTGACATTTTTCTATAGACAAACGTCAGAGCGTTTTACAACCATCCATTTTGATGGTTAAAAAGTTGCAACACTCTGACGTTTGGAACGGGGCGGTTGTGTCAACCGAACGTCACGCTCTAATGTTTGGAACGCCGTTAGAGCGTTCTGTTGTGGTTAGGTTGCACTCGGAGCGTAGGTTTGGAACGCAACCCAGCTACCGTTACATTTACAAAGAAAAGATTAAAAGTTCGTATCCACTTAGTTGTAACACTTTCAACGTACAGTCATTTAAGTTTATCAGGTATGTAACTTAGTATTTTTTTACAAACTTGTTTTTTTTGTAAAAATATGCCCACATATAGGTACTTAGATACCTAGTAAAGAAGTCTAGTAATAAAGAAGTCCCATTGAGGCGCTGCGCTGATCGACAATCGTATATTTTAGGATAAAAAAATTGTCATTTTTTTTTCCTTTTTGCCAAAGAAGCAGTAACTTCTCTCGACTCGACTTAACATGAAGTAAACTTATTATCAACTTTCGGAAACCATCAACATCCACCATTTTTAATGTAGGACATAGGACTTCTTTATAAGGAGGATGGGCCATAATCCACCAAGCAGGCCCAATGCGGATTAGTAGGACTGCAAATGGAGCCAGGACCCACGGCTTAACGTGCCTTCCGAAGCACGGAGGAACTCGAAATAACAAATGTTTGGTCACCCATCCCATGACCGACCGACCCTTACGCTTTCGCAGCAGCATTTTGCTCTCTGCAATCGCAGCGCCAGGTGCTAAACCACTGCGCCACCGAGCTCCTCAAAGCCCACCGATATCTTTGAAAACCATAAAAATCGTGATATTTGGTTTAAGTGCGAACAATCGCTTCTTGACTTATTGCGGAACATTTATTATAGTCCCGTTCTAGTAAAATATTCTCAATTGAAAGTCGAAACTTGCAAAACCTGAATAGCATTAGCTAAAGTGGTCCTAGTTGCAGTTAGCTGGTAATAAAGTATCACAAGACAGATTTACAATGTGCGTAGGATAATCAAGATTATCTATATACATAAAATTCAAAGTCTGACTGTCTGACTGACTGACTGACTGAGTGAGATATCAACGCACAGCCCAAACCACTGAACCTAGAGACTTGAAATTTTGCACATAGGTTCCTTATGAGGTCTAGGGGTGCACTAAGAAAGGATTTTTCAAAACTCACTCCCCAAGGGGGTGAAACAGGGGTCCAAAGTTTGTATGAAAGCCCCTCAGTTTTGAAACTAGGATCTTCAAATTTTGTGTTTAGACTGACCATTGAAAATTAATAAATACGGGTCTCAGCGTTTTTCAAAATTCTACCCCCGAAGGGGTCAAAAGGGGGATGAAGTTGTGAATTGAAGAAAATCCTTTATTTTCGAAGTAAAAATCGCTAAATTTATAATTTAGGTTTATGGATGGATGGATCTAACGCAATGTATATTGTTATTGTTAGTATTTCAACCCCTATGGGGATGAAATGGGGGTGAAAAGGGGTAAAAAAAAAACAAAATAGATATGGATGTCGTTATTGGGGTTTTCTGGGATGACGATTGCAAAAATGACATTTATTTTGAATTCCAACACGGTGGACATGATTTGACCCCTAATGGGGTGAAAGTGGGTTCAAATTTTGTATGGAAAAATAATATAAAATAGACATTACAACTTTAAAATTCGTAGGAGCACATCTAAAAATAAATAGGCAAACATATATTTTGTAATTTTGAAATTCAACCACTTAGGGGTAAATGGGTGAGTAAACATAAAAATCGATATGGATGTCGTTCTTGAGGTTTTATGAGATGGTGATTGCGAAAATGAGATTTATTTTGAAGTCCAACACGGTGGACATGATTTAGCCCCATTTTGTTATTTTAAAAATCATCCATTAAGGTGTAAATGGGGTAAGAAAACATGAAAATCGATGTGGATGTCGTTCTTGAGGTTTCATGGGATGGTGATTGAGAAAATTACATTTGTTTTAAAGCCCTACACGCTGGACATGCACATCCAGGGGACGGGGACAGATACGGGAACGGGAACGGGAACGGGAACGGGAACGGGAACAGGAACGGGAACGGGAACGGGAACGGGAACGGGAACGGGAACGGGAACGGGAACGGGAACGGGAACGGGAACGGGAACGGGAACGGGAACGGGAACGGGAACGGGAACGGGAACGGGAACGGGAACGGGAACGGGAACGGGAACGGGAACGGGAACGGGAACGGGAACGGGAACGGGAACGGGAACGGGAACGGGAACGGGAACGGGAACGGGAACGGGAACGGGAACGGGAACGGGAACGGGAACGGGAACGGGATACTAATATCTCTGGATACAATTCTAAATATTATAAACTAGCTTCCGCCCGCGACTTCGTCCGCGTGGACATTCGATAAAATCATCATGGTTTAATTTCATTAAATTCTGATCAGCCGTTTTTACGTGTTTAGGCGGGTCCCCACCAAGCGAGCAGCCTCGTGCGAGGCCCGTGCGGCAAACGTCCTGCCTCGCGAGGCAGCGCGCTTGGTGGGGACCCGCCTAATCACGTAAAAACGGCTGATCAGAATTTAATGAAATTGAACCATGATGATTTTATCGAATGTCCACGCGGACGAAGTCGCGGGCGGAAGCTATTAATGATAAATTTAAAACCCTTAACTAAATATGTAAAGCTTGAAAGAGCTGTAAACCTTGATCTCTTTGTTGGAGTAAATATATAGATATTTTGATAGCATAAGATAAACTCTGATAAGACTTTTCTCAATAATCTTATCAACTCGATAAACAATATTTTAGGTGTTTTTTTAAAGATAAGGGAAAGATTTGACAGGACAAGACAGATTACTCATAAAATTTCGTATCACTGCAAAACAAACAGTCTAATTTCGTATCACTGTATAATTTATTGACTAGTGATACTTTTATTTTGTTTATTTATTTAACAAACTTTATTGTACATTTCAAACAAAATGTTACAAAAGGCGAACTTAATGCTAAAAGCATTCTCTCCCAGTTAACCTTTAGGAAACAGATATCAATGAAGGCGGTACATAGGGTAAAATAAATACAACATAACATTTTTCAATCATTTGAATTTTATTTTGAATTTAAAAGTTTGTGTAATAGTAGATTGTACCATAAGGGGGCAAAATAATATTTTTACGGCGAGGGCGCTTTTTTGAATCCAGAACGTAGCGAGGGATTCAAAGTACGTCGCCCGAGCCAAAAATATATTTTGCGGCCGAATGATACACTCTACTTTTCATCACCCTCTATGAGAAAATAAAAGGCGCCTCATATTTTATTGTATTATTATTATTTGATAAAACATACAATAACAAAAAAGACATTTTAAAAAAAAAATAAAAAATTTAATTTTTATTGACAAATTATGTAATTTTGGAATGTGCTCAAAGGCTTTTCATTTGATACCCATATTGCAAAATTGAAAAAAAAAAGTTTTTTTCTTCTTTTTTACTAAAAAAATAATGTAATTTTGGAATGTGCTCATCAAGGCCTTTCATTTGATACCCATACTGCAAAATTGAAAAAAAAAAAACTTCTTTTTTACTGAAAAAAATATGTTATTTTGGAATGTGCTCATCACTGCCTTTTATTTGATACCCATATTGCAAAATTGAAAAAAAAAACTTTTTTTCATTTTTACTGAAAAATTTATGTAATTTTGGAATGTGCTCATCAAGGCCTTTCATTTGATACCCATATTGAAAAATAAAAATAAAAAAAAAAATTTTCTTAATTTTTACTGAAAAATTAATGTAATTTTAGAATGTGCTCATCAAGGCCTTTCATTTGATGCCCATATTGAAAAATTAAAAAAAATGGTTTTTTAAGGAAAAAAGGAGAAAAAGAGAAAATAAAAAACTAAGAAAGAATTTTTTAACTTTTTTTTAAAGAAGAATAAGACAGAATTATTGGTTTGTGTGGCCAAAAACAATATTTGCGTTCGATTTCATTGGCGCTGAACACTGATGTTCCAAATTATCTTTGCGGCGCACTTATTTATATAAAGAGGATTAAAAACTCATTACTGCCCGCTAAAAGCTTCATATAGAAAACACCACCTTTGGGTGCACATAAAGGCGAACCAAGTCGTCCTTTTCGAATAGATGGGATGAAAAACTTAGTACCTACCTATGTACCTACTGTTATTTATTCTATTAAACTAGTTGTAAAAAAGTTAAGGTTGTATTAGGCACGTGTAACATGATTGTAAAACGAGGCAAAAACTTTAACAAAAAGCATTTTAAGTAGAGCACATTTTAAAATTAAAATAGGTTGTGAAGTCCGTGAGGCGTTAAGTCTAAAAGTACGCGAAGTTATTGTATGGTCAATGAGTACAAATGGTAAATGCTATTATGGACTTTAATCCTTATGTGTATAGAGTCATGCGTTCCTGTTTACCTGATATGATAAGATCGCGAGCCACGGTGCCGGCACTAAATGCCATACATAATATAGTGTAAGTACCAACAGTGATCTCTTTGTTATTATAATTCCCCTCGAATGTTGTCACTGACTATCTGATTCAAGAATAATAGTAAATACCTAACTATTTAGTTAGAGTTATGGATTCGTGTAAAACTCTACGTTGCTTGTAGAGCAAAACTTCCTCTTGCTACGAAAGGGAATATGCATAAGTCACCGATTTTGATAAATTTGAGCTTGATCGCTGCGGACACTTATAAAAACATGATGGAACAGAAAAAAAATTTATTAGGTATTTTAGTTTTATCACACGATGAAATCAGGGGAAAATAACGATTTATTTTTTCATTTTCGGATATAATGCACGTTAAGTGCATTATATCCGAATTGCGGAAAAATTGACAATCGCTTCATTTGCTCGCGTAAACGATCAATTTTTTCGTCAATGAGCGTCATTTGCGGAAAAATTGTCAATTGCAATTGATCGTTACCGGCGGGCTTTACTTCTTTGTTTATGAACTGAATAAGATAATTATTTTTTTGTAGGAAGAGGTATATCTTTCGTGAAGGTTCTTTAACCGACCTATTTTAGAATAAAAAAAAGGAATTTGTACTCCAGCCCCACCCGACTTCAAAAGACGTATTTTTATTATTACGAATATTATTTCTTGCTTTTTAGACGTAGGTTTTTTGGAGTCGGTTTTTTGTTTTTTTTAAACAATTTTTGTATGACACATATTGTACTTAGACGCATAATTTAGGGAGATAATTGAAGATTCTTGGCTAACTCCATTTAAACGCGCCTGAAACGTGACAAGTGACGTCACCGTTTTGTATATAGCGTTTTCGGCGGGTGCTGCTGCGCGCTAACTTCAAGTGACTAGGTATATCACGAGAAAAAAACGCAAAAGAAAAGTTTTAATATTACAGTTGATTTTCTCACGCATTATACTTTTGATTTTAATAAAAAAATGGATGCATATTCCCTACTGGGAAGACAATGATCTATATGGGAATTATGAAGCACAGAAAGGACAGTTTAAGTGTATCTGTCTATATATTTTTGCTATAATATCTTCTTCTTTCCCGTCGTATCCTCACTTCTGAGGAACGTGACATTATACAGGAGGTGACTTGGTGCACGTGGGTCGTGGGCTCTCCAGGCAGTTCTATCTTCCACCATCCGGATCCTAGTCGCATATTCGCTTTGCAAACTTCCCTAAGAGAGTCGGACCATCATCGAGTCGTGATCACTCACGACTTCTATTTCCTTCTATTTTCTGTATGCAATAATTAAAAGAAACGGCCAAGTGCGAGTCGGACTCGGGTAGGTATGGTTCCGTACCAAATAACGGCAAAAAAAAACACGTTTGTTGTATGGGAACCCCACTTAAATATTTATTTTATTCTGTTTTTAGTATTTGTTGTTATAGCGGCAACAGAAATACATCATCTGTGAAAATTTCAACTGTCTAACTATAACGTACGGTTCATGAGATGAGAATATGAGATACAGCCGTGACAGACAGACAGATGGACAGTGGAGTCTTTAGTAATAGGGTCCGGTTTTTATCCTTTGGGTATACGGAACCCTAAACACAGATATATTAATTTATTATTAGTTAAACGCTTTGAACCTGAAAAGGGACAAAAGCTTAATCCATGAAATTATTTTAAGATACTTAATTTTCCATGAAAAATCGTAACGTAAAATAAAAATTAGAACTTAAATTAAAAATTCTTAGAGTTCACACAGACTGCCCTTTTAAATGTCTTTTCCTGTTCCGGGCCTGCTGGAAGAGATTTCAATATGAAATAAGCTGTGCCCTTGTACTTTTCTTCTGTCCACTACTTTTTCTATCAACATTGTGTGTACTAAATGTATAAATAATTAAATAAAAATTTCATTTAATGACCTTGTACGGTCAGCAACGAAAGTAGTTTAACACTTTAGTACTTTGTCATAGTAACTTTTTTGAGAGTATGGTTTTAAACCGTGAGACAACTATTAAAAAAGTTGCTATGAAAAGTACCAAAGCGTTAAGCGACTTTCATTGCTGACTGTACAATAAGTACTATGATATATTTTGTGCTTGTACTTAAATAGCCTACGTACGTATAATATAGGTATGTATAGCAAACCCAGCACAGAAAAACAAAGATTAGTCATAGGGTCGAAAGAATTCGATATTTCTTCCTAAGTTGGTTAAGAAGCCCAGTGTAACCTACCTGCTACCCGCTCATGTTACTTTACCAAATATGGGATCGTCTGGTCCCGTATATGGGAGGATTCAGCCCATAAAATGTCTTGTCATCTTAATGTGATAAAACTTAAATGTTGTATGGTTACACCTGTTTAAAAATTAAGACCAGTTTTTTCAATAGAAATGTGAACTTCAGAAATTATTTAAGAATAGGGATGTTGACTATTTTATTTTATTTTATGTTACATAAATTACCTCTCAAAAAAAGAAACATTGCTAAAAGAATTAATTCGCTAGCATGAAAACTGCCCGAGATATCACAGTGTGAAATGCACACAAATGGACTCGATCAAAAACGCTCCATACGTCCAGGCTTGCACGTTATGACGTCACGCCTTGCAAGTTTGTATGCAACACATAGGAAATTTGTTCAGCAGCTATATTAAATATTGTGTTTATCAAAATGGTTTCTTCGACAAATTTGCTATACATTTTACGGACTAATTAAAGGTATCATTTATTTTAATAAATTTTATACTTTTTAATTGGACTTGTCCACCCAACTTTGAAGGGTCATAAAACAAATAATATGCAATATATAAAACCAAGAGGTATACAAGCTACTCTAAAAGTTTAATATGTTTACGATTTTTATTAGTATTTCGTTATTTTATTCATTAGTCAACATCCCTATTTTACTACGAGACAATGCAGAAGAACCGTTTTTGCCAATAAATATTTAATTGTTAGTAGTACGTCTACTTATTACTTTGTTTTTTGTAATGAAATAATATAAATGCTTAATTATAGACAGTCTCGAGTGAAAGTTCCGCAAAGCTAATAGCAGACAACCATTTTTTTATAGACGTAGCGGAGAAAGATTAAAAAATTCACTAAACCAATCCACTTCAATAACTTTTCGGATAAATAAGTTTTTTTAATATTTAATCAAGTAAATTAGAAAATGCATTTCTTCGATGACATTACTTCAAATGTATTTTTTGTATAAAACTTTTAACTATTGTGTCCTGAGACTTCAAAAGGAGATTCGCAACAGTGACAATTTTGACAAGCTACTGTGCAAATTACAGCATTCTGGGATTGAATTTAAATGTAATGTTAATTAAAGCGCTAATACGCTTCATAAAGCGTTGATCTACATACACAAAGCCACCTTTCTGCAATGTCAACAGGTTTGTAGTACCCCGGTTAAATAAGAAAATTAAACTGTTCTACCTCTATATCTAGTTGTCTGTGGTCCCGTAGTTGTTAAGTATAACACAATTGCTTTGCTATTTATGCTTACAATTTAGATAGTCTAGTATATCTTAGTTAGTTCGTTGATGTAAGTGATGTTGTTCTATTTTAACAACAAATAAGTTTAAGATGCTACTATGGCGTTCATTGATATAGAGTATGAATGATTAATCGTTTGTTACGATTGTCCAAGCATGACGTTGATAGCGTCGTTGATTTAATCGTGAACATTTGAGCTAAAGCAAACGGTACTATTCGGTACTATCTAGTATGCACCGTTAAGTAATTGCCGGGGTTTGCAACACTCAAGTGCGGCTGTGGCTATTAACAGAACGTGGCAAAAATTACCATTGTCAGTTATAAGAGAAGTCTTTATTACTTTGCGCGATTTACTGATTTTCAAAACTCGCCGAATGCCATAATATTTTGTGAAAAGTAGAGATCTTTCATTATTTTCTTTAACTTTCGCTGGGTTTTAAGAATTATTTGAAGAGAATAATGAACAATGGCTAGGTATCATTATATTGATAAGTAAATATGTTGGTCATTTCTTGCTTCAGTAATACCACTTACCAAAATCTCAAAATATCGTTCATGTGTAGGTATACTTATTGATACTAACCTCACTTCAGTAGTGCGAATAAGTTTATTTTGATTAAATTATAAGTTATTTGAGTTCATGGCAGTATAACATCCTTGTTGCTATCACACTTCGTAGTGAAAAAAGTATTTTAATTACGATTACAAGAAGTGTGTGGGTTTATTAAATGATCAGTTTTTTAGGGCCTTTTCAAGTAAAACCAATGTAGAAAGAGTTTACTTTCTATTTAAAAAAAAACACAGATTTACAGTCCCCGCAAGAATCGGAGCATTGAAAATGAACCCAAAAATTTACGAAAAATCAAATCAAATGCAAAATCCTATTATATTTTTAAAGTTACCTAGGTAGTACCTTTATTTATTTTTACGATTACGTTACGATTACGATTACGATACGATAAAAGCGCCCGCTGACTGCCTCGACGCGGCCGAAATATTATTAACCGATTTTCAAAATTCCAACGAATGCACTTCTCGTCTGCTTCTGCATCTTTTAACACTATTACCATGACGATCCAAAACAACAATAAAAACTGGCCAAGTGCGAGTCGGACTCGTGGGTTCCGTAAAAAGTAGTTAGGTACGTTTGTTGTACGGGAGCCCCCTTAAATATTTATTTTATGTTAACTTACCTAATTATTATTTTTAAAGTAAATTAATGTACAACTTATTACTCTGTGAATATTTCAAGCGTCGATATTAATAACAACAACAGGTATGTTGTTGTTATTAATATCGAGCAAAGAACGGCAAAAGAATCCGTTTGTTGTATGGGAACCCCCCCTAAAATATATTTTTTTATTCTGTTTTTTTTTATTCTCATGTAAGTATTGTAGTATGATCGTCTCCACACCGCATTTATGAAATACTGGTAATGATAAAAATATTAAAAAATCAATTAGATATACCGGGTGTAACAAGACCCTCGACGAAGCCGAGGTCGACGTATTCTGCCCATCATCTGGACCATTTCTGTTCAAAATTATTGCTGGGAATTTTTTTGTTATTTTGACCTTCAATAACTTCGTAGCTATTGGTTTCTCAGGTATAGTCTAAAAGACAAAAGGTGATGGGCGGAATGCGTGGATTTCGGCTTCGTTGAGGGTCTTGTTACACCCGTTTTGTAGGTACCTACCTATACCTACCAACAAAATGTACAGGTGCAAGGAATCCAGTGAAATGTCGGTTAAAGACTACTTCCGCATTGCGCACGAGCAGCATGGTAGGCGGTTGTTTTGAAACTCGACGCTGACACCTGCAGCTGCGACCTGCGGCGTGAGCAGATTGAGGTAGATTAATAAATATGGATTAAAATTCCATCACCTCTACCATAGCTAATTTTTTAGGGTGATCCGCGGATCGATCCATTAAAAAAAACGCATGACAAAAAACGGATTTTACTTAGTAAGTCTTTCGGGGGCGGTTTATCTCAACACTTTACTTATTTTACTGTATCAAAAAATCGTTTGCCCTGAGTCCTGACTCACAGCCAAAATTACTGAGTTCAGAAAGCTGAAAGAAATACTTAGATTTCTTTTATGCTTTGTAACGTACCTACCTAAACATCCGCCAGGAAAGGATTACTTGGAAGTTTGAAAAACCGGCCAAGTGCGTGTCGGGCCACGCGCCGTAGAGTTCCGTAGTTACTTTATATACCATACCATATTTAATACAACTATCATTTTTCATTTGTAAAAATAACTTTGTTTTTCACAGTGTTGGTATGAATGACAAAGTTATATTTGCGGTTTTGGAAAATATGATATATCTCGAAAACTAATTACTATATCTCGTTCAAACCAATTTTCAGTGAAAGTTTTTATTAAGATCTATAGCATATATTTTTTTTATTTTTCACTCACCTATTTCAAAAGTTAGAGGCCCCCCCTCTAACTTTTGAAATAGGTAACACACATTTTACCACATTGGCAGTGTTTATCTTTCAAACGGTTGACTTTGAGAAAAAATTGTCTTGGAAACCTCAATGTCATTTTTAAAGACCTATCTATAGATCTATAGACGTATTGGTATGAAGAAAAATTTTTTTTTCAGTTTCAGTTCCATGTATGGGTAGCCCCTCCTTAATCTTTATTTTTTTTATTTTTGTGTTAAAATCGTTAAGCGGTTCACAGAATACATCTACCTACTTAGTTTCAACGGTGTAATCTTAATACTTTCGGAATAAAATGGCTGTGACATACGGACGGACGGACAGACAGACTGATAAGTTTCTTGCGCCCGTTCTTCTTGTCAGCTAAAAAAGTCTGGAACGGGTGGTAGGAAAATATAGACGCTTCAAAAGTACTTAATAATTAAGTTTATTTGAATAAAGCTTATTTCACTTTCACTCACTTTCACTTTCACTTTCAGACAGACAGACAGACATGACTAATCTATAAGGGTTCCGTTTTTTGCCATTTTGGCTACGGAGCCCTAAAAAGTGGAAAGAACCTAACTTTGTATGAAAGTCCTTTTAAGTTAGAAGAACCATGTAATTTTGAATTACAGCTACCTACTTAGCATACATACTTAAATAATGACGCGTTTCAGGTTTTTTGGATATCATATTTTGTGGAGGTGTGAAATATCGGTTTTTTAAAAGGTGGAACTAAAAAAGTCAAATCATATTAAAATACAAATATACAATATTGCACTTTTATAATAATAATAATAATTCATTTATTTCGGATTAATCCATATCATACCTATACATTCATAAAATAATAATAAATAAAATCAATCAAATCAATAAAATCAAAACAATTAGACTAAAATTAATTAATAATAATAATAAAAATCAATTTAAATTAAAGTTCCAAAATAATAAAATAAAATAATAATGCTTAATAAAAATAATCAAAAATCTAAATAAAACCAATGTCAAGATATAAAATTAAAATAATATAAAATCAAATTATTATCGTAATCTAAATTTAGGTTTGGATCCAAAGTGCTCAACATGCAGCCTGTTCCAATGCTGTATTATTGAGCAGTCCTGATCCATCCTTGAGGCAAACAGCTGCAGGTAACTGTTGGAGCTGCCCCGGACTCGGAGCATCAGGGATGCTACTCTTTTGCGTAAAATTGCTGCGAATCCATCAATATGCGTGTCCCAAAACATCCCTGACGCACTACAATACGGCGGCAGCCTCAACAGTGCTCTAAAAGCATTATTATATTGAATGCGTAGGACATCGTAGGACTTAACCTACGAGCCAGCATATTGGCCCGAATAGACAACGCCCTATCCATATCAACATCGTCCGCAAGCGTCTCAGTGACCCAGTGGCCCAGATACTTGAACTGTGTAACTTTGTTAAGAACGCTGCCATTCAGTATGACAGGTGGGACAGTGTCATAAGTTTTGGATCCCGCCTTGAACACCATTAAGCTCGCTTTTGATGGCGTTGTATCTGAGCCCATGAGTCTCCGCATAACGCTCACAGATCGAGACCAGCTTCCTGAGGGCACTGATCGATGGGCTCAGCAGAACCATGTCGTCCGCATAGCTGATGTTGTTGACAAACACACCGTCAACCGAGCAGCCGACGCCGGCTTCGCTAAGCCCACGAATCAGTCGGTCCATGTAGAGGCTGAAGAGGGTCGGCGATGTAAGCCCGCCTTGCCTCACACCACACTCCAACCTGTACTCGTCCGATAGCGACCCCAACCAACGAACAAAATTAGTCTGATTGCCATACCAATACTTCAGGAGGTTAATGTATTCATAAGGAAGGTTCGTATCACTCGCCAGCTTCTGCCACAACTTATCAAACATAGCAAGCACCCTTTGCAAATGAACACCCCCGCATATTGCAGGTGCTCAATGCTGAGCGAGTCATGTCCTGGGGATTTTCCTCGCTTCATGTCCCTTACTACCTGAGCAACCTCCTTCGCCGTAATTAAAACAACCGGTTTCGCCAAGCAAGTATCTCCCACCCCCATCTCGGTATTCACTGGTCCCAATAAAGTGTGTACCCTAAAATGCTCTTTGAATTGGTTAGCAATCTGGATGGCGTCACTAACACCCTCTATACTAACAGGAACACTCGGCTTCGGACTCAACTTATTGGTTTCCTTCCAAAATTTGCGGAAATTTTTTGATGAATGCTGTGACGCTAGAATATCCATTTTTATCTGTGTTTCATTATCCCTACACCATTTGAGCCGACGACGCTGAAGGAAACTTTGCGTATCCCTCATTTGTTCATACACCCTTCCAGATACTGGTGCTTTACCCTGGTCTATCCACTCAAGAAACCGAAGTCGAGCCTCCCCATGAGCATCTTTACAATGTTTATTTCAGCCTGTCACATGCAATTTCTTTTTAGGTCTACCTTTTAAAAATGTACACTTTTCAAAGCCCTCTCTGCAGCTGCCTCTCGAAGTACAGTTACTATATTATTATATAAATTGTCAATTATTTGTCTATGTCCTAAATTACAACACATTGCATCGGCACAGTCCCGAAACTCTTCCGGAAAATCAATATCACGCAACTTAGTTGAGCATATGTGCAAATACCTATTTATCTGATCCTTATCTCTTTCACCCCAGGCAACCCTATCCGGCAATGAGCCTCCTTTTCGAAGTTTAGGTACCAATATATTAAGGTCACACTTACTTATTAATTCTACAGCGAAATGGTCGGAACATGACACCTCATATCTTATATTTACGCCAAGTATACTATCTTTTACGACTTCAGTTACTATCATATGGTCTAACCATGACGTAGTCCCGTAAGCTTTACTTAAAAATGTATACGCACCTGAATCTATACCCAAACCTTCTATATCAGCGCAAGCCCATCTTTGCTCAGCACAAAACTTCAGAAGTTCATCACCAAACAGGGTACCAAGTGGATCAGCGTTAAAATCACCTAGTATGCACACTGTATCTATACTACATGTCTCTATAATAGCAATAATGTGACCAAGGCACTTGACAAAGTTTTCAAGATTTTCAGGCTTGTCCGTAGGCATGTATACCGACATTACCAATAATTCGCGATCATCGAGCACTACTTTAATAGCCACAATACGCTCACTATCACAATCGACAGCCGAAACCGCATGAAACACACTTTTTTATACACCCTGGCCGGCAAATAGGCTGGAGAATGGAAACCTACGTCCTTGCATTGCAACACACGAATCAGGTAGGTACTTCACAACTCGAAACAAAGTCGGACATTCGATAAATGGCCAATTTCGAAAACATGTTGTTATGCAATAAAAGTAACTAGAACTATCAGCTATTATTCTTTACGAGTCTGATTACGAGAAGGACGCACTGCAAGGGATGATGACTAATGAACAAAATAACGAAATACTAATAAAAATAGTAAACATATTAAACTTTTAGAGTAGCTTGTATACCTCATGGTTTTATATATTGAGTATTATTTGTTTTATGACCCTTCAAAGTTGGGTGGACAAGTTCATTTAAAAAGTAAGTAAAATTTATTAAAATAAATAATACTAAAATGTATAGCTTTGTCTAAGTAAACATTTTGATAAACACAATATTTATATAGCTGCTGAGCAAATCTACGCGTTGCATACAAACTACTCAGGCGTGACGTCATAACTATGTAGCCGTTAGTATGGAGTGTTTTTGGGTGAGTCCAATTTTTGTGCATTTCAAACTGTGATATCTCGGGCAGTTTTCCACGCTAGTGAAATAATTATTTTACCAATGTTTCTTTTTTTGAGAGCTAATTTTATGTTATAAAATAAAAAAATATTCATCATGCCTATAAGGGTAGGAAGATGATGATGATAATTTTTACGAGTCTGATTTAATCATCAATCTCAATAATACTACTTTTCATCTATTACTTTTCGCACTTGTCCACGTTATAATGAAACATCGTTATTCACGAATAAATTCGAAAAGTCAAAAGACTCATTGTTTCTAACCTTAATAATTATCTCTAAGGTCAATGACGTTGCTTATATTTGTTATCAAGATAAGACAAAACATTATAATTATGCTAAGATGGATTAACGATAACACATTAATAAGACACAAGTTGACTATATTTATAAACATTTTAATTTACCCATAAATCTTATGCTATCTTATCAAATCAAATATTAAAACAACTATTTAAGTAAAAGTATGAAAGTTATAGAAAAGTCAATGTATTGTTAGGACGAGTATAAAGACGGTGGGAATAAATTCTGAAATAAGTGCTACTTTCACTTCAATAATGTCATATTACAGGTAGCTTACTTTGCTACTCTATTGGTCGCATTAGAGAATACGTCATATTCTTATTTTAGAGACAAAATGTAATTACTTACACGTTACCTCTATAATAAAGACGGAAACATACTATTCTGTCGTGTTGTGTTGTGTCGCGTCGCGACAGAAGCGTACCTGTCTATCGGTTTCATACGCTTACTGATACGCTTCTGTTGCGCTTCTGTCGCGACACAACACAACACGACAGAATAGTGTGCCGGCACCTTTAAGCGATGAGTATCCTCACAGTGGCGTTGGCGCCCTCACCTTAATTAAATTGATTTCTCACTAAGTACATACTGTATCCATTATGTACTTGTCCATCAGCCATCTTTTGATGTCCCGACTGCTGGGGCACAGGCCTTCCTTATGGGTGGTAAGAAGGATGGGCCATAACCCACCACGCGGGCCCAATGCGGATTGGGGGGTGTTAACGACTGCAAATGCAGCCGGGACCAACGGCTTAACGTACCTTCCGAAGTACGGAGGAGCTCCAATCAATAAATTTTTGGTCACCCATCCCATGACCGACCCTTGCGAACGTTGCTTAACTTACGCAATCGCTGGGCCAGGCGCTAAACCAGTGCGCCATCGAGCTCCTCACATTATGTACTTAGCGAGCAATAAAAACTAAGATGCGCCACTTGAGGATACTAATCACCTTAACATGTGTTTTGCTCTAAGCTAAGACGTAACATATGATTCGGTCGCTAAGAGCAAAGACAATGGCATATTTAATGTTCATGGTTCAAGAAGTCGGGTATTCATATTTACAGGAGTGTCTATGTCACCTAAATATGCTATGGATGTTATTCTACAACCACGGTAAATTATTTTCGGAGTCATTGCAGGCTATCTTTACCACTCTTATACATCTCAAAAAGGGTGTAAAATAAATCTTTTACACATAACAAGTATACACTCTATTTTATGTATACAGGGTTATTTGTAAAACACCATCAACCTCGCAGGAGTAGATTACCAACATCATAAACGAGATTGTTGGTGTTTTACAAATAACCCTGTATAGTATATACCTAATTTAGTAAGTACCTATCTAAAACATTCTAAATAATTCTGTTGGTCTATTGCAAAAAAACATAATGATCTATCTAACCTTCCTTTCCAGAATTCTTCAGTTATGATTCATCTAACTAACCACATCTTTTCGCAATGCAACACGCACTGCAAGTCATTTGAAGTTTTCAACAAAGAACGCCAAAACTGCGTAACGCAAAAAAGTGTTATATCTTGTAACCAAAAAACGGGACTATTATTATCGAACAAAGGGGTGATTAAGCATACAGGCTACTTCAAAATTATAATTTTAATTCATTAACGCCGGAGCGGTCGCTGGCGACCGAGACACAATAGATTTTCTATTGTGTCTCATTTTCCGGGCGTTGAAGGGTTAAGTGATAAAATGCAAATATTTTAATATTTTTTATAACAAAATATTGTAAATTATGAATTATTTGATAATAATAAATATTTGTTTGACTTAATTAAGGACTTACACATTAAAATGTATAATTATGAATTTTCAGCGGAATAAAACCTCTTTGTTGTTACTAAAAAAATAACTGTATTACCCGGTTAAATTGGGAATGCTCTGTTTACTCGCATAGAACTTGCAGTAAGGTACTAATTTAACTTTGTAAGGATAATTCTATAACGCACTAGTGTATAATATTTTTACGCACGGTGTTTGTTATAGCTCGGTTTATGGATGGCCCTAAAAGCGATGTAATCACATCAACTTTGTCTAGGGTATATTAGGGCTCACTTCACGAGCAAGTGTCTTGAAAATTTTCGAGAATAAAAGTCTTCAGTTAACTATCTCTTTCAATATCTTCTTTAAACAGTTAATGTTTGTGTATGTTTTTGCATTAACAACTTTGCATAGCTTTGTGGCAAATCGTTACAGTAAATAAATCATGACATTCATACTTTTCATTAACGTTCATACTAAAATATCGACGATATATACGATTTTTAGAATCCCGCTTAGTCATAGTGTTCACACGTACAGTACGTATACGGTTTTTACCGGATGGGCACACTAATAGGTATGCGCAAAAAACGGGATGCAAAATACTACAGTTTGGCTGGATCCAGTAAAAATCGCTCCAGCAGAACTGGATGGCCGTGGGAAAGAGCCCTTATAGGTTTCATCGGATGAAAAATTGTTTCGTAATTCATGGCTATCGAGGTTATCTCGTGTCTGACAAGATGTTAGCTGAAAAAATGATATGAAAATTATATCTCAATGATTCAGTTACACATGACAGTATTTTTTTTAGTTGCAGAAGCATTTTATGGCTGGCTTTAAGATGATTTACTGATCAATAGTTACTTGGGTATTCGATAGCGTGTTTGTAATGATGATATATCATCATTTTGTATCATTTGTCAATTAGTAAGTACATAGGTACTCGTACCTCTTACATTATAATATTGTTAGTTTAATGCGCTTAGTTAAGTAGGTATATAGTTTAAAATAAGTAAATGTTGTCCGAGTTGACGGAAACGCAAGGCATAAAAATGTAACAATTACTTATCATCAGTGGTGTCGATTCGGTTGGTACAACTAAACTAAATTGACAGGACTAAACTTAATTTTAGCATCCTGTTCTTGTCTTTTCGATACCAAAAGAGAAGGATGGAAAACTAAATTTAGAATAGAATAGAATAGAAAAGAATAGAAAACTGATTTATTTAGCGGCACAAAATAAATTACATGCTTAAATTAAAATACAGAATGTGACACTAAAAAAGCAACCTCCTCAGCACGTGTCGGGTGTCGCAGACATTCCGACGCTGGTCTTCCGTGTTTACCTAGGTATCTTTTTTTTTGAGAGCACTACTACGCCATGATTACACTATGATTTATTTTCTTGTCAACTAAAAAAAGTCTCGAAAGGGTGGTAGGTAAATATAGACAATAGGGATGTTGACTATTTTTTTTATTTTATGTTACATAAATTACCTCTCAAAAAAAGAAACATTGGTAAAAAAATTAATTCGCTAGCATGAAAACTGCCCGAGATATCACAGTGTGAAAGGACACACAAATGGACTCGATCAAAAACGCTCCATACTAATGGCTTGCACGTTATGACGTCACGCCGTGCTAGTTTGTATGCAACGCGTAGGAAATTTGTTCGGCAGCTATATTAAATATTGTGTTTATCAAAATAGTTTCTTAGACAAATTTGCTATACATTTTACGGACTAATTAAAGGTATTATTTATTTTAATAAATTTTATACTTTTTAAATGGACTTGTCCACCCAACTTTGAAGGGTCATAAAACAAATAATATGCAATATATAAAACCGAGAGGTATACAAGCTACTCTAAAAGTTTAATATGTTTACGATTTTTATTAGTATTTCGTTATTTTATTCATTAGTCAACATCCCTATTCAAAGGCACTTAATTGTTAAGTTTATTTGGAGAGGGGAATTTCAATATCAATGATGTGGCATCGACCGCACACCGGGACAAATATATACTATAGAACAGAACTTAGTTTAATCCTGTCAATTTAGTTAAGTTGTTGCCAACCGAATCGACTCCACTATCATTCTTATGAGTGCTGGGTTACTCCCGATGCTATCGAGAATATCGAGATCGAGTTGGAATCGAGTAAACGTCAAAACGGTACCATGGAAACCATGTAAACCGTTTTCCATGTACCAAAATATTTTTGACGTTTATTAAAAACGTCCTGGAGCCCATTCGCGGTAATTCTTAACGATAAAACCAAAAACGTTACGTTGTCATTTAGGTTATATTTACCTTAAAATCTTTGGTTTAGCTTTATAATTTTCACTCAAATTGTCCCAGATTGTAATAGACTCCTTAGGCAGAGTATTCAACAATTTTAACAAAACTAAAGCGAGTATTTTTCTGTAAACGAAACTGAAACGGTAACGATTTAGCTTTGGTTTTATCGTTAAAAAATAACGCGATTAGGCCCTAGATGTGAACTCGATTCCGTTAATTCCCGTCGTTGGGCTTATCAAAATAACAGTCGATAAGAACGTGTCTGAGAACTCTGAGATAGGGTTGCCAACATATCTTTGGCGAAATATAGTATTTTTCAAATTCAGCTATAAAAAATATAGTACACTTAAAAAAAATATAGTATTTAATAGGCAAATATATTTATTTATTTTAATAAAAACTATATTTTTACACTTTTTGATTTTTCAACAAGTTTTGGATATTTTTGGTGTCTTTTTTGTATCTTTAGCTTTTTAATCGGCGTTAGCGACGCACTTGAATTGAACTTGACGCACTTTCGTTATCGCTACCACTTTCCATAACTAATTTGTCTAAGACCTATTATTTCTCATTTTATATTTTGCAGATGATTACTCAATAAAATCTCAAAACAAAAATAGAGCATCAGCAGACCAACTAATGATCAAACTATCGTTTGAAGCTTTTGAATTTGATATTGACAAGTTCGGAATGTATTAAGACAGATACATTCAAAATTCAGCTACGATATACACTACACTACACGCTATCGAATCAGTCAAGTAATACACGATCACAAATCTAAAAAAAATAAGATTTGTTTCTTAGCGTTCGATAGTGAAAATATAGTATTTTTGCGTACTATATATTTCTTCAACAGTATATAGTACGCAGACCCGAAATATAGTACAATACTATATATTATAGTACGGTTGGCAACCCTACTCTGAGACGAGTCTGATTCTGCTGTCGGAGCATTTTGTTAATTTTTATTTATATTATGTGTTCGAAAAAAGGTAACAAAATCCCAAATAACATTATAGTGGACTTTATGTCACAGTGACTATTTTCTCGAAGGCAAATCTTACATTGAAATTAAGCAATATGAAATAGGAAATATTACTAATAACAGGACAGCGGGTGGTCTGCGGTTTGATAAGCTGCATTCTACTTTACTCCTTGCCAAAGATTTACGTTTCCGATCAACCACAAACCAGCCACAGCATACAGCTAGTACTTAATGTACCATAACACAGTAATAACGACTTAAGCAAACAAGATGCACGACTACTGTATCCATTTAAGGTCTGTATAAAGATTAACATGTTATACCCGATTTGGTTCCCACAGTACCTACCACGATAGCATTGTAGATCAGCTCCGATTTCCTTGTAACTGTATATTATTGTAATGTAATGTAATGATTGTTACGTGAACCTAACTTAGGGCTGCCATGTCCCGCATTAGGGGGACAGTCCCGTAATTGTCCTTATTGTTCCCCTTTATCCGAAACGTCCCACATTCATCTAAATTGTCTCACATGCAATGGCGTATTATATAATTTACCATTTTGCCCACATTGGAAACATATGCGCATATAGACAGCTAAAGCCACAGTTTTTTTTTGGCGATTTATTTTGGATTTTTAGGTCTGTCCCCCATTTTGTTTTAGGAAAGTTGGCAGCCTTACACTAACTACAAGTGTGTACTTGAGGAAATGCTTTGAACATTAATCATCGTCGTTTCCTCTTCAAAATAAGTACTCTGTTAATTTGATAAATAGGTACCTCGTTACTGCATTTTTCACAAATCGTTAACTGATAACTGAAATAATGTTATCACCCAAAAAGTGCATTACCTAAATTTCTTAATTTTCAAGATTGTCCGAGTTTTAAAATCTTTTACCAGTAGGTAATATTTTAACGTTCATCAACATGCCAATATCAGTAGAGCCCCATTATTGTAGGTACTTAATTGAAACTTCAATTTCACCAATTGACTGCATTCCATACATGCACCTTAGTTCGACAGTAATCAACCTAATATCGAATCCATACTACCGTTCTTACAAGGATTAAAAACTGTCTGACGAAGGCGCCTTCCTTCCTGTGGTGGCAAAGGAAGCGGCCACGTGACTTACATACATGTATGATGTGCACGCGCACGTCGACCGCCGACCCAACCCATTGTTCGCACGCCATAAACTGAGCACGGTTAGTAGTACTATAGATAGATGGACACAACTACACTCGCTTCGCTATATTAAACAGAACAAACGACGATTCTGAAAGTACCTATTCATCGGGAAACAATAGAGAATATTTTATAAAAGTTTTTTTATGAGTACAAATTCATGTTGGTGACATAGTCTTCGAGCATCGCGGCTTAGAAGCCCGTCTTACTCTAAGGTGACAGTCTTCCATTGTAACTTAGACGGGACAGAAAGGTAGGTAAACATTTATGACTAGTGCCTCCGTGAGCTATAGACCTCGAGTTAAAAAGTAGCTCAAATTCTATGTTTTGTAAAGTTTTTTCAACTAATAAATCTATACTGTGCAAATAATATACGCAGTCCCAGGTTCTGTCACAACCTTATTTATTTTCATATTTCGAATATTGGCCAGAAATGTTAAGATTGATGAACTTTTGAGTCTTCTAAAAATACGTTACGTTACGTACATTTTGATAATTTTTCGAAACGGCTGAAATATGTTTTTTTACATATCTCCGCCATTTCGAAAAATTTCGAAAAACTGGCTCTACAGAAAAATTCTATATAATTATCTAACCTGCTCACAAAATTTCACGAGACGATTCTCAACCGATGTTGAGAAATGCGACCTGTAGTGTAGAGTAGAACATAAACCAGCCAACGGACAGCCAGGATACGAAAGATTTTTTGCCCAAGCTGAAGCAGAGACGCTTCGCGCTCGTTTGTTCTTTTAAAAGTAAGAACACTTGTAACACCAAAGCCCAAGTGTATCACAGGTATTTCTACAGCCAGCTGACATTATTCAAAGGTCGCGCAAAGCCGCTGGATGCGGGCAGCGCAGGATCGATCGTAGTAGAGATCCTTAGGGAAGCTCTATGCCTAACAGTGGTTATTTTTTTTTCTAATTAACAAAGGATTTGGTTCACATTGGATTCATATACTCTACGTATTCAAATTCTACGGAAAAATAGGTAAACGAATAAAAATACTCAAAAATAAAATGAAGAAGCAAGTAATGCATGTACTTACATACCTACTATTGTTACCAAACAAACAACACACACAATGTTTGAATATAATCTTACCTTACTCTTACACTTTACAATTACGTGGTTCAACTGGTGAATGAAAATATATAGGTGTACGTACGTAGTAAAAACTTAAACTTAAGTTATATTACGAATTCAATATAACTTAGCTCCAAATCAACCTTAATTCCATTCATTTAATGAAGATTCCCACTGATGAGTAAGCTAAAATGTACATTATTGTAAACTGCAGGTGCAGTGTCAAGGATGTGTCATACCATACATAATAATGTATGTATGTTCTATTTCAAGTGACCAATGACTACATGCTTTTATCAGCTTGTAGTACTTTTTCTCTTACTTTTCCTATTTTTCCGTTTCTTGTGTTCGCCATCTACAGAAACAAAATGAGATCATAAACACAACTTCAGTAGGTTATAAATATTCAAAGCTAACTTTTAAGGTAGTATTACTGCCTACTCAAACGAATTCTTTGCACTTGATGCTATTTATTGGTTTCAAAATAAATTAGAGTTTTCTATTCATGATATGTTTTCAAGAGTGTTAAGTACCTAATATAAGAATCACTTTTCTATAGAATAAAATAATGTTCAAAGTGTTCTCTCCAATTTTTTGGTGATTCAATTGAACCTAACTAAAGATACGGCTAATCCGATTGTTTGGTCGACCTCACGCGTCATCGACCTCGACCCGAATGCGATTTCGGCTACAGAACAACACAATTAAACGAACAGCTTCAACTTTAAACATTTACTTACTAATTTCTTGACCATTATCTTGTCATGAAACATTCATTTTAGGGCTCGGTTACACTGGGACATTTCGTTCATTTGCTGCAAGGCTGGCATATCTCAAAATTGGCGAGTTTTTAGTTAATAATAATTAGTCATGTAGAAAAAATGGAGCTCTGTTTACTGTAAAAACGCCATTTTTCTAAACTCTATAGTAAGAGAGAGAGAGAGAGCAACTATTCACAGTTGTGCTGTTATAGCACTGTCTCTTTCGTTCCGGTACTTGAAACTTTTAAATTCTCTTCTGTAAAATGATACTTTTGAAAAATTTCGACCTTGCTGCAAATGAGATTTGTCTGTCTTTTTCTCTAGGTAACTCTTCAAAAATTTTAATTCTTTCTGTAAGTTTTAAAATCCATTTTAGCTCAAAGTGGCCACTTTTGGCAATTATGGATTTTAAAACTTACAGAATGAATGATAATTGTTGAAGAGTTATTCAAAAAATATTAGAGACAATTTAAGAGATTATTACATGAGCTTTTTTTAAATATTGACTTGGTTTACGGGTAATAAAAATAAATGTAGTGGCGGCGCTAGTTTCACTACCACCGCGCCTTAAAGCAACTTCACAGAACGTTAAAGTGTATTTTGATGTAGAATTCAATATTATATTATTATTATTTACGGCGAAAAGATAAACCTGCGTAGGTTTATCTTGCGTAAGCGCTTTTGGTGTGCACTGTGGGGTTTATACGCAATTTAATATTTGTAGCAACTAGACAATCTCTTTAGCTTGTCGGGTGATATTTTTTTGCTACAATTTTACGTTTTCTATATAAAAATTTCATACTACTAACCCTTAAGGTGCATTAATTATTTATAACTTTTAAACTTACGTTTTGCTTTTTTTTGTAACACAAGAGCGGGCTAAATGACAACAGCGCAATCATACAGTTTCCCTATTGATTATTGTATAATACCTATAATACTAGAAGAGCAGTGTATTGCGTCATCACTTAAAACTACCTAATGTATGTAGTCACCTCTCCAATATTATCATTATTAAATTCAATAATTGTATCGATTTAAGAAAATTGATTCATATTTTATGAAAATTTATTCATCTACTCGCATCTACGCCCACATTCTAGTTTTACTTTTCGGTATACTGGCCTAATTTCAAACATGAAGTCGAGAGAAATGAACTGAATGAATAATGTGGACAACGTTATTTTTTTCTATTGTTCAATCGTTTAAAGATTTTTTGCTTCACGTTTTTCATTGTGGGCTGAAATGATGTCCATTGTCAGCGTATCATTGTAGCTTGCTAAGTTAATCACCTTGGAAGGAAAACACTGATCTCATTGATCGATCGATCGTGATAAACATTCTAATTATATCAGTCTACTCACTGTATGTATTGTAAAATTTCCAACAAAATAAGATAATGTATGGAATTAAACATTTCCTTCGGTAACCTAACTAGATAATTAGACATTTAAAGGTATTAAAATGCTTAACCATAAATTGAAATAATAATGAAAAATTGATTGTTTGAATCGTTTATTGTAAATCAGTTCGAAAAATTACTGGTTTAATCACAATATTGATTATGTACATAATTTTTTTTTTTAAAGAAGGATAAAAGAAATGTGTCATATACCTTAACTTAATTATGTATATTTTATAGTCTAGTGTCACAGCAGTCGTCTGTTTATAAACAATGTAAGTACCTACCTAATTGACAATAGTAGGGATAGTTAAATATATTTAAAACAATTGTGAGAGAGAGCATCATCATATTCAATATCGAATGAAGACTTTCCAATTAGTAATAGCACACAAAATAATTTATGACAAAACACATTTACTCAGCACACACCATACTTAAGGACGACGTATTACAAACGAATACAATAGATACTTATTATTAAAATATTTCACATCAACGCAGCATTATTTTCTAAACATGGGCCTAAGGTAATGTCATAATAAATGCGCAACAAGCCTCGTGAGCAAAGCTACCAATAAACGTAGATTTGTATTACTTACTACATAAATGAGATATTTTTCACTACAAGTACTGGTTATGTGATAAATAAATACTTAAAAAGATTAAGATGAGAAAGATCATGTGCAACGACCGGGTTTGATCCAGCGAACGGATGCGGCGAAATGAGAGCTCGACACCGTTACATGCGTTTGCGCAGCGCAGCCGAGAGACGACCGGCGCCGGCGCGGGATGCGCCGCCGGCCGCGCCGCCCGCATCAGACAAAACACCGCTGACTCATCAAATGACCACCAACCGAAACGAATATCCACCATTCCAGTGGCGCTATTAAATTCCGAGACCATATAAATGCACCTGGCCTTAATCGAACCGCTTTCTAATGAGGCGTTCACCCCCTAGTCTCTAGACAATAAATTAGCATTAAAAATACACTCGATATCACAAAATACGTCCACAGCACGTATGAACGACACACGCCGCCACAAACGTGACCAGACAAGGGATCTGTCCATCATTTCATTGTGATCAATAAGAACATCAAGGTCAATCTTTATCACGTAATAACTCTGACTTTGCACTTTTTTCGCTTCCATTAAACGAGAAATTCGCATTGTCCCTTTGTATGTATGCTTTGTCTAACTTCGCAGTAGGCGGGTCGTTTTCCTGGGGCGCGACCGCAGGCACAGGCGCTACAGGCGCCGGCGCCGGGCAAATATATTCCCCGCGGCAAAATTCCTGAATCCATCGTTCCGAGTTGTATGAAGGTCCCTCGCCACCTAACTCAGCAGGGAGAATATCTAGTGGTAGAGAATCGTGGAGTGTCGACAAATTGTTTCCATGAAGCACGATCCGTTCCCGCGTCTTAGCCTTGAGGTAAGGTTTAATTACAGCCAGAGCGGTTTCCACATACCACGGTTGACCTATAAAGTGTATGCTTTTAAAGCGAACCGGCATACAGTCCTGTATACAGTCAATCATTAACTTCAACACTTTTGCTTGTAAACTGCACGATTGTCTGAAAGTAAACTCGGTCCAATCAACGATAATCACGAATCCGTTTGCTTGATTTTGTACGTCGTCGAGGAGGCGTTCCAGTGAAAGTAGCAGAGATCTATGCACAGAGAGGAGAGAACAGGCGTGAGGTGTCCAATTAGCTGCAAACATCAGGAGCACACAACGACCCCGGCGATCCCGCTCGGCGAGCACTCCGGGCAGCCCGTCGGCCAGAGCGCGGAGCACGCCGCCATCCGGCTGGGCCCACAGTTCCGGGTGATCGCGCCTGAATTGGTGATAGCTCACCAACAACTCGAAACTCTGTTGCACATCATGTTTACGCGCATAAAGAAACCTCCGCAGGAAGTTATCGTCTTGACACCGGCTTTTGTCGCGCAGGGCGAGGTTGAGACTTGAATCGACCGCTTCTTTCAAGCCGTCGAGAGCACGTTGCCTGTCATTGTCAGTTAAACGTTTCCTTGAAGCTTCACAGAGGCGTTCATTCTGCATCTGGTGCAGCTTCCACCCGTATTCGGCGTACTCGTTCATGGCTGCAGCTGGTGAGTCACGCAGACTTTCACCGCGTGGACGCAAGTTGCGCGCGCGCCGCCTGTTGCTCGGGGCCGACTGCGCGCCGTGTTCGCGCCGCACGCCGCCGCCATAGTCGGTCGTTCATTAAACCGAATAATGTTGCGTTCACGTCACTGGCTGACTAGCGCCAGTAATGGAACGAGTAGCTTTTTAAGTGGACACTATAAAAACAAAACTTCTTAAAAAAAGAAGGAGTAAAGAAATAGATTTTAAGGGAAAAGACAATGGACAATTAATTGTTTGCTGTTTAATTGAAATACTGAGCATTTATTTTAAAACTATAAATAAACTTCATAATAATACGAGAAAAATAATTATTATAATATCTTGGAAGGATCCAAGGAACACAGGAGTGTTTAACTTTAATCTGTCAAGATTAATAATATAACTACTGGAAAACTACTTTAAAAAATCTACTCACCCGTAGCACGCTACGAGGTGCTACGAATCAATATTTTCTAGTATTTTTTTGTAGTTAAATATAAAAATACTATTGTGAATGCGAAAAATCTAAAAATTGTATCATTAAACCTGTCATTTTATTATGTTACTGATATTTTTAATATTATTTCCAATAAACCACACAGTAAAGCAAGTTTTACTTACTACAATGCTTTTATCACCTACTAGCTTCCGCCCGCGACTTCGTCCGCGTGGACATTCGATATCCTCATGTTTTAATTTCATTAAATTCTGATCAGCTGTTTTTACGTGATTAGGCCGTTATTACGTCCCCACCAAGCGCGCTGCCTCGCAAGGCAGGACGTTTGCCGCACGGGCCTCGCACGAGGCTGCTCGCTTGGTGGGGACCCGCCTAATCACGTAAAAACGGCTAATCAGAATTTAATGAAATTAAAACATGAGGATTTTATCGAATGTCCACGCGGACGAAGTCGCGGGCGGAAGCTAGTTTATAATATTCAGAATTGTATCCAGAGATATTAGTATCCCGTTCCCGTTTCCGTCCCTGTCCCCGTCCCCTGGATGTGCATGTCCAGGTCCAATCATGTCCACCGTGTTAGACTTCAAAATAAATGTCATTTTCGCAATCACCATCCCATGAAACCTCAAGAACGACATCCACATCGATTTTCGTGTATACTTACCCCATTTACACCTTAAGGGATGATTTTCAAAATAACAAAATATGTGTTTGCCTATTTATTTTTAGACATGCTCCGACGAATTTTAAAGTTATAATGTCTATTTTATATTCTTTTTCCATAAAAAAGAACCCCACTTTCACCCCTTTAGGGGTTAAATCATGTCCACCGTGTTGAACTTCAAAATAAATCTCATTTACGCAATCACCATAAAACCTCAAGAACGACATCCATGTCGATTTTTATGTTTACTCACCTCATTTACCCCTAAGTGGTTGATTTTCAAAATTACAAAATATATGTTTGCCTATTTATTTTTAGATGTACTCCTAAGAAGTTTAAAGTTGTAATGTCTTTTTCATATTATTTTTCCATACAAAATTTGAACCCCATTTTCACCCCTTTTGGGGTCAAATCATGTCCACCGTGTTGGACTTCAAAATAAATGTCATTTTTGCAATCGTCATTCCAGAAAACCCCAATAACGACATCCATATCTATTTTTGGTTTTTTTTTACCCCTTTTCACCCCCATTAGGGTTTAAATACTAACAATAACAATATACGTTGCGTTAGATTTCCATCCATAAGCCTAAATTATAAATTAAGCGATTTCTACTTCGAAAATAAAGGATTTTCTTCAATACACAACTTCATCCCTCTTTTGACCCCTTCGGGGGTAGAATTTTGGAAAACGCTGAGACCCGTATTTAATAATTTTCAATGATCAGCCTAAACACAAAATTTGAAGATCCTAGCTTCAAAACTGAGGCGCTTTCATACAAACTTTGGACTCCTGTTCCACCCCCTTAGGGGTTGAGTTTTGAAAAATCCTTTCTTAGTGCACCCCTAGACCTCATAAGAAACCTATGTGCAAAATTTCAAGTCTCTAGGTTTAGCGGTTTGGGCTGTGCGTTGATATCTCACTCAGTCAGTCAGTCAGTCAGTCAGTCAGGACTTTGAATTTTATATATATAGATTCTACAGTTTATCTTATCCAACTCATTCTCGTCACTTGATAAAGTATTGATTATTTGTCAGGGGCTTTCTGTGCTTTACGTCACCAAACGACGATGAGATAAGAGGTAATTACCATTTCTGAAAGTCAACATTCTTTTAAGAAAATGTTCCGGAATATATTAGTGAATCCGGAGCACACTTTCTTCAAAATATTATGAAATCTTCAAGTTACTTAGCTACACGCTGCTAATTCGAACTTGCACTGGCGCCTTTTATTAAAAAAATGTTGCGTTGCTATGTTGATGATGTTTTATATTCATGCTCAGATTTGCACAATATGCTTGAAGCTAAACGTCAATATATTGAAGTAACCTTTGATAAATAGAAGTTCAATGAATGAAATAGCAGTTAATTTGTTAAAATGTTACTTAAAACTCTGAAACTTTTCACAGGAAAGTTACTTACATTAAAGTTAGCCCATTTAAATAAGCAAGTGAACTTGATCATGTAAACGCGGCATAACTTACCCAGCCGGAGCGAGTTATAAATAAAAGAAAAACTGAAGGTTGGCGGTATGGTATACCGGTCAATTGGCTGGCTGGTTTCTGCGATGACGTAGCCTCCGCGGGCGAGCAGGATGCACCTATATGCTAGAGCAGCACAAACATAATCATACTTTGTAACAATATCTTCACGAAGCCTTATACGTTACGTATAACGAATGCCCAAAAATCGTACAACGTCCGTGCTTTGTTCTCTTTATTGCACTACTTGTAACTATAACTAGCAACAATACTCACATTGCATAATAAATGAAAATAGTATGAAATAAATTGTTTCTCTAGTTTTTATCAATACTTATCAATATCGCTTGTCATCAGTATAGCGGAAATGAAATCGCGTTTAATGATAAGTAAACGTATACGTGCTATTGTATGTGGACAAAATATTAACTAACTTTATTTTACGCCTTTTAATTGAAAACTTACAAAATATTTGAATTTTATACTTTAGTTGAGAGTTTTATTTGAAAAAGACATCAACGTCATTCTACTGTTCAGAGAATCAGTTGATTCTTGATCCTTAATCTTAAGTACTTTTATAAACTGTCAGAAACGCATATTACCTACTTAGTCGTTGTGGTTAGTCATATTTATTCATATCACTCCAGTGGTTGTGAATAAATATGACTAACCCCCTTTGGGCCCATAGCACCACCGGCATGCACCACCGGTAGTGTAAAGCGAGCAGTCAAGATGTCGGTGAAAGTTAATTAAAGTTGAACTTTTTTATATTTTTCTGATCATTTCTTAGCACATAAGGATTTATTTCTTGATTTAGACAAAAAAGTGCTACAATAGGTAGCGAAAAAAAATGATTCATACTAACGGTGGTGCTGAGGAATTCGAGCACAGTAACAAACACAAATTTTTTGTTCCATCTTCTTAGAACGTTTGTTGATAATTGATGCCAGTTCAATTATCAAGGTCATTGACTTCGGAAAAAAATATCCGAGGCAATGCACAGTGGTCGTTGACTCGTTGCACTGACTAGCATGACGCGATAAAAATAGACCCGTCTGTCTCCAGAGATGCGGAGATAGACCAACTTGTGTGTTCAGAATACGTAAATACACCTACTGGTAATTAAATACAGCCTTTTTTCAAAAGCTAGTAGCCTGGACAAAGTTAATGTATTCTACGCTACGCTGGATGTAAGCTAAAGAATACCAACCAAGTTATACGCCATGCGTGTTTAAATAACGGCTCTATAATAAATAAGACTGATAATAATTTTATTATATAAAACGGTACATATATGTATAATGTAATATTTTAATTGTTAAAATGTCAATTTTTTTTCATCTTTTATGTAAAAAGTTTGTATTAGTGAGTCACAAAGAAATATGGATATAAAAGTAAAACATGCTTGCCCTAACGAAAATAATCGAGTTTCATTTATTTTGAATCTATTATGAAAAGATCAAATATTTCAACTTACCTAAATATTTCCATAAAGTAGTATGTAATGTATGTTCCAAAAAAAAAAAAAACTTAACCATAGCATAACATAACAAACATATCGGTGAAAATAGCGTGAAACTTTCACAATATCACATCTTGGTATGCATAGTTCTAGGAAAGTTGTCTTGCAAGCGCAGTTCAGAAAATGCATGTGCAATGGTGCATGTGCTTACTTACTGTCCGACATAAGTTTCTATGAGGTAGACATGGACCACTGGTTAAAACAAGGTTCGCTTAGGAACTAGCTATATCTAGTCTTGTCTAAGGTTCAGCCAAATCGTTGTGAAACTCAAGGTTCTGGTTCGATTTCCATAGAGAACGGAATTTTGAGCTTCTGTAAGCCCTACCGCCATCGTTTAGTAGTCTGTCAGTCTGTCACCATTTTTTCTTCCGTCTAGCCACGGAACTATTTCCATAACTAGCCTTGCGGCTGAGAAGCTAAGAAAATGCCTAAGTTTTTAATTTTAGGTCAGAAATACATTTGTAAGTACGCCTTTATTGATAAGAATCAATTAATACGGCACGTGTACACTATGATGAAAATTGGTATAATCCGCAAGACGATTGTGAATTGGTTTGCATAGAACCAAATCAGTAATTATTGTGCTAAAAACGTTCATGAAACCGTCTCATCATGACTTCACTTAAATGTAATGTACCTACATCGAAGTAGGTCGATCGATCTCATTTGATATCAGCTTATCATACATTTTAATCTCGCGTTATCTTCCTGCTTTTGATGCATGCCACTATTATCGTTTATGTGCAAAAATTTGACGTTGTAAGAAACGAAAATATGGCAAACTTATTTTTTACATTAGCTAAAACTTAACTAAGTTAAACTTTATCTATAACGTAAAACTTATAAGTAACTTTGAAAGGCAGGTGTGCATTATAAAACAAATGAAAGCAACAAAATAACGACAATTCTTCAGTTTGTTCTAAAGATAAGATAAAGTAAGGTCGTCAAGGTGCACACAACAGTCATCGTTTTAATCGCTCGTAGCATAGCCTTCTCTATAGAGACGGCTATGCTCGTAGTCATGCTTCAATAAACAAGGGACAGACAGTGAGGAGCGACAAACCTTTATTTTAAAAACACAAAGAAAGGTCAGTGCCAGATAAGTGACTCATGCGCACCCAGCGAGCGTGTATGCAAAATACATTCTCATGCAACTCTAATGTGGATACTGTTTAACTGTTAGAGAATATTCAATTTAGTGTTGAATGGGCTCTTGAAGTTTTTACCAATCTTGTAAAAAAATATTGAAAAAAAATTGTTTTCTTGTGTCAACAAAAACTAACTTAACTCCAGAGACAATGTAATTAATGCAATTTTCTTAATATCAAAGAATGATAACTTTTATTTACTGATATTTGGAAGATAATGAACTTTATGTTCATGTTTTGTTATAATTGTTAACATGAAAACCCTAATTGCATAAGGGCAATACAAAGTACTTAGTCATACTTTGTATTGTTCTTATTTATGGGTTAGTTTATCTAAGAGATAAGAGTATAATCAGCAGTTTGGCATGCTTCAGGAAATGTTAAACGTTATAAATCACCGTCTGTTAGTAGACTGCGACTATTGAGCGTTTTCGATTTTTTTATTACCTCTTGATTATATTGTAATTTTCTCTATCCCAATACCCACTTGAGTCCGCGCCACGAAAGAAGAGTCCCTAAGACGTAGCACTGAAATCGTTTGCATCATTGGAAAAACGGTTTTATTCAAATAAGCAATAAGACATCGTTTGTTTTAGGTCCATCAAAATTCATCGGGACTTTTTCCGTGGGGCGGACTCTATACACACCGTTAATTATTAAGTATATCAATGAAAAGGGGATTTCAGACCACGTGAATGAACAACTTTTATTAAGGGGCCAACCACGGAATCGCGGAAAAATATCAGCTGTTCACTACATTATAGTCGAGTCGATGTTGTACTTTTCTATGGAACAGCTGATTTTTTTTTCGAGATTCCGTGGTTGGCCCCATAGTAAAAGTTGTTCAATTACGTGGTCTGAAATCCCCATTTCAATTCAGATATACCTAGTTAAAAAATGACGGTGTATTTTTATCTCATTCATCTGCATTATAAGCATCCGATATCTGATTGATACAATCTAATGCCACATGCGGTCTCGCATGCAAACGAGCCCATACCTCCCGTGAAATCGGTGGAGAGCCGACAGCGCAGGCGCAGTGGACCGAGAAAATGTGGTTAATTCGATGTCCCCGCCATGCGTCGGTCGCCTTGGCGTCGATGGAAATGTATATTATAGAGTTATGAAGTGGATCTGCAAAAAAGTTTCCAAAAAAGATAAAGGCCAGTTTCACAGGACCCAAAAATGTTTTAGTTATCAGACCTGACAGATAATTTCATACAAATTATGTACCAATTTCTATTAAAACAGCAGATAGTAGGTACTGTCTGGAACCTGTAAAACCAAACAAATCTTTCAAAGTTCGAAATTCTGTTGTCATACAATATTGCCAGCCATACCTAAACAGCATTCAAACCTGAAACCCATGTATAGATCCAACACTTTAAAATTGCGACCACTCGTTTAAACTTTCCAAGTAGGTTATAAAGTTGCAATAAAACTATGATCCGACAACCTGCTAATTCGATTTTAGACTTGCTAATTCTGACCCGTAACACGTCTTTTTATTTTTCCATACATAGGTAGTCTTGAAATTATTATTTGCAACTTGGGTAGTCATAACATCAATATTCTGCAGTTTTTATATGTTCCTACAATTTTCCTATCAAGAAAACATTACTTCTCTTTTTAATTAATTTTATCTGTTGTATCTTGAACAAAAATACAGAAATGACGCCTACCTTCTTAACTACATTAAAATTTATTGTAAATAAATAAAGAAAAAAAAACAAGCACGAGTACAAAGTACAAAGTGTGCCTCACGACATTAAAATCATTGTTTCCATGTCGTTTTACTTTCGAGTAGGTACCTCTTACAAGGAAGCAAAAAATACCAATTACCTTAGCCGATCGATTTCCCTTTATACCTTTAACTAGTTTTTTAAATGATCGTGTCAAAGGATTATTGTAAAAAGTTGATAGCTTTTGGACTGGGTTTTGTATCCCACGAGTTGGTTGCTATGTCAACCCTAAAATAGAATAAGTACCTACATTAGTATTTTTTATGTAATAGGTACTTACTTACATTTTTTATTAATAAAAATGTCACAATGTGTTAGAATCATGCAAAAAAAACTCAAGACCTTTTAACATTAGTTAGACCTCCTGTAAATAATGAACTGTATCCTCTTAGAAGATAGGCTGTAGTCAAGACTGTTAATGCTTGAGCTGGACGCTATAAAAGACATTGGTATTAATACTTATAGCTCAGCTCAGTTCGAATAAGGTACTAATAGACAGGCACCAGTGGAGCCCATCCCTTAACCAGCAAGTGGAACATCACTGGGTCTTCATTAGAATCAAATTTCATTAGAGATTCAAAGAATCCATCTAACCTATGTATTCCACTTTCCTGGAGTTTTATAAGATGCCCCGCTTTCCATCAGTGTAATAAAGGTGTAAAGTTTTAATAAGGGTATTGCCACAGCACAGAGTTTTAATGTAAAATAACTGGTGCCAAATAATGGGTAAAATAAACTGCCACTGCCACAATAACCTGTCTGGCTGGATTATGAAATTTTTTCTTCATTTTTATACCTAATGATTATCTTAAAAAGCTGGCCTAAGAATACTTGCCTCCATAGTTAACTTGGAAGAACATTTTTACAAGAATCGATACCTACATAATCGATATAAAGATCGGTTAAATGGGTGTACAAAAAGCGACCTCGCAGCTTGCAAGGCTGCCAAGCCGGTTCTCCGGAGGTCTCGATAAATGCTCTACAGGTATACTTACTTTCAAAATATCTATCTATCTATACTACCACATTAGATACCAATTCGCATATTCGGTCATTGTACGAAGTGGACCATCATAAAATTGTAGAGAACTACTCTTAGCACGAACATAGCTATCGAAAAAAATAACGGGCGTAATAACCATAGGTAGGTACTTGTATTTACCTTTGTGGTAGTAAAAACATTCGATAGAGTAATTTTGTTAAGAAAATTCGTAAAGCGCGATCTACCGCTGAAAAGCCAAATGAAATTTTCCATAGATAATTGCTCTATCGAGTACCTACCTACTTTTACTCGTGTTTTTGTTTCTCGATGGCTCTTCGTGCTAAAGGTTTAGAAGATTTCTGTTTACTCTATGGTAAAAATCTCAATGCCAATGAGGTTTAGAACCTCTTTTATAATTTTACTAGCGGTTACTACTAGTGGTTACCCGCTACTTTGTCTATGTGGACATTAATTTTTCTATCCCGGGAAAAGTTTTTACTATTGAAAATGGTTATCAGCTGATGCAAATCGCTTAAATGGTTATCAGCTGATGCAAATCGCTTAAAACGTATTTTTAGTCATATCTCCGAAGATTTTGGGAAGATCGAGATGGGAATAGTAACAAAAGTTGAGGAATTTATCGAGACACGTGTGAATGTTTGAATTTTGAAAATCTAATGGTAACTTTTTTGGAATTATGCAAAATTCGGGTAAATTCGGGTTTTTGGGGGGTGTTTGTTTACTAAATTGTAAATATTTCGGAAAAAAAACCGACTTAAGAAAAATTGAAAAATGGGTCCTAGGGTAGGTATTAGTTTGGCTACAAAATGGCTAAAAAAATTTGAAAATCGGTTAATAATTGTGACCTGTAGGTGGTCCCTTTAGATTTGGAATTGTAGAATAAAAACGGGTGTTTCCGTACATAAAACGTGATGTAGCTTAATGATTATTGACCGATCGTCATGGTAATAGTGTTAAATGATGCAGAAGCAGACGAGTAGTGCATTCGTTGGATTTTTGAAAATCGATTAATAATATTTCGGTCGCGTCGAGGCAGTTCGCGTGCGCTTTTCGTACAATCGTTAAAATAAATAGGTACTACCTAGGTAACTTTAAAAATATAATAGGATTTTGCATTTGATTTGATTTTGGTAAAATCGTAAATTTTTAGGTTCATTTTCAATGCTTCGATTCTTGCGGGGACTGTAAAATCTGTGATTTTTTTTAGATGAAAGGCACTCTATGTCCTTTTCTCTGCTGACAACGTGTATAATATAAAAGAGTAACAAACAACTAACTTTCTTTCGCGTTTATATTATTAAAATTAACAAACAAAAGAAAATTCATCGAATAGGTATTTAATTTTTGTAAATAAAATTAAGTAGGTTACATACCTCTACTTAAATATATTCTGTCATTTTATTTGATGAGTGTTTTTACTGTCGGGTTCACGCTTCACCTTCAAGTGGTATTCTTACTTATAAATAAACAATATTATAAATGCTAACTAAAGTAAGCAGAAATTGGTTGACTTTTTTTTAATATGTGGTGATTAAGGGAATAGTTTCTGCTGTTACTTTCGTACTGCAAAACGCAACCAAAGATTCTGAAACTTTTTTCTTGGACTTCCTACCTATAAAAAAAATATTCAGCCAATTTGATTTATTTTCAGACATTCCCTTGTAAGCCTTTTTATATACATTTCAACTTTCAATAGATTCTACTGAAAATTTACAAAAATATTAAAATCTAACATTTTGCAAATACCTAACTATTGCTTGCAAACATAAAGCTGAATATATTGAAATTGCCCACCCAATTACATGAACCTTGTAGATATTCATAAATGGCTGTTCAGTATGACTCATGATGTTTTTTGTGTTGTGTTATTTATTACTTAATAGCAAATGTGTTGCTTCAAATACGGTTCAGATAGTTTCACCCCTCGATAACTTAACTAATTGCTGTAGCATGACTAGACATTTATAAAATTTTGATAATTTTGACTTCTATCTTCATAGATATAAATATTTAAATATATACCTATTTTTCACAACTTTTGACTTTGTAATTATATGGCATTGTTACTATACTTACTACGATTTGCTACGAGCCTTGAGTTAGATGCGCAGAATATTTCTTTTGTTTCAGTCTAGTATTTACAGATGTGTAGGTATATGTATAATTTATTATTGAATTGAATAGCGACTTCTAAGTGAACAATACTTTAATCAGCATTAACTTTTAATGACAAAGTTTGAGTTTTGTTTATTTTTAAGCGTTTGCAATGTTTTTTGTTAACTTTAAGTAAGTAGCACTATAAACATGAATTTTGAAACCTAAGTATATCATCTTTGTACTTTAAATATATAATTTACTTTTAATAATTTACTTTCTGCATATTACTGTAGTGTTCAAGTGTGTAAAAACTACCTTAATTTGTAATATTTTAGTTTATTCCTACTCATATGATGTGAGCTCAAGATTTTTTAAATATTTTTTCTAAAACTATCTGTGGAAATTTTTAATTAGCATAGGATTATCCATAGTCTTATACATTAAGTTATTTGTCTGTTAATTTCCCAAATACAATAAAATAAAATAAAATAAAATAAATAAAATAAGTTAAAATTATGCTTACCTATGTAGGTAGTTCCTGTAGAATTTAGTGTTGTTAACTCTTCAGTATTGGTGGTTGGCAGACTTCATGGATTCTCGATCCAACTGGTCATCAGAGGGCCTATTACAAAAAAGCATCACGATAAGCGTACGATGTTCGTACCAGTCCGTGGCACTATTGTCTCACGAATAAGGTTCAATATCAAGTAAATTGTGCGACGAATTGCGTCCGACTTTCGTGATTCTCTTTTGTAATAGGCTCTCAGATTCTTTTATTTCCACCAAAAAATTATAGATAATCTAACACGACTTTTTGTTTGCAATAAAAAGAGTATAGTCGCTCTTTTGTTGATTCCAATTTCCAACAAAACAACTGAATTCAGACGCTTTTCTTTTGGAATAAAATAATGAGCAGCAATCTCGGCCTTCAAATACAAAATAAATAAACACGTTATTATGTTACGGATTTTACACCAAGTTGCAAAAAATACAAAAAACTGCATCAAACAAAAACTATGTTAGGTACCTACGATTGAAAATTTTCTGCAATACAATAATGTTCTTTATTCGGTTGTACAAAGTATCTTCAGGGATCGTAAACAACACGTAATTGACAGAGGAAGTGTGTTAATTAAGTGAAATACGTAACAAAGATTGCACTCAAGATACGGTGAGCGGCCCAAGGCAAATATGAGGCAATAAGGCCAGATATAAGTATATGATTAGACACCTAGGTATGCCTAGAGAATGTTCGGATTTCAGACTTCCTATTCTAAAACTACACAGCGTAGGTACCTCAAAATAAAACAAATACTTAAGTGCAACAATGAGGATATAATGGCTTGAATACTTATACGTAGAATTGTAACAAAACTATTGAGCTACCTATACCTCATTCATAACTATATTTAGTTATGAATGCGGTAGGTAAGGTAGATACGTTGACTAAGTCATTCAAGTAAGTTGATTAAGTCAACGTATCAAGTCAAAGTCAACTACTACTACTGACAAGTATAGTAGTAGTATCTTAAGCCATCTACTACCAATAAGTAATAGCAGGCAAAAGTGCCTAAAGTGGCAATTTTTTGCTCTTTTGCCTACTACAACTACAACTACAACGAATTATATTTAATTGAGATTATTGCTTGTATATAAATAAACTATAAAACCTTTGCTTCAATCTGCACATGAATCACGATACATTATTATTTAGCGAGCAATAAAATTAATTAAGATGAGGGCACCACTTTGAGGTACATATGGGCCCATCAGCGACGCGACGCTACTTGCCCCTAAAAAGTCAAAAAATAAAAAAAAATAAAGTATACAGTTATAAAGTAGGATTTTTTTTTGGTATTAAGTAATTAATGGGGGCTATAAGAAAATAACAATAAAAAAAACTTACCTTCCCCCTTTGCTACGCCGTAGTCGATTATGAAAACTTCTATGAATTTATTAAAAAAGTATTATTAGTTTGAAACAAACAGTGCGAAATATTCCTAAATAACACTTACATGTTATCCTTTTTTCAATCAATTTAAAAAGGCATCTCAACTTGTTCGAACAAAAAATTCGCGTTAAGTCACAGAATATATAATAGTTTAAGTACCCATTAAAGAAAGAAACTTAGATAGAAGTTTAATAAATAGCTTCCATTAGTTGGCAGCCTTCCCCAGGGGCCTGCTGGCCTAGGTCAACAACCCAAATGCTGAGTGGCCAGCCGACTGTTACCACAGACTAAAATATAAAGTCAGTTTAGCCATGTTTGATTAATTAATACCTATATCCTAATCAGGTAATATTGAGATGAAGCGTGTGATGAGGTGAAGAATTTTTAATAGCTTTTTAGCTATTATGTTTCTCTTAGAATCCAATCACTACATAAATCTCGTAACACGTTAGTCTCGCCATAAACTTCCTTAGATAAAAAAGAATAAAGAAAAAGATGTTTGTCCCGATCAAGAATAGTGAATACCCTAGATGTCCGGTCAGAGTCTCAAAAATGGCACCTCAAATAGCGTCCCACTTACAAATTAAGCGCTTATTTTTCACAAAGTAAGTGATAAAAGTTGTGTTTTTGTACAAAATAAGCTTATTTTGTACAAAATAAGTGATATAAAATGTGAGTTTGTACAAAATAAGAGGTGATTATGTACAAAATAAGCGCCAAGTTTGTAAGTGGGACGCTATTTAAGGTGCCATTTTTGCGTACTGTTTTAGTTCGTGAAGCGTTATCTAGGATATTCTTGACCCAAGGTTTGTCCACATTTCTACAAAATGAAAAGTTCCGTTGTCCTCTCACAAAAATATCTACATTAGGTAAGTATTGTATAGAGTCAATCACGACTTTCGTAATAAGTACGAACGATTCGTCAACCTATAAGTACAGTTTTTCAATTATCATCGACGATAGTTAACTTGACCTTATCGTCGTCATAGTTGCACGATCCCAGCTCTTTCACGTACTTCATTGCTAAACTCTATTATGTCACCGTTTTAGTGAACCTCGGTTCAACGGAGCTTAAAAACTGGAGTTATATTGCAATGAAACACGATCTAGTAGGAACGCGGCTTGGTGGTTAACAGACTATGTCGCCTGAATTTCGGTACAATAAACAACTCCTTAGTCAATTTTTAGATGAACTTCGTTTTACGGTGTGGGAGTAGGGTTACCAGATGACAGGATTTTTTCTGACATGTCAGGAATTTAAGGCATCTGTCAGGAAAACAGGGAAAAACTGTAGCTGTCAGGAATTTTTGATATCCCAAAAAGTGTAAGATTTGTTAATCATTTTGGTGAGAAAAAAATATCAAACGTCAATTAAATGAAGAAATTTACTAAAAAGTCAGGGAAAAGTCGCGAAATCTCATTTTTAGATCTGGTAACCCTATGTGGGAGTACCTACGAGAAACAAAGTTTTTTTACAAGTAGAATTTCTTTTTTTTAATAATTATAGTTTTTTATTTCTTGTAGAATAATTTGTTGGTCTTTGTCCTAGTTAATACTTTTCAATATCCGTTTTTTGACGACAGTCTTTCAATATGTATGGTTACGTGTCAGAATAAAATTGACACAAAATACTTTTGGCAATCGCTGTGAGGATTAATTTTATTTTATTGATAAGTAATGAATCATCTCAAAAATTTCAGGGATTTTTTTTGCAAAAATCACATCACACGTAGAGCGAGCAGCATTTTCAATGTTGCATTGGAATTTTTTCCGCTAAATTAAATATATTGAGTATGAAACAAGATTCTAAAGGAAATCATTAGCTTTTATACCCCGTCGTTTGTTGAGTTTCTATGAATGGTTTAAATTCCTTTCCTACAGGTTTTTCAAGATAAATGAAAACTCAAAACCGGTGACTAAAGCTATAAAAACTTTTCCTTTAGAAGCAAATTCCTTGTAAGAAGATTCCATTATCGTAGCTGTTCTTTCTCATACCAGTTTTCAGGGAAAACAATTAAAAAATTAAAACATCATTGCAGTGAAAGTAATCTTATAAGTAAGTAAATGGGTAAATGAGTAACGCTCTAATGGAAACTAATCGAAGCAGAAACTCGGCAGCCATTCACGAAGCTCGACCCAGAAGCATTAAAAAAATCTTCGGCTAATATTAACATCTCCTGTTCTAGTATTCCTCAACCAATTTAAGTTGCATAAGTCCAAATATTCTAGTTATTTGACAAAAAATTGTTTCATAGTTACAAGAAAATATCACTAGATGGAGCAGCATACGTAATCGCTGTTTCCGCAATGCGCTGAAACTACGATATCGGAGACGTCATTGATTTTGATTGTCGTTTTATAGCCAAGTAATACACAATGGGTTGTTTCGCAACAGTGAGAACCTTAACAATCGTGGACATTGTCGAAAAGCAAATTGGCCGTTGCACCGCTGCGGCCGCTAGGGCGGCGCGGCGCTAGCGGCGGCCCCGACACCACCACAGCGCTAACAAACATTGACCAAGCACGCAGCCACGCACTGCGCTCCGACAACTTGCCGCAACATTCTTAGCGTAAAAGTTATCGTGGATGGTTTACTCTATGCAATTTGCGATGTTCGAGTTGAAACTACTAAGTTTTCCCTTCGAACAACATTGTGCGAACGACTCTTTTGTATTGAACTACGATAGTGCTAAACGCGGTGTGCGTTGCTGATGTAACGGCAACGATGCAACGAAAAGAGATGGATATAAAGTCGTGCTGGATAACATTAGTGAGTATCATAAATTTATGATTTTACTTTCATCTAAAAACATCTTAGTTAAATTTGTTGCGATTATTAAAAAAAATATTAGCTTTTCCCTTCTTTGTGAAAAATGCAGGAACCACCTAGGATAACTTTAGAAAACTTCAACACAAGTTTTTGCGGAATATTTGTGATGTGTGATTATTGAATCTAAATTCTTGTTTATAAAAAACTTTTTGGTGAAATCTTTTCTAAATGTCACACATTTTGAATAAATCCTAATATACGAAGTGAAATTGAGGGAGTGCTGAGAAAAGAGGCATGGTCTAGATATAGCCATTGTTAACTGCACGACACACACATTACCGCACTTAATGACTGTAACATTCATTGCGAAATCCACTTTTGTCCCAATTATTAACTAAAAAAACACAGTGCATACTTCAACGACTTTTTGATTAACCCTTCTTAAAACATAGTTGCTGTGATGTAACTTGATCCGCCAAAAACATTGTTTTCTTCTGTTGTAAATCAAGTTCAAAGAGTTAACTTAAAAAGTAAAATCTAAAGAGTTGCTTAGAAGAAAATTATTAGCGAAACAAGCAAACATTTTCGCAGAGCTTAAAATAATGAAAACTTGAATACTTTTAGGTAATTTAATAATATTGTTGACTGACGTCAACGCACGGATTTAAGTGTCTCGACCTTGAGTCAAATTTCGACTCACCAGCTCGGCTACCTTACAAAGTAACTGTTGGGTTTTAGTGTAACTAATTGGTTTTTTTTCTTTTGTACCAACAAATCCGAAGCGTGAACTTTTATTATTACGTTGAGCAATAACGAGCGTTACCTACCGCGTCGTACCAAACTAAAAACATTAGGAGAATTATAAAACATCATACTACTTATTTGCAATCGTTTGCGTGCAAGAATAATGTGTTTTACGTATGTCTAGCAGCTAGTCTTAGCAATAATTTATTTCGAAATTATGCGATGCTAAATTATGAAAACATTGTATAACTAATTTATAACGTACAGTTTTTGGTTCATCCACTTGCTCTAACTTTTTTATGCTTATAAAACTTGCCAAAGGCGCAATTGTTATTAATCCAGAAAATAAAAGTCAATTATTGACAATAATACTTACAAAATTGGAGAACAGTCGATTGTTTTAGATTATAAAGGTGTAAACAACTCCTTTGGTCAACCTATTTTTATAATAATAAAGATAAAATACCAAGATAGAACGTAGCGTAGGTACAGGTGCATGCCCTGTTATATAGTTAAATTAGTAAATAGGTAATATCTAATTTATATATCAATTCATTAAAAAAAACCTTTACAGAGATTATTGATTTGTAATACACTATTATTAGATACTGTGAAAGACGATTAAAATCAAAGAGAAGAATTGACATAACTTTGCAGACTGAACTGCCTATGTATTCATTACATATTTGGAGCATTTTCCCTATTATTTATTAAAACAAAAATAATAATAAAAAAATAAAAATAAAATCTCCTGAAACAGAAATGTTTCACTGTTTGTATTTTCCTTTTTTTTAAGCATGTTACCCTTAGCACGAACAGCTGTCGAGAAAAAAAACGCGCGTAAAATTACTCGATAGACAATTATCTATGGAAAATTTAATTTCGCTTATCGCCGATAAATATAGATGGCGCTGTACAAATTTCCAATACAAAATTTATCTATCGAATGATTTTACGTGTGTTATTATTTTCGATAGCTGTTCGTGCTAAGGGTAGGTACTGTATGTGGACTGATTTTGGAATTCCAATGATTTATCGTTTTCCCTATTGTTCGTAATCAGAAATGTATTATTTACCTATTTTTAACAGCTTTCCAAAGCAGCTGTTTAAGGCGAAAATCTCCTGAAATTAAAAATAAATGTTTCGCTATTTTCCTTGTTTTTTAAGCATGTTCTGTATATGGACTGATTTTGAAATTCCAATCATTTTGTTATCAGTATCACCATTTCTCTGAGATACAAGTTATTATTATTATTTAGAAGGGGGACGCCAGCGAAGCCGGGAGGGTGATCATAGTCAACTTGATTGAAACCATTTCACCCATTTCCCCCGATCCCCACAGGGTTATCATTTACCCCACCGGCGTCGGACCCTCGAACCTTACCTGTACGCTTACAGTACCTGTTGAGTTGACTTATCGTTAACTGCTTTAGATCCTCTTCCTCAAGCTTGTCCGCTCCAAAGAGCTCCCAGCGCAATGATGCGTATATCAGGCGTTCTGCCAATGAAGTGGTAGCTTGTTTCTTCTCTTTCTTTGCATTGCGGACAGATGGGGTCCTCTACCCGTTTGATCACTGACAGGTGTCTGTTTAGTGGACAAGTGTCCTGTCAGTACTCCTACAATCGTTCTTATATTTCTCCTGCTGAGATACAAGTTAAGTGAGTCACCCAATTCTTGGCTCCTGCCTTTATTTAAATTAAACTTAGGTAGCACGAAAACCGGTACCTATGTGACTAAGCAAATGATAATATTTTTTGAAAATTATAGTATCAAGTCTGCACCATCTTTTTACCTGGACTGGTTCTGCCGTGATCGTGTCGGATTTAGTTTACTACCTATACAATTTATTTAAAAAACCGACAATTTTTTTACGACTTACATCAAACTATAGCACACGCTGTCTATGGAGCACATTTTAATAGGAAATTATAGAGAGTGTTTGGTAATAGAGCCTTATAAAGCCGAATATGGTAGATAGGGACCAGGGACCATCAAACTGAACAACTTTTACTATGGGACCAACTCTGAAATCGCGAAAAAAAATCAGCTGTTTCATACAAAAATTAATAACGAAAATATGAAACAGCTGATTTTATGCCATGCCATCAGGGAAGGGAAATTTTCAAAGAGACCTCGCAATCGGTCCAACAATAATTAGGCAAATGAATTGTATTAAGGTGCTTACCGAAGCAAAAAATTAAAATACTTATAATGTCAAAAACTGAAGCAGTTAAGTATAATTTAAAGTCTATTGAGTTGACATCAATAAAAACGATCAAATTAATCAATAACACTGATTTAGCATTTGAAAACGGCAGATGGCTCGACTCACTTATCCTAACTGCAAACTGTGCGTTCGCGCAATTTAATCATTGCACAACTGCAATGCTGTAAGAAAATTGACTAAGAACTCTATCGCTTGCTTCTGTAACTTATTGTTTGTTGGAAATTGTCGGTTTGTTGTTTAAAAACATTTATTCTCGTAGAAGAAATATAAAATCGTCAGTATTGCATGATCGCGTATTGTGGATCGTCTGCTTTGCAATTTGTAAAATAATAAGTACTTATAATATGAGAGTTTATAGTTTAGTCCGTAGTTTTTTTTTCGTTTATGTTTGTCTTGCGCCACTTATTTTAGCCACCCTACCTATACAAAGGTGCAATTTTTTTTAATCTGTGACCTACTTATGAGTAGGATTCGAACTCGCAACTTGTTCTTTAAAATTAGTTTCCAGTAAAGATTTTAATACCTATAGCACAGCGCTAGGTACCACTTTACGTACTCACCTTCACTAAAATGTCTAAAAACTATACTTAGGTAATCTACTTAAATAAGCTCGATTTTCGTAAATCACAAAAAAAATATTGCACTAGTTGCATAAACGGTGAGAAATGAATGGAAGTAACTGTTTTCCACGCTTAACAATCGTTATCTACGCTATGGCTTAATAAAATTCACGTAGATAAAGGTTTTTTACTGTTTCTTTACTGTATTACTAGTTACCACACCTTCCATGAATTCTCATGGAAGGTGTAACATAGCACGTACTTTTCGATTGTAATAATAGGTCTTATTAGTACTTAAGCAGGTAGGTACCTAAGTAGTCCACGAAGTTTAAAAATTCTGTAAGTTTAATGAATTCAAACTTCTTGGCAGCATCTTTACCATTTTAAACCTGCTAAACGATCGACGTAAATTTTCTTTTGTAATTATATTTTTATTTTATTTTTATTTATTTATTTAGGTAACAAACAGTCTTTAACAATAAAAGTAAAAAATATTAAACACAAATAGACCTACAGTACCATTATGTTATAAACAAGATTTTATATAAATGAGTACGTAAGAAACAAAGAAATGTTCAGTAACTTACAATGACTTACAATAAGGAAATTAATTTGGACATAACAACTTGATGTTTGAAAATAAATTAAATTTAAATTACAGTTTTAGCCTTATGTAACAACAACATATATAAAGTTTAAAGTGATAACGCCTCGTGAACTAGTCTTTTATATTTTGGTAAACTTATGAAAAAAATATCGATATTGGTCAATTTATTATTATAAAAATCAAGTGAACGCCTTAAAAATGAATTTTTTGTGTAATTTGTATGTGATGGAGGAATGTAAAATGTACTTTTGGAACGTGAGGATGGACGTGGAACCTTAAAATTAATTTTGCCAAGAAGAGTAGTACAATCAATTTTGCTATTAACAATTTTATATAGAAGCGTCGAATCAAGGACAATGCGTCTCATCTGCAGAGGGGATATATTAAACCGAGTGGCACTCGTTTTGTAGTCGTCGTGAATGATTCCTGCGCGGTAGTTCAATGATTTTAAATAGTAGATTGTTATACAAGACGCTAAAATTACCCATTGCATACGAGGTATTTTTATTCCCGAGCTTTAGCGAGGGAATAAATAGAAACCGAGTTACAATGGGTTTTAGCGTCGTGTGTTACACTATACTTTTCACTACGATTGCGAGAAAATAAAATACAATATTAAATAGTTTATACCTACTTACTTCCGTAAACGAATCCACTCGTTTTTCTATCCTCCACTTCATAAACTTTTTGTACAATATTTAAATAAATGATTTGTGCTTGATGGCAGAAGATTAAAATTATTTCTTTCCTATTACAGTCACACAATTCAATCAGTTTGTAATTATAAAAAAAATCTAAAGATTTCGCGCCATGGTACCTTTTTTAATTTCTGCTGTAGCATAGCAGCTAAACAACACAAACACGCATTCTACGATTCACTCTGTGCACAGAGTATAAAAAAGTCTATGATTTCACCGAAGAGATGCTTTTAGTTCCATTTTCAAAAATAAGAATGAGAAACTGGGGGCCTATTACGAAACTTGGTCACGATAGTCGTCCGCAGTTCGTCGGTTATAGTTATTACAAATATTTTCAATGTAGCTTTCGTAGTCCATAGTCTATTGAACGAATAAAGAGAGAAACTGTCAAATTTACGCAATCACTTTGCAATATCGCATACGCAAGTGCTTTGTAATAGGAATCAATCAGAACAAAGCACGGACGCAGCCGCGTGTATCGCATTAAACTTTTCGTAATAGACCCCCAGTATTAAGTCGAGCGAGTTTTTATTCGTGATTATGAATAAAGACTTTTTCGTTTTAGTACGCTCATTGGTAATAGACAAACATTAAAAAAGAAAAAACTTTATCCCCTAGGGCTTATTATGCTATTTTATCTCGACTCTTGTACGTTACAATGACGCACTTTTTGAGCAAGAGGAGTGAAAAACTTATTTTGAACCTTTTCAATCCGGTCAATGTGAACCGCATACCGTGGACTCCAAACGACACTTCCGAACTCTAAAATACTGCGGACATAACTGTTGAATAATACAATCAATGTTTTTATTTTTTTGAAAGGTTTTCCTAAGCGATTTATTAGACCTAGCAGTTTGAAGGCACGTGAAACGATATTATCGATATGAATATTAAAGTGAAGTTTGGAGTCCAAAGTTATACCAAGATCACGAATGGTGGAAACCCTTTTTATAGTGTCTCCACATATATTATAATTATGTAAAATTGGGTGATGCTTACGAGTAAATGAGATAGTATGACATTTTTCTGTGTTTAAGAAAAGCTGATTTTTTAAACAGAATTCCTGAAATCTCACTAGGTCGTCTTGCAATTCATTACAATTATTGACGGATTTAATTATTTTGAAAATTTTTGTATCATCAGCATAAAGAAGATGATGTGAGTTAACAAAACAACTGCCTACATCGTTTAAATACAAGTTGAACAAGTAAGGACCTAAATGAGATCCTTGAGGAATCCCAGAAGGGATATTAAGGAATCTAGACTGAACGCTACCGCCTGACTGCGGTTAGAAATATATGATTTGACCCATCGCCAGAGGTCACCGTGTATACCGATTGCCTTGTATTTACGGCTAATATCCGAAGTGCGGCTTTAAGTAAAGTAAAGTAGGTACAGTTGGCAGCACGTCAAACAATACATGTTGACCTTGAGACCGCCTTTATGCCGTACGTAATAAGAGCTGTTTTCGTAGTTCAACTGTTTATAACGACAGCGGACTAATAAGGCGATGGATCACAGTATTTACCATGCGGGTACGTCGTCGCCTTAGAGTAGGGCAGTAACAGACTGTAATTTGTAATTTGACACCGACCTCCAGGAGGTCAGGACAAGGGTATGTAAATGAGGAGGGCCTGAGCATAAGAATTTTATTTATTCTTATGGCCTGAGGCCTCTAACAGACAAGGGGATAAGGTAATTTTGATTTCATTAATTTATTTCTATCGAAAATGTCGCTGTCACTCCAGTTTACTGCAACTGGTTTATTAACTTTCATGTTTTGGCATAACAATCAACTTCCTTTGCCTACTTAAGTACTAAAAATTTTCTCCCCAAATCACAATATGCCCAAATGTCAAAAAAATCAATGGGTGCATTCCAGCAGGCTAATCGCTGAGTGAGTCGTCGATCGCCATAGAGTACATTTTAACCATGGAAAGTAAAAAAAATATAACAATAAAAACAAATTACTTTCCATGGTTAAAATTTATACACCTATTACTTAATTTACCAACCATTACCAACACACAAACTTACTTACACACTTATTTTATTATTATTATTAATTAGGCGCTAAGTTTAGTTCTCGTAATAATATGTTTGCAAAAGTATAAATGTATCAACTGTTGGTGATCCAAATAAACCAAAAAACAAACTGTGGTGACCGATGACTCGGCGATTAGTCTGCTGAAATGTCACCAATGTCATGACTATGACATGACATCGCTCGCAGCGCACACGCACGCACGCCGAGTTTGTTTTGCCGAATTTCAAACAGCTGTTATTTTTGCAGTACACTACGCTAATGTGAAGTATTGAAGAAAATGAATAGAAACTACAACGGCAGAAGATTAGCAGAGTTTCATGATGAACACTGCTGCGCGGGAAACGCCGTCGGTAATTTCCGACGCACCTCGTCACTGCGGCTGCGCGGTGAAAAAATGGTGCAGCGTTCGCCTCTCTCTACGAGAAAATTAATTCCCGTAATCACGGAAAATTCTCACCAAAAACACCGAAGCGATGGGGCCCGTCTCGTGGAGCCAGGCCATCGCCAGCGGAGTCACGTGAGTACAGTCCTGCCTGCGCTGATCTTGATCAAAAATTAATCGTCTCCATGACTACATACTAAACCCAAGCATATTTCATGTAGTAGCGTTATTTAAAAGCAGCTGTGCTTGGTTTGTCTGCAATGCAATGGTCTGCAATACTTTTGAAGGTTTGACTTCTGTGCACCCAAAATAATAAAATAAAAAGTCCTTGACCTATGATCTCACAAAAACAGCAGTTCTGTAACATGTCAAGTATCACACACGTTATGACAAATTTTAAATCATTGTTACAGACAGTTTTTTGTCTTTGTTATTTTTTGTTCTAACTTAATATTTCTATTTCAGTCATTTAATTCTAATACTCAACAAAAAGGCAGAAAAAGCTGCTTAAAGCAGGAAAATGATCTAGATGGGAAGTTGAACATGACCGACTCTGCTCACACTCCACCTGGATCCCCTGAAGACCTGCCTGACGATGAATCTCTGCACAGTTATGGGAGCGTCGCCACTGCTGCATCCGTGGATGCCGGCTACGCACCATTCAACGGCACCACCTTTAGTGGGAGATCGATGCGCTATGTCTTGCATTGTTCATCACATGCTGGACTCGCTGGAGAAGAGTACCTTACCCCCACTCAACGAGCACAGAAACAAATCCGTCGGCTTAAAAGTCTCCTTGGCCAAGCGAAAAAAGATCTAGAAAAAAAGGACAGTGAAATATTCCACCTCACCAAGGAAGTCGTAGAATTGCGTCTTTATAAAGTGCCAATATGTTCCCCGGACGAAAAGTCAAACTCGAGTGAAATAGTGACAATAAGAGAAAATCCTGATGATGCTTGTATTGACCAAGACAGCCCTAAACATGAAAAATCTTGCAGGGGATATGACATTACAGATAGCCCGCTATTCAAAGACCAAACGCCCACTAGATGCCGAAACGAAATGCAAGGTTCCTTTACTGATTCAGGACATTTTGATGATCTCACTAACTCGTCTTTGCATTCTAAAGAATCCGTCCATATGCTGGCCCATGACGTATCTTGCATGACTGATGTTTGTGATGGTGAAGAGGAGAGGCGTAGCCTAATTGAATTTTATGATAAGAAAATTGAAGATGTAATGCGTGCACATGTTGGAGAGACACAGGAACTAAAGAAAAGTCACAATGACAAAGTGGAAGCATTGTTGCAAAAACTGTCTGATGTGAACACTAGATACTGTGAACTGCTGCCTAATTATGAACAGGCTAAGGAGAGAATCCACTCTTTAGAGAAACAGTTGGAAGAAGTCAGCCGGCAGCTACAAGATGAGGAAGCACGGCATCGCTCCATGTACTTGCAGATGTACAACAAAGGAGTTGCAGCGGCACAATTTGAAATAGAAAAGGTATTATTATTATTTATTGTTTTTAACATGCAAGCAGTTGTTATAATATAACTGATAATGTCTGTATACTGGGCCCTATTTAATAATGTGACAATTTGTCAATATTGTCATGACAATTTGTTTTACATTGCAGTGTAGCTATGAGTAGTTTGTTCTATTTTCAAATTGGTTTACGCAATGGATATAAAATTGTCATGACAGGTGACAAATTGTCATGTTTATTATATAGAGCCCTGCTATTTATGCGTTTTGTTCGCTATTTATTTATTGTTAAGATATCTGTCCAGTCGATTTTGGAATTGATTGACGTTTGAGGCAAATACTACATAGGTACATCTTAGGGAAGCTTATTCGACTCTGACAACTATTGCTGATAAAGTTCTTGCATAGATGTTATGTGCGTTGGAAGTACTTAGCTTGAAACTGTGACTCCTGAGGTTACGGTTTTCATTATGTTTGTACAAGTTATCCAAATTGTGTAGATCATTTATGTATGGTTTGATCCTTTTAAGCTGCATATTATTGAGACAGTTAGCCAAGACTTATACCAAAACCTAAACAAATAATGTTTGATTTCAGTGAATGTGATAACACCTTTACATTAAGCTACACACAAAATGTATGTTTTTATCATTTTCACAGGATGAGGCGGGCTCGTCCCAAGGACCAGTAAACCGAGTGTCGGTGGAGAAGCTTCTAGAGCAATTGCAGATTACTCAGACTGAGCTTGAAAATGTCCGAGTAAGCAACTCCACTTTACCATGCCTTATCCATTTCATGCATTAATATTTAAAATCGACAATAGTCTCACTGAAAAACAGACCTTGACTACAAACATCATGTTTGTTAATATATGTAAACTTTGAAACATTTGTCAGTTGCAAGCAGTTAATATTTACTTAACATTTGTTCAAGGATGTTTTTCATTGTGATACTTAATATTCATTTTCATTCATTCTAGACTCTTCTATATTAATGATTCTAACATTTCAGACTTCTTTTGTTGAATGTTGATATTAACTATTCTGTAAAACAAAACTAATAATCAAAGTTGATATTACACCGCAATGTACACCTTTTTATAGAGTGGAGTAGCGTGTGCATGTAATCGCGATTAACAGGTACTTGCTTTAACAAATAGTGCATTACAGGACTCGGCATTCACAACGGACCGAACAGCAAAGTCGCAAGTACTTCTAAGTGCAAAGGAGGCTGTTTCTTTGTGGGTCCTAGGAGCTCGAAAGGTTGGATTTCTAAGGAAGACTGCATTTTAATAATTATATCACTTTTTTTCTCTTTTTTTTTACTTACACTTGGCTTAGCACAGGTTTCAAGGAAGTTTTGCCTCAATAATGTTTATACATATTTTTAACAAGATATATTTGATTACCTTTGTCTGGCCAAAGGCAAAGGAGCCAGTCATGTATTGTATAGGAAGCATTATGGTTTAGGTCAGGACATTATTAATTTTGTATTTTGTTTCTAAGGCTTAATTTTCACAGTGGGATGGATGGAAGCGTCGGGAATTCAGGAATGTCATAGTATACATAATCTTATGTCCATTGTTTAGGTATATTGTAAACTATTTACTAGTCAAAAAGAGGTCGCGCGTCTTCCGAGGAATTCACGTGCATTCTCGGCATTATCGGAGTATCTAATCGTACCTACTAGTTTACACTTTACGCAATTATACATGTACCTACCATAAAATTCCATTTCGCCACGGTGTAAATTAAGCCTTAGGTAGTACTGTTTTGTTTATTTGAACTGGGCCTGTCTACGAGGAAAGCTAAAAAATAGCATGCGTAATATTTCCAACGTCAAAGAATATATTCCTTTACCCGACCAGCGGAGAGGGTTGTGTATTTAAATTGAATATTTCATTAAACAAACCACGTGTTATTGTGATAGATAACACACTTCGGCATGGGCGTATCCAGGGGGGTAATTACGTAACTTTGTTGCAATCAACTCTGACAGAAATCGCAGTTACATCGCTGCTTTAGTAAGAACCAATGTGACAACTATCTTAACTAAAGCAGCAATGCAACTGCGCTTTCAATCGATTTCAATCGAGAATTGTTAGCAACAGACTTACGTAATTCGCTAACAGGTTCTGGGCCAGGGGGGGGCAATCCTATTGTATCGCCCCTAGGGGGGGGGCAAATTTATTGTAAATCAAATATGGCAAATAATAACTTTTATTGATAACAATTGATAGTTAGTTGGAGGTAAACAAAATCCAGGGGGCAGCTGCCCCTCCCTGCCGCCCCCCCCCCCCCCTGGTACGCCCATGCACTTCGGTAATCAGACGACTATACATGCGTACTGTTGCAAAGGCTATTCAGTTGCTTTATATTCAGTTATTTAGAATTTTGTCTCTTCTCTGTGTTTTTAAAATTATTGACTGAGCTATTATGTTGAGTTAAAAATCTAGATAAGTATGCATATTTTTATGCTAATACCTGTTCCATGACTAGACTAGGTATAAACCTGAAACTTTAACTTCGGGCTATTTTAATGGAAATGGAGTAACTATGGCCTAGAATCGTAGATAGACTGTCACAGTTACAAATATTCACTATCGAAAAAGATGTAAATATTCATTAGACAGTGATCTACTGCAACTTTACTCGAGAATGTATGGCAAAGAGAAAATTCAGATCAAAGTATGCCGTTTTGTACATACCAAAGCGCTCTGAAGTTGGCGCAGATCACTGACTATTGTCAATTTGATCGCATTATAGGTATGGGTTAGTACTTCGCTAATTCCTTGTTTGCAACTTATCTACCTTTTCTAACAGAAACGAAACCTCTATTTCTGTTTTAATCACTATTCTATATCTCAAAATACATCTCTAGGTACCTATAGGTAGTATTAATAACAATAACTATAGGTAATGTTCCTTTGATATTTTCCGATAGAACACCCAAATAACATTTTTGCATGTGTGACTAACTTTCTGTAAATAAATTTCAAAGTGTCAGCTCAGCCTCAGACTACGCAACAAAATACACGAGCACTTTTTAAATTATATTTAAATTGTGGACCTAACTGCTCGCCTGTTGGAGGCAACAGGTGACCGAAGGTCTGGCAACTATTTTGCTCAGCGCATAAGCCTAGCAATACAAAGGGGCAATGCCGCTAGTCTTTTGGGTACCTTGCCTCGAACAGGTGAGTTAGTGGAAATATTTGATTTGTAATTATTTGTCATAAAATATTGTATTAAATCAATAAAGTTTAAATTGTAATTTAAATATTATCACCTCTATCCGATTCAAATAAAGCAGAAATAAGTATGCACGAGTAGATACGCCGCCGGTCACTGCCAGTTGGATAATCCTCTTGGCTTGCATTTACAAATTTTATCTGGATTTGAAATGGATAAGGTGAATACTTGTACCTATTAATTAAAAAAGTGGTCGAGAATTTCGATGCCGATTGAGCTGACCCACTTACTTGCTTTGCCAAACCTCTAGCTCCTATGTAATTGCATGTAGAAGTTGTAGACTAATAAATATTGGTTTCCATAGCATTATTAATGCTTTGCATGTTATAATTTTGAAACAGCCTCTTTTGGTTTCGGGTAATTATGGTATTGGTAATTAGATAGTGTTATTTTTAAGTTTATTCTTCAGTTTTAAAACTTATTTGTGATGCTGTAATAATTAGAATAATGTTTAGTGTAAAAAAATACTGTATTAAATTAGGTGTATTTTTAGCATGTTTCATTCATAGGTGTGTTTTTTAATAATAGTTGTTCTTAGTCTGTACAAGTTTCTTAAGAGAGTACTCTCTTTTCAGGCTATGTATCGTCGCATTGTAGAATCGAAGGGCAACAAGAGTGCCGTGGACCCCGAAGTCACTCTGCAGTTCCTCAAATCGGCCATCTACTATTTCCTCACTGACCCAGAAAACCACCAGGGACATCTGAACGCAATTGAAAACATACTGGGATTCACTGAAACGGAAAGGAAAAATATACGCAAGGCTCGAGCTACTTAATGAAAGACTGTGAACGTGTGATATGTCAAAAATAGTTTAATTTTGTTGCTATTTAGATATAATTAATTGTTGCATGTCGTCGTAGACGATAAAGCAAATACATTAAAATATTAAGCTGTGTGCACACTATGATATAAGCGGTCTGTTTTAGCATAATTTACACATAATAATTATTGTTAAACTTTTTATTTTATAGAGTTTTTATAAGTAATCGAATTATTACTTGGTTTTCGTATTTCCTTTTAATAGATTAGGGCCAAAGATTCGAGTTTCCTAAATAAATTGTGCAATTTTATTTTAGTTTTTAAGTTATAAGTACAGTGAACCAAACCAACATTCCTTGTAGAATAACGGACATTAGTTTAAGTGTTGTGTTTCATAGTTATATTTCTTTTGTTTTCTGTTTTGGTTTTATGTTTACTTTGCATGCTCGGTAGCGTTAAAGCTATTTAATTGCAAATCCTATGGCAAGTGTAATAAATTGTTTTGAAGATAAATTTTATTAAAAGGAGTTGTTCCTCCTCCTATCTGCTGATCTTGACGCTCAAACAAACCACTCTTTTAATAAAATTTGCCTTCGAAACTAACTCCTATGAAAAGAAATCCTACTTGTATCTTGCCACTGAAAAGTAACATCTGTGATTTATTTAGTACCTACTTTAATTTATAAATTATGTTACGAGATTTGTATGACAGAGTATTAAGCGTGATTTAGATCATATTATGTTAAACTTTTTATAAACCAGTTTCTTGACAATTTGATTTAAGCTAATTTAACTTGCTGTTTAAGTATTTGATGTCTCGAATATTCTCAATACCGAAACGAGGCACTGTAATAAAGGGTGTAAAAAGACCCTCAACGAAACCGAAGTCTACGCATTTCGCCCATCATCAGGATTACTTTTGTCTTTTAGACTACTTATACCTGTGGAATCAATAGCTATGAAGTTATTGAAGTCACAATATTTTTTCAAGATTTTATGAAAACTAATTTTATACGTTAATTCCTAATTTTTTCCCAAAGAAACATTATCAAAATTTTAAGTATTTCGTAACAAACAATGCCTTTAAACGTCAGCATGTGTGCATGCTCATGAGATACCTTGAGTGATGACTCATCACTCAATGTATCTCATGCTGCGCATGCACACAATCGCTGGTGGCGCGCACTCGCAGGCGCGGCGGTCTGTTGCGCGCGTTACATTGCGTGGTACTGGTTAGTTTACAATAATTTTTAACACGAAAAATGAAAATCGTTACCCAGCAATAATTTTGAACAGAAATAGTACTGAATCCATGACAGAATACGGAGACCTCGGCTTCGTCGAGGGTCTTTTTTACACCCTGTATGTATTTCTACGTTTTGTTCCCACTTGTTACTGGGCAGTTCTACCGTAGGACTAATGAGACTTTTCCCGTTAGTGCTACGATTTAGTACTAGCACTAATGAGAAAAGAATCTCATTAGTTCTATGGTATAGTCTGTTTATCCTTTACTTGTCCTATTTAGTAAACAACTTTTGACAATTGTCTTACGTATTTAAATTTTAATCGTTATTTAAAAATATGCTGTGTGATTAATTAATCAAATGGTCACTATTAATTAGTAACTTCTTTCGTTATCTATGCGCGACTTGCACCATCAATTAAATATTGTTTATGTACCACTTCAACTCAATTACGTCGACTTGCAAATCCATACTAATTACTATTACTAATATTACTAATTAATAATATTACTAATAATTTACTAATATCCTTACTAATATTATAAATGCGAAAGTCCGTTTGTTTGTTTATTTGTTTGTTTGTTACGCCTTAACTACTCAACCGATCGTCATATGCATACACGTTGTCAGGGGTACAAAGAAGGACATAACGTACCTTTTATCCAAAAAAAAGTGCTGAAAAAAAAAGGATAAACAGACTATAGAGACGTAGGTAGAAGGGCCCAGTAGAACAAGTAGGATCAAAACATTTCTACATAGAGATTACGTCCAATTTTAACTTTCACCAAATTGTTTTGAAATGCGAGAATTTGAATTTGTTTACATTATTTATTATTGTATTGATTTTGCATCTTATTTTCCATTTAGGGTTGGGAATGTGATATTCAGGCAGGTTGATCATAAGTTACGTCCAATAGTGCTAGGCAAACTTGTAGCTAAGGAATAAGCTTCCAACTTTACATAGTCTATGTATACCTTAGTTAGTACATTACATGATAATTATATATACTGTGATTACATGATAGTCTGGTCAACGAAAGATTTTGCGCCTTATTTTATTTTAGGGGTCAGTTTCCAATACAATAACTCAACCTCTAAACGTTAATTTAACAGGGAAATTGGCGCCACCATTTCAGTCGCATCTTTCGTTGACCAGACTAATGTACGTGACATTTACTATGATAGATAATAGTAATATTTCTGTGACATAATTTTGCTTGCTTTTGTTCCCATTAAATTACATAAACAAATCTTATTGATGTTTATAATTTCTTACCATTCACTCCTTTGATTCTATTTGTGTAAAAACTTCAAAGTTGAAACAGAGGGAGAACAATTAGCTTATTATCAGAGATCACCTGCAAGCAAACGATGATGCAGCAACTTAATATTCCACTAGTTAATATTATAAAAGCGAAAGTAACTCTGTCTATCACGTTTTCACTCCTACACCGCTGGACAGATTGTGTGGATCATAAACTTTAGTATAAATAAGTTTATGGTGTGGATTATGTTATGTATGACGTTACCAAAGAGCTACTATGTAATGATTTCAATAAAAAAATAGGTAGCCATTGTAAGAATAAGTAAAAAATAATAATCAGTAATTTTCAAAATTGGATTTATTATGTATAAAAGGCTATTCAAATAGATTACTTATAAGAAAAATGCTAAATTAAAGCTAAAAAAAACATACAAAATGCATATCGACTTTTGCATTTATTATTTACAGCAATTCAAGCTGATATTTACACGTCGCATTACTGTAGTAAAAATACATATTCCATCATTATAAATAGCCTCACAACTTACAACAAGGATATAATGCATCACAACCGCGGCTTGTACACTGGTTTTATTTTAACAATATTATAAATCGCCAAAAATGACGAATTTTAATTATCTACCTACAGGGTTAAAAGTTAAATTCAAAATATCCACTTCATATAGAATAACAATGCATATTCATGAGATTTTTTCAACCTTTGTTATTCATTGTTGTAAATAATAATGCTTATAATATTTAAGTTACAAACTACTGTAAAAATCAGTCGATTCTGATTTCCATACTGTTGATTACCACAATATTTATGGCACATACAAAATTATGATCGAGGTTAATAATTAATGGTATCACATCATTCTATGAGATTGTCATGGTAAAATAGTGATTGGGAGATTCTATTTTTTTAAGAGATTCGTATCAGTCTTTTAAACTTATTTTTAAAATGGTGTAAAATTAACAAAGTCGATCATTTCTTTCATGAGAGCAGAATTTGCATCACAAAGATTATACAATTCGATTAAATTAACTATGCACAACAGAAGTAAACAAATTCAGAGCGCTTGCGGTATAAAACGATGTATTTTAATCTGTAAAATTGACTCTGACATACATTACCGAATGAAGTTGACACTTCTGTTGTATTGTATATTAATATAGTTAAATTAAGCATTGTACTTGTGTTTTTTAACAAAATACCTAAACATTAGTGATGACAACCTCTCGAAACACGTTGCACAATAAGCTGATATTCATACAAGAGATCTAAATGGTATAATATTAAAATTATAACTTAGACGGTATAAAACTTTGGACATATTAATTTGAACTTGATTCTTAAAACTAAATTAAAAATAAATAGCAACCATAAGGGCACCTTCCTAAGTAATGCAACTAAGGTTCTCCCTGTACTGATATGATATGCATTCTTATCTCATTCCAACCTTTGATTACTTATCTCTGGATACCGATGCCATTCTAGAAAACTTTTATAAGAAAAAAACTACATTTTGGACTGGTCAACCTATTTCCAAACAGACGCACACAATAAGTGCAGTGCAGATATGGATAAACCATGTACTGCATTGTCCAAAGATCAAGATCAGAGCCTTAAAAAACTTGGCAACAATATCCTCTTGAGACCCCCGGTGTCACTCGTGACACTTGCGGTTTTTATTTTTTTACTGCACTATTTGTGGGTATTTGTGAAAACTAAGACAAATATTATGAATCTTTATAATACGTAGCACGTACAACAGGTGGTTTCGCTTCGTAAATCTGTGTTTTTGCTTTCGTAAATATTAACTGAATTTTTGAATTAGTGCAAGTACCGCTGTGGCGGATTGCCGAAGAGGTAAATATTATTTAAAATGCGATTTTTGGTTATTGTTTTGTGTTTTTTGTATGCTACGTTCATAGATCTTTCAGATATTGCGATAAAACTTTCAAAATGTTTCCATTTTGACAAGTATTTGTGACGATTTAAACCATTTTTATTGACTTTGAAACCCGTAGTGTCACTGGTGACACCCCCCTTTTTGGGGTATTTAGAGGGGAGATTTTTTAAAGTATTTTTTTTTAGTTATACGTATCACACTTAACTTGATTTTCAAAATTCATGAAAATCTGACACCTTTTTGTGGTCTGGGTCTCAGGAGGATATGGAGAATTATCAGCCATTTTCACTTCGATTCGTTCTTCACATAAATCAAATAAAATAATGAGTACTGTATAATACACTAGGATAAGTATCAGTCAAAACTAAACTTTACTTCTTCGCGGGACGGATCATTATTGGCTGCGACGGCCTGGAGCCAGTAGCGGCTGATTTGGCTCTCTATAGAGGGCGTGCTCTCCTTGCGGGCGCTCGCCGCGCGCGCCTTCCTTTTCGCTTTAGTGTGTTTAGTTCGACGGCGGCCGACTTTAGTTTTCATCTCTGCTATTTTGACTGACAGTTGGCTGTCGAGTGAATTCCGGCGGGACTCTACGGATACGTGACGTAGACTGATGCTGATTTGGGAGTCTTGAGAATTGCGCCGGTCGGGGGTGGAGCTCAGCGAATGATGCGTGTGCGCCGGTAGCACGAGCGCGTCGCGGCGGCGCACGAAGCGCGGCAGATTCGCCGCCCACGACGACGATAACTCACAACTGTACGACAATACACTTTATTAATATCCAAGCGATCCCTAGCTGAAATGGGCAGTGCAAGTCAGTCGGTTCTCGAAACGGGAGCTTGAAAGATCCCGTTAGTCTGACGAGTTTCTGATAGTCTGTACAAGAATTGAAAATTGTAATGCGACAGATTAAGAAACTTTTAGGATCATATCTGCCAGACTTAAAACATCTATGTTGAAATTGTTTAGGCTAATTAAATACTACATGTGACATCCAACATCAGCGTAACGTTCTGACATCAGCATGTGAAAGACACCACAACAGTGCATTATAGTAAGCATCAGCTTATGGAATTTATAGGAGACCACAGCCTAAAGTAGGGCCAATTTTATTTCACATTTGACATTTTTCAGTCTATCTATAGTGTTATTTGTCAAAGTAAATCTTAAAATTTGCTTTTTTTAAGATCGTTACAATAAATAACCACTGAAAAAACTAAAGCAATTGTGCCTTTGAAAAAATTAATAGTGTGTGCCTGTCGTTAAAAGGTTGCGTGCGTTGTTGAATTTTAAATAAGTTTTAAATGTGATTTATAAATTGGCCCTATTACATAGTGAAAGCACTATGTAATAGAAATATATAATATACACTTTTAAACTTTCGCGTTGCATTTTATTAGATTAGAACACATTGCATTAAACGCGTTTAAACACCTACCTTCGTTTCGAGCGAGATGCATAGGCCGTGGTCACGGCCAGTCACGGGTTGACTGGAAATGCAGTGTTACGCCTCCTCCTCTGCGGTAGAATCACCATCCAACTCGGTCGAAGCGACGGTAAAAGGCGTTTAATACCTGTGTTCTTAATCTAATAATATTATAATAGTTGTATAGTGACCTCTCATGCTTGACATCGTCCAAGTCCATCGGCGAGGCGTGCTCCACGTAGAGCCCCACGGGGTCCTGGCGGGAGGCGCCCAGCGAGATGGACAGGCGGCCGCGCGCCGTGAGCTCGCCGCGCCGCCGGTACGCGCGCCGGATCAGCTCGTCTTTAGTCGCACGGCGGGTCACTTCCGCTTCAACTGAGCACCCACATTTCCTGTACAATAGGGATGTTGACTAATGAATAAAATAACGAAATACTAATAAAATCGTAAACATATTAAACTTTTAGAGTAGCTTGTATACCTCTTGGTTTTATATATTGCATATTATTTGTTTTATGACCCTTCAAAGTTGGGTGGACAAGTCCATTTAAAAAGTATAAAATTTATTAAAATAAATGATACCTTTAATAATTAGTCCGTAATATGTATAGCAAATTTGTCGAAGAAACCATTTTGATAAACACAATATTTAATATAGCTGCTGAACAAATTTCCTATGCGTTGCATACAAACTAGCACGGCGTGACGTCATAACGTGCAAGCCATTAGTATGGAGCGTTTTTGATCGAGTCCACACTGTGATATCTCGGGCAGTTTTCATGCTAGCGAATTAATTCTTTTACCAATGTTTCTTTTTTTGAGAGGTAATTTATGTAACATAAAATAAAAAAAATAGTCATCCCTATTACAACATGTTTAATGTTAAATCCTACACAAACCCACAAACGCCGTTTTTGCGTGATTGAGGATAAACACGCAAAAACCGCTGAACAGATTTGGTTGACATTTGATACACAGATAGTTTATAGCCTGGATACATGGAAAACATAGAATACTTTTTATCACAGTAAAAGGTTCCCTAGGGATTTTCCGAATGTCCACGCAAACGAAGTCGCAGGCGGAAAAGCTAGTTTAACTATAATGAGCTTAATAAAGCCACACAATAGTACATTACTGCCGCGGTCTATAATGACTGTGTTGCTGGCAGCGATGATGATGGCCGAAAGCGAAGCTTAGCGCAGATCCAAGCCGTCACAGCGTGGTCTGCATTCAAGCATTAAATGAAAGTCTGTGTAAAAACAGAGACTTCCGTCCGGCTCAAAGGACCACAAATACGTTATCGTACTTTTTCCAAGCTCGGAACGAAGAACAATGCATGTAATATTTGCACCGGTGGGCGTCGAGGATGGCAAGAGTCAAATCCTTGCTCTATACAAAGTGTTAATGAATAAACGCAAAACCTTTTAGGTGGTGATTGTGCTCATGAATATGAACAACTTTTTAAATGGGGCCAACTCTGAATCTCAACAAAAAAACAGCTGTTTCATACATTCTGGTCGAGTAGGTATTGACAACTTGTATGAAACACGAAAATATTTTTTGTCGAGTTTCAGAGTTGGCCCCATAGTAAAAGTTGTTCATATTCATGAGAACAATCACCACCTAAGAGGTTTTGCGTTTATTCATTAACACGTTGTATAAATACTTTCATTTAAATTCTGCGAGTGTGAATGTGACTTGTAATACTGTTCCAATACCTGGCCAGGTAGCGCCTCCAGGCGGCGGCGGCGGCGGGCGTCCAGGTCCACGAGGCCATGAGCGCGCCCGCCGCGAAGCAGCACAGCAGCCGCAGCTGCAGCACCGACACCGACGGACGGACGCCGCCGGAACACTCCTTCTCGCTCTCGCGTAGCGCTTCCAAACGACATCTGTCATAATAATACGTTGACACATCAATATCTACAATGCGAAACTAGGCAGAGATACCACAGCCTTGGCATTGTGTTAACCAAATCGATTTTTCTCAATACTTTGGGTTTGGGTATCACTTGCGTTTAAATACAAAGTATCATTATTTTAGGCCGCCATATACAGACGATTTTTTTTAAGTCGGTTAAAAATAGTTGTTTTCAAAGAAGCCGTTGTGTCACTTACATGATATTCTTCTTGAAGATCCACAGATCAGCGTTCCTGAACTCGTAGATGTGGCAGGCGAAGGTGACGCAGATGAATATGCCGACGAGTGTGGCGGTGAGCTAGTTTTGAAGATGCCATTTGTGTCACTTACGTGATGTTCTTTTTGAAGGACTCCTTCCACGAATCAGCGTTCCTGAACTCGTAGATGTGGCAGGCGAAGGTGACGCAGATGAATATGCCGACGAGTGCGGCGGTGAGCTAGTTTTGAAGATGCCATTTGTGTCACTTACATGATGTTCTTTTTGAAGGACTCCTTTCACGAATCAGCGTTCCTGAACTCGTAGATGTGGCAGGCGAAGGTGACGCAGATGAATATGCAGACGAGTGCGGCGGTGAGCTAGTTTTGAAGATGCCATTTGTGTCACTTACATGATGTTCTTTTTGAAGGACTCCTTCCACGAATCAGCGTTCCTGAACTCGTAGATGTGGCAGGCGAAGGTGACGCAGATGAATATGCCGACGAGTGCGGCGGTGAGCTAGTTTTGAAGATGCCATTTGTGTCACTTACATGATGTTCTTTTTGAAGGACTCCTTCCACAAATCAGCGTTCCTGAACTCGTAGATGTGGCAGGCGAAGGTGACGCAGATGAATATGGCGACGAGCGCGGCGGTGAGCTAGTTTTGAAGATGCCATTTGTGTCACTTACATGATGTTCTTTTTGAAGGACTCCTTCCACAAATCAGCGTTCCTAAACTCGTAGATGTGGCAGGCGAAGGTGACGCAGATGAATATGCCGACGAGTGCGGCGGTGAGCTAGTTTTGAAGATGCCATTTGTGTCACTTACATGATGTTCTTTTTGAAGGACTCCTTCCACGAATCAGCGTTCCTGAACTCGTAGATGTGGCAGGCGAAGGTGACGCAGATGAATATGCCGACGAGTGCGGCGGTGAGCTAGTTTTGAAGATGCCATTTGTGTCACTTACATGAGGTTCTTTTTGAAGGACTCCTTCCACAAATCAGCGTTCCTGAACTCGTAGATGTGGCAGGCGAAGGTGACGCAGATGAATATGGCGACGAGCGCGGCGGTGAGCTAGTTTTGAAGATGCCATTTGTGTCACTTACATGATGTTCTTTTTGAAGGACTCCTTCCACAAATCAGCGTTCCTAAACTCGTAGATGTGGCAGGCGAAGGTGACGCAGATGAATATGCCGACGAGTGCGGCGGTGAGCTAGTTTTGAAGATGCCATTTGTGTCACTTACATGATGTTCTTTTTGAAGGACTCCTTCCACGAATCAGCGTTCCTGAACTCGTAGATGTGGCAGGCGAAGGTGACGCAGATGAATATGCCGACGAGTGCGGCGGTGAGCTAGTTTTGAAGATGCCATTTGTGTCACTTACATGATGTTCTTTTTGAAGGACTCCTTCCACGAATCAGCGTTCCTAAACTCGTAGATGTGGCAGGCGAAGGTGACGCAGATGAATATGCCGACGAGTGCGGCGGTGAGCTAGTTTTGAAGATGCCATTTGTGTCACTTACATGATGTTCTTTTTGAAGGACTCCTTCCACAAATCAGCGTTCCTGAACTCGTAGATGTGGCAGGCGAAGGTAACGCAGATGAATATGGCGACGAGCGCGGCGGTGAGCTAGTTTTGAAGATGCCATTTGTGTCACTTACATGATGTTCTTTTTGAAGGACTCCTTCCGCAAATCAGCGTTCCTAAACTCGTAGATGTGGCAGGCGAAGGTGACGCAGATGAGTATGCCGACGAGTGCGGCGGTGAGCTAGTTTTGAAGATGCCATTTGTGTCACTTACATGATGTTCTTTTTGAAGGACTCCTTCCACAAATCAGCGTTCCTAAACTCGTAGATGTGGCAGGCGAAGGTGACGCAGATGAATATGCCGACGAGTGCGGCGGTGAGCTAGTTTTGAAGATGCCATTTGTGTCACTTACATGATGTTCTTTTTGAAGGACTCCTTCCACAAATCAGCGTTCCTAAACTCGTAGATGTGGCAGGCGAAGGTGACGCAGATGAATATGCCGACGAGTGCGGCGGTGAGCTAGTTTTGAAGATGCCATTTGTGTCACTTACATGATGTTCTTTTTGAAGGACTCCTTCCACAAATCAGCGTTCCTGAACTCGTAGATGTGGCAGGCGAAGGTGACGCAGATGAATATGGCGACGAGCGCGGCGGTGAGCTAGTTTTGAAGATGCCATTTGTGTCACTTACATGATGTTCTTTTTGAAGGACTCCTTCCACAAATCAGCGTTCCTAAACTCGTAGATGTGGCAGGCGAAGGTGACGCAGATGAATATGCCGACGAGTGCGGCGGTGAGCTAGTTTTGAAGATGCCATTTGTGTCACTTACATGATGTTCTTTTTGAAGGACTCCTTCCACGAATCAGCGTTCCTGAACTCGTAGATGTGGCAGGCGAAGGTGACGCAGATGAATATGCCGACGAGTGCGGCGGTGAGCTAGTTTTGAAGATGCCATTTGTGTCACTTACATGATGTTCTTTTTGAAGGACTCCTTCCACAAATCAGCGTTCCTGAACTCGTAGATGTGGCAGGCGAAGGTCACGCAGATGAATATGGCGACGAGCGCGGCGGTGAGCTAGTTTTGAAGATGCCATTTGTGTCACTTACATGATGTTCTTTTTGAAGGACTCCTTCCACAAATCAGCGTTCCTAAACTCGTAGATGTGGCAGGCGAAGGTGACGCAGATGAATATGCCGACGAGTGCGGCGGTGAGCTAGTTTTGAAGATGCCATTTGTGTCACTTACATGATGTTCTTTTTGAAGGACTCCTTCCACAAATCAGCGTTCCTAAACTCGTAGATGTGGCAGGCGAAGGTGACGCAGATGAATATGCCGACGAGTGCGGCGGTGAGCTAGTTTTGAAGATGCCATTTGTGTCACTTACATGATGTTCTTTTTGAAGGACTCCTTCCACAAATCAGCGTTCCTAAACTCGTAGATGTGGCAGGCGAAGGTGACGCAGATGAATATGCCGACGAGTGCGGCGGTGAGCTAGTTTTGAAGATGCCATTTGTGTCACTTACATGATGTTCTTTTTGAAGGACTCCTTCCACAAATCAGCGTTCCTGAACTCGTAGATGTGGCAGGCGAAGGTGACGCAGATGAATATGGCGACGAGCGCGGCGGTGAGCTAGTTTTGAAGATGCCATTTGTGTCACTTACATGATGTTCTTTTTGAAGGACTCCTTCCACAAATCAGCGTTCCTAAACTCGTAGATGTGGCAGGCGAAGGTGACGCAGATGAATATGGCGACGAGCGCAGCGGTGAGCTAGTTTTGAAGATGCCATTTGTGTCACTTACATGATGTTCTTTTTGAAGGACTCCTTCCACAAATCAGCGTTCCTGAACTCGTAGATGTGGCAGGCGAAGGTGACGCAGATGAATATGGCGACGAGCGCGGCGGTGAGCGAGCAGCGCGTGATCGTCTGCCGGATCTTGTTGGACGCGCGCGGCGAGATCACGTCCTTGCTCGACACGCGGACGGCGATCAGGGAGAACACACCTGAGACAACACAACAAGTAGTTTTAAGGCGCCGTAGTATAGTCTTAAGGCGCCGTAGTACCTACTACTAGCGCCGCCAATGCATTTATTTTAATAACTCGTAAACCAAGTAATTATTTTAAAATCGCTAAGATCATGCCCTCCTAAACTGTCTCTAATATTTTTTGAATAACTCTTCAACAGTTTGCATTCTTTCTGTAAGTTTTAAAATTCATTTTAGCTCAAAGTTATCACTTTTGGCTAGAATGGATTTTAAAACTTACAGAACTCGTGCGTTCTAAACATCCTACCTTGTAACAAATTAAATCTCAGAGACGAAGACGGGATAATTTAATGATCAAACGAACTTACCCTAATTGAAGTTCGATCATAATTATCCCGTCTTCGTCGAAGAGATTTAAAGTCCCAACCCTCCCATTGCTAGTTGTTTGTTGAACAACCGTATCCCTATAATAGATGGGGATATCAATGTATTTAATTATACTCCAAACTGAATGAGGTTGACGCGGCGGCGGGCAGCGATGGTCGGAGGCAGAGAGGGGGTGGCTCTTTCTTTCTCTTTCTCTCTCTGGCGCTGAACTACGTGCGACTGCAAGCGTGTAGCCAATATCGTGGCTAATGTATGAAGCATACCTCTCAGCAGGAAGTATCCGCCCAACACCAGCACTACAGACAAGGGGGCCAGCAATAACGCCGCCCTCATAGGATGGTTCACGTATCCCACGAAGCAGACCCCCGTCACACTACTCCCGTCCACTTCCCCAAACGCCATCGTGGCTAATGTATGAAGCATACCTCTCAGCAGGAAGTATCCGCCCAACACCAGCACTACAGACAAGGGGGCCAGCAATAACGCCGCCCTCATAGGATGGTTCACGTATCCCACGAAGCAGACCCCGGTCACACTACTCCCGTCCACTTCCCCAAACGCCATCGTGGCTATAGTCAGGATTAGCGGTAGAGACCACGCTACTAGGTGGAAATACGCTGCTTTCTTGTCGATGCGGTCTTGAATTTTACCTGTTAATACGAAGACATTAAAATGTGATGACTAAAGGAAATTGCTTCTTAAAGGTCTATCCCCACATATCCGGGCCATGCCGTATGTTGGGCGGGGCCCAAGCTATGTTGGGCGTCTCTATGTTCTACTCTACATAATGGACCAACGTATTTTGAAATCCGAATCCTGAACGAAGCCGCCGATGACGGAGTTCAACGTATATTTGTTTTAGATACAGAATCTTAGCACGACCAACGTAACTTGGGTGTTGTGGGGACAGACCTTTATCCTGATACTTTAGATTAATTAAAGTTTCTAGTAAAATAACTGAATTTTAGAAATATTATAAGTATCAATAGAAGGAGATTACATGTATTGTTCAGTTTGGCATCAGTCCGTATCATCAGTCTAGTTCAAATTTTGGACCATCAGTCTGGAAAAAATTAAAAACTATACAGACTGATGGAATGGACTGATGCCAGACTGATCATCTAATCTCCCTCATATAAGTTTTATATTTTTAAGTGGATTTACCTAAAGCTCTAAAACTCATATGCCACGCGTACGTGAATATGACGAACCAAACACAAGCTGCAATCATGAAGTAGTAAACCTGAAAAACACGTATTGATTATACATTTATATTAACTGATAAAGTTTGTAATATACTTAATTTTTACATAGAAACAGTTATAAACTGTTACTTTCTCGTTTTCTTGTTTCGTCAACTCACTAATACAAATACGACGACACACGACAAGTTCTCCTCCGCTGAGGGCTCGCCCTGCCGTCTGGTCCCATCCTTTGAGCAAACTATGTCGTCTCTTGATCCCACGCCGAACTGCACAAGCCACCTTAAACAACGACATTTAAACTAGCAACTAAAACTGTCATAAAACTTTATATTTTTTGTTACTATCCTATTTTAAGTTTTTTTTAATTAGTACTTAGTTACAGTACGAGGCAAACAACTTGAAATCGGCTGGGGATTGCGCAGAACGCGTATTTTGGATACATGCGTAGCGTGAGGTAAGCGGGCGGCGGGAGAGGGGCGCGCGCTATTGGTCGCTCACATCTGCACATGCGCGCATTTATTCCAACTCCGTCGAAAGTGTCAATATGTTTGCCTCGTACTGTAATAGCCACCATGCGCGTAGTGCCCGCCTGTCTCACCCACTCTACATCGAAATTGTGTTCTGCGCATCGTCTCGCGTGATGTTCCGTCAACATTAAGCCGCCAATAAGCTTGAAACTTATTGTACTAGACTAGGTGGTACATTTGAACTATTTTGATCTAATGAACCTACTTATATCGCGCAACTGACAACCCTCCGTGGGTAGGCCCCCGACAAGGTGGACTGACGATCTGTTGAAGGTCGAGGGAAGCCGCTGGATGCAGGCAGCGCAGGACCGATCGTCGTGGAGATCCTTGGGGGAGGCCTATACCCAGCAGTGGCTGTCGTGCGGCTGATATGATGATGATGATAATACATACTTATATCTCCGACTTTAGAAAGTTTGCTTACACCATAGTGGCTTTTAATGCAACAGGTAATTAAATTAGATATTGTTCACTTCAACAACTCCATGAGCACAATATTAAGAGCTTATTTAGTCTTACGTTAATGTAACACACAAAGTTACTTGAATATTGGTGAACTCACCCCATAGAAGCAACAGCGAAGCATACATTGATGTAGAATATGACCAGCGCCGGGTATTTGTTAGCGCTGCGCCAGTCTATGAGGAAGGTGGCGACGGTGAGCAGGTTGAGCGCGAGGCACACGCCGGCGCCCCACCCCACCAGCCGGTGGATCTGCTGGTGCTCGTCCTCGGTGTACAACGGGTCGCGACATGGCAAGCCGCAGCCGGATATACCTGTTAAAATACGCCTAAGTGACTTTTCGCAGAGTACAGATGTTTTTATCTTACGAGTGCAGATCGGCTATGAATGAATTTTGTTAACATTTCACGGAATTCCGAACGCAGCTATAAATCCATACAAATTATGGACCTACTAACCACACACACGCGGGATTTTTCCGTACGGAATTTTCATACATTATCGATATTCCGTTCGGATTATTCCGAATCGGGATTCCGTCGTGTATATGGCCGGGCTTAGTGTGCGCTTACACGCACGCTCTCGTATTACGCACACTATATACACGTGTATTTGTAACCACTCTCCAAATTTTAAGGATGTGTTCAGTCCATTAAACTGAACAACTTTCTCCATGAAACATGTGTCGAAATACGCCAAAAAATTTTGGTCATCCCATACTAAACTGATCACGTGATCTCTTTGATTTGTATGAAAAATCATTTTTTTTTACATATTTGACCCTATGTTTCATGGAGAAAGTTGTTCAGTTTCATGGACTGAACACATCCTTAAAATTTGGAGAGTGTTTACAAATACACCTTGTATATATTATAAAGTGATTTGCATGTGCACGCCTAACAACATTCATAGCCGGCTGCATTCGTGAGATAAAACTGTAACGTTTTAACTATCAGTATTTTTACAAAGACTCCCTTTGCCTATAGAGAAGTAATTGAAGAATATTATGCTGACCGCAAATACAGTCTCTCTGAACATCGCGAGTTTTGACTAATAAGATCTAGGTACTTATTTATCAGTCTAATTTACCAGGACTTAATTCTTCTTGTGAAGAACCGCAATGTTAATCAACACTAATTTAGCGTTTATTGTACGCCGTAAACTATGGCCACTCTAACAGCTCCGACTCGAAGACGAGACAAAACTAAGCATGTAAACGCTTCTTGATATGAAAACGATGAAAATATAGATTTTAATCGTTATGCCGGGTCCATAGCGCTTAATCTCTACAATCAACAAAAACATCTCAACATTGAACAAAAAAAGCGCATGTGGATTTTGTTGAATGTTGAGATGTTTTGTTGATTGTGTAGGGCAGATATAGGGGCAATGACCCAAATACTAGCACTGCACCAGTTTATCAGCACTTCGAAAAAAACTTGAAATATAAGATAAATGGCTATGATTTCAAAGTTGCAAGGGTAACAAACGTGTTCTGATAGTTTTAAACTATTGTACTAGCAACACTGTGTATAGTTTAACATTTATTATGGCACCGTTCTCTTGAGGAGAAGAGAACGTTGTGTGATAAAAAGTGATTTTCGACCATTCTGACACATCAAGGGTAAAATTTTGCTTACGTTTATTAGTCATTTAGTAATACGATTAAAGCACTATTTGTAAATACTGGTAATTAAACACATTGTTAACGTTTTTCGCATCATAAATTGAAATAATTTTAAGTTTATTTTTTAATTACTTACAATAGATATATCATGGTGCCAACATCTGGATACAGAAATTTTATGTTTTCCAATTATCAGCACACATGCTGATAATTTAATAAAATAGACATAATCATAAGTAATGCTTTTCTTTTAAAACTAACTGTGTGTGTAACTAAAAGTATGGTTGAGTGTTGTGTAAAAAGTGATTTTACCCTTGTTTTCGAAATTTCAGCCCCGTGCTGAAAATCCATTTACCATTTATCATCATCGTGCAAGTAGGTCGCAGTGACTACAGCCTCATCTTGAGCTGCATAGCGGCACCGCGGTTGTTCCGCCATGGTTCCCCTATGAGTTGACGTTTTTACTACGTGACGTTTCTATCGATGACGATATAATATGAGGATCACATCTACGTAGCGGTTTCGCGTGCCTTCGCATGTGTCAAGAGTGTCAACGGTCGGAGCCGATCGGGTGGAATCGCGCGTGAAAAATCTATGCATAACAGGCTGTTCGAATTTGTTTCGCTTGTCGAACTCATGGCGGAACCTAACCTACTGCGGTGTTCAGCGGGCGGAGGTGTCCTACAGGCGTAAACATTAGTGTAGTAAAATTATAGATGGAAAGATACCTTCATAAAAGTGTAGCGGTTTATTTGTGTGTATCAAAGGCGGCAAACATTTCCCAGTCGTGTTGAACTTCATCTCTCGTGCAGCGTTGTCACATCGCGGCGGAAATAAGGTAGAATTGCATTTCAAAAAGGACGGAAAGTATGAGGTATTGTAGAGTATAGCACATGGCTCCATCGTTATCTTGCACATCTCATAAGAGGGCAAGTAGACCATGTCTCGACCAAGTACTTTTTCACATTTCGGCATGTATGCAGCACAAAGCAGAGGTTGGATAACGGCCCAACATTTTGGAACATTTATTAATTCTTTGTACAGTTCCAATTGATTTTGGATTTGACTTTGCGTTTCGTAAAAAGTGAGCAACACACTTGTGCTCTCGTAAGATAATTTGGCACCTAGGCATGTGCTTTTCTCTAAAGGTTCACATCGCGCTTTTCGTACACAACTGTCTAGTTTTATCTCTCGTTCTGGATACCACGGCGTAGCTCTATTAGGCTTTATCAATCTGTAATTTGGAGTGCCGTTAATAGCTTCAAGACTCTCGGTGACATTCTCAACTATGATAGAATTTTTATCTCCGCCATTGTTGAGTTGGGTTGCTTGACATGCAAGTATAGTGAAAACCCAAAACAAACATTGTATATGGGTCATCTGTAACAAAAGAGAAAACGTTTACTGATTGATCGCAATTTTTGAAAAGGGTTAAAAAATAATCATAAAAAAAAATTAAAACTACATTTGAGTTTTCAAAGTATTCTTTATTGAATGGGTAAAAACGGGCAATATCAAATGAAACCCTTTAAATGTTCATAGCTTTATTCGGTCTACATAGTTATCTGATTTTAATTAGTCAACAAATAACCATAAGATGTAAATATTGCAACCAAAGAGCCGTGCTGGTAATATTAATAAATATATTGTCCAAGGCGTGAGGGTGTATACCAAAGGATTTGGGTAACAATAACCAATGCAAATTATGCTATATTGTCAAGAGGAGAATCACAGAATTTCTTTTATATAAAACCTGTATCTAGAACACTTAACCAATTCGTAAACTCTATAGAATAATAAGAAACTTAAATAGAAACCATAGGGACATATCACTTTCGAGTTTCATATGACTTCATAAGAGCCAAATCATTGGAATTATTTACAAATATACGCTATTATGTGGTTGGAAGGTACTGAAAATACATCTAAAACTAAACATCCTATTCAAAAATATTAAAAGATCAATCATTTTGAATGGATTTTAATAAATGAAACACATTTGCATTTTAAGAAAATATGACTTCATGTTCGTGGATTGACCCATCTAATTAAACTTTTAAGTTGAAAGAATACTCAATCAGGTCACATTAAATAGAAAAAGTTTTACAACTTACAAGTAAAAAACATAATGAACCCTGAACTGAACACATCACACTCTCTGTTTTTTGGGCAGTCATGTAAAAATATATGATTAAACTTTTCAAATATTCTGTAGAAAACCGCTATACTGTAACTGCACTGGTTATTAACAAGTTGAGGAGAGGATACACCTTGGACGTTGTCGATTCTTTATTTATTGAAAAATAATCCCATAATTTTACATTAGTAAATAGATAATCTTTATTGGCATAAAATTAAGCTTAAATCTCTTTATTTCTTTATTATTGACAGAACAAATTCAATAAATACCAGTGTCTTACTATAACGATGATGGAGCTGCTGACTGGAACACTTCTGAATTTTCTTGAGCTGAAGACGGTGCTGTTGTTGGAATCTTGCTACAGCGTTGAACACCCAGCTGGACCTCTAAGTGGAGCCAACTAATTCTTCAGATCAGTGATTACCTGGTGTCATAATAATAATTAAATTAGTAAAAACCCCATCTTCTGATTAATAAACTCAAAAGAAATCAACTTACCAACCACTCCAAACAAATAAAAGAATAGGAAGTACTTGTAGAAAAACCTCAATACCAATCCTGTGACGTAATACAAATTTATTATGTGTTCAGCTTATGAAAATAAAAGTACAAGCTGTAAATAAAAATTATGTACAACCTTTTGTAACGCCAACATAGTTATTGTCTTACACTTAACCACAACTTAACACTCGTACATGTATAGTCTTTTTAAACAAAATTCATCAAAAGTCTGTGCATGCAAATGAGATTTTGATGTACTTGAGCTAATTTGATGTTTGTTTACCACCCCTTCTAAAGCTTCTGTTCGCTCCGCCGCCTCGTCCTCTCCAAGGAGACCCTCGGGGCCCACCGTTGGCTCTCCAGTTGCCGCGGCCGCCGTGCCCGTTCATGCCGCGTCCACGACCCCTCCCACGCCCTCTGTAACCGCCATCCCATCTCTGATTTCGTGAGTATCCTTCATCACTATTGCCTTCATCATTATTATACTCATTATAATTATCTTCGTCATAGCTCTGATTAAATGACTCCCCATCATTGTACTCCTCATCATTCTGTTGATATGACTGATTATCATAGCCTTGATCAAAGTGGCCTTTATTAAAACCATTATCAGAAAACGGTGGACGTGGGGGCATATTGCCTAAAAGAGGCATGTTGTTCATGTTCGGCGGCATAGGAGGCATGCCGCCCATAGGAGGCATGTTGCCCATTGGAGGCATATTACCCATCGGGGGCATATTACCCATCGGGGGCATATTACCCATACCCATTGGACCCATGGGTCGCATTGGTGGGCCCATGGGACCCATATTACCCATACCCATTGGAGGTCTTATCATATTGCCCATAGGGGGCATGTTGTTCATAGGTCCCATATTGCTCATATCAGGGCCATTGTTATAAGATTCCTCATGTTCAATGTCTTGGTCACCAACATCCATCTCATTATTGTAATATTCTGGGTCTTCTTCATAATTTCCTTCATTGTCAGCATTCTCACCATCAAATCCATCCTCAGTTTCCATCTCAGGATCAGGGTACTCAAATGGTTGGAAATTTTCTACATCGGCTTCATCTTCTAAATGAGGCATAACATCATGCAGCTCTTCAATTTCTCCTGTAGCAATATATTTTTTCAATGCTAAAGGGCCATCAGATATAGCTTTCTCTAGTTTTGATCCTGGTTCAACTGGTATTAATTTTCCATAAATAAATATAGCAGTTGGTGAAATCATATGAAGAGGTATAGCTCCAGGAACTGACTCCACAAATGCTTGAGTCAAAGCTTCTGTTGTTGCCTCATCGGCTGTAGGACCGTGATTCCATTGCGCCTGGAAATTTCTTGGAATAGGTTTACTATAAGGTACTTTTTTCACTTTCTTTTCAAAATCCATTGGTATTAATGTTGTATCAAGATCTAGACCAGGTATAACTTTGTCTGTGTCTGAAGAAAATATTTCTACTTTGTCTTCTGGGCCCATACCCGGTATGATAGCCGGTTCTTCCAAATCATGATCATCTTGTACACCAGGTGGCAAAGTGTTGAGGTTATATTTATCTCTCATGAGATCACCAGGGCGATTACGAGTCCAAAACTTTGAAGTATGATCATTAGAACCAGAACACAGTATATGACCAAGGGGATGCCATGCCATAGTCCATACAATAGATTCATGTGCTCCTTCTATACAACCAACTTCTTTATCAGTGCCAACATTCCAGAACAAAATAGCACCATCAGACCCTCCAGAGCAAAATAGCCCTTCATGTGTTGGATGCCAAACAACGCTCGATGCTTCTTTTTTGTGCCCTCTAAAAATTTGTAATTCTGTACCAAGCTTACGAATATCAAATAGTTTGAGTAAATGATCTCGAGACGCAGTTATCAACCAGTTTCCATTGTCATTCCATTTGAGATCCATAACAGTAGACTTATGGGCATGTAAAGTTGACAATGCAGTGCCCGATTTTGGGTCCCAAAGTTTTATGGGCTGTTGGTTATCCTTACTTCCAGATACTATCAGTGCCTTGGTGGGATGCCATTGCACACATTTGACATCTGCACCGTGACCTCTTAATATCCTTTCTTCTTGACAACGATAGAAATCAAATATTCGTAATGTACCATCATCAGAACATGTCACAATCTTTGAATCGCTGGGACTAAAACTTATGCCTCTTACAGCTTCCTTGTGTGCCTGGTACATCTTAACATTGTTCATATTGCTTTGCCAGTATTTAATAAAACCAGAATGATCTCCAGTGACCATCCAACCTTCTCCGTGCGACCAAACCATTGACCTTACTGGTGAATCATGAGCTTGAAGGATAGTTTCAAAATTGAATGTTAAGCCATTCCATAACGTAAATTCTCCTGAAGATGCGCCTGTTATTAATCTACGGCCCTCCGGCGTCCATGCAACAGCAAATATGGGACATCTCATTTTATTAGTAGCTGTTTTAACGAAACGTGTCGTTACGGCGTTTATAGGGTTATCGGGGTAAGAGGGTGGCGGTAACAAGTCGGGAGTGTACATAGCGTCGGGTTGAAGCGCGTGCCTGTCCCGCCAGTCCCGCTGCCAAACGCGACATTCTAAAGCTTTGATTATCGCGGCATTATAATCGACTGTTTTTCGCATTACTGATTTACGCAATCGTTTACCATCAAAATCATCCTGAGTCATATTCAGCGGACCTTGAGGCGGAAATCGCATCTGGTAGTTGAAAGGCCTAAAATTATGGCGCATGTTGTTACGAACGGGTGGCCCCATAGGAACACCCATACCCATAGGGGGCGGGGGCATGCCCAAATTCGGAGGAGGGTGCCCGAAATCCATCTTTAACCGCTTGTATACCTAATTAAAGAAATACTTTGATTACAATCAACAAAAAAAATGCTTCGCAAGCAAAATACTTTTCACTTGACTGAACTAACTGGCCTTACCTTTTCGGACACAATATGCTATAACATTATCCAAATTGACACCACTTCACACAAACATTGTAATTCACGAATTTCACGATAACTTATAAACATACATTAATCTTTATGAACATAAACGCTAACCTATACAAACGAACAGAAATTGAAAAAAACGCAAATCGCATCCACAATCACCGGCCATGTTGTCCACAGCACAGATTAAATAATAAAATAAAAAATTGAATGGAAAGAAAAGAGAGTAATAGGTGCATTCCAGCAGGCTAACCGCTGTGTCATCGATCACCACCGCATACACCGAATCCTTGCCCGAATCTTAAAATACGGTGAGCATGCATTGGCGTATAGTTTGCAGACTCACCATGGAATTAGAAGGTTTTGATTATGTCAAAAAATTGTTAGTAAATAGTGAGAAATAGTGAACCATAGCATATAAATAGTGATACTATGGTTTCGAAGATATTTGAGTATCTTGGTGAGGCTGCTATCTTGACGTCAAGCTAGCAGACACATTAAGAAATACAGTTCGTATCAATATGATTTATATGCCGAAAAATTGTTAGGAAAATAGTGATAGTATACGCAAAATTTCAATAATATTGCTTCAATACAAGCCGAGATATTACGGTCTCAAAGTGGGCTGTTAACTTGACGTTTCTGTCGATGGCGATTCCAGAGAAACGGGTACAAGTTTTAAACAAATAAATATATCAATAAATTGTTAGTGAAATAGTGATTCTTACGATATAAACAAAAAAAGAATTCTTTATTGCTATTTTCCAAAAATCTAATGTGAACTTCTACATAATACTCTGAATATAGGCTGTTGATCAATATTGAACTTTGCTCCACAGTAATAAGGTTTAAACTTGATTGCAATCATGAGGTGAGTACTGTCAAGCAAAAAAGTGAAATTTATATTTTATGACTGTGTCAATAACTAGTCATATCCTCGGTTGATATTGATTTGATATAAAAAATACTTTTCTACCTACTTTTTTTTCGTTTTTTTTATTAAATCTCATCAAGAAAAAAATGATTGTGTCAATATTCTACTCTTAGTTCATTTATTTAGTTATTTATTCGGGAAAAACTATTAATATTTTCTACTTATATTATCTACTTCCTACCTACTGATTACTAATTTAATTTTATATCTCAGTAAATAGGTACCTATCTACTACGTTAAATTTATAACTGAGAAATTGACATTCTTTTCCGAGAGATGGCGCTTCTTATTGTTTGTTGCCGCGTAGGTCAACCACCGGTTACCTACCTTGTGTATGAAATCTACAATTGTTTTTTTTTTGTTTTTTGTAGATCTATAAAAGAGGAACAATTCCATCATACATTATTTTGTTATACTTAGCTCAAATTGCAATGCAAGCTCCCAGTCGGCTTAATTTTTACCGACCTCTTCAACAATTATCGTCATATTTCTACCAATTTCCTCAAACCTCAACTTATTATACACCTAAACCTTCCTCAGGAATCACTCTATCGTTTATTGAAAACCACATGAAAATCCGTTTAGTAGTTTTTGAGTTTAGACAGACACACAGACGTGGCGAGGGACTTTGTTTTATAAATGTAGTGATAGTGATTTAGATTAGTATCAGTAGGTAGGTAGGAAGTAATGTAAGTAGAAAATATTAATAGTTTCTCCCGAATAAATAATATTGAACTGCGAGTAGAGTATTGGACACAATCAAAAAATTAACTGAGAGTGTACCTACCTAGACCTAGAGTATTGACACAATGAATTTTTTTTTAATGAGATTTAATGAAAAAAAAGTAGGTAGAAAAGTATATTTTATACCAAATCAATATCAACCGAGGACATGACTAGTTATTGACACAGTCATAAAATATAAATTTCACTTTTTTGCTTGACAGTACTCACCTCATGATTGCAATCAAGTTTAAACCTTATTACTGTGGAGCAAAGTTCAATATTGATCAACAGCCTATATTCAGAGTATTATGTAGAAGTTCACATTAGATTTTTGGAAAATAGCAATAAAGAATTCTTTTTTTGTTTATATCGTAAGAATCACTATTTCACTAACAATTTATTGATATATTTATTTGTTTAAAACTTGTACTCGTTTCTCTAGAATCGCCATCGAAAGAAACGTCAAGTTAGCAGCCCACTTTGAGACCGTAATATCTCGGCTTGTATTGAAGCAATATTATTGAAATTTTGCGTATACTATCACTATTTTCCTAACAATTTTTCGGCATATAAATCATATTGATACGAACTGTATTTCTTAATGTGTCTGCTAGCTTGACGTCAAGATAGCAGCCTCACCAAGATACTCAAATATCTTCGAAACCATAGTATCACTATTTATATGCTATGGTTCACTATTTCTCACTATTTACTAACAATTTTTTGACATAATCGAAACCTTCTAATTCCATGGTGAGTCTGCAAACTATACGCCAATGAGCATGCGACTCTCCGCACCACATGCATAATTCCATTCTAAAACCACCTAGAACTATTATTACCTTATTTCAGGGGGCTTACCATCAGCAAATAAGAAACCATCCTTAAGCCGTTCAGGGGCCTTACCACAGAGAAAGCAATAGGCCTTACTATGAGCTCTTATAGCAGGACTTATATTGAACGGCCTTACTTTTTCGTACCATGATCTCAACGGTTAGTATGAAAGCAGGCCTTAAGCAGTCTTTTTTACGGCCTGCTTTTGAACTGAATGGTTTCTTATTTGCTGATGGTAAGCCCCCATGAGCTTTTATAGCAGGACTTATATTGAACGGCCTTACTTTTTCGTACCATGATCTCAACGGTTAGTATGAAAGCAGGGCTTAAGCAGTCTTTTTTACGGCCTGCTTTTGAACTGAATGGTTTCTTATTTGCTGATGGTAAGCCCCCAGTTCAAAAGCAGGCCTTAAACAAGACTGCTTATGAACTAAACTCGAGGTCATGGTACGAAAAAGTAAGGCAGTTCAGTACCCTTAGCACGAACAGCTATCGAAAAAATAACGCGCGTAAAATCATTCGAATCAGACAATGAAGCTTGCGCAGTAGCAATTTTCAGTACAAAAAAATAGTAGTGCGCAGGCATAAGCGCAGGGGCCTTACTATGAGCTCTTATAGCAGGACTTATATTGAACGCCTTACTTTTTCGTACTATGACCTCAACGGTTAGTATGAAAGCTGGCCTTAAAGAGTCCTGTTTAAGGCCTGCTTTTGAACTGAACGGTTTATTATTTGCTGATGGTAAGCCCCCTGGTCACGTGGTACTAAAAATTATGTTGCGCGAGCTTGTACATGTGATGTGGTTGTGGATGATCCATGAGAGGTAAAATGGCCCGAAAGGGCTTAACGGGCCACTCTTGAACATTTTTGAACGTCGAGTGGGCAAGTGAAACACGGGGGCAAGGGAAACAACTTTTTTATATATTATTAGCTACCTATTAAAATTATCGTAGCAATATAATATGCGTTATATTATAATACGGAAACTAGTTCGTCATTCCCGTTTTATTAACACATCATATAAACAAGCATTGTAAGTGAAACACCGTGGAAATGACGTGACGTTATCCATCGCTATAGTTTCATAAATTACAACGTTTCCCCGCTAAACTTTCCTCGGTGTTTCACTTACCTAATGCTTGTTTATATTATCTTAGAGCTGTTAGTAGAATGCTATAAGATAGTAGAGGTACATTGCCTGTCCCACTAGCTTGACCACCGAAACGCGAGTTGAATAGCGACTTATCACGTTTAACTGTCAAAAGACAATGGATTTTGAAATTGAGTGTCGATAAAACGTTAATATCACGCGATATAGTGTTTCGATCTCTGAATAAGGAAACTAAGGAAAGTGCTCTTAAGGCGGCCCCTAGACCTACAATAACATTGCATTGCAAAATATTAAGTAGGTAGGTACCTACAAGTAGGTAGTCTTACTGAGTAGTTTAGGTAAATTAATTTTAATTTTAATTATACGTACAGTGAATAAAGTATTATAAAGTGTACGTACAGTTAGCTAAGCCGCCATTTTTTGCTGCGTAATTGTATATTGTATGAAGTAGGTATGCACGTTTTTTCGTAGGTATGGCACTTCCATTAGTTTCCTTATTCAGAGGTTTCAGTGGTCGTGCTATGCAGCATACATGCTGGGGGGTTGGTGTGAGTGATGTGTTTGACGTTCTTTAACCGACTTCAAAATAAAGGAGGTGGTCATTTAAAATCAACGAACATGCCAGGCAATGTACGTCTACTCTCCTAAAGCACCCTACTATAGATAATGTAAACCAGCATTTACCCACTCGACTTAGGTAATGTATTTTTCAAAATGGGGTTACGTAGGTACAAACCATAGACTTAGAAAAATTTTCGCTACGCTCAAGTAGACGGACTATGGTGCGAGTGAGAAACCAAATCTTACGGCTTATGCAATACTATATCTATGTATGCAATGCATATGCAATGTGTGAGAAAGAATTAAAAACAAAATGACAGCAGAACCTGGCTGGACTTCATTTATCGTCTTTTATCATCTTGTCAAAAAGCGTCCACTTGATTATTTCGTGATTTTGATCGCGATCGGGTCGATTTGGCTCTTATAACTATATAAATCAATAATAGTGTCGTGTTCTGTATTGAATTGTAATGTTACTTACGACAATATCCCAAATAAACACTCATTTCACAGGTAAATATGATTGTACAATTACCTTTTTCATATTGCTTATTTTAGTTGAATATATTCCCAAACAAACTAAGTGATACACTAATATCATGCTATTAACCGTCTATTTTCTAAATAAAAGCTGATTTCTAAACATTATGTGTTAGATAAAAAGATATTATGTCCGTGCACTTGAGAAAATACGACGTAGTGATTGATCAAAAATTATCGATATCGATACTCATGTCGAATTGTCGATGATTATAACTTTGTTTGTCTTTGTGAACACTGATAGTTTTATTTAAAGCTGCTTTTAACTATGGAACCGTAGGTACTCTGAATACAAATGAAAAAAAAAATCGTTTGCCATAAGACGCTTTATTCTGCTCGTGGGTGTATTTACGAGTGGCAGCGAGACGCGTGGATACCCCCACTGGTTGTCAGATTTGTTGAAGAGTAGACATGTCACATGGTACACCAGCACCCCAGGGTATAATCAACGTAAGTATTTTATTAGGATTTTTTTTGTTATTTATATTTTTAGCGCATTTATATTGTGTTTTTGGTACTATAATATGATAATATATGAATATTATGATAGGTGATGTGATAACCGTATGTAAATAATTTTTCAACACACTTGCTCGTAAAGTGAGCCCTAATACATCGCTTTTAGGGCCATAAACCGAGCTATAACAAACGCGTGCAATAATATATAAAACACTAGTACGTAATAGAATTAACCCTACAAAGTCAAATTAGTACCTTACTGCAAGTTCTATGCGAGTAAACAGAGCATTCCCAATTTAGCCGGGTAATACAGTTATTTTTTTTAGTAACAACAAAGAGGTTTTATGCTGCTAAAAATTCATATACAGCTTGACCATAAAGAGTTGACAAAAATTGAGGGCGCCACTTTCTATGTAAACACGTCAAAATCACGAATAATTTGGCAACACTGACTATATTTTGTACTGAAAAATTTTAGTTCCATTTTATTTAATTTCAACTCTTTATGGCCATACATTTTTGGAATTAATAAATGTGTAAGTCCTTAATTAAGTCAAACAAATATTTATTGTTATCAAATTATTAATAATATTTTGTTATAAAATATTAAAATATTAGCATTCTATCACTTAAAATTATAATTTTGAAGTAGGCTGTATGCTCACTCACCCCTTTGTTCGCAAAATGTTCTTGCGTTGGGCGTGTGAAAAAAAAACCTGCGCGCCATTTTCCATAATTTATCATATTTTGTTTTTGTCGAATTTGTTGCTGTGTGGTAAATTACTTTGTTTTTTCCTCGCAAATGTGTTGAAAAACGTCGTATGAAACTCGTGAGCTCTTGCTTATTGCACACTCGGCTGAGTTACTCCCTCGCCTGGCGTTGTGTGCAATGAGCAACCTAAGCTAATTTGTCTCATAATGTACTATTATACAAAAAGTAGCGAACTGAAGTAGGTTATTTTTATAAAATTGTTCTCTTCAGAGGATAATAATGACACCTAAATGTTTCATTGAAGTTATACTACTTTATTACAATGATTAAATCTTGTTTGTGTTTTATTTATCAGAGCTATACATTATGGCTATCGACAACCCAAAATGGACTTGAGCGCATCTCTAAAATTCACGCACACGTTTAAAAATTTACAAACACTAGCTCATGTCACTTTTGGTGTCGCCGCCAAACGAACTCTGTCCGTCTATTCGAGTGGAATATTAAGTTTATGGTACAAACATAGCTGGAGATATAAATAAAGACGTACAGCTTGGCCATAAAGAGATGAAATTAAATAAAATGGAACTAAAATTTTTCAGTACAATTAGTCAGTGTTGCCAAATTATTTCTGATTTTGACGTGTTTACATAGTAAGTGGCGCCCTCAATTTTTGTCAACTCTTTATGGTCAAGCTGTAGGTTAGGTATAGTCATTTGGAGCGAGCGCGAAACGGGAGTACGGGACGGGAGCGAAGCGTCTCTGCTGAATGCTTTGTTCGTTCGTATGTCTGTTTCTTCTCCCGCCTCATTTCTCAACCGATTCTCGTGAAATTTTGTGAGCAGGTTCGATAATTAAGTAAATAGATTTTTTGTCAAGCCAGTTTTCAGAATTTTTTCCAAAAAAATATCATATCGCAAAATGATCAATTTATTAGTACCTATGTCACAAACGCGAGGTTTGCAGCTCATGTACAGTAGCACTACCATGAGTTTACAAAAACCATTCTCGATATCGACAGCGTAAGCAATTTGTATGGGAAATTGAAGCAGAGCCTCTAGCGGATACGCGAAGAACTAAAATCTATAGTAAGAGTGCTCACCATCCACGAGTTTACTATCCTCTCTAACGTGAACTCGATTGTTGGTGTAGTATTCGTGGCGTTATGTTGGTACAAGCGGGTGACGTCACAGTCACATCCCACAAAGTGGATACTTACCTATTCACGGTCAGCCCATAGCCACAGAATAACTAATAGCGCTTGCTGTGCACGTATATGTTATTTTACTGCTTTACTAATAAATATTTCTTAGCAATAATCCTATTATCAATTGACTCCTTACGTCGTTACCTACTTACGTGAAAAATCTCAAAGCGTCATATTCCTGGACATATTTTTTGGTTCTTCTATGTATTCATTTATTATGGTATATTAATAAGTTATTTAAAACGTAAAAATAGGTAATTATTTTTCAAAAAATTGTATGCACATTGCACTTGTTATTGAAGCAAAAGTAAACGGAATAAATAATAATATCTAGGGTACTATTTTATACACATTTATGGCGTCGCGCGTCGTAGTATCTCCCAATGGTTAATCAGAATAAAATTCATATCTACATGATCTAGACAGCATCCTAGACATCTAGACAGTATCCTAAACATAAAATATATTTTCACTAGCTTTTGCTAGTGACTTCATTCTCGTGGACATTTTAGAAAATCTTCAGAATTCTGAATGCTGAATTAAATTCAGAGATATTTTTATCTCGTTCCTCATCACGTTCCCGTTCTCGTGCCCCGCTCCCCTTTTCACTTTTTCACTTTTCTTTCACCTTTACTATTTCACTTTTATTCTTTTTCACTTTTGACTTTTTGGATTTTTTGTTTTTCTTTTTTTACTTTTTAGGACTTATTGACTTTTAATTTTTTTGTTTTTTTACTTTTCTGACTTTTTTACTTTTTTTTTTACTTTTTTCGATTCCGCTTCCGTTTACACCTAAACATTTACTTACCATCACCTTTCCCCTTCCATTTGCCCTTCCCCTTCCCTTATAATTTTTAATCGTCATCGTCAGCCTACACACAAAATTTGAACATCCTAGCTTTGAAATTAAGAGAATATACAAACTGTCATCCCCTATTTCATCCCCTTAGGGGGTGAAATTTTCCAAAATCCTTTCTTAGTACTCACTTTCACCATGAAAGGTATCTACCCTCCAAAAATGGTTTCTCTACCTTCAGCCGTTAGGGCTCTAGTCGTATCCCAAAATCAATCAATTTAATACTTATGTATAGATTTCTGTTAGATTTACGTCCATTTTCCTTAGTAGCGTCACAGAATATATAATAGTAGCGTGCCCGTATTTTTATATTTTAATTTCTTTCAAACTAAAATGTAACTAATTTATTTAGCTTTGGTGACATGAATGGCATGCTTTACTCCACACAATACATATTTTTTATCTAAAAAGAGTATATAATAACTCTTTATAAACTTTTTGAATCGAATTACGACGTTTGACAGCTCATGAAAGAGACACGCGTCTATGATCAAGAGAGATAGAGATAGTTGTCAAAGACAACCTTTGCCCATCAAGTTTCGTTAGGTTGGTATACTTGCAAGATAATCCAACCATAAACTTAATATTCCACTCAGCGAAAATTTTTCTAAGTCTATGAATCCAACTAAGTATAAAAAGATCACTAGTAGCATAGCCTTCTATATTTTCCAAGCCATGAAGTGAGCAGAACGGCAACATCGCATACTGGTCAAGTACGGGGTATAACATTATTTTATTCTTTATTATTTGTTTTTCCTATATTATCTATCTTTAAACTAGTTGTAAATTGTGATGTAAGATTATTTCAATAAAGATTTTATATTTATTATTATTATTTATTTATTAGGACATGAGGTTTAAGTCAAATTGTTTGACCTTCTCGGGGTCCTTTAGTACTATGAGCATTTTGATCTAGGCCTTCTCTAGCAATGAATCTTACATCATTGGAAAGGTATTTACATTTGAAACATTTTATTGTATGACAGCAAACGTCAACTATTAGTACTATTAGAGATAAATCGCTCTGAAATCAACCAAATTTTATAACATTAATGACGTAAAACTCCGAAAATACTAACTATTGATAAAAAGTATGTTTACAGCTGTTTACTTCGGAAGGCACGTTAAGTCGTTGGTCCCGGCTGCATTTGCAGTCGTTATCACCCACCAACCCGCATTGGGCCCGCGTGGTGGGTTATGACCCATCCTCCTTACCACCCATAAGGAAGGCCTGTGCCCCAGCAGTGGGGACATCAAAAATGGCTGATGGACTGGATGTTTACAGCAAATATTTTTCATATAAAAAACCTTTCGAATGATATATCATTCAATGTTAGAGGTGGGATAGATCAACTCTCATAGACAATAAGAAAAATTTAAATTTTAACCAGGACAAAATGGCTGTCAAAGATGTCTTTTAAAGACAAATATTTGCTGTTAATATACTTTATATCAATTGCTAATACTTTTGGAGTTAAAGGTTATTAAAGTATAAAACTGGTTTGCTGTCTATGGGAGTTGATCTACCCCACCTATAGCATTGAATAATATATCATTGGAGAGGTTTTTGTATGAAAAATATTTGCTGTAAACATACTTTTTATCAATAGTTAGTATTTTCGGAGTTTTAGGTCATTAATGTTATAAAATTTGGTTGATTTCAGAGCGATTTAACTCTCAAAGTGCTAATAGTTAACGTTTGCTGTCATACAATTAAATGTTTTAAATTTAAAGACCTTTCCAATGATGTAAGATTCATTGCTAGAGGAGGCCTAGATCAAAATGCTCATCGTACTAAAGGGCCCCCGAAAAGTTCAAACAATTCGATTCAAACTTCATGTCCTAATAAATAAATAATAATAATAAATATAAAATCTTGATTGAAATAATCTTACATCACAATTTACACCTAGTTTAAACGCAGATAATATAGTAAAAAGAAATAATCAATAATAAAAAGAATATTATTAAACTATGTGCTTGACTACATGCAATGTTGCCGTTCTGCTCACTTCATGGCTTGTAATTATAGAAGGCTATGACAGGTACCATAGAGGGTAGTAAAATTGATCTCACGCGTCAAAACGCAAGTGAGAGACTTTACTACTATCGTTACGGTATTTCTCGATGGCATCTGTCAATTAGTAACTCATGGTACCAAATTCGTATGACAAAGGCCAAAACGTTACTCGATGCTCGCTAGCGACTATAGTTAACTATTGTAGATTACTTTACCAACTCATGGTAGTGCTACAGAGCCCTTAGTACAGTCAGCAGCACATCAGACTATACATGTTGACCTTGAGACCGCCTTTATGTCGTACGTAATAACATGTCGTGCGTACACAAACTATGCATGTAGGTACCTAGGTACAGTGTTTGTATTTGTAAACATTAATTTTATCAGAATGAAAATTAAATCGCATGCTATGCTATGATTTGCTTTCATTTACAACCGACGACCAACCAGCTTTATTATTACGACTGAGTTTTCTAAACATAATAATATTATTCTATGTTTACTACACATGCTTTAAGTTTGCAATATTATGGGTGCAGGTCAAATAGGAGGAATAGCGACATTACGTAAGATAAGAACGTATTATTTATTTATAACCAATGTCAACTTATTAATTTTTAATTCATTTATGATTCTCTAGTAATGTGACTTTTCTATTTAATAGTAAAATTAATATTGCAGTTGATATAGATTTTAATAATGCAGCTGGTTTTCAAGGAGTTGATGCTGTAATTTCGGAAGGACAATTTGTCGTAAGTATTTTTAGTCCAAACATAAAGCTAAGTATATAAAAACCGACTTCAAAAAACCTGCCTCTGAAAAGCAAGAAATAATATTCAAATCATTAGATACGCATTATCATTGTTATAATAAAACACGTCTATTAAAGTCGGGTGGGGCTGGAGTACATATTCCTTTTTTTATTCTAAAAGCCCCACCCGACTTCAATAGACGTGTTTTATTATAACAATGATAATGCGTATCTAATGATTTGAATATTATTTCTTGCTTTTCAGAGGCAGGTTTTTTGAAGTCGGTTTTTTTGTTTTTTAAACAATTTTTTTATTTTTTTATTTTTAGTGTAAGTACCTTCTGTATTAGGTAGTGTAGGTAAGTATATTATTTAGGTAGAAAAATCGGCCTAGCCAAACGTGAGATAATCGCGGAGAAACATACATACAATACCTCCTTTTTTTGAAGTCGGTTAAAAAGACTACACAAAGGTATCCCTTCCCCAACAAAAAAAATCATCTAATTCGGTTCATAAATAACAAAATTGTCAAGTTAGTTGATTTAATTTCATAGTATTTTCAGGATTACTTGTAAACTACTGAACCGATTTGAAAAAAAATTAAATGGGACCATCTCGCAAGAAAACTCAATCGAACAAAAAAAGAATTATCTAAATCGGTCCATAAATGTCGAAGATACGCGCGAACAACGATAAAAAAAAAAAAAAAAAAAAAAAAAAAAAACATACAATCGAATTGAGAACCTCCTCCTTTTGATGAAGTCGGTTAATAAGTACGTATGTTCTTGTGAGCTTTATGAAAACACAAAAAAATTGTTCAGCTAGGTGATTGCGTAAAGTCAATCGTATTCATTTGACAGTTCATATTGTATCATAATATATGTCATCCCAATACAAATTGCAGCCGATGGATTACGATAGGAACTATCAAATGAATACGATTAACTTACGCAATCGCACCCCAGCGGTTCTACCGTCAAAAAACAATGAAGTGAATGTTAACTGTAAGTATGTGATACATTGCTACCTACTTCGTTTTGGCACAAATAAAAACTTACCAAAGAAAAGAAGAAATGTATCATATCCATCTGTCAATTTACAGTTAACATTAACTTCATTATTTTTAGCCGGTAGACCCGCAGGTAGGTAATGATGCCACCCACGCACGACCCTGTTCACAATTTATATAAATATGCGATCGATTTATTTTTAGCAATCGGAGACCATGTTCAGGGTGGTATATTATCTCCCAGAAGCTTCCTCCTTCGCAACCCAGACGGTGATTTGATAACACCAAGCTAATGGCTATATTGCCAATTTGGTCTGTTCCCAATATGCGATAGATTGAAAATGACCCTGGTTGACCGGCGGTCTAAACAGCAAAGTAGAACAGCAAAGCAAAGAAAAGAAACCGGTAGGTCTGGGGTCAGCCTCTTACCCATGCAATGCAATAGAATGATAGGTAATAAATAACACTAATAACATAGTGTGTGAAACACTGGTTAGGGTTACCATTCCAAATTCTAATTATTCCAAATCAAATTCCAATTAAATTATATTCTAATGGGGATCTCCACGCAAAGCTTAAGCTAGATGGCGCTAGCGGCGATGCGACCGCTTTCAATGGATTTGATTGGTTAAAATACGTCAGAAATGACACTTGATATTTGAAACAGCCAATCAAACGATTTTAGGACAAACGCTTGTGGCGCCATTAGTTGCTCAGTATGCATCATTACTTACGAGTTATTGTATTTTCCGAATGCCACTCACTCCTCTTACCCTGAAAACTCTAACTAATCAAACTTTCAAAGGTACAATATATTTGAACTTCTCCGGCATATCCGCAGACATACTACCTATCCCATGCACTGTTGTTCTGCATGGGAGCCTTGATCGAGCCTCATGTGGTGCTAACACCAGCTATTTGTGTGTATGGAGAAAAGTATAAGTTTGAATTATTTGCGGGCACACATAAATTCTTACGTAACACAGGCGTGCCAAGGACAGTGGAACATGTATGTCTTCATAAAGGTGAGATAGGGTAACGAACGATAAATTATTAACAATCCTATATTAACTAAACATTCTATCTTAATTTCTTTGATTTTTTAGCCTACAATCACACCAAGAGGTGGACTGAATGTTCAGCTATTAATCTGGGTTTGCTTGTATTAAACAAGCCATACTCCCTGCACCAGCGTGAGCCTTATGCCGATTTTGTTATTAATAGGTTGCGTTATGGTTCAACACCCTCATTAGTATTTGAAGAGAGTGGTCGCGGAAAGTGCCACTATTATGGATTTGGCAGTCGAAGAAATGTAAGTTCAACTAATATTCTTCATTATCATTAGGTTATTAATAATAAGAAGGTAGCTCTATTCACGATAATTATTTACGTAGCTAAGGCATTAAGGGCTCCGTAAGGTAATTTTCTGTCAGACGTGTTTACAATATAAGTTTTTACTATAATTTTTCTTATGCTATAATAACATAAAGTAAACCTTCTATACTTTATTAGGTATAAGAAAAAAATTAATTCTCACTGTGCTCCTAATAATTATTTTGATATTTTATCCCGAGCCCTTCTGGCCACTTACGTAGGTACCTACCTACGCCTGAATTGTGTAACATTGTTACAGGGATATCTTATACCATTGCTGATAAATTTGCGTAAAGTGGAGGTGGTGATATTACCAACGGACCGTTGTATGTCTATGTGGAACAACGAACGCCAATTTCTTTGTATAGAACATACTCCTTGTAAGGTAAACAAAAGCTTAGTTTTATTTTTAATTTTAGCATTCACAATGTTGTTATTATATACCAAATACCTATAATATACTAGAAAAAATTTGACCCATCAGCAGATCATTTTCTCAGACGGGAATCGCACCCGCGACCTTTGGAAGTTCGGTCCAATGCTCTTCCAACTGAGCTACCAAGTCTCATCACGACTCATGACGAGTCACGACAGTGGCATCGTTGAATTTTTTTTCTAGTATAAACCTACTCCTACGGCAAGCCAGCGTTATTTCATAAATGTAAGGAATACCTAATGTACCTACTTAATCTGTTTTGCTTTTGCGACCACGAACTGTTTTTTTTAATTTCTAATGTTCTCATGTAAGTGACAATTGTTATGCCTTTATGAGAATAAAGTTCTTGAAACCTAAACCTTATTACCCTCGACATCCAATTGAAATATCTTTACAGATATTTGACAATCGATTAAGATGAAACAACTACCTAAGTAGGTTAATTTTGAAATTTTAGCATTCACAATTCTATTTTTATATACTTAATAGGTAGGTACGTATACTACGTACGTACGTGTACCTACTTACTAAAAAACAATACTTTCTTTGCACAATAAGATTGAAATACACTTTGATCCCAAACGATCAATTATATTGCGCAAATGGCTCAATAATATAAATTGTGCAATGTTTTCGTCGTAGTATATATAGGTAGTATTAACACAGAATATAATAAGAGTACCTACGTATATTGATCCGTGTAGACATTTCGTGTGCTACCTACCGTCAGTAAGATGTCTCAAGATTTGTGCAGCTAATAGATTCTGTGCTAATAGTGTTGCTACTTGTGGCTAAACTAAACGTAAAGGAAAACGACGCTGCTCAAAATGTTTCGAACAAATTCGTGTGTGGCAAAAAAATATTGCGCAAAGCTGACCCTCCTTACACGGTTCATGCAATGAAAGAATAATGGTGCAATAAAAATTAAACTCTCTCAAACTTTATTTCAATAGGTAATTGCGCAAACTTAAATTATTAACCCTAAACGGTCAATCAAACTGTGCCATAATACGTTACATACGTATATTGTACAATGTTATTGTAGTCTAAGGGCCGCCTTAAACAAAGAAAAAAGTTTGTGATTTGTGATTGTGACTTGCGACACGGGACAAGTGCGCCATAATAATATTATGTTTCTCGTCTCCCGTCATAACTGTTTCTCTTCCCCCATTTAGCTAGCACACACACAAAAAACTCAAAGTTGTCGTTGGACCGTATATTAGGGTCGTCCATTATTTTGGAAGGGGGAGGGGTTTGGAAAAAATAACAAAATATCACGAGGGAGGAGGGGGCAGGTATAGTCAGACATCACGTGTAGGACTTGTACTATTATGTATTCTGTGGTGTAGGTACCTATATAATATATAATAATATACGTTGAACGCGCAATTTTTATATCGAAATAACCTACATTTTAAGGTAGGTACTTAAGTACTTTATTAAAAAAAAACACGTCACTATCGATAATATTTTCCTAAAACATTTCTTTTTCCCGTTATAAATCTCCTAAACGTGCATAAATCTCCTAAACCTAAGTGAAAATTCCCTATTCTGTGCTTGTGGTCAAGGAACACTGTCAATTATATTTGACAAACAGTTTGTACTTAGGTACCTACCGGGTCGGTAGGTTTAAAGTTTCCTAGTTATGGTGGTTATGGTTGGGTGTTTCACTTACCTCGGTATTTCTCTTCCCCATTTGATCTTACTGGATTTGTTTTGCTTAGATTTGATCGGTTCCTTAGCTGACTCTTCTAACCCTAGCCTTACATATTGCTTTCTCTGTGCCCCTAGCCAAAATACCTAACATTAAATTTCGAAAAAAACTTAGGTAGGTATGTCAATTCCATATATTTTGGCACGGTTGTACTTATATCTTCTATATGCCGTGATTGCCGTGCTCAAGGGCGGATCCAGGATTTAAAATGGGGGGGGGGGGGGGCCGTCGAAGCCTCGGGTCTAGGGCCTAGGGATCCCTGTCTAGGATGCACAAAATGTCTGATTTAGAAAAAATACTGCCTATAGACAAAACGGCGATTTTTTGCCACAAATTTTGTGGTGTTGTCTATAGTAAAAAAACTGCCGCGCAACGCGGTTTTTTGTCAGTTTAGCCATTAATATGTAGGTACTCTTATGTATAGTAAAAAAAACGGCCGCGCAGCGCGATTTTTTGTCAGTGTCATCTACTAATCTTGTCCACAAAAAACGGCCGCGCGCCGCGCAGCGCGGTTTTAAATCAGTTTTAGCCACTAATTTTATAGTGTTGTCTATAGCAGGAAAACTGCCGCGCAAATCGATTTTTTTGTTAGTTTAGCCATTTGTATGTACTCTTATGTATAATAAAAAAAACGGCCGCGTAGCGCGATTTTTTGTCAGTTTAGCCACTTGTATGCACTCTTATGTATAGTAAAAAAAAACGGACGCGCAGCTGCGATTTTAAGCCTCTAATTTTGTGGTGTTGTCTTTAGTTAAAAGGGGGGGGGCATGGCCCCATGCCCCCATGCCCCCCCCCCTGGATCCGCCAATGGGCCGTGCTTTAGCTAAGGGTAGGTAATAAGAATCTATACTCCGACTTTTAATTCGGTGCAGTAATTTGACAGCTCCAGTGTGCCCACTGGGTTGATTAGCAACTTGCGTGGTGACAGTCACGCAAGTTGCTAATCACCCCAGTGGGCACACTGGAGCTGTCAAATTACTGCACCGAATTAAAAGTCGGAGTATAGGTATAGAATCCCGAACCAAATCAGCACATCTTTCAAAATCTTTTTAATATTTTTTGCAGACAGAAAAATTTGGTGCTTTATGTCCAGTAAGTAAATTAGTATTCTTAAGTAGGTAAGTAACTTACCCATCATCATTGAGTAGGTACAAGTTTTGCGAAGAATTGATAGAGTTGTTCGTTTCATATGTCCATCAGCCATTTTTGATGTCCCCACTGCTGGGGCAGAGGCCTTTCTTATGGGTGGTAAGGAGGATGGGCCCACCACGCGGGCCCAATGCGGATTGGTGGGTGTTAACGACTGCAAAATGCAGCCGGGATCAACGGCTTAACGTGCCTTCCGAAGCACGGAGGAGCTCGAGATAATAAATTTTTGGTCACCCATCCCATGACCGACCCTTGCGAACGTTGCTTAACTTCCGCAATTGCTGGGCCAGGCGCTAAACCACTGCGCCACCGAGCTCCACTCGAGCTCGTTTCATATAGGTACCTACCTAATAGCAATCTAAAACAAAGTTCTGTTATTGAAATTCTAGATTTTAGGCATTCACAATGCTATTTTTAAATTAAGATTATACTAGATAAAATCGACTCACCTGTAGCGAATCCCGTCTGAGCTGCTACGGGTGAGTCGATTTTTTCTACAAAGTTCTGTATTTAAATGCCACAAAAAAATAATAATAAAAAACATCACCCGACCACGCAGGCCCGCCGCAAGCGGGCGTGCAACTCCTGCACGTGCAAAATTAAGATTAGCTCTCAAAAGAAACCTTTTCTTTCTGACAAGAAGGTAGGTAGTCGTAGCGTAGTGGGGGCGGCATAATCGGCATTGCACGCGGGCGCTCCGAGAGCTAGCGGCGGGCCTGCGACCACGAGTAATTTTTCCTTTTAAAACTTTTCTCATTCCAGGATGACGTCGGTTCTGTTATTGAATGCTCTGGATATGCTGTTGGCATGATGGTGTCGCGGTTAATAGACCGTCCTTGTGGAATAGGCTTCATTGATCTGCAAAAGAATAACAAATTCTTGACTTGTGGAGTAGATGACTCGAGAGATGTCATCACCCATGAGCCATATTTAAGTTTTGATTTCAATACTTCACACAAAGCCCCGCCGACGCCGAATGTTATAACTTTACCTCCAGATTCGTTAAGAATTGGACTAACAGAAGAAGCTGACAAAACTGTGCAGTCGATAGAAATTGAAGATACAGCCACGACTACAATTACTTTTCCTACATCTACAAGCCCACGTAAAGCGATACCGGAACACAATAACGACAAGTCGTATGTTTATAGACACAATTTTTTTTCGGTCTTTATTCCAACTTCAACTATATCATCTAAGACAACCACGATTCATTCAACAACAACAATGCCTTCGAGTATTACAAAGACCACGACAATCGCGCCAAAGGCAACCACCACGCGATGGAGATAATATAATATTTTTCTGTAGGTACCTACAGCATGTAAAGTGTAATATAATAGCGATAAGTCGAGTTTCCCACCAAGTGCGCTTCCTCGCGAGGCAAGACGTTTGCCATTTATGTAATTTTCGCAATCAGCATCCTTTAAAACCTCAAGAACGACATCCATATCGACTTTTATGTTTAACTCCACTAACCCCCAAAGGGGTTGATTTTCAAAAATCACAAAGTATGTGTTTGCCCATTTATTTTTAGACGTGCTCCTACGAAGTTTAAAGTTGAAATGTCTATTTTATATTCTTTTATCAAATAAAATTTAAACCCCTATTTTCACCCTTCTAGGGGTTAAATTATGTCCACTGAGGGAGACTTCAAAATAAATGTCATTTACGCAATCAACATCCCATAAAACTCCAATAACGACATCAATTTCGATTCTTAGACTTTTGAAATTCCAACAAAACCGATAGTACACGTTGCGAAAGTTTCCAACCGTAAGCCTAAATAATAGATTTAGCGATATTTACTTCGAAAATGAAGGGTTTTCTAAACACAACTTCATCCCCCTTTTCAGTCATTCGGGGATGGAATTTTCAAAAACGCTTCATTACGTTTATATTTAGCCTAACTATACAAAATTTCAAGATTCTGGCTTCAAAACTGAGGCACTTTCATACAAACTTTCATCCCTTTATTCTACCCCCTATATAGGGATGGAATTTCCAAAAATCCTTTCTTAGTGGATTCCTACATTGTATAAACTATCTGTATACAGTCTGGCTTTACGATTTTATATATTAAGATTTTTTCAATCATTATTTTAATAATTTTAACTCTGACAATGTTTGGCAGGGAATGAAAACGTTTGAAATTGAAATTAACGTTCATTAACCGTTAATTTCAATTTCAAATTTCGTACCAAACCGTAGGAGATTTTTCACCCTACAAACTTTAAAAGCCGATTTCAGCATAAAATGCCTTAGCAAGAGTAACTTTTTTTGTTTTATTTGCTAAGCTAAGAAGCCACTTAAGTTTTTAAAATCATTTTCATCATCATCATTTCAAATCATTGAATTGATGAAATGTCCATTTTGTATTTTCAAAAGAATTGTTAAAATGTTACTTCGTCGAAGTAAAACCTAAAATTTTCACTTTCGACCCTTTATTCAGGAACTTATCTGGATGTTGTGTAGTTGATTATTTTACGAATGGAAGAGTGTTTTAAGACAATAGGCTTGTTTCCATTAAGAATAAATATAATGGATAGGGGTTTATAATGATTAATTATATTATGGAGAAAATAACAAACAATTTTAATTATTAAAAGCGTTTAAGATTAATAATATTTTTAAAAAATAAATTTCGTAAAATGAAACCTTTAGTCACGTGACAGTGAACACCAATCAGAAAGCGTTACGTCACGCCGTGCGAAACTCTAATCTTGTCTTTGACGTTTCGAGTATCACTACCGGAGGCGCGTTCCAAACCTACACTCCGAGTGCAACCTAACCACAACCGAACGCAAGTTTTAGCCACTTTTTCCGTATTTCTCCATTGTTTGGAACATATATAAATAACTGGTTTGGCGTTTTTATAGTCGTGCTATCACACTGGGGCTCTATACAGTACTTATAATATGAGAAATTCATTTTTAAACGATAAAAACTAGCTATAACGTACGAAGACACGATCGCTCTTTTGTTTGTTTTGCACGGCGTGACGTCAATCAAGACGCCATGACAGTCTTGTGCGTTTTGGAACCAAATTAAAATTGGTTTTTTAAAACGCGAAATTTATAATGTAAACGCTCGATTAAAAATAAATAAACCTTTTTTTTCGATAAAATGCCTAATAAGCTAAAATATTAAGCAGTTATTGAAATTTTGTCAACTAGCCTATTATGTTGCAAAAAGAAAACCCAAAAAAATCTTAATATGAAAGCAGTTATAAATTTTTTTGGTCAGTCCGGTAGAAAAACACATTAAAAAAATCATAACTTCTAAACTGCGAAAAATCGCTGAACATACATAGGGTATTTTCGGATGCACCCGGTGTAATCTAAAAAAATTCTTGGACGTCACTATCTGGACCACCCTGTATAATAAACTACGTTATAGGTACTTATCAATAACTCAAAATGGTTTAGTTGTTTTTGTAATAACGGGTGTAACCAGACCCTCAACGAAGCCGAAGTCCACGCATTCCGCCCATCATCAGGATATTTTTTGTCTTTTGAACTATACCTGGGAAATCAATAGCTACGAAGTTATTGAAGGTCAAAGTCCAAATTTTTTTTTTAATTTTTTTATGAAATCTTATTTTATTCGTTATTTCCTTATTTTTGTCCAAAGAAACATTATATTTTTTTTTGTATTTCGTAGTAAACAATGGCTTCAAAACGTCATCTCTCAATGTATTTCATGAGCACGCACATAAACGTTGCCTTTTTTCAACTCGGCCGCACGCAGCTGCGTAGCATACACTCGCAGGCGCGGTCTGTTGTACGCGTTACATTGCGTGGTAATGCATACAATGCTTTTTTAACACCAAAAATTAAAATCGTTTCCCAGCAATCATTTTGAACAGAAATGGTCCTGATGATGGGCAGAATACGTAGACCTCGGCTTCGTTGAGGGTCTTGTTACAGCCGGTATGTCTGTAATGTCTATATGGATTGAGGAGCCACATCAGCTTTTAAAACGCAGCTCACACCATTATTTAGCAGCGAAGTAGATTATTTTGCAGCACAAATCCTGGATTTAACAGCAAAATATATCACGAGATTATATGAATGCAAAGGTGGCTCCTTAATCTAAACATCTGGATTGAGGAGCCACCTGGAACTCGTTAAGTACTAGTTAAAAATCTTTGAAATTAAAGAACATACAAGTTAGAAGTAGAACATATAGATTAATAATAAAGAATTCATTCAACAAAAGACGAGATGTTTTGTGACGACTATGATTCTAAAATTCGTATTAACACCGACCAACTTAATATTCAATAATTCTTTAACTTATTGCGAAATCTACTGTTAACCTAACGTATGGTAATAAAATAAAATAAATAAATAAAAACTATTTGTCCTGGTTTCATTCATAAATTATGGTCACCCTTCACAGCGAATTCTTATGGAATATCGAAAATAGTATTTGTATTTCAGTCACAGAAAGAAATGCAGTGCTGAATTGTAAAGATATATTTAGCAGACATTTCTGCTAAATGTTGTGTCTCTAGGGCCGTACCGGCTAACGCTCCGAACTTCGGCAAGTCTGCCGGGCTTCAAATTATAACAAAGAAGCGATCCCTAATTTATGATGACACACGAACATCGATATCTTTCAAATAACTTCGGCCACACTTTGACAAATAGTATTATCTGTTTTAAGTTGAAGCCCGGCAGACCCGCCGAAGTTCGAAGAGTTAGCCGGTATAGCCCCTGGTCTCTGGTTTTTGATTCCGTTGTGATCTCAGTTACGCAGAACATTAGGATTGAGGAGCCATATAAAATGCGTTCATTTACCAAATCCACTTTGTCTTACCATTTTATAATAACTTCATTTAAGTATGTCGAATATATTAATTGATCGATAACATTCATGGAAAATCACCCTCTTATTATATGGATATAATGGATTGAGGAGCCATTCTAAAAGTATTGTATTTTCTTGAACTCCAGGTAGCTTACCATCAGCAAATAAGAAACCGTTCAGTTTAAACGCAGGCATTAAACAGGACCGCTTAAGGCCCGCTTTTGAATAGTACGAAAAAGTAAGACAGTTCAATATATAAGTCCTGCTATAAGAGCTCATAGTAAGGCCCCAGTACTACTGAGCTCAAACTTTTCAATTACTGTTACTGCTAAAGCCTATTCCAGACGACAATTTCATTGGCAATTTACCCGAATTTTCAATCAAATTGCTCATTGCACACATGGCTGTGGGTTGCAGCCCGAGCCGCAGGCGAGGGCGTAACTCAGCCGAGTGTGCAATAAGCAAAAGCTCACGAGTTTCATACGACGTTTGTCAACACATTTGCGAGGAAAAAACAAAGTAATTAACCACACAGCAACAAATACGCCAAGAACAAAATATGATATTTATGGGAAAAGGCGCGCAGGTTTTTTTTTGTTTATTTCACACGCCCAACGCAAGAATATTTTGCGAACAAAGGGGTGAGTAGCATACAGCCTACTTAAAATTATAATTTTAAGTGATAAAATGCAAATATTTTAATATTTTATAACAAAATATTGTGAATTATGAATAATTTGATAATAATAAATATTTGTTTGACTTAACAAAGGACTTACACATTTATTTATTCCAAAAATGTATATGAATTTTCAGCATCATAAAACCTCTTTGTTGTTATTAAAAAAAATAACTGTATTACCCGGCTAAATTGGCAATGCTCTGTTTACTCGCATAGAACTTGCAGTAAGGTACTAATTTAACTTTGTAGGGTTAATTCTATTGCGTACTAGTGTTTTATATATTATTGCACGCGTTTGTTATAGCTCGGTTTATGGCCCTAAAAGCGATGTATTAGGGCTCACTTTACGAGCAAGTGTGTTGAAATAGTACATTATGAGACAAGTTAGCTTAGGTTGCTCATTGCACACAAGGCTGTGGGTTGCAGCCCGAGCCGCAGGCGAGGGCGAAACTCAGCCGAGTGTGCAATAAGCAAGAGCTCACGAGTTTCATACGACGTTTTTCAACACATTTGCGAGGAAAAAACAAAGAAATATATCACACAGCAACAAATATAGCAAAAACAAAATATGATAATTATGGGAAAAGGCGCGTATGTTTTTTTTTGTTTTTTTCACACGCCCAACGCAAGAATATTTTGCGAACAAAGGGGTGAGGAGCATACAGCCTACTACTAATACTTCAAAATTATAATTTTAAGTGACAAAATGCAAATATTTTAATATTTTATAACAAAATATTGTGAATTATGTATAATTTGATAATAATTATATATTTATTTGACTTAATTAAGGACTTACACATTTATTTATTCCATAAATGTATATGAATTTTCAGCAGCATAAAACCTCTTTGTTGTCAAAAAAAATACTGTATTACCCGGCTAAATTGGGAATGCTCTGTTTACTCGTATAGAACTTGCAGTAAGGTACTAATTCAACTTTGTAGGGTTAATTCTATTACGAACTAGTGTTTTATATATTATTGCACGCGTTTGTTATAGCTCGGTTTATGTCCCTAAAAGCGATGTATTAGGGCTCACTTTACGAGTAAATGTGTTGAAAAAATTATTACTTACAAAAAAACCGTAAAAATTGAAGTTATTTTATTATTAACGTTATTGTCTAAAATTATGTTATTTAAGGGTAAACGATATTTTTAATGGTATTATAGCGGTTAACGGTATTATAACGGTAAATAACGTTAATGAACGTAACATAAAATAATAGCGGTAGGTAATTGTTGCAAACATCGCCAGAGTCCAAACATCGCCAGAGTTAATAATTATTTAAATAAGGAATGGAGTAAAATTTTTATTCGAATAAAGTTATTAAAAATATTTGTGTTTGTCACCCCTAACTCCCTGACCATCATATCGTAACTACGTATCACTTTCCCGGATTATATTTTTGTTGTAATTAAGTATTATCTTTAAAACTAGACTTTACCTTAGTTTAATGGAATTTGATACATTGTGGAATAACGGTTTTAAACATAACCCTTTTGTCTTGTTTTTAACTTTAAAATGAACACAATAATTAAAGCTCTTTTGACCACTGTTTCACTTCCCCCTTTTCAGGTGTAGTGTAAGTGAAACACTTCTCAAGCTCTTTTGGCCACTGTTTTATGTAGTGTTCCCTGAAATGGGGAAGTGGGGAACTTCACTTAGTCTGTAATGTCTGTATATTCATTCCTACCTACGCTTCAATCTTCATTGCCCAGGCCTATTATACCTATAAGTACTTAGCTACCTAACATTTTACATAAAAAATATGATTAGGAACATTTGTTATGATTATGAATCATAACTTTATGATATTTTTATTTTTATTTTATTTTATTATTATTAGGGAAACATACAATGTTTTAAAAGACTTATATAAACTTAACTTACATTTTAACGCATATATCAGCAAAGTTTCCACTGTTACATAACACACACAAAGTACCTAAATTTATCCAATAACGGGCGCAAAAGGAGAAAATTAAAACATCTGAGCTAAAAATTGGTAAAACAAAAAACTGAGTTTTTTTTTTTCTTTATTTATTTTAGGGACTTTTGTAAAAAACTGAGTTAATTAAAAAAAAAAAAGTTAATGTTAAATTATTTAAAATGATATCATTATTTATAAACTACCTGCCCACCACTATTATTATTATCGCTGCTAATCAGCTCATGGATGTTTTTTTCCAATTAAATATGTCCACTGACGTAAAATTTTTGTTATGGACATTACATGACCTGTGTAAAAAAGTATTTCCAGCATAGGTACTTAGTTCTAGTAGTGGGCAAACAAAACACACTTTTAAGACGCGAGCTTGACCGAGGACATCTCAGACCTATATTTTCCAGAAGATAGGGAGAGTCAATAATATTTCTTAAAATTTTGTAAAGAAACACTTGATCTCTCTCTGTACGGCGATCTACCAATGAAGGGATATTAGGAACAGGTACGTTAGAGCAGCGTGCTCTGTAGTTTAGATGTTTATAAAATTTAATTGAATTTTTGTGTACATTAAATTGCGGGCTCCATACTGTGGATGCATACTCCAAGATAGAACGGACGAAGGAGTTAAACAGAAGTACCAAAGTAGAACAGTGCCTAAAATCTTTGCCAATTCGAATGATGAAACCAAGCATACGGAAAGCCCTACCTAGTCGTGCGTGATACTATTTATGTGCGATTCGAAAGTCAGTTTACTGTCAAGGATCACCCCCAAGTCTTTTACTTCAGTAACTCTTTTGATATTATTGTTATTTAATTGATAGTCATATTTGATAACGTTTAATTTACGGGTGAAATTAAATATTGAAAAGTATTGAATATTAATTAGTACTTATGATAATATTGTTGTAGATAGGTCGGTTAGGTAGGTACCTACCTAATAACTTGTAAATTCGCACAATTCATAATCTTGAACTAGAGATTAAATTGAAGGTAAAGTATGTTTTGATTTGCTCTACTTCAAGTTAATCAAAAATTTTATTATTTTTACTTCAACGACACTCTTTTTCATATAACTTCCTACCTATTTCTATTTTATACTAAAAAGTAAACATGGGTGCAGGTCAAATAGGAGGAATAGCAACACTACGTAAGAGCTTATAATTTAATTATTATTCAAAGCTGTGCTGTGTTACCTACCACAGTTTAAAACTGTGATAATATAGCATATCAAACACGGCGCGGGTCCCACCCAGCCTGACCCAGCACTTTACTACATTGATTTATTAATTGGCCGTGCCCACCCCAGAATAGACTGGAGGCCACTCCAAAATAGATTGGTGCCCACCCCAGCAAAAAACTTTAGGTGTAGGGAGAAGCCAGGCCTCCGGAGGCCGCGCACATTTAGAGATTTCGCCGGAAGGCCGCGCCTCTCCATACGATCCTGCAGGCCGCGCGGGCCTGTGCATGTGGAGGGCCCTCCTATCAGACCACTGGAAGTAGGGTTGCCAGGTGGCCGGGACCCACCGGGATTGTCCCGGAATGAAAGCAAATGTCCGGGACGCAGAAGTCCCGGAATTGAGAAAAATGACAATGAAAATGACGCAATTTTATTATCGAATAAGTAGGTACCTACTAGTTTTTTTTACTATTTTAACCCTCGGTTTCTGAGGTATTTTTATTGGAAGTTAAATTTAATCGGAGGGGCCAACATTTATATCTCGTTTAAAGTAATAATATTAACTTAAAACCAGATAAATAGACCCCTACCGATAAAGTAAACCTCCGAATAACCTCCGATTAAATACCTAGGTACCTCAGTTCCCGGGGGTAAGAAGTGCTTATTTTTGTTGTAATTTTAGTTTTTTAAGTTACCTATATAAATGTATTAAATTGCCATAATATCATATGACATATCGCGCCTTTTCGGTCATGATGCCAGCCAGTCGCCATCGCCAAGCGTGCATGGAGCGCTGGAGGTTATTATTTTTAACCCCCGACGCAAAAAGAGAGGGGTGTTATACTGTTTAACGTGTCTGTGTATCTGTCTGTGGTATCATAGCTCCTGCGGGGGCCCTACCGCCTAACTCAAAGCTTTAGCAATGCTTTGTCCGTCCTTGTCATAAACCAAAGCCAGAGTCAAAGCGATAGTTAGGCGGTAACCGCCTAACTCTATCGCTGGCTTTGGTTTATGACGTCAGTGCACTGTCCGTCCTTGTCATCGTGTTATGATAAGAGGGTCATTATTTGGGGCACGTTTTTCAAGTGGCAATGCATAAAAATAATGGAAATTGAAAAGTCAGCAAGCCATATTTTTTTTTGCGCCAACCTCGATACCTCTTTTAACTGGGACACTGATTATTATTCTATTATCGTTATAATTAATATCATTAAAAAAATAAAAAACCCCCATTCTTTGATTTTCGTGGAGTGTCCCAAGCCCCGATCTGGTCACTTCGTAAATTATATATCTACTAAACACTACATGCTTACCAAAAAAAACACTAAATCTTAAGAAGTTTATAATGCTTTGAAAAATTACTATATAGTTCTAAATGAAGTACATTTCCTAAAAAAAATAAAAATGTATCTGTCCGTCGGTAGTTGATGATTTGCGTGGATCATTATAAATTCACTAGCACATCTCTAAATTCGCGACCCAATGTTGCGTCATTATAATTCAAGATACTACTGGTCGCGCTCCGTCGGCCGGACAGATTGATTGTGTGATGGTGCGTCGAGTTTTTGAAAAATAGAGGTAAGAACCTCGTTGCGTGGGTTTGGTTTTTTTTTTTTTTATTTTATTTTATAAGGGATAACAAACAGTTGCACAATGTATAACATAAGACGCAGGCTTACAATATATATATATTATTGCTAATCATGCAACCAACCACATTATCCACAGATTACTACAAAATAATGAAAATAATGTATAAATAAATAACTATTATAAGAGAGGCATAGTGTGCATTACTAATTTAATAATATAATATAATATATTAAACAAAAAGCTACAAAGACAATTTGGAAGCTCATTGTGACAGCAATTCATGGACTTTGGTTTTAAATGAATTCAACGAGAGTGAAAAAACATCAACGTCGTGGGCACTGATGTGATCGTTAAAACTGGCCATGATTCTGTTCAGCGGTGCACGCAGGCCTGCGTTTGTGTTACTAAGATTTGTGTCAAAAATTTTCAATGGATACTTTTCACGAATGCGGAGTGAACGGCTAGGAATTTTGTACCTGATTTGGTCAGTTAAATCAATGCAGTCGTATTTGTTGTGAAGAATATTAAAGACACAAACAGCATCAAAAAGTGTCCTACGCATCTGCAACGTTGGTAAAGAAAATCTTTGCAGTAAAATGTCATAGGACAATTTGGAACGCCAACATTTGTAACTTATACGCTTTAAAAATTTTCTCTGAACTGATTCCAAGTTATTAATGTATTTATTATAAAAAGGATTCCAAATCACTGTTGCATATTCAAGTTGAGATCTTACTAAAGCTCTATACAGGTAAAGGTAAGTGCTGGGTTTTTTGAATTGTTGGCATGTCCGCATAATGAAGCCGTACATTTGGTATGCTTTGGATATTATGTGACTCATATGATTATTCAAATGTAGTTCAGAATCCAGAAGTATACCAAGGTCGCGAATAACTTCAACTCTTTCTAAGTTTATAAGTTTCTGGTTCTCTTTCTAAGTTTCTGGTTTCTCAAAACTTTGATTTGCGTGGTACAATTTTGTCCGGTTTCTGTGAAAATATTTATTTAATAAAATATTGTAGTGAACAAATATAAGGTAACGTAACTTATATTTAAAACACAGTTAAATTGCTTTAATAGTTTTTGTATATTTTTAGAATAAAAATGATTTATTTTGATTTACAAGGTCGTGATTTGCGTGGTTTACGTGGTAGTTTTGAGTTTTGTTTTACGTGGTAGAGACCCACGCAAATCAATTTTTGACCGTGCAACTGAAATAACTTTGAGTTTTGTACTAGTTCATGGATATTATTTATTTAAACGATTTTTTATTAATTCACAAATGCTAATTCGTTTAAATCAAACTTAAAATGCCACATTCAATAGGTTTCTGACGTTTTATCATCATCATTATCATATCAGCCGCACGACACCCACTACTGGGTATAGGCCTCCCCCAAGGATCTGCACGACGATCGGTCCTGCGCTGTCCGCATCCAGCGTCTTCACCAAATCGTCGGTCCACCTTGTCGGGGGCCTACCCACGGAGCGTCGTCCGGTGCGCGGTTGCCATTCCAGAACCTTTCAGTCCCAACGGCCATCGGTTCTTTTCGCTATGTGTCCAGCCCACTGCCACTTCAGCTGAGCGATCCTTCGAGCGCTGTCGGTTACTTTGGTTCTCCTGCGGATCTCCTCATTTCTGATTCGATCACGCAGGGAAACGTCGAGCATAGCTCTCTCCATCGCACGCTGAGTGACCTTGAGCCTCCTTGTGAGACCCATAGTTAGCGACCAAGTTTCACTGCCGTAAGTCATCACTGGCAACACACACTGAGATAGACTTTCATCTTGAGACACTGAGGTAGATCGGACGCAAAGATTTTTCGAAGCTTCTCAAATGCTGCCCATCCGAGTTGGATTCGACGAGAGATCTCTTTCTCGAAGTTGGACTTACCTTCAACTATGGTCAACAACTTCAAGTGTAGTGTTCCCAACATGAACTGGAGCGGGCACAACCCATGTTGTGCCCGCTGAACATTCATGTTCATCTTGAGACCCACTCTTTGGGAAGTACTACGGAGATCTTCGAGCATTGCATTCAGGTCTTCCAAGGTCTCAGCTATAAGAACTATATCATCGACAAAACGAAGGTATGTTAGGTACTGGCCATTATTGTTGATGCCAAGTCCTTTCCAGTCGAAGAGTTTAAAGATGATGTCCTCCAACGCAGCTGTAAACAGTTTCGGAGAAATAACAGAAATAACCTCTCTCACACCTCGCTGCAGTTGGATAGGATTTGTGCTCTGGTTTTATACTCGGATCGACATGGTGGCATTTTCGTATAAGTACCTCAACACCTCGATATACCTGTAGTCTACTTAACACCTCTGGTGAGACTGTAGCACCGCCCAGGTTTCAATCGAATCAAAGGCTTTCTCATAGTCCACGAACGCCAAACAAAGTGGCAGATTATACTCCTCGGTTTTCTGTATTACCTGCCGCAGCGTATGGATGTGGTCAATGGTGCTAAAGCCTTTTCGGTGGGTTGGCGATCGCAGTAGGCCAAAGTTTTTGGAGACGCTGCTGCCCATCTCCATCCTGATGGCTGTGTTTCCTTTGTCGCCTTTTACGACACCTACGGGATGAGAGGGGGTAGTGCTATTCTAAGCCGGCACATACACGACAACTTTATAACTAACCGTCCTACTGATAATTATTATAATATATGTTTAAATTTGTGTTATTTAGGTAATTGTAATTTCTTTAATAAATTATTAACATTTTTGGATATTCTGATAAAAAACGATTTCTGCCATAGTAATCTACCTATTTTTTACCTTATAATAAAACAATAACTTTTTTCAATATGAAGTAACATTAAGTTACTCATTTGAAAAAGTTAAATTACAATTTTCATTTTCGTGGGGGTATTTTGTGATTTGCGTGGCCTCTATTTTTTTAACCTTGGTTAACTCTGTAAGTATATCGCTCACTGAGGTGCCTCTTCTATTAAAAATATTAATTTTACGTATATTTTAAGAATCTGTTATCAAATTTTAAAAAAAGTTGGATTTGAAAATTGCCACGAAAATCACCAAAGAATGCCTTACTCGAAGAAGCACCCGACGCTAAAGCTTTAGCAGGACGTATGTTTAATGAAAATCTGTTCAGCCGTTTGAAGGTCATCAGCTCTTTTCTAGTTGATGAGGGGATTTGACTCTATGATATTGGAAGTATATGGTAAGGTAACCATGACCTGATCAGCCGTTTGAAGATCATCAGCTCTTTAATAGTTGATGAGAAGATCTGACTACCTTCCATATATCCTATCGATTCGAAATTTGGTACCGTGTTACTTCAATGAGATTGGAAGTACCTACAGATTCAGCCGGTTGTCGGGAGGGTTTTTTAAATTTTTGTTTTATTTTTAACATAATTTAAAAATAGCATTGTGCTGTGTAGCGTAACAGAAGTTACCTTTTATTTCAGTTGATATAGACTTCCATAATGCAGCTGGGTTTGAAGGTGTTAAGGCTGAAGTTTCAGAAGGACAATTTGTGGTAAGCAAATTTTTATTATCCTACCGAAGTGTTTAGTAAAATAATTCAAAATTCAAAGTGTCTTTATTCAAATAAACTTAATAATTAAGCACTTTTGAATCGCCTATATTTACATTTATTTATTTACGGTTGCCGTTTTCTTATCACCTTGCAGTTTTCCATACCTATAATATAAAACAAAATGTTACTTATGTAGCGTGAATAAGCCACCTTTATTAGTAGATTATACAACAAGTGAAAAAAGAGGGAATTTAGTTCGAGGGACTAAGTTGGATCCCGAGAGCAGTGAAGGATTCTAGAGTTGAATCCCGAGCGTAGCGAGGGATTCAAAAGTAGAATCCTGAGCGAAGCGAGGGATACAAAGGACCGAGATGAATTTTTTTTTCACGAGTTGTGTACTCTACTTTTTACCATTGACTGCGAGAAAACAAATAGCAGTAGGTACTTAATACTTAATACCTATATGTATATATAATAGTTATCATATTTTAATTATTTAGGTAGGTAATCAGTAATATTTAAACATTGAAGTTTTCCAATGACATAAAACAACCACGCTAAGAGGGAAATTATCGTTTGGCGTCAGTCCATTTCATCAGTTTGTATAGACTTTGAATTTTTACAGACTGAAGATCGTACCAGACTGATGGAATGGACTGATGCAAGACTGAACATCTAATCTCCCTCTAATATATAGAAAAGAATCCAAAGATGAGACACTATAAAGGACCTAATTAATTTGGCGGGATATTTTTTAGAAAAGAACCCAAAGATAAGACACTAAAAAGAACCTAAATAAAATTGGCGGGATATTTTTTTTAATTTACTTGTATGACTATGGCTTTATCTATGGAATAGCTCCATACTTTCAGCACATTTTGTTTTTTTTCTCCATAATTCATACGATGCGCGCTTGTTCCAAATTCAAAATATTTTTATTCACTCGGTGAATAAAACAGCGTTTTATTCACTCTTATCGTTGAATTAAACGCACTTTTTTGAGTGGCGATGGTAAAAAATAAGTTATATGTGAATGTTCTTTATCTGTCAGCTGTCTGTACACGGGGATTACACACACTTCCTCTATTAACCGCCCGGCCGGCCGGCGGCACCCGCCGCGCTAATAGGCACCACAATGGTAGCCATATTATGACAAGCTGTCGTAACGTTAAGTTGTCGTATTATATCTTGTGTAATAGAAATCATCCAGCAAGCTGTTCAAAGCCCCCTACACCACAGAATACATAATAGTACCTACACCCGAATCAGCTCTCCGCCGTGCGTGACACAAATGGCGGCTACCGCCCAACGAACGTGGAGCGCATGCGCATAGGAGGCGCTGCCATTATGGCGCTGCCAACCATTGGCGTAGGTATAGTTGACAGCCTCACCGAATTAGAAGGAATAGAATAGGAATTAGAAGGTTTTGACTAGGTCAAACAATTATTATTAAATAGTGAACTATAGCATATAAATAGTGATACTATGGTTCAGAAGATATTTGAGTATGAGTATGATGAGTAAAAAGAACGGGGGTATTTTATATTCTAGTTTTTTGTCATATAATCCACAATAATATACACAACAAGCAGTAGAAATTTCGTAGCAGATGGACATACACTACCGCGGCCTTTGGAAAAACCATCCATGTCCTTTCACTTTTTTGCTTGATAGTCACCTCATGATTGCAATCAAGTTTAAACCTTATTACAGTCGAGCAAAGTTCAATATTGATTGACAGCCTATATTCAGAGTATTATGTAGAATAACTTCTACATAATACTCTAAATGACATTCGATTTATAGAAAATAGCAATGATAAATTCTTTTTTTATTTATATCGTAAGAATCACAATTTCACTTACAATTTTTTGATATATTTATTTGTATAAAAATTTGTCGGCATATAAATCATATTGATACGAACTGTATTTCTTAAGGTGTCTGCCAGCTTGACGTCAAGTTAGCAGCCTCACCAAGATACTCAAATATCTTCTGAACCATAGTATCACTATTTATATGCTATAGTTCACTATTTATCACTATTTACTAACAATTTTTTGACCTAGTCAATGTTGTGATATAGCAGTGCGCAGATGATGTGGAAGCTATTAGCACGATGAAATAAACACTTATTATGTATAAAACAGACTTTTATTTACAACACTGAAAAACGTTATTGAAGTACAGAATGACATAGAGAAGACATTTGACATAACATATTTAGAGAGTACAATATCAAGTAGGTTGTACTTGTTGCTTTTCGTTCGATCTCCTTTAACACGCCCTCTAAAGCAACACTAGTGCAGACCTGATTGCTTGTTGCTTTTCGTTCGATCTCCTTTAACAGTCAAAACCTTCTAATTCCATGGTGAGGGCGGCAACCCCCGTGTACAGATAAAAGACCATTCCCATAACGGTAGCTTGGCTACGCTCACGCTTCACGCTACACGGATTATTTAGTTATTATGAAACATCCTGTAGGTACAGTAAGAGGCAAACATCTTGCAATCAGGTGGGGGTTGCGCATAACGAGTATTTTGGGTATGCGTAGCGGTGAGGTACTCGGGGCGGCGCCGCCGGAGCGCGCGCTATTGGTCGCTCTCAATCACAAATGCACATGCGCGAACTTATCCCCAATCCGTCGAAAAAGTGTCAAGATGTTTGCCTCATACTGTATAGGTACTTACGAGAAGGTAGGGCAGGATCCCCGGTTTTGGCCACTTTAATTTCTATGTTCAAAAATTTGCTACTATTACGAGAATGTGTAATGAGACGGTTTGAAATAACCAAAGCGAAGGGCTTACATTTATTATTTAAAGTTTGATTCTAGTTATTATATATTTTTTATATAGTTTTAAATATAAGAGGTATGATTTCACCAGTTCTGGCCACTTTTCCCCCAGTTTTGGCCATACCATTGCACCAGTTGTGGGCGTTGTGGCCAATAAATTAGTTAGGTAATTTTCCAGTTTTTTAAATAAAATAAAACAAATTAATATTTAGAAGTTAATATTTAGTTAGGTTATTAATATTTTGCCACTTCAGGCACATAGAAAAACTCTCTACTCGGCGCATAGCCTATAACTTTGTGTCGCATGGTGGTAGGTACGCGGCACTCGGAAAGTTCGGTTAGCAGTAGCTACTTTCATACCACCTTGCATAGCTCTTAAGGCCAACGCAACTTTGGAAAGCAAATAAGGAAAAAGCTTCCTCTTGTCATTATTAATTTTGTTTTTTTATTATTTTTGAAGCCTTTTTACCCAACCTAAGTACAAAATAAATAAAAACTTGTAATGCCAAACCAGTTAGTATTTTGTCAAGCAAGAAATACAAAATAAAAACAAAGTGGCCAACACTCATGTTGTATGGGTGTCAGCTCTGGCCACTAGCATGGATGGCCACAACCCAAGCAAAGTACAAATTAGTGTATTAGTTTTTTCCAACACTAAGAATTTAACGAGTAACAAAATAACCTCAAAACCATGTTGCTAGACATTCTGTTCAACTTCTGTTCTGTCCAACTTTGAGAAAGAGATCTCTCGTCGAATCCAACTCGGGTGGGCAGCATTCGGGAAGCTTCGAAAAATCTTCGCGTCCGACTTACCTCAGTGTCTCAAGACGAAAGTCTATGAACAGTGTGTGTTGCCAGTGATGACTTACGGCAGTGAAACGTGGTCGCTAACTATGGGTCTCATAAGGAGGCTCAAGGTCACCCAGCGTGCAATGGAGAGAGCCATGCTCGGCGTTTCCCTGCGTGATCGAATCAGAAACGAAGAGATCCGCAAGAGAACTAAAGTAACCGACATCGCTCGAAGGATTGCTCAGCTGAAGTGGCAATGGGCGGGACACATAGCGAGAAGAACCGATGGCCATTGGGGCGGAAAGGTTCTGGAATGGCGACCGCGCACCGGACGGCGCTCCGTGGGTAGGCCCCCCGACAAGGTGGACCGATGATCTGGTGAAGGTCGCGGGAAGTTGCTGGATGCGGGCAGCGCAGGACCGATCGTCGTGGAGATCCTTAGGGGAGGCCTATACCCAGCAGTGGGTGTCGTGCGGCTGATATGATGAGACATTCTGTTAGTGGGCTTCATTCAATCAAATCTAAAACAAAAAGTAAAAAGGTTTCTGAGATATTTATTGATAACTTTCATAGTGTCTCTTAAGGTTTTCCATAAGAAAGTACCAGAAAATTTTCGATAAAACTTACCAACCTCACAAAAAATTGTCTTTAAAAAAAGACGTCACAACTGTGACTTCTCAGAGCGGACCATAGACAAAAGATTTTTTACCACATACTATGAAGCAAGTCCATTTTGTATGCCTTATTTATTGGCCGCTAAAGTTGCAAGTGGTCAGAACCGGGGTAGTGGCCACAACCGGGGCTCCTGCCCTATATCAGTACTTAAGCGCTAGATATTAATAATTAATTAATTCCCGTAGGTACACTACTTATCCCACGCCCTGTTGTTCTGCTTAGGAGCCCTAATCGAGCCTCATGTGTTGCTTACACCAGCCCTTTGTGTAATCGGAGAGAGATATAAGTTTGAAGTGTTTGCTGGCACACATAAGTTCTTAGTTAATGCAGGTATTCAACGAACAGCGCAGCACGTATGTCTCCATAAAGGTAATTGTTGAATCGTTAAGAGTACCTAAGTTTGATTTGGCATCACCGGAGCGGAGACAGACCACAGCAAAACTTTTCTGTTTTTTTTTATTTAAAACGGCAGACTGCAGCAAAGAAACAGTTACTCCAGCACAGAATAGATACTGCATTGTTAGTCTACAGCTTATAAAAAACCCTTTGAAATCTATCACAAACCTACTTAGCCAATTTTTTCAAATACTTTTTAGAGTACAACCACACGCAGAGGTGGACAGATTGTTCTCCTTTGAATATGGCCTTAGTAGTATTAGACAAGCCATTCTCGTTTCACAAGCAAGAGGGTCATGCTGAATACATCATCAATAGGCTGCGTTACGGTCCAAACGCACCAAGAGGAGAGAACGGCAAGTGCCATTATTACGGATTCGGCAGTCGAAGAAACGTAAGAAAAATAATTGTTTAAATAACAAACAACTAGTATTTCGAGTTTTTTTTTACTCCTTTTGTTAAAGGTCTCTGCCCACTACACGGTACCATCCAACGTGTCAGGCGAAAAAAATATTTGTATTGAAAAGTATGACAAATGCATGGCCGCGGTGACAGAACGGTCTAGTAAATTCGTAGGAGCATGTCTAAAAATAAATAGGCAAACACATATTTTGTTATTTTGAAAAACATCCCTTAAGGTGTAAATGGGGCAAGAAACATGAAAATCGATGTGGATGTCGTTCTTGAGGTTTCATGGGATGGTGATTGCGAAAATGACATTTATTTTGAAGTCCCGGTGGAAATGATTGGACCTGGACACGCACATCCAGGGGATGGAGACAGGGACGGGAACGGGATACAATTCTGAATATTATAAACTAGCTTCCGCCCGCGACTTCGTCCGCGTGGACATTCGATAAAATCCTCATGTTTTAATTTCATTAAATTCTGATCAGCCGTTTTTACGTGATAAGGCGGGTCCCCACCAAGCGAGCAGCCTCGTGCGAGGCCCGTGCGGCAAACGTCCTGCCTCGCGAGGCAGCGCGCTTGATGGGAACCCGCCTAATCACGTAAAATTAAAATTTATCAAATTTTTCATTGGTTTAAGTTTTGGTTTGGTTTTAATTTTATTTTATCTGATCAGAATTAAATGAAATTAAAACATGAGGATTTTATCGAATGTCCACGCGGACGAAGTCGCGGGCGGAAGCTAGTATTACATAATACTAAAATACTGGTTACTATCAATTTGCAGTATTTGATACAAAAAATACGCATTTTTTTTCAATTATTCTGTTCAATCTCGAAAATCCTGAAAATCTTGATTCGCGACCAAGATCTCGACCCGAATCTTAACAAGATCTCGAACTGACCAATCTTGATTTAGAAAAAAAACGCCAAGATCTTGAATAGTCAATCTTGGTCCAAGATTGCATTCCCTAGTCATAGTATGGTACAGTGTAGTTGGCAGAGACTATCTTTTTTTGCTTAATACTTAATCAGTTAGCTTAGTGGTTCAAACATTTTGTAAGTAGGTACAATAGCGATTGCGGTTGTTATAAAAAAAAGTTCCTAAGTTTACCTTTATTATTCTTATGCCTGTACCTCTACTGGTAGTGGTAGGTATTATGGGACGCCATTGATTTCATAAAGCAATTGGCAAACAGTTTCATATTTTAAGACGATGTTGATTTGATGTACCTTCAATTAATGGACGGTTATGGAATAGCATGGACGGTAATAGTGAGCCGATGTTGTGATCTAACCAAACAATTTTTACGTAACTGTTGCAGGGATATCTGCTGCCATTATTGATAGAATTGCGTAAAGTGGAAGTGGTCATCTTACCAGAGAGTAGATGCCTTCCAATGTGGAGACACAAGGACCAGCATCTCTGTATTCAAGAGATTCCTTGTAAGGTGACTGGTGCTTATTTTGTTATGGTTATTTGAATCATTAGCACAGGACTATATACTTAGGGGGCCATACAACGTCAAATACACATTTTTGAATTTGATCAACTATTTCAATTGCAGAAATGGTTTATTGGTCCCAAATGTAGGTAGCAAGTAAATTACTTATAGTAGTGGCCCTACCATGAGATGAAAAATCGAGTATTCGCAAATTCCGGGTAATTTTTCTCGGGAACCGGGAACTGCATGGGACATAATATGCTTTTATTCCGGGACAATCCCGGAGGGCCCCGGCCACCTGGCAACGTGGCAACCCTAGTGCCAACCAATAATAAACCTATAACCTTGAAACTATTATAAAAAAACCTTAGCAAGCTCTCTAGTTTAGTGATTGTTTTCTAAAATAGTTTATTATTTATTTATTAAAAACAAAATTGTTGTTAATAATTTTATTTTAACCAGGTTAGTAGCTAGGTACTGTTTACTTATGACTTTAAAAAGGGGGAGAAAGTGAATAACCTTTGAATAACCAAATATTTATTTTACAGTCGGAGAAATTTGGTGCTCTCTGTCCAGTAAGTATAGATAGGTCGAGGAAATCTGGTGGCATGAGCACTCGGCCAACTCGGTGAAGTTGGTATGGCAGGTGGCCGAAGTTGAGGTGGTGGTAAAGGCCCCCAGTACACAATGGCATTATGCTGGTTGGTCCATTAAAGGCCATCGCCATTGTGTACAGGGGGTAAACGACTATTAGTTATTCTGTGGTAAACCCCCCAGTACACAATAGCATATGCTGGTCTACTACAGGCCATCGCCATTGTGTACAGGGGGTAAGGTAAGGCCATCGCCGGGTGAATCTACGCTGTTTCTTACTTCCTGCGTCATTGTCCTCACTCGAAAATGTTTAAAAATCCAATGCATCACAAGGAATAAATTAAAAATATGCCATCATTTACATTAGAGTAGGTACAATAATAAATTGTATTAATTTGCATATTTTTGATTTATTCCTTGTGATGCATTAGGTACATTTTTTTTAAATTTCGAGTGAGGACAATGACGCAGGAAGTAAGAAACAGCGTAGATTCACCCCGCCATTGTGTACAGGGGATAAAGCCCCCAGTACACAATGGCATATGCTGGTCCACTACAGGCAGGCCATCGCCATTGTGTACAGGGGGTAAGTAAGGCCATCGCCATTGTGTACAGGGGCCTTACTATGAGCTCTTATAGCAGAGCTTATATTGAACTACCTTACTTTTTCGTACTATGACCTCAACGGTTAGTATGAAAGCAGGCCTTAAGCAGTCCTGTTTAAGGTCTGCTTTTGAACTATACGGTTTCTTATTTGCTGATGGTAAGCCCCCAGGGGGTAAGACATCGTAGCGTAGCGTGGCCTGTGGTGTGGTGTTCACACAGTGTCCCATTATTCAGTTCGTCACATCACCAACCGCTTAAGCTAGGGTTTCCTTCCGAGGATAGCGGTGCCGTCATATTACACCCGTAATACGACGATATAATTTATTAACATTCCCTTTGGCGCACACGTTCAAATCGTGTTTGTCAAACGTGTTTGACAAACAAACCACAAACAAAAAACGTAGTGGTTTGTTTGTCAAACACGTATAGTTTATGCTCGCAGACGATTCCTTATCCGTATAATATTAAACTCTAAACTAGGTATATCCATAAACTTGATATTCCACGTTTATGACTATATCCTACCTATTTATGTAAAGTTTTACTGAAAAAAGTTTATGCTCGCAGACGATTATTTGACAAACACGTAGGTAACAAATACGTTGGGGGGTAATTATGTAACTTTTTTGCAATCAACTCTGGCAGAAATCGCAGAATTCTTTACATTGCTGCTTTAGTAATTACCTTACCAATATGAGAACTATCTTATTTAAAGCAGCAATGTAACTGCGCTTTCAATCAATTTCATTCAATCTAGAACAGGGAAGAGTTATAATTAAGTTTAGCTCTCAAAAGAAATCTTTTCTTTTTGACAAGCAGGTAGTCGTACCACAGAATAACTAATAGTAGCTATACCTACAAGTGTCGTACGTAGCGTAGTAGGGGACGGCATAATCGGTATTGCACGCGGGCGCTCAGGGGGCTTACCATCAGCAAATAAGAAACCGTTCAGTTCAAAAGCAGACCTTAAACAGGGGCCTTACTATAAGCTCTTACAGCAGGGCTTATATTGAACTGCCTTACTTTTTCGTACTATGACCTCAACAGTTAGTATGAAAGCAGGCCATAAACAGTCCTGTTTAAGACCTGCTTTTGAACTGAACGGTTTCTTATTTGCTGATGGTAAGCCCCCAGGACTGCTTAAGGCCTGCTTTCATACTAACCGTTGAGGTCATATTACGAAAAAGTAAGGCAGTTCTATATAAGCCCTGCTAATGATACGGAGCAAGCTAATGGGCTGATGGAAATGATTAAACGAAGCTTTGTTAACGTTTAAAATAATGTATTTATAATCACAAACACCACTCAACCGTTCATTGGGACTACAGTCCCCAAAAAAAACACGCTTAACCGTCCACGGGGACTGTAGTCCCCAAGCGACATTGTACTAGCAACATTCAGATTTATGCTTTTATCGCAGCGAAGGTAGTACGTAGTTACATGGACTAAAAAGTAGATGATGGCTCTGCTTTAGATAATCGAGCTCTGTGAATAACACTTTTCTACACCATGGCAACACAAATATTTTTAAAAATATAAAAAGTTGACAGTTCGCCGTTCTGTTTGGTTCTGTGGTTTTTGGTGCTGGAGCTTTTGCTGAAATATCGTGGATTACATCGTATTTCCTAATTATATGCACATCAAATTAATCGTAAGGGTTTTGCTAGCCGAAATAGTATGATCTAAACAGTGTAATCCAAATAATATGTATTTTTTGAAATTAAATTGAAACTTTCGAAAATTATACCGCTTTTTTCAAGTTTCACATTTGTTTTCTACAGAATACAAATATAGAGACAGTTAAAAATATATATTTATAAGCGGTAGACTCTTCTCTATCCGTAGGTGTTTTTTGTTTAGATATAGCTAGTGTAGTTTTCGAGCTTAAACTGTTTTTGTCGAGAGCGATAACTGCACGTTACGGTTCGTGCGCGATCGACGGCGGCTGGACGTTTGGGGCTACTTTGACCGCGCGTCTTGGACGTTTGAGTGGATAAGAGCTCATAGTAAGGCCCCAGGCAGCTGCTAGCGGCAGGCCTGCTCCCACCTTGACCTCGCGCTGAGTTGGTCCAGTGGTCTATAATTTCTACCTATAGGTACTAACAGCGTGAAATTTTAATAATTTGGTTCCCGCAGTGGGTGGTTCCACTCATGATAAAAAGCAACTTTTACTAAGGGGCCAACTCTAATATCGCGAAAAATCAACTGTTTCATACATCAAGGTAGAGATTAGCGTGTAGTTGGCAGATTTACCATGGAATTAGAATAGAATAGAATAGAATATTTTATTGTGCAGAAGGTTTTGACTAGGTCAATTTTTTTTTAATAAATAGTGAACTATAGCATTATAAATAGTGATGAGTAGTGGTTCAAAAGATATTTGAGTAGGTATCTTGGTGAGGCTTGTATTGCAATATTATTGAAATTCTGCATCGATACGATTCACTATTTTCTAACAATTTTTTGGCATATAAATCACATTGATACGAACTGTATATCTTAAAGCGTCTGCCAGCTTGACGTTAAGTTAGCAGCCTCACCAAGATACTCAAATATCTTTTGATCCATAGTATCACTATTTATATGCTATAGTTCACTATTTATGACTATTTATTAACAACTTTTTGACCTAGTCAAAACTTTCTAATTTCGTGGTAAGGCTGCCAACTATACGCTAATAAGGTAGAGTAGGTTGCGCTTTTGTATGGAACAGCCGAACAGCTGATTTTTTAAAGCAATATCAGAGTAGGCCCCATAGTAAAAGTTACTTGTAATCATGAGTGGAACCACCCACTACGGGAACCAGCGTGTATTTTTTATGTTGGACCTTTGTTTTTTTATGTTACAGGATGACGTCGGTTCCGTGATAGAATGCTCTGGATTTGCTGTTGGCATGATGGTATCGCGCTTAATAGATCGACCGTGTGGTGTAGGATTCCTTGATTTGAATAAAAACCTCAAATTCCTGACCTGTGGCGTAGATGACGCGAGAGATGTCATATCTCATGATATGACGTTGATGATCGACTACGTCTCTACCGTTATAACACCAGGGACACCCGAAGTTATTACCGTACCTGATTCGTCGATAGAATATGAAGATAATCCATCGATCCCCTCGGAGCACCCCACTGAGCACCCCACTGAGCACTCCACTGAGCACCCCACTGAGCACTCCAATGAGCACCAAACTGACACAGAAACTCCCACACCATCTACAACTACAGAACGAAAACATACCGCAAGAATGTTAAAAGGGAAATCCTTTCCTAGATTTCCAATACCGACAAGGAAAAGTTCTCGAGGTTATGACTTAACAACGACAACCAGACGGCAGGCGGATTATTATGGATATCTTTAAGCTTAGTAAAGCTCACATAAATGTAATTTATAAGTTTCCATTTAGGTAATAAATCAACGTATCCTCTATCTATAGGATAAATATTAGTTTTAGTATATAAATATTATACAGTCAGTCGGTCATTCAATCAGGACTTTGAATTTTATATATTATTATAGATAAATAATCGTCATTCGTCGATTGCTTGTTAGCGGTATGGTATGCATAGATAATAGCGGTATGATCGCGCCGCCGCTGCAAACAAGTGTAATAACAAAAAATATAGGGTGTTTTTCAAGGGGTGTAATTTACACATGACTCCAAATGATTCTAAAGTTCTTGCATGATGCATGCAGCTTAAGTGCGTGCTACACACACATGCTTGTTATGAGCCGTTTACACGGGTCAAGCTGTTGTTTAGTAATTTTGTTAAAATTAATGCCGGGACCATAGCGCATGTTTTGCCCTACACAATCAATAAAACATCTCAACATTCAACAATATCCTCATACGTTTTTTTGTTGAATGTTGAGATGTTTTTGTTGATTGTGTAGACCCCGCAGCTAGACCGCCTATCTCAAAGCGATAGCCAAAGTAAATTATTGACAAGCAGTTTTGATCGTTTAGGGGGTCCATTAGTTTAGTACGGTGTACTGACGTCATAAACCAAAGCAATAGTCAAGGCGGTAGACTCGCCGCAATACAATATTGATACAATCAATTTTTTTTTATGAGATTTAATAAAAAAAATGACAAAAAAACGTGATTAGAAAAATATTTGTTTATACCAAATCAATAGCAGTGAACCGAGGATATGACTAGTTATTGGCACAGTCAAAAATATAAATTTCACTTTTTTGCTTGATAGTACTCACATCATGATTGCAATCAAGTTTAAACCTTATTACTGTGGAGCAAAGTTCAATATTGATCGACAGCCTATATTCAAAGTATTATGTAGAAGTTAACATTCGATTTTTGAGAAAATAGCAATGTGAATTCTTTTTTATTTATATCGTAAGAATCACAATTTCACTAACAATTTTTTTGATATATTTACTTGTTTAAAACTTGTACCCGTTTCTCTGGAATCGCCATCGCCAGAAACGTCAAGTTAGCAGCACACTTTGAGACCGTAATATCTCGGATTGTATTGAAGCAATATTATTGAAATTTTGCGTATACGATTCACTATTTTCTAACAATTTTTTGGCATATAAATCACATTGATTCGAACTGTATGTATGTCTGCCAGCTTGACGTCAAATTAGCAGCCTCACCAAGATACTTAAATATCTTTTGATCCATATTATCACTATTTTTTATGCTATAGTTCACTATTTATTAACAATTTTTTGACCTAGTCAAAACCTTCTAATTCCATGGTGAGGCTGCCAACTATACGCTTATACTCTTTGACAAACTCTTTGCACAGACTACAGATTCACGCACATAGATAAAACACTTATATTCACGCAAGTACTTATAATTTCCTTGATAGCCGCGATTACATATTTCAATCTAGCATACCAATTTAGAGTTGCCACCCGAGATGGTTCGGGTATTATAGAATCAAACTCAAACTCAGATCTCTGCTTGAGTACGGTTAAAAAGGGATGGCGCTATATGCGATGAATAGCACCATTCCTTTCTAACTGTACTCAAGCAGAGATTTGAATTTGAGTTTAATTCTATAATACGAGCCTAAAGTTCTTGGTCGTTCCAAACCTTAGAGCGAGTTTTAAAACAACCAAACAACTGGCGCTCAAACGTTCTGAACGCAACCTAGGTTTGGAACGCGCCTCTGCACTCGGAGCGTGGTTTGGAACGCGCCTCTCTGTGAGTGTCAGTTGTCAAGTCAAATCTTGCTACAAATATCCTGCTCTATATTTATAAGAAGCACTATAGAAGACATATAAGAATTCATAGATATAGTAAGAATTAAACGTAGTGATTATATTCTCTTTGTAAGAATGAAGACTGAAAACTTTAAAACAAGCTGTACAAATATTTTGAAAATAAACTCTGAAGTCATGGCTGTATGGCGCAAATGAGCCTTTGCCTTTTCTGCTCGAAGCGGAAAAAATTTACCAAAAAAAAAAAAGTAGGTAATCTGTGAGTCAAATTGTGATAAAAAATATCAGGAATAATCAGGAATTCAGAAATTTTTTATTTAAAAAAATCTAGTTTGTGTATGAAGTACTTCCTACGCACATTTGCCAGTTTACCTTTCTGCTGAAGTACCAAACAATTTGATAATCCCCATGTGTTAAACTACTAACTAAAGTCCTTTCTTTAAAACTTTGTCAAATTATGAATACTCTATGTACGTTTTGCTTTAGTTTTGTAATACTAACACTATCCGCGAACTTTAAAATATCGGCCTCGCAATTTAACAAACCTTGGAATGATAAATATGAAAATAACAAGTGCCCCAAGTTGTATCCTAAAAATTTTGTAAATTATGCTCCAGCTGGTAAGCCTCATCTTAGCTGTTGATTTGTTTTTTTTTATATTATGGTCATAAAAATTCATATTATTTTTTTATGAACAGGTAATATAACTGCTGGTAATTACACAGAAAAGACTGGACTGAAGGGGTTGAGGCAATGTGTAATGGCTTGCTGTCTAAGCGACACTTGCAATATTGTATTTATTGTGGAAGCAAGGTGTTTCCATGTGGAGTGTGTTAGTGATGAGATGTGCCTTCCATTCCCTAGGGTTGGCTCAAGAAAATGGCAGGCACATGTTTCCATGATTCTTGTCAAACCTGTTCTTCCAAACGGTATGTCATTTAACTTTTTCCTATTTACTCCTAGTAGTACCACCTTTACCAAATCTTCATTAGATAATATCTGATTAATTCATTAACTCCAGTATGAGGCCGCACAACAATGGAAAATCTATTGTGTGTTGAGGGAGGCTTCCGACCCTAAATCTACCATAGAGCACAACATGGAGGTCGGAATCCTCCCTCAACATTGAGTCCCATTTTCCTGTGCTTGTAGGGTTGCTAGATGCCCCTTATTTCACGGGTTCCCCGTTTTTCATGCTAAGAAAATACAGAAACCTGTAATTGCGAAAATAAAATACAGGGTGAATAAAGCTCCCGTATTTTTTACGAAAATCCGGAGCTGTATCGGGAAACCATACGCTAAGGTCTTGGCTGGCTGGCGCGTGCTGAGAGTATATTTGTTTTGATTCTGTGCTATAAATCATCTGCATACAAAACTGCTGCTGTTCTAATGAGGGCTTGACAAATAATGTAGGCTCATCAAAAAACTGTAAATGACTTTGATAAACAGGCAAGTGTCAACTGTAGAAAACACAAATCACATGAAAACACTGCTATACCGCCCGGCACGTAACTTGTCAAGACAATGATGAGATAGAAGATGCGCGGAGTTTAGTGTTTGTAGCTACTGCGCATCTTTTGTCTCAACTTTCTCTTGCCAAGTTTTCTGTAGCAAACAGCCAAGGAATGCTAAGAAATGTTTTTTTTTTGTTTTCAAAGCTAATTTTGAGACTTCACTTGTCCATCAACGCCATATAGTAAAGCAAATAGTTACAATTTTTTGTTTTTAAAAGTCACTTTAAAAAGCCCTCATTGTCCCATAAAAAAATCCAAAACCTGTATTTTTTATGCTGGTAACCCTTAAATCAAGTACCTAGTGGCAGGTGGCAACCCAGGACAACAGGTTAACCAAAAAACCGAAAAATAACAAGTAAATATTGCCTTGGTTTCAGAAAACTGGTCAGACATACTAGATCAGTCGAGCTATTCAGAAGTGAATACTAACTATTCTCCAGAAGAAGAAAGTATATACTCACCGTACACAAGCCACAGAAATGACATATTAACTGATGATGATGACTCCAGTTTCTTATCTCGATTTATCAACAATCTGCCAAATATGGATGAAGATGATGCAAGAAATTTTGATAAATATAGGGATAATAATGACAGTGACATGACAATGGACTCTACAAACTACCTTGATAAAGTGCCTTGTGAAGTTGGGGCTAATGATTGCCCATTCAATTCTGAATGTATTCCGTTAGGCATTAAACTTAATAACGGTATTTGCAAGTGTGTGCCAGGAACAGAGGAAAATGCTCAAGGAGCTTGTATCCAAATAATAAGACCGTATGCAAAAGGGCCAACGATACCTATAGATTCAATAAAAAAGTCTAATGATATATCTGATGCTAAAAATGATGATGTTAAAACAGAAATATCTACACCCAAAAGTATTCAAAATTTGACAGTTTCTGTCTCTGATAAACAGGTAAGGATTGATATCCCATTCATTAAGAATTAAGCTAACACTATGGGCAATTTACATTCATAAGTTTGTTTTACTTCAAGGTTCAGTTACCAGAAAATGAAGTGGCTTTAGTAGCATACACAATACCTGATGAAAAGGCAACAAAAAGTCATTACAATTATGCATGGACCTTGGTAGATCAATCTAAAGGAGGATTCACAGGTAATTCTGTTATTGTTATTTGACAAAAACACATTATTATTTAAAAACTTGAGTGCTCTTTTTTATGGTAATGTCACAGAATATATACTCAAACGCGAAAAGAAACGACACTTGAGCATGTATGCTCGTAAAATCGCTCGCGGCTATGTGTGCGTGTCTGGAGGCGCGCGGGGAGTGCAGCCGCCAGTCGCCGAGTGGCCCGGCCAAGGGTTCTACATTTCTGGACTGACTACGCGACGCAACATAAGATAATCATGCCCGTCGGCGGGCTTTATTGTTGTGACTATGGCTGTGGCAACAACCAAAAACAAAATCCTGATACAAGTTTCTCTGTTTTTTAAAAGTTTAAAATATACGAAATATTAGTCATGCCTTTACTCTTCCTTTTAACTGACTTTAATTATAAAAAATCTGAAAACAAGGATTTCAGATGATTAAACTCGTAAACTCGCAAGTAGGTAAAATTGTCAATAAATAAAAAATATATTATAAATCAAACCTTTCTTTCCTAAACATGTTAAAGATTAAAAAACTGATAATAAATAACAGAAAATATAGTAGGTATAAGAGTTGCAATTTATGATGTACCCAATATAATTTAAAGATTACAAAACTTATTAGAAATCAAACCTATCTTTATACAATACTAAATAATATACTAGAAAAAATACGACTCGCACCAGATCAATACTCAGACGGGAATCGAACCCGCGACCTTTGGATATCCGGTCCAATGCTCTGACCGCTGAGCTACCGAGTCACTAGTGACATCGCCGAATTTCTTCTAGTATATCCAACTCTTACGCTGCAAGCCAGCGTTATTCCATCAATGTGAGGAATTCCTCGACATTCAATTGAAATATCTTTCCAGATATTTTGACAACTGATAAAGATGAAATATTAGCCATATAATTTTTAATTTTCAGATTTTTGCATTCACAATGCTATTTTTATACAATACTAAATAATATACTAGAAAAAATACGACTCGCACCAGATCAATACTCAGACGGGAATCGAACCCGCGACCTTTGGATGGGTTCGATTCCCGGCTTGCAGCGTAAGAGTTGGATATACTAGAAGAAATTCGGCGATGTCACTTGTGACTCGGTAGCTCAGCGGTCAGAGCATTGGACCGGATATCCAAAGGTCGCGGGTTCGATTCCCGTCTGAGTATTGATCTGGTGCGAGTCGTATTTTTTCTAGTATATTATTTAATATTGTATAAAAATAGCATTGTGAATGCAAAAATCTGAAAATTAAAAATCAAACCTATCTTTCATCGTGTCCTATCACAAGTTTATATTTCCTAACATAATTACTATGTAATTTCCTTTACCCACAAGTCTAAATTCCATTTCGGTATCAACCCTAGCGCTTACACGCTCTGGCTCAAGGTCACTGGCGCTCGAACTCTCACGTACAGAGTGTGTCACACAGCTGTGGTAATGTTTATATTGCCATACAGGGACTACCGTCGTTGATATTGTTTTCTTTCTATCTTTCTTTTATCTGGATATTACTACTCTTATAAGATTTAAACTATGGACTTGTAATCTAAAACAAATATTATTACAGGTAACATGAACCAGGATGGAGCAACTGTAAAACTCACAGACTTGACAGAAGGTCAATATCGGTTCAAAGTGACTGTAAATGGTACAAGTTCATATGGTGAAGGTTTCGCGACTGTAACAGTGCTGCCACCTAAGAGGATAAACACAGCTCCTGTTGTTGTCATCACACCACAGACGCAGACAGTCAAGTTACCAAATTCTGGAGCTGTCCTTGATGGTAGCTCCAGTAAAGTGAGTGAAATTTCAATAAAGTTTATTTAACTGAATTTCAATGTCCTACTTTATACCAATAATATATTATTCAATACCAAACCATGAATCCCTTTAAAATATCTCCTACTTTTCTTTAATATTCTCAAGGTTGAGGACATTTCCATCTTATTAATTTAATGTCTATTTTAGAGGACAGGATTAAAGATGCGGGCACATTTTTGTCAGACGCCACGTGTTAACATGCCGTATTTATCAGGACGTGTTATAAGATGCTTATAGTGCTTCTAGTGCATACATTTACTATGAAAACTGATGTCATCTGATGGCGGCATGTTAACACGTGGCGTCAGACAAATATGCCCGCACCTTTATCCTTGTCAGTTTATTGACTATAGTTTTCATTAGTACAATAATAGATACTTTTTACAGGACGATGATGCTATAATATCTTGGCACTGGGACTTGACATCAGGTCCTATTGGTTACCAACCACCACTACAAGATGGTCCTACTCTCGTACTAAAAGATCTAAAGCAACCTGGAAACTATACCTTTAGATTGACAGTGGAAGACTCGGATCATGTAAAAAATTCAACGACAGCCAACATTACAGTGTTGAACCATACAGACTATCCGCCAGAAGCCAATGCAGGTATAGTTTATATTATTAGAATACACATTCCACAAACCAAATCTTCCTCTTAAACCAATCCTGACGGGCAGACTAGAGTTTAATAGTCAGCTTTATTCTATTAGCTTGCATATTATAATTTGGTGCATTTTACCAAATGCAAAATATTTTTTTAGGGCAAGATGTCATTATATATTTGCCAAATAATAATCTCACTCTAAATGGGAGCCTCTCTACTGATGATCATGAAATAACTTCCTGGGAGTGGACCAAATCTACAGAGGATGAGAACAAGGCTGTTGATATGCAAAACACACATTCACCCTATTTACAGGTAAATATCTCCCTATAGAAACATTCCATTTTAGGGTGGCCATATTATTTTACAAGAAATCAAAGTATTTTTAGGTCTGAGAAGGAAACTAAACAGTATTTTAGACAAATGAACAGTATATTTTTCTCCTACATTAGTAGCATCACTGGTCCCAGTGATGCTATAACAGTATTTTGTATAAAAAAGTATAATGTGAAAAACAGTATGGTTGGGAACACTATTCCATTCCCTTCAATTAACATTCACAATCTGCAAAAACATTGAAACAAACTCTCATATTAAATGATTGATAACACTTTTAGTTTATTTAACCTTATCAGAAAGGGATACAACATTGCCGTTGATAACAGTGTGTCGTAATTGAAATTTCGCAAAGTTGCTGCCATTATTGAAATAAGTTTCTAATTTCTACTTAATTAAAATATAAAAACGAGCAGTAGTATAATGACTGTCATGCCAAACCAAAACAATGAGTTGTACTGGATTTGGATATATAAAACACAACTACTTATAAACAAGGTAGCCCACATAAATAACTTTTCAACGTCCCCATTGGAACTTGATTTATTTATGTGGGGTTGCCTTCTGAAATCTGAATACCATTATGAAATAGTAAGAGAGGTAGATATTTGTTCCTGCTAAGAAAGAACCAACTTTTATATCATTGAAATGTTTCTATCCAGCTATCAAACCTTTCCGAAGGAGTGTACACATTCGTCTTGAAAGTGACGGATTCTTCTGGGCAGTCTTCTACAGCGGACGTGCACGTTTTCGTGAAGCCGCCCACTAACACGCCCCCAGTTGCGAATGCTGGCGCTGACGTTGTAAGTAATAGAATAGCTCTTATTTAAAACCTCGTGCTGTTGAAATTTTAATCATTTGGTTCCAGTAGAGGGTGGTTCCACTTATGATTACAAGCATTTTTTTACTATGGGACCAAGGAACAACTATGATATTGCGAAAAAAAACAGCTGTTCCATACAAAAGCGCAATAACTAACAGATGTTTTTTATTTTGCAAAAATTTCACGCTGTAGAAGGGTAATAAAATAAACCTTTGCAATGTATCACTAAAAGCATGGATGTTATAATCTCGAATATTTATTAATATTTCCGTTTTTGTGATAACATGGTAAATAACAATAATTACTGTCTGAAAGGGTTACGGATGCATGTCGTCCTCCTAACTTTTGCATGCAATCAAACTTGTGTTAGATATTGTAAGGTACGAAGACTCGACTCTTTTAAGTTGAATAGTCATACACAACACAACCAAAATACTAGCACATTGTAATTTCAGTTCATATCACTCCCTCAAACTTGGATCACGCTAAACGGGTCGACTTCTCACGACGACCACCGCATAGTGGCGTACACCTGGCGATGCTTGTCCGGCCCCACTAACTCTAACATTATCAACTTTAACGAGTCGGTGGCCAACGCTACTGGCTTGACCAAGGGCCAGTATGTATTTTCGCTGACCGTCCTTGACGACAACGGAAATTCTGCATCGGATAATGTCACTGTTACGGTCACGCAAAGTAAGTTTTCATTAGAATAGAAAATGAGCCATAAAAATTACTTCCTTCGTAAGTAGTATCTTAGTTAACGTTTTATTCATTGTCCCCAACATAATACTAACCGGGGTGGTGGTATATGAAGAAATAATGGAAATGGTTAGGTGACGAAATTCACCGGTGGCAGCGGCGCGGGCACGCCTTTATTTTGCCGCTCGCCGCGCCGCTGCCATCGAGAACACTTCAACATAAATCTATGCATTTGAATGCATAGGCTGGTGAATTTATTATACATACATAACGCGCGTACAGTAAGCGTTTCTAATCGCACAATGAAGAGAGAATTTGCTTGTCGCGCTCCCATTGCTCTTTCGCGTGGTCAGGGCGCCAACCGGGCGTCAAGTGTTTTAAAAACTGAGAGCTGGCCCCTATTTCACCAAATTGACATTTGTCAATGACATATGTCGGCAATCTTTACAGTTTCCTTACATTTTTACAAGTCGACAATGTCACGCAAACTTGACTCAGCTCCAATCTCATGTCAAGAATTACTGACAAATCTACAAATATGTCAAGTCAACTTGTAAAAAATATCCCCGTTTCATGACATACTTGTCCCTGATTAAAGCAACGACAACTATTGTCAAATTAACCGACATATTATGTCACTGTCAAATGTCGACTTGGTGAAATAGTTTATTCAAACACTAAAATAATGCATGCAGTGCAGCGGCTGTCTCAATATTTGTTGCCTGTTTGTGTTTACCATTAATCGTTTTGTTCTAACAAGGAGATGAATGAAAATTGGGAAAGCATTTTTGCTCTAATCAGGAATAATACTTATCTAAGGATTAAATAATACATTTTTATTGTACAAAATAAATAATTGTATTGCTACGGATATTGGGGTGTCGTCATTCTACCAGTTTTACATAGCATAACATTGCAGTGAATAGGTTGCTGTTGTAAAAATAATTTATTATTTAACTTTTTAGATAAAAATAGCCCCCCTAAAGCGGATGCCGGTGGCGACCAAGTGCTTTATCTGCCACTACCCGTGCTGATACTGAATGGATCCAAGTCCTCGGATGACTTCAGAATTGTTTCATGGAAGTGGACAAGATCAGGGTCGGGATTGGCCGCTGGCACTGTAATTATGAACTCGGACACACAACCTGTTTTGATGGTAATTCTGTTGTACTCTATTTCAGCAAGTAATGTTATACAATATTGTAGTATAGTATACATAGCACTTTGGTAATCCAAAAATGACAATTTTCTTTAATTGATTTTAAACCTCATCTCGATCGATTTTAAATTTAATATCGATTACACAATGAGTAACAAAAAGTACACTCAAATCGTTGTTACATCTCGTATCACAACTTATCAATTTACATACTTAAGAAATCGCCAACTTAAAGTCAAGTTGTAACATTTATATAAACTCCCTATCTCGTATAATAATCATAGCACAACTTATCAATTAAATACTTAAGTAATCGCCAACTTTAATTCAAGTTGTAACATTAGTAAAAAGTCCCAATCTCATATAATAATCATGGAACAACTTATCAATTTACATACTTAAGTAATCGCCAATCTAAAGTCAAGTTGTAACATTTGTATAAACTCCCTATCTCGTATAATAATCATAGCGCAACTTATCAATTTACATACTTAAGTAATCGCCAATCTAAAGTCAAGTTGTAAGTTGTAACATTTGTATAAACTCCTAGACATTTCGGGAAATGTACCTTTTGAGACCGGTGTACATCATGGGAAGTGTACGTACATTTTGAACCTGAAGGTCCCTATCTCGTATAATAATCATAGCACAACTTATCAATTTTCATACTTAAGTAATCGCCAACTTAAAGTCAAATTACATTTCAGCTCACGAACATAGAAGCAGGTAGATACGTTTTCGAGTTGACCGTCACTGACGACCAGGGTGAGTCCGGCCGCGACACAGTCAGCGTGCAAGTCAAACCGGACCAACTAGAGATGAACCTCCTCGAATTGACCCTGAACGTCCCAGTGTCGACCTTCACGCAAGGCCAGCTGGATACGTTGGTCCAGAAGATGACGCTACTGTTGAAAGATGACGTGAAAGTCAATATCACAGGAGTCAGGGGGCAGGTCGACACTGGTAATACGCAGCTAATACTATTCCTCTCAAAAGAGGTGAGTATTTCAGTTTATTTTTCATATTTTTGCCTTGTTTCATTGTCATACTACCGGTTATGTATGAAGGTATGTATAACAATGTTTATATTTTTGTAAATATTTTTTAATAATGTTAGTTTTCTCGTTTACTGCTTAAGGCGCGGTGGTAGTGAAACTACCACCGCCACTACATTTATTTTTATTACTCGTAAACCAAGTCAATATTTAAATAAAGCTCATGTAATAATCTCTTAAATTGTCTCTAATATTTTTTGAATAACTCTTCAACAGTCATCATTCATTCTGTAAGTTTTAAAATCCATAATTGCCAAAAGTGGCCACTTTGAGCTAAAATTAAATTAATAAATTAATTTTTGTCTTCAAATTCAGTCGTCACAAAGTAATAGTTTCTTTAACTTCTTAAATTCCTGGAGAAAAGACATGTTTTCTGAAGTTGCTCCTGAATCTGGGGCTTTTTTGTTCAAAAGTAAGCTTTCATCAGGTCATCTACATGTATCACCATCACCAGTATTTATTAATATAGCCAAAGAGTTGTACAATGTATAGAATGGATTCTGCCTGTAATAATGTCTGTATATCTTTATCTTATATGTATATAAAAATGAAATGCTGTTCGTAAGTCTGACTAAAACTTCAAAACTGCTTGACCGGTTGGTATAACATTTTTTGTTTTATTCGCTAGTATAATGGGGTAGTTTAGAAATAAATAAAAAAAGAAAACCACAAAAGAACAGCTAAATAATTGAAAATTCAGCATTGGTAATTTAGTATAGGAATCTCCATCCCCATTTCGGATTACTTTTGACGGCTAAATTTGGATAAAGAGGTTTAATCAAATAGAGGTTTTAAGTCGGCCACACACAGACTGAATTTCATTCCGAACTCGGCTAATCCATACAATCTATGGACCTACTACTACGCGGGATTTTTCCGTACGGAATTTTCATACATTATCGATTTAGTTTTGGGATTCTGAATCGGGATTCCGCCCGTGCGAGATTCCACCGAGGGCTCTAAAAGAAAGCGCTGGTTTTCAATACTTTAAAATTCTCAAGGTAAAATCGATAATTCATATAAATTGTAGGTGATACTAAGTTCACAACGTCCACTAGTACCCTATAAAAATATAATGTTACTTTCCCCCTGCTCTCAGCTTTCAGGGGATTTGGGGTACTAGGTGAAATGGTTCCGATGAAGGTGATTGATCACCCGTCCGGCTTCGCTGGCGTCCCCCTTCTAAATAATAATAATAATGTTACTTGCCAGGGTAAGCCGCTAGAAGGCACGCGAGCGCTGCCCCTCGCGCGCACCGCGGCCACGGTGGAGGAGAGCGCACGCGTGCGGTCGGTGGCGTGCCTGAGCGCGTGCTCGGGCCGCGGCGCGTGCGACCGCGCCTCGCGCACCTGCCGCTGCGACGCCTTCTGGATGCAGAGCTTGTTCACGCAGCTCGACCCCGACGCGATGCCCGACTGTGGTGAGCTTGTTTGCTTTTTAAGAAGTTAAGAATATAATATTTTGTTGTTTATTTGGAGATTATAAATTTTTCAGTTAGTGGTAGACCGGCTACCATGACATTGGTTGTTTCAATGTCGCTAATAAGCCACCGTTTCAACACCCTATATAAGTAGATAATACATATCATGATGCGTGTAGATAAAGTATTATATGCAACTGTACATAATTAGGTATTAAAACACTCATGTGATACTATTCGTGAAAACCCACATTCGTGTTTCAATACCCCTCATTATAGTACAGTTGCATAAATAACTATAAAACTGAACGGAGTCGAATTGTTTAACCAGATTGGTCGGTTGTGTACGCGAGTCTCGGTGGCGTCGCGTTATTATGCGCGCTCGGCGGCCTCTGCTTCGGCTGCGCGCGCGCCGCCAAGCGACTATGCGCGCCGCGGAAACTGCGCGCAAGACCTAAATACCGCCTGCTGCCACTCGCCAACCACGAGGACACGCCCTGTGAGTACACACACTACACAACACAACACACGCACTACTGCCAGGGGGATAATAGGGATGTTGACTAATGAATAAAATAACGAAATACTAATAAAAATCGTAAACATATTAAACTTTTAGAGTAGCTTGTATACCTCTTGGTTTTATATATTGCATATATTTGTTTTATGACCCTTCAAAGTTGGGTGGACAAGTCCATTTTAAAAGTATAAAATTTATTAAAATAAATTATACCTTTAATTAGTCCGTAAAATGTATAGCAAATTTGTCGAAGAAACCATTTTGATAAACACAATATTTAATATAGCTGCTGAACAAATTTCCTATGCGTTGCATACAAACTAGCACGGCGTGACGTCATAACGTGCAAGCCATTAGTATGGAGCGTTTTTGATCGAGTCCATTTGTGTGCATTTCACACTGTGATATATTTTATATTTTTATATTTTATATTCACGGAAAACAAACAGCATATAAAAGTAACAACAGTAAAAACTAAATTTTAGTCTGAAAATGCCTTAAACAGTTTTCACTTATAGAACAGTCCAAAATACAAATTAAAAAGTTACACAAATTGAAATAACAAGTATATCTCGGGCAGTTTTCATGCTAGCGAATTAATTCTTTTACCAATGTTTCTTTTTTTGAGAGGTAATTTATGTAACATAAAATAAAAAAAATAGTCAACATCCCTATTGTCTAATTTTAAAAATCTATCGCAATCGCTTTCGTTTGACAGATGGATGTGACACATTGCTGCATTTCTGTGGTAAGTTTTTATTTGTGCCATAAAGAAGCTTTAATGTGTTACATGCAGCGGGGCTTACGGCTAAAAACAATGAAGTTAATGTTAACTGTATTTTGACAGATGTATGTGATACATTGCTGCTTCGTTTTGGCACAAATAAAAACTTACCAAAGAAAAGCAGCAATGTATCACATCCATCTGTCAAATTACAGTTAACATGAACTTCATTGTTTTAGCCGGTAGCCCCGCTGAAAGCGATTGCGATAAATTTTGAAATAAGACGATAGAAAGGCAGGGCTCTGTCACTCCGCGCGCGAGTATGAACCGCGGCAGGGCTCTGTCACTCCGCGCGCGAGTATGAACCGCTCGGCGTCCTCAGAGGACAAATTTCATACGTCAGAAAAGATAAGACCTACGCGATAGAAAGAGAGGCAACTACTAGGTGAATGTTTTGTAGCGAAGAGAGCGCTGTGCGACCTGAATTGCACTTTATTGTGACGGAGCAAGAGTCGCAATTTATTTAAACGATTTTGCAGAGTGCAACTTCTGTACGCTAGTGCTATTATCTATTCTGTGCTACTACATGGATGGTGACTATTATGAATATTATTATAAATACCGCCTGCTGCCACTCGCCAACCACGAGGACACGCGTGAGTACGCACACATACAACCCGAGGGTCAAGTCTGCTAATGTTTTCGTCAAAATCGTGTTTCAATGGTAATGATTTTGACACAGTTCTTGTTTCTTAAACCCAAAACAGAAACACATTGTGTTTCTTAAACTCATAACAAGTTAACTCTGCACCTGGCTCGATTTTTTTTTTACCCGCACGAGACCGACTTCATAGTCTGATACTTTCATCATCATCATATCAGCCGCACGACTGGGATGGGAAAATAAACGAATATATTTTAAACAAACAGTGCGGAAACTGCGACAGTGCGGAAACTGCGACAGTTCGCGACATATGCTCGTGCAATTCTGCACCAGCACACAGCAGGATGCGTTCTGGACATCTGATCCGTACCTTTAGCACGAACACGAACATCGAGAAAAAAACGCGCGTAAAAGTACACGATAGAGTAATTATCTATGGAAAATATAGTTTTGCTTTACGGCGATAGATGACACTGTACAAATTTTTTATACAAAATTACTCTATTGAATGTTTTTATGCGCGTTATTTTTTTCGATAGCAGTTTGTGCTAAGGTAAGATTCCTGCAGTCTATGCGATGCGATATACCTATCTACAATTATATGTATGTAGTTTTACGTGTTTATTTTACGTGTTGTGCACTTCGTTTCTACGACTAGCTGTCCAGTGATGCAAAATCGTAATAAAAAACATTTAAAACTCCATATATCGATCGCTTAGAATAGAATAGAATAGAATAGAATCATTTATTTGCGAATACTGAGTATACAAGATCTTATATAAGTACAAAAAGAATACTATTTTGGCAGATCTACAGTATTTGCCTTATTAATGTAGGCATGCAAATATTTAAAGAATAACAGAACAATAGGCTGATTATAGATAATTTAAAGCGGTCATATTGATTAAAATTAATAAATTTAGGTAAGTCATAATTACAGTAGAATGTCAGTAATAATAGATCGCAGCGATCTGCGAGATCGGATGACCGGATCGCACCCAGTGTGTTTGAGCTCCGATTGCCGTTCGTGCACGTCCGTTGCACCTGAACTGTTGGATCCACCTTAGATTTGCGTGCTATTAAAATCCATTAAAATATACTCTTTTTTTCAGTTGCAAATAAGGACGTGTCGGAAACGGAAACAGATTCGGATGTGCTATTCGAATCTAAAGGTCAAACAACGTCGTTCCTCACGAGGAGTATGAACGGAGAAGCGATGCAGGCCAACAACGGGTGGAAGAAGAACGGACACTACAAAAGCAGTCGTAAGATCAAAACGTAGCTCTTCATTAACATCGCCAAATTTATCTGGCACAAAACTATACGTCAGTACAGTACGAGGCAAACATCTTGACACTTTATCGACGGAGTGGGGATAAGTTCGCGCATGCGCACTTGTGAATGACCAATAGCGCGCGCCTCCCTACCGCCGCCCGCGTACCTCACCGTTAGGGTATGATTCCAATAAAATGTTAATGAAAGGCGACTCAATTTGAAGTGAGCGGTGAAGTGAAGCTCACTTCAAATTGAGCCTTTTAATCATAACATTACGGCTCAATTTGGAGCGCAGTGCTGCGGCAGCAATGCTGCTTGCTGCCGAGATCGGAATCATACCTTTACGCATACCCAAAATACACGTTCTGCGGCATCCCCACCCGATTTCAAGATGTTTGCCCCGTACTGTATCGTACTTTATTATTACAATATACGAACATACGTAGTTATGATACTTCCAGGAAGTTAAGATTTTACATAAGGGAAAGTATTTGTCTATTTAAACACAATGTTATGATATGACTTTAACAGCAGAATAAGGTAGTCTGTATCCAATCTACAATTCAATAATAATTGCTTTTTAGCTTTCCTAAGTTGACGACTTCAATTAAATAACAGGAATCTCAGTTAATAGTAGAGCAATTGGGACGTTTTGATGATAAAAATTGTTGTTTGTTATAATCGCTATACAGTAGTAGGTACTTATTTATGATCTAGGTATTAAAGAAAATATTGATAAGTAGATAATCAAAATCCATTGTTATATGGGATGAAAGCTGGTGATTTTGGTATTCAAAAATACAAGAACAATTTATCATAATAGTAGATTGTTATACAAGACGCTAAAATTACCCATTGCATACGAGGTATTTTTATTCCCGAGCTTTAGCGAGGGAATAAATAGAAACCGAGTTACAATGGGTTTTAGCGTCGTGTGTTACACTATACTTTTCACTACGATTGCGAGAAAATAAAATACAATATTAAATAGTTTATACCTACTTACTTCCGTAAACGAATCCACTGGTTTTTCTATCCTCCACTTCATAAACTTTTTGTACAATATTTAAATAAATGATTTGTGCTTGACGGCAGAAGATTAAAATTATTTCTTTCCTATTACAGTCACACAATTCAATCAGTTTGTAATTATAAAAAAATTCTAAAGATTTCGCGCCATGGTACCTTTTTTTAATTTCTGCTGTAGCAGCTAAGCAACACAAACACGCATTCTACGATTCACTCTGTACACAGAGTTTAAATAAGTCTATGATTTTACCGAAGCATCTTTCTTTTAGTTCCATTTTCAAAAATAAGAATGAGAAACTGGGGGCCTATTACGAAACTTGGTCACGATAGTCGTCCGCAGTTCGTTGGTTATAGTTATTACAAATATTTTCAATGTAGCTATCGTAGTCCATAGTCTATTGAACGAATAATGACGGATCCACTAGAGAGAAACTGTAAATTTGACAGTAATCACTTTGCAATATCGCATACGCAAGTGCTTTGTAATAGGAATCAATCAGAACGAAGCACGGACGCAGCCGCGTGTATCGCATTAAACTTTTCGTAATAGACCCCCAGTATTAAGTCGAGCGAGTTTTTATTCGTGATTATGAATAAAAACTTTTTCGTTTTAGTACGCTCATTGGTAATAGACAAACATTAAAAAAGAAAAAACTTTATCCCCTAGGGCTTATTATGCTATTTTATCTCGACTCTTGTACGTTACAATGACGCACTTTTTGAGCAAGAGGAGTGAAAAATATTTTAAAATAAAACCGTTGACTTGAGAACCTCCTCCTTTTTTTGAAGTCGGTTAAAAATACCCAACATTTCTATCGTCTTATCCAGGTAGACCAACTTAGTAGCCACTCAATAAATATAATGCTGTAATGCACTTATAAAGTAGAGGTACAAACATATATTTTTTGGGACTGTGTCATAATAACTATAATAATTTATAGTAATTTTGTCTAAGATGTAACCTTTATCATAATAACTAATTATATTATGTATAATTTTAGGTATTTTGTTCTTGAGACCATTATATTTTGTGTTTGTTTGTTTCGTGATTGTAGGGCGGTTAATTTATTTTGAATACATTCCCAAATTCAAATTGAAATTTTGAACGACTGCCTATTCCCAATTGATAAATTGATTTAATGATAACTTGATAAATCACGTGTGCCTGTTTTTTTACTAAAGTAGACGCATATATACATTTTATCAAACATATTGTAAGAAAATGGATCAACCCGATAATGCTAGTTGTGTTTATTACTAAAATGTCCAGTGTTACAATTTCAAAAATATAGTCAAGTTATTTGCGTCTCTATTTCTGTTATTATTAAAATTAATTGAGGTTATTGTACTGCTTGGTGTGCGCTAAATCCGAAATAGTTTAAGACTTATTTAGCATATTTTGACGCACATTTTTTGTCATTAGATCGTAATATGCTAGTGATGTTGCTGCCATAACCATCTGTAATATAGGATATTATCCATAATATAATTACATGTTTTAATAATGCGCTGTTGGGTATCAAATCAAATGAAAGGGCATAATTGGCACATTTCAAAAATAAATACTGTAAGCTGCTGTTTGCTGCTTTGCTTGCATGCATTCGATATAAAATTATTACAACCCTAAAATAATTTGAATAGATAAAAACAGCCCTCTTTTTGCGTTTAAAAACTAAAACCAGACTACGGAATGAAAATGCGATTTTTCCGTAGTTGATAAGGAATGTGAATTAGTGGCGTGTTCGTGTAGTTTAATAATTAACTTTCCAAATCGGTAATGAAATTTTTGCTGCATTTATGTATGTACATATAATGGAATTTTTATAGCTGTTGGTGTTTGTTTAATGTTTATAGTGTTTTTATTTATATTTAGATAAGTACCGTCAAAATCATGTTTGGTTATCTTTTCACAATTAAACCTCTGAACCGGTTTAGATGAATTTTAGTATAGAGATTAGAGATAGATTGGATATTTGAGAATAGATTAACGTTTTCAAAAATATGATTCCCTTGTAAGTACAGTCGGCACCCTGAGACTTTCACATGTAAATTACCTCATTCTATTTTGAATTTAATACCTATCACATTGGTTTGAAATAATTTGGAGTTTGACACTTTAGAATAATCCCTCGAACCCCTGCCCATGTAGCGTGACCACCAAAACACGTTGTATATCGTGTGATACCTATACCTAGCGGATTTATCGACACTCGACTGTCAAAATCATTCGTCTTTTAAATTAAAATCGATAAATCGCTATACCATATCGCATTTCATTGGTCATGCTAGGCTGTGTTGTGTATAGGTAGGAACTCTGACCATACGTAGTTGAATATATTATTTGTATAGTAGCACAGAATAGATAATAGTAATAGTAGTCTATGGATTACTAGATAAGTTAATAAACAATGTAATCGCATGTTCGTTCTACTTGATAAAAACGAATTTTTGTACTAATAATAAAAATATAAGTACTTAATATTTTGTAATGTTATGTAGGTATATTGTATAAGAAATGCAGAATATGAAGGGAGTATAAATAAAAGTTAAATCTTTTTATTTAAGAGCCAGAGATTAAGGCCCATGATATTTTTTATTTAAAACCCAAGAGAACTATAAATTGGTGTAGGTAGCTATCCTAATAAAAAAAAGTTTTTTTTATTGTTTTTTAGATTATTCTGCGTTACATATTTATAAAAAATTCTGTATTATTGACGAGGCTTCTCTAAACGTGTATAAATTCTAGTCGTAATAATAGTGATATAGAATGTAACACTAAGTAGGTACTACTAAACTACTAAGTACACTTTTTTTATTTAAGTGACTTGAAAAATATATGAGTACAGTGCAAACTTAATGGCTGCTGTGAAGTTAGCAACTGATGCGCGTATTCGTTGATGTTCGTATTCGTCCCCCCTTACTCGCCTCTTAACCACTAACATCGAAACTATATTCAGCGCATAGTTTCGCGATGTTCCGAGCCGCCATTAAATTTGAATCGCACTGTACTGTATTATTTATTTTATCAAATAATTGTTTATTTTTATATCATGAATATGTTAATTATATACTTTATTCTAAGCTATGCTTTATCAATCGGTATTCCGTAAAGTGAAGTAAGTAGTTGATGACAAATCAATAAATAAATAAAAACATAATAAATCATTTTTTCGTTTTATTATAAAAATTACTAACTGGTACTTTTTCAATAAATAAAACAACTTTACTTTTGTAAAGTCGATAATTAAAGTAGTTTTACAAAATAACATTAAAGATTTAATGAATAAATACATGGCGAAATATAGTAAGGAAACCAATTTCATTACATTAAAATACAACTTACAACAGGAGCAATCCACTTTAAAAGAATCAGATTTTTTTTGACTAAGATGATATTTGATTTTAGTATGGGAAATTGATTTGCACCGCTACTGTAGTGCATCAGTGATGTTTGCAGAAGCGCGGGTAGACTGCTTTTTAGCGACTATGCGAAAGCGATGCGCCTTCCTGACAGGGTGACTGAGGCAGCGCCAAAGCATGATTGCTAGCAGGCTGGACTGTCCGTGCGTGAATCATAGTTTGTTGCGCAACATCTGCAAGGGTGGTGCGACGGTGATTCGCGAGCGGGCTTCGGGCATAATGGTGGTTAGCTAACATAAAATAGTAACTTGAATTATAATAAATACCTAATAATATTTTTTGTGATTTGAGCATATAAAAATGCTAAATTGTTGCTTTACATTTTGTTGTATGCTCCATAACATAATATACACCTACATTTTACAAATATCTAAAAATGCTATATAATAATCAAAAAATGGTAGTTTCCATCTAAAGTAATCTAAACAGGCTACTATTCCAAGTTTAGAGAGTAATAAATGGGTCGATTTACATTTAAAAATTAAGTAATCACTGGAATGATAATTTATATAAGATCAAACGAACTTCTAGAAGTGAAGTTCGATCGATATTATATGAGTCGCTTCATACGAAAGATATAAATAAATATATAATTATTTATGGTTTACTTGTAGTACCTTCCAGGTACTCGGCAGATTCGCACTATTTTAAAGAGTATGAAAACTACTAGTTTTAGAAAAGTGTTTCACCACTTCCGGTAATTACGTCACCAACACCCCACCCCAGCTTACTTGGTCACCGGTCTTGTGATCGTACCTCATTCTTTTAGAGATACAAATAAATTAGCAAAACTGACTAAAGGGTACAAAGGGGTGGGTGGGAAGCTTATATCTTTCGTATGAAGCGACTCATATAATATCGATCGAACTTCACTTCTAGAAGTTCGTTTGATCTTATATTATATTTCGTCGCTTCATACTCAGATATAAATAAATATATAATTATTTATGGTTTACTTGTAGATGTTTAGAGATATAAGAGAAGTTTTGCTAAACAATAGATTCTTAGAATATAATGTAATCAATTGAAAGCGTTATTATTTGATCATAATGTTGATAATTATTAATTATCTCAAAATTACAATAATGCCAGTGATTTGGTATTTGAAAAAGTAATAGTGAATTGATTGTTATTATAAAATTATTATTAGAAATAAAAAATATTATTTCCCGAAATTTGTCAATTATAAAATCGAACAAATACATAAGACCTGTCCGTCCAGTCCGCTGTTCCTCCGAAGGTGTCTCTCTATTCTATAGAGACCCGAGAAGCGAGATGGCAGACGTGGCTGCTTTTCGCCGGCCATGAGCACTGAAAACTAGGTAAAAATTGAGGACTGATGTGTCAATCCAACGCTCGTCAGACAACCTTTGCTTGATCTACCGATCAAATTGATTGCGACCGACCGACGTGGCGGGCGCCTCTGTAAGGTTTTTATGAGTAAATAAGAGATAATGTATGTTAAATAATATACTACATAGGTATGAGATTATTCATGTTATTCGGCCTTGTGTCCCTGGTCACTGACCAATAGCCCTGTAGCATTACAGCCGTACATATATTTTTATGGTCATCAAAAAAAAAAGGGAAATAGGTAAGAGAGTATATAACAATGATATTGTTCACGACCTGGAGCTGAGGTTTTAATTAAATAATATCTAAAATGGCAGTGAATTTTTCGATGTTTAGTTTATAAATATTTATAGTTTTAATGAAAAGTATTTTGGACTTCGTGGATACTAAAGAACACTAAAGTCTTATTTTGTTAGCACAAAATAAAAAGTAGGTGTCTTCGGTAGGCATTTAGTTAGATTTACCTACCTAAGTATATATTTTAATACCAATTTGAAATCTATTATATTATATATCCCAATATTTTGGTCTAAGAGTTCTCTTGAAAACTATTTTGTAAGCGTTTTACGTTTTCATCAGCTCCAATCAAGTACTGTTTCCGTCAGTTCCTAATAAGGGCATGATAAGTGCTTAACAAACATTTATCAAATTGATCACTTAATAAGAGTATTACATCTTGAACTGAATTATGATATGGATCAAGTTTTTGCCTGAAAAAAAATTTCTTTCCAAAGTTAAAGCTCGCTGAAAGTGAGGCCATCATCAGCTCTATCTGCGGCCGCCGCGCCGCTAGTATTGCCTTCTGCATGAAGGCCGCGCGCAGACTGTGTGGTTTGTAAAGCTAAGCTACTGATGGTGCCTGTATTGAAAATATTAAGTTTATTTCAGGTTTTAAAATGAACATAATACGTACTTAGTTGCTTAACTAAAATATGTTTTAGACTAAGACATATTTTAGAAGGGGCCAGAGTTGAGATGGCCACGTAGGAAAAAATAAAATGACGCAAGCATAGTCTTATTTAATTTTTGTTACTATCGTGAGTAGGTGAAATAGATAAACGGAGGAAGAAATATATATGTATAATATACTTTGATCTTTATCCATGACATGTAGGTACTTAATCTACAATTTGGTCATGGTGTGGGACGCAAAGAAATCAACCTAATTTGAAACCTCAATTAATATTGTGGTTATTTGAGAAAATGCAAGCTCAGATAATGAACACTCTGTGTCTCTGTTTAGTTCTCCATATTATTAATCAGCTCCGCGACTTTTCATCGTTTTTATGTACGGATACGACATGTATGCTAACCATATGATTACGGTTATGGCACCACTGCCAAATATCGTAGATTAATTATTAAGATGAGGGCAATGCACCCAATAAGATTAAATTAACCATAAAATGAATGGATGTTGTATTATTTAAGCCTAACAATACTAAACAGTTAGACTAGATTTTGGCAAATATTTTTGGTGTCAAAAAGACAGCTGAAATTGCTAGTTATGTGAAAATTTGAATGGTAATGGTCTTACTATTATTATATTGAAAATTATGAAAATGTTTTGTAACCACCAGGATATATATTTTTATATTATCTCAGGAATATTTATAACGGTATCATGATCACTATTTCAGTATGACATTGCAAAGTAAAAAACTTTGTCTATCTTAAACTTTTGTGTGTAGCCATTGGCTACAATAATACTTTGTAGCTGGGCAAACAGCTGTAATGTCCCAAAAATATTTGAGAATTTCTTTACATTGTAATTTGAATTTCTTTAAGAGATGATACCTACGTACGTAGGTAGGTATCATATCTAATATAATTATGCAATTTAGTTTTTAATCAGTAGATATAGGGTCATGTATTGATATTAACATCAAAGTCTAAGAACTTGCACTTCTGCATAATGTAGGCTCTAAGACACTCAACAAAGCATAATTTATTAGAAAGTTAAAGCCTTTTTGATACTTAAACTTAATACAATACCCTACGAATACATAAAATGTTCTCTAAATTAACACTTGTTAGGGAAGTTTATCTTACTAGGACACGAACCTATTGTAAGCCCGATGGCATGCTTGACTGTCAAAGTAAGAACTTGTATTAAGATAAATCAAATCATAAAAACTTTTAATTTTTAAATAATAACTAGCAAAAATTGCATTGTAAAAATGCTAAAATCCCAAAAATAATGTTTAATAATCTCATTATTTTGTGATACTTACTGGGATAAATAAATAAATAAGCTTATATGTCCAATCAATGTTACAGATTATATGTTGTGTTACCAGCTTATCAGTCAGCAGTTTATCTGCAGTTTGATAATTTTCCATCTTAAATGGATGTTTAAGATGTTAAGTAAAGTTGTGCTTAGTTTAAACTAATCTAAAGTAATAAACTGGCCAGATGCTTTAAATTAAACATTATTTTGTCATTATTAAAATTACTAAGTAAAGGACAAAATATAAAGCAACTGATCTTTACCCAGTTAACATTTTTGAATTGCTCCCAATTCTAATCATATAAGATTACATATAATATGTAAATATAATAAAATTATGTTCTGTCTATAGAACACTATATAAAAATTTGGTAACTTTATCAGCAAAGGGCAAAACCCCATTTTAGTGCAACCTTTACTATTAATATTGACTATTTCAAATAAGCCAATAAGTATTAAAGTATTAAATGCAGCCAGCATGTACCTTATTTAGGATGATGTGTGGGGCCTTGGATGCACTCGTATCGACGCTGCGATGGCGGAGGCTGTAGAGTTGCTCGAGTAAGCCTCTGGCTGCTCCGGTTGTTGTAGCGGCTTGCTAGCGGTCCCTGGACGCCTCCTCGCCCCCCCTTTTTCGCCGAGCGAAAATTAGGCAGTGGCTGGCCCAGTTGACCTGGTTGCTATTTATGGCACGGCCTGAAGTGAGTCGATGCGTTCACATTATATTTGTGGCTTTGGATTGTAACCCCGACTTTTGCTGGCTTTAGCTTTAGTTTTATCGAACAACCTGGTACCGAAAAGTTCGACTTTTCTATAAATCTTGGATAACTTGCGATTCTTGCTAAACTGATTTATCCAGGTTAGGCATTATATATTTTACAATGGAGGTCGCTGAAGAGGCGACATTTAATGACAGTTACATTGCTCGCTTTTTATTAAGGCGGTCATCGACTGGCTTTACACGGAAATGTCAATGCCCAGTTGTTGTTGGCTAGGTTAGACTCTGGCATGACAACAGAAATCTTAATTATAATTTAAAGATTAGCGAGGTCAGCTACAATACCCTCTACAAACGCAGGTGCGTCATTAATAGCTCTTTGTAGCCATGGATCTAGCTCTATCTACCTGAGGAGATGGAGCCATTTGCGAAAGTTGTTAGTGTGTCGGGGATGCAGTTACAGCTAAAATGTTTTTGTAACTGGTTCGGTTGGAGATGAAGTAAGACAAGCTCCTCTAAATCGGAGTACTCAAAATAGCCCTTAGTCGTACATGAAGGCACAAGTGCCTAATCAAAATCTGTCAAACAGATCAGTGTTTACACGCCACGCGTTGACCCGCAGTCAACCCCTAGGCGGTAACTAAGCCATTGTGTTAGCTCGCAGCTAACCCCTAGGCAAAATTTGCTACATGTGTTAACTCACGGTTAACCCCGAGCAAGGATAAAGCAAAACAGGAGCCCCACCGCGCATGTGTCGCGGTGTTTAAGTAAACCCCATATTGTGTTGACCCGCAGTCAACCCCTAGGCGGTATTTTAGATAGATATTAATTATTAATAGTTTATGTTAACCATTGTTTTAGCTCACAGATAACCTTTAGGCAAAATTATGCTATTTGTGTTAACTCACGGTTAACCCCTAGCATAGACACTTATTATAAAGTACAGTTTCACTAACCTTGTAAAAGTGGAACCGAACTTTCTTCATGATAATAATTTTTCTTTTCGTTGTATTTTAAATTCGTATAAAATACTTTTTTAGTAGACTGTAGATAGATATACAACACTTTGGCGTGGTGAGTGAGACGTGCGAACACTGCCGCGCACCAAAAAAGAATGAGGTACGATCACAAGACCGGTGACCAAGTAAGCTGGGGTGGGGTGTTGGTGACGTAATTACCGGAAGTGGTGAAACACTTTTCTAAAACTAGTAGTTTTCATACTCTTTAAAATAGTGCGAATCTGCCGAGTACCTGGAAGGTACTACAAGTAAACCATAAATAATTATATATTTATTTATATCTGAGTATGAAGCGACGAAATATAATTAAAAATAAGCCTAAGGCTTCATACAATTACAGAATTAAGACTTTATTGAAACTAATGACATTAACATGTTTATTTATATTATTCCATCTAAACAGGCCAGGTACTATTCCAAAATTAAGAGTGCAAATAATTTTGCCGATTTATATAATATAAAAATTAAGTAATTACTGGAATAATAATTTATTAAAAATAAGCCTAAGCCTTCATAAAATTACAGAATTAAAGTAAGACTATTAAAACTAATGACATTATTATGTTTATTTATATTACTGAAACTACAAAGATGTTATTGCTATCAGGGTTTATAATCACAACCTTTTTCCTAATTTAATTATTATCTTATTTTTATTTAAAACGAGAGTTGTGACACTTTTGCCTGCACTTTTGGCATCAACTTGAAAAATCTTAGGTAATTTTAGCACACAGCATATAAATAGCAGAAAAATATATCTAATAAATGGTAATAAGTACTTTATATTTTATGGGTTTAATATATTTGATAATTTGATGCAAGCACAGACCATACAACAAATACTAGATGCAAGTAATGCAGCATTAAGTAAAGAAAGACGCACTGCGTAGTTGCCTGCTACGTCTCGCTCGAGTGCGTCTTGGTCCATGTAAAATAAATATATTTGTTGCGCATCATCGCGCCGCGCAAGTGCATAGGCCTTAATATTAAAGCTTAAAAGAACCTTATGCTTTACTCTAATAATATTTCAACAGTATAGAAATATTGCAAATTATTTCAATTGGTAAAGTATGATTGACTGAATACTGCAACTAAGTACACTACTAGCAAAATCTAAACATTTTTATTAAAACACATTATTTAGCTTTTTTCTTTCCTGACCGAACAGTTTCTTCAACTTCTTTAGACCAGATGGATTGATTTAAGTTCTCTCCAACTGTATATAAACTACAGGTAAATCCAAGACTTATTAAGTAAAACAAGATCCTAACTGGCCAATTTAGAACTGTAAGTATTGGATATACCCAACTGCCTGTCTTAAAATATATTAAATGTATCCAAACAACATAACACAACATGAATGTGCATAGTATTGATAAACCCTTCTTTTTATCTGGGTACATTCTAAATGTAGTGAAAAGCTCAATCAGAGCAAAAACAACAATATTGGAATGCATCACATGATTTAACCAGACTGGAAAATAAGGATCTAAACTTTTTGGCAAAATCAATTCACGGTCAACAGCATATATGCACCAGAATGTTATTCCAACAAACAAAGCCAATGGAAATGCAAGGGAACTAAACACAGTATCCTTTATACGTCGAACTAGAGGTTTGTCAGAAGGTGTCGGTTCATTGTTTCCAAATAAATCATTGCCTAAAGCTATTGTGAAATACACTGTTTGCAGCATCTGTAAAAAAATAGAGTTATTAATTATTCGATAATTTTTAAAATGCAATATTACAAAAAGTAATAGTTTCAAACTTACAGCATTTATGAAGGTTAAATATTTCAATTTCCCCCCAAATGATGTGACTGTGGTGGACGTGCTTGGTATGCTTAAATACATGAAATCATAAAAACACCCATATCCAAAATGAAGAGCTCCAATAAGATGAAACAATATTTTTATCATTTTTCTTGTTTTTACCTGAAACACAATATCATTTTTAATTATTATTTTATTGTCAAACTTGGTTTGGTAAAGCTGCGTTAACATGATCAAAGTATACTTGGACCAAATACTTTGATCATGTCAATGTCATGGGGGTCAGCCGGCTCGAGGGTAACCAGTCTTCTCCAAGCTGGACAAATTTGGAAATATCACAGGAGTATGGCGTTGGTCATAGCTGTGAGAAAAACGGATGTCAGTTGAATAAATAGATAATTTGAACAAGTAAACAAACAGGCTAAACAAGTAGCTTTGATCAAAGTATACTTAGATACCTGTGGACACAATCAAAGTATGCTTGGACTGATTGTTTGTTTACATGAGTAGCGTCTAACTAAGCAATCGTCAAAACTACTTGGTTCAAGCAGGATTGGATGAAAGTAGAGCATTGTCGAAGTTTATTTTGTTTAAAATTTTGATTGGAGAGTCAGGATCAGGGTTTGATCAAAGTGCGCTTTGATTGCTCGTTTACACGACCCAAGTAGTCATGCAATCTACTTGGTCCAAGTGACCAAGTATACTTTGATCATGTCAACGAGACCTAAGGTACCTATCGATCTTTTATACGCGACTACTAAGCGATCTAAATGAAATAAACTCAAAAGATCAGTAATTAGTAGTGTAAATTTAAACCCGACTCTCCGTCCAAGAGATTAAATTACAATAACATCAAACTTACTTTGGCCGTAAAATAAATATTTGTTACTACTGCACTTAGGACTTCTTTTACTTGATTTTTTTTGATAATAAATAAAATCGGTCGGTCGAACACCACTCTTGTTTCCTTGTTTGACTGACCGCTGACTGACAGCTTGCTTTGAAGTTTTCAGTTGACAAAAAAATAAGTTGACTGACAGTGACACCTGAGGCGCGTTCCAAACCTAGGTTGCGTTCGAGTTGTGTTTGGTTGTTTTTTAACTCACTCTAAGGTTCGGAACGACCAAGAACTTAATGTCAATGTCAATACAATGTCTGTCTTTTTAATAATCTCCGCCGACGAGAGATGAAGGCACTTCCTTTACAATAATGTCACTTAGTATGAGAGTGTCACGAGCCTTTTAATATACCGTCAGTGGAAAGGCAAAGTTACTGAAACGCCAAAACACCGTTTCGAGAAAAAGTCATTTAAAGTTTTTTTTTTACAAAAAAAAATCGTAACTTTTCACCATTTCATCCGATTTTGATCAATTAAATTGATTTTGCAAAGGCTTTTTTTCTTCTATTTTTATTAATATGCTGGATCAGGCTTCAAATGAAAGTTTAGGAAATAAGTGGCGGTTCAGTAATAGCAACCTCGTTTCAGAGCAAGGCAGATTTACTTAAAGCTGTTAAGTTAAATTTTCTTTGCAGTTTAAAAGTACTGATATCACAGAAATAAAGAAATAGAAGTATGACAAAAATTCTTTTACTATAGGTATACTACTAAACTGGTGTACCAGAATTACTTCTAGGACACAATTTCCATTTTCACACATCTATCACAACGACTTAAAAGGTGATCAGATAATTTAGTCAGATTGCCATAATTACTTCCAAGTAAATTTGCCATACTCCTTAATCTGGCTAAAGGACGTTAGTGACTAATAATTCTTTGGATAACTACAATCAAAATACTGAAGACGGTGGTTGATTTGAAAAGATAGTCTTTTATTTTACGGAAATGCCTAGAATAAAGTCGTTAGATACTTGGAACGTTACGTAACCACTATTGTCTATTATTTAGCTAAATGATGTTTTTCTTTAGCTTTTCATGAAGTGGTAAATAGTATAATGTAAATTATTTATTAGGTACTATAAATAAAATGCATTTATTTATAAGATAAACTTTTAATTTGAATAAAGAAAATCAAAATAAAGAAAATTTCGCCGCCCACAAGCGACTCGGTAGCATAATTGGTTAGTGCATTGGGCCGGAATCCCAAGGGTGCGGGTTCGAATCCTGTCTGAGCCTGCTACCGTAAAATATCCGTATCTATTATTCGGATATATCCGGATATTGATTATGCATTATCCGTAATATCCGCATACCAAATATAAGCGGATAACGCCATGCCCTAATCGAAAATTGAGTTAACGTTAGTGATAAAGTGACAAAATTGTTTTATATAGGTAAGTAAGTTATTGGTTAAATGGAATAGCAATAAACTAGCAACTTATTTAGTAGAAAACGATTGTACTGTCGGTGTAATAGGCAAATAATGTAAGTAATACCTATTTAATCCTACTTATATTTATTTATAATAAATGTGAAAGTTTGTTGGTATGTTTGTTTATTTGGATGTTTGTTACTCTTTCACGCAAAAACGGTTGCAAGGATTTGGATGAATAGGTAAGTACCTATATAACCGGCACGGATCTTGAGCGGCGGAAGCATAGCGCCTCAATTGGAGTAGCAATAGAGGCGGCTATGCTTCTCCGCATTAAATTTCACCGCTCAAGATCCACGCTAAATTGCCGAGGCCTGTAAGTACTTGCTTGAAAACCTACTTAATACTTACCTACTTATTTTATAAATGTGGAAGTTTGTATGTTTTTTGTTTGAATATTTGTTACTCAATCACGCAAAAACGGATTAGGATGAAATTTTGCACTTAGCAAATTTATGAAACTACCTACTTACTAAAACATAGGTTGCTTCTAATCCCGGTTAAATTTGGGATATTTTGAATGCCCACGCGAACGAAGTCACGGGTATGTATTAATTTATTGATTCAGGTAGATAGGTTACGAAAGATGCAGTCACGATTTATGAAATTCGGTTTTGGTGCTATGTGGAACTGATCCAATACCTGATATTATAAATAAATAAATAAATAAAAGTATTATTATAAATAACTATAAGTAGGATTAAATAGGTATTACTTACATTACTTGCCTATTACACCGACAGTACAATCGTTTTCTACTAAATAAGTTGCTAGTTAATGCTAATGCTATTTAATTTAATCAATAGCTTACTTACCTATATAAAACAATTTTGTCACTTTATCACTAATGTTAACTCAATTTCCGAGGGCATGGCGTTATCCGCTTATTTTTGGTATGCAGATATCCGGATATATCCGAATAATACGGATATTTTGGATATCAGGATTGAATATTAAAAATTAATTAAAACACTTTATTCAAACAACAATGTTCTAAATTTAGAAATTAAATAAAACAAAAAGATATACAGACAGCTTTACCTAATAATATAACTGCTTTTCTTGGTTTAAATAGGTATGTATGTAAGTAACAAAATTAAACGAAATAAAATTTATGTAGGTACTTATTTATTCTGTATACTGTTATATTTAAAAGAATAATATTGAGTCACATTCAATGCCTAAATTTGGAATTTGACAGCGTTATCAAAATGGATACTTAAAGTCCTCCAAAAGCTTTTCAATTCCGTCATCGTTGAGGGTAGAACGCCGAAGGCATGGAACATGGAAGTGAGGTGATTTTATCTTTATAAAGGGTAACAAGACAAGTCTCTCTTAAAGAACTCCAGACCCATTTCACTTTTGACCCATGTGCTGGAGCACCATAGACCACATCCCAACGCTGCGGCAAGTTATACAGATGACCGAGGAGTATAATCTGCCACTTTTTTTGGCGTTCTTTGACTATTGTATAGGCAATTTTCATACAAACGCGGTAACTTTGTAGTCTTGGTTCTCCGCCAGGGATTGACCTAGCTGTGATCTGATGATGGCTATTCAGGGAGTGAATGGAGGAGATTCAGATCGCACTACACACCTAACTGATCTGATCAGCATTCTAAGAGATATAAGGATGTTTTTAAAAATACCGCGAAATACGTATAAAAATGTATGGAAATCCTGAAACTGAAAACTCCGATCCGAGTCTCGAGCGATCTGAATCTCCTCCATTCACTCCCTGGATGGTCATCATCAGGTCACATTTAGGTCAATCCTTGGCGGAGAACTATGGCTTCAAAGTTACCTCGTTTGTATGAAAATCAGCTTAATTATATGGCCACCACTGTATATCGAGGTGTTGAGATGATATTCACAGCTGCGTTGGAGGACATCTTTAAACTCTTAGACTGGAAAGGACTCGGCATTAATATTAATGGCCAGTACCTAACACACCTTCGTTTGGCCGTTGATATAGTTCTTAAGGCTGAGAAGCTTGCTGCTTGGAAGACCTGAACACAATGCTCGAAGATCTCTGTAGTGCTTCCCAAAGAGTGGGTCTCAGGATAAACATGGATAAGATGAAAATCATGTCGAATGCCCATATTGTACGTACCCGCTCCAATTCATGTTGAGAACACTACACTTGAAGTTGTTAAAAATTACGTATACCTAGGAGTCCATATACCTCTAGTCCAGTTAGGTTAGTCCAACTTCGATAAAGAGATCTCTCGTCGAATTCAACTCGGATGGGCAGCGTTCGGGAAGCATCGAAAAATTACCTTACCTTAGTAAGAAGAAAGTCTATTGCCAGTGATGACTTACGGCAGTGAAACGTGGTCGCTAACTATGGGTCTAATAAGGAGGCTCAAGGTCACCCAGTGTGCAATGGTGAGAGCCATGCTCGGCGTTTCCTGCGTGATCGAATCAGAAATGAGGAGATCCGTAGGAGAACTAAAGTAACCGACATCGCTCGAAGGATTGCTCAGCTAAAGTGGCAGTGGGCGGGACTCATAGCGAGAAGAACTGATGGCCGTTTCAGCGAAAAGGTTCTGGAATGGCGACCGCGCACCGGACGACGCTCCATGGGTAGACCCCCGACAAGGTAGACCGACGATCTGGTGAAGGTCGCGGTGCACCGCTGGATGAGGGCAGCGCAGGACCGATCGTCGTGGATATCTTTGGGGAGGCCTATGCCCAGCAGTGGGTGTCGTGCGGTTGATATGATGAGATAATCAAACTGGCGGTCGCTCGGTGTTGCTTTAAAGTATCCGAAAAATGAACAAACTATCGGTAGATTTTAAGTCAAAATTAAAAATTATCATAATTAGGGTACTATTTAATCGCTCATCAAAAAATATTAATAAACCTGATTAATGACGAAAAAAGATAATAAAACACGTTATAACACTAAAATATAAAGTATCCATATCCGGATAATTCGGATAGTAAGGTCCGTGCTATCCAGATAAAAGTAATCGGCGGATATCCGGATAATTCGATTCCCTATTCCCTATTTCCGATCAACTTATGCGCAGCGACGATCATATATTATTACCTATACGTACTTTCGCTACGACTTGAACAGCAAAAACAACTCCATAACATTTTACTTTTATGCCATTTTCTGGTATTTGGTTGCCGAGTAAAAATACTTATTACGTTTGATTTACATTTTACTTTAAACATAGTTTTCTTCCGTGAATATTATCTAATATTACAAGATAGGTAATTTTACTTACAGATGTAGTAAGTTCGTTGGATGGAAAGAATAAAATACGTTTGTGACGTTTAGAGGAATTTTAATTCAAAGCAAAGTTACTGATCTCACAGTCTTGCTCAATACGCAGTAAGAGCAAATTACTTAAACGCCATTCTCTCGATAAAAATGATATGCCATGTTTTCTTACGCTCTAAAACCTTCTCAATAACAGTAAAGCAAAATTACTTAATCTTAGTTATTGTATTTATATAGGAAGTAAATATGACATAAACGACACATGTAAAAAAAAGATCGAAAAGTATGTCGCCTCAGTAATTGGCAAAAATAAAAACCCGCATTTTACCGGTTACTGAAGCGCCACAAAAGTGCTCCGATTAGAACGATAGTTAGAAAGATCGACGCAGAAAAATTCACTGATTCCGAATATATATATAACTCATTTTGCCCAAATTGGCGTTTCAGTAATTTTGCCTTTCCACTGACGATACTATATCTATGGTCACGAGTGTCCCCCCCCTGCTCTGTCGTTTGGAACGGGAAGGTTGTGTCAACCGAACGTCACGCTCTAATGTTTGGAACGCCGTTTTAAAAAATATTATCTAGCATACTTTTAACGTGCTTTTTAGGGCGCGGGCGGGCACATCTGTCTGGCGCCACGTGTTAACACGCCGTATTTATATGGACGTGTTATAAGCAGGGACCGGAAAACCCCTTTTTTTGCTTACCAAATGATAGGGTTTCCCTTTCGATAGGGTTAGTCGACGTTATTGCTTACTGTATTGATAGGGTTTTTAAATACAAGTCTATGAAATACCCAATCAAAAACTCTTTTAACGGTAAGTGGTTCATGAAATACCCAATCAAAACCCCTTTAACGGTAAGCGGTTCTGGGGCCCTACCGCCTACCTCAAAGCGATAGCAATACTCTATCCGTCCTTGTCATATCATAACACGGTGACAAGGACGGACAGTGCATTGACGTCATAAACCAAAGCAATAGTCAAAGCAATCGAGTTAGGCGGTAGACCTGCTGGTCCTTCGGCCCAGGTGGAACTAGCTAGGTACCTATAAATTGCTTGAACACGTTTTAAAACCCCTTCATAAAGCCATCATAGGGTTTCCTCGATTAGGGTTTTCGTATTCGGTAAGTGCTTACTTGGGTTACCCTTTCGATACGGTTTCCGTATTGTTAAGGTTTTTGAAAACAAGTCTATGAAATAACCAATCAAAAACCCCTTTAACGGTAAACGGTTCCGGTCCTTCCTTGGTATATAAGAAGGAAATCCATGAAAAAAGTATGTTTATATATATCTACACAATCTTTTTTGAATTCATATTTGGAACATACATTTGTGTGTAGATAAAAATATACGGCCTTACCACAAAAGATCTTAAAACACTGTTTAGCTAAAACACTGTTTAAGTGTGATGCTGTCTCTTTCAAATAATATTGTCAAAAAAGTGACAGCATCACATTAGCTAAATACTTGTTAAACAGTGTTTTGTGGTAAGGCCGATAAAAGTTAGCCTTCTCTGGAGTACATTATTATATATCCTGGTATCTACTTTTTTTAAATAATTGTTAATCAATCCTATATTATTAATAATTTCTATTTAAAAATTCATAATAAAAAGTACCAGGATTACATAAACCCAAGAATATGAATATAATTCTTGCATTAAAACCTAGAGAAAAAAAATTTTTTTTAATTTAAAGTACATAAAGTTAGGTGTGCGTAAAGTTAGGGTTGATCGTTTAGTTAGGGGGTGCGTGCATTTGATTAAAAGAAAAACAACAGTCATATTGTTAATATGGGTAGATAGAGTATAATTATACTATCATTGAATAGGTGGTAGCCTAGCAAATGGTTCCGGATTCTCGTCTGGGACGGATGCGGTGAAACCAGGCGGGTAGGGTCGCGCGTACTTCGGCTGCGGGCGCGGCAGGTCCGGCAGAGCGCCGCGCACCAGGCGCCGCAGCGCAGCGTTGCGGCGCCGTAGCACCATCACCTCATCGTGAATACGTTCACGTTCTGTAGAGACATAATTTCAGTCATCATCATCATATCAGCCGCACGACACCCACTGCTGGGTATAGGCCTCCCCTAAGGATCTCCACGACGATCGGTCCTGCGCTGCCCGCATCCAGCGTTGTTGTAATAATTTCAGTACAACTACTTATTCGTAACAGAATGCTTATTGGGCAAACTGGAAGGATCACATTTTACTCAATAACCTTTAATATAAAGTAGCTGTTTCGTGACATTTATTTTATTAAGGCGTCCGCTGCATTATACGGGATCCCGGCGCAGGTACACGGCGCGGGAATATAGATTGCTGGTTTTCTGACGGACAGATGCTTGTAGTGCACGAGTTAGCTATAATCTATGTTGACCCGCGCGCATGTCCCGCCCTTCCTTAGGGGCTGTCTCCACGAGCAAGAGAATCGCGACGATGTTACGTATTTCCATACAACTATCGCCACGATAACATCGCCGTGTGTAGACAGACAGACACGCAGAGTGTGTATAGAAATACATGGCACGACGATAATATCGTCCGTCGGCGACTTTTCTCGCTCGTGGAGACATCCCCTTAATGTTCATTATACTATAGGTATAGGCACAGCTTCGGAGGTGAAGGTGATGTGATGTTAGTGGGACACGCTAGTATTATTATTTTATTCTGTGCTAAAACTTAGGATTTCTCAGCTAAACTTAACATGTCTTAGAACTAAAAAAAACCCGCCTGCATAAAAAGACAAGTCGACTGAAAAGATGGAAACAAGATTAAATAAATATTAAAGGCAACCTGTCATAATAACATGCAGTCGGAGGCATGCATAAAGAAAGTGACATTATGAATAATTGAATTATATGCCTCCGACTGCATGTTATTATGACAGGTTGCCTTTAATATTTATTTAATCTTGTTTCCATCTTTTCAGTCGACTTGTCTTTTTATGCAGGCGGGTTTTTTAATTTTTTTAATTTATTTTTTTATTTATCTCTTCTTAGTTATTATATTTTACGGTCATGATATACCTTTTTGAAATCCTTATAATAAGCCCTTTAATTTGACACCCATATTGCAGTATTCTAAAAAAAAATTTTTTTTTTCACTACGTATAATAGCACCGTACAGCCGCCATGTTGGTTTTTTTATAAGATAGATAGATAGATAGATAAATTGTTTATTTGTTGCAATACACATAGAAACATCTGGTAGTACAAGAATAACATATACGAAAAAAACAAAAAAACAAACAATGAAAACTTAACTAATGATAATGCGGATGTGCCTATGTGCAGCAGCAGCAAACAGGGTCTAGACTCGGTGTAATATTTTCGCCCGTGGGATAGGCGAAACACCGATTTTCAGTCTTCACCCTAACTAACCTAAAGGGTGGACGGGAAATATAATTGAGAATCACAAGGATACGTATGAAAAGTAGGAATAAATAAAGTCAAAATATTAATGCAAGGGAAAAGGAACCACCGCCACCTTCTTAAGAACACTTGGGCTGAAAAGACCAATCTAACGATATCTTAATCATAGAAATCCGTTCAGCCGTTTGAGAGATATGAGGTAATAAAGAATATTACATACAAACAAACATACTTACAAGATACGCGCGAAATACATAACCCGCAGTCGGGTAATAATTATGTTGAACAAAAGTGCTAAACACTACCATCAATATGTTTTAAGTTTGCCTTTAATCTAAACACTACCATCAATATTTTTTAAGTTTGCCTTTATATATTATCTTGTTTCCATCTTTTCAGTAGACTTGTTTTTTGATGCATGTGGGTTTTTTAGTTTTTCTATTTTATTTTTCTGTTGACTTGTCTTTTTTCAGGCAGGCGGGTTTTAAATTTTTTAAATTTAGTTGTTTTTTATTTACGTCTTTTTAGTTATATTCTCCTTACAAATTACGTAGACGGTCTAATTCTTTAAAAGAATTTTCATCGTGTGGTTTAAATAAGATTTTTTTAGGGTCAAGACAACTGACAGCTAGCCCTGCGAGAGAATTATGTACAGCGCCATCTACCGCCGAGAAGCGAAATGAGATGGGTTTTGCTTCTCGGCGGTAGATGGCGCTGCACGTAATTCAAGATTACTCAGAGGATTTGTCTGATTACTCATTTTTAATATTAATTAAATTTAATTAAGTTTCAATTGAAAAGTTTTTTATTTCCTCGCATTTCTTGAGAAAAGCACTATACAAGCCTTGTTCTGGAAGCTACTTGCATTGCCTCGAATGATTAAAGCCCTCGCCTGCGGCTCGGGCTTCAAACCATCCTCGACAATGCAATCGCTAGCTTCCCGTTCACGGCTGTAATGTACTATTATCGATATCAAAGAGAATGTAATTAATCACTAATTCAGTAATAAGATATTCCTAAACACCCTATTCCTTAGTCCTAACTAAACTAGGTATACTTGCTACAAAACCTAACAAAATCTACTTCTTTAATATTTTTTTCAATATTAATGCAAGTAAAGTAATGCAACACGCGTTCCAATTAGATAGATGGAATCTAGTATAATAAATAATGAATGTACTCTAGCTAGCTAGATGGAATCGTATTAAAATAATTATCAATTAAAAAAGTTTTTCTTCTTATTTCTCGTTATCGTTTCTTCGATTCTTTTATTGTTATCTTTATATTTTCAGTATAAACACAAAAGACCTTATATAATCTACAGAGAGCTAAACCATACCGAGATGTATTTGGCTACAACGCCATCTATTGATATGGTCTATGCAACTAGAAATCTATTGATGATGAATACAAAACCATACCGCGATGTACTCGGCTACAGCGCCATCTATTGATTAACTTAGCCGTGCCCTGCGGCATAGCCTGAGGCTTCGATCCCGAGGGATTTTGGGATGATATTATAGCCTATTTTTTCATCATGAATGTGGCTAACATACACAAACAAAATATAAATTTCTCATTGACATGTTTATAGCGGCCGCTCGCATTTGCGTAATATAATTTACTTTTTTTATTTTATTGTTTTTTTTATAATTATATTATGGTCATGATATACCTTTTTGAAATCCTTATAATAAGCCCTTTAATTTGACACCCATATTGCAGTATTCTAAAAAAAAATTTTTTTTTTCACTACGTATAATAGCACCGTACAGCCGCCATGTTGGTTTTTTTATAACGCCACCTTCTTAAGAACACTTGGGCTGAAAAGACCAATCTAACGATATCTTAATCATAGAAATCCGTTCAGCCGTTTGAAAGATATGAGGTAATAAAGAATATTACATACAAACATACATACAAACATACATACATACAAACATACTTACAAGATACGCGCGAAACACATAACCCTTTCTTTGCAGTCGGGTAAAAACTAGTGGCGCCCAACGTGAGGTTCCACAACAGCTAAACAATTTGGCAAAAGATTTTTACCATTTCTCTGTTTTGAACACCTCCATTTAAATATTAAGATTTATTAGTAGGTAGGTATTAATAAAAAAGGCTGGTGTACCTACGTAGTGACAAAACCCGTAGGGCATGTATTGAAATAATGCTCAAAAATTAATACTGTCGTATCTCAGTTCCAGGACTCAAACAGTTAATATCAATGGAATAAGTTCGTCAGGTTCTCATGTAAAAATGGGCGTTCCGCAAGGCTCCATTTTGGGCCCTTTCTTATTTTTAATATATATAAATGATTTACCCTTTTTTGCAGAAAAATTCTGTGATATTGTTTTGTTCGCAGATGATACAAACTTCTTTAATATTCAAAGTTGACAGGAATAAAACTGATTTTGACGATGTGAACAAGGCACTCTCGCAGGTTCTTGCTTGGTTTAATGTTAATAATCTCCAGCTTAATGCTAAGAAAACAAAATGTGTTAAATTCGCTTTACCTAATGTACAGGCGAATCCCACTGAAATTGTTATCAATAATGAGAAATTAGATTTGCTCGATTCAACAGTTTTCTTGGGTGTTACTCTTGACAGTAAACTTCAATGGAATATGCATATCGCAGCTCTGGCTGGCAAGCTTAGCTCTGCTGCCTATGCCATTAGAAAAGTTAGACAGTTAACAGATGAAGAAACTGCCAGATTAGTGTATTTCAGTTATTTTCATAGCATTATGTCATATTGTATTCTTTTATGGGGGATAGCAGCCGATATAAATACTATTTTTGTTTTACAAAAACGAGCAATAAGAGCTATTTATCAACTAAGTTCTAGAACATCTCTTAGGGATAGATTCAAAGAGATTGGTATATTGACAGCAGCATCTCAATTTATATTAAACTGCATACTTTTCGTGCGTCGCAATATTAACTTATATACAAAACATAGTGATTGGCACAATCGGAATACCAGAAATAAAGACAAACTTGTAATGCCTCAGTATAGATTAGAAAAAGTCCGTGGTTCTTTCATAGGTCTTGGTATAAAGTTTTATAATAAAATTCCAAGTAATGTTTTGGATTTACCATTTGAAAACTTTAAGTCTCATGTAAAAAATTGTCTTCTCAAAAAAGGATACTATACCGTTAAAGATTATCTAATTGATAAAACAGCCTGGTCGTAGATTTTTCTATTCTATGTGAAAATTGAGGGAATTGTCCTACCTACTTAAAACTTATTGTAAGCTTTTTGACTCGACGACGCCTTAATGCGAGTAGCTTTAGTATGTCATGCTCACTTTAAACATTTCTGCGGTGGTGTCGTGTGGGGCGGGTCGTTACGTTCCCTCAAATATGGTTGAGCGAAGCGATGGCTGGTCCATGCGTCATGCTCGTGAACGGGTGCTGCCAGTGGGAATGGGTCTGCTTCTGTCTGCTTGTACTAAGGGCGTCGTATATTTATATTTTTTTTTTCTCTGTTTGATGTTATCAATATGTATGGCACTTCTTACTCAAAACATAAAACTAATAGGCAAGTAAACCTTGTTTTGATTTCTCTTTTTTTTTTTATTGCAATCATTTTGCTTTCTATAGTCAGTAGTTTTTGTAAGTAAAGGCCTATGAAAAGCTTTTGGATATTAGTTTTCAATTCAGTGCCTTAGGATGGGTAGCCTAAGTATGTCATGCTCTCTTTAATCATTTCTGCGGTGGTGTCGTATGGGGCGGGTCGTTACGTTCCCTCAAATATGGTTGAGCGAAGCGATGGCTGGTCCACGCGTCATGCTCGTGAACGGGTGCTGCCAGTGGGAATGGGTCTGCTTCTGAGTACCTATCTTAACGCATATTGAATTGTAAGAATTGCGTTTTTTATTGTTATTTTTTATGTCTTGTCTCAAGTATTTTTTGGTAAATTTTGCCTACTTAGGTGCACTTTCGAGTAGCAGACATAGTGATTACTGATTTCTCAACTAGTTGAAAGTTATTTACTCTCACAATTACCTATCCGATATGTAGTAGGTATTTAATTTCAACCTACCTACCCATTGTGTACAAACTTTTGTTAATTATTGTGATGGAAAATGACCTCACTTTAAATGTGGAGCTCATTTTTCAATGTTGACGACTCTGTATGAAATATACAGGGAGAAAAAAGCAGCCCTTGACGAGTTTCTTGCCGGTTCTTCTCGTTACAAGGTCTCCCGCTCAGGGTTTGCGAACCGATGGCGTAGCTTCTTTGACATTCACAAGTGCTTGTAACAGCCTAGACTGAATAAATGATTTTTTGATTTGATTTGATTTGATTTGATTTGATGGATGGAAAGAAGTGTGCAAGGATCGTAGCAGGTGGCGATACTGGCGATCCAGTCTCTGCCTACCCCCATGGGAAACAGCGTGATGAGTATGTATGTATGTAGGTATTGCGCATGGTTCTTATAAAATAACGTTAGTTCCATCCATACCTTGTAATATCGGCAAGTAATTGTTCAAGCCTCTAAGAAGACCGTCCCAAAAACGATCTTTCTCCGTCGGAAACATATTCTTCCATTGTGTCCAATAACTCTCTATATCTTCTGTTTTAATTTTACGCGACGGAGTATCGAAATTTGGCGGCTGGACACTATCACTGTAGGTACAACAAATTCGAGAAAAATATATTAAGCATGTGTAAGCATAACTTGGATTAGCACTTAATTAAGTTTTAACAGTTACACTCACAGCAAATCGTATAGCTTTTTCTTTTCAGGTGGCACAAAAACAGATATGAATTCGCCCAAAGCTGTTAAGACTTGCATTGGTTCAATTTCCAAGTAATGCCCCACTGAAACAATAAACATAATTCATATATTCGAATTAATCTATAAATTGTACCTATACCTACTAAAGGCTACAAATAAAATTTTGCTTATTATCTTTCTTCGAAGAAAATATCTACTATCAAAAAAATAATTCGGACTATTTTCAAGGGTTCCATTCCAATGATGACTTCAATAAGACCCACTTTCAAGATTATACCCAACGAACTAATAAGTATTTGTTGATTATACCTGATACAACATCATATCTTTCTATCATTAATGGGTAAGCAGAGTTCACATCATTCCACTTGCCTACGGATCAAGTGAAAACAAGTGACCGTGCGAAACTACGCGTAGGCGAGATGCGACATGCGACGCCTATTATTTACTAGATATTATAATAGTACTTAATAATTAATATTTAAGTATATCTACAACCCGCAACGATAGAGATATGGGATTAAAATAAATAGCGTCGTTCATATTCACTTCGTGACTTCTCGCTCGCACACTAAACACTACATCTATCTCTATCTCTGTCACACTCGTGGTAAGCGCGGTGAGCCGCCATTTTCAATCCCATTCTTTATCTGCGCGGGTTGCAAATAATATTGTGAACTGTAAAGCCAAGTATAACCAGGACAAAGGTAGGGGTTCTGCTTGCGCATGGAGACTTCTGGCTGCGAGGAGACGGTGACGCCGCGAGCGCCCGCGCGCGGCGGCCGCTGCCCCGCCGTCTCGGCCGCCGCGCCCGTCACTAACGTGCTCGCTGGGAAAATACACACTTATATATAAGTACTTTTATTTAAGAGAGCTTATTCTGCACACTAAAACGCCGCCACTGAAAGAAAAACATACTTACACGAAATTGTGAATTATCACTCTGTAGATATACATATAATTTGTAATTGTAATAATTTGTAAGACACCAACAACCTCGCAGGAGTACATAGATTATCTACTAACATCAAAAACAACAACATTCGTTCTACCACTTTTCCGAAAACAGGCAAAACAATTTCTACTTTCCATACAAATGTAGGAACAGCTGATCAAGTTTTGTATGACAAGTAGTTTTTTTGTCTGTTTTTGAAAAAGTTATAAAACGAATGTTTTTGTTTATGATGTTAGTAATCTACTCCTATATACGATTGGTTGGTCGGTTGTTGGTGGTTTACATGTGGTTTACAAATAACCTTGTATAGTGCACTCCGAACAAGCTAATTATAGTAGGAACTTTTTATCACTTATTAAACAATATTTTTGGTTATTGCGCCATGACCACTTACAGGCTAGAAAATAAGATATTGTACCACAAAGCTTGTTTGGAGTAGGTACACTACAGAGAGACAATTCACAATTTTGTCTTTATAAGCACTATGATTTTTTTCCAATGGCGGCGCTAGTGTGCAGACTGCGCCTACACTATTAATTTTAGACAACTTTATTATGTCATATTTATTGACCACCAACTCAGGTACTTACCTGTGCTTTCACCGCATTTCTGTATAATTTCATCGGCTTCTGCCATTAGTAACTGGTCGGCAGGAGACATTTCAGTCCTACAATTAATTTTATTGAATTTAGTGTGTAATGTAAACGCATTGCTTAAGGGGCATTCCACGCTAACTGTCACCCGACTAGTAAAAATTAAAACTTAATTATAAAACTAAATTTAATGCCTACAACATAGTTATTAATCTGAACTTTGTAAAACAATATTTTTTTTCACCAAAATATACATCAATATTGTATTTTTCAATCAGGAGCAACACTAGTAAACTCACAATGCTCTGTGGTAGATTTTTTCTCAAATTTGCAACACTATTTTCGTCCATTTTGTTTGCTTTTTCGACCACTGTAGATTACTGTGCGATAACAAATTTTCTCAGGTGTTATTTACGCGAATCACTTTTTAAAACGGTAAGCCAGTTTCTGTTTTATTTCGTTTTGAACATCTATAAGTTTTGTGTCCCGACCGTCACTGAGAAACAGTGATTAGTTTGTCCTAAGCTCAAACTATAAAAGTAAGCTTTTAAAAAACCTTTGGAAAGTAAGAAGATGCATTACACTTTTCTGTCCATGTATTTATTTAATGACTAGGAGTAAAATTGAAAATTTTGTGCTGTAACAAAGTGGTGTCCCGACCGTCACGGATTAGCAGTACAAGTTCTGCCACAAAACTGATAATGGCTGATGATGTCGTGTAAAGAGGCATATAAAGGTGTAATTGTGAAATATTATGTGATTTTTTTACGCTGTCCCGACCGTCACAGGTTGTCCCGACCGTCACCATGCTTTACTAACATTTAAATAATAAAATAAACTAGTTAGTAGTTTCTACTATTGATTAATAGTGTTTATTGCATGAAACACTTGCTTTGGTGTACTACACATACAATTTTTCTTTAGAAATGGATCCAGCTGAGCAAAAACGACGGACCAGAGCAAAACAAATGGAAGATCCAAAGACACATATGAAAATCTTATAAAAAGAAAAAAAGCGAAGTCATAGGAAGAGACTGAGTGCAAAAAAAATATCTTATTTACTATGAATTTAAAGAAAATGTTTATGCTCTTGAAAATAATTAATTTTTGTATCAAGTACCCAAGTTAGCAGCTAAGTAATTGTCCTTGTTAATGGTAATTGATATAATTGTCCTTGGAAAACTAAAAAAATGTTTAACAATAATAAAAGCTTAGTCAAATTCGTATTTGTTTGTGTTACAATGTTACTCGTCCCGACCGTCACAAATCCTTGTCCCGACCGTCACAGTCTTTAAATATTTATGGGAAAAAATTGGCTGTCCTTATCAACTTAATCTATTGTTTAGATTAAAGAATATCTATCTAGGCTAATATAAAAAAATATAATTAATTATTGAGGGTTGTAACTGATCTGAATTTCTAAAAAGAATGCACACACTTAGAGCATGTAGGTAATTTGAAGTCCCGACCGTCACACTGATTAGGATTACAATATCACATAGTTAAATATACTTTTTTAAATTTCTAACTACTGTCCCTTATTATTGCTTTTATTAATTTACTACTTTACTAAAAATTCAGTGAATTTTTGACATATTATTGGAAATATACCCAATAACGTCTCCGAAAATGAGTTACAATGTCCCGACCGTCACCGTGGAATGCCCCTTAAGTAAAACAATAACTCATCGCTTAGGTAAAACAATATGATATTTTTAAAGTCACCTGTAGCCAACATGAGCCGATCGCGACGTGCTCGCAGAAATACTTCTTGCAATGCTCGAGCGACCTCTCATAGACATTCTCTCGCCTACAATAACAAAATTATGTAAGTACAAACACAGTACATAATATAAGTTTTTTCAAACAGTAGAAGAGCTAACGTCACTTAGGCCCTTTTGTCAATGCACTCCGTCGGATCGCTAGGGTTGGCATTCTCCGGCCGTCTCATCGAATAGTAGGTATTTACACTAAAGCGAACGATGTTTCCGGGAAGCAGAAAGAAAAATGCGGCAATTTCAAAAATAGTTTTTTTTATTTTTATTTTTATTTAAGTATTTATTATTTTTTTATTTTTATAAAAGTTCAAAGGGTTTTAAGTCTTTGGTTCAAAGTTTTTTTTTGTACTGTGACATCGGGTTGCATAGCAACGTCATGTCAGTTTGTAAAATTATCAATGAATAATATTATAATGATTAGGTTCTATTTTTTATTATTTTATTACTTTATAAGTAAATAGTTGAGATATTTAATCGAGCACAAGTCGAGCTCATAAACCCAATCGATGATACATTTTACAGGATCGATTATTTTAAAACATTTTACCTTTCAACATCGGCAGGAATTTTAAATAATGAAAATTCAGATGAGTTTAAACATCCGTAGATAGCACAATATAGTTTACTCTGACGAATCATTTCGGCGAATCAATAAAAGTAAGTAACAATAGTCTCGGTGAATTAATCCACGCGATGTGACAACCCCGACTAAAGTACTGCGAACTTTGCTTAGAGCTCTTAGAGTGACGTCAGCCGTCAAATTCGACCGTTTCTATGGAGCTCCTATACTGTTTGGAAAACTTATATATGTACTGTGGTACAAAGCTGCGTTGACATGATCAAAGTACCAAAGTATACTTGGACCATGTAGTTTCGATAATTACTTGGATCACGTAAACGAGCAATGATAGTAAACTTGGGACCATGCTCTAATTTCATCCAAGCCTGCTTGAACCAAGTAGGTAATTTTAATGACTACTTGGGTCTTGGACGCTACTTGGCAAACGAGCTATCCAATTGCACTTTGACGTCGTCGTATCGAAAAGCTACTCTGTCCAAGTTACTTGGTCCAAGGATAGGTACTTTGATCGTGTCACCAGGTATCCAAGTATATACTTTGATCAAAGTTACTTTGTACGATTTACTTGGTCCAAGAAACTGTAATTCTGGCTGTTTCACAACCCTACGTTTATCATTTCTCTCTAGTACAAAAACTGTTTTTTTTCTTACCACGTGTTCCTTTGACGCTAGGATGTAGCGACCCAACATCTTCTTGAGACATCGACTGTTCGATATTTTCAGACGCAATTTCCATACCAACACAAATTGGGCAGAAGGCGTAATTTAAGAAAGTCTTGCAAAGAAGTTCCACATCCTCTTCAGCTTGAATTTCTAGAGCCTGAATATAAAATTCCGTTAAAATCAAAATTTTAGAGATACTATTAATTGACATACACCATGCGTACACCAATCTAACCATACCCACCATAAAAATAGCATCCAACGTGCAAAGGTTTCTTGCAGACAATTGATACTTTTCAATAAGTTTAAATAATCGATCTTCTACCAGAAATCCTGTATTGTCTGCCACTAGTTGAAGTATGTGACGAATCTGAAATTCATAAACTAGTCAAGTCATCGACCTTAGGCGAACCGCGTTGAACTGTCCCAATGGAATCCAAAGGCGAAAGGGCTTCGTTTATTTAAAATAGTCTTAATTCTAAAAATTAAAAAAATTAAAAAACCCGCCTGCATAAAAAGACAAGTCGACTGAAAAGATGGAAACAAGATTAAATAAATATTAAAGGCAACCTGTCATAATAACATGCAGTCGGAGGCATGCATAAAGAAAGTGACATTATGAATAATTAAATTATATGCCTCCGACTGCATGTTATTATGACAGGTTGCCTTTAATATTTATTTAATCTTGTTTCCATCTTTTCAGTCGACTTGTCTTTTTATGCAGGCGGGTTTTTTAATTTTTTTAATTTATTTTTTTATTTATCTCTTTTTAGTTATTATATTTTACGGTCATGATATACCTTTTTGAAATCCTTATAATAAGCCCTTTAATTTGACACCCATATTGCAGTATTCTAAAAAAAAAATTTTTTTTTCACTACGTATAATAGCACCGTACAGCCGCCATGTTGGTTTTTTTATAACGCCACCTTCTTAAGAACACTTGGGCTGAAAAGACCAATCTAACGATATCTTAATCATAGAAATCCGTTCAGCCGTTTGAGAGATATGAGGTAATAAAGAATATTACATACAAACAAACATACTTACAAGATACGCGCGAAATACATAACCCGCAGTCGGGTAATAATTATGTTGAACAAAAGTGCTAAACACTACCATCAATATGTTTTAAGTTTGCCTTTAATCTAAACACTACCATCAATATTTTTTAAGTTTGCCTTTAATCTAAACACTACCATCAATATTTTTTAAGTTTGCCTTTATATATTATCTTGTTTCCATCTTTTCAGTTGACTTGTTTTTTGATGCATGTGGGTTTTTTAGTTTTTCTATTTTATTTTTCTGTTGACTTGTCTTTTTTTAGGCAGGCGGGTTTTTAATTTTTTAAATTTAGTTGTTTTTTATTTACGTCTTTTTAGTTATATTCTCCTTACAAATTACGTAGACGGTCTAATTCTTTAAAAGAATTTTCATCGTGTGGTTTAAATAAGATTTTTTTAGGGTCAAGACAACTGACAGCAAGCCCTGCGAGAGAATTATGTACAGCGCCATCTACCGCCGAGAAGCGAAATGAGATGGGTTTTGCTTCTCGGCGGTAGATGGCGCTGCACGTAATTCAAGATTACTCAGAGGATTTGTCTGATTACTCATTTTTAATATTAATTAAATTTAATTAAGTTTCAATTGAAAAGTTTTTTATTTCCTCGCATTTCTTGAGAAAAGCACTATACAAGCCTTGTTCTGGAAGCTACTTGCATTGCCTCGAATGATTAAAGCCCTCGCCTGCGGCTCGGGCTTCAAACCATCCTCGACAATGCAATCGCTAGCTTCCCGTTCACGGCTGTAATGTACTATTATCGATATCAAAGAGAATGTAATTAATCACTAATTCAGTAATAAGATATTCCTGAACACCCTATTCCTTAGTCCTAACTAAACTAGGTATACTTGCTACAAAACCTAACAAAATCTACTTCTTTAATATTTTTTTCAATATTAATGCAAGTAAAGTAATGCAACACGCGTTCCAATTAGATAGATGGAATCTAGTATAATAAATAATGAATGTACTCTAGCTAGCTAGATGGAATCGTATTAAAATAATTATCAATTAAAAAAGTTTTTCTTCTTATTTCTCGTTATCGTTTCTTCGATTCTTTTATTGTTATCTTTATATTTTCAGTATAAACACAAAAGACCTTATATAATCTACAGAGAGCTAAACCATACCGAGATGTATTTGGCTACAACGCCATCTATTGATATGGTCTATGCAACTAGAAATCTATTGATGATGAATACAAAACCATACCGCGATGTACTCGGCTACAGCGCCATCTATTGATTAACTTAGCCGTGCCCTGCGGCATAGCCTGAGGCTTCGATCCCGAGGGATTTTGGGATGATATTATAGCCTATTTTTTCATCATGAATGTGGCTAACATACACAAACTAAATATAAATTTCTCATTGACATGTTTATAGCGGCCGCTCGCATTTGCGTAATATAATTTACTTTTTTTATTTTATTGTTTTTTTTATAATTATATTATGGTCATGATATACCTTTTTGAAATCCTTATAATAAGCCCTTTAATTTGACACCCATATTGCAGTATTCTAAAAAAAAAATTTTTTTTTCACTACGTATAATAGCACCGTACAGCCGCCATGTTGGTTTTTTTATAACGCCACCTTCTTAAGAACACTTGGGCTGAAAAGACCAATCTAACGATATCTTAATCATAGAAATCCGTTCAGCCGTTTGAAAGATATGAGGTAATAAAGAATATTACATACAAACATACATACAAACATACATACATACAAACATACAAACATACAAGATACGCGCGAAACACATAACCCTTTCTTTGCAGTCGGGTAAAAAGCTTGTGAGTAGGTACTTCATACTCGGTAGAGAATCTTGAACTTTGCAGCTTACGAATTTTATTGAGTTCTCCTTTCCTTTCCATTTCTATTCGTTTTTCCTTCCAACCCATCATTATGAGGTTTAATTTAACTTCAGTAAGTACCTACCAATCTGTCTTTTGCTTCTACAGCCAACATGTTATTAGCGTCCAAGGCCTGTTTACCTTCGATAGCTGACGTTGCTTTTACCATTTCTTCTTCGTGTTCTGCAAGAAAGAAGGTTTTCAAATAACTGGATCATCACAGCTCTTCGTTATAAAACATTCTCACTTCATTTGTATAGCAAAACTATCAATTAAGTACCTATAGTTCATTCTCTGTCGCTGATATATAAAATTATCAACACCCATTTGTGTCCCAAAAGTTCCTTTTTTTCATGGATGGTATTGTACCCACCTATTGTCTACATTGAGTATAGTTCGTAATTCGCGCGCGATGCGGCAATTTTGACCACCTAACTCAAAGCGATAGCCATAGCCATTGCCAAAGCAATTCTCTAGCAATTGCTTTGGCTATGGCTATCGCTTTGAGTTAGGTGGTCAAAATTGGCGCATCGCACGTGAATTCGTCTCGGTCTGTCTGAAGCTTAAATAAGTCCTCGCCCACGAGGCACAGGGGCTCGGTGGCACCACATTCAATTCATAAGTCATAAACTACCTAATCTATCTTTCAAATAGGCATCATTATGACAACAATAGTGTGCTACTTGTGTAAGTCAATAACAACATCAATCCTCTCACCAACAAAGGTTCAATTTCGCCCCCGTGCCCCGCGGGCGAGGACTCATTTAACCGGTTAACTACCTACGTATTATTGGGACAATATTAGCCACAGAATAGAAGTCTCAATAGCTACCAAGTTTAGACAAGGGGCTCTTAGGCGGCGGGGGAGGCGGCGGCGGCGGCGGCTCGGACAGTATGTGTGCGTGCAGCGCCACCTCCGCCTGCCGGATCTGGCGCGCCAGCTGCCCGCAACGGGCCACCGACATACGCCACACCTGCAATCAAACCGCTGTGAGGCCGCCTTTGCCCCTCCGCACACGGCGTCGTAGCGTAAGCGTATCGTAATACGCGCGTCGTACGAGAGCAATACGAGCACGTAAAGTTCAAAGAAGTCCGCATCAACGGTGTCGCGCGTCGTAGCGTAAGCGTATCGTATGAGATTTTATTGTCAATACGATAGTCGTATAGCGTACTGGCGTAAAAAAGCAAGCGTAGAAAATACGTCTATATATACGTTTGGTGATGAATTTCCGTCAACGTGAGGCTCTGCTCGTATCGTACTCGTCGCGTCTTACGATACGCTTACGAGCCATGTGCATGTCCATGTGGTCTTGTTAAGTGGTTCGCCCACACGTGTAAGACGCAGGAGTCCCGGGTTTTTGTTCTCGTTTTGGTAGGGGGTAGAGCTGATTTCAAGTCTGGCTAACTACCACCAACAACAAAATACTTAGAGAGTAAAGCCAGCTGCCCACCTGGTTATGCGACTCTGTTGCCCATAATACCATAGTGTACCTACATAATTATTTGCAAATGAGGCCGCTTTTCTGGTCCAGTGGTTCGTCCACACGTGTAAGACGCAGGGGTCCCGGGTTGTGTTCTCGTTTTGGTTGCTGGTAGGGCTTAATGTACCTATTGTTATTAAAATATTTATGCTTTAAGCACCTGGCTAAATTTGTAGTGGTTCACGTGCGAGAAATGTGAAGACTTTTTCTCCAGTTCATCCATGGCTTGTATCAGTTTCATGATCTCCTGATCCGCCTTCATCTCTTCGATCGCTCCATCTTCAGAAGCCTTGCGAATTTTTGTCCGTAACGAGTTTGCTACATCAGACATTTTGTTTAATTTTCTTTTTTGTTGGGATTTAACGAACACATTTTCCTCTTCACGTTTTTTCAAAACCTACCAATATAAAAAAATAAATATCTGAATGTTCTATATAGTTAATTTATGAAACATGCCTTAGCATAGAATAAGAGTTAAAGGGCTTCAGTTAATGAGACCTTAGATTAAACAAAAAAATAAGGAGAAACTTCACACCTGATAATTATAGCCGATCTTTTCGGTGTTTATAATACAGGTAGCCTTTAATTTTTCTAATTCCTTTTGTAGTTCTTGAATGAGGGATTCTAACTCAATTTTAGCCTCGCGATATTTCTGATGGTGATCCCACATTATAGCTTCGATTTCTTGCTTTTGTTCTTCTAGCTAAAAATAAAGAAAAGACAAGTTTATTCTTTAAACCAGTAAGTACTTACTCATTATCATGAGTGTCATGATTTGTAACAAACAAGTAATGTCGTTTAAATTACCCGCTCGAATTTGTACTCCATATGCGCCATTTCTTCTCTATCGCGCTGTTTATACAAAGCTTCCCACCTCTTATTATTGTGTTCCACCATCACGCCACGCTCTATGTTAATAGCTTGTTCTATTAGATATAGTTGTTTTTCGTATGCCCTTTTCATTATGGTTATTTGCTTCTCGACTCTCTCGCCAAGCTCCTTAATATCGCTGTCCTAAAACCAATCAAACATACTATGCTCTTATTCCATCTTATTTAACTTTTTGATTGTTGGCGTGTAATGAATAAATTGCTATAGTAAATAGACTTTATGGTAGGTAGTCTTCGATCAAGAATACCCTTTAGATGTCCGCCGGTCAGTCTCAAAAATGGCACCTCAAATAGCGTCCCACTTACAAACTGGGCGCTTATTTTGCACAAAGTAAGTGATAAAATATATATTTTTGTAAAAAATAAGCTTGTTTTGTACTAAATAAGTGATATAAAATGTGAGTTTGTACAAAATAAGAGGTGATTATGTACAAAATAAGCGCCAAGTTTGTAAGTGGGACGCTTTTTGAGGTGCCATTTTTTCGTACTGTTTTAGTTCGTGAAGCGTTATCGAGGATATTCTTAATCGAAGTAGGTAGTGCTAGGAAGCACGCAGACAGAGAAAAGATAAACCTAATGAAAATCTATGAAAAAATTGTCTAAGAAAAAAAGTCTTACCTACGAACTGTAAATCAAACATCAGAATTACCCCGATGCTACCGGTAGAACTAAATCCTTTTACTATAATGTACCTACGTTATACCTGCATGTTCAAATCGTCGTAATATGCTTGATCCATTCGTTCCAAGTCCTCTTTGAGCTCACTAATAATTTCGTTTTTTTGATTAAGTAAATCATCACACTTCTGTGTCTGTTCTTTGAGGGCTGCCTCTATATCTAGCGGGTCTTTAATTTCCAGCATTTCACCCCAGCGAGTTGTTATAACTTCATACTGTATTTGAGCTTCGTTGGCTTCTTCTTCGATCTTTTGATTGGAATCTATAGTTAATGTATTGTTAAGGTGGTACCCTGAGCGAAAGTGGCGCCGCGGTGAATTATATTTAATATTATAATTCTAATACACAATTTTAAAAATGTTTATCGTGGAGATTTTAGGGCCCACAGTCTAGTATTTTTAGACGGTATCGTTACATTCCCTCGTAGTTACTGCTAGAAGTAGATCGCAAAACTGCTAAAAGTGGCCGTTTTTGACACATTTTCTATCTACTTCTACGAATGACTACGAGGGCATGTTACCAGGGCACGATACCTTCGAAAAATACTAGACCATTGGCCCTAAAATCTCTACGATAAACATTGTTAAAATCTTTTTCTATTAATAACTTATTAAATAAAAACCTCTGAGGGCGCCACTTTCGGTCAATCTTCCCATCCAGGCGAGGATGATCAGAAGAATAACTGTTTGGCGAAACAGTTACATAAGCACTTCAACTCAACTACACTTGCTGTTAACAAGTGTTGTGTTTTCGTTTTCGAAGCTATATAGCATTACCTAATTTAAATGGCATTTATTAATAACGTGATGAAATCCAAGTCACTATAAATGAAGCTACTCAAAGCACTGCATGCATGCAGGGCCCTGTTCGCTTCAAATAGAATAGATCTTAGTATTTATTATACTGTCACGTTACGGAAGGTAACAGATTAAAATTTGAATAAAAAGATAAAACTGAAAGCCAGGAATTTATTGTAATATGTCACGTCCTAGAGTTACCGATTATACAGACATACGGACTATTATGCTAAGTAATTACTACTAACGAAGGATTAAATTAGGGCGGAGCAGGTTATGTAGTGGCGGTCTTACTGGAACGTCGAAGTGGGCGACGCTCGAGGAGGTTACAGAGCCCCGGCGGATCAGATGAGGGACGTGCAGATGGATCAGGTAGCGCAGGTGGTGGCGCAGAGCACGGAATGTTGCAGAGCCGGCTAACGTAGCGGCGAGGGTAGAGCGTGCTTACGGCCAAGATCCGACGTCTGTAGGGCAGACGGGAAGATGCACGACGTCTAAGTGGTCACCGCCGGTGTCCGAGGACCGTGCCTCGTTAGTCCCAACCGCTGTTCAGAGTTTTCACGTACTTATACAGTTTTTAAATAGTTTGATTATAGACGTAGAATACGGCGGCGGCGGTTTAGGGACAGTAGTGTAGTAAGACAAATTCGTGGTAAGACTGACTCATTGAGCAGCCCGCTTCTCTATTTATACGCTCGCCATCGAATTCTACTCTACATTTGAAATTATGAATACAGAACAATAAAGTACGAAGGTTTTATCCATAGCTAGGCTGAAAATCTAGAGTTTTGACATTGAATTAAAAAGTTAGCGCGTTGCTATGGCGATTATAATGACAGACATTTGTTGATAGATAATAACTTTTCAAATCATGAAATTAAAATAATGAAAAATAAGGATAAAAGCAACATAAAAGCAAATAATACATTATGAAATTATCATGGACTAAATTTCCCGGCAGTAGCATCTGCCGTTCATAAGTGACAGGCACTTTAAGGTACATGTTCATCCTCATACAGTTACATACATCTATACAGCTTTTCCCTATAGTTTACATTAGTTTACATTAGTAGTTACAAAGAAAGAACCTCATAAAGGTAATAACATTACATTTCTCCAACGGCCCCTGAAAAATTTTCGACTTAGAGAAAATTTTTTGAAGGTTAAAAGATGTGGTATACCAACTCTCACTTTCATTACAGTCTTTCATACCTAATCACGCAAGCATTCGGCTCAAACAATGGTGGAGTAAGGTTCACATTCCATGACGCAAACTCCAGAGAAGGTAACCTAATATACATGACTTTAGGGCTTATTTATAAGGAGTTGTCATCCGCTCCTCTATGACTATAAGGCTTATTTTTAAGGAGTTGTCAGCCGCTCCCCTATGACTATAAGGCTTATTTATAAGGAGTTGTCAGCCGCTCCATTAAAAGTCTATGACGCTAAGGCTTATTTTTATGGAGTAGTCAACCGCTCCTAAGTTTAACAAAAAATTAAGAAATCGACTTGTTAGTTAACGCAAGTAGCGCTTTAGTCTAACAATTAAGATTGCCCATAGTAGTAGGCAGAGTTAAGAGATAGTTATCTCCCAAGTAGTAAATAGTAGAGTACCTAATGCAGTAGGCAATTAACGTACTGTAGAGACGTTAACGGTAGAGTACCTAAAGTATTAGTTAAGAGATAGTTAAGTATCCCTTTTAGTAAAAAAAATAATAGAATTCATCAATTTTATTTGATGAAAGAGAGAAAAGAAAATAAGCAAGACTGATAGAGCCAAAATTCAGTCACGTAGATCCTAAGTCGAAGAAGATTCTAGGCCAAGGGAGTTGCCTAAATTGGTAAGTTATCATTAAGATGTAGTCAAGTAGTAGTTAAGTTAACTAACAAGGCTTTTTCTTTGAAAAAGTGTAAAGAAATTGCAAAGTTACTTGATTTGCTCTAGAAATCATTAAGGAGTTATTTTAAGTTGCAGTTAAGTTTGCCTTAAGTCATATAGGGGTAGGTTAATTCCCATTATAAAAGATAAACATAGATAATAGAAAAGTTAAATATAAGGAACATCATAGAAAAGCTAAAATATAAAGTTAAAGATCTAGTTAGTACAATTCTCATTAGAAAAGATAAACATTAAATTATAAAGTTAAATAAATTTTATCATAGTAAAAGAGTCTTTTAATTTAGCCTTAGAAGGACGTGCCATTTTATTAAATTTTGAGGGTAAAGAATTTCTAAAGGTCACCCAATTAAAATACATGGATGAGGTGTTTTTAAGATGGTTAAGTGGGTAGGTAGTGAGTGTAGTGATTCGATACTTCTAGTCGGACTCGAAATCCTCGGAAGTATCTCTATCTACTCGCTTGCTAGACTTTCCAGGATATTCTCCTAGAAGTCAAGTTGTATGTATTCCCAGGTCAAGAATAACCGTATAATTACTGAGAGCAATTATAGGGTTTAAACCCTTGAGCCTGAGCGTACGTGCTACTGTCCGCAGGACAGCGTGATTGAGTAGCTGTCTGATTATGCGTATTATGATTTGGTATGTGTCCTGTACATGGTACCTATAATGTAGTAGTGTAGGGTAATGTTTCTAACTACTAGATGAAGAAATGAAAATGTAACTACAAGTAGAGTTGCCGAAAGTTGCCAAAAATTAACTAACTTGGGGAAGTTTGATTTAGAATTTTGAGAAGAGTGGGAAATTCCCGTTGGGCGCCAAAACTGTCACGTTACGGAAGGTAACAGATTAAAATTTGAATAAAAAGATAAAACTGAAAGCCAGGAATTTATTGTAATATGTCACGTCCTAGAGTTACCGATTATACAGACATACGGACTATTATGCTAAGTAATTACTACTAACGAAGGATTAAATTAGGGCGGAGCAGGTTATGTAGTGGCGGTCTTACTGGAACGTCGAAGTGGGCGACGCTCGAGGAGGTTACAGAGCCCCGGCGGATCAGATGAGGGACGTGCAGATGGATCAGGTAGCGCAGGTGGTGGCGCAGAGCACGGAATGTTGCAGAGCCGGCTAACGTAGCGGCGAGGGTAGAGCGTGCTTACGGCCAGAAGATCCGACGTCTGTAGGGCAGACGGGAAGATGCACGACGTCTAAGTGGTCACCGCCGGTGTCCGAGGACCGTGCCTCGTTAGTCCCAACCGCTGTTCAGAGTTTTCACGTACTTATACAGTTTTTAAATAGTTTGATTATAGACGTAGAATACGGCGGCGGCGGTTTAGGGACAGTAGTGTAGTAAGACAAATTCGTGGTAAGACTGACTCATTGAGCAGCCCGCTTCTCTATTTATACGCTCGCCATCGAATTCTACTCTACATTTGAAATTATGAATACAGAACAATAAAGTACGAAGGTTTTATCCATAGCTAGGCTGAAAATCTAGAGTTTTGACATTGAATTAAAAAGTTAGCGCGTTGCTATGGCGATTATAATGACAGACATTTGTTGATAGATAATAACTTTTCAAATCATGAAATTAAAATAATGAAAAATAAGGATAAAAGCAACATAAAAGCAAATAATACATTATGAAATTATCATGGACTAAATTTCCCGGCAGTAGCATCTGCCGTTCATAAGTGACAGGCACTTTAAGGTACATGTTCATCCTCATACAGTTACATACATCTATACAGCTTTTCCCTATAGTTTACATTAGTTTACATTAGTAGTTACAAAGAAAGAACCTCATAAAGGTAATAACATTACAATACCCTAAAGGTGGGAGTGCTTTGACGCGTTTATACGCAGCGTATAATAAACACGCAGCGCGTGCGTGCTTGACATAAAGTCACGTCTATAAATATGTATACAGTTTAGAACTTTGTCACTCTAAAGCTTTTACTTTTTTGAAGAGAAATCAATGACAAATGACAACTACAACAAAGTGACAAAGTTCTAAACTGATGCGTGCCTACGAAGAAAATAAATTCGGAGTTCCTCAAGGGAGCGTTTTAGGACCTCTCCTTTTCTTAGTCTACATAAATAGCCTTCCAGAAATAACCAAACATAGATGTGTTTTGTTTGCGGATGACATTTCAGTGGTTGTAAAAACAGACAGTAAATTGACATTAAATGAACATATAAATGACATAAATAAAACAATAATAACGATAGTAGAATGGCTTAGAAATAATAATCTAGTTATAAATATTGACAAGACTTACTTTATAAATTTTAATAACATACCACATCAGACTATTAACATTAACTTTGACGGACAAACGCTTAAAGGCACAAATGCAACTAGATTCTTTGGGCTACAGATTGATGAAAAGCTAGATTGGAAAAGGCAAATAGAAAAAGTATGCAATAAAATAAATCGATTCTTATTTGCCCTCTATAAAGTAACTAAAGTAGCATCAAGAAGTACAGCTCTTGCAGCATACTTTGCCTACATAGAATCAGTTTTGCGTTATGGACTAATTATATGGGGAAATAGTACGGATGTTAATAAGGCTTTCATAGCACAAAAGAAATGTGTCAGGGCAATATGTGGTATTGCACCAGACGAATCATGCAAGCCTCTATTTAAATTATTAATAAAAATTATGCCACTTCTCTGCCTTTATATTTTTGAAGTAGCAAAATTTGTTAAGCAAAATATGTATTATTTCAGCCAAGCCAACGATGTGTACCCGCGTAATACCAGAAACTCGTGTCATCTAGAATAGAAAAATGTATAGAAACTAATAGAAAACTAATAGAAAAACTAATAGAAAAATGTGTATGTATAGAAACTAATAGAAAACTAATAGAAAAACTAATAGAAAAATGTGTAGAAACTCGTCTCATCTAGAATAGAAAAATGTATTTATTCAAAGATAGTACTTGTGTGGTGTGAATCTGCCCGTTGATTACCTACGTAAGCCTGTTGCTAACCGAACCTGACTCACCGACCCAATTCTCGATTGAAATCGATAGAAAGCGCAGTTGCATTGCTGTTTCAACTTTTAGTTAAGATAGTTGTTACATTGGTTCTTACTAAAGCAGCAATGAATCTGCGATTTCTGTCAGAGTTGATTGCAACAAAGTTACATAATCACCCCCCGGGGGCGCCGGCGCCGGCCGGCTGATGAAGGAACTGATTTTTCCTATGAAGTTGGTCAAAATCACAATACCTAACCTACCTCATTTGAAATACAACTGATTTCAAACAGCATTCCATTTTGTATTATTCCACTTGTGTAGGTATTCTAAAGACAGGTTGAAAGGTATTGTGACTTAGCAAGCACAGCACACAAATAGGTACCTACCTTATTCGACGATTATTTTGATATATAAAACATTACCAATCAACAATAAAAGAATAAAAGATTTATCTGATAAATATGGATTTTTCAACATACCATGATGTTAGCCGACCGAATCGCAGCACTCAAAAGAAAGGAAATGGTTGATAAAGAACGAATCCTTTGAACCCTTTGATTGAATGCTGCAGTTTTTTTTATTTAAAGCTTTGGCTACTTGGCTATCTGCTTAAAGGCGGCTACTCACGGTTCAATTTCTTTTCCAACTTGCTGACCCAATCTGCGAAGTGTTGACAGATTGAATCAATCCCCGTCAATTGGTAATGCGCTGGAACCAGGGGGCTTACCATCAGCAAATAAGAAACCGTTCAGTTCAAAAGCAGGCCTTAAACAGGGGCCTTACTATGAGCTCTTATAGCAGGCCTTATAATAAACTGCTTACTTTTCGCAACATCGGTTGAATTCGTGAACATGTCATGAATTAGCGAATTATGGTTGGAATTACAAAATCGGCATGTTTTGTTGGATAAGCATTCTTTGCCATTGTGATCGATTAGGCAATTGTTACAAAGTTTATTGGCCGCAATAGTTTTCCGTTGTACTTCTGGCTTCGATTCACGAAATGATTTGCACAAGTAAATCGCATGGTTTTTCTTGCAGTGAGGGCACGTATTCACTGCTTCCACGTGTAATGCTTTGTATGAAGGTGGTTTGGTATTACCCGATTTGTAAGATTGGTTACTGGTTTGATGTTGATGAAATGGTTTCTTGTAACGAGAATCATCTTGGCGTTGCACCTTGGTAGAATCTTGCTTATGCCGAAATGATTCTAATGACGTAAACTTCGTTTCCAAAAACGTCACAAATTCCTTGAGTGTTGGTATTTCTCTCGGATTTTGTAATGACTGAATATACTCATTGTGAGAATCGACGTCTAGTTTTTGGGATAAAAGATGTACGATCAGCGGGTCCCACGTGGATATGTCAACTCCTAACTTTTGAATGGCATGCAGACATTCGTTGGTTGTGTCGTGCAGCCTCTTAATTAATGCGGGACTTTGGGTTTGCATTATTGGTATGCTCAATAAAGTGTTTATATGGGATGTAAAAATAATTTTCTTATTATTATAACGGTGGTTGAGAATTTCCCACGAAACTTGGTAATTTTCTGAGCTAATGCATAAATGCTGAATTAATTTTTCAGCTTCACCCCTTAATTTACTTTTTAGAAACTGAAGTTTTTGAGCGCTAGACAAGGATGGATTATTATGTATGGCCTCTTGAAATAGGTCTTTAAATGAAGTCCACTGTTGGTAGTTGCCGTTGAAGGTTGGTATCTCCATTTGTGGGGTAGATTTTTCTCGATGCGAAACTGACCACATTTTGGTGTTTATGGTTCTTTTAATATTAAAGTAGGACTTCTCATATTTCGCAAATTCCCGGTCATATTCTGGGTAGTCACCGTTCAATTCGCTATCGATTTCCCAATGTAAGGTATCAATAACTCCCCATCTGGACTTTAAAACAGAAAGCGCATCTTCGAACTCCCATTTATCGGAAAGCTTATCAATTTCTACCGTAGCTATAGTCCGAGAAAATGCCTTGAAGTTGCTGGTTTGCTTTCGCAACATATCATCTAACTTACTGTTGGTACCTTCAGATTTTCTTGGTGGCGCCAAGGGAACCACAGGCGGAAGCGGAGCCATCGGCGACGAAATTTGGTCTGATGGCGCTTGTAGTGGTGTTGCTGGTTTCAGGAGCGGAGTAGATGGCTTACTAGTACTAGTACCTTCTTGCCTGTAGCTCTGCATGACTTGCTTCGCCTGACTATAGAACTTTATGGTGCGTTCGTATTCCTTGCCCGTGAAGTAAGGGATGTCTTCTTCGCCGTAATTACGTAACTGTAAATGGTTGTTATGAAACTCTTGCCAGTACGACTCTAAAGTCTCAAGCTTCCTCCTTACGTACTCTGGTGTCTTGCGTTCGTGGCTGTCCTTCTTAAAATTTCTAAGAAGTTGGTCCATGCCCTGCATAATTTGGTTTTGCGTCTCCAATAAAGCCTCCATGGTAATGGTAATAATGGTCAAGAAAGAGTGGTACAAAAAGGAAAGATCTTACTTGTTCGTAAGCTGCAAGCGCTGATGATTTGAGCCTATGGTATAGCTCAAGTCTGGTTGTGGTGACACTTAGCTCTGGTTTCTGGTTGGTGTAGCAATGGACTGGTAACGTCCACCGCACTGGTTACAAATCAGGAACTTCTCAACGAGTCACTGCAATCCGCGTATGGTGCACAGAAGGTCACTGCTCACTATGGTTCACGCGAAATGTCACTTTTTTGAACTCGCGATCGGCCCCGTCGCTCGAAGGACCACTAATGTACGCGCTACACGTACATTAAGAAAAGGGGGTTGGTGAATGTAAAGTCACTGGTTATGGTAAAGTATAAATGTTTATTCTAAACACGCGATAAATATAAAACAATGGTAAACTATGGTAGATTAAAATATAGAGACGTAACTAGGATGGTATGGTGAAGGGATGGTAATGGTATACGCGCGATTGGTATGGTGGTAAGTGTGCGACTAAATTAGTTGAAAAACCTATAATAAGGTTAAACGCCGCGCGGTGCATGAAATGCTTACAGTGCAATACACACGCGCCGGCGGGCGCGGGCGGCGCGCCGAAGTTCAATGTACCTAGCTCGTACAATACAATTAACAATATTAATATACTTTTCAGCCCTTTTTCGTTTTTTTTCCTTTAGGCTCATAAATTGCAAAAATAATCGCGCTTGATGTCAAAACAAAAATCAATCTGACATTTTTAAAATTGCCAACTTCAAATCAGACTATCGGACAGTTTTTCTAGTGTTGCCATTAGTGAATTTGAATTAAAACAATAAATTATGCATGTAAAATATGCATAAGCTAACATTCGGCTAATCCTGACATCCAACGCGACCCCGTGTTGCTCAAAAGAAACAAGAAGAGAAAAAGAAGTACAAAGAGCTCATGAAAAACAAATACTTATTGAAAACTATTTTGCTCTTTGAACTAAATTCTTACAAAACATCACTAATATAATCTTTTCTCTCATTCATTACACAAAAAAAAAAATTAAACTAAAAATTGTTACAGGTACTCTCAGTTGTACCGTCTCACTATTAAAACTAAACATTGTTACATACACTTGTATTTACCCATAGTGGCTATCTCTTAAAATGATTATTAACATCGTTACAGGCACTTTCACCCATAGCGACTCACTCTTAAAACTAAACATCGTTACAGCACTCTCACCCGTAGCGACTCACTCTTAGAACTAACATCGTTACAGGCACTCTCACCTGTAACGACTCACTCTTAAAACTAAACATCGTTACAGGCACTCTCACCCGTAGCGACTCACTCTTAGAACTAACATCGTTGCAGGCACTCTCACCTGTAGCAACTCACTCTTAAAACTAAACACCTTCACAGGCACTCTCACCCGTACCAACTCACTTTAAAAATTATCTCTCGTTACAGGCACTCTCACCTGCAACGACTCACTCTTTCCAATTCTCTGATATGCTTATAAAAATTTACTGGATAGAAGTAGATTCAAGAATCACATTATTTATCTCTGCTTTATGTACCTCATTAATTAACATCATCCATCACCCAACATATTCGTGTTCATATATTCGCTTGTGTTTTTTTTTTTTTTTTTTTTATTTAAAATATTATCACATTTCGATTATTTTTATTTCTTATGTTACGCAATTATTATATAATATAAAATATCATATTCAACAGAAACAATACAACAGTTATGAACATAAAACACAATCAACATCACTCTTTAATTAGCCATAAAGTATCATCTTCAGTTTATTCACTTTTAATCACCATACAATTGAAGAGAAAAACGCAATGAGTACATAAGTAAACTTAAATCTTTGTTCTTCCATAAATTTTGTTAAGCTTACAAAAACACATTATTATTTACTCCGAGTCGCTTGATACCACATCATGATTAAAAACTAACCAGGGGTGAAGTTTGTCAACTGCATAAACTCCTTTATAAGCTTTTGATCCCTCCTTTCTGGTTATAGCAGTATCCTCAATTTCATATCTATCATTACCAATAACTTTTGAAACCCTGTATGGTCCTACAAATTTAGGCAACAATTTTCTACTATGGCCAGACTCCGTGCGAATATCTTTTTCTACTCGAACTAAATCACCTATTTTATACTGCGTAGGTTCTTTACGAGTTTTATCAAAATATATTTTTTGTTTGTCTTGGTCTTTATGTATTTTAGCTTCCGCCTCAATTCGGATTTCGTCGCGATTTAGAAGACTATGCCCTTCAGACACAATAGAGTTCATTAAACTATCAGAATCCCCTGTGACTTGAACACCAAATAGTAGTTCTGACGGAGAACGACCTGTAGCTTTATTTACTGTGTTATTTATGGACCATTGAACTTGAGGTATGGTTATGTCCCACTCATTTTCTGGACGATTGTGATTTGCCGCCGTAAGGGCCTCAATAATGGTTCGGTTATACCTCTCTACCTGCCCGTTCGCTCTGGGAGAGGCAACCGCATTTAACACGTGTTTGATATCTCTTTCATGTATAAAATCTGCAAATTCTTTGCTAGTAAAACTGGTTCCACGATCAGAGATTAGACGCCTAGGTATGCCGAAAAGAGAGAAGTATTCCTTGAAAACTTGAATTGTTGTGCTACTTTTAACATTCTTAACGGGTTTAATAAAAACAAATTTTGTAAAGGAGTCGACTATAACGAGTATGTGACAGTTTTTCTTTTTACTAAGTGGAAACGGACCACAATGGTCAGTATGTAATGTATCAAAGGGTTTGCTTGGTTTTGGTATGGGATGCAAAAGTCCTTCTTTTGGGCCACCTGGCAACTTATTATGAGCGCAATTTAAACAAGAACTGCAGTACTTTTTAATAAACCGCCGCATCTTTTTAAACCAATAAATTTGACTGACTTTACTATATGTTTTATCGAAGCCAAAGTGTCCGGCATTGTCATGATTCATACGAACGATTTGCCACCTTACTGACTTGGGAACTACCCATCTCAAATTCAGGTCACCAGACTTGTTCTTCGACACCCTATATAAACGTCCATTTTTTACAATGAAGTTTTTATGAACTTCGACAACATCTTTAGTGGTTGGATCGTTTAGAATTGCTATTATTCTTTGTATTTCTGAATCCTGTTCCTGCACTGTACGCAACCAAGCATCATCATCTATAGCTAATATGTCTACAACCTCAGTTACTTCTGGTGAGTTTGAATCAACTGGGTTGCGTGAAAGTGCGTCAACATGACTCATTTTATCTCCGCCACGATGTTCGACTACAAAGTCGTATTCCTGCAGCATTATGTACCAACGTGCCACCCTAGGTACTAAATCTCTTTTTGTCATTGTACTTCGAATAGCTGCACAATCAGTGACGACTTTAAAGGTCCTACCTAAAATATATACCCTAAACCGATTCAGTGCACCTATCACTGCCAACGTCTCTAGCTCATACGAATGCAGCTTACTTTCATCAGTGGTCGTTTGACGACTGTAAAATGCTATTGGCTGCAACACACCATTTTTATTTTTTTGTAAGAGTATCGCACCAATCCCTATCTTACTGGCGTCGGTATGGACTTCTAAATCAGCTTGCGGGTCATATAACGCCAAGACCGGTCTAGACGTTAATTTAGATTTTAGTTCTTCAAAGGCACTTATTTGGGGAGCTTCAAAACACCACGGAGCATTTTTCTTGTTGAGTATAGTTAGGGGCTTGGCAATCGTTGAAAAATTTTGGATAAACCTCCTGAAGTAACTGGTAAGGCCGACAAATTGCCGTACTTCATGAACATTTCTTGGCAAAGGAAATTCCGTTACGGCTTTAATTTTTTCAGCACCAGGTCGAATTCCTTGAGAACTAATCTCATAACCTAAATAATTTATTTGAAGTTGAAAGAAAGCGCACTTTTTTAAGTTCAATGTTAAGCCAGCTGATCGCAACAACTGAAAGACTTTTTCAAGTTTCTCTAGTCCTTCTTCAATTGTACTAGAGGTTATTAACAAGTCATCCATATAGGCCATGGCTAAATCTTGATTCACATTACCTTTTAACATAGTATTCATGGTTCGCTGAAAGACACTTGGGGCGTTAGCAAGGCCAAATGGCATTCGCTCAAACTCAAATAAGCCACCTGGTGTGACGAATGCGGTGTACCTTTTACTAGATTCACTCATAGGTACCTGGTAATAACCTGAAGAGAGGTCCAAACTAGTAAAAAACTTACTTCCTCCTAACCTATCCAATTGGTCCTCGATCCGAGGTAAAGGATATTTATCCTTAAGTGTTTTACGGTTTAAAGCCCTAAAGTCTATGCATAGCCTTTTCTCACCATTTTTTTTATTAACCAAGAGAACAGGACTAGCATAATTAGACGTGCTTTCACGAATAATTCCATTCGTCAGTAGTTCTTCAATAATCTTATGTAAATGTTCACGTTCACTATGAGATACGCGATATGGGTTGTATACTATAGGTCTCTCGTCTGTCAATACAATATCCATTTCCGTTAGATTTGTCTTTCCTAACTCACTTAAATTCATAGCGAAACATTCCCTATATTTTTCAAATAAACTTAATAATTTAATATGCTGTTGTTCCGTGACATCTGTTCCTATGTTTACACTTGAAATGGGTAAAGGTTCGAAATCTTTAGTTTCTGTGGTGACACCTATGTACTCAGTGGTAGTTTCCTTAAATTTAAGACCTCTGGCTAATAAACTACCCTTACGTATAGATATTTCACTGTTTGATAAGTTTCTGAATAATAAGAATCCTAGGCCAGCAACACTTTTAAATAAACCAGATAGAACAACATACTCACGATTCGGTATAGAACGAAAACTATCTTGTACGTAAAATTCACCAGTGTACCCGCCCTCAACTAATATATCCACAAAGGTAGTAGTTGTAGGAGAGATAGTCAAATCCTTAACGGCGTAAATCTTAACCTTACTATCATCATCATTTATATCGGGCGAAGGAATGAATAGTAATTCATCTTTAGTTTTATAAAGTACAACATTGGGCTTTTCTGTAAACGACTGACCTACTAAAATCGGCGTTTGTAAATATCGGTCTTCTACTATTAAAACGTCAACTTCAGCACTTACTAATTCTATTTGTAAAACTACTTTAATTTTTCCTAATGGCTTAACCGATGAATTCCCAAACCCTTGTAAAATCGGTAAACTATCGCGAATCCAATTATTACTAACGGATATGTGACTTGCATGAGATTCCTTGATCAACGTACATTTACTACCTAAATCAATGTATCCTTTTAAAATAATGTCATTAATTTTTACATCTTTAAAGTATTTCTCGTTGCCAGTTTCATTACTATTACTAATACACATAACAGCCTTACTTTGTTCTGTAATCTTATTTTTACTTGTATCTTCATTAATAAATGTATTTCTTCTGCGACAGTCTTTTGTATCATGGCCCAACTTAAAACATAGACTACATTTTTTTATCGGTTTATTACATTTCAAACTTATGTGTCCTATTTCATTGCAATTAAAACATCTAATAATATTACTACTATCTGTCAGTCTGTTATTATCTATTACTGCCCTATTGGTCTGCTTAAAGTTTACATTAATATTATTACGATTGCGATTACTACTAGACATTGTATTATTTTCATGCTGAGAAACAGTCCTCAAGTAATTTAAGACTTGTTCCGGTTCATTAAACATACACGCACCCGCGCCCATACGAACAAATTTATCGTCAATCCCATGAATCAAGCAGCCAACCGCTTTGGTACCCACAATTTCACATTTATTTATTAGTGCCATTTTGTCATAATAATAATGTTCCAATGATTGACCAAATTTACAGCGCAACCTTAACATGGATGTCAACAAATCACCATAATTTTCATTAGATGGAAAAGCTAACTTAAGTTTTTGGGTCCATTCAGCCCACGTATACAAGACCGAAGGCAAGCCTTGATACCACTTTTTGGCCAATCCCATTAATTTAGGAAGCGCATAGTGACATATTTGACGATCATTCCAAGAATAAATCTGTGCGCATTCATTGACTTTATTTATCCAATTTTCTATTGTTTGACTGTTGTTACTAGGGTCAAACTCGGGCACTACACTAAAGGCTACTGGGAAATTATTTTGAGCCCAAAAGTTTGGATTGTTCGTGAGCCCTGAACTACAATGCACAACATTGTTTGCATCCTGGATATCACACGTTTTATTCGCATTATGTGATAAAATTTGTTGATTGATTAAAGGAGGTGTTTTAATTTCTTCCCTTTCAACACGTGAGTGGTGTTTCTTAATGTTAGAAGATCTATGTTTGTGACTACATCGCCTTTTATGACGTCGCCTCCTACGCTTGGATGCATGACTATCGCTTGAAGTCGAACTAGAGGTACTACTACTTTCACTCCGATCACGTGGCTTTCTTTTAGATTTCCCCATCGCAAATTATTGTGAAATCAAGAAACTCAGAGCAAACCAATATAAGTGTTGACAACTACAAAATAAAGTTTATCACCTAACTAAAAGGTAAATAATTATTTATGAACTTATACCATCAAATCACTAATAAATTTTGAAAAACACAAGAGCTAATGTTAGCGTTTACATATTAAAGTTTATAACTTACTTAAACTTGAAAAGTTAAAATCGAAAAAAATTCAATAAGTATAGTATTATTAACTAGTGGAAGTTAATAAATTTGTTAAAGTTTCCTTTTACACTCACATTTAGTATTCACACTTTTCTTTCTTATTAGGACGAGATTAATTTTCACAGCTATATCACAAAGACAATAAAATTATATCACAACATGTTATAGTATCCAATGGTACTATAGCAATATTCCTTATCACTACAGCATGGAAAATAGCGACAGAAAAGTCAAAATTATGAAAGTATTATGTACTTACAAAAAATCAAAGGCACGAATAAGTCAGAGAAAATAGTAACAGCAATAAAACTATATGCTATTTGAGCCTCTCGTCGCCTGCCCTTAAGTCTTGGCTCCACACTCTTGCTTTGTTGCATGCCCTGACTTCACCAGTAGCGGTGTGTCTCTTCATTAGTTTTACATCTCAAACATTCATGTCACCAATTTTAATTCTCTAGCATGGAAAAGTTATGTTCACTCTTCATTTCCACATTTAAATGGTAGGTATGACTCCGTATGAGTAAAGTTTTACTTGGAAACTTTGGTCGGAGAGTCAAGTGTAGGTACTCTTGCTACTTTAGCCGTATTTTTATGTAAATAGGTACGTGAAGTTTCACTTTGAGTCTTTCTACGTGTACTTTTGATACTGCTGCCGTAATTTGTGTAGATAAACACCATGAATTTCAAATACAAAACTCTTGACCTTTGTCGGGAAGACCGCAGCATCGGCACGTAGTTTAGTTTTTGACCCACTTGTGAAATATTGAATTAAACAATACTTCAACCATCACACTTTTAATATGGGGAATCATACAATTAACAATATTAATATACTTTTCAGCCCTTTTTCGTTTTTTTTCCTTTAGGCTCATAAATTGCAAAAATAATCGCGCTTGATGTCAAAACAAAAATCAATCTGACATTTTTAAAATTGCCAACTTCAAATCAGACTATCGGACAGTTTTTCTAGTGTTGCCATTAGTGAATTTGAATTAAAACAATAAATTATGCATGTAAAATATGCATAAGCTAACAAAAGGTAGTAACAAACTTTCGCATTTATAATATAAAATACGAATGTCTGTCGTCTAGAATTTGAATAAGCAGCTCATAGAGAGTCCACCTGTTAAATTTAGTTCGATATTATGCGTTGTCCGTGACTACATTTTTTATGTGAACGACCTCGATGCGAAGACAGATTCAGAATGTCAGACGAAATCAGATCAGGTAATAGCGCCTTCAATTTTGCAGGTTTTTTTATCATAACAACCAAACATAATAGCAGCCGGCTTTGTCTAGGTCCTTTGAAGTTGATTTATACTTTATCATGTTTAATTACATCGGAAAATTAAGTATGTACCAATTTTTACTGTTCGGCCTTTAGCAATAGTGTCGATTTTTTACACTGTTATTTTTTAATTTGTATTGTCTACCACACATTTGATTATGACGATGACAATACTTATAATAGCAATTTTTAAGATAATATTAAAACTAGAAAAAAATCGATTCGCCACCAGTCCTTGATTACGTAACTCTGATTCTAACAAATTTCTCGATTGACATCGAAAATTATTTCTTGTCAGTGGTAAGTGGTAACAGAGTACTCTGTTAGCACAGAGTAACCTAATCAGGAGCAGATCATTTTCTTAGGCGGGACTTGAACCCGCGACCTTGGGAAATCCGGTCCAACTGAGCTACAGAGTCACTGGTATGGGATTGCTGATTTTTTTCGAGTATAAACCTACCCTTTCGCTGCAAGCCAGCATTATTTTGAGTGAGGAATCACAGTACGAGGCAAATATCTTGAAATCGGGTGGGGATTGCACAAAACGCGTATTTTAGGTATGCGTAGCGGTGAGGTACGCGGGCGGCGGGAGAGGGGCGCGCGTAATTGGTCGCTCACACAAGTGCACGCACATGCGTGAGCTTACCCCCACTCTGTCGAAAAAGTTTCAAGATGTTTGCCTTGTACTGTACCCGACATTTATATGAGTTAGTTTTTATCCACAGCTTACAAATAACCACTCAAATTAACATAGTACAACTTTCACTTATATTTATATATAAACATCGAAACTGTTTTCATACCGATATCGATATGATTTATCTAGAAAACGATCTAGACCTTTCAAAGGAACCACCGATTCATCGGGGAGCCGTGAGCTTATCATAACTTTGCATCCAGTTTCTTGAATACCAGCATTTTGCTACAGAATTTTATTTCAAAAGGAAAGTTCTAAAAGTATCATAAATTTCAATTCAAGTTTTTAATTCAAGATCAGCTGAGGTGTATCATTTATGATGAACATAATCAAAATTTTAAAACGAAAGTTACTGATTTATTATTATATAAATAACTACATGGTCGCTCGTGACTTCATCCGCAAAGACTCTGGGGAACCTTTGACTAACCTTTGAATAGGATAAAAGTGGCTTTAATCCAGGTCCTAATCTGTCTACTGACCTCTTGATCGAACACTGACCTATCCAAATTCGTCCACTTGTTTAGGCGTGAAGTGGTAACAAACAGACAAACACAAACTTTCGCATAATGTATAATATTAGTAGGATGGATGATTATATTTCACGATCTTTTTTACATTACTTTAGTAAAACTAAAAAGTACAAAATTGTTCAAAACTAGAATATTTTACTGCCCAAAATGCACCAGTGTTCTTCGATCACCTTCGATCTTCGGAATAATGCAAAAGTAGGTTTGAAACCATAAAATCCTCCTTTACTTTTATAATATTTTTTAATTTTTAATTTTCCTTACTTTTTTTGTTACGTAATATTGATTTGACAAGTGGAAGTCAAGAGGTTATGTTTAGGATTTACAATAATTTCTTAAGGAAAATATCAAAATGTCCAAGAAAGGCACTTCAGAAGCTGCTAAAAGCATGATAGTGTTGAATGTGGATCCTACGGAATGTCCTTTCAGAGAATTTCGAGACAACGAACTACAACCAGAGTTCTGGGGACTGGTATGTGATAAATTCCATTTGGTAGGCTGGTTGAAGATCGCTGTAATTATCATTATAGTATCAGCCGTACAACACTAGCTGCTGGGTTTAGGCCTCCCCCAAGGATCTCCACGACGATCGGTCCTGCGCTGCCCGCATCCAGCGGCTTCCCGCGACCTTCACCAGATCGTCGGTCCACCTTTGCGGGGGCCTACCCACGGAGCGTCGTCCGGTGCGCGGTCGCCATACCAGAACTTTTCCGCCCCAACGTCTAACGGTTCTTCTCGCTATGTGTCCCGCCCACTGCCACTTTAACTGAGTAATCCTTCGAACGGTGTCGGTTACTTTGGAAGATCGCAGTTTTGGGATATTTTTATCGTAAAACGCTGCTGCTTGCTTTCTTGCGCTCTGAGGTGTACACTAAGCAGTTCACAATGTAATAACTTCGAAGCTTCGTAGTAGTATATTTAAGATACCCCCAAGTGTAAAGGGTTAGAGATATTTTAATCTGCCTACCGTACTCTTACCCTATTATATTACCTAAAAATAAAATATGGTATAAGATAAGCTGGCTAAAAGAAGTTAGTAACTTATATTATTAAAAATTGTTTAAAAAACAAAAAACCGACTTCAAAAAACCTGCCTCTAAAAAAAGGAAGAAATAATATACAAATCATTAGATACGCATTATCATTGTTATAATAAAACACGTCTATTAAATTTTTAAACTTTTTAAATTTTATGCATTCACAATGCTATTTTTATATTAAGATTATTATTATAATTGAAAAATATTAGAAAAAATCGACTCACCCGTAGCAGCTCAGACGGGACTCGAACCCGCACCCTTAGGATTCCGGCCCAATGCACTAACCAATTATGCTACCGAGTCGCTAGCGAGCTTGGCGAAATTTTCTAATACTTTTCACGTTTTTACGCTGTAGGCCAGCGCCATCTCATCAATGTGAAGAGAATTACTTCGACATTCGAAAGCAACACCTTTACAGGTGCTAGACAAATCGATTAAGATGAAATAGCCATATAATTTTTAAACTTTTTAAATTTTATGCATTCACAATGCTATTTTTATATTAAGATTATTATTATAATTGAAAAATATTATATATTATCGGTAGCATAATTGGTTAGTGCATTGGGCCGGAATCCTAAGGGTGCGGGTTCGAGTCCCGTCTGAGCTGCTACGGGTGAGTCGATTTTTTCTAATATTTTTCAATTATAATAATAATCTTAATATAAAAATAGCATTGTGAATGCATAAAATTTAAAAAGTTTAAAAATTATATGGCTATTTCATCTTAATCGATTTGTCTAGCACCTGTAAAGGTGTTGCTTTCGAATGTCGAAGTAATTCTCTTCACATTGATGAGATGGCGCTGGCCTACAGCGTAAAAACGTGAAAAGTATTAGAAAATTTCGCCAAGCTCGCTAGCGACTCGGTAGCATAATTGGTTAGTGCATTGGGCCGGAATCCTAAGGGTGCGGGTTCGAGTCCCGTCTGAGCTGCTACGGGTGAGTCGATTTTTTCTAATATTTTTCAATTATAATAATACGTCTATTAAAGTCGGGTGGGGCTGGAGAACATCTTCCTTTTTATTCTAAAAGCCCCACCCGACTTCAATTGACGTGTTTTATTATAACAATGATAATGCGTATCTAATGATTTGTATATTATTTCTTCCTTTTTTTAGAGGCAGGTTTTTTGAAGTCGGTTTTTTGTTTTTTAAACAATTTTTTTATTTTTTTATTTTTAGTGTAAGTACCTTCTGCATTAGGTAGTGTAGGTATATTATTTAGGTAGAAAAATCGGCTCAGCCAAACGTGAGATAATCGCGGAGAAACATACATACAAACTAAAACTTACCTCCTTTTTTTGAAGTCGGTTAAAAAGACTACACAACGGTATCCCTTCCCCAACAAAAAAAATCATCTAATTCGGTTCATAAATAACAAAGTTGTCAAGTTAGTTAATTTAATATCATAGTATTTTCAGGATTACTTGTAAGCTACTGAACCGATTTGAAAAAAAATTAAATGGGACCATCTCGCAAGTAAACTCAATCGAACAAAAAAAAATTATCGAAATCGATTCATAAATGTCGAAGATACGCGCGAACAACGATAAAAAAAAAAAAAAAAAAAAAAAAAAAAAAAAAAAAAACATACAATCGAATTGAGAACCTCCTCCTTTTGATGAAGTCGGTTAAAAATTATGCCACTTCTCTGCCTTTATATTTTTGAAGTAGCAAAATTTGTTAAGCACAAAATATGTATTATTTCAGCCAAGCCAACGATGTGTACCCGCGTAATACCAGAAACTCGTGTAGATTGGTTTCTGCAACGATTCCAAGAAGTGCGCGTTTCCGCAAAAATTGCTACTGGATGTGCATAAAATAATAATATACCGGACAATATAAAAGATTTGACAATTAATAGATTTAAAGGAGCATTATACAACTGGCTAATGGAAAAATGATTTTATTCTGTTAAGGACTATTTAAATTTTAACTCAATATTGATTTATTAATTTGACTTATCATATTTTATTTTAAATTTTATTGACATTCTATAAATTGTAAGTGTAATTGTATGTATAATTGATATGGTTTAAAAAAATTATAAATTTTAATTCATTTTTTTTACAATTTTTGCATGCTAATTTGTAAATGGCTGAATAAGCTGAACTAAATTATTATGACCATCTTAAGTGTAACCTAATTCAAATGCAAATAAACTTTCATTCATTCATTCATACGTCGTTGCACACGTTGCTGACGTCACTGGCCCTAAGCTAACATTGTATAACGAAACGCGTCTAATTCGCACGTAGCTCTGGCTGGACAGAAACCATCATTGAAACCTCTGTTATACTTTATTTATAACATGCCACTGTCACTCTTTGCCTTAGCCTTATGTCCTTTAATTTGACACAGTACTAAAGTGCTCAACATTTCGTGGGCCGATATACTGTAGGTCTACCTAACAAAAACTTTTTGATAAATTCAAAATACCTTGCATTTTCTCCGCAAAACGCCTTCGTCTGTTGACCTCGCGTTCATCAGCGGTGACACTGACATTGGTGACTTTAGCAGCGCCATCGAGAGTCAACCTTTGAAGCTCCTCGGCAGCAAAAGCTGTTGCCTGCTCTATGGGCCCTGGTTCTTCATCTATGGCAGCTTCTTCCGCAGGTTGCTCCGCTCTATTTCATAAATTTACATGTAAAATCTAGGTTTCAGCTAAAATGACTTAGTATAGTTAGTAAAGCTTAGTACTATTATATATTCTGTGGTAAAGCCCTTTTCTGAGATCTGTTGAGAAACTGTACCTACCTAGATACAGTTTCTGAACAGGCGAAGATTGAATTACGTAGGAACGATAGCAGCTGAACGCTTTAGTTTTCTACTACACCAAGCACAGAGCGCCATACTGTAGGGTTTTCTGTCTATGTTAATACCCTATCCCGTAGGTAGTGTACCTACCTACAACAGCAATATTTACCTCAGTGACCTACAGTACTTAAATAACTACCCTATATTTACGATATGACGACCTCCGTAGTCGAATGGTTTTGCACACCGTAGGGTTATTCACGCGATTGTCGGAAATCTACTCGAAAGCATTCGATTCGAATCCGTATCCTCCGATATTACAAAAATATAGCTATTTACAAATACATTCGACTGGCATTCGATTCACTTTCTGACGCGAAAGCGCAATGCATTTACAAAGTTTGGTAGCTATAAGGTAGAAAATAAGATCGAAGACTATAGACTTTCCGATTCGATTCGGAAAGTTGGTTTCCGACAATCGTAAATAACCCCCCAGTTTCCAAGGCGTCACCATCTCTTAAGGTCCCGGGTTCGATCCTCGGCTGGGTAAATGTATAAAATGAACTTTTTTATATTGTCTCAAGTCTGGGTGTTTGTGATACCCCTTGTGTCTGATTTCCATAACACAAGTGCTTTAGCTACTTTGGAATCGGAGCAATATTATGTGATGTTGTCAAATATTTATTTATAAAAGTAGTCGGTAGGTAGATAGATATAGTACATTACTGCAGCGGCACGCAAGACAGGCATTGAAGGACGAACGTGAAAATGTGGGCCGAGGCGAAGCCGAGGCACACATACGTGAGTCCATCAATGCCTAGTTGCGGCCAAGGCTTGTATAGTACTTTTCTCAAATAATGCGCGGAAATTCAAACCAAGAAGGTTTTTTTAACTTTTAATTTTTATTTAAAATTAAAGCAAAAAATTGAAAAAAGAAGAAAGGAGCCAGTTTCTTTATTTTTTTGGAATGTGCACATCAAGGCCTTTCATTTGATAAATTGATACCCATGTTGAAAAAAATTTTTTTTTCCAGTTTTTTCGTTTTTTATTTTTTTTCCAGTTTTTTGGAATGTACTCATCAAGGCCTTTCATTTGATACCCATATACCTAATATTAAAAAAAAGTTTTTTTTTTCTTTTTTTTTTTTCGTTTTTTTTTCATTTTTTGGTATGTGCTCATCAAGACCTTTCATTTGATACCCATAACCTAGGTATTAAAAAAAAGTTTTTTTTGTTTTTTTTTTTGTTTTTTTTTCATATTTTTGGAATGTGCTCATCAAGACCTTTCATTTGATACCCATATACCTAGGTATTAAAAAAAAAGTTTTTTTTTCATATTTTTGGAATGTACTCATCAAGACCTTTCATTTGATACCCATATACCTAGGTATTAAAAAAAAAGTTTTTTTTTTTTTTTTGGTTTTTTTCATATTTTTGGAATGTGCTCATCAAGACCTTTCATTTGATACCCATATACCTAGGTATTAAAAAAAAGGTTTTTTTTCTTTTTTTTTTCCTTTTTTTCATAATTTTGGAATGTGCTCATCAAGGCCTTTCATTTGATACCCATATACCTAATATTAAAAAAAAAAAAATTGAATTGTGCTCGCTCATCAAGACCTTTCATTTGATACCCATTATTCGTGATTCATTAAAAAGTTCGCTCCATTTCTGAATTACACGTGCGTAATGAGTTTTAATAGAAACATTGCCGGTCAGACGCCGGCGATTTTTGTATGAAAATCCATTATTACACGTTAGTAATGGATTCTCATAAGATTGCCGGCGCGGTTTAGGTCAGTCCGTAAACTCCGATTTAGCACGAAGAAGGTTGTCAAAATAATGATCGAATTTCCAAGCATGTTTGAGAAAATGTTATTCCTAATTAAGGACCGGAACCACTTACCGTTAACCCGGCGAGCATGTGGTGGGGTGTGACATGCCCATGCTTTGCGCGAAGCCGTGTATTTTTCAAATTTGCCCCTCAATTGTTTTGTTGCTTCGAGTAGCTCAAGTAGCTGGAGCCAATGTACTCCGCGGGGGGAGGGAGAGTGGCGTGAACGCAGTGTCGCGTCAACCGGCGCAGGAGCTACACGCGTGTAAACGTTCGTGGGGTGCGTCAAACCCCGCCACATGCTCCGTGTTAGTTTTAACATATAACTACCTATAAATGCCAATTTATTAAACCAAGACTTAAGAATTTATTCGTATTTTGAAATATGGTTTATATTTAGTGTATAAAATAAAAAACAGTGTATATTTATATACTTTTATTGTATTATTTATCAAAAATACAAAAGCTAAAATCAACTAATTCTTTTAAAAAAATATGTTATTGAGGGTCTGATATTCTTTAAGTTTTTAAAGTTGTTTTTATATTTTTTTTTAAGAATTAGTTGATTTTAGTTCCCTTTTCAGAAGTTCCTTTTTTTGTAAATGTTATATTTTAGTATTTTTGATAAATAATACAATAAAAGTAATAATAGTATAATAAAAGTATATAATACACTAAATATAAACCATATTTCAAAATACGAATAAATTCTTAAGTCTTGGTTTAATAAATTGGCATTTATAGGTAGTTATATATGTTGGGGTTTGGCAAACCCCACCACATGCTCGGTGTAACTTTTTTCACCACATGCTCGCCGGGTTAAAGGGGTTTTTGATTGGGTATTTCGTAGACTTGTTTTCAAAAACCCTATCAATACGGTAACCCTATCAATACGGTAATAACCCTATCGAAAGGGTAACCCCAGTAAGCACATACCGAATCCGAAAACCCAATCGGGGAAACTCTGTTAAGGCTTTATGAAGGGGTTTTAAAACGTGTTCAAGCAATTTATACCTAATCCCAGCTGCGTCGAAGGACCGGAACTGCTTACCGTTAACGGGGTTTTGATTGGGTATTTCATGAACCGCTTACCGTTAAAAGGGTTTATGATTGGGTATTTCATAGACATAGACTTGTTTTCAAAAACCCTATCAATACGGTAAGCATATCGTCGACTAACCCTATCATTTGGTAAGCTTTCTAATAGGGTTTCCCTAACAATTGGCGTAACCAAAAAAAGGGTTTTCCGGTCCCTGTTCCAAATAGGTCATAATAACACCAATGGCTACCGCAAATACCGCAATCAATAGTGATAGGTGGTACTCACCTTTTTATAGCTTCCTTCCTACGTTTGATACGCAAAGCTCTGCCGGCCTTTCTCTCGCCAGGATCTTGTGAAGTAACTTGTGGTTCTTTCGGCGCCAAAACATCTTCCTCCTCCTCGTCGTAACCTCCAAATGCACCAGCCATTATCACTCACTCAATATTATCATAGGTACATTATTGAGAAACATTGTACATGCATTGTAGTACTATTCCCGAAAATTGGATAAACAAGCAAAAACCGTTGCCTTAGTAACTGTTACCAAGGACCATAAACAAGGAATGACATTATTTGCATTACCACAGAATGGTAAAATATTATTACCACAGATACAGCTCGCGCAATATAACTTGACCCAATTTTTAGTACCATGTGACCTGCGCACTAAGGTTTTGAACTGAAAATTGCTACTGCGCCAATCCTCATTGTCTATGGTTTGGTTCAAGTTATGTTGCGCGAGCTGTAGTAAAATCAAGAATCTTATATTAATATTCTATTACGCGTAAAATATTACTTTACCTTGGTACTCTTTTTCTATGGTAATGGCTTGGTAAGTCAGCAGCGGCGCCCTTGCTCGTCGTAGACTTAGTTCACCGTACCAACAGTGGGTAGGTACTTTAGGCAAGAAGTATATAGTATACCCAACGAAGCCGAGGTCTACGTATTCTGCCCATCATTAGGACCATTGCTGGGAAACGATTTTAATTTTTTAGTGTTAAAAAGCATTACATACATTACCACACAGAATGTAAACGCGTACAAACAAAAGACCGCGCTTGCGAGTGAATGCTACTACACAGCTGCGTGCGGCCGAGTTGATAGGCAACGATTTATGTGCGTGCTCATGAAATACATTTTTGCTGAGTAATGACGTTTTGAAGTCATTGTTTGTTACTATAATACATATTTGATAGTTTCTGTAGACAAAAATTAGTAAATTACGAATAAAATAAGATTTCATAAAAAAAAATGACTGACCTTCAATAACTTCGTAGCTATTGGTTTCCCAGGTATAGTCTAAAAGACAAAAATGATCCTGATGATGGGCAGAATGCGTGTTGAATGTCTTGTTACACCCGTTAGATAAGTCACAAAATGTTCAACCTTAATGACTTCAAGATCAGAATCAATTGAGGAAATTGTCATTGTGTTAACCATGATCAAGCACATGGCAGCCAAGCCAATACATATACAATCCGATTAAATTGACAATAGACAGTGTGAGTGATCTACTGCAACTTCACTCCTGCCCGTGTTGCGCCAAAGGGGCGTGCAATGCATAATGTGTTTGTGGTTTTTATTTTGTCACAATAAAAAAAAATAAAAAAATATTACTTCCAATTCCACAGGTGTATACTCTAGCATTCTCAGCTCTACTTGAATTGGATAAGGTTGATATAACTAATCATATTTTGGGATTTTGGATAAGAATGAAAACTCAAAAAGTTTATGGATTTCTTTTACTTAAAGATTACTTATGCTGTTAAGAATGATACCATCGTATTTCAGCTGGAACCACTTCACGACTTTTTGCTGTTAAGAATGATACCATCGTATTTCTGTTGGAACCACTTCATGGCATCTTCCTTTGTCAAACGGTGTGGGAATCCCACCTTGCCAGTTTTGCGTCTTCTGTGGGCTACATTGAAACCTGTAACAAAACAATAATAAGCTTAGAAAGTTCATATTTTATTATTATCATTATTATTGACATGCAAGCAGTTGAGACAACTGATAAAAGTGCCCTGTATCCAGTTATACCATGGGTTGAGTTTATCTTTCATCAGTTTTTAAATATTTGTCCAAGCTATTCATAAACTGATTCGTATTCTGGGCAGATATCACTTCTTTTGGCAACTTGTTCCAAGCTTCAACTAATTATTTAAAAAAAAATGTTTATGTGGATTGTTTCCTGGGGCCTATGGCATAACAAATTACAAGCTAATAATATTAGTGAATTTCTATGGAAAATCACTAATCATATTAGCTTGTATTTTCTTATGCAATAGGCCCCTGATAGTGCCTTTGATAATTTGAGATGATGGCCTCTCTTAGGTTTATGTTTCGTGAGTACTGGAATAGTATTTTTATAACACTTGATTGCGTATCTTCAACCACTCTAGTCCAGAGTGCAGGAGTTTTTATTTGAAATCATAGCTCATAAGATTTCAAGTGCAAAGATAATTGAATATGACAGAAAATGATAACAGAAAATGGTGGTTTGTTTACTTAGGTAAAAATAATAATTGAATAAGGATAATAATGTAGAACTAAAAGACATTTCTGTCAGTGTTGTAATGTTTTTAAACACATTTTTTTATTTGATGTAGGGTGTAGCCTATTAGCCATGTCTCATTAGGTACAGTCAGCAAAGTTATGACCTTAACAGTTTGAAAATAAATTGCTTGCAAGGATGGAATTAAAAGTTCGTCTTTACCTGCCTCCATTGTTTTATACAAAATATGCTTTTGCAACTTAGGGGTAAATGCCTACTCAATCTAGAAATTAACCATAAGGTGTTCAGCTCATAGTTTTGCTGACAGTACCTAATGAAAGATAATGGTAATTATTTCCTAAAATCCCTAAACAATGTAACTTAACTCAATTCAAATTGATGACTTTAACTGTACAATTCATTAGTATGAGTTAAGTAAAATACTATTGCACATTCTTTACAGAGCGAAGATATAAATTGCTACGCACTTGAACAAAATGTGCCAATTTGTTTATATTGGGTTTAATATTTATTAAATTGTAGGCAAGGTGAAGGTGGTTTGCAGAAAACAGACTACCACTTAATTATACAGAAATATATGACATACTAACCTGGCCTGCCAAGTACAACGTAGAAGTCAAGACCATAGATACCAATGGAAGGGTCATACTTAATACCCAAATCAATGTGTTCCTGGATACCAAAGCCAAAGTTTCCAGTGGCCGAGAAATTGTCACGTCTCAACTCATATTCTCTGACCTGTAAGATACATTGAAAATTATTAAAAGGTGCAAAACATAAAGGCATGCCTAGCCGTGGGCATTGGCAGAAATAATTGGATTAGTGCCATCCCACAGAATAAACAATTCTTCAAAACACTTCCTTGTAAAGCAGGTTTTAACGCATAATTTGCATTTCCATGTTTTTATTTATCCCATCATGAAAAACATCACAATGTAATGTTTACCCTGAGATTCCCAAGGGGTGCAGGGTCCCCCCCTGCCGGTGCCCATGTGCCTAGCAATGACAAAGGTAAATAATAAAATTTACCTTTAGACCTCTCTCAAGGATCTCTTCAGCCTTAGCACCACGTACTGTGCAGTGGACTGCAATCTTTTCATTACGACGAATCCCGAAGGAACGCACAGTATAACGAGCTTTCGAGAAAACTGGTTGCTGGCCTGTCAGTTGTTCCAACACCTAGAAGAGATTATTACATAAATTCGACTTTTTGTTTTGGAAAGACATTCTAGTCAAGAGACAGTATGTGAGGCAGTATGTGCCGGTACGAGTCATGAGCTGTGAGAGGAATACTGAGCATGTTTACAGTCGCCCTGCACTACGTTCCCCACCAATGAGACTTAAAAATTACTTCTGGGCATTTAATGACACCGCTCGAGATACGTACTGAGGCCTGTACAACAAATAATAATAAAAATGTTATTTCTGCGAGTATTCTGAACAGTAAGAAAATAGTGTCCAGAAGTTGCAAATGAGAAATTATAATCTGGCATGAAATTACAAAGAATCACTACATTTATGTGTGACTCTTGAACAAATCATGCATATATCTTAAAGTTGACCCTGTTAATGTGTTTAAGTGCATACAACCCGGTCAAGTTGAAATGAACTTGAAATGAAAGCGACCCCTCTCCATTTCTCCTTGCCTCATGCCACCGACGTAATTTTTTAAAAATTTTGATAGATTAGCGTTTTATTATCGCTGACAAGTGTGCTAACGCTACTGGCATGACGACGGTGGCGTGAGGCAAGGAGAAAACGAAAGGGGTCGCTTTCGCTTCAGGGGCCAAGTTACCTTGTCCGGATACTTGGAGTTAGATTAGTTAGAAAGAGTATTAAAAAAACCTTAGCGGCACGGGTCAGCCTGTCTCCGGATTCACCGACACAAATGTTTAGACATAATTTCCTGATGTGCAGGTTTCTCATAACATTTTTAGAATTGTCTTTAGGAGGCTTCTTCTCCTTCTTGTCTTTCTTCGCAGGCGGTGGTACTCGCTGAAAGATATCAATAATCTTATGAATTCACGCGTTAAGACTAAAAACAAGGAAAATAAGCTTTGAGGTTATGCCGAATAATAAACATTAGGAACCAAAGATTTCAAGAAAATCTAACTAAAAACTAGATGGACAAGGGCTACTAAAACACAATTCGTGAAGAAATCTCGTAATTCCACACAATTTTCACTGATTCGTTTAGATGTTCTTCAAGATAATAAGTAAAGAACCTACCGCCATGATCACAATTTTCACTCAAAAGAAAATTGACAACGTCAAAAAGACTTGACAATACTTGACTTGTCATTGGGTGATTGGGTGCATTCCAATTTCCAACAGACAATCGCACACTGAGGCGCGTTCCAAACCTACACTCCGAGTGCAACCTATCTACAACCGAACGCTCTAATGGCATTGGCGTATAGTTTGCAGACTCACCATGGAATTAGAAGGTTTTGATTATGTCAAAAAATTGTTAGTAAATAGTGAGAAATAGTGAACCATAGCATATAAATAGTGATACTATGGTTTCGAAGATATTTGAGTATCTTGGTGAGGCTGCTATCTTGACGTCAAGCTAGCAGACACATTAAGAAATACAGTTCGTATCAATATGATTTATATGCCGAAAAATTGTTAGGAAAATAGTGATAGTATACGCAAATTTTCAATAATATTGCTTCAATACAAGCCGAGATATTACGGTCTCAAAGTGGGCTGCTAACTTGACGTTTCTGTCGATGGCGATTCCAGAGAAACGGGTACAAGTTTTAAACAAATAAATATATCAATAAATTGTTAGTGAAATAGTGATTCTTACGATATAAACAAAAAAAGAATTCTTTATTGCTATTTTCCAAAAATCGAATGTGAACTTCTACATAATACTCTGAATATAGGCTGTTGATCAATATTGAACTTTGCTCCACAGTAATAAGGTTTAAACTTGATTGCAATCATGAGGTGAGTACTGTCAAGCAAAAAAGTGAAATTTATATTTTATGACTGTGTCAATAACTAGTCATGTCCTCGGTTGATATTGATTTGGTATAAAATATACTTTTCTACCTACTTTTTTTTCATTAAATCTCATTAAAAAAAATTTCATTGTGTCAATACTCTAGGTCTAGGTAGGTACACTCTCAGTTAATTTTTTGATTTCTCTGGAATCGCCATCGACAGAAACGTCAAGTTAGCAGCCCACTTTGAGACCGTAATATCTCGGCTTGTATTGAAGCAATATTATTGAAAATTTGCGTATACTATCACTATTTTCCTAACAATTTTTCGGCATATAAATCATATTGATACGAACTGTATTTCTTAATGTGTCTGCTAGCTTGACGTCAAGATAGCAGCCTCACCAAGATACTCAAATATCTTCGAAACCATAGTATCACTATTTATATGCTATGGTTCACTATTTCTCACTATTTACTAACAATTTTTTGACATAATCAAAACCTTCTAATTCCATGGTGAGTCTGCAAACTATACGCCAATCTAATGGCGTTCCAAACATTTGAGCGTGACGTTCGGTTGACACAACCGTGTCGTTCCAAACGTCAGAGCGTTGCAACCAAACAACCATCAAAAATGATGGTTGTAAAACGCTCTGACGTTTGTCTATAGAAAAAATGTCAATGTCATTTGACATTATTTTGTATTTTTGATGTTTTTATGTAATTTTTAAAATAATCATGGTAGATCGTCAAAAAACAGATTTTATTTGATTTAGTATAAAGAAAAGTTTAAATTATTATTATTATTATTAATTGACAGACAAGCAGTTGAGACAACTGATAAGAGCCTGTATCCAGATATATCATGAGTCGAGTTTATCTATCATTGGTTTTTAAATATTTGTCCAATCTATTCTTAAACTGATTCGTATTCTGTGCAGATATCACTTCTTCTGGCAACTTGAAGCACTATAAGAACTATAAGAGCTCATAGTAAGGCCCTGGACTCGCCATAAATACGGCGTGTTAACACATATGGCGTCAGAAAGATGTGCCCGTGCCTTAACCGTCTTAGTAACGCCATCTATAGAGTCTACAGGGGCCTTACTATGAGCTCTTACAGCAGGGCTTATATTGAACTGTCTTACTTTTTCGTACTATGACCTCAACGGTTAGTATGAAAGCAGGCCATAAGCCCCCTGATGGTAAGCCTCCTGGGGGCTTACCATCAGCAAATAAGAAACCGTTCAGTTCAAAAGCAGGCCTTAAACAAAACTGCGTAAGGCCAGCTTTCATACTAACCGTTGAGGTCATAGTACGAAAAAGTAAGGCAGTTCAATATAAGCCCTGCTATAAGAGCTCATAGTAAGGCCCCAGCAAATAAGAAACCGTTCAGTTCAGAAGCAGGCCTTAAACAGGACTGCTTAAGGCCTGCTTTCATACTAACCGTTGAGGTCATAGTACGAAATAGTAATGCAGTTCAATATAAGCCCTGCTATAAGAGCTCATAGTAAGGCCCCATTTTTTGTCATTTTGAAAAACCCTCTTACATTAATGTACTCTATGGCGATCGATAACTCAGCGGCGTGCCTGTCGGAACTCGGAATGCACCCATTGGCAGCAGACCATATACATAATCAACCTATGCGCCGTCCCCAAAGTACCCGCTTAAACGCGGTCACAAGCATGGCTTGTCAAGTACGTACATTTTTCGGCTAGGCACATTTATTTATTACATTGCATTTACCATTTGGGGGCGTGGCCTACTTTTGATTGGCCACGGTAATCTATCTATTCTGTGGTGCTTGTCAAGCATCGCTCCTAGACGATCAAAATGTGATTGCCAAGCAATGCAATGTAAATGATTGACAAGCAATTTTGATCGTTTAGGGGGTCCAATAGACTAGCAAGTTCCCTTGAGGTAACAGGGGCCTTACTATGAGCTCTTATAGCAGGACTTATATTGAACGGCCTTACTTTTTCGTACTATGACCTCAACGGTTAGTATGAAAGCTGGCCTTAAACAGTCCTGTTTAAGGCCTGCTTTTGAACTGAACGGTTTATTATTTGCTGATGGTAAGCCCCCTGCTTGCAGAATCGAAGCTTGAAGAAGTCAACTTCTGCAAGTTTTATTGCTAGTCTAAAGGTCTCTACTAGACTAATAGACCCAATACGATCAAAATTGCTTGTCAATCATTTACATTGCATTGCTTGTCAATCACATTTTGATCGTCTAGGAGCGATGCTTGACAAGCACCACAGAATAGATAGATTACCGTGGCCAATCAAAAGTAGGCCACGCCCCCAAATGGTAAATGCAATGTAAATGATTGACAAGAAATGCTTGATCGTCTAGGGGCACCATAAGGCACATTTGTTTGACGCCGCGTGTTAACACGCCGTCAGATAACATCGGTTTTCATAGTAAATGTATGCACTCTAGCTAGAGTCACACTTAACTTTTACCCAAGGAAATTATAAGTACTTCGTACAACGAAGTACATAATTTCCTTGCTTATAACATGTCTATAAAATACGGCGTGTTAACATGTGGCGTCAGACAGATGTGCCCATAGACTAATATGTGTATCACATTATGGACCCCCTAAACGATCAAAATTGCTTGTCAATCATTTAAATTGCATTGCTTGTCAATCACATTTTGATCGTCTAGGAGCGATGCTTGACAAGCACCACAAAATAGATAGATTACCGTGGCCAATTAAAAGTAGGCCACGCCCCCAAATGGTAAATGCAATGTAAATGATTGACAAGAAATGCTTGATCGTAGGGCCTGCATTAACCTAACCCTCGTGTGTTGCTTTAGATTGTACAGCTGGGGCCTTACTATGAGCTCTTAGAGCAGGACTTATATTGAACGGCATTACTTTTTCGTACCATGATCTCAACGGTTAGTATGAAAGCAGGCCTTAAGCAGTCTTTTTTACGGCCTGCTTTTGAACTGATGGTTTCTTATTTGCTGATGGTAAGCCTCCTGTAATATTGTATAGTGTAGAAAACTAGCTTGTTGTTTCGTACTAATAGATGGCGTTGCACGCTTGCAAACTACGTTTTGCTTTCGGACGCTAACTAATTATTAAAACGTAGTTTTTTTTGCATTCTCTTTGGCTACTATGCACATGCATTAAGCAATAATTTGGCCGGCAGAATATAAAAAAGTGACCGTCATCCCAGGACTGTCACCTTTTTCTTTAGTGTGTATAATCACAGAGAAAGCAATACTATACGTTGTATAATTTTAAATTAACTTTTAACAAAAGATACATTTTCCTGTAATTATGACGATAATAAACCGTCATGACATTGATGACAGTACAATGATATTGTGACAGTATACATTCCAATACCCCATAGATGCAATACCCTCATTCATAATCATAATATTAATTTTTAGTTTATAAATGACAACTTGACATCCTAATTCCTAACGACCACCACCGACCGCACTGAGTGTTGGGTAACAGAGAGACATAAGTAAAGTAGGTACCTAGTCATTTAAAAATGTCGAATACCCAAAAAACTAGTAAGGGAATGCCTTCAAAGAGATACAAAAGATTTTTTTGCAAAACTTGTGAAATTTATAACAATTCATTGAGCCAATTTATTCAGCACAATGATGGTTTCCGTCACAAGCAAAAGGTGTTACTATTAGGTCAAACACCCAAAAAGCTAGATAATCATTCTGATCCACACGAGTTTGAGCTTTCAGTCTATGTTTCAGCTTTTATCATAGTTTTCATAACAACTTATGTTTTTTGTTACGTAACTGTCATGTTTTCTAATTGATAGTGTAATAATTTATCAGTATAAAATCAATTTTACGGCTCCTTAAATTTCGCGCCATAATTTTAATTGGTGGAGAGGTCGTTCCCAAGCGGTCACGGCTTCTATGCGCACGAACGAACGCGCAGAACAATGAGGTAGCAGCCATTTTATGTCGGTGTATAAGAAAAACATAATTCGAATGGCCAATCTTAACAAAATTGTGTAATTAGTGTTATAATTTATGTGTTTCTGTATATGCAACTATAAATAGGTGTTCCGTTACTAATGTGAGTAAAAACGAAGTTTTGTTATACATATCTACCGCTATAATAACATAAGCTCAATGAAACAAGATTTTGCATAGAAAAGATATAATAATAAATTTATACCTCGTTCCATCCATTTATTATACATCCGAAAGGTCGTTGTATTTTCAATTAACAAAACCAGAACCTTTTAATAGCGGGAGCTATTATTGTTTACAGACAATAACGTCATAATTGCAAAGTGCATTTTGTTTAGGACCGATGTGACATAACTTTCACTAAAATTAAATGAGTAGGTACTATTATTTAAGCAACAAAAAAATATTATGTTTACATTAGAGTAGGTAGTAGTGGTCACTAAATTACTTGTCACTTTATCACATTAAAACCGGCGTCGCGCAGCCTCGGCCTGAAAGTTGGGGACAAAATTCAATAACGAATTGGCCATTTTATTGATGGCCGGGGGGAGTCTGGGTGGAGACAGTAGGTGAGCTTCCGCCATTTAACATTTTGTTTGAGATTTTATTACTTTCAGTTTTTGTTTACACTATCAATTGATTACTCTAACGATATGTAGAATCAGTAATTACCGCAAGATAACATTAACGCTTCTCAATGTGTTAAATGTATGTATTTACTTGTAGGTAGGTACGTTGTATGTTTGAATAATGATGTAGATACATTCAGTGAATACTTAGTAATGCCTGTAGTCTGTAAGTACTTATTGGTACATTAGCACTCAACTGCCATGATAAGTTGTAGAGGTTTGAGACCTACTTGATAAATTTAAGTTATTATTCAGTCAATGGTGTGTGCCAAGTGCAAAATACAATTTAATATCAACTGCTTACTGCTTATATTTTTTTTCTTTGTATATCTATCCAAATTCATTTGTTAAAAATAAATAAGTATTTTATTACTTATGTCATTATTAAATTGTTTTCATTGTGTTATCCCTCTTATTGATTGTTTAATTATGTGCACATTTACCTAATACTTCAATAAACACTTTTTTGTTTTCCCTTACAATGCATTTTATTTTCTTATTATTTTTTTCCTTTTAAAAGCTTTGCTTATTAAATTGTAGGTTAGTCCTACTAGGTATTTTATATGACAATAATAATCATCCATTCATTTGGAATATTAGACCCAAGAAACTAATTTACTTATCAATCTAAATTGTGGTTGGAATGGTGAATAACTGGAAAAAATATATACCTACTTAGAAACTCCTAATCCAATTTAAGACCAATATGTACTCACTGGATTTCCTATCTGATTAAATTCCAATAAGAAAGGTGACTTACTGATTTTTTTTATAAGTAATGTAAAGAAGCAGGCAAATGTACCTACTTTAAAAAAATACATCCCGCAAGCTTTAAAAAAATTCTTCCATGAAAAGAACCAACTTTCATAAAAAACAATTATTGATTGCCACTCAGTACCTTTATATTCTAATGAGATAAAAAAATCTTAAAGGAATTTATTTGTGTGTGATGTGCTAATTGAATTATTGTTTAAATATATTTTATTGTCATTCATTTCATGTGATTTGGAAGTCTATCTGGAAGCGACAAAACAAATCTCGAGCTTATCAAACAGAATAGATATTAATTTTTTATAATAAATTTGAATTTCATTTCATAATTTATAAAACAATATACACTACCTAGCTTCTGCCCGCGACTTCGTCCGCGTGGATATTAGAGAAAATCCTTAGGAAACCTTCAACCAGGATCCGACCAGCCATTTTTACGCAATTAGGCGCACTTCGCAAGGCTCCCCGTTCCCGTTCCGGTCCCCGTCCCCGTCCCTGTCCCTGTCCCTGTCCCCGTCCCCTGGATGTGCATGTCCAGGTCCAATCATGTCCACCGTGTTGGCCTTCAAAATAAATGTCATTTTTGCAATCGTCATCCCAGAAAACCCCAATAACGACATCCATATCTATTTTTGGGGTTTTTTCCCCTTTTCACCCCATTTCATCCCAATAGGGGTTTAAATACTAACAATAACAATATACGTTGCGTAAGATTTCTATCCATATGCCTAAATTATAAATTTAGCGATTTGTACTTCGAAAATAAAGGATTTTCTTCAATACACAACTTCATCCCCCTTTTGATGGTTTACTAATGTTTTCCCTAATTTTAAATGCAATAATTTCATTTGCCATAATTGCATATGCCATAAATTCATTAAACATAATGATTTATTTGCCATAACTAACAAATGACATAAATTTATTTTCACTAATTTTATTGGTCATAAACAATCAAATGGCATATTTTTCTTATTACATAATTTTATTTGCCATACTCTTAATTTAAAATAATGTTATTATCCATAACAACGATTTTCCATAATACTTACTTATTACAATATTTGGCAAAACAAACCTTGTTTTCTTTTATTTCAGCAAAGAAATAATGAACGAAGCCAGCATAATTCATAATTATCAAAGAATTAATAAGATTTTGACCAATCAAGATAATTTATTTATTATACTAATAGAAAATTTTTGAGAGCTTTGGCATTGAATCTCAATTTAAAACGACAAAATTGTGGAACTAAAATAAAATTGTTTACTCATATTTGATTTGTCCATCAGCCATATTTAATGTCCCCACTGCTGGGGCACAGGCCTTCCTTATGGGTGGATACATTTATTTATAAATATATTTATTTATATATTTGATTTATAAAATTATAATTAGCTTTATGATTATACGATTTAGGATTTTTTTTAAATATTTAATTTTTAAATATAATGAGTAGGTAAGCATGCAATTGCAATTTGCATGCAGTGCAAGCAGGCATTCAGCATGCAAGCAAGCGTGCAGCATGCAAGCAGGCATGCAGCATGCAAGCAGGCATGCAGCAGCAGGCATGTAGCAGTCATGCAGCATGCAAGCAGGCATGCAGCAGGCAAGCAGCAAGCAATCAGGCATGTAACATGCACGCAAGCAGCAAGCAATCAGGCATGCAGCATGCAACATGCACGCAAGCATTAGGGAGCTCCGCTGCGAGTGGTCAATACACTAACCTAACCTACTGGTAGGTGCATTAAAAGTTTTTATTTATAGCGGGGGGGCCAGCCCCCCTGCACCCCCCGGCAAGCATTCTACATGCAAGCAGGCATGGAGCATACAAGCAGGCAAGCAACATGCAGCATGCAAGCAGGCATTCAGCATGCATGCAAGCATTATGGATCTCCGCTGCGAGTTGTCAAACAAAACACTAACCTAACCTACCAGTAGTGGTGGTCGCATTAAAAGTTTTTATTTATAACCCCTAGGTACGTTTAGGTGAAGAGATACGTTATAAGTTATGTATATTATGTCAATTACTGATTATGTCAAATAATATTTATAGGAATTAATCATTATGACACTTGTTATTATGGCACCTAATTTTATGGCAAATGAAAAGTATGGCTAACGGATTGTTATGTCATACGTTGTTAGTATAAAAGCCATTGTTACAAATGAATATTATGACCAAGGATCATTATAGCAAATGAAATTATTACAAATAAAATTATAATAAACGAAAGAATACCCCTTTTGACCTCTTCGGGGGTAGAATTTTGAAAAACGCTGAAACCTGTATTTATTTATTTTCAATGGTCAGTCTAAACACAAAATTTGAAGATCCTAGCTTCAAAACTGAGGGACTTTCATACAAACTTTGATCCCCTTTTTTACCCCCTTAGGGGGTGAATTTTGAAAAACCCTTTCTTAGTGCACCCCTAGACCTCATAAGGAACCTACGTGCCAAATTTGGAGTCTCTAGACCCAGCGGTTTGGGCTGTGCGTTGATAGATCAGTCAGTCAGTCAGTTTACTATTTTATAAATATAGACTAGCTTCTGCCCGCGACTTCGTCCGCGTGGATATTAGAGAAAATCCTTAGGGAACCTTCAACCAGGATCCAACCAGCCATTTTTACGCAATTAGGCGCGCTGCTTGAGACATCTGCCGCGTGTGGCGGACCTCGCACAAGGCTCCCCGTTCCCGTTCCGGTTCCCGTTCCGTTCCCGTCCCCTGGATGTTCATAATTATCCAGGTCCAATCATGTCCACCGTGTTGGACTTTGTGTTTGCCTATTTATTTTTAGACATGCTTCTACGAATTTTAAAGTTGTAATGTCTATTTTATATTCTTTTTCCATACAAAATTTGAACCCCATTTTCACCCTTTTAGAGGTCAAATCATGTCCACCGTGTTGGACTTCAAAATAAATGTCATTATTGCAATCGTCATCCCAGAAAAGCCCAATAACGACATCCATATCTATTTTCGGGTTTTTTACCCCTTTTCACCCCCATTTCATCCCCATAGGGGTTGAAATACTAACAACAACAATATAAGTAGCGTTAGATTTCCATCCAAAAGCCTAAATTATAAATTTAGCAATTTTTACTTCGAAAATAAAGGATTCTCTTCAATACACAACTTCAGCCCCCTTTTGACCCCTTGGGGGGTAGAATTTAGAAAAACGCTGAGACCCGTATTTATTATTTTCAATGGTCAGCCTAAACATAAAATTTGAGGATCCTAGCTTTAAAACTGAGGGACTTTCATACAAACTTTGGACCCCCATTTCACCCCCTTGGGGGGTGATTTTTCAAAAATCCTTTCTTAGTGCACCCCTAGACCTCATAAGGAACCTATGTGCAAAATTTCAAGTCTCTAGGTCCAGTGGTTTGGGCTGTGCGTTGATAGATCAGTCAGTCAGTCAGTTTACGATTTTATAAATATAAGATGGGACTCGCAATTTTAAAGAATTTAGATTGCTAAAGGATACCAGAAGCGGAAGGTAACAACGTGCTTAACAAACAAATAATTATTTGTGATACTTAGGTACACAAACAAATAATAAAATCATCGGTTACTGAGCTTGCTACAGAGTGTTCCTGTAATAAACAATAAATAAAAAAATGTTGTGATAAGTAATGCGTGTAGTAGGTATTTGCATAATTTTTAAATACAAACTAGCTATCCCAGAAGAAATCTCAAAAATATAAGTAGGTAGGTAGGTACTACTTTACCATCATCAAAGCTATTATAATGCCATCCGCAATTTGACTAGTGACTACGATTCATTTAAACAATGCGATTAAATTGACGATAGACAGTGATCCGCGGCAACTTCACTCGAGACTTCACTACTCGGTTTAATAAAAATGGTTATGCGATGGCTTTAAAAATTGATAATAAAATACCCGAGGATATTAACAATTTAAGACAGCTTTAAAGAAATGGCTGATGGACAGAGGCTTCTATTGTATTGAAGATTTCCTCAAATATAAAGAGTAAGGAAGATCGATGTACTAACTCTGCTAGACATTTTCTCCAGGATAAATAATTATATAAAATAGTATAATTTTTAAATTTGAGATTTTTGCATTCACAATGCTATTTTTAAACAATACTTAATAATATACTAGAAAAAATACGACTCGCACCAGATCAATACTCAGACGGGAATCGAACCCGCGACCTTTGGATATCCGGTCCAATGCTCTGACCGCTGAGCTACCGAGTCACTAGTGACATCGCCGAATTTCTTCTAGTATATCCTACTCTTACGCTGCAAGCCAGCGTTATTTCACCAATGTGAGGAATTACCTCGACATTCAATTGAAATATCTTTCCAGATATTCGGCGATATAAATTCGGCGATGTCACTAGTGACTCGGTAGCTCAGCGGTCAGAGCATTGGACCGGATATCCAAAGGTCGCGGGTTCGATTCCCGTCTGAGTATTGATCTGGTGCGAGTCGTATTTTTTCTAGTATATTATTAAGTATTGTTTAAAAATAGCATTGTGAATGCAAAAATCTCAAATTTAAAAATTATATAGCTATTTCATCTTAATCGATTGCCAAATATCTGGAAAGATATTTCAATTGAATGTCGAGGTAATTCCTCACATTGGTGAAATAACGCTGGCTTGCAGCGTAAGAGTAGGATATACTAGAAGAAATTCGGCGATGTCACTAGTGACTCGGTAGCTCAGCGGTCAGAGCATTGGACCGGATATCCAAAGGTCGCGGGTTCGATTCCCGTCTGAGTATTGATCTGGTGCGAGTCGTATTTTTTCTAGTATATTATTAAGTATTGTTTAAAATAGTATAGGTAAATAACATTAAATTATTATAAACGGTTTTATTACTATTGCATGCTATGATAATTATGATATAGTTAAATAGGCAAAAGTTCTACCCAGTTGTATAACACCTACAAAGTCATAAAATTTGTACCCTATTTAATGCAAATAAATGAATTGAATTGAGAACGTTTATTACAGATTAAATTAAAATACCAGCCTAGGTACATCGTTTTGTACCACAAGCTCTCTGAAGCTGGTTACTTCTGTTGTGCAAAATTCAATTAATCGCATTGTATAAATTAATCCAAAGGCAACTGGATGGAAACATCGTGCTCAAACAAACGAGGCAAACCTAAATCACACACTTCACAGTAAATATTCCGAAAGTTTAATAGTTTTTTTAATAGTTTAATAGTTTTTATTTGGAACAAGTTACATTGTTACACAGTATTGTACGTAAAGTGACATCTGTTAACAAAAAACACAAAAGTGTCGTTGTTTCTTTAAAAGTTAGAAGCCATCAATGTAATACGACTAAAGATTAATACCGAAAAGTGACATCTGATAACAAAAATTTACAGATTATACAGTCCCCGCAAGAATCGAAGCATTGAAAATGAAAACAAAAATTTACGAAAAACCAAATTCAAATCAAATGCAAAATCCTATTATATTTTTAAAGTTACCTAGGTAGTAAATACCTATTTATTTTTACGATTGTGTACTCAAACACTCCTGATTGCCTCGACTCGGCCGAAATTATTATTAACCGATTTTCAAAAAATTACAACGAATGCACTTAAGTCGGTTTTTCCCCGAAATATTTACAATTTAATAAACAAACACCCCCCAAAAAACCCGAATTTTGCAATATATTGCAAAATTCCAAAAAAAGTTACCAGTAGATTTTCAAAATTCAAACGATCACATGTGTCTCAATAAATTCCTCAACTTTTGGTGCTATTCCCATCTAGATCCTCCCAAAATCCTCGAAGATATGGCCAAAAATACGTCTCAGGCGATTTGCACATTCTGATAACCATTTTCAATGGTAAAACACAAAAGTGTCGTTGTTTCTTTAAAAGTTAGAGGCCATCAACGTAATACAATACGACTAAAGATTAGTACCGAATGTAAGTAAAAAGACCAAAGGGGGACGAATTTTGTGGCTTTGGGACCTATCCTAGGAATTAGGGACTGATGCCAGCATGCTATGAATTGCTGAATGGGGTTTATCTTTATGGCTCGGCTTTCATAAAACGCCATCTATCGAAAAATTAACCATTTTTTTATTTGAGCTGTCAGACAGAATTAGGAAGAAGAATCACGAAAGAAGTCCCGCGGAATTTAAAACAAATAATAAACACAGTTTTCAAATGTTTTGATTAATTTTGAATTTTGAACCCAAAGGAAAGTGCTAAAATCTTAAGCTTTTGTCTCGTCTTTCTCTTGCCAAGTTATATGCCGGTATCTGTACTAAATTAGCACATAACAATTAATAATTTGGAATGAATTTGGAATATGCTAGGACGGTTTAGTCGACAAATGCCAAATTCTACAAATGCCAACTTAGTTTTAAACGCCAGATTCTACAAATGCCACCTTAGTTTAAAACGCCAGATTCTACAAATGCCAACTTAGTTTAATACGCCAGATTCTACAAATACAACAAGTTGACAAAACTGGAGGACGGTTAGGGGCAGTAACAATACAATGCGATTAAAAAATAATAATAACAAATAAAAAATAAGCCTTTTCTATTGTAAATAATTTTACAATAGAAGAGGCTAACTTCAGAGCACAAAACGTTGTATTTTGATCTGTAAATTTTTTTCTTTGCCATACATTTTCGAGTTTAGTTGCAGCGGATCACTGTATATTGTCAATTTAATCGCATAATAATATGTATAATATTAGTCTGTTGTTATGATTAACATTTTTGTTACAGGTGGTAGACGCTGAGAATGGGGGAGCCAGCAGCAGTTCGCCATTAGTTTCCCAGCACACTGGGGCGTGGGCGTCGGGGGCGTGGCACGGGGCGTGGGGGTCCCCGTGCCGCCCCCCGGCGACCTACTCGCCACCATATCCATGTTCGAACAACAGATCAAGGCAGAGCCTATGAGGTAACTACCTACATCTTGATGCACGTAGGTATAACGCTATAGTCTGGGCGTGGGGATCACCGTGGCGCCCCCCGGCAACCTACTCTCCACTCCACCATATCCATGTTCAAACAACAGATCAAGGCAGAGCCTATGAATGAGGCATAATGAGGTAACTACCTACATCTTGATGTACATAGGTATTCTACTATCCCCGCAAATTGGTAATACGATGGAACCTTGTCACATTGTTGACGTCATCCACAACAAAAAATGACATGTAACAAAAAAAACTTAGGTAATTTAATTTAAATATTAATTATTGAATTCTTTATTTTCAGTAAGATATGGTCTAGGTATGTAAAAAAATACAATTGTTTTTCGTTTTTGAGGTTAAAAACATGGCCGCCAGGTTCATTACTAATTTGCGGAGATAATACCTACTACGCTATAGATTGTAATAGCACGAGCACTAGCTTTATTCTAAGGGTGTCCGCTGTGTTAAGCGGGGCACGCGCGTGGGTCGACATAGATTTAGAGCTTACTCAAACTCTTGCACTGCAAGCATCTGTCCGTCAGTAAACCAGCAGTCTATATTCCCCCGCCGTGTACCCGCGCCGGGATCCCGCTTGCAGCGGACGCCCCAAAGGTCTGAGCCTGTAGCCAATGTCACATTTACACATTTTCGCTATCGCTTCGCTCCGAAAAATGTATGGAATTGACGTTTTAAAATTCGATTGTTAACGAAACCTTGTGTCAATCCCATACATGTTTCGAAAGCGAAGCGATAACGAAGATTTGCAAATGTTACTTTGGCTAGGGGGGCTGGTTAGAAAAAGCGAAGACGCAACGACAAAGAAGCTACCACGAAGCTACCAAGCTACCATACGCGACACTGGCGCGATGAGAAGTTGTGAGGTCTAGTTAATATAGAAGATTTTTAAACACCTTCCTTTTTACTAAATAATATACTAAAAAAAATTGAACTCGTCACCAGGATTGTCTTAGGAGAGAATCGAACCCACGAGCCCACGACCTTTGAAAGTAGTTCGGTTAGACAAATTTAATTTTCGGCCTATTCGGTTCCTTAACTGTAACTTAGCTTTAACAGTAACCGGCTCAAAGGACCATGTTTTTACCCGACTGCAAAGAAAGGGTTATGTGTTTCGCGCGTATCTTGTAAGTATGTTTGTATGTTTGTATGTATGTATGTATGTTTGTATGTAATATTCTTTATTACCTCATATCTTTCAAACGGCTGAACGGATTTCTATGATTAAGATATCGTTAGATTGGTCTTTTCAGCCCAAGTGTTCTTAAGAAGGTGGCGTTATAAAAAAACCAACATGGCGGCTGTACGGTGCTATTATACGTAGTGGAAAAAAAATTTTTTTTTTAGAATACTGCAATATGGGTGTCAAATTAAAGGGCTTATTATAAGGATTTCAAAAAGGTATATCATGACCATAATATAATTATAAAAAAAAAACAATAAAATAAAAAAAGTAAATTATATTACGCAAATGCGAGCGGCCGCTATAAACATGTCAATGAGAAATTTATATTTTGTTTGTGTATGTTAGCCACATTCATGATGAAAAAATAGGCTATAATATCATCCCAAAATCCCTCGGGATCGAAGCCTCAGGCTATGCCGCAGGGCACGGCTAAGTTAATCAATAGATGGCGCTGTAGCCGAGTACATCGCGGTATGGTTTTGTATTCATCATCAATAGATTTCTAGTTGCATAGACCATATCAATAGATGGCGTTGTAGCCAAATACATCTCGGTATGGTTTAGCTCTCTGTAGATTATATAAGGTCTTTTGTGTTTATACTGAAAATATAAAGATAATAATAAAATAATAAAAGAATCGAAGAAACGATAACGAGAAATAAGAAGAAACGATTCTCGTTTATGGTCTTTATAACAATTAACAACTTTTTTAATTGATAATTATTTTAATACGATTCCATCTAGCTAGCTAGAGTACATTCATTATTTATTATACTAGATTCCATCTATCTAATTGGAACGCGTGTTGCATTACTTTACTTGCATTAATATTGAAAAAAATATTAAAGAAGTAGATTTTGTTAGGTTTTGTAGCAAGCATACCTAGTTTAGTTAGGACTAAGGAATAGGGTGTTTAGGAATATCTTATTACTGAATTAGTGATTAATTACATTCTCTTTGATATCGATAAAATATTATATAGAAAATTGGTAGCTTCTTGTATTGGTGTTCGGATTGAACCTTCTGCGTCTGAGTTTGATGGTTTACGCGGTAAAGGCAAGATCGAGCGACGTATGCTACCTCTAATTTTATGCTGGGCAGTGACTGTGCATAAATTGCAAGGTACAACTTTAGACCGGGCAGTTGTCGATTTGAGCAGTCACCTATTTGCTAAAGGTCAAGCTTACGTGGCTTTAAGCAGAGTCCGATCTCTCGCAGGGCTTGCTGTCAGTTGTCTTGACCCTAAAAAATTCTTATTTAAACCACACGATGAAAATTCTTTTAAAGAATTAGACCGTCTACGTAATTTGTAAGGAGAATATAACTAAAAAGACGTAAATAAAAAACAACTAAATTTAAAAAATTAAAAACCCGCCTGCCTAAAAAAAGACAAGTCAACAGAAAAATAAAATAGAAAAACTAAAAAACCCACATGCATCAAAAAACAAGTCAACTGAAAAGATGGAAACAAGATAATATATAAAGGCAAACTTAAAAAATATTGATGGTAGTGTTTAGATTAAAGGCAAATTTAAAAAATATTGATGGTAGTGTTTAGATTAAAGGCAAACTTAAAACATATTGATGGTAGTGTTTAGAACTTTTGTTCAGCATAATAACATGCAGTCGGAGGCATAGAATTGAATGATAAGTAAAATCATTCATAATGTCACTTTCTTTATGCATGCCTCCGACTGCATGTTATTATGATGAACAAAAGTTCTAAACACTACCATCAATATGTTTTAAGTTTGCCTTTAATCTAAACACTACCATCAATATTTTTTAAATTTGCCTTTAATCTAAACACTACCATCAATATTTTTTAAGTTTGCCTTTATATATTATCTTGTTTCCATCTTTTCAGTTGACTTGTTTTTTGATGCATGTGGGTTTTTTAGTTTTTCTATTTTATTTTTCTGTTGACTTGTCTTTTTTGAAGAGGTTACTTCGTATGAATCGATGTATCACATACACGATAGGAACGTGTCCAAAATTTGTTTTACTGTTGCAGCTTCTACACATCCCATCCCCATATCCACTCCGGCCCCCCCACGATAGTCCGGTCGGACAGCCACCCCATCATCAACATGAACCAACACCACCAGTCCCACCAGGAGGACTCTAAAGACAGCCTGATCATACAACAGCAAGTACAACACCAGCAGGATTTAATGGATCAACACCAGCACCAAGATTTACAACAAGATGACGAGGTTAATATAACATGATATTGTATGTGCCGTAGGATATTCATACAAATCGGATCTTTACAAAAATCCTAACTAGTATGATTCTAAAAAAACATGTTAATTAGAATCTGAGATAGATTTTTGCAATCTTCCGAGTAATGTTTAGGATTTTTTACAAAAATACAGCGTATAGGTAAATCATGAATGACCATCACTTTGTGTGCGCTAATAGGCTGCAGATGGCAACGTTATGGACTGACGAATGCTCTCTCTTGAATGTTATGGACTGATTGGTTAACGGCCACCTATAGCATATAGTAGGTATAGCTCTATAATAAGAGTCGTGTTCTAATCAATCAGACTGAAGATGTTCTATCTTGGAAAAAAACAAATGAAATATGAAAAACACTAATGAAAAGCTGATAAGCTGCTAAATTACCAAAACCCACCAAGTAAATTAAATCAATTGTTATTTCTCCTACATAAAATTTTATTATTTTAATGTTGCAGCTAAGTTTTAAAGGAATGGATGATGAAGGTGTTGAAATGGAAATGGACAGCCGACAGTGTTCTCAGGTAAAAACAAATATCTAAGTATCTATACACGCTGAAATTTTAATCATTTGGTTCCCGTAGTTGGATGTTTCCATTCATGATTACAAGCAATCAAAAGTAGGCCACGCCCCCAAATGGTAAATGCAATGTAAATGATTGACAAGCAGTTTTGATAGTGCAGAATATATACTGCGCTCTCTTCCGGTTTTTCTTAAAAATATTAAATGCTATCCTGCTCTACACAATTTTATAAAGAAGCACTATAGAAGACACTTAATAGATGCCCTAAGGCGGCCATTACATGCTCATGCAAGCGTCAGTCAAATTCCATCAGTCATGAATTACGCGGGCTGATTATCTAATTAGAAACCACCTAGCGACCGGTCTCATTTGACAGATGAATGCGTTGATACGTTGCTTCTTCTTTTTGGGGTAAAAAAAACATACCAAAGAAAAGTAGCAATGTATGTCAAATGAAACCGGTCGCTAAATAGTTTCTATTTAGATAATCAGCCTGACGTTTGACTGATTGACTGATGGAAAGAAGAAATCCAACCATCAGTCATTACATTATACGGTAGGTTAATCGTCAGTCACGGCCGTGACTGTGACAGCAAAACCTACCGTTTTATGGCTGCCTAAACGATCAAAACTGCTTGTCAATCATTTATGGAGCCCCTAGACGATCAAGCATTTCTTGTCAATCATTTACATTGCATTTACCATTTGGGGGCGTGGTCTACTTTTGATTGGCCACGGTAATCTATCTATCCTGTGCTTGTCAAGCATCGCTCCTAGACGATCAAAATGTGATTGACAAGCAATGCAATGTAAATGATTGACAAGCAATTTTGATCGTTTAGGGGGTCCATTACAATGCATTTGCCATTTGGGGGCGTGGCCTACTTTTGATTGGCCACGGTAATCTATTATGTATTCTGTGGTGCTTGTCAAGCATCGCTCCTAGACGAAATGTGATTGACAAGCCGATGCAATGTAAATGATTGACAAGCAGTTTTGATCGTTTAGGGGGGTCCATAAGAATGAAGAATTAAAACTTGAATAGGTACACAAGCTATACAAATATTTTGAAAATAACCTCTGAAGTCATGGCTGTATGGCGCAAATGAGCCTTTGCCTTTTCTGCTCCAAGCGGAATAAAAAAATGAACCAAAAAAAAACGAAAAATATTTGGCGATGGCGGGGGGGACTGTGAGACAATGTAAATTGTATTGTAATCTAAGTAATGTCGTAATCAATATCATCATTGATTAACTTTGTTTATTATATTTTGAAAATCCACCACAGATTAAATCCACGTAGGTACATAACATACTACATTTACGTAGCAGTTCAAAATAAAATAACTATCCCGCGCGCGCACGCTCTCAAGTCATCACCATGTCATCACGGTTGTGCAGCACTTGGCGAACACGCTCTCAATCATCATCTCAAGAGTGATCTCAAGTGCAGAGTTTTGTTTAATAATATGAGTGATCTCAGTTGATATAATCCGCGCGCGATGAGAATGGTAAGGGACCTTGTCAAATTAAAATGAAAATGACTGTAAAGCAGTAGTGTACAGCGCCGCGCTGCCGCGTTAGTGGAACCGTGCGCGTCTCAGTTCCAAAAGGTATTATACCATTCTCATCGCGCGCGGATTATACCACGAACTTAAACATGTAGTATGATAATATGATCTCAAACGTTAGAGCGGTTTATAAATACGGGCCTTACTATGGGGCTAACTCATATCGCGATAAAAAATCAGCTGTTCCATACAAAAGCGCAATACCTACTCGACAGCTGATTTTTTTTCGCGATATTAGAGTTGGTCCCATAGTAAAAGTTGCTTGTAATCATGAGTGGAACTACCCCACTGCAGGAACCAAATGATGAAAATTTTACGCTGTATATGCAGACTTATTTTTCTACCTTTTACATAAGTTGTGTCTATTGAACCTAGTTGTTATAATAAAGTATTAAAAAGTTTCTTCTACAGGGTATGGGAGTTGATATGGGATCAGTTCAAACAAAAATGGAGGTATCTAACGGGGGGCATTCAGCTCCTAGATCAAAACCACAAGCTTGCAAGGTAAATTGAAAAAAAACAGCCCTATTTTGATATTCGAAGTCCCTATTTTCATAGTTTCTCTTTGCTGGCCGCTTTCTTTTTAGCCATGACTTCCGTAATAAAGAGACGAGGGTAGTTGAAAAAAACTAAGAAATCCCATAAAAGCCATAAAATGGGAGTTCAAATGCCAAGATAATCCTGAAGTTCAAATCCATAAGATTATGCGGTAGACCCACAGATTTAATAATCTGTAAACTTCGATCAATCTGTAATTTATAAATTGGTTCTACTATACAACCATTGGTTTATTTTAGGTCTGCGGTAAAGTTCTTTCGTCTGCATCGTCTTATTATGTTCACATGAAGCTTCACTCTGGAAACAAGCCTTTTCAATGTACTGTAAGTATATTACGATTTATATTCACTATTTGACAAAATATTAATAATACAATATGACTGACGTGATGGATGACTGTATTAAGAATCAATGTAATCACAAAGACAATTATTTATACAATTTTAGCCAAATATTCGAATCTATAGCCAAGGACATTGCTAAATAATTCCGCTAGAGGCGTAATAATGACAAATTATATAAAACTCACGAGGCGATACTCTGGACTTTAGTAGCATTACCATAGTTAAAATATTACTTGACCATCAGCCATTTTAATGTCCCCACTGCTAGGGCACAGCCCTTCCTTATGGGTGGATAAAAATTGCACTTTACTCTTCTATTTGCGCAAAATATCCAAAACTTTTATTCTAAGCCCTTGATACAACGTAAATGATTTATTTCCATTCCATCCTCTCTCTCTCTCTCTCTCTCTCATGCGCCGTGTTTTTGTGTTTTTAAACATCAAAACAATGTTTTGAGGGGCGTGGCCTATGAGTTTTGTTTAGCAAAAATAAAAAGCCGCGTCTCCTGCGTGTTTTGCTAATTAGGGGCGTGGCCTATGAGTTTTGTTTAGCAAAAACACAAAACATGTTGAAAATTAAGCGCAGGAGACCCGACTTAACATAGATCCCTGTATTATGCGAAGGTTTGCGACGCGGCTTTTTGCCGTAAGCCGTACTTGGAGGTGCACATGCGCACGCACACGGGCGAGCGGCCGTTCCAATGCGAACTTTGCCTCAAGCGCTTCACGCAGAAATCCAGTCTCAACACGCACAAACGCGTCCACACCGGTAAGTCTGATGCAACTTCATCACAGCTTTTGGACGTGATTGTGGGAGAAAGACCAAGAGAACAAACTAGGTATAGCCCGATTCAAACTTTATGCCTTCTATGAACATCGCGCGAGACGATGCGCAGAACACATTCGATGTGTTTGAGAAGATTGGATCGTATTATACAGACTGATGTTTATGATAATAAATTCAGTTTTTCAAACTTTGATCAAGCTAAAAATGTTGCGATTAAGGTGACTCACTTTTATTTTTTGAGGAATTGATAATTGAGTATTAAAGTTCAATAAAAGCTTAATTGTGAATACCACCACAAATATCACACACAATGCAAACAAATATTTTTGATTTGACACAAGTTTAACCTAAAACATACCTTAAGTTAAGGAGTTAAAGCTTCTATTTAAACATATTTCTTGTTACTAGTTTGTTCACTTGGTCCACAATGTATGTATGTGGATAATAAACAGACGAAAACAAAAATGTTAAATTGATTAATTAATATTTTAATTTTCATATTTCTTTTGTTCTGGGGGAAACCTAGCCCACGAGCTTTTGTTTTCGTTTGTTTGAACAAATTTCAATGATACTCGTTTATTCAATGTAGCCAGTATATTAAATACTTATTAGTTTGTTTAGGAAATTATCAAAAGTAATAAGAAATGTATTGTTTGCAAATTATTTGAGAACTGATATCAAATAATTTTGTCAAGTAGGTTAGGTACCCAATTTAATAAAAAATCGCAACAGATAAGTACTAAATTTTCTCTACCTTGTATTCTGGTTGAACGTAAGCTGTAAATAAACTATAAATGTCAGTAACGATAATTTTAGAGCACAGACTTATGGGATTATAACAATTTTGTCGATTAATTCATAGGAGGGAGGTTGTAGTGAAGTATATTACCTACCACTGGTATTTTGTTTATCATTTTTGTCATGTCACCATGAGGGGATTAAAAATATTGTACCTATCTTAATTTAAATTTTTTAGAATTAACCTCCTCCTGTTTCCGAAGACCAAAATATGTAAAGATTTGTTTTGTTTTAGATTACAACACTTTGATATTTAAAAGTCGATCACTTACATATTTTGCTTGTATCCTATTTTGACGCCCTGATAAGTATATTTTATGATATTATCATGTATTGTCTTTCCTACTTTTTATTATTTTTTTACCATTAAAATTTATGTTTATGTTTGCAATGAGCTTGGAAGCCGTTAGTCATAAATATGAATTTTGCTAAAGATAACTATTAGTAGCATGTTATACAGATATTGCTTTCTTTTAATGTTGTGATGTGCAAATATGATATTGTTTGAAGGAGGAGACTTAAAGGAAATAGCCACCTAATACTTATGTTTTTAAATCAACTCCACTTCTATTAGATGATTTGTTTTACTGTCTTTAAGTTCAAATTCTGTTTAACATTACTTATGTACCAATAAATAGTACGCGGCCTCTGGACGGCGCTTTATAAAACATTTATATACTATAAATACTTTATATACTATAACGTCTAATAATTATGAAGTATATAATTAAGTATAAATTATTACTTCCATAAGACACTGGTGCGACACACAGACCGTCGAGAAAAATACTGACAATACATATGCTTAACTTTAAAATGTGAATAGTTTTTGAGTTGTGTCGTCATATCTTATTAACTAAATCAGGGCGTGAGGAAGGCATCATTCGTGCGAGGTAAACAGGGGGAGGTAAAACATACAATGGACTTGAGTTAATACAATCGATAAGTTGCTTGAATCCATTGCATGTTTAGTGTCTGGCTTAGAGGAAAGCTGCGAGGTTCGAGTGTGTATAGTTGGAATATGGCGTGGGTTCTAGATGAGCACATGCGCGCGTTGCTGGTGAAGGACCGGCCCTACAAGTGTGACCTCTGTCAGATGCGGTTCACGCAGAGCTCCAGCCTCAACCGACACAAGAAAATACATACGGGTGGGTTCTTTTCGGGTACTCTCGTAACACCCCCAGTCAAAATACGTCTTTTCACCCTATTTGTCTCTTATCTGGCTCTTCAAGCCTCCCGACGCTCTCTGTAGTAAATAATAAGCCTATTTTGACTTGTGCGATGGTTTCGTTCAGAGGAACACAAACGTGTGCTGCTGGCTAAGGAACGCCCCTACCAATGCAGCGTCTGCTTTCTGAGTTTCACTCAGAGATCGAGTTTGGGCCGTGTCCTACATCTTGGCATGGACCACTTTGAAAACCGCAATTCTGACTACATGGAAAATTTCTCCCCAATTAGTCCCAACTAGTCCTACTTTTTCGGAATTAGTCCCAAAAAGGACTGAAAGATATAAGCGATTTAAATGGTCCATGCCAAAGCAAACCTTCATTTTGGCAGGGACAGGCTATATCTAGTGAACCTAAACACATAGCCAGGATCTGATTATTCAAAACAAATCTCCCTTTTTTATGGATCCCGCAATGCCTAGAATCAAAACGAAATGAAGCGCCGTTCAAAAAATATAAAGGAATGATTTGGTCCCTGCCAAAATCAACCTACATCTTGGCGAGGACTTTTGAACCAGGTCACCTAGAGAAAATCTGATTATTGGAAACGATTCGTGTAAATTAGTCCCAATTAGTCCTAAAGCCACAAAATTAGTCCCCCTTTAGTTTAGGAGATAATCGGAATTAAAGTTTGGTTTTTATAGTACAGGAGCAGACTTCCTATTTAGTGACGATGTTTGTAACTTGTTTTATTTTTGCGTGTTTGTGTTAAAATAATGAAGTGTTATTAACGTATAATGTAAAACAAAAGTATAACGTAAAGTAATACGTAACTTTTATGCATTTTCGAAACTCAAAACCTTAATTTTTAAGTCATAAAATAAAAATGATTTCTTAGAGGTATTTTGATCCCGGGCTCCTGGACTATATCAAAAACATGTACAGTCGCGTACAAAATAATTTCAAAAGAAGTATGAAATGGTGATGTATAAAATTGAATTTTAAAGTTATATTGCTTTTCTTTCGAAACTATTCATATTTGGAGTAGAGAGTTATTTTCTTCCTTCAATGGGTTCACTTGAAACTTTGTACCTATACAGGGTTATTTGTAAATAATTTAAAACCTCTCTTGGGGCTGATCACACCATCAAACTGTACAACTTTCATTATAGGACCAACCTTGAAATCGAAAAAAAGCAGCTGTTTCATACATTTCGATGGAGTACCTACCTACGCATTGTACTTATGTATGGAACAGGTGTTTTTTTTTCTAGTTTGACAAGAAAATAACAAATCAATGTTAAAAAATAAAAAAATACAAGATGGCGGCCAACTTTTTTGTTTGTTGGCCGATTTCGATGAAACTCGGTTTTTGCTACTATTTTGACAAGAATACAGCAATGCAATGTTAAAAATATAAAAATCCAAGATGGTGGTCAACTTTTTTGTTTGTAGGCCGATTTCGATGAAACTCGGTTTTTGCTACTATTTTGACAAGCATACAACAATGCAATTTTAAAAATATAAAAAAAAACAAAAATACAAAAACGAACTATTTTTTTGGGTGTGGTATAGCTTGGTTAAGAGCCATTTAGACAACATGTTTCGCAACATTTAGGTACCTGTCTCGTCCATTTTGCTTCAAATGGATGACACAGATAGATATTTCGGAAACATTGAATTGAAAACATGTTTTCCAACATGTTTTTGTGTCTATCTAAACGCGGCTTTAGCGCGTTTTTCTACGAACAACGACACGGCACGATTCACAAGCTGCACGACAGTGTTGTCAGCACTATAGTGCTGACAACTGTACTTTTTGGTAAGTTCTGGCAACACTGTTGACAATCGTGTCGTGTCATTGTTTGTTCGTAGGAAAACGCCCTTACAATCCCTCCCTCTTAGCCTAGCATGACCACCGAAACGTGATATGGTACCTAGTGATTTATCACGTTTAACTGGAGGGAGGAAGGGCTGCCCCCCCTAGCATGACCGACAATACACGATATATATCGTTTTGTCGACACTCGACTGTCAAATTCCATTGTTTTATGGCAGTTAAACTTGATTAAGCTCTATATCATATTATCGCGTTTCGATGGCCATGCTAGGGGGGCATGAGCATATTACACTATCATAATATTATTTATCGGATGCTATCTCCGACGAAGATAGTAAACATATATCTCGGATGATATATACATGATAGTGTAATATGGGCCTAAAACTTTATTCCGTTCCGCAATGCGCAGTGTTCCGATTGTAAAACTTATGTTCACAGATACTGTTTGTGCATTCCTCAATCTACGAAAGTTCGTGCTTAATGTTTTACAATCGGAACACTGCGCATTACGGAACGGAATAGTTTTATGTAATTAATTTTTACTGTACGCTTTTGTACATGACTGTACTTATATAAAAAAACGGAATTTCTCCTAAACTAAAGGGGGACTAATTTTGTGGCTTTAGGACTAATTGGGACTAATTTACACGAATCGTTTCCAATAATCAGATTTTCTCTAGGTGTCCTGGTTCAAAAGTCCTCGCCAAGATGTAGGTTGATTTTGGCAGGGACCAAATCATTCCTTTATATTTTTTGAACGGCGCTTCATTTCGTTTTGATTCTAGGCATTGCGGGATCCATAAAAAAGGGAGATTTGTTTTGAATAATCAGATCCTGGCTATGTGTTTAGGTTCACTAGATATAGCCTGTCCCTGCCAAAATGAAGGTTTGCTTTGGCATGGACCATTTAAATCGCTTATATCTTTCAGTCCTTTTTGGGACTAATTCCGAAAAAGTAGGACTAGTTGGGACTAATTGGGGAGAAATTTTCCATGTAGTCAGAATTGCGGTTTTCAAAGTGGTCCATGCCAAGATGTAGGACACAACTTGTTTTATTTTTACGTGTTTGTGTTAAAATAATGAAGTGTTATTAACGTATAATGTAAAACAAAAGTATAACGTAAAGTAATACGTAACTTTTATGCATTTTCGAAACTCAAAACCTTAATTTTTTAGTCATAAAATAAAAATGATTTCTTAGAGGTATTTAGATCCCGGGCTCCTGGACTATATCAAAAACATGTACAGTCGCGTACAAAATAATTTCAAAAGAAGTATGAAATGGTCATGTATAAAGTTGAATTTTAAAGTTATATTGCTTTTCTTTCGAAACTATTCATATTTGGAGTAGAGAGTGATTTTCTTCCTTCAATGGGTTCACTTGAAACTTTGTACCTATACAGGGTTATTTGTAATTAATTTAAAACCTCTCATCACACCATCAAACTTTCATTATAGGACCAACCTTGAAAACGAAAAAAAAAATCAGCTGTTTCATACATTTCGATGGAGTACCTACCTACGCATTGTACTTATGTATGGAACAGGTGTTTTTTTTCTAGTTTAACAAGAAAATAACAACTCAATGTTAAAAATATAAAAAAATACAAGATGGCGGCCAACTTTTTTGTTTGTATGCCGATTTCGATGAAACTCGGTTTTTGCTACTATTTTGACAAGAATACAGCAATGCAATATTAAAATATAAAAAATCCAAGATGGCGGCCAACTTTTTTGTTTGTAGGCCGATTACGATGAAACTCGGTTTTTGCTACTATTTTGACAAGAATACAGCAACAATGCAATTTTAAAAATATAAAAAATCCAAGATGGCGGCCAACTTTTTGTTTGTAGGCCGATTTCGATGAAACTCGGTTTTTGCTACTATTTTGACAAGAATACAGCAATGCAATGTTAAAAATATAAAAATCCAAGATGGCGGCCAACTTTTTTGTTTGTAGGCCGATTTCGATGAAACTCGGTTTTTGGTACTATTTTGACAAGATAACAGCAACACTATGTAAAAAATATAAAAATCCAAGATGGCGGCCAACTTTTTGTTTATGGGCCGATTTCGATGAAACTCGGTTTTTTGCTACTATTTTGACTAGAAAACAGCAACGCAATGTTAAAAATATAAAAACCCAAGATGGCGGCCAACTTTTTTGTTTGTGGGCCGATTTCGATGAAACACGGTTTTTGGTACTATTTTGACAAGAAAATAGCAACGCAATTTAAAAAATCCAAGATGGCGGCCAACTTTTTTGTTTGTGGACCGATTTTGATGAATCTCGGTTTCTGGTACTATTTTGACAAGAAAATAATAATGAAATATTAAAAAATAAAAAGCCAAGATGGCAACTTACTTTTTTGTTTGTGAGCCGATTGATTAAACCATTTCCGTATAAAAATCAGCTGTTTCATTTTGACAGAGTAAGGTATTGGACTTTTATGTATTTGTCCATCATTATGTATTTAATTGTACTTAAAAAAAATCTTAAAAAGCTTTTGCATGGAACAGCTGATTTTTTTTCACCGTAGAAGTCTCATAGTGAAAAAAAACCACTCTAAAATAAAAATAAATAAACCTACCAAATATGAAATAACCAAAGAACGAAAAAAACAAACACCTGCCAAGTGCCAATTCAGTGTTGCCGTTTTCCCGTAAAATGTTGTCATAGACGAAAGTTGAAAATTAAACCTAATTAAAAAAAAAAAAAATGCAAAATGCCAAGTTCACATACATGTAAAATGGGGTGAAAAAATGCTAAATTTGAATAAACAAAATGGCAACACTGCCTTTCATGCCTGTAATTTTTTCTAGTAACTTTTCACTTGTGTAAAAATTTGGAAAAAAAATAGGTAGGTACTAAAAATATCGATAAAAGTCACTAGAATATTAAAATAGTTTTGATAAAAAATGTGTAAATAAAAGCGAATTTATGAAATCAAGCACTCCTTTATTAATAGTTATAGGCAAATAGTACCTACATAATTAACAAAGGTGTAGGTACCTACGAAAATATGTAATAGGATTCAATTTTTCACAATTTTGCTTAAAAACATTAAAATATATTAGGTAAGTTATACTTTTTTAGCGACTAAATTACAAAAATATTAAAAAAATCCGCTAATCCAGCTACTATGTCGCTAGAACGGCAACACATCATGTAATGTATGACAAAAACGAACTATTTTTTTGGGTGTGGTATGGCTTGGTTAAGAGCCATTTAGACAACATGTTTCGCAACATTTAGGTACCTGTCTCGTCCATTTTGCTTCAAATGGATGACACAGATAGATGATTCACAAGCTGCACGACAGTATTGTCAGCACTATAGTGCTGACAACTGTACTTTTTGGTACGTTCTGGCAACACTGTTGACAATCGTGTCGTGTCATTGTTTGTTCGTAGGAAAACGCCCTTACAATGCCTCCCTCTTAGCCTAGCATGACCACCGAAACGTGATATGGTACCCAGTGATTTATCACGTTTAACTGGAGGGAGGAAGGGCTGCCCCCCTAGCATGACCGACAATACACGATATATATCGTTTTGTCGACACTCGACTGTCAAATTCCATTGTTTTATGGCAGTTAAACGTGATAAAGCTCTATATCATTATTATCGCGTTTCGATGGTCATGCTAGGATGTGCGTGTGGTGTGAGTGTTCCTATCCTAGAAATTGATTTGACCATACGAAGGTTTTAAGAAATAATTGTGAAAACTTGATGGTGAAATCGAAAAATTTGTGAAACCTATGTAGACTAAGTTATGGTCGATTATATAGAACACTCACACCGCCAGTCTCGCGAAAACGCCATACTTGATATCATAAAACATACTAGACGTATGTTAATAAAAGATATATGGAAAATTTGTGCTGAATTTGTGACAACTATTCACAAAATAATCAATGCATTACCATGATTAATTTGGATTTTATAAGGGTTTTTTAGGAACACTCACACCACACGGTGTGTGGTGTGAGTGTTCCTGAAATTACTAACTTTAACTGAATAATAATGAAATTTTATTATTGTATATGATAATTAGTATTCAGAGTAAATTTGTGACACATAAATCTTGACATAAAACGTGATAGATCAAGAGCAATTAAACATTTTGTTAAAGCATATTACACTATCATATATTATTTATCGGATGCTATCTCCGACAAGATAGTAAACATATATCTCGGATGATATATACATGATTTGTTTATTTGTGTTTATATGATAGTGTAATATGGGCCTAAAACTTTATTCCGTTCCGCAATGCGCAGTGTTCCGATTGTAAAACTTATGTTCACAGATACTGTTTGTGCATTCCTCAATCTACGAAAGTTCGTGCTTAATGTTTTACAATCGGAACACTGCGCATTACGGAACGGAATAGTTTTATGTAATTAATTTTTACTGTACGCTTTTGTACATGACTGTACTTATATCAAAAAACGGAATTTCTCCTAAACTAAAGGGGGACTAATTTTGTGGCTTTAGGACTGATTGGGACTAATTTACACGAATCGTTTCCAATAATCAGATTTTCTCTAGGTGACCTGGTTCAAAAGTCCTCGCCAAGATGTAGGTTGATTTTGGCAGGGACCAAATCATTCCTTTATATTTTTTGAACGGCGCTTCATTTCGTTTTGATTCTAGGCATTGCGGGATCCATAAAAAAGGGAGATTTTTTTTGAATAATCAGATCCTGGCTAGGTGTTTAGGTTCACTAGATATAGCCTGTCCCTGCCAAAATGAAGGTTTGCTTTGGCATGGACAATTTAAATTGCTTATATCTTTCAGTTTTTTTTGGGACTAATTCCGAAAAAGTAGGACTAGTTGGGACTAATTGGGGAGAAATTTTCCATGTAGTCAGAATTGCGGTTTTCAAAGTGGTCCATGCCAAGATGTAGGACACGTTTGGGCCGGCACAGAAAATTGCATTCCGGTGGGTCCTATCTCTACCTCCAGATGATATAGTAACCTGTAATCCTAGAGGCAGAACGGTACTAACTAAACATTGCACAGTATACTGTATAGCCTGCCTCCCCCTGAGTGTGTGTGGATGACTGATGAGAGTACAAGTTAACACGTAGGCTTTAATCGTACATGTTGTTTGAGAGGGTGCTGAGTTGCTATATCGAAACTCGTATAACTTATAGAGGAGCACAGACGAGCCCTGTTAGAGAAAGTGCGGCCGTACCAGTGCCACATCTGTTTTATGCGCTTCACTCAGAAGTCCAGCCTGGGCCGACATGGGAAAATACATACTGGTAGGCATTTTCCCCTAAAATCCTTATGTAGTCAATCAATTTTTAATCATAGAGCTCACATTACTAGGCACTATCATCAAGGCAGTGCATGGTGCAGAATAGTTGTTGTAGCTGAATTTTGTTGGTATTTCTAGAGGAGCACATCCAATCGCTGATCAACAAAGTGCGCCCCTATCAATGCGACATCTGTGACAAGCGGTTCACTCAGAAGTCCAGCCTTGGCACTCATAAACGTATACATACTGGTGGGTCCCCTGATATTTTTATTTTCATTCGGTCTCTAAGCCACAATCCAAATTATGATTTATAATTATAATATACCTAAATACTTAGTTTATATTAATTTCTTTGTTTGTGGCTTTGACACCTATGTTTTGTGAATAGTTTTTAAGGGTTCCCAATTAATGCCTCAAATTAAATAAACTAGAAATATGGTTAGCGATTCGGAATGTGTCTTGTCAATTTTAAGTTTATTTTTGTAAAGTTTTATTTTTATGAATAATGATGAAAGAAAACTTTTTAGGTCACACACGCTCAAAAACTATTCACAAACAACTTAAGTAAGCATGTGTACGTTGTGAGGATTTTCGTTGAGTTCTAGTAGGAGAGAGAAGAGAATGTTTGATGGACAAATAACACGATTAAAATTCCCTCATGGTAGTTCAAGTAAAATGTAATTGGTATGCGTTGATGCGTCGATGTTGGAATTATTTGTCCATCGTGGTTTTGTTTTGTTTCTCTGTCCCCCCGTGTCCGTGTGTTGGCGGCGCAGGGGAGCGGCCGTTCCAGTGCACCGTCTGCCTCAAGTCCTTCACGCAGAAGTGCGCGCTCAATTTGCACGAAAAAATACATACGGGTTAGTAGCCCACATATATTATATTCTGCAGCATTCCTTACAAAGCGACTTGAACAAATACGAGTGATCATGCACTCACATTTTCACTTAGCGTCATTGCTTCGTTCCTATTTTTCCGTTGCCCGCCTAACCCGTTGTTTTTACACTCCTCCATTTCAATAGCTTCCATCTCGTTGCTTTCGACTAACATCTCTTCTTTAACTTTTATCAATGCGCGCTTTCACACGTACTTCTGCATTATTCGATGATACTCTCATTATCATATTATAATCTGCTAGTCACTCACCCCCCCTCATTTGCAAACATTACGATGATTTTAGTGTATCATTTTATTTTGTATTTCATCATTACCTTCATGAATATTAATTCTTTCACAAAAGCGGTAATGCAATCGCCGCAGTGACGCATAATCGGAGCCTCTATCGACTTCGAGTCGATATCAAAATTGGGTATTCAAAATTGGGGTTGTGATAGTCGCCTCGTGCGGTCGATTGTGGTTTGGGTTTGAGATTGGCAGCGGGCGGGCTCGGCCAGCATGCGTCGGCGACGTGCGTTACTCGCTTTTGTGTGTGCACTGGGCGCAGTGCAAGGGCGTCCTTTCACGTGCGGGCAATGCCCGGCGGCGTTCGCCCGCCGCCCCTACCTGGACATTCACATGCGCACGCATACAGGCGAGCGGCCCTATCAGTGCGACGCCTGTCTGAAGCGCTTCACGCAGAAGTCCAGCCTCAATATACATAAGCGGACGCACACAGGTGGGTGACAGTCGCGGGCCGGACTGGCCCTCCGCCCGCCCCCAGCCTCTCTCCACTCATACTCTGCCTCTCCTCCAAATCTATTATTTCGTATGTTGTGCTTGTGTGTTATCACTTATCTTTAACCGCTCGAGTCAGATAGTAAACTTAAAACGATGCGTCGAGCGGTCGTAAAGTAGTATGTAAAGATTTGGAGCGGAGTTAGCGGCGAGCGGCGACCAGTCCGCGCCGCGACCTCCGTAGAGCGAGGGCGTCTAGCGCCCTTGCCGGCTCGCCGCTGCTATAATATATGTGTTGGGCACCAGTCCAGGGGAGGCCGTTCCAGTGCCTGTCGTGCCCCGCCGCCTTCACCTGCAAGCAATACCTGGAGATTCACACGCGCACGCACACCGGCGAGCGTCCGTATCAGTGCGACATCTGCCTGAAGCGCTTCACACAGAAATCCAGTCTGAACATCCACAAGCGGACGCACTCAGGTACGTGGGGGCGACCGCCGCTCGCTAGGGACGTATGAACGTGCGCGGTGAGAGGGATGCGTGCGCGGGAGGCGGGCGCCGGCACCGCGTGACCGTTGGTTTCGTCCACAGTGCAGGGCCGCCCGTTCCAGTGCCTGCAGTGCCCCGCCGCCTTCACCTGCAAGCAGTACCTCGAGATCCACAACCGCACGCACACCGGCGAACGCCCCTATCAGTGTGACGTATGCCTCAAGAGATTCGCGCAAAAATCCACACTCAATATACACAAACGAACGCACACAGGTCAGTTTCTTGTTTTATACCCTAATTTTTCCTTTCATTATTCTCTAAATAACCAGCAAAATATAAAATTCTTGAAGCCATTTTTCTGGTTGTGTTAATTTGCATTTGGATTCTGGGTTTCCATTTTCTGGTCAGCCTTTTCATTGTTAAGCTTGATATTAAAACCCATTGCCATATTTTATATGAAATGACTAAGCACTAAACTAATTTGCTCTTTAAGTTGTCGGTGCCACATTATCAGGTTGTATCTAGCGTGAGTACTAATTGTGTGTTATATCGTGTTGGTACTAACCGCCTGGCCACGCGAATCTGCTCCGGCGACGCGACGCGCGAATCGTCTCTTGCATTGCGCGGTCGACATGCACACCACACCCTACAGCGGTTAATTCACAATTCGCGGCATTACACGTAATGTACTATGGCCTCTCCAGACTCACGCGCGAATCACGGCGTGAAGTCGCGGCGCGGATCGCTTGCGAATCACGGCACAACTCCCCCACAGTTCCACACTCGCAGAGGTTCGCGCCAGGTTCACAGTATAATTAGTTCGCGCACTCAACAAAGATGGACGCCGAAGTTGCTGCTGCTGGTTGTAACCAGCAATGTAAGTTGTAACTTACATTGCATATCAGCAATTTATGTAGTTAAGTAAATTAATCAAACATAATTTTTAATACACGAAAATTGCTCTAAATACATAAAACACTCACAACTTATAAAGTTATGATTTTTTTAAACTCGCCTTCACGCGAAAACAGTGCGAATGTGGAGCCTAGTCGCTTTCGCGCCAAGTTCGCAGCTTGCGATCCCTTTGTCGCGGCGCGGGACAAAAATCGTCAATTTACGGGAACGAGGCGCGAACGCGACGTGAAGCTACAAAGAATATGCGAATCGGTTCTACACTCATGCTTCGCGGGAAGTTCGCGCGTGAGCCTAGGCTACTATTGTCTAATTTTAAAAATCTATCGCAACGCAATCGCTTTCATTTGACAGATGGATGTAAGTTTTTATTTGTGCCAAAAGAAGCATCAATGTATCACATCCTGAAAGCGATTGCGATAGATTTTGAAATTAGACAATTAGCCCCCTGGATGGCCTCTTACGAATTCGCGAGTCGCGTCGCCAGTCGCCGCTGCGTGTGGCCAGTCCGTAACGTTGTCGCTGGTTAGTGCAAGGGCGGCCGTACCAGTGTATGGAGTGCCCGGCGGCGTTCACTTGTAAGCCGTACTTGGAGATTCACATGCGCACGCACACGGGCGAGCGGCCCTTCGAGTGCGATGTCTGTTACAAGCGCTTCACGCAGAAATCTACGCTCAACATTCACAAGCGAATCCATACTGGTAGGCGAACACGCGTCTAACGCATGCTGTCTGTTTGAAGCATAAAGTTAATATACCTACTTTATGGTTTGAAGGCTCTGTAAACTAACCAGAAATAAGATAAATAGCATTTGTAATTCCAGATTTATCTGAGACTTCATTCGTATCATCCGCCTTAAACAAACATATTTATACTCGAATTGAGCAAAATATTCGGAAGACCTACAATGATATAATTAATCCTGGATCATATTATAACTTAGAACGTGCGTTATGCTAATTATCTTATTTACTTTAGTTGCTGTAAATAGTTCACACAGAACCACAAGTTAAAAAAAAACGAGTAAAAACGAGACCATAACAAATATTTCAACATTAAATAGCGGTACTGTGTGAAGTGTTTACAATACAAGTGTTACAAAATGATCAAGACGGTAAATGCGTCCAGGTATTGAAACAAAACTGTTTATTTACCCTTTATTTAATGATGTGGCACCGACAACTTACAGCTTCTTTAGATAATTTTATCATCAGCTGCATCATCATAATATTATTATTTTTAAACTTGGCTTATGCATTCATTAATTTCAAACTCATCTCTTTATTTTTTTGAATTAACTTATGTTGACGAGAGATCCCATTAAAATTGGTTTTGGGATAGACCCAGAAACATACAGTAATATAATATGAAGTTTTATTTCATTACTATGTAGTTGCATCTTGCCGTCTTTCTTACATCTAATTTTTCTTTCACTACTGCTTGAATCATCCTTTAGTTTTGTGTTGCTGTTATTTTGGAATCTTGAAAATATTGGTATTTCATTGTGCACACTGTCTTTCAGGTGAACGACCTTATGCTTGTGATATATGTCAAAAAAGGTTCGCTGTAAAGAGCTACGTTACAGCACACAGGTAAACGAATTTCCATTTTTCTGTTTTTATTATGTATCTATTTATTTATTGCAGCCCTTGTAGAGTTCATCTTCGAACATAACAATAAAATGTGTTCAGTTTTTCTGAATCGGTTTTGAACTTAACATCCAACATGTTATGGGCTATTTACATGGGTCGATTTTAGTCACCTGTGACGGTCGACTATAAACTCTCCCAACTCTCACAAACTCTCAAACTCCAAAATTGAATAGCAGATGATGGCGTCGCTGTCGTCTATGTAGTTGATAGTGTAACTTATGTAATAACGTAGTTCCAGTTTTGACCACCGGATCAAATAATTTTGTTCAGCTACCTGCGGCCTAAGCCGAATTGCCATTTACACGGTCGATTTTCCCCGTGCGGCGAAAGTTGTGCGGCTTTAGTCACCAATGTAAATACCACAATACCACATTAAGGCGAGGCCAGTTCACGAAATTTACTCTTTCACTATGTCTTTAGAATAAGGTTGAATATTGCATAACTTTAATTGACGCTTCGCCAGAAATTTGACGAATTTTAGTACATTTTTATTGATTTCTGAAATACTGGATCATTTATTAAAAATGTACTCGGTTATTGTGTTAGATCGATAAAAAAGCTATCCTTTTTTGCATAAAAAATCATATCACTGTCGTTGAAAATTACGAAATCTGACGATATGAAATTTATTTTTATAAGTTTTTATTGTGTTATTCAGGATTTTTTTACAGAGTTACCATGCTATTTTTCATTATTCTGTTCGGTTAATTTGCTTCTTTGTTTCTTTTTCAGTCTACAGTAATTTTGGTGAAGTAGAATTTTACACCAGTTCTTCACATTGGATGTTCAAAAATCAGACTTTTCATCAGATCGTGAACTGGCCTCGCCTTAAGGTTTACATTCAAATAAAGGCCAGCTGAGAGTAAAAAAGTCCTTATAAATGTGCTGCCGTATGTTCCATATTTGACTATCGTTGTAATATTTTTTACCTGACTATACGGCGAAGCAAAAAAAGGAGGGTATATGATTTTTATATTATAATTATGGATTTGTAAAGCTTATTCGATGTTTCCAGATGGTCTCACGTAGCCGACAAGCCCCTGAACTGCGACCGATGCTCGATGACGTTCACTTCCAAGGCGCAGTTCGCGCTGCACATCCGCACGCACTCGGCCGGCCCCTGCTACGAGTGCAGCGTGTGCGGACGCACGTTCGTACGAGACAGCTATCTAATAAGGTACCAACTGTTTTTTTATGCCGTTTTAAGGGTTTTGGTTGGTTCGTGTATTATTTAAAAATTAAAACCGGCCAAGTGCGTGTTGGGCCACGCCCCGTAGGGTTCCGTAGTTACCTTATATACCATACCATATTTAATAGCACTATCATTTTTCGTCTGTATAAATGAGACATGTCGCCTCATTACTGGCTGCCTCAAACCGACGCCTATCGCCTACCTATACCAGCTAGCTGGCATCGCCCCCCCTGTCGTGAGACGTGAGGTGACTACGGCGATGGAAAAGCAAAAACAGGAGGGTGACCCCCGACATACAATGCACCTGCACGAGGCAGTCGTGAGCCGCCTGAAGTCCCGGAGAAGTTTCTGCAGAACCACCGCCTTGGAGAATGGCGTAACAACCCAGGAAGCGCGCATGCTAAAGTTGAAGGAGCAGCTCGCCGAGGACGATACCGTGGTGGAACCCGCCAAAAAACTGCCTGCTGGGTCGCGGCTGAAGTGGTCGAACTGGAAATCTCTAAACCGGCTGCGATGTGGCGTCGTCGGTCGCTCTAGGGAGAACATGCAGAAATGGGGTATCCTGCCGGACGCTAGTGTCGCCTGCCTATGCGGGCAACCACATACCATGCAACACCTGAGGCAGTGCCCACGTTGCCCCACCACCTGCAGTGCCCACGTTGCCCCACCACCTGCACTCTCGACGACTTGCGGAGGGCTACTCCCCGAGGGGTGGCTGTGTCGGAGTACTGGCAATATAAAATTTGTTTCGCCTTCAAACGAAGAAGAAGAAGTCTGTAAAAATAACTTTGTTTTTCACAGTGTTGGTATGAATGACAAAGTTATATTTGCGGTTTTGGAAAATATGATATATCTCGAAAACTAATTACTATATCTCGTTCAAACCAATTTTCAGTGAAAGTTTTTATTAAGATCTATAGCATACATTTTTTTTTAGATTTTTCACTCACCTATTTCATAAGTTAGAGGGGGGGAGACACATTTTACCACTTTGGCAGTGTTTATCTTTCAAACGGTTGACTTTGAGAAAAAAATGTCTTAGAAACCTCAATGTCATTTTTGAAGACCTATCTATAGACACCCCGCACGTATTGGTATGAAGAAAAAATGTTTTTTCAGTTTCAGTTCCATGTATGGGGAGCCCCCCCTTAATTTTTATTTTTGTGTCAAAATCGGTAAGCGATTAACAGAATACATCTACTTACTAAGTTTCAACTGTGTAATCCTAATACTTTCGGAATAAAATGGCTGTGACATACGGACGGACAGACAGACAGACATGACGAATGTATAAGGGTTCCGTTTTTTGCCATTATGGCTACGGAACCCTAAAAACGCAATGAGGATCAGTAACAGGTATGAATCCTATAGTTTTATTGGTATAATAGAAAAACATATTCATATAAAAACATATTCATAGCTATGAAACTTAGCGAAAGATTTTTTGAAATCCGTTTAGAAATGGTTGAGTTATAAGGGTTTTGAAGGAAATGCCAAACTCAATGCAATATGTGCTTTATCGCGTACGGCATAAGGTTCGCGTACGTCTCGATGACGTCGCAATGACCCCGCAAAATAACGTTGTTTTAGCTCGTATAGTTTCTCAGGTTTAAGAGATATCGTAAAAATTTATTTACAGTTAATCATGTGGTGGCTAAGCTTTCTGATAAGCCACTAAACAATAATCTTTACTGATCCTCATTGTTCAAATCAGTACAATTTTGTGTATCAATTGTTTACGCTTTTTTAGGAAAACATATTATAGAGCCTTTACGTTTTTATATAAGGGCGATCTCTACCTTACCAAACACAAAGTCGGGTAAACCTAATTTCACCACGCCAATTCTATCGGCAATCTAGTGCGACAATAATCACAAATAATCTGTATCGTAAGTGTTCACCTTACCTCTGTCTTTATTTCTGGGTTCCTTCCTCGAATTAGAGACGAGGTAACATCCTCTGCGGTAGGCTTGTCGTCAGCTTATCTTCAATAGGTAGATTTGTAGAATGTTACAACTATTGGCTCTATCTGAAAAGTTGACAACTATTATTATGACCAATTGCGAACACTAAAATGAATCAATGAACTAGTTCATCTCAACAGTCTCAAACATTTTTTTTTTTATAAATTCCTAAAATATTTTTTAACCTCCGCCCCGACGCAAAAAGAGAGCGGTGTTATAAGTTTAACGTGTTTGTCTGTGGTATCGTAGCTCCTAAACGGATGAACCGATTTTCGTTTAGTTTTTTTTTGTGTCATAGATAATTTTATCCCGAGTGTTCTTAGCCATGTTTCATGAAAATCTGTTCAGCCGTTTGAAGGTCATCAATTCTTTTCTAGTTGATGAGGGGATCTGACTCAATGATATTGGAAGTATATGGTAGGGTAACCATGACCTGACCAGCCGTTTGAAGATCATCAGCTCTTTAACAGTTAATGAGGGGCTCTGACTACCTTACATAATAATATGTCCTATCGATTCGAAATTTGGTACCGTGTTACTTCAATGAGATTGGAAGTATATGGTAAAGGTAAACCATGACCAGGGGCCCTACCGGCTAACTTTTCGAACTTTGGCAGCTCTGCCGAGCTTCAACTTAAAACAGGTAAATTGAAATAAGGAATTTCGTATTTTACTATTTGTTGAAGTTGTTTGGAAGATAGTAATGTTCGTGTGACATCATGAATTGGTGTTCGCTATTTTGGCCCAATTGGGGCTCGATTTATCTGTTTTAATTTGAAACCCGGCAGACTTTCCGAAATTCGATGCGTCAGCCGGTACGGCCCCTGATCAGCCGATTGTCGGGGGGCTTTTAAATTTTAAATTTTTGTTATTTTTACTAGATAAATATTTATCTACATGACAGCTACAGCTACATAAAAGCCTTTAGATGTAACTTTGAATTGTCATTCTACCATTCAAATAACAGCATTAACTGTCGTACAATAGGCACCACAACCGCGTGCACCGCGAGAACCACAGCAACGTATCCGCCAACAGCCTCGGCACGATCAACAGCGTCGCCACCAACACCAACAACTCCAACAATAGCAACTTCGACTCGCCCGGCGTATGTGACTTAAGGTGAGAGAGACCTAATATTAGAAAGATAATAGTTCTTCTATCTCACGAAGACCGTTTTACCATAAGGCTGGGTAAGGGCGTCGCCTGCCAAAAAATGTAGCCAACTGCAAAGTCCTAGGGCCGTGCAATTGACTTGCTTTTCTGATAAATCCCGCTCCATCTCAAAACTTGAATAAATTCACTAGGTGCTCTTCACTGTACCTACAATTTATATTTTTCTCATCCTTTTTAATATTAACTTGCCCCCCCCTTGGGCCATGGGCTGGCGACGCCCTTGAGGCTGGCCACATACAGACGGAATTCCGAATCGGGATTCCGTCTGCGTGGCCGATTAGATAATTATAGTTGTTCTATCTCACGAACACCGTTTTACTTGTTAGGCGCACACACGCACGTTATTTTAGTGTGCGCAATATGAGAGCATGCAGACGCAATGTGCATGTAGTACACGCCTACCTAACACATTCATAGCAAAACGGACTTCTTGACATAGAAAGAACAACAGCTATACTTTGGTTGGATAAAAAACTCTATAGTAAGTTACTTACAACCTTTATAAGTTAGAGCTAAAAGATCAATTATTTCAATTTGGTAATGGTAATTTTAAGCAATACTGCTTCATTGTTTCTGGTCAAAATAATCTTTAGCTGTTAATATTTTATAAATCTTTATAAACACAATTCCTTATTTCATTATAGCTTTGTCCCAATGGTGAACCGCTACATGACTTCTCAAGGCACGCAAGTGTCGATGCAGGATACACAAAGCAAAATGTCAGCCATGTCGCCGCAGTCTATCGCGTCAATATGTAAGTATTTACTACTCTCTTAAATCGCATAAAACGTACAAACTGTTGTTGACGGTGTTATTTTTTCCAGCTTCACCCCCTCCTCCGCATACCCCTACCCCGCAGCCCATGTCTGGCCAAATGCACCTTGGAGACTGATCACCAGAATAGGTATGTTATTATTACATGCATTATAAAGCTGAGTTGTATAATGCTGTCAGCATAGATGGCGCTCATACGACAATCAGTTGTTGTATTCGGAAAATACTACAGAGATAATTTTGCTTTGATAAAACAGTTCATAGTGAAGTTTTGGGGTTAGTTGTCGGACACGCTAAAATATATTGTGTAAAAACTAAAATCCTGGGTAACCACGCTATGATTAAATCAGCGCCATCTATTTGGCCTATAGTTTCGTTTCGAGTCCAGTGCTGATGTTTAACCTTAATTACTTTACTTTCCTTATTTTGTGTCCAGAAACTCATGGAGTTTATTTGGTTCCAGCTCTCGGTTGACTAACGAGCAGCCAGAGTGCAATATTAGAAGAGTGGCAGCCATCAACAAGAGCAGCTATGATCACGAAAGAACAAGGGGACTGGCTCCCCCGAATAATGATGTTTCAGCGTGGACGCATGCAAGATGTGTCGATGTGTCGTTTGTTTCGGTTATTCGTTTACCCAGTGTGTATGCGCGCGGCGCGGAGATTGGCAGCAGGTGGAGTTTCGTTAGCTTGTGGAATCCCTCGACAACACCAAGTGGACGTCACAGAGATGAGGACGTAGTGAGTAGTCACGTAGCGGTACCGCCTATGATATGCATTGTGATTTATAGATCTATACCCACAGAACTGTGATTTATCTATACCATCACAATATTGTATTCGTTCTAGTGGTGGCGTTCATAAATCGATACTTACTTAATGACTCTCATCATTTTAGATGTAGGCCTAAAAAATTTGATCTCATATTCTAATTTGCTTAGTGTGATAAATTTTGGAATCGTAAATGGTAAATCTCCAACCTTGAAATTCTAAATTTAATGTTCGTCGTTAGCTTATCATGCCCACTCTCATTAGTCGTAGTGAAATGTAACATTATCTTATTGCGATGCTTTAACTTAGATTGTCAATGTATAAAGAGGAGTTCAATAATTTTATAGAATCGTTACCGATGAGAGGTAATATGATCGCTGATAAATTTAAAGGACTCTACACGATACTCCATATAAGTAATCCATAAGAATGCTTTAATAAAGTCTCAAGTTCATATGAAGTAATAATAATACATAAGTACAAATAAATAAACCATATACTTTCAGAGTCCTCAGAGGCAATATTGAAAGCTTCACAAAATTAATGTCTTATATGATGTTTATTGGAGAAATCCAGAGAAGTGCCTGTTGCAACATAATATTGGCAATATTTTTAATGGCGTTGCGTTGTTGTGACGTTGCGTTGAGCGTGGGTCACCGGCGCGCGCCGCGCCCGCGGAGGCAGAGCGTGTCATTTGTGAAGCTTCTTACTAAACTTTGTGTGCCTTCTAGCGGATAGCGACATTAGGCAATATCGATCATAACACCATGATGAATAAAAACATCATTATTTTTTCTAATTTCCATATGGATGTTCATATTTAAGTATTCTCATACGTGTAAAGCATCATAATCATACAGCATATTTTGATTACCGTTATGGAGCCCCTAGACGATCAAGCATATCTTGTCAATCATTTACATTGCATTTACCATTTGGGGGCGTGGCCCACTTTTGATTGGCCAGGGTAATCTATCTATTCTGTGGTGCTTGTCAAGCATCGCTCCTAGGCGATCAAAATGTGATTGACAAGCAGTGCAATGTAAATGATTGACAAGCAATTTTGATCGTTTAGGGGGTCCATTAGAATAATGCAGTTTTCGTTTTACTGTGTATATAGGTAAAGTGCGAACTGTTAATTTCCATTACTGTTTCGAATAATAGTAATTATGAATAGTATATAGAGCAGTAGTCTTCCAATACCTTGAGACAGAGTGCACCGTGGAGTGCAGCCGATGCGTCCGCTGCGGGGGTTCCTTATGGTTTGCCATTATTGATATCAAAGATAGATTGGTGCCATTTGTATGTACATCATGTGGTAGAGTAAGATTAGTTAAGTCTGCCGGTCAGGGTAGTACTGGAAATAAAATACTGTAAGGACACTTATCTTCGATTTATAATATTAAGTTGCGACGTTTCTAACATATTTTTGTTTATTTTATGTATTTAAATGTTATTTTATTGCAAGAATACATTATTTTATTTCCATATTGTGTGTGTCCATGTGCTGGGTCAAAAATTGTAAATATTGGTAGGATTTATTTATTCAAGTATATCGAAAAGTAAAACCAATCCAGAATTTAAAAAGTGAATGTATGATTAGTAGAAATTAAATTATGCTCTACAATCATAGAAATAAAATTATCGAACTGAGAAGAATAATTGGAATTAATGTTAGACTATTTAGCACAGAACTATACTTTGGGTACTATGTACTATAAAATCAAAAATTTCCTTGTAGGTGTACATACGTATACATAATAATAATAAATATACATATTAATGTTGTTTGATAGTCCTCAATATTTTTTTATATTTTGATAGTTCTGTATTCGAAAGAAACACGAGAAAAATAGGCCAATGTCTCATTTATCATTTAAAAGTAATAAATAAAAACTATGTACACGATATTTTAAGATAAATAACTAAAACGGATGCATTTAGGTGCCCAGAAAGTTAGGGATAACATCTTGTCTCTTATTTTTTTCAAATTAATGTGTTAGTAAGTTTCTTACCAAGCCATTGATAACAGTATTATTTAGACAAACTAGGACTTGGGTTTAAAGAGTAGTATAAATCCAGATACCATTTTTATGAAACTGTCGTCAAGGATTTTAAACCCATAGTTTATCAGCAGTGGGCGACATAATTGATCAGCATTATTATGGCTGGCAATTTGAGTGTTGCTACCGCTAATTTATCCATAGATTTATGAATGGAAATAGAAACACCAACATAGTATACTAGATACATATTATAATATATATATATATATAATATTGTTTCTATTTCTCGATAGCTCGGCGAGGTGATTTCATTGTTTCTTTATAAATTCTAGATTTAGTAATATATTTTTGTTACATATTGTATTTGTTTAATATAATTGTTTATCCCCGATTATTATGATCGTTTTATCGTTGTTTCAGTTAGGTCGAGCTTATGGAGAAATAGACCACGTAGATCCCTATTATTTACGACATATTTTCTCTATTGCCTACAAATTCATATTACAAATAATGTATTAAATTTTACAAGTGAGGTTTCAGGGAATATTTCGTAAGGAATGAGGTTCCACAAAAAAGCATTGAAGGGACACAGATTGACACCTGTCCTCTCGAGAGTTTAATGAAACGAGTACCAAGTGACGGGTCGCAACTTGTGCGTCTTCAATGTCCCAACTATTTTACATACCGATGTTAGTTACTATATTTAGAATGTAATAATGAGCCATTTCAATTTACGTAATCGCTGTGTGGTATGTTTTGGTATTCTCTCTTTGTCTACTTAATTTTCAACCGTAGAAAAGACTGAATTACTTTAAAAGAATTCACGTTAAATAAGAATACTCACCGGAACTATCGGCAATGTTAGGTTTGTTTGTTGATTTCGTTGTTTGGTGTCGAAGGGGTTGTGGTGTAGGACCGACCAGTTTCAATGTAGCTCTTGAAATTTTGTTGAAGAAATCGTACATATCCTTACCCGTGAAAATTGTATACTACTTCCCTCGTCGAGACTCGAGATGAGCTAGTCGTGGCGTGGCAGCCGCGCCGCGCACACGTGCGCTGATCGTGGTAGTTTTATGAGCAAATAACAGTGAGCCTTGTGTAATCATAATGTCTAAGGTACATACATATTTAGTTATATTGTATCGTTAGATTTACGCGAACTTCCGCTTTGCCAACATATTGCGTTGCTTACATTATAATCATACGAGAGTACAGCCTAAGGATTTTAACTTTTTTTATATACTGAGAGCTATTTCTAAGTCACTGGTTTTGTACGATTTGTATATTCTAATCTAACCAAATTATATTACACGGCTGTAAGCCCTAATTAACCAAAAATTTTTGGAGTTATTTACATCCCCTTAATTGCTAATTTTTTATTAAATCAATAAGCAAACATCATGGCATGATGGTTATTGATGCGGTCATTTAGTTATAGCTCATCAGAGTTTTTAATGACCAATGTTTTAACTAAACTGTTTTTCCTTTACTTGTTAAAATTTTTAGGCTAGTTATATTTTAAATAAGTTAGATTTGTTAATTGTGGTGTATTACATTGCACGTGAATTTAGCTCTTACAGCCTTTTCAAATTATTTTGTTATTTTATAGTCTGATTGGATTGTGATAAATTTTTATATTAGAACTATATTGGTCTGTTTTCCTAATACTAAAACTTTGTTTGTTGTTATTTTTGGTTGAGTGTAGTACAGAACATGCAAGGCGGTGCATCGGTAGGCGGGGCTGTAAGAGCATTATGTAGTCAGCATTATGTATATGCTTTAATGTGATTTTTTAAATGTACTCTTTATTATAGTCTCATCAATCAATATTAGCAAACTAACAAATCTTTTAATTTTTTATTCAGTTCATAGTGATTTATATTGAGATTGAGAAAATAAATACAGAGTTTATTTAATTTTATGGAAAAGGTATACATTGTAAAATTATTCTTTAGCGCTCATTTGCAGAGCTCTATTAAAAAAAGAACTATATGAATGCAAAGTAACAAGTCACGATTCTTTTAGAAGTCGCCATGTAGTGGAGAAAATAAACGTGCCATGATATTTGTGGCTACTTACTTGTTTTCTTATTGCTCCTTATTATTTAACCAATCAAATCATAGTTTTAGTTTTTAAGTAAAACAGAGAAGGGAGCTCGCCTGGTAAAGTAACTTCAGTGTTTCATATAGATAAATTACACTCGCCAGCGAAAATAAGTAGTCGCAGGTCTTTTTTATACAAACGAGGTAACTGAAGCGTTGGGTCTCCGCCTGGGATTAAACGGGATCCGATGGTGGCCATAAAAAGACGTGCCGGACTACAGCTGGGCCACAAAAAAAAGTTGGAAATCTGACTTTTTGACTATGCCATGATGAAGTTGGAATTTGTCGCCAAAAACCAGAATTTGTCGGTCTTGCGTTTAGGAGATACGTGTGGCGCAGCTGTAGAGACGTCTCTACGGCTGGGCCACACAGATCTCGAAAACGGAAGGTCGTAGCGAAAATCTGATTACTCGTTTGTGTAGCCGGTAATTTGTCGCCAAAAACCAGAGTTTGTCGGTCTTCCGTTTAGGAGATACGTGTGGCGCAGCTGTAGAGACGTCTCTACGGCTGGGCCACACAGATCTCGAAAACGGAAGGTCGTAGCGAAAATCTGATTACTCGTTTGTGTAGCCGGTAATTTGTCGCCAAAAACCAGAGTTTGTCGGTCTTCCGTTTAGGAGATACGTGTGGCGCAGCTGTAGAGACGGCTCTACGGCTGGGCCACACAGATCTCGAAAACGGAAGGTCGTAGCGAAAATCTGATTACTCGTATGTGTAGCCGGTAATTTGTCGGAATTTGTCGCCAAAAACCAAAATTTGTCGGTCTTGCGTTTAGGAGATACGTGTGGCGCACCCGTAGAGACGTCTCTACAGCTGGCTGGGCCACACAGATCTCGAAAACGGAAGGTCGTAGCGAAAATCTGATTACTCGTATGTGTAGCCGGTAATTTGTCGGAATTTGTCGCCAAAAACCAGAGTTTGTCGGTCTTCCGTTTAGGAGATACGTGTGGCGCAGCTGTAGAGACGTCTCTACAGCTGGGCCACACAGATTTAAAAAAGGCCCTTTTTTATGGATCCCGCAATGCCTAGAATCAAAACGAAATGAAGCGCCGTTCAAAAAATATAAAGGAATGATTTGGTCCCTGCTATTTAGTGACAATGTTTGTAACTTGTTTTTGGCATGGTGTCGTACACCATGCCAAGATGTAGGACGCGAGCTAAACGACGTAAGGTTTCTTTAGTATTGTGGGCCTCCGCCATTTATTCTTTAAATTGCCATCATCAGATCACACTCCGTTTAATCCTGGGTGGTGGAGAATCAAAGCTTACCTAGTTTGTTTGTATGAAAATAGGCCTGTGATTAGATTACTTATTTTTGCTGGAGACAGTATATCCGGTACTATTTTTATTTATGAAAATAATAAATGTAATGAAACTTAAGTGCACGCGCCGCGCATTATGATTTATGGGCGCATTGACTGCGAAAAAACTAATTCTATTTTTCATACGTTTTGATACTTGGTATTTTTCGGTTAGCTTGTAGAGTAATTGAAAGTTTGCGTATCGGCATGTCTATTTCTAAAAGGGCAATCTATCAAAGTTACTACTTCATCTACCACTACAAATGAATACAGCCCCCGTATTACAAGCATTTACATCTCTTTCTCGCTGTTTAGCAAATAAGAGACGAATAGATAGCCATTCAGAAAATTGATAAGTATCAAGAGCTTGTAATACTGGGGCAGATCACGTTAATCATCACTGTCCAATGTCTATAAATAGAGATGGGCAAAAGGCCCAGTTTTAACCCGACTACTGGGTTCAAACCCAGTAAACCCATATTGTATTTCATTCACACTAAACTTTTTCTTTTTCTATTGATAGAAACAATTGCATCAATACAGAAAAAATCAAAGGACAAAACAACTCTTATTTAAACTGGGTCTTTTGTTCATCACTGTCCGTAAATAAAAGATGCAAATATTTTACTTGACTTTATTCTTACTAGCAATCTACAACTATCTCTTCCTTAACTACATTAGCATCGCCGGCCGGTGCGAGCGTATTATCAGTGATTGGGGCCGGACTCTTGTAATATCTGTTGCTTGCGTGGTGTACCTTCAAGTATTCCGCTCCCATCTCGTAATAGTCTTCCTTGGATATGCACCAGTTTTCAAAGTCGTTGCTACCTGCGAAGTCTCTGGCGCCGTACCACGCGTCGAGACAGGCGTTTTTGGCCATAACCACTCTGTGTGTTGATTGGAACGGCCGCATTTCTAGGAGCTCTCGTTCTAATCTTTCTTTTAAACCTGGAATAGTAAAAATGAATTAAGTGTTAAGGTACGGCCAATGCCTAGTTTTTGTGCCTTTGAAAATGGCTGTGCACCGTTTACACCTTTGATACAAATAGTTAATGTGACAGGTCACCTCTAATCTAAACCGTATCCAATCCAAGATAATCACACATACACATTACCAGTTTTCTTATAACAAAACTGGAACCCTTATTTTTCTCGGATTTGATACAGAGGTGAGCTGTCATACTATTTTTCGTATCAAAGTACTTCATCCATCTAATAAGGTATGAGTGTCCTACATCTTGGCATGGACCACTTTGAAAACCGCAATTCTGACTACATGGAAAATTTCTCCCCAATTAGTCCCAACTAGTCCTACTTTTTCGGAATTAGTCCCAAAAAGGACTGAAAGATATAAGCGATTTAAATGGTCCATGCCAAAGCAAACCTTCATTTTGGCAGGGACAGGCTATATCTAGTGAACCTAAACACCTAGCCAGGATCTGATTATTCAAAAAAAATCTCCCTTTTTTATGGATCCCGCAATGCCTAGAATCAAAACGAAATGAAGCGCCGTTCAAAAAATATAAAGGAATGATTTGGTCCCTGCCAAAATCAACCTACATCTTGGCGAGGACTTTTGAACCAGGTCACCTAGAGAAAATCTGATTATTGGAAACGAATCGTGTAAATTACTCCCAATTAGTCCTAAAGCCACAAAATTAGTCCCCCTTTAGTTTAGGAGAAATTCCGTTTTTTTATATAAGTACAGTCATGTACAAAAGCGTACAGTAAAAATTAATTACATAAAACTATTCCGTTCCGTAATGCGCAGTGTTCCGATTGTAAAACATTAAGCACGAACTTTTGTAAATTGAGGAATGCACAAACAGTATCTGTGAACATAAGTTTTAACAATCGGAACACTGGAATAAAGTTTTAGGCCCATATTACACTATCATATATCATCCGAGATATATGTTTACTATTTTCGTCGGAGATAGCATCCAATAAATAATATATGATAGTGTAATATGCTCATGCCCCCCTAGCATGATCATCGAAACGCGATAATATGATATAGAGCTTAATCACGTTTAACTGCCATAAAACAATGGAATTTGACAGTCGAGTGTCGACAAAACGATATATATCGTGTATTGTCGGTCATGCTAGGGGGGCAGCCCTTCCTCCCTCCAGTTAAACGTGATAAATCACTAGGTACCATATCACGTTTCGGTGGTCATGCTAGGCTAAGAGGGAGGGATTGTAAGGGCGTTTTCCTACGAACAAACAATGACACGACACGATTGTCAACAGTGTTGCCAGAACCTACCAAAAAGTACAGTTGTCAGCACTATAGTGCTGACAACACTGTCGTGCAGCTTGTGAATCGTGTCGTGTCGTTGTTCGTGGAAAAACGCGCTAAAGCCGCGTTTAAATAGACACAAAAACATGTTGGAAAACATGTTTACAATTCAACGTTTCCGAAATATCTATCTGTGTCATCCATTTGAAGCAAAATGGACGAGACAGGTACCTAAATGTTGCGAAACATGTTGTCTAAATGGCTCTTAACAAAGCCATACCACACCCAAAAAAATAGTTTGTTTTTGTCATACATTACATGCTGTGTTGCCGTTCTAGCGACATAGGAGCTGGATTAGCGGATTTTTTTAATATTTTTGTAATTTAGTCGCTAAAAAAGTATAACTTACCTAATATATTTTAATGTTTTTAAGCAAAATTGTGAAAAATGAAATCCTATTACATATTTTCGTAGGTACTTCACCTTTGTTAATTATGTAGGTACTATTTGCCTATAATTATTAATAAATGAGTGCTTGATTTCATAAATTCGCTTTTATTTACACATTTTTTATCAAAACTATTTTAATATTCTAGTGTCTTTTATCGATATTTTTAGTAGCTACCTATTTTTTTCCAAATTTTTACACAAGTCAAAAGTTACTAGAAAAAAATGACAGGCATGAAAGGCAGTGTTGCCATTTTGTTTATTCAAATTTAGCTTTTTTTCACCCCATTTTACATGTATGTGAACTTGGCATTTTGCATTTTTTTTTTAATTAGGTTTAATTTTCAACTTTCGTCTATGACAACATTTTACGGGAAAACGGCAACACTGAATTGGCACTTGGCAGGTGTTTTTTTTTTCGTTCTTTGGTTATTTGGTCGGTTTATTTATTTTTATTTTAGAGTGGTTTTAGAATCGATTAAGATGAAATAGCTAACTATATAATTTTTAAATTTGAGATTTTTGCATTCACAATGCTATTTTAATACAATACTAAATAATACACTAGAAAAAAAAGTATTGATCTAATGCGAGTCGTATTTTTTCTAGTATATTATTTAGTATTGTATAAAAATAGCATTGTGAATGCAAAAAGCTCAAATTTAAAAAGTAATAAAAAAGGTAAATCACACGTTTTTACACTTTGGTGACAAGTATCTGTAAATGTACAATTTTTATAAAAAAACGTCATCTTATCAAAAAGTGTCATGTACCTACATATTATTGTATTTCTAATGATAATGAAAAAACTTATACGAACTGAATTTTTATTGGTTTTGAAGCCGCTGGTTTCGAACCATCTTTCTCAACAACTTTCACTATGAGACTTCTACGGTGAAAAAAATCAGCTGTTCCATACAAAAGCTTTTTAAGATTTTTTTTAAGTACAATTAAATACATAATGATGGACAAATACATAAAAGTCCAATACCTTACTCTGTCAAAATGAAACAGCTGATTTTTATACGGAAATGGTTTAATCAATCGGCTCACAAACAAAAAAGTAAGACGCCATCTTGGCTTTTTATTTTTTAATATTTCATTATTATTTTCTAGTCAAAATAGTACCAGAAACCGAGATTCATCAAAATCGGTCCACAAACAATAAAGTTGGCCGCCATCTTGGATTTTTTAAATTGCGTTGCTGTTTTCTTGTCAAAATAGTACCAAAAACCGTGTTTCATCGAAATCGGCCTACAAACAAAAAAGTTGGCCGCCATCTTTGATTTTTATATTTTTAACATTGCGTTGCTGTTTTCTTGTCAAAATAGTAGCAAAAACCGAGTTTCATCGTAATCGGCCTACAAACAAAAAAGTTGGCCGCCATCTTGGATTTTTATATTTTTAACATTGCATTGCTGTATTCTTGTCAAAATAGCAGCAAAAACCGAGTTTCATCGAAATCGGCCTACAAACAAAAAAGTTGGCCGCCATCTTGGATTTTTATATTTTTAAAATTGCATTGCTGTATTCTTGTCAAAATAGTAGCAAAAACCGAGTTTCATCGAAATTGGCCTACAAACAAAAAAGTTGGCCGCCATCTAGGATTTTTATATTTTTAAAATTGCATTGCTGTATTCTTGTCAAAATAGTAGCAAAAATCGAGTGAAAGTGAAAGTGAAAGTGAAATAAGCTTTATTCAAATAAACTTAATTATTAAGTACTTTTGAATCGTCTATATTTTCCTACCACCCGTCACAGAATATATAATAGTACTAACGTACAGAAGTCTGACCCCGCGAGGTCCATCAAATAATAAGCTACTCTCGCTGCACGGCAATAAAGTACAATTTCAAACTGCACAACGCTGCGTGGATAAAATTATATGCACCTACGAAGAAGAAAGAGAGGCGTCTCTTTCTGTCGCATAGCTCTGTCTCAACCGACACATTTCGGGGTTGCTACTCGCTAGTTACTGATATCATAGAAAACATTCGTTATGCCCATGAATAAACAATGAAATTACTATAATAGGTACCTACTTATAAAATAAAATAAATCTACCTAATAGGTGAGCTGAGCATATTTAAAGAGCATAAATAATAAGTATTTCTAAGTAGTTAGAGAAGCTCGATGGCGCAGTGGTATAGCGCCTGGCCCAACGATTGCGGAGGTTAAGCAACTTTTGCAAGGGTCAGTTATGGGATGGGTGAAAAAAAATAGTATTTTTTAGCTTTTTTCTTTACTGGTGCCATATTTCGAACTTCGATACAACTAAGTCTGTAAATATGTATACAAAAAATACAATAAACTTTGGTAGGTAGGTAGGTACGTTAGTAATTAAGTATCAAAAACGAAGTGCATGCAGTTTCGCATTCGGCGCTTGACTGACTCGTTTCGTTGGTGACGTTCACGCGCTGCGCCCTCGTCGCTTGCACGCGCCGCGGCCGCGCGTTTCGGTCGGCGCGGTGATATCCCTCGACAATGGCCCTCTTGGAGTGGGCCGCGAGCAGTAGGCTAATATAAAAGTTTAAGCGCGGAGTTATACCCCCCTGCACCCGTTCCAGACTTTTTTAGCTGACAAGAAGAACGGGCGCAAGAAACTTATCAGCTGTAACAGCCATAAGTAACGATATTTACAAACTTGAATATATCGTTACCAGATAATTACAACAGGGTGACAGGATTATTGGCAACAACATAGACTTATTATATTACTTCAACAAAGTTCTTATATTAGCAAGTTATGTGTTACATCATTTCCACGCATTTTGATCTTTAAGATAATCGTCAACTTTATAATAACCTTTACCCATGAGCGTTTTTTTAACATGGTTTTTAAATTCATGCAAAGGAAGATCAATCACTTGTTGTGGAACTTTATTAATAAAGGCTATGCCTTTCCCCATAAATGAACCTCTCGTTTTTGCAAGCCTAAATCTTGGAACGGCAAGTTTATCTTTATTTCTTGTATTAAACTGGTGAATGTTGCTGTTCTTATCAAATGAATCATAGTGTTTCCTTACATAAACTAAATTTTCATAAATATATTGGCCTGCCAAAGTTAAAATATTTATTTCTTTGAACAATTCTCTCAAGGTATCTCTCCGCCGTAGAGTGTATATGGCGCGAACAGCTCTTTTTTGGAGTACAAAAATATTTTCAAAACTGGCAGCTGAGCCCCACAATAGCAGTCCATAAGACATTACACTATGAAAATAACTAAAGTATACTAACCTTGCCGTTTCAATATCAGTTAAAAGCCTTATTTTCTTAACAGCGAATGCCGCAGAACTAAGTCTACTTGACAAGGCTTCAATATGTGGATCCCATTGCAATCGAGAATCTAGTGTAATACCAAGAAATTTTGTACTCTCAGTAAAGTCTACTTCATCGTCATTCAAATTAATATTTAATTTTGTCTGCTCAACATTAGGTAATAAAAATTTTACACATTTGGTTTTTTGGGGTTTAGTGCTTTAGAGTTTCATCGAAATCAGCCTACAAAAAAAAAGTTGGCCGCCATCTTGGATTTTTTATATTTTTAACATTGCATTGCTGTATTCTTGTCAAAATAGTAGCAAAAACAGAGTTTCATCGAAATCGGCCTACAAGCAAAAAAGTTGGCCGCCATCTTGGATTTTTTATATTTTTAAAATTGCATTGCTGTATTCTTGTCAAAATAGTAGCAAAAACCGAGTTTCATCGAAATCGACCTACAAACAAAAAAGTTGGCCGCCATCTTGGTTTTTTTATATTTTTAACATTGCCGAGTTTCATCGAAATCGGCCTACAAACAAAAAAGTTGGCCGCCATCTTTGATTTTTATATTTTTAACATTGCGTTGCTGTTTTCTTGTCAAAATAGTAGCAAAAACCGAGTTTCATCGTAATCGGCCTACAAACAAAAAAGTTGGCCGCCATCTTGGATTTTTATATTTTTAACATTGCATTGCTGTATTCTTGTCAAAATAGTAGCAAAAACCGAGTTTCATCGAAATCGGCCTACAAACAAAAAAGTTGGCCGCCATCTTGGATTTTTATATTTTTAAAATTGCATTGCTGTATTCTTGTCAAAATAGTAGCAAAAACCGAGTTTCATCGAAATTGGCCTACAAACAAAAAAGTTGGCCGCCATCTAGGATTTTTATATTTTTAAAATTGCATTGCTGTATTCTTGTCAAAATAGTAGCAAAAATCGAGTTTCATCGAAATCGGCCTACAAACAAAAAAGTTGGCCGCCATCTTGGATTTTTATATTTTTAACATTGCGTTGCTGTTTTCTTGTCAAAATAGTAGCAAAAACCGAGTTTCATCGTAATCGGCCTACAAACAAAAAAGTTGGCCGCCATCTTGGATTTTTATATTTTTAACATTGCATTGCTGTATTCTTGTCAAAATAGTAGCAAAAACCGAGTTTCATCGAAATCGGCCTACAAACAAAAAAGTTGGCCGCCATCTTGGATTTTTATATTTTTAACATTGCGTTGCTGTTTTCTTGTCAAAATAGTAGCAAAAACCGAGTTTCATCGTAATCGGCCTACAAACAAAAAAGTTGGCCGCCATCTTGGATTTTTATATTTTTAACATTGCATTGCTGTATTCTTGTCAAAATAGTAGCAAAAACCGAGTTTCATCGAAATCGGCCTACAAACAAAAAAGTTGGCCGCCATCTTGGATTTTTATATTTTTAAAATTGCATTGCTGTATTCTTGTCAAAATAGTAGCAAAAACCGAGTTTCATCGAAATTGGCCTACAAACAAAAAAGTTGGCCGCCATCTAGGATTTTTATATTTTTAAAATTGCATTGCTGTATTCTTGTCAAAATAGTAGCAAAAATCGAGTTTCATCGAAATCGGCCTACAAACAAAAAAGTTGGCCGCCATCATGGAAAGTTGTACAGTTTGATGGTGTGATCAGCCCCAAGAGAGGTTTTTATTTAATTACAAATAACCCTGTATAGGTACAAAGTTTCAAGTGAACCCATTGAAGGAAGAAAATCTCTCTCTACTCCAAATATGAATAGTTGCGAAAGAAAAGCAATATAACTTTAAAATTCAATTTTATACAAGACCATTTCATACTTCTTTTGAAATTATTTTGTACGCGACTGTACATGTTTTTGATATAGTCCAGGAGTCCGGGATCAAAATACCTCTAAGAAATCATTTTTATTTTATGACTTAAAAATTAAGGTTTTGAGTTTCGAAAATGCATAAAAGTTACGTATTACTTTACGTTATACTTTTGTTTTACATTATACGTTAATAACACTTCATTATTTTAACACAAACACGCAAAAATAAAACAAGTTACAAACATCGTCACTAAATAGGAAGTCGGCTCCTGTACTATAAAAACCAAACTTTAATTCCGATTATCTCCTAAACTAAAGGGGGACTAATTTTGTGGCTTTAGGACTAATTGGGAGTAATTTACACGATTCGTTTCCAATAATCAGATTTTCTCTAGGTGACCTGGTTCAAAAGTCCTCGCCAAGATGTAGGTTGATTTTGGCAGGGACCAAATCATTCCTTTATATTTTTTGAACGGCGCTTCATTTCGTTTTGATTCTAGGCATTGCGGGATCCATAAAAAAGGGAGATTTTTTTTGAATAATCAGATCCTGGCTAGGTGTTTAGGTTCACTAGATATAGCCTGTCCCTGCCAAAATGAAGGTTTGCTTTGGCATGGACCATTTAAATCGCTTATATCTTTCAGTCCTTTTTGGGACTAATTCCGAAAAAGTAGGACTAGTTGGGACTAATTGGGGAGAAATTTTCCATGTAGTCAGAATTGCGGTTTTCAAAGTGGTCCATGCCAAGATGTAGGACACAAGGTATGAATGGTGTGCAGCCATTTTCAAAAAGAAAAGGCACTAATCTGTGGAACATTTTATTTTATTTATTTCCACTCTTGGGCATTTTCACTTTAAATGGTGCAGGCTGTTTTTCGGTTGTCCCATGACAACAAATCGATCTAGAAAATATATTTTAACATATTCTTTAAGGAAAAGCATAATACACTGAAGGTTTATTCATAATCTGTATTGTTTTGGGTTTTGGCTCCTGAAAGAATACAGTTTCTATTTTATTTTAATTAAAAATGAATTGATATTGTGTAGTTTTATGGTGTCCCAACGACAGTTTGCCTCTTTGAATTTAATTTTGTGAAGATTCTTACGACACGGCTTGCATAGCGGGGATTTATTTCCATTGTTAGATAGTTATTTAAGCATTTACACTAAGTATTTAACATCAGTTAGTAAATAAAATAATTAAATAAATAAATAAAAAGCTTGTCTTACGAATTCGCGACTACTGGACATGTCTGCTTAGTCACGGGCTTTTTACTATTAAAATATTAATTTAACGGGCAAACTTGGTCTTCATGGCAACCCCGAGTACAAATGCCAAAGATAAAACGCCATTTTGAAGTTAATAACGAAAGGTCTGTCCAGTTAGCGAATTTACAAAGGCTATACTATTTGAGTCACGAGTCAGACTCTAATAGATGAGCTTTTGTTTATGCATATTACTCGACAAAACCTAATCTATCTCGGTAAAAAAGTTGACTCAAATGGATTAGCTTTTTGCCTTGATATTTTCAAAGAAAATGCACGGACAAAACCTAGTATAGGACTGTACCAGCAAACAAGTCGTATTAATGAAATCGTCGTTTAAAATCCTAGTGACCTTTTTTAAAGATTTTTAGGATTCCTCCGATAAAATTGATCTAATGATTTGAAAGACAGAGAAAATTGTAGGTAATTTATTAAGGCATTTTCTTTTTATTTACAAGCACTATAAAGATGTCATAGCAAGACGCTACCGTAAGATCTATTTACATTCTAGACATAAATAAGTTTAAACAATAATAAAAATCCAAAGCTTAATATTCACTTCCATAAACAATGTTATCCAGTTATATTAATTTATCAAGCTCTGTATTTTTACACGAAGAAACGTGCAAAGTGCCATTGCAGGTACATGACGAAGTAAAATGAACTAGAATAATAATATAAAATGGATTTTCGTAAATTTCTTCTTTTTTTTAACCGACTTCAAAAAAAGGAGGAGGTTCTCAAGTCGAGTGTTTTTTTATGTATGTTTTACCATAACATCGTCAGTTGTTAACCGATTTATACAATTCTTTTTTTTATCTCAAAGAACAAAGCTCGTGTGTGGTCCCATAAAAAAATTACAGAAATCTGGCCGGTAGGTAATATTTTTTAAATTTCAAAACATTAATGCGCCTTTAAAGTAAATTGTGTTAAATTAAACCTTTTGTAAAACACTAGCTTTTGCCCGCGACTTCGTTCTCGTGATTAAGATATTGTGCATTTATTTTGAAAATCACGGATTACCAATATACCTAGGTATTTATCAGTAGACCTTATTTCACACATTTAAATTTTCCCATAAAAATTCATGTACAAACTGGAACACTCTGTAGTAACCCTGTATAACGGTAATTTTCCAAAACCGTTTCTTAGTGCTTACCTACACCATGAAAGGTATCAAAAATGGTGTCTCTAACTCTCTACCTTCAACTCTATACAAATTCTCATACAAACTTGAACAACATAATAGTACTAGTAATAGCACCCTGTATAACAGGAATTTTCTAAAATACTTTAAAATTCGATATTTAAATACGTACCCATAAATTTGATAAACATGACTACTTATGTTAATCTGTTTATTTTAAGGCTCTTTTTCCACCATAGGCAATCCATTTACTTACGAGTTTAGTAAGTTTCATATGTGCCATACTTAAATAAGACTGACTGTTACTACTTTTAAATTGTAAAAATACTAAGCTAATCGTAAATTTGATAGAAAAATATCTGTGTTTTGTATTTTACATTAGAGGTACGCTAAAAAATGTTTTAGTTTTATTATTATTTATTTACAACAAATACAAACAACAATAAAAAAAATAAACAAATAATTAATAATTAATTAATTTAACACAATTTACTTTAAAGGCGCATTAAAGTTTTGAAATTTAAAAAATATTACCTACCGGCCAGATTTCTGTAATTTTTTTATGGGACCACACACGAGCTATGTTCTTTGAGATAAAAAAAAGAATTGTATAAATCGGTTAATAACTGACGAAGTTATGGTAAAACATACATAAAAAAACACTCGACTTGAGAACCTCCTCCTTTTTTTGAAGTCGGTTAAAAAAAAGAAGAAATTTACGAAAATCCATTTTATATTATTATTCTAGTTCATTTTACTTCGTCATGTACCTGCAATAGCACTTTGCACGTTTCTTCGTGTAAAAATACAGAGCTTGATAAATATAACTGGATAACATTGTTTAAGGAAGTGAATATTTTTTTATATATATATTTCGGCATCATATCTTTGCACATTTTATGCACTTAAACTATGATCTAAGTATATTTAGATTATAAGTATATATAGCTTTGCATTTTTATTATTGTTTAAACTTATTTATGTCTAGAATGTAAATAGATCTTACGGTAGCGTCTTGCTATGACATCTTTATAGTGCTTGTAAATAAAAAGAAAATGCCTTAAAAAAATTACCTACAATTTTCTCTGTCTTTCAAATCATTAGATCAATTTTATCAGAGAAATCCTAAAAATCTTTAAAAAAGGTCACTAGGATTTTAAACGACGATTTCATTAATACGACTTGTTTGCTGGTACAGTCCTATACTAGGTTTTGTCCGTGCATTTTCTTTGAAAATATCAAGGCAAAAAGCTAATCCATTTGAGTCAACTTTTTTACCGAGATAGATTAGGTTTTGTCGAGTAATATGCATAAACAAAAGCTCATCTATTAGAGTCTGACTCGTGACTCAAATAGTATAGCCTTTGTAAATTCGCGTCCAGTTATGCGACGGTATCAAGTCACTAAAATTTTGGTCAGAAAAAATGTATAGTGGTTAGTAACGGTTTTTTATTATTAACAGAAGATTTATCCATATTTTTTCTTGAGCTTTATATAATTTAAACCCTGTTGAAGGCATATAAATAGCATTTGGAAGGTTTATGATAACAATTTTTGAGTATTTAATTTTACTTTAAAAAACGAGCTAAATACGTCACGTCCTGTTAGCAACCGTTTGATCCGTTACTATAGTAACTATATATAGTAACGTATGTAGTATACTATAGTAACCGTTTTGTAACATTTTGTCCGTGCTATAGCACGGACAAAATGTTACAAAACGGACATGTAAAGCATAGTACTCAATAACTAAAAAAATCTATTATTAATTATGTTATTAATTCTGATTTTATGATGATATCGGATTGGTAGTACCCAGATTATTTTATTTACAGGTAGTTAGTGATGAAATCACTCAAAATGGGGACATAATACGGAGGTATCTCACTCATTAGAACAACGAATTAATTGTAAGAATTTAACCTCACAGGGTGTACAAGTCTTAATAATTATGTTTCGTCACGTCACATGTCCATTTAGTAACTGTCCCAACAAATTCTAAACTTCTTTCTTAAAAAAATAATTAATTATTCCGTCTAAATAACTAATTAATATATTGTAAACTATATAAATAACTACAATTAAGATTCTATTTTAATTTTATCATTTCTTGTATGATCAAAAAAGTTATGCGACAAATAAAGCTTGCATTTGGCCAGTATGTTACGAAACTGACTATATTGTTGAATTTTAAATAAAATGATGTACTAATTGCCCAATTATTAATATTTCATTTCTTTAATTACGTAATTAAAACTCATTAATAAGCATTTTATAATTTTATTTCCAGCAGTTGAATTTTTATCGCGATTTGATTTTTGTTACTAACAGGACCAATTTTTCCTAATGTACTTCGAAAATATTAAATTAAGACATAAATACACATTTCTGCCTAGTCCTTCTATATAAATCATATAAATAATAATATTCTTTACAATTATTCATACGTTTAATGTTTTAAAACGGTAATGAAATTTTTAAGGGTGAAAAAATAACCTGCACCATTTAAAGTGAAAATGCCCTCTTACATAAATGCATGTAAATGTTAAAACATTTACTGCAATGCCCCTTATAAAATCACAGCGTGATTATCACGGGCTCTTAACCCCGAGGAGACTCGGGGTTAAGAGCCCGTAGCGATTTTGCCGCTCTCTCGCTCGCACATTTCATGTTTTCTCAAGATTTCTTAAATCTGAGTGCGTAATTGAAAAATGTGTCTCGACCACTTTTCGCAATATAAGGTTACGGAGATTTCAACATATATTTCAGTTTCGAGTTGCTGAAGTACAAAAAGTTATCGTATTTGCCAGTTCAAATAACTGTTAGAAACGACAACTTTTTGTACTTTAGCAACAAAAAACTGAAATATATTTTAAAACGTCTTTTCGCAATCTTATATTGCGAAAAGTGGCCGAGACACTTTTCTCAATTACCCTTTTCGGGACCGGACGGCGTACCTGCATGTCATATGAGTTTGCACCTCTAACGACCGGCGCTCTCAAATGGCATTTATAAATGCCATCGTCCGGTCCAGTGTCTAAACGGGTTTTGAGCTCTATTACTAAGTGAATATTGACTATTTTGGTATCATTGGATAGAGGAATAAATTCTGCGTTCATTTAATACCATAGTCCAATCACATTTCATAGAATGAATAAGAGTAACACGCTGTCAAAAGTATGAGCAATCTGTGTCCGCCGTTTTCGTCCGGTCGAATCAAAATAGTAGTTTATGATACTGCCACATAATGAGGGGTATTAAAACATGAGTGTGTGTTTAAAAACCGAGCCGTAGGCGAGGTTTTTAATAGTATCACACGAGTGTTTTAATACCTAGTTATGTGCAGTTTCATACACTACTTTATCTACACTCATACATTTAGGATTGAACCTACTAAATAAAAGATCAACGTTAGAAAAGAGAGTGAGACATTGTTTGTATTAGCTAGGTATTACCTTGTAATAAGTCATTTCCTTAGCTGCATCTAAAATATCGAGCAGAGTCAAATTTTCTTCACATTTTAAATCAAGAATTAAAAAACCCTACGAAATTCATTACAACAAAATGTTAAAATTGAAATCAAAACATTTTTGTAAAGCTCTAAAAATGGCGCGCATTCCATTAGAAAAAAATAATGAAATGATGGGTTGCGTTCAGAACCTACGCTCCGAGTGCAACCGAATGCTCTAACGGCGTTCCAAACATTAGAGGGTGACTTCCGGTTGTAACAGCTTTCCCGTTTCAAACGTCAGAGCGTTGCAACTTTTTAACCATCAAAATCGGTGGTTGAAAAACGCTGACGTTTGTCTATAGTAAAATTGTCAATGCCATTTGATATTATTTTGTATTTTGATGTTTTTGTGTCAATTTTTTTTAAATATTCATGGTAGCTCCTCAGAAACAGATTTTATTTCATTTAGAATAAAGGAAAGTTTAAATTATTCGCATTCCAAATGGAAAACGAAGAATTTGTACTATTAATGTCATTTAAAGTTCTTGGTCGTTCCGAACCTTAAAGCCAAAAACCAAACAACCGCACTCTAAGCCTCTAAACGCAACCTTGCAAACCATAAAGTAACTTTTTTTTTAATTTTTCGTGTCCACGAAAATAAAGTACGTATTTATATTACCTTTTTTGAATTCATATTTGGAACATTACGATGTGAGTGTAGATAAAAAAGTAATAAACACCGTGTTTTATGGATTATATTGTGTTTTTAATTGAAAGCGGTAATAAAGTGTTATTATAATCATAATAAAAAGTGTTTTTAGTGACTACATACAATATTTTATTCAAGATGGCGTATTTGTAAGTCTCTGTTCCAAAAAGTCGGCTACAAACGACGATAATAAAAACAAATGACATCGTAAAAGTGTCAACTAGCCATAAGTTTATCGTCTCATTCATTAGCTTCTCAGAAATGTAACTGGAGTCACCGTGAGTATAAACATCTGGTCGTACGAACGATAACAAAGCGTCAAGTGCTTAAGAGGCCATTAAGGGTGTCAAGTTTCAAAGTCAAGCGGTCCGGGTCCGTTTTTTTGCCGCGCGCGCCCCGGGTCCCGAAAAGGTTACGCACTCAGTTTTAAGAAAACATGAAATGTGCGAGCGAGAGAGCTGCAGTCAGCGGCAAAATCGCTACGGGTTCTAAATAAACAGACGAAGGGTACACTATTATACTCGGTTTGATTGGTAACAAGCCTAGTCTAACTCGTTGTGGTTAAAAAAATATACAATAAAACATGTTACCGATTAAACTGCTGTTTATTTACCTGGGAATTGTGAAGAACCGCCCGTTACAAAGACGTTGTTCGCCATTATCAATTGTTCATCAGGGCTAAAATGTTTGAACACATATTCCATTGTTTCTGCAAGTCCAGCTTCTAAGTTTCCCATCATTGACGGTTGAAATATTAATTCAGCTGCTCTGCAACAACAAAAAAAACTATCTTTGAGAAAAGAGAATCCGTGCCGCGCATCAAGAGCGATCATATAAGAATCGCGATATATTTAAAAAAAAAAACTAAATTTCTAAGATCATTTGTGCTGCTATACTACACAATGCACAAAAATAACTCGCACTCGTCTAAATAAAAGCACCTAAATCCTTCCTAATATATAAATGCGAGAGTCAGTTTGTTTGTTACTCCTTCACGTCTTAATTATTCAACCGATCATCATGAAATATTGCATACACGTTGTCAGGGGTGCAGAAGAGGACATAGGGTTCCTTTCATCCCGAAAAAACACCAAAACACTATCCATGCAGACGAAGTCGGGGGCGTTAGCTAGTGTTAAATAATTGAAGCAGATGGCAGCACCATTATAGTCTTTGGCTTTATGACTCAGATTAGATTATCATCAGAAAATAAGATTGAAAATTTTATATGCGGACATAATCAACTTTTATCTACACTCACAACATAATGTTCCAAATATGAATTCAAAAAAGGTAATATAAATACGTACTTTATTTTCATGAATAGGTAAAATTAAAAAAAAACTCATTACGATGCAGTCAGCTGCATCATAAAATAACTTTTTCTCACTTATGCTCTGAAATCTTATCATTCCATTTGAAAAAGGAATGCGGGGCGTTCCACATTTCCGAGGGGGTCTGGTTCATCACATTCTAAATTTAAAATTCAGGCCAGGAATGAATTTCAATACTTACTTCCCGCACCAGCACCAGTGCGGGAAGTAGGTACAGTGCGAAGATGATCTGGGTGGTCTGCGGCAACTTCTTTTTTTTGTTTTAGCTGTTCACAAAAACAAAAAAAGCAAAGGCACATTTGCACCATACAGCCATAACTTTAGTTCCTTTTTTCTGGCACGCAAGCCAACGACAAGACAGTTAATATTATAAAGGTAAAATTATTTAATAGGTACTATAATAACGATACAATAAAAAAAATGGTGCGCACAGAGTATATTACTATAAGAATAAATAAATATTACATTGTATTGTACCAGATTTATCAGAGACAAATCCTCTAAGTAATCTTGAATTATGTACAGCGCCATCTACCGCCGACAAGCGAAATGAGATGGGTTTTTGCTTCTCGGCGGTAGATGGCGCTGCACGTAGTTCAAGATTACTCAGAGGATTTGTCTATGATAAATCTCATTTTGCTTTTCGGCGCTTCGAGCGATTAAACTGCTGGAATGCACCCAAAAAAAAAACTGGCGGGAATTAAATTTAATTAAGTTTCAATTGAAAAGTTTTTTATTTCCTCGCATTTCTTGAGAAAAGCACTATACAAGCCTTGTTCTGGAAGCTACTTGCATTGCCTCGAATGATTAAAGCCCTCGCCTACGGCTCGGGCTTCAAACCATCCTCGACAATGCAATCGCTAGCTTCCCGTTCACGGCTGTAATGTACTATTTCTCACTTATGCTCTGAAATCTTATCATTCCATTGGAAAAAGGAATGCGGGGCGTTCCACATTTCCGAGGGGGTCTGGTTCATCACATTCTAAATTTAAAATTCAGGCCAGGAATGAATTTCAATACTTACTTCCCGCACCAGCACCAGTACGGGAAGTAGGTACAGTGCGAAGATGATCTGGGTGGTCTGCGGCAACTTCTTTTTTTTGTTTAAGCTGTTCACAAAAACAAAAAACAAAGGCACATTTGCACCATACAGCCATAACTTTAGTTCCTTTTTTCTGGCACGCAAGCCAACGACAAGACAGTTAATATTATAAAGGTAAAATTATTTAATAGGTACTATAATAACGATACAATAAAAAAATGGTGCGCACAGAGTATATTACTATAAGAATAAATAAATATTACATTGTATTGTACCAGATTTATCAGAGACAAATCCTCTAAGTAATCTTGAATTATGTACAGCGCCATCTACCGCCGAGAAGCGAAATGAGATGGGTTTTTGCTTCTCGGCGGTAGATGGCGCTGCACGTAATTCAAGGTTACTCAGAGGATTTGTCTATGATAAATCTCATTTTTAATATTAATTAAATTTAATTAAGTTTCAATTGAAAAGTTTTTTATTTCCTCGCATTTCTTGAGAAAAGCACTATACAAGCCTTGTTCTGGAAGCTACTTGCATTGCCTCGAATGATTAAAGCCCTCGCCTGCGGCTCGGGCTTCAAACCATCCTCGACAATGCAATCGCTAGATTCCCGTTCACGGCTGTAATGTACTATTTTTCTCATTACGATACAGGGAAAATCCAAGAAGGCGTGATATTATAGTACATTATGAGACAAGTTAGCTTAGGTTGCTCATTGCACACAAGGCTGTGGGTTGCAGCCCGAGCCGCAGGCGAGGGCGTAACTCAGCCGAGTGTGCAATAAGCAAGAGCTCACGAGTTTCATACGACGTTTTTCAACACATTTGCGAGGAAAAAACAAAGTAATATATCACACAGCAACAAATATGGCAAAAACAAAATATGATAATTATGGGAAAAGGCGCGCATGATTTTTTTACACGCCCAACGCAAGAATATTTTGCGAACAAAGGGGTGAGGAGCATACAGCCTACTACTAATACTTCAAAATTATAATTTTAAGTGACAAAACGCAAATATTTTAATATTTTATAACAAAATATTGTGAATTATGAATAATTTGATAATATATTTATTATTTATTTGATAATATATTTATTTGACTTAATTAAGGACTTACATCCTTATTTATACAATACTAAATAATATACTAGAAAAAATACGACTCGCACCAGATCAATACTCAGACGGGAATCGAACCCGCGACCTTTGGATATCCGGTCCAATGCTCTGACCGCTGAGCTACCGAGTCACTAGTGACATCGCCGAATTTCTTCTAGTATATCCTACTCTTACGCTGCAAGCCAGCGTTATTTCACCAATGTGAGGAATTACCTCGACATTCAATTGAAATATCTTTCCAGATATTTGGCAATCGATTAAGATGAAATAGCTATATAATTTTTAATTTTGAGATTTTTGCATTCACAATGCTATTTTTACACAATACTAAATAATATACTAGAAAAAATACGACTCGCACCAGATCAATACTCAGACGGGAATCGAACCCGCGACCTTTGGATATCCGGTCCAATGCTCTGACCGCTGAGCTACCGAGTCACTAGTGACATCGCCGAATTTCTTCTAGTATATCCTACTCTTACGCTGCAAGCCAGCGTTATTTCACCAATGTGAGGAATTACCTCGACATTCAATTGTAATATCTTTCCAGATATTTGGCAATCGATTAAGATGAAATAGCTATATAATTTTTAATTTTGAGATTTTTGCATTCACAATGCTATTTTTACACAATACTAAATAATATACTAGAAAAAATACGACTCGCACCAGATCAATACTCAGACGGGAATCGAACCCGCGACCTTTGGATATCCGGTCCAATGCTCTGACCGCTGAGCTACCGAGTCACTAGTGACATCGCCGAATTTCTTCTAGTATATCCTACTCTTACGCTGCAAGCCAGCGTTATTTCACCAATGTGAGGAATTACCTCGACATTCAATTGAAATATCTTTCCAGATATTTGGCAATCGATTAAGATGAAATAGCTATATAATTTTTAATTTTGAGATTTTTGCATTCACAATGCTATTTTTACACAATACTAAATAATATACTAGAAAAAATACGACTCGCACCAGATCAATACTCAGACGGGAATCGAACCCGCGACCTTTGGATATCCGGTCCAATGCTCTGACCGCTGAGCTACCGAGTCACTAGTGACATCGCCGAATTTCTTCTAGTATATCCTACTCTTACGCTGCAAGCCAGCGTTATTTCACCAATGTGAGGAATTACCTCGACATTCAATTGAAATATCTTTCCAGATATTTGGCAATCGATTAAGATGAAATAGCTATATAATTTTTAATTTTGAGATTTTTGCATTCACAATGCTATTTTTACACAATACTAAATAATATACTAGAAAAAATACGACTCGCACCAGATCAATACTCAGACGGGAATCGAACCCGCGACCTTTGGATATCCGGTCCAATGCTCTGACCGCTGAGCTACCGAGTCACTAGTGAAATATCTGGAAAGATATTTCAATTGAATGTCGAGGTAATTCCTCACATTGGTGAAATAACGCTGGCTTGCAGCGTAAGAGTAGGATATACTAGAAGAAATTCGGCGATGTCACTAGTGACTCGGTAGCTCAGCGGTCAGAGCATTGGACCGGATATCCAAAGGTCGCGGGTTCGATTCCCGTCTGAGTATTGATCTGGTGCGAGTCGTATTTTTTCTAGTATATTATTTAGTATTGTGTAAAAATAGCATTGTGAATGCAAAAATCTCAAAATTAAAAATTATATAGCTATTTCATCTTAATCGATTGCCAAATATCTGGAAAGATATTTCAATTGAATGTCGAGGTAATTCCTCACATTGGTGAAATAACGCTGGCTTGCAGCGTAAGAGTAGGATATACTAGAAGAAATTCGGCGATGTCACTAGTGACTCGGTAGCTCAGCGGTCAGAGCATTGGACCGGATATCCAAAGGTCGCGGGTTCGATTCCCGTCTGAGTATTGATCTGGTGCGAGTCGTATTTTTTCTAGTATATTATTTAGTATTGTGTAAAAATAGCATTGTGAATGCAAAAATCTCAAAATTAAAAATCCTTATTTATTTCAAAAATGTATATGAATTTTCAGCAGCATAAAACCTCTTTGTTGACAAAAAAAATAACTGTATTACCCGGCTAAATTGGGAATGCTCTGTTTACTCGCATAGAACTTGGAGTAAGGTGCTGATTTAACTTTGTAGGGTTAATTCTATTACGAACTAGTGTTTTATATATTATTGCACGCGTTTGTTATAGCTCGGTTTATGGCCTTAAAAGCGATGTATTAAGGCTCACTTTACGAGCAAGTGTGTTGAAAAAAAAACAACGATATTTTCCCACATACTTTCCATGATTAAAATGCACTCTATGGTGATCGATGACTTAGTGCGATTAGTTTACAGGAATGCACTCATCTCATTTTTTTCTAATGGAATGCGCGCCATTTTTAGAACATTACAGAAAAGTTTTAATTTCAATTTTTACATTTTGTTATACTGAATTTCGTAGGTGTTTTATATTCTTGCTTAAAAATGTGAAAGAAATTTACCTTGCCAGATATTTTAGATGCAGCTAAGAAAATGACATATTACAAGGTAGGTACTTAGTTAACACAAACAAAGTCGCTCTCTCTTTTCTAACGTTGATCTTTTATTTTGTAGGTTCAATCCCAAATGTATGAGTGTAGATAAAGTAGTGTATGAAACTGCACATAACTAGGTATTATGCATCAGTTTCATAAACTACTATTAACGTCTGGTAAGAAAGTTCATGTATGGACTGATACACAAAAAAACTCCAGGGTATAAATAAGTTACATTGTAGTCCTACATAATGTACCTAATAGGTTCAATAGCGAGATGCAGCTGATGGTGCTGGTTCGTCGAAGTCTGCGGTTCGTGCTCGCGCAGCACTTCCTCGAGCTCCACTAGTCGCTCACCGTCCGCTTCTGAATCCGAATCGGCATCACGACTTATACTGAAACGTTTTATAACAACTATGAAAAAGAGTTATTAAGCAACATTATAAAAAAAAATACTTAAATTCAATGATATTAAATGTAAAGATAGGTTACCCGCGCTTCACAATGGCAAGACGAAAGTCAGGTAATTGCCCGACTTTCAATTAGTCAGGCACAGTCTCGCGACACGGTAACACACGCGGCTCTCGTCAATCAGACGCAATAAAATTGTGAAATACCATAAAAAAATGTCTACTTGCGTCTTTAGACGATGTACAAATTATACAGCAACGGTCAGAGATCGGAAAAATGCTTTATTTCACACGTAAGTACTGTATTTAATAAAAATATGTATTTTCTATTACTTTATTCGGCCATATTGTACAAAGAGCAAGCTGTCTGCTTTGCGTGTGGGAGTGAAGGAGATAGCTGACGCGCTGTCAATTGGCAGCCAATGCGCATGCAGCGGCCAATGTGTGTATCTATAGTACTTTTACGCTGTTTTAAATAGCAATGATGTTGGCGCATAACCTATCTTTACGTTTAATATCATTGCTTAAATTAGGTTTTCTTTCATAGCTAGACCCAAGAGAAGATAATATACGAGTAATCAGCATTTTTTATCTATCTATTTTATTTCTATGAAAAATTTGACTAGACTAAAAAAGATAATAATACTTATATTATTATGTGGTTTAAGGCTCGGTTATGCGGAAACATTTGTCTCTGTCTTTTTATTTACGTGTATTACGAAAATAACCTCACTTCTGCACTTTTGCGATGTTTTTCGTTGTTTTCCATCATTATCTTTAGCACAATTATCTTTCTTGGAAAAAAGTTTTTAGAGCAACTACACAGTACGTTAAGAGGAAACACCACGGTAGAGAGAATTGAAAAATTCCTATACAAAGTTGACATAATCAACGTTTCGTTGTCCCCTGTTTCCTCCTCCAAAACTAGGCCGATTTAAATACTTTTTTCATTAAAATTTAGAGGAATGCTTTGGCTGTGTACATGAAGACCAGTAGTGGTTACCTCTTGTACGCGTCCCAGTCGGAGTCCTGATTGCCGAACTCGTCCCCGGCGGCCGCGAGGTGCGATATGACGCGCATGCGCTCGGCCGCGGCCGCCGTGCGACGCTTCACCATGGCGGCGCGCCGCGCGCGACGAGCCTCGCGCCGAGTTACCAACTCACGGTACTGGGTGTGAGGGAAATGAGGGATAAGACTTTAACACTTTTAAGCAGCAGTTGGTGCAATAGACGTATAACGAGTTTACGTAACTGAACTATGAAAACTCATAATAAATGCTTAAATGCTTGGACAGCTGCGTGTTTTTGACAAATTAAGTGAGTAAGTTTTGTTTTTTTTTTGACAATTTAACTGCTTTCTTATAGGATACATCTTACTAAAGGAGTCGTTCTTTCCTGGGTTCACTTTTTTAAAATTTTCCTACACCCATAATATTTTTTTTCTCGTAGATTTCTTTCGTGGGACAAGGTTTCCAAAAAGAAAAAAAATATTAATGCCTGCAAACATAAATAAACTAAATATTTAAAAACTCGAATAAAGGTGCTCCTAATCGTGTATTTCTTAATGTTTTTGCTTTAAAATGAAAGTGTCTTACTATTAATTTTACTCTCCCGAGTATATCAATAAATTCTAATGCTTGTTACAAGTTTTTATTGTTGATTTAATCCTGAAAATCGATTTTGTGCGGCTGTCGGCTGTTAATATTCCTTTGCATTTTTATTTCTAATAAAATCACTACATTGGCTGTTGATATGTCATTTGTCATTTAATTTTACATCTGACAGTATCAATATGACATTTGACAGTAAAAAAACGATGTTGCCACGGTAGAAAAACGTTTTGGGTTGCTGTTTTATTAACTTTAACTATCTAACTTTAAAAATAAAAATAAAATGTTTGCAGGTTTAAAAAATATATATTTATACATGGACAGATTCCTTATTTTGTTCTCTTTCCATAAAATATAATTTTATGACTGTAGGCCACGGGTCACCCAAATGGGCCCAGCCTCCATACAAAAATGGAACAACTCCTTTCATATTTTGAATGAATGAATGAATGAAATGAATGAAATGAATTTCTAATAAGATTTTTAGTACTTCTAACAAGACAAAATTTGTATGATTTGATTAGTCAATTCCCATTAACCGTCACCTTCCGATATTGATCTCTGTGATCAGTGGTAAACAGTATGTTGAAGGTGTGACATCACAACCGAGTCATGTTAAATTTTAACTTATAGAAGATTAGCCCCCGGTTTCTGAGGTACTTAATCGGAGGTAAAGTAATAAAATTAACTTTAAACCAGATAATGTAGACCCCTCCGATAAATTTCAACTTCCGATAAAATACTTGAACAAAAAAAAATGAACAAGCGTGGTGGTGTATTGTAATTAAAATCTGCAAATTCCGTTGATTCTAGCGATTTTTCCTGCAATCTTGTGCTTATCATAAAACAATAAGTGTTGGTAGTGTCTACATTAATAATTTGTAAGTTTTTGTCACTTTGTGATCGTCAAAATAACTGGATGCTTTGTGGCTGAGGTAACCTCGTTCGTTCGACGCCATCTTCAATAAGAAGAAAATTGACTCCACGGCCACTCTGACTTATGTTTACTGCGCTAATTACTATCAAGAAGCTAAGATTTCAATAATCTTTACACATCCAGCTCAACTCCAAAAAGAGCGCACAGTAGCACATTATGGCGCCAACTACAACTTCTGTTATTTCATGTTCGAAATGTCAAAATAAAATTGAGACACGCACATTTCTCAAATGCAATTACTGCTCTAAACATTATGACCTGACATGTGCTAATGTGAGTGAAAAGCGATTCCTCAATACAATGTCCGTGGAACATAAGAAAAACTGGAAATGTCAAGAATGCACAAACAAGAAACCTACAGTTAGTCCATCAAAACTAGAGCAGGCTGATGGTAATGTTACTTTGCGTAACCGCCTTGCTCAGACTCTCGCATCTCCTCCGAGCAGTCCTATAAATTCGACTGAACTAGCTGATATAATTTCCGAAATTCGTGAATTGAGGGAGGAAATGAAAGCCTCACGCACTGAGATGATGGCATCACGCGCTGAAATGATAGAATTTAAAAGCGCAGTCTCCAATATAACTACTGCCCTCAACTTTAGTAACCAACGTATTGATGATTTGTTTGAACGCGTGCAGTCTGTTGAGAGACAACAAAAGGAAATGGTGCAGTGCGACATCTCTGTTTTTGAAAAAACAATAGCTGATCTCAGATGTGAACTCAATGACCGTGATCAAGAGCTTTTGCTCAACGATGTAGAAATAGCAGGCATTCCCGAAGAGAAAAATGAAAATCCCATACATCTGATACTTGGATTGGCCGTGAAACTTGGTGTCCCCCTCGAAACTCGAGATGTTGTAAGTGCTGAACGGGTTGGGCCGGTTCACCGTCGCCCCTATGCAAATGCAGAGTCCGAACAAGCTGTGGGGACTCGCCCGCGCCCACTGGTGGTGCGCCTGACAAGACGTCCCCTGCGTGAACAGCTGATTGCGGCAGCACGGGTACGTCGTGGAGCCACCACAGAAGAACTGGGTCTGTCATCTCCTGCAGTGCCTTTCTATGTGAATGAAAGGCTCTCCAAACATAATAGGCAACTATTCTACAAAGCTCGCTCAGAGGCCCCAAAAATGCAGTGGAAGTATGTTTGGACGCGCAATGGTAATGTCTATGTACGTAAGGAGCATGGGGCACCCAGGCATCGCCTACAGAAGGACTCTGATATAAACAAAGTTTTTGGAGGTTGAAGCAGTTAGGTCCCATATTGTTAGCGGATCTCTTGGAATCTTTTCATAAGATATATTATTCTTGTAATTCCTATCCTAATTGTATAACTGTGTTTGTAAGCATATTATGTTTTGCAATCTTATGTGTCATTAGTGATGGTGCTTATAATCTTTGTTTTTATTTTTATCAATCCTATCTTTGGTTTTGGATTGATTTTCTTAATTTGTGCAATTTAGTCACTTACAATACTTTGGCTAACTCATTTACAAAAAGTGACCATTGTTGTATTATTTTGTGGTTAGGTAGTTGTGAATGTTGCTATCTTGACCTTTATTATTATTTTTTTGTTCTGTGCAATTTATTGATTGAAAAATTTTTGCTCATCTTTTACATAAATAGTGTTGAACGTTTCATTAATACCTTTTCAATTCTTACTTTGTGCTATTGGTGTATTTCAATTATTTTAGAGAAAAAAACTTTTATGTATGATCTACTAAGATTTATATTTCACTGTGTTAGCAAGAATTGGACTCATGGTCTTAGAATAAACTTAATTTGTAAGTTAAAAATTTATTGTGATTTGGATGTGCTCAATATCATAGATAATTACAAATATAATGTCACATTAACTTGTGTATTTTACAACTTCTGCTGTCACTGCTTTTTGATTGATTTGTTTTTTGTAATGCTGAATTATTACTGCAAATTTCACCATATAATTACCTTATTTGACTCCATAGGGGTAGTGTTTTTTTATGTTATATGTTACATTTTCATTTGTTCGTACACATTGATATTGCCTGCAGTTTTTCGTCCGAACAATTACAGTAAAATCAACCTTTTTGGCAATAACTCGAATAATTATCTAAGCCTCATTATTATATTAATCTGTAAAGTAGCACTCTCTTGTGTTTTTATCATATCTATGGTAATATATAACTATGAAGTGAATGTTATAACAACCTTTGGTGCCAACTGCTGTTCCGATTGTTTCTTAACTGATTTGATTTATAAAATGTTAATTTATTGGCACTTTTACAAAATAATTACCTTAATTAATTACAAGGGAGGAATAAATTTGTTAACTAAACGGGACAGATCTTACCACTACACAAATGATAATTACCATTGTTGGCAAACCTATTGTTCTAATTGCAGACTGTGTGCTTATTATCTTTACTATTTACTATTAATCACACTAGGGAAATCATTGGCTGGTAGGATGATATGTTTGGTGTACACCATTTTTGCTTTTTACTTATGTTGTAATATACTCTGTCGCTGCCACTATTTTCACTATATATTAGTATCAGTTTATAATATTTTTTTTCTTGGACTTAACATACTCTGCAAACATATTTTGCTGCTCATCAGGAAACATAAACCTCGGTACATTGAATTGGCACTTGCTGTACTGAATAGACACAGTAGTATCATGCTGCTGCGTTTGTCTTACATCATGTTGACTAACTATATATTTAAGATATTCTCCTTTAGATTGATTCATCAAACGAGTCTGGTCTCATTTATCGAAAATTTTGCACCGGAATATAATTATTGTTCTCTTTGTCTTAAAACTATAAAACATCCATCTCTTTTTAGTAATGCTCCCTAACAAGCACTTCAAGGTTGGCATCTATAATCCAGGCTCTTTGGGAAAAAACCATGAAGAATTCATAGTGGCAGTAACACAGCGGTCTATTGATGTCCTAGCGGTTAACGAGACATGGCTTCGTCCGGGTGAACAAGGTAAAGCTCCACGTATTCCTGGCTATGTACTTCGCAGCGTCCCGCGACCTGCTCACTTGCGTGGAGGCCGCGGAGGCGGCGTCGCATTCTATATTCGTAAGGGTATTTTTGCGCGTAACTGTGTTCACCCTGAGGCACCGCAAGTTGAACAAATGTGGGTACGGATTGATGTAAATGGTATAAAAATTTTAATTGGGACAGCATATCGTCCTCATTGGGTGAATGTGGATCATTTCTTGAATGCAATCACGGATTCGATTAATTCCTTTTCTTATTCTGATAAAGTTATTTTGTTAGGTGACTTTAATATTAATCTCCTGTCTGACTGTACAGAGAGACGAAAATTATTGGAGTTTATTGAGTTAATGAATTTGGAACAGGTTGTGGATTCTCCAACTCATTTTACAGAAACCAGTGAATCTTTAATCGACGTCATTTGTACTGATGCTAAGGTCAGAAATGTGTCTGTAGATGTTATAAGTAGCAAATTAACTTTACATGCTCTTGTGACTTGTACTTTCAATTTTAGAAAACATAAATCGCCTCCTAAGTACATAACATACCGTCCTTTAAAAGATATAGACTCTGTTGAATTCAATGCTGATTTGACAGCTATTCCATGGGATGCTATAATACCGTTGGAAGATACGAATGCTAAGGTAGTTGCATTTAGTAAATACTTACTATACTTATTTGATAAACATGCACCTGTTAAGAAAGTTTTAATTAAACACCAGTTTTACCCGTGGATAACTGATAATGTAAAGTTAATGATTAGGCTTAGGAATGAAGCTCATGTTAAATGTCTGAAAACTAAAAAGAAAGAACATCGTCTGTACTATAAAGAATTTAAAAGAGTTGTAATTACAGCAATGCATAATGAAAAGGGGGCGTATTTCAGATATCACATCAATAGTAAAATTAATGATCCTACAACCTTGTGGAAGAATCTTAAAGATCATGTTTTGCCTTCTAAAAAGGATACTGAACTCCCTCCTGGTCTACCATGTCCTGACGAAATTAACAAACAGTTTCTAGATTTACCCAACAATGAAAAAAATGACTTGTCAACGCTGACCTACTTCGAATGGCATCGTCTGGGCGACTTTACTTTTAAGTTCGAACAAATCAGTAATTCTGATATACTTAAAGCTATCAAGAGCTTGAAATCAAACGCCCTTGGAGTAGATAAAATATCATTAGACATGTTACTGCTAACTATTCCTCTTACGCTAGATACCATAACTTCAATTATTAACTCATCTTTACTTTCTTACACGTTTCCAGATTTCTGGAAAACAGCCATTATCCGACCAATTCCAAAAAATAATAACCCCACAAATTGTAAAGATCTCAGACCTATTAGCCTTCTTCCCTGTCTCTCTAAGATTTTAGAAAAAATTGCTTGCATACAGATTACCGAATACATTGAACGCAATAATGTTCTTCCTTTAGCACAGTCTGGATTTAGAAAGAATCACAGTACTACTACTGCCTTACTTGATGTAACAAGTAATATTTTGGAAGCACAAGACAACGGGATGGTAACTATACTAGTACTATTAGATTATTCTCGCGCTTTCGACACAATTAACACCTCTCTGTTACTTTCCAAGCTAAATTACTACGGTTTTGATAGCACCGCTGTAAAATGGTTCCATAGCTATTTAAGTAATAGATCCCAATATGTTTCATTTAGTAATGATGATGGTACTACCGCGAAATCCTCTACTCTGACAGTTAATAGAGGTGTCCCACAGGGATCTATTCTTGGGCCTTTGCTTTTCATACATGTTACGGATGTAATCGAACATATAAAAAATTGTAAATTCCATATGTACGCAGATGACCTGCAAATTTATATATCTTGCAAACCTAAACAAATAGGTTCAACTCTAGCTTTGCTAAATGAAGATTTGCAAAGAATAAGTGAATGGTCTCATCGTAACTCTCTAATGCTCAATCCTGCTAAATCAAAGTATATGATTTTTGGTTCCAAAAATCAGGTAGCTCGAAGTAAACTATTCGCTCCTCAAGTAATACTTAATGGTTCACCTGTAGAATATGTGACGGAAGCTCGAAACCTCGGTTTGATTTTTGATGATGAGCTTCGTTTCCACTCGCATATAGTCGAGATCGCCCGAAATTGTTTTTATCGGCTTAAAATTCTATATTCAATAAGGCAATATTTGAGTGTTGATTTACGTATCCGTTTGGTTGAATCTCTCATTCTATCAAAGTTCAATTACGCTGACTCAGTTTATGGCCCACGTTTGTTGGCAAAAACAAAAATGTTGATTCAGCGAGTGCAGAATGCGTGTTCAAGATTTTGCTTCCAAATTCCCCCACGGAGCCATGTCTCACCCTATCTAAATAGTAATAATATTCTAAACATGTCATCTAGACGTTACATCCACTTGGCATCTCTCTTGTTTGGTATCATTACAACTCGTAAACCAATCTACTTGTGGTACAAGTTGACTTGGTCTGCTCTGAATCGCCTTGGTCGACTTAATATACAAAGCCACAAAACAACAGCTTTTAAAGGAAGTTTCAAATACGCAGCAGCCAAGATATGGAATGACCTTCCTCCACCACTTCGTAAGTTGAGTAGTGTGGTAGTGTTTCGTAAACGACTTAAAGAACTAATTCTTTCACAACAAAAAGACGGCTGCAGTACATTTCTATGATTTTAATAAAAAGTATATCTATGTATTTTTTAATTCAAAATATCTTAAATCCATCATTATTATTCTCTAGGTAGGTACCTATCTATCTACATTACACATCTTTTATCTATCAACACTCGCACAATCACCGTTGTAAGTTTTTTATGCACGCAAAAGTATCTATGTATAAAACCACCGTTCTTGTTATCCCTTCTCGTGTACTTCTCTTTTTCAGGACCAGCTGAAAATCAGCGTCGTGACCCTGAGTGGTCATGATATTGTTAGCTGAGCTGGTTGCCTTTTTGGTTACTATTACATAATTATTTATACCTAATTAATTTAGAATGCGTTTAAATATTCCATAGTGAATGTTTTTGTAAACCATTTTGTAAACCATTTTGCTTGTTATTTGTAAGTAACCAAATAAAGTTTTTTATTCTTATTCTTATTCTTATACTTCAGAAACCGGGGCGTAAATTAGTTATTATCCTATGCAAAAGTCCATTTGTTTGTTTGTTTGTTACGCCTTAACTACTGTCTGATCATCATGAAATTTTGCATACACGTCGTCAGGGTACAGAAAAGGGCATAGGGTACCTTTCATCCCGAAAAAGAAGAATTGTTCCCAAGGGAGAGCAAAAACTTTCCACGCAGACGAATTCGCGGGCGCATTCGCTAGTGTGACATAATCACAACATATGTCATAATGCGGATGTCTAGTTAGTTACCTTAGCCCTGGTTTCTGCCAGCCATATCTGGAACGCTTCGGGATCCGAGGGCGGCTGCGCGCGCCCGCTGGGCCGCACCTCGGGGTTCTCCTCCGCCGTCGCCGCGATGGCGATGCGCTGTTTGTTCTTCTCTATGCGCATGTACACGTTCGAGATTTGCCGCTAAAATTACACATGACTCTTTACTTATTCGACCTTATTACGATGGTTTATGCAGCACACTAGCGCCGTCATGGAAAAAAAACATAGTGCTTAAATAAAGACGAAATTGTGAATCTCTGTAGTGTACTCCGAAGAAGCTTTGTGGTACTTTTTATGGCTTAAACAATAATTTCTAGTCTGTCGTTTTCGTTTAGTTTAATTATTTTTTTTGCGAAAAGTGGCCACTATAGCTATAAAACTAAACGACAGGCTAGAAATGATTGCTTAAGCCATAAAAAGTACCACAAAAGCTTCTTTGGAATACCACAAAAACTTTCTGGTCTAAGTTCTTCTGAACACAATTCATAATTGCGTCTTTATTAAAGCACTATGTTTTTTTTCCAATGGCGGCGCTAAGTAGTTAAAATTGGTAGTGTGCTGTATAAACTCTCTTATAAATGAAGAAGAGAAGAGGCAATCGGATATGCTTAGTTTTGTGTTATTCCAGCTCCAAAGTGATATGCGGCTAATAAGTTTTCTTGTTAGAATATTAGTTTTTCTAATAATATTCTTACATTCTAATTATTACCGATAGGCACCTGATGAAGTGTCGTCAATTAGAGCTATTGTAATTAAGTAACTTATTGTCATATGTAAATTACATTGTGATAAGTAAATCATGTTTATACCTGTAGATCCTCATAGCTTTTAATATCAAATCCTTTGATGGCGTCATTAAATTCATCTGTGTCTCCATCTTCTATCAGTTCCTGTAATTTATTTATTTTTAAAAAAACCCACCCACTTTTGTCACAAATTGATCAAATTAAATTGTCATCCAGCCAATCAAAAAATGGAATCAAAAATTCCATTCCATTCCAACAATTTAAGAAAAGAAAATATTCAAATATTTTTTTTTAGGGAACCTGAATGGCGAGCAATTGGTTCAACTGTTCTTCATCTTCAGCCAATCTTTCTTCTCTCTTTCTAGCATTTATTTCGAGCAATCGACGCGCCATTTCCTTCTTACGTTCCTTTTGTTGTTCAGCTGAAATGATTGACAAGATTTGTAGCATATTTATTTTGCTAGTGATTAACAACAATACTTTTCCACATAAACTTATGTTATCATAAATATTTTCCGTGTTATTACCAGACATTGGAATCTGCCGGGGGGTAATTATGTAACTTTGTTGCAATCAACTCTGACAGAAATCGCAGTTACATCGATTCTTTAGTAAGACCCAATGTGACAACTATCTTAACTAAAGCAGCAATGCAACTGCGCTTTCAAACGATTTCAATCGAGAATTGTTAGCAACAGACTTACGTAATCCAAGGTATCCAAGTTAAACAGTGTTTTAAAATCTTTTGTAAAAACACGGATTAGATTTAAATTCTTACCCGTTAATGTTGATGAACTGCTACTTTGGACATATGGTAGTTGAATCCTCTTTACGTTTGCCTCATAATAATCCGGACTGACCCACTTCCTTATTTCTTCCTGATAGTCCAGAGCAATTGTACAATGTTCATGAAGGATTTCTTCCACCCTTGACATTGTGATTGCATTTGCATGGACCGGGTACTTCAGTTGCAGTAGCTTGTGTAAGTAAAATATCATTTCACTACCTCCTGATAAAATAATGAAGAAAATCAAGTTAAGGCCCCTATACACCTAAAAGTGGCGCCCATCTTAATTAAATTAATTTCTCGGTAAGTAAATAATGTATTGAAAATTCACACGTATGAAGCTAAGGTTCTATAGTTTATTTACAAACAATGACCTCAGTAAAATATAGCTTGTTGTAGTAGTAGCCATAGTGATTATTATTCTCTTTGGTAGTAGCAAAAAGTGGCCACTTTAAGCACTTTTGCCTACAATATTATGTAGAAATGTGGAAAATATAATTTTCGAGTGGAAGATAAAAACTTATTGCTTACATTATATTGAAACTACAAACATCAACTATTTTAACAACGAAAATGTTGTAATTTTATTTAGTTTACCTAAATTTATTCTTCTAGTATGTTCTTCAATTACTTGACCTCTAATAACTGGTATGATGTGAATGGTATGGTATCCACAGTTGACAATTAGAGCAGTATCTCCAATTTCATTCTTATACATGCTGAACAGAGAATCAACTCCATAACTTACTGCTGGAGCTGCATACGCTTCGAATAATAGTTCAGACATCACTGGAACAGATATTATGGTAAGCTTTAAAAAGAGCTAGCTAAAGATCAACACTATATGTTATTATTAAGTTTGCATCTAACTGTAGTTTAGAATAAAAATATAGAAGTACATACAACCAAAATATTTAATCAAATCCTTGAGCTCAACCCAGTGAAGTGCAGTTTCAGTTATATGTATAGTTTATGTACATACATACATACACTCACACCTGCTAGCGAATTACGTAAGTCTGTTGATAACAATTCTCGATTGAAATCGATTGAAAGCACAGTTGCATTGCTGCTTTAGTTAAGATAGTTGTCACATTGGTTCTTACTAAAGCAGTGATGTAACTGCGATTTCTGTCAGAGTTGATTGCAACAAAGTTGCATAATTACCCCCCGGTTTCCCATGGGGGTAGGCAGAGACTATGTATCGCCAGTAGCATAGTTTATGTCCCATAGACAAATACAAAATTCTACTTTTTATTATATCAGCAGTCACCAAAGTGCCGTGCTATGGTGCTACCACACAACAGAGCTTTGATTCTGCTAATGTTTTTGTAATAATTGTGTCTCAATGGCATTTCAATAGTACTGGTTTTTGTGTTTAAGGACAGCATTATAATAGTACTAAACATAAAGAAGTCCCTCTGCGCAAGGACAATCAAATAATAAACTACTCTCTCTGCACGGCAATAAAGTACAATTTCAAATGGCATGCACCTTATTATTGTACCTTTATTGTATGTTGCACCATTATTGTATGCACCTTTTCATTCTGTCCCGTTAGTCGCGTAGCTCTGTCTACTAACCGAGACACAACATCTGCGAGCAGTAGCCTAGTATAAAAGTTTAAGTGCAGAGTGAGCCCCCCTGGTTTTTGTGTGAGCTGCTTTGCTTTTTATATTATAGAAACACCATTGAGAAACTTTATTAAACGTAAAAAATAATGACAAGAATAATCTTACATTGCCGACAATAGTTTGGGTTCACAAATGCTTCAGTCATAACAATTGGATGAGGAACACATCCCTCACTGTCAATACCCAGATGTGAGAAAATATAATCACAAACTTGTTCTTGAGCCTCGAAGTGTGTTACAACATTTTTATCAAATTGAGTCTTTAGTTGAAACCTTAAAATAACAAAAACAAATGTTTGTTCGAAATAATATATCATTGAAAGGTTATTTATCTCATAATCAGCCATTTTTAATGTCCCCACTGCTGGAGCGCAGGCGGATAAGGAGGATGGGCCATAACTCAACATACAGGCTCAATGCGGATTGGTGGGTGTTAACGACTGCAAATGCAGCCGGGATCAATAGCTTAAAATGCCTTCCAAAGCAGGAACTTGAGATAATAAATGTTTGGTTACCCATCCCACGACTGACCCTTGCGAAGGTTGCTTAACCACTAAACCACTGCATCACCGAGTTTCTCAGGTACAGTGCGATTCAAACTCAATAATGGCTGAGAAGTTAGACACTATGCGAGTAGCTGTGCTACACTACTCGCCTCTCTCGCCCACTAACATCAAAATTATGTTTTTTTACACATTGTCTTGTACGATGTTTGCAGCTGCCATTAAGTCTTAATTGCACTATAGATTAATACATAGAAAATACATGTCAAAAAGTACATGAATAATTAATCAGTTACCTCACAGCTTCTATATTAATAATGTCGTTTCCTATTTGAATAGGAGGAGTCACTGGAGGTTCTGCATCTTTTTTGCTTCTATCTTTTCGAGGTCTTGCAATCAAATTCTTGAATATAAGGTGTGGTTCATCATAAATAGACCAACCAACTCTACACTGGTAAGAGCCTATAATTATTTAAATTGTCTCAATTATTATATTGTAAAAAATGTATAGAAATAATTAGAAGCTGAAGATGCTTACCATTATCTATTACTAAAGGAATATGTCCAAACTTTAAAGAAGGCTCATATTCATGAACGATATCCGGAACAGTTTTGTAGTCTTTCAGAACCAAAACATTCTCCATAGTAATCGTACTTTCACAGGATACCTAGCTGAGTGAGACCGTCTTTTTAGGTTGTTAGTTTAAAACGTATGTAATTTACTTCAGAACAAATCTGATTTAAATGCTTCAGTTAACTATGTGAAGAATAATTTTGAGTAAACATTACACATAAAAACACAATTTCGATTAAAAATAAAATATAACCTCAATAAAGCTGTCTGATCTGAAGCTGTCATGTCAATACCATTTTTTTTTTAAGATTTTTGGATTGGATGCCAAGTGGTGGTTAATATATCATATAGCCGTTATAAATAAAGGCTTTATAAATATAACGTATAACGTCCGTTATATTCAAGCTCCCAAAGAGCTTTAATATATTATATTCCTCTATAATCTTTGGACTTATCGTTATGAAATGTTATGAGAGCGTTATGCGTTGCGCGAGTGAGTCACTGAGTGAGTGATTTGAAAGGGCTTTAATATATTAGTTATAATAAAGCTTTAACCAGAGAACAGACTACGTCATTTATCATGTGAGGCAAACCTGCGCTAGGGTATTCGGTTGTTTGAGGTTAGAGCTTTATTATAGCTCTTAAAAAAGCCTAATAAATTATAAAAGCTTAAAGCTTTTAATATAATATTGGAAAACAACCGTTATGAACACCTTTAGATGCCATTGTCTTGCAGGCCGCGTCCCGAATCACGTCAACAGTGCTCACAGCATGTGACGTCATTCTATACCGCGGGTCTACAGCCTAACTCTATCGCTTTGACTCTGGCTTTGGTTTATGACGTCAGTGCACTGTCCGTCCTTGTCATCGTGTTATGATATGACAAGAGGGCCTAGCCAAAGTAACATTGGCAAATCTTCGTTATCGCTTCGCTTTCGAAACATGTATGGGATTGACATAAGGTTTCGTTAACAATCGAATTTTAAAACGTCAAATCCATACATGTTCAAGCTTTGAGTTAGGCGGTAGGGCCCCCGGTCCAAATCATTAGCACACTGTTAGAGGGCCTGTAAATCATTTTTGTAAATCGGATGGATAGGTAACGACGCGAGACACCTTAAAACTTCTTTTCAACTTTAACAGCCTTTTTCTCAAAACAGAGCTGATGTTCCTTACTGCGTTTATAAATCGTGCGGCAGAATAAATATTCAGCCATCTTTTAAAAAAACACAAATAATAACCACAACGTCTACAACAATTTCGCAATTTAACCACGTATTTTTTGATAAGAATGAACTTTGACATGTATTACAACCATTTGTCAAATGAAGCCGACGGCAAAGTCGACGACACTTGGGCGGTAGACCCACAGAGTAGACAGCAGCTCCCCCCAGTAGACAGCCACAGGCCGCGTTCCGAATCACGCCAACAGCACTGTTAGATAGCGTATAATCCATTAAATGAAGTAGGTACACAAATACCCTATTTGTGTAATATTTTGTGACTATTTAATTTGGCTTATTTCAAAAGTTAGAGGGGGACACACATTTTACCACTTTGTCAGTGTAATTTATCTTTCAAACAAAAAATTGTCTTATGAACCTCAATGTAATTTTTAAAGACCTATCTACCCTGCACGCATTGGTATGAAGAATTTTTTTTTTCAGTTTCAGCTAGTACTATTATATATTCTGTGGTTTCAGTTCCATGTGTAGGGGGGAGCCCCCGTTAATCTTTTTTATTTGTGTTAAAATCGTTAAGCGGTTAACAGAATACATCTACCACCTACTAAGTTTCAACTGTGTAATCCTAATACTTTCGGAATAAAATGGCTGTGACATACGGACGGACGGACAGACATCGAATCTAAAAGGGTTCCGTTTTTTGCCATTTTGGCTACGGGACCCTAAAAAGTAGCAATGTATGTCAAATGAAACCGGTCGCTAAATAGTTTCTATTTAGATAATCATTAATCAGCCTGCTGATCACTTGTCGAATTTTATTTGTGTAGTATTGAGTCATTTTAACTTGCACATCATGAGCGGTATGACAAGCGCCGAAAGCGTAATAAAAGTAAAACAGTGATATTGTTGATGACTATTTTTTTTAATACCTTATTTCTCGTAACAAGTATATGAAACTGTGCAATGGCGTTAACTGCAATGAAATATTTAAATATTCAGCGCTCGGCAGGCGCCCCCGGGCGCGCGAGCCCGGGTGCACCGCACCTCGGGTAAAGTCGGCCCTCCACCTAGGCCGAGTTGCACAATCTAACTTTAACGATAGGTAACAAAACAAGCTTGTTAAAGTACCGGTTAAGCCGTGCACAAGTTAGCCAAAAAGAGGTTGCCAGCCAGCATGATGTCCTTTGACGTGACAAATAGGTAGCCATTTGACGATTGTTTGTATCTACATTACTAAACGGGAACGGAAAGAGCTTTATGCCTCTTTCTCGAGGCAATATCCCGTTTTTTGCAGGTACAGTTTTCTGCAGGATATCGTTCACTAATGTGTACATGTTTCAATACGAGCTGTCCTGTCACACGAGCATCCTGCAAAAAACGGGATGTTGTCGTGCGAAAGAGCCATTAACTAAATAATAGAAGGTATTTTTTAAGAAGTTACTAAAGAACCACAGAAAACATGTCATGATGCTGGCCTATGCCGTTAACAAACAAAACACGTAAGTACTATTTCCATATTTTATTCACAATACTGACGAAATAGGACAAATTATCCCATATGCTACTTTCCTGTGTCCTTTTAGGTTTGTTCATACAACTGTATTATGTATATTCATAGTACATTTTCGATACTGTCTTGTGAATACCTATAAGCTTAGGACTTCGTAGGAATGTGCTGAGCAACATTTACAAGTGTTTCTAATATTTCAATCGAATTTATTTAACATAAGCATTTCATTCCATGATAAATATAATAACAATAGGAATAAATTTAGGATTAATATAGATTTGTGATATTTACATACAGCGTCATTACTTTCATTTCATCAAAATAAAATAAACTTTGTAACATTATACATTTTTAACAGCAGCGGGGTAAAGCCAAGTTAGCGGCTCGTTTTAATTTAAAGACTACAGCTGTTGTTATCAGTAATATCTTTGAGGCAGGTGGAAATTACCGCATACTTATTGCAAGTTCAGTATAATACCTTAGTTAACTACAACAACATTACATATTCCATTTAACAACACATAATAACATTAGGCTTTCGCTCCGACCACAGTGCCCGCCTGCTTGTCGGTTTGTTCTTTCTCCAATTGCTTGCCCAGGTATTCCCTGTAATTTACAAAGAAATTAAATTAATAACTCATTCATTACTTAGTCTGTTTATCCTCACTTGTCTTATAGTAAAAGTTTTTGTCAGTTAGCAAATCTATTTTTAAACTTTAATCGTCATTTAAAAAATATGAGGTCCTATTAAATAAATAGGGATGACGACAATGCTACTCTAAAATTAAACTTTTAGAGTAGCTTGTATACATCTTGGTTTTATATATTGCGTATTATTTGTTTTATGAGTTAGGTGGACAAGTCAAGACCTTTAATTATTATTAGTCCGTAAAATGTATAGCAAAGTCTAAGAAATCATTTTGATAAACACAATATTTAATATAGCTTGTGAGCAAATTTCCAACGCGTTGCATACAAACTACCTAGGCGTGACGTCATAAATAGGTACCCCGTTGGTATGGAGCGTTTTTGGGTGAGTCCAATTTGTGTGCATTTCAAACTGTGTGTGATATCTCGGGCAGTAATTCTTTTACCAATGTTTCTTTTTTTGAGAGGTAATTTATGTAACATAAAATTAAAAAATTTTTCGTCATGCCTATTGTCATTGATAAATTAATATTAAGATGCCTGACCAATAAAGTGAAAAACTCGACAAGTTGCGAACAACTACTTTCTTCTAGTATAGCTGATGTAAATCTGAGATATGAAAATTACGGGACGTTGGCGGAATTTCTGTGGAAAACGGAAGAGGCTAGCTTAACAAAAAAACAGTGTGACGCCAGAGAAATTATCATTTTCTTTTCTGGTGTAGCCACATTGTTTTTAATCTGACAATGATATCTTACCAGTTATGAACCATAAGTTTTTGAACGGCGAGTAGGGCTTCGTATCTGACGTTAGGATCTTCGTGGCTGAGCAGGTACATTACACGTTGTTTCCCTCCTAATTGCTCGATGATGCTGTTGAAATTAAGATTATTTTATATTAATCTATATAAATCTTTAACTGGTACAGTCAGTGGCAAAGCGTCCAGAGTAGTCATCATCATCTAAGCACACAGGGTGTTCGTGCAGCAGTGTACGGTGGCGGCAGTTACACTACATAGTTAGTATGAGGGACACGTACTGCTTGCCGCGCGGGTAGTGGCGCACGTACTCGCCCACGTCGTAGCACGCCACGGCCAGTACTACGGGGTCGCGGCTCTAGTGCAGCAGTGTACGGTGGCGGCAGTTACACTACATAGTTAGTATGAGGGACACGTACTGCTTGGCCGCGCGGGTAGTGGCGCACGTACTCGCCCACGTCGTAGCACGCCACGGCCAGTACTACGGGGTCGCGGCTCTAGTGCAGCAGTGTACGGTGGCGGCAGTTACACTACATAGTTAGTATGAGGGACACGTACTGCTTGCCGCGCGGGTAGTGGCGCACGTACTCGCCCACGTCGTAGCACGCCACGGCCAGTACTACGGGGTCGCGGCTCTAGTGCAGCAGTGTACGGTGGCGGCAGTTACACTACATAGTTAGTATGAGGGACACGTACTGCTTGCCGCGCGGGTAGTGGCGCACGTACTCGCCCACGTCGTAGCACGCCACGGCCAGTACTACGGGGTCGCGGCTCTAGTGCAGCAGTGTACGGTGGCGGCAGTTACACTACATAGTTAGTATGAGGGACACGTACTGCTTGGCCGCGCGGGTAGTGGCGCACGTACTCGCCCACGTCGTAGCACGCCACGGCCAGTACTACGGGGTCGCGGCTCTAGTGCAGCAGTGTACGGTGGCGGCAGTTACACTACATAGTTAGTATGAGGGACACGTACTGCTTGCCGCGCGGGTAGTGGCGCACGTACTCGCCCACGTCGTAGCACGCCACGGCCAGTACTACGGGGTCGCGGCTCTAGTGCAGCAGTGTACGGTGGCGGCAGTTACACTACATAGTTAGTATGAGGGACACGTACTGCTTGCCGCGCGGGTAGTGGCGCACGTACTCGCCCACGTCGTAGCACGCCACGGCCAGTACTACGGGGTCGCGGCTCTAGTGCAGCAGTGTACGGTGGCGGCAGTTACACTACATAGTTAGTATGAGGGACACGTACTGCTTGCCGCGCGGGTAGTGGCGCACGTACTCGCCCACGTCGTAGCACGCCACGGCCAGTACTACGGGGTCGCGGCTCTAGTGCAGCAGTGTACGGTGGCGGCAGTTACACTACATAGTTAGTATGAGGGACACGTACTGCTTGCCGCGCGGGTAGTGGCGCACGTACTCGCCCACGTCGTAGCACGCCACGGCCAGTACTACGGGGTCGCGGCTCTAGTGCAGCAGTGTACGGTGGCGGCAGTTACACTACATAGTTAGTATGAGGGACACGTACTGCTTGCCGCGCGGGTAGTGGCGCACGTACTCGCCCACGTCGTAGCACGCCACGGCCAGTACTACGGGGTCGCGGCTCTAGTGCAGCAGTGTACGGTGGCGGCAGTTACACTACATAGTTAGTATGAGGGACACGTACTGCTTGCCGCGCGGGTAGTGGCGCACGTACTCGCCCACGTCGTAGCACGCCACGGCCAGTACTACGGGGTCGCGGCTCTAGTGCAGCAGTGTACGGTGGCGGCAGTTACACTACATAGTTAGTATGAGGGACACGTACTGCTTGCCGCGCGGGTAGTGGCGCACGTACTCGCCCACGTCGTAGCACGCCACGGCCAGTACTACGGGGTCGCGGCTCTTCTCCAGTAAATGTACGAGCGTGCGCAGGAGTTCTTGTCCGCGCTCGTTGAGGCGCACCGCGTTCTCGCGCCAGAACTTAGCGGACTTGTGGACTGGAGACCATTCGAGTCTGAAATAAAAGAATATTACATTTATTAATGCTAGACTTCTGCAATGGATGAAAAATGTCATGATTAATCTTATACTTTACAACTGCGTTGATTTTCAATTCAAATATTAATCAAATCCTATTTTCGGTCAGTTGGTATTATTCTCTCTAATCTTTTTATTATTAACCAATTTAATGCGACTGCGATAATCGACACAATAACCATTCTCCTCGACCCATACAACCATCATCTATTTGTTTGCAATTTTCATTGAAATCCGACCAAATAAGCAAGATCCAGGGCTAGGTTAGGGGTCGGCAAGTAGTTTTGAGTGGAGTCCGGATACTGTTGAAATTTTATATCAAGGTCCAGAAAAGCGCGCCGCGCGCGTTTGTGGACCGTTACGTTAGTTAGGACACAGCGTTAGGACGCCCGCCGGACGGTGTGAAACACCCCCGCACGCACATCTACTTAGTTTAATATGGCATGTTTTTCAGTGCATGGATGAACAAATGAAGTAATCAATTAAATTAATGTGTAAGTAGAGTATATTTAATAATATTTGGCGGTCCGAAGTTCAACCTTATATTATAGGGTATATTTAATAATATTTGGCGGTCCGAAGTTCAACCTTATATTATAGGGTATATTTAATAATATTTGGCGGTCCGAAGTTCAACCTTATATTATAGGGTATATTTAATAATATTTGGCGGTCCGAATTTCAACCTTATATTATAGGGTATATTTAATAATATTTGGCGGTCCGAAGTTCAACCTTATATTATAGGGTATATTTAATAATATTTGGCGGTCCGAAGTTCAACCTTATATTATAGGGTATATTTAATAATATTTGGCGGTCCGAATTTCAACCTTATATTATAGGGTATATTTAATAATATTTGGCGGTCCGAAGTTCAACCTTATATTATAGGGTATATTTAATAATATTTGGCGGTCGGAAGGTAATAATCCAACTTACCGTCCACTCTTGACCTCGGTGGCGTACTGGTCGAAGGAGCTGAGATCCTGCACGGAGGCCTGCAGGCGCTCGTTGAGGAACTCCACATCGTTCATTATGTCCTCGTCGTCTGAACGCTTCTGTTCGAGGATGGATAGCTGCTTGAGAACCTTGCACTGCACCATGGCGATGCAGTGCTCCTTGGCTACCTGGTAATATACAAAAATCGTTGCAATAGCCTAAGATGGACAAAGGTCCGAGATTAAACCGCGACCACTGGATTTAAACCCAATAAAAACACACATTGTATGTTATAGAAACTTTTATAAACTAGGTAACTATACTATTTGTTATGTTTCACATTCTGATATTCTACTACTGGCTTGACTACTAGCTGGTTCTAGCCAGCATCAAAGCAGGCACTAAGGACTAAGGATGACCATTGCCTAGATACAAGGAAATGGCTAGAAGTAAATATGAAGGCGGTACCTGAGGGTCTTCAGGCTTCTCGATCAAGTTGCGGAAGACGGCGAGCACGATGCGTGTGACCTTCTCCTTGACCGAGTCACTCAAGATGTCAGCCAAGATGGGGATGGCGTTGAACTTGTTCATTTTCTCAGCCAACAGCGGGTTGAACGTGAGCACCCACAGACAGAACACGAGCTGATATTGCACCTAAAACAAGTCAGTAAAGGCGATATTAAAAAATAAAGTGTAAAGCGAGATAAGCAACGAGAAAACGCCGCGCGCCGGAGCGAGACCGATTTGGCGATTAGGCGAAAAAATCACGGAATCAATTCGTAGCGTAGTAAATATCGATAGCGATTAAAGATAAATGCTTCTACACACAATAATTGTGAACATTGATGATACAAAAATGATATGGCCCGTTAGGAAAATGAGTTAATTATAATGAGGATCAACGAGGTATTTAGTTAAATATGTAGAGTTTCAGTCACATCAAAATAAATTATTTCAGTGAAAGTGTATGGGCCAAGTTGTCCCATACACCTTGGAATGTTGGATAGTTAGTTAGTTGTAGCACGCAGATAAAGAAGTCACCGAAGTTAAAGTTAAAGCAGTTGTTTATTGTAAATAACTAAAATATTACAGTAATTATAAGTTGTAGGTAACTCTTTGCTCGACCGTCTAGTGCAAGCGCTATTGCGAACTCACACACAAATTAAAATATAATTAATAAAGTAAACAACGACGCGCAACTAAAGTATGTCGCGAGTCAGCAAAAATATGTGCGGTGATGAAACCGTACATGTTGGCAACCAGAAAAAGGAAGAAACAGTCGAGATAAAGAGGAAGCTGTACAAAGTAAATAAATCAATTTTCAAAATTAAAAGAAACGTTGCTTTTCCCAGCTACGGGTTTGGCGTAGCCAGCACGCCGCTCGTCACGCAGCTTCCTTGCGCTCGATATCTTAGTCTTGGGTTTCTCTCCACTTGGTTGGTTTTTCTTAGGTACTGGTTGTAATTCAATGTCTTCATATACTGGTTGGTCGACTGTGGTCTTCTTTTTTAGCCATTGAGGGTATGAGCAAGCTCCACATCTTCTTAAGGCCCATATGCTGATGATAATGATAGCCAGTACCAGTATCGAGTAGCAAATGACATATTGGTGAATGTCATGTGTACTGATAGTCGTCGGCAGATGATCCTCTTGAGCGCGAAGAGAAGTAAGTTCCTCGTCCACTTTCCGCAGTCTCAAATCTTCTTCAGATAGTTGTAAGTGAGACAGGTTGAAGCTGTAGTGTTTCACGTTGACTATGTTGTTTATGGGCGAATTCAGTGATGGTGTCATGAAGCTGTAGTTAAGTCTCACGTTACTGTAGTATTGGTTATGAGAATGGATGATGGATTCCTCCGTTTGTAGCACACACCCTTGTGCTAAAGTCACAATCCCGGAGCTATTCATGACATGTGACGTCATTACATCATTCTCACATATAGTACGTAATGTACAAGTCTCGCAACACATCGTCAGCCAGCTGTTCGGTGCATGTAACTTAATCCATGCGTCCTTGCATTCGATTGTTTTTATTCCACAGGGCGAGGCCGAGCGATGACCCAATAATTTTGCTTCGCAAGGCGCATTGTTATTGTGTAGGTCCGAGACAGGTAAGTTTTTATTACAAATAAAATTATCAACTTTTATTTGTATGCACGAGTTCATTTCTCCTTCGGTGAGCGAAACATAAGTGCTCTTCTCTAAGTCCACCGCAATGTATTCGTAGCTCAGTTGCATTGCGTATTTTCCTGTGTCTGTTGTGACTGGTAATGGAATCGCTCGATATAATTTGAAGTCGTCGTTCGAAGTTAGTGGAATGTGCACTTCAAATAAGAAGAAAGTTTTTGTTACACGTGCCTTTACGTATAACATCTTGTACAAATCTTTTATATCTTCTCTAATGTCTTCTATGGGTAGGGCGAGTGACCTTGGCAATTTCCCAGAAATCTCAGTAATCTGCTTCACAAGGTTAGCCGGAGTTATCAAATGCACATCTATCTGTCCTTTGTATACATCAGTTAATGTATTGAAAAATAGATCTTGAATTTTCTTTAAGCTGTTAATCAGTAGATAACATGCGAGCGATTCCGTACTAAAGTAGCTTGTAGCCATTGCGATTTCTATCTGTGATTCCATTTTAACCAGGTTCGACTCCGTTTGGTTGACAAAATCATCTAATAAGTTTAATTGTCGATTGATGTTATCTTCGCTCGTTTTCAAAATGCTGTTTTGTAGCTCCACAATCGAAGTTTGATTTCTTATCAAATCTAGTAGATGTTTCTCGTTATTCTGTATCGACTCTATGTCATCGTTGTATTTTTCGGCAAAACTTTGATCTAAAATTCCAAATAGACTGTTTGCTATAGAGCCTACTCCGTTGATTAGACCTCGCTTCTTGCGGTCAGTAAGATGTTTCTGGGGGGCCAGCAGGATACCGTTGTAGTAGCCAATCACCTCCACCTCGTGGTACAGTTGTTGCAGGGTGGTTTTGCAGTAACGAGGGTCGGTTTCTTCGCACAAACTGCTGATGCCGTCCAGATAGTTTTGCACTCGTTGTATTCCATCAAAGTAGTTAGTTAAGTTGTAATACATGAGAAGTATCCATTCGTCATGTATGGTTTGTATTTTTCCAATAGAGTCGTAGTAAATTGGGCGTCCGGCATCGATGTTAGAAATCTGAGCTCCCGGCGCCGCGCCGCTGCCGTATGTTTGGGCGCGTGCGCTTGTTGTCATGATAATCATTGTAAATAAAGTAGTAAATAATGCAGATAAGCATTTCTTCTTTGTTTTCTTTGTAGTTATAGTTAGTTTCTCAGTTTTATTTTGTTGTGTTTTTATTGTTTCAGGTGGCTTATCTACGTCTTGATTTTTCAGGTCTGCTGTGTTGAGTATTGGCAGTGGAGATAGTTTTATTATAGGCCTCTTGAATGTTCCATTTTGGGTTTTTATTGTAGTCACTCTCACGTAGCCGTCGGATCCGGGATGTAGTTGGATAACCCGTCCTAAGGCCCATTTTCCAGGGGGTAGGTTGTTTTCTTTAACCAACACAATATCACCCTCTTGAATATTCGCCTTTGGAGTGTTCCATTTAGCGCGTGTTTGAAGTTGAATTAGATAGTCGCTGCTCCAGGTCTTCCAGAATTGCTGGAACATGTGCTCGGTAAGTTGCCAGCGACGTCTTATATCGATGCTGTTGATGTCTGTGTAATCAGATCTTGGAAGTGAAGTTATCGGACTGCCGGTGAGGAAGTGGCCAGGAGTTAAGTAATTATAAAACTCCTCGGGATCTTCGGTCAACGGGCATAGAGGTCTGGAGTTCATACAGGCTTCAATCTTGGTAAGTAAAGTTGTGAATTCTTCGAATGTGAGCTTCTGATCTCCGAGAACGCGTCGCAGGTGATATTTTAGTGACTTCACGGCCGCCTCCCACAGACCCCCAGCGCTAGGCCAGGCAGGAGCGTTAAAATGCCACTCCACTTCCAGCTTCGCAATCTCGTCAAAGAATTCTGGTGACAGCAGTTGTTGAAACTCTTCGAATTCTGTGCGTAACAGTTTTGAGGCTCCGATAAAGTTCGTTCCGCAGTCGGAATATACGTGCTTCGGGGTGCCGCGTCTAGCACACATCCTTTGAAATGCACCAATAAAAGTTTCCGTAGTCAGGTCTGATACCAGCTCAATATGTACAGCCTTTGTGGCCATACACACAAAGATGGCAATGTACCCCTTTGATGTACGTACGCCTCTTCCTTTGTTTAGCTTCACCTCCACATTTCCAGTGAAATCGACGCCGCTGTGGGTGAAGGCTCTAGTTGGATTCACTCGAGGTTGAGGCAGGTCCCCCATCAGTTGATGATTTTGACTTGGTTTGAACCGATGACACTGGACACAGTTACGTAGTTGTGACTTGACCGCTCGGTTTCCGCCAATTATCCAGTATCTTTGCCTGATGTATGCCAAAACCAGTCTAGCTCCGCCGTGCAGCATCTTCAGGTGAGCTTGCTCGATTAGAAGTTGAGTGAATCGTCCTTTATGTGGTAGTAGGATGGGATGCTTAGTTTCAAATGGTAAGCTTGAGTTGTTCAGTCTTCCACCAACGCGAATAATGTTCTTCTCGTCTAAGTAAGGATTTAGTTTGTGCATGGCACTCTTATTTGTTACAGGCTCCTTCTTGATAAGACGTTTGTAATCGTCATCAAGTTGCGATTTCTGTACAAATAAAATAATGTTTCTATTCGCGTCCGCTATTTCCGCTGCAGTTAGGTATGGCGTGTCTTGTTTCGTCATATGGCGTATTTTGCCGACGAAGCGCAATATCCAGGCCGTTACTCGCTGTACTCGAGTTAATGAACTGCAATTATTTAACAATTCATAAATAAAGTTATCTTTCCATTTGTTCTCTAGGGTTGTCGATTCTGGTTTAGAGATAACATCCGTTTGAGTTGTAAACAAACAAGATATATTTTCATGTATATTTTCTTGTACTTGTTGTTCGTGTTTCAGTTTGAGGAATTCTGGACCATTCCACCAAAGTTTGAAGTTAGCAAGTTTTTTAGGATGCATTCCTCTGGATGCACAATCCGCAGGGTTCTGCTCGGATGGCACATACTGCCATAGTTTTGCAGGGATGACTTGTTTAATTTGCGTGACACGGTTAGCTACATATCGTTCCCATCTTGATGTTTCACCTTGTAACCACGCCAGTACAACTTGTGAGTCACTCCATGCTTTAATAGAGATGTTGTATCCAGGAAGCGAGTTTGTGATCTTTTTCATAAGTTTGGCTAAAATTAGTGACGCACACAATTCGAGACGGGGCAAAGTGGCTTTCTGCGATAAGGGGGCAACCCTAGTCTTCGCCGTGAGTAGCTTTATAGTCGGTGTTCCCTGTTCACTGATAACGCAGCTGTATACGACACAAGAATAAGCTTTTTCGCTTGCGTCACAGAATCCGAGTAATTGTATATCATGGCGCGTGCCTCCGATCCACCTGTCGAGTCTCATGTTTCTTATTATCGGTAGTTCCAGTTTTAAATTATACCATTCATTTTGTATTTCTGTTGGTAATTTTTCATCCCAGCCGATTTTATTATTAATCCAAACCTTTTGGAAAAGTAGTTTAGCTGCCACTGTTATTGGCGATAACCATCCTAAAGGATCGTAGAGTCTTGATATTTCAGAAAGTAGCTGTCGTTTAGTTAGCGTTTGTTCATAAGTTGTTTCTAAGTTCCAGTTAAATAAAAATGAGTCAGTTTTCGGATTCCAACCAAGTCCGAGCGTTTTTGATGATTCTTCATTTTTAAAGTCGAACACATTCTGTGTCGAAACTTGATTTTCTTCCAGGTTTGCCAGTAAAGCAGGATCGTTAGATAACCATTTTCGTAGGTTCATTCCAGCGCCTTTCAACAGGGTAAGTAAGTCTTGTTGTAGTTTTAAGGCACCGGGGAGCGTGTTGTGCCCGTACAGGACGTCATCGACGAAGAAGTTGTTTCTCAAGGCCTCTGCAGCTTCTGGATATAGGTGACCATCATCATTAGCTAGCTGCTTCAGCGTTCTCAGTGCCAGCCAAGGGGCACTTTTCATACCATAACTGACGGTGCCGAGTTCATATTCTTCGAGACGCTGGTCGGGTGAGTCACGCCAGATGATTTTTTGTAAGGGTTGTTGTTCATCAGCTAGCCAGATGCAGCGATACATTTTCTCCACGTCAGCAGTGAACGCGTATTTGAAAGTTCGCCACATCAAAATAAGCGCTATTATTTCTTTTTGTAGGTTAGGCCCTTTTTCTTGTAAGCTGTTCAGACTGTAACCGCTTGTAGTTTTTTGAGATGCGTTGAACACCATTCTAAGTTTGGTGGTAGTTGAACTTTCTTTCAGGACTGCATGATGGGGAAGAAAACACTGTGTTCCCGAAGTTTTCAAGGAAGTGGCTGGTTTCATGTGCTTTAGGTTAATGTATTCCCTTATGAAGTCCTTGTACATGATCTTGAGCTTTTCATTGCGTTCCAGTCTTTTTTCAAGTTGTAAAAATTGCGACACAGCTATCGATCTCGAGTTTCCAAGTTTTTTCTCAAAGTCAGCAATAAATGGCATCTTCACGATATATTTTCCGTCCGAAGCTCTCTGAACGGTTTGGGAGTAAAATATTTCACATTGATCGTTTGTAGATACATCGTTGTTTCCAGGGTTGATATCTTCATTTTCCCAAAACTTAGTTAGCTCGTTCAAATCGATCAAAGTCACGTGACAGTTGTATGTTTTGAGTTTGCCACATAAGATCCACCCAAGCTTTGTTTGTTGCGCAATAGGTGATTGTAATTGACTGCCCCTCAGGACTCCATCCAAAATAACTTCTGAGTATATGTCTGCTCCCAATAATAGATCTACTGGGTTAGCGATGTTATACTGTGGATCAGCAAGTTTCAAGTTTTCAAGATGTGACCAATCGCTTTTCTTGAAGGTAGCGTTAGGCAAGTTGTTAGTCAATTTGTTCATTATTAAGGCTTCAAAGTTAAGGGTATAGCCTGAGTGTATTGACTTGCAGGTAAGTTGCAGCTGTCCCTTGCAGTTTCCAGATACAGATCCCACTCCAGTTACAGTAGCATTAAGGTTTTGTCTAGGTAGCCTTAGTAGTTGAGCGGCGTTCTGTGAGATCAAGTTAACTTGCGATCCTTGATCTAACAAAGCTCGAAGAGTGATGTTGGTCCCGTCTGCAGACAAAACATTGAGCTGTACAGTCGGCAGCAAAACTTCCATTTCATCCCCTGATAAATGATTAGAGCTCTGCTGCTGTTGTAAGGGTTGCGAGGTGGATGGTGATGATCTCTGGCTTAAATATTTTTTGAAGTTATTCTTAGTTTCGATAGGTTTGTTTACATTCGAGTTGTGCAATAATGTATGATGATTTAAATTGCACTCTTTGCATTTTTTCGTCGACTGACATTCTTTGTTTCCATGACTAAATAAGCAGTTTTTGCACACATGCAATTTTGCAACAGTGTTCGCGCGCTGCGCTGCGTCCATTTCAATAAATCGTGTGCATTGCATGAGCACGTGATTTTGTTCGCATAGAGGGCATTGTCCGTAGGCAGCATAATAAACCTTGGAGTTTTCATTTCTTTTCGCAAGTGGATAGTTAAATTTTCTCGGATAAAAGTTCTTGTTGACAGGTTTCGGAGTAGTAAAGTTAGTTGATTGCTTGTTTGAGTCCTTTTTTGCATTCTTCAGGCTCTCGTACGCCATAAATTTGCTTTCAAGGAAGTAAAGAAAGTCATTTAAAGTAGGTAAATCTCTGTGGTTCGGAAGCTCCTTCACATATTCATTGAGAGTACTGGAATCGAGTTTCAAAGTCATAAGATGAACGATCAGTGGATCCCAGCCAGATGTGTCCACTCGTATGTTTGACAGTCCGTTCAAACATTCGTTTATGACGTCATGCATGCGTTTCAGGTTGTAAGCGTCAGGCTGTTGAATAGTAGGCAAGTTAAGTATGCTGTTCACGTATGACGTAAATTGTAACCTCGTGTTATCATAGCGTTGTATAAGTATCTCCCAGCAGGATGTATAGTTTTCTGCACTTATGCTCAGATGCTGGACCAATCTCTCAGCTTCACCACGCAATCTCGTCTTCAGGTGTTGCATCTTCTGAGCTTTATTAATCAGCGGGTTGTTGTGGATGGTTTCCAAGAAAAGATCCTTGAAGGAAATCCATTGTGTGTAGCTTCCAGAAAACTCAGGCACCTCAATTCGTGGCGTTGACCTTTCGTAGTGGCCGGTCGACCATATTCTGCTGTTGAGCGTTTTCTTCAATTCGTCATACTTATCTTCGATTTCAACAAAAGTAGCGTAGTATTTTTCACAGTTTTCTCCTTGTAGGGATGACTCGATGTCCCAGTGATACTTCTCAATAAGTTCCCACTTTGATTTTAGTATGGAAAGATGATCTTCTAACTCCCATTTTTCAGAAATTTTCTTTAAATCGATTTTTGACATAGCTCTGTCAATAGCTTTGAAGTTATTTTCTTGTTTGCTCAGCAAAGTTTTAATGTTTTCAGTTGAATCTTCGCTTACTAATCCCGTTAAATCAAACTTGACATCCTTGGTGAATCGGTCAAGTAAAGCTCGCATATCCTTCATAGTTACTTCATACATAACCTTAGTTTTTTCGTATACGCTGTCCGAGAAGTATTTTATGTTTTTGTCCTCAATTTCTTGCAATAGAACTTCATGTCTCTCTGCAAAATCTATCCACTGTGAGTCAAGAGAGACAATCCGCTTAGTTAAGTAATCTTCCGTCTTCCGTACCTTAGGATCCTTTTTGTAGCTCGCACACAGTGTTTTGATGTTTTCAAAACATGCTTGCTGGAGTTCTAGATTAGCCATGTTGATGTTGGCGAGGTTTCCGCGCTGATCACGAAAACCAGAAGTACAAGTTGAGTCCCCTCACACGCAGTTCACGTAGAAGGTTCCGTAGTTGTGTAGCTGTGTTAGTTTAACACAAAAGTTGACCTTCAAAGTTCCCAGTTAGTTTCGCAGTCGATGCTGTAGACACTCGATCGCTGTAGTTGTTGGTCAGTGTTCAGTGCTCTAATCAACCACAACAGTATGTGCGCCCGTCTCAATTTGACTGGTGAGACCCGCTTGTGGGAGGCCAGCCAAACCGATTCGCTACTGTCACAGCCGAAAAAAACACCAAATCACTTATAATTCTCGAAGGACCAAAAAGAATGTATGGGCCAAGTTGTCCCATACACCTTGGAATGTTGGATAGTTAGTTAGTTGTAGCACGCAGATAAAGAAGTCACCGAAGTTAAAGTTAAAGCAGTTGTTTATTGTAAATAACTAAAATATTACAGTAATTATAAGTTGTAGGTAACTCTTTGCTCGACCGTCTAGTGCAAGCGCTATTGCGAACTCACACACAAATTAAAATATAATTAATAAAGTAAACAACGACGCGCAACTAAAGTATGTCGCGAGTCAGCAAAAATATGTGCGGTGATGAAACCGTACAGAAAGAATTATTGAAATTGGACCAAAAATGACGAAGATAGAGCGATTTTCGTGTCGCATTCTCAAAAACGCTCCCCAATTCACCATTGGCTGATGACGTCATCAGCCACGTGCGTTGCTCAGCGGCGCGGCAGGTGTTTGTTCGGGCGATCGTGGCACGTGACGTCATCACATGATCGACCGTGTTTTTTAAACTCACTTTTTAAATCTTTAATAATTTTGTCATTTCTTGATGGATTTGAGAAATTTAAACAGAGATTTACTCAGATATTGATATTGTATTTGATGTGATATAGAAAATTGATATATTCAATTGTCGTGTTGATCCTCATTAGCGTTATAAGTAGCCCGACCATGAAGTGATGCAAACTGTTTTCGCTACCGTAAACTATCGTTTTCTCTCTTTCACTCGTATTGAATGTGAGCAGTATATCCAATAGTTTACGGTAGCGACTAGCGACAACAGTTTGCAAAAGTTCATGGTACCTAGAGCTACAGAGAGCAGCCCCCTAGCATGACCACCGAAACGCGATATGATATAGCGATTTATCACGTTTAGCTGTCAAAAGGCAACGGATTTTGACAGTCGAGTGTCGATAAAACGCTATATCACGCGATATATAATCATGTCTCGGTCGGTAGTCATGCTAGGGGGCTGAACTTTTCTTTGTATTCCATTGACGTACAAATTACCTGGAAGTTAACCCTTGAGGCGAGGATCGACAGCAATGTGGAGATGCCGTCGACAGACAGGAAAGCGAAGCGGTACTCATCGGTACGCAACATCATCTGCAGGCAGCGCGCCACCGACTGGATGTAGTCGTTGTTCTGTCCACGCAAACAATCCTATTGTAATTTTGAGCTACACCCATTTGTATTACCACCACATTTTATATTATGTAACCTCGAACACAGTAGTAAACCTAAAAGTTTGAAAAAATGTTGTGGTATTTAGGGACAGGAGTTTATGTCAAGTGGAAATGAAGTGAAATAATACAGTAATAAGGATACTATTAAGTTTTTTTTACAAAGAATTGGCAAGTTTCGAGATTTAATTTGGCATCCAGCTTATAGTGAATTAATTAAGTTTGGTTATAAAACAATTGTAACCAGTAGGCAGCCTAGCTAAAGGCTGTTGCAGATAGAGAAAGGAGAAAGAAAAAATAAATAAAAGAAAATAATAAACTATTAACAGCCCCCTGATTTCATAGTTATCACATTGATTCTTACTAAAGCAGCAATGTAATAGCGATTTCTGTCAGTTCCAATCAAAAGTTGTAAGCGACAGAGTCACATAATCAGAGGAGGGCAGAGATAAGAAACATTGTGCTGTATCAATTACTAAAGTGTTGTAAAGTGTTAATACATAACACTAACAACTACCGTTAACAACATGATTATCTAATAAAATAATAATTATATACAGTAACACAGTAGTCACAAACAAACAGTCAAAAATATATTACCTAATAAAAGGAATAAGACAATTACATAAAGCTTCATCGATATTCGCATGCATTAACTAGATAAGCACCCCTCACCAAACAGTGGCTTGACATAAGTTTATGTTAAAGTTTGTTTAGTGAATCCAGATCTGCTGAGCGAGAGCGAGCGAGCGGCGTGCATATTTTGGTTAAGATATGGTACATTTTTATTATTACTTACATCATACTTTAGTGACTTTTCACATATATGTTAGTTGACATCCTAGTCTACAACAATAATTTGGTTTAACACATTGTTTTGTATGTTGGACACAGGAGTACCTTATGGAGGCTGGGTGGCAATTCCTCATGGGGTTTCAATTCATCGAATGAGCTGTATAGGGTCGAGTACTTCTCCTGAGCGTCATCAGCGGGCTTATTCTTGTGTTGGTGTTGATGTTTGATGGGTTTATCGGCAGCGAAATGTTGTTTCTCATGCTCCAACATAACCTGCTCTGCCTGCTCTAAGTCGACAGTCATTTGCTCCGCCTTGCCAGAAAACAAACCTTTCAGTTGACAGTACTGTCATCGAATCCCCACGATGCGTGATGCTTGCGCGTGATGCTCGCAACGGAGTGTTAATTTTCAGTGGTTTAGATAAGGGTTAAAAGCAGATTAATTTCGACTACCTACTCTGAATTATTATATTTTTCTAAATGCCTTGCTTCTATTTAGTGAATTGATCTAGATAATATGTTCTGAATATTTTTAACAGTTGAAACATAGAACAACAAAAATCTAACTAAGATTATGATTTTTGCATATTTAAAAGTGTGTTACTATAGTTTATTGGAAAATTTAGGTCGAAAGTCACTGTTTTTGTATTCCTCTTCATACCTTGTAAGGATTACGTAAGTTCATGATACCTATGATTTGAGAATAGAATTTGTACATAAAGTATTGTATAATTTATTTTAATCTTATTTTGCAACTATGGTAAGATATGTGGTAGACAACAATACGAAACATAAGTTATCAGTAGATATTAACAATAAATGTTGCTCCACAATTATAAATGTTTGTTGATGTATCATTCATAATATGATATTTTCCCATAAAAAATATTTTCTCAAAGAAAATAGTTCTTCCAAAGCCAGAGCATTGTTTTGCTTCACATATCATATTCATGATACAGATAATTATGATATAAGATAACAGATAATAATATGTATGTTAAAAAAATATAGGACTGTGAAATTAATTATATTATGATTATATTGTACAGAATTAAATAATAGGCATGTATTCTATTATAGAACTAAAATAGTGAGTGAATTAATATTAATGTATTTTTCTACAACGGATGACAATAACGTAAAGATTTATAGATTTCATTTACTCAACATCACATCTTAATAAGAAAGAAATAACAGTTTGTTTTTTATACTAAAGTTTATTGTCATTCGCTATCAATAGTTATTAGAAATTCCAGATTTTAGTGAGTACACTTTAATGTGATGTTATTGTTTTAATTATGGTATAACTTATGAATTGTTATAGTACCTACTGAAAACTAAGTGTAAATATATGTGAATTCCCTTAGTACCATTTAATACCTGTTTGTATGATTCAATAAATAAGGTGCTAATGTTACTGAAAAAAATAAATATTTGCTAAAACTTAAAAGGACAGATGTGAAACAAGAAAATTCCAACAAACTAGTGTCTAAGTTAGTTGTAAGTAGCAAAGCATTAAAGATGACATGATTGAAATGACCCCAGCATGACATCACAAAATAAATAAGTACCTATCATCTAAAAAGACATGCTAAACTTCATGCAGAAAACTGCAATCTGCCAAAAAATATTAAACAACATGCAGTATGCTTTTCTCAAAACTATACTGAATCATTGATGTATGAGAAAAGTTTTTAAATTCAGTTTAAAGTTGATTGTTCAAGAAACCTTACATTAGACTTCAATTGATCCTTAAGCCATGAGAGATAGAAGTGTAGGTCGCTCTTGTCCATCAGCTGCGGATGCCAGCAGGCGAGCTTGGCGATGATGCGGGCTGTCATGTGCTGGACAAACTCATCTTGCCGGTTCAGCAGGTTTAAGAATGGCTGCCATACATTCCCCGTGGAAAACCTATTCTCCCGAAAGATCTTCACTCTTGACTTATCTTCCTGCAAGTAAGAATAAAATATTTAAGTATAATTTTATTGTAATAGTTGGTAGTTTCTATTTCAAGTAATAGTAGTTTCTTATTCTTGCACCTATTCTTCTTGTCAGCTAAAAGATGTCCGGACTAGCTTGTTGTATTAATACTAATTAATAGTGCATCTTTTAATAAATTTTAACACATTTTTCAGCATAAATAATTTTTCCAGTACTCTTTATCAAGCAAACTTAGTTTCTCACTAACTAAGCAAACCCCACGTGCAAGTGCCTTAGAAAAAAATAAATGTATGTAAGGGATGTTGCGGAATGTTTTCTACTATCTAAAAACTGTTTATAAATAATAAATAAAATAAAAATAGCCTTTATTCTCTGACCATAATTTCTACAATAAATGAATAATTAAACCTAAATATTGTTGTTTTATTTTATTCTTCTTATTTTCATGTTGTGGCATCACCATCCTGTACTTGGTCAGGCTGTCCCCGGACATAGGCCTCCTCCAGGCACTTCCACCCCTCTCTGTTACATGCTGTCCTCCTCCAGCCTTTCGGCAAATCGTCCTCCCATCTCTTAATTTGCCTTCCTCTTCTCCTTTTCCCGTCCCTTGGATACCATTCAGTGATGTCTTTAGTCCTCTTCTTTGTTTTGGATCTCCACATGTGCCCCGTCCAGCTCCATTTCAAAGTTTTTGCCTTTTTGATCACGTCTACAACTTTCGTTTTTGCTCTGATGTTTCCGAGTGTTTGTCTGTCTGATAGAGGGGTACCCAACATACTGCGCTCCATACTCTGTTGACATACTTTTAATTTCTGGGTTGAAGCGGCTGTGAAGACTCAAGTTTGGCAGCCGTATGTCAGTACCGGTAGAATACATGTATCCCAGACCCTTTTCTTCTCTGATATTGTGATATGTTTATTTTTCATTATTTCCTTCAACAACCAGTACCTTGCCCAACTATTATTTACTCTTCTCTGTATTTCTTTAGGAGTTTGACCTTTTGGAGTTATTAACTGGCCTAGGTATATATATTTGTCTACATATTCAATCTCCTTGTCATCTACTTGTATCTTGGATTTTAAACTGTTGGTCATAACCTTAGTTTTTGAGGCATTCATTGTTAGACCAGCCTTATTGCTTTCCGTTGAGAGAGACTGTAACATGTTTTCCAGGGTTTTAGCGTCTTCTGCAAACAGCACTAGGTCATCAGCGAATCTTAGGTGGCTTAACATGGTACCGTTGATGTTTATTCCGGTCTCCCAGTCAAGGTTCTTAAAGATTTCCTCTAGAACTGCTGTAAAAAGCTTAGGGGATAGAGGATCTCCCTGCCTTACGCCTTTTTTTACTTCAAAAGGCTTGCCAGTGTTTTCCAGCTGGATTTTCGCTGTGCTGTTTTTATAAATCGAGTAGATTATTTCGATGTATTTATTATTTATTTTTTTGGTTAGCTAGTGCTCTATATATTCTATATATTTTATATAAAAACTGTTTAACAGATAATAAATAGTTTTAATAAATATTCATATATGAGATTTTCTAAAATATTCAAAATACCTACATGCAAAACATTTACGGGGATATTTCTGGACACCACACGTGACTGAACATCCTTACTAATATTTAATATTATAAATGCGAAAGTCTGTTTGTTTGTTTGTTACGCCTTCATGTCTTAACTACTCAACCGATCATCATAATTTTTTTTCTAAACGTTGCCTGTGGTACAGAGAAGGACAAAGGGTACCTTTCATCCTAAAAAAATTTTTGTTTCAGAGCTACCTATAGCAAAAAAATATTTCACAAAGATAAAGTTGCGGGCAGTGGCTAGTTACCTTATATTATGCATGTATTTAAAGGTTAACTCACGGAAAGAATATCATCAATCAGCACAAGCACATACTGGATTGTGTGGTCCTTGCTGATATGGGTGAGCAGATTGAGGAAGACTTCAGCGCATATTTCAGGGTTCTTATCAGGCAGATTCTTCTGACCGCGCTGGTCCAAGTTCACGATGAAGTCATGATCACGCTGCGTGATCATTTGGGACCTAGCATCAAAGTTTTTTTATATGAACCAATTAAAGGAATAAACTAATGACGTCAGGAAAATCGATACTTACTGCAAATAAGATTGCCAATTGATCTGAGATTGGCGAATTTCACTGGCCCGTATTTGCAAGACGCTGGTGGCGGCAATCATATCTAAAATACATTTTTTTGTCATTCCACAATCATAGAAAGCAAGTGCTTAGGAATAAACAAAGGCGTGTAAGCCGAACACTTACCGATTTTATCGTCTCCCAGCGTTGGGATAAGTTTGCTGACATTTACATCGTTAATGTTAGCCATTTTGGCTAAAATTTATTTTGTTTGAAACTTGGAATCGAATTTTTTTACTCCCTCAATTTCGTAAATTGAAAACGGAGACAAGACAGATATCCTCAGCTGAGAGATCTTGTGACTATGCTGTGTGAAGTTGCCCACACTGTTAAAGATAATATTAGCTTACCTTCTCTAACAAACACTCGACGTGCTGAGAAAGAAAAAGATAGAGCTATTAGATTTTAGATTGTCAACACTTAAATTAATACCAACACACAGATTTGAAAATTTGAAAAATGACATTAGCGATTTTTTTCACAATAAAATATCTGTGAAGGACCGACCGAGAACTCGGTCTCGGCCAGTCTCGGCCAAAAATTATGTCTCGGTCTCGTCTCGGCCAAACTGGAAACCTGGGGGCTTACCATCAGCAAATAAGAAACCGTTCAGTTCAAAAGCAGGCCTTAAACAGGACTGCTTATGGCCTGCTTTCATACTAACCGTTGAGGTCATAGTACGAAAAAGTAAAGCAGTTCAATATAAGCCCTGCTATAAGTGCTCATAGTAAGGCCCCTGGGGGCTTACTATGAGCTCTTATAGCAGGGCTTATATTGAACTGCCATACTTTTTCGTACTATGATCTCAACGGTTAGTATGAAAGCAAGCCTTAAGCAGTCCTGTTTAAGGCCTGCTTTTGAACTGAACGGTTTCTTATTTGCTGATGGTAAGCTGCCTGCTTTGTATAGTTACCTATATGAAATACTCTTTTTGTATAGAAGGTAGTGTCAATGTCTCGACTGTCAATATTCTGCCTTGCGTTTGTCAATACAGTTTTTTTCCAAGTTTAATCTATTATTTTGTTTCCCAAGATCTTTTAATAACAATACTTTAACAATCTCTACCTAACCTAGGTACTTACAGCCTGAGATTACACTCGTGCGTTTTTTCTCTTTGCTGAGGCATGCGTCATTGCAACTAACGCAGGTTACAGGGAATATGCTGACGATTTCCTTACTGTAATAAATCTTTAAATACCAGGGGCCTTACTATGAGCTCTTATAGCAGGGCTTATATTGAGCTGCCTTACTTTTTCGTACTATGACCTCAACGGTTACTATGAAAGCAGCTCTATCACTCTGCGCGTAGATGAGAAAAGCACCCACAGAGAAAGCCATACTCACCTAGCGGCGCTAGGTGCTTTTCGAGCGCTTCGAGCGCTAGTAGCGCTCGGCGTCCTCTGCGTAAACAATATCGGCAGGGCTGTCCGTCGCGCTCACTGAATATCTGTAGCGCGTTTTCACAGAGTTTCACGATTGTCGCGCTTTCATTTCTTTTATTTAAGTGTAAAGATTAGTATTTATAAATATTAATCCTGTTATTATTTTGAATTGTCTTTGTTATTCAGAATTTTTATTACCTATATTATTATTTAAGATAAAATCTTGACTAACGATACAATGGTTAATATTGTGAAGTTGTTCACACGATTCAGATTATTTACGCCAGTAAAATTTAATAACCGTGAGTTCAAAGATGGAATTAAAAATATAGATCATATTTAATATTTACACACACATAATAGGGATGTTGACTATTTTTTTTATTTTATGTTACATAAATTACCTCTCAAAAAAAGAAACATTGGTAAAAGAATTAATTCGCTAGCATGAAAACTGCCCGAGATATCACAGTGTGAAATGCACACAAATGGACTCGATCAAAAACGCTCCATACTAATGGCTTCCAAGTTATGACGTCACGCCTTGCAAGTTTGTATGCAACGCATAGGAAATTTGTTCAGCAGCTATATTAAATATTGTGTTTATCAAAATGGTTTCTTCGACAAATTTGCTATACATTTTACGGACTAATTAAAGGTATCATTTATTTTAATAAATTTTATACTTTTTAAATGGACTTGTCCACCCAACTTTGAAGGGTCATAAAACAAATAATATGCAATATGGTAATAAAACCAAGCTACTCTAAAAGTTTAATATGTTTACGATTTTTATTAGTATTTCGTTATTTTATTCATAGTCATAGTCATATTGTTTATTGCAACATGTTGGTTTAATGTTTTGTAGGCTAATTTAATGCGAAGGTTGGGAGCGAAGGTGCGCTTTTGTATGGGATCGATTCATGTAACTTGGTTACTATTTAGTAATCTGTGCCGCAAGCTGCAACCCTAACGTAGGTCCGAAAAGATAGGAGATATATGCGATAGAAAGAGATGCAGCGTCTAGGTGAGCCGTTCGTAATTAGCGCCGTACAAGCTGAATTCCTCTTTATTGTGCTGAAATTAGAGTTGCTATTTATTCAAATGTTTCAGCGGAGTGCATCTTCTGTACTTGTACTATTATTTATTTTATTCTGTGCCTATAGATAGACCGAGTCTCTCGACCATTTTGGCCGAGATCGAGACCAAGATCTCCGTCAGACCTTACATTACGTACCATTAAACTACTAACTACTGTGGTATTTTTTTTTAACTGTAGTTTTACCATTATTTTATGAAATAGACTCCGATAAGTACTGTTGATCTTAATATCAAATACACACGATATTTATCGTACCTGTAGTTTACCATTATTTTATGAAATAGACTCCGATAAGTACTGTTGATCTCAATATCAAATACACACGATATTTATCGTGTGTAGGGCAAAGAAGTACTTCATACAACAGGAAGGTGCACTCCGTATTTCTGTGTATACGAAAATACACTTAATACTTAAAATATAAGGTTTATATTTTAATAGAAAAGAATTGCTTCCCTAAGAACGAGGAAGTGAGGATGCAATGGCAAAAATCGCCACAAGTAAATATTGGAAAATATTCATTTGTGGGTGGTAATCACTTTAGACCCGATGACTTCAACTCAGTAGTTTAATACATCTGGATCAAATTTCATCAAAAGCTGTTCACTACACGAAGCATGAAAGCATATCGAACAAATGCATTCGCGTTTATAGTAGTAGTAGTAGATATAAATCAAGACTAAAATATCGAATAAAAAATGTTTCTTTATTTAGATTGAAAGATCGTTCTGTCTTGTACTAGTAGTTATTCTGTGGTTCTGTCTTTTGTCAATGAAAAATACTTAAATCGGTTTAGAAAAAAGTGGAATTGTATCAATTTTATTGAGATTGAAAATATAAAATTAGTCGCATAAATAGTGTTTTAATAAAGTTGTTTTCACAATACAAGCACGTTACCATACCACCACGTCAACTGTCGCGACTAGCACGTTACGTATGCATTAAACTCCCCGTCAGGATCACGTTCCGTCCCCGCCCCGTGCCGCCCCCGTCCCGTCCGGTATTTTTCCCGTTACGTATACAGCGACAGCGACCTTTAGTTTAACCTATAATAACAAATTGCATTAAAAAAAGAACAATTCTATTTGTTTTCAAACTTATGGTTACCCTAATAGAGCGAGACAAACTGACCTCGTACTTGCTATCTCAAGTGGACCGTGTTTTAGCCGCAGAGCACCTCCTTCCTGTTGTAAGAAGAACTTATAATTTCCTTGGTGTAGGGTAAAATGTACTATATGGCGACCGAAGACTGAGCGATTAGTCTGTTAGAATGCACCCACCCCAGCCTATTTCAGCTGTGTCTGTGTCTGTCATTTGATTTGTGTGATCGTGAGCAATAATCACTCACTTCACTACGTTTTATTTATGTGAGTGCGAGGGAATCAGCGAATATTCTCTTTGAATGAATAAATGCGAACAAAAAATGTGTAAATAAAATAAGATTTTAAATATTTTTTAAAAGTGCAAGCAAAGATTAAAATAAATAGCTATACCATAGGTAGTATGGTTGTTTATTTTCACCAGAATGTTGCAATAAATAATAGCAGTTTTTCTCTACAAAAAGTGTAAAGTGCAAAGATTAAAAAATCATTAATTTACTTACGATCATATTTCTTGTCTTCAAGTTCTGCTTGAAATGCGTTATCCATTCTAAAATATCAATGGTTCATAACATAATAATTCGTATTCAATTAATTTTAATTGTTTTTGTTGTTGCAGTTTATTACATTTGGTGCTTTCACTCAGAGAACCGTGACGTGACACATTTGACTGTAAATACATTTGGAAAGTGGCCAGTTCTTTTGTCACTTCACACACAACACAATGACTTCTACTAAGCAATCAGATGGTTGTCAAACAAATGACCCAAATAACTCATTTCCGATGGCAATTGAATCATTAAGGTTTCCTTTAGACAGTACCATGCGAATTATATTTACTGGCTATTTTAATGGATTTAGTGTCGAAATAAGATCTCTAGAGGAAATGGCTATGCTGCATCATATGGGATGTTTTGGTAAAGGGTCTTTGTCACGCTCCAAGCCTAAAATGTCGCAAAACGATAACTGCCCCTGTATTATGCGTAAGAGGCAGTTCCTAAAGAGAAATTATTGGTTTCAAAAATTTAACCAAAGGTTGGATAACACAGAACCGGACACATTTTTTAGAGATATTGATGAACTTGCTGCTAGCATTATAAGGGATAGTGAGAACAACAAAAAAAAGGATGTTATTGATTTAGTATCCAGTGAAGAAGAAGGTAGCGATCACTCTGAAGGCATTACAAACTTGGATCAGCCAGCTTTATTAGATTCTTGTGATAAACAAGATCTTGTAGTAATAGTGCCAAATAGTGATTCTGAAGAAGAAAACTATTTTGAGAAATTAAAACCTGAATGTTGCATAAATAAGATCAGAGTGCAAGAAAAACTAATGTTGACCCTTGAAGAAGCATTTTTCTTATCATATGGATTGGGTTGTTTACAAATATTAAATAATGAAGAAAAGGCACTAAGTACTGACCAACTATGGGAATTGTTTATGAAAACTGATAAAAGATTTGTTGATAAATATGTTGTGTATCATTATTATCGCTCTAAGGGATACATAGTGAAATCTGGGGTAAAGTTCGGTGGTAATTATTGTAAGTTCTTGTTTAAAATTTTATTGATTTACCACCTGCAGTTCTGTATTATAAATAAATACTTGATTTGTATTTAAACATAGAACTATTTACTGTTTTAGTGATATATAAAGAAGTACCTTCTATTGCTCATGCAGACTACATAATTGTTATTAAGGATGAGGAACAGAAGCAAGACTGGGTTTCAGTCTTAGGTCATATTCGGATGGCATTAACAACAGTAAAGGTAATTTGGTTACTTTATAACCTGAAGGTTGATTGTTGTTGAACATGAGACCGGATAACAATCCCATATACCTGATGGTTAATCCTTAAAGCCCCGGAAAATGAGACACAATAGATTTTCCATTATTGTGTGTCCCGATCGGGCTGCTCGGGCATTGACCGATATATATGAATTATTAATATTGATTCGTTTTCCAGGAAGTATTGATGGTAGAAGTAACAAAAAATGATGAAGGTTTGCCTAACACTCCTGAGAACTTAAATGCATACAGTGTAAGGGAAATTATGTTATCAAGAAAAAATCCTTTTGCAATAAATGATGATGACTGAAATAATTGTTTATATTTACACTATTCAACAACTACATTGTGATATTAAGCCCTTTTCATAGGTTTTTTAAGTCCATTAATTCGGTATTCACTTCTCCGTTTCAAATATTCTTCAGTGCACTGCTGCTTAAATTCTTCATTTCTGTACCAGTTGCTCAGACAGTCTTTGAGTGCCGAATTTTCTTTTCTACACTTCACTACCATTAATAACGATGCATCTTTGCAGCACTTTTCAAAATCGGAAACCACTTGTATGCACTTTTCAATTTTTGCTTTTTCTCTCATTATTTTAGGAATCAACACTTCAATCTCAACTTTTCGCAAGGTTTTATCATCAGGATCGCCTAGAAGAAAGAACATAGATACGGATGAAAAATGGTCAAATGTAGCTCAATACTGAAATTAATCGATTTAGCATTTATCACCTAAACCATGAGGTCCCTCCGAAAATTTGGGTGGTAAAACCGACTTTTCCGTCATTTTATTATGATATTTTCATGAAAATTGAAATTAAAAATATTTTATTGCATTGCAAATGCAATCAAGAGTTGACCAACCAACCAAAGAGAATATAATCACTCCAAATCGTCTGACATTGACATGGCCATAAAGCAACAGACGACTAGTAGGTACCTAAATTTATTCTGTGACACAAATACAAATAGGTGCATTCCAGCAGGCTAATCGATGAGTCATCGCATGAGTAACGTTACGCTTGTAAACGCGCTAACGTTCATGCGGACCGCAGCCTAGTATATTCATCAGTCTTTGTCTGTCTGTGGTGATTATTTTATTTGCTCTGTGTGCTAGTGAGCTTGCATTTTCGACGTGAGCTGTCATAAAATATTTCAATTTTATTTAATTCATTTTTTACTTCACCGGAGTTTTGGCTATCGTGCTACTTCAATTTAATAAAGTAACAAATAATAAGTTTCCCTCTGTAAGTAATTTCTATCAACATTTTATAATATCTCTGGTATTTATTCGTATTTGTAGAAACTTGGTGTTTTGATTCTATCCTCGTGTTATCATAATTATCCTGCTTGTTTTAGCGTGTAGAAATAAGTAAACGAAATAAGTAAACATGGATCGTCTTTTACGTCTTGGTGGAGGCGTGCCAGGTCTCTCACAAGCGCCGCAACCTACTGATGCTCCTGTGGTAGACACAGCAGAACAGGTGTATATTTCATCTTTGGCACTATTGAAGATGTTAAAACATGGACGTGCCGGCGTGCCCATGGAAGTAATGGGCCTCATGTTAGGTAAGTTTAGAACACAAGAAGCTAAACTTTCACTGAATTGCTAAAAAAGTGAGCGATGACAGATGATGACATGGCAAAATTCTGACCAAAACTTATCGTGCTCTCATGCTCTGTTTTAGGTGAATTTGTAGACGATTACACAGTGAGGGTCATTGATGTGTTTGCTATGCCCCAAACGGGAACTGGAGTCTCTGTAGAGGCAGTCGATCCAGTCTTCCAAGCTAAGATGTTGGACATGTTGAAGCAAACCGGACGGCCAGAGATGGTTGTTGGATGGTAAGCAACTTGCTATAATTACTTCAACATTTTATTTAAATAAGTGATCTTTGTCTTTGGGTTGTTGATTTGTGTAATAATTTCAAATTCTAATAGTGGTATGAATTTATGACTGTTACAATATCAAATCCATATCTTTACTTACTATATTATTATTGTCAAAACTTGGCTTTTGTCATTAAACTATGACGAAACGGAGGATTTGTTTACAATAATGGGCTAAAAACCTAAGCTTTATAATTATACAATACATATTACATAAATTGCATATTTTAAAAGATAATTCTTTCTATTTATATATTATACTATTTTATAGGTATATTATTTATATAATTATATATTATATTATTTATACTTAGTTACTTTTTATACGTGCATACTTAAACTACATAAAATCGTTAGGCTTACTTGCTTAGAGCATAAGCTTACTTGTATTGACATGACAGCTGTCGTATTTTTATTTGGGAGAAGCCACTGACTCCTGAGATACAGGTTTTTAGCCTAGTTTGGGTGTCAGAGTCTTCATAGGAATTTGTACTAAAGATTATGTCAAATAAAAAATTATTATTATTAAAAAAAAAAAATATTATTATAAAATTATTATTATAAAAGCGAAAGTCAGTTTGTTTGTAACGCCTTCACTACTGAACCAATTATCATGGAATTTTATATACGCAATGTCAGGGGTACACAGAGAAGGACATAGGGTATCTTTCATCCAGAAAAAAAGTATTGTTCCCGAGGAATAGCAAAAAAACTTTCCATGAAGTCGCGGGTGGCCGCTAGTTTTCTCTAAAATACACATTAGGATTGACTTCATTTTGTTGCTGTGAGCGTCAAATAAATAAAACTCTTTTAATCCAGACAAGCGTCTTGTTTTATGCTGAAATAATTCCCTTATGTGTTACAGGTACCATTCACATCCTGGTTTTGGATGCTGGTTATCCGGAGTTGATATAAACACTCAGCAGTCATTTGAAGCATTGTCTGAACGTGCTGTTGCTGTTGTAGTCGACCCCATCCAGTCTGTGAAGGGCAAAGTTGTCATAGATGCATTCAGACTAATCAACCCAAACATGATGGTACTTGGCCAGGAGCCGAGGCAGACAACTTCCAACTTGGGTCATTTACAGAAGCCCTCAGTGCAAGCCCTAATTCATGGTCTCAACCGTCATTATTACTCTATCAGTATAAATTACAGGAAGAATGAACTGGAGCAAAAGATGTTGTTAAATCTTCACAAAAAGTCCTGGATGGACGGCCTCACTTTGTCAGATTATAAAGAACATTGTTCAATCAATGAGACTAAAGTAACAGATATGCTAGAACTAGCTAAAAATTACAACAAAGCTCTCGAAGATGAAGAGAAAATGACACCTGAACAGTTGGCCATAAAGAATGTCGGCAAACAAGACCCCAAGAGGCATTTAGAAGAGAAAGTAGATGTACTCATGTCTAATAACATAGTGCAATCTCTTGGAGCGATGCTTGATACCATGGTATTCAAATGATCTTTGGAAGAAGTATTTTGTATTTTAAAGTGTTAAGGCAAGCAGCAATTAAGATATCCATTTTAAGTTTTGTTCATTGAATGTACACACACATATGGTGAAGAAGTGAAAAGATTTGTCAGTTTTAAAATTAACAAGCGACTTAGTCATTATGTATTTATAACATTAGGTTCTCTATAAAAATAACTACAGATGTCACACACTTTAAACTAACTTGTAGAATTATAACAAATAATTTGTATCAATGTTGATTTTTAACAATACCTATCTAGGTAAGGGCGACTTACACCATAAATTAAATATTGTTTAAGTACCATTTAACCAAAAATCTATTGTCTCATTTTCCAGGCATTGATGGCCTGGAAAATGAGACAATAGATTTTTATTGTTGTCCGGACGACGGAGGTCGCGCGGGCATTGATGAATTAAACATTTCTTGTATGAAATGGCACTTAAACTATATTTAATTTAAAGTTGCTCTAAGATGATCAATCAAGATCAGCAAGAGGTATCAGACTTTTTGTGTTGTGTAGCAAATATATAAATATTATAATTTACTAATTATTAAATGTCTGTCTTTGTGTTTGTCCACTGTCATTCCTAATACTTTACTAGCAACGTTTATTAGGTAAATCAATGAGAAATATGTAGCTGGTAAATCTTTTCACGCCGACACTGTAATCAACTAATTTACTCAATTGTACCTATCTAATATAAAATAAAACATTCTGAATTTTTCATTCATAGTTTTAATAGAATAGTCTATGAGGCGCTATTTCTTTACAAATGCTGTCAAGTCTACTTTGTACAGTGGTATAGTAGGGTAGGTTTACAAAATCTATGTCAAACATAGGCTTCAAATGGGGCTGTGCATTCACAATGTTTTGAATTATTCCTTTCAGTTTGAGGAAAGCTTCATTAGGATTATCTGTAGCCACCTGAAACAAATTAACAAAGTTAATAATTATTACCGTATACCAGGGCCCTTTAACTGACTTCAAAAAGAAGGAAGTTGTCAAGTTGACTATGTTTTTATTTATTTATTTTGTATAATATGTTGTATGTTTTTTATGTGTCACTGACTGGTGGTTTTATATCCATTGTGTCAACCAATTTGAAAATAGAACAAAAAACTACCTACTCAAATCTACGCCGCAATGTAAACCAAATTGTCATGACAATTGACAAATTGTCACGTTATTAAATAGATCCCTGGATTTATAATCGTCGTTATTTATTACAAAATCCGTGTCTCTTAATTGTTGCATTGTGGTTTGTAGATCGATGAGTATGAATGAGTCTCATATTGTTCGCTCAGTAGGCAGCTGTGACAGTCAGTAACATGTGAAAAATTACAATGTAACCAAAAACGTGATAAATCCTGCGAAAAACGCCGTCATGATGACGGCGACCAACAACACCAACCACCAACTTTGGAGATTGCATTGTAATAGGTACAGATTAATGATGCTCACAGTATCCCAAAATATTCCAGGGTTCTTGCGATGGATATATTCATAATCATCTCTGACATTTGTAGTGCTTGTTTCTCCTGGTTCCTGAGTTGGGTAAAACGAAAAAAATAAATGATTGGGACGAAATGTTTAAGGCTGCATCACTGCGCGCTAAACTAAGAGACATTACCTACATGTAGGTATGTAATTAATTTTCAAACTGCCTAGTTTGTATTTTCAGCCCTTGCGCTGTTTAATGCCACTTTTCGGTACATTAACTTCAATAGTACATTACTTAATGATGTTATGGATGGATGGATCTTTAATGATAGGGACCACTGAGTCCGTATTATCTGAGTAGGTATCGCTTACATTACTTTAAGTTTTCTTCAACCTGTTACACACCCTTAATTTTTCAGTAAGTAATATCTTAAAATGAAAATGGGATATAATATTTTCTAAGCCAATGTTTTCTTTTTGTAAACCATTTTGAATGTATGTAACCTGTGGGTTACATCTAATTTGGTTACATATTTGTTTCATGGTATGTGGACCATACAACAAATATAACTCATAACTAAATACCTAACGTGTCCTACATCTTGGCATGGACCACTTTGAAAACCGCAATTCTGACTACATGGAAAATTTCTCCCCAATTAGTCCCAACTAGTCCTACTTTTTCGGAATTAGTCCCAAAAAGGACTGAAAGATATAAGCGATTTAAATGGTCCATGCCAAAGCAAACCTTCATTTTGGCAGGGACAGGCTATATCTAGTGAACCTAAACACCTAGCCAGGATCTGATTATTCAAAAAAAATCTCCCTTTTTTATGGATCCCGCAATGCCTAGAATCAAAACGAAATGAAGCGCCGTTCAAAAAATATAAAGGAATGATTTGGTCCCTGCCAAAATCAACCTACATCTTGGCGAGGACTTTTGAACCAGGTCACCTAGAGAAAATCTGATTATTGGAAACGATTCGTGTAAATTAGTCCCAATTAGTCCTAAAGCCACAAAATTAGTCCCCCTTTAGTTTAGGAGAAATTCCGTTTTTTGATATAAGTACAGTCATGTACAAAAGCGTACAGTAAAAATTAATTACATAAAACTATTCCGTTCCGTAATGCGCAGTGTTCCGATTGTAAAACATTAAGCACGAACTTTCGTAGATTGAGGAATGCACAAACAGTATCTGTGAACATAAGTTTTACAATCGGAACACTGCGCATTGCGGAACGGAATAAAGTTTTAGGCCCACTATTATTATTATTACACTATCATGTATATATCATCCGAGATATATGTTTACTTACTATCTTCGTCGGAGATAGCATCCGATAAATAATATATGGTAGTGTAATATGCTCATGCCCCCCCTAGCATGACCATCGAAACGCGATAATATGATATAGAGCTTTATCACGTTTAACTGCCATAAAACAATGGAATTTGACAGTCGAGTGTCGACAAAACGATATACCTATATCGTGTATTGTCGGTCATGCTAGGGGGGCAGCCCTTCCTCCCTCCAGTTAAACGTGATAAATCGCTAGGTACCATATCACGTTTCGGTGGTCATGCTAGGCTAAGAGGGAGGGATTGTAAGGGCGTTTTCCTACGAACAAACAATGACACGACACGATTGTCAACAGTGTTGCCAGAACGTACCAAAAAGTACAGTTGTCAGCACTATAGTGCTGACAACACTGTCGTGCAGCTTGTGAATCGTGTCGTGTCGTTGTTCGTTGGCGTTTAAATAGACACAAAAACATGTTTTCAATTCAATGTTTCCGAAATATCTATCTGTGTCATCCATTTGAAGCAAAATGGACGAGACAGGTACCTAAATGTTGCGAAACATGTTGTCTAAATGGCTCTTAACCAAGCCATACCACACCCAAAAAAAAAATCGTTTTTGTCATACATTTACAAGCTGTATTGCCGTTCTAGCGACATAGTAGCTGGATTAGCGGATTTTTTAAATATTTTTGTAATTTAGTCGCTAAAAAAGTATAACTTACCTAATATATTTTAATGTTTTTAAGCAAAATTGTGAAAAATTGAATCCTATTACATATTTTCGTAGGTACCTACACCTTTGTTAATTATGTAGGTACTATTTGCCTATAATTATTGGTGATTATTTTTTAATAAAACGGATCAATGGACTGTAGGTTTGCGGTCGTGAAACTGAAGTACGTAGGTATTTTCTTTTGTACTTGCAAACACGTATGTAACATAGGGCGGAGAACACTGAGCTGCAATAAAGGAATGAGACAAAAGGACACAATCACAGCTCCTGTAGGAAGTAAGATGTGCACACTTACTTGTTTGCTGATGAGGATGATGTCTCCAGAGATCTTTGATCAGCTCAGCCCAACCAACGGTCTTTCGGCGGCCGGCGCGTCGGGGCGGTTAGCTTAATTGCTTGGGAAAGTTCACAGTTCACCTAGGATTTTGATTTGTCCATACACTGGTACCAATTTAACACACTGACACACAATTTTTAAAGTAATTAGCGTTACAAATACGTATATTTTAAAGTTTTATGATTAGCACATGTCAACCGTGCCGCGTTGATATTCGAAGAGAGAAATTAAAGATGTCTTCCATCAGAAGGTTCGCGACTCGCTAATGTCGTCTCACTCTCTCGCGTAGGTGCGAGCAGAACAGCAATATTGCGTGCACACATCGAGGAAAAGGAAATATTTAAAGGAAAGGATGACGTACATATTTGCAAGTACTGAAAAATAATTAAAAACCATTTTAAATCCACCATTCCCCCGGCCTTGAAGGAATCCATTCCTTCGAAAAAAGAGAGAGAGAGTCGCGTTTAGAATACTAAATAATATTAATGCGGTGTGTGTTAATATTTGAATATATAAAAGAATGGTGATGTTTATACTTAAATAAACAAAATACTAAAAGCTAAGAGTGTGAGATAAAACTAATTATACATAGGCAATGGGCATAACCGCACAACAGGTCGGTCATAGAGTCCAGACTTGGTTTTTACTTGAGCGACTCGAATCACGCCATCTCTACCAGGATATAGACGCGTAATGATACCCATTGGCCATTGCAGTGGCGGAGTATTTTCAGTATTTATTAGAACAATGGTTCCTACTTTTACAGGATTAGAACTCGTATTCCATTTTTCTCTGCTTTGGAGATTATGCAGATATTCAGATCTAAAACGTTTCCAAAATGACTGTACTAGTGAGTCCATTAAAGAAAGCCTAGAGAGTAGGTTAGGATTCTCTTTACTTAAATCTGTTGCAGGAAGAAAACTTAACGGAGCGGCTCTTATAAAATGTGCAGGAGTTAATGCGGTGGGTTCCGAAGGATCGGAACTTAAAACATACAAAGGGCGGCTATTTAAAACGGCTTCAACTTGAGTCAAAACAGTAAGCATTTCTTCGTATGTAAGTAGCTGTTTTCCTATCACACGAAACAACAGCGATTTCACGGACTTTATGTTTGATTCCCAAATACCACCGAAGTGACTCGCAGTGGGGGGATTAGTGCGCCATACTATGCGGTGTTTATTCAGTTCTTCATGAAAAAGTTTATAATATTCGTCGTCTAGTAAGAATTTATAAAGCTCATTTAAATATCCCTTGGATGAAACAAAATTAGTGCCATTGTCACTATATAAGTATTGACATGGACCACGTCTCGCAAGAAAACGTTTAAAAGCATCTAAAAATGAAGCGGAGCTTAGATCTGAAGCAAGTTCAATGTGAACAGCTTTTGTCACAAGACATATAAATAGACATATGTAAGCCTTTTGACTGCGTACACCGCGTTTTCTAGTTAAAGTGACATACAGAGGGCCTGCATAGTCTACGCCAGTGTGTGTATATGCGTTACACTGTTCTAAGCGAAATTGCGGTAGATCAGACATTAATGGAAATGTTGCCTTTGGATTTAAGCGAAAGCAATTTAAACATTTATGAATGCGTTGTTTGATAACACGGCGAGCGGATAAAATCCAAAATTTATTTCTAAGAATTGAAATCAGGAGTTGCGGACCCGCGTGACAATGTTTACGATGATAATAATCTATTAAAAGTTCTATAACTCTATCTTTTTTCGGTAACAATGCGGGGTGTTTTTGTTCATAATTGAGAGAAGAATTACCTAAACGACCACCGACTCTCAATATGTTATCACCATCTATAAATGGAGAGAGTTTTCGTAAAGGGGAAGAAAGCAATTTATTATTCTTTATATTTGTAATGTCTGAATAAAAATATTTATTTTGAATAATATGAATGAGATATTTTTCAGCCTGTGCTAATTCTTCAGTGGTAATGTTATCGCGCGAGTTAAATTTTTTAGCAAATCTGAAAACATAAACAATGGAGCGGAGCAATACATTATAATTTGAAACTCTAGTAGCAAGTAACATTATAGGATGATCATTAAAATTGTCGTTATTATTAACTATGTGAGTGACAGTTTTTTCTTCAGGTAACGTAGTAGATTTACCAGGTTCAAATTTCTTAATAGGCCATTCACCATGCGGTAGCGAAAGCCAAGCGGGACCATGAAACCAAAGTTCATGAGTGATAAGTTGAGCGGGTGAGAGAGAACGAGATATACAATCAGCGGGGTTTTCTGAACCTGCAATATGTTAAAAATCTTCAGCGGGAAGAAGCGATTGGATTTGTGATATCCTATTGGCTATATAAGTTTGAAATCTGTGCGGAGAAGCATGAACCCAACATAGAGCAACTTCTGAGTCGGAAAATGCGAATATTTTATCTATTGTGTGTCTTTCAGAGAGCTGGTCACGAACATTACTAACCATTTTTGATAGAAGGACAAAAGCGTTTAATTCCAATCTAGCGATAGTTGTAGTTGACTTTGGTGAAGCTACACGTGATTTTGAACAAATTAATGAAACTTTAGGCAGTTCATTGTCGTTCTGAACGTATAAATATATGACACAACCAAATGCCTTTTCACTAGCATCTGCGAATGCGACCAAATAAACGCGAGGTGAATTTCTTTCTACATTAAGAAAACGAGGGAAACGTAGCTGTGAAAGCAGCGGTAACTCTGAAATATACTTTTTCCAAGCTTCTATTATGTTTGAGGGAGGAGTTTCATCCCAATCGATGTGGAGTAGCCAGAGCTCTTTGATGAGCAGTTTAGCGAACAAAATTACTGGACCTACTAATCCTAAAACGTCATAAAGACGAGCGGTTGCTGATAAAATAGCACGTTTAGTGCATGTTGCAGGCGGTTGAATAACAATAAAAATAAACTCATCTGAACTAGGAAGCCAGCGGAGCCCTAGTATTTTAAAGCCATTACCATCATCAAACGAAACTGACTCTGATTGGCGGTGCGTCACAGGTATATGATCAAGTAATTCGCGGGAGTTACTTGACCATTTCACAAGATCAAAACCTCCTGATTTAAATAATTCAATCAGTTGGTTAGCGGTTTCGGATGCTTCATCAACGGACGGTGCTGAACTGGCAAGGTCATCCATATAAATATCCCTTTCAACCACGGAGGCTGCGAGAGGATACTTTTCCCTCTCGTCAGACGCAAGCTGGCGAAGAGTGCGGAGCGCCAAAAAAGGAGACGAACGAAGTCCGAATGTGACTCGTGTAAATTCTAAGACAATAATTGGTTCATCAGTGGAAAAACGATATAAAATGCGTTGATATTTTCGGTGCGGTTCGTTGACATGTATACATAAATACATCTGTCTTACATCAGCGAAGAAAGCAATGCGGAACATGCGAACATTAAGTAAAATATTAAAAATTTCAGATTGCAAATTACAACCGGTATGTAAAATATCGTTGAGCGAAATACCTGTATCAGTGGCTGCGCTGCCATCTAATACGATGCGAATTTTGGTAGTTGTTTTATCATTACGAATTACTGGATGATGCGGTAGGAAAAAACCTGTAGAGTTGATATCTTGTTGCGGAACTTTATGGAGAATGCCCTTACTTAAATAGTCTAAAATTATTTCATTATATTTGCCGCGTAAATCCGGAACCCTTTTAAATTTATTTTCTAATGAGGAAAATCTCTTTTGCGCGGAAGTAAACGAATCACCGAGCTTAACAGGGTCGTCCTTGAACGGAAGATCTACAGAATAACTCCCATCTGGATTACGGACAGTTGTGGTAGCAAAAATATTTTCGCATTTGCTATCATCGGGACTTAAATATTTGTGCGTGGGCGGTTCCTCGACTAACCAAAATTTTTCTAAAAGTGAGTTTAAAGGATCTGACGAAATTGTTAAGAAAGAGTGCGAGTTTCTTTGCGGTTGCGATAAAATAGGTGCGTTGCCCAACAATAAGTAGCCTAACGTAGTCTCTAAAGCGACAGGAGACTCATTATTATCGCCTTTAATTTTATTAAAAAGTAAAATTTCGCAATAGAAATTGACGCCTAATAACATATCAATATGTCCGGGCTTAAAATAGTCGTCATCGGCTAAAGGCAAGTTTGCTATATGCTTAATCGCACTGGTATCTATAAAAGTGTCAGGTAATAATGACGTGATGCGTTCCACGACCATAGGTTTAATAGAATAACTATTAGAATTAAATCGCGAAGTAATATCAAAACACGTAATTCCGTTAATTTTTTGCGGAGTTCCACCAATACCTTGCACTTGGGTATATGGGGTTTTATTGCTAATTGAAAGCGATAGACGATTACAACATTCGACAGTAATATAATCACTTTGGGATCCCGGGTCAATAAGGCATCTCAATAAATGAGAGCGACCGTGCGAATCTATGTATTTTATTTTTGCGGTGCCTAATAATGCGGATGTCCCGGTGCGATTATTATATTCACAAGAATGATTACAAATCGTGTTGTTATTATAACTGGCGGGTAGTGGCTGCGACGGCGGGTCGCGGGCGCACGGAGGAGGCTCGATGACGTCACGAGGCGGTCGTGAGTCCCGAGCGACAGCGGATACGGTAGCGGGCGGCGTTTCACTACTATTATTCTGCATGCGGTTATAGTTATTGTTGTTAGATTTATTTTTATTGTTTTGCGTATCAAAATGTAATAAAGAGTGATGCTTGGCCGAACAATACGAACAAGTACCATGCGATGTGCAATTAAATAATTTATGTTTAGTACTTAAACAGTTGGTACATGACGCGGTTTGTTTAACAAAATTAAATCTTTCATGCGGGTTGAGTTTCATAAAAGCAGAACATTGGTATAAATGTAAGTGACAATAATTTTTACATAAAGTGCATTTCGTGTTAGAATTATTAGAACTTGTACCACCACCTAAATCAGTAATAAACGATTTGGTTGGAGCAAACTTTTTTGAATTAACATTAGTGTTGCGTTTATTAAAATTAGCGGTTGGAGTATGAGTTGACTGAATTAACGCCCTTGATTGGTCTCTTATAAACTCAATTAAGGTAGCATAAGACGGTATACCTAACTGTCTTTGCTGACTATACATTTCAAATAATTTGACGGTTTCGGAGTCTAGTTTTTGCAATGCGATATATAGAAAAATAAAATCAGTCAAATCTTTTATATTCAACTGTTTTAGGGCTTCAACAGGTGAGTTAAAATTATACAAAAATGAGTCTAAAGCCGCGGTACTATTATTATTCAAGGGTTTAAATTCTAACAGCTGATTGAGGTACGAAGAAGCGAGCGAACGCGGGTTTTCATATTTATGCACAAGAGCTTCCCAAATAATATTATAGTTCTCAGCGGTAGGCGGCAGCCCTGCACACACAGAAGTAGCCTTATCGGTTAGTTTTCCGACTAAGTAAAACACCTTTTCACTATCACTTAAAAACTTATTGTCATGTAGAACACTTTTAAACTGTTGATAAAAAAGGGGCCAGTTGCGAATATCACCATTAAACGACAACAATTCAATAGGCGGTAAGTGTGGTTTGATAGGTTTCAAAGAATGATATTGCGATTCTGTCACAGAAGAGACTGAGGGTTGTGAAGGTTGTTTAAATAATGCAATTATGCGTTTTACATAACAAAACATCTCTTCAAATGCGGTCCAAGGTTGGTAATTAACTTCAGCGGAAGGATTACTTTTAGCGAAAGCCATATTATAGGCATCTAAAGCCTTAACAAAATCATCGCGAAAATTATCTAAGTTAGTGACGTTGCATAATAATGCGCTAGGCTCAGTCCTTTTTGCCTCCACGTGCTTAGCGATATTATAAATACTTTGCATACGCTCAAAAAGTATATTACGTTTAGAGTTTAACACTGACAAGTTAGGATCTATGACAGTGTCTTCAGTTTCATTTTTCTTAGCTTTAGAAGTCATTTTTTACGTGAAATAATTTACGTACTGTTGGATATAAGGATCCTAACAAGGCGGACCACGCGAGTGGGAGTAAAAGATGATATTTAAAGTAACTTTTATAATATTGAGAGGCGCGTTTACAAGTTGGGTGCGCGGTGACGACTGCACGGCACCCTGTTACACAATACAAAATTGGTTCGGTAATATGAACCTTAAGGAACATACTGTGTCCCTACACCATTCCCCTCCTAAGAGGAAAAAAAAATATATATTAATTATGTATAAAAATAAAGGTAAAACACAAACAATATTAAAATATCTATCTTTAAAATAACTAGAAAGATTCACAATAAAACAAAAGTCGCGTCATAGCGAAAAAAATAAAATAAAAAATAACACAAGTCTTAAAGAAATACATTAAAATTTAGGGTAAAGAAATACAATAACATTATCGATTGTAATAGTGTAGCACGTCAGTCATCATTAGAAATGTTGGTTAAGTAGGTATAATTTGGATATAAGGATCCTAACAAGGCGGACCACGCGAGTGGGAGTAAAAGATGATATTTAAAGTAACTTTTATAATATTGAGAGGCGCGTTTACAAGTTGGGTGCGCGGTGACGACTGCACGGCACCCTGTTACACAATACAAAATTGGTTCGGTAATATGAACCTTAAGGAACATACTGTGTCCCTACACGTACAAAAACAACTCTAATGTTTTATAAAATAGTTAAAGTATGCAATATGATGTCACGCTAAAGCAGAACGTAAGTAAACAGACAGGAACAAATCAGCTGGTCTGTTTATGACCTTGATTCACTTATAATGCAAGCGGGCGGGTTCGTACGGCACGATGCACGAACGAACGAATGTGCGGAACAGCGAGTAAATACTAGATAAACTTACTGAATTATAGATAAACGTTAGCGGGTGAGACAGTGAGTGCGCGGGCACTTTGCTAAACACAGCGGAAAGAAAAATACAAATATGGCGGAAAGAAATGGAATGCGATGCGATCCAACAAAAAATGGCGGGCGAAATAGTACAACAAATGCGTAATTTATTGTAATAAATAGCGGAAATGGTATGATGCGTTGGTGTTATTTAAGAACAAAATCATTAAAATATTTAGTAGGTAGGTGTAAGTAAACTTCTTAGGTAATTACCTATTATGCGGTTAAGTATAAGATTAAAAGATAAAAATAGTTTGCCAATGCGTGATGCGGTAAAATAAAGAAATTTTGACAAATTATCAATCTCGTAATCGGTGCGGTGAGTAGGTATAGTACCTATAGAAACTATTAGCGATATGTAATGTAGGTAGGTACCTATAGGTAAAAAAAAAATGCGTATAAATAGTCAATTATAGCGGTAATTGTGTACGTGTGTTAAATATTATAGCGAGCAATATTTATTATTATCAATAGAGATGCGAGTTTGCGGGTAGGTAGGTATGTGTACCTAGGTGCAATATTGTTATAAGTTTTAAACTAGTTAATGCGGCTCGATAGTGACCAACAAATGTGGTGATTATTTTTTAATAAAACGGATCAATGGACTGTAGGTTTGCGGTCGTGAAACTGAAGTACGTAGGTATTTTCTTTTGTACTTGCAAACACGTATGTAACATAGGGCGGAGAACACTGAGCTGCAATAAAGGAATGAGACAAAAGGACACAATCACAGCTCCTGTAGGAAGTAAGATGTGCACACTTACTTGTTTGCTGATGAGGATGATGTCTCCAGAGATCTTTGATCAGCTCAGCCCAACCAACGGTCTTTCGGCGGCCGGCGCGTCGGGGCGGTTAGCTTAATTGCTTGGGAAAGTTCACAGTTCACCTAGGATTTTGATTTGTCCATACACTGGTACCAATTTAACACACTGACACACAATTTTTAAAGTAATTAGCGTTACAAATACGTATATTTTAAAGTTTTATGATTAGCACATGTCAACCGTGCCGCGTTGATATTCGAAGAGAGAAATTAAAGATGTCTGTCTTCCATCAGAAGGTTCGCGACTCGCTAATGTCGTCTCACTCTCTCGCGTAGGTGCGAGCAGAACAGCAATATTGCGTGCACACATCGAGGAAAAGGAAATATTTAAAGGAAAGGATGACGTACATATTTGCAAGTACTGAAAAATAATTAAAAACCATTTTAAATCCACCAATTATTAATAAATGAGTGCTTGATTTCATAAATTCGCTTTTATTTACACATTTTTTATCAAAACTATTTTAATATTCTAGTGACTTTTATCGATATTTTTAGTACCTACCTATTTTTTTCCAAATTTTTACACAAGTCAAAAGTTACTAGAAAAAAATGACAGGCATGAAAGGCAGTGTTGCCATTTTGTTTATTCAAATTTAGCATTTTTTCACCCCATTTTACATGTATATGTGAACTTGGCATTTTGCATTTTTTTTTAAATTAGGTTTAATTTTCAACTTTCGTCTATGACAACATTTTACGGGAAAACGGCAACACTGAATTGGCACTTTATACTATATCTATGCACTTGGCAGGTGTTTGTTTTTTTCGTTCTTTGGTTATTTGGTCGGTTTATTTATTTTTATTTTAGAGTGGTTTTTTTTCACTATGAGACTTCTACGGTGAAAAAAAATCAGCTGTTCCATACAAAAGCTTTTTAAGATTTTTTTTAAGTACAATTAAATACATAATGATGGACAAATACATAAAAGTCCAATACCTTACTCTGTCAAAATGAAACAGCTGATTTTTATACGGAAATGGTTTAATCAATCGGCTCACAAACAAAAAAGTAAGACGCCATCTTGGCTTTTTATTTTTTAATATTTCATTATTATTTTCTTGTCAAAATAGTACCAGAAACCGAGATTCATCAAAATCGATCCATAAACAAAAAAGTTGGCCGCCATCTTGGATTTTTTAAATTGCGATGCTGTTTTCTTGTCAAAATAGTACCAAAAACCGTGTTTCATCGAAATCGGATTACAAACAAAAAAGTTGGCCGCCATCTTGCATTTTTATATTTTTAACATTGCGTTGCTGTTTTCTAGTCAAAATAGTAGCAAAAACCGAGTTTCATCGAAATCGGCCCATAAACAAAAAGTTGGCCGCCATCTTGGATTTTTTATATTTTTTTACATAGTGTTGCTGTTATCTTGTCAAAATAGTACCAAAAACCGAGTTTCATCGAAATCGGCCTACAAACAATAAAGTTGGCCGCCATCTTGGATTTTTATATTTTTAACATTGCATTGCTGTATTCTTGTCAAAATAGTAGCAAAAACCGAGTTTCATCGAAAAAAGTTGGCCGCCATCTTGGATTTTTTATATTTTTAAAATTGCATTGCTGTATTCTTGTCAAAATAGTAGCAAAAACCGAGTTTCATCGAAATCGGCCTACAAACAAAAAAGTTGGCCGCCATCTTGGATTTTTTATATCTTTAAAATTGCATTGCTGTATTCTTGTCAAAATAGTAGCAAAAACCGAGTTTCATCGAAATCGGCCTACAAACAAAAAAGTTGGCCGCCATCTTGGATTTTTATATTTTTAACATTGCATTGCTGTATTCTTGTCAAAATAGTAGCAAAAACCGAGTTTCATCGAAATCGGCCTACAAACAAAAAAGATGGCCGCCATCTTGCATTTTTATATTTTTAAAATTGCATTGCTGTATTCTTGTCAAAATAGTAGCAAAAACCGAGTTTTATCGAAATCGGCCTACAAACAAAAAAGTTTGCCGCCATCTTGGATTTTTTATATTTTTAACATTGCAATGCTGTATTCTTGTCAAAATAGTAACAAAAACCGAGTTTCATCGAAATCGGCCTACAAACAAAAAGTTGGCCGCCATCTTGGATTTTTTATATCTTTAAAATTGCATTGCTGTATTCTTGTCAAAATAGTAGCAAAAACCGAGTTTCATCGAAATCGGCCTACAAACAAAAAAGTTGGCCGCCATCTTGGATTTTTATATTTTTAACATTGCATTGCTGTATTCTTGTCAAAATAGTAGCAAAAACCGAGTTTCATCGAAATCGGCCTACAAACAAAAAAGTTGGCCGCCATCTTGTATTTTTTTATTTTTTTGACATTGAGTTGTTATTTTCTTGTCAAACTAGAAAAAAAAAACACCTGTTCCATACATAAGTACAATGCGTAGGTAGGTACTCCATCGAAATGTATGAAACAGCTGATTTTTTTTTTTTATTTCAAGGTTAGTCCTACAATGAAAGTTGTACAGTTTGATGGTGTGATCAGCCCCAAGAGAGGTTTTAAATTAATTACAAATAACCCTGTATAGGTACAAAGTTTCAAGTGAACCCATTGAAGGAAGAAAATCACTCTCTACTCAAAATATTAATAGTTTCGAAAGAAAAGCAATATAACTCTAAAATTCAATTTTATACATGACCATTTCATACTTCTTTTGAAATTATTTTGTACGCGACTGTACATATTTTTGATATAGTCCAGGAGCCCGGGATCAAAATACCTCTAAGAAATCATTTTTATTTTATGACTTAAAAATTAAGGTTTTGAGTTTCGAAAATGCATAAAAGTTACGTATTACTTTACGTTATACTTTTGTTTTACATTATACGTTAATAACACTTCATTATTTTAACACAAACACGCAAAAATAAAACAAGTTACAAACATCGTCACTAAATAGGAAGTCGGCTCCTGTACTATAAAAACCAAACTTTAATTCCGATTATCTCCTAAAATAAAGGGGGACTAATTTTGTGGCTTTAGGACTAATTGGGACTAATTTACACGAATCGTTTCCAATAATCAGATTTTCTCTAGGTGATCTGGTTCAAAAGTCCTCGCCAAGATGTAGGTTGATTTTGGCAGGGACCAAATCATTCCTTTATATTTTTTGAACGGCGCTTCATTTCGTTTTGATTCTAGGCATTGCGGGATCCATAAAAAAGGGAGTTTTTTTTTGAATAATCAGATCCTGGCTAGGTGTTTAGGTTCACTAGATATAGCCTGTCCCTGCCAAAATGAAGGTTTGCTTTGGCATGGACCATTTAAATCGCTTATATCTTTCAGTCCTTTTTGGGACTAATTCCGAAAAAGTAGGACTAGTTGGGACTAATTGGGGAGAAATTTTCCATGTAGTCAGAATTGCGGTTTTCAAAGTGGTCCATGCCAAGATGTAGGACACTAGCAACGTGTCCTACATCTTGGCATGGACCACTTTGAAAACCGCAATTCTGACTACATGGAAAATTTCTCCCCAATTAGTCCCAACTAGTCCTACTTTTTCGGAATTAGTCCCAAAAAGGACTGAAAGATATAAGCGATTTAAATGGTCCATGCCAAAGCAAACCTTCATTTTGGCAGGGACAGGCTATATCTAGTGAACCTAAACACCTAGCCAGGATCTGATTATTCAAAAAAAATCTCCCTTTTTTATGGATCCCGCAATGCCTAGAATCAAAACGAAATGAAGCGCCGTTCAAAAAATATAAAGGAATGATTTGGTCCCTGCCAAAATCAACCTACATCTTGGCGAGGACTTTTGAACCAGGTCACCTAGAGAAAATCTGATTATTGGAAACGATTCGTGTAAATTAGTCCCAATTAGTCCTAAAGCCACAAAATTAGTCCCCCTTTAGTTTAGGAGAAATTCCGTTTTTTGATATAAGTACAGTCATGTACAAAAGCGTACAGTAAAAATTAATTACATAAAACTATTCCGTTCCGTAATGCGCAGTGTTCCGATTGTAAAACATTAAGCACGAACTTTCGTAGATTGAGGAATGCACAAACAGTATCTGTGAACATAAGTTTTACAATCGGAACACTGCGCATTGCGGAACGGAATAAAGTTTTAGGCCCACTATTATTATTATTACACTATCATGTATATATCATCCGAGATATATGTTTACTTACTATCTTCGTCGGAGATAGCATCCGATAAATAATATATGGTAGTGTAATATGCTCATGCCCCCCCTAGCATGACCATCGAAACGCGATAATATGATATAGAGCTTTATCACGTTTAACTGCCATAAAACAATGGAATTTGACAGTCGAGTGTCGACAAAACGATATACCTATATCGTGTATTGTCGGTCATGCTAGGGGGGCAGCCCTTCCTCCCTCCAGTTAAACGTGATAAATCGCTAGGTACCATATCACGTTTCGGTGGTCATGCTAGGCTAAGAGGGAGGGATTGTAAGGGCGTTTTCCTACGAACAAACAATGACACGACACGATTGTCAACAGTGTTGCCAGAACGTACCAAAAAGTACAGTTGTCAGCACTATAGTGCTGACAACACTGTCGTGCAGCTTGTGAATCGTGTCGTGTCGTTGTTCGTTGGCGTTTAAATAGACACAAAAACATGTTTTCAATTCAATGTTTCCGAAATATCTATCTGTGTCATCCATTTGAAGCAAAATGGACGAGACAGGTACCTAAATGTTGCGAAACATGTTGTCTAAATGGCTCTTAACCAAGCCATACCACACCCAAAAAAAAAATCGTTTTTGTCATACATTTACAAGCTGTATTGCCGTTCTAGCGACATAGTAGCTGGATTAGCGGATTTTTTAAATATTTTTGTAATTTAGTCGCTAAAAAAGTATAACTTACCTAATATATTTTAATGTTTTTAAGCAAAATTGTGAAAAATTGAATCCTATTACATATTTTCGTAGGTACCTACACCTTTGTTAATTATGTAGGTACTATTTGCCTATAATTATTGGTGATTATTTTTTAATAAAACGGATCAATGGACTGTAGGTTTGCGGTCGTGAAACTGAAGTACGTAGGTATTTTCTTTTGTACTTGCAAACACGTATGTAACATAGGGCGGAGAACACTGAGCTGCAATAAAGGAATGAGACAAAAGGACACAATCACAGCTCCTGTAGGAAGTAAGATGTGCACACTTACTTGTTTGCTGATGAGGATGATGTCTCCAGAGATCTTTGATCAGCTCAGCCCAACCAACGGTCTTTCGGCGGCCGGCGCGTCGGGGCGGTTAGCTTAATTGCTTGGGAAAGTTCACAGTTCACCTAGGATTTTGATTTGTCCATACACTGGTACCAATTTAACACACTGACACACAATTTTTAAAGTAATTAGCGTTACAAATACGTATATTTTAAAGTTTTATGATTAGCACATGTCAACCGTGCCGCGTTGATATTCGAAGAGAGAAATTAAAGATGTCTTCCATCAGAAGGTTCGCGACTCGCTAATGTCGTCTCACTCTCTCGCGTAGGTGCGAGCAGAACAGCAATATTGCGTGCACACATCGAGGAAAAGGAAATATTTAAAGGAAAGGATGACGTACATATTTGCAAGTACTGAAAAATAATTAAAAACCATTTTAAATCCACCATTCCCCCGGCCTTGAAGGAATCCATTCCTTCGAAAAAAGAGAGAGAGAGTCGCGTTTAGAATACTAAATAATATTAATGCGGTGTGTGTTAATATTTGAATATATAAAAGAATGGTGATGTTTATACTTAAATAAACAAAATACTAAAAGCTAAGAGTGTGAGATAAAACTAATTATACATAGGCAATGGGCATAACCGCACAACAGGTCGGTCATAGAGTCCAGACTTGGTTTTTACTTGAGCGACTCGAATCACGCCATCTCTACCAGGATATAGACGCGTAATGATACCCATTGGCCATTGCAGTGGCGGAGTATTTTCAGTATTTATTAGAACAATGGTTCCTACTTTTACAGGATTAGAACTCGTATTCCATTTTTCTCTGCTTTGGAGATTATGCAGATATTCAGATCTAAAACGTTTCCAAAATGACTGTACTAGTGAGTCCATTAAAGAAAGCCTAGAGAGTAGGTTAGGATTCTCTTTACTTAAATCTGTTGCAGGAAGAAAACTTAACGGAGCGGCTCTTATAAAATGTGCAGGAGTTAATGCGGTGGGTTCCGAAGGATCGGAACTTAAAACATACAAAGGGCGGCTATTTAAAACGGCTTCAACTTGAGTCAAAACAGTAAGCATTTCTTCGTATGTAAGTAGCTGTTTTCCTATCACACGAAACAACAGCGATTTCACGGACTTTATGTTTGATTCCCAAATACCACCGAAGTGACTCGCAGTGGGGGGATTAGTGCGCCATACTATGCGGTGTTTATTCAGTTCTTCATGAAAAAGTTTATAATATTCGTCGTCTAGTAAGAATTTATAAAGCTCATTTAAATATCCCTTGGATGAAACAAAATTAGTGCCATTGTCACTATATAAGTATTGACATGGACCACGTCTCGCAAGAAAACGTTTAAAAGCATCTAAAAATGAAGCGGAGCTTAGATCTGAAGCAAGTTCAATGTGAACAGCTTTTGTCACAAGACATATAAATAGACATATGTAAGCCTTTTGACTGCGTACACCGCGTTTTCTAGTTAAAGTGACATACAGAGGGCCTGCATAGTCTACGCCAGTGTGTGTATATGCGTTACACTGTTCTAAGCGAAATTGCGGTAGATCAGACATTAATGGAAATGTTGCCTTTGGATTTAAGCGAAAGCAATTTAAACATTTATGAATGCGTTGTTTGATAACACGGCGAGCGGATAAAATCCAAAATTTATTTCTAAGAATTGAAATCAGGAGTTGCGGACCCGCGTGACAATGTTTACGATGATAATAATCTATTAAAAGTTCTATAACTCTATCTTTTTTCGGTAACAATGCGGGGTGTTTTTGTTCATAATTGAGAGAAGAATTACCTAAACGACCACCGACTCTCAATATGTTATCACCATCTATAAATGGAGAGAGTTTTCGTAAAGGGGAAGAAAGCAATTTATTATTCTTTATATTTGTAATGTCTGAATAAAAATATTTATTTTGAATAATATGAATGAGATATTTTTCAGCCTGTGCTAATTCTTCAGTGGTAATGTTATCGCGCGAGTTAAATTTTTTAGCAAATCTGAAAACATAAACAATGGAGCGGAGCAATACATTATAATTTGAAACTCTAGTAGCAAGTAACATTATAGGATGATCATTAAAATTGTCGTTATTATTAACTATGTGAGTGACAGTTTTTTCTTCAGGTAACGTAGTAGATTTACCAGGTTCAAATTTCTTAATAGGCCATTCACCATGCGGTAGCGAAAGCCAAGCGGGACCATGAAACCAAAGTTCATGAGTGATAAGTTGAGCGGGTGAGAGAGAACGAGATATACAATCAGCGGGGTTTTCTGAACCTGCAATATGTTAAAAATCTTCAGCGGGAAGAAGCGATTGGATTTGTGATATCCTATTGGCTATATAAGTTTGAAATCTGTGCGGAGAAGCATGAACCCAACATAGAGCAACTTCTGAGTCGGAAAATGCGAATATTTTATCTATTGTGTGTCTTTCAGAGAGCTGGTCACGAACATTACTAACCATTTTTGATAGAAGGACAAAAGCGTTTAATTCCAATCTAGCGATAGTTGTAGTTGACTTTGGTGAAGCTACACGTGATTTTGAACAAATTAATGAAACTTTAGGCAGTTCATTGTCGTTCTGAACGTATAAATATATGACACAACCAAATGCCTTTTCACTAGCATCTGCGAATGCGACCAAATAAACGCGAGGTGAATTTCTTTCTACATTAAGAAAACGAGGGAAACGTAGCTGTGAAAGCAGCGGTAACTCTGAAATATACTTTTTCCAAGCTTCTATTATGTTTGAGGGAGGAGTTTCATCCCAATCGATGTGGAGTAGCCAGAGCTCTTTGATGAGCAGTTTAGCGAACAAAATTACTGGACCTACTAATCCTAAAACGTCATAAAGACGAGCGGTTGCTGATAAAATAGCACGTTTAGTGCATGTTGCAGGCGGTTGAATAACAATAAAAATAAACTCATCTGAACTAGGAAGCCAGCGGAGCCCTAGTATTTTAAAGCCATTACCATCATCAAACGAAACTGACTCTGATTGGCGGTGCGTCACAGGTATATGATCAAGTAATTCGCGGGAGTTACTTGACCATTTCACAAGATCAAAACCTCCTGATTTAAATAATTCAATCAGTTGGTTAGCGGTTTCGGATGCTTCATCAACGGACGGTGCTGAACTGGCAAGGTCATCCATATAAATATCCCTTTCAACCACGGAGGCTGCGAGAGGATACTTTTCCCTCTCGTCAGACGCAAGCTGGCGAAGAGTGCGGAGCGCCAAAAAAGGAGACGAACGAAGTCCGAATGTGACTCGTGTAAATTCTAAGACAATAATTGGTTCATCAGTGGAAAAACGATATAAAATGCGTTGATATTTTCGGTGCGGTTCGTTGACATGTATACATAAATACATCTGTCTTACATCAGCGAAGAAAGCAATGCGGAACATGCGAACATTAAGTAAAATATTAAAAATTTCAGATTGCAAATTACAACCGGTATGTAAAATATCGTTGAGCGAAATACCTGTATCAGTGGCTGCGCTGCCATCTAATACGATGCGAATTTTGGTAGTTGTTTTATCATTACGAATTACTGGATGATGCGGTAGGAAAAAACCTGTAGAGTTGATATCTTGTTGCGGAACTTTATGGAGAATGCCCTTACTTAAATAGTCTAAAATTATTTCATTATATTTGCCGCGTAAATCCGGAACCCTTTTAAATTTATTTTCTAATGAGGAAAATCTCTTTTGCGCGGAAGTAAACGAATCACCGAGCTTAACAGGGTCGTCCTTGAACGGAAGATCTACAGAATAACTCCCATCTGGATTACGGACAGTTGTGGTAGCAAAAATATTTTCGCATTTGCTATCATCGGGACTTAAATATTTGTGCGTGGGCGGTTCCTCGACTAACCAAAATTTTTCTAAAAGTGAGTTTAAAGGATCTGACGAAATTGTTAAGAAAGAGTGCGAGTTTCTTTGCGGTTGCGATAAAATAGGTGCGTTGCCCAACAATAAGTAGCCTAACGTAGTCTCTAAAGCGACAGGAGACTCATTATTATCGCCTTTAATTTTATTAAAAAGTAAAATTTCGCAATAGAAATTGACGCCTAATAACATATCAATATGTCCGGGCTTAAAATAGTCGTCATCGGCTAAAGGCAAGTTTGCTATATGCTTAATCGCACTGGTATCTATAAAAGTGTCAGGTAATAATGACGTGATGCGTTCCACGACCATAGGTTTAATAGAATAACTATTAGAATTAAATCGCGAAGTAATATCAAAACACGTAATTCCGTTAATTTTTTGCGGAGTTCCACCAATACCTTGCACTTGGGTATATGGGGTTTTATTGCTAATTGAAAGCGATAGACGATTACAACATTCGACAGTAATATAATCACTTTGGGATCCCGGGTCAATAAGGCATCTCAATAAATGAGAGCGACCGTGCGAATCTATGTATTTTATTTTTGCGGTGCCTAATAATGCGGATGTCCCGGTGCGATTATTATATTCACAAGAATGATTACAAATCGTGTTGTTATTATAACTGGCGGGTAGTGGCTGCGACGGCGGGTCGCGGGCGCACGGAGGAGGCTCGATGACGTCACGAGGCGGTCGTGAGTCCCGAGCGACAGCGGATACGGTAGCGGGCGGCGTTTCACTACTATTATTCTGCATGCGGTTATAGTTATTGTTGTTAGATTTATTTTTATTGTTTTGCGTATCAAAATGTAATAAAGAGTGATGCTTGGCCGAACAATACGAACAAGTACCATGCGATGTGCAATTAAATAATTTATGTTTAGTACTTAAACAGTTGGTACATGACGCGGTTTGTTTAACAAAATTAAATCTTTCATGCGGGTTGAGTTTCATAAAAGCAGAACATTGGTATAAATGTAAGTGACAATAATTTTTACATAAAGTGCATTTCGTGTTAGAATTATTAGAACTTGTACCACCACCTAAATCAGTAATAAACGATTTGGTTGGAGCAAACTTTTTTGAATTAACATTAGTGTTGCGTTTATTAAAATTAGCGGTTGGAGTATGAGTTGACTGAATTAACGCCCTTGATTGGTCTCTTATAAACTCAATTAAGGTAGCATAAGACGGTATACCTAACTGTCTTTGCTGACTATACATTTCAAATAATTTGACGGTTTCGGAGTCTAGTTTTTGCAATGCGATATATAGAAAAATAAAATCAGTCAAATCTTTTATATTCAACTGTTTTAGGGCTTCAACAGGTGAGTTAAAATTATACAAAAATGAGTCTAAAGCCGCGGTACTATTATTATTCAAGGGTTTAAATTCTAACAGCTGATTGAGGTACGAAGAAGCGAGCGAACGCGGGTTTTCATATTTATGCACAAGAGCTTCCCAAATAATATTATAGTTCTCAGCGGTAGGCGGCAGCCCTGCACACACAGAAGTAGCCTTATCGGTTAGTTTTCCGACTAAGTAAAACACCTTTTCACTATCACTTAAAAACTTATTGTCATGTAGAACACTTTTAAACTGTTGATAAAAAAGGGGCCAGTTGCGAATATCACCATTAAACGACAACAATTCAATAGGCGGTAAGTGTGGTTTGATAGGTTTCAAAGAATGATATTGCGATTCTGTCACAGAAGAGACTGAGGGTTGTGAAGGTTGTTTAAATAATGCAATTATGCGTTTTACATAACAAAACATCTCTTCAAATGCGGTCCAAGGTTGGTAATTAACTTCAGCGGAAGGATTACTTTTAGCGAAAGCCATATTATAGGCATCTAAAGCCTTAACAAAATCATCGCGAAAATTATCTAAGTTAGTGACGTTGCATAATAATGCGCTAGGCTCAGTCCTTTTTGCCTCCACGTGCTTAGCGATATTATAAATACTTTGCATACGCTCAAAAAGTATATTACGTTTAGAGTTTAACACTGACAAGTTAGGATCTATGACAGTGTCTTCAGTTTCATTTTTCTTAGCTTTAGAAGTCATTTTTTACGTGAAATAATTTACGTACAAAAACAACTCTAATGTTTTATAAAATAGTTAAAGTATGCAATATGATGTCACGCTAAAGCAGAACGTAAGTAAACAGACAGGAACAAATCAGCTGGTCTGTTTATGACCTTGATTCACTTATAATGCAAGCGGGCGGGTTCGTACGGCACGATGCACGAACGAACGAATGTGCGGAACAGCGAGTAAATACTAGATAAACTTACTGAATTATAGATAAACGTTAGCGGGTGAGACAGTGAGTGCGCGGGCACTTTGCTAAACACAGCGGAAAGAAAAATACAAATATGGCGGAAAGAAATGGAATGCGATGCGATCCAACAAAAAATGGCGGGCGAAATAGTACAACAAATGCGTAATTTATTGTAATAAATAGCGGAAATGGTATGATGCGTTGGTGTTATTTAAGAACAAAATCATTAAAATATTTAGTAGGTAGGTGTAAGTAAACTTCTTAGGTAATTACCTATTATGCGGTTAAGTATAAGATTAAAAGATAAAAATAGTTTGCCAATGCGTGATGCGGTAAAATAAAGAAATTTTGACAAATTATCAATCTCGTAATCGGTGCGGTGAGTAGGTATAGTACCTATAGAAACTATTAGCGATATGTAATGTAGGTAGGTACCTATAGGTAAAAAAAAAATGCGTATAAATAGTCAATTATAGCGGTAATTGTGTACGTGTGTTAAATATTATAGCGAGCAATATTTATTATTATCAATAGAGATGCGAGTTTGCGGGTAGGTAGGTATGTGTACCTAGGTGCAATATTGTTATAAGTTTTAAACTAGTTAATGCGGCTCGATAGTGACCAACAAATGTGGTGATTATTTTTTAATAAAACGGATCAATGGACTGTAGGTTTGCGGTCGTGAAACTGAAGTACGTAGGTATTTTCTTTTGTACTTGCAAACACGTATGTAACATAGGGCGGAGAACACTGAGCTGCAATAAAGGAATGAGACAAAAGGACACAATCACAGCTCCTGTAGGAAGTAAGATGTGCACACTTACTTGTTTGCTGATGAGGATGATGTCTCCAGAGATCTTTGATCAGCTCAGCCCAACCAACGGTCTTTCGGCGGCCGGCGCGTCGGGGCGGTTAGCTTAATTGCTTGGGAAAGTTCACAGTTCACCTAGGATTTTGATTTGTCCATACACTGGTACCAATTTAACACACTGACACACAATTTTTAAAGTAATTAGCGTTACAAATACGTATATTTTAAAGTTTTATGATTAGCACATGTCAACCGTGCCGCGTTGATATTCGAAGAGAGAAATTAAAGATGTCTGTCTTCCATCAGAAGGTTCGCGACTCGCTAATGTCGTCTCACTCTCTCGCGTAGGTGCGAGCAGAACAGCAATATTGCGTGCACACATCGAGGAAAAGGAAATATTTAAAGGAAAGGATGACGTACATATTTGCAAGTACTGAAAAATAATTAAAAACCATTTTAAATCCACCAATTATTAATAAATGAGTGCTTGATTTCATAAATTCGCTTTTATTTACACATTTTTTATCAAAACTATTTTAATATTCTAGTGACTTTTATCGATATTTTTAGTACCTACCTATTTTTTTCCAAATTTTTACACAAGTCAAAAGTTACTAGAAAAAAATGACAGGCATGAAAGGCAGTGTTGCCATTTTGTTTATTCAAATTTAGCATTTTTTCACCCCATTTTACATGTATATGTGAACTTGGCATTTTGCATTTTTTTTTAAATTAGGTTTAATTTTCAACTTTCGTCTATGACAACATTTTACGGGAAAACGGCAACACTGAATTGGCACTTTATACTATATCTATGCACTTGGCAGGTGTTTGTTTTTTTCGTTCTTTGGTTATTTGGTCGGTTTATTTATTTTTATTTTAGAGTGGTTTTTTTTCACTATGAGACTTCTACGGTGAAAAAAAATCAGCTGTTCCATACAAAAGCTTTTTAAGATTTTTTTTAAGTACAATTAAATACATAATGATGGACAAATACATAAAAGTCCAATACCTTACTCTGTCAAAATGAAACAGCTGATTTTTATACGGAAATGGTTTAATCAATCGGCTCACAAACAAAAAAGTAAGACGCCATCTTGGCTTTTTATTTTTTAATATTTCATTATTATTTTCTTGTCAAAATAGTACCAGAAACCGAGATTCATCAAAATCGATCCATAAACAAAAAAGTTGGCCGCCATCTTGGATTTTTTAAATTGCGATGCTGTTTTCTTGTCAAAATAGTACCAAAAACCGTGTTTCATCGAAATCGGATTACAAACAAAAAAGTTGGCCGCCATCTTGCATTTTTATATTTTTAACATTGCGTTGCTGTTTTCTAGTCAAAATAGTAGCAAAAACCGAGTTTCATCGAAATCGGCCCATAAACAAAAAGTTGGCCGCCATCTTGGATTTTTTATATTTTTTTACATAGTGTTGCTGTTATCTTGTCAAAATAGTACCAAAAACCGAGTTTCATCGAAATCGGCCTACAAACAATAAAGTTGGCCGCCATCTTGGATTTTTATATTTTTAACATTGCATTGCTGTATTCTTGTCAAAATAGTAGCAAAAACCGAGTTTCATCGAAAAAAGTTGGCCGCCATCTTGGATTTTTTATATTTTTAAAATTGCATTGCTGTATTCTTGTCAAAATAGTAGCAAAAACCGAGTTTCATCGAAATCGGCCTACAAACAAAAAAGTTGGCCGCCATCTTGGATTTTTTATATCTTTAAAATTGCATTGCTGTATTCTTGTCAAAATAGTAGCAAAAACCGAGTTTCATCGAAATCGGCCTACAAACAAAAAAGTTGGCCGCCATCTTGGATTTTTATATTTTTAACATTGCATTGCTGTATTCTTGTCAAAATAGTAGCAAAAACCGAGTTTCATCGAAATCGGCCTACAAACAAAAAAGATGGCCGCCATCTTGCATTTTTATATTTTTAAAATTGCATTGCTGTATTCTTGTCAAAATAGTAGCAAAAACCGAGTTTTATCGAAATCGGCCTACAAACAAAAAAGTTTGCCGCCATCTTGGATTTTTTATATTTTTAACATTGCAATGCTGTATTCTTGTCAAAATAGTAACAAAAACCGAGTTTCATCGAAATCGGCCTACAAACAAAAAGTTGGCCGCCATCTTGGATTTTTTATATCTTTAAAATTGCATTGCTGTATTCTTGTCAAAATAGTAGCAAAAACCGAGTTTCATCGAAATCGGCCTACAAACAAAAAAGTTGGCCGCCATCTTGGATTTTTATATTTTTAACATTGCATTGCTGTATTCTTGTCAAAATAGTAGCAAAAACCGAGTTTCATCGAAATCGGCCTACAAACAAAAAAGTTGGCCGCCATCTTGTATTTTTTTATTTTTTTGACATTGAGTTGTTATTTTCTTGTCAAACTAGAAAAAAAAAACACCTGTTCCATACATAAGTACAATGCGTAGGTAGGTACTCCATCGAAATGTATGAAACAGCTGATTTTTTTTTTTTATTTCAAGGTTAGTCCTACAATGAAAGTTGTACAGTTTGATGGTGTGATCAGCCCCAAGAGAGGTTTTAAATTAATTACAAATAACCCTGTATAGGTACAAAGTTTCAAGTGAACCCATTGAAGGAAGAAAATCACTCTCTACTCAAAATATTAATAGTTTCGAAAGAAAAGCAATATAACTCTAAAATTCAATTTTATACATGACCATTTCATACTTCTTTTGAAATTATTTTGTACGCGACTGTACATATTTTTGATATAGTCCAGGAGCCCGGGATCAAAATACCTCTAAGAAATCATTTTTATTTTATGACTTAAAAATTAAGGTTTTGAGTTTCGAAAATGCATAAAAGTTACGTATTACTTTACGTTATACTTTTGTTTTACATTATACGTTAATAACACTTCATTATTTTAACACAAACACGCAAAAATAAAACAAGTTACAAACATCGTCACTAAATAGGAAGTCGGCTCCTGTACTATAAAAACCAAACTTTAATTCCGATTATCTCCTAAAATAAAGGGGGACTAATTTTGTGGCTTTAGGACTAATTGGGACTAATTTACACGAATCGTTTCCAATAATCAGATTTTCTCTAGGTGATCTGGTTCAAAAGTCCTCGCCAAGATGTAGGTTGATTTTGGCAGGGACCAAATCATTCCTTTATATTTTTTGAACGGCGCTTCATTTCGTTTTGATTCTAGGCATTGCGGGATCCATAAAAAAGGGAGTTTTTTTTTGAATAATCAGATCCTGGCTAGGTGTTTAGGTTCACTAGATATAGCCTGTCCCTGCCAAAATGAAGGTTTGCTTTGGCATGGACCATTTAAATCGCTTATATCTTTCAGTCCTTTTTGGGACTAATTCCGAAAAAGTAGGACTAGTTGGGACTAATTGGGGAGAAATTTTCCATGTAGTCAGAATTGCGGTTTTCAAAGTGGTCCATGCCAAGATGTAGGACACTAGCAACCGCTAACCGTGTATAATGTAAAGGTTTTAATAGTCCCGTATATTGTTATTGTTTTCTTACCATTTGATAATCTGCCAATTGCTTGATGATGGCGTCGGGATCGTCCTTAAGGGTTTCCTTGCGAGATGCTGCGTCAGCTGGAAGATAAAACCAATATGTTGTATGTAGTCCTCGTACACTATACCAATATACTGAGCGAGACCAACTTTACGTATTGTGCGCAAATTTTTTTTCTTTAATTAAAGCAATTCTTGAACAGTTTTTATTAAGAGTCATGTGAAATGGACGTATTGGGAAGTGGTCCTTTTAGGAAGTGGCCAATGTGGGAGATGGTCAATCTGAGAAAGCAGTCATTACGGGAAGTGGACGATCTGGGAATGGTCATTCTGGGATGTGGTACTTTTGGGAAGTGGTCATTTTAAGAAGTAGACATTATGGTCCTAAAGGCAATTTTGTATTAAGTAATCAATTTATACAGAGTGGTACCTAACAATGGAAAATTAGACATGAACTCGGTTTGATCTCGATAGTTCTAATCTCTTTTTAGGTACTTACAGGTTTGACAGATGCTGCTGGTTTTCAGCAAGCCTGTCTCCTCTAAGAAAGCCAGCCATAAGTCCATGTCGTCGCCAGAGCCCGTCGCGTTGGCGTACCGGCCTAAGTCTTTCAATCCTGGCATCTTTGTGCTTACTGACCGATCTATTTTCTTTTCTGTTGCGCGAGAATTTGTTTAGTTTAAGAAACTAATAACATTGCAAAGTGAGTGATAATAATAAATAAAAAACCGGTCAAGAGCGAGTTGGACCCGCGCACCGAGGGTTTCCGTACTATCATAATAAATACACTGCAGTTATTATTGCAGTATTAGGTCAGCACCATCTCTTGGCCGATAGTGGAACTATTTCTTAGGCCTGCACCATTTCTTGAACGATAGTGGAACTAATTTAATTTTTCTTAGGTCAGGGCCATCTGTTGACTGGTAGAGGAACTAATATTTTTTTTGTTTGTTTTTAAATTTCTTAAAAAGTGTATTCACACCGTTTTATTTTTCCTGTAATCTTTACAAAAACTACTATCACATAGAATTATTTCGGATTGTTCTCTATGCAAACTTCGGAGATAAAGGGGGGGGGGACGGTATTTTCTTTAAAATTTTTCATCATAAGTCGAAAACTATGCGGCCTAAAAAAAGGTTTTAAAATGTGCAAACAGCACTCTATAATATAATACCCCACATGCACTAGTCGCCCCACTTAAAATTTTTAAGACCCCTTTTCAGTCCCTGTTGTAAAAAAATATTAATTTTTTATTTCTTTCTTATTTGCAAAATAGTTGGGCAAACGTCATCTTAAACTATTCCAAATTTCAAGTTGATACCATTATAGTAGTTCTCGAGATATCCAGCTGTGACAGACTGAGTCACACCATAAGGGTTCCTTTTTACCATTTTGGTACGAAACCCTAAAAAGGGCCTATTTATCAGTAGGTCTGGGTGTTTGGCAAGGTACAACTCGGCGGACTTATCATGACACCTGGCTCGGAACTCGATACTCCCCCCGCTACCCTAGTTTCGATCTAGTTTCTAGCCGCTTTGATAAACATTGATGTCAACAGTTTTTAAACTGTAAAAGAAGTCCCTAGGTAAGTAATCTGAATAAATTTGGCCGCTGCCAAAAACTTCTAGCCACATTTGTTGCTCAAGTTATTCGAGAATCGAGCCAGGCAAGTCTTAAATACCTATTTTACTATCGCGGACTCACGCATCAATTCACTAGTATAATAATGTACCTACTCTATGAATTCACTCACTGCTGAAATTTTCGTGAGCGCGGCGGGCGCGCGCGCACGCACAGCACATCTCCCGTGTGCGAAGCGAACTAAAAGTTGCAAGCGATTTTAACCTTGGAAATAAGCGCCCGTGTCCTCGAAAGTAAATACTTTTATAATAAGTACCTACCTAGTATTTTTTAATGTTTATCAAAAAGTTAATGATAATCACCTTGGTCTATTGGCCGTCTAGGTTCAATCAACATCCCGGTAGTGTCCGTATGGAGGACTCCATCTGCATTTTCCTGGGATGTGAACGTAACCGACTTTGAAGATTTAGAACCATCTGGCATTACGGAATATCCTATGTAAACAAACAAAAATAATTTATGGCGCGCATGTGAAATTCAGCAGCATTTTACGGATTTTCTACCTTTCCAAGTAGATGAAGCGTATCTCGTAAAGTCCACGCTCTTTGCTCCAGCTTTTGACAGACGTTTGCCATTATGTCTGAAACAGTATGTGGGTGTAGAAGGCTTGGTTTCCGTAGAAATTCAATACTGTCAGTAGAATACGGTAATCATTGAAAAATTATACATGCTGTTGGGCCTGTTATGGCTATAAATACTTATAACGGTATCCACTTGGATGTAGAAATACTGAAAGTTATACACCGTTATTTTTTAAGTACTTATATCAAAAAATGAAAAGGGGATTTCAGACCAAGTGAATGAACAACTTTTACTATGGGGCCAACCACGAAATCGTTTCTATGAAACAGCTGATTTTTTTTCGCAATTTCGTGGTTGGCCCCATAGTAAAAGTTGTTCATTCACTTGGTCTGAACAACCCTTTTCATTTTTAGATATACTTACCTACTTAAAAAATAACGGTGTATAAGGTACTTAATAGAAGAATCGGGCAATACCTGGCGATAGTCCATTATAATGGTTGCATACAACGAAAAATATTTATAATTCATAATTTATTTAAAGCTATTGCACTATGCTTAGTAGGTAATATATTTTGTCTACATTTATTAATAAGTGGACAACTTGCAAAATTATTGCGGTTTACTAATGTGTTGTGGTGGGTAAACTATTAAATTACTTTATTTTAATAGATAGATACCAGCCGCTCAAGCACGACTTCGTCTGCTTGGAATGTTTTTTGCTATCCCTCTGGAACAGTATTTTTTCTGGATGAAATACCCTATGTCCTTCTCTTTACCCCTGACAATGTTATGCACATGATGATCGGTGCGTAACAAACAAACAAACTTACTTTCGCATTCATAATTATTATTAGCAAGGATTCTAGTTTTCTGCATCCAGATTAGCAGAAACGTTTCAATGCAAAATATGCGTTAATCTCTATACGAGAAAAGGTGTGCTGGACGAATCAGGTCACAGGTGGTTAATTAAACCTGTATGTTATAATTACTTAGGAGCACAGGTTGTAGGATTCCGAGGTTCCTGATAAAAGCTCTGCCCACAGCTGTTGTATTCCGTTTCCGTTCCTTGAGACCCCTTGTACAAGGAGTATAGGCTTGACTCAACTTGACTTTGTTCTTGGGGACGATTGCCGGATTCCTCCAACGAAGTGGAGCTCTGGTAAGAAGCAAACGGAACTATTTGTCTAAGTATTATTAATTATATTATTTCTCTACAACTAAGTAGAAGTTACCAACGAGTCGGAACGGCAGTTACGAATTCATAGTCATGTGAAACGTATTAGTGGTCGGCGTATGAGGTACGAGCCTATATCGAAGGAAAACTGCAAATCGATTTAAGTATAGGATTGCCGTTTGACACGTATACTTGAGGTCAAAACAATAATTCATCCGCAGTTAAAAAAAAACTCAGCAGAAGAGTTACGACGTATTTTTTTTGAATCGGATTTTTTTTTGTTCTAAAACCTATCGCGTGTTAAATTAATCCAAAAATAATTTTCATAACATTCGAAGTTTGGGTTCCTCCAGATAGGTACGATACCCTACGGTTGAATTATTTTTCGTAAAATAAGTATACCATCAAAACGCAAGAAACCAATTTTTTTTTTAGGTAAAACTACAGAACCCTACTCTGCGCTATTTCTTCATGGAAGTAACTAATAATATGCTTAATTTATAATGGTTGATTAAAAAAATTTACAGAAGTCAATATAGTGAGCAAGTTGTAACCCCTCACGTAGTCATTCATGGCCTGGCGTGCTTCGCTGTCCATCATGAGCGAACATTCCGACTCCATTACAAATTCACTTTTTTCTTTTTCTTCTGGTAAAAACTGGAAAGATAAAATATTAGTAACTAGCGGCCGCCCGCGACTTCGTCTGCGTGGAAAGTTTTTTTGCCATCCCTCGGCAACAATCCTTTTTTTCGGGATGAAAGGTACCCTATGTCCTTCTCTGTAAACCTGACAACGTGTATGCAAAAATTCATGGTGATCGGTTCAGTAGTTAAGACGTGAAGGCGTAACAAACAAACTGACTTTCGCATTTATACTTAAAATTTTAGTAAGGATTGGTATCTATTTAAATATGATACTGGGTGAGATATTTCGCCTAAAGATATTTTCATAATAAATGTTTTATAGAATGTAGGAGTACCCTACTGAATTTAATCTGGCTGACTCTGATTCGTGGTCAATCTGATACAAGGTCGTACGGGGTTGGTTTGATTTGATGCTAAAGAGTTAAAAAGTTAAAAACAAACAGTCAAAAAACTATACTGAAGCTAAAAATACCACAATATTAGAATACATGCGTTTTAATTAACTATGTGCAGTCAATTTTTGGTATAGGTATTTTAAATATTCAAGACTTAGGTACTTAGTTACAATTATTATTATTAAACAATCTTTTAAATCTAAATAAATTAAACAAAGTCGGGTTACACCATTTATGACCCAAAAACAGCTGAACGGATTTGTATGGGCACACAGATAATTTATAGCCTGGATTAAAACACAGGATACTTTTTATCCCGGTCGGTTCTCTAGGATTTTTTTCAGAATATACACACGGACGAAGTCGCGGGCAGAAGCTAGTATTTGTATAAAAAATATTATTATTATTATAAAAGTCACGAATTATTTGTGAAAAATTCGAGGATCTATTGAAACAGGTGATACTAACGTAAAGGATTTCGTTGAGTATGCCAGTAATTATTATTCGACCTGACAGTAGCACTTGCAAAGTAGACCTTTCCAGTGGTGCCTGCAGTGACATCCGCTTCTGGTTGGCCAAGTTACGCTCACTAAAAATAGGCAATTTTATTACTCCTTTTCATTTTAGTACCTACCTAGGTACATTCGAACATCGAGTATTTCTAGAGAAATAGAAATTCAATACTCGAAATGAAAATGAAAAATGAAATGTTACCACAGACTATAATGATAAATTCATATTCTATTTAAAACCAATTTATATTTTTTACATTTTTGCGTAACCAACGCGTATACCTCTCTCACATTATGCGTTACGCAAAAATCTAAAATTATTTCCATTGGCTATCCTGTCGATATTATGAAAAACCTGAATGAAAGCTTTATTATGAAAAACCGGCCAAGTGCGGATCGGACTCGCGCACAAAGGGTTCTGTACCAAAAACCGGCAAAAAATCACGTTTCTTGTATGAGAGCCCCGCTTCAATATTTATTTTATTGTGTTTTTAGTATTTGTTGTTATAGCGGCAACAGAAAATATACATCATACTTATCTGGGAAAAATTCAACTGTCTAGCTATCACGGCTCATGAGCCTGCGGTGACAGACAGACAGACAGACGGACAGCGGAGTCTTAGTAATAGGGTCCCGTTTTTACCCTTTGGGTACGGAACCCTAAAAAGTCAAAGTTTACTGCAAATGATTGAATTTCTTTACCGTGTCCGTTCCTCCTGTTTCACCTTAATTTCATTTTTGTTTAATTTTGTAACAAGAATCAAGTGTGGTCTGAGGCCGCGCAACACAAGCATCAAAGCTCCGATCAAATCCATGCAAACTATCTTAACTTTGCCCTCGTTAATAAACGCCTCTTCGCGACCTGAAAAATGTTTCAATAATGTAATACACGATAATTTTGAAAAGTGAAATTATACAAGACTTTAGTGTGCGAAACGACTAATTACTGAAATATACATAGCATGTAGGTAGGTATCGGATGACGACGTGTAAAGTTAGAAATTCAGGAGATGACTCAGTAGTTTTTTGCTCTCTAAATCTCCATCTTTTCCTTGAATCACTAACACTATAATAAGGTGGCACCTTGGTGGCACCTTTAGTAAATTGATTGAGAGTGATTCGCTGCAACTTCACTCGAGAATGTATGGAAAAGAGAATTTATTTTACATATTACACAAGAAATAAATATAAATATAATATAATTTTCGCAATAACGCAAGCGTTCTGAAGTTGGCCACTTCCGATTAATTTAACAATGTACAACATTAGGTACATTGTTAAATTAATCGCATTGTAACCCCCGCAATCGGCACACTGCACACTACATTAAGTTACCTATATAATAATACTATGTATTGTGGAGTCGGTGTGTTGTGTACTGTAGATCCTCCGCACGGATGGAGCGCGCTACGTAACTTTCGTAATGCGCACTGTGTGCTACGAGCTACGATATACGAATCGTTTCGTAGCCTACGACCACGCGATGTCAATGTCGGTATCGGTCCATTTATGGAGCTTTTCTTTTCGTGATGATATAGGTACGTTAGGTATGAGAACTTTTATATAGTGAATTCATTTAATGACGGCTGTTACTTTTTACGCGTCTTTCTAAATAAAATATGTAGGCCCTATTCCTCAGGCTCCGATTTAGTTCCACTGTGCTGATTTCTCAATGCCTAGTTGAAGCTAAGTCTGGGTCAAAAGCGGCTGCATCACAACGAGTAGCGACGCAGCGCATGACAGCAAACGAAGTTGTAATGTATGAATTACAATGTTATACGACAGTATATTATATCACACACAACGTCGTTTGCTCTCACGCTACGCGACGCAACGCGTTGTGCTACACACATTCGGTTTGACCCGGGCTTTATTCGTTTGACATCGCAAACCTGGAATTTGTCTTATATTATTGTCTGTCATATTTTTTGAATGACTTTTATTTTATTTGGTTAACTAAACTGACTGATATCTGAGGATTAAAAAATCAGTCCTTAATCGACTAATCTTTCAATTTAAAAAATAAACCTATCGGTAGTATTTAAGGAAGTTGTGAAATTGTTCTAAAAAGTTAAAATTGTTCATTAACTTACTCAGTCCGTAGGATTCCCCATCCATTTCGCTGTAGGTGAGAAATTCTCCAGCAAGCAGCATATCGTCAAACTTGATGCGAGAAACTTCTTTGTAGCGGTTGGCTGGGTGGTAGGGGGCGGTGGTGTGCAGGGTTGCCAGTTCTACGTTTGACGGACAGCACTGGGCGAGGCGCCGAGCCAAGGTCCCTATCACGAAATAGTTACACAAATAAAGAACCCCGTTGCTGTTCCGTGGTAGGGGGCCCTATTTTTGAATTCTTCGCTTGGAGTCGAGCGCTCTTTTCTACTGATTTGTCATGTAGGTTACGCCGACTTCAGCGACGCCGTCACCGAGTCAGATAAGTTTGTGCTGTTCGAGTGCCTGGGGCTCTATTTTTGAATCGCTCGTATGACATTGCTCGTCATCCGTGTCGCATGACGCCGATTTTTCGTATTTTTGAATCGTTCGTTTCTGGTGCTGCCAACATAATACGAAATATTGGATTTTATCCGTTCCACGCAATTTAGAGGAAACAGAACTAACGCAACGATAACGGAACGTAATATCCATGTTTATATTGGGTGTTAAAAAATCTTTGCTTTTTAGTAGAAGAATATCGCTCGCCGTACCGTATCGCTCGACTGCAAACGAGTGGGTGAGGGCACTCGTTGCGGGAAAAAGTATGGAAAGTCAAATGTCGAACGAAAATCAGTTGAAACCAAGCGCTCGACGCCAGTCGAATGACCCAAAAATAGAGCCCCTGCTGTTGTCAATTCAAAAATAGGGCCCCAGGCCGTGAACTCCCACCGATTAATGACGATGATGAGAGTAAATCACCTTTTCCCACGCACTCGTATCCAACTAGTACGACGAGGGCGACCTCTGTGGTATCCGCAGGCGGTATGGTGGAGGACACGCGAGCCCTGGACAGCTGCTCAATGTACAGGAGGCGCAACAGTCGGCGGGTGGCAGACGTGTGGATGTCTGGGGTCTTGTCCATTTTGTAGCTTCTCTGGATATGGAGAGACGATTGAATCATGAAAAATTAAACAGATGCGGTTTTTTGTGATATTTCAGTGTAACAGCTATCATATTACGAGAATTTATACCGAAGTTTATTTAAGGGCGAAGATGATTCTACCCATAAGGTCAAAAGTAGAACATAAATTCTGCCAAATGCAGAATTTAAAGTTTCAAACAAAGTCGTAGGTACTTGGGGATGTACCTACATCGCGTTATGTATTCTAAAAAATAAAATCCTTTTTTATGCACATCGCTTGTACAATGTTGCATTACCAATACACATAAAGTGTGTTCACAATATAAATTATGAGAGCTGATATTCTTGCAAGTTGATAGGTCTCTGAAGACTGATCGTGGGTTGCGGTAAACATAACCTTCGAGTAATAAAATTAATTAGTAAGTTTCCAGACTAGGCTCGAGATTAAGTTACGGCTATTTACGGCCAGCAAACTATTTTAGTAGCGTGATATTTGAAACAAGTAGCGCCCGCCCGCGACTTTGTCTTCGTGGAAAGTTTTTTGTTATCCCTCGGGAACAGTACTTTTTTTCTCGATAAAAGGTACTCTATGTACCCCTGAAAATGTTTATGCATTTCATGATAGGAATCGATTGAGTAGTTAAGATGTGAAGGCGTAACAAACACACAAACTTTCGCATTTATAATATCAGTAAAGTATTCCCGATAGAGAAAATGAAATTTCATTGCTGTTTAATTTCGGACGACCTTGAACCCCGGCGGAGCTGATCATACGTAGAAATTTAGTTTTCAAATACCTGCACTACAGGATCTAGTTCTTCAGCGTCCAAGCTGAGCAGTAGAGGGAAGGTGTTGATGACGACTTCCTTGTACCCCGGCGTGGAGCAGACGGGGTTGGCGCGCAGGTCGAGGATGATCAGCCGCCGCATCTGGCGCATGTACACCGCCAACTCGAGCAGCATGCTCAGGCGATTGTTGCGTGCGTGCAGCTCTCGGAGTCTACAGCAAAACTTATTTAAGTTTGAGCGCTCTTCTTCCTCTCTCTTAATCTATAGTTGTGAAAACGAGATACAGCTTTGTGTATTTTTTCAATATTGATCCAATAAGCGAGCCATTTTGCCTCGTGCACTTCGCGATGTGGGGACAGTTTGCGAGCCAGCGTGAGTTGTCGTTGAATTACCGCTATTATTATTACTAAAATAAGGCGAGAAGCATTGCGATATCGACACACGGCTTAACAGTTAAAAGAGCCAAACCTACTGTGGAATTTGTAATTTTAGCAGGTAAAATTATAAAATCTCGTAAAGTTTGAAGCAATAAAAAATAAAGAATATTAAATTATTTTTTAACAAATTACCTCGTACATCCGGAAAATATTTTCATAGATGTAAGGTTGTTTTCGTTTAGGTTCAAATACTCGAGGTGAAGAAGTGTCCACAGACCGGCAGTGGCGCTTATTTCAAAGCTCGAGATGTAGTTGTAGGATACGTCCAGCCACAACAACCGTAAGTGGTTTAGGTTTTCAAGACGCTGAATGTGATTGAACGATAAGTCCAAACGACGTAAATACCTGGAGAGCGAAAAAAGAATATTTTTTTAATTTATATTAAAAATTGGAAACTGCTTTGTTGTAATTTCGTAGGCATGAAAGTGTCTTTAGTTTTAAATTCAACTTCAAAATAATTCATTGTAAGTAATAATTAATAAATAATCCCAATGGCTCCATTACAATTTCCCTAAAAACTTGAAATAAAATTTTTTTTTTCGAAAAATTATGTATTTTTTACATCCTCTTAGTGTATAGTTAATGCTGTTAGAAAAATCAGTAACTAAAAATAAATATTTTTTACATAGAAAATTATGAACCTTAGGTTTTCAAATCCGGTGATATTTTTAATGTTATTGTGTGACAAGTCTAAAATTGTGATCGACCAGAACATGCTTATGTCTCTTATTTTTTTCACTGAATTGAATTTGTAGTGAACTTCTGTTAAAAACCATTGCGCTGGAAACAAATAAAAAGTATTTTTATCTATATTACTTAGTACTACGTGCTTGTGTGGTTGAAGCCTTATCACTTAGGTACCTATATTAAAATAAAAATAAGTGTCAAGTAGTCCTTTCTTAAAAAAATATTACTGATTCTATATAGTAGAGGTCATTCGAGAAGCTCGATGGCGCAGTGGTTTAGTGCCTGGCCCAGCGATTGCGGAGGTTAAGCAAGTTTCGCAAGTGTCGGTCATGGGATGGGTGACTAAAAATATATTATCTAGAGCTTCTCCGTGCTTCGGAAGGCACGTTAAGCCGTTGGTCCCGGGTGCATTTGCAGTCGTTAACAATCCGCATTGGGCCCGCGTGGTGGGTTATGGCCTCCTTATCCACCCATAAGGAAGGCCTGTGCCCCAGCAGTGGGGACATCAAAAATGGCTGATGATCTAGTAGAGGTCATATCGTAATATTAGAAAAGGGTCACACAGGAACCGTACTAGCGATCGCATTCGAAATTTTCCTTTTAAGTGGTAAGGCCCCAAGAAAAAGAAGCTTCATACATCAGCAACAAAAGCAAAACGAATCGGTCAAAGTCCAACTGCTCTTGAAACTTAGCTTTAAGTTGCGCTCGCTGCAGCATCTGGGACTAAAATTACAATGCTTTTCCTTTTTTTGGAGCAAGTCAATCTATGTTAAAGAAAAATATAAACTTTTTGGAATGTAATGGAATAATTTAACTTTTCGTAGCAAAGATATGTCTACTCTACTGCCTACTCCGATGCCGGCTCTCATCTCTAAGATCGCACTTAACAAAATATGAGCCATCTCCTCCTCTCTGTCGGCATCAAATGCAGCGAAGACGAGAAGCATAAGTCCCAAAATTCTATCGATTATTTACAATACAACCTCACCTCTCATCTCGTCTCCGCTTTTGCGGAGACCTCAGTTATGATAAAATTCAATGCAACTTTACGTGTATCATATTCCAGGACTGTAGTGAGTCTGTTGAAGGCGACCGACAAAAATTGCAGATAGAGCAAGTAGGAGAGCACTGTCAGCTCAGTCAGCAAGTTGGAAGATATGTCCAAGTACACTAAATACTTGTAGTGTTGTAAAACGTCTATGTTTATTAGGTGCTGAAACACATAACATAATAATATTAATAATATTTTTATGCATATTCGTATTGATTGATAGTGTAACTTCCTAATTTACTTTATCTACACTCACATCGTAATGTTCCAAATATGAATTCAAACAAGGTAATATAAATACGTACTTTATTTTCGTGAACACGAAAAATAGGGATGTTGACTATTTTTTTTATTTTATGTTACATAAATTACCTCTCAAAAAAAGAAACATTGGTAAAAGAATTAATTCGCTAGCATGAAAACTGCCCGAGATATCACCGTGTGAAATACACACAAATGGACTCGATCAAAAACGCTCCATACATTAGTACGCGCTTTCATTTCTTTTATTTAAGTGTAAAGATTAGTATTTATAAATATTAATTCTGTTATTATTTTGAATTGTCTTTGTTATTCAGAATTTTTATTACCTATATTATTATTTAAGATAAAATCTTGACTAACGATACAATATGGTTAATATTGTGAAGTTGTTCACACGATTCAGATTATTTACGCCAGTAAAATTTAATAACCGTGAGTTCAAAGATGGAATTAAAAATATAGATCATATTTAATATTTACACACACATAATAGGGATGTTGACTATTTTTTTTATTTTATGTTACATAAATTACCTCTCAAAAAAAGAAACATTGGTAAAAGAATTAATTCGCTAGCATGAAAACTGCCCGAGATATCACAGTGTGAAATGCACACAAATGGACTCTTTCAAAAACGCTCCATACTAATGGCTTGCACGTTATGACGTCACACCGTGCTAGTTTGTATGCAACGCATAGGAAATTTGTTCAGCAGCTATATTAAATATTGTGTTTATCAAAATGGTTTCTTCGGCAAATTTGCTATACATTTTACGGACTAATTAAAGGTATCATTTATTTTAATAAATTTTATACTTTTTAAATGGACTTGTCCACCCAACTTTGAAGGGTCATAAAACAAATAATATGCAATATATAAAACCAAGAGGTATACAAGCTACTCTAAAAGTTTAATATGTTTACGATTTTTATTAGTATTTCGTTATTTTATTCATTAGTCAACATCCCTATTAAAAAAAAAACTCATTACGATGCAGTCAACTGAATCATAAAATAACTTTTTTCTCATTACGATACAGGGCAAATCCAAGAAGTAGCCAGTGCCGTGATATTAAAAAAACAATGATATTTTCCCACACATTTTTCATGATTAAAATCATAGTTAAAATGCACTTTATGGTGATCGATGACATTAGTGCGATTAGTTTGCAGGGTTGCGTTTAGAGGCTTAGAGTGCGGTTGTTTGCTTTGGCTCTAAGGTTCGGAACGACCAAGAACTTTAAATGACATTAATAGTACAAATTCTTAGTTTTCCATTTGGAATGCGAATAATTTAAACTTCCCTTTATTCTAAATGAAATAAAATCTGTTTCTGAGGAGCTACCATGAATATTTTAAAAAATTAGACACAAAAACATCAAAATACAAAATAATGTCAAATGGCATTGACATTTTTACTATAGACAAACGTCAGCGTTTTTCAACCACCGATTTTGATGGTTAAAAAGTTGCAACGCTCTGACGTTTGAAACGGGAAAGCTGTTACAACCGGAAGTCACGCTCTAATGTTTGGAACGCCGTTAGAGCGTTCGGTTGCACTCGGAGCGTAGGTTCTGAACGCAACCCAGTGAACTCATCTCATTATTATTTTTTTCTAATGGAATGCGCGCTGCGCGCCATTTTTTAGAGCTTTACAAAAATGTTTTAATTTCAATTTTAACATTTTGTTGTAATGAATTTCGTAGGTTTTTTAATTCTTGATTTAAAATGTGAAGAAAATTTGACTCTGCTCGATATTTTAGATGCAGCTAAGGAAATGACTTATTACAAGGTAATACCTAGCTAATACAAACAATGTCTCACTCTCTCTTCTAACGTTGATCTTTTATTTAGTAGGTTCAATCCTAAATGTATGAGTGTAGATAAAGTAGTGTATGAAACTGCACATAACTAGGTATTAAAACACTCGTGTGATACTATTAAAAACCTCGCCTACGGCTCGGTTTTTAAACACACACTCATGTTTTAATACCCCTCATTATGTGGCAGTATCATAAACTTATATTAATGCATTTTTCATTATTACTTCTGTTAGAATTCAGATGGTACATATTTACTCTTACCTATCAAACATTAACGAAATAGGATAAATAATTGCTTTTTTAATATGGACAGCTAAACTCGAACCTTCTGTTTGTGATGTTTTAATTAGTAGTTTATTTAAAGCTTGTATTTGTTTACAAGCATTTTAAGGTCTTCGAAAAAATCAATTGCCTTCTCAAGTGCTTGTTTTTTTTACATGACAAAAAATTCTAAAGTAGTAAGTTGAGTCATGATTCTAGTTAAAATTTCTCATTTTTTCAGAGCATTTACGATTGTAAATATTATGTAATAGTAGACATTTTTATATTGATGAGCTAATCAGAAGATTAGTGCCAAAGTAGATATTGGATATATTTGTGACGTCAAAGCTTATGTTACTTAAATATTCATTCATAAATAATAATAATAATAGTCAAGGCTCTTTTAGAGTACCAATGATTATACAAGGCTCTTATAGAGTACTTGTTAAATTGATATACAAGTTTATTTTTAGTTAATAATACAAAACCTCTCGTGCGGTTGATCAGACCATTGAACTGAACAACTTTCATTATGGGACCCACCTCGAAATCGCGTAAATCAGCTGTTTCATACATTTCGATGGAGTAGAATTGTACTTTTGTATGGAACAGCTGATTTTTTTTCGTGATTTCGAGGTTGGTCCCATAATGAAAGTTGTTCAGTTTGATGGTCTGATCAACCCCACGAGAGGTTTTGTATTAACTAAAAATAACCTTGTATAAAAGAAACAAAACTGACCTTAGCAGAGAGGTCAAGTTTAATATAAACAAAGTCGCCTAAGATCGGTGAGCGCTTGAGGTAGGACAGGCAAGCAGTGACCATATCTCTGGTCAAAACTCCGCCGACCAATTCTGGTACATCTTCGATTTTGCGGATTCTGACGACTGGAGAGTACTGATCTACGTAAAGCTCCGGGAATATGTAAAAGCATCCCCACAGCTGGTCTTCGTTCATTAAAGGCGTCACATTTACTGGAAACTGAAAATTATGTAAAATGTTTATAAATCTTTGAAGACGCCATAATATGTAATGTATTTCTATGAGGGATGCAACGATATGGCTATTACGATACCAACACGAATGACGAATACCCACATCAAATACATCCGTTATGGCCAAATACGATAACGAAATTATGATACGAAAAATAATGAATCGTAAAATATCGTATCGTAATCATTACGATAACAAATGATCGTACAATTACGATAATCGCCGATATACAATTATCATATTGGGGATGCAAATCCTTAATTTCTATAGTTCGCTGCTGTTATCAAAAACATCGTATTTAAATTGGAACTTACGAACTTATGTAACGTGTGTAATTTCTTTAGGCGACAGATAAGTTAGGTACTTTACTAGCTATATTTATTAAAAACTCTCTTTTGCTGAAGATAAACGAGTTTCGAGACAGGCACAAGTTTGCATCGACTTTTACTCCCTAATTCTTAGATGTTTAAGTGTCTACCCACCTTTGCCCTTAAATATGTACGCTTGGCAGGAATGTTGACGAAAATATTTCATAATAAAGTTCATATTCATGAATATTTTATTCGTGCGAAGTTAGAAAGGAACTTTTCGTTTACTTCCACAAACTGGTGAAAAATTTACGATGTTCATGTATGCACAGGTAAATAAATAGATTATTTGATAAAAAAATGTTATTTCTTATGAATGGCGGAAAATAATACATACAACCAATTTAAAAAATATAACTTTTATAATAATAAACAAAAATAATAAGTTGGATAGATCTGTAAAAGTACCCGCGGTATCTTAAAATATTGACACAAGATCATATTATCTCAATCAAAGGCCAAAGCATTAGTATACAAGTCCATTGTCCATCAGCCATTTTTTTGTCCCCACTGCTGGGGCACAGGCCTTCCTTATGGGTGGTAAGGAGGACGGGCCATAACCCACCACGCGGGCCCAATGCGGATTGGTGGGTGTTAACGACTGCAAATACAGCCGGGACCAACGGCTTAATACACAAGTGATTGCCAATAATTATAAAAAAATATGGTTTCCATTAACGGAAATCTGGACAGCACTCAAGACTATTTAATTTATAGATTTGAGTGCTGTCTGTTTGCTAATTTTGTCGTTAGCAAACAGTTAAGTACATTTTGAGCGAGACGAGAAGTGAATCTGACACAGTTGTTTGAAAGGTCAATACAAGTTTGCAAACAGGAAGCCTTGAAACACGCAAAAGATTTCCTTATTTCCGATTCAGGAGCATTCTCGTGTATGTTAAGTTAGTGTAAATAAATTCACAAGACTCACTTGCTGAGCGAAAAGTTCCTCTTCACTTTTGTTCCGCAGTTCCAAGGGTACGAAACATTGAATCGAATACTCGTTCACCGGTATACCGATGGTGCGGCGTCTTATATTATCTCCTAAATTAAAATGAATTGAGCGTGAATGAACTAATGCAGTTAATATATAAAGAAAATATCAGTTTGCTCTTAGGAAAATTCTTAGTAAACACCCCAGGAGACACACTCTGCAATTTTTTTTAAACCACCACGAAAACGGAAATAAACTAAAAAAAGACGGAAGAATAATTTTACTCAATTCCTATACTTATAGATTCGTTGTGCATTATAGGAACAAGCAAGACCTACTTTTGCACAGTATTCACTACCGTTTCATAGATTGCTCTGTCAGTCAGGCTTTGATGTCAAACAATTTGGGATCAGATTTGGTATGACGACATAGTTTTAAGCACGAAATTCTGTGCAGTAATAGATTTAATTCTAGATTTATTAACAACTTATTAACTAACATTATTTTTAAAATATAGAATAAAAAAAAAGTATAACGAAGGTGTTTGATATTGGAAATTGTGAAGTACTCCAAAATTAAGCTATGGGAGGCGTTAGTAATCCAAATGGAAGTACTCTCAATGGTGACTATATGGAGTAGGTACTTCCGTTTGGAAGTATTCCATTTAGAAATATGCCAAATGGTCCTCAGTGACTATCTTAAAACTAAATCGGCATAAAATAATTGATTATCAATTTGCATAAAGCCTACTGAGCTGACTCCGAAGAGTACCTTCACCATGCACGGTCGACGTGATGACGTCCAGAGGCTGTGACGACATGTAATTGATTTTAGAGACTTCAGTCCACGTGCGGAGCAGACTGCCCAGCTTCAGTCCATTCAATGATAATCGTGGATCTAAATCTGGTGCATCATCGCTGTTTCCTAACGGCTCGTAATTTTCAGAATTTTCAGGCACAGTTGATGTACTTTTCGTCACCATGTTCTTGCTAAGTGATTTACGTGACATTTCACTTGACTACTAAAATAAAAATAACTCAAATGATTAAAAACAAACTAAGTAACTTGTGAATTACGTGGATATTTTTACTTTCGTTTATGTTTTATAAAGGTCACGAAACTCTCTGACAGGTTTATTTTCCAAAGAGTAGATTAGACTTTTGTATATTCTCATTACAAAATTGCTATTATACTCATTGTGAAAATAATAATACCATGTCAATATTGCCACAGAGTAACTATAAAGCAATAAGAATATAAATCACATTGTAAATGTGATGCTACAGAGATTAATAAATAATATAAGTAATTGATTAACACAGATTTTAGGTTCGGCATCTCATGAGGGCGGAATTTAATTATCTTTGAAGAAAGGATCCTGGCCTATCCGCAACATTCCGACGCAGCAATTTCGCTTTTAGACGATTTGTTAACTCCTTTGGGCTAATTCCAATGTGTAAAATTAATTGATTGTGTAAAATTAACATTAGACTTAACTTGTTACTGCTAACTGGTTAAAAATGTTAATGCAATTTATGACTGTTATTTAATGCAAATAAGAAAAGTCTAAATACCTAAATGCTGAGTATCAGCACGTCACATGTTAATAATGTAGGTAGTCATTTTGCTGATAGCAAATTTTTTATTAATCCTATAAGTATATATGAATGAATATTTTTTCATGAAATACACCGTATTCCATTAACGAAGATGTTGTGCGACCGTAGAATGCTAAGACAATTTGAGATGGTCGATGGTCGTTGGACAAATTTATGCGCAGTGCAGCAGGCACAGGCTTCTTGAGAGCGGTTCTCGGTCTCAAGTGTTTATTTTTTAGGGTATCTTTTGTATTATTCATTTGTGGAAGTGACAGCTTCATTAATTTCGTTCTTAGAGTAGGTATGTACTCGCAGGTACGGGTAAATAATAAATAATTAACGAAGGAAGAAAAGAATAATGTGGGAAAAATGTATAGCATGGCGCTTAAACTACCCACAGATCATTTACTAGTTATATTTAGTTCAGCAACGAAACATGATGTAATACCACAGTTTGTAACACGATACAATACAGTTTCTTCAATGGTAAGTTTAACGAATCAAAACCTATTTGAATTTTCTACCTTTTTGATGAATGAATCATGTGCCTTGAACATTTTTTTAGAAAAAAAAAATTATCAGTTTTTTTGGTTCAAAGCATTCGTCTGGATTGAAAAAAAGGTTCATATTATTACTAGCTTTGCCCACGACTTCATTTGCGTGGTTAAGATAGTTGTGCATTTAATTTGAAAGTAGTGGATTACCAATATACTTAAGTTTTTGTAAAATACGATGTGTTAATCGTTAAATGTTGTGTTCTAATTTAATTATAATGTGACTCGCTGTTACTAACTTTACGTTTCTGACTCAATACTTTCCTATATGTTAGTGTGAGGATCCTACACTATCTGGGAGTTACTGAAACTGACCTTCAATAGAAAACCGAAATTGCCAATCAAAATTATAATTAAAAAATATATATACTTACTTATATAATTTCCCCAAATATGTGTCTAACATCGTGAGTCGGCCAGTGTGCAGCAGTCATACGTCACACAAGTATTCAAAAATCAAAATACGATCGAATTGAGAACCTCCCCCTTTTTAACTTTTGAAATCGGTTAAAATGTCTTTATCATAGAGTAAGATAAATAAATTAGGGAAGTCTTTATGTTTTGTGTAGTTACGAGCGTGATATAGATCTTGTGCGATAATGAACTCTGGCCTTTGTTTCACGATCTCTTTGACGTGTTCGCGAAGCAAAAAAGCATTTTTTTGTTTACAGTGCTTACAGTGCGAAGCAATCGTGTCTTCGGTCCGTTTCACAGACGTATTTTTACTGCGGAAAACACTTCTGTTAATAGTTGTGAAGTGGAGTGGTATTTTTATTGAAATAACGAGTTGAGATTTATTCAACTAGTACCTACCAACTATATTTTGGGTATTTATTTTCAAATATTACTGCCAATTAAAATATTTAAAAGAAGTGCTTAATCGCAATTTAACGACGAAATAAGTTCCTATTTTTTTAATAAACATAGCCGCGATTCTGTCTTCCGGATAGTGAAATTAACTACAATATCAGCTGTGCGTCTTCTTTCGCCTTGTCGACTTACATTAGCGACAATGCCCACAATTGGCCAGAAATCATTTCCAAGATAAATTGTATGCATAGAAACATAGAAATTTTACAATCTGCGGTTCATACAACTGCCATTTTTTGTTTATTTATCTGTTCAAACAATTTTAAATATTTCTAACAATGCTAAAATTTCTTACAATACTAACGGCATAATAAACAAACACTTTTTAACAACAAGAGTATTCGTATTTTAATTACATTAACAATAACTAACAAAGCTCAGCGAACAGTAACAATGCAATTATTATACTTTGGAGCTGCTTTGCTACGAGATGTCGTAGTCTCGTAGCGGTTGCAACTATGCATGAGTTGTAGCAAGTAGCACGTAGCAAGCGGCGTAGCCCGAGTTGCGAGCTTGAATAAATAATGCTAAGCTTTGTTACAACAACTAGTGGACATTGTTGTAGTTCTACATAATAAAAATGGCAAATATAGCCATTTCGACTGTAACTGAAGTTGGTTACAGAGAATTAAATATTAAATAATATAATATATATAATACTTTTTACTATGGGAAAATGTTAGATAAAACACAATAATACATGTTGAATATAAGATATAAGAGGCGTATTAAAAATAATAGTAAAGGATAAGAATGAAATCACAATTTTTTTGAATATTCAGCGTTTAGTAAAGTTTTCTGCCAAACTGAAATTATTCAATATTTCTGTATTGTGCATTTTTACCCGACTGCGGGTTATGTTTTTAAATTTTCAACACACTTGCTCGTAAAGTGAGCCCTAATACATCGCTTTTAGGGCCATAAACCGAGCTATAACAAACGCGTGCAATAAAACACTAGTTCGTAATAGAATTAACCCTACAAAGTTAAATTAGTACCTTACTGCAAGTTCTATGCGAGTAAACAGAGCATTCCCAATTTAGCCGGGTAATACAGTTATTTTTTTTTGACAACGAAGAGGTTTTATGCTGCTGAAAATTCATATACATTTTTTGGAATAAATACATGTGTAAGTTAAGTCATTTAAATATATAATTATTATCAAATTATTCATAATTCACAATATTTTGTTATAAAATATTAAAATATTTGCATTTTGTCACTTAAAATTATGATTTTGAAGTATTAGTAGTAGGCTGTATGCTCCTCACCCTGTATGCGCTTTGTTCGCAAAATATTCTTGAGTTGGGCGTGTGAAAAAAAAACAAAAAAAAACATGCGCGCCTTTTCCCATAATTATCGTATTTTGTTTTTGCCATATTTGTTGCTGTGTGATAAATTACTTTGTTTTTTCCTCGCAAATGTGTTGAAAAACGTCGTATGAAACTCGTGAGCTCTTGCTTATTGCACACTCGGCTGAGTTACGCCCTCGCCTGCGGCTCGGGCTGCAACCCACAGCCTTGTGTGCAATGAGCAACCTAAGCTAACTTGTCTCATAATGTACTATTATAATTTCATGTTATTATCTCGGTAATTATTTCCGGAAATATTTCTTTTTTTATTTATTTTAATCTTATAATAAACGATTTAAATAGATACATTCTAAAGAAGACATAGATTAACGCTAGATATGCATGCATTGCAATGCAATCGTAGCGTGATTGTATGTATGGTTTATGCATAAACTTAGAGTGGAATATTAAGTTTATGGGTTTATGTAAGTTGGCCTCCACTCCACTAGGTAAGCCAGACGTATTGGTACACTTGAAATACTTGAATAGTTGATTAAGTCGTGTGACGTGTCATCGAACTCGGTCAGATGAGCAATACCTTACTGGACATGAAGCGCAGTAGTTAAATCAAATTTTTCACGCTGCAACACAACGTAAAAACGAATTTCTACTTTTTTTTTTTAATCACCAACTGGTCACTGCTTTGCCATTATCTCTTGATATTAAGCGCACTACACCAGGATTATCGTAATACAATCGAATCGTAATCACTTAGAAACTGGCTATATCTTACATCTGAACTGCCGGAACACAACAATGTAAAATGTTGTGACAGTTAAAATGTTGTAATGAAAGCTGTGTTATGATTTTGAGTTCAAAGCGAGAATAATTCCTCACAATATTATTGAAAACGTTTGCGACATCCCAATGTTTGTTAAGTAATTACTTCCGAAAGTTAGGAATCAAAGTTAATGTGACAGAATGAATGCTTAATTCCGAAGTTTAATTAACCAAATTACATAGTGGACGTTTTCGACCGTTTTGGATACAATAAAGTGTCGAGAGATGGGGATGAAAAAGGGTCGCAAACATTAACATTAAGCAATTAAGCGCTTTAAGGACTACACGCAGCGGAGTAGCAATCACTACTTAGCAATTGTTAAATAGGAGTTAGTATGGTTTTTGTTTACAGAAAGGTTTGACAAATCTAACTGCGTGTAGTCCGTGCAACAAATAAGGGAGGTTGAAATAAACGAAGTTTTTGGTCATTTTGTCGTCAGTTACACCTAGAAAGGGTTTATGCGAAAGTTTGCGTCTGTGTGTGTGTTTGTAAGCTCTTCACACTTACACGACTGGACGGATTTGTATGTTTGGTTGATAGACAGAGGACCTATTAACATAGGCTATTTTTTATCCTGATCAAAGGTTACCTAGGGTCCACGCGGACGAAGTCAGTGGCTGCTAGTTTATTCATAAAGTCTTCGTAATTTCTTACTAATGAAAATACTGATATAAAATAAATCTTCGATATTCATCGTTCTCATTACTGCGTTCCAGGTATTATTAATTGCCATGATTGAGATTTATAAACTGGCTTGGCTACTCAAGCAATTAGTATGAAATCAAATACCTATGTTTTGCAAGTTTGTTTTATTTTTGTATCTACAAACAGAAAATTAGAAACCTATGTACCGTACAATACTATAGGTATAAAATCATTTTATCAATCAACACGAAGTAGATTGATAAATAACTTCTTCCAGTTTTTATTCAATGAAAAATATTATACGTAAAATACCATATTTTAATTATACAGGAGAGTTATTGAGAGACAGATGTTCAATGGTCCAGAACATAATTATGATCCAAGTACTGTGTCCAAGGCAAGGTGAAGAAGAGATTAGGTACAGTCGGTTAAGTGTCGTTCCATTTTGGTCACGGCGACCCAGCACACAACTTTAAATGGTTCATCTTAGGATTTAACTAGAACCCGACTTAATTAACTGCCTTCTCATATGAAACGAAGTTCTAATACGGACTTCAAAGGTGCAAGGGACTGGAGTGGAGATCCCTATTTATTCAAATAAATGAGTTACATGATGTTGATGAGGCAGTGATTACTATTTTACCTTTACGTTGTCTACGTTAAGTAAATTAGTACTAATGTATTCTGTGGTTCACTATTTAAGTACAGTCAACGGCACGTCAGACTGTACATGTTGACCTTAAGACCGTCTTTATGGCGTACGTAATAAAAGCTGTTTTCGTAGTGCCACAATATAGAGAGAGTTTGTGGTAGTGTCGTGCGTTCATGGTACTTTTGTGCTTGAATAGCTGTCATGCTGGATTATTCATTGCTTATTATTAAATAAAAGGACTTAAGTAAGTAAATCTAATAAAAAGGATTATTTTGAAGACTCATACCACAGTTATACCACACTTTAAGCGCGTCAAGTTTTGAGCCTCTTTTTCCCCATTGCCAACAGATAACCATGAATTACGACACTTTGTTGTTGTTTGACATTCCTTCATAAATTAAAAAACTTATTTTTCACAGTCGCCGTAAGCCTAAACATCGATGTATCATCTAGCGAATGCCTGCTAGCTACTAATCTTACACCTGTATGTGATAAATCTGCAATTTGGCAGCTAATAGCACTTGTACGTTGATTTGCTGGCTAGCCCTGGACATTTTTATGGTCTTATTATTTTTATAGCTCGAGTTTATTACGACAATCTTTAAATTTATGGTAGTAGTTGGACAGTGGCGGTTTCAACTTTCTCGTTTGATCGGAGACTCGATATAAAGTTGGTAAGACTGAAGTTGTGACAAGTACTTGATGGGTTCAATCCAAGAATCTTATGTTGGTTCAATCTAAACATGCTGGATGGTACAATCTCAAAACAATACATTTTTTGAATTGCGAAACGTAAATGGTCAATTTATCCTTACTTCCCTTCTAATAAAATATTATAAATGCGAAAGTGAGTTTGTCACGCTTGCTCAAGCTGTTTTTTTACGCTCTCTCGTATACGTGCTCGTGTGCTCTCGTGTTAACTACTCACCAATTATTATGACATCTTGCATACACGTTCTTAGGGTACTAATAATGAAAATATTCACCTTATATAAAAGGAAACTATCTTCAGGCAATTAATTAAATTGAAATAGATGCTATAGAAAAATAAGGTGAACAAATATACTTATATCTCTGCCGCCTCATAATGCAGCACAGTTTTACGAACAATACCCGAACACGAAGCTATAATATACAATATATATTTACAAATTATGGTCGCTACTAGTGCTCAGACGCTATGTACTGCATAATTAAATGCCAGAATTTTTACCTCCATCCACTTAGTTGTACTTTTCGTCTGGTGCCATTTTTTGAGCGCAATGCTTGTTCCATAGATTTAAATTCGCTGGTGCTTTCGCTCACTTCTCTATAATGTTACTAAGTATATCATTAATAATAATAATGATAGGTTACTCTCTATTATGCTAGGTATTCCTTAGTCAAAGGTAAACTATAGGAGCTCTGAATGTATAACACTCGACGAGTTACGAGAAAAGTAGCTACTCTATTCCTAAAGCAAAACTAATAAACTATTTACCTATATATCCTGGAGACGTAAATAATAGCCTCTATAGTGCAGGCGGCTGTAGATATGAAAAATGTTCAATCATTACTTTCCATCATAAAGTAATCATACTATTACGGGCCTAGGGACCCCAAAATAAAGAAATAACGGCCCATTGTTAACATGTCAACCGCAAAGCGATTTACCGCAGAATTTTCTTTGCCAAAAAAATTAAATAATTTGAGTCCTTTCGCAAATATTTTCCTTGAAAGATAACAGTTGGTTATTGGGTGTTCATTAATCAAACTTTAAGGGGACACCTTGTATTGTCCGAGCATTTTAAGAGGCTGTCCCATAGATACAATAGTCTGACGATTAATCATCTAAGAAAGCATCTTTGAAAACGTTCTTTATACAGCGAAATATTGCAGAGTAATCCTTTTGGGATTTCTTTCCCCCACTTTGTATCAAGTACAAAAACTGCATTGTACGATGGTCCATTATTTTTGGTCATGATAATCTACTGAGAAATAATTAACTGTTCGTAAGTTCACAGCTAAACACAAAATGCGGTAGCACAAATGGGTGAATCAAGTTTTTAATTTAAGGTAAAAACGACCCGTGCGTAAATTTTCATAAATCAAAACAAACTAGATAAAAACAAAACAAGATATCTAAAAAAATATCTCTGTCTTACGATATTTTAGATTCATATCCAATAAAACCTACTTAGTTTTGTAAAATAGTTTATAAAAAAACATGGGTAACTCAGTTTACAATTTGTCCCCAGAGTTATTAGTTAATATTAAAGAGGATGAGAAAAGAAATAAAACACTTTTAACGGATACTAGCGCGGTTTTATTGAAAGTACTTTGGTAATTAGTTGGTATTTGGTTTGATTTTTGATTTTCCCGACGTTTCGGCACCTTTGCAGCTGCCGTATATTAATATAAAAGACGGAGGTCGGCCTTCCTCTCCAAGTTTTCTTTTGCCATTTCTTTCTTGGAGGGGCCTCCCAATTTTTTGAAATGGTAGTAGTTTCAGTAGATTCTCTCTTTTTAACATATAAAATTAAAATAAAACCAAACCAAAACTTAAACTAATTAAAAATTTGATAAATTTTAATTTCTGAACGTTCTAAAAAATTCATCGCTTGAGGGTAGGCTCACAAGTAGCTTCAGTCCCCCGTGACCACGGCAGCTGCAAAGGTGCCGAAACGTCGGGAAAATCAAAAATCAAACCAAATACCAACTAATTACCAAAGTACTTTCAATAAAACCGCGCTAGTATCCGTTAAAAGTGTTTTATTTCATGTCTAGTGAGCGCGTAAGCTTGAGAAGTGAGGATGAGAAAAATATGAATTGTAGGTACAGTCAAGAGAGCACCTAGTGAGTTTATTCAAGTTTTGAGATGGGGCGGGATTTATCAGAAAAGCAAGTCAATTGCACGGCCCTATTAGGACTGTGGTTATTTTGCAGTTGGCTAAATTTTTTAGCCTCTAGGGGGGGGGGGCAGCTGCCCCCCTTGGCAGGGCGACGCCCTTGACCACGTATGTACCACTATGATTATGTGACACGAAGAAATAATTTAACTCAAAATACACCTTTCATATTTCCACTTATGCGACGATAGTAAACATAGTAAAGTAGTATTGTATATTGAAAGCGTTGCGGTGTCGTATATCTTGTTTGCCAGATATATTTGTTTTGAGGGCGGCCTCCGCATACCTACTACTGCGGGAATATCAAATTGCGACATAAGTACTTGGAAGTATTTTCTCGCAATGTGAAATATGCTAACCGCACTATCTGAGAGTTGTGTGGCACTTTCTGGTACAAAAATTGTGGCAACTTTTGCACTGACTCTACTGGTAGAAAGGTTTTCTTAGCCAAACTGTTTTTAACCTGGTAGGTAGTTATGTCCCGATATGATATAATATATCAATTTGTATAGTTATGGTAAGGTAAGGTAGGTATAACAGCTTTTGTCCGCAATTTAGTCCACGTGGAATTCAGTTTTCGGGAATAATAGTAGCCTTACCAAAAGTCATAAGTGAAATTCTAAGATTGGTATTTGACGATCTACAAAAGCGACTGCCAAAGCGATTGCGCGATCTATAGTACCTACAATGCGCCCTTACAGAAGATAAGTTTATTACGGAGAACGAAAATGCTTTGTCTTACCAGGATAATCGAATTGCAAGTGACAGATGCGATTCTGCTGAGATTGACATCGTAAGTTATTGTAATTGAGGAAAATGGCGTGTTTCTTGTAATCTATTTTTAGCGTTTGTTTTAGAAAATATGATTATATATTTCTTTATTCCGAGTATCATCATATTATCTTGGTTATGTAATTACTGCACTAAATTCAAATAGGCCATATATTATGTTGAAGGTTATTGCATCTTCCTTGAATTTTAATGGATTCTAAATATAGTGACAATGAAATAAGCTCGTAATAGATTTTTCTACTTCTGAAAAGATCCTTGATCCTTATGTTTATGTAGGGAATAGAATTCCCAAAACTCCGAATGGTTCAAAAACATCCTACAAGGGGTACAATGTTTTTAACAACTTTTTCAAACAACTAGTTCAAATAAAAAGGAAACTGCATAAACAGTTGAAGGTTTTCGTTACTGAGATAAGCACGATTGTTTATGCGTAGAGAGATCTATCCACGCTCTCTCATATTTAATTTAAAACTATCCGCTCTATGGCTTCTCACTCAACTAAGATTTATTTGTATTCCGTGAAGCTTCTGTGGTTATGAGATTTTGATGCAATTTTAAGCTTTATGCTTTACAAAACAAGGACAATATGTTTTTAAGAAATGTTCAAAGAAACGAGACTTCAAAGGAACATCACTTTTTTTTTCAAAGTAATGAAATATATTTATTGATTTAGTTTTGGTTTGGCTTTAGTTTTTAAGTCAACATGAGCACCTACTTAAATACCCATTCTACTAAAATTAACGCTATTTCTGAAGTTATTTAAATAATGAATATGAAAATAAAGTTTCATTTTAAACTAATTATTGTTTATTTTATAACTATTAAACTAATTATTGTATATCTTAGCAGACAAAGGTTCATTTTCCATTTGTTCGTAGACAGCAAACAAGAGAAAAAAAATATTTTTAAGAAAATATGAGAGCGTCACGAAATAATGTTCATTAAATATAAATTGCTCTTAAGTTGCACCAAGCTTCGTTTGACAAATGAGCCACTCTTCTTGTACTGGTTAAACAAAATGAGCCCATTAAATATTCGTTACATGGAAATGTTTGTTATTGAATTTAGGGTGCTTCTACACGGTGCAAGTAGCCCGCGCAAGTTGAGCACTTGCTCAGGTTACATGCTCCGTGGAAACACGTAAAGCGGGTCCAGAGGGCCTAGCTAAAGTAACATTTGCAAATCTTCGTTATCGCTTCGCTTTCGAAACATGTATGGGATTGACATAAGGTTTCGTTGACTATCGAAATTAAAAACGTCAAATCCATACATACAATGTTTCGAAGCGAAACGATAACGATAATTTGCAAATGTTACTTTGGCTAGGGGGGCTGCTCCATAGCATTGTACGCCCACGCAAGTAACCCGCGCGCGCCTCAACTTGCGCAAGCTACATGAACCGTGTACACACATAACACAAGCTACAAAAAACCTCTGTGATTTATTAAGTTATTGGTGTCGATTCGGTTGATAACTTAACTTAACTAAATTGACAGGACTAAACTAAATTTCGTTTTCCATCCTTTTCTTTCTGTATCGAAAAGACAAGAACAGAATGCTAAAATTAAGTTTAGTCCTGTCAATTTAGTTAAGTCGTGCTAACCGAATCGACACCATTATATTTTTTACTTTACCATAATAGACTCGTATTTAGCTGATTCTGACAGTAGTTTGATTACTTTGACTAGTCTTTTGTTTGTTTGTCAGTTATTTATAAAACTAGTTTTGAACTAGGTCAGTTTTCTTAACTATTATCCGTAAAAGAGGCCAAATAAATAGCAGGTTCGAAAGTTCTGTTTGATTACTTCAATAATGAACGAAAAATGTCAGTAACCTAAAGAAAAACTTAATGAAATGGACTTTTGTCTTAAAGAATAAAGAATAAGAATAAGAATATTTATTTTGCTCGAAACACGGTGGGTGCACAATATGTCAGTTGGAAAAAGAATCAACGATCTACATGTTTCGCTGATTGTTCATTCAGCATGCAAAAAAGTACAAAAAAAATATCAATTATGGAATGTCTATCTAAATAATTCAATACAAAATGTCACCTAAATGTAAATCAATTAATAGAATGTCAATCTAAATAATTCAATACAAAATGTCAACTAAATGTAAATCAATTATGGAATGTCAATCTAAATAATTCAATACAAAATGTCAACTAAATGTAAATCAATTATGGAATGTCAATCTAAATAATTCAATTCAAAATGTCAATCAAATTAATCACATCACAATATAACAGTCAGTCACACTCCAAGACAATTAAAATTAGAAATAGTGAAGAGTATCATATTAAAATCATCTTATAATTATTATGAATTAAACTTTTTATTATATTTTTTACTTAATCTTTATTTTCCATGAACTCTTTCATTGTGTAGAAGCATTTTTCAATAAGCCATTTCGTAAGCCTGTTTTTGAAAAAATTAAATGGCAACTCCCTTATATTTTTTGGTATCCGATTATATACTTTTATAGTCATGAAATAACAATTCTTATGGTAGAGTTGGCTAGCACTTATAGGTACCAAAAGCTTACTTGGGTCTCTACAGCTTTTTTTCTTGAAATGAACACTTTTTTGAAACAGTTCTGGATGTTTTATCACAAAAACTCCTATTTCCAGAATATAGAGTGAAGTCAATGTTAATAATTTTAGTTTTTTAAATAAAGGCCTGCAAGACTCCAAAGGACCAGCACCACATATTGCGCGGACACATTTCTTTTGCGCTATAAATACTTAATCTTATTTGATAATCTCTTTGGTATGTGGAATAGCTATTCGAGTTTAAAAAACTCAGATAATCACAAAATCAGCAAAATAATTGAATCGCATTCTTACGAGTTAGCATTGAAATAACATAAAATGAGGCTTCTAAGCAATTTCATTTTAAATTGGAACCATACCCAACCCCAATTATGTGGGGTAGACCACGTATTTAAAATATCAAGATTAAAATATTACATAATATTATGGCTAAGGGAGTTTTATTGTAAGTAGTGTCTGAAAGTCTGAAGGTCTAATATGATGTAAGGGGAACGCCATATAAGCGAAGATATTTCCAGATTATGTACATCTGCAAAGGAAAGAGGAAAGAATAATAGCATCATTCTGAGTGTGGAATTGCCCCATGTGCTTTACGGAAAGAGGTTTCTGGAATTTATAACGTTTTTGTCATATGGTTGCTGAAATATTGCATGGGAAAGCTATTGCAAACAGCGCGAGCCATATGAAGCATTGTCTTTGAGAACAGTACTTGCCCAAAGTTTAGAGGCAGAATGGATAATACAATTAATAATTCATCTTCAAACTGGTGATCGCTTGAAGTCAATATCACATTCTTTGACATAACTGTCACCTAATTCAATTTTGTAGATTACTCGTCAGACGAAATTGTAATAACGTTCAGTACTCAATAGAGTAGTGTTCAATCAGATTAATTAATCTAATGTTATGCTTCCATAGTTGCATCGCACACATTTAATGTTCCATTAAGACTATGAGGTATTGTGGGAGAGTGTATCGAGCAGACATGACGTCTCCAAACATCAAAGTGAATACGTTCTTCAAACCAGTCAATAAAAAACCATTTGTAGATGGTCTGTCGAAATTTTTCTTGGGTGTGGAAAGTGTTTTGGGATTGAACAGGCTGCCTATAATATTCAATAAAATGAGACGCATTGTGACACCAATAGCTTTCGTTTACTCTATATTATTTAAAGCTGCGCTTATTTACTTGACTTACAAAGCAAAGGGTATGGTCCTATCTAAACCGTTGTGGTTAACCTTCACAGAGTATATATTTTGCAGTTTGTTTAGTTTTATCACTTGGAGGAGAACGGAGCGATATTATTTGGAGCTGAACAGATTCGATACAGAAATTGGGTGTAGGCCTCATGTAGCTGGTGTCTCTATACAAAATCTGTGCGTTATGTTGTTTTTTACAATTAGCGTTGGTGGATTTCACATCATATCTGATTACTACGACTTGTTTCCAACTATGTGTATTACGATTCTGCCTATGAATGTAATTCATTGTCTCGAATTGTATTACTATGGGCACTTGCTAAGTCTCACTATACCAAGGCTGCGTTTGATAAATTATTACGTGGAGTCAGCGTTATCTACTGGGCAGAATGTAGCTCGACCCAAAATCGAAGAGTTTTCCTCATTTAAACACAAGCACAGTAAGAATAATGATATGAACAAATTGATGGACATGTACCATATTGCTATAAAAGCTTATGACTTTTTAATTGATGCAATAAAGTGGCAGGTAACTTATGTTTTTACAAATTAGATAATTTAGAACGTCATCAATCTAAAAAATTTAAGCAAGTTTAATTAGTAGAACTTAATTACCAATTTGTAGGGTAATTGTTTTAAAATTATAATTTCATTTCTTTTTCTTATTTGCAGTTACTTGTAATCCTGATTACGTCTTTTGGCATCACTCTCAATTTTTGCTACCACGTCTCTATGAGTATAATTCGCAATGCGGTAAGTTAAATATCGTCTGTGAAATTTAGCGAAGCCTTAAAATATTATATAATCAGAAAGGAGCACACATACCTACTTACATACCTACGTCGTAATTATTGTTTGAATGGGTCATGTAAATAATATAAGTGGTCTGCGACTTCATGTATAGAATAAAGTATGTGTCTACTTTATTTTGGGTGGTTGTATCCTCCGATCCTCGCACCCTTTACACATAATTTAAAGGACCATCTTTTCACTCTATGTCCGTTGCTGGAAATCAGTCATCCTTATATCTATTTGACGGACTCCGGTTTAAGTTTGATCTGATATACGAGTAGCATTACATCTGATCGAAGCTCAGAATACAAAAGACTTGTGAATTTGTCGATGGCGTCAATTAATCGTTGTGCATGAACGAATTGAATATAGACTGTTATTCTATCAAATCAATTATTCGAGCAAAACTGAAATATGGATAACTATTTTACTATAAAAATAATTTGATTTTATAGTCAACCAATTTAAATGGTTCTAAGTGGATTATTAAACATTCGATTAAAGTTTATATTCAATGTTGAATCAATCAACTTATTTTTTTTCTTTACATGATTATCTTTGCAGAATCCCTTTTTGGATATAGTAACCGACTTGGGAATGATGGCGGCGGAGATGTTACCGTTATTCTCACCTTGTATGTTCGGCGACCAAGTTCACAACGAAGTTCGGCGGCTGAGAGAACTGATCGCCTCTCGACTTTATGAGAATAAATTAGGTAAGAAAGTGTACATTTACCATAGATATAGTATATTAAAGGACATTTACCGATTTATTACGGCTGGTTTATCACGTTCTAAATTTGAAATTCAGTGCGGAGAATGAATTTCAATAGGGATGTTGACTAATGAATAAAATAAAGAAATACTAATAAAAATCGTAAACATATTAAACTTTTAGAGTAGCTTGTATACCTCTTGGTTTTATATATTGCATATTATTTGTTTTATGACCCTTCAAAGTTGGGTGGACAAGTCCATTTAAAAAGTATACAATTTATTAAAATAAATGATACCATTAATTAGTCCGTAAAATGTATAGCAAATTTGTCGAAGAAACCATTTTGATAAACACAATATTTAATATAGCTGCTGAACAAATTTCCTATGCGTTGCATACAAACTAGCACGGCGTGACGTCATAACGTGCAAGCCATTAGTATGGAGCGTTTTTGATCGAGTCCATTTGTGTGCATTTCACACTGTGATATCTCGGGCAGTTTTCATGCTAGCGAATTAATTCTTTTACCAATGTTTCTTTTTTTGAGAGGTAATTTATGTAACATAAAATAAAAAAAAAAGTCAACATCCCTATACTTATATACTTCCCGAAGAAGTACCTACATATTCCAAAATCAAAACGTTATTAGAACTCATCAGCTAAAGCTAACGAAACTTTATGGCTACATGACTAATGATCACTAACCAATTTAAAAATTTCATTTTTACTGAGAAAATTGCATTTCCTCGCATTTCTTGAGAAAAGCACTATGATTCTCGAATGATTAAAGCCCTCGCCTACAGCTCGGGCTTCAAACCATCCTCGACAACGTAAATGCTAACTTCCCGTTCTCGGCTATAATGTACTATTCTTCTTCATCAAGGGAACGATCGGAGAAAATAAGGGTAATAACCCGCCTTCAAGGACGAAATAAACTCGACGAAATACCGTTGCCGATGGAAAATGGGACAAGTTATTCCCACTTGAAAAAGTCCGGAGCACAGCGGAATGTAAATTTATGATTATTCTGCGACAAGTCGAGACAATTGTCTTCTCTACTCGATACAATAGTAGCGAATCTGTCGTAAACTAGGATAATTGTCTTGTGACTATTGAGTAGCGTGTTTCTTTCTGTTCATTGAACAATTGGAGTTGGAGTTGTTAGTAAACAAGTTGCGCAAGGTTTGAAGTACAAAATTTACATTCAAGACAAGTACTTTCGTAGGATCAAGTAGGTTGTTATCAAGTTACAGTAAACACGTGCTTCGTGCTCAATTATTGTGTATTAAAATCCATTAAAAAATAAAAATAGGTAATAGTTATTTATTATACTATCTTTGGTAGGTATGTACTTTTGAATCGTCCAGTTATTTCTTAGGACGTATTTTAGCACAAAGAAGTATAAAATAGGCATAAGCAATAGTTAAAAAGAAATTGAACTTTACACATCTTGATTCATATTCAAAAATAATAGACATCGATTCAGTACCTGCTGAAATATTTGAAATCCGTTACAGACTGATAATTTAATGATTCCTACTAGTTGACAAAGTGTACAATAAAACTCTTTTAATTGTAACTGCATTATTTTAGAGTACATATACTCTTTTAATCAGCTTTTATCAAGCTCATTGAAGTAGCATTAGAATAGAATTATAGTACACCAAATAAAAGCGATTTGCAATACCTAATACTATAATGCAGCTTACAGCATTACAAGAGAGATTTTCTGTAAAGCTAAACCAGTCGTTAACAAGCTTTGATCTTTAAACCAGCTAGAAACATCACATAAAGCCAAAGCCTGGACTAGATCGTTTTAGAATGCTACACAAATGCGTTTATGCTACAAATGCTACCATCATAATGCCGTTAGTCAGCTGTGGTATATAACAGTGTAAGAATTCTCCCCAATGCAGTTGAAAACTCGCTCTACCCTTTAGTACTGCCGTTAGTCAGCTGTACGCTGTTATACATCTTGTTAATGATCATAATTATCACTAAATTGCTACTTGGGGTCCGTGAAGAGTTTTATTCAAAATAGGTTACTGTTATATTACCAATGTATTAGAAAATTACGTTTAATTACAAGCTTTTATTTATCTTGCAATGTAAGATTCCAACCGAACATACTTATGTTCGGTTGAAATTGCCACTTAATTTTGAAGCAGATATCTTCAACCGATTGAGCTGAAATTTTGTATACTACACGTTTAGTTTGGAAGACAATAAAAAGTTAGCTGTGTGACTTCATTCTAAATCGGACTTGGCGGAACACCCAAAATAGCTATTTTTAATGCACTCCTACAATATGGGTATCAAGTGAAAGGGATTCTTGAGAATAGCTCGAAAAATAAAGTCACGTCACGCTAAATCGGACAAAAGTGCAGTCGGCAATAAAAACTTGTACCAAAAATATTTTTTTTGACAGAAACTTTTTAATTTTCAGATAAGCTTGGGCGAAGCGCGGCACGGGCGCTCCTGGCTTTGACCGAAGCTCGGGATCTATCATTCTCTCTATTGCGAATGCTTCAAATCGATATATCGTTGCCCTTCAAGTTCGTTGGGCTACTCGTCACGTACCTCATTATCATGTTGCAGTTCGAAAAAGTTCTTCAGAGCAACCAACCCTAAAATATTTCCGTGTACTGGAAAGCGTTTGAACGTGACAGTTTTAGTTTTTTCTTCACGTATGCTGTATTTGCGTGTCTAATATGAGTTTGTGTCCTACTTATGGATTAAACTGTATAGCACTTTGGAAATGTCATGAAAAATAAAGATGTTCAAAAATCAGCATGATGTTTCTTTCATAAAAAGGGTGTTGCGCATTCTTTAACATAGGTATAGGTTGGTAGGTACTGGGCATTATTGTACACTTTGAAGCTCAACACGACGTATTTAAATAAATGCTAGCATAGCAATAGGCATGACGATTTTTTTTTAACTTATTATATAAATTACCTCTAAAAAAAACAAAACATTGGTAAAATAATTATTTCGCTAGCATGAAAACTGCCAGTACTGCCAGTGGGGTAGGCTCACAAGTAGCTTCAGTCCCCCGTGACCACGGCAGCTGCAAAGGTGCCGAAACGTCGGGAAAATCAAAAATCAAACCAAATACCAACTAATTACCAAAGTACTTTCAATAAAACCGCGCTAGTATCCGTTAAAAGTGTTTTATTTCATGTCTAGTGAGCGCGTAAGCTTGAGAAGTGAATATACCTATACCTTTTTACCCACCTATACTTACAAGTTTTTATAACACTTTTATAAATATCAGCTGGGAAGGTACACAAGAGTAGTTTGGACAAATAATATTATATTTTATTTTTTAATATTTTTAAAGTATTCTAATTCACTTTAGTTAATTGAATGTGATATTTTACTTATGTTTTTTATCCACTACATTAGGTTTATTGTGTACTTCAAGTTTTTAACTTTTAAGAGGATACCTCGTGGATTTTCATGGTTTTCAATTTAGGTTTAGTCCTATTGATCCTACTAACTACTATTGTTTTTAGAATATGTTAAATAGATGTTTTGATCAAGCTCAAAACATGAGTGGAAACAATTTTCTCGATAAAAAAAATATCAAAGTTGATGCATCTCATTTCATTTTTGCGGTATTGTAAGCAAACGGACTCATATTTTGAACTGAAATTAGGTTTTTAAGATAAGTAATAAACAGTTCAAACTTCTGATAAAACCATTTATTTTTTAAATAATTTAGTTTTTTAATAAATCAATCAACGATTGTGAATTTGAAAAAGTGCCCGCTGATTGCCTCGACGTGGCCGAAATATTATTTTTTCATTTTTTCTTGTCGGTTTTTTTTCGTAATATTTACAATTTAGTAAACAAACACCCCGCAAAAAACCCAAATTTTGCAAAATTCTAACGTTCAAACGTACACCAGTAGATTTTCAAAATTCAAACGTTTACACGTGTCTCGATAAATTCCTCAACTTTTAGTACTATTCCCATCTCGATCCTCCCAAAAGCCTCGGAGCTATGGCCAAAACTACGTTTCAGGCGATTTGCATCTGATAACCATTTTCAATGGTAAAAATTTCACGAGGCGTCGTCTTTCAAAGTCATCCCTAAATCTTCTAATTGTATGCATGATGGCAGACGTGACCTGTCGTGGCGTATCTGACGTGGGCGACCGCAGTATAATATTGACAATAAATCATCGAGCTACTGTGTGTATAGGGCCGATACCTTTGATGAATGATCGACGTTCTCTTATTAAGTGGTAGGAAAATATAGACGATTCAAAAGTACTTAATAATTAAGTTTATTTGAATAAAGCTTTTTGACTTTGACTTTGAATCGACAGCCGTACGATTTAAATTGAATTTATGTTAATTCAAAATTGATTTATTTAATTAATTTTAACTTTTTCTACTGGATGAAGCCTTGCAGTGATGTTTTTTCGTCACAAACATAAAAAGCATTATATTGCGCGTTTCTGCTGCATATGAATATAAAAAATTAAACAATTTTAATACTTATATGATTCGTTTTAAAAACTAAACTAATTATACTTAAGAAGAATAATTAGAGAAATTATATTTTAGAAATTATAAGTCAGCAGAATAATATAATTATCATAAGAAGATTGCGTGAAAAAAGGTATTGTAATCGCGAGAAACGGTGAAGACAAACTTTTATGTGACGTAAAAAAATGAGACAGCCTCTTGTAGCCTTCTATTCCATTATATCAACAATAGCTAAGATCCAAAATTGAGTTTGATTTACTGCTCAAAGGCAAGAAAACTGTACCTCTTATATACTTAGGTGAATCTTCATCTTTTGTCGAAAGTTAAGTAACATTAGATAGCTTATTTCAAAGCGTGAGTCCTATATTAACAAAAAATCCACTCCGTGATATCTGAGTCCACTCCACTCAAAACTCATGTCACGTTTAATTTGGTACAAATCTGGGAATCCGTTGGGACATTATATGTAAAAATATGAAATTAAAAAGCCGCTACAGCCGACTCTCGACCGCCGTTAAATGGAAGATTTGCAAATGGAATGCAAATGTTGCCGAGCATTCTGACAGGGCAATTATACCGCACCGACAACAAAGGTGTATTATATCAAGCCATTCTTTTGCCTTCCGGATGGGGTCCAATTTACAGAATTGAAGACAAATGTTTGTTGAAGAAAGTTAAATTATTATCGATCGGCAACCTAACCCTTTATTTTCTACATCTCTTGAGGCCTTGTAGAAGGGGCTGCACACACAAATACAATGTTTATTTAAGAAAATTCAGGACTTTTTCTGTGTTATGCGAGGTGATATGATTTTCATGCATAAATTCATAAATTACCCAAAAATATAAGGGTTGTTACCGGAATGCGGAATGCGAATTCAATTTTACGCATTTTTTATTAACTTGTTCCGTTAGTATTATGTTATAAAAGTTATTTGAAACTCCAATGTGAGAACAAATAAAAAAAACCCAGCCAAATGCATGTCGGGCCACGCACAGTTTATGGTTCTGTAGTTACCTATGGATGGATGGATATAAACTTATATCTTACTTATTCTTACTTATACTTTACCGCCTGTTTTATACTACTAACATTTGAGTATAATACCTAACTGTTAAATGAAATTTGTTTTACGAAAACTTGTCCAAAGTAGATCGACTATTACTCTTTAACTTGCAAAGCCTACCTATAGCAGTTACAGTTTTCCTTTTAACTTCATTATGTGTACTACTGTCCTGAAAATGTTTTTCATCCCCACGTTATAATTATGTAGGAGAGGTTTACTAAAAATATTTCTCAAGATTTTATTCTACCACTTTCTCGGCGTAGTAAATATACACATTTATACCAAATTACAGCTTTCTAACTAGTACCAAGGGCCTCTGAACAATGAAACTGACGGACAGAAAGACAGACGGTCATGGTAAAAATATAAAGTTTCACCATATACTTGACTTGACTACGGAACGGAACCCTACTAAGAAACTAAATGGTCTTAAAACACTTGAATTCCTCTTATGATTTCCTCTTATGATGTTTATTTTTTAATTTTTATTTATTGGGAAACTCAACAGCTTCTTTGCTACAATCATGCTTAAAATATAAACTTAAGAATTACACTAAGCCAATGACAGAGTTTCACCGCATGTTATAATACTACAGGCAAACTGTTTTAATAATTCTGTTTTATAATATTTACGACGTTGTTAATAAAAAACATTGTTTGACCTTTTTCTTATCCCGTATCCCACAGGAGGGTTCTGTCAGCCGCTAATCCAATTATAACCTCCGAGATTTGAGAATCCGTAGCGCAAATTAGCGCTGAAGAGCGACCTCTAATTTAGTTACCTAAATTACGTTGTATTTGTTTATTTTTGTAATTTTAATATTTTCTAAATTTATCACAAGAAGAGAGACAAGAGTTTGCACCTAAAAATAATTTTGTCTGATCCTAATAACAAAATGACTAATACTACGAAAGTTAACCAAAAGGTTATATATCTTCCAAAAACTTTAATCCGACTTTATTGTTATTACAAACAACCAGTGCGTTTAGTATGATAAGATAACTTCTTTCTACTTGAAAAAATATAAAATAATTACCACGCGTGTACTCGTCGAAATTCTAATAATAAATTACCTAAGCTTGAGTGAGTTCCTAATTACTTTGTAGAGTTTCTCCAAATTTGATGAGATCTTTTGCGACGAATGAAATTGGTTAGCGACTATACACATGAAATAAAACACTTTTAACGGATACTAGCGCGGTTTTATTGAAAGTACTTTGGTAATTAGTTGGTATTTGGTTTGATTTTTGATTTTCCCGACGTTTCGGCACCTTTGCAGCTGCCGTGGTCACGGGGGACTGAAGCTACTTGTGAGCCTACCCTCAAGCGATGATTTTTTTTATTTTTTTTTTAAAACGTTCAGAAATTAAAATTTATCAAATTTTTAATTAGTTTAAGTTTTGGTTTGGTTTTAATTTAATTTTATATGTTAAAAAGAGAGAATCTACTGAAACTACTACCATTTCAAAAAATTGGGAGGCCCCTCCAAGAAAGAAATGGCGAAAGAAAACTTGGAGAGGAAGGCCGACCTCCGTCTTTTATATTAATTAATTTATTTGCAAAAGGAACTAACCGTATCATAAGATCTTACAGTGTGTGTTTGGGGCTTTAGCTTGTGAATGATGGGGTCCCAAGCTGGTGGAATTTTCCAACCATCATCTCTATTGAAATTAGGATATTTATTTATTTCGATAGCCTCGCGGAGCATTCTAGGAATGAATCTACGTTCCCTAGCAAGGATTTGGGGTTTGTCAAATCTAATATAATGGTTGGGCCCCTCAAAGGCGTGTTCACTCACTGCAGACTTGTTATCGCGCCTATGTTTCATGTCAGCTACATGTTCTTTAACGCGGGTCCCTATGCTTCTCTTTGTTTGCCCGATGTAGGAGAGCCCACAGTCACAATCTGTTTGTAGACGCCTGCGGCTTGAAGGGGGATATTACACTTGACAGGTCGTAAGAATTGGTTGATCTTCTTCGGCGGCTTGAAGTAAGTTTTGATTGACGCTCGCTTCAGAATGTTTCCAATCTTGTCAGTGACACCCTTCAAGTATGGTAGGATGGCAGGTTGACGCTCTACTGTGGCTGGTTTGGTGCGTTTTCTGTGACGAAGGCGTGGTACTTGCAACTTGTTGTTACGTAGTACTTGCTTGACGTGCTGAAGCTCAGCAGTCAGGTGTTGTTTGTCACAGATGCCGCGGGCTCTCTTTGTTTCAGAGAACATGTAGCTGACATGAAACATAGGCGCGATAACAAGTCTGCAGTGAGTGAACACGCCTTTGAGGGGCCCAACCATTATATTAGATTTGACAAACCCCAAATCCTTGCTAGGGAACGTAGATTCATTCCTAGAATGCTCCGCGAGGCTATCGAAATAAATAAATATCCTAATTTCAATAGAGATGATGGTTGGAAAATTCCACCAGCTTGGGACCCCATCATTCACAAGCTAAAGCCCCAAACACACACTGTAAGATCTTATGATACGGTTAGTTCCTTTTGCAAATAAATTAATTAATATAAAAGACGGAGGTCGGCCTTCCTCTCCAAGTTTTCTTTCGCCATTTCTTTCTTGGAGGGGCCTCCCAAATTTTTTGAAATGGTAGTAGTTTCAGTAGATTCTCTCTTTTTAACATATAAAATTAAATTAAAACCAAACCAAAACTTAAACTAATTAAAAATTTGATAAATTTTAATTTCTGAACGTTTTAAAAAAAAATAAAAAAAAATCATCGCTTGAGGGTAGGCTCACAAGTAGCTTCAGTCCCCCGTGACCACGGCAGCTGCAAAGGTGCCGAAACGTCGGGAAAATCAAAAATCAAACCAAATACCAACTAATTACCAAAGTACTTTCAATAAAACCGCGCTAGTATCCGTTAAAAGTGTTTTATTTCATGTCTAGTGAGCGCGTAAGCTTGAGAAGTGACTATACACATTTCACATTCCATCTACACACGTGATAATTGGAACTCGAAAGGCACCGACCAATTAGCGAGTCCCAATTTTCATAATCACGTCTCAACTGGGGTTTAGGAGTGACTTATTGCTTATGACTTGGCAATGAAAACGTGTCACTGATAGCATATTGAGTTAAGAGTCTTTATTTTTTTTATGCTTTGTAAAATCGCCTGTGTTTGTCATTTGAACGATATTCAACATTTGTTTGCATTTAAAAATTTAAGGGCTCAGTGGACAAAGGTGTTATATGACAAAACTGAAAAATAGTCTTTTTTGCTTGAACATAAGGTTTAAGAGATGATAAATCGACTGATGAGCTAAAACACGCAAATTTTTATTCGTGTCAAAAATACAGACCCTAGCAAGGGTGTTAATTGACAAAAATGCATACATTTGAGATGCATAATAATTTTCAAACAGTCTTAACTCATTTTGAACTTTTTGTCAGCTCACCACCTTAATTAGTTGTTACCCGACTGCGGGTTATGTTTTTCGCGCGTATCTTGTAAGTTTGTATGTTTGTATGTATGTAATATTCTTTATTACCTCATATCTTTCAAACGGCTGAACGGATTTCTATGATTAAGATATCGTTAGATTTGTCTTTTCAGCCCAAGTGTTCCTAAGAAGGTGGCGTTATATAAAAAACATGGCGGCTGTACGGTGCTATACGTAGTGAAAAAAAATTTTTTTTTTTTAGAATACTGCAATAATGGGTGTCAAATTAAAGGGCTTATTATAAGGATTTCAAAAAGGTATATCATGACCGTAAAATATAATACTCGTAACTAAAAAGAGATAAATAAAAAAAATAATTAAAAAAAATAAAAAACCCGCCTGCATAAAAAGACAAGTCGGCTGAAAAGATGGCAACAAGATTAAATAAATATTAAAGGCAACATGTCATAATAACATGCAGTCGGAGGCATATAATTCAATCATTCATAATGTCACTTTCTTTATGCATGCCTCCGACTGCATGTTATTATGACATGTTGCCTTTAATATTTATTTAATCTTGTTTCCATCTTTTCAGTCGACTTGTCTTTTTATGCAGGCGGGTTTTTTTTAAGTAGTTTGTTCTTAGTTTCGTAAAAAAGTTCATAAGTAAAAACAGATCCTCTAAGTAAAATCTTGAGATGGATTAGTTATACGCCTAACATTAATTATATTTGGACAGGTTATTACCTGCTAAATGAATTCCACCACTATCAGTCACTGTCATCTGTCCGCGCAGATTTATAACCCCAACTCTTCAGTAATGCAGCTACTTTGCCTGTTGTCAAACTCAGCCATATTTCAACCAAAGCATTTTCCATTCTTTCGGCGACCCTTGAATAGCCCACTAATTTCATGGTTTTGTCGAGGTAATCATGTAGGATTAGAACTGAATAGGTTAGATTGAATGCTCTAAGGATTTATGCCATAAAAAGCTTATAAAAGTTTTATTAATCACTGAAAGTACCGACTCTAACATAAATAGAGTCAAATTATTTCGTAGATGTTTAAAAGTTATTCCAGTATTTTTTCCTCTTGATGTTACAATATTTCAATTAGAATAACCTGTAAATATTTTCCTGTATGGCAACTCTTAAGAGGTAATATTTTTGCCGCCAACTGCCGGCTGCTCGCGGCAAGAATTCGTAGGCTTGTCGTTAACGAAGACGAATCGTGTCGCCGCCGTGACCGATGTGCAGGTGCCGAAAAAATTACATTTGCTTCAACCCTGCTCAAACCAAATTAGCTTTGCTCCCCATTTTTTGTAGTGTTTACAAGGAAAAGTAGCTAGGTATTCAAAAGAGCTAAAGAAGAAATAAAATAAATAAAAATAATAAATAAAATAATGTTTATTCACTTTCATGACACAATAACAAATAATTTTTGAAGCCCCCTTTTAAGCAAAAAAATGCCTGTGCCAAGGGACTCCGCTCTGTATTACTTATTTATCTATGACAGTCAATGAAATTTCCTTATCTAAATACTTAGTTATAAAACTTAGTTTCTATTAAAATATTTATCCTTATTAAGAAAGATTTTTTATTTATTTTTTATTTATGGCACTTTAGGTTTAGAATAGATTATAGCTAGGTAAGTACTTACTAATGTTAATTATTGTATGTTTATGTATATTTCTATGTTAAATGCTTCTATGTAAATTACATTCTTTTTAAATGAAATAAAGCTATAACAATAATAATATAATGTATTTACTGTGTTTATTTTATATATTCCAATAGACTTTCAGTTTCGATGTAGGTTAATTTATGTATCCAATTTGTTAACACTGACTTACACTCATAAATAGGTTTATCATATATATGTATCTCTTTATTTATTTTATTATATAAAAATGCTGACCTTGCTTCGTATTGTGCTCTTGCGAACATTGTTTTATTATAAGGAAGTGGAACCACATTTTTCTTTCCCCGTCTACCCACATTAGTTGGACAGAAAGTTATGTTTTTATGTTTTTTTACTACAACTTTTGTTACTACAAGTATGTATTTTTAAATTGTAGTCTGAACACGGTTGTGAGCTATCATAGATACTGAAACATATATAGTTTGTTTTGAGCGTGTTAAGAGTGAGGAGGTTGTTTTGCAGCCATGATGCTACTTGAGCCATACCCCGCTCAGCATCTACTTTAATATTATTCCAGCTGGAACCGGAGAAAACTATTGCTGTGTCATCAGCGTAAGAAAATAACCAAGAAATATGTAGGCTTATTAGCAATCAAGAAGTTTAAATGTCTCTTTTTTTCAAAGCGTCTTTATTTAACTGGCCGTTCTTCGTACTTCGTTTGCTTTGATTACGGAATGGATTTTAGGAAAGGGACACATGGAAAAAAGTTTGGACGCAAGAGTACTTTTAACAAAGAACGAAAATTGGGGGTTCACAAAAAAGTGTCATATGCGGATATGCGTAGAAGCGGTTCTGCAGTAGCAGTTGACATTCGTGGCACGTTTTTGTTGAGTCCGTATAAAGTTGAGCTGGGATCGGATATGACAGGGATAAACCAATTGCTGGGACCCCTGCTAAATTGACACATCTATATTGCTACCCCGCGTTTCGTTGTTTGCATGCTTATTATATTTTACTCCAAAAAAGGCTTTTTTTAAGTTAATTACCCGGGCTTGGTCTGAAAATAATTTTTAATAACAAATCAAAAAATACCTAATTTGCAACGGGAATGAAGTTTTTGATTTTGCTTAGAATTCCAAAATACCTATTCGAGTAGGTATTGCTCACGGTAATTAGTTGAAGCAGTTAAAGTTCCTAAACTAAAACTAGGCAACAATATCGTCACAAACAAGGTAGTTGTAATAATTGTGCATTATTTAAACTTGATTTTAAGCTACTTTTCTCAAAGTTTGGAAACGAATCTCACATCAGAATATGTATTGCTTTTTCGCCGACCGAGGGATAGAATAGATTTGTTGAATAAAACTGAAGAATATGTGAAGTGGGTTTGGGAAGCAGTTCTGTAAATCGAAAGCCTCGTACCTAATAAATGCGCGCAGCTGCAGCAGACAATCCTTGAGATTGACGAAACGGCAATCCCGCGGCACTCGCGAGGAGGTCGTATGCCACAAGACTGAGGGACGAATTCTTGAACGACGAATATTGACCGATGCTTCATTAAAATGCCGATGGTTCTAAATAAAAATAAAAACGAATATCATAAGGCCAGCCCCCCTAGCATGTCCAGTCCACCAAAACACGATATAAATCACGTGGTATAGTGTTTTATCGTCATTCAGCTGTCAAAATCCAACGTCATTTGACAGCTAACGTGATAAATCGCTATATCATATTGCTTTTCAGTGGTCATGTTATATAAGGGGGCAGTATCAATTTTTCTACACAAAATATTGCTCCAATTTTATAAGAATTGGTAGGTTTTATAATTAGCGCCTAATATAAGAGATTTCAAACGTTATTAAAGTATCGGCCAAATGTTTTCGAGAAATGTCATTCGGACTTGTGGCATTCGACCTCACGTAAGAAACCCCGCTCGCGAGCCCGAATATTGAGCAACGGGAGCGGGATTCGCTAAACCAGAGCATGCATGCATACTAATTGTTTGTGTGTGATTTCCTAAAATTTCCGCTTGCATTTGTTAATTATTCACGGGACAAGCTTTGCATTTGCAAATTGCATATTTGGAGCGCTCTAGTTTAAATGAGTAGTTTTTAATATTTATATTTCTACAGATAATTTCCATTTCCGTTGGAGAACTTTATTTTTGCTGGTTCAGTAGAGATTTTTTTTTTTTAGATCGACCTTTAAAAGTCACCTTAGGCCATTTACTTCAAGGTCTTATACTGTGCTACCTTCTATAAGTAGGTGTAGTAAAATAATAGTACCTAATTATTTAGGTACTTAAGTTTATTTTTCTTTCTTTTGTGATTATGCTGGATATTGTAACAGCTATGCTCAACTGCAAAATTTAAATACTTACTTCGAAATAAGTGCTAAGACAGTATAAATAAGTTTCGCTTTGCGAATCCCTCCGCTTGTAAGTACCTACTGCATACAAATCGTTTGCACCCGTCTCGCCAATATTTAAAGTTATTGGAAAGAGTACGGTTTTGTTACTTTATTATAAGTTTTGAAAATAAGTCACTAAAGATAAAAGAGAACGGGCATTTTTCTATGGAGTCGTTTCCAAAACAGTCCAAGTGTGGCTTTGGGCCATGAACTTTATGAAAGTACATTCACTAGGCTGAATTTTTAACTCGTTTTTATTAGGTTGCTTTCTTGTTTATTTGTTGGACAAACATGTCCACAAATTTTGCAAACGATTTTAATGTAGCTTTTCGATGAGCCAAAGACTTGAAACTTTAAACATAGGTGAGAGCTAGAAGACAATGCAATATTATGGTATCATTGAGCTGATCTGATGATGGAGCCGGAAGAAGTCCACAGGAACTCTGTAATAAAACTATGCTCCCCAATCGAGTTTGGGCTCGTTTGATTTGTCTTGACAAGTACTCTGAATGGAGATGAGGTCCAGAGTCTGATGATAGAGCCGGAAGAAGGCCACAGGAACTCTGCAATAAAACCATGCAACCCCATCAAGTCTGGGTTCGTTTAAAACTTACATAAGATAAGCAAGATCAGGTGCGTCGTATGCCTTAAATATAATAAAGTTGTCAACTTTATGTTAGAGCAAATGTTTGCTCAAATTTATACATTACACACGATATCTAAAAACAATGTATCGTTGATTGATGACTCTCATATTTTCACGGCTAACGAGCGCGCTCGTCCGACGTGTAGAAAAGTATTAACATTTTGTGTGATGACGGCGATTCAAAACTGTGGCTTTATCGTTTCAGATTCAGCGTTCCATTTGTTTTCAGTAACGCGTGTAATGGAAATCATGACTTGACGCAACGAAAGTATTTCGATTTGAAGTAAATTGATGCTCAATTTTTTGCTCTCGATCCTTTTTACTTCGTTGCCTTTGCTTGGTTGACATTAAACAATATGGCAGCGACTTATTTGAAATTGTTTAGTAAGTTCCGAAAAATATTTGCAAATATTTTTTGTAAAATATTAACTGTAGTAGTAGGTACCACGATCACTTTTTTGTCAAAGTATAAATATTCTTATTGTATAGACTGTTATTTTACTTATTATTCTTTTATGTATTAGTTATATTACATACCTACTCATTTATTATTAGTTGTGGCTAATAAAATATGTAGATAATATATTAAAAAAAAAACGAAACTCCTGTTACTACCGCAAAAGGGATAAGAAACAGAATATATTTGAATAAAATGTAAACTAGCACAATAAAACGGGGACAAAATTTTCGTAGCCTGGTGTGGCACAACTGGTTGGGCAATGCGGTTGGTCCATGATGGGTACGACGGGGTCTGTTGGCTTAATAAGGTGCCGAAAATCATAAGGAATAGTTTGTCATCTCTATCCGGTTTCCGAATACCAATATTATTTTAAGCTGCGATCCAATTTAGCATTTCAAAAGAATTATGCGGATAAACAAGCACGTTTTCTTATTGGTATCGAAGTTCAAAGCACGTGAGCGGAATGTGAAGAATAACAAACAGGGACAAACCTGAGGAAGACAAAACGTGATGACAATAACTAATATTCAATTTGCGAAATATCGACTTCAAATACGTTGAGTTTTGTGTTTGGTAACAATGTAGTCTTTTGTTTTGTTCTATACAGGGTGGAAAAACGGTGGTTGGATGCAAAATGCCCTAATGTTTGCCCTAATGGCAAATTTTGCTGAAAGGAAACATTCCTTTTTTTAAATAAGTTAAACAAATTCGGAGATGGAAGAGAATGGGCAAGAACCGAAAAATAACATCCTGTACTTTTATGATACCAATCAAAAGGATCAATATTATCTTCTAAATGACATAGTATCTTAAGTTATAGGCAGACCCAAGAAAGATAAAAAAATGTAGTTGAGTTTAAAAACTTTATTGTGCTGTACATACTTACATTATTTCTTTTTTACTATCTTTCTTGAGTCTGAAGCGAGTTGTTAAAAATCTTTGTTTTACTTATTTTAAAACACAAAGGAATGTTTCCTTTCAGTAAAATTTTCCATCATTAATATTTAGGGAACTTTTCCTCAAACTACCGTCCTTTTTTCCACCCTTATTGCATAACATGTTAGCGAATTGTCCATATCCAATATTAACGTAACTTGGAAATGTTCGATTGTTCTCCGTGTAACGTGAGCTCGAGCTCACATGTTAAGCGATTGTTATGACGTCAATTTGTTTAGAGTTGAACAGAACACTCCAAATTAGCTGATCGATGTGTCTTCTTCAGTTTTAATTGTATAAACTAGTGTGATTACAATGAAAAAAAAGGCCAGTTGTTTATGGTTTCGAGTTTTGCAAAGCACTTTGCATTTTTGCATAATATTTTTGTAGGCGTGCAATTCGTCAAACATTAAATATTAAAGCGCTACGCTTGATGCTCGCGTTTTAAAAGCTCATTTTACTTTCAAAACGAATTAATAGGCCTAAATTGTCGCTTCTTTGAAGATAATTGTTTCATCCGTCATTTAAACTGCGTCGGCCACACAGAAATGTTTACACATTTTTATGAAAATTCCGAAAATAAGTACACAGAATTTCATATACGTATAATTATTGGGTAGCGGTCGGGTAAAAAAAACTAGCCGTAATAAAATAGGTAAGTACCTACATGATCTCTCTTTTCTTGTAATTACGTACTAAAGTGTAAAAACTATTCGAAAATACTTAATTTATCATATTATTATCATTTGTTCATTTGATAAAAGTAGATTGTTTAAAATAAATTAGAAGACAAATTAATTCATCAGCCAACCTTATTAAACATAGGTAAGTACACATAAAATGTAGAATCACCAAATTCCAATGTTCAAACGTTGGCTTGTTTTACTTCATATTTTAAATTACGGAATTACCTACGACCACACCTAGGGTGTATTTTTCCCTTTTGAGCGAAGTACCTAAAATGCACGATGCCACTGCTGCGTAATACCTAAAACGCGAGATACCTGAAACTCGAAGTAAATGCACGATGCCTAAAAACTGAATTTGCCTGCAATGTACTTTGACAACAATGTTTAATGCCTAAGAATCGAAATGCCTAATGCAGCTTGCCTTGCCTTATGCAAGCGAGAATCAACATTGTTGTTTATAATGTGCTAGGAGAAATTGAACCTTAAGATAGTAAACCAATTTTTTGGCATATTGTACCTTGGTCAATATTGATATGACTGATTGATATAATTAAACAAGACAGGCATTTTGCTTCCTAGACATTTTAATGTTTAAGGTTTAAGGTTTTAACCTTAAGACATTAAAACTTTATAGGCATCCTGTATTTTAGACATTGACTTTAGGCATTTTGCTTCATAGGCATCGTGCATTTTAGGTACTTCGCTCGAAAGGGGTATTTTTTATATTTTGTTTATCCTTACTTGTCTTATCTGTAAACAATCTTTACCCAACTCTGTATTGAAAAAATCAATTATAAAATACAACATTATGGGTTTCCACACATAGATTTACGACAGAAATTACTAATTATTAGCGACAAACATAATTTTTAAATAACGATTTAGATTTAAAAAGTTGTTTACTATAGTTGTTTTGTATAAAACTAGATCAGTACTTAATTTTTAATATTCCTATAGGGCAGGCGTTATTCGTAGTTTCGTCCCATCAATATTTTCATTTCAGAGGCAACTCTAGAAAATTACTATATCGATTCTGTGTAAATGTTACTTTTTAATTAGTAGATTTGATTGCTTTGCCACTTTCTTTTATGAACCTAAATATTGATTTTGAATAAACAATACCATACAGATAAACCGACCTCTTCTTATTTCTTTCAGTAAAAGAGTTTTTTATATACTTACTTACCTAAAATTATTGACTTAAAAATCTTATAGGTATTGGAAAATCAATTTTGTGGGTGAAAAAACACGGTGATTAAACCTGATTGTAAAGTCTTTAAATGTTCAACTGAAATATGCATAACTTTGTATAAACGCGAAGTTAGAGTAGCTTAAAGTGTGGTGAAGCACTCTTGAGTGTCGCGAGATCTCTGTCGAGTAGTGGAGCGCTGATTCAGCATTGGTCTAGTCTAGCGATGCTCTTGAACTGTTCTACTTATAAACTACAGTTGACCTTTATGTGTGCCATGGTGATTGATTGGTGGACGGATGATCAGCAGTGGGTGTCGGCTGATATGATGATGATCTTTATTAGACATGGCTTCTGGAGTTTAGATTTTTTTATTGTTTCTAGTTGACATATCAGATCTAGTATGACCCAAAATTAATCATCATAATCCACGCTATTGACACATTTTTATCAGAATTTCTTGTTACCCACTTAAAATAATTGCTTTGAAAATGGCTTTCTATAGATGACTGGCGACCCGCCTTTGCTTCGCTTCGGTGTAGTATACATATTATTTAAACCTTCCTTTTGAATCGCTCTATCTATTAAAAAAACCGCATCAAATTCCGTTGCGTAGTTTTAAAGATCTAAGCATACATAGGGACAGATAGCGGGAAGCGACTTTGTTTTATACTATGTAGTGATGATAAATAACGTCGCGATCATGCGAGAGAAACCTTATTGAAAAAACGTGTGCAACAATGTCGTAACACAGAGGAACTCCCAAGGGGCAAATTTAACATCAGCCTCTGGTCTCGGATGTGAAAGTTAAGCAATGGTATCATTCCCCTTACTCTGCGAACCACTTCGGAATACTAATTCGTATTAGCCGACCTGAAACTCGTCGGAAAATAAAAGTCGACATCGCCCGCGGCGTATCACCAAAGATTTTTCATTCCTAATTAAAACTCTCGCAATCTGGCCAAATAGAATTGTCTCCCGACGGATTTCTTTTTCAATGAAGCCCAGGAGATCAATGGAGATTTGCTGCCTCTATTGGTGTGACCTGCTAATGAATGTTTTGGATGCTTTGACTTGGGGAAATGATCCGAGATGATCGTACTAACGTAACGCAAAAGTTTTTTGGTCAGTCATTTGAACGACAGGTACGTCTATAAATAAGTTTCAAGTAAGGACAAATAATCCATAATGCAAGCAAAAAATGTACTAGACGTTTATCAAAAACTTTAGCTCTATATAATATTGATATCATTGGTCAGTTAACTACAAAGTTCCACAGCGTTCAATTTATATATTTAATTTTGTGCATTCGACCTTTAACCTCACGGTCACGTGACATTTTACACAGCATAAAATAATTAAACCGCAGTTACGTTACGGCCATTTTTTATTCGCTATCACATTACAGCAAGCACAATATTGAGCCTCTCAAAATCGCTAAAGTCAATGCATATTTGGCCTGTGGCCAGCGGCGCCCATAAAAAGTTCATTAATCATACCTACCTGCGGCTAGGGTTACCATTTGAAAATTTGGAAAATCCTGACAAAAAGCCGGCCATTTTAATAAATGTCCGGACATTTTCACAGATCCTGACTCCATACATTTTGGGACTTCCTCTTTCAAACACTACAGCTATGTATGTTTTTAACTAGTGTTACACCGCCCAATTTTAAAAAGCCGGACTAAGTCCGGACAATAGCCTAAAAGTTCGGACATGTCCGGACTAATCCCAACGGATGGTAACCCTACCCGCGGCGGACAGCTTCCCTATAATTGATTACACATAGCTTGTATCTAGGTCTACTACTTGATCGTTTATTGTGACATTTTTACAAATTACACGTAGTGGTATGACTATTGAATTTATTCATTTGATGAATAAAATAGATTATAAGTGGAGTAGTGAGTGAAGGAGAAATGGAGGGTAGTGGGTACTTGTATATTGATTAAGTGGACTTTTTCCCAGTTGGGGGTTGGCGCATGGCAATATTGAAAAAGTTAAACTAAAGCATTATATCAAATTCAGTTTTTTAGAAAAATATTCACACTAATTGAAAAGACTTAACAAATTAGGACATTTACGGGTAATTCTTAAGTAAGCACAAGTTACTCAAAATGATGAGATAAATTACTGTCAGAACATTACAAAAACATCATTGTAATATTTTAAGAATATGGTGTATGTTTAAAACAAGTAGCCGTAAACAGTTAACAAGAACGTTGGAGAAGAACTGAAAGAGAAGCATCTCGTAAATTAAAAGTTTTAATTCTGCTAGACTACCTCGAGTCTCGACAGCTTAAGGATCGGTGTATATTATAACCATTTTATACTGACAGATTTTTATAAATGAGATCGATTATCAATTTTGTGTCTGTTTTACACCGAAAAACAATATCGGTTCATAAAATAATTCGGTATCAGTATCAGTGTTGAATTACCAACTGGAATCTGAAAAGGCGTAGGCAACTGACGATAATGAACAAAATCAGGCAGCTGATAGAGACATCCTTTCATTTCTCCCTTGCTGCCGACACACAAATATTTAAGACGGTGTTAATTAAATTCACCGTTGACACCGGCAAGCTATCATCGTGTTTTTGACGCAGTTTATAGAATAAGAGGCTAATCCATAATTTAATTAAAATTTTCGGTGAATGATAACATCATTAAGATGATTATCATTTCCTTTGGCAAAGTTCCAATTTCCTGAATGGAGTTCACTTTCATAACGCAACTGGGGTATGTTAATTAAATCCTACCTTGATCCTTTAAAATAAACAAAAGAAGGTTGTACAATAAAATTAAAAGAAATAAGTAGGTATTTTTTTATTGTGTACGTGTGTGTAAAGTGTTGAGATTCAGTTCACGTATCTCATACTGTGTTTACGATCCAACGCAGATACTTACTGAAAATATCGAACCGCATTTATACGGGAGCTGTTTAGCCTATTAATAGCAAGCTGCTGCTGCTGCGGAAGTTACCGGATATTGTGATTTTATCAACGTACAGACATAATGCTTCGCTAAAAAGCTATGTCAATATTTTCCCAAATAATAACTGTTGCTGATATATTTTTAATAACTTTCTTTATTAAGGCGGTTGTATGACCGAAAGTGGCGCCCTCAGAAGTTTTTATTTAATAAGTTATTAATAGAAAAAGATTTTAATAATGTTTATCGTGGAGATTTTAGGTCTAGTATTTTTAGAAGGTATCACTACATGCCGTCGTAGGCATCGTAGAAGTAGATAGCAAATGTGTCAAAAACGGCCACTTTTAGCAGTTTTGCTATCTACTTCTAGCAGTGACTATGAGGGAATGTAGCGATACCGTCTAAAAATACTAGACTGAGGGCCCTGAAATCTCCACGATAAACATTTTTAAAATTGTGTATTAGATTTATAATATTAAATATAATTCACCGGGGCGCCACTTTCTCTCAGGGTACCACCTTAACAAATCTTATTACAATAAGTATAGACGCATGGGCGTATCGAGGGGGGGGGGGCAAGGAGGGGCAGCTGCCCCCCTAGATTTTGTTTACCTCCAACTTACTATCAATTTTTATCAATAAAAGTTCTTATTTGCCATACAATATATTTGATTTACAATAAATTTGCCCCCCCCCCCCTGGGGGCGATACAATAGATTTTCCCCCCCTGGCCTAGAACCTGCGTACGCCCATGTATAGACGTACGAATAAAGAAGATTATTTTGTACATTTTAATCAAAATCTATTTAAACTAGTGGCTCTGTGAGCTGTAGACCTCGCGTTTGTGACATTTTTTTTTTTCGAAAAGGCTGAAATGTTTTTTTTAACGAAAAACTGAATTCACAAAAAAAAAATATTAGGGAAATTTCAATAGAATCCGTTGGGAAATGTGATCTGTATACCCTTAGCACGAACAGCTATCGAAAAAAATAACTCGCGTAAAATCATTCGATAGTTAAATTTTGTATTGGAAATTTGTACAACGCCATCTATCGCCGATAAGCGAAATGAAATTTTCCATAGAGAATTGTCTATCGAGTAATTTTACGTGCGTTTTTTTTCTCGATAGCTGTTCGTGCTAAGGGTACTGTAGAGGAAAACAGACGGACAGCCGGACAGACATAATATCGAAAGCATTTTTCTCAAGCTAAAGCGGAGCTACGGAGATGCTTCGCTCGCGCTCGCTCGGGTGTCTGCGAGATGCAAATATAGAGATGAGATATTTTAGGTAAAGTAAGTAGGATTGCGTTGAGTTTGAACTTTGAAACCGTTAAAACAGCGAGGCACAATCATATTCTGGTACTAAGACTACAGACTAACAACATACGTAAATAGGCCAACGGGTTAACGAATAAATCTCCGTAACATAACATTAATGTCTACCATTTATCTAGTTGTTGCTCTGCTTGTTGAATGCGCAAATTTATACCAGTAGTTTTAATTAAAGTACTGCAGATTTAATTCTGTTCTTTTTCGTTATTTTGTAATTTTACTGATGATTTATTTAAAATGTGGCCTTTTTATGTGTTTTTTGAAAAGTATGTGAGTTAATTGTAATGATACTTGTGTTTTCTTGTATAATATGTATTATTAGTGTTTTACTAATTGTGCAAAAGAAAATACTTTCATTATTTTTAAAATACTAAAGCATACCTATACGGCAGTGGTAAGTTGTTCTATTGAAATTAAATGAAACATTGAGATTTATTCGGTTTTTGGGTTCGGTTTTTTTTGGAAGCGCTCATGGCGGAACTTGACAGACTGATTGTACTCGATCACGTTTGTTAAGCAACGCTCAGTCCGGCCAGATGTCGGATGGGTGACCGTTAAGTGGCATTACAACTGAGCGCTTCCGTGCTTCGGAGGGCACGTTAAACCGTCGGTCCCGGCTGTTGTCATCTGATAATAGTCGTTACGCCAAGTTAGAGGCCTTACAGGAGGCTTGATAAACACTAACCTACCAGAGGTGGCCACTATTCCTCATTGGATAATAAGAAGAATTCGGTTTTTGGAGAAAACCTATAGTTTACGATTTGAGCTTCCATTTCCATGTGTATTTAATAGGCAAATTATAATTTGAATGACTTGATCCTACGCATAGGATCAAGTCATTCAAATAAGATATTTTGCATGCCCATTTATAGCATTTAGATTTAAATATTGGACCATCGAATAGTATTTACCTAATTGAGAGTAGAGATTTTCCCAAATTAGCATATTCCCAGAGTTAAAATCTCTACAAACCTAAGCAAATCAGGGTTGTCTTTATAACTGTCACTTAATATGTATTTGTCCAGTCTACTATTGACATGGGTTTTCATTAAAAGCACGTTTGTGTTGGCAACTTTCAAAAATGGCTTGTACAGCGTAATGGAGTGGTCGGGGCTTGGTCGACCCGTCCAAACTTTTGTTCAAAGGGCTCTCTCTCACAATAGCGCATTAGGCCGCTTTGATCCCGACAACTAATTTGAGGGCTTTTTGATTGATTTATGAAGTAACACTCCAAATGTTGCGTTCGGTGTGACAACCTTACACACAAGTTTCTAATTTTTTGTTATAATTTCAAATTGATTTGGGCACTTGCTTTCTTACTCTTATATGCAGCAATGCTAACGAAATACGTAGCAGAACTATTACTTAAATGCGTTAGATGATAATATATCATCACTTGTACGGCTTAATAAGTTAACTGAGGCGTTTCAAAAATTATACGTCAATTAATATATTTCATTTATGATGAATGAAAAAAAAAATGTACGCTGTTTATAATCAAATGAGCTCATTGAGCTAATGCTGAGGTTAAACAGTACCTAAGAAGTATTATTTATGAATAGATTTCCGTATGAGATTGTGTTTAATACATAACTGCGTGATGAAGTACCTATTCAAATAATTTTCATTTAACTCAATAATAAGTAAATCCTGCATTAAAATTACAGATGAAATGTTTATTGAAGGCTCTTGAAAATGTTGCAAGCAATGTTATTTGAAGTTGAAAGGCATTTTGAATGTGTTCATAAAGTTATGTCTGAATCTATTAAGTCTTAGAGCATTATGTGGAGTTTTGTCAATTGAACAACGGTTCGACGATTTTATAGACGTTTCATCGCCTTACACAAGTATTGAGATTCGGATACATTATTCGGTTGCCAGAAGTCATTAAAAGCATTGATGTAGGAGTTAATTGTGGCCTTAGAACTTGTTGTTGTGGATGTTATGAAAAATTTACAAGGCTCCAAAGGCTCCAACTGTATTGAAAATTGAAGGTTATATCGCGTGATATGGCATTTTATCGATACTCAACTATCAAAATCCATTGTCTTTTGACAGTTAAAAGTGATAAATCGCTATATCATATCGCGTTCGGGGGTCATGCTTTTTAGTTTGTTTTTGGCAGGGCAGATATTTTTTAATTATTTCTTTGTATTTCCGGCGGTGTTTCTCGTTTTTGCCACTGTATTGGTATTGGTAATGTGTTTAATTAATCTGTTTGGCGGTGTTTTATGTTTCGGCACCACTGACACGGTGTTTGTATTATCGGAGAACCTTTCCATTGCCTATCTATTCAGAATTCAGGTAGAGCGATATCATCTATTCAAGTGAAGGTCCCAAATATCTAGAGTGCTATTAAGTAAATTGTCAATTTGGCTCGCACTAACATTGAATATAACGTCCGTTAAATACTGTTATGGCTATCGATAGAGACGTTAGCCAAACTAAATGGTTTTTGTATCCTAAAACAATATTGTGAGTGTGGAATAACTCGCTTTATAGAGCGATCGTTTATCGATTTGCGAGAGAGAGATTGGACTATCTGTTATAGGTATAGACACAGAATAATTTATAGTAGTAAAGGTCTCTACTAGTACTGTTGCAAATTTTAGTAAAGGTCTCTACTAGTACTGTTGCATTACGCACGTGTTGAAGTTCGCACCATATCAGAAGACTTACTGCTGTTCACACATAATAGAGGGAAATGAACCATGAAAATAGTATCAGCTCGTTGAGCTCGTAAAATGCGTAAATCTCCGGGGCTGTGTGGCTATGTCTCAGGTCCCAACCAGTTGTATTTTCACCGCTGAATCGTTAAATGCACCCTCCGGAGGCGTTCTAAAATAGTGACGGCTTCGTCAGGAATAAATAAATCGACGTTGTTGTATTATTTATTTTTCTAAGGTGATGACCATTTGATTTTGATGCAATAAAAGTATAGAATACTTTTATAATAATAATATAAATGCGAAAGTGTGTGTGATGTGTGTGTGTGTTTGTTACCGCTTCACGCCTAAACGCTGGACGAATTTGGATGAAATTTTGTTGGTGGATAGATTACGACCTGGATTAGGCAAAAAAAATCAATGTTTATAGAGCTAAGTAAAATCTTTATTGGCCAAAACAATTTTTACAAAACTAAGTGAAGCACTAGGACTAGGACCCATATAAACCCCTCTCAACGATATAAGCTATCTTGAGATCGGGCCTAAGTAATGTTGTAAGTTTTGATGTAGAGGTTATCTCTGAAAGTACTCGTACGATTCCATAAATTCTTCGTCATTTGAAGGCTACAATCTACAATACGTATTTAATAAATTATAGTTGCTTTAGTGACATAGACTATATGGCACATAGGAAGTGCAATTTCACGTGGACGAAGTCGCAGGCGGCAGCTAATAACTGATAAATCTCTAAAGCAGTTTCAAAGAGTTTTATGTGTAAGTGTGTTTTTTAAAATTATTTCTTTACTCGCACAAATTGTTTCACGGATATTTCAGATATACCCTTCAGCGACGCTTGCCAATTATTAATGTTGATATTAAGTACAACGAATTCAGTTGGATGATTAATGAGGGTTCTCAGTTGAATGATATTAGTTACAAAATTGATATATCAAGCGAGCATGGGGAATTCAACTGTAAATATTTTAACCAATGTTATTTTTTGACTAATTGAAGGTAGGTAATTAGCGTTCTGGGTATTGCGTGGTGGGTAAAGTTTAATGTTGCGGAAGATTTTAATTTGATGTAATTGAAGACATATTGTCTAGAGAAGACAATATGATACTAAATTAAACGTATAGGCATCGTATAGGTATCTAATAACGCTCATATATAGTCAACATTAAAAAATCAATTAAAAATATCCAATAGTTTAGTCACAGGAAATAATTTCAGTTTGTATTCAGTACAATTTGTTTTCGTGCTATTTAATTTAAATTTTATAGGTACTTAGTTTAAAAAAACTCCTATGAACTAGTGTCACCAATTATATTCATTTATTGTCGCATTGTCTTCTCCACATTGTATACAAAGATTGTTTTCAGCAAAAGAAATACGCAGTTTCAAAACGATTTAATCATCATTCAAAACGATTAATGCATAATCTTTGTTTTAAGTAAATACGCATAATTCATCAGTTCCTCAGTTTAACACCTAAAAGTAAGTAAGTAAGTAGGAACTAAGTAGTTCCCTGCCTAAAAATTAAAGAGCAAGAAAAGATGGTTCTAAAAGCCCATTGGTTCTCAACACCCTTCTATAAACCTTTCACTTTCGTCCGTTACCGATAGAGAATAACGAAGTCGTATATGAAACGCCAGAGATATTTGCGCCATGGCATTTAGACGGTTCACCATTCAATCTCGAACCGTATAGGAATTGAGTAGAATAGGTACAGTATGCGATCTCAGGATTGCTCTCTCAACGCTCCAAAGTAAACTGAAGCGGGGTCTTAATGCATTCGAAACCGAGGGTTCGAATGAATTGAACGATCGTTCATTCCACATGATCTTAGATTAAGGCAGTTTGGATCATGGTTTGAAATTAACCTAAAGGGAGAGAACCTTCAGTTTTATTCAATATTTTTTTACCAGGGTATTAAACCAACGTTATACTTGAATGGACCTTAATTACTCAGAATACCCCTAAGGGACAAAATAGTTAAAGGCTAAGTTTAAAACTATGTGCCGAGAGCCGATAACGACGTTGCTATTAGTTTCGGTAATTTTGTATTTAAAACTTACATAAATTATAGCTTGACCAAGCAGGGATTACTTTGTACAATAGTTATACTCTAAACATTATATTACATTACAAGACAGTATGTAATGTAGGCCATTATACAGTCTTGAGTATGTAGGTACTAATATATCTATTCTATGTCTGTATTGAAATCACAGTATTATAAAGATAGTAGTGTTGAAATATAGAATCGTAGTACCAGACATACTTTAGAAACACCTACGATGAAAAAATGTAATCATGGTTTTGCATTTCATTGGCCGTGATAGCGCAAAAAAGATAAAAGTTGTAGCCAATAAAAATGTGATTCCAAGCCCGGCAGTGACAGCAATAAAAAATATAGTTTTGAATTTATATTGTAAAGTACATTTGCTTACGAAAGGGTTGAGGTCAAAACAATGTGAATCAAATACTCTATCTTTTTAATAGCAGCCAAGTTGTTGTCTGATAAGCCAATATAAAGTAGACTGTAATCTACTAATGTATGCTCCTCGTTTGATTACTAGCCATTCACGACTTGAACCAGTCAGTTACTTAAACCATTACTTCAGTGATGGTCGAATAGAACAACATTACTTGAACCTGCCTCTGACCGACGACACACGACATTATATCGCGTGATATAGCGTTTTATCGACACCCAACTGTCCAATTCCATTGTCTTTGATCAGTTAACCGTGATAAAATTATCATAACGTGTTTCGGTGGTCGTGCTAGGGGGGCAGGTATAGCACTGAACAAACATCAATTTCATTAAACAATCTTTATTAACAGTCAAAGTGGTCTATAAACTCACCGCAAACGTACCAATCAAAAACGGTTAGTGTTGATTAATCATTTTTAACTCTTGCATAATTAAATTTTGTGGTTGTGATATAAATGGCACAGTCAAAGATAGATTAATGACGTTATTATCTGAATTAATTTACTTGCATTACGAAGCGTAAAATAACATTGTCAGGGCATTAAGATATTTGCTCGACGACTTAGCATTGTCAGTAATGAAGTACTATTAGCGAACACAATACCGACGATATTAATAGCGAAATTAGTTATCTTTTGTCGGTGGAATGGACCGAAGATGTTTTGGAGTGTGGTTGATAATCTTACTCTAGTGAGGTCCTAATACATGTTGGTAGAAATGGTGGATTCGGACAACTTAAGGAAGTAATTTGTTTCGGGGTAAAGTGTATTACGTTTTTATGTTAAGGATAAAAATAAAACATCTAACATCAATCCAATTTTTTTATGAGGTAGTAAGTAAGTTTGACATTAGCTTACCATGATATCCTGTAAAAAAAATAAGAACAACGATGATGACATGCATTGAGTTTATGATAATCTCCGATCTCTCGATGGAACATCGAAGACTTGATTTAGGTACCTATGTACAGAATTGTTATGAAAAATAAAATATTACCCATAAATTGAAAATGTATCTATGTTTATTAAAAGAAAAACAGCTACTTATGGGTTTCTTACGGTAGCAACCCAACTTTTTTAAATATAAGTACGTCACTTCCTAAGCGTAGAGATGGAATATAATACATTTTTCAACGTGTAGGCCACAAGCTTATTTATAACTTTTTCAGTGACAATTAAAAGAGGGGGATATTTTTTGTACTAGTTTGAATAAGTAAAGTCAGACATCAGAATTCAAATATTTCTAGATCGTTGAGCACCCGGCGCCTGATGGGAGTGTTTAGCTGGTCGCCGCCGGAGGGGGCTGCCGAGCCGACGCTTTGCCGATTTACCTCGTTTATTGAACTGGTCCGTTTTATATTCTCCCTCCAACACTCAATCTTTGATATCCGGAATCGTTTATGTTATTGGCGCAATCCCGAAACTTCAAAGGCGTTCAGCCATTTCTATGTAGGATGCGCGTTATCTCATGTCTTCAATTGTCTCTCTACTGAGCTCTCGTCAAGAAGATTTATTTGTTCTCAACTTTTGTTTGTATAAATCAAAACAACATATCGGAAGCTTTTCGCAATTCAGACAGCTTTCGAAGTTTATTCAGCAAAAAGTATAGCAAATATTTTCGTGTGTAAGAATAGCTATGCAATACAATAGCATCTTGACGGTTCACATCAATAGGGAAGTCTGTGTGCCGTAATATTCTACAAAGCGAGTCAAATTCAGAGAAATACGGCATTATCCGACGACGAAACCTTTTACGAGCGTCAGCATTGCGTGGCCGCATAAATTGAAAGGAGATCAACCAATACAACCAATTTGTATTCGGTGCATTAACGAGGCCACGAATTTGATTCTCTAAACCAGGGATGCACAGACTGCGGCCCGCGGGCCACATGTGGCCCGTCGGCAATATGCCAGTGGCCCGCCAGAAATAATTATTCCCTCATACATTTGAAAAACAAATTTTTTTTGGCTTGTTTTATGTTTTTAATTTGTGCTGGTGGCCCGTCATTAGTTCATCATTTGCCCAAGTGGCACATGGTCTCAATAAGTCTGTGCATCCCTGCTCTAAACGCTTAATATTCCCCTAGGTATATGAAATATACACAAGTATTTAGATTTTTCGAGTTCAGTCAATGTCATGAATATGTATTCTAAAAAATTCAATGTAAATGCAAGCTTATACTCTATAGTTACACGACACCGGGTAACTTTTAATTAGTTGAGAGAGAGAGAGGTCTTATAGTTCTTCCGGTTTTAGGTTTACCGACCAATTTTATCAGCATTAAGAAACTAATGTGTTTTTAGGGAGAAAATTGGTAGGTTACCCATTATGTGACAGTAGTCGTTTTACCTTAGGATACTCGAATCGAAGCGACCAAACTTAGAACATGCACAGAATAGGTCTGTGGATTTAAGTATCCCGTGTGTCAGGATACCTTAGGAGGAAGATGCTTACAAGAGATAAGTATCTAGGTAGTAACTCCGCACTTGCACGTATTATCGAATTCATAGTACCTGACTACAGTTACTGTCATTCTCCGATCGAATTCGCGAAAGGTGCTGACCCACTGCAGCTTGCCGTTTACAGTACGAAGCATATAGGTATCTTGAATTTTTTTGGACGGAGTGGGGATAAGTTCACGCATGTGCTCTTGTAAGCGACCAATAGCGCGCGCCCCTCTCCCGCCGCCCGCGCCCCTAACGCTACGCATGCCCAAAATACGCGTTCCGCGCAATCCCCACCCGTTTTCAAGATATTTGCCTCGTACTCAGTGCTCGTACTGTACCGCGACGGCGGCGACCTTAGAGCAACACGGCTTCCTATGGAAGAAGCCGGCGTTGCTCGAAGGCGGCGACTATACAAATTTTCATTTGGACACAAGCCACGGCCCACGTCTAAGCATGTTTACGAATCGTAATTGTAACCCACCTATATGGTCCGTGTCCCTCGATGAATCGATGTAAGACCCAACATATATTATGCGTTTCGTAGGCCAATATTGGTGACTATAGTTAGGCTATAATTTAATGGGCAAATGGATGCTTTACTTCACATCAGGCGCCGCAACTAAACGCCTGCCACCCATGCAGAAGAAATCCGTTTGTGAGACTGAATCTGTATGACGGAAAAAATCCTTTGGAGTTAAAAATATATGATGTGCAATGTCTTTATACGAGTATCTCAAATATTAACACATTTATCACAATTATCACATTTGATTTATAGGACCAAAGTTGTGCGATGTCTACATCTAGTCCTAACTTTAAAAATTCTAAAAAAATTAGTAGGTAACCTACCCACTTATATAGATCGTTTCAAAATATACTTTAGCTGTGAAAGGGATAAAGTAACAAAAAGATCTAACTATGTATATAGGTATTTGTAACCGATAAACCGTCTCTAGAAAAGTGCAGCGCTTGCCAACAAAGCGCAGTCTTGTTTATATTTAAAGCTCGGTAAGTTAACGCTTGTTAGAATAAATTACTAGCCCAGGGTTGCTTCTCAAAGGCTGGCCACGTAAGTTAGCACACGAGGCCGACAGCGTCCGGCGGCGGGCGCTCACATTTCCCTGGAAACCAACTTTCCCGGACACACGGGATAAAACAGTTCCTGCGATAGTGCTTGCTATTTTTAGCTAAGTACATTGAATTGAACTGCTGCTAATAATATGACTAATACTGAATTTTGTATGCCAGAAACACAGTACAGCACAGTCGGCCCTACCAGGAGTTGATGCAAACTGTTTATGTTACCGTAAACGATCGGATATACTGCTGACATTCATTGCGAGTGAAAGAGAGAAAATAATAGTTTACGGTAACGTAATTAGTCTCCATCGACTCATGGTAAGGCCACTGGTACTTTAATACCATAACTAGTTAGTTTACAAAAGGGAAGCAACAAATTTTATTCTCAGAAAGAATTAATTTACCGGTATCTATTATTATAGTGTGTAAATCAAAAACTGAGTATCCCTAAAACAGTTGTAGGTAACTTTGATATTTAATGAAGGCACAAACTTATCTAAATTATTACATCACCTAATTCTCCGTTTATCTTTTGGAGCAGGAAGCTAAAATATTTTTATCGCAGAGCAAAGATCTATTCACGTCCCTTATTTTGGCAATAAAATTTAATTTGCTTACTGCGAAACACAAGAAAACGTTTATTACGCAACGTGCTTTTGAAAATTGTTTATTTTTATTTTTTAAAGATTCCGATTTATAAACAGTATTTTTAAAATACAAATAATGTTAGGTATTGTTATTTTTATTGGGGAGCTCGGTGGCGCAGTGGTTTAGCGCCTGGCCCAGCGATTGCGGAGGTTAAGCAACGTTCGCAAGGGTCGGTCATGGGATGGGTGACCAATTTTTTTTATCTCGAGCTCGTCCGTGCTTCGGAAGGCACGTTAAGCCGTTGGTCCCGGCTGCATTTGCAGTCGTTAACACCCACCAATCCGCATTGGGCCCGCGTGGTGGGTTATGGCCCATCCTCCTTACCACCCTTAAGGAAGGCATGTGCCCCAGCAGTGGGGACATCAAAAATGGCTGATGGACATTGTTATTTTTATAAGGATTTTTGGCCAGTTACAACATGTTTAAAAAAATGTGAATATATAAAAAATATCTTCCCTGCTAGGCACACACAATACATAATAATAATGCATCTGTTGACTGGTATAGGAACTATCTATTTTTTTGTTTGTTTTTGAATTTCTAAAAAAGTGTGTTATATTGAGACATCGTTTTATTTTTCCTGTAATCTTTACAAAAACTACTACTATGTGATAGTAGTTTTTGTAAAGATTACAGGAAAAAATTCAGATTATTTCAGATTTTTCTCTTTGCAAACTTCGGAGATAAGGGGGGGGGGAACGGTATTTTTTTTTACATTTTTCATCATAAGTCAAAAACTATGCGGCCTAAAAAAAAGAAAAAAATGATTTAAAATGTGCAAACAGCACTCTTTCATATGACACCCCACATGCCGTAGTCGCCCCACTTAAAATTTTTAAGACCCCTTTCCAGTCCCTGTTGTAAAAAAACTATTTATTTTTTTATTTCTTTCTTATTTGCAAAATAGTTGGACAAACGTCATCTTAACTATTCCAAATTTCAAGTTGATACCATTATTAGTTCTCGAGATATCTAGCTATGACAGACAGACAGACAGACTGAGTTACACCATAAGGGTTCCTTTTTACCATTTTGGTACGGAACCCTAAAAACAGATTTTATTGTTAATCGTATATTTACTTCGGTTAGCAAGCATTTGAAAATTCTGACAATGCTACTGGAGGGTCTTTTCTCCCTTCACATAGAGAAAAACCCGACGACAAAGTTTTATCCTAGCAACCGTAAAAACGTCAAGTATATGCGAACGTGGGATGGGAACGTATCATATACTTAGTTTGATAAAATATAAAAATACTTATTGGTATTAGATTAAAAAAAATTCAGGCGAACGAATACGCTGTGAAATGGGCATAAAAATAAAATACAAAACAGAATGAAAACATCGGCAGAATAACATGAATCTTGATATTATGGCTACTCGAGTTTCGTAAAACGTTTTATCTCGTCAACATGGCAAGTCATTAAAAACGCATAAATTTAGATGTTACCTTGAAATCCACTTCAAATCAAAAGAAAAAAAAAACATGAGAAATCTTTTGAACTTACAAAGATATGGTTAGCGAAACATTATTTTACCTAGTCTTATCTTTCGATATAGTGGTCGGCGTACGAGCTCGAAATCAATTGAAAACCGCAAATTAATGTACAGACAGCATAGCCGTTTGGTACACGTATACTTGAGGTCAAAACAATATCTAGGACCCGCAGTTCTTAAAAATTCTTCCCTCTCGTAAGGGAAGTTATGGTGTCATATTTTTTTTGTATGTGAAAAAAAAAGGTTTTTGTTCTTAAACCTACCGTGTGTGGAATCCAATTAAAGGGCTTTCTGAGCCGGTTCTAAAATTTTTTTTTTTAAACCATCCAAGTTTGGGCTCCTCTAGTCCAGATACGATAAGGTTGAATTATTTTTCATAAAAATATACCTACTTCAAATGATATGTAATATTCTCATATCTATACTCAAAAAATCTATTTTGAAAATATTGAAATTTAGTATTTTATTTTTATTTTTCATGATAACAAAGCTTTTAGAAATTGATTATGTATGATTATTTTTTTTTGTCCTCAAACCTATCGTGTGTGATATCGAATAAAAGGCTTTCTGAGCCGTTTCTAAAAATATATCTCATAATTACATTTTAGCACTTGTTTTAAATAAAACCAAAAATCTATTTCCAAAAATCCCATACAAACATTGTTTGGGCAAAAATAAAACTTAAAAATACTAAATGTATTGGGGTAAGATTAAAGATAAAAAAAAATCGCTAATAGAATGTAACGCTAAACTTTGCATATGTATTTTGCTAAAATTAATGTAACCACATCGGATCTGAAGGAGTCCAATCTTGGTATGTTTTGAAAATGTTTTTTGGTTTAAATTAAAACAAGTGGCTGAAATATATTAACGTTTTCTTGTTAGAACCGACTCAGAAAATCCTTTTATTCGAATATTACACATGATAGGTTTTAGAACCAAATTTTTTTTCCCCCATTAAGTATACAAAAGAAAAGATGACACCATAACTCCTCTCCTAAGGGAAAAAAAATTAAGAACTGCAGGTAGGGTTACCAGATCTAATAATGAGATTTCCCGGACTTTTCAGTAAATTTCCTGACACTTTGTACACCTTACATCTAGGTACATTCTTAATTTATTTGACGTTTGATATTTTTTCTTACCAAAATGATTAACAAATTATATGTTTTCTTACTTTTTGGGATTTCTAAAGTCCCTGACAACTACAGTTTTTCCATGTTTTCCTGACGGATGCCTTAAATTCTTGACATGTCAGGAAAATTCCTGTCATCCGGTAACCCCTAACTGCGGGTCTAAAATATTGTTTTGACCTGTATACGTGTACAGACAGTCAGCAATGAAAGTCGGTTAACGCTTTGGTACTTTGTCATAGTAATATTTTTAACAGGTGGCTCGCGATTTAAAACACTAGTCAAAGAAGACTAGTGACTATGACAAAGTACTAAAGTGGTAAACAACTTTCGTTGCTGACTGTACCAAACGGGCTGTACATCGATTTGCGGTTTTCTTTGCGTATACCTAGCACTAATAGGAAAGTTTACTATCGCTTTTGCCAATGTGACTTTGGCTGACGATCTGAAAATTCTAGATTACTACGAATAGTCTCATAATATAAACTATGGTAATTACTATCTTCTCTCCCCTTATAACTTTCAATAAACACCTACCAGTCTACAGTTAATCTTACGTATAACTTGTGTCATTTATTTAGAGCATGTATTTAAACATAGTGGGTGTCAATTAATGTATTTTTTCCCGCAATTTTTAAACCATTAACGTCTAGTCTAGACAAACTAAATTCACGAGATATTTGCGGACATTAGGTTGTTTGACGTCATCACCATAATTTACTATTCTTAGACACATTTATTTTACTCTTGATATTATGTTTAAAATTAAATAGTTAAATTGGGTTATCCATTTGTATTTATAGTTGAAGTGCTTTTTTTAAACACCATTGATTAAAACTAATGGAATAAAGATAAGTGATTGGGTTAATGTTATTTTTTTATAATAATAATGGTTTTAGTCGTGTCGCGTATAGCAGACAGTAGGTACAATAACAGTATCATTAATACTCAAAAGTGTCAATTGCGTCTAATCACATAAAGGCAGCACCCCAGAAAATGGGCAATAGCGTTTTTCCTACATAAAAGCATATACAACTCACCTGTCAAGCGAATATTGTAACTCTCTCCCACGGGAGTTATACAGGGTGGAATCGAATTGATTGGCAATCTTTTAAACTAAATCTAACCGCGTAAAATCGAATCTCCGGCCTCATTCTTGCCACCTCGGGGCAACAGGGGATTTCTTTTTCATTGTTCTTAAGTTATCTAGATTCTTTTCTTCTCTAGATTTGTGCTTGGTCTTCACCTCACCTGATGTTAACGTTAAGTAAAGATAAGGCCGCCCTACCCGGAATCTTCATCACTGAGGAACTGGCTATCGTACCTCTAAAGCTAGGGTTTCCTAGGAGGACGGTGCCGTCATATTACGGCCGTAATTTAGCGGCGTAGAACGTGTCTATGAAAACAATATGGCGCGCCGTAGTGTTTACATAGAAAACGTAATATGACGGCACCGTCATCCTAGGAAACCCTAGCTTAATTGCCGGAACACAACAATTTTCAAATTGTTGTTATGGCGTCAGACTTAAGTAAGATGGTGGTAGCTAGCCAGGCGGACTTGAAACTGAGTACAAACTGTACCCCTCCTGGGAATCGAACCCGGGACCCCTGCGTCTTACACGGGTGGGCGAACCACTAGCTGTTAGGTTTAAAAGATTAAAAATGTCTTCGATTTTACCCTGTATAATGGGTTGTTATGATGATGTGATGATACAATGTATGAAAATATTAGTTAGGTACTTACATGAAACCAACGAGCATTCGTTGCTAAATACCATTCATTATATCCTGTGTATTGACTTGAACATTGATCACTGCTATCGCTATCGGCAATCAACAGCGTCCATATTGTTCGATACAAACAATACGTATAGTATAGGATCTATACCAACATTACCAACCCACTATTACGTACGGTATGGTCACACCGTAATTAAACTGTGTTATTTATATCGCTCATAGCACCAGCGTATCGGATACAAACAAACTAAATGAGATGGGTAGGAAATTTTGTTGAAGCGAGCTTCACTTTGCTATAATTTATTATTGCTTTATTAAAGTTTTGTCGAGCGCTATCGTGTGCAGGTGTTGTACCAAAAAGCTTAACTTATTTGTACGAATCCACTAGGTGCCTATATCGAGAAAACTATGGGATAGAATGGAGGGTTGCCTCGTAACTTGCATTATTGATTAGATACTTTACTTTGTACCTTGCCGAAAACACTCCTGAAATGTATGGTAATTTGTTAATATGAAATATTCTATGTATATAAGAAGAATAAGGAAATGTTTATATACAGTAGCGACAGCGTGTATATACGTGCATTTAAAAGGGTTTCAAGTTTTAAAAGACGAGAGACAGCTCGTTAATTTTACTTTAACTTACAATTTTCTAGAATTATCCGTAAATAAACTTAATCTGAGTAAAATGTTCTAATACTTACTCTGCCAGTTAATATTAAGCTAAGAAGAAGAGATTTAAATTTAATTTATCCTTTGGTTAAACTTTATTTACGTCCCGCCTATGCTGAGCTTCATTAAAACTTGAAAAGGTTTATTGACATAATTTTAACGAGCTATTCGTGTCAACAGAAAACTTTTTATGGAACTGTTTTACTTGCGAATTTCATGCTTTTCAGAAATAATTAATTAGATAAATAGAAATAATAGATAAAGTGGCGAATAATACATACTAGCTATATGAGTCAGCCAGAATAATTTTTTCACACTTATGCAAAGGCTATGACATAGCGAGCTACTATGTCTAACTTCCGTCGAAAATTATCATAATAGCGGGTAGCGTTATGTACACTACGCTGTGCGGTCATGATTAATAACTGTTCGGTGAAATGCAATGTACTACCTAATGTAATACCTACCACACCGCACATCATTATCTTGGCGCGTCACAGCGTGTCATCGAGGCTATGTTGTGGTTTAAAACTAACAATAATAGCCGATGCCAATTAACCCTCTATTGATAAGTAACAATTTCGAAAATTAAAAATAAATAATTGTTATTGTTAAAAATGCAATTCTAAGACCAGCTATTTAGCAAATTTGTTACTGCTGGCTAAGTAGTCTGTATATTATACAATGTTAGGTACCACAGCATTTGCATACTCAAAACTTGATCTATATTTGGGTTTTGAAAATTGTAAAAATTTTACCAAAAAAACAAAATACAGTGTACAAAACAACAACAAAACTAACATGTTATTACCATAAAAAGTTTGATATTCTACCTTTTTCCTGCTGTACAAATCATTGATTAAGAACCTATTTTATATCCAGTAGATACTATACATCGTTGATAACAGTATCAAATTCTTGACAAAGACTTCTCAGAAAATAGTTCGTTTAAATACCGGGTGTAACAGACCCTTAACGAAGCCAAGGTCTACGTATTCTGCCCTTCATCCAGGACCATTTCTGTTCAAAATTATTGCTGGGAAACGATTTTAATTTTTGGTGTTAAAAACTGGCCAAGTGCGTGTCGGGCCACGCGCAGTAGTTTCCGTAGTTACCTTATGGTAACTACGGAAACTATCATTTTTCATCTGAAAAAGTAACTTTGTTTTTTATAGTGTTTGTATAAATGACAATGTTATATTTGCGGTTTTGGAAAATGTGCTATATCTCTAAAACTACGAAATATATCTTGATTAAACTAATTTTCGTTGAAAGTGTTTAAAAGATCTACATCATAATTTTTTTTAGATTTTTCACTCTCTCATTTTAAAAGTTAGAGGGGGGGACACACATTTTACCACTTTGAAAGTCTATATGCCATCTGGGGATAGGCACTTCCTAGTTATTATCCTTTGTTCTTCTGTGTTAGTTCTCCGTAATAGTGATCAAAGTTTTTTTTCAGTAAATTTTCTTTTTATCATAACAATTTTTCTTTTACTTTTTTTAAAAGCGAATCATATTTAAGTAGCATTAACCATTCGATTAATGAAGGTTAATAGGCTTAAAGATCAAAATGTTCACAATATTTTTATAGCTAGGTAATCCAGTAGGAAGGATACAGAACACAAGAAACAGTATTGAAATATATGCTATTTCTACAAGGAAACGACAGTAAACGATGTTTGCCTAATGTATCGCATTTACTTACGCGAAATGCCGACTCCACGTACAAAACGAGTCAAGAATTTAAGACTCTCTTCAACGGGACTACCCAATTTGCATCATTTAGATATCTTTCGCAATAAAAATAATGAACACAATAAAGGGAACCTTCCTCCTTTGACAGATAAAAATAAAATAAAAAGGGACGTAAAAATAATTAAGAGGTTTTTCGACACAAAAAATATACACAGTGTGTTTGGTAGGAAGGTATATATGGACTTTTACCACGATAGAAAAGTTTCGGGGTAATTAGGCAATCTTTCCGGAAACTCAGCTAATCTTATTAATGGTAATGATGACTTACGTGACAGAATATTTATGTGAGAATCGTATGAGTATAGAATTTATATCAGAAGGAGATAAAACAGGAAAACAGGAAAGTAACAGCCATTTAAAAACTTAATTTGGTATTATAGAGGGGAAACGAAGAAAATAACTGTTAGGAGTACTATTAAAATTAAATTGTCCAAGTTTGAAGTACTCTACCTATAATCGGACGTTTCGGAATGTCATAAACATGATCAGAATAATAAAACCATTTTGTAACTACTAAAACAGTTTCTTACGAAAATATTATGTTTTTCAGTTTCAGTTCAGTTTTCACATCCCAGAATTGTAATCGTGATCGAAACTTTATTATTTTAAGTACTTAAGTATTATAATAATTTATAATTATTTGGTTGGGATTTTGAATGAAAGGATGAACTTTAGTCATTCGAAAAGTACTAGTTTATTGCTGTATCACCTTGCTGTAGTAACTGAACAGAACTGATGGTTGACAATGTAACTTTTATAGCTAGAATTTTCTTGAATATAAAGTAATGAAAATTGGTACAAACATTTAAGTATCCACTAATGCCGAATATTTTTTGAATGAGTATAGGTTCATCCTTACTTACACCCAAATCCCAACCAAATAATGATTATAATAATAAAATTTCACGTATCAATTCAACTTCTATGATGGTGAAAACTGAACTGAAGGAACTATTTTCATAAGGAACTATTTTTGTCACTCCATTGCTATAATACAACTTTAGTAAGAAGTGATAACTACCTACGTAATTTGTTTTTTATTTTGTTTCTGGCTGGATAAATGTAAAAAGCAAACAAATCTTTTAATCCTGCTTGCTACAATCACCGGTTTTTTAAATGGTTCAGGAGGCCCTCCGAGCGGCGGCCGGGCGGCGCGGCGGCGGCGGCGGTGGCTTTTACTGTTATAATGAAAGCTTTTTAATTGCTAATGGAACGACATAACCTCGTGGTTAACGATTTTATTACAGGACACAAAGTATTCAGACTTGCTGTATTTTTTTAATCTTGTGAAAATTTACGTTGGTAATGTTTAAATATTTTAAATCATTATACCTTGAAAAGATAATATTATCTACACTCCATCTTAGTAAGTTTAATTTTATACTTTGTGTATTTATGGTACCTACAATGTCTATATCTGGACATTGGATTAGGACTGCATAATACCACTGGCCACCATTTTTTATTTATAAAATTTTCTTTATAAATAATTAATTTACCTTTGATTCACCACGAGTCTATGACCACGACTAGAGCGCAGCAAACAAACATTTCCATTGCCTTTTCATTTCAGAATTGTTCAAATGAAATTCGCGCTAGTGCTTTTCTGTTTTGAAGTCAAAAATAATGACAAAATAAGTTTTATTTCACTTCGGGGACAGTTCATAAATCTTACCAAATATATATTTTGTACGTGACATCATGGCGTTATTCTTAATTACTGTGGGACGACCCGGCTCTCCCTAGCGAATACTAAGCGCTTATTCTGGCTACCACAGATTAGCGGACCGGATATAAACCATACGTAAACGTTAGACAATATTTTATTAAGTCTCTAGTAGCTATTGTTACTTTTCCATCCAGGGTTGTAAGGTTATGGGGCCAGTTGAGGGCTGAATCAAAGCAATAACAGTTAAATCTTTCTCGCGGATTTTGATATATTTTTTTTAGATAGATACTGGTTCAGTCTAAAATTCAAAGCGCGTACCATGTGCATCAAAGAAGCATTTGAGTTTGAATTGGGTAAGCTTATCCACAAGTCCTCAAAAAGCCAGTCTTTAAGTAAGTACCTAGTGCTATTGTGATTGATATATCTTTTTGGATCGAGTTCCTGCTTAAAATAAAGTCGCAGATCTGCCAGATCACTAAAGCTCTAAAGACTTCAAGTTGCGTGGACTCGTGGTACTTCCATCTATCTGAATGAAGCTTAAATCCCCCTGTCTCATAGATATGCCCTGTCTACAATTGAAAAGAAAATAAATGATTGTTGCCAGTTCACAACGTTTTCGATGTCGAAAAACGAATTGAATGAAATCGAAATCTAAACTTTTTAATGATTGGAGAGCTTCGAATTCAGTTTGCATTGTTAAAATAAGGCAAAAGCGTTGTTTCCGACACTTTTACTAACGTAGGTACATAGATAAAATAGGTACAGTCAGCTTTTGGTTCAGTCGTAACAATAACAACAGTAATTTAATTTGTGTTGAAGATCCAGCTTCAAGTATCTATTGTAGAATTGTGAAATAATTTCAACGTGAGTACACTTTGCAAAAATCTATGAAATAATTTGTAAGTAGTTTTAATAAAATGTTGATAAAGCACAAATCATATTACCTATTTAAGACGGTACCCCAGACCGAAAGTGGCGCCTCGGTGAATTTTTATTAATTTATGTAATTATTGTAATTATAATATATTATTTTAATAAAACATTAATTTTGAAAACCATTGGTCTATTATTATAGATGGTAGGTATCATTACATTTCCTCATAGTCATTTCTAAAAGTAGATAGCAAAACTGCTAAAAAAGGCAGTTTTTGAGACATTTGTTATCTTTCTACGAATGACTACGAGGGATTGTATAATATCTTCTAAAAATACTAGATTACCGGTCTCAAGAATTCCACGTAAAGTTTTATTAAAGTTCTTTTCTATTTACAACTTATTAAATAAAGACCTCTAAAGGCGCCACTATCGGTGGGGTATCCACCTTGTAAAATATTCTCCCTTTATATTTTAATCGATTTACCGATTCAAGATTATGTAATTTTCCAAGTGCACATATAATTATATTAAAAAAGTTGTTCGATTTTTATATGCTGTCGTAAAGTAGCTATGTAATAAAGTACCAGCGGACGCTAAGCGCTGCTAAGCTGACAATGAACGAAACCTATCAATGTCTTTATGGGTTTGGGGCTCAATAAAGCCTGGAGCTTATTTTCGGATTTCATCTATATTCGGAGTAAAGATAAAATCGGGGCTGAATTAGATCTCTCTGATGGTATTGTCTAGTCGATAGTGCAGGAAGGTCAGGAAATCGATAGTAGCCTGGAGCATTTGAAGGTTTTACGATCCAGACACGTACTCTGCAATTTCAAATATGTATTTCCGATTTATTTAATGTAAAAATACAGAAACTTTTCTCTAAGAAAAGGCGATTGTTAAAAAATCATCAATTAAAATAAATTGAACACGTTAATCCAAAGCACAGAATAATAGATTACAAAGCAAAACTAATACAAAATTTTGTAACTCGATGCCCAAGTAGCAATTTAGTGATAATTATGATCATTAACAAGATGTATAACAGCGTACATGCCACCATGTCGATCCGAGTACAGAACCAGAGCACAAATCCTATCCAGCTGCAGCGTGGTGTGAGACAGGGAGACGTTATTTCTCCGAAACTGTTCACAGCTGCGTTGGAGGACATCTTTAAGCTCTTAGACTGGAAAGGACTCGGCATCAACATTAATGGCCAGTACCTAACACACCTTCGTTTTGCCGATGATATAGTCCTTATGGCTGAGACCATGGAAGACCTGAACACAATGCTCGAAGATCTCCGTAGTGCTTCCCAAAGAGTGGGTCTCAGGATGAACATGGATAAGACGAAAATTATGTCAAGCTTCGAAAAATCTTCGCGTCTGACTTACCTCAGTGTCTCAAGACGAAAGTCTATGAACAGTGTGTGTTGCCAGTGATGACTTACGGCAGTGAAACGTGGTCGCTAACTATGGGTCTCATAAGGAGGCTCAAGGTCACCCAGCGTGCAATGGAGAGAGCCATGCTCGGCGTTTCCCTGCGTGATCGAATCAGAAACGAAGAGATCCGCAAGAGAACTAAAGTAACCGACATCGCTCGAAGGATTGATCAGCTGAAGTGGCAATGGGCGGGACACATAGCGAGAAGAACCGATGGCCGTTGGGGCGGAAAGGTTCTGGAATGGCGACCACGCACCGGACGGCGCTCCGTGGGTAGGCCCCCGACAAGGTGGACCGACGATCTGGTGAAGGTCGCGGGAAGCCGCTGGATGCGGGCAGCGCAGGACCGATCGTCGTGGAGATCCTTAGGGGAGGCCTATACCCAGTGGGTGTCGTGCGGCTGATATGATGATGATGATGATAACAGCGTACAGCTGACTAACGGCAGTACTAAAGGGTAGAGCGAGTCTTTCAGCTGCATTGGGGAGAATTCTTACACTGTTATATACCACAGCTGACTAACGGCATTATGATGGTAGCATTTGTAGCATAAACGCTTTTGTGTAGCATTCTTAAACGATCTAGTCCAGGCTTTGGCTTTATGTGATGTTATTAATATAATATATTATTAATAAAATTTATGTGATGTTTCTAGCTGGTTTAAAGATCAAAGCTTGTTAACGACTGGTTTAGCTTTATAGAAAATCTCTCTTGTAATGCTGTGAGCTGCATTATAGTATTAGGTATCGCAAATCGCTTTTATTTTGTGTACACTAATTCTATTCTAATGCTACTTCAATGAGCTTGATAAAAGCTGATTAAAAGAGTATATGTACTCTATAATAATGCAGTTACAATTATAAGAGTATGATTGTACACTTTGCGCTGTAAATTGGAGTAGAATACTGCAGCCTTTATATGCCAATGCAAAAAGTGTAGCTTTCAGAAATTACACAGCTTACAGCTGTATTTTAGAGTAAATCTAGATTATTGGTGTTCGATTAATATTATTGGCATTGTAACCGCGACGCGACAAGCTTTTTGTTTTATTGGGTTACCAAAATACCTACTAAAATTAGAAATTAAATGACAATCAAATACAAAGTAACTCTTTCTATCTGTTACCTCTTCAAGCTTAATCAGCTGAAGCTGTCCATAATGGTATTAATTCTTATCCGTCTTATGGTCTAGAAAATGATTTTTATCAAGATTTCTTGATTCCTAAAAAGCTGTTGTGTGATCTCTCTTAACAACAGTACACAGTATGAAAGATAAAAACTATTCATTGTGCAGACAGCGTCAATAGAGTTTAACAACGCTACTGTACAGCAAAGAACTTTTCAATGCAGTTGAGCAAGTATACATGCTAGATAACAAATGGACGCCATTTTAACAATACACGAACGACTATTGTTATCGAAATTCAAATTATTACTGCTCAATTTCGGGACATATGTAGCTTATAGTGCAAAAACTATATATTGCGCATAGTTTCTGACTTAAATCATATGTTTCGAACCTAGTTATTGAGCAATATACTATGAAGTATTTATACGTCATATTTATTTTGTATAATTAATTCGGTGAAACGATATTATTATGAAGGCGCGTAAAATATTTGATGTAAATGCCTATACACATTCACAGTAAAGTGGTACTCGCAACTCAACTTGCTACGAAAGACCAAAGCAAATATCAAAACATTCTTATCTTAAATATTTAATGTCCGGCACTATACTTTGGCACATCATGAATCCACCATTTAGAATTTATAATATACATAAAAATTTAAGTTTGTTAATTATTTACACAAAATATTGCTGTCAACCAGCCACTAAGCAGCAAACACCTGTAGTACAGAGTTAAAGTAGCTGAATCTAAGACTCTGTGGGTGTATTATAGCAATTGTACAGACCTTGTACAGCTCAAGATCCGTACAGGAGCTGTTAACCAGACACTGTAAAGCGTAGTGCTGGTTAATTTGGGGCCCAATTTAGCAATACAAGGTCTGTGTAGAACACTACACAGCCCTTATACAGAAACCTAAAACAGCACTGAGAGCTACTATATCATGTAGTGCAGCGACTATACAGCATCGTGTGCTACTTGGGTGATGGTTGAAGAGTCTGCTCCTATAGCCCATTGAAGAAGACGATTACTATTATGCATTAAAGTAAAAGGTTCAAAATTATTTATTATCTTTATTATGTGGACATTAAGAGACCCCATCTTCTTTATTATAATAGCAGATTGCTTTTTAATGGTCGGGTTTTTAGTTTCTTGCACTAGGTACAAGCTCAAAAAAGCGGGTCAATGATTTAGGTATGTACCTATATCGAGCTCGGTTGCCTGGTTTACCTATACGAAAATTTTTGTGTAGCTATTGGTCACGTCTTTGGTATTTTAAGATAAATAAATAACATCGCCTACATTGTAAAGATCAGGAGATCATCTAAATTCCTGAGGTGCAGACCCATATCCTTAGGGAATATCGTACATTCTATTTCAACCCTGTCAAAGTTTAGTGGCGGTCTCTCGCGTCGAAACCCCTAACAATGTTAGGGTGTAGCGGTACTCGCAGCAACAATGTTATACCATTACGTTTTAATACCGTTGTTAGCAATAAACTTGATCTTGTTGAGAACTTGTTGCTTATTTGAGGTAATGTTGACGGTAATGTGAACGGAGTGCTAATAGAAATAAAAGCATTCAAGCCAATCAGATAACATTACTTCATATATTACAAACGTGAAGAATAGTACATTATGAGACAAGTTAGCTTAGGTTGCTGATTGCACACAAGGCTGTGGGTTGCAGCCCGAGCCGCAGGCGAGGGCGTAACTCAGCCGAGTGGGCAATAAGCAAGAGCTCACGAGTTTCATACGACGTTTCTCAACACATTTGCGAGGAAAAAACAAAGTAATTTACCACACAGCAACAAATACGACAAAAACAAAATATGATAAAAAGGCGCGCATGTTTTTTTTTGTTTTTTTTTCACACGCCCAACGCATGAATATTTTCGAACAAAGGGATGAGGAGCATACAGCCTACTTCAAAATTATAATTTTAAGTGACAAAATGCAAATATTTTAATAATATAAATAATAAATATTTTATTTTATAACAAAATATTGTGAATTATGAATAATTTGATAATAATATATATTTATTTGACTTAATTAAAGGACACACATTTATTTATTCCAAAAATGTATGTGAATTTTCAGCAGCATAAAACCCCTTTGTTGTCAAAAAAAAACTGTATTATCCGGCTAAATTGGGAATGCTTTGTTTACTCGCATAGAACTTGCAGTAAGGTACTAATTTAACTTTGTAGGGTTAATTCTATTACGTACTAGTGTTTTATATATTATTCCACGCGTTTGTTATAGGTCGGTTTATGGCTCTAAAAGCGATGTATTAGGGCTCACTTTATGAGCAAGTGTGTTGAAAATTTTTCAACACAACATTTTTCAAGTTAAATTAGTACCTTACTGCAAGTTCTATGCGAATAAACAGAGCATTCCCAATTTAACCGGGTAATACAGTTATTTTTTTTTAGTATCAACAAAGAGGTTTTATGCTGCTGAAAATTCATATACATTTTTAAATAAATAAATGTGTAAGTCCTTAATTAAGTCAAAAAATATTTATTATTATCAAATTATTCATAATTCACAATATTTTGTTATAAAATATTAAAATATTTGCATTTTATCACTTAAAATTATAATTTTGAAGTAGGCTGTAATGGCTGTATGCTCACTCACCCCTTTGTGAAAAAAACAAAAAAAACCTGCGCGCCTTTTCCCATAATAATTATCATATTATTGAGTAGGTAAGTGTGTAAGTGTCGGGAATCGCGAATGAGGTGGTCACACTTTAATTTGTATTCTGTTAAATCTCTGACAACTATTGTAAGCCGTGGTTTTTTCTAACATAGCTTTTACATATTCCATTGAGCAAGTGAAACAATAAGTTTATTGTTTTATTTCGCAGTATTGCTAGCTTTTCATTGAAATAAGCATGCAATTATTATTCCCTTGTTCGTGGGCTGCACATGTGACCTTCTACTCTGAGCTGAGTCTCCCCGAGTGGATTTCAATTACATTTTATTGTTTTAAGATATTGAGAAACTTGTTAGGCAAAGAAAAAGCTCGTTAATTTTTTTTCACTTATTTCTTTTCACAGTAGAGTTCTCTGTGCAATTTAATGACTCAATCAACTGGAAGTTTCATTCTGTTGAATGTACAGTCGGCCTCAGAAAGAGTTAAACACTTTAAATTATGTCGGGATTTACACTATGAACTGAAATGAGTTCTTCCGTGATCATGGCGCATGCAACTGCCGAAATATCGGAGTCCCAAAAATAAACAGGTAAGTACATGTTGTAAATCCCGACATAGTTTATATTAATAAATAATATTATAATATACATTTTAAGGCTCGTATTATAGAATCAAACTCAAACTCAAATCTCTGCTTGAGTACAGTTAGAAAGGGATGGCGCTTTATGCGATGAATAGCACCATCCCTTTCTAACTGTACTCAAGCAGAGATTTGAGTTTGAGTTTGATTCTATAATACGAGCCTTAGTGTCTACTACTACTTTTTCTAAAGGAGAATCGCACAAAAAACCCGGGGTCGATAAAATATTTTATATGTGATGATATGGCATGATATCCGAAATGATTACAAATGTAATGATTAAATAATTCGATAATTACTTAACAAACTCGGCAATGAGAGGACTTAATAATCATATGCCGTTTCTGAAAAGGAGCATAGGACCGGTCTTACATTGCCTTACGCTACATCACGCCATGTGTGACAACAGCACCCTTAGTACGAACAGCTTTCGAAAACAACAACGCGCGTAAAAACTTTCGATGGGAAATTTGTACAGCGCCATCTACCGATGAAAAGCGAAATGGAATTTCTCATAGACTCCATCGAGTAGGTACGTTTACGCTCGTTTTTTCTCTCGATAGATGATCGTGCTAGGACTGCTAGGGGTATAAATTATAAAGTTGTACGTAAAATGCCAAGTAGTGTAGAAATCGCGCATAGTGTAAAGGTGCAAGTTGGAAGCACGCGACACGCGACATGAAACCGCGACGTGTCGCCGCCTCATGTCGCTGTGGTCGTAAATTCGAACCCGACCGCACACCGCAGGCAGTTCTATTTTTTTCCAAATATTATATTTTATAACACTGTTCATATAGTTTTTGTGAGATTTATCGTACAGTGCGGGATATTCGGCCACGAGATTGACCAGTTTATCTTCAGAATCGCAGTTCGTCATTTTTTTTTCTAATTCAACGTTTTGTAGATACAACTTCAGCAGGTCGGGCGACACGTCACACCTCACGTCGCGGCTTCATGTCGTTCGCTTCGGAAGGTATTTCATAGAAACATACAAACCAGTAGTCGACGCGACATGAGGCGGCGACACGTTGCGGCTTCATGTCGCGTGTCGCGTGCCTCCAACTTGCACCTTAGTGTAACACATAACCATGTATTCTGTGACATAACACAATAATCTGCATTGACGGAGCATGCATGCGTTGCAGTGTGGTGAGATCCGTCGAACTGCAAGATAACGTTTACAGATTTGTACACAACCGCCTGATATTGTGGACGAGAATTGCTTTGAACTGGCAAATTAACCGCAGTACACTTGGCGCCTTAAACATGTACCTACAAACTAGATTTGCTCTTTAATTAAACGACAAAGTTTGGGCCTCGCGTATATGCAAACAGCATAAATTAGTTCAATTAATGTTATAAAAGGCCTTGTAATTGTAAATGGCTCCTTTATATTTAAAACGGCCATGCAGTTTGTTAATCTACTTAGGTAAGATAAATCGTACTTATACAGAAGCAGGTGATAATCGAGTTTCCTTTAAATTACCTAATGCTGTAATTAATTCTAACTAACTTTTACGGCCTAACTTCTAGCAATTTAAACGGCCTTTATTACTTGATGAGTAGGTCTATTGGAGTATGTTTTATCAATTGATGTATTTTTTCAAAGGCCTTTTATTTTGACAACAACACATTGAACTCTCTTCCCTCTTCAAGTTATTAAAAAGGGTGTTTGAAAATAATATAACCTAAGTGTTTGAAACCAAATATGGCAGATTGATTGTATGCATGGGTACTATGCATACAACCAAAATTATTGATATAAACCCTGAAATTGATAAATTTCATTGGCCTAGGGTTGCCACTAGGCACTACTATGTTTTTGCTTACAACCATATTCGTATAAGGCTATTAACAAACATCCTGTATTAGCTACGCTGAAAAGTAAGATAGTGGGTGATAGATTCAATGAAAGTAAAGTTTTAGCTGAATTTACATAATAACTTTTATTCATCACAAAAACTGTACTCACATTTTGGTACAAAAACAACAAAATATCATGTAACATTATAATAATGATCACAACTAACAATCAATTAAATCGTTCTGAACAACATTAACTAACCAAAAATCTCTAAAATATGCTGTAATTTATTAGCGAATGAACTTCTAAAATTGACTTTGTTACTATTTTGGTAACTCTAAGTATTGGGATACGTAAAGAAGAATGTATATTTTCTTACCGGTAACTAAAGAAAAATATATGTGTATAAACGTTTTATGTAGGTATTATTTAAGTCTGTACTGTACAATACATTTAGTGATAGTATTTAGGTAATAAAGAACGAAGATTTATTTTCTATTTGATAAGAGGTTAGTAGATAACTACATTGGTAAAGGTCCCACAAGTACTTGAATAAGTCAGGAAAAAATGGCTAATTTATTAATTTACAAGATTCTACTATGATAGTGAAAGTGATATAGTAGACATTGAAAGTCATTGGATTGTGGTTTGGCACATGTTTATCAAATGAGTTGAATGATGGCTCCTTGTTCCACCTGTAATGTAACATAATATCACAAATCATCCAAATCTTTTTGCAGTTCCGTAACACTCATGTATAATATAATCAATCCAATTATTGCTTCAAAATCTATCACCTCAAAATTGTTAGTAAGTATCTACTAAAGACAAAATATTTACACAACCTATTAACACTTCACTATTACTTTCACTGCGTTAAGTGTGAACACAGATATCATACAGACGTCGTTATCTGTTCTATGAGATGATGTTCGCGCCGCCGGCAATTAGGCCGGCAGGACCCGCCTCGAGTCCAGGTGCCTCTACGAGCGAGACCTTCCGGGACGCTTCGAGAAGATCGCAAGGGTATTGTCTGCCGCCAGCAGTCAGGGCAGTGAGCGGCAGAGCAACAGACCCTGTCTAGCGGCGCAGCGTAGGACAAAGATTTAGACAATCTCGTTCCACATGATGGGCCAGGCCAGGCGCAGTAGGCCGTAGCTCCCCCAGCGCTGCATGCACACCATGCCGGCTCGCACCTCGGTGGTGTCACGCACGGACACACCTCCGCTATAGTAGGGGCCGGCGCTGGAGGTGGTTCTGGCTCCCGCTTAGAGAAACCGACGAAGAATAGCAGCACAGCGCCAGCGAGTGTAGCTGCCGTTGAAAAGTAGAAACCTGCTCTTGGTGCTTGCTGATTGATATAACCAGTCACTGGTACCCCTACTATTACAGGTATCGCTTCAGCTCCCTGTACGAAACCTGTAGAAGGAAATGGAATATTAATCGATTCTGTTTTATCCAATTTCCGAAAAGGAAATGACACAATTAACTATTATTGTGTTTCAACAAATGCTCCCAACACTAGTTCAAATAGATGAGATTCAAATAATGATGTTTAGAGTTTTTGGCGTAGAATATTAAGATAATTGTGACTTTACAAATGGCAAAAACGATGTGATGCGAGAAGCACGCTCAAGAGATATTCATAAAAAAAATACCGAACAATAAAAAGTATACGCACCCCAAACTTTTGTAAAATGTCGCCCACGGACGCGCTCCATTGTGAGCATTTTTATGGAATACAGGAATCCTCCTAAACAAAGGCCGTACATCCACGCAAACAGTACGTAACCGTGGTAACCCTCAACGCTGCTTAAAGCCAACATGGATATACCTGAAACAATTTGAAGGGTAATTGTGTTAAATTAAGTAATTAGCCGACGAACTCTAATAGCATAGAACTTAATTCGGAGAATTAGTTCTGTTTTTTATGTGGTTTATGTGGACATTGTGCCTTATGATTATAGATCATCACAAAATTTCAAATGCTTGTGTCACCACGGGGATAAGCCTAACACAATTCAACGAAACACAACAATATGTAAAAGTTGATTTTACTAATTGTAGGTTCAGTCAGCTCCAAATCTGTCGAAAGATTTGCCCAGGATCCTATTTTAGCTATAACAATGTACAAGATAGGTACTATAATAATTACCAATTCCCAGCATAGCGGTCTGGCATAGATACTGCTTGGAGACGAGGCACTGCGCAGATGGCCGCACCAGCACGAGCCCGAAGCCAGCGCAGCCGAGCACTGCCGCGAATCCAAGGAAGGTTTGAAGAAGGACCAGCGCGCTCTCTTCCAAGCCTTCTTGGAAGCCTTGCAGAGCCTGTATAGAGAACCTTTATGTGAGTTTTGCCTCTAATAATAGAGTGTTGATAGAGCCTACTCTACTATGAAAAAAGAATTGAAATAATCGGACGGAATTTTGGACTTTATTATTACAGAGCAAATAATATCAGAAAGCAAAACGAACGTCGGAGTGAGTCCCATCCACCCCGGTGGCTCTTTCTCGATGGCGGGACCGATGGGAAAAATAGTTTCATCCACCCCGGTGAATCGTGTCTTGATGTTTAACGGGGTGGATGGCACTCGCGAAGTATCAGCCACCCCGGTATTTTATTGAACGGGACGGATGGTACAGATCTTATATCATATACCTAGTCACAAACTAAACTTGTGATGTTTAGTTTATGACTGGACTTCCCTAAGCAATCCACAATCTCGTTAACAAGATTGTTGGTATAGAATACCAAAGTACCCAATCATTATCAAAGGGTCTAAAAACCCAACAAATGGAATCGAACGACGCGCGATCGTTTTGCTTCGTTTCAAATTAAGATACTTTTAAGATACTTTAAATTAAGATAAGAAGATCGTACGAGTATAGTTAACTTTATTTCATAGAAGACCCTCTGATTCAACATAAAGAATAAAGTTTCATAATTATTAGGCCCTCTGATTAAACAAAAAGAAAAAAATAATGATATCTTTGTGTGACGTTGGTTGGGGGTCGACAACATAATCAGCATCACTATTGAAGATCAAAATCAAGGATTCGCCTATTGAATATAAATTTAATAAATTTCACAAAATCGTTTGGAACTCAATCAAACGCGATTCCTCGTTGATTGTCTTTCTAATGGGGTTTCGGTTATATTAAATTTTGATCCCAAACTTTACTGGAATTTGAAATAATTTCAAAGTGCGAAACTAATTTAGTCGTATTTTCACATTGGAAATTTTGAAAAAGGGTTTAGTCTGATAGATATTCAGATTATGTGATTTGGAATGTCGCATATAATTAATTGATAATGTTTGTGAAGCATTAATATGCAGATTGTTGCAAGTGAATTAATGCAATTAACTATGTAAGTAATACTTAATACTTATTTAAATACTCGTATATTTACGAACCCTATTTATCTACTTTATGATTGGAAATTAATGTTTAAACTTAATGACATCACTATAGGGAAGTTACTTTAGTTCTTAAAGATAAAAAGTTTAGAGCAACTACGTAAGTAAAAAGACATCTCGACGATAAATTCCAAAGAAAATTGCTCGTGGCAAAAATGTATAAAGAAGTGGAGCACACTATTGCAAGAATACTTGTACTTATAAAACTTAATATACACTTACCAGAAAAAATACAGGAGTGTAAAGGCCGAACGCGGCTAATCCCGCTGAACACAACAACACTCTAGCCGGCCTCGAGTGGAGGGGGCTTAGATCGATAAGGGGGGGCCGTTTCATACCTTTTTTCTCTTTCACCTGTCAAGTTGCACAATACAGAACATCAGAGGAAAGAAAACCCAGGCATTAATTAGACACACTGCGAGGAAAATTGTTTTGAGGGCTCGCCCGTCATTTGTCTCCATAAATTTATGAAAGGAAGCAGGCTTACTTGCGTTTTAGGGTGGCATACAAAAATAACGGAGATAAATAGATTCAAAAGATTTTTTGAAGAGATGATGAGTGTTACTTCGAGAATACAAAGTAGGTAAATTACTCATGATTTTGGTTAGCTTGCTACCTATATAAGTATATACTTATATTGACTCCAACGCCAAATTATGTACTAATGAGAGCTGACGGCTGTCGAAGAACATTCATGAGATAAAAGTGCCGAATCTACATGAAAAAGTCTATCTAAAGAATTGTAAACGTCAATTCCGATAAGTACGCCTTCAAATTCAGGGCAGCAATTTCGTCAGTTCAGAACAAGCGTGGCCTTAATACTGCGCTAATAGGGTTCCGCTTTTGATGGAATTCTAAAATCGCGAGACTCTAAAGTGAAAAGAGAATCCACCAATTAAATTTAACTTGAGCCCTTTGTTCCATGATTATTTCCTTAATTTTAATTCAAGGCGAATAACTTTGAAAAAGCGATATTAATTTATTCGCTCATTAGAAAATGTGTCTGACCTTTCGATGTTGGTTTTTGAGGTGTAGAATAGCTCGCCTTTGGGGGTGGTACAGCGAAGCGCTCCTATAAACAGCGCTTAGAAAAAACGCCAGCACTAGAATGCCCGTTATTGCTTGTAGACCCAATCGCCAACCTAGTTTTCTAAAATAGAACAAAAAAAATTTAAAAGATTTTTGAATTCATAAAGCTACTTATTTCTTTAAGCTTTAAGCTAAATTTTATACTGTCTATAAAAAGCAACTCATCTGACTACATAGCATGGAGTTTCATTATTTAAAGTCACGCTTACCCTACAGCTTCCTTGTACGCGACGCTGAAGAGTGCAATGCCAACTCCTCCTCCCGCATGGGCTACCAGCTCGACGAACTGTCTGCGCCTTCGGAAGTACGCCCCGAGCACCAGGCCAGCTGCCTCGCGGACGAGACCGCACCCCACCCCCATCACCACTCCTAAATATTTTTTTAGAAATATTAACTTTAAGTACAGATAGGTACCGGCATATAACTTGGCAAAAGAAAGATGAGACAAAAGATGCGCAGCAGCTACAAACACTAAACTCGACGTATCTTTTGTCTTATCTTTGTCTTGCCAAGTTATGTGCCGGTATCTGTAATAACCGAATAATATGAGCTAGCAAAGACCGTCGATAGATAAACTACCAATTTTAGAAACTTCTGAAAAGTTCTGAATGCCTAGCAACAACATTGATAGGTATTTTGCGACAGAAGGCAAATCAATCACCATGTTGGCATTATTCTGGCTCTAATTATTGATGCTACGACTATCATATAATATCAGTGCTATAACTACTGGAAAATCCATTCAATCCCAGAAATATTGCTGTAAATAAGTTTTACCCGACATTTTTCTGCAAAAACTTAATATTATTATCAGGTTTTATCACTTTGACGTGACTCAGTAGTCTACCGATAAAACGTCGTTCTTAGGCACCCATTACACACTCAATCAGATTGACAAAGATTGACAGAGATTGATTGTGTAACGTCGTTTCAATCTGTCGTGGTTTTGTTTCAATCTGGCGTGGTTTTTTGTCAATCTGGCTTAGGGTCGGCACCTTTTTTTCGAGCTAATAGTATTATTTTCAAAACATTTAAACATTATAGTAGGTACTTACTTTTGGGATATTTATAAAAATGTAGTCCACATTTATTTTTAACTAGCTTCCGCCCGCGACTACATCCGCGTGGGTGGACATTCGAAAAATCGCTAAAAAAACAAACATATCAAATGAACAGAGAACTTGCAGTCTGCTTATTGCAATCTACTGCTATCCGATACATGTTTTTTTTAAGGCTGAACTGATTTAGATGAAATTTAGCGCACCGTTTACTAGCCTAGATTAAAACATAGGATACTTTTGATCTCGGTCAAAGATACCCTAGGGGTTTTATTTTTTTAAACATTGAAATTAATTTGTATTACTTTTGGGAATTTTATAAAAATATAGCCCATATTTATTTTTAACTAGCTTCCTAGCTAGTACATCCGGGTGGACATTTGAAAAATACCCTAAAAAACATACAGACGATAAGAAAAACAATCTCCTGCTTTTTTGAAGTCGGTTAAAAATATTATGGACTTGTGGCAGATTGACAATCAACCACAAGTCCACTTGTATGGGATCGCAGTTACTTGTGGTTGATTGACATGTAAATGTCCATGATGTCATGTCCATGTCCATGTTTAAGTTCATGTCCATGTCCATGACAAACAATCTCCTGCTTTTTTGAAGTCGGTTAAAAATATTGGATATTAACTGCGATCCAATATTTTTAACCGACTTCAAAAAGCAGGAGATTGTTTCTCTGTTCGTCTGTATATTCGTTTTTAAGGCTGAACTGATTTAGATGAAGTTTGGCAAACAGTTTATAGTCTGGATTAAAACTTATATTTATTTTTAACCCCACATTTATTTTTAACTAGCTTCCACTGATTACTGATTTGGATAACTGATTTGGATGAAATTTGGCACTCAGATAGATCATAGCTTGGTAATGTAGTATTGTAATTATCAATATTTGATTTTACACACACACAGCGCCATCTAACCCTAAATTAATCAAGGCATAAGATGGGTGCTAGACAACTGATTTTACTAGGTACCTACTTACTACTTACTTTTCGAAATAGATAGGTACTTATTATACGCAGACCGTCACAGAAATTAAAATTCATCATTTCAATTTCATCCGGGAATCGAACCCGGGATCTCTTGCGTGGTAGACTGGCATGTTGAATACTGCACCACTCAGGTCTTCGATCGATATCACGCGAAAATTGATGCAAAAAAGTTGGCAACCCTACTAAAAACCACCGTGGATTGCTTGCTGGATTGACCGTGTAACGTCGCATCAAAAATCAGATTGATGTGAAACCAGATTGATGTGTGTAATGGCGACCTTATAAAACGTAAGAATAAAACCCAAATTTAGTTTTTTGTTGCAGATTTCGTTGGTTTACTTACCGTAGCTAAGTAAAATCTGGTGCAGCTGTGTGGCGAAGGAGGTGAACAGGCAGGCCAGAGGCAGTAGGAGACCCCCCAGTAGCGCTATCAGTCTCGGCGACTTCTTCCTGCCCGCCACAAATGCCCCGGCGGCGCGCGACACTCCCACGCATATGGCCCCCGCCCACACTAAACCATCACAAACATTATGGATCAAACAATAATATTTTTCAGTTAAAATTAGATCAGACGCGATGGAGATACAGAAACATTAAATTAAATAGCAATCATATATACATATAGCATATATTTGTAACAAGAAAATCTAACAAGACATCCTTAGTAAATATTCTAAGGCTAAATCACGCCTAAGTAGTAGATGCCACACATACGGCGCACCCGCAATAATATGCGGAGCTAGTGCCAAATTCAATAGCTTAGCCTATTCTTTGGCACTGGTAGATAGGATGCTAATTGGTACCGAGTACTGCGACAGAGGTGTCTCGCAAAACTCATTAGACTGAATGTGAGACAGAGGCAATTTCGGCGATAGAGCCACTTGCTGCAAGGTTTCACTTCTAACACGATTACCTTGCGCCGCAAGCTCCTTGTTTGTTATATATGCTTGGCGCTGTTGTAAAGGGTTCGTTTGACAAAGCGTCGGGCGTTCATTTGTTTTTCATCACACAGACTAGTTTTCTTAATCAGAGGAGCAAATCCAAATTAGCAGGTGGCGCGGCCGCTCCCAGTATTCCGGTCACGGCTGCGATGGGCACGTCGCGCGTCGTTCCGGCGTCCGATTACCGAACGTAACTTAACTCGTTAACGTCCCAGCTAAATTCCAATTTCTGAGCTAACGCAAACCTGACAGAGTTATGTCCCCCGCCCCGCCTACACCACTGACAACAAAGACCGCGCTCATAACCGAAATTACTTCTGCCTCTTAATATTCAGCCCAGGTCGTGAATCTTGGAAAATTAATTCAATAAATCAGGCTAGTCCGCAAATACCAGTGACTGGGAAAGTTCATTTGCCTAATATCTTAAATTTTACTTGTCCGAACGTGGTTCTGGGACGTAAATTAATTTGTTAAATGGAATTATTGTTTAAACAACATGATTTACAGGTTTCGAAACAAGCCGCTAAATTGGATAGCAGTTGGAGCTTTGTGAAATTGCTTTCGCGTTGCGTTGCGATAGAACATGACGAAATCGTTTTAAATAAAACCATTAAAGCTTCCATTCGGCGTTGTAGAAAAAAATGTCTTCTGTTGTTTGTTTATTTAAGTGTTTCCGGAGGGCTGCCGTTGATAGATTACTTTCGTAGTCGCCTCCATAGCTGCGCCGGCCTCGGTTACGAATACGGATTGTTCTTCCTAAGTCGCATATTTCGTTTCCACTCGACACATATGTTATTATTCTTTCTTCTATTCTATTTATATCGGGTCATTTTAAACTTACAATCCAAATTTTATGTGATTAATGTGTCCAGTCCATGAAACTAAACAACTTTCTCTAAGAACCATGTGTCACGCCAAAAAATTTTGGTTATCCCATACTAAATTTGTGGTTCATACAATTGTGGCTTAGCGCCTGGCCCAGCGATTGCGGGAGTTAAGCAACGTTCGCAAGGGTCGGTCATGGGATGGGTGACCAAAAATTTATTATCTCGAGCTCCTCCGTGCTTCGGAAGGCACGTTAAGCCGTTGGTCCCGGCTGCATTTTCAGTAGTTAACACCCACCAATCCGCATTGGGCCCGCGTGGTGGGTTATGGCCCATCCTCCTTACCACCCATAAGGAAGGCCTGTGCCCCAGCAGTGGGGACATCAAAAATGGCTGATGGACATACTAAATTGATCACGTGATCTCTTTGATTTGTATGGAAAGTCGATATTTATATTTTACATATTTGACCATGTGTGTTCCTTAGAGAAAGTTGTTTCATGGACAGTTTCATGGACTGAACAACATCTTCAAACTTTGGAATACAAAATGACCTTGTATTATACGTATCTTCCCATGAGGGAAACGACAATAGTTTCCACTCAAAAGTTGATAAACTATTATGACAACGAACGATGACGAAATCCCTTTGATGTTTAATCAGAGTAGACAGCATACTATAATGTTTTTGTACCCCAAAGTTTAGTGCCGAAACTCAAACTAATTTGCTGCGAAGTTAGGTAATCTTTAGTAGGCTATTTGAATAATGTACAACAAGTTACCGTAGCTTCAACTGGGTGTCTCCACCTCGCTTAACTTTCGCTCATGCAATAATCTGATGTTTCACGCAACTAACTCTAACGGTGGGTGTACCTACGTATGTTTGTTTAACTGTTTCCATTAGGAAATGGGAAGCCTTGTCTTAATATACTGTTAGTATTGTAAAAGTTCATTATTATTATTATTATTAACAATAATTGCCGATGGAATGAGACAAATTATGAACACAGATTTAGCATACTTATTTTATAATGTTGTTAATTTTTTGATTGGATTGAATTGCAGTTTCTGATAAGAGCGTTGACGAAAACGCATCATTCAAGTCCTTTTTTTTCAATGAATGAATTTTCAAATGAATTAACCGATTTTAATGAAATGATGCACAAGCAGGACACCTAGGTCTAAAACGTTAGTTAAGAATATTTTTTTAAATGTGTTATTTAAAAAAATATATAATTAAAATTTCTGTTTCTACAGAAAATTTAAAATAGGTCTTATTTAGCTTTATGTAACACTTTATTAAAAATGTTTTCAATAACTTTTTTAAAATGTAGAAAATGTGTATGAAAAATTGGTTCATTCATTTCGTAAAATAAGAACTTGAAAGTTTGTATGAAATGGCGTATTTGAGCAACGCTCTTAACTTTTTAGCATCTGTTAACAAAAAAAAAAGTTTTTTCGTTTTTCTGGACCACAGATCCTCTGTGCGTTGGTTATTGGAATTCACAATGACCCAATAATCAGCTTCTTGCAAAAAGTCGGTCGAATGCTAACTGCGATATTTTTACCAGCGTGATCGGCGGTGGGTCCAAGGTGCCTCAGTGCATACACGTGCAGCGCGCCGTAGGCTAGCTGCAGCCCGGTGGACAACAGGTGGGCCAAGAACGCTGCACCACACACGATCCACCTGTGTATAAAGATGAATACTATTATGTTATTACTTATTATGCATGTCTACAAACCATTATCTCTCAGTTGAATTTGTATGACCTTTTACTAGAATTTACTTATATGTTAATAATGTGCAAATGGAAGGTTGCTGGTACTTATGACACGGGTTTTCCCAGTATAACGTACCAGCTGTAATATTTTCTGTAATTAGAATAAGTAGGATAAATAAAACTGTACTACAATTTTTGTAAAAAGGTGAAATAATAGTACATTATGAGACAAGTTAGCTTAGGTTGCTCATTGCGCACAAGGCTGTGGGTTGCAGCCCGAGCCGCAGGCGAGGGCGTAACTCAGCCGAGTGTGCAATAAGCAAGAGCTCACGAGTTTCATACGACGTTTTTCAACACATTTGCGAGGAAAAAACAAAGTAATTTACCACACAGCAACAAATACGACAAAAACAAAATATGATAATTATTATGGGAAAAGGCGCGCAGGTTTTTTTTGTTTTTTTCACACGCCCAACGCAAGAATGTTTTGCGAACAAAGGGGTGAGTGAGCATACAACCATTACAGCCTACTTCAAAATTATAATTTTAAGTGATAAAATGCAAATATTTTAATGTTTTATAATAAAATATTGTGAATTATGAATAATTTGATAATAATAATAGGCTAGTTGACAAAATTTCAATAACTGCTTAATATTTTAGCTTATTAGGCATTTTATCGAAAAAAAAGGTTTATTTATTTTTAATCGAGCTTTTACATTATAAATTTCGCGTTTTAAAAAACCAATTTTAATTTGGTTCCAAAACGCACAAGACTGTCATGGCGTCTTGAATGACGTCACGCCGTGCGAAACAAACCAAAGAGCGATCGTGTCTTCGTACGTTATAGCTAGTTTTTATCGTTTAAAAATGAATTTCTCATATTATAAGTACTGTATAGTGCCCCAGTGTGATAGCACGACTATAAAAACGCCAAACCAGTTATTTATATATGTTCCAAACAATGGAGAAATACGGAATAAGTGGCTAAAACTTGCGTTCGGTTGTGGTTAGGTTGCACTCGGAGTGTAGGTTTGGAACGCGCCTCCGGTAGTGATACTCGAAACGTCAAAGACAAGATTGGAGTTTCGCACGGCGTGACGTAACGCTTTCTGATTGGTGTTCACTGTCACGTGACTAAAGGTTTCATTTTACGAAATTTATTTTTTAAAAATATTATTAATCTTTAACGCTTTTAATAATTAAAATTGTTTGTTATTTTCTCCATAATATAATTAATCATTATAAACCCCTATCCATTATATTTATTCTTAATGGAAACAAGCCTATTATTTTTTTGACTTAATTAAGGACTTACACATTTATTTATTCCAAAAAAGTATATGAATTTTCAGCAGCATAAAACCTTTTTGTTGATACAAAAAAAAAATAACTGTATTACCCGGTTAAATTGGGAATGCTCTGTTTACTCGCATAGAACTTGCAGTAAGGTACTAATTTAACTTTGTAGGGTTAATTCTATTACGAACTAGTGTTTTATATATTATTGCACGCGTTTGTTATAGCTCGGTTTATGGCCCTAAAAGCGATGTATTAGGGCTCACTTTACGAGCAAGTGTGTTGAAAAGATTATTATTATATATTATTATATATAATGTAATTTGTCCATCACATTAGTCATGTGTACGGCTCCAGATGAAGCTTTCACTTTAGTTTCATGTCTCGCAAATTACTTAGTTACTAAGAGTTGCAACATAATAATATGATATAATGATTATTAAACCTTGACGTGCTGCTAACTGTATCGTACGACGATAACAAACAAGCCTTCCCTGGCAATGTGATGCTTATTATTCAATGTACGGTTAATTGAATTACCTGTAAGCTACTGTAGTGGCTCAAATCCTAATTTGTATATGTGATCGTCTAGTTATAATGTTTTTCTATGTATTTGGTGGTCTTGGTGAAAGTCGATGTTACTGGCATCTAAGTGATCTGCGAATCGTGTTTATGTTTGTACTATTTAGTAGCTGCGTGTGAATGGAACGGAGGCTCATCGAGATAAATCCATCATTCCGCAGGCCTATGGTTTTAAATAACATTGCGAAGCTTGTTAATATTAAAATGCAAATTGTTTTAATCTGATCGCGACTTTCGCCTCTCCTCTACTCTAATTACCTAAGCTATAACCAAAAGATGTCTGCTCATGATGTGGATTACACTCTGGTCGTTTAATAGCGCCTACAAAACCTTCTAGGAAAAACCCTTCTGGGGTTTATTATTTGGGGAACGTCAGCCATCTTTGTTACGCTGCGGAGCGTTTGTCAGACATCTCCAGGATGTGGACATTTATTTACTTTACTTTATAAGGTGTTCGCTAGACACCTTTCCCCATAAAACCATGGTAAACTTTATTTATTCATATTTGTATTAATTGAGAAAGTTCGATTTGGCCAAATCGGGCGATGGCTGAACGCTATGAAAGTGCAAATGTGACGACGACCCAGAAATGCTTCTACCCGTTCGCTGAATCCACACGCAGATAGCCTTTAGGCTCAATAAGGCTGAGCTCGCGAGTACCGGCCATAGCATCCCGTACAGTCAGGTCTAAGAGAATAATCTCTTATAGTCAAGAGCCCTCATTCGATTAAAGTCAGTGGGTGGAATGCCTAGCTCGCAGCCTCAAGCGGTCAAACACCCCAGGATCTAAACATCCTGTGCAAGTTCTATTTCATCACAGATCACCTAGTATACCTATCCCTATTTCCTATCCTAAATACGAGTCTATAAGTGCACCTAACAATGTCTATGTCCTGTGTAGAGGCAAAATGTACTTACACATTATACCTATTCAACACCAATACATTATACTTCCTTCTGCTCAGCTCCTGTTGTGTCTCTCGTCCAAATTCAGCAGCTAGAATCCTTTACTGACACGTTTAAATAAACTACCTATACACAAGTAACCTCAACGGTTTGAATGTAGTCTCTTCCTTAGTCTTTAATCACTCCCTACTATCCCATGTTTATTTAATTAGGTATATGTATAGAAATCTACCTAGACCTAGACTGAAATCTAACGAATTTAGCTCATAGAAGTCGTGATTCAACTGAAAGGTATATGTGTGAGAACGCAAAGTGTTAAACGAAGCCAAACAAACTAGCTCAAAGGTTCTTCTAAGTATTTCTTAGTATTTAACACGAGTTTGACTATGCCTCACACTGTGCCTCCTCTTAGGAATCTTATCTCTAAGCAGTAAAACATATAATTATGGAAAAAAAATATTATTTATTTAAATTAAATGTGTTTAGTTTATCTTCGAAATAGCAAAAGAAACTGGTTTGATTATTTAAGCTGTCACCTATAGGTTGCTATATAATGACAGCTAGATTTTCAGCTCCTATCTTAAGACCACACTAAATAGAGAGAAAGCGAAAATCCAAAGAAAAAACTCTCTAAGGTCATCTAGATCCACACTTAATTTTAATTAAAGACACACTAAAGTTTCAATAGTTATTTTACAAATTGAGTCTAAAGTGAGATACGAACACATTTATAGAACTAACCTGATACATTGATTGAAAAATGGAAAGAAAAAACTATTTCACATATTAGTCTAATCTAGACTTGATTATTAACATTCATAATAGATATTAGTGTTTCGTATTCCACCAGGCTACATAAAGTTACAGTCTCTAGAGCTTTAATTAATACTTTCACGTTAACCATCCTTATCTCCGAGATTAACTATGCATTAAGAAAACGCAATCCAATTCAATCCAACCCGGCTCTTTGCATTTCTATCTCATTTGGTAGACCATCTTGCAAATACCTCCGTCTATTTAATATTCGACGATTGCAATAACTGAATATCTTATATCCACAACACCCTAATACAACTATTGCGCATATTAAAGTCAACACAAAAATGAGGTGTTCTACCGAGTTCCATTCGGTTATTAAAGAGAAACCCCTAGAATGGAGTTGTTCTTCGTATTGATACATTTCTACGTTGTATACGATATTCTGCTCGTTAATCTAGAGATTGTACCTTTATTGACACACGAAATAAATCACAATGTACACAATTACATACCCCACTCGACGTTGTTTGGATTCACTTTGTAAAATAGTTACACTTGTTTTAATATTCAAATCTACAATTTACTTAACAAAGTTAGTATTTATTTAATAGTTAACTCTTTAGTCTTTATTTCTCACACAGTTAGTTACAATGGAGTCACGAAACTCCCAATCTACCACTCCTAAAATATTAAAAGCGTCTGCGCCCTACTGTCTGTCTTAGCGTCTGTCCCGAATCCCAGTTGCATCGTCGTTTTATCTCTTCCATTCCTACTGAAGTTTTTCTCCGCCCGCTCTACGCCCATTTAGACCCCTCATTGGTCAGCTTGATGCTTGCAATCTTCACGGCGACGCCTACGCACCATTTCTCACGATCCGCCCTACCAATTCTGAGAACTCAAGTTTTTTTTCTTCCTTCGACTACTTCACCCATCTGTAACACATTTAAATCTACCAAACTCTTAGAAATCTGTGCATTTCAACTAAAATTGTCCATCATTCACCAGTTTGAATAGTTTGTATGACAGTTGAGCGTAATTTACGGCCTACCCAAGACTCCATTTGTCTTAGTCCCCGCTGTGCGCTAATAAAACTTGTCGCTCTTAATCTATTAGAAGAAATATTCGAAACAAATTTTTTATTCCTAGTTTTGTTTTACGAGCCCGGCTCTCACATCTGCTAATAATACGAATGCCATCACACATTCCCCTAAATAGAATCTTAAACACCTACATCCGAATGTACGGTCGTTTTAAATTATATTTCCTATCTGTCCACATTTCCAAACTTTCCCACGGTATTCGTTCAGTTCTCACGTTCCCTTTCTATAGCTCTTATCTGTCCATTGTATACCCAAGTAGGCAATAAACCCCGATACTCCGCCTCCTTTGTTACATAAGTATGGCGCCTCACAAACCATTGTCCCTACTTTTTTTCTTTTATTTTATTTTTTTATTATTTTTACCTATTCACATAATAGCGAAACAGGTGTATCGCATTGTAATTCCCTTTTATCTTGTTTGTTTGTTTATCTATTAGAGTGTACACGTTGCTACTGGGAATAGCACCAATGACGTATGGTCCTTCAAACAAACGTGCAAACTTCTTAGTCACCTTTTTAGATGCATCCGATTTCGCAAACTTTTTCAACTTCACTAGATCACCTATGTCAAAACACACTAGTTTATGATTTTTGTTATAATGAAATTCTCTACTCTCGGCTGACTTCAATATGTTCTGTCTCGCTCGTTCCCGAACTAATTCTAATGGCTCTTGTTGTAGGCCTAACCCTACTCCAATAATTTTGTCGTTATCCGTAGATAAGCGAGTTCTTGTACCCCATACTATCTCGTTAGGTGTGTAACCCGTCGTGGTGTGTATAACTTGATTGTAACAATCCTCTATTTTCGGCAATACGTCAACCCAAGAACAATGTGATTTTTCACAATACGTCCTAAACATTCTTCCTAGCTCTCTATTGACCCTCTCCGTAGAATTAGGTCGCGGGTTTCTGATTGAGGTGTGCGTTAGCACGATACCTAACTGTCTAACACCTGACTCAAAAATCCTTGATGTGAAATTTGCACCTCTATCCGAACATAAAACCTTTATTTTGACCTGTTCGTGAAATTTTCTAACACAAGTTAACGAGGCCCTGCCACTCGCCTGTCGTAATGAGTATAATCTAATTAATTTGCTGAAGGCGTCCTGCATAACAAACACGTACTTATGACCAAAGCGTCCTGCCGGTATTGGTCCATAAATGTCACAAAATACTCGTTCCCCTATCTCCCTAGTTATCACCGTCTTAATTGGTCCTGAGTGTGCCTCCAACGCATGTTTCGATTTTTGACACACGTCGCAAGCCCTAACTACCTGTCCTATTTTGCGTGCCATATCAGTGAAGTAGTAACGTCGCTTCATTAACGCAAGCACCTTGTATCGCCCAAAATGTCCTACTTCCTCGTGTATACTAGTAATCAATTCCGTTTGTAAGTTCTCGGGAACATATAATCGCGACCTACCCGAACCTATCTCTATCCTATAGAGAATCCCGTCTATTAGTCTGTAATGTCTAGCCTCAGACTCGCTCTCAGCTTTTATACGCTTAGTTATTTCGCTAACAACACGATCGCGCCCCTGATGTTCTCTTATCTCTTCCCACTTATTCTTTATGAGTCGTCCAGTTGGTATTTCAAACAAATTCATTTCCGGTCCCACAGTTTTATTAGTCAAGATATCGGTGGCTCCACTTATATGTCGTGACAACACGTCCGCTACAGTGTTCAGACTACCCTTGACATGTTCAATCGTATAATTGAACTGTCCTATATAACTTACCCACCGTATCATGCGAGCGCTTAGTAATTTACACGATTGTAGAAACGTCAAACTCTTATGATCGGTCCTAATTACTAACTGAGCACCCCTTAAATACGTTTCAAACTTTGATAGACTATAAATTATGGCCCACAGCTCTTGTTCAGTGACTGTCCATCTGCGTTCCGTTTCTGATAATGATTTACTACAAAACCCTATAACTCTCTCTTCCCCCTCACTCGTTAGTTGGTAGATGTATCCTGCGACACCTATATTCGAGCTGTCCGTTTGTAAATAATATATATCCTTCGGGTTTGGATGTGCAAGAAGCACGGTATCTACAAATAAAGTTTTCACCCTTTTAAAACAATCGTCTACTTCCTGTGTCCATGACCATCTTTTGTTTTGTTTCAATAGGTCACACAGAGGCCTAACCTCCTCACTATACTTTGATATAAATCTACGAAAATAGTTTATTAATCCCAGAAATCCTCTTAATTGTTTTATGGTTCGAGGTGCGGGGAAATCCAATATCGCCCTTACCCTATCCGGATCCATTTGTACCCCTTTGGTATTTACAATGTGTCCTAATAACTTTACCTCCACACATAGGAATTTACACTTTTCCTTCCTACTCGTTAGTCTAGCCGCCTCTAACCTGCTCAGTACTTGATCTAGGTGTTCTAGGTGTAACTTTAGGTCCCCCTTAGTGAACACTACTATGTCATCTATATAATTTATACAAAACTCGCGCACCCCTTCTAGTATCGAATCCATAGCCCTCGAGAAACCTGCCACCGATGTCTTAAGTCCTTGAGGTAAAACACAATACGTATAGGTTTTCCCCATAAAAGTGAACCCTGTATACTTTCTAGAATCGGGATGTAATGGTATCTGAAAATATGCATTATTGAGGTCAATAAGACTGATGTAATTAACCCCATAAAAGGATTGTATGATTTCTGATGTAAGTGGTGGCGCTCCCGCGTCCCCCACCATCTTCTTATTGAGTTCGCGCGCGTCTAATAAGAGTCTAATTGTTCCGTCTCGCTTTTTTGTAAAGGTAAGCGGACTACAACACGGTGTCGCCTCCTGACGGATAACTCCTAAACTCTCTAACCCATCTAGTTCTTTTTTTATCTCCTCCCTATATGCTAAAGGTATTGGATAACTTCGCTTTATAAAAGGCGTGTCGTCGATTAATTCAATAACATGCTCGTATCTGTCCGTCAATCCTAATTCGTCGGTAAACACTCTACTATATCTGTTTAAAACGGGTAACAATAGTTTCTTTTGTTCGTCATTTAAACCCATCTCGTCCAAGTAGGTAGCCACCTTTCCGCTATTGTTTATTTTCTCGCTCGCCTCACTATACACCGCCGGTTGGGCGTCCGTTTCTAACATCGTATTTATCATGTTTGCATTGTCTCTCCCGCCTAACCGTTTTAATTCGCAACTCGAATTTATTTTGACACTAGTCCTGACTCCTAAGTGCTCAATTGATAACGTCCTTTCTCTGCCACACTCCACTATCCCCTTGACACGTTCCAACCAGTCGTATCCTAACATCATTGACCTAGGAAGCCTATGCAGAATTAACATTGACGCTTCAATGATTGTGCCACCCAAACTTAGCTCTATTAGTACCATACGATTCGCACTTTCACTCCGTGATCCAAATGCTCCCTGCACCTGTATAGCCGGGATAGCGATCTCGGGCAAATCACCTCTCTCTTTCCGAATAGAATCGTGTAGTTCCCTAGTTATAGCGCTTATTTGGCTCCCTGTGTCTATCAATGCACTTATACGCATCCCGTACACATCCACTCCTATCTCGGGTAATCTAGGCAACGAATAATCAACACCTAAGTAATCTGACTCGTCTAGCTCATGTGATATCGACAAAACCTCTCTACCCCTGCTTGTACAAAGATCACACGCAAGCCCTTCTTCGTCACATTCTATCACATGATTGAATTGATTTTCCAATAAGACACCTATGCTACACGCTATTGCTCGCAAACTGTTGCTACTCACTGACACTCCCCCGGTCAATGGCCTCTTCAATCCCTTTCCGTCTGCTCCTAAACCCTGACCTGGCTCCCATCCATTTTTAACTAAAATCTTATACGCTATATCGTCTTTCCTATTTTCTGAAGTCCATTCATTCCCCTTCCTACACTTTGATAACCGATCGGACTCCGCTTGTGTAGGGGGTATTAGTTTTTTGTTTTATCCTCCCTCACAGACGTTGATAATGTTGACCCCTCACCTTCCTTCGTGAATGTTATAGCTGGCCTAGTATTTATTTCACCCAACACGTTCGACCGTGATGTATTCCTATTAGAATATGATCCGTAACCTATCCTGCCTCGTCGGTGAGCCCTTCCCCGAGTCGAACCGCCTCTGCCTCGCCATCTTTCCGCTAAAATCGTTGCCGCAACTGGATAATCTGTCTGTGTCCTACTGTAACGACCTCTCTGATTATTTCCTCTCTCTCTAGCATATCTACCTATCTCTCTCTGTCCCACAACTACATTTTGTTCGATACTCCTAAGAAAGTTCGCGCCTTTCATAATAGTGGGTTCCTCTGCTCTCGTAAACCACAACCGTTGAACATCCAAAGGATAATGACGCATTATCGAATTTACTAAATCCCTTTCACTAAAAGATATGGTCAAGGACTGCATCGACTCAACATATTCAGCAAAATGTTCGGACATCGAAATTGCTGATTCACTTGTGTACACCGTGTTAATCAACCTATACCTAACGGATTCTTGTATTTGTTCAGTCCAATAAGTCCGTCTAAAGTCGTCCTCAAAATCACTAAAAGTATTCCATCTCCTTGAGTACATCTCCATCAATTTTCGTGCATGTCCCGTGATGCAACCTAGCGCTATATCAATTTCGCGGTCCTGTCCGTTCACTTCTCTAATATATTTTTTTAATCGTTTCAAAAACGCAATAGGGTTCGTGAATGGTTTTCCGTCAAAACTCGGCTTCGCAACTGAAGGCTGTATGACGTATAAGTTTCTAGTTTCCGAATTCGCGACACTACCACTAGCTATTGTGCTAATCGACTCTTGTCTAATCGTCTGATGACTATTTTGCACATTTCCGCTCGACTCTATCCTCTCGTTTAATCGCTCCGCGCTCAACTGCCGTAATGTATTTTGAAATTCATCCATTCTTTGTGACATCTGTTGTAAAGTTATGTTATCTATATTTCCCGTTTGTTCCCCTATGCTTCCGTTACTCTCGCGACTTTCCCCTGTCCTATCTTGACCTCTAACCCGTCTCTTACTGCGCCTAGGCATTATAACGTCACTTAACTCAACTGCCGACAAACTAGTTTCGATTTAAACTTTCCCCTACTCCTAAATGCACAGATCGTTCTTTATGAGAAAGGTAGATAGTTCCACATGTGATTAAAATACTCATGATAACAGACTTACATTGAAATGTAACAATATCTTGAGAATCTGCTCCCGCCTTTGTCTCCACCTAAATCACACATCTTTATTATGCTAACCTTTTTACGTACAGTCAAAATCGTCAAACGCGCTGCTATGCTTTGAATAATATTGGAAAGTATTTTTATTTTACTCTTTTATTGTTTATTTTGTTGGGTAAGATTTCTCCACGTCCTTCCCTTTTGTCTTTAATGTACAACCGTCAAATTTTACTTCAATGGACAACAGCAGTTAAGTTGCAAACCAATAAAACATTACCCTAAGGTTTCCTTTGTCTCGCTTCCCATTCACAAGCTTGTCAGACAGGCTTTTGTCTTCCGTGAACAAATAACTTGGCTATACAGTTGTCTAAAAATAAATTCTTTTAATTTTATAATTTACGAAATAGGTATGTATATATTTTTTTCTTTCGATCTCGTTGATAACATTATGACGAATTCTGACTGTAACTGTGTCTTTCCCCTACATTCAAAAGACATGTAAACAGTTTAACACAATAAAATAATCACACCATGCACATAATTAAAATAATTATTCCATGCACAATTTATCTCGCCTCCTTGTTTCGCATCACGATGTCTCGTAACATCCCTGTAAAAGTATTCCTTTCAACTGACCACGATTTCTACGTTGTGTTTATTTTATTTATTTTTGTTTTATTTATTTATCATAATTATTTGGTCCTTTTGATCCAATCGTATCGTTATTTCGAATACGTATTTGGAATCCTGGTCGACACGGCATCATTTTCTGTAGTGGCTCAAATCCTAATTTGTATATGTGATCGTCTAGTTATAATGTTTTTCTATGTATTTGGTGGTCTTGGTGAAAGTCGATGTTACTGGCATCTAAGTGATCTGCGAATCGTGTTTATGTTTGTACTATTTAGTAGCTGCGTGTGAATGGAACGGAGGCTCATCGAGATAAATCCATCATTCCGCAGGCCTATGGTTTTAAATAACATTGCGAAGCTTGTTAATATTAAAATGCAAATTGTTTTAATCTGATCGCGACTTTCGCCTCTCCTCTACTCTAATTACCTAAGCTATAACCAAAAGATGTCTGCTCATGATGTGGATTACACTCTGGTCGTTTAATAGCGCCTACAAAACCTTCTAGGAAAAACCCTTCTGGGGTTTATTATTTGGGGAACGTCAGCCATCTTTGTTACGCTGCGGAGCGTTTGTCAGACATCTCCAGGATGTGGACATTTATTTACTTTACTTTATAAGGTGTTCGCTAGACACCTTTCCCCATAAAACCATGGTAAACTTTATTTATTCATATTTGTATTAATTGAGAAAGTTCGATTTGGCCAAATCGGGCGATGGCTGAACGCTATGAAAGTGCAAATGTGACGACGACCCAGAAATGCTTCTACCCGTTCGCTGAATCCACACGCAGATAGCCTTTAGGCTCAATAAGGCTGAGCTCGCGAGTACCGGCCATAGCATCCCGTACAGTCAGGTCTAAGAGAATAATCTCTTATAGTCAAGAGCCCTCATTCGATTAAAGTCAGTGGGTGGAATGCCTAGCTCGCAGCCTCAAGCGGTCAAACACCCCAGGATCTAAACATCCTGTGCAAGTTCTATTTCATCACAGATCACCTAGTATACCTATCCCTATTTCCTATCCTAAATACGAGTCTATAAGTGCACCTAACAATGTCTATGTCCTGTGTAGAGGCAAAATGTACTTACACATTATACCTATTCAACACCAATACATTATACTTCCTTCTGCTCAGCTCCTGTTGTGTCTCTCGTCCAAATTCAGCAGCTAGAATCCTTTACTGACACGTTTAAATAAACTACCTATACACAAGTAACCTCAACGGTTTGAATGTAGTCTCTTCCTTAGTCTTTAATCACTCCCTACTATCCCATGTTTATTTAATTAGGTATATGTATAGAAATCTACCTAGACCTAGACTGAAATCTAACGAATTTAGCTCATAGAAGTCGTGATTCAACTGAAAGGTATATGTGTGAGAACGCAAAGTGTTAAACGAAGCCAAACAAACTAGCTCAAAGGTTCTTCTAAGTATTTCTTAGTATTTAACACGAGTTTGACTATGCCTCACACTGTGCCTCCTCTTAGGAATCTTATCTCTAAGCAGTAAAACATATAATTATGGAAAAAAAATATTATTTATTTAAATTAAATGTGTTTAGTTTATCTTCGAAATAGCAAAAGAAACTGGTTTGATTATTTAAGCTGTCACCTATAGGTTGCTATATAATGACAGCTAGATTTTCAGCTCCTATCTTAAGACCACACTAAATAGAGAGAAAGCGAAAATCCAAAGAAAAAACTCTCTAAGGTCATCTAGATCCACACTTAATTTTAATTAAAGACACACTAAAGTTTCAATAGTTATTTTACAAATTGAGTCTAAAGTGAGATACGAACACATTTATAGAACTAACCTGATACATTGATTGAAAAATGGAAAGAAAAAACTATTTCACATATTAGTCTAATCTAGACTTGATTATTAACATTCATAATAGATATTAGTGTTTCGTATTCCACCAGGCTACATAAAGTTACAGTCTCTAGAGCTTTAATTAATACTTTCACGTTAACCATCCTTATCTCCGAGATTAACTATGCATTAAGAAAACGCAATCCAATTCAATCCAACCCGGCTCTTTGCATTTCTATCTCATTTGGTAGACCATCTTGCAAATACCTCCGTCTATTTAATATTCGACGATTGCAATAACTGAATATCTTATATCCACAACACCCTAATACAACTATTGCGCATATTAAAGTCAACACAAAAATGAGGTGTTCTACCGAGTTCCATTCGGTTATTAAAGAGAAACCCCTAGAATGGAGTTGTTCTTCGTATTGATACATTTCTACGTTGTATACGATATTCTGCTCGTTAATCTAGAGATTGTACCTTTATTGACACACGAAATAAATCACAATGTACACAATTACATACCCCACTCGACGTTGTTTGGATTCACTTTGTAAAATAGTTACACTTGTTTTAATATTCAAATCTACAATTTACTTAACAAAGTTAGTATTTATTTAATAGTTAACTCTTTAGTCTTTATTTCTCACACAGTTAGTTACAATGGAGTCACGAAACTCCCAATCTACCACTCCTAAAATATTAAAAGCGTCTGCGCCCTACTGTCTGTCTTAGCGTCTGTCCCGAATCCCAGTTGCATCGTCGTTTTATCTCTTCCATTCCTACTGAAGTTTTTCTCCGCCCGCTCTACGCCCATTTAGACCCCTCATTGGTCAGCTTGATGCTTGCAATCTTCACGGCGACGCCTACGCACCATTTCTCACGATCCGCCCTACCAATTCTGAGAACTCAAGTTTTTTTTCTTCCTTCGACTACTTCACCCATCTGTAACACATTTAAATCTACCAAACTCTTAGAAATCTGTGCATTTCAACTAAAATTGTCCATCATTCACCAGTTTGAATAGTTTGTATGACAGTTGAGCGTAATTTACGGCCTACCCAAGACTCCATTTGTCTTAGTCCCCGCTGTGCGCTAATAAAACTTGTCGCTCTTAATCTATTAGAAGAAATATTCGAAACAAATTTTTTATTCCTAGTTTTGTTTTACGAGCCCGGCTCTCACATCTGCTAATAATACGAATGCCATCACACTACCTAGTGGTGTTAATAATATTTCCAAAATAGGCTGCGTAATTCCTTAATTTAGTACGCGGCGAAGCTTATGCGTATTTTGTTTCCTTCATAAATTATCTTGTGGAGCACGAATTGTAGCAATTGTATTTATCTATTATACCGATATCGGAAGAGCTTTAATAACAAATCGGTAACTTTTCCTATCAAAATAAAAAAAAACAAAAATATTTATTTACCTTCAAATGTGGCCAGAGTCTTCTTTTAAGCATAGAAATACTTGTACCAAAAGACTCTGCTTTTCATTAACATCCTATCCTATGAATGCTTTTATTATCATGGTACTAGCTTCTGCCCGCTACTTCGTCCGCGTGGATATTAGAGAAAATCCTTAGGGAACCTTCAACCAGGATCTGACCAGCCATTTTTACGCATTACGGCTTCCCGTTACAGTTCCCGTTCCCGTTCCCGTTCCCGTTCCCGTTTGTAATTTTGATTTTCAAAATTACAAAATATATGTTTGCCTATTTATTTTTAGATGTGCTCCAACGAACTTTAAAGTTGTAATGTCTATTTTATATTATTTTTTCATACAAAATTTGAACCCGATTTTCACCCCTCTAGGGGTCAAATCATGTCCACCGTGTTGGACTTCAAAATAAATGTCATTTTTGCAATCGTCATCCCCGAAAACCCCAATAACGACATCCATATCTATTTTTGGGGTTTTTTTACCCCTTTTCACCCCCATTTCATCCCAATAGGGGTTCAAATACTAACAATAACAATATACGTTGCGTTAGATGTCTATCCATAAGCCGAAATTATAAATTTAGCGATTTTTACTTCGAAAATAAAGAATTTTCTTCAATACACAACTTCATCCCCCTTTTGACCCCTTCGGGGGTAGAATTTTGAAAAACGCTGAGACCCGTATTTATTTATTTTCAATGGTCAGTCTAAACACAAAATTTGAAGATCCTAGCTTCAAAACTGAGGGACTTTCATACAAACTTTGATCCCCTTTTTTACCCCCTTAGGGGGTGAATTTTGAAAAACCCTTTCTTAGTGCACCCCTAGACCTCATAAGGAACCTACTTGCCAAATTTGGAGTCTCTAGACCCAGTGGTTTGGGCTGTGCGTTAATAGATCAGTCAGTCAGTCAGTCATTCAGTTTACGATTTTATAAATATAGATAGTATATATAGATCATTACATTCTGATACATTCAGAGTAATTAAGGTAGGTAGGTATTAATTGCATTAACATTACGTATTAGAATCACATGTAACGTGAAGAAGTATAAAACAGCATAGCTCAAAGTTGACTTTTGCTAACAAGTTAACAACATGGCTTATATGTAGAAGTAACACAAAATTTTCACTGTTGCTGTTAGCTTTACTGCGGAGTGTATGCAGAGAGGATTGCAGGTGCATCCATCTCTAGGGATTTTCCCGTTTGCTCCTGAATATATGCAAGATGCAGGGGAAAACATCGCACTGAATCGATTTATTCAAAAGAAACCTATTTTGGAGGGAGAAAGTCTTAGAAAAAATAAGAATGTAAAATATGCTACATGCATGTTGGAAACAGAAAATTGTTTGAAAAACAAAAAACCGACTTCAAAAAACCTGCCTCTAAAAAAAAGGAAGAAATAATATACAAATCATTAGATACGCATTATCATTGTTATAATAAAACACGTCTATTAAAGTCGGGTGGGGCTGGAGAACATCTTCCTTTTTTTATTCTAAAAGCCCCACCCGACTTCAATTGACGTGTTTTATTATAACAATGATAATGCGTATCTAATAATTTGTATATTATTTCTTCCTTTTTTTAGAGGCAGGTTTTTTGAAGTCTGTTTTTTGTTTTTTAAACAATTTTTTTTTTTTTTTATTTTTAGTGTAAGTACCTTCTGCATTAGGTAGTGTAGGTATATTATTTAGGTAGAAAAATCTTCTCAGCCAAACGTGAGATAATCGCGGAGAAACATACATACATACAAACTGAAAACTTACCTCCTTTTTTTGAAGTCGGTTAAAAAGACTACACAACGGCATCCCTTCCCCAACAAAAAAAAAATCGTCTAATTCGGTTCATAAATAACAAAATTGTCAAGTTAGTTGATTTAATATCATAGTATTTTCAGGATTACTTGTAAACTACTGAACCGATTTGAAAAAAAACTAAATGGGACCATCTCGCAAGAAAACTCAATCGAACAAAAAAAAATTTATCTAAATCGGTTCATAAATGTCGAAGATATGCGCGAACAACGATAAAAAAAAAAAAAAAAAAAAAAAAAGACATACAATCGAATTGAGAACCTCCTCCTTTTGATGAAGTCGGTTAAAAACTGATAAAAATGACGCACGGAAGAGCGGCCTTAAGATTTTACTGCATAATAAAGCTGATTTCTTAACCTTTCGCAATCTTTCTAGAGTTTATTCTTAGATTTTTAACCTAACGTAACCCCTCTCCAGATTGAGGTGGTAATAAGTCATGCATGTCCAGCTCAGCTCGGCACGCGCGCTGTCATGGTATGGTGTAGCGACTGCAACTTATTATAATATCATTGACTGCAACTCATATTCTAGCTACAAGCTGCGGCACGTAAGCACAGAATGGATATAAGTAGTACTGTACAGAAAGGACACTCTCCACTCCGCCCCAGAATCAATTACCTCACCCCACCCCGCGAGGTCGTGTGCCGAATCGTGTGCTCGATTAGTCGTGTTTGTCAACTTATTATGATATTCAAAGCATACGTCGTAACTTTATTAACCAAGCAGTTCGAGTTATGAATTGAATTCCGCTCATACAGTACAAACTGCACGGTAACCCTAGACTTATACACACAGTTGCGCGTGTACAGAAACTAAACGACTGACGTCATCTGTTTATAATTGCCGCCAACGAGACCCCAAAAATTACTTCTGCGCAGATTACTTATGGCAGCGCTGAAGTTACATGCCGAAGCTTGTAGCAAAAACCGTAATCAAAATCAGCTGATTACTCACCCCCACCCTCCCTCCGGATAGAAGTGGTGCTTGATAGCGCGAGTGTCGAGCTCGCGGCGCCGCAGCGCGGGCACGGTGCGGTGCAGTGACCGCAACTCGCGCTCGCGCAGCGCGCCGCCCGATGACTCTTCCTCGCCGTCGGGCCAGCCATCTGTTTACAAGAAAAAAATAGGTTTGAACATAGGTAATGTGTATGGGGTTATACGAAACTGTCAAACTCCCTTAGACTGTGGAGTTAAAGTTCAAAGTCGTGAATTTGTCATTCTGTGACAACTCTCCCTACTGAACATTACCTATAGATCACTCCGATTATTTCCTACAGAATTTCAAATATGTCAAGTATTATAAAATCCCCTACGATTCAAAACTCGACGGAGTAGTAGATATCGCGCGTTAGGAGTTAGTAAACTTTCATGTTTATTTGTTATAAAAGTCAAACTTATTTTATTTAACTATCCCTCAGTCCGTTTTCGCATTATCAACTTTCCTAGTTGATAAAGCAGGAGCCGATAGCTTCATATACTAAGATATTTGGACCAGCTCAGACGGACTTCATATAAATACTTATTAAATTTTCCTCTAGTTGAGAAGATTAATTACCGTAACCAGACAAACGAAGAGTTAACTAGGTCTTAATATTTAATTAGGCGTCCAGAGTGAAGCTCTACTAATTTATCGTGTGTTGAACAATAGGATACCATCCCATGATAACATTTAAGCTTCCTCGGTATCATGTATGTTAGCCTTATTCAAGATCTTACTAGTTGTACTTTGTTATACCATATATTCAATATCCATTACTGAAGATGTGTCCTGTCTGTTTTTTCGAAGCTGTTTTTAAATTAGATATTATTATAGCGACCAACCGTTCCTTGTTATTCATGAGAATTATTCGCCTTTTTTACGCTAATGGAACCGAGAGATAATCTTCCTTGTACATAAGCACACATTCTACTCGTACATTCTCCTAATTCGTGACTTCGCAACATTAGCTGCAACATAAATCCAACCCAGCAAAAACAAACGAGGATTTTAATGTAGGGTTGCGTTACTGCCAACCGTAAGTGCTCATCCTTCACATTCGTGTAAGACCCGCTCGTTCTCTGGACAGGGCACTATAAAAATCATGAGCCTACTAGAAATAGTTCTGTTCGGTAATGTATTTACACCTAACAAAAGCAGTGTGGTGTGGTAGACCTTTATCTATCTCGTCTGTACGTGTAGTAGGTTTACGACTTAGAAGCCGTGTCCTCGTATGCAAAGTGAGCCAACTAATACTAAGCCAGAATGGCTTTGTTTTCAGATTTATATCCTTCATACGTTAACGTCGTCGTTATACCATATTATGTATTCTGTGGTTATACGTCGTAACTAAAATCCAATAATATTGTTACTAATCTAATAATTGTAGAAAAATTGAAACTGTTTTGTATGTACTTATTCGGTATGATATGGAGAATAAAAATCTGAAAGCGGGGCTATTTTGGCTGTTTTAGTTGCCTCACTTTTGACAGGGCGCTTTGTAGAGAACTATCGTTTTAGGTATTATTATTCTAAGGTTTACGATATGTGAATAAACATTGACTATTTGCGTGCTGAGTTTTCTTGTGTAAAACTGAAAGATAATGTTTTAATTCAATCAACATAAATTATTAACACTTTTTGTTATATTTTAACAAGCTTATGGCCTGTTTGACATGTACCAGATTAAGTCCAGTCTTAATTCATCTAGTTAAAGCTTTTAATGAACCAAAAGAAATGAAATTGTATTGTAAATGTGATTTAAAGAACATAAGCTCTTACTTTAAACGGGATTAGTGTGTTCCCAGATAATCATTCTCCATCGATTAAGATTGATTATCGGGATTTCGTCCTCTGAAACGCGATAATGTCTTAGGTTTGAACTAAATCTAAGCTTTTGATAAACGTAGATGCTTATTCACAAAATAAATTATTTTTCTTTCTTTCTTTGTTTATAGATAAATTTATTTTATTCGATGTAGGAACTGCAAATGACAATAAATACAATAGTGGCACAAATAATGAGTAGGGCACTTGTTCAGTAAACTTCTCTAGCAAAAATAGTAATATTAATGTTTAAATTTCATATAGGAAAAGTGCTATATTATTTCAGCATACAATTCATGTTATTATTCATAGGTGCCCAGAAGTATTTTATTTTTGGTAAGTATATACCATTATCCATACCTAAATACCATAACTTTGAACCTACTTATTAAGCTTAAAATTGTGACCTGGGAATGTGCGGAAATTTATCATCTTATTTCTTTTGATACTAATGTTGTCATTTAGGGAGTTTATTTTTTGTGTATCACAAAACACATGTCGCGGATGTCATTAATATAACATCTTATCAATGCATGCTCAAAGCAATTGTACGTGAAATACATTTTGCGATATTATTCTCCCAAGAAAATTCTGGTAAACGTTGTGCTTCAATTAAATTACGAAACTTTCCGACGTTATTTAAAATGACAAAGCATAACTAATGCTGGATTATCTCACTCAACAACCGTAGGAGTTTAAAATATCAAGTTTGCTCAACATTTCGGCGCTTGTACGTCCGAATAAGCATAAATTACGGGCGAACCTTGTTCAGCTCTGTAGTCAAGTTTATTTTTGGATAGCGTGGGGGTATTCCCAACTCTATGAAAATTGACAGACTGGTAGGCTGATTGACTGAAAAAACTACTGAAGCAAGTAATTTATTGATGCAGAACTTTGGCCACACATTTAGCCATGTTGTGTACAGTGTGCATGTCGAGACTTTTGGAACTAATTGTTCAGTTGCAATGCAATATTGAACATTTATCGCCAGTGCAGTTAAGTCAGTCACGATTCAAACTTGAGAAGATAATGTTTGCTGTCAACTTTAAATCAATTTGGTCCAAGAGGGGAAATTTGCTTCTCACACCGCTGATCGCTTTACAATCGGCTGAAATAATTGATTGTCATTTCGAACAAGCCCGCCTATCGCAGGCAGCTTTGACTCACTCACGCATGAATTCACCCCATTATGAAAGCTCGTTTGCTTATTGTCTTCAAAACGGTACCCAGGAGTGACATGTGTCACTCATGCGTAACGGAGATGTGGATAATACAACTTTGGGTGTTTTTACATTTATAAAACTCACGTTGAATGAAATATTTAATGGCGACTAGTTAGTTTTTAATATTAGAAACAAAAAATATAACCACCGGACCATTTCAATGCTGGTATTTCGGGACTAAGTGACGGCGATCACTAACCGACTTCACGTCATGCCAAATGACGGCAAATCATGTAAAATGGTGCTACGGCGGCACCACCACAAAGGATAGTGTAGCAGGCAGCCGTGATGGGTGCTGTTGGTGGCATTAATGATAGAGTATGTTGGACCTCAAGACCTAGGACCCCAAGTCCATCATACTCATCATAGCTGCGATGAAGAGATGAAGACTTCCAGGAAAGATTCCACTTCTAAGGAAGTATTCCTGAAAACTTAAAAAACTTCCGGCAACTTTGAAAGTTTTAAAATATATTTTCTGCTTACCTGCCCGATTTGTGAAACCCGCCATCTTTGGCCGCTTTTTGCAAATAACTCCGAAAAAATGTAAGACAAGGACTAGTTTTTATTTGATTTGTAAACCAAGTGCAACTTTCACTCTTGATGATAAGACTCGAAAATTGCGAAATTGATGAATTACCAAAAAGGTTTTTTTGTAGTCGAACAAAGTTAGTTCAACTTCCTACCAACATTTGCTTATAATTCTTGAACCATAGTAATAGGTGGTAATAGTAACACAGAAAGTAAGTTTAAAAGTATCTCCAGTTTTTCTAAGTCAATAAATATATGTTGCAAACTTCCAAAGTTGCTGGTAATTTTGGAAGTTATTTTATATATTTCCGGAAGTATTCCAAAGTTTCGAAGTTCAAACATTCCGAAGTTTACACCACTACTGCGATGACACAAGTGACTCACCATAGTGTGGCAGGCAGTTGTAGCTGGTAGAGAGTGGTTGTCGGCAGCGACAGCGCGGCGGCGGGGCGCGGGGCGGCGGCGGCGGCGACGCCGAGGGCGAAGGTGACCACCAGCCCGGCTCCATCAGCCGGCCATGCCACCCGCACCCGCACCCGCACCCGCACCCGCGCCCGCGCTACCTTTACAAATTAACAACACTTGTTAAAAAAACCTCTTTTAAGAAACAATTTACAAGTGCATAAAGATGTCGAATTGAATTGACGAAATAACTCTGGCTTGCAGCGTAAGAGTAGGGTATATAATACCTACTAGAAAAAAATTGACGATGCCACTAGTGAATCGGAGTTCCAATTGAGTCGCGGGTTCGATTCCCGACTAAGAACATGATCTGGTGCGAGTCGAATTTTTTCTAGTACTTATATCATTTAGGAAAGTACATAAAGGTTATAGTATTTTAAATTTTAATTTTAAATTTTAAATAATGTTAATTTTGATTTATAAATTGTATTGATTTTAATTTTTAATAATATAATGTTCTTAGGTATTTAAGCTGTTTACATGTTTGCAATATGGACCTTGTCCGAAATAAACATTTTTTTTGTTATTTATAGAAAACATCAAAGAGTGGACTAGCATAGAATTTAATTTTCATAAAAAAATTTATTGGAAAAGTAATATAGGGGGTCTAAAACGCATGCTTGTAAGTCATCGAGCATCGCGGCTTCGTACCGAAGCCCGTCTTACTCTAAGTTGTAAGTAATATAACTAAAACGTATGCAATCTTGCCTTTTTAGATGGTAGGTACGGTATAGTACAGTAGATACTCAGTAATTTTTTACCCAACTATTCCACTGGCTCCGCGTGCTTTTTCGACCTAATAATAATACTGGTATGAAAGAAATAAAATAATTTGCACCATATTGAAATGAAAACATATTCACATCCGGTTGCGTCGCACGCAATGTTGCATCGCCCACCGATCGTTGAGTTCAACGATCAACGATGCAATGTCATTGAAAAATTTCATTTGGTTAACTGGAGGAGAACAGGGCAGTCGATTTCATACTCTTGTATAAGAAGATAGATATTCTACAGCATGTCAAATCGACGAAAGATGGGTGTATTGGGAACGGCCGTAAGTTACTTACTAGAAACTAGAGGTTCAAAGGCTTTTATCTGATTATTTTCTGCGGAAGTTATACAGTCTATGATGACTAAAGTAGCAGGATATTTTTGATTGGTTCATTGACCGGCATTAACGAGTTATCAGAATAATTTATGAACCCGCGAGACAACTTGTTATTATAATAATGCGAAATCTTGCTCAGAAACTCTTATTTTCCTTTGCTGAAACAAGTATATTTGGCAGGATGCCAATAATGCTATGAAAGATCAAGTGCTTTAACGAAATATAAATGACATAAAATACCAAGTACAATGCTTAAATAGACTGTTACTACGTACTCATAGTAGAATAGAACGATCTACTTCTTTTGCACGAAAAATGTGTTAAGACTACATAATAGTAACCTACCAACTAAATATCAGACCTATGTACATTTGTATTTGTAAGTAAAAAAAGTTATTTTATTTTTACATTCAATATAAAATTGTTTTATATCAAACGGATATAATATTATCCTGTGCCCAAGACAAGATTTCCTTTATGACGACGATTTTCGGTTTCATTTCAAACGCAATGGCGAATATTGACAATGGTACGACAGCGTCGATGGGGTATCCATTTCCGTAATCCCCTTCAATCAACATACATTCTCAATTTCTTTGCGTATTCAGTCTTTAGGGTACACATGAAATCATGGCTCTTCTCTTCATTATTTTCCTTTATTATCTCTTTGTTATTAAAGCGATTCCGCCTTTTTAATTTTAAGTTGATTTAGACAATTTTCATAAGAGTTTGCTTTTCCTCGTTGCTGGTGACAGGGGGTGTTGAGTACCTAGATATTGTATTTTGTTTGAAACGATTTCAAAAACTTATGTATGCTTGCTTGTAAAAATAAAAGTTAATAAGTGACTTCGTGGTACTTTTCAATTGGTACTCTTGAAATAATAGCGTCTTAGCTACTCAGTTACCCACAAAATCGAAAGTCTCGTTTTTACTTACGTATTTTATTTTTATTTTATTTTATTTAGAACGGCACAATAACAGACATCAGACAAAATTACTTACAATAAGGAAAAAATATTTAAAACTAATGCATGCCTATGTCCAATTACAATTGTGCACAACATTTATAGAAATGAGAATATTTATACACCCAGATGTTTAAAATACAAGTAAATACAAAAACAAAAAATAAGAAAATATTTTATACAAAAATCAAATAAAGGTAGGTATAAAGTTCTTTTTTAAATTGATGACTGTGATGAGACTGATGAGTCATTAGACTGTAAAGCTGTCAATAGTAACTTCTTGAAAGAAAGGATACTACAGTTAAATATGTCATAATTTAAACAGATGTTATTATAATATGAACACATTCTATCCAAAGGATTATTTCTGGAAACATTGTTAGTGTAGAGGGGAACACAGAATAATTGTGGCTTACGCACAGATCGAGTCGGTACTTTGAATTTTAATAATTTGACCAAACCGCAGCTATCAACACCAGACCCATTGGCAATCCGATGAAGAGAGCACAAGTCTCTCACCCTCCTTCGACCCTCCAGAGTGACCATACCAAAATACTTAAGACGGTCCGAATAATCTTTAATTTTTTTACGCAGACCACACTTCATACATAATGACCGCACAAATCTACGCTGAACCGCTTCTATTCTGTCAATGTGAACGCTATAAATAGGGGACCAGATCGAAGAACAGTATTCAAGCAAACATCTTACCAACGAGTTGTATAGAATCATCCATGAAGTAATTTTTTTAAAGGGTCTAGCATTCCGAGTTATGAAGCCCAGCATTTGATTCGCTTTACTGCAAATATGGTCAAAATGCGGCCGAAAAGATAAAGATGAGTCAAAATATACTCCTAAGTCGCGCACTGCATGGACACGGCTCAATAAAGAGTTACTTATGCGATAATCAAATTGAATGGAGTTTTTATTTTTTGTAAAAGAAATAACTTGACATTTGGTAACGTTCAGGGACATTTCATTGTGCTCACACCATTTAGAAACTACATCTAGATCCTTCTGCAACACCTCACAATCAATAGTACTAGTAATACGCTTAAAGATTTTTAAATCGTCAGCGAAGGCAAGGCAGTCACATTCAATGATGTTAAGAAGATCATTTATAAATATTAAAAATAGAAGTGGTCCCAAATTGGATCCCTGTGGTACACCCGAACTGGGGATGAATGGCAGAGAGTCGTAACCGCCCAACGCTACCAATTGGGAGCGATTCATGAGATAGGAAGCAAGCCAACGCAATAAGTTTCCGTGGATGCCCATATAATCAGCTTTGATAAGAAGGATAGAGTGATTCACACGATCAAAAGCTTTCGCAAAATCTGTATATATAGCGTCAACTTGCTTGCGCTCGTTGAATGAATCACACAAAAAAGTGGTATAGCTTAGCAGATTGGATTCAGTAGACCTACTCTCAACAAATCCATGCTGTTTATGACTTAGGAGAGGTTTGACATGGTTATAAAGATGTAGATAGATAATGGACTCGAAAATTTTGGCAAACCAATTTAATTTACTAATAGGTCGGTAATTCACAACATTCTTTTTGTCTCCTGATTTATATATCGGAGTGATATTAGCAATCTTCCATAAGGATGGAAATATCCCTCAGCAAGCGATTTATTAAATATACAAGTTAATGGTCATGCAAGCGCAGAGGCACAAAGTCTAATGAATATAGACGGTATACCATCGGGCCCAGCCCCCTTGGCTACGTTGATGTTCTTTAACTTGAGGGGTGATGTATTGAGGGGTAATCTATTACGGTGTCAGGTGCTTAGGTATTTATCTTGTTTTTGTCCACGAAAGGGAAAACGTGGAAGATTTCCACGCAACAACGGGCACGGGTGATTAAGTGCGTACCGCGCACTGGATTGGGCAGATACATGAACACCCTTATGTTTCCTTTCTCAAATAATATAGAAGAAGTTACTGATCGAATGATCAAACAGTAACTAAAAGCTGAAAGTAAGTAAAGTTAGTAAATCCAGTGGCGAGGGGTCCATATAACCCGATTTCCATCGGCTTACCTTTTATAAATCCCACCCCACCGATCCATATGCAGATCATAAAATTTGTAGAATAGCTTACCTTTGCCATGATTTCAGCTATCGCCACTGGGAAATGCATACCCATAATATCGCCAGTCCTAATATTACTTAGGTACTATAAATTGGGCGATAGTTTAGTTCGTTTAGGAAACTGAGAGTCGAAAGATTTTATAGTACAGTGCATAAAAATTGTGAACTTGCGTTATTAAAGCATATAGTTCTGCTAAGTGATGCGCTCATCAAGTTTGTTGTAGTTATATGGAGCAAAATAAAATAAAAATAAATAAAGAAAAAAAATAAAAAACCGACTTCAAAAACCTACCTCTAAAAAGCAAGAAATAATATTCGTAATAATAAAAATACGTCTATTGAAGTGGGGTGGGGCTGGAGTACATTTTCCTTTTTTTTTATTCTTAAAGCCCCACCCGACTTCAATAGACGTATTTTTATTATTACGAATATTATTTCTTGCTTTTTAGAGGTAGGTTTTTGAAGTCGGTTTTTTGTTTTTTTTTAAACAATTTTTTATTTTTAGTGTAGGTACCTTGTAGGTAAGGTATATTATATATGTTGAAAAATCGGCACAGCCAAACGTAAGATAATCGCGGAGAAACATACTTAAATACGGGTCAAACTGAGAACCTCCTTTTTTAAGTCCGGTAAAGAACTACACTTAAGATATCCCTCTTCCAACAAAAAAATAAAAAGGACCATCTTGGGAGTTTACCTAATGTAATAACGTTTGAATCATTTCAATCGGTCCAACCGTCTTCGAGTAATCGGTGGACATACACACAAAAAAAACAAATATACAGACGAACATAGAACCTCCTCCTTTTTTGGAAGTCGGTTAAAAAGTGCTCAATGTTGTTGTGGGTGCCACTTAGCGGCTTAAATTGCATTGATTCTAATTCTCAAGCATGGTTGTTGCCCTATTTTTAGTTGTATTTTATTCAAATGAGGCACATACTTAGATCAACATTACCAATGAATTTGAAATATTTTGGACAGCACCATTTAGTAGGATTGACACTAATTAAATCACAAAATGTTATCATTTTCCTTTTTGATAAGCTCATTAAATGGGAATGTAGTTTCCTTTTCCCTAGTTTATTATCCTACAAACTTATAGCATCTAATATTTCCTTCTTTAAAATGTGCAACATAATCTCCATTTTCCTTTTTAAACGGAAAGTTCCTTTCATAGCAACGTCACGGCACTCGATATCGTCAGGGATGCAATTTGTCGGCTCGGGGGTGAACGAAGCGTGGAAAAACCTCTCTAGCTTTAATGAATTCCTAATCGGCGTGCTGGGACAAGCAAAGTGGAGCCAAATGGTAATTATACGACACATTAGAAACCGGATAATTAGAGCTTTCCACGAATCACTCGGCTATTATACAGGACAGAGCAGGAAGCGTTAATAAATTAAAAGATAAAGAGGGTTCATTCCATTATTACTTGTTAAGAGATATTTGCTGCCGGATATTCTCAGGAGGATTCATAAATCTGACCAAAGAGAAATCCACTAGGAGGAAAATGAAAAATTTTCGTTTACCTACGTTAAAAAATATTACAGCTTTTATCTATTTTGTTTTTTTTTTTAAATATTGCTATTGTTAAAAAAACATAAAAAGGGTAAACATGAAATAGAATTTATACGCTTATAGTCTCAACCATCTAGGTACTTATTATACAGACGGAATGCTCAGCTCATTTTTTATTAGTATTTAGTAAACTACCACTATGTTGGCTGTATAATAATGAATGTGATTTATACCTTCACTGGCTATACTGTACACGAAACATCATAGATAATTAATTGAACACATACCTTGCGCAAGCGCACCTCTCCACGCCTTCGCTGACGCTGTACACGCTGCCGCGTCGCATCCGCCTCTTGTCCCGAGGCTGTCACGCCTCCAGCGTCCTCATGCCACCACGCAACACGCACTCAACTTAACATCTCACCACAACACAATCCTATCACTTCACTGTCACCATTATAAGTTCCCCATTGTTGAAGCTTCTCACTGCGCGTACGCGTCCCGCCTTCGCATCTATAGTTTATGTTCCCGCTGGTTTGAACTTTTGCGTCATATCACTGTACGAGTATACTCAGTTCCACATTTTTGAAACTAAACTCCGACTAAGTATATTTACTTCTCACTTTCTTTTTTACAATACTCTCATTGATTTTATGCATAAAGCGCCGATATTATCATTGTGTATCTGAAAAGAGGAAAAACCATCTTTAAATTCAACACTCTATATTAACTTATTTATATACCTACCTACCTACTACTACTAACTTTAAATTAGCTACTTCTATAAATGACGAGGTAAAATTTTAAGAATTAGCTTTTTACTGGTATATTTATATTTGCGCAATGTCAAAGATATTTAAATTCCATATTTGATATTCCCGCAATAAAAGCTATTTTTATTTGTATGTCGTAAAAAAATACGATGCCTTTTTATATGTTACTGCTTTCGTTTACAGCTTCTGTTTTACTTTTACTCGAAGTGAAGCCTACGTTTTAAGACACCGAGCCGAGGAGGAGAACGGCTTCAAAGCCAATTAATTTAAGTATCTTCCAATTAGATTCCGATCCATCGAGTTTCAATTTAAAGTTTCTCTCGTTTGTCTTTATAAAAAAGTATTTTCATTTAAAATATCTGTTACAAATATGTTGGAAATTTAGAACAATACACATCCCACATTCAAAGCGTTGTTTGGTACCTACGTGGAACTTTTAATAAGCAAAATTATAACAAAGGATTCGTCTTCCAAATCATTAACTGTTCCATGCAAAGAAATAGAACCCTTATCAAAAACTTGTAAACTTGAGACATATTTTGAACAGTAATAAAGCGGTAATTTGAGAGACTCGCAAATTAATGATTTGTTATTTGTCCATAAATAGTATCTTAAAAGTAGATATCAAATTCTGATTTGTTTCAATTAAAATACTTACAAATATTCTTAAAGCCACTGTTCCACTAAAGATTTATAAAAACAAAAGGCCGTAATAAAAACTTCAGTTTTAAAGTATGTAGTTGTAATCTGGGTTTCAGCAAAGTTGGTACAATTAAAATCAGTTCAGTACTTTTGTTTGTTGGTTGAGTAATAAACTATGTACCTACTTAAAGGAGTAATTTTGAGTTGTGGCTAGTCAACTTTATCATTTTAGCCTTAATGGATTTGTAAAGGATCAAACTCTAACTACTGAAATCCTGTCACACTGAATCTTAATAAACAATGAGGCAAATATTTTTGTGATATAATTCTCTTCTCAATTATTATTTCTATTTACTTTATTTTTACTGAACCTCGGTTCTGCTTCCTTATTGCTGTCCACAAAAGACACTAGATAGAAAATAGCACCGTATAAGACACAGATACTATGCAAGTATGTCTCAACATGCTTGCTCTCCTAAAGTGGTGGTTGAAAGGTAATTTGCATCAAATGCGATATGTCACGCGCGGGGGCGAGGCAATGGAGCGGAAATTGCAGGCTACTCAGAACAAGCGATCGTTATTGATAACAAGCGATCGGTGATAGCACACGTATAAAATTAGCGATAAAGGATAACAGGTTTTGTGGAGTTTTGATGTAGAAATGTGCTACAAAAGATTAAAGAGATCCCCCAAGAATTAATAAGTAGGTATGCCACTGTAAATTGAGTATCAAGTTATTCATACATATTATGCTATGATTCGAGTCGATAAACGCATGACATCTGCACTAAAATTTTTAACACTCTCGACTATCTTTATCGACATACGACGAAAACTACGAAACTACTGTAACTGAAGAAGAGCTTAAAGTATAGAAAAGGACATAGGGTACATTGTTGGTACTTTGTAACAAACCAAACACAAAGCTGTCAAAGCCGTGGGTAGCCTCCAGTGTTTATATAAATATCTAACATTGTTTCTACGAGTTCCCACTTCGAAAACTCAAAGCGTGGACATTCAGTGCTCAAAGAAACTTTCTAAATGACATATTTACTTGTGTGGTTTTCCCCGCTTCTAGCTTACTTGTTTGGCAAATTCAAAATTCAACGTCCAAAAGAAAGAAAATACTCTTTGTCAAGTGAATAAAAAAAGATTACCATTTACATAAATAATGTAATGCGATGTAGGATAGAGACCGATACCGGGACAAAAAGAAACCCTTTCCCGAAAATAAATAAAATGGTCAACAAAATGGACGAGGTACCATTAGGTACATTATTCTAACCCTCATTTTAACCCTCAGCTTAACCGTAGCCTTCAGTATCTTAAAAACTGGGAGACAAAAGCAGCGGAGCGATCACAAAAGACACAAGATAATGTTTATTTAATTTATGCACGCAGCGGTTAACTAACCGTTACAATGGATGTTCCTTTTATGTTTTGAAGGGGACAGTGTCTGCTCCTATTTGTGGAGAATTCGAAAATTGGATTTTATAAAATCTGAAAGCATTAAATCCCGCCAAGTAATTACACCAATGAACATAAATCCCTCAAAAAATATATAAATAATATGTACCTACAATTGAAAAAATATGTAACTCACTCAAGCACGTTAATGGATTTAAGTATAGTAGATTGTTATACAAGACGCTAAAATTACCCATAGCATACGAGGTAGTTTTATTCCCGAGCTTTAGCGAGGGAATAAATAGAAACCGAGTTTCAATGGGTTTTAGCGTCGTGTGTTACACTATACTTTTCACTACGATTGCGAGAAAATAAAATACAATATTAAATAGTTTATACACCTACTTCCGTAAACGAATCCACTCGTTTCTCTATCCTCCACTTCATAATCTTTTTGTACAATATTTAAATAAATGATTTGTGCTTGACGGCAAAAGATTAAAATTATTTCTTTCCTATTACAGTCACACAATTCAATCAGTTTGTAATTATAGAAAAATTCTAAAGATTTCGCGCCATGGTACCTTTTTAAATTTCTGCTGTAGCAGCTAAGCAACACAAACACGCATTCTACGATTTACTCTGTACACAGAGTATAAATAAGTCTATGATTTCACCGAAGAGATGCTTTTAGTTCCATTTTCAAAAATAAGAATGAGACACTGGGGGCCTATTACGAAATTTGGTCACGATAGTCGTCCGCAGTTCGTCGGTTATAGTTATTACAAATATTCTCAATGTAGCTATAATAGTCTATTGAACGAATAATGACGGATCCACTAGAGAGAAACTGTCAAATTTACGCAATCGTTTTGCAATATCGCGTACGCAAGTGCTTTGTAATAGGAATCAATCAGAACGAAGCACGGCCGCAGCTGCGTGTATCGTATTAAACTTTTCGTAATAGACCCCCAGTATTAAGTCGAGCGAGTTTTTATTCGTGATTATGAATAAAGACTTTTTCGTTTTAGTAGGCTCATTGGTAATAGACAAACATTAAAAAAGAAAAAACTTTATCCCCTAGGGCTTATTATGCTATTTTATCTCGACTCTTGTACGTTACAATGACGCACTTTTTGAGCAAGAGGAGTGAAAAATATATTGTATTTCATGTATTTGCGCAAAGCAGAGCTCCTCTGATTACTTATCAAAAAGCAAAAAAGAAACAATGTATTAAATTATTACTATTTAATTTATTATTACCATCAATTGAATTAACATTATAAACAATAATCAGTGATAAATCAACGGAAATCAAGAAAAAAATATTGTTTGTGTGTCTTTTTAGTACTTAATACAATCAATTTTCATTTTCCAGTTTTTCCTTCAAAGGAACGACCGACGTTTGAGATGAATTCATACCCCAAGCACAGAATACCCAGCTTTTACTTTTCTTTACGTCTTCATAATTCAATTTCCGCAAAGAAACTAACGGATTTCCGGGGCGGAGCCTCATTTTCCGGTTCAATGTCCTATGAGAGTGGAATATGAAACAGGGCATGAAGGTTTTGCGCACCTTGTACATGATGTATTACTCAAAATGTATTAACTTAAGGCGCGGTGGTAGTAAAACTAGCGCCGCCACTACATTTATTTTTATTACTCGTAAACCAAGTCAATATTTAAAAAAAGCTTATGTAATAATCTCTTAAATTGTCTCTAATATTTTTTGATTCGTTTTTTGATTCGATTGATTTGGTTTTAGAATTTTTTTCTAATGTCTTTCTGTGTACCTATGAGAACGTGACAAAGGTACTGTTCCCAAGGGATAGCAAAAAAAACTTTCCACGCAGACCAAGTCGCGGGCGGTCGTTAGTAATTTCATAAAATAATAAAGAATCTTTAATATCACCCACTCCTTTTCTAAGGGAGGCTGACCTATTTTTCTTAAGAAAAGCAAACATGTGTCCGTGTTGAAAGCGGCATAATATTAGAGCGGTGTTTGTCTCAAACACTTTTGTGACGCAAAGCGAACAAAGTGTACCGGAGCGATATTAAAATGTATACAGAAACTGCTGCAATGCAACGTTATTTTAATAAATAGAGCTAAAAGGATCAGTGTTTTTGATAATTAAAAAAAACAGAATGACCAGAAGTTAAGTTTTTTTTAGAAATACTGTTACGCCCTAATGTTCTGCCATTTGTATTCTAATAACAGCAAAATACAGCAAAAAATTGTTGTTTAAAATTCAAGTCATGGTTTTTTAACACATCGTGTTAGCTTTATATCTATTAGTATTCAGATCTTATAATTTTTATCCGTTGAAAATTCAACGGTCGTATTTTGCGTTCGGCGTTTGCACAATATCACCATAAAGTACATACACCTCAGAAAAGATACGCTACGATCATTCTTCGAGGCGCTAATGTAAAAGTAATTTAACACTCCAACCACTTTCTGCTACTTATTCTTTATGCAAAGTAGCTTTTAATAGCTTCTCTTTTGATACAGACCGTTTTCTCTTGAACACTTAAGATTACTTTTATTAAAATTAGTACTTTTAATTTGTGGTCACTGCCGCCTTTCGAATTTGATATCTTAATAGTTCGACCGATGAATAGGAATTTAATTTCATAGATGGTGATTTCAAGACATTTTTATTTGGGCTGATTTCTTCTTATTTAGTTTTCAGTGGACCGACTAAATTCCAAAACAGCTATAAATCCTGACACTGCCTTTATCAGGAATGTCCTTCTTGTCCGAAGGCATTTTTCTTTAGCTTTTACTTCACGCCTCAGCAAACAAGTGGAATTCTTTGCGAGCCTGTTTTTCGATATCTACAATCAGGGTCAAATGGAACAACGAAGAAAAATGGTGGTAATTAAATAAAATACTAGTGTTATTCTACCAACTATTAACACGATTATACGAGATTGTATGTGTGATTTGTGAGTAACAAAGTGTATGTAATGGCACAAACGAATAAATACACATGTCCGAAATGAAATGAGACATAAAACGTGAAAAATCGTCAACATTCAGCAAAAATAATACGGTGGCAAATAAAAATGATGTCAACACGTCCAAACGATGTAAGAAAATTAGTCGACAAACAAATTGGTGTTTTATTGCAAGGGCGTTTTATGGCGTTAGCAATAAAGTCCTGAATCGAATGTAATGTCTCGATAGCTACTGGGGACAATTAATTTGCCTAGAGCGCCTTCAGGTCTCGGCTCAAGACATCTGGACATTGGTTAATTTATTACAACTATTATTCAGCCACGGCGCCGGCTGATGACGTCATACGTGCCAATGAACTAATGCTTTTTCAGATCTTTCTTCTAAAATGATTGCAATGATTCATTCGAATCTTACTCGTTAACCTTAATGGTTGAATGATTTGTGAGCGCAATTCGTTGAACTATTATTTATTTAAGTAGGCGTCTGGAGCGATATGATTGCGATTTGCGACTCGTTTGTTCACTCGGCTGTAATAAATGTACGAGCATATTGTTTTCTTTCTCGGAATCTCATAATATAAGTACGTTTCCATAATAGTTTTTTTTAGTAAAGCGTATTTTTCTGATGGAAGAATAATATAATTTAATTGGCAACTACTTACATAAAAGTACTTTATATTAAGACGAAAGTTTATCAACTTGGAGAAGTTTATTTGTTAAATGTCACTTAACCACCTTTTAAGTTGTATTGTACTTACATCGTTAAATTATGTCTTAATTGAAAAACCTTAATTGGAAAAAAATATAAAACTCAATAAAACTATATTATGTCCATTTGTCGGAATAAATTTGTCTGCTGGGTGTTATTTGAATAAATTTAAATGTCAACCGTCATTGCCGAGATTTTTCTCGTCGCAATCAGCGTCCTTTTTTCATTGTATTTTATTGGTTCTTTAACAAAGAAAGGTAAATGTTTAAGTAGCACTGATTATTCACATCATATCTGCAATAGTACCTATTATTTTAGAAAAATTAAAAATTATATGGCTAATATTTCATCTTTATCAGTTGTCAAAATATCTGGAAAGATATTTTAATTGAATGTCGAGGAATTCCTCACATTGATGGAATAACGCTGGCTTGCAGCGTAAGAGTTGGATATACTAGAAGAAATTCGACGATGTCACTAGTGACTCGGTAGCTCAGCGGTCAGAGCATTGGACCGGATATCCAAAGGTCGCGGGTTCGATTCCCGTCTGAGTATTGATCTGGTGCGAGTCGTATTTTTCTAGTATATTATTTAGTATTGTATAAAAATAGCATTGTGAATGCAAAAATCTCAAAATTAAAAATTTTATGGACTTGAAATTTTCACATTTAAAGATAGGATCTAATTCTGCAATGGAAGTTTTGAGATACAAGACCCAGTTTCACAGGATCCAAATATGTATGTTTACACCGAATATGTACCTTATGTATGTTTCGGTTAACTTTTTTAAAATAAGCGAGTTGCTCGAAGTGCGATGTAAATTTACCCTTAGCTCCTGTGAGACCTAATATTCAACCAATTGAAAAAGTCAAGTTTATTTTAATATAGACCTTAATATATTTGACACATTCATTCTACTCACACTTTACCACTTTTTTCTATAATACCTCCCAAGCCGAGACCTGCCACGAAAAGTTTATATCCGTAAAAAACTCTGAAAATTGTTGAAAGTTAGAAAGGGATACTTTTATGAAATTGTCTCCCTCGAGTGCCATCGTAGACATTTTAACTCAAAGCATTCTTCATATTTATTAACTTCCATATTGTAGTCAAGTTTTGTGTTCTTTGTAATTACGAATTTTGCAAAAGGAAATGATTTCAATATTTTGCCCTCGCTTGTCAACATGAGAATTCCTGGAGTACAAAATGATATAAATAATTTGCCTTGCACTAACTGAAGCGGTATTTGGTTTGTAATCAGTCTTAGTGTAACTTTTTATATTACTTTAATTAACTTTATGCTAAATAATATAGGTATACGAGTACTAGTTTAGTTATATATTATCTGTCGCTGCACCCACCGATCAACACTTTCTTTCTTCTAATAAATATATTTTAAAATGAGAAAAACGCAAGAGTAAAGTTTTCCGGTATATTTGTTGGAAATCCATTCGTGAATTGCATTAACTGGTTAGTTTAAAGTCGTTAAAGTTACCGATCCCGTAGGTACTCATGGATATGTATTTTACGTTGACTACGATCTTTATGTGATAAATATTTTTCAACACACTTGCTCGTAAAGTGAGCCCTAACACATCGCTTTTAGGGTCATAAACCGAGCTATAACAAACGCGTGCAATAATATATAAAACACTAGTTCGTAATAGAATTAATCCTACAAAGTTAAATTAGTACCTTACTGCAAGTTCTATGCGAGTAAACAGAGCATTTCCAATTTAACCGGGTTATACAGATATTTTTTTTAGTAACAACAAACTTCAACAAAGAGGTTTTATGCCGCTGAAAATTCATATACATTTTTGGAATAAATAAATGTGTAAGTCCTTAATTAAGTCAAACAAATATTTATTAGTATCAAATTATTCATAATTTACAATATTTTGTTATAAAATTTAAAATATTTGCATTTTTACTTAAAATTAAAATTTTGAAGTAGGCTGTATGCTCCTCACCCCTTTGTTCGCAAAATATTCTTGCATTGAACGTGTGAAAAAAACAAAAAAAAAACCTGCGCGCCTTTTCCCATAATTGTCATATTTTGTTTTTGTCGTATTTGTTTGTTGCTGTGTGGTAAATTACTTTGTTTTTTCCTCGCAAATGTGTTGAAAAACGTCGTATGAAACTCGTGAGCTCTTGCTTATTGCACACTCGGCTGAGTTACGCCCTCGCCTGCGGCTCGGGCTGCAACCCACAGCCTTGTGTGCAATGAGCAACCTAAGCTAACTTGTCTCATAATGTACTATTGCATTTTCTCGCATCCCAGCTATCGGCGCGAATAACAGGGATCTAGATGGCTAGAAAATAACTACGTTTACCTACTGCTATTTAAAATTATGAAAGAGGAAATTTTGCTCATCCTTTTGTCTGCTCTTTTTTTAATTTCAAGTTTAAAATTTTCACATAGTATATGATTTAACTATTTTGTATTGATAAAAAAATTATTTTATTGAATATTATTTGTATATTTATTTTCTTGATCGACGTTCCGAAACCTTTTGTTAGCAAAACAATATTATCATGTGAACTCGGCATTGTGAAGGATAATTCTCTGTCAGTCAACGTAACTCAGTTACTCGCTCAGCGAAAACCTTCCGAAATTTTTCAGGTTTCCTACAGCTCCTGTGACATATGTGCGTCTATATGTACTTATTTTAGTTTTTGCTTCTTTTTCCGCTCAGATATTTATCAGGAACATTTACACTGTGAGATCTTTCAAGATTATCACGTTTCATCTTATAGCATTCAACTATACTTGGTTGAATGCTCTAAGCGTTTTATGGTTGTCATTATTATTAGGACCCAGTGTAGTTTATTGTTATCAAAGCTTTTGTTTTTCTTGTAAAAAATAGTAGGTACTTACCAGGCAATACGAAACTGGAAAAATATAAAAAAAAAAAAAAAACTTAATTTGAACAAAGTAAAGCCATTTCCTGTAAACAAAATTCGCATAAATAACGTCTTTTGTAAAGCAACGAACGAGTTTTTTTGATGTCGGACACTCCTAACCTAAAATTATGTAAAGTGAAATAATTTAATTACTTTCAGGAGAAATAAAAAGAAATCGTGGTACATCGCTGTTGGTCGGCCAGAGGCATGTTGGCCGTAATGTGAACATTAAACGAATCTCCGAACGTAAATAAAGTAATAACATTATCGCGATCTTTTCCGTAATGAACGTATGGTAACACTCAAATGTGTAATATGGTCAGTTACGACCCAGAATTTATTATTATTAAAAACGAGGTCTGTGCATTAAGAGAGTTTTACGAAATGAGTTATTAGTAAGCATCGATAATAAAACAGGTTTTCACTCCTCTTGCTCAAAAAGTGCGTCATTGTAACGTACAAGAGTCGAGATAAAATAGCATAATAAGCCCTAGGGGATAAAGTTTTTTCTTTTTTAATGTTTGTCTATTACCAATGAGCGTACTAAAACGAAAAAGTCTTTATTCATAATCACGAATAAAAACTCGCTCGACTTAATACTGGGGGTCTATTACGAAAAGTTTAATGCGATACACGCGGCTGCGTCCGTGCTTCGTTCTGATTGATTCCTATTACAAAGCACTTGCGTATGCGATATTGCAAAGTGATTGCGTAAATTTGACAGTTTCTCTCTAGTGGATCCGTCATTATTCGTTCAATAGACTATGGACTACGAAAGCTACATTGAAAATATTTGTAATAACTATAACCGACGAACTGCGGACGACTATCGTGACCAAGTTTCGTAATAGGCCCCCAGTTTCTCATTCTTATTTTTGAAAATGGAACTAAAAGCATCTCTTCGGTGAAATCATAGACTTATTTATACTCTGTGCACAGAGTGAATCGTAGAATGCGTGTTTGTGTTATTTACATAGAGGTTGTTTAGCTGCTATGCTACAGCAGAAATTAAAAAAAGCTACCATGGCGCGAAATCTTTAGATTTTTTTTATAATTACAAACTGATTGAATTGTGTGACTGTAATAGGAAAGAAATAATTTTAATCTTCTGCCATCAAGCATAAATCATTTATTTAAATATTGTACAAAAAGTTTATGAAGTGGAGGATAGAAAAACGAGTGGATTCGTTTACGGAAGTAAGTAGGTATAAACTATTTAATATTGTATTTTATTTTCTCGCAATTGTAGTGAAAAGTATAGTGTAACACACGACGCTAAAACCCATTGTAACTCGGTTTCTATTTATTCCCTCGCTAAAGCTCGGGAAAAAAAATACCTCGTATGCAATGGGTAATTTTAGCGTCTTGTATAACAATCTACTATATTATTTTTGGATATAAAGATGGTGATACGTTATTAAATAAAATATCATATTACTGTAGAGACGCTAATTAGAGTAATATTATTACTAAAACATAATAGATAAAACTGTTTTGTTATCGTAGCAGGAAAGATATTATATTTATTACTCTATCATCATTAGCTCTTACCTCAATCACATTAAAAACCTTAATGCTGAGGAACTTTTTACTGGATGGAAGGGAGACATCTACGTATTCGTACTGTAATAATTTCATCAACTTGTGAACAAAAGGAAATAGACTTCGTAAAAGTAAAAAATAACCATGTGGGTGCCACGGTCAGAGAAGGATTGCTCCAATAAAATTATGACATGCTTGTTTGAATGGGGGGCGGCACTCGGCACGCCCTCTGACAGGACAATGTGGCTCTAATATCGGCCCCCACGCATCTGTACAATCCACATTCTTAATAAGTAAAAAAAACACATTGTAGCTAACCATAAGTATAATGTTTCAACACTTTAACTAGCTTCCGCTGCGACTTCGTCTGCGATTAAATCTACCCCGTGAAAACTTTGGTGATGGATTGAAAAGTCTCTAAGCGATAGTGTAGCTTTCTAATGATGGAACAATTTTTGAAATCGCTAAGTAGTTTTGAAGAATTATAATACAGAGATTTCATACCTACCTACATCCAAATATACAAACTAATTATGACGTTAAATAACGAGGTAAGCTACATTTCACTGGTATAGCCATTTAATTTCGACGCGGATGATTTGACGTCACTAATTGACATGAACAAAGCTATTTAAAAGCGGTGTATAACGGGTTGCTGGTTAAATCAATAATGGAAGTTATGAAATTCAATTTCTGGGGGCGGTTAAACTCTTAAAACGTTTTCACTTCTCAAGCTTACGCGCTCACTAGACATGAAATAAAACACTTTTAACGGATACTAGCGCGGTTTTTATTGAAAGTACTTTGGTAATTAGTTGGTATTTGGTTTGATTTTTGATTTTCCCGACGTTTCGGCACCTTTGCAGCTGCCGTGGTCACGGGGGACTGAAGCTACTTGTGAGCCTACCCTCAAGCGATGAATTTTTTTAGAACGTTCAGAAATTAAAATTTATCAAATTTAATTAGTTTAATTTTGGTTTGGTTTTAATTTAATTTTATATGTTAAAAAGAGAGAATCTACTGAAACTACTACAAAGTACTTTCAATAAAAACCGCGCTAGTATTCGTTAAAAGTGTTTTATTTCTTAAAACGTTATTAAACTCGACGGGTAATGCAGTACAAGTTCATTAATTCGGTTCAACACTTTGACTTTCTATTCTATGGCAGTATCTTGATGGCCATAGCATAGCTGATGGCATTAAGGGTTAAGTTACATTGGCCCGCCTTTCGCGTTGTCTCTTTTACTTTTTACTACAGCGAGAACCCTATTACCTCGTAAACTTGATTATAATTATGCATTTGCATCTTTTTGCATGTCATGTTTTATGTAAGTTATGTTATGTGTCAGCGAAAAACCACACATTCAATTTTTTTTAATTTTCTTTAAAGGAGAGACCTCGAATGAGAAACGTTAATTAAAATTTTCTTGAAATGGCTTGCTTTATTCTTATTTTTACTGCATTCAGCAAATTGCAAGACTGAGTTATGATCCAAGTCAGGGATTTTATATTGTGCTCTTAAGGTAGGTAAGTTTTTTCTTTTTTTATTTAATTTCAGAAGAGGAAAACTGTAGGTATGCAATATAATTTAGAACCGGACGCTACACTCTACTGTTTGCATTTCTAAAATAAATAAATAAAAATATTTAGGCATATAAAAAAGCGAAAATATACGCTGTCAGATCCCATACCTAACTCAAGTCAAGTTAGCATTAGTTATGAAACTTTAAATAACATAATAAATGCAAAAAGACGAAGTTTAAATGGCAAACTTTGGTAATACAAGTTTGCAAGTAGCTTTGCATACGACATTGCGTCTTACGACAGACGTATCTGTATACAAACAAACTATTTCTAAATTAGAATTGTTTACAAGCACGAAAGGCGAAAATCCAAGATCCCGGTACGGTATGAAAGTTACGTCTCCCTTTAATACCTTACTGAAGAAACTTACTTTCGCTCCTCGAACTACTTTAATTAACAATAGGATTAAGTAATAATGGCGCATAAGGTATTATCTAACTAGTTTTTGCTAACAGTGCCATCTGCGTCGGATAAGATCCTTCCCATTTTCAGGGAAGCTGGAAGTTTTTTGCTTCACATTTCATCAAAATTTACTGTCAGCTTTTCTTGAAGATATGTACACAAGTATTTTTGTTCTACAAGAATGAATCTCAATAGTCGGAGATGAGCTTTCAAGGAGACGAAATGTACCTAGTAAATGTACGAGTAGGGACTTATAAGAAAAGATACTCGTGTTTTATTCCATTGTCATTTGATGCTGATTCTGGAGGATGTCTTTTCGAATAAAATAATGACACAACTTCCCTGAAATTACACTGAAACAGTGAGATTTCTAATGCACATTCTTACCTCAGCGCGTCATTTTTACCGACTTCCAAAAAAGGAGGAGGTTCTCTGTTCGTCTGTATATTTGTTTTTTTTGTGTATGTCCACCGATTACTCAAAGACGGCTGGATCGATTGAAATGATTCAAACGTTATTACATTGGGTAAACTCCCAAGTTGGTCCCATTTTTTAAAATTTGGAAATCGGTTCAGTACTTTTCAAGTAATCTTGTCTTGAGAACTGCACGAAAATAGTATGATTTTGTGTGAACTACCTCGATGACATGGTCGTATAACTTCTTTGTTTATGAACTTAATAATGATAATTATTTTTTTGTTGGAAAAAGGATATCTTATGTGTAGTTCTTTAACCGACTAGAAAAAGGAGGTTCTCAGTTTGACCCGTATGTATGTATGTTTCTCCGCGATTATCTCACATTTGGCCGAGCTGATTTTTCTACCTAAATAATATACCTACACTACCTTATACAGAAGGTACACTAAACATATAAAATTGTTTAAAAAAAACAAAAAACCGACTTCTATTGAAGTCGGGTAGGGCTTTTAGAATAAAAAAAAAGGAATTTGTACTCCAGCCCCACCCGACTTCAATATAGACGTGTTTTTATTATTATAATGATAATCCGTATCTATATAGTGATTTGAATATTATTTCTTGCCTTTTACCGACTTCAAAAGGAGGGAGGTACTCAATTCGACCCGTTTTTTTTTTGTTTTTTGTATGTACACCGATTACTCGAAGACGGCTGAACCGATTGAAATGATTCAAACGCTATAACATCAGGTACGTTTTCAAGCTGGTCCCATTTTTGAAATTGGATGATGGGATCCTGGAGAAATCAAGGGAACTCTTCAAATATTATAGGCACACCTATAGCGGTTTTGCCATTTATTTCTTAAGTAACTCGTGCATTTGCTTTCGAAAAGTACCATTTTGGTGAAGTGGAATTGATGATGAAGACCATAGATGATCACCGGAACTATTTAATAGGTACTAAACTAAGTACCTATCTCACTGGTGCGATACGATTACCTAAATATGGTTGCTAGGCTATTTATGTGGTTCGTCATAATGCATATGGTGAAGTGGAGCTGATAGTGAAGTACCAGGAGAACTCCTCAAGCATTAACGCCCCTGCGTCGGGAAAACCAGTATTTTGTAAAAGGTGATGAGCCATTGACATAAGACTATTGTAACTTAGATAATATCGTCGGTAAATATACCATACTTACCACAAAAAAGTTAAATTTAAAAATATCTTAAGACCGATATCTTTAAAGGCGTGCATGCCGCACCTTTCGTGGGTCTACCCATGTTTTATCTACCTAGATAATATACCTACTGGATAAGATAAATAAACAAACTAAATATAAAAAACTAAAGTAACTATCTACCAAATACAGAAGGTAACTTACTTACACTGAAAATAAAAATAAAAAATGTTTTAAAAACAAAAAACCGACTTCAAAAAACCTGAAAATGAAAACAAAACAGCTTCAAAATTCTATTGAAGTCGGGTCAGCCCCACCCGACTTCAATAGATGTGTTTTATACAATGATCTGCGTATCTAGTGATTTGATTATTATTTCTTGCTTTTTAGAGGTATTTAATTTTGAAGCTGTTTTGTTTTCATTTTCAGGTTTTTTGAAGTCGGTTTTTTGTTTTTAAAACATTTTTTAGAGGTAGGTTTTTGAAGTCGGTTTTTTGTTTTTTTAAACAATTTTTTATTACTTTACTGTTTTTTTTTGTTTATCTCAGTTTATCAGATGAACTCTTTATTCCCGAAAAAGCAATAAAACCTAAATCTGACTCTTAAAATAGCGTAACTATCCTATACTAGTAAGTATGTTCTTCATTGCCTACAGTGCCATGTGCCATGTAATGTTTACAAAATTGTTTACCTAAAAAACAAATGAGTTTCATAAAAAGGTTTACAAACACGCGCTCTTCATTTCGAAACAATAGAATGAAACGGTTCTTTTGTTCAGCTTTATTTTCGCACTCATTACGAGGATAGCGAATTTATTTTTAACAGGATAATTAAAGATAAACACGTAATGCGGAGAAAGATCAGAATTAAGGTGAACAATCGCATAAACAATGTCGGAACGTGGGTACAGGTGTTGCGACTAATTTTGAAACAATTTTGTGTGCCTTATTCAATTTTAATATTAAGTTATATACTGTGGAAAAACGTTAACAAACAAGATTGTATCGTTAGCTAGTTAGTATAATTCTGGGTTGTTAAGGAGGTCCGTACGTAACCGTAACCGAAACTATCGGATATCCGAAATAAAAATCTATCCGTAACCGGCGAGTGGCCACACACAGACGGAATCTGATACGGAATCTGATTCCGAATTCCGAAAGAGAATATCGATCGATAATGTATGAAAATTCCGAACGGAAAAATAATGCATGTATGTGGTAGAACTGGTAGACCCATACATTTGTGTGGATTTGCTGCGTTCGAAATCATTCCGATTCGGGATTCCGTATGTAGTGTGTGGCCAGGCTAAAAGTTTCGGATAATTTCGGCGGAGTCTAAATAAGAGACACACAAGCCACTTGCATTTGCATGTTTGTTTATTATTTTTATTGAGTTTTAGTTTTACAATTTCTTAAAAATCTAATAACCGTATCCGAAACCGTTATAAATTATTTCTATATCCGTATCCAGATCCGAAATTTCCTATCCATAACACCCTGAAGCTGGTTTAATTCAACTATTTTCTTAATGAAGAGAGATAGGATCAGCTAAATTCATAGATCCAAATCCACAATTTCCTTCGTAGCTGTTAGCGTCGAGTGTACATTAGCTCACACATATGTCACCGTCGGCAAATCCGTTACTCATTGCGGCTTGAGGTATTAATGTACTTTATTTAACTCGCATTAGACGTTACATTCATTCTTCATCGTATTATCCCTTTTATTAGTCCGCTATTTCGATACTTGTGGCTGTCAAAACGACGAGATTCAAGATAATCGCCAGGATTACTTGGGTCTTCCCAGCGTTTTCGCGTCACTCAATAAGAATTGAGATCTTATCGCGCATTTTTACTCCCACATGTGAAAGCGCCAGATGAGAACTGTTGCGTTTTTTTATTACAGAGCTCATAAAGATTTGAAGGAAATGAGAACTGTAATCTTCGTGCGCTTTCAGGAATAAATGGCAGGATACAGATTTTTCCTTTTTTGGGTCTGCTTGGTAGTTAGCTTCCGTCGTTGTTTTTCTTTGAACTAATGAAAGTGGTACAGGGCGTTCTCTCACGATTCTTAACTGACTATTTTGTATTCATTCATGCATTACTTTCGTAAAACGTCTACCACCACTTTCTCGATGATGCCTCGTGTTTAACTGTACTAGACTTTGATATTTGTGATGGGAAAATAAACAATTATTTCATTATTTCATTAATTTCATCATAGACGACCTCCGTGGTCGAGTGGTTTGTACGCCGGTTGTCAAGGCGTCGCCATCTCTTAAGGTCCCGGGTTCGATCCCCGGTTGGGTCAATGTAGGAAATTAACTTTTCTATATTGTCTCAGGTCTGGGTGTTTGTGATACCACCGTTGTCTCTGATTTCCATAATACAAGTGCTTAGCTACTTACCTACTTTGGAATCTGAGCAATGTATGTGATGTTGTCAAATATTTATTATTTGACAACGTCACATACATTGCTCAGATTCCATTACAATTACATTGCTATTATTTATTATTATTATATGATTTTCATTTGAGCAAACAAAAAGATGGGCTGATTAAACCATTTATAATCCTGTAGAGTGTAGGAGACCTACCGTACGAGGTCGGGTATTTAAAGTAGGTAATGGGGGGAAATTTCGTTGATTACTCTATTTTAACAAAGTATAAAATGAAAGTGCAGATATATTATTTGGGTTTGCTTTCTAGAGGCGTGAATAAGAATGAATAAATTCTGAAAGAATGCTCATCTGGGTATGATTTGTAGGTGAGGCTTCACAGGGCTTCACTCAACCAAAGCGGCAGAGGCTTTCTTGTCAAAAGTGACAGGCGTCAGATGAGGTACTTTACCGCCGCTGTCCCAAAAGCCGGAAAAAAGTAATTTACATCAATTTCCAGTAGAGCCATCTCCAACGAAAACCGGAAAACCTTGTGAATAATTGAACATTTCATACAATGAATTCGTCGCACCGTATAACGAATGTACATTGCGTGGAAAAGCAATATATAAATATGACATGAGTTAGGGTCTCAATAATATAAGCTGGGGCTCTTTATCACTCCGCGCGCTTTCCACACGTTAGATTTATCATGATATATACTTCAGGTTTGAAGGCAATGTTTTAAGTATTGCTGCGTTGTTTCGATTTTGTTTGTTTGCCTGTCGAACTGATATGAAAATAAATGAACTTTCAGTCTCATCCCGATTTTGGTTAGAATGTTTTGTTATTAATTTGATGTGGATAATTTAATAAATGTCCGAAATTTCGAGGCATCACATAATTTGTTTTAAACAGCTGTTGATCTCGCGTGGCAGTTACGAATGGTCGGTGTGACAAGCTAGTGACAGATGGCAACGAAATGCGAATTCCGCAGCGACGGTGCAGCCTGCATCAATAACGAGAATAAATAACACGGTGCGTGAGTGGTTTATCAATATTTATAATACTGACATAATATATATTTTAAGGTACAGTCACAGAATATATAATAGTACTAACTGTGCCACAAACTTATCTGACTCGGTGGCCAAAAATGATGATTAGTGCCACGCGCCGCCGACTAGCTACAGCGACGACAGCACAGTTACCGGGTCAGATAAATTTGTGGCACCTGTGCCATATATATATTCCTCCCGACTCACACAGAACTGTGAATCTATTAGTGCGTATTATTTTATTTTTAATAGGCAACGACAGCAATTTGATGTAGTGATCTTCGGTAGAGATCAACTGTGCCAAGAGAAACCCAGGATCAAAGTTTAGTAGGGATATACGTTTATTAATTTTATGCGATGAGCACAAGTATTCGTTGCCGAATTATGGACGTTTCTTTTGTTTACGTACTAGCTCTGCTTTGGGACTACTCTCTTTCTTTATTTAGGATACTAATAAATAGTGTAAAGCGTCGTTGTAATTTTGTTAACGAATATAATAATTGTTGATTACATCAACAATTATTATATTCGTTAATTTATTTATTTATTCGGTAATTTATTGTTAAATGTTATTTATTTACAATTTAAATATTTAATGTTAAGACATTGTTTGCCTCAATACAGCTGACACTAAAACTTCTGTTTTATCTATGTAATATTTACCCAACTAACAGATGGCCATGGTCAATACCGCGATGAAGGATCACCACTCCCCAAATAAGATAAACTGTGTAGCGTACGTCAGTGTCGCCTTGGGACGTCGTCGCCTCCTGGGGCCCTATTTTTGAATCGCTCCACTGGCGTCGAGCGCTCTTTTCTACTGATTTTCGTTCGACATTCGACTGAATCTCAATACATTTGAGTATTTGAGTCAAATGTCGAACGAAAATCAGTAGATAAAAGCGATCGACGCCAGCCGAGCGACTCAAAAATAGGGCCCCTGTACACTACGCACGAGATTGATCGACACGAGCGATTGATGAAATGTAATGTTTCAAATTCTGTAGCGAAATTTATCATCACGTCCTTTTAGTTCGCAGCAACGAAACTTGTCTGTTTTGATTGTAGTAACGATCAAACGATCGTTTGACTGTTTCTTTTCGAACGAAAACGCTGATACTCTATCAAGTGTCGGCGATCCACTTATGAAAAAGAACTGAGTTATAAATCATTTAATTGGCATTACTGTATTCCTGATTTTATAATAGTTACCACCAAACCTCGACGACCTCCGTGGTCGAGTGGTTTGCACGCCGGTTTTCAAGGCGTCACCATCTCTTGAGGTCCCGGGTTCGATCCCCGGCTGGGTCAATGTAGAACTTTTCAATATTGTCTCAGGTCTGGGTGTTTGTGATACCACCGTTGTCTCTGATTTCCATAACACAAGTGCTTTAGCTACTTACTTTGGAATCGGAGCAATGTATGTGATGTTGTCAAATATTTATTTATTTTATTTATTATTTAAACCTATTGCAAACCAACATTATTTTTTACTCAGTATCCCGGTCAAAAGATGCCTAGGGATTTTCCAAATGGAAGCAAGTAAATCATAAAATTACTGTCGCAGACTTGTTAATTCTATACAAACAACGATTTGCCGTGGTTGGTCCGTGGGGCTAAGGCATTGTTTTATTAGAGAAAATAAATATTGTTACAATACATTAAGTTACTAATTTATTGTTGGTAATAAGAAAAAGTTTCTAATTAGCCCGGCAAGTGGTTTATTTTGGGCAGGGAAAATCCGCTAGTCCCTTATTATATAGCGGATTTTTTTTGCATTGAATTTCCCTTAAACCATTACGTCAACAGGTGTTTCGATAAAACAACCCTTTAGTGTCAGTAACGAATGAGCCGTGAGACAAGCCACAGACTGAGTGACAGATCTGTACGTGACCCAAATACATCGCGCTGCGGCGCGGTGCGGCGCGACGGTGCCTGGGGAGCACTATCGCAATCGATCAAATGGCTCAACTCGATATGAAATGGTTCAACAAAACAATTGAAAGTGGAGATAGAATGCATTTTTATTGAATATTACAAAAATAATTATATATATAATTAGAAAAAAATATCAATGCGGCGGAATAAGACGGGGGCTCATAGAGCGACCCGCTTAGGAGGTAAGGTGTAAATTTTCTAAAAAAAACAAGGCAAAGTTGAAATTAATGCTAGGTATAATAGGCTCGGCTTATTAATACCATAAAATACCATACACAGATAAACTCTAGAAACCTTCTCATTTAAATGAAAAAATCTAATGGACAACGGATATATCTGCCGTGGGACCAGCGCAGTGGCACAAAATTGTGTTTTTGTGCAAAAATTCTAGTACTTTTGATACCAGAAGTAAATCACACAGACTGACTATTTTATGCCCGAGAGGCGCTTCTGTTTGAATGTGGTAGTAGCAACATATCGCAACATGTGCCCACACGACACGTGCCGCGACGTACATCAACGTCCCGCCTCGTGGGACACTCGTGTTATGTCCGGGAGATTGATGAACGATGACAAATAGCTAGCTAGCCGCATTACTGAGCGTAAAGTGTTATTGAGCTTTTATAGGTTATACAAAAACTATAGTTGTGGTTACAACAAAACCGTATTGTATCGCCTTAAACTTCTCCTATAGATAGGTAAGTAATGGAAATTAGACATATAGCCTCGCTGGCTTTTTTGTGGGTAGTGATGAGAACTATAAACATACAATACAATATTATTTTTTTAGATTTCTCGGCGCACGCCAAATAATTATTTTTATACAAAAATATTTTGTGAAATCGGATCAGTAGTTTTTGAGTTTATTTCATTACAGACAAACAAACATATTTTTTTTTTAAATAAAATAAAATCAAGGCAGAAAAAACAGTTTTACTTCTCCATATTTATAATATTACAATCCCAATACTTCGTGAAAAGAAAACCATAACAATACAATTAATTTGGAAAGGACAGTCACTCTATCCGATAAATATTTTCATAATATTGGTTATTTTCCCCCACTTGGGCGGATATGACGGCGAAGGTAGTGAGAGGGCGGGACGCGGTAACAACCATTCAAGGAAAATTCGGGACGTCCCATACAATACGTAACTGCACTAATAATATAAAAACTACATTTACACAGAATAAATTGATTGGATATTCATAGATTTTCTAAACTACATTTTTACAACAAGTATTTGTATATGAATTGATATTTTGTGCGAAACATACTATGATTGTTATTTTACAAGCTCTACATAGGCAGGCTTTTCTACGTTTAAGCTTTAGCTAAAATATTACTTAGTAATTACAAGATAAATCAAGTGTAATACCAAATTTAAGGTCAGAGAAAACGTGTTGAAAAGAAAGCTTACATTTTTTTATACCCTCGCACATAAAGATACTGGCACTTTTTATGGCTATTAACTTTGAAAGGATACTCCTGGCTTTGGGTACCTCGCATTTTGGTAAAGCTTAGTTGTTAGGCACGGGTAAGTTTGTCTATTCATTCGCTTTTTTCACTGAGATATATGGTTCCGGTCTGGAGGTGTGATAGATGAATAGGACCCCAAATAACGGTCGTGCATATTCACGCATAAATAAAAGTATATTTTCTTAACTTTTCAACATATGAAAAAACGTAACCTTAGTATTTGCTTCCTTTTTTTGCTTTTTCTACTCATATATTTCTTATGATAATTAATATAAGATAAATTCATAAATTTCTCTCTTTTTCTATTCATATAATAATAATCTCTCTCTTTGCATGGAGAAATGACCCATAGTATTTCAATAACATCAAAATAGGGTATTCATAACTGCGGTTCTACTTTTAAAATACGTTTGTATTGATTTTATAACCGACTTTTAAAATGGAAGAGGTTCGTCTTAGAGTAAGACGCGTTTACGAAGCCGCGATGCTCGAAGAGGTTCGTAATCTATCTGAATATATTTTTATGTTTGTTTTAAACTTGATCAAAATTAAAATTAGCATTTATTTTTGTTGTAATGTTTTCGTTTGTAAAGAAACAGTCAAAGGATCGTTTTTCTTTATTCTTCTTATCGAATGAGGAATAGTGGCAACCTCTGGTGTTAGAGTTTATCAAGCCGCCTGTAAGGCCTCTAACTTGGCTTAACGACTATTAATTATCAGATGATAACAGCCGGGACCGACGGTTTAACGTGCCCTCCGAAGCACGGAAGCGCTCAGTTGTAATGCCACTTAACGGTCACCCATCCGACACCTGGCCGAACTGAGCGTTGCTTAACAAACGTGATTGAGTACGATCAGTCTGTCGAGTTCCGCCATGAGCGCTCTTTCGTTTTTCTTTACGAATGTACTCCTACCCAATGTTTGTTTCCAGAAACGATTCAGTAACACAAAACTGATATTTTTTGTGGCCATTAACTTTTAAAAGAGATTTTCGGGCATTCAGAGCGCTATTGGAGGCTCGCATTATTAGCCGGGAGCACGTTTGGTCGTTCATCCACTTTCTTCGAGATTAATGGTTCTCCGTTATAGATGAATAGGCATCTCGTTGAACGGAGCGTTTATGTTTTCACACGTGTTGAAGTAATTTTTTTCTTAAGCCTTTTAAGAGGTGGAGCGATTTAATTTTTTGTTAATACTTTTTTCTGGATTTTGGGAAAGAAATGTGTATTCACACTTGATTTTGAGAAAGAGAATCAACCACGTATTTTTTTTTGTTTCGAGTTAAGACTCGAGACAAAGTAAGCTTTGCGATTATTGCAATTTGTACTAGGAACTCTTTAAAGTGCAAGTTGTTGCTTAACTGTAGAGAAATATTCAAAACCCTTGAGAAACACCAAAAACTTGCCGACTTATTCCAATCGATTTTAAAATGACTTTCCACTCTATTACAATTTTCCCGATATTTGTTAATATATTTGGAATCCAATAGCTTTAAATCCCAACAATTGAATAGTTCACAAATTGATAAAGTAACCCCGGATATCCTTTCATCACATATGCGAATGGGATGATTTATACATTCCGATATTATCGTGTATGTACTGGGGGTCGGATATTACGGTCTTATCAAAACGATAGTGGGTCGTATGTGTCACGGCCGTTTCACTTCCGGCTCAAGGATTCATGTACCCAATGTGATATCCACGAGTTGAGGTCGGTTCGATACGGCGCGGCGATGGAAACTAAGTTATGTGATACACAGTTCTGTATTGATAATTACGGTGTATATTTCTAAAGAAGCAGACATTATAAACAAGAAACTCGTCTCTAATATCGGATAGATTGAAAAGTTTGATACGTACCTATTGAACTCTTATAATTTAATTATAAGCAAACGCTTATAATTTTTATTATAGTATTTAAGGTTTTACCGGGGTATTTTAGAATAAGACGAAATAAATCGATGACTTCGCGTTTTTCTATCTTCAGACTCATAATGGTCACACAATATGAGAGACTTCATTGAACTTTTTCGCTCTTCTATTGTTTGCAACATTCTCATATAAATAACTAGCGGCCGCCTGCGGTTTCACCCGCGTGGTTCCCGTTCCCGTGAAAATATCGGGATAAAAAGTATCCTATGTTTTAATCTAGGCTATCTATTATCTGTGTGCCAAATTTCAACCAAATCCGTTTAGTAGTTTTTGTGTGATTGAGGAACAAACATTCAAACATCCAAACCTACAAACTTTCACATTTATAATATTATAGTAGGATATCAAGTATAATCTCACGAAGACCCTCTTGCTATTAATGTTGTTGGAGTGCACATACACATTGTTTTAGGACGGGCGCTATTTTGTAGCTGCGATAAGCGCGGCGTTAATCGCGGCGATATCGCTGCGATAAACGCGGCGATAATCGCGGCGACAATCACGGCGCTTTTTAGTCGCTGACGTAGGTTAACCCTAAAAGGCACCCGGTAATAATATTATAGAACAATCACTTTTATTATTGCTAAGCTCTATAAAATAAAGTTTATGATTTATTTATGTCAGTAATTTTATACTTTTCACAAATGAAGCAAACAATGTATACGATTCAAATGTCTTCAGTACCCTTAGCACGAACAGCTATCGAGAAAAAAAACGCACGTAAAATTACTCGATAGACAATTCTCTATGGAAAATTTCATTTCGCTTATCGGCGATAGATGGCGTTGTACAAATTTCCAATACAAAATTTATCTATCGAATGATTATTTTTTTGATAGCTGTTCGTGCTAAGGGTACAGATCCTTTTATCGTCAAAATAGTGTGAAGAACAAAAATTCTGCATTTACTTTATATGCGCAAATTCAAGAATTATATAAATTGGTAAGCATATCATGTAATAATAATTCTCTTACTTTTTATTGCAAACTCTACCATTACAAAAATAATTATGTCAGCCAGCGAAAAAAATTGTGGTGTCTTTTAGGGTTAAAGCCGCTTGTCACTCTTGTCAGTGTCATTTCGTGGGCGATTAGTCGCCGAGCTATGTGTGAGCTACTTTTTGTAGCTCGTGGGCGTTTACGTATTGAACTCCATATGTTCTATTCTGGGCTACAAAAAATCGCTCGGCGATTAAGCGCCCGTGAGCGGTGGCGCTAATACGAGAGAGCACGCCTAACACATTCAAAGCAATAGCACAGCATACAGATTTTTTTCCTTTATGCTGTGGCAATTATAGGGTCTTCGTGAGATAGTACAACTATCGGAATTCAATATCAGTTTCATACAATGTGTATGCAATGTGTTATGTGAATTTAATATTCAATTACTCCACTTAGTATTACGTTCATATTGTTATACGTAACGTTTCATGTATTGTTTGAAACTGTGGAATATTATTATATAAAGATGTTCCCGGGTTACATAATATTTAGGTAGGTATTATTTACAATAATCGGTTTGAATAAAGCCCAAGGGCTCCGGGTAACAACAACTTTGACTCTGTTGTGTTCTGACAACTAAGGGGTAAGATAACCAGTAGGTATCACTATCAACATATTTTTTTATGTTTATTTTTGTGTTGTTATATTTCAATACTGGTGAAGTGCGCTTCCACCTTTAGTCTCATCGTAAGATGAGATGAGATTAGGTATACTATTAAATACACTTTATAATTTAAAAAAATATAACACTTAATACTGTCGATTTCCTAAAAGGTCCTAAAATATAAAATGTAGAAGTGAATAATATAATAAATAACGTCTATGCGAAGAATACGAGTTTACTATACATATGTATATTTTGATTTGTGAGGAAATGTAGCTAAATAAATTCTTACCGTAAGTGAAATTGAAGCTAATATTTACAAATGTAGGAAACCTGACTAAGAGAATTATTTATTTTATCTAATGATCAAAGAAAATCAAAGAAAGATTACAAACCATTTCCTATATTGTTTCCATTGGTCAAAAAGTTTATCAAAAACTTTAAAATAAAACTTCGTTAGGTACGTTATTGGAGAAAATAATTTACAGCCGATGAGAAATTATTTTGTTTGGCAACAAACTAAAACACTATCAAAAAACATAGATATAGCTCTTTGCAAAATGGCTTGAACATCTTTACTCGTTTGCAACCAATATGTGAACTACAGTTTTCCTTAAAATCCCACCCCAAAATATCTCTGCAGTGAACACACCGTAAGGCCGCTTGTACACACTAAGAAATGTCGCCGGGCCTACACAAGAATTCGTGTCGTTTGTACACAAGAACTGTGTACACTACTCCGGCGCTGATCAAGAAAAAATCTTGCGTGTACAACCGCCCTTAGTCTAGGCTACCTCGAGTATCTTATTTATTTTCGTCGCAATACATCTCATTTTGTCGTTGCCCGCCCCCGCTATGAATCCGGGTCGGTAATCCCATTTTCAGCGGAAGAAAAGATTTGTGGTCGACAACTGAATTATAGGCCCCACCAAATTACGTCGCGAAATATCAAGGCATTATTGCAATATCCGAACAAGGGTGATGGCAAGTAATTGAGTCTCCAGATTCCCAATAAGCCTATCTGTAGAAACTATACTGTAACCCGTGGAAACTAAATGTAAGACGAAATGCAGACCTTGAAATCGTAAGTCACTTACTAGACACTAATTTTTGAATTTAGAATAATAACCGTAGAAGCCGTGTCCTCGTATGCAAAGTGAGGCAACTAATACTAAGCCAGAATGGCTTAGTTTTCAGATTAATATCCTTCATACGTTACCTAATCGTAACTAAAATCCAATAATAAAGTAACTAATCTAATAAATGAAGGAAAATTGAAACTGTTTTGTACCTATTCGGTGTGATTAGGTAAAAATGGAGAATAAGAATCTGAAAACGGGGCCATTTTGCCTGTTTTTGTTCCCTCACTTTTGACAGTGCGCTTTGTAGAGAACTACGTTCTAGGTGTTATTATTCTAAGTTTTTGAAATATAGTCGATTGTTATACACGACGCTAAAATGACCCATTGCATACGAAGCTCGGGAATAAATAGAAACCGAGTTACAATGGGTTTTAGCGTCGTGTATTACACTCTACTTTTCACTACGATTGCAAGAAAATAAAATACAATATTAAATAGTTTATACCTACTTCCGTAAACGAATCCACTCGTTTTTCTATCCTCCACTTCATAAACTTTTTGTACAGTATTTAAATAAATGATTTGTGCTTGATGGCAAAAGATTAAAATTATTTCTTTCCTATTACAGTCACACAATTCAATCAGTTTGTAATTATAGAAAAATCCTAAAGATTTCGCGCCATGGTACCTTTTTCTAATTTCTGCTGTAGCTACGATTCACTCTGTGCACAGAGTATAAATAAGTCTATGATTTCTTCTTCTTATTTTTGTTATGGCAATCTACTCCTCTTCAGGGAGTATTTTTTGCCAGTGTCAAGTGTAAGTATTAAGTCGAGCGAGTCTTTATTCGTGTTTATGAATAAAGACTTTTTCGTTTTAGAAGGCTCATTGGTAATAGACAAACATTAAAAAAGAAAAAACTTTATCCCCTAGGGGTTATTTTACTATTTTATCTCGGCTCTTGTACGTTACAATGACGGACTTTTTGAGCAAGAGGAGTGAAAAAGATTTTGTATTTGTATCACATCGCAAATGTCATGATAACTGTCATATTAATTAATATTGTAGGTAATAAAGAATCTAATGTTTGATACATAGAACGAGATGGCAAAGTTACATAATATAGATATGTAATATTTTTTGTTTCTATAGAAAAAGTTAATCAATCTAACATAATTAGTATTACTATTGTGAAAATCTTCCTAAGCAATCTGATTAATCCGTTATTAATATATCGACTTTTAATTAGGGCTTCAAGAGTCCTTTGAATTAGAACGGTTCTTGATTTAGTGGGATTAAAATTGCCGATATAGCATGACTAACGATTTCGTAGGTTTAAATAAACATTGATACGCAGTTTGTTCTTGTAGGTTTTTGTGTGATAATTCCGGTTTCACCATACACTGATTCTGTCACCATTAAAAAAATGATAATCAGTGACGAAACAGGGTGAAAATAGTTAGCACTTCGAATCTTGATGGGGCGTTTAAACTAAAAGCGCGGTAACTTTCTAAAAGAGTAGGTTCGTCTACTCTTGACGATGATTTTTCAATATTTATACCTATGTGTTTGTAATCAGCTGGATTAGGGTGGAGTGATTTTTTTTTTACGTTTTGGATACGGCGGAGTGCGAAAACAGTGCCTTGTACTGATACATTAAGAATATATCAGGACTTCAAACATGAATTTTGACTGGAAGTACTGCCGCATGGCCATTAAAAATTAAAAAATCCTGAAAATAAGGGATTTTGGTAAATGTAAAACAGTTACTAAAAATTGAGGAAATCGTATGTTTTATTAAATAATTTAACACTTTACATTATACAGTGTGAAAAATAACAAAAAGCAATAGACTTTTTCATAAAAATTTGAAAAAAAAACATCTAAAATTATTAATTTTTCGCCGTTTGGTGAGCTACGACTGTGGCTACGAACTCTTTTTTTGTGTTGAATACCAGCATGATATTGCACGATTTTAACTTGTTTCGGATCCATTAGAGATTATTTAAGAAAAACAATTATTTAAAACTATTTTACATGTCAAAAAAGTATACCTTTTTTCGCACATTTCTAAAACTTTGCGAGCTATGCGGCAGTACTTCTGATTATATTTTGTTTAAATGATAATATATGAGAGGGTTATGTTAGTGTCAGAGCACCTTTTGCGACATCCGCCACTTCAATATTCCACAAAAATATCCCATACAAGTGCGCTCCACCCTAAACACCTATTGTCTGTCATCCGCTATTGAAAACTACTAGATATCCGATTACCTCAGTAGCCCAGCCCCAATCTCATTACCAGCCTTTTGAAGGCTTTTTATAACAATTGGTGATTAGCAGCTAAAATGGTATACGAGAAAAAAAACCTTATTTCATCGCCAGGAATCCAGGATATCATAAAAGGTCAGATATAAATCGGAGATATTCTCATCGGATACCGGACCGCCCGACGCACCAGCGAGCTGAGTTTCCACTAAATAAACTTCAAATGAACCGAACCAAATGTTTATTACGAGCTGCCGGGTAATTGCGATCTTTTACTCTTCCACATTGGAAATCCAAATGACGGTCATTTGCACGGGAATGAACAGAAAAGTTTGCGGAACATTTTATTGTTTTAACAAGCTTTATACTGAATAAAAAATTTAATGTTACAATTTGGGTAAAATAATTTAAACTTTAGATAAACGCATACATCCCATAAATAGCAGTATTTATAAATTTCGTTCTTTCGTTTTAGCAACCACAAAGCTTTTTAGGGTTCCGTAGCCAAATCATCTGTGGCCAAATTGGCAAAAAACGGAACCCTTATTGATTCATCATGTCTGTCTGTCTGTCCGTCCGTCCGTATGTCACAGCCATTTTATTATTACCTACCTTATTTAATTTTGAAAACAATAATCCAGGAAATTAAAAATGTATGCTATTATGTGGAAGTGGTTTGAGAGTACCCACTGCTTGTTTGAACAAAGCAGCTGATGCGAGTTCATAATCATGTTTACGTAGTGTTATTTGAAATGAGGTTTCCCCTTGTTATCGCAAATGGATATGGGTATAACTTGTTCAAACCTCATTCTGGTTAGCTAACGATCAATAAATACCTACATGTTTCAGTAGGTACTTCATTCAAAAAATTACCACATTGAAATCTTATATTTTTTGTAGGCAGTTGATAAAGTAATGTCAATTCTATCAAAAAATAGTGTTATTCAAACCAATTCCCATTGGAATACCATTTTCGAAAATGTGGGCATTATCAAAAATAACATTTACTTACTTGCAACCAATGATAGTAAATGTAAAGATAGGTTATGCGTCAACATCATTGCTATTTAAAACAGCGTAAAGGTACTATAGATACACACATTGGTCGCTGCATGCGCATTGGCTGCCAATTGACAGCGCGTCAGCTGTCTCCTTCACTCCCACACGCAAAGCAGACAGCTCGCTCTTTGTACAATATGGCCGAATAAAGTAAGAGAAAATACATATTTTTATTAAATACAGTACTTACGTGTGAAATAAAGCATTTTTCCGATCTCTGACCGTTGCTGTATAATTTGTACATCGTCTAAAGACGCAAGTAGACATTTTTTTATGGTATTTCACAATTTTATTGCGTCTGATTGACGAGAGCCGCGTGTGTTTACCGTGTCGCGAGACTGTGCCTGACTAATTGAAAGTCGGGCAATTACCTGACTTTCGTCTTGCCATTGTGAAGCGCGGGTAACCTATCTTTACATTTAATATCATTGCTTGCAACGGATGATATTAGTAGTGATTTCCTCTTTATTTCTAGTACATTTAGATTAGCTTTTATACTATCAAAGAGATTTATTTATAGAAACAGTTAGCAATTTAGTAAAACATTTGAAGACTCTTAGCAGTAAGCGTGTTCCGCGTTTTGATTAATGGCAGCTATGTCCGCCTTTAACACACGCCTATTTCACATTTAAAAGTGCAACACCCAAATTCACCCAATATTTACATAGAAATAAAAGGAGTTTGACAGATAGCATGACTCCAAACTCACTAGCGCCATCTGCTTTAAGCTTTTGAGATTAGCTGCCATTAATAACGTATGTTGTCCGCACATTTGATCGCGACTATACTTGGGATTATTCTTTGATATGGAATATTTCCATCTCGCCTGATATATTACAAATATATTCAACAACGTCGTACGTCATATAAATTTATATTATAACTTTTACAAAGTTTATTGCAGAATTTTGAAACGTTTTCGTATGTTTGGAAAGTTACAGTGATTATGAGCTACTTATTTAAAGATTATTAAAAATATTCATAATAAACACGTTTAGCAATTTTTACTTTGGGGCTCACTCTTCAGACTCAGTTCTAATCGATGTTCAAGGCCTTAATATAAAAAAAAATATTCCTTTAACTTAACAATTAAAAACACAAAACAGTGATTGATTCCACCTGTTAGGTGCTAAGGCACCTGTATTATAGACAGAACCGCTCATCCTTAGCATAAAGATCTTAGCAAATACAGATAAGGTAAAGGTATAAAGATACAATACAAGCAACTTAATTTAGTAATTTTCTTTTTTCTTTTTTTATAATTATATATATTTATTATACATCCATAAACTAGACTAAGTAGGTACATGAAACTTTAGAAGGGGCGGGTTTCAGCATTGAACGCTTCAATGGTTATGCAAATATAGGGATTAGTTAATTTTATAAATTATAATGTAAGTGAGATTGTATTTCTGATGATAATATTAGTTAATTTCTTAGTATTGTTGTATTATACTAATAATAATATTAACCAGATTAACAGTGAACATGATTTTGATTTGAGAGATAGGTACTCTAAGAACCTGATACTCAAAATTGCAAACCAATTCAAGCGATGATACAGAATTTTAAACATGTATAAAAACTCTTTAGAATAAAAAAAATCCGGAGTGACTGGTGCGTTTCTCTGTGAATACATTTGCCCAAGTTGTGTATTACTCCGTGTATTTTTGAGATTCATGATTTCCCAAGAGCTTCGTCGGCTTGGAAGTGACATAAGCCTGATCCGGAGGCCGAGAGGCCCTCGATTGGCCTCGGCCCACCAGAGCGCGAAGGCCGGTCACAAAAGATTTGAGCACTTATAAGCACTCTTTATGGGATAAAGGCGGAGGGCACTCCACTCGCAAATTACTGCTTTGGTGACGGATGCGTCATTATGTGTTTAATTGCTACTTTGGACGTCGTCTTTAAATCGGTTGCTCTTTTGCCTGATTCAGAATGTCCATGTACCTACATGACTGTCGTATTACCTAAGTATCATTAAATCTGTTGCTTTCCTGCCTTATATGACTGCAACGATTATTTAAGAAATCAAAAAAGAAACAGTGTGTTTGTCAATTTTAATAAATAAGATATCTTATATAAGTATATATATACCTAACTCACCTATTTTATTATACAATCTGTGTTCTTTTTATCTGTACTTTATAAAAAAATTAAATGAGATTTAAAATTGTTAATATTCGTCATAATAAAGTAAAGTAATAACAATAATGTTGTCAGCATACATTGCTGACTGACTTCGTAAAAGGAACTCATCAGTCTGTAACAATAAAGTTAAATTCAATATTATCAGTAGATTGATCATACATTCTCCTAGCTAGGCAGTGAGTGAGTTTATGTAGGTAAATAAACTTGATATTTGCTTTAATTAATATTGAATAACCACCAAAGGGACCTCTAATTGAGCCGTAATTGACATCGATCATTAGCTTATGCAACCAGTGATGCTGAACCTTTGATTATAGATCTACTTATTATAAACCACAGAGATGTTACAATTTATAAGAGTTAGTTAGCTCACAAATAAATCATAAAAGATTATGATACTACATTTGCTATATCAACAGTAATTCGCAAAGTTTAAAGTAGACATGGGTATTATATTCCTTGACTTTGTTTTTATAAGCCGATTCATTTATTTATAATAGACTAGCGACCCGCCCTCGCTTCGCTTCGGTTCCTTTCTTTTCGCTCCAAAAGTCTGTACCCGCGTCATCATATCGGTATGAGAAACGCGCTTGAATTTATTTTCGCGCGCGTAAACTTTTTGCGATAACTCCTAAGACTATGTAAAGGGCTAAAATTATGTGCATGAAACGCTTATAGTAAAGCACGTATTTTATTTGATAAGGATTAATACTGTTTCCGTCTAAATACCTTTTGCAATACCACATTATTTGTGACCATTTAAAAAAAAGTTAAAATGGCTATAGTAAGCTATCCTTAAAAGATAGACACAATATGCCGTCGCGGACTTTTTTGTAGACCTATAACAGAGAAACAATTCCATCATACATTATTTTGTTATAGCTCGAAAGGTTTAGGCAGCATTTTCGATGCAAGCGTCCAGACGGCTTAATTTTTGCCGACTTCTTCAACAGTTATCGTCATATTTCTATCAATTTACATAAAACCTCAACATTTTATACACCTATAACCATAACCTTCCTCGAGAATTACGCTATCAATTGGTGAAAACCGCATGAAAATCCGTTCAGTAGTTTCTGAGTTTATCGCGAACAGACAGACAGACAAACAGACGCGGCGAGGGACTTTGTTTTATAATATGAAGTGATTAATAGATTACCGATAATGATATCTAAAATACAAAAGATAAACATAAAACTTACTTTTCTTAACAACGGACCTTTGCAAACATCTTTTTAAAATCGTCAAAAATTCAGTAGTTTTTCAAGTTTCCCATTTCGGTACTGCCTCACATACCAGTGAAATGCAAATGTTTCCCCGTAGTATTCAAACGAATGGTTTTATTTTTCCGACAGTGTTACGGCGTTTTCACCGGCGACCGCGCCGCTCTAATCTACCGGGCGGGCGGCGTGAAGCCGCACTATAGGTAGGTAGCAGCATTTTTTTCCGGTGCCATATTTATGGCATTTGTAAGTGCATTATAATAACTAACTATATATATCTATCCCTAACGATTGTATCCTAAAATAGACAAGAGTGAGTTTTACTTTCAAATACAACTTTACAGACCTAGGTTTAAACTTTAAACCTCAATGACGGAAGAATTCTTTAAACTTTAAACAATTCTTCCGATGTGCATTTGCACTACTTTGTCCTTGGTTATGGGTGTTGTTTACTTTGAAACACAGCATACTCAAATTTTCAATGTTTTAAGAACGCTTGATTTTACCAAACCACGTTATATTTTAGTAAACATTTCCCATGACAAGTCACTGGGTATTTACATTGCTGCAGTGGCATGTCACATTTTGCTAATAATGGCTTAGTACAAATTCAAGTGCTTACGTTTAAAAGCGGTGTAACTTGGTAATAGATAATCATGAAGCTTGAGTGTTTTCTAGTGTAGCGAAACTTATACATCCAATCAAAACGAAAGAGTTTAGAAGTTCATTCCATTACGAATACCTAGTCAGCAGTGCAATTTTTTAGCATCGCGTAAACGACAAGTTGCGGTGCATCACTCAGAGGTATTGCACAGTCCGCGCTGTGCACAATACATTTTGTTTCGCCGCCGCATGCCCGCTTGCCGTCATATCGTGAGTGGATTTCCGCATCCACTGAGAACATTGTGCTCGAAATGGCTTCTATACGTCGTCATGAATAGGAAATAATGTAACAAGCTATTTCATAAGCGAAGGACTCGTAGATTGCTCGAATGGAACTTTGGAAGTTCCACACAAACGCAAGCCGATGCTATACCGTAAAAGCTGCCTTAAGAAGCTTAGTCTTCGATTAATGGATACCAACTTACTTGAGACGCTTAAAGTTATTTATTCACCGAGTGTTTACTAGGATTAACATGTGCTTCCTCTGGAAATCCCTCTAAATTGCTCTGAATTAACATTATAATTCTACAGAGTAAGACACTCACAGTAGACTGCATACTGAAAGCTCTATAACAGGATAAACATTTCAGTTTTCTTCTTCTTGTCTCGACATTATATAGAAGGAGGTTTGCCAAGTGGCAAACATTATTAGAAGCGCGAAACTACTTTACCCAATAACTACTGTCTTTCAAAGCAATAAAAATGGGTTTAGTCTGTATTGAACACACTTTCGCGCATACAGATAAAGAAAGTAATATGAAGTTCCCTTGAGTTACAAGTGAAAGTTCGCGAGAGGTCTTTATTGTGTTTACGCGGAATTTCGTTTCCTTTCCATCTTTGTTCCTGAACTGTACCGGGAGAAAATTGTGCTGTATTTGTCCGCAAAGTTGGTTGCGAGCTTAAAACGAAATCCTTGTTAGTGAGCTTCATTTGCGATAAGGGTGAAGACAGAACCAAAATTGTATGCCGCACGAAAAATTGGGATGAGACTGCAATATTTTTCTGTGTCAATCAAAACTTTAGCCGTGTGGATTCCTTCCGGCAGAAAAGATAAGAAAATGGTTAGCAACGTCTTCTAATAACGTTCCAATGCGGTTTGCAAAAAAAGCAAATAAATAAGTACTTTCTATTCATATATATATGACCGATACTGACGGAAATAAAGAAGGACCACTTAATTTACTATTAATGTAGTCCGTCTCCGAAGATAGTAGTCCACACAAAGAAGCGGATAAAGGATCCGTGTTTGGCCAGGAAATGATCTCTCTGACCCTGTCCGACGGATGCGCTATCTAATGATAAATCAATGTGTCCATCCTTTCCCTTTTCTGACAGTGAACTATGTTATCCAATAAATTATAATGTTATACGAGATTTCCCTGGAGACGGAAAGTTTAAAGGTGTTCGTCGCAATTTATAACTATACAAAACATCGCAAAAACGAGAAAACATTAAATTTGCCAAATGTTGCGGTATTATTAATGTAAACATAATTTATTTTGACTATAAAAGTATAATTTCAGCATAACCTGACTTTAATCCCTCGAGGGATAAGGCTAATTAAACAACTCAATTTGGATTAATTACGAAATGTTTAACGGAATAATTAGCACCTTCGTTAATTTTTGATTCCGTTCAAATCAATTTTATGTGGATAAAACCTCGTTTGCTTGAAATGTGGCTTTGTAACATTGTTGATGGCGTAGCTTCTTTGACATTCACAAGTGCTTGTAACAGCCTAGACTGAATAAATGATTTTTTGATTTTGATTTTGATTTTGATTTTTGTAACTTGTTAAAATAAAATTAATAACAGTAAGATGCAACTCGTGACGCAAATAAACATTTATGTCATGCACAATAGATAATCTCATGCAATCTAACAAACAGTATGGACATGAAAATGTTTCTGCATCCGTTCCAAATAGTTGCGAGTATATCTGATCGTGTGCCACTTAATATTCGGATTGGACTGTTTCGCTACAATGTCTGGCAACAAACGCATTCGCATGTGCGTAACATGTCTTTCATTGTGGCAACGCAATTTCTGCGATGCACCGAAATGAAACTGACGGGCTAGCTTAGTGTATTTTACCTGCAATATTTGATGGTAGATTATTATTAAGGAGGAAAGATACTGATTTTCTCGTACCTACCTAAATGATCATGTGCCTATGATTATCTCTTGATATGTAATTGAATTTTCAAGTATGAGAACCTCGTCATCATTTGCTAGGTAATTCTTTGATAATAATTGAGTGTCAAATATATTAGTATTATCCTCATAATCAATATCTCGTCTAATAGCTCGTAATTAAGTTATTTAATCGACATTTTGCATGAATCCCAAAAGGCTGAATAGACTATAAAGTGAAATAAATAATAAGCTTGCTCATAGGTAATAAAGCTCGCCTACATATTTAATAGCTGTTCATGAGTTTTCCAAACTGCATTTATGCGGTGCATTGAATCAGCTTTGGACATAAAATTAATAGGAAAACTTTATTAACTACTTACTCAGATATTATTTCATACGGGCAAGTGTTAAATTTAAATAAATAGAAGAAAATAAGGGTTCATAGATTGAGTTCATTTATTTATTTGTAAATCTAAGTATTTTTTAATTCATGTATTAAAAAATACTTAGATTTACTGATTTATTTTCTGAAGTAATTGTTGATAATATAATGTGATGGAACCTTCTGGATGGAACTTGCAAAACCGTTGTCAAGGGATTGGAATTAAGACATTTATCTAGAAAGACAAGCTAATCCGTATGTTTGGTTATCGTAATAAAATTTAAAATTACCAAATTATGACAATATACGAAGTTGTTATAATTTTCCTGGATTCTATCTCAACTTTAAGAATGGAATTATCTGATTCTCACCGGAAGTGGAATTCAGGGCGGCGGAAGCTAGTGAAAATAATAAATGTTCACTAAGTACTAATCTTTAAGTAATGCTAAATGCCGTGCGTGTAAGATTCCCAATAGTATTATTCATCATCCCCAAAGAAACCAGGCCATGCGGTCATTTGAGATATTGCTATGCAGGCAGCCGAGATAACTCAAGAATTTTATAGTAGGTCGCGTCACTCATTCCGCTCGTCAAGGCCAAGAAAACCGAGTGAAATAGAATGGGGGGTAATAAAAAAGGGACGTGTGTCTGAGACTTACTGCAGATTTATTTTTATGTCCGAGCACCTATTTTACGATTTAAGTAGATACGTGTGATCGTCCCTATTATCACTTTTGGGATTTTAGCGCAAGACGCAGTTAAATATTTGATGTCGATCGGGCCCGCTAATGTCAAAGTTACTGCCGGTGATGTATCTTAATGACCATCAATACTCGCACTTTCTTGTGATAAAATTGTGTTTTTTCTGGCGACTTGAATGTGTTCAAAACGGTGATTGAAACATTTCAAGAAAATTATCTATTGTCTAATGACAATAGATAATTTTCTTGATAATTTGCTGTAATCAGCAGCAGAGTAAACAAACTTGTTATTTTTGGACACCTACTACATTTTTATAACAAACCTCCTATATTTAGAAGCCGCGATGATTTTTTATAATATAAGTACCTAATATAAATATGTGACGAAGATTGGTATAATGTACATAAATACATACATATACTCACGCCTGTTTCCCATGGGGGTAGGCAGAGACTATGGATCGCCACCTGCTACGATTCTTTCGCTTCATTAACATCCTTCCATACATGCCCTGCAGTTTTTGTCACTACGTACACCAGTATAATGTGATTCAAGCAATAGTCAAACTTAATAATTTGAGATTTTAAAAGCTGTTATGTTTAAAAGACGTTAAAGATGTGGTGCTTTTATAAGCTCAACTAAACTAATATCAGCGAGTAACATTTGACACCGGTCGTAATTTCGAAGTTACATTTTTATTAAAGCTAATATAAAACTTCGACTCGACTCCACTGAACTTTGTCCCACAGATGTTCGCAAAGTATTTCTTTTTTAATTTAAATGAAAATTATCCTGATCCCTTTTGAAATTAATTAATTAATAAAAAATCTCTTGGGAGATTCGAGCTGGCTGGCTTTTTTTCTCAAGGAAACCATAACATTAGATCTTTATTTAATGCAGCAGTTATTAAATGGTACTTTTAACATCGTTGAGTAAAAGTAAATGATGCTTCATGCTAAACGATGCACTGATAAAAGATGTTAGCAGCTTCTTTGAAAAGAACTTACAGAAGTTCCAACTTAATCTGCAGAGAATAATAGAGAGAGAGATAATAGAAAATATAGACAGTGTAATAAAATTAGGTCGCCCTAAGAACTTAGCAGAAAGTTGTAAATGTTTTGACAATGACTGTAGTAATGTTGTCTAGTTATTTAAAGTACTTGTCTATAGCCAAATGATTCCTCTATCTATCAGATGAGCTAAATAATAATTATTCGTCCTAGTTTAGGTTCATAATTATGTAGGTATTTGAATAAAACGGCGTATTAGCCTTTACAAATGCGTATGGGTGTCTGCTTATCTCGTTTTTCCAGTCGGTTACCTAAATCGAATTCCCTTACCGAATGAATTTGTTAAACGCCTTAGTTCGTTTGCTTTATTAAGGAAATCTGAATGAGAAAAACGTTTTTTTTCAGGGTCAATGAATAAATACAAGACGACTCAAATTAAGTGCAAGTCACTTAGAGATAGGAGCCAATTAGAAATATTTTGTTGTATTAATTTATTCACAAAGAAACGTGTAGACTATAAATGGAATGTTGAGTTAGTAAAATTCAATATGGCGTTTCTCAGAGGCCATTAATCAAACATACCTGTCTTAACTTTTTTTATTGTAATCGAGAGTGCGGCTCTTTTACTTAGATTTTTTTAAAACTTTGTTCAAGTATTTTAAAGCTAAAAGAGATTCAACAGACCTACAATCTTACGAAGTCTCTACGCACCACATAGCACTATTAGCATTTTTATAGGCCCTCAATGTTGTCGTTACCTCAACTTGGCGTGCGTAGTAAGCCGCCAAAATATAGATATTATGCTCCTGGCCTTTCATTTACTTTGAGTTAAAAATTATGCGCATCGTTTAGGAGCGCCCTGAACTGAAATTTAGGTTAAAGCACCAGTAAGTGGGGTCATTTGAGAGTGAGCCTTTTTGCATGTTTACATACCTATTTCCCAAGGGGTTCGAACCGTATATGAATTTCGAACGGAGCGGATTTGCCAATTTCTTCCCAATGGAAATCGTGGGATGAAATCGACGTCATTATCGAGAGAAGTAAATTTAAATTTTGATATAGATCGTTATCCATAATGCTGTTATCTGATTTCATTATTGAATTCTGTTAAACTTAGGTTTTGAAGTTGAAGTAAAAGTTTGTGACAATCTTATTTTATATGCATGACAAGACGTGACCTTGCTCTTTAAGGTGATACATCTAAATATTTACACTTTTTGATGTAAATCCTACTAATATTATAAATGTGAAAGTTTGTGGGTTTGGATGTTTGTTCCTCAATCACGCAAAAACGGCTGAACGGATTTAGATGAAAATTGGCACACAGATAGTTTATAGCCTGGATTAACACATAGGATACTTTTTATCCCGGTTTTTTGTTCCCGTGGGATAATACAGGATCTCGGCAAATTTGAGACGGCAAAAAAAAATTAGTATCTAATGTACATAGTTAGGTTTAACTTAACATGCAGTATACATTAATTTTTATCCCGTTTTTTCTTCCCGTGGGATAATTTATATAAAATAATTTATTACGAGACGGCTGAACGAAATGAACTGAAATTTGGCCAGGTATAGGTACCTCTAAGTTTTGAATCTCAACACATGAGCTATACATTTTATCCCGGTTTTTTGTTCCCGTGGGATAGTATAGGATATTTGATGATTGTTATTTTTTTCAATAAATCTTTGTAGGTGAAATATAATCCTACTAATCCTACTATCCTACTTCCTATCCTACTTATATTCTAAATGTGAAAGTTTGTGGGTTTGGATGTTTGTTCCTCAATCACGCAAAAACGGCTGAACGGATTTAGATGAAATTTGGCACACAGATAGTTTATAGCCTGGATTAACACATAGGATACTCTTTATCCCGGTTTTTTGTTCCCGTGGGATAATACAGGATCTCGGCAAATTTGAGACGGCAAAAAAATTGAGTATATTATGTACATAGTTAGGTTTGACTTAACATGCAGGATACATTAATTTTTATCCCGGTTTTTCTTCCCGTGGGATAATTAATATAAAATAATTTATTACGAGACGGCTGAACGAAATGAACTGAAATTTGGCCAGGTATAGGTACCTCTAAGTTTTGAATCTCAACACATGAGCTATACATTTTATCCCGGTTTTTTGTTCCCGTGGGATAGTATAGGATATTTGATGATTGTTATTTTTTTCAATAAATCTTTGTAGGTGAAATATAATCCTACTAATCCTACTATCCTACTTCCTACTAATATTATAAATGTGAAAGTTTGTGGGTTTGGATGTTTGTTCCTCAATCACGCAAAAACGGCTGAACGGATATAGATGAAATTTGGCACACAGATAGTTTATAGCCTGGATTAACACATAGGATACTTTTTATCCCGGTTTTTTGTTCCCGTGGGATAATACAGGATCTCGGCAAATTTGAGACGGCAATAAAATTGAGTATAATGTACATAGTAAGGTTTAACATAACATGCAGGATACATTAATTTTTATCCCGGTTTTTCTTCCCGTGGGATAAATAATATAAAATAATTTATTACGAGACGGCTGAACGAAATGAACTGAAATTTGACCAGGTATAAGGTACCTCTAAGTTTTGAATCTCAACACATGAGCTATACATTTTATCCCGGTTTTTTGTTCCCGTGGGATAGTATAGGATATTTGATGATTGTTATTTTTTTCAATAAATCTTTGTAGGTGAAATATAATCCTACCAATATTATAAACTAGCTTCCGCCAGCGACTTCGTCCGCGTGGACATTCGATAAAATCCTCAGGGAAGCTTAAACCAGGATAAACAGTATTCTATGATTTAATTTTCCACGCGGACGAAGTCGCGGGCGGAAGCTAGTAATTCCATAGGTCGTGGAAAGATCCTAGAGATCTGAAATTAAGATATTATATTTTTTTATACCTTTCTCCAGAAACATAAAAAACCGGAAACACGATTTAGTGATTTTGGCTTAAAAAATTCTTGAAATCGAAATTATTTAGAAACAACATAAGTTATTCAAGTCGAAATTGCTTTAAATGATGTGTTTGACCAATATTCAGAATCGTATAAAAGCATTACTCTTTAATCTCTATAGTTATTAAATACGAATTGATTTACTGATTTTTGCGCCAAATCTGTCGAATCGGTCTCGCTTCCGCGCGGCGTTTTCTCATTGCTATCTCGCTCTACGCTTTATTTAGACTAGCTTCCGCCCGCGACTTCGTCCGCGTGGAAAATTAAATCATAGAATACTGTTTATCCTGGTTTAAGCTTCTCTGAGGATTTTATCGAATGTCCACGCGGACGAAGTCGCTGGCGGAAGCTAGTTTATAATATTAGTAGGATTATATTTCACCTACAAAGATTTATTGAAAAAAATAACAATCATCAAATATCCTATACTATCCCACGGGAACAAAAAACCGGGATAAAATGTATAGCTCATGTGTTGAGATTCAAAACTTAGAGGTACCTATACCTGGTCAAATTTCAGTTCATTTCGTTCAGCCGTCTCGTAATAAATTATTTTATATTAATTATCCCACGGGAAGAAAAACCGGGATAAAAATTAATGTATCCTGCATGTTAAGTTAAACCTAACTATGTACATAATATACTCAATTTTTTTGCCGTCTCAAATTTGCCGAGATCCTGTATTATCCTACGGGAACAAAAAACTGGGATAAAAAGTATCCTATGTGTTAATCCAGGCTATAAACTATCTGTGTGCCAAATTTCATCTAAATCCGTTCAGCCGTTTTTGCGTGATTGAGGAACAAACATCCAAACCCACAAACTTTCACATTTAGAATATTAGTAGGATAGGAAGTAGGATAGTAGGATTAGTAGGATTATATTTCACCTACAAAGATTTATTGAAAAAAATAACAATCATCAAATATTCTATACTATCCCACGGGAACAAAAAACCGGGATAAAATGTATAGCTCATGTGTTGTGAGATTCAAAACTTAGAGGTACCTATACCTGGCCAAATTTCAGTTCATTTCGTTCAGCCGTCTCGTAATAAATTATTTTATATTAATTATCCCACGGGAAGAAAAACCGGGATAAAAATTAATGTATCCTGCATGTTAAGTTAAACCTAACTATGTACATAATATACTCAATTTTTTTGCTGTCTCAAATTTGCCGAGATCCTGTATTATCCCACGGGAACAAAAAACCGGGATAAAAAGTATCCTATGTGTTAATCCAGGCTATAAACTATCTGTGTGCCAAATTTCATTTTAATCCGTTCAGCCGTTTTTGCGTGATTGAGGAACAAACATCCAAACCCACAAACTTTCACATTTATAATATTAGTAGGAAGTAGGATCTACCCCCTTAAAGACAAACACTGAAGTCTTGTCAAGTTTTTGTAGACAAGATGTTACTTTTAAAATTAATTCATCTATAAGATCATTTATTATTATGAAAATTAACACACAAAAATATACTACCCTTAAATATTTTATGGTCAGTAAACGTAATCAACTTTAAATTTGTCAGGGTAAAATGCGATCGGGTTATAACGAACCGCTTGCAAATGAAATCAGAGATAATATGATTTATCTGTTTATTACATCTACTGGAAATTTATCGGGTTGAGCGGCGGAGAGCATGTAATTTATATTATTGTTAATCAAACACATGAAAAAGTTAATTTAAACAAAAGAATAAAAGGAGAGAGAAAGAGGCAGAATCAATTTATATACGTTAAAAGCAATAATTACAAAAAATAAAAAATAAGACAACCTATCCATTTTAAAAATCATGACATTAAAACAACAGTAGTTACCTAATATTTCACAGAAAAGGCATTGGATTTCTTGTTGGATAAACTTCTTTACGAACTTTGATTACGCAGAAGTTCGTTTGTTTAATTCAACTCTACACCTCATTAATTAGTCTTGCCATTTTCCTCAGAAATGTATGTGTGTATTTTAGTGGTTGTGAGAGAAGTAAGACAAGACTGTAATTCATATATGAAAAAAACTTTATGATATTTTCCCGTTTTCCTTTGTGTTAAAATAATACTAATACGAATACGATCAGTTTGACGTTGCGTTGAAACTGATGTGAGCCAGGGTTGGCTACCCTTGGGAATAAAATATCCATAAGGGATTTATGATAGATCACCCTTGATATGAAGTGTGTATTTTTGCGACGCAAATTATTTCTTATAACCTCACTCGAATATTATTACACGTAAGTATGTAATTTAAACTATTTTAATGTGTTCTAAATAATTGAAAGAGGGTGCCCTTAGTCCAATGCGCTACTGTATCATAACCACAAAAAGGTCGAAAATTAGTAACTAACTTAGAATAATAACGTTACTAACAAAAAAAAAGAAATACATGGACGTAATAATATTCGAGGACTTTACCGAAACGATTGTATACGTTGCGTCGTCCAGTTTGCAATTGAAAAATTGTATATCCCAGAAACACTGCCAAAATTTAAATATCTGACAATGCATATCTACCGATTTTATAGCTGCAGTTTTCTTCTTGAATTCCATCTTGGCACAGACAGACAGAAAAAAAGTTAAGTAAGTAGGTAGGTACATTTATTTATGATGCAGGGAAATATGCAAATGGTAATAAAATTCAAAGCAAAGCTTTTTACATGTTTTAAAATCTTCGATCAAGAATATCCTAGTAAGATAACGCTTCACGAAATTAAACAGTACGCAAAAATGGCACCTCAAATAGCGTCCCACTTACAAACTTGGCGCTTATTTTGTACATAATCACCTCTTATTTTGTACAAACTCACATTTTATATCAATTATTTTGTACAAAATAAGCTTATTTTGTACCTACAAAAACACATCTTTTATCACTTACTTTGTGCAAATTAAGCGTCCAGTTTGTAAGTGGGACGCTATTTGTGGTGCCATTTTTGAGACTCTGACCGGACATCTAGGATATTCTTGATCGAATAAAATGCGTAATAAAATCGAATTTAGATAGAATAACAAAATCATCATCATGCAAAATGTCCGCCAATAAAATTTGAGCAACAATTTTTTGTCTTTTTAACCGACTTCAAAAAGGGAGGAGGTTCTCAGTTCGTCTGTTTTTTTTTTTTTTTATGTTTGTTACCTCATAACTTTGTCAATCATAAACCGATTTTAGAAATTCTTTTTTTGTTTGAAAGCATATAGTTACAAATTGGTCCCATTGTCATAAGATCACGATCTGATGATGGGATCCTGGAGAAATCAAAGGAACTCTTCAAATATTCTAGGCACACCTATAGCGATTTTGGTATTTTCTTAAGTAACTCGTGCATTTGCTTTCGAAAAGTACCATTTTGGTGAAGTGGAACTGATGATGAAGACCATAGATGATCACCGGAACTATTCAATAGGTACTAAACTAAGTATCTCACTGGTGCGATACTATTACTTTAATACGGTTTCTAGGCTATTTATGTTGTTCATCATAATGCATATCGTGAAGTGGAGCTGATAGTGAAGTACCAAGAGTACTCCTCAAGAATTAGTGCCCCTGCGTCGGGAAAACCAGTATTTTGTAAAAGGTGATGAGCCATTGACATAAGACTATTGTAACTTAGATAATATCCTCGCTAAATATACCATACTTACCACAAAAAAGTTAAATTTTAAAAAATAACTTTCGGTCTACCCATGTTTTATCTACCTAGATAATATACTTACTGGATAAGACAATATAAATAAACTAAAGTAATTATCTACCAAATACAGAAGGTAGGATGAGGAATGAAGTCAGGTGGGGCTTTTAGAATAAAAAAAGAAGATGAACTTCAGCTCCACCCGACTTCAATAGACGTGTTTTATTACAATGATATGCGTATCTAGTGATTTGAATATTATTTCTTGCTTTTTAGAGGTATTTAATTTTGAAGCTTTTTTGTTTTCATTTTCAGCTTTTTTGAAGTCGGTTTTTAATCGTCCGTTAAAAGGTGACATAAGCCCTTAGTTCTAAATAGGTACTTAAATAATGTTTGTTCAGAATAACAAATTAATGTAACTCCCAACTTCATTCTGGGACAGTTCCGAGCGGCTTCTGCAACTGTCTGACAGTTTTTGTGTCATCATAACAAATGGGAGTAATTGTGAATTTGTGTAAAATATTACGTAACGCATAAATCCAAGGATTCCGGGACCACCTCCTGTTCAGCTTACGTAAGCTCGTTCATTGTTCTGCGGTTTTGTTATTATCTAATGAATTATTACATACACCCAGTAATATCGTAAGGCAGATATTCAAATTAATTTTTCACGCTGGTAAGTATATCAAAATGGATAGGTTTTCTGTTACGGTTAGTTAGGGGACATAATCGCCCACTTAAAAAACAATGCATAAATAAAATTTTGCCAGATATAATACTAATTTATCTTTGTATAAAATAAATAGATAAGTAGTGAGTGGTTTGACTATTTACCAACATTTGACAGAGAATTTATGATTGCCCTCCTTCGATCACATATCCTGTGGATGTAGTACAACATTGCAATAACAAAGCTGAAATGTGGCACATGCCATTTGACAAATCCCGCGACACTAAATGTCAAGTTGTATGACAAGTAGTTGGGGACTTTCATAGTGGGCTGCGTTTTGGGGGAGTTTGAGGTGTCCCACAAATGCCATTGTCATGCAATATCTACAGGTATAGATGATCGAAGTTGCCCATGACAAACAAACATGATTCATACTGCTTATAGTTTGAGTGTAACTAATACCAGGTATTTAAATGTTAATATTATACTATCTTTTTCAGGAAAAGTAAAGTAGGTACCTAACTAACAAAGTAAACGTCGTATAAATCAAAGTTTCGTTTCTCCGCAGCATTTAGCACCGATCACATGTCATGTGCTCCACGCATGTAATCGACTCGATAGCCACCCTTATAGGACTTTCCCTTTGGTTTTTTACTAAATTGCGGGGCAATATCGGGGAAAACTGCCTTCACTGAGATTCCGATGTGAACAGATGCCGCTATAACCCACGATATGGATGGGCCACATGCCCACGATTTTTCTCCGCGGGGTTAAGATTAATTAGTTACCCGCCTTCGCATATTTTACTCTTCCCAAGTTGGGTCCATAAATAATTTTGCGGTCAGTAGAAATTTACTATAACGCCATAAAACAGCAAAGTTATTTTTATAGCATAGGTATAACGTTTTCAGCGGGGAAAAATATGTAAATTCCGCCAACGCTATTAAATGCTATTTTAGCCGCTGCTAGAAATCAAATCAAATTAGCCTTTCGCTATGAAATGAGTGTTACGATTACACTTTACTTTTACTTGACTGCTTAAAAGTTTTAAGCAATTAAGTATGTAGGTATTAAATTTTATTGAGTTGAAGCATAATGCGAGTTATTTTCGTTGTATTCTATAACTAAATCTGTTATTCCATGATACCTACTTATTGTTCAGCAATTTCATAGGTATATCCTCGATGTCAATTTATTACAATTCATGTTACCGCTTTTATGAAGACAACATTTTGGCTCATATTTGGCTATTCAATGTTTCAACAAACAGCAATCCACTTTACACGACAAACTTTTAGCGTGATGTACTCAGCGATCCAATTCATTTGAGTGAGTAATGTAGGTAAGTATATTTCAGGACATATTTTCATGACAATTTTTCATAACCAACATTTGATAGCCTTCGAAGTAAAAAGTTTCATCAACATTAAAATGAGATTAAACTTTATTTCCAAAGTATCTGTAGGAGAGCAGATTATTGTTACTTATCCATTAAAATGTGCCCGCGTTCGCTGCCCGTCAAATATCGGCAAAGACTCGGCGAATATTGAAAAAAATCCGGGATAAAAAGTCGTGATAGTATAGTATTGAGATTTCCCAATGGATTCGTAATCTACTTACCGAGTTTCAATTTAAAAATTTACTCTACGGGCAAGTTCGGTGGGTGCGTCGATAAAAGCACGTTTGCATTTCCCAGGCGAGGAATACTAATTACTTAGTTAAAAGCCTTCATTGTCCGACTTGTTTGTTCTGATGCTACAGGTAGGTAAGGTGTATACGTCTCTTAATTCTGGGCGCATTGTTTGTTTGTTAGTTTACGTAACACCTGCTTGGATAGGATATTATTACAGCATGTTTATGTTTGTGGGAATAAAGATGTAGGTATAAACCTACCTCTAAATAAAACAGGATAAAGGCCAGCACTAATGTTAACTAACACTAATATTAACTACGTAATGTTAATAAGAAAGAAGTTGATTTAGAATATGTGTTATCGAAAAACTTTATACCAGCCATATTGTGGCCGATTTCCTCACAAATAGACGTATACAATAAAGATTTCTATCAATACAACCATGTCTATTACCACTATTCTATTCTTGTAAAAATCCGTAGCTAAGAAGCTTTTACCCTTATTCCAATCTTACACCCTTTTCTGTGACATTCTTAGCAATCATTTGGTCGGCTCATACGATACACATACCATTTGGACGGCTAAATAGACTTAAGGGGCTTAAGGGCCCTATATAACCAAAGTGGCGCGCTCATCGTAATTAAATTTATTGTTCGCTAAGTACATAATGTATCGAAAATTCACATGTACAGATTGAAGTTAAGGTCCGTACTAAGGTTCTTTAATTTATTTACATAAATACAATAACCTAACCTCAGTAAAATATAGTTCGTTGTAGTTGTAAGTAGTAGGCAAAAAAGCTAAAAGTGGCCACTTTAGACTCTTTTGCCTACTACTACTACAGCGAACTATATTAATAATTAGAAACATTAACCATACAGTGATACCAAATAAAATAATACGTATTTCTCACATGATTGCTGTTTCCATTTCTGTAAAAGGTAAAAATGTTTAATTTCTGAAGGTATTAATTTGCCAACATAAGAACTAGATTTACATAGATTGCTTTAAATAGATTAGATAGTACCCTCCCAGTATTAAATTTGAGACTCGACGTACCGAGCAAAATATCAGATCTTTGCGTGAACCCTTCTCAATATAATTTAACGTTACCTTATTGCCACATAGTTTAATTAAGATTTATCAAGATGTCTATAAAAAGCAAGTAATATAATTAAGTCTACGATTAAAAGTGAGTAAAACATTTAACCACAATACAATCAAATTATTTTAACCTGTCAGCGTTCGCTTCAGAATCACGTTTTCGAAATAGAAATATGCCATTATTTCGCACTAGTAAGGAAAAGTTTTAATAGACCTTGGTATAAGTTGGCGGCACTACACAAACTCCATGTCTTAGTAACAGTTATAGTACGCAATATAGGCTTTATTTCGGGATAAGGGGCACCCAAATAAAAAAAAACATGCTATAGTAGGAGGTAGATACATATTGATTTAAAATATATCATTAAGTTATGAAAACCTATAGTATTGAACTATGCATTAAAAAAAATTAAGGCTTATTCCATACTCGCAGAAATCAGATTGCTTACGCTAAAATTTGATGTTTACGTCAGTATTCATATAACGTGAATTTTTTTTATAAAAGACAAAGCTATTCATAAAATGTGACTCAGTGGCACAGGCGCATATCTTCACGGGCGAGCCAGATAGTCCCATTCAAAGGAGAGTAGATACATAAGTCTAATTGTTCACGCTCCCGCTAATATAAGCCGAGTTACGCGATAAGAATTTATGTGAGAACACGCTGAAATTTCCACAGCGAGGGCGGAATATTGCCGTTTACGGGACGCGACCTTCGCGCCTTAGCTGCGTATGCAAGTGTTACCACGGACAAAAAACTCGAATCGTAACCGCAAAAGTGAAATTCTTCATACAATATTCTCAACTCTTTTTTACCAAGCGGTGCTGAAATCGAGAAAATGGTAGTGGTAATGGCGTATTTTCAATTTATTCAACAACTAGGTATACGCTCGCTTGAGAGGCTTTCGCTAAGTGTTGACAGAGTGGTTCGTTATCTTTTAGCTTATTTTCGCGTTAAGGTTAATGTGCCCTAGTATTTACATTGTTAATAAAATGTTTATAGAGGTTGTTGGGTAATTTTTCCCCTGAGACTTTATTATAGTAGGTAGTAGTAGTAACTTTATTCAATTACGTCAATGTGCTAGTTTGAATTTATTTATTAATGATTAAAATCACATAAATCTTTCTTAAGGTTAAATTCAAAATCTAATTATTTATTTAATGTTTACCTAGGTAGGTACAACATTTTCAAAACGTAGCCATTCTCTCTTTTGACTTCCAAAATGAAGTACTTACACCTGAAAACAAACAAAAGAAAATACTTACGCACTCAACCCTTCAGTCCACCTCCGAACTACCGTCAGACACAAAACACGTCACAACGTTTCAAAAACGAGCCCGCAATTGTTCACAATTGGCGCGAATTCGGAAAAGTTGCGCGTAAAGCGTGACGCGGGACGGTGCGAAGGCGGCACGCGGCGCGGCGGCTGGCACGCGACTGGGCCCGGGCAGGGCGCGCGGCCCGGCTGGCCTGGACTAAATACACTACAATTTTTTTAGGCGACAAGGGTGGTAAATAAGCATACGGCCTCACTGATCGTGAGCGATCACCGTAACCCATGGACGCTTGTTACACCATCAGGGGCCACGGCCATCGGTCACGCACTTCCATCACCCTGTTTTAAAAAGAGCTACGGTATTTTACTAGTCACTTCTTCAAATAATAATATTTTTTTTCGGTACCTAGTGTAAATGTACATTACAGAAACAAATAAGTGATAGGTATTTGACTGCGATAAAATTATGAGCAAAAATAATAAGGAGACTTGTGTCCTTACGTCCTCGATTTGCTTGCAAATTTTTATTCCTTTTCCGTTACACTTTTGTCACGTCAATTACAGTTTTCGATTATATTTCAACGGCAGGTAAGATTGTGATTATCGGTTAGTAGCTTTGAAGGGAATTCAAATGAAGTTGAGCCCCATTATTCGAGATGGAAATTTCAGTGTTGCTCTAAAACGTAATTGCAGAGTTTCAACCCTTTAACTTCTTAAGAGGCTTTATGCGCTATACTAGCGCCGCCAATGGAAAAAAATCGTAGTGCTTAAATAAAGACGAAATTGTGAATTGTGTTCTTCTAGTGTACTCCGAAAAAGCTTTGTTGTACTTTCTATCGCTTAAAAAATATTTTATAACCTGTCGTTTAGCTGTTGTCGTTTAGTTTATTGCTAGCAATAAAACTCCATTAAACTAAACGACAGACTAGAAAATATTTAATAACTCTACGATTTTTTTACCATTTTCGGCGCAAGTGTAGCGCAGTAACCCTCTTAAAAATTTCAGCAATGAGAACTAATAAAATACGTAAAAATACTGATGTCTAAATTAAAAGCCAAGTCATACAAAAATCTTTATTACTACGGGAAAGTGCAAGTTAAATAATGTACAACCTCGTGGAAATAGAATTCGATATGACATGCCGTGAGCTTTCGGTGTTTGTGGTGTAGCTCACGTAGTACTCTAAAGTAAGTCTGAATGGACTACACCTCATTAATATTGTCCACAGTTTAGTTCACCCTAAACTAAAGCCTTAGCTCAGCATGAATAGTACAATTTAGTCTCGAGTCTGTCCAACCTTCTTGGATTGGGAACTTCAGAAACAAATGATTGTTATATTCCCGAATTTGATAGTAAAAATAATAAAAAGTTATTATTTTGTTTGTGTAGTTAATGGAAAAAAACATTGTATTTAATCTAACTTCGACTTTTAATCATCAGTAGGTGTATATTTATATTATAACAAAATAGTATATAAAACTATTGCCTCCTATTGTTTTACAAGCGAATCAATAGGCTTTCAGAAAGAAATCTAGTTCTTACACTTTTACACATTCGGATGGGAGAGTCGATCCAATAGGAATTTCACGATAATATCCGGGGTAAACGTAAAAATGCCATAAAATGAACCCGAACTCAAACTATTTCCGTCGGTATTTTATGACTTACCCCACATCCGTCAGCTGCAATACGTAGCTATTTGATTATACAAAGTTATGAATGTACAGACAATATCACAGAAATCTTTTAAAATATAACTGAATTCTCCAATTGATTTTGAACTCTAGCACCTGAATGTTAAAGTTCATTATGAATATTGACAGATTATGACCGTACATTGATGTATACTTATATACTTATATCAAACGTAACGACAACATACGACCTTAAATAATTTATTTCATAACTGATGGAATGATGTTGGAAGATTTTTATTCCCATATAAGACAGACAAACGATACAAAGGTAGGTATCGATAATTTTTATTATGAAATCACAACAACGTAATCTGTTGTGTCTGAGAGAAAAACGAACTTGGAGTTGTCTTCTCCGAGATTGAATACAGGTCACGCGGAAAATTTCATACAGTACCCTTAGCACGAAAAGCTATCGAGAAAAAAACGCGCGTCAAATTTCTTGATAGAGAATTATCTATGGAAGTTTTATTATTTTAATTTGTACAACGCCATCTACCGCCGAATAGCGAAACTAAAATTTCCATAGATAATTCTCTATCAAGAAATTTTACGCACGTTTTTTTTCTCGATAGCTTTTCGTGCTAAGGGTACTGTATGAAATTTTCCGCGTGACCTGTATTCAATCTCGGAGAAGACAACTCCAAGTTCGTTTTTCGAGTAATTTTACGCACGTTATTTTTCTCGATAGTTGTTCGTGCTAAGGGTACTGATCATGCGGAAAAATTAAACTACATAATCTTTTAATACAGGTCACGCGAAAAAAATAGACTACATAATTCTGATTTGATTGAAATTTCATAGAGGTCAAGGGAAAAAATTATTAATACTTACATTATTCTGATTTCATTGATTAAATGCACACAAATCGACTTGATATTATGACTATTGTCTAATAACAGGATTGGAACTCCGTTTTAACCAGTTTTAACTGTAAGCCGATGAATCAATAATTTCAACATGACTTCGAACAACGGCAAACCTGTTTATGTTATTAACATATTGAGTGATCCTATGAAAATACGGCTTTCGGTTACCTACCTCAGTTTTCCAGTGGTTAGGACTCTGACTCTGCCATAACCATGTAGATACTTACTTACCTACCAGTTTCACGATCAGAAAAATGTTGCACACCAACCTCCTAAAAACTGGTGATCAAACTTTTGAATCTGACAATGAGGTCGCTAAAGTTTTTGAAGATTTCTTTGCTAGAATACCTGTAGAAACTACCAGTACTCTTAGTGCTAGTCCCAACATCGCTGTCTCCCTTCTGGAGTCTAGTGTTGATAAGTGCAATGAAAGTTTTTCCTTTAAATATATAAATAGTGCAGATATCATTAAAGCTTTTAAAACAATTAATGTTAAGAAAACAGAAGATGTTTGGGGCATGTCAACAAGCATTATTAAATCAATAATTGATATACTAGCCCCCTACTTGGCTTTTATTTTTAACAAATGTATTGACGAGGGGGTCTTTCCTGACTTAATGAAAAATAGTAAATTGATTCCTCTTTTTAAATCTGGGGATAAAAGTGACCCAGCTAACTTTAGGCCAATATCTATACTACCAGCACTTAGTAAAATATTTGAAAAAATTATATATTCCCAATTATTAGATTTCTTTACATACAATAATATACTTCATAAAAACCAGTTTGGATTTTCCAAGGGTAAAAGTACTACTGATGCTGGAATTGCACTTCTCAAACATATTCTTGACGCTTGGGAAGAAAAGCAGGATGTAATTGGCATTTTCTGTGACCTTTCTAAGGCATTCGATTGCGTTGATCACCAAACACTATTAAAGAAGCTAGAACATTATGGTGTCTCTGATAAGTCGGTTAGTCTTATGAAATCGTATTTGTACAATAGAACTCAGAAAGTAGTAATTAATAGAACTGAATCTACTGGAGCCCCCATCAATATGGGTGTGCCACAGGGATCAATATTGGGCCCATTGCTGTTTCTAATTTATATAAATGACCTTCCCAACTACGCGAGTAATTTATGTGAGACTGTACTATTTGCGGATGATACTTCTTTAGTTTTCAAAGTAAACAGAGGTAATAACTGTTCCGACGAAGTAAATAGTGCCCTCTCTAAAGTTTCACACTGGTTTAATAGTAATAATTTAGCACTTAACCCCAAAAAAACTAAATGTGTAAAATTTTCTTTACCTAATGTTGAGAAGACAAAATTAAATATTAAATTGAATGACGATAAAGTAGACTTTACTGAGAGTACAAAATTTCTAGGTATTACACTAGATTCTCGATTGCAATGGGATCCACATATTGAAGCCTTGTCAAGTAGACTTAGTTCAGCGGCATTCGCTGTTAAGAAAATAAGGCTTTTAACTGATATTGAAACGGCAAGGTTAGTATACTTTAGTTATTTTCATAGTGTAATGTCTTATGGACTGCTATTGTGGGGCTCAGCTGCCAGTTTTGAAAATATTTTTGTACTCCAAAAAAGAGCTGTTCGCGCCATATACAATCTACGGCGGAGAGATACCTTGAGAGAATTGTTCAAAGAAATAAATATTTTAACTTTGGCAGGCCAATATATTTATGAAAATTTAGTTTATGTAAGGAAACACTATGATTCATTTGATAAGAACAGCAACATTCACCAGTTTAATACAAGAAATAAAGATAAACTTGCCGTTCCAAGTTTTAGGCTTGCAAAAACGAGAGGTTCATTTATGGGGAAAGGCATAGCCTTTATTAATAAAGTTCCACAACAAGTGATTGATCTTCCTTTGCATGAATTTAGAAACCATGTTAAAAAAACGCTCATGGGTAAAGGTTATTATAAAGTTGACGATTATCTTAAAGATCAAAATGCGTGGAAATGATGTAACACATAACTTGCTAATATAAGAACTTTGTTGAAGTAATATAATAAGTCTATGTTGTTGCCAATAATCCTGTCACCCTGTTGTAATTATCTGGTAACGATATATTCAAGTTTGTAAATATCGTTACTTATGGCTGTTACAGCTGATAAGTTTCTTGCGCCCGTTCTTCTTGTCAGCTAAAAAAGTCTGGAACGGGTGGTAGAAAAATATAGACGATTCAAAAGTACTTAATAATTAAGTTTATTTGAATAAAGCTTATTTCACTTTCACTTTCACTTTCACTTTCACTTTCACCTCCTTCGTACAAAGCAAGCGATAAGTAAATTCTTGAAATATACTTGAAAATATTAAATAACTTGAACTTCAAATATTTTCTCAAAAGCAGCAAACAACATTACGTGTTTTGGGGACGACCTCATGGATTAGGCAGCGCAGCCGGAAATCCATTTAAAAGTCCAAGCTCGAGATATAACTCAACCAAAAGGGAATTTCTGAAGAACACAGTATAATTTGCAAGTCTCATCTAAATCAGACCAATGAAAAGTGATATTGGACCAAAGGCAACATAATTAAAAAAGTTCGAACTCTTAAAAGTTCAGATATCACTGCAATCTGGGCTGCCGTAGAGATTTTTTTAAATCACTTTTCTTGTTTATTATTCTTGTTTTACGATTGTACCTTTTTGTTTGGTTGGTGTTATGACAGAAGTTCTTTTGGTCCCATTTGGCATATTATTACTAACATAAATCATAAAACTCGTCATTAAAAATTACTCCTTCAATACTATATTTTGTTTAATGAATTAAAATGAAGATGCATTTTTTATCATATTCACTCTACCTAGCTACCTACTAAGTATTATAATATTTTTGCTCTTTGTATTCACTATTTTACAGATTTGAGCTCATCGTTTTTGGTAATCACATATTATAATACTTTATAAATGTAATAAATAAAATAAAATTAGACTAAAACCAACAAATTTAAATGCGTTTAAATCCGAAAAACGATATTATTACTTTTTTTACTGAATAATTTATCAATATACAGAATTTTACTTACTAACCTGGATTCATGAAAAAAATCATATTAACCAATTTATAGGTACAAACCCCCTCTATACGAACCTATTAATACTGTGAAGGATAGATAGATAGGATTAATACTGACAAAAAATAATCTAACTTAAAAATGTTTTTATTTTTAACTCTCTCGATTCAATCAGTAAAAAAAACACTAATACTGTTCGTGGGGTTATTTCCAACAGAATGCAGACTGGGCTTTTTTTCTATATTGTGTAAATGAAGCTGCTTTTCATAGGCGGCGAGTTTCCATTTTCATTCCACTTACTGAGAGACCTCATCTAACTTAACCTTTTTCATTTTCTACCGTCGTACGGAATTCCAATTGATTCACTATACGTGCAAAATAAAATTGTAGAGAAGTTTTTGAACTTTGATCGACGGACGTAAAGTTGTTCATTGAAATATAGGTATAATTATGTTAACTTTGTCAAAAATATTATGTTAAGAAAACATTATTGATAGCTTTACTAAACCATACTTAGGTACGACCTATGCAGGTAAGTATGTTGAAAGTATAATACTTTCACTCTATTTGAGTCCCAAAAGGTCGTCCTTATTTATCTATGTGACACAAATAGTACGCCACAGAGTACCCCCAGAGACTACATAATTTGCCTGCCTAAATATACGAGTAGATTTCATTAATCGAGGGTTGAATTTGTTCATAATTTAAGGATTGATTTAAAATAAAATTTATTATAATTTATCGCTATATAGTTCAAATAGAATGGAAATCTAACACGACTCTTAACACTTCGTGGGATCGTGGGCACGAGGTAGAGACAAGATGAAAAGTATTTGGTGCGAACATATTCTTTTGGATTTTTAAAGGAAGTTTTACGAGTGCATTTTTAAACTTTATTCCAAGGGTGTGTAGTTGAAATTTCCTCGTTTATCGCAGTGGAATAGTCTGAATGCACTGCATGTGCTTGTCGTGCCCTGATTCATTGCAATGTATATTTAACGATGTTTCGGAAATCGACTGAAAATATATTCAGGTTTTGCATCGCGCGTAGACAGACAACAGGGGAAATAATAACAATAGATACAGTTTCAGATACAATTTCATTTTCTACTTATGTAATAGCGTTGTAATCATATCCTAGCCTAGTAGAAATGTTATAAGTAGATAATTATAATAACTTCATTCAAGGCAATTTTTATTTTTTTTACAAAAGGTTTCGTGCTAATAATTTATTTATTTTCAATTAATTGTAAGTCAGAAAGTGTTGAATGCATCCTTATTTTTTACATTTAATTATTAAAAGCAATAGTTTTTCAAAAACACGAATTTTTTAATAATATTCAGTATTCGTATTTTAGTAAACTACCTACATAACGTTAGCATGCTCTGAATGCTTATAAAGAAAATGAATATTTCATTAAATAAAATGTACCAATACGCACAATTCAAGCACCGACCCAAGTCTCTGCATTTATTTTGAAGATATATGTGCCTCCAATGTGATTGATTTGTTTTTCTGCTCTGACAAGTTTGGCCCTGGTTGCTTTCAATTTCCCTGAGACTTCTGGCCCAGTTCAATTATGTTATGTTGAACTGGGCCAGAAGTCTCAGGGAAATTGAAAGCAACCAGGGCCAAACTTGTCAGAGCAGAAAAACAAATCAATCACATTGGAGGCACATATATCTTCAAAATAAATGCAGAGACTTGGGTCGGTGCTTGAATTGTGCGTATTGGTACATTTTATTTAATGAAATATTCATTTTCTTTATAAGCATTCAGAGCATGCTAACGTTATGTAGGTAGTTTACTAAAATACGAATACTGAATATTATTAAAAAATTCGTGTTTTTGAAAAACTATTGCTTTTAATAATTAAATGTAAAAAATAAGGATGCATTCAACACTTTCTGACTTACAATTAATTGAAAATAAATAAATTATTAGCAAAAACCTTTTGTAAAAAAAATAAAAATTGCCTTGAATGAAGTTATTATAATTATCTACTTATAACATTTCTACTAGGCTAGGATATGATTACAACGCTATTACATAAGTAGAAAATGAAATTGTATCTGAAACTGTATCTATTGTTATTATTTCCCCTGTTGTCTGTCTACGCGCGATGCAAAACCTGAATATATTTTCAGTCGATTTCCGAAACATCGTTAAATATACATTGCAATGAATCAGGGCACGACAAGCACATGCAGTGCATTCAGACTATTCCACTGCGATAAACGAGGAAATTTCAACTACACACCCTTGGAATAAAGTTTAAAAATGCACTCGTAAAACTTCCTTTAAAAATCCAAAAGAATATGTTCGCACCAAATACTTTTCATCTTGTCTCTACCTCGTGCCCACGATCCCACGAAGTGTTAAGAGTCGTGTTAGATTTCCATTCTATTTGAACTATATAGCGATAAATTATAATAAATTTTATTTTAAATCAATCCTTAAATTATGAACAAATTCAACCCTCGATTAATGAAATCTACTCGTATATTTAGGCAGGCAAATTATGTAGTCTCTGGGGGTACTCTGTGGCGTACTATTTGTGTCACATAGATAAATAAGGACGACCTTTTGGGACTCAAATAGAGTGAAAGTATTATACTTTCAACATACTTACCTGCATAGGTCGTACCTAAGTATGGTTTAGTAAAGCTATCAATAATGTTTTCTTAACATAATATTTTTGACAAAGTTAACATAATTATACCTATATTTCAATGAACAACTTTACGTCCGTCGATCAAAGTTCAAAAACTTCTCTACAATTTTATTTTGCACGTATAGTGAATCAATTGGAATTCCGTACGACGGTAGAAAATGAAAAAGGTTAAGTTAGATGAGGTCTCTCAGTAAGTGGAATGAAAATGGAAACTCGCCGCCTATGAAAAGCAGCTTCATTTACACAATATAGAAAAAAAGCCCAGTCTGCATTCTGTTGGAAATAACCCCACGAACAGTATTAGTGTTTTTTTTACTGATTGAATCGAGAGAGTTAAAAATAAAAACATTTTTAAGTTAGATTATTTTTTGTCAGTATTAATCCTATCTATCTATCCTTCACAGTATTAATAGGTTCGTATAGAGGGGGTTTGTACCTATAAATTGGTTAATATGATTTTTTTCATGAATCCAGGTTAGTAAGTAAAATTCTGTATATTGATAAATTATTCAGTAAAAAAAGTAATAATATCGTTTTTCGGATTTAAACGCATTTAAATTTGTTGGTTTTAGTCTAATTTTATTTTATTTATTACATTTATAAAGTATTATAATATGTGATTACCAAAAACGATGAGCTCAAATCTGTAAAATAGTGAATACAAAGAGCAAAAATATTATAATACTTAGTAGGTAGCTAGGTAGAGTGAATATGATAAAAAATGCATCTTCATTTTAATTCATTAAACAAAATATAGTATTGAAGGAGTAATTTTTAATGACGAGTTTTATGATTTATGTTAGTAATAATATGCCAAATGGGACCAAAAGAACTTCTGTCATAACACCAACCAAACAAAAAGGTACAATCGTAAAACAAGAATAATAAACAAGAAAAGTGATTTAAAAAAATCTCTACGGCAGCCCAGATTGCAGTGATATCTGAACTTTTAAGAGTTCGAACTTTTTTAATTATGTTGCCTTTGGTCCAATATTATTAGGTCCGTTTTATCAAGGGTTAAGATTAAAAGTTTTGATGATTTTGCGCAAATAAAAGACTAAAATGCATTTTCTAACTATAGTTTCAAGAACTCAAACTTAAGCAATAAGTCGTGCATGTCACTAGTGCCAAAAGTGGCCACATTTAGCAATATCGACATTCATAACTTATTGTTTATATTTGAGGCCATGAAAAATTTTCTAAAAATTGCACTTTACTCTTCTATTTGCGCAAAATATCCAAAACTTTTATTCTAAGCTCTTGATACAACGTAAATGATTTATTTCCATTGGTGGCGCTATTGAGCTCACCGTACCACCTTAAAGTAGATTTCCTGTGTTATTTCTAGATTTGCCCAAAGTAACTCCCTCTTGAAAAAAAAGGCTGCAATCGCTTTTCTTACTTATATCACCTTCGTTTTCTTAATTGTACCAACCAAAAGACTGATGTACCTACTTGAGATCATAGAGACAGCGAAGACAGGGCGTATTTGTCACTCGACAGAGTAGCAAAGTAAAATATCCTCTCTAGAATTTCTTGAATTTCTCCTCATCTTTGAGTCAAGCCTTAAATGTATTACAGCTTCGACATTATTTATAACAGTAATAAATTGCAACACAATACTGACCCTTGCGAATCCGGAACCACTTTATTATATTGACGTTGGGTCTCATCAGTCATCAGGAGATAATAACTCCGTAACTCTTGAGAGTCACCTCGGTGTAATCAATAATGAAAGCAGAGCGCAGTGGAGCGTCTTCATTCGAGAGATTTTCTCTTTAAATTGACCGTAATTGTTGGATTTTTAATACTTTCGAAATATTTCTTGATGATAATAAAGAAAGTCATTATATCGTATATCTTTCTATATCAAATCTGTGTTAACAGTACCCGTAGCACGAACAGCTATAAAAAATAACGCGCGTAAAAACATTTCGATAGAGTAATTTTGTATGGGAAATTTGTACAGCGCCATCTACCACGGAAAAGCAAAAGTACAACGGAAACCATGGCAACCGTTTTCAATGTACTAAAATAACATGAAAATAACAGTTTTTTGACGTTTATTCGATACCAATTCGATCTACCTCGTTCGTATTTCGGGAGTAACCTCCCTGCAAAATAACTAACAAAACGAAATGAACTCTATGTTCATACCTTCACACGCTTGAAGCGCGTCTTACTCTAAGTTCACACGTATACTTATTTTCAGTTACTTTAACAGACTAACGAATGCATGATACTGATTGGTAGTTGCATAAATAAACAAACTCTTTAAATATTATGTTATATCTCTACCTATTCATCTCAAAGTCAGTCTAAATACCTGCTATGCGTCGTATCCTTGCAGTGTGTGACCTAAAAGAGATTATACTTACCTCAATTAGATTATAGTATAATTGCTCTATTCTCGCATCGAGCATAGATTGCACTGTATCAACCCGCTATTAGCCCAGCAATTCAATTTCCATATTTATAGCCTTTGATGTGACCGTCAAGGATTATTATTTTGATCTAGATTATGACAGAACCTCTCTAAGAGGCTACGTGCTTTCCATAATAGAACTACGGACGCTGCACAATATTCTGAAGCCATAATCTAGTTGTGAAGTTTCAACAAGACTGTTACAAAGAAATGTAATTTGTCTCTGTTTATTCATTCAATAATATCGATAAAAATTAAAAATGTGCTTTACTTGCTTACTAGTCTACCTTTGGAACTTCATATCACCTACAATGTATATGATATGATTATCGATTTTACCTTGATAATTTCAAAATATTGAAAACCAGCTTAGTTAATAACAAAGCAGCTGAATTCTAAAACGAAAGCAACACTAAAACGTATGCTTTATTTCACCGAGTGCTTTTTAAAAAGAAGATATTAGATCGGTGAAATAAAGCATACTACGTTTTAGTGTTGCTTTTGTTTTAGTACTAAAACCTCTATTTTACTAAACCTCTTAGCTGTGAAAAATACCTAATCCGAAATGGCGATTCCCATACAAAATTGCAAATGTTGAATTTTCGATTATCTATATAGCTGTTTTTTTTGGCTTTTATTATCATTTTTTGTTTCTAACTAAACCATCCCAGTACTATAACAAATAATACAAAAAAAAACTAATCGGTCAAGCCGTTATGAGTTATAGCCAGACTTACGAACAGCAATTCGTTTAAAGATAAAAACTGGGTTCTATTATAGTACAAGTATAGTCTGTTTTACCTGTTGCAAACCATCTCGTACCAAGAAGTCTGCATTTTCAGTTTACAGCTGCAATCTAGGCGACCTCATCTATATTGGCAACGAGTGCTTTTTTACGATATCTTGTTATCTTTATAAATAAAAATTATATCAATACAGTTGCCAGTGAGAATTACTGCTTATCAAATGAACATTTCGATTTATTGACATTCTTCTACCAACTAAACTCGTAAACAAATTCTGGACATCTTACAAAATAATGTTACTATAGTTAAAGCAACTAATACTTATACTAGAACAACACTATATTGACCCTAATTTTATACCCATTAGAATTTATCCTCCTACATAGAAATAACTGTAGATTACATTTTATTAACTACAAAACAACTTATACGAAACTGAGGGTTTATTGTAAAAAAGAATCACGATAGTCGAACGATGTCCGTTGATCGATAAACTTTATTTTGAACCACATTGAGTGGGACAAACATTGTACGCTTATTGTCGCGGTGCTTTTTTACCCGACTGCGGGTTATGTTTTTCGCGCGTATCTTGTAAGTATGTTTGTATGTATGTATGTTTGTATGTAATATTCTTTATTACCTCATATCTCTCAAACGGCTGAACGGATTTCTATGATTAAGATATCGTTAGATTGGTCTTTTCAGACCAAGTGTTCTTAAGAAGGTGGCGTTATAAAAAACCAACATGGTGCTTTTATACGTAGTGAAAAAAAAAAATTTTTTTTAGAATACTGCAATATGGGTGTCAAATTAAAGGGCTTATTATAAGGATTTCATAAAAGTATATCATGACCGTAAGTAAGTAAGTAAGTAATAGTTTATTTGCGTGAATATGGTACATTGTGTTTTTAAATTACTAGTTACCAACATATTCTATCGTTGTGGATACGATGTGCAAAAATTTAATGATTTAATTATATAATAAAGATAAAGAAAAAATATAATAACTAAACTAACGTAAAATACTAAAAGAGATAACTAAAAAGAGATAAATAAAAAAACAAATTAAAAAAATTAAAAAACCCGCCTGCATAAAAAGACAAGTCGACTGAAAAGATGAAAACAAGATTAAATAAATATTAAAGGCAACATGTCATAATAACATGCAGTCGGAGGAATTATTCATAATGTCACTTTCTTTATGCATGCCTCCGACTGCATGTTATTATGACATGTTGCCTTTAATATTTATTTAATCTTGTTTCCATCTTTTCAGTCGACTTGTCTTTTTATGCAGGCGGGTTTTTTAAATTTTTGTAATAGGCCCTCTGTAGGTAACTACTCTATAAGTATAATATTTTTTTAATTATTTACTTAATTTGCCACATAACACGAATAATTTAAAACATTTTCTAAGGAGTGCCTTGATTAACGTCATAAATGAATCGAACGTGTATTCCCCTCGCTACTCACATTTTATCTGCCTGACAACTAAAATCCTTCAACAGAACCTGAAATACTAAGACGTCCCTTGAGACATCCCAAGTGTTTCGCGTAAAGTTGTTCTCAATGGGATTGGGAACTAAAGCAATTCTCTGGAATTATGGAAGCTTCATTCTTAGCCTATTACAGAAATAGGCCAATTGAAGCACACTTTATCTCGACAATCCATTAATCCTAATGTCAGCGGCCGATCACGTCCGGTACTCCGGTGGCAATTGGTTTTTTTTCTTTTCTTTCAGCACAGCTGTGGATTTTGACACAATAGGCTTTCCCTTGAACAGTAATATTGCGTAGTTCCACAAAGACTGATTAAATTACTGTGACAGGTTTTATTGAAATAACAAAAGTGTTCAATTTGGGTTTTCACTTTTACCGACAAAATTCAAAGCATCGAGAGCGCTTTATGAACAAGTAATTGAATTTTGTAAAAAAAAGCTTTGCTTCGAAATTTAAAACCGTAGTATCCAAAAATTCAATCACATGTGGATCCTATGTTGTATTTTTTCTTAATTAACAGTTACATAATTATATTATTATTTTGTTGTATTCTATCGGTTACTAAATCGCCAAAGCACAAACTATGTTTTGTTTCGGCCTAAACTAAATATTATGCTAATTATTATAATTATTTTGCGATTCGATTCTGGATCATGATACCTACTGCGTCACGTATTAATAATTGATAGTATCATTCTTTTTGTAGACATAATTTCTGTACATGCAACTTACGAATCCATGCTACTGCACTGTTTGTTACTAGACACGAATTGGAACTGAAGTAACAGTTAGCATTTCCAACACAAAAAGTGAACGGGCCATTTTAAAGCCCCATCCATCCGATAGTACTTTGCATTGTAATGGTTTCCATTCCCGTGTACCATAACATTATCGCGTACCACTTTGCATGTAATGGTGGTTCACCTTGGGAATACGAATAGAAACTTTGGGAATTAGTACCTATTTCAACACTAGTATTAGGATAAAACATGTTAGCATCGTTTCTTCTGAGGCCTCGTTATTTTTAATAAATGCATAACGTCATGGACGTTCATGTGACAATGTGATTGTTAAATGTAATGTTAACAATTCCATTACTGTATGTAAGTGGTGTAATGCAAAACGTGTTAGGTAGTACCACAGTACATAATATATAGAAAAACTTATATATGTATTGTGGTAGTACTTTAGACTTTTATTTCTGTCTAGATTCTGTTAGCTATAAGTATTATCAATAGACAAACAAAAGTAAATGACGAAACTTACCTACCTCTTTTTTCTTATTTTTATTACATTTATAACAGCTTCTCAGTAATATATGGTCCAAACAAAACCGTAAAACGCTTTACTTATTTTATTATAGTTTTACGTGGTTTTACGCAAATCTCGAACATAAAGAAAAGCTCCTCAGAGGTTTTGCAAAGCTTCTATAAAGCCGGCGAAGACGAGAGGTTGTTCCGCCATAAAATGGTAATTTCAGGAAAATTTATGATTAAATATATAATAAATAGGCCACCTTACTAATATAAAAGTGTATGAGACGAGTTGATTATTTTCCGCGCCACGTATCCTTCAAGAAATGTACGATTGATGTAGGGCTTCGTTTTCCTTTTGAAAAAACCTAAATAGTGTTGAAATGCGTGTTATTTAGCGAGTATTTTAATGTCCATCAGCTATTTTTGATGTCCCCACTGCTGGGGCACAGGCCTTCCTTATGGGTGGTAAGGAGGATGGGCCATAACCCACCACGCGGGCCCAATGCGGGTTGGTATTTATTATTTTATTACCTACGAGTATTTTAATACCTACCAATGAATGAACTACTAATGAAGATCTTCTTAATCTTTGTCTTGTCCGCTAATCGATTTAATGTGTCAGGTGTTTCTACAGTGAACATGGCTGACAAATGGGTTAATCTACCTAATTAATGCAGATAGGCTTTCCGAACGAGTATATTTAATGTGGCACGTATAACTATGGAATTGAAGCGATGGGACGGCCTCTAGGTAAGATTAAATCCCACGAATAGAGGGCTTTAAAATCGAAGAAATGTTTCTCATTATGGTAAACTATGGAAGTAACAAAACAACTTGGGCGATCTCAATTCAACTGGTGTGTAACGATTTATTTTTATTTTGAGAACTATATTTAGAATTTCCTCGAAACAAACAACAAAATTTTATAAAAAAAATACTTTAAAAAAATTAAATGTACTTAAATGTGTTTTATAAGAAGGTAATTTATTATTATGGTACTTACTTCCTATTTTTGGTAACTGTTCCAAAACCCAAAAATAACTGTGCAGTTTCTATTACAAGATTTACTTGCAAATATTTTGTTTTAAACGTAGATAAAAGGCTTATAAATATTAAAATCTCAGGAAGCTCCAACGTTGGTGAGTGAAAACAAGGAGAGTGGTGGCAGAAAATAAGTTTATCTATCCAGAGCAAAGACGCAAGTGCTATAACGATGGCACTACTTCACAAAGGCGTGAAGGTGTGATGCTTGACGAGGTGACATCCAATTTCAGACTATGTTCTGCTTTTAGTATTTTCAGGATTTCTTGTAGATTTCGGATTTCTTGCAAATCTCGGATTTTAGGATTTCTTGTAGATCTCTTGTAGATTTCTTGTAGCAATTTGACATAAGTTCCATTATTAAATGTTGATCGTAATGATTGGCTGCTATTTCATTTCGGCTTGACCATGTTTTCTGGAACGCCTGTATAATTTTACATAATATAGGTGTGCTCTATCAGCATAAATCGACTTTAACGATTTTCGTTTAAGTCCAAATGAGAAAATTCAATTCCGACCGAGGTTTAATCATATTGGGTGAAGCTTAAGGAGCTGCAAACTCAACTTCGTGCTATCTGTGTTCATTGCCCAGATAACGTACAAATTGAGTTTAATAAGTAAAATCAACGATCAAAGTTGAAGAATTAATCAAAGTTAGGAGAGTCATTTTGGTGATGAATCACTTACTGACACTAATCGTGGTAGCGGTTATGCTATCAGAGTAGTCAATTTACATTGTATCCGTGTAGTTCTATCGTTCGAACCATGCAATGCGACTGTAGCGGGTGATGACGTATTCCGTAGAATAAAAACCGCCACTTCTCGTACACGTATAGTTTATTGTACACACAATTTACACGTAGATATATACGAACACAGAAGGCGAAGAAATGAGTATGAAAGTCCAAGAAACAAATAAGAAAGCTAACAGCACAATAGGTACGTTTAGGCAAATCTAGGGCTAGCCGAAATCTAAATAAGCGGGAGCACATACGACACGCATTCGACGCAGAGGTTTAGAAAAGACTACTGGCGGCGGGCCGATCGAGGCGCAACTGGCGCGCTCGGGCGGCCGCCTATTGTTTGCTGAAGGTCGTGCGTATGCGCAAAATGTCTACATACAAACACGGATCGGTTTGTCCGGTTGTACGTTCAGAATATAAAATTAATATTACAAAATATAAAATCTTGTACATTATTAATTAAGAATTAGGTTAAGTTACTTTACATAATATTTATAGTTATATAATATAAAATTTATAATTTATATTTATATGTATAAAACTATTTATTTTATGTTTTTATTTTTATATAATTTTATTTATGTAAGTATATGTAAAATTATACATAATTATAGTAGTGACACTACATCACCCCCTTCCAGAGACCGTCCTACGGGCGATAATAGTCTGGAAATCTTACCCTACGACCCGATTTAGTAATTTTGGCGGGAACATCATTAGTGATGGGTAAATCATCGCGCACTAGTTCAGGAGTGAGTAATTGGTGATGAGTGTGTGTGTGTAAGTGTGATGAATTGTTTGCAAGCTGATTTGGCTTATCTGGATCACGCAGTATATAGGTAGGTTTTAACCTGTCAATTGACACTGTGACTGATTTGCCATTAACTGCAAGTTTGAATACCTTGTCACCACGCTGTAAAACTTCGAAGGGTCCAGTATATGCTGGTTTAAAAGAGCCAGCTCCTGTGTCATCGCGTAGGAAGACATGAGAAGCTGTGGCCAGATCTTTGAAAATAAATGGTGTCCTTCTAGAACCATGGTGAGCAGCTGGAGATGGTTGCAAGTTTTTGGCGAAACTGCGAAGCCGTGACGCATAATCGGTCAAATCCACAGTTTCTGCCTCGTCAGGTTGGAAAATCTCACCTGGCAGGCGCAGCGGTTCTCCATACACGAGTTCCGCGCATGATGCTTTTAAGTCCTCTTTATAAGTGCTGCGAATACCTAAAAGAACGAGTGGAAGCGACTCAACCCAACTGCTATCTGCGTGGCAGGTTATGGCAGCTTTTAGTTGCCTATGAAACCTTTCCACCAACCCGTTGCATGATGGGTGATAGGCAGTGGTCCGTCTGTGCTGGAAACCGGCAATCTGTGAAAGTTGTTTAAAAAGGGCCGATTCAAATTGCCTTCCTCGGTCTGTGACAATTTTTGTTGGACAGCCAAAGCGGGAGATCCAGCCACTCAGTAACGCTTTCGCAACGGTCTCTGCTGTAATATCCTGTAATGGTATTGCCTCTGGCCACCGCGTAAAGCGGTCTACGGCTGTCAGGCAATACCTATAACCTTGACAAAGGGGTAAAGGCCCTACCAAATCGATATGAAGGTTTTTGAACCTGGCGGATGGTGTACAGTATGTTCCAATGGGAGCCGAAACGTGTCGGGTTACCCTGGATCTCTGACAAGCCAGACAGGAACGTGCCCATTCTCTGCAGTCGCGTCGAATTCCGGGCCATACAAAGCGATCACTGACCAGTTTGACAGAAGCACTAGCGCCTGGATGGCTTAAAGAATGTAAGCTATCAAACACTTGGCGGCGCATTTCCTTTGTGACATACGGCCGTTTAGACGTACCTCTTACATCACAAAATAATTCTAAGTCGGTACCAGGCAGTTTAGTTTTTTCAAGGTCTAATGAGGAATAACCATTTAAAAGATTTTTAAGTTCACTATCGGACTGTTGCAGGGTGGCTAACAACTCTAAATCAATGGGTTGAACTATTTCGTCTACGCGTGAAAGTGTATCAGCTACGACATTGTTTTTTCCCGAAATATGTCTGATATCGGTAGAAAACTGTGAAATGTAATCCAGGTGACGAAACTGCCTGGGTGAACAGTTCTCTTTACGGGAATGAAACGCGAATGTAAGAGGTTTGTGATCGGTGTATATCACAAAGTCACGCGCTTCCGTCATGTGCCGGAAGTGTTTGATGGCCTCATAAATGGCCAGGAGCTCGCGATCGTATGGAGAATATTTAGTCTGTGACGGAGAAAGCTTGCGAGAAAAGAAACCAAGCGGTTGCCAAGCATCACCTTTCAGTTGCTGCAGGACTGCACCAATGGCTGTGTCTGACGCATCCGTGACTAATGCCAAATTTGCATTACAATCCGGATGCGCAAGCATTGCAGCACGACAAAGATCCTCCTTGCACGCCTCAAATGCGCCCATTTCAAGAGCTGAAAAATGTATGGGATGTGAGCCTTTTACTGACCCGACCAGCAGAGCGTTTAGCGGTGCCTGATGTTGCGCAGCCTGCGGGATAAACCTACGGTAAAAATTCGCCATCCCTAGAAACCTGCGTAGCTCTCGGACCGTTTTCGGGGTAGGAAACTCCTTAATCGCTGCTACCTTCTCAGGTGGTGGTTTAACGCCCTCCGAGACGTTGTATCCTAAAAAGGTGACTGTTGACGCCCCGAATACACACTTGGCAGTGTTGATCACCATGCCATACTCCTTCAACCTGTTAAATACCTGGCGAAGATGGTCTTCATGGGTCTTCTGGTCTTTTGAAAAAACCAGTATGTCGTCTATGTAGGCGTAGGTGAAATCAAGGCCGCGCAGCACTTCATCTACAAACCGCTGAAACGTCTGTCCGGCATTACGAAGCCCAAACGTCATGAATGGGAATTCGTAAAGGCCGAACGGCGTAGTTATGGCGGTCTTCGGGATATCGCTGGGATTAATAGGCACTTGATTGTAGGCCTTAACTAGGTCTATCGTGGAAAATACTGTACAGCCAGAGAGGTTGTAATCAAAGTCCTGGATATGCCTTATGGAATACCTGTCCGGGATGGTTCTGGAGTTCAGCATACGATAGTCGCCGCAGGGACGCCAACCGTTATCCTTTTTTGGCGCTAGATGCAGCGGGGAAGACCATGCTGACTCCGATGGACGACAGGTGCCGATCTGTAACATGGCCTCAAATTCGGCCTTCGCAATTTTAAGCCTATCCGGTGCCAATCTTCGGGGTGAACTAGATACAGGTGGACCAGGTGTGGTGCGTATATGGTGTACTGTATTGTGTTTTACTGTGCCATGTAAGCCGGATGGGCGAGTAATGTCGGGATATTCAGCTAGTATGCGATGATAAACAGTATCACCAGACATTATTTTCACCGAAAAAACACCAGCATTTTTAGCAAGCAAAGCCGGGGTACTAAGCGTAGTGCTAGCATCTATTAAGCGTTTATTGCGCACATCTACAATTAAATTATAGTAAGATAAAAAATCCACACCTATTATCGCTCGCGTTACATCAGCTACAATAAATCGCCAAGCATAGTCACGGCGCAAGCCTATATTCAACACAAAATGAGAATAACCGTATGTGTTTATTACAGAGCCGTTAGCGGCGCACAATTCATAATTTGTTTTTTGACGGTGCTCACTGATTAAATGCTTAGGAAACACACAAATGTCACTACCAGTATCAACTAAAAATTGAATTTTTGTACGATTGTCTGTTACAAATAAGCGACCAGTATTTGGACAGGCGTCGGTCGCCATTACGGACTGCCCTAAGATTTTTCCGAATAGTCACAAGGTTTCACACATGCATGAGCTTTACTACCGAATTTAGCGTGGTACCAGCATAAGGGAAATTTCCTGTAGTTGGACTGCGACCGGGAGCGGGAGCGGGAACGATCGTTGGAGGCTGACCTTTTCTGCGGTCGGGACATTCGTTCTACCCTCGTCTTCAAAGATTGTATCTGCCGTGTGAGCTCAGCGATCTGGCCAGACATACCAGTAGAACTCCCTGGCATCGCTGCTGCTGCTGCTGCTGCTACTTGCGGTGCTGGTGGGACGACGTCGTGTATTCTGTCGGCCAGTTCAGCAATTTCCTCCAGTGACGCTTTGGATTGTGATGCGACGATGGACTGCGTGCTGCTAGGTAGGCGGCTGGTCCATATAGTCTTCAGAAACTCCTCTGGAACATCTGGGCCCGCGAGGTGCTGGAGGTGTCGTAGGAACTGTGAGGGTTTTCTGTCCCCTAGCTCTTCATGAACCAGCAGCTGCTTCACTTTCTTCTCACGGGACGCTGACAACCTCTTAACTAGCTCCGTTTTCAGCCGCTCGTACTTGTTGGGACCTGGTGGAGCTGAAATGATGTCCTCTACTTCCGACGCGTATGCAGGATCCAGCTGGCTGATGGCGTAGTGGTATTTGGTGGCATCCGTAGATATATTCGCCAGAAAAAATTGGCTTTCCAGCTGCGCAAACCACAACGCCGGTTTTTCGGGGTAAAAAGGGGGTACCCGTATTCCAACTCGATGTACATCGCTCGGCGGGTTTGAATTTTCACCAACGGCTGCCGCCCTTTCGCCGACGCTTGCTGTTTTCTCGGTATTACTCATTGTACGCTCGATTCAGGGGGTCACCAGTGTAGCGGGTGATGACGTATTCCGTAGAATAAAAACCGCCACTTCTCGTACACGTATAGTTTATTGTACACACAATTTACACGTAGATATATACGAACACAGAAGGCGAAGAAATGAGTATGAAAGTCCAAGAAACAAATAAGAAAGCTAACAGCACAATAGGTACGTTTAGGCAAATCTAGGGCTAGCCGAAATCTAAATAAGCGGGAGCACATACGACACGCATTCGACGCAGAGGTTTAGAAAAGACTACTGGCGGCGGGCCGATCGAGGCGCAACTGGCGCGCTCGGGCGGCCGCCTATTGTTTGCTGAAGGTCGTGCGTATGCGCAAAATGTCTACATACAAACACGGATCGGTTTGTCCGGTTGTACGTTCAGAATATAAAATTAATATTACAAAATATAAAATCTTGTACATTATTAATTAAGAATTAGGTTAAGTTACTTTACATAATATTTATAGTTATATAATATAAAATTTATAATTTATATTTATATGTATAAAACTATTTATTTTATGTTTTTATTTTTATATAATTTTATTTATGTAAGTATATGTAAAATTATACATAATTATAGTAGTGACACTACACGACAAACAAACTGAATTGGAAGTAACACCGTTATTAACATTTTATCTATCTATACACAGATGAAAGCATTTTGTAAGTCAAATTAATTAATTAGTTAGAGTATAAAGTTATGTCAAATTCCCCGTAATTTTGAGCATTTTGAAAACCCTTAAAGGTTCACCCTCTGAATATTACTTAATCTTAAACTTAACTTTGACCACAGTTATTTCACAAAATCCAAGGATCTCGTGGGATTCAAGCTTTAACTAAGTATCTTGAAGCTTACTTAAAAATCAATATTTCTTGTACAGACAATCCAAATCCATCGTCAAAGCCCTGCCCTTCTTGGGAGGTTAGATAGCCAACAAAAAATACCCTTTCCAATTTGTTCCCACAGTAAGTAATAGCTAAATGTGTACTGGTGTAAGAGGTCAAATCTCGGGGGAAACAAGTTTATCTCCTGCCAGTCAGCGCGAACACTTTGATTTATTCTTTTAACTTTCGCTTTGTTGTCTCGCTTCACAAATGTTTGTAGTAGGTGAGATAAGGAGCAGATATAGCTACAGTCTTAGTTAACTTGGTTTAAACTAGCTTTTTACATTAATTGAGAAGTCTTATCTTACAGCAGTCTTATCTAGTTGGATAGATTAAATTGTAACACAAGATTCCCTCTAGGCAGTACTTCAAAATTATGTGTATAAGTAAACCAAATAACTATGTTAATTCATTAAAGTTGTGTAGTAATGTTTAATAAGTTTATTATTACCATTTAGTTATGAGCTATGTCTCAGCATAATATCATAAAATGCCTCACTGAAATGAAAAGTTAATCCTACCTTTGTACCTTACTGTTACTTCATCACATGATAAAATTGTTATGACAGACGCAGTTCTCGTTGTAACAAGTAGTAAATTTTAGGAACAAAGAGATACTGCCTTTTGTATTTAAAAGCTTTGTTACAATGTCACCAGCTTTTAGTTCCGAGAGAAGCCCAGATAGTGTCATAGCTTAACTAAGTAATAAATTACTGTATACTTTATGTAAGACAAGTAGTTTGGTCTCTACTCCCGAGTCATCTACCTCTACAAAATATTTAAGAGTACAACTCTTATAAATCACCATAAAATGCAATATTGTTAATATAGAGTCTAGCTTGACACTATGGCAAAAGTCTTTAGTTGCAATTTTGTTTTAATGAAATTATATTTCACTTGTTTCTGTACTAATGTTATCTTTCAATTTACCCATGATAAGAAGTGAATACCTATACCTATGTAGGTAATTGAGGAAGATTAGAGTTGCAACCAGCAAAATACTTAGATGCCGAGTTGCCTTTGCTATACGACGTTGATAAAAGCTCCACGTAACTTCAGTAATAAAGCGATTCAGCGATTAAATCCATCCGCTATAATTGTTGACCAAATCATTAATGATGTGTCTATTTGGAATAATGAATGTACCCGAATCCAAAATCCTGCCATTTTAATATTTAAACCTCCAATGGGCTGCGGGTTAATTTATGTCCTCAAGTTTGGGAAATTTTGGGATTCCATTTCGCTGCTTTCACTAATTTTGATTTATCACTTTGTACTTATTGTAAGTTATAATCATTTCATAATTCTCTGTTTTATTTATTGTTATTCGAGTTCCTACCTAGATACAAACAAACATTGGAAAGTTAAAGTTCTTGCGGCAAAATAGATTCCACTCCGACTTTTTACAGTACCTGCCTACTTACAAAATTATATAATTTGCTGTATGAAATAGGTTTATGCAAATGATATCATTTATAAAATACTAGCGACCGCCCGCGACTTCGTCTGTGTGGAAAGGTTTTTGCTATCCCTAGTAACAATACTTCCTTCTCTGTACTCCTGACAAAATTTCATGATTCATGATGCAAAGTGCAAAAAATGCAAAAATTTCATGAATATTGTTTGAGTAGCTAAGACGTGAAGGCGTAACAAACAAACAAACCGACTTTCGCATTTATAATATTAGTAGGAAAATTTTGTAAGTTTATGGGTACAATTAACCAATATAATCTAAAATGAAGAACAAAGAAATAAACTAACGCAGTTTCATTCACATGCTATTATGCTAAAGTTTATTTTTAACTTTTGTCAATTTTTGATTTCATTTTACATAGGTATTCTGGAAAATAATTTGTTTATAGCATTAACCAAAATATACAGAGGATTGCACAACAGTCATTATCATACTTTGACTTGATATTAAAACAAATTAAGTCAAGACCAATAATTGGTAAAATAACAAGGCACGTAGAAATCAGATTTCCATCGTTTCAGTGTACCCAAAGTGTCTGCTTATTTCATTACGCTCACCATTATGCTTATTTAATTTTTGCTCAGACTCTGGCTTTGACCATTCAATTATGGTATTATTTAGATAATTTAGTTATTATGTTATTATACCAATCTACACCAATTCGATACTATTCGCTAACCTACCGCAAACCAGAGAGAGTACCGATTTTACATTAGAGGGAATAAAAATTAAACCCTCTTTTGCCAACTATGTTTGCCTACTTACAGCAATGACGGTTTAGGAATTTTTACTCCCAAAGATCGAACTGGGGGCTAATTGTCTAATTTCAAAATCTATCGCAATCTCTTTCGAGATGTGATACATTGATGCTTCTTTTTGGCACAAATAAAAACTTACCAAAAAAATGCAGCAATGTGTCACATCCATCTGTCAAATGAAAGCGATTGCGATAGATTTTTATAATTAGACAATAGTAGCCCTGGCTCTATCTAGTCACATGCCCATGGGTACCATGAGCAAATATTTTAGCCTGTGGTACACCCAAGGGGGACAAAGGGGTACCATGGGAAAAATATATATGGCCCCAGGTACCCCTAATCTTTTTTATGTCAGATAGAAATGCTTGAGATGGGGTACCACGGAAAATAAAAATATATTTAATAAGGATATTGTTATTCAGGGGGTTCCACGGGAAATATTTTTGCTTGTGGTACCCCAAAGGGAACTTCGACTGGGGGACCACGGACAAGTAACGCTTTATCTACTTCAAAAGCCTTTATACGAATCGGATGAAGAAATTATTGTCGGATGTTACGCACAATCAATTAACATAAAATGTGCTCATGTGGAAATCATTACTTTACTTTGAGGAATACACAATCCACTTGAAATAAATAATTTGAATCCCACTTGTTTTCGCGATCCTCTAGAACGCCGAATTTATATCCTGTGGCCCTACCATGAATTGATGCAAACTATTTACGTTACGTGTAGTCGCACAGTCTTCACAGTCAATGCGAGTGAAGACAAAACGATAGTGAATCGCACGCCAACGCCTTGGTGAAGTTTGAGTTTCACCAAAACAGATGTGAGTACATTATACTATAGTGTGATACCTATATACACGAATACTACCACAGCACTCAGAGCTTCTTTTTGCTCATTTCAAACCTTACATGTTGTTTTTGACTTCCTTGCATAAAGTATCTACAATTTAAACCATTTTCCGGATAATACATATGCCAGTAACATAATTACTATAAAAACCATCGGTGGGTTAAATAATTAAAAAAAACAAAAGGTTGATATAAGATTGAGAGGTCTCAAATTTCAAAATTCTCAAAATTACGAAATATCCCCTATCACAGCCCCTTGATCTTCAGATGGCCCTGTAATATCTGGAAGATTATCTTGGATGAGCGGCCAGCCTACAGATATACCAGCCAGCCAATCAAACTCCCCTCTGATCGAGAAATCGTTAGCGAACGTGTCTGAAACTACGCCCAATGAATTAACCCCAATTGTGTGCTCATCTGAAAATCATTTGCCTTGAAGAATCCTCGTGGATTTACTTCCAAGTTATTTTGGTTCGGTTCCAAAGAATTGCAATCTACTTACTCAGATGAAGCTATAAATTAAAAGCTAGCTGCTTCAGTTAAAGACTCGAATGTAGAATGAACATCATAGCAAGCTTAATTCACTTAAATTGATTATTATCGTTTTCTAGATAATAAGTTAACTTTGACATTTGACTTTAGAAGTCTTCACTGCCAAAAGTTATTATTACAAGATTTAGACGATTTTAAAACATTAGTTACATACTTAGGTATTGACTTCCAATATTTTTGGAATTTAGTAATTTGCGAAACCATTTTTAAAGAAACGGCAAAGTAGGAACTTTATGAGATTCATTATTTTCCACTTCCTTATCCAGTCGACGATAATAATTCTCCTAATGTCGGTTTACTTTCACCCTCATTAGCATGATATTAGGAAATGTTATTACATTTTCGGGAGATTTCTTTCCCCGCTTATTTTATATTTGTAAGCAAAGTAGCCCTGGTTCTCCAAAAACATAAAGTTTATATTCTCCAGATATTGTTGCTTCTGGCTAGTTCACTACATTAAATTTATAATATATATCATGTTCACCATTTTTTTCTTCGTAATGACTGTTTTTTTTACAATAACATCAATTTGGCTTTAAGATTTGTGATATTAGGATTAACATAAGAGGATGTTGAATTTTCTGTCTCTCTTTTAGTGAATGAGGTATACAAAAATACGTATACATATACATACCTACCTAATCTCCATGGATAGGTATCAGCACGCGTTACTGCCTCGCACAATAATTCAAGCTGTGCTGGTCTCGAGATAACGGTAATTAATGCAGGCACGTGAGCATGGTTATCCGATTATTTTGAATTGAAAGAGCTTAATAGTCTACGTAATTAGGTTGATTTTGCAATAAAATGATTTTTTTATGTCCTTTTTTTCAGGAGTTGATAGTTGACAGAATGTTGTTCTTTACCTACAACTGTTTTGTCTCGTTAATTCACTTTGTTGTAAAGGCAAATTGCACTCTAAACTTTTTATTGATTTCTTCAGTAAGAATGGAATTAGTAAATATCTTCTCGTAAAATACTGACGGCGACAGGGCATTTAACTAGTACTCACTCATTAATAAGAAACGGAGATTTTTACCACTTTTTGTATAGAGTTATTTTTATAATAACTCTACATTGATTCACCAATGCCAAAGCGGCCGCATGCGGCTGGACTACAAATCTACAATAGAAAATCTATTGTGTCTCATTTTACGGGCTTTGATGTGTTAAAATCTATCTGAAGTAACTAAAATCAAGTAATTTATTATCTTAGGCAGAATGTTATCGCAATATGACGCAAGGTTGTGGTCCCATCGCAAATACATCACAAATTGTAATGAATGGGTGCTCGTCAGCCTCTGCGACCGCCGGCAATTAGCTAGCGGTCGCGGCTGCCCGCGAGGTGGCACGACTAGATCCAGATGGCTTTTCGATTTCATCAAAATGTTTACGACATATATCAAATGAATTTGAAACCTTTTCATTTATTAGTTATAATTATAAAAGAGCGTAAGTGCAGTTAGACGCTTACCTTGCTTGCCTAACTTGCCTTGTCAAATATGAAAACAGATCAATTTTCGTAATTAAAATTCATTTTGCAAACGTTTTCAACCACTTCCCCATTGAGCTGAAACTTTTGTACATTTTGTTATTAAAACACATTGGTAATGTTTTCAATGTGTTGCAATGCAAAGTGAAATGTTTTCATAATATGTTAAGAGAATATAAATTATAAATAAAAAATAGTTTAGTTTATTGCAGAGAAGGTCCATATTATAATACTTGAATCATCATTTATAAACTTCAGGATACCTTTTTTTTAACAAACACAACGAGTCATGAACTATCATTAACTATTTCAAGTTTATTGTATTTTGTTAATTTGTGAGAGATAATATAATAAATTAAATTATTACATCATTGTAGAAACAAATAAACAGCAAAGATCTATCGAAAAAAATAACGCGCGTAAAAACATTCGATAAAGTAATTTTATATGGAAAATTTGTACAGCGCCATTTACCGTCGCCGTCGAAAAGTGAAATGAACCTTTCTATAGATATTTACATCTACATATAAATGCTACAATGGTAGTAGGATATGATTACAATCCAACTGAGATGGATCTGTCTTCTCCTATTTGTTTCCCATTGTATTGACATGCTATTGTTTGCATTAGCATATAAGACGTACTATGATGCCATATTATTCACGACAATGATCATGAAAGTATAGTTTTGTGATATATAGACAATGGATGATTGATGTGCTCGTCTTGTTATTGATCTCGGATGAAACAGAACAGTTGTGTATACGTACTTTTATTTATTCTGTGCTTGTGCTAAGTGAAAAATAACGTTATGTTACAGTCTTACATCTGTAAGGATAAGTAAAAAAATAAATAGCTCTAAAAAGCAAGAAATAATATTCATAAAAAAACCGAATATCAATTTTAATAAAAAAAAAACGTTTAATGAAGTTGGGTGGGCTTTTAGAATTAAAAAAAAAGAAGTTGCCTTCCGTTGTCCATCAGCCATTATGTTTCAAAACACCCTTAAAAATATAATAATAATAAATAATAAATTACACTTTATTGCACACACAAAAAGAATTACAGAAAGAAGGACAGTTACAGAGAAAAAAGCATACAAGAGGCGGCCTTATTGCTAAGCAGCAATCTCTTCCAGGCAACCCTTGGGTGGCTATGGCTATAAATATATGAGAAGGCCAAGTAGAAAACATAAAATAACATTTAACTTATACTAGTAGATACATTTATTTAAACATAATGTGTAAGGTGCCAAAGCTCAGGTACTCCAATGAAGAGATTACTAGTTCAATGTGAAAATTAATGGAGTCATTCTTCCCCTTCCGGCGATAATGGCCCCTTTGCCTGTTTCCGACTATTCCCGTAATGAACGATCGTCATTCACTAAAGTTGGCCATTGAAATGTCACGATGAATCATATTACTACTGAGATGTTGTAATAAATACTAATATGAATACGACAACGTCAGATTACGCAAATTATATCAATTGCAACTTTCGCAAAGATCGGTCATCGGATGGTTGCTTCGAAAGGGACATTAAGGCTCTATTTTTATTATACGTAATATAAATAATATTTAAAATAACAAAAACGTGTTAAAAAGGAAACAATAAGGCCCTCTTAAATTGTCTCTAATATTTTTTGAGTAACTCTTCAACAGTTTTCATTCTTTCTGTAAGTTTTAAAATCCATTTAAACCAAAAGTGAAAGTAAAAAAACTAGTACAAAGTAGGAATAATATTAAAGAGTTAAGTATTAAAAAAATATAAGAGACAATTTAAGAGGGCATTATTGTTTCCTCTTTTTAAATATTTACTTGGTTTACGAGTAATAAAAATAAATGTATTGGTGGCGCTAGTTGACCTATAAAAGCCCCTTAAGCCATGAGCATAAGAATAAATAATGCCATGAGTATTTACTATTTACGCATTAGATTAGGCCGTTGGTCCCGGCTGCACGAGGAGTCGTTAACACACACTCGTTGCAATTGCAACCCATCAATCTCATTTTTGACATTACTACTGAAATGTAAACGTAATAAATACTAAAATTAATTATACGACAAAGTCACATAATGCAAATTAAAGCAATAAAATTGCAACTTTCTGCAAAAATCGGTCATTCGTTAACACCCACTCGTTGCAGTTGCAACCCATCAATCCGCAATGGGATACCTATCTGCCCGATTCCCTTATCTATCCCATTCAAGAGGCCTGTGTGTGCTACATGGGTAAATGAACGGAACTGTGCCATAGCAGTGGCTAACTTGGCTTATGACGATGATGGTGAAATCTGGCAAACCAATTTACAGTACCTATACCTTCTCCTAAAGATCCGCATGGACATGGGTTGGGTATAGTAATAAATTATTTACGAGTACGTAGGTATCCATTTTTACAGATTGTGTATTCCATTCGTATTTTCTCTTTTATTTCTCTCTTTTGATCACATAAAACCACAGGATGTTATTGGTAAAACTTTGTCATTTAGTAACATAAAAATTTATGTGCAACAGAACTGCTTTTAATAACTAAATATAATTTTATTGGGTTACTTTCAAAAATGTATCCTCATTATTCTTTAAATAAGATGGAGGGTAGTAATTTTATGTAATAAAAACAAATATTATGTTGTCGCCATTCGAAATTACGAATTGTGCCAGTACTTTTATTTTTTTTGAAACACCTGCACCCAACAGGTTAAACTAACCGAGAGCTTTTTAAAAACTGACAAAAAGTTATAAAAATATTTTTATAGAGTCGGCATTTTATTTAACTATTGTACGTCTATAATTATCTATATTATATTGTTCAAAATTAACAAATTGTTTATTTATTTAAAAAAACTTGAAAATTTGCAAGAGCATTACAATGTCAGACGTATGTTTTATAAGATAACAATATTGTACAACAACGTAGTAAGTAAATCTGTTTTATTCATATTGCTATTATATCAAGCTTTCGTCTAAATTCATGTTCAGGGAAATCGTATCCTATTACATAAGGGGAAAGAGATTTGGGTAACATCAATATGTATATGAAGAGAAATGTAGTATACTTTAGGCAGTAGCAACATTAAACATTGTTGTTTATTTTAAACCTATTTTAGATAATTTAATATTAAACTGACATTGATCTATTGCACAATAACAATTTTTAAAATGCCCTGTTGCTGATGTACTATTGCCTTCTTATGGGTAAATAAAAAGGTATTTTTTCTGCAAATAGTATATTCCCAAAACTATATTACGTCAATGTATCAAAAACGAAATATTTAAATTTTCAGTGCCGAGCAAATCTATATAAATACTTTCACGCGTTACCAACAAAACTTTGATCACGTGGAGATAAATTGCTAACCCCTTTTCAATAAGTTGCCTATCTTTCAAAAGTTCTGCGTCTAAATAAATAGTTATATTACACTTAAAAAAAAGAAAAATAAACAGATATCCAGACCAGAGGTTTCCAAATCCAACTAAAAGTCGTTACAAATAGATTAGAAATAAGCAAAACGTTGAAATGGCGCAGAACAATGCGTCCCACTTACGAGACGCAAACTCTGCGATACCGCCGCGAATCCTTTATGTTAATCCACTGTAATTGTTTACGTCTATCTGCCAGAGTGGGTCATAATAAATCACCATAGCCAAGGCTTCATTGTTGCTTCCTCTGACAAAGGTCCACGCCGTACGTAATGCGTCGAATAAAGCCAAGGGAGTAGAAGGGACCCTATCGCCCCAGGGCGAAGCACAATTCTCACTTCGAGTGCTACGTGAGCTGCGATTCAAGTGGGGTTAAATTAAAAAGAGTATTGTTCAAACTCTTTCACTGTACACTGAACAAACTAATTAATTAAAGTTTTTAGACAAGGAAGTAAGTTGGAATGAATTTCCGTAACAAAGCTTAAGTTTCAACAAAATTCCTTGCTGTTGTTATTCTTGTTAGTCTTCATAACATTGTAAGCATTTTTTATTTTTATTAGATAACAAACATTGATTTAATATATTGTATTATGTACAAAAATAAATAAAACGAGATTGTTTAATAAGAATCTTTTGTTTCGAGTCCCTCACCTAAACGTGGATTTCTACTGAATAACAAACGAAACTTTAGCAATGGGCTAAATAAGATTAAGATTTATCTATATGTGACATCAAAACAAAAGAGAAGTTTGCAAATTATTATTGCAGTAAAGTAAAACAGATACAATTATTAGGTAGTATGGTAAAGAGCAAAACTCCTGAAACAATTCGTTTATGCTGAAATGAGATTTAATATAAAAGCCCTTTTTGCAAAGGACGAAACATTATTTATTTTTTCTCAGTTTGAGTTGAGCTGTTCCGTTTGTTGGTTACATTTTTACTGTACCCAAGTTTGGTACATTTATGAAGGCCCTTGGGCATCTCGGACACATAGATGTCTAATATCTTCACTGTTTTTCATGACGATTACGCGATTGCGTCATTTTTACTATACTACAGTACAGATCCTATATTCCTAGATTTTTTTTATTTGTTAACGTTATTCATTTAGAAGCTTTGTCTCATGTAATACTCAAATATATATCTTATCGAGCCAAAATTAACAAAATACAAACTTAAACGGCTTTGGATAGGTATTTGTTATTAAAACCGATTTCAATACTCGCTAGAGCAGAGTGTTAAATACATAATAAATAAAATAATATACATAGAAAAAAAAAACAACTCGCACCACATCATATTCTCAGGTGGAATTCGAACCCGCGACCTTTGGAAGTCCGATTTAATGCTCTTTCAACTAAGCTACCGAGTGACTAGCGGCATCGTCGATTTTTTTCTAGTATACCTATATATCCCATTCTTACGCTGAAAGCCACCGTTATTTCATCAATGTGAAGATACCTCGACATTCAATTGAAACATATTTATGAAACAGCTAAGTATTTATATAATTTTTAAATTTGTGATTTTAGCATTCACAATGCTATTTTTATACAATACTAAATAAATAACATACTAGAAAGTATTGTATAATAAAAGCATTGTGAATGCTAAAATCACAAATTAAAAAAATTACAACTGATCATATTCGAAACCTCGGTGCCCTCATCTCTATCTTGATGACGGCAGGATGCTGGCGGCGCGGCGGCGCGCGGCGGTGTACAAATGACGTGAAGGAAAAGCATACCTACAGTTAGTGGTAAATACCGGCAAGAAGGGTGCCGGCCGGGTAGCTTCGTTAGCGCACTATTTTGCAAGTTGAATGTTATTCTGGAAACTTACCAGCACCCACGCAAACCAAGAATGGGTTTACATACATTTTTTTTCGTAGAAAAACAGCTTGATTCAGGTCAAATGAATAATTAGATTTTTTGCAAAACTTTTTTAATTCAAGGACTAGAAAAAGAATAGCACGAAATAATTTCATTGCATAACGGTGTAAATATACTTAAAATCCAACTAATATAAACGATCGGATTCGCAATGTAATGGCATTAACCAAATGATATTAATTTTCTTAATTACTGTGAGACAGGCACAAACAGCGTGCTTAGCCCTTGTAGCTTTACATTTACATTTTTGAGTAACATCAGATGTCTACCTATATTACATGAGCATTTGCACCTTCTTGATCAAGACGACACTTTTCGTATATCTTACGGAAACTTTGTCATAAATAACAAAAAAGTTTTTGTTTTTTTTTTATTTTTAGTTTTAGGTACCTTCTGCATTAGGTAGTGTAGGTATATTATTTAGGTAGAAAAATCGGCTCAGCCAAACGTGAGTTAATCGCGGAGAACATACATACATACGGGTCAAACTGAGAACCACCTTTTTTAAGTCGGTTAAAGAACTACACTGAAGACATTTTTCCAATAAAAAAATAATTATCTTATTCAGATCATAAACAAAGAAGTTATACGACTGATCATCGAGGTAGTTCACACAAAATCATACTATTTTCGTGCTTTTTTTCAAGATTACTTGAAAAGTACTGAACCGATTTCTAAATTTTAAAAAATGGGACCAACTTGGGAGTTTACCTAATGTAATAACGTTTGAATCATTTCAATCGATCCAGCCGTCTTTGAGTAATCGGTGGACATACACAAAAAAAAATTATACAAACGAACAGAGAACCTCCTCCTTTTTTGGAAGTCGGTAAAAATGACTCCAGCCTTTTCGCTGGATGATACTTTACGAATTGAAAAAAAAAATGTTTTCATCGGTCTGGTTTTTCGGTAATCTTCAAAGGCATTCATCAAACGATCCCATTCCTAGTTTCTATAACATTGAATTATTCATAAACTTGGAGGACAGACAGGGTTACCTAAATAAATAGTACAACATATAGGCCTAGAGATATGTACTTCAAGTAAAAGCTCTTTCGGTTAGATTAGAATAAATATATCTTTAGGGTTAAAGTTTTTATATTTGACACAAACTTTTTAGAATAAATATTTTAAACAACGTTAATATCGTTTGTTTTTTAACATTACGTAGTTTTCCAGATTAATTTCAGTGAATTGAGATCAAAAACATGTATGTAGGCAATGCCTTATTAATATGAAAACATCTTGTTTTAAAACTTAAGATTTTCAGACACCGTAAGACGTTCTTTTACGACATACGCTGAACGAATGAGCGTAATAAAAGAAAATATAGTTGAAAAAGTTATCAGATCACACATTCAGATAGCCCCATTTTATATTGGTTCTGGATCAAGGGCTATCGTATCGCACGTTTAACTAAAGCAATATCCTGAAGTTACATATTTATGAAAGAACCCTTCCTTTATGGCCCCTAAGGGCGTAAACATTTTGCACTTTTATACCGACTTTCAGTCTTAGTGGCTGAAAAGTTAAATAGTCTTTTAATAGTCTTTTATATATTTAATACAGTTGCAACTTAAATAAAACTTGAAATTTCACATTAAATATACCAGCGAGAGATTGCTTACAAAATCTACTATAAAATTTTAAAGTGACACACGTTGAATGGTTGAATAGATATCACACGAATCGCTTTGATGATAGGGTTCGATAAATTATTTGCTCAAAGGACATCACATTACCGATCAATTATGATAACACACTTGAACTGTAATAGTAGTTTATGATACAAGGTTGGTAAGGAGGTTTTTAAAACGAGTTGACGCTTTATAAGCCCGAGCCGCAGGCGAGGGTTTATAATCGTCACGAGTTTTAAAAAACCTTAACAACCGTGTGCCATACTACGTTTTTCAATACATTTGCGAGAAAACATTATAGGTACTACTGAAATTGTAATCTATAGGTAAGTAAATATAATAAAACTGTAAATTCTAAATATTTGTGCGCGAATTACGCAAAAACCGCTAAACTAATTTTGATGGATTTTTCACAATTTAGTAGATTGAGGTCCAACTTAAAATCTAAGCTATGTTTCATCAAATTCAGGTGGGTGGTACCAGGGAAACAGCTTGAACTCTCCGTAGTACTAGCTTTCATACACTAAAGGGGTCATTTTAAACTGGTTGCAATATTTTTCTACTGTCCACGCGGATGAAGTCGCGGACGGAAGCTAGTAGAAATTACATAAAACGTTCGTAAACAAAAACGCACGGCGCCGGCGTGCGGTAAAATCAACTTTCCGCACGCTGTACTAATCCGTAAACAAAAACGCACGGCGTGCGGTAAAATCAACTTTCCGCACGCTCGGCTGTCATCGTAAACTTACATTTTCGAGCAACTGTATTGAAATAGTACATTACGATATTAGTGCGTTATAACCAATACGCACGTATATCGTACAACGTTTTTTAACACATTTGCGAGGAAACAGAAAAAAAAATTACGACAAAACTACATTTTCGGAAAATGACTTGGCATTTTTCATGTTTTTCACTTCAAGAAATTTTCATACGTGGTTATGTATCTTCCTTGGATATTGACGGCAGCAAGCTGTCGCATGCGGTTCGCGCTTCTGTTAGTATATCCGGTGGAGTTAAAGTAATATATTGCTCATCTTCATTATTGAAAGTTGTCATTTTTAGATATTCACAATACAAGTACAAAGAAAAGAAAATTAGAGAATAATGGCGCGAGGATTATTTTCTGCCGTGGCTGCGTGAAAATGTTGGCAAAGACGCTAGAGCATGCAACCAAGTTTTTAAATTACCGAATAAATAAACTGTTTTTTTATTTTAAATAAACTCAATCTGTGAATGCACACTGTCTACTGACTGGCGCCGCGCGGCGATTAATTCGAAATTTGAATAGCAACAGCGCGCTGCTGACTGGAGGTGTGCGGCGGCGATCAGTTCCATATTTGAAATGGCAAATAATACTGTTATGGAATTTGTATGGACTATAACTTAACTATTTGCTTTGGTAACACACGCGTTTTTTATGACCCGCTTTACATATTTAAAACCGGTGGAATTACATCAGCTTTACGAGCAAGGGTGTTAAAAATGGAGGAGTTTTATGATGATAAAACTGCTTTATTTAACTTCATTAAATTAAAATATAACCTTAAATTAATTGAAATCCGTCAGTAAATGGCAAAGTAATAAATAATTTATTTTGACGTATTTTTGCGGGATGCGATTGCAGCGGGCGTGACGTCATCCCACCTGTTGCTTGTATGGCGGTGGCGCGGCCGGCCGCTGGAGATGTTCCGTAGATGACGTCAGGTGACCGGTTCCCGATGAGCGAAATTATCTTAAAATAGTAACTTTCACGTCCTGTAACTTTTAAATTTTTAGAGATAATTTGATAATACTTTCACAATTATTTATTTATTTATAAATCTTTATTGTACAAATACATAGAGTAAGGTACAAATGGCGGACTTAATGCTAATAGCATTCTCTACCAGTCAACCAACAGTAAACAGATAAACGCGAATGCGGCACAAATAAAGAAGAATGATATTTACATGCATACAAAATACATTAATACACACCAATAAATATATATATACAGAATTATATAATATACTTACATTTCAATAAATAGATAAATATTTATATTATATACTTACATATAATATATTATATACACCAAATGCCGAGTTTAGATAAGTAGTGACGAATTATTGTGTATAATTTGGCCTTAATTTTAATAATAGCGAATAAAAAAACAGACAGACATGACGAATCTATAAGGGTTCCGTTTTTTGCCATTTTGGCTACGGAACCCTAACTAGTAAACTTCTCCATTGGAATGTTTATAAAACTTCATTTTATCGATAATATTAAAAAGGATAAGAGATAAATAAAATACAGTTTTAATACTATGTAGGTTACCACATAAAAAGGTTTGTGAACTTAAAAAAAAAGTGCACCACTATTCCCGTATACCCAGAATTCACGAAGACTCACGTTCTTACATGGCTTACACCACAGCTGTAACATGGACTAGTTCGGCACCAAGTGTACAACTTCAAAATTACATATAAGTAGGTAAGGTGATGTTTAATAATAACGACCGATAGGTAATTAACAACCACAGAAGTTCTACAAATTAATGGTGAATTTATTGACTAACCAAAATAACATACAAAAATCACTCTACTAGCAAACGTAAACGTTTCAGATTGATATTACACGAAAATAATATTACTTTCCATTAAGGATTCATCCAATTTATCAAAAGCATTTCTTGTTACACAAAAAGAAAAGACATAACAATTTCGTATAACACAAAGTAAAGAAAACTAACAACATTCACTCAAACTGCGGAAAATCGCGTGAACTAAGAATCGAACAAATAGCTACCTACCCAAACTCGTAGGGATCATATTTCATTCCGATAAAATCAGCTAAGATATTTCCTCGAACTCGTTTTGAGTGCTTTTCATAATGCCCAATTCTGAAAGCCAATAGCTAAATTCGTAAATATCCTGCAAACGTACCACGCGTTTAATATAACTTTGGTAATTCACCGCTAACTAGACTCCTCTCATTGGCCTGCAAAATGAAATTTAAAAGAAAGTTCTGCCATTGGACTTCCGACCCTAATCCCAATGATTCCGTTTACCTTTTCGTGTATTTATAAAATCCATTAAAACTTTTGAGGGTATTTCGTTTAATTTCAACGTCGAGCACCCATTATATCGAAAACAATGTGGTATAAACTTTTTGACATATCGTTTTAGACTTGAGTTCATATTTGAGTCTATTAATTTCAAAAACAGCAATGTCCATGAAAAAGTAAAAATGAGTTTGCCATGCTAAAAAAATCTCCAGAATAAATAAATCATTTTTATTTTAGTCGAATGAAGCTAATTTCGCTTTGTCCAATAGAAATCAGCTGTGAAACTTTTTAGTTTGCTACAGAAACAGCATTGTCCGTTTCTGTTTGTAGCAAATTAAGCAAAGTCCATCGCGACCAATCACGTCGCGATATAAAGTATGGCGATTGCTGTGTACTGGCGTGAGTTTGCTCTCGGTTTATTTAAGTTTTCTAATACTTAAAATTGTTATTTCGTCTTAATATTAATAAAATATATAATATGGAGTGTTACCCTGAAGTAGTAGACAATAAACATGCACGGAAACGACGAGTGAATGCTGCAAATTGGAAAAAAAAACGTGCTCAAGAACAACGGTGATTATACTGTGATGATTATGTCTTGATACTGTTTGTTTACCTATTCACTTTTTAGGAGAAATTTACTTACGCGTATTACTGTAGCCTTTTCGATCTACTCAAATTGTTATATTTTCGGATCATTGGAACATGTAATGAAACTAGATTTTATACACAAAAATGTACCTTGTCATAATAATTATTAGTAAAGTTAGAATAGTTAGTTTTATTTGACTCTAGATTTTGTTTATACCCCTTCAGCTGATTGTGCGTGTTTGAGTAACAAACATACAAACTTTTGCAATAACATTAGTAGGATAACATTATTTCAAGATGAAAGTATCAATATCGTTCAATCATACTAGGCTAGGATAGGTATGTTTCAAAGCCAACAAAGTCCTAGTTGTTTTTGCATCAAAAAGCGCAAAGTCCAGTCGATTGTTACAAAGTCAGCAATGTCCATAGTGTTTTTATGATTATTATTCTAGTTTGTAAACATTTATCATGATTATGTTTAATAATTGATTAATTATATTAGTTTAAAACACGCTGCTATTAGTTCCAACATTACTACACGCGCCCATAATGCGTTCTACGAAAAATTATAATTACTCGTCATTTCCTATAACGGACATTGCGGATTTTGAAACTAATAGACTCATTTGACGTTGCTATAATATTTTAATTAGGTATGCTATAACACAAAAAAACTTATTATCTATAAAATTGAAATCGAGTCGATGGCAATTCGTATTAGTTGTAGCGTGTAAGTTTCAGATGAAGATCGAAATTCCACCACACTTTTTTATGTAGAATCGGTCTCTTGGTATATTAATAGCACACTGCTCTGAGTTTTCAATAAATAAAATACTGTAATATATTATTTTTATCTAGGATATGCTTATTACTGAGTTATAAAATAAAGAAACACAAAAAAAGAACTACGTCAACGTACCTACATCAACACTTATTGAGGCCTGGGCCTCAATTCCGCTAAATGTAATGTAGTTCAATTGCACGTCGTCAGCATGTCAATAGCATAAAATGACACTTTTGGTTTTCTGCTCCTGTTTTGACAGTTGAATAGCGGCTACCCAGCGGCTGGGTAGCCGCTATTGATACAATTCGGAATTCTATTAACCAATGGCGTCACGATTGCGCCAGCACTGCTACATAAATATGTATTCTCCTCGTATTTGACGTTTGTGCCGATAGCGTTGGCATCGTCGCCATCTGTCAAAATTGGCCATCGAGAAGCAATTGTGCACCCATACGTTTTCTCTTACATTTGTCTTACATTCTTCAGATAAAAGTGATATGAAACAACAATGCCGCATCACATTTTAAGATGGAGGTATTTAGAATTGGCCAACAGGGTGGAGCAGCGTCGGTACGAGTACGAGAGGGTGTTGCACCGCTGTCGAGCGCGAGCTTTACTTAGGCGGAATATCGACCCTATGGTTGTTTTGTCAGACACAGAGTTTATAAAAATGTAAAACAGTACCTAGTCAATGATCATATCTCCGTTTATTCCCAACGAGCGAAGATGTGATGGGATCTCTTGTGGGACAGTTTGCCGAAACATTGGCGTATTCCACCCATAGCGGTTTCAACAAACTGCGCCTTTCGTTGGTCTAATTGTATCTTATTGTGACGCTCCAAGAACTCTATTACTTAGAGCCTCTTGCCGCTCCAGCGTTACTATTTCCGCTGACATGTTTTTAAAGAATAGTATTTAATCGGGTACCTGCCTAACAATAAATTCCGATTTTGGGTAGGTATCAAAAATACTGAAAATAGCGTACTGAAATACTAAATGTACGAAGGACTGCTTAATAATTAAAGCACCTACTGCCCGTTCTGAATAACTGTAGTTACCTACTCAATTTGTATTTTAAAGTCACCCATTTTCAATATTTTGTAGTCAAGTCAGTCATCCTCAGTCTGTCGCCCACTTAGTATCTCAGTAGGTAGGTACGCTATATTCAGTATTTTTGGTAGGTAGGTACTCAAAATGGGAATTTATTGTTACCCGATTAAATACTACCCTTTTTAAATTTGGGGGTACCAAAACTTTGCCACACGTAGAGAAAGTACCTACCTTAAATATTGAAGATAGGAAATTTTACTGAAAGCAGACTTCATTTTGATTTACTAAATCCCTACTATTTGTTTACTACTACTATTGTATATTTGTATAGCAATTAGGAAATAAAATCTCAATGATAAATTAGTAGTTTATTTCAATTATGTAGTTGGTAACAAAATGTATAAAACCATTTAGCTAATAAAAGGCTAAAAGGTACCACTCAGTCTGACTGTCTGGCTTCTTGGTTCCGACTCTTCGATCAAAAATATCCTTGATTTGGCACCTCGAAATAGCGTACCACTTACAAACTGGAGCTTATTTTGTACACATTCACCTTTATCTTACATATTCACCTCTTATTTTGTAAAAACTTTGATCTTATATATTACTTATTTTGTTCAAAATCACACCTTTTATCAGTTACTTTGTACAAAATAAGCGCCCAGTTTGTAAGTGGGACTCTATTTTGAGGTGCCATTGTTGAGACTCTGACCGGACATCTAGGGTATTCTTGATCCGAAGTTCCGACTGAAAAAAAAGGCTCTGCATTGGACACTGTTGCAATTTGAGTTCCAATTTAGACTTCATCAGCAATTTCAATTTCCATTAAATCATCAGCAACATTCACTGAGACGGATACTGTTGCCTCTGCATCAACTGCCAATTGTCTTCGTTCACACGTTCATCTTTTGGGATAGGTACAATTATTTCCTATATTTTTACAGCATAAGACACGGTAAATTTGTATTTTCTTAGCAGAATAACAGAAACGGAATTGAAAAAGAAAAATTAATAATTCCAACTTTGACAATAAAAAAGATTGTTTACCAAAGAGTAGAGTAATTTTTAATTTGAATCATCGTTTTGAAAGGCCACTAGCGCCTCTAGAAATCGATGCGGAACCACTGACATGAATCACTGAAAATGTGTTTTTTTGTTTCTTATTATATTTATTTCTTTTTTTGAAATATTCTTTTTATAAACAAAAATATTAATAAAAAAAAAATCGAAAAGAAACCCAAAAACAATTTTAGAGGGCATGATCTTACCTTTTTTTTAAATATTGACTTGGTTTACGAGTAATAAAAATATAGGTGGGGAGTATGGACAAGTAGTAGGGACTAGTAGGATGCTTTAAATTACTAGTTATGAAGGCTATGAGGGGTTTTCAAAGTGACATTTAAAAAATAAAAATAGTAACTATTTGCTTCACTAGATGGTGTTGATACTCTTCGAAGCTTAGTAAAAAAATCACATTGTCACCTATTTTTATCAACGCCATCTATCGAGCCTACAGTTTTTTGTCATTGTGAAAAGCCCTCATTATTTTTAATGTTTACCAAATTAATCTATTCTGTTTTATTCTTATTTTACTTTTTATTTTATTTTGAGATATTTTACAAGTCGGACTGCAAAGACATATTTTGGCAATTTTGAATTTGAAGACTTTGTTATGGAAGTTACAGTGGCGGATTAAAAACGTAGCAAGAGTAGCAAATGCTACGGGCCCCGCGCACCAACGCTTCTGATCATAAAAAAGTATCAATTTAGATACATTTCTAAAAGTGAGCGCTGGTAACAAACATCACAAAATATGTTTTACACTTACACGACACTGAATTCCCTGATATTGTCATAGAGCTAGAGCTTGCAATATTACAAGAGTAGTGGATGGAACTGACTAAAACTCAGCAATCGCGCTGCACGGCTGATTTTTTTTACTAATGTTAGGCAAAACTACAAGAGTAGTGGATGACACTAACTAAAAATCGCGCTGCGCGACCTTTTTCACAAATCACAGGCATTTTTTGAAAAAATCAGGCATTTTGATCATCCTAGACAAGCATCCTCCCTTATAAAGATGGTAACCCTTAATACCACCATAAACTTGACAACTTAAAGCAAATCAAGGGGCCCTTGATAGAATTTGCAAGACTTTAAGGGATGGCGCTATTTTCTTCGACCGTTTGCGTTGTTTTACGTGTCCCCCACCCCCCCCCCCCCCCTGTTGTTTACCTAGAGCACAATGGTGCCGCCTGACGGCGATAAAAGTCAGTTTTACCTCCCAGTTTTTACACAGAATACTAATAGTACAGTTTTAGCTCGGCCGCATACACGACTGACTGAATAATGATGTATGAAAACTCATGTGGACCATAGATTTCGTTAAGTTTGGAATTACGTATGTGCGGAATTCCGAAACGGAAATCCGTCTGTGTGTGACCACATTTATACAATCTACTCTGTGTAGTGATTGCTTTCTTTGTGGTATAAAGTCAAGCTGATGCGATGCTGACGACATGCCAGCGATATGCTGACGTCGATCTTTTCAAAATTAGTAGAATACCGTTTTTAGATCAATGGCGTTAGCAAATCAATGGCGTGGCTGCGACGTAGCAATTTTTGGTAAAATAGCGGAATCGAGGCCGATAATAGGCAGAAACATAACTCGACAACAACCGCTTATAAACTTCAGCGTTACTCGTACCTCCAATACTCGAATTACTGAAAACACAATCCAGCACCTGCCTTGCTTGACAGAACTTCGGTCTTGAGCGAGAACCTCGCGGAGCTCGGTTCGCCCGGGGGCCTACTCTCGACTGCACTTTTCTTTAATTTCGGGCAAAGTTTCGGAGGTTTCCTACTCTCGCTCGATGTCCGTAGAACGAATATTTATGGCTTGTGAAAAAAACAAAAGTGGTTTTTAGCAACATTACATATCCTCGCCTCCGTGCAATTGTCTTTCTTCTTCTTCTTAGTTCTTGTTAGATTTACAAGATTGGGAAAATTATTTAATGAGGTTTTTGAAATTTACACTCTAGCAAAAATTGTCTTTAGCTAAGTCCATCCGTCCGAATGTCAAAGTCAAAGTATAATTATTTATTTAACTCATAAACTTAATTTAACTAAAATAAAAAATTAAAAGCCCGTGGTAGTGTGACGTCACATAATGGCACAGTTTGACACTTTCGGTAAAAACAAACATCTGAAGCAAGCAAGTTTCTCTTCTTGGGACATGTAAATTACACCAAGGAGGAGCAAAACAATACGGTGCCAACGTTCTTGTCTTTGTTTTTACCCAAATCTACGTCATAGCTTTCACGTATATAAGGTTTACCCCGATGTTTTGAGCAGATTTCGTACGTTCCGAACCTACGGATGAGTGCAGTCAGGAGTTGGCCTCCCTGAACCGAATGTGATTACGGTCGACTCGAAATGACAATAACTTCCGAACTGCGGAAACAAACGACACACTTAACAAATTCTCGTCGTAAAGTGGAGTAACTCGATTTTAGTCGATGTTTACTTTGTTCGCGTCTGCTTGTTAATGCGTATGAAGGGAGCCAACTTTAAATGACTTGAGAAATGACTTATCTCCCCTGTTGAATTTTAAACCTTGACTCTCTGAAGTATATTCAATATTCCGACGTTGAAGTCGGCCGTAAAATCTGTATAACCTAATTATTCAGTTACCCAGTTATTAGGAAGGTAGTTCTCGAAAGTATGTAGCAAAATTACTTGAAATTGATTTAGTGGTAAAAATAAAATATCTTAAATCTATACATATAAAACTCTAAATTGATTGACTGATTCACTGATTCATTGTTGGGATAGGCGTGGGGCCCTAACGGCTGAAGGTAGAGACACCATTTTTTGGAGTGTAGATACCTTTCATGGTGTAGGTGAGCACGAAAGTGTTTTGGAAAATTCCCGTTGTGCAGGGTGCTACACTGTTCCAGTTTGTACATGTTTTTTTTATGGGAAAATTTAAATGTGTAAAATGAGGTTACTGATAAATACCTAGGTATATTGGTAATCCGTGATTTTCTAAATAAATGCACAACTATCTTAATCACGCGAACGAAGTCGCGGGCAAAAGCTAGTAAAATATAAAATAAAATATCTTAAAATACAAATCGCTATTTAATATCATGTCGCAGTAGTCATACTAGGACTTTATAATATTTATAAATAAGCTTTACATATTACATATTATAATAGTATACATTTATAAATAAGCTTGATTAAACAAACCTATATAACTACTGCTTAGCAATTAGCAACTCAACAAAACACTTTCGCTAAACGACTTCAAAAGTAGGAGGAGCTTTTTATAGGATCCTTTAGTTAGAACTATATTCAAATAAATAGTCATGAATAGTCATGAATAGTCCTGTTTCAACAATGAAATTGCAGCTTCACATCACAACACTTTCATTTTTAACATGCAACTCTGTATGCGTGGTATTTGTAATGCTCCTTTTAAATTAATATTTAAAATTTAAAGTGCTCTTAAGCGGAACGATTGTGGCGTTCCGGTTCCATTGCATGAATTGTAATCGTAGCCTGAATCACACCCCTTGAATGGCAACATACCAATTGGAATCATTTAAATTAATGTTGAATCGTACATTTACTATACACTTTTCTGATTGCTTTGTTCTGAGGCTTTTGAAAAAGGAACACGTAACATCACAATCACATTATTATCTTATGAAAAGTTTTTGATTAAAACCAAAATAGGGTTATAAGCTTAGCGTGAGACATTAATACTTCAAATGTGTTATAATCCCGACAATAATTTGCCCTGTCACAGCTACCACACTCTATCTAAAGAAAGATATTCCCTGCTAATAGTAGGTAAGATACATTTTGCCAAATTCATTTCGTTATCAAAAAATAGCACTAGAGCCTTTGAGGACCTAGTTTTGAGTCCCAAAAGGGTCAATGTTGTAAAACGCAATTTTTTATATTTCCCCAATCTGAGAGATCGTATCGTGTCGGTTGATTCCGAAATCAGAATTAGTTTTCCTTCCTGTCCTGGGTTAAAATCAATATACCTATAAAGCAGGGTACTCATCTAGCTGTGTAGCATGTAATGTACCAGATACTGTATCAAGTGAGTATATAGGCACGAGCCCGCTGCTCGCTGCTCGCGCGTGGTTCGCATTCGCAGGGAGATCGCAGCGACCCGCCGAGTGGCGGTATCACTGCGAGCACAAAGTTGGCTCGCAGTATGATCAAGGAGCTTGCAGCTAGATACGTGATGTCCGTGGACGAGCCGTACTCACTTGAAGGTTAGATACGTTACATGCTACATGGCAGGTGAGTACCCTGCTTAAGACTGTCCGATAGGTTCACAACTTGAATCTATAACCGTGCGTCTTACAATATCACCCGTACTCATGATTCGTGTAGCGACCGCCAGAGTTACGAAGTTATTCCAAACAATCTTACTTTGTATGCATAACTGTTCAATTTAGATACCTTACATACAAAAGAAGATTTGATTTGATATCGTTTATCAGTTTTGACTCACATTATCGTTGTAAGTACGAAAAACCAATTTCTTCTCCGCTTCGTAAAAGAAAAATAGAAAATGTCACCTTAAGTAATGAAATCTCGAAAATAAACGAGGAAGACAAATAGCGTTAATTTCTCTCTCCCTTAGTATCGATTAAGCAATAGGGGCGAGAGATAAATGTACGATGCCGAAATTTAATCTGTCCGAAAGGCAGCTAACTTTTTGTGAATTAACGGCGGTATATTTATTTAGGTACCAAAATTCAGTTTACAATAATTGACAAGCTGTGACAAGCCAAGCTCTCAGACGAAATCGAGTGGATTGAGGTAGGTAGTATTTATGGGACCAACTCTTCAACACACCTTTTAACACCCAGATGCAATTGTTCATAGTTTTTTCAGCAGCTAATCGCTAAATTTTGATTAGCAATTCGACTTTCTTAATCAGTGGTCAATCAAAGTCGTGGAGCAATAAAATAAATGATGAGGTTGTCCGACTCGACATTACAGCATCTTCTCTTGCTGCTGTTTATAGGAACAGTATAAGAGGTTCAAACCTCATACTTAATTATACGGAATACAACAAATTATTTCTTCATTAAACATCAAAATCCAGAGTGAGTTCCATTGATTGGAACAGTGATAATCATTCCACCAGAACACCCATTGTTACTGCTTAAACTGACTTACTAATACAATGGTTTTATTGTTTTACAACTTACCTGATAACATACTGACATTCCGTCTTTTCATATTTTAGCTAATGTTATTCGATTAACATTTCACTTGATCTTAACTTGTTCACTAACTAAAGTCTTATCTAAAAACTCTCTCCAACAGCAATAATGATTAAAGTTATTTCAACATTAACATTAATTTATATAATTAACGTGTCAGGTGTGTTTTAGCATTAGCATCTTGTCGAATGTTTTACCCAGTTTGTAAGTTTTTATTAATTATAATTTTACTTTATTAGCACAGAGATATGCACCCAAGTCAGTGCTAGGGGAAGAGCTACAGCACCATCATCCGTGTACAAGGCGTAAGGATGTTCCTTACGAGAATCCTGTTGCGCAGGCTCCTTCGTTTATATCTCGAGTTGTAATCCCAGACAAAAATATAAATGCGGGAACTTTTTTGGAACCAGCGCCGGCGCCAACACTGTTCAAAAACCATGACAAAGTCAAAATAACAAGTGAACATCAACAATATCCGCTCCATGGTGAGTTTTTTCGAAACGATCAAGAAATTATATTATATCCCCAAACTGATGACAATGAGGAGGAAAATGCAAGTACGAACTCTCCCAAACCCCTTTTGATTAGCAATGAAAGTGACAAAAAAGAAAAAATATCTTTACCTAAACTTGATTTAAAAAATGAAGCTGAGGAACTAGTATCAATTGGAAATGACACTTTAATAGCAACAAAAATAAACCCACACGAATATGAAAATATGCTGCCCCAAAAAAATAAAAAGGTAAAACCGCAGGAGTCAACTACGGAAAAAGAAAAAGAAAAAACAAATAAAGTTTTTAGTGATTGTATAATTAAAACTCAACCGGATGAAGAAGACGTTTTAGAAACTAGGCGGTTTTTGTCCAATTCAAATAATTTGGAGGAAAGCATTTTAGTTCCTAAAAACTCTGAACTTAGTGAAGATCGGATCGGATTAGAGAATGTCAACAATGAAAATTACTTATATGACCCAGCAAAAGGAGCGGCTGTAAGTGAACTATCATCTGCACCTGTAAATCTTTTAACGCACAGACGAGTTTGTTACGCATGCAGTTCTGTCAGCAACCCTACTTGTTGGCATCCAGACAGAAGGACAACTGTAAAATACTGTCGTATTGGGCACGAAGCATGTGTGACTAAAACGTTTCAAACGAAAAGTAGTAAGTATAAGTACTTTAATTTGATTGACTTCAACTTTAGATAAGATCATTTTGCAATTAAAACAAATAACTATGATTTTATACTCAATATAATAATAACTGTTTTTTTAGGGTTCCGTACCCAAAGAGTAAAAACGGGACCCTTCTGTTGCCGCTATAACAACTAATACTAAAAAGAGAATAAAATAAATATTAAAGGGGGCTCCCATATAACAAACGTGTTTTTTTGCCGTTTTTTTGCACGATATACATAACGAGAACAGGTAGACGTTTGAAATATTCACAGAATATTAAATTGTATATTCACTTTAAAAATAAATAATTAAATTAAAATAATATAAATGTTAGGGGGATCCCTTCGTGCGCTAGTTCAACTCGCACTTGACCGGTTTTTTTCTTTCTGCTCTCTGCTCTTTTTACATTTGGTAAAGAGCAGCTTTTTATATTTCATATTTTAACGAACTTAATTTCTTAGCGATTGGATTTACCTCTTACAGTAATATTTTTCTAATTTCTCCATCATTGCAGATAATACAATTTTAACTCGTGATTGTGGCAAATCCTGTGATGACACGGATATACCTGGACCGAAGTACAAATCTTGCTCGGTTTGCCACTCCGATATGTGCAACGATTCTTCCAGTGGATCACAATCGATAAAGGCAGATAATATAATAATCACCATCTTTATTGTATTCATAGCGAAAAGCGCGTTATAAGAAGATAACATGTACCTACGCCATTGAATTTCTCTTACTGCATTCGACAAGGGAGGTTCGACTATTCACATTTTAGTTCCTTTTTCGCAAGCACATTGGATCAGCGACGGAAACGAACACTCCTTTACTTTGTAGTTTGTATTTTCAATAAAAACCGATACCGCAGAAATATGTTTTTCCTCCACTAAACATCTTTATTTTCTCAGATGATTTATTTTCACAAGAAGTGAAACTGTAAATTTACCCGTGTTCATTGAATTAAGTAATTTATAGAAATAAATTACATAGGTACTGACACATTTCAAATCTGAATGTTGACATCTAATAATTCATGTACCCGCCTATTCATATAACCGCCATACGATTAAATAAATAAACATTAATTTCAATTGATGGAGATGGAGTTTTTTTTTGCCTGTGTTTACCTCTATACTTAACTTTTGTTTCCTAAATATTTTTGGGTTCTAATTTTTAATTCAAATATTTAAATAAGAAATAACTAAGTAGAAGCATTTGATTGAATCAGGCGTCACTTCGGAAGTCCCAAACCATTTTGAAAAAAGTAATATATGTAGCTTACGTATATATGTTGCTCATTCGGTGTTGGTTTACGCACGATCTAACTCCTGAGGATGCTCCGGGTTGGGGCGAAACACGTGTAGAGTAGCCTAATTAGTGAAGGTGCAAGGTGTGTTGCTGTCTTGCTAAATGCAGGTATTGTGCACTTATATTTTGTGGTGTGCATGTGCATATTTTTGCGGGCGGGCGGGCGGTGCATCTTGCATATTTTATTTGTGGAAGTAAGCTAGATATATTTCTTTTTTCAAAATAAGTAGAAGCATTTTCAGGCACTCCAGAAAATTGTTCAAAACTAAATATCATTCCCTCTTGAAGCTATAATACCTATACCTTTAATTCTAATGTCTTTAAGTTTGAGATAAAGGAATAGTTCTAGTTATCAATCACCCATTGTGCCGACTGAGACAATAGAATGACATGTTCTGTTCACGGACTTGCCTATCCCGTGAAATTTATAATTGCAGTCTTTGCTGTCATGCTGTCTATAATGACTGGATCGTAGAAGTAAAATTTATAGTTTATGATCCAAAGTGAAAAGAAGTTATTGACGGGCTCAAACAGCTCGGCGTTCGTTATTTAATTTTATTCTAAATATTATATAAGCTTCATCTAGGATTCTAATTACTAGGACTACTAGGTAGAACTAGAACCTACCATTGTCATTGCCTTGAATGTGCAGTAGAAAAAAAACTTACGTTTTAAAAGCGCTTGTTATAATGTATGTTTCAGTATTGTGAATAAAGATAGGGTATTATCATATCACTTTGTATATGGTAAGTATAATTTTAAGGTTGTGAAAATAATAGGTAAATTAAGCAAATGATCCATGTAATTTGTTTATCAACTCCTGTTTGCCCTCACATTTTGCACAAAACGTTACCGAACTACCTACATAACGGTCGAAACAAAGTTTGTAAATTACAGCTGATTAAGTGTGCTGGAAAATTGATGAGACCAAATAACACTATCAGCCCCGTAGTGTTTGTAGGCTATATTGGAGGGAAATGCTACAGGGAAACTAAAAAGGGTTGCCTGAATATTTTTTATATCAAAATAATAAGATGAAAAACCTAAAGTTTCAAGTCATCTATTCATTTTTAACCGAATTAAAAAAAAGAAGGCGATTCTCAATTCGATTGTACCTACATTTTTTTTATCGTTGTTCGCGCGTATTTTCAACATTCATGGACCGATTTTGATGATTCTTTTTTGGGTTGATTGAGTTTGTTTGCGAAATGGTCCCATTTATTTATTTTTCAAATCGATTCAGTAGTTTTCAAGTAATCCTGAAAATACTATAATTTTGCGTTAACTACCTTGACGACTTTAAATTCTTTTAATTTCATTGACATTGGACCTTGGACTTCAAGGATATCCAAGGGAATTTCTCAAACTCAAATAGGATATTGTATAGTCATTGAGATATTGATAGGTTTATGACAATCTAAAAAACCGAGCTATGGCCTGCGACGTTCTGGAATAGACTTGGACTAACTAACACTGAGACAAAGAAATAATAAAAACAATGGGGTTGGTAAACTTTTCCAAAACTGTTGTGAATTATATATTTTTCATTTCTCATATTCGGAAAGTGATGTATATTTGAACTGAGCAGCGGGTCCAAAACTCTTCGTTCCACCCTAGGGTGTAAAAGTAATTTAAATATAGAACTGAATTTGGCAATGAAAAAGTTTACAATAGTTAAAAACAAATGGTTTAAAAAAGTTGCAGCCTTGTAGGGCGCATTCACGACACAAACAACAACAAAACATGGTATAAACAGCCAGTGCAAAATTAAAAACAATGGGCGGAGCGGCCGGCGACGACGCGACGTGTTCCAAATTTAAAATAAGAAAAACTATAAAATATTGGAGGGAGACTTACCTAACTCTGTGACTTTGAGCTGTGTGTGCCGTATTAAAGTTTTGTGTTGATTTTGTATTTACTAAAAATGAGTTTAAAACTAAAACAAAAAGTTCAAATAAAATAAAAGAAACAATAAAACTACGCTGTAATTCGCCTACAGGAAACAACTACTTCAAGAGAGTCTCTGCCATGGACTTAACGTCTTATGAAAGACCAAAGAATATCTCCAACTTTTACAGGCATCCAACAAAGCCAAATCTGTCATTATAATAATTTATATCAAACTGTAAATATTCCAAGCAAGAATTTAACTTTAAATTTCACAAATTGTTCTAATTTTCCTAGGCTTTTAAAGGTAAGTTGGTATAGGTAATAATTTTAAGGTCTACCAATGTAGTTACTAAGTAGGTACATGTTTTTGTTAATAAACATTTTGGAATAACTAAGGCTTTTTTTACTTTCCTGAAATTCGAAATGAAAAGTAGAGTGTTTAACACGGGTAAAAGTCATCAATTCCATTCTCGAACTATAGCCGCCCTCGCTATGCTCGGGCGTCTAAATATCTCTAATGGGAATTGCTTCCTTTTGACCCTCGTATAACAATCTACTATTCTGGTAGCTTTTGGCTTTGGAGTCAGGAATAACAAATTGCGGAATTTATATAATTTCGCAATTTGTTATTCCTGACGCTTCGTTTAAATTTTAATAAAAAAATAATTTTTAATTTACAGCATAGTACAATAAATCACTATTACGGCTGTATGCGTAGGTTATGCCTTTGCTCCAAAGACTTTCTATGTTGTTGCTCAAAACAAAAAAAACAAAGGTATGATTACTCTTTGTCACTGTCTGTCAAATCGGTCAATCAGTTTTTTAAATCAGTAAATGCAAAGGAACTTCGTGTTCAGCCGTATGTTTGATAATTTATCGCGATAATAATATAAAAAAATATATTTAGTTAACAAGGTAAAATAAAAAAATCATAATATTATTTTCTTTATTCTTCAAACTTGTGCTATCAAAAAAAAATATTAAACAATTCTCTGCGAAAAAGTTTACCAACCCCATTGTCGACTAAGCAAGTAAAGTCCATGCTTTGCAGCCCTAGCTTCACGGCTGGTTATTGTTTATTCATGAGCATGGAAAACATTGCCAAGCACTCCAATCGGTGTTCCACAGTAGGTACCGTTGTATGCCAGCCTGTCTCTAGGGCCTTCAACAGATCTTAATTAAGCCGGTTTATGTAAGCTTGCTTTGCGGTTTATGACACAAGCTGAAAAATATTAGGGTGGTGAAATAAAAACCTCGATTGTGACCCGTAATTTTTTGTATCAATCTCGATTACTCGTTTTATCACAGAATAAAGGTTTTTTTTAAATACATTTTGATCATTATGTGAAACGTAAAAATATAATGTCCCCACTGTTGGGGCACATGCCTTCCTTAGGGTGGAAAAGGAGGATATGCCATAACCCATCATGCAGGCCCAAAGCGAGATTGGTGGATGTTAACGACTGCAAATGCAGCCGGGACCAACGGCTTAACATGCTTCCGAAGCATGGAGGAATTCAAGATGAGATTTTTTTATTACTCATCCCATGACCGACTCTTGCGAAACAAGGAAAGGCGCTAAACACTGCGCTACCTCGCCAGTTTGCGAGTTTGCATGTTCTCGTTCCTAATCTATAACCAGTCGAAAAAAAAAATTGTACATCACAAATACTCTGATGATCTTTTTGACGACCTCCGTGTCGAGTGGCTCATACGTGCGCCACCTCTGAGGTTCCGGGTTCGTCAATTTAGTAAACGTCCTTCTCTATAATGGCTCATCTCTGAGATCCCGGCTTCGTTAATTTAGAAAAAGAACTTTAGCTCACTTCAATATACATAGGTCAGGTCCATAATACAAGTGCTAGCCACTTACTTTGGAATCAGGGCTACTATTGTCTAATTTTAAAAATCTATCGCAATCGCTTTATTTGACAGATGGATGTGACACATACACATTGCTGTTTTCTTTGGTAAGTTTTTTTGTGCCAATTAAAAAGAAGCATCAATGTATCACATCCTGAAAGCGATTGCGATTGATTTTGAAATTAGACAATTAGCCCCCGGTACCCGTAGCGCGAACATCTATCGAGAAAAAAACACACGTAAAAAATCAAAAGAGTTATTTTGTATGGGAAATGCAGCACCATTTACCGCCGAAAAGCAAAATGAAATTTTTCGTAGATAATTTACTCTATCGAGTACTTTAGCGCGTTTTTTTTCGATTGATATTCGTGCTAAATATACTTATAAATATATTTATCTCGATGGGTACAGCAATGTTTGTGATGTTGTCTAATATTTAAAAAAAAGATCAACACAATATGAAAACAACGACAAAAGTTTGATTTGATCTTTCTCATAACATTATCACGAACTGAAGAACTCGCAAATTCATCCAAAAATATATACTTACTTATGTTATAATTATAACAGTTATCGTGTTTCTTTTAATTGCCAGCCTCAACACTAAGCCTATTTCGCAATCTTTAATTTGGTATTGTACTGGTGTTTAAAAACAATTAAAAGGAATAATCGAACGCGTAGATTAAACGGACAGCGAGAGTTATAGCCGGCCATCACGAAAGGATACAGATCGTAAAGCCAAGTTAAAACCTCTTAACGGCTTTGCCAGAAACAATTTCTTCAAATTCTTGGCATAATAAAGTATTTGGAAAGAAAAGTGCTTGCTAATAAACTTTGTAGTTAATTAATTTTCTATCTATTGAGCAAACTTTGATAACGAAGAAGCTTTGTTTGTATGTATAACTAAGTACGTAACTAAGTATAGGTATACCGTATACCTATACTTAGTTACGTACTTAGTATACGGTGTATATTTATTTTGTTTTCGATTTTAAATGTGGAAACTTTTGAATACAAGTAAAGTAGCTCACATGTTTCGTGTAACTCTGACTACGGACTACCTACTAAACTAACTTATAACTAAGTTCCTTATAATAAAAATACGATTTTCAGTCAGGGTTGCCAACCAATCGATCACAAAAAATAAGGAAAATAATTATTAGTAAGTACTTTATAATAATAATCATTAAAGTAGGGTAAAGCGAACCTTTATAAAAAAATATGGATGCGAACATAAAATTGACATTATTGCCACTCTGCAGTCATTAAATATAATCACAAAAAGTGCTTTGCAGTACGAGTACCCATAATATCGAGCAGTTAAAACTTTTACCATCAGCTGGCATGAATCGTAACATTTTTATCGAGTTCAAAATAAATTACGGTATATATTTGACAGTCGTCAGCGAGATTCTTAGAAAATCACTAAAAATCGCTACGATGGGTTCGTAGTACCTATATAGCAAAAACAAGATAATTTATATACTTACCTATACTTATAACCATAAGTATAGGTATATAAATTGATTACTGAGTATAGTATATTAACTGATTTATTTCGTGACCATTCTGTTAATATGAGATAATTTTAAGTAAGAATTAACCATGAATTTATTAATCTTGGTTTATACTTCTGTAAATGAAATATCCAACAGAACAGTACCTAATTCCAGTAAATAAATAATGATAGTTAAACAAAAACAATAATATCTATTCGACGTGTTTCATGCATTAAGTACTTATGTATGAGAACAGCTGCTGCTGTGTAGTCGCAACCACGAAAATTCGATTTCAGATGGTGTTGGTAATCTTACCACATAATTCACTAGATTTGGCTGGCCTACGTACGGTAAATGTACGATCTTGGTCGGGAGAAACTGATTCTGGCGTAAACATTTACCTAATACTGGGTCATTCCAAAGTGAATCATTCTAAGCCGAACGGAGATCAATGTAAGTCTAAGGCACCCATTACACACTCAATCAGATTGACAAAGATTGGCAGAGATTGATTGTGTAACGTCGTTTCAATCTAGCGTGGTTTTGTTTCAATCTGGCATGGTTTTTTGTCAATCTGGCTTAGGGTTGGCACCTTTTTTTCGACGTTATAGATAGTATTATTTTCAAAACATTTAAACATTATAGTAGGTACTTACTTTTGGGATATTTATAAAAATGTAGTCCACATTCATTTTTAACTAGCTTCCGCCCGCGACTACATCCGCGTGGGTGGACATTCGAAATATCGCTAAAAAACAAACAAAACAAAACAAAAAACAAACAAAACAAACACCTACTTACTACTTACTTTTCGAAATAGATAGGTACTTATTATACGCAGACCGTCACAGAAATTAAAATTCATCATTTCAATTTCATCCGGGAATCGAACCTGGGGATCTCTTGCGTGGTAGACTGGCATGTTGAATACTGCACCACTCAGGTCATCGATCGATATCACGCGAAAATTGATGCAAAAAAGTTGGCAACCCTACCAAAAACCACCGTGGATTGCTTGCTGGAATGACCGTGTAACGTCGCATCAAAAATCAGATTGATGAGAAACCAGATTGACGTGAAACCAGATTGATGTGTGTAATGGCGACCTAAGGATTTGAAAATAATCGTAAAAAAACAGATATGTTTTCTTCTTCTAGTGGAGCAATAAAAGCAGCAAATAAGTACTACCTTATTCTCAACTAGCTTCCGCCCGCGACTTCGTTCGCGTGGACATTCAAGAAAATCATTAGGGAACCTTCAACCAGGATAAACCTTCAACCTACACCATGAAATGTATATCTACTTTCCAAAAATGGTGTCTCTACCTTCAGCCCTATACAAATTCCCATACAAACTGGAACACCCTGTAGCACCCTGTATAATGGGAATTTTCCAAAATCCTTTCTTAGTGCTCACCTACACCATGAAAGGTATCTACCCTCCAAAAATGGTGTCTCTACCTTCAGCCCTATACAAATTTCCATACAAACTGGAACAGCCTGTAGCACCTAGTGTGAATTTTCCAAAATCCTTTCTTAGTGCTCACCTACACCATGAAGGTATCTCCTCCAAAAATGGTGTCTCTACCTTCAGCCCTATACAAATTCCCATACAAACTGGAACACCCTGTAGCACCCTGTATAATGGGAATTTTCCAAAATCCTTCCTTAGTGCTCATCTTCACCATGAAAGGTACCTACCATCCAAAAATGGTGTCTCTACTTTTGGCCTTTAGGGCTCTAGGCGTATCCCAACAATTAATCAATCAATTTAGAGTTTAATTGTATAACAAAGATGAGACGTCTTATTTATGTTTTCACTTTAGGTAAACGAAAAACTGAATATCGTGGCCAAAGAAAATATTCCGTTAGAACTCGCTAAGTAAAAGACATCATTCGAGTTTTAGAAGAAAGTTTTTTTCAATAAAAATAAGCAAAAGGCTTCCTTGGGGAAATCAAGGCAGCTGAGGACTCAAAATGACCTTTCTCTTTCAGTGATACTTAAATAAGAGACCGTGGGAGTGGCCTATTTACTTATTATTTATTTATCCCTAAGGTATATTCATCAATATTGAAATTAAGAAAGGAATAAAATTTCCTTGTGCATGTGTGCTTTATCTTTATTCGATAATAAATATCATATTTACCAAATAACATACTGCTACAGACCGTTTTGGAAAAAAAACATTCCTTTTTCATGAAAGAGGTCCTTTCTTCGGTACCTATTATCAAAAAATGAGTGTACCTACAGCTTCTTTTTTCATCTCCCTGAATTTATGCTTACATGCAGAATAAAAGTCTTGTTAAGAAATTTTATCAAAATCATGAGTAAACTCTCGAAGTCCACTTTTAACCAATTTAAACTGGTTAAATTATTATTAATTTAATTTTGCATAATATTCCCGCTCATTCATATCATAAAATATAAGCTCGAAACTTCCCTAGGCTCATTGGTCGCCCGAAAGCCCGACGGCCGATCGAATCAATTTCTCGAGACCCTCATCAAGCACCAATCTGCCGCCCGGTGAAGATAATATCGGGATAGGTACTGTTAATGAACTTCTAACGTTCGTCCCAGCTAGGGAATAATACAGGTTAGATACCTACCTACTTACATAGGTAGATCAATTTTGAAAATAATCTTTTACCATTTTTTCGATTGTCAATTGTTACGTTAGTTAATGCCATTGTTGGAGGAATTGACAATCGCTTCAATTGCACGTGTTAACGATAACATTTCGCATCACAATGAAATTTACAATCGCAAAATGGTTTTTTAAATTATTAATTTACCTAAGTTTTATTTTATTTGAAACTTTCGAAACTAAATTTTTGGCGGCAATTTTTTTTGCCATTTTGTTTTTTTATTTACCTAAATTCGCATAAGGTGTACATACTTTAGTAAAAGCACCCCACCTTTGTATCTTTTACCGTTTCGGCAGGCAGTTGACCATCTCCATAAATGGATGGATGGATTTCCATCAAACGGGGCTAAGAACCATCTCGATTATTTTAGCTTTCAATAAAAAAACCGCATTGAAATCACTTCGTCCGTTTAGGCACTACGATAATACGTAGGTACAGACACACAGACAGACAGACTATTCTAATGGGTGCTATATTTTTTTTATAATAAAACTGCCTTGGTTCAAACTTATGACATCATCTGGTTTAATTTTCATCAAAATCGGTTCACTATAGGAAGCATAAAAGCATAACCAACAAATGCTTTCGCGTTTATAAGTTACTTTAACCAATAATAACAAATTGTATAAAAGAGAACAAGCCTAGTATTTGTTTTCAAACTAATGGTTACCCTAATAAAGAGAAACAAACTGACCTCGGACTTGCTATCTCAAGTGGACCGTTTTTTAGCCGCAGTGCACCTTCCTGGGGGTCAAGTCTGCTAATGTTTTCGTCAAAATCGTAGTTCGATAGTGTTTGAATGGTAATGCTTTTTGACACAGTTCTTGTTTATTTAACCCAAAACCGAAACACCATATTGTGTCTTGATTTTGGGTTTAAGAAACTAGAACTGTGTCAAAAAGCATTACCATTAGAACACCATTGAACTACGATTTTGACAAAAACATTAGCAGACTTGACCCCCTGTTTGTACTACGAAGTACTTATTAAAATCCTTGGTAGTTGGTACCGAGTTAGGTGCTGCCATCTAGGAAAATGTTCAACAGAAAGCTAGCCATGGTTTTCCATTCCAGTGGGCTACTACCAAGTAGGTAGAAGTTTCACTAGATGTCATGTCACAATAAATTGCTATATCTAGAAAATAAAATAAAAGAACATTTTTAACCGACTTCCAGAAAAGGAGGAGGTTCTATGTTCGTCTGTATATTTGTTTTTTTTTTTTTTTGTGTTATGTCCACCGATTACTCGAAGACGGCTGGACCGATTGAAATGATTCAAACGTTATTACATTAGGTACACTCCCAAGTTGGTCCCATTTTTTAAAATTTGGAAATCGGTTCAGTACTTTTCAAGTAATTTTGAAAAAAAGCACGAAAATAGTATGATTTTGTGTGAATTACCTCGATGATTGGTCGTATTACTTCTTTGTTTGTGAACTGAATAATATAATTATTTTTTTGTTGGAAGAGGGATATCTTAAGTGTAGTTTTTTAACCGACTTAAAAAAGGAGGTTCTCAGTTTGACCCGTATTTAAGTATGTTTCTCCGCGATTATCTTACGTTTGGCTGAGCCGATTTTTCTACAATTATATAATATACCTGACCTACAAGGTACCTACACTAAAAATAAAAAAATAAAAAATTGTTTAAAAAAAACAAAAAACCGACTTCAAAAAACCTACCTCTAAAAAGCAAGTAATAATATTCGAAATAATAAAAATACGTCTATTGAAGTCGGGTGGGGCTTTTAGAATAAAAAAAAGGAATTTGTACTCCAGCCCCACCCGACTTCAATAGACGTATTTTTATTATTTCGAATATTATTACTTGCTTTTTAGAGGTAGGTTTTTTGAAGTCGGTTTTTTGTTTTTTAAAATCGTGTGGTTATTAGAAAAAGCGTTTTTTATTTCAATGAGTGATTAAAACAAGGTTTTAGTAGGTACTGTCAGCAAAACCATGGAATATATTTCTTCCATGGCAAAGCTATGAGCTGAACACCTTAAGGTTCATTTCTAGGTTGAGTAGTCTGTATTGTCTTGCATTTACCCAAAAGCATAGTAGAATCAAGTCACAAAAGCATCTTTTGTATAAAAACAATGGAGGCAGGCAGGTAAAGATTTGTTTCCAAACTATTAAGGTCATAACTTTGCTGATCGACTGTACTTTAAGTACTTGGTAAATAAAACATTAAATAAAAAATAAGTATAATGATTTTATGTAAGTTCTATAATAATCAAATGGCATTCCGAAAATAGCCCCAACTAATCGGCACATCTTCGGATAAGTACCTACCTACTTACTATAAAAGTTTTTCCATTACAACTTTGTAGATGGAACACTTTGGAACATGAGCTACTAACAAGAAAATGAAGACAGTGGTCCTCCAGCCCCACCCGACTTCAATAGACGTGTTTTATTAATATTGATAATTATGTGTAACGAATGATTCGAATATTATTTCTTCCTTTTTAGAGGTATTTAATTTTGAAGCTGTTTTTGTTTTCAGGTTTTTTAAATCTTATCTTCTGCCATTTAAGCTCAGATAATAATAGTAATATACACCATGAACAAATTTTATTACTTACTTGCAAATAAATTCAATAACACGAGTAGATTAGCCTCGTGTTTAGCTTTGCTTTGGTGATGGAATGGGCGGGCACATGCGGGCGCCAAAATAAAGCATGTGCCAGACGGATTTAATCACGCCTCCCAACAGAGGTGACCTTGCTTGATGCCATCCATCTAGACTAGACGGTAGATGTAATCCAAATTTCTCCATCCAATCCAAATGACCTTTAACGTCCTTGGAGGAAGGGCGCAAGTTACATCCGAATCACGGTAATGATATCTATCAGTATTCCAACTTTATACAAATAGTTGAAAAGCGAGCCATACTTCGATCAAATACCTACCTAAGCGCCTCGAGTTCGGTCTGCAGTCTGCACTGCACTCGGTACACAAACGAAACGACGAACGAAAGATATTTATTTATTTATATACTCTTTATTGTATACACACAGAACAAACAAGTAACAATACAAACATAAAGGAGACATACAAATGGCGGCCTTATCACTAAGAAGCGATTTCTTCCAGGCAACCTTGGGATGGACAGGAATTCAGATAAATATGATGCGGTAGTTGGACGTGTGCAAATTCATTAAAGTAATAATAATAATCCTACTAAACTCGAATACCTTCATAAATATATGATAAAATGTAACTAATATACTATATACATACCAACATATAACAATCCTACATAAACTACATAATACCTACAATGCGAAGGGAAAATTATTAAAGTTAAATCCAGTTGTAAGACCAGGAAAATAATAACTTAAAAAGCAAGATACTTTGACTAATACTACCTACTAAGGATTTTTAACTAATCTGTTTCTTCCATTAATATGTATTAAGCTTTTTTTTACCATTAGTTTTGTTAATCTAGGTATTTTATTGCCTAAAAATTAATTATTTGAACCTGTAATTATTTAAAGGACAGGGCCGAGTTACAATACTGATGGATATCATTACTGTGGAATGGGAGCGTGTTGGCGCTTGGATGTAAACTCGTGTAGCCGCAACACAATCCGTGGATGAAACCACGCCCCAATCAAGCTTCCACCAAGGTGACCTTGGTTGGGGGGCGTGATTAAATCCGTCTTCCTATTATTCCTATTTCCCGCCACTGCAGCTGTCACTGCCTGTCACGCTGTGGATGATAGTGTTGTAAAAATATGAGAATAAAATTGTTCAATTACATTATTATCATTCAATTTTAGTAGGGTTTTAGGCCAGTAAAATCTTACAAACAAATTTTCTAAAAACGCAAAACGGGATGTAAAGCTGCATTTTTGGTATGCTATTTGGATATTAGAGGTGTGTAAAACTATGTTTTGCAAGCAAAAAAAAAAAGTTGTGCTACTTGCGTGATTGTATTTGTTATACAAGTGACCAAAATCAATTTGTGCTGCGAGTTCCGACTTTAAATCACGAACTAGCGAAGTAGTCTAGAATTGAATCACGAGCGTAGCGAGTAATTCTAATATAGACCACTGAGTACAGTGAGTGATTTAAAGGCACGAGGCAGAACAAAATTTTAGTCTCGTGTAAAACATACAACTTTTCAGTACCTCTACCAGCGAGAAAATTTTCACGTGACATTCTTAGTAAAAAGCTAGATTCAGCATTAGAAACATGTTCACTCAACTATTTTGGAGTTAGACAACTTACTTTCAATACTAAATAATATACTAGAAAAAATACGACTCGCACCATATCAACACTCAGACAACTTATTTTCATCGTTGGACGCACTTATTTTTTGTAATTTATCACAAAAATAGTTCGATCAATATGCTGAAAAATTTTATTCATAAAGTACCTAGATTCCCGTCGTTTTGTTTTAAATTACTTTGTGTTTTTCTCTTAATCATTAATATCCCATCTTATTTATTTATTTATAATCATAAAACACTAATTTGTTAATTAATTTCATTAATTTTTAAATTTGTAAGATGTGCCGGTGAGTGTTAATTTTTCAAGCATCAAAATACAAAAATAAGTACAAAAAAAAATACAAATACAAAAAATACAAAATTCTTTCAAATTCAACATACTTTCAAAATGATAATAGCAACTAATGTCAAAAGTCCATAGTTTTTGAATTGAACTGCAAAAACTGAAAAAAAAAATTAGTTTTTCTCGTATCACGCATGTAGCACAACTTTTTTTCCTTGCGAAACATCGTTTTACACACCTTTATACACCGAATAACATACCAAAAATGCAGCTTTACATCGCGTTTTGCGTTTTTAATGTAGAATTTTACTGGCCTTTATGGAAATATTTAATTTAAATTATAAAAAACTAATAGGGTAGGTAATGCTTTATAACAGAAACCCTTTTTGTTGACTATTAATCCTACTTCCTACTATAACCTTTTATCTCGGTCAAAATCTCTTCCATCTCTTCCTTTGCATGAATTTAAAAACCATGTTAAAAAAACGCTCATGGGTAAAGGTTATTATAAAGTTGACGATTATCTTAAAGATCAAAATGCGTGGAAATGATGTAACACATAACTTGCTAATATAAGTACTTTATTGAAGTAATATAATAAGTCTATGTTGTTGCCAATAATTCTGTCACCCTGTTGTAATTATGTTATGTTACCCTGGTAACGATATATTCAAGTTTGTAAATATCGTTACTTATGGCTGTTACAGCTGATAAGTTTCTTGCGCCCGTTCTTCTTGTCAGCTAAAAAAGTCTGGAACGGGTGGTAGGAAAATATAGACGATTCAAAAGTACTTAATAATTAAGTTTATTTGAATAAAGCTTATTTCACTTTCACTTTCACTTTCACTTTCAAAAGTTGCCTAAGGACTATTCAATATATTGACTGTCCCATGGACGAATTCACGAGCGGAAGTCAGATAATAGAAAACTTTTAAAACTTTAGAATAAATGATAAATGATGTTGATATCTCACTCAGTCAGTCATACAGGAATTTTATATATATTGATAAGGAAAATCAAACTGAACAACTTTTGCTATGGGACCAACTCTGAAATCGCAAAAAAGAAATCAGCTATTTCATACAAAAATTATCACGAAAATATCAAAATGTAGCTGTATGAATCATCTGATTTTTTTTCGCGATTTCAGAGTTGGGCCCATAGTAAAAGTTGTTCAGTTTGATGGTATTTTGTAACACGTTGTATAGTATGATTTCATTTCTCAAAATTCAGCCAAAGAAAACTTCCTTATCGAGATCTCTAACAGAATTATTTATTCACCCATAAAGAAGGCGTACCCCATCAGTGGGGACCCGGGGACATTAAAAATGGTTGATGAATGATTAAAATTTCATCAAAGTCGGTTCAAAACTGTAGACTCTACAATGTTGATAAAGATGACGCAAGATAAAGATAGACGGAACCGAACTATCTTGTATGGGTTCCTTGTTTTACTACGGAACCTTAACAAGAAAATCCCAAAATTATTACCTACCTAGGTTCCTACCATACGATTTTTTCAATTTGACAATATTTTCAAAGTTCAGCTTTCGTTAGTCAGACTTTTAAGCAAGAATATTCGATTTCATATTTAAATCGATATTATTCAATTGAAATCAGAGCACGAGAATTATTTTGTAACGTCTTCATTCATTCTATTCAGTCACTCACTATCCAGTCAGTCACTCAGACAGTGAATGAGTGAGTGAGTGAGTAGTTTAGTCGTGTGATCGCTGCGCTCTGACGTTAACGCCACGAGTGGTGTCAAAAAAGGCAAAAATCGAAATATTCGCGCATTGGCCGTCATTCAAAATTTTGGTTTTATCTTACAAACCATAAAAGTGAGTATAACTTTAAATAAAATAAGTGTACAAAAATAATTTGTTACTTTGTAAATGTTACATGATCTTTGGTCATAACCTTGATTTCCACGTTCGATCATTGTATAACCTTCAAAATGTTTAAATTTTTATAATAATAATAATTATCAATTCAGGTTTTATTCATATCTACATTTTCTTCGTTTAAATCACATGATAGCCAGTGCTGAATCACTACTCGATTTGCGCTGCGCTTACGTAATGCTCGCTGTCATTACGACACCTTGTGCATTGAAATTCCCAGTGACATTGATCCTGACCCAATTTTGTATCTAAATCTATCGTGTTATGAAATCCTAAAAAGTGTTCTTAGGTTTATTCAATAGATATTACTGGAGATCAGAACTTGGTCACTTTTTGGCGCAGTTGCACTTGCATTACAATAACCACACATGTATTACCTAAGAACCTCGTCATCGTTTATCACTATCTAACTAAAGTATACTATTGTGTATGATTACAATAAGTACCTACTTAATTCCTTTACGAACGATAGTAAACTCGTGATTTTACAGATATATAATGGGTATCCCTGCTGGTAACGCTGAGAACGGAAAGAAGATCTTTGTGCAGAGGTGTGCACAATGTCACACTGTAAGTAAAATATTTTAAATATGTTAACTAGGTACTTACCTACTGAAATTTATACTGTCTATTAAAACACTTTCAAAAGATAGTATGAATTTCCACATACAGTCCCTTTTCTCATTTCTCTCATTGCTGATGTCGTGCCAACAAAAATCAAAAATATAATATACCTATGTCCAGTAAACTTTGAGTATGCTTTCGATACCGCGACGAAGCTTGTTGATGTCATACCAATGCTGTGCCGACAAATGAAAATTTTGTTTTCCTTATCAATTTCCCTTAGTAAATAATTAAATTCAGTTATTAGACATTTAAATAAGGAAAAAACTGTCATGGACATTTCTAATTAATTAGTATATTTTTGCAACAGGTGGAGTCCGGTGGCAAACACAAGGTAGGCCCCAACCTAAGCGGCTTCTTCGGCCGTAAAACTGGCCAGGCAGCAGGCTTTGCCTACTCTGATGCCAACAAAGCTAAAGGTAAGATCTTTATTTTTTATTTATTTATAGCCTTTATTCAGAGTATTACAGTTTTTTATAATTAATTTTAATAACATCTAAGTATTTTGGTTGTGCTCCTCAGCAAAGGCCTTCTCCAAACTCTTCCACTTCTCTCTCTCTCTAGCTGTTCCCATCCAGTTTCTCCCTGTCATCTTTACCCTCCGCCCATCTCTTCAGTGGCTTTCCTTTCCCTCTTTTCCCCTACTCTTAAGGTCCTGAAAATATTTCAAAACATAATACTTACATTATTCTGGTAGGTACTTAATTCATTAAATGTGAGGCAACCGCTTGAGGCTGGACAACAATGAAAAATCTATTGTGTCTAATTTCGACTGGCTTGATGGGTAATCTAAAAAATTATGTGTTGAAATATTGGTTCTTAACTCTCATTATGTAATTACTGAAATTTTTTAATATAAAAACAGCCAGCAGTCTAAAAAAATGTTACATCATTGGTAACATCTAGTACTACTCATAATATTTGTTATCAAACAGTCTTTGATTGTTCCCAAGAGGAACTGATTGGAAAAATACTGAGTATCTATTATATTGTCATTTGTTTTTGATGTTCATAATTTAGACACTATTATAGAAATAAATTGATATGCTTCATCATATAATTTCAGGTATCACATGGAATGACGATACCCTCTTTGAGTACCTCGAGAACCCCAAGAAATACATCCCCGGAACCAAAATGGTGTTTGCTGGCTTGAAGAAGCCCAATGAGCGTGCAGACCTCATCGCTTACTTAAAAGAGGCCACTAAGTAAAACATTTTAGGAAATATTTAATGAAGTAGGAAGCATTTTCCATAATATTTCTGGGATTTCCTTCCTATTTTTAGCCCAATCAGTATCATCAACATGCATATTGCAGTTAAAAGTTGCAAGATGCTTAGTAAATTATTCAAAACCATGTCATAATTATAGTAGTACTGTGAGTACAAGTATTGTGTGAGACAGATGTTACTATTGCCCAGATTCTAGATCACCAGGCAGTGAAATTGATGTTATTAAATTATTAACAGAAAGTCACTCATAGCTTTTCATTTGTGATATTATTATACTGTCTTCACTTTAATTTATTTTATTTATTACCAAATGTTCGATGATGTTACCAATTAAGTAGACATTATTTAAAATATTTAAATTTAATAAAGAATGTTAAGTTCTAATTTTTTTGTCACGTTTGATAACTTCGGCCTCGCTACAATACCTTATGATTACGTACGCACGACAGCACGCTAGGTTAAACAGTTGAACTACGAAAACAGCTCTTATTACGTACGGCATAAAGGCGGTATCAAGGTCAACATGTATAGTCTGATGTGCTGCTGACTGTACATACGTACGTAATAATATCTTATCGTGAAATCTAATTGATCAATGACCTAATCTCGTGTAATTTAGCTGTTATCTATGTTCCACATTGCAGATAATCATTGTCATGAGTTACTTTTCAAAAATTTTTGCTCACAAATAACATTTTAGCTCACTAAAAGATGGAACACACTATCATTAAAGAGTAGAGTTTCACTATAATCTGCGCGCGATTAGAATGGGATGGAACCTTGACAAAGTAAATAAAAAATTGAGTAATTAGTTTTTTTTTTATTTAATTCAACTACTAGTTTACTTGAAGTTGCTGCAGCAAAAGTTCCCTTACCTCGGATGCGTGACACCGTGTTTTTGGTTATCCCCGTGGGCTGGCCGGCGTACCGTGCGCGTCTCAGTTTGACAAGGTTCCATCCCATTCTCATTGCGCGCGGATTATAACACCATCACGCTGTGCTGCATAGATCTGTCTTCTGTAAGTTTTAAAATCCATTTTAGCTCAAAGTGGCCACTTGGCAATTATGGATTTTAAAACTTACAGAATTAATGATAACTGTTGAAGAGTTATTCAAAAAATATTAGTGACAATATAAGAGATTATTACATAAGCTATTTTTTAAATATTGACTTGGTTTACGAGTAATAAAAATAAATGTAGTGGCGGCGCTAGTTTCACTACCACCGCTCCTTAAGGAAGAGGATAAGAACACAGGCTTAATAAGAACACATAGCTAATCGTGGGTATTTTTCCGAATATTCGTGTATTTCAGTGCTCCCATGTGGCACCACTGATAGTTCGAAGGCACTGGATGTTTGATTTAGCGCCAGTAACCCACAGCTAGATACCATAAAGCCATATAGGCTTTAGAGATTGCCCGCTATTAAATCGAAAACCGTATTTAACACAGTATATATAGTTTTTTTTAAAAACTTATATACAGCGTGAAATTTTAATCATTTGGTTCCCGCCCCGTGGGGTGGTTCCACTCATGATTACAAGCAACTTTTACTATGCAGTTGTTCCATACAAAAGTGCAGTACCTACTCGACCTTAATGTACCTATAGAACAGCTTTTTTTTTTGCAAGGAGGAGAGTTGGCCCCATATAGCACACCCCGGGCACTTCATACAAGCGCCGCGTTTCAACTACCTCTATTACACAGACGCTACACCATTGTGCAAAAACACGCGCAACTGTGTGCGTGAAGTCTAGGGCTATTAAATGAGCATACGATCTTGCGCGGTGGGGTGAGGTAATTGATTGTGGTGCGGGGCGGAGAGTTTTCTTTCTTTCTGTACGGTAGTACTTATTTATATCTATTCTGTGCCCATTATAAAAGTTGCTTGTAATTATGAGTGGAACCACGGAACCACCACCCACGGCGGGAACCAAATGATTAAAATTTCAGCGTGTAGTACTTATACTATGTATTTAACGTAAGCTGTTTGCGGCAGTTTATCAGCTCCAAGGTTAACCGATGGGCAGTCACCTTTTCTCATTATAAAAGTAATGTTATGAGATTTGGTAGCACTGAACTCGCTTTGATCCGCCATTTCTTCAGCCATGCTGTGGTAACTGGTGTCATCTAATTGCTCTTGGTACTTGTGCACTTTGGTGGTAAGTCAGGGTCAGAACTACAGGAAAGGAAGGCAGCATCACCCGCAAATGTAGCAACACTTAGGCGTAGAACGTTGTCTATGTAAAAAATACGGCGCGCCATATTTGTTTATATGACGGCACCGTCATCCTAGGAAACCCTAGCTTTAACCTTTGGAGATTGTGGTAGGTCGCATGTGAAGCTGTTATAGATAGAGTATCGGGCCAAGTATCGATCCCTGCGGGACACCAGCGTCCAGCACGGACATTTTTTTATCAATATTATTTGTTTCTCTTTTGGTAATTGTAAAACATAGGATACATTTTGACCTGAGTGGTGCAGTGGTCAACATGCCGCCTACCACGCAAGAGGTACCGGGTTCGATTCCCGGCCGGGCAGAAATTGAAATGATGAATTTTAATTTCTGTGACGGGTCTGGGTGTTACTATGTATAATAAGTATATATTTAAAAAGTATATAAATAGTATATCAGTTGTCTTGCACCCATATTACAAGCTTTGCTTAGTTTGGGGCTAGGTGGCGCTGTGTGAAATTGTCCAAGCATTTATTTATTTATTTTATCCGGTCAATCGTTCCCCAAGGTCAAGGTATGAAGTCGTGGGCGGGCCGCTATACATGGATAAAAAAGCTTTAGATAGACATTCGGTTGCTACAATTCTGACTACTACACTTGTACTATTATGTATTCTGTGCTAGGTTAGGTACTACTAAACTACATTGACAGGACTAAACTTAATTTTAGCATCCTGTTCTTGTCTTTTCGATACCAAAAGAGAAGGATGGAAAACTAAATTTACTGTCAATTTAGATAAGTCGTTGCCAACCGAATCGACACCAATGTCGATTCAAACCCCCTTTTTATATACTATATCTATGATTCAAACATTGTCTTGTCTTGAGTGTGACATTAGCCACTCGCCTCTCCCACCTCTGTCTTGTCTCGCTCGATGTTCCGTTTAACGTCACCGTCGTCGGTACACTTTCCATAATTATTATTTAACATTGGCAACATTGGTTATAAATACTGTGGTGATCGACTGATGACTTAGCGGTTGGTCTGCTGGAATGTACCCATTGTCAATGTTGACACAATAGGTGCATTCCCGGTAATGTGCCGGACTACAGCTGGGCCACAAAAAAAAAAGTTGGAAATCTGACTTTTTGACTATGCCATGATGAAGTCGATAATTTGTCGGAATTTGTCGCCAAAAACCAGAATTTGTCGGCCTTGCGTTTAGGAGATACGTCGAGATCTGTGTGGCCCAGCCGTAGAGACGCCTCAGATCTCGAAAACGGAAGGTCGTAGCGAAAATCTGATTACTCGTATGTGTAGCCGGTAATTTGTCGGAATTTGTCGCCAAAAACCAGAGTTTGTCGGTCTTCCGTTTTCGAGATCTGTGTGGCCCAGCCGTAGAGACGTCTCTACGGCTGGGCCACACAGATCTCGAAAATGGAAGGTCGTAGCGAAAATCTGATTACTCGTATGTGTAGCCGGTAATTTGTCGGAATTTGTCGCCAAAAACCAGAATTTGTCGGCCTTGCGTTTAGGAGATATGTGAGGATACGCTGTGGAAACCTTTCTACCTAGATCTTGAGAACGGAAGGTCGTAGCGAAAATCTGATTACTCGTATGTGTAGCCGGTAATTTGTCGGAATTTGTCGCCAAAAACCAGAATTTGTCGGTCTTGCGTTTAGAAGATACGTGTGGCGCAGCTGTAGAGACGTCTCTACAGCTGGGCCACACAGATCTCGAAAACGGAAGGTCGTAGCGAAAATCTGATTAGTCTCAGGTGTAGTCGGTAATTTGTCGGATTTTGTCGCCAAAAACCAGAGTTTGTCGGTCTTGCGTTTAGGAGATATGTGAGGATACGTTGTGGAGACCTTTCTGCCTGGATCTCGAGAACGGAAGGTCGTAGCACAGTACATATATAAGTTTTTCAACCAGTATAGGAGCTCCATAGAAACGGTCGAATTTGACGGCTGACGTCACTCTAAGAGCTCTAAGCCCCTTTAATATACTATATCTATGGCTCTAAGCAAAGTTCGCAGTACTTTAGTCGGGGTTGTCACATCGCGTGGATTAGTTCACCGAGACTATTGTTACTTACTTTTATTGATTCGCTAAAATGATTCTTCAGAGTAAACGATATTGTGCTGTCTATAAAATATACAGTAACGTTCAAATTATGAGCTCGGCATATAACCAACTGGATATTCCCGAAAAAAAACACTATTTTATGTTTCTGGTTATCTTTTGAAAAAATGTGCCGAACGTCACAACAATTGTTTAATTTTAAAATCTTATGTAAAACCGGATGAAACTATCCAAAACGGTTCTGAAAGTCATTACCTGAGGTACAGGGACTATAGCAAACATGTAGACATAAGATACCTGGTTGTACCATCGGCTGATTTTGTTCAATATGTTGAAAAAATGGATCAAATTTTTCGCCGTTGTTTCCAAAGCAAACATATAAATTGCAAAATATCCAAATTAATTTACGAAGAAATTAACAGAATAAGTTTTATACAGCCATGTCCTTGTTTCCCCATTATCTACTTAAAAACCGACTTCAATAATATTCGTAGGTAATAATAAAAATACGTCTATTGAAGTCGGGTGGGGCTGGGGCTGGAGTACAGAATCCTTTTTTTTTATTCTAAAAGCCCCACCCGACTTCAATAGACGAACGACGTACTGCTTCCCGGAAACATCGTTCGCTTTAGTGTAAATACCTACTATTCGACGAGACGGCCGGAGAATGCCAACCCTAGCGATCCGACGGGGTGCAATGACAAAAGGGCCTAAGTGACGTTAGCTCTTCTACTGTTTGAAAAACTTATATATGTACTGTGGTCGTAGCGATAATCTGATAACTCCTATGTGTAGTCGGTAGTTTGATCAAGTTTGTCGCCAAATACCAGAGCTTAATCGCCTTACATTTATGAGATAAATGTGATTTGAGTGTACCTTCGCGAATGTACATTCGCGTACAACTGTGTTTTAAATAATTATACTACTTTAATGAATGCATGCATGCATGCTACCTCAGCTTCATGATGTTTTATTTCTTACAATATGCGGCCGCCCTTAATTAGCTTTAACGGTCACCCATCCGACACCTGACCGGACCGAGTGTTGCTTATAAAACGTTACCAGCAACACGTGGTTGTTGCATACAAAAGTAGTCAAGTGTTGCCAATGTTAATATTTGAAGGCAAATAATATAAGGATAGGTAATAACACTAAATGACGAAAAAAGTGGCTCCCCCATTAATTTAGTTTCTTGACAAATTTAAAGACTTGACAAATTTAAAATATTTTTCTTTCAATTAATTTTATTACAATATATTAAAACCTCGATTAGGTACATTAGCTACTGGAAACCAAGGGTTGTGTTTGGTGCTAAAGCCGCGTTGGAGTTTTGAAGGGCAATAGAAAATTATATCAGGGGGCTTACCATCAGCAAATAAGAAACCGTTCAGTTTTGAATTTAATTAAAGGTTTTTAATATATTGTAATAAAATTAATTGAAAGAAAAATATTTTAAATTTGTCAAGTCTTTAAATTTGTCAAGAAACTAAATTAATGGGGGAGCCACTTTTTTCGTCATTTAAATTATACTTACTTAAGTACAAATTTAACAATATTTCCAGATTTCCTGTAAATCCATAGTGATTAACTGAGTTAAACTGGATAATTTTTTTTTAAATTTGAGATTTTTGCATTCACAATGCTATTTTTATACCCGTCTGAGTATTGATCCGGTGCGAGTCGTATTTTTTCTAGTATATTATTTAGTATTGGATAAAAATAATTAGGCTGGGAGCCTCAAAAGAGACCTTATGAAATTATTTAGATACAATTGTTCTCTTCAGAGGATAATAATGACACCTAAACGTTTCATTGAAGTCATACTACTACTTTATTACAATGATTAAATCTTGTTTGTGTTTTATTTATCAGAACTATACATTATGGTTATCGACAACCCAAAATGGACTTGAGCGCATCTCTAAAATTCACGCACACGTTTATAAATTTACAAACACTAGCTCATGTCACTTTTGGTGTCGCACGTAGTGATTATTTCCTCTGTGGGTGTCGCCGCCAAGCGAACTCTGTCCGTCTATTCGAGTGGAATATTAAGTTTATGGCTCCGAAGCATAATCACTGTGAGCGTTCTACCAAAAGTGACTCTAGTTTGTATTGTTTACCTCAGGTGCATTTAAATGAATATTTGAAAATTCTTCAAGACATACCGATGTCACGCTCGTGAACGCGCTCACCGGAGCGCGTTCACGAGCGTGCCGAATCATTGATAGTCACAAACAACTGTCATAAGCGCGATATCTGAATCGGCGGCGGGCTGATTATCTAAATAGAAACTATTTAGCAAACGCTATCATTTGACATACATTGCTACTTTTCTTTGGTGTTTTTTACCCCAAAAAGAAGTAGCAATGTATCCCATTCATTCATCTGTCAACTAAAGCTGGAAACAAACTATATCGGACGCGGCTTACAGCCGCGACTGCACAGTTAAAAACATCCAGTGCACCAGATTGCTATCTGACGTCCGATGACGTCCGCGACTTACGTCCGATAGTTTGAACACCTCAGTGTATTTTCATAGTCCCAGATACCTATCAGTCGCGGCAGTAAGCCGCGTCCATCAGCCGCATCCGATAATTTGTTTCCACCTTGAGATCGGTCGCTAGGTGGTTTCAGGGGGCTTACCATCAGCAAATAAGAAACCGTTCAGTTCAAAAGCAGGCCTTAAGCAGGACTGATTAAGGCCAGCTTTCATACAAACCGTTGAGGTCATAGTACGAAAAAGTAAGGCCGTTCAATATAAGTCTTGCTATAAGAGCTCATAGTAAGGCCCCAGATTAGATAATCAGCCCGCGGTACGCTTGTTATCGTGGTCAACGATGAAATTGATTTTAATCAATTTAGTCTGAATCGGAATGCACCCAGAGTCTGTCATGTTCATGTGTCAATCTGTCATCTTCATCTGTGTCACTGTCACTCATCATCAGACAGTAGAGTGAGAGAATTACGATGGAGTAAAAATTATGTTAATTATTATTGCATTTATTTATTACCAAGTGAAGTCCATCTGTTGTTGTGCTTTATAAACTATTTACCTGACTTTAAATCAAAGTGTCCAAGCATAAAAACAAGGTTTAAAGAATCGGGAAATAAATTTTCGACTTGACCAAAAGGGCGCTCTATTCGTATGAAACCAGTTGATCTATTTTGGTAAGTAAGTCTTCATTTGCTATCCTGGCTGAACATATTTCAAAAATACTTTCCTGTGTAAAATAAACTGGGTTTAAGAAATTTCTTGGTGCCCAAACTGGGTTTAAGAAATGTCTTGGTGCACTGCATTTAGTCACAACTTATTCACCTCTTTTAGCTCTAAGGTGTTTTTCTGGGAGTCACATTTATAAGCCTTTAATTCTTAATTTCGTTTTGATATCATCATGAAGCTTTTATTACGGTTCATCAATATATTTCACTCAATTAGTTTATGTATGTCCAATATTTTATATATTTTTTCTTTGCTGTTTGTGAGTTTCGTTCATCACACTTATTTGTATTTTTATTGTTCTGTTGTTTTTCTTATTTATCAGATCAAAACCGGATCAAGTGTATCTTATTCAAGGAATGTTATCACTTGTTATGTGTTGAAATGGCCAAAGCATCTGTTGTACTGAGCTTCCATGAAATTTTACTACATCGGTCAGATGTAGAACTTTTGGACGGGCCATATTGGCTGAATGATTCAATAATATCATTTTATTTTGAATACCTAGAAAGAGTGATGTTTAGTGATGCAGATGAATTATTATTTATTTCTCCTGAAGTGACTCAGTGTATAAAAATGGTTGAGACTGAAGAAATAAAAACCTTTTTAGAACCGCTTGATATTAAAAGAAAGAAATTTGTGTTCTTTGCCCTGAATGACAACGATTCTCCAGACACAGCTGGGGGCTCACATTGGAGTCTTCTTGTTTATTCAAAGCCAGAAAGTTGTTTCTATCATTTGGATTCATCATCAGGAAGCAATCACAATGTCGCTTGGGAATTTGCTAGTCATTTGATTTCATATTTCACAAGAGGAGGTAAGATTGATAGAACTACTTAAGTATCATATATTATCATTGCCTTACACTAGTAGTTATGTACAACTGTACTCCTTTGATAACCAAATATTGTCATTTGTTTTTATTTCACAGGCTCCATTAACTTTGTGGATAAAGAATGTTTGCAGCAGAGCAACGGATATGACTGTGGTGTCCATGTGATTTGTAATACTGAAAGATTAGCAGAGTGGGCTCATAAATATAGACAAATAGACACATGTGATATGCTAGTCAAAATCAATCCAAGTGTGAAAAGGAAAGAATTAATTAATATTATTCATAATTTATCTACTTCAGGATAAACATTGTTTGATGTAGATTGCATTATGTAGAATTACAAGCAATCATATTTAATACTTCCTTATTTTGTTGCTTTCATCTGTTGTGGGTTTATATTTTTTTTTTAATTCAAATAAAATTTCTTAATAACCTAAGTAGTTTTGTTTATCTTTTAATAACTTTTGTTAGATTTACACTTGGTAGTTAAAAGTATCACAATAGAAGTAAGAATCATTATCATTATTGAGGATGTAATCTGCAAGCAATGAATCCTGTTATTGCATCCATCACACACCCTGCTTATGACTAATTAAATTATTACTTATCTGCTCTAATTTTTCTGGTGGAGATTATAAGCTCTACTAAGCCCAATAGGCACATAATAAATAATAACATAAGTGAGAAACAATATAATTATTATTATAATCTGTTGTGTTAGACACAAAGCATTAACATTGCACACTTGCTTGTAATGTTTAATAACATAGTTTTGTTTTGATACACATCCTATAATAAATATTCTTGACCACAAAGCACATTTTGCAAATTTTAACATAGATTGCATTTATGAAATGAAAGGTTTGTTATTATATAAATGAGATATTTATTTTAAAAATAAAATTATAAAAATATTAAGAAAAAATTTGTAGCAAATAACTTGGTCTACTCACTATATCACTTGATTTAATATACTTAATTAAACCTAGTCATAGAAATAAATTACGATTTTTGTGGTTCTACCCAACCTCCAAACGCTCTGTCCAATTCCTCGGCGACAGCTAGACACAGTCTATCATTATTGTGGTTAGACACGACTTGTAGTCCTATCGGTAGTCCTTCACGACCTAATCCTAAAGGTATCGTAGTGGCGGGCAACCCGAGACAATTAATAATACCTGTATATGAAAAATTAAATGCTTTGGCCAAGGGTTCGTTGTGGTAAGGAGCCGGGGTTGGATGCGTTGGGTATAAGAAAACCCCGTTTTCTCCCAACATATCTGTGAAAGCTTTTTCCAAGTTATCTCGAATTTTAAGGTAATAGTTATACCTTTCACTGCCCAATTGTGGCCCGCTCCGATCAGTTAAAGCCGTCACGAGACCAATAAGCGTGTTTCCGGAACATCCAATCATGTTTTTAAAAAGCTCTACTAATATAGATCCTACTCCCTTTTTGTTCATGATGCGTTCTTCAAAGCTTGTTTTTTCTTTCATCGTGGTCATCCAAATCGGCATTGATTTCTTGAGCCTCTCGATTTTCTTTTCTTTCGCATCAATGTTGTGTTGTACTTTGAAGAACTCTACAACTTTTTTCATTGCCGTTTTGATATCAGGGTCGACGGGATCTACCAAGGGCGCCTCGTTACTAAACTGGTAGTAAACTTTGAGTTTGCTTATATCCACCGGTTGGTCAAATTTTAGTTTGGCGATATTTTCTCCAGCCATAATACTCAAGAGAGGTTTCATGTCAACTGCGTGTCGTGTCATCGGACCAACACCTGTAAAACAAAGGACATAAGTTAAAGTTTCAAAAGAAGTCCGGCTATTGCTCTTCGTATAGTAAGTACCTACCTACCATCTGTGAGACTGTGAACCCTTTTCTTACTGTGGTGTGTGGGTGGACTAAAATAAATTCCAGGGCTTCATACTTTTTTGCAAGCATTTTAAATTGGTAATTTGGCACGCACTTCATGTAAACGCTTTTTTCTTCTTATCGTATGAGGAATAGTGGCCACATCTGGTGTTAGAGTTTATCAAGCCGCCTGTAAGGCCTCTAACTTGGCTTAACGACTGTTATCTGATGACAGCAGCCGGGAGCGACGGTTTAACGAGCCCTCCGAAGCACGGAAGCGCTCAGTTGTAATGCCACTTAACGCTCACCCATCCGACACCTGGGCGGACCGAGCGTTGCTTAACAAACGTGATCGAGTACGATCAGTCTGTCAAGCTCCGCCATGCGCGCTTCGAAAAGCTTTTTAAATACAGTAAATAGATAGAAATTATGTTGGCTGATTATAATTTTCACCTACCTAAAAATGAGTTCAGGAGATCTGATTGCGGTGACGGATACTGTCCATCGTTGGATACAATGAATCTCGTGGGTTTATGTCCGAAGATTCCATTGAAGAAAGCTGGCATGCGGATGGACCCTCCAATATCAGAACCTGTAAATAAGTAAACAACAATTATATCGCACTAATCTAGGATAATGAACCCGCTCTGCTAGGGTCGACAATGAAATACATTAGATACTTAATACCTATGTATGTAAAGCTAGTTGGACTCTCGTTACTTCGATCTCCCCGTGGGAATTTGGTTATAAATGTTATACTTAATCGTCTATATTCTCACCAAGCCTCGATCTATCTCTTCAAATCAAACACAACAAACAAAGAGACAGGCATTTATTTAGACTACATACAAAAATACCCTTACCAACTCCAAAAATACTTCCAGCTGCAGCTTGGATAGCCCCTTCTCCTCCCGAAGAGCCTCCTACGATTCTGGTAGTGTTATAAGGGTTCTTAGTTCTTCCATAGATGTGGTTGTGGGTTTCCCACCTGGAAAAGTTGCGAAAACAAAAATTAGACAGTTTCAAATAATATAAGCACAAAATATAAATTTATTATCCACGGTTGCATGGGTGGCAACTCGCAATTATCTTCTCGGTACTAACAGCTGAAGGCCATAACATTAAATAACTTTATTTAAACCAACACATTTTGTAAAAAAAACACCGAAAACAGGTTGTCCTATTCATCGACATGCGCATCTTTATGATTGGTCTTTGTAGGTACCTAGGTATTGTTATTATATTCTCATAAGTTATGAATTTATTTAATGTCTACATTTCATAATTATGCAGATCAGTATAATAATGACGTTTTCTTTGTGATATGCATATAATATACTAGGTACTTCATATCACAAAGTCTGTGTTTGACGTTATCTTACATGAGTCTGACTGAATTAATGTAGGTAGGTAGTTTGATTGCTTTTAATAATCACGACAAGCTGCATGCGATGCGACTCAATGCGTGCGACACGTCAGCCATATTTGATCAATTATCGTTTTATAGTTACAATGATGTGATGCTGATGCAAAACTCACCACATGCAAAGTTCTGGGACGTTGGTAAGACCGATTATGATAGCGCCTTTATCTTTTAGCAATCTGATGACGTCGGCATCTTTATCCGCAACCACATCTTTTCTTAACACCACCCCAGAAGTGTGATGAAGACCTGGAAATATAATTACAGAATTATAATTTTGATTCAAAACAGAGTGACGTTCATTATCTAAGTTAAGTCTTTCTCCGTTTATCAGAATTCATTTTCACTGAGTTAGTGAAGCGAAACAAAATCATTAAAGTTACTTTATAGCTGCTTGCTTATCAAACGAATCATAAAATACCTGCAATGTCGAAGCCTATAATAGAGAAGATTTTCCTTCAGTCAAAATTATTTGTAAAATAAAACACGTAGAAATACCTGTCTTTGGCTATTGATATAATCATATAGTACCGTGGCAAATTCAATATGGGCTAGTTTTTTTTCATGTTTTCCATACTTGTTTAGTGCATTAAGTCTGGGAAAACTTAAGCCTTGTAGTTTCTAGAGCGCGTAATCTTACCTTTCACGGCCATGCAATCTTTAGTAGTGAAAGGGACGCCCAAGAAAGGTTTTTCCTTTTCGAGTTCTTGAGACGACGCAGAGCCGCCTAAAATGAGCTCGTCCGCCTCACGCGCTTCTTTCAGAGCCAATTCAAAGCGATCCTCGACGAAACAATTAAGGGCAGAGTTCACATCTTTTATGCGCCTTATGCAGGTCTCGAGCACTTCCACGCTTGTTATCTGTGAACAGAAAGGATGTAGTTTCATAAGGATAATGAACGAGTTCACAGCTGACTGAGACAATTTCTGATGTTACTACTAAAAATATCAATTAGGTAGGACACCTAATTCTTAAAAGTAGCTACGAGGCATAGAAAATAGGCAGGTGGTTGCGTCGTCAATATTGTCACTCATCCAAATCATCCAACTTGACTAAAGAAATTGAATTCTATTATGGATATCCATTTACCCATTGTGTATGATGTGCCCAGTGTCTATGAATAGTATGTATTGTATTTATTAAAGTAACCATTATTCATACCTACTGTCACTTTTTACCTAAGAAACTACCTATTTCCAGTGTTAGTTTCATTGTGCCTACACTCATATTATTATCGATTCTGTGTGAATGGAAGTTGGCATCGCATTACTGACTCATAGCTTCATAAAACTTACCATTTACTCTTTGTGTGTCTATTAGGTCATCTAAACGACGAACATGCTTTACTACTTGTGACCAGTCTGCTGGCGCCAGGGCCATTATATCGTATGCGCCCGCTGCTACTTTATGTATTCTGTACTGAGTAGGTACTCAAGCTTGACAATCGTATTTCGTAATTTTATTTATCTAATTTAGTTATTTTTGTACAACATGCTATGTTTGCGGAGAGAAATTAGTTTTCAATAATCACCAAATTCCACACTCATGACATGCATGACATCGCGTTAAGAGTTATGGATGGTTATGGACATTCTTTACTTTGTGGTTATGATAAAGGTCTCTGAGTTGAGTATCTCCAAGAATCTTATATTAATGTAGTATCTCCTATCTAGTATCTCCTTTGAAATGGATGGAGTGATATAAGGACAAACGTGCGTTACAAAATTTCGTAAATGAAAATAAAACTATTCACACAAATACAAGAAGCGAATTCTATGAAAACGGAAGCAAAAAGCCAAGTAAAGATCGATTTAAAACTTACTGAAAACCTCTGTTTTATTTTAGACATAACAAGGTTCCACGAGACGAAATTGAGTTATTAATAATTAAAATTATACAATACTTAAATTATCGTCCCCTCGAACGGCCATCAAAAGTCAAGACCGGTCGGTGGCCTTGTAATAAAGTCAAAGTCACACAGTGAATCATCAATACTTATACAGAACCAATGAAGTAATAAGTACTTAGGTGCCTAGCTGCCTAGGTAGATTAGTGATAAGATTATGTAGGCAAATGATATTAACACTTATCTAACTATGGTTTTGTTACAGTGTGCGGTATTGTAACATTCCGCAAACTTTTTATCCCAAAGTTCCCATAGGAACTGGAAATTCAAAAAGAATGATTTAGCTAGTTTCAAATAAAAATCGATGCATCGCTTAAAAACTTACCGACCGAAAAGCTGTCGTTCGAATCCCAGGAAGGGCACGTAAGTACGTCTAGTGAATTTTTTATACCCGAGTTAGGATCCCAACTGTATGGTTCTTTTTTTTACCCTCGAAATGTCAATAAGGACAGTATACAATGTATTATAAAATAATCCCTAATGCCGAATATTATGGTAGATACTAGATAGGGACCATCAAACTGAACAACTTTTACAATGAGACCAACTCTGGAATCGCGAAAAAAAATCAGCTGTTCATATAAAAATTAATAACAAAAATATCAAAATGTATGAAACAGCCTTTTTTTCGCTAAATTGCAGATCCTGGAAACGGCAGATTCTTCGACAGCTATATTATTGTACAGTCAGTCAACAAAAACAAAAGTTTTTTGACATAGTTTTTTTTTGTAACATTGTTTTTGACCAGAATTTATTTTAATATTAATAACGTTTTAACGTTTATATTGGTGGTGGTTAATCTTCTCCATATTTATGAGATCCCTTTGGTGACGTATTGCTTTATGAAAAAAAAAGTTTACAATTTTCTTTGTCATTTTTTATGTCAAGGGCATAATGCTTAGAGCATTCAACCAAGTTAAATGCTCAAAGGCATAATGAGTCGGTGTGGCTACGGGTAAAAAAATCCCCGTGTGACGGTGTGGTAAGTTGATGTGAACACGGGTCGGTCTTATCGTGTGTCTTATTTCCGTTGCCATTTTTCTTGATAGAGCCTAAAAATAATAAAAAATAGCTTTAGAATTAGAATGTTGTTTGGGGCTGTACCGGGTCACTATCAGAATAGCCACATTGTAAAATGACAATATCGCCTAAACGTCTTGATATCAAAACGACGTAGCGACTAAGTAGGAAAACGTCTGGATCTTAAAATGTCGTAATTCAAAATACTCTAGTAGCAAATCGTCTGTATATTAAAAACTTCTGCCATTTACAGAATCTGCTGTTTACAGAATCTGCCGTTTCCAGAATCTACCATTTAGCGAAGAAAGGAGTAAAAGTAGTTAAGTTTGATGGTCCCTATCTACCATATTCGGCATTGGGGTTATTTTGTAACACGTTGTATAATTATATCATTAATGTCACTTCAAATTAGAACCAAGTGTGAACCGACCTTTACTGATTAATCATGCGAAAGGGATTTTAAGACTCTACTTCATTTATTTTTAAATGAAAACAACTAGGTAGGTAATTAAGTAACTAAGCAAGAACAATAAACACCTGACGTGTTTGGTTACCTATTGTTATTTCCTTACTACACAGTATTTGTAAGTTGGGCGGGCATGACAATGACATCAAACTGACAGCATAATAAAATTAAAATGTTGTGTTCAACTAATAGCAAAACAGCTAAGAAAATCGTGTACCTGTAGTGTGTAGGTATGTCACTTTTAAAAATTGCTTATCATTTTCATAAAACTATCAGGCTTTAAGGTACCTACAAGTAAATGCGAAAGGGTTTTTCCATTCCATGCCTGACGAAGAACACTAGGCAAACAACATAGATTTTTTATTTTATTTTAGGCATGGAAAAACACGGACAGCAAAAACATTGTTGTTATCAACAAAACCACATCCGACCTCCAAAAACCAGACCATGAAATAGAAATAAAAAGTTTAGTGTGTATGAAACCCGCGCAGAAGATCATACCCACAGGTTCCTTCATAACACCGACACAACAACTGCTTGCTTATAAATAAATGTTACGTTCATTGTAAACATTGCCAGTTAGGTATGCCAATGTTTAACTTACATATTTTTAGATCCTAATACGGTTGTCGGTTAGGTATAAAAGATGCTTGTTGTCATAAATAAAAGAATTTGCAAGGCACTTATTTGAAAATCTCAGTAGAAAAACCCGCCTGCATCAAAAGACAAGTCAACTGAAAAGATGGAACCAAAATCAAATATTACAGGGAAACTTAAACATTGATGGTATATTTGATACCCATATTGCAGTAGTAAGTTTCTTTTCACTTCAAATACCTAGCACCTAAAACCTCACAACCTCGTTGGTTTCTTCATAACGTCACTTATCTAAAAACACATGGGCTATCAAGAAAAATCTAACGCTATGCTAATACTTTTAGAAATACGTTTAGCCGTTTGAAAGGACCTATGAGTAATAAATAAACAATCATACAAGATACGCGCGAAAGACATTAACCCGTTCCTAGCAGTCGGGTAAAAAAATGCATGAAATAATAGGCGTTTTACGTTTTGTGCTGTAGGTATTATAATAGTGATAAACAATGTCCGTCATGCCTACGTACGTGTACGAGATAGCACGAGAACCTGCTATTATTACATAAATATGAATCATAGGATTATTAATTAACTTAATTAGTTTTTTAATTAAATAATTAACTAGGTAGGTAGGAGGTGTTGATTATATTTTATGAATATTCCTTATTACTGATTTTTCACATAAAAACGTTTGTAACTAATTGCAGGTACCTATACCATACCACCTATAAGTATAGATAACTTTAATTTGTTTACATTTTCACCATTTAAAAAATATTACAAAGCATTTAAGTACCTAGGTAATACTTGGAACCTACATAACATAGTGTAAAATGTTTTGTTATTTAATGAAATTAATTAAATATCTATTGTTTTTTTTAGTAAGACATTTAAAACAAGAGTAAGGAATCATCTGTAATAACAGCCAAGTTACCTCTTTATTCCTAATTCTTCTTGCAACTTCAATAGCCGGCTGCTTCAGGATGTCGTCAGTTATAGGTGGAATTTTAACTCCTTCGGTGCCATAGTACAGGGTACACAATAATCTAACGACAGCCGCTATAGCCAGCCTCACTGCACTCAGCACTCTAAGCTTCACTGAAATCGGCGTGTTCTTTTCTACCGTACTCATGTTGAACACTTGACACAGATCGACACGATTCACCAAACACTTTTACGAAACATTAATAATAAACTTGCGACGCGTACAGTACTGCTCTAATAAAACTACGTACACTGTATGAATGAATGGCGGCTTGCCGGCCCGAATAATCAGTGAGTTGGTGGGGTACGTAATGTCTCGCTTCTCGCTTACTCCTGGCGACGCTCGGGCGACGGATGTGCTCGGACTTCGGTTCAGTCAGATTTGCCTTGCCGTCCGGTTTGTTGTTGGGTAGCAATAGCAACCTTGAATGTAGACGGCAGCGACGATAAACAATCATTAGAAGTTACTGCTGTTTAGGCAGCCGTTACGTGGTGTGTTCATTTCAAAAGGTTTTTTCATCATGTTTTTGAAATAGGTTAGGTAGGTACCTGATCGTGAAAAGATTATTTTACTTTATCATTGTTAATAGGTAGAAACTGTGGTTGCCGAAGGCTCTTTACCATAAATTTTACTTTCTTTTATGTTTTTTACATTATCATTCATCACGTTACGTCACCGTCGCGTTTAAATTATGTCATCATTACTTTTATTGACATTTTCCGCAAGGTCAATGACAATTAAATATAAGAGTTACCACACGAAAATATCGTTATCTGTTTAGGCTTTTAAGAGGATTGTCAAGCAAACGGTCTTCATACAAACGGCGATAACGTTTCCCACCCTCTAAATCTTAACCTACAGCAATGAATTTTTGGTATGTTTTTGAAATGCCTAAATACTAGGGCTGTACGTTTTGATTTTTTAAATATCTATAATAGATTTCGAAATATTTGCATTTTAGTGATTTCATACAAAACACAGAAGTGCCAATATTTTCAAATCTACAATGAATATTTAAAAAATCAAAACGTGCAGCCATAGTTTTTAGGCATTTCAAAAACATACCAAAAATTCATTGCTGTAGGTTAAGATTTAGAGGGTGGGAAACGTTATCGCCGTTTGTATGGAGACCGTTTGCTTGACAATCCTCTTAATGTAATTTTATACTTTGATAAAAGCTTAATCGATTGTCACGTTATGACTGGACTGTTATATTAATATATCAGCCCCCCTAGCATGACCACTGAAACGCGATATGATATAGCCATTTATCACGTTTTACTGTCAAAAGGCAATGGATTTTGACAGTTGAGTGTCGATAAACCGCTATATCACGCGATATACCTATATCGTGTTTTGTCGGTCATGCTAGGTCTACTGGTAAAAGACTAGCTACGATCTCTTAAAATTAAGCTAATGCATATTTTTAACTTTGATAAGTATTACGTCCACAAACATCCAACCCAGTTCAGCCAGTTCTTGTTGTTTTGAGATCCAAAAATTCATTCCGAATTCATTCTTTTATTTCAGAAGTCATGGCTGATTCAAAAGATGAACAGGTTGATTCTAGAAGATGCAGCCCGTTTCCAATTACCTTACCCACCGTCCTATGTACTCCTGAACCGTCTGATGAAGATGGAATGCTTTTAAAGACAAATTCATTCATATCATCAGAGTCGAAAATGTCTTTACCGTCAAATTTAGGCACTCCTACGTCTCCCCTAAAATTGTCTTCGCCTTTATCACTACCAGCTTCCCCATCACCTTTTATGAAGACTTCCCCTCAAACAGAAGCCAGAAGAAGTTCTGAGAGCCCTCAATTGCTTTCAACAAACCAAGCTAGTAAACTGAACAACGCCGGATCTGCAACTGGTAAGAATTTTCACTTTTTGTAATTCGAATTGTCTACTAGAAATAAAACACTTTTTACGGATTATATATTACTTACAGCGCGTATATTGGTATTACAATGTTATTATTTATATGCGTATATTGGTATGAATTCGAATTGTCTAGTCTAGGTAGGTACCTACCTACCCCATATTTTACAAGGACGTACCTACTGAATAGATACTAGGTATATTTTTTTTAAATATCGCAATCGCAACTCCGTTTATCGATAATAATTTCGGTACTGAGATAATCCAAAACTGTGACATTTCTAAGTAGGTAAGGTCAATGTGTGGAAGTCCGTCTGGGAGGCAAGTCCATCTAGAGGCCATAACTTCCATCTTTGAAGGACTAGGTTCTTATGCCTCAGTCGTTAAGAAAGTATTACGGAGCTAGTTTGAACTGAGAAACATAGATGTCGCTAACATCATTAGGTTGAAAGAAATCGGTCATCAGTTTTTTTTTCGCATTAAGTACTTGAAGTTGGAGTGTAACGTCTCTTCGAAAAAAATTAAAAAAAAAAAGAAAATCAATGGAGTTTTTGGAGTTTCTGTGATTACGAAAGTCATTTAGTGATCCATATACCTATTTCTGGTGATGAATTCATTAATATCGCTTGAATTTCATAATTATTACATGCAGAAAATACAAACCTTAAAATGTAAATAGTTGGGAAGTCCGTCTAGCATGCATAAGGAAAGTCCGTCATATGCCGGTCTTGCCTCGATTGCAGATATTGTCAACCTTTTCAGCTGCACGTATATTATGTCACTTTTGTCTGACTGTCATTTTTTTGTTTTATAGCTCAAAACGGCGGTACAAATGGGATAAATACTTATACAAAAAATACAACTAGGTTGACATATTAAAATACTAAAAAAATTTGACAGTTATGCAAAAAATATGGTTGAAAAATTTCTGACCTCTTAAATGATAATGAGGGAAGGTAATTGTTAATTTTGCAGTCTCTACCTATAATGTTCAATTTGAAATAAATATTTATGTTTTTACTTAGTATTTAATTTTACGGAAAAAACAATAGTTATAATTTTATTGAAAATGTTTGCAACCACTGTCACCAAAGTTATGCCGGACTTGCCTTAAAATAAAATAAAATGAATTATCATTGAAATCTAAACCGTAAGCACAATGACATAAAACACATATTTCAACGCCGGTTTGGCATCACTGCTAGAAACTGCTTTCATTCATATAGCCTCAGTAGTTATGGTTATCTTGGTACTAGACGGACTTACCTCAAACTGCATGGGAAGTCCGTCTACACGCCAAGTTTTAAAAAATATCATATAAATTTAAAGATTATTGCAATTAATATTATTTTTAGACCAATATAAGTAAACTAATACATTACTTATAATTTCCGATGACACAAGTCACTTTAGAAAGCGTATCTGGTTCAATAATGTCAGTTAAACTTAAATATTAGAAAAGTATGCCGGACTTCCACACCTTGACCTTACTTAACAAAATGTAATAATCAAAGAAAATCAACAAATATATTTGTTATTCTATTCTCGTATTTTCTTGCGTGCAGAGTTCCTAACTCGTAAATTTTGCAAAACTTTTGTAATACTGTTATGTAACGTAAATATACCTTCAACTAGAGACCTGGGATTAACTTTGTAATAGGTACGTGCGTGCGTACATTCTCAAATAAATGATATAAAATAAATGGTATGGTATACTTACCTGATAAAAAGTAATAGATCGATGATAGAATTGATACATTATAGATAATAGATTCGGACTAATTATTGCTGCTACGCTGATTTTACTGATAATTTTACAAGAAATTACAAAATGATAATTTTCTTATGATATTTACATCACACGCCTAAACTTCCTTCGCCTGAACTTATGCCATGACAAACTTTACCACGACATATTTAAGAGCCTTATAATAATGATCCGAAATATTTGCCTTTAGTGCCAGTTTAGAAGAATATGAGGTTTTAAGTTTCCTAAAAATACTTAACACGTTAGCTATGTGCGGTAAATTCTTTTGTTCCGGTGAGGTATAAAGTACCGACAATTCGTTCCAATTCCAACAGTTCTTTGAAGCTTTTTTTAACCATGTGTGTTCGTTTTCTATTGTCCCTTTCAACTCTACCTTTTCAACTCGTCTAAATAATTCAAACAGTTCTCTCTCTTTTCATAGAAACTAGCAACCGTGGAGAATAAAAACGGAGAGAAACGTAACGCGTATCTACGTAGGAAGAAAAGTTTCGTTAAACTTCTAAAAACTCACAATAAGAAATAGTGCTCATAGCTTTATCTGTGACTAATGTATAGATTGTTATGATGCAGAATGCCGATGCTGCATTGACGCAAAGCGCGACACAGTTCTGAGAAAGTTTAGTTATCGCGATTTGCTGTCTATACATATTATAGACATGCCTTTTATTAATGAATGTTGTTCTGTTTGTTCAGCCAACCTAAGAATGAAGCAAGGAAAAATTCAATGCAAGTATCTTTTACAAGTCGAAGTAACGAGTATGAACTTATATGACTTCGTTCTTATTATAATCAAATCACACACAGTATGGCTAGAGATATTTTCGTGAGTCACAGAATAATTTAAACATAAGAGAATAAAAAATAAAGCAATCTCATTTGCGATTGTTTCCTTTCTCTTATTTTGTATGTTTTCATCAAATATTATATCAAGACAGACGAATCCTCAAGGACATTCTAAAAATATACATTCAATTAAGTATCTATACATTTAATAAATGTTCTATGTTAAAAGACATTATTTTGAATTGAATGTAGACGACAGACTTCTCAAGACGAGTTAATTGACACCCATTTTGTTAGTTGCTTTTCTCTGTTCTAGGTAAATTAATTTCAATGGCACGAATGAAAAAAGACAAATTGAAGAATTCACTCAACTCAACTCCTAATAAATAACAGATTTATTTTTGATGATTACAAACCCCTGGTTTTCACGAAGAAACATGTTAAATACACGAAAACTTGAAGAATACCTACTTGTTGTAAACAAGTATTTGTTGTAAACATGTATTTCAACAGTCTCAAACATTGTTCTCGTTTACATTGTGTAAGAGTAAATAAAATGTTGTTTTGGGTGATTGAATTGGTAGGTAGATGTTTGAGAACGAATAAAATCTTATTTTTTTAGTCAGTAAGTATAACATAAAAATATTTATATTATGAAAATATATGGACTTCTTAATAATTATTTGTCTCTGAACAACAATTTTTAGGTGAAAGTCAATTATTTTTGCAAAAGATACTGTGATAATACTGATGATGGCCAATATTAATCGATTCAAAAGTGATATATTTTTTGAATTTTAGCTTTCACAATGTTATTTTTATATATTAAGTAACTTAATATAATTGAAAAAATACTCAGACGGCCCGTCTGAGCTGCTACGGGTGAGTCGATTTTTCTAGTATTTTTTCAATTATATTAAGTTACTAAATATATTTTTTTTTCACGATGATCAATAAATTGGCAAACTGGGACGCTATATATAGTGACCATGACCATCAGCCATTTTGTGCCATTTTGTGCATACTGGCCTTGCTTATGGGTGGATAAGGAGGATGGGCCATAACCCACCACGCAGGCCCAATGCGGATTGGTGGGTGTTAACGACTGCAAATGCAGCCGGGACCAACGGCTTAACGTGTCTTCCGATGCACGGAGGAGCTCAAGATAATATTTTCTTTGTCACCCATCCCATGACGGACCCTTGCGAAACTAAAGTTACTTAACTAACATCCGCAATCGCTGGGCCAGGCGCTATACCACTGCGCCACCGAGCTCCTCTCGATAGTATTCCTCTCTAATCTAATCAGAGAGAACATTGCGTGTCTTCCTTTCACGACTTGAACAAACAGCACGACGATTGTTCAAAAGCTAAGTAGCAAGCTAAAGATCAGTAATTTCTCACTCGCCGCCTGTAAGCATTTCGCAAGTTACATTTCTTATACAGATAGGCTCCATTCTAACTCTACACTCACTCCTAACTAAATAAAAATACAGCCATATTTGTATAGAAAGAAACAGTTTGGACCAAAACTCCTTGGAGTGGTTCCAAGTTTTCCCCCAAAAGAGACTGCGTAAGATATAGTTATCGATAAAATACAATGTCCATATATTTTTAGTGCAATTGGTTGTTATTCTAATTTGCTACGCCGTAATACGAGTCTCATGATAAAAGTAAATATCATTTAGTTTTATCTACGTGGTAACAGTTCACATCTTACAATAAATGCTAAATAACTAAATACGCAATGGAGAGAGCCATGCTCGGCGTTTCCCTGCGTGATCGAATCAGAAACGAAGAGATCCGCAAGAGAACTAAGTAACCGACATCGCTCGAAGGATTGCTCAGCTGAAGTGGCAATGGGCGGGACACATAGCGAGAAGAACCGATGGCCGTTGGGGCGGAAAGGTTCTGGAATGGCGACCACGCACCGGATGGCGCTCCGTGGGTAGGCCCCCGACAAGGTGGACCGACGATCTGGTGAAGGACGCGGGAAGCCGCTGGATGCGGGCAGCGCAGGACCGATCGTGGTGGAGATCCTTAGGGGAGGCCTATACCCAGCAGTGGGTGTCGTGCGGCTGATATGATGAACTAAATACGTGAGAGGACTAAGCTGAATAGTTAATTCTCAGACAACGATCACGATTTACGGGAATAATTAGGTGAGGTAGGTATTAATGTTGATACATCCTACCTAAAGCTAAAACTTCAAGAACACAACATAAATCAAAGAAGGTTATTGTAAATTACCAGACAAGTAAGGGAGATAGAACTAAAGGAACTTTACATAAAATGGCAATTCCTAGCAACTAAGCCCGTTCGTGTATTCAATTAAGGCTAATGGATTCGCTGTGGAGTTAATAGATGATGAACCACAATCGATTTTATAGAACCAATCTTTAGCTATGTATATTTAAACCATCGAGACAAATTTAAACCATTTAAACGGTATTGATCAATACTGAGTCGTAAGACGTAAGTTCAAAATTGTTGCAAACGAGCTTTAAGCAACTTCGTCTGCAAAGGATGGTTTTCCGAAGTTTTGCCATTTTGCTGTTGGAAATTGGAAATTCAGCATACGAGCAGTCTATTGGATATCGTATCTTCTGAACATCAGTATAGATAATTGTTTTCCTGAAATAGTTTATGTTTACGAAAATATGAAAAATGAGATACTTAATAAACTTTTCTTATCTGTAAACTTTCTGAAAAAAGAATTTGTTTACGAAATGGGAAATATTGTATGATTACTTTTTGTATTTTATATTGATATGCAAAGTTTTCAAATATTGCACGAATATTATTTCACAGGTACTTACAGGCTTACCTTATGAATGGTAAAAGGAATTTTACAATAAAATTGCCGCGTATGAATAAATGAATAAGAAAAAATAGACTAGGTATATGTAGTTAGTAGTAATATTTTTATAGTAGGTCGTCTTAAGTGGGTAAATTAACATCCTCCCTATATGCTCGTATATCCACATTCATAAATCTTTTATTATTCCGAAAGGGTCGCAAGCCCCTCGCGCGCTTCTAATCCATACACGTATAACGCTTTTGCCAGTGAATACCGAGTGACTTTTGCAAAAAGGCAAAGGTCTTTTTATAACGTTCTTACTTAGTATAATGGATTGTGGATTATGAGCCTTCGAAACGTATGCGTAATCGGTAAATATAGAAAGACTTTTTCTTAAATATCACGGTTAGTGGTAACTTAAAGAATACCGCTGCTGTTAATATAAATATTGAATAAAAATTGTAGCACAATAAGTAATTCATGAGATGAGTTTGCAATTATTTATTGTCGTGATGGAAATCAAATCAAGTTAATCCACAACTTTGTTTTTATTTGGAAAATCCAAGGAAGAAGTTGGCAAGTCCACGCAGATAAAGTCGCGGGCCGGTTGCTAATATTTTAATATTTATTCCATATTGCAAAGTAGTAAGTACCATAACCCTACTCTCCAAAACCTTATAAAAGACAAACATTTGCTACCCGAAAAGGTTAATAAAAAGTGAGCGGGGTGAGACTTACGAATACATTATAATACCTACCACCATAAACGAGATTTACGGCAAAAGCATTTGACAATATGGGATGAGTTACCTAAATACTTATTTGTAAAATTAAGCAGGTATAAATATGGTAAAATAAGGTCGTAAAGAGAAAGAAAGGGTCGATAAACAAAACACGTAAAAAGTTGTCAGGAAGGATAAAAGTTGTGCTTCTTTACAAAAAAATGAGAATATGACGAAATATCTCGAGCCTCACACATAAACTTAATATTTACGCTAGTATAAATAAGTTTAATGGCCTCACATTGCCGGAGAATATTGCCTTCGAAAAGCAAGTTTAAGCTTTTACTAATACTTTATCCTACGCTTCCAATAATGAAACGTTCACTTTTGTTGAAACGATATACAATTATCACTAATTCACGTTGAAATTTTAAAGTAAAAGTGTTAATTTTTAAATTTGAGATTTTTGCATTCACAATGCTATTTTTACACAATACTAATAAAACACACACAATACTAATAAACTAAAATAGCATTGTGAATGCAAAAATCTCAAATTTAAAAATTATATAGCTATTTCATCTTAATCGATTGCCAAATATCTGGAAAGATATTTCAATTGAATGTCGAGGTAATTCCTCACATTGGTGAAATAACGCTGGCTTGCAGCGTAAGAGTAGGATACCTATACTAGAAGAAATTCGACGATGTCACTGGTGACTCGGTAGCTCAGCGGTCAGAGCATTGGACCGGATATCCAAAGGTCGCGGGTTCGATTCCCGTCTGAGTATTGATCTAGTGCGAGTCGTATTTTTTCTAGTATATTATTTAGTATTGTGTAAAAATAGCATTGTGAATGCAAAATTCTCAAATTTAAAAATTATATAGCTATTTCATCTTAATCGATTGCCAAATATCTAGAAAGATATTTCAATTGAATGTCGAGGTAATTCCTCACATTGGTGAAATAACGCTGGCTTGCAGCGTAAGAGTAGGATATACTAGAAGAAATTCGACGATGTCACTGGTGACTCGGTAGCTCAGCGGTCAGAGCATTGGACCGGATATCCAAAGGTCGCGGGTTCGATTCCCGTCTGAGTATTGATCTAGTGCGAGTCGTATTTTTTCTAGTATTTTATTTAGTATTGTGTAAAAGTGTTAAGTCTAAAAATAATCTAGAAAATCATATAGCTAAGAACTTACCCAAGCACAGAATAACTAATAGTACAAGTACCCAAGACCTTTCGTGATCCAAGCAAAGCGAGTCCATCTGGGCGTCGAAAAGGCAAGGTTGTAATAAATGTTACATTTAAAATATAAATAGGTAATGCTCAAAAGAAAATAGGGGCCGCCATATGGTTTTCCATACAAACGAGCTAATTTCTGAAAAGTGTTTTTAATATAAATTCAATCTGCTTTTATTTGATTTGATATCGAAAGCTTTTATAGTCAACTTGCGGACTTTACTGTCGAATTTACTAGAGAAATTTATGTCACTATTTTAGTGTTTTCAAAGAATTTCTGCTACAAATCAGTAGGCAAATGTTACATACACATATTGCCTTTTAGATCCCCTTAGGTAACCGACTTAGCCATTAATGCCATAATATTTCCTAGCGAATAAAAACAGTAATTGCAATGCTTAAAAAATACTAAAATTAAAATTAACTGCATTGTAACTAAGAGTTGGTTATTGTCATCACGAACCAATTAACTTGAACAATGCGACGAGCTCACGTGAAGTAATTAAAACGAACACGTGAAAAGGGCATTTATTTTTTGTTGTCGTTAATTTAGTATCTTACATTGTTAAAGAAAACCTTATTTGAAAGGAATATGAAACGAGAGACTTTTCTCATAGGCACGGTAGTAATTAATACTCTAATTTACTTATGTAAGTGATAATAATATGTTTTAACCCTGTGAGATCATACGGCAAGCTCAAATATTTCATTTCTGTGTAATTTGTAGCTTTATCAAATCTCATAGTATTGAGAATTTTGTTACAGACAACAATAACGAATACTGGTGAAAAGCTTTTTCACGAAATTGGTTTTGTCAAAAACAAAATACGCAGTTTTATTGGTATAATATAAAAACATATTCATAGCTTCATAACTTATTAGAAATGGTTGAGTTATAAGGGTTTTGAAGGAAATACCAAGTTCAATGCAATATACGTGCTTTATCACGTACGACATAAGGTTCGCGTACGTCTCGATGACCTCATAATGACCCCCAAAATAACAGTGTTTTAGCTCATTTTAGCTCGTATAGCTCAGGTTTAAGAGATATCGAAAAAAAATATTTACAGTTAATCATGTGGTTGCATAAGCTTTCTGATAAGCCACTAAACAAAAATCGTTACTGATCCTCATTGTTGTTTATGCCAGTACGCATCCAGTTAAATATTCTTGGCATTTTAACTTTTATAACCACTTTCAACTTTCATTGAAATTGCAGTCACTACAGATATATCATTTTTATACAGTCTGTTTCTATCTTAAGTTATTGATTAATTCAAAAATAGAAAAATTTTACTTACCACTTACCTACCATAAGCTTTTTAAAATTCGATGTTTTAACATTTAACTTATAATAAAGTAGGCTATAAAGACTTAAAAAGTGTCAGTGATGTTTTTTATTAGTTTCAAAAAACGCTGCATTTTCAGTTCAGATACAACATTTAAATACTTAGATGAAAATATACAAAAATAAACGAGAAAATACAAAAATCGAAAAATGAAGACATTATCAATATTAAGTATTTTTCTCTATTAAAACTTACTGAGATCATAATAAACAAGTAAGGATAAAACTGAATAAAAGAAGATAAAATTTCTTATTTTTAACGGGGTAAAAATACTAACATTGTTGATGGATACAAGATACAATACAATCCCAACGGGAGTATTTTCAGTTTCAAGGGCAATATTGGCATCTCACGAATTTGCGATCTACATTATTTTATACATATGAGCTTGTATACTTCTACCAAAATTTACATTAACTATTTCTTTGTTCTTCGTTTCACTATACTTAAAAGAAAACGAAACCAATAAATCAAATAATAGTTTATATAAACATACTACTTATTACATTTAACTAATATTTGGTTACAGAATGGAATTGAATAATAATCCACACAGATCGGATTTTCATAAAGATTGCACTTATCACGAACATCTATCGAGAAAAAAACGCGCGTAAAAGTACCTACTTGGTAGGGTAATCAAAATTATCTATGAAAAATTTTATTTCGCGTTTCGGCGGTAGATGGCTTTGTACAAATTTTCCATACAAAATTACTCTATCGAATGTTTTTACGCGCAATATTTTTTTCGATACTGTTCGTGCTACGGGTACAGATAACAGAAAAAAGAAAAAAAAACGACCACACTTATTTTTCGGACAAAGAACGAAATCTGTAAATCCTTTGAAATTGCTGTTTCAAAGGATGACTGCGAGTGCTGACTTGAAATCACGAACTAGCGAAATAGTCACGAGCTTAGCGAGTGATTCTAATATAGACTAACTGAGCACAGTGAGTGATTTAAAAGCACGAACATGACAGCAAAAATTAACTTTTCACCTCTACCAGCAGCGAACTAAAATATACCAGCGAGAAAAGTATTTGGTATCTATGTTTATTTTCACGTGACTTTTCTTGTAGAATGCTAAATTCAGCATTAGGATAACTCTTTTGGAGTAGTACCTATCTTCATCGCTGGACGCACTCATTTTTTTGTAAGATATCACAAAAATAATTCAATCCAACCTATGCTGAAAAAAATTTATTATTGAGTAAAGAGTAAAGCAGATTCCCTCCATTTTGTTTTACATTACGTTTTGTTTTTCTCTTATTTATAATATATTCCATCTTATTTATTTATTTACAATAATAGAACACTAATTTATTATTTAATTTAATTTTTTTCTTATTTTATATTTATTTCATACATGCAATGAAAAATCAGGGACATTAAAGATATTTTTGATCGATAAAAATAATAAAATAAAAATAGTCATCAAGAAAGTTTTTGAATTTGGCATCCCAATTTGTGAACTGTTCGTTGATTCAGTAGCTTAGTTGTTTGATAAATGACTTGTTTTTTTAATTAAGTATGTGATCAGAACCCAGTTATAAATAATAAAAGTTCCGAACGGGTAATTTCAAAAAAAATATGTGCAGCCTTTTTGATTTTTTCATCCCGTGACTACGGCCCCTGGAAAGGTGTCTAAACCACAGAATACATAATCCACAGAATACATAAGTCTAAACCACAGAATACATAATAGTACTCTAAACGTCGGGAAATCAAAAACCAATAAGTCCAAACCAAATAATTCTAACATAGCACCATAAAAAATAATATAATCTAATTAACTGTAAACGTGGAAGTCTTAGAAGTTTCTTAGTTGAACTCAAGTTTGTTTCATACAATAAATGAATTTCGTAATGAAAAATAACTTATTTACTCAGTTTACGCAAAGTCTTTACTTTAACCTCGAAAGTTCAAAAGCGTTTTCCTTACGGCGATTAAGTTGATCCCCTGGCGTATTTACAGCCCGAAAGTTTCTACACAAACTTAACGACGTACATTTGGTAAAGTCATCAAGTTCCATGCAGGAATACGAGCGGGATCGATAGGCGTTGTTTTGAGTGCAGGTCCCCAATAAATCATGGGATACTTCAGCAGTATCTCAGAGCATTGAAATGGAACTTTCATCACGTGAACGTTAATATTATTTCAGTTCAGTCAGTACAGTACTGCAGTCGGACGCCAAACGCGGTCGGAGGCGGCCGTCGCTCGTCTCCACGAGACACGATGAAACCTCCGTCTATAGCACGCGAAGTGTTATGCAGACGCCAAAAATTCAATACACGCTTCAAAATTTAAACAAAAGTTTGAAGGCTTTGGCCATGATAAATTCACCTCTTTTGAATCACATAATATATTGAAAGTTTTATATTTTTCTTTTGGAGAGAAATGTTTACATCCAAGCATAGTGGCTATCACCGTGATATGAAAAATATAGAATTTTGAAGTAAATATTGCGATGATAAAGTGAGGAGACTTATCGACATGCCTTGTTGTGGTTGCTGGTGGAATGGCAGACAGAGACATCGACCCCCCGAGTCAAACACCTCAGGTTAATGTTTGCTTCTACTACTAATTTAATAATTAGGTACCTATAAGATCTCTTAATGAGATGAAACCTCTTTGAATTTGACTAGGTATACCTATTTATTCATTCACTTATAATAATAGTCGTCTGAGTTTCTAAAGCAGCGAACTGCATTACAACTAGATGCAGTTCGGTTCAATTCGATTGTATCTTTTAGTTTTATAAGTTCTTTATAACCAATTTTTTGGCAACTTTATAAAATATTTGAGACATTTACCTTTCTGGACCCCTCATTATTATACAAAAGTTAACAAAAGGCTTCAATCAATTTTGTCTTTCCTTTTGTGTAGCTGCAATTTTTCCACACAAAGTTTTCACAATATTTCAAAATTCTTTCATCGAAGATTTTAGTCCAATCTTGTTAATATAATTAGAAAAATATTGGTAAATTATCCATTTTTTAATAGATTGCTTTTGCGTTCCAATTGAAAATTAAAGTTATTCATTATTATTATTTATTTTTATTTATTAATTTGGAACATCAACATTATACGTATTTCATATAGGTACATGGGTTTCTCTTATATGGTTTCGTTACTTAATACATATAACAATTATAGGTGTACACATATTATACAGAATTATTAGTATAGTATTAGTAATAAATGAGATAACCAAAGCTGTTATCACCACCTACTTTACATTTTGTTTTATCTAAATGTTAATATTTAAACAACTGCTTTGATTGTGTAATGTTTCTACATGTAAATCTGATTAATAAACCAAACTAAATGCATACCTAGATTAGATTAGAAATTTTAACCCTAACAACTTAAAATCACATCAAAATTTTGTTTTGACGCGGTCTTTATTTATATTCAAAACAAGTACCTACCTACTTTTTCACCATCAATTTCTGATTTCATTGACTTCGCAAAAAGCTTACTCGCGCCCTCGCAATTCTTGACGTTATTTTTACGACTTTCTCCGACAAAAAAAGAGTAGAAAAACTACTTATCTAAACGAGATAAAACCCTTAAGTCAATGAAGCGGAGCCCTTGAAGTCCTAAGTAAATAGCTTTCATTTTATCTGAAGCCTATAGATAGATAATCGTTAAATTTAGAGACAGATCCGGTTGGTCGCAAATTCAATCAAATTGGAGTCTTCAGCAAAGCTCTGGATGGCTTTCAGGCAGCTTCGGTCTCTCGGGCACCACTTCCTAATCAAACTTGGAACTTGGAAAGTTACCAACAATTTTGATGTAATAAAAAAGTAACTTTTAAAATTAAAGTAATCAGATACTGGCTCATTGCGTGAAATTTAATTAAGTTTTCTCGGCGAAATTTGTTTCTTTTGTTTTAAGGCTTAGCCCGCCTTTGAGTAGAAATTGCTGCTGAAAATTATGAAATGTTTAATATTTTTCGGGTTTCATAGCTAGTTTTGAAAACCGTTAGCGTTATTATTTGAACTAATTAACTTTTAATATAAACTAATAAGTATTAGTTCGTTGCCAACATTGACTGGGAGAGAATGCTTTTAGGATTAAGTCCGCCTTTTGTATATTTTTTATAAATGTACAATAAAAATTGTTAATTAAAACAATAATAAATTACGCTTCGAAATCTTCCTGGTTGATGTTATTTATTAACACGTTTTTATTAGGTTGCTTTCTCGTTTGTGTGTTTGTTTGTTTCTCCGTTTTAATGTTTTTAGTCCGTTTTTTTGTGTAATATTTTTTGTATATTTGTTACTTATAGTGGTGCTTACATAAAATGATGGTATAGGCGGTATTTAATACCGATTGATATCAGTCCTCGATTCGCATCGATTTTTTATGTCTCTAATGACGTATTCGTACGTCGTATGATGAGTGCCCAGCTATATTTGTCAAACAATGGTTGGCATCTTAATTAGTTTTTGATATGCTCAAATTGCTCAACGTCAGTCAGTATGCAGTTGAGCAGTGATAAGTTTATAGTGGAACATTAAGTTATGATTTGGCTATAAAAACATGTTTTGTTGTGCATTTTCCCGAAAAGGAAGTGATGAATCATCAGCGTGTGACAATTCCAGTAAGTATGGAAAATCACCAACTATGTGGTTATCAATTATCATGAATACTAAACTGGTTTCGCTTTACATAATTGTTGTCATAAAATTGGTCCATTAGTTCTGTAATATGAGGTGATTGCGATTGTTCGTAATTTTTATTAGCATTTTTAAAGTAGCTAACCATCTTGGAAAAAATCTAAGTACCTATTCAAACATTTTGACAACTTAAGAATAACTTCGTCATAATTCTTAGTTCCCAAAGAGATGTTGTTATTTATTGATCGAATATAATCCTTTCGTAAGTTGTTGATTCAAAAAATCTACAGAGATCTCACACTACTGCGCGTAAGGGAGAGCGCACACGGGCAACTTAGTCGCCCAGCAACTGTTTTGTCTCTCACATCAAGTCCACGGGTTTATATGGAAGCGCGGTCGTCGGCAACTTTTCATATAAATAATGTGAGAGATAAAAAAAGTAGCGATGACAAAAGTTGCCCGTGTGCGATAGCGCTAATAGTTATTAAAGCCATTGAAAATGCAACTTAGTAATAAAGCACGCAGACTGACCTCGCGCGCAAGGGACCCGCTACAGCCTACAGTTTATGTCCGACCGCCTCCTAAATCACAAGATCCATTTTTCCGTTTCTTGAATAGTTAGCTCAAAAAAAGTTATTGTGAAATTCTCGATCCAAAGTCGGCGATAAAATTTAAATTTTGGAAAATCTCAAAAAGTTACCGACCGATTTTAGGAATTCAAATTGCACTTTGAAGCCCTCCAGCAGACGCACATTTTAACAATATAGCCCATTTCCGTACCTCTCATTGATATGATTTATGTTTCGCTAATGCGAAACTCAGGCAAATGTCACAACTTCATAAATCGGGGCACTAATGTAGGTACCTACTCGATCACGAAAACATAAACATTTTTAATGTTAAAATTATAGGTATGTATGCAATTATTTAACTCATTCGACTTGTTCCCGCGAAAAGTCCTGATACAATAACATTGAAATTAAACTTTTCTCATTTTCGTGACACAGCTGCTGGAAAGCTTCCAAATTTGTCTGTACAATTTTGAGAAATAATTATAAATTGTTTCGCGATGAACGTTCAATCTCATTACTGTATTCAATTTCAGTGGGTTGGAAATATTTAATTCAGCCGTCTAGCATACATTTGTAATTTTTAGGTACACAAATTATATATATGACCTAAGTGTGTCTTTAAGAAATGTTAGCACCTACCAACTAAATTATTTGCAATTCGACGCTACAATTTCTATTAAATAATGTTCTAAAAGCTTATTCAATAGAAAAATCGTAGAATAAAATGTGACGAAGTACTTACACAGTTTTTTTTAAGTATAGCTTAAAATGAAATGGGGATTTCAGACCACATGAATGAACAACTTTTACTATGGGGCCAACCACGGAATCTCGAAAAAAAAATTAGCTGTTCCATAGAAAAGTACAACAAACAGCTGTTTTTTTTTTTGCGATTCCGTGGTGATTTTAATTTTTTTTAAATAATAATAATTCATAACCCAATAATGATGTAACAATAGTGCTTATTGGTTGGCCCTAAAGTCAAAGTTGTTCATTCACGTGGTCTGAAATCTCCTTTTCATTTTTAGATTATACTTAAAATTTAACGGTGTATATTTACCCCCTTACTAATAAATAATGTACTAATAGCAGATGTATAGTTACACAATGGTTACTCTCTGTGAAACTATTTAAGTTTAACATTAAAAAGAAAGGTACAAAACGCTGTGTATATAATATAACTATACATTAGTATACATCTGCTATAGTATAGCTATACAATACAGTAAAATCTTTATTTAAGGGCGTAACGTTATATAACTGCTGTGTGGGCACCCTTAATCAAAATTATTTCGTCCAACATAAATATAACTATTAAGCTAGGTAATTGAATAATAGAGCTAAGTTAGTTCCACAAAATTCCTCCAAATGAAACTGTTTGACCTCAGAAGTTGCAGGAAAATGGTCGAAGGTTGCGTCTGGTTAGTTGTGGCACAGTATTATGTAGAACCAGTATTGTGTTGTGACTCGCTCGTGTCCTTGAAATAATTACGCGCTAGAGCTAGGGCTGTCCATAGATTGTCTTTGTCTCTCTTTAAGTGATAAAAAAATGATGAATTCAAACATCAATACACTGAATAATACAGCAATGTTTTATGTCATAATTTACGTAAATAAATGGACGGGAGCATCGTACACCGACTACGGAGTCTGTACGTCTGCATGATACAGCATGATCTATACTCTTAGCATGAACTGCTATCGAAAAAAAAATTCTGTATGGGAAATTTGTACAGCGCCATCTACCGCCGAAAAGCAAAATGAAATTTTCTATAGAAAATTACTCTATACGCGCGCTATACTCTCTTTTACGCGCCTTTTTTTCTCGATAGATGTTCGTGGATCACCAAAACGCGATGTGATATAGCGATTTAGCGACAAATTGCTATATCAATTATCTTGTTTCGGTAGTCATGCTACGGAGGCTGCGTCGCACTCACGACTGTTGTCTACCGAAGTATACCAATATTTCTTAGCGCGTCTTTAAGGCCCGCTTTTGGCCAGTTTGTTAAAGACGAAATATACTGGCAATTTTTGATACTATGATTGTGGCTAACTAGACACAGAAATTGCTCGTTAGTACCGTATACAGTATTCGGGTGACGGCTTTGTAGGTAGCTTGTTTTTGTGACTCGCTGTATATTTTTATACCCGTCGCATAAGTGTTGCGCCAAAGGTTTTTCCTCTTACCATAATGGAACAAGGTCCAGCGTATGACAATGTATACAAGTATAACGCAATTATTGAAGCTTTCTGAGAAAAATCTTGATTTAAATTAAAATAGAAATAATAAAAATAATTCAGTAATTTTGTATCTAGTCATGGGAAATGGCATGGGTAATTTAGCAGTAGAAAGACTAATTAAACTCTTGAACCGTTAACAATAACTTTAACAGTAAAATGAAAAACAATCCAATCACTCGCACCTTATTCGCCGGCAAAATACAGACAAAAACCCTTTCGACAATTCATAAACGGAACGGGCTTAATTCAAAACCAGCTAGAAACGGAAGAAATTTTATCAAATCGTTTAAATGAAATATGGCGGGTACGAATATTAAACGGGCGATATACACAATTCCATTTTTACCGTCCCTTCGGTGCCCAAATGGAAATGAATATGAGGGTGTAAAAGCAAGGTCATCGCAAAGTAAACAAATTTCCGTGATGGACGGGAAAACCGCCGCCGTTCCTAGATGGGAACTTAGCGGGCAAACACGGGTATCTTGTCGGTTGTTGTTTTGTGCCACTAAGCTTTGTAAATTTATGCTGCCTAATATTTTGGGGAACAAACAAGACGAAACTCTCTAGGAGTTGTTTATTCTTTCGCCGGAACAGCACTCTACCAAAAATATAATCAACAATTTATTTATTCTTTTAAAATAGTACCTATATATATTTTAAACATCATTCAAATAAAAAATAGATTTAGGAAAAATCTAAATAAAACTTTATTGTATTTGCTACGATCATCATAGCCAATCGTAGTACTATTAATTACTTAAATAATCTCGCCAACTTTCAAACATGAAAGAGAATTTAAAGCTCACTTAATATACCTTATACTTTTCTGTCATTAATAGTTTAATCATCATCCAAATATAAAAAATAGGAATTTAAAGCTTTTTGAATTATTATTTTACTCTATTTGCTACGATCACTGTAGCCAATCGTAGTACGATGTACTATTTATTACTATTATTTTTAGCTAACATATTTCAGACAGGAAAAATAATTGCACAGGCTATGATAACATAATCCAAGTCAGATCTTCACATATTGGTTCTTTATCTTAAGCAATTTGCAAAAGATTATGATGGGCGTCGTACGGTCGCAACGAAAATTACTTGACATTTTACTACTTTGTCATACCAACTTATTGCAAGCTAGATTTCTCACAGTTGGAAACATTTTATCAAAAAAGTTGCTATGACAAAGTACTAAGGAGTCAAGCTACTTTTGTTGCTGACTGTACAATATCGAAGGACGAGCCATTCATTCTCAACATGGCCCATCTAGTTAACCCTGTTGGGTAAATGGCGGCCATTTTATGATAGCGACAGCGACTAATGACTCCCTTGGTTGGGTATCTGAGACCTTACGGTTAACCGACGCACGCCGTAATAAGAACGTACATGCCAACTTTGATACTAGTGGCTCTGTGAGCTGTCGCCATAGATAATACACTTATTAATTCAAAGCTGTGGCGCTGAACGCAGTCTGCGTCGTTTGTGACATGGTTGATTCGTCCAAACATATTTGTTATTTTTTTCGAAATGGTTGAAATATTATGTTTTTTTTAATTTCGAAAAACTGAATCGACAAAAAATCTATATACTAATCGAACCCGCTCACAACAATTTCATGAGAATCGGTTAAGAAATGCGACCTATAGAGGAGAACAGACGGACAGCCCGGACATCCAAAGTCATTTTTGCTCAAGCTGAAACGGAGGTGTTTCGCGTTCGCTCGTAGGTATATCATAATCATAGTAGGTAAATCTGCAAAGCTTAGTTCTTTTTCTTTGAATCAAAATACGACATTGATAAATATTAAGATATTTTGTCGAGAAAGAGGCGAGGCTCTTTCAAATGAAAATATATAAAAAATAGTATTACTTACGAGTCCTATTATGTTCAATTCCAATATATTTGCCTAAACTATATAAACAAGGCAATGCAAAATTGAGGTCCCTAACCTATATAACGTTCGTTCTTTTAAACTTCCATAATATCTTCGCTCTCAATCGTACAGCCATAAAATGCCCCTGTTTTATTCTAAAGCTATAAAGTTTAGTGCCGACTACAAAATTTCAACGAAATGTCTTTTTGGTAATAAGTGTGCATAAAAATCTAAAATAACAATAAAAAAATACTTTCAGTAGACATTGCTGATTCAAAAGCTATCTTCAATCATTTGATTTCTTAAATTAATGAAAGAATCGCAGACGTTGTATTATTAATGTTCGAAGACTGAAAAAAAAATATTTATTAAATCTCTTTTACATATAAGATGTCCGAAAAGAGAGTGGTGTGGTCTAGCATAGTCTAGATATAAGGGTTAACTCTGCTTACTAAGAAAAGGTTTATATGGACTAAGCCGGTAAGAAGCTACTCAGGAAACCCAAGAAAATTAAGCGTAACTAAATACCTCTGTGAAGTCGTAAACCTGTATCAGAATGTCGTCGCTGTGAGAAAAGCGATGTCAGTCGAATATAATATGGATAATTTGAACAAGTAAACAAACAGGCTAATATAACGTTGACTTACTCGTACTTTATTAATCATTTTGTCGTCTATTTTCATAATAAGTACAATAAATTTTAAAGAGGAGCTCTATTAGGTAAAGGTGTATTGTATTATTTACTAGACCTGAGACCTGAGCTTGAGACTATTGATCGTAAACATTTTCTGTTTGTACTACCTCATAAATTGTGCACAATATACTCAAAAAGACATTACCTTTGTACTGTAGTTTTGAGTAAGTAAAATGTGGAATGCAGTAATTTATATTTCTAATAGGATATCTACTCGAACTATCAGTACTCATCTTGTAGTGCGAAATAACATCCAGCTGTAACAGAGGTCTGCAACGGCTAACATTAGACATATACTTGCGCAATTAAATCTCTCGTCTCGACTGTAATCATAATCAACTATCATCTATGATTTTGAGGACCCTGCTGCTCAATACTCTGCCTATATTTCATTTTCTCATTGAGGGCCAAAAGTTAAACCGAAGATTATTTGTGAAACGTAGTTGAAAACGAACTTGCAGCGATTGGCCCCCTTGTTGACTATCATCATCTATCGTCATATCAGCCCATTTTAGTCCGTTTTCATCGGATCGGAAAACCCTGTGCCCATTTTCTGGTCCACCCACTGAGGTTTTTCTTATCTCTTATTTATATTAGTCGCCATTTACTTACGACGTAAGTATACCGGACGCTAAACCTAATCATAAAAAAAAACTACCGTCTATCTGTGAAATATTTCTTGGCCTATTAGGTATTAATTCAATAAATTGATGTAGACTTTTATTTAATATCAGAGAAAATTTGGACCAACTCCAAGTGTCCCACGATACTGCTGCGTCATTTGCTCATCTTTCGATTCGATTAGTAAATATAAAGTTACTCAGTCATTTTGTTTGTCTATGTTTCCAGAATAAATGATCGAAGATTAGGCATGGTCGTTTCAATAATGAAAATAGAAATAAGTACTAATACTTTTATGTTTACATAGTTAGCAAATAGTGCCAGGCTGTTAGTAATTTTTTCATGTAAATTACAATTGTTAATTAAATCGGCAGCAGAATGAGTGAGATATTGCTCATTTACAAGGCGTTACCTAAGTATGCTTTAAAGTTATGAGGGTTATTTAGGTATAAAGGGAAATGAATTTTCCGCTTCAAATTGAGGCGCCAAAACCGGTAATAAGGTAACTTCATTTACCAAATTATATACAATTATAATTCTAATTTTCGGTTACCTACCCCTTAAATCGATAAAATATTTAATTATATTCTTGATGTTGCACCATCTGGTGGTCGACGCATTTTTTTTTGTTATAGGTAGGTGGTGTAACAAAGAAAATATAATATTGCTTTAAAAACGTAAGGCAAGTAAATTGCATGATTTATTCATGATGGTATATTATCGTCATTGTGGAAACCGCAGTCCGGTCTTTGTGAATATCATGTCCTTTGAAGGCTTAAGCGGGATTAAACGGCACCTACGTTTGATTGAATAGTCGCAACTAAAATGTAGAGTGTTTTTTATATGTTTTTTGAATAGTTTGACATTTTTAAACGCTTATCAAATTCAGTAGGTACAACGAATAAAACTCTGAAAGTTAGACTGTAACATAAATTGTAAGTACTGGTTTATTTAAAAAAAGGGGAAAAAACCCCTTTTTTTAATTTGCTTTCTTAATTTTAAAGTAAAATAATGTAAGATTTCCCCCCATTATTTTCTGCTACCACAAATACTTACAGTATTGATTTATGCTATTTTTAAGAGATCTTTGTTTTTATTTTGTAGAGGCTTCATGACACGAAACCATGTTGCAGCGCATTTCAATTCAATTTGGTTTCGTCGCATTTGAGGTTACACTTAAATTCGTACCAAAACCGCTGAACTGCGAATTTCTGGCAGCATAAAGTTTTTTCGATCAACATTGTTTTTTTTATTTGTCTTGTTACATTTTTAAGGTTAATTAATAACGAATATAACATCTAATTAACGTGCTTTATGATAAAATAATTAAAGTTCGTAGCTAATAATTATTGTTTCGTTTTATCGTCACTAAAGTTTCCATTTTCACCGTTAGCAAAGATCGGACTCATTTTCTTTTCACTTTAAGTACTTTACTTTTATTTTTAACCGACTTCCAAAAAAGGAGGAGGTTCTAAGTTCGTCTGTATATTTGTTTTTTTTGTGTATGTCCACCGATTATTCGAAGACGGCTGTACCGATTGAAATGATTCAAACGTTATTACATTAGGTAAACTCCCAAGTTGGTCCCATTTTTTAAAATTTGGAAATCGGTTCAGTACTTTCAAGTAATCTTGAAAAAAGCACGAAAATAGTATGATGTTGTGTGAATTACCTCGATGATTGGTCGTATTACTTCTTTGTTTATGAACTGAATAAGATAATTATTTTTTTGTAGGAAGAGAGATATCTTAAGTGTAGGTTCTTTAACCGACTTAAAAAAGGAGGTTCTCAGTTTGACCCGTATGTATGTCGGTCCAGCCGTCTTCGAGTAATCGGTGGACATACACAAAAAAAAAAACAAATATTCAGACGAACATAGAACCTCCTCCTTTTTTGGAAGTCGGTTAAAAAGCAAGAAATAATATTCGTAATAATAAAAATATGTCTATTGAAGTCGGGTTGGGCTTTTAGAATAAAAAAAGGAATCTGTCGGTTTTTTTTACTTTACGTTTCAAAATGTATTCCACTCAGCGATGTATCATAAAATTTATATCCATTCCTCCAATTTATCAATCTGAGTTACATTACCCAGATTGATATCTCCTGCATTCGTTCAATATCCGACAGTAAAATCAGACACGGAAAATGTTCGCTGCATCTGTAAAAATAATCAGTCGCAGCTCGTCTCATGTGGGATTTAATATCCTCATATCTTGACGACATCCTTCAGCTTACTAAACCTCTTGGTAACTCAATGATATAACTTAATTCTTATCTGTATAATTATCTAAATCCTGTATTTACATACGAAATTAATGTTAATAACTAGTACAAGAAAAGATCCTTGTACTTAGTCGATCACCCAAACTAATTGGAACTAATGCAAAAAGAAGATATGTTACGGCTTATAACGGAAATGCGGCTAAACCTAGTTCTAGCCGGCTAAAACTAGGTGTAGCCGGCAGGTGATGGCTAAACCTAGGTGTAGTCGATTTGCTCGCGGCTAATTCTAGATGCAACCGGCTAAAACTAGATCTAGCATGGGGTATTAAAAAGTTATTTCTGTTGTCTGTTAATAAAAATAACCTCGAAATTTAAGGCTTAGCTCCGCTGCGCTACGCGCTCTCCTTAAATTTCTAACCTATATTCGGGAGTAACCTACAGGAGTCTACACCTAGTTTTAACCAACAGCTATCGGCTACACCTAGTTTTAGCCGGCTAGAACTAGGTTTAGCCGCACTTCGGGTATTAGCCGTATAACATCTATATATATAAAATTCAAAGTCCTGACTGACTGACTGACTGACTGAGTGAGATATCAACGCACAGCCCAAACCGCTGAACCTAGAGACTTGAAATTTTGCACATAGGTTCCTTATGAGGTCCAGGGGTGCACTAAGAAAGCATTTTTCAAAACTCACCCCCCAAGGGGGTGAAACGGGGGTCCAAAGTTTGTATGAAAGTCCCTCAGTTTTGAAGCTAGGATCTTCAAATTTTGTGATTAGGCTGACCATTGAAAATTAATAAATACGGGTCTCAGTGTTTTTCAAAATTCTACCCCCGAATGGGTCAAAAGGGGGATGAAGTTGTGTATTGAAGAAAATCCTTTATTTTCGAAGTAAAAATAGCTAAATTTATAATTTAGGCTTATGGATGGAAATCTAAGGCAACGTATATTGTTATTATTAGTATTTCAACCCCTATGGGGATGAAATGGAGGGTGAAAAGGGGTAAAAAACCAAAAAATAGATATGGATGTCGTTATTGGGGTTTTCTGGGATGACGATTGCAAGATGACATTTATTTTGAAGTCCAACACGGTGGACATGATTTGACCCTAAAGGAGTGAAAATGGGGTTAAAATTTTGTATGAAAAATTATATTAAATAGACATTACAACTTTAAACTTCGTAGGAGCACATCTAAAAATAAATAGGCAAACATATATTTTGTAAATTTAAATATTAACCACTTAGGGGTAAATGGGTAAGTAAACATAAAATCGATATGGATGTCGTTCTTGAGGTTTCATGGGATGGTGATTGCGAAAATGAGATTTATTTTGAAGTCCAACACGGTGGACATTATTTAACCCCTAAAGGGGTGAAAATGGGGTTCAAATTTTGTATGATGGATAAAGAATATAAAATAGACATTACAACTTTAAAATTCGTAGGAGCATGTCTAAAAATAAATAGGCAATCACATATTTTGTTATTTTGAAAATCATCCCTTAAGGTGTAAATGGGGTAAGTAAACATGAAAATCGATGTGGATGTCGTTCTTGAGGTTTCATGGGATGGTGATTGCGAAAATGACATTTATTTGAAGTCCAACACGGTGGACATGATTGGGCCTGCACATCCAGGGGACGGGGACAGGGACGGGAACGGGAACGGGATACTAATACAATTTTGAATATTATAAACTAGCTTCCGCCCGCGACTTCGTCCGCGTGGACATTCGATAAAATCCTCATGTTTAATTTCATTAAATTCTGATCAGCCGTTTTTACGTGATTAGGCGGGTCTCCACCAAGCGAGCAGTCTCGTGCGAGGCCCGTGCGGCAAACGTCCTGCCTCGCGAGGCAGCGCTCTTGGTGGGAACCCGCCTAATCACGTAAAAACGGCTGATCAGAATTTAATGAAATTAAACATGAGGATTTTATCGAATGTCCACGCGGACGAAGTAATGCGATTAAAGTACTATTTGTAAATACTGGTAATTAAATACATTGTTAACGTTTTTCGCATCCTAAATTAAAATTAAATATTAAGTTTATTTTTTTAACTACAATAGATATATCATGGTGCCAACATCTGGATACAGAAATTTTATGTTTTCCAATTATCAGCACACATGCTGATAATTTAATAAAATAGACATAATCATAAGTAATGCTTTTCTGTTAAAACTAACTGTGTGTGTAACTAAAAGTATGGTTGAGTGTTGTGTAAAAAGTGATTTTACCCTTGTTTTCCAAATTTCAGCCCCGTGCTGAAAATCCATTTACTATTTATCATCATCGTGCTGATATTTATTAGAAAAGATACTGACTGAAGATTAAACTAATGACTGAGAAAAACTGTTTTTATGTAGAACAATTTTCAAGTAACCTTTGTATTGCTCTGTCTTTACTGGTTCCTAGTTTTAAGCAAATAATTTATTTATTACTTAGTTTTAAGTAAAGAATTTTATGTTTTATTTTAATATTAATTACATTAAAATTTATCTTACTAGTTTAAGGGTAAAGTTCCTTATTCCAAAAATCTGTTTATTTTAATCGACTGAAAGTTGAACAAATTAGATGTAAAGGTACATTTTGACGTGCCATAATTAATAAAAATGTTAAAAGTCTGATCATCAATAAAAAGAGTACTAATTTCTAAAGGATTTTATTTTTCAGCCCTTAAACCATATTACAATTCACAGTGCTTATAATTGGATAAGTAGGTGATGTTAATTGGTGATGGCTATGCTGATAAATGGTGATAGGCTTGTTTTTTTAATAAATTGTAATTTTGACTCAATAATGACTACAAATATTGAAAAAATCTTACTTTACACAACAGGTGATTATATTCTCAACATTAATAACGCAACACAAAAGTCATTAAATATTGTAATATATATAATATTTAGAGTTGAAATTTAATGACATCTTAGAGTGCTGATAATTGGGTCCGTCACCCTATATTACTTTTATCAATAGTTTCATCCGGAACAAAATACATGGATATAATTTCAAAAATAGCTGCTGTATTTTCTGCTGTCGATTACAGTTGATTGATCAAACGAGAACGCAGTACAAAAGCTAAAACGGACCATTGAACCATTGAACTTGAGAGTCCCCTTGACTATGCCGTTTGCAATTTATTTCAGGAAATAGGTGGCAAGCTTGCAAACTAATACAAGTTACCATTTTTGTCATCCGGAATTATTTGGATATTTCCTTCAATAAACTTGTTATATTGTTTGTCTCTGAATGAATAGTGTTTGGTCGTCGTCTTGTTGTTTTGTTTTGATTTTAATATGATATCAATTTTTGGTATATTTTTTGTGGAAAATAAAAATATTTTACTTAAATAAAAGTTTCGTTGCCTTCATTTTCGTATTCAAAATAGCATCTACAGCAAAATTATTGTAGAATCTGTTAAATGTTTTAACTCGGAACAGAATGTCCCCCAAAATCTTCAGGTTTACTTATAACTTATCTTATAACTCAAGTTTTGAAGTATAATATCGGCCTTAAAGGCTTAGTTTTCCTTACACTTTCCCGTTGCCAAGGCTATAAATTTAAATTTACCGACAAGCAATTTGCTGCCGACCAACTTCAAAGCTAGTCGTCACTTTGACAATTTGCTTTCCATTGCGGGAAGGAAAAATCAAGGGAATTGCTTCTTGACTGGTTTGAATTGGTAAACGATTTCTCAAAAGGTTATGTAAACGATTTGGCTGTTCTAGACAGCTTAGCTTTTCTCATTAAGGCAAAAGGGAGACCGTGACGCATCGAAACAACTTTGAAACATGATTGAGCTTTCAATATAAAATGAAAACTCAGCCTACTCAGCGTTACTCAACGGAAACAAATATTGTATTGTTTTCAAAGGAATCAAAGGAAGACGGCCCGAACAGAAACTTAATTGTGAAATATGATTTCATTACTAGTAGGTTAGTTCCATTTTCAATTGGTTGGCAATTAATTATCTATTTTGAATTTTGTAAAGTTAATAAAAACCCAATGACAATACCATGACGATATAAATATCTCTGTTTTACGTCAATAATTAAATAACGCATTTTACCCGTTTAAATGGACTGGCTTTTTGTAATGGTAGTTGGTATCTTCAGAAATTTGGATGGCAATTATTATAATTTAGTTGTTTTTTAGTATAACGAAAAAAGTACCACACATGCACATTCGTTCATAATATTTGTAACAAGTACCTACCCACAAGCCCACAATCTAAAAACTTATTTTACTGACTTTGCGCTGTTTCCTTGCTGTTTCATTCCGAAAGTTTGGGAACGAACAACCAGAAGCTTTGTGTTGTAACAGCGTAAATTTTATTAATTATTCATTAACAAATTGCACGTTGTTGGAACAATGCTATATTTGAGTGTTAGATTAAAAAGCTTCGCTGGTGAAGTGCAGTACGGGAACGTATTAATTAAAATGGCATGCGTTAATTGTTTATGTTAAAATAAAATGGGAAGTATTTTTACGATCTGCCATTTATCTAAATGGTTAGCAAAGAAATCAGAAGTATAATTATTTTGGCCAGAATACAAATATTTGGTTCGCATTAAATTAAATAAACAGTTGAAAAGCAAAATATTTAATTGGTCAACTTAGCAGAGAAAACTAAGGAGGGGAGGGGGGGGGGGGTATAAAGTGGGTTATGGGGCCTTTATGAGCGCGCCGTCTAAAATGCAACATGCCACCGCTGCAATAATACCTAACACGTAAATTGACTAAGAAGCAGATTGCCTAAAATGAAAGATGCCACTACTACAATAATACCTAAAACGATAATTGACTAGAATCAGATTGCCTACAATGGATCGTGACTATCATACTTATATAATCTGTGCTATAATTTTGCCTGACAGCTGTCGTATACAAGGTTATTTTTTGTTCATTGAAAACCACTCGTGGGGTTGAACAGACCATCAAACTGAACAACTTTCATTATGCAAATACGTACTAATTTTTTTTAAATAAAGTGCGCGCAATTTTAAATAATACCTACGTAGGGCATCGAATGCCGTCTAAAATCCTCACTGGATAAATTCTGGTTCGGGCCGTATTGAGGTGGCTTGCGGGCCGGCCGTATCTTTGACACCCCTGTTCTAAGGTATGGAATTTATATAGGTACCCAAGTTTTCACATACCATCTATTTTTAAAACGTCAAACAAATTCATAAATTTTTTGAAAGTTCGGTTAGCGTTTTTATAAAATTAGTTATTTTATCTAGAAGAGCATCCATTTTATATTTATCTGTTATTGTTACAAACTACATTAATAAATTATATAAATTATAAAAGAGACCCGTCATTTTATGCTCAAGTTACTTTTTATTTTTTTATTCATAACATAATCTAATGTACTTTCCTACATCAGATTATGAATAACAAATAAAAAAACTGATTATTGTATCTGTTAACCAAATGACAGATCAATGCCAAACCGGAAGTCTAATTGACATTTCGTTTCTTAATTTCGAATAGAGAAAAAGATTTATGATTTATGCAGCCACGTTCTCATTTCGCCGGAAAACAGTCAAAAAGAAAACTTTTTTAAATAGTCGGATTTGAAAAAGATAGGATTCTCATTTAGCATTTAAATATATTTTTATTTTATTACTATTTTTTTTATGTGCTGATTTTTATTTTTTTACTATTTATTTCTCAATAATATATATGTATTATTAATTTAATAGGTAAATTATGATACCAATAATTTTTCTGCCTTTTGAAAATTTTATGTGAATAACGGAACGTTTTTCAATGACTCATTGTTTCAGCTCAGCGTTTCCTCATCCAAAAATATTCATAATTAAATAGTTCTACATGCGCTAAAAAAATAAGACAGAACTTGATCCAAGTAGCGAATATTATGGCTATATTTTAAGATCAAATTCAATCGTCGTATACAAGTTAACCATTTTTTTTATGGCGAGTGCCGGTTCTCCATTGTATAAACTATATATTTACAAATTCAAGATGATCTTAGAGTGATATGAACAAAACACTGCATGACAACAACTCCATTTATTAGCAAGAAGGATGAAGCTTATTCGAACACAGTGTGTACATTTACAAGCAAAATGCAAACTAATTCCACTCTGTGTGACATAGTCGCGCATTCTGCTCCAATAACCTTTATGCGTCAGAGACAGCTTGTTATGATTTCCATCCGTGCTAAATTACAGTTCCATATTCGTATTGAATTTGGTAGTCATCGAAACAGTACGACTGTCACTTCGACAGTAATTCATTGTAAGGTTGATTGATAATTCATTATTGATCCTCTGTGCCCCATCGACTGAGTCTACTTAAATAGATGTAGTGATAGATGTAGTGGCGTGGTCGGTGTCGCCCAAAGCCTTGAAACTAAGCACGCAATACCTGCCATCCCTGATTGGTTGATGCATGTTCGGTTTCCTTCTAAGTGTATTCGTTATCGGAAGAGACGTAGTAGAGTTTTTATAAAAGCTTACATTCAAAAGAATTTAAGTAATGGAGTCTCCACTAATAGTGCTGGTTTGATTGTCGCTTTTTTGTTAGTCGCAACTGCGTACACTCAAATCTGAGTATATCCACTACTAGCATTATTAAAATGGTGCTAACTTATTTGAGCCCATTTGGCTCACAGTCTTTATAATGTAATACCTATAGGTACCTACATGAATTGAGAAACCACGATTTATTAAATGTTCTTCAATTGATTTTTGAAACCAGAGGCCGTACTCTGAGCTCTTACAGCAAACTTAAAGTAATATTGTTATAGGGACAGAGCTATCATCGCGTATAGCGCCATCTCATTTACAACATTGCTTTAATATTACTTTTGACAGTCATGGTAGGGGGGCAGGACCTGAAAATAAAATTGTAGATACTTTTTGACAAAAAATATTAGTTTTCCTTTCTAAGCTTTATGATTGGTTTTCTCTATATTCATTTATATCATAATTCGTTCCTTTCTTATTATTAATTTGACAGCGTTTGAATAAACATAATTTTATTTCACAGCTTACTGTGGAACGCAAAGAGCATAAAAAAAAATTGCAAAATTTTATCGGCGCTATCAAAAGTTATTATGTCATAAACAAGTCGTTCGCGATGAATCATCCACTCTATCGATTAGTGGGCGCTTCTTGACGTCCCGAGAAAGAGGTGGAAAGAGGTCACTGTTGCCCTTTGCATAATTTTACTAGGGCAACTGAAGGAAAATAAACGAGACAATCTTTATTCCAATTACTTCAATGGGAATAAAGTCTCTCTTAATTTAATAAGATAGGAATTTTATCATTTCTATCTAGCGAATCGAATGACAAGCCAATAAAGTTTTATTATCTTATATGGTCTACCTAAGTGGTCTTATGATAGTTTTTCAGATACTCTTGATACATTTGTGCAGTTGTGGAGTATAAACGTTATATATATGGTAAAAATCGAAATCGAAGAAATCGAATACTTTGATAACGATATTAGTCAGATCACACGCGTACACTCTGATTGCAAAATAGTAAATGCTTCCATTCCTCAGGGTAGTGTAGTCGGATGCCTCTTATTCTTAGTCTACATTAATGACCTCCCGAAGATCATGGAGGAACCCTGTATTCTATTCGCCGACGACATTTCCTTATTAACATCATGTGACAGTAACAAAAATATCAATGAAAATATTAACCACTTACTAACTAAAACATCAGACTGGCTAGAAGAACATAATTTAAAAATAAATTTAATTAAAACTAAAATAATAACTTTTCATCCACCGCAAAAAACAACTTTAAACATAGATTATAATTATAATGGTACAAAATTGGAATGTGTAGAAGAATTTTCGTTACTAGGTATAGTAATAGATAAACATATAAATTGGAAAGCCCACATACAAAAAATTAAATCAAAACTGTCTAGCTTTACTTATGCGCTCCGTGAGGTAAAAAAGACCACTGATGTTGAAACAGCAATAGTTATGTACCACGCCTATGGACATGCTTGGCTATCCTACGGAGTGGTCTTGTGGGGTAATAGTACGGATGCGGCGTTGCTACTTACCCTACAAAAGAAGTTGATCCGTATCATAGCCAACATCGAAGAGACAGAGAGCTGTTAACCATATTTTCAAAAATATCAGATACTTCCCTTGCCATGCTTATATATTTTGGAAGTTTGTAAGTTTGTACGCAAACATATGGAATTTTATATTAAACGTCAAGACATACCTTCTAAATATCCAACACGGTACAAAAACAAATTAATAATTCCCAGTTCCAGGCTTAAACTAACATCTAAAAGTACATTTCACTCTTCAATAAAAATATATAATAAATTGCCAGAATCAATAATAAACGAAAATAAATACCCCATATTCATTAACATATTGAAAAAATATTTACTATCTAAATGTTATTATAGCATAAATGAATATTTGACTGATAACACCAGCAAATAATTAATAAATACATACAATAATAATTCAAAACGTCTTGTCTAACATTATAATCTACACAACTTTATTTTGTTAATTTGACTTAATTTTGTATAATTATGTAGCTTTCTTTTATTAAGCGTTTCCTCTCTCTTATTACACTTTTGCGTGCCCGACAGGGTCCATAATGCTCTTAATTATAAAAATGTACCATCCTCTGTAACATTATGGTTGCAAATAAAGAATTGAGTATTGAAAAATGAGCACTCGTTAAGCATGCGCTCAAAATTTAAAATCTTCGTTTCATAAATCTATACTTATGTATTTAAAAAAAATTTAAAGGTAAATTGTCTTTATTAATGTGAATTTATTATAGATGTTCTGACTCTTGACCATCACTGAACATAAGGAAATAATACTTTAATTCTCAAGTCCATGCAAACGTCGCTTAATTTCATAACCAAAGATATCGAAGCAATTGTGAAGAACGCTGAAAAACAGTTTGGATTGCAATCTCCTGGGAAGCACCCTAATGGAGCTGTAAGATTCGAGGCACGTCCGATATATATGTATGTATGTACCTACGTTTAACGTCACCATTGAAATGGCGGGCCGAAGACAAAGCGATCTTTGTCTTCCGTTATATAAAACTGTCCGTTATAAAAAATCTTGTTAGATTTTCTCACTAGTGAAATTGTCTCTGCAACTTCATTCACTTTTATATGGACACGTCTTATGTTTCGTGGAAGTTAAAAAATTTCCAATTCATAGTGTATTCCAACACAGTGGTGTTAGAAAGCACATCAACACTAAAAAAAGTTATGACTTTAGCTTTTACAAATAAAATTCAGGCTGGTAACTAACCTATTCTCGCGCTCTGATTTATGTTTCAAAGCGAAAGAATTTACCGTTTTCATAACAGCTATAAGGAATAAAGTATTTTTTCGGGCAATACCACGCAATACGTAGTAGTTTCAAAGAATAACAGCGCAGATCTCCGATCGTGTTGTTCTGACGACAGAGTGTTTGTTTGGGTTCAACAAATCAAACAACCGGGGCGTTTAAGAGCTCACCCATTTTACTGATAATGCTGAAGTAGTCTCAGCCCTGTTCCACTCCTCATTTATTTTATTAGGGAATGTAAATAAAATTTTATAGTTTCATTTTTGTTTTCTATCAGATAATATTGTTTGAATGATCATAAAAAGTACGTTATCTTGTTGTTGAAGGTGTACAAGATCCATGATTTTAAATCTGCTTTATAGGGCTAAAATAATCCGACAACGTGGGTGAACGAAAAAATAAAGATTGCTAGTCAAAAATTTGTGCTTTAATCCCGGACTTTTCACAGCATCAAATAATGCTTATGCAGTAAACTCTAAAAACGATTTCACATTTTACCTCTGTACGAATCCAAGCCGTGAAAATTTTATAAAAAGTGTCTAATTTTGCTCGCTCATTCGCTGAAATTTTAAAAAACCTTTGTTAATTTGTTTGGAACAGAATTATTTATCTGGGTTTGCATGTTGAATAATAAAAACGTAAAGAAAGGCGATGAATTCCTTAAACGTAGACTTTCCTATTACCTGTATAATTCCTACGGAACAGTCACGTATACGAAGAATTTTCAATTACTAGGCACCTTTCAGCGAAAGGTATGTTAATAGCAATAGTTCGAAGAAAATTGAATTTTCCTTTATGGCAAACGCGAGGAAGAAAATATGACTTTATTGAAAATAAAAGCGACTCAGATTGCGTATGAGCTAGTGAAGTGACATCTATAGTAATGTAGTTATCTATAGTAATAAAAATATAAATAAAAAATGTTTTAGGGGTAACATTACTTATGGAACTATGTTTTTAGTACTGTTAGCAGGAAAAGTAAAGTGCGAATCAAATTCGTATCTTGGATCACAATTGTCCATTTTTTGTATTGAAAGTACAGCACAACCTAGGTAGGTCTGTAACGGGAAATATTAGGTCTGTAACCTATGAAATTGCCGATATTTTCTCACACACAGAGAACCTCATAACTTCTATGATTTAAAATATTTTTCAATTGCTTGATATTATAACGAATTATGGCCATGATAGTCAACCATCAGTAATAAAATGATTATTTTAGTTTTCTTAATATTAATAAAAATACCTCGAAAGTGACTCCTTTTTTTGTTGGCGAATATGATCACTTTATTTGTTGTAACTTAGCCAAAACTTATTTTTGTCGCTTAACCTAAATGCAATAAGTTAACTTTTCTCAAACATGCTTGGAAATTCGAACATTATTTTGACAACCGTCTTCGTGCTAAATCGGAGTTTCCGGACTGACCTAAACCGCGCCGGCAATCTTAGTATGAGAATCCATTACTAACGTGTAATAATGGATTTTCATACAAAGATTCCGGCGTCTGACCGGCAATGTTTCTATTAAAACTCATTACGCACGTGTAATTCAAAAATGGAGCGAACTTTCTAATGAAACACGAATAATGGGTATCAAATGAAAGGCCTTGATGAGCGAACACAATCCATTTTTTTTTATATTAGGTATATGGGTATCAAATGAAAGGCCTTGATGTGCACATTTCAAAAAAATAAAGAATCTGGCTCCTTTCTTCTTTTTTCAATTTTTTGCTTTAATTTGAAATAAAAATTAAAAGTTAAAAATACCTACTTGGTTTGAATTTCCGCGCATTATTTTGAGAAAAGTACTATATAAGCCTTGGCCGCAACTAGGCATTGATGGACTCAATGCCTGTCTTGCGTGCCGCTGCAGTAATGTACTATAGTTGCAAAACATTTTTACAAAAAAATGCTAGTATGGAAATGCAACTTCTTGAAAATTCTGCATACAAATCGGCAATTTCATTGGTGGCACATAGTTTCCCGTGGCACATAATAATTATGTACTCGATATGAATTCGATTCACACATAATAGTTTTTCGTACCTATTAAGGGTACTAAATATGACATAAGTGTGTAACATATTTGTTATATATTCGTTACTAATTTAGAGGGTGAGTATACGGATATCGCATGACTAACAGTTCGTCGATCGATACGGGACACGCATATCATGTGTCATCTACGATATATTGGCCTCGGTTTGGACAGATGTCTCATCGCTTTGATTTACAACGCTAAGCTCCTGTAACATATAGGATGACGAGACTTAGCGCTGATTTTGTAAAATCAGTATACAAAATCAGCTCGTATCGTATTTGTCGTATTCTATTGTACAGTATCCATAGGCCTATCTGTTAGGTGTTATTCAAAAAAAATATACATAGTATTTGATAAAAATTAACGAAATTAAAAAAAAAATAGTGTCATGACTTGACGGATGTGATCACAAGGGATCGGATATTTCCTGTTGTGATTTTTTTCAAACTTTCCAATACTGTAAATGCCATACTGTCTAAAATAATGTTAGAAAGAAGCAGTTAATGTAAGCTTTTGTTATTTTCAATATTAAAAAAAATATAAAATTATATATGAAAGAAAACTTGTGACGTCACAAATTCCGTAAAATTTTGAACTAAGTGAACAATATCTTCGTCGTTTTTTGTAACATTAAAATTCATTTTTACTGTTATGTGAATACAATTATTAAAATTTTACCTATTTAAGAATTACAAAAAAATTGGAAACTTCCTTATTTCGGTAGGTAAAGAAATAGATTTGATCTAGGCAAAGGAAAATTCTTGAAATTCCACACAGATGTAGTCGCGAGCAAAAGATAGTATTTACCTACATTTACTATGGTAATAATTAGCATATATTTATATATATACACAAAACTGAGATTTTAGATAAAACCATCTTAACATGCTCAAATGTTAAATGAGTCAAGAGTTAGCTTTTATTGTTATAAAACAATCTAAGAAATTAAATTAGTTTTACTGAAAAGTTCGATTGTGTCCTAAAGGTTGACTGGGAGAGAATGCTTTTTAGCATGAAGTTTGCCTTTTGTAACATTTTGTTTGAAATGTACAATAAAGTTTGTTAAATAAATAAATAAAAGTATTGAAAATTTATTTCGTTTCTTTTAAGTTAGTTAAAGTTCACATCGCAAGTGAATTTCAAAAGCTTTGAAATATGACCTGCCCCAGGCACTTAATAATTTCTAAAGCTTTTTATAAATTTTTATAAGCACCTATGTTGTAAAACCTGACTAAAAGGTTAACAATGTAATTAAAATACAGGTTAATGACATTTTATGTCTGAAAGTTACAATATTTTAAAACTATCTATAGTTTCAAACTCTGCAAACTACACTCGGATCAATAGGGAATATGCATCAATTTTTTTTTATCAAAATCAAAAGTATAATGCGTGAGAAAATCAACTACCTATATAATATTACAACTTGCTCTTGCGTTTTTTTCTCGTGATATAGTTACTTGAAGTTAGCACGCATCAGCAGTCAGCACCCGCCGAAAACGCTCTATACAAAACGGTGACGTCACGTTTCAGTTGTGGTTCAGGCGTTATATAATATGGAGTTAGCCAAGATACTTCCATTATCTCCCTAAATTTTGCGTTTAAGTACATAGTATGTGTCATACAAAATATTATTTCTTATTCCATATTCTATCTTACTGTTAAGTGCATTATATCCGAAAAAAACGTGTGATAAAACTAAAATAATACATTAAAAAAAAAACTGTTCTAGCATGTTTTTTTAAGTGTCCGAAGCGATAAAGCTTAAATTCATTAAAGGTGACTTATGCATATTCCCTATTACCAGTATCCTCGATTTCAAAAGCTTTTAGGGGTTTGTTTGCATGTAGCAAGTTACTTAAAAATACTAAAAATATGAATAGATGTTTGACCTGTTACTGAAACTTCACTTGATTTTTTAAGGATGAGTTGGAATTACTTAATTTAGCGAACTAATGATCGAGAACTATCTCGAGATATCTAAGCTGTGGCAGACAGACAGACTTAGTCACAGCATAAGGGCTCCTTTTCACCATTTTGGCACGGAACTCTAAAAAGAAAGATTTTGAGTTGCTGGCTATACAGCGTTACGACTTCTGTATTTTTTAAAGTAATATTCGGTAAAACAAATGACTGCATAATATTTCTGGCTGATGCACTAAATAAATGACGGTTTGCAAACTCAGTATAAGCGCCAACGCTCACGGGCGCTTAATCGCCGAGCGATTTTTTGTAGCCCAGAATAGAACATATGGAGTTCAATACGTAAACGCCCACGAGCTACAAAAAGTAGCTCACACATAGCTCGGCGACTAATCGCCCACGAAATGACACTGACAAGAGTGACAAGCGGCTTTAACCCTAAAAGACACCACAATTTTTTTCGCCGGCTGACATAATTATTTTTGTAATGGTAGAGTTTGCAATAAAAAGTAAGAGAATTATTATTACATGATATGCTTACCAATTTATATAGTTTTTAATCCTGTTCCAAAAAAGGTAGGAACACACTACGAACCTAAGGTCGGTTATAGGCAATTATTGTTCTGGGATTATCATAAGTTTATAATTTACCTATATTATTATGGAAAACTTAACGTAAACGTAACAAAAGAAACATCAAGTTAGGTAAAGAATTTGACTAGTCGCTAATAAAATCGTATTGAAAGCACTGTCGGATTGTCTAAGAACAAACATCTAGTAAATTTTATTTATTTATAAATAATGAAAATCAAAGCAGTCGCCGTTTAAATATGTTTTCCATAACAATGCCTACCTACCTACTTCTGTTTTGCGTAAAAGAATCGCAAGATTCAGTTTTTTAAGTAAGATGATTTTGGGCATGGAATAGGGGATAATACTGAGGAAGTAATGGCGCCACATGCGACTGTCCTAAATTCGTTAAATTTGATGTTTCAGATGTAAAATGTAATTTCTGACGTATTTTAGCCAATCAAAACCATTTTTGTTTACCACAGAGTACAATGGCGCCATCTGCGAAAAGTTTTACGTATTATTTCCTATTGCGAGTTTTTACACAAAAAAAGAAAAACCATAAGCATTCTATGGGTTCTTTATAAGGGTTCCGTAGCAAAATGGTAAAAAGGAACCCTTATGGTGTGACTCAGTCTGTCTGTCTGTCTGTCACAGCTGGATATCTCGATAACTATCTATTAATGGTATCAACTTGAAATTTGGAATAGTTTAAGATGACGTTTGCCCAAATATTTTGCAAATAAGGATGTTTTTTTTACAGCAGGAATTGAAAAGGGGTCTTAAAAATTTGAAGTGAGGCTACTAGTAGGGCATGTGGGTATCATAACATAATGAAAGAGTGTTGTTAGCACATTTTCAAACATTTCTCTTTTTTTAGGCCGCATAGTGTTCGACTTATAATGAAAAATGTAAAAACATACCGTTCCTTCCTTATAGTATAGAACTTATAGTAAAAAAGATAACTATAACGTTCGAAAAACATGAATAAAATATTTTATTGTACTGTTAGCCGATCGGTAATTATTAGAGATTAAACGAACTTACCTGTATGTGAAGTTCTATCCTAATTATACGAAGGCTTCGTTCGAAGAGATTAGCATATAAGACACATGTAGTAACGCGTAGCAGTTGCCATTCCATACACTATTTTGAGAAATTTAAATATTTTTCATCTAAATTCCTCAATTTAGTTTTTTTTTTTTTTTTTGTTAGTGGGTATCCCCATATTTCAGCCCTTCTGCGCGGACGCCATCTTCTTCATTTAGTTTAGAGTTCTTCCTTTCATATTTTGCAATTAAATGGGCAGGAGAAAAGCGAGAGGGTGGGTGGGTTGCTAATCTCTTCGAACGAAGCCTTCGTATAATTAGGATAGAACTTCACATACAGGTAAGTTCGTTTAATCTCTAATTATACTTCACGCTTCGTTCTCGAGATTAGCATATAAGACACATGTAGACATTTAGAGATAGGCAAAATATGAAATTAAAATACTTGAAAACCAAAATCAACATTGTATTTATTTAAAAGATCACCAAGGAAAAATTAACAATTATTCATTGATTGCAATAATATTGTTCTACCTAGGCAACAATTACTTTCATTTATGATAGGCCTTTTATAGAATTTTGCGAAAGTGTGCGTAGTTGGACTCCAACCAGCCGCTTTTCTTATTTGGTCAATATTAACACCTAATTTCTGTGCGGCTGATGTCGATGCATGACGGGTGCTATGGGCAGTGAACCTAGATGTGTCTATTCCGCTTAAACTAAGTACATTTTTAATCCATCTCGAAAGAGTTTGAGAGCCAACTGGTTTATGGGGCTTATTACAACTAAGAAAGAGGGTATCACTGTTCTTTCTATGAATGTGAGTGATTTCAAGGTAAGCTATTAACGTTTTAGCAGGGCAAATCTCTGGCCTCTCATTAAAAAAAGGAAGAATCAAAATCGGTTGGAAGGTACCGGGTTTGGAGGTTTTTAATAAATCTGGAATTTTAATTTTTACTTCCACCTGACCTATTTCAATATTACTCGTCTTTATCTTGGAGAAAGTTTGCACCCTATGTGCTGTAACGAGAGCAAGAAGGCAAACCAACTTTTTCGAAATTTGAGCTATGCTTAGATTTTCATTAGGATACCATTGGCCAAGATAATTTAAGACCAGAGATGTATCCCACGTTTCATCATACTTAGGTCGTGGTGGTCTAGACCGAAAGACACCCTTAAAAAATCTTTTTATATCTATGTTACCAGAGATATCTTGTGGCAGGATTAAAGCTAAGGCAGACCTATTAGAATTTAGTGTACCGTATTGAGCCCCTTCGTTGTACATAAGTGTTATAAATTTTAATAGATTTGGAACGGACACATCGTAAATGTTCAACTTATTCTTTTTACAATAAGTGAACCACTTTCTATAACATCCCTCGTATTGTTTGTATGAATTATCAGAGAGAGAATTCAATACTATGTCTATGGATTCCTGGGGAATACCTCTTCTTAATATTGCTTCCCGGACAATATGCCTGCCACCAGGGTAATCGTTGAGTGGATGTGGCGGCGACTGGAATCAGAAGATATAATTAAATTCTCTTCAGCTTGAAAAACAATAGGTTTTGATTTTTGCAGTTTCTTAAAGATTGGAAACCATGGCTGTGTAGGCCACTGAGGTACAATCATTATGCCTTCAGCTTTATCAGAGATGATTTTCTTTAAGGACTTTAATATCATGGTAAATGGTGGGAACGCGTAAAAATAAAATTCTGACCATGAAATGGTAAAGGCGTTTATAGCGTACGCATCCGGATCTCTATGCCACGAAACATAGGTTGGGCACTTCGCATTAATTCTACTTGCGAATAAATCGATATTCGGGACACCAAATTTTTCAAGGATTGTTTTGTAAGCGTAGTCTGCGAGCTGCCATTCAATATCCGGGTGCGTACGTCTCGACTCCTCATCAGCAATCTTATTATCTGCTGAACGAATGTATGAAGCGAATACAATTAGTTTCCTATGCTCGCACCATTGCCAAATTTGTTTTGTAACATCAGTTAAGTGTGGGAACTGAATGCCTCCCATACGGTTAATATAGGATATAGCCGTTGTGTTGTCTATACGGAGTAATATTTGTGAATTAGCAATATTTCTAGCAAATATTTTTAGCCCAATAAAAGCAGCTAAAATTTCCAAATAATTTATGTGTTTTTTATGTTCATCTATGCTCCAAAGACCGCTAGCTCTCTGATTCCCACAAGATATACCCCACCCTGTAGTTGAGGCATCCGAAAAAATTTCCAGGTCATACTTGTCATCTTTAATTTTACAATTTGAGTTGTGAATAGCAATTTTCCACCATTCAAAATCAGAATGAAGTGTTGTAGGGATGGCCATTATAGTATCGTAATCATTTGATTCTTTTAAATTAAGATACTTAACTCTTTCAAAGAGCTTAGTATAAAGCCATCCGTACTCCACAGCCGGACAAGCTGATATTAAAAGCCCTACAAAACTTGCAAATGTCCTGATTGTGCAACATTTTAAATTAGACATTTTTTCTAGTTCTAGTTTTATCCTATTTTCTTTGTCTTTTGGTAATAAGACCTGGAAATTTTTTGTATCCAAAATATAACCCAAAAATTTACATGTAGTCGATGGTACTTGACTACTTTTTTCCAAATTTATGATAAAACCTAGCGATATTAAAAGTTTTTTAGTTTGTTGCAAATTTTCAAAACATGTTTTATAATCATACCCTATCAGACACAAATCATCCAAATATATAGTAGATATATAACCACAAGTTCTTAATAGTTTGATCACCGGTTTCATAATTTTAGTAAACACATAAGGTGCCGTATTCAAGCCAAACGGTAAAACGTTAAATTCATATACAGAATTCTGGAATTGAAATCTGAGGTACTTTCTGGAGTCTTCATGTATTTTTACTAAAAAATATGCATCCTTTAGATCTAGATTACATAGAAAAGAATCTTTGGTTACGAGTTTAAGAACGGTCCTCAAATCCTCTAATTTAAAGTGATTAGTATTAATGAATTTGTTTAATGACTTGAGGTTAAGGATAAATCTCATTTTTCCGTTTGGCTTGGGTATTAAGAAAAAACTGGATAAGTATTGGTCTCGACGGGAAGTACATTTTGAAATGGCTCCTAATGAAATCAATACATTGATGGCATCACTAAAAAGAGTAATTTCAGTGTCTGAATAAACCCGATTATTAAAATTAGAAGTTTGTATAGGTGGGCTAAAAAAAGGTATTTTATAGCCTTCAATGTAAGACAAGACAGTCGGATCCTTAGTGATCATACACCATTGTTTGTAAAATGCACTAAGTCTACCTGCAGGCTTTACCGTGTCTAGCGGCGCATGTAGTTCGGCCGTAGTAGCGAATGCTGCGACTGCCTCAAGGAGTTGAATGGCCGATTGCGCATCGTCGTCGGTGCAGGCTGTCTCATCCTCGGTGGACCCGTTGGCCTGCGGACCGGACCCGGATTCTGCCAGTTTAAATGTTTCGGTGCTGAGCTAGATGTACTGGGTGTTTGCTTTCTGAAAGATGATTTTGGTGCAGGTGGTTTCAAATCCGAACCAGATTTGCAGACTGCCTTTGCAGATTTTAAGGTTTCGGCAAGGTTTTCACCAAACAAACATTTGTCAATTTTGGTATTTTGTAATTGTTCTTTCATTTCCGCTTTAAGGCCACCCATTACAAAGTTTCTGCGAGTAACACTGTCAGCATGTTGGCAATCGCAAGCGATGCGAGCTGCATCCATCAATAATTTGAGAAGAGCGGTATCTTTATCTTTTAACGTCATTAGACGTGTAATGGCTTCACCTAAGCAGGCAATGGATGAGGTAAGCATTTTCTGTTTGCCTTCAATGGCTTTATCTCGTTTGACATTGGTGTCTGAAATCGCAGCTTTCATTTCTGCGTTCAACAGTGGTGGATCAATTAGTTTACAATTATCTGGAGTTAGATATTTATCTTTTAATTCTTTGCGTAAATCCTTATCTAAACCAACAGTGGCCCAATGTTGCAATCTTAATGCCAAATCTTTTTGGATTTCTTTGCCATATTTTTTATCGGTAGTTGGATCAATACCTAGTATATCTAGTAAGTCACTATCTAGAATCGAAGATTCAGCCTCCTTTTGATCAGCTAACACAACAGGTTCACTAGTTGAAGTTGAGGGGCCAGCGAGATCTGAAGGTATCACTACCACAGATTGAACGGAAACCTCTTTATCAGATGGTAAATTTTTTTCAACAGGACTCGGGTCTAAATTTTGGTCTTCTATTTCAATTGAACGAGAAAGATCGTCAAAATTATCTTCATTATCAATGAATCCCGAATTGCTCATCATTTCATCATCTGAAAGAATATAGTTGAAAGACTTATACAAAAGGCTTTAAAACCTCGATAAGGTTATTGGGACAGTCCCCAGTTAAACTGTAACATGTACTGTCCGCAACCCATTGTTTAATTGTATCATAATGATTTTTATTTTATTTTTATAAAGTTAGCTTTAATAAATCAATTTTTAAAAAAAATCATCATCTTTGTTTTTAAAAAAAATATATATATAGGTACTTAAGTATCATTTAATATTAATAAAATCAATTTAAAAATATATATATAAGTATCATTTAATATAAATAAAATCAATTTATTTCTTGTTTTAAACTAACAGACTGTTATATGATCTCATAAGTAAGAAGCAGTCCCATAGTATTATACACGTACTGCTCGCAAACTTAATAAATTAGCACTGTACAACAGTCCCATTGTACTGTTCGAAATGCAAGTTATACAGTAAGAGATAGTCCCATGCATAGCAAGTACTATCCGCAAACTGATCGAGTTATATCAAGTATACATTGATAATAAAACAGTCCCAAAACGTACTGTTCGTAATATCAAGTTTCAATCAACGTCGTATTTTATTAAAATGAACAACTTTGCCTTATCTACATAATATATAACTCATTCTTCTTATATAAGTTATATTCTAACAATATTTTTATTTTATTTTTTTTTATTTTTTTTTTTATTGTTAGAATTAATAATTAAATAACAACAAGTTTGGTACTTATTTTGAACTCGATTGAGAATAGGCCGGCTAGTCGCTAAAGCCGTTATTGTGTTCAAGGATCGTGAAAGTTATTAATTCTTTAAAACTTTTACCTTGTTTTTCCGGCGATGAACGTAATGAGCGGGAAGATAACGAGTCAGACACACTCGAACAACTATGGCGCCTACGACGGCGCTTACGCGCCAATTTCTTTTCAAGCTTCCTTATTTTTCGTTCTATTCGACCACAATCATTATCACTTTTACGTTTTGGCATTATTAAATTCTTATACTGTTACTATTTAAACACTTTTTCGCGAGCACAGTGTGGAACGGCGACGCACTACAAAGCGAATGAAGAAGATGGCGTCCGCGCAGAAGGGCTGAAATATGGGGATACCCACTAACAAAAAAAAAAAAAAAAAAAACTAAATTGAGGAATTTAGATGAAAAATATTTAAATTTCTCAAAATAGTGTATGGAATGGCAACTGCTACGCGTTACTACATGTGTCTTATATGCTAATCTCGAGAACGAAGCGTGAAGTATAATAGGGTTTGAGGTTATTTTTCGCACAAGTCATCACGAAAATACAAAAATGTGGTATCGATGCATTCAATACGATGCCCCGATCACAAATATATAAGATGAAAAGCGTGAAAATGGCGGGGGTAGAAACTGTGATGTCATAAAGTTTTCAGTACTTACAAAGATTTTTTTCATACCATGTGGTATATCAAAGCCCTTTGGCTTTGTGAGTATATTGCGAATATAAAACACACTATAACATGTCATCAAAATCTCATCATAGTAACATACACAGTAACAGTTAAAACACATAAAAAATACCGTTTGTGGAACATGGATAAAAATATTATTTTTTAATATGTCATAAAATGATGTAATACAAAAACTAGCTTATGTCTGCAAAACAAACACTTCGAGCGACTCGCAATATTTTTTCGGGGTCAAAACCTTCCAGTAGGTATCGAACAAATTTTTATTAATTCTTGAATTTGCGCATATAAAGTAAATGCAGAATTTTTGTTCTTCACACTATTTTGACGATAAAAGGATCTGTACCCTTAGCACGAACAGCTATCAAAAAAATAATCATTCGATAGATAAATTTTGTATTGGAAATTTGTACAACGCCATCTATCGCCGATAAGCGAAATGAAATTTTCCATAGAGAATTGTCTATCGAGTAATTTTACGTGCGTTTTTTTTCTCGATAGCTGTTCGTGCTAAGGGTACTGAAGACATTTGAATCGTATACATTGTTTGCTTCATTTGTGAAAAGTATATAATTACTGACATAAATAAATCATAAACTTTATTTTATAGAGCTTAGCAATAATAAAAGTGATTGTTCTATAATATTATTACCGGGTGCCTTTTAGGGTTAACCTACGTCAGCGACTAAAAAGCGCCGTGATTGTCGCCGCGATTATCGCCGCGTTTATCGCAGCGATATCGCCGCGATTAACGCCGCGCTTATCGCAGCTACAAAATAGCGCCCGTCAGCGGTAAGCCTAAATCACTACGGCCCCCGCGGCACTTATTATCTCCCATTTGTTGCGCTACTCGGTAAATAAATACAGAACCGATTTTATTTCCAATTTCACTAATGAATACAGTAGTTTTATGGGTGCCGTTTTATCATACTTACTTTAACCTGAAAGTGTAAATTAGTCATTGTTTAAATGAAAACATAATAAATACTACTACTGTATAAAGTTCTGTTTCTGGTTAAAGAGATGGACCGGAGGTAGTTCAAACCTCCGAACACCCGCACGAGATAATTAACTATCTACATTAGCTTTATGAAATATAATAATGTTTCACAGATTAGGTAAGTAATTAACGAAATTAATAACCGCTCGTCTTCCGTCATTTAAAATTAAAACAAATACTAATTTAAGCATGGTACTTAAAAGGGAGCGTGTGTATTCTGTAGCTTGTGCCACTAATGACATCTGGGGCTTCGGTACGGTTCGCTATATCTGCAGGGTTGCCAACCGTACGAGGTTCCTCGTACAAATACGAGGTTTGTGGTCTTCCGTACGAGGTACGAGGACACTATCAGCCTCGTACAATTATGTACGAGATTTTGACATTAGAAAAGGATATGACCATACAAATATTTTGCATAACAGTTTTTCCTTCCTCATTTTGCCTTATCTACACTTTCTCCACACTTCTTGCTGCAGAAAGCGCAAAAGGTCCATCACGTGCTGGAAACTGCGTCAATTTCGAACCGACGAAAGAGATGTATAGCCGTATGACTAAAGAAATAAAGAAGAACGAAGAAATTGAGGGTGTTCCTGACATCATATTTGGAGATGAATATTAGTTACATAGGCTAAGTAAAATCGGCTGTTTTGTGTTAGAGTCTGGTCAACGAAAGATGAACCGGAAATGGAAGCGCCACTTTCCCTGTTAAATTAACGTTTAGAGATTAAGTTATTGGAAACTGAACTTTAAAATAAGGCGCAAAATTAGTCCCATTTCCAAACGAGTGTCATCTTTCGTTGACCAAACTCTATCTGATAATGATTAAGGATTATTTTTAATACCTACAAAGATATGTTTAATTTAGTAGGAAACATGCATTAGTTTATTTCATTAGGTAAAATGTTCTAAATTCAAATCATGCCGTAATTTCGGTTTTATCACCTTTTAAAAAATTGTACGAGGTTTGAAAGCCAAAATACGAGATTTTGAGCTGCTTAAGTACGAGGAAAAAATATCTTAGGTTGGCAACCCTGTATATCTGTTAAATGGACTCCAAAGCGGAAGTTCGTGAGCCATATTTCTGCACCACATTTCATCTCTCCCAAGGGTTACACACAAACTGTCTCGTATACACAAAATATAGCTTTTTTATTCTAGCACGATTTTATCTTAAATTAAGGTATCCAAAACGAGTTTAACAACCGTGAACACTCATGTAACAAAACTTTTATGTACTAATGTTTGAACACTATGCTAACTTATTCCATAAGATATTGTTAAGTACACTTTTAAACTTTCGCGTTGCATTTTATTATACTTACTAGCTTCTGCCCGCGACTTCGTCCGCGTTGATATTAGAGAAAATCCTTAGGGAACCTTCAACCAGGATCTGACCAGCCATTTTTACGCATTACGGCTTCCCGTTCCAGTTCCCTTTCCCGTTCCCGGTCCCGGTCCCGTTCCCGTTCCCGTTCCCGTTCCCGTTCCCGTTCCCGTTCCCGTTCCCGTTCCCGTTCCCGTTCCCGTTCCCGTTCCCGTTCCCGTTCCCGTTCCCGTTCCCGTTCCCGTTCCCGTTCCCGCTCCCGCTCCCGCTCCCGCTCCCGCTCCCGCTCCCGCTCCCGCTCCCGCTCCCTTTCCCGTTCCCGTTCCCGTTCCCGTCCCTGTCCCCTGGATGTGCATGTCCAGGTCCAATCATGGCCACCGTGTTGGACTTCAAAATAAATATCATTTTCGCAACCCCCATCCCATGAAACCTCAAGAACGACATCCACATCGATTTTCATGTTTACTTACCCCATTTACACCTTAAGGGAGGATTTTCAAAATAACAAAATATGTGTTTGCCTATTTATTTTTAGACATGCTCCTACGAATTTTAAAGTTGTTATGTCTATTTTATATTATTTTTCCATACAAAATTTAAACCCCATTTTCACCCCTTTAGGGGTTAAATCATGTCCACCGTGTTGGACTTCAAAATAAATCTCATTTTCGCAATCACCATACCATAAAACCTCAAGAACGACATCCATATCGATTTTTTATGATTACTCACCCATTTACCCCTAAGTGGTTGATTTTCAAAATTACAAAATATATGTTTGCCTATTTATTTTTAGATGTGCTCCTACGAACTTTAAAGTTGTAATGTCTATTTTATATTATTTTTCCATACAAAATTTTAACCCCATTTTCACCCCTTTAGGGGTCAAATCATGTCCACCGTGTTGGACTTCAAAATAAATGTCATTTTTGCAATCGTCATCCCCGAAAACCCCAATAACGACATCCATATCTATTTTTAGGGTTTTTTACCCCTTTTCACCCCCATTTCATCCCAATATAGGTTCAAATACTAACAATAACAATATACGTTGCGTTTGATGTCTATCCATAAGCCTAAATTATAAATTTAGCGATTTTTACTTCGAAAATAAAGGATTTTCTTCAATACACAACTTCATCCCCCTTTTGACCCCTTCGGGGGTAGAATTTTGAAAAACGCTGAGACCAGTATTTATTTATTTTCAATGGTCAGTCTAAGCACAAAATTTGAAGATCCTAGCTTCAAAACTGAGGGACTTTCATACAAACTTTGATCCCCTTTTTTACCCCCTTAGGGGGTGAACTTTGAAAAACCCTTTCTTAGTGCACCCCTAGACCTCATAAGGAACCTACGTGCCAAATTTGGAGTCTCTAGACCCAGCGGTTTGGGCTGTGCGTTGATAGATCAGTCAGTCAGTCAGTCATTCAGTCATTCAGTTTACGATTTTATAAATATAGATTAAGAACACAGGTTTGAACGCGTTTATACTAAACATAGGTGTTGAACACCTACCTTCTCCCGAGACGTTTCGACCGAGTTGCATCGACCGTGGTCACGGGCTGACTGGAGCTGCGGTGTTACGCCTCCTCCTCTGCGGTGGAATCTTCATCCGCCGTCAAACAGTTTTTCCAACTACCGCCGCTGGATGTTTTTTAATTTCAATCGCTTCACTTACGACTCTTGAATCTGACACTGATCGCCATTTTTATTAACGAGTCGTACGTGAAGCGATTGAAATTAAAAAACATCCAAATAACTTCAATCGGGAAGATGGCTTCAAATTATCTGCAGTGTGGAATCCAGTAATTGCAAACGCACTACTTACCTCTTTGTTCGCGGTCGGCTTACTACCTGAATACGGCTATGATATACGGAATCACCGGCCGTTAGTGTTGTTTGCTGCGGTATTTGGAAAAACTGTCCGACGGTGGATAAAGTTTCCACCGCAGAGGAGGAGGCGTATCACCGCAGCTCCAGTCAGCCCATGACCACGGCCGATGCAACTCGGTCGAAACGTCGGGAAAAGGTAGGTGTTCAACACCTAACCTGTGTTCTTAATATAATATTGTTAAATATTTTAAATCATAGAAGTTATTATTTTCTCTGTATATGTGGCAAATTATCGGCCATTTTAAAGACCTTCATATAAGTTTGGATTATGGGCGTGCTAGAAATGCCGTTCTACTGGACCTTAATATTCAAAGTAAAACTGTTCGCTCCTCTATTACCATACAGACGAGGTCCATTGTCGCAACTAAATTTAGTGATTTATGACGCCGAACTTTAGTCCTAAGGGAACTACAAAGTGTTCCCTTTATTTAACATATATTATAATAACTTATTAATACCAACACTACTTGCAAGGTTGCTACTCGTAAGATGGTTCCAAGTTAGTGACGCGTAAATTCTATAAAGTTGGGCTATTAACTAAAACTTAGCTATAACGAAAACTAAACTAATTCCTTTTTATTTTAAATAATGAAAGAGATGTCTTAAATAACTCTAATATAGTATGAGTAAGATAACAAAAAAATCTAGAATGTGATAAAAATGGTAACGTTGTAGTTACGTTGTCTTTAGTTAGTCATTTGTTTCCCCAAAATCAATGCGTGCATCATTTATCTAAATCTTCGTGACAAGTGTAATGTCGTGTCGATATGCATCGTATAACGAACCGATAAGCGATATCAATCACATACGGTATTCGCATCCTGAAAGGCCTTTTCTCATTCGCTATCCGCAGAAACCTCTTCGTTTATCGTCACGCGTACACTTATTGAAACATGATGTATGGTGGGCTCAGTAACAGCTGCTTACTCACAAAGCTCATAATATGTATTTGATGATTTCGCTGTTGAAATATTACTTAGTCCTGAAGGATCTTTGGAACTCATTTTCTTGCGTTAGGTAGATTTGTATTGTTAAGTTAGGTGTGTATCAACTTTATTTCTCGGTTCACTTCGTTTAGTTGCATTAATTCATGAAACTGCAACAAATCAAAGGATGATAGAGGAATTTATATATTGTAAATTTTACACTTGCACTATGGCATGGCCCTCTCCTAAGGATCTTCAGTACAGTTTACATTTTATATAGTCAGATTATTCCTAAACCTAATAAGTTTGATAAAACTACTCAATGATCGTAACGTGAGCACAGTGCTGTTTTATTGTTTCCAATATTTTTTAATTCTAAACAGTTGTACTTTAGCAGAGACACTGAATCAATCTTCAAACGGAATGCGGAAAGGTTCCTTCGCTTCAAATTGATGCGACTTCCAGCACATCATTAGTCTTGGTTTGACAACTGGTAGTGCTATTCTCTTACATGCAATTTCACTGTCATGTCAGTGATCGTTTCGTCGAGTTTCTTACTGAGTCACCAGGCAAAATGCCATAGTTTCCAAAGAGTTTAACCAGTAATGGTAATATTATGACACCTGCCAGACAACGCAGCTGCAGCGACGAACTGGACGCTACAAACTTTAGAGAAAAGTATAGCTGAGAGATGTATATTTCGCTTTAACACTAGCCAGTCAGCGTGAACGGATTCACATCTTTTATTTAAATTCAAATAACGTAAAAACTCACAGTATAGTGGACTGCAATCTCAAAAAGTATTGACAGCAATATTTCATCTTCTATATTCTCTGCTCTATTATTTTTCCATGTCTCTGGCGGATTGGATATCGACAATCCATTTTGGGCGACACAATAGAAGCAATTTGTAACGTCAATCACCTGGGCCTGAGTGCTCGACCTGCGGGATGGCATTTAATTATCTACGTGACTTTTTAGACAAAAACGTTTGTCGGGATTTTTGCACCGATATCAGACAAAATATATGCGGCGGGATTTTTAAACGAGATTTTTTATTTTTATTCGGTATTTTTGGGACTGGAATATCATTTACTTTAAATGAGACTTGTCCCAATATGGTATATACAAGAGGGTTAATAAAATTTCACAATTTGTGCCGCTAGAAAGTGAAACTCCTTGCCTGAGTCTGTGTTTCCTGATAGGTACAATCTTCTTGAGTAAATAGATATCTTTTAGGCAGCGCGTCTCATCGTAGATTGCATTATCTCATACCATGAGGCGTGACATCTGCCATAAAAAAAATGAAATAACAAAGTTACACAACCAACCAGAATGGTCGTAAAATAAAATTATTCTTATTATAGCCTTGGTGTATGGAAATAACTTCTTATCTTCATATTGTTTCGTTGCGTTAATTACTTAGTTTATTTGGAAGTAAAAAAGTGTAAGAAAAATCTATTCATGCAAAAGACGCGAGAGACAAAACTGAACAATACAACATGATGATCATAAACGCAAATGAGACCGCGCCGGTTTCCGCGGTCACGCACCAGTGTTAGGTATTCAATACATACAATACATACATCGGAATTTCCTGAAGCAATTCCTTAGGGTCGTCCGGGACACGACGTTACGGCCCACTTGGCTAACGGGATGACCCGTACATCGATCGTGGAATTTTGTGATCTGGAAAATCAAATTACTTACAAACTTCGCAAAATTTTGGTGTTCCAATTTGTTTGCTGTCAAACAATATTTTTGATGTATTTTCTATTTCACATACATATAATAAGTATTCACATTGGCTGATAATGATGTTCAAGTCCCCATCTCCTTTGCTACGCACGTGTTCGTCATTTTTACGGTTCTATCAAATAGGTTCGAAACTTCGAATGTGTGGACCACTAAAAGTATTAGAAAAACAACGTTATTCTAAAATGGAGTATATATAGGCCCATTTGCTCTACAAGCATGACTCCACCTTTAGGCAAACTTACTATGTTCAAATAATACCCTCTTGCAGTCGGGTAAAAAGGGACCGCAGTAGGTAAGTATATTTTTATTACTGCTCTCCGTGTAACGTCATAGATCTTTATAACGATAATGAATATAATAATGCTCAATTCTCGTCTCTCATAAAAAGCGGTAACTCGGTTATGGGCTTACCCTAAAACACCCGCGAATTCTTTTTAACATGCCCCAAGGCTAAATCGAATTTGCCCCGTTTTGTTAAACAAACAAGTCTTATTTTGCGACATTTTTTTACTTGGGTTTTAATATTGTCTAAACTAGTGACGTGCTTTGGCTGGGGTTAGAATTTTATTGTATCTCTTTTGGTTTCCTATACAGACAATTTTTAAGGAACTCATCACTACGACCAACATATTATTAGAGGTACAAGCAGTCAAGCTTGGAGACGAGACCCCTCCACAGAAATTCATATTTTCGTTTATAATCTATGACAGATTATAAACGAAAACATGAATTTCTGTGGAGGGGTCTCGTCAGATCTAAAATCAATAACTAAGTAGGGCCAATTTAATAGATCTCATTTGACATCTGTCACTCTTTTTAAAGTTAAGCAATTTTGTGCCTTTGAAAAAATAAATATTATGTGCCCGCCGCTAGAAGGTTACGTTGTTGAGTTTTGTGACCTATTAAATTAGTCCAACGCTATACTTCTGAAATATAAAGCCAATTGAATTAATTTAATAATATAAAAAAAATACTTGCACACATTGAAGACGTCTTCTTATAATTCACTAGCTTCGCCGACTATACAATTTAATCATCGCATGGGAACATATAACTGGTATAAAATTCTTCCATAAGTAAATCTGGCTTTCAACTATCTGTATACCAAGTTTTATCTAAATCCGTCCGTTCAGCCGTTTTTACGTGATTGAGTAACAAAATCCAAATAAGTATACAAACTTATACATATTAGAAGGATTAGTATAATAATACTACGTCTAAATTATTTCATTTCAGTGTTTTAATTAAGTCGTGATATTTTGTGACGTTCGCGATAATAAGACAGATTTAGATCGTTCGTTTCCCGGTGTTTTCTGGAGGATTATTCGCCAGCAAATCTGCATTGCCATCACTTTACAGACAGAGAGGTTCTTAAATGCTTAATTAAATAAAATGAGAATGGAAATGAAAGAAGTGGAATTTGGAAATGTTAAGAGCTTTAAAAGGGCACTCGTAGCAAACAAACAAGGTTATGTAACATGTACATACACATGTTTTTAAATGAACTAAAATTTTATACTGTTTTATTGACCAAAACTTTGATCGTTTTTCCCAGTAGTTTTACATAACTTTAAAAACAACGACAGCTCTCAAAAATAAACTTCTTAATACAATTTTGTACTCTCCAACACTTCTATTCAAATAATTTGAAACTTTTTGTTAAGTCGTTATAATGTTTTCCTAAGTTTTTTAGCGAATATTTCTACTTTCGCATTTTGCAAATACAATAACAACAAGACATTTGATTCATTTATACCATACAGGGTGCTCTAATAAATGAGACCATCTCAAATTATCATAATTTAAGTAAACCTATGTATATTACTAGCTGTAACAATGAGATTTCGAAGTAACAAGTCATTCACCCCTAGTGATAGTGTTTTACATGTCTCATAATGGCACCCTGCTGTCCCTATTTTTGCTTTCACTTGTCATAAATATGCTCAACGCCAATAATTTTGCCAGATATATTGCTATTTTAAGATTACCAAATATTCATTGTATTTTCATTATGTCTAGCACAGCTAATGTGAAATTTGTTATGCCACGAAAATTTACTTTATGCCTTCCTCGCATATTGCTAAAACCGCTTTCATGTTATATAACCCTAAGTGTAATTTGTTTGTTATGGTGCGGCAATAGCCTAGTTAGCAATCTATGCCTTTCAGATATTTTTGTTATCATTAAGAATTTAAAACCTAGCATATTCTCACTCTTAATGCTCTATTTACTACACATTATACTTTCACCAATCATACATTACATTACTTATCATACATTACACAATGCTTACATAATATATTTTATGCTTTCGCTTACATGCTTTAACATGGTAACAATGCATTTCTCTACCAATCATCATCATACCTATTTAACTTTAACTATTATAAATGGCTAGCAATAAGAATTTAAAAGTTGGTCTTTTTAATGCTGGTTCCCTAAACACAGGGCATGAAGAGTTTATTGTAGCTACTGAGGAGCTGGCACCAGATATTCTGGCCATAAATGAAACCTGGCTGCGGTCAGGACAGAGTGAATTGGCTCCGAAAGTGCCAAATTACAAGTTCTATTACACTCCAAGACCTGACAGCGTTCGTGGTGGACGTGGAGGCGGAGTAGGGTTTTACATCCGTAAAGGAATAAATGCAAGACCATGTTCTCACCCTGTCACCGAGGCGGTCGAACAGAAGTGGTTGAAGGTACGAATTCGCAACTCGGACATCATAATTGGAACCGCATACCGACCACCGAGGCTCAACATAAATATCTTCTTCGAAGCTATCTCAGATTCCATTGCATCCTTTCCTAAACAAGATGGCCTGATACTTGTCGGGGATTTCAATATAAACCTTCTCAACCCTGAAAGCGGGCAGGCTAAATTACTTCACCAAACTTTACGCAGCTTGGGCCTGGAACAAGTTGTAACCGAGCCAACTCATTTTACTCAAGAGGGTTCTAGCCTAATCGATGTTATCTGCTCTGATGTAAGGGTCCTCAACGTTAGGGTAAAACATACGCCGGAGCTGGGCAGGCACGCCATGATTACAGCTGATTTTAAAATAAAAATGGAAAGGCCTTTGCCTCAATGGGTAACCTTTAGACCCCTGAAAGATATTATTTTAGACTTATTTAATGCCGATCTCCATTCTGTTGATTGGGACTTTTTTAAACGGTCGCAGGACAGAGTTGACATTCTGGTTGAACTTCTTGAATCTGTCATTACAGCATTATTTGATTTGCATGCACCAATCAGATGCAGAAAATTTAAGACACCCCCTCATCCCTGGATTACAGACACTGTAAGACAAATGATGCGTCTTAGAGATACCTATCACCATAAATATAATAGTCTCAAAAGTGGAGACCCCAAAAGTGAAAACCGCAAAAAAGATTACATTTCTCTAAAACATGTGGTCATCCGGGCCATTGAGGATGAAAAGACTTGTTACTTTGCTACTCACATCAATAATAACATAGGGAATCCGAAAAAGCTATGGCAGAACCTCAAACATAACATACTGACCGACAATAGAGCTGCGGGCGGTCTCCCTCCATGTTTTGATGACCCCGATGCTATTAACAGACACTTTCTCGATGTGCCAGGTAGTCTCACCATTTCCATATCAAATCTCACCTTCTTCGAACACCATAGGCACAGAGGGGCAGGTAATTTTAGGTTACACCCAGTCAGTGCAGAAGTCGTGTTTAAAGCCATTAAGGGGCTTACTTCCAACGCTCAAGGGGATGATCATATCTCCTTAGAAATGCTGCAGCTTACTCTACCCCAGTCCTTAGAAGCAATAACTAATATCATAAATCGCTCTATTATAGAAAGCACATTTCCTAAGAGTTGGAAGTTAGCCGTGGTAAAACCGCTTCCTAAAACCTCGCACCCCACGTCGGTGAGCGATCTTAGACCCATAAGCCTTCTCTCTTGTGCCTCCAAGATATTGGAGAGAATAGTTTGTGATCAACTCACAAGGTATATCGAAAGTCATGACATACTTCCACAACTTCAGTCGGGGTTCCGCAAGGGCCGCGGCACAGCGACTGCCATGTCAGATGTAGTGGACAATCTCTTGACTGCTCAGGACCATGGAATGGTTAGCGCTCTGCTGCTGCTTGACTGCTCCCGTGCATTTGACTGCATAAATACAACACTTTTGTTATCGAAGCTAGCCTACTATGGATTTGATACAGGCGCAATAAAGTGGTTCCATAGCTATCTAACAGACAGGCAACAGTATGTGGAGCTGGCAGCAGCCGATGGCACAAGGTTACGGTCCCTTTCTCTCCCAGTCACCCGAGGCGTACCACAGGGCTCTTTGTTGGGCCCAATCCTGTTCATTTTGTACAGTGCGGACCTAATCGACTGTATCAAAGAGTGTAAATACCACCTATATGCCGACGACATACAACTTTACCACTCCTTCAAGCCATGCGACATCACTGATGCGGTGAAAAAAGTGAACGGAGACCTGAAAAGAATATCTACATGGTGTAAGTCAAATTGCCTCGCACTAAATCCAAAGAAATCAAAACTTCTGCTCACCGGTAGCAGAAAAAATATAAATAACCTCAACGTGACTTTGTTGCAAATTCATATTGATGGAGTGGCTGTGGAGCGAGTGGAAAAAGCTAAGAGCCTGGGTTTGACATTGGACAGCCACCTTAATTTTGAGTCCCACATTGTGGAGTGCGTGCGCAACTGCTTCTATAGGTTATACAAAATAAGACAGTACTTATCAGTAAAACTCAGAATTACACTATGTGAGTCGCTTGTTTTATCAAAACTCAATTACTGCGACACTGTCTATGGCCCATGCTTGTTGTCTAGAACAAGACAGCTCATCCAGCGGGTCCAAAACGCTTGTGCGCGCTTCTGTTTTCACATTCCACCACGAACCCATGTAACACCGTTTTTAAACTCCGCAAAAATGCTAAAAATGGAGGCCCGCAGGCGTGTGCACCTCACATCCTTGTTATTTGGCATCATTCACACGGGCAAACCACAATACCTGTCAGCAAAATTGGAATGGGCACAGCTCCACAGTAGGTACCAAAAAAGGTCTTGTACTCGTGTTTTCTCGATCCCCATACACCGCTCTGCTGCCTTCCGTGGATCCTTCAGATTTGCTGCCTCCAAGTGCTGGAATGACCTCCCTCCCCCGATGCGAGATCTAAAAACAAAGCAAACGTTGAAAAATACATTGAAACGTCACTTAATGGCATTACAATTAGACTCATAAATAAAAAGCTTACCCAGAGTTATTCTCCACACACTTTTTTGCTTCTGGAGATGGTCTTCGGCACCTGGAGGTGCGCTGTACTCACAATCACAATCGCAGCTTCTTCTTTTTTGTTTGCATTAGCATCAAAGATTTGATTAGCATGACAAATGTTAATGTTTATTTGCATTGTCACTATGCTTCTGTCAGACTATAAACTTAGTTTACATAAGTTTATGTGTCAGACATACGCAAGATTGTCCGCGTCTTTTAATTAATTTTGTATTTTTTTTAATTATGTATGTATGCATGTATATAAAATCCTTTGTTTGTCACATACCGCGCATTGCCACGCACATAAAAGGTCCTGCTAGAATACCAGCGTTGCTGTGACACGTATGTGTCATGGCAACACAAGCTGAGGTAGGTCCTAGTTAGCCCTAAGACCTGTTTTTTTTTGTGAAATTTTTAGCTTTATTTAATTATTGTAACGTGTGGTCTTTGAGTTAATAAAAAAATTCTCTCTCTCTCTTTCTCTCTCTCATTTATGCCCTAAAATAAATGGTGTAATGTGTAATGAAACGAATGAATATATTAAAAAGAATAAAACCGGACAAATTAAGAGATCTTAGCAATTAATATTATGTATTATTAAATCTAGGAAAACGGGAAATATGGAATACCCTTTAGGAATACCACACAGTTTTGATACCTTGCTACAGCGACCTTCGCGGCGTGCTACGAAGACACGTTTACTACGAAATTCCGTAGTCGAAGTCTCGTAGTCCATAGTTATTGTCAATGAAAAGTGGTACAGTCGTTGTGTTATCGTCTTTCACTTATTTTTGAAACGAACTAATTATTGTAGTCTTCACTTTTCATGGATTTGGTTTTTTTATTACAATAGGCTTGTTTCCATTAAGAATAAATATAATGGATAGGGGTTTATAATGATAAATTATATTATGGAGAAAATAACAAACAATTTTAATTATTAAAAGCGTTAAAGATTAATAATATTTTTAAAAAATAAATTTCGTAAAATGCAACCTTTAGTCACGTGACAGTGAACACCAATCAGAAAGCGTTACGTCACGCCGTGCGAAACTCCAATCTTGTCTTTGACGTTTCGAGTATCACTACCGGAGGCGCGTTCCAAACCTACACTCCGAGTGCAACCTAACCACAACCGAACGCAAGTTTTAGCCACTTTTCCGTATTTCTCCATTGTTTGGAACATATATAAATAACTGGTTTGGCGTTTTTATAGTCGTGCTATCACACAGGGGCACTATACAGTACTTATAATATGAGAAATTAATTTTTAAACGATAAAAACTAGCTATAACGTACGAAGACACGAACGCTCTTTTGTTTGTTTTGCACGGCGTGTCGTCATTCAAGACGCCATGACAGTCTTGTGCGTTTTGGAACCAAATTAAAATTGGTTTTTTAAAACGCGAAATTTATAATGTAAACGCTCGATTAAGAATAAATAAACCTTTTTTTCGATAAAATGCCTAATAAGCTAAAATATTAAGCAGTTATTGAAATTTTGTCAACTAGCCTATTATTTGACAGGCAAACACCATAGTTTCTTATTTTAATTTCTTTTTAGACATCCAGAGTCAACTTATTTAGTAAACCCGTATTGAATTACTATCCACGCCAATTGGTACGATTGGACGTGGATGTTAATGTGACAAAGTTCCCGTGCATTACCGATTGGCGCAGATAGTAATCATTGTCTGTGGCTGTGAAAAAAACCCGCTTGCAGCAATAAACAAGTCAATTGAGAAGATGGAAACAAGATAAAATATTAAATATATCATGCAGTCAGAGGCATACAATTTAATGATAAGTCAAATCATAATGTCACTTTATGCATGCCTCCGACTCTCTAAGCTCCGACTGCATCATATCTATACTTAATGTTGCCTTTAATATTTAATCTTATCAATTGACTTGTTTTTTGATTCGGCGTGTTTTTAAGTTTTTTTAATATTTTTTATGTATTTATTTTATGTCTTTTTAGTTATTATTACGGTCATGATATACCTTTTGAAATCCTTATGATGAGCCCTCTAATTTAAAATATCCATATTGCAGTATTAGAAAAAAAACTTCAAATAATAGCACCGCACAACCGCCATGGTGGTTTTTTTAACGTCTTACCTAAACACACGGCTGTCAAGACAAATCTAATGAGATACATACAAACATGCAAAATACGCGCGAAAAACATAACCCTCTTCATGCAGTCATTATACAACAACTTCGTTTTCAGGTCAAACCACCGAACAAAGAAAAAATATATTTCGGTTGAAACTAAATTTGTTATAAAAGGCTATTCTATTATGCATTTTCAAATAAAGCCTTGTCCTGAAATCAGTCCCTAAATAGATATTGAAGCAAATCCCAAGTAATAGGATCACTCTCAGCCATCTTAATCCACTTAAGGTAGCTGTTTTTGAAGGCGCTAGCTTAATTTAGGTTCTATCCTTAATCAAGACGATTGGCTCATTAGTAGACTTAATGAAACTCTTGGTAAGTCTATTAATGTAATGTAATAGAGTGAGAATAACTGTTAATGAATTTTTTTCATTGATATTTTAACTTGGGACAGCATACGAAACAACTAAAATTACGATAATTCTTATACAGTATGTATGCTCAGTGATTCTTACCATTCGTTTATTCGCTTTCACTATGGAGAAAGAAAGAAAGACACCATTTATTGGCCTCTGGAGTTTAAATAAAAAAAATAAAAATAAAATAATGTTTATTCACTTTCATGACACAATAACAAATAATTTTTGAAGCCCCCTTTTAAGCAAAAAAATGCCTGTGCCAAGGGACTCCGCTCTGTATTACTTATTTATCTATGACAGTCAATGAAATTTCCTTATCTAAATACTTAGTTATAAAACTTAGTTTCTATTAAAATATTTATCCTTATTAAGAAAAGATTTTTTATTTATTTTTTATTTATGGCACTTTAGGTTTAGAATAGATTATAGCTAAGTAAGTACTTACTAATGTTAATTATTGTATGTTTATGTATATTTCTATGTTAAATGCTTCTATGTAAATTACATTCTTTTTAAATGAAATAAAGCTATAACAATAATAATATAATGTATTTACTGTGTTTATTTTATATATTCCAATAGAAGTAGAGTTTACTCTTTCACTATGTCTTTAGAATAAGGTTGAATATTGCATAACTTTAATTGACGCTTCGCCAGAAATTTGACGAATTTTAGTACATTTTTATTGATTTCTGAAATACTGGATCATTTATTAAAAATGTACTCGGTTATTGTGTTAGATCCGTTAGATCGATAAAAAAGCTATCCTTTTTGCATAAAAAATCATATCACTGTCGTTGAAAATTACGAAATCTGACGATTTGAAATTTATTTTTATAAGTTTTTATGGTGTTATTCAGGATTTTTTTACAGAGTTACCATGTCATTTTTCAGTATTCTGTTCGGTTAATTTGCTTCTTTGTTTCTTTTTCAGTCTACAGTAATTTTTGTGAAGTAGAATTTTACATCAGTTCTTCACATTGGATGTTCAAAAATCAGACTTTTCATCAGATCGTGAACTGGCCTCGCCTTTTATATTCATACATCTTTAATAAAGTACTCGTAGGAAGTGACTTTTTTACTTTCATTTAGTTTTGACGCCTTAATTAGCTGTCAAAATTACTTCTGAACAACATCCATTATATCTAAATACTTACCATAAAAAGTATGTGAAATATAAGGGATTATGGACGCTCAGTAATGTCGTTAGTAGCAAAAAAATAAATAGAAATACGAAAAATGATTTGTAACAATAAAACAATCTTTTTTTCTGGCAAACTTGATGTTATTGTTGCGGAAAAATAAAGTAGAGATTATTTCAAGCACACAAACCATATACAAAGAACTTTATCCAAGAGAGGTTCGATCGGATGTGTTTAGATGATCCCAACAACCTTTTGTGCCTTTTATATAGCTACACTTTTATTTGTAAATAGCAATACAGTCTTGCTCATAATATATCCCTCTGTACAATGATAAAAAGGATTCATTTTTTTAAACTAACACCCATTTCTGCTGCAAAAAACTAGAAAGGAAATATTCCCACAAAATTAATGTACCAGATTATATTATGTACTAGATGATATTCATTATAAAAATGAAATGTGTTGCAAACTCAAAATAGCCGTTTTAAATCTTTGCCTTTTTAATTAATGATTTTCGCGAAATGCAAACAAAGTTTAAAATTGCATCACGTTAATTTAAATTATTATTATAGTGTGCAGTACCGAATAGGTTCACATAAAGCTTTGAGAAACTGATTAATATGCTCACCGATTATAGACATATGAACTGAGGTATGCTAATACTGACTGATCTCTATTACCACGAATCTACCCCTTCAATGTAATATAATTTTGATGAAGCTTTGTCTTAGAAGTATCGATTTTCCGATCCAGTCACTAAAAGTACTTATACACGAAGTATGATTTAAAATGTACTAGATTATTAATAAAAAAGTATACCTAAATACAATTACAAATAAATTACTATAACTAAACCCGTCTTTTGATACTGTTTCTCTTAAAAAATATGTAATCTTACTTTACTTTAAAGTTTCGTTTAATAGTACTAAAACTAATACCACAGTATAGATATTATATCTATACTGTGCTAATACGGTTCACCTAACTAACGTGTAGTCCAATGCAGGTATTAATTTAGCTGAATAAGGTTACCGAATAGCGTTGCCCAAATTGGCAAAATTGTTATTTTTTATAGCAAGCAACGGACCAATTTGCTAAGAGATGCCGTCTACTCGCTGTCATGCATTTATTTGCGAGATCATGTTTTATTCACTGGCGCGCGCTCAGTCTGCTGGCATACGTAAAATATCATAAGCATAAATTTCGGAAAACACTTCAGAATTTCAGTTGCTTCGATGACTTCGATCTCAATGTTAGTTACCAAAAGTATACTTGTGTTTCATACGAAATTCGGAGACCACGACGACGGTACCTGCCTACGTGCCCACAAACATCCAGAACCGAGCCAATATTGAAAAGTCGTTTTTTAGGGTTCCGTATGTAGGCATATAAAAACGGGACCCTATTACTAAGACTCCATTGTCCGTCTGTCTGTCTGTCACAAGGCTGTAATCTCATGAACCGTGATAGCTAAATAGTTGAAATTTTCACAGATGATGTATTTCTATTGCCGCTATAACAACAAATACTAAAAACAATAAATTAATACGGAACCCTTCGTGCGCGAGACCGACTCGCATTTGGTCGGGTTTTTTTTTACATTGACCCGGTGGCGATCGAATCCTGGACCTCAGAGATGGGACACTATGAAAACCGATTTGCAAGCGACTCAAACACGGAGGTAGAAGAATTATAGATATGTTTTCTAAAATACCATTTTATACACACATTTTTAAAATCCCCACGTTTTATATGATAATCTATTTTGCCGACAAACTTACATATCATTATCATTAATTAGCAGAGAATCGAGATGAAGTTATATAGTTATACCATATATATATATATATAGCATATATGCTAAAGGATTGATTAATTACATTTAGCTTTGCTACGTCTGTAGGCGTACATCACGAATACTTCGGAAGTTAATACGTGTGGTATAAACAAAGCGAAGCTTTAAACTGAATAACATCTTTTGTTCGTTTGTGTTTTCTCATACCAGCCGCCTTGAAATAATCATTATTTTGGTTTCGCTTATTATGTTTGAAGAGGATCAGGTAAAACATTGTTCAACGTCGTGTAGCAACTTTATGAGTTAAGTCTTAGGCTTAATTTAGGCATCGAGATTTCGAGATGTTCCTGTTCGTGGCTTTTGTAGGTTGCAAAGTTGGTTATCTTTGATATACGTGCGGAAAGGCTTTACTAATCTAACTATCGTTATTGTTTTCTTACTTATTTTATTATATTAATAATGTTTTAACAAAGAACAACAAATTATATAGTATAAGAATTACATTTGTCTTTGTAATTTTTTTATAGCATTGAAGTACTTAGTCGAAATTGTAAAAAAAGTGTAAAAATTTTTACTAACTTTTAACAACATTGCAAGTGTTTATATAATTAATTAATGGGACGCTAAAAACTGAAACACTGATGTACTTAAATGAAACTATAATAAGTACCACATCATAACAAGTTGCTATTAGCAACCGAGCTTGGCCGCATAAAGTAAGGGCCATTCACAAGAAATAAGGGCTTTCTTCCCCCACTTAAGTTACTTTTTTGGACAAAATCCATTTATTTCACTAAAATTCGACCGCCCGATATTTTCTGCGTATAATACAGAAACTTTTCGGCTTAAGACAGTATTTTCGTGTAAAAAAATATGTTATAGCCTATCGATAAAAGAACCTTGTTATTATTATTAACTTGATTATAATACCATTAGTGTTATGGTTATATTTGTTCGACTAGAAAATACGTAAAAAACCACAAAAAATTGTTTCATTTGTGATTTGAGTGAACTGGTTAACACTTTTTTCGTACATACCTACTTGAAAAGAAATCATTGATGTGAAAGATATTTCCGAGCAAATAATTGTTTTAACCAATTTGTGCAAAGCTAACGACGTTTCTACGTCATTTGAGCCTTAAGATCTCCTAATGAGGATATTTCTATTATCCCAAAAAAACGCTTACACAATAATTCCGTTCCGGAAGATTAATGGAGTAAAAACGCAGAAAGAGGAGAAGAAAAGTTGTAAGTACTTATTGGAAAATCAAGACGTTTCCTCCCTATGGGCGAACGCCGTAATTTACCAAGTTTTTGTCGTGTAATGTTAGTCTGTTGTTACGTGGTTAAGTATTCAGTCGATATTATCCACAGTAACATAAAAAATGTAAAAGCAACTCTTTTTGTCTGACCTATTTTATTCACGTCTGAACCACTGGTATATATTGGAACAAGCAGAAGGACTTACGTTTTAGAAATCCCACCCAACTGAACCACTATGCAGATCATAACATTTTATATATAGTCAGGTGGGTAAGTGAAACATACTTTATTTTTATTTTTATTTAACAAGGTTTAGTAAAGCTATAAAACTCGCAATTAAAGTAGCTGTGTAGGCAATGTACTCCTCATTAAATCAGCCTTTAACGGTATGAATATAAATATCTAAAGACTTGCATTAAGCAACAAAATCACAAAATCAAACAAAGAATATAAAGGCTTAGAAGTGTTTCACTTACCCCTGACAAGGGGGAAGTGAAACAGTGGCCAAAATAGCTTTAAATATTGAGTCAATTTAATTAAAAACAGGACAAAAGGATCATTTTAAACCAACTTTATGAGTTAAGTCCAAAATGTATCAAATTCTAATAAAATAGGGTCCAGTTTCAAAGATTTATCAAAAAAACGTAATTTTCATTTTATAACATAACTTAATTTTCTTTTTGGTTTACTAGCTAGTTTAATGATCGCAGCGATATCTGTGTTGTATTGAGGGCAGTAATTCGTCATTCCTGATTTATCGACACATCGCTATGAGAATAAACTACGATAGTTTCTTAGATATGGTTGGGTGTTTCACTTACCCCGGTGTTTCACTTACCCCACCTAACTATACATAAGAACGGCTTACCTACCTTCGCCATAATTTTACCGCTCGCCACTGTAGGTTACCTTTTGCTGCGAAAATGGATATTAAAGGGGTTTAATAGGGAAAGAAAGGCACGGGACTCAATTCTGCTAAAGTTTACGTAACAATCGTCGCTCAATAGCTTTTTGAAACAGTTCTTGTTTCTAAAACACAAAAAGCAATACTACTGAAACACAATTGAGACACGAATATTACATTAACATTATCAGAATCGTGCCCCTGGAACAAAGACCAGAAAAAAGCTTTGGAATCAACCGTACTCTGACAGATTAAACATTCGTTTAGGCCAGAATGATAAACTCCAAGTTGATATTACAATAGCATACTGCTGATTTAGGTTCCGTAATGTAATCATTATATTAAAATGACTTTTATGAAGCTAAAGCCAAATCCCTATGGACCCTCATAAGGAGTGCCTCGTGACTTCTTTGCATTAGCCTTTTATACGATAAAAGCCTTTTGTTTTATCAGCTGTCTGTGTGTCCCAAAGTCTTTTCGTCCTTTTTGTAAATAAGTCGTAAGAGTAACTTTTACTTTTGTGGTTTTCCTCTCACAACTTTGTCGTCACGATAGTCGAGTTGTTAGACCTTGACTTGATAACTTTTACTTCTTTACAATACAATACAAATGTTTCATACAAACCAATATAACTTTTACTTCATAACAATACAAATGTTTCATTTCATACAAACCAAAATAATGTTTTAGCATTTTAATATTTTATTATCTATGGAAAAAAATTATCATTTCTATTTAATTTTTGTTTTGCTAATGGGTACATAATTGGAATTTGTTTTAACTAAATAAGGTGTTAAGTTAATTTATTAACCAAAACAATTAACGGTAGGCAGTTTGTATCTTACCAGTCCGAAAATACTTTTCTATACTTTAAACAGTTGTCAACACTGTTATGCCATTCGTATTGTTATGGCGTAAAGATTTAAAAAAATCTGATGTAGTAAAACAATTCAAAACGTCCAGTTGGTATTTTTTTTATTTAATCATGCAGTTGACAATACGCGGAGTCAGCAGAATGAAAACGTTTTCAGAATAACATTAACAGAAGGAAGTTAAAAGAACACGCACAGTAAAAAAATAACTCCAGGTGTATTGCTGTTCTCGTCGGCTTAATCTGAACATTCTGAACGCGCCGTCGTTTACTTTTATGCTGTGTTTGTTGAGGTTCGCACCAAATTCGTTCCTAAAACAACGTTGATTTAAGAATTACAATTGAGTTTGCCATAATGGTTGAATTTTTTGTTCGTTTCGTTTAGTATTTCCCGATTTCAGATGTACGGGGCAAGTATATGCAATGTTGTTTAATGTAAATTTTTTATCACTTATAATAATGTAAAAAATAGGTTCCTTTCTTAGACGGTATTAGAATAACATTTTACTTTATTTAGTAGAAGCATCACGTATAGGGGATACGTGAAGATCCCCTATTTTCAGTCAACGCCAATTTATTTATTTATTGGGCACTCAACAACGATAATGTGTAATGTTTTATTTATACCTATACTATTATTTTCCCGCCGCTTATTCGTAGTTATCAGTTTCTTTACATTTCCACGTGGCGTTGATTCCACTTTTCTTTATACTCCTTGATCCTGCATAAAACATACTCATCCATAAAACTGAGGGCCTATTTCAAAAAAGCATCGCGATAAGCGTACGATTTTCGTCCCACTCCGTGGCACTATTGTCTCACGAATAAGGTTCAATATCAAGTAAATTGAACGACGAATTGCGTCCGACTATCGCGTGATTCTTTTTTGTAATAGGCCCTCCTCTGTTATGTGTAAAGTATTCAATGTTAATGCTAGCACTTCCCATTCAAGGTTACAGGTCTTTCCTACCGAATATTTTTGTTCACGTGTGATATATACCAAACAGCATTCCATTCCCCGTTTCCCTACCCTATTCAATTGTATTCTTGGAATACGATTACGACTTCACTTTATGGTCGAAGAGTGTTTTGTTACGATGCGGAGCTGTGGCTCTACTAAAACATTTCTTACCTATACGTCCTTTTACTAATTTATTTATTCTAAAAACAGCTGTTCAAAACCAAAAGATACATGGTTTTGGTCAATAGTACGGTATTGGGCTTTTGTTTCGAATAGTAGTATAAGTTTAATGTAGATATTCTATAAAGTACACACAAAAACAATCAATACTTCTAAGAGGATACAAATACAAATATATACACAACATATTATGGTGGCTATGGTGGCTTTATCTCAATACCGATTTCTACCAGTCAATTTTAGAATGGACAAGAATTAAAAAATAAAGTTTAAATTGATAATTATACCGCTATACCTTTACTGAATTGATATACAGCTGTTTTCGTCACACTTATAATCATTCGTCAATAAATTCTTTAATAGGTACGTATTCCTGTTTGAGATTACATTATAAATAACTACACAGCAGTCAGTCTGTATGGCGCCTGTCTGACAGCGTTCCGAAATAAAAATGTTCGTATTGAAGCTAAAACGAAACCTCTGTTGAATAATAAAGGAACTGACGTCTGTTCCAATTTCAGCACTCTCCTCAGTCATTTAGACGAATTTGATTACCGTATAGTACTTACCTTATCTAAACTGAGAATGTTTTATCGCATAATTATAAATTATTCATTGAGAAATCGAAATTTATGAAGCAAAATTCAAATTTAATATCAGCAAGTCCAAAATACCTTGAGAGACAAAAATTTTCCAAGAGGAAAGAGATGAGTATGATTATTTGAAACTTTTGAAGACATAATTAATTAGGTATATAGCAGACTTTCAATCAAAGAAATGCATTTTTTTACAAACTTGAACCAGCTTTAAATGTCACATCAAGGTCACATCACATTCAAATAATTTAAAATCTCAAAAATAATGCTAGAAAGTCTAGGATTTGATCTCATTAGTGAGTGTATTTTGTGACAAAGATAAATGGCGTCTCATGAAACTTTCAGGCATCAAATGGCACAGCCGACTTAATTAGCTCGAGCTAAACTGAAACAAAAGGATTTAAGTTTGTAAATCTCACTTGAAATCGGAGTGGATGTTTCAAATTAAAACTTAAACTAAGTTAGCATAACCTCATTGACAAAATAATAACGAACTTTCGTTGTAAAGTTCAAATAATATTTCTAATTATTCTGTGCTTCTGGTTTATTTTATCAATAATACATACAGTTACAATTTAATTAACTCTTGTGAATCACACCCACCAAGATGGCTGTCGTTTGATTCAATTTCATAAAGTTTTTTTTTAAATAACTTGTAAGTCTGTCCTATTACTTGCTGAAAGGGAATTGTGGTTTTATGGTGCCACAGACAAATTATACGGGAAGCAAATGATAAAAACATTTTGAGAATAATTTATTTCAGAATGCAAAATGGAATAGGAATTTTGCTGACGTGTGCGGTAGCGCGATAAACGAACGTTGATCAAAATAAAATTAGCTTTAAAAAGTGGAAAAAGGGTTTGTTAAAAGTGGAATAAAAGTGAATACCGCGTTGTAATTAGTTGTTATAATTTATTGTACTTAATTTCGCATTAAAAGTGAACGGGTATGGGCAAACTCAAGTACCTAAGGTAAATAGCCTGGTACCTAGTAAAGGGTATATTTAGTGATGTGATACGGTGTCGTTTGTGTTGTTGACTCTGGTTTCATCTCGCTTTGACCTTGGGCCTGCTAAGCTTATCCGAACCTAATAACTTGCGATTAGGAAGTCTCAAGCGCATTTGGCTATCTCAATTTTGTCTTGCTTGCTATAATTACGCAACACCGAAGAATCTGATCTAGCTGTACCGGCAATTCGTATCCATTCTCTAGGAAAAATGTCCAAAGTGCTCTTAAGGATTAGCATTTTTCTTTGCATGTTATGAGTTCTTAAATAGGCACTTTGCAATTCATACTTGCACGTACTTTTTGCCACATTAACGGCTCCATTCCATAATTTCCCTAAGTAGATAAATAACTACTATTCAAGTAATTAAAAAATGTAGGAGAAACATGATGTTAAAACACAAATTTTCGTTCTGTGTGGTAAAGTATAAAATAAGGGCTGTAATGTAAATGTGGAGGATAAGCAAACTTTCGCCTTCGCTAGCTTAAATTTTCAACTTATTATCCAATAAGTTTCGTTACAACATCGTATTTTAACTTTTAAGTAGCCTTGTAGGCTAACGAAGAATTTATCTAATTCGACAAGACGCTTCATCAATACTCCAAATCACAGAGCTCATTTTACAATTATTATTCAATATTCTATCCGTTGTCATTGGCGGCCCTAGTCGTTTCATGTTAATCTCAAGGACGTATGATAAAAAAACCCTCTGACGAAGATTGTTTGCAACAAGTAATTACTTGACATTTTATTCAAGCTCCCTTCTGAAGTATTTAGGTAGACGTCGACAAAGAGCGCGAATATATTTGCTTTGTTTTCGGCTATTTTACGTGTACCAAATTACGTAGAAGAAACGGTATACTTAGCCGTTTTTTTTATTCCATTTTTTTTATAAACGAACATTTCTTTGCGTTATTGTCGCCACAAGTAAACTTTTTTCTGCTCACTACACGCACGTGATATTTTGGTTTTAATACATTTTTTATTTTCTTATAATAATAAGTTCTATGTATACTTCGGATCCTAACTACGAAAAATACTAGCGCTACCACTTTTCATCTTATTCCATAAACTAAGAAGCAAATGCATCTCAAACGCTCGCTTGCTTTCATCAAGGTGAAAGCAAATATAATTTATTATAGGTACGCGACGCGTGTGAGCTCCCCGGGCATATTCTATTAGTTTCATAGAATAGTATATTATGTAGAAATTTATAAGCCTTGTAACGAAAGTCATACGAGGACATAGGATTATTACTTACGACTGGGGTCGCCAATAATTTCAAATCAAATCTATTGACTTGGACTTTAAAAATATAATACTTTTAAGGGATAGGTACTAGCGCGGTTTTATTATGGCTTTTAACTGAAAGTTCTAGCCATGTTTTAGTAGGTATACGTGACTTGTTGAAATTCTATGAACATTTTTATAAAGTTTTGTTGATACCTCTTTCCAAGAATTATCTACATTGAATGTCCTGTTTCAATATATGTATTATTGAATGTGTATTTGTATGTAGGACTGTTAAAGAAATACAGCATTATTAATCTTTGACGTATGTTATGTAATAATGACTAAAACAAACAGAGTCACATCACATATTTTAAAACACCCATTGCTCAAATTAGGGTTTTCTCAAAAATACAAATAAGATTTTATTCTGAGCAAGATTTTATTTTATGAATATATTTTCAACTTGATTTCACCGTAGCATGTACCGTTTTTCCAATTACCAACCTGACCAAATGGATAATTAAAACTAAACACAAACAACTTGTAAACACGGCTGTAAATAAGTCTAGCCATTTCTTTTTAGGCGTTCCACCCTTTTATACTTTACATCACTTCATTAATAAAAGTCAACACTCCACGGCCCGCAGAACTTGAGCTCCGAATCATAAATTAAACAAAATTTATGACTGATGAAAAAAAAATAAGATTTTCTTGTATTTATATAAGTAGCAAAATCTTAGAATTTATTTTTCAAAAGTTCTGTAATACCTACAATATAATGAATCATTGATAAACAAACAAATAACTTTCAATTTTAGCCGTTTTAGAAGTCATTTAACTAGCTAGAGAGAGGCGCAAATTAATTTCGTTCATAACAAAAGTAACATACACAGTATCCTAGTAATCTACGACTACATTGAATCAGCAAAACGTCATAATGTAAAGCTCTATATTCTCTGATGAATTCAAGCAATATTGAATAACCAAAAGACTTTAATACAAGTCATGACATGAAGGACAATATTATATCCAGCTGCAAGCTAAGAGATAAGCGACTACATAAATTGCTTTCCATTCAATTTATAGCTCAAACACACATTAATAACCCTGCAGCTTGTCAAAGTTTGCCAATGAAATTATTACTATCTATTGTACCTACCTACCTATATCATCTGTGTAGGTTGATAAATTTCGTCTAACACTAAAACAACAACTATCTTTATACGTAATATTTTATGGCGAATACTGTGCTAGTATTCGATGGCTAGTATATACTTACCTACTTCAATATTTGACTCAAATTATCCCGTTTTATCAACTATAATCTTAAAGCGTAAACATTCTGTTAAATAAAACCGACTTCAATAGGCAAAGTAATGAGTCTTACTTTAGTTAAAGGTCTTACTTAGCTGAAAGTAAAATTAATAAACCACCCTTCATCTCTTTTAAATTTCAATCAATATTTTCTAAGCGAAATGAATGTTCCAACAATGTTATTTTATGAATGCTTTGAATTCTCAAAATTAATAAAACACTCGACGTTCTTTTGTGTAAAATGTTAAATTAGCTTAAGAGGGTCGATTACCTCGAATAAAAAATGTACAACCGGCTATTTTAGAAGGAACTCTCTCCGCATTGTTGGGATGTAAAGTGGATCTGTCTGGTGAAATAAATACCACCTTTAAGTGTTCTCAAATTAAGGGCTTCAATAATCAAACAAATTCGACTCGGCAGAAACTGTCCTTACAAAGATGATAATAATCCTGAAATGTCAATTATAATTTTGTTAGTATTCCCTATGACGTATCATACATCTTTTATACTATTATTTATTCAGACTTTTTCAGTCTCAACTTGTTAGATTAGTTTCCTTCGTTCAATGTATAGCGGAGTCGCCCACCCACATCCTCTATCTATAATATATTGCTTTAAAAGCTCATATCAAGGAACATTAGATTTACGCCTCGGTTTATATTAATTGCACACGGTACAATCTACGTAGTAATGCAATTTTAGGCCACTATAAGTACTTACGCTTGAAACTGAAATCTAAAGGTGCTATTTTTAGAAATACGTGGAATAATACTTCAAGCAACAATTTCATTTTGTGGCAGACTTTAATTAATTGTGAATTAATGAGAGCTACAACTACAAATGAATATCAAAATGTTGACTTAAATCACAACGTAGACTTAATTCTTTAACAAACTAACATAGTATATGGAAAATCATAAAATTCCATAGTCTAACGGCATTGACCAACTGATGACTTAAAGTTTAGATCTGAATATCATCTTAATATCTGCATTCTGCTCTAAAGTCTTTTAAGAGCTTCATTAATTTTGTCACATCATGAGCAAACATTTTCTGGATGACATCAAGTATGTACCTTTCCTTTTTCGTGATTTACATTCTTCGTGCTCGCCACACACCCCGCGATACATATGCATGACGACATCATGTTTTATTCCTTTTATAATACTTTTGGGGATACCTATCACCACCGTTAGAAAACCCTTATGTAAGTCAAAATGTATTGGGAAAAGAACACGGCGAAAGTTTCAAGGATAAACGTAATGTTTCAAATTTCCAGTCTTGACATCGAGAACACGAACATACAAGTATATTATTTGAATAACTTTAGACAAATTGTAAAATGCTACTTGCAGTAAACAATAAAGATATTTTTGTTTTTTTTAACTTCCTATGGTGCGGCACAGAATTACATCTTAAAAAAAATATCAAACGCGCCATGGTTTATCAAAACAGAGGAGATCCATGATATCCTGAATCTGCCAATGGTCAAAGAAGTGATTAATTGCCGTGGTGCTAACTACAAGTCACGACTACAAAAACACCCAAACCAGCTTGCTGGACAGCTAACCATACCTGAGAGCATTCGTCGACTGAAGAAGAGGCGAGACATCTTTGACTAGATCATAGTCGACTAGACAGTTGACTGCAAATAATAATGGGCTCGCTCCGATGGGAGTGGCTCCCTACAAGCCATATTGACTACAAACCATCTGCTTATAGTCTATCTGACTGATTGCAAGATAAGGAATAGAAGAAAAAAGAAACTTCCTATGGTGTAGGTGTACTCTACAACGACAGCAATAGAGCAAATTTCAAAATCGCTGAATTTTTTAGTTTATTTGAATAGAGATATTTTGTCTTGACCTTCTATTTACGTAACTCTTGACTGTCATCGGCTTGTTACTGGTTTAAGTACTTATGAGACTAAAAAGTTGCGAAAAGTAACACAACATAAATGTTTTTAAGGATTAATATACTTCTTACCTACTGAATTTATTGAATATTTTCAATAAATATGTGCTCTTTTTTTATGCTCCGTACTTTATTTTTGTTCTACTTAATAAAAAAGATACTTTATTAGTCTGAAAAAAGTGGCAACCCTATCCTCGATTCTGCTAATGTTAACATAAAAATCGTGTCTCAATGGCATGGTGTTTCAAAAGTATTTATTGCTTTTAGTGTTCTAAAAACTTCGATCTAAGTTTAGAAACAAGAACTGTGTCAAAGAGCAGTAGTATGGAATGGAAACACCGCATTGAGTCACTATTGTTACCTAGGTTAATAATAGTAAAATTTAGTTTGTGGGTTTGGATGTTTAGATGTTTGGATGTTTGTTTCTCAATCACGCAATAACTACCGTACGGATTTGGTTGAAATTTAGCACACAGATAGTAGATAGCCTAGATTAAAACATAGGATACTTTTTATCCTGATATTCCCACGGGAACGGGAACCACGCGGGTCAAACCACGGGCGGTCGCTAGTTACTTATAACTTTAGTTAAAATCTCTTAACACACATAAGGCATTTGCTACACGTGTAGGTTACCAGTGTAATCGAGGTCTGTTTCCAGTCGGGTGGACACAAAAACTTGCTAAATTAAGGTAAAGCGTAAATGTGTTTCCAACCACTACGGTCCGTAGATACGTAGGTATATTTTCCGCAAACAATTTTGCCGAGGGCTCCGTTAATGGTTTAATTTCGAAATACTCTATGTAAATTAGTTCTATTACTAGATTACTTTTCCAATCACGAAATTAAGTTAACCGCTGTCCGTGTTGTATTTGTTGAACCGACATTTTCCTAACTGCCGCAACGAACAGCAAGTTCGAGGTAAATAAGACCTTCAATCTACATTCATACAAGTTTCTACTTTCATTCCTGTTGATGGTTGCTTACTCCTGTTCTCCTCAATTATTTATGTTGTTCAAATACCTAACTATCTAATTTGTCTTCGTACCTCCGTAGAGGTTTGAATGTAACCGTGTCATATGTCTCCGTTGTTACGTATTTCGTGGTTTAGCCCATACAAACAAGTAGGTAGGTAATGCCATGTTGAATTAAGTGTGCCAATATTGATTCCCAACGGGAGTTCTGCAAATCCCCTCTTCCTATAACCCTCTGCTATAAAGACTGATATTATTATACCTATACATATATCATCTTAACAAGAACTGTAAGAACGCTTTCACATTAGGTTACTTTAGCTTTTGTAACGGCTGTTATTTTTCATTTCTCCAAACATTTTGCATAGGTGTACCTAACGGATAGCAGGATCAATTTTGTAGCTGCTTTTCGAATAGCGCAGTTTAGTTTTCATTTTCTTGCAAAGATAAAATTATTTGAACGTACCATTCCTTTTTTGACCAATTATTAAAAAAGTATACGACGAATTAATTATATATAACTTTGATGCTGATTAAAAATAAAGTTTTTAATGTAGAAATCTACCTATTAGTTTATTCGTAAAAAATGTGTTTCGTGCCCTATCGCATCGGTCAGTTTATTGGAAATCGTTTCCATTAGCTCTAAATGGGCTGCCGAAACTGCCTGTACAGATAAGCCCAATTGGAGCCACTCGGCCGTGGAATATTAATGAGTCCGCCCGAGCGCTTAATTAAACATTATTCATTTATCTTCAGACCGCTACAACAGGTAGGTATCACAGATAAAAGAAAACTACGTGACTAAGCTTTTCCAAGGCTTTTCCTTTGTAGGCGCTGATTACACAATTTGGGAAAACAAATTATGCTCACGTATACCTAGAAGAAACTTGAATGTGTATTCAGAAACGTCGGTTATGAATAGAAAAAACATGTACCTACCGTACTCTTAAGTCAAGTGCCTGCCGCGACTACTCATTGTCTGTGTTGTAGGTAAAGTATACTAGATAGGTAAGTGGAACTGCATTGCGGTTGTGTATAACTGATAGTGATAACTGTAAATTGAAACTGCTTGCTATTCTGTGGCTGCTGTGTACTTTGAAAGTTTGGAAACATTGAAACTTACTGACATTTCAGTGAACTTCCTAACAGAGATCGTTGGTACTAGTAACACGGAATCACAATATAATAAGTATTTAACGATATTTAACGCAAAAATAAGCCAGTTGTCACTCAGAAAATTCATAGACTTGACAAGCTCGAGAGCCTCGGGAGAGAATTCGTCCACATCGAAATGTAGAAAATGAAACCTTTTCTAGGATTCGTCTTTCAAATACATTATTACATTATTATAATATAAGTTATCCAACCCAGCACAATAATCTAATCCTGTTTAAAACCGTTCTGTAAGGATATCAGTGTTGATATTGAATAGAACATAAAATATTAAGCGAAGGTACGAGTGAAATTATAAGTACCAAGGTACATAATATTTTCCGTTAAGCGGCAGTGTTTTTCGCATGACAGCTGCGGCCTGCCGCCGCGCTCGCTTCAACCTTTCCTTAATTTGTTTTTTGAGTTATTTTACGTGTTTCAGTCCTCTGTTTCAGTATTTACAAATTTATTTTATGACTTTATTATAAAAAACATTTTTTATATTTCCTTAAACATTTACGGAGCGTGAAGTTTTATTAACTTATTTATAAATAAATTAGTTTGGTTACAACCACACTTTGATTCATTGCAATACTGTCTTTTAGTTAACCTTCTTACTTGCTGCCGTATGCCGTATTTCTTGAATAACGTAGTCATTTTGCGGTATCACATTTTTTGCAAATCACTAATGGAGCGATGCGGTGGCACATTGGTTGGTAGGATATTTTGTTTACTTTCGTAATGTTTTTTATATAGGTAAGTATGTAATATCATGTATCTACTTCACGTGGAACATTTGATGTTACAATAAAGATTTATTGTCCTGTAAATGAATTGCTTCCAGTGATCGTTTGGCCAACATGCACGATCGTTCGTCAAACAGCAAGTACAGACATAAAATTTTGAAATTACTTTCAGTGCACGAAGTTTATACCATTTTAAGCCCCTCAGGACTACTTTGGCTGGACACGTATTCACTCGTAGATTTAAATTTCAATACCTACTGAAATGAAAAAGTACTTAATTTAATTACAACTCATTTCCTGTCCGTTTGGACATCTTATTATAATGTTGATATTGTATCGTTTTACTGCAATATTTTGCATAGTTTTCTGCCATATTTTTTTGGCTAATCATAAAAATTACCTACTTACTCCGGAAAGTTGGTGTGACCTTCATAGATTTACAAGGAGGACGCCTTGGCTCTATTTTATTTGTGTTTTATCTTGAGGAAACTTAGTCTCAAGGTTTTCATGAAACATCTTATCTGTATGTTGATATTTTATCCCCTATTTGTTTGCTCGGAGAAAGTTCGAACCGATAGATTTTCTATTGTGTCTCATTTTCCGGGCGTTGAAGAGTTAATAAATACATAAATTTTTGATAATGTTTCTGTAGACAAAAATAGGATATAACGAATATAATAAAATTTCATAAAACTTTAAAAAAAAATTGACTTTGACCTTCAATAACTTGGTAGCTATTGGTTTCCCAAGTATAGTCCAAAATACAAAAATGATCCTGATGATGGGCGGAATGCGTGGACTTCGGCTTCGTTGAGTGTCTTGTTACACCCGTTATAAGAGAACGAGTATTTACTTATACTTTATTAAAACAATCTCGAGTGATTTCTGAAATTCTTAACGCCATACCCTAGTATTAATTTTAAACTCCTTCGTCTAATAAAAGGGAAATTAATTAAAGTCCGCATTTGATTGGCGTTAGAGAGAAGAACTTTGGAGGCCTCCGTCTAAAGTTGGCTTAGCTTGATATATCTGTCGCAGGAATTGCAGGAGTTTTGTAGAAACCGGAATTTAATAAACTTACTAGTAAAATTATGGAATTTCGGATTATTATCTAATCATAATAATAAAAATATTACGGACTACCTACCTATAGCTTTATAGTTATTTAGTTTTAGTTACACATATTATAATTTTATTGGTAAGTATAAAATACTTACTCAGGTTTTTTTTAAGTTAACTGCTTTTGATAATTTGACATACTGTAAAAAAATATAATATGACAATATAACTGTCGCAATAAGATTATTAAACTTTTGTTAAGTGGTCATCTTATGATTCATTATTAATATTATCATTTAATCATTCATTTCATTCATTCATCGAGAACACCAAATCACACGCACATCATCGTTCCACCGAATCGATTGAAAACGCATGTTACATTGCTGCATTGTCACATTGGTTCTTACTAATACTAAATCTGCAATGTAACTGCGATTTCTATAAGAGTTGATTGCAACAAAGTTACAAAATCATGGGGCAGATCACATCCGACGATGTGTTTTAGAATATTCCTAGTTCCTAGTAATGTTTAAAAAATCTTGTTTCAACAATAATCCTGCGACATATCGATCCTTCCCCTGCGGGCATTCTTTGCTTCCTACATTGTTTGCTACACTCTACGAAATAGTTCGGAGCTTGTCTACTCTGTAATAATAAAGCAATATCAGTTTATTGGATTTATCTAGCCGATAATTCTCTTTCCTGCATATTCAGTGCCGTATGAAGAAAGTCTTTGAATAATACCATTGCATCGCAGTCCCTCACCGATGTCATCCTAACTCCGACAACCTAATTTAAATTTTAAATTTCTTTATTGAATAACTAAAAATTCATTTTAGTTCTGAATATTCTGTAAATAAATGCTGTTTTAAAATCTATTTTTGATTATTAGAGTTGCACTGTTTGTATCCTTGAAGTAGAAATGTACTCTATACTTACATAAAAGATCCTTTTTTTAAGTAACTAACAGAGTTTTTGACTAAAATTCAGTCAATTAACTGTGTGGTAGGAAAATATAGACGATTCAAAAGTACTTAACAATTAAGTTTATTTGAATAAAGCTTATTTCACTTTCACTTTCACTTTCACTAAGTAAGAACTTTAGTCAATCAACAATTATTGAGTGCAAATTGTAGCATTGGGTCAGTTAACCCTTAATTATTTCTGGGCAAGCTGGGTACGGTAGGCTCTACATTTTTGTTCCACGCATTTCTGCTACGACTACGAAACTGCTACATTTGCTACGGCTACGAAACATTTTTCCGATTCTACAATGTCGCTACAAAAATCCTATACTTACTTACAACTTTTTTTTTACACAAAATCTGAAAACCGTTCGTAAAGTTGATCATTATGAATAACAAATACCTAGCTTTTGCCCGCGACTTCGTCCAAGAAGAATTCCGTTTCCCATGTGATTTTGAGAAATTAAGAGTGGCCCTATATTCCTCTCCAAAGTCATAAGTAGGACTTAACCTTAAATCAACAAATTGATTCAGCAAGGCGTGAAAAAAAAACTTAATTTTGCAGTTATAATAATTAATACTAAATCGAAGTATCACTTGTTTACTTTATAACTAACTTTTTCATTATCATGGATGTAACCTAACACTAATTATGTATGTATATAGGTACTTATCCTGAGGATTAAGCTTGGGTTTCCTTGGATGACGGTGCCGTCATATTACGGCCGTAATTTAGCGGAGTAGAACGTTGTATATGAAAACAATATGGCGCGCCGTATTATTTACATAGAAAACGTTCTACACCGCTAAATTACGGCCGTAATATGACGTCACCGTCATCCTACAAGGAAACCCTAGCTTTACGATAAACAATAAACCACGACATCAAATATTAAACCGCCTAAGAACATAACTCCTGCGTTAGTATTAATTAAGGACTATAATTAAACAATTACATTGAAGATTCACGCGGATTATTAGGTGAGACACCTAGTCAAAGAATAATTAACTATAACCTAGGTTAGGTATAGGTAGGTACGGTTAGCGTCAGAAGTAGCTGAAAACGGGTGCTTAAAACTCTACATTATTTTAAACACATTCAGCTTATATATAATTGCCTGTAGCAATTCTACGGTAATTGAACAAATATCAGAAGCTTTCATTCCATTTAAAAGTCAATGGGTTGGATCTATATACGAAAGCCCCTTTCGAGATCTCAAGAGCCGTGTTCAATAAATGTTTGACATTTGAATAGCAGATCCGAGTATTCACTCGATATGTAGGGCAGTTTTCTACTTATCCGAACAACTTCACAATTCCGCTCACCAATATTAAAATACTTTTGTTGGAGCCAAACCTCTGACTTTATGGGAAATAGGGTTTGTCGGTTAACGGTTTTGACGTAACATTTTTTGAAGATATTGTTAACGGGGTTAGATTTTATACAGATAGTTTGTAAATAAAGATAAATATTAAAAACTTTTAACATTAAAAAAGTTCAATTTAGTCAACTACACATGCTCCAGGAATAAAATAACAAAAAGAAACATTGCCACTGAAAACTGGTAAGCAAGCAACACATTTGTCTTGAACTTCTTTAGCTAGAACGAATTTCCAGACCGATCGCTATTCGAAATTTTGATAACTAGTGCGGAAGACTTGCCTCTTTATTAGCCACACTCTCACGTCACCCATACTCTCTCATAGATCTCATTCAAGAACTATCCTGCGCTGGCCGCATCTGGTCTTCTCGCAATCTTTACCAAATCATCGGTCCACCTTGTACCCAGGGAGCGTCGTCCGGTGCTCTGTCCTTCCAGAACCTTTCCGCCCCAACAACGGTTATATATATTTTATTTTTTACTTGTTACAGGCAACCCGCGCAACAAATGTGCGCTGCAGCCGGGCCACAGCCTCATGGACTGGATCCGGCTCGGCAACTCCGGCAAGGACCTGACCGGCGTCGGCGGCCGCATGCGACCTGTCAGTCCGCAGGAACTTGCTTCACATAATACACAGAGTGAGAATTATTCATTATGGTATTACCTTACTACCTATGTTTATTATGCCAAAACTCACGTGTCACTTACTACGAAAACGAACTGTCATCATCAATAACGCTTGACGATTAACTTATCGATACATCCTCTCATTTGGCACCCTTACTATCGACTGGTAGAGGTCAGAGGATGCCCAACTGAGAAGCAGTAGAATTGGAATGGAACAGTCTACCAATAAAGTACGGACACAAATCTATGTTTATCTCCCTGTTAAACGTGTTATTATTCTAAGTTGTTAAGTATTGCTGCATTTGTTTCAGATGACGCGTGGTTAGCTATTCGCGGCAGGGTTTATAACATCACACACTATCTACCTTATCACCCCGGAGGTAAGAGCTACAAAAAGTTTCCCTAATATACTCGTATATAGCTATAAGATTACTCGGACAATAGCTACCTAAATTCCTTTTTTATTCAGGTCCAGATGAACTTATGAAGGGAGCAGGCATAGACGCGACACAATTGTTCGATAAAGTCCATCCCTGGGTGAATTTCGATTCAATTTTAGCAAAATGTCTAATAGGACCTCTGCGATTCGACCTACCGGATGCAGACGAACTGTTCGATACCTCAAACTCCAAATCTGACCGACTAAGAGAGCCGTCTAAAGCGCAAGAACTCGTTAGGAAGTCTATGGAAAACTTAGCTAATTGTATAACTCCAGTTCGAAGAAAAATGACGTCAAGAAGCGAAGAAAACGTTAAAAGTAGCCCGCCGAGTAAAATTATGCAAAGTTTGATACAATCTAGCGATTTACCTGTTTCGATAAGTCGGAGGGCGGCCGCGAGTCCGACGAAAAGTGCGGATAAGGCTGATATACCTCCTTTACGTTATGACTGGATACAGACCTCGACGAAGCTAACTATATCGGTTTATACGGGAACTCTGGCGAACCCGGGCGGTTGCGCGCGGATTACAGACGGCGCCCTACTAATTGAAGTGGCGACTAACGGCTGGCTCAGAACCCTCAAGTTGGAGCCTGAAGCGAAATTACAGGAACCCTTGCAATTACGTGTGTATGCTGAGAGTGGAAAAATTGACGTAAGTATTCTTATTTCATCCGTTTGAAATATAGCTAAGTACTTAAAACATTTACATTTCAACATTGTCCTTCTACTTTTTGTTCCAATAATGTTATTACAAATTACCTGCCTAACCGCTATTTCAGTCTACTGAACAATTTGTAGCTACCTATCTTATCTACTTTATACTTCTATTTGCCATACAAAAAAAAACTTTGGGTGTTTTTCGGATGAATGATATCGTTACTGTACTATTCCATTGGATTTAAGAATTTACTCTTTGCCCCTTCAAGGTGATCATAATGTTTTCTTAATGCAAATACTTATACGGACAAAATCTTTAGGTCACGTCACGCCACACGATATTTTTTCCTGCTACGATAAAAACACACCTGACATTTGACATGATGAAGGCAGTTTTTGTCCCCGTTTGCTTTGTGACTGTGAAATTAGCGTTGACGAAGGTTTTCCGTCTCACCATCTTTTTAGTTCATAATTATTTTTAGATAATCGCACAAAAAACAGAAGCAAGTGTATGGAAGGGCTGCGGCGACGTGACGCTGGGAGTGGCCACGCGCGTGTCGTCGCCAAGGACGGTGGAGTGTCGCGTGGTGGCCAGTTCTGCAGTCACGCACGACACAGTCCTGCTGGGGGTGATACCGCAGTCGGGGCATGTGGTGGTGCCCTTAGGCCATCACATACGGGTGCATATGAAAGTTGCTGGTAAGCACCTAATATCGACATGAGTAGGAATTGAATCTTACATGGGGCTGGGCACTAGTGAATTGTAGCAGGGTCATGCTGGATGTGATGTCGCAGTCAGCCGCTAGATTTCTATAGAAGTAAACATGAGGCTTACCTTTTAAATTCAACGAGCTGTGTTGACTAGTTCTAGGACTGTTCTAGTTTCCTGTCGAAAATTTTATTAATTGTTTGTCAATTACCTGATTCTCTGGTCATATCCCTTGATCAGCCGGCCCTTCAAAGATAGCAAATGTCATATTTATTTAAAAGTCCCTTATAATTATATAAAAAGAAGTTAATATTTTAATGGTATAGGTAGTTGGGTACCTTTCCTTCACGGGCGATCGACTTCAGTTGAGGCATCGAGGTTCACTTCACTGTAGTAGGGGCGTTGATTGATGCCGGTTGTGTTCAGTTTTTCTGTTCAATGCCTTTTGCAATCACATTACATTGTGTAAATATCTCAAATCCACGTTTTTTTAATAATTACTTATGCTTAATTATATAATATGCTTAATTACTGAAAATATATTTTTTCAGTTATATTAAGTAACTTAATTACTTATGCGTATGAATATTTAAAAATAAGAGACCTAATAAAAACGTGCTAAAAGGAAAATACTAGAAAAAAATTAGTACTTACCTATTGGCCAGTTTAAATAGTCTTTTTGGTCTTTAATGATCCACTTATCTAGGTATATATATATTTTTTTTTTGGCACATGAACTTGGTTAATACAATAATGGTACCTTATTCAATAGACAAAACAGTGCCGAATATTACATTCCATTACAAAATTCTTAATGTATGATAGAGATTAGCGCGACCCATAGAGTACATTATTATACTGAGACGCGACCCAATCGAACAAAACGTGCTTGCTATGCGGGTGCACCCCCAAGGCAATAATCGCCCTTCTATTTTAGACGGATAGGTACAGTAACAGTAACCAAAAGTGTTACCCTTTAAGGCCAGTATATTCCAAAAACTATGTCTCTGTCTTTTTCTTTACGTGTGAAGAGTAATGAAAATAACCTCACTTTTTAATTTTTTCAATGTTTTTGCTGTTATTTTTAGCATAAAGACACTTTTTGAAAAAGTAACCGTTGAATATTCTTCTATATGCCATTACCTATTTTTCTATATATTTTTCGTGAAGAAGGCATTGATAAACTTTAAGTATTATCCAAAAAATATAAAATTAATGAAAATTTTCTTTGTCTTTGCATATTTTTTTAGTCGAGTGAAGATACGAATATCGTATTTTATCAAGATCGTTAATGAAACTTCAACATATATTTTTATCTGCTCAAAATAAAGGATATTTGATATCGTTGAATCAAACATAGGCCAAATTCGATAATTTGGAATATACTGGCCTTAAGGTATATCGAAGTATCTATACAAACTTTACTTACAATTAGTTGGAGAGTTTCCACAGTCTCGCCGGCATTAGTTAGTATGCCCGCCACGAATTTGTTAACCGACACTTTGAGCGGGTCCGACATCGCGAAGCGCTGACAAAATTTTGTATAGTGTTGCGCATTCTAGTTCCTCTGAAATTCCTATTCTTGTTGTGACTAAACATCATACTTACCCGCATTTGTCCTAGATTACTTATGTATTCTGTGTCCTAGGTACCGAGTGCGTCCGATCGTACACTCCAGTTGGAGAAGGATGGAGTCCTCAAGATGACCCCGTAGCCCTCAGGCTAGCGGTGAAGAAGTACCCCACGGGAGCTCTCACCCCACACCTCACAAAGCTCAAAGTCCGAGACTCCGTTACTCTATCGGGACCTTATGGAAGCTTTCAATTACATAAGGTAATGGTTCTTGATGTTTATGTATGATAGGCTCTGCATTGTTTTTTTATCACAACGGGATAGTGCTTGGGCTTCACTTCACCTGATGTTAAGTGACGATAAGGCCGAAGGTGGAAGCGCACTGAATCCTCATCACTGAGAACTCACTATCTTACCTCTAACTGCCGGAACACAACAATTTTTAAATTGACGTTATGATAGTTGCTAGCAAGGCGGGCTTGAAATAAGCCCTACCACCAACCAAACCGAGAACAAATTGTACCCTCCCTGGGAATCGAACCCGGGACCCTTGCGTCTTACACGGGTGGGCGAACCACTAAACCACAGAGGCGAAATGTTTGTCGATATGTGTACCTACTGTCAATCACTCACGTGTCACGTATGACCTTATTTTCAATCTCTTTGAACCAAACTTGTGGAAGAAATCCACTTATAATATTTTTATTCGCAGTTGAAAGCGGTGAAGAGGATTTTCTTCATAGCGGCGGGGACTGGCGTAACTCCGATGCTGGGTTTATTAAAATTTATGCTTTCGAGGTCTAGCCTTAGATGGTACGTTGATATTATGATAACGATCACACATAAAAAATTACGGTTTAACCGTAAACCAACCGCAAACCGGCCTTTAGCTTTCTAGATTAAATTTTAAGTGAATTGTTTGGATCAAATTTAATAATCTCCATTGTTAATCAAATATCTATGCATAGATTAAGCTCAGAAAGGCGGCCGACCCTTTATATACCCTTTCCGCTTGATGTGTTCGTATCTCTCCATAAATAAGTCATCGGCATATACATATAACAATACTCATCTAACTCTAAATTGGCTTTTATTGATATTCTTATCATTTTGTTACAGTGAAAGAGCTCATTTGCTTTTCTTCAACAAAACTGAAGAAGACATCCTTTTCAAAGATAACTTTGAAGCGGTTACTAAGGAGGATAACAGGTAAAGTTAAGCAATATCAAAGTACAATCCTGATAATTGCGCATCCAAGCGAGCGGGTTCTCTCTCGCTAAGAAGTCGAATAGTTTGAACAAGGTAGTTGCAACTAACAAGATAATTTGCCTATTCGACTATGGAACACTATATTAGATTATTGTCATAACAGAAAATTACATAACTTATATTATTATTCTGTGGTGGCAGTAGTATCAACGTCATTACAATTCACGTCATTTATCAAATGGTTATCAGCAAGCTATTCAATGTTAACTTTTTTATTTATTTTCAGATTCATGGTCACACACATTTTATCAGATCCAAAGTCAAGTTGGGCCGGCTTCAAAGGTCGTATTAACAGTGACCTCCTTGATCGAGTAATCGGGAAAGATATCATGAAATGCGGAGAGCCATGCTCGCATTTCGCATGCATATGCGGACCGACGGAATTCACGCAAACCGGCCTACAATTATTAAAGAAATCTTCTATGAAAGACAGTTGCATACACGCTTTTATGGGCTAAGTTGTATATAAATGTATGTAGTAGATATGGAAAAAATATTTCATATTGTTTTTAAAACTTATTGAAGTTACCAAAAGACAAGTCTACAGTAATTTTTCTATTTACAAAATGTCAAGCAATGTTATTTTAAAAGTTAGCTACGAGTTTAGTGATGGATCGGTATTAGTGATTTACATGTTACCTTCATGTGATGTTTATTGATGAAGATTTTCCTGCTGTTTCAGAATTACTTATCTAGGTAATACCTAATTAAGAGTTTTCTTAAAAATGTTTTAACGGTGATGGTCTCAATTGACGATGTTTTTATAAAAATACTGAGGCTAATACAAACAATTTGGACAGAGGTACAAAAGTTACGAATATTATGTTTACGTTGGCACAAGTTAATAACGTGAAATTTCGGCCAAATAATAAGCACTTAATTAGTGAGACGAGGCAAAATTATAGAGAAATTTTAAATATAATGAAATTATCTTATTCAAAATAGATTTTATAAAACTACTTATTAGGGATAGAAATTGTGTAAAAAAATGTGATGATAAGTATAAACTATTTTTAAAAAATAATTTGTTGTGACATTTGTTTTACGTTATAGACTTGTTTTAGATAAAAATATAAAGACATAAAATTGTAGATAGTAAATAATACTGTTAAAAATTTTCCTTCATTTTTCTATGCATTAGATGAAACGGTAAATAGGAAAAATATTACAAATATCTGAAATAAGAACATATATTTTCACAGTCATTCCATCCATTCTTGTATTATTTATATTTGTTAGTTTTCGCACCAAAGCTAGAAACATTCATCTCATGTCGGTATGTACACCTAGTAAGTAGGTACTACTTAATTATAACTAAAACAAACAAATTATTTCAAATACCGTCCACACATTGTCATGTCATGCATTATAATATGTACCTAGGTACTACCTATATCGAACAACTTTCGTCTATTTTCAAGTGGTAGTTAGTACACATATCAATTAATGCAGTATCGACAGCACACTTTATTTTTGTATTAAATATTAATTGAAGCTAACTAGCTAATTTTGTATTAATACAAAATTAATATAAAATATAATGTTAATGAAGTTCGTGATTTTTTACGTTTCAAATATTTTTTGATTTGCTTAACTAACGGTTCATAATGCTATTCGAGGTACGTATGTATCTACTTATAAAGGTATTTGGAATTCAATCTGAATATTATCAACATGTACCAAGTATTTTTTTAAATGTAAGTACTTAAATACTTATACTTACTTATATAGGATTCCTAAAATTCGACGGTCAATGATTGTAAAATAGTTTGTGTCACAAATAACGTCCATGTTATTGTTTTTATCAGTTAGGTATTTGAAGTTTTGTATTTAAAAATGTGTATAATATAAAAAGTGCCTACATTCCAGGTGAAATATAATTATGATTTGTTGTATCTTTTTTGTTGTCAAATTCTCTAATTATTTTTTGATTAAATAAATGAATTTATTAATCAGTTACTTATTTGCTAAGTGACCCTTTGAAAAGAGAAATACGTATATGAAGTTGAGTACTGACTATAGAGTCTGTTCGGAAAGAAAACCGTCGTGGGCTTTGTGCTTGATCATCGTTTTTGTCATCTTTACGGCACTGTTATACGAAATTATGGTGCAACTATCTTGACTTGATAGACATCAAGATATTACAGTCGCACTAAAACCACATAATTGATAATAGTAGTAGCGTACAGAAGTTGCACTCCGCAAAATCGTTGAAATAAATTGCGACTCTTGTTCCGACACAATAAAGTGCAATTCAGATCGCACAGCACAACCTTCGCTCCAAAACATGCGCTTTGTAGTTGCCTCTCTTTCTATCGCGTAGGTCTTATCTTTTCTGATGTATGAAATTTGTCCTCTCAAGAGGACGCCGCGCGCTTCAGACTCGCGCGCGGAGTGACAGAGCCCTGCTAAAACGTTACAGTGCCGTCAACGTCAACGTAATCAAGTACGAAGCCCAAGACGGTTCTCTTTCCGAACAGACTCTATCAGTCGGTACTCTACTTCATATATTTCTCTTTCAATATACAAATAAAAAAAAACACAATTAAAAATGTGTTGAGTCGGCTATAAAATATGATTAGTATGTCAACAACGTACCATGGGCATTATGGGTGCTTAAGTTTGAGTTCTTGAAACTATATTTAGAAAATGCATTTTAGTCTTTTATTTGCACAAAATCATTAAAACTTTTAATCTAAACCCTTGATAAAACGTAATTTATTTATTTTTATTGGTGGCGCTACTGAGCTCATCGAACCACCTTAACCCCTCATATGGTTAAAATCGCTTGCACGCCGCGCCCCGCGCCATCACAAAACAATGTTTAAACAATATTTTATAACCTGTCGTTTAGTTCTCCATTACACTAAACGACAGGTTATAAAATATTGTTTAAACGATAAAAAGTAGGAACCACAAAGCTTCTTCGGAGTACCTACACTAGAAGAACACACTTCACAATTTCGTCTTTATTTAAGCACTACGATTTTTTTTCTATTGGCGGCGCTAGTGTAGCGCATAAACACTCTCAAGCATATAATAAAACAAACAGATAGAGAAGGAACGTTATATTACACAACAAAACGTATTGTAACACATTCGAAATTAAATGCTTGTACAGTTCTTAACTTAACGCACCTCTGAAGCACAACTGAAACAAATCAGGCATTCTTCCTTTACATTACACCAATTTACACTATTGCACGTATTTACCAATTAAATAAACCCAATATTTTTCAATCATAATAAAAAAATTACTCCATTAGATTCGGTGATACTCTTTGAGTCTGTTCAAAGAACCATTTAAAAAATAGATAATTAGGTAGGTAGGTACCTACAGTCGGCGCCAAACTGGTCTGAGTATTCAAATCTACCAAAATATCTAATCATTCAACAAAGATCATCCTGATCTCAAGACATTAAGGTGAACTTTCGTTAGTTCTCAGACAAATGAAAGTGCACCGTAATTTCCTGAGATAAGGTTTATTTTTGTCAAATGATTAGCTAATTTCCGACTGACCCAATAAGCACGTTACTGTCTTCAATTTCTTTGATTTCATATAAGGCTAACTTATAAAATATCAATCACAAATTACGTAGAATCACTTACATAAAGTGGACCCAAACTACACAACATTATATTATTATGTACAGCTAAATCAATAAAATTGTAAAACATTCAATTTAGATGCCATATAGAATGGACCCACCAACAAAGTTGGAAAAGAAAGAAGAGTGAATAAAAATTGTCTTTTATCATTCATTACACTATCGGATTGTGATGTTAAGAAGAGCTTTCTGTCAATCACTTCCAACGCAGTTGGCAGTGATGGCATTAGTCGCAATATGTTAGTCCCAATCCTTGACATCATACTCCCAGTCCTTTCCTACATTTTCAATTGTTCTTTAAACAAAGGTGTCTTTCCGTCCGCTTGGAAAGATGCCCAAATAATCCCCTTACCAAAAAAACCCAATCCTAAAACTATTTCCGAATTCCGTCCAATTTCCATTCTTCCCTTCCTATCTAAGGTACTTGAACGTCTTATACACAACCAACTTAATAAATTCCTCACTCTGAATAACCTCCTCAATCCCTTCCAGTCCGGTTTCCGCCCCGGCCACAGTACTGTCACCTCGCTCATTAAAATCACTGACGATATTCGCCTGGGTATGGAACAGGGCCTCCTTACGGTGTTAACATTATTGGACTTCAGCAATGCATTCAATACAGTGAATTTTGACATTCTCTTGGCACTACTTCGCTCACTTAACATATCTCCAACGGTAGTCGAGTGGTTTCACAGTTATCTGTACAGGCGCAGGCAGCGAGTCCGCTTTGATGAAGAATTCTCTTCATGGTGCGAGACCACTACAGGCGTACCTCAAGGTGGCGTGCTATCCCCTCTTTTATTCTCCATTTTCATTAACTCAATCTCTCAAAACCTTACTTCTTCCTACCATCTATACGCAGACGACCTTCAACTGTACTGCCAAGGAACTGCCTCGGAACTACATGAGGCAATCTCCAACATTTCTTTGGATTTAAAACGCATCGCAGATTGGAGCAAAGGTTTTGGCCTGCTTGTCAACCCGAACAAAACCCAAGCTATCGTTATCGGTAGCTCTAGAACCTTAGCCAAAATCGACCTACATTCTCTCCCAATGGTTAACTTTTGCGGGGTCGACATTCCGTACAGCCAGTCTGTTAAAAACTTAGGACTTATAATGGACAGTACTATGAGCTGGAGTCCACAGCTGCAAACGGTTAGTCGCAAGCTATATGCGTCAGCGGCCTGTCTTAGGAGACTTCGTAATTTTCTTCCCACTGCCACTAAAATTGCTCTAGCACAATCTCTGTTGCTTCCTATTCTTGACTACGCCGACGTCTGCTATTTAGATCTCACGGAGGACCAGCTAAACAAACTTGAGCGACTTCAAAATTTCTGTATCAGATTTATATTTGGCTTGCGCAAATATGATCATGTTACCCATTATCGCAATAAGCTCAAGTGGCTACCCATCAGACTTCGCCGGAATACTCACATTCTGTCTCTTCTTTTCAATATTTTGTTCAATCCCTCTTACCCGCGCTATCTCAAGGAACGATTTAGTTACCTTCACTGTTCGACTTCACATTCTCTTAGGTCATCAGAAAATCTGAGTCTCTCGACGCCTGTCCATCAGACAAATTTCTACCATAATTCATTTACTGTTCGGGCTCCAATGCTCTGGAACTCCTTACCTGTGTCCATCAGGCGTGCTCAGACCATAAATGCTTTCAAGAACCAGCTAAAACAACACTATTTATCTCACTGACTTTCGCTATTCGCCACTGTAGGTACTTACTGTTCAACTTTTCATAATTTACAGACAATATATATTTATGTATATATGTATATATTTAAACTATATATATTTATGTATATCATATTGTAACATGTATATATCTACATATTTAGGTTTATTTTGGTTTAGTTGGATAATATTTAGGAATTTAGAGTAATTACATGTCATGCCATTTTGCACCCCCTGTATTCCTCTTCTGTCAATCTCACCATACCGTAGGTTGTCTGGAAGAGATCGCTCTTAGCGATAAGACCGCCATGTTTTGACACTATGTTTTATTGTTATTTCTTTGTTATATGTTACTGTGGTGTTGAAAATAAAGCATTATCTTATCTTATCTTATCTTATCTTACACATTAAGTTTGGATAAAAAGTAAACTACGTAAATTTTAGTAGGTAGAGTTTGGTCAACGAAAGATGAGACTCGGTTGGAAATAGAACTAATTTTGCGCCTTATTTTAAGGTTCAGTTTCCAATAACTTAACCTCTAAACGTTAATTTAACAGGGAAAGTGCCAGCCGTCATTTCCGTCACATTGGTTGGTAGGATATTTTGTTTACTTTCGTAATGTTTTTTATATAGGTAAGTATGTAATATCATGTATCTACTTCACGTGGAACATTTGATGTTACAATAAAGATTTATTGTCCTGTAAATGAATTGCTTCCAGTGATCGTTTGGCCAACATGCACGATCGTTCGTCAAACAGCAAGTACAGACATAAAATTTTGAAATTACTTTCAGTGCACGAAGTTTATACCATTTTAAGCCCCTCAGGACTACTTTGGCTGGACACGTATTCACTCGTAGATTTAAATTTCAATACCTACTGAAATGAAAAAGTACTTAATTTAATTACAACTCATTTCCTGTCCGTTTGGACATCTTATTATAATGTTGATATTGTATCGTTTTACTGCAATATTTTGCATAGTTTTCTGCCATATTTTTTTGGCTAATCATAAAAATTACCTACTTACTCCGGAAAGTTGGTGTGACCTTCATAGATTTACAAGGAGGACGCCTTGGCTCTATTTTATTTGTGTTTTATCTTGAGGAAACTTAGTCTCAAGGTTTTCATGAAACATCTTATCTGTATGTTGATATTTTATCCCCTATTTGTTTGCTCGGAGAAAGTTCGAACCGATAGATTTTCTATTGTGTCTCATTTTCCGGGCGTTGAAGAGTTAATAAATACATAAATTTTTGATAATGTTTCTGTAGACAAAAATAGGATATAACGAATATAATAAAATTTCATAAAACTTTAAAAAAAAATTGACTTTGACCTTCAATAACTTGGTAGCTATTGGTTTCCCAAGTATAGTCCAAAATACAAAAATGATCCTGATGATGGGCGGAATGCGTGGACTTCGGCTTCGTTGAGTGTCTTGTTACACCCGTTATAAGAGAACGAGTATTTACTTATACTTTATTAAAACAATCTCGAGTGATTTCTGAAATTCTTAACGCCATACCCTAGTATTAATTTTAAACTCCTTCGTCTAATAAAAGGGAAATTAATTAAAGTCCGCATTTGATTGGCGTTAGAGAGAAGAACTTTGGAGGCCTCCGTCTAAAGTTGGCTTAGCTTGATATATCTGTCGCAGGAATTGCAGGAGTTTTGTAGAAACCGGAATTTAATAAACTTACTAGTAAAATTATGGAATTTCGGATTATTATCTAATCATAATAATAAAAATATTACGGACTACCTACCTATAGCTTTATAGTTATTTAGTTTTAGTTACACATATTATAATTTTATTGGTAAGTATAAAATACTTACTCAGGTTTTTTTTAAGTTAACTGCTTTTGATAATTTGACATACTGTAAAAAAATATAATATGACAATATAACTGTCGCAATAAGATTATTAAACTTTTGTTAAGTGGTCATCTTATGATTCATTATTAATATTATCATTTAATCATTCATTTCATTCATTCATCGAGAACACCAAATCACACGCACATCATCGTTCCACCGAATCGATTGAAAACGCATGTTACATTGCTGCATTGTCACATTGGTTCTTACTAATACTAAATCTGCAATGTAACTGCGATTTCTATAAGAGTTGATTGCAACAAAGTTACAAAATCATGGGGCAGATCACATCCGACGATGTGTTTTAGAATATTCCTAGTTCCTAGTAATGTTTAAAAAATCTTGTTTCAACAATAATCCTGCGACATATCGATCCTTCCCCTGCGGGCATTCTTTGCTTCCTACATTGTTTGCTACACTCTACGAAATAGTTCGGAGCTTGTCTACTCTGTAATAATAAAGCAATATCAGTTTATTGGATTTATCTAGCCGATAATTCTCTTTCCTGCATATTCAGTGCCGTATGAAGAAAGTCTTTGAATAATACCATTGCATCGCAGTCCCTCACCGATGTCATCCTAACTCCGACAACCTAATTTAAATTTTAAATTTCTTTATTGAATAACTAAAAATTCATTTTAGTTCTGAATATTCTGTAAATAAATGCTGTTTTAAAATCTATTTTTGATTATTAGAGTTGCACTGTTTGTATCCTTGAAGTAGAAATGTACTCTATACTTACATAAAAGATCCTTTTTTTAAGTAACTAACAGAGTTTTTGACTAAAATTCAGTCAATTAACTGTGTGGTAGGAAAATATAGACGATTCAAAAGTACTTAACAATTAAGTTTATTTGAATAAAGCTTATTTCACTTTCACTTTCACTTTCACTAAGTAAGAACTTTAGTCAATCAACAATTATTGAGTGCAAATTGTAGCATTGGGTCAGTTAACCCTTAATTATTTCTGGGCAAGCTGGGTACGGTAGGCTCTACATTTTTGTTCCACGCATTTCTGCTACGACTACGAAACTGCTACATTTGCTACGGCTACGAAACATTTTTCCGATTCTACAATGTCGCTACAAAAATCCTATACTTACTTACAACTTTTTTTTTACACAAAATCTGAAAACCGTTCGTAAAGTTGATCATTATGAATAACAAATACCTAGCTTTTGCCCGCGACTTCGTCCAAGAAGAATTCCGTTTCCCATGTGATTTTGAGAAATTAAGAGTGGCCCTATATTCCTCTCCAAAGTCATAAGTAGGACTTAACCTTAAATCAACAAATTGATTCAGCAAGGCGTGAAAAAAAAACTTAATTTTGCAGTTATAATAATTAATACTAAATCGAAGTATCACTTGTTTACTTTATAACTAACTTTTTCATTATCATGGATGTAACCTAACACTAATTATGTATGTATATAGGTACTTATCCTGAGGATTAAGCTTGGGTTTCCTTGGATGACGGTGCCGTCATATTACGGCCGTAATTTAGCGGAGTAGAACGTTGTATATGAAAACAATATGGCGCGCCGTATTATTTACATAGAAAACGTTCTACACCGCTAAATTACGGCCGTAATATGACGTCACCGTCATCCTACAAGGAAACCCTAGCTTTACGATAAACAATAAACCACGACATCAAATATTAAACCGCCTAAGAACATAACTCCTGCGTTAGTATTAATTAAGGACTATAATTAAACAATTACATTGAAGATTCACGCGGATTATTAGGTGAGACACCTAGTCAAAGAATAATTAACTATAACCTAGGTTAGGTATAGGTAGGTACGGTTAGCGTCAGAAGTAGCTGAAAACGGGTGCTTAAAACTCTACATTATTTTAAACACATTCAGCTTATATATAATTGCCTGTAGCAATTCTACGGTAATTGAACAAATATCAGAAGCTTTCATTCCATTTAAAAGTCAATGGGTTGGATCTATATACGAAAGCCCCTTTCGAGATCTCAAGAGCCGTGTTCAATAAATGTTTGACATTTGAATAGCAGATCCGAGTATTCACTCGATATGTAGGGCAGTTTTCTACTTATCCGAACAACTTCACAATTCCGCTCACCAATATTAAAATACTTTTGTTGGAGCCAAACCTCTGACTTTATGGGAAATAGGGTTTGTCGGTTAACGGTTTTGACGTAACATTTTTTGAAGATATTGTTAACGGGGTTAGATTTTATACAGATAGTTTGTAAATAAAGATAAATATTAAAAACTTTTAACATTAAAAAAGTTCAATTTAGTCAACTACACATGCTCCAGGAATAAAATAACAAAAAGAAACATTGCCACTGAAAACTGGTAAGCAAGCAACACATTTGTCTTGAACTTCTTTAGCTAGAACGAATTTCCAGACCGATCGCTATTCGAAATTTTGATAACTAGTGCGGAAGACTTGCCTCTTTATTAGCCACACTCTCACGTCACCCATACTCTCTCATAGATCTCATTCAAGAACTATCCTGCGCTGGCCGCATCTGGTCTTCTCGCAATCTTTACCAAATCATCGGTCCACCTTGTACCCAGGGAGCGTCGTCCGGTGCTCTGTCCTTCCAGAACCTTTCCGCCCCAACAACGGTTATATATATTTTATTTTTTACTTGTTACAGGCAACCCGCGCAACAAATGTGCGCTGCAGCCGGGCCACAGCCTCATGGACTGGATCCGGCTCGGCAACTCCGGCAAGGACCTGACCGGCGTCGGCGGCCGCATGCGACCTGTCAGTCCGCAGGAACTTGCTTCACATAATACACAGAGTGAGAATTATTCATTATGGTATTACCTTACTACCTATGTTTATTATGCCAAAACTCACGTGTCACTTACTACGAAAACGAACTGTCATCATCAATAACGCTTGACGATTAACTTATCGATACATCCTCTCATTTGGCACCCTTACTATCGACTGGTAGAGGTCAGAGGATGCCCAACTGAGAAGCAGTAGAATTGGAATGGAACAGTCTACCAATAAAGTACGGACACAAATCTATGTTTATCTCCCTGTTAAACGTGTTATTATTCTAAGTTGTTAAGTATTGCTGCATTTGTTTCAGATGACGCGTGGTTAGCTATTCGCGGCAGGGTTTATAACATCACACACTATCTACCTTATCACCCCGGAGGTAAGAGCTACAAAAAGTTTCCCTAATATACTCGTATATAGCTATAAGATTACTCGGACAATAGCTACCTAAATTCCTTTTTTATTCAGGTCCAGATGAACTTATGAAGGGAGCAGGCATAGACGCGACACAATTGTTCGATAAAGTCCATCCCTGGGTGAATTTCGATTCAATTTTAGCAAAATGTCTAATAGGACCTCTGCGATTCGACCTACCGGATGCAGACGAACTGTTCGATACCTCAAACTCCAAATCTGACCGACTAAGAGAGCCGTCTAAAGCGCAAGAACTCGTTAGGAAGTCTATGGAAAACTTAGCTAATTGTATAACTCCAGTTCGAAGAAAAATGACGTCAAGAAGCGAAGAAAACGTTAAAAGTAGCCCGCCGAGTAAAATTATGCAAAGTTTGATACAATCTAGCGATTTACCTGTTTCGATAAGTCGGAGGGCGGCCGCGAGTCCGACGAAAAGTGCGGATAAGGCTGATATACCTCCTTTACGTTATGACTGGATACAGACCTCGACGAAGCTAACTATATCGGTTTATACGGGAACTCTGGCGAACCCGGGCGGTTGCGCGCGGATTACAGACGGCGCCCTACTAATTGAAGTGGCGACTAACGGCTGGCTCAGAACCCTCAAGTTGGAGCCTGAAGCGAAATTACAGGAACCCTTGCAATTACGTGTGTATGCTGAGAGTGGAAAAATTGACGTAAGTATTCTTATTTCATCCGTTTGAAATATAGCTAAGTACTTAAAACATTTACATTTCAACATTGTCCTTCTACTTTTTGTTCCAATAATGTTATTACAAATTACCTGCCTAACCGCTATTTCAGTCTACTGAACAATTTGTAGCTACCTATCTTATCTACTTTATACTTCTATTTGCCATACAAAAAAAAACTTTGGGTGTTTTTCGGATGAATGATATCGTTACTGTACTATTCCATTGGATTTAAGAATTTACTCTTTGCCCCTTCAAGGTGATCATAATGTTTTCTTAATGCAAATACTTATACGGACAAAATCTTTAGGTCACGTCACGCCACACGATATTTTTTCCTGCTACGATAAAAACACACCTGACATTTGACATGATGAAGGCAGTTTTTGTCCCCGTTTGCTTTGTGACTGTGAAATTAGCGTTGACGAAGGTTTTCCGTCTCACCATCTTTTTAGTTCATAATTATTTTTAGATAATCGCACAAAAAACAGAAGCAAGTGTATGGAAGGGCTGCGGCGACGTGACGCTGGGAGTGGCCACGCGCGTGTCGTCGCCAAGGACGGTGGAGTGTCGCGTGGTGGCCAGTTCTGCAGTCACGCACGACACAGTCCTGCTGGGGGTGATACCGCAGTCGGGGCATGTGGTGGTGCCCTTAGGCCATCACATACGGGTGCATATGAAAGTTGCTGGTAAGCACCTAATATCGACATGAGTAGGAATTGAATCTTACATGGGGCTGGGCACTAGTGAATTGTAGCAGGGTCATGCTGGATGTGATGTCGCAGTCAGCCGCTAGATTTCTATAGAAGTAAACATGAGGCTTACCTTTTAAATTCAACGAGCTGTGTTGACTAGTTCTAGGACTGTTCTAGTTTCCTGTCGAAAATTTTATTAATTGTTTGTCAATTACCTGATTCTCTGGTCATATCCCTTGATCAGCCGGCCCTTCAAAGATAGCAAATGTCATATTTATTTAAAAGTCCCTTATAATTATATAAAAAGAAGTTAATATTTTAATGGTATAGGTAGTTGGGTACCTTTCCTTCACGGGCGATCGACTTCAGTTGAGGCATCGAGGTTCACTTCACTGTAGTAGGGGCGTTGATTGATGCCGGTTGTGTTCAGTTTTTCTGTTCAATGCCTTTTGCAATCACATTACATTGTGTAAATATCTCAAATCCACGTTTTTTTAATAATTACTTATGCTTAATTATATAATATGCTTAATTACTGAAAATATATTTTTTCAGTTATATTAAGTAACTTAATTACTTATGCGTATGAATATTTAAAAATAAGAGACCTAATAAAAACGTGCTAAAAGGAAAATACTAGAAAAAAATTAGTACTTACCTATTGGCCAGTTTAAATAGTCTTTTTGGTCTTTAATGATCCACTTATCTAGGTATATATATATTTTTTTTTTGGCACATGAACTTGGTTAATACAATAATGGTACCTTATTCAATAGACAAAACAGTGCCGAATATTACATTCCATTACAAAATTCTTAATGTATGATAGAGATTAGCGCGACCCATAGAGTACATTATTATACTGAGACGCGACCCAATCGAACAAAACGTGCTTGCTATGCGGGTGCACCCCCAAGGCAATAATCGCCCTTCTATTTTAGACGGATAGGTACAGTAACAGTAACCAAAAGTGTTACCCTTTAAGGCCAGTATATTCCAAAAACTATGTCTCTGTCTTTTTCTTTACGTGTGAAGAGTAATGAAAATAACCTCACTTTTTAATTTTTTCAATGTTTTTGCTGTTATTTTTAGCATAAAGACACTTTTTGAAAAAGTAACCGTTGAATATTCTTCTATATGCCATTACCTATTTTTCTATATATTTTTCGTGAAGAAGGCATTGATAAACTTTAAGTATTATCCAAAAAATATAAAATTAATGAAAATTTTCTTTGTCTTTGCATATTTTTTTAGTCGAGTGAAGATACGAATATCGTATTTTATCAAGATCGTTAATGAAACTTCAACATATATTTTTATCTGCTCAAAATAAAGGATATTTGATATCGTTGAATCAAACATAGGCCAAATTCGATAATTTGGAATATACTGGCCTTAAGGTATATCGAAGTATCTATACAAACTTTACTTACAATTAGTTGGAGAGTTTCCACAGTCTCGCCGGCATTAGTTAGTATGCCCGCCACGAATTTGTTAACCGACACTTTGAGCGGGTCCGACATCGCGAAGCGCTGACAAAATTTTGTATAGTGTTGCGCATTCTAGTTCCTCTGAAATTCCTATTCTTGTTGTGACTAAACATCATACTTACCCGCATTTGTCCTAGATTACTTATGTATTCTGTGTCCTAGGTACCGAGTGCGTCCGATCGTACACTCCAGTTGGAGAAGGATGGAGTCCTCAAGATGACCCCGTAGCCCTCAGGCTAGCGGTGAAGAAGTACCCCACGGGAGCTCTCACCCCACACCTCACAAAGCTCAAAGTCCGAGACTCCGTTACTCTATCGGGACCTTATGGAAGCTTTCAATTACATAAGGTAATGGTTCTTGATGTTTATGTATGATAGGCTCTGCATTGTTTTTTTATCACAACGGGATAGTGCTTGGGCTTCACTTCACCTGATGTTAAGTGACGATAAGGCCGAAGGTGGAAGCGCACTGAATCCTCATCACTGAGAACTCACTATCTTACCTCTAACTGCCGGAACACAACAATTTTTAAATTGACGTTATGATAGTTGCTAGCAAGGCGGGCTTGAAATAAGCCCTACCACCAACCAAACCGAGAACAAATTGTACCCTCCCTGGGAATCGAACCCGGGACCCTTGCGTCTTACACGGGTGGGCGAACCACTAAACCACAGAGGCGAAATGTTTGTCGATATGTGTACCTACTGTCAATCACTCACGTGTCACGTATGACCTTATTTTCAATCTCTTTGAACCAAACTTGTGGAAGAAATCCACTTATAATATTTTTATTCGCAGTTGAAAGCGGTGAAGAGGATTTTCTTCATAGCGGCGGGGACTGGCGTAACTCCGATGCTGGGTTTATTAAAATTTATGCTTTCGAGGTCTAGCCTTAGATGGTACGTTGATATTATGATAACGATCACACATAAAAAATTACGGTTTAACCGTAAACCAACCGCAAACCGGCCTTTAGCTTTCTAGATTAAATTTTAAGTGAATTGTTTGGATCAAATTTAATAATCTCCATTGTTAATCAAATATCTATGCATAGATTAAGCTCAGAAAGGCGGCCGACCCTTTATATACCCTTTCCGCTTGATGTGTTCGTATCTCTCCATAAATAAGTCATCGGCATATACATATAACAATACTCATCTAACTCTAAATTGGCTTTTATTGATATTCTTATCATTTTGTTACAGTGAAAGAGCTCATTTGCTTTTCTTCAACAAAACTGAAGAAGACATCCTTTTCAAAGATAACTTTGAAGCGGTTACTAAGGAGGATAACAGGTAAAGTTAAGCAATATCAAAGTACAATCCTGATAATTGCGCATCCAAGCGAGCGGGTTCTCTCTCGCTAAGAAGTCGAATAGTTTGAACAAGGTAGTTGCAACTAACAAGATAATTTGCCTATTCGACTATGGAACACTATATTAGATTATTGTCATAACAGAAAATTACATAACTTATATTATTATTCTGTGGTGGCAGTAGTATCAACGTCATTACAATTCACGTCATTTATCAAATGGTTATCAGCAAGCTATTCAATGTTAACTTTTTTATTTATTTTCAGATTCATGGTCACACACATTTTATCAGATCCAAAGTCAAGTTGGGCCGGCTTCAAAGGTCGTATTAACAGTGACCTCCTTGATCGAGTAATCGGGAAAGATATCATGAAATGCGGAGAGCCATGCTCGCATTTCGCATGCATATGCGGACCGACGGAATTCACGCAAACCGGCCTACAATTATTAAAGAAATCTTCTATGAAAGACAGTTGCATACACGCTTTTATGGGCTAAGTTGTATATAAATGTATGTAGTAGATATGGAAAAAATATTTCATATTGTTTTTAAAACTTATTGAAGTTACCAAAAGACAAGTCTACAGTAATTTTTCTATTTACAAAATGTCAAGCAATGTTATTTTAAAAGTTAGCTACGAGTTTAGTGATGGATCGGTATTAGTGATTTACATGTTACCTTCATGTGATGTTTATTGATGAAGATTTTCCTGCTGTTTCAGAATTACTTATCTAGGTAATACCTAATTAAGAGTTTTCTTAAAAATGTTTTAACGGTGATGGTCTCAATTGACGATGTTTTTATAAAAATACTGAGGCTAATACAAACAATTTGGACAGAGGTACAAAAGTTACGAATATTATGTTTACGTTGGCACAAGTTAATAACGTGAAATTTCGGCCAAATAATAAGCACTTAATTAGTGAGACGAGGCAAAATTATAGAGAAATTTTAAATATAATGAAATTATCTTATTCAAAATAGATTTTATAAAACTACTTATTAGGGATAGAAATTGTGTAAAAAAATGTGATGATAAGTATAAACTATTTTTAAAAAATAATTTGTTGTGACATTTGTTTTACGTTATAGACTTGTTTTAGATAAAAATATAAAGACATAAAATTGTAGATAGTAAATAATACTGTTAAAAATTTTCCTTCATTTTTCTATGCATTAGATGAAACGGTAAATAGGAAAAATATTACAAATATCTGAAATAAGAACATATATTTTCACAGTCATTCCATCCATTCTTGTATTATTTATATTTGTTAGTTTTCGCACCAAAGCTAGAAACATTCATCTCATGTCGGTATGTACACCTAGTAAGTAGGTACTACTTAATTATAACTAAAACAAACAAATTATTTCAAATACCGTCCACACATTGTCATGTCATGCATTATAATATGTACCTAGGTACTACCTATATCGAACAACTTTCGTCTATTTTCAAGTGGTAGTTAGTACACATATCAATTAATGCAGTATCGACAGCACACTTTATTTTTGTATTAAATATTAATTGAAGCTAACTAGCTAATTTTGTATTAATACAAAATTAATATAAAATATAATGTTAATGAAGTTCGTGATTTTTTACGTTTCAAATATTTTTTGATTTGCTTAACTAACGGTTCATAATGCTATTCGAGGTACGTATGTATCTACTTATAAAGGTATTTGGAATTCAATCTGAATATTATCAACATGTACCAAGTATTTTTTTAAATGTAAGTACTTAAATACTTATACTTACTTATATAGGATTCCTAAAATTCGACGGTCAATGATTGTAAAATAGTTTGTGTCACAAATAACGTCCATGTTATTGTTTTTATCAGTTAGGTATTTGAAGTTTTGTATTTAAAAATGTGTATAATATAAAAAGTGCCTACATTCCAGGTGAAATATAATTATGATTTGTTGTATCTTTTTTGTTGTCAAATTCTCTAATTATTTTTTGATTAAATAAATGAATTTATTAATCAGTTACTTATTTGCTAAGTGACCCTTTGAAAAGAGAAATACGTATATGAAGTTGAGTACTGACTATAGAGTCTGTTCGGAAAGAAAACCGTCGTGGGCTTTGTGCTTGATCATCGTTTTTGTCATCTTTACGGCACTGTTATACGAAATTATGGTGCAACTATCTTGACTTGATAGACATCAAGATATTACAGTCGCACTAAAACCACATAATTGATAATAGTAGTAGCGTACAGAAGTTGCACTCCGCAAAATCGTTGAAATAAATTGCGACTCTTGTTCCGACACAATAAAGTGCAATTCAGATCGCACAGCACAACCTTCGCTCCAAAACATGCGCTTTGTAGTTGCCTCTCTTTCTATCGCGTAGGTCTTATCTTTTCTGATGTATGAAATTTGTCCTCTCAAGAGGACGCCGCGCGCTTCAGACTCGCGCGCGGAGTGACAGAGCCCTGCTAAAACGTTACAGTGCCGTCAACGTCAACGTAATCAAGTACGAAGCCCAAGACGGTTCTCTTTCCGAACAGACTCTATCAGTCGGTACTCTACTTCATATATTTCTCTTTCAATATACAAATAAAAAAAAACACAATTAAAAATGTGTTGAGTCGGCTATAAAATATGATTAGTATGTCAACAACGTACCATGGGCATTATGGGTGCTTAAGTTTGAGTTCTTGAAACTATATTTAGAAAATGCATTTTAGTCTTTTATTTGCACAAAATCATTAAAACTTTTAATCTAAACCCTTGATAAAACGTAATTTATTTATTTTTATTGGTGGCGCTACTGAGCTCATCGAACCACCTTAACCCCTCATATGGTTAAAATCGCTTGCACGCCGCGCCCCGCGCCATCACAAAACAATGTTTAAACAATATTTTATAACCTGTCGTTTAGTTCTCCATTACACTAAACGACAGGTTATAAAATATTGTTTAAACGATAAAAAGTAGGAACCACAAAGCTTCTTCGGAGTACCTACACTAGAAGAACACACTTCACAATTTCGTCTTTATTTAAGCACTACGATTTTTTTTCTATTGGCGGCGCTAGTGTAGCGCATAAACACTCTCAAGCATATAATAAAACAAACAGATAGAGAAGGAACGTTATATTACACAACAAAACGTATTGTAACACATTCGAAATTAAATGCTTGTACAGTTCTTAACTTAACGCACCTCTGAAGCACAACTGAAACAAATCAGGCATTCTTCCTTTACATTACACCAATTTACACTATTGCACGTATTTACCAATTAAATAAACCCAATATTTTTCAATCATAATAAAAAAATTACTCCATTAGATTCGGTGATACTCTTTGAGTCTGTTCAAAGAACCATTTAAAAAATAGATAATTAGGTAGGTAGGTACCTACAGTCGGCGCCAAACTGGTCTGAGTATTCAAATCTACCAAAATATCTAATCATTCAACAAAGATCATCCTGATCTCAAGACATTAAGGTGAACTTTCGTTAGTTCTCAGACAAATGAAAGTGCACCGTAATTTCCTGAGATAAGGTTTATTTTTGTCAAATGATTAGCTAATTTCCGACTGACCCAATAAGCACGTTACTGTCTTCAATTTCTTTGATTTCATATAAGGCTAACTTATAAAATATCAATCACAAATTACGTAGAATCACTTACATAAAGTGGACCCAAACTACACAACATTATATTATTATGTACAGCTAAATCAATAAAATTGTAAAACATTCAATTTAGATGCCATATAGAATGGACCCACCAACAAAGTTGGAAAAGAAAGAAGAGTGAATAAAAATTGTCTTTTATCATTCATTACACTATCGGATTGTGATGTTAAGAAGAGCTTTCTGTCAATCACTTCCAACGCAGTTGGCAGTGATGGCATTAGTCGCAATATGTTAGTCCCAATCCTTGACATCATACTCCCAGTCCTTTCCTACATTTTCAATTGTTCTTTAAACAAAGGTGTCTTTCCGTCCGCTTGGAAAGATGCCCAAATAATCCCCTTACCAAAAAAACCCAATCCTAAAACTATTTCCGAATTCCGTCCAATTTCCATTCTTCCCTTCCTATCTAAGGTACTTGAACGTCTTATACACAACCAACTTAATAAATTCCTCACTCTGAATAACCTCCTCAATCCCTTCCAGTCCGGTTTCCGCCCCGGCCACAGTACTGTCACCTCGCTCATTAAAATCACTGACGATATTCGCCTGGGTATGGAACAGGGCCTCCTTACGGTGTTAACATTATTGGACTTCAGCAATGCATTCAATACAGTGAATTTTGACATTCTCTTGGCACTACTTCGCTCACTTAACATATCTCCAACGGTAGTCGAGTGGTTTCACAGTTATCTGTACAGGCGCAGGCAGCGAGTCCGCTTTGATGAAGAATTCTCTTCATGGTGCGAGACCACTACAGGCGTACCTCAAGGTGGCGTGCTATCCCCTCTTTTATTCTCCATTTTCATTAACTCAATCTCTCAAAACCTTACTTCTTCCTACCATCTATACGCAGACGACCTTCAACTGTACTGCCAAGGAACTGCCTCGGAACTACATGAGGCAATCTCCAACATTTCTTTGGATTTAAAACGCATCGCAGATTGGAGCAAAGGTTTTGGCCTGCTTGTCAACCCGAACAAAACCCAAGCTATCGTTATCGGTAGCTCTAGAACCTTAGCCAAAATCGACCTACATTCTCTCCCAATGGTTAACTTTTGCGGGGTCGACATTCCGTACAGCCAGTCTGTTAAAAACTTAGGACTTATAATGGACAGTACTATGAGCTGGAGTCCACAGCTGCAAACGGTTAGTCGCAAGCTATATGCGTCAGCGGCCTGTCTTAGGAGACTTCGTAATTTTCTTCCCACTGCCACTAAAATTGCTCTAGCACAATCTCTGTTGCTTCCTATTCTTGACTACGCCGACGTCTGCTATTTAGATCTCACGGAGGACCAGCTAAACAAACTTGAGCGACTTCAAAATTTCTGTATCAGATTTATATTTGGCTTGCGCAAATATGATCATGTTACCCATTATCGCAATAAGCTCAAGTGGCTACCCATCAGACTTCGCCGGAATACTCACATTCTGTCTCTTCTTTTCAATATTTTGTTCAATCCCTCTTACCCGCGCTATCTCAAGGAACGATTTAGTTACCTTCACTGTTCGACTTCACATTCTCTTAGGTCATCAGAAAATCTGAGTCTCTCGACGCCTGTCCATCAGACAAATTTCTACCATAATTCATTTACTGTTCGGGCTCCAATGCTCTGGAACTCCTTACCTGTGTCCATCAGGCGTGCTCAGACCATAAATGCTTTCAAGAACCAGCTAAAACAACACTATTTATCTCACTGACTTTCGCTATTCGCCACTGTAGGTACTTACTGTTCAACTTTTCATAATTTACAGACAATATATATTTATGTATATATGTATATATTTAAACTATATATATTTATGTATATCATATTGTAACATGTATATATCTACATATTTAGGTTTATTTTGGTTTAGTTGGATAATATTTAGGAATTTAGAGTAATTACATGTCATGCCATTTTGCACCCCCTGTATTCCTCTTCTGTCAATCTCACCATACCGTAGGTTGTCTGGAAGAGATCGCTCTTAGCGATAAGACCGCCATGTTTTGACACTATGTTTTATTGTTATTTCTTTGTTATATGTTACTGTGGTGTTGAAAATAAAGCATTATCTTATCTTATCTTATCTTATCTTACACATTAAGTTTGGATAAAAAGTAAACTACGTAAATTTTAGTAGGTAGAGTTTGGTCAACGAAAGATGAGACTCGGTTGGAAATAGAACTAATTTTGCGCCTTATTTTAAGGTTCAGTTTCCAATAACTTAACCTCTAAACGTTAATTTAACAGGGAAAGTGCCAGCCGTCATTTCAATCTCACCTTTCGCTAATCAGACTCTAAGTAACTAAAATTATATAGATAATTAATGAAATTAAACAACATTCCAACATCCAAAATCTTAAAAATAATACAAAATTTTAACACTGGATAAAATATATTCAATTTTTATAAAAAAAGGACCCAAACTGTGACTGGAACTTATATTATAATATTATCTTCAAGTCGGCCGAATCCTGAGTGTAAAGGCAATGCTTTTTTCATAAGGTGCTTCCTGACCGAAAGCATTGGCCTGTAATGTAACGTTAGGGCTGGTTTATACGGGGTCAGTGACTGGACCCAGCGACTCGGGAATTTCGGACACAGTAACTGGGATAGCTATAGCTGGGATAACCAGTAACGTGTAGATAGGATCGGCAGTAAGTCGCACTGTGCCCAAAAATAGAACGGGTGGCTAAGTCAGCTGGACTGATTTGCGAGCGAGAAGTCGGCACTGGGGCCGTATTATGACCTCTTATTTCCTGGCAGTTTTCTGACTGGTTATCAATCTATCTCTTTTATTTGCTATACAGCGAGAAAGAGATGTAACTATAGTAATTCATCAGCCTGGCAAGTTTTAAGAGGTTGTAATACCCCCCTGGACTGGGTTGAAACTATAGTGTCTGTCTACACGATCCCAATCGTGAATCGTCAGCGCTGGACTGGGTTACTGTACTGCCATGTTACTGACCCCGCATAAACCAGGCATTACAGATTCCAGTATTTCAGTGAGAATAGAACCGTGCGCAGTAGCATGACCACCGAAACGTGATATGATATAGCAATATCCTGTATCACGTTTAACTGTCAAAAGACAATGGATTTTGACAGTTGAGTGTCGATAAAAATGAATCACGTGAAATATGATTCATATTCAAAAATTGACTGGACAGATATATCTTAAAAATAAACACTGAACAAAACGGATAGATAGCAGGATACAGGCGTTATCAATTGTATGTAACAACTGCTTGTTAATAATAATAATAATATATGTATATATGGTGTTTCGTCGGTCATGCTAGGGGGGCTGAACTTGTATATTTTTTACTTTATATGTATTACTTTCCTCTATGTTGTAATGACTAGCGATAGGTTTCAAAATGGAATGACAGATGCTCAACATCGAATTTGGAATGTTACATTACAAGCGCATGTTCGTCAGTCAGGGAGGCAATATTGTAACTTTATGCTTAAAATTGAATCTGAAATGTTACATTACAGGAGAGTCAAATGCTCCCATCGAGGGAGCACCTTAGAGGACAAAGAAAAATCTGTGATGCACATGAGTGATATAGTAGCCGGCAAACATCTTGATATCGGGGATTGCGCAGAACGCGTTTTTTTAGGTATGCGTAACGGTGAGGTACCCGGGCGGCGAGAGAAGGACGCGCGCTATTGGTCGCTCTCAAGTGCACATGCGCGAACTTACCCCCACTCCGTCGAAAGAGCGTCAACATGTTTGCCGAAATCTGTACAGTACAGGTATAAACAGTATTAATAAACTATGGGCGTCAGAATCCAGCTAACTGTCGAAATAAAACTAAACAATTATAATAATACTTAATGCAACGTAATAGAACAAAATATTGATTATTTATTTATATAAAAAAAGTTTTTAATACCCTAAACATGGATTGTACCTATTAGAAGTACCGCTTACCAACAAAACGGTACGAGGCGTTCATGAAATTAAATACATATATAATATGTACCATAGAATAAGAGTACATAAGTTAAACGTAGCACTACGCGCGCTTGAGAAACGCACACAGACACCTCTCACCGACACCACACTGACAAGGAATCTCTGCTGCGCTCAAAACAGTTCAAGTGCGTGACGCTGTGTCGTCGGTCGGTAAGAGCTGTCTACGTGAGTGTGCGTTGACAAAGATGAGACAAAAGATGCGCTGAGTTTAGAGTTTGTAGCTGCTGCGCATCTTTTGTCTCATCTTTCTCTTACCAAGTTACATGCCGGTATCTGCACTAAGCCTAACTTCTGTCCTCTCTCTATTTTGTGGTAATACCGAGAGAACAACAGATATAATCCGCGCCGCGCGATGAGAGATTGGGATTGAACCTTGTCACTGAGACGCGCACGGTACGCCGGCCAGCCACAGGGATATCCATAAACACGGTGTCACGCATCCGAGGTGAGGGAACTTTTACTGCAGCAACTTTAAGTAAGATAACAAGTAAACAATTAGTTAATCAATTAAATTTAAATTACCGAATTTGTTAATTTTCGATTTACTTTGACAAGGTTGCATCCGATTCTCATCGCGCGCCGAATGTACTCACTCTTACGGGTTCGACTCGGCCGGCGCCCGTCAAGAGTGAAACTTTTCCCTACTCAAAGTTTTCGAGTTACGAAAAAATCTATTTGAAAGGTCAACACTTGCATGGGAAGTGGTTACTGTTCTTTTGTAGGTACTATAGTAGGTAAATAAAGTTGAAAATGATTCGTAGATTATTTTCCTGTGTCATACTACCGTTCCATAAGATTTACACCGGCATTTACAAAATACTAAAGTACCTACTGTCTATTTCCGATTCATATTTACATTTCAAGAGTATTTTTGATTCACAACAAACAATTACTTCTACCAAATCGGATTCGCAACATTTTCAACAAAATTTAGAATTTCAATAAATATTTTTCTTCCAAAATAAATAATATCAGTGAACCCGCAGGCGTCGCATGACGAACCCGACAAAAGAGGCTTGCATGAAATCTAATTTTTGACAGATAAATAAGAGATTTATTTATGTCCGAATGTCATTTTTAACATTTCGACGTAGACAAAACCGCTCAAACATAAAACAATGAATGTAAATGTATAATTTTATTTTTATTTATTTAGGATTCAACATCATTCAAATATGGTTCTATTTCAAACACTACAGCCTCCCTCCACTCTTTTGGCATACCATTGAAAAAGTAATAAAAATACAATCCAGGGTCCACTTAACTTTATATTTTGGTGACTCCACATTATTATGCCAAATTCCACTGTCGTAAATATTGACAGTTGACACCGTGTGACGTCACGAGCCGGCAGCTGTCACAATGTGTCAGTCTACGCGTTCACGTCATTCACAAACAGCACGTCGCGGTCTTTGAGGCCGGCCTCGCATAGTTTTGCGGCACCTCTCTTAAGTACTCGTTTGGGGAAATTAGTGGTGATTTCGAACTCTTCGGGAGATTGCGGGTGACTGAACACGAAGTCGTATAAATCCTGTAACAGGGAAATAGTTGTGAGCTTGATTACTGTAGATAATAATTGAATGCGTGCTTGAATAATAATTCATAAGAATAATAATACAGCCCATCTTTCGAGTGTAGAACTTTAATGAGTATGAGTGGACAATAGTTTAGCGAATCGTAGATAGAAAAAATCTTTATAGAATCCTAAGCGCTTCGTCATCACTTCTACCAGGCATCCGCCACTCGCCCATACCTACCGCGATAAGTACCTACAGCGCGCGACAACTTGAAGTTGCAAATCAGTCAGGGCGGCCGCCGCGCTTGCGGGTACCCGCGCGCGTTATTCTGTGCCTATACGACGGTCAATCGATCATTGTTTATTGCTCCACCACTGTAGTACCGTACCTACTATTATAATTTATAAATAATGGAGAATCGTAATACTAATAATTGCTGCGTGGACGGCTGTCGCAATAAACAGAAGGATTCAAAGTTTTTATTTTTCACTTTACCGAAAGATTCTAAAAGGTAAGAAAAATTTATATTTTGTTTATTTTAAGTACTCGTATTTTTTATGAGTACTTACCTATTTTTGATAAGTAGGTGTAACAACCTATTCAGAGGCGGGTCGTGACTATTTTTTCTCGATCAAATTTCTAAACACAAAACTTGTAATAAAGTATAAAATCCTTCAAGCACAGAAAATGAGACAATATATTTTCCATTGTTGTGTTTTGCGGCCCGAAGGGGCCGCTCGAGCGTTGAAGGAGACAACCCTGAAATTGTTAGAAGAGGTAAGAGCTACGCGATAGAAAGAGAGGCAACCTGTAGGCAAGGAAGCGGTGTGTGACCTGAATTGCACTTTATTGTGTCCGAGCAAGGGTCGCTATTTATTTAAATGACTATGCGGAGTGTATTTTCTGTACTTTGTACTATTATGTATTCTGTGCTTCTACTCACTTTCGATGGATTTGTATAAAGATATAATACCGGTACTTATTATACTGTGACGAAATAGAGAGTTAAGACGGTTCTCACTCTGGCTCCGCGACCGTGCGCAGATTTATACCGACGCGGAGGCGCGGAGAAAACCGCTCCAATAGACGGATCCGCCGCTGTCGCCGCGCGCGGAAACCGCCGCTCCGCGCCCCGCGGCGGCGGCCCGCGGAGGCAGTGTGAGAATCGCTTTAGTGGGAACATTTCTCCCGCGCGGAATCACGTCTACAGTGTATGGTGCCACGCGTGTTTTCTATACAAATTGACGTACTTGCATGCAACGTTAAATCTGCCGCTCCGTGCCAGAGCGCGGAGGTAGTGTGATCAGGGTTGGCAAGATTAAATCACATTGATTTAAATCAAGTGATTTTTTGAATAAAAATAATTGATTAAATCAAATTGCCTTTTTTCTTTCCTATTTGTATAAAAATATTTTTTTTTTAATTTTAAATAATTGATAGACACATAAAAATGTATATTAAATGTAACTTTGTGTTAAAATTACTGCTTTATACTGTTTTTTCTACTAAAAAAAACCGCCAAATCTGTCCTAATATTTAACTTTCACCAGGCATTTTTATTTTGAACTGTTTTATTGATCTTTATTTGTGTTTCTTCCGAATTAAAGTGTTAAATAAGTCAAACAAAACGCGTTGTGGTTTCACGCACTATATTAAGTGGATTTTAAAGGCTCAAGCAAAAATCGAAAAAAACAGTTTTTTTTTTTGGAAAAAATCTGTGATTTTTGATATAAATAAAAATAAATAAATAAATAAATATTTGACAACATCACATACATTGCTCCAATTCCAAAGTAAGTAGCTAAAGCACTTGTGTTATGGAAATCAAAGACAACGGTGGCATCACAAACACCCAGACCTGAGTCAATATAGAAAAGTTCATTTTCTACACATTGACCCAGCCGGGGATCGAACCCGGGACCTCAGAGATGGCGACACCTTGAAAACCGGCGTGCAAACCACTCGGCCACGGAGGTCATATGATGTGATAATAGCCATACTGACCTGTATAGTGTGGGTCAGCGTGAACCGGCGCGTGAGTCGCTCGCCGCCCGGCAGCCGGATGAGCAGCGCCACCGTGCCGGCGCCCGCGCCCGGCTCCGCCGGCAGCCGCGCCGCCATCACCGCGCGCGCCTCTACCAACTAACACATACAGTCATTTTATATGACAGCATCAAATAAGTTGCGCCGATTTCAAAGTACAACTCGGGGGCTAATTGTCTAATTAAATAATTAATTAATTGTCCTCTCTCCTTTTCTCCTTGGCTGACGCCACTGTCGTCATGCCAGTAGCGTTGGTACAGTCTTGTTAGCGATAATTTATCGATAATCTATCGAAAATTTTCAAAAAAAAAATACGACGGTGGCTTGAGACAAGGCGAAAAGGAGAGCTTCCGCTTTCGCTTCAGAGGGCCTAGCCAAAGTAACATTTGCAAATCTTCGTTATAGCTTCGCTTTCGAAACATGTATGGGATTGACATAAGAGGGTCTAGCCAAAGTAACATTTGCAAATCGTCGTTATCGCTACGCTTTCGAAACATGTATGGGATTGACATAATGTTTCGTTAACTATCGAATTTTAAAACGTCAAATCCGTGTTTGTTTCGAAGCGAAGCGATAACGAAAATGTGCAAATGTTACTTTGGCTAGGGGGGAAGGTTTCGTTAACTATCGAAATTTAAAACGTCAAATCCATACATGTTTCGAAGCGAAACGATAACGAAAATTTGCAAATGTTAATTTGACGGTTATAGCTAAAGTGTGCGCGGCGCGGTCGGCGGTAAAGTGTAGTAGTCAACATCATAGTTAAACCAAATTTTTTAAATAGATTAGGTACTAGTAGTGAGATAGAATGTTTAAAGAGGTTTTAAAAATCAGGTTGTTATGAGTTGATCACTTTGGATGTTCCTAATTATTTGAGTGTAACATCGACATTACGAAATTCGGTGTGCAAGCCATGGATTACAGGAAAAGTAGATAAAGTACAGGAAGCTAAGAACTACTAAAACATGAGATATTTTAGCGTGGGAAGATTTCATCAAGGTAAATTGTTTATGGCCATGAAGGACAGTCAAACTATAATGAGCTTTTCTTTTCATTTTACCTTAATCAGTTTAGTTATTTTACTAAAATAAATATCACAAAATTACATGCTGAATTGCTGATGAAGTCACAATCAATAGACTCTGTGGTCTAGTAGTCCAGTAGTTCACATCCGTGTAAGACGCAAGGGTCCCGAGTTCGATTCCCAGTGGGGGTACAATTTGTACTTGGTTTGGTTGGTGGTAGGGCTTATTTCAAGTCCGCCTGGCTAGCTACCACCATCTCACGTAAGTCTGACGCCATAACAATAATTTAAAAATTGTTGTGTTACGGCAGTTAGAGGTAAGATAGCCAGCTTCAGTGATGAGGATTCCGGGTGTAGTGCGCTTCCACCTTCGGCCTTATCGTCACTTAACATCAGCCCCCCCAGCATGACCAGCATAACACGATTTATATCGCGTGATAAAGCGTTTTATCACGTTTAACTGTCAAAAAGACAAAGGAGTATGACAGCGATAAAATGCTATATCACGCGATATACATCGGTCACGCTAGGCAGGCAGGTGAGGCGAAGGCCAACAAGCACTACCCCGTTGTGCATAAAAAAGTCAACCAACATCTAGTTTCTGCTTCTGCTCAAGCTCTTTCCGGCGCACTTCCTCGTTGTGTAGCTCCTCGCGAGCGGCGCGTTCCGCCGCGCGACGTCTCTCCTTTTCCTGGTCGGCCGCTAACGATTCGGCGTAAGCTTCATCTTGGGAAGCTCGGAGGCGAGCTGTCACTTCTCGTTCTACCCTGAAATGGAGTCAATAGATTGTTCAATATTGGTTCAACCCGTATTACAACCTCTTAAAACTTGCCATCAATGCATCTCTTTTATTTGCTATACAGCGAGAAAGAGATGTACGGTCAGCAACGAAAGTTACTTGACATTTTACTACTTTGTCATTATTGAAAGATTTCTCACAGTTGGATACAATTTTATCAAAAAAGATACTATGACAAGGTACTAAGGTGTCAAGCCACTTTTGTTGCTGACTGTACCTATAGCAATTCATGAACCTGGAAAGTTTTAAGAGGTTGTAATACCCCCCCTGATTACGTAACTCTGTAGCTAACAATTTCCTATGTGTGGCATCGAGAGACGAAATAACACAAGAAAAATCGACTGATTTTTTATTGAGAGAAACCGATTGAAACCGCAGTTACAATTGCTGCTTTAAGTAAGATAGTTGTCACATTGGTTCTTACTAAAGCAGCAATGTAACTGCGATTTCTGTCAGAGTTGATTGCAACAAAGTTACAAAATCAGGGGGCAGGACTGCATTAATAAACTGAATAAGGTAATTGCAAATCACCATTCTATTGATATTCAATTCTTTTTGATGACCTGTGGTCTGTACACCAGTTTTCAAGGTATTGCCATCTCTGAGGTCCCGGGTTCGATATTGGCTCAGGGTCTGGGTGTTTTTAGTTCCACTGTTGTCTCTGATTTCCATAACACAAGTGCTTTAGCTTCTTACTTTGGAATCAGAGCAATGTTTGTTTTGTGATGTTGTTTAATATATTTATTATTCTTGATAATATTAACAATATACCTATCAGCTCTAGCAGCAGCCAGATGAGCTTCATTGTCAGTCACTACATGCCGAAGTCGCTGCAGCAGTTGTGTCGGTGAGCATGCACCCTCACTTCGAGCCACAACGGTCATGCGGTGCTCGCGAACACACACCACACACAGGAGAGGGTACCTCCGTCCACCCACAGACTGTGCTACGCGCCAGCCTTCGGCCGTGTCCACGGAACAGCCCCAGAATAGGGCATGAGTGTTTATGTATTGGATCACATCAGGATTTGCTAAAGTTGTTCTAAAAGTATAATATAAACTTAAAATTCCATCCATTCAATCCAATTAACTATGAAAGACACAAACAAGAATGACAGAATAGTGTTTGTGTAATAAAAAGATAGAATAAAAACCGCGCTAGTATCCGTTAAAGTTAAAAGTGTTTTATTTCATAAAAAGATTGCTTAAAGGCAGAAACATACTAGATAGATAGATAAATAAATCGTTTATTTCCATCACATACACACAGATGATAATTATTTTTTTTGTGCTCTGTTTTTATTTGCAATCAGTTGAACTTTTAGCAAATGTGCTGGTTTATGTAAGTAATTGTCACGATCAGATCAGATGATAAATGACAACATTACATAAAGAAAAAGAATAATAAACTAAACTGTGTGCCACATCGACAGAAAAAGGCAAGAACTCAGTGATTTCTTTGCACTGATTTTCAGTTTTTGCCCAGAAGTAAGCGCATGGTCGCCTGTGACGACACAGACATGTATGCAATTATAAGAAATTAGATTGAAAAAAAATAAAAAAAAACATTAAATAATTTTCACTTATAAAATCCCAAAACGACACAAAACACACTTTCATTATAATTTCAATAAAACTTAACATAATATAGAATTATTTAAAGTTACTATTAGTGTTTTATTGTTATTATTAACATTATACTGTCATATCGGTTTCATACATTTAGTATGGCTAGAAACACATTATTACAATGTGTTGTCGTCACACTATCTGCGCTTCTGTCGTGACACAACACAACACGACAGAATAGTCATGGGTGCCACCAAGATTTTTTCAGGGAGGTGCATCCTGCATCTACACATTATACTAAACTTACATAACAGAGGAAAATACTTTATTGACAAAGTGCTAAACAAATTTGGAAAGCAACATAGACTTCCTTCAGTTTTTATTACAAACAGAAACATTATCAAAAAAAAAACTGTTTTTCCTGACAGGGGTGGGGGGGGGGCAAGAGCACCCCCTTGCACCCTGCTGCTGGCGCCCATGAGTATAGTATGTCGTTAGCTTTACTTTAGGAGCATAGCAAAAAAAAATATTACTTTAAAGAAAATATGAAATCAAAACAATATAAAACAAACCTGCAGAAACTCTGTGTTTCTGTCGCTGACTCGGAATGGAGGTATACAATAAGGAACCTAAGTTCATTCTTAGCATCATTCAGGGCCTGAGCATAGGTTCCCTGGTAGAAAACTGGATGTGGGTTAAACCTTGATTGGTAATTATTTATAAAGCTCATCACATCCCCTAGGGGGTCGGTCACCACTGCAAAATAAAATTATAAATTATACACGAAACATGCAAAAGGTATGATTGTTAATATTTTATTAGTTCTCTTATAAACTATTCTTAGTATAAGTTGAATGCAAAAAAATAATAGATTAATCAGCTCATATTTTTGCAATATAAATTACAAGCAGCCTGCGACTTTGTCTGTGAGGAAAGTTTTTTGCTATCCCTCGGGAACAATACTTTGTTTCGGCATGAATGGTACCCTATGTCCTTCTCTGTACCCCTGACAACATATGTAAGTGTATGTAAAATTTCATGATAATTGGTTTAGTAGTTAAGACGAGACGGCGTAATAAACAAACAAAGGGACTTTCGCATTTATAATATTAGTAAGGGAATTATTAACATACATCTTCTGTCATCATTGCGTATGAAGCTCAAAAGTAGGTTTAAAACTGATGATACTGTGCTATAGCACACAGACACAACTAGGTTGACTACATAGCGTAGAAGGCCGCTGACGCCTCCCGAAGGGCCTTCAGCGGATTCGTCTGTAAACACTTGCTGTGCTATGTGATCATGAACCACTGGTGGTGCTCGCGCTTCAGTGGCAAATACCGATGGACGTCCTTCTCTTATATTCAATTGTTCTTGTATCGCTACCTATAAAAAATACAACATTTATCAAACGATTGGTACATGGTACAAATCGACATTACAGTCTGTACAATGACATTGTGAGCAATTTCCAATTTTATTTACCTCTAAGTCCCATTGATGTCTCTGGAGCACATCTCTGCATATCGACATATCCTCAATTCCAGTTAAATCTTGGAACTGTAGAATTTTATCAGTTTGTTCATGGGTCAAACCCATAGCATGGTCTTCCAGATCCATTGCAGTGAAGGTATCTTACAAAATATTAAAATAATTACTAACTAAAACAGTGTAGACTAATCAAACCTACATGAATGAATATACTTAAAAATACATATTTCTCTAAAAACTACAAGAAGCTAATATTTTGATATAAATTGTAATTAAATAAATTAGATACGATACGATACGAATCAATCACGTCATGGAATCGAACGAATGTCAGTCACGTCAGTCAGTCAATGAATGAATGAATCACGAACGAATGAAAGTTAATAGGGCGCATTCTGCCAGACAAATCTTTGAGTCATCGATCGCCATAGAGTAAATTTTAACCATGGAAGGCGTAGACAGATTTTTTTTACTTTCTATGGTTAAAATTTACTCTATGGCGACGGCTACACGCGTGGTAAATACTGATTATTACTCAGGGGCCTATTTCATAAGAGAATGTAAAACTACCTACACTTATTTACCATAATAGTCGTTTATTGAAGTAGATTTATGTTTCATAATAAAATTATTGTAGTAAACTATTCTTCTATGAAATAAGCCCATAAGTATATAAGTACTGATTTCAGTATTTACTATGCGTGTAGCCGTCGCCTATGGCGATCGGTGTTTGGTTGACAGAGTCATTGACCTGATTTTTTTTTGGCTGTCTGTCTGTATGGTTTGACAGCAAAGTTTTTATGCCTATTTAAATCCCCTTTTAATATACTATATCTATGATTTAAATGATTTAAAACGCCACTAGCGTGCGTCTAAAGAACTAATTTTGTAATTTTTGACAAGTTTGAATGGAAGTTTTAAGTTGTTTATAGGGCTATCGGTATTTGTGTCGACATAAGCACATCATTAGATTTAGTACCCTGTACGCACGCGACGTCAAATAGTCCAGCGGGTCTACTAGCCTGCTACATATATAGTGATCTGTGGGGTCTACCGGCTAAAAATAATTTGACAGATGGATGATACATTGCTTCTTTTCTTTGGTAAGTTTTATTGGTGCCAAAACGAAGTAGCAATGTATCACATACATCTGTCAAATTACAGTTAACATTAACTTCATTGTTTTTAGCCGGTAGACCCGCAGTGCAATAATATAGAGGTCAATGGTAAGAGCTCACTTTAATGTGAGCGTCAAAATGACGGGATCTTCAAATTGGGGACTTGATCCCGTCATTTTGACGCTCACCTTTATGAACTAATAAAAATGTTAATTTGTCGAATCAAAAAGAAACAAATTTAGTGATTCAAAAATAAGTATTGATACTTAATGTAAGTATATCTGATTATATAAACGTTTAAAATATCATGACATTAAATTTATAATTAGTAAGTAATGAGTATTATTTACTTAAAAATAATAATTATAAGCAACTAGCTGACCCGACAGACGTTGTCCTGTTTTAGTTATGAATATTGAATTCGAATTTTATTGGTATAATTAATGAAAAGTTGGGTTCAGAGATATTAGTAGGTACCGTTCCCGTTCCTGTTCCCGTTCCCGTTCCCGTTCCCTTGCCCGTTCCCGTTCCCGTTTACCTTATAACCCAACAGCTTTATAACCAAGTATATATCACTTGTTATTTTATAACGTGTATGTTAGTCTATCCCAACTAACCAATTTAATATTAGGCGTGATGACTCTGAACTAACCGTGATGAGCACTAAGAAATTCAGTTTTCGTAGATTCTTTTTGTAAGAAATAATAAATTAATTATTTTACATGTATTTCATCATTTTTACATCCACTTTGACGATATTTGCAGCATGCGTTCTTTCAATTCTAAGTCAAACGTCATTTATTTATCTTACTCTATGGTCATAAGGTTAAATTAAATTAAAAAAGTTTATATTGACCGCGGGATTGATGACCTTAATACCGCAAGCTTGCGGGATTGTGATTCTAATGCGGGATTGGATTCCCTAGTCGCAGCACAGAGATTGGTGAAGTAGTAAAATGGTAATAAGAAACAACTAAGTACCGCAAGTTCTTCAATGTTTTTATTTAATCGACTGACTAGTGATATCGTATCGAAGACGACGAAGACAGAGAAAATATACTAAGTAATTATTTTTTTTTCTTTTTAGCTGGTGGAGGTGGGGGTGGGGGTGGAGGTGGCGGTGGTTCCTCCTCTTCAACGGGTTCAGGTGGAACTGATGGATCTTCATCAGGATTGTCATAAATGTAGTCCACCTAAAACAAATAAATGTTTGGACCATAGACTTAGAAAAATTTTCGCTACGCTCAAGTAGACGGACTATGGTGCGAATGAGAAACCGATTCTTACGGCTTATCCGATGTGTGAGAAAGAGTTAAAAACAAAATGACAGCAGAACCTAGCTTGACTTCATTTATCGTCTTTTATCATCTTGTCAAAAAGCGTCCACTTGATTATTTTGTAATTTTGATCGCGATCGGTTCGATTTGGCTCTTATAACTATATAAATCAATAATGGTGTCGTGTTCTGTATTGAATTGTAATGTTACTTACAACAATAACCCAAATAATCAGTCATTTCACAGGTAAATATGATTGTACAATTACCATTTTCATATTGCTTATTTTAGTTGAATATATTCCCAAACACACTAAGTGATACACTAATATCATGCTATTAACCGTCTATTTTCTAAATAAAAACTGATTTCTAAACATTATGTGTTAGATAAAAAGATATTATGTCCGTGAACTTGAGAAAATACGACGTTGAGATTGATCAAATATTATCGATATCGATACTCATGTCGATGATTTCCAATATAACTTTGTTTGTCTTTGTGAACACTGATAGTTTTATTTAAAGCTGCTTTTAACCCTAGAACCGTACTCTGGGGTACAAATGAAAAAAATATCGTTTGCTATAAGACGCTTTATTCTGCTCGTGGGTATATTTACGAGTGGCAGCGAGACGCGTGGATACCCCTGGTTGTCAGTTTTGTTGAAGAGTAGACGTGGTAGACTAGCATGTGGGGTACCTACACCAGCACCCCAGGGTACAATCAACGTAAGTATTTTATTACGATTTTTTTTTGTAATTTATATTTTTAACGCATTTATATTGTTTTTGGTACCTACGAATATTATGATAGGTGGTGTGATAACCGTCTGTAAATATTTTATACAAAAGTAGCTAACTGAAGTACAGTGAGCAGCATATCAAGCTATACAAAACTGTCAAAAATCTACAATGAATTTTGAACCTTAAACTGCTCGTCTTAAAGTTTAAAAATGATTGAAGAAATTTGATAGATTGTGAAAGCCGAACTTGCCGTCTACCGTACTTAGGTTATTTTTATTTTTTCAACAGATATTTATTTTGATACTCATTTTTACCTTTTATTTACTGTATTGTTTTTTGTCTTCAGCTCTGAAATCTGAAGGTATTATTTATATTATGCCCAAAGGCCCAAAATTTTTTGTTACTCCTAATTATTACCTTAAATTGCTATCAGTGAAACTGAAATTAACGTTTAAGAAACTAAGGTATGTTGATTTTTAATAAAAGTTTCTAATCCTTTCGTTAATTCGTTTTTTATTGGGGTACAGCAGTACCCCAGGGTACCATTAATTTAATTTTAATATGGGTACGGTTCTTCTTAACCATTAATTTAATTTTAATATGGGTACGGGTTAACCGATAGTTTTCAAATAGTAAATTATACTTACAAGTACCAATTTAACAATATTAATCCATAGTGATTAACTAAGTTAAACTGGATAAAAATAATTAGGCTGGGAGCCTCAAAGGAGACCTTATGAAATCATTTAATTAAAATTGTTCTCTTCACAGGATAATAATGACACCTAAATGTTTCATTGAAGTTACTACTACTTTATTACAATGATTAAATCTTGTTTGTGTTTTATTTATTAGAGCAATACATTATGGTTCTCGACAACCCAAAATGGACTTGAGCGCATCTCTAAAATTCACGCACACGTTTAAAAATTTACAAACACTAGCTCATGTCACTTTTGGTGTCGCCGCCAAGCGAACTCTGTCCGTTCGGGTGGAATATTAAGTTTATGGTTTGGACACCCCTGGAACTACACGGTTATGTACCCCCTATCCCTGGTTTAGGGGTCCCAAAGTGGTCGATATCGACCCCCAGGGGTCGACATGAACGCATAATTATAGTAATAATAATTAATAATGGCCCACGGCAGCTGCAAAGGTGCCGAAACGTCGGAAAAATAAAAAATCAAACCAAATACCAACAAATTACCAAAGTACTTTCAATAAAACCGCGCTAGTATTCGTTAAAAGGGTTTTATTTCATAAGCAGGTACTTAATCTATACATTTATTATTATTATTATTTATTATTATTATTTAAAACTCTTAATTGATTGACTGAGTCACTGATTCATTGTTGGGATAGGCGTGGAGCCCTAACGGCTGAAGGTAGAGACACCATTTTGGAGGGTAGATACCTTTCATGATGTAGATGAGCACTAAGAAAGGATTTTGGAATATTCCTGTTATACAGGGTGCTACAGGTTGTTCAAGTTTGTATGAGAATTTGTATAGAGTTGAAGTAGAGACACCATTTTTGGAGGGTAGTCATTTTAATCTTTTGCCGTCAAGCACATATCATTTATTTAAATATTGTACACAAAGTTTATGAAGTGGAGGATAGAAAAAAAAACGAGTGGATTCGTTTACGGAAGTAGGTATAAACTATTTAATATTGTATTTTATTTTCTCGCAATCGTAGTGAAAAGTATAGTGTAACACACGACGCTAAAACCCATTGTAATTAGGTTTCTATTTATTCCCTCGCTGATGCTCGGGAATAAAACTACCTCGTATGCAATGGGTCATTTTAGCGTCTTGTATAACAATCTACTATTAGTAAATTTCTGTTATACAGGGTGCTGCAGGTTGTTTAAATTTGCATGAGAATTTGTGTAGGATTGAAGTTTGTAAAATTCCCTTTATACAGGGTGCTACAGGGTGTTCGAGTTTGTATGGGGATTTGTATAGGGCTGAACCATTTTGCTGGTAGAGATACTATTTTTGGAGGGTAGATACCTTTCAAGGTGTAGGTGAGCACTAAGAAAAGGTTTTGGAAAATTCCCGTTGTACAGGGTGCTACAGTGTTCCAGTTTGTAATTTTTTTTTTATGGGAAAATTTAAATAGGTGAAATGAGGTCTATACTGATAAATACCTAGGTATATTGGTAATCAGTGACTTTCAAAATAAATGCACAACTATCTTAATCACGCGAAAGAAGTCGCGAGCAAAAGCTAGTTTAATATAAATTTGTACCTATATATTTTCTGGAACAATGATATAATGAGAGTTTTTCAAAGTGACATTTTAAAAATAAAAATTGTAACTACTTATTTGCCTCATTAGATGGCGTTGATGGAAAGAGATGAGTCAAAATTGGCTTTTAAATATAAACGACCTGCGGGTCTACCGGCTAAAAACAATGAAGTTAATGTTAACTGTAATTTGACAGATGTATGTAATACATTGCTACTTCGTTTTGGCACAAATAAAAACTTACCAAAGAAAAGAAGCAATGTATCATATCCATCTGTCAAATTGCAGTAAACATTAACTTCATTATTTTTAGCCGGTAGACCCACTGTACCTACCAAAGTAAGCGCTCGCTGGCTGACATCTGCCTAAAGAGAAACATTTTAGGATTACATCTGCCTGCCTACCTGAGTTAAGTATCTACTCTTCGAAGATTAGTAAAAAAAAAATACATTGAGGCATACATATTATATTTTTATATAGAATAATAACACCTGTGTTATTATTCTAAGCATTTTATCAAAGCCATCTATCGAGCCTACAGCTTTTTGTCATTTTGAAAAGCCCTCATTTTATTATTGGTTACACTTGATATTTGATAGGATTTTTAGAGTAATTTGGCTATGGGGGTCTGAGGTATCAGTTCATTTTGGAAAAAGGGTTTCTTGCCCAAAATAGCTTGGGAATCCCTGCCCTAAACGGTCAAGCATGGCTTGTCAAGCACGTAAATTTTTCGGCTTGTCAATCACATTTTGATCGCCTACGCCCAGCTAGAGTCTAGGAGCAATGCTTGATGGCTCGGCGGCAAACTTTGTGGCTGTTACTCAACTGCAAGTGCGTGTTCACGAGCGGTTGCATTGCATTAAATCAAATGGGAAAAGTGCGTACGAGGGCTAAAGTTCATCAAACAACTAAGATCCGACAATACGTCACCTCGATATCCTTTAGTTCCGGAGCCAGGCTCATCATACTTTCTACAAAATATTCGTAGTAGACATTGCCATCGCCACGAATATTTGCATCGCGTAGTAACTCGCGTGTTTCTTCTGCATTGAATACATCGCCATATTGAGTTACAATGGCTTCAATCTCGTTGACCTCCAAATAACTCCTATTCTCCGTATCAAACACCTGCAAGTTGTGAACATCTTACCAAAGTGTGTGCGTATACCTATCTAACCTTCCGAGCCGAGTGGAGTCGTTCTGCGCATTGTCGTTCGCACTTTTGCAGTAGGTACCTTTAGCAGGACCACAGAATAGATAATAGTAGGTACTAACGTACAGAAGTTGCACTCCGCAAAATCGTTTAAATAAATTGCGACTTTTGCTCCTACACAATAAAGTGCGATTCAGGTCGCACAGCGCTCCCTTCGCTCAAAAAAATTGCACTTTGTAGTTGCCTCTCTTTCTATTGCATCTGTCTTATCTTCTCCCATGGACTCCGCTCCCATGGTATTCACAGATAACTAACATATTCAGTGGATCTTTACAATGGATTTTAGTGGATCTAGGGAATTTTCCCTTTTGCGTCTTAGTAAATGAGCCCCTTCTATTGCTAATGCTAATACAATACATAGTCAACCCGATTAAAACATGTAGGTAATTAGTTGACAAGCAAATCCCTTACAAAATACATAGTCAACCCGATTAAAACTTATTCTAAGATTAAAACTTACTCCAAAAGCTACTACAAGTTCATGTTGCAATGTAGTGTTAAGAACCCAAGCATTTAGCATGTAAATAACTTGTTCTTTTGTCAGCAGCCTTTGCTCGCCAGCTTTCAATTTCTCTGCTTCGGTCATAAGTTCAGCATATGTGGGGTAATGAAAATTTCGTCTATGAAATCTGAAATAATGTGAATAAACGGTGATGCCAGTCAATCATACTAACAAATTATTTAGTAAGTATAGGTAAGTTACACTACTTGTTCAGATTTAGAAATTTTATAAACTTTTCTATAGAAACTACACGAATAGGTGGTTCATCCTCGCTTATTCTTAATTGCGGTTTTGAGTTAGCGTCAAACCACTCAATTATTTCATTTAATTGTTCTTCTGTAAACTTCACGGTGATATTTTTAAGAGGGTCAAACACATCAAAAAGAGCCATACTGTTAATAAAAAAACACCAGACTTTAATAAAATAATAGGTAGGTAATATAGGAATATCAAAAAATAATTGAAAACCAATTTTGTTATGAAATGAATATTCGAGTTTTTAATGACATTTATTTTTGACATAGGTAGAGAATATATAAGATTCTTGGTAGGTAGTGATTATTTTAAACAAATACTCTTTGGATAGGTGGGTACAGTCAACGGCACGCTGGTTGGGCTACCACACCACAACAGATCAGTTACCTAATCAGTTTCAATAAACTTTAAACTTAAATGCGAATATCACAATATCCCGTCCTCGTCTCCGAGATTTAATTTGTTACAAAGTAGTAGCTCTGCTACACCTACACGCTTACAGCCACTCGCACGTAGTAAGGAGCCAGAGCGAGAGAAACAGAATGCAATAGCCTTTCAATTTAATGTATCGATGGTTCTTAGTGTTATACTGTTGAGCTGCTAGGGGGCGCTGCAGTAATCATTTTCCGAACGGTGTGATCGATTTAGATGCGATTTTTAGAGTTTGAATTCTTTAAAAAGTTTAAAATAAAAAAAGCAAAATTAAAAATTTTGAAAAACCCACAACGGTAAAAATTGTTAGGTACTCTTAATTTAAAAAGAGAAAAATAAGTTTTACAAAAATCACTCGACTAAAAGTGATGTAGGTACTATACATAATTTATCCACCTATTCATAAATTACAAACGCAAGAAAAATCCGTCGGGGGCTGTCTGCCATTGCCTTCTCTCTAAAGTAACTATACGAGGGTGGATTAATAAGTAGATTAATAAGTAAGAAAGACTTTTTTTCGGACTATTTTGTTTTATTTCTCTACATAATCTTATTGTAGCTCTGCGTATGCAGTCCAATGAAGTTTCTACCTCTTTAACCCATTTTTTTCTTTCATAGCTTGAAAACTGGTAACAGTACCCTTAGCACGAACAGCTGTCGAAAAAAATAACGCGCGTAAAATCATTCGATTGTGCAATTTTGTATTGGAAATTTGTACAACGCCATCTTCTGCCGAATAGCGAAATTAAAATTTCCATAGATAATTCTCTATCGAGTTATTTTACGTGCGTTTTTTTTCTCGATAGCTGTTCGTGCGAAGGGTACTGAAATGATGGCCCATTCCAGACGCCACCTTTTGGCTTGATGAAAATCTTTGCCAGTCAAGACATTTTATTCATGTTTGGTAGAAGAAAAGATCTCACTGGGGTAGAATTTAAAGAATGGGAAGGATTCGCATCTTCATTCGATGAATTTTTATGTCATGAGTGCCGCCGAGAGGGTCGACAGGGTCATTAAGAAAAATTAGAATTCGCTTGAGCTTTTTGTTTCCAAAAGTTTATAATCTTTTGCCGAATTTGAAAAAATGTAGGTAGTGTAAAGATTGGCTGACATTAATTGCAAAATATTTGCTCGTAAATTGCAAAATATTTGCTACATGTCAAAATGAAATTACTTAAGTGAGTTAAGTAAGTAATTCGAGATATTAACCGTTACTTTACAATATATTTATAGTTTTGGTGATTTAAACTGCAAAATATTTGCTTCAAGTCAATACGACATATTTTTATGAGTTAATACGAGATATTAACCGTTATTTTACAAAATGTGTATAGATTTGTTGACGTTTACTTCTGTTTGCTGCAGTTAACTGCACATCATTGGTCTTGTGAAACTACCAGATACGAGATTTGCATTGTGAATATGAAAAATGTATCGTAATTTTATAAATATGAATAGAAAATTTGCTAAATTGACCTTTTTAATATTTTTTTTTTCTGATGCGGGTATGCACTGTTACTTATATTATGTTTCAGTTTTTTCATTTAAAAAACAAGATTCTGAATTCTTTTTAGAAATTCGGAGAAAGAAAGAAATCAAGGCAAAACATAATCAAACATTTTGTACTCATAAATGATTCTCTTTCAATATCACTGAAGGAAGTTTAATACTAATTTTAGTTTAGTTAATTAATATCCTGCATATTAAAGGATTCAAGCCAATCTTGAAACATCAAATTGCTCAATAAACAAGTATGTATTAATAAGGTCAAGCACTTTTAGCTTTACGTAAAGCTATGACTGGAATCCATAAACTTTGAAATAAACCACTAATATTTTGAAATCTTTACTGGCGCAATCTCATCACTGATTCTTATTATATTGAAAATAACTCATGGTCATCATTAATTATGCCACGTTCATTAGTGTCTTTAAGACCGTTAGCACGAAGACACCAACCTGCTTACTGCTCAGTCCTCTCTAAACTGGGGGTCTGCCGCTGTGCCGCAACGACTAGGTACATATTCTGGAAGACAGTGGCAAACAGCAATCAGTGCAACCAGCTAAACGTGCTTCACCAGCCCTGTGATGCCCACCTGCAGCTCCCAGCTCCAGAGGCCACCACCATTACTATTATTTTATGAAATAGGCCCCTGCCTGCCTAGCATGACCGATTTATATCACGTGATATAGCGTTTTATCACGTTCAACTGTCAAAAAGACAAAAGAATTTGACAGTTAAGTGTCGATAAAATGCTATATCACGCGATATAAATCGGTCATGCTAGGCAGGCTGATATATCCAGATCAGTTATTTATCGTGTAAAAATGCATTCTATGTTGAGCGCTGACTCAGCGATTAGTCTGATGGAATGCATGCACACGACATGACAGATGTCATATAATTTTTTTTCGTTTTTTTTACTCTTGTTTTGTTTTCCTTGCAAAATTTTTTTTCGACTAATATAAAATATACTTATTTATTTATCTTAGTTTTCAACGTAGTGTGTCGACTGTGTCGAAAACGGAATCTAATATAATTAATTCATGACGAATAGTAGGAGATAATTCCCTAATTTATTTTTTGTTACCTTAATCGGTATAAAAAAATGTTTGAGTCTGATGACTTTGATCAGGTAGTATATTTTTTCGTTTTTATTTTTAGGGTTTTGTCACAGAATAACTAATAGTACGTTTTGTTTGTTAACTGATAATTATTTATATATTTGTAACAGATTCTATCACAATTTGATTTTCCCGTGGCATCTTCATCTTTTGATGGGTCTGATGAGACAGAAAATAATAGTAACATCAATAAGGATATAAGTATAGACCCACAGGTCAGAGTGAAGTCACAAGAGACTAAAAAACGTTCTGAAGAATCAAATAATGTTCCAAATGCCTCAATAAATACAAACAGCATATTGGTAGCCCCAAATCAAAATTCTTGCTCACCTAAACACACCAAGCGAAAAATTATTGATTCATATTTTGATCACAAGAGCAAAAGAAAATTTCCTGGGCCTGCTGGACTGCTCACTGGTAGTTTTAAAGAGAATAAAGATGAGGTTTTGTGTCAAATGGAGTTGTTATCACAGGTATCTATAATACTCGTTTATTAATTATACCACTTTTCACATAACTTATGAATCCAATTCTTTTTCTAACTACAACTTGACCAAATTAAAACTTAGCTGTCATGCGCCTAATTATCTTGGTTGAGTTGTAGTTACGCAAAGACTTAGGCGATTCTTAAGTTTAGTGAAAATGGGTATAACATTGCTAGGAGTTCTTGGCTTTGACTTTAATAATTTGAAATTCTGATTTCAGGATGTAGACTTTACCCAGAATTGCTTGCAGAAAGATGCATTTGACTCTCCTTTATGGCAGAGGTTGCAAGATGATATCAAGGATTGGAATTTAGGCTCAATAGACACAACTAAAGCAATTAAACAATCATGCATCAGTGGCAATCTGCGGAAAAGAAAGGCCCAAATGGTGGCAGCCTTTGTGGAATCTGTAGATCGATCTATCACAGACCCATTAGTCACAATTAGGGATTCTACTGGTTTGTTCTTCTCATATTTTTAATGAACATTTTAATTACAACACCTTAACACAGAATAGATAATAGTACTAGCATACAGAAGTGACTCTTGCCCAAACACAATAAAGTGCAATTCAGGTCACACAGTGCTCCCTTCCCTACATTGTATTCACCTAGTAAGATTGGTCCAGTATACTGCCGGCAGTGTTTCTTTCAGGTACTGCTCCGGGGGGCGGTACCACCCCGGAGCAGCTTTAGTGCCCCCCTGGAGAAAAATGTGTTGTGTGTGTAGGTAGACGGGGGACGGGGGTAATGTTATAAACTGTTTATTTCTATTGCAGGTAGCATTAAATGTACACTGCATAGAGATGCTTGGTCTAAGTTTTCACCTTACTTTGTATCTGAATATTGTGCGTTGGTGCTATGGAAGCCAACTATATTGACCACCGGAAGTGCATTTAAGAAGTATTACTTGAACATTACTTTAAGCAATATATTTGCTATTTATAGTTCAGCGGTTTTAGACAATGATGCCAATACAGAAATACCTGATGGTTATATCAAGATTTATGAAGAAGAATTTACTGTGATCAAAATTAATGAATCATCATTATGTTTAGGTACCAGTCTTAATATATTTTATTGTATAATAATATTTGGGGAGCTTACACTTTACAGTACAGCTAACATTACTAATTAAATACATGTATACCATGGGCGTAGCCAGGGGGGGAATTGGAGGTACAACACCTCCCCTCCTCCGCCGGCATAAAAACACGGATATCACTACGGCCGCGTTCCGAATCACGCTGATAGTGCTGTTAACGTGAATCCGACCAAATTAAATAGTTACAAAATATTACACAAATAGGGTATTTGTGTACCTACTTCATTTAATGGATTATACGCTAACAGTGCTATTGGCGTGATTCGGAACGCGGCCTACATATTATAAAACAAAAACACAAGTCCCTATCCGCGTCTGCCTGTCTGCCTGTCTGTTCGCGATAAACTCAAAAACTACTGAACGGATTTTCATGCGGTTTTCACCAAATGATAGAGCAATTCTCGAAGAAGGTTTTGGTGTATAATAAGTTCAGGTTTTATGTAAATTGGTAGAAATATGACGATAATTGTTGAACAAGTGCGAAAATAAATTCAAGCACGTTTCTTACACCGATGACGGAACGGGACAGAAACAAACTTTGGAGCGAATGGGTAATGGGTGTTGTTGGAAGGTCGCAATTGGCAAAAAGGAAGGACCCGAAGCGAAGTAAGGGCGGGTCGCTAGTAATTACTAAGTAAAATCCTTTTTTCTGTCAAGCGTTTTTTTTTAATAGTATAGTTGTGTAATCTCCCTCTATGATGTTTCAATACTATTATGAGATTATTATTGATTAATATTTTAATAACTTTTATATCAACGTGCATTAGTTAGTACCTAATGTTATTATCAGTTCTAATATTAAATTTTTATGCAAAATGTTGCACAAGTGTATAATATATGTATTATTAAACCTCCTTTTTTGTTTTAGGTGTAAATAATACTGTTGATTCAATATCAGAAGAAAATGGCCTACTCGACGGATTAGATAATATTTTTTCAGATGATATATTTTGATATTGTCTAGTTAGGTAGTGTATAAGGTAAAGCTGATAAATAAAAGTTGTATGTGATTAAACAATAAATTTATTTATTAAGACTTCATTTTTATGTGCCTTGAGAGAATGTGTTTTGAAAGAGTTGATGGGTGGAAATAAGTGCAGGGACACATACTACATTTATAAACCTCATTAGATTTATTTTCAGTCTTATTGCCATCATTCTCTTTTGGTGCATGGGTCTTCAGATGGTTTTTGCATACATTTAGTTTGTTGAATTTAGTCTGAAAATATTCATCCCAAATAAGTAAATAAGAAAAGAAGTAGGTATTGCGAATATAGTATGTATTGTATTATACAATGTTATTCAATTTGTGAAGATGTCTTGGTAGGGAAATCGGAAACAAGATTTCAAAATAAAATAATAGGCAGTGTTAAGTCCGTTCGCTTAGATAGTGTCGCCTTTTTATCGCGCCGCCTTTGCACGTGCCGCTTCTTGTCAAAGGATGTCGTACCGATGCTGTGCCGACAAATGAGTAAAGGCTCTATGTATAAGAATAAACAAGGTTGGATACAGTACGAGGCGTAGTTATAATAGATAGAGTCGCGCTCCGGCAGCCGTAGCGAGTGGAAGCATTTTGCCGGTGCTCCGCAGCCCGTTTTCCCACTCCCGCTCCCGGGCGGGCGCGCCTTCACGGTTCTCTACGCCGCGCGACCGCTCTCCCGCTCCCGGGCGGGCGCTCCCTCGCGGTTCTACGTCGCTCCCAGTGCCGCGCGACCACTTCCCTGCTCCCGCTCCCGGGCGGGCGCGCCTTCACGGTTCTCTACGCCGCGCGACCGCTCTCCCGCTCCCGGGCGGGCGCTCCCTCGCGGTTCTACGTCGCTCCCAGTGCCGCGCGACCACTTCCGCGAAGCAAGGGTCCGGGACTCCTACTGCAAGGAACCGCCCTCAAGGGAGCATGCCACCGAAAGGGGCCCAAGGCCCCCGACGGTCGGTAGGTGGGAGACGCCCCAGTGCTGAAGTGGACAAATCCAGTGTCCCTAAGCCTGGGCCGAAGGCCACCTAACACTACACATTCGCCACACACACACACATACACATTCGCGCATACAAACACACACACAACGACACAAACACAAAAAACACACACAACACACAAGTGGTCCAGATCAACCTGCACCACGCTAGAGCTGCCACGGCAGTTCTAGAAAAACTCTTCAAAGAAGAAAACCTTCACATCGCTCTAGTCCAGGAGCCGTGGTTGAGCAACAACAACACGGTATCTGGACTCGGCTCTGCAGGCAAGTTAGTTTGCCATACCGCTGGGATCAGACCGAGAGCATGTATTTTATTCAATAAAAATATTGATTTCCTATGTATTCCAGGGCTTTGTACTGATGACCTGGTCGCAGCATTTGTTAATGTTAAGAGCGGAAGTGGACGCCTCATAGTGTGCTCTGCATACCTTGATGGCGATAGGAACGACCCGTCTAAAGAGCTGGCAAAAGTGGTCGAGTATGCTAACGAACACAACGCCGAGCTACTGATCGGGTGTGACGCCAACGCCCATCACACCAACTGGGGCAGCACTGACATTAACGACAGAGGTGAGTTATTACATGAATTTGTCCTCGCAAACTGCTTGCAGATAGGCAATAAAGGTTGTAAACCGACATTTGTGACTAGATCCAGGCAGGAGGTTCTTGATGTAACCTTTTCCACTAACAACCTAGCCAAAAAGATTAGCGGCTGGCACGTTAGTGATGAACCATCTATGTCAGATCATAGACTTATTAAATTCGCACTAAACACGACCAATATGTGTGAAACAGTCACTTTTAGGGATGCAAAAGCCGCAGACTGGAATTTGTACAGACAAAAACTACAGGAAAGGCTTCAGGACATTCCTAAAAATATACGTTCCGTTGAGATACTGGAATATGCTGTTGACCAAGTTACTGAAGCCATTACAACCTCTTTCGAGGAGAGCTGTCCTCTTAAGACCTTTAGGAACAGCAGCATACCATGGTGGAACAAACAGCTCAGTAGACTAAGGGAAGATGCACGTAGGCTGTTTAACAAGGCTAAATCGACCGGGAATTGGGACCGGTATGCAAAAGCCTTGACAGACTACAATAGGGAAATACGAAAGGCGAGGCGACTCTCGTGGAGAAAGTTCTGTGAGGGCGTCATTGGTGCGCCCCAAGGAGCCAGAATCCACAAAGTCTTGGCCAAATCGCCTTCGAAACAACTGGGACTATTAAAGAAACCAGGTGGGACTTTCACTGAAACAGCGGAAGAAACCATAGAACTCTTGGCGTCAACGCACTTTCCTGGATCAGTGCCAAACGCCAATGGAATGAATGTTCCTCAAAGCTGCCTCGCTAGGCCTAAAAATGAGGACTGGAGAAGAGCAGCAAGGAACTTCAGGCCAAACAAAGTTGAATGGGCCATTGATTCGTTCAAGGCATTCAAATCAGCTGGGGAGGACGATATCTTTCCGGCGCTCTTGCAGCAGGGGAAAGAAATCCTCATCCCCATCTTAGTAAAGATCTTCAGGGCAAGCTATGCCTGGGGATATATACCAAGCAAATGGACCTCAGTAAAAGTCCGCTTTATTCCAAAGGCTGGAAAGAAGGATTTTTCACAGGCAAAATCCTTCAGACCCATTAGCCTCACCTCATTCCTACTCAAGAGTATGGAAAAGGTCATTGACGTATTTTTAAGGGACGAGCCATTGCGCGAACGTCCCCTACATACAAAGCAACACGCTTATCGTAAAGGAAGGTCCACAGAAACTGCTCTGCTAGAACTAACAGACAGGATCGAAAGGGCCCTTGAAGATAAACAGATAGCCTTATGCGCTTTTCTCGATATTGAGGGAGCTTTCGATAACGTCACTATCGAAACCCTTTCTAGGGGAATGAGTGACAAGAACATTGACAGCACGACCATCCGCTGGATCGAAAGCATGCTTCTTCATAGAACTGTAAACGTCAGTTTACACGGAGCTACTAGAGGTTTCAAGATAACAAGAGGATGCCCACAGGGGGGTGTACTATCGCCCCTATTGTGGTCACTTGTTGTCGATCAACTATTGATTGAAGCCTCTCAAAAGGACCTGGATATACAGGGCTATGCTGACGATGTGGTGGCATGCGTGATAGGCCCCTGTCAGAGCACTGTATCATCCATACTTCAAAGGTCTCTCAATGTCATCAATAAATGGTGCACTGAGAACAGTCTGTCGGTAAACCCGAACAAAACAATAATAGTCCCTTTTACTAGGAAGCGTAAGTTAGACAAACTTAAAACGCCTACTATTAAGGGAACTCCCATACCATTTTCCACGGAAGCCAAATATTTGGGCGTTACAATCGACCAAAAACTGACGTGGAATACACACATAGATAATGTGATCCAAAAGGCCAAAATTGCCTTAGGAATCTGCTGTCGTTTAGCGGGTGCAAGGTGGGGCCTAAACCCCAAGACTGCCCTGTGGATGTATACTGCCATAGTCAGGCCGATGATAACGTATGCCTGTGTAGTATGGTGGAAAAAAGCAACTCAAACGACAGTTATAAACAAGCTAACTAGTCTGCAAAGATTAGCGTGCCTTATGGCAACGGGGGCCATGTCTACAACACCAGGAGCAGCACTCAATGCTCTGCTTAACCTACCGCCACTTCACTTGTTTATTGTGAAGGAGGCGAAAGCGGGGATCTATAGAGTGGGCAACACTGGTAAAGTAGCTTGGCACTCTCAAGCACTGAGATCTTTACATGAATCAGTGCTTGAACTCAAACAACTTGCAATGACATCTGATGCCATGCTTCCACTCTGTAACTTCACTAGAAATTACTCAGTAGAACTACCTAGCAGAGAGATGTGGTCTGATGACCAAAGCTCCTGTAAGGCTGGAAGCCTAGTCTGGTTCACGGACGGCTCCAAAATGGGTCATGACGTAGGCTGTGGTATATATGGCGTGAGACCAAGAGTCAACCTTAGTGTTAATCTTGGTAAGTACGCCACAATATTCCAGGCAGAGGTCTATGCCATTATAGAATGTGCAGAAACCAACCGCCAACGAAACTACACAAATCAGACCATCTATATCTTTTCAGATAGCCAAGCAGCACTTAACGCCATAAACTCGAATGTAATACGATCGAAACTGGTAAAAGACTGCGTAGACAAACTGAATGAACTGGGACATAAGAATAAAATTATTCTGAAATGGGTCCCTGGTCATTCAGGCATCATCGGTAATGAAAAAGCCGACGAGCTTGCTAGAACTGGAGCGCAAGGTCAACAGATCGGCCCAGAACCTTTCTGCGGGATCTCAAAAAACCAGGCTATGCAACTCCTTAAAGACAATCTCTTGGACGAGTCGAGGAAATTCTGGCTAAAACAGCCAGGACTGAGACACTCCAAAGCCTTGGTAGAAGGCTACTCGCAAAGACGGACGAATGAGCTTATACAACTCAGTAGATTGAACGTCAGCGCGACTGTTAGAACCTTAACTGGACACTGCAAATTAAACAGACACCTATTTCATATGAAATTGAGTGATACTGACATCTGCAGATATTGTAATGAGGAGCAGGAAACGCCCAAGCACCTCTTATGTGATTGTGGACCTCTAATCCACAAGCGTAGTATCCATCTGGGACGACACGTTATCGACCCGGAGGAAATAAAAACTCTTAAAACCAGGAAGATACTAGACTTCCTGGAAGCCGCTGGGCTCAAAGAGTTACTATAATTAGGTGGCGAGTTACAATAGATCTTTTAGGTCGCAGTGACTACAGCCTCATCTTGAGCTGCATAGCCCCTAACACTCAAATAATAGTTATAATATCTTGAATTTTAGAGTACCTCACCGCTACGCATGCCCAAAATCGTTTTGCGCAATCCCCACCCGATTTCAAGATATTTGCCTCGTATTGTACCTACCTTGTTTATTGCACACAGGCTAAACTACACTGAATTCTATGTATTATTGGCAACTCATGATTAAGTAATCTGTTGGTATAGTTGTTCTATCTCACGAAGATCTTTTTGCTATGAATGTGTAGGCGTGCACATACACATTGTGAGTGTGTGCACGCCTACACACTCATAGCAAAGGGGTCTTTGTGAGATAGAACAACTATATTATTATTTACTTACATTACACAGTGTGCAAGCATAAGATTTAATTTTTCCATTATCGACTACACTATAATCAGTAGTCTTTGTATGATCATCAGTATCTATAGTCAGCATGTCTTCATGTTCAGAGCAATGATTCTGGAAATAAAAGAATATATAAAAATGTTGTAATAGCTATTTATGCAACTGTACTCTAATGGCGGGTATTAAAATACGAATGTGGGTTTATCACACGAAGCGAAGCATGAGTGTTTTAATACATCAAAATCAATCACATGAGTATTTTAATACCTGTTTAAATTAATTAATTAACTGTACAAATTTGTTTTTGCTTATATATATAAAAAACAGTACGTTTATTATAATTCGCATCATTGTTACTCAACAGATATTGTTTTTGTTTTAACTACTGGTGGAAACTGTTAGGCTAGTGTGCTAACATTTACTGTATTATTAAGTTTGTATATTATATGCTGTTGTTTCCTAAATAAATAAAATAAAATAAAATTATGTACAGTTGCATACAAGACTTTATATTATGTAGTCCTCTATAAAGAGTTTTGACTTGATTTTCCTCTTTCTCATCATTATATCATCCGATCGAGTGTTATAATGTTGTACCGAATTTCATAATATAACTCGTCGCGCGTGGACGCGGGGAGGAGCGCGCCATCCTCTCGCTCGGATACTGTAATGTTGGCAGTAAGTCGCAAAATTTTGTGAAAATCTCTTCTAGTTGTTTTTCGTGAGAAAACCTCGTAATACATGACTACGTCGAAGAAACTCGGATTCGAAAATTTAATGCACATGCGAGGTTTTCACAGCCCGCCGACGTTATAGAGGATTTAAAGCACGGGTGTAGATCAACAGTTATGTATGTAAACATTTTGAATAATACAACCTGTATTTACCATTTGATGTTCTTTTAGTAGTTTTTCTGTTTTAAATAGTGCTGCGCAAGCGCTACACGCGTACATAGTTGTTGGTAGATGTTTCTGGACATTCGCAATAAGATCCATTGGGATACCTAAAAGCATGTAAAACTTTTTTTTGTTAACGTACATACATATATAAATAAAGATTGTTTATTTATTTTTTAGTTTTTTGTTTATAAATTCAAAACTAACTGTTTTAGGCACCGTTAACACATATATCCGCCCACTAGCAATTTTAGCATTAAAATGTGTAAGTTTGCGAGTTTAGATATTGAATTATTTAGATGTTTGTTACTGTCACGCAAACGGCTAATTTGGATGAAATTAAGCATACAGCTTAATTGGATTAAAACCACATTAAAACAAAGATTTATCCTGATCAAAGTTCCTTAAGGATTTTTCGAATGACCACGCGGACGAATTCGCGGGCGGAAGCTAGTTATTTTATAGCGGATTTTACTTATACTATCATCAATCGCCTCATACTTACTCCTTTTGTTTACTGTGACTGATACTTTAACAACATTTGTCCCACTTTGTTTCGATTCTGATATTTGCACATGCAGTACTTCAAAAGTCTGTTTGCTTGTGTTCATTGCTGGTCCGTTTTTGTTTTTTGGAAACACTAAAAGAAAATGGTCAATATTTTTTTCTTATTAGATGTTAGATGTATTTTGCTATTCCAGAACTTACCACATAGATGTATCATATTTTGTAACATATACGGCAAATAGACAAAGTGCAATTGATCATTAATAGCAGATACTTTTCCTGTTATCACTGCTGATAAGCCCTTATTAACTGTCTTTTCCAACGAATCTTCATTTTGTATAGTCTGAAATCAGTTAAAAAGTGGTAATTTAAAATCTTACTTAATTATTGTAATTATATAAATGTTTGTTGTTCAATCATGCAATTTACGCAAAAACGGCTGAACGAATTTTGATCTAATTTGACACACAGATTTTTATAACCTGGACTAAAACTTAGGATTATTTTTATCCAGTGGCCCTACCATGAGTTGATGCAAACTGTTTACGTTACCGTAAACTATCGTTTTCTCTCTCTTTCACTCGCGTTGACTGTGAGCAGTTTATCCGATAGTTTACAGTAACATAAACAGTTTGCATCAACTCATGGTAGGGCCACTGGTCAAAGGTTCTCTAGGGATTTCCCAAATGTCCACGACGAAGTCGCGGACGGAAGCTATCAAGCTAATTATTAGTCATGGAACCGGTCCCCTGATTTTGTAACTCCGGTGCATTGGAAATATTGGAATCATCGATCTAGAATATCATAACGCTTCACGAACTAAAACAGTACGCAAAATTGGCACCTTAAATAGCGTCCCACTTACAAACTTGGCGCTTATTTTGTACATAATCACCTCTTATTTTGTACAAACTCACATTTTATATCACTTATTTTGTACAAAAACACATCTTTTATCACTTACTTTGTGCAAAATAAGCGCAAATGGGACGCTATTTAAGGTGCCATTTTTGAGACTCTCACCAGACATCTAGGATATTCTTGATCGAAGATTGGAATCAACTTGTCATTGAAACTGACCGAAATGGCAGTTACATTGCTGCTTTAAGTAACATCGTTGTCACATCGATTTTTACTAAAACAGCAATGTAACAGTTTCAATCAAAAGTTGTTAGCAACAGATACATATTCAGGGGGCGGTAATTTTTTGTTTACACTATACCTACAGAGAGCAACAGAGCTATGAATCATTAAAAAGTATCAATCAAAGCCAATCTATTTAGAACCTAAATATATAAGGTGTAAGGTTGAAAATATAAAGAATACCTTTGTAATCACTAAGAAGCTGTCTACCACAGTTGATTTGAATGCTGGTATTTTCAGTAGCTGAGCGATTACTGAATCCGCTGAGACAATATCATCTGCACAACATTTGGTTATATTGTTTTGCATCAAATGTTGTATGAGTGAAAGGAATTCAGTTTCATTCAGTAAATTGTCTGAAAATGGTAAAAAATAAAGTTTTAAATAGACTTGATTTAATAGAACTATTAAAATAATGTTTAGTATGCTGTATTTTTTAAATAGATATCTTTTTGCCTCTCTCTTTTCCAGATAAAAAAAGTTAAGTTGAGGGCACTGTCCTAAACGTTATCTTATTATTATTAGGTATTTAACTTGTTAAAATTCTCTCACTCAAATGTATAGCTGGAGGATTATTTTGAACTTCCCACTTTCGTCCATTAATAATTTCCGAATGTGGAGTATTGGGTTCATGTTTGTCTATCTCCATTGTACTTGGTTTACCAGGTTTTGGTTTTACCACTCTTGCCACTAATTGTTTTCCATTTGATGTTTTTCCCAAAACTATTTTTTCAGGAAAGTCTGTAAGAAGTTTACGTTGAATTAGGTAGTTGCTAATTAGCTTCTAATATATTAGGTCCTTACCTATGAAATTGGTGTTTTTTTTACTCACACTCACAGAGAACCTCAACTTCTGTGATTTTAAATATTTATCAGTTGCTGGATATTGCATCAAATTATGACCATAGCCGTTACTTTCAGCATATTTATAGTCTATTTATGTTGCTTTTCAAACATTAAAAAATACCTTAAAGGCGCTCATTTTTTGTTAGCGAGAATGACCACTTTATCCGTTGTAACTTACCTAAACTTATTTTTTTCGCTTAAGCTATGTTGCCTAAGTTAGCTTAACGTTCAAACATTTGTACATACATTCAAGTTTTGTTACAATAGCGGTCACGGTTGTTAAATAAATTTTGAAAATGCTAGTATGTCCATCAGCCATTTTTGATGTCCCCACTGCTGGGGCACAGGCCTTCCTTATGGGTGGTAAGAAGGACGGGCCATAACCCACCACGCGGGCCCAATGCGGATTGGTGGGTGTTAACGACTGCAAATGTAGCCGGGACCAACGGCTTAACGTGCCTTCCGAAGCACGGAGGAGCTCGAGATAATACATTTTTGGTCACCTATCCCATGACCGACCCTAAACCACTGCGCCACCGAGCTTCACGGAAAATGCTAGTATGGAAAATGCAATTTGTTAAAAATTCTCCATACAAAACGTCATAGGTAAGGACCTAACATAAAAAAATAGGTACGAACTTTTGAGAGATAACTTAGTTTTAATCTTTAAAGTAGTCCCTTCCCTTTGAATGTCATCATTATCAATCACTAGAACTCGTGTCTCAGTATTTTGATTGTCTGGTTCACAGGGCTCCTTTTTTAATTCTTCATTTTCTACTTTACTTACAGGTGGAATAGTATCTGTTGATTCAATATTTTCTTGTTGACTGTATATTACTTCATCTGCAAAATATATGAATATAAATTAAAGTTCATTATAATTTACATTTGGGATTTCCAAAGTGGTTGATATCTACCCCTTGGGGTCGAAATCGGTTTCACTGGGGTCGACATAAATAATTATAATACTAATTATTAATTAAGCTTGATGTTTGATATAATTTTTAAAGTAATTTTGCTATAGGGGTCTGAGATCATCAGTTCAATTTGGAGAATGGTCTCTTGCCTAAAATAGTTTGAGAATCCTTGATTTATTTATTTACATCTAAGTTATTGATTCTTACCATTTCTATTTTGTCCCAAATGTATGTTTTCAATGGAATTTTGACTAACAATCATTGATGCTTCATTAATATTGTTGAAATTAGTTATGTCTTTATTGGGCAAATTTTCAGAAACATTTTCTATACTTTTTACATTACTTTCTAATTGGACAGATCTGAAAGTAAACAATCAACTTAGATCACAATTATGTATACTTTGTTTTAAACATAATGTACGTTTATATATTAAACTCATAAAATTAAAATTAGATTATTACCCATTATCATCAGTTACATCATTGTAGTTATTTTGGCTCTCCATTTTTAATTTGTGTATCAATTCTGTAAATGAAATACAAAGATGAAATAATTCTCAACTCTTAATCTTATGTTATATTATTTCTGTATGCAGACACAGAATATATAATAGTACTAAATACAGACAGGATTTATCTGAGAGTACCTAATGTGGTAAAGCTAAATAATTCAATCTTGATAATGGACCCTATTTGAACAACAAAGAGGAATTATCAAGAAAACTTAAATAAGTTATAATAATAAATTATATGATCATGTATCATGGTTATAAGTTATAAAGTACATACTGTTGTTTGTAGTAATATCATGGAGGCCTAGTGTATCTAACAAATATATTTTATCATTGGTTTCAAGTAATATCCACCCTTTTTGCTCCAACATTTGATATTGTTCATCGCTTAGTGTGATCTGTGACAAAAAATAATTTTCTAATTTATTTCTAGCCGTATGTTAAAAATAACACAAATTGTGTGTCATGGTTGTGACCAAATTATTGGTTTTAGAAAAAAAAGATATTAGAATAACATACTTCTGTACAGTTACTATTTGGTTTGTCACTTTGAACTTCATCCAAAAATAGTGGATCTTGTTGCTTATATTGATCAACTGTAATAGTTTGCTCCATCTGAAATTGTTACTTACTATTAATAGGATGTTTATCTCATGCCTTGAAAAACACAAAATATTTTTTACCTGTTGTGTTGGCATACTTGGTTCTGGATGTATCAAGAAGCTATTTGGGTATAAATTACTTCCTCCTTCAGGTAAAATGAATTGGTCTGTAATAAGAGGGCAAAATATTTAAAAATATATCCTCCAGCAACTTACAAACAAGGTATTTTTGTTGGTTTTCCATTAAGTAAATGTATAGGATAAATTATTAAAATTTGAAGAAAATCTAGAGCAGAGAGGGCCAACTTGTATAAGTATATTATGGCCTATTGAGATCAACATAAAGCATTTTCATTTTAGACGTCATGAACTGGACTGTCAACGCATGTACACAAAAATGTACGAAAACTTTGTTGTAATTTATGACAACCACCCTGTGCGTGTTCCTGTTATTGTGCGGCCAAATTCTGATTGAAAACATCTAAAAAGAAAGTGCATGAAAAAAGCACTGTTTGTTTAATCTCTCGTGATCAACTGAGCGGTCTCCAGAGATTTATTGGCCAACAGCCACGACTGATCTAGAGCATGGGTCACCAAACTTTTTAGCCTTAGGGCCAGACTAATTCTTCCACAAAGTCCCAAAGGCCAGGACTGACCTAGCTCATACAGTATTATCGTATTAATACATACACTGTAATTTACACAGTATGTTGGTATGATCCGCCCTGCTTTCGCGGGCCGGATTGTTGGTGCTCATGGGCCAGAGCTGACCTTAGGGCCGTAGTTTGGAGACCCCTGATCTGGAGCATAATTGTGATTTTACGGTACTTACCAGAAACAGATATAAGTTCAGATGAATTGTCCACATCAACGAGTAATTGTTCTGGAGTGACATCATATACTCTGCACGACTGCACCCCTTCCAGAACTTGTTTGACGTCTTGCACTTGAGTAACATATTGCACCTGCCTATTTACTATGACAACATTTTAGTTTTATAAGAATAAATGAAATATACTTCTAAATGTTTTATTGCAGTAAAAAAGAATAATATCGCAACTTACTCAGAAAAGTTCCATCATCTTGAACTACGAAGAATTGATCTGTATCACTGCTATTCGCGGGTAAATATTCATATGTTTCATAAGTATTTTTATCCATTGTTGATAAACCTATCACTTGCAGTTGCAGCTCAATTTCGGTATCGGTAAACCAAGAAATAATCTCAAACAACAGAAACAACACGAAATTGCAATTTCATTTTCGTCAAGCTAAGGATTTGTTTTTGTTTGTTGTCTTGACCCTTGTCATGTCATGATGTCAAGTCAAAAGTCAATGTCAGTGGGCGCATTCTGCCAGACAAATCTTTGAGTCATCGATCACCATAGAGTACATTTTATCCATGGAAAGTAAAATCCTACTTAATATTAACATTTACCCGTGATGTATACGGGTGATACAGGGAAAGCTTGACTAATAAACAAATTTTGTTATAGTTACACACTTGTAAAACGGGTGGGTTGCAGTTCTTTACATAAGACAGTAAATGTGAAAGTTTGTGGGTTTGGATGTTTGTTCCTCAATCACGCAAAAACTACTAAACGGATTTAGATGAAATTTAGCATACAGATAGTAGATAGCCTAGATTAAAACATAGGATACTTTTTATCCCGATTTTCCCACGGGAGCGGGAACCACGCGGGTGAAACCGCGGGCGGCCGCTAGTATTTGTTGTGTTATCTGTTCTTTTATACTATGGTAAAAAGAGTTTAGGTTCTGAATACAATTTTGAAGATCACAACAGTATTGAATATTCTAAAGTCTGTCTACCTTACTCCTTACTAGTCTTTTTTGTAAACAGTTTTTGACAGTAATTGTCATACTCATACGTCTTCTAATCTTAAATCGTTATTTAAAAATAATTTCGTAACTTTATGAAATTGTTATTAATTATCTTAGAAATTATTAACAATTTATTTCGTGATCTATATTATTATGTAAAAAACCATTTGTTGTATTTTATAAATGATTATTTCAATAAAGAGTTGGGTAAAGATTGTTTACTATTTTTTATGACAAGGATAGACAGACTTTACACAAATTACTTTCCATGGTTAAAAATTACTCTATGGCGATCGATGACTCAAAGATTTGTCTTGCAGAATGCGCCCATCACTGAGGGCTTTTCACAATGACAAGAAACTGTAGGCTCGATAGATGGCGTTGATAAAAATAGGTGACAATTGATTCTTTTACTAAGCTTCGAAGAGTATCAACACCATCTAGTGAAGCAAATAGTTACTATTTTTATTTTTTAAATGTCACTTTGAAAACCCCTCCCACAGAGGAAATAATCACTTTAATTAGGTGCATTCTAGCAGACTAATCGCTTACTCACTGATCGCCAGAGAGTACATTTTAACTATGGAAAGTAACGAAAGTAAAATCATGCAACGTCGCTTCGCAGCCTAGCATATCAGTACTGGGGGCTTACCATCAGCAAATAAAAAACCATTCAGTTCAAAAGCAGGCCGTAAAAAAGACTGCTTAAGGCCTGCTTTCATACTAACCGTTGAGATCATGGTACGAAAAAGTAAGGCTGTTCAATTTAAGTCCTGCTATAAGAGCTCATAGTAAGGCCCCTGTGGCCCTACCATGAGTTGATGCAAACTGTTTACATTACCGTAAACTGTCGTTTTGTCTCTTTCACTCGCATTGACTGTGAGCAGTATATCCGATAGTTTACGGTAACGTAAATAGTTTGCATCTACTCATGGTAGAGCTACTGGGTATCGATAAAATTATCGATACAAAATACCGGTACTTTATATTACCGATACAAATATTGGTATTTATCTCAGTTATTGATACCGTTATCGATATTTTCGTTAAAATATCGATATTCAGAATATATCGGCATCCGGTCCCTGGAACTATCACACAATATAATAAAATAATAGTTTTACTAACGTCACCTAACATACAGAAGCCGAGGACAATCAAATATTAAGCTACTCTCACTACATGGCAATAAAGTACAATTTCAAATTTCACAGCGCTGCGTGCCAGCTGAGGCTTTTCAAAGTGAAATTTTAGATAAAAATAGTAGCTATTTACCTCACTAGATGGCATTGATGGAAAGAGAAGTGTCAAAATTGGCTTTTAAAAATAAACGGCCTGTACCAAAGAGGTAAGCCTGTATAAAAGTAAGCGTTTGCTTGCTGGCTGACATCTAGCCAAAGATAAACATTTTAGGGTTACATACCCTGCCCACATGTGTACTTTTCGAAGCTTAATAAAAAAATACATTCACACATACATTTTTAATTTTTACCAACGCCATCTATCGAGCTTGATCCCTGATGCTTACCATACCTACAAGGAAAAAATGTTTTGTATTGAGATTGACTATGCATTTTTGTCGATTGAATAAACTAGCGACAGCCCTACGTGTTTAGGCTATTATCGCTCGCTCGAGGCGCGAGCATAGAGTACATTATTATGGGCGCGAGTTGGCCTACTTATTTGATTCTACTATGTTATAAGCCAGTGAGGCAAATACCTAGTTACTATTTTGAAAATTTATATTAGGTACTTTGAAAAGTCCTCATTGTAAAAATAATATAAGTAGGATAGGTTATTGAAAATAATAATTCAATAACCCTTACTAATATTAATATGCGAAAGTCCGTTTGTTACGTTACTACGCTTTCACGTCTTTACTTAATATACCTACCGATCTTCATGTTTACAATAGGTAGGTACTAATTAACTACGTTGTAGAGGGGTACCAGAGGAGGACATAGGGTACTTACCTACCTTTCACCCAGAAAAAAAGTATTGTTGGAAAGAATGTGAAAGCGCACTACTCCCGAAATCCTCATTACTGAGGAACTGGCTATTTTATCTCTAACTGCCGGAACACAATAATTTTTAAATTGTTGTTATGGCGTCAGACAGTCAGATGGTGGTAGTAGCTAGCCAGGCGGACTTGAAATAAGCCCTACCACCAACCAAACCGAGTATGTACCCCCCTGGGAATCGAACCCGGGAACCACTAATTAAACCACAGAGGCGGTTAATATATAATTTTCATGTTACATTACATGTCATTTTTTATTGCGGATATATGCGGATGACGTTAACGTGAATAATAATAATAATAATAAATCTTTAATTTCTCATCACAAACAATAATCCTAAATTATACCTTATATTGTATGTACTAAGCTAGGTTTGTGTGAGACTGATGTCCGAAATGGGTAAGTAAATACCCGTTAGCACAGATCATCAGGCTCCCACCGTCGGACATTTGTGGCAATCTAGTTACAAAGATGTGATGATTAAACAAACTATAGGTATAAAAATTTATACTAAGTTAGTGCAGAGTTAGTGTGTGTGTGTGTTTGTGTGTGTGTGTGTGTGTGTGTGTGTGGGTGTGTGTGTGTGTGTTGTAAATAAAGCAGAGCGATGAGTTTTATTTACATTATGGGGACGAGCAGGTTTTCTGTGTCATTATAGTTAAATTGCTGTAACCACTGGGAGATTTTCTTTTTGCAAGATTGCCTAGTGAGAGGATAGACTGAAAGACATGAGTTAATTTTATTATAAAGAAAGCTACCAAGAAAACAGTAGAAACGATGGGCAAATTGTGTATTACAGTTCAGATAAGTACAAACATTTCCTATACGCCGTTTGTTAATATTGAGTAGTGGGTTGAAGTTTAGCTGTGAATGTTTGCGTAGTACTATGGTCAGAATAAAAATCTGTCGAACCGTTAGAACCTTCCAGTACTCGTAAACCTCACTTGTTGGAGTCAAAAGAGGAAGAAAAGCGCCAACCTTTAACACCATTCTTTGAGCTCTCTCGACCTTGAGAAGATGGGTTTTAGCAGCTCCCCCCCAAGCAGTGATACAGTAGCCAAGTATTGACTGGCACAGGGCGAAATAAACAGATTTCATTAGTTTGAAGTCTGCAACATGACGGAGAGTTTTGAAGATGTACAATAATTTCCTGATTCTGCCCGCCAGTAGTTCAATATGAAGAAGAAAACTTAAATTTTCGTCGATGAGAACACCAAGATATTTTACTGTGTTCGCGGATTGCAGTTTAGGGCATAAACAATTGACATGGACAGTTGACAGACATTGACACGTAGGTGTATGATGAGTGGGTCTCCAGCTTCCTCATAGGCTATAGAGAAATTCTAAGCATGCCATATTTTAAAGCATAATAGCAGCAATCAAACTTCCAGACATAATAATAGCAGCCACCATAAGCTCGTTACCATGAGTTGTTTTATGTGTGCGAGCTGGCGACACGTGTCTACAGCTTACACATGCCGTTAAGGCAAACCAGTGAGGTTAGGGTTTTAGACTATAGTCAGAAATTTAGAGCCTAATTGCAGCAATAAGATCCAAAAAAACCAACCATCACACTCAAATACTCTTGAAACTACGAGCATAAAACTGTGTGCGAGCTGGGGACCCGTGTCACTGGCTTGCACAGCTGTATTTTCGTAATTATTTAAGCTACGATTATGTACTATACCTCAAAATTTTCAGCCGAATTGCAGAATTAGGCTCCAAATTTTTCAAAACTTTAACTCGAAAGGTTTTTGAGCTACGAGCCGATATCTATGTGTAAGCTGGGGACCCGTGTCACCGGCTGACACATGGTGAATTGCTGTAACTGTATATGTTAGAGTTTCGTTTTAAAGATCAAATGATATGTTATAATTGCAGCACACACGAGGCAAAATTTCAAATCTCTGGGCCTCTTAGTTTCGAAATTATAAGCCAAAAACCGTTTTCCCCGCCAAAAAATTCAAAAAAAATGGCTCGGAAGCGGCTAATCGCACCGTTGCCGTTCCGTGCGCTACACTATTGCAATCGAATTTGAACCTAAGAGCTAGTATTATATTGAGTCTTTTTAATTTGCGCTCTCGATCGTTTTAATTTATGTACTGAGAATTTTAGTCTAAGAGGTAGGAGCTGATATAACTGGTTACCTAATTTAATATAAAAGCAAAGTCTATTTATATAGAAATGTTTATATCGCTAAGGTATAGGTACATTATTTTATTTTATTAACACGTTTTTATTAGGTTATAAATTTTGATCACTCGATCAGTTCAAATAGGGATGTAGCGATTATACAAAAACATCGTTACCATTAAAAAAAGACCATAAACCACAGGATTTTTTATTAATTAACTGGATAAAAAGAGATTAAAAAAGAACAAATAAACTTTTCACGCAGATGAAGTCGCGGGCGGTCACTAGTCGACTATAATAGGTATACCTAGGCACATTTGAAGCAAATAATCAACATAACTAAAACTTTTTAACCGACTCCAAAAAGAGGAGGAGTTATGTATGTTATTCGATTACTCGAAGACTGCTGGACCGATTTGAAAAATTGATTTTTTGGTTGAAAGTATATACTTCCAAGTTGGTCCCATTATCATGAAGTCAGGATCTAATGATGGGTTCCTGGACAAATCAAGGGAACTCTTCAAATATTATAGGCACACCTGTAGCGATTTTGGTATTTTCTTAAGTAACCTATGCATTTGCTTTCGGAAAGTACCATTTTGGTGAAATGGAACTGATGATGAAGACCATACATGATAATCGGAATTATTCAATACTAAGTTTCATTGGTGCGAAATGATTACTTTTACATGGTTGCATTAATTATTTTAAGCTCCTTAAAATAAAGTACCTATACCTTAGCGATATAAACATTCCTATATAAATAGACTTTGCTTTTATATTAAATTAGGTAAGCAGTTATATCAGCTCCTACCTCTTAGACTAAAATTTTCAGTACATAAATTAAAACGATCGAGAGCGCAAATTAAAATGACTCAAAATAATACTAGCTCTTAGGTTCAAATTCAATTGCAATAGTGTAGCGCACGGAACGGCAACGGCGCGATTAGCCGCTTCCGAGCCATTTTTTTGAATTTTTTGGCGGGGAAAACGGTTTTTGGCTTATAATTTCGAAACTAAGAAGCCCAGAGATTTGAAATTTTGCCTCGTGTGTGCTGCAATTATAACATATCATTTGATCTTTAAAACGAAACTCTAACATATACAGTTACAGCAATTCACCATGTGTCAGCCGGTGACACGGGTCCCCAGCTTACACATAGATATCGGCTCGTAGCTCAAAAACCTTTCGAGTTAAAGTTTTGAAAAATTTGGAGCCTAATGCTGCAATTCGGCTGAAAATTTTGAGGTATAGTACATAATCGTAGCTTAAATAATTACGAAAATACAGCTGTGCAAGCCAGTGACACGGGTCCCCAGCTCGCACACAGTTTTATGCTCGTAGTTTCAAGAGTATTTGAGTGTGATGGTTGGTTTTTTTGGATCTTATTGCTGCAATTAGGCTCTAAATTTCTGACTATAGTCTAAAACCCTAACCTCACTGGTTTGCCTTAACGGCATGTGTAAGCTGTAGACACGTGTCGCCAGCTCGCACACATAAAACAACTCATGGTAACGAGCTTATGGTGGCTGCTATTATTATGTCTGGAAGTTTGATTGCTGCTATTATGCTTTAAAATATGGCATGCTTAGAATTTCTCTATAGCCTATGAGGAAGCTGGAGACCCACTCATGGTGTATGGGTCACAAGCGAAAGTCCCACGGGGAGCTGTTGGCATTTAATGGAAAAGGTAAGGTACTTGGTTTTATCAGTATTTAGGCTTAGTACATTACTCGTAAGCCAGTTGGAAACTAAATTAAGTCCAGATTGAGCATGAGCAAAAGCATTACTCCAATTATCCCCGTGAAACAGTAGAGCAGTATCGTCGGCGAAAGTAATAATCTTACCGTTTTTTAGGTCTTTTTGACATAAATCGTTAATGTATAGTAAAAATAGGGTCGGTCCGAGGATACTGCCCTGTGGGACCCCATACAAGACTGGTAACTCATCACTAGTCCATGTTTCCACTTTCACTGCTTGCGTACGGTTCGTAAGGTAGCTGGAAAACAACTTGAGTGCAACTCCTCTAACTCCAACTCTTTCCAACTTCTCAATGAGGATTGGGATAGAGACCGTGTCAAACGCTTTTGCAAGATCGAGAAAGATTGCTATAACTTTTTCCTTCCTGTCGAGATTTTTGGCTATAAAATCGGTGAGTTCATGAACTGCATCATCTGTTGACCTACCTGAGCGGAAACCATATTGTGATGATGATAATATGTTGTGTTTTTCCAGGAAGTCAACCAGACGTTTGTTCATCAGGCGCTCTAATATCTTAGACAGGATCGGAAGAAGCGAAATTGGCCTATAATTGTTGACACAGTCTCTATCCCCACCCTTGTGAATAGGTATGATGAGAGATTTTTTAAAAAGGTCGGGAAACACTCCAACTTCTAGACAAATGTTACAGAGGTGTGTTATGGGTCTAGCTAGAATGTTAATGTGACAAGGTTCCTGCGCATTAGCAATTTGCGGGATTGCGGAGATGACACTTACCTACTTACGTTTTATGAAAGAACGGTTAGTAGTAGGTAGGTATTTATTTGTATAATTAAGTAAATCCACAAAATAAATAAGATGCATTCACGAAACTAATTTTTATGGTAGTGTGAAATCGAAAACATAATTAGCAGTGGCAAAGGCTTCGCATTGCACGGTGTTACGGAAAGCGTGAATAAAGTTTTTTAATTCCAAAAGTTCATAGAGAGGACTAATTACATTGCCAACTACCATTAGTTGTATAATATCATTTATCATAATATCCTTTTCGACACAAGTCGCATTTCTATCCCAGTCGGCTAAATGAAATTTATGGAAGTACGCATCACAGCGTAAAAATTGTTTTACTAATGGTGAATCGAAAGCGCAACCATAGTAAACAATGGTTCCATTACGAGCAAGTAGTTTCAACAAAACATCTTCATATCTACCACTCAAACAATTCAAAGCTAATACGGGTCTGGTCAATGATGTATTGAAATTTGACAGTTCTTCTGCTTCTTCTAGAGTATACACAACGTTTGCTCCGATACTCAATAGATGTTCCTTCACAGATTCATAGTCACAATGGCTCGCCACAATATTTATTGTATTGATACCCCAAGTCTTACAAAGTTGTATCACAAATTGGCCGCATGGGCTGTTTGCTGCATTTTGAATAACTGATTCTCCTGGATTGACTTTCAAAAAATCTTTTAACATTCTATATGCGAGGCATGGAGCTATACTGAGCATTGACGCTTCCGGAAGGGCTAAATTCGGGGATATAACATGTACATTTCTTTCATGATATACGCCATAGTATCGCCAAGTGCCTAGCCCTCTGGAAGACAATATGACTCTTTCACCCGGCTCTACTGCACATACGTGGCGGCCGACTTCTACAATTTCTCCGACACCTTCGTCGCCCGGAACAGCAGGCAAACAAGGCAATATGCCTTTTCCTGCAACAAACAGATATTGCTTCACCAGTATACTTAAGCATACCAATTTTTTATTGCCTTTATACCTAATATCTTGCCTGCCAATTCAATAAGTTTCCTCCTATAAAACTGACTACCTATACATACTTAGGTATTCTACAACAGATTTGCTTAGTGGATCTGAAACAAACTTAGGTATTATTCTGGAAAAGGAATGAGGGTTTGGTCAGAGTGAAAATGCAATGGTCACGCGTTTGGGCATTCGTTTTCATTCGGTATTTGGCCGAAGAGTAAATAATGTTCGGTCATAGCCGGATAAACGTGTAGAGGCCATGGGGCAACAAGGGAGTGGAGTAGAGGCTCCTAATTGTTTTTCAAATAGGTTATATTATAATATTTTTCTTACAAGCGGGTCCGGCGCTAGCTGTCTGAACGCACGCGTGCAATAGCGATTATGCCGCCCCTATATCTACGACTACCTACACTAAGCTTGTCAGAAAGAAAAGATTTCTTTTGAGAGCAGAAGAAGCAGCAGAAGAGCAGAACTTAATTTTAACTCGTCCCTGTGCGCTGTTTTTGCCAAATTCTACACAAGTGGGTGGTTTTTATCTTTGTACCCACTTCTCGGCACGCCGCGCGTTCCGGCACGGTAATGGTAACTTAAGCTAGGGTTTCCTAACATGACGGTGCCGTCATATTACGGCCGTAATCTAACGTTGTCTATGTAAACAATATGTCGCGCTGTATTGTTTTACATAGACAACGTTCTACGCCGCTAATTTACGGCTGTAATTTGACGGCACCGTCATCCTAGGAAACCCTAGCATTACCGTGTGGCTCCGGGCAGTGCGACCGCGGCGATGCGATGTAACCTTTCCCGCGTTTAATTTTTGTAAAATTCTACTTCATTCTAAATCATTCATTGATGATTTCGTTGAAATCCAGCTCAAATAGAAATAATAGGTACTCTTTCGTGGTGTAAGTTTTTTTAAATAAATACAATTTATGTGGAGGCCCCTCTCTAGTGGAGGCCCCGGTTGCCATCCCTTAAATCCGGCCCTGTGTTCGGTATTTGGCCGAATGTAATAATTAAGATAAAAGGGATAATCCTAACATTAGACAGATTTGAGGGTTGAATTATTAAATAAAACAAAAAATTACAACTGAAACAATTTAATATTATAATAATTTGCAATATAATAATAATAATTAACTAGTAAAGGATAACAACAGCGGTTTTATTATTTCAAATTATAAACTAAAATCTAAAATATATTTACAGCCAGTAAATCCTTTGGAACTCAGGGCATTCTCTAAAGCATGTTCATAATTTTGAAATTTTACCATTTTATGAACTGGCCCTTCTAATTTCTTTTCACACATCATATTAATTATATCAGTGGCCATCACATCTTTCTCAGCTTGTATAGCTTTGTCATTCCAAGCTGTCATCCAAAAACCATGAAATGAGAGGTTTTTAAAGATAAATGCTCCCGTTGGGATGTTGACCGGTTCTCTTGACATTCCTCCATAGGTAACCATTTTGCCAGAATTTTGGAGATGTCTTAGCATTTCCAAAGCATTTTTTCCACCAACACAGTTAAGAGCCAAAGAGGGTTTATCAATCTTTTTGTCTTTAAAGATTGTTGTGGAACGTAACTCTTCTTCGGTAAGAACATAGGTAGCACCCAAATTTTCAAGATACTTTTTTAATTCATTGATATCAGGCCTGTTTCTAACAATGTTTATACTTTTGATGCCCCAAGCTTTACAGATTTGAATAACATTTTGTCCACATGCTCCATTAGCACCATTTTGAATGACTACTAAGCCATTTTTTACGGGTACGAAATCTGAGAGCATTCTGTATGCCGTACATGGATTTACGGTTAATGTTGCTGCTTCTACAATCCCCAAATCATCGGGAACAATTTTAAGGAAATCTTTTTTGAATGTGGCAATATCTCTCCAAGTACCTTGTACTGGTTTTGTCACAATCACTTTGTTCCCCGGCTTAAAACCTTTTACATCTTTTCCAACTTCTTGCACTACTCCAACACCTTCATTACCAGGAATACTTGGCAAATCCACTTTTACAGGATACTTTCCTAAAACAAATTAATAGGCCCAGGAAATAATTAATCTGTTAGGCTAATAATTTAATTGATAGGTAAGTGGTACAAAGCAATAAAGAAATACCTTTGAAAATTGTCTTCTGTAGGGTGGAAATAATAGGTAGGTACCTATATTGGCTTCATCTGTAATGTAACAACAAGCATGATGAAAATTCATTGGTACCTTGGATAGTGTTTATATCGGCCGGGTTGACAGGCGCAGCCAGCATTCGCACCAACACGTCTTGATCTCCCAGCGGTGGAACTGCACACTCTCTGAACTTGACGACATGCAGAGGGTCTCCGAATTCGGTATAAACTAATTGCTTAGACATAAGATTTCTCAAACCAATTTTAAAGTTGGTCGAGAACAATAAACTTGGATTCAAAGCTTTTGTCAATGGTAACAGTGCCATGTTTTCAATCTTTTTGTTTTGATCTTCCGTTTAGCTTTGCTTAATTTTGCTTTTTTACTATAATTTTGGAATTGGATTTTTAGTTGTTTTTTTTCGTACCGGTTCACATGACATTGACAAGTGACAGTGACCAGACAGACAGAGTATAATAGTAGATTGTTATACAAGACGCTAAAAGTACCCATTGCATACGAGGTATTTTTATTCCCGAGCTTTAGCGAGGGAATAAATAGAAACCGAGTTACAATGGGTTTTAGCGTCGTGTGTTACACTATACTTTTCACTACGATTGCGAGAAAATAAAATACAATATTAAATAGTTTATACCTACTTACTTCCGTAAACGAATCCACTCGTTTTTCTTTCCTCCACTTCATAAACTTTTTGTACAATATTTAAATAAATGATTTGTGCTTGACGGCAGAAGATTAAAATTATTTCTTTCCAATTACAGTCACACAATTCAATCAGTTTAAATTATAAAAAAATCTAAAGATTTCGCGCCATGGTACCTTTTTTTAATTTCTGCTGTAGCAGCTAAGCAACACAATCACGCATTCTACGATTCACTCTGTACACAGAGTTTAAATAAGTCTATGATTTTACCGAAGAGATGCTTTTAGTTCCATTTTCAAAAATAAGAATGAGAAACTGGGGGCCTATTACGAAACTTGGTCACGATAGTCGTCTGCAGTTCGTCGGTTATAGTTATTACAAATATTTTTAATGTAGCTATCGTAGTCCATAGTCTATTGAACGAATAATGACGGATCCACTAGAGAGAAACTGTCAAATTTACGCAATCACTTTGCAATATCGCATACGCAAGTGCTTTGTAATAGGAATCAATCAGAACGAAGCACGGACTCAGCCGCGTGTATCGCATTAAACTTTTTGTAATAGACCCCCAGTATTAAGTCGAGCGAGTTTTTATTCGTGATCATTGATATATCAAAACAAAGTTTAGATGCGTTATGCGCCAACATCATGCAATTAAAAACAGCGACAGGTACTGCAGATACACACATTGACATATTACATCAATAGTGGGACAAAAATGAACGCCACCATACGGAATCCCTGTCGTTAGAAAGAGATAAACAGACATCATAAGTTTCGTCTGATACGCTGCATGCTCATTGGCGCGTCTCGCTCTTTGTAAAAAAATGGCCGATTAGAGTAATACAAAATACGAAAATACATTTTACGATTAAATACAGTACTTACGTGTGAAATAAAACATTTTTCCGATCTCTGACTGTTGCTGTATAATTTTGCACATCGTTTATAGACGCAGGAAGGCATTTTTGATCAGAATGTCACGGTTTTTTAGTGTCTGTCTGACGAGAGTGATGTGTGTTTACGTGTCACGAGCCTGTGCCTGACTAATTGAAAGTCGGGCAATTACCTTACTTTCGTCTTGCCATTGTGGAGTGCGGGTAACGCATCTAAACTTTGTTTTGATATATCAATGTTCGTGATTATGAATAAAGACTTTTTCGTTTTAGTACGCTCATTGGTAATAGACAAACATTAAAAAAGAAAAAACTTTATCCCCTAGGGCTTATTATGCTATTTTATCTCGACTCTTGTACGTTACAATGACGCACTTTTTGAGCAAGAGGAGTGAAAATAATGTTCCTTGACAGCGACAGACAAAGGGCGCGGTCCGCATAGCGATAATATCGATATTATCGCGAATCTTAATAAATGCAGTAGGTACAAAAACCCTAATATTATGTGTAATATATTGAGGCTATACTTAATTTGATCGGATTAGTACTTTTTGTAAAGCCCCGAGGCGCGTTCCAAACCTACGCCCCGAGTGCAACCGCCGCAGGCTCTAAGGGCGTTCCAAACATTAGAGCGTGAAGTTCGGTTGCGTTGCAAGCGTTGCAAATTTTTAACCATCAAAATGGATGGTTGTAAAACGTTCTGACGTTTGTCTATAGAGACAATGACAATTGTGTACATTACTTTTTAATAATAAATAAATAATAATAATAATAATTATTATTATTTTGTATTTTGATGTTTTTGAGTCTAATTCTTAAAATAATCATGGTAGATCCTCAAAAAACGGATTTTATTTGATTTAGAATAAAGAAAAGTTTAAATTATTCGTATTCCAAATGGAAAATGAAGACTTTGTATTGACATTGACATTTAAAGTTCTTGGTCGTTCCGAACCTTAAAAAACAAACAGCCGCGCTACAGCGTAGACTCTGAACGCAACCCTGTTTACAGGGGTGTCAAGTCAATAATAATGTACTCTATGATTATAGTAACTCTTTTTAATATACTAATATCTATGTAGTAACTAAATGGGCAACTTAATTTTAAGTTAAAAATGCGGTGCGGGCAGCGCGGCTACGGTTTTCGGACGTATAATAAATAGAAATTATAAATCAATTATTGATCAACTTTTTAGTGGTAGGTAGGTATGTAAGCGCAACGTGTAAATATTTTTTAACTTTATGTAATAATATTTTCAGTGGTAAAATGCCTAGAACTCAATTTCCAAATTTACGCTGATTGTTTTTGAGGAGTTCCGTTGTGTCTTCATAGTCCAAGTCTAGTCGAGGAGAACGTTGCATCGCAGATCATGGTTTGGTTTGTTTTGGATTATCATAAACCTACCTACCAAAATCTAAATCACTTTACATAGGTATACTATTTGACTTTGAGGAGTTCCCTTATCTTCGAAGTTCAAAGTCCAATACCGATGAAATTAAAATGTGACTATTCTTGAAGTATAGGGTATATCTACTTCAAACATACCCTTTCAAACAAAAAAAGAATCATCTAAATCGGTTCATAAACAAAGATGTTATGTCCGAAATTCCGTAAAAACTCGTGCTAAATAATTGATATTTTTCAGGATTATGAAAAAACTACTAGCCAGATCTCTGAATTTTTTTATAGGACCACACACGAACTATGTTCTTAGAGATGAAAAAAGAATTGTATAAATCGGTTAACAACTGACGAACAGAGATGTGAATTATTTGAAATACAAGTATTTAAAATACAAATACAAAATACCTATTTGTATTTTGTATTTGAAATACTTTTTTCAAAATGTATTTAGTATTTTATTTGAAATACTTTTTAAAACGTAATTAGTATTTGTAAAATACAAATTATTCTCTATGTAAATGTCAAGTCAATGTCAAACAAAACAAAACAACCAATCATAGAGCTAGGTAATTTGTCATGTCAATGTCACTGCCAAACAAAAAACCAATCATGAAGCTCGGTAATTTGACATTTATTTAATAATGATTATTGTTTAATAATAAATTTATCTAATATTAAAAAAATAATACGAAAAAAAGGTATTTTATTTGAAAAAAGTATTTTGAAAATACGTATTTTGTACTTAAATACTTTTTTAAAAAAGTATTTTGTATTTGTATTTGAAATACAAAAAAATGACAAGTATTTGTATTTTGTATTTAAATACTTTTAATAAAGTATTTTGCACATCTCTGCTGACGAAGTTATGTTAAAACATACAAAAAAAAAACCGTCGACTTGAGAACCTCCTCCTTTTTTGAAGTCGTTTAATAAAAACCAAAATCAAATCAAATGCAAAATCCTATTATATTTTTAGTTATACCTATTTATTTTTACGATTGTGAAGCGCCCGCTGACTGCCTCGACTTCCAACGAATGCACTTCTCGTCTGCTTCTGCATTTTTTGCATTTTTTAACACTAACGTATGCGGAATAAAATCTGGACACATTTTAAACCTCCCCTTAGAGTTTTTTAACTTTCCAAAATAAAATTAAAACACTGTCAAAATGTTAACAGTTTAGTATAGTTCACGTTGTCATAATTTCATACCAAGCTAAAAGCATTTGTGGAAATTATGACAAATCCAGAAGAAAGGCGCCGTGAAACTGTGTGTAAGTTTTATGATGAACACCCGCACTGGCCGAAATCTAATGTTGTGAGGCATTTCACGGAAATGGGGGAGAGTCGAGATACTATTTACAGTATTTTGTCATCCTATGCCATTCAAAAGACCACTTGTAGAAAACCAGGTTCTGGCCAAACTTCCAGTTTTAAGCGATTCTTTGAAGAGGAGTCACTTGAAAAAAATAACGATCGGTTGCGTAGCGAAATCGTATCGTGAGCTAGGAAGAAAATTCTGGTGTGATGATAAAACAGTTAAAAAGCATCTAGCTGCTATGTGGGTTGTAAAGCGCTCACGAAAAGTTAGGCCAAAAGTCACCGAAAGTCAAGAATTGACCCAAAAGTTAAGGCTCAGAAATTTGGTCAAAACACGTTTTACGCCAAAAATTATGTCGTTTGCATTATGGATGACGAGTCGTATTTTACTTTAAACGGCAATGAGTGGCAAGGTTCTGATTATTATGAGAAACCTGATGTTCCAGTGGACAATAACGTAAAATATAAGCACACAAAGTTTGCAAAGAAAGTTTTACTTTGGGTTGCGATCAGTCCGCGCGGAATTTCCAAACTAGTATTTTTAACCGACTTCCAAAAAAGGAGGAGGTTCTATGTTCGTCTGTATATTTGTTTTTTTTTTTGTGTATTTCCACCGATTACTCGAAGACGGCTGGACCGATTGAAATGATTCAAACGGTATTACATTAGGTACACTCCCAAGTTGGTCCCATTTTTAAAAATTTGGAAATCGGTTCAGTACTTTTAAAGTTATTTTGAAAAAAGCACGAAAATAGTATGTTTTTGTGTGAATCACCTCGATGTTTGGTCGTATTACTTCTTTGTTTATGATTTAAATAAGATAATATTTTTTTTGTTGGAAGAGGGATATCTTAAGTGTAGTTTTTTAACCGACTTAAAAAAGGAGGTTCTCAGTTTGACCCGTATTTAAGTATGTTTCTCCGCGATTATCTTACGTTTGGCTGACCATCTATCTTCTACATAATAATATATAATATACCTTGCCTACAAGGTACCTACACTAAAAATAAAAAATTGTTTAAAAAAAAACAAAAAACCGACTTCAAAAAACCTACCTCTAAAAAGCAAGAAATAATATTCGTAATAAAAATACGTCTATTGAAGTCGGGTGGGGCTTTTAGAATAAAAAAAAGGAATTTGTACTCCAGCCCCACCCGACTTCAATAGACGTATTTTTATTATTACGAATATTATTTCTTGCTTTTTAGAGGTAGGTTTTTTGAAGTCGGTTTTTTGTTTTTTTTTAAACAATTTTTTTATTTTTTTGAGTCTGGTTTAGCCGATGTCAACCGATCTATGGAACGCAGGCCCAGTACTTGGTTTCGAATGACGCTGTAGCGACACACGTTGTGGCGAAAAAATGTCAGTGTGGTACCTACGCTCGCTGGAGCGAAATCATTGGAGCGAAACCCACTCGATCGAATGACACGACAGCGACGAACTTTGTGGCGAAAAGTTACCAGTAGATTTTCAAAATTCAAACGTTCACACGTCTCGATATATTCCTCAACTTTTTTGGTACTAGGTACCATCTTGATCCTCCCAAAATCCTCGGAGATATGCCCAAAAATACGTCAAAGGCGATTTGCATCTGATAACCATTTTCAATGGTAAAACTTACTTTTATATATTGTTGTTTGTAGTACCATTATGTCTCTGATTTCCTTTACAAATGCTTTATCTATTTATCTTCTTCTTCAAGTGCATCTCCATTAGGTACTGGAGGCTGGCAGAAGTTCTCTCTGTCCTGCGCCAAGCGAAACAGTTGTTCGACGCTGGCTATACATATTATACTTATAGCTATTTATACCTACTTGCAATGTATGTGATGTTATATAATTATTTTCACTTCTCATGCTCGTAAAGTTCGTCATTATGTTGGGTATAGGCTGCATAAAATCGCTTTTCATGCTCTAGTGCATAAAGTAAAATCTTCGTTTAAGTTCAGACTTTAAGACAAAGGTCGTCAGGTAAACAGCCACACGCAATTAAACTTCGTTAAACAAACTTGTTATTTTCTTCATTTTTATACATAATCCATGTTTAATACTTTTTTTTTCAATTATTGAAACCTTGATGAATTTTTTTTTTCTATTTTTGATTAGTGGTATCAAATGAAAGGCCTTGATGAGCACATTCCAAAATTATATAATTTACTAAATAATATACTAGAAAAAATACGACTCGCACCAGATCAATACTCAGACGGGAATTGAACCCGCGATCTTTGGATATCCGGTCCAATGCTCTGACCGCTGAGCTACCGAGTCACTACTCGTGACTAGTGACTGGTACTAGTCACTAGTCATCCAAACGTAAGTAAATCATATTTTCTAATAATTACTTATCTACTTTTATACCCCTTGTTTCATTCCGATCAACTAAACCGATCAACTAGTTGTTCGTAAGTATTTTGGTAAGGCGCGTGGGTTAAATTATTCAAATAAACGCAAACGCAATAATTAAACTACTTAACCAATTATTGTTATGGACAGAAGTCCAAAATATATTTACATCCAATAAATCCTTTGGAACTTAAAGCATTTTCTAGAGCTTCTTTATAATTATCAAACTTAATCATTTTGTGGACTGGACCTTTTAATCTTTTTTCACTCATCATATTAACAATGTTTGTCAACATTTCATCTTTATCAGTTTGTGAAGCCTTTGCATTCCAAGCTGTCATCCAGAATCCATGAAATGAGAGGTTTTTAAAGATAAATGCACCAGTTGGAATATTAACCGGTTCCCTTGACATTCCTCCATAGGTGATCATTTTACCAGAATGCTGCAAAAGTCTTAGCATTCCCATGGCATTTTTTCCACCAACGCAGTTCAGGGCTAAACAGGGTTTATCAATATTTTTTCCCTTGAAGATAGTTGTAGAACGTAACTCTTCTTCAGTAAGAACATAGGTAGCACCTAAACATTCCAGATATTTTTTTAGTCCATTAATGTCTGGTCTATTCCTAACAATGTTTATATTTTTTACGCCCCAAGCTTTACAAATTTGGATTGCATTTTGACCACATGCACTATTTGCCCCGTTTTGGATAACAACTAAACCATTTTTAATTGGCATGAAATCTGAGAGCATTCTGTATGCTGTACAAGGGTTTACTGCCAGAGTCGCTGCTTCCACAGTTCCTAAGCCGTCAGGGACAACTCTTAAGGCATCCGTATTGAATGTTGCTATATTTCTCCAAGTGCCTAGTGCAGGTTTTATCACAATCACTCTATTTCCAGGACAGAAGCTTTTCACTCCCTTTCCAACTTCTTGTACAACTCCGACACCTTCATTTCCAGGGATACACGGTAATTTAATCCTTACAGGATACTTTCCTGAAAATAACAATGAAGAGTGATTCAGAAATAAATACAATGAGATGCCGCAGTACCAATCATGTTAACTCTGCCAGGGCTTCGTAGACGCGTGTACGTCTTGTAATAAAGGTCTTGTTAAAAAAATACATCATCATCAATAGATTCTGTAAGTAGGTACCTTGAATAGTGTTAATGTCAGAGGGATTGACTGGTGCAGCAATCATTTGTACTATCACTTCCTGGTTTCCTAATGGTGCCACTGGACATTCTTTGATCTTAACGACTTGCAGAGGATCTCCAAATTCACAAAACACTAGTTGTTTGGACGTTAAATTCCTCAATCCAAATGAATTTAAAGTTCTTGTGTATAATGAGAGGAAGAGGGTCGAATTTTTCATATTGAACTAGTAAGTAGGTACCTAAATAAATGTACACTTTTAAATCGTAGGTATTTAAATTACAATAACTACAAAGTAACTCCTACTTTTTATTAACTTGCGGCATTAGGATTATATTTTTCTTGATTTAAATAAATACTAGCGTTTTAACAATATTATTTTAAAGTCCTTGGTTAATCACCAATGACCAACGAGTACAAACGAGTATATGATAATCAGTGACGTTCTAATCATGGTCATAGAGAAAGGTAAAAAAATATATCATGCATGGATTCTTGGTACTTGGTACCCTACTATATCTATGCTTGGTACCAATCATAAACTTCGAGTGGATATTAAGTTTATGGTACCAATATGGAAATATACTATATCTATGAATATTATGAATATGGACCATGGTTTTACTCTTCGAGCAACGCCGGCTTCGTCCTGTAGAAGCCCGTCTTACTCTAAGGTTTTACTTTTATTGACCGTCAGATTGTTCCTTTTGATGGTCACTGAATCGTAGAACACTGATAAGTAAATTATTCCTTTACTTCTTTGGAACAAAATTATGAATTCACAGAGCAAAAAACTTAATCTTTCACTAGGACATTGAGAAATTAACTAACAAGGGATGGATTTTTTAACTAACAAGAGATGAAATTTGCAAGGATTTTGCAATGAACTAAGTAAAATTTCATTTCTGGTGTTAATGAATATTTTTATTGTGTAAAGTTGTATGTAAGTACCCAATAAAATAAAATTGAATAAAATAAAAAGCATTTTTAAGCAAGTTGCTTGACTTCCATATCAGCAAGGAAGCGGCTGACGCGAAGGTCAAGATCTCTTTGGGCTAATGGTGCTGCAGCCTTGGGTGGGGCGGTCGCTTCTGGAGGGGGTAGTTGTGGTTTAGGGGTTCTGAAGCGACGAGCTCTAGTCAGTTGCCAGGTGGCGCTACTGTTTCGAAGACCCCCATTTGAGAGTCCAGCTTCTCGATCTATGGCAGCCACAGCTGGACGGGGAACGCTGAAACAAGATTTTATTGTTGAAAAAATGCTTAACTTTCGCGAGAACTAAATTATCATATTTTCAAACTTACAAAATTCATAGACTAAGTAAGGGTGTACCCATTTTGTTATTTATGCCAATACCTCCGAGGTGAAGTAAGGATTATTAACCTACTAGCGGCCGCCCTCGGTTTCACCCGCGTGGTTCCCGTTCCCGTGGGAATATTGGGATAAAAAGTTTCCTATGTTTTAATCTAGGCTATCTACTACTTATCTGCACAGTACACATATAAGTTTTTCAAACAGTATAGGAGCTCCATAGAAACGGTCGAATTTGACGGCTGACGTCACTCTAAGAGCTCTAAGCAAAGTTCGCAGTACTTTAGTCGGGGTTGTCACATCGCGTGGATTAGTTCACCGAGACAATTGTTACTTACTTTTATTGATTCGCTAAAATGATTCGTCAGAGTAAACGATATTGTGCTGTCTACGGATGTTTAAACTCGTCTGAATTTTCATTACTTATTTAAACTTCCTGCCGATGTTGAAAGGTAAAATGTTTTAAACAATCGAACCTGTAAAATGTATCATCGATTGGGTTTGTGTGCTCGATTAAAAATCTCAACTATTTACTTAAAAGTAATAAAATAATAAAATAAACAGTAACGTTCAAATTATGAGCTCGGAATATAACCAACTGGATATTCCCGAAAAAAATCACTGTTTTATGTTTCCGGTTATCTTTTGAAAAAATGTGCCGAACGTCACAACAATTGTTTAATTTTAAAATCTTATGTAAAACCGGATGAAACTATCCAAAACGGTTCTGAAAGTTGTTACCTGAGGTACAGGGACTATAGCAAACATGTAGACATAAGATACCTGGTTGAACCATCGGCTGATTTTGTTCAATATGTTGAAAAAATGGATCAAATTTTTCGCCGTTGATTCCAAAGCAAACATATAAATTGCAAAATATCCAAATTAATTTACGAAGAAATTAACAGAATAAGTTTTATACAGCCATGTCCATGTTTCCCCATTATCTACTTAAAAAACCAACTTCAAAAAACCTACCTCTAAAAAGCAAGAAATAATATTCGTAATAATAAAAATACGTCTATTGAAGTCGGGTGGGGCTGGAGTACCTACCTACAGATTCCTTTTTTTTATTTTAAAAGCCCCACCCGACTTCAATAGACGAACGACGTACTGCTTCCCGGAAACATCGTTCGCTTTAGTGTAAATACCTACTATTCGACGAGACGGCCGGAAAACGCCAACCCTAACGATCCGACGGAGTGCAATGACAAAAGGGCCTAAGTGACGTTAACTCTTCTACTGTTTGAAAAACTTATATACACTTCCGGCAGATTCCTGGCCGCCACTGTACTGTGTTATCTGTGTGCAAATGTCAACCAAATCCGTTTAGTAGTTTTTGCGTGATTGTGGAACAAACATCCAAACCCACAAACTTTCACATTTATAATATTAGTAGGATCTTTTACTATTTGCTAAAAACATACTGAATAAATCATAAGCTACACGTTACGGTATTTCGGCGTTAATTATCTATTTTCCGCCAAATCTTGCAGTAGGTAAAGAAACTTTAGAAATCTTACTATCCAATCGTGAGAGCTGTCCGTAAACGAGCTGGTGCGATAACTGAAGGCAGTTCCGAAGAAGAGTTTCTTTTAAGTCCTGGAATAAATAGCATTAGATCGACATTTAGTTCAGTTTGTTGAAAAGCTAGAGAACACAAAATAGGACTGAAAATTAGAAAAATGGGAAGCACACTATTCTTAAATTATAACTTAAAGTATGCTAAACCGATCGCAATTAGGTAAATTTTAATCTCAAACAATTTTCTAAAACTCGATTGAAAATTACTTTATTCTCCAAGGTTGTCCGCCAAACGAAAATTGCTAAGCTTGGATGTACAGCGTGCTTGCTTTGATCATTTGATGTGATTTGGTCGCAATCGCAATACTTTTTTTTCTTTGTTCTGTTCTTCATACTATTCTTGTCATTTGTCTTTAGTTCAGAAAAACTACACCAATAAGCTTTAAACAGACAAAGCTTGCTCATACATACCGGAACTTTTAATGTTCGAGATAGAGCTTTTGTCCCTCCATTTCTGCGAGCAGACGGGACAGACGGCGCGCCGGATCGACCAGCGCGGAATCTCCTCGCGCTGGGGCGCGGCAGCATTCGTAAACGCAGGTATCGTCAAGTGAGCCTGAGAATATAACAAAATACTTTAATAGGTAGTCGGAAAAGTTCGCGGCCTTTTTGAATTATGAATTTTATGCGTGTTATATTTCTGGCAATACCAATCTTATTCCGGTAATAGCGGTAAAATTGAAACAAATTGATAATAAGTTGTCTAGCTTTTTCATATTTTTATTAATTTTTATAACGGATACGCAATTGATAAGGATATTGCAATTTTTTTCGATAAGGTTTCAGTTCAGATTCAGACCATTAACACAGAATATATAATAGTACTAACGTCCATTAACGTAAAAAATGCTGCTCGTGCTCAAATAAAGATTTGTAATGTTTATGGGCTTTGCCGAATGGTTCAGCAATTGAGGTCTTGTGTAATTTTGATGATAAAGATATTCCTTGCTGTGGTATCTTTATAATTTTTAGTACGAATAGGCTGCGAACTTTTCCGCCTACCTAATAGGTATATTCCATAATCAGTTATTTAAAAGCTCTACATTTTTTGGCACTTTCCAGAAAGACTTAAAGTGCGAAAATTTTCAATGCTTTAATTAAATATTGTGTTCAGATGGTAAGTAAACAAAATAGAGTTTACTAGATGTTGTTCACCGGAGGAACGGTGGAGGTGGTGAAGGCGAGGATGGCGGGTATGTCCATGTCGCGCCGCGTGGACATGCGGGACACGCGCGACCGCGACCGCGACACGCTGCGTTCCGTCATGCGGACGCTCATCCCGTGGATGCAAGCTTCGCTGGTATTGCTGGGGAGATAGACGAGTTAGACTTAGGTATGACTATTATATATATTCTGTGACTTAGGGACGTAGTAGTTAGGTATATCTAATCTGTGCTTAGGGCCACACCACCATAGGCTCTAGATAAATCCCGGATAGCCTATCTGATAGAAAGTTTCATAGAAATTCCATTCCATCTATAAGAAGATTGAAGATTGGTGATGTATCTAGATCCTGTGAAACAGGCCCTTGTAGGTAAATACTGATAATTTCTAAATTTGAGATTTTTGCATTCACAATGCTATTTTTATACAATACTAAATAATAAACTAAACGCTAAACGCCGCTGAGCTACCGAGTCACTAAAACTCGTGACTCGGTAGCTCAGCGGTCAGAGCATTGGACCGGATATCCAAGGGTCGCGGGTTCGATTCCCGTCTGAGTATTGATCTGGTGCGAGTCGTATTTTTTCTAGTTTATTATTTAGTATTGTATAAATACTGATAATTTCTGAAACCAGTAATTAACTATTAAAATTGTTTAAAAAACAAAAAAACCGACTTCAAAAAACCTGCCTCTAAAAAGCAAGAAATAATATTCAAATCATTAGATACGCATTATCATTGTTATAATAAAACACGTCTATTAAAGTCGGGTGGGGCTGGAGTACATATTCCTTTTTTTATTCTAAAAGCCCCACCCGACTTCAATAGACGTGTTTTATTATAACAATGATAATGCGTATCTAATGATTTGAATATTATTTCTTGCTTTTTAGAGGCAGGTTTTTTGAAGTCGGTTTTTTTGTTTTTTAAACAATTTTTTTATTTTTAGTGTAAGTACCTTCTGTATTAGGTAGTGTAGGTAAGTATATTATTTAGGTAGAAAAATCGGCCTAGCCAAACGTGAGATAATCGCGGAGAAACATACATACAATACCTCCTTTTCTTGAAGTCGGTTAAAAATACTACACTATGGTATCCCTTCCCCAACAAAAAAAATCATCTAATTGGGTTCATAAATAACAAAATTGTCAAGTTAGTTGATTTAATTTCATAGTATTTTCAGGATTACTTGTAAACTACTGAACCGATTTAAAAAAAAATTAAATGGGACCATCTCGCAAGAAAACTCAATCGAACAAAAAAAGAATTATCTAAATCGGTCCATAAATGTCGAAGATACGCGCGAACTACGATAAAAAAAAAAAAAAAACATACAATCGAATAGGGATGTTGACTATTTTTTTTATTTTATATTACATAAATTACCTCTCAAAAAAAGAAACATTGGTAAAAGAATTAATTCGCTAGCATGAAAACTGCCCGAGATATCACAGTGTGAAATGCACACAAAAGGACTCGATCAAAAACGCTCCATACTAATGGCTTGCACGTTATGACGTCACGCCTTGCAAGTTTGTATGCAACGCATAGGAAATTTGTTCAGCAGCTATATTAAATATTGTGTTTATCAAAATGGTTTCTTCGACAAATTTGCCATACATTTTACGGACTAATTAAAGGTGTCATTTATTTTAATAAATTTTATACTTTTTAAATGGACTTGTCCACCCAACTTTGAAGGGTCATAAAACAAATAATATGCAATATATAAAACCAAGAGGTATACAAGCTACTCTAAAAGTTTAATATGTTTACGATTTTTATTAGTATTTCGTTATTTTATTCATTAGTCAACATCCCTATTGAGAACCTCCTCCTTTTGATGAAGTCGGCTAAAAAATATAAAACAATGGTAGAAACATACGAAAACGTATGGGTTTTGAATTGTCTATGGATACGGGTGTTAGTCTATTGTTAGTAGTACATTTAGTAAGGTCAATCCCATTGACATCCAGATGTTGTACAGTTGAAAGACGATTGTCTTAAGGAGCTATTTGTGTTTAATTAATGATTTACTTAGTAAGCGAGCGATTGGGCAACTGTGCTTTTATGAACTAGGAGAAAAAAAACTCACAGCTTCTTATTACTATTATAATTTTAATTTAATCAAATACAGTCAAATTTTTCAATGAAAACTTACATTCCACCACATTTTTCTTCGTATTATTCCAAATTCACGTTATATCACCATGGATAGTTGCTTGCTACGCTAATAAATAACTTTTTCTTATGAACAATACAAGATTATTTTCTTAATTTAATTACGTAACTAACATTTGAAAGGAAATCACCCATTTTATAGGGCGGTCTAGGATAAAAAAAAAGTCGGCGGCCAGGAATGAATTACATTTCATTTTAATGGTGATTAGAGTAGAAATATTTCTTTGTATGGCGACAACGCTGTAATGAATTTGTGAACAGAGATATACAACGATCTTTAAATGAAAAAAAACTATGTCGTCCCACTATTTCGTGGATCTCGATAAGATTATTCAGCTGTTTTCAACTGGGTTCCGCCGTGATCGAGTACGATCAGTCTGTTAAGTTCCGCCATGAGCGCTTCATAATGATAATGGTGAGACAGTTCGACTCTGCTGGTAGCTTTAATTGAAGAATAGCATAACTGAGCCACCTAACGACTCTCGTTTCTATCGTTTAAGAGTATTGGGCACTGAGCACAGGAGAAAAAGGGGCGCGGGAGGAGACTGCTAAGATTGTACCACCAAAATAATAAGGATTTGATTCTTAAAACTCCTAAAACAAACAATCTCCCATTGCCGTCGTTTTCATTCTTTATCTGGTATATATCTCCGAACCCAAATTGTTTTCGACTTTGACGCCATAGTTAAAAATAATTCGTTTTATGTGTACTTTAAGAATGTGTTATTATTATTGATGGCCGCTAATGAAAAAAAAATTTAAAATTTTATCCCAGAATGAGTGATCTCCTTTGAACTTTTCTTTTCGTTTGTTATATTGCATATATAAATGTTATTGTGTAAGGTAAATGTACTTGTTGGTTGTCCTTAAATAAACAAAATAAAAAAAAATACATGAAAACTTTACGTACCTAGGTATTACTCGCAGTTCGCATTGATAAAATTTGTTAATAAACGGCATAAGATGTAATGACATAATGACTCGGTAATAATAACCTACCACATTACACTCGAAGATTTTGTGACGAGACAAGAAAACTGTGCGAAACTTCTAGTTAATAGACGTAATTCTATCGAGAGTGAAAGCGAAGTGAGAAAACTGACGTTTTTACTAATGTGTCATTGTCCCCTTGATAATAAACTTAATTATGCCGTTTTGGTCTGCAGAAACACCGAGTTATGATGACTTCGCCAAATTAAAATAGGTACGAAGACTTTAATTAAGTATAACTACTTACATTCCTTTGTAGTATTAATTTCTACAAAGAAAATGTAATGTAGTGTTAGTAATTAATTTTGTAAATCAATTGTTTATCAATTCTAATAATATCTGTTGGCCATTTCCTTGTTGAGTGTCATATGTCAACTTGACAATACTTGAAATTGACATTAGTGTTGCCATAGTTCATGCAGTTGTCGGCAATCACTCACAGACAAAACATCCTTCTGACGTTTAATGCTAGTCTGTGAATCGTGGAGCAAAGACTGACAGATTGATTGACGTGCCGTGGCGCGACACGGCACGGCGCAATGGTGTGTTTCCGGCTCAAGTCTATGCTCCACGTGTGTTTATACTTGACGGTTGCAAGTCTATGGACAATTCTATGATAGTTATGGTAAAGCGTATAAAAGCGTTGGTTTTTAAAATTGTGCTCACTTTTGCTCGAGCTATCGTCTGAACTGGTCGTGAAATAAAGTATTACTTCTGTTAACGTGGTGTATGATTTATAATCAACCTTAACAATTCAGAAGTGGGATAAATTGATCAGTGGTAGAACAAGGTGGGTAGGTAATAGGCTCACTTGAATTTGCTGATTTTGCACAGCACGTTAATTTCAACTTCTGTTGAAACGTCGTCTGGTGTGGTTTTAAGACGGAAACATTGATTGGTAGAATTATAAATATCAGTGGACGTACCTGGCATAATACACTCCTCATTGGAGACTTGGGGCGCTGGATGTTGCTGTTGTCTGATAATTTGTTCCAGCAATGGGTCCAGCCGCATAATTCGGTCGATATTGTTATCGGTCGCCTCGGAGCTCTCTTCGGTTCTTCTTCATCGTCACTTGAAGTTAGTAGGATGCCGTGTGCGTCGATTGTTCAACGTGACACGTGGTAAAAAAAAACGCGCACTTCTGAATTGTTAAGGTTGATTATAAATCATACATATAAGGCGATTATATCAAAGCTTATAGTGACTTAATAATTACATGTTATGGAGATCTGAATTTATCTATGACTGATTTTCTCAAGCTAGGTCTACCTATTTACGGTAGACCTAGCTGTCTACATAACAACTGATAGGTATAATAATTGATTATAAACCATAACCTGTTCAATAATAATTTCTCGATGGTGGAGGTTGAAGTTGGAATGTGGCGGAGTACACACGCTAGTTTTTATGCATTTTCTTTGGAGTACACAGTGGTGTACTCTACCACATTCCACACACCACCCAAGCATTGCAAGCTGGCTGCAGAGCTGTCTACAATACCTTTTTTCAAATTATGAGGAAACCCTTTTTCAGGGTTTTAATAACCCGAAGGGGCCTTCGGGTTATTATTATTGCGTCACTCATGTGTCTATCTGTCCGTCCATCGGTCGTCTGTCACAAAGCTTTAGCAGCAACAGTTGGAACTACACTCTTCATATTTGCACCAAAGATGTGTATAGCCCACCCAAAGCCATAGTATAAAAAATATTTTTTTAGAAGGGGGCTCCCATACAGTAAGCACATTACTTATTATAAAGACTGTGCAGTAAGTTTCTCCCCGCATAGCTTTAGGTACGTACTCATCAGAGAAGTTGTCATCATTTTTGAGGTCAAGCGGTTGGTCCAGGGCTTCGTCTTGCAGTTCCCTGCTGCGCTCGCGCACCATATCGAGTAGCAGCGTTTCGTGCCCTCCGAGGTCTTCAGAAACGCGGTGACCATAGTCGAATGACGTTTTGTTTATATCGTACGATGCTTGCGATTGATTTCGAGACCTAGAAAAATAATACTTTATCACACACAGCGCGCAATGCCAAAATTTTGAGATTTCCATTATGATAATAAAAAAAAAACTCGACTGCCTTGCCAAAAACGAACTAAAAAGTTAATCTAAAGTGTCATTGCCGTCGGGGAACCTCTTTGATTAAAAATTGTTCCACAAAAAAGTCCCCCGACTGCAATGACACTTGTTAATTAACTTTTTAGTTAATTTTTGGCAAGGCAGTTGTGTTTTTTTTTAATTATTTAATTATTTTTATTTCATACATTTTAGTGATAAATTATATAGTTTTGGAATGAACTCATTAAGGCCTTTCATTTGATGCCTACATTATTGTAATAATAAAAGATTTTTAGTCGCCATATTAATTATTTTTAAATATAACTAGTGTCACTTGGGAAACGATATCCCATACATTCAAATATGTTAAGGCATTAAGTTATGGTGGAATAACTATCTGTTTTTTTGGCAGTCGTGTAAAAATTGCAGGTTTTTGTCAACTAAAGTACAAAATGGTGTTAAACTGAACAAAAAACAACGACTATTTTTATTCGTTTGCGTATTTTTGTAGTACCTACCTAAGAAATAGAAACAAAAAGATTAAGTATTTAAACTCTACCTGTTATGACTGGTAACTTTAAATTGATGTTTTTGTAGTTTTTACGGTGAACTTCATTGTCTCCTAGAATGGAACCTGTATAATAAAGGTGTCTTTGTTAACAAAAGAAAAATAATTAGTCATTCAAAACAAAAATATTAAAAAACACATTTATTATACAGTAGTACTTTGCATTACCGGATTGTTGCTAATCCTAAGCGGACATGCTACTTATGAATTTCTCCAAAACTCTCCTAAAGGTCCAGTAAAGGGTCAGTTTGCTGCGACATTATAGGGGTCAGAATCGGGAACTTTTGGGTCGGTGGATCGCGGTGGAGATGTCTTTGTGGTTGGCCTACCCACCATTGCTGAGAGTAGAATGTTCTTATTTGCTATAAATGAGAGAATGTTACCACCACTGCGTTACTCCAACCCAGCATACTTCCAGAGCTCATGCGCCTGAGACTGATTGAGCCTCAGACTCAAGGCAAGGTCGTTCTTCTGCGATAGTGGAGCTCAAGAAATTCAGCTTGGTGTTGGGTGAACACTGTGGTGTCCTGCGGTTGGCACCTTCCTTTATTTGTATTGGTTAAGATAGTAAAGTAAGACGTTTCCACGTCACTCTCGCTTACTTACAGCATAGTTCCAGTTCCCGTGTAGGAGCCGTAGAGGTCGCTCTGCTGCGACAGTATGGAGGTCAGGAACTTCGGGCTGGGTGATGCGGTGGAGGAGTCTCTGCGGTTAGCACGGACCCTCATCAGAAGGGCGGTGTAAGGGGTGTTCTCGTTGGTCATGAAAGAAATGCGCCGCCAACTGTCTTCCTCCTCATCCTCCTCTTTTGGTCTTGAAATAAAACAATTTATGAGTGGTTTGTTATGGATAGATTTAACTTCCAACACTTGCATTTACTTAAGCATGCAATGGATGCAGTATCTAATCGCACTTGTTTGGAGGGTATTGAAAGGTGTAGGCCCAGCATAGCCGTGAGCACCGTGTGGCTGATTCAGAAAGAATAAAAAAAACCAACTTGAAGCCCGAGTCTAGGCTAGCGGCCATAACACCCGGGGTCATTTCGAGCCGAGTTCAGGACGAGCCGACGAACCCACAAAGTTCAAATTTTGGTGGGATTAATATTTACATGTGTATTGTATTGTATGGGATGAGATGAGATAGATATTAGGTTTGAATAGTATAACACCTTGCAGTTAAGTAATTGAGCTCAATTGTGCGTGATTTCGGTTTTTGATCTCGAGTTCAACTAGGGTTGCCGGATGTCCTTTATTTTAAAGGACATCCTCTATTTCAGACGCAAAAATTGATCTTGTCCCTTAATTTGAAATCTTCAATAGAGGACACTGTAAAACCAGAACTATTAATAAAAAATCATCAATTTTCTTTAGAGCAGCCAAAAGTAATGCCAAGTATACTTAAACACAAATTGAGAACATACTCATACTACGATAATACATTGCGCATTAACAACACATGTCATGTTTTTCATTAACAAATGGCGCTGCTTGATGCATAACAGCATTTTATTAAAATTCAGATATTATCCTCAATTTTCAACCTTTGTCCTTTATTTAATCTTATCAAATCCTTTGAAAACATAGAATGGGAGCTGGCAACCCTAAGCTTTGGTTAGTAATATTGGCTTTGGTTTAAAAAGCCCGGAAATATTTTACGTACCTCCATGTATAGGTACTCATGGAAATAAAATAGCACTTCAAAAATCTTCATTTGAGCGTTGCAAATTCGGAGAGGCGACTGGCTCTACCTACCGTTTGTTAAAGGATGCTGTGCAACTTTTACTATTTGTGACTCACGGTGGCGACTCATTATTTTACTGCCTATTCTTGTGTGTTGTACTTGTTTTTAAATGGTTTTGTTGGTAGTTTACGTCTTGTTTAACAATGTGTAAACTTAATGCCTTTTAAAAGTTCGATCAATACTTTTGATTGCATTCATGGTGTTAAGAATGTATTTGAGCTTTTAAAAGAAAAACGTAAAAATTAAATATAATTCAACAATTATTCATATTATTTACTTGTATAATGGGTCAGAATTACTAATTATCGTCACAAATTGCTCACAATTATATGCAAATTGAGTTGCGTGATAAAATATTAATTTACATCATTTAATAAGTACCTACCTATTTTAAGTACTTAATTTAAACTTTGTTACTGATGAAATTCAATAAGTTGTAAAAAAAACATTAAAATAATACTTAATTTAAAAAAAATGAATTTGCGATCCGGATCTTGATTCAGAACGGCTATGAGTAAGACGAATTGGAATAAGTAACGTAATACTTACGACGCAAACCTTGACAACTATCACGAGCTGCCGACGGTACTTACTGAATGATATACTATTGCGTCACAATGGAAGAAGAGATAACAAGTCATTATAGTGATAGATTTTCGAAAAATACAAAGAAAAATAAGGCACATTAAAAATTGTAGGTATAATAATACTTTGTTAATCTATAGATATAAAACTCTAAATATTGATTGATTGCTGGCATACGCATAGAGCCCTAACGGCTGAAAGAAGATAAATAAATAAAATAAATAATAAATAAATATTTGACAACATCACATACATTGCTTCGAATCCAAAGTTAGTAGCTAAAGCACTTGTGTTATGGAAATCAGAGACAACGGTGGTATCACAAACACCCAGACCTGAGACAATATAGAAAAGTCCCAACCGGGGATCGAACCCGGGACCTCACGAGATGGTGACGCCTTGAAAACCGGCGTGCAAACCACTCGACCAAGGAGGTCGTCGTGATACATCATTGTTGGACCATGTAAGATACCTTATCTACCCGATAAGGTATCTTTTATTTTATGGTGTAAGCACTAAGAAAGGATTTTGGAAAATTCACCCTTTAAGGGGATGAAATAGGGGATGAAAATTTTAACAATGCCTTTTATAGAATGGAAAGAAATTACTTTTGCTTCTAATTCTGTTGCTAATATTGTTAAATAGTAACATAGTCGAATCGCACTACTTACTTTGTTAGATATTTATTACCATACAATTTCGCGTAGCGATTTTTCCAATCACTACGTTTCTTCCAAGATGGCTCTGGAGGATTCTCTGACTTCCTAAAAAATAAACGGGTTTTCAGTACAAAGATAACTTTAAATACCACACTCATATTAAATCACTGTTATATCTGAGCCTATGGACTTGCTTTTAGTAATAGCCCTTTTCTTGTTTATGTTTCCAAAATTGAAAAAAAACATACTTTTCAATACAGTTGCTCGAAAATGTAAGTTTACGATGACAGTCGAGCGGGCGGTAAGTTGATTTTACCGCACGACGTGCGTTTTTGTTTACGGATTAGTACAGCGTGCGGAAAGTTGATTTTACCGCACGCCGGCGCGCCGTGCGTTTTTGTTTAGGAACTTTTTTTTTATTTCTACTAGCATCCGCCCGCGACTGCATCCGCGTGGACAGTAGGAAAATATTGCAGCCAGTTTAAAATGACCCCTTTAGTGTATGAAAGCTAGTACCATAGTACTCTCCATAGAGAGTTCAAGCTGTTTCCCTAGTTCCACCCTCCTGAATTTGATGAAGCATAGCTTAGATTTTAAGTTGGACCTCAATCTACTAAATTGTGAAAAATCTATCCAAATTCGTTTAGCGGTTTTTGCGTAATTCGCGCACAAATATTTAGAATTTACAGTTTTATTATATCCCTCTCTATTAGAATGATTACAATTTCAGTAGTACCTATAATGTTTTCTCGCAAATATATTGAAAAACGTAGTATGGCACACGGTTGTTATAGTAGTTTATGATACAAGGTTGGTAAGGAGTTTTAAAAAATCTTAACAACCGTGTGCCATACTACGTTTTTCAATACATTTGCGAGAAAACATTATAGGTAGGTACTACTGAAATTGTAATCTAAACATATAATAAAACTGTAAATTCTAAATATTTGTGCGCGAATTACGCAAAAACAGCTAAACGAATTTTGATTGAGGTCCAACTTAAAATCTAAGCTATGTTTCATCAAATTCAGGTGGGTGGAACCTAGGAAACAGCTTGAACTCTTCGTAGTACTAGCTTTCATACACTAAAGGGGTCATTTTAAACTGGTTGCAATATTTTTCTACTGTCCACGCAGATGAAGTCGCGGGCGGAAGCTAGTAGAAATTATAAAAAACGTTCGTAAACAAAAACGCACGGCGCCGGCGTGCGGTAAAATCAACTTTCCGCACGCCGTACTAATCCGTAAACAAAAACGCACGGCGTGCGGTAAAATCAACTTTCCGCACGCTCGACTGTCATCGTAAACTTACATTTTCGAGCAACTGTATTGAAAAGGTTTTTTAAAACCTCCTTACCAACCTTGTATCATAAACTACTATTCCTGCATACGCGGAATCATAATCTTGTCATACCTTAAGAATTTTAGATAAAAAGTTTATAAGTATGTATTGAAAAGCAATATCTTTTCAACAACAATGTTGAAGCGAAACCACAAAATGACGCCCACTTTTTACAATATGTAGGCAATGCAGCAATAATCAGTATTTGCGTGCGAGTTCTCGAGTTATCGTGTAACTTTACGAAGGTCACGTTCGTCTCTTCATAAATCTGACAATGTAGGTAGATACTGAATGACGATAAGTTTTTTTTCAAAGACTTCTATGTTGTATGTTTTATTGCTTTGGTTTTGGGAAAAGGAAGAAAGCCTTAAAAACCAAAGATTCAAACCTTTTAAACTCCAAAGAGGACCAAATATTGGTATGGAAATAAAAATAAATAAAATAATAAGGAATTGATTGAGTAACTTACTCCATTTCAGGAATGATGTTATTATTTTTAGTGAATTTCACCAAGTAAAAAGTTATAAAACATGAAAACCGTCCTCTCTCCTTCACTTCACTCCATGATTATAATGACAGTTTATTCTCTTTGCTGATTTTATAGTTGAAACCTCTTTTATCTTTTGCTTATTCGGTGCAAACTTTTTTAAATACTTAAGCGCTATCGTACACGGGCAACTTTGGTCTCCGCAACTTTTTTGTCTCTTACATGATTTGTATGAAAAGTTGCCAACGACCGCGTCGCCCCGTGTGCGCGCTTCCATATAAACCCGTGGACTTGATATGAGAGACAAGTTGCTGGGCGACTAAGTTGCCCGTGTGCGCTCTCCCTAAGTAGGTGCACACAATGAGGGTGCATAGTAGGTATATTTAATATACAGGTGTTCCAAAACTTTTCCACAAGGAGGAAAAGAAAACAGAATTCAACCTTAAAGATTGAATACTTACAGGAAATTTTACTGAAATAAGACTTTATTTTATTTTTAAAAAGAAAAATATTGTTTTTTATATTTGGTGGGTTCGTTCGATTCCTGGTTAAGGCAGGCGATTTTTAAAAAGTGTAGTTCCAATTATTTTTAAAATCAAAATGAATTCTTCTTAGTAAAATTTCCTTAAATCCTTCAATATTTATTATACTTTCCCTTCGTGTAGTAAAATTTTGGGAACCTGTATAATTTCCGCATGGCATGACTTTTGAGCTTATTTTTCCTCAATGCTGTTGTTAAAAATACTCAATAATTATGTTCGCTTACAATTATTAAAAAAATAATGTTTTTTAACATTGCTTTTGATTTTGGTTTAATGCTCTTTTGATGTATTATAATGCCAAAAGCAGTCACTTTACTCGTAAAACAAAAATTTTTTTTTATTAAATACATGTCAATGTCGCTTAACATTAACTATTTATTCGTATAACCTAGTTATTATAAAATTTTACTTCAATTTAATTGAAGTAACATAGCAAACCAGTATCGTTTTCTAAGTGATATCTATCGTGAGATATCCGCGCCGTTTCTTATTAACCTACAAAATCTTGACCTGGTGATCGTTGTGAAATTATTTATCTATTAGGTTAGTTATAATATACTTTTGATAGGTATTAGTTTTTAAACGCATTATCAGAAGGCTGCAGAAATTTAATACTCTGAAAAAAAAAATGTAAACGTAACGCAAAGTAACTATTATCCCAATAAAATTTGTGACATAATATCTACAGTTTTCTCATGAATTCGTCGTTGTTAACGCATTTTTTATATTTTTGATAGATCAAATGTTTTAACTGTCTCTTGCTAACAATATGTTGGCATCATCACCAACCTTTAAGTGTGCCACGGTGACGGCCGACTCAGCGCCGGGCTGCGAAAGTCAGCCATGCAAGGAAATATTTTTTTTTTATTTCAACTTATTTCACCTCAAAGAAACATTTTCAAATTAAGTTATAGGTACGTGTTAATACGTAAAAAACTGCAAAGTTTTCAATTTTTTTCAGTTTTTGCAGTACAATTCATAAAGTACCTACGTTTTTTAACATTGTTGTTATCATTATGAAAATGAGACAATTTAAGCCCACCTACACCACAGCACATTCTCACTGCACCCGCAACATCAACCATTGAGGAATTGGCATCTATTACCTCTATTAGCCGCCGTGGGTGGGCCACAGACCACACAGCCGGTTAAAAACACGTGTCTTCAACAAAAGACCCAACTCCCCAATCACTCCTGAAATTCATATCTTGCAATTTCTGCAAAGGCTGCGCTGAACTGGACGAAGTTGCACGTGGCATACTTATCGATTTAGGAAGCAAAAACAAAAAAATGCGCGTGCCAAAGGGCGCTTGCACCCCCCTGGTAGAGACGGCCCTTCACGGCGACGCAAGCGCAGTTTCCATTACGGGTGATGGCGACAAGAGATCGGAAACATAATACACGAACCCAATGCGAACAACAATGTAACTTCTGAAGCACGGTGGAAATAATGTAAGTATTAAATAATTGATAAAAAATATGATGATATGATATTTAAAAAACAACGATATTTTCCCACATATTTTCCATGATTAAAATGCACTCTATGGTGATCGATGACTTATTGCGATTAGTTTGCAAGAATGCACTTATCTATTTTTTTTTCTAATATAATGCGCGCCATTTTTAGAGCATTACAAAAAAGTTTTGAATTTTGATTTCAATTTTTACATTTTGTTATACTGAATTTCGTAGGTGTTTTTTATTCTTGCTTAAAAATGTGAAAGAAATTGGCTGCAAAATTATTTTAGATGCTGCTAAGGAAATGACTTGTACATAGCTAATACAACCAAAGTCTCTCTCTCTTCTTTTCTAACGTTGATCTTTTATTTAATAGGTTCAATCCCAAATGCACAGAGGAAATAATCACTACGCCAAATGTATGATTGTAGATAAAGTAGTGTATGAAACTGCACATAACTAGGTATTAAAACACTCTTGTGATACTATTAAAAACCTCGCCTTAATACCCCTCATTATGCATTCAGTATCATAAACTACTATTTGGAAATTGGTTTGAGAATGGTAAGTAAAAATCACTTGTTAATTGAACCGTGCATAATAAACTAGGAGGTATACAGGGTGCGGCAGATTTGAGGCTACTGGCTAATGGACGCCGAGCCTGCTACTACTTATACTATACTACTAATTATACTTATACTAAACTTGATTGGACGAAATTTTATTATTATACTGACACTTAGCAATAAAACTCAATTAAATGCCAAAGATTTCAATACAAAATAGAAGTCTTTGTTATATGCTAATGAAAGACAGTAAAATATTGCATTCCATTTTCTAATTAAATGGCAAATTTTCTAAATAGAGTCTTCTTTTTAAAAACTTTTGTTGTGTAGATATTGTATCACTTGCATGTTCTTGTCCACCTTATCATTATTTATTTTTTAAGGTATGTAATTTAATTATGTCTTAGTGGTTTGATACAATCTTACAATGTTGGGAGCAGGACGGTGACACAGAATATATACAGTCATTTTTTCTACCTATATTATTTATGATACTAAACAGTTTTGCCAAAAAAACATGGGTGGAAAAACGACAAAAAATTCTGGACCTCTCATTCTCAAACTAGACATCTAAAACATAGTATAAGTATTGGTAGAACACTCCCTTATGGGGTTAAAATGACTACAAAACGACGTAATTATTGTATGATACAGTATGACGGTGAACTACAGTGCAGATTTTAAATCCAATGCTGGGCACCATTTTTTCAAGTTGACTTTAGGCTATTACTTATATTCTATCTGGATTGCACTTGAATAATATATTATTGACTAGATTTCGCCAAACATTCGGAAAATCCTTAGAGAACCTTTGACTTGGTTAAAAAATATCCTATATTTTATTCCAGGCTATAAGCTACCTGTGTGTCGAATCTCATCCAAATCCTTTCATTCAGTCTTTGCGTGTATGAGTAACGAACTTCCAAACTTTCACATTTATAATACGCCGTTCGCGTTAGAGTATATATTCTGTGACGCCGCTTCAACGCCCGGAAAATGAGACACAATAGATTTTCTATTGTTGTCCGGCCTCATGCGGCCGCGCGGGCATTGAAGAATATAAAGTATGATACAAGATACCATGTTTTCAGCATTTATGTAAATACGTGTTTTACAAAATAACCCTGTAGGTATACACCAGTACCAGGAAACACAGAATACCTTGAACTGAAAAGGCTTCATTTTAGCCTACGTCACAACCTGAACAGAAGTAACTACCTACGTAGTTGTGGGACTTTAAACGTAACCACAGTAATGCTAATGTTACGTAACTCTGGATTAGGCGTTAATTCAATACGCAGAGAACTGCAAAATGGCTTCCATTTTTTCAGTTTATATATTAATTTTATATGTTTTTATAAAATTGTTAAATACCAATATTAGTTTTTACTTATTGCTCTTTGCACAAAAGCATTAACTTATCAGTTTTATGTTTCTACTGCCATTCCCTGCGCCTTTCCAAGTAGGTAAGGTACTATAAAGAATTAAACCAGTAAATTTTTTTTTCCTCAAATAAACACGATACTAACGTACCTATGTTATTTCAAAAATGTGAAAACATAATAGCTAATATTAATGCATGGGCGCCGCCAGGATTTTTCTCAGGGAGGTGCATCCTTTGTCTACCTACACATTATACTAAACTACTTGTCCATCAGCCATTTTTAATGTCCCCACTGCTGGGGCACAGGCCTTCCTTATGGGTGGATAAGGAGGACGGGCCATAACCCAGCATGCTGGCCCAATGCAGATTGGTGGGTGTTAACGACTGCAAATGCATCCGGGACTAACAGCTTAACGAGCCTTCCGAAGCACGGAGGAGCTTGAGATAATAAATTTTTGGTCACCCATCCCATGCCCGACCCTTGCGAACGTTGTTCGTCTACACATTAATACTGAATTTACTGACAAGGTCATGAACAAATTCGGTAAGCAACCTAGATGTCTTCAGTTTTTATTCAAAAATGAATTTTTCTATGTGTTTTTTCTTGAAACCCTGCTGCCGGCGCCCATGGCTAATCATAATTATATTTTATATTTTCAGCAAGGTTTTGTGGTTTTGTCTTAACCACGTTATGTAAGTTGCAAAAATACCTACAATCCTTTAAACGTCGAGCCTTATTTAGAAACACGATCACCTTGAGATCTATTGACCTGTAACCAGCCAGCTACCTACGCCGTATTGTTCATATTACCTACACATCAATCTTTACAGGAATTCTAGAAAACTTGAATAGAGTTTCATAAATTATTATTTAACTTACCTAATCTTTAATATTTACCAAAAACAGTTAAGATGTAAGACATGCACATATCTTTGAAAATAACTTTTGGGAGATTTTTTACGAACGAAGTTTCTAGTTATTTACAATCTTGAGCAATACTATACTATCGACGCCGACGTATAAAAGTATTCAGTGTTTTTTTTTTTAAATTGTACTAGTGCTTTTCGCTTGTCAGCTATAGAGACGCAGACACATAACTTTAGTTACTTAATAGCAATACAATCGAAACTTTTTATATTGTTGCGTTTTGAATATAGCAAAAAGGCGTTATCTCGTGGGAGCCTTCGACAGGCACCACACGTGTTGGTTGTCGTTGTCGCGTTGCAATCGCAGCGTTTAGCTAAAAACGATTGGATAAAGTAATTTGATTTGAGCTTGCAGCTCGGCGGGGCGGAGGCGCGCCGGCGGGCGCCGGCGGCTGAGGCGGCCCGTCGCGCGTCGGCCGGCCCGTCTCGACGGCTAGTCGCACCCACCGCGATCGCAAGCGCGCACGTCGCGTCTCGTCGCCGCCACTCACTAACCTCGATAACGCGCCCATTTCGAACAAAACATTCACTCTAGCTACACAATTGACTCATTCATAACTTAAATCTTCGCTATTATCGAATCAAGCACCGAAGCCGGTCAGAACGCTCGAAGGACCAAAACCGGCTTCGTGACCATATGATCCGCATTGTGTCCGGGACAGTCCGTCTGATCTCCGATACCGGAGAGCAGTCACGATGTTTACCGATTGAAACTATCAAAAAAGTGCATTCGTCTTTGTCTAGACATCCGTGTGAGATGACTCAGTGACAGAGAACTTTCTAAGTGTTGTGTTGTGACTTGTGACATGATTATGGAGATGTGAATGTTGACAAGTTGTAAACTGGTGTTATTTGGATAGTGCGATGGCTGGTGCTAGTGAGGAAGGTGGAGGTGCGGAGGTGGAGGGTCCGGTGGAAGGTCGCAAGCGTGGCCTGAGCGGGTCCATGTCGCTGCGCACGCGCAAGCTAGGCCGCCGGTTGTCGCGAAGCATGTCAATCGTGGCTTTGAAACTGCCCGAAAAGGCTCAGAGCATCACGAGGACCTCTTCCAAGTTAATGAGAACTGCCAGTCGCGATAAGAAAAATCGCGCCTTTGAGCTGTCTGTTATACTACCTGACAAAACTCAGAAGCAGGTAATTTATTTCAGAGTACTTATAGCTACAGACCTTGATCTTTCCTTCATTAAACACTTTCATTTTGTGTATCAACGAATGAGTTTGCAAAGTTAGCAGTAGGTACTGTAATGACCTTGTTTAAAAGTAAAATCTCTTTCCATTTGATACAATTTGATAAACATGGATACATCTCTATATTGCTAATGTTGGTTCCCTTCCAGATCAACACAACTACCAACAATACCGATATTAATTCTCATAAATGTAATCACGAACATAAACAACGCATTGCACGATTAAGTAATTATCGTGGATAAAACATCATTATTGTTTGAAATTGATAGGATTAGAGCATTGATAAAGCATTGATGGAATAGTTCATACGTATGCTGAAGGAAAAGATAAATACTTAAATAAGAGAGGTGACTATAGTCTTATTTGGAACTAAACCTATTTTTTTTCATTTTTCTTTTTATTGATGTCTGCCTAGTAGTAGAAAGCAATGAACTCATTAATATTGTAATGCGTAATCATCTATTGAACTATGATTCATTAGAAACTTGCACTCATTAAACATAAACATTTTTGTGTAATGATTCCAGAATGCGCCTGTATAAGTATTTAACACTAGTATTACTAAATACTAAATATACTAAATACAAATATACTAAATACATATAAATACATAATAGTCATTAATAATAGGTATCTTAAATATCTTCTTCTAGCCTATAACTGTTTAAAATATGAGGTAATACAATTTTTCTAAGTATTGCGGAAGAAATTTTATGGTTTGCTACGTGTAATTTGATAAGAAACGGTATCAGCTGAAGATAGAGCACGGTATTTAAAGAACGCGGTTTCAGCTATATTATTAACAAAAGAAACTATATTAATAATGAAAAAGAGTAAATACTTAATTATATTTTTTTTAATATAAAATAACGAAGAGACAAGACAGTTTTCGTGTTTCATGTTAACGACGTAAGTATGGTTGATAAAGTCTAACATCTAGGTGAAAATTATTATTTTATAATAAAATATTTTTACTCTACCTTAGTTTAATTTCTACAAGTCGTAATGTGTTCCGTTCATAAATTATTTCGTAAGCAACAATTGTTTTACTAAGAACTGACAGCTGCTCATTCGGCTCCATTTAGTCATACCACGCATCAGCACGAGACCTGCATTCAAAGCATTTATCAAGTCAATGCATTTCGCTGCTGTTTCGCCATACCCCCAGCAATGGCGCCCACTCCACAGATTTCTCCACTGATACAATAATGACTTGGAAATATTATGTCGCTAAAGATTATTATGTCGATATCTTATAAGCGTAATTTGTTCGCCGAGGTAATAAAAAGCTTCAATAAATCTCACACCGAATATTTTTTTTTATTGTTACCAAAAGAAATACAAAAAAAATACAATTCAAAAATCACTCGCCAAACTTTAAAGTTTGATGGCGAGATGCGCTCTTTTTAACTATCTTAACCTACCCTTCTCCACAGTTCTTTTACAAGGAATTTGTAACAATAAATAATAATGTATGTAATAATTATAAATAGAGTGAAAAGTAAAATACCGTAGGTACTGTTGTTGATGGTTGAAGAATTACAGTAGATACTTTAATGTCTAAGTATAAAATTTAAAGGTGAAAAAACGCTTTGCCAGTGTGACAAAGATTATGCTACTACAATCTGCAGAAAGTAGATTCATGCCATTCCATTTTATAAGTATTTATGTTAGTTTAAATACGGCTAGTTTATGAAAGTTATACAATGAGCGATCTCAAATAAATCAGGCTTTGTTTGTTTGTCATTGAACCGCTGGATCGTGCTCTTTGTCATCGAGCGAGCGTACAATGAGATTAACCCATTGAACGTGGACGTGGACGAGTTTAACTGGTGAAGTTCCGGATGGTTGCAGCAATATTCAGATGAACCACAATCTGAGATCACAGTTCGGTAGTTTATTTGTCAGCCTTTATGAGGAAGCAACTAGCATTATCTGTTGAGCAAGATTTTGATCGAGGTGTTGCTGGAATATATGTACTACAGTTTCTCTATGGACTAGTTATTTGTTACAGATATAATTAAGTAATAGAGACTCTATTTAAGTTTTTGCGTAAGGTGGGGCGACTAAAATATTTACCTCCTTTCTGGCTACGCCTACTTTACAGAACAAGTTTTAGATGGTATGACTACAGCCTTTTTTGAATGGGTTTTGTATTTTATAGAGAAATACATCAGAAATTTCAAGTTGCTTAATGCGAGTAAGAAAATCTTTATCAAAGAAATCGTTATCATTGTTTATAAACAATAGATGTTTATTAGTTCACTATGAACATGACCTAAAAAAAGCTGAGATGTGGTTTCACTGTTTATACAGTAAGATTATCGCGGTGAAGCCTGCGGTGGAAACACGTCAAAAGATCACGGCGCGGCAATTAACTCGTTGTTTTTTTCTGCTAATGCATTTCCTTAAAAAACTGAAGGACAGGTTGATTCCGGTACGAAATGCTTCACTTGAGTAAATTGGATTCAGCTAATTACCATCGTTTAATACTACCGGATTCGATATGCGACAATTTCGATCATTTACTTTTTTAAACATTAATTTCGTTTAGAATAGTAAATTCACACAAACAAAGGCTCATTTTCAATGTCGTTCTCATGTTTTTTTATTTGCGACAATGGTGATTACTTGCTTATTTTTTGTCGCCAGTTAGATGAATTTGACTTACAGTGTAGAGAATAATTATTTATTCCTTACCATTGTGGCGAAGCCTTCACCCACTTGCTGAAGTTAAATCGAACAAAATAATTTCGATTCTGAACGCGGCCGAATGTAGGCGGTGAATGGTTTATTAACTGTTTTATGTAGTCCCAAACAAGAGGCAACAATAGATATCCAGATCTTTGTTCAAGCAATCTACATAGGTACCTACAACTACATACTTAGTTGTGAGACTGTACTGTTAGTTTGGTGACAACGATTATTTGTAGAACATTTAAACCAAATAGCGGATTATTATTTTGTGTCTTGGTTTTTTGGTGTAGCTTGATACAGATAAAGAAAATTGGTATATATATCATTTGTTATTCTAAGGTCATCATTTTAGCTGATTTCGTAGGATATCTGTTATTTTATCTTATTTGTTGTTTTTAATTGGAATACTTTCTAATATATTGAATATTGTTGCTTTAATGATTAGTTAATGCTCGGTTATTTATCATGTTTTTATCTAAAATCATACTTTGTTTGTAAGTTTGGTTTATTATTCTCCTGTTTGTAAGCAGTATCTGGATATTGCATCACCATAAGCACTAGGACTGCTAGTATTTGCCAAACAATCTCTGGGTGATTCTTTCAATGTTAGTTTAAATGATGTCTAAAGACCTAGCAATATTGTTTGCGTTCAGAAATTTTTGAACATTTTTACATTTCATTTATTGAAAACTCGTATTGCTTGCAAATAACAGCATTTTAAACTAAAAACATAGCCTTAGGATCTGACACATTTGAAGTATAACCCCTCTACCAATGTTTGAGCCTAAAAATTGCATTACTCGTGCAGATAAATTGCAAAATACGGTCAATTTAGGTACGTTTTCGGTGCGAGTTACGGTTTTATAGATATTTTCTTCACACAGATCGTAAAGTTCACTGTTTTTTTTGTTTTATTTATTATTGTTTTCTAAGTGCCAGGAACTCTGTAATAATTGACAGATTTTGAGATTCTGGTGGATTATTATTCTTTAATTATTTTGTTGTAAGTAATCTCTGTCTGTGTAGTCACAGTAAAGTCCCCTACAGTTTTAAAAATAAATTGGTTTATTGGTATCATGAACACGTTTTTTTATCAGTTGGCGAACTGAACATTACCAACAAAAAGTACTTTTTAATACGTAGATGTAATAGTCTCAGAGACTGCCATGTCTCGCAAACCGATTTACAATATTATAATCGCCAGTTGCGGTACAAGTAGGCAGTTTACGACGATGACTTTAAGTTTCAAGAATGTTCTCCATACGAGCACTGCGAGTCAACGTTCCTAATATTAAAATTCGCAGTACGTACGCGACAAAACACATTGTTTTAACAAAATAATGAGCCGGTGGCAGACGAACAATCGTTTACTTCTAACAAGGAAGAACGCCCACTTGTTGCACTGACCGATGCACCTCGCTTCTTCAAACAGGATATAACAACTTCTTAATCTCCAATAATGCTTGAGTTGAGGCGACTCTACACGTTTTGATATTAACCCAGATTGCGTATACTTTCGCTACTCATTTATGCGAACTTTATTGAATTTTATTATGTTAATATTTGACTTCACATGTATATGGTAGTTGCCGGTTCGCGAATTTGGCTAGAAGTCTATACACCTATTACACCTACTCGTTTTCATTGACCAAATTTCCGCCTGTAGACTTCCTCTAGTTGTGACTGTGACGGATATTGTGCACATTACAATCCTAAAATATTCAGCATTTGGTTCATGTTATTTGTAGCTATTGGGTAATGTAAGCATTCTGCTTTGTTGACGAAGCGGTTAATCATCGTCTCTTCATACCCTAAAATCAGGAAGTAAAATGAAGTGTGAAATTAGCGAACAAGGAGGAGTAATAAGACAGTAGCGTCGTCGATGTATGCTAATAATTGCAGGAGAAAGTGATGTCGCAACTCGTTGAAGTCGTATTAGGAACACGTTAAGTGGTGAGCGCGTGCCACATGCGGGCCATGTAATGTAACTCGATTAATTAGGAGGCGAACAAACTAGCATTATTATGAATATATTTTCGAAGTGCGATTGACCTAGTTTCTATTTTTAAAAAATTAAGCAATAATATGTCGTCGGTAATTAGTGTTTGTAAAAGTAAAACAGTCGTGCCTGTTGGTAAACAGCATTCATTTGTGGGAATCATTTAGGTAGGGTATTAGAACAAATGCTTTCTATTGGCGCAAAATTTTTGCAACATCGAAGTAATTTGAACATATAAAAAGTTTTTGTTAACTTAATTCTACTCATCAAGTCACGCTGCTATTTTGTGGCGATCAAAAAATTCACATAAAAAAGATATCGTCTGCGGTCAAAGATTACGAACAAAACTACTTTGATACAAAATAAATATTCCTTATAATCAGTCTTTGAACAGTGGTCTACCGTTGTAGCCAAACAAGTATTATCCTGAATAGAGGTTTATACTCGTATTAATTTTTACAAATAAACACAGAGAGAATAAATATTTATATTCTGCAGGTTAGAATTATGTATTTTTCATTTTGTTTTGCGAATACTATTTGGAGATATTCATTAATTCATGAAGTATTATAATTGGAAGGAAATTATAATGTTTTGATAAATTGGTCGATAACTAATTATTGACCCTATATCTTCATTCTTTTAAATGATTTAGTCACAAACTTATAATCAACGGTATATAAATAGCTTTTTTTTGGAATTGAAACATCTGCCTATGAAATTATGTGAGCGTCCAGCTGTAATAAAACACAATTCGAGAATGGACAGTATAATTCCATTGATCAAGGACATCAACATCATTGTGTACATTTCAGCTGTGTGCGAGATTATATCATACGTGTGGTATACAATTATAAATTATCTACCTCCTCTACTTTATTGCTGACGTTAAAAGCGACGATTTTCAAAGTCAAATTGCTCTATTCTTCTTTGCGACGTTCTAAGAGACCCCAAATCCCTTGAATACCAAACGAGGTTTGCACAGCCAGCTTAATTTAATAGATAGTTTTCTTGAAGTGACTTTGCATTAAATATCTGAGGAAATTATTAGCTATTGTCATTTAAGTACTCAATTAATTTTTGTGATTAATATTATTTTTTATCGGCTAATTATATTTTATAGTTTCAACTTAATTTCATTCTGTTTTTTCCGTGAGGTAGACTTCGGAGAAAGGTAGACAACGATTTTGGTATTTTCGAAATGTAGGTTAAGATTGTTTTCCATTTGCGGTGGTGACTGCTCATAAACAAGTCGGATACATCAACTGAAACTAGTAAAAAATCTCTAACTTCATTAAGTTTCTTTATTAGGATGTTTGCAGTGATTGATGGCTCGCATTGCATAGTTATCCTTATTGTAGTGAAGAAAGTAGTTGATTCAAGACAAGGTTTAGCATGATATGACTTTTGCTACGTCAACACCAATCTGCTTTTAATGTATATGTTTTGTTTTCGTGTAACGCATGCGTGAAGCGACATAGTAATGGCGCATGCCCTTCTCAAAGGAGCATCAAAAAGTTGTATTGCAAGCGCTTGACGCAAGACTAACTGAAAGTTGAAGACGGAAGATGAACTTGAAAGAGCACTGAGGCCGTACCGGCTAACGCATCGAACTTCGGCTAGTCTGCCGGGCTTAAAATTAATACAGATAAATCGATCCCATTGACCCAATCAGGCCAAAATGGCGAACCCCGATTCATGATGTCGCACGAACATTGATATCTTCCACATAATTTTGGCAGAGAAACAACACACACAATACAACACGAAATTTCGTACGATTTATCTGATAAGAGTCGAAGCCTGAAATTATCCGGTATGGCCCCTGGTGTGGACGTAGCATATCACTTTTGTACCTGTGCTTTGCAGAACCGGTCGCAGAATGCGAGCTGGTCGCAGGCGCAGTGCGTGCATACATCGGTCATTGCAATCTCTAGAATAGTCAGATAAAATCTGGAGCTACACTATAAATGTTGCGTAAGGAAATCTTGATAGTTAAATACTCGTACATAACGTCATATTAAATAACATCATATTTCAAAGACATTTATTCTTTCCTATTTTTAACCGACTTCAAAAAAAGGAGGAGGTTCTCAATTCGATTGCGAGATGGTTCCATTTTTTTTACAAATCGGTTCAGTAGTTTTCAAATAATCCTGAAAATACTATGATTTTGCATTGACTACCTTGACGACTTTGTTATTAATGAACCGAATTAGATGATTTTTTGTTAGAAAAGGGATACCTTTAGTGTAGTCCTTTTAATTTCACTGAAAAAAAAACCTTGGACTTCGAAGATATCCAAGGGAACTCCTCAAACTCAAATAGGCTAATATGTACATAGTGGTTGAGATATTGATAGGTTTATGACAATCCAGAAAAAAACCGAGCTATGGTCTGCATTGCCTTGCCACGTTCCGGAATAGCTTGGATTAGTTACGAAGGCGTGAATTTGGAAATTGAGTTATGGGCCTTTTGAAAATATATAATGTTAAAAAATATTACACGCTTACATACTTACCACAAAAAAGTTAAAAATAAAAAAGGTTTTTAAAAAAGAAAAACCTTCTTCAAACACCTTAAATTAAAAACAAAAACAGCTTTAAAATCAAATATCTCTAAAAAGCAAGAAATAATATTAAAATCACCAATACGCACATATATCAATTTTAATAAAAAACGCCTATTGAAGTCGGAGTTTTAGAATAAAAAAAAAGTTTAGTAGTTACTAATGGAATATTGGTTATGAAGTTTAGAAATAGTTACCTAATCTTAAAGGGCTCTTGAAATAAAAGTTGAGCACCATCAAATAACAACAACTATACTTTTTACCAAACAAATTGCAATACAAGTCAAATAGAAAAAACGAAACCTAATTTAGAACTTAATGGGTTTTACAAAACTGGCCTGAAGTTTCTCCTCCACTGATTACCATTTTAGTAATTTACTACTTACGAACTACTTAGTTGTTAGAAAATCCTTTTCATTTTACTCCATTTACATGTTGCGATAGAGACGTGCGACAAAAAGTGGTCGGGCACGAGATGCGAGAGAACATCACTAAGTTATGTAAATGCAGTGAAAGGATAGGCTTTCAAGTAATTTGTTTCTATCAGTGTTTGTCACAAATAAATATGAAAGTGTTTCCTTGCATGGATTTTGTGTGTATACTAACACAAATATTTAAGGAAATCTTACACGTTTGGGTACTAAAGACTGTTATCCTTACTTGTTTAATTTAGTAACCGTTATGATACGTCTTTTAAACTTAAAATCGTCACTTTAAAATATGTTTTCTTAGTAATCAAATTGCCATTAAAATTAACAATTTGTTCCGTACTTAATCTATTGTGTGGAAAACATTTTGTTTTATTTTATAAATGAATATTACAATAAAGAATTCGAGATTGTTTACCAAATATTAATTTACCAATTATTACTGTTAAATTATATTATTATGTAGGTACCTATATCTATGATTAGTTTATAAAATATTTGTTTATTTTGTAATGTCTTGATATAGATGGTGAATGGCAGTGTGCAGAAAAATCTATGCAGTTTCATGCAACACTGTACAGTCTAAATTATATTTTGCATTATTGTTTATTATTAAATAAAAAAATAGGACAAGTAAGGATAAACGAACTTTACAAACAAACCATGATTGATTGTATCTTTCAACCATGACTTAGAATCATTTTGGCACTCAAATTACAACAATATTATATATTATACAAAAGGCCACTGAAACTATAGTTACTTATAAATAAATTAATGTCTAATAATTACTGTTTATTTTAATGTGTCTACTTATTAGAATTATTTATTCTGGCATCAGTGTAGTAGGTATTTGTTTTAGGTATATGTTTTTTTACCTATTTGCCACCGCCCTGCATCAATAAAGATAATAGACATAGACAGACAGTGTACACGTAAAAATAAATGTTATGGGTTAATGATTCTGTTACAGTAATTTCTTTACAAATCGGTTATAAATATAGATGTCCATTACTAAGAAATTGGCAATACAAATTGTATGTTTGCCAACTGTTTTATTATTATGAGTTGTGTTGCAATATACAAAAGTGTTTCTAAACACAATTCCAGCTACTTTGAGCAATTTATCGATATATCGAATGTTAGTTACCAGACACAGAGGGCTAAAACTTATTTGGTGTAATCCCCAATTATAAATAAATGTTAAAATGTTAAAAATATAATAAGTGTGTTAAAAATATATTTGTTTTTCTGTTTCGATGCTAACGAGATGCTTCGAAATGTGTTAAAGAAATTAAAACAAGTACTTACCTACTTAACCTACCAACCAACTCATTGGTTAAGTAGGTAAGTACTTGTTTTAATTTCTTTAACACATTTCGAAGCATCTCGTTAGCATCGAAACAGAAAAACAAATATATTTTTAACACACTTATTATATTTTTAACATTTTAACATTTATTTATAATTGGGGATTACACCAAATAAGTTTTAGCCCTCTGTGTCTGTTTGATTGATATTGGTGATATAATAATGATTGCTATAATACGTACAAAAACAGTCCAGACTGAATTTGGCTTTAGAACTATTATTGCTAGTAACGCGTCCATTGTTAGTAACTCGTTTTAAATTCAAAATATGAAGCATGTCCAAGTCCGTAGGTATATGAAAATGCAACAGAGTGCACCTGTTCTAATAAAAGAACTTTCATATAGAATCTAAAATAAACCCGGTGCTTCCTTATACCTTTACTAGTTTGGACAGCAATCGCGTGCTTGAAAGTGTAGTAAAATGAAGTTGGCTGTGGCCCAAAATAAGGTACATGTCATTAAATTAAGCGCCCGATATGATATGGTGGAACAAGATTGCCTTTTGCTTTTTTATGACGTAGGTACATGCATGTCCTATGGAAATTTAAATTTCACCCACTCATTTCTTTGAAGCTGGAAGGTACTAAAACTAATATTTATTTATTTATTTGCTTGTAGGAGGATTTACAGTCAAATATAAACAATAGAATAACAAATAGATTTTCCAATGCCATTTACAAATCCCCACATATAAAACTAATCCTCAATAAGATGGCATTAAATAGCTATTTTGTATCGCAAGTGTTTTGAAGTTGGTCACTGTCGTACATACATACTTACATAGTTAAATTATACATTGTACACAGTTTTTCAGCAGCTAAGTTCATTAATGATTTTGTTAAATTCTAGCTTACAAACGGTAAAAAATAGTAATTTACCAAAGGTATGTTACCAACAGTTTCTTTTAAACAGAGATGAATATAATCTCTGAAAATTACAGGTTGTTTTAATGATTGTTTTTTAGTAATTTTAAATTCTTAATTAATTTTGGGCACGGTTAGTAATTTAGTATGAAAATAATTCCGAACACGTCGCGTCGCCACAAGGTTGCAAACAAGTCGAGTAGTGGCTGTATTGTTCAGAATTTTATGTATTGGGACTTAATTATCATTAGAACAACGAGTGTTTGTTGTGTTGTATGTAAGCTAAGTTTGTATGAAACTTTTGGTAAGTAAGTTATGTGCAAAAAATATACCGATACCTTATTTAGAATCTGAAGATACTTAAATAAACTATCGCGACAAAACCAGTCCAAACACAAACACTACCACAAATAGGTACTATCGACAACACTTTCGTTTTACCACTCCCAAGGTTAAAAAAAAACAAAAAACCGACTTCAAAAAACCTACCCCTAAAAAGCAAGAACTAATAATATTCGTAATAACAAAAATACGTCTATTGAAGTCGGGTGGGGCTGGAGTACAGATTCCTTTTTTTATTCTAAAAGCCCCACCCGACTTCAATAGACGTATTTTTGTTATTACGAATAATATTTCTTGCTTTTTAGGGGTAGGTTTTTTGAAGTCGGTTTTTTGTTTTTTTTAAACTGTTTTTTATTTTTTTATTTTTAGTGTACCTTGTAGGTAAGGTATATTATAATATGCAGAAAAATCGGCTCAGCCAAACGTAAGATAATCGCGGAGAAACATACATACAGGTCAAACTGAGAACCTCCTTTTTATGTCGGTTAAAGAACCTTTAAGATATCCCTCTTCCTACAAAAAAATAATTATCTTATTCAGTTCATAAACAAAGAAGTAATACGACCATTATCATCGAGGTAATTCATACTATTTTCGTGCTTTTTCCAAGATTACTTGAAAAGTACTGAACCGATTTCCAAATTTAAAAAAATGGGACCAACTTGGGAGTTTACATATAATGTAATAACGTTTGAATCAATTCAATCGGTCCAGCCGTCTTCGAGTAATCGGTGGACATACACAAAAAAAATATACAGACGAACATAGAACCTCCTCCTTTTTTAGAAGTCGGTTAAAAATCGCTTGCAAGCCGCGCCGTTACCAACATACGTTTATATCGTGCGCACACGATTTTTTCTGCAAAGTGGTAAAGCACGTGAGTTGTCGATCGTACATACAATACATATACATGTAAAAAGGCTAAGTTACGCAGGATTTTCAGTAAAACACTTTTTAGATGACGTTAATTCGAGTTAAATATATCTTTGGAGTAATCGATTAACATAACCAATGGAGAGGAAACATTGATGTTAAGCGATGCGTGAAATCTGTATTGTCGTCGCTACTTTCAGGGGCACCACGGTGGCTTGCGAATATAATGAATATTCGATTATGTCACAATATTCACAGCTCATTGCACTGTATTATTAAGTTGGAAAAGCTGGAAAAATTCCAAATTTAAAAAGCATGGACTAGTAGGTGGCCATTTCGCATAAACATTTGAAGTATTTACTCGTAAAATAATAAAGTTGCCTGCAAAGTACTTAGCTATTTGTATTGTGCGGGAAAACATTTTTACAAACTTTCAGTGTACATGTACATACATATGACAAGTTTATAGTTGTTGTGGTTTCTTATTGTAGAAAATGAAGAATTTTCCTCTTGAGACAAGGCTGAAGGTTTTATTTAACCACCTCTATCTCCTCTATATTTTTTATAATTAAAAACTTGTTAATTCGCTAGTCAATGAATGATAATAGCGACGGCAACTTTTCATACAAACCATGTGAGAGACAAAATAGTTGCGGAGACAAAAGTTGCCCGTGTGCGACGGCGCTTATAATCTATTGTTTCGGAATAATTGACTGTCTAGCAACTAAGTTTTGCTCGGCGCTCCTTGTGTTGACGTCACGATGCCATAACGGTAGCCTACAGATTTCAGTCGTGCCTTATGAAGAAACTTGGAGATATTTTAGGAATTTTATTGCGGAATTAGCATTATAGTGTAATCCTTTTGACATTTTATTTTCCAAACATTCATCAATACACCATTTTTGGTTCACAAGTTGGGAACAGTTAAAATGCAACTTAGTCATATTTCTTGTGTGAAAAGGTGAAACGGTGAACAAACGAATTGAAAAAAAGTAAATACGTATTTACCTAATAATACTTAACTATTTAAAGATATTTTCATAAAAAACTCAAAATTGAACATAAAAAATTTAATAAAGTGCCGTTGGATAAAAAGAAATGGCAGACACACACTTACCTAGCAAAAAGTATCACGGAAAAATTCGGTTGTTTAGCACATTGTTCCAGCTGTCCGCCTCACGTAACGGAGATGATTAAAAAATTATGTCGCCCTGAAATAGACCCGGTGAAAGTAGCGGAGTTTTCTGTTACCCGCCTCGCCTGCCACGCTCCCGGCAGTTTTGGGTCATCCACGTAATAGTTATGCCAGACGCATCAGCCACATGTCTGTGTTTTCGGATTTGCGGAATAGATAAATCTTAAGCCACACATTAATATGTTTCAGAGATGTGTGGAGAGTTTAAATGTATTTTAAATTGCTTAGCTTTTACAATTTTAATAGTTTATCGAAGTTTTAGTAATGTCAGGGCAAAACAATACGAGAAAACGATTTGGATGGTGTTGTAAGTTAAGGAATCCGTTAATGCTCTACTTTAACTGACTTTTGTAACCATATTGGTGCGTAACAGTATTTTGCGTATGTGTTATGTACCGTACTTCTCTTATACAATGATCTGTACTTTAAGTATCGTTGTCCATTAGAAATTGTAATAAGTTTTTGTAGTTCCTTGGAGTTGTCATAAATTCGTAACGAATCAACGTCAAGCTGCCAACCTGAGACGCCTCAGTACGACTGAGCTGGTAAGTATTATGTGTATGTTTTACTCCTGCGGTTTGCTATATCGAAATAATATTAATTTGTTCTATATCTTGACGTACAGTTTTAGGTTAAATGATGATCTGTTTACTCATACCAACTGTCACAGAATGAATAAAAAATGTCTTGTGCGTGACGATTTACTCATTGAAGAATATTGTTAAACCTCATAAGTTTTGTTCATGATATCTAAAATATGAAATAATTAATGTGAGTTTAATAAAAATAAAATGAAAAAATCTTTAGTATCTTAGAGAAATAAGTCTTAATAATAATATTTAATATAATTTATTTATTCAAGAAATTAAAATAACTCATTTTGTTAGTAACAATGTTTCTTATAAACTATGTTAGTATTTATGTTTAAGATTTTTATTGATTATGTTTTTGCCATGCCACTTGATATAGCACAGCAACGATTGATATACGAGCAGTCAAGTCTGCTCGCAATCATGTCCAGGATGCTGTTGGGGCCCCCCGCACCCTGCGCACCAGGGAAGCACATCTTTTGCGCATAGTTGCGTAGAAACAATCAACGCTGGCTTCTGCGAACATCTCGGATGCACTGCAAGAGCGACGCAGCCCCAAAAGCACCATGAAAAACCTTTAAAAACTTCCCTCAGTTTTTTCGATTTGGAAAATATATTTTTTCTACTACTTATTACAATTTTGATTGGTCTTTCACAATTTCTAATAATAAGTAAGTTATCAGAATAATATAAGCTCAAATACTTGGTTTCAAGGAATCTATGTTTACAATGTGTAATCTATGTACGTTACAGCATGTTGTTACAGCATGTGCCTCACACGTTTCCATCTTGCACATGAGACAATCATAGAAACAGCTAAATCTCCTCTGTCACACATACATTATTTATTTATTTGAGTTCATTATCTTTTCGACGCGTACTTTCACGTTCGTAACATTTGGAGATAGGTACCTATTTTAAAACTTATTTTGGCATTCTCATGATCGTGGTTTACAATTTTGCGCTCCAGCGCCAATACGAAGCGCAAAAGATGTTGAATATTTACAATTACGGTAAAAATTGCCGGTCGAGTTTGATTGTTTACTTACATTTTAACTTAGAACCTACCTTTAGGTCAACCAAATATTTTTGAAGAACTAAAATGAGACTGAAATAAACTTCCACGAAATAAAAAATGCGCGATTTTTTTTATTTTTTTTTATAAAGTTATTTGGATATCCGTTTCTTACATTTCCGCGCGTTTCTGACATTTTAAATACTACAAATTCACATACAATTTTTACAACACAAGATTAAGGCGGTTGTATGACCGAAAGTGGCGCCCTCAGAGGTTTTTATTTAATAAGTTATTAATAGAAAAAGATTTTAATAATGTTTATCGTGGAGATTTTAGGGCCCATTGTCTAGTATTTTTAGAAAGTATCACTACATGCCCTCGTAGTCATTCGTAGAAGTAGATAGCAAATGTGTCAAAAACGGCCACTTTTAGCAGTTTTGCTATCTACTTCGAGCAGTGACTACTAACGGTACCGTCTAAAAATACTAGACTGTAGGCCCTAAAATCTCCACGATAAACATTTTCAAAATTGTGTATTAGAATTTATAATATTTGTTATATATGTGTGCGTGCGGCACACGCCCGCCATATTATTTTTTGAATACACGTCAGTACGTTAACAGTAAGCACTGGTTTCACTTGTCTCCGACCCCCGTATTTATCAGTGGCGACGACTACCTACGTTTTTTTAGAAAAATGTCCGGTGCAATATTCGGGATTTTGTCATCGTTTGACCATAATATCCAGTCTTGGGAAACGTACAAGGCTCGGATTTCACAGTGGTTCATCGCGAATGACATAAATCCGACTAAAGATACGACGGGAACAAAGCGACGAGCGATTCTACTCAGCGCACTCAGCGATGGCACGTACAAACTAGCAGCTGACCTCGCTCTGCCAAAACAACTGCAGGACGTGCCATACGAAGATATCCTCGGTTTGCTGGACGAACACTTTACTCCGAAGCGCTGTGGATTCAGCGAGCGGTTCAAGTTTTACGCGGCTACGCAGCAGTCGGGAGAAACATTTAGTCAGTGGGCAGCGCGCCTGCGCGGGTTGTCTGCGCACTGCGATTTCACTAACGTGGGCGAAGCCCTCAGAGACAGATTCGTCATGGGAATGAGTTCTGGGCCAGAGAGAGATAAGCTCTTCGCACAGGACCTTAAGGACCTGACTCTGGCCAAGGCGGTGGAGTTGGCGGAGAGTGTACATTGCGCGCGCGCGGGCGCGGCGGCCGCGCAGCCATCACAGGTACATCACGAACAGCTGTTCAAAATTACACAAGCACGGCAGCGGGCGAACACCGCGGAACGCAGCTTCGCAGGAGATAAAGTGCAGTGTCAAGTGTGCGGTTATTACAACCACAAAACATCTCAGTGTCGTTTTGCGAAATCCAAATGTAAAAGGTGTAAATCGGTCGGTCATTTACGCAGAATGTGTAAAAACGTAAATTTCTTGGAAGCGAGTAACGTGGATGAGGGCGATGACGGTGAGTGTTTTAATATTCGTTCAGTGAAAGGTGAGCCTATGGTCGAAACGATTTCGATTTCGGGAGTTCAACTTAAATTTGAAGTAGACAGCGGTTCAGCCGTTACAGCGATCTCCGAGAGCACATACAAAAAATATTTTACGAATGTGCCATTGTCATTAACGAAAAAACGGTTATTTTCTTACACCGGTGATAATATTCCGTACTTGGGGGTAGTACTCTTACCGGTTACTTACGCGCAGCAAACACATTTACTTAGTGTTTATGTCGTACGGAATGCCGCTGCGGAGATATTAGGCCGCGATTTTATTTCTCTGTTCAAGTTAGAACTCTTACCGGTACGTTATTGTAAACAAATTAACGGAAGTAGCGAAATAGTGTCTAGGCTAGAAAATCAATACCCATCGGTCTTTTCCGATAAATTAGGACTATTTAATAAGTACAAAGTTAGTCTACAATTAAAAGACAACTCGAAACCGGTTTTCATTCGCGCGCGGCCGATAGCATTCGCTTTGCGAGAAAAAGTAGATATGGAAATAGATCGTTTGTTGTCATTAGGCGTGTTAGTGCCGGCGAGTCACGCGCAGTATGCTTCGCCGATTGTACCTGTATTAAAGAAATCGGGATCGATAAGGATTTGCGCCGATTATTCAACAGGTATAAACAAACAGCTGGTTGTCGATCAGTATCCTTTGCCTACGATAACCGAGTTGTTTACGAAATTGCATGGCGGTCAACAATTCACAAAATTAGACTTGTCAAATGCGTACAATCAGTTCGAATTAGATGAGAAGTCATAGGAGTTAACTTGTATCAATACGCACCGTGGAATTTTCAAATATACAAGAATGGTGTTTGGCCTTTGTTCAGCACCAAGTTTATTTCAGCGGGCCATGGAGAGCGTGTTAGCGGGCGTGCCGGGCACGCTGTGTCTGCTCGACGACGTGCTAGTGACGGGCTCAAACACTGAACAGCACTTGTTTAGGCTCAATGAGGTGCTGAAAAGATTACAAGACGCAGGCCTCACACTGCAAAGGGAGAAGTGTGAGTTTTTTAAAGATGAGGTCGATTATCTGGGTTACGTAATTAATAAGGACGGTCTAAACAAATCTCCGCTTAAAGTCAAGGCTATGGTAGAAGCGCGGGTACCTACGAACGTAAATCAGCTGCAATCTTTCTTGGGGTTGGTAAATTATTATAGGAATTTTGTCCCCAACGCGTCTAGCATATTAAATCCACTATATGATTTACTGAAAAAGGGAGTTAAATGGGTTTGGACGGAAGATCATAATAAAGCGTTTGGCGCCATTAAGGAATGTCTGGCTTCGGAACAGGTGTTAGCCCATTTTGACCCGGCCGCACAATTAGTGCTCACTGTAGATGCTGGACCAGCTGGATTAGGGGCGATTTTATCGCAGATCGACGCCGACGGCGAACGTCCGATATCTTTCGCGTCGCGAACTTTAAACGCTGCCGAGAAACGATATTCGCAAATACAGAAGGAAGCGACCGCGATCATATTTGGTGTACGTAGGTACCACCAGTATTTGTACGGCCGAGCCGTTCCGTTCACCCTTCGGACGGATCACAAACCCCTTTTATCGATTTTTGGCCCGTATCGTGGCATACCGGAAGTGTCCGCTAACAGGCTGCAACGATATGCTATGTTTTTAAGCGGTTACAATTTTAACATTGAATACGTTCGGAGCGCTGACAATAGTGCGGATTTTTTATCGCGAGCCAGCCTGCCCGAGCGGGCGGGGGCACGTGCGGCGGAGGGGGGCGCGCTCGGCGCTGACGGCGCACAAGACATACCTGATCGCGCCTCATACATCAATTTCGTCGTCGAAGGTAATTTACCGGTAACACTAAACCAGTTGCGCGAACAAACCCGTAAAGATGCAATTCTACAAAAAGTTATTCATTTCGTCTTAAACGGTTGGCCTTCGAAAATGGTAGACGTGTCCTTAAAACCATTTCATTTATGTAGGTTACAACTTTCTTATGAGGACGGCTGTGTTATGAGGGGCCACAAGGTAGTTATCCCCGCAACCCTTCAAAATATGGTGTTAGCAGTACTTCACCGGTCACATCTAGGTATAGTAAAAACAAAGGCGGAGGTGCGGTCTAGGTTCTGGTTTCCCGGGGTCGACTCGGCACTGGAAAGCATGATAAATTCGTGTGATGTGTGCTTACAGCTGCGCCCGACGCCGGTGCGTGCGCCTCTCGCGCAGTGGCCGTACCCGCCGTACCCTTTCCATAGAGTACATTGCGATTTCCTTGGCCCAATTAACGGGAATACATTTTTAGTTATCGTAGACGCATATACGAAATGGGCGGAAGTGTATTATATGAAAAACGCGTCGACGTCAGCGGCAACAATCGAAAAATTGTGCGATTTTATGTCTAGGTTCGGAATTCCGCATACTTTGGTTAGTGACAATGGCACGGCATTTACTTCGCGTGAGTTTGGGGCTTTTTGTGCACTGAACGGTATTTCGCATGTGACGTCACCGCCATATAATCCTGCTAGCAACGGACAGGCGGAATCCTATGTTAAAATAATTAAGAAGGGCATTAAAGCTAGTTTGCTTAGCGTCAAAGGAGTACAGAATTCGTATAAAAATCTTTTGAAATATTTGTTTGATTATAGGAATTCTGTACATACTACAACTGGAGTTTCGCCTGCCGAGCTAGTATATGGCCGCAAACTTAGGTCACGCTTGGACTTGATTAACCCTCATGTGCCGACGCCCTCATCTCCGTCGCTTGCTAACGTTGTACGTAAATATAATTCATAGTAAATATAATAAATATAATTCACCGCGGCGCCACTTTCGCTCAGGGTACCACCATAAAGAGTTCTGTGTTATTTCGTTTTGTTTTAACATTTTATTATTTCAACTAAGTGTATATATGACTAAAGTTAATTCTATAAGCAATAAGTAAATAAGTGGGTTTCTCGAACATTTTGTTAGCGAGTGTAGGCGTTAAGGATGGTACAGTTAGGCAATTAGTTAAGTGAATGGTTCAATAAGGTGTCCTTCTTGTACCGTCTTTTGTTTCACTGCATTAGAATGAATGCTGCATATCATAAAGAAGTTTGACAAGGCCGCCACCGTAAATAGGGCAAGCGCAGTTATCTTTATTATGATCCATAATTATTACTAGTGATGTTAAAAAAACAATCATAAGTTTAACTAAATCGTAGGTCAGTGACTTTGAGCATCCGAATTTTTTTTTAATATTTTCCCTACTGCTGGGGCACAGGCCTTCGTTATGGGCGGATAAGGAAGATGGGCCAATACCCACCACACGGGCCCAATGCGGATTGGTGGGTGTTAACGACTGCAAAACGGAAAAAAAAAATTTGGTTACCCATCCCATGACATCGCAGGGCCATGAGCTAAATAACAAACATAAACTTATTTATACTAGCGTGGAATATTAAGTTTATAGTTAGTAGTAGTACTTTGATTTTTAATTTTTAATACCAACCTCAGATGAGTTTGGTATTAAAAATTTATTAAAAATGAGTCTATTAAACCATCTAGTTTGACAGATATTGAAAGTGCGTTTATGAATATTAAATATTTTAATTTAAGAGTCTTGATTTGACTTTTAAAGGAATCAAAAGATATTATATTATACATGTTTTGTTGTGCTAACGTGAACGTAAAGTACTACTGCATAAGGTATTTATTTCGTTACCGTTTTGGTAACTTAAATATTTATTTAATCTTCTCCTTCTACAGAGAACGTGATTAATAAATTGACATCCACGTGCTAAACTGACATTGATACTTAGTCAGCACTTATTGTTATGTTTAACTGCAAGATATATCTGACTGATATATAACCCCAATGGATGCAACATTCTTGCAATCATCTCTTAGAAATGTTGTGTACCTAATCTTCGCATCTAATAAACAGTACCATTTGTTGGTATACCGGCTATGACTAACAGTATGAATATTGAACACGTGTTAAAGATAATTTTTATAAAATAAATAATAATAAAAATTGCATGCGAATTTATTTACATAAAGCTGATAAAATATAGAAATACAAAGAGTAAAGACTATCTAAAAGTTTTAGAAGGCGAGAAAAATATCTTGAAGATGATAACATCCTAGTGTTATTGTTTAACTCAAAACATAGGCTGACGTTTTATAAATATCGACCAATACTCTTTCTAGGCACAATAAGGATCTTTCGTGGGAAAAGGATGACTTAACCAATGTTTTTTATACTTCGTTTCCTGAATGTTCAATAGGTCTCGATGTAAAATAATCAAAGAAAAAAGTTTAGAAGAACATTATTACTAGATAGTAACATCAGTAACAGAATTACGAGACGTCAAGTCATCATTAGCAATTATATAAGCTCGGTAAGAAGAGATAGCAGTTACCAGTAGTCGAGTTTAATTGTATGAAAGTGAAACTGGCAGTGGTGAACTCGAGATGATTCCCATCGTTGGGTGTTCTGTGAACGTTGGTGTCCGATTGATTGTGGAGCAATTATAAAGTAGCAAGAACCGTCAGCCAGGAGAACATACTACTGGACGTAGACCAGAGTAATAACGATATTGTACTATAAGCTAGAATCTAGATTATACGGAACAGACGCTTTACTCCTCCAGAAGAAGAAGATTTGAATTTTAAGGACATCAATAAATTAACAATTCAATTACTTCAAAAGCTAGACATTTTAATATCTTACCGTTTACATCAAACTTTGTTCTTATTCGTGGGTAAAAATATCTAATTTCAAACAAGCAAGTAAAATGAGTGGACAAATTATTTTATTAGTTATGCATTAAGACAAACTTTTACCTTCCTCTGCTTTTAATTGATTGCTTTTTGACAATTAGTAACTAGAGTTTACTTTCAAAACCTGTTGATTCAAGGAGTTCAAGAAAAACAAGATCATCATTATTTATGATCACGATCTTCTAACTAAAGCTATGATGCCTTGTAAGGCTCACATCTTGTTTCTTGTCCCTACCGCCATGGAATTCAATTAAGTTATAATTCCTTTTCCTGAGATTTATCATTCAACCATCTTTTTATTTTATTATTCTGCTAAAAATACGTTCTGCTACAAAGTTAATTATTTTTCCGTCATAACTTTTAGCACCGACTGACCTTTGTCCCTATTTACTTAAGTACAGCGCTTCGGGATTACTTCCATCCATTAAATTATGGACATGAGGTCTAAAATAAACTCTATTTTCGTCAGTAAAAGAGGATTCCCTTATACATTCTAAAAAGGTTTTTAAAAGCTTTTATATTTTTCGTAAAAAAGTGTATTGTACTAACAAACTTTACTGACTTCAAAAAAGGGAGGTTCTTCATTTTGTTATAACGGGTATGATGTAATTTAAAACAACATATACCTAGTACCTAGTAAGATTATTTATTTAGTTTTCTCTGTTTTTTTATTGACGTGCGAGTTTGTCAAGTTTTTCGTCATTTTAGCATCCATTTATAGGTGTTCCAGGTTCCAGGACGCTTAAGTAGTTAATGCAGGATAAAAGTAAATTATGAATTAAGAAGTCAAAAATTAAAATACCCGCCTGCATAAAAAGAAAAGTCGACTGAAAGATGGAAACAAGATTAAATAAATATTAAAGGCAACATGTCATAATAACATGCAGTCGGAGGCATGCATAAAGAAAGTGACATTATGAATGATTGAATTATATGCCTCCGACTGCATGTTATTATGATATGCTTGCCTATAATATTTATTTAATCTTGTTTCCATCTTTTCAGTCGACTTGTCTTTTTATGCAGGCGGGTATTTTAATTTTTTTAATATATTTTTTTCGGGGGACTGCGTTGCTCGCGTCCGTAGGATTCTCCACCTTTCCTAGGCCCACCCTACACGTGTCCCCTGGGTGGTGAAAAAAGAGCAACAACGCCGAGCAACAGGCGGCGGTTAAGTAACCTGTCAGTCTGGCTTCCACAAGCCAGGAGGCACTAAATACCCTCCAAAATAGTGGCTGTAGTACCTTGGGAAAGTACTGCAGATTAACTCCCAACCACCTTTAAATATGGAAAAGTCAGATTTGGAATGCGATTTGTCATGCGATCCGGCTAACCCCCGGCGCTCTCTGGTACCCGGGCCAGAGAGTGTGAAATATGTTACCGAAGTCTCCGTAGGAATAGGTGACCAGGTCCCTATGGTAGATAATGCTACTGGAAAACGTAAACTTGTGCAACAAGCTTTTCATCCATCCTTGTTCATCAATAGACCTAGAAGTGCATCACTAGGAAGCAAAATAAATTTGGAATCCAATACCCAAAATACCGAAGACAAATTACAACCGAACCCTCAACAAAAACTGGTGCAACCACCAGAGTGGCAAAGAGTGCCAACCAATAGAAACAAAAAACGAAAAAAGATTTCAGACTCACCATCCCCTGAAAGAATAGAAACTTGTAACAGGTACAGCGCACTGCCAATAGACCAAAATGAAAATTCTCAGCAAAATGAAAAGAAAACAAGTAAGCCCCCACCTATAATCTTATATGGCATCGAAGATGTGAACAAGTTATCAGAACTATTGAGTACTGTTGCGAAAGGAGATCAATACAAATATAAAATAGTAAACAGAAATCAGTTAAGAATTAATTGTTCTGATATAGACACCTACAAATGCATCTTGACAAAGGTACGGGAGAGGGGCTTGATAGGCCACACATTTAACAGAAAAGAAGAAAGATGCTACAGAGTAGTCATTAAAAATCTTCACCACACCACACCTCTTCAAGAGATAAGAGCAGACATTGAACAAACAGGCAATATAGTGTCAGGAGAAATAATCAATGCTAAATTCGGACCTACCAAAAAACCAACTTCCACATTCTTTGTGAATTTACTACCTGGTCCTAATAACAGGGCTGTCAAGGAAATTAAATATATTTACCACCAAGCAGTTATCATAGAAGACCCTAGAAAAAAGAAGACCGTGGTGCAATGCCAGCGGTGCCAGCAATATGGCCATTCAAAAAATTATTGTATGCGCCCATACAGATGCGTCAAATGTGGGCAGTCACATAAGACTTCTGACTGCCAAAAAAAAGACCGCAGCACGCCAGCAACATGTGCACTCTGTAACGGACCTCACCCTGCAAATTATAAGGGATGCGATGTCTACAAAGAGATCTTAGACCGTAGAACTAGAAATCCAGCACTGAGAGAAGCCAAAGCTAAGCCAGGGACAACGATAAACACAAAAAACAGCGATGTCACTAGTAAATCTGAAAAGACGACGAACAACCCTAAGACCTATGCAACTGCTTGTAAAGAAAACTATCAACAAACGGACCATCCACAAGAAAAAGACCAACCTCGCGAAACAATAACCATAGAAGACATTCTGAAAAGACAAACAGATAAGTTTGATATGATATTACAACAAATGAGTACCATGATGGGGCTCTTACTCAAGCTCGTCGAACGTCTTACAAAATGACTATGTTCAAAGTGGCCGCTTGGAACATAAATGGCTTAGCACCGAACAAAGAAGAAGTGGAACTACTCCTAGCAGAGCACAAAATCGATATTCTTCTAATATCAGAAGCACACGGTACAGAAAGCACCCACGTTAAATTTAAAAATCACCAGTGCCATTTAACAAACCATCCAGATGGCACTGCTCATGGCGGATCAGCGGTAATAATCAGAAAAGGGTTGAAATATCACATACTGCCAGAATATAGGTCAGCCCATATTCAAGCCACAACAGTGGCTGTAGAAGATAGCACAGGTTACATTAATTTCTCAGCAATCTACTGTCCCCCGAAACACAAAGTGAACGATGGCATGTTTACGGATTACTTTAACCAGCTTGGAAACCGTTTTGTGGCCGGAGGGGACTGGAACGCGAAACATAAGAGTTGGGGCTCTCGCCTTAATACTACTAGAGGCAGACAACTAAAATGTAGCGTAGACAAAAATAAACTTTTTGCATTATCCACAGGCGAACCTACATACTGGCCAACAGATCCCAACAAAACCCCAGACCTGTTGGACTTCTTTATACTCAAGGGACTCCCAAAACATTACCTCAAATGTGAGTCATGCTTTGATAGCTCTTCCGACCACAGCTCTGTGATATTAACCATCAGCACACTGCTAATTCAATCTGAGACTAAAGAAACGCTCACTACAAAGCATACAGATTGGGATTCATTCAGGGAGTATATCGAAAACAACATAGAGTTAAAAGTGCCTCTCAAAAGTTCAAACGACATAGAGGAAGCAACTATATATATAACACAACTGATACAAAAAGCTTGCTGGATCCATACACCCCCGTCCGAACCGAATAATAGGCACCTAAATCATCCTCTGAGGATTAAAAATGCATTACTGGGTAAACGCAGACTACGTAGAATCTGGCAACAGAGCAGACTACCGGCGGATAAGACTGAATTCAACAAGGCTGCCAACGATCTTAAAGAGCTATTACACGATTGGCACAATAAGACATTAGAAGATCAGTTGCAGTCCTTAACAGCAAATGCGAAAACGGATTACTCTCTTTGGAAATTCACAAAGAACATGGATAGACCCCAAAATGCGAAGCCTCCACTTAGAACACCAAGAGGTTGGGCTCGAACACCACAAGAAAAAGTGGATACATTCGCCGAACATTTAAGGAAAGTATTCACTCCAAATATGCCCACTAACCCGCATAGCGAGGAATTTATTGACAAAACCCTTGATCAAGTCTTTCAAATGTCGCTGCCCCCATGCCCCGTTACTGTGAGAGAGGTATGGCGAACCATCCAAAACTTAAAAGACAAAAAAGCCCCTGGTTATGATCTTCTTACCAAGGAAATATTAAAACAGCTACCAAAAAAGGCCATTGTATTCCTCACGTCACTCTTCAATAGCATACTGAGGGTGCAGTACTTTCCACTCGTATGGAAAGTGTCACAAATTGTTATGATACACAAGGCAGGCAAACCACCAAATGAAGTGACCTCATACAGACCTATAAGCCTTCTTCCAATATTATCAAAAGTGTTTGAGAAGCTACTTAAATACCGTATACTACCTATTCTGAATAGTGCTAAAGTAATTCCAGATCATCAGTTCGGTTTCAGACAAGAGCATTCCACCACTGAACAGGTCCATAGAGTCTATGAGAAGATTAGAAAAAGCTTGGAAGAGAAGCAATATTGCTCATCGGTGTTTTTAGATATCCAACAGGCGTTCGACAAGGTCTGGCACAAAGGGCTCCTGTATAAATTGAAAATCAACCTTCCTCATCAGTACTACTCCCTTCTAAAGTCATATCTTACTGAAAGAATATTTCAAGTCAAAGATGGAGATAATAAATCTAAATTTCACGATATTTTGGCTGGAGTTCCCCAGGGGTCTGTCTTAGGTCCAATCTTGTACACAGTATACACTGCAGACTTACCGCAGATTGATGGTGTCACCACAGCGACTTTTGCTGATGATACTGCGATACTCGCAAGCAACAGCGACCCAGAATTGGCAACAAAAGTGCTTCAGAAGGGTCTGGATAAAATAACATCATGGCTTCAACAATGGCGTATAAAAGCAAGTACGAGCAAATCAGTTCATGTCACCTTTACGCTTCGGAAAGGCAACTGCCCACCTGTTACTCTTGAAAATGCCACTTTACCACACCAAGACCATGTAAGATACCTAGGGCTTCATCTTGATCGCCGCCTGACTTGGTCTCACCATATTAAAACCAAGAGACAAGAGCTTAATATACGATACAAAAACCTTCATTGGATTATGGGACGCAACAGCAAATTAAGTATCGACAACAAACTCCTGATCTATAAGGCTATTCTGAAACCAATATGGCTCTACGGCATTCAACTCTGGGGTAGCGCCTGCAAGACCAGTGTAATTAAAATACAAAGAATGCAAAATTCTATCTTACGAACAATAAGTGGTGTTCCTTGGTTCGTCACTAACGCTGAAATTCACAAAGAGTTGATGATCAGTACCATCCAGGAGGAAATCCAGAAGCACAAAAACAAATACCAGGAGAGACTGGAAAAGCATCCTAATGATCTGGCCGCAGCACTGAAGACGAGATCTTACTCCAAACGCCTAAAAAGAAAAGACATACTATAGTCGAATTGGCTCCAATAGTAATATTTAACTTCGAGTAGATGGCTCGCTGGAGTCACGCTCTGAATGACAATGATCAAACACCAAATCTGATTAAAGTAGAATACTGATTGCAGATAGGATCACAAAAAAAAAAAAAAAAAAAATATATTTTTTTTTATTTATCTCTTTTTAGTTATTATATTTTACGGTCATGATATACCTTTTTGAATTTCTTACAATAAGCCCTTTAATTTGACAGCGGCAGTATTCCAAAAAAAAAAAAATTTTTTTCACTACGTATAATAGCACCGTACAGCCGCCATGTTGGTTTTTTTATAACGCCACCTTCTTAAGAACACTTGGGCTGAAAAGACAAATCTAACGATATCTTAATCATAGAAACCCGTTCAGCCGTTTGAAAGATATGACGTAATAAAGAATATTACATACAAACATACATACATACAAACATACTTACAAGATACGCGCGAAAAACATAACCCGCAGTCGGGTAAAAAAGCCGTAGCACGAATATCTATCGAGAAAAGAAACGCACGTAAAAGTACTCGATAGAGCACTTGTCTTGTCTATTAGAAATTTCATATCGCTTTTCGGCGGTAGATAGCGCTGATCAAATTTCCCATACAAAATTGCTCTATCGAACTTTTCACGCCCATCTTTTTCCTCGATACCTGCCCACCTAGCCAAAGTAACATTTGCATATTTTCGCTATCGCTTCGCTTCGAAACATGTAAGGATTTGACGTTTTAAAATTCGATTGTTAACGAAACTTTAAGTTAATCCCATACATGTTTCGAAAGCAAAACGATAACGAAGATTAGCGAATGTTACTTTGGCTAGGCCCTCAGGTTATCGTATCATCATTACCAGCATCATAATCAATCTGTCACTAATTTTCAAGAAATGCTAAATCGTCATTACATTCTTCAAGTAATGCCTCGCTTGTGTATTGTTTTGTTCCTTTCTCAGAAGTGTACTTTACAAGAAGGCGCGTGCGTCGCAAATTGTCCGTTTATCTTCCGCAGCGGAAGTGGGCGAGCCTTTGTGATAATATTCTATTAAAGTCATACGTTACTTATCTGTTATTGTTCGAAACTATGCCGTGTGTGGCTTATACAATCCTTGGGTTATTACACCTATATTTGGAAATTGAAATAGCAGAAAAGACAGCAAATTCTATAGAATGATAGAAGACTTTTTGATTTATTTGTCACTGAGTCCGGCAATCTTATAAAAACTTGTTTATCAAAAAACAAATATACCTAGATATAATTAGGAAATTATCTAAGCATATATGCCAAGGAACGCATATGCAAAACTAGAGCGTGTTCGAGTGACATGTGTCGACAACGTTCTTGGTTTGCATAACTCATCAATTTAATTGGGAAAAGGTTATAAGACCTTATGTAACACTTACACACGCCATGCATATATCAAAAAACCTATACTTAATACACTAGTTGGCTGGTTACGTAGTGATTTTAGGAAGCTTATTAGTCTTGTCACAAACGTAATATGCTATATTAATCACAAAGATTCGTTGTTGTGTATATTCTTTCGGATGATTTAAAATATAAAAAGCAATAAGTTACTAAACAATTTGTTATATAATTTACTGTGAGCGCATCATTTGATCAGTAGATACAAAATGTCATGGTCACGTCATGCTTTATCTTCCAATATTGGGCATGCATTGGCAGTAAAGCCGGCCTACTCAGAAGTGGCCCTACTATGACTTGTTGCAAACTGTTTTCGCTATCGAAATCTATCGGATAAACTACTCATAGCTAATACGAGCGACAGAGAAAAAACGTTCGGAACGAAACAGTCTGCAACACAACAACTGACAGTAGAGCCTGTGGTAGAGCTATAGATGTGACGATGACTCATTCCATTGTCGATCGTTAATTAATTAAATCTTATTTGACAGCACTATCATTGCGCTTTTGTGATGTTAATGACGTAAAATCAGTTCCGTAAACGCAAACTAAATAATATCTAAAGTGGAGATAGAATGCCACATATAATATTCAAAGAATGCTGTCCAGAGCTACGACCTATCCATGATATTATTTTTAACATTTTTATAGACTTCGCGGCGCTTCTATGAAGAACTAGTTATGTATATCATTAAAATAACGAACATTATGACTTACCATAAATTAATATACCTACGCATGACAAGTGTACTTGTTGTCACAAAATATAAAATGTGATAAAATTCTTTGGTCAAACTTGATGTCTTGTTGGTTAGCAAAATATTATATTTTTTGCTAATGTTGATACTTACAACTAAAAGGTATTAGCTTCCTTTGTCCATGAGTTTGGAGATTTTTTGTCACTTGTAGTCAAGTTAAAAAACAGATAAACTGTGGAGGACAATGTTCGTAATTATTGTGAGAAAAGAATTTACATTATGTTTGGATGTACATTATTCTAAGGCAAAAAAAAATCCACTATAAAATAAAATTATTGAGTGTGTGTAAGTTGAATGACTGTTGTAATGTGTTTTGTGTATTTGATTTCTGTGTTTATTCTGTTCTCAAGTATTGCAATCTTCAGAGAAATATGTCTCCATGTAGGTAGTATTTATGTTAAGATTTTTATTTTTTTATGATAACTACTGGTAGCTATATAGGCAAGCGCTTGCCTGCTATGCTATCACGCCTGATGGTAAGCGATGATGCTCACTACGATGAAATGCGCTTGCCAAGAAGATACCTATTTATTCGTGACTTGAAGGTCCCCAGATTGTACATCTGATTTATTGATTGATTGATTGTACATCGGGAAACGCAGACAATCATGGGTAATGGAACTGGATCTCGTTAATTACTATGCGCATAATCACACCGTAAGCTCGTCTGGCAGCAGGCACTAAATTATTTGTGTCGGTAAACCTGCGCAGCCTTCGCGCTCTATCACCTAGACATTTACGGCTGATTGCTTCATTTTTTAGAAATTCCGAGATAACAAATAATTGAATAAGATTATCGTTATTTTTGATGCAGTTTCACGTTTTTCTTTTGACACGTTACGTAGCAAACAAAGAGTTGTTTCTTTTCTCTATTTTTTTCAACAAAGGCCATGCTTAATTCTGGCAGTCCGATAACATTGTGATATGCTCACCTCCCAGCAGAAATGGCTGGTGTAATAGTTATGCTATACCGCATTGTCTCGCTGGGTGTAGCTCAATTAACATAACACTATAAAGGCGTCATCGTTTACACATTTCTCATGCCTCTAACTTCTACTTTCATTGAACGACAATAGACACTTTTGCTTCAGTATATTACCGATTATGAGAGTAGTGTGTATTCTTTTTTTTTAAACACGAGAAGTCGATGTTTTCTTGCCAATTTAATCTATCTGATCAAAAAATCTTACTGAATCGACCTCAATACCTACCTATGGTAGACAATTTAATTATTTTAATTTTGTCGTCGATTGGTTATTCATTTTCACCCATGTCATTATGATACGTTAAGTCACTTTCTTTCAGTGTTTTTATCTGTATTGCGGATTGTTATTGCAATCATATTTAGCTAATGCACTTACACTTCATTGGTTCAAGCGACATTTCGCACAGTCTGTTTCCTAAGCTACCTCCACTTCCATTGTGTCCGTTCTCACCGGCAAACGTCATCTCGGCATTGGCAAATTGCCGCATTGTTTAGTTTTTACTTGTATTAGCATCCACAATGACATGGTAAGTTACATGCTCACTGGGTGTGAACAATGCTACTGTCGACTTATGGCAGACTTTCTATTTTAAGTTAGCCTCAGATAAGATTTAGAGATACTTAACTTTCAATACTGTAAAATAATAATCGCCAGTTCAACAGTAGCCTTACTAAATTGCCAGAAGTTGTAAGCACAGTTTTTTTTCTAATGTTATTTGAATCCGCACGTGGGGTCCCTCCCCGCAGCGAATGTGTTAATGACCTTGAAGTGTATAAAACTTGTTTCTTACGTTTTTATAGTATTTTTTTTGTAACCACAGAAGGGCACCACTTTCATCCTAGAGTGCAGTACAAAACACAAAAAAACATTTTTTAAACCACTGCTGTAGAATAATATATTATACGTAAATAACAATTATGAGTTTAAATTTTTTCAGAGCATAACCAGTTTAACTACTTAGTAATACTTCACTGTAGTTTTGAAAGTATTATTGTTTGTCATGTTCAGTTACGTCCACGCGGATGAAGTCGCGGGCATCAGCTAGTTTTATCATATACTTACTTACTTACTTATTTTTTTATTTTTTTTATTTGACTTACAAAACTGGTTACAATAAAAAGTATATCTAGGAGAACTTACGAAATTGGAGAAGGCTATATTACTTATAACCTACTAGATGTAAGTACAACATGCGTAATATAAAAACATGTATGTACTTACAACTTATTATATGTACCTGCACTACGAATTTCTACGACGAACATTCAGATGTTCGTCGTAGCAAAACCGAATAACCGTTATCTATATTATATAACAAAATAATATAATTTATTTATTTATCCTGCGTACCTATATCATCCAAAGTTTATCTCGTAAGACTATGGTGTTATGCTGTAGCTGTAGCAATTTGTAAACTTTTAATAAGTTTAATAATTCTATTAAATCTTATGCGTAATACAAAACATAAGACTAGCGGGTAAAATTAACAGGTGTGTGTGCGTGTGCCATTTTGACCCAAATGACTAATCACGATTTAAGTAGTTATTTATTATTCAGGACATATATAAATGCATTTATGAAAGTGGTCCTGACAGTTTCGGCTAAATCCAAATCTAGCTTCGGTGAAAGTTTCGTAGGCTGCTGAATATTGCAGCTTTCACGACTTATATGCTAATAATTTTTATTCTTCAGAGATTAACTTCTTGATTCACGACTAGTTAGCATTCAACGCCTTTTTACGCAATTGTCTAAGATCTGAATTTTATTATAGGTGTAAAGTCTTCATTTAATAAGTGTTTTTTAACCGACATCAATTTTTTATCGTTGTTCGAGCTTAACTTCGATATTTATGGAAAATACTTTTAAAAGTGAACTACCATTATATTCGTATAATTTCTTTGTTTATGAACCGATTTAGATGATACATTTTTGTTGGAAAAGGGATAGGATGCACAGTGCGTCCACTAGCGCCGCCATAAAAAAAAGTATTACAACAGTTGCAATGATTTTTTCTTGATTGACGGTGCTAGTGGAGGCTCAGTGCGCCCTTAACGCTTTTAGAATAAAAAAAAGAAGTTGTTCTCTAGCCCCACCCGACATTGCTAGACTTTTTTTTATTAAAATTGATATGCGTATCCAATGATTTGAATATTATTTCTTTCTTTTTACAGCTACCTGCTACCTATTTAATTTTGAAGCTGTTTTTGTTTTATTTTTACGTTTTTGAAGGAGTTTTTTTTAGCATGATAATATTTATGCCAATCTCAAGGTTGAATCCGAGTGGACGATTCCTCTATTTACCGTCAATAATGATAGATGTCTGAAAAGTTTGACGAAATAATTAATTCTTCTAAATCTATTTAGTTAAACAATAATAGATCGTTAACAAGGTTCTAGAAGGTCGATCGAATGAATTATATGAGCACGGTCGACAGATCCAGTGGATTGGGTATAATAGCGTACCATTAGCTCGGATGGTAGCTGGCAGGCGCAATCTGCTGCAAGGTCATGGTCGACAATAGCATCGAGGGTAAATCGCATTACCTATCTGCGCTTTAAATCAATGCCATTATGACAAAATCGGTTGATTACGATGACGGTAGAAGATTTTTCTGGAATGTAATTGATATACTCTGCCTATTTTTCTAGTATTTCTCTAAGAATATTTTAAGTAATTTATCATGTAGGTATTGTTTTTTCTTGTAAAGTTTATTTTTGATAAAACTCTAGTGACCAAATACAATAGAATGATTGATTTTGTTCAATGGCCCTAACTAGTAAATTACCTAGAATGTCCAGCCCCCCTAGCCAAAGTAACATTTGCAAATTTTCGTTATCGTTTCGCTTCGAAAACGTTTTAAATTTCGATAGTTAACGAAACCTTATGTCAATCCCATACATGTTTCGAAAGCGAAGCGATAACGAAGATTTGCAAATGTTACTTTGGCTAGGCCCTCTGATATAACTTATTTGTAACAAACATTCCAGAACCAATTTAGGCCATTTTCTCCTTTTTAACCGACTTCCAAAAAGGAGGAGGTTCTATGTTCGTCTGTATATTTGTTTTTTTTTGTGTATGTCCACCGATTACTCGAAGACGGCTGGACCGATTGAAATGATTCAAACGTTATTACATTAGGTACACTCCCAAGTTGGTCCCATTTTTTAAAATTTAGAAATCGGTTCAGTACTTTTCAAGTAATTTTGAAAAAAGCACGAAAATAGTATGATTTTGTGTGAATTACCTCGATTATTGGTCGTATTACTTCTTTGTTTATGAACTGAATAAGTAATAATTTTTTTGTTGGAAGAGGGATATCTTAAGTGTAGTTTTTTAACCGACTAAAAAGGAGGTTTTCAGTTTGACCCGTATTTAAGTATGTTTCTCCGCGATTATCTTACGTTTGGCTGAGCCGATTTACTGTACCTACACTAAAAATAAAAAAATAAAAAATTGTTTAAAAAAAAACAAAAAACGGACTTCAAAAAACCTACCTCTAAAAAGCAAGAAATAATATTCGTAATAATAAAAATACGTTTATTGAAGTCGGATGGGGCTTTTAGAATAAAAAAAAAGGAATTTGTACTCCAGCCCCACCCGACTTCAATAGACGTATTTTTATTATTACGAATATTATTTCTTGCTTTTTAGAGGTAGGTTTTTTGAAGTCGGTTCTTTGTTTTAATGGAATGTTTTCCCAATATAATTTGTTGACTAAGTCCACTAATGTTTATATTTATTTGGGATATTTTTTTCACTCCTCTTGCTCAAAAAGTCCGTCATTGTAACGTACAAGAGCCGAGATAAAATGGCAAAATAACCCCTAGGGGATAAAGTTTTTTCTTTTTTAATGTTTGTCTATTACCAATGAGCCTACTAAAACCAAAAAGTCTTTATTCATAATCACGAATAAAAACTCGCTCGACTTAATACTGTTTCTCATTCTTATTTTTGAAAATGGAACTAAACTTCGGTGAAATCATAGACTTATTTATACCTACTCTGTGCACAGAGTGAATCGTAGAATGCGTGTTTGTGTTGCTTTGCTGCTACAGCAGATATTAAAAAGGTACCATGGCGCGAAATCTTTAGAATTTTTCTATAATTACAATCTGATTGAATTGTGTGACTGTAATAGGAAAGAAATACTTTTAATCTTTTGCCGTCAAGCACAAATCATTTATTTAAATATTGTACAAAAGTTTATGATGTTGGCGGATAGAAAAACGAGTGGATTCGTTTACGGAAGTAGGTAGGTATAAACTATTTAATATTATATTTTATTTTCTCGCAATCGTAGTGAAAAGTAAAGTGTAACACACGACCCATTGTAACTCGGTTTCTATTTATTCCCTCGCTAAAGCTCGGGAATAAAACTACCTCGTATGCAATGGGTCATTTTAGCGTCTTGTATAACAATCTACTATTATTGGGTGACTGGAAATAATAAAGGAGACTGTTAATGGGTTTATTTTGATAGTCTATATGTCTGGGTTCCACAGCGCCGCTGCTACGTACTTTGTGGTTCTGAAGTTTCTTTAAATTCTTTATCGTATAAGTTTTAATTTATCTTTAATTTTATTTTCATTGTTGCTGTTTTCTTCTGAACATGTAGTTGTAACCAATACTAAAGTTTGCACTAAGCACTGTGCAGCCAATTATGTTTTTATCAAGATTCGGTTGGCACAACTTAACTAAATTGACAATAGTAAACTTAATTTTAGCATTCTTTTTGATAAAGAAAGAAAAAGATGGAAAACTAAATTTAGTTTAATCCTGTCAATTTAGTAAGTCATTTCCAACCGATTGAATGTCAGTGTAAACTTTGATTGTGATCTGATAAATATATAAACATGAATCGAACCCAGGACTTTTGAGATATATTATGGAGACTGATACAGCAACTTTTTCACTCGACACAAAACACTGCAAAGCTTGTATAATCTATACCTAATTATGCATTTAACTATTGACTCTCCTATGGAAAAATATTTGCACCTGCAACCGAGGTTTTCTAAGGCATTACTTACATCAACAACAAAGTGTTTATTAGACTTTTTAAATATATGAATTTTATTATAAAATGTACGACAGACAGTAGTGATAAGTTGCTCATGAATTCTGTGATAAATGTATTGACATTGCTATTTCAATTAAGATAATTAAGGAATGTCTAGACTGTTCTGATGTTTAATAACTTTGATATTTTATAGTTGTGAGTTCAAAATACTATGGATAGGTGAAAATTGAATGTAACTCTAAACTACAAGTGTCAACACGAACAAAGCATGCGTCCTTCTTATTGTTTCACATTTACCTACTTGAATTATTTTGTATGACTTCAAACTTCGCTTCGGTTACATTGTTTCAACGCCATACGTTGACCCACTTATTATGCAGATTCCATTAGAGTTACTAGTGACACCTAGGGAAACAAACGATTGCTCATTACTCATTTATGTTTTTCATGAAAAAAGACCAACAAATAGTTACCTAGTTACCTACCCTGTTATACCTACCTGTTATAAAATCAAAAGGTTTTTGGCATAAGATATTCGGAGATTCGGACCACCCAGCTCCGCATTTTTCCGTAGCTCTTTCTCTTTCTGCCGCGCAGATCGTTTGCTGAAGCGAGAATACCGATCGGCTACGACCGGCTGGCCGATGCCGAAGCACGTGGAAGCGACCGATTTGTTTCCTCGCTCTAGTGAACTATGTGTACATCTAACATTTTAAAAAGAAAGGCAGCAAACAAGACAGCATCAGTTAACTAACTTTTGGAAAATCTTTAGATCACGGTTTAAAATAAATTAGAAAGAGTCTAAATGTTCATTTTAAATGAACATAAAGCTGAAAATAGTATTTTTTGCTCGTAAAAAAGATAAGTACTAAAATAAATAGGTGTGAAAATAGACAGGTATTTTTATTACGTGTTCAGTGTTTGTTTTGTTTACTCACATAGTATTTTGGTTGCAAGGTTGCATCCGACTCTTTTGCAACTGTACGTGATTTCTAGGTGGAAAGTTCAATGAAATTAACAGATTGTACTTGAGTTGCATGTTATGGTAGGTACACATTGATTTTGTTGTAGATATTACATTTTTGTGTTTTCGCGTAGGTTGATGTTTATCATTACAAGGTCTAGGTCTTATTAGTTAGTCATTCAATTTACAATAATACTTAGGTATACTTACCAAATTTTTTTCAACTTTTAAATATCATAATATTAAAAGTCAGAAAATGCTGTTTTTAATACTTTCTATGTATTTGAACCCGTGAGTGCTAATTACAATGAAAATTCAACAAGTAAATGAAAAATGCAAGTAAAATGATTTCTGTTTTTTTTATCTTTTTATGTACCCAGTACAAATATTTTATACATAAAAGTCCATAAGACTAAGTCAGTTGCGATCCTTTAGAAGACAGATGGTTGAATGTATTCGTAAAATAATTCTTTTTGAGTCAGTGTAAGTAAGTATTCACATTTTCGTCATGCTCTAAATTTCACAATCGAGGTCAATACCGGTGTCGGCGATTACACCAAACTGAGGATGTAACTCCACGTAATTTATAAACAAAACAAATGCCGATCGAAGGAAAGAAACAACCTAAAGTTTATCACTTTATTTCCTTCGATCGTTCCTAATTTTTTAATTCATATGACATCATTTGTATAGCCTGAAAACAAAGAATAATGTACCGCATTTGCAATAACTACGAGCTTCATTTTGGTACCGCACGAAATGCTATCGAGAAAACAAACGTGCAAAAAAGTACTCGATATAGAAATTCTTTATGGAAAATCTCATTTCGCTTTTCGACGGTAGAGTGCTCTCTACTAAATCATTCATTCATTCATTCAATGTTTTTCAGGCCATGTTTACGACCAATTTATGTATAAAACTTTCTTCACATGTTGTTTGACCGAAATCACATACTACTACAATGATTAAATAGTATAATTAATTTTCATTATACTCCTACATAGCCGTCGTAAAATTAGTCCGACGTTTTATATGCAAATATTCGTAGCCTTATATATGTCTTTCAATTGAACGAAAAGTGGTACAAGATTTAACATATCAACAAGATATATTATGTAACCAAGAATTTTGGCTGATCAATAGGGTGAATTGTAAAATTCAATTACCTAAAATGAACTCTTGTTGTGGTTAAAAATTTATTAAATACAGTTTAAATATTACATGAAATCGAAGTTGAGATTAATTAAATTACCTATTAAAGAATTAATATCATATATTTGCTATCTCTATCAAAGTAACAAGCAGGACTTTTTATAATTCAAGCCTAATAAGTAGTGTAGATTGATCATTTACCAAATAGGATTATTAATTATAACATTTTCAATGGCTGCAATGGCCTCAATAACTATAAAAGTGGAGTAGAAAAAATGCGAATAGACATGTTTGCAAGAAGTGAACCTTGGAAAATGATTTTTAAATGATTTAGCAATAGGTATCTGTGGCCTTCGTCTTTCGTAAACGGCAATACATCTTTTGAATAACACTAGAACTACTAAATATGTAACTGTGCTGTGTTAATAGTATGATACCTTAATTAATTGTTTAGATATTAGCTTCAAAACTAATGGACCTATTTTGAGGCGGTTTTTAAAATTGCTTTTTTTTCTAAAACATGTTTTCCAAGTTTTAATGCACTAAATGAGTTTTTATAATTGAATTGATATTGATAAACTACTTACCTTTAATGTTTGCATAGACAAGGTTCTACGCCGCTAAATTACCGCCGTAATATGACGGCACCGTCATCCTAGGAAACCCTAGCTTAAGCACAGGGTCAGATGTACATTATCTTTTCAATAGTATGCGTTTGCTATAAAAATGGCTTGATAATATTGCTTCAGTTAAAAGGAAAACAAGTTTAATGTAAGAATTTGCACTGCGATAAAAGAAGTGGATAGTATATAAATATTGTCGAGCTTGTTCACATTAAAGTGAAATTCGTGTACTGGACTTTAAAAATAAATTATTTCGTAACATCGATAAGTAAGAACGATCGATCACCATACAAGCACTTTTAATCAAGAGCGTAATGACCCAATTACGTAATTTATTACGCACTTGTTTAAAACCGCCATTCTTAAGTTCTGCGAACAGCTGTGCCTAGTGATCACACTAACACAACATTCTTGTGTTGTTAGTAGTTTTACTACTTGTGCTACTTACACTACACACATGTGCATGGGTTAGGTTAGGGTTTTTATGTGCAAACGTGTGTAATTAGAAATACAGTAGGTTTTATATAAGTACTACCTTCCTGATGAATTAGTCAATTAGTGACTATTATATTACTATACCAGTGTGTCTAAAAACAAAGAATAATCATGATTAAAATTAATAACAATCAAATGTTTTAGATTTTAAAGTCTGGTTTTTGTACCATGCACGACGAGAAATCACATGGTGACCTGAAATGCCGAAGTATTTTTAAATGTAACAGGCACCGTTATCTCACAGGTTATTTACGTAACTAATTGATTATATCACAAAGTGAGGAACGATTTAAATATTACATTATTATATTGAATGCGAATGAAAATTACTAAACTATATTTTGTAATAAAGTTTTCAATTTAAATTTAATTGGGAAATTAACAGACAAATAATTATTTGATATGAAACTTTTAGAATGAAACCGTAGGCGTTCTCGAATTCAAGGGAACGGAATTTGTCAACACATGAATTCAGATTGATATAATTTGATTGAAGAGTAAGGGGGCAGGCCTTGATAGTTGACCAACTGCAACGTTTAAGATCGTTGGCCCCAAATGTGGGGCAGAATGTAAATCGATCGCGCGTAACATGCGCGTAGGCACTCGTTGTTTCTGCCCACGTATCGATGGCCACTTACCGTTGCTTTGTGCGAATTAGATAAGGATTGTTTTGAAAACCATTGGGAAAGTTAGCACTCTAACCACTGAATAATTAAATGGGTAGTTCTTCGGAAAAGTGTTCTCCGTGTAATTTCCACAGCATTTTTGAAATCACTAAATTAAAGTGAATTACACAAAAAAATTGAAAGCTTATACAAATTCAAACATTATATCAAAATTCGCCACGTAACGAATGCATACTTTTGCTAAAAAAAAATATAGAAAATTTGCGATCCATGGAAATTACAGTAAAGACCACGGAAATTACCCAGCAGATAAAATTTTGCTCAACATCATGTCAGATATGAAATTAAAGCTCAAATAAAAGTTAGTTGGGGTAGTATTAAGAACTACATTTTATTATAATTATATTTAGCAAAAATAGTAGATTAATAAAAAAAAACTTACAAAGGAACTCAATGTAAAAACATGAAGGTAATAAATAATAATGTTATTAATTAATAAATTTCTTTTAGAGTATATTATTGATTGCATATTATGGATGAGCATCATAATAATAAAAATAACAAATATTTGGTAAAAAGTATCAACAATCTGTACGACCTAGGTCAATACTCGTTTACTAAAGACTAGTTTTCACTAATTATGTATGGTCTTCAAACAATAACGCTGACTAAGTTTACCAACCTGCTCTGTATAACGATACAAGTTCTAATGCAGATCAGTTGGACTGCAAGTCCCGGGCACAGACTCCTAGCCCGGCAGAAGTACATACCTACTTCCCTTTTCGCTGAATATACGACGTGACCTGCCTTCCTCAACAATGGTGACCTGACCACCGACACTGGACAGCAGCAAGGTATACCACCCCTCATGAGTGAAGATTGGAGTTAGCTTTCTAGGTCTGCAATCAAATGCAACTAAGCCCTGCAGCAGCAACTCGGCAACTGGCGGACGACGGTAACACGGCAGCCCACAGCCAGGTGATAATGCGACCTACACCGGTGTGGCAGTTCTGCATACGAAGCCATACCGCCCATAGAGTAGAGTAACCACCATATCACATATCGTCATATCGGGAGACTCCAGAGTGTAACTGACCTATGTACGAGTATTTCAATCAAAAGCAAAGCCACTTGCTTTGCTTTTGATTTTCTTTTTTGAGTAACGAAGAAATTAATACAGGATCGACGAAAGCCAAGCTCACCCGACACTTTACTAAAGATATTCAGGACGCCAGCCTGAGAATAGTATGGCTCTCAAACAGCTAAAAAACAACAAGGTGGCGGGTGACGATGGAATCACTAGAGAACTTCTGAGAGCTGACGGAAAGTCGATACTCAGAGTTTTCTAGAAGCTTTAGGAACAGTGTACTCAAATTATCCAGACTATTAATTATACCTAGGACAGACAGTCCTAGTAAAGTGAGTCCAATTTCGAGGAAGAGATCTCTCGTCAGATCCAACTCAAAGCTTCGAAAATTGTTTGCGTCCAACTTACTTCAGTGTCTCAAAACGACAGTGTGTGTGTTGTTGCCAACTTGCCTTGTTTGGCGACAGAAATGAAGAGATCCGTAGAAGAACTTAAGTAACCGACATCACTTGAAGAATTATACAGCTGAAGAGTAACCGACATCACTTCAAGGATTGCACAGCTGAAGTGGCAGTGGGCGGACATAGCGAGACAAACCGGTGGCTCTGGAATAGTGATCACGCACCGGATGCCCCCACCCCCTGACAAAGTAGTCCGACGATCTGGTGAAGGTCGGCGGAAGCTGCTGGATGTGGGCAGGACAGGGCCAATCGTTGTGGAGAACCTTGGGGAAGGCCTACACCCAACAGTAAGTGTTGAGCGGCTGATATAATAAACCAAAAATAAAACAAAGTAATTTCCATGGGCTTTATGTAATTTCCATGGCGTTTTATACATGGAAATTACGCCATGGAAATTACCAAAAAGCATTAATTTTGAAATTTATCGGCATTGAAAAGATATAACCTGCTACTTTGTTACTGGTTAAGTACATTTGGAAGTAAGGTATTACACCTCAGAACCCGTTTACAAAAAATAGCACAATTATATTGCAAAAATGTGACATGGAAATACATTAGAAATGAGAACCAAATTTTTTAAAATCGTAGAACTTAGTCTAGCACCAAAAGCGTGGGAAACAGCAACACAGCCATCTTACCTGTCAGTAGCGGTGTAACTGTCGATTCGAAAACATCAATCACTATTTGTCTGTGCCTAGCCAGTCCAGAACAATGGCCTTCGCAAGAGGGTGCAGTGAAAAAGTAGCTAGGCGTGTGACATACTTACTTAGGTCCATAAAATCAAAAGTTTCCCTCCGATAGGATTTAAAATTTGATCAGTATATAACGTGATATGTCTATTTTAAATGTGTGTACAAAACAGATTAAAAACGTGGGTAATTTCAAAAATATCCGCGATTTCTCATAAGCCGGCGCCCGTGTGACACGTAAAAACGTGCAAAATTTACCGGATTTGAGGTGTTGAGGGTGAGTTACTCCGATCTACGTAGTTTTTAACCGGTGAGATCTATATGACACGATGCTTAATGAAATGTAGAAACGATATAATGATAGTTTTAATCATAATTATTTGTTTTTATAGGAGATATGAGTCTGTGACACTCAAAAATTACTCTCCCAAGAACTACCCAAATAAAGCTAGCATAATAAGACAAAAAAATCAACTCCTAATTTAATTCTACACTAACAGTAAAATCTCAATGTCATTGGTTGGTAATTATGTGATAGGAGAAAATTAAAAAAATAAAATATAGTTTTGTAAAACAAAATGCAATGAAAAGTAAGGCAAAATAGGGAGATATGTTTAACTTATCTTTCCGTAAATAATTAGAGTAACGAAATTTTTTATCACAGCTATACTAAGCTTTTAGCATATTCTACTATGGACCATAGTGTATGGTATGGTACTAAGAAGAATTTTAAAAGACTATCTTCTTATCAAACAAGTCTCGGGAAGATTAATTGATGGAAGCTTAAAATTTTGCATTGATCTGATGGATAGTTCTAGGTAGTACTTCTAGTTACTTATACTCCGACACGTAATTTATTACTACTACTTTTACTTTGTCCTAAAGTGGTCACACTAGAGCTGTCAAAAACTGCATCGAATTACGTGTCGGAGTATAGTGAGCGAATACTTACCTAAACCTAGTACTAAATATTATCTATTTTTTGCCTAAACGAAGAGCTGAGCTAGTGCAACTAATTGGTATCTTTCAGACTAGAGTATTTGTGTCACCAATACCATCTTGTTATATTACTGAAATATGAAGATCTAGTGGCGTTATTTGTCTTTTATAGTACCATGCACTTCTGCAGTCGGTTATTGACAGAGTAATAGATTACACAATACCAATTAGATCATAATTATAACGTTATTTTTGTAATAAGATTATTGACCATAAAAATCGCTGTACACCTGTGACTGTGAGAGGTCTATAGTTTGCAAATGAAAAAACTGAACGCATAATAAATGTAATAGGTAAACATTTAATTATTACTTTTATTCTATTACGTAACGCATAATTATTAAATTTAATTGGCATAATATTACTTCCTTTCTCGTCAATGTTGACGTTCAATGTTAGTAATTTTTTAAGTGAATGTCTTTTTTACAAGAATACTGGCGATTATACGGTCTTTGTTACTTTTCATCTACATTTAAAAGGTAGAATTGCATTTTTTAATGAGAGAAAGGTATAATCTGATTGAATACATTGAAACATTCGACTGAACAAACTAGTTTTACAACTTACTGTAGCTGAATGTTTAATACAGAAACCCAATATAAGACTCGACTCAATTTCATATGTTACGTTTTCCTAAACTACATACTCACGTTGTTCATGAAATCTTAAACTAAATATACATAGATAGTTTATATGGATTATTTGACAACTTTAATTTGATTTTGAATGCCTGGGTAGATCTTCTAGAAACTCTAAATAAAGATATTTAGAGTTTCTAGAAGATCTACCCAGGCATTCCCAAACTGTTTTGGGTAAAAGAGACGGTCCAAAAATGTATGGAGCCTGGGCCAGGTCTATGTACGGCATAGAAAAATGAAGGAAATGAAATTTTATGTCGATTCAGACTATTCAATTTTCATGATTTAGCTTTACAGTGATAAACCTAGTGGTATCTATCTACCCAAATGCGACATACCTAACCTATAAGTACTTACGTATAAGTAGTGCGTGGAAAATCTCAACATAATTCATCGATAAGCCAAAAAATTACTAGCAAATTTTAAATATTTCAATTTTTCTGAGAATCCTTATATTTTTTCCTGTTTTTTGGTGTGCCGTACATATACCTGGCCCTGATTGGACCTTCTCCTTTAGGAAAAGGGGTCTTTTCCTAAATGTACTGATACCTCAGACCTCCATAGCCAAATTACTTTAAAAATCGTATCAAATATCAAGTGTTATTAATAAATATTATTATAATTACTAATTCGTTTATTTCGACCTCTAGGAAACCGATTTCGACTCCAAAGGGTTGATATCGACCACTTTGGGAATCCCTAATCTTCAGTATGCCGAAAAAATATCTTTACTAACTTTGTTTAACTTTCTTTTCTCATTATAAGTTTTTTTACAAGTACAACTTTTAAAACATAACTTTTTTACAAGTTACTACAAGTAATGGATTATTTTTAGATGACACAATTGAAATGCTAGCTTTTCTTAATATAAGTGGTATTCCGTAAATCACGAACTTTACAAAGTGCCGAATATAGAAGGTCCCAAATAAAACAGAACCTTAAGTACACCGAATTAATTTTGTAACTTACCGAAAGTGATTGTGCAATGCGGAAACTGTATCGATATTCAAAATATATAAATTTTACGATACGCTTGATACGTCCCAGCGATTTGGTCAATTTCGATCACGCGAGCCGCCATCAGTTACCGCAAGATTTGACCGTTACACATGGTACTATCGGATCGATGGATCACGCAACATTTTTTCCAAAGAAAAAAAGAAAACTAAAACAGGTTGAATATATCCGAGTGCTCGAATCGGTTCCGATTCCGCAGTTTTGTTTCGCTTCCTATCGGTAAATAGTGAAGAATTCGTTAAAATATTGCTAGTATTCATTGATTGTTTGTTTTTGTTACAGGTAATTAATCAATACTGCGCATAAAAACAAGGCATCTGAGGTATGCGCGCACGCATAGATTCGGACATCATTAGACGCATCAATGACTTATATAATATATTGGGCTATTATGTTAGATTTTTGATCATAAATAGTGTACGTACATGGACCATTAAATATTGTAGGACAGATATACGAAAATACCTGGAAGTGTGTCCTGTCTTGGTGACCAACGCACAAGACAGGGCACGCTTAATAGGGATAATTTATATTAAACATTAAGATAAGATTAAGGGCATTTATCACATGTTCTCATTAAGTTCCGTTTATCTTATTTATCAGATGTTTTCATAGAAATGCAATTTCTTTTATATAAAAAAGGATATATATAAGTACTGCTGAAGATATGAAACTTTGGCAACCGCGGATAAGGGTAAGTATTAATTATAACTTTAGATGAATAATATGTGCAGATTAAAATAATAAAAATGTTTATTTATTTTCTCTCACAATGCACATTTTAAATATACTTAGTGTAAAATAAAGAGGTATTCGAATTTAAAGATCGATTTCTCATGAACCCTCAAGATTAATACTTACAGTTATTTGTGTCGTCGCCATGTTATGTGAACATGGTATTGAATTACCAGCTCTATTATTTACATTAATCTTTGAAGAACCAATTGAGAAGCATTTAAAAAAATCCCGTGGGTCCTCTTGCGTAGGTAAGCCTCAAAAATTATATTATTTAGATAAACTCACTATCAATCGTAATTAGATTGTAAGGATTTTCTAAGAGCCCGCTACCTGAATCATAACGTCTACCTGAAGTCGAGGTCAGAAAAAATGCACTGAAGCCTAAAGAGCGAGAAAGGTTGAGGATAACGCAGTGACACAGATTACGTACGAGCGCTATGACGTTATTTGTTTATACATATTATGTACATATATTAATAAACAAGTTAATTTTAATACGAAAGCAACCTCAAGTTAGAACGGAGGTTTCATCAATACGATTCTATACGATTCTCCATCGAAGGACATGCAATTTTTGCTCGCAATTTTGTAAATGGTTTTCATAGCTAGGTACGGGATATTTTGTTTCTATGAGAGGGGGGGGGCCTTTTAATGATTTGAGATAAGTATCATATACCTACTTCCCTTTAATTGACTAAAGTTCATGCTACTTTTCTTAACATTACTTAAAAATGTAATGAGTTAATTTGAGTTAACCCATTTCTAAAACAGTAAGCGAAATCTTTGCTAAGTTTCTTTTTTTTACGTCACTAATATTTGCAACCAATTAATTTCTTAGAAAACAACTTTAAAAGGAACCGTTGAACTGGTTTTAGAGATGATCAAATCGAGGACAGCTCAAACATGCAAAGTTATTTTCAATTTATAGTTTAACGATTTTAGAATTTTAAAACTTGGCAAGTTCAATGTCAGAATGTTGGAAATCTAAAACTTGATTTTATACAATCAGTTATTCTTTTTGCGTTATCATGTTACTTACTCACTTTGGATTTTTCAGGAATCCACCTAAATGTTTTCACTTTTTTCTCTTTTTTTCTTAATTCTTACAGTATTCGAAGTCACTAGATTGTAATTCAGTTACTTTTATAAAAGAGATAAAGGACAACTACCAAGAGAGGTCCTGATTTTAATACCAATAGTCGTTTCAATAGGCCAATTGAAGGTTACCTTTCATATTTAGTAACAGGCGCCTTTGCCCCGTCACGATTCGTGAATTTCGTGGTAACTGGTGTACCTATATAATATGTAGCGGCAACAATATCCGCATCCGATCGATTATCGCAATAAAAAGCGATTGTCATTTGCTATTTTTAGCCAATCCCTATATTTTTGTTGTAGGTACTGTATAGCTACCTTTTTGATTTTTGCCATCATGGTTTGCTTGTGTTTGTATTTTGTATGGTGCATTGTCCAAGTCCTTCGTTATGTTTAGGTAAAGACTCCAATCTGGGATGATATAGGTGGTACTCTGATGCTTTGCTAAACTACGGCGGTATTTTTATGAATTTAATGTTATAGTTCTATACTTTTTCATGAGTGATTATCAAACGTTTAATCGCAATCCAATAGTAATTGTACAACAACTTACTAGTCACATTGCTATAATTGCCTACTAACTATCAATACCTATAATACATTGTAATTCAAAAACATAAGCTAAAACAATGATCTTTGTTAAACAATACCTTTAACTATCTCAAAACAATCAGTCAATTGACAAGCTAAATTCATTCTAAATTTAATATTAACTAGCTTTCCGCCCGCAGCGTCGCCCGCGTGGACTATTAGGGTATATATTAGGGTATATTAAGGTTATAACGGGTGTAACAAGATACTCAACGAAGCCGAAGTCCACGCATTCCACCCATCATAAGGATCATTTTTGTTCTTTTGACTATACCACACATAACCCTATGGTTGACTGGTAGAGAATGCCTAAGGCATTAAGTCCGCCATTGTACAAATTGTGCATTAAGAATTAAATAAATAAATAAATATACCTGGGAAACCAATAACTACACCCGGTATTATAGTGCGGGCGGAGACCCGTGTCCAGTATTGGTATAAAAAGTAGCGTGTCTTTCCCCAAAGTCCCATCTATATCCGTACCAAATTTCGTCAAAATCGGTCTAGCGATCTATGAGTTACTTTCGCATTTATAATATTAGTATGGATATCTTGTATATTACGTTGTATGTACAACTCAACATAACTTACAAGTTATTCATTTCCACAGGACACTTCTCAGTTCTCCGTTCCTAATGTATGACTCACATAACAGTTAATATTATAGAGTTACTTTCGCATTTATAATATTAGTATGGATATCTTGTATATTACGTTGTATGTACAACTCAACATAACTTACAAGTTATTCATTTCCACAGGACACTTCTCAGTTCTCCGTTCCTAATGTATGACTCACATAACAGTTAATATTATAGATTTCTTGGTAATGTTTATTCGTATTTATTGATAAAGTATTCGTCATTAGTCATAGTAGCTCTTAGAGTAAGACGCGCTTACGAAGCCGCGATGCTCGAAATAGTAGCTCTAGTAGTCGATCTTAGCTTTTTGACAGAATTGAGTAGGTCAATATTTGTTTTAGAAAAATTGTCCCTTGCTCGCCGTTTACCTTAGTATTATTGCTTTCTTGGCACCAATTAGTAATGTCGAATACCTACTATAATAAAATTGAAAGTTTTAGAAAAGTTAAGAGTAGGTAATGCTTTTTTATAATTTACTGCGACTGGATGGAATAAAATATGTGTTAAATTATGTAAAAGGGAACACACAAAATATCCTGAATTGCATTTTTCACATTTGTGTAGTATACCCGTGTGTGAAATAGTATCGTTAAATTATAGAACCCACTAATATAGTTCTATTCTCTTTTTGCGGTATTGCCACAGTACATATAATGTACTGTGGTATTGCTTTGAGTTTTAGTTACCTATATTATGATGGATGTCACATGAGTACTCATTGATTTTGTGCTTAAAAACTAAAAACCTTCTTCTGTTTTGTTCTATTTAATTTCAAAATCTATACTACGGCATAAAGAATTGAAACCTCTAGTTCCTCATTGCTTTCTAGTTTTATTAGGGCTGGGGACAATAGCATTCAGTCTATACATAATTATCTATGGATCGTCAAGCCATACTTAAGCTTAGCACGAAAGCGTAATGCAAGTTTAGCCATTTGGGTTGCGGGCGAAAGTGAATTTGACGACAAAGGTCGGAAGTGATTTTCTACGACGGCGACGACCCTTGACGGAAAATTTTGCAATCAACGGTTTCTAATTTCTGTAACAATTTAAAGTCGTGCGGTTTTTTAAATCAATACATACAAAATTGTGTTTTTGCTAAATTAATTTAATTCAATCCGTTTTCAATCGTTTTTAGGGTGGTAGGTATATTATGTGAAAGATAGCTTTGGTAAAATTAATTAAATTAATGGTAATAAGAGAAAAAGTTAGACCACAACAAAAATCTTGTGTGGTTAGACGTTAGAATAATAACACATAGAAGCCGAGTCCTTATTATGTAAAGTGAGTTTTCAGATTATGTCCTTCCAAGACTGAGTTCATACGTTTCCATACGTAACATATTATTTTTCTTTCTTACATTTAATTGTCTACGGAGCGGGGTCTTTTGGCACAGATAATCTTATATCTAAAAGAGGGCCTCAAAACTTGCAGTGTATTTTCTGGTTTTTTAATAAATATTTTTGTATTTTTTTTAATTTTGTTACGTAATCGTCCGATACGTGAGATAGAGGATATTATAATCAATAAGAATCTGAAAACTAAATTATTTTGGCTCAGTTTTATTTGCCTTACTTTTGATAATGTATTTTGTAGGGAACTATATCGTTCTAGGTTGTCATAATTCTAAGGGTTGGACTTGGATATAGAACAAAATCAAGAAACCAACGAAAACAATAGAAATATGATAGGTACCTACGAGTGATATGTTTGTGTGCAAATGACATCAAATTTGTAGCACAATATGAATAAGAGCATAATCACAGAAACATATAAATATATTAAATGTTCTTTGTAAGTATAGAATAGATGTTACTTCTAAAGATCATAAAACAAAAATAATTTGCTAACTTTAACTTTCTTCCGACAACAATCATTTGTAAAATATGATTTCTAATTCGTTATTAGACAAAATAAAATTAAAGGAAGACAGTAAGTGAGTGTTGTGATTGGCATAGATATTGCAATTAATGTTTTCTAAGATATACCTACTCGTAATTATGTTCTTCCTGTTTGATTTGCTGATTCACCATCATTACTTATGGTCTGTCGATTTCTTAAATAAATAAAAATGTTAGGTCATTGCGTCGGTTGGCGGCCTTTTAGTCGCCTTCCCAACTTTGCTCCTCGAGATTAGTCTGATATGGCCATAATTCAACTTCTGATTTTTTTGTAGGCCTAGCAGATATAATCAAGTTTTTTTTCGAAATATGTATTGTAGGAATATTATAACAGTTTTTTTTTAAATAAATTATTATCTGAAACTTGCTTAAAATTCTGGTTGACGGCCACTTTTTTCGGTTCGCGGCCACCCTAGAGTCAGTTCGCGGCCGCCAGTTTTACACACTATATTGGCTTACGAGTGTTTTATACTTTTATGACTTTTCAAACCTTTTTCACCATATTATTATGTACCTATCATAAATTTCCACATCATAGGGCATTTAATCGCGATTGTCACTCGATTGCATGTTTCTCCTCAGTATTCATCCCTTCCTTGTGCACTAACCTAACCTTACCTTACGCTATTCCTTTACACAGCATTTGTTCTTATAAACTGTGATCACTGGCACTACAATCTCGTCTCCAATCTCTTCAAAATTTTACCTTATCCTCCCATCCTGTCCTTTATTCTATCACTTTATTGTCCTTACTTCTTTTCTTCCCTTACTCGAAACTCTCAACCTGTAATGCATTTATTCTTCTTCCATACTTCTAACATAGGTACTACACTTTCATTAAGTTTCTGTAAATAATAAAATAAAACATTATATACAATAGTTTTTAATCAATTTATTTTGTAACAAATTAAGTTTAATTAACATTAACATTTTGTTCTTAATATATCTTGACAGTGCACTTCAAATGAAACCATTTAGTACAAAAACACAGCCAAGATTTTTGTTTTGATCGTCCTCAGTGTCACTGTTTAAGATATTTACGCATTGGCCACAATTTTGTAAATTTCGTTTTTATGCTTACTCTTTAGTCTTTAATAGTGTTTACTTTTTTAGTTTCTTGGCTTTTTGTATTTCTTTCTTTTTCTTTGTTTCCTCTTGCTTACGCTTCACGGCTTGCTTATATCAACTTTTAACTTTTTCTTTCTCCTCATTCTTTTCTTGTTTAGCTTTGTCTTCCTCCTCATTCTTTTCTTGTTTAGGTTTTCTTTTCTTTTCTTGTTTAGGTTTTTCTTTCTCCTCAATCTTTTCTTGTTTAGCGTTTTTTCTCCTCATTCTTTTCTTGTTTAGCTTTTTATTTTAGTAGATGGTACTCTCGCCATTTTTGCCCTGATATCGCCGACGGAATACGAGTTTTGGATACGTTTTGTTTGGACTTTTCTAGAGGTTGGGGTATAAACAGATGTTGCTCGAATACTGTATTTGGATCTATTGAAATTTAGTTTTTGGCGGATGCGAATGTAATTGTGGAAGATCATGCTTTCTTTGACTTAACTTCATGATAACCTGAATGTTCTGATATAGCTGAAATAACTGAAACATCTTCGAGTGATAAAAGAGATCTTGCTTCTGGTTGCTCGCGAGTGCCGCCAAATGTCAAAATTTCATTTTCGACATCAGATATTTTTTCAAAGGTAGTAACGGTGAATAGGGCAAATTGTATTTAAATGTTGGCAATTGAGATAATGTTACCGAGTCGTTGTCATGATTTTCAGATCCCAGTTGCTCTTTTGGGCAACTATGTGGCACAAGATCGGTGTCAGTTTCCAAACTTCCAGGTTCATCTGTAATCTGGCTTTGGTGTATCTGTTCCGTGCACAATGGGACGTTATTCTAGTGTGGTTTTGAAGATGGAAAGATTTCATTAGGAACTAGAGATTTGGGGCTTAGGTTTCGGTTTTTTGGTGTACTGGTTTGGAACGGTATGGTATGACCACAATATCGTCCAGTGAAACCATTGTTCCCAGCTCAAGACCGCTAAATTTAGATGTAACTAAATTCGTCAAGCCATCATTCGCAACATTCTCAGAGGTACGATTTGGAACTTCAGCAGCAATTACAAGTGTCAGTTGTACAGGATCATGAATATGCGACGGAGCGAGATCGGTAACATTTGCAGCGGTAACATAAACATGCGGCGGGTTTGGATCAGAAACATGTTTTCGAAACATGAGCCGAAACATTTGACAAAAGGTTGGAAACGCTCGACACGAGTTTTGAGTTTGTATTGTCTTCGAATCCGGTAATATATTGAGGTTCTCTGGGTTCTGACCTTCTCAGCTTTTTGATTCCCTTAAGGATAAATTTTGTGTCAATCTTTTTCTTTAATGCTTGCTGCAGCGATAACGGTGTGTAAGTCAGTTTTCTTTTTCTGTTTTATGTAGACGTCTGCAATAAAAAAATATCTAAACACCAACCAAAAAGTCTGTTTGAAATAAATGGCCGTAAACTGACACTTCTATCTCCAATAGTCAGATAACGGCCATCTATTTTTCATACGATTTTCAGACGGCCGCGAACTAGATTTGTTTTTTAAGCATGTTTTAGTTTGCGGCCACAGACGCCACAGTATAGCTATAAATCCGTATACAATTATATTTTGGCGGCCGTGAACTAACCATAGCATTCAGACCAACCCCAACAATATAAAAATGTTGTACAAAAAGAGACTTTATTTACATTAATAATAGGAAAAAAGGTAAACTTATTTCATTCAATGAGTTAGTACCGCGGCCACCCGGCCGTAAACCAACTTTACTAAAAATTTATGGTGTTGGTTGGCGGCCACCAAATAAAACAGATATTAAAGTAATTTACTCCCAAAATAAATTGAAAATTAAGTAAATAAAACAACTATGATCACCCATAAACAATCACAATAGTAATAAGTAATCGTAAACTTGAAACACTTACTTTTGAAGCGAGGCCTGTTCGCTATTTTTTGTGCAGCTTTGCGTACGTGTGTGTGCTGAAAGCGTGGCCGACAAAATTGACGATTTATTCCCGGCACGTAGATTAGGTTAATCGACCAAATTTTATAGGTATTTCATTCTGCAACTATCCTACTTTTTAAGGTGGTACAACACGTTGGGAAGGGAGCGATAGAATTCTTATTATTGCTATATTTATACAGTTGGCCCTATAAACGGCCGCGAAACAACGCAGGGCCGCAATCCAGCGTATCGACCCTATTTGAAATGGAATATTGTACTCTATGTAGAAAGTTTATATCTCATTATCAAGCTACTTTATTGGTCGTTACGTTAAAGTTCTGTGCGAACCGTACAAAGAGAGAATATTTAACGAACATTAAAAGATGTAGGTATTATTTATAGGGTCATTAGGCCTAATGATAATGGGACTTTAAGATGCTGAAAGGTTTTGTCGATGTTTTTGCTAAAATCAACTAAGGTTTATTGAAGTTAAAAGTATAAAATTAAACAAACATGTTTTATTTATTCAATTCAATCTGAAAAGTATAAACATTTTTTTACTATGATAAATAATTTAGTTTTGCCACTAACAGAGTAAGTACCTATTATTGTCCAGCATAATCTTATGGTAAATGAAATATTACATTTTACTAAAATTGCTTGAAATAGTGCTTGATTTTTTTTAGTTGGCAATTCTTCACCAACCAACTTATTACTTTGAAAAAAAAAAGTAGATTTCTCAATTTTCATAGATTTTCTGTTTTTATTTTAAAGATAAAAGTATGAGATATATTCGTTGATACAAAACACTTTTATGGATACCGTAGGTATATTATTTCTACGATTTCAATGTACTTATATAGGCAGGGGCGTGCATTGGTTTTCAAGCTAGGTAGGCACTCTACATCTAAACAGTTGTAATTAAGCTCTTATCATTTTAAAATTAATATAGTAGGTAATAAGGATGTTTAATGGTTTACCTACCACTTTTTATATTGCCTTTTCTTCACGTTGTAAACTTATGATATGTGAAGTTGCTTCCTAGGTATAAATTATCCATTAGCGACCAAAAGCGGCCATTACTTTTTCCATGAACGAAAACTGTGCGAAAGGATACGTAATTTTTGTAAACAAATCGAATTCTCACCACAATCGGCACACTCTACTAATTTCTCCATTATTTAATTAGGTAATATTTTAATCACAAAACACAGCAATTTCTTTTTGTTTTCACAGAAAAAACACTAAATAGTTAAGTACTTACACGAAAACAAAATAACAAAACAATAAAAATATCTCTAACTCGCGCGTGGTGTTAGACAAGAAGACAAAAAATATATATAATATAAGTTATTGCTTTCTCTGCAGAAACTAACGGAACTAAAAACAAACAAAATATGACAACCGCATTGCTTGCATCTTTATTTCCGAAAACAAACATTCTATTAAGCGCGGGTATCAACACTCTTAGGACAAGGTAACAAGGTTGAAACTTGTTAAATTCACCCGCACTCGTGAGATAATAAAACACGGACAGGGAGCGAGCGGTTTGTGCATAGGAGCGAGTGAGACAAATAATGTCGTCGTCGGCTTCTCGGTAAAATTCGTTCGGCCGCGGCCGCCCGGCGCGTGGTCCGAGGTAGCCCGAGTAAGCATGATTACCTAGCGCTATTATATTGCGAAGGTCATGTTTTAGAACCTTACACGTACAAAGAGCGCACTTTTTTCTGTGGTCGTATAACTTTTACCGAATTTTTTTAAATGAGTTTTGTATGAAACGCTCCTTGCTTCCTTCAAATTCAAATATGCATTCTGGAGACTGCTTACCTTACCGTAGCGCGTAGGTAGGAATGATGCGCAAGGAAAATTTGCTTACTAACTGAGTGTTCAATAGAAGTTTGGTTATTATAGAATATTAACGGAACCAATTAATTATTTTTTACTTTAACACTAGTGACTAGTGGCATCTATGTTTATTAGGTTCGTCATGAGGTAAGCACTGCCTAACTGCCTATATGGTATGCACGCCACTGTATATAGGTAACTTAAGTACATGAAATAAAACACTTTTAACGGATACTAGCGCGGTTTTATTGAAAGTACTTTGGTAATTAGTTGGTATTTGGTTTGATTTTTGATTTTCCCGACGTTTCGGCACCTTTGCAGCTGCCGTGGTCACGGGGGACTGAAGCTACTTGTGAGCCTACCCTCAAGCGATGAATTTTTTTAGAACGTTCAGAAATTAAAATTTATCAAATTTAATTAGTTTAATTTTGGTTTGGTTTTAATTTAATTTTATATGTTAAAAAGAGAGAATCTACTGAAACTACTACCATTTCAAAAAATTGGGAGGCCCCTCCAAGAAAGAAATGGCGAAAGAAAACTTGGAGAGGAAGGCCGACCTCCGTCTTTTATATTAATTAATTTATTTGCAAAAGGAACTAACCGTATCATTAGATCTTACAGTGTGTGTTTGGGGCTTTAGCTTGTGAATGATGGGGTCCCAAGCTGGTGGAATTTTCCAACCATCATCTCTATTGAAATTAGGATATTTATTTATTTCGATAGCCTCGCGGAGCATTCTAGGAATGAATCTACGTTCCCTAGCAAGGATTTGGGGTTTGTCAAATCTAATATAATGGTTGGGCCCCTCAAAGGCGTGTTCACTCACTGCAGACTTGTTATTGTTCATGTCTAGTGAGCGCGTAAGCTTGAGAAGTGAATATAACTTAAGTACGTTTAGATATAATATAAGTATTATAGTGAACTAGCGGCCGCCTGCGGTTTCACCCGCACGGTTCCCGTAGGAATATCGGGATAAAAAGTAGGTATTATATGTTTTAATCTAGGCTACTATCTGTGTGCCAAATTTCAACCAAATCTGTTCAGTACTTTTTGCATGATTGAGGAACAAACATCCAAAGTATACATAGTAGGATTATCTATGAAATGAACTCATATTAAAACGTTACGTGATTGCATGAGTGGTTTGTATCGAAGAGATACATTAAGTCACAAAGCACAAACATTTTGGCCTTGCAAATGTATCTAGGCACGCTCCGATTACCTGGGGAATATATAAGTATATAATAATGAGAACAAACTATATCAATATGTATTAATATATGTGAGTAGGTACATATTGCATATGCATTGGCCTATTGGCCTGTATCGCAAATGGATTGAATTGCCAATAGTAAAGTGATATATCAAATTTCATACAAAGACAGCATTTAATTCACAAAACAAATAAATGAAAACAATTGAAAACGAATTCATTAGGATTAACCACTGAAAAACCTTAGAAAATTATCTTTCGTTAGCATTAAAATTAAAGATCTATAATTTTTAATGAATCTTATAGTCCTGACACGAAAGTGTCGTTGTCGTTCTGAAAAAAAATCTTCGATGATGATTCTGCTAATATAAGTGTGTTTTTCAAATAATTTGTATTTTGTTTATTAAATAAATAAAAAATAGGTAATAGCTATTATACCCCAACCAAGCTAGACTGAATTAAAATATTGTAAGTACGAGTAATAGCTAGGCCGATGACTAACTTTTAAATCGTTACGAATTACGAATCCATTCGTTTCTATTAATATTAATAGAGATATTTCTATAGCAATTGTGTCACAGCAAATAAAAAGTGAAAATAATGCAAATGTTTGGTGTCATATGGCCCGGCCATGTGTTCTGGTATTGATAAAATGTAATTATAACATCGCAGACGTGCGAAAGTGTGTCAGTCGGCGACATTCATTTAGCTGCGCGCGCGCTTCCACTGTTTAGGTGGGACCGACACGACTTTCAATAAACATAACTTATTAATTATTATTTAAAACAATAAATGGAAAACAATAGTTTCAACGTTTAAGTATATAATTACAAAAAAATACATAGGTTTTAAAATTATCTTTCAAATAAAATATGTGAGTTAATGCATTGATTAGTACTTACCTTTATTTTTTAGGGTGCTAATTAAATAATTTGGTCCCGAGTTTTTTATGCAACTGGACTATAAATACCTAATTATGTACAGTCAGCAGCACATCAGACTATACATGTTGACCTTGAGACCGCCTTTATGCCGTACGTTATAAGAGCTGTTTTCGTAGTTCAACTGTTTAACTTAACGTGCTGTCGTGCATACAGTTGCATACAAGACTTTATCTACACCCATTTTTTTATATTTTTTTATTTTTATTTAGGAAACAAACAATATTTTAATACATATGGCTTAAAAACGCCCATGATTTATGTATCCTCTATAAAGGTTTTGACTTTGGCTTTGACTTTGTCTTTGACTTTCCCCCCCCTCGTCATTATGTCATCCGCAAGAGTGTTATAATGTTGTACTTAATTTCATAATGCAACGCATCGCACGTGGGCGCGCGGCGCTGCAGGCCCAGCGCTCGCTCGGGATATTGTAATGATGGCAGTAAAAACGTAGTATGGCACACGGTTGTTAAGGTTTTTTAAAACTCGTGACGATTATAAACCCTCGCCTGCGGCTAGGGATTATAAAACGTCAACTTGTTTTAAAAACCTCCTTACCAACCTTGTATCATCTACTATTAGATGATTTTTGACTTTATAGGTTGCGGTTTGTTAACATGGTAGCACAATGCTAAAATAATAACATTTTCCGACGCGTGCCCATACCGTATTGGTTTTCCAAACTCCCGGAACTAAATCCATTAAGTTTATTGTTTCCGTGGTGTTACGTGAACGCGCACGCGTCGATGTTGCTGTTTAAACGAAAAATTGTGCGTATCAGCTTGGGATTAATAAGCTTTACGCGTATGTATTAAGGCTTAAATTACGATAACCGTTTAATATAATTTGATAGTTGAAAAAAACAAATTCGGTCGTTTACCCATATTTTGTATTTATTTTGAAATTAAGCGTAGGTAATCGATGATACATTTGTGTCCATCAGCCATTTTTGATGTCCCCACTGCTGGGGCACAGGCATTCCGTATGGGTGGTAAGGATGGGCCATAACCCACCACGCGGGCCCAATGCGGATTGGTGGGTGTTAACGACTGCAAATGCAGCCGGGACCAACGGCTTAACGTACCTTCCGAAGCACGGAGGAGCTCGAGATAATAAATTTTTGGTCACCCATCGCCAGGCTCTAAACCACTGCGCCACCGAGCTCCTTTACCCATATTTTGTATTTATTTTGAAATTAAGCGTAATCGATGATACATATAGTAAAAACATTTTTAGACATTAATGTGTTTTTTGAATGTTTCTCTTTTCGGTTTCATACGGTAATAAGTATTTTAAAAGTTTTATTAATTTATCAATACTTACTTATTTGAAATGTGCTTAAAATATCAGTGATTACGAAACAAGTTATAGATAAATTATTGGTAAATGGATTTACCTCCAACATTTTGTTTCGTAATAATCAGTGTAGTGTAGGTATACGTTCATGGTAGCATTTTATTTTGATTTTACTACACACTAATTACAATTCAACACGTATTGAGTGAGGCATTTGTGTAGTAAGTACATTAAAAATAAGGGTATAGGGTAATATGCCTAGTTAACCGGCCGCCCCCAGTTATCCGGCCCCCCAACAGTTTTTCGAATAAAATAAGAAATTCGTGGCAATTTCTTAACAATTTGGATATTTTCCTGGCAGCACTGTCATCGATCTATCGAATGGTATGGACGCCACTAGCGAAACGTTACGTAATATTTTATAATTTGTGTTTCACGTTGAAGCCTACCGCATCTGGGTCGATTTCGCAAGTGGAGATAAAAAAAAAATAGTGGAGAGCTCTTGCCAAATAGTCAATATTGTCCTTCAGGGCATCGTTAAAAGGTAAATATTTAGTTTGTTCTCAAGGTATGTTGTTATTTATTACTATTTTAACGTTAAATATGCCTTAATAAGCAGATATTTAGTAATATCAAGGGGGCTGCCTTACTAGACAACGAAACCACATGTTTCTAGTATACCGGCCGGGGGCCGGTTAACTGGGACTGAGCTCGATATATTGTTTTGTCTCTTTTTGTTAAAAGAGGGATTCCATAGAAGAATGTATAATGCTATCCCTTTTTATTTATTTTAAAGTACTTTGTGTCCAGTACTCGGCCGCCTAAATGTGCTTGTATAAGAAGTTGATTTATTCTTTTTGTATGGAAACGGGTGGCCGGTTCTACTGGGTGCTTGCCCAGTTTACCGGCCTCCTAGTATACACTAGGAGGCCGGTATACTGGCTATCCTGCAAAATACTCCCAGTACACCGGCCAGCTTTGAAATTTATCTACTAATAAAATTAATTGTGCGTCTCGTGAACAAGCGACGGCGACGTGCCCACCATCCAGGTCGTTGACGCTCGCTGAATACCTATTTGTCTCTTGTTATTTCCGAAGTGTATGTCAGCGAATTACTCAAACGAACGCTACTGCATTGAACGATGTGTTTTTTTAAGCAGACTTGCTTATTAGCTAGACTTCTTTATTTCTACACTACACTTTAATACTAATCTATATATTATAATTAGAAAAAAATACACAAAAATATTATTATACCTATATTATTATTGAATACCAATCAATGTTATTGATTGTTAATATTATATTTTTTACAGGTTATACGTACTTCCGGTCAGTATCATAATACCCATAATATTTATTGTTATTGTTTATAAGAGACCTATTGACATTCGGCTTTAGAAACTATTTTTTTGTTAATTATTAAATTATTATTTGTTACCTATGTCTTCTTGAGCTCGGTGGCGCAATTGTTCAGCGCCTGGCCCAGCGATTGCGGAAGTTAAGCAACGTTCGCAAGGGTCGGTCATGGGATGGGTGACCAAAAATTTATTATCTCTAGCTCCTCCGTGCTTCGGAAGGCACGTTAAGCCGTAGGTCCCGGCTGCATTTGCAGTCGTTAACACCCACCAATCCGCATTGGGCCCGCGAGGTGGGTTATGGCCCATCCTCCTTACCACCCATAAAGAAGGCCTGTGCCCCAGCAGTGGGGACGTCAAAAATGGCTGTTGGACATGTCTTCTTGATTACTGTAATAAAATTATTAATCGAAGATTTAGATTTTCTGTAAATTTTCCTATTCCTATAAAAACTGCAAGGCTGATTCCAGAATCAATATAAAGGTTCCAATTAATAGTAAATGTTAAATAAAAGTACAATCAACGATTTTTTTACTCAAAAATAATAGTTCACATCACAAGCCAAGCCATAGGACAATACTTGTTAAGTATATTATCTGAAATTCAATTTCATACAAAAATCAAAGAAAAATGGACCTTATTTAAACTGTATTAAGAGTCACAGGCCGCTTACTGGGCTAGCTTATCTTTTGCCCAGTATCCGGCCGTCATGTTCTTTGAAAGGCGGCCGGTATACTGGGCAAAGGGGGGCCGGAAATAGGAACAGGGGGGCCGGAAACTGGGCAAATCGTACTTTTTTGGAAAATAATTTCTAATGACAAAACCGACTGATGGAAATTTTCAAAAAAAATACAAGTAATTCTCAAGGATATATCCAACAACATAAAAAATAGTTGGGATCATTACTATTTGTTAAATTTAAGTTAAAACTGTTCAAAGTCAACAACTGCCTTAAACGGCCGGAAACTGGCACTTTACCCTAGCACATTGAAAATAATGTTGTTAAGTTTTTATTTTAGTGTGTTTCAGACAGTCGTGTATTTAGTGAGTTTGTGTTACTTATTTATTGGAACGCTGTCCCTGTTATTACCGGAGACGGGCGTTAGTGCTGCGACACAGTTTTTATAACTTTTGCGGTCATTAACGTACAATACTAAGTGTAACAATGTATCTTGTTCCAAATAAACTATTACTATTAGTGTTTGAAAAGTGTTTAAAAGACAGCATTCAGTTTGAAGTGTGTATTATTTTCTTTGCCCCAGACAAGCACTTTTCTCGAATTTTCTTTTTCTATAAAAGACGCAGTAAACAATAAATAGTAATAAAGAATAAAACTACGATAGTGCACAATAATCGATTGTCTACCTATGTGTGTACCTATTTTGTGAGCATTCAAGAGTATCGAGTCGTGAACTTGTGACAATAGGCTTGTTTCCATTAAGAATAAATATAATGGATAGGGGTTTATAATGATTAATTATATTATGGAGAAAATAACAAACAATTTTAATTATTAAAAGCGTTAAAGATTAATAATATTTTTAAAAAATAAATTTCGTAAAATGCAACCTTTAGTCACGTGACATTGAACACCAATCAGAAAGCGTTACGTCACGCCGTGCGAAACTCCAATCTTGTCTTTGACGTTTCGAGTATCACTACCGGAGGCGCGTTCCAAACCTACACTCCGAGTGCAACCTAGCCACAACCGAACGCAAGTTTTAGCCACTTTTTCCGTATTTCTCCATTGTTTGGAACATATATAAATAACTGGTTTGGCGTTTTTATAGTCGTGCTATCACACTGGGGCACTATACAGTACTTATAATATGAGAAATTCATTTTTAAACGATAAAAACTAGCTATAACGTACGAAGACACGATCGCTCTTTTGTTTGTTTTGCACGGCGTGACGTCATTCAAGACGCCATGACAGTCTTGTGCGTTTTGGAACCAAATTAAAATTGTTTTTTTAAAACGCGAAATTTATAATGTAAACGCTCGATTAAAAATAAATAAACCTTTTTTTTCGATAAAATGCCTAATAAGCTAAAATATTAAGCAGTTATTGAAATTTTGTCAACTAGCCTATTAAACCGACACCGTATCGCGGCCCTACATAACAATACAATGGGAAGAAACGGAAAGAAAAAGTGTCCAGAACCAGTGACATGATTATTTGGACGAAATTCGGTCACTATAGATAGGTACCACAGTGCTTCGAGCGGCACTTTTCCGTTTCATGAAAATCAAGCCTGTTTTTTTTATTTTTTTTTATTTAAATAAACAAATTTACATTTTTATCTTAGTCTAAATAGTGCAACAAAAACCAGAAAGGTTTATTCGTACACTACACTTTCGTCTAAGATATCCATGAATGTAGGTAGGTATACAGACAGTTACAAGTTAGTTACAATTATTATTTTCCAAGCATCATCGAAACATAAAAGTAAATAATTGCGCTAATTATAACCGAAAAAACCTAAATAAAACCATTCCCGTTTTGATACCTTTAAAAATCGTCTACATAAGGTATCATCTATAGGTAACCGAAATAATTATGTTAATGTTGTGGTTTCACCATTAAAAATTAATGCGATCGGGTACCATATAGACATAGGGACATATTCAAAAGTTTCAACACTGTAGTGTAAGCTTTGTTACAGTTACACTCACAGGGAAATTCAGGAAAGTTCAGTTCAGTACCCTTAGCACGAACAGCTATCGAAAAAAATAACGCACGTAAAATCATTCGATAGTTAAATTTTGTATTGTGAATTTGTACAGCGCCATCTATCGCCGATAAGCGAAATGAAATTTTCCATAGAGAATTGTCTATCGAGTAGTTTTACGTGCGTTTTTTTTCTCGATAGCTGTTCGTGCTAAGGGTAGGTACTGTACCCTTAGCACGAACAGCTATCGAAAAAAATAACTCGCGTAAAATCATTCGATAGATACATTTTGTATTGGAAATTTGTCCAACGCCATCTATCGCCGATAAGCGAAATGAAATTTTCCATAGAGAATTGTCTATCGAGTAATTTTACGTGCGTTTTTTTTCTCGATAGCTGTTCTTGCTAAGGGTCATCATATCAGCCGCACGACACCCACTGCTGGGTATAGGCCTCCCCTAAGGATCTCCACGACGATCGGTCCTGCGCTGCCCGCATCCAGCGGCTTCCCGCGACCTTCCATGTGCTAAGGGTACTGAAAGGAAATTGCATTATACCTAGCCTAATGATTTCAAAGTAATATAATATAAGTCTATGATATTGTAATCTATAGTTACCAAGTTATTTTAGGTATTCATGCTGAATTTAGATTATTTTTCTGTCGGGCTTAAGAAATAACTTCAATAAAACCGACTTTTGCAGCTGTTATGTTATGTTACATTATTTACCTATAAACGACCGACATTGATTACATAAAACGGTATCCTAAATCTCAATAATCAGATAATTCTATGAAAATGCGGCGCAATTTGAAAAAATCCACTATACCTAATACGTAGTTTTCATCGAGACAGCATAATTCTTCGAAATAAAAAAAGTGTTTCGTTAGATTAACTGGCTTTGCCTTATTACATGTGCAGGCTCAACCAGATTCGATGAAGTAACTAGAAGTTTCTTTTGCTCGAATAACTGGAAAGAACGCGAAGCTAACGGAAGAGGACACTAGGAATTTCTAAATAAGAATTTCAAGAAATTTCCATGGGGTTGCTTAAATTACATTTTCGTTAGTTCATTCTCATCAGTCTACTACCTACCTCTTATTTTTTTAATTCAACTTTTTGTCTACAATTTGTTGAACTTACATTTTATTTAAATGGAGTCTAACTTACTAATGCGACTTTGTGAAAAAAGTGACCCGATAAGTATAGTACCTGCTTCCACTTGGTCTCCCTTCGCTTACAAGATAGGTTTTATTTAAGCTGAACTAGCACAGTTGCACTTATCGATGACCTTAACACTTTAACCATTTAACTAACTCACTTAAATGATAAGCTCGTTTTGCTGCCTATCAGCTCTGCTAATGCCACTAGACAAGACTCATGCAAATTAGGATCTATATAGATAGATCATCAATTAGAGGTCATCCACTTTCGAAATAACACGTTCGTTAGCCTACCTGTTGCAATAGTAAAATGACTAAAGACCACACTAAAACTTTTGTTTTGATTCTTGCATGATCTTTGTTTAAAGATATAGGTGCCGTCAAAACATACTATGTAGTTAGGTAGGTAGTTACTGTTATTTAGCTAGCTGCTCTACATAATATTTTCAAATTTTGATGTTCCAAATAGACTAAAGCCGATTTTTCACTGCGCATTTTTATAAGAGAAATTGTGTTTTTCCGAAGTTTGAGTAATACGTACAAGTAGGTTAAAAGTTTTGACCATACTTTTTGTACTCAGATTCATATTTTCTAATATCAACCCAGAATAGGATTATATGCTCAAAACCGAATTTAAAATGAAGTATATATATTTATTTTTTATACCGCCATCTAGCGTTTAAGCTGCTCACTTTTATGAGATCTCTACCTTGCTAACTTTCTATCGCACTGATGTTTAGTATTGTGAGTAAACCTCGCTAGGTGGCACCACTTGTATTAAAATTGTAACTCTCCTACTTCATGACAGATGGCGCTTCAGTACGCACAAAATTATTTTAAACTTGACAGTTCTTTCACTTTGTTTTTTCTTTTTTAACTATTGTTGCCTTTTAATTTTTAACCGACTTCAAAAAAAGGAGGAGGTTATCAAGACGACGGTATTTTTTTATTTTTTTATATGTTTTAACATAACTTCGTCAGTTGTTAACCGATTTATACTTGAATTCTTTTTTATCTCAAAGAACATAGTAGTATATATTCTGTGACATAGTTCCGATGTGGTCTCATAAAATTTTTACAGAACTGGCTAGTAGTTTTTTCATAATCCTGAAAAATATCAATTATTTAGCTTGCCATCGCACGAGTTTTTACGGATTTTCGGACATAATATCTTTGTTTAATAACCGATTTAGATGATTCTTTTTTGTTTGAAATTTTTCAAACAAAAAAAACATTTTAATTTGATCGGTATTAGACTTTGAACTTCGAAGATACACAAGGGAACTCCTCGAAGTCAAATAGACGACTCTCTATAATATCAAAGATACCTACTCAAAAAGTTTTTTACTCAAGTTGTCGGGTAGATACTACCTCCAACCACCTGTCGGGGATATCAAAATGATGCGTCAGTCACGGCACGAATGAGGTTTTCAATTTTATTCTCGAATAGATTTTACAAAAACTGGTCGCGCGTTTTATGACCGTTTCTTATTAATTTTAGACTACCGATTTCCCGCGGCTTCGCTTCGTTTGCGTTTTAGGAAATAGTTATTGCTGACAAGTAAGTATTTTGTTATCGTTGCTGTTGCAAATTTCTCTACCTACCTATATGAAATGTTTTACTTAGATTACCTAGGTATGTGATAAATAATGTAGTTTCTATGAAAGGTTTTCCGCGGTGGCGGTGTAGTCTAGAAAAGTGAAGAAAATGACACATTAAAACAACCACATGTTTTATTTACTATCTCTATAATAGAAGACTTCGTTTCGATCAGAACATTACTGCAGATTTCCCTCAAAAAAATGATAAGTTCTTGATCATAATCAACAACAAACGTATTAAAATAAAAAAATAAAAACAAGTATCCGAACAAAAAGTAATTGCAAGCAAGCAGTAAGCTACATAGTTATAATTATAACCGAATCCCATCTTTCTGGTTCTGTAAGCCCAAACGCGTCGGCCGTGTAAAATTGACTACCCGTCCGATGGATCTCGTTTCATTTTTTTTCCTCGTTGAAGATGTATCAGAGGCATTATCCTGGAGGTTTCGTTTCGGGCGCGGGTGCGGGGTGGGGGGCGGGCGGGGCGCGTGCGCATAACTCGGCCGTGACGTCACGAGGGCCCAGTAAAAACCGTGAACCCGCGCAGTCAAGGTCCTCAAGCATTCTGCATTCACATCTTATTAAATCTACATATTAATGCGTTTCGCTCACGTTTGTTATGTGCTCGAAGGGCATAGCTATTTTATGGTATTCATTTTCATTCCCGCATTCGAATCATGTGAATCTGCTGCGAGGCATGAAATGAAACGCAGATATCATTCGAGACGACATTCTAACCAGAATATAAATCTATTATGTTGAAAGTAGCATACTCACCATTTTGAATAACCTAATTTACGTGGCATCAGATGATATAATGGCGATGTAAACGACTTTTAACGGTAATTTAGAAGGAAAATACGACTGTCGCCTCCGACAAGAGATTGCTCCATCTCGTGTCACCACAGTTATACACATAAGTCAGATTTAAATCTTGCTTTTAATTTATATAAGTAATTAATTAAGCTGTTAGTAAGTGAGAGATTGTATGATTTTAGTGTGTAATACTAGCTGGTTTTATTTGCTAGGCTACCTAGGCGTTTAATTAGCTGTAGCTACTATTCGTCTCGCTAAAAATTTGATGAATATTGATTTTTATGTGATCATGATTTCTATATTATCTGCTAAGAGGATATCGTCATGCCTTTTTGAAATGCACAGATCAAAGTGTTTTTTTAATGCCAATTTTCGATCAGATAAATTATAAGTTAGTGTCATATTTTCTTACAATAACTGATAAGCTCCTAACTGCATATTTTCAATTTAATTAAATTACTGAATACGTAGTTACATCTTACTATATATATATATATATAACTGGATGAGTATAGCCGCGGATCGTGCTCAGTGGCGTGCTCTCGGAGAGGCCTATGTTCAGCAGTGGACGATGATAGGCTGATGATGATGATGATATATATATATATAGTGGCTATATATAGTGTAATATCTACAGAATACATAAGCTATAGCCGAAGAAGGAGGGCTTTTCACAATGACAAAAAACTGTAGGCTCGATAGATGGCGTTGATAAAAATAGGTGACAATGTGGTTTTTTTACTAAGCTTCGAAGAGTATCAACACCATCTAGTGAGACATATAGTTACTATTTTTAGGCTTCGAAGTGTATCAACACCATCTAGTGAAGCAAATAGTTACTATTTTTATATTTTAAATGTCACTTTGAAAACCCCTCAAACTTTTGGACATTTCCAGGTTGCAAATCTCGCAAACAAAAGTAAGTAGTCACCGGCCCATTTTTTTATACAAACGAGGTAACTTTGAAGCTTTGGTTCTCCGCTCAGGATTAACCGGGTTGTGATCTGATGATGGCAATTTGAAGAATGGCGGAGGCCCATAATGCTAAAGAATGACTCATCTAGCCCAATACTTAATGGGCTAGATGAGTCGATAGCTCAGGGTTGAATTTAAAAAAATTCAAGCTTAAATTACCAAAAGTACTCAAATTGCCATCATCAGATAACAACCCGTTTAATCCTGGGCGGAAAACCAAAGCTTCAAAGTTACCTCGCTTTCATAAAAATAGGCATATGTGACTAATGCTTATGTCAATGTTACCTACAACGTTGTTTACTATTCGTTTCAGGTTATGGTAGCTGGACACAGCACGGTGGCTGAAATAGTCTGCGAGCCTCTCCAGGAAGCTGGTGTGGTGGTGGCAGGATTACCCTCGGGTCCTTTATCTGCCCCTCAAGCAGTTTCTCTTTCTGGACCTCTACCCCTTCCCTCTCTTTCATCTCCTCCCCCTCCCCCTGCTGCCCTCCTCTTCCTGGGCGTGACAAAGGCTCCAGTCGATCCTCGAGCTTCAGCCACTTCACTCGAAGGCGAAGTCCTGGTGGTGGAATACCAACCTCCGCAATGGGATGGCAAGGATCTCGAGACATTCATCGCGTGGGAGAAAATCTATGGTTAGTATCAATAATTAAATACTAACTGAAGGTCATGATAACTATCATATCTGCAAACATTTTAAAATTATTTATTTATTTATATTTCAATCAATCGAACCTGCTTTATTGAACAATGAATTTGATGATAACAATCTGTGTAACTCAAACAAAATCAACTTGCAAGGTTATTGCGAATGATAAAAAATATGGTTAATCCTTTTTGGGATACAGCTCCACAATTTATAAAATTAGCATAAAACATTTTTTTTATTAATAGGTATAACTATTGCGTCATATTTTTTATATTTGGTCAATTTCAATCAAACGCTATCATAACACTTACTATTTTTTTAAACTTAGGTATGGAAAATTATGAAAATATTTTTCAATACATTACGATCAGATACTCGTGTGAGCTAGGTTTATTTTTACTATTGGCTGAAAATAGTCCAGTACCTATAAAAAATTGAAACCACCTCACCTGTGTCAACATCATGTTAATTTGTGTACATCACGCGTTTACTGGTAACTTGCGAGGTAACTTGAGCATTTAGTATTCCGCGTGCGGACAAGCGATGTTAGTAGAAAGCGGTTTGGCAATAATGAGAAGCGAGCCGTTGTCCGGTAATCATTCGCAGAAGCGACTACTATGCAACAGGCTTGCCGTGACCAACATTAATATTAGATTGGTAACGTTACTGTGGCAAACAATATAACAAAGAAATAGATCATCATTTTGAAAGTTTTTTTGATCGCGTGAAGTTTCACAAAATAATTACCTATTTAGATGCTGTAGGTCTAGGTACTCGATGAAACATTTATTTAAATACTAGGTCACAGTGTACTAAAATACTGGCAGCTGTAAATAGTTACATCGATCAAGTTCTCCCATAATAATATATTGTGAAGACGAGAATAAAAATCACTATCTCGCTTTTATTACATGCAGGCTTGATGAAGCCAGAAATCAATCAATAACAATATAATGACGAAGCGTCACGCTCGGCACCAATAAAATAAACACGATAAATCTCTTTCATGATAGAAAAATACTCTTGACTTATTGATTAACACGTCACAGTAAGGCTTACCGCTGACGGGCGCTATTTTGTAGCTGCGATAAGCGCGGCGTTAATCGCGGCGATATCGCTGCGATAAACGCGGCGATAATCGCGGCGACAATCACGGCGCTTTTTAGTCGCTGACGTAGGTTAACCCTAAAAGGCACCCGGTAATAATATTATAGAACAATCACTTTTATTATTGCTAAGCTCTATAAAATAAAGTTTATGATTTATTTATGTCAGTAATTATATACTTTTCACAAATGAAGCAAACAATGTATACGATTCAAATGTCTTCAGTACCCTTAGCACGAACAGCTATCGAGAAAAAAAACGCACGTAAAATTACTCGATAGACAATTCTCTATGGAAAATTTCATTTCGCTTATCGGCGATAGATGGCGTTGTACAAATTTCCAATACAAAATTTATCTATCGAATGATTATTTTGTTGATAGCTGTTCGTGCTAAGGGTTCAGATCCTTTTATCGTCAAAATAGTGTGAAGAACAAAAATTCTGCATTTACTTTATATGCGCAAATTCAAGAATTAATAAAAATTTGTTCGATACCTACTGGAAGGTTTTGACCCCGAAAAAATATTGCGAGTCGCTCGAAGTGTTTGTTTTGCAGACATAAGCTAGTTTTTGTATTACATCATTTTATGACATATTAAAAAATAATATTTTTATCCATGTTCCACAAACGGTATTTTTTATGTGTTTTAACTGTTACTGTGTATGTTACTATGATGAGATTTTGATGACATGTTGTAGTGTGTTTTATATTCGCAATATACTCACAAAGCCAAAGGGCTTTGATATACCACATGGTATGAAAAAAATCTTTGTAAGTACTGAAAACTTTATGACATCACAGTTTCTACGCCCGCCATTTTCACGCTTTTCATCTTATATATTTGTGATCGGGGCATCGTATTGAATGCATCGATACCACATTTTTGTATTTTCGTGATGACTTGTGCGAAAAATCACAAACCCTATAATTACCGATCGGCTAACAGTACAATAGAATATTTTATTCATGTTTTTCGAACGTTATAGTTATCTTTTTTACTATAAGTTCTATACTATAAGGAAGGAACGGTATGTTTTTACATTTTTCATTATAAGTCGAACACTATGCGGCCTAAAAAAAGAGAAATGTTTGAAAATGTGCTAACAACACTCTTTCATTATGTTATGATACCCACATGCCCTACTAGTAGCCTCACTTCAAATTTTTAAGACCCCTTTTCAATTCCTGCTGTAAAAAAAACATCCTTATTTGCAAAATATTTGGGCAAACGTCATCTTAAACTATTCCAAATTTCAAGTTGATACCATTAATAGATAGTTATCGAGATATCCAGCTGTGACAGACAGACAGACAGACTGAGTCACACCATAAGGGTTCCTTTTTACCATTTTGCTACGGAACCTTTATAAAGAACCCATAGAATGCTTATGGTTTTTCTTTTTTTGTGTAAAAACTCGCAATAGGAAATAATACGTAAAACTTTTCGCAGATGGCGCCATTGTACTCTGTGGTAAACAAAAATGGTTTTGATTGGCTAAAATACGTCAGAAATTACATTTTACATCTGAAACACCAAATTTAACGAATTTAGGACAGTCGCATGTGGCGCCATTACTTCCTCAGTATTATCCCCTATTCCATGCCCAAAATCATCTTACTTAAAAAACTGAATCTTGCGATTCTTTTACGCAAAACAGAAGTAGGTAGGTAGGCATTGTTATGGAAAACATATTTAAACGGCGACTGCTTTGATTTTCATTATTTATAAATAAATAAAATTTACTAGATGTTTGTTCTTAGACAATCCGACAGTGCTTTCAATACGATTTTATTAGCGACTAGTCAAATTCTTTAGCTAACTTGATGTTTCTTTTGTTACGTTTACGTTAAGTTTTCCATAATAATATAGGTAAATTATAAACTTATGATAATCCCAGAACAATAATTGCCTATAACCGACCTTAGGTTCGTAGTGTGTTCCTACCTTTTTTGGAACAGGATTAAAAACTATATAAATTGGTAAGCATATCATGTAATAATAATTCTCTTACTCTTTATTGCAAACTCTACCATTACAAAAATAATTATGTCAGCCAGCGAAAAAAATTGTGGTGTCTTTTAGGGTTAAAGCCGCTTGTCACTCTTGTCAGTGTCATTTCGTGGGCGATTAGTCGCCGAGCTATGTGTGAGCTACTTTTTGTAGCTCGTGGGCGTTTACGTATTGAACTCCATATGTTCTATTCTGGGCTACAAAAAATCGCTCGGCGATTAAGCGCCCGTGAGCGTTGGCGCTAATGATTAGTTCAAGGAGTTAAAAAGGTCTGGGTCATTCGCGGATGAATTAAATGCAAGGCGAACAATTCAATTGATGTGTAACCTGACCTTTCTAACGCCCACTAATTCTAGGATCGGTATACTGTATACATATCCTATATATCCTATACTGTAAATGGGATGCCCTGAATACCTGAACGGCTTGGAATTGACTTGAAAATTAAAATGATTTTTATAATAGGTACTTACATGAACATCAATTTATTATAAAGGTATTATTTAAAAGAGTATTAAATTACAAATCACGATTTCGCCGTATTACGTCTGATAAAATGTTATTCGAGCCATTGTCTTAGACTAGAATTGTTGTTAAATAAATCGTGACAATAACTTTCTCTTTGGTTGCAGCTGCAACGTTGTTTTCGGCGGTGGAGTTATATGGAAAGCCATTACTACGAGCTGCTGTCATCACTAAAGAGGAATTTCATTTACTATTCTACTATTTACAGTCAGTTTCTGAAGCGAGCGAAGCATTAACTGAACGTATGAGAAAATATATAGATTCTGGATTATTAATTAATGAAAACAAACATAAAACAGATGATGCTGTGTCAATAACATCAAAGAAATCGTTATTGGAAGATGAACCAAAAAGTATATTAACCGAATTAATCCAGGAAGGCATCATATCCCAGCACGATATAGATGCAGCTTCAGAAATAACTAGTTCTGAGTTCAATGAACAGGTAACCGACAACCGCAAATCAGACGATGACAACGGTTCCAGTATTTCTTCGATAAGTACTGGACTCCGAAAGGTAATTGTCGACATACCCATAGATTGTAATGAATCTGTCACAGATAGTTCTATTATAGAAATGAGTGATAATGTAACAACTGTAACCATTAGAAGTGGTGGACAGTGTTGTGCGGACCACAGAATATCCGCCGATGTTACAGAAAATGTTTGGGCTAACGTCAGATGGGACTTTCTGAATCCAAACGATTTTGGTTACGATCAAGTCCGTAGCGTTAAAAGATGTCGCTCTGATTCAGCATTAACACCTATCGCTCAGCGCAAAAATGAAAATGAAGATATCTATGAAAGACTACGTGATGATGATGTCGAGTCTAGTGGCAGCATAACTCCATATGAATCGATTGAAGACTTATACGATCGTATTAAAAATACACCATACGCTAGCGCTGCAGCGGAGGAATCCTCGCCTTCCACTGAAAGCCAATCTGAGCCGCAATATCCTGACTACTACGAAAAGTCGAGCACGACTCGTCAGAGTTCCGCCAGTAGCGAAAAAAGTGGCGCCTCATCCGCGTTTCCATTTTCGAAATGTGGTTCGAGCGATTCGACGGGCGCGTTCACGTCGTGCGAGTCGACTAGCGGGATCAGTACTTTCGCTACGAAAAGTATCCCGGAGTCGCTGAAATGTCGTGAGTTGCCTCCTCCGCCTTCGGAGGGCGACTCCAGTGAGAGCGCGATTTTGATGAAGCAGCTGTTTATGGGAGAGTTGATGGACGCTTACGGAGAGTTCCTGTCGGCGTATCCGTTTGCACGTGCTCTATTGAGGCGAAAGGCGCGTCGAGACGAGCACTTTACTGCACTAGCCGATATCCGAAGAGGAGCTGCCAAGTACACTATCTCCGACTACCTCGAGTTACCGGTAAGTCATTAAATAAATAGCTGTTTAAATAACTGAAATGTGAAACACGTATTTTAACTAAGCACGCTTCGGAGTCATGGGCGTTAAATGTCTACCTTTAGTCTTGACCGTGCAAGAGCTTAGATAGATGCTTTGTCGAGTTTAATGAACGCGTGGCCATTTCGTTTTATAATGTGTCGCTATGGTGTCTCTTGAGATTGATTTAGATAGGTATGGAATGGAGGCAGTTTAATCGCGGCCGCGCGACAATGATCCGCGACGTGAGCACGCGCCGCGCCCATTCAATGCTAATGGGCCGGAAGAGTGCACGTGGAGCCTCTCGCGCTGATTACAGGCATTGTCTCCCTGAACACTGCCGTGCCCGACTCGGATTTCAACGCCCTTGTACTGTTTTCCTTTTGAAATATTTATGAACTGGATTGTAACGAGAAAAAATGTTTGAGTTGAAACCGTTACATACAAAAATATACGCCATGACGTATTTGTAGAATATAAACGCCAGTCACGGAATTGAAAAGCAAAAAGAGCTTTAAATCATCTTGACTGTTAGAGAAATGCTTTTAGATGAAGATGATCTATACAAATAATAGTTAAAAGTTTTGCGTGTGGGTGGAATGTCGGACATGATGTAACAAATACGGCGTTCAAATATAGCTAATGTTGTTGAGCGATAAGCTTTATAAATCCTTTTGTAGCTACGAGTAAGTATGTGTGAAAAGCATTCGTGATTTTGATTCTATCGTTGAAACTCGTACGTCCGATGCTTCGTCTCTGCCAGGAGGGCTGTCTTTCAGTGTTGACAAGTTTCACAGCTTAGCTTCACCAGATAAGTCTAATATAGGTACAAAGTGTTACAAAAAACCCCTAAAGCCGAATATGGTATATAGGGACCATCAAACTGAACAACTTTTACTATGGGACCAACTCTGAATTCGCGAAAAAAACAGCTGTTGTATACATTTTGATATTTTAGTTTTTGGGCCAGAATCCTAAGAGTGCGGGTTCGAGTCCCGTCTGAGCTGATACGGGTGAGTCGATTTTTTCTAATATTTTTCAGTTATATTAAGTAACTTAATATATAAAAGTAGCATTGTGAATGCTAAAATCTAAAAATTCAAAAAAAAAAATAAAAAAGAAATATATGTAGCTTACTTCCGCAAACAAAATATGCAAGATGCACCGCCCGCTTATTGCCGCCTTGCATATTTCGTTTGCGGAATTAAGCTACCGCTATATAAAAGAAATATATCTTTTTCAAAATGGTTTGTGACTTCCGCCAAGTGACGCCTGATTCAATCAAAGATTAAAAAAAAAAATTTAGATCCTGAGAAATATTTTAAAAGTCAACTCGGAATGAATGCGCATCAAAATAAATCGTGCATCGGTAACGATTAGCGGTTTTGTCCACTACGCCAAAGGTCGCCAGGTTCAAATCCTGGTAAGTGCAAATATTTGTGTGATGACCAAAGAATTTCTTTGTTTCTTAGTCTTGTTTAAAACTAAATGATAGGTATGAGTTGTCCACAATTACGTATAGTATAGTTTATTTTATTTATTGTGTTTTTATATCATAAAGAAAAACGAGCAACCCTGAGTTTCGAACACGATGGCCTAAGTTCCATGCGTCTACGCTACGATCAGATAGCGAGTACTAATGCTTGTCGCTTTGCACTGCCAGCCATCTCCACTTAAACATGAACGCAGCTTAGTTCTTAACTTTGAATTGTCTTTATATTTTAAGATAAAAATCTTCATTGAGTTTTATAATATAGTATACTAAGTCCATCGTTAATAGTTATATGCAAATAACCTTTTAGTTGAAACAGTAATACTCTAGTCTCCATACTTATATCTGATGATAATAACCGGTTAGCTAGAATGCAAAGCTTAACAATGCACTTGACACTACCACCAAATGGTTAGATAAACACAACCTTAATGTGTATAAATTGAAAATTATTTTTATTTTGTTTTCTTTGATAGGGATAGAATGATATTAGTTTCGTTTTTTGGATATTAAATTTAAATTAGAGGAAGTAAGTGAATCGACACTATTGGGCCTAGAAATTGATACACATCTAACTAAAACCACACGTCCAAAAATTGCGCAGAAAGATGTCCGGTTTTGTATACGCACTCAGAGAAATAAAAACAACTACAAACATACAAACTGCCCTAGTGACATACGACGCTTATGCATATACATGCCTTAGTTATGGCATTGTCCTTTGGGGAAATAGTACAGACGCACCTACCCTATTTACACAACAAAAAAAACTAATACGAATAATATCTAACATAGAACAAACTGATAGATGTACACCCCATTTCCGTAAATTTCAACCTGACCCTCTCATGCATCTACATTTTAGAAATATGCAAATTTTTTTAAAAAACATCACAAATACTACACTGAGCGGAAGGATAAGATAAGATTAAAGACAGCTTATAATTTAAGACACAAAAATAAACTCTTATTGCCAGTTTCTCGATTGTCTCTTTATGGTAAAAGCCCTTTCGTGATGTCTATTAAAATATAGATTAAACTCCCAGAATCATTAAATCAAGAAAACAATGAAAAAAAGGTTACACAACAATTAAAGCATCTACTTATTGAAAAATGCTACTATACGGTAGAAGAATATTTAACTGATAAAATATAGTAAGTAATTAAATAATAATAACCAGTTTAGCAATTTCATTAATAAGTAAACATAAATAAAAATAAAATGTTTGTTAGGAAAGTATTTTAGAAAATATTGGGCATGCCATGTATTGTATCCTCCTCTCTTTTTTTTTAAATTGCTGTGCCCAACAGGGTCTATAATGAATCCAAAATGTATGATTTCCACCAAAATGTACTTTTAGATGCAATAAATGAAATATGAATATGAGTAATACTTATAGGTATTACTAAATTTTAATTACAAAAATTTTAGGATAAAATCATCTTGTAAATTCCGACATCTGATAAGCGTCTTCGTAATATACTATCTATCTACTCAAAAGAAAATAGGGGCCACTATGTGGTCTTCCATACAAACGAGCTAATTTATGAAAGGTTTTTTAATATAAATTCAATCTGATTATATTTGAATTAGATGTTGTTCGAAAGCTGTAATAGTCAACCTACTGAATTTACTGTCGAATTTGCTGTATTATTTCTCTTATTTCGAGTTAGAAAGAAATTGGAGTTTCATACAAAAATACGCGAAATGAAGCATTTTTCAATTTTAACTGACACACGGCGAATAGGAAGAAATTATACAATAAATACGACAGTAACCTAAAGTCCGCAAGTTGACTATGCTTTCAAAAAATATCAATTTCAAATAAAATCCGATTTAATTTATATTAAAGAAAAACCTTTCCGAAGTTAGCTCTTTTGTATGGAAAACCATTTAGTGGTCTCTATTTTGTTTTGAGCAGTAACCTATATAACTGTTGACTACTATGAAATATAACAATATTTTAAATTTAACTTTGACAATGGGTGTCTTTACATTACAATTTTTAACCTTGGTTGTAGTTTTCCTAATACCAATCTGTTTATTATGTTAATCAAATAATAAATAACTTATCTGCACCATGTTAATTGCAGCTCGTTTGACAACTGTTATAAATATTATCTCTTTTATAGGTTTATAAAGCTCGTTCGTTTCGGGCGCCACTATTGCATTTTAAAAGTTTAATGAATATTTGATCCCACCAAAAACATTTCATGTATAATGTTGTCAAGACTTTCATATGGCTTGCACTGTCAACAAGTTATCAGACCTCATGTAGAGCCAAGCTTCTAACTCTACGCGTCCTAACTCTACAAGTCCTAACTTCAAAAACTCGATCGACATGCTATAGTCAGTATGGTTATTAGATTAAACTATGTCGGGATTTATACCTGTACCTGTTTATTTTTGAGGCTCCAACAGTTCTTCCGTGACCACGGCGCATGCAACTGCGCCGAAATATCGGAGCCTCAAAAATTAAATACCTCTAAAAAGCAAGAAATAAATATTCAAATCACTATACGCATATCATTGTAATAAAACACGTCTATTGAAGTCGGGTGGGGCTGAAGTTCAACTTTTTTATTTATTCTTAAAGCCTATCTAGTGATTTGAGTATTTATTTCTTGCTTTTTAGAGGTATTTAATGTTGAAGCTGTTTTGTTTTCATTTTCAGGTTTTTTGAAGTCGGTTTTTTGTTTTTTAAACATTTTTTATTTTTTTATTTTTAGTGTAAGTAAGTACCGTCTGTATTTACTTTAGTTTTTTATATTTAGTTTATTTAGGTAGATAAAACATGGGTAGACCCCGAAAGGCGGCATGCACGCCTTTAAAAATATCGGTCTTAAGATTTTTTTAAATTTAACTTTTTTGTGGTAAGTATGGTATATTTAGCGACGATATTATTTTTTATTTATTTTTTTATTTTATATATACATAATTATACGGGATAGACCCAATTACATAATTATGTGGTGGTACTACAAACATAACTCAATTTGGTTAACAAGAGATTTCGGATTGTCCGCAAACACATCAAAGTCAGGGTAAGTAACCAGGAGCGCGTTAAGTGCTTCATGCATGCGACAGAGCGGTGACTGCGCACGCGCCACCGTGCGACATGGTGGACGCGCAAATAGTCGATGCCTACGACTGGAGCGAATGCGTAAATAATTCTCAGGCACATATAGCCGAAACAATTGTTCCACGCATTCAGGCGAGTCCATACTCCCACGCAAAATCGCTATAGCAGTTGAAATCTCGAATCGAGCTCGTCTGACTTCCAAAGAGTTCATCCCCAGCATTCCTAGCAAGAACTTAGTAGGGTACATAAAAGGATAATAACCGTATATCCGCTTATAGTAGTAGCGTAGAAAAGCCTTTTGCACCTTTTCCAACATAAGTCTGTACTTGGCCTCATGAGGATTCCAGATACACGAGCTAGACTCCAAAGAGCTTCTCACAAGACTCGTAAATAGCAGTTTAATGACGTGCGGATTTTGGAAATCGCGTAAGTTGCGCAAGACAAACCCCAAACGGCTGAAGCAGCTGCGAGAGAGAGCGGAAATGTGTTCGTTAAACGTCAGCGATTATCTATGTTACAATAGTCTTATGTCAATGGCTCATCACCTTTTACAAAATACTGGTTTTCCCGACGCAGGGGCGTTAATTCTTGAGGAGTTCTCCTGGTACTTCACTATCAGCTCCACTTCACCATGTGCATTATGATGAACCACATAAATAGCCTAGCAACCATATTAAAGTAATCGTATCGCACCAGTGAGATACTTAGTTTAGTACCTATTGAATAGTTTTTTAAAATTAAATTAAATTTATTAGATACACCATCAACAATAACAATATCAGTTCCGGTGATCATCTATGGTCTTCATCATCAGTTCCAGTTCACCAAAATGGTACTTGTCGAAAGCAAATGCACGAGCTACTTAAGAAAATAGCAAAATCGCTATAGGTGTGCCTATAATATTTGAAGAGTTCCCTTGATTTCTCCAGGATCCCATCATCCAATTTCAAAATTTAAAAAATGGGACCAGCTTGACAACATACCTGATGTTATAAAGTTTGAATCATTGCAATCGGTTCAGCCGCCTTCTTGTAATCGGTGTACATACAAAAAACAAAAAAAAAAACAAAAAAAAACGGGTCGAATTGAGTACCTCCCTCCTTTTGAAGTCGGTAAAAATAAACAGTACATGGTGTAAATCCCGACATGGTTTATTTTAATCCATCAATAACCATGGAAATTTAAAAGAACATATAGTCAGTATGGTGAACATAAAGTACTCGAATTAATGTTACAGACATGGCTATTGGCTATGGCCAGAAAATGATAAATATAATATCTACTAGTTACTTACATAAACATTATGTCTCCCAAATCCTTTCAATGACGCTGAACCCTAAAAGTCATGACAGTGGCCGAAGTTAATACTTAAAGTTCTTATTGCAGTTGATAACATTGATCAAAAAGAAATTGGTTCCAATGAATCAATGATAAGTAGGCTCCTGTCACTTAATTAACATGATTAATGCTGTCCCTTGTTCATACTAAGGGCTTCTGTGCAATCTACTCATTTTTCTTCTTAAAAAATAATGTGAGAAGATTAATCATCGCAAGAGTCGGGCTTAATGGCGTGATACCTTGGAAATCCAAGATAATATGAGTTACAATACACTAAAAACATTTTAATGCACATGAACCCTTTGAAGACAAAATTGAATATTCCCCAAATTTGCCAATTATTTTTACTAAGCTAAGCTATTACTATGGGTACAAATAAGTGAATTACTTTAACTAGTTAAACTAGGGATTGTACTAAATCGGAAAGAAAAAACATTATTCTCATTTTATCTTTGAAATTTCAACGATGTCTAATGATACGTATGCTTATGTTTCTAAATTTTATAGCTCTTTTATCTTTATAGATCAAGTAGATCTTAATCTTTAAACTCAATACCAAAATGGAATGGTCACTGCAGACAGTGCACCTCATGTTAACGCATTTGACGTTTATTTTAAAAATAAACAGTTCCCCACGAAGGAAATTATATGTATATAATATATTGTCCCAAATTCCATTAGAATGTGCTTAAAAGCTCAGATAATAAAATCTTTTTACTACAATGCAAGGCACTTTGCAGTCCATTGCAGGGACTAGGTTGTAAAATTCTCATAAAATGGTTATAGATCTGTTAAAGTTTTCAAGTATTATTGAAGGAACAGAGAAATGCTGTTTAACAACGATTTATGTTTTGAGTTTTAAAACTGTAGTTGAATAAAGATAAAATAAGATACTTACAAGTTATTTGTAAAAAATCTAGATCTAGCTCATATTCAAATAAACACGTCTCAGATCGTGTCCTACTTTTGCAGACAAAACAAAGAATAAAAGCGATCATTAAACCAACCGGAAATTAATAAAAATAAAGTATACAGAAGTTTTATCTTTGATCACAGTGAACATGTTTTCGACATTATTTTGTAGAGCTCGCTATTCTATAAAGTAAAGTTTTCACAAACGTTCAAAAACTGAATGATTTTAGCCACTATTTTAAGATGATGGCAGCCAAAAGCAATGTCTAGCTCATATAATAGCTCGATACATAAAGCCATGTTTTGTCTATTCAAAAATGGCGAGGCGTGTCGCAACGTTTTGTTCTAGCTCAGCATATCGCAATATCGACGGAGGAAAATAATCTCAAAGGGAATAGTAATCTTAGGTTGGGAGTGTGAATATATAGCGCGGTGTGCCGTGGTCGGAATGCTAAATGATCTGTCCAGCGCAGTATGAGATACTAGCACTGGAGCCGCCGACTCCGACATTCTTCATGCAATATATTTAAAGCCTAGTTTACATGCTGGTAGATCGACAGGCCACTGACCGAGCTGGCCTTGCAGCCTACTAGTGGGAAAGCACCAACTTGCTGAAGGCAAGCCCATGCAGTAACAACGAGTTACGTGGCCTTCTAATGTAGGTTTATCTGTGCAAGCTGGTCGAGATTATGTACTGATTGAGGCCACAAAATCTGATTTAGTGTGTCAAAACTGCAATGACAGTGGCTTTTGTAATGCCGCCATGAGTTAAGTGGATCATTATTAAGATGGCCTCATTTTCATTTTCCTCGTTTTAATTCCACCTGCTTACGATGCTTGCTGGTGACACCCAATAGTGTCAGTTTATACGTATGCACTCTTTTTCGTCGTCGTTTCGCTTTCGGCAGAGCGGCCGTGGTCACGTTGAGGCGTCCACGTCGGTGGTAGAGGCGGACACAGCTTTCCGCACGATCCCCCGCCATCCCTCCCGGTTGGCAGACTGTCTGGCGCAGTCAAAAACGCAGTCAGTTTAGCAGCGTACTTAAATCTATGTAACTGCGAACTGCCTCCTTATTGTCTAATTTTCAAAATCTATCGCAATCGCTTTCATTTGACAGATGGATGTGACACATTGCTGCATTTCCTTGGTAAGTTTTAATTTGTGCCAAAAAGAAGCATCGATGTACCAATGATATTAAATGTGTATCACATCCTGAAAGCGATTGTGATAGATTTTGAAATTAGACAATTAGCCCCCTGATCGTATCTACATAATAATATAAAGAATCAGTTCGTTGATGTATTCTAATCGTTAAAGCGGCACCTCTTGACTGCCTGATAACTACAATGTAAAATTCGAGCGCGATGTCTAACGCATAATACCAGTAGCAAAATTCCTGAACTCTTTTAGATAACACAGCACTGACAGGTACCTACTGTTTGAAAATTCCGCGTGATTGTCAAGAGTGCAGTAATGGATTATTTAAAACGGGTCTTCATAATCTAGTATCTAACTAGCACATGTTCGAGGTTCTGCCTGTGAAATAATATCCCTGGCCCTAGTCATCCATCTAAACAAGTCTTTAACTCGGTCATTGGCCGCTTGGCTATCGTGTAAACTAGGCCCAACTTTCCGTACCAACTATAAACACCTTTTTAGATCGCGCTGATTACCGTCGAGAACTAGTCTTATTGGGGACATTAGGATAAGAACATAGCCGCGCCAGTATTCTAAGCATCTTTTGCACATTGATGACGCAATTTCTGTAAGTATCTGAGTAAATATGATAGTATTGGATGGATGATAATTTTTGCTTCGTCATTAATTTTACTGCATAGAACATAATAGATAACTTTCGTGTTTTATTTTGACATCGATGAACCTAAAGTTGTGAAGTATTTATAAAATCGTAGCATTTGTTGTAAATAACGTAACATTTTATTGCTTCAACACGAGGAATTTGCTTGATGTGCGGTCAAATATAAGATATGTCAAACATACTTAGAATTCTCGTAATGCGTAGAAAGGAAATAAAAGTGAATTCTACTACCACAGAAAACATTTCTTAGAAAAATATACATTCACTATTATGTAACATTTACTGTCTAAATGAACCTTGAAAATCTGGAAAGGTTACGTAAATATCATGGTTTTGGTATGACCGATGAAAATTTAAGTGTCTTTATAACATTCGCTTTGGCATCGCTCTCACTGCGTCCGGAGCGGACGTTCCTAGCATATTGAAACACGTCGTCACTATTTTAAGATGCTTTGCAGATAACTTCTGGATCGAAAACGAAGTTTGAAATTATTTACTGGTTATTTTTTTCACCACTTTAAAAAAATTATTTCTAAAACATTCGCCGTCTTTTTTACTTATTCAACCTGTTTTGCTCGTGGAAAAAGCAGAATAAGGTAAGGTATAACTATAAGGTACCCTTAACAAAAAAAGGTGAATTTTTAGTTGCATTTGAAACATCGTTATTATTTATAAAATTGATTTTCGAAAAAAAAAACTATCCGAAAATTAGGAATTGTAGCTATATTTCAAAGAATATTAATAGTTTGTCATTTATAGTTTTTAAATAAACATCTGACGTGAGAGATCTTCACTTTTCTTTTTTTGTCATTTTTTTGGGTATTCTTTACGTTTTATCGTATCATTCTTGTTTTTTGTATTTGCAGTTTAAAGATATATCGGCGTAGCAAGTTGCCTAGCATATTATTATGTTAATCTTGAACAATGAGACACGTACCGTTTCGCAACCAGCGCGGGCACATTTTGAATCAAAAGCTTTTCGTAACTGCCACACCTGGTTAAATTTCGTCTCGAAGATTTAAATGACTGTTTTAAAGGTTAAGTGCATTTAAATCCCAACTAGTTTTAATGAGCCGTTTTAAGATTACTCGTTTCTTTGATAACGTAAATGGTACTTTGCTGACAATAAACAGTTAAGTGATACGATTAAATATAATGGTACTAAACCGTGCTTCTAATATTTTCCATTTTACGGCTGCCGTCGTCTATTTTACATCTATAGAAAACTAACAGTAATGAAAATTTATTGATTAATTAAGTACCTAATTGAGAAAATTCACTTAAGTTTGTAGAGACAAAATAAATTAATTCGTGTCAATGTGTCATTAGGAACCTAACTAAAAAGTAGTTAGGTACTTAACGTCTCGGACAAAATAATTTCGGACACTTTGTCCGAAATGTCACTTTTATTTTATTATTTTTTCACTGACGATTCAGACACTTTTATAGTTATAGTCTGACTGTACAAATACGCTTTAACTATCCGAATCGTCAGTAAAATAAAATAAAATTTAAAAGTGTCATTTCGGACAAAGTGTCCGAAATTATTTTTTCCGAGACGTCAGTAACTCCTAAAAAGTATGTTTAACGTTGTAAGTAACCGATCGGTGCGGTGGTTGGTTTTTATGAAAAATAAAACTACACTTCGTTGTCTCTTTTTCTTCCTTCTTGTCTCACGGTGAGGATAATGACATGTGATAATTTCAATATTTTTCTAAATTATAGATAGCTTTGGATATTGAGCGCAGAACACAATTAATTCTCGCCGGTGCATTAGCGGCGGCAGTGCGTGTGCGCCGACCGGCCGTCGCCCCTCCCAGTTCTGCTTTCTACATGCGCGATTTCACTGCAGACTCGAGTCGCTTTTTGTATCAATAATACACGCGATTTTTCACTAATAGGTAGCATCTTGCCATCTACCGACGTCATGCGAAATCATCGTGACATTTTTTGCACACTAGTTACTTACAACAAAAAGACGTTACGGAAGCTATACGTAACGTTGTCGGCTTCACTTTTTGCATAGCCATTACAGATTATCAAAATATTCCTCAGGCGAACACGTTTTATCTCACAACCAGTAGTCTGAATGTACTAGATAAGATAATAAATTGCGCGGCGCCTACAATAGGATTCTTCGGGTAGTATTCAGGCGCGTGCGAGGTCTATCGAAGATCAGGCTATCGTTGAGGCTTCCTTTGTCGGTGTGACTCATGCACGCTACTGAGTCAGTACGATCATTTGAAAACGGATTGTCTGAGAAACTTAAAAAGGTTTCTCATTATATGAGAGAAAAATTTCCGAGTGGAATATTAAGTTTATGATTTTAACCAACCGTTAACACTACGTTTATCGATTGTCAGATGTTTTCTTTTCTTCTAGGTTGTCGTTTTATTAGGAGGAAAAAAAGCCATTCCCATAGAATAGCGAATGCCTAGCTTGAAGGTCTCGGAACAGGTTGTGCCAATGAGTCACGTCACGAGAATCGTGGTAGAGCTGCGTCCTGCGTCGTTGTGAGTGGCGCGCCGGCACCGGGCTGCATTGACGACGCTCAATTCAATGAAAAAACGGAAATAACACTGCCTTATGCAAGCTGAGACGAACTGCAGGTGTTAAAATCTGTTTTTTTTGCAAAATTTCAACTCAATTTTGCATTTCCATGACATTGTTAATCTTTCAAATTTGAAAAGGGATATTAAGAAAGGAAATTGGTACAAATATACCATTTTCTTGTTATGAAATGAAAGTTATTACTTACGTAGGTACGTAGTTACGTATTTAAAATAGGTATTTAAAAAACTGTTTATTTGCATGTACGCGCAGAAATCTTAGAAGTGAATCATTCAAAAATAATAGTGTTTTGATCAATTAACAAGGTCAGTATTGCTTGTTAAATTTTGATTTAAACTTGAAATCAAAATGTCGACGTACACATATTTATCAGAGCGGTGGAAACGTGCCTGTTTTTCAATTGTGTTCGATTTATGTTCGTGCAACATCCGCTCTATTGTATCTCTTGAATTGTAGTATCAACTACCAACCAGTTTTCAGTACAACGTTAACCATATCTCATTGACATAAAATAAGTAGGTAAGTATTGATTTACCTTATTATTTATTTATTTAGTCTTTGGAAGACCAACAGCGGAACAAACAGAATCATATCTTTTATATATTAACAGTCAGCCAATTACAGGTCTTCACGCTTATGAAACATTATTTTAAATGTGGATAAGTGTGGACAATATAATATTAACAAATTAGAACTTGAAAAACTTAATGTAACACTTAGTACAAATTATAAGTAGGTATAACCTTTTTCCTGAAGATCTTAAAAGGTATTCCTAACTTTAGTAGTAGTTAGTAAGTTACCTATGCCTAGTTGAACTAACTAAGAATTAACACCTAAAATGTATATACTCGTACTAGCAATTTATTTTTGGCATTTAAAATGCTACTTTATATTAAAAAAAATATAAAAAAACAAGCTAATTGTTCCTGCCCCGTCTAAGGTGTTACAGGTGAGTAAATTTTTTCTAGCACTTACATACTTTTATTTTAACTAATACTTATGCATTTCAAACCCTTACGTGTTATATGTACCTACCTAACTTAGTTATGAGTAATTTTATAAAAAAATGTTTAAAAAAACAAAAAACTGACTTCAAAAACCCTACCTCTAATAAGCAAGAAAAAATATCCATAATAATAAAAAAGTCGGTTTTTTGTTTTTAAACATTTTTTTATTTTTTTTTATTTTTAGTGTACCTACCTTCTGTATTAGGTAGTGTACCTAGGTAAAAAATCGGCTCAGCTAAACGTGAGTTAATCGCAGAGAAACATATAAGTATACATACGGGTCAAACTGAGAACCTCCTTTTTTAAGTCGGTTAAAGAACTACACTTAAGATATCCCTTTTCCAACAAAAAAATAATTATCATATTCAGTTCATAAACAAAGAAGTTATACGACTGATCATCGAGGTAGTTCACACAAAATCATACTATTTTCGTGCTTTTTTCAAGATTACTTGAAAAGTACTGAACAGATTTCAAGATTTTTAAAAATGGGACCAACTTGGGAGTTTACCTAATGTAATAACGTTTGAATCATTTCAATCGGTTCAGCCGTCTTCGAGTAATCGGTGGACATACACAAAAAAAACAAATATACAGACGAACAGAGAACCTCCTTCTTTTTTGGAAGTCGGTTAAAGATAGCATTAAATTATTTTCTTGAAATGAGTAACCATTTGTTTATGTTTTTATTTCTATAGGCTTGTTTTTCGTTCTTTAGATTTATATGTTTTCTGTTTGTCAATTTGTGTACTAACTCTATCAGCTCTCTTTATTTAATATCATAATTATTCATTGTCATGAATATATGATATTAAATAAAGAGAGCTGATAGATGAGGGAGGTAAGGTATGGCATTATTATCTGCTCACCTCTACAATATTATAAACCGACAGCTAAATATATTTGACAAAACACACAATGAATCTAAAAAGCTTATAACTAAATGGCTAAAAACTAAAACTTGGGAAGAGACAGAATCACTTCTCTTATTTATAACGTTATATATGTACTTAATACTAAATCGAAATAATAAATCTATATATGACATGCACGTACACACACATACACACACACACACATACACACACGCACACACACACACACACACACATACTTACAACTGCATGCAAATTTACTTTTTACATAAGAGTCTTGGCTTTTATATTGTGATTGTTGGGTAGGTATTTGAAATTGTTTTCTTTGCTTTTAAACCTCTTTTTAATATTTATTGTAATAATATTTTAGTTTGTTGTTGTATCTTTTTGTAATTTAAGTATGTAATCATTAAGGAGGAGTGGGGCTTCTTAACACAGGCCATAAAAGCTTAAAAGGAAGCTCCAACCCATTGTATCTAATGATCAACATTGTTAATGGAAATAAACAATTTTTATTTTATTTATTTTTATTTTATTATTATTTTCTATAGTCATCTGTTTGCAGATGCGTATACATCCATAGATGGTAGGTAAAATGGCGATTATAATAGGCCAAGAGTTGAAATGTAGAGGCGATGGAAATCGCCGGAAAATAAAACATTTAGAGCTGATTTTTCAATCCTCAGTTAACAGATATCAGTCATTTTAAATATTAACCAAATATAATAAAAGTCATTCTAAAAATGTGACAGACAAATGAATGACAAACATTTTCAATTTAGCGGTATAATACGTTATCAAACGGACAAAGCTTTATCTAGGCATTGAAAAATCAGCCCTTAGTTAAATTAAATTAGACTACTAAACTTTAAAAATAGAGTTAAGCACGTCATTAAAATTTGCTTAAATATCTTGTAAATTATGTAATACGACAATTTTCACTTACAAAAAACCCAACACAGCATTAATATTGTATTTTTTTTATGAAAAGGGGTTTTCTTGCTGAAATAGGGCACATTAATTTGGACATGTTCCGGTGTTTAAAAAACAAGAAGATTGTTTTGTCGAAAAGAACTAAGGTTTTATAAACATTTCTGTGCACACATCGGCCAAGTTCAAAGCGACGACCTTAAAAATATGTACACATTACGAAGGACGGCTAACATACGAGTCCGCAAACATTTTTTGCCTCATGTTTGTTCAAAAGCTTTTAATACAGCTTTTGTCAGTCCACGCGCACTCTTGGATTTGCTGCATCTCTTTATTAACACGTGAAGTCATATACAGGAGGGTCTGTCTGTCTAAAGGCGTATGGAATCATTTTTAAAGACCGATTTTCGCGTAGGTGTTTGATGCGTCAATGACCCGCAAAACTTGCGGATCCGCATTCAGCAGGTAGGTAGCACACGTTAACACTGGGCTCCACAATTTTACTCTGCGATTGTTGAAATCTTATGGTATTTGCATATGGTCAGCCGTTAGCAACTCCTTAGTGACAGTTCAGCTTTAACTGACTTCATTATTGAAGTGGTGGAGGTGGATTCTACGAGGAACTTGAATTACGAAGTCAGTATAGGAAGGTTTGTCATTTACAACTAGTTCCGTGACCTCGCTCACGCATTCCCGCGCCTGCACCTAACTGTACTTTCCCGTTGACTTAATGCCGACTTTGGACAGAACCTGATCTTAGGCAAGTGTACATTATAGCGCTGTGATGGCGATCCGCTGTTGCAATTTAATTATATTTAGTGTATGCGAAGCGAAGCAAACCTTGCTTTCCTTGCCTTGCAAAACCCGTGAGGAGGCTGACTGGAGCGGCCGAAGCCGCCGCTGCTGGCCCGCGTGCCGCGCATTCCAGCCGAGCCGCCCCGACCGCCGCCGAAGCCGCCCGAGAGACGCCCTGCCCGCGGCCGACTTCACACCGGTGTATGCGCGAGCGCGGCGAGAACGTCTCGACTGCTCACGCTTCTGTCAACAAACTTCTCCGCGTTCGAAAATAGCTTACGGCTCAACTTTCGAGTGATCCTTTCCAATATCGACTGGTTTATTGTGAAGTGTGAGATCTCTGTAGAGAACTCAAGATATCAGTTCGAAACTGACTCAGTGAAGGAACCGTGTTATTTTTTTGTTTTGGATCGCGTGCGAGTCTCGCTGTGAGTTGGTGTCGCGGACGTGTGTGAGTGACTGCTCCGTCTACCTACATGGAAAGTAGCCCTTGATGAAGCTGGTACATCAAGCCCGTCCACCGTTTTTGGTGATGTCGCACAATTCACGGTAAATAGACTTATTTGTGAGAGTTTAATTATTTCGTGGCTAGCAGCGGGTGGTGACTCTATGGCCTCAATATTCCAACGTCTGTCATGTTCCGTTAACTTCTCATCACTTTTTAATTCAGTTACAATTACCTACTGAAATCTTGCAGTCGGAAAATACTAACATTTATATATTGTCAAAAGTCCAATATTTCAAGACATGCGAACACAGTCGTAGAGCATCGTAGAGCAGAGTCTCTAGGATTATTCAAATATATTATTTCTCCCTAAATCTAATGTTACGCTCGGTATTGTCACATGAGGATCAAAATGGTTTGTAAATGAAAAACATTCTGAATACATACGCATAATTAAGTAATTTAGTTTAATGTTCTTAAAAACGTGTAATATTAGAAGTTTACTAAAATAAACTTAAAGTTATGCAAAAAAAGTACTTTTAAGGAAAATTAATCAACAAAAAATTAGAAAATACCTACTACTAAAATGTTATTTTATACAATTTTTAAGTTGGTCACAAAACAAGCAGGTACTAACATTAGTTCTATAACAATAGGATAAACAATGGGATGGTCCCAGTCCCTTCGAAAACCTATCATAGGAAGAAAGCGAGTGATTCATGAATAAGCGATTCAGAAATATAATAATAGTTAAATAAGCAATATAATCTCTTCGTCACGCCGAACTCACCCGCAGTTAGAACTGTAAAAACAAAAGACTCTAAGTTTTCTCAAGATATTTTACACTGTTAAAATTATTCCTGGAACAATAACGTCATCAGTGCGATAATTTATTCAGACACATCAGACAGGTTTTAGCATGCCAAGCGTTAAAAATAAAAAAGCTCCAACGGAAATATTCGATCCCATCGCACAAGTTCAAGCTTGCGATGAAACCGGTACGAACATAAAGGTAAAAGGTTAGTTGGCAAATACCAACAGACAACCTCAAAATGTTAAATTGAAATATTTGCTCGATTGTCCCATTCTGCGCTCATAAATGTTTGCTGAGCACGCTGCAACAATAGAGAGTGCATCTGATATTATTATAGTTAAGCATGCAACTTTTAGTTCAGTCTTGGTTCTAATTACTTCTTCCTTTCTCGGAGGACCTGTGAAATCATTGAGATGGTTGTTAGCGTTAGCAGTTACTCGTTTGTAACCAACCAGTCGTTACTCCTGATTTCTAGCCCTAGCGTAAACATCCGTGACGAAGAACAGGGCCCTACGACCAGCTTTCTACTCCCGAAGCGAACGCCGGATATAATGCCGGAAGATCTGATTAAAACTTCGTTATGAGTTAAGTTACTAAGTCACTTTCTGTTTCTTTAATCAAATGAATTAGATCTACTTAGTTGATGTAATAAACCAAATAGATAAATTCATCTGATCAAAATAACTCATTGCTTGAACTACTACCATTGTTAATAGCGAAAAAAACAAATCTTTCTTGTATTACGAATTTCAACCTAAGCGATTTCTGCCACCCTTAGGAAAAATATTATGAATGGGTGTAAATATAGGTCGTGTCTAGTGCTATTTGTCTAACAAATAGGGTTAGTCAGGTAAGGCTTCACGATTACACGTGTGGGCGCGGATGCCTTGACGTCTGATGTCCTAGCATGCTTACTCACGCGTGAATACTAGTATCATGCATGCTTGTAAACATTCACAGAGATAATTTCCAATATTAACAAATCTCTCTAGCTTTGTATCTGCAGAAGAGGACGAAGCCTCATTATTATACATTAGCGTCAATTGTTTGGCACGTCTGTTTTACATTATACAATAATAATGTTGTTATCTCTATAATCATAACGTTATTATTGCGTTGGAGTTTGTTACTTATTATTGCACTTGCAACTTTCTCTATTCATTAAAGAGGTATTACGCCAAAATTACTGGCCATGTCCAAAACTTACGCGGTGTGAAGGACGCCCGTTGCATTGAAATCTCACAATTCAGCAAAAAACAATGGCTCTAACCTCACCATACTGATCTTCTGACTGACAAACCATTCTGAAAGTAATCAGATCATCAACGTTTTTGTCCCATTGATCAAAAGATACAGTAGGTAGTAGTTTTTGTGAGTTCACGCCATTGACCTACTAGAGTTTCTCTAAGACAATCAAAATGGGTCTATTTAACCATTTGACACCAATGAAGGGCGTGTTTACTAAATGCATGTGACAATTCTAGATATAGTTTCAACCCTGATGGCATACCTAAATTTATTACTCTGATCAAGAAGCTGTTTTAATTAAACCTTTAAATAAAGTTAAATGGAAATAAGTATGTAGGTCGCTAAATGCCACCATTACTTAATTGAGAGTTTTAAATTGTTTTTAAACGGTCTCTCCAAACGAATTGTGAATCAGACGTCGAATGGCTTCGAATACATCGATGCCGATAATTGCTTAAACGTATTGTGATGGTTTTGTCTTACACACACTTACCTTGCACGTACCTAATGGACCATCAATTAACCGTAAAGTTTCTTATTGCCAAGCTGATGGAGCCTTATGCAAAAGACTTTTTATCTCAGTCAGCAACCGAATTTTACTTAATAAATTGTCATGGTAGTCTTTACTTTTTGCCTTGCCATGATGCTGCAGAGTTTTTATCAGAGTTTTTAAAGCATCTAACAGTACCAATTGGTGTTTGTCACCATTCCCAAAATACGGTTCGTTGACGCTCTACATTAGTTACAACTAGCCGACGACACGTAGATAAGATAATTAGTGTAAGCAAAATTACCTTTCACGAGACTCCTACTAGTTATCTAAAAGTAAACATTGTTAGCCTATTTTTATCACAGGACGTTTCATAACACCTTTTTACTGGGTGTGTTAAGAAACGATGCGATGTGTTAAAAAGAACATTAAACACAGATTTAAAGAGGCGTACGCTTTTTGTGATGGATTGTAGCATATTGTTTATAGTGTTTTGGTGACTTCAAACGGATCAACATCACACAAATCCGTCGGCTGCATTAGAATGTAGTTAACAACGAACGAAAAGAATTTTTATTGGTCTCCAAAGGCAGACAATTTTTTTTATTATTTTTGGTTGGTAAGACAAGATTATTAACGGCCTCTGGAAATACTATGAACTGGGTATTCATTTAAGCGTAAAAGCAAAACATGTTTTAGAGTGTCATTTAAGTACAATTACAACATAGTATAGTTGTGAATCAAGATATGTTTGTTGACTCTACAAACGAAAAGGATTTCGTGAGATATGTAGTATTGTGACTTGTGAGGAACTCACATGAATACGATAATTTTATAAGCATATTATTATTATTATTATATTGTTGACATGACCTACTTAATACAGATGAAGGCCTTTCCTAAGTACGTGCTTTTACTTAAATAGACGATAGTTATATAAAAAAATATCATTGTTAACCTACACGTAGATGCTAGGGTTAGATCATAAAGTTAATATTCCTGACGGAATAGAGGAACAAACATGCGAGCTGTCAAACGAAACCGAAATTGAATTATATTAGTGTGTGTAAAAATTATTATTTATACGTGTTAGTGCCTATATCTTGTCACTTGTCACACGTATATAGTGCAGACGAATTGTCAAACAGTTGCGAAAAGGGTTCTGGTACATCAAATCACGCATTTCTTTTTATCACACGTTATTGCTGATTAGTGACATCTCGCTTACTCAGCCCTTTGTTCCTCTTTTCCGCTAGGTAGGTATATTAACTTTATGGGTTAAATTCTCGTGAAATTTTGTGAGCAGGTTACATTAATAATTTTTTGATCGAACCAGTTCCAAAATGGTGGAGGTAGGATAACATATTTCAGCCGTTTCGAAAAATGATTAAAATGTCACAAAACTTGTTTGTTACCGGTGCAAAGCTAATTTTGTTTTTTATTTTTAGAAGATTTAAAAGTTCAAATCGATCAAAACATTTCTGGCCACTATTCGAAACTTGTGTACTGCGTATCAGTTTGAGCTACTTTTTAACGCGAGTAAGTCTACAGCCACAGCTCACGGAGCTACTAGTAATTAGTATCTATAAATAAAAATAAATTCAACGAATGCTCTAAGAATAAAATATATCTCTTAGTGGCGGTGCAGCGACAAGTAGAATTATGACGACGTCGGCCATTACACAGTCTTAATAGCCGAGATAAATTTGCTGGCTTCTTAGGTGGTTGAGCGCAAGGCGGCGACCGGGTTACAGCGCGCGCTACAACAGTTACAAACATTAAAATAACTCTGTCACGCTGCACCTAATGTTAAATATATGCGACAGACAACTAACGGGCCCTTGCCCTTCATAGCATCTCAGTCTTTTCAAGTTGCGATTTGCCGCCAAACAAATATTGGCGCTCCATAATTGGAAACTCCGGAAAAGGTTTACTTAAAGTATTAACTTAACTTATATGGCTTATGCTAATAAAACTGCCCTGACATATAAATCTAATATACCTATAAACATTGCTTAAATTGTAGCAGTCTCTTCAATGGAAGACCCCTTAAAAGATTTTCTAGTTTGAAAATAACAATAAAATGAATAAGTTATTATAATCCACAATCTACTGAGATAAGTACACCGTTTCAAGTAGGCGTCTAATATGAGAAGGCTTCATATTATACTACCTTTATCAGGAATATCATACTAAAGTGTATAAATGAACTTAGCTTTCACTCACGTTCACAGATTGTTACTTGAGCTGCGTGTTTTTTAACTTTACGTTATCTTTATCACATTTTTAAGTGGATTATATCCAGGCTCCAAGTTATTCTAGAAAAGCTTGATAAAGTTTAGCAAACATCAACCTCTTTTAATCAGAGTACTATTCAAAGAATTATAAGACCAAGAATGCAGCTGCCAGTTTGTTCTTTAATTATTAGGTATGTAACTTCTAACAAGCTCTTGAGGTATGCGGTAGGAAGAAACGGACTTTTTGTTTGAAGATTCTTGAAATAACTCTCTCTCCACCAGGGTCAATGGTATAAAATAATTGTCCATAATGCCGACTTACTGTCATACTAAATATAAAATATATACCTACGGCCCAACTTTCTCCAAGCAGGTAACTAGAATTTTATGGTTACTATTTCGTAATTGAATTGATGTAACTTATATGGTTACGCACGCAATAGTCAACTGAATAGCAATGAAATTTTGAAGGGATTAAAGGTTGAACTGCTGATGTTTTTTTATATCTATGTGATAGTCGTTTGGGTACTTTGGGTGCTTACGGATAGATTCGAATGAGATGAGAGTCGGATAAGTTGAAACGTCGGAAGCCGCGGCGTGGTGGCTGGCCCGACCGTGACGTCTGCCACCCGATAGCCCATCTCACGAGCGACCCACTTTACTCTACAAGGTCACCGCTCGACCTCCTAATCTTCGTAACTTCCCCGTAACCCACTGTTGGAAATGGATCAGTATTATGCGTTTTTATATCCAACTGGAAAGTTAAGTATATCGGAAATTATTTTAGACAGGGTAATCAATCATCATTACGATTATATTCTAAAGTCTTTTCTTGAACATCAATAATGTATAAGTGAACCTACAACAGGTTCTCAAGATAATTGTCTTAGATCAGCAAAATTTATTATGCAAGAATTAAATATAATCGAAGCAATCTTCTTTACGATAATATTGGACTTGATTACTGATTTATCAGCCATGCCACCGTAACGTAATTGTACGATTACACGCATGTGGTCGCGTTCGTGCGCCTGCGACAGATTCGTAGATAGGGCGCTAATCAGAGCGTGTGCGCGCTCTGTATCACGGCCTTTCTGATATACAATACACTTTCTAATCTATGCCTTTGTCACATCGGTCGCTATTGCTTAAATTCAAGTTCTACCAGACTTTCGCCAATTGTCTTCACGCTGTATTAGTTCTTTTTGCCTACAAAAGTTCTTATGTCACAACCGAGGAAATAGTCACCCCTAGGATTCCTTGATGAAAAGTTATTGAAAAAGTAAATTCTATAAGTATGTAAACTGCGGTTAGCCAGACCACTGCCCAGATTATGTTGCCAGTTTATCCGGGGTTTGCTCTCAACTATTAATCCGATATGCTATCTCCATTATGAAATAGGAGAGGAGACTGACAGGGAGCTAAGCCGCAATGGTCTTGATCAGTCGACGTGGATGTGTGTATTTAAGGTGAGTGCGGGGTTGGGGCGCGGCCAAGCGGGGGCTGCCGGACCGGTCCGCACGGTACCGGTTTACGTCGACGTCGCCGTCGCCGTCATAGGCCTAACGCAAACGAACGATTTTAGACTATTGCTTCTGACATGAGAATGCGTGAAAATTAATGCGAAGATCTGTATTTGGATTATCTGAGGCTCTAGCAAACAAATGTTGCAATCTTGAAATCTGATATGGGAACCGCTTAGGATAAGGTGCATTGTTAGAAAATTATCGCTGTTGTCAGAAAGTTGGTCAGTCTTCTCAGTCACAGTCGTAGAACTTAATGGGAGAAAGAAGAAAGTTTAACAAATATACAGTTTATTTTGATCATAGTAATTTCAAAAGTAAATATTGAACTAGAAAATGTTAGTGATAGACTAGTACTATAGTTCTGTGACGATAGTCTGCGAGTGCGCTTAGGCGAAACGTTTTATTAGCTGCGCCATGTTCCACAAACGATAGCCACCGTTCGGGCCCTCGGGCGCCGCGCCCACAAACAACACCTCGTTCGAGTCCAGGGAGCCACAATCATCTTAACATACAAGTTACACGCAATTATGGGACATTTATCTGTATCCGATCCCGATTCCCAGATTACATTTTCTTGTCTACTCTAGAATTTACATCGATAGTATTTCGATTGTGGTTCCTATCCATTTATGCATTGAAATACCTTTTTAAGTTCGCTTTGCTGAATCATATAAAATGATTGCAATTAAAGGCATTGATGTTGTAAACGATAATGTTGAAATAATAATTCATTGAGGTAGTCTGGTTTTCATTAACATTGCGCTAAGAAATACAACTATTGTTTTAAAAGAATACACGCTTGACACAGGTGTAAAAGTGAAAACGTGGACCATATTTAGTTAGCGACTTACTTGGCTTTAACAGCTTAAGTTTTATTTTCACTGGGCCCTTAGAGAATAATGACATGCTTATAAGTAGATTCATATGTGTCGTTAATGGTTATGGCTTTAACCTAGTTACCTGTGGTATAGTTTGTAGAATGAGAGATGACGAAAGTGACGACAATTTGTTTTAATGCTGTTCAGACACCTCTCATAAATTGTGAAATACTTTAGTACTTACCTACTGTTAAAAAATACGAGTTTCGTATTTTTTAACAGTACTAATGATTAAAAAGTTAACCAACGACCATAAAGTTTAAAATGAAATTAAACTTTTATTAGACTTTTAGTTACTCTAAAATACGTGCCATGTTGTGTTGTTTTATGTAAGTATTAACTGTGAGGCGGGGCGTATTCACAACACTGTTACGTATCAAAACATCTCAAATTAATACAAAGGAATTATAGTTTGATCACTGATCAAAATAATAATCATGATGAACAATCGATTATAATAATATCCTGTACAATCTGTGTGTTAACCTTTTTGCCTATGACTAAACTAAAATTATGTTTTATTTTTGCATAGGTATTTTATTCGTGCAATCCTTCATTCTCTGAAATGGAAAGTTTGACAACAAAGTGTTTGTATACTTATTCACAAACAATCGCGTAAAATTTCCTTGGGGGTTGTGTCTATTTTAGCTATCAGTTAATGGCCTTGCCCAATTCTATTTCGACGTTTGATGGCAGATTGCCATGACAGTGTTTTGAGCATTCGATGACGACCTGCGGCACACTTTCGAACGCTCCGACCGCGCCCGTGAGATTAACACCTAAGTCTTAATTAAAATATTAACTCGGTAACTAGGTTAATGAACCCACATTAAGATCCACGAAACGTGTGAAAAAGAACACTAGGTTTTTCGACATCTATTGTTTTTTCATTGCAATGATTTTACTTTTAATACGAGTGAACATTTTACTTTACCAGAACTATTCGCCTCGCATGATGTCGATGTGAACGTTTTCGCTGTTTCCGTCCGTTACGGTGCGCACACTGTGTGAATGAATTTTAAACAAAGCCATTTAGAGATATCAGAAGTGACAATACCAGCGGATAGGTCAACGATCCAAATTACATATTGCGTTCGCCTGTGATCGCATGTCGAAATAACAATCGGCCAGAAGAGTCTGTAGCCCGCTGCGTCTATGAATAGTGGTTAAATAGCACTGTTTGGTTGTAGGCGCTCAAGAAATAAATTGAGGGATATCGCGATATGGATCGGTGTGAGTGTAGAATGAGCACCGCGCGGGACTGGTCGTCGAAGTACCGCAGCGGGTAGTGACGATGTTCGAGTCCTTGGTGTCGCGGCTGACATCGCCGCCTGTGTCCCGGAGGCGGCACACGGTCCACACACCTCGCGAAGTATGCAGTGAGCCCGAAGAAGATGCGGCGCCAGTGCAGCGCCGTTCCAGAACTGCTAAGCAACTACTAGACAAGCGTCGGAAGGCGCGGTTATCATGTGCGGACCTCACGGCCGCCACTAACGCTGAACCAGAGCGTTCCTCGCGCATGGATGCTCTGAAAGCATTCTTGCCATTGCGCCAGTCGAAGTCGCTAGGAAGACTCGACGGTCTCAAAGAGGTAAGAATAATGTTGTTTTATACTTCGCATCTTGTAGGTATTATGTAATTTCTTGTTGTTTTCTTTCAGGTTATTGACTAAGATTATAAATAAATAAATAAATAAACTTTTTTTTACCCTTAAATTTTTAAATATTTAACAAGTGTCGGCGTGATACCGAATACAGCACAGCGCGTAGCGTTGCGTTGACATTATATGACAGTATAATGTCACACCGCATGCCGAGCGGCTGCTACGATGAGTCGCGCGGTCGGTGTGACATGTATCATAGCATTTGATACATTACAACGTCGCATGTCATTTGGCATCACGCTACGCATCGCAACGCGTTGTGTTCGGTTTGACCCAGACTTAAATAATACTTTCTACACTAAGGTACCTACCTAATCTAAAATCCACTTATTACTTTTATTAAAGTTACCTTGAAAAAGTTGTCGATCCCATGGGGTATACAGAGCGATACTTGCGACATTAGAACGCCACGCGCTGTGGCCTTCGCGTCGCTCCCATGCGCGCGCGCCGACCTCGCGCACCTGTTGCGACCCCGCCGCCCCGCGCGCCGCACCCGCCGCCTCTTTTGCTTGCATAACCAACACCTCAGATGCTAGCTGCTCGCCCAACTCATGACTTGACCAATTCATACTATATACCTGGGCACTGGCAGAGACCAACCCAACACTCGTCAAATCTCCAGATTGCGAAAGATTAAGATACGCCTGAACAGGCATTCCACTGAACTATGACATCACATGCTGGATAAGACAATGCAAACAATACAAGGGAATCGACATTTGATAGAATGACTCGACAGATTTCTGACGTGAATCATAATGCAATATTAGATTTAAGGTGCATAGTTTCGAGTGTAATAAGCGCTTTAGATTATGTACCACTTTACTGATATGTATCTAAATGTTTTTCTATTCATCATAATCCTTGTAGCTATGTTTATTTTTTTATTATTGTGATTTAGATTAATCATTTTGAACAATGGCCTTAATTAATGTATATTGAGGACTTAAATATTATACTTCTTAACAGATATACAACTAAAATAAAAATAACAGAAGTTGTGATTAGCTATATTATTATGGAATGAACAGTATGGTAAAGGTGAGTTAGACAAGTTTATCTATTATTCGCGTTTAAAAGTTATAAAATTAATTCCGAGGAAACGGATATGTTTTGCAATTTTAATTTCGGTGTCGCTTAATCTGCATTTCCTTTTAGAGTTTTAAAGGTTTTGAGGCCGATGCGAATGATTGTGATTGTGACCCACAGACGAATTGAGGACACCGCCGATCTGACGTTAGATTTCTACGGATTTTAAAAATCTTGTGACCGATGACAAGGTCAAAATCTTTAGCTATTTGTGTCTTCTTTAGCTAAAGTGTAGCTAATTGTGTCCCTCTTTACAGGTGTTCTTTATTGTTGTCGCTTTTATCTCATCTTTGTGGAATCTGGAACAGCATTCGAGAATCCAAAAATTCGCAATCTCTTACATTTTCTTCAAGATAATTATTAAGTTTTTTTTATACGCAGTCAATGTTGAGCTCAATGTAATTTCTAGCTAGTAAAGCTATTCTCGTATTTTATTACACCATTGGGCTGTTGCTTTTAGATACTTGATTGGGTTTACGATATTATCCTATTTTCTCAAGGTCTTTCGTGTTCAATATTCTATTCTATACAATATTTGCAATAAAATGAAGTTGCGGTCTACAATATAACCCGTAGAGTCTGGATACCGTAATTTATTGTTGGTAACGGTGTTACAGTGCAATCCTAAAACATTATTTTTAAGTCTTGTATTGTAACCATGTCTAATGCTGTTAAAAATACTTAGTAGGTAATAGTACATTGTTCACCGAGAGGAGAAAGAGACCGATTACCGTCGAGGGTGTCGTTTGAAGCCCGAGCCGCAGGCGAGGGCTTTAAAACACCCGAGATCGGGAATCGCACTTTCTCTCGAGTGATACATAGTGCTTTATACTACACCTACGAGGAAAATAAAAAACTAAATCTTTACTAATTGAAATTTATATTGAAATTGTTGCAGTTAGTGAAGCTTAATGTAACACTTTTTCCATAAATCCAAAATCGTCATAAGTTTTATTATACTTTTTAATTGATTTCTGTGGTAAAAGGTTATCAATCAGTATTTTTGCTGTTTCCTTCAACTGCGGCGGAGTTAAAAAATCTTCATCATCACTATCACTAATTATCATTTTGATAGTTTTATTTTACTTTCTACGAAAACTGAATCCTCAAACAACACACAAATTGAAAATGGCGCCAATGGCGTCTGCAATTTTCACATGTTCTTTTTTCAAATTGTTTATCCTGCCGCCGCAGGGTCGCACTGCCAGCCCGACACTATCCGACACACAGCTAGTGGCCAGTGTCATTTTGCGAACTTGGAGATAAAAACTCACTGTAAAAACTTTTGATATTTAGGTAACCGGCGCATAGTCTTACCCAAAATTAAAAAAGAAAAACCACGTAAGAAATGGATTTTCATACACTTTTCTCTCCCGCTCAGATGCGTTTTCTCCCCGCATTTTTGTTCGATATGCAATGACGTACTTTCTACCGTAAATTTGATAAAGTATCAAGGTACTTTCCGAGCAGGTGTAGTATAAATACTTTTTCAACACACTTGCTCGTAAAGTGAGCCCTAATACATCGCTTTTAGGGCCATAAACCGACCTATAACAAACGCGTGCAATAATATATAAAACACTAGTACGTAATAGAATTAACCCTACAAAGTTAAATTAGTACCTTACTGCAAGTTCTATGCGAATAAACAGAGCATTCTCAATTTAACCGGGTAATACAGTTATTTTTTTTAGTATCAACAAAGAGGTTTTATGCTGCTGAAAATTCTTATACATTTTTGGAATAAAGAAATGTGTAAGTCCTAAATTAAGTCAAACATTTTTTATTATTACCAAATTATTCATAATTCACAGTATTTTGTTATAAAATATTAAAATATTTGCATTTTATCACTTAAAATTATGATTTTGAAGTAGGCTGTAATGGCTGTATGCTCACTCACCCCTTTGTTCGCAAAATATTCTTGCGTTGGGCGTGTGAAAAAACAAAAAAAAACCTGCGCGCCTTTTGCCATAATAATTATCATATTTTGTTTTTGTCGTATTTGTTGCTGTGTGGTAAATTACTTTGTTTTTTCCTCGCAAATGTGTTGAAAAACGTCGTATGAAACTCGTGAGCTCTTGCTTATTGTACACTCGGCTGAGTTACGCCCTCGCCTGCGGCTCGGGCTGCAACCCACAGCCTTGTGCGCAATGAGCAACCTAAGCTAACTTGTCTCATAATGTACTATTTAAATCAGGTCCATCTCTTCAAAGTTACAATTGTTGACTTAATGGTAGGGTTCAGTTTCAGACTAGGAAGCAAGCACGCAGGCACCGTTATGTGACACACGCAAAGCGAAACTCTACGGATAGCGCAAGAATGCGTGATAAGCAGGTAGTGGCAGCCACTTTGCGCCCGGGTAGCCTTGCCGGTAGACACACACACACACACTGCATCGAGCATCAGTTCTAGGATCGGAATCGCGATGTGTGCGCGCTGTTTGTCCATGTGATTTACAGACAAATGCCACGTCGACCCGCGCATCTGTTCGCTTTGTTGGGGCATCTATATCACGTTAACGCCTTTTGTTCGTCTCCCGAATGGGAACATCTGCGCTGCTCTTAAAGAGATGTTACTAAAAATGTGCTGTGAATGTAGGTACCCGTGCTCAGAGACTGCGTATACATACATACAAACTTAGATGCCACACTGCCTGCTTTGTTACTGTTTTGATGAATATCATGCGCTGTCTAATTACGGTCGTTTAAAAGAATTGCAGTTGAAATAAAAGTAAGATATTAATTTTAGTTTTATTTTATTGCGCTACGACTCGACGCGACGTGCGTAAAGATTTAATTTTACATTACGTCCCGTTGCGCCGTAATTCATTAGATATTCGTTACAAAGATTGTTTCACTCACTGGCTGTCAATGTCAATCGATACGTAACTAAGTAATTTACTAATAATGTCATTTTCGGATGTTTTCGAAAACTTTTGATGCAGGGTTTCGTATGATATTGCTATGTCATAAGCCTTTTTAATACTCTAAAAAAACCGTTACAAAATGACGTACGCAAATCCGGTCACTCGTTAAAATTGTAATAACTTTTTATAATTTCGTCGTCAAAACGTATTGTGTTATAATTTTTTGCAAGTCTGTTTTGTGGCGACCGATTGATCCTGAGTGGAGTAACGGGTTGTTCACTCGTCACCACACGAAGATAAATTAGATGGTTGTGGTGGAGTGGAAGGCACCTACATACATACATACGAGTATATCACAAAATATAAAGTCTGTGTTTTCTAGACAGAAAAACCGCTCTGCCCCCCGGCTTGACTACCGAAGCACATAATCCAATTGTTTATGTCGATTAGTCGCTATATCATAATATTTTCGTGGTATATCATGCTTGTATTCGAAACACTTCCTTGATTTGTTTTCTCGCGCTAGGAGCTATTGTTACTTACATTACAGTACTTGTAGTACAGACCTAGCCCAGTTTGGCCTAAGCACAGAATACATAATGTGCCTAAGTTTTCCCGTACGTACGGGTAATGTAAGTGCACGAAACACTGCGATTAGTTTCGAGCGGTTCTTCTGTATTCTTTAAATTTAATGTCTACTCTTAGATGACGGATTCATACGGCTTCATGCCATAGATTAAATTCTAAAGCGGCGGCGATGACCGATATATCTGCGACGAGATAGCTTTATTCAGGTTGAATTTCCGCACCATTACCCTTAACGGCAAAAGCTCTCCGATCAATGAGAGCTATTCGGTTCGATCTTTTTTCAGAACATTTGAAGTGCTGATCGATAAGCTTCTACAATTTGCATGAATAAAGCTGATTAGATTCGGTTGAAATTAAACACTTTTTAGAACTTAATTATTTCATGGACTTTGATAAATAGTCGCGACCAGGATCTTAATTAAAAAGAAGAAAACAATATAACCAAAAGGAAGCGAAATTAAATATAGAGACAAATCACAAAATCTAACCAAATTATCTCAGGTATCAAATCTGCCGGATGTATCAAATAATGAACATTATTAACATCGGTTTTTCTACTGAGTCATCGCTTTAACCGTTTCACAAAATTAAAATTTGTATTGTTTTTGCTTCCTAATCACTGCCAATTGAAATCTTGTTTCGACCACATTCAGTTTTGAAAAGACGGACATGCCGTTGTATTGTTTTGATTAAAAACAAAATTGTGTGTCGATACTCAATTAATATATTTAACACTCGTGCGTCCTACTTCATTCGGCATACAACTGTTACACCATAATAGTAATTAACACACGTGCGCAAAGCACAAAATTGTTTGTTGATTCTGAGATTCGGATCCATAGCTCTGCTGAACTCACAATCAAGAGGTTCTGTAATTGATTGTGGCCATTTATAATCTATAATTGCTTCTGAGATGCGAACACTTAAAAGCAGTACTTCGTGTAACAGACAAAGTAATTTCGAATAACACTTTGCGTGTAACTGCAGTTACTGGTTATTTTTATTCAGTTAAGGTCAGTTATATAGTGATCTCTTGTTTCTTATCTTCTTATTATTGTATTTCACGTGAACTACTATCATCAAATTCATCTAACGATTTATTTTATCTCTTTAATGTTGTAGTCGGATTCTGAACTGTGGTATGTGGAAGGGTCGGGTGCCGCCTTCGAAGAATTACCTCATCCACGTTTGGTGTCTTATTTCTTTCTCTCTTTTATTTTGCACTGAATCAACCTACACTCGATTGGAAGAAAAAAGTCACCAGTCTTTTATGTTTAACAAAAACCTTTTTATAAATGAGATAATGCTTATGTATATTTTTATAGTCTGTTCAAACAATAGACAAAACAAATAACTAACGTAATCTATCATATTTGCAATTGTGCGCGATAATTAGGGTCAACCGATATTTTTATGGAAGACAAAATTAGAAATGCTTAGCTTGCATACCGCTACAGACATATAACAAAACAATACATAAAATTAAACTAAAAGGCACTCACTACATTCAAAATAGTCCATACTAACTATCGAATAATTTTCGATGACCTGACATTACGTAGCCATTCTCCAGTCTGGCAAGTATCATTTTACAGTTTAGTGTAATGACTTGCATCTGATCGTAATATTACACCACGTACGCGTAAAACCTCAATAATTTAGCGACTGAATTCCTGGTGTCCACAACTTGTTACATTTTAGGTTTTTCACTCTTTGATATTATGTGCATATTTCTTCAGCTTGATTTCCTTTGGTTAAGTCACTTTTTTACAACAACATTGCAAAAACTACTTAGGTACTAGGTGCTTAGTTCATAATAACCAGCAACATATTTAGTCTGTGCAATTTTCTCCGTAGAAATATGTTCAATAGCTTGTGAGAAACCTTAGCTAGCGTTACTTTCACACAGCCGTGGTTATGGCAACTTATTCTCAACAAATACACATTATCGTGAATTATGGGCTGTGCAACAACTTTCACGTTGCAAGTTGCATTTTCACAATTTGTTAAATAATCATCTCATGGAGTAGGTGTATAATTAAATAATTTGTAATAACAGGCTTTGGCATAATGGATGTGCCGAGATATGGCTGAAGTGAATGGGTGATGCAACAACGAGTGTCCGACTTGGTGTCTGTCTGTCTGCGCCGAGACACGCCCGTGCGTGGAGCAGGTGTGCTAATAGTGTATTGTCCCCTTAATACCGAATATAAAATCGGTTGAACCTGGCGGCCTTTTTATTCAACGCGATTATAACTTTTCGTGAGTATGATGTAACTTCACCACACTGATGTGATGAATTTAACGCAATCTTATCTTGCAAAATGTCAGAGCGGAAATTCTTGAATGGTGGAAGTAAATACCAACCACAAGTTTCTTTTATTTACGACTACGACTATCTTTTCATTTCGTCGACACTCGCTAATTTAGTCAAATTACTAAACACATTTGTCGTGCGATCAAATCAGTTAAGTAAAAAATGACATTAGCATTTAGTTGCATTCTTTCTAAACATGTCATTAGGCTCGTTTCTTTCTGAAAGTTCATTGGCCGTATTTCAATTGGACATAAACAGTTATTTAAATCACGGCAATGTAAGAGGCATTGCTAATATTACTCGTACGTACCGAGCTTATGAAAAAGTATATCGATAGATCGTATCGATTGATGTATCACTTACACATTAGTGTCTCGTTACTTGTCCATCAGATGCGATGTCTGACATTGTTGTCAATCCGCACATAACATGTACTGTACGTACAATTGTACTGTATGAATAACAGTGTAAGATTATGAAAAACAAGTCATGTTGTAAAAAAACGGGTTATAAAAAGTCTTTTACTTTCATACTGTATTGTTCTTGTCTTGTAAAATCTTCTTATATTCTCTAAAATTTATTCAGGACATACATGTTTGTTTTCAATGTTTAATTAATTCGCACAAACTTTCTGTTTAAAACAATATAGGTATACGTTAATTTAGCATATTAAAATGTTTAATCCTCCCCAAGCATGGTATTGAAATTGCAGCATGATTACTCATTCTGTTTTTTTTAGTTTCATATAAATAAACAACTGTGATTTCATTTAAATCGAGGTTCCGAGAATCGGACCTTCCTGTTTGTACAAAGTTGGCTGTTTACTGTCCATTGCTCAACTTTTCCGTTACGTAACGCAGAGGAAAAGCTGGCTTTTCACTTTACTAGTTGCATAAGTGTCGTCGTGACGTGACAGCCGCACGTTAGCTCTCGGTTTTCATCAAACCAATAAGAAGCATCATTAGATAGGGTTGTCTGACTGATTGACATTAGTATCGATCGAAGAAAGATGAGATTTTCTATTGATTTTCTTACGAGTTTTTCAATCAAGCGAATGTTTTGCTTAATCTACAACTGTAATTAATATTTTCAAATAGATTGCACGTTATCGTGCTTGTTTTTTAAAACTGTGCTCGTTAGTTTTACAAACATCTCGTAATTGTTTTCAATATAAGCCATTGATTCGTCACTCGTGCATTCCTGGCGGAGCTTTGCTCACGTGCTTCTGTCGGCAACCCTGGCGCGCGTGGGCGACACACGTGACGCTTGCGCCACTCGGAAGCTGACTGTGTAAATAATGTTACTTTTTTTAGTTGCCTCCACGTTGTAAAGTAACTGTAAATTATTACATTTTCTAGCGGTGCTTGATGCTGTTTTTGCGTATAAGTAAGAGGATGATTGCAATTAGTTAGGTTTTAAGTTTTAAAGTCAGGCTTTTCTTTTTTTTATATTTAAAGCTCTATCCACTTTAATAATATGCATAATTATTCTATGCATAATCATTTCATTGTAAAAAGTACTTATTGGAAATAATAAAGATGCTGCACATTCTATGCATTAATAACCGTTTCGAATGTATTTCAATGAAGAGATATATAACCAACCCGTGTTCCTTATCACAAGTCAACGCGAGATGAAATTATTATGGATGGATCATACTTTTATCTCTTCACTTCACCCTGGACTTTGTGTGTTGCTAGCTGTTTTTTCTAAAGTCTGCTTAACTCAACGACCTCATTTCACTGGTTCAAAGATTAATTGCTATTATCATTCACATTTAACTTTGTATCCCCAGTGTGGGCGCAACACGTGGCGAGGTAGCCACAGATCTTCACTATGTAGCTACAATTTAGTGGGTAGTCTAGGTAAACAACCGACACCCACTCACGGTTGTATACGAGATAGCCCGCTTACGTCACAGATGCCACTATTAGAGGAATATTTGCATGATCTTCGACGTGGGTTTCTTCTCACTCCGTTTTAGGAAGAACCTTTAAACTTTACATCATAGATTTTGTAATCTCACTTGAGTTGAGGAGACATAAAATCGTTAACTGGGTCATGAAATAATTCATCCAAATTATGGAAACTTTTTCACAGCGAGCGAGGATTTTTGATTTTTGCATTTCCCGACGTTTCAGGAAGCATTTATTAACTTAAATGACCTTAGAAGTTTAAACATATATTATTTATAGCAACTAATACAGTTGAGGACACAAAAACGAGCTCTCTGATTTATCACTGCGAGGCATCTTTACGCCAGTTATAACATAAAAAGCAGGAAACTATTACATTCAACCAAGGGTTAGACTGGTATTGTATGAGCATTAGATCTCAGAGATTGAAATAAAATAGTACTAAACAAGGAAATATTTTAGAAATAGCGCACTGAATGTGCCAGTAAAATTGTGTCTTATTTCTTTAGAGAAAGAGTTGAAGTGTGACTCGTAGTATATTATGTAGATACGTGTATCAGGATATTGCATGCTGATTGCAAGCTTAGCGCCTGATGGGTGGAGATTGGATTCTCACGGGTGGCAGACATGCGTAGTAGTTTCCAAGTAACTTACGCGTCCAATCGTCCATAACACGACACGACTTGCCTCTCATCACCAACTTGTGTTGATGCTGATGTTATAGCTAACCAGTCCCCCTAGCATGACCAAACCCTATGATATAGCGATTTATCGTTCAACTGTCAGAACACAATGAATTTTGACAATTGCGTCGATAAAACGCTATAAGTATCTCGCGATATATAATTATATCGTGTTTCTGTGGTCGTGCTAGGAGGGATGGTATGGTTGGTTATGTGCTTATAATATTATAGATATCTATAAGACTTAAAATTGACCCTCCACCTAATGTTTGCTAAATAATTAGTATTGCCTCAGTAGATCAGAAGACATCGAAAAGACTCAATCAATTATTACCAATATTTAATTGGTTATATACTTTCAACTTAGCACTTCGTGATTGCTATTAAATATATGAACCACATTGAACAGTTATATAGCGCGTCATATTCCATGTTATGTTGCTAAAGACGCTACGATTAACAACACAGTTGCACCATCAACAAAAGAAGAGCGTGTAGCGTCAACAAAAAAGCAAACAAACGAACGCGAGCGCTACGTTCCCACCGTCTCTCCCGCCTTCCCGTAACTGTTCGTATTTTTTATGCACTACTTACCTATCTTACTTTCTATAATAATGTTTCTCGTAATTCTAATTTAAATAAATACTTGAAAAAAACTAAAAAGCTTTTTTAACAAACTTTTTTACCCGGCAGTAATTAAAGTGCTCGATGCATGTTTGTTTGATTTAAAATGTTGGTTTATGTAAAACTGCTATCATTTACAATTATTTAGCGTTGACATCTAGTGAAATTTACAACCAACAAGGGCATTATTAAATGTCAATACATAATTTAAAACCTAGTCTTTCTATATTGTAACAATATTAAAATAATTGAACGGTTAGAACATTAAAGTTCCGTCATTTCTATCGAGGGAGGCTATTACAGACTCCTCATAGTACGGTACCTGTACCCGGCATTTTGTGAGATCGCAACTATCATCGGTGCGCATTCAATTTGCTGACATTAATACGATGGCCCCCTTCCCGCATGCCGTTAACAGCATCATACTAACGTTTTATAAGGGTTAATTCGAATTACTTAGCTGATATCGCGGCTCCATCGGATTGCAATCAAGTTTAATTTGTGGTTCGCTTACAAGCGATAAGATCAATGAACTGGAAGTGATTATTTCTTTAGCTCCTTCCCAACACAAGTAGTTTTGCTAGTGTTATCCAATCCAGTCTGTAATGTGAAAAAATGATTAGGACCTCTTTTTCCACACCTACATTTGAATAATAAATCATAGATCATAAGACGAGCAACAACTTCTTTAGTTACTGTTATTTACATAATCTTTCACATCCTCATAATAGGGATGATGACTAATGCATAAAATAACGAAATACTAATAAAAATCGTTAACATATTAAACTTTTAGAGTAGCTTGTATACCTCTTGGTTTTATATATTGCATATTATTTATTTTATGACCCTTCAAAGTTGGGTGGACAAGTCCATTTAAAAAGTATAAAATTTATTAAAATAAATGATACCTTTAATTAGTCCGTAAAATGTATAGCAAATTTGTCTAAGAAACTATTTTGATAAACACAATATTTAATATAGCTGCCAAACAAATTTCCTACGCGTTGCATACAAACTACTTATTCATGACGTCATAACTAGGAAGCCATTAGTATGGAGCGTTTTTGGGCGAGTCCATTTGTGTGCATTTCACACTGTGATATCTCGGGCAGTTTTTATGCTAGCGAATTAATTCTTTTACTAATGTTTCTTTTTTTGAGAGGTAATTTATGTAACATAAAATAAAAAAATATTCGCCATGCCTATTCACCAAATTAACTATGAATGCAGCATTTGTTTATTAGGCGGTTTTTTAAATATATTTTATAAATTATATAATTTTGTCGATATCCTGTTGTAGAGCTAAGGCAGTTCCAGGTCATTGCTCAGAAATAATTTAGATATTTAGTGAGTCAAGTGAAGTCTGGTTTGAGTGGAGGCAATCCGGGTTATTGCCAGGACGGCCGGGAAAGATCGCCAGTGGGCGGCGCTAACAGGACCCGCATTCCGCAACTGATATTATATCAAACAAGATCTCCAGAGATCTGACTAATAAAGCTGAGTTCCGCAGTAAAAGCACTGTTAATAGGCGAAAGATCGTTAGTCTGCAGTTTTCATTGCATTATTATACTGAAGCTCGTTTAAGTTGCCTTTAATCAATTTAAGGTTAATGAAATAACCTTCTGTAGTACATTACTGCAGCGGCATGCAACACAGGCATTGATGACGAACGTGACATACGTGAGTCTATCAATGGCTTGTTGCGGCAACGGTTGGTACAAGTATTTTTCTCAAACAATGCGCTGATATTCAAAATATTTTCATTATTAATTTTCCTCGCTTGAACTGATTAGGACAAATGAATACGTTTCAGAATGTTCAATTACAAACACTAATTTGCTTTTTTACTTACACGTGTGACGTTATTTTCTGCCGCCGCTCCAGACCGAATCATATTATTATGATATTACTTGTCCATCAGCCATTTTTGATGTCCCCACTGCTGGGGCACAGGCCTTCCTTATGGGTGGTAAGAAAGAAGGATGGGCCATAACCCACGGCGGGCCAATGCGGATTGGTGGGTGTTAACGACTGCAAAAGCAGCCGGGACCAACGGCTTAACGTGCCTTCCGAAGCACGGAGGAGCTCGAGATAATAAATTTTTGGTCACCCCATCCCACGACCGACCCTTGCGAACGTTGCCTAACTTCCGCAATCGCTGGGCCAGGCGCTTAACCACTGCGCCACCAAGCTCCTGATATTACTTACTTACTTTAATTTACGTAAGCGTTTTGTAACCATAAATCGGACTGCGCGGGCGGTAGTGCGCTCATGCAGAGCGCCATGCATAGCATGATTTGGAACTTTCCATGTGCAAAGCCAGTTCTAATTTTAAATATTGATGATGAGTCACTATTATCTCATCATTACCGTGTTTCATTGAAAAAGTTCGTTCCATTTTTTAATTATTCGAGAAATATATGTTTTCATAGTAACATTGCGGGTCACTAAACAAGGTAATTTCATACAAAATTGCAGACGTGTTGGACCGGTCCAGCTATTCCGATTTAGCTCGAAGAATGTTGTCAAAATAAAGTTCGTATTTTCAAAAGATTATCTACTTGTATTTACTTATTCATCCCTAACATCACATCATTGATTGCCACTTCGTGTATCACTAATTGAAGACACTTTTCAAAAGTTTAATAAAATTATTTCCTCGACGATCACGACAGGATTCAATAATAAAATATCATAAATAATAAATTTCCTCAAATACCTACAGATAATCCAAATGAATTTTATGCGATGTTTGATTTGTAGGAACATAAATAGCAAACTTATATGAAAAGATATATGTGGCGCGTATAAGATTTATAATTTAAGTAGATTATAACCATTAACCACTTGAAAGCTAATTGCAATTTCCTTATGAGCTTGTGTTATTATAACGTGCTTGAATTCGTATAATAAATTCCTTATTGGTATAAATAAACAAATGAATTCCGCATTGAATAAACATGGTTTCATCCACTCACATTTTAGATCATAAACTCACTATAAAATAAAAATATGAACTTAAATGGTTAAATTGATTAAAAACTTTCGCCGACATTATTTTATTTTATTTATTTATTTATTAATATTAAGACACAAATTACAACAATGTTTTCTTACATTTAACAGTGCTATATAAACCTATTTAGGTTTTACCAAGCACTGGGATTCATCCTCTTATCAACAAATTAAGGTCTAAATATAAATTAGTTGGGTATTAGGTCTAAACTGTTTAAGAATCTTTGATGAGGCACTATACTACTTCTGGTTTAATTTAACAATGGAACAGTGTTTATATTAAAATACTACGAGTACTTATATTGATTCCAACTAATCGATCTTTAATCTTATATATATATATATATATATATATATATATAAAAAGAACAAAATATCTAATAATAAATTGTGAAGGTAAAGAATGATGTTTTCTTATTTGTACTACCTTCCATATTGGCGCGACCACGATTATGGATTACTTGTTGTAATAGTTTGTCTGTTTTGAGGTTAGAAATTGAAGAAAAAATATCTCTGTTTTTGTGCTATCATAGAGTTGTTAACAGAATTCAGTTTTACATGATTAATCTTTCAATAAGCTCATGAGCTCTATTTCAATAAGATCATGTTATTTTTTTACTTGATTTCAGAAGTTGAGACTTCAGATGGGATGTGTGAGACATAGTTTAGATATACCATGTTTTTATGCAATTAATCGATTACTACTAAGGATTGTGCTTTTACTTACCCAAACCACAACAGTTTATTTCAGTCCAAACGTTTTTAAGTCGACCTCTTGCAGAAAATCAGCATAACATATACGCGTTAAAAATAATAGAAGCAGATTGTAGGTGCATTTGTCAATGTAGCCATCGATTAGAGCTGGATAGCTGTAAGAAGTGACTTACGACATTTTATCGCGCGAGCGTTGTCTCGAGTTATAGATTTACATGTTTACTGCGCTCCTCGCCGGGTGGTCCGCAATTTGTCCGCGAAATTGTGAACACCTGGACAGGTGCTTAAATGGACACCATTAGCGAAGACTCTTAAATTGTATCGGAAAGAAATTTTAGAGGTCGTGGTGTTAAGAGGAAATTTAAGAGATCGTTATAACATGTTAAGAGGAAGATTCGTAATATACTTTTCTGAAAGTAAGCAGAGCGCATTTTACAGACTTTTATTAGAATTTATTTTAGGTCTACAAAACTAGCTATACAGGCAGTATGTTAGATTTTGTAAAATGTAGAAAAAAAAAAATTTCATGACACACGCAAATACTACGAATAAGACAAATATTTTACAGCGCTTTTATTTTGTTTACGCATTGATCATAAAGTTAGACCTATAGGTTTCATGAATTTATTTTATTACAATAGTATTTTACTAATACTTTACCTTCCAATAGAAAGGACCGCGATGTGTAGTTGTTGAGATGATGATGACGATGATAACACTATTACCACTAGTGTTATAAACAATAATGACTCACTACATAAAACTGTGGTGTTGTAAATCCTATGAAATAGGCGATGCACCCCAGGCGAGGCGAGGTCGTAGGTCGCATTACATCAGGCTGCACTTTCGATGCGCAGTGAAAGGCGCAGCGCAGGCGCATCTTTGCAGGTGCACGCTGCGTTGGCCAATAATGCACGTCAACGATTGCTATTGGTCAAGCAAGATTTACCATCGCGCAAGCTCTAATGTTGTTAAATTATTCTGCTTTAAGTACCTAACCAACATTAAAAATATATTTTTCATATTTTGTTTTAACTTGCTGATATTTATTATCCAGGCAAATATGTAGCATTGGCAAACTGTTTATTGATTGAAAAGTTAATAGATTTTATTTTGAGTTTCTTGAGGTAGGTACTTAGGTAGGTGGATAGAGGAGTAATTATTTAAGACTTTTATTCATAGGCATTGAGTTTTTATTGGTTTAAAATATTCTACATATCTTTGACTGATTCAGTCAAAACTTTGTATTTTGCTTTTAAGAGAATGATTGAATTTAACTGAAAAACCTTGTGAGTAAGTATAATTATTCTTTCGCAATTTTCTTTAAATATTACTACTTAGTATTATTAAATATCATACAATATTTTATACTTCATACAAATCTACTATCATACAAATTAAGTTATCAATGAATAATTTACTACATTTTTACAAAACCTTAATAACCGTTATTAAGTCTAAAATTTACTGAAATATCTAATCTTGATAATCATTATCATTTGACCCACAAGTTAATCATAATTTTAAAGTTATCCTTGAACCGACAGCATTTAGAGTGCTATTTTGGTAAAAAAAAAGAGAATGTACGTAATTATTGTTAAATAACTGCATATTTGAGGTTTAGTTTATTAGTGGTTAGTTGGTAGTTTTTATTATGGTTATTGATGGAAATTTCATATTTTATATTTCTTTACTTGAATATTTCGGTTTTATTCCGGGGTTAAATAATTTAACATTCATTTTCATTATAAAAAATCGTAAACTTAAAGAACTCTCAACAATAGCCAATGTTTCATGAATTTTCTTATTCATGTAAATACAAACGCGTGAAGGCAAAATGCATTCTTCAGCAATTATAATAAAAAAAACATCACGCATATTTTTGCACAAATTTAAATTTTAATATCGTAGTGTCAGTCAAGTTTTAACAACATAGTCTACTTTGTTGATTTGTTATTACTTTTTTAACACCCTTGCTCGTGAAGCTGATGTAATTCCACCGGTTTTAAATATGTAAAGCGGGTCATAAAAAACGCGTGTGTTACCAAAGCAAATAGTTAAGTTATAGTCCATACAAATTCCATAACAGTATTATTTGCCATTTCAAATATGGAACTGATCGCCGCCGCATGACTTCAGCTAGTGAGCAGCGCGTTGTTGCTATTCAAATTTCGAACTAATCGCGGCGCGGCGCCAGTCAGTAGACAGTGCAAGGGTCTGACATGCTTTGATAGAGCGAGATCGTCTTATTGAGATTCCTATAGGAGGAAATAGAGAAGAGTGTCATTTTTTTTCTCTATCACCGACCGGACTTTATTTCATGGTCGGGTTATTGGTACAGTTCAACTAGGCCAAATAAACAAGTGGGGTTATATCAAGAGTGCCAAAGAAATTAAAGGTTTTGTGGATTACTACCTAATTGATACCCAAGATTTATTATAAATCGTATGTGTTGTGTTTGTGTCTAGCATACAAAATGGTGGGGTGTTCGATATTTGGCTGAAAAAGCAACAATCAAAGAAAAGAAGCGGATGTTACATTTCATGCGTAAGTACACTGTTTTCTATATTTTGATTACGTATTTCTTTCTCAAATCTCACAGGAACCAAGTTTCTGAGCTAAATCATTAGTTATATCATGAAATACCTGATAAATAGGAAAAAATCTAAAAATTATTTCTAAAAATAACCTCGTAAACATTTGACATGCAAACCGGTAAAATTGCGTACATCTACATAATAGTAGAAGTCAGCTTAGCTTTGACGTCCACTAAAATCAGTAGGTTTATAATTCGATTTCCGGATGCCTACTATATAGAAAATTTTCCCCAAAAATTACCCCATATTTCAGGGAATTTCAAGCGATTTGATTTTTCCAGATTTCCGACGGAAGATAAAACTCGTGAAAAATGGATAGAAGCAAATGGAAAAAAGAATTGGGTGCCACACACGAATTTGTTCAAAACATTTTGAATAAAATTGTTTCCGACCAACAGAAAAACTAACGTCAATAAAAAAAGTTCTGTATTCCAACGTTTAATAAAGACTTTACCTGTTTTAATTTAAAGTTTATCTTTTTGTTCCATTAACCACACAATCTCATTATCAACTACCTGAGCGAACCCCAGCTAGTTTACTCTATCTCTCTTTTTTTAGCAGGGCAGTTGTGTGTACTCCCGTCCCGACTGCAATGACGATTGTTATTTAACTTTAGTTCGATTTTAGCAGGGAAGTCGTGTTTTTATTTTTCTTAATACCATTTATATGATGATTTTGTGAGAAAAGGGATGAAAGTGAATGTATCTAAGACAAAACTGATGGTGTTTGAGAGAGAGGAAGAATTGACTGACTGTACGGTAATGATAGGCGGCGAAAAAGTGGAACAAGTCCGGGAGTTTGTATACTTGGGGAGATTGTTCACAAGGGATGGAAAGAGTGAGGAAGACATAAAAAGACGAGTAAAGAAAGGAAATGCAGTGAATGGTGCCATACACTCGTGATTCGTGAAAGATGTGGTCTGAAAAATGATATAGTGACAAGAATTGAGAAAGGAATGCTCCGGTGGTTTGGTCACTTAGAGAGGATGAATGAAAGGCGAATCACGAAAGAGATATATTGTGCGAATGTGGAAGGACCGATTGCGCAAGGGCGTCCCAGAAAAACCTACGCGGACCAAATAGAGGTTTTAATAAAAAAGGCTGGTGTACGTAGTGACAAAAACCGTAGGGCATGTATGAAAAGATTGATGGATGTTAATGAAGCGAAAGAAGTGTGCAAGGATCGTAGCAGGTGGCGATCCATAGTCCCTGCCTACCCCCATGGGAAACAGGCGTGAGTATATGTATGTATGTATTTATAATTATACTGAGTTTTTGCATGCTGGAAACGGCGAATTGTGAGGTCTAAACATTTTATTAATATCTCTGCTGTACCACAATTACTGCGAATAAAATTTATTTCCATTTCTATTCTATGTATACGTATGTTACCGATAAAGTACGGAATCCGTTAATCTGCAGATTAACTGGTCGAGTCAGTTAAAGTGCGAAATTTTTCATAAAGTAGACGATTTCCGTGCTTTAACTAGTAATCTGCACATTAACGGATGCTACACCGTTAAGGGTACTTTTTCTGATCATGGCAACCCCATATTTTGACGTCATAATATATCTATCCCTTACACCCGGTCGCTCGGTAGCGCATCTACCCCTTTTAATATACTATATCTATGAGACAGTGTGCATTCACAGATTGAATTTATTTAAAATAAAAAAAACAGTTTATTCGGTAATTTAAAAACTTGGCTGCATGCTCTAGCGTCTTTGCCAACATTTTCACGCAGCCACGGCAGAAAATAATCCTCGCGACATTTTTCTCAAATTTTCTTTTCTTTGTACTTGTATTGTGAATATCTAAAAATGACAACTTTCAATAATGAAGATGAGCAATATATTACTTCAACTCCACCGGATATACTAACAGAAGCGCGAACCGCATGCGACAGCTTGCTGCCGTCAATATCCAAGGACAGATAGATAACCACGTATGAAAATTTCTTGAAGTGGAAAAACATGAAAAATGCCAAGTCATTTTCCGAAAATGTAGTTTTGGCGTATTTTTTTTTCTGTTTCCTCGCAAATGTGTTAAAAAACGTCGTACGATAAACGTGCGTATTGGTTATAATATCTTTACGCACTAATATCGTAATGCACTATTATGTTACATCAGGGTTTCATAAAGTGTCTCAGTGATGATGTTTTATTAGTATGTGTCATCAAATTTTATCGTCATTTTTAATGTACAAAATGTAGGAAAATTTACCGTATTCTAAAGTAATGATGGTATTCATTTGATGATGTGCTGTAATGACGTTTATTACGAGCGTCCCAGTGTGCGCCATTTCGCAGCTATTACGAATAGCAGATGTTTGCAACATTGTATGTGATGTGGTAAATCGTCAGTGCAATCACAACGCCCTATTGTTGTGGGGTATAATCTGCTGTGTTTCTGGTTCATTACACATCATCTTGAGCTATAATTTTACCTTTAATTGCATCTTAGTTTTAGTAGGTCAATTGCATTAATGTCATTCGTCGTTTCGTTTATTTAAGAGTTTTATTAAGATCATTAAAAACCGTTTTACGTGTGATTAATGTTCTGCTTTACTTCCACAATTTATTCGAGCCCCTTTTGTCTCGAAATTACCTATATTTTAATAGAGTCACACTGAAACGAGTCACACTGTGACTGGTTGAGAAAGAAATTAGCAACGAATAACAGTGTGACTTTCCTCATCTAGTAACACTGGTTCATGTATAGTGTGACTCGTTCGGAAAAAAAATCACAGATTTTACAGTCCCCGCAAGAATCGGAGCATTGAAAATGAACCCAAAAATTTACGAAAAACCAAAGTCAAAACAAATGCAAAATCCTATTATATTTTTAAAGTTACCTAGGTAGTAACTATTTATTTTTACGATTGTTGATAATTATTGAAAAGCGCCTGCTGTCTGCCTCGACGCGGCCGAAATATTATTAACCGATTTTCAAAATTCTAATGAATGCACTTCTCGTCTGCTTCTGCATCTTTTAACACTATTACAATGACGATCGGTCAATAATCATAGAAGCTACATCACTTTTTATGTACGGATACACCCGTTTTTTTACAATTCCAAATCTAAAGGGACCACCTACATCATACAGGTCACAATTATTAACCGATTTTCAAAAGTTTTTAGCTATTTTGTAGCCAAACTAATACCCTAGAACACATATTTTCATTTTTTCTTAAGTCGGATTTTTTTCCGAAATATTTACAAACACCCCCCAAAAAACCCGAATTTACTTAATTTTGAAAATAATAATTTTATTTAAAATTTTGCATAATTCCAAAAAAAGTTACCAGTAGATTTTCAAAATTCAGACGTTCACACGTGTCTCGATAAATTCCTCAACTTTTAGTACTATTCCCATCTCGATTCTCCCAAAATCCTTGGAGATATGGTCAAAAATACGTTGTAGGCGATTTGCATCTGATAACCATTTTTAATGGTAAAAATCGCATCGGGTAACAGTGTGACTCGATGCGAATTTTTATTCAAATTCGTTTTTTTTCTCAACCAGTCACAGTGTGACTCAATGAGAATATATATACGCAAAATTTCAGTATCTGGTCACTTACAGCTGTAAAGCATTATAGTTAGTAGAGCAAAAAAACAAACCACCAAGGAATTTCAAAAGGTGTCGGTTAGTGCTTATCTCCGACACTTTAAGCCTCTCGTCTAAGTCCTAGTTTGGCTCACAAAGAATCTACCACCTCATTATGTCTTACTCAACTCTGCGGTTAGGTTAGTTCCCGACTTCACCCGTCATTGCGCCGCCAACAGCGTTCATAGTTCGTGCACACGGTTTCTCATTACCTAGGAAGTTTGTTATTACTTATGCCTGTTGTTTCATTAATGCCATTCTGTCATTACGAGGCGTTTCTGAGGTGCAACATGGAATATTGTCATGGCGAATGCGGCGAACGTAGCGGGACAAGCGCCTGCTAAATTATCGGTTCTGCATTATGCTTCAGCTTTCTACCTGATTGTACCTTCCATCAATCTGCGGGGCTTTGCCCTGTGTTTTAACGGAGTCGATTGGTGTCAATGCGTTCTTAGACTTCCATGTACCTACTTAAAGATTACGGCATTGTTCAGTACCTACTGCATTATAAAACAGCTCATTGGTAACTGGATAATTCGATTAGGAAATCTAGTTTCTTTATTATTGTTTCACAGTTATTATTACTACCAGTAAGTTAATAACTATATTACATGTTACTTTTATGTTTTTAGAGCACAAAAATTTAAAACAATAAGCTGTAGACCAAACTCCGTCAATTATAAAATAAATATACGGTGCAAGGTTGAGGTGTAAAATTTTCACATTCTCACCTATTAGATTGTGCAGTTCTATTATCAAATGATTGTGTGAACGAACGCGCAGTGAAAAGCTATTCATCAGATATAAGGGCAGCACCGCAGCATTCGTCAAGATGCTACTACTTATACCTACCATTTGTCGTCAGATAATAAGGGTTATTAGAAGAGTGAAACAAAAAAACACAAGTTTAGTACAAAAAGAAAAATATTCTTATGGATTTTATAAATAAGAAAATGTAGATAATGTTTTATTAAACCTAAAATAAAAGTGAAAAAGATCTTAGATTTTAAATGATAAATAAGTTATAATTATAAACAACGGTACTCTACAATACTTGAATTGATCATACAAACATTGAATTTTAGGGGGTTTTGTTTTAACAGCAACTTATAGCAACTAAAACTGTAGTTATACTCATATTTTTTTTAAAGAATCATCGGTGGCTCAGGCGACGAAATACGATAGGAGGAACCCTGGGAAATGCGTTTATAGAAGCAAAGATAAACATTGTTTCTGCCTGCGCGTATGCCAGAGTGCGACCCGTCAGATAGCATTATGGGAAATTACTGAGCTTCCTATTCCATGTCAACTCGCACAATGGTATCAGTATACAACATTAAATTTGCTTAATTATAACTCTCTCAAGGGTAATTCAAGCAAGTCTATTATTATCTTGTAGAGATATATGTGAAGGCAAATATTGCAATTTAAACCGACACGAAGTTTGCGAAGTTTGGCTACCTGTGATTTAAGCAGCTTAAAGTTTTCGTGCACTTATTCAAAATACTTGTCACTGTATTAATTATAAAATTTGTTTTGCTCTTCGTATGAAATAATACTGACTTTTTAATTATTTCGGTGTTGATTTTGTTTATACGATTCAAGTAATCATTTACGTTACGACTCTTGTTTGCATTTATTCCTTGGTTTCTATTCTATTCTCTTTACTTTTCGATATCTGTGAGATTACAACTACTAATAACGTCAACAAACAAGAAACGGAACATTATTAGTAACAAGACCTTTGTTTATTCGTCGGGTATCTGGAGCATTCCGATATTGTTGCAACTTTACCCGATAACCATCGGAACTGCAATGCTTAAATTGTCCTCAGCACAATTTACAACCTTCAAATGCTTTCCAGTGGACAGTAACGATAGTCACTGGGTCTTACCCTGATTTCCTTTGAGTTCACAACCGAATAGTTTCTAGTCAATTAAAGAGGAGGCTAATTAAAAGCTATTTATTAGAGCTATAATCTTTTCATTGAAATACGAGGTATTATTTTACAAAGATTTATTTTGTAGGTTGGAGTTTGCTTGTCGTTTTATCATTAACTATAGCGAGTTAACAACATAAAATGTACCTAATAGATTAGTGTATTCAATAGTAAATTGAATACACTAACTAATCTATTCGATTTAGTTAAATCAGCCTCCCTACTCAAATGGCCAATTTTCTATTCGTTCGCTAACTCTAAAATAACGGGTCGTAGGCTTGTCAATTCTATACAATACAACAATGTCTGTGATTTACATATACTTGCGACGTGTGACTTGATCGTCTAATTGCTTATTTTTAAGCTTCAAGTTAGAGAACGAATAGAAAATTGGCAATTTGAGTAGGGGAGCTGGTACTCGAATGAAAAAAATGTTATGTCAGTTTCATGTTCATTTTCAGATCCCTCTTTCATGTCTCATAATTACGATTGCTATATCTACTCAGCATAAATTTTAGGTGTGCGATGCATTGAATGTAGTGCTAACTATATCGTGTACCGTAAAAGAAACAAAATCGTATTGTTCAATGAAGCATCAAACTTTCGAATACGCATTATTATGTCAAGTAAACACGTGAAAGCGATCGAATCACAATTGAATACGTAAGGACATAAGCAGAGGTGTCGCGTGCTCGTGCGATCAGCCAGCTTTCACGGCCGCGACTGACGACCGATTCAAGAGCCGATAGAGGAGGTTAAGCTAAATCCGTTGAAACATAAGAAGATCTACCAGATGAAAGAGAAAACTTTAAATAATCTGTGATAGAAAAGTGCAAATAGTACTCGTCCGGACATAGGGTATTCTTGATCGAAGGAACAAAATATTCTATGCTTGCTTTGCACAGTCTTTTGTTTTGTATCGACAAAAAAAATATACTAACTTTTGAGAAGAGAGAAATCACTGAAGATTTTTCCCTACCCAGTGGAGAGACACTAGACTCATACCAAATTATTTGTATTATGAAATAACTATTACTGACATTAATTTATTTTTTCTGTCGTTGTTACTTCTTCCTGGTGCTTGTGGTTTGCATTTCTTTTTACTGTTATTCTAGCAACCCTTCCCATATTTGCACAATAACAACTCTTGCAATTTGCAAAAAAAAGGAAAACTGAGCAGACATACACAGTCAGTTGTTTGTGTTGCTGTTAAAAAATAAATATTTAATAGTCAGTTGGAAACTAGAGGTTCAGTTTGGTCTTATTTTAACATCATTTATTGTCTTGATTTCTAGTCAATAAATGATTCACTTTATTAGAAAAATATATTGTGGTTTGATGAAATACCTATACTCCGACTTTTAATTCGGTGCAGTAATTTGACAGCTCCAGTGTGCCCACTGGGGTGAATAGCAACTCACCACGCAAGTTGCTAATCACCTCAGTGGGGACACTGGAGCTGTCAAGTTACTGCACCGAATTAAAAGTCGGAGTATAGGTAATTTAGAGGCCTCCTTCTCTCAGAGGGCGTTATCTATCACTGAAACCCTTTTATTTTAAAATCTTTATTGTTTTTCAGTTGATGTTATTGAATTTGCTCTGACGACCTTAGTTATAACAATTATGAATGTCTAAACAACGCGGACATTGAATGTTTATAAACCAGGTTGCGTGAACTAATAGAAAAGGTTGCCGGAGCATCACAGTGACTGTATTAAGCCAACTGCAGTGATCTCATTCATTCATTCGTGGGGGCCACTCGTGTTAGTTTGTTTTTTTGTATTGTATATTTTTATTCAACGTAATGTTATAGCATTATACTCAATTCAATACTTTTATTGCAATCATAATGTGAACAAAACTCTACATAAACTATTCCAAACATTTGATTGCGTGCGATGTTTATTTGTAAATTAAAAAGATCACAAGAAGCCGAAAGTTCTGCGCAGTTCAGTTGATTGCTTTTTTCATCGCATATTAATATGATTTACGTCACATGAAAATCATTGCAACGGTTGCCTCATATCATAAGTCAAAATGCAGCGCAGTTTCTTCATAAAATGTTAACTGGGCGTATTTGATTTACGTCACATGGATATTTTTGCGCTTCTAAAATATATAGCTACATCACCCTTAACATGGTCGTTAATTCGAACAGTGTTAACTTTAAAGCAAATTTCATCACTTCCTTCTACGATACCAGATACGAGTCTATACTATCGTTCATGCGGCGATAATTTCGAGGTGGTTGTACAAAGGGTGGCAATTAGTGGTAATCGATCTTGCAGTTTGCGCCCGCTCTTATATGGAATGGGCGGGGCAGTGAGGCCCAGTAGTGTAACCAAGTGGTCCATGGAGTTTATTTGAAAACAAACGATAATCAGTGACAACTTTCGCGAATTTAAAATAGCTTCAATTTTGTTTAATGCTTATAGATTAGGAGGCCATAACAAATTTGGTAACGATCGCGTAAGTGGCTGACTCTGGGTTGCTCTAAGGTTTAATGCGATGAATATCGGGAAAAAATACGTAGGTATTCGGTTACTTTCCCACGATATTGCTATTCCCTGGTACGGTATCCGCTACTGATCATCTAATCAATATTCAATTTAATAATCTCCTGTTGACTATTCCGTATTTGGTTCTCATTAAATCTTTCAAAACAATTTATAACGAACTCAGTCTGTAACTACGAAAATCGGCAATAAAACGGTAGATAATTAATTTAATTAAAGAAATCTTACTTGCCGTAATTTTGATAGTTTTTTAGTAGACAAAAGTTTGTCAATCCAAATGATGAAACTTCTAACTATACTTTCTCGTTCGTAGTATTCATTGACGTTTTTCGATGTTCAGAAAAAAGTTTGCAGAATCGAATTCGTAGGTATTTATTGAAAATATCGTCATTATATACTTCTCAAAAAAAATAGGGGCCACATGGTTATACAAACGAGTTAATATCTAAAAAGGTTTTTTTATATAAATTCAATCTGACTTTTATCTTTTAATCTGAATTTTATGTTGTTCGAAAGCTGTAATAGTCAAATTGCAGACTTTACTGTCGAATTTACTGTATAATTTTTCTTTTCGCCGTGTGTCAGTTAGAATAGAAAGAAATTGTAGTTTCATACATTTTTCGATTCTAACTGACGCACGGCGAATAGGAGAAATTATACAGTAAATTCGCCAGTATAGTCAGCAAGTTGACTATTACAGCTTTCGAAGATTATTTCGCCACTTTTATATTTTAATATTCGTTACTAACCTTTGATATAATGTTGAATAAACACTTTTTTATAGCGAAGTACAGCAGGATATTAGTTCAGATTTACTTAGCACACTTGAATTTGATCTTTCGAAAGCAGTATGACGAGATGTGAATGCAGGATATTTTTGGGTATGCAAGTCCCAGTTAGGCTATGCTTGTGAACGTGGCCACCCGAGTGCGTTCACTCGGGAGCGCGAAGCTAATTTCTCTATCTTTAGCCTGGTGTAAGTGACCGAGTGCAGCTACCGACTGCCACAGTATATGTATTAGCTCAAGCAGTAAGGTACTACATTAAATGTCCGAATCAGCGTACTCACACAGACGCACGTCGTTACTACGAGAGCTAAACAAGGTTTGCATGCATCTCAGTATCGTTCCAAGCGGGTATGTCCATTTATTTAAGATTGTCTTATTTTGTGAACTAAAACTCAACTCGTTCGTAATATTATAAAGTTAGGAACTATTGATCTAAATACGAGTATTCATCAATTTATATATGCATAAAATCTCTCTGAATTCACAATAATTACGCAACAATATTATTGCCTATACAATGTTATTTTTTAAGTATATCTAAAAATGAAATGGGGATTTCAGACCACGTAAATTAAAAACTTTTACTATAGGGCCAACCACGGAATCGCGAAAAAAAATCAGCTGCTCCATATATTATAGTCGAGTCGATATTGTACTTGTACTTGTGGTTGGCCCCATAGTAAAAGTTGTTCATTTACGTGGTCTGAAATCCCCATTTCATTTTTAGATATACTTAAAAAATAACGGTGTATAATTCTCATGGAGCCATATTCGTGTACCAAATAAGTGTCGTGCTCGCTCCGCCCGCCCAACCGCGCCGCCCACCGCGCACTGAGAATCACAACCCTTGCGCTCCAACGCGACGGGCGCAAGAAAAAATGGCTTAGTTACCTACCGTACTGCTTCAGCTAATACTTATACTGTGGCCGAGTGAAGAGAAACTGCGAGTTATAGATGCATCCGGTTTGCATGTATCGAACTGCAGATATGTCGTTGCAAGTGCAAAATAAGTTTGTTGCTTTGCTTATTATCAAAACTGGCGAGAGCACGTGTTTAAAAACACAATAACATTGTATTAAATAACTTTCTCTATTTATATTTGGGTGAATGCAATTCTTTGTATGAAACAGTAACTACTGGGTGTTTGGTCAAAGCCTTATAAAGCCGAATCATCAAACTAAACAACTTTTACTATGGACCAACTCTGAAATCGCCAAAAAAAAAATTTTGCTGTTTCATACATTTTGATATTTTCGTTAATAATTTTTGTATGAAACAGCTGATTTTTTTTCGCGATTTCAGAGTTGGTCCCATAGTAAAAGTTGTTCAGTTGGATGGTCCCTATCTACCATATTCGGCTTTATAAGGCTTTTACCAAACACCCTGTATATTACATCGAATATCACTTCGGATTATCAATGAGGGCTAGTTCAAATCTAGGCTACCAACTTATTCTAGAACAAGACATTTCTGTCTCACCGGTGAAGTTACCGTAAGCAGTATATAATATCGCCACATTAACTGTCATTTAAAATTGTTTCATTTCGAATCCCGTATTAATTTATATGAAAAACGAAAGGAAGCTTCGTCATGCAGTGAACGATTAGTTGCAATCGCAATAACCAGCAATAATTCAATACAGAACTAGGTGTCGCAACGCAGTGGCACGTTGTGGGTGAGGTGGCGTGAATTCACCTCGGCTACGTTTTTGCAACTACTTATTCTGTTGCAAATGTATGCAATCTAATGACCCATGGCAAACCATTACAATATTAAGACTTAGCAATTTAAATTATTTTATCACACTAAACATCAGTTTCTTTATTTATTTTATAAGCATATTGATAATTCAAATTATATTCTGACACTGAAATTATTTTTAATTTTGAGATTTTTTTGAGAGAATACTAAATAATATACTAGAAAATTATATGGCTAATATTTCATCTTTATCAGTTGTCAAAATATCTGGAAAGATATTTCAATTGAATGTCGAGGAATTCCTCACATTGATGGAATAACGCTTTCTTGCAGCATAAGAGTTGGATATACTAGAAGAAATTCGACGATGTCACTAGTGACTCGGTAGCTCAGCGGTCAGAGCATTGGACCGGATATCCAAAGGTCGCGGGTTCGATTCCCGTCTGAGTATTGATCTGGTGCGAGTTGTATTTTTTCTAGTATATTATTTAGTACTGAAACTATTTATAAAATGCTATTTAGATCAGTATTTAGTCTAAAAGAACTAACGAGTGCAAAAATGATCTACTTATAATTAGCATGAAAATTCAATCTAAGAACCTAATTGTAAATAAATGCATTAGATTATTTTAAGAAACTACACCTTTGTTACGTAAGCGAATTAGCTTCTGCCGTCTGGATCATGTTCCACAAATTAATTACACAAATAAAGGCGAAAAGCTGTAAATTAAGTACATAATGTTTGTACAACATCCGTTAGTATTATTATAAACATGCTTATCACATCCTGTGCTGCAATTGCACGGGTTTTTAGAGAACATAGTAGTGCTATATTAGGTGTCCGTAATTGCTGTCTTTGAACTTCTAACGATTGCCTGTTTCATGGCAGTCATCAAGTAACACATGTTCGTTTACTTTCGCTCGTTTAGTGAGAGCGAACCTCTATACTGTAGTAGCTGTCTACTATAAGAAAACCACGTGAGGTAACTAAAATAAAGTCACTTAATCCAACTGCTACCAGTAATAAATTACTTTTCTATTTACCACTTCAGGTGGTACTAAATAAGACCACTTCAAGTTTCATTTTACTATATTTGGATTTCTTAAGAGGTAGATAAGGCTATGTAACTTCTACTTTTTAGAATTTATTACGCAAGTTTGTCAATTACTTTTTTTGTTTTGATGGCTCTTTCGCTTGAGACTACTGTAATATCATAAATCCTATTCTAACTTGACAAAGTTATTAGGTACCTCGTAAGAAGTGACTCAGAGTCAGAATTGGTCATGAATCACCGTCTGACTTCGTCGAATATATTTTAAATTTCATTTATGTTACAAAAAGCTGTATTTTTTAGTGAAAGTCTTATCGCACGTCCTCGAATTTTTATTTAGTAGACTAGTTAATAGATATTTTACGATAGCCCCCACGCCACGATTTCGTCCAGTTATTACGCAGCCCACAGTTTGTTAAAAGATTTAGTTCAAACACATCAAACTTTTCATTGCATCACAAAATGTTACATGCTTTCTCTAATTTTAACAGAACAGATTTACCAGACCTGTGTTCATTACCAAATATATTACGTATTCCGTAATTTACTAATCGGCCTTTGACAACTTTGAAACTATTTTCGAACTTACATGCATTTATAACCGATAATTAAATATATTATCCATTTGACTTGAACGTATAAATTTTTCGCAATTGGGTTGACAGATCTTCTACTATGTGGATATCTAAAAATGATTAGATAGGTACGTATTATACTTATCTAATTAAATACATCGGATTTTACATAAAATCAATTTTAATTTCAAATTTCAAATTCATTCGTTAACTTTTTACATTTATTATGTACTGAAAAAGGCAACGAGGTAAATAGCTACAGAAACTATTTAACAGATAACAAATGCAAATAAACAGTTACATTACATGATAATAATAGTTAAATTGTTGTATGTATTTTATCATCGTAAAATCTTAACTTGGCTACCTTAATTTATAAAGATAAATCACAAATACTGTAATCAGTAATCCTGTCTTTAAAAACTTTATAATTGTATATTGATTATCAAAAATCGATGAAATTTTAATTCTCAAGTCAAACCTTTATCCATTCTTCGTACCTTACCATCTAGTTGTTAGTAGGTAACGCCTACTGGCACTTAATCTGATTGTATCTATAAAGTTATTAGTAAATTCATAAAGTATAATATATTACTACTTTACTTCCATCATTTAAGTATTCAGGGTGTTCGAATACCCTTATAATGCCAAATATGGTAGACATGCCATGCATACCATCCCGGAAAATTATTATAAAGTCTGAACAAACAAAGTTTTGTAGTAACTTTGCTAGAAAATGATTGTTTGTTTGCAAAAACTGCATGGCAATCCTACAAAACGATATTTTTCTTATCGGAAACAATGTTTATCTGCGTCTAGGGTTGTCATTTTCTAGTTTTCCATACAAAAAATAATAAAAACATTTCTCAGCCATCTGGTGGTTTTTAGGGTTTATGGTAATTTTCCCGGATTATATGCATGGTACTCTATCTACCAATGTTAACTTTTTAGGGTAATAACAAACACCCTGTAAAAATGAGTAGGCTAATCTCATCCTTATGTACTGAGATGCTGAGGTCAGTTTTGGCATCCTACTCGTATAACACAAGGGTGGCCCATTGATTTGCCAGGGAGGTATTACAACCCCTTAAAACTTGTTATGTTTATGTGTTATAGTTACATCTCTTTCTAACTGTATAGAAAATAAAAGAGATGCATTGATAGCCATTCAGAAAACTGGCAAGTTTTAAGAGGTTGTAACACGGGGCCATGTGGGAAAAATATTAAGGCTGGTGGCGCCTGGCCACAACTTTATGGGCTGGCGGGCCAATTTAAATGCCTTGGTGGGCTACTTGCACACGTGACTTAAACACTTACGGCCTTTTTGAAAAAAAGAAATATATGTAACCGTGGTTGACGCACGATCTAACTCCTGAGGATGCTCCGGGTTGGGGCGAAACACGTGTAGAGTAGCCTTATTGGTAAAGGTGCAAGGTGTGTTGCTGTCTTGCTAAATGCAGGTATTGTGCACTTATATTTTGTGGTGTGCATGTGCAAATTTTTGCGGGCGGGCGGGCGGTGCATCTTGCATATTTTGTTTGCGGAAGTAAGCTACATATATTTCGTTTTTCAAAATGGTTTGGGACTTCCGCCAAGTGACGCCTGATTCAATCAAATACTTACGGCCTTACCACAAAACACTGTTTAACAAGTGTTTAAATAAAACACTGTTTAAATGTGATGCTGTCACTTTTTTGACAATATTGTTTGAAAGATCAAGGCATCACATTTAAACAGTGTTTTTATTAAACAGTGTTTTAATAGTACATTATGAGACAAGTTAGCTTAGGTTGCTCATTGCACACAAGGCTGCGGGTTGCAGCCCGAGCCGCAGGCGAGGGCGAAACTCAGCCGAGTGTGCAATAAGCAAGAGCTCACGAGTTTCATACGACGTTTTTCAACACATTTGCGAGGAAAATACAAAGTAATTTACCACACAGCAATAAATATGACAAAAACAAAATATGATAATTATGGGAAAAGGCGCGCAGGTTTTTTTTTGTTTTTTTCACACGTTCAATGCAAGAATATTTTGCGAACAAAGGGGTGAGGAGCATACAGCCTACTTCAAAATTATAATTTTAAGTAAAGATGCAAATATTTTAATATTTTATAACAAAATATTGTGAATTATGAATAATTTGATAATAATAAATATTTGATTGACTTAATTAAGGACTTACACATTTATTTATTCCAAAAATGTATATGAATTTTTAGCGGCATAAAACCTCTTTGTTGTTGTTGTTAAGTTTGTTGTTACTAAAAAAAATATCTGAATAGACCGGTTAAATTGGGAATGCTCTGTTTACTCGCATAGAACTTGCAGTAAGGTACTAATTTAACTTTGTAGGGTTAATTCTATTACGAACTAGTGTTTTATATTTATTATTGCACGCGTTTGTTATAGCTCGGTTTATGGCCCTAAAAGCGATGTATAAGGGCTCAATTTACGAGCAAGTGTGTTGAAAAATCTTTTGTGGTAAGGCCGTTAGTGTTTAAGTCACGTGGCAATGCGCAGGAGTTTCCTATTCCGTCGTGTTGCGAAAGTGACGCACATGACTCATAAGAAGCTTACAAGAGTTACAACAAGTTTCCTTTCTTTAGGAGGAACAGGGAAATTACTGCAGTCGCTTTTACACAGCTTTCTCGTAGCTTGAGTACTTTGTAATATGGCAACTAAATCACATGTCAAACTGTGGTGGTAACAAAATTATACTTAACTATATCCCTACTTTAATCATTTTTCTATTCCGCCGTATAAATAGTGAAAAGTTTTCCTAAAAGATTTTAATCATACAATGAACGACTTGTAAAAAAATAACTTTTATCATGATTAAATTAAAATTAAAGTTTTTAAAGCTCCTATATATTTGGAATAGTAGAGTACTTTATAGTAAGTAGATATGTAGTTTAAGTTGAATTCAATGTAATTATAATGTTTTATTTTTTCTTTGCAGGTAAGCATCAGCACATCACATACCTACATTAGAAGGTAGAATCATAGGGTCCTGCAGGTAATTCAGTCAATTTTGTGATACTATCTTGATATAAATTTTATCAGACCCTTAACGTGAGCACTTCGAAACACAATACTCTTAAAAAAAGAAAAACTTTTCTTATCGGATGAAACTAATGTTTGGTTTAAGGTACACTTCACAGAACTGGCAGTCATGTAATCGATATTACAGATTGAATATCTCACAGGTCATATTTTTAATACTGATGAGTAGGTAACTGACAGATCACTCATGTAAATTAGGCACACACTAACTTCTTTATTTTAATTTTATTTGGAATGAGAGTAATTAGTCCTACCATACATAGAAATCACTACTGCAGCAACACATAAATAAAGGACATAAAACGTAAGATGAATTCTGAAATTTCGTTTCATAAAGAACAAGCTGAAAATAGTTTGTAATCATGGCGAGAAATCTTCAAAACAATAATCATATTATCCTTTTATCATGAGTGCTAACAGGCAAGAAAGTAAAAAGTCATCCAATATAAAATATATCCTCAGGCTACAATCTTGTAAGCACAAAACGAGCGCCCGACTAATTTATAAACATAAAATACGATTACATTGTGCAAATTGACCAGACAGCCTTTTAATTCTGAATTTAATTTACGCCCACAATGAATTAAGTCTACTCTTTTGGTTACCATTCAATGGATTATAATAATAATTTCAAAGGTAAACAAATACGTCTAAGGTCATAGAACTCTTTGCTAATAAATTACATTCAAGTTTACATAATATACAGCTGGGCGACGACATTCGAACTGCATTAAGCAACACTGATAGTTACGTCACACAATGATTAAGTGAGAATTTTACCGAAGATGTGTTTGAAAAGACGATTTGTTTCCATTCTCAATGTAACTTAGAGCATCTAAGAGACATTTGTATCCATTCTACTGATATTTAAATAACCAACATTAATAAACTGCGGCTTTTTGATAATCACCTTGAAAACAGTATCGGCTTGAAAGCATCTAATTATAAAATTAAATATTAAAATTACTGTGTAAATTTTTTGTTTATTTTTACATAAATCAACTTTTTCGCGTTAATAAAAATTAATAGTTGGGGTGATTTGTATCGTATTTCGTTATATTAGTAAACAATATAAGATAACGTCAATTAAAGGACTGATCCAAAAACTGTACTTATAGTTTTCTGTTTATTCAATAATAATTGCCCTACTTAGTAAAAACTTTTTATTTTAATTTATGTAAAAGAAAAAAGGTGTTTTTTTAAAACATTTTTTTAGGCGCATAGTTTTCGACTTATGATGAAAAATGTAAAAAAATACCCCCCCCCCCCTTATCTTCGAAGTTTGCAAAGAGAAAAATCTGTAATAATTCTATGTGATAGTAGTTTATGTAAAGATTACTGGAAAATAAAACGATGTCTCAATATAACACACTTTTTAGAAAGTCAAAAAACAAACAAAAAAAACATTAGTTCCTCTACCAGTCAACAGATGGCCCTGACGTAAGAAAAATTAAATTAGTTCCACTATCAGTCAAGAGATGGTGCTGACCTAATACTGCAATAATAATTTTATTATTCTACAGCTCTGTACCCTTAGCACGAACAGCTATCGAAAAAAATAACGATAAATTTAGTATGGAAAATTTGTACAACGCCATCTAACGCCGAATAGCAAAATTAAAATTTCCATAGATAATTCTCTATCGAGTAATTTTACTCGCGTTTTTTTCTCGATAGCTGTTCGTGCTAAGGGTACTGCAGTGTATATTTTATTATTATGGTACGGAAACCCTCGGTGCGCTAGTCCGACTCGCTCTTGACCGGTTTTTTCAAACCATTCCGTACAAAGTTACGATCAAAACGAACCGTCTATTTCCTTACCATCAAAAGATTATTCCCACTGCCCGTAGGTTTATCATGTCGTAACTGACTTAGAAATGGACATGCATCCAATGGTTTTGTGTAGTATAATGGCGATGGCTGCACTGCACTCATACATCTAAGAAAATGCCCATCTCAGTCTCATTACGCATCCTATTACGGCGACGAACAACGTTATTTATTATCTCTGTAGAAAGTCCTACGCGATTAATATAGAGAGAGGTTATTATTCGATATCGAAGCGGTGACTCGGATGAAGGCACGCCTAATAGTTTCGAAGCATTATCAGAGAAATGCCCTTGACTTTGATAGTGCGCTTGGGAAGGTATTTTAAACACTTTATTATATCATTTGACTCTTTTCTCTTGACCATAAAATGTAAGTGCTTTCCCTATAATTACCTCTATAACTTTAATTATTATATATATGCGTCAATGATTACAGACGATTTTAGAGTTAGAGGTAACTAAGAGAATAGTTACTAAAACCATCAGTAATTTTAACATTAACAAACCACAGCGCTTTAACAACCGACTTTGTCAGAGAATGGCAAGTGTACCAACGGCAATAAATTCTGTACAAAAGTGAAAACAAAAATATACCCTTTAACATTTCGCTCATCTTAAACGCACAGTAATTACAAAATTACAAAAGGGGTTACGAAATTGCTGGGACCGCTCGTAGTTTTTGCAATGCCTCGAGTGCGCGGTGTACATGTCGCGATCGCGAGTGACGTGAGCGAGTGCACTTGTTATTGTTAAGGTGACACTGCAAGATCCGTGCGACAAGTGTGACAGGTGGGGCGACCGGCGACAAGTGCTACAGACAGGTGCGACTGCGATTTTATACCTTATTTAACCCAAGTGTTTCTAAATTAACTTTTTTGCAAATGATTTGAAATTTCGTATACTTACCTAACATAATAGTAAACTAAAACCAATAAAAAATAATTAAAAAATATATCATTTCTTATAAGCCGGAAAATGCGGTGTCTTAATAAAACGACATAGTAGAAAAACCGACTATGATCATTTACTATGTTGATGTGAATAAAACAATATGTCGAAACTCATTGTAAAAAACAAGAAATTCTACTTTATTTCGCACAAGAAAAATAAACAGTAGGTCACTGTTATCACTTCGATATGACTGACTAAAGCCTCGTCATAAAATAAAAATAAAAAAAACAATCTATCCTCGTAAAACTCAGTTTTAAAAAAAGTTGGTGTGTCGTTAAAGACACAGTAGACGCAAGTGATAAACAGTAACGACATAATGATTCTGTCGTCTGGCGCAAAGAAGTCTCACAACCAAGCATATCAAGTATAGATTATTATGATTAGGTAAACACGTGTTAAAGTTTGTTAAAGGAATTAACTTGTGATTGATTTGACTTAATATAAAATCATGAATGTGTTTTTTGTCGCGGTCCGACATTTTACATATCATTGTCGCTGTGCTCTATAATGTAACCTTAACAGGCTGTTTAATTACATGAAATTATCAACCGAGTTCGCGAGTGATGAAATGCATAAAAAAGGTTGCATAACGCACCACTTAAAGCCCTCACGCTCGCTTTTACTCACTTATTTAGTCTAATTATAAGTATAGGATAATCGGTGCACTTACTGCCTAGATTTCTTAGCAGGTACCTAGTTACAATATCGTCATGATGCAGAATAATGATAAGCTGTGGGCAATTTAGTTCGTAATACAGATTTCCATCGAGCAAGGAAACAAATCGCGTCCATTTTATCTGTTATGGGCTGTCTATATCCTAAGCTCGTTATAGTGGAGTACAAATAATTGGGCCCTAAAAGTGAAAGCTACTTACAACATATTACGCGCTTATCTAATTTGTCCCACTCAATCACAGAGTATGCCAGAGTGTGGCGAGATAGAGAGCACCTAATATATTTTAAATATCACTTGTCATTAGTATTATGCATTATCTATTACGGAGGTTACATAACAGTCGTGTGAGCGATGGTGCCCTGCAGCCATCACTTATGGAATACGCTGCAAAAGGCACTTACTCGCTGGTAATATTTCCGGGCATTGATTCGAGAATATTGTTTTGTGGTGGTGAAAACAAAATTGTTTTACATAATTACTATATCATATGTTTAGTATGGAATAACTTTCCAAAAATAAAAAATGAAATCTGTAGTTACGATTATAAAGTTACAACAAATAGTAAAAAAAAAGTTATGTATGACTTATTAATTTTCGTGGGAAACTAAAAGTATTTCGATATCTTTTAAACAATGACAACCTCTTTGCTAATAACTTTCCTATTCGACTATCAGTTACGCAATCATTTAATAAAGTAGTCGTTCGTTCCAAAGTCTCGTTCATTAATGATTCCATGAATTTTCGGTAGATTCTATCGCAGCGGCCATTATTCTTCGCAATGAAATATTCGATTACATAAAGCATCTGGATACTAATTGCTTTATCTTTACGACATGATTAAAATACACCGATGAAAGGTTGCCGTGTAATAAATTCCTTTGTAAAGGGTCAAAAAGTTTAAAAGTGATGTAATGCAAATTGACTTTTATCTTTATCGTATCCATAACTTAATTATCTAATTTAATTTTTGTCATTTGTTAAATGCAATTAAGTAATAACAGATCTTTATTTGAACATAATTAATGATTAGGTATGCATAATAAATTATACCATACTTTTATTTGAAATAAATGGGTTGTCAAGTGCTTTGTTTTAATTAGGTACCAATAATACGTTAATTATTTCTTGAATTAACAAAAACAGATTTTTCTAAGCAACGGTAAGATTCATGTTAAAAATTGCAATTATCTCTTAATGTTTTATAGACATATTTGTTTCAAATCGCATTCCTGTTAATATTTCTGAAACACATCTTATCTGTTACTTAATACAAAACTCATCCCAAATAATCACAACCATTTTTCAATATAACATTTAAACGATTCAGACAGAAAATTGAAGGATGGTTGTCTTATGGTTTAAATGCCTGCCATTAAACAATGTGATAGCTCATATCTCAAGCATGTATTCAAATGAGCTGTTTGCTTTAATTCTTTTTCATTCCGATCCCATTTCGAAGTGAAAGTGATCCCCTTTGAGATTTATGCTGGGCACGAGATCATTCATATTGAGAGATGGGTCGGAACGAATGACGTCAAACCTTCACGTGGGAACGATTCCAAACCATTCGACAACACCTATCGAATCTAGTTATTATCTTGAAAGAAGTTCATTTCAACTATACGAGATTGTTGAAATTTATTTAACATTATGAATACAAGGGATAACATTAACAATTTGACAAAAAAACACATTTATTGGATGGAAACAAGATATCTTTTAAAGAATAACCACAAACAGTTTAAGACACTGATCTGTAATGTATCTGAAAATTGTAATTTTCATTTAAACTTTTTTCACTTGGACCAAAAATCCCGCTGAAAAGTGCCTGTTATAACATCATGTTTTTCGATAGGTTGTGGTACATTTATCCAAGGTTCAAAAATCGACCTACCTCTCTTAAAATAATATTGTTTACTAGAAGATCGAGTGGTTTGCTCAATCTTCAACTTCCAGAGAAGCCAGTGACGCAAGCGGATTACAATATTTGTGTTATAAATTACAGCATTGACCGCAACTATCTTTCTGATTATGGATGAATTATTGTAGTTTTACTGCCGCCGCCGCACCGCGCTCATTTGTAAACTAATGTGTTTTCGTGTTAGACAATGATACAAGCATTTGTTATTTTGTTAGGCTTTCTGTTATTTTTTTTAACAAATAACATCAAATTTATTACGATAGAAATCTTTTTACTTTATTAATAAACTTAAGTTATTCGATTACAGTGACAATAAATTTAACTTTTAAAATAAAGTACCTATTATGCGATTAATATAAATCGATAGGAAGGCCACAAATGGTTAGACAGTTTAAGTGACGCGTTGATGTCTTTTCTTCGGTGCTGTGAGAATTCTCTTGCTAATCAATAAGCTAGACTCAATCTAGTCCTACCTATGTATTGTACAAACCAGCTTGTAACTTTCTACGTCACTGTGAGCCTATCAGTAGACAGACTGTCCAAGAGAGCACATTAGCTGAAACAGTTGCCAATTAGTGATGTGATGTGCAGGATAACGCTAACGTATCTAGAAAGTAATCTAGTGAACGTCGCTCGTGACAACTCATTTGTTTTATGACATGGTTATTGTACTAATTAACATACCGGTAATGAACGTTCAAAACATTAAGAAAACAATTATGACGACACTCAACTTTTCTAAAGCCTGAACTTTCACCTACAATGTTTACATTACGCAACATAAATAGTGATCAAAACTTACCTCACGTTTTCACATAATACAGATTATTATCAAAGCTTGATTTTATTAATAAAATTCTCCAAAATAAACTCGAACCTAATCTACCTACGATCGTAGAGTATACCTACTTACATAAGAGATAACATTTTATTGATGCCAATATATCTTTATTGTATAATAAAACCGTCTGGGGACAATAGCTATTCAAGTTCCATTTTTATTCTAATTCCAATCACAACGTGAATCTTTATCAACATTTAAATACAATAAATACTATGAAGCTACATTCCTATGTCAGAGAATTGAAATTGGTGTTTACTTCAAATGTGTTTTGTATTCATAAGCTAATTACTATATTCAAAGTTATTCTAACGTCATAAGCATCGGTCAACGGCAATATATCCCTTCTAAAGTGGCGTGCTTGAGTGCCTTTAATCGTGACTAAACTCCTGAAATGGTCATATCGATGTCAGGCGGTGTGGCCACCGCGCCGTGCTAGGACAAACAATCGTAAGCATCACTGTACTACTTTATTACATAGGTAATATGGTGTAAAATTGTGTATTGATTGACCTTGAGTTAGTAAGTACATACGTGTACGACTGTAAACAATCGATAGTGCCGCCACGCACGGCGCTACCCATCGCGCATGTGTAATGCGTGCGCGCAGACACTTGGAATCACGATGAGGGTGGACTTTAAAATCCATAAGCTACATCCATCAAATTTTATTAGGTTTTGTGTTTATAACTTGATTTGTATTTAGCATTTGTAATAATTTATTTTTAAAACATGGAAATTGTCTTATAGAAGCTGCTTAATCTATTCCCAAAAGTTACTTAACACAAAAGTGGTTGTTGTTCAAACAAAATAAAAGGGACTTCTTGTGTTCAGTCATTTTACCGCGTGCTAATTAACTATTCGCCAGTTATTACCAGTCTGAAAGCTTTTACTATTTAAACCGTTAAAAAACTTAAAAGCTTGTATGTAAGAACAGGCTTAACACCACAAAACAAAATCATTTAATCCTTCGGAAACTCCCTTCGAGAAGTGATAACAATACTCAATTACCACTTTGTTCAAGTTCTAAATCAGTATTTGTAAAGCGCTACGTTAGCATAATTAAGGTGCTCTACTTTGCAACCCAATACATAAGAGTATCTACCTACTTAATGTACACAAAGAGTACAGAATAAAACAAAATCCATTGTGAAGGACAGTACAGAAAACGGTACTTCTGCTTAAACAATAAGAACCTTCCAATCTCTCGATAATGTTATGTATCGAGTTGGCCGTTGTACAATTTGCTGTGTATTTATTTGGAATATGATAGTACTTAATAAAACGAGACAACATGACGTTGAAAAAAATATGGCATTGTTCATTTAAAAACATAAAAGGAGTGGCGCAAATATTTGTCCAGGTTACTGGAACAGGTCTGGGAAAGATAATAATGATAATCGCGTTCTGATTAGTTCGTGATTCATCAAAAATGCTCTATAGTGGTATAGAGATTCGAGCTTCATTAAACAATGGAAGTCAAATGGGATCTTTGAAATAGAATTAGATTGGAGATCGCGTGCGGCGGCCGGGCCTCGTATCACGCACTCCTCCGCGTCGGGACTCATTCACATAATGGTTGTAGAATGGAAAATTGGATAATGCTTCACAAATAGCTCCGCTATATCAGCCATTAGAACGAACGACCTATTTTCTGGAAACCTATTATTTCATGTGAAGATTTTTTGCAGCAACACATTGAATCAACAAACCACTGATATTATGTTTGAGAGCTTTCTACACTATCTTTTTATATATCGTAGCATTTAACCTTTGGGTGGTCCGTTGGTACTGTACTTAAGTCTAAACATATCTCAGCGTTAAAAAAAAGCTTTTATTGATTTTATATATTTCTGATCTACCTAGAGTCTAGGCTAGTCTAGGCTCTAGACAGGACAATGACCATTAATGATACCACCTTTTTAGGCACTGTGCCTCAACAAAATAAAATGCAATAATATGTATTTTTTTTCATTCCTAACGATATATTTTGAAACCTCTTTCGTTTACTGAGATTGAAAACGGTTTTATTGAGTACCTAATTGATTTGACTTATCACAGTTAGCATTCTCCCTATTGTCTAGTTTCTAACCTTAACACACTACTTAATGTAATATTTACATAATAAGAGGAAAAGAAAAGAAAAACTAAGTATTATAATAGCTTAAGGTCTTTTCAGATACTAAATTCAGATACAATCACTAGGGCACAAAAATATTATGTACTGTCCTTGGAAAACGGTCAATCTCTTTTCAATTTGTTATCAAAATCAACAGCTAAGCACGCTTTGGCAATAGACTGCAAAAATAGTAGTGTTGACAATAATATTTGACTCGCGAAACTTCGTGTTACAGATGATGATGTTTCCTCACCATCGTGACAGCCGAGATATTTCACAGTTTTATCCCATTATAGTCGGTAAACTAAGCAATTTTGCAAGTGAGCAATATTTAAGTCAACACCGCATTACACTTTTAAAATACTTGTTACAATTACGACATTTCTGTCTATTAAATAAAACTAAATAATAAGTTACAATTTTATTACCAGCCTAATCAGATCTTTTTTGTTTTAAATACTTTTATAAAGTACCTATAATTTATAAAGTATTTTGTAACGTTACGAAGTGACTTTACTCCTTACTTTCTGGTTTAGAAATGTTACCAGCTGGTTATAACTCTAAAAATAGAACTAGTAATGCCAAGTTCTAGCCACGTCTAAGTAGCATCAACATTGTATTGTTACGTGCTGCCAATTGACGTGAATAATTGTACACGTGCTGTATTGAACTTTCGTGACCCAAAAATAATCGACTACGCGAGACTGAGTAGGCGGTTTTCGCAAACTGCATAGCAAAATACACTAGCACTTGTCCATTCAGCGTCTTTACATTAATTGCCGATTTGTCATTCTAGTCGTTCTGTCACCAAGCACTTCGCTTTACGAATTTGGATATGACACATGTTCCAGTGCTTGATTGTGGCTCGATACGAACGTGGTCAGACTGTTGATACATGATGGAAATTAATGTAGGCAAAATTTCGCTGCCTCAAAATATTTCCTTAATCCAAAACTACGTTTTGTTTGAATTCTTGTGTTTCTTTTAATTATTTTAACTGGAATCTCGTTGCATTTGAAGTCTTCATAATTAATAGCAGTTATACATACATAAATACCTATTACAAACCCAAGGTTTTGGTGCTGTTTTTCTACATTGAACAAGCGGAGAACCAAAGTCAAATATTAATTTAAGAATTAGAAAGAGTGTACTTATCTCACTTCGTCCTTGAATTTAAGATTATATTTCCATTATTCAAAAGCTTTCTCTAAAGCTTTTAGGATGCTAGCTGAAAGATAAGTATTTATACATAAATGGCCTAATACTTTTGATAAGAAAAAGAAAGTCTCGGGTAACGGTTACAAAGTGTCCTATAAAACTTGGAGAGTATTTGGTAATGGGGCGAAGGACCCTGAAGGAAGCGGCATCGCGGCATTCCCGGCGGACCGTGGCGTGCGCTGTTAATCGAATTACCGACGACAGACGACCAATGATATAATTTAACTCGTTTAATTCAATCGGACACAGTCGGGGTCGACGAATTCAGGTTACTCTGTTAAAGAAACACAACTCTTTATTGCCATTGTTTATTTAGGTTGAATGCCAACGATACGAGAAATATGTACATGCCATAACTTCACATAAATCAAATACAAGTCTCTATTCTGTAGTTGTTGCAATGTTGCCTGTTTAAATGTCAATACATATATTCTCATGAAGATTAAGCTGTCACCTCATATGAAACAGAATCACATTGTACATTTTTATCGAGTCCTATTACCTAACTGATGTTATTTAACTAACGGGGTTGACAACCGAACAGCAACCGATACTACCTTAATAGGAGCCTGTCGCAAGTTGTCGGAAGTTTCGACACTGTGCTTATTAGTAGGCAAATTTTAATACCCACTCGTGTCGCGTAAATTGACCTGGCTTACCATAATTTAATAATTTTGGTTCTGGTGCATTTTCTGTCCTGTAGATTGGACGAGGTTTATAACGGACTAGTTTGGTCAGCGTTGGCCAACTTCGGTAATCTGGGGCTAGATCGACGGCTAGCGTGATGTTCATTTGTACGTGCGGCTATGATTGATAACTTGTGTGACATACTCCACTTCCCATAGCCGCCGGCGTATCATAATATCACGGTGAGTACGCGCGCGTGCTGCCCGCTCCGCTGCGATCACGAAACTCTTTTATTATAATACTGCTCTTGCATTTATTACTCCATTGATTTGTTACACAGATGATTTATATAGTTTTTGTCATTTGTTTACGATCTTGACCTACTGCATTGATTGTATCTGACGTTATCTTTTATTTTTACACGCCCAACGCAGCATATAATTATTATAGAATTGTTATCAGATATTAAAAAGAAATGGACTACCAAACTATTATGGAACATGAAAAACTAAATTTAGTTTTCCGTAATCTATTTATTTTTAAGTGAAATTTATGTTCTCTCATAAAAGTATATACAAGAACACGGAACTAGACAGTTATAACTGGGGTATCGTCAATAGATGTTGAACTAATTAATTTAATTTAATTCCCATTCTAAAGCAGGTTAATTTTACAACAGATTCCCATACCTACGAGAGCAGGTTTATTTTACAGCACTTTATTTATCAATTCACTCAGAAATTTCAAAAATCTAATGTAGGTATTAAATGATTTTATTTTTTACAAAACATATTAATAAATGCAGGCGCTTTTACACTACATCGCAGTAGCCTGATCTCTTGCGTGTCCATAATAATTACCAATTTTTTCATCACGTAGGTAGAATTCGGGAGTGAATATTTTATACTCCAATCTAAGGGTAGTATTCCACTCATCCAATTTGTCTTTGTCCAATATTTGGTTGGTGTTTTTATGACGAAAATATTGGATCGTCATAATTTTTTTTTAATACAAGGTTTAATCAAATTCTGTTACGCATTAATTGGGTGAATGATTATTGAATTTTTAGATTTTAGGCATTCATAATGCTATTTTTATATTAAGATAATTTAATAGAAAAAAATACTAGAAAAAATCGACTCAGCCGTAGCAGCTCAGACGTAAAAGATTTTTCATGCAACTTGTACAAAGAAAGGGGATGAGTCAATATTGGAACAGCCAGAGTAATGCCATAGTGGCGCCGTTGGCCCTAACGTTGGCCCTAACGTTGGCCAATGTATCGTGCATTGCCAGTTTTGTAACAAATGTATCAGAGAGGTTCTTTCAAAAGCATCAACGAACCGAACACATTGACTGAGGTTTGGGCCTATGTGTGGAGCTGACAATAACGTAGGTTGTTTGGGCGCGTGCGGCAGGAGCGGCGGCCGGCGGCCGGCCGGCGGGTGCGCACGCAGCGCTGCGCACGCGCAGTCCGCCCGTCAGTCCTCATCGCGACGTTATACCGCACAGCCGCTACGTACACGCACTTGTAAACAAACGGGCTTGACCCGACCCACAGTGATGTTCTAGTGCTACTAGTGAACAACGACTTACATACGCACAAAGGACTGATGATGCATGTAAGTGCTTTTTGACAACTGAGGATTAGGGATGCGTGTGAGTAGATGTGTGAAGAGTTGTTTCAAAAATTTCAGTATACGAGTTTATTTTTTTCTCAAATCTGAATTACATGCTAGTTAATTGTATTTTGAACGTCCTTTTTTATTATTTTGTATTACCAAAGAACTCCCATATTCCAAATAATTATGGCAACCAATTATTCCAATCCAACAGTCCAATAGGTTTTACTATTATGGCTTTTGACAATGTACTTATTTCAAAATAAACTTGATAATCAAAATCAGTCACGTTAACATTTTCAAAAGTTTTCCTTACCTCATTCCTTTAATACTGTCGTCTAATTCCATTATAGTAATCCTATCATATATGTATGCAAAGATGGAGGGTACATGGATAGTGTCGCATTACAAGCTCATGTCGTCGCAGTATTTATCAACATTGACAGAGCTTTAGCATCAGACACCAGCCGTTTGTAACATCACTTGTGACGTTATTGCCGCAGGATAATGTTACACATAATGGGTTGTTCATACACTGCATGCATTATGCTACATGAGTAGGTACATTAAAGCTTTGAATCCATTGTGCTAATAATCTGTCGTGATATCTGTGTAACCTGATGTTGGTTGTAATGTAAACTAAATAACTTTTTATAACGTGGAATCCTTATCTTCGTTTTAAGCAACATTACCTAAAAGCCTCTAAATAATAATAGATCATACAAATAAGAGAATTTTAGCAATAAAATGTAATTTAGTTTAAAAACTTATGAATACTTATAACTTCCTGTAAGCTGCTTACAAAACTGTCTTTTCGGCTTTAAACCCTAAGAAAACTCTAACCGTCAATGTATTTAGTTTAGATCTCTAAAAACTTAAACAAAAGCCATTGATGCTTCCAAAGTTTTACAACAAAGTATTAAACAACAACCCATTGAAGAAATAAAAAACTCATTTTTACCTGACTCCTACAAAGTCATAATTATCTAACATATAGTCCGTCTTTGGTTAGGGGCAAAATTGAGCGTTGCGTGTTATACCGGTGTTTGAGCTTTACCGCTTATTACATAAGAAAATTGGAAAGCTACAAGCACGTTGAAGACACGATAGATTGATCTTTCATAAGTGTTCCGTAATTATCCACTCCAAACTAGATTTATAGGTTACCCAAAAATCATAGGTCGCGCCACAAGCGAGTTTTTGAACGTGCAAATCATCTGTCATTTGTTATTACTTATACTCGACTAGAGTTTTAAAACCGTGATATGCTTATTATGTAAATCCATTAAGAAATAACAGTTCTCGTACACATTTATTTAATCTAGTTTGATCAATCTGATTAATGTTTGTATGTGTAATTTGTGTTAAGCATCAGCAAAAAAAGATCTGACGTAGCTATAAATTGCTAAATGTTAATGTATATCTTTGTTTCATTTGTTCTCGTCCCACCTATGTTTCGATGCTAATGAAATCAGAACGCAGCTTATGGTTCTCGTTGTCAATGAGTGTACTTTCCATTGAATGAAAACCACGGGTATCTCGATTGTGACCTTAATACTATGCTATTGAAGCTTAGGGTAAGCGTTTTGCTACGTATTCGTAAGTACCTAAACTTTCGTAGGGCCACGTTTAATACCGGCTAGCTAGATGTAAACAAGCTTCATGCATAATTCATTGTTATTGTCGCTTATTATACTGGTTCTTAATTCCAAATCGAAAGCGCATCTAATCGCGGCCTACTAACAAAAGGATGCTTGGCGCATGGTTATTATAGGGACCCCGAGACATTAAAAAGGTCCTCCAATTATTTTTAATGGCTACTGCATCGTAAATTGTAATATATAGCCTTTATTTATCCGCTGTTGACAATGATAAACTAACATTACATTAATAAAAATCCTTTAAAATACCTTACGGCCGGTTTATTAATTAAAGTTACAGTAATTACTAAGGATAGTTAAATCTCTTGTATCGGCATTTAAAATATCAATAACTACTTAAGATTATTCTAAGGCTGAGTTTAGATATCTTTTTTTTAAATCAACAAGTAGGTATACTATTTCTGTGTGAGTTAATCTGTATAATTTGGAACAAGCAATACGAAACAATTAGGTATTACCTACTTAAAATGATCAGATAATGCTAACACATTTTTGCCTGTTGAAGTATAAATTGCCAGCAGTAACATAGTAAATGACAATGAATACGATGTTCACAAGTTTCACAACGTGTGCAATTTGGTTAATTACATTTTCAAAGTTGGCCCGATGTTTGAAAGATGTCTTGGTCTTATTAACATGGAGCAAAAAAATCTTAGCAAGCGCGTGCTAGTTGCACATGCACCATGTTTAATTAAAGTCACCCATTAAGAATGGCCGGTGTATCTCCTAAATGGGCGAACACCTGGCGACAGGTTAGCAAGCCAGACCACTAAATACTTTATACTACGAACTAGAAATGTCGTTACCGAGTCGTTTGACCAAGTAATTTAAACATAGCAATAACATTATTGCATCAGGCTGATCGTTGCGATATTAATTACACATTAAAATAATGCAGTTCAAAACTTTATTTCCTAATCACCATGTCAATCCAAAATTAGTGATAAAAATCTTCAAGGAAAAGAAAAATATTAAGAAAAAATACAAATACCTACGAAATAAAAATACTCGTAGTTCCGCCTGATTGTTTCAAATAAAAATTAGAAATATGGATCGCAAAAAAAATTATGCTATAAAACGTAAAACTTCTTATGAATGATAATAAAATCATAGAAATACATGAGACCGTGTATCTATACAAAACGCCTTGCGTCATGCATGATAATAAGAAGACATTACAAAATTACCCACCATTGTTCAGTGTTCGCGGAACACCGTTTCTTGGTGCGCCTGCGCCGATCGACGGCGTCTAATAGAGCTCGCATCATTGTACATCTCCGCCTGGTTCCCACAAACTACGTCTTAAATTGAACCTGGAAGTAGGCCGAAAACTAACAAATAATGCACAACCAAAGAAAGTGTCACGTAATATTTGATTACGTGACGAAAGTACATACCTGCGGACGTCCTAAACAGTCATCCGCAAAAACAGAAGACTTTTTTATGACGGTATAAGAATTTCTCGGCGCTAACAGCGTCTGATGTTGTGCTATTGTCACAACACGTGTTAGGACAGTTTGCTGACCCCGCACCAGTCATTAGTGGCATCCTGCGGTGAAACTGACCATTATTTCGGTACCTACCACTGCGAGCCATTGGCGTTGTAATTGTTCTGTAACGAGACTTTTATCCGAATAACACAATGGTTGTTTTTATGCGTGTAGAGGTACGCAGCTCTTGCAAATCTCAAGTACGCATTTATACGTCTTTAATACGATAAGATAAGGTCTAGTTTCTGTGGCCAATTTACTCCGTACCATTAGGAGTTGCTTAACACCTTAACAATTTACGTAATTAAATGAACAGAAGTAATATATAGGTACACTGAAAGGATTTATTTCATATAGGTTCATTAAAAAAGTAATTTGTAAATATGTAATTTAAAAAATGCATAACCAACTGCAACATAATGTTATCCTTTAGTCCGACAGTTCCTTTGTCAAAAACAATTTGTTTTCGTCACTCTATGGTCACTCTCAAGACAGGTGCTAGGTAGAACGTGACATTTGAATGACGTGAACAACTGGAGCGGTAAAATTTAGGTAGTCGTCGGTTCGTTCGGACCTACTACGAAAAAATAATCACTAAAATCGGTCGATTTTTTTATCTTTTGGATCTTATTCTACAGGGTGTCTTTAAATTCACCTAATAAATAACGTGATCGGTTTATGATGACGTATTTCGAGTTTGACCTATCTTTAGAAAAGTTTTTCAGTTTTATAGACTAAACACCTACTCTAACATCCAAGATGGCTGTAGATTCTACGGCTAAAACATCATGAATCAGAATAATACTGTCGTCCGCTCATTGTGTTTCGGTATTCGGTTGGCCCTTTGGACGCCTAACAAACACACCATCTGTCCCCATGCCCTCCTCCTAAATTACGTGACCGAGATTTTTCGTAATGGTTCAATAGTCCCCAGTCCTCTCCACTAGAAGCATTAGCCAGTAAGGAAGATGTGAACTAACGCTTAAATTTTCATTTGATGAGCTGTCCACATTTTTCGTCAAGGAATCCATCATTTTATGTAGCTTTGACGTTTGAATACAATCCTTATCGAGATGGAGCAGGACATAAATTCTTTTAAAAATATGTTTAATGACACACTTGCGACCAGAGACAAAAAGTTCTGGGTGTACAATTCTGTTGTTATTTATCTCTACGGACCAACTTTTTTCTTTTTGGAATGTTTTTGGGTCACCTCTAAAAATACTTGGTAATTTTCCACTATCACATTTTTGGTTAGTATTGAAAGTATTACTGAAAAGTGTTACCATGTTTGTTACTTATATGTAAGTCCTTTGACTATTAAACGTTTTGTTTTATTATTTTCCACTATCTTGATAGAAATTATCTCAACTTTCGTTAAAATTAAAAACGTGCTTCATTTTATCGAAAAATTACAGTTTCGCTAATGTATTTTTGAGCTTTATTATTTCAACATTTATTTGCAAAAAAGTATAAGAAATTAGATATCTATCTAAATATCTCTTCCCTCTAATGACCCCTCTAAAGGGGTTTCCTGCGCAGTTACATATTTCAGTTGCCTGCATTTACAGCATAAACATAGTCCGATTACCTTCTTTGGTACTGTTAATGTCGTTCAATTATTCCTATGTCCATGTAGACGTAGGGCCTTCAAATCGTATTCCAGGAACCACGGCTTTGTGAGCATGCTTCGCTCTACTGCGCCCTTGGGGATATTTGAAGGATAATAGACATTTTAGGAAGTACACATTTTACTGCACTTTTGGTATTGTGTTGTCTTGTGATACAACAATCTATTAATTCTCAAGACACGTTTCTACTGTATAGTATCTTTCGTAATGATAGGTATTAAAAGCCCAAGGCGAAGACGTGTCCTTTATATAGCATCATAATTGAATATAAGCGTTGGAACCATATACAATCTGTAATTATTATCGCATTAGCACACCCGTACGCCGCACCAGGGCTTGACGGGATCCCATTTAAAAACTTGTATTCTATGCAAGCCTCAACTTCGACAGGTATTGTTTCTACATAAAATTGAGGCTGTTCATGTTATACTTACATTGCAGCTAATAAGAGCTTAAGCATGTATGTACAGAGCAAAAAAAACTTCTTTCAACCACAGCACGCTACATAATAATATTTTCTTTAAGCAACGTTGTTTCTCTTATTAAAGCTTTCGTTACTCTTGTTTTATAATAATAATCTGATAACCGGCCAACATATTTCGAAATACTTTATTTCTTTGCCTACACACTGTTATCTATAGAAATTATTAAAATTTGTACATTTATGGAAAACTGGGGCATCCGATAAATTGAATCGATCGAGTCCATCGTTGATGTATTGCAGTGGATGACGTAAATGAAAAGAAGTATAAACTGTTGTAAATTACGCAAGGCGAAAGCGGGAAACCGGTGAGTTATCGATAGTTAACTGCTTTTTTACAACCGCACCCGACGGCTTTTGTTTCCAAGTTACGTTCCAAAAACATTACGTAACCACGTAAATTGACGACGCGACATGTCATGAAAAAACTTAATCTGTTTATCTCTTAAAACGTCTGGCAGCAGGTAGCCGGTCTACCTGGCTCACTGACTACGTCCCATCCATTCCGATACATCATAAGTTGACATAAATCCGATCAAATATTTAACGGTATTCGGATTTCATTCTTCACGTATATCGTATTTCGGGGGATAAATTATACGAGCGCGTAATTCGATTATTAGGTGGCAAGATTAATACGCGCATTCTGTTAAAGCTTTCCATAAATTCGGCTGCATTATAAAGAGGGGACTGCATGTAAATATAATTTATAGCTGTGGTCTATCGTCATAAAATTCAAACAAAAATTCCTTATTAACATTTAACAACTGAGCTTTACATGAACACCCAATGAATTCTTATGTTTTTCGCTTACCTATGTAACTAGTACATGATACCGATTTTAATACTTCTTAAAATTCTCGTGATTGCGGCTACGTAACATTAGCACTCATTTGCTATTGGTCAATCAGCTGTTGCACACTTGAGTGGCACATCGTGACATGACATGATACATGTCAGTTATAGGGCGGTCACGAAGGCTGACCCCGGGCGAAGTCCCGAGCCGGCCGGTATTACACGACCCATAAAAATGGTCCGCCCGCATTACGCGCTCGCCTCAGGCACCATACTTTCTCCCATGGACTTATTCAAAAACGTCTCCAACGCGTGATTGACGCCACACCATTGTTACCTTAGCGTTATGTAACCCAATTGGATGTGCTGTCACTCAAACGAATATTTTCAAAAGATTAGGTTTTGTTAATGTGTAATGATGCATATTCTTTGTGCTTGCCATTTAATTGTTGGGCAATCGATATGGTGTCCGTTTAACCTATGTACCAATGATTACTAAAGATGCGAGCGGGTTATAAGTACACCTCAATGATAGCGTTAACTTACATATTATTGTAGCTGTCAATCCTTCACGATTTAATGACAACTACGCAAGTTCAATCTTAAATTACGAATAAGTTACGAAGTTCAAACCCTAATCAACTAACAATACGTTTGTCATGAATGTGTTTACTTTATGTCACTCTATTAGCAAATCTATTGTTATGTAGAAATTCAGGCACCAATAATAAAGATTTGAACACAAAATATTTGGTAAGGACAATGAAGATGAATACATTTAATGGCATTCATAACGTTTGCCTTTAAAAGCGCGATGCAACTTGGCAGCTCATTTGAAACATTGTATAGTTTCATGTGTTTTTTTCTGGTCGTTATTTTAAAATGAGTTTCTGGGCATGAGCCTGGGGTACAAGAAGGCCGATGACCGCAATCTGCTGCGTGCCGTGATTTGGCCCAGAATGCATTTATTCTTATTCAACGCAGCCCTACATCATTCCCAATCGGAAATTCCACTGGTGATGTCTTCTTCGGCAACGCTGCGCTGCTTTCTTTATGATTTACGATATGTCCGAAACTCATAATTATTGAGCAGATTTTATATGCGTTGTTCAATAACGGCCAATGCCGACTTAAGTGAATTTAAAAAGCTCCATGCTTTTAAACGATGGCCAATTACAAATTGGCCAATAGAAAAGACATCAACGCGATTGAAAAAATAAACTGCTTTGGTTCTTGTTTCTAAGTTCCTAACAATACTGCACTTGTTGTGTGCGGTCTATGACTAAACCGTGACTGCGTGTTAATTTAGCGAAGTAACTATAATTAGCACACACCGTACCTACTGTTTAGCGGAAATAGTACTGCTTTGTATGACTTTACTTAGCGAAATAAAGCATGTTATATTTGCTATTGCTTTAGGTAGGTAGGTACCAAGTGAATGTAGAACTTTCAGTTCGCGGATAAGAAAGAAATTTACCTACTTCCTTAGGGTCCTCTGGATCTTGATTGATATCAATAAATCAAAAGCCCAATAAATACATACTATATATTCAGTCCGTGACCTTTAAACGGGCAGGTAAACAAATCACTTTTTACTAAACGGTATTTGTCCAAAAGTGAAATGCTTATCACTAATCGTAGATCGTGTTGTTTTCACCAGGGATGAGTCTCAGTTCGCCGTATCGGCTTACAATGAGAGACGAGCCCGCAGCGGTCGGTCTGACCTTTCCAAAGATGTCATAGTGATAAAATGCTGAATCGTACGCCGCATACCACGCGTCATCTGGTTTTAGTTCCGCTAACCTATTGCATGAGTTTCGTTTTCAATATGTTGGCAGTAACAGTTGGCATTGGTACGACTAATTTAGCTCTGTATTAAAATTAACGAAAAGCAGATGTTTATTTTAAAATACAAGCATTTACTTTTATATAGAATGCAAGCATTAAAATATTTATTACATTTATTTAGCATGTTCTTCTTAAAGTATACCAGTATCGTCTTTCCGATCTCCCAGCATTCTCGGAGAGGGCCGGATGAGTCATGCTATCACAGCATTCCGCGAACTTGTAAGTGTACCGAATACCAGAATACCACATTACGTACCGTTAATAAAAGCAAGCGTAAATTTGTCTTTAAACCAATGTCAAGCATTATTTTAAGTGATTATGGCGCCTTGAAAGCTTTCTTTGCGAATGAAGTGCGCTCATTGGATAATTACGCCCATACCGCAATGTTCATTACGTGTCGATGCAATCAATTTTACTGTCCCGAATAAGTCTCGGGGAGCGAACACTCATTGTTTTGCATTTGCGTGGGTATACCGTACCGAGCCACCATCGGAATAACAATAAATAACAGGGAAATCATTATACTGAATGAGAATAAAACGTAACTGGGTAAGGATATTAAATAATTCTGATAGCAATTAGAAGCAATAACAAATTATTTCAAGTTGGTATGATAATTGTGTTTAAAATACTGATTTCCTTCTTAGTTTAATCGACATCACAACCATTTTTAATGTCCCCACTGCTAGGTTAAAGTTATTTCTTATGGGTGGATAAGGGGGATGGGCCATAACTCACCACGCGCAGGCCCAATGCGGATTGGTCAACGACTGCAAATGACTGCAAAGCCGGGATCACAGAACAGAAAAATTCTGTTCTGTGGCCGGAATCAATGGCTTCACGTGCCTTCCGAAGCACTCGAGATAATAAAATTATGGTCACCCATTATCCCAGGACCGATTTTGCGAAATTTGCTTAAACTCTGCAATCGCAGGGCCAGGCGCTAAATCACTACGCCACCGAGGTGCGCTTAGTGTAAACAAAATCCTAAATAAACATTAAATTTATCAATTTATACTGCATTTATTAGGTCTAAAACTCATTTTGTCGGTTGTATCCACAGCGTCGTTTTATGTCAGAAATTCTCCAAATTACTGACATAAAAGGACGCTGTGTTACGATTTACTATCAATAGACAAACGCTCTCACTCGTTACAATAGAAATAGCAATCTCATTAGTATTTTTTATGGGTGATTATCATGATGATACTTTGGGTCTGTTGTGTCCCCTTTAAAAGCATTATTAAAATCGTATTTGCAAAAGGAATGCCCCGAGGCAATTCAATTACCGCTTAATTGTATGGCAGCTGCAAATACAGACAACATTTTATAACTGTGTGTGATTAAGTATCCTCACTTTGATCTCTGTTTCTAAAGAAACTATGATTACAACATCAGATAGAAAACTATGCCGCCATTCAGCCATAAAAGTAAAATTTAAAGGATATTCGATTCCTTATCCATACAAAACTCAATCAGCTGTTCGGACAATTGTATGGAAAGTCGATTTTTGGTTCTGTTTTGGAAAAGTCGTAGACCAATTATGTTGTTAGAAATCTACTCCTGCGTGGTTGTTAGAGTTTTACAAATAACCCTGTATATTTTTTGTACAAATGTTTTATCCCTTACATTGTTACTAGGCTCGTTAAAATTTAAGTTCTAAAAAACAAGCAAACAACTCGTGCGAACATCATCAGTTATATTATAACACAACTAAATCATCAATCAAGTCTTCAATGACCGATTGATTAATCGCGATGACAAAGCAAATGATTGCGTAATCCATATTTGTAGTACAATTATTATAACTAAGTGTCATCAAAGAATCAGTTTTCTTTTAAATGCAGTATAATTTTTTATAATTTAAATTAACCGAAGGCAGATTTTTATTCTGGACTGAATGATTTAAAAAAATATAATTAATGGTTTCGAAGAAAGTTAAAGAGTATTAAATTGTTATTGATTCGGAAGCTATAAATACCAACAATCAATTATTATGGAAGGAGACTCGATTCCAAGTAAATTTTATGGTAGATATTTAAACACTAAAAAGCATATTCACTTCTCAAGCTTACGCGCTCACTAGACATGAAATAAAACACTTTTCGCGCTAGTATCCGTTAAAAGTGTTTTATTTCATCACTAAAAAGCATTTAAGTTGATATTTTAATAAAACTTTTTAACTTCTTTATAAAAAGTGAAAGGAACAATGAAATGGGGTTGAGTAATGTTTATAAGAACCATGGTTCTGCTCATACTCTTCACAATGTAGTAGGTATATCGTTTGGTTAACAGATGTTTGACGTTATAATATGTAACAAAACCCTAGCAAGCCTATCGTTGAAACAATTAATATACATTTCCCGACACGTCTTGTCTCGCATTAACCCGTGCTGTTAGCAACATAACTTTAATTGCAACATAGATTACTGGCTCGGATTAAACATTTCTACTAGCGGCCTGCAACTGCAATCATATCGATAATGTGATATCTTTCTCTTATTTTAACCTTTAAGTCTATCGATATAAAGACACATCGACATGCTTATCGTCGTGGCCTGCTCCTAGCGAAAGATAGGCCGTATACATATAACGTTCATTAATGGAATAAACGCGTTCCACCATATGAAACTATTTGAAATCTCAACTATAGTCGCTAACAGGAAACTGAGGAGTTAGATAAAGATAATTCGTAAAATGCGCGGGCATGCAGCGAGCGGGCAACGCACGCACGTCTTATCTAAGTTTAGGGCAGTTCTGTTGTTATCTAAAACTTTTACGTTGCCGTATTAACTTTACTCCAACGTAAATATTTGACGTAGAAAGTGCAGTTCCGTGTAACACGTTCGAAGATAACATTTACGTGCCTATTTGTACTGCCAGATTTCGTGGTACTTGCCTTGGAATGGGGTAAGGTAAAGCACGCAGGTGTCGATTGAGAGGTAAACAATAGAATAAATAAAATATATAAACTACGTTTTCTCTGTCTACAGACGATGTTCCTTAATCTATTTTTAAAAGCAACGCTTTTCAATATTCTTTTTTTGTTTGTTATTTCGGCTTAAAAAAGTTGGGGAATTCCATTTTTTTGTGTCTAGAGCCCTTCCAAATAAGGATTTAGAATTTTAGAGCACTTAACGATGATCTGTGATATAATAAAAAAAGTAAGTTGTATGCGTAGACAGTGCCGCAGTCTGGAGTTCTAATTTTAAGAGAAATTACATTTAGTGTGCCGAAATAGAGTTAGGTACTTCTTTGCCTGAAAAATAATTCCAATTTTAATGCTTATCTGCTTGATGCCGTTTGGTATGTAATCAAAATCAAGTAGAAGCCGGTGTCAAATCACAAATTACTATTTGGCGATCGCAATTTCTACTGCAATTTGCCACACACATTGCGACCTTAATGACATTATTGTGACCATACACATTTTTTTCTTAGCAATTTGATTGTAACAAATAATCAATCATGCACTCAAACTAAAAAAATATTGATGTTAATTAACGATCAGCACAACAGTTATTCGAGTGCTGAACCATTAACACCTATCACTTTGGTATGTTGAAAACATACGTTCGAGCCGAACGACTATAATTAATGGTATTTATGTACTGTTATCAAACACCGTACTTGCATATTAGTGTAATCGGTGCACAAAATTGTATCGTGCTGTAACGGTGCGCCGGTGTCAATCCGTCCATTTAAATGAAAATCACTCTGAATGCGTCAGATCGCGGTTACGGGCGTAGATATATAATTATTTACAGTACAATATAAGCGTTCGTCATGGACTAACAATGAATCCTTAACAGCGCTACATTATCGTGAGGTCCTCTATTTTTTGCACGACTTTAACCGTCAATCTTGTCTGCGACTCGGCGGCTATAAGGTCTCGATACACCATTAATTAAAAACGAATCGTGTCATGATGTGTTAGCATTGCATTCTCTTTATTAATAGCTTATGTAAGGCAATTGAAACTCTGCAAAACAAAATACAATGTAAAAAAATGATATGATCACTTCAATAGCGTCACGAATCCATGGAAAAATAATGTGGTTATTGTCGGTGAACAATTTAACACTCTGTTGAACACGGCTCCTCTGAAACTCGTCTGACAAAGTATACCACATAAAAGTCACTGAATTTTAGTTTGAATTATTTAATAAAACAACCTTTCTACTGCTTGATATTTGAAAAATGTCACTTGCCTCTCTATTTATTGAGATAATCATAAATTCCATTCGCATGTGTTCTGCATATTCGCCGCCGCAATCGGGCGTACGTGACTCCTCAGGTTATTATTCATGAAGGCTTGTGTTGTATGCCATAACATTCTCAAGTGTACTTATATACCTGTTCGCTTATGTTTAGAGAATTAGCGGTTAACAATTTTAAAGTGTGGATGCATACAAGACCTTCTAAGTCCCACGGTCCTTTGTCCTTCTGTAATAAGGTATTATTGTTGTGGACACGGTCGAGGGAGCCGTGCGGCGCCCGGGAAGTCACCCTGAGGACGCGCGCACTCACGATGCGATCAGAATTTAGATTAAGATCGTTACGTTTCAATAGATTCTCGTAATGAAGTATAATGCTTCTGTGGCCGGATATAGTCTCACTATATTACAATATATTCATAGTCCTTTCCCCTTATCTGACCCTTTGATCTAAACTTTCTGATGAGAAAACGTATTGACCATTTGAACATTTATTTATGATTCATTGTCTCTTTACTAAGAAGACCAACAATATGTGTGATGCGGGATGCATTATTAAATGTGCAACATAGGTACATTAGGGAAAATGAAACTTTGCAGTAAATTTCAATGACGTCTACACTCCAACCTGTTTTGTGACACGTGTTTCCTATGCATGCATGTTAATTAGCATAAGTATTCTAAACCGATAATCTTTCAAAACTGGGTCCTCATAAGAGGTGGTGGTCTCTGTGTGTGTATAAAGCCCGCCGGTAACGATCAATTGCAATTGACAATTTTTCCGCAAATGACGCTCATTGACGGAAAAATTGATCGTTTACGCGAGCAAATGAAGCGATTGTCAATTGCGGAAAAATTTAGTGAGAAGAGTCAGTGTTAGCCTGAACAAAATTGATTAAACAAGTTCATTATGTTTTGAACACACAGACACGCGAACCCTATGTGGAACCCTAACCTTATTTTGGTTAGGTAACCTTTTTTGATTGACTACAGTAAGTAACCGAGTACACTCGGTGCAAAAGCTGAAAATTTACTTATTGATATTAAATTTATTCTAATCGGGTGCTAACGTCAGAGGGTGCTTACACCACGAACCCGTACTAAAGGGGAAAGTTAAGAAGTATCTATTTATTAGTCGAATTCAGGACATAAGTTTTAATCTATGTTTTTTTCACCAGATCGAACGGTTGGCGCAATATGAGCGGCTGGTCGGTGGCGGCTGCAACCGGCGGCGGGCGGCGCGCCTGTCCGACCTGGAGCGCGTGCAAGACTTGTTCCCGCACGACTACCTCGCGCTGCACGACGCCGACGCGCCCGCCGCACTTGCCTCGCACCATGCCCAGGTATCAATCATGTCTGTTGGTCACGCTGTCTAAAGGATCACGAGCTGTATAAACGGGACGATCACACTTTTTATAGAATCTACCGTTATATACAGGGTGAAATCTAAGTCATTGGCAATCTTTTAAACTAAATACATTACTTACCACAATAGTGATAACTGTCGCCTGGAAAATTTATCGCTTGTAAAATCAAATTTAACCAAAGTTAACTAAACCAAATTTCTATGAAGGGGTGATTCGATTTTACAAGCGATTGTCGATGAAAAGCCCTATTCGACTAAAGTCGCCTAGCAAGTCACATGGAAATCAGGCCCGCGTAAAAGCTTGTTGATTTTCTTGGCGATAGTTATCAATATCACGGTTAGATTTTTTGTTTAAAAATTTTCCAATTTTTTTTTATTTCACCCTGTATATTTAAAATTTGCCTGTCAGCACCCAAAAATATTATCACAGCTCCTATAGTTTTTAATTTATCTGTATTAATTAATTCATTATTTCATTCCAGAAATCAAAAAGCCTTCGCAAACGGCCAAGTTTGGATATTGGTGGAACTGTTAGCGCAAGCAACAGTTCGCTGTCGCCTAGAACCTTCATCATGGAGGCTCCCGTCCAGCTTTCCCCGTTAGGAACAACTTCCCCACCGCTAGATCGTCATTTGTTCCTATTCAGCGACCTCCTTCTAGTGGGAAAGTCGCGGGGCACTAATTGCTTTAAGCTTAAGGAGAGTGTGAGACTGGCAGAAGTTTGGCTATCGTTGCCAGATAGCGATGACACGGGCTTCCTAATTGGGTGGCCTACGACTATCGGAGTTGCCAATTACCTTGCTACATATCCAACGCAAGCTGCCAGAGACACCTGGTACAGGTAAATAAAAATAACTATCAACATTTTTACAGTTGATTCAATTGACCTAATAATTGCATTCTATTTTTAACTCATCTTATTTCTTATCTTAATAATTGTTGCAGAAAAATTCAGAACGCTTTAAATGCCCAGTTGGCGACGGAACCAAAGTCAACCAATATTCAGATCTTCTACAAAGACTTGACAAGTTCAATAGAATTCGTAAGTATCAAAACAAAAAATTCGATCGACTCAATATTGTCTCAAAAATACCCAATACTTTTAATTTTTGGCATTTCCAGTGCAAAACGGTGTCTGTTGGTCCTGAGATGAGTGCCCGATGCGTAGTGCGGCAAGCACTAAACGTGCTCCAGAACGGTGGCAACGAAGGAGATGGCCACGGGGAAGAAGAGGGAGAGAACGATGAAACTCGTTGGGGAAATGCTAACGAGTTTACGTTGTTCGTGAGGACTACTAGAGACTCACCGCCGATGCCCCTTCACGGGATTGAAAGACCTCACTCGATTCAGGTGAACATTATAAAGAAAACGAAGAAACATATCTTAAATGATGACAAAGATCTGATGTAACCAATGTATCTGTATCTTATTGAAATTATATTGTTTATTTCGCAGATGTCGAGAATAAGACAAACGCTGTCTAATGAAGATGGCTTCGACTTGGAACATGTAAACGCAAAGAACAATCCATGTGGTTTGGTCTTTGAGTTGCGGAAGAAGAACCAAGGATTAAAAAAGTGAGTTATCTTCATTAAAATTCAAAATGCGATTTGTAGTTGTTTTATGGGTTTTCAACATCACCCTGAGCATTAACTAGCATTTAGGCAGATTTACTTTGCCATTACTGAAAATAAGATTTGTTCCGGATTCGTCTATAATATACTACCACTACAACAAAAACTACCACTACTACTACAAAAAGAGAATGTGAAAATACTTTTGCTTAGCATATTTTTGCCACTACCTGTCTTTAGTAGACTTATTGATTCCTATTTTTCAGAAAATCAGCAAGATGTATGATAAAAAATAACCAGATAGAATGAATATTTTCCCATTCGATACTGTATGGTACGATGTATTTGGAACTATAAAACAATAGAACTACCTATAATCATAACAATTTAATCTTTTCCAGTGGCAGTGGTACGCCAGGACGTGGGTTACGTCTGCTGCGCCGAGGCGGGCGTTTATTCGGAGTTGCCCTGACGAGGCTCTGCAACGGCACGCCGCCGCCTGCGCTCCTCCGAGCATTAATCCGCTTGAGGACGGTCGCTCCACTAACGCACGGTGTATTTCGGCGAAGCGCTAATGCCAAAGCTTTGAGACTGCTGAGAGATAAGGTAAGCACTCGTAAAAGATGTCAAATTGAAATTATATCTCTTGATTGAACTGGACACGGGTCTAATTAGATTTTTCTTTTTTCATTATTTATAATACACGAAGATCCTTTAAATACAATATTCTTCTAAAATTTTAACTGAAATGTTTAAAAACTAAATATTTCTTCTTACAGATGGATGCCCTAGGCCCTTGGGCAGAATCGTGCGCAGAGCTAGAACGAGCGCCAGTTCTTCTTTTGGCAGCGTTGGTGAAAGAGTTCTTCCGCGCTCTACCGCAGCCTTTACTCTCTGCTGACTTGTACCCCGCCTGGCTCCAAGTGCTTAGTGAGTATATCCCTTTAATTAAAGTGTATAGGTAGATAGTGTATTACGCAATGTAGTTTAGGGCCAGTTTCACAGGATCCGGATAGCTGGTTAAATTTAAAAATTAATCATAATTTATTTGAAATTATTGTCATGTATTTCTTTAAAATTTATCCAAAACCTGGAAAAAGGCTTGATGTTGCATTATTTGGTCAGTAGAATTTTTTACCACAATACTCCAACTCAAGTCGTATTTAAAAAAAACAATATCTTCTCTTGTTTATCAATCAAATTGTTAGTTTCCATTATCAGTTGTATTAACGAATGCTTTATTTTATTTTTCAGCTTTATCTCAAGCAGAAAAGGTGCCTGCAGTACGTTCCTTACTAATAAAACTGCCCAAAGCCCATTACACCATGCTGACCTACTTTGTTTGTTTGCTACAAGCCATCGCGAAGAAGTCCAACATCAACCTCATGTGCCCTATGAACCTCGGAGTTTGTGTTGGCCCCAGTCTTCTATGGCCCAACACACCCTGTGATAAAGCTCCCAAAGCAGTGCCAATGGTAGTAGAACTTTTAATTGTGAAAGCTGAAGCTTTATTTGGTCCGCAAATCAGCGGTCTCCTTGGTAACGGCAGCCCCGAGTCCTCAAATGCTTTACTTGATTCTGGTGCTGAAGAAAGTGACAGTTTACATTCTGTTGGTATTTCGTTAGATTCCATGGAACTGTCTACGCCACGCAAAGAGAAGCTTTCTCTCAGCAGAGATTCAGGTTTAACAATGTCCGAAGATGACTCAAACAGTAATGGTGGGAATAGTCCTGCACCAAGAAATATCTTGCACAGCCTCTCAGCACCTACTTGCAATTTGCAAGATGCAAAATTAAGTTCGCGGTATAATACCGACAACCACAATGTGAATGGACTTCCTCAAATGACGCAAAGACAAAATATTTATTCTAATAAAGCAGAAATGTACAGCACTGTCAACGAGGAATTGTACACGACTCCTTATACTGGAGAACGTTATGTTCATAACTCGATTAATGTAGGAATATCCAATGGAATTGACGAAAGAAACTACGTTTCTAAAACTGCACTACAACGATCGACTGCTGACATTTATGGACAATGCCCAGCTAAATACATTACTGGTTTAGAACCACAAAAACCTCCGAGAAGTATATCAAAGGCAGCTAGAACATCTAAAGTTTACAGCATGTTTGCAGAAACGCAAGAAGCTGACAAAAACGTACCGAATAAAAATTTTAATAGAGCTAAAAGTTCAGATAATTTATTAGAATCAAAACAAGAATCGATAGAAACCAAACGTGACTTGGTTTCTAGCCAAGAAAATATTGTTTATAGTAATATTCATGATCTAGCCATGTTTACAGAAAATATTCAAAGACAAAATCAATATCAGTCCCGAGCAGAAATCACAACAAACTCAAATATGAATTACTCTCGCGTGTATGGCGGATGGGAAAATAAGACCTCTAACTATAATAACAAAGTCAGTAATTGCTCATCTGAAAATGTATACGGACAGATGACTAACAAAAAGCAAGGAGAGTCCTCCCAAAACAAGCAAGATGGGAACGTAACACCGGCAGCCACCATTTTTACAAGAAATGACTGGTCTCGTCAAGCAGCGAGGACGAAGAGCTTAGAAGTAAACGAGGAAATACCTCCACCACCCAGTACGGAGAGACCTCGAAACGGGAACTATGAAGTAAACATCGTCAATAGCTGTCGGAAGAGGCGCTTCGATCCAGCACACATGTGCACTAAGAGTTGTACGGGAATTCAGACGAAACCGAGAGAGCCAGAGAAACACAGGAATCCACTTCAAAATTCTTACTCTTATGTCGATGATCGCCTCAGCAGCAACTCTGACGAGAACAAGAAGTGTAGACTGAGAAACTACAACAACAATAAGTTGAACCAATCAAAGTCGTTGGCTAACATAATAATGCATACTGACTCCAGCAGTAACGATACCCTCTACCAACCACAAAATTCGTTCAACAGTAGGTCGACGGAGTCACCAGCCAGTGAGAACTCCTTCGAGAACTGTTACACGACGCAGTACATCGAACCGCTGTACACGTCTGTTTACAACCGCACAAGGGATATATTCCACGAAGACAAATACAACATGTTTTCCTCCGATATTTACAAGGCGACGCCGACTGCCGTGCAACCCGAGTATCATAAGCCGGAGGAGCAGAATAATAACAATAAAAAGCCCCCACACATGCCGCCGCCTGTCCCACCAAGAAAAATGATCTACCAGCGGGTGTTAAAGAAGTTCCAGCCGGTTCACGTAAACAAAGATGACAGCAAGGCGATACGATCCAAGTCCGTGCCACGCCTCTACCCGACCAGCGGTGCTGACAAAACACAGAACGGTATAGCTCTAGATGGCTCAGAATCTGACACAGAATCGGAATCATACGTCTGAGTGAAGCACAACTAGTGATAGTGATACTCTATTTATAAGTGAAAGATTTTCGTATCTGATTAAATTCTGTCGTATGGAAACCTAACGTCTTATTTTCTAATGATCTACGGTTTTTATCCTTATTAAGGTTTAGGCACAGGCCTTCCTTGTGGGCGGATAAGGAGGAATAGAATAGAATAGATCTTTATTGTGTATGGATTGAAGGTCACATAAACAGATATACATGTCTATAATAAAGATTCACTTAATCCTGCCTTTTCAGACATATACACAAAATTGCAAAGTTTCTTGTCACAAAACTCAATTTACAATTACATTTATTATTTAACTTACAGCTACTTATAGTTTAAAAATTCCTGAACACTATAAAAACATTTGTTCGCAAGCCATTTTTTAACTGAACATTTAAAATTGCAATATTTCAAATTCTTAAACTCTTCTGGTAATTTGTTATAAACTTTAATACACATCATAAAGGAATTATTAGATACAAGTGTTAGTTTTGCTGCAGGATTGTATAGTTTATTTTTATACATTGAGCGAAGGTTTCTACTAGATACTTGACAACGTTCTTCAAATAAGTATTTATTTTGATATACAAATAGACAAATATCAAAAATATACAAACAAGGTAATGTAAGTAATCTATAATCTCTGAAATATGGACGACACGAATCAATTTGTTTTATACCGAATATAGCTCGAACACATTTCTTTTGCATTATAAATGCCTTATCTCTATCAACAGAGTTACCCCAGATCATAACTCCATAGCGTAGTGTTGAGTTAACATAGCCATTATAGGCAGTTATAGCAGCCTCTATTGATACAATCTGACTAATACGACTTAGGGCAAACACAAACCTATTTAATTTTGAACAAATTTCCTGTATGTGTTGTTTCCAATTACAAAAACTGTCTAAAGTTATACCTAAAAATTTTATATATTTTGCTGATTCGATTAATTCTCCATTAATATTTATATTAAGATTTTGATTTTTACGTTTATAAGTTCCGAATTGAATATATTTAGTTTTATTAACATTAATTTTCAAGTTATTACTATTAAGCCATTCAATAATTGTTTTTAAAGTTATATTAATACAGTTTTCAAATACTTTTACATCCTCATTTTTAACACCTTTAAAGATAATCGTGGTATCATCAGCAAACAAAACACATTCCTGAGATATAGAGCTAGGTAGATCATTAATATACAGGAGAAACAACAGTGGACCCAAAACACTGCCCTGAGGAACGCCAAATTTGTTCACAATGAAAGTAGATCTAACTTTTTCCAAGCATTTACTTTCAGGACAACACCTCTGAATTTCCACACATTGTTCCCTCCGTGACAAATAACTTTTAATCCAATCATAACATGGTCCACGTATACCATATTTGTGGAGCTTGTCAAGAAGGCGTTCATGGCACACGAAATCAAAATATGGATGGATGGGCCATAACCCACCACGCAGACCCAATGCGGATTGGTGGGTGATTAAGATCCTTAACACTACTTAAACACCTAAGAGCAAACACAGTACAGAACAGTTCATATAAAGTCTAGTGTCTTCGGACTTTTCAGACTTCAATTCTTAATGAAAATGGTTGCAGGGTTGCTACAGTCTATCGGTTGTAATACGGGTAAGAGACTTTCGCTTCCTGGCAATGTGTTACTGAAGTGCCGAAAATCACACTCCCATTTTGGGTAGCAATCTCATTTCAAATACTTCTAATGGTTCGATACGTCATAAATATAATACTTATATTGCTATAATTTAGGACGCCTTGTGTGCGTTAGATTTTAATCTTATTTTAGATCGTCTTGTGTATCCCGCCTGAACGTTTAAAATGTGTGACCATAACCAGAGTTGTTTTGGTGATGTTATTCCAAAGAGGTAAGAGTATGTAGTTTCAAACTTAAATTATATTATCTTGATCGACGTTTCAATGAGAGTTTGATTTCTAGAAATGTGTTTTATTAATTAACGTCGCCAATCGACAAAAATAATTAATTAACGTATTTGATATATTTGTATTCAGAAGTAAATAGACTTTTATGTGTCATCTAATTGTTATAAGATATTATATTAAAGTAGAGAAGAAAATTATGCCTTTGTATATAATGTATCATAATGTACCTAAATGTACTAAAATATATTAAACAATTTTTAATGATGAAGGACGTCTTTCATTCTTTGGACTAGTTTAACCATTAATGGAAAATAAATCTACCAACAGTTATTAAGAAAGGATGGAATTAAAGGCTACTATATTAAATCCATGCAAAAAAGTTCAGAGAAAGACATAGAATAAAAAAATACAAATTTTGGGAGGAATAACCTATAGATACCAATACATTATCCCATATTATATCTGAATAATTCTCCTTAAAGATATTTGATTGAATCAGGCGTCACTTGGCGGAAGTCCCAAACTATTAAAAAAAAAGAAATATATGTACCTTACTTCCGCAAACAAAATGTGCAAGATGCAAGCCAAAAAGTATGTACGTGCACACCACAAAATATCAGTGCACAATGCCTGCATTTAGCAAGACAGCAACACACCTTGCTCCTTCACCAATTAGGCTACTCTGCACGTGTTTCGCCCCAACCCGAAGCAACCTCGGGGTTTGGATCGTGCGTAAACCAACACCGAATAGTTTCGGGTAGAGTAGCGTAATTGGTGAAGGTGCAAGGTGTGTTGCTGTCTTGCTAAATGCAGGTATTGTGCACTGATATTTTGTGGTGTGCACGTGCATATTTTTTGCTTGCATCTTGCACATTTTGTTTGCGGAAGTTGCTTAAAGAGGTGAAAAATTACGGGGGGCGATATTCTTCCATAAGATCAGTAACCTAATAAAAACCGACTTCAAAAAACCTGCCTCTAAAAAAAAGGAAGAAATAATATACAAATCATTAGATACGCATTATCATTGTTATAATAAAACACGTCTATTAAAGTCGGGTGGGGCTGGAGAACATCTTCCTTTTTTTATTCTAAAAGCCCCACCCGACTTCAATTGACGTGTTTTATTATAACAATGATAATGCGTATCTAATGATTTGTATATTATTTCTTCCTTTTTTTTAGAGGCAGGTTTTTTGAAGTCGGTTTTTTGTTTTTTAAACAAATTTTTTATTTTTTTATTTTTAGTGTAAGTACCTTCTGCATTAGGTAGTGTAGGTATATTATTTTGGTAGAAAAATCGGCTCAGCCAAACGTGAGATAATCGCGGAGAAACATACATACATACAAACTGAAAACTTACCTCCTTTTTTTGAAGTCGGTTAAAAAGACTACACAACGGCATCCCTTCCCCAACAAAAAAAATCATCTAATTCGGTTCATAAATAACAAAATTGTCAAGTTAGTTGATTTAATATCATAGTATTTTCAGGATTACTTGTAAACTACTGAACCGATTTGAAAAAAAATTAAATGGGACCATCTCGCAAGAAAACTCAATCGAACAAAAAAAAAATTATCTAAATCGGTTCATAAATGTCGAAGATACGCGCGAACAACGATAAAAAAAAAAAAAAAAAAAAAAAAAAAAAAACATACAATCGAATTGAGAACCTCCTCCTTTTGATGAAGTCGGTTAAAAATGAGTACGATCTTATTACTAAATGAACGAAACAAAAAAATTATAAAGAAGTAAATTAAATATTTATTATAACGCATGAGCACACAAAATCATCACAGTCTTAAATACATTATCTATTATATTAGGTATATAAAATAATAAAATTAAATCGCAATTTTGTTTCAACAATATTTTTGAGCGCACACATACGCTTCGAAAACTCAATCATTTTTTTTATAATATACTGGATGTCCCAAAACTTTGCCACATGGAGGAAAAGTACCATAAATATTGAAAATAGGAAATTTTACTGAAAGAAAACTTCATTTTGTTTTCAAAAATAATGGGAACTACATTCAAAGATTAAAAAAATATCGCATTCGTTACTACCTATACTAATTATTGATACAATACGTATTAAATAAATTTTAAATGTTAAATTTCATTGTCTTTCTTTTATTTAACATGCTGTGTTAATGGTTTTTTTTTCGTATTTGGTGGGTTCGATTCCTGGTTAAGGCAGGTGATTTTTAAAAAATCTTTGAATGCAGTTCCAATTATTTTTAAAATCAAAATTAAGTCTTCTTTATAACTTCAATATACTTTCACTTAAGTTTTGGGATGTGATGTGATAATTGTGTTATACAGGATTTATAACACAATAATCAATTCACATCTATGACACTAAATACTTACTTATATTATTACCTATAATCCGTTCAAAATAAACTCATTTGATCAATGTCGAACATATTTCTGACAAATAAAAGTCAACGTTCATAAAACTGGAGCCAATCGAGCTAATTTCAAACAACAAAATTAAATTGAAGTAACTAAGTACATAAATCGCTGCCGTTTTGTTTCAGAGAAATATTTTCTTTGACTTTGGAAACAATTTTTTAGGCCTAGGAGCCGAAATTACAAACTAAATATACCTAATTTCAACTAACATGAAGATTTCATGAGAACTGTAATCAAAGTTACAGTGTTTTAGTTTTAGTTATATCGTTCAAAATTAGCGCGATAAACCCCCTCCCATAAAAACCGCTCGTTGCCGCTCAACCGTCACAAGTTGAGAATAATTTTTATTGTGGTTCTGTTTCGCGCTTTTGTGTTTCTACCTGCATTATTTATGTTTTTGTTTTTCTACTTTACTATATTCAATCTTTTTCTATAAGAACATTGCTTTTCAGCAACTTATGTGAATTTAAACTGAGGATAACTTTTATTGACCTTAGCCGTAGTAATTAGACCTAAGTCAATAAATGTAAATTTATGGTTGTTGTTATCCCAAATAAACGAAAATAAAAAAAATAAAAATAAATAAATCGTTTAAAGATCTTTGTTAATTTTATGTCGCGTCAATCCACCATAAGTAGGTACTTAATTAAAATAAAATTTACAAAATGTAAGTACCTACAATTATAAGACATTTTACTTTATTATGGACAAGGAAACCTCAATAGCTTACCTAAAATGACTTTTAGTACATTTTGGGCTACAATTTGGAATAGATTGGGAAATACCGTTACTTATTTGGTAAGTTATACTAATTGAATGAACACGTATTATATACCTATACATACAGGGTTATTTGTAAAACACCAACAAAATAGTTTCCGATTCATATAAGATACTTAACATTATTATTTTTAAATTATTTTTCATACCGTTTTTTTTTCAACTGCAATGAAATAAACTTATTACAACGACTTTCATAAAAAAAAATCTACTTTTTAGATTTTTTTTAACTTCACTACCTAATGTATTGAAAATGAATCTGCTGATAAAAAAATATAAAAGTCGTTGTAATGTAAGTAATTAGTTTTTTTCACACCATTGCAGTTAAAAAAAGCGGTTTAAAAAAATATTTAGAGAGTTCTACCAGTCAGCTACCAGTACAGTTTTACCACCTGGGGAGGTATTACAACCTCTTAAAACTAGTCAGTTTTCTTTATGGCTATCAATGCGTCTCTTTCTCGCTGTATAGCAAATGAAAGAGACGCTTTGATAGCCATTCAGAAAACTGAAGTTTTAAGAAGTTGTAATACGGGGGCTGATGCCTTTTTTCAGAAGCGTTCCACTTACACCCTGTAAGTATATTACCAAATTCTATCTCAGGAGTGATCCTGATAATTTATACTTGTCTATTAACTAGTTTAATAATTTCCTTATAAAAACATCAAAAAAGGTTTAATCGAAGGCGTGGAACCACCGAGTCATAACATTTAAATTTCTCATTATATCATTGATTATTGTAAAACTTGTATGACATTATGAAATAAGTTGGCGCGTAGTTCAATATCGTAACTTCATGTTGTAACTATTCAATAAGTAGGCAGCGTAATGATTTCAAAACTATGGAATTCGTTATAATTAATCTATGTACTTAATACCTAGGTAGGTAAGTCACGTACAAAAAGATTTTTACACAAAAATCTAGGACAACCTTATCTTTATTTTAAAGAGTCGTTAACCTATATACAGATTTTTAGTAACGATATGTGTGCAACTCTATGTAAATAATACTGCCTCAATAACTCATAATACCTAACGGTATGATCTTGTACAACAGTTTCATCAACCAACCACTACTTCAAGCACACAGTAAAGTAACAAATCTTGCTAATATTTGGCAAGAATTGGCCGACTTTCAGTCATATAAAATGCTGTGGGGTCATAATGTCTTTTGAACTAAAATATGATAACAATCTTACAGTCTATATAAAAAAATCTATGATTTAACTGGGATTGTAACCGTAGTGTCTGTGGAGTTTCCACTTGGTCGTTTGTCTTCTTGTCTTGCGACTGGCTCAACGTAATTCCACTTCTGTGTCTCCGTAGTACCGAATAAGATGAAGTAAATAGCCGACGCAATGTAAAGTGAAGCACCAGTCATGAAAACTGGTCGCCACTCCGCGAAACCATTCTGAAAAACATAGAAACTTATATATCTGAATACTTCAAAGTTAATAATAAAAAAATCTTCACATAGATAACCAGTTTGGCCATGGTTATCTCTAAGGAACAAGAGAAAATTATGTACTTTCATACTTGTACTATTATGTATTCTGTGCTTTCATGATATTTTTCTTAATCTAACTAAAGAGTCAGCACAATAAATTTAAAGTTCTTGGTCAGCACCATAGGTTGCGGATATGTCCGAGAACATACCAAATCGACGATTCAATGAAACTCTTTTCGTTTTTAGATTAAACCAAAAGTATCCAGAGTCTGAAAGGCCCTAAATGACAAAAATAAAAAAGTTGTTGTTATTACAAGTTCGCACTTACCCCATTTTTAGTAAAGTGCGCCGTCACCAACGGAGTGACAAATCCAGCAGTGTTGCCGATTCCATTCGCGATACCATACAAAGTGCCAGCAAAGTTAGGTGCCAAATCCTGATGATTGACGAGATTCGTGAGTGTTGCTGCCCCGTTCGAACCCATGGAGAATGTGATGAGTGCGATAGAGAGGACAGGAGCGCAGCCAGTGTAGCCCAGAGCGATTAAAAGCAGGCCAGGAACCAAGTGGGAGAACAAACAGAAGAACTTCCTCATAAACGTCGTTGATACCACGTTTTGCTTTATTATTCTGGAAAAAACAAAAAAATTATTATAAAAAAATATTGTCTTATTATTGGATAGTTAGGCTAGAAGTTCAAACTGGCTTGCAAAATCAAAGTCCATCTGAGTAAAATAACTGAATTTTCTCACCTATCGCCGATAGCTCCAAAGATAAGAGAGAATATCATCCTGGCCAAATACGGTAGAGAGGATAATGTGCCAGTGGAGGTAAGATTGAAGCCCAGAGCGCTGGACACGAACTTAGGAGCAGCTGTCATGACGAAGTATAATCCCCAATTGTTCCCGTAGTGGAGAATCACCATCGCCAAGAACGGAAGAGAAGTGAAAATCTTCCGGAACGGTGGTACAATCTGATTGAGAAGGAAAAGTATTATTTGGTGATTCTTCAGACGTCAGATCCATTGGTTTTTTTAGGTTTAAATGCAGTACTTTGCAAACAATAACGTTTGTCTTCAGATAATGCATTTTTTATAAAACATAAAGATTATTGCTTCGTATAGTTTAACCCAAAAAACATAGCACATGGATCTGATGTTTCTGAACAATCATCTGATTCTATTTAAAGATAATAATATACAAAATACGAATCGGGTTTCTCTAGTTATCATAGATAACTCCAGCAATGACCTCCATAGCCTCATGGCCTTAGAGCATCATGGCTATGCAGGTGTTTGGTGTAGTGTTTATACACTACAAGGTCTTCACTTCTCTTGATTCATCCTAGAGTTAAATAAAGACAACACAGGTACTTACTGAATACGTTACATAAATAATATTTGAAGTGTAAGGACAGGTAACTACTCAAAATATTTCTATCGCATGATGTTCTCAGTCTGAATCCAGAAGTATAATTTCACTTACCTTTGTGTCATGTTCGCTCTGGACAACTTTGTCGCCTATTGCTTCCAAAACATATTTCTTCTCACTCTCGAGAATACGAGGGTGTTGTAGCGGGGAGTCGTATACCAACAGCCACCAGAGACAGCACCATACCAGAGCCAAAACACCTAAGAAATAATGAAGATTTTAATGATCTTTCTGCAAACTTCAATGGAAGAGAATAAGCAGTAGAATAGGTAGGGATATTATATTTTATAATTATTTACTTATACGTGGACGTTCATTTCGCTTACGACAAATATCGACTAAATATCTCCATTATTTTTCGTAGGATATAGGCAAACATAGCATAATGTACCTGGTACGTAAAACGCGTAGTCCCATCCGAAGTTTTCGATGAGCGGTCCAGTGAGTGACCACGTGACCACGGTGCCGATGGCTCCGCCCAGCAGAGCGCTCACAAACTTGCCCTTCTCTTGCGGTGGCGCCCAGTGGGCCACCAACGCGTGTAGCGCTGGGAACAGGAAACCCTATGGAAAAATATTATAATAATATTGATATATTGCATGTGCCAGAGGTTTCCAATCAGTAGGATTGGCAGGGACAGGGACATAATTATTGTAATTTTGTGTGTTGAGTGCATTTTGTTCCTGAGCCATGGATTATATTATAGCCGTTATATAGAAACTTTTCTGATTTTGTTTTTCGAGGTAACTTAAGCCTTGGTACTCTAACAAGGATTGATTGAGCTGTGATCTGTTGATGGCTATCCAGGGAGAGATTGTTGGAGATCCAATCTACCACCCGCCCAACTGATCTGATCAGCATTCTATGTGTGTAAGGATCAGAGGGCCTATTACAAAAATAACGTACGCAATTGCGTAACGCAGTCACTTGGTCACGATAATCGTCCGCAGTTCGTCGGTTGGGGCTATTAAACGGATACGCTAGAGAAAAACTGTCAAACTTACGCAATCACTTTGCAATATCGCATACGCATGTGCTTTGTAATAGGAAACAATCATAACGAAGAACGGACGCAGCTGCGTGTATTGCATTTTACTATTCGTAATTGACCCCCAGAGTTTTCAGTTTCATATCTATTTTTAATTTTCTTTAAAAGTAGCATCAAGTGCTCTAAAGTAGGCTTTAGTATGTTCAATTATTGTAATTAATTATGTAACGAAGGTCTGTCAGTTAAATGAAAATATTTACGGAACGTGCTGATAAGCGATGTCTGATATAATTTATTATTGTCACATAATATATTCTTGTTACTGTTACACTATAGTTTTCAACTATGTGTCTTATCTGTAAACACTACAAAAGACTTTTTAATCTTTAAATAATACTAGAAGAATTTAAAATGACTTCGTACATGAATCAGAATACAAGTCAATTCTGTTTACAAGTTTTACGTGGATAAAACACATCACACTCATATCATATACCTATCCTTTGTCAAATGGTCTTTAGCAAACAATCATACATTATTATTATACTGTATATAATATTTCAGACTTCGAGGGTCCATACAGCCTGGAAATTTAATTATTTTCGCGATATTATCTGAGTTGGCCTCATAGTAAAAGTTGCTTGTAATCATGAATGGAACCACCCCACTGCGGGAACCAAATGATTAAAATTTCAGCGTGTATATCCGTTTTGCCTAGTACCGACCCTTAAATCAAAATGTGTCATTTTAACCTAGGTATCTACTATTCATTGTGACTATATTAAGGTAAAAAACATAAGTATATGAAATACTACATACCGCTAATAATCCTGTGACGAGCCGCAACCCAACCAACACCATGTAATGCAGCCTAGCAGCCTGCGGGGAGAGTATCGTGAGTACGGCGCTCAGGGTGGTGGTGATGAAGACCACCTTCCTGGGACCCCACATCTCCGCGGCCGTGCCCCCCAGCAGGCAGGTGACGGCGTACCCCCAGAAATACCCTGACAGAACATACGCCTGCTGCTGCTCCGTCCAATCGAAAGTTACGACACCGTCTGGCTGAAGGAAAACAAATAATAGTAAAGTAACAAAATTCAGGTTCGTGTGTTACGCCCCTGTGGTGGGGCTCACCACGGGGGCAAAACACACCGGGGGCGTAACACACGAACCCCAAAATTCTAATGTAATAAAACATTATTTTGTTATTTATTTATTAGCTTGGAGGACTTTCAGTCAAATAAACAATAGAACATCATATAGATTTTAAAATGCCATTTACAAACCCCCACATAGGTTTCATGCACTTATTATTTTTGGAATTTAAACCACTGAATAAAAGCTGGTAATGAATTTCTGAGTCATACGTGAACGTGGTATAGGTATACCTGCGTAAATGAAAGTAATAGACATTCATTATATAATGAATTAATTACTTAGTAAAAAGTTTTCGCTGTATGGAGCTTTTCTTATTCATAATGAGGTTTGATGTTTCTACCTGTGGTGCCCAGCTTCGCTCAGGTAGTGATATGTCATTGTGTAGGATTTCAGAGTTGGTCCCATAGTAAAAGCTATTCAGTTTGATGGTCCCTATCTACCATATTCGGCATTAGAAGTCATTTTGTAAAACGTTGTAGGTATATTCAAAAGTAGGTACCTACACCTTTATTTGTTTCAACTGTCAATATCTCATCAAACAAAGTAGGTTTTGAAAGTTTGTAATGTATCTATCTTGTATTGTCTATCTTGTAATATTTTATAGCAAGTAGGTTTCTGGGTTTCTACATTTATCTGTCCTGAACTTTAAAAACTAAATCAAGCGATTTGTTCTTACAAATAAATGTACTTAAATAAAATGTTGTATCACCATACTTGACAATCGAAAATCGGTAATATCCCGTTTCATTGTTGATAGCCACAGGTAGCCCTTAAGGTGACATAATCAATTCGATCAAAATCCTTCAAGGTCGACTACCTTCATAGACCGGCTAAATCGTAAGCAAAGCACATGATCACTTCCCATACAAGTGTTGACTTGTCAAATAGTTTTTTTTTAAAGTGGATGTATTATGATAATAAAATTATATTTTAATAGTTGCTATCACCGTAGGAGCACTATTAGTATTTATTAAATTTTAATTTGACAATCAGAAAATTTGTAATGGTAAAATCAATAATTATGTTCTAATTGTAATTATTGCTAATCTTTATTATTTATTTTCTCTATTTTTGCATTGCCGATTTTTATATCTAAAAATTTAATGAGTGTATCTCTCCCTATTCTTATCGAGTATGTACAGTTTAAAGTTTCAATATTTAATAATTGGTCAAGATAATTATTGAGGCTTGTTTATGTCATAAAGTTTTACTGATTTCTGGATTTTGAGCTCATTCATAGAATTACACGCGCGGAATCAAAAGAATATTTTTTAGATATCTTAAAAATAAAGGTGTATAAATAACAATAGAAATAACATTTTATAAGCTATATTAGTTCTCTATACACGATAATTGATAAAATCATCATTTTGAAATGTCAGACATAGTCGCATCCTTCTTTTGGTGATGGCGGTATGATGACTTGCCAGGTTCACGAAGGCATCAACATGACTACTTATTTTTGTTTCATCATCATTTGACTTTCAATGATCCCCTTCCTTCTGTGTGGATAAGGAGGATGGGCCATAATAACCTACCACACGGGTCCATGCGTTTGCTGGGGTGTTTGTGTACCTACTCACTACTGCTACTTATCTTACGACCCAAGTTTAATATTGTGAACTTTGCCCAATAGGCAATATCTTATTATTTACAAGTTATCAACATCATACTGTATCGCTATTGAAGTGTTTTTTTATCTTGTCTTGAAGTGAACGTCTGACTTTAACGAATTGGCGGTGCAACCTTGCGATCTAAAGCGGCACCTTGATGTTTTAGAGCCCTCGGACAGTAAGCTTCGATGCCTTTTCATTTGGACAAGTTCTTATGATCAGAGTCGATGAAGTCACCGTATTTGGGCGTTAAAATGAAGAAATTTTAACTCAAAATCATCACAAAAAATAATTTACTCTTGATAAAGAATGGAAATAGGTAGTATGGTATTTTTTTTCAAATGATTTACATATTTCATAAATATATATGAACTGAAAATTGCATGCGCACGTTACAAGTACAGTCGCACTTCAGATCCCTGAGGATTTTCGGCTTTATGATGATCGGGCTTTATTTTTCACGGAGAAGTTTAGTTGAATTATTTAATTACCATCCAGAATTGCCTATTGCCTATCGAGTAGGCAGGTCAACTAACTAACTAAGTAACAAGTGTATTATATTCTAACTAAAGTATTGAATGGTTACCTGTCGCAATTGTTTCTTGGTGACGAGTATTGTGGTCGCGTTGTAAACTGCGCTGTCGTCCGTCGCTATGGCCTCGCACTCTGTTTTCACTCTGCAATCACATAATCATTCATTGCATCAACATCTATAAGTCACGTAGGTTCACTGTGACAGGTGAATAGAGTTTCAGCTATTGGACTCGGGACATATTAGTACCATGTTACACCAATTGCGCTTTTAAATACAATTGCAACTTACTAACTAAGAGAAATAGATTGTGTGACAAAGTACTAAAGTTTTCAGACTTTACTTCTGAGTAGTGCTGAGACCAACCATACTTCGTAATGTTATGTTTTGTATGGAGAAACTACTGAAGGCCTATACAAAATAAAATTTATTTGCAAATCTTCGCGCTTCGCTTTTGACGAATTTATGCCCGACTAAACTACCTTTTTAAAGAAATTTTATTAATTATACACGTTCAGTAGGTACTATTATACTAACATAAGATTGGTTGGCCTATTTAATCATCAGTTAATGATTATTGTAATATAAGCCTAATAATTGAGGAAAGAAGCAGCAGAAACCACTGGGGCCTTAATCTTTAATATTTAGAAGGAAATATCTTTATAATAGGAACTACGCATTTGGCACGTATCAAAAATGGTTTCTTTGAAAATTATTTTATTTCCCAATTCCTACGGCGAATGTTCAACATAAGTAGAAAGAAAGAGTAATTTCATTGAAAATAGTTTGTAATAATAAATTGTATCTGCAGCGTTATATTCAAAACACACAAAATTAACAGAAGGTCATTGGTACATTTAAACAACACCAATTGATGGAATATTGATTTTGAACTTTATTAATCTTACATTTCGATTTCTCTAAAATATCACAGGCTGCGTTAATCTCGCAATGCTATGAACTGGATTGGACACACCCGACGCGCAGGCGCAGCCATGTCGAACGTGTGATTTATAGATGAATGAATGTGTCGGTCACGTGTATTACCACTCACGTTTGTACGAAAATCGTTTTTTTAACACTTCACTTTCTTCTTTGGGCAGGATTCATTATTATAGAATTTTGGACTGAACTTCAGAGTAAAAATATAAAAATTACCTGCTCTAGTATTCTTCTTTACTGGTCTTTTTATTTCTCAATATTTTGTATTTTTATAGTTGAATCGTACGGGTAGTGCTTTAAGAAACTATTACAAAATATAGCAACCACTATTAAATTCCAATCCAAACCATCATCTATCACATTTCATTGGAATTAGGAATTAGTAATAAAATAAAAAATAAAATTGGTAATAATAAAAAGTAAAATAAAAAGGTATTATATAAAGTAGATCAAATCAAAATTAAGGAAACCCATGAAAAAAATTAAAATAATACTAACTAAACAAAAATGCTTATCAGAAAAAGTATGTTTTCAAGTTAGAAGCAATTCTGCTTATCGCATTAAATCTTTATCGTTGCCGTTTATCTCAATTTGACAAAATATACCACCTTGAAATCTTCATCTGAACTATTATGCAATTTTATTTATCAAGGAGATTACTATTTCAAGTAGTGACATAATCAATGTAGGTTAGTATCGTTTAACAATAACATAAGAGGGTTTAGAGGCTCAACATAAGTGTATTTTAATACTTTGTATAGAGCTTATATTACATTACACCCAGCTTCTAAGTTATTACTTGCCTACTTAATTACATTGATTCTATTGCACATACATGTAAAATGTAAAAAACCGGCCAAGTGCGAGTCGGACTCGCGCACGAAGGGTTCGTACCAAAAAACGGCAAAAAAAAAAAACACGATTGTTGTATGAAAGCCTCCCTCAAATATTTATTTTATTAAGTTTTTAGTATTTGTTGTTATAGCGGCAACAGAAATACATCATCTGTGAAAATTTCAACTGTCTAGCTATCACGGTTCATGAGATACAGCCTGGTGACAGACAGACAGACAGACGGACAGACAGACGGACAGCGGAGTCGTAGTAATAGGGTCCCGTTTTTACCCTTTGGGTACGGAACCCTAAAAATCATCACGCTTCGAAGCGATTAAGCCCAAAAAGTTGGTCGTATCGTAGACATAATGTGAAAAAGTTCGTCTACGATAAAACTATTTACTTAATACTCAACGCAATAAGTGCGCAAAATTAATGAAGCCTTCGACTGCAGTCTAGAAAAAATATATGAAAATTATTATTTTCATAACCATTAGGTACAGATGTGATTACATAAGAGCATTTGCAATTTGCATGTACAGTTTACGAAAACGAAATACCTACTACTTATACCTAGAGCACACCACAAAGATAATTGTAAATCTCCGTAAAACTTGCTATTCAAAGCCGTTTGTTTAGCTACACAAAACCACGAGACTAGAAATAAAGTTGATGTAATTCGTAATTCTTCCGTAACTTGTTTAAAGACCGCAACTTATTTAAAGTCTTGAAAATATTATTTTCAAGACTAGATAAGTCGCGGTCGGTAAGTGATAATATTATAACTGAAGATCGATCTCTTACCTAAGTTCAGATGTTGGGTACCTATTATGGAATGCATTTTTTTATCGAAAAAATCCAGAGCTTCCGTGTTTAACAAATTTTAGTGTATAACTCTGTGGTTAATTCGTCCAAGATAGGAGTTACGGAGTGTAAGGTGTAATAAATTAACCCGATTTGAAACAAATGATAGTTGCCTTGTTACAACACAACGAATTACAACGTTTCTTTTCCCTACTTTTAGTCATACGATTTTTGACGAAGCAAACGCAAAATGTCATATCGGGCCTATTAAACCTCAGGGAATATACGCAATTTAAGAATTTTAAATATTCTAAGAAGCTGCTTCTATAACCGAAGATTCCGAATGTATGATCTCTTATTATAACCAAAGAGAGATTAAGGATAACGGAATTTTAAACAATTAACTAAAGCCTTTCTTGTGTTCTCACTCAAAGGCATAGGCCTCCCTCATGGAACACCATTACGATTAGACCTTCGCTGCCCGAGTCCAGCAGCTTTCTGCGACCTTCACCAGATCGTCGTACCAACACCAAGCAGGGGACTACCCACGGAGGTTCGTTGTCCGGTGCGCAGTCGTCATTGCAGAACCTTTCCGTCCCAACGGTCATCGGTTCATCTCTTTTTATTTGTATTATGATTGTAATATTATGAGTCATATTACTGCTGAGGCCGAAGCAGTTGAATTTTATGATGATCATTCTAATAACCCTTTGATTTTTCATATCTCTGATAACAAAAAAAAAGACATCTATGAATTTTATGAACACCTTTCTCAAATTCTAATTCTGAGTATTTCGATTGACTTTGCACACTAAATAGCCAGACCTACAGAAGCTTAGTACTACGTGCGCTCGAGCAACGCACACATAGACAACTCACCGACACGGAATCTCAGCTACTAGGGCAATGTGACGCAGTTGTACGGTCAACGGCACGCTGGGCTCCTGGACTCCCACAACGTGTCAACTTCATTCATTTTTAAACTTTAAGTCGAGCCATTTAAGGTTCAAAATTCATAACAAATTTTTGACAGTTTTGTATAACTTGACATTTTTTAAACCTAAAAAATGAAAAAAAATGGACAAATTGTTACCCCGCCCCGCGTCGGCGGCGTCGCTTTGCGGATAAATGTTTAATTATTTTATTATTGGTTTTTTTTCGACCTTTCGATTCACCCCATATAACATATAGGTAATAATCTCGTGTACTTTAGATAAGTACGATAATATAATTATATTATATAAAGTACTTAGTACCTACCTAATAAAATAGTAACAGGTAGGTACCTCCTTGTATTTTTTAATTCTTTTTGATACAATCAGAAATAAAAATATACATCTAGATATAAAATAGTAGAATTTACAACTTAAAGAATTTAACTATCGGTGACAACTTTTTACAACCAAAAATCAATTCTTCAATCAATTATTCAATAAATTTTTCAATTATAATTAGTACTTACTTAACTTAATTCGTAGCAACTGTTTTTAAAAGAAAAATATTATTCCTTGTTCGCTTTATGTCATAATCTTATGTAAGTAAGTAAGTACATACTAATAATTAATTTTACATAGATAAATTACACTTTTAAAAACAAAGAAATAATCATACTTGTACATCACACGTGTTTAACATTCTGTATTTTTTTACGAGGCAGAGTCAACAACCCTAGCGCGACGCGCGGCCCGAGTTTAGGTATGAATTTCAAGGTCACGCGGAAGCTTAACTTCTGTAGTCTCTCTATTTTGTGGTCAGACAGTCGCGTATTTTTCATTTTAGTAATGTGTCTATGTGTGAATATATTATATATATTTTATCTAAATAATTGGTGTTCACATCATCCTAACCAGTTTGTAAGCGAAGCTCATGCAAAAAGAATAAGAATTTTTCGTCAAAGAATAGGAACAATGAACGTCAAAGAACAATGATAAAATGAGATCATCTTTAAATATTAAGTCATTGCGCACAAACCTGACAACAATTTGTTTCGCTTTATACAATTTCAAAAGTATTTTAAATACCGAGAATACTACCGGTATAGGAGTACCTACCTATTCATTTTTAACAAAATGTTCGCAACAAAAATCATCATGCCGATTTTATCCACTATTCAGCTTAGTACTTAATAGTTAAAACTTTGAGGCTGTCTACTAAGGAGATAGAGGTTGGACTCGTCGTTCACCATGGCGATGACGATGACCCTCATCATGTAGTTGACCCAGCACGCGAAGAACATCATGATGTTGATCTGATCATCCTTATTTCTGCTTAGTTCATAAATAATAGGCAGATAATAAAAGCCTTGCGGCTGTCTACTCACGAGGTAGAGTTAGACTCGTCGTTCACAATAGCAATTATGTTGACCTTCATCATGTAGTTGACCCAGCACACAAAGAACATCATGATGTTGATCATCATTCTTATTTCTACTTATTTAGTTAATAAATTAGGCAGATAATAGATAAAACTTAAGGCTGTCTACTCACGAGGTAGAGTTGGACTCGTTGTTCACCATGGCGATGATGTTGACGCTCATGTTGACCCTCATCATGTAGTTGACCCAGCAAGCGAAGAACATCATGATGCCGATCACCAGCCTAGCCGGCACCGCATCTGCAATTAATTGTGAAATATTACATGATATTCTGCTTAGTCATTCATGACAGAAAGAAGGGAATCGTTTCTAAATGCTTCTTTGAGTGTTGACATGTTCTTGCACGACAGCAGTTGCAGTATGGCAGGGATATGACTAGTTATTAGATTTAACTAATTATATTTATTTTTGAAAAAAAAACTATATAGGTATGAACTTATAAACAATACTGAAATTTTACAGATTTCACGCGCCGCGAGATACCATGATGAATAGCACTTATATTTTAATGTATTAAACAACATTGTAATATTTGTATTAATATCCTAAAATCATATTTTTGTCATTAGTTTCTAGCTACATAGGGTGGGTGGTGGTGTTGTTAGTGGGAAAAAAATCATTTTCGTGCAACGGATTAGTACAATTTGACCAGATTCAATCAACTGAAGTGTACGTGTCGATGTCCGAACTAGCCATACACCGGTCGAGAAGCTAAATGCGAATTTACTTAAGGCGACACGCCTATCTGCACATAACCGTACACAAACGTATGACCTCGCAATGAGTGGTTCGCGGAAGATAACTTTCCAATACAATGTCAATATCACGAACACCTCACTGACAAATTGCATTTATGTATTAAAATATTGAAAAAATAAGGCGAGGCGAAAGCGAAAACATCAAAAATAAGTGTGAACTAGTTCAGTAAGTCAGCTGGGCATGATGCAAGTGAAATTAATCAAGCCGACATTGGAATGACGTCCGGTGGATCGAATATGACCATCAAGAATGTCTAATTATGATCGAGAAACTTGATATTGGGATTTCGACGCGTTGGTTCGAGTTGATGAGGTTATACTTCTTTTACTAGAAAAAAATTACCACAGCACTCGAAATTTGCATGAAACAGGTAAGTATACCTACTCTATCATTACCTAAATAATGTCATGGCTAATTTAAAAAAAATCGATGATCCTGTAAATTGGTGATATACTCGTAGTTTCCCCTCGCCCGTGAATTGAATGTGTTCAACAAGAATTATTAAGATTGTAATGCTTCGTTTCTGATTTCACTACAATGAAAATAAGATAGGTAAGTATAACGTGGTTTTCCGCATGCCATATAGGTAACTATGTGATATATTGTGCTAAACATAAAATAGTATTTGATCTAACAATGCTTTGTTTATATGAGATATTCTCATGATAGTCCTAACTGGCGGCGTATCGCAAAATACATTTTGTAAAAGCTAAGTATAACTTTTTCAAAACTAAACTAAATGGCAATGTAAGATAGAACCGGTATGATTTTTCGCAGAAGCTCTTAAAAGACCTTCAGCTTTATTATCTAAACAAATCTATAGCCTGGAGGTCGTGTTTAGTTTATTTTTTGTATACTTTTGAATATGAAATTTATGCATTCTTATAAAAGTTTTCCTCATACTTTGAAGTTTTAAAAGTTAGTCTAAAGACATCAAACCTCTTAAGAAAAATTCATATCAAATAACAAGAGTTACTAAATTTTTCTCTTTCGGCGATCTGAATTCAACATTATTTAGTTTATTACTTTTGGTATTTAAAGCATCACTACTTAAATTTTATATGATAAAAATCTGATATTTGAATTCACTTTCGTCTCAAATAAAAATAAATTTTACATTACCTACCACAACACTTATAAATCTTTGTTTGTGCTACAAACGGCAAAGAAAGAGAGAAAGAAATTATAGAAGCATCTGCTTATGCTAAATAACTCCGTAAGATTTAATGTAGGTACTACTAACTACTGTCATAATAATTACCCGTAAACATGGCATGTCCATCAGCCATTTTTGATGTCCCCACTGCTGGGGCACAGGCCTTCCTTATGGATGGTAAGGAGGATGGGCCATAACCCACCACACCACGCGAGCCCAATGCGGATTGGTGGGTGTTAACGACTGCATAATGCAGCCGGGACCAACGGCTTAACGTGCCTTCCGAATCACGGAGGAGCTCGAGATAATAAATTTTTGGTCACCCATCCCATGACCGACTTTTGCGAACGTTGCTTAACTTCCGCAATCGCCGGGCTAGGCGCTAAACCACTGCGCCACCGAGCTCCACAAACGAAACATGGCATACTTATTTAGAATAATTGCATTTGTAATAAATAGAATTTCAGCATCAAACGAAAAGATAGTAACAATAATCTACCTAAAAAGGCTTTGAATTGAAATCAACACCAGTTATATCCAGCAAAGTTGTAATTTAACGCAACGACTCATTATTAACCAAGCTTTACGTCATTAATTCCAACTATTATCAGTACAGTACGTCAATTTCATGTAGATTTTTTATTGCACAGGTTTGACGTCACAGTCCCAGCAGAATTTATCATAATTCAGGAATTCAATCATGATGCTTATGACCATCATGCATGATGATGCCTGATGATAATGTTTCTTATTAGGTACGTTCAGTATTTTTCTATAAGCATTAATGGCTTGATAATTTGACAATGTTCCGGTATTTATCTTTAGAATCAAACATCCTTACCAACGTTATTACATCCGTGGGAAATTAATTAGGTATTCATTCAGTAACATTGTAAATGCGAACACACTACGAATTTTTGTGCTGAAACCACAGAAATAAAATAAAACTAAGAGTTTCATAGCGTATTTAATACACTTGTATTAAAGAAAATCCAAAATAATAGTAATATTGTTAGATAGTGGAAAATTAAAAAAGTTTTTATTTTATTACGAATTATATTACTTACTAAAGAATTACTATTAATTACTAAAGAATTGAATCTTTTTCCTTACAAAAATTTTCAAATATTTCGTTCGTGCAACACACATTAACAATTTAAGATAATCTATAACTTAAATTTTTATATCTAATAGACAGAGAAGATGAACAGTGTTTACATTAAGTCAATCAAATTGACCTTAAAACCGCACTTGAACCTCAAGGCGCGCAATAAAATCAGCAATCGAACTTGTATAATTGATTTAATTATTTAGATTAATTTAGTTTTATTGTACATCATAATATAAGGTAAAATACTACCAAGTATTTTCCCTAAAACTTTTATCAATTCACCTTGCTTGACAATAAGTAAATTTACTTTAGTGATTGCTTGATGTTTAACTAAAGATGAACAAAATCTCCGAGTGCTTACTTGAAATGTAAACATATAACAATTATTAAGTATTTATATGTTTTATGTTTATACTACTAATTAAAGGTCAATTAGGTATCTTATTTTTACAATTTAAAATGAAATGACATTCATTTTCCAGAAGAAGGTACCTACACCTACCTAGTACCTAGGTACTCTGTACCCTTAGCACGAACAGCTATCGAGAAAAATAACGCGCGTAAAATTACTCGATAGAGAATTATCTATGGAATAATAACTCTCTATCTTTCTAGAATTTTGATATTCGGCTGTAGATGGCGTTGTACAAATTTTCCATACTAAATTGCACTATCGAATGATTTTACGCGCGTTATCTTTTTCGATAGCTGTTCGTGCTAAGGGTACTGAACACGTACTTTTAAAAGTGCATATTTTCATAATCGAAATTAGTCGTGCAGGTAATGATTTTTTTCCTTATTATTTTCCCAAAGATACAGATAATTATTATAACTAGTTTATAAGCATGAGATATGCTTATAAACTAGTTATAATAATTATCTGTTATTTCAAAAATGGTTGCTGCGTAATTCGGAACTAGTGTAGACTTTTTTGTATTTTTATTACTGTCAGTCGTGTCCTAATGAGTGCAGATTTGCGTAACGGTGCTGAGCCTGTGCTCTGGAAGTTTCCGATGTCCGCGTGCTGGTGAAAGTGCAAGACAAGAATGCAGTCGGCAACTAGGGATGTACCCACTGTCACGTCATGTGCGTTTAAATGAAGGATGGGCGATTAATTATATTAGCCAATATAAATTTAATTTATTTATTAATATAAATTCAATTTTAGCGTTAGGGTTTTTAGTTGTTACAGAATGAAAATAAAATAAAAAATTCACAGATCTCGTGAAAGGGTATTGAAAATGAATCTACCTATTATAGTAGATTATTGAATTTATTATTTGGGACTTTTCCAAAATAAATTTTTACATCTTCTTAAAGCCCTTCAAATTCCGCGTCTTTTGAGCCCTCATAAGTCCTCGTGCCCCTAAACCTCAGGGTATCACAGGCGAATCTCACTTACAGCGAAAATGGGGGCCTACTGGAGCGAACGAAAAACATTTTCAATGTTAAAATATGATAAATAGATTCTTTGATAGGGAAACCCTATTCGATATGCAAACATAATAATCAAAGCAACATGAGAACACGAGATATCGTAGATCACAATCGATAGGGTTCCGCGGTCCTTGGTTTTAACTGTCTATGATCTATAGTCTCTATAGTCCAGGTAATCATTTAGAGTAAGCAATAGTCTTTATGGAGATTTGCCACAAAATAATTAGTCTGTTGAGTTATAAACTTCTAATAGCGTGCCTATAGCGTGTATTTTTCATTTCAAAGGACGAGTAGATTAAAAAAAATCATTGTTTAAAAATATTATTTTTCATCAATCTTCTAATGTACTCGTGATTGTACCTATGTCTTCTTTTTGTCCTCTCACATTATTTTTCCTGTCATAATCTTTAATCCATCACTAGTAGAGCCCGCCTGCGATGCCGTCGAGGCCCGATGCGGCGCCGGCGCCGGCGCAGACTCGCTAATTATTATCACTTATCCAGGTTTTTACGTTCATTGCACTTACTTGCGGGCGAACGGCACACATACACACATTATTCATAACACCGCAGTAAGGAAAAGGGTGTAATAACATTACTGCTTTGATAATTTCGAAACTCATAACTTAGTACTCTTAGTACTTATTGAAAATAGATAGTAAATTAGAACTTTATTCAAATTAAATAGATCATAATATTTGGCAAAGACCATTGCAATAAACAGAAAACTAAGCAACAGGAAAATAGTTTTACGAGAAAGAATGACGCAAGTAAGATTTTGTTATATTATAACCAAAAAGCCGTTCTCTAAAACAGCTGAAACAAATTTGAATAAAATCAAACGTCATTTAAATTACATAATCTGATTATGTAATTTAAATGACGTTTGATTTTATTCAACTAGTTTGAAATCACTTATGTTAGTCAGTGGTTTCGTGTATCAAATACTTTAATTTTCCCTCATAATAGAAACTACGGAATACTAACTAGATTCTACGAAAGAGTTCACTACTTTTTGATATAATATAGTTTCAGCTGTTTTAGAGAACGGCTTAAGAAAATGAAATATACAAACAGACATGTAGGTAATAAGGTGGAACTAATTGATGTGATAATACTAAAACTGGTGGTATTGTTGCTAAAATTGAACAACATTATCCAAAGACAGGTGGAAAAACTATTTTTTTTTCGCCTTTTCATAATAAGTCGATCAGCCTGACCAATACATTTTGTATGAGTATGAAATTTTTTTTTCGTTTTTCGACTCCTTTTTTTTGATAGGTATCACATAATAACCAAAAGCTTCCTAAGTCCGGTATTGGGTACCTCTAGCATTAAACAATATCGCAGGAATGTCTTTGTAACGTAATGTATTCACTCAGGCATGTAATCACGTTATGAATGCTTTTATTAGCTGATATTCTATCACAACATTCACAACCTATCAAAACGTCAATTTATATCACTTAATAATAATAATAATTTATTTCATACTCAGATATTACAATCCATTTTGTTAGTAACAATTAACTTAAATCCTATGTTAGTATATCAGGGCAAAGCAATTAGAATAAAATTTCAATAGAATTCAATTAAATAATTTACAATAATTTAATTAAAAGCTACGTATGACCTTCACCCGTGCCCCGACTGGACAGTGTCTTGCGACGCTTTTCCATCAAGACACGAATAAAAGCCCTCATAAGTAACATTCGAGTTATACTTCTCGGCTATGCCATTTAGGATTCTGTTGGTGCTGTGACGAATTCTATTGAGTAATGATGCCACCCGCTTCCGTATTATCGCATGAAAGCCATCAACCCTCGCCTCCATGAACATCGTCGAGGCACTACAGAAGCGGGGCAACCCCAACAGCATCCTAAACCCATTATTATACTGAACGCGCAACGCATTAAGCGATCTTTTTGTACAGGAAAACCACAGGCTGCTCGTATAAAACGATTGGCAGTAAGCTTTAAACAATGTGATTTAAACTTACAGCTAGTAATATTACTAATAAAAACCAAACACTCAAGAAAAACAAATTCAAATAGCAAAAATTGAGGATGTTGCGTAGCTTTTGCGATCATTGAGTTATGCTGCTACGCCGTCAATCCCCACGAATAGCCGATTATTTTCCATGGTGTTACGTCATTCGGTATTTATTTGGCCAAAGTAGGCTGCACCGTTAGTCCTTCGGGCTGTGTACTGTACAAGACCTCTAAACTAGTGTCACACATCTTAGTGTCATCTAATGTACCTACAGATTGAGTCATATGAATGCATTTTACGCCTGCAAACCCTGTAAGAATCTGCAATTCTTTTGTATCCCCATTTTATGTTAATAATAGTCATATTTTGTTATTCTGGTGATATTAATCTGAAGTATAAAGAAAACAAAAGAAATTCTGATTGATTCGTTAAGCTACCTCGGTCTAGCTTGACCACTCTTAGTTTTTGTTCATCTTGACTGCATTTATTTATTTATTTATTTATTTATTTATTTATAAATAGGTACACTGACAGATTATCATCTCTAAAATAACAACTTTAAGAATAAGATATAGCTAGAATAGACAACAATCCACAAGTAGTGTACACAGCATGATTACTTATTATCTAATGCAAGAACCAACAAATACTCACAATTAAACGAAAAATAAATTAACAGTAGGTAGGGAACCACTTATTTTTAACAAATGAGATGAATTAATATTTAAAAAAAAATACAAAAATAAATCAACAATAAAATCTTAGATAATTATGCAAAGTTAGTTTTATAAGGTGGGTGGGATTGATTCCTGGTCTTTAAGGAGGTTAGTTAAAGTCCTCTTATACCGCGCGAAATTAGGGTTAAAAATGTCGATGTCTTTGCTACTACCCGCCACTTCATTGTAACTCCGACACATCCTAACCACAGGGTTATAATAAGACGTATTGTTTTTATAAACTTGGATCGCAAAAGTGTTGGGACGGCGGGACCTGTATCGTGTGTTAATGCTCAATGATGAAAGTAAATCGGAAAATAAAGCATGTTATTCTCAGGTAGGTATGTACTCTAGAAATAGAAATAACTACGAGTAAGTATCTAGAGCTTCAACCTCATACTCTCATGCTTATAACAACAAAAAAGTTGTTTCATATTCTACTATTCTATGTGAGTAGTGAATATTTTACGCAAAAGGGGTTGTTAAATTTAATATGCATTTAAAGTCACCTGAATTTATTATTAAAAACAAAAAATTGACATTGCATATTTTTTTGGTTTACTTATGTTTTCCCTAATTTTAAATGCAATAATTTCATTTGCCATAATTGCATATGCCATAAATTCATTAAACATAATGATTTATTTGCCATAACTAACAAATGACATAAATTTATTTTCACTAATTTCATTGGTCATAAACAATCAAATGACATATTGTTCTTATTACATAATTTTATTTGCCATACTCTTCATTTAAAATAATGTTATTATCCATAACAATGATTTTCCATAAAACTTACTTATTACAATATTTGGCAAAACAAACCTTGTTTTCTATTATTTCAGCAAAGAAATAATGAAAGAAGTTCATAATTCATATTTATCAAAGAATTAATAAGACTTTGACCAATCAAGATAATTTATTATACTAATAGAGAATTTTTGAGAGCTTTGGCATTGAATCTCAATTTAAAACGACAAAATTGTGGAACTAAAATAAAATTGTTTACTCATATTTGATTTGTCCATCAGCCATATTTAATGTCCCCTGTACTGCTGGGGTACAGGCCTTCCTTATGGGTGGATATATTTATTTATAAAATACATTTATTTAAATATTTAATTTATAAAATTTTAATATAATGAGCAGGTAAGCATGCAATTGCAATTGCATGCAATGCAAGCAGGCATTCAGCATGGAAGCAAGCGTGCAGCATGCAAGCAGGCATGCAGCAGGCACGCAGCATGCAAGCAGGCATGCAGCAGTCATGCAGCATGCAGGCAAGCATGCAGCATGCAAGCCAGGCATGCAGCATGCAAGCAGGTATGCAGCATGCAAGCAGGCATGCAGAATGCAAGCAGGCATGCAGCAGGCAAGCAGCAAGCAATCAGGCATGCAGCATGCAACATGCACGCAAGCATTAGAGAGCTCCGCTCGCTTCGCTCGCTCCGCTGCGAGTGGTCAAAACACTAACCTAACCTAACCTAACCTACTGGTAGGTGCATTAAAAGTTTTTCTTTATAGCGGGGGCCTCAGGCCCCCCGACCCCCCCGAGCAGGGGGGCCTGCCCCCCTGCACCCCCCGCCAAGCATTCTACATGCAAGCAGGCATGGAGCATACAAGCAGGCAAGCAGCATGCAGCATGCAAGCAAGCAAGCAGCATGCAGCATGCAAGCAAGCAAGCAGCATGCATGCAACATGCAGGCAGGCATGCAGCAAGCAAGCAGCATGCATGCAGCATGCAGGCAGGCATGAAGCATGCAGGCAGGCATGCAGCATGCAAGCAGGCATTCAGCATGCAACATGCATGCAAGCATTATGGAGCTCCGCTGCGAGTGGTCAAAACACTAACCTTACCTAACCTACCAGTAGTGGTGGTCTCATTAAAAGTTTTTATTTATAACCCCTAGGTACGTTTAGGTGAAGAGATACGTTATTAGTTATGTATATTATGTCAATTATTGATTATGTCAAATAATAGTTATAGGAACTAATTATTATGACACTTGTTATTATGGCACCTAATTTTATGGCAAATGAAAAGTATGGCTAATGGATTGTTATGTCATACGTTGTTAGTATAAAAGCCATTATTACAAATGAATATTATGACCGAGGATCATTATAGCAAATGAAATTATTACAAATAAAATTATGATAAACGAAAGAATACCTATTTTTTTTCTAATGCTGTGTTGTATCCAAGCCACTTCTTTCTTTCTAAAACTTTGTAGATTTGTATTAAGTGCACTTATAGTAAATAAAACAAATCCACAAAGTTTTAAATCTTTATAAAACTTTTTGATGATAAATATTGTAATCTTTTTTTCGCTATGCCTAGAGTTAATTTCTTTTAATTGACTTTAAACTGCAGTAGGTACTTGACATGTTAGAGCTGTTTTATAACGACACTCAATTACCTTCATGCAAGTTCATTTTAATCTCGTGGACAGACAAGCTTAAGCAATTATCACCTCTTCAGATAACAGTCGTAATTTCTTCCTAGGGGTGGAAAACTCCAGTAATAGACGGATTTCAACTGATAAAAATAATTTTAGTGATTTTTATGTCTTAAAAACCTCCACCACACCAATAAAATATGTGCATTGTAAGCTTGATTTAGTGGAAATGCTAAAATAATACATTTTCATTTTCTTCGCCACTGGGTTCGTTCGTTCCGTTCAAGGCAATGATATTAAATGTAAAGATAGGTTACCTGCGCTTCACAATGGCAAGACGAAAGTCAGGTAATTGCCCGACTTTCAATTAGTCAGGCACAGTCTCGCGACACGCTAACACACGCGGCTCTCGTCAATCAGACGCAATAAAATTGTGAAATACCATAAAAAAATGTCTACTTGCGTCTTTAGACGATATACAAATTATACAGCAACGGTCAGAGATCGGAAAAATGCTTTATTTCACACGTAAGTACTGTATTTAATAAAAATATGTATTTTCTATTACTTTATTCGGCCATATTGTACAAAGAGCGAGCTGTCTGCTTTGCGTGTGGGAGTGAAGGAGACAGCTGAAGCGCTGTCAATTGGCAGCCAATGCGCATGCAGCGGCTATAGTACCTTTACGCTGTTTTAAATAGCAATGATGTTGGCGCATAACCTATCTTTACGTTTAATATCATTGGTTCAAGGTACATCGTAATAACAGCTAGTAGCCCATAGAGCTTCCTTTTTAATCTCTTTTCACGTTTGCCTGATGCTCTTTGCCTGTGTTTTTTTATCTTAATCTATGGTCAGTCACTACGGTACACTCGTGCGCTGGTGTAATGTAACGCTATGTTGTTGCGAATAACCATGTTTTAGACTTAAAAATGCCAAATGTCCATTAGGTCTTAGAGCCTTTAAAGTCTTTATAAATAATCCACTGCGACTATGTTAAAGTTTCCGCTTAAGGGCATGATTTAGCTTAGTTAGCATCAACACCAGGCACTAAGGACACCGTGGAGATTCACCCACCAAGTTCTGGTACCTATCATGATACTTACTCGGCCTCGATACGTCGTTGGAATGGGAACTCAGAATATGAAGATGTAAGATGTAAGAGGAAAATCCGCAGCCTCTAACCTTTCTTATATCAAGCATTAATTAAAAATTAGAATGCAAATTGACTTGACTCGTACAGGGTTCTTCCTTTGCCGATCGTTTATTAATCGGCTGAAAAAACCAAACATTACCACATCGGAACTATGCATTTAAGTATTTGTCAAGGTCGATAGAACACCATGACTATTGCAAAAGTTGAATGGAGGAGCCTGGGCGTGAACGAACGCCATACAATGGACATGTATACACTCGTTATAGAACTACTTTGTTGGATAATCCGAGGCATAATTTTGTTTTTTTTTTCAGCCATTGGCAATGTACCATACTGCCTGCGTCCTGCGTAGTCTAAAACTACAACTACACGAGATTATATATTATTTATTTATTTAGTGCCACTTACATCTTTAACCATCATAGGTTTCAAACTAATACGAAAGAGAAGTCTTTAACGAATTATCCTACCTTACTTAGGTATAGATATAAACAGAAAGTGTCGCCCTTGCAACTTCACTCGGAGTGGAGTAAAAGTTGTTAAAATACCTATACTTACAAATTATTTTATTTGAAATGCACTGTGACGAGGGGATTATAAAAGAAGAGGGACCAAAACAAACCTACCTTTTTTAAGAACAAACTAAAACAACGTTTAAGTTTTTCGACTACAGTTTTTCTACAAACAAAAAACAAGCGATTTAATACTGTTGGTAATCATTTGATTGTAAATTACTGAATTATTTTCTTGAAAATTGCTTTAAGACATTTCAACCGTTTGTAGTGTACCTACTGTTATAGATTTATCCATTAGATTTCACTGTAATTACAAATCAATCTACATTCTACTGTTATAATACCTATTTTTATATTTTCTCCTTTTGCGATACCTATTCTTCGTAAGAAATTAAACTGAAATTAAAACAAATTAGAATTCTGTGAATTTTATGGTATGATATAAAATTAACACTGTAATTGTTATCATAATCAAAGACGAGGAGTACACGAATAAACAAATAATAACGTTATAATGTCAGATTATATCCAAGATAAAACTCAAGATGGGTATTATAATTCATTACTACTAGTGTTGAGGGTTTCTTCAGTGTAATAATTATTGAATTATAATTGTATATACAGCAGCACGCAGTTACCACTAATTTTACATTATCCAACTAGAGTTTCCCAAGTAGTGGTAGGTACGCTTACCCCGGGGTACGCAAGGTTAAATCAATAGGGTGGAATTAAGGCGTACCTACCTATTAAGGGGTCTTTATGGGAGGGGTACCTGCGTGGAAAATAATTAAGAATTACTGACTAGATCAAGTTTTTTGACAGTTTTATTGATAATACTAAATTGTTATAAAAATTACTAATTAAAAATACTATATTAACTATCTTAAAAATACGTCGGACGTGCCGAATAATAAAAATGCCGAAAAATAATAACCCGTAAAATTTTGTTTTTTCTTTGTATGGAAAACAGCAAAGTGACAACCTATAAGCAAATTGTGAATTTTTTCGATAATCCATCCCATTAATGGGCAAAAGCAAAACACAATTCAGGTCTAGGGTTGCCACGATATAGTTTTTTTTTTAAATAAGTGACGGTTTCCAGTGAATTTATAATATTTTTCCGGGGTTGCATGCATAGCATAGTACTCCATCTATATTCGGTTAAGGTGTCCGGTTCTGTAAGTGTACCTACAATAAAAAAAAATAAAAAAATAAGGGCTTTTTTGGAACTCGCGTTTTATAAGGTTTTAATTTTTTCATGTATACCTACTACAAATATTATTTCTTTTGTATGCAATTTAATTATTTTCATTGTTTTCAATGGAAATTAAACTACCTAAATATAATAACAATCTGTTTAAATAAAGAAAACCTTTGAAAACATTTCTTTAAACAACAAGTATTAAAAATTGTTGTGTTAGGCATGGACTCATTGGGTGATCACGGGTGATCACGATTTTTTATCACGACAAACATAAAACCTGCAATTTTCCACACACTAGAAAATATCAAGGAGTATCCCATCCCATGCATAGTAGGTAGTACCTATATAGGCAATAGACAGTATAAAGTAATGAATATTTTTAACTGCAAATAGGTTTTCTGATAGGTACTATTAGTCAAGAATTATTAATAGTACCTATCAGAGAACCTATTTGCAGTTAACTCATCGACAAAATTTTTGGAGCTCGGTGGCGCAGTGGTTTAGCGCCTGGCCCAGCGATTAGATGGGATGGGTGACCAAAAATTTATTATCTCGAGCTCCTCCGTGCTTCGGAAGGCACGTTAATTGGGCCCGCTTGGTGGGTTATGGCCCGTCCTCCTTACCACCCATAAGGAAGGCCTGTGCCCCCGCAATGGGGACATCAAAAATGGCTGATGGACATCGACAAAATTTTTGAGTTAGTTTATAGTGAAAATCTACTATATTTCGTTTCTGTTTAACTATCTATAGTTAACTAATTTTTGTGCTTTTCGCTGTGTAATGTTTTGTAAGTCAATCATAATTAAGTATCATTAAATTAAAGAAGCGTGATGATAAACAAAACCTCGAAGCAAATCTATCGATCAACACGACCTTAAAGTTCCGAGTACCGTGACAGATATTGTTTTATTTTGTTAAATATTTGAAAAAAAAGATGCCATTCGCAAAGGCTTATATTCTTTTTAATTAAAGGATGACCCAAAAAGACTCAACGTCTTAGCTTTTTTTTACATCAACGACATTGAAATATTATTGCATTGTCTTTGTTGAATTTGAAAATGCAAATTCTAGTAAGTGCTTACAATTGTTTTGGTACCTACTCCGGTATTTTTTGCGCAAAGATCTAGCAGTGGCCTGTAACATAGTGTCCGGTTTGGAAAATATGTGATCTAGAACAATCACTAAGTAGATATAGAAAGCACGGCGACCTCGGTCGAGAGCGTAGTTGACACCTCTTCTGATAGTTATCAAATGTACTATTAGTGTAGGAAAGGAAGGTATAGTGGACCCCCACAGTAAATTCTCAGTAGACGATTACAGTATGACAAAGTATCATAAATAAAACATATTTTTTAAATAATCCAAATCGTTTTCTTTTGTTTTTGAATATTTGTACATAGGTTTTGGTTCATACAATATTACATCCCTGCAAAGTTTCATCGACTGAGGATTGGGTTCTCCATACAAAAGATCACTTCATTTCTTACACTATAATTTGTTTACATACACTGTCAGAAATTATTTAACGATAGGTTTAATTAGGGTTTTAGACTGGGACTGTGATTTGAGATAATCCTGACCACACTCATTGTTAGTATAAAATTCAGTAGCATTATTATCATCACCTAGAAACTCTTAGATGAAGACGATTGCAAAAAAGATAATTACAGGAATTATTATGTAGTCGTTGCCAGCTCGTCCTTAACCCAACTATAATTACGTTTCACACTAACAGTTGTTGATAGTCTTGTAATATAAATACTCACCAAATATTTTGAAGTGTAGTTTCATTTTGTTTTCTCGTTATTAGTAAACACAAGGTACCCGCGCGTATGTAGCGCACGACACGAGTTGCGCGCGCGATTCTCTTTCTGCGACTGTCGGTCCGCACCGCACGCGCACGGCAAGCCTTTGCGCGCGCGCAGGCATCAACGGCCGCGAATTAGCAAGGTAGTACTCTGATATAAACAAAACCTCTCCTTTCTCTCGTTGCTTGACGCACATTATCTGATAACGGTCTTTTTGTATTCGTTTTGTACAGTTATTATTAATTATCGAATAATACTACCTACCATCAAATAAAATTCGAGAAAACGTGTAGGTAATGTGTATAGCTTTTCATCCATTCTTTTTCTGCTTAAATATCTTGAAATTCAATCGAATTCTTGAAAAAAGATAATAAATGGCATTTTGGTATCCAAATCCATCCTTTAGGCTTAGGAAAATTGAAAAATCATCACTGAACTTGTCAGTTCAACATACAACGTGTAACCAAATTAATAGCTAAATCAGAAAATGGTAGGTAGAGACCATCAAACTGAACAACCTTTACTATAGGGAAAAAATCAGCTGTTTTATACATTTTCATATTTTCGTTAATAATTTTTATTTAATATTAACAGTAATATTAACATAATTATTATAATTAATTCTTCAACACACTTGCTCGTAAAGTGAGCCCTAATACATCGCTTTTAGGGCCATAAACCGAGCTATAACAAACGCGTGCAATAATATATAAAACACTAGTTCGTATTAGAATTAACCCTACAAAGTTAAATTAGTACCTTACTGCAAGTTCTATGCGAGTAAACAAAGCATTTCCAATTTAGCCGGATAATACAGTTATTTTTTTTTTACAACAAAGAGGTTTTATGCTGCTGAAAATTCATATACATTTTTGGAATAAATAAATGTGTAAGTCCTTTAATTAAGTCAAATAGATATATATTATTATCAAATTATTCAAAATTCACAATATTTTGTTATAAAATATTAAAATATTTGCATTTTGTCACTTAAAATTATAATTTTGAAGTAGGCCGTATGCTCCTCATCCCTTTGTTCGAAAATATTCTTGCGTTGGGCGCAAAGAGTAATATACGTTGGGCGTGTGAAAAAAAACAAAAAAAAACATGCGCGCCTTTTCCCATAATTATCATATTTTGTTTTTGTCGTATTTGTTGCTGTATGGTAAATTACTTTGTTTTTTCCTCGCAAATGTGTTGAAAAACGTCGTATGAAACTCGTGAGCTCTTGCTTATTGCACACTCGGCTGAGTTACGCCCTCGCCTGCGGCTCGGGCTGCAACCCACAGCCTCTTAATTCTGTTACACATGTTCAAACATTCTATGATAAAGACTTAAAAAAATATTCCTACACAAGAGAAAAATTTTCTAGGTATTTCTCACTCATAAGTGGTGATTTTTCAATTTTCCTTAATCTAACGTATGTGTCCTACTAGATAGTAGTACTAAAACCGTGCTAAAACACAATGACGTGAATTGAAACAAACATACAGTGCTTCTAAGGATTAAAATGTTAACTCGTTTAAGCTACGTCCATTAACATTAATGCTAAATTTAGCCGCAGATTAAGCAACTTGCAATTTATTTCTAGAACTTGCTGTTTAGCATTAACTCATTGGCACTCAAAACATTTGAATAAGTTTTAAGAAAAAACACTTGAGTAGGTATTAACGATGTTTTCGTGTTTCTCGTGTATTTTTTAGGTGAGAAAGACGATTGTTTCTTTTTTCGGTAAAACCCTAAACAATTGACATCTTCATTTAAAAAAAAACCATACTAGGTATTATCCTCAATTTCAATTCAAATAATAATTAATCGTATGTACGTACATACATACCTATAACTTGATAAAGATTCGTAGCTTGTTAATAACTCAAACGAAAGTTACATAAATTAAAGCTATAACTTAGAGATTATGCGGTGCCTCTCAGGCATTATCTTTTAAAAAAATATATATTTTTTATCAAAATAATATGCACGCAAGTAGCTACGATATACGTACAATACATTATGCAGAGAATCATTTTCATAACGATAAAATATGGCATAATAGCCTCATAATCTAAACTTTAGTTCTCTTCGCAAGAGAACTAAAGTAACCGACATCGCTCGAAGGATTGCTCAGCTGAAGTGGCAATGGGCGGGACACATAGCGAGAAGAACCGATGGCCGTTGGGGCGGAAAGGTTCTGGAATGGCGACCGCGCACCGGAAGGCGCTCCGTGGGTAGGCCCCCAACAAGGTGGACCGACGATCTGGTGAAGGTCGCGGGAAGCCGCTGGATGCGGGCAGCGCAGGACCAATCGTCGTGGAGATCCTTAGGGGAGGCCTATACCCAGCAGTAGGTGTCGTGCGGATGATATGATGATGATGATGATGAATCTAAACTTAATTTAGGTTACTTAAAAGAAGGAACACTTTAATTCATCCTTTACTTTATTGACTCATAGCTGTCGTTAATATCTTTTGCAAGGAAAAGACTTCAACGACAGCAACTACAACGAACGCACCCAAAGGGTGCATTTTTTAAACATCCATGAAAGGTAATATAAGTTATACTATTATTATAGTGGATTATAAATAGTTTTAGTACGCAAAGGTGTAGGTTTATTCACCGCACTATTATTAATAATAAACCAACCATACCAACGATAATCGAACACCTAGATTATATAAATGACATTAAGTTATTTATTAGCACAGAATATTATATTATTATTAGTCATCAGGAAATCTGAAATCTAACCTAAGTTTGTACTTACCCATTTTAACTTATTTAAAGCTGCTTCCCTGTAAGTTGTTTGTCGTGGTAGCTAGTAAGTAAGGCAGCGTTGCATACTTTTATTTATCTTTTGGCAAGTGTACTTTTTACATTTCTTTGTAATCTGTCCATAAATAAATACTTAGTAGAAATAGTTAATCATTAGAGAGCAATAATAAAGTCAGTCATTAAGGAATTAATCATCAGTACCATTATTAATCTTCTCAACATAACAAAACGTAGAACAAGCAGTAGGTACATCGGCTTATACATAACTGAGAATTTCTACAATTGATTTTAAAACGTTGTCGCTAAGTTCAAACTTATTAGGTACACCTACCTAATGCTGATTGTACTAGTATAGGTAATGTGTCTAGAGATAAATATTATACAGTAGCAAACTTTATAAGTAGGTACCTACTGCTAAAAAGTTAAGGACATACCTACAATCATACTTGTGCTTCATAGCTAGTATAGTTCTATTCAAAGTCTTATCACTGTCACATATTTTATCCTGCTCAGAATTTTCATCCAAACACGTTCTAAAGCATTGCTCCCATCGCTTGGAATTTTGCTCGTTTTTTCTCGACAGCATCGTTAGTAGGTAGGTAGGTCCTTTATTGCAAGACCAGTTTGTAGGGATCCCGTTGCGTAATAAATGCCCGATGCATAAGGAATGCGTGAAAAATGTCCTCAGCTTGATAAGTATTATTTATCGGGAGTAAACGCATTAAATGTGACCAGGATTCTTTTCAGTATTATATATATGACCAGGATTCTTTTCAGAAAAACAAATAGGTAACTATATATATCAAAAGTTTAATGTTTTCTGTTGAATTTTAATTCAAATACTTATGTAACAAATTGTATATTTACATGTTAGATAAATCGTGTGAAATAAGGTAGATAACAGAAATCTCTTATGTCAACTGACAAAAACGTTGAGTGTAGGTAGAGTAGGAGCAGGTATGTACCTAAACCTACCAATATATTATGTAAATTTCATATCTTATATTTTTGTAGAGAGTGACGATAAGATGGAGCACCGTGGTTGGAGCTTGGAGCACCGTGGTTTCTGCGACGTAATGACTTGCAGGGGTTGCAACGACCAAAATGGCCCAAAGGCTTTTTACATGCTTTTTACGGAGTTAAACAATGTTTGTAAAATAGGTAGATCAGTTATAATAAATAGTTATATGTTCTAGCACTGTTGCTATGTAAAAAAATACATTGAATTAATTATTAATTACCACCCATCTGTGGAAATACAAAAGGGATCGCCGAAACGTATGTATAAGCGCATAACTTTTGAACGACTGAAAATAAAACAAATAAAATAGTGTTTATATTGAGGTAAAGTTTATTTGCATGAATGAATAGGTATAATACAATAATTTAGCTACATTTTATACACATTTTCACAGAAACGGCTATACTAAGTATACATATCAGTTTCTGAATAAACAATCATTGATTTAGTTTTAAACTTTTTAAAGAATATTATTATATAGGTAGTCTCTGTACAATAAAATATGCATATGGCAGTATTGTACAGTCAGCGTTAAAATGATCTGAGCATTCAATCCTACCAAAATAGCTAATCATTTGACAAAAATCAACCTTATCTCAAGACTTTCAGGTGCACTTTCATTTGTTTACAGACAACAAATGAAATTGCACCTTAATGTCTTGAGATAACGTTGATTTTTGTCAAAAGATTAGCTATTTTGGTAGGATTGAATGCTCAGATCATTTTAGCGCTGACTGTACGAGTATACATTAAAGAAAAAGCTTTCGTAAAGTATTCAATAAAGAAAAAACCACTAAATACAGTACGAAGCGTACGAAACATCTTGAAATCGGGTGGGAATTGCGCAGAACGCGTATTTGGGTATGCGTAGCGGTGAGGGGCGCGGGCGGCGGGAGAGGGGCGCGCGCTATTGGTCGCTCGCAAGTGCACATGCGCGAACTTATCCCTACTCCGTCGAAAAAGTGTCAAGATGTTTGCCTCGTACCTGTACTTGTGGTTACACAAAATACAGCTTAACACAAAAACAAAGACTTATCACTATAAGGTGGGACGATGTGAATAAGAACAAGAAGGATTAATTCTAAGCAACACTATCAAAAACTAAGTCAGCTTTTAAAAACCTGACCTCAACAAGCGTGACATAACGTAATGAAATAGGCGAGCTAAGCAAAAAAAAATGTCAACATCGACCATCTCAAGCTCATCATGCTACATGGACGGTTACCACTATGTGACTAGATATACTATGCCGAAATTACGCGACTGAAGTTCAGCATGATTACCCCTGCAATGCTATTTGAATTACAGACGACATTGAATTATTTTGGCATTCACAATGCATTTTTATATATTAAGTTACTTAATATAATTGAAAAAATACTAAAAAAAATCGACTCACCCGTAGCAGCTCAGACGGGACTCGAACCTTAGGATTCCGGCCCAATGCACTAACCAATTATGCTACTAATGTGAAGAATTACATTTAACATTCGAATGTTGAAAAGATGTTGCATTCGAATATTGAAGGTAATTCTTCACATTGATGAAATAACGCTGGCTTACAGCGAAAACGTAAAAAGTACTAGAAAATTTCGCCACTCCCACTAGCGACTCGGTAGCATAATTGGTTAGTGCATTGGGCCGGAATCCTAAGGGCGCGGGTTCGAGTCCCGTCTAAGCTGCTACGGGCGAGTCGATTTTTTCTAGTAGTTTTTCAATTAATAAATAAGAATAGCAATGTGAATGCTAAAATCTAAAAATTCAATATTATATAGCTGTTTCATCTTTATCGATTGTCTGGCATCTGCAAAGATGTTGCATTCGAATGTTGAAGGTAATTCTTCACATTGATGAAATAACGCTGGCTTACAGCGAAAACGTAAAAGTACTAGAAAATTTCGTCACTCCCACTAGCGACTTGGTAGCATATTGGTTAGTGCTTTGGGCCGGAATCCTAAGGGTGCGGGTTCGAGTCCCGTCTGAGTTGCTACGGGTGAGTCGATTTTTTCTAGTATTTTTTCAATTATATTAAGTATACCGAAATTACGTTGCCTTTTTCCATAACGCCGCCGAACTTCGGTCGCGTAATAGGTTGACCGAAATGAGTCCTCGCCCGCGGAGCACAGGGGCGAAATTGATCCTTTGCTGATGAGAGGATGTTGTTATAGGCTCACACACTATTGTTGTCATAATGATGCTTATTTGAGAGATGGAATAGTTTATAACTTAATGGATTAAATCTAGTGCCACCGCGCCCCTGTGCCTCGCGGGCGAAGACTCATTTAACCGGTCGAACTATAGCAGTCACTATGACCATCAGCCTTTTTTATGTCCCCACTGCTGGGGCACAGGCCTTCTTATGGGTGGTTAATGAGGATGTGTCATAATCATAACTCACCACGCGGGCCCAATGCGGATCGGTAGGTGTTAAGGACTGCAAATGCAGCCGGGACCAACGGCTTAACGTGCCTTGTGAAGCGCGGAGCACGGAGGAGCTCCAGGATTTTTGGACACCCATCCCATGACCAACCCTTGCGAAAGTTGCACCTTTTCTTACATTGACACGATCGGGAAGCCGCATTCTTATTTCTTTTCAGGATTAGGTGAACGCATTTTTTTAATTATTATACTTTTTAAATCCAAATTCGGGCTTCGAGTAAGTATTTGACATTGTTTGCAGCATGAGACTCAAGCACAATATTATACATAAATTAAATAAATATTTAACGCGTCTGCCGTTTTTAAAATTGTATAACTTTGTTTTTTCACATAATGGGGTTGGTAAACTTTTTCGAAGAGAATTGTTTTATATTTTTTTTTGATAGCACATGTTTGAAGAATAAAGAAAATAATATAATGATTTTTTTATTTCACCTTGTTAATTAAATATATTTTTTTATATTATTATCGCGATAAAATATCAAACATACGGCTGAACACGAAGTTCCTTCGCATTTACTGATTTAAAAAACTGATTGACAGATTTGACAGACAGTGACAAAGAGTAATCATACCTTTGATTTTTTTGTTTTGAGCAACAACATAGAAAGTCTTTGGAGCAAAGGATTTATTGTACTATGCTGTAAATTAAAAATTAAAATTTTATTTAAATTAAAATGAAGCATTATAAAAATTCCGCAATTTGTTATTCCTGGCTCCAAAGCCAAAAGCTACTAGAAAATATATAATTCACAACAGTTTTGGAAAAGTTTACCAACCCCATTATAGAAAATTAAACCATTGGCGAGCGGCGAGCGTGTTCCTTAGCAAAAATAGGTACTTAATAATAGTTTTTTCAACTATGATCTAAATAAAATTAAACTTTTAAGTGAATTCTTTCCAACGAATCGAGCATACTCCATCAATTCTTCAATATCTTCATTTTTTTTATTTACTTTTCTTCTATAGACTTTGTATAACATAACGGCTCCTTTAAACCAAACGGGCATATAGTTCAAATCCTTTTCAGACGGTAGGTTCTCATCAATACTATCAATGTCTGGATTAAGTCTGGAATAAGGAGTCACTTCTAGTTTCGGCAAGCATTCCGTTAGAGGGAACCACTTGTACGTCTCTGGACATAGCAGGTCCGATGGGTAGAAGTTTCCTTTGTACCTCATCTTCTTGCAAGAGTGTATGTAAAATCCCATATAGTAATACTGGAGTTCTGGTGAAGATTTGTTCAAATGCCTTGTGAATTCAATCTCCCTGCGAAAAGGATAAAGTAAGGATTAAAGTCGATATATTTTATTAAACTCTTAATCTTAGTCTTATTTCACGGGCTGTTAATTCTTCGGCCCGCACCCATCGCGCCTAGCGGACGTGTTGAATGAAACTAGTGTAATTTAGCTGAAGCGTAACACGGATTGGAGTAACGATAAAATTTTAGAATCCTGCTTTTTCTTGCTTTTAATTTGTTTTTTAGAAGACATAAATGTAAAAAAATATTATTTGCTGTCATAAAATACAGAGCAACCGCGGCGTCCATTTTGTTTTTTGCGTTTGTACATCGCTCGTACATCGCGATAAATTTACTACGCGCATTATGTGGCCGCGAAGATTCGACGTAGGTAGACCGAAGACGAAGTTTATCGCCCGAATGTTATCGCGATGTGTGTGGCCCAGGCATTACAAACATATCTGAGCCAGTGGTCAAAAGTGGAACTAAGGTGTTATTACATATTGTTACCTAGGTTACGCCATAGACGACAGCGACGCTGTCATCGAGTCAGATAAGTTTGTATCTGTTAAAGTTATGGTTAAGTCAAGATGGTGCAACTCAGCCTTACTGTATTTAGAATAAGTAGGATAAATAAGACTGTACTGTACCACAAATTATGTACAATGAAGGAAAAAATAAAGATAATTATTATTATTAAAAAAAATACCTCAACGCGCCATACGTTCCAAGGGTCAGGTTCATATAAGCCGGGTCGTAGAAGAAGTAGACAGAGGAGACGCACTTGGGCAGCACGTCGACGACGCCCACGGCGATGATGCTGCCGCCCAGCCAGTACTGCTGGTGGAACGAGCCGTAGCCACACGCCGGCCCCGACTCCGCGTACTCCTCCTGATGACGGTAGTATTACTATGAGGATTTATACAGCACACTAGCGCTGCCATTGGAAAAAATCATAGTGCTCAAATAAAGACGAAATTGTGAATTGCTAAAAGTAGCAAGCTGAAGTGGTAGTGGGCCGGCGCCGGTCATATTATCCGTAGAACCGATTCAACCGATGGCCGCTGGGACAGACGAGTTCTTGAGTGGAGACCGCGTATCGGCAAACGTAGTGTAGGACGATCTTCGCAAGGTGGCTGGCAAAAGCTGGATGAGAGTAGCCGCGGATCGTGCTCAGTGGCGTGCACTTTTTTTTTTTTATTATTATTAAAATGTGTAATGTACACAGTTTTGCAACTTGTCTCGCAAAACCTAACATCAGGTTCGTCTGCGAGTACATAATTAATCTAATTTAAGTAGGTATTATATAAATCAACAAATTACCAAAATTAACATTAAACATTATTATACTCATACTTAAGGTAACACAAAGTTGTTTGTTTTAAGGGTTCAAAATAATCATAGGTCATAATGTGGCATTATTCAGCAGTGAACGATGAAAGGCTGATGATGATGAAAAGTAGCAATAAAACTCCATATAACTAAACGGCAGGCTAGATAATATTTTTAAGCGATAAAAAGTACCGCAAAGCTTCTTCGGAGTGCACTACACAATTCACAATTTCGTCTTTAAGCACTACATGATTTTTTCCAAAGATTGTTTGAAATGACCTCACTCAATGTTAATGTAACATTCTTGTCAACTAACAAAAAGCAAAGATAAGGATAGAATAGAAATCTGAGAAAGACAACATTATTGAAATTATTACGCAATCGAAGAAACCTGAATCATAATGTTTTTAAACAGCGGCGTCATGCTGCAATTCTAATGAACTATTTATTTTTAAAAATCTTCTGATATGACACGTAGCAGTAGCAGAGCAGAGGTCTTATCACACTGTTAAAGTATGTAATGTACCTAATATATCGACATCAGCTATTTTTGTCCCTACTGCTGGGGCACAGGCGTTCCTTAATATGAGTGTATAAAGTGAATGAGCCATAACGCACCACACAAGCCCAATGCGGATTAGTGGGTGTTAACGACTGCATATGCAGCTGGACCAACAGCTTAACGTTCTTTCCGAAGCACGGAGGAAGTCGAATTAATAAATTTTTGGTCACCCATCTCATGACCGACCTTTGCGAAAGTTGCTTAACCTCCTCAATCACAAGGCCAGGCGTTAAACCACTGCGCCACCGAAATCCTCTACTTGACAGAGCTAATATATGTTGTCCCATGTGAATATTGTTATATTATCATATAAAAAGGGAATTGCAATCTGCCAACAGGTTACAATGCCGTAATAATTGTTTTATATTTGAATTTAAATTATATAGAATAGAGAAGATAGTTTATACTCACTATTAATGGACTATGAACTAAAAAGTCTCTAAACTTTGGTTCAGTGCATTTTTCTAATTTATCATTATGTATCACAGTTTGATATTTCACATAAACTTCGTGGGTCTCTTTAGCCGTCGCGATAAACTCGGCACTCGGTGGGTTAGTGCGAACTAGCTTTATCTGTAACAAATATAAACATGATACTTAAGTAACTTAGTTATAAATAATATTATAAAAATTCCTGTAGCTAATGTGTTCACTACAAAAAGGTAAAAAAAAGGTTCAATACTAATATAAAGCATTCATTAACATGGGCAAATAACAATATTTATTAACATTACAACAAAGCTCTATTAAATAAATGAAAATCAAAGAAATGCTTTAGCTAAAACTTAAACAAAAATACAAACCTCTAACTTATGCTTAACATCATTAGGCAATTCATTAATAAAATCTTCAACTTGCTTTTCCTTGTTTTTGCATTGAGTTGTCAAGTTTGCCAAATCAACGCCTTTTTGTTTCATTTTTTGTAGTTTCCTCTCCAGCCTCAATTGCTTTGCTTTTTTGCATGGTGGCTTAGAAGGGTCAGGGCCTAAGTCTACACAATACATAATTATATCAGTAACATTGATTTACGAATATTTACGAACTAGCGACCGCCCGCGACTTCGACTGTGTGGAAAGTATTTTTTGTTATCCCTCGGGAACAGTACTTTTTCTGGATGAAAGGTGCCCTATGCCCTTCTCTGTATCCCTGAGAACGTGTATGCTTATGCATTGATTGATGTGATCGGTTCAGTAGTTAAGACGTGAAGGCGTAACAAACAAACAAACAACCAAACGGACTTTGCATTTATAATATTAGTAAGGAATACAATTTACGAATTGTTTTAAAGTTCATTCATGACTTACAACCATTGACTTCGACTATCAAATAAATAGAAAAATAAAATAATAATTCTGTTGTAATTACCTATATAATTTAAATTATCTTTTATTTATGCAACGTAATGTACGCACTACAGCACGTCAGGTTATACAGTTAAGCTGCGAAAACAGCTTTTATTACGTAGGGCATAAAGGCGGTTTCAAGGTCAACATGTATAGTCCGAGGTGACCTCCTGTGTACATGTCAACGCCAAAATGATCTGAGTACCTACCTATTCAAACCTACCAAAATAGCTAATCATTTGACAAAAACCAACCGTATCTCAAGACATTAAGGTGCACTTTCATTCGCTCGTTGTCTGACCACAAAAGAAAGTGCACCTTAATGTCTTAAGATAAGGTTGATTTTTGTCAAATGATTAGCTATTTTGGTAGGTTTGAATGCTCAGATCATTTTGGCACTGACTTTACATAGCCAATGGGGTATTATGTTGACAATATAATAGTAGATACCATCTTGGTTGGTGGTAGGGCTTATTTCAAGTCTGCCTGGCTAGCTGCCACCATATTACCCAAGTGTGACGCCATAACAACAATAAAATTGTTGTGTTCCGGCAGTTAGAGGTAAGATAGACAGTTCCTCAGTATAGAGGATTCCAGGTGTAGTGCGCTTCCACCTTCGGCCTTATCGACACTTAACATCAGGTGAAGTGAAGGTCACGCACTACCCCGTTGTGCATAAAAAAATATAAAATCTAAAAATATTCTTAGACAATATTGTGTATCAACATAGCTCTTTAGCGTTAAAGCTAACCTTTTTGAGTTCTTGCTGGTAGTTGCTCAGCCACAGAATTTGAAATATTAATTTCAGACTTTTCACCTGAAAGTAAAGTAATATAATAGGTAAATCAAGAACTAAAACTTATTTATGTAATATTGTTAAAAATTCTAATCCTGCATACATCTTCTATGTTAAATCATTCATTCCTTATAAATCTGTTTTCAATATTTTCAAACCATTACATATTTATAACAGTTAACTATAAATCTCATCAGCATCACATGGATTCTATTATTTACTGACTCCAAATAAATATGAAAATATGTAATGTAGTCATAAGGTATAACTTACCAGCCAGTGTTTGGTCTGTATTACCATAATTTTCAGTTTCTTCTGATGGCACATCTATAATATTAGTAACATCAATAGCCTGATGCACTCTTGAACTCTCTACAAACTCTTCCCTTCCCTCTTCTAAAGGCTCTTGATCACTACTACCACTGCAGGTCGACATCTTCCGTCCACTAATATCATTGCCTTCAGATTCAGTGCCCGCCACAAATTTGTTAAAGCGCTTCAAAATCTTTTTTTGTGATTTAGTTGCTTTAAACTCAAGTATTCTACACCTTGAACACAGTTTTTTTATTAGTACTTAGTAAGAAAAATCCAAATTAATATTTTGCCAAAAGGTGGATAGTTAGTTATATTGCCAATAAAGAAACATTTATAAGTAAATTTAATAGTTACCTAATAGTATACATAGGACAGCATGTAACGTCCATGGTGGGTTTATAACAGTACTTCCCAGACCGTCGCCAGCCACGATCAATTAAATCTTGGTAGTCCTTGACTGTCATAGTATGAGCCCACATGCCTGATAATATAGAAAAAATAAATAAAAATATACTTAGTTTGTTTTATGGTCAAATATGGAAAATCACAATAAGAATGTTGTATTTATCAATAGTTTAAAACGTTTGGGTCCAAATTATTACAATAAGTATTGCACTTAAGTTAAGTACAGTCAGCAAAGTAATCACCTTTACAGTTTGAAAATAAATCACTTGTAAGGATGGAACTAAAAGTTCGTCTTTACCTTGCCTCCATTGTTTTTATAAAGAGATAGACAAAAGATGCTTTTGTGACTTTTGGGTAAATGCAAGACAATACACACTACTCAATCTAGAAATGAACCTTAAGGTATTCAGCTCATAGCTTTGCTGACTGATATTTATTTACATAAATGTTTTGAAAACACAGTAGGGAGCCATGCATGGTTTACAATTTGGTTTTGTTTTTGTGGCCTAGACTTTATATTATTTCAAGGTTGATAATAAAACAATAGATGTAGGTACGGCCATTTAGTGCTAGTAATTAGATACAACACTTACCATGACTAAAATTAGTATCAGAACTGTTGCAATAACCGCATCTGTAGCCACTGTGTTCAGAATAATATTCTACAATGCTAGGCATCTTGAAAAGGCTCTATTTAGTATATCCCATAAATTTACAACAGGAAGAACTTAATTAACTTTATTTGAATCAAAGGAATAAATCAGTAATGCGGCTTAATTTATCATATTTTAGCAAAAATTGATAGCACTTTCTGCGACTGATGACTGCCTGCTGTATTTTTGACATCGATCGACTGACTGACACTGACAGTAGTGACAGACAGAGGCCGCGTTCCGAATCACGCCAAAATGGTTGCGTTCAGAGCCTTAGTGCGCGGTTGATTGATTGTTTTATAACTCTAGGTTCGGAACGACCAAGAACTTTAAATGTCAATGTCAATACAAAGTCTTCATTTTCCATTTGGAATACGAATAATTTAAACATTTCTTTATTCTAAATCAAATAAAATCCGTTTTTTGAGGATCTACCATGATTATTTTAAGAATTAGACTCAAAAACATCAAAATACAAACTATTGTCATTTTTTCTATAGAAAAACGTCAGAGCTTTTTCCAACCACCGATTTTGATGGTTAAAAGTTGCAACGCTCTGAGGTTTGGAACGAGATGGTTGTGTCAACCGAACGTCACGCTCTAATGTTTGGAACGCCCCGTTAGACCGTTTGGTTGTGGTTAGGTTGCACTCGGAGCGTAGGTTTGGAACGCGCCTCAGCACTGTTAGGCCCTCCGCTGCGCCAAGCGGGATCCCGCCGCGGGTACACGGGCGCGGGAATATAGATTGCTGGTTTTTTTACGGACAGATGCTTGCGCAGTCCATGAGTAAGCTCTAATCTATGTCGCCCCGCGCGCGTGTCCCGCTTAACACAGCGGAGAGCCTTAGCGTATAATCCATAGAAATAGAATGTCAAAGAACAACAATGTCAATAAACAGGTGATCCGAAAAACGAATGTATACATTTTATATGAGATACGTAAAATATGACTTACATACATAAAATATGACTATATTATGGCAAAGGAAATTAATAAACTATGTTCCATACTGTTTTCTTCGTCGATAAACGAATAAATGTAGGCGCCACGTCGCGGAAACGCGACGGTAACTGGCCGCGAGTGGTTCTTAACAAATATTTTAAAGAAATTGTGATTGCTATTTTGCTAGGCGGGACGCTAGGGGCTCTTACTGTAAAAAAGTTGGCACATTGACACTTGATCCTTTGTCTCTTTTTTTCATAGATCGTGTCCGTATAATGTTAACTTCTCTTTTCCACGCTTTGTTGGCCTTTTTGAGCGCAGCGAAAAATTTTCTAAGTCTATGTTATAATCCGTTAAATGACACAAATACCCTATTTGTGTAATATTTTGTGACTATTTAATTTGGTCGGGTTCGCCCTAACAGCTCTATCAGCGTGATTCGGAACACGGCCAGCGGGTCTACCGGCTAAAAACAATGAAGTTAATGTTAACTGTAATTTGACAGATGTATGTGATACATTGCTACTTCGTTTTGGCACAAATAATAACATACCAAAGAAAAGAAGCAATGTATCATATCCATCTGTCAAATTACAGTTAAAATTAACTTCATTATTTTTAGCCGGTAGACCCGCAGACAATAGTCCACACTTGCTTGACACTTGACAGTAGTAGGTAGTTTTTATGACAAATGCTTTTATTTCATACAGCCAAGATTTGACGGAGAAATTTTTCGAGGTACCTAATTTTTTTTAACAGACAACAGAAATAACTTTCTTTATACCTCATGCTACACCTAGTTTTAGCCGGCTACACCTGGTATAAACCGCGAGCAAATCGGCTAGACCTAGTTTTAGCCAACAGCTATCGGCTACACCTAGTTTTAGCCGGCTAAAACTAGGTTTAGTATTAGCCGTAACAGATATACAAAACACGCAATACATTAAACAAATAAGACAAAGAAATTACCTTATTATTCCTAAAAAAATAATAAAAAAATGACTTTAGAATCTTTAAATACCAGTAAAAAAGCATGTCAAAGTGTACTGATTTGAGCATTTTTTAATATTTTATTTTCTCTGTGATTAGGTAAAATATATTTTTTATTTTCTCTCTATAGTGCACTCCTTGACAATACAAACAATAAGTAAAAATAAATATGAGCCGTAGGTACATTGAGTCGTACGTATTCTTATTTGTTACAGCTGAAACTTTTGTGAAAAATACCTCTGACGAGCTTTGAAATTCCACTTGAACAGATTGTCTTCGTTTTATAATACCTGATAATTTCTTATGTTTTTCTCTCTTTTTGCTTCCTAAAACTAAAGTTTACATCAATAGTAATGCTTTTATTCTTTTCAACACACTTGCTCGTAAAGTGAGCCCTAATACATCGCTTTTGGGGCCATAAACCGAGCTATAACAAACGCGTGCAATAATATATAAAACACTAGTTCGTAATAGAATTAACCCTTTAAAGTTAAATAAGTACCTTACTGAAAGTTCTATGCGAGTAAACAGAGCATTCCCAATTTAGCCGGGTTATACAGTTATTTTTTTTTGACAACAAAGAGGTTTTATACTTCTGGAAATTCATATACATTTTTGGAATAAATAAATGTGTAAGTCCTTAATTAAGTCAAATAAATATATAATTATTATCAAATTATTCATAATTCACAATATTTTGTCATAAAATATTAAAATATTTGCATTTTGTCACTTAAAATTATAATTTTGAAGTATTAGTAGTAGGCTGTGGGTATGCTCCTCACCCCTTTGTTCGCAAAAATTCTTGCGTTGGGCGTGTGAAAAAAAAAACAAAAAAAACATGCGCGCCTTTTCCCATAAGTATCATTATTTTGTTTTTGGCATATTTGTTGCTGTGTGATAATAGTACATTATGAGACAAGTTAGCTTAGGTTGCTCATTGCGTACAAGGCTGTGGGTTGCACCCGAGCCGCAGGCGAGGGCGTAACTCAGCCGAGTGTGCAATAAGCAAGAGCTCACGAGTTTCATACGACGTTTTTTAACACATTTGCGAGGAAAAAACAAAGTAATTTACCACACAGCAACAAATACGATAAAAACAAAATATGATCATTATTATGGGAAAAGGCGCGCAGGTTTTTTTTTGTTTTTTTTTCACACGCCCAACGCCAGAATGTTTTGCGAACAAAGGGGTGAGTGAGCATACAGCCATTACAGCCTACTTCAAAATTATAATTTTAAGTGATAAAATGCAAATATTTTAATATTTTATTGTTTAGTAGTTTCTCTAAACAATAAAATATTATAATTATTATGAATAATTTGACAATAATAAATATTTTTTTGACTTAATTAAGGACTTACACATTTATTTATTCCAAAAAAGTATATGAATTTTCAGCAGCATAAAACCTCTTTGTTGATACTAAAAAAATAACTGTATTACCCGGTTAAATTGGGAATGCTCTGTTTACTCGCATAGAACTTGCAGTAAGGTACTAATTTAACTTTGTAGGGTTAATTCTATTACGAACTAGTGTTTTATACATTATTGAACGCGTTTGTTATAGGTCGGTTAATGGCCCTATAAGCGGTGTATTAGGGCTCACTTTACGAGCAAGTGTGTTGAAAATTACTTTGTTTTTTCCTCGCAAATGTGTTGAAAAACGTCGCATGAAACTCGTGAGCTCTTGCTTATTGCACACTCGGCTTAGTTACGCCCTCGCATGCGGCTCGGGCTGCAACTGTGCAATGAGCAACCTAAGCTAACTTGTCTCATAATGTACTATTAGATAACTTCTTTGGAAAAACGCTAATTTCTTTGAAATGCGGATATACAGCCTTAAATTAGGGGCTTGATTTATTTAAATTTTTGATTGAGAAGTCCTGAAGAAGCCAGTGTAGGTGTGCCTCTTACTGTTAGTTGCACTCCGATTTCTGAAAGAAACATTGGAGAAAAGTTACCTGTCGGATAAGCCATTTTCTCAAACATGCTTGGAAATTCGAACATTATTTTGACAACCTTCTTCGGGCTAAATCGGAGTTTCCGGACAGACCTAAACCTCGCCGGCAATTTTTGTATGAGAATCCATTACTAACGTGTAACAATGGATTTTCATAGAAACATTGCCTGCGTCTGACCGTAAATATTAGTATTGAAACTCATTATACACGTGTAATTCAGAAATGGAACCAAATTTTCAATGAAACACGACAGCCAATGAGGTCTGTGATCAACATCAATATTTAAAATTAGAACTGGCTTTGCAAATGGAAAGTTCCGAATCACGGTAACAGTGTCATGAGCGCACTAAGCCCGCCCATTAATTTGTATTCCTGGTTACAAAACTTAAGTGTATCATACGATTCGGACAGGTGGCATAAAATATCATTGTATTATCTAAGGATCTTGGCGCGGGGGAAGTTATTATTGTTAAAATTGTTTATCTTCGATTTAAATTAAGTAATTAATTTAATATAAAAATGAGTTCAAGCGACGAAAGTGATATTTTGACGCCACCTGAAATTCAAGAGGCAAGAACTCAAATCAAAAAACATTAAGTAAACCAGATGTAAACCTAATTGCAATGCCTAAAAGACATTCACAAGGGATAGTATTGCTTTCTCTGTGCACAAGGGTATAAATGTAGGAAGTCTGCATCAAACTTGCAAATTTTCTTGTCAGAAGCATCAGACAGTGTGTATTTGGATCCTAAAAAGTAAGTTTTCGTACTTATTGATAAGTACCTACCTATATAGGTACTAATTTACCACTTTGTTTTAGTTAAACAGCAAACATCACAACTTTACACGTTCTTTATGTTTGTTTCAGATTTGATTTTTGCCATTTTCGGTGTATGAAGATACAATGACATATTCAGTATTTATGTAAAAGACCTAGAAACTCAAGACGGTGCTATTTGTTACTTTCAATTACTGTAATTTTAAATAAAAATTAAATGTTGTTTGAATTTCCGCGCATTATTTGAGAAAAGTACTATACAAGCCTTGGCCGCAACTGGGCATTGATGGACTCACGTATGTGAGCCTCGTCTTCGCCTCGGCCCACATTTTCACGTTCGTCCTTCAATGCCTGTGTTGCGTGCCGCTGCAGTAATGGACTATAATTATCATAAACAACAACATTTAATTTTGTTCTACGACTTTTCCGAAAACAGACAAAAAAAATTCGACTCTCCAACAAAATGTCCGAACAACTGATCGAGTTTTGTATGAAAAGTCGATTTTTTTGTTGGTGTTTTACAAATAACCCTGTATAATAAATTATGTAAGTAACGAATAAAATTAATAAATTATCTTAGTTAATTTTAGATATCCTTGCTTGTTATATAATTTTAGGTAGGTAATTAACGTAATATATTTTTTATTACATGCCGTGGCAGCCTTTACCTGAACTGTATTTCAGACCATGTATTTAGTGTTGGTTACTTGTCCTTTTAAATAAATAAAAAAAAAATGTAAAATCTATATATGTAAAATAAAAATAACTTGGTTCACTTACTCATCCTCATCTCCTTCTAAAATATTAGACATTATCGAATGTTTAGGCTTCATGATTGGTGTCTGTCTTTTTCTGAAAATCGATGGACACAACATGATATTTATGTAAGTACTTATTTTGGAAAAAATGCCTAACAATTTATAGATAATAAGTCATACACAACTATACGGGAATTCCACGGCTGCACATGAGTATCTCCCCATATTAAAAATACGAATCCACTTAATAAGAGCACTGTAGCATGAAAGCACCAAATATGTTTCCAAACTGAAGGAGAATTCTGTAATAAAAAGATGGAAACAAGATTAAATAAATGTTAAAGGCAACATGTCATAATAACATGCAGTCGGAGGCATATAATTTAAATCATTCATAATGTCACTTTCTTTATGCATGCCTCCGACTGCATGTTATTATGACATGTTGCCTTTAACATTTATTTAATCTTGTTTCCATCTTTTCAGTTGACTTGTCTTTTTATGCAGGCGGGTTTTTTATTTTTTTTAATTCATTTTTTTATTTATCTCTTTTTAGTTATTATATATTACGGCCATGATATACCTTTTTGAAATCCTTATATTATGCCCTTTAATATGACACCCATATTGCAGTATTATAAAAAAAAAAAAAAATTCACTACGTATAATAGCATCGTACAGCCGCCATGTTGGTTTTTTTATAACGCCACCTTCTTAAGAACACTTGGGCTGACAAGACAAATCTAACGATATCTTAATCATAGAAATCCGTTCAGCCGTTTGAAAGATATGAGGTAATAAAGAATATTACATACAAACATACATACATACATACAAACATACAAACATACTTACAAGATACGCGCGAAACACATAACCCTTTCTTTGCAGTCGGGTAAAAAGTATGCTAATGACCAGAGTGCGTTATTTATTACGGTCTTATAAAATAATTCTTTGATATGTAAACCAACAAAAAAAAACACGTGTTTAATTACGCACTAATGTGCGTAATTAAACACGTGTTTTTTAAACATTGATAACTTTGGTATAAATGTTTGATTAGATAACTTGCCGTCAAGCCTTAAAGCAAGCGGTTTCGCTTGAGTTTTTCAGGTAATCTAACAACCAGGAAATCTAACCGGTGACGATAATTTAGGTGACAAAACCGGTGAAAGAATGCGGTGCGATTCTAGATTAAATAATGAAACTTTTACCCAGTTTGGGCAAAGTAGTCCAGTAGAAGTTACTAATTTTATTACAAAGTCGAAGTCTACGGTATTATATAGCTATCAACATAATACATAAAAGTAAATGATAATAATATCTACTAATAGGTACTTACTTTATACTTATATGTAACGTGTCCAACACCGAATGATAATATTATTCCCGCTGTGTTGCCAATGATTTTTATCACAGTATTTACCGAATTGACGTAGGTCGGTGTTATTTCCTGAAACGATTCCTTCAACTAAATTGATTATTTATATTTTATAACGTAATTAAATAAAAAATCCTATTATTATACGCTTCATGCCACCACAGAGTCTCTCTCTTATTTTTAACCGACTTCAAAAAAAGGAGGAGTTTCTCAAGTCGACGGTATTTTTAAAAAATCTACTAGCTTCCACCCGCAACTTCTTCCGCTTGGACAGTTGAAAAATCCTTAGGGAACCTGTGGCCGGGATAGTCAAAGTCAAACTCGAAATATTTTTATTTAAATGTTAAACATGAAAATTAAGCGCTTTATGTGTATTCCTGCCGAACACTTTTCATTTGTTGTTGAAAGTACCCGACGCATGTTAAAAAAACGCGGCAATATGTATCAATACGACATGTATGGCCAACGTGGAGCCAGCTCAAGAACATTCACAAGATAAAAATTAAAAAAAACATACCGTCGACTTGATAACCTCCTCCTTTTTTTGAAGTTGGTTAAAAAATATAATTAGATTTCAAACAAAACTTACGTAGCAGAGATCTAGAGTGAGATCCATGCCAGCAGCAGTGAGCGCTACCGCGATGGTCAAGAGTATGGGCCCGGGAGTGACTGGCAGCAACCAACATATCGACACCATTATTCCGGGCATCACATGTGCTACGGCCAACATATAGAAATACAAAAGAAAACATACATGACGATGACGGTGTACCTTTACACAACAAGTATGGAAAACATACATGACGGTGTACCTAATCAATCATTCCTTGCGATACCATCACCACTTGCGCGTTGCCAACTTCAACGCATATCCTTCTCTATTTGTTGTGTTTGAATGTGTTTGTTGTGTTGTATGATATATACGAACACGGAATGCCCAAACTCGTGAACGCCTGTGTAGTGTCTGTGTGCTCATAGTCCCCTTCAAAAAGTAGTAAGCCTTATCTAGCTTTCCATACTTTCAAGTTTTTTTATTACCTACCTATTTTATTTTTATTTTATGTTGGACAACAGACGGTCATTTCGAAAACTTCTTGTATTGTACAGTAATCTAGACCTTGAGTGCCAACAAATTGACAAGTTGTCACAGTATGGACTGACAACATAAAAATGATTCAAAGTCAAATTCATTTGTGCCCTAATCCTAATCGTGTTGGTAGCTGTTACTGTTTGAATGCAAATTTTAATCATTTGGTTCCTGCAGTGGGGTGGTTCCACTCATGATTACAAGCATCTTTTACTATGGGGCCAACTCTGATATAGCGGAAAAAAATAAGCTGTGCCATAGAAAAGCGCATTACCTTCTCGTACTTTATGTATGGAACAGCAGATTTTTTTTGGCGATTTCAGAGTTGGCCCCATAGTAAAGGTTGCTTGTAATCATGAGTGGAATCACCCCACTGCGGGAACCATATGATTAAAAATTCACGCTGTATTTTAGATCATGATCACTTACAAACAACAATAAAATATTTTCTAAAGTGTTTTATAGGCTTGAGCTGCTTGTTAAATCGGTACCAATAAATTATTTGAATCACTGCAGTTCCCAGTATTAGACGCAGGAAAAACGGCAATGCCGTCAATGCAGATGCCTGTATGAAAAAATTAATTATTTATGAACGTTATTAATAAATAACTCCTAGCATAATCGTCAAAAGAAATTTATATAATCACTTCATAATAATATGTGACAATCCAATTAATATTGCTCACGTACAGAGTGTTAACATAATAAAACCATTACGATTCATATTGATGTTAATAACGACATAATCGAAGAAATTTAAAATTCTTGTCCTAAAAATGTTGTAGGAACGAAAGACACTTTAACGCATGAATAATTTCGGTTTTGCATAATGTTGATAAAAATATATTAATCAAAGTTTTATAACGTTGAAGTTATAATTTAGTTGTGTTATCTCACTGTTTATTATTTTGATTACAATATTTACTGCACCTTATGGTAAGGTACCTAATGTTTTTTTACATTCAATATTTTTTTATCTTTTCAATAATTATTACTTTTCGTAAGCACTCACACTGTAAATACTATAATCTGCCACTCTAGAGTAGAAGAAAGGTCCATAAATGCACAACGATATGATCATCCATGAGTATCCAAAGTTCAAAGTGCAGAGAGCCCAAAAAGGCACAGACCTCAGAATCGACCTCCATGGCGCTTGTGAGTTAGTTAACTGGAAAAAAGAGTGCTACCTATTACTTTATACCTGTTGCAGATATTGCTGTAATGATACTTAGGCCCATATTTATAAACCGCTCTCAACGTTGAGAGCTATCTTGAGATCATACTTGAGATGTTCTTCTTATAGGAACAGAATCTCAGGTATGATCTCAAGTTAGTTCTCAGCGTTGAGAGCGGTTTGTAAATTTGCCTAATACAGATAATTCAGAACTTGAACACTCTCCTCTATGCAAACTGATCAATTTATAAAAAAAAATAGTTTTTAAGTAGAGTTCTAGGTATGTGTAGTACATCTGCAAATTCTAGTACCTACCTTTTCTATCACACTTGTATTCAGGTTAGGAAACTTATTATTGCGATAAAAAGTCTGTCGACACACTAGGTGAAAACATCCAAGGACATTGCCACCATAGGAGAAAGCTCATGGAATATGCAAGGAGGATGCTTGACTCCTCAAGTACCTAGTTAGCCATTAGGCATGAACACGGTGAATGATTTAACATCGACTTATTAAGTAACTAATTAATATCTGATATGAATAGTCGTTTCACAAAACATTGTAAAAACTGAATAATGGAAATGACAAAAAAGATAATACTGTAGAAGATAACTAAACTCACTTGGTTTTTTCAATAGAGACAAGTAAAAGGCTAAACACAGTTCTTTGCATTTGGTAATGAATCAGTTAGTGTGAAGTGAATGCAACACAGAGGTAATTAATTTAGATGTTTACTTTGAACTCTTAACGGTTTTTGTTATGTATATCGCAGTTTATTAAAAATCAGTTTATTACATCTAAAGGTCACCAATCGTCTATACCTTGATAGTAAACATAGTCCCTATAGTGTTAACGAGGTAGTCCAACTCAGTTTTTGAGATGTACGGATGCCTACGCGGGTAGTCGGTGATGACGAGCACCCACAACATCGACCAGGTCACCTGCAGAGTTCCCACTATGTAGAACCCAACAGGCCATTTCGAATAATAGTGCACCGCCGCACACATCAGAAACGTCGAGCAAGTGCCGGTTGTGATACCTGAAAATAGTTTTATTAGTTTCTTGATTACTTGCAGATTTTACTTATGAACATCATAACTGAATCTTACTGTCATCTTTAAAGTTATCTAGGAAAAAATGTATTATTACGACTAGGAAAGTTCCTTATTTAAATAAGATGACGCTATGCAAGATATTGAATAGTTCGCTATTTACATGATACCTCTGACAGATAATTAGTATTGTGTCTGGTGCATTGACCTGATTATTTTTTTCTATTAGAGGTCAATGGTCTGGTGTCACAATCTGCTACAAGCTACGCTCACGGGCGAGCCATATTTTTTGGCATTCTTGAAACCATAGAACAATTAACAAAACCGATGCTTACCACAGTATGCCCATATGAAATGATTTCTTTCTATTGGAGGCACCCAATGCCTTAATACTTGTACCATGCTCGGTTGCATGGCGCCCTGTTAAGTTTAATTAAAGCTGTTTCAGTGTAATAATAACTTAATTGAATTATCTCTCAGATAATTATCATTATTACTAGCATTTACCAACATACGAACTGAAACTTTGAACTAATTTGATCTATTAGTAGGAGTCATCAGTACTTACTGCACAGAAACCTTTTATAATGCGGACAGCAAACACAGCCCAGAAATTGTAGTAAGCTGATGCAGGAGTGATGCAGTTGAGAACTCCTGACGTCAGACCAGCAATGCCTACCACCCACGTTGGTCCCATCCTATTTAAAATCGGCCAACGGTTTGTTGATAAGACTTTTTACCACAAAAAAGCTTTTTTATGATAATACCGAAACTAAGTTTGTTAAAGTTTAATTTTTTGTATAGAAGAGGTCAGATAATGACAGATTTTTTTCTATAAGCCCTTTTTCAATGTAAAATAAAGCTAAAATAATCATATTAGACAAAATTAATTCAGTCATATTATCTCATTTATTTCACCAGCCAATAAACATAATAGGCTTCTAGGGATTTGACAAGTCTACATTCTTGTAGCCTTAGAGATTAGAGCAACACGGCTTGGAAGGGAGGAGCCATACGAAGCGTTCCCTTCTGCCAAAGTATAAGCTCAAATGGGCATACGCGTTAATAAAACCAGTTGCGCCCGGATTTCTTTCTAGACCGAGTCCAGTCGCGCATGTGAACGCATTTGTTTTATTTTTTATGTGTTAGTGTCCCGCAAAAAATGCCAGAATAATTTGAATACAGTAATAATCGCTAAGGCTGTCCCCTTCGGGACGAAGCCGGCGATGCTCTAATCTAAGCCTTAGAAAGCCGCGTTGCTCTGAGCTTGTAAATAAAGAGAATAGGTACCTATCTCCGAGGTTGTGAAATATGGGAAAACATATACAATATCCAATATGATAAGCAGAAAATAACTCTGCCATTTTGAAGTCATTCCAATTCATCATATCGGCTATACTCTGAAACACAATTATTTATTGCAGTTACATAAAAAAAATCATTTCAAATAAATGGCAAAAGTATTTAGTTTGTAACATTTTACCAATCAGTAGCTTTATACGACTGGATGACTTACGAAATTAGTTAATAAAAGATTGAAATTTAGTGAGTTTTTTTAGAAAGATATCACAGATTCATACCGAAAATTTTGTCCGCTCTCTCTTAATGTCTGTATTGTTGTAAGATGTGTCCTTTCTAGCTAATTGTACCATTTCAACTATATGCACACTGATGTTATATCGGACAATGTATGTCAAAAAATATCCAAAGAAAATCATAATGCCCACCTTAAAGAAAATAGATTTAGATATATTAGTAACGATAATGTAAGAATGTCTTTTCCACCTTTCTTGAAAACTTCATTATTTTACTTACTATCACTCGAATCCTAATATTGAACATGATTAATTTTAATAAAATCTCTTGAAAACTCAGTCATAATGCATTCATGACCAACTAGAACTACCTTTTACGAATAAAAAAAGAAACTGATATCGTTTATATTACGTTCTTCGTGACTACTTTGTATGAACTTCGTTCGCGTAGGTAGACGATACTTACCCGCATATCAGCCATTTTTAATGTCCCCGCTGTTGGGGCACAAGCGGTATGGGTGGAAAAGGAGCATGAGCCATACAACGCGGACCCAATACTGATTTGTGGGTGATAACAATAATGCAGTCGGGACCAACGGTTTATCGTGCCTTTCGAGGCAAGGAGAAGCTCGAGATAATAGATATTACTTATTGTGTCCTATTCGCCGTTATTCGAAGCCTTGGTAAACAGATTGAGAATAGCGAAGCCTTTCCGTTACCGTTCAGCATCATTATTATAGGTCTATCTTACTAAATTACGTCACATCCGCATCCGTGTAACGTCATATCTCACCCCACCATGTTCACCAGGCCGCCGCCATTGCGAGTTTCCACGCTCATTGGCGTCCTTTTTTCGCAACCGTTCACATCTAGTCAAACGCTGTTAGCGTTCGAAATTTAAAAAAATTCCTAAGTAGGTCAAATGCTGTTAGCATTCGAATTTTAAAGTTTTCTAAAGTAGGTCAAACGCTGTTACCGTTCGTGAAATTCTTAATTCGTAATTTAGATTTTATATTGCATATTTTTGTTGAAAAGTAACATCTTACGTGACGTACATGATTTTTGATTTTCCCGACGTTTCGGCACCTTTGCAGCTGCCGTGGTCACGGGGGACTGAAGCTACTTGTGAGCCTACCCTCAAGCGATGAATTTTTTAGAACGTTCAGAAATTAAAATTTATCAAATTTAATTAGTTTAATTTTGGTTTGGTTTTAATTTAATTTTATATGTTAAAAAGAGAGAATCTACTGAAACTACTACCATTTCAAAAAATTGGGAGGCCCCTCCAAGAAAGAAATGGCGAAAGAAAACTTGGAGAGGAAAGGCCGACCTCCGTCTTTTATATTAATTAATTTATTTGCAAAAGGAACTAACCGTATCATTAGATCTTACAGTGTGTGTTTGGGGCTTTAGCTTGTGAATGATGGGGTCCCAAGCTGGTGGAATTTTCCAACCATCATCTCTATTGAAATTAGGATATTTATTTATTTCGATAGCCTCGCGGAGCATTCTAGGAATGAATCTACGTTCCCTAGCAAGGATTTGGGGTTTGTCAAATCTAATATAATGGTTGGGCCCCTCAAAGGCGTGTTCACTCACTGCAGACTTGTTATCGCGCCTATGTTTCATGTCAGCTACATGTTCTTTAACGCGGGTCCCTATGCTTCTCTTTGTTTGCCCGATGTAGGAGAGCCCACAGTCACAATCTAGTTTGTAGACGCCTGCGGCTTGAAGGGGGATATTACACTTGACAGGTCGTAAGAATTGGTTGATCTTCTTCGGCGGCTTGAAGTAAGTTTTGATTGACGCTCGCTTCAGAATGTTTCCAATCTTGTCAGTGACACCCTTCAAGTATGGTAGGATGGCAGGTTGACGCTCTACTGTGGCTGTTTTGGTGCGTTTTCTGTGACGAAGGCGTGGTACTTGCAACTTGTTGTTACGTAGTACTTGCTTGACGTGCTGAAGCTCAGCAGTCAGGTGTTGTTTGTCACAGATGCCGCGGGCTCTCTGAAACAAAGATTTCCCTACGGTAGCTAACTGTATAGGATGATGGTGAGAGTCACCATTAAGGTATCATCTGTCTGTATGGGTTGCTTTACGATACACTGTATGGCTCAAGGTTTGGTTCGGATTCCTGATAATGAGAATGCCTAGGAAAGCTAGTTTATTATCTGCCTCTAACTCCATAGTAAATTGTATGTTGGGGTTTATGCAGTTAAGATTGATTGATTGAGATGACTGTGGGCTCTCCTACATCGGGCAAACAAAGAGAAGCATAGGGACCCGCGTTAAAGAACATGTAGCTGACATGAAACATAGGCGCGATAACAAGTCTGCAGTGAGTGAACACGCCTTTGAGGGGCCCAACCATTATATTAGACTAGCTTCTGCCCGCGACTTCGTCCGCGTGGACATTAGAGAAAATCCTTAGGGAACCTTCAAAATCCTTAGGGAACCTTCAACCAGGATCTGACCAGCCATTTTTACGCTTTAGGTACGGCTTCCCGTTCCAGTTCCCTTTCCCGTTCCCGCTCCCGCTCCCGTTCCCGTTCCCGTTCCCGTTCCCGTTCCCGTCCCGTCCCCGTCCCCGTCCCCGTCCCCGTCCCCGTCCCCGTCCCCGTCCCCGTCCCCGTCCCCGTCCCCGTCCCCGTCCCCGTCCCCGTCCCCGTCCCCGTCCCCGTCCCCGTCCCCGTCCCCGTCCCCGTGTCCCGTCCCTGTCCCTGTCCCCGTCCCCTGGATGTGCATGTCCAGGTCCAATCATGGCCACCGTGTTGGACTTTAATTATTATGTCATTTTCGCAACCACCATCCCATGAAACCTCAAGAACGACATCCACATCGATTTTCATGTTTACTTACCCCATTTACACCTTAAGGGAGGATTTTCAAAATAACAAAATATATTATGTTTGCCTATTTATTTTTAGACATGCTCCTACGAATTTTAAAGTTGTAATATCTATTTCATATTATTTTTCCATACAAAATTTTAACCCCATTTTCACCCCTTTAGGGGTTAAATCATGTCCACCGTGTTGGACTTCAAAATAAATCTCATTTTCGTAATCACCATCCCATAAAACCTCAAGAACGACATCCATATCGATTTTTATGTTTACTCACCCCATTTACCCCTAAGTGGTTGATTTTCAAAATTACAAAATATATGTTTGCCTATTTATTTTTAGATGTGCTCCAACGAACTTTAAAGTTGTTATGTCTATTTTATATTATTTTTTCATACAAAATTTGAACCCCATTTTCACCCCTTTACGGGTCAAATCATGTCCACCGTGTTGGACTTCAAAATAAATGTCATTTTTGCAATCGTCATCCCCGAAAACCCCAATAACGACATCCATATCTATTTTTGGGGTTTTTTACCCCTTTTCACCCCCATTTCATCCCAATAGGGGTTCAAATACTAACAATAACAATATACGTTGCGTTAGATGTCCATCCATAAGCCTAAATTATAAATTTAGCGATATTTACTTCGAAAATAAAGTATTTCTTTAATACACAACTTCATCCCCCTTTTGACCCCTTCGGGGGTAGAATTTTGAAAAACGCTGAGACCCGTATTTATTTATTTTCAATAGTCAGTCTAAACACAAATTTTGAAGATCCTAGCTTCAAAACTGAGGGACTTTCATACAAACTTTGATCCCCTTTTTTACCCCCTTAGGGGGTGAATTTTGAAAAACCCTTTCTTAGTGCACCCCTAGACCTCATAAGGAACCTACGTGCCAAATTTGGAGTCTCTAGACCCAGCGGTTTGGGCTGTGCGTTGATAGATCAGTCAGTCAGTCAGTCATTCAGTCATTCAGTTTACGATTTTATAAATATAGATTTGACAAACCCCAAATCCTTGCTAGCGAACGTAGATTCATTCCTAGAATGCTCCGCGAGGCTATCGAAATAAATAAATATCCTAATTTCAATAGAGATGATGGTTGGAAAATTCCACCAGCTTGGGACCCCATCATTCACAAGCTAAAGCCCCAAACACACACTGTAAGATCTAATGATACGGTTAGTTCCTTTTGCAAATAAATTAATTAATATAAAAGACGGAGGTCGGCCTTTCCTCTCCAAGTTTTCTTTCGCCATTTCTTTCTTGGAGGGGCCTCCCAATTTTTTGAAATGGTAGTAGTTTCAGTAGATTCTCTCTTTTTAACATATAAAATTAAATTAAAACCAAACCAAAATTAAACTAATTAAATTTGATAAATTTTAATTTCTGAACGTTCTACAAAATTCATCGCTTGAGGGTAGGCTCACAAGTAGCTTCAGTCCCCCGTGACCACGGCAGCTGCAAAGGTGCCGAAACGTCGGGAAAATCAAAAATCAAACCAAATACCAACTAATTACTAAAGTACTTTCAATAAAAACCGCGCCAGTATCCGTTAAAAGTGTTTTATTTCAAACCTTTGAGTATTCGGCCAATTATGAAACAAATTATAACTCGTGCCAAACAAGTGTCTGATCAACGAAAAATGAGATTGAAATGGCGGCGCCACTTTACCTGTTAAATTAACGTTTAGAGGTTAAGTTATTGGAAACTGAACCTTAAAATAAGGCACAAAATTGGTTCCATTTCAAACTGAGTCTCATCTTTCGTTGACCAAACTCTATACTTATTTTTCTTCCATAGCTGTTCGTGCTACGGGAACAGAATACAGTACCAGCCTGGTAACAGCACAGCAACAGGCTCATAAATTAGCTCTATATTTTTATTTGGTATACCTAGTTTTAACAATAAAACTCAAATATACTTAGTTTTAAAAATTTAATATCACTATTTCACATAAAACCAAATCAAAATATTACGCCATGATCTTCTCTATTTACTCCCATTTAAATTAAATGCTTACTAAATTAAAATAAATAGGTTCCTACGTTACCTAACAATTGTCGTGATGGAATGTAAAAATTTAGACAGCACATTTCTATCTCTATTATAAAAATAAAATAATAAACAATTTTTGATAAAAAAAATATAATACGAAATAGACAGGAAGACTAAGTAATATAACTAGGATAAAATATTTTTTTTTACAATAAAATTATTACATAGTTCTTATTGTGGTCATAAGTTCATAACATAAGGCAAGTTTTGCCTAAAAATTGAAAAATATATGTTTGATTAAGAAACTAATTTTAAATAAGCACTAAATTTTAAAATGTTGAATATTTAAAAATTATTTAAAGAGTATGTAATATGAAACATACAATTTAAATAATAGTTCTACAACGAAAACACCAAAAAATAAATTGGTTTTCTTTATAAAATATAAATCTTATTTAATTTTCTTATTGCTTTTTAAATTTACATATTGAAATAACAGCCCCCAAATAGTTATTGTCGCTCTTATACTAAAATCTCGAATAAATACATCACATCATATACATACATAGGTAAGATATTAATAATAATAATAATAATAATAAAACATTTATTGACATAAATAATACAAGTTTATATATATTATTTTATATTAAGGCACATGTCAATCTATAATTACATTTAATACTGTTAACAAAAGTTCATATTATTCTATGAGACAATATATATAGCTAAATACCTATAACAACAAAGTTTGTGGAGGACAAACAAATTTGGATTGGATTATATATTTATAAATTAAGAAAGTTAACAGTCAGTCAAAAAACCCAAAAATGCTATATCATTAATTTGATAAGTTTAGCATATAAATGATACTTAAGCAACGATATAATTTTAATCAGCACTAATTATTACGTGTTTATAGCAGTGTTTTTCAACCTGTGAGTAGCGCGCGACCCCCAAGGGGTCGCGAAACCTTACTCGAGGGGTCACACTCACAGGTAAAAGAAAAAGACAAATGATTTAGGCCTCACACAACAATAAAACATAAAATTCGGCTGTTTATTTTTAACAATTAACAAACGTATCACGTCACGTTTTGACAATGGTATCATTGGACATTTTAGCACTTGGACGAATAAATTAGTCATTAGTCACGTTTCAACTTTGGTCATTTTGCAACCTTGGTCATTTTAGCACCTAAAGATATTAGTCATTTTGCAACTTTGGTCATTTTAGCACCTTGGTCATTAGGCTCCGAAAATATTAGTAATTTTGCAACTTTGGACATTTCAGCACCTTGGTCATTTTAGCACCTTGGTCCTAACGCTCCGGAAGGATTGCTTCATTGTCGTGGCGTGGTACGTAGTCTTTGAAATCACTAACATTTTGTTTGTTTTGTTACAGTCCTCGTCAAATTTTGTTTAACTTGTAGCGGTCGCGTAGTCATGAAGGTTGAAAAACACTGGTTTATAGCATTGATGCGTCAATAGACTAATGGGTGAAAATCGGACAGAATTAAGATTTATTTTAGAAAGTTATTATCTACAACGTACATACGTCATATTATACAAGGTCAAACTCAGTGGAGATTATAATACAAACGGCAATAAATAGTATAATATTTATCCTCTTTGAGCAACGTATATTAACTCAATTTATCATCTATTAGAGTTGTGATTGTTTGTCTAATTCTACAGGGAATAACAATTGTATGTGTTTCAGGCGTGTTTCAGTCACGTTCATTTATCGGTACTATAATGTGGTAGTCAGCAAAGCAGCCTCTGTTAACGGCACCACCCTTTAAATGCGACTGATCATTGAAGATAAAACGTTGCCTACCACGACTTCTCATAGTCGTAGATTATATTTTTCATTTGAAAAATACAATAGGTACCTATGATATGTATTCGGCCGTTGAGTCTTAATATCAACTCTATATTTCTGTTAAAAATAAGTGTATCAACTAACAAGTCATAACAAGATCTTTTCTTCAATTGATTGATCAACAATAATTATCATAATAAAAATGCCGTAGAGCAAAATAGCCAACCTTAAATACAAGAATATAAAGGCAAACACAAACAACTTAAGGTAAGTATGTCATAATTTCAATTAACTATCTAAAATCTCACTGACATGTCTAACTTATCACATTGCCATCAATCGAGGCGACTAAACCAGTAAGTACAGTACCTACCTACCTATTTTTACAATAATTAAACGTCACATTTCTAGTTATAAGAATAGTCTACTCTTTGTAATTATTTAAAACTAGCTAGACCATGAAGTAACGCAGTACCAGATAATATTTTGAGAAAGACTGCAATCTTGTCACAAGTTTGATCTAAGCAGGTCTTATCTAGCTGACGACATTCAAAGATGTTTCTTTTATTTCTTTCGCATCACTTTTTCGCTCGGGTGACCCGTTCATTTCCTTGAGATCCCCATTTTTTTCTTTGTCCTCCTTTATTTCATTTTCTTCTTTTCCAAAATTCCATGGCTGTATGTCGCCAGTGCCAAACAAAATGAAGAAAACAGCCGAGACCACGTAGACCGACGCCCCAACAAAAAAGACGGGTCGCCATTGTTCGAAGCTGTTCTGTTGTTAGTAAAAAAAACAAAAAACATTAGGCACTTGGGCACTAACCACTTATAGTTCATAACAAAAACGTTATAATTTTTTGTTAGGTTATTCATTAGGATTAATGTTTATAGTTTGATGACCTACAGTAATTATAAGTTTTGGAGTTCAATCACTCGAAAATATTATGATGATGCTGTGAACAAACCGTGGAGAATACTTTAATTCCTATTGTGAGGTGAGTGGAAGGTCTATAAATATAACCACCGTATTCGCCAGCGACTTCGTCCTCGTAGACATTCGCAAAATCCCTAGGGAACTTTTGACCGGGATAAAAAGTATCCTATATTTTAATCCAGGCTATAAACTAAACTATCACGTAATACGTATTTGCTTTGTTTTGCGTTTTGTTTAGTTTAGAAGTAAGAACCCTATTGTGTTGCTGGGCGTTGATAGATCAGTCTCCCCTCATTTTTATATAAGACAAGATTCTTTATCGCAAACTAACTACAAGGCGTGTACAGAAGGAGAATAAATCACTATCCAATTAAATATTATATTTAGAAACTCACCCCGCTTCTCGTAAAATACGCTGTGATCATGGGCGTAAAGAAACCTGCTGTGCTGCCCACGAAATTAGCCATTCCGTATAAGGTTCCAGCGTAGTTCGGGGCGAGATCTTGATGGTTCTGCAGGTTCGTAAGAGTGGCAGCACCGTTGAATCCCATAGACATAGTAATAAGCGCCACTGACAGGGCAGTTGAACAGCCCGCGTACACTAGCAATATCAACAATATCCCAGGGATTATGTGTGAGAAGAGACAGAAGAATTTTCTGATCGTCGTGGTCGTCATAAATCGTTTGGCAAGTATACAATCTCCGATAGCACCAAAGATAGTAGCCAGAAATAGCCTTGCGAGGTAAGGCAACGCTGACACTACTCCTGCTGCTGATAATTCAAAGCCCAATACGGTTGATACAAATTTTGGTCCAACTGTCATTATGAAATACAAGCCCCAGAGATTTCCGTAGTGGAGTACCACCATCGCGAGAAATGGGAATGAAGTGATGATGCTTTTAAATGGTGGTAGACCCTGGAATAAAAGAAAATATCGATCAAATAAAATAAGTAGATAGATTCAATATTTTCATCGAACTACTTAGATGATACTTAATGATAGTTAAAAACTAAAATCACACCTTGTTTAAATTCATTAGTGGATTGGAATTTTCTTGTTTAATTTACAATTACAATAGCAAATTTACGTTAGAATGTTAAAAGTCACACAGTCACTAGATGATACGACAATTAAGTTTTTTGCAAACATTTACCTTTGATTTCTTGACCTTGTCACCGAGTGCTTCTAAGATATATTTCCTTTCGGCATCCGAGATCCTGGGGTGATCTGTAGGTGTGTCAGCGACGAGATACCACCAGAAAATACACCATACGAATGTCAGAGCTCCTGGCACGTAGAAAGCCGAGGCCCACCCAAACTTTTCCATTAGTGGCCCAGTCAGCGACCATGTGACCACAGTCCCCAATGTCCCCCCCATCATGGCACTCACGAACTTGCCCTTTTCTGCTGGAGGAGCCCATCTCGCTACAAGCACGTGCAGTGATGGATAAATAAAGCCCTGGAAATTAAAAGCTTACATCAGATATTTCATTCACATTTGAATTTCTCTTCAGCTGAAATCTGATAATAAATTAGGTATATATATTTTTTTATTCCTTTGTACTAATACTACGCACAAATAGAAATTGGCTTTTTGACTTATTCCGTTTATCATCATACTTAATAGTATGATGGGGTGGACCGATGAACACGCGTTTTCCGTGTATCCGTCCTAGGGTGGCTGTTTTAGGGTGGACAAACGGAATAAGCCGACTTTTCACTTGTTACATTCATGATATAATTTTTCAACTTTGCAAGGCGTATTATAGTCCTTTAGTATTATCACACTTACCCCAGCGAATCCGAGGAAGAATCTGACCACCACCAAGGCTACGTGGCTCATTCGTGACGCTAGTGGCGACAGCATCGTCAGAATCGCACTAGCTATAGAGCTGAAGAGGACCACGTAGCGAGGCCCCCACCGCTCGGCAGCCATGCCTCCCACCAGTGACGTCACAGGATAGCACCAGAAGTAGGACCCTAAGATAAGGGCTTGCTCGTCTGAAGACCATTCGAATGAACCTCCACCGGGCACCTTAACATATTAAATTAAGAATAAAGTAATTAAATTAAAGAGATTGCGGTTATACCATTTTTAGATTTCGGCACATAATTAAGTTAAACTTAACATATATTTTGCTTTCTAGGGATCCCTAGTTCACTTCGAATAATTTTTCGTAAGAATTTTTATTTTTTAGTAAGAATAAATGTTATTATTTCCTTGAATGTCTTTATGTCCTTTTCTGTACACCTGACAACGTACTTATATGCAAAATTTCATAATGATCGGTTAAACAAGCAAACTTACTTTCACATCTTAATACCGGGTGTAACAAGACCCTCATCGAAGCCGAGGTCTACGTATCCTGCCCATCATCAGGACCATTTCTGTTCAAAATTATTGCTGGGAAACGATTTTAATTTTTGGTGTTAAAAAGCAATGCATACATTTCCACGCAATGTAACGCGTACAAAAGACCGCGCCTGCAAGTGAATGCTACACAACTGCGTGCGGCCGAGTTAAAAGGCAACGTATGTGCGTGCTCATGAAATACATTGAGTGATGACGTTTTGAAGTCATTGTTTGTTACGAAATACAGAAAATTTTGATAATGTTCTGTGGACAAAAATGAGGAAATAACGAATAGAATAAGAACTTTGACCTTCAATAAATTCGTAGCGATCCTGATGATGGGTGGAATGCGTGGACTTCGGTTTCGTTGAGTGTCTTGTTACACCCGTTATAATAAAACTGTAAATTCTAAATGTTTGTGCGCGATTCACGCAAAACCGCGAAACGGATTTTGATGTGATTTTCACCGTTTGGTAGCCTGGGGGCCTATTACAAAAATAAAGTACGCAATTGCGTAACGCAGTCACTTGGTCACGATAATCGTAAGCAGTTCGTCAGTTGTAGATATAACAAACATTTTGAATTTGGCTATCGTTGCTTATAGACTATTAAACGAATGATGTCGGATACTCTAGAGAAAAACTGCCAAACTTACGCAATCACTTCGCGATATCGCATACGCAAGTGCTTTGTAATAGGAAACAATCAAAACGAAGCACGGACGCAGCTGCGTGTATCGCATTAAACTTTTCGTAATAGACCCCCTGAGGTCTAACTTAAACTCTAAGCTATGTTTCTTCTGGTGGGTAGAACCAGGGAAACAGCTTGAACTATCCGTTGTACTAGCTTTTACACACTAAGGAGATTATTTAAACTGGTCGCCGTCGTCGTCATCTGTAAGTCGCGGGCAAGAATGATATCTAATGGGGATTTTTCTACTTTCCACGCGTACAAAGTCGCGGGCGGGGCGGAGGCTAGTTTATAACATAAGTAGAGGAACGTCATTTTCGTTTTTACGAAATAGAAGCGATAAATATGAATTAATATAATATTTTGTGTATTTAAAACATTTTTAAACTAAAAACACGTGAATTTTCTAATATTACGACTTATATTAGAAAATTTACGTGTAGGTATATACAACTCGTCAATGTGGTTCAGCAAGAAACTTCTGTTATTGTCATGCAGATTTTACTTGCATCAAAATGTTGCTACCTGAGCCTGAGGTTCGCGAATGCAGCTATACAAAGTCTAGTCAACAGTGTAGATGCTGAAAGATATTTCAGTATCTAACAATGTCGTCATAAATCGGACCGCGCGCGATCCACCGCGCCCCGCAGCCCGCTCCTCCGCTCGGCGGAGACGTCACGCGTGTGCACGTCGACCCCTCAACGTGCGTACGCTGCAGTCACCGCTGCGCAACCGACCCGCTATCCAACAACTCCAGCGGGATACAAATGAGGGAGAAAAACAACGCCAGCCGATCTCTAAGCCTGTGCAGTCAGTTCCGCGGAGGCTGGATGATGAGTGCGACAAGGACGGCTTCAAGAAGGTGGAAAGGAAGAGGAAGCCCACTCGCCGTAACCTATGTGGTACCGCCCCGACCGGACACAACCACCTGCTTCGTCCGGCCATCCCGACAACGCTGCTGTACGTGTCCCGCCTGCACTACAGTACGAAACCTGATGATATTGTAGAGTTCATCAGAGTGAAGACCAAATTCTGTCTGAGGGTCGAGCGGTTGGAGTCTCGCCACAATGTGAACTTCAATTCATTTGTGGTGAGGGCACCGACCGAACATCTGTCGACCTTCATGAAAGAAGATTTTTGGCCGAAGGGTGTTTTGTTCCGACGGTTTCGCGGTCGGATACCGGACACTGCGTTGCGCAACACGTCGCCGCCATCAATACGTGGAAAATAGTATAAATATATTATGTAATAATATGTATGTTAGTCTGTAAGGTATATATTGTATGGGCCGAGTCGCCTGAATTAAATTAATAAATAAAATAAAAAATAAAATAAATGACCGAAGGCAAAGGCTTAAGCAAGAAAATATAGAGACAACCACGATGTTGGCTTTTAACTAACTTTTCTGTAATAAATATTTTGTTATTTTTTTAATGATCATGGTAATATTTAATACGAGTTTTTAAATATTTTTCGTTTTATATGCGAATAAATGCGAAATTTTGGATTTTTTATTTATATTTATGCGAAATTTAAATTTTTTTGTTGCGAAATACACGTAACCCTAAACATAAGTTACTAGTACTAAGTTTAGGTATTAAAATGGACAATTACCTGTCTTGGTGCCTCCCTGACATCAGCAATATCGACGTGGTGAAGTGTTTCATTCGACAGTTGATCTCGAGGCTCGCATTGTGATTGTGACCTAACCAAAAAACGATTGAGTAGTAATAAAATCAATCATACTTTTACTTGAACAAAACACTTTTAAAAACGTTTTAAAAACTTATCAAAGAAACAGTCATAAGTATCATGATGATCTTTAAACTTTTGTTTACATATGAGTTATATTATTATTAGTTGAACAACCTTGAACTGTCTTCTTTTTACTTTTTTGTTATTACCCATTGTTTGCTACGTGCGTACCCACATAATAAGAAAACTTAAGACAACCACCGCGAAACGTAAGAAAATATCATAAAATTAAATAAGCATGATCACCTAATCGCACCTAATCATGCTTATTAGGTAATAAGTAGTTCATTCATAAAATTATGTGGTAAATAATGTATTGCTGTATTAATTACATAATCTTTACAAAATTACAAGACTGACGGAAAATATAATGTTTAAAATTAATGCAAATTAAAATAACAAAGTCTTTACTAAAATATTCACAAAGATGTTTTCGAAAGCAGAAGTTCCAAAACGAGCAAAATAACATAATAAATAGCAAAATAATCACATTGCAGACTCCAAATCCATGAGGGAATGAAGCTAAAATATAGAATACATAATAGTAGGTACCTACCTACTGATAAAGGGTAAAAAAATTGTACGTGCGAGCTGACAAAGTATGCATGCAATAGGTACCTATAGGCAAAAGATTTAAAGCGTGTGTGTATTGTGTCAACATTTTCCAATTTCCTAATATTAATTTGAAATTGATTTTTAAAATCTTTTTCTTGCAAAATATGAAAATTGAGCAAATGCAAGCTAACTTCATGGAAAAAAAAATTTTGCAGTAAAAATAATGTCCCTGATAAAAGAAATCTTTAAAAGTACTTACGAAGAGTTGCTTTTAGTCTGGGGCACCATAGCTATGAGGTTGAGACTCATGTTCACTCGCAGCATGTACACCACCCAGCAACTTGTGAACAGCATTATCCATAGGTTGAACCTCACAGGAACTAAGTCTGGAAAATTAAAAACAGACCATGCTCATCTACATTTAGAGCTAGCGCACTACGAGCAACTTATGTCTCCGCAACTAATTTGTCTGTCACATCAAGTCTACGGGTTTGTCTGAAAGTGCGTGCATGTAGCGGCGCGACAGTAGCCAGCCGGCAGACTTTCATATACCAAACCCGTAGACAGACTTACGTAAATTAGTTGTGGAGACAAAAGTTGCTCGTGTGCGCCTAGTTCTTATGGTGATATTCCTAAAGAAAAAAATATTTTTGGCCACGTACTAATAAACGTAAACCTTAATACATTGAAAGTGTAACTCCAATTTATTATAATAAATAAAAAAATAAAGTAAGAACAAGTTTCTAACATTTAATTTTAACAACTGGACTATTATTTTCCTCTATGACTGGCCCTTTGATTGTGTCTGGACTTATAAACTTTTCTTCAAATTTCATTGCGACTCAATTATCAGGTATTTGGTAAAAATATCATGATTTTCTAATTATATATTATAGTAAAAACATATCAAATCATGAATAATTAACATAAAAACATTACAGTTTTGTTGGTTTTGACGATGATCATTTCGGTTTGACATTCGTTTGACACAATCAAATTGAACTTCACACAATCGTAGATAATATTATAGTTATTTTTTTAAATCTTTCTATTCGCTGGGTGCGAAGGTATAATAATCGATCGCAGCGCTCATGGTGCCAAAAAGTAGAAATAATGTAGGCTCTGTAATCTGTTTGAAAACGATATTTAATTTATTACTAGCGATACAGGAACAAATATATATGTTTATTATCACTTAATAAAATTATTAAAGTATAGCTTTATCCTCTTGTTTTACAACATTTACAACTAAAAAAGACGTAAACAAACCCTGATTATAACCACAATAAAACACTCTTATTGAATAGATTTTACGTGCCATACTTAATTTAAATGACCAAAAATGATTTCACAACACTTTGTCCACCCAAATCACAGTAATTTTGAAATTTACATTAATAACACAATATGTATAGTATTTTTAATAATAAATAATAAAAAATAATTTTACGCGCGTTTTTTTTCTCGATAGCTGTTCGTGCTAAGGGTACAGTACAGTACCCTTAGCACGAACAGCTATCAAAAAAAATTACGCGCGTAAAATCATTCGATAGTGCACTTTTGTATTGGAAATTTGTACAACGCCATCTACCGCTAAATAGAAAAGTTAAAATATCCATAGATAAGTAATTCTCTATCGAGTAATTTTACGCGCGTTTTTTTTCTCGATAGCTGTTCGTGCTAAGGGTACAGCTAGGTGATTGCGTAAAGTCAATCGTATTCATTTGACAGTTCATATTGTATCATAATATATGTCATCCCATACAAATTGCAGCCGATGGAATACGATATGAACTGTCAAATGAATACGATCACCTTACGCAATTCCACCCCATAATATACCTAGGTATATAAAATTTATGGTCAGAGCCAACATAGTTGCAAACGCTAGGTGGCGCTAAAAGCGTGCACGGAGCAATATTCAAAGAACACTAACGATTGCTATCGTGTGAAACATAAATGAGCCATGAAAAATCCAGAATTGCACTACCGCAAATTATTCTCATAGTGGATTGATGCTTTACTACTTTACACAATGAAAATCACTGAAAAATACATTGTGCGTGTCAACTAGGGTTTGCAATCCCGCATTCCGCGTTCCCGCATTCCAGCGGTTTCCCGCATGTTAATAAGGACTGTGGAATTCCCGCATTTGTGCGGTAAATTCCGCGCGGGAATTTTCTGAGCTAAAAGCTATTTTCAGAACAAAAAGTAACTTTTATTTTTATGATTTGTGATTTCTTTTCTCGATTTTTAACACGAAGTTATTTCTGATTTATTATATGTTTATTTTTACGTGCTCAAACAATTTAATTGTGCTTTAAAAATGACTTACCAATGACTAATTATTATATTGGCAGTGCAATTGATCTCTTAATTTCTAGTCTAGTAGACTTTTATGTTATTGATAATCCATGTATAAGTTAACGATTAAATTTGATGTTAATTGATAGTAAAACTGACTCAGTATTATTATTGTTTGTTACTTACAACCAAAAGTAATGTTATAGATGTCCTGACTGATTTCAGTTAATAAATAGTTTTTACATATTATTATGCCTACCTGTTTCATTTTTAAATACCGTGAACTGTTTATAATAAGCTTAAGTAAAAATAAAAAAAAGCATTCCGTAGTAATAGCATTATTATATTCTAATTCATGGCTAAGAATTTTTAAATATTTTGCGGGAATTCCAGCGGAATCCCGCTGGAAAGGCAAATTTCCCGCAAATTTCCAGCTGGAAAAAAAATACTGCGGGATTGCAAACCCTAGTGTCAACTTTGTTCATAAATCCTCACTTTATGTTATGACAGTGTAATAAAATCGTTTAGATCTGATAAATACAGGTAAATATCACCTGCGTGACACAATAGCTAACACACGTGTACACGTATAGTAACTAAGTAATTTATACAAGGCAAATATTTCACCCAAAGAAGTAACAACATAAAGTCCCATGATAGCTGATGATTCGATATTTGAAATGTTAATTTTTGTTAAAAAATATCACAATTTATTTTAATTTAATAAGAGTAATAGTAATTATAGAGGCAGAAAAAGAGAAAATTTACGTGTACCATGTCAAAATTTAGTGTTGTATTCCAAGAATGTATACTGTATGGCGGTTCGATTGTTTAATAGACTACCTGACGATTATAAAACATTGACATTTTACAAATTTAAACAAAGATTATTTAATTTTTTACTGAACAAAATGTATTATAGTATATCTGACTATTTGAATGATAAAATTTGACTTATATTTACTTTTTTAATTTTATTTTAATTGACAATTTTTAAATTATGGACATACACTTGGTTTTTATTACCTTACTTATTAAATAAATATTACTTACTTACATAGTCTACAATTTTTAAATATTTGCACATCGATTGTTTTACGATAGAATATGTTGGAAATAACTTAGTTTAAGAACACTTTTGTAACCGTATTCTTGCAAATAAAATTACTTACTTACTTACTTGAGAAAAAAAAATTGAAACCGAATTCAAAAATTGAATAGGTTAAATTTTGAAATCGTTTCAGTAGTTTTCAGGAAATCCTGAAAATACTGTCGTTTTCGTTACCATTCAATAAGATTAGACGGATGTTCAACCATAACTTTAGTATATGAACCGATTTAGACGATTCTTTTTTTGTTTCTAAGAAGATACATTAAAGATGATTAAAGATGATACCATGTTAACTTTAATAAACTCGTATCAAAATGGCCCGGAAAAATAACCCTAGCAACGTCACTCTACAGGGAAAAAAGGTCTGATATCGGGTGGGAATTTTAGAATTAAAAAATACAATAAAAGTAAAAAATTACCTCCGGCCCCACCCGACTTCAATAAACGTTTTTGTTTAATAAATTGATTTGAACATTATTTCTTGCTTTTAGAGCTGTTTTTGAAGGTTTTTTTGAAGGAAGTTTTTTCAAATACTCATCTATCATCATCATTGAGTAGGTACCTATTTAGCGTCCATTACATCATAACAACGAATTACTAAGATGGTACTTTTACAATCTGGAAAATCCATTATATTATCCTAACACAGTGTTTGATAGTACGTACGTACTTTTATAAAAACCAGTCGGCAAAAAGTTATCAATAAAAAACCTTGTTAAATTATAAACATGCTTTTAAACCGACTTCAAAAAAAAGCAGGTTCTCAGTTCGTCGGAATTTTTATGTATGTTACACGATTACTCAAACACGGCTGAACCGATTTGAAAAAATCTTTTTTTGTTTGATAGCATATACCTAAGTACTTTTAAATATTATAGGCACAGCTATAGTGATTTATTAAGTAACTCGTACATTTGCTTTCGGGAAGTACCGTTTGGTGAATGGATCTGATGATGATGTAGATCGTCGGACCTATTTAATACTAAGTATTTCACTGGTGCGATATGATTACTTTAATATGGTTGCTAAGCAATTTATGCTCGTCATAATGCATATTATGGTAACTTCACCATTATATGGAAGTACCAGCAATTAATTAATTAAGCAAAGGAGAACTCCCTGCGTCGGGAAAAACAGTATTTTGTAGGAGGTATTGAGCAGATGGCAAAAGGCTATTGGAACTTAGATAATATCGTCACTTATATACCTAACACAAAAAGTTGAAAGTATATAAAAGTATTTTTAAACAAAACCTCATTTTAAAAAACTAGCTTCAAAAATACTGCTCTACAAAGCAATAAATAATACTTATATTCAAACCCGCATAAACTAACTCGTACCTAAGCAGGTACCCAAAACGTCTTATGAAGGCGGGTGGGGATTTCAAACCATTATTAAAGTTAAAATAAAAAAAATATCCTTCGTCCCCACTTCCCACCCGACTCCAAAAGGCATTTCTTATTTAAGACCTGCTTACGAATTAGTAAAATTAAACAGATTTGAATAATATTATTTCTTGCAGAGCCTTTACTTTTGAAGCTGTTTAAGGAAGGAGGTTTTGTTTTTAGCATGTCTCAGATACCTGTCTCAAATACTTCATGTTCACTGTTCATCAATAACAATAAAAAATAAAAAATCTTTCTTCATGATTTCAGAGTAAACAATTTACCTTCACATCAGCGATACTGTTATTACCTGTATACTGTTTATTATTGACGTCCAAAATTGCTTTATAATTATTGTATGCGATTGTTATCCTTTTTAAGAAACTGTTATTACCGTTTTGAATATAACACAAAGGTGCTTTGACTGACTAAGGGTCCAAATATTTATATTTATTTACCTTTCAATTTTTCCCATAACGGAATCTCGACCCATAACGATTATTTTGAGAACAACAGTCATTCATTTGGTTACTTACATCATTATTGAATCGTTCGTAGTATAGCTTTATATTACAATACAACAATAAACAGCTTATAATATCAGAAGCTTGACAGAGACTAGGGCGTTAAACTATTTTTAACCGACTTCAAAAAAAGGAGGAGGTTCTTAAGTTATTTTTTATATAGAGGCTTATTAACATTGAAACTACGATACGGACGTAAGAGAGTCGAGACGTCTATTATCGTTTTCTGTAATAAAAATAACATTTCATATAAAATGTAGGTAAGACGTCATAATCGGTCGAGCTTGGTAATTTTATTTCACAAATTATCTTAGATTTTTCTGCAGCAATCCTACTATTATTATAAATGTGAAAGTTTGGGTTTGGATGTTTAGATGTTTGGATGTTTGTTCCTCAATCAGAATACCGAACAGATTTGTTTGGAATTTGGCACACAGATAGTAGATGTGGAAATAGGTCGCATGTAATATGCCTATTGATTTAAGAAACATTGTATTGTATGTCAACAATATTCAAATGTGACTGTTGCTTTGACTGTCACAAAGGCTCCTGTCCTAACTATACCTGAAGAAATGTTGTGCTAAAATAATAAACGGTTGACGAAGAAAACCCTATTTTTCTGTTCCACTGGAGCGCTGCTGCCTGCCCCCCCTACAGTGGTTATGGGCTACCTATAGAAAATCAAGGATTTTGTGAAAATGTCAACCGTGAAAATAGAACAATTGACTCTAGAAAATTACGAAACATGGAAAATTCAGGTGGAAGCAATTCTTATAAAGAATGATACCTGGAGCTATGTGGATGGCAGCCTCGTAAGACCAGCAGAACCAGGTTTATCCACTCAATGGGATAAAGGTGACTCAAAGGCAAAGTCAGACCTAATCCTATCGATAAGCCCTAGTGAACTGAGGCACCTGCGAGGATGCAAAACATCGCGAGAAGTATGGTTGAAACTTGAAGGCATACATGCATCAAAAGGACCTGCGAAAAAGGCGACATTGTTAAAAGAATTATTGCTTCACAAAATGGAGGAAAGTGGTGACATTCGAGAACATGTCATGAATTTTTTTGATGTCAGATGCAAATTGGCTGACATGGGAATAGAAATGAATGACGATTTAATTTCAATGATGCTGCTGTATAGTTTATCGTCTAGCTTCGAGAACTTTAGATGTGCTATAGAGTCTAGAGATTCGTTGCCAGATCCAGAAACGCTTAAGGTAAAGATTTTGGAGGAAGGAAGTTCCCGACACCAGAAAGATAATGTAGATAAGGCATTTCTTGTAAATGGGAAGAAATCTTTTAAACCAAAGAGAGGTACATTTGAAGAGGATTTGAAATTTAAATACAAATGTTTCAAATGTCATCAGCACGGTCATAAGGCTTCTGAATGTAATATGAAGAAGAATAAGGGTCAACGCCAAGAAAACTCTAAGTTAGTGTCAACGTGTGGTACGGCCAGTGATATTTATGATTCGGATTTTGTAACTTTTAATTGTTTTTCAGATGATAAGGCTGCAAGCAATGAGAGTGGAAATTGGATCATTGATAGTGGATGTACGTCACATTTATGCAACGACGCAAGTAAATTTGATGAAACGATGTTACCTATGTCGTCAAAGTTGAATTTGGCAACAAATGCAAGTACAAATATACGAGGCAAAGGTACAGTAAGATTGTTTACATGTAATAATGGTTCTAAAACTGTGGTTCAATTGCCCAATACACTTTATGTTCCGGATTTGCGATGTAACCTAATTTCAGTTGCGAAAATTACGGATCAAGGCTATAGTGTTACGTTTAAAGGTAATGTAGCTAGTGTGAAAGATAGCTATGGTAACACTAAGCTAGTCGCAAATCGTAAAAGTAATTTATATTACGTAATAGAGGAACGCCGTGAAGTAGTGTCGGCGATTTCTGATAAAGAGAAAGAAGTCGATGTATGTATGTGGCATGAACGTTTAGGACATTTAAATGCAAAAGATCTTGTTAAACTTTTAAATAAATCTGGTATGACTGTTAAAATGTCAGATATTATAAAGTTGTACGATTGCAATGTTTGTATGAGTGGAAAAATGAGTAGGTTACCATTTTCGAAATCTGAAGGCCCTTGTGATGAAAAATTGAAGATCATTTATTCAGATGTTGTTGGACCGATGCAACATGAAGCCATAGGTGGCGCGAGGTACTTTGTCACATTCATTGACGACCATACAAGATAATATGATGGTAGGGGAGGAATGAAGAGAGGTCCAGGTCGACCGCGTATAGAGCGAGGTCATGTTGGGCGTCCAAGAAAAGTGTACCAGATGGTACCAAACATACAACCAGAACCAATTACAACTGATAGTAGTGAATCCATTGAGGAGTTTACGGACTGTCAAGACTTTGCTGGGGTCGCGGAAGTGACATTAAAACAGGCTTTGTCAAGCAGTGTAAGTAAATGTAAAGGATGGAAAGATGCTATCTTATCGGAAGTAATAAGCCTAGTCAAAAATGAAACGTATGGGGTTGCGACAATCGTTAAATGAACCGTGTCTTTATTTTAGGGACATAGATTCTGATATAAAACTCTTTGTTAGTTTTAGTTTATGTTGATGATATTCAAATCGCATGTCAGAAAAGAGATTATATTGAGGACTTTAAAAAGTCACTGGCCACCGAGTTTGAATTAAAAGACTATGGAGTTGTCAAGTACATGTTGGGAATAGAGTTTGACAAATGTGACGATGGCATTAGATTGTCACAGCGAAAATATATCTCAGACTTGTTGATAAAATATGGCATGGATAACTGTCGTCCAGTTTCTACGCCTATGGAAACCAAAGTAAAATTTTCCCAAGACAAATGTAGTGAGGGCGAACAGTACCCGTACAGGGAAGTTATAGGTTCCTTGATGTATCTTTCAACAGGAACAAGGCCCGATATCACAAATAGTGTTGCAAAATTGGCACAATTCCTGAATTGTCCCAATGAAGAATGCTGGAAGGCCGCGAAACGAGTGCTGCGTTATTTGAGAAGAACGATAGAATACGGACTTGTATTTAAGAAAACAGGCAAGTCATTGCAAGGGTATTCTGATTCGGATTGGGGAGGATGTTTAATAGACAGACGTTCTTACTCTGGTTATGTTTTTGTGTTAGGAGGCAGCTGCATATCGTGGAAATCGCAGAAACAGAAGTGTGTCGCGACGTCCACGTGTGTGTGTGAGGCCGAGTATGTGAGCTTGTCATCAGCCATGAAAGAAGCTGTTTATCTCAATAGCTTATTAACTGAAATTGGGTTAGGTAAGTTTTCACAGATTACATTACATGTAGACAATCAGGGGGCGATATGTCTTGCAAATGATCCGATGTTCCATTCTCGTAGCAAGCACATTGATATAAGGCACCATTGTATAAGGAGTATTTTAAAGGACAACAAGAGCATAGAATTGTCGTACCTGTCTACTGATTCTATGCTTGCTGATATTTTAACCAAGGCTTTGCCTAATGTTAAGCACTACAAGTGCATGTCTGGTTTAGGTATTACCTGTTAATTGTTTATTTTTGCTAAAGTTGTTGTTCCTTTGTAATACTTTCTTTTTGTTTTTAAGATGTATTTAATTTCTATGAATATGCATATTAAGGGGGCGTGTGGAAATAGGTCGCATGTAATATGCCTATTGATTTAAGAAACATTGTATTGTATGTCAACAATATTCAAATGTGACTGTTGCTTTGACTGTCACAAAGGCTCCTGTCCTAACTATACCTGAAGAAATGTTGTGCTAAAATAATAAACGGTTGACGAAGAAAACCCTATTTTTCTGTTCCACTGGAGCGCTGCTGCCTGCCCCCCCTACAGTAGATAGGCTAGACTAAAACATAGGATACTTTTTATCCCGATATTCCTCCGGGAGCGGGAACCACGTGGGTGAAACCGCGGGCGGCCGCTATTTGATTTATAAATCATTCAATCGAACTAAATACACATCATTAAACTTTTATAACATTAAATTGATCAGGAAACATTTATGTAGTGTGTGATTTTTCAGTTTGTGTAGTTGTGTGTGAGTGACATGGCAAAGTGACTGACATTACATCGATCGTCCAACCGCACCTAATTGCTCATGGCAGTAATGTCGAGTCATCTATCTACTTTTAAATCGACAATGACAATAAACTCGACATTTTACATCATAATAATATAAAACGTCATGTACTGTGATTTTACTCAAAGGTAATATCAAATTTTCACGTGACATTTAAAACGACTACGAGAGAAATCTCGTAGTAATTTGGCTACGAAGATTTTCTTATCTAAGTAGGTAGTATCTATTTTGTTTTACTGCGAATATTTGTTTACAATATGTTAAAAATAACTTCTGACCATCTAAAATATATGAACATAATACAGAACTGGGTGTATGAAAATGCAAGACTGTTTATAAAAGATTTAACTACATTTGATGTGGTAAATTAATTAATTGAATTATATTCTCATTCCTTAGTTATTCAGTGCCTATGGTTCAATCATGGTTCAATCTATTTCTGCACTAAAAGTAACAGAAAAATTTATGTGTATGGAGAAGGATATTTTTTTTGCAACATAGAATTAGTTAGTGAGCATGGAGAATTAAGGATATTTTTCGCAACATAGGTAATTAGATTTTGATGTAACAAACAAATTTGTCAAGAGTGGTGATTTACAGTGGTTTTGGTTACAGTCAAAACGTAATTTTCGCAAGAATTTACGTGCATAACTCACGAAATCCATGTTTTGCGGTTAAAAAGCAACGCAATACCGAACAATACAAAAGGAAACAATATAATTTATCAAGTAAGTAGATTACCTAGCAAATTGAATCTTTTAGGTAGGTTCTTAAAAACGTTTTAGTCGTACCTATAACTGTTTATTTTTATTTTGCTGAATTATTTCATGTTAGAACTTAAAAAAAAATCTTTTTAATTATCATATAATTATATTACGGTCATGATAGACCTTTTTGAAATCCTTATAATAAGCCCTTTAATTTGACACCCATATTGCAGTATTCTAAAAAAAAATTACTTTTTTTATACTACGTATAAATAGCACCGTATAGCCGCCATGTTGTTTTTTTATAACGCCACCTTCTTAAGAACACTCGGGCTGACAAAACAAATCTAACGATATCTTAATCATAGAAATCCGTTCAGCCGTTTGAAAGATATGAGGTAATAAAGAATATTACATACAAACAAACATATACTTACAAACATACAAACTTACTTAAATAAGATACTTTACATACAAGATAAGCGCGAAAAACATAACCCTCTTGCAGTAGGGTAATAATACTAACCGTGATACTTTTTCTTTGGCTGTTGCGGGTGTTGTATCTAATACTTTGTTTTACAACAACAAGTTGCTAAGAATTAAAGAAAAAAATATCACGATCGTTTTAACATGTAATAATTCGTATTCACTTCTCAAGCTTACGCGCTCACTAGACATTTGGTGAAAACACTTTTAACGGATACTATCGCGGTTTTATTGCAAAGGTGCCCAAACGTTGGGAAAATCAAAAATCAAACCAAATAACAACTAATAACCAAAGTACTTTCAATATAACCGCGCTAGTATCCGTTAAAAGTGTTTTATTTCATGTAATAATTCGGTACCTACCTACTATAAAAGTACCCACTTAAATATTTTCATTAATTCCTCGCGAGTTGTTTGATTATTTTTAAGTACAGCTATAAAATTAAAGGAGTACCTACCTACCTACAGTGTAATTTCACGGTCAATATCAAGGTAATGGAAATTGATAAAAATAATAACATTATCAATGTACCTACCTACTTGCAATAATAATAATAGTACATTACAGACGAGCACGGAAAGTTAGCATTTACAATGTCGAGAATGGTTTGAAGCCCGAGCACAGAATACATAATAGTACAAGGCCCGAGCCGTTAGGTGAGGCAATGTAAATTATCTACCGCACAAGGCTTGACAGTGCTTTTCTAAAGAAATGCGAGGATATAAAATTTTCTTAGTAAAAAAATTTTTTTAGCCTGGTTCGTGTGACCATGTGAATGTGAAACGACCAGTCATGCAACCATAGTTTTTTTAAATATAATGAATTCTACTGTTTTGAATTTGGAAATGTGCCGGAAGTAGGAAGTATGCGAGAAGTATTGAAATTCATTTCCGCACTGCGTTTCAGAACGTGATGATGATGAACCAGACCACCACCACCTAAATGTGGAACCCCCTGCAATCTTTTTTCTAATGATAATTCATAATATTTCAGAGCATATTAAGTGAGAAATAGTAGATTGTTATACAAGGGTCCAAAGGAACCCATACGAGTTTTTTAGACGCCCGAGCTTAGCGAAGGCGGGCGGCCATATAGGTAGTTCAAGTATGGAATGGATGACATTCGCCCATGTTAAATACTCTACTTTTTATTTCAAATATAAGGAATGAATAAGGATGAAAAATTTAAAAATTAAATATGTTTGAAATTTTTAATTTCGGCACCTCTCACATAGGTAGTACCTATCCTACTAAATTATCACAACTATGATGATGTAGTATGTCGCCGTGTGTTAAAAAATATAAAAAAAATATTGATGCCGTCTCAATAAAAATTGAAGATGCCGAATTTATTTATCATTGTTGACTTCATTGTGTTGCAACTATATAGGTAATTATACCTACTTGTCCATCAGCCATTTTTGATGTCCCCACAGTTTAATAATGTACTCTATGGTCCCCACTGCTGGGGCACAGGCCTACCTTATGGGTGGTAAGGAGGATGGGCCATAACCCACCACGCGGGCCCAATGCGGATTGGTGGGCCAGGCGCTAAACTAATGCGCCACCGAGCTCCACCTACTTACCCTTACCTACTTAGTTGTCTCGAATTCACTAAATTTTACACGAAAAATTACTTAAGGCGGTTGTATGACCGAAAGTGGCGCCCTCAGAGGTTTTTATTTAATAAGTTGTTAATAGAAAAAGATTTTAATAATGTTTATCGTGGAGATTTTTTAGAAGGTATCACTACATGCCCTCATAGTCATTCGTAGAAGTAGATAGCAAATGTGTCAAAAACGGCCACTTTTAGCAGTTTTGCTATCTACTTCTAGCAATGACTACGAGGGAATGTAACGATACCGTCTAAAAATACTAGACTGTGGGCCCTAAAATCTCCTCGATATTTTTTTTTTAAATTGTGTATTAGAATTATAATATTAAATATAATTCACCGCGGCGCCACTTTCGCTCAGGGTACCTTAACGTTTGTTACATACCTAGTTTGAATTTAAAAATGCCTAAGCAGGGTTTACGTCAAGTTCGTTGGTTTATGTAAGAGCACAAGGAACGAGAGAAACTTTAAATTATACCTATTGGCACAGAATAACTAGTCTATTGGCGTCAGTCGTAAGTTCTAGAAATTTCAACCACAACGATAAACTGCAATTTTCCATTTCATCAGTATTGTAAATAACTTTAAACGGAATAAGCTATACTTATTCAAAATAATTATGATCTTCGGATTTAACAGGAAATTTAAATTGCAAAGTAGCAAAAACAGCTAAAATGGTAGATGAGTATCATTGACAAACATTAGCTATGCGTGTTTCGCCGCAAACGATGTGAGTTCAATGTCACGGACGTTTTATAAAGTGACCTCGTACCTGCATGTTGCCAAGCCCACCTTGTGCTACAGGGTAACACAATAGTAACTAATCAACCTATACGGGTTACCGGTTACCATACGTATTCCCGGAATACAACCTATTTTAACCCCCACCATGACTAATGATTATTTTAATCCTAAAAAACTATTTTCTAAAAATCGCATGTCTCGAAATTAAACTGCCTCGTAACTTTCGGCTATACATTATGGGGGTTAAAGTTGTATTTTACGCACTACTTGCGAACAAACTCGAACTACTTTGATTTGGTTTTGACTGGTATGGAAACCAACTAAGAACCTCAAAGATAGTGCCAATCGTGGCAATTTAATTAGAGGGTATCAGAGTTTCTTCACGACTGCCCAAAGAAAGGATTGTAATTAAAGTCCTACAAAGTTGGAAATATAAAAAAAAAACTTAGATAATCCGCCTCGAGATCATTTTATTAATTTAATTAATACAAATTCAATAATCAATGATATTATGTAAAAGGCTACTGGGCTACGACAGGCTTTTACGCATCTATGGCTATAAGAATGAGCTAATAGGATGTCATATTGTTAAACTCTATAAATTAAATAACGACTTTTAAATAATAATTACTCGTAGCATAAGCTATCTCATTTTTTGCTACCGTTGAGTTGATGATTAGGTACTTTATTACTATACCTACACTCAGAAACATAATAATATGAACATTTGGGTGTTTTTTTGCGAAAAATTACAGAATGCAATCACAAGTAGTCTCTGTTAGATACAGAGCCAGACATTCTATTTTTATTTTTCTAAAATCTTTCAAAACGACATTGCCTATGTCTAAAATACTTATGTTAAAGGTTAAAAATAATATCGATTCACATAACTACATCGATAACACGGGGCGGTACATTCCGATATAGCCCACATTCTTACGGTAAAATTTAATAAACCCAGTTTTCGCTCGCAACGAGATAAAAATCCAATAAAATCACGTTCAATTGACTTGCACGGGAAATTCTTTATCGTCGACTTGCAGCTTGCTTATTTGATAACACGCCCGCTACTTCACTCAACATGCCAATGTTGACATAATTCACATGCCCGACTGATCAAAGAATCGATCGATTTACCCAAACAAAACAACGCTCATCGTATTGTCAGTTGTCAAATTAGTTAAATAGCTACGCTATACTTGCGGTCAGAATTTGTTTAAGAAACACTTTACGGACTTAATTTGGTTCGTTTAATTCGTTTGTTAGTACATATTTTCACTTTAGAGTTTAGTGTATTTACTTACTTAGGCAGCGTACAAATTAATATCTTCGTTAAAATTGTAATTTCAACAACATTAAACAAGAACCGGGTAACCCATACGTGACACACATGATTAAGAAAACCATTACACTATTAGTTCATTAATTGTTTAAGTTCATACGCCAACTGCTGTTGGTGTTATCATAACATAAGCTATGTTAAGCAGTACCTAACTAGGTGTATTTACATTACTTCTGTAGTTTAAATGTAACTCTTTTACGAATTATTAAAACGTTTAACCGCAAAAGTATTTAGGTAATAAAAGTTCACTCTAAATATGGCACCTCGACGTTTTTGCATCTTAGTAAAATTTGTAGAACAAAAAAATATTGTAGTTTTTTAATCCGAACAACTCAAACTTATAAATTAGTAGATACCATCCCAACTATTTTAATGTCACCTGTTCGCATCGTACGACCACAACTATTAAAATGTAGCGATTTTTGAATATGAATTACATTAGTGTGGAATCAAATCGAAGGTCAAATAGCATAAATGACGACTTAACCTATATAGAAGTATATCTACCTCGTCAGAAAATTTGTGTTAGGGAAACACAATCGCTATGATTTAAAGGGAGGTACTGGATCGGGATTAGGCAAGCTAGGTATATGCTCACTAACTATCACGTGAGGTTCGATGAACGAGAGCTTTATGGTAATTAAGGACAAAATAAGATATCGTGGAAATTACCCTTATCAAGAGAGGAATCTACAGAGAAGTATAGGACAAGTATTAAAAAATCTTTAAAAGGGTTAAAATATAAAATACTACCCCCAATCAGCGAGTTCGTTGATCCTTATTTACGTAATTATGTAATGTTGAATTTGTGAAGTTAAAAATAGCCTTGACCACACAACTGCACAGAGTAGGTACCTACCGGGGTATTGAACCGGTAATATAAATATCGGTATAATAATACATATACCTATACACTTGCATCACAACGGGTTCCACTCAATCGTAACAGATTGGCAACTTTTAGCACATTCATTTACAGTTATTTTTGAATCAAAAAGCTCAGTTCAATTGATAAGAAAAAATTGTAAAAATATATACCATAATCAACGACCTATAAAACATAGTTTCGAGATATAATTTCAATAACGTAGCCTACAATTTATAAGTAGTTTCAGGTTAAAATCCAACAACTGATTCAAAGTAGGTAGGTCACAGAATATCTTAGATACCTAATACATTTTCACATGGCAATGAAAAATAAAACGTGAGATTAGAAATTCTAGATGAAGACAAATTATTATGACCTCGATCGGACCTAATAAAGAAGCTTGCTTATTCTGACTACCTATACCTAATCAAACAATGTGTCGAAGTGGATAAAAGCACAGAATACAAGTATAAAAGTCGGGATAAGTAGGTACTACGTACTTGGAAATCATCGAATTCACGAAAAGACACTAGGGTCCGTATTTATGAACCGCTCTCAACGTTGAGAGCTATCTTGAGATCATTCTTGAGTTGAGATGCTGTTCGTATAAGATTATAAGAACAGCATCTCAAGTATGATCTCAAGATATATAGCTCTCAACTTTGAGAGCGCTTTATAAATACGGGTCTTAATGATTTCCAAGGAGGTATATGAAGAATATATATCTCTCGTCGAATCCAACTCGGGTGGGCAGCATTCGGGAAGCTTCGAAAAATCTTCGCGTCCGACTTACCTCAGTGTCTCAAGACGAAAGTCTATGAACAGTGTGTGCTGCCAGTGATGACTAACGGCAGTGAAACGTGGTCGCTAACTATGGGTCTCATAAGGAGGCTCAAGGTCACCCAGCGTGCAATGGAGAGAGCCATGCTCGGCGTTTCCCTGCGTGATCGAATCAGAAACGAAGAGATCCGCAGGAGAACTAAAGTAACCGACATCGCTCGAAGGATTGCTCAGCTGAAGTGGCAATGGGCGGGACACATAGCGAGAAGAACCGATGGCCGTTGGGGCGGAAAGGTTCTGGAATGGCGACCGCGCACCGGACGGCGCTCCGTGGGTAGGCCCCCGACAAGGTGGACCGACGATCTGGTGAAGGTCGCGGGAAGCCGCTGGATGCGGGCAGCGCAGGACCGATCGTCGTGGAGATCCTTAGGGGAGGCCTACACCCAGCAGTGGGTGTCGTGCGGCTGATATGTTGATGATGATGATGATGATATGAAGAACTCATATACACTGATTCCTCTGGATCGTCAACGTATAGGAGACAATAATACTCACAAAGGTAGGTACAAAAAATGCGATGTACTCAAAGCAGAATTTAGTAGTTTCCCAGTGTTTTTCCATGCAACAGAATTCAAAAACTACTTTTACCATGAATCCTGGAGATAGTAATTTTGTGCCAGATTGTAAGAGATGTTACACTACTTTCACATTTTTAATAGTGGAATTACCAGTAAATATTAATTAATATTCTAGCTATTGGTATTCGCCGTAGCTCAAGTAAACACGATGAGGCTCAAACCGACAAAGGATAACTCAAATACCAGTCAGACAGCACAAAAAACTGCCCAAACTGTTTATCTACTCCTAATAATGATGTCAGACGTCACTTGTAAGGCGATATTTTATGAATTCAACATTAAAATTATGAGAACAAAAAATCATTCCGGTTTTAATCTATGTCCTCTACTAACTAAATATAAGTAAAAGTAGTAAAGATAAATTAATAATCATTTTATATTACTCATAGAGATACACCTACCCGTATGTATTTATAAGTAAGTAGGGCTAACGCAGAAGTTTCGATTAAGTACTTACTTTCTAAAAAGTAATCCAAAATTCGAAACTTGAAGAACACCCTAACCTAAGATCGAGAACTCCGATAAGATAAGATAATGATTTATTTGCTGTTTAACATGGTATAAAAGATGTTACATACATTAAATTAGGACAACATGTTAAAATACTAAATAATATACTAGAAAAAATACGACTCGCACCAGATCAATACTCAGACGGGAATAGTATAAAAATCTCAAATTTAAAAACAACATGTTAAGCTAACTTATAGTAGCATGCAAAATTATTAAAATCATATAAGATTTCCAGTAAAATATTAATTAAATTACCATTATTGAATTACATTATTTAATTGAACCCTAAAATTATTATTATCATTATTATTACAAAATTAGATCATGTCAAAAAATGTCTTAATACTATAAAAGTTTTTATCATTCAACCATTTAAATAATTGTTTTTTAAATAATTTTTCATGTAAATTTTTAATGTCAGAAGGTATTTTATTAAATATACGTACGCACATAGTCACTTTTTACTACAGTTTTTACTATATTTCGCAGATTTCGGCACAACTTTCACAATGAGTCTATGAGGGTTTCTCTTTAGCCTAGAATTAGATTGACTAGCTGTTTTAAATAAGGACTTATATTTTTTTACAAAACAACATATTTCGTAAATGTACAACGATGGTTGTGGTAGTAAACCCAGCTCCCTGAATAAAGGTTCATCATCGGTTATAAATCGGGGGCGATATTCAATTTAAAATTGTATTGTGGATGTTTTGATTGATTAAATTGTATGAAATTCGATTTGTCAAGATTAATTTTTAAGTTATTTAGTTCTAGCCATTTTATAATGTTGTCAACTGTATTATTTATTTCTATTTCATGATTATTAATTGAATTTTTATCTTATGTCACAATAATAGAGATGTCATCGGCGAATAGATTGCATTTGTGTCTAGTTTCTGGAATGTCATTTAAGTACAAAATAAATAAAATTGGCCCTAGCACGCTGCCTTGAGGAACGCCGACAACATTTTCCCTGTAGTTGGAAGAATATGAATTTACTTCATTATTTTTTAATGCGTTGTTAGCAACACATTGCTTCCGGCCAGTTAAGTAAGACGATATCCAGTTCTTCAATGGGCCTCTAATGCCAATACGCTCTAATTTATTAATTAAAAGATCGTGTGGAACAAAATCAAAGGCTTTTGTGAGATCAAAGAAAAGTCCAGTTGTGTAAACATTGTTGTTGATACTTGCCAGAATGTGACTTAAAAGCGTAAAGATTGCAAGTACAGTCGATTTCTGTTTTTGAAATTCAAACTGTGCCTCCGTTATAATATTGTATTTACGGCAGAATTCTATAAGCCTGTCAAGCATACACTTCTCCAATATTTTTGACATAACGGATATAATAGTAAAAATTGGACGAAAATTGTCGATTTCATCTCTTCTGCCTTTTTTATGCAATGGTTTTATAATGGATAGTTTTAAAACTTCTGGAAAAGTACCCGAAGCAAATGATAAGTTAACTAGGTAAGTCAGAACAGTAATTAACTCATTAGTACTAGCTTTAATAATCCTAGTGATTAATCCATCAAAACCCTCCGAATTTGTGTTTTTTAAGGACCTGATGACAAACCTAACTTCGTCTTCTGTCATTGGCAGTAAGAACATAGAGTTAGACATATTGATGGATCCAAGATGGTTAGAAGCTCGTGCTTGTGCTTTTGAATTGTTTGATGTTGCCGTGTTTGTTAATACAATGAAGTAATTATTGAAAGCAGTCGCTATGTCTTGAGGATAGGATCAGATATGTACTCATCTTTTATCCTTAATTCCGCAGCTCCGGTATCCAACTTTTTAATACCAATTTCGTTGTTAATTAAAGACCATGTTGCTCTACATTTGTTTTGACTTCTGTCTATAAATTTCATGTTAGAATTGCTTTTCGCTCTTTGTATGCACTTTTTTAATAGCTGAGAGTAATTTACGTACCTATTTCTATATGAATTACTTTTGTTTTTGTAGTATAAGCATCGCAAAGACCGTTTGGTTTTACAACTTATTCTGAGGCCTTTGCTTATCCAATGCTGGTTATTGCCCAGATTATTGGATACTTTAACTTTTATAAGTGGAAAACAAAGAGAGTAGAACATGCACACAAGTTCGTGAAAGTTACCATATGCTTTGTTCAAGTCATTTTCTATATATACACTGGACCATGACATACTAGAGAGGCAAGCTTTGAATTTTCTTATGTTGTCCGGACAATAGTCTCTCTTAAAGATATAATAAGATTTTAGTTCTGAGCTTTTTTGTTTAACCGGGAATGCCAACATTTGAGCAGTGTCATGATCGGATAATATATAGAGGTAATACGTCTGCCACTGCGTGCTGTATGTTGCTCAATATATGGTCAATGCAAGATTTTTTTCTGGTAGGATCATTAATATGAATTTGCAAGTTGTAGTTAAGACAAATGTCTTGAAGATGGTCATTGATTCTCACTGTTTTCAATGTGTCAATATTAAGATCACCCGTGATAATAATATTGGTATTACCTCTGTATTTCTTAGAAATTTCATATAGATATTGCTCCAGTTTTTTTAAGAAAATATTGTTATCTGATGTGGGTGTTCGATATACACAGATAATCAGCAAATAATGTAATGGTATTTCGATTCCACATGCTTCAAAGGTATTTTGAGATACGTGACTTTTGATATTGCTCAGTTCGTTGAAAACTATGCCTTGTTTTACCAATATACAAGAGCCCCCTCTTCTTTTTTCCCTACAATAGACTGTAGCAAGTTCATAGTCATTAAGTCTGAGAAATCTTTCATTTTCTGCTCGCAAGAACGTTTCTGTGAAACGTAAAACGTCTGGCGTAATACCTTTCTTATAAAGCTCCAATAATGTCACTTCTAATATTTCACATTTTAATAATATGCTTGCAATGTTTTGGTGCATTACCCGAAACAGTAATAAGGAATCGTTATTCTCGAAACAACTGCGGCTTTTTTTGAACTGGATAATAGTCCAATAATGTACGCTTTATCGGAGCGGGGCTTTTCGCACAAGAAACACCGGTGCCACACCCAGACTGTGCCTTTGCAAAATAGTACGGAATAATCCCCTTAGGGTATTTTGAGATAGACGTATTAGAAGCTACTGATAACCTGTTTGATTTACCACGCACTACCAAGTTCTTTAACGATTTAGCATTCAGATATTTAGCATCATAATCGACAGAATCAATGACGTAATTAATTGACCTACACATATCAAACAAATTGCTGTTCATACATTCAACAAAATGACAATTTTTATAATCTTTACAAATGTTCTTTATGGTCTTATTTAACTCACTTACATTTAAATACATATTTTTTTGTTGATTAAGAACTATTACACTATTATTACTAAATTGGTTTAGAAGTTTACGTATGTGTGAAGACAATATACCAATGTCATAATCATTTTCACCTAAACAAAAAAATATTTTGTCATTTGGTTGTAAATGGAGATCTCCACATTGTTTTATTACATCTGCAGTAAGTGCGTGTGGGTATGTTAGTGACATAATAGAATAATTCTCATACATAGTGTTCTTTCTTGATAACGTAAGGGCTGATGATAGGCCAACACATTGCTGAGTTCCAAATATAAATATTTGGTTCGGACATTTAATTTCCTTTTGGGTAACTAATGTGTTGCGAGAAGGCGGCAGGATAGTATTATTATCCTCGTATAACTTTAGTTTTTGTTGATAATCGTTGATTTGTTTCTCTAACACTGAGATCTCATTGCATGTTTGTTTTAACTGTTTCTCCATTTCAACTACTTTCCGGAGCAGGGAACCTCTATCACTCAATCGTTCTTCCGTAACCTTGGTATTATAATGTAACTGATGCAAAGAGGCTTAGCTACCAGACGGCTGCAATGAACTCATATTTTTCTTTTTGCTACTGCTGTACACTGCTTTGTCCCTCAGAGGCGATTGACATAAAGTTTTTAACATATTGTTTTCGTTAGTTAACTTCGTATTATGTTTTCGTCATTATCTTCTAGGATAGTATTTTCAAGTTCATTTTGTAAGCTAGCTAGTTCCAACTGCAATTTTTCAATTTTTTCTTTCATATCATGTACTTGAGTAGTTTCAGTAAATGTATAATCTACACTTCTTGACAACTTTTCATTTGATGTGTCCTGAAACTCTTCGGGTGATTGCGTAACAGTAAGTACATGCGAGTCATGTGAATATAAGCTGTCTATGCTTGGCTGTTTAGAAATAGGCGTGCAAATTTGCTTTTGTACTCGTATATTATCTACGACGACGTATTGTTGATGTAATAGGGTACGTATATAACAATGTTAAATGTTATAGTTACGTATGGATGGTATATTATTTGTCAGGAATGTAAAACTTCGGTAATATTCCAATGATAATTAACATCATCGATTCCTTCACTAGTTTAACTAAAAAAAAAAGGTACAGGCGAGTTCAGTAAAATGTTGGCACTTTTGACAGGATGTGGACTTTTATTACAAAAAATTGTTTAAAAAAAAACAAAAAACCGACTTCAAAGAACTGGAGTACTTATAGATTCCTTTTTTTATTTTAAAAGCCCCACCCGACTTCAATAGGCGTATTTTTATTATTACGAATATTATTTCTTGCTTTTTAGAGGTAGGTTTTTTGAAGTCGGTTTTTTGTTTTTTTTAAACATTTTTTTTATTTTTAGTGTAGGTACCTTGTAGGTAAGGTATGGTAAGAAAATGGCGGAGAAACATAGTACATACATACCTACGGGTCAAACTGAGAACCTCCTTTTTTATGTCGGTTAAAGAACTACACTTCAGATATCCCTCTTCCAACAAAAAATAATTATCTTATTCAGTTCATAAACAAAGAAGTAATACGACCATTATCATCGAGGTAATTCACGCAAAATCATACTATTTTCGTGCTTTTTTCAAAATTACTTGAAAAGTACTGAACCGATTTACAAATTTAAAAAATTGTTTAAAAAAAAACAAAAATCCGACTTCAAAAAACCTACCTCTAAAAAGCAAGAAATAATATTCGTAATAATAAAAATACGTCTATTGAAGTCGGGTGGGGCTGGAGTACAAATTCCTTTTTTTTTATTCTAAAAGCCCCACCCGACTTCAATAGACGTATTTTTATTATTACGAATATTATTTCTTGCTTTTTAGAGGTAGGTTTTTTGAAGTCGGTTTTTTGTTTTTTTTAAACAATTTTTTATTTTTTTATATTTAGTGTAGGTACCTTGTAGGTAAGGTATATTATATATGTAGAAAAATCGGCTCAGCCAAACGTTAGATAATCGCGGAGAAACATACTTAAATACGGGTCAAACTGAGAACCTCCTTTTTTAAGTCGGTTAAAAAACTACACTTAAGATATCCCTCTTCCAACAAAAAAAATATTCTTATTCAGTTCATAAACAAAGAAGTAATACGACCAATCATCGAGGTAATTCACACAAAATCATACTATTTTCGTGCTTTTTTCAAAATTACTTGAAAAGTACTGAACCGATTTCCAAATTTTAAAAAATGGGACCAACTTGGAAGTGTACCTAATGTAATAACGTTTGAATCATTTCAATCGGTCCAGCCGTCTTCGAGTAATCGGTGGACATACACAAAAAAAAATATACAGACGAACATAGAACCTCCTCCTTTTTTGGAAGTCGGTTAAAAAATGGGACCTACTTGTGAGCGGGAAGCTACTTGTGAGCCTTCAGTCCCCCGTGACCACGGCAGCTGCAAAGGTGCCGAAACGTCGGGAAAATCAAAAATCAAACCAAATACCAACTAATTACCAAAGTACTTTCAATAAAACCGCGCTAGTATCCGTTAAAAGTGTTTTATTTCATGTCTAGTGAGCGCGTAAGCTTGAGAAGTGAATAATGTAATAACGTTTGAATTATTTCAATCGGTCTAGCCGGACATACACAAAAACAAAGAAAAACAAATATACAGACGAACAGAGAACCTCCTCCTTTTTTGGAAGTCGGTTAAAGAAAGGCATAAAGATCCATGAACTGTCAAAGGTGCGTACATAATTAAACTCGACTGTACATAGATACTTGAGCAAAAAGTATTAAATTGTTGTCACCCTAATGAAAGAGAAGCAAAAGATTTGACGAGATTTTAAGGACATTTTTTCATTACCTATTGCCTTTATGACGATAGAGAGCACCATGAGTTGTCATAGTTAATTTTGAATATTGATGTTACATTGACAAGTATGTATACCTATGCCTTCTAAAGTAGGTATAGGTATCCCTTCTAGGTATCGTTACACATCGACGATACGACTCAGGAAAACTAAAATAAACATGTTTTTATACTATTGCTATTTTCTTTCCCCATCTCAACCTATGGAAACTCCACCACTCAATATGTTTAAAACAAGTGGAAAAAGTGAGGAAATCGGGAAAATTATATCCATCAACAAGTAAGTACCTATATAATTAAAGAAAGTCTTTATTATTGAAGAAGTCTTTGGTCTCGATATTATACAACATTCAACTTCAAAAGGGAGACCTTAATTAGTGGTAAGTGTAAACAGCTCAGTGAATGCAAGCATCGCTTGACTGTCACAGTGTGGCGTAACTGCAGTTGACACTTTCACTCCATGCCTACCATGGCAGTGATCTAGCAAGGTCAACGATTGATATTCTATGACAAGGGAAGCAAAAGATTCCCTCGTCAATATATTTTCAAGCGGTTCCAAATATACACCAATTCATTAACACGTACGAGATCACACAAGACTGTTGCTTGACACGTTTCAAATAGACCGTTTACTAAAAAACTATTATAGTCTGTAGAAGTGCAAATCAATTTCGATATGCAACACCTAGTTTAGTTTGGTAAAGGGAAAATTAACTTTAGAATTATTTTCCGATGGAGTATTTTCCCTGCAGCATGATTCTCAACCGTAGGAAAATACAGAACGTCTTTTGTCCTTTTACTTTTCCTTTTTTTGCAGCAAAGTTTTTAATCTGTAATTAGAAATTATGGTTATATCTCCTACCTATCCATTAACAATAATGATGCCAATACATGGATTTGGACGATAAAAATAGGCACAGCCAAAATGGAAGCGAAATTAGCTCTCTTATAGCTCTCTTAATTAGCTTAAATGTAAGGATTTTTTCTTATGATTAGCTTTTATTACAATCAATGAAAAAAGATCTGGAAGGAATAAAACTATAAGACTATAAATAAGAGTTACATCATATTATGATGTAGAAGTTCTCACAACAATCTATATAATCGACAGTTTTTTCTCATAGGAACTGGATTTGTTTTCGGCATTTCCAAGCACTTTCCCACAAACATTAATTGAATTGAATGTTTTGAAGAGCATATGGTAACTTCGGAGGATGATCAGAGAAAGTTCACACGGCGATTGTGTTTATAAGTGACGACTAAGAACATAACTATTGAGACGATGGATACTATTATTACAAACTTTTATTTAGTCTCACCAGTCCGGTAGTTTGTTTGTGTGTCTGTCTGTCAATCATCAATTATATCAAATTTTGCAAGTTAAATTTGACCCACTTCCCGGTTTCAGATTGAGCTGAAATTTTGTATGCATATGTAAATTAGAAGACAATGCAATATTGTTATAACATGGAGCTGATGTGATTTTCATTAAAAACTAATAAAAGCTGTTTTTTAGCTTTTCTTCGTTTATTTTTTATCTGGTAGGTAGGTACTCGTATATCAATCAATCGCTGAATTTAACTTGCGTCAATGATAGCTTGATGTGCATTAACTATATTTTTTATTATGATTCATAAAGTAGCTAATTGTAAAATTTAATACCATGCTATTTAATACTCATTAGACAGCAATATAATAATTATGAACTTGTTAAAATTCTTAATAAGAAACTCTAAAGGTTCGCGCGTATTATATGACGGGTCGGGTCGCAGCGCAAAAATCCGCTCAAATCGCTCGTACGTACCAGTACGTACCTATGTATTTTATATGAACTATCGCACACTATGCCGCATGCCGGGGCGCAGCGGGCCGCTTATCCGCAATAGTCCATATAAAAAAATGCGCTGCGACTGCGCCCCGACCCGCTGCGTGTGCGCGTTTCTCTTTCCCTCTGTTTGTCTATCTTTCAAGACCCTTTGTCAATTCAATCGAAATATAAGACTAGGCCTAACTATTTTAAGTCAAAATTAAAATATCTTTTAGGTTAAACACCCAACTTTTTCAAGGTATGAATCCACTCAACTGAATGTAGGTACATACTTACTTTAATCATTATTCCGGAATCAATCGATAAAGATTTTTTTTTTCCAAAATAAAGTTTAACTTTAGTAATAAATCGGTGTATCACCACTTTTTTAATTAGGTATACGACATTCACACAATTAAATAAATTCGTAGACGTAAAAGATTTATAAACAGTGTACCTATATTTATACAAATAGTGACGACGGTAGTCCCACATTGTTTTATATTTTTACCTTTTGCTACGAGGTTAGTAATCGGACTTTTTACATTAAGTAGATGAAACGAATAAGTCGATTTGATAAAATCAATTTCAAAAACTATTGACATCATCTAAACTTTTATTTTTATTATATTATGACCATTATAAGTATAAAAAGTCCTAAGAAAACTAATTTTAAAATAAGCACCTACTTATATCAAAATAAATTTTGTAATTTGTTTTCAGAAAAAAAAACTTATTTACTGTAAACTCTTTAAATAATTAAAGTTACTTATTGCAACTACATAAAAAACAATATCGACTCACCAAAAAATTTTATAACCACTATCGCCATGTTGTCTATTTTTCAAAGTATGTTTTATTTAATTTTATTTCTTATAAAACAATTACTAATACACTGTCACTGCATCGCGTGCGGCGTTTAAGCGTGCGCTGTTCAACATTTGCGTGTGCGGATCACTCACTCGCGAGCGTGTGGACTACTGCGGCCGTCGCGCGTCGCAGCCTGCGCCCGCGTCGCACATCCAGTCTTCGAAGTAACGGACGTCAATTCGTCAACATTCGCCGCTAAAACTCCATGGGGATTTATCGCCCCACTTCCGCCTCGTCGAAAAATGGAAAACAATCGTAACTGTCAACAAGGCATCGATTTTCCCGTACTCGTTACAATGGACATATTTTTATGCAGACTACCGTGTTTGAAGAAGCATAAATAAACCCGATTATCTTTTGTAGCTTCTTCGATCGATGCGATACACATCCATCTATGTTGTGCTTATGCAACAGTTGGGTTTGCTCTTTGAAAAATATTAACAATATGTTTACTTCTTTACAGTGTGTTTGCAGTGATTTCAGTAACCCTGTTCAACTAGGTAATTTTCTTAGCTGATAAATGACAAAGATAAAGTATGGATCAATTGTGATGTACCTATCAGGTTTATCTTACAAATTAGACTGCGACTGCGAGAGGTTACAGATAGTAATTTGTGTATACTTTGTGTGATACCACGTGATAGGTACTGTTTGGTAGACTTAAAGCCGAATATGGTACACAGAGTACTACGCATGAAACCCCGGAAAATTAATGTAAACCCTAAAAACCACCACATTATCGTTACCGTGTCAACAGAGCAATAAGCCGCGACTAAAGATTGACTGCTGTTAGCAGTGTTCATACTCATTTACAGCATGAGCATGCCTCCGTCACGTCACGCAACATCAAAGCTATGATCGAAATTCACCGATTTTGCAGTCCCCGCAAGAGTCGGAGCATTAAAAATAAACCAATTTACAAACAACAAAATCAAATCAAATGCAAAATCTTATTATTTTTCTAAGTATTTAGATAGGTAGGTACCTATTTATTTTTACGATTGTGACACGAGGCGAAGACTGCCTCGACGCGGTCGAAATTATTATTTAATTTACTCAAATCCAACGAATGCACTTCTCGTCTGCTTCCGCATCTTTCAATACCTTTACCATGACGATCAGTCAATAATCATTGAAGCTACATTACTTTTATATACTTACGGAAATACTCGTTTTTCTACAATTCCAAATCTAACGGGACCACCTACAAAGCCTAGAGGTCACAATTATTAACCGATTTTAAAAAAAACGCTATTTTGTAGCTAAACTAATACCCTAGGACCTATTTTTTTTTCTTAAGACGTTTTTTTTTCGAAATTTTTACCAATCACCCCTCAAAACCCGAATTTTTCGTTTTTTTTTTCGAAATTCCAAAAAAGTTACCAGTCTATTTTCAAAATTCAAACGTCCACACGTGTCTCGATAAATTCCTCAACTTTTGGTACTATTCCCATCTCGATCTTCCCAAAATCCTCGGAGCTATGGCCAAAAATACGTCTCAGGCGATTTGCATCTGATAACCATTTTCAATGGTTAAAAAAATCGTTTTATGGTAAACTGCATAGTGGCAACCTTGATCCAAAATTAATAATAATAAAAACACTTTATTGCACACTAAGACAGGAAATATTACAAAGACAAACAACAAACAGAGAAAGTACACAAAAGGCGGCCTTATTGCTAAATAGCATTTTCTCCCAGTCTAATTAAAATTGTGTTTTGCTTTTGATACAATATTTGAGTCTAGGGCTGTTATTTTGCATTATTCCATACATCTCGAGCTCGAGGAGCTCGGTGGCGGCGCAGTGGTTTAGCGCCTGGCCCAGCGATTGCGGAAGTTATGCAACGTTCGCAAGAGTCGGTCATGGGATGGGTGACCAAAAATTTATTATCTCGCGCTCCTCCGTGCTTCGGAAGCCACGTTAAGCCGTTGGTCCCGGCTGCATTTGCAGTCGTTAACACCCACCAATCCGCATTGGGCCCGCGTGGTGGGTTATGGCCCATCCTCCTTACCACCCATAAGGAAGGCCTGTGCCCCAGCAGTGGGGACATCAAAAATGGCTGATGGACATGGACATACAAATAAAAGAGCAAAATTTCTCAGCCATGTGGCGATGTTCAGCGGGGTTGTATGCGTACCCTATAGATCTACCATATTCGGCTTAGGCCGAATATGGTAGATCTATAGGAAAAAAATATTTAAAAAAATATTTAAATAGCTTGCGTAAGAATATTAAATATTGATTTTTGAATTATTTTCTTAAAATAAATATAAGTACAAAATAAATAAATAAAAATACAAAACACATTTTTATTGACATGCTACGAATTAGAAAAGTTTTAAAGAAATCGTAGGATTAATCGTAATTGATTATTGCAAGTTTTAGTAGGTACCGCAAAGGTAACTATGATTTCAATAATATAATAATAATAATATCTTTTATTATGATCTTTCTCTTAAAATCCCGGATGCGTGTAAGGTAGGTATACCTTACCTACCTTACTCATCGAAGTTTGAATTTCTACAGCTTTTCGGAATAGTTTCTGGTAATGGTGCGGAGCAAAACAAAGACTTCTACGTGGGGCACTCTGAAAGTTTTGCGCAACTCATATTTACTTAATCTAAACTTATAAATTTATTATTATTTTTAACATAGCATCATTATTTGATGTGTCGATAAAACATTATATCACGCGATATTTACACCCAACTGTCAAAATCCATTGTCTTTTGACAGTTAAACGTGATAAAGAGCTATAATCATATTGTTCTACGGTGGTCATGCTAGGGGGCACGTAACATTTGAACTTGATACCGCCTTTATGCGAGTGCGATAGGTCGTGGCTCGGCCACGGTGCCAAAAAAGGCTGTGGTTTTGTCAGTATACTGTACGGGTACGTACTTTATGGTACCCAAAAGGAAAAAACCAGTACCACTGTATTTCACGAGTTACAGCACATTTTTTGTGGCCCGGCTAGAACACACGGGTCCTGGCCCGGCCACGCTTCTATTGTCAATAATAGCTAACTTTGACATTATTTAAATGGGGGTTTACGTTACGTTCGAGTTACGTACCACAAATTAATCGTATTATTTCTTTTAAAAAAGTTAGTTTAATGCTGTCTAAACACAAATTTGCGTGACTTTACTATAGCGCCTGTACATAAACTCGTAAACGTAAAGTTACGTTATTGCTCTCAAATTATCTCAAGGCGCTTAGTCGCCTAAAGTTAAATTTGTGTTAAAACTGCATTTAACTAACTTTTTTTAAAGAAATAATACCTACGTTTTTTAATTTTAAGTCCTATTTTACTTTAGCAATAGCCTGACTTGAAAATAGCGGTCAATAACGTGAAGATTTTAAGTTAGGTACCTACCCCAACCTATGGACCTACTTGGGACAACAAGTTTAAATTTTTTTATAATAATATTTGTGAATAAATGATTATTTTTATTATAAAATCATAACCTATTAACAAGAACTGGAGTCCAGAATAAATATCAGATTCATTGTGATAATATCTATAAGTACCTTTTTTTAGTATTGTATTGCAAAACTGGCTTATGTTCCCCCGTTTGACGGTACCTAGGTACCTACCTATAATAATAATTTTATTTGGGATTGAAAACGTTACTATAATATTAACGTTATTTGACAGTTATTTCCAATAAATAACGTTATTTTCCCATAAAGTAGCGTTATTTAACCGTAAAATATTTTTTTGGTATCGTTATAATTTTTAACGGTATTTCAATCCTTGCTTATGCTTACAATTACTTAGTTACAGTAATTTTATCAAATTTATAAGAATTTGTATCAGCATGACAAAGATAACAGTGTTTAGGACTGGGACTGTTAATCTATTTCGATATCTTAATCCCTGTTACGCACCCAATTAATTAGAAACATTCGTTAATTTAATTGTTTCATATCACCATATTAATTGCCTCCTTTCCTTCTCGTTTCATTCCAAAAACCACCAAAGTGAAGACCATCTGCAAAACGGCAAGTCCTTTTAAAATTAATACCTATGTTATTTGTCCATGGGGAGTTGTTATTTTTATCTTATCTTATCATAGAATAAAACTGAATTGCACAGAAAACTTTTAACCGTTTAGTCAGCATAGTGATAGTAGATAAGGACCAATCTGTGGTGGTGAAGGCAGTGTACTGTGCTGTGTGTGTGTGTGTCTGTGGGTGGACTTTGACATTTGGTAAAATGTCATCCTCCAGCTGATTGATTCGAAATTCGAATTTTCGAAAACAATAATTTATTTTTTGTTTTTTGTTCAGTGTGTTTATTTAAATAAATTAACATAATATTGTTTGACGTGAAATAAATAGGTACATAAATAGTTAAGGTGAACTGAATGTGAAACTGAATTAATAATTATTGCAATGTTTTTTGGTAGACTTGCTCAGCTAACTTTAAGACGCTCCATTCATATTACTTCGAAACTAAACAGCACAATGGTTACCGACGGGAACACAATACTGGCTGAAAGTCTAAAGAAACAAGTAAGTACTTACCTAATTATTAAAAAAAATTGTTATTTAGCCTACTTTGAACAGCATTTTTATGCCAAATCAGTGTTAAACCTTACAAATTAATATTATGCTTATAATATGCTTCGTGCAATTATAACAATGTTCTTTCGTTTTCTTCTAAGTACATAATTTTTTTAATATTTCAGGGTGTGGAATATGTCTTTGGGATTGTTGGAATTCCTGTAATTGAGACCGCACTAGCATTCCAAGCAGCTGGACTGAAATATATTGGAATGAGAAATGAACAAGCCGCATGCTACGCAGCTCAAGCCATTGGCTACTTAACAGGTACATTATAATTTCATTTGGGTAGTATTTAATCAGGTAAGAATCAATTCCCATTTTGGGTATCAAAAATACTGAATGTAGCATACTGAAATACAAAGTGGGCAACGGACTGAGGGTGATCACAAATATTGAAAATTGGTGACTTTAAAATTCAAATTGAGTAACAAGTTATTCAGAACGGGCGACCAAATTTCTATTTGGGCGACAACCTTAGAACACACAAAACACTTAAAATTTGGCATAATATGTTTTATTTAAAAAAAAGCGACTATTTACCTAATCGAGGTGTCAAAAATACCATGTTGTTCAGCTTAAATCATACTTTTCGCAAATTACACCCCTCGCAAAAACATACTTTTCACAACAAGCACCTTTCGCTACAGGCACCTTGTGCAAAACATACTTTTGAGACTTGTGTAAATCTGTTTGTAGGTAAACCAGGAGTATGTTTAGCAGTCTCCGGGCCAGGCCTGCTCCACTGCATCGGTGGGATGGCCAACGCACAAGTCAACTGCTGGCCTCTGCTTGTGATCGCTGGCTCCTGCCCCCAGGACCATGAGGGCATCGGAGGGTTCCAGGAATGGCCTCAGGTATGTTTATTCATTCTTAGAAATTCTGTCCTTCTTTTTCTTTTAATATATATATGAATTTTACTTGCTTGAATTAGGTACTACTACACCTTGTAAGCTAATTTTTTCACAGTAAATTACCTAACCTAAATTTCCATAAATTGTGATGCAGGACATCCAAATAATAGTTAGCATTCTTTCTTATGGAAATATAAGTATCTTGTATGTAAATAACTTAATCTGTTTTGTTAGGTTACTTACTTTACTGTACTTACGTGAAAAAAATTTTAAACATTGTTCATAGTAATTAGATTTTAAAGTCAAAAACGAAATACATAGAAGTACCTAGGTTCCTAAGTACCCACATACAAACAATAGGGATGTTGACTATTTTTTTTATTTTATGTTACATAAATTACCTCTCAAATAAAGAAACATTGGTAAAAGAATTAATTCGCTAGCATGAAAACTGCCCGAGATATCACAGTGTGAAATGCACACAAATGGACTCGATCAAAAACGCTCCATACTAATGGCTTGCACGTTATGACGTCGCGCCGTGCTAGTTTGTATGCAACGCATAGGAAATTTGTTCAGCAGCTATATTAAATATTGTGTTTATCAAAATGGTTTCTTCGACAAATTTGCTATACATTTTACGGACTAATTAAAGGTATCATTTATTTTAATAAATTGTATACTTTTTAAATGGACTTGTCCACCCAACTTTGAAGGGTCATAAAACAAATAATATGCAATATATAAAACCAAGAGGTATACAAGCAACTCTAAAAGTTTAATATGTTTACGATTTTTATTAGTATTTCGTTATTTTATTCATTAGTCAACATCCCTATTTCAAATTATAGTGGCACAAACTGTAAATAAGTAGGTACATAAACTAGATAACAAAATCACTTGAGTACCTATGGGGTTAAACTTTAAGATAAAAATAGATACAAATAATGAGTTTGATAAAAATTATCTAATAACTATGTTTGATAAGGATTAAGGTTACTATCATTATACTTGTTTTGATACTATCTGAAATTTTTGATAAGCTTCGATCAAGAATACCCTAGATGTCCGATCAGAGTTTTAAAAACGGCACCTAGAAACAACACCCCACTTAATACTTAACACCTTTTTGTTTTTTTTTATTTGAGCTGTCAGGAAATCGCCAATGAGGATCAGTAACGATTTTTGTTTAGTGGCTTATCAGAAAGCTTATGCCTGTGACTATTAACTGTGAATAATTTTTACAATATCTCTTAAACCTGAGAAGCTATACGAGCTAAAACGTGAATATGATTTTATATTATATCAATTAAACTATAGATTCAAACCTGATCCTCATTGTCACTTAAGGCAAGGCCAGTTCACGATCTGATGAAAATATTGATTTTTGAACTTCCAATGTGAAGAATTGATGTAGAATTCTGCTTTACAAAAATTACTGTAGACTGAAAAAGAAACAAAGAAACACAATAACCGAACAGAATATTGAAAAATGGCATGGTAACTCTTTAAAAAAATCCTGAACCATAAAAACTTATTTTCAAATCGTAAGATTTCGTAATTTTCAACGACAGTGATATGATTTTTTATGCGAAAAGGATAGCTTTTTTATCGATCTAACACAATAACCGAGTACATTTTTAATAAATGATCCAGTATTTCAGAAATCAATAAAAATGCCTACTAAATTTCGTCAAATTTATGGCTAATTGACGATATTAAAGCTATGCAATATTCAACCTTATTCTAAAGACATAGTGAAAGAGTAAATTTGGTGAACTGCCTCGCCTTAATCGCATGTTATGTTGGTCCAGGTGGACTCGAGCCGGTTGTACTGCAAGTACGTGGCGCGGCCGGCGTCGGCGCGGCTGATCCCGCTGCACGTGGAGCGCGCCGTGCGGCTGGCCGCCGCCGGCCGCCCCGGCGCCGCCTACCTCGACATGCCCGGCACGCTACTTATGGTGAGACACTAACCTATTCTATTTTTTTAACAATTTTGAACTCTAACGGCCGAATACTCGAAGGCTTCTTAGCTAAAATCTTTGGTTGAAGTCTCTTTAACTCATTCATTAAATCCCACGGGGCTAGATTTGGCCTCACAACAATGAAATATCTCACGTCGGTCCCCCTTGTCGGGGGCCTAACCACGGAGCCGAGTCCGGTGCGCGCGAGCCATTCCAGCACCGCCCCACCCCAATGGCCATCGGTTCTTCTCGCTATGTGTCCCGCCCACTAACACTTCAGCTGAGCAATACCGGTTACTTTAGTTCTCTTATACGGATCTCCTCATTTCTGATTCGATCACGTAGGGAAATGCCTAGTATGGCTCTCCATTGCACGCTGGATGACCTTGAGCCTTCTTGTGAGACCCATAGTTAGTATACCAGGGTCATTTTATATTCACCATCCAAATTTTTAGGTGACGACTTTCGCCACAAAATTTTGGTCACAAAGCTGCGTGCCTATTTACTATCGTGCGCTGGCTCGACTGCGACAGCTGCGAGCAGTTAGGCTCATATAAAAGTTTAAGCGCGGAGTGAGACCCCCTGCCTTAACTTACTTTTTACATTTTTTGAGTTCAGTAATATTCTGTAACAAAATTACTAATCTATCTATTATGAAGAATTGAACTCTCTTACTTGTTACCTAGGCCGAAGTAGATGAGGACAAAGTACCAGAGTTGTACTCCGTAGAGCCAGTGAAGCTGGCTCACCCAGATCCAGCATTAGTCTCTCAAGCAGCGGATTTGTTGGCATCAGCTGAGCGCCCCCTCATTATAGTCGGCAAAGGATCTGCGTATGCGCACGCTGAAAACGCCCTCACTCAGCTGGTTCAGAAAACTAAGATACCTTTCCTACCTACACCTATGGGTAAGTACTACAATCGAGGTATTACTCTCCAAAGAGACGGAATTGTCAGTATTTCTGCTGAGCGCCCCCTGTGCACCTATGCACACGCTGAAAATGCCCTTACTCAGCTGGTTCAGAAAACTAAGATACCTTTCCTACCTACACCTATGATGGGTAACTGTGATATTATTTTACTCTTTGACGTATAATGTGACAGTGCAAAGAGCAAAATAAATTCTGCGTGAGGTTTGCGCCAACTGATGATTTATTTTGATGAGTCTTGCCGATCATAGGCCAAACGAAAACGCCCTCAGGCAAATTGAAATTCAACTTTTCAAATTAGTATGTGGTATGGGGAAAAACTAAAAAAACACTTAGATGTAAGTTTTTTTTTGTTAAGACAGACTTGTTTTTTTTCAGGCAAAGGAGTAGTGCCCGACGAGTCCGAGTTCTGCGTATCGACTGCGCGCACGCAGGCGCTGTTGAAGGCCGACGTTATCTTGCTACTGGGCGCGCGCCTTAACTGGATGCTGCACTTTGGACAAACGCCAAGATATGCCCCTGATGTTAAAATTATCCAGGTGGGTTCAAGAACTAGAAACACAGCAAAAAGTTCTGTAAGGAGTTTGGTCTGCAGACATTGGACGAGCGTCGCGTTGTATTTGACATGGGTTTGTTGTTTGATGTGGTTCGTGGTCGACTTGACTGTCCTGAGCTAGTTGAAAGAGTGTCATTGCGCGTGCCTGGGCGCCGTACCCGACACACCTCACTATTTGCCGTCCCATCTCATGAGACTAGATACGGTCACAATGCAGTGTTGACTAGAATGTTCGAGACATACAATAAGAGTTTCTCTAGTTTAGACCCTTTTATTGAATCTAAGAGGTCTTTCTTAAATAAAGTAAAAAAAGTAATGGAATATAGTCTTGGTGACTGTTGTGACAGCGATACTTAATTTTGTTTTATATTTTCTATTTTTAATCACACTATTTATATAATATATACACACATAACTTATAATATATATTTATAATATAGATACTTTAACACATAGGTACCTACATCATAAACATTTTTTATTAATATTACTTTTTATTCGTTTTAGTTTTATCGTGTAGTAGGTATGGTAATGAGTACCTACTTACTTTCTCTGCCTTTTGTTTTAGTTGTTGTATCTTTTTTACTATTATTTGTGAAATTGTGAATAACTTTTTTTGGCCTAATCAGCTTTGGTTTTGTACCTATTTATATACTATTGTATACTAGTAATTATGTTCTTGGCTGTTGTTGTCCCTGAAACAATAAAAATAAAATAAAATAAAATAAAAATTTACCTTTCAAGTGAATGGAAATCGCCAATTTTTCGTAGTACCTACGCACGCAGTAGGTATACGTTAAAATTTTAGTTTTTTATGCATACGATCTATCTGGCAAAAAAGAGCTTATTGGATGTAGCCATAACTGATTAATGATTATAGTCTTTCCATGATATCAAATTTTTGTTATTGACAACAAAACAATAAAAACAATGTAACACAGTTTTAAATCTTATCCCATTCAGGTGGACATCAATCCGGAAGAGTTCCACAACAGCATTAAGTCGGAAGTAGCAGTTCACTCGGACATCAAGCCGTTCGTTGAGGCCCTCACACGCAAGCTGGAAGACAAGAAGTTCTCGTTGCAAGTGGCAGGCAACAAGTGGTGGCAGGCGCTACAGCAGAAGCAAAAGGCCAATGTTGCCTTTGTTGAGGTAAGTTAGAGTAGGCAATGCAATACAGAAGCACAGAATAGATATAAGTACTTACTACCGTACTGGAAGGACACTCCCCGCCCCGCCCCAGAATCAATTACCTCACCCCACCCCGCGAGTTCGTGTGCCGAATCGTGTGCTCCTTTAAGGTTCGTGTAGTCGTGTTCATCAACTGTCTATTTATTTCGATATTCAAAGCAATGCGTCGTAACTTTATTTACGAAAAGTTCCAGTTATGAATTGAAGCTCATACAGTACAAACTGTACGGCAGCCCTAGACTTACACACACAGTTTCGCGTATACAAAAACGTCATATGAATGACGTCATCTGTTTAAAATGGCGCGGTTGTATGAAGTGTCCGGGGTGTGACAGAAGACGGCTCCGAACTCCGCGACCGACGCACAGGGCGGCGAACCGCGAACATCAAACATTTCTCCCGCGACGGGGCGCGGAGACAGTATGTGGTGCCGCGCGTGTATTCGATACGACCTGACGTACTTGCATACAACGTTAAAATCTGCCGCCCCACGCCCCGTCGCGGAGCAGGAGTTCAAAGACAACTGTGTTAATTTCAGACGTTATTATGATCGACTTTCAATTTACTTAAACATTGTATGGCAGCAGCTCGTACAACCTATCATCATCATCATCTGGCTCCTAATTCATTTTCAAACCTACTTTTTTTTCTGTTTCGTTTGTAGGCGCAAGCAAACGACAAAAGTGTCCCATTGAACTACTACGCAGTATTTAAGACTGTGCAAGCAAATATTCCTCGAGACTCCATCATAGTGAGCGAAGGCGCCAACACCATGGACATCGGGCGCGGCATTCTGCTCAACAACCGGCCGCGACACCGGCTCGATGCCGGCACCTTCGGCACTATGGGGGTGAGTGTGCACTATAGTGCCGACATTGTATGACTCCACTATAGTGATTAGTGACGCCAACACCGTGGACATCGGGCGCGGCATTTTTGCTTAAAACCGTTTCGATGCGGGCAACTTCGGCACTATGGGGGTGAGTGTGCACTATAGTGCCGACATTGTATGACTCCACTATAGTGATTAGTGACGCCAACACCGTGGACATCGGGCGCGGCATTTTTGCTTAAAACCGTTTCGATGCGGGCAACTTCGGCACTATGGGGGTGAGTGTGCACTATAGTGCCGACATTGTACAACTCCACCATAGTGACGCCAACACTATGCACATCGGGCGCGGCATTCTGCTTAAATCCGTTTCGATGTGGGCAACTTCGGCACTATGGGGGTGAGTGAGCACTATAGTGCCGACATTGTATGACTCCACCATAGTGACGCCAACACCGTGGACATCGGGCGCGGCATTTTTGCTTAAAACCGTTTCGATGCGGGCAACTTCGGCACTATGGGGGTGAGTGTGCACTATAGTGCCGACATTGTATGACTCCACTATAGTGATTAGTGACGCCAACACCGTGGACATCGGGCGCGGCATTTTTGCTTAAAACCGTTTCGATGCGGGCAACTTCGGCACTATGGGGGTGAGTGTGCACTATAGTGCCGACATTGTACAACTCCACCATAGTGACGCCAACACTATGCACATCGGGCGCGGCATTCTGCTTAAATCCGTTTCGATGTGGGCAACTTCGGCACTATGGGGGTGAGTGAGCACTATAGTGCCGACATTGTATGACTCCACCATAGTGACGCCAACACCGTGGACATCGGGCGCGGCATTTTTGCTTAAAACCGTTTCGATGCGGGCAACTTCGGCACTATGGGGGTGAGTGTGCACTATAGTGCCGACATTGTATGACTCCACTATAGTGATTAGTGACGCCAACACCGTGGACATCGGGCGCGGCATTTTTGCTTAAAACCGTTTCGATGCGGGCAACTTCGGCACTATGGGGGTGAGTGTGCACTATAGTGCCGACATTGTACAACTCCACCATAGTGACGCCAACACTATGCACATCGGGCGCGGCATTCTGCTTAAATCCGTTTCGATGTGGGCAACTTCGGCACTATGGGGGTGAGTGAGCACTATAGTGCCGACATTGTATGACTCCACCATAGTGACGCCAACACCGTGGACATCGGGCGCGGCATTTTTGCTTAAAACCGTTTCGATGCGGGCAACTTCGGCACTATGGGGGTGAGTGTGCACTATAGTGCCGACATTGTACAACTCCACCATAGTGACGCCAACACTATGCACATCGGGCGCGGCATTCTGCTTAAATCCGTTTCGATGTGGGCAACTTCGGCACTATGGGGGTGAGTGAGCACTATAGTGCCGACATTGTATGACTCCACCATAGTGACGCCAACACCGTGGACATCGGGCGCGGCATTTTTGCTTAAAACCGTTTCGATGCGGGGCATCTTCGGCACTATGGGGGTGAGTGTGCACTATAGTGCCGACATTGTACAACTCCACCATAGTGACGCCAACACTTGCACATCGGGCGCGGCATTCTGCTCAACACCGTCTGGATACGGGCAATTTCGGCACTATGGGGGTAAATCATTTTCAACTTTGTCTTATTGTGTAAGACTCATTGTAATTGTGTGAATGAATGAAAGGCTTGTGGACTGTATAAAAATGTATGATTCATACATGAAAGCCCGACAATGGAATGTGCGTACGCACGAAGTCGACAACGGTCGTGAGGCGAGTGAATCACTCGCCTCACGACCGCTGTGGACTTCGCGTCATCAATCAATCACTCAGTGATTTTGCATTTATTTAGCCCTCGGTGAATGTCGCGCCGCGCCGTCTGCCGTCGTGATCCCTCCTCCTCCACCTCATGCCCCGGGTTCGCCAGGGCTGGTGTTGTCATTGCGTGAACGAACACTGATATTCAATTCATTTCAAATCGAACATAACGCTTAATACAGATTCCGGTAAACATCTTGATGCTCTTTCGTCGGAGTGGGGGTAAGTTCGCGCATGTTCACTTGCGAGCGACCAATAGCGCGCGCCCCTCTCCCGTCGCCCCCGTAACCGCTACGCATATCCAAAATACGCGTTCTGCGCAATCCCCACCCGATTTGTGACCCGAAAATGTTTGCCGAATACTGTGACTGTACCTATAAATTATGTCATTACAAGTATATCGCAGTATATTATATGGCCAATAGTATGTTAACAACATTAGTAAAATGGTAATGTGTAACAGGTAGGTCCCGGGTTCGCGATCGCCGCGGCGATGTGGTGCCGCGACTACGCGCCCGGCAAGCGAGTCATCTGCGTGGAGGGCGACTCGGCTTTTGGATTTTCAGGTAGGTTTCATTATCAATTTAATTTTAATTTTTGATGTTATTTCATAAATATTAACTAAGTTTAGCTGAAAAATATGTAGTCCATCCATCAGCCATTTTTAATGTCCCCACTGCTGGGGCACAGGCCTTCCTTATGGGTGGATAAGGAGGACGGGCCATAACCCACCACGCGGGCCCAATGCGGATTGGTGGGTGTTAACGACTGCACATGCAGTCGAGACCGACGGCTTAACGTGCCTTCCGAAGCACGGAGGAGCTCGAGATAATAATTTTTTGGTTACCCATCCCATGACCGACCCTTGCGAACGTTGCTTAGTGCCTTCGGAAAATAGCAGAGCAAAATTTGTCTCTATCCGGACGAATGCTATGTGGTCTACCGTGAACGTGACATTGATTTCTCTATCATCTATTTCAACCTTCGATCAAAAGATTTCAATAGTTAAAGTCCGGCGAATAGTGAACTTCCTATACAAATGTTATTCCAAAATGATTTGCAATTTGAGCTTAACTCTTCAACGCCCGGATAATGAGACACAATAGAAAATCTATTGTGTCAGGGTCGCCAGCGACCGCTCCGGCGTTAATGAATTAATTAACTCTTCTTGTGATATTTGTCTAGGTTAAAAAATCCAAAATATGTAATAGCCCATTTCGAAATAAATGCCAGTTACATTATTTCATACAAAACTGTAAATCGCATTAATTTTGGTTTAGTATTTTGGAATTCTTATTTAATAGAACTTTAAACATAGAAGAGTTAATTATGCTTAAATTGCAAATAATTTTGGTATTACATTTGTATAGGAAGTTCACTGTTCGCCGGCCTCTTAAATACTGAAAAAATGGCCGATAACATAAGCATCTAGATATCAAGAAAGTTAAGGCGATTAGCTTCCTCAGTTCGTTGTAGTAGTAGAAGGCAAAAGAGCAAAAAGTGGCCACTTTATATACACATACTTTACAAAGGTTATAGTTTGTAAATAAACTATAGAACCTTAGCTTCAATCTCAACGTTTGAATTTTCGATACATTATGTACTTAGCGAGCTATAAATTTATTTAAGGTGAGGGCGCCACTTGAGGGTACTAATCACCTTAAAAAACCTAACATTAACCCGGCGAGCATGTGGTGGGGTGTGACATGCCCATGCTTTGCGCGAAGCCGTGTATTTTTCAAATTTGCCCCTCAATTGTTTTGTTGCTTCGAGTAGCTGGAGCCAATGTACTCCGCGGGGGGAGAGCGGCGTGACCGCAGTGTCGCGTCAACCGGCGCAGGAGCTACACCCGTGTAAACGTTCGTGGGGTGCGTCATACCCCGCCACATGCTCCGTGTTAGTTTTAACATATAACTACCTATAAATGCCAATTTATTAAACCAAGACTTAAGAATTAATTCGTATTTTGAAATATAGTTTATATTTAGTGTATAAAATAAAAAACAGTGTATATTTATATACTTTTATTGTATTATTTATCAAAAATACTAAAACTAAAATCAACTAATTCTTTAAAAAAAATATGTTATTGAGGCTCTGATATTCTTTAAGTTTTTTAAGTTGATTTTATATATTTTTTTGAAAATTTGTTGATTTTAGTTCCTTTTTCAGAAGTTCCTTTTTTTGTTTGTTTGTAAATGTTATGTTTTAGTATTTTTGATAAATAATACAATAAAAGTATATAAATATGCAATGTTTTTTATTTTATACACTAAATATAAACCATATTTCAAAATACGAATAAATTCTTAAGTCTTGGTTTAATAAATTGGCATTTATAGGTAGTTATATGTTGGGGTTTGGCAAACCCCACCACATGCTCGGTGTAACTTTTTTCACCTCATGCTCGCCGAGTTAAATTAAAAACCTACACATTTTTCCAGGCATGGAGATCGAAACGATGTTCCGTTACAAGCTGCCTGTAATCATCATTATAGTAAACAACAACGGCATTTACGGGGGATTCGACAAGGAAACCATGGATGATTTGCAGTCAAGTGGCGATCCATCTCAATGGTATTAGTTGTTTAATTTTACTTAAATATATTTAATCAAAATATTGTACCAATTAATAACCGAAGTACATGTGCAATTCGCAAAGTACCTAAATGGTTGATTCGACATTTTAAAACGCTATTGTTATTTTGATTTATGATTAGCGAAAACTTAAGGCATGATGGCAATTTGCGATGTTCGTTATTTGCTTTTACAAAATATATAGCTTTGACTCGAGATCTCATCCAGATTCCAGATGCGTAACACGTAGCCTTAGTATTGGAGTTTATACAAACTATAGTCGCTCTGTCTCTTTTACTTGCCTACTGTTCTATCAACCAACTTAAGACATACAATAGTTTTTTATCAAAAACTATTGGAAACTGAAAGGATAACTCATATCATATCATTTGTTTAACTAGCGGCCACCCGCGACTCGTGGACAGTTCTTTTCCTATCCCACGGGAACAGTACTTTTTTCGGGATGAAAAGTACCCTATGTCCTTTTTTATACATACCCCTGACAACGTATAGTAAAGTTTTATGATTAAATAACTGTTTAATAATTTCAGTACTCCACCAACATCGCTAAGTTGCGAAGTCCGGTACGAGAAGATGATGGAGATGTTCGGTGAGAGCGGCCACTTCTGCCGCACAGTTGAGGAGATACAGACTGCGGTCAGCAAGGCCGTGGCCACAACTGACAGACCGAGCATCATCAACGTGGCCATCAGCCCGCAGGCCAACAGAAAGCCGCAGACCTTCAACTGGCTCACCGAGTCCAAATTATAAAGTTATAACTACATATAAGATGATGTTGTTCGGTGAGAGCGGCCACTACTGTCACATCACACCGTCAATGTGATAGAGGCCGCAGTCAGCAAGGCCGTGGCCACCACCGACAGACATCATCAACGGTTTCGGAATTGAGAAAATATAGTTACATGCATACAAAGATAGTGCTTATATGTAGTGCTCATCTTTTTTTTCTGAATTGAGAAACCCATCTGTGATTTTAAACAAAATTTTGTTGGTGCCTTAGAGACAGGGTATATATACATACAAAATCTATGTAGATTAATCCTTTACGTGTAAAACCAGTAAATATGCCTTAAACATAATAATATGATCAATTAATATAACCCAATGAATTTTATATTAAATAATGTACTTTTTATGCTGTTATGACCTGAAAAACTGTAAACCAGTATAAATTATCTGTTTTTTATCCCTTTATATCGGACTTATGTTTAAGGGAACTAGGGATAATGGGATATATTTATATTTTTTTATACTAATGTTATGAAACATTATCACATTTACTTCTGCAATTTCTTGCAGCTTTTACAAATTGTATTAATAATACTATTTCATTTAAGTGAATGATAATTGATAAGATAAGCTATAAAAATCTAGTCGTTATTGAAAAAATAAAATATTTTTTGACTATATAAAATGTGTTTGATTTGAACTTGTTCATTTATTCATGGTTAATGGGTTAGTCACAGATAGTTCTTATTTTAAGACTTGGGTATGTATATCTCAGCAATAAGAAAACACCAAATTAATTGATTGATATTGTCTGTATTTGAGTCAGTTATCTATAACATCACAAAAGTGTGTATAATTATGAACTTAAAATATATTTAATACATTTATATTATAAACTAAATCCCTGTATTTTGTTTTAATCTGCTGAATGCAAATGAATCTGCTAGTGTGAGAAATTGTTGTCCAAAGCAACTTAATATGAGCAGTAGGATATTCTTCACATTTTGCTTAGGCAGCCGATCAAGAAATTTTCTATCACAGTTTGTGCTGAAATAAAAAATTACAAATCAGATATTTCAAAACACAAAAAAGTTTAAAAGTTTTACAGATAATTAGTTTTTACGGAAAATATGTTTATCATACATAAAATACAAGTAGATTATTTTTAGTGTAAAATATTATTTAAGTCACAAAAATAATACATCATATTATTTCTTACCCAATTTACAATTGTTTGTAGTGGTCAATGTGTAAGCATCTTGGTCATAGTCATTGGTGAGGGTGAGGTCAGCTCCACGTACGAGAAGCTCATTGCATGTGTAGGGGAAATCGGCAGCAGCAGCATACATCAGAGCCGTGCTGCCAGACTGCAACATAGGGTAAATTGTTTTATTCAGAATGTCAATTTTATTCAACATTCATTTCATGTCATTTTTGACAGCAATATAGTTATGTTATGTATGCTTTAATCTAAGTGTGAGAAATCGTAATTAAACACAAAAAGAAAACCGAGCCAAGGGTGGATCCAGGGGGAGATTAACTCCTCCCCCACAAGGCTGATTACTTTTGTCAATTACATTGAAAATAGCAGTGGCCCCAGGCTTCGAGGGGCCCTCCCACCTCCAAATTTAAATCCTAGATCAACCTCTGACCCAAGCAGTCATGTTTATAAGCAACTTTTAAACTAACATCATCCTGAATATCTGCATCTGCTCCTTCATTCAAGAGAAACTTCACAACTTCATGGTGGCCTCCCGCTGCAGCCAGGTGTAATGCTGTCTCACCTTCAGGACCTCGCATATTTACATTGGCACCACTCCTATGAAAAGAATAATATTACTACCTGCCACAACAAAAAACGATAAAACTTACAGTAGAACCTAATAAGGGTTGCTCTATGCATTATGGTGTAGGTAGTCTCTGATTCATTATTATTGACAAAATGACACATTTCTACATGAAAACAAGAATGGAAATCATAAAACAAATATTATTGTTTACTGTTCAACTTTTTTACACTTTCTGTCACTATACTTAATCATGTTGAATGAAACAAAGTGCAATTCCATTTGGTAATACATAGCATTGAAACAAAGAACTAACTCCTTTGTTTGTAGCTTACCAGACAAGATCTTGGCAGCTGTTTAGCTGTCCATAGCTGGCTGCCCAATGTAAAGCCGTGAGGCCGTGCTCGTCAGTAATGTCGACATACTGCTCCAGTTTCAAATCGTCACGGGTAATTTCTCCGCGGCCAGCCTTCGCGTGTAGGCTGCAATCTGGCTGGGGTAGTTCAGGGACGCGCGCCTGCGTATTACCTAGAAAAGCGACCTTGAATACTGAAACCTGCTAGGACTTCACTTAGCGACAATCAATAAGGCTCCTTCTGATAATTATAAAATCTACTATCTCCCACCTCTCTGCAAATTTGTTAAAGCTGTGCATTGAACAGATTTATATGGGGTAAATGCACTTTTGCGATTTAAATTGGGGGCCCATCGTTGGTAACTTCCACTATCACTTTTGCTGCTATCTTGACTACCAGAATCAAAATCGTATTTGTAGCTATCCAAGTTTTCCTGCTTTATATCAATACTTTTTTCTTCATTTTTGACACAAACAGCCTCTTCCATGTTTACGTCACAGACTAGATTAAATCACAAGAGTAGTCAATCAGAAAATCACATGAAAATCATGTCAACCAATATGTTCTGTGTCATGTGACGTTTATAAAAGTGTTGCCAGTTGTTTAACATCACACGAGCGATTTTTTCAACGCGCGATATTTTTACCGCCGACTTTTTCGTTGAACGTCGTCGGCGGAAAAAATATCGCGCGTTAAAAAAATAACTCGTTGCTACGATACCTTACTTTATCTCTTAAGCCGATTACATACGCGTATGCCACGCGTATGGCGAAGTGCCAATACCTCCTAACTGTTAAATTCCACTAAAACTAGAAGATTTCACTAAATTCTCGTCCCTATCATATACGTTTGAGTATGTATGTACAGCTTGACCTTAAAGAGTTGACAAAAATTGAGGGTGCCATTTTCTATGTAAACACGTCAAAATCACGAATAATTTGGCAACACTGACTATATGATGATGATTATGTACTGAAAAATTTTAGTTCCATTTTATTTAATTTTAACACGTTCACGGACACTCCGTCTGAGGACGTTGAAAGAATTAATTTTGATATGACACACCGTCTGTAGACGGCAAGTTTTGTTGCTTTGAAACTGACGTCCCGGCAGCAGATGACCGATTTACTAAGCAGCATAAGGGAGCACGTGACCCTGTGTCACAACACGAAATATTTTATCTTCCTAGTGTCACTGCAAAAGATTTTATGTCAAGTTTTAGGAAGGTTTGTATGTGTGTGTTGGCGCACACATCGAAATGCGTGTTGTGACATGTCGTCGGCAGCCGGCCGATTTCCGAACACGTTCGTTCGCGCAGTCGCCCGGTGTCACAGTACGAGAAGGTCATGCGCATCGCAATCGGAGCGGCTACAACCAGTTTCTAGATGATTTTGTATTGAAGTAATAAGCATACGGTGAGTAGGTACAATATATCAAAGTAAAAGTTGATAATTGTATGTATTTGTGGTTACTGACTGATATATGATCGGGGTGTTTTGTTTGGGTTATTTATCGACTTTGGGAGACGAATAGGTATACTTACTTAGCGTAAATTCTGCCCCTTTTGCAGATGGCTTATGATATAGCAGATGACTGATATATGGTCGGGGTGTTTTGTTTTGGTTATTTATCGACTTTGGGAGATGAATAGGTATACTTACTTAGCGTAAATTCTGCCCGTTTTGCAGATGGCTTATGATATAGCAGATGACTGATATATGGTCGGGGTGTTTTCTTTGGGTTATTTATCGACTTTGGGAGACTAATAGGTATACTTACTTAGCGTAAATTCTGCCCCTTTTCACAATACACATGTTTTGTAGTATGAAGCGTGACGGCCCGTCCGCAAACGTTGTCGTTTGTAGCCGGTATCGTCATAGCACATATGTACTTCAAGTCAAAGCGTGACGTTTCGTCTGCAGACGTTGACGTCCATGAACGAGTTTGTCACAGCACATGTGTTGAAGTATGGCATAGGTGACATTGCGTCTTCAGCCGTCATGAAAAAATGTATGGGATTTCGAAGTGTCATATTTCAAATTATTCTTTCAACGTCCTCAGACGGAGTGTCCGTGAACGTGTTAACTATTTATTGCCAAGCTGTACCTACTTTTAGATATTCACTTCATAGTTTACGAAAACGTAGGCTTAAGTGAAGGTGAGGTAATAATAAAGGTGCGGGCACATTTGTCTGACGCCACGTCTTAACACGCCGTATTTGTGTTATCAGATAAGTGGGATTCTAGTGCATACATTTATTATGAAAACCGATGTCGTCTGACGGCGTGTTAACGCGTGGCGTCAGACAAATGTGCCTGCACCTTAATTATTACGTAGCTGGTTTTTTAGTTTTTAAACCTACACGATTTAACTCATAACAAGAGAAATAAAGCTCTCTCTAATGCACCTCCTAAAAGGATCAAAACTGCTTGTTAATCATTTACTTACCTACATTGCAATCATTTGTTTGTCAATGGTACACGTTAGGCCACGCACTCAAATGGTAGTAGTCGTGGTGGTAAAGGCTACTTTAAAATGCGATACACCCGCATAAATGCAAACTAAAAAAAAAAATTATTACTGAAGATTTGGCTGCATGACCAAAGTTTATTTGCCTAATGGCCGGTATACATTTTGATGATTAGTGCGAGTGGCTCGTTTAGTGTTTAGCAAAAAACACGTTCGGACAGTCTCTGATGATTAGTGTTAAGTATTTAGTGCTTAGCGAAGTACAGTGTTTATAGCGCGTTATATTTTTTCTGCGAGTAGCTTCCACCTGCGCGTCCCGCAGGCTGATTATCTAAATAGAAACTATTTAGCGACCGGTTTCATTTGACATACATTGCTACTTTTCTTTGGTATGTTTTTTTTACCCCAAAAAGAAGAAGCAATGTATCACATTCATCTGTCGAATGAGACCGGTCGCTAGGTGGTTTCTAATTAGATAATCAGCCTGCATGCCGCCTTCACCCCTCACTTGCAGCTAAACACGCACTATCGCACTAAACACGTCTGGACAGGACTGTTAAGTGCTTAGTTTATATAAACAAAGCCCGTGTTCGTTTCTCATCTTGTTTGTTAGTTATAAAAATAATTAAAATTAATGTCTACCAGGTGGATCGACTCTGTAACCCACAAATTTGTGGAGCTATATGTTTAACATGTCCTGGGGCCTTACTATGAGCTCTTATAGCAGGACTTATATTGAACGGCCTTACTTTTTCGTACCATGATCTCAACGGTTAGTATGAAAGCAGGCCTTAAGCAGTCTTTTTTACGGCCTGCTTTTGAACTGAATGGTTTCTTATTTGCTGTTGGTAAGCCCCCTGAATACAAAAACAAACAGGCAGAGACGCAGCTCTGCAAACCATAGCTGTTGAAATGCATTTAGAAAATATTTCGAATGCGGGTCATCAATTATTTTTTTCGTCTTAATTTATTTTTACAATTGACTAAACAGCGTATGCTAAACAGTATGGGACATCACCTACTTATCACTACACACTAAACAGTGCACTAAACTCTAAGCACTTAACTAATCACAGTGAATACCAGTCTTATGGAGCCCTTAGACGATCAAGCATTTCTTGTCAATCATTTACATTGCATTTACCATTTGCCTTTTAGGCGTGGCCTACTTTTGATTGGCCACGGTAATCTATCTATTCTGTGGTGCTTGTCAAGCATCGCTCCTAGACGATCAACAATAAATCAAACGTATGAGAATTTTGTTTCGCGAAGCAATGTTTTGATGATTGTGTAGGGCTTATGATTTATAATATACTAAACAAACTATGTATGTGATTTATTGTGTATGTGTGACGGACAGAGCATTGCTATCGCTCTGGCTAAAGCTTTGAGTTAGGCGGTAGGGCCCCTGGGGCCTTACTATGAGCTCTTATAGCAGGGCTTATATTGAACTGCCTTACTTTTTCATACTATGACCTCATCGGTTAGTATGAAAGCAGGCCTTAAGCAGGCCTGCTTTTGAACTGAACGGTTTTTTTATTTGCTGGGGCCTTACTATGAGCTCTTATAGCAGGACTTATATTGAACGGCCTTACTTTTTCGTACCATGAACTCAACGGTTATAACTGGGCATATCGGCATATGTAATCAGCGCTTTACTTTATGGATGGCGACCGATGATTCAGCGATTAGCATGTTGAAATGCACTCATCTGTCTGTCTACTTATCTGTCACTGTCACTATCTTTCCGTTTGTTTACTTTGATTTGATTTTGTATTGTATGAGTATGAATTTTGATTTAAAATTTTATAATTATAACCAGTAGGTGCCTACCTAATAAACCCAGAATAACGCTTGATTGTGATTTTATTTTCAAAAATGTCAGCAGTGGGCCAAGTTTATCAACAACTACAACAAGATCTACAAAATGAATTGACAACGGCAAATCAACTGCTAAGATTAATGTATGTTTGCGATTATTTTTGTATTGAATACGACCTTTCTATCAAATAGGTATTTGGATCCTATTGTGCTTTAAACTTAAATCCACTTCTTTTTGCAGATCAATAGAATTACAACAAATAAGAGAGTTCACAAATGCTGGTGCTGAATTTGAAACTAACATCAAACAGGTAACTTATTATACCTAATTTATGTATAAAGTAGATTTACTTCATACATTAATAATTATGTACCTGTACATAATTAATTAATAAGGGTGTAATGGTGAAATTTTCTTTTAGAATGCATTATTGGTTGGGACCCTTGCAAACATACAACAAGTCGACTTGGAAAATTTACCTCCCATGCAAAGAAAACAAATAGACATGAGCAATCAAACAAATCAGAACATTTCTTATGAACAACATGATTCATTTAGGAATACCTCTGACATGGAACAAAGCCAATAGGAAATGAAATTAGGTTTGTTTGTTTGAATTGATAAATCTTATACTTTACTTGGTTCAAATTACTTTAATAACTTAATCTGGGTTAATTTATATACATTTGTCATCATATCGGAAAGTTCTGTCTTTTGTTTCATGTAAAAGAAAATGTACATTTGTAAATAAAACGACTGCACAATTTTGTACATAAAATGTTTTATTTAAATTCTCTTACATCTCATAATTAACATCACATAAAAAGTATAATAAATTGTAAACTTTTACTAAACAATAATAATAGTTTTATATAAGGCATCATTAATTTAACTTTATTATAATAGGCATAAAAAAATTAACTGATAAATAGGTTCTCTTATTATTTGAGACCAATAATGATGTAGGTTAAATTAATAGCCTATGTATGTAGGCATTATTGTTTACTTTTTTAAAAGTTTACACTACTGGCATCCACTCTTAATCCATCAAGCCCAAAAAATGAGACACAACACAAATAGATTTTAATTGTTGTGCGACCCGATCGGGGGCCGCTCGGGCGTTGACAACTTAGTTAAAAACAAGAATTAAGGATCCTAGTGCTAACCAAATCTCTTCCCAGTAGTGTAAACTCTTCCCAATAAAACAATCTCAATTTTAAATCCTACCTACTCTTAAAATATTTCATATAACATTGTTTACAATATTTTGCTGACATAGTATGGACTGTTTTTCTATATTTTTATTGGTATTTGGTATCACATTTTCCACTGCTTAATTTTTTTAGTATTTTGTTAGTTAAATTTCGATACCTATGCTGTAAATCCTCAAAAATGCTATTGAATTAGGCAAATAACTCTGACAGAACTATAGCAAAAACAGAGCTAAAGCAATTTATAATTTTAGGTAACTGCATGAGGCATCAAAGAGTTATAATACTTACTACATAATTATAATGTTTTCTTTTCTAGTTTTGTTTGCACTACATGTCTTTTGTCTATTTAAAAGATAAAATCAATAGGGTGTCAATGAATGAGACACCACAGTTTTTTAATAGACTTCAAAATTAAGATAAGACACTGTGTTTTTATCATGGAACTCGCCCTTAATGACCATTCATGGTTTAAATACCATTGAATTCGTACTACAGTTTAATAAATTTCTTTGTTTCCGCACATTATTCTAAAATAGATTTTTGTTCTAAAATTAGGCCATTTGCATGCACATACATTTAATTACCTAGCCTACCTTAAATTTAATATTTTTATACTTCAGAAGACATGTATAAATACTCCTGCTACTAAATCCCCTCTTGTTGTTATGAGTTACTACTGTATAAACATTTCAGCTGCTTTCCTAACGTATGTGATTAGGAGATTCAATTTAATTTGGTTTATCAACAACTGTTATGCTACACAGTATTTCCTTAAGCCATGGTAACAGCTTACAGACTAGAATATGCTTTATAATACTGATCTCTTTTAATGTTGAAATAGAGCTGCTTTTTCCTTAAACCTCTGCCGCCGGAGCGCTTTCTCCTCAGCTTCTCGGCGCTTCTCCTCCTGTTCTTGTATGATCTCGTCGTGGAATTTGTTTGATTTCGACAGCTCCTCTATTTTGGCTTCGAAGAAGTTCTTGGCACCATTAACTCCTACTTGGTCGACGTTGATCTCGGTGAGTCTCGCAAACGCATCCAAACCGGAGTCTGTTTCAAGCTCACCAGCTCTAGCTTTCCTGAAAAAAAGAAAAACTATATAATAATAATACCTACTTGTAATAATATCCTGACTCAAAAAGGGTTTGTCCTTTATTTAACCTAAATTGGTAAATTCGACAGGAAAAACAACATTTATTATAGGGAAGGAAAACCATTTAAACTTGTTAATTTTTTGGACACATTTGGTACTTTCCATCATGTAATTCAGGACTTTACCATTAGCCAGCGTATTAATTGCGATTCAAAATAACAAACCTGTAAATAAGTAAGAATTCTCTGAAGCTAATCCTATGGTCTCCGTCTTCGTCCACCTCCGCGATCATCGCCTTGAGCCCGAGATGGGTCTGCGGGGCGCCCAACCGCTCCATCATCCGCTTCACCTCCGTCAGGTCGAGGAATCCATCACGCCCTTCATCAAACCTGAAAGTTAACATTGAGTTAGCGATAGTTTGACCATCATCCATTTTGATCCATCCCCACTGCTGGGGCACATGCCTTCCATATGAGTGGATAAGGAGGATGGGCCATAACCCACCACGCGGGCCCAATGAGGATTGGTGGGTATTGACGACTGCAAATGCAGCCGAGACCAACGGCTTAACGTGCCTTTCGAAGCACCCGATCTACTAGCGATAGTTTAGTGGTGGTTATTGACAATCCAACAACCATGTTTTCTGCTCTACGATGCAATGTAGGGCGAATTTTCCACTACAGTTTTTGAAGAACCCGTCTCTTTGCTTGTGTAACGGTTGCTATTGCTATTTAGAAAATTCACTGTCGAAGTGAATGGTGACAATACAAGTCAATTCGTATTAGAAAGAAGGACCGTTGCTCGTTTGTCCGTTACGCGTTATGAATGTGCCTTTGTAGTTCTGTACACCGCATACTAATTATCTTGTATTATGTTATTTATGTGCTACTTTCGCGCGATTTGGCAATCGGAGTACCTTTTTTATTATTTCTATTCTTTAGTATTGTGTACCTAGACCTACATCAAGTTTTACGAAGATACAAGACGAAATCTGTAATCCAGGCAGGCCAGTTTTTCGGATGGGGTCGATTGAAAAAAAAAAGATTTTACTTAGTAAATCTATTTCGGCCCCCCCCTCGCTACGCCCATGTTTCCACTGCCAAATAAGTAACTTGAAAATGAACACGCTCTCTAACACCCAAACACAAGATATTTAAAACAACCGGGAAGCTGTAAACAAAATACATTGTTCTGTTCCCCCTTATTTTTAGAACAAGCATCCAACATGGAGAGAAGAGATTTCCAGAGAGCGTTTGGTATCGTTTTATAATATCTAGTTATGTGCCTCTGTGCACAATATTTTCCTAGTTCGCCTACCGGAACGAGTGTAACAAGACACCACTACTTTGTAGAACCACACAGTAGCCTAAGTATACATCTACGAGTATAACTGAATATTGTAAACCTAGACTAGGAGACAGGCTTATTCGTTGGTTTTGGAAAAAGTATTGTACCTACTAAGTATAATGTGTTATAATATAATACCCTCCTACGTATGCGATATTTTGGAAAATTTAATTTGAATAACAGCAAAAAAGAAACAAATATTTAAGTTGTACTATTATTATTATTCTAAGATTTCTAAGCTAATGTTACTTACTATAATTCGTACTATATTCGACATATATGTCGTAACGTAACCATTCAAGTGGCCATGAAAGTATTGTTTTACAATTTAACATATTTAGCAAGAACATTATAAGCAGGGTCAAGCGATAAACACGCTACGCTAAGGCAGCCATTACACGCTCATGCAAGCGTCAGTCAAATTCCATCAGTCATGAATTACGTTTGACTGATGGAAAGAAGAAATGAATCGCATATTGCAGAATGGGCCTTAGTCCATTCAAGTTTACTTTAGGGAATTAAGTAATTTTTTTTTAATTTTATCATAAACAAACTTTGGTGGACTTGTATTAACACATAATATATTATTTACTTTTGTATTTAATGTTATTATGTGTTAATACAAGTCCACCAAAGTTTGTTTATGATAAAATTTAAAAAAAAAACTTAATTCCCTAAAGTAAACTTGAATGGACTAAGGCCCTTTCTGCAATATGCGATTCAAATCAACTTCATGCAACCATCAGTCACCCCATTACACGGTAGATTAATCGTCAGTCACAGCCGTGACTGTCATGGACTGATGGAATTTGACTGACGCTTGCATGAGCGTGTAGTGGCTGCCTAACACTGCATTCCATGGTTAGGTTTTATAAGATAAAAAAAAATAAAAACCTTTATCAAAATTTATTGACTTCGAGGAAACGGCAAAATGAAAATTATACTTTTTTTTTTAAAGACTGCACTTACATGCACGGGTCGGGTTATCATTATCACTCGTCAGTTTCCCTAATTCGCCAGTTTCTCAATCTGGTCAGTTTCCTTATTCGTCAATTCCATGAAATTTTTTAAGTCGTCAGTTTCCCTAATTCGCCAGTTTCATTAACTCGTCAGTTTCCTTGTTATTTTGGTCTGTTTGTCATTTTTGTTAATTTGACAGTTTTCAGTTTCGTACAAATATAAAGAAATAAAAACTTTTTATTTTTATAAACTTTTTAGCCACATGCCATGATCAATGAAACTAGGGAATAGAAATCGAATGAACAAATTGCATTGTCTAGTCCGGTTTCTTCAAGGTGAGGCAAGGTAAGCCTGTAATATTATAAGTCAGTATAACACAACAAGTTTGCTGCGTTTTACTTTCATCCACACACGAGACGCATGCTATATGGAAAGAGATTAACGAAAAACTAAACAACTTACTCAAAACTTGTTTCGAATGTAAGTAGATACTGGAATTCGTCGTTACTTAACACTATGCTATAAGAATGCTATAAGAAAGGATCCTGCATTTTTTATAGGAAATCCAGAAAGTAGACCCTATGACATGAATGAAGGACACAGTGTGGACACAGTAATCAATTGTTCAAAGCGACAAAAAACGTTCTTACTATGCTATTATAATTTTAATATACTTAATAAATAATAATGGCAATAATTCATATTAAGTAAATAATGTATAATTGTATATATAATTTTTTTCACCTTTACTTCACCAACGCATTTTATCTTTGATCACATTTTATAGATTACTTTTATAAAAGTTTAGTTTGATTGCCGCAGTTATTAAAATAGCCAGTTGTTGATTTGAAAATATTAAAACATACGCTTTGTTTCAAGTTACATTTACTCAAACAATCCAAGTTACGTCTTTAATTACTTTACGAATGTTAATTATTTGCGTGAGAACATTGGATAGCTAGTCATTAGCGCGCGTCACATAAGTTTTAATAATAACATAATGTCCGCGTTATTGCGCAAAATAAATTGAATTAATTATTCTTGCATATGTTTATCTGATATTTTTACTTATCACGCGATGTTGAAGTAAACTTCTCTTCTAAAATAATATAAATGTGTTAAAAATACAGTGTGTCGAAAATTAATTTGATCGACACTTTGAGATTAGTACAGGGCCACAGCCACAGACCATACAACGAGTTACTTACAGGAAAAACAGAGATCAGTAGGTAATATTATAGATAGGTAGGTACCATTATAAATAAAGAAAGATAATCAGTTTCATTATTAAATAAACAAGGATTGTTCAATAGTAATATTTCTTTTATTATAGTAAGCAATAACTAGAATCAAGAAAATCAACAAAATTACCTATAAATGGGAAAGAAACCTTTTTGGATTTGCAAAACAATAAATATTTCCCCTTTTGTGGTAGGGAATGGCCCAAATGGCAAAAAGAAAAAAAAAAGTAGTTTATATAAGAGAAGAGAACCAAATTAGCACTCGTATGGGGGTTTACTTTTCGTTCATTGATCAAGAATTTAATAAAAATTTCATCGTTAATCAAAATCAATGTTTGACATCCCCAATAAAAGTCAATGTCTTGTAATAAACTATTAATGCCGGCAAATCTAGGTCGACAGTAAAATGGTTTCTGACGCTCGACCGACGCGTGCTGAAATCCAAAAAGTAGGTTGATTCTACGTTCACAACCTTTGATCTAAAAACGCTAATAGTAGTACACTTTGATTACCTATTTAATAATCAAAGATATTACAGTACATAGGCACAGAATAATATAATTGACATAGGCCCAATTCTACTAACTATTGTCATAGATTAGCTGAACGAACATAATTGCGTCGAAGTTGAATTAAATATATGATGTTATGTCGCGTATAATCTTAATTTACTTTTTCATAAACGCCACAAATCATCTCAAGTTCACGTGTTGGGTCGAATGTGAACGTTTTGCGATAAATAGTGTTTGAAATTTAATGGATTTTGTATCACTAACACGTCGTAATACCTAGGTCCTAGTATACTTGCTTAAATACGTTACATTTCGAAACAATTAAATTAATAATGACATTTTTATTGGTCGTCCGTCCAATATCATTTAAGCAATTTAAGTCTGTCTTGAGAACTAACTAAATGCCTTAACGACCCAAAAACTAAAGTTGGGACAACTAGTCAATCAAAATGATGCTATAACTTGTAGACAACCTACATATTTTTAGGCCGAAGTAAAATCATATGACTGGGAGTACCTAATTTTCATAGCGTGGTGTGGTTTCAAAATAAACTATTAAGTCTCCATCATTATAATAATATGTAAATACTTAAATATATTATACATCATTATCAAATTATAAAAAAGAGAATCATTTGACAGCTGTCTATGCGTCTAGCTAGACTAGATAGGTAGACTGTAACTCTGTAACTGCATTAACAAATGGCAGGAACTGCATTGTTAAACCTGCATTGCCGCATCTCATTAAATACCTAATTAAAACTTTACTACTAAGTAATTAGGTAAATTAATATAGTAAGTATACTTACTTTCAAAATACTTTTTTTACTTACATCGTGTGTGTGTGTGTGTGTACCTATGTGTCTTCTTTTTTATTTATGAATTTAATTAAGTTTGCTTCCAACGTCATCTTGTTGACTGATAGCGGTTTATTTTGCAGATGTGGCACTTAAGTTTTCACCTCAGATAACTTCTTAAGATATATATAAGTAGGTAGAGTAGGAGGTACTGTAAACATTTCTATGTATCATCAGGTGAATGACCCTGAAGCAAGCTAGGTATACCTATACTGCAGTGATTGCAACCGCAGAGTACCTTTATATAGATAGTGCAGTGCAACTGTATACATAGACAGTTTTGCAATAAATTCCCAATGAGTACAATTGGATTTCCTTCTACTTTAACGGTAAGCTTCTCAGGAGTATTGTTATTGTTTTATAATTATTCAGTCAGTTCAACGATAACGTTTTTATGAGGAATATTGCGGACATCATCTATTAGGTTACATTTCGACAATGGAAAACATACCTACTTAGGTATATACTACTTTTTTAACCCATGACGCAAAAGAGAGGGGTGTTATAAGTTTAACGTGTTTGTGTATCTGTGTAGGTATCTGTCTGTGGTACTGTAGCTCCTAAACGGATGAAACAATTTTCGTTTATTTTTTTTGTGTCATAGATAATTTAATACCGAGTGTTCTTAGCCATATTTCATGAAAATCTGTTCAGCTGTTTGAAGATCATCAGCTCTTTAATAGTTGATGAGGGGATCTGACTACCTTCCATGTCCTATCGTTTCGAAATTTGGTACCGTGTCACACCGTGTTACTTCAATGATATTGGAATATACGGTAATATTTATACCTAGGAACTTTAAAAAGGACAAAATAAAAATAAAATTTAAAAAACCCCCGTCACAAAAAAGTTAACTCTTAAAACGTTAAAAATAATATGCTATACCGGGTGTAACAAGACACTCAACGAAGCCGAGGTCTACGTATTCTGCCCATCATCAGGACCATTTCTGTTCAAAATTATTGCTGGGAAATGATTTTAATTTTTGGTGTTAAAAAAGCATTACATACATTACCACGCAATGTAGCGCGTACAACAGACCACACCTGCGAGTGAATGCTACACAGCTGCAAGGCAACGTTTATGTGCGTCCTCGTGAAATACATTGAGTGATAACGTTTTGAAGTCATCGTTTGTTACGGAATACATAAAATTTTGTTAATGTTTCTGTAGACGAAAATTAGGAAATAACGAATAAAATAAGAATTGTTAAAAAAAATTGAAAATATTTTTTGACTTTGACCTTCAATAACTTCGTAGCTATTGTTTCCCAGGTATAGTCTAAAAGACAAAAATGATCCTGATGATGGGCGGAATGCGTGGACTTCGGCTTCGTTGAGTGTCTTGTTACACCCGTTATACAAATTACAAATTTCTTTATTTGCCATAAATAGGGTGATACATAAATGTGGTGTTAATATAAAATAAGGGATAAGATTCTTAAAGCCTATTTAGCCGTATTCAACAGCATGCAAACTTATATGGTAATTAATCACTAAATAATGATACATTTCATAGCATCGATCACACTCAACACAACAAACAATTAAGATTTAAATTTAAAAAAGTCTTCTATTGAATAAAATGTATTGTTAATCAGCCATTTCCTTAATGAAACACAAAATTTATTATATTGTAATTGTTTTATGTCATTGGGTATTTTATTGTAAATTTTTATACACATCGAATAACTGTTTCTTTGGAAGCGCTTTGTTTTTGAAATAAGAAATAACGACGACTATATACGATGTGAATTTTTTATTGACTTGATGATAATTATTATTTTTAACTTTTTAAGAGTTAGCTTTTTGTGTCGGGGTTTTTTTAACTTTATTTTTTTTTATAATTGCAGCATTCAGTCACAGCATCAACAAAAAAATTAGTACTTAGTAGATAACTTCACGAGAGAGAGAGGTCAGCATCTTGTAATATATTGCATTCACATCACATTACACGTGATCTGCGGGCTTACCATCACCATTTAGAAAACCATCATGTTTTATGAACGTTTTGTTAATAAGCTTACAATAAGATTTTTCAAATTCGTACGACAACCTGCACAAAGTAATAATACTTTATTCCTGCCAAAGAACGAATGATATTGCGAAATTGTCTATTCCCTGCTAGCCATCACTACGGCTTATTTGCTATCTACACTTGACACTGGCAAAAATTACTTCCAAGAGGAAAGTAGATTGCCAAAACACAATAATAAGAAGAGAACATCGGCCATGAATGCGACAATTAAAAAAAAATGTGTAAGCGCGCCTGTGTTTAACTTTGTAAATTATTAAAATTGTATATTTTAAACTTAAATGTCGGACTAAAAGTAAGTAAATACAGATTTCCTTTTATCACCTTTAAACGCGCAGTGCTTTAGTTTAACTAAATATTATTTCTTGTCTTTCAGTAAAAAAACTAGTCGCGTGTCCGTACGTCAATTAGAACTTATAAGGGAGTTTCTAAATTCTAATAAAGATATTGCTTCGGCCTAATAATAGGTCGTTGCAGGCTAAAGAATACTCGCACAGAAAATGGAACGAAATTACAGCAACCCTTAATGCCATAGGTGATGGGGTTCACAAGGATTTGTTATCAAATATAAATGAAACATGTCCATGTCCATCAGCCATTTTTGATGTCCCCACTGCTGGGGCACAGGCCTTCCTTATGGGTGGTAAGGAGGACGGGCCATAACCCACCACGCGGGCCCAATGCGGATTGGTGGGTGTTAACGACTGCAAATGCAGCCGGGACCAACGGCTTAACGTGCCTTTCGAAGCACGGAGGAGCTCGAGATAATACATTATTGGTCACCCATCCCATGACCGACCCTTGCGAACGTTGCTTAACTTCCGCAATCGCTGGGCCAGGCGCTAAACCACTGCGCCACCGAGCTCCGATAAATGAAACATACCAACTAATATTACATTCACAATGAAGAACAATATGTATAAAAACGTTTCTCTTACTGTTTATGACGCAATTTCCAATATCTAAATAAAATAACTCAAAATAGTTTTTTTTCCGTTGAGAAAAAGCAACTTTTTTAAGACTGCAAAATTTCTCAAAATTTGACACAAAAACAATAATGCTAGCTGTCAAAAGACACTTCGTGGTACGGTTTAAGTGAATGATTGATCGATGACGTCACAAAACTTCCAACGGAAACATTATTACAATTATCATACTTTATGAAGGTCGTAGTACGAAATAGCATGGTAAGAATGAAATAATACTGCGCTAAGACATGGCAGTAGGCACCCTGTGCATTACACCTACTTACAAAGCGATTGCCACATAAAGAAAATCAGTTTTGTTTCCGCCTTCAATTCTGACAGAGGTAGGTAGGTGTATCCTATTTGCAATAATTGCTATACTCCGTGCTATTTATTTATAGGTAAGTACTTAAAACTGGAAATTGCTGTAATTCGCTTTTCAGCTTTTTCCGCCTGTCGATTTCCATTAATGTTAAAAATGTTAGACGATAATTATATGTTTTTTTTCATTTTCTATAATTATCATGCGGTTGGTAAGCATGGAAAGAAAACGCTACATGGGATTAGCGACATACAAGATAACATTATCAATTTAACAGATAATAATAATTGTACCCGCATCGGCGCCGTCCGGTCTGAAATTGGGGTCGTAAAATAAGCCAGATCACAGAAATTATTTCGTGGCCAAAGTGCGTTGAAATATTATTTTGGGCACATCGCCGAAGAGCAAAAAGATGTATTTTTGAAATTAATATGTAGATATCGAGCCAAAATCACTGAATAGTGTTTCTGGAGATAGATATAAAGAAATATATATCTTCATTTCAGATATTATTATGTAGGAATCTGTAGGATCTTTCAGCGACCTACGGAATTACATCAAAAAGTGTACATATCATATATTATGTTTCTAATGGCTTACCAATAAATCCATCGCTCGAAATTGTAATTTCGACCTCGGTGATTGAGTGAGATGAATGTAAATCAAGATAGTTTTAGCCTTCGATCTACTAAATCCGCATCGTTGCAGAGTAGTGACTAGGTACCTACCTTCCTATAATCTATGACAATAAAAAATAAAAAATGTTTTAAAAACAAAAAACCGACTTCAAAAAACCTGAAAATGAAAACAAAAAAGCTTCAAAATTAAATACCTCTAAAAAGCAAGAAATAATATTCAAATCACTAGATACGCATATCATTGTAATAAAACACGTCTATTGAAGTCGGGTGGGGCTGAAGTTCAATTTAATTTTTGTATTCTAAAAACCCCTCCCGACTTCATTAGACGTGTTTTATTACAATGATATGCGTATCTAGTGATTTGAATATTATTTCTTGCTTTTTAGAGGTGTTTAATTTTGAAGCTTTTTTGTTTTCATTTTCAGGTTTTTTGAAGTCGGTTTTTTGTTTTTAAAACATTTTTTATTTTTTTATTTTTAGTGTAAGTACCTTCTGTATTTGGTAGATATAATTACTTTAGTTTATTTATATTTAGTTTATTTATATTATCTTATCCAGTAACTATATTATCTAGGTAGATAAAACATGGGTAGACCCACGAAAGGTGCGGCATGCACGCCTTCAAAGTTAGGTTTTTTAATTTAGCTTTTTGTGGTAAGTATGGTATATTTAGCGACGATATTATCTAAGTTACAATAGTCTTATGTCAATGGCTCATCACCTTTTACAAAATACTGGTTTTCCCGACGCAGGGGCGCTAATTCTTGAGGAGTTCTCCTGGTACTTCACTATCAGCTCCACTTCACCATTTGCATAATGACGAACAACATAAATAGCCTAGCACCATATTAAAGTAATCGTATCGCACCAGTGAGATACTTAGTTTAGTAAATAGTTCCGGTGATCATCTATGGTCTTCATCATCAGTTCCACTTCACCAAAATGGTACTTTTCGAAAGCAAATGCACGAGTTACATAAGAAAATACCAAAATCGCTATAGGTGTGCCTATAATATTTGAAGAGTTCCCTTGATTTCTCCAGGATCCCTTCATCAGATCGTGATCTTATGACAATGGGACCAATCTGTAACTATATGCTTTCAAACAAAAAAAAGATTTTTTAAAATCTGTTTGTGATTGACAAAGTTATGAAGTAACAAACATAAAAATAAAATAAAAAAAAAAACAGCCGAACTGATAACCTCCTCCTTTTTTTGAAGTCGGTTAAAAAGACCCGTTCTGTTGCCCTATTGTCCTATTATCGCATCACGCAGGAGTCTCAGGAGGATCAGGCAAAAACTTTATGCTCTACTTTTATTAGGTACGTAGGCCCCACGTAAGAAAAGCTAAGGCTTATTTTTTTGCACCTACCTACGGTGCCCTAAGTCGTACCTAAGACATGACGGTGTCAAGAATGTGTTTAGTTTAAATTATTATAAAATTTAATTGATAAAGAAAGAAAATACCTCTCTACAGTTTATCGTTGTTGTTTACGGGCAAGTTTGACGTCAATGTAACTTACATCGTCAAATACACATGTTTGAACAACAATTTACACAGTATATTACTCGATTTATCGGTCTCAACAAAATAATGTAGAAAGTAGATTGTAGCACTCAGTTATGTGATTGACAGAATCATGATATCTAAAACTTTTCTCGATAGAAAAAAAATCGTATAAAGTGACCTCCAATTTTGTAGTTTTTCACTGATGTGACAACCAATATAAAACTGTAATCTTGAAACTATAATAAAGATAAACTTTAACTAGCTCTCTAGTTTTGTGATTGACAGTTTTCCTAAATAGTTTATTAGTTATTCATTAACCCAGTTGTTACTGAAACATTTTTTTTATCTCGTATCACAGTAGTATTTTAGCATACCTTGATGCATAAACTAAACATGGAAAAATACAAAAAAAAAACTAAATTTTCAGGAAAGCCAAAACAATGTCAAACGATCACTGCGGTGATTGGTAAACAATAAGGAAAAGTTTTCCGCTCATTTATATTTTTAAATTGAGGATATTCCTTATACTTATTTTTAATCTTTATAACGATCGGTCGTTATAAATGGGTTAAATACGATAATGTCAATAATTTCGATATTTTTTACTATGAAAATTGCTTCTAATGTTGTACGGCCCCATCATTAATGACTCAACTTATTTTAATTATCTAAGCAGGTGTAGCGATACTTAGAACCCACTTAACAGGAAGAGTGCCCTTACAAGCTAATTCTTAATTAACCCAATGACTAACATACAGATCGATATAAGTCACCAGCAGTCTGCTGCTCAAACGATCGATAAAAATATAAAAATCAAGACATCAGAAGATCGATAATATTAAATGGGTATATTGCAAAGAAGATGTTTTTGTAGAGCATTTTCTTAGAAGTACCTAGGTAGGTATCAGAATCAGGCTATTTTTCGAGAAAGTCTGTTACCTATGAAGCAAAATTTTAAATTAGGAAATCCAGAAATTTACACAAACATTGAATAATTCTCGAATGGAGATAAACTTTACAGTCAATGTAATGAAATAGGTACTTCTGCAAAGTAAGTACAAGTATTTTGTAAATATTTAGGTAAGTACATACGAAATTTAATGGAAACAAGATATTTTTATGCATTAATATAGGTATGTACAAAGAAATAATATTTGTAGACACATAACATTTTCAATGTTATTTGTATCTGAATATGTTATATTTGTATCTGAATATGTTATTAATTAAATAAACACATCTGTCTGACTCGTTTCATGTCATATAGCTCGCAATCGCACCCAACATCGATTGTCGCACTCAGTTTCGCCGGACTTCCTCCCAGATACGCCAATGATTCAATCACGAAATAACGTCATAACTATCAGACACGACACTATGTTTACATTGAAGGAAAACGACAATTCATATTTTCCAGTGACATACGAGGGTGGGTCAAAAAGTTCGCGGAATGGGGAGTATGGAGGGGGAAAAGGTCACTTTTTTTTACCTGCACTAGTTGTGCCACTCATTAAGGGTATAAATATAATTTTTTATTAAAAACAGGTCATTATTCACTGAGATACACGTCAATCAACAAGTCAATCCGGAAGAAAATTTAAAACATGGAAAAAATTTAATTTCGTGCAGTCATAAAGTTCCTTACCAAGCAAGGAAAACCTCCTCAAACCATTTGGAATGAGATGTTTTCTGTTTATGGGGATGCTTGTCCTGGTAAAACCATGATTTACAAGTGGCACAACCTCTTCAAGCAAGGCAGGGATTCGATTGAAGACGATCCCAGGCCTGGACGCCCTGTCGAGGCGACCACGGTGGAAAACGTCGAAAAACTTGAAAAAATTATATTGGAAGATGCCCGTTTGAAGAAGAAGCAGCTTGCAAAAATGATCGGAGTATCAGCTACAACCATTTTGAACATCCTTCACGATCATCTTGGCATGTCAAAGGTGTGCGCAAGATGGGTGCCGAGAATGCTCACGCCACACCAAAAGCAGCGGCGAGTTGAGTGTTGTCGCGAGTTTTTGGCTCTCTGTGGTGAAAACAAGGACGAAGTTTTAGACCGGATTGTGACTGGAGATGAAACTTGGGTTCATCATTATGAGCCTGAGTCCAAACACGACTCGATGCAGTGGCACAAAAAGGGCACACCACCCCCGAAGAAATTCAAAGTGTCTTCGTCGGCCGGAAAACTCATGGCCACTGTTTTCTGGGATACAGAGGGAATCCTTCTTATTGACTATAAGGAAAAGGGTGTCAACATAACTGGAACTTACTACGCTACACTGCTGGAACGACTGCGAGATGCTGTGAGGGAGAAAAGGCGGGGAAAATTGTCCAAAGGGGTGCTCCTTTTGCACGACAATGCACCCGTACACAAGGCACAAGTTGCGGTGGCTGCTGTACAAAGAGTGGGCTTTGAAATCTTGCAACATCCTCCCTATAGCCCAGATTTAGCCCCGTGCGATTATTATCTGTTTCCAAAATTGAAAAAAGAGCTTCGAGGGAAGAAATTTTCCAGCGATGAAGAGGTGAAAAGCGCAATTTCGGCCTATTTTGACGACAAAGATAAAACATTTTTTTTCGAGGGTATTAATAAATTAATTCACCGATCTGATAAATGTATTAGAGTTAAGGGAGAATATATTGAAAAGGAAAAATAATTTTGTGTTTAATTTCTTAATTTTTCCCCTCCATTCCGCGAACTTTTTGACCCACCCTCGTACATACATTATACGAAGAAAAGAAAGATTATACTTAAGTAAATAAGTAGTAAAAACCGGATGGTGGTCACAGCATCAAACATAACATAGCACTTAACCCAAAATTTTAAAAGATTAGGTTCATGTTTAATTGTTTTTAACTGTAACTGTAAACAAAAATGTTTATTGAACTTAACGTAATACCAACTTCATTGAAAAACTAATTTAAAAGTTAACAAGTAGAAAATAAACTGAAAAAATGCTTAGAAAATATTGCAAATTCCTTTGTATTTTCCCTATAGAGGAATAAGTCTATGTCCTATGTTATATTGGCGTAAACACAGGAAGAAGTATAATACCATAATATATTACTCATAATTTAGTGTCAAGTTGTTTTATAAACGAGTCAACCAGAAGTGAATCACTACAACTTTACACATTAAAGTTTTACCTGTTTGTCATAATAATGTGATTCATTTTATTTTGCACAAAAGTAAGCAAATCAGTGAATAACAGTAACAGGTGCTTGAAAACGTGTCGTCTTTTTGACTATCCAAGTTTTGCTCGATACCTTTGAACAATTTTTATTTCCTACTAGGTACTTGTTTGATGTAAACTTTTCACTGTTCTGTGATGTTTATCATCAAAACAAACACGTAATTAAAATAAGAAATGTTTCATTTTACGCTACAATGAACAGATACAATCTTAATGAGAATGTTTAGCTAGTTTGTTTATTAATAGCAAACAATTGATTCGATCTATTGATCAGCACAATACCTGTATAATTTTGTTATCCTTGCCGTAGCATTGTTGTTCGAGTGATAAAAAATAAACATTTATCGTAGTTGTCATTTCTATCATGTTGACGTAAAATATCTACAACGCAAGCTGAACTTTAACTTAAAATCATCTTTTATCTGCATATCAAATCATGTTTTTTTCAAGTGGTTCTTTACATTTTGTGTATTATTTGCCTCGTTTGTTGTATATTTTATACAGGTTTATTTGTAAAACACCAACAACCTCGCAGGAGTAGGTTGCTAACATTATAAACAACAACATTTTTGTTCTACGACTTTTCCGAAAACATACAAAAAAAAACTTTTCATACAAAACTCGATCAGCTGTTCGGACATTAATATGGAAAGTCGAATTTTTTGTCTGTTTTCGGAAAAGTAGAACAAAATGTTGTTGTTTATGGTGTTAGTAACTAATCTACTCCTGCGAGGTTGTTGTGTTGGTGCTTTACAAAATAAACCTGTATAAAATATCTCTTACACACTCTTACTTTTTCATGGTTTTTGATCGCTGGTGATAACGTTGTTCCTCCTACCCGACTTTAATTTAAATATTATCAAAGATTATTACGTAATATCTTTTCAAGTATTATGCTTATTACCTTTCCTTCGATTACTTTAAAATAACCAATATGTAAACTGCTGTTATTATGAAATCTAAAGTGAACAAACTCATCACCATAAAGTATCGTGTGAATTTGTGTTTTAACTCTGTATTATGTTCAGGAAAGTTAAAGTTATTCATAGCGTGTCGTGTTGCTATTCATTTTCGTCTCCCACGACGATGCGATGTTGTCATTTCACCTAATAAATAGTATCCACTTGTGTTATAATTTAATTACGTTACATTTCGCCATGAATTGGGTAATTTGCGACACTTTCACTAATAACTTCGACTACCTTCATTTAAAATTGTCATGGTCATGTTAATTGATCACTAGCTCGCGTTAGTGGCATACGTTAATATACTTTGTTCTTAATACCTTTATTTTCTACCTGGCTCATGTACCTAGTTATCAGAAATTGTATTGACTTTGCTAACGTTTAGCTCCTTATCGTTCAAACATCTAATGCAGATGTTGAAATAGTGTAACACGCTAAACTAACATGCCAGAAATTTTCAGTTTTATATGCTTAATTATTTTTTTCGTCGAAAACTTTGGAAACATAACTACCTACCTACATATAATATTTGCATCAAAAATAAATTAGCAACTTACTTGTTAAAGGTCACCTCGTATTGTTTTATTTCTTTCCTGGAGAACTCGTGGAACTCTGTGTATACGTTCACGAATTTATATTGTGGTTTAACCTCGACTCCTTCCTCTAGTTTGTCGTTGATTTCTTGTCTCCTCGAAAGGATACCGGTTAATTCCTCTGTGGCAGCCATTCCAGCGGTTCGCGCCAAAAAAAGGTTGGTTAAGAATTCACGAGATACGCGGGTTGACGCGATCGGTTACGAAGGAGTACTAAATACAAGTCGCGTCGGCTTCGCAGTGCCTTGGTGCCTTCGCACTCCGCGCGCGCTCCCTCGCGTTTCGTCTCTCGTAATCAAGTTGCGGGGGACGTGAATCGACGCAAATACGTGCCGCGCACTCTGCACCGGGGCGGCGGGCGACTGCCCAAACAAATCTCGATCGTTCTTCATACATTCCAAAAGCCTTTAAACGCGTAGGCAGAAACAAAACAACAATAAAATGAAGGCTTTAATTTCAAGTTTGTAGGAGCATCTGAACCCAAAGTCGAAAAGGTTATCGGCGCATGCCGAATTAGGACGCGGCGGGGGGTGTTTGGAGTGGAGATAAATATACCTTAGTCAATGTTACTATCTTATTAGGTAACTTTTATCCATAGCACAGTCCATTATATCAGGCAGATTTTTGTAACACTGAGCAAAACAAGAAACCACATGGTTCATCTTATTTCGGTAATAGGTTATTCTAAGGTAATAGGTACTATCCTTATATTATAATTATACTCGTAGCTCGTAGCGAGCGATTTTTTTGTATGAATAATTGAAGACCCCTACATTAAATCCTCAGTCAAAGAAACTTTCCTGTTATGATTATATAACCTTCTGATACGGAGGGCCAAAACCTATGCCTAAGTCAAATATAAAAAAAAAAAAATTGAAGTATTTATACCCCCTCATATTTATAAGATAATATAAATTAGGTGTCTTCTGCTAAGAAATTTTGTTTGGATATTTCTCATAGGTATTGTTTTTATAACTTAGGTATATAGGTATATACTTACTTTTTTTCTCTTCAGAATTTTTTTCCTACAAAAGATATCAACGATATAAGTTTTTTTTATAATTTACAAAATACGTTTTATTTGCTTGATAGGTACTTTATCATAGGTACTTACTGTACAGTTTCGTCGTCTGAGGATTTTACTGTGGGGGTCAGTCCACTACCTTTTTAAAAAAAAGTTTTGAAAGAAAATAGAGAGGCAAGAATCTAATAGTATCTACGCAACTGATGCCTTAGTTAGGGCATTTTAATGCTCTAAGGCTGATACATTTAAGTAAGGTTAATCATACCTACCTAATTTCATAGAAAAAAGTAGGTAACTATAATACAAATATTTTCTTCAAAAAACGAAGTCAATAATTGCCTAGTATGTAGCAAATAAGGTTCATTTATTTTCGCTCATTAATAGTACCAACATGAAAAGTAAAAATTTTCACTTTCAAAATTATTGCGAAACCACTTTACATTGAACTTGCATAGAAAATGACAATTAAAAAATAAATGTTTTCAAATTCCTTATTGTTTTAATGTTTTATGTAGGTATTCTTTACTTATACGATACGTACGAGTCATTTAACAATCCATCCATAAAAAATTCCAATAAATGCAATGATATCAGATTACTTACTTACATTCGCGCTAGCATTGTCTTTATCACATCGATAGATACAAGATTATCTACAGTAATACGTAATGCGTATTAATTAATATAATTAATTACAGTTAATATATTATGCGTAACATGTTATACATGTTATGCGAACTTCCTGACCTAATGTTGATTATTTAAATCAACATTAGGCCAGGAAGTTCGCATTTGCATTCAGAAAGCTTCGTCACCTCAATTACTGAATAAATATTTAAATTACTGTATTTATCTACTTACGTGATTTCGTGCATTTTATTTGCTTTAACTTTAATTACTTCAAATGTTTTTTCTTAAAATTTTAAATTGATGTAGCTTAAGTGTAATGTTTTGATTGAGTCTGGTTTTCAGAGAAATATATGTGTAAGTACTTAGGTAGTTAATTTTTTTAAATGTCAATAAGTTTTAACTTAAAACATAGGTAGGTACTATCGTATGACGTATGTAGGTACCTAAGAATGTTGATCGCTATATACTAACAGAATTTTAACTCGGTGCCAAACCAGGGCAAATAGACACTAATATGAGTTCTAATTGCTCATGCTCAACGTGTTTTGATAAAAAGTTGTACCTAGATGTAATATTAAGTTACTTAATATAACTGAAAAAATATTAGAAAAAATCGACTCGCCCGTAGCAGCTCAGACGGGACTGTATGTAATATTAAAAATTGATGATATTACTTACCTATAATTTGATATTTTCGTACTTTTTTTTTATGAAACAGCTGACAAACATTAAACATTTCTGCGGTGGTGTCGTCTGGGGCGGGTCGTTACGTTCCCTCAAATATGGTTGAGCGAAGCGATGGCTGGTCCATGCGTCATGCTCGTGAACGGGTGCTGCCAGTGGGAATGGGTCTGCTTCTGTCTGCTTGTACTAAGGGCGTCGTATATTTATATATATTTTTTTTCTCTGTTTGATGTTATCAATATGTATGGCACTTCTTACTCAAAACATAAAACTAATAGGCAAGTAAACCTTGTTTTGATTTCTCTTTTTTTTTTATTGCAATCATTTTGCTTTCTATAGTTAGTAGTTTTTGTAAGTAAAGGCCTATGAAAAGCTTTTGGATATTAGTTTTCAATTCAGTGCCTTAGGATGGGTAGCCTAAGTATGTCATGCTCTCTTTAATCATTTCTGCGGTGGTGTCGTGTGGGGCGGGTCGTTACGTTCCCTCAAATATGGTTGAGCGAAGCGATGGCTGGTCCACGCGTCATGCTCGTGAACGGGTACTGCCAGTGGGAATGGGTCTGCTTCTGAGTACCTATCTTAACGCATATTGAATTGTAAGAATTGCGTTTTTTATTGTTATTTTTTATGTCTTGTCTCAAGTATTTTTTGGTAAATTTTGCCTACTTAGGTGCACTTTCGAGTAGCAGACATATTGATTACTGATTTCTCAACTAGTTGAAAGTTATTTACTCTCACAATTACCTATCCGATATGTAGTAGGTATTTAATTTCAACCTACCTACCCATTGTGTACAAACTTTTGTTAATTATTGTGATGGAAAATGACCTCACTTTAAATGTGGAGCTCATTTTTCAATGTTGACGACTCTGTATGAAATATACAGGGAGAAAAAAGCAGCCCTTGACGAGTTTCTTGCCGGTTCTTCTCGTTACAAGGTCTCCCGCTCAGGGTTTGCGAACCGATGGCGTAGCTTCTTTGACATTCACAAGTGCTTGTAACAGCCTAGACTGAATAAATGATTTTTTGATTTGATTTTGATTTGATTTGACATTTTTTTCGCGATTTCAGAGTTGGACCCATAGTAGATGTTCAGCTTGATGGTCCCTATCTACCATATTCGGTATTAGGGGTTATTTTGTAACACGTTGTACCTATATGCAATCCACTTGTAGGAAACATAAGCTTCCCATAACTGGATAAACAAAAAAACTGCAAGAACACATGCGACACACCGACTGTAAACGCTGAACATGAAATTTAAATAAATAAGCACAATTTTTAAATTTGAGATTTTTGCATTCACAATGCTATTTTTATACAATACTAAACAATATACTAGAAAAAATACGACTCGCACCAGATCAATACTCAGACGGGAATCGAACCCGCGACCTTTGGATATCCGGTCCAATGCTCTGACCGCTGAGCTACCGAGTCACTAGTGACATCGTCGAATTTCTTCTAGTATATCCTACTCTTACGCTGCAAGCCAGCGTTATTTCACCAATGTGAGGAATTACCTCGACATTCAATTGAAATATCTTTCCAGATATTTGGCAATCGATTAAGATGAAACAGCTATATAATTTTTAAATTTGAGATTTTTGCATTCACAATGCTATTTTTATACAATACTAAACAATATACTAGAAAAAATTGGACCGGATATCCAAAGGTCGCGGGTTCGATTCCCGTCTGAGTATTGATCTGGTGCGAGTCGTATTTTTTCTAGTATATTGTTTAGTATTGTATAAATAAGCACAAATTTAAAATCCTTCAGCTCTTCATGGCGAACCTTAAAATTACCTAGTTTATGTCAGATGTCAGGTCAGAGGAAGGAAATGCATTAAACTAGTACTTATTTAGAACAATGCTATTCTTTAGCTCTATTACAAATCCCACAAACAATTAAAGTAACTTTTTTAAAACAATTGTTTTAAAACCTAGTTAACATTGTTAATTCTGTCAGCCATTTATAGACTGTTTCGCCACCAATAGGGGGCATGCCGAATCTTAGCCTTTGTGAATAATATTGAGGCCAAAATACTTCTACATACCTTAGTATAGACTGGCAGTTGTATATGACCGAAAGTGGCGCCCTCAGAGGTTTTTATTTAATAAGTTACAGAAAAAGATTTTATTTAATAATGTTTTACGTGGAGATTTTGGGGCCCACTGTCTCGTTACATCGTTACATTTCCTCGTAGTCACTGCTAGAAGTAGATAGCAAAACTGCTAAACGAGGCCGTTTTTGACACATTTGCTATCTACTTCTAGCAGTGACTACGAGGAAATGTAACGATACCGTCTAAAAATACTAGACAGTGGGCCCTAAAAATTCCAAGTAAAACATTATTAAAACCCTCCTTGAAGTAGGTACTGAAATAATGGATAAGTCCATACTTGGAATTTTTATTATGGCCCACTCCGAAACCGAGTCAATAGCTACTCAAAATACAAAGGAAGGGGAGACCCTTTGAGTACCATACTGAAATTCCACTTGTGACCTACTAACCACAGCATACCTACGCCAATTTATACTGACTTAGGCCTTTTAAAATCTATAAAAAGCTAAAAGGTTAGTAATTAAAGCTAATTTGTAAAACACCAACAACCTCCAGATTGATTTTTTGATTTTGATTTTGATTTGATTTAAACACCCAACCAACCAGGAGTAGATCAGGGACCGGAACCCTTTCGATTTTGATCTGCGATATCTCGTATTCTCATATTTCTCATGATGCTATGATTATTAAAAAAACTATAATTATTTATATAGCTATTTCATCTTAATCGATTGTCTGGCATCTGTAAAGATGTTGCATTCGAATGTTAAAGGTAATTCTTCACATTGATGAAATTACGCTGGCTTACAGCGGAAACGTAAAAAGTACTAGAATATTTCGCCGCTCCCGCAGGCTTATTAGCGATCTTCAAATGACAGTCGCAATCGCTTAATTGTACAATTATTGCTATCAAAACGCAAATTCGTATTACGGAACGCAAAGTTAGCGACTACTCCACAGTGGCGCTACAAGCGAACAATCGACGAACTAAAAATGCATGACCTCGCCTAGAACAAAGCAACCGATTGTTTGTTTTGGTATTATGGAACGATTTTTGTCAGCGACGCAAGAGCAACAAGAGCAATAGCGACTGCGATCTAACAACTAGTGTTATTGTGATTGTTAGAAGTTGTTTTAGTGATTATTAAATTGTTTCGGCCTTTTAACTATATTTAACCAGTGGTTTGTGTTTGAATAGTGTTAATAATAAATTATGTGATGTTATTTTAATTACATCCTGTAATAATTCACTACATCACGAGCTTTGATGCTAATGGAATATTTACATCAAGAAACCAGTTAAACAAGGGCTAACGCTATTCGACTGCGGAGAAGAGTTCGTACAAATCTTCTACCAGATATCAGAGGTCGAGTTCAGAGCCAAAGAGTACTATTTCGGAGCTCACTAAAGATTAATCCAAATATCTTTTTAAAATCCTTTGTTGCCTAGAAGGCGAAGAAGGAATAAAATATCTGTGGAGTGTAATAAGGTAAATTCGCAGAAAAAAGGATAATAAATAGTAATAAGACACTTAAGTACCTACTATAAACTTACATATTTTTTGTAGGTTTTAACTGCAATGCCAAAAGCCTGTGGGCATAAGTTATTTACATGGAAATTAGTCATGTTATAAACGGATGCATTATACCACCCATCTTTATTAAGGAAATTCATTATTTTCCCACAAAATAGATCAGAAAGGATGGAAATCAAGTAAGTTTAAATAGATCAATGTAATTAATTTTATGAATACTTGTAAATAATAATTATTTAAATTGTTATTATCTGATTTCAGATTTTTAAGGTCAAAGGGCTGTAATAGTGCAAAGGCATTGTATAAATAGGTAAAAAATAACAATGAGAAAAAACTAGCCCTTGACAATTGTCTTATGCTGCTTCTTCTTGGCACAAGGCACAAGCCTGCCAGCGTAGGATTTACGAAGCAATGGCATAGCTGTGCTGCACTGACAATAAATGATTGTATACATTCATAATGAATTAAATGAATTTTATTTTACAAAAAAAATACTCATTTATTTTTTCCCAACTAAAAACAAAATCCATCACTTGATTTTGTAGAATGTTCAACACCCATCCCTTTTTTGCTAACTACTCATGAGGTTAAGCGATTTCAATAAATTAAAATATGATTCTAAGTTGCGCTCTATCAGCTTTCAAAGAAACAAAAACTGCGCAAGAATTCCCTTTAACCACTTGAAACCACTTGTATCACCCTAAACGTAAACATCTCTCGTTTTCATTGGAAGCATTTTTTTTCTTGATAAAAGATATCTTTGTTTTGAATAAAGTTTGATTTGAAATTATTACAAACTTTTTTCGACATATCGAAACTAAGCAATCATTAAGTTGTCATTGGTTGCCGTTCAATTGCGAGTGGCGCTAGTTTCCATACATAATAATCGCAAATGTAATCGGCGAGCAATCAGTTTGCGATTTGTCACCGTAATACCACAGAATATTATAATAGTACTAAGTAATACCACAAAAGCAACCGCTACTAGTCGCAGTCGCGTTGCTATTGTACAATTAGCAACCGGTTGCTATATTCCGCTAATAAGCCTGCCGGCGACTCGGTAGCATAATTGGTAACGCATTGGGCCGGAATCCTAAGGGTGCAGGTTCGTATCCCGTCTGAGCTGCTATGGGTGAGTCGATTTTTTCTAGTATTTTTTTCTATTATATTTATTACCTTAGAATCCATTGCATTTATTCTATTTTTATTTTCATTCTGTAAATACTTACCTACTCAAAACCCAAACGCACGAAGGGGTTTTTAAGCGCTTAATCCGGTCCCTATGGAGTAGATTAGTAGCATCATTATATAACCATAACAACATTTGTTCTACGACTTTTCCAAAAACAGACAAAAAATATCGACTTTTCATACAAAACTCGATCAGCTCTTCGGACATTTTGTTGGAGAGTCGATTTTTTTTGTCTGTTTTCGGAAAAGTCGTAGAACAAATGTTGTTGCTTATGATGATAGTAATCTACTTCTGCGAGGTTGTTGGTGTTTTACATATAACCCTGTATAATATGCGATCCTTTTATGCCCCTGGCAAGGCAATAAAACTAGGGATATTTTATTAACAGTTGGCATGAAAAGCTGACTTCATGTAGTATTTTGAATTCAATAAAGTAATTATAATGTCAGCTGTGACACAAGTATTAATTAATTCATAGAAATGACATTGTTACAAGTATTCTTAATTACTTATTAGAATTTACATCATTTAAAAGAAGTAAATTTATTTTTTCCCACTTTAAGTGGGTACTGGGTACCTACCATTACCCAATAAGTATATTACTTTACTTTTTGCTTTGAAGAATATCAACTTGAAACTCGGCATTATAGGCAAACATTATATAGGTACCTATTTAAGTATTATTTAAGCTCGGAAAACTCCAACACTTACTCTAATACGTTAAGAAAAAGACCTCTGAATTATTTAATACCCATAATAAATTTATCTAAGTAAGGGAATTAGCATTTGGCTTGTAAGAGAATAGAGTTTGTTTTTAACCGACTTCATCAAAAGGAGGAGGTTCTCAATTCGATTGTATATATATATATTTTTTTTTTTTTTTTTTTTTTTTTTTTTTTTATCGTTGTTCGCGCGTATCTTCGACATTTATGGACCGATTTCGATAATTTTTTTTTTGTTCGATTGAGTTTTCTTGCGAGATGGTCCCATTTAATTTTTTTTCAAATCGGTTCAGTAGTTTACAAGTAATCCTGAAAATACTATGATATTAAATCAACTAACTTGACAACTTTGTTATTTATGAACCGAATTAGATGATTTTTTTTGTTGGGGAAGGGATACCGTTGTGTAGTCTTTTTAACCGACTTCAAAAAAAGAAGGTAAGTTTTCAGTTTGTATGTTTCTCCGCGATTATCTCACGTTTGGCTGAGCCGATTTTTCTACCTAAATAATATACCTACACTACCTAATGCAGAAGGTACTTACACTAAAAATAAACAAATAAAAAAATTGTTTAAAAAACAAAAAACCGACTTCAAAAAACCTGCCTCTAAAAAAGGAAGAAATAATATACAAATCATTAGATACGCATCATCATTCATCATCATCATCATTGTTATAATAAAACACGTCAATTGAAGTCGGGTGAGGCTTTTAGAATAAAAAAAGGAAGATGTTCTCCAGCCCCACCCGACTTTAATTGACGTGTTTTATTATAACAATGATAATGCGTATCTAATGATTTGTATATTATTTCTTCCTTTTTTAGAGGCAGGTTTTTTGAAGTCGGTTTTTGTTACAAAAATTCGTTTAAGGCGCGGCGCGGTGGTAGTGAAACTAGCGCCGCCACTACATTTATTTTTATTACTCGTAAACCAAGTCAATATTTAAAAAAAGCTCATGTTCTCTAATATTTTTTAAATAATTCTTCAACAGTTATCATTAATTCTGTAAGTTTTAAAATCCATAATTGCCAAAAATGGCCACTTTGAGCTAAAATGGATTTTAAAACTTACAGAAAGTATGAAAACTGTTGAAGAGTTATTCAAAAAATATAAGACACAATTTAAGAGATTATTACATGAGCTTTTTTTAAATAATGACTTGGTTTACGAGTAATAAAAATAAATGTAGTGGCGGCGCTAGTTTCACTACCTACAGCGTCTTCTAAATATATCGTTTTCTCTGTAAGGATGAAATATTCCTCTTACAAAAAGTTGAATGAAACAACGGATTTATTTTAAGACTACATTTGTGTCAAACAAACCTATTTTTAACATTGCGATTTTTGCTACTACAGCGCGCGGAAAACCACATGAAGCGATAGTCATTCAAATTAATGTGTGAGTTGGGTTGGGATGGTTCTAGGAATTTCGCGGACCATTTTAATAATTTAATATTTAACTTTACGTCGATGCACCCCTTTTACCTAATTGACGGTTGTGCCCGAGGGATAGCTAATTACCACATTCGTAACCAAGCCCAAATGTTACCTATTTCGAAGTTGTCATCACGCAGTCCGTCCCCGCCATCATGAGACGACACTCGAGGTATTGTGTAAACAAATTTTATTTTCACATAGCTTTTGCCTTATTTCTTAAAACTTACTTTAATAAGTCAGCGTTAAAAATTGATTTACATTTTCAACAAGGTCTAGCAGTGTTGGAAAAGTTAACGACGCGGATCAAAATGAAGAAAAGTTAAAAAGTCCAAAGAAAAGCAAAAAAGAAAAGCGTAATGTTATTAAAGAATATTTGGTAGATTATACGGCAAACTCTAATCTCCATGGCCTGAAATACATCGGTGAAAAAGAACGCACTCCGCTGGAAAAGTAAGATTTTCTTGGTTTAGATGTTTATTGCAGTTACTTTAAATATTTTTGAAAATTCTTTCTAACGAAAATTTACGACAGGCAGCTTTCGCAACTGTTTTTTTTATTTGTATGATAAATAAGACTTAGTTTTTTATTGCATTTATGTTTTTATATGCAGCTTTAGCAACTGATTTTTCTTAAAATTTCAATGAAAATGTTAAAGTTTGCTACCCATATTTTTGTAATTTTGTTCGATTACAGATTACAGCTTATCTTATGCAAATAAATTATCTGTTGAAATACGGATAGAAATTTGAAATGTGGTACGGTCAGCAACGAAAGTTGCTTAACACTTTAGTACTTTGACATAGTAACATTTTTGACGAATGTTTCAAAATGTGAGAAATCTGTCAAAAAAGTTGCTATGACAATGTTGTTGGCGATCATGCCAACCTCTTTTGTATACTTTTATAATACCTTTTTATATTTCACTAGCTTCTGCCCGCGACTTCGTCCGCGTTGATATTAGAGAAAATCCTTAGGGAACCTTCAACCAGGATCTGACCAGCCATTTTTACGCATTACAAGACTACTCAGGACTACAAATAAATACGCGTTCCAGTTCCCTTTCCCGTTCCCGTTCGCGTTCCCGTTCCCGTTCCCGTTCCCGTTCCCGTTCCCGTTCCCGTTCCCGTTCCCGTTCCCGTTCCCGTTCCCGTTCCCGTTCCCGTTCCCGTTCCCGTTCCCGTTCCCGTTCCCGTTCCCGTTCCCGTTCCCGTTCCCGTTCCCGTTCCCGTTCCCGTTCCCGTTCCCGTTCCCGTTCCCGTTCCCGTTCCCGTTCCCGTTCCCGTTCCCGTTCCCGTTCCCGTTCCCGTTCCCGTTCCCGTTCCCGTTCCCGTTCCCGTTCCCGTTCCCGTTCCCGTTCCCGTTCCCGTTCCCGTTCCCGTTCCCGTTCCCGTTCCCGTCCCCGTCCCCGTTCCCGTCCCCGTCCCCGTCCCCGTCCCCGTCCCCGTCCCCGTCCCCGTCCCCGTCCCCGTCCCCGTCCCCGTCAATTTTAAAGTTGTAATGTCTTTTTTATATTATTTTTTCATACAAAATTTGAACCCCATTTTCACCCCTTTAGGGGTCAAATCATGTCCACCGTGTTGGACTTCAAAATAAATGTAATTTTTGCAATCGTCATCCCCGAAAACTCCAATAACAACATCCATATCTATTTTTGGGGTTTTTTACCCCTTTTCACCCCCATTTCATCCCAATAGGGGTTCAAATACTAACAATAACAATATAAGTTGCGTTAGATGTCTATCCATAAGCCTAAATTAAAAACTTAGCGATTTTTACTTCGAAAATAAAGGTTTTTCTTCAATACACAACTTCATCCCCCTTTTGACCCCTTCGGGGGTAGAATTTTGAAAAACGCTGAGACCCGTATTTATTTATTTTCAATGGTCAGTCTAAACACAAAATTTGAAGATCCTAGCTTCAAAACTGAGGGACTTTCATACAAACTTTGATCCCCTTTTTTACCCCCTTAGGGGGTGAATTTTGAAAAACCCTTTCTTAGTGCACCCCTAGACCTCATAAGGAACCTACGTGCCAAATTTGGAGTCTCTAGACCCAGCGGTTTGGGCTGTGCGTTGATAGATCAGTCAGTCAGTCAGTCAGTCATTCAGTTTACGATTTTATAAATATAGATTGTAAGTACCTACCATAAATAAACAGTTGCCGTCAAATCCGTCTATCATGGAGTTAACAAGCTCGGGAGATGCAAGATAGACACCCGCCACGGCAATACAATACGGCGACGGCGACGCCGCCGCAGCGTCGCGCGGGCGCCCGGCCCCTGATCGTACGGCGGGCCCGTTTCCTACGGGCTCACTTCCTCCAGCTGAATATACACCACACGCACAAGAAATAGGCTTAGGCACACGTAAAGATAATAATTGTTGCTGCTACAAAAATAAAAGCCATAGTGAAGATGTAGGTACACCATTTATTCAGCTGGCCAACGCCATCACAAGCTTGGGTAAGAAGACTACAAAGGTTTGTGACATTTCTAAGTTTGACGGACGCGCCGCGGATTGGCTTCTCTTTAAAAAATCTTATGACCAATCCAAAGCGCACTTTTCTTCTAGCGATAATATAGCTAGGCTTAGCGCAGCGCTACATGGCGCCGCTCGCGAGGCAGTCTCCATCAGACTGGTGGCAGCTGACGACCCGGAGCAGATCGTGCAGGCCTTGGAGAATAGGTTCGCTCAGCCGGAGGTCATCGTGCTGCATCAACTTTCGCTCGTAAGGGCTCTTCCTAAATTAGGTACACACGAAGCGACCCGCGAACTGAACATCTTCGCTTGCCGCATCCGTAACTGCGTGGAAGTCATCCGTCTTCTGAACCAGCCAGAGTATCTTGCATCTCCCGAGCTTGTTAACTCCATGATAGACGGATTTGACGGCAACTGTTTATTTATGGTAGGTACTTACAATGAAATATAAAAAGGTATTATAAAAGTATACAAAAGAGGTTGGCATGATCGCCAACAAATGTAATAAAGTGTTAAGTGACTTTCGTTGCTGACTGTACCTGTAAGTACTTTTATTTTTGTGCAATTTGGACATTAGTATTTTTGGAAATTCGAAAAAAAAATGCTTTTCAAATGAAACTTCTTTTTTCTATTCTATATCATAATATCGTAATTTTCGATTCCAGGATATTCTGGCTCTTTATGTTCATCTGTTGCGTGGTTCTTTGCGCTGGTCTCATCAGAAAAGTTTGGATAAAATGGAATGAAAGCCCTGTTATCGTCAGTTTCGCTGAAAATACCACTCCCGTTTGGCAGGTGTGCTATAAATTTTAACGCCATGCCATTACACATGCCGATTGTTTCTTTATCTATGAGAAATCTATTATACAAAATCAAATTGCAGATACCCTACCCAGCCGTAACTTTATGCTTTGAGACAAAAGCAATGCAAACTAAGTTTAATTTCACGGAATATTATCATATTTATAATCGTACAATCACACACCCAAATGCGACAGATGAAGAGTAAGTAAAGATAACAATATTTTTCATTCATTAATTATTTATCTCTTGGCACTTATTTCGACAGTCTATCGTTGATCTTTATTGTGTTGATAAGTCACCTATACTTACCTACCTAATATAAATAATTTAAGGTTTGTATAAAAACTGCCACAAGTAAGTACCTACTTACTTATTATTTATATAAATTTTCAGCCGAATGTTTGAAGATTTGACTTTAGTTTGCGACGACTACTTGGCTTCTATTAATGGAAGGAAGTTTTCTAATGCCACTGAAACAGTGGAAAATATAAAGTCGGTAAGTAAAAAAATACTTAGTTAAAAACAAACAAATTAAAGCTAATCTGTAGGATAGCAAATCGAAACGACCGAACTTTTTCATCGAAATAAATCTACTACAAATATTTACTTTTGAAGAACTGTATCTAATGTGTAACGAATATTATTTCTTGCTTTTTAGAGGTAGGTTTGGTTTGAAGTCGGTTTTTTGTTTTTTTTTAACAATTTTTTATTTTTTTATTTTTAGTGTAGGTGTACCTTGTACGTAAGGTATATTATATATGTAGAAAAATCGGCTCAGCCAAACGTAAGATAATCGCGGAGGAACATACTTAAATACGGGTCAAACTGAGAACCTCCTTTTTTAAGTCGGTTAAAGAACTACACTTTAGATATCCCTCTTCCAACAAAAAAAACATTATAGTCAGGGTGAAACACCGGGGTAAGTGAAACACCCAACCATATCTAAAAAACTATCATAGTTTATTCTCATAGCGATGTGTCGATAAATCAGGAATGACGAAATACTGCCCTCAATACAACACAGATATCGCTGCGATCATTAAACTAGCTAGTAAACCAAAAAGAAAATTAAGTTATGTTATAAAATGAAAATAACGTTTTTTTGATAAATCTTTGAAACTGGACCCTATTTTATTAGAATTTGATACATTTTGGATGTTAACGGTTTAAAATGATCCTTTTGTCCTGTTTTTAATTAAATTGACTCAATATTTAAAGCTATTTTGGCCACTGTTTCACTTCCCCCTTGTCAGGGGTAAGTGAAACACTTCTTAGCCTTTATATTCTTTTCGTGATTTTATTGCTTAATGCAAGTCTTTAGATATTTATATTCATACCGTTCAAGGCTGATTTAATGAGGAGTACATTGCCTACACAGCTACTTTAATTGCGAGTTTTACAGCTTTACTAAACCTTGTTAAATAAAAATAGAATAAAGTATGTTTCACTTACCCCACCTGACTATATCTTATTCAGTTCATAAACAAAGAAGTAATACGACCATTATCATCGAGGTAATTCACACAAAAATTGATAAAAAAAACAAAAAACCGACTTCAAAAAACCTACCTCTAAAAAGCAAGAAATAATATTCGTAATAATAAAAATACGTCTATTGAAGTCGGGTGGGGCTGGAGTACAAATTCCTTTTTTTTTATTCTAAAAGCTCCACCCGTAGATATACGTATATTTATTATTACGAATATTATTTCTTGCTTTTTAGAGGTAGGTTTTTTGAAGTCGGTTTTTTGTTTTTTTTAAACAATTTTTTATTTTTTTATTTTTAGTGTAGGTACCTTGTAGGTAAGGTATATTATATATGTAGAAAAATATCCCTCTTCAAAAAAAAAATAATTATCTTATTCAGTTCATAAACAAAGAAGTAATACGACCAATCATCGAGGTAATTCACACAAAGTTATACTATTTTCGTGCTTTTTTCAAAATTACTTAAAAAGTACTGAACCGATTTCCAAATTTTAAAAAATGGGACCAACTTGGGAGTGTACCTAATGTAATAACGTTTGAATCATTTCAATCGGTCCAGCCGTCTTTGAGTAATCGGTGGACATACACAAAAAACAAATATACAGACGAACATAGAACCTCCTCCTTTTTTGGAAGTCGGTTAAAAATAACAGACACAAATAACTATCGTTTCATCTTGACCAACGAAAGTTATCAATATTTTCATACTGTGTTATGATTAGGACTAATAAGTAAATTTTTTTGGAAGTTGCGTCAACATATTCGATACGACCGAATTATTTTTTATGTAACAGGTATCGCCAAACATAACAGAAGTGTTTTTCGGATGCAAATGGAAAGATATACCAAAAGAAACATGTGAAAATCTTTTCGCCCCTATACTGACTGAAGAAGGGTTGTGCTATACTTTCAACATGTTATCCGCAGATGAACTTTTTAGAGTGGAAAAGTAAGCTTATAAAAGTATTAACCTCGTGTTACTTACAGAAATAAATTAAGATAGAACGAAGAAGATAAGAGGACTAATTAATTCTGCAAACAACGTTATCAAAATAATCACGAAGTTTTATGAATAATATTTTAGTTCCAAAAAATTTAATATAATAACAACTTACTCACTTTTTGGTGATTACTAGCAGATTTTTCTCAGCTAAAAGACTTCATTTCTCACAGTGATAAGATAATTTTCGGTTGCATTTTTTTATTATTGTCACAGTTAACATTGCATTATCATATTGTAAGAACCGTCTTATCCTGTTTGTGAAACTCACTGAGCAAGTAATTCACTACGTTGAAACTTTCAGCTTGCATCAGGACTATCCATATCTAGAAAAAGGATTGTCTCGACCGGATAACTTAACCACATTTTGGAATTTAGAAGATGGATACCCACCCGAGGCACCGATAGAGACGTATCCTCATAGAGGCTCTGTAAGTAGAAAGAATTGAGCTCATTACGAAACTATTGGGTGTGTGAATACGACAATGCAATTTTCTTGCGTTTTAATATCTGGTAACCATGTTAACAGGTATTAGATTTCTATATTTTTTGTCTAGTTTGGAAACGAAAATTATCGTAATATCAACTTACTCTCGAACTGTAATTTATCGTGTCTTGTGTCTCGAGGCCATTCTTTTGATTTATTTTCAAGATGATTTGGGAAACAGATAGTATGTATACCTACCTTTTACTTACATTATACTTTTTCTTTAGGGATATGGTGCAAAAGCTGGATTAACATTTTTAATGAAAACTAAAGAAGTTGATTTGGATTACTTGTGCAAAGGTCCCGTTCAAGGTTTTAAGGTGAGATGTTGTAGAGAAAGAGTTAAATTCGAAATTATCTCACAAGTTTTCTTTTCTCACAATAATCTTACTAATACTTCTAAAACTGCTTAGATTTTGCTCCATAATCCTGCGGAACTGCCCAGGTTGTCACAACAATACTTCCGTTCTCCTTTATCTCAAGAAGTAGTAGTTGCTGTGAAACCAAAGATGATGACCACCTCCGACGGTCTGAAGCCCTATTCACCGGACAGGTAAAGTGGTGTAATGTTCTAGCCAAGAGGATCCCATAATCCATACGTTAAATGATCAGATTTTTTATTAGATACGCTTTTTTCAGACGGCAATGCTATTTCCCAAGTGAACGATATTTGAAGTATTTCAAAATCTATACTCAGTCAAATTGTGAAATGGAATGCCTCACAAACTTTACTTACGCCAGATGTGACTGTGTGCACTTCGGCATGCCACGTAAGTACACTGATGCTCGTAACTACTTAAATGTTCTTAGACACCTTCTTCACCGGCTCAGTACAAAAAAATACCGAAGCGAAAGTACCGAGCCGGTGAGAAAGGCGCTTTTGATGGATTATTGAGCTTCTATACAGCACTCCTTCTTCATTGCGCTCCGCTTTATATCTTTAGTCTTTTAGTCTTCGCATCTGCCAGTAAGAACGGTAAAACGTGGTAAAACTTTAGGCTTGGAACGTGGAAGGAATATCAAGTCTTCTCCAATACAAGATCGCAGCGCAGGGCTCGATCACATTTTTGTTTGTATAAACTTCCACATATTTTTAAGGTCGCAAAATGATTAATAGCCCTCAGTGCACAAGAAATCAAAACTCCTTGAATTATTTCCAGCTGAGTGGAGTTTACATACCATTCCTATTACTTACTTATTATGAAAGCTTATTTCTATCCTATAAAAATTCAGCCAATTTGAATTTTTCACACATTTCCCATTATCGAGTGTGCGTGGCCAATTCCATCAACACTTATGTGGTTTTTATAAAAGTCGATCGAAAATAACATGTTATATTCTAAAAGCCTTCGTCAATGTTCTTTTTGGACTTTTGTTTAGATTTTCCATTTTCAGATGGAAAAGACATGAAAGTATGTAACACGGGGAGTGTTGCATGTATAAAAGCAGCTCAAAGTAAGTGTAAGCTCAAATTAGATTCAAGTTCATTTTTATTATGAGAAAATTTAAAACGACTCTTATCTACAGTGAAGTCACACTTCCGGTACAGTACCGCTACATGATAATACTCTTCATAAACTCTACATGAACACGCGTTCACACTAACACCATCGGACACTGAGAGCACTGTCTCGTCACTGACGACAGCTGGACGCGTTCTTCGTAGAGAATGCATGAAAGAATAATTATCACGGTGGCGGTGACTTCACTGATACAAATGTGAAACCTAAGATGTGAACGTTTAATTCTAGTGGAGCTTGTGATAGCTGATATAGAGCACGGGTTAAATCTTGATAATGCAAACGATACGCTCGGAAGAGCCCGTGAAGTAGCTTCACTGTGCAAGTGTCTGCCGGCTTGCACCTCCATCGAATATGAAGCTGAAACCTCACAAGCTGACTACGATTGGAAGGCTATCTACCAGGCGTTCAATTACCCTATCCCTGAAGGAGAAGAGGAGTAAGTTACCTACTATCGGGGGCGGCTGCTAGGGGCGCAACCCTCAGGAGGCGCACTTTGCTGACCCATAGCTAGAAGGTCTTGTAGGGCAAAATTCAAATATTGCCAAGGGCACTCAAGATCATGATCCTAGAAATAAGTCGCAAAATTCAAATCTTGCCAGGGGGCGCTATGACGCTGTCTGTCTGAATTTTAGAAATCAAAAATATTTCGCCAACAGATTCCCAAATCGAAAAGTGGTCTTCATAAACCTACAATATTTTCAAAATACTTATCCAACGACACCCCCACACTATGAGATTGACGTCTTGTCGAGAAAAATTGTTCATCCTCACATTTTTTATGCAATAAAGTTTAAGTAAAACACCAACAACCTCGCAGGAGTAGATTACTAACATCATAAACAACAACATTTATTCTACGACTTTTCCGAAAACAGACAAAAAAATATAGATTTTTTTATACAAAACTCGATTAGCTGTTCGGGACATTTGTAGGAAGAGTCGACTTTTTTTGTCGATTTTCGGAAAAGTCGTAGAACAAAAATGTTGTTGTTTATGCATGCTGTTAGTAATCTTACTCCTGCAAGGTTGTTGGTGTTTTTTTCAAGTAAATAGGGGGGTGCTAGAGCCGCGTTAAAGTTTTGAAGGGCAATAGAAAATATATCAGGTTTTTCTGGGGTGTTCTGGGGTGGGCCCGGCCCACCCGACCCCCCTATTCTTACGCCAATGGCCGCTAGTTACTTATAATTTTTTTCAGCATGATGTACGCGCGCGTAATGGTCTTCTTCAAGGAGCCCCAGTTCATAACATCTCGGAGGTCAGAACTCTACGGCCAGACCGACTTCCTGGCCAACTGCGGCGGTCTGCTTGGTCTGTTCATGGGCTTCTCCATCTTGAGTGTCGCTGAAATCGTTTACTTTCTTACCTTACGGTGAGGAAACTTTTCTTTAACTACAATTGCCAATGGGGATGGCAACGCAAAGCTAATTGTAGATGGGGCTGCGTACGTTTGTTCCTAAGACAGATACAGGGTTATTTGTAAAACACCAACAATCTCGTAGGAGTAGATTACCTACCAACATCATAAACGACAACATTTGTTCTACAGCTTTTGATAATTCGTTAGATTTTACTTTCATACAAAAAAATATCATTTTAATTTACTGTTCGTATGTTCATAATATACCGCGCGGCGCGCGGAGCGCCTGGTGCGCGCGACCCGCCGAGCCGCCGCGCCGCCATCCATAGACGTAAAAAGTGCCGAACAGTACAATAAAAACTTGAAAATTCATTTTTGGTGAATGTATTGAGTTATGATAAAAGTCGTAGAGCAAACGTTGTTGTTTATGATGTTGGTAATCTACTCCTGTGAGGTTGTTGGTGTTTTACAAATAGTTACAACAAATAGAACAGTTACAACACCTTTAAACAAAACCCACACACAGTCGCAAATTAGTCGCAATGTGTCGTATCAGTTACGAAACTGCTGCGATTTGTTACAACTATTGAAAATCTGCGACCAGAAATGGCTATATGGGTTATAATATAAATATTTACAGAAGAATTTATTTTATACTTTTTAGGATCTGTTTTTACTAGTCTGTTTTAATTTAATATTTTTAGATATTTATAATTTTAGTGCGTTTTAAAAACGTGTTTTTAAAAAAGTTTTTTTGTTTTTGTTTGTCCACAAAGCAAACGATTTTATTTATACTAGTTTCCCGAATCCCGATGAGCTAGAGAGTTGAAACTTTGAACATAGATCAGAACTGAAAGTCAATGAAATATTATGGTGGTTTCACTGAGCTGCTCGACGATGGAGCCGGAAGAAGGCCACAGGAACTCTGCCATAAAACCATACAACCCCATTGAGTTTGGGCTCGTTAAATTCATATTATACGTACGAAATAATGACATTTTATATTTTCAGCCTGTTCTGCGTTATTTGGCGTCGAAGAAATAACAAGCGTAATGAAGAAAAAACTTCATTAGATGTTAAAAGCCCGTGAAAAGGAGTACCTATGTAATAGCATTTTTGTCTGTTTACGCGCCAGATATCAACAAATCTCTAAGAAAATAAATACATGTTTTGCCTACTTAAACGAATTTAGCATATCAACTTACTTAATAATAATTATAATATAGGCACTGATAAGTATTTTTTTCATTGTATATTTTAAGTTCTTATTTAAATTACCTATTAAATTGTATAATTATGTGCACTTTCGTTTCATTTTATCCCTTAAAGTAGAATAGAATAGAATTATTAATATTTATTGCATTTCATCATAATATGGTAGACAGGTACTAAATCTTAAAAATATGTTGGTGCAAGGACAATAACAATATTGGTACCTAGTACCTACCTACCTACTTAAATTAAATTCAGACTTAAATCAAACTTAAAAACACCTAACGAAAAAAAATTAACAATATCATATACAACTACCTAGAATACCTATTCTATTAGCACTAAAAAGTCTACATTATCACAACTTCAAAAGCTGGCAAAAAAAAAATCATTTTTGTTATTAAAACTACCCGCGCGGGCGCCGCCATGCTTTGCCGCCCAACCCACAGAGAAAGCAATACTATAGCCCAACCAATGGGTGCATTCCAACAGACTTATCGCTGAGCCATCGATCTCCATAAAATAAATTTTAACTATGGATTGTAATAAAATTTTATTTAAGGTGCAACAAATGTGCCCCATTTGTCTGACGCCACGCGTTTGATGCGACACGCCGTCAGATGCACTGACCTGATTTTTTTTTTTTATTTATTTGGACTGGCTGTCTGTATATGGTTTGACAGCAAAGTTTTTGTGCCTATTTGAAACGCCACTAGCGTGCGTCTAAAGAACAAATTTTGGCATTTGGCAAACATTTTGGTCAAATTTGAATGGATGTTTTAAGTTGTATAAAGGGCTATCGGTATTGTCGTTGACATAAATACATCACTAGATTTAGTACCATGTACGCACGCTACGTCCAACAGCGCTAAAATGGTGGTAATCAAATAGGCACAAAAACAGTTTGACATAAGCCAGTCCAGTGTAAATATTATGCAGGGGCCTTACTATGAGCTCTTATAGCAGGGCTTATATTGAACTGCCTTACTTTTTCGTACAATGACCTCAACGGTTAGTATGAAAGCAGGACTTAAGAAGTCTTGTTTAAGGCCTGCTTTTGAACTCAACGGTTTCTTATTTGCTGATGGTAAGCCCCCAGGTCAATGGTCAGGGGCCTTACTATGAGCTCTTATAGCAGGGCTTATATTGAACTGCCAATACTTTTTCGTACTATGACCTCAACGGTTAGTATGAAAGCAGGCCTTAAGCAGCCCTGTTTAAGGCCAGCTTATGAACTGAACGGTTTCTTATTTGCTGATGGTAAGCCCCCAGATGACATCGGTTTTCATAGTAAATGTATGCACTAGGATAACACGTCCATATCAATACGGCGTGTGAACACGTGGCGTCAGACAAATGTGCCCGCACCTTTTACCATCATATTATTATTGTTTTACTTTCCATGGTTAAAATCCACTCTATGGCGATCGATGACCCAGCGATTAGCCTGCTGCTGGAAAGCACCCATTGTCACGTTTTTCATCTTGTTTTAGGCCCCCGCGCATACAGAGACAGAGTTAAGCCGTTTCACGTTTGAGTTCTGAATTCTGCTTTGTACTGTACTGCCTTTCGTCTATACGGCGCGGGCGGCGCTATAAAGATAAGGAACTCTGAACGTATTTCGTGTTATTTATTTTAGTTCTTTAAACGACCGTAGCGGCGCTGCTCTAGTTGTCCAGAACGATGGTGGTTCGTGTTCGTACTTGGGGTACGGAACGGCTGAACTCTTTCTGTCTTCACAGGACCTTATGGTTCTTCCCAAACCGTTGTCTGCCAAATAATATAATAATATCTGAACCGACCATTCAACACGAGCTTAGGAAAAGTCCTAGCCTAAATAGGAAGCCCAAGGGAAACCCTTTTAGTATTCAGCAAGGGCAAAGTATGGTTACATACAGTAAACCAATCCGTTATTTAGATCGGAAAAACTGTTAAATCATTGTATTAGATGGTTTCAAAGTTGATTTCAAAGATATTGATTTAGAAATTGATTTCAAAGTTTAATCAATTAAATTCCAATAAAAGACCCAAATTTACAACAATAGTTTTATTTTATACCGTACTCGGACCACTCGGCTTCTTTTTAGGTGCATAACCAATTCTGTTATGAATTTCTTCCGTCGTCTTTGTACCTCCAGCTAGAGATTTTGGAGTATCTTCCTGCATTTCTGATGATACCGAAGTGTTATTAGCTTGTTCTCTACGAAAATTTTCGTACTCTTGCAAATCATCTAATTTTAATGTTATTTCTGTTAGTGGTCGTCTAATCATTGCTGCCTGAAATAAAATTAAATAACTGAACGCATCTATTGGGAACAAAGAAAAAGAACGCACAGCAACAAATAAAAATTTATCGAACCTGAACACACCCTGAACATTTTTGTTAGTTTTTCAATGTTGGCATTTCTGTTTTGTAGTGATGGGCCATAACCATAATAACAATGTATCGATATTCCGACAGTGACAAACAATACATACTTGAATTTTTGAAATAAATGGATTATATAAAAAGGGCATAAATTGCTAATAGTCCAGTCAATAAGGGAGTTATAAAATGCGTGTAGGGGGTACACCTAAGTGAATTCGTCCGAAACTTGTTTTGGGTGCATAGTGTGTGAACATACTAAAAGTTCTCTCGTTTAGGAGATGAGCGGTAGTGGGGGGGGGTCTAGTCAAAATTTCTTACTGTTGGGCTTTTCGCTTATATCTTCAAAATAGTGCGACCATCGCTAGAGAAAAGTGTTCTTCTACCAAATAAAAACGTATACAATTATTCTCTACAACTTTTATTCTATACACTTTTTAAATTCCCAACCACTTTTGAGCTACTTGCTCACGAAATGTGAAAATTTTGATAGGCAAGATACACGAGATTTGGTTTACTTACACACATACACACCATCTACCAACAAGTGATATATCATTAGAAAGATCTTTTTTTGACAAATATTTCCATTTCAATTGTTTGTATTTTTGGAGTTATAGGCAGCGAACTAAAATCTATGGAATAAGCATTCTGCTCAAAAAATACAACTACACGAAAAGTACAACTAAGTGGATAGAGTAGAGCTAAAAATGCTGGCATTGAATTATGCAGCACAAAGCGTCTGAACACTGGTTGCTTATTAGCGACCCCATAATTTGTATACTCATAGATATTTTCAATACTTAAACGAAAAAAGTTTTTTCTGCATCTTTCACACCATTTGACTATAAAGCACGTCATTTTTAATAAACTTTCTCTTTCTATCTTTTCTCTACAATACAAACTGCATTTTTTTGAAAAGGACACTAACGTAAGTCACCGGGTGCGTGGCTGGCCCGACTAAAGCTGAGCGGGTTGTACTTTTTCGGCCCCGTGGTGCTATTTTTTAAGAAATATTTGTTTGCAATTACACTTCCATAGATTTTAGTTCGCTGGTTATAGGTTCCGGTGGTATACTTAAAACAATGTCGCGTCATGTATAAAAAAATTACGCGCATCGAAGCCAAGCAAGGGCAGTCGTTAGAATAATAAATAAATAATTAAGCAAATTTGGGTTAAGTTATTTTTTGCTAGCTGTACCCCCAATAAAAATTAAATTTGTAAAGAAATAAATATATATTAAAATAAATAAATAATAAAACACATAAAATTTTTAAATTTGAGATTTTTGCATTCACATAATATTTGTTTTTTACCGTGTCGATGTCTTGAAATGGGTAGTATTTAAATTTTAATCGGGTCACAATAAGGTTCTATTTGGGTATCAAAATAATTGAATTATAGCGTACTGAAATACTAAATGGGCGACGGACTGAGGGCGACTACAAATATTGAAATTGGGTGACTTTAAAATACAAATTGAGTAACTAGTTATTTAGAACGGGCGACCAAATTTATATTTGGACGACAACCTTAGGGCACACAAAACATTTAAAATTTAGCATTTATATTTTATATAAAAAAGGCGATTATTAACCTAATCGAGGTGATCAAAATGCCATGTTGGGCAGCTTAAATCAGTTATAGTTACCTACTTGGTATAATAGTCGGCCATTAAGTATTTTTGTCACTCATTTAAATTATTTATCTCCCACATGTAGTTGCTCGTTTTACATATTTTTGTAATCCACATTTAGTCGCCCGTTTAGTTATTTTATCGCCAACAAAACAAACCGCTACCGGGTTTAGTATTTAAGTATCCCATTAACAGTCGCCTTAAATTATTTTCAGTCACCCAATTAATTAATTCCCTCCTGAAATTATGTATTATATCGATACGGTAATAAATCTAAATAATAGCTATCCCATCACTATATTCTATGTGACAGACATCGAAATAGACGTGTTGTTATCGCGTGGCATTTATCTAAAACATATTGCTTAAGTTTACAGTTTCTAAGCTTAACGTTATTGCAGGTATATTGTGTTATTTGCCAAAAAAAACATTAGAAAATCTTACCAAAATGCTTTATCTGGAGGATTATTTGGAAAGTAAGTTGTATTGCTTTGTTCTAAAGATGAACGACGTAACTTAGATCTCGGTTGATTGGTAGCACTGGGGCGTCAGTCAAAAAGTCAAAATATAGCGCGCAATATTCAAAACTTATTTAAACTTTGTTTTTTTTGTATGTGTATCCTATGTCGGTAAAAACTGGGGCTTAAATTGGATTAAAATATTTCAGTGATTGAACATCTTCCACAAGAATTACGGGACAGGTTTACAGAAATGCGAGAAATGGATTTATCAGTACAAAGTATGTATTCTTTTTTTAATAGCTATAATTTTTACTAACCAACAACCTTTTAATGCTTGAACATTTATTTATAATTCTTTAGATAACATGGACACCTTAGAGAAAAGAGTTCGTACGCTATTTGGTGGCTGTCGGCGTGGAGAAATAGGTACTGACCAGGCAAATACAGAATTTTCTGATATTAGGCAGGGTTACAATAAAACGTTGGAAGAAGCCGATGAGAAAGTGGCTCTTGCCAATCAAATGAGAGAACTGGTTGACCGATACTTACGTAGACTAGGTAAGATTTTAAGTCAAACTTAAAGTGTTACATATTCATTCACAAATATCTGAATAATTAAATGTTATTAATACTTTTAATTTTTTTTAGACACTGAACTACATAAGTTTAAATGTGAGCTGGAAGCTGATAACAAAGGAATAACTGAATTGCTGGAAAAACGCTCACTAGAACTCGATGTCAATACAAACCACACAAGTACTTCTAATAATAATCATTATAAAGAGAACAGGTAAAAAACGGATTCTAGAATGTTGAAATTGTTGAACTTATATTACTGATAATTTGTTATAAATTACAAATTTAATTGTTATTTATTATATCTTTTTCAGATACCGAATCCGTACTGAAAAGCGACGAGATAGCTGGGCTACCAGAGATTCTCGTTCTCACAACAACACTGCTAGCTTATCTAGAACTGATTCTGCTATTCAGGTTAAATATTGCAAAACTTTTTATTTGTGTAATAATCAAGGTCAGAATCTGCCGGTCATTCCAGGTTGGCATTAAATAATATGATTATTAAATCCTCTTAATAAATTGTATTGTGACAGTGGGGTAGGGCTACTATGTATTGAGTTTGTTTATTATATCAAAATAACAAGAAATTAATTATTATTTTTATTTTTTTATTTATTTATTTAGGTAACAAACAGTCTTTAACAATAAAAGTAACAAATATTAAACACAAATAGACCTACAGTACCATTATGTTAGAAACAAGATTTTATATAAATGAGTACGTAAGAAACAAAGAAATGTTCAGTAACTTACAATGACTTACAATAAGGAAAATAATTTGGACATAACAACTTGATGTTTGATAATAAATTAAATTTAAAACTACAGTTTTAGCCTTATATAACAACAACATATATAAAGTTTAAAGTGATAACGCCTCGTGAACTAGTCTTTTATATTTTGGTAAACTTATAAAAAAAATATCGATATTGGTCAATTTATTATTATAAAAATCAAGTGAACGCCTTAAAAATGATTTTTTTGTGTAATTTGTATGTGATGGAGGAATGTAAAATGTACTTTTGGAACGTGAGGATGGACGTGGAACCTTAAAATTAATTTTGCCTAGAAGAGTAGTGCAATCAATTTTGCTATTAACAATTTTATATAGAAGCGTCGAATCAAGGACAATGCGTCTCATCTGCAGAGGGGATATATTAAACCGAGTGGCACTCGTTTTGTAGTCATCGTGAATGATTCCTGCGCGGTAGTTCAATGATTTTAAAAACTTATTATAAATTAAATTATTATAAATATTAGAACTTCTTGCAAAATACAGATTAAAAAGAGGGCTCAAATGATATCACTTAAAGGCGCACCTAGAATGACCGGCAGATTCCAATATTTAGTAATAATACTGTTTGCTTATTTTTTTACAGGCAGCTTTGGGTCGTGACTCTTACACATTGGGACACGCTGGTAGTGCCATTGCTGCTGCAGCCAGTCAAGCCATTGCGGCCACCCAGCAGGTATGTTTAATTTACAGCTAGTAACTTATGTTTGATGTTCTAAGTAGTAGTTAGTTACACAATTTTTTTTATAAAAGTGTGTATTCATATCTTTTTAAAACAAAACCATAGAAAGATTTCCTAGTTTTAGTTATAATGATGTCGATGTGACACTATCATTTTGCTAACAAAAAGAAAGCAGATTTATGAAGTTTCAAAATTAAACAGATAATTAAAGACACCAGTTGATTTTCATACAAACGAGATTATTTGGAAGCTTTGGTTCACTGCCAGGGATTGATCGGTCTGTAATCTGATGATGGCATGGATGATATACACAACCAACTGATCTGATCAGCATTCTAATAGATATATGGATGAGAATTCTCAGATCAATTCCTGGCGGAGAACCAAAGCTTCCAAGTACATACCTAGGTGTTGTATCATAGTGGGAGTAGGAAAGAAAGCATAATAGCGGGTGGTGTGACAGATGCAGCAGGGGCGGCGTACGGCCTCGCTGAAGGCATCGTACGAGGCCGTGACGGGCGGCGAGCTCGCGCACCACACGCTGCACCACCACGCGCACGACCACGGTACGGTTATAGGACTAGGCAGTATGATTGCGGGTGGTATGATTGCGGGTGGTGTGACAGATGCAGCAGGGGCGGCGATACGTCGCTGAAGGCGTCGTACCACGCGCACGACCACGGTACGGTTATGGGACTTGGCAGTATGATAGCGGGTGGTGTGACAGATGCAGCAGGGGCGGCGATACGTCGCTGAAGGCGTCGTACCATGCGCACGACCACTGTGCGGTTATGGGACTAGGCAGTATGATAGCGGGTGGTGTGACAGATGCAGCAGGGGCGGCGATACGTCGCTGAAGGCGTCGTACCACGCGCACGACCACGGTACGGTTATGGGACTAGGCAGTATGATAGCGGGTGGTGTGACAGATGCAGCAGGGGCGGCGATACGTCGCTGAAGGCGTCGTACCACGGCACGACCACGGTACGGTTATGGGACTAGGCAGTATGATAGCGGGTGGTGTGACAGATGCAGCAGGGGCGGCGATACGTCGCTGAAGGCATCGTTCCACGCGCACGACCACAGTACGGTTATGGGACTAGGCAGTATGATAGCGGGTGGTGTGACAGATGCAGCAGGGGCGGCGATACGTCGCTGAAGGCGTCGTACCACGGCACGACCACGGTACGGTTATGGGACTAGCAGTATGATAGCGGGTGGTGTGACAGATGCAGCAGGGGCGGCGATACGTCGCTGAAGGCGTCGTACCACGGCACGACCACGGTACGGTTATGGGACTAGGCAGTATGATAGCGGGTGGTGTGACAGATGCAGCAGGGGCGGCGATACGTCGCTGAAGGCATCGTTCCACGCGCACGACCACAGTACGGTTATGGGACTAGGCAGTATGATAGCGGGTGGTGTGACAGATGCAGCAGGGGCGGCGATACGTCGCTGAAGGCGTCGTACCACGGCACGACCACGGTACGGTTATGGGACTAGCAGTATGATAGCGGGTGGTGTGACAGATGCAGCAGGGGCGGCGATACGTTGCTGAAGGCGTCGTACCACGGCACGACCACGGTACGGTTATGGGACTAGCAGTATGATAGCGGGTGGTGTGACAGATGCTGCAGGGGCGGCGATACGTTGCTGAAGGCGTCGTACCACGGCACGACCACGGTACGGTTATGGGACTAGCAGTATGATAGCGGGTGGTGTGACAGATGCAGCAGGGGCGGCGATACGTTGCTGAAGGCGTCGTACCACGGCACGACCACGGTACGGTTATGGGACTAGCAGTATGATAGCGGGTGGTGTGACAGATGCTGCAGGGGCGGCGATACGTTGCTGAAGGCGTCGTACCTCGCGCACGGCCACGGTATGGAACCACCAACCCTAGTAGCATGACGAGCTCGAGCACGGTTTTGTCTACGGCGAAATGTCAAAAATTAACTCCCGAGAGCCCCGAGTATCTACTTCATCTGAAGGCACCCTAATTATTCCATATCTTACCTACCCTACCCTGTATACAACAGTATACAGGAATACTGTAGGTACTGTACAGGGTAATTTTTGGAACCCTTCTCAAATTGTGTCAGGTCATTCTCAACAGCAGAACTTTGATCAAGAATACCCTAGATGTCCGGTCAGAGACTCAAAAATGGCACCTCAAATAGCGTCCCACTTACAAACTGGTTGCTTATTTTGCACAAATTAAGTGATAAAAGATGTGTTTTTGTACAAAATAAGCAAGTTAAATAAAATGTGAGTTTATGCAAAATAAGAGGTGATTATGTACAAAATAAACGCCAAGTTTATAAGTGGGACACTATTCGATGTGCCATTTTTGCAAACTATTTTAGTTTGTGAAGCGCTATCTAGGATATTCTTGATCGAAGCAGCAGAACAATCAATTTAATGAAATAAAAACGAATATTAAAGTAAGGCAGGACCTGCCTTACTAATAAATGAATAATACCTAGTTCCCAAAATATTGCTCAGCAATTTTATTTATTTATTAAATTCTTCATGTACATTGTACATAGGCGGACTTAATGCCTTAGGCATTTTCTACCAGTCAACCTTAGGGTGATGTGGAGATAGTAGTAGTGGTAGGGTGCACAACCAGTGTAAAACAAAAAAAAAAGAAAAGCAAAAGAAATATTTAGATTATTATTATTACTCCTCACGTTTGACCTCTCAAAATGTCATATTCTTAAACACACTTTTTATTATGGTTATTCTAGCTTATTATTTATTAGTAAAGCAGTAAAAGTTAAAAATAATAATTCTGTGAATATGTATATTTATAAAACACAGGACACACACTATCTTCTGGGCACACCCAAACAACTACGATTCACGGGCACCACACCACCTCACATGGGCACAGCAATTCTTCTTCGTCGAACAAAAGACAGAAACAAAAGTAAGTTTTTTGTCATACTGTAATCAAACATTTCATAATTAAGTATTATTTAAATAGGGGGTAAGTCATCACCAGCGAACTAAAATCTATGAAAGTGTAATTGCAAACAAAAATTGCTTAAAAAATGGCACCACGGGGACTCCACCCACTTAGTTGTCATTTTCGTGTGATGCCATTTTTTGAGGTAGATTTTAGTTATAATAAAAAATTATAAAAATGTATTAATGATAAGTTGGTTGGTTATCACATTAATACAATACGCACTCTTCGGCATTTTGCCATCGCCCTTTTCGCTCTATTCTATCGCACAAAAGCGTCGTGTGATAGAGGGAGAGAGGTTACCTACGTCTTCCATTCATCTCGTGAACACTAATCGTACCACATCGCAACTTCTCTCGCTTTAGTGCGATAGAAAGAAAAGAAAAGAGCGGTTATAAGTAGATGTGATTAGGTACCTACCTACTTACTGTGGGAACACGGGGACTTGGGAATCCTATTGGACCCACTGATGGAACCATGTAGTGGAACCTACTACAGTCTGAAGGGAAATGTTTTATTTTAATATATTGCTTGAGTATTTTTATGTATATTTCTAGAAAGACAAGTTATTCGTCATCCGGATCTATATCTGCACAAACACAGCAGGCGGCTGTTGTCGCCAGTCGCTCCTCTTCACCTACTGTCGTGTATGTATTCTATTAAGTATTTGTGTCATTTAACAACCAAAGTCGTTTTGAATGACATATCAAAAGACTAATTGGTGACCAAATAACTGAACCGATAACACTTTGTTTTTTTAAATAATGTCTTGGTATCGTTGAATGAAACTAAATTGCAATAAAGTTAAAAACGCCAAATTAAAGCTCAAGAACACAGTTTAATTTGCATAAGACTTTTGTGACAATATTTTAATTCACTAACAATTAAATATAAATGGGTCGTTTGTTTTTCCAGTGGCAACATAGTGAGCAATGTTGCAATTGAAGAACCGATAGAAGAAGAATGGACTTACGACCCCAACGAGCCCCGCTACTGTATCTGCAACCAAGTGTCGTATGGCGACATGGTCGCTTGCGACAATCAAGACGTAAGTACCAAAGTCTCCATTAATAGATGAATGGACTTACGACCCCAACGAGCCCCGCTACTGTATCTGCAACCAAGTGTCGTATGGCGACATGGTCGCTTGCGACAATCAAGACGTAAGTACCAAAGTCTCCATTAATAGATGAATGGACTTACGACCCCAACGAGCCCCGCTACTGTATCTACAACGAAGTGTCGTATGGCGACATGGTCGCTTGCGACAATCAAGACGTACCTAAGTACCAAAGTCTCCAGTAGGCGTATTATGATTTACGCTTGCAATACGATTAATTTAACAATGTACAATAGAAACTGCACCTTCACTCGAGAATGTATGGCAAAGAGAAAATTTTATAGATTACTTATACGTCGTTTTGTATCGCAAGCGCTTAATAAGTTAGCCTGTGGTCTGTCGTTAATTGTTAATTTAATCGTATGTATGTACTAGCTATACTCGATAGCGACTATAGACATTTGTATAAAAATGTTTAGTGTAGTTACAGAGTCGATTTTTTTTACTATAACTAACATCTAACAACATCAGGCGCGGTCGCAGCCTGAAATTTTGATGGGGGTCACTAATAAGAGTGTTTCGCAGGTTGTCTGGTTCGCAATTTGTCTGTCTTTATGATCTTTGAATTTTTCTAATTCGCAATTTGTCTGGCAGACGAAATAATAATGAAAACTCGTAGTTCGTCTGGACTTTTACCATTTTTAAATCCAGACGAGTTGCGAAAAAAATGTTACCTATCAGTCCTATTACTTTGTCTAGCTAGAAGACCAATAGTATAGGTACACTGGCATAGGTTATTTCGGGCGTTTGTGCCTTAATTCTTAATTTCCCTTATGATATTATCTGCTGGGCGAAATGCGGTATATATGCGAACTGATATGAAAAATTAGCAGTTAGTCAGGCAGACGATCTGATAACTTTAAAAAGAAAATTGTAGAATACAGACAAATTGCGAACCAGACAATTTTCAAATGATATCGTATTTATTTTCAGTGTCCCTACGAATGGTTCCACTACCCGTGCGTGGGCATCACGGCGCCGCCCAAGGGCAAGTGGTACTGCCCTCAGTGCCAGGGCAGCCGCCGCAACCGCGCGCACCGCAAGAACTAACTACATTCCCAAGCATATCCAGGCGGACGAAGTCGCGGGCAGAAGCTAGTACTATTATAATTATTTATCTTCTATAGTATGGTCAGGTTATATATACAAAGCTGATTTTCTCATAAAGTTAATATACCTAGCGGAATAGAGGCACACACATAAGCTGTCAAACGAAACCGAAATCGATTTACATTTGTGTGTGTATTTTTTATATGTTGACGTCTCAGTGATGTAATCTTGTCACAATAGACATTAATATCGATATCGATAGTATTATTTAACAGCAATAGATTTGAAAAATAGATGGGATGGAATTTTGCATAGGTGTTGGTACTAAAATTACGATACTGGAATGAAGTATGACTATTAAAAAAAGATCAGAAGATATTTAAAATAATTTATTTAACAAAAAAGGTCAAAAATATTTAAAATCAATATCCACTACATATTATTAAACAAAGTAGCTTCCCGCTGTCTGTCCCTATGTATGCTTAGATCTTTATAACTACGCAACGGCTTTTGATGCGTTTTTTTAATAGATAGTGATGCAAGAGAAAGGTATATCCTATCCTACTAATATTATAAAATGTGAAAGTTTGTGGGTTTGAATGTTTGTTCCTCAATCACGCAAAAACTACTGAACGGATATGGTTGAAATTTAGCACACAGAAAGAAGATAGCCTAAAATTTTTATCTCGATATTCCCACGGGAACAGGAACCACGCGGGTGAAACCGCGGGCGGCCGTTAGTGTATAACATATTGTGTCAAATTCCACACTACACCGAAGCGACGGGGGGCGGGTCGCTATTTATATCGGGTCATTTTGAACTTACCATCCAAATTTTAAGGATGTGTTCAGTCCATGAAACTAAACAACTTTCTCTAAGAATCATGTGTCGAATTTCGCCACAAAATTTTGGTCATCCCATACTAAATTGATCACATAATTTGTATGGATAGTCGTTTTTTTTATATATTTGGCCATGTGTTCCTTAGAGAAAGTTGTTCAGTTTTATGGACTGAACGCATCTTCAAAATTTGGATGGTGAATACAAAATGACCCTGTACATAAAATTCAAAGTCCTGACTTACTGACTGATATATCAATGTACAGCCCAAACTGCTGAACCTAGAGACAAAGTATTAGGTAGGTACTTTTACAACAGTGAAACATATTCGTTTACCGCGTGATATGAACAATCGACAAAAAATATCAATAACTTAATGCAGCCCTAGTGTAAAATGAAAAATATTTCTTTACACAAAATATTCGTAAATTTTGCATTATGTCTAGTCGATCTTTGCTTTTTACAAAAATAAATGTTAACAGAAGAGAATAATCACGCTCAGTGCTAAAAATTCGAAGCGCATTGGCAAAAATAAACCCAAAGTTAGGTGGCGTCGATTTGGAATAATTTACCTGTGAAAGAACATTTTCCAGGGTTATTTCGCTGTGTTGTACAACAATCAATCACTGAACAGGTCACCATGTTTCTGAAACACTATTTCGCAAAAATGTCCACGATTTCACGAAAAATCTGAAATATTCGCAAAACTCAAATTTTCAGCGTGCCGATAAATGCAGACCAACTGCCAATCAGTTGTGAAAAAGGGTTCTATCACGTCGCATCACGCATCTCTTTTTATCACACCGTGTTGTCAATTCGTGACATCTTGCTTGCTCAGCCCTTTGTTCCTCTATTCCGTAGGAATATTAACTTTATGGATTTTCTCTAATGGAAGATGTCACAAAATTTATCCCGCTTGGTGGCGCTACTGACCTTTGTACGGGCATTTACCCCCAATTTTCCCGTTAATTTTAAATTAAACTTTATAATGGTTGATAGTGATAATAATTATTGTAGACGCTGGACAGTAAATTAATTAATATTTATTCTTATGCGCCAAATTAGCGATAGCATAAGTGCGCCGACTGGTGGACGATTTGTGCATGATTCAGCAAAATTATCCTGCCATTGATTTTAAACCATCATTTCTTGTATCTTAAGTTCAAAGTCTTTTTTTTACATATTATGAAATACCAGACCTTAAAATATTTACAAAACGATACAATAATATATTATAAACGAAGGTAATGATAATTATTGTATTAAAATTATGTTGCTCAACCAAAACCTGAACACCAATGGAAATGGAAACACTATTGCTTACATTATACTTAATTATACTGAAATAATGTAAGCTGTTTTAAAATATTTAAATATTTCGTAAAATGAGTTGCTGATGTTCTATAAAAACTAAGCACAGTTTCTGTTGTACATTGTACCTACTTCATTAATTTAATAAAATATTTATCACATTCCTCACTCTTGAGTTTTATTTTGTATAGGTTTCTCTAGTGATGATAATTTAAGAGAGCACTACCAGGAATACACCATTTCCGTTACACCCTCCCTGGGTCCTCAATCTACGAAAGTTCGTGTAAAAGGCTGCAGCTTTCGCAAAGAGCCGCAAGATCAGATGCTTAATGTTTTACAATCGGAACACTGTGCATTACGGAACGAAATAGTTTTATGTAATTAATTTTTACTGTACGCCTTTGTACGTGACTGTACTTATAAAAAAAATCTGAATTTCTCCTAAACTAAAGGGGGACTAGTTTTGTGGCTTTGGGACTAATTTACACGAATCGTTTCCAATAATCAGATTTTCTCTAGGTGACGTTCAAAAGTCCTCGCCAAGATGTAGGTTGATTTTGGCATGGACCAAATCATTCCTTTATATTTTTTGAACGGCGCTTCATTTCCTTTTTATTCTAGGCACGACCAGACATGTGGGTAGGACTAGGAGTCGCCAAGAAAAAATCCCCGGTTACGAATAATCGGGATGGGATGGGCGCTCCTATTTATCACAGACATCACAGTGCTCGCCTCGCTTGGCCGCATATTATGTATAGTACCTAAGAAAATTTCTGTCAGAAAAGTTTTGACGGTCGCTGGAAGGCACTCGGTGCATACATTTTATATTAGACCACGCACACTGTTAGGAAAAATCAGTGTGCGGGGTCTAATAATATACAAAATGTATGCACTGAGTGCCTTCCGGCGACCGTCTGGATTTTTCTGACAGTTTCTTACAATAAGGCTACTCGAAGTCTGCAGATCTCAATATACTTATGAATAAGCAGAGGGCCTAGTAGAGTACGTGTTGTGTTTCTTATCTCACTTTGCGAATAGTATCGGGTGAACGAGAGAAAATCATACGAGTGAAAGAGAGAAGACGATAGTTAACTATACGCAAAGTTGATTCTACTATGCCAATATCGACACCGCAAGCAGAGCCTGCTTTGAGTAAAATCATTTCAAAAAATTCGTTCAGTTGCGGTTGCGGGCGGGCAACGCAGGGGGTGCGGTATGATAAGTACTTGTTGTATGGTCTGTGGGTATGATTAAGCGGGCAGGGAGGTAACTGCAATGATGTGAAATGAACGCGTAGTAAATAAAATTACAATCCATGGTTAAAGTTTACTCTGTGGTGATCGGTGACTTAGCGATTGGTCTACTGGAATGCACCCCACCCCAATGACAGTCACTTCACTGTTTTTATTGTCGGATTTTTGTGGTGAATTTCTTTTCTTTCATTCATATCTCATCCGTGTTGTTTCTGATTCCCAAGCTAAATATTATTCACAATGTCTGAAACTAAATTGAAAGAGGTAAGGTGTTAATGTAGGTAATTTATGAAAATATTTTTCCAAACTGCTGTAACCTAAAATAAATTATGTTTTAGCTGAGGAGTGACATCGACGAGCTGAATCAGTTACTGAAGCAGGCTAAACGCAAGAAAGTTCAAGACCTTCTGTCTTTAGAAGTTCGTAAATTGGAAACCGAGTGGTTAAAGCTAAAAGAGAGTGTGAATGCTTCAGTCACACCTACGGAAGACCCCGTGCCAACTACCTCCGCACCGGTTCAAAACAAGCGATACCAAATCAAACTAAATGGATACGGTAAGTGAATACTTATTAGGTAGGTACTTGAAGAAAAATTCCTTTATAAAATAAAATTTTAAAGTGGGAACATTTCATTCACTTTGATCAAATCTTTGCATAAATTTGCATGTTTTTATATTATAGCATATTATAGTGATAGGTAAGAAGTCTAGCAGTATAAGTATGTTTATAGTACAAGATATTTTATGGAAATTGTTGTAATCTATGGTGTACAAAAAGTATATCTGTAAAAGGAATTAATTAGTTACATAAACAGAATATCATACATATTTCAGGTTGGGATCAGTCAGACAAATATATCAAAGTGTTTGTTACTTTGAAGAATGTCCAAAATATACCAAAGGAGCAAGTTTTCTGTAAACTAACGGACCGCTCCATGGAACTCCACGTTGAGAATCTTGAAAACAAAGACTATTTGCTGGTGATCAACAAACTGCTTGAGCCCATCAATATTGAAGACAGTCACTGGAAACAAAAAACAGGTAAATATTTTCAACGCTTCTACTTACTTCATCAATGCCCATGAGGCTGCATGCGGCTGGACAACAATAGAAAATCTCATGTGTCTCATTTTCCAGGCCTTGAAGTGTTAATAATAATTAGACAAAACTCTAAATTGACTGACTGATTGATTGATTGTTGGGATACACATAGAGCCCTAACAGCTGAAGTAGAGACACCATTTTTGGAGGGTACATACTTTTCATGGTGTAGGTGAGCATTAAGAAAGGATTTTGGAAAATTCACCCCCTAAAGGGATGATATAGAGGATGAAAGTTTGTATAGAAGTCCCTCAGTTTCAAAGCTAGGATGTTCTTGTGTTTAGGCTAACAATCAAAAATCATAAGGGGAAGGAGTGACGGGAATGGGATTGGGATACTAATATATCTGGAAGTATGGACCCAATTCTGAACGCGGCGAAAACTCCTACCACCATTTTAAGGATTCTAAAGATTTTCTAAATTTCAACACGAACAAAGTCGCAGGCAAAAACTAGTTACTAATTCTATTTTTAATCCTCTCCAGTGGGTATTATAATTTATATTCTGTATCTTAGATACGAAACTACATTTAACATGTTTCAGATATGGTTGTAATCTTTCTGGCCAAAGCCCATCCAAACATCAAATGGTCACATGTAACCGAAATAGAGAAGAAGTTTGAAGACCAACGCAACAACCGTTTCAAGCCTGCTGAAGATTCAGACAAAAAGGACCCACAGGACTCTATTATGGACATGATGCGAAAAATGTAAGTGAAAATTTAACATTATTAGTTCATATTATTCTTTTTTATGATGTACCTATTTTTATAGAGTTAATTTAGCTTTGATTCCCATGAAACATCAAATGCTGCAAAACAATCCACTTTATTCAACATGAAATGTATTGAATTAAAGCCATGAATTACTTACACTACATAAAAAATACCAAGTAGGAAAATGTCAGTGTCATTTTATTGGAATAAGAAAAGAGAGACTATAACCACCTCAATTTGATACTTGACATTTTTGTTTTATTTGCATAATTTGACTTAGGTCGCCAAATGAGGCAATGTTTTGGTAACTAACACTAGTATGTCTATCCACAACAGGTATGAAACTGGTGATGATGAGATGAAGCGCATGATATCTAAGGCCATGTATGAATCCCAGCATAAGAAAAAAACGGATGTTATGGATCTCTAAAATATTACAGATTACAAATACTTTAGCTTTAAGAATAACAAAATAAATTGTGATTATAATTTTCAATTGTATAAGTTTATTTCAATTTCCCTGTCAATTGATTACTCACACAGAAAATTAAAAGGTTTTGGTATATTTATCTTTCTCTACCCATACAAGCGTTAAACTGTCAAAAAGCTTTTTTGAAAGTCGATTTATTATGATAATAAAATTATATTTGAATAGTTGCTATGACCGTAAAACCATATTTTTATTGATTTTAATTTTGCATTCAAAAATATGTAATGGTTGTAATTATTGCTAATCTTTATTATGATTTTGTTTTCTATTGCTGTAATGCAGATTTTTATTTTAGTTAGCAATGAAAATGCAATTTTATGAGCTATATTACTTCTCTATACACTATAATTCCTTTGTTGCCCGTGTTACTACCAATATTACTACCAGTAGTAATACCGTTCATTTTGATTGCCCTTCTTACTACTCGACTATTTAGTAGTAAGAAGGGCAAAAATAAAAAGCCCTTTTTACTACTGCTTTTACTTAAACAGAAAAAACTAATTTTATTTTTCAACTATTTTTTTAATGACTCAAACATACGGTAGTAACACGGGCAACAAAGGCTATAGTTGATGGGCGTCCTTCTTTATCTTTATAATGCAACAGTGTCACACAACATCGAGATCCGTTCCTGTTAGCTATTAATTGATATTCACAATCATCTGTTTTGAGTATTTGTGATGAAATGAAACAGTAAGTAACACATAATAATTTCTATATATTATTTACTACTGATAAAAATATTACAAACTACAATCTAATTATAACATCAATATTATATTGCCTTCAAGTAAATGCCAGTTAGCAGTTGCTTGAGTTATGATTGCGTTTAATCCACTTTGATAAGTTTCTGCAAAGATGTTCCCCAATTCCAGGACCTGAGAAAAGAGAAAGAAAATTTTATATTTCTTATCCATCAAAATAAATGTACTTCTATTGTTATGTTAAATATATTCTTACATTTTCTTTTTAGCGCTATCTTTGACCATCAACATAGGTAAGAAAATTGTGCAGAGATAAATGACTTGCATGGTGTACATCAAGTATTGCCAATTGCTACCATCAACTTCATTTTCCATCTTATCGATTTGATTATGATTGAACTCACTAGCTGATTTTACACGATTGTCAATAATTCTAAGTTCTGTGTTCCTTGTACTAATATTGTCTCTGTTCTTTTCAGACATATTGTAGCGTATCATGTCCCTAGAGACTAGTTTTCGTGACGAAAGCCGACTCGCTTCGGAAGTAGCTCGTTCTCTAAAACGTCTTTCCTGATTAACGGGTATTTCCATTCTTTGAGCTGCATGAGTGAGCCGCACTCGTTCTAACGACAGAGCTCTTTCATTGATAACACGGCGTCCTAGACGTCCATTTTCTCGTCTGCTTTCATCAAAAGCTCTGACATTTTCTCGTTCAGATCGCGTTGAGCGTTGCTCTTGTCTACGCTCAAGTGAAAAAGTTCCACGGTTGACCATAACATTTTGTGGGACATCAACGGAATTACGCCTTATTGCGTGTATCTCTCTATCACGAGAGTTCAGATTGGTTCGTTCTCTTCTAATATCACTTTGCCTATTTTCAGATCGAATAGTTGACATGCGACGTGTGACGGCCCTTTCACGACGATCTTCATTAGTAGTAAGCCTCAAGGCAGCTCTGATGGTTTGTCTATTTTCAACCCTTGAGTCACGAATGGGATTGATGCTCCTGTTGCGTTCTGCTGGTGACAAACGCTCTGTGTTTCTTTCAGTATTTGCATCAACACGTCTGAATTCGACTGTACGGGTGGACCCAAGACGCTCAGTATTTTCCCTCATATTTCGGCTCTCTATTCTACGCTCATCTCGAACGTAATTTCTCATTTCCCCATCATCTCTGCTGTCACGAACAACAGTATTGGATTTTCTGTTAAAGCGTTCACTGTCGACTCGTTGCCTTTCTAAGGACCTCGATGAAAGTTTCCTGTCACGATCAGTTCTGTCGCTGATTCTTACTTCATTACGCGCTGCTTCGTTTCTGGTATCTCGGATCTCCGAACGGATATTGCTTACTCTGCTGTTTACATCTGTTACTCTGCCTGCTGTTCTGTATTCTTTAATATCTCTATCAGATCTATCCAAGGATTGAGTGGACCTTTGCGTAGTAAGACGCTGTTGCCTTAAATCATTTCGTGATAAAGATTCTTTTCTTTCGAAGTCTCTAACGCTTGATCTTTCGTGATATTTGCGCTGATCATTATCTATGTGTCTTGGTTCAGGGCGTGTTTCTCTGCGAGCTTCAACAGTACGCCTCGGCATTTGACGTAAGACCTCCCTTGGGTTGATCTCTCGCTTTGTATATCTGCTTAAGATTTCAGCATTTCTTATATCTCGCTGTTCTGTAATTCTCGTGCTTCGAGATAAATTGTCTCGGACAAAGTTTCTTTCATCACGGTTTATTTCAGTATTCCGGACAGCATGGACATCTCTTATCTGAGCAGGAGTCACTCTGTTGTTCATTCGTTGTAATGTAGTCCGGGAAGCACGAGAGCCAAAATCTGGAGACGCACGGTTCAGCTGTCGCCCTGTCGCATCACGAAATCCATCTACAGGGGAACGAGTTAGAACAGAGCGTTCGTTTCGGACGTCATTACGTCTTACTTCACGAATTTCCCGACGGTAGCTTAGGTGACGATCTTCAACTGGAAGCTTGAATGGGAAGTTTCCATTAAGGCTTCCTGTATCTCTCGAAAGACGATGGTCACAGCACTGCTGTCTGCCATCAACGAGATTGCGTTCGGCGAAAGACGCAATAGGTTGGAAAACCGCGAAAAACGCAAATAGCAGTAAACGCCAGTTATACATAGTAACAGTGAGCTGTAGTGTAGATTATTTCTTCTTGCACTTTATAAGAGGTAGAAGTGTACCCTTGGAGGTTGCTTCAGTACTGGCTGTTGTATCGCTGAAACTGTCTTTTATACCAAACCGAAGGCTTTCCATTCAATATCTATTAAGCGCTAGAATGCACCCAATTTTCAATCGCTAATGCGAGGACATTTTACAAGAACCGCTATAGAATAATGTTGATCCTATAAAATTAGAACCTATCTACACTTTCTTTCTTTCGTGGATATATTATCAACTATAGTAGATTATACAACAAGTGAAAAAAGAGGGAATTTAGTTCGAGGGACTAAGTTGGATCCCGAGAGAAGCGAAGGATACAACGGACCGAGATGAAATTTTTTTTTCACGAGTTGTGTACTCTACTTTTTACCATTGACTGCGAGAAAAAAAAAATAGCAGTACCCATAGTATTTATAGTTGTCCATCAGCCATTTTTGATGTCCCCACTGTGGGGCACAGGCCTTCCTTATGGGTGGTAAGGAGGACGGGCCATAACCTACCACGCGGGCCCAATGCGGATTGGTGGTTGTTAACGACTGCAAATGCAGCCGGGACCAACGGCTTAACGTGCCTTATGAAGCACGGAGGAGTTCGAGATAATAAATTTTTGGTCACCCATCCCATGACCGACCCTTGCGAACGTTGCTTAACTTCCATAATCGCTGGGCCAGGCGCTAAACCACTGCGCCACCGAGCTAACTAAGACGGAAACTACATGATCAGTCTGGCATCAGTCCACTTCATCAGTTTGTATAGACTTTGATTTTTTACAGACTGAAGATCGTACCAGACTGATGGAATGGACTGATGCAAGACTGAACAACTAATCTCCCTCAAATATATAAAAAATAACCCAAATATAAGACACTTAAAAGGACCTAATTGATTTAGCGGGATATTTTTTAGAAAAGAACCCAAAGATAAGACACTAAAAAGAACCTAAATAAAATTGGCGGGATTATTTTTGTACCTAATTCATACGATGTGCGCTTGTTCCAAATTCAAAATATTTTTATTCACTCGGTGAATAAAAACGCGTTTTATTCACTGTTATCAATGAATAAGACGCACTTTTTTGAGTGGCGATGGTAAAAAAATAATTATACATATACCTAGCTAACCTACACGGCATGTGGCATACCGTGTATGTATGGTAACTGTATTTTCAGTAAAAGTTGTATTGTTATTTTAGTTCGAGATCTATCGTTGCTCAAATAATCTCAGCTTAATTTTTTTCGGTACACATTTTAGAAGATATATAACTTATATGACGCTGATGAATTAGTCACGATTGTGTAATGACAGTAATGATTAAATTACCTGCCTACTTTAACGCTTATTATAAAAATATCATTGTAATATTTAATGTTGTGACAATTATTAAAATATAAACCTTAGGTATAATATAAGTATAACGTACGTACTAAAAATAATTTAATTAAAAGTGAATCTTCTAAATCTTCCAATGTACCTAGTTAAGTAATACTTACTTATTTTCAAAAGTATCAACTTAAGTTGGACGCAGTAACATGTTATCACCCCGGTCACAGCTGCTGTTGCGGGTAGATTCGTTTCCGCGCGTAAAATAATTATGATCTAAATCTCTTGGGTGTCCCTTGAAGCGGTAAATAGAAACCTATAAATTTAATTCACAATGACGTCAATACGCTTTATTTTGTTTTGCTTTTGGACTTTGGTAGAAGTTTTCAGAGCCTATTTTTAGAATAACTAACACTTGCCCCGGGCGGCGAATACTGAGGGGCGGCGGCCGGCCGGAAGACCGGCCAGCGAGACTTGTTGGCTGGGCTGCAGGGGCGGCCCTAGGGCGATGCAAGCGGTGCGACCGCACTGGGCGCCCTCATGTGTGGGGTGCAAACAGACTAAAAATCGCGCTGCGCGGCCATTTTTTTACTCTAAACAGGGAAATTACAAGATTTAGTGAATGAAACGGACTAAAAATCGCGCTCGCCCGTTTTCCGTACTAAATTATCGAAACACAACTGTCAAAATCCATTGTCTTTTGACAGTTAAACCACAACAACGCTATAATATAAACGTGATAAATAATAAAAATAACTTTATTTGACCTTTCACAAAGATATTGTCGGTAACAATGTAGAAGAGTACCTTCCTATAATATATATATATCTACAGCGGTAGATAATGAAACTCAAATCACTAATAGGTAGTTACATTTCCACACGACATAAAAGTGCAATAGACGGCGTTTCGTGATCGAGGGATATCCTTTGGCAGAGTGAACCTTCTGAACCCTTAGATCATTTTAAGAAGGGGAGCCATCTTGGATTTTTGTATGGGGAGGGAGTTATAACACAATCTTTTTTTTGTATGGAATTTGAATTTTTTTTTTTCAAAACCCATCATGTGGGGTATCGAATGAAAGGGCTTCTTGAGCTGATTCCAAATATATTCAATATGATTACATTGCAGCTACTGGTTTAAAAAAAAACAGAAAATAATTTTCCAAACATACTAAGTTTGAGCTCTTGCAGGAAGAAAACCACTTAATGAATTCTTATGAAACATATGCCAAATAATTCGTAATAAACTCTTATCTCACATCCTGGAAGCATTTTTGAAAATACTAACATTTAGTATTTTTTTTTATTTTTTAGATTCTGGTACCTAACTCATAGAAAAATGGGATCAAAATATTTTCAAATTTCAAAATGTTATTATTTTCAAAATTGCTTCCAGGACGTTAGATAAGAGTATATTACAAGTTATTTTGCGTATGTTTCATAAGAAATCCTGCAAGAGCCCAAACTTAGTAAGTATGTTTGGAAAATGTTTTTCTGATTTTTTTCAAACCAGTAGCTGCAATGTAATAATTTTGTCTATATTTGGAATCAGCTCTCAAAAAGCCCTTTCATTGGATATCCCACACGATGGGATATGGAAAAAAAATCAAAATCCATACAAAAAAAGATTGTGTACGGATGTGTCCTCACAGGAACAAAAAATCATCGACAAGTTAGAAAATTGGCGCGTAATGACATAGTACGGTGCTAGTCTGTGGCGGCGGTCGTTCCGTTCATGATTCCGGATGTTGTACCTATTTAAAAAAAAAGTCAGACGTCAAATTGAAATTTTCGGCCGGCAAGATGGTGCGTACAAGAGGACGAGGTGAGTAAAATTATTCGTTTTTGTTTGATGATAAGGTACAGTTGCGAAACCAGTCACAAAAGTGTAAGTTGAAATACTGGTGAATATGCTGAAATAATAATTACACCGATTTCTCCTAGTTTTGTAAGAAAATTTCTTGCTCGAAAAATATTTGTGCATTGCAAGGAACAATCAGTCATATAGTTATTAAAATAATTCGCTCAATATCTCAAATGGTTTGTGCCATAAAAATGCTTTGAAGTCATTAATTGAGAATAAATATTTTTATGATCATTTTAAACGCAAAATCCAAAATGTTTTGTTACTTGAAAGGAACAACCGTTTTCAAATAGTGACGTCTTTTTAACAGACATATAAAAAGGAGGTTCTCAATTCGGTCGGTAACAACAAAGTAACAACTTTTTTTTTCTTTTTAGCTCTCACAGAAAAGGAGTTAGAAAATAATTTGTCAGTCAGTCATTAAAGCCAATTGTACCTCAAAAAGAACTAAAGTTTAATGCCAAATAAAAATTCATTTCGTGGACTAATTGATTTTTTATGATTATTAATATAATATATTTTAATTCTAACAGAATCATTGCAAAATTTACACTAAACTTTTCATATAGTAATTAAAGCCAAAAAGAACTAAATTTTAATGCCAAATAAAAAATCATGTGGACTATTGATTTAAATTTATGACTATTAATAAAATATATTTTAGTTCTAACAAAATAATTGCAAAATTTACATTAAACTTTTCTTTTCACTACTTTATCAATATAAATATTTTTTATACATTAGTCAGTAAAGGCGATTGCCTTTTAAAAGAACAAAAACATTTTTTTTTTCATAAATAGCTTCTATACATATAAGAATAGGGCTCTTGTTAGTATGAACGCAATACTACATCTCTAACATACAAAAGAACTTGCTTGAAGTTCTCGGCTTAACGTCTAGAAAAAATTGGTCCTTCAGGAGGTACATGCGGTACTCAGCTTAATTTAGCTCTCGGTCTTACGAGGACAGGTAACTAACTCCCTGCCATACAAAAATCCAAGATGGCTCCCCTTCTTAAAATGATTTAAGGATTCAGAAGATTCACCCTGCCAAAGGATATCCCTCGATCACCAAACGCCGTATTTTTTATTGAGCAACCGCGACTCTAAAATTATATTTATCGTGGTTCGGTGGTCATGCAGAGGCAGGGTTGCTGCGGATGGGGTTTTTTTTCAGTATCCGCGGATAGAGATGGTGTCCGCAGATGCTGATAATATATTAATAAATTAATTGATAAATAATTAAAAAAGGATATTCTACTTTTTGTTAGTACTTAAGCAGATAGTTTAATCGTCATACCTGCGTGCATGAACCTTGCACGCAGTGTGACGTCATACCTGCTTGCATCATGGAAACGCGGCTTTGTGACAGACCATACAACCGATTGATTTTAGGAATCCGGTTTTGAGAAGACAGATGAGAAAGAAAGGGGTAACTAAACTAAATAAGTATAAGAATAAAAGCAAGTTTTGGGCAACCAGAGGTTTATTTTTGTAAAATTCACTTAGAGCTAGTTGTAGCCATACGACGCGATAACTGCTGTGAAGGGCGCCGTCGCCTTTGTCACTTTCACGCCAGCGTCCTTCGTTATTTTCTGCAATGAAAATATATTAAGTTATTGTTTTGTCCATTAATAAGTTACTGATATAAAAACATAAGTATAAAGGATCAGATTAAAATTTATTTTCATACAACCTCAAATAATGTAGGTAAGTTATATTGATCATCACTTCAAGCTAGTAAATTAAGTTCTAGAGCTGGTATTTGAAAAATCTGGTAATTGATTATGATATAAATATGTCACAAAATAGAGACTGCAGAAGTTAAGCTTAGTACTACGCGCGCTTAATTATTAGCACTTGGTCGGATTGTCATTTCGTCTTTTTAGGGTTCCATGCCAAAATGGTAAAAAGGAACCCTTATGGTGTGACTCAGTCTGTCTGTCTGTCACAGCTGGATATCTCGAGAACTATTAATGGTATCAACTTGAAATTTGGAATAGTTTAAGATGACAAGTAATTTATGTAAAGATTACAGGAAAAATAAAACGATGTCTCAATATAACATACTTTTTAGAAATTAAAAAAACAAACAAAAAATTCATTAGTTCCACTACCAGTCAACAGATGGCGCTGACCTAAGAAAAAGACCGGTTTTTTTTATTTCGGGACGGAGTTTCCTTTCTGTACGGTAGTACTTATATCTATTCTGTGACTAAGCTTAACTTATATGTAGTCTCTCTATTTTGTACTACTATGTATTAATTCATATAACATCTACAGATAAATCTAGAATACTGGTTTCAAAGTCTCGATAGCAATGGAACAGAAACTTAACCGGAACTGAATATATGAAACACATAACCCTTATAAATGATTTGTACAAAGATTACCTTAAGTTTCCTCTCGTGCGCCACTCGTTTAACAGCGTTGATCTTTCTCTTGTCTTCTAGTTTGCGGACAACTTCGCGGTACTTCCATCCGACTTCATGAGACAGGCGGCCAACGTGACAATACTGTAATCATAATATCAGCCACTTGAGACACAATAAGAAACTGAACAAATGAAAAGCATATTTTGTTAAAACTCAGATAATAAATTTTTGCAACATGGTATTGCTTCAGTCGCAAATTACCCAAAATGAAACATCATTGTCTAGTTCACAAAAGTATTAAAGATTCACGGTGTTATTACAAATGATTTTTAAACACCTGTTTGAATTGGAAACTGTTTAGATGTGATGCTGTCACTTTTTAACAATAGATATTGTTTGAATGAGACAGCATCACATTTAAACATATCCCAAAGATATTTATTTCAATAATATCTGATTCTAGGATAGGATTACCTTACGACCAGGCTTCAAACAGAAGACACGGAGGGCAGCGGGCACAACCACACGACGGCGGTTGTCGTATGGTGGCGGGCAACCGTCGTACGCACGGAGCCTTCTTAAAGCGTCCTTCCCACGCTCAGTCTTATGTGGGATCATACCTGTAATCACATCATACAGTTACAAACTAATCTTGATCAGTCGTTAATAAAAGTTGTCTAAATAATCTTCATACAGTTTGTTATATCATGAATACATCAAATAATGTAGGTAATTGTAAAAAGATAATCATTAGAGGTTAACATTGATAAATGATAGTTTATTCGCAAAAAACATTTATGCATAACTAAATTAACAGTAATATATTCTTTTCAATGAAATAGACATTATTTTTATTTTCAGTTTTTTTTAAAGAAAGAAAGCAATCTGTTACACAAATTATTAAAGTCAGTTGTTAGAATACAAATAAAATCATAATGTCATAAGTTTAACTATCTTTACCGAGTTGCTCAGGTACATACATACCTTGGATGTACTACCTTCACAATTATAAACAACTAACCAAATATTCTTACCTCTGACAGTCTTCCACAAGACCTTGGAAGGTGCTCTGAAGTGGAAAGGTCCACGGGCTGGGTTTACATTGCACCTTTTTCGTAGGAATGACATGAACTTCAACTTGTTCCTGAAAGATTTTGTCTTTATAGGAATGCACAAAGCAATTTGAGAATTCAAAAAGGTTATTAACTTTTTCAGAATAAAAGTAACAACATAGTTGACATTTAGTCGCAAATTACCCATTATAAATTACATCATAAACTAAAGCTAATTACACTAATATCCACCATGGGTATAAAAAATCATGAATTATAATAATTATTTATGTTGGAGGTTATCTATTCTATGGTTGGAGGTAACCTATGTCCATTGTCCAGCACTTGACCAGTAACTAACTGAAAAAATGTAGCTACAGCAGATTCACATTGCTATTGCAAGTTGGCAAGGTAAGGTAGGTACCATATGAGTGGAATATGTTTTCATTATACTTATCATTGACAAGTATTGCTTTCAAATTATATAAGTTTATTTAGTATGTATAGCAAGAAGCTGTAAAGTAAAATCTGTTGATTTGTAGGTCGGAACTCTGTTCACGCACGTTATTTAGCATGTACGAAAGAGATATTTATTTATCTGAACTCACCTGAAGAAGTTACCAGAGATGTTCAACTGTTCACAACGAACAACCACGACTTTGTTTCCTTCCAACAGAACCTTAGAGATGACTGCGGCCAGGCGGCCGAGTAAATGGCCACGGCCATCAATTACAATGGCCTGAAAGGAAAACGGGAGATGAAATAAAGTTGACGTACATACCGTATAACCTCAAAATGAGAGATGAACATTTATCAAAAGGCACAATAAACAACACGTGTAAATACAATTTACATTATTGTAAAGCTCCGGAATAATATTTAAAGGCAAATTTTGCTGAAATTTTGTTCTTTGCTACAAACTACACTAGCACGTGTGCAATGCACATTCTAGTTTTATGAACACTTTGACGGCCATGACTGTTTGCAATATATTTTTAATCAGTAACACAGTTATACGTATTTAATTATAAATGTTTTACGTCTTCATTTCTGTATAAAACGATTCTTTTCTTCTCACCTTATTACTAAAGCCCGTCATTTTCACGACAACAAAACGGAAAAGGATAACTTTTTAAAAAATATGGCTACGCTACGACTACACGATCAGTGTTGCCAAATGCACCTCATTCAGAATCAATCCCCCTAAAATAATATTTTTGTATGAAAATACTAAAAAAAAACCCGCACAACACTTTGTAATATTGTACAATAAATTAAAAAAAATGAATCAAGGAATAATTTCACTTATAGGAAATGAATTAAAGTGGTTTCATGAAAATAAATCATAATTCCTTGATTTACAGTTTCTAATATGGGTGTTTAGCAGCGACAAAAATTGGCCGAACCTTTTTTTGACAAAAGCATGAAACTTGGCACAGTTGTTCCTTGGGTCATTGTAAGTCGATTAAGATCGGTAACCCCGGGAGCCCCACCTCTGGCGCATTCATTCCCGGTTCATTTCCGGTTTAAAAAAATGCAATTTATTTAGCCGAGTCTGTAACAATTACACAATTACCGAAATTGTCATACACATTTTCTTATTTTAAGACACCGTAAATATTAAGTTGGTGTTTTTATTTGCAAAGAAAAAATATGATTACAAAGTCTGTTTTAATGCAGATTTGAAAAAAATATAACTTTTAAGTACTTTTATCAACAATAAATAGCGAAAAAATTTTTTAACCACGGCGCGCCGGCGCCGTACAATTTGAGTAGCTAGCTAGCCAGCTAATAGGTCAAGTGTGGTGTGGTATCATTCCATATAAATCAATTACGTAGAACTCATTTCCGGTATAAAAAATGCAATTTATTTAATAGATTCTGAAAAAATACACTATTAGCAATAAATAAATTGCATTTTTTATACCGGAAATGAAATTCTACGTAATTGATTTATCTGAAAAAGATACCACACTTGACCTTTTAGCTAAACATTAATCTTTTGTAATAACATGGTGACAGTTTTGAATTTTAAAATGAAGTCGAATGGAGCGCTACTTAAACCCATCCCCCCCCCCCCCCCGGCGCCAGAGGGGGGCTACCGTGGGTTACCGATCTTAATCAGCTTACTTTGACCCAAGAAACAAATGTGCCAAGTTTCATGCCTTCGTCATAATAAAAAGGTTTGAACTCTAAACACCCCTTCAATGTACAAAACGACGACGAAAGAAAAAGCTTCGACAGAAAGCTTCGAAGAAAACGACAGTGGTCTGGCTGGCCGCTGGCTTAAACAAAGATTTTTTTCCCCTCAATAGCCTAAGCATTCCAAAATTTGGGGGATTGTCCCAAATCTGTCATCACTGTACCGGATATTGAGATCAATGTTGCCATGCCAGATACTATTTATGCCTACAGCTTGACCAAAAAGAGTTGACAAAAATTGAGGGCTCCACTTTGTATGTAAACACGTCAAAATCACGAATAATTTGGCAACACTGACTATATTTTGTACTGAAAAATAAAATTGCTTAGCCGCGACCGCGATTACATACGCCATACGCCGATCTAGCGTCCTTACTGGGATCCAACTAGGAACCCAAATTGGATGTAGCGATCACACTATGCCCAATTTAGTATCAGATTTCACCGATTAGGGTTGCCACCAGTTCTTGACAATAACTTAATGGACATAGATTATTAATAATGATTAAGAATAAGAATAATAATAAGTATAGGTTTTTTTTTCGATATTCTTTTTGGTCCGGGCAGGTTCGTACAACTACAGTATGCCGGTAAACTGGGGTGATTCGCAACTGGGTGGTGGAAATAACAGTCAAACATTAAAAATGATCTTTTCTAACGTATTTATTGATAAAAAAATCTTCTTCTTTAATCTTCTTTTTTCTTTTGACAGTGTTGCCTATTTTCGATGCAATTTCATTTTCAAAGTTTGTCGACTTGTGATAGCCGTATTAGATGGTGAATAACTTTGCCATTATCAGCAACAGAAACTATGAGAACCAGCTCCTTTATGTTTGCGAAGTTTGTTTCTTTTTCTTAATAAATCAGCAAAAAAATAAAAACTTATCTGCAATCACATTTTAGTCTTAATTTCCTTTGCCTTTCCTACACTAGAGAAAAAGCCTTAGATAGGGAGGCAGCCCTGCAAGTCCCCAATTAGGATCCAATTCGGGGTATCGTTTTCAATCTGAAATTGGATCCCCAGTAAGGATGCTACTAAATCGGCGTATGTAATCCATAAGCGCGGCTCGCACCCCAAATGTGACAGAACCACAGATTAGGTACTAATAATGACAGTGACGTGACAGACAGAACAAATGAAACAAAATTGAGTTTATGTGTCTAAGATATTACAACTTGTATTGTATGTAGGTTATTTACAAAAAACAAGTGTTATTTTGAAATGTGATAATTTTTAATAAAAAAATAAGCACAAATTTAATTAGAAAAAAATGGAGATTCCATATAAGAAAATATTTATTTATGTACTAACATTCGCTGCATACGCCTACACTGGCATAGGTTCTACGATGTTACGAAATTTGAAAGATGCAGTATTGTCAGCTGAATCAGTTTTTGGAGATATGATAAGAAATGTTATTACGGTAGCTGAAAAGTTTAAATCTTTACACGAAGTTTTTGATGCAGCAGTCGAGGAAGAATGCATATTTTCGTGTCCTGAAGGTAACGTCATATCTAATCATTATAACATCTTCGATGAGCTACTACTACTACCTTGTATTCAGTGTTTTATTTAACACATTATAAGCCTGCTGTTGTTGCTTTAGTTAAATCTTATTTTCGTCGGCGGGCTGTGAAAAGCTCGTAAGTCGCAAATTTAGTAAAAATCTCTTTTAGTTGTTTTTCGTGAGAAAACCTCGTAATACATGTCTACGTCGAAGAAACTCGGATTCGAAATTTATTGACATGCGAGGTTTTCACAGCCCGCCGACGTTATACACCCTGAATTTTCTGATATCCCATAACTCTGAGGTCTATAGGTCAAATAATAAAAAAACTAAAACATGTGGTCCAAAATTTTTTTTAAGATATCAATCAATTAAATTACCTAGGTACCTACTTCATAAATGATCACCAAACATAAAGATGATGTTTAGTTTTCATTATCAATACTACTATATGATTTTTATGGAAGTACGGAAATGTTACGTTGCCATATTTCACATAAAGGTGTTTTGTTAACTTTATTGAATTATTATGTATGAAAAATGAAAACGTAAAAACAAATAAAGGAAAATATATTTTCTATGATATTCGATTCTATTTCGTGGTCTCATTATATCCTAGAGTTATGGGATATAAAAAACATGTAGAATTCTGAATTGTTATTATAATGCAGGTTTAAATTTCCTAGGTGCAAAGCCTGTCCGGAACAGAAATCATATACCTAAATCAGATGGGTGTGGATCATTAGGTTTTGAAATATCATCAGAATATTTACCAATTGAACAGATGACAAAATGCTGTGACGCTCATGATATATGTTATGATACTTGCAACAGTGGCAAAGAAGTATGTGATTTAGAATTCAAAAGGTGCCTTTATAATTATTGTGAAACATACAAGTCTGTCAATGTTGCTGGAGATGCATTGAGTAAAGGTAATACAAACAAATAAAGCAGGCAATTTTTTTAAATTTGAGATTTTTGCATTCACAATGCTATTTTTATACAATACTAAATAATATACTTGAATATAAAGAAAAAATACGACTCGCACCAGATCAATACTCAGACGGGAATCGAACCCGCGACCTTTGGATATCCGGTCAATGCTCTGACCGCTGAGTTACCGAGTCACTAGTAACATCGTCGAATTTCTTCTAGTATATCCTACTCTTACGCTGCAAGCCAGCGTTATTTCACCAATGTGAGGAATTACCTCGACATTAAAAAAAAATATAGCTATTTCATCTTAATCGATTGCCAAAATATCTGGAAAGATATTTCAATTGAATGTCGAGGTAATTCCTCACATTGGTGAAATAACGCTGGCTTGCAGCGTAAGAGTAGGATATACTAGAAGAAATTCGACAATGTTACTAGTGACTCGGTAGCTCAGCGGTCAGAGCATTGGACCGGATATCCAAAGGTCGCGGGTTCGATTCCCGTCTGAGTATTGATCTGGTGCGAGTCGTATTTTTCAAGTATATTATTTAGTATTGTATAAAAATAGCATTGTGAATGCAAAAAATCTCAAATTTAAAAATTATATAGCTATTTCATCTTAATCGATTGCCAAAATATCTGGAAAGATATTTCAATTGAATGTCGAGGTAATTCCTCACATTGGTGAAATAACGCTGGCTTGCAGCGTAAGAGTAGGATATACTAGAAGAAATTCGACGATGTTACTAGTGACTCGGTAGCTCAGCGGTCAGAGCATTGGATCGGATATCCAAAGGTCGCGGGTCCAAGCAATTTTTTTTTTGTTTTGTTGGTTAATTCTCAATCAGTCAGCCACTTTCAGTAAATGCGTTGTCCGTCTTTAGTGATTGCGACGAGTGTGCCTTCCATTGAAAGCACTACTCTCCATGTAATAAGGAGCTATATCCGCTCCGGCAGTTGCAAGATATTATGCCTTTTTTAAGCCTGTTAAAGTAAGATTGCGTTATCAGTGCGACCGCTAGCTCGTTAGGATGTTAGATGTAGCGCGGATTTCTTCCTTTACTGTACTCATTTGTAGGTTCTCGTGGATCTCGTTGTTTGTTATGAACCAGTGCACATTGGATATGGTTCGCAAGATAACATTCTGTAGTCTTTGTATTATAGAAATGATGGAGTTACTCGCGCTACCCCACAGTTGAATGCCATACATACATATTGGCTTAAGCAAGGCTTTATATATTAATAATTTGTTATCTACAGAGAGTTTACTGTTTCGTCCGAGCAACCAAAGCATGTTTCTGTATTTCAAGTTGATTTCTTCCCGTTTCGCTTTTATGTGATTCTTCCATGTCAGCCTGCGATCGAGATGTAATCCGAGATATTTCACATTCTCCTTGTGGGGTAATATGTTGTCTTCTAAATATACAGGTGGACAATCTCCTTTTCTAAGGGCGAAGGTTATGTGTACAGACTTAGTGACACTTGCTCTGATCTTCCATTTTTTCAGCCAGGTACTTATTTCGTTTAGCCCTTCTTGGAGAGTATTAGACGCCGCAATCGAGCATTTATTGCTGGCTAATATAGCCGTGTCATCGGCAAATGTTGATGTAGTTACACCTGCTATGGTTGGCAAGTCCGCAGTAAATATCGTGTATACCACTGAACCAAATACAGACCACTGTGGAACACCTGCTTTAACTTCGAAGAATTCGGGGGTTTCTCCCGATTATTTCACCTGAGATATTCTGCCATCTAAGTACGATTGCATGAGAAGATGATAGCTATGAGGGAGGCAGTATTTTATTTTACATAGTAGGCCTTCAGGCCACACTTTATCAAATGCCTGTCGAGCGTCCAAGAATGCTGATGAGCAATATTCCTTATTCTCAAGTGCTTTTCTGATCTCTTCTGTTACTCGATGCACTTGTTCCACAGTTGAGTGATTTTGTCTAAAACCAAATTGGTGGTCCAGTATTGTTCTGTTTTCCTTAAGAATGGGAAGTGTTCTCTTCAGAATTATTCTTTCACATACTTTCGACAGAATTGGTAAGAGGCTGATGGGTCTATAAGATGAGACTTCATTTGGTGGCTTGCCGGGCTTGGGAATCATAATAATTTGGGATACCTTCCACATAGTAGGAAAATGTTGCGTTCTAAATATGTCATTATATAGAGTGGTAAGGAATACAACTTACAGCTCTCCTGGGCAATTTTGTTAATATTTATTTGGTAATAAGGTTGAAACCAGGAGCCTTCCGATCGTTTAAGGCTTTAATTGTCGACCACACCTCTTTAACGGTTACTGGTTTGGGTGGTACCGACATCTGGTAAGGTTGATCCAGAGTATTTTTCACATATATGTTCGATTCCTGGTAGTTTGTAGCGTTAGGTGAGAAAACATTGGCTAGATGGTTGGCAAACAAACTTGCTTTTTCTCTTGCATTTTTAGCCCAGCCATTATCACTTATTCTTAAGGGATGTTTACATTCCTGGGGTCCATTTAATGTTTTGGTAACCTTCATAAGGAATGGCTAGTTGATCCATTAGGGGCAAGTGATTCCAACTTTGCTTCGAGTGTAGTGTCGTGCCAGTCTTTAAGTAGTGTTCTCAGTTCATCTATCTCTCTGTTGAGTTTTCGCCTATCGTCACTGTGCCTACTCTGTTGCCATACGCGCCGAGTCCTTCTCTTTTCTAGTACTTTTTGTCTTATTTCTAGTGGTATGTTAGCGCTATAAGGTTTTTGTACTATGGTAGGAGTAGTCTTCCAACAGGCTTCCTGGATCAACATAGTAATATGTTTTGTCGCTTCTTCTATTTCTTCCGGGGATTTCAGAGATGTTTATGATATCGTCATGGACCAAGACTTGGTCTATGATATCGTTGACATATTCACGAAATGAATACCATTATTGGAGAGTTGAGGTGGTCTTTCGACTTCAATAACCATGGTGCTGGCTGTTAGCAACACAGGAGTGTGGTCCGATGAGGTATCTAGGCATGATTCCGGTTTGAAATAGTGGTGAGACAATCCCTTGATGAAGCAAGCAATCCTCCAATGAAGCAAGCAATGAATTATGATTATTTTCCTACATAATTATTCCACAGATCAATAAACATTATTGCATTTTTTTCAGGTTGTAAAGGTGCAGCTAAATTACTTTTTACGGGCACACTAACTTTGGGCTGTAAATCTTATCTGGATGCACAGAAAAAAGCCTGTTATTGTCCACCTAGTAAAAATGGTAAACACAAGAAATATGCTGGTGATGGGGAGCTATAACTTTCACTTCCATGCTGAAAGTTATAAGTGTTCTGAAATGTTGTTTTAGTTTAAAGTGCACAACAAAACATAGATTTTTCATGAGGTGTATTATAACTTTGTTGTGTTCTAAATTTTGTTGAGATCTTGCTTTTTTTACATGACACCAATTTTAATGTAAGGTGTGTGAAAGGTTAATAATAGTAAAATTACTAAAAAAATTACTAGAATAAAATCGACTCGCACCAGAGCAATTCTCGAATTTTTTCTAGTATATTATTTAGTATTGTATAAAAATTGCATTGTGAATGCAAAAATCTCAAATTTAAAAATAGTGAAATTGTTTGTTATTTTTATGCCTGCCCTGAAATAAAAAAATATATTTGTGATGATATGGGTCTAGTCAAAAGAAAAACAATTCAGATAGGTTTTATCAATAATATTTATTTGCCAAAGTTGTATTTTAATGCAATATGTATGATGTATTGTTTAATGTTATTTTTGTATACATTGTTATTAAATACGAAAATATAAGCTTGACTTCATACTATATTTTTTTATTTCTGCAATAAGAATTACCTCTTACAATACCTTGGGTTGTACCTTAAATATAACAAGCAACTATAAAATAATTTATTCGCTTAATTAATAAAGGCCTTTTAGATAACCACATGCTTTAAATAACCACCATTTTAGAAGTAACTGGACTGATAAATGGTGTACATACAATAATAGGCCTTCTCAAGCAACTCCATTTCAGAGCTGCACCAAAAGAATACTATTTTTAACACCATTGTTGAGCAAAAGTATAAAAATAATTCATTATGATGTAAATAAATGCATGTAAAAATATTTATGACGGACTAATGTTATCAATTTTAAACTTAACGCTAGCGCAATTACTTCTTTGCCTTCTTATTTCATTTGCTTAATAAGTTTGCATATTATGTAAGAAGTTCTTTGATTTCTTCTTTCTCAGCAGCTTCAAGGTATGGTGTTCCATCAGGAGTTTTTCCATCTTTAGAAGCGCCCTATAGAAACAGTTTTATTATGTATCTAATATTTTACTGGTTATTTTACTGGTATACCTCTTGGGAAGAAAATAACAGTAAACAGCTTATATGCAAATGGCCCATTCCACGGTAATCGATACCAGGAAGAAAAAATAACTTTCGAATATGTATACTAAAATAGGAAATAAACAGGCTTTATGTTTTCAATTTTCATAATAAAAAACAAAAACATTAGTATTATCGCCGATTTTCGTAATATTTTGTGTAAACTCAAGAGGGTGCCAAAATCGATGTAGTATAGTGAAAATATAATGATAATATGACATCACATTGTTTACGTCAATTACATTGATAGCCCGCCATTTTCATTTGCTTTCGATGCTGCGACTCGTAATTATTTGTTGTGGAAAAATTGGAATTATTCAGGTAAGTAGTAATAGTTTGGATTCGGCTCTAAGACTATAATAATAAAAAACAAACCCCTTATTTATCTGGAAAGGGGTGTCGACCAAGTCTGTAACTTGAGGACAAACTCGGGAAAACTACCGGCTACACAATACGAGTAATCAGATTTTCGCTACGACCTTTCGTTCTCGAGATCCAGGTAGAAAGGTCTCTACAGCATATCCTCACATATCTTCTAAACGCAAGATCGACAAACTCTGATTCTTGGTGACAAACTCTGATTCTTGGTGACAAACTCCGACAAACTAACGGCTACACACTCGAGTTATCAGATTTTCGCTACGACCTTCCTTTCTCAAGATCCAGGTAGAAAGGTCTCCACAGCGTATCCTCGCGTATCTCCTAAACGCAAGACCGACAAATTCTGGTTTTTGGCGACAAATTACCGGCTACACCTACGAGTAATCAGTTTTTCGCTACGACCTTCCGTTTTCGAGATCTGTGTGGCCCAGCTGTAGAGACGTCTACAGCTGCGCCACACGTATCTCCTAAACGGAAGACCGACAAACCCTGGTTTTTGGCGACAAATTACGGGCTACACTAACGAGTAATCAGATTTTCGCTACGACCTTCCGTTTTCGAGATCTGTGTGGCCCAGCTGTAGAGACGTCTCTACAGCTGCGCCACACGTATCTCCTAAACGCAAGACCGACAAATTCTGGTTTTTGGCGACAAATTCCGACAAATTATCGACTTCATCATGGCATAGTCAAAAAGTCAGATTTCAAACTTTTTTTTTGTGACCCAGCTGTAGTCCGGCACGTTTATGAAACCCAAGATTTTATTTGCAGCGTTACATATTGCTAACACGTGTTTGTGAAAGTCCCATTATGAGTCCATTATTACACCTAGATCGCGAATGTCGTTTACTCTTTCCATAGGAGCGTCATAAAGCTTATAAACGTTATTGAGACGACAATGTTTCCGTGTGTAAGTTATTATTTACTTAAGTTTTTATTATTTTAAGATATTATAATTCATGTCTTTAAATTAATAGATAAAGTTTAAAAAAGCTACCTAATAAAAACGTAAAATAATGTATGTAATATTATTGATCAAATTCCACTCGTAACACCCGTCACAAATCTTGTAACACCCGTCACACAAGCTTTTCTTGTAAAAAAAATCATAAAAGTAATATATATCCAAAATAAAATTAAAGTTATCAGATAGGAAGATTCCTTAACTATGTACTGAGATATTTATTTTGTAAAAAACATTTCTAATTTAGCTGAACTGATGATTGGTCAACAAGGTAGAATTTGAAAGAGTACTCGTAACACTAGTTACAGGGCACATCTATTATTACATTTTAACGCTTGAATAATTTTTAAATGTTTTTGTTTTAATTTAAAAATTATTGAAATGAATTGAATTCCATTCAAAACACAGACATAGTTGTTCTTATTAGGGATTATTGGAATTAGAATGCGTACAAATGTAACACCCGTCACCGTGGAATGGCCCAAATGTTTAATCAAAATTGATATACTTAAAAGAAAGAAACAACTGCTACATTAAATGGCAAGTACTTACATTTTTTAGTAAAGTTTTGACACAGTCTGTATGACCTTCCCAAATAGCAGCTAAGAGCACAGATATGCCATGTTTGTCTAACATCTGTAAAATATAAAGAAATATAATACTGTGAATGTCACCACTACACAATATAGGTACATATTTTCTTGTTAGTACTAGCAATGCGCAACTTTGAATAATACTAATACTTCGACTCCCTGAATCATTTAACTAAGTCGACTGCGCATAGATTATCTGTCTGGAGTCTACAAACAGTCAGTTGATACATTCGGTTACACTTGGGCTTGGGTTACAAATTACAATCAGGGACCGGAAAACCCCTTTTTTTGGTTAAGCCAATTGTTAGGGAAACCCTATTAAAAAGCTTACTAAATGATAGGGTTTCCCTTTCGATAGGGTTAGACGACGATATGCTTACTGTATTGATAGGGTTTTTGAAAACAAGTCTATGAAATACCCAATTAAAAACCCCTTTAACGGTAAGCGGTTCATGAAATACCCAATCAAAACCCCTTTAATGGTAAGCGGTTCCGGTCCTTCAACACAGGTGGGACTAGTTATAAATTGCTTGAACATGTTTTAAAACCCCTTCATACAGGCTTCATAGGGTTTCCTCGACAGGGTTTTCGGATTCGGTAAGTGCTTTCCTGGGTTACCCTTTCGATAGGGTTACCATATTGATAGGGTTTTTGAAAACAAGTCTATGAAATACCCAATCAAAAATCACTTAAATGGTAAGCGGTTCCAATCCTTGGTTACAATGGGCCGTACATTTGAACAACAAATAGTAGTTACGAATTAGTCAAAAAGTAGAATCATTCGGAGTCACCCATTACTACAGGTGATTTTGTGAACTGTCAACTAATTTTCTGGTTTGGCTTTGACTGTCAAACAGGGGGGTTCAATGGTGTTTGAATGGTAATGCTTTTTGACACAGTTTTTGTTTTTTAAACCCATAACCGAAACACATTGTGTGTCTTAAATCCAAAACGGAAACATAATTGTGTCTCGATTTTGGGTTTAAGAAACAAGAACTGTGTCAAAAAGCATTACCATTCAAACACAATTGAACTACAATTTTGCCGTTAACATTAGCAGACTTGACTCCCTGAACAAGTTTGTCGATGAGAGATGTCGATTAGCCTGCCCTCATACAGACGGAATCTTGATTCGGAATTCCGAACGGAATTTCGAGTCTGAATGAAGATAAGATTCCATATGGAAAAATCCCGCATGTGTGTAGTAGGTCCATAGATTTGTATGGATTAGCTGCATACAGAATTACATATGTACAGAATCCTGTCTGTATGTGAACCCACTTAAAAAGAGCAAAAAATCAGCTATTCGATAGAAAACATCAATATCTATTCTACCAAAATGTATGGAACAGCTGATTATTTTCTTGCTCTGATTAAATGGTCCCATAGACAAATTAGTTCAGTTTGACGGTCTAAGCCATACCACCAAATTTGTTTTTGATATCACCCTAAGAGCCTAGTACGAGTTGGCTTTTTGTTCTCACTTCACTTTGCGAATGGTTAACTATCGTCTTCTCACTTTCACCCGATACTATTCGCAAAGGCCCTCTGTAGTTACTACACTTCAGAATAGGTAGGTACATAGCTGCCTTGTTTTAAAGTTTTACTCACATTTGGGTCTGCTCCTTTGTCCAATAGGTAGTTCAACACTACAGTCTGACCATAATCCGCGGCATAATGAAGTGGAACTCGACCGTCTATTAGGGCATTGACGTCAATTTGCTGTAAAAACCCCAAACGTTTGTGTAAATATTTTGCTGTCAATAGAGAATTTGAAACAAACATTTTGACTGGGTTTTAAAGACCAAAGCAGTCGCAAATAGAAAATGAAAATAAAATAGAAAAAAATTAGACGAGAAACGCTTTCTCTTACCGACTACTGTGCAATTACCATAATCATTAACAAAAGCAAATACAAGACATGTGAATCATGTTTACCTTGTTTTCTATTATTTGCTTAACTTGATCTATGTCTCCATTTTTGATACCCCAAACCAATTCGCTCATTATTACGTACTTTTTTTAAACGGATCGGATAAAATATCAAAATATATCCAACCAAAATCTGACTGAAAAAAACCGAAACGTAGACACAGACTAAAATGAAATGATGAACACAACACAGACGCAAGGAAAAAAAAACAGTGCACAGACAGACACTGAGCACAGTCAGCGTTTTTTTAACGCCCGATTCCCCGGAAGTGCGTAAGGCCGGGTCCATAGCGCGTGTTTTGCCCCACACAATCAACAATTTGTTTCGCGAAACAAAATCCTCATATACGTTTTTTTTGCTGAATGTTGAGATGTTTTTGTTGATTGTGTGAAACATGTGCTATGGACCCGGCATAAAAAGGCCAAAAAGTAAAACAATAAAGCTGGGTCCATAGTGAACTTTTTCGAAAATATTCAACAAAAACAATACAAGGATATACTAGAAGAAATTCGGCGATGTCACTAGTGACTCAGTAGCTCAGCGGTCAGAGCATTGGACCGGATATCCAAAAGTCGCGGGTTCGATTTCCGTCTGAGTATTGATCAGGGGGCTTACCATCAGCAAATAAGAAACCATTCAGTTCAAAAGCAGGCCGTAAAAAAGACTGCTTAAGGCCTGCTTTCATACTAACCGTTGAGATCATGGTACGAAAAAGTAAGGCCGTTCAATATAAGTCCTGCTATAAGAGCTCATAGTAAGGCCCCTGGTACGAGTCGTATTTTTTCTAGTATATTATTTAGTATTGTGTAAAAACAATACACAAAACTTTGTTTCTGATTATCATTTTATGTAAGCACTTTTTTTAAATAGCATATTTTTTGACAATTTGATCAGGGGGCTTACCATCAGCAAACAAGAAACCGTTCAGTTCAAAAGCAGGCCTTAAACAGGACTGCTTAAGGCCTGCTTTCATACTGGTAGATTTAGATTCATCATCGATTCAATTATTTTTCACATCACTTTAAACTCGATTCAGACTTGTACCGATGCTATGCTACATCCCTAGACCCAAAATCTACCCTCATATCATTTTTATCCATGATCCTATGGGGGTAAACCGATATCTAGTCGCGTCGGCCATATTTCAACACTTCCGATCCAGCCTGCCTCCGTGACAGAGCGTCGAGTCGAGTTTTGTGCTCCTCATTTATTTCGGTCAAGTTTGAATACCTACACGGTGATCGCCGCGAGTTCATACAAAGACTATTGTGATCACCCGAATAAGCAACGCCGGAGATTATAAGAAGAAGTGAGACGCGCGTCCACTACAGCCAGCACGCGGGAGCAGCATTCGAACCAGGTTAGCCCCCTCAGTTCCTTCTCCTGTAATCTAGCCGTGCGATCTGGTCCTTCGTCCCGATTATCCTTTCATTTCCGTTAGCATCGGAACATAATTTATCCATATTTCATCAATTTCATAAAATCAATTTTATAGGAAATATTTTTTTTGCATACCTTCAATATTTTTATAAAATCAACTGGCGTATTTCAATTTCGTACACTGGCAACACTAAAGCATAGATAATTGTCAATCATTCGTTCAATCTTACGTCAGTGAGCTGTCACTGTCTTCAATATCAAAACATAACCTCTAGTTATTTGGTTGTTGTTTACTATTGTGAAACTTATTATCAATCTATCAATAATGTCTAAAGATATGAAAATAGCTATTGTTAAGTTTAACATGGCTTATGATTTCGTATGCGAGCTGTATAATTTGACTATAGTTCTTGTGCAAACTACTCCTACGACACCTCAGGATTTGACCAAACTTCGTGTTAGATATGTTGATCTTACAAGAATGCGTGAACAGTTCGACACTAATTTCACGTTATTAGTTGCTGCTTCTCAGCCCGAAGAGCAAAGAGCAACTATAGAAACCCGCTATACGGAGTTTTACGAGAAATATTACTCAATTCAGAGTATTTGTTCTGATTTAGGTGTATTGGATTCCTTAACCACAAAAGCTCCTGTGACACAAGATGTAGTTTCCAAATCTAGCTGCGAGTCAAATCGTTTTCATTTACCTAAAATTACATTAACACATTTTAAGGGAATTCATACTGAATGGCCCAATTTTAAATCAATTTTTGACAGCTTAATTCATCAGAACAATGAAATATCTGCTATACAAAAGTTTCATTATTTATTGAGTGTTTTAGAACAAGAACCTCTTAACCTTATTAAACATTTAAGCATTACTAGTGAAAACTATGGTGTGGCCTATAATCTTTTACAAGAACGTTATGAAAACAAGCGCTTAATAGCCGACAAACATTTAGATTTGCTACTTTCAGTTTCATGTCCCAATTTAAAGAATTTAAAACGTTTTATCAACACTTTAAAGGAAAACACACAAGCATTAAATACTCTTGGATTTGATGTCAATTCTTGGAGTTTTCTTTTATATCATATAGTATCTAAAAGGTTACCGTTGGACTTAAGAACTAAATTTGAATTTACTTTACAATCAAACGAGATACCACACTTTAACAACTTGTTGTCATTTTTAGAACAAAATTTAAAGGTTTTGGAAGTTACAAACTTTACATGCATAAACAACAATTCTAAAACTTTAGTTCCTCATACATCAACTTTGCATGCAACTAATTTAACTTGTTATTATTGTAGTGGGGATCGTGCCATCTATCAGTGTTTGGAGTTTGATAAACTGAAAGACAAAAAATCATATTTAACTGAAAAAGGACTTTGTTACAATTGTTTAAGGCCGCATTATATTTCACAATGTTTATCTAAACGTTGTTGTCAGGTGTGCAAGAAACGTCATCATACAAAATTACATAACGAGTTTCAATCAGCGGATTCCACTGTGAATCCCGAACCCTCTTCTCCGAGACAGGTGTTACTTAACATAGAACCATTGTCTACCGGCCTCTTAGGTACTGCTCTTGGAGTCCAGGCTGTTGATGGTCAGGTACATGTTGTTCGTGCGTTAGTAGATCCTGGTGCTCAATCATCTCTTATAACTGAATCTTTAGCACAGCAACTTCGACTGCGACGTCGTAAGTCCTGCGATCTGTTCGGTGTAGGTGAACACCGGCAAGCTACTTATGGAAAAGTAGATTGTTCAATCTTGTCTCTCACTGACGATTCCGTTCCGGGTTTGTCCACTGAAGCCATTGTACTTAAGCGCATCACTGGATATCAACCTGCAGCAATGGTCAATCCGATTGTGCCAGAGAAATGTAGCGACCTTCAGCTTGCTGATAAGACTTTCAACATTCCAGGTAAAATCGATCTACTTTTGGGTGTTAATCTTTTCAGTGACATTTTTAGTGGTCCAAAGTTAAAGTTAGGTAACGGTTTACCTACAGCTCACTCAACTATCTTTGGTTGGGTCATTATGGGTTCGACCCCGGTGACCACAACTCAGTATCAGCATATTAGCCTACTCACTGATGAGTCTAGGTTACAACTTACTATATCTAAATTCTGGGAATATGAAGAGTCTCCTTTGCCGCCGATTCCAGATCCTGAGGACATCATATGTGAAAAGCACTTTGTCAACACGCATAGTAGAGATCCCGATGGGAGGTTCGTAGTTAGACTGCCGTTCAAGGTAGAGTCCTCTCAACTCGGTGACACTCGTTTAATTGCATTAAAACGGTTTCATAATTTAGAACGTAAACTTATGAAAGAGCCTACACTTCGTCAACTCTACATTCAATTTATGCAAGATTATGTAGAGTCTGGTCATATGAAGTTGGTTGAACCTTGTGATAGTGCCTGTAGATATTATATTCCTCACCACGGCGTGCTCAAAGAGAGCAGTAGTACCACCAAATTGAGAGCAGTTTTCGACGCATCGCTGCCCAGCTCTACCGGAGTTTCTCTCAATCAAATCTTGTTGTCAGGCCCTAAGTTACAACAGAATATACAGGATATCATCTTAAGGTTTAGAACTTATTTATTTGTCTTCACTTGTGACATAAAACAAATGTATCGGATGATCAAAGTACATGATGATGATCAGCGGTTTCAAACTATCTTTTGGCGCGAATCTCAAGATCAGCCGTTGCAGGAGTTCGAGTTAACAACCGTCACCTACGGCGTCACTAGCTCTGCATACCAGGCTATCAGGGTGATTCATGAGTTGGCGGATCTTAACGACTCTACATATCCTGAGGCTGCACGTGTCCTACGGGAGGACACTTTCGTAGACGACATCGTGAGTGGGTGCGACACGCTAGAGAATGCTAAAACGCTACAGCACCATGTCACTGACGTGTTAGCTCAAGGTCGTTTCCATCTTAGGAAATGGTCTAGTAACTCTGGCGAGCTACTCAAAGGTTTACCTGCCGATCATTGTGAGACACCTTACAGATTCGAAGATTCCGGTGACAATATATTCAAAATCTTAGGCATTGAATGGAACCCCTCATCTGATAACTTTCTCTATCACGTTTCTAACATGAGTGTGACTCTAACAAAGCGGGGTGTCCTATCAAACATCGCTCGTCTTTATGATCCTTGCGGTTTTATCACGCCGGTAACATTTTTTGCCAAATCCCTTATGCAGCGGTTGTGGCTCTTAGAGCTGGGTTGGGATGATGCACTCCCTCTCGATGTCCAGCAAACTTGGCTAAAGTTTGTTGACGACTTTAAATCATTAAATCAAATACGGATTCCACGCCATGTTATGGGTGATCCACACTCTCAATATCAAATTCACGGTTTCAGCGACGCATCCGAGCGTGGATATGCCGCATGCGTCTACATACGTTGTGAAAACGGTGACAACGTACAAGTTCATTTGTTAATCGCAAAATCTAGAGTCGCTTCAGTCAAGCAAAAGCAAACGATCCCTAAGCTCGAGCTCTGTGGGGCTGTCCTGTTGGCTCGCCTTATGGCCCATGTTTGTAAGGTTTTGCATTCAAAATTAAAATCCATACCAATAACTGCATGGTGCGACTCTAGCATAGTGCTAACTTGGCTGCGAACTTCACCGCACAAGCTTCAAACTTTTGAAGGAAACCGAGTTTCCCAGGTTCAAGGCACCATCCCAAACGCTACCTGGCGACACGTCCCTTCACACCTTAATCCCGCCGATTGCGCGAGTCGAGGTTTGCTTCCTCGCGAGTTGGTAGCTCAATCACTCTGGTGGAGTCCGTCGTGGCTCAAATCTGATCCCAGTTCATGGCCTTCCACATGTCAACTGCTCGATCCTATCGATTTGCCGGGCGTGAAAGTAAGTCCAGTTGCTGCACATGTCGTGCAGACTGTCGACACAATACATCATACAGACTCTACATTCATCTCTACCCCTCCTGTTGCTGCACACGTAGTGCAAACAGTCGAGACGGGACCCGATACGCACTCTACATTGGCTGTTACAACTCCCTCAGATGAAGTTGTCCAACATGTCATTGTAGAGTACAGCTCTTTATCTCAAGTTACACGAACACTCGGTTGGTGGCTTCGTTATTTGCATAATGTTCGCTCACCAAAGGATAAACGTGTCGGTAATTTGACGATATCCGAGTTAAAATCAGCATTGTTAACTTGTATCAAATCGGTTCAATCTTCAGCGTTTGCCGATACCATAAAATTGTTGCGCCAACGTAAGCCTATCAAGGGCGGTCTATGTCGTCTCCATCCCTTTCTCGACGATCTAGGTTTTCTTCGAGTTGGTGGGCGACTAGTCAATTCCGATCTGCCTTTCGATAGTAAACATCAATTTTTGTTACCTCAGTCGCATCCTTTCACAAATCTTCTCATCGATCATTACCATCAGCTCTACGGTCATCCGGGCCCTGCCACTCTTATGGCTATCCTATTGCGTAGGTATTGGATTGTGTCAGCCCGACGTGCAGTGCGGCACAGGATTTTTCAATGTCAGCGCTGCTACAGATTAAAGGCGAAACCTGTGAATCCATTCATGGGCAACTTACCTGCCGATAGAGTCACTCAAGCTAAGCCATTTCAAAGGGTCGGTTTAGATTTCGCGGGTGCATTCAGCGTCAAGGATTCAAACGCTCGCAAACCTAAAATTTTTAAAGCTTACTTATGCGTGTTCATATGCTTTGCAACCAAAGCAATGCATTTGGAAGTAGTATCCAGTCTGTCTACTGACGCGTTCTTGGCCTGTTTAGATAGATTCGTTTCGAGAAGAGGGTTACCTTCTGATATATATTCCGACTGCGGCACCAACTTTTTAGGCGCGCGAAACTATCTCAAAGATATTTATATTCTGAAAACACAAATCGATAGAGAATCCGATAAAATTCAATCTCATCTTGCATCTCATGAAATTCATTGGCATCTTAATGTTCCCTCGGGACCACATCTTGGTGGCCTTTGGGAAAATGCAGTGAAATCTTCTTAAACATTACTCAAGCGTATCATAGGCGAACGTGTATTAACGTTTGAAGGACTTAGTACAGTGTTCTGCAAAATCGAATCAATATTAAACTCACGACCTATCTGTCCAATTAGTAGCGATCCAAGTGATTTGGAAACTCTGACACCCGGTCATTTTTTAATTGGACAACCACTTCTTGCCTTACCGGAGCATGATCTAGATCAAGTTGCTGCTCACCGTCTGAATCGTTGGCAATTGTTGCAGCAAATCACCCAACATTTTTGGAAACGCTGGCACAGCGAATACTTACACACGCTGCAACAACGTGACCGCTGGCTTAAGCCTGAACGTAACTTACAGACGGGCGATTTAGTGTTGGTCATGGAACCTAATACACCACCATTACTCTGGAAAAGGGCTAGAATCATCAAACTCTACCCGGGAAATGACGGTATTGTCCGGGTTGTAGATATTAAAACAGCTAAAGGAGTTCTCAAGCGTCCTGTAGTCAAATTATGTCGCTTGATTCCCGAAAACTAGACTGCAAATTTCAATAGTTTTTAATCAATTTAGCATGTAGGAACTAGAGTAAGATAACATTTTACATTATATCTCAATTAGCTTCAATCAACATAGTATCATTTTGCTGCTTCAATTAAAAGAGCTAGGTCGCTCTTTGGGGGGCGGTATGGTAGATTTAGATTCATCATCGATTCAATTATTTTTCACATCACTTTAAACTCGATTCAGACTTGTACCGATGCTACATCCCTAGACCCAAAATCTACCCTCATATCATTTTTATCCATGATCCTATGGGGGTAAACCGATATCTAGTCGCGTCGGCCATATTTCAACACTTCCGATCCAGCCTGCCTCCGTGACAGAGCGTCGAGTCGAGTTTTGTGCTCCTCATTTATTTCGGTCAAGTTTGAATACCTACACGGTGATCGCCGCGAGTTCATACAAAGACTATTGTGATCACCCGAATAAGCAACGCCGGAGATTATAAGAAGAAGTGAGACGCGCGTCCACTACAGCCAGCACGCGGGAGCAGCATTCGAACCAGGTTAGCCCCCTCAGTTCCTTCTCCTGTAATCTAGCCGTGCGACATACTAAACGTTGATAGTACGAAAAAGTATGGCAGTTCAATATAAGCCCTGCTATAAGAGCTTATAGTAAGGCCCCAGCTCTTTAGCACATTTCATTAATCAAACTTAAAATAATCTCTGCTTGAGTACAGTTAGAAAGGGATGGCGCTATATGCGATGAATATCATCATCCCTTTCTAATTGTACTCGAGCAGTTTTATTTTGGTATAATAGAATTTTATCTTTCTCTAAAGTTCGTTTTTCTAGCAAAAACTTGCTCAGTGCTAGCAAAGAAAATATATGCTAACGCGAAAAGAAGCGACACTTGCGCATGGGTGCTCTAAAATTGCTCACGGCTATGTGCGCCGGGTGAGCGCGAGGGTGCCGCATAGCCATCGGGGCGAGGAATCTCCTCCGCGGAGGCACGCGCTATCAGGCTTCGCTCGCACCGAAGGCCCCAGGGGCCTTACTATGAGCTCTTATAGCAGGGCTTATATTGAACTGCATTACTTTTTCGTACTATGACCTCAACGGTTAGTATGAAAGCTGGCCTTAAACAGTCCTGTTTAAGGCCTGCTTTTGAACTAAACGGTTTCTTATTTGCTGATGGTAAGCCCCCTGGAGACTTTTGTTCACACATTTATTGACAATGACTCTATTTTATCTTACTTTACAAACATTTTAAACACATAGCTTTACTAAGCTCTACAAGAAATAAAACACTTTTTACGGATACTAGCGCGGTTTTATTAAATGTTTTTTGGTTATTAGTAGGTATTTGGTTTGATTTTTGATTTTCCCGACGTTTTGACAGCTGACCTTTGCAGCTGCCGTGGTCACTGGGGGCTATTATCCGTTAAAAGTGTTTTATTTCATGTCTAGTGAGTAAGCTTGAGAAGTGAATAAGCTCTACAAGCTTATGTCACCAACCAAACAATACAATGGTTTCACAAGAAGTGCGTCAAAGCAATGACATTCCTGTCGCATGTAAAGCAGATTGTCTAGCTTAAACTTCGAATGTACCATAGAGCAAAGCATGGAGGTCGAAAGCCTCCCTCAACACACCCCCTCAATCTGCTGCATATGCTGACCATACTTATTAAAACAGTTTTCTAACTACCTGTACAGCACTACTAAATTTCAAATTATAATATCTGTCTAATCAGACTTAAACACTTCTTAAAAGCTTCCTACCAACAGTTACAAAACCTATCTCAAGTTATCTAACTCTTATTACCCCTGTCTACCCCTTAACATAACATTTGACCTAATGTATCCCAAACATTGAAACACTGCAAACATTCCAAAACTTTCTATCTGCCTCTCCATTCCTATAACCCGTTATAACACTTCTCGAGCTACTTACTACATTTCAAAAACCAAACCTTTCAATTAACTTTAACTCCTACTCGACCTATCTTATTACACATCATAAATAACTTAGTCATCTCACACTGTTAAGTTACTTCCTCACTCGAATATCTAACTAATCTAACTGACATACAAAATACAAACAAACACAAATACAAACAACCAAATACAAATCTTCAATTATAAAAAGTAAATGTGATAGAAACTTAAGGCCAATCTAACAAAATAGTTTTGTACAGTAACTTCCCAAAGTTTAAGTTATTCACCGTTTTATGTTGCCGTTGTTTATTTAAAATTCTGAAGTCAATGATTCACTTACTTTTATATTTCCACACCCCCTTAAATGAATCATTACATATGCCAAGATACACCCCCTTAATAAGTATATGCACCCCCTTAACTCTTTAACTGATAATGTGAATTGACTGGGCTTCTTAAGTTTACATCACACCTTTACACCTTTCTTATACAAATCTTACACACCCCTATACAACTTACATACTCATTCCCCACATATTGACCGAAAACGCACTTATTTCACTTTTTCTCGCACTTATCACTACCTAACACTCACTCTGATACAAGTTTTCTTTGACACCTTTCAAACTTCACTGGCGACAAATACTTTGTGAGTTGTCTGTCTGAGTTGCTATCTGCGAACCCGTTGGACAGTATTTGACTGTTATTCTATTTGCATCAATCTGATCTTTTAGGTAGTATAGTATCTCACATCTATGTGTTTACTTCTTTTATTCATAATTCCTTTCTTCATAAGTCAAGCTCCAAAAGTCTGTACCCGTCCCGTTTCGAGTCCCGTTATCATCGGTATGAGAATTCCGAATCGGGATTCCGTTTCGAGATTCCGTTACGTGATTCCGTCTGTATGTGGCCAGCCTTATGATCTGTGATTTGGGCTGTCAATGTCATGTATGTCAATGTCAGTCAACACCAATTTCATTTTCAATTTTATTGTCAGACAGATCAGATTTTCCCGTTGCTTTTTAAATAACTATCATTAAAAATTCTGTTCTTTATTTTAAAATGAGTCATTTATTGGATATTCAAAATCTGCCCAAGGATATTCGGGCAGCAACAAAATGCATAGTAGTATGTACTTATAATGTATTGCACAAAATGGAATAGTTAAAAACGGCAACATTTCCAGTCTAAAATCAAACTATATTTACCAATGATTTTTGATATTTACAGGAATATTTGTTACACACAGTTTGTCCTGTCTTACGCCAAATTGGAATTAAATTCCAAACTTGTACAACTGAAGACGACAATGTTGAAAAGAATGTAACCAAAACTAGAGACGTCTACTTGTTGAGTACCAGTCAAATAAAAAAATGCATATTAAATTTTTTTGAAATATTCAAGATCGAATCGATTAAGGATATTTATCTTATGGTTGGTATTTCTCACCTATTTTTCAGCTTGATTTGATTTTGATTTAATAACTTTATTTAATTATGATACTTTTAAAGATTTCAGTAATCTATCCATCATTAGTAGTTTTAAGGCTTTGCACTATTTAATAGAGTGAATAAAACTTTTATTTGAAATGTTTAATTATGTTTTTGTATTTCAGGAGAGTCGTCTATTTACATTAGATAGGCTAAACTGGTGTATTTCTAAGCTTGATGTCATATCAAAATTAATTAATGATCATTTTACTAATGGTAATTTAACCATTACTGACTCCGAGGATCTGATGGTAACACCAATGTATTTTGTTAATTGGATCGACTACACTTTTGTTATTCTTTCCAAATTAGCTTCAAGTGTATACAGAACTGATTATAAGGATGACATGAAAGCTTATGAGCAATGGAAAAATGAAGTGAGTAAATTTTTTATAACAATCTGGCCATGGGCCCATAGAACACTGCCACTAATGAATGCAGCTATCGTTGCCATCTATAAAAATAAAAAAGCTTGACTCATCCATTAAAAAAGCCGGACTTTTGGCTCCCATGGCAAAAGCTAAGAAAAAAAAGGTTTTGAGACAAAAATATCAATAAAAACATATATATAAGGTTCAGCCAGTGCCATTTAAAATTTTAAGGCAAGCGTGGTGGCGGGCGATCTGTCAACAGTTACATTTAAAAAAGGATTTTAAATGTAACTGCTAGCTGACAGATCAACCGCCGCCGCTCTCGCCGACCGTACACTGCTCTAACAGGCCAAACAAGAGGTCCAAAAGACTAACACTGTCGAGCTTTATTTGTGACGGATGGCAATGTTAGTGATCGTGCAGTGGTCAGGTCACTTGCATTATTAGGAACTTGGTCATCGTGCCACCTGTTGCTGTCAGAAATTACATTGGGCTTAAATTCCATGAATAAATTGTTATTGCAGATGATTGACCATATAACTTCTCTTCATATGTGCATAGATGAGCTACTTTTGTCTGCAATGACTCTTTGCAAATACTGCCTTGACGAAGATCAGCCGGCATTGAAAGCACGTTGCCATGTTGTAAGTGTTAATACTTATTTAGATAAATTGATTCTACACAATTAAATGAAAGAAATGTTGTTTGTGTTAGTGTGTATTTATAAGAAAACCTTTGAAAAGTGGTATTATGCTCATTTTAAACATGAAGTTTTTATACATTAGATGACAATTAATTTCCCAATTTTTTTACAGGTTTTGAGGGAAACTAAGACATTATTCAATGAGCTGGTTGCTGTCGACATTACTAAGTCTGTGAAAATAACAACGCAACACTTGAAACTCCCGATTATGCCCTCCAACGTCAATATATTGATAGATGTCCTAAAGGATGTTCTGTATGTTTTAGAAACGAACACTAACACAGCTTTACTGACACTATTGATACACTGTTATGCTCATTGTAAATCTCCAGTTGATGTGTTAAAAGAACACTTTACACAGACAAATGAACAGTTCTGTCCATGTTCTTTGACTAACATTGAAGAAGCAGACATAGAGACATGCAAAGATGTGAAAAGTTTTGATTTGTATAATGAAAGACTTCTGCAGATAGGATTTTTTGCTGTGTCTTGTTCGTCAGATCAAAAAAGTGAGTAAGTAGTTTAGGCTTGGTTATGCTTTAAGGCTTGTGCTACGAACTCCAAGGCCCATATTTATAAACCACTCAATGTTAAGAGCAATCTTGAGATCATACCTGAGATGCTGTTTCTATAAGCAGAGCATCTCAAATATGATCTCAAGATAGCTCTCAACATTTTTGAGTGCAGTTTTGAGAGCAGTTTGTAAATACGGGCCCAAGTGTATTAGAAAATTCAACATCACAATAATATATTCAGTCTAGACTGTCACCTGTGATGTGAACGTTACAGAAGCTACTCCATTGGTTCGCAAGTTCCAAGTAGCAGATCTTGAAAGGAAAAAAACCAGCATAAACTTATCAAGGGTTGTTTTTTTCCTCCTTGATATATTTCGAACAATTTTTGTCAAATTAAAAAATTACATCAGCAAATAAAGTGAGGTCACTTTTTATTTTCTCACATTTATACATTGAAACCCAAATAGAATGTTCAGGAAACATTCCATTGTATACTTTAATACAATGGAATGTTTGCACGCATATCCCCAGGGATTTAAGAGGTTGCATCAAGGGATACGTACAGCAATCCCACCTAAATAAGATAGTAAAAAAGTAAGATCAGTAAAAAAGTACATCTGATTTCATTTTTTTTATATAATTTTTATTTGAAGTCTTTCTTGGAGTGATACGTTGAAAAAACTGTTTGAGAATCACTGGTGTATTGAACCCTATATTTATAAATTATATTTCAGTGCTTAAGTTACTTACAGGGATTTTATCGCTTCGTAGCTGCCTATCGAGCCTTGAGTGCTTAGATCCTCATCTGGTGCCAGCTATATCCACCGCCCCGCATGCCGCCCACACATCTCTATTGATAAATTTTTGGAAACAAGAAGTTATGGAAATCAGAGATACTGTGTTTTTGATTGTTGATCCAGTTGCTTTTGTTGAGGTTAATGATAATTCATATTATTATTATTATATTGTTAATAATTAAAAAAATGTCAACGTCAATTCAACATTAAATTCAAGCAGAAGAGTCACGCGAACAAATCACGGCGCAAGATACATCATTCGAGGAAAGACGAAAAATCACAACATTGTTACAGTCCGATTCAAACTTTATGACCTCTGTTAACAACACAGATCTCGATATAGGTCTGTGGTGAACATCGCGCGAGACGATGCGCAGAACACAAATTCGATGTACTCAATTAGACATTAACCGAGCTGATGTTGCGCCGATAAATGAGTAACGCTCTAATCTACATCCTTAATCAATAATCGTCCAGTAAGCTTTCGGTATATTTTCGATACCGCATATACCGAGATTACCGATTATGCTGATGTCGTACCGATGCCGCGCCGACAAATGAGTAAAGGCTCTAAGCTCGTATTATAGAATCAAACTAAAACCTCTGCTTGAGTTCAGTTAGAAAGGGATGGTGCCATTAATGGCATATAGCGCCATCATCTTTTAACTGTAGCTGTACCTACTCAATACTCAAGAAGAGATTTGAGTTTGAGTTCAATTCTATAAGTGTGCGAAAGAGACGTGAGTTGGGGAACGGCTGCCACGGCTACGCGCATAGTGGCAAACTTCACAGCGGCCAATAAGATTGAATCTTATAATAAACTTAAATGTTGTGCATTATGTTTTCAGCGCTGTAAGCTTTACATGAAGGAATTGTTACTGGAAGTTGATAAACAAGATTTTGAAGAAAATCGTGACATTTGGGCAGTTGTCATAAATATAGGTTCACTTGTCTTTACTTTCTTTTCTGTATACAAGAAATATGAACCCAATGCTTTAATACAAAATAATGAATTTGATGTTCTCATTGAAAACTTAGATAAAGGTACTGTATCGTGTAAAAGCTTTTGTTATTGAAATTTATTGTTGAATATAATATATTAACTAATAATTTATTTTTAGCCCAAAGAGAATGCAAAGTTGTCTTTGACTTATTAATTAATGATGGATCTAATGAATTCGTTGATAACAGAAGCGATCGTCGAACAGTCAGTATTGACAAATTTTCTATCAGAGTCAGGCTTCTGTACTCCTTGATTAAAAAAATCCACGAATTGTTCCTTCCAAAAGATGATGAATTCGCATATGAATTATGTGAAGAGGAACATCTTATTAATAAAAACTTAACACACACAATATTGAACCCAACTGCACATTCTCAAAAGAAACCAGAGGGTAACATGACAAGAAGCATTTTCGCTCGAACGGCGTCTGTGAAGAATCCTTGCCAAAATGAATTTCTGACAAAGTTAACAAAGCATCTTAAAGTAAAGAAAAGTGTACAACAAGAGTTGAATTTTTCCGCTCAAGTGAGTGAATTGTTCAAACTAGAGCTGAAAGAAAATAAGCCACACGCAAAGGGTCCAGAGGGAATATCTTTGAGAAGGGAGTTACTGCGTCAGTCACGTTCGTACCCGTTCATGAAGAAGTTAAATAGTACTTTTGGTATAGAAAAAACTGACGATAAAGAATGCAAAGGAAGCATTCTAAATGAAACGGCAAGCTTGCAGATATCAGGTATAATCCTTACTTATATTATAAATGCGGTTTCTTACGCCTTCACGTCTTAACTACTGAACCGATCATCATGAAATTTTGCACACACGTCAGGAGTACAGAGAAGGCCATGGGTACCTTTCATCCCGAAAAAAATTTGTTCCCGGGGCAAAAAACCTTTCCACGCAGGCGAAGTCGCGGGCGGCCGTTAGTAATCAATAAAATGCATTACTTACTTATAAAGATAGTAAAAAAGTATACAAGGGTTTTTTAGTTAATTGAAAACCTCTCGTGGGGTTGATCAGACCATCAAACTGAACAACTTTCATTATGGGACCAACCTCGAAATCACAAAAAAAACAGCTGTTCCATACAAAAGTACAATGCCTATACTCCATCAAAATGTATGCAATAGCAGATTTTTTCTTCGCGACTTCAAGGTTGGTTCCATAATGAAAATTGTTCAGTTTGATGGTCAACCCCACGAGAGGTTTTCAATGAACTAAAAATAACCTTGTATAATTCATTTGGCTACAATTTACAGTTTATTTAAACTGTTGTTGTCAACTTGTATTTTTCAATACTTATTCATTATGAATTATGAAATATTAAATAAATATTCATTCTGTGTGTTTCAGCAATTTTGAACGAGTTAAATGATATCACCAATATCATTTCTACAACACCGCGTGAAAAAGGAGCTAAAAACACAGGCGCAATCCAATATGAGCAGGAAAACTGTTCATTCGGCAATATTGTTTTAGACAAAACGACATCTTCGTCTATCACAAATGTTACACAACCTTCGACTGTGACGACATTAGAAAGAATTAGCGACTTAGACTTAGTAGAAAGCAAGCTGTATTGTTTAAAAATACAGCCGGAATTTGAAACCAAATTGTAGGATATCAACGCGCTCATTATTTGTTAAGACTGTGACGAGACTTTCCCTCGTGTACATACATTTTTACAATGCAAAACTATATCAACATAAAATTATATTTATTTAACTCAAAATGTAATAATACTTATAGTGAGGTAATAGGGATGTTGACTATTTTTTTATTTTATGTTACATAAATTGCCTTTAAAAAAAAGAAACATTGGTAAAAGAATTAATTCGCTAGCATGAAAACTGCCCGAGATATCACAGTGTGAAATGCACACAAATGGACTCGATCAAAAACGCTCCATACTAATGGCTTCCACGTTATGACGTCACGCCTTGCAAGTTTGTATGCAACGCATAGGAAATTTGTTCAGCAGCTATATTAAATATTGTGTTTATCAAAATGGTTTCTTCGACAAATTTGCTATACATTTTACGGACTAATTAAAGGTATCATTTATTTTAATAAATTTTATACTTTTTAAATGGACTTGTCCACCCAACTTTGAAGGGTCACAAAACAAATAATATGCAATATATAAAACCAAGAGGTATACAAGCTACTCTAAAAGTTTAATATGTTTACGATTTTTATTAGTATTTCGTTATTTTATTCATTAGTCATCATCCCTATTGCTTTGTCTCGTTATGTGTATGCAGACAAATGACGACTAGTTAGTATAGTCATAGACCAAGAATATAAAGACCGACAATTGCATTCTTCAAAACGTAAACTGATGTTTAATTCCAAAAGTTGCGATAGATGTCCCTACGCGTTCCGTTTGGAGCATAGACCAAGAATATAAAGACCGACAATTGCATTCTTCAAAACGTAAACTGATGTTTAATTCCAAAAGTTGCGATAGATGTCCCTACGCGTTCCGTTTGGAGCAAATTCGTGACTTTTTTACCGCACGCAAGCATACCCTTGCAGCACAAACCAAGCATGCTATTCGAACGTAAACCGCTCTACAAGTATTCAACTAGATGGCGCTGTGTAATGTAATGAATGATGTATATTTTTTTTATTTTTGGTAAATTGATAACAAAATGAAATAAAAAAGTACGTAATACGTTAGAAAATAATAAAATGTATTAAAAAGTGGCTTTACAGCAATAAAAAAGAAAAAATGACGACAGGTGGAATTTTTAATATTTAGACATCATCATCATCAGGTAAGTATATTTTTTGCATAAGTAGGTATATATCTACTTACCTACCTATGTGAAATACATTGCAGAAAGCATAAGTAGGTAAGTAGGTATCTATTTGATTTACCTACCTACTTAAAAACACACATCATAAAAGTTGTAATGTTGTTAGCTAACTTACAAATAGTACCTAGGTAGGTACCTACTTATTTATAATAAAATGGTACTACTAGCAAGCCAATCAGCGCTAAATCACTCTCAAGCCTCAATTACACTATTTAAAGACTGTCTTGAAATCGAAAAAGACTACGCGCATTTACACCACAAACACAATAATTTATCGCACGTTCGACCGCGCTTACTGTCACAGTAAAAGGAAAGAAAGTATGTCTCTAAAAAGTATATTTTTCAACGTAGTAAAACTGTGGTAGTTATTTACAGTGTCTATTTTAAATCATCTCTTCATACAAATTGATAGATTTTGAAAAGATAATTATAATATCTCGTTTTATACAACGTGTTACTAAACAACTAATGCCGAATATAGTAGATAAGATAGAGACCATCAAACTGAGCAACTTTTACTATTGGCCCAACTGCGAAATCACGAAAAAAATATCAGCTGTTTCATACAAAACTTGACTTGACGCGATTTTTATCTTCGCGATCTCTATCCTTACTTATAATCTTATAAATGCGAAAGTCCGTTTGTTTGTTTGTCACGTCTTAACTACTGAACACGACCAACCGACACGATAATCGTGAAATTTTCTGGGTCCACTGGTAGGTATCGAAAAAAAATTATATTCAGTATTCAAAGTCGAGTTTGGCAATTTAGTCGCGTAGCTAGAGAAAAATTACCTTCGATAATACTAAAAGTTTTCGTTTTTGCTGAGTGTATAGATTATGTGCATTGTGAGCTATTTTTGAAAAGTTAGAAGTTTTATGCCGGTGCTTTAGGTATAGTTTAGGTATTTCGTAATATTTCGATTTTCGTTTAACTTCATATATATAGAATTAAAGTTTGAAATGTTGATTGTTTCATAATAAGAACTATGTTATCATCATGTTGTAAAAAAAATAGAAAGTTAATATATATGTAACTGCGTAAATCACAAAATCACTCTTTTGTGTTCGAATAAAATTTTAAAGTTTCTGAAATCTTATTTTAAGACTTTCAGTGGTTAGATATAGCTGTTGAACAAAGTTTAGAAAGTTAAGTGGTGTGCTTCTTTGATATTTTCATTTTTCCTTTATAACATACGGAATAATGAATTAAAAATTGATAAGATCGCTCTTACATGACCTTTTCAATGCACTTATATACTACACAAAATTAGAAACATACATAATGTGGATTTTGTTTAATTACGAATAGGGATGTTGACTAATGAATAAAATAACGAAATACTAATAAAAATCGTAAACATATTAAACTTTTAGAGTTGCTTGTATACCTCTTGGTTTTATATATTGCATATTATTTGTTTTATGACCCTTCAAAGTTGGGTGGACAAGTCCATTTAAAAAGTATACAATTTATTAAAATAAATGATACCTTTAATTAGTCCGTAAAATGTATAGCTTTGTCGAAGAAACCATTTTGATAAACACAATATTTAATATAGCTGCTGAACAAATTTCCTATGCGTTGCATACAAACTAGCACGGCGCGACGTCATAACGTGCAAGCCATTAGTATGGAGCGTTTTTGATCGAGTCCATTTGTGTGCATTTCACACTGTGATATCTCGGGCAGTTTTCATGCTAGCGAATTAATTCTTTTACCAATGTTTCTTTATTTGAGAGGTAATTTATGTAACATAAAATAAAAAAAATAGTCAACATCCCTATTATGCGGGACGCGCGAGCGGGTCCATGCAGGGCCCGCCGACTGCCACGCGCCGCGCGAGCAGGCGCGGGGCCACAAACAATAAGCTACTCTCGCTGCACGGCACTAAAGTACAATTTCAAATTGCACAGCGCTGCGTGCCTGATATTATAATATGCACCTACGAAGCGCCTCTCAATATGTTCATATAATATATATAATGTATATAATATATATAAAAATATGTATATAATATATACAGGGTTATTTGTAAAACACCAACAACCTTGCAGGAGTAGATTACCAACATCTTAAACAACAACATTTGTTCTACTATACTTTTTTATCATAACTCAATACATTCACCAAAAATGAATTTTAAAGTTTTTATTGTACTGTTCGACACTTTTTACGTCTATGGATGGCCGCGGGGCGGGCGGGTCGCGCGCACTAGGCGCTCCGAGCGCCGCGCGTAGAGTTATAAACATACGAACGGCAAATTAAAATGATATTTTACCTACAGTATAAGTTTAATATATTTTTGAGAAAAGTACTTACCTGTTTTTCCGTTCCTGACGGAGCCGCGTTGCTCTAAGATTTCAAGACTTTTGGTAGGTATTTAATGATACAATACTAAATAATATACTAGAAAAAATACGACTCGCACTAGATCAATTCTCCGATGGGAATCGAATCCACGACTTGGATTTCCGGTTCACCGCTGAGCCGGTAGCTCAGTCACTAGTGATAGTAAGTCCCACTTAGGGTTACCATTCCAAAATTTAGAAAGGCCTGACAAAAAGCCGGACATTTCAATAAAAGTCCGGACATTTTCACAGACAGAACCAGACTCCATAAATGGGACTTTCTCAGTACTATTATATATTCTGTGCTTTCTCTTTCGAACACTACTGCTATGTATGTTTTTTAACTAGTATGATAGCGCCCAATCTTAAAAAGCCGGACAGAGTCCGGACAATAGTCTAAAAGCCCGGAAATGTCCGGACTAATCCGGACGGATGGTAACACTTTCGAACCCGTAACACTCGTTTCTTGCCGTCCGCGTCTTAACCCGCTCTGGACCAGACGGATCGTGGCTGGCTGGACGAAATTAGCGACCATATTCTGCGTCGAAAGAAAATGCATGAAAACTCGAAAAGGGTTACAGTAAATATAATACAGAAGTATTTATTTTATAAGTAGGCCTATTTTACTTTTTATTGTTTTACTAGGTAGTCCGTTTTTAGTCCGATTTTTATAAATTTTAGTCCGTTGCCGTTTTCAAAACGGGTCTTTAAAAAAAGAGAGCGTTAAGTTTGTTTGGAGTGAATACAATTTCTAAAATAAATATAAGAAGATGATGAAATATTTTGTGTCAGTGCACAGACAATTTGCTGGGAAAAAAATGTTCATTATCATTCATTATTTAAGTAATAAACATTGATTTTTTTTTTTACCGATAACCATGCCGATATAATACCTACCATTTAATTTTAATGTTCTACCTACCTATGCCTACCTACTAAACATTTTTGCTAAAGAGACTCATAATAATATACATTAAGTACTTTTTACTTTTTCGATTTTTTCTTATATTTTATTTAATATTTTAGTATTTAAAAATAGCATTGTGAATGCGTAAACTTTATAATACGTAAATTAATTTCCAAATTTATAATACGTTTTGTAGTTTTGAACGCCATCTACCCATTTTTCTTAGAACTATTAGAACACGGTAGAACAACGAGCAGACGTAAGCTTTTTGCGACGACAGCGATCCATGCGGAAAATGCAAGGAAACCTATAAGGCGTTCGATTACGAGCGCCATCTAGGTTTAAGGCGGGATTTTGGGGCTACGTTTTTATTATATGTGATTGGACGTCTTTATATTCTTGGTCTATGGTTTGGAGCAAATTCGTGACTTTTTTACCGCACGCAAGCATACCCTTGCAGCACAAACCAAGCATGCTATTCGAACGTAAACCGCTCTACAAGTATTCAACTAGATGGCGCTGTGTAATGTAATGAATGATGTATATTTTTTTTATTTTTGGTAAATTGATAACAAAATGAAATAAAAAAGTACGTAATACGTTAGAAAATAATAAAATGTATTAAAAAGTGGCTTTACAGCAATAAAAAAGAAAAAATGACGACAGGTGGAATTTTTAATATTTAGACATCATCATCATCAGGTAAGTATATTTTTTGCATAAGTAGGTATATATCTACTTACCTACCTATGTGAAATACATTGCAGAAAGCATAAGTAGGTAAGTAGGTATCTATTTGATTTACCTACCTACTTAAAAACACACATCATAAAAGTTGTAATGTTGTTAGCTAACTTACAAATAGTACCTAGGTAGGTACCTACTTATTTATAATAAAATGGTACTACTAGCAAGCCAATCAGCGCTAAATCACTCTCAAGCCTCAATTACACTATTTAAAGACTGTCTTGAAATCGAAAAAGACTACGCGCATTTACACCACAAACACAATAATTTATCGCACGTTCGACCGCGCTTACTGTCACAGTAAAAGGAAAGAAAGTATGTCTCTAAAAAGTATATTTTTCAACGTAGTAAAACTGTGGTAGTTATTTACAGTGTCTATTTTAAATCATCTCTTCATACAAATTGATAGATTTTGAAAAGATAATTATAATATCTCGTTTTATACAACGTGTTACTAAACAACTAATGCCGAATATAGTAGATAAGATAGAGACCATCAAACTGAGCAACTTTTACTATTGGCCCAACTGCGAAATCACGAAAAAAATATCAGCTGTTTCATACAAAACTTGACTTGACGCGATTTTTATCTTCGCGATCTCTATCCTTACTTATAATCTTATAAATGCGAAAGTCCGTTTGTTTGTTTGTCACGTCTTAACTACTGAACACGACCAACCGACACGATAATCGTGAAATTTTCTGGGTCCACTGGTAGGTATCGAAAAAAAATTATATTCAGTATTCAAAGTCGAGTTTGGCAATTTAGTCGCGTAGCTAGAGAAAAATTACCTTCGATAATACTAAAAGTTTTCGTTTTTGCTGAGTGTATAGATTATGTGCATTGTGAGCTATTTTTGAAAAGTTAGAAGTTTTATGCCGGTGCTTTAGGTATAGTTTAGGTATTTCGTAATATTTCGATTTTCGTTTAACTTCATATATATAGAATTAAAGTTTGAAATGTTGATTGTTTCATAATAAGAACTATGTTATCATCATGTTGTAAAAAAAATAGAAAGTTAATATATATGTAACTGCGTAAATCACAAAATCACTCTTTTGTGTTCGAATAAAATTTTAAAGTTTCTGAAATCTTATTTTAAGACTTTCAGTGGTTAGATATAGCTGTTGAACAAAGTTTAGAAAGTTAAGTGGTGTGCTTCTTTGATATTTTCATTTTTCCTTTATAACATACGGAATAATGAATTAAAAATTGATAAGATCGCTCTTACATGACCTTTTCAATGCACTTATATACTACACAAAATTAGAAACATACATAATGTGGATTTTGTTTAATTACGAATAGGGATGTTGACTAATGAATAAAATAACGAAATACTAATAAAAATCGTAAACATATTAAACTTTTAGAGTTGCTTGTATACCTCTTGGTTTTATATATTGCATATTATTTGTTTTATGACCCTTCAAAGTTGGGTGGACAAGTCCATTTAAAAAGTATACAATTTATTAAAATAAATGATACCTTTAATTAGTCCGTAAAATGTATAGCTTTGTCGAAGAAACCATTTTGATAAACACAATATTTAATATAGCTGCTGAACAAATTTCCTATGCGTTGCATACAAACTAGCACGGCGCGACGTCATAACGTGCAAGCCATTAGTATGGAGCGTTTTTGATCGAGTCCATTTGTGTGCATTTCACACTGTGATATCTCGGGCAGTTTTCATGCTAGCGAATTAATTCTTTTACCAATGTTTCTTTATTTGAGAGGTAATTTATGTAACATAAAATAAAAAAAATAGTCAACATCCCTATTATGCGGGACGCGCGAGCGGGTCCATGCAGGGCCCGCCGACTGCCACGCGCCGCGCGAGCAGGCGCGGGGCCACAAACAATAAGCTACTCTCGCTGCACGGCACTAAAGTACAATTTCAAATTGCACAGCGCTGCGTGCCTGATATTATAATATGCACCTACGAAGCGCCTCTCAATATGTTCATATAATATATATAATGTATATAATATATATAAAAATATGTATATAATATATACAGGGTTATTTGTAAAACACCAACAACCTTGCAGGAGTAGATTACCAACATCTTAAACAACAACATTTGTTCTACTATACTTTTTTATCATAACTCAATACATTCACCAAAAATGAATTTTAAAGTTTTTATTGTACTGTTCGACACTTTTTACGTCTATGGATGGCCGCGGGGCGGGCGGGTCGCGCGCACTAGGCGCTCCGAGCGCCGCGCGTAGAGTTATAAACATACGAACGGCAAATTAAAATGATATTTTACCTACAGTATAAGTTTAATATATTTTTGAGAAAAGTACTTACCTGTTTTTCCGTTCCTGACGGAGCCGCGTTGCTCTAAGATTTCAAGACTTTTGGTAGGTATTTAATGATACAATACTAAATAATATACTAGAAAAAATACGACTCGCACTAGATCAATTCTCCGATGGGAATCGAATCCACGACTTGGATTTCCGGTTCACCGCTGAGCCGGTAGCTCAGTCACTAGTGATAGTAAGTCCCACTTAGGGTTACCATTCCAAAATTTAGAAAGGCCTGACAAAAAGCCGGACATTTCAATAAAAGTCCGGACATTTTCACAGACAGAACCAGACTCCATAAATGGGACTTTCTCAGTACTATTATATATTCTGTGCTTTCTCTTTCGAACACTACTGCTATGTATGTTTTTTAACTAGTATGATAGCGCCCAATCTTAAAAAGCCGGACAGAGTCCGGACAATAGTCTAAAAGCCCGGAAATGTCCGGACTAATCCGGACGGATGGTAACACTTTCGAACCCGTAACACTCGTTTCTTGCCGTCCGCGTCTTAACCCGCTCTGGACCAGACGGATCGTGGCTGGCTGGACGAAATTAGCGACCATATTCTGCGTCGAAAGAAAATGCATGAAAACTCGAAAAGGGTTACAGTAAATATAATACAGAAGTATTTATTTTATAAGTAGGCCTATTTTACTTTTTATTGTTTTACTAGGTAGTCCGTTTTTAGTCCGATTTTTATAAATTTTAGTCCGTTGCCGTTTTCAAAACGGGTCTTTAAAAAAAGAGAGCGTTAAGTTTGTTTGGAGTGAATACAATTTCTAAAATAAATATAAGAAGATGATGAAATATTTTGTGTCAGTGCACAGACAATTTGCTGGGAAAAAAATGTTCATTATCATTCATTATTTAAGTAATAAACATTGATTTTTTTTTTTACCGATAACCATGCCGATATAATACCTACCATTTAATTTTAATGTTCTACCTACCTATGCCTACCTACTAAACATTTTTGCTAAAGAGACTCATAATAATATACATTAAGTACTTTTTACTTTTTCGATTTTTTCTTATATTTTATTTAATATTTTAGTATTTAAAAATAGCATTGTGAATGCGTAAACTTTATAATACGTAAATTAATTTCCAAATTTATAATACGTTTTGTAGTTTTGAACGCCATCTACCCATTTTTCTTAGAACTATTAGAACACGGTAGAACAACGAGCAGACGTAAGCTTTTTGCGACGACAGCGATCCATGCGGAAAATGCAAGGAAACCTATAAGGCGTTCGATTACGAGCGCCATCTAGGTTTAAGGCGGGATTTTGGGGCTACGTTTTTATTATATGTGATTGGACGTCTTTATATTCTTGGTCTATGGTATAGTTCTTGCTTCTCACGAATGCGCTCGTCAACACACTTAAGGCAATGCAATAAGGTTGAAACTCGTTAAATTCAAGTGAGATTCGTGAGATACAACAACTATACTACAGTACCGCACTTTCAGTAGTGAAATAAATGTTAGGTTAGGTACAGTTCGCCTGCAAGGTAACGGTTGGAGGACGCCCCTTGCCCCGCACCCCACCTCATCGTAGTGTGGTATAGCTCGCGCAATATACCTTGAACCCAACCATGGACAATGAGGCTTGCGCACTAAATATTTTAAATTGCTACTGCGCAAGTCAAGTACCATTAGCGTATCTAGAAATGTTTTCCAGAGGGGGGGGGGGGGGGGCAGTTCTAGCTAGCAGGTAGGGCCGCGTTTGGACTTTTGATGAGCTGCGATATTATATTTAAAATAACTATTAATGCCTTGCTTGCCTTCCTGAGTTCCTTTCATGAATAGAGTCTAACTGCCGTACTCAGAGACGTTAATGCTCCATTAAGTATCGTGTCGTCTTATACTATTACTATGGAAAAGAAAGAGATAGTGCCAATTTTAATGAAGCATTAAACTTAATTGACGTCTCACAGTAAGTACGGCCGTGAGACTTATTTTTACGTGTGCCAGGAAAAATAGTAAGGGGCAAGTTAAAGTGAATTTGTTAACCGAGTATAGTTTTCAATTTTTGGATTAAAGTGTGTAGGTAGGTGTATAACGGCATTGTACTGTCAGCAGCACGTCAGGTTATACAAAACTGCCACAAATCTCCAATTTATCTTGAACCTTATTGTCTTCACATTTAAGTTTGAAATTTATTGAAACTAATTACCCTGTTGTGGTAGGTCAGCGTGCCGTTTATTGTACATTTGGATAAGACTGGTATTAGAACATGTGTTATTTTATTTCACGAAGACCCTTTTGCTATGGATGTTGTTAGGCGTGCACATACACATTGTTTTAGTGTGCGTAATACGAGAGCGTCTGCACACTAAAACAATGTGTATGTGGACGCCTAACACATTCATAGCAAAAGGGTCTTCGTGAGATAGAACAACTGTACCTGTTGGTGTGATATATAAATAAATTGGTGGAATATCGTTATGTATGGAAAATATGTGCTTACAATATAAGGATCTCTATGGTATTTTTTTCTTAAGGGTATTTTTTTAAATATTTTTATAGTTGTAAGTTTTACGGGGTCAGTGCAAGTGCATGCACTTGACCGATTTATTATTAAAGTCGGGCCAATTTAATAGATCACATTTGACATCTGTCAGTCTTTTGTTCTAATTGTCAAAGTAAATCGTACATTTGCTTTCTTTTGTGATTATTACAATTAATACGAGTATGTATTATTAAGGCGGTTGTATGACCGAAAGTGGCGCCCTCAGAGGTTTTTATTTAATAAGTTATTAATAATAATGTTTATCGTGGAGATTTTAGGGCCCATGGTCTAGTATTTTTAGAAGGTATCACTACATGCCCTCGTAGTTATTCGTAGAAGTAGATAGCAAATGTGTCAAAAACGGCCACTTTTAGCAGTTTTGCTATCTACTTCTAGCAGTGACTACGCAGGAATGTAACGATACCGTCTAAAAATACTAGACTGTGGGCCCTAAAATCACCACGATAAACATTTTTAAAATTGTGTATTAGAATTATAATATTAAATATAATTCACCGCGGCGCCACTTTCGCTCAGGGTACCACCTTACCTAAAAAAGCTAAGCAATTTTATTGTCTTTGAAAAAAATAATATTGTGTGCCCGCCGTTTTGTTGAATTTTGATGAAGTTACAAAATTGCAATCTATTAAATTGGCCCTGCTGTAGGTATATCTTTTGGGTATATTAGGTTGAAATGAATTGTTTATTAAATCCGTCCTATGCTTGAAATGTTTAAGTGTTATGAAATGTTTACATGCTTTTTATACTTTTTTATACAACCTATTAGCAGAAATAAATATCTTCTAAAAGATTGGCTTGGTTTTTTTCCACTGATTTATAAACTAATATAGGTAGGTAAGTAGGTACTACCTACCTAACGTAATTTCAAAATTTTAGTAAAATTGATTGGCAATTATACTCTCTGTAGTTGAAGTCGAGGAGCTCGGTGGCGCGCAGTGGTTAAGCGCCTGGCCCTGCGATTGCGGAGGTTAAGCAACATTCGCAAGGGTCGGGTAATGGGATGGGTGACCAAAAAAATATTATCTAGTTCCTTTGTCCCGGGTGCATTTGCAGTCGTTAACACCCACCAATCCGCATTGGGCCCGTGTGGTGGGTTATGGGCATGGCCCATCCTCCTTATCCACCCATAAGGATGGCCTGTGCTCCAGCAGTGGGGACATAAAAACAATGGCTGATGGTCAAACTCTGAAGTTATCAGATTATCACAGCTCGCGTTTAGTCACAGAACAGTAGGTACCTATGCATAATAATTAATTCCCGCTGTCGTTGACTCTGCTTGTCCGAGTCAACTAGGAACGCGACAGTTTTCAACGATTAGCATAAATTTCTAACCGATGCTATAAAAGAATGCGCATGCGACTGTAAACAGTGTAGTTGTACGAAGTTATTGTATAATTTTGTTGTGAAACCAGTATTGAAATGGAATTTTACAAAATCCTATTGTTCTTGTTGATAAATCTGGTAAGGAAAGTCAACATTTTATCTTTGAAACTACTATGAGTGATTAAGTAAATGAATCAACTACCTACCTACCTACCTCATATTATATAATTAGCAAAAGTGAAACCAAAGTGAGACTAATATTGCCTAAATAAATATGATATTCGATACTAAAGTTTAATGCCAAAATAACAGCACGCACGTTAGGTTCGTTTAAAAAAAGCTTTTTGGTATTTCACAGATAAACTTAGATTTAAATCGGGCTCAAGAATCTGGTGATGGCAAATTATCCTACCCTACTGTAGGAGCCGATAATGCTACATATAGCAAATTCCCATTTGGATTAATATTTGGAGGGTCTAAAGTAAATGTTGAGGAAAATGTGTCAAACCGCGACAGCAAAGAAGCACCTATAGACGATGATAAAGACTTGGACAGCAATAAGGGCAGAGCCGTTTATTGGATACCTACTTCTTGTGACTCCCTAGCAGAGGTAAGGCTGTTTAGGTTTTAATTAGTTCTTCTTGTTTGCTTGGTGTATACTATGCAAGCCAAATAAGAATAGTATACGATCTTGATCTTTGTTCCTTTTTTCTTGCACATCCTACACCCTGCAGTGGAAGCGAAACGCAAACAAATATGTCCGTTTTGACAGTATAAGTAAGTAAGTACTATTCTTATTTGGCTCGCATAGGTAGGTAGTAATTTGCAATAAAACTCAACAAAAATGGTTCATTTCATACATAAGTAATAATTAACTAGCTCTGATCTAACTTTTTCATGAAAGTTTTTTAATTCGTTTGCATTGTTATAGGTATTTAGTGAAAGTGTTTTGTAGAGCCAGGCATCAAGTAACTTACTGTTTCGTAGCTAGGTACTTTCACAGTATAAAATATTATACAAGGTTATTTGTAAAACACCAACAACAACAACCTCACAGGACTACGTACCTTGATTTTACTAACACCATAAACAACAACATTTGTTCTCCCGCTGCAAAAGTTTTCTGATTTTGTCCCCGCAAAACAAAAACGAGGTGTTTTTCTCGTCCTCTCCAGGATCGAGTGGTAGGTTTGCAACAGAAAGTTACCTTAGTAACTTTCTGCTGTTTAGGAAACTTGTAGTACCTAGACGATCCACAGTGACTCAGCAACGTTGCGACCTTGTGGCTCGTGTCGGCGAACGGTAGGCGACAGGCGACCGACTATCCAAGTTGAGAAACTGTCGCTGGTTTTATTATAAAAATGATAATGCGTAGCTAATGATTTATATATTATTTCTTGCTTTTCAGAGGCAGGTTTTTTGTTTTTTATATTGATGTAGGAAAAAAAAAGCAAATCACAGAGTGACAACCCTTATATACTTTTAGTCGTTGCGCCAACTGTCTATCTGGACGAACGGCGCGGCGGATTTTTTTTCGCCAACATAAAAGGCGTTGACTGACTGTACTATTTATGCTGTGGTACTACTGTGTCGGAGCCGAGCGTCCTGAATGCGATTACACTGTCCTAAGTGCTTCCGATTTAGCATCCGTTATGTCGGAGACAATTTCTATCCTAACTAGGATCCTTAAATCGGATCCTAGCTTCCTGAATGCAATTACACTGCTCTGAATTTAGGAGCGACTTCATATCGGGTCCGATATTTAGGATGATCTAATTAGCTCTTTACTATTTTCACCAATGTTGATTTTCACTGTTTATAAAAATTATAATTTCAGAGAGGCTACACTTGCCTGAGTTGTGGCGAGTCTCTCCATTGCATGGGTGGCAACTTCGCATTGAAAGCAATTTGCGGTGGCCGTCGACCATTCTGCTCCAACGGTGTGTATACAATATGGTGGTCCTAACCTGTAATGTTCTAATTAAATAAAATCCGACTCTGTTAGACTGTTACTAACTTTACTTTTCTGACTCAAAAACTTCCCTATGTGTGAAGGTTCTACACTATCTGGGAGTTACTGCCACTGACCTTCAATTAAAAACTAAAATTGCCAATCAAAATGGACAATACGACAAAAAATCTTTTGTCAAAATAAAAAAAACCGTTTCTAGATTTGCCCCTCAGGAGTGCGAGAAAAATAGTTTAAGAATTTTTAAAGCAATATTTATGGAGAAAATAAATGAAATGTAATAAACCCTTAGTGACGTCACAGCTCGACACGAACAAAAGCATAAACACTACTTATACCCTCAGAGCTACGTCACTTCCGGCAAAGTTTTTAAACTTTTAAAACATTTTTATTTTAGTAAAAAAAAAATTAACAAAAACTACAATATATGGGTCATCTCTTTTTTTATTCTCTCTTCGAAAAGCAAATAAACAGTGCATGTTATTTTTTTGTCGTGTTGTCCATTACTAATTTATTTATTATAAAATTTTCCCAAATACTAGACACAGTCACGCGAGTCGGCCAGTGCGCGGGGTTGCGTTCAGAACGTTAGAGCGCCGGTTGTTTGGTTGTTTTTTACTCGTTCTAAGGTTTGGAACGACCAAGAACTTTAAATGTCAATGTCAATACAAATTCTTCATTTTCCGTCTGGAATACGAATAATTAAATTTTTTCTTTATACTAAATCAAATAAAATCCGTTTTTTGAGGATCTACCATGATTATTTAAAAAATTAGACATAAAAACATCAAAAATACAAAATAATGTCAAATGACATTGTCATTTTTTCTATAGACAAACGTCAAAGCGTTTTACAACCATCATTTTTGATGGTTGTTTGGTTGCAACGCTCTGACGTTTGGAACGACACGGTTGTGTCAACCGAACGTCACGCTCAAATGTTTGGAACGCCGTTAGAGCGTTCGGTTGTGGTTAGGTTGCACTCGGAGTGTAGGTTTGGAACGCGCCTCAGTAACTGCCACGACTCTCTCAGACATACGTCACACATTGCTACTTTGCATTAATAACAACATAACTCAAAATTTACCAATTTCAACATAAGTATATTTGCATGAATAACAACACAACTCAAAATATACCAATTTCAACATATTTGTATGAGTAAACTTAAAATTTTGAGTTGTGTTGTTATTCATGCAAAGCAGCGACATGTATTCGAAATCGCTGACATGCAACATTTATAATACAATGTCCCTACAGGTGTGTGTTCCGACATCCGCGGATCAAAGTGCCGAAGAGACGACCTCCACATTGCTTCTGCTGCTCCACACAATGCGAATACTGAAGTTGAACCCGGTGCTGAAGTGGCTGAAGCAATAAATAACTCTACGTTACCGTAATCTTAGTTAAAACTAAAGTTTATTTACCAATTTGAAAAGAGGTTAAGTGTTATTTATTTACTAAAGTTATGTATTAACTGGTAAGTATTTTTATTAAAAGACTAGTTATGACTGACGTTGTTTTTTATCCATTTCTTGTTGTTGTTGATGTTGGTTTATAAAAACCTTTTTGGTTGGTCATAAGTTTTAAAGTTGGAAGTTACCTAATTATGTAGGTATGTAATAAATAATTGTAGCAAATTAATTTTTTGAAGTCTGATTGCACTAGTAAACACTTCGAGCAACGACGGCTTCGTACAGAACCCCGTCTTACTCTAAGAGTAAACATAAACAACGCTACGTAGTTGGGTACATAAACATTCTTAACGAAGTTAAAATATGGTAGAAATTGGAGACCCACAAGATTCCCGTAGGATCGATATAAATCACTAAAAGACGGCAAGTTGAGTCGTCCCTTCGCGCCCAATTATTGGGTAATGAGCTGTTCCTTATACGGATGAAGGTGCCCTTCACTGAAGATCAAGTAGTAGGTAGGCCTACTTACATTACTAACATGAAAAAGATAATATTTTATACCTACTAGAAAAAATACATCTCGTCTCTCACTAATGTAACGGTTAATATTTATAAAAATATAACGACAGGTTGCTTAGCAACTAATCAGGATTAGGCGTATCTGTGGATTGATTATTGGATCTGGGGGTAAATAAGTAGTTATGTAAATATGGTATGTATGGTATGTATGTATGGCATGTAAAGATGGTAAACGAACCCACGACCTTTTGAAATCCGGAAGAATTATCATTCTGACCAACTGAGCTAGCTAGGTACCGAGTTGTTAGAAGATATTGCCTATTTTATCGCTGTAAGCACCCTCAAAATTATCTTACCTATTTCGGGTGCGAAGGTATGATAATCGATCGCAGCGCTCATGGTGGCAAAAAGTAGAAATAATATAGGCTCTGTAATCTGTCTGAAATAGTAGATTATACAACAAGTGAAAAAAGAGGGAATTTAGTTCGAGGGACTAAATTGGATCCCGAGAGCAGCGAAGGATACAAAGGACCGAGATGAATTTTTTTTTTCACGAGTTGTGTACTCTACTTTTTACCATTGACTGCGAGAAAACAAATAGCAGTAGGTACTTATACCTAATTACCTATATAATTAAATAGATATCACATTTTTATTATTTAGGTAGGTAATCAGTAATAAGTATTTAAGCATTAGAAAATAGTGAAACTATTTAGAAGTTTTCCAATGACATAAAACAACCACGCTAAGAGGAAAATTACATGATCAGTTTGGCATCAGTCCATTTCATCAGTTTGTATAGACTTTGAATTTTTACAGGCTGAAGATCGTACCAGACTGATTCAAGACTGAACATCTAATCTCCCTCTAATATATAGAAAAGAATCCAAAGATGAGACACTAAAAATGACCTAATTAATTTGGCAGGATATTTTTAAGAATAGAACCCTAAGATAAGACACTAAAAAGAACCCAAATAAAATTGGCGGGATATTTTTTTTAATTTATTTGTATAACTATTTCTTTATCTATGGAATAGCTTACTTTTTAGCACGTTTTATTTTTTTTTCTACATAATTCATACGATGCGCGCTTGTTCCAAATTCAAAATATTTTTATTCACTCGGTGAATAAAACAGCGTTTTATTCACTCTTATCGTTGAATTAAACGCACTTTTTCGAGTGGCGATGGTAAAAACGATATTTTATTACTAGCGATACAGGGACAATTATTATGTGTTTATTATCACTTAAAAAAATTATTAAAGTAGCTTTTTCGTCTTGTTTTACAAAATCTACAACTAAATAAAAAAGAAGTAAACAAACCCTGATATAACCAAAATAGAACACTCTTTTTGAATAGATTCTACTAACCACATTTAATTTGAATGACCAAAAATTATTTCACAACGCTTTGTCCATCCAAATCACAGTTATTTTGAAATTTACATTAATAACACAATAACTACTGAAGTAGTATTTTTTAACATATTTTTGTCACAATGCCGCCATTACATATCAAAACGTCAAAACGGTCAGTACCCTTAGCACGAACAGCTCTCGAAAAAAATAACGCGCGTAAAATCGTTCGATAGATAAACTTTGTATTGGAAATTTGTACAGCGCCATCTATCGCCAATAAGCGAAATGAAATTTTCCATAGATAGTGTCTATCGAGTAATTTTACGCGCGTTTTTTTTCTCGGTAGCTGTTCGTGCTAAGGGTACAGGTCAGAGCCAACAAAGTTGCGAACGCTAGGTGGCGCTAAAAGCGTGCACAGAGCTTAATTTAGATTAAAATATATAAGTTTAAAATAGCAACGTAACGTAAGTAATATGCAAAAAAAACAATGATGTAAGTACTTAGTAAAAGTACTTACTTAATTACTTTTATTTAGGCAATGCAATAGGCTCCTGAAATCAGGAAATATATTACCTACCTACCTATATTTAAAAAAAAAGAGGTAAATCAGCTGTTAAAATATTTGTGTGGTAAGTCAATTTTTTGTCCTTTTTCGGAAAAGTCGTAGAACCAAAGTTGTACCTACTTAGATTCATCATGCAAAGAAATTAAAAAAAAAACATCTACCTATAATTACTTTGCATAAGTTAGTCCGATCCCGGTCCACTGAGCGCATGCGTGAGTCTCAACGTCTGCTATAAAAGCTTCAGAGAATATAACTCTGCACGCATTCCCGCGAGATCCAGCGGAAAAACCGACGTATATTTTCCGCTGCTTGGAAAGTTGCTCCTAAACTTTCTGAACCACAGTGGCGGTAACGAGAGCGTCTAAACGTAAGTATAAAAAACGGAATTGTAAGTGCTGTGATACGGTGGAATGAAAATATTTTGTGTAGAATAATTAATGTTGGTGGAGAATATTGTAGGATTCTTTTCGGTTCAGTTTTTGCATTACAGACGATTAACACAGCAAAATAAGGCCCTCCGCTGCGTAAAGCGGGATCCCGCCGCGGGTACACGGCGCGGGATTAATGGATTGGTGGTTTTTTGCGGACAGATGCTTGCAGTGCATGAGTAAGCTCTAATGTATGTCGCCCCGCGCGCGTGTCCCGCTTAACGCAGCGGAGAGCCTAAAACAAATTAAAAATGGAATACCCTACACAGTTTGAATTTTACTGAACTTTAAGATATTAATTTCTGCTAAACTTTTGAAAACGTATTTGTCTTATGTCTTTGGTGTTAAAGTACACACATCAACTTTGTCTTATAGGGATACAGGTGTTTTTTTCATACAAACGAGGTAACTTTGAAGCCTTGGTTTTCTGCAAGGGATTTACCGTGCTGTGATCTGATGATGGCTATCCAGGGATGATTCAGATCGTTATAACACTCAACTGATCTGATCAGCATTCTAAAAGATTAAAGGATATGTTTAAAAAAACCGCGAAAATCCTGAAATTGAGAACTCTGACCCTTCTATCTTTTAGAATGCTAAACAGATGTTTTGCAAACTCGAAACCCCACACTGTAAAGTGATGTTAAATAAATTTCATTTGTAGCTTTTTTAAAACTAAAAAAAAACTTAGTTTCTGATAATACTGCAAGAACACTGATTAGTAAGAGAATTGGCGCCTTAACAAAAAACAGTACGAAATGTGGAAAATGAGTTAGGTAGGTACTAGGTTTATTATAAGTAGGTGTGAAAAGAATGAAATGAAAAGTGAAAAGTGTGAAAAGTGTGAAAATGAAATAATAATTTATTTATTTATAAATCTTCGTATAAATAATATCTACCACAATTAAAAAAAAAAACAAAACCTCCTTCAAAAACCTTTAAAAACGGCTCAAAATAAAAAACAAGAAGTAATGTTCAAATCAATTTAAAAAAACGTATACTTCAGTATTGAAGAATAAAAATAAAACTATACCTAATACTTATTGAGAAAACGACAAAATTATAAAAGTTAAAAAATGCTCCGGCCCCACCCGGCTTCAATAGACTTTTTTTATTAATTCATTTTTGACGATCATTTTGAAAGGAATTTTACCTTGGATAATCATCAAAGGAGCTCATTAGATCGTATTTCCGGACTGAAATTGGCACAAAGAAATCCAATGTAATTATGAAGCAACAATGTCATTTCCACGGCTTCGAATAAAATTTCTTGACATTTTTAAACTTAAGTATGTACATTAAGTCTAAGTTCCCCTTGGGGTACCACGCGAGCAAATATATTTGCCCGTGGAACCCCCTGAATAACAATCTCCTTATTAAATATATTTTTCACTCCTCTTGCTCAAAAAGTCCGTCATTGTAACGTACAATAGCCGAGATAAAATAGCATAATAACCCCTAGGGGATAAAGTTTTTTCTTTTTTAATGTTTGTCTATTACCAATGAGCCTGCTAAAACGAAAAAGTCTTTATTCATAATCACGAATAAAAACTCGCTCGACTCAATACTGTTTCTCATTCTTATTTTTGAAAATGGAACTAAAAGCATATCTTCGGTGAAATCATAGACTTATTTATACTCTGTGCACAGAGTGAATCGTAAAATTCGTAATAGTGTTGCATAGCTGCTACAGCAGAAATTAAAAAAAAAAGGGACCATGGCGCGAAATCTTTAGAATTTTTCTAAAATTACAAACTGATTGAATTGTGTGACTGTAATAGAAAAGAAATAATTATAATCTTTTGCCGTCAAGCACAAATCATTTCTTCAAATATTGTACAACAAGTTTATGAAGTGGATGATAGAAAAACGAGTGGATTCGTTTACGGAAGTAGGTAGGTATAAAATATTTAATATTGTATTTTATTTTCTCGCAATCGTAGTGAAAAGTATAGTGTAACACACGACGCTAAAACCCATTGTTACTCGGTTTCTATTTATTCCCTCGCTAAAGCTCGGGAATAAAACTACCTCGTATGCAATGGGTCATTTTAGCGTCTTGTATAACAATCTACTATTTTACCATCGCCACTCGAAAAAGTGCGTTTAATTCAACGGTAAGAGTGAATAAAAATATTTTGAATTTGGAACAAGCGCGCATCGTATGTATTATGTAGAAAAAAAAAACGTGCTGAAGGTATGTAGCTATTCCATAGATAATATTAAAGCCATAGTTAATAAATAAAAAAAAAATATTCCGCCAATTTTATTTAGGTTCTTTTTAGTGTTTTATCTTTGGGTTCTTTTCGAAAAAATATTCCGCCAAATTAATTAGGTCCTTTTTCGTGTCTCATCTTTGGGTTCTTTTCTATATATTAGAGGGAGATTAGATGTTTAGTCTTGCATCAGTCCATTCTATGAGTTTGGTACGATCTTCAGTCTGTAAAAATTCAAAGTCTATATAAACTGATGAAATGGACTGATGCTAGACTGATCATGTAATTTCCCTCTTAGCGTGGTTGTTTTATGTCATTAGAAAACTTCTAGTTTCACTATTTTCCAATGTTTAAATATTACTGATTACCTACCTAAATAATAAAAATGTGATAACTATAAATACTATAGGTATAAGTACTGCTATTTGTTTTCTCGCAGTCAATGGTAAAAAGTAGAGTACACAACTCGTGAAAAAAAAATGTCATCTCGGTCCTTTGTATCCTTCGCTGCTCTCGGGATTCAACTTAGTCCCTCGAACTAAATTCCTTTTTTTTGACTTGTTGTATAATCTACTATTTATTGTCCGCGATATCCCATTTCAATCTGATATATAATCAAGATTAATGGTACCACGGGCCATATAATTTTCCCATGGTCCCCCTATGTCCCCCCCTATGTGTTGCACTGGCTAAAATGTTTACTCGTGGTACCCCCTTGGGGTACTTAGACTAGGGGACCACGGGCAAGTAACGCTTAAGATTAATCTTAATAGGTACTTTTTAGTTATTATACCCACACCAGACACTGCCACGCCCAGTCACAGATGATTGCTATACAAGCAAATCCAGGTGAAAAAGGCCTCAGTTTATTATTTTCAAGCAACACACTGTAGTTTTTATCCTTGAAACATGCTTAAAAACATTAATGAAAAGTCGATTTTTTTAAAGTAGAGCAAAGTTTTTCGTTTTGAATCAGTCCATAGATCCAATAATATGTTTTAATTAATATTAGAGGTTTAAGTATTAAATTGCCGTTTGCATTTTCCATAGGTACTAACATTGTCTTAATTTATTTAACAACCATCAACGCTAATGTTTTAAAACTTTTGCACAAATTTTTAAACACTCAGTTAATTATGCCACATGTATTAAGTGAAAAAAAAGTATCGGCTAAGTTACAACGAATTAAGTGGTTATTTCAGCTAACTAAATAAGGAGTCCCTTTTAAGATACTTTTTTAACGTTAAGGAACCCTATATTGTGCGTGGCCCGCCCGACACACACTTGGCCGGTTTTTCCAAGTTCTTTAGTCAGGTGTGCAATATGCAACTATAGGTGTCCTGTAGCGAAATTGAATCAGCCGACTTTATCTCTTGTGACAGATTATTATTGGCTGTAGCGAGCTTTTAACGAGCTTTTTATTATTCATGGGTGCGGTATCCGAGCCACGCTCCTCTTTTGTTTGCAAAATACAAAATTGATATATTACCATATCACTGTAAAGCATTTGCAATGGACTTTTATTTTTCAGTGAATTCCAAAGTAGACGAATTAAAAGTTTTTAGAGAATTACTAATTCGTCAAGTAGACAATTAGACCTAAAGTTATATTTTGGTTTTTTAGATGAAAATAGAGAGCGGAAAACATCGTGGATGTTTTATTTTAGTAGCAATTGCTGGGCTAGCACTGTCAACGTATATTGAGCATGTAAGTTGACTATGTTTTTCTTTAGTAAGTACCTAACTTCCGATCTATAATTTAGAAACTATATTACATTAGATTAGATTAACATTATTTTTTACTGTTACCAATTCCTTGTAAAAAAACTGTGGAGAAGGGTAGGTTAAGATAGTTAAAAAAGAGCACATCTCGCCATCAAACTTTAAAGTTTGGCGAGTGATTTTTTAAATTGTATTTTTTTGTATTTTTTAAGTAACAATAAAAAAAAACAATTATAAGAAATAATATAAATATGTTTTTTTAAAGGTCGCTAGTTTACCGATTGAGGGAACCAATCAGTGGCCAACTTTTCCAAGGAGAAACATAGCAGCACTTGCCAGGGATGGGTATTTTAAAAGCGCCGCGGCAGGTTTTAAAAGGAGCATTTCAACTCTTGCTAAAAATGGTCAGCTGCCAACTTTTAGGTCTCCGTATGATGAAAGTGATCAGCAGGAAAACGATGATGACGAATCCAATGAAAAAAGAAATGTAGCATCTATTGCTAGACTTCGAAGCTACGCTGCTATGAAACGAAATATTCAAGCGCTAGCTCGAGACGGGTACCGTGTTGGAAGGGGGCAGTACAATCAACAAACTGACAAACGTAACATTGCTTCTATGGCACGTAACGGGATGATTCACAAAAAGGACGAAACTAACGGTGACGAATACTTCTATCCGTTTTATCAGAATCCCATTCCACCCTTGTCGGAAATGGACGGACCTTTTGATATCAACGAATTATATGACCTACAACAATCAGTAAATCCAGATATGTTCCCACCTCTTTCGCAAGTTTACAAACGAAATGTGTATCTTCAGCCCATGAACGACTTGTTCACAAATCAAATGGATATGGACGATAACTGGTCTTATAAAAGAGGCTCTATGGGATTACCAGTTCATGGCCTTTACAGGCCTGTATTCACAGAGCCCAATACTAGAACCAAGAGATATATTTTTTCCCTTCCGGATGTTTTGGATCAAAACAATGTGAACGTGCCAGAAAATACTGAGGGAAGTGACGATAAACGCTCCGTTGGTAAGTGTCCGATTTTGTGACGCAACAAATGTTAATGCAAAATGTAAGGTAAAACAAATGCTTTATTGTATATGTTACAGATGAAGATGAAGATGTGCGTGATAATTTTGAAAAGCGTCATATCGGTTCATTGGCTCGTTTAGGGTTACTCCCATCATTTAGGTTTTCAGGAGGGCGTTATAGTAGATCTGGCAGAGCAAGACTGCTCCTGCCTAGCCAAGAAATGTACAGGTCTCGTAAAGAAAACAAAAATAATTGTATAGTTGGTGTGAATAATAGCGCTGTAGTTTCATTTAAAGTTTACCACACGCTTTGGTGCTTCAAATAGGTCAACGCATAGTGAATTGAAATGTTAGAGGCATGATAAATGTTAGTGGAGCTGTATTAAATGTAAAATTTTGATGTGTAGGAGTTTTAGGATGTTAGATGTGGAGGCTCTTTGTCGATAAATGACCTATGGTTCTGTGTTCTACGTTTACTGTCGATAAATATTGTCAACGTTAGATATTATATTAGAAAAAGTGATATAAAATGTTGATCGCATGATTGTTAGATCTGACAGACCGTATCATTTAGTGACTTGAGGTTGTGCTATTAGGTCGTGAACTTAAAAGTAGTTTCGGAAGCTGATATAGAATGTTTGAACAATTAAAACTTTGTGAAATAATGGTCAAAATTTGATCTAATTTTGTTTATATTTTGCAGGAAGCATTCCGCTGACGAGAATTTCGGAATTAGGTGAGTTTTTTTATATTTTTTTATAACAAAACATTATTTTATATTATTTTACTTTCTAGTCACAAAATGTCATAAACATTAATTTGCAGGAAAGTATTTAGATGAGAGCATCTACGAACATAAACGTTGCATGCTACGAGAAATAAGAGTATTTCTCGTAGCATGCAACGTTTATGTTCGTAATGTTTATTATTGTTTTCCTAAAAGCTCTCGCCGTAACATTGTTACTCAGCAATGAGCAGTTTAATTCTGTTTTCAAGAACAAATTTGTATCGTTTCGCCCCAGTCTTGCGTAATAACATTTTCCCCGTAATAGTGTTACCTCGACAGTACGGATGGTAAGGTGAAACGTACGAGTTAATGCAATAGTACAATTTCTCGGATGTCTCTCTGCACCGCCGCACGGAAACTGACATAAATATGTGCATATACTCCGAGAAAGATAACGTGTAAACTATGCAGATGGTAGCTTTTGTGTTAGTTTTCATTGTGATGCTCGTTCATACGAACACTCATGTATGCGGCTTCGAACTCGATTTGGAAATAAATAAATACGACTTTTATAACAATGGTTATAAAATGTTTCTGTATTAGTTCGATGCTGATGATTCTGTATTTGTAACATATGACGACGGACGTAACACATTACATTACCGATAATCATAACTATTAGTAATTTGATGACGGTATCTCATCTAGGATTAAATACATTATGTTTCGGGGTCTGTCAAACGAAACGTTTAGTTTTCAAAATCTTATTTGGGATGTTAGCTATATAGCCACTAGACGACAGAGCTTGTCTATAAAATATAATGACACTAACTATCCTATGCAAAGTTATATTAAACCCGTATTGGCGGCCAAAAGGATGGTATGTAGGTTTCATAGGGAATCGTTAACTAACATTGGCTTGCATATTTCATCAAATAATCTGTTTGCTAGCAGTTTACAAACAAACGATGTTTGTCTTGTCCACAGGGAATATATCGCTGATCCCGAAATTGAGTCAGCAATCGATCCAGACGACTCCGACCTATCGTCGCCGGCAATACCTCCTTACTCGCACCCGACCGGCCGGATCCTCCACCGACCGCTAAACAACGACTTGCCAACGCCAACCAAGCCTGTTGCATCACCTCCTTTACCCAACCTCATAGATTCTTTCACCAAAAACCGCTGGTATCCTAAAGAAAGCCCACGGTTCTACCACTTTAGGTCTCTGAAAATCCCTTACCATACATCCGATAAACGGTACCTGCTGCTGCCGGCGGTGGATAATTTTCTCCTCCGGAAGGCTTACCGCAACAGCAGTCTACCTGGGCGTCGTAAGAACCAGTAGCTATGTCCGTGCCATAGCGACCGTAGATCGCTTAGCATTGGCTACTAACATGTCAATGGACAGTATACCTTAGCTAAGATTAAAACATCTTTGTGCATCATTATGCCACTCGGGAACACGGACTCTGAACAAGTTAGACAATAATAAATCTAATTATTAAACTCATTATCAATGTTATATGTTGTGATTAAAGGATTAAAAATACATTTCGGTTAAGTAGACTATTTACGATAGATGTAAGTTAAATGTAACTACATTTTAAGGGATCTCAATTTGTAAGACGACTTGGCCAGCCTATGACAGTTATTATAAACCTATATAATTGTACTTAACAACTACTTAGATGTCAATCGCAAATATTAGTTTTTCAATGAACTTTCACTAAGTATTTAATAAATATTATCTTGAACAAAATTCATTCACAGACAATATTACATAAATGCCTCATCTTTTTAAATCATTTAAATAAGATGCCTATTTTTAAAATATCAGTATTATTAATTAGTAATTAGCTGTGTTTGACAAATAAATCTATTTACAAAACGTTTCACGAAATTTATTAAAAGCTTTAAGCTTGTGCGTCGAAATATAATAATGTTAAATTAATATTAGCTATTTTTATTATTTCTAAATAAGATGACAATAAATGGAAAACGTCTGGTGACCATTGTAAAAGATAATAATTTAAATATTATACTGTAGTTTTGTCTTTTTGATACCAATACAGGTATCTTATTTAAATACGTCGTCTTGGTTGAAAATAAACCAAACATATAAAATTGTTGTTTAATTCATGTGTTTTTGTTTTTACCCTTTATTATTTGAAACGATATCTAAGTAAAAAAAAACAAACTTAGTCATTGAAGTAGGTAATTCGTGAGTTACTTTTCTTTCAGGGCAGAAACTTTGTTAAGATTGAAATTACATGACTTTTATGATAATTACTGATTTCAGTGTTTCGACAACACAAATTTAGTTGCACGAAATAGCTGCTCTAGCAATTTATTTGAAGTGCAAAACCGCGGATTAGCTGTAAATCGACAATAAAAAGAGTTATCTAAACAAAATACTTTTGATTCCTATATTATTTAATTTCCATTACATTGTTGACACTAATTTGTTTGAAGATCTTAACCACTGACTGTGGTAGAGGTTGAGGTTGAAGAAGTTGACGAACTGCTGGTTGATGAACTGGACGATGTGCTCGAAGTGCTGGTGGTGGCACTGCAAGCGGAGCCCTGGAAGAGAGAGCAGCGGCCGTTGTTGCAGTAACGGAAGAGACCGGCACAGTTTGTCAGTAGACCGAGGTTGTTGGGCAGGCAGTTGAGGGCTTGGCGGCAGCTGAGACAGGTGTTTCCAGCCTGTGAAAAAAAAAGTATACAACGTGCTACAAAAAAACCCCTTATACCGAATATGGTAGCTAGAGACCATCAACAACTTTTACTATAGGACCAACTCTGAAATCGCGAAAAAAAATCAGCTGTTCCATACAAAAAATAATAATAAAAATATCAAAATGTTTGAAACAGCTGTATTTTTCAGAGTTGAGAGATTTTAGAGTTGGCCCCATCCATAGTAAAAGTTGTTCAGTTTGATGGTCCCTATCTACCATATTCGGAATTAGGAGTTATTTTGTAACACGTTGTATAACTTTACGTGTGTTATTAATCAGCATCATGATTTAAAAGTTCCTAATGCTTTCTAGAATGAAATACTAACTTAAGAAAAACCTGATTTGGTTTCTACAATGCGATACAAGAGATATTTGTCTTTTAGACCAGCTTGCGCCAGTCTTAATTACTTCTTGTTTATTTGTTAAAAATATTATTTAATATCCCCTTTCTAATATTCGATATCCCCTTTCTGTATCAAATCACCGTTTGCTTAAATAATCTTTTGCAAAAGTTATAAAAGATTATATTTAGAAAGTAGGGCTTCGTGGTAAAGCTATTAGAAAGAAAACTAATAAACATAAAAGATAATTAACATACCTAATTGAAAAATACTATGCACTTGTGCATTGGGCCGGAATCCCAAGGGTGCGGGTTCGAATCCCGATTCCGATTTTTTCTAGTATTTTTTCAATTATATTAGCATTGTGAATGCCTAAAATCTAAAAGTTCAATAAGAAAACTTAATTGACGTCAAACATCTAAACAGAAGTTTTACCTGAGCAGTGAAATTGCAAGAAGTAATAATAGGGAATCGAGAGAAAAATAGTCTGCTCTGAAGTTCATTATGCTCATTTTCGTCATCATCTGTTTCGCGTCTCTTCCGACCAGAAGCTGCGGTGCTTGATTCAGGGGCAGCAGTCGATGTAGTCCTTCCAAACAACCCTGACAGACTGCTGAAGCCAGGGAAATTTAACCCAGAGGATCCAGAATCAGATCCAGAGAGACCTCCAAAATTAGGAAAGTCTATGCCTCCGTAGCTAAACGATCCACCACCGGATACCGATGGGAATTGCCATCCAGCTCTCTGAGAAGACTCTTCGGCAATCACATTATTGAAAATGGCCTGAAATGAAACGACTACGTCAGTGAAATATATTTTAAGTAGAGTCAATTTATAAAAAAACGTGAAAATTCTTACCAAAGCAAGAACGCCGTAGATAAGAGACTGAGAAGAGGTCATGTTGACTTATGCTTGACTTCGCAGTCTGTGAGGAGGATCAGCAGGAGTATGTTTATATACTTTAAGATTCATAATAGACCACCGCGCCATGATTTTGGTCTATTCTTATTTAATGAAGTCATTCTTCGAATAGCTATTATAGACGTCTTGTTGTTCCCATGTTTTGAAGTGGAATTGTTTTAGAATATAACGTATGTGATGATAATGGTTTCATTGAGATTGTAATTAATTTGTAGAATACTAAACAACATGACGTCTCGTGCGAAGGCACGTGGATATAATGTTAGTAAGTAATTGCGTTATTTCTACCTGTTGGTTCATCACTAACAACGTTGTCTTGTCTTATTATTGGGAAAGACAATATTTAGACGTAAACATTTGTCCAAAAAAATAAACTCTGATGACTGGGAAATTGAAAATAAAGATGCCAATAAAAAGTAATCTTTTTGAGGATTACTCAATTCGAATACAATAATAATAATTTAGAGTTGAATTCACAAATAACTAAAATATATGTATATCATGTTTATTGAGCTCTTGATGATCCAAATAAATATACAAATAGATCATGACAATAGTTTAATTTATGAAAGTATTATTTAAAAAGTTACAGTAGTAGTAGTACCTAGGTACTTTAGTAGTAGTGAATACTTAAAAAAAACGTAAACCGTGATTACGTTACATTATATTAGCAGTAGGTACGTAGTACTTATATTATACGTAATAAGTATATACCTATATATTCTGTGTTAAAAGTTTAGTCAATAATTCTGTGACTAAAGAAACATATTTCTAATCTTTCGAGTAACCACTTTATTTAGAATGCGTACCTACTTTTAAATATACAGGGTTATTTGTAAAACACCAACAACCTTGCGGGAGTAGATTACTAACATCATAAACAACAACATTTAATTTTGTTCTATGACATTTTCTGAAAAGACGAAAAAAACATCGACTCTCCATACAAATGTCCGAACTGCTGATCGAGTTTTGTACGACAAGTCTAAATTTTTATTTGTCTTTAATTCAATTCAATTCAATTCAATTCTTTATTGTGAAATAAACAAGGGTCAATACATAGCAGATCTTAAGACTATTATTTGTATAGGTACTTCCACTTCCACCAAGTTTTACCTTTGCAGGTGTATTCACATATTTAACTATTATAATATTACATGCAAGATTTTGTACATTTTTTATCTAATGATTTTTCTTATAATTCATAAATTCTCCCAAAGTATAAAAACAATTATTTATTAACCATTGTTTTAAATGCTTTTTATGAGTACTTATATTAATGTTTTCTGATTTTAGATCATCAGGTAATTTATTAATTATATCAACACACATCATGTAGCTATTTCTAGAAACCAACGATAAGTTAGCTGATGGTTTATACAATTTATTAAAATATTGAGTGCAAACACCATTTTTAACATTTCTATATAATTTAAAAAGATATTTATGTTTTAAGACAAACAAACATATTTCGAATATATAAAGACAAGGAACTGGGAGAACATTATATTTCTTAAAGTATGGGCGACATGACATTTTTCGGAAAATCGTAGGATAAACGTTGTTGTTTTTGATGTTGGTAATCTACTCCTGCGATGCGAGGTTGTTGGTGTTTTACAAATAACCCTGTATATTTAAATAAATATCGATCGGTAACTTAAACTCTCAGATCTATGACATTAAAGAAAATTTAAGTTTTGTGGAATTGAATAATATTATGGTAAATTAATCGAAAGAGATGGCGACATTATGAATTGGTGTACAAGCAAGTCAAATGAGGAAGTCGTCAATGCTATACCTAACTGAAATGATTTGAAATCCAAAGCGATAAATCTTGTTGGATTAAGTTATTTTTAAACTTAAACACTGATGCTACTAAACTTATTTGCTTCTTTTCTCTTCGCAGATAACGAACAAAACACTCCATTGCAAACTATCTGACACGCGGACCTTTAAATTGGATTTTTCATGAAAGCGCGAAGTACCTATAGGATTTCAAAAACGGAATATTCTTCATATTCTTGAAATACAAAGCCAACTTTGCTGGCTAAAGAGTGGCATGGATCCAATGTCAACATTGTTAAGAGCTCGCTCTTAGTAAACATTCATCTTTTAGAAATATGAAAGGCTTTTGTGCGGGAAATTAGAAATGATACTTTGCAGAAGCGGTAATGTCTGTTTGTTAATAAAATAAATATCTTTAATTTCCGACTTTGTAAAATGACTTGGTAAAGACTAAGCTTGAAGTGATACTTAAGTATTTTTGTGAGCTTCGACTATTTTTCAATGTGATTGTCGGTCCTCTTTTTTACATCACTAAAAGTTATTGTGTGACGATGATGTGCGTTCGATGATGACAAAATGAATAAAGAAAAATCACAAAGAAGTTTGTGATTTTGTGTATGTGAAGCGTAAAGTTTTTTTTACGACAAATCATGCTGTGAGGTTGTGAAATGTTATCAGTTACCTAAATATTTTCAGCTTATTGCTCTGTGAGACCGTATATTACTTTACGCCATTTGTATCTAGAAAGAGAAGCCAGAGTATTTCATACAATAAACGCTTGACATGGGTTCTATCTAAATCGATGCATAAAGCAACATTGAAGGAATTTCATTAGAATCCTTTTTACTTTTATTTGACATTTTGATATAAGCGCTACGCCTACTCTCCTACAACTTTTAGAACTTTAGCAATAAAGATAAAGCTAAACAATTACAGTGAATATTCTTTTTATTGGAATTTGTTTCGATAGTAAGATGCTTATGTCCACCCACATCGACACCATAGTGGGTAAGGCGTATCGCAATTGTCTAAAAATTGTGTACTATGCATACGTGAGAAGTCTACTGGAGTACGCTGCCCCGATTTGGTCCCCATGTTATCACACTTACATTGATCGCCTTGAGGGACTGCAGAATAAATTTGCTCGGCATCTTAATTTCAAATGTAGAAAACTTCATGTCGGGGCATCGTATGCCGAGATATGTCGCGCGTACAATCTGCTAAGTCTAGCCGAGCGCCGGGAGGTGCTGGACATGGGGCTGTTGTATGACGTCATCTGCGGCGGTCTGGATTGCCCTGAGCTTCTTGAGCTTGTGTATTTTAGTACTCCCCGACGTCGAATCAGGCACACTAATTTGTTAAATGCCCCATTTAAATTCACAAACTACGGGCAAAATTCTGTGTTTTGCCGATTACCAAGACTTTACAATAACAAATTTAGTAATGTCGACCCTTTCTTGGGTTCCAAAAGGCGATTTATTAACAGTATCAAACAAAATCTTACATAATGAATACTTTGCTTGACTAACCAAATGCATAATTATTGTTGTGGGTTGGGTACACTAATACTTATATTACAAAAACTAATTCATAATAATAGTTATAAATTACAACATAAACGAGCAAACGTTGTTGTTTGTCCTTATGTTCATATTTCACTTAAATTGTTCTTAATATATTTGTCTAATTGAAATGCATTATCCCTTGAGAACCATTGGTAAGGTAAACAAAAAAAAAAAAAAACATTCGTCCATTTGTTTCGAATTGATTGAGTAATTTGTTGGATAGTCGTAATTGGCCTTAAGAAAACGTTTTAAAATTGTAACTTAGAATTTAAGTGAGCTGTGTACTGTCCCTCATAAAGTAAAATAAAATAAATTATTAAAATAAAAATGTATTGACATTAAACCAAAACTATTACAAAATCAGACAAGTTTATATCTCCTGTAGGTACACTACTACTTGGTATGACTAACATTATGCAAATATAGATTTCTTCATTTTATCAATCTAAAACCCCTAATTTAGGTACTTTATAACTAGTGGCTCTGTGGGCTGTAGACCTTGAATTGTGACACTTTTGAACATTTTCGAAATGGTTTTTTGAAAATTTCTAAAACCTGAATCGACAAAAAATATTTCGAACATGCTCACAAAATTTCAAGAGAATCAGTTGAAAAATGCGATTGTAGAGGAGAACAGATGGACAGCGGGACAGACATACATACATACTCTCTTGGTCAATAAAAGGGGCCATATAATTTTATTTTATGGTTTTATTATTGTACGGAAATATTATCGTAGAAGTATTATACAGATTATTTTTTAACAATCAGCAGCCGGAACGTGAGAGCAAATGCCATTATTGCAATGTGGTCTGGAAGGGTTCCTGCACTGCTTCAGTAGCCCCCCGACCGGCTTGCAGATCAGACGTGTGTTGCAATCAGCGCATGAGATCACCGGAGTAGTGGTGATGTCACACGGTACCCAGTTCGGCGGGTCGACTTGGTCCTCATCTTTTACTTGTCTACGGATCCGGCCTTGGTTTTGATGGGGACCTTCTTGGGGAACGTGTGGCCTACCTTGGGAGATTTGGCAGGTCACTATAGCTATAAGGGCACACTGAAACAAAAAAGGGCATTATTAACTTACAACTTTCGTCTAAATATTAAAAAAACGAAAACAGCTTCAAAATTAAACAGCTGTAAAAATAAGATATAATATTCAAAATATCATAGAAGGCGATTTTTCTTTTTTAACAATATTTTTTATTTTCAACTTTTTTGTGGTATGTAAGCATTTAAATATTTAATGTTACTAACAAAAATGGACAAACTTTGGTCTGAAATAAAAGATTTTTATTTTATATTTTCCATCCATCCCATCACTCAATAATTGCCACATTCACGCTGTTTGTTTTTGAGGATTTACTTGTGCTACGAAGAGACCAAGTCTAGGACGTCGGAGACCATATAGCTAAGTTTATTTTGAATTATCATAAACCAAACCTACCAAGAAAATATCTCAATCACTATACATAGGTATCCTATTTGACTCTGAGGATTTCCCTTGTGTATATTCGAAATCCAAGATACAATGCCAATGAAATTCAAATGTGACCCTTGAGCATAAGAATATTATTCTTACGCCTTGAGGTTATCTTTCAAAAAAAAAAGATTCATTTGAATCGTTTGATAAACGAAGAGGTTATGCCCGTAAACTTTACCTAAAACTTTCAGGATTACTTGAAAACTACTACTAAACATATTTAAACAAACTGTTTTTATTTATTTAAGTGAATAGTTCTGAGCGAAATCGAAATAAGTAAGGACAATGGTCAATGGAATTTTTAAATTGAAAATGATTCCCATATACTTCTGTGAAAAATATTGGGTTGACTACGATATTAGGAAACTGGATTAACGACAATATAACCAGATATCAGAATAGACAATATTAACCTGGCTAATAAAATATATTTGATTAAGGATCAAATTCAGAAAAATACAATATGTAACAAAAACCCTGTCAGATACTGAAACAGGTGACAGGAAACAGGGTTGCTAAAACTGAACAACATTCTCCATGGAACATAGGTCAAAAAACGAAAAAAAAAAAACATACTCCCATACAAATGTATTGGTCAGCTGGCCGACTAACTATGGAAAGGCGAAAAAACAATTCGTTTTTCGACCTATGTTCCTTTGAGAACATGTTTAGTTTTAGCAACACATCACCTATCACCTGTACCTCTCTGAGTATCAGGACAGGGATTTTGTTACATAAATACGTATATGCAGGCAGGATTCCTTTGCACAAATGAATGCAATATAGTCAGATAGGTATGCATTATTAACTAACTCTTTCGTGAAAGAATCTGACTTCAGCAAGCCTATACATAAAAAGAATCGCTGACACTCCGTGACACATATTAACTCACGAATAAGGTTCAATATCAAGTAAATTGAACGACGAATTGCGTCCGATTATCGCGATTCCTTTGCTGAATTCATCCATTCGATACTGGAGACTATAAATATTAGGGGTTTAAGGTAAATATTTGGAAAATTTTAAAGAATTTGCATTTTCTATACTAACATTGTCTTAATTTATTTAAAACCATTAACGCCAATGTTTTGAAACTTTTATGCACAAATATTTAAACACTCAGCTAATTAATGGTGCTAATGAATAACTATCGGCTAAGTTACAACGAATTAAGTGGTCATTTCTGCTAACGAAAAAAGGAGTAACTTTTAAGATCTACTTTTTTTTACGTTCGAGAAAGAAAATCAGAAATATTTTTATTGCTGATAATAGGCCGTCATGATCATAATTCGAAATAATAACAAGTAACTAAAGCATCTTTATCATCATAGAAGATTATGAGAGCCGCTCTGTGTGTGAGAAAAAACATCGGCAATTTCATACTTTAACCCCTTTTATTTATTGAATATAAAAAATACAATAAAATTCAAAGAAGTTTTCAAGAAATTCTTGCTTACCAGCAGCGCCAGGAGAGCGAGTTTATTTTGAATAAAAGCCATATTGTCGCTTCGATCACCTTTTGTTACTTTCGACATTGAATGGAAATCATCGCTTTTATACCGTTTGTTGAGCAGTTATCACGATCTGTTTTGATTGATACAAGTAAGGTATACGCGCAGGGTTTTCCGACGCATGCAATAACATGACAATGTTTATTTGCTTTCGAATAGGAAATTTCTATTATTACCTTTCATGTTTACTTTGATGTTTAACATTTAGAAAAACATCATTAGACCGTTTATTACATAATTACCTATTACAATTATTATAGTGCTTAATAATTATTGCAAGCAGCACATCAGCACAAATGACGCATAATCATAATCATAGCAGTCCATTATAGGCTATTGCAGGACTCAGGATTATTACAATAACATCTCGCACTGTTGGACTGTTTTCTTCTTTTTTTAAATTAGTTTAAATTAATATTTTTTATAACTAATATTGTGTAACAATAATAACAATTCGTTATTTTGTATCAAATAAAAATACCAAAGGCCGTGTTGTTAATCTGGTTAACCATTTGAATACTTCGTCAGTCACATTGTTTGTAATGTACAGACGGAATACAAAATCAAAATGTATTTTGACGGAGAGAATATTTTGAATTTCTAGCAGTTCTCAAATTCAGGCTATCGAAGGTCACTGAACTGTTCAAAAATGTTTTTGAAATAATATGAAAATGAGTCGTAAGTACTATCGAAATGGCAGACAGAGGTCATTGCTCTCGAAGCTTTTCTTTCTCACAACGTCTGTGAAATCAAAGAGGATGAAAAAAAATTATATTCATTTTTTGAATAGCAAAGGAGCGTAAGCCGTAAGTCGTTTGAAAGTAAAGCAAATACTGACTACTGTCAGTAGCTCCAATTCCATTATTCCACATTATAGGAACATTTAGGACACCAATTGAAAAAAAGCCGGTCAAGAGCGAGTCGGACTGGCGCACCGAGGGTTCCGCACCATCATGTGTGAATACACTGCGAATATTGCAGTTTTAGGTCAGCCCCATCTCTTGATGATTTCTGAAAAAGTGCTATTTAATTTAGAGACATCGTTTCATTTTCCTGTAATCTATACATAAACTTCTAACACATAGAATAATTTCAGATCTTATTCGATGGAACAAACATAAGAGATAAGGGGGAAACGGTATTTTTTTAAACTATGCGGCAAACAACGGCTACTCTTTCATATTATTATGTATGATACCCCACATGCCCTAGTAGCCCCACTTTCAGTCCCTGATGCAAAAAATATTTGCATCAAGGACTGAAAGGGGTATGTAGGTATTTATATTTCTTTGTTAGTTGTAAAATAGTTGGGTAAACGTCATCAAGAACTATTCCAAATTTCAATTTGATAGCATTAGTAGTGCTTGAGGCTTGAGAGATTCAGCTGTGACAGACGGACAGAATAGACTGAGTCGCACCATAAGGGTTCCCTTCTACCATTTTGGTAGGGAACCATAAACACGCATTGTATGGCTAGTTTGGTTTTTTGGATTTAGTGTCGAAACATCTTACAGACATGAGTCATCTGATTGGAAATTTTTTAAGAATAAGTATCTCTTGAAATGTCCTATTTTCATATCTTCGTATCTGTGTACTAACGTATCTGATTTTATAATGTTTTATCTCATTGACTCATAGTTGTAAGATAATAATATGATAGTCTCTTCACAGTTCATAAATGACGTATGAAGTAAGGAGTACTTAATTTTCTTAATAACTTGTTTACTTCGCCTTTAATTAATTGTTTTTATAGGCTGTGGAAACATACTTAATCGATTTATAATTATTTTTCACGGAAAGTCCTAGAGTGCTAAAATGGATTGATCGATTTAATCAGGCACTGGATTAAAAGAAGATCGATGAAGTTCCTTAGGACCTTGGGCCTGACCGTTACACGATGATTTATTTATACTCTTTATTGCACTCAAAAAACAGTTACACAAAAATAAATTGAGATATGTACACAAAGGAGGACTTATCTCTAAAAGAGATCTCTTCCAGCCAACCTGAGAACGTGTTCGAGATTTCGATATAAAGCGGGTGACATAAAGTGCAAAAATTAAATAAGAAAAACTGTCAATTTAAAGTCTAAAATATAGTACCTACAATATATAAATAAATAAATATACCTAATTTACCTATAATACATACATACACATACATACATACATATTAACCTATATTATAAATATACATACATATAAATAAATAAATAAGAGATGGTGTTAACTAAGTATCTCATGATTCTGATTGGGATAACTGTGATAAAAAGTGCGACTTAACTTTGGATTTAAATGAGTGGATGCTTGGGGAGTCCTGAATATTAGTCGGGAGTTTATTCCAAAGCCGTGCTGCTTTGGCAGAGAAGGAATTATGCAAGAACTTGGTGTTGCTCCAAGGCACCTCAAGCATTGTAGTGATGCAAGGACGCCTGGAGCGAGAGGGAGGAGGAAGCAACTGGAAGCGGGACGATTATTTATGTACGATTTTGTAGACCTAAACAAGAAGATTCCATCAATACTCATCAATATAACAATTATATAGGTATCTACTAGCAACTTCGTCTGCTGATTACTGGAAAACGGCTTCACCGATTGAAATAATTCAAAGGTTGTTACGTCAGGTTTGTTCACAAGTTGGTCCCATTTTTTTAAATATTAAAATCGGTTCAGCAGTTTTAATGAAATCCTGAAAATACTTTCATTTCGGTAGTAATTTTAGTAACTACATCGATGCGATGAATTGAGTTTGGGCATATTACGTCAGTAGAATTAAAAAAAAATGTAGGAATTAAAATCCGTTTTCAATTCTAATCCTACTGACCTAGGTATATTGTACCATTCAAAATATAAAAAAATAAATATACTCACACGCTACATTTACCATAAAAAAGCTTTTTTATTTTTATTGATAATTTGAATATTTTTTTTGCTTTTTAGAGCTATTTAATTTTGGTTGAGGGATTGAGAAAGCTTTTATAAAAGCTTTAAAAAACATATTTGCCCCAGCAGTTAACGTAATATAGGCTATGTCTCACTTGTTACTGAATGTTCAATAATCAACTGTGGCAATTTTTCGTTTCATCTGTTTTATTGACGGTAATGGGTCAGGTGAAAACATTATACAAACAAAGAGTAACATGTAACTGTGTTACACGACTGTTGTTGTTACCGTGTTGTAAAATAATGTATTCTGTACCTAAAATTATATCCAAAGCCAATGATCCCAATAAGTTATGTTACTCGTACGTGTGCCGGGTTTAAGTAAAAGGATGAAAAAGATCTATCCGAAAATAATTTTGTATGAATGAATTACAGCGAAAAAAACAATATTCCCAAAGCAAAAGATTTGACATCTTTTGCTTTGGGAATATTGTTTTCTCGCTGTGTTTTGACTCAAAACATAGGTTTACGGAAAAGAAAATGTAAAGCTAATATCTGGTATATTCCAAACCCAAGATACGAGGGTTCAAAAAAACGACGAAGCGCTTCGAGAAAATGTAGGATAGTGCCCTTGAGCTTCGCTTGGACGTCTTGGCGGGGGCACTACCGCGCCCCCAGATAAAAATAAATACGAGTTATCTGTGTAGGTAGGCAGGTAGAAAGCCAGGGTATGTACATTTAAAATCCTGATTTTTAATTTAGCAAAATGTTGGCAGAGCAGGGATCTTAACTTTTCTGGTCAAGAGATTGAAAAATTAAAACGTCATAATTTTTATTATTGAGACTTGTAAACAATTAAAAACTAAACACAGTTTAAATGACGGGGTAGCTAACACGTGGGCCGATGTTACAATATGCATGAGGGCGGGGTAATTAGGCCGGTAAATGCTGTATGCCCTAACAGTGTGGTTTTCTATTTGAGCACGTGCTGTGTCATACATTCAGGACTAAAACAATGGTTTGCATGAGCTCAGTCAAATATTTATGAGAAAACTATAAAATGCCCTCGGAACGGAAGGATCAAGCAACCATGGATAAAAAAGAGAATTGACAACCGATTTTCTTTTGAAATAAATAAGTAACTATGTACTATTTATCTATTGGATGAAAAACACCGTAATTATTAATTTTTATATTGTTAGTAGTGTGTTTTCTTAGATATAGACCCTTAAAAGTACGGATAATATTCAGACAGACAAGACTTGTTGAAATAAAATATTAACGTTTAGTTCAAATATTTAATTTACTTCAATTTCTTTGAGAAGCTAAAACATTGTCTTTTGGCCAAAAATGAAATTGCTCTATTACTTTTAGCTGAGAACAAACTTTGAGAATAACTTAATGAGATGAAGAAAATTATATAAAATTATTAGAGGTCAATATTAAGCGTTTTAAACTGGAGCTGATGGTTGACATTCGGCAGATGGGGTGGCAGAGCATTCGCCAAGGTTACAATGAGGCAGTGCAGGGTCTGTGCAAGCTCTTTGGATGCCGCCAATCTTGGTGCAGATTTGTCTGGTGGTGCAGTCAGCGCATGATGGACCGACGGTGGTACAAGCAGTCCATTGGGGGAACCAAGGAGCTGTGGCGACCCATGGGGGAATAAAAGGGTTCGCTCCAGGGGGACCTCCACCACCTGCTCCGCCAGCAACAGCCCAAGGATTGGCTCCCCATCCAGCACCTGCTGGAACAGCCGAAGCTACTGCTACCTGTGAAATACAGACTATAGAGTTATATAGGAATAACAACTAACACGGCACATTATTACCATAACCTCCCGATAACCGCCTCTGTGGTCTAGTGGTTCGCACACCGATGTAAGATGCAGGGGTCCCAGGTTCGATTCCCAGGGGAGGTACAATTTGTACTCGGTTTGGTTGGTGGTAGGGTTTATTTCAAGTCTGCCTGGCTAGCTACCACCATCTTACCTAAGTCTGGACGCCATAACCACAATTTAAAAATTGTTGTGTTCCTGCAGTTAGAGGTAAGAGAAGAGAGCCCAGTTCCTCAGTGCCCTCAGTGGTGAGGATTCCGTGATTAGTGCGCTTACACGTTCGGCCTTAACGTCACTTAACATCAAGTGAGGTGAAGGCCAAGCACTATCCCGTTGTGCATAAAAAAGATAACAAGATTGTCTATTATGTTATTCGTAGCGCCGTTCTCGGCCGATATGAAAAGTTCATGAAATTGCTATTATTTATTTGCGATACGAAAATTCGAATACTTCAATTCAGTCCAAATATAAAGCTGTAAAAAGCTGAATATGAATTTACATTGGCTGAAAAAAATGCGACAGTCAATTGATTATCTTTAAGAAAAGAAAGTTTATTTTTATTTAGGTAGGTAGACCTACTTACCACAACACACAGCGCGATTATAATTTTGGAGACCATTTTTAGTGTTCGTTTAGTTCGTTATGTTGTAGACTAGTCTCGATTTCAATTGTGAATTGCAACTACCGTGCCTATCTTATATACAGTTAAAATGTTTAGAGAAGGATTATGAACTTATTCGAGAGAAACTGCGCGGTTTTCCCATTGAAGGCAGGCGATGAAAACAGATAAGATCTGTACGGTTAGCAAACTAGTGGCTCTATGTGCTGTAGATCTCGCGTTTGTGCCAAATACTCAAAAGAATTTTAAAGTTAAGGCCACCTTAAATTCAAAAAAGTGGTCAGATTTGACAGAAACTATGAAAATGACAGCTTCCTTAAAGTTAAGGAGACCTTAACTTAAGATTTTAACTAAGAAGCCTTTGAGTATTCAGCCGTTATTAACATTTTTCGAAATGATTGAAATATGATTTTCCCCATATTTCGTAATAAGTAATTAGAAAAATTAAATCGACAAAATATTCCAAATAAAAATCTAACTTGCTCACAAAACTTCTCAAGAATCGGTTGAGAAATGCGACCTGTAAAGGAAAACAGACGGACTGCCGCCGGCCGCAGGGACATAAGAAAGCATCTTTGCCCAATCTGAAACGGAGATGCTTCGCTCGCACTTCACGCTCGCTGTACAGTACTGATTTAAAGAATACAATCAAAATAAGCATACTTAATTAAAGCGTTAAAGTTAACAGAGATAGTTAAGTGGAATACGAACAGCATGTAAGTATGTACTTATACAACGTGTTACAAAATAACTCGTAATGCCGAATATGGTAGATAGGGACCATCAAACTGAACAACTTTTACTATGGGACTAACTCTGAAATCGCAAAAAAACTCTTTCACACATTTTGATATTTTTGTTATAAATTTTTGTATGAAACAGCTAAATATTTTTTTCGCGATTTCAGAGTTGGTTCCATAGTAAAAGTTGTTCAGTTTGATGGTCCCTATCTACCATATTCGGCATTTGTGGTTATTTTGTAACACGTTGTACCTATATCTAGATTATAAGCCGTACATAATTCAATTAGAAAATAAAAGAAGAATACCTACTCTATCAAAGAAAAAACATTTCTACAACTACTTTAGCAATGAAATACATATAAGGAAAACATTGAATCAACAAAAAAGATTTTTCAATTTAGTTAATTGTTGTTTTAAGTTTTTATTAAATAAGTTGTTAATAAAAAAAGGATTTAATAAAACTTTACGTGGATTTTGTAAAGCACATGGTCTAGACTAGATCATGCATGGTCTATCTAGATCAAAAATACTAGTATTTCTATTTTTAGAAGGTATCACTTCCCTCGTATAGTCATTCGTATGACAAAAACGGCTACTTTTAGCAGTTTTGCTATCTATTTCTAGCAGTGACTTTGAGGGAATGTAATGATACCGTCTAAAAATACTAGACTACGGGCCCTAAAAAATCCACGTACCTAAAGTTTTATTAAAATTGTGTATTAGAATTACAATTTTAAATAAAATTTACAGCGGCGTCACTTTCGGTCACTGTGCCACTAGCACTATGTCTGTAGTGTCAAATGTATAGGTACATTAGGTCTAAATACAGAGAAAACGTAACTACTGAGTTAGGTACTTATTACGTCAGGAAATTCAGATAAAAAATATGTTTTACCCATATTGAATATTATTGTCCAAAAAAAGATATATATTGAACAACAGTTATCATTTACAGCTAACTGATTTTCTGTCTGTACAAAGTTATATTGTTTATCAAACCTTGTTCTGTAGGAAATTTTCATTGTTTTCTTTGATAATTTACTTTCAGTTGGAATTAACAATAAAATAAACATGTTCGCAGGGGTTTTTTTTATCAAAACACCAACACGATGTTTTTTTTATTAAATTCTGCAATAAATAAGGTCTTCCAAATCTTAATTTTATTAAAAAAAACGTTTTTAACGTTTAAACTTTAAAAGAAAATGTATTGTATGTAGTTCAACAAGTTCTAGTATTTTGATATAAATTATGTTGTATGAAGCTAAAGATGGAAAGAAGTAATCTCTGCTTATCCCTGTAATGAGAAAGACGTAAATCTTATCTTATTGATGTTTGTTTGATATAAAACAAATAAATCAAAAAAGAAAGGAAGGAATAATAAATTAATATGAAACGTAACATTGTCATGGAATGTGAATTTTGAACTAATTAAGTTTAAGTATCTTCATTGAAAACAAAATAACAATGGGTAATGATTCCTATCATTACCTAACCTAAAGAATTGGTCTGTCTCATTATTGAGGGCTATTTAGTAGGCACCCAGATGGGATGATAATTTAGTAAAACATAATTCCATAAAAACTGCTGATTAGGGTCATTAATGTAATTAATACCTATTAAGTGGGAAGTACTTGGGATATTTTTATTGTATTTCTAAAAAAAAATTAAGAATATCCTAGTCCTATGTTTTAGTTCAGTATCTAAACTAGACATTTTCTCCAGAATAAATTATATGAAAAATAGTAAACATAACATCAAATTAGCAGCATAATACCAGCAGAATACCAGTGCATAGCCTAGCTTGCTGCTTATACTGAGCTGAGCACAGTTTTGGCATCACAACGTTGCACAATGTGTTAGTCAAACTGTATTTGTAATTCGTTTGTAACTGTCATGTTGTAAAAAAAAAAGAATTTGGACATACACAACCAATACGTTGTGTATGTCCAAATTTTTTTTTTCAAACTATTATAAACGGTTTTATTACTAACTAGCGACCGCCAGCTAATTCGTCTGCGTGGTCAGTTCTTTCTATATACCTCAGGAACAGTACTTTTTTCGGTATGAAAATTAGGTACTGGTTAGGTACTGTCCTTCTCTGTACCCCTGGCAACGTGTATGCTAAAATTCATCATGATCGGTTTAGTACTTAAGGAGCTGCAAAACGTAGCGTCAAATATTATTAGTAGATAAATTTCAAAGCTGGCAGGTGTACTAGTAGTATTTTGCAGGATAGCCAGTATACCGGCCTCCTAGTGTATACTAGGAGGCCGGTACACTGGGCAAGCACCCAGTAGATCCGGCCACCCGTTTCCATACAAAAAAAATCAACTTCATATACAAGCACATTTAGACGGCCGAGTACTAGACACAAAGTACTTTAAATTTAATAAAAAGGGATAGCATTATACATTCTTCTATAGAATCACTCTTTTAACAAAAAGAGACAAAACATTATATCGAGCTCAGTCCCAGTTAACCGGCCCCCGGCCGATATACTGGAAACATGTGGTTTCGTTGTCTAGTAAGGCGGCCCCTTGATATTACTAAATATCTGCTTATTAAGCCATATTTAACATTAAAACAGTAATAAATAACAACATACCTTGAGAACAAACTAAATATTTACCTTTTAACGATGCCCTGAAGGACAATATTGACTATTTGGCAAGAGCTCTCCACTATTTTTTTTTTATCTCCACTTGCGAAATCGACCCGGATGCGGGCTTCAACGTAAACACAAATTATAAAATATTACGTAACGTTTCGCTAGTGGCGTCCATACCATTCGATAGATCGATAACAGTGTTGCCAGGAAAATATCTAAATTGTTAAGAAATTGCCACGAATTTCTTATTTTATTCGAAAAACTGTTGGGAGGCCGGATAACTGGAGGCGGCCGGCTAACTAGGCATATTACCCTGTGTACATACTGACAAAATGCAAGTAAGCGTTTTGGAATTGGAATTTTTAGATTTTAGGCATTCACAATGCTATTTTTATATTAAGATAAATATTTTAATAGAAAAGTTCAGACGGGTGAGTCGATTATTTCTAGTATTTTCTATTAAAATATTTATCTTAATATATAATTTGTCACTAAAATCTGTGAAATAAAAATAAATAAATTAAAAAATATTAAAAACACAACTGCCTGACAAAAACGAACTAAAAATTTAAAAAGCAAGAGTGTCATTGCAGTCGGGGGACCTCTATGATCAAAAATTGTTCCATGAAACGATCCCCCGACTGCAATGACACTCTTATTATTTAACTTTTTAGTTCGTTTTTGTCATACAGTCGTGTTTTTAATATTTTTTTATTTATTTTTTTTCCCACAAAATTTCGTAATACTAACTACTACTTTCGTAATAAAGACTAATCAACCTACCTAAAACTGTATCAACAATATTTTTAAGACCGCAATTGTGGCAACAACAGAGATTCAAAGTTGAAAAATCCTTGGTGGGCTGGTATTAGGCATATTCACCCTACTATCTTATCTTCTTAATATATAAAATCGTAAACTGAATGACTGACTGACTGATCTATCAACGCACAGCCCAAACCTAGAGACTTAAAATTTTGCACACAGATACCTTATACAGTGTAGGCATCTACTAAGGAAGGATTTTTGAAACTTCCATCCCTAAGGAGATGAAAGAAGGGATGAAAGTTTGTATGAAAGTCCCTCAGCTTTTAAGCTAGGATCTTCAAATTTTCTGTTTAGGCTGACGATTGAAAATTAATAAATACGGGTCTCAGCGTTTTTAAAATTCTACCCCCAAAGGGGTCAAAAGGCGGATGAAGTTATGTATTGCAGAAAATCCTTCATTTTCGAAGTAAATATCGCTAAATTTATAATTTAGGCTTATGGATGGCAATCTAACGCATGAAATGAATGAAAAGGGGTAAAAAAACCTTTAAATAGATATGGATGTCGTTATTGGTTTATTTCTGGGATGACGATTGCAAAAATAACATTTATTTTGAAGTCCAACACGGTGCACATGATTGGTGATTGATAAGGGGTGAAAATGGTGTTCAAATTTTGTATAGAAAAATATTATAACTAATTTTTATAACTCTCAAAGCTCGTTTACGTGATAAAAAGTATAGGTTCTTATTATGTAATATCTCAAAATATAATTCAAAGTTTCGTTCACCCTGGACTGATCAGAGAACATGACATTTATTCATATCAGCAAATAATTTAAAATCAAACAAAAATTTTCTAAATGCGGCCCAGTCTACACCGCTGCACTCGCAGGTGAGGTGCGGCGCGGGAGGGGCGCCGCTGCACTCGCACACCGCTTCGTCTGCCGCACCCCCTCAAAAACCAGAAAATTCGATTAAGCAGCGCCTTAAGACGTGAAGGCGTAACAAACAAACAAACTGACTTTCGCATGTATAACACCTACAAAGTTATAAAAATTGCACCCTGATGATTGAGGTTATATGTATATACATATTAATGTTTTGGCTCTTTTATTTATGTATTTGACTCAATTAAAACCACCTATATAATCACGCCTACTATATTAAAACAGGCAAAACCACAGAACATAGAAGTAGAAAATTATTTTCTTAGTTCTGTTACGTTAGTACCTACTATTATATATTCTGTGGTTCTGTGGGCAAAACATTAAAATTACTAATGTTTCGAATTTAGGAATATGAACGAAGTTCGTTAAGTAGGAACAAGAATAATATTTTTTGTTTTTATCTATACTTTTTGCTATCTAATAGAAGACTTACTTACGCCCTTTTCTCAGTAGGGAAGGCGTAAGAAGGAATACCTGACAATAAGGGTATCCGATTTAACTACACCATAAATACTTATAAGTATATAGACAGACTCTATCTGTAATACATATTGTGTATTAAGTTACTTAATATAATTGAAAAATTTGCATTGGGCCGGAATCCTAAGGGTGCGGGTTTGAGTCCCGTCTGAGCTGCTACGGGTGAGTCGATTATTTCTAGTATTTTTTTCAATTATATTAAGTAACTTAATATATAAATTAGCATTGTGAATGCTAAAATCTAAAAATTCAATACGTATTGTGTAGTTTTAAATCTAATAGGTATTATAGAGTAACTGGGCATGCTTACAATATATCTATATAAAGTAAGTATTGCGACAATTAGGTTCAAATAAATAATGGCCGTAGGTACATGTTGTGGAGATAAAAACAAAAAAAAAATGGTCTTTTTACGATTTCTTGTAATAAGTGTCAACTTCTTGTGTTACTTACGAACATAATTATTTGTGAATTAAGTTTTGTTTGATCAAATGCATTATTACTTGAATTTAACTATTAAGTATTAATAACTTGTCAATAACCAGTTGAAATTTCTATTAAATAACTAGCGGCCGTCCGCGACTTCGTCTGTGCGGACAGTTATTTTTCCACCACAATTTCCATGGTGATGTACCTACCGCATGTCCTTTTCTGTACCCCTGAAAATTTCATTATGATCGGTTGAGGCGGTTGAGGCGGCACAAACAAACATACTTTCGCATTTAAAATATTATAATATTTATAATAATATAGTAAGGAAGTAAGCATTATGATGTTGTTGGCGCTTCGGGAAACACGGATAATGGCATGAAAAATGAAATACTAAAATAAAAAAAAGAGTTATTTATAGGATAGGAATCTAAAATAACTAAGTTGGCAGGCCTTAGATGAACTAAAATGAGAAAAAAAACCACTGTGAGTGTAAAGGAACAAATAGTTAATCCATTTTTCTTCTTCTCAAGAATACAACGTGTCAACTTTTACTATGGGACCAACTCTGAAATCGCGACAAAAAACAGTTGTTTCATACATTTTGATATTTTTCTTATTATATTTTTTTTAGCTCAGTGGTAAGCATTGGACCGGACTTCCAAAGGACGGAGGGTTCGATTCTCGTCCGAGAATATGATCTGGTGCTAGTCGAATTTTTTCTAGTTTGTATATTATTTAGTATTGAATAAGGTGTGTTTTTAATACGGGCTTCCCCTACTTGTGTGGAAAAGTACCTACACATAACCAAATTATGTATTTTGATATCACCTTAGTATTTTCCATTACTCTTGGTAATAAAAGAAGTTAGTAAATATATTAAAGTATTGCTGCCGACTTCCGTTAGTGACTTTTGTTTGTTGGCATTTAAGATAACTGCGATACGATAAGGCAAGTCGTTTGACAAACACAATTACTTACTTAATGCACATTCGTAGTCAATAATAAGTAGTATAGATTAACGTTTAAATACGTATGATGTATTATTAACCTAAGTAAGTAAAAATGATTGCAAAATATGTGATAGAGATATTTCTATCATGTGATAGAGTTCACGTCTAAACCATACAGATATACTTACCATTAAATTAATGTACGTATAAATACTGGTCTAGTTATTTGGTAGGTGCCTTCAACAGATAAAACGCAGTGACGACAAACGTTAACTTTAACAAACAACGTAGTGTTTGTTTGTTTGTGCGGTACTGGCTGTCTGAGAGGTAAATCCTATTTGACAAGACGTAGGTCATTGGATACTTATAAAATAGTGTAGATGTTTTCATCTGCATACTTTATTTCGATATCACAAATACGTCTTTTTTTAGGAATATAACCTTTATTAGGGTAAGGGAAAAAGGTCTCGTTGAGTCTGCCTGTCTGTCTTTGATTTCTGTATACCACCTTCCTTTTTCCATTTTTCACAGGAACGCGTTAGTAGGTAAGTAAGTAAACCTTAGTAGAAATTAAAGCAAACACGTTCTCTTGGAGCTGTAAAAAAGATTTTCGGGCTACCAAGTTAAAAGTGCCTATAAAATAATAAAATAAACCTATAAAATACTTTCAAAAATAAGCAAGTACTTGTTTAAACTCACGCTATTTTTTTCTACCGATTACGCTGGCTTTTGGGAGTCATGAGTTTGGTTCCCGTCTGAGTGATTAGAGACAAGTTATTTTTTTCTGACATAAAATTAATATATACATTCTGCCGTCCGTTAACTAAAAGGCCGCAAAGCCACAAAATCAAATTTTAACTAATTGTATTTAAACATGATTATGATCATAAGTTTGTAAATTTAACAAGCTTTAATTGAACGTTTAATTTTATTTTGTACGACCTATGGTTTTCAAGTGGCATATTTTTCAAATATTTCCTGCGTTTTTCGCTTATATTTCAAAATTTGATTTTGTGGCTTTGCGGCCTTTTAGTTAACGGACGGCAGCATTGGTGGCCGGATAATTAGAAACACCAGTCGATTTTCATACAAACGAGGTAATTTTGAAGCCTTAGTTCTCCGCCAGGGATTGATCTAGCTGTGATCTGATGATGGCCATCCAGGGAGTGAATGGAGGAGATGTGTATCACAATACACACTCAACTGATCTGACATTTACGAGATATATGGATATGTTAAAAAAACTGCGAAATTAGCTTAAAAATGTATGGAAATCCTGAAATTGTAAACTCTGATCATTATTAGAATTGATCAGATCACTTGGGTGTGTATTGGCAGAGAACCAAGACTTCAAAGTTACCTCGATTGCATAAAAATCGACTGGGTGTCCTTAATTATCTGGCCACCATTATGTAAGTACTTATATACTTACTGACTATAAAAAATTGCACCCTGGTGCTGCGATCACTATTAGCAACCGTGACCCATTTTATTCTAGTTCATAGGTTCGTAATAACTATAGGGACATATTTTTTATAACTTGTTAGCGGCCACCCGCGACTTCGTCTGCGTCAACATTTATTTTTCAATACAGTTGCTCGAAAATGTAAGTTTACGATGACAGTCGAGCGTGCGGAAAGTTGATTTTACCGCACGCCGTGCGTTTTTGTTTACGGAGTAGTACAGCGTGCGGAAAGTTGATTTTACCGCACGCCCGCGGCGTGCGTTTTTGTTTACGAACGTTTTTTTTATTTTCTACTAGCTTCCGCCCGCAACTTCATCCGCGTGGACAGTAGAAAAATATTGCAACTAGTTTAAAATGACCCCTTTAGTGTATGAAAGCTAGTACTACGGAGAGTTCAAGCTGTTTCTCTGGTTCCACCCACCCGAATTTGAAGAAACATAGCTTAGATTTTAAGTTGGACCACAATCCACTAAATTGTGAAAAATCCATCAAAATTCGTTTAGCGGTTTTTGCGTAATTCGCGCACAAATATTTAGAATTTACAGTTTTATTATATGTATAGATTACAATTTCAGCAGTACCTATAATGTTTTCTCGCAAATGTATTGAAAAACGTAGTATGGCACACGGTTGTTAAGGTTTTTTAAAACTCGTGACGATTATAAACCCTCGCCTACGGCTCGGGCTTATAAAACGTCAACTCGTTTTAAAAACCTCCTTACCAACCTTGTATCATAAACTACTATTTCTATCTCTCGGGAACGGCACTCTATGTTCTTTTCCGTACCTCTGACAACATATCACCTCATCCAGCGTGTATAAAAATTTTCATGATAAATGTTTAAGTAGGTAGTTAAGACGTGAAAGCGAAACTAACAAACAAACTCATTTTCCCATTTATAATATAAAATTTAAAACATTTATTCCGTGTTGTGACTTATTACATCATATAAATAAATCACATTTGAGTGTTTAAATTATTGATAATAAAAAGTTAAGTTGATAATAAGAACGAAGAAAACCCAAAAATAATAATTTGTAACTACCGAATCAAGTTAAATCTCGTGGTAATATCGAAATAAATGCAAATACTTCATTCAAATCAAATTGAATAATGAGAAGTAATTTAACCTTTTTATTAGACCCATTAATTTGAGACACACTTTACATGAGTTACAACTCATTTCTAGTTACTTAATTACTATCATTATTGAAAGGTTAGAGAGTAGATTGTTTCCTTTGTAGACTAAATTTTATACTAGAAAAAAGCAATTCTTAAACTTTGTACCTAAATGGGATACTATTGAATGGGGTTAGGTACTCTTAGACACATTCGAAACCCTAATGATTGTCCCTGCGTTAAAAAAGGCAAAGAAGCCGAAGATGGAGCGAACTTGCCCAGAAAAAGCATATTCATTCAAGCTTTAAATATACGGTAGTTGTATATACTGCGCTCAGATACAGGCAAGGATTCCACTGCATGGCTGTGCGCATTATATTATGTATTACTTAGAGGATGAAAAGCGTTTCGTGTAATGTCAACCAAATAGGGCTGAAACCGCCTTGCGCCTGGATGCATTGGCATAGGAAGGTAGGGGGCGGGTGGACCGCAACCATCCCAGAACAGTCTTGTGTCCACCCCAGAAAAAAACCTGATATATTATTCTATTGCCCTTCAAAACTCCAACGCGGCTCTAGTCTCCCCCCCAGCATTACCCCGGAACAGGAGGCCAGGCCCCCCTGGAAAATATCTCTAGATACGCTTATGAGGGATAGTAGAACAGAAAAGGCGGAATGAGCTCATACAGCTCAGAGCTCAACAGCATCTCTCCGAACAACCAGTAAAAGACTGACAAACAAGCTACTCTACGGCTAATCAAAACTACTGTTTCGTGTTCTTTATATTGTAGTTCTCTATTAGCTCCTTGTTGTCATGAACATTAAAGTGGAATGCAAACACGTTATCTCCGAGATAAGATCTGTGGACTCAGGTTACCAAATGCGCGCGTGACTAAATCCTTATTGCGTAATAATGTGATGACCCTGAGACCGTACTTGGGTTTTATGTCCTTGTAAAAATTATGATATGATTATCTCCTTTGAGCCCGCTCGTTTTCAAGTTCAAAATTATGTGGAGTGCGAGTTATCAGTGGAGGGAGGCTAATTGCGACGTAAGTCGGAACGTTGTCACTGTCGTATTTCGTGAATGTTTGATAAAGTAAAAATACACCGTGTTATTACAAAAGATTTTTAAACACATGTTTAAATGTGATGCTGTCTCTGTCAAACAATATTGTCAAAAAAGTGACTAAAAATCTTTTGTTATAACACTGACAGTCTTTTGTTTATTAGTATCTAAAAAATAGTTTATAAAAAATTCTAATCGAATTTTCAATTATTATTATCCTTTTCAAAATGAAAGATATACCTATGACTTTATTTATTCTGTAGGTAGAGCTTATTACCTACCTACATCATACTAATAATTTACAATGTGTATGTGTGAATTGAGTAGTACCTAACTATTTATCTTTGGTTTAATTGTGTTACAAATGGATTAGTTTTACATTTGTTTCAGTTCAGACCTTTACCTAAATGATAAAAAAAAATTCAGGGGCTGCTTACTTAATTCACACAATTCAATGACCTTTTCTATACAAAAAAATTGTTGATACGATTATCGAATCGAGTTCACTTACAAAAGGCAAGCATTGGACTGTTACAGTTCTCTAGGAATAAACTGATTCTAATTATTTTCAAATCCTATAAAGTGACACTGACACTAAAGACTTGAAATCCTGCATTGGATTCCGAGTTAAGCCACTTCTAACAATGGATCTAAAGCTCATATAGATGTCGCATCGAGTGTGCAACCGGATTAAACCTTGTAGCATGTCGATTATTGTCGATTCCTTGAAATTAAAAATTTTCTTTTGTATGTTTTGTCCATTTCTTGAAGTGAATAGATGTTTTCCTTATAGAAAATCGAGTGAGAGTAGAGAGAGACTGGTGATTTAGATTAATAAAAAACATAAAATATGAACTTAATCCTTACAGAATGAAAAAAAAACATCTAGGGCCACCTTGTTACCGTTTCAGTTTCGTTTACAAAAAAATACTCGCTTTAGTTTTGTTAAAATTGTTGAATACTCTGCTTAAGGAGTCTAGGATTACAATCTGGGACAGTTTAAGTGAAAATTATGAAGCGATACCAAAGATTTTTGGGTAAATATGACCTAAACGACAACGTAACGTTTTTGGCTTAGAGCAGTTTTGGTTTTAATTGGGCTCCTGTGCTTTTGTGTTAAAGCTAAAATAGTTTTGTAAGTAGGTAGTTAATTCTAACTTCAACTCATTCAATGCTTATTTAAAGTGTTAAAATTATTTAATTAAAACGGAATAAGTAGGGTCAGAGTCAGTTGTTATTGATGAAACGGGAAAAATTGAATTACATTTCTTATTTACATAGGTTCTGGTTGATAAGTATTTTTTGTTTTGACTTTGTATTTTGTTTATTTTGTGTCGCTGCTGTTTATTTAATATTTGTTTTAGATATTGTTGCGGAAGGGGCGGTTTAATACCTACATCCGAGTTTGAAGACGAAAAGTATACTTTTGAGACCTGGGGGTAAGTTTGATTTATGATTAATTTATTATTTAGAAGGTTAGGTCCATTAAATACACTCCACTTTTTTTGTTCGATAGCTGGCACGCAAGTTATTTAGTGGTTTACAAATGCAAATATATTTAGTTGTCCATTGCATGTTGAGCCGGTTGAGCGTGGACCGGCCTTCAAGATTTATACGTTTTATCTACGTGACCATTATTTTGGTACGTATCGTACCACGTACCTATTCAGCCCATGAAACCGATAAAATTTTCTAAAGAAACATAGGCACAGAAGAAACATAGGTCGAAAAAAGAAAAGGAAAAAGTATTTTCAAACACAAATCGGAGTAATAACGTGGCCCAACATTTTTACCTATTTTGAACTATATTTCTTAGAGAAAGTTGTTCAGTTTCAATGTTTGTCACGTGTTTAAAAATCATCCTGTAGTTTCTACGTATTATCCAACCCCGTAGCACTATCAAAAGCCTTCAGCTAGCGAGCATCAGGATAAATTCCACGAATTACTGCGTCAGTTTTGCCACATATAATCCAGATGTCCGACTGAGCTTTGCCGTTCTGTCCCTAGGAAATCATACTGTATTTCCACATTTTCCCGCCTGTATTCTATGAAATACTGAGGCGTGTTCGTGTTCATGTTATGATGTTTGTAATTTCAAATATTACGTGTCTCTCTTACTCTATATTGTATAAAGAGAATAAATACACGAATGGAGTACAGAATATAAGTATACTTTTGTATGGGTATGATTTATAGTGCAAATATGTTTTCATCATAACATTATATTTTTTAATCAATAATGATGAGACTTGGCTCACTAGTCAAGATGTTGCAAAATACTACAGGGTTTATTGAATTATCTTTATCAGTAAAAAAAAGTATTACCACGCAATATTAATTGATTTTGCCAAAATCTATTTCGAATTTTACCCATTCGTAGCCGTTAAATATTCATGCACGATTTGAATACAACATTTGCCGGAGGGTCAATTTCCATTTTCATTCTAAGCTTATGACAAGTACATTGCTCGGCTAAATAATTATATTTTGTCAAACCACCAGTTGTGTCTGAAACTGAGAAACTCTGAACAGCAAGATTTAATTACGACACCGACTGAATGAAACTACGTCTCTAGTATAGATGTAAGATCAAGCTATTGTGAATGTAACGCGACGTCATGTAGGATCAACCCTACACACTAGGCTGCGTTCGCACCGACAGGTGGCTTGCTTAGCGCCTAGATAATGTATCGAAGTAAAAGAAACGTTCACGGATGTTGCAACCGGCCGCACTGCGCCCTTGGCGCCTAGCTAAGCTAGTCGCCTACTAAATAAAATCTAGGCGTTAGGCGCTAAGCAAGTCACCTGTCGGTGCGTACGCGGCCTTAGGGATGTCGTAAACGGCGTAACGACATTCAAACATGTAAAACCTTCGTGGACCAGAAAAATTATAAGTAGGTAGTACTACTTCTTACCTACTTACTTAACTATTTCTTTTCCCTTTTGTAGGTGCATATTTTACCTCAAATTCATTACCTCTATTTCTTTATTTTTATTTATTTGGACAACCCACCCTTACATGCTAAGAAGTACATTATATTACATGGAAGTTTTTCTTATAAAGATTGGGCGAACTAATAATAATCTCATTCATTTATTTCATTTATTCCTCCATTATTTACTTTAACAAGAAAGTAATAAAGCTATAGACTGTTGTTTGGTTTACATGCCGGATTTTTTTCGCCGTTTATTATTAGTGTATTAGTTTGAGTTTTCAGCGCTTGAATTTGACGAAATAGATAGTGAGCCCAGTTTCCTAAAATTCAGATTTGAAAAAAAAACTATCATACAAAAGTGAGAATTTGTTACCTAAACTTTTCTCGTATTCCTTTCCTTCGTATCATCACACTCTTTCTGTTAATTACATTACAATGATTTTTGCCGTTTCGAAAGAAAAAGAAAAAGTTAGACTATTAACAAGAAAAAAATGGCTTTGGCGGAAAACGAAGCTTAGGTTAGTAGTAGAGACCGTTTTTTCCCCAGTCTAGTATGTTTTCAAGTATAAAATGTTAAATTACATAAATAATATAACATAGTTTCAATCATGTTAGTTGCCAGGAGGCTTCCTATAATGTTTTCTTTAGGTGCTTTTTATAAATTTTTTATCACACCTAATTAATATACAGTGACTTTGGTCTTAAACTAGCGATACTTTAAAGATGTGAAATACACCTAATTTTATCGACAAAAACACTCACATGTTGGGGTTTAACCCCACTCCTGTTGGAATGGCCGCTACTTTAAATTTGACTTTTTATTGTAGATGACCCTGGCGAAAAATATTAGTTTGTCCGGATTTAGAAATCCTACAGTTATGACAAAAATACAGTTCAATAGCTAATAATACCACCTATCAATTTAAAAAAAAATGTGTAAACTTTCAACTTAAATACGTCATAAAAAATTATAAGTATAATTTATCTTAACACTTTTCAAAGCTCTTTGCTGTTCTTGCACTTGTTCGTCCAATACATTGATATAAACAAAATTACAAGCATTTACATAGAGAATTCAAAATGATTGACATTACGACGCACTATTCTAACCAAAACACATTTTATGAATATAAACATGTCTTATGTATTTTTTTTAATAATAAAAATGAAAAACGCCTACCCAACGCTTCACTAATCACAGTGTTAAAATATTACTATTTTTTTGGTACACCTAAAGGTTTTTATTCCTCGTAAAATAAAATTAATATTGTGATTTTCTTCGATTGAATGTTTGCTTATGAAACTGAAAGAATCTCCATTTCCGTTAAAGACATGTAGGTAATTGATACCGTCTCGTCGGATGTAAATATCCGGTGTTGAATTTGTTTTCGACTTTTCTTTATGCAGTAATGATAATTGTAATATAAAATCATAATAGCGTTGTTGACTCTGACTCAGTGTTCGCAAAAACATTTTGTTTGAGCAAGATTTAGTTTGTTACACGTTTATCTCGGCAGAAGTCATTATCTAATGTTATCTTTCATAATTACTAGACCGGGTATAAAAGGATGTATTTAAAGAATTTGTGACTATTCTAACGAACGATCTCGTATGTCACGCAAGTTATAACTACGTGAATAACGAACGAATTTCGCAGTAAATGATAAAGTAAAGCAAAAAACAAAATGAAGATTACTTATTTACTTCTTATTGTGAGTTCTTACTATTAGTGTGTATTTTTAACCCCCAAAGCAAAAAGGGGGATGATATAAGTTTGAATTAAGTGAATCAAATGTGTCGTGATATTTAGTGAATACACTGATGATATTGTTGATTGCACAATTCTTTTTGAGTTTATTTTTTTCAAAAGTACTATTAAAACAATAAAATAAATATTCATGAATATTTCCATTTCTTTTGGTTTTATAGATTTTCCCTTAGTTATTGATTGTGTTTGAATTGATTTTTATATTGTGTTTTTTTAAACTATTATTTTTTTGTTGCAGGTGAGCTTTTGCTTGGTGAGCGCGAAATATTTGCCCAATGAAGGAGGTTCGAGGAGAGCATTGTTGTGGCATTCCGATACATCCGAATCTAGTGAGTCTGAAAATACCGTTGAGCAAAATGATGACGATAGTGATGACTCTTCGGAACGAAAAATAAGAGAGGAAGTGGAAAAACATCAAAGAAAAGAAACAGAGAGACAAGAAAAATTAAGGCATAAGGAAGAGGAGAGAAAACTTAAGCATCAGGAAGAGGAGAAAAAATTATCTGAAAAATTACACAAAGAAGAAGAAAAGAGAGAGAAAGAAAAACGAAATCTAGAAGAGAAGTTCATTGAACATCAACGTAAAGAACAAGAAAAACGTGAAAAGGAAGAACGTAAGCAACAAGAAAGAATAGAAAAAGAAAGGTTAAAACAGCAAGAAAGGGAGCGCAAACAACAGGAGAAAGAAAGAAAAGAACTTGAAAAACTTCACAAAGAAGCTCAAGAAAACAAGGAAGCCATTTCCTTAGAATCAGTAGAAGATAATAATTCTTTAGATTTAGAAGATATTTGGAAGAGCTATGTATATGAGAAATATGGCTTAAATATCAATAGTACTAATATAGAAAAGAGGGTGGCTTTGAATAAATATTTCCAGGAAGAACTTGGTCTCAATGCAAATAGTACAAAGAGTGAATATAGACAAGCTGTTATAACATTAATAGAATCGAAATTACAAAGTGACGCTGCTTCTCAAGATGCTCTAAGAAAGCACATTTTGAGTCACGTGAATGCTGTTGGTATTCAGCAGCTACAGGCGGAGTTAGAAAGAAAACTTGAAAAAATTAACAATAAAACAACTCTATTAAATAATGTTAATTTAACGTGGGTGCCAGAATCACAACAGAATCTGCAAGAAAAGAAAACTTTAATACAAGCTGTATCTCAATTTCTATCAAGTCTCTTACCAAACTGGATGACTGGTGGATCTGAAACAACAAACGTTGACTTAGTAAATGGTAGTGCAAATATTGCAAGTGGTGCAGATGCTGCCACTGGTTCTTCAGAGGGTGTGAATACTGATAATGTGCATGGAACTGTCGCTAATGGAAATCCCACTGGTAGTGTTTCTGCTGCTGCTGGCAGTGATGTCCCGTCAAACACTGCAACCAATAGTCAATCAAATGTGCCTGGTAGTGAAATTGCTGCAGCTGGCTCGGCTACTGATAATGCCGGAGCGTCAAACTCAGTTCCTAATAATCAATCCACCGAAACTGGTTCTGATTCTACTGCCAATGCCTCTCCTGGAGTAACGGGATTCGACACAACTGGTAATGGACAATCTAATGTGGCCGGTACTGAATCTAGACCTGCTACTAATGATGCTGATTCCAACTCAGCCTCTGAAAATAATCCTGCATCCAATACTGCACCCGAGTCAACTGCTAATAACGAAGCTGCCTCTGGAACCGTTGCTGTTAATACAGCTGAATCAAATGCGATTGAAGATAGTCAAGCATCTGAGTCAGGTCCCAGCTCTGCTTCAGGTGCTGCTTCTGGATCTTCGGTGAACAACGGAGGAGAAATAAGCTCAGTTCAACCCAACGTAGCAGGTACAGGAGCTTCCTCAGAAACATCAACTGGCAATGGAGCGACATCGAGTGCTGCTGCCAATGAACAAGCGGCAGGAACTGGAACTGACAATGCTGGCATTGCATCGAACTCAGTCAGCAGCAGTGGCTCTCCAGCTTCTGGATCCATAGAAACAGCTGATTCAAATTCTCCTGCACAAGCCGCGCCGGTTGTCGACCCCGCACAATCTGAAACTGTCCCGGCTGCACCCGAAACTATTGTAGATCCTGCTCAACCAGAGGCTGCCCCAGCTCAGCCCGCCCTAGTCGTCGAGCCCACACAGCCTGAAAGTGCTCCGGGTGCATCTGCAACTATTGTAGATCCCGTTCAACCAGAGGCTGCCCCAGCTCAGCCCGCCGTAGTCGTCGAGCCCACACAGCCTGAAAATGCACCGGCTGCATCTGAGACAGTTAAAGATTCCGCTCAACCAGAGAATATCCCAGCTCAACCCTCCGCACAACCAGAAGCTACACCGGCCGCTCCAGCCGTACCAGAGGCTATTGTTGAGCCCGCTCAATCAGGAACTGCCCCAGCAGAGACCGTGGTTGTTGTTGAACCCATACAGCCTGAAGCTGCACCGGTTGCACCAGAAGCAGTCGTAGAGCCCACTCAACCAGAGACTGCACCCGCAGAGACCGTGGTTGTTGTTGAGCCCGTACAGCCAGAAGCAGCACCAGCCGCAGCAGCTGCACCAGAGGCAGTTGTAGAGCCCAGTCAACCAGAGACTGCACCCGCAGAGACCGTGGTTATTGTTGAGCCTGCACAGCCAGAAGCTGTACCCGCAGAGAGCGTGGTTGTTGTTGACCCCGCACGGCCAGAAGCTGCACCGGCCGCACCAGCTGCACCAGAGGTAGTCGTAGAGCCCGTTCAACCAGAGACTGCACCCGCAGAGACCGTGGTTGTTATTGAGCCCGCACAGCCAGAAGCTGCACCCGTAGAAACCGTGGTTGTTGTTGAGCCCACACAGCCTGAAGCTGCACCAGCCGCACCAGCTGCACCAGAGGTAGTCGTCGAGCCCGCTCAACCAGCGACTGCACCCGCAGAGACCGTGGTTGTTATTGAGCCCACACAGCCAGAAGCTGCACCTGCAGAAACTGTGGTTGTAGTTGAGCCCGCACAGCCAGAAGCTGCACCAGCCGCACCAGAGGTAGTCGTAAAGCCCGCTCAACCTGAGACTACACCCGCAGAGACCGTGGTTGTTGTTGAGCCCGCACAGTCAGTAGCTGCACCTGCAGAGACTGTGGTTGTTGTTGAGCCCGCACAACCAGAAGCTGCACCAGCCGCACCAGAGGTAGTCGTAGAGCCCGCTCAACCAGAGACTGCACCCGCAGAGACCGTGGTTGTTGTTGAGCCCGCACAGCCAGAAGCTGCACCCGGAGAGACCGTTGTTGTTGTTGAGCCCGCACAGCCTGAAGCTGCACCCGCAGAGACCGTGGTTGTTGTTGAGCCCACACAGCCTGAAGCTGCACCAGCCGCACCAGCTGCACCAGAGGTAGTCGTCAAGCCCGCTCAACCAGAGACTGCACCCGCAGAGACCGTGGTTGTTGTTGAGCCCGCACAGCCTGAAGCTGCACCCGCAGAGACCGTAGTTGTTGTTGAGCCCACTCAGCCTGAAGCTGCACCAGTCGCATCAGACGCATCAGAGGTAGTAGTCGAGCCCGCTCAACCAGGGACTGCACCCGCAGAAACCGTGGTTGTTGTTGAGCCCGCACAGCCAGAAGCTGCACCTGCAGAGACTGTAGTTGATATTGAGCCCGCACAGCCAGAAGCTGCCCCAGCTGCACCAGAGGTAGTCGTCGAGCCCGCTCATCCAGACACTGCACCCGCAGAGACCGTGGTTGTTGTTGAGCCCGCACAGCCAGAAGCTGCACCTGCAGAGACTGTGGTTGTTGTTGAGCCCGCACAACCAGAAGCTGCACCAGCCGCACCAGAGGTAGTCGTAGATCCCGCTCAACCAGAGACGGCACCCGCAGAGACCGTGGTTGTTGTTGAGCCCGCACAGCCAGAAGCTGCAGCGGCCACACCAGCTGCACCAGAGGTAGTCGTGGAGCCCGCTCAACCAGAGACTGCACCCGCAGAGAACGTAGTTGTTGTTGAACCCGCACAACCAGAAGCTGCACCGGCTCCACCAGCTGCACCAGAGGCAGTTGTAGAGCCCACTCAACCAGAGACTGCCCCTGCAGAGATCGTAGTGGTTGTTGAGCTAGCACAGCCAGAGGTTGCACCAGCCGCACCAGAGGCAGTTGTAGAGCCCGCTCAACCGGAGACTGAACCCGCAGAGACCGTGGTTATCGTTGAGCCCGCACAGCCAGAAACTGCACCAGCTGCACCAGAGGCAGTCGTAGAGCCTGCCCAACCAGAGATTGCACCTGCAGAGACCATAGTTATTGTTGAGCCTACACGGCCAGAAGCTGCACCAGCCGCACCAGTTGCACCAGAGGCAGTTGTAGAGCCCACTCAACCAGAGACTGCACCCGCAGAGACTGTGGTTGATGTTGAGCCTGCACAGCCAGAAGCTGCACCGGCCGCACAAGAGGCTGTCGTAGCACCTGCAGAGACAGTGGTTATTGTAGAACCCGCACAGCCAGAAGCTGCACCGGCCGCACCAGAGGAAGTCGTAGCACCTGCAGAGACCGTGGTTGTTGTTGAGCCCGTACCAGCACCGGCCGCACCTGAAGCGGTGGTAGCTCAACCAGAAAATGTAGCTGAAAATGGGGCTGTTCCCGTTGATGCCAATGAAGCTGTTGCAACTGCTAATGTTGCAGATGATGCTCAAGCAGAGCCTGCAGCTCTTCCAGGGACACCCGTAGTGGTTCCCGCTGAAGCCCCTGTCGAACCTGGTGCATCAGTTGTAGAAGTAACCACCCAGTAATATATTATTTAAAAAATATGATTATTTAATGTAAATAAATTTTAGACAATAAATCAGAGCAATGTATAAGCTGTATTTTTATTATTTAAACTAGACCCTACGATTTATATGACTATCAATTTTAGCTTGTCAATTTTACAATATTGAAAACTAGAGCCATCTATTTAATTAGTAGTTAATAGCTAAGTAGCTAAATACTAAAACTAAAACAATTTCACCGAGTGCTTTTTTATTATCATCCGATCATGCAGTCAGACAAATTTGACTAAACAACTTTATTAGAAGTTAGACGCGGTAGTAGTGAAACTAGCGCCGCCACTACATTTATTTGTATTACTCGTAAACCAAGTCAATATTTAAAAAAAGCTCATGTAATAATCTCTTAAATTGTCTCTAATATTTTTAACCGACTTCAGCAAAAGGAGGAGGTTCTCAATTCGATTGTATGTTTTTTTTTTTTTTATCGTTGTTCGCGCGTATCTTCGGCATTTATGGACCGATTTAGATGATTCTTTTTTTGTTCGATTGAGTTTTCTTGCGAGATGGTCCCATTTAATTTTTTTTCAAATCGGTTCAGTAGTTTACAAGTAATCCTGAAAATACTATGATATTAAATCAACTAACTTGACAATTTTGTTATTTATGAACCGAATTAGATGATTTTTTTTGTTGGGGAAGGGATACCTTTGTGTAGTCTTTTTAACCGACTTCAAAAAAAGGAGGTATTCAGTTTGTATGTATGTATGTTTCTCCGCGATTATCTCACGTTTGGCTGAGCCGATTTTTCTACCTAAATAATATACCTACACTACCTAATACACAAGATACTTACACTAAAAATAAAAAAATAAAAAAATTGTTTAAGAAACAAAAAAACCGACTTCAAAAAACCTGCCTCTAAAAAGCAAGAAATAATATACAAATCATTATCATTGTTATAATAAAACACGTCAATTGAAGTCGGGTGGGGCTTTTAGAATAAAAAAAGGAAGATGTACTCCATTCCAGCCCCACCCGACTTTAATAGACGTGTTTTATTATAACAATGATAATGATTTGTATATTATTTCTTGCTTTTTAGAGGCAGGTTTTTTGAAGTCGGTTTTTTTGTTTCTTAATTGAATAACTCTTCAACAGATATCATTCATTCTGTAAGTTTTAAAATCCATTATTGCCAAAAGTGGCCACTGAGCTAAATGGATTTTAAAACTTACAGAAAGAATGAAAACTGTTGAAGAGTTATTCAAAAAATATTAGAGACTACTTAAGAGATTATTACATTTTTTAAATATTGACTTGGTTTACGAGTAATAAAAATAAATGCAGTGGCGGCGCTAGTTTCACTACCTACAGCGCCTAATCCGAAATGGCGCTTCCCCTCTTTGATCATCTATAATTCTATATCGAATTGCCAATGTTGCAGTTTCGATTGTTGCGCTTTTGGGTTATTCCTATTTGTTTCCAAACCAACCTAGTCTATAGCAAACAAAACAAAAAAAAATACATATCTCATTCGGTCAAGCCGTTTAATTGAGTTTTAGCAAGGCTAACGAATAGCAAATTATTTTTATTTATAAATAGAAGATTGCTTCGTTTAGTTGAACATTGTTATTACAATAAAATTGATATTCCTTTTCGCGTATTTTTGAATTAACTTTCTCTTTCTTCATTCAGATTTCGGATAGTTTTAGTATTTCCAGTGATTTTTAGGGTTCCGTACCAAAATGGTAAAAAGGAACCCTTATGGTGTGACTAAGTCCGTCTGTCTGTCCGTCTGTCTGTCACAGCTGGATATCTCGAGAACTACTAATGGTATCAACTTGAAATTTGGAATAGTTAAAGATGAACTTTGTCCAACTATTCTACAAATAAGAAAAAAAAAAAAAAAGTTTTTTTACAACAGGGACTGAAAAGGTCTTAAAAAATTTAAGTGGGGCGACTAGGGCATGTGGGGTGTCATATAAAAGAGCGCCGTTTGCACATTTTAAAACATTTTTTTTTAGGTCACATAGATTTCGACTTATGATGAAAAATGTAAAAAAAAATACCGTCCCCCCCCCTTTATCTCCGAAGTTTGCAAAGAGATAAATCTGAAATAATTCTATGTTATAGTAGTTTATGTAAAGATTACAGGAAAAATAAAACGATGTCTCAATATAACACACTTTTTTAGAAATTCAAAAAACAAATTAAAAATTATTTAGTTCCTCTACCAGTCAACAGATGGCCCTGACCTAAGAAAAAAATATTTAGTTCAACTATCGGTCAAAGAATGGCGCTGGCCTAAGAAAAAAATTAGTTCCACTATCGGCCAAGAGATGGTACTGACCTCATACTGCAATAATAATTTTATTATTCTACAGCTCTGCAGTGTATTTATTATGATACTTTTCTATGAATTCAAATTGTCGAAAATAAAATAATTATCAAAATAGAAATACACAACAATTTGGGGCGATCAGAGTAAACTCTTTGATGCTTTTACTTTGCTTGAAACTGATTTTTATTTTTATTATTTTGTTAGATATTTGATTTGTTCATAAATTAGTGTGATGGCAAATAAAACAGAGAAACTGAATATTTATATAGTTTATTTTTATTTACTAATGACTTTTCTAACAACTATTTACAAATGTTTGGTTTTAAGTAGGTATCTATTATATGGAATGCACAAGAGAGGTAATATTCTCGATTAATAGCTAAAAATTACAATTTAAGGTATAAAACTTAAAATATATTATATAATTTAAATAAAAATAACAATCTATCTTTTAATTTTGAAACAAATGCTTATTAAATAATGTACACTTTGTCATATCCAATATTTGTTTACCGCATTAGGTGGTGGATTAGGGTAGTGGTGCTGATTTAGGGAATCACTTATATTTGGGAAGGCGTAAGGATCGTTCATGTATTTGTACTCGCTAGAGAGACCAGCAAGGCTCATATTCAAAGAGTTTTGTGACGAGCTCCAGTTGGCAGTCGATGGATCGACAGGAACTTTGGAGTAATCTGTAGGAACTTTTGGGTATTCACTATTTGGTAACGCCTTGTTGTAATCTTCAGCGCTTGGTTTTACAAAACCGTCTTCTCGAGGCTGTATTACTTCTTCACTGGGCACTTTCTCGTCCCCTTCAGCTTCTTTTGGCATGTAATCAATAGGTTTATTGTACACATCGTTGCTTGGATAGCGAGGGTAGTCATTTCTAGGGACTGCTGCATCTAGGAGCTGGCTTGCAGTAGAGCCATTTGCAGACACTAAATGACTAAATGTGGTCCCAGATGTGCTTGGGAAAGCTGCGTTTTGGAACGCTTGGTTCAAATGTTGTGATTGCGCCATTAGCTGGTTGTAGTTGGCATATTTCTGGTGATGCCAGGCATCGGGATGTTGAGGATGTTGTGAGAGGGTAGGAATTTCTCCTGAAGGATAAGGACAAGGTAATTGGGGCATTGGTAATGCAGAATATCCAGCCAGACTAGGACTTGGGGCGGAGCCAGTATGTTTTCGAAGACGAGCGCGACGGTTCGAAAACCAAACCTGTAACAAAGAGAAATAACTGATGAGTAAAAACAATTTTTTAGTTAGTAGGCTGAATAAATTACACGTTGAGGAATATAATATCGGCTATCTTAGTGTATTGGAAACATCTTCAGCGTTTTATAATAAAGTAAAGTAGAAGAAGAGACAATCAAAGAAAAAATGTACAAGGCTTTTACTTAAATTGAGTACTCTCGAAAGTTCTTATTAGAATTTTTCTTTTCCATTTTATTTGCTCAACAAAATGGTTGTAGTATTGTTTCACAGTTACAATTGCGTTACAGTTGACTGAAATTCTATTTTGAGCCGAAAATTATTTTGTTAGTCCATATCCGGGCATTGTCAATTGGCACAGAGTATTTTTAGTAGGTATTTTATTTAATCGTGATAGTTTGATAGCATTTAAAATAGATAATTTAAGTTTGACAGCAGCAATACGCCATTTTATCGTGTTTAAAATAATAGAGGATAAAGTATGAAATTTTTTCTCACTCACAAGTCACAGAGGCTCTCATAATATCTTCTATGATGTAAAAGACGATTCGGTTACTTGTGATTATTTCGAATTATGATCATGACGGCCCACTATCAGCAATAAAAGTATTTCTGATTTTCTTTCTTGAACGTTAAAAAAAGTATCTTAAAATAGTTACTCCTTTTTTCGTTAGCAGAAATGACCACTTAATTCGTTGTAACTTAGCCGATACTTTTTTTCACTTAACACATGTGGTATTAGCATTAGTAAGCTGAGTGTTTAAATATTTCTGCATAAAAGTTTTAAAACGTTAAGGTTCATGGTTGTTAAAATAAATCAAGAAAATGTTAGTATGGAAACTGCGAAGCCTTTTAAGTTTTCCATACATGCCATTTCATACTTAACCCCTTATATTTTAAACTTATACGTATAGCGGAAATATAGATTGACAAATAGTCCTTTAATCCTTATTCAATATTAGATTATCATGAATTTAGATGATTGAATATAAAGATCGTTTTTGACAGCTTTATTGATTGCGTAATCAAGGCGGTCAAATGAGTCAGAAAGTAAAGGAGAGTATTTCAATTAAATAAATTGTCATTATTACCTGTATTCTAGCCTCTGTGAGTCCAGTTTGAAGCGCGAGCTCCTCTCTGGTGTACACATCAGGATACTGCGTCCTGTGAAAGGCCCGCTCCAAGGCATCCAGTTGTTCCCCCGTGAACGTAGTCCGGGATCTTCGTTGCTTCCTCTTCAGGGTCAATCCTGGTTCCGACTCTATGTCTGACGAATCTGATCCTCGACCTGTGAACAAAAAATAACTTTACAATCTCTTGCTGTCGCTATTGCTAGAATTATTTTAAAAGGAAAGACAGCAAAAAAAGCTTTTAGATTTATGAAGGGAGTGAAGGGACTACGGTCACAAAATTCTTGTAATAAGTGTGATGATAATTATACCTAAGGTTTTTTCCTAAAGTACTTTAGGAGTCCTAAATGTAATTTAATGGGAATGTAGAAATTTGGGATCATACTCCATACGGCTATGAATTGATTGTTTATCTACCTACCATAAAGCCCCGACCTGGCCCCCATTTACTATTGTTTGTTTCCAATTTTGAAAAAGGAGTAAAGGGGAAAAAATTAGGGTAAAGGATGAGGTGAATGAGTACAATTTCGGCTCATTTTTCGCAACAAAATAAGTTTTTTTTAGTTTACTAAAATTAATTCCAAGACCTAAAAATGCATTGAAATCACAGAGCATTATATTAATAAGTAAAAATAGTTTCAATAATTTAATTAATTTCTAAAACTTCATTTCGCGGACTTTTGGACCTCCCCTTGTAGGTAACATAAGAAGCAAAAAGGAAACAATAATGAGTTTAAGCTTTTGTTTCACACCAAACAAAGGAACGTACGAACTAGAATCTGGCCTAGACCTAATTAATATCTAAGAAACTAATCTAAAAAGGTATTCACAATGGGAGGTTATAATTTATTTGACATTATATTGCCGCAATTTGTCTTCATCTGTTTTTTTGAGACACGCGTTATTTATTAACCGAGTGTTTTTTGTAAAAACCCACATCATGTTTTAATTCGGGCAAATCAAGGGTCGTCAGGCGCGGCGCGGGTCGGACCATCTCATTTATAAGCCAGTAGCGGTATCCTACGGAAACAGATTAAAAAACTACCTTAACAATGGCCAGCTTTAGCCTTAAAACTGATTTTAAAAAATGCGGCTTATATTAATAGCCTTTTGAAAGAAGTCAAAATTGAATGAGTTGAAAAAATAGAGGCTCAACGGAACACCCAGTGAGGCGTCGGGCCCGACAAAGAAGGCGGCTCCTTTGCAGTTCGGGTGACACTTTGGCACCATTCAATATTTTGGTGTCGCGATCGGGATTTATGACATGAAAGCGAACGCGCGGTTTTAATCCAGTTGATTGAATTCAGAGTACAAATAAAATTAAAAGTACACACATATGCAGCGAGTTGGTACGTGTAAGTTGATCTGATTAAATTCCTTAATTAATGCTTAGGTGGATGGTGGATATCAACTTTTATTTGTTGTTCACGTTCATCAAAACTTATAATGCTTCTAATTTTAAAAAATTCGTGTTACTAAAGTTAAAAAGTAATTAGTGATCCTCTTTGATTGAGTCTCAGAAATGAATGTGTAGTAATATCATACTATTATATATTCTGTGGTAATATACTTACTAGTTTCTTTTAAGTAATATATATTTTTTTCTTGATGTCAATTTTTTTTTGTGATATATGTTTATTTGCAATCAGCTGTACTAATGCTATAAGCAAATGTGTTGACTATGGCGATTTCTTGTGTAGAGTGTGTCCTCAAGTGTGGGCATCTACTCATTGGTCACTCTGGAAATATATTACAGAGACAGAATGTCATTCCGTTTTTTTCGCTTTTCATAGCTTCGTCAGCTTAGTGGCAAATGGCAACACATTTTTGCAAGTATATTAATCATGTCATCGTATCCTAAAAGTCAATAGTAAGTTGACGGAAACCGACTATTAGCTGTCGCGGCGGGCGTAGGAAGGGCCGTAAAAAGCTCGAAGCAACATATCCGACCACAAAGGCTGCGACACCGAATAAAAAACAACGTATTGTAATAAAATGATTTACATTGCTCAAATTCTCCGGCCGCAAGCCAGACAAGGACAGATTTATTTGGCCTTTTTTGTTCCCTGATCTTAACGTATGAGACTAAATGACTCGCGGAGGCCTGCAAACAAAACCAGACTTTAGAATCGAATCATAAAGTTCCATTTAAGATAAGTTGGGAGTCAAGAGAAAAATATTTTATGTTCTTAGAAAGGAGAGAGGCTTATGTTGAAGTTGCGAGTGTGAGTGGTGAGGCGAAACTTTTGCCGATTGCCGAAATGTGACCCCGTGAAGAGCCGGGCCGAGGCGAGTCATAATTTGGAAGTTGTAAGAGCGGCGGCGTTTTAACACCTTCATAATCTGAGCTCATTAAAAGGCGCGCCGCCTTTGTTTCAGCGGGTTGTTCCGATGTTAACAGATGGCCAGCCACCAGCGACTTGTGGGCGTTTGCACATTATTATTTGCCGTAAATGCCATTTGAAATATGTTTAGTTTGTAATATGAAAGTGTGTGTGATATTCTTTACACGGAGGCTTAAAATATGGACCCACCGATTTTTCGAATTGTTTTAGAACCATGATCGGATTAAAAATAAATAAAATGTCTGTTTGCTTTCAAATTTTTAAAGACAAGCAATGTCTCGCCATTTTTACTAGTAAAAACAATTGAAGTTTATTGCTTACTTAAATATAAATGGGTAGTATTTAATCAGGTAAAAATAATTTCCCATTTTGGGTATCAAAAATAGAATATAGCGTACTGAAATACTAAGTGGGCGACGGACTGAGAGATACTACAAATGTTAAAAATGGGTGACTTTAAAATGCAAATTGAGTAACTAGTAATTCAGAACGGGCGGGCGACAAAATTACTATTTGGGCGTCAACCTTATAGCACACAAAACATTTAAAATTTGCCATATATTTTATTTAAAAAGGTGACTATTATTCTAATTGATGTGACAAGAATACCATGTTGGGCAGCTTAAATCAGTTATATGTATGTACCTACTTGGTATAATAGTTGCCTCGGTATTTTTGTCCCTCATTTAGAATTTGCACTGCAAACCTAAATTATTTGTCTCCCACATGTAGTCGTCCGTTTTACATAAGTATTTATTGTAATCCACAGTTAGTCGCCCGTTTATTTAGTTATTTTGACGCCCAAAAAATAAACCGCAGCCAAGGTTTAATAATGTACCTATCCCATGAACAGTCGCCTTTAATTATTTCCAGTCACCCAATTAATTAATTCCCAATATAAATAAATCCGTTGAATCTGGTTAAATCTTATTGAAATAAGATACCTTTGACTTATACTAGCGCGGTTTTATTGTATTTTTAGTGCCCTTTAATTTATCGATAGATTTTTTATTTTCCCGGCATTTTGGCACCGTGCAGTTGCCGTGGTCACGGAGGACAAGTATTAGTTAAATAAAAGTGTTTTATTTCTACATTTAGTACGCGAGAAAATTTAAAATTGTTTTAAAAAAACAAAAAACCGACTTCAAAAAACCTACCTCTAAAAAGCAAGAAATAATATTCGTAATAATAAAAATACGTCTATTGAAGTCGGGTGGAGCTGGAGTACAAATTCCTTTTTTTTTATTCTAAAAGCCCCACCCGACTTCAATAGACGTATTTTTATTATTACGAATATTATTTCTTGCTTTTTAGAGGTAGGTTTTTTGAAGTCGCTTTTTTGGTTTTTTTTTTAAACAATTTTTTATTTTTAGTGTAGGTACCTTGTAGGTAAGGTATATTATATATGTAGAAAAATCGGCTCAGCCAAACGTAAGATAATCGCGGGGAAACATACTTAAATACGGGTCAAACTGAGAACCTCCTTTTTAAGTCGGTTTAAAACTACACTTAAGATATCCCTCTTCCAACAAAAAAAATATTATCTTATTCAGTTCATAAACAAAGAAGTAATACGACCAAACATCGAGGTAATTCACACAAAATCATACGATTTTCGTGCTTTTTTCAAAATTACTTGAAAAGTACTGAACCGTATTCCAAATTGGGACCAACTTGGGAGTGTACCTAATGTTATAACGTTTGAATCATTTCAATCGGTCCAGCCGTCTTCGAGTAATCGGTGGACATACACAAAAAAAAAATACAGACGAACATAGAACCTCCTCCTTTTTTGGAAGTCGGTTAAAAAGTTAAACTCCTTTAGAAATTTTCGCGACGCCAGCCAAATACTGCGAGTTAATGTGATAAATTGTTATGATTCATTTCTTAAATCACAAGCACCCCGTTATGTCTGTTTGGGACGTTTTGGGAATCATATATCAACTCGTCCCACGCCGGCATTGAAATTAATTACTTATGCGAATTAAAGGTCATAGTTTTTGTGATTGGGAGTTAAAAATAATTTCTATTAGTAAGGTATTTAGATTTGGAAGTTTTAAATTCACTCAAAAATTAATTACTTACCGTAATAAAGGAAAGCTATCATAATGGCTTAGAAAATTAGGTAAGTAAGTGCCTTTTTTGAAGAAAATATTTGTGCAAATTTTTGTTTGTAAGTCTAAGTATATTTGTGTTTGTCTTTTAAAAATACTAGGTATTTGTATAAATGGAATAAGTTGAAACAATTTAATTATAATTTTATTTAAAAAAGTTATGTAAAATAATATTGTTTAACGTAGATTTTATAAAAAGAAATACGTGAAACAAAAAATCCAATGTAAATCGAGCTTGTAAAACTCTTTCAAATCATAGGACCAAATTTAAACTTTACAAAGAAATCAAGACGGAAATGAAAACTCCTATAAAACTTATTAAGGTTATTTGAAAAAAAAAGAAAGAGGAGTTATGAAAATTGTCGAACTCCTTGAAACACTTAGATGGCTGCGGTCACTTCCGGGTGTTCCGACTTGGGAGGGCCATTGCGTAGACGAAATGTCGCCACGAGGAAATGAATGCCCTCCGAATAGTCGAGATGCGTGAACTAAAGGAGGGCTTACATGGTTTCTTGAGAAAAAAATAAATTGATTGTTACCGTTTTTAGATTGCTAATAATGTTTATTGTAACTTAAGTCTAATATATTAGTTGTATTGATAACTTTCCGTGTTATAACACAAGATTTTTAAACACTGTTTAACTAAACACCTGTTTAAATGTGATGCTGTCTCTTTCAAACAATATTGTCAAAAAGGTGACAGCATCACATTTAAACATGTGTTTAGTTAAACAGTGTTTAAAAATCTTTTGTTATAACACGGAAAGTTTTCAATACAACTAATATATTAGACTTAGAAGTTTAAAAATAAGAAGAAAAATCAATCAAGTTTTTGCTACGAGTATCATTCGAGTGAAAAAGCACATAAAATATAGGTACTTTACTATTGGATTAATTGTGATAGCAGTAACAGGTTTTTTATAAAAACCTCCCCAAGCCCAGTGTCTCATTACTAATTTTAGGCTCATTCCCAATAGAAAGCGGCAATGAATGAAAAAAGAAAACTTTTCAAACATTTCCATTAAAATCGAGTGCTATGGTAATATTACAAAGAACAAAAAACGTAAACGCACCTTCATGTAAAACATATCTAAGTATATTGCATATAGTGATTGTGCAGCGCGTCAGGTAATAGCCCCCATTACATCGTTCTAACGACACATGTTATTAAACAAATGTGAGATTTTATCGCATGCGACTTTGTTCTCGTGTGTGAAAGTGTGTGATGATGGAGTCCCGCAAATTATGCCGTCATGATGTTTTTCTGCTGACGACTCGTTAGACTATGAAACATGGATAATGGGGATAGATAGATAGATTTTATATCACAGTCGAATGTCGACAGTGTACGTCTGCCCTCCTAATGACGACCGACACACGATAAATATCGCGAGTTAAAGAGTTTTATCGACACTCAACTGTCAAAATCGATTGTCTTTTGACAGTCAAAAGTGATAAATCGCTATATCATAATTATGGTGTTTCGGTGGTCATTTAAGCAGACTGAAGTTAAAGTAAAAAAAAATGAAAATTAGCACTTTTATGAAAAGTGTTACTGATTCTATAAATTTGCTGTAAAAATATAGATAATCAGAATCAGAATCATAATCTTTAATAATTTCGATTTTAGATTTTAGAAATAATTTATATCATAATAATTTATCAATTAAGTAATTAAGTAAATTAAGTAATAATAATTTATTTAAACTAATAGGGATGTTGACTAATGAATAAAATAACGAAATACTAATAAAAATCGTAAACATATTAAACTTTTAGAGTAGCTTGTATACCACTTGGTCTTATATATTGCATATTATTTGTTTTATGACCCTTCAAAGTTGGGTGGACAAGTCCATTTAAAAAGTATAAAATTTATTAAAATAAATGATACCTTTAATTAGTCCGTAAAATGTATAGCAAATTTGTAGAAAAAACCATTTTGATAAACACAATATTTAATATAGCTGCTGAACAAATTTCTTATGCGTTGCATACAAACTTGCAAGGCGTGACGTCATAACTTGCAAGCCATTAGTATGGAGCGTTTTTGATGGAGTCCATTTGTGTGCATTTCACACTGTAATATCTCGGGCAGTTTTCATGCTAGCGAATTAATTCTTTTACCAATGTTTCTTTTTTTGAGAGGTAATTTATGTAACATAAAATAAAAAAAATAGTCAACATCCCTATTCAGTTAAATTTAAATATGGATTCAAATTTCGATACGAATGGGTAAAGCTTTTATTTAAACCAAGTAAACGGCATGGTAACCGTAAAAACGAGTCTCAGTAAGTTGAATAAAATTAAATATAGAAGAGTCTTATCGAGTTACGTTGTTTAAAAACCCATTAAAAGTTTGTACAAGTTTTCACAATAAATAACTGATATTAAAATGAACGTGAATAAAAAAGGAAAATGGAAGGAAATATTTTTTACATTATATTTTTCGAGTTGGTATATTATTTATCATAACCGTGGATAATTCTATTATTAATCTATGAAGAGAAAAAACTTTCCACAGAGAGGAGAAATTAAAGACAGAGTTAACTATAAAGCCCGCCGGTAACGATCAATTGCAATGGGGTTGGTAAACTTTTCCAAAACTGTTGTGAATTATATATTTTCTGGTAGCTTTTGGCTTTGGAGTCAGGAATAACAAATTGCGGAATTATATAATGCTTCATTTTAATTTAAATAAAAATTTAAATTTTTCATTTACAGCATAGTACAATAAATCACTATTACGGCTGTATGCGTGGGTTATGCCTTTGCTCCAAAGACTTTCTATGTTGTTGCTCAAAACAAAAAAAAACAAAGGTATGATTACTCTTTGTCACTGTCTGTCAAATCTGTCTATCAGATTTTTAAATCAGTAAATGCAAAGGAACTTCGTGTTCAGCCGTATGTTTGATATTTTATCGCGATAAAAATATAAAAAAATATATTTAGTTAACAAGGTAAAATAAAAAAAACATAATATTATTTTCTTTATTCTTCAAACTTGTGCTATCAAAAAAAAATATAAAACAATTCTCTTCGAAAAAGTTTACCAACCCCATTGACAATTTTTCCGCAAATGACGCTCATTGACGGAAAAATTGATCGTTTACGCGAGCAAATGAAGCGATTGTCAATTTTTCGGGCTTAACGGATCCATGGAGCGTAGCTAACGATCCATCTTTTCTTACAACACAGTTAAATTAATATTTTGTCAAAAGTTAGTTTATTCGAGAAACTGAAAGTTGTGTAATACCGTAACTATGGTAACACTCATTTACTATGATTTAGTCACGCAATTTTATGTAATGCTTATATATAAGCTCTAATATAAGTGGTTGAAATTCTGGGTGCCTATCTTCATAATAATATATTGGTTAGTACTTTATTCAAAGTCAAAGAAAAAAATATTTTTAATTGTTGTATTGTATAATAAGTAAGAAAAAAAAGCACACAAAAGAAAGATGCTTTGTTTTTCCCTGATTTCTTGTTTAATGAATTGATAAGAAAGTCCCTGAAATAAATAAAAACCCCTGACTCTCGCTTGCATTCATAAATTAGTATACTCGTGCAAAGAGGAGGTATTGGATTTTATATCAACTATTTGATGTCCACATGAAGTGAGAGTAACTTGCACAACACAAGAAGGACACAAAAAAGACCGCCCTTCTTAACCCTAAAAAGCAAAATGGAGCATTCATTGCCAAACCGCCACAGGTACGCGGCAAATCGCAAAGGACAATTAGTCGTCAACAAGAATAGGCGACAATACAACAATGGTACAACAACCAAAACATGTTACGTGAATTGTTCGCAATTTCAGCACTATCGAGTCGCGCGACGGGCGACCGCGGCGACTTTGTCGGCCGACTTTGCGGCTGGACTTGAGCAAAAGCGGCACTTTATACGCGCCAATATTTCAAATAGCAACAATGACTCTGTAAGATTTGTGTGCGGAAATTGATTTTTTGAACTCACATTCTCACGAGGTTTGACAGGTTGGTTATTAACGCTGAATGACCGCTCGAAGGGACGGGAAGCGGCGCGGCGTTGGGCGGTTTGCGTATTCGCTTCGGAAGTGACTGTACAATATTTATGTAGATTTGCGAGGTTCATTAAAAAGAGTATCAAATGTGTGCGATTAAGGGTTGCCATAACTTTTGCGGACCAATACGCTATTTCAAAAGCAGGGGGAACGGGGGGTGCCTCCCCCCTCTGGCATGAAAAAGTCTTAAAGAGTTCACTAGGTTAAGTTAGGTTAGAACTGCGACCAAAAACACGCACGAGCCGAACGACTCTGTTCGAGACCGTGCTGGCCAAGGCGGAGCACCAGAAATGACGTTTTTGTAAAATCAATGTTATGAGAGTTTAATAACCAATCAGAGGCCGCATTCATAACTCAGTTGGTATTGGTGGACTCTTGCTTATGCGGCCCGGTATGATATTTAAAATTGTAATGACAAATCAATATAGATTCAATGGTCTCTACCGTCAACTTGGGGCCCAAGTCTGCTATTTTAACGTCGTCATCGTGTTGCAATTGTGTTTTGTTTTGGGTTAAAGAAAAGGTTAGGTGGCTAGTGGTACACTTGCTACTGGTCCCTGGGCTCAGTAGCAAGTAGACCAGTAGCAACCTAACCCTTAAGAAACAAGAACTATGTCAAAAAGCATTAAAATTAAAACACGATTATGACGTTAACAATAGCAGACTTGGGCCCCTGTTTCATTCGTCCGTCCATTAAGCCATCATCAACGAAAATATTCTTTCCACATGTGCAAATTTCGAAAAAACGGGATATATACGGGACATGTAGCAATACGGGACGCGATGGTCAAATACAGACAAGGACAGGGATGGCAACCCTAGATATGTAACATGCAATATTAATAAAACAGAGTTTTTGAAACGATGTTAATATTTGTGGTTTTAGGAAAGGTTAATGGTTTTAATTTGTGCTTCATTTACCTACCTACAAGTTTATTATAGGTTGAACATCTTTCTTTTATTTATTTTGGAAGCTTTTTAACTGCGTATGCGGAGGCGTTTTTCCTTATATTTCTATCGCATCTGTTTGTTGACTGAACTTTTTTAGTGTTCTATGGTTATTCAAATAATATAAATATGTACATACTGTGCTTCTATCGGGTCTATCGAATAAATAAAATCATTATTGAATTCCATTTGAAAAACTATAACACGTAATTTTCTGTAAATTCGCCTGAAAACTAGCAGCTAGGTAGTTTAGGAGTTAAATAACATCTTTACCTCTATAATAACAAGAGGAGGTTTGTAGTCGATCAAGACCGATAACCGTATTCTCTATTTTAGGTGACATCGTTTTACTTGACAATGAAACACCCATTTTTCAAGGTCTCAAGTTACGAGGTCGATTACGTCTACAAGAGTAACCGATAGATGATAGAACACGTTTTTTGAAAGACGGACGGGCTTACCCGAAACGTGAGTCACAGCCGTAGAGACGATCAAATTAACGATAGAGCTACAGCTTTTTAATATCACAATTTGATTTGATTTTACAGCTTATCCACTGGTGTTTTTAGCGACAAATTGAGTGGTGAAAGAAAAATATGAACTGCAGGCCTATCACATAAAAAGAATCGCGATAATCGGAGGCAATTCGTCGTTCAATTTACTTGATATTGAACCTTATTCGTGAGTTAATAGTGTCACGAACTGGGACGAACAACGTCCGCTCATCGTATTTTTACGTAGGCAATTAGGCCTGCTGATTTTTAAATTACATGAGCTTATTTCTACATAAGTACAGACAGCAAAGTTATATTAACAGTTTGAAAATAAATCGCTTGCAAGGATGGAACTAAAAGTTCGTCTAATTTACCTGCCTCCATTTGTTTTCATACAAAAGATATTTTTGTGACTTTTGGGTAAATGCAAGACAATACAGACTACTCAATCTAGAAATGAACCTTAAGGTGTTCAGCTCATAGCTTTGCTGACCGTACCTACCATACAAGTATCAAATACTTTCAGGAAAAATCAAGAAAAATCTTTTTTTCTTCCGATTACATAAATACCATATTTTATTTTTACAGACATATTTATTCCTTGGGTAAGCCAATAATGTTCAATATTACTTAAGCGACGGCGGAGGCAAATCGGGACAATATTTATTTTTCTGAATCATTTACAGAATTATTGAGGGTTCAAGAGTTTTCCTTCGAAAATCCAAACTACAAATTGAATGTTCGATTTGATAGAGGAATTTCATATGAAAAAGTCCTTTTAATATTTCACTATACAGGATGTACCAAAACTTTGCCACACGTAGGGAAAGTGCCTTCAATATTGAAGATAGGAAATTTTACTGAAAGATAAGAATGAAGTCTTCATTTTATTTTTAAAAATAATTGGAACTGCAATTTTTTTTTGAAGTTGCATACGATACCATACAAATACGTAATAGTTCAAATTTAAAAGTTAAATTTTAGGGTCTTCCCTTTGTTAATGATGCCTGTGTTATTTAAAAAATTCACAGATCTCGTGCTCTATACGATTTGAAAGGGCATTGAAAATGAATCTACCTATTATACATTGTTGAATTTATTGAATTTTATAAAAAATATATTCTTTTGTTTGAATTAGTACTTACAATACTTTGAAATCACAGCAAAGCCATGAACAATTTTAGATCTACTTTTCTTGTGATTTGTGTGTATGAAATTCATATAAAAATATTTCATTAACCAGGGTTACGTACGACAAGCGATTTTTCTTTGAATACATTTCAATTTTTTTTAAAAACAAAACTAAAATTATCTTTTAGTAAAATTTCATATCTTTAATATTTAAGGTTCCTTTGGTGTGGCAAGTTTTGGGATACCCTGTATATTATAATCACACTCAATTTAGTTCATATTACTACCAAGTATTTCGTTGAAGGTATTCGGATTTAAAGTAGTTTCAGTTAATATACTTTAAATAAACTTTCCAGTTACAGGAAGAACTATAAGTATACGTTTATTTTAATTTTCATCTCCTAAACATTATACTCTTGTGGGCACTTTGGTTTGCATTTAATTATCATTCACGTATAATTTCAAAGAAACATTGCACATACCCAGTACAGTTTCAATTAATGAAAGTATTTTGAGAACCAATCCAGGGAAATTTAAACGAAAATATACTTCTTAAAATTCAAAAGCCATTTTTACATGAGTCTTATCTCTGGTTGCGAAGCTGTAAAACGAGATGTCTAATAAAAGTTAGCAAAATCTCGTTTGTATGACGAGTACGAAAATTGTTTGCTAATAAGAACAAACCTTAATAAAAAAAATGCAATAATAAATTTACCTCCCAATATCCCGTCGATACTGTAATCTTTCTTCCCGTCGGGGTCTCTTGAACCCCCTCGCAGTAACCTTGATATTGATGAAATACTTGGTGGGTCCGTCACACCTTCCTGAAAACGTAAAGAAGGTTAAGGGTTAAATTAAATGTGCACTTAAAAGTATGACCTAACAAAATAATACCAGATGCAAAAAATTAACGAGGAAACGAGTATTTTTATTTATTGATTGATTTAAATGATCTATTTCAATGATTTAGGTTATCTACCTCCCTAAGCTTGACCTTCGCTTGGCACTTACAACTTTTTGTGGCTTCATCGATTGCTTAAAATAATCAAAGACCGCTCACGGATTTAGCGACAGCAAAAAGAACTCCTAATTTTATAACTCGCTTTTTTGTTAACTGTTACTCAATCCGATGGATTTTTATTCTGGTTGGAAGAACATGTTTCTATGAATTGTGAAATTTAGGTAAAAGCGAATTAGATAAGTAATTATACAACGTGTTACAAAATAACCCCTAATGCTGAATATGGTAGATAGGGACCATCAAACTGAACAACTTTTACTATAGAACCAACTCTGAAATCGCAGAAAAAATAGCTGTTTCATACATTTTGATATTTTCGTTATTAATTTTTCTATGAAACAACAGTTTTTTTTTATCGCGATTTCAGTATTGGTCCCATAGTAAAAGTTGTTCAGTTTGATGGTCCCTATCTACCACATTCGGCATCAGGGGTTATTTTGTAACACGTTGTATAATTCATGGTACTACAATAAAATATATCTTCCAGTTAAAATAAACATTATAATCAAATAAATAAACCAAAACGATTGAGAAGTGAAAACAATTAATAACCTTTTAATTGGTAGGTAACTACTTTATTTGCTTCTGTCACCTTGGCATACAATGAGCTTTCAGACCTACCGAACTACGGCGGCGTTAACAAGATTTTCAATTAATTTACACAACGTTACCTTAATTAGTTTTTCCCGGATTTCCCAGGAAAATATTCCCGGATTTTGTCGCTTGAGCTCTTCGATTCTCGACTCCACTTCTGGTGTTGCCACCCTCGGCTTCGAACCCCCGATCACACCGGGTCTAATGGACCCCGTTTCCTGTTTAAATACTGCCATTATTTAAAGTCAGATGAGCAATGATTATTTTCTTCAAACAAATGATACAGTTTGTCTGAATTGAATATAAATTAGGCTCTTAACATTCATTTTGGTTATTTATTGTACTATATTGCTATACTAGGAGTATATATTTTAACTGTTATGTAAAAGTTGGTACAAGGAAATGTAATTCTAATCTAATTTATTTTAACATACAAAACAGAAGTGATGTGTATTTATTTATAAAACAAAGTAATTTAAATGCTATCTGGAATCAGAGAAACAATTTAAACTGTATAATAAAAAGTAAGTTCAGTGATTTCATAGAATACATTAATAATAGTGTGTAATTTTAAGACCGAGTTAAAACATTTCAATAAAATCTGTAAAATGTGAATATTGTTTTTATTCTTAAAATTTTACGAGGGTTTTTACTTAGGAAATGCCACCCTCATACCCAGGAGTAAAAATTAATCACGCTTAAGTTAACATTCGAATCATTAAAATCTTGTGATTTCAGTTAGGATTATTTAATATTTCCAGGGTCATTAAAGTTTGTAACATAAAAGGTATTTGTGAAATACGACATAAATGATTCATAAAAGGTAAATATGAAATACTTTTGGTATTAAATAATAATTTCCTTGAACTTTGGGATCAACTGTATGAGTTGATTGAAGGTTAAACTATAATTGTGTTTGAAGGGGAATAGGGCCTGACCTGACCTTTCAATCATCTCGCAATACTTGTATCTTCAAATTCAAATTATATTCTCTGCCTATCTAATATCTATATATACAAAAAATCTTACGGGTTAAGTCACAAAAAAATTTAATTAAGATTATTATTCCTTAAAATATTCCAGAAATTATTTTGTGCTCTAAAAATGTTCCACTCATAATAAAAATAATCATAATTTGGACTATATTTGGGCATGAACGGTAAGGTTACCGTTCCCTTATTATCAACATCCTATAAAATCTCAATCCGTATCGAATTTTACGGTTCATTTAAGTACCTCATTTTTGAGTTTTGAAAAACCACGAAATACGTGTTTGCATATTATTTGTTTTTAGAAGTACACAAGTTACGAAATTTCAAGTCGGAATGTAAATTTTTTATCCATACAAACTTGGAACCCCCATTTTTTTAGGGTTGAAATTTCCAAAAATCCTTTCTTAGTGGATGCCTAAAGTATCTATGTACAAAATTTCAAGCCTCATGTCATGCGGTTTGGGCTAGGAGTTGATGACGTCAGTCACCCTTCATTGTTATTTAGGAGAAGATAAGAAAGGACTGTGCTTCAGCAGTGGAGACATTAAAAATGGCTGATACATGTGCAAAGTTTTAGTCATGAAAAACTTAATACTTGTGAGACTGTTTTATTTCTTGTTTTCTGTGTTTGTAATAATCTATTTTCTTCAAAACTATCAGTGCGAGTGGTATATACGCGCACAACGCTGAAGCGTAGAGAAACGTTTCCTGGCTAAACAATGGGGGTATTGTGGTGAGGAGCTGGTGAAAATGGACCTTCAGGCTTCGCTGGCCATGGATCAATGGCGATTGTTCCTATTGAAACAGTACAGCTTACACGTGGTAGTACACCTTTAGCACTGATATTTTTAAATATAGGCATAGTCATACAGCACCTTGGGTTACCACAAATTGTCTTCACAATCTATTTAGAACTTAATTTCCTGTTAGTTGAGGCTTAAACAGTTATTTGACAGTTTTGTACAACCAGCCCCCCTACTCAAATGGCCAACTTTCTATTCGTTCGCTAACTTAAAATAAAATTAAGCTATAATCTTCTTCTTATTTTTGTTTTGGCAATCTACTTTCCTTAAGTCATAAACTATAAAATTATGCGTCGTAGGCTTATCAATTCCATACAATACAAGTAAAACAACAATATCTATGATTTACATTAACTTGCTAAATGTGACATGACGACTGTTCAAAAAACAGAGAATACAATGTGTTCAAGGTTCATGTATGTTTGTTGAACCTCTTTGAATGAAAATTGTTCCACAAAATGATGCTTGTTACTTTTTTTGGTTCGTTTTTGGCTTCGTTCGTTAGCAAACGAATAGAATTTTGGCCATTTGTGTTAGGTGTTTGTTTACTGACTGTACTTGCCAAAAGCGTTGTCAATGTTTTCTTTTAAATAAATGAGGACCTTGGTGAATCACATTATTGGCTCCTCACTGGCTCTAATGATTTAACCATTTAATCCAAGCGTATATTCTAAGTCAAAGAATGTTCAAGTCAAAGAAAAACAGGACCGTAGTAGTTGAAATTTTGTCATAAATTGATCAATTATTAGACTAGTTAGATTTTTTATAAGTTTTGAATATATACAAAAAAATATTTTTACCATCGCCACTCAAAAAAGTGCGCCTTATTCATTGATAACAGTGAATAAAACGCATTTTTATTCACCGAGTGAATAATAGTAGATTGTTATACGAGGGTCAAAAGGAAGCAATTCCCATTCGAGATATTTAGACGCCCGAGCATAGCGAGGGCGGCTATAGTTCGAGAATGGAATTGATGACTTTTACCCGTGTTAAACACTCTACTTTTCATTTCGAATTTCAGGAAAGTAAGAAAAGCCTTAGTTATTCCAAAATGTTTATTAATAAAAACATGTACCTACTTAGTAACTACATTGGTAGACCTTAAAATTATTACCTATACCAACTTACCTTTAAAAACCTAGGAAAATTAGAACAATTTGAGAAATTTAAAGTTAAATTCTTGCTTGGAATATTTACAGTTTGATATAAATTATTATGATGACAGATTTGGCTTTGTTGGATGCCTGTAAAAGTTGGAGAAATTCTTTGGTCTTTCATAAGACGTTAAGTCCATGGCAGAGACTCTCTTGTTGTTTCCTGTAGGCGAATTACAGCGTAGTTTTATTGTTTCTTTTATTTTATTTGAACTTTTTGTTTTAGTTTTAAACTCATTTTTAGTAAATACAAAATCAACACAAAACTTTAATACGGCACACACAGCTCAAAGTCACAGAGTTAGGTAAGTCTCCCTCCAATATTTTATAATTTTTCTTATTTTAAATTTGGAACACGTCGCGTCGCCGGCCGCTCCGCCCAATGTTTTTAATTTTGCACTGGCTGTCTATACCATGTTTTGTTGTTGTTCGTGAATGCGCCCTACAAGGCTGCAACTTTTTTTAAACCATTTGTTTTTAACTATTGTAAACTTTTTCATTGCCAAATTCAGTTCTATATTTAAATGACTTTTCCACCCTAGGGTGGAACGAAGAGTTTTGGACCCGCTGCTCAGTTCAAATATACATCACTTTCCGAATATGAGAAATGAAAAAGTATTTTGAATTTGGAACAAGCGAGCATCATATTATGAATTAAGTAAAAAAAAACGTCCTGAAAGTATGGAGCTATTCCATAGATATCCCGCCTATTTTAGTTAGGTTCTTTTTAGTGTCTTAGCTTTGGGTTCTTTTCTATCTATTATAGGGAGATTAGATGTTCAGTCTGTGGCATCAGTCCTTTTTTTCAGGGTACGATCATCAGGTCTGGAAAATAAACGAAGTCTACCGATTGATGGCATGGAATGATGCCAGACTGACTGATCATGTAATCGTGGTTGTTTTATGTAATGGAAAGCTTCTAGTTTCATTTACATTTCTAAAGCTGCGCGCGTACAGTTCATTAGAAAATTTCAAAATTTCTAATTTCACTATTTAATTTTTCTAATGTTTTAAATATTATCGATTTCCTACCTAAATATCAAAATCTGATAACCTATAAATACCTACTATAGGTATAAGTACTGCTATTTGTTTTCTCGCAGTCGATGGTAAAAAGTAGAGTACACAACTCGTGAAAAAAAAAATCATCTCGGTCCTTTGTATCCCTCGCTTCGCTCAGGATTCTACTCTTCAATCCCTCGCTACGCTCGGGATTAAACTCTAGAATCCTTCGCTACTCTCGGGATCCAACTTAGTCCCTCGAACTAAATTCCCTTTTTTTTCACTTGTTGTATAATCTACTATTAACTATGCGCTTAGTCATACATAAAAGAGATGTTACTTTTTGTAGTACTTAGTAGCTTATAAAAGTTAGGTTCTGTTTTTGTCGTATAAACCATTTTGGCCAAATGTGTTTTTTGGGACACATTTTGGGAGTAACAGGATTTTTTTCTTGGTATTTTTTTATAGCTGCTTCAAAAACGAAAAAGTTGTGATTTTTTAATTAAAATTAAAAACATTTTTTTTGTCTCTCCTGAAAAGTTGGGTTTTGGTTTATACGACAATTGAACCCAAAGGTATCGAAATATTCCCTATTTTGATGAAAATTGAACGTGTGAAGAGCTTTGATGTGGAAAGGAAACCAAAGTTTGATATCACGTTTTTGTTTATTAACTGTTTATTAGGAGCATATAAATTATATCGTGTCTATTCTGATGTGTAATATTAATTTAGAATTTAATGAAACAAATTATGAGCAAGTTCTATGAAACTATATTTATTCAATACTGTGGTTTTTAACCATTTCATATCGCGAATCATAGTAAGTACTAGCGACCCGCCTTTGCTTCGCTTCGGTACCTTCCTTTCTTGCCAAATGCGATCTTCCAACAACACCCAAAACCAACCTTCAATATATTACAGTCGTCACCTTCATTCGCACCAAAAGTTTGTTTCCGTCCCGTTCGAGTCCCGTCCCGTTTTACACGTGAGAGAAACGTGCTTGAATTTATTTTCGCGCGCGTTAATTTTTTGCGACAACTCCTAAGATATTATTTTGAATGGTATGGTGTAAGTAAAAGGTTAAAATAATGTGCATAATATGCTTAGGTACTACAAGGCATACATCTTGAAATTTTTTCGAAGGTGTAGGGATAAGTTAGTTACTTATTATTTAGTTAGTAAGTAGCGTGATTTTTTTTTTTAAAAATTAAGTTATTTCGACTTTAATTTTTACGGAAGTAACAGCAGAATGGAGATTATACCTTAGTCACCACCGGCCACAACCACAACACGTATTTAAAAAAAAAGTTGTGACATTTTGTATCGAAACTTTTTTAAATACCATTACATTAAATCAAATCAAATCAAATATTTTTATTGCAATCATTACTTTCAATCATTACTTTTGAGTATATCGCAAACAGACAGACAAACAGACGTGGCGAAAGACTTTTTTCTATAATATGTAGTGTTTATTTTCCCAATCTATTTCGAATACATTATGATCACCTGGAAATGATTACAGATAAGGTCTTCCTTATTATCATCATCATATCAGCCGCACAACACCCACTGCTGGGTATAGGCCTCCCCCAAGGATCTCCACGACGATCGGTCCTGCGCTGCCCGCATCCAGCGGCTTCCCGCGACCTTCACCAGATCGTTTTCCTTATAGCCATTATCTATTTATTATTATTATAGCAATTTCTTGATTGTTAATGCAACACAGAGATGACTGGAACTGTTTATAGTAAGTAATTATTTATAGTTTTCAAACCAAACACAAATTAGATTATCGAATGAGGAATAGTGGCCACCTCTGTTGTTAGAGTTCATCAAGCCGCCTCTAAGGCCTCTAACTTGGCTTAACGACTGTTATCAGATGATAACAGCCGGGACTGTCGGTTTAACGTGCCCTCCGAAGTACGGAAGCGCTCAGTTGTAATGTCACTTTAACGGTCACCCATCCGACACCTGACCGGACCGAGCGTTGCTTAACGAACGTGATTGAGGACGATCAGTCTGTCAAGTTCCGCCATGAGCGCTTCTTTGAGTGATGAGTTACTTAATTGAAAGGTAAAATTGTTTTCGATAAGTTGTGTTTTGGAATTATTAGCTAATGGTGTCAAATATCCAACTGGACTTAGGTGGTTAGATTGACATTATTCCTGTACCAATAATGTCACGAACGGAACAAATTTCGTCTGAATATCGTGGTTTGGTTTTCGTAGTAGGACCTCAGGTCAGGGCTGTCAACGCCTTTTGTACCCTTGGTGTCGTAATCTCCAAAGCTGTAACTTCGATGCTATATTGTGTAACCGTTTTACAAACCATGTATTAGGTAGTGCATGTTTTACAGTCTACGGTTAGGCAATGGTAAGTTGTAAATAAGTAAGGTAACGTACGTAACTATCTAACAAATTAGACAATAAAAGAGAAAGCATCATGTTTAATCTCTATAATAAGTAATTTAAATAAAGTTAAAAGTATATTTTTTTTTCAGTTGTTTAGTAATGCTGAAAATAATTACTTTTTCAAGAGCATAGAGTTTCTTATAAAATATTTGGGACTAGTAATTTGTTCCAGAATTGTTATGATATGAATTCCTTGCTGTCCTGTCGGTTCCTGAGTTAGAATGTTAAGTATGTGATGTTATGAACTTACAGCAATGTTTCTACAATGGCATGCAAGAAAATTCGTTTTCCTAAAATATTTACTTTGACTATGGAATAAATAATGGTGGAATAAATAATAAAATTTTACAATTTTAAGAAGATATATTGAAATTTTTATTATGACTATAAAATAAATTCTCACAAATATACCACCATTTTATTATAAGGAAGATATTTCATAAACATAATCCCCCTTACTAATAAAGATTGTATAGCAGATGTATAGTTACACAATGGTTACTCTCTGTCAAACTATTTGAGTTTGACATTGAAAAGAAAGTGACAAAACACTGTGTAACTATACATCTGCTATACAGTCTTTATTAGTAAGGGGGAATGTGTGTATCCTTGCTATTGCTTTGCTATAAAAGCTAAGTGAGGTTTATTAATTTGATATCACATAATAGTTAGTGTGAGTGGAGTGAAATCACGAAGTTTCATATCCTTTGTAAGCATTAATTCTTGAGTTTCTCATTAAGTGAATGTATAATTATTTTGAGAAATAAAAATCTTTAACCACATATCACATAGTTGAATGTAATAAACTCTGATTAGTATAGGTGTTGTGTATAGGCTAAATTTTACAAAACGTTCAACTTTTTCAAATAATGTATCTTTTTACAATAATGTTTTTTTTCATGACTACAAAAGAGTGTCTTCAACTATTTCATTAAACCTGGTATCTATCTATATTGAAATTCTTGGAGTCGCAGCCGTGAGAAATTCGAAGCTGTCGTGATATGACGCAGGGCTTGTCTCCAGCCCCTGCTATCTCCACTATCTTCAGTCTGATGTGGCTCGGCAGGGGCCAGACATTGATAAAGAGGCCATTAACTATTTCTTTACCAACCTGGTATCTATTGAGGATCTTGGAGACGCAGCCGTGGGAGACGCGCAGCTGTCGTGATATGACGCAGGGCCTGACTCCAGCCGCAGCCATCTCCACGATCTTCAGTCTGATGTGGTTTGGCAGAGGTCGCCCGTTGATGAAGAGGCCTCCGAGCTGGTTAACGCGGCCTTGACCTATCCCAAAAATAAAATACAGCATAATTTTAATATCAAAGAAAAAATACATTTATATTATTTCAAAAATATATTTAAGTTTTGATTATTATACCTTTTATAAAAAAACTAAATGGGAATTAAAGTAACGTGCAGTGCAACATTTTTGAAAATTGTTGTACTGTAATGTTATTCGTTTGTTCAGCCTACCAAAGAATTTAATTCTTGGTTTTAACGCTCGGTGCTTGGTTGTTCATTAAAAGCCTTTATAGTGCTTTCCCATTTTTATTTTTGAAAGATGTATTTTTTTAACTGTCTATTATTAACCTAAAGTCGTTAAGGATTTGACTCGCACAAAATTTCTTATTTTTTTCCAGTCCTTATAGAAATGCCGTTGGCTTTATTTTAAAGATATTAATGTATGTACTTCATGTATATAAAGGTACCTCAAATAATCTCCCGCATGATTGATTAAAATTAAAAACTGTTTGGTTTAAATCGGACTCATTTGTACCTGTTTTATTTATAGTGAAAAATATAGGGAGATTTTATTACGATTATTTATTTTGATGCTTGTTTTTTTGTATGATCGATCATAACTATTATGTCACTGATCATTATCACATTAATATTATAATAGATCGTTGTAATTAGGCAAAATTTTATGTAAATTGCAAAAGTCGGTAAAAAGGATTACTAAATTTATCTTAACTCGGTAACTCCTGCAAGTTAAGTATTATGAGAAAAATGTAGAGTTTTCAGGGTTAGTACCGAAAGCAAAATTAGTTTGTTTTTTGATTGCTAACAGCTATCTTAATGAAGACATCTACAATTTAATGTAGGTATTTAATTAATCAGTTTAGTACAAAAATAACAATTATTTATACCCTTACCTACCCACACATCCATACCATTTTGGTGGCGTTCCATAATGGTATGACAGATCAATGCAATGTTTCCATGAACGTCAGATGAAACCGGCACTAACTAAAGTAACTCCACTGTAGAACATCAAACATCTTACACAATCCCGATTCCGTGGTCAAACATAACAATTATGTATTAGTAACACCGTAAAAACGTCACAAGAGTTGATAAATATCTGTTTACATTAAATTAAACGAGATCGGAACACATAATTTAAATTGATTATCACCCATTCTTATTTACATAATTAAAACGACATGTTCAATTAATTACGCTGTCATAAATATTGTGGTCGGAATAAATGGCTGCCCGGACGACGCGTTCGGCTGTAAACGTCAAGTTTATCCGACTATAGGACCGGAGCCTATCAGGCGGTTAGATTTTTCGATTTGAAAAAAGATCGATAGATCGCGTTATCTTTTTTTCTGCGCGTGAGTGCAGTAGATGAGGTTGTGTAGTGGACTGAGAGTGCCGCTGTGTTTGTACAGACGGGGTGATGTGCACCTGTGTGCGTGAGCTCCACGAAGGAGGTAATACGGAGGGCTCAAATGGGTGTGTGGGTGAGTGCATGGAACACTCCCACTGTGTAAGTGTGAAATGTGTAGTGGAACCACACCGCTATCAATGTGGGATTTTATTTGTAGGCTGTTGATTTTTTTTTCTTTGTTCTGTGCAGTTTGGTACATAACATAATTTTGTTCGGTACATAACATAATTATATAAGTTGATGCATATAGTAACTTTGCTTGCGATAGTTCATTAATTAATTAAATACTCGTTTTTAAGTTACTTTCTTTATTCCCATGTAACTAAGTTAACTAATTTTATTTTTAATCTCTCTATTCTTATAATCTGAACACCCAGTGTAAACAATGTCTTCGACCATATTTTTAGTTATAATTTGAAGGGTGGAGTGAGCCTGGTGACTTGTCATACAGGAGGGTCTGACCCTACCTAGTACTGGCACCAGTTCTCTCCAATGTTAGACTATCTAAAATAGTTTATAACTTAATATAGTTAACAATTGTAACTGTTGGAGAGAGAAATAAAGATTATTTATTATTTATTATTATTATTTAGTTTAACAATATACAAATGATTAACAACAGCCATTATTTTCGATCTGTCCATTCCAGTTTCAAGAGCTTTATTTTCTATAGAACTTTAATATTGTCAAATATTCGCTTGTAGTATTTTTTATACGTAGGTATTCTTCAATATTACGAATATCTTTATTAATTTTAAGTCCATTTGTGCATAAAATTTAATAGAAAAATCCGAGATTCGAGGGAGAGCGATTAATTTATGGGATAGATAGAAAGTTTTTTTATTGGTCCATCAAGTTTTATTCGTAAATAATTTTGTGATTACATCTTAAAGTAATATCTACATAATTTAATACAAATATTTGCATACAAGCATTAGTGTTTGAAAAAATAAAGTAATAAAACTTATGAAGATGAATTGAAACATACTATCGTTAACCTATAAGTTTTTGTGAAACATTAATTTCAAGATAAAACCTATCAGATATGCAACATGTTACAAAAACCCCTAAAACAGAATATTGTAGACAGGGTACCATGCATAGGTACACAACCCGGAAAAATATTATGACCCATGAAAACCGCCACTTTTTTGAAAAACAAAATTGCATAGTGGCAGCCCTAGACCTAATTGTGTTTTGCTTTTGCCCATTAAATGGGATTGATTATCGATAACAATAGTCTTTTCGCGTCTATTAGGGTTGTCACTTTGAAGTTTTTCATACAAATAAAAAAACTAAATATTACGTGTTATTATCTTCGATCAAAAATATCCTAGATGTCCGGTCAAAGTCTCAAAAATGGCACCTCAAATTTTAATAGCGTCCCACTTACAAACTGGGCGCTTATTTTGCACAAAGTAAGTGATAAAACATGAGTTTTTGTATAAAACAAGCTTATTTTGTACAAAAAAAGTGATATAAAAATGTGAGTTTGTATAAAATAAGCGCCAAGTTTGTAAGTGGGGCGTTATTTGAGGTGCCATTTTCGCGTACTGCCCCCGTATTACAACCTCTTAAAACTTGCCAGGTTTATGAATTGCTATAGTTACATCTCTTTTTAGCTGTATAGCAAATAAAAGAGACGCATTGATAGCCAATCAGAAAACTGGCAAGTTTTAAGAGGTTGTAATACGGGGGCTGTTTTGGTTTGTGAAGCGTTATCTTATCTAGGATATTCTTGATTGAAGGTTATTATGAAACGTATAAGGTTCTGGGTGTAGTTTTTCAAATTTAAACATCAGTTTCTAAGTTCTTGAAAAAAGTTGGTATGAAAACTTTCAAGAGTTTTGGGATAAATCACAATCTTGTCACCCGAGTTTCACACCAAAACAAGCGCTAGCGCAGTTGGAGGGGCGAGTTCTGCCCACCATTACGAGTAGTACTCATGAAAATATATGCGTCTCTTTCTAACGGAGCTCGATCGGTACCATTGTCTTAGACCTTTTTAGTAAGTAAATGATTGGTTGCGACTTGTCAGTATTAATTCCGGTCACTATATCCTGTTGATAGGTCAACAGGTGTCAGTGTTGAAGTATGTATGCCGTTATATAAAACAAAGGATTAATCAATTTATGGTTTATGTTAATTGATTGATTTAAGTATAGGTAAGTAGGTACCTATAGAAATAAATATTTGACCACATCATATATTGGTCCGATTCCAAAGTAAGTAGCTAAGGCACTTGTGTAATGGATCTGAAACAATGGTGATACCACAAACACCCAGACCAGAAACAATAAAGAAAAGTTTTTTTTCTAAATTGACCTAAGCGGGTATCAAATCTGGGATCTCAGAGATGGCTACACCGTGAAGACTTAAAGCTCTGGAAGGAGAAATACCTCACAGACCCAAATACTGAGCTGGCGGAACAACTCCCACCTGGCCATGATTTACCTTGGGCAACTTGGAAGTCCTTAAATAGACTAAGGACTCAAGTAGGCCGAAGCAGGGATAACATGCTCAGGTGGGGCTACAGCTCGGAGAGCGCATGTCTGTGTTGTATTTCCCCCCAGACAATGGCACATTTTATGTCATGCCCTGCGTGTCCCAACACCTGCACACGCGAGGATCTTTACAAGGCCACTGATAATGCTATATCAGTGGCTGCGAGTTCTGGTCCTCTCAAATATAATTATATGCCGAGTCGACCGCTAAGAAGAAGATCACATACATTGCTCCGATTCCAAAGTAAGAAACAATGGTGGTTCCACAAACCCCAAGACCAGCAGAGACAATAAAGAAAAGTTTGATGTATTCCATATATTTTGATGTGTTCTACCCACTCTTTCTACCCACTATCTTATAATAATAAATAATACTCCTGTTTTCTACTCAAATTCTATGGCAATTCCTTTTTCAACCCACAAAATTCAGAAATATAATAATTTGCTGTATTGAAAGTAGAAAACGGAATAGGATCTCTTAGGAAACTAACTACTTAGAAAGGTGACCACTTAGGAAAGTGAAGACTTTGGGAAGGAGACAACATTAGGAAGATGACCTCGTGACCCTGAGGGATTTTGTAGTGTAGGAAATGAAGCGATCTTTTGTATGGAGACCCCAACATTAAATCCTCAGTCGATGAAACTTTGCAGGGATGTAATATAGTATGAACCAAAACCTAAGACAAAACATGAATCAATACTATTCGCAGACGACACTACAGTTCTTGTAAAAGGCCGTACAAAATACAAAGACCTTAATGTAATAGAGTATCAAGACGAAATAAATTTGACATTATATAATATTATTCAATGGATGAAATATAATAATTTGACATTAAATATTGGAAAAACTAAATATATGCAATTTGGTACATACCAGACAAGGGATTTACTATTGAACATTAAATACGACGATAAAGTAATTGACAAGGTCCAGTCGTTCAAGTTTCTAGGAATTAATATTGACGAAAACTGTAGTTGGAAGAATCATATTAGTGTACTTTGCGATAAACTGAGTAGGTTTTCATTTGCACTCAGGCGCCTAAGAGAAGTTTCTTCAGTGGAAACTGCGCTCTTAGCATATCATGCACATGTAGCGTCGGTACTACAGTATGGCATTATGATTATGGGGAAATTGCTCAGAGATAGAGACTTTATTCAGAAGCCAAAAAAAGTGTATTAGGTCTCTATTCGGTGCGTATCGTCTAGATTCGTGCAGGCCTCTGTTTAAACAAAATAAACTTCTCACACTTACGGGTCTGTATCTTAAACAAATATGCACATTCGTCAAAGATAACCTAAATCAGTTTTCTCTAAAACAAGTTTCTAAGTATAAGGCCTTTCGCCAAAGACCTAGTCATAAACTTGAACGACCTAAATATAATCTTAGCTTGGCACATCGTAATGCTTATTCGATGGATGTTGAACTATTTAATGCTCTTCCTGATCACTTAAGACAGCTAGATGGACCAATTTTCAAAAGAAAGCTGCATGAATATCTCATCGAAAACTGCTTTTACTCAGTTCAAGAATATTTAAATAAAAAATAGATGATATTATGGGTATAGTTTCTTTGGTTTTGTCATGTAGGTAGATAATGAATTTATGTGTAGTGTAAATGTAATTTAAAATTTTTGCATGCTTAATTATAAGTAGATTTTGACGGACTCTATTACTTAAGAACATCAAATCTTGTACTCAAAATTAATTAGTACAAATATCCAAAAACAAAAAAAAACGATTTGGATAATTAAAAAATATGTTTCATTTATGATACTTTAATATACTGTAAAGTTTTGTGGGGGTCCACTACCTTCCTTTATTCCTCCTATTGGGCATAAAGCGAAATTAAATATTCGTGGGTAGAAAAAGTAAAAAGTCGGAATACTTACATCAAATGTTTTGTTTTGACATAAGCGAGGATCGAATCTGGGACCTCAGAGATGGCGACACCATGCGGACTGGTGTACCTACACTATATAAGACACTAGTCATCTTTATTCGATCTTATGAAACGTTTTAGTATTGCCTGACACATATTGTTAATTAAATTATTAGTCTGATTATTTCATACAATAACGGGTGTAACAAGACCCTCAACGAAGCTGAAATCCACGCATACCTTCCATCATCAGGATCATTTTTGTCTTTGAGACTTTACCTGGGAAACCAATAGCTACGAAGTCATTGGAGGTCAAAGTAAAAAAATGTTTTTCATTTTTTTTATAAAATCTTATTTTATTAGGTATTTCCAAAATTTTGTCCTTATCAAAATTTTAGGTATTTCGTAAGAAACAATGGCTTTAAAAAACGTCATCAGTCAATGTACCTTATGAGCACGCAAATAAACGCGGCCTTTCAACTCGGCCTTTCAACTCGGCCGCACGCACATACACACGCAGGCGCGGTCTGTTGTACGCGTTACATTGCGTGGTAATGTATGCAATGCTTTTTTAACACCAAAAATTAAAATCGTTTCCCATCAATAATTTTGAAAAGAAATAAATGGCAGAAGATAATGTAGACCTCGGCTTCGTTGAGGGTCTTGTAACACCCGATTGAAAAAAAAAATGTAACTTAGTTTTAAAATTGTAGATTCCAAATGCAACAATATTGCAAACAATTACAGGAACAAGCACTATTTTCAATTTAAAACGTAATTTTACAGGACCAGTTGCACCAATAACTTATTCCCAAACTGAGCAAAAGTCTAAACCACAGAAGACAGTTTTTTTAAAATCTTGTTGATTAAATAACGGACAGAATTAAATATCCATGATTCGGTCGGCCCCATACATTTGAAAATCAAGCTCACCTGACACCTACCAATGTTTGTGAAGACTGAAAGAAATGGTTTAATTAAAATTAAGATTTATTACATGGAAATACGAGTAGGTGTTGCTATATCGTCGTATTCGTATAGTCTGGATTTTATTGAAACGATATAATATCAAACAGTGCTACTTTCCCATTTAAGTGAAAATATGTATGCATAGGGTCTAAGCATGTATTTATAAACTCTCAATATGTTGATACCCATCGATAGTCAAAAAGATTTAAATGTGTGCTGGTTTTGGCGGAACAATACCTCTGTTGGTAACAAATTTAATGTGCTACTTTAAAATGGACCCGAGCTATTTCCAGCAGAAACCGTTATTTAATTAATTCGGTTGAAATATTACAGTTTCCTTCCACTGAAAACGGTTTCTATAAATCCGCTAAAATATTTGCTTTAAGCTAGACAATAAACAGCTAAGCTACGAAATCGTAATTTGTACGCTCTTGGCTGCGAGTGACGATGGAAAATCGACTTAAATTGCCATAATTAATTTATTCTAAACAAAATCGACCTCACAAAGTGCCTTCAAAGCATTCAATTTTGCATTGAATTGGTAATTTCCACGGCACAATAATTTGTAACTGTAACATTTCGGTTTACTGTTTTTTTAGCCCCTCATGCTATTAGTAACAAGTACTTCTGAAGCGATCGTTTTCTCACGGTTTTGGAAAGCAAATAGTTATTTAGCTTTCTTTTTTAGAGTTTAGAAACTCTATAACCGAATTAGATAAGTTAACAAAATGTTTTTTTTAAGTTTTCCACTTCACTGATTCTCTTGTTACTGATATCACCAGACAGTGATTTGTTGTTTGATAACTAGATATATCGCAATAAATTAAATTCTATTTATTTTCGATAAGTGATTTACGATTAAATAGAACAACTCGATAGTTAAACAAAAAATAGACGTATTCAAGAGTTGCATATAATGTCTATCAGCTTTAGCAAGATGCAACTACCATATTCTCACGAATTAATTGGGAAAATACGTTTTACGTTTATCACTGTGCAACAGAAAAAATAAAAAAATAAAAAGTCTTTTTATCAGCATCAACTTCTACCTCCTAATTTAACCCAATTTAAATATTTCTCCCTTTGTTCCTACTTTTCGTTTCCAAGGACTCGTCTTTTCGGAAGTAATTGACTTTCACAACAGTCGTGAGACCGGGCCTGTAACACTGGTAGCATCCGACTTATCAATGGATTCCACGGAATGAAACGCCATTGTAAACGATCTTTCATTCCGAAACGAACCAGAGAATTTCGTGTTTGGCATGTCACCTTTATTGCTGGTTGATAAAGTTGAGAATGAATCGGTGTTATTAGATGGTGTTTTTTGTGTCGACAAACCTACGTCAGAGGCTATCATCAATGAAGTCCACTATAGTGTTTGTGTTAAGTCATCGTATTTTAATGAACCGTCGATGACATGCTGTACAAGTAATAGACTCACAGTGTTATTCTTTTTAGCGCCGAATTTTTTCCCTCGTCTTTTGGGATACGTTCGGGAATCAAAAATAAAGCGTCCAGTCTTTGAATGCATTTTTTAGATTGCATTCTTGACTACTGATTCTTCTTATTAGCTTCCTCTTTTTAATTTGTACGTCTAGCAGGATACCTTTCAGATCTCATAATGATTAGCTTGGCATGGTTCCTGGAATGCACTTTGAAATTATTGTATTCATGAATGGATTTCAAATCAAAAGGTACACTTAATTTATTAAATGCATTTTGTTTGATATAAAATATTTGAGTGGATATTAAAATATTTTTTGTAAACTAAAAACATTGTGCTCACTTTGAAAAAAGACGTTAATTTAAATATTACTCGTAGTTGTTGATACTAATGTGGTAGTTTTTTAATGTAATAATTCACTTGGTTTTTCCTGAACATGTTCCAAATGTAACAATAAAAGCATCTTTTTCGCTTCGCGTTGCGTTTCTACATTATAATAGAGACTTCTTTACATATAAACTCGTTCAATATTAGAGTTTTCTTGTCCATTTTTCATGATTTTTTCCATAAAACAGCAGATGTATTTAATTTTCAAATGGTTTCAATAGATTTCTGACCGGAAGCGGTCTTCTATACTCACTGGACCGATGCGAGCTTATTACAGACCCCAAATCCATGGCCCGTGACTCATTTCCTCAGATTTTTTCCATCTAAAATCTCATTTGGGAACTCAGTCAGTCAAGATATATATTATTTCCCTGTTTCACAAATATCCGAAATTGTTAATAGGTTTTTTATAGTCGTAGTTGATCACCAAATTGATAGTTTTCAACTACTTAATGAGGTGATAAAAATACTAATACTAATTATGTGAAGAATGAACTATGAAACGACCTCAACCACACACAAATTCATTAATACTTTTTTCATACTTAGATAGTTTTCATTATGTTTTCAAGCTTCAACGCTAAGGAGCGATGAAAAGATATATTTAGAGAAAGTTCTGAAAAAAAGACTTAAAAATTTGTCACGCGCTTAAAACCTTAATTGGATCTTATTATGTCAACTCTTAAAGTCTACGATGTTCAAATAACTTCAAAAACAAACAATATGAGATCTAATTAGATTTATTGTAAGCTTGACAAAGCTGAAAGTGATTTCTTTCAAAGAGTAATAATGGGCGCGGAGAAAAAGTCAACTATAATTATTGTAAATTAGGGAAAAACTTTTTCTAAAAGTACTTTCTCTCCTACGTCTACTAGTATAGAGGTTACTTTTAAAATAGATAAGCAACAGTTGGTTTTAATTTGGTCAATATTAAGCATTTTATGAGCATGACACTTTTCGGTTTTGTGGCCTTCTTTTCTTTTTCCTTCTCTGTGATTACTCTTTTTATTTTATTGTTTACTGTATTATTATCTTTTCTACTACTGTGTGTTACAAATAAATGTCTTTCTTTGTTGCACTTAATATTGACGTATCATAAGAAATCAACTCGTCTTATACAAATACAAATACTTTATTTGCCATTAAATAGGGTAGTACATATACTATTATTGCATATATGACATGGCGGTATTCTACATAATAACACAGAGCAAGCTATTCATTAAGGTGGTACCCTGAGCGAAAGTGGTGCCGCGGTGAATTATATTTAATATTATAATTCTAATACACAATTTTAAAAATGTTTATCGTGGAGATTTTAGGGCCCACAGTCTAGTATTTTTAGACGGTATCGTTATATTCCCTCGTAGTCACTGCTAGAAGTAGATAGCAAAACTGCTAAAAGTGGCCGTTTTTGACACATTTGCTATCTACTTCTACGAATGACTACCAGGGCATGTAGTGATACCTTCTAAAAATACTTGACCATGGGCCCTTAAATCTCCACGATAAACATTATTAAAATATTTTTCTATTAATAACTTATTAAATAAAAACCTTTGAGGGTGCCACTTTCGGTCATACAACCGCCTTAAGAAGAAGAAGATCTACTCAAGTTGGGATCAAACCCACATCCATCGCAATCCGGTCGACTGTTCTGACCTCTGAGCTACTGAATCTAATCTTGATCGCATAAGACTGCGATGATATCGTGCGTTAGCTTCGGAGTTCGATCGAAACTTTGCTTACAAAACATCGATTTTTAGAACTTTCAACCGAATAATCCGTAGTATTTAGATACAAGTAGGCAACTTTACTTTATTGAGTTTCACAAAGTTATTTAAAAAAAAATGTTCAACCAAAAAGGCTACTCAGCATATTTTGCATATAAACATCACCTAATTAAATTACATTACAGTAATGATACTAGATCTAGATAGTATTATTTTCGTTGAATAGCCAGCGATGACTAATTTGATCATTGCCTTAATCGTCTAGGTGTGGATTCGTATTCGGGCAGGCTATGTTTTTTATTGTAACTAAAAATAGTCACCACTTTTTTATAACCTTCAAAGTGAGGGAGGAATTTCTAATTTCCGGCCCTGTTTGATTGTTGTCCTACTGGGAAAGAACCGGTGACAAACGCCATTTAATTTAACTTACGCCTTTGGTCTGACATTTAAAAAAAAATTTAAAAAAAAAATAAAATTTATAAAGCTAGCACTTTTTTGATAATAGAAAATATTGATATCGCTATCTCAGAATACAGTAAAATAAAAATATATTTACAAGTTTGAAACTGAAAACATGAGTGTTGTAAAATTGCCTAATTATGATTTTAATATGGATTTTAAGGTTTTCTCTCACTATAGAGAGCTAAACTGTTGATGCATAATAAATATATGTCTGTACCTACACACGCATTTATACAAGCTTTTGTTTATACACACAGTGAAACCTAAAAATATGGTGCTTTTGAAACGTTTACTAGCTTAGTAATAAATGCTTATCAGTAGTTAGTAACATAAACCTTGTGTGTTACTGTGCTAAACTAGTACAGTATTAGTATTCAATAATAATATATTAATATAGCAATAGGACTTTAAATCACAGTTACTAAGCACCACAAGACTAGCTACAATATTCATGGTGGTTTGGTACTTACACATTTTGATTAGTACCTATATCCGATTTATGTCTTTGACACTAACTTCAGCACTAAATTGGACTCCTAAGTTTATTCGTCCATGCTAAGTTTAGACGCTAGCACTTATTTTGAATAGCTTTATTTTTATTATTCTTCATCTTCTCAGTTTTAATTAAAGTTTATATAGCAATTGATTAATTATTAAGAAAACTCTTCACAAATTACAAAATTTCTTCATTATTTCGAAGCAACAAATGAAATACGAAACATTGGGGAAAATCCTTAAAGAAAAACCTAAAGTGAAACTATACTAACTCTACAAAAGTTTCCTTATAAATTTTCAATTAAGAATTTTCCAGTACTAAATTTTTACCATAAACTTTTGTTTTCTTTTAACATGGTTATAATGACTCAGTTTTTTTACAAAAAGACTAAGTTTAAGTAGTATGATTAGCATTTCTTTCTTTTTCTAAATAGTCAAGAAACCGTTTTTTCCGTAAATGACTCAAAACGGATTTAATCAACTTTATAAAACCGAGACGTTCTACAGTTATAAGAGATTAAAAATAAATCGAACAGTACGAAGCAAATGGCTTACATCAAAATGTAAGCAGCCAACTAATCTTTTCGTTGGATAAAAACGCGTAAACAAAATCTGTAATTACGTACACAGTATCTATACGTAGGATGTAATAATGTGTTTGTACACGTATAAAAAGTGCTCTATCGTTCGACCGGTCCTTTGTTAAATAAATTAGTTTCGGTGTCTACCAAATTACGCCTCAAACCTATCTATATGTACAACACACCCGATCTTGGCAGGAAAATATGCTCTACCTATTATTCTAATATGAATAAATTAACATACATGAAGATTTTAACAAAAACGGGAACTGAAACAATAGAAGATCATCATTTAAAAAGCTTTTGGGAACACTAGTAGCCGAATAGTATTTGTTTTCATTGATTTATTCATGGTCATGTCGAAGACTGAAGAAGCCGCGAAGACGGTCCTTTTGAAATAGCATCTCGTTAGAATTCGTAACGAGAGGCTATGTGAAACGTTACAGAATAACAAGACGTAATCGGCTGCCCAAAGTGAAACTGGCGCATTGTTTGAAGGGACTGGGAATTTGGAAAACAAATACTTGAACGTGGTAAAATAATCTTTTGAAGGATCTTGTTCGTTGGCAAGTGATTACCGACTTAGGTATACCAATTCCTAAGTTTATTTTTGACAAAATTGTTGGTTATGCAAATGAGAAAAAAGAAATAAACATAAATAAAATTTAATGGTAAATACTTCTGAATTTCAGTAATATTATAAAACAAAGATGAATAAAAAATTCGAGGCTATTCCTAATCAAAGCAGTCTACATAAACGTAATAGCTATTGTTTATTAAGTTTGTTCTCATATAAAAGTTATCAGTGCATTCTGTGATAAGGGGCCATGTGATAAATTGCCTGTTTCATAAGGCGTTCATTAGAAGCGTGCTAAATGCGCTCCGTTGCGCAGCGATAAGTTTCCGATAAGGGATTTTATTGCTTCAAATGTTACCTATTTGCATATCCTGAATGACTTTTTAGAACACATAAGATGGAAATAGTTTAAAGTATTTAAATAACTGAAACCTTTTCTAGAGACTTCTCGAAAAAATACTGAGTATAGAGACTGAAATGAAATAGTAGGTACTTGGCTAATGAAAAAAAAATATTTTCATTCCGTATAAATTTTCAGAAATTTTTACATTTCATTATTTTGTTATGTTTGCTAATAACGTTCCATTTCTAGTAATGTTAGAATAGTTTGTAATAACCATTCTGAAAAATAAAAATGATTTGGGCAAATGACTGTGACATATTTATTTTAAAGTAGAGCTTCCTTCTAGACACAGTGACTTCGCCCGCATAGATTCATCTTGGTTGACTCTGCGGTCCTCTGCTAGTGCAGACTTGGTTGTCGCTTAGAGTTGTTAGTATAAAGTAAAAAATAATGCTATATTCAAAACAGAATAAGCTATCGTGTAGCAATTATAACTCTACATTTAAAATATGTCCTAGATACAAAATTATTTGCTTGCTAGGTAAATCCGATAATTTTCTTTGTATTACTTAATTGTATAGATTCTTTATTATAAATCGCGAACTCAAGCTTTGTCTTTTTTAGTAAAAGTTTATTGACATACATGTTAAAATTATTCTAATTAAAATAATTACAAAGGTAAAGTTTTAAGGTTTAATATTATGTTGTTGACTAGTTTTTGGGCGGGGTATTATCAGCTCTGTGATGATCCTACTCGGCGTCGAAGATTGCAGCTGACTTGCAATGCCGCATGTTATTCACTTCTTTAATTAACTATCAAACCGGAGGCACTCTCGATTATAAGACGCGGCTACTCGGCTTTGTGGCCTCACAGGTACCCACAACTTTTCGGCACTCGAAACTAACTAACTTGAACTCTACCACCCGCTAATAAGATACGGGATTCACCTCCCACGGCCGGCGACGGGATGTCTCGATTTGATATTGTTTTTTGTGTGTGGATATTAGCCGTTGGTTGTCCTTGCGTTCGTTACAATACGCTATAGATATCAAAGTATTTCTTTCGGCCTTTTCGTGGGCTTATTTAGATACTTCCCTCTGTATATTGAACGCAATCTTATTAGATTCCGAACCAACAAGATAGAATGCCACACATACAAAAGGCACGCAATAAAGTAGCTCGCCATCGGTCATCCATAATAATGTGTTTCAGATAATAACAAAAAGGATTCATATATCAAAGGTGACAAATCAAAATAAACAAGGCACGCATTCTCAAGAGCTGCGCAAGAAAGGTAAAATCAGAGATCGACATCCACCTAATGCACATTAAATATGAGTGGCTGCCTCGCCACATGATATTCAAGTGAAAAACGGTGCAAAAACAAAATGGAATTGCCATTATAGCTTATAACTCAATCAGTCGTGTCGTAGGCGGGGGCTCTATAGGAATTTTATACTTTTTCAACCATTATCTGCATTCCAGGCGAGACATGTAAGTCGCTGTCTATCAAAAGACGCATTGCTACGTGGCTGATTTAGAAAAGGGAGAAAATAACATAACATAATGGAATAAATTCCTGACATTTTTGAACGATACAGGTGTAAATAATGTGGCATTGTGATCTTGATAAGTATTTCGATAAGAAATGTGTTCAATTTGCTTTTCTTTTATATTACTTAATTAGATTAATTCTATTCTTTATTATTTCGTTACAGTAAATATAATATTTTTTTGTATTAAGAGCCTTAATAACATGTACTTTAGATCAAACAAAACATGAGGAAATTACAATATTACGTTATATTGTTTGCTCTAAAAAATGAGCACATTATTAATCGCAAGTAAATTCGAAATACTTTTCTTATTTCAGAATAATTTGGAATGCTGATTCCAAACTATTTTTTTATTAACATCTGAATAATGTTGTAAATTGACTACGTCCGTATTGTTTATACTGTAGCATAATGGAAGTGTAGAAATCTTCATTGTGTTGAACGCTTTCGTCAGTGTCGGCACAAACCGCTCACGAAAGTAAGAAAACACAATCTCCCGTATAATTAATCATACGAGCTTCTGCGTTTCCTTTGATTACCATTGTGTTTCTCTCAATGGACGTGTGCGATGATGAGGTCCGATTTAATTTCGAAGCACAATCACGGTAGCCTGAGGGTCTACTACAAAAATTATCAGACGATGTTCATCCCATCTCACGCATTAGGTTCAAAATCAAGTAAATCGATCGACGAATATCGTCCGATAATCACGATCCTTTTTTTGTAATAGGCCCTCTGCTTTGCTCCTTAGTTATTACTCTTATTATGGCCGATTTAATGACTATTTTAGAATAATGAGAGGTGCGGACGCGACAAAGGAATCAGACGCTTCGATGTAAGGGATTGCTCTTCATTAAAGTGTTTATAACGTTCATTATATCGAAAGGTTGGATTGGATAAAGCTGCATGTAGACGCAACTCAACATTATTTCTGCCTCAAAGTAGTCTCGAAAATAACCAAAAGCTATGCAATTTATTTATCCTACACTTTGCAATTTACACTTTCTGTTTTGTATACGAATATTTTTAATTAATAAACTCTTTTCTTATTCCGTGAAACTACTTTGGGAAACAGATTTCTAAAAACACAATGAAACATAAGGACAAAATGATATGACAACTCGACGACTTATCATGATTATTGAAGTACTGCATTTTTAATTCATTCAAGGACCATGAAACAGCATTTTTAGCATTATTACAGTATTCAAAGTTTTCTTTTCTTCAATCTAAAAGGAGATAAAGCAAATCAGTTGACGCTTGAAGGCAGTGCATCCTTTTTGTCCGCGGCACATCAACGCGAAATTTATCAGATACCACGCCAAAAAATTAAGAAAAAACAAGACAAGACCGAATCAGTTTTGTGGTTGAGGTTTTTAAACTACGAGCATTTTATGTAATCGAATTTTGAATTAAAAAGTGAATATTGTCATAAAATAAATATGTGTTACTAATAAGGCATGAGATAAAATAAAAAATGATAACATCACATATCTACATTACTCTGATAGTCTGATCGCAAAGTAAGTAAAGTCTACTGGTGTTGGAAACAACGATGGTACCAACCAGACCACCCAGACTTGAGAAAATTTTAATTATTTATATATCTATATACCTAGCTAACACTATGAAAAACAGGCCGACATGCCGACTAAGCCGTAGTACAGAGAGTATTTATCGTGACCGCAAAACCTTTTGTTAGGTCGAAAATAACTTCACCAAAAGTAATTTTAAATCAGGAAATATTTTTTCAGCATTTTTATACTTTTCGACTAACTTAATTTGAAGTTTAGTAAGGAAGTAAAAGATGTTTGCGAAGAAAAATGGTTTCTGAACCACAGGATAACTTGAATTTAAATTTTTCAACATAGGTTACGGAAGAAAGAAAAATAATAATTGGGTGAACAAAATTATTGTTTGTAATTTTATTATTGACCGAGCGAGCGCAAAGCGCCAGCGAAGCGTTCAGTTCCGTTTCAGCTTAAGGCGGTTGTATGACCAAAAGTGGCGCCCTCAGAGGTTTTTACTTAATAAGTTATTAATAGAAAAAGATTTTAATAATGTTTATCGTGGAGATTTTAGGGCATCTACATGCCCTCGTAGTCATTCGTAGAAGTAGATAGCAAATGTGTCAAAAACGGCCACTTTTAGCAGTTTTGCTATCTACTTCTAGCAGTGACTACGAGGGTATGTAACGATACCGTCTAAAAATACTAGACTGTGGGCCCTAAAATCTCCACGATAAACATTTTTAAAATTGTGTATTAGAATTATAATATGAAATATAATTCACCGCGGCGCCACTTTCGCTCAGGGTACCACCTTAAGCAAAATGCTTTCATATGTTTTTGACATTTTTATGTATGGAGAAAATTTCAAAAACAGATGTTTAAAAATTAACTGGTAGTTGGTGAACTCGGGTCTTATTATAATCTACAATGATCGCTAATGATAAGGCGTGGCCTTAAGCTTGTTTGTCACTTCAGTAGTACAAAAAAGTTATTCACAAAAGTGCAGTAAATGCAGAACCCTGATCTTAAGTACCGCAGCACCTATCGCAATGAGACAGTTTTGACAGGCCCGCGAAATGATGGACGGTCATTACGATGTCATTGACATCATTCATTTGTTTTATCTCCTTTTTCAGGTTGACAAACCGCATACTTTTGACGCGGTTTGCTACTGACTCACATTTTGACCGTTGAACGAAAGTGTGTTTAATGTGCTAATGGGAGAAGTAGTCATAGAATAGGCAGTAATAGATTTAGGTTTTTGGTTTGTTAAGATGAAAAGTTATTGTTTGTGTAAAGTTAAATTAAAAAAAAATTGCAATAATATTTTTTTAATTTTCCTTTTGGGAAAGTCTAGTCATTTACATTGTTATTTTATTTGCGTCTTTCTATTACGAGCTTCATTTATTTTTGTTTATTCGATGTTGCGTATTTAATTGTATCAACTACAAAAAAATGTCTGTAAATATAATCTTCTAATTTTTTTATTACGGAAAGAAGTGGGTTAAGCTAAAATAGTTTGTATTGGCTAGTAAAGGTTATGCTCGAGCTTTGGATGCGTACCTACATCACAATTTCAATAAGTTTATATTTTGTTTGAAATAGTATAGTAATAATACAATAAAATTATATAAAACCATATGTTTTTAACCAACTTCAAAAAAAGGAGGAGGTTATCAAATCGACGGTTTTTTTTATATAAGCGTTTTTTTCAACCCTTCAACTCTCTACTCTAACAGCAAGGTTTATATGAAAGAAAAGGTATTACTCTCAGTTTTTAAGTTATATCTTACGGGTATTCTAATATCATAATGTCAATTATATCAAGTGAAGTCTCAGGAGTCCCAACTTTATTTTATGATGTTATAATTCATAAATAAGCGCACCATATAAAGTCTCATAGAGTATGAATAGTCAAATCTTGTACCGTGTAAAAGTAAGTAACAGGATTCCTTTAGTTAATCTACAGGTGGGTCGATTCTTCCAATTTCGGATCAGTTACAGTTTGCTGCATCATCGGTGAACTAATCATGTATCAGTTGAGATTAAAACAGGCCGCGGGTCGCATCAAAGGCGGTATCACACTGTTGTTTTGACTGATTGATCTCCGGCAAAAAAATGGTTGCGTCGCTACCGAGATCGACAGTAGCCGAGAAAAAACAAATTAGTTGGCTAAACCTTTTCATAAAGCATTGTTATTATCACCACCTACCCCATCTTAAGGTTTTCGGTCAATTTCGCTTTAGTTTTCGTGATATCAAATTTTTATCCAAACTCTTCGAAATAAGGTCCAGTTTTGAGTTTTAGTTTTTTTTGCCACACGTTATACGCTAGGCTACAGTCGCCGTTGACGAAAGGCGAAAATCACGTTGCGCTTGCGACCTTGCGTTGGGTACAAAAAAGCGATTCATTTTTTGGGAGAAATGTTTTTTGGTGTCAGATGTAGCGGCTCGAGCTTTGATTGTCGATATTCTCATATTTAGTTTTAATTGGTGGCTTTATCGAGTTTACATTTTACGGTCGGAGTCGATGAGAGGTTAATAAGCGGCACTTTGAAAGGTATCCATGATTTCTAGAGATCCGCCATCATAATAGAAATATGACTGTGTTATTTTGGTTTTATTGTGCTTTATGATTTAGGGTTAGGTTTTGAATAATTAATGTGGGTAAAAAATCTAATTTCGATTTTCCGAAGACGATTAAATATGCAAAGCGAATGAACTATAAAATGTAATTGAAATTAACGCTTGTGGTTTTTCTGATGTGTTCATAATAGTAACGGTTATTATTTGAATTTATTAATATCGCGAAGTATAACCAACTGTGATGCTCTGCATTAGGGATGTTGTAATAATAATTCTTTACGGAACCGTTCATGGAAAATAAATGTAATGTGCTGTGCCCAATTTTTATTGTTTAGGCAATAGCCGATATTGATTTCGGTTCTTTGATACCGACGTATTATTGCTTGTTTTATTGGTACCTGGGAACATTGTAATTAAGCATGTCGTGCTTTTTTCTCATCTCTCTGGATCCTTTCGTGTCTACAGTCTATAATAATTTGTGACTCACCTTGAAAGGCGTATGCACCAAAAATTGGTCTCATATTGTTCATCGAAGACGTAGTTCCTGTGGTGTAATCCATTTTTTATGTTTTTAATTGCGATCTTTCACTTCACAGTTTTATTCACATAAAATAAAATGAATTTCATTTTGTAATCACAACGGTTTTAAAATTTACGAATTTTTCACATGAACTTGGTTCTCCGGATTTGTTTCTACACTAAGCCGAGAGAGGCACATACGAATCAGTGATATAAACGCTCATGTTGGACAAAATGGAATCAATTACAATCTCCCTAGCGGTGGCCGTATTATTTTCGTTCCCTACTCATGGCGTATTACAATGGTGTTTCGCTCCACCTCTTTTCTCCCCTACCACTTTTTATTTACTGGTAATAATAGTAAATCACTAGTTGTCACGTATGTGTGACTTGGTGAATGGGACGTCGTATAAAAGGGTGTAAATTTATGTAGTAAAGTTAACTGCCTGCGATCATGATCGGTGAAAAGCTGATCTTTGTATCTGAAGATAAGAGATCGTTGTTTGTATTCGCTTTTGTAGGAGTTTCGTGAAGCTTTTGATGGCTCAACTTAAAGCTCGTATTTATTGCGCGTTCTCCGATTGCAACCAGTAAAATTATTTCCAAGATATTTATTTTTGAGTTTTTATTTAATTTGTATTTTTATTTTTTTCTAATATTTAAGAAGTGACAATAAAGTTTCAACAAGATAAATTACATCAGTAAAAAAATATTTCTATGTCCACCTATTTTATGTAAACTTTAGTTAATTATTTTGATGGGAAATAACCTCAATTTAAACGTTGAGGCCATTTTTTAATTTTTGACGACTCTGCATGAAATACATATAAAGAGAGAAAAAAGCAGCCCTTGACGAGTTTCTTGCCAGTTCTTCTCATTTCAAGGTCTCCGTTTAGGGTTTGTAACAGCCTAGACTGAATAAATGATTTTGAATTTTTGTAAGATTGAAATTAAATCCAATAACAAAATATGACTGCCAAGTCCTAAAATTTGTTATTTTTATTATTGAAACTATCTTTACGAAACAAATGAATGACATTATTTAAATTCTAGGTACGTAGGCAGAAGGCTCCCTGTCCTCGCAAAACAGTAGTATAAATAGGCTTGGTTTTTGGTTTTATTTCAATTTACGTTAAAGACACCACAGTACCCATTAAGGCATGATATCCATCAAAGTATAAGGTTCTTTTATGGGATTTCATTGACGTCACTAGTATTTTCCCTCTGCCAAGCGGCAGCTGCCGGCGTAAGCTGACAATAGTTCGATAAAAAGCCGTCATGCAAATTATCAACTATTGTGTCCGAGTATTGTTCGTTACCACGCGCCCTCATCTGCGAGTTTGTCCCCGCTTTTAGGCCTTCGCAATAAAGTCGAGATTACAACAAAAATATCACGTAAATTCATGTAAACCTGAACGTATGCGAGAGTCCTGATGCTACGTGCAATTCGCTTCGCGTTCCATTTTTTCGTCATTCCTCGCAAAAGTTCAAAAGCCAGCTGTCTGATCTTTCCTACAATTCATAATTTTGCGAGTTTACTGACACGAAAGTGAAAGAAAATGACAGAAAAGGCCAATCAATAAAAGCTCCAGTTTTTAAAAACGTTGTAAATTGCTTCTGCTTCAATAAATATGGCTCTCATGTAATGCTACGGTTTAACAACAATATTAAAAGTAGCAAAAGTACTTTGATGAAAGTTAAGTTTTGTGAATTTTCATACTTTACTATTCTTTACACTTTGCTTCTCTTCGGTTCTGTAAAGAATTTGAAATTCTGCTTAAGGGATTTTACTTGGGGGACCAATATGTACTCAAAGGCAGGCGAAAGTGGTCCATTCAGACCTTAAGCAAGCACTGCACGTCCATGAACAATGGCTACTTATCACCATCTACCTACTTTTTGTGAAACTTATAGTTGACATTATAGAGTTCAATTTTCTATTGAAAAACTGAAAGTAGTCACGAGGAAAGTGTGTTTGCTCTTACATTTCGAAGTATGTAGATATCGTTTTCAGCTACGCTACGTCCAAACTTTTCTTGGCATCATAAGCATTATTTATTTAGTAAATTGTCACAAAATAACAAGGCGTTAACACTGCCTTGTGTGACAAATAAGTCCTACCACTTATTGTTTTGCTATCATAATAGTTTGAATTCCTACCGGAATATTTTGCCTTTATTCCGAATCACAAACTCAAGTGCGCTCCTTTGTAGTTGACAGTAGGAGAAATTTCACGAGAGCTATTATAAAACCGCTCGATTCCCAAGACACCACTCGATTTTGTTTTGACACACGACACAACTACCACTGGACATTTGGTTACAAATCGAATGCGTTCATTCAGCCCTTTTTAGACGATGAATGACGCATGTCATGAGTTGACTATTTTAAGAATCACTATGTGGAATTTCGTTGAATCGAGTTGGAGTTTTTTGCCTAGTCGAGTACCTAGTTGTCCTCTTATCCTATTTTATTGACAATCTTGTGAATTCCAAATATTTCAACAAAAAAACAGCCAAATGGATAGGTTTGTGGTAAAGTTCAGCCTCAAATCACTACACTGAGCTACTTATTTACTATCGCAAAACGATTTAGTCGTTTTTATAAAATATTTAAAACTTCAATTGTTTCAAATACATAATAAAAAATATGTTTTAACTTTTTAGGATTCTTTATAATAATGTATTTGAAATGAAATGAAGTTTTAATGAAACAATTTATTGATAATGCTAATGAACGAAACTAGTTGTATCAAATTAATAACCGAGTCCATCAAAATTAGCCGCCATTTATTGTTGTCAAAACATGTGTTAGGCTCGACCGCGACCTCGGCCAACTTCGACTGTCATCTCCACAGAGAATTAATAAAATATGTGAATGTTAATTTCAGTCATTAGCTAAGAGTCGAGATGAGGAGATGCCGACAGAAAAAAATTAAAGAAAAAATGTGTGATCGCGCCGCCGAACACTCGCCCCGCCCCACTCTCTGTTTGTGGAAACAACTCAAATGTGTTAAATAAGGAACGTAGACGTGGAATCCAATATACTGGATATGTCACTTCTGGGTAAACCCACGGGCCTTTTGAACGCCGTCATACCCATCAACATATTTTCATAATTTTAGAGTAAGAAAATTCTGTCCCCGTGTGCAGTGACGAGAATAGATCCCAGAAGAGTAGCGTTTAGCAGCATTTAAGTTATATTATTTTTGCAACCTATCATTACAATTTATTATTAAATAAATAAAAAAAAATATCGATGAGAATGACGGCGTTCAAAACGCCAGTGGAAGTTTCTTAAGTATTCGTCATTTTCAAAAAACTTATTTGAAAATAGATCAAGATTTTGTTCTATTTTCAAATAAGTTAAAGAAAAATCAAAGTATTAATGTTTGAAAAATAAAAATACTTGGACCACAAATTAATGATCCCAAAAAAAAACATCCAATTTCTTAGCCAATAAATGATTTAAGATTACTAAGGCGTATTTACACTAAGGGCAAGTTTATTTTCACAGTTGAGTAGTAACCAAAATTGGCAATTAAAATAATGAGCTGAACCTTCAAATTAGTAATTAATTAAACAGAAACGACAGTTAACTTCGCAATAAGTTTACGTCACCCCTTGACCTATTTGATATTAATTTTAATTGCTATTTACTTAACATTAACCATTCAGTTTCAAAATTTGTTATTGCTTATAATAAATTATGTCTTTACATAATTATTGAATGATTTATTATTATTATAAATAATTATAACGAGAAAATATGTACTATGGGCACAAAAAAGATATTTGTACTACATAAATTATTCCGGTCTTAGGCCCGTATTTGTAAAACGCTCTCAACGTTGAGAGCTATCTTGAGATCATATTTGAGATGATCTTCATAATATAGGAACAGCATCTCGGGTTTGATCTCAAGATAGCTCTTAACGTTGAGAGCGGTTTATAAAATACGTCGCGCCGTATTGTTTACATAGACAACGTTCTACGCCACTAAATTACGGCCGTAATATGATGGTACCGTCATCCTAGGAAACCCTAGTTTTAGTGCTTCTTGACATAATAATATGCTGTAGTTGAGAATATTGTAGAGGTAAAATTTCTTTAGTCAATAAATTCGACACGTCCTTCTATCATTGTGTATTTTTAAGTTACAAACAAAATATTAACACAAAGAAAATAATCGTAGCAGTTAACAAACTTAATACGTTGACGCAAAATGAATTATTTTTTTATTTCAAAAAGCAAAGCCACATCCAGCGTCCTCTATCCATTCCTTGTACAGCCCATTAACTTATTCAATTCACACTAAGTGAATTGGATTTTCTCTAGCATAATGGGAGGTAATCTGTCGCACATGTCTCCGAGGCGGTCTAATGTCGCTCTCGCATGGCCCACGTAACGATTTTCGTAACGGATCATTACAATATCTCATAGTGACACAGAAAAATTTTACATGTCATTTGGTAACATTTTTACGAGTGTTTGTTTTTCACAAGGAACGTTCGCGTCGGGCCCCTTTTCACACGCCGCGTTAGATCGCCATTCAGGGAATGTTTCAGTACATTTACCATTCGTCTGATTTTTATCTTCGGTTGCCACATTGTTTTGAATATGACGCCTTTTAAGTTTTGAACTTTTGAAATCAGTTTAATTGCATTCTTTCCATCTTTTACTGAAGTAATTATATTTACTATTCTTGTATTTTATCAACTTTTAAAATAAAAATTCATCGATAAAAAGCCCAATAAAAATAAGTTTGCAATTGAATGGCATATTTATTCACAGAAAGTAATCAACCGTAGATTGATCGGTTGCTTTTCATTGAAAGAAAATCTATATTAGCTTCAAGGAACTGACTCCAATTTTCTTTTCCACACCTCATTGGATATCAGGTCAAAGATACTCAAGGTCTCAAGAAATGATTTATTTCATTTAAGCATAGATTAGAATAAATGATTTCGCAATTGTTTAATTAAAACATGAACAATAGGATTTCTTATTGTAGGATTTTTCAGTATGAAGAACTTTTACAAAAAACTTGGAAAAGTTGTTCGAATATATAACGTTGAAATTGTAGAACACAATTCGATCCTTCTGTTAAGTTTTTTATCTTTTTTATTATTTGATCGTATATGCAGTGTGATAATTTTTAAATCAACGAACTTTAATAAATTAGGCGATTGGTTTCAAAATAAATATAATAGATAAATAGATAAAACGTTGAATTAAGTAGTTTAAAAATTACAGGCACATAATTATGCCTATCCTTATTTCCTTACTAATATTTTAATTGCGAAAGTCCGCTTGTTTGTTTGTTTATTTGTTTCTTCTTCTTCTTTTCACGTCTTAACAAATGAACCGATCATCATGAAATTTTACATACACGTTGTCAGGGGTATAGAAAAGGATATAGGGTACCTTCCACCCGGAAAAAAAGTATTGTTTTCGACTAATTGTAATTGTATTGCTCCTTAAATTCTTTGAAAGTGGTCTGTGATTAGAAAATATCAGATTCCGATATTGAGAAACTTCTGTATAATTAGTTACTATAAAGTAACAAACAAAATAATGTATAGTGTTTAAAAAACTCTTATCAAAACTAAAAACTTTGTAAAACACATTCGTTTACTTTAGTAAAACTTAAGTCAACAGGGTAAGGTGTACTAATTCTCGTAGCAACAATTTAAGAGGTCGTTAATTTAGTAGTAGGAACATACAAGCATGTCGAATCACACTAATTATTATTACCGGTGGAGAACTGTGACATGTGGTCTGTAGACTCTGCGGTACTAATTTAGAGTAAATTTACAAACTTTTTTTGTGGGAACTTTGGATTAAAGGGTGTAGGTGGGAATTTACAATGACGTCGAATGTTTTCTGGGGATTTGTACTGAAAAATGGAAGGAACCTAACATAATGTATCGGTTTTGTTTTTTAATTTTTTTTTGTCGTATCTATTATGGTTATACACAAATCAATTATAATAACAGGTCAGTATAATAAATACTTACTTTTATATTATAAATGCGAAAGTGCGTTTGTTTGTTTGTTACGTTAACTACTGAACCGATCATCATTAAATTTTACGTACACGTTGTCAAGAATACAGAGAAGGACATAGGGTACCTTTCATCCCGAAAAATAGTATTATTCCCGAGGGATAGCAAAAAACTTTCCACGCAGACGAAGTTGCTGGCGGCCGCTAGTTGTACTATAATAATGACGATAGAATTTAAATCAAAGGATGTATTAAAGATAGATTAAATATTTATTGGCATATAGACTCGTGCAAATTCTAGTTATTAATTTAATTGCCCAACCGACGCTCATTAGGCAATCATAGAAATACGATAGACCGAGCCTACCATCTGCTTTATTTCAAAGTGATGACTCAACTACGTTCAGACAATGTCTAGGAGTTTATGGACCATTCGATTGGCTTTGGTTTTTAAGACAAATTGTGGGAAGATCAATTTACGTCTCATACTATTTTAAAGACTGATAGAGTTGTTAAATTTTTTTTACGAAAAAAATATTAGTGATTTTATTCAAATGTTTTTGAAAACTTTTGTTAATTTATTTAAATACCTTCGTACAAAAAATAATCTCTAGGAATGAGTAGTATTTTTGTGTATTTTTTAGAAAAAGTACCAAACGCTTAGTAGATAGATAATAATTATATATATACAAAAAAAGGTGAAAGAAAATGTTTTTTTGTACCGTAATGGGCTTTTCTTAGTGAAAACTCTTTAAAAAAGGCCATCATTTAGATAAAAATACCAAATTGTGACATTGTTTTTACCTTTTGTATTTTTACTTGTTTTATCATTAGTAATAGTTGAGTTGGCTGTCACTCTCATTAGGGTTGGCAACTGTTTTAATTAAGATGTGACTCAACTTCGTAGCCAAACAACAAAGGATGGGTTTATGGGCCGCTGAGTTGATTGGTGCTTATGAAATTTTATTTAGGCATGGTTTCTGCGGGATTTATGGTGCTTGTAATAATTTTATAGATTTTAAATGTTGATCATATGATTTCCAACTAGTATTTATTCATTTTCTGAAAGTTATGTTGCTGCTGTTCATGCATCAATTTAGATTTTTAACAATTTTTTTTTTTAAAATGTTACTTGATGTACACATAATGCCATAAAAATAGCATAACATTCTGCCACCTTTTATATTTGATATTAAATAAAACACCACAAAAACACCTGCTTTCATAGATACCTAATTATCTACGTAAGCAAAGGGTGTCAGGAAAAAATGTTATTAAACAAAACTGAGAAGCTCAGTGGCGCAGAGAAGCTCGGTGGCGCAGTGGTTTAGCGCCTGGCCCAGCGATTGCGCAAGTTAAGCAACGTTCGCAAGGGTCGGTCATGGGATGGGTGACCAAAAATTATTATCTCGAGCTCCTCCGCGCTTCGGAAGGCACGTTAAGCCGTTGGTCCCGGCTGCGTTTGCAGTCGTTAACACCCACCAATCCGCATTGGGCCCGCGTGGTGGGTTATGGCCCATCCTCCTTACCACCTATAAGGAAGGCCTGTGCCCCAGCAGTGGGGACATCAAAAATGGCTGATGGACAAACAAAACGCCCAAGCATGTCTAACGTTATGGCAGATGTCATAATTGTAGTCTTGTTTCGTCTGCAGAGTACGGATGCCGTGAAATTATTGGGCTAAATAAAAACAGAGTTGCGGCTTCGTGGGCGGCCCATCATAGCGTAGTTTCAGCGGCGTCTTTGGTGCGCAATGAGCCCTGAAGCGTACGCGCAGCGATTTCAGCGCGCGTTTCACGCCTTTTTTGTGAGTGTTGTGCATACTACCGCATCATGCGCGTGCGTTCTAAATGACGCGTGCGGTGTCAACTGCTGGTTTAATTGCTGTGCTCGGAAAAAAGACGAACGTGGTTCCTTTGATAGCTGTACTTGAAATCCAATATTGGTTTGGTCCTATCTAAAGATAAAATCAACTTTGTACATACTAGAGGTATTTGGGAAAAAAATGATGAATTAAGTAATTATTCATCTTTTGTTTCGATTTATCGCACTTGTGGACTCTCTACATTCGTTTGGTCCTATCTAAAGTTAAAATTAACTTTGTACATACTAAAGGAATTTGGAAAAAAAGATGAATAAAGTAATTCATTCATCAATTCGTCTTTTGTTTCGATTTATCGCACTTGTGAACTCTCTACTACACTACTACAAGTAAACATTAGTTCTTATATAGTAAAAAAAACTCACAGTTTACAGTGTGCGGAGATATACCAAACACATAAAGACACAATTTCAAAGTTTTAATAAAAAAGATTATTTTCAGTAGGTATCTTAGTTTCTCGATTCGTTGACCTTTAGCTAGTATAGTATTGTATTATCTGTGCCTTTAGTAACTTTTAACCACAAAAAGCTACATTTAAATTAAGCCCGGTAGCTCAGGCCTGCTAAAGACTTTTCAAAAGGAATTAGTTTGTACAAGAAACAAGAAACTTTCATCCAAACATCTCGGGAGGAATATCAGCTAACTTTTATTAAGATTTAACCTCTAAAATGCCATCGAAATTAATTGAGTCGAAGTTTCCCTGCAAAAGATTATGTATAAACGGGCCACAACAAATTAAGGGTTTTGTAAGCCAAGAGTCGGCGGAGCGTTCGTTTTTAATTAAAATGTTGGAAACGCAATTCAAGGCTGTCGTGTTAATGAATCGACGATTTCTGTTCATTTCGATATAGTACTGAACCACATACCTTTTGTTCGCCATTCACTGCCTAAAGTTTTTGTATGGTTTTAAGGTAGGTACATACGTTAGCGACGCGTGGGTTCGTAGATGTTGGTGAGAATACTAGGTAAAAATAAACTACAATAAGCTTAATTTACTGAAAAATATTAACATCACAAAGATATATTCGTCATAAAATAAAAGTCTGCTTTTATAGTAGAGAATTTTGTCAAATTGACGTTTGTGCACAAAACAAAATATCTAGAGCCTTACTAGTTAATATACAGTTACCCCCTTACTATAGGTAATAAAGATTGTATAGCAACCTACACAGTGTTTTGTCACTTTCTTTTCAATGTCAAACTCAAATAGTTTGACAGAGAGTAACCATTGTATAACTATACATCTGCTATAAAATCTTTATTAGTAAGGGGGTAAAGGTTAGGGCTTGTAGAGCTAGGGCGCGTAGAGTTAAAAGCTTGGCTCTACATGAGGTCTTGGCTTTCGCTACATCGAAAAATTTATTCACTGTTCATTACTTTTCTGTGCCTACTTGACTAAGGTGTAGAGTTTTGAAGTTAGGACTTGTAGAGCTAGGGCGCGTAAAGTTAAAAGCTTGGCTCTACATAAGATCTCATAACTTTTTGACAGTGCAAGCCATATATGGTAGTCTTGACATGGCAACATTTTACATGAACATTTTTTTGGTGGGAAATATATTTTTGTATGTACTCGAAGACGACTGAACCGATTGAAATGGTTTAAACGTTATTACTTTAAGCGGTAAGTTTTATTACCAAGTCGGTCTCATTTATTGAAATTTCGAAATCGGTTCAGTAGTTTTTAGGAAATCCTGAAAATACTGTCGTTTCCGTTAATAATATAATGACTAAGTTACTAAGATAATGGTTTCTGTTGTTGATAATATTGCATAACTATTCACCATCTAAATCAGCTCTATCGAGTCGACTGTCTTTGAAAAAGAAATTGCTGCAAAAATAGGCAAAACCGTCAAAAGAAAGTGATGCCTACTTGAAAAAATTAAGTTAATTTAATAACTTCTAAAAATATTTTATCAATAACAAGGGCCATTTTGAATGTTTGTTTCTTTTTTCTTGAAAATGCTACTATCCTACTTTATATTCATTGAATCGTGTTTTTTCGTACAGTCTGTGGTTTTAAGGTGGTAGGTAAATTCCGACCATATCGAATGTTAGAAGTGATTTTCTAACGAGTATAAAGTTTGTTGTATGATGGCACCATTAGCATAACATTATAACGCTAGAAAATTTGGTTATGGCAAGTACGTTGACAAACTTTTCTAATTTCTTTACACTTAGGACAAAACATATTGCAGCAAAAAAAGAGGCAGATAAGTTGTCTTGATAACACCCAGCTTTTTTAGGGTTCCGTAGCCAAAATGGCAAAAAACGGAACCCTTATAGATTCGTCATGTCTGTCTGTCTGTCGGTATGTCTGTCTGTCTGTCTGTCCGTCCGTATGTCACAGCTATTTTATTCCGAAAGTATAAAGATTACACAATTGAAACTTCGTAGGTAGATGTATTCTGTTAACCGCTTAACGATTTTAACACAAAAATAAAAAAAATAAAGATTAAGGGGGGCTCTACATGGAATTGAAACTGAAAAAGTTTTTTTTCTTCATACCAATACGTGCGTATGTCTATAGATAGGTCTTCAAAAATGACATTGAGGTTCCTAAGACAATTTTTTCTCAAAGTCAACCGTTTGAAAGATAAACACTGCCAAAGTGGTAAAATGTATGTATGTATTTTCTGGAACAAATAAATAAATTTTATTATTTATTATTATTATTAAAATGTGTGTCCCCCCCTCTAACTTTTGAAATAACAGAGTGAAAAATCTAAAAAAATATATGCTATAGATCTTAATAAAATATGGTTTAAACGAGATATAGTCATTAGTTTTCAAGATATATCATATTTTCCAAAAGCGCAAATATAACTTTGTCATTTATACCAACACTGTGAAAAACAAAGTTATTTTTACAGACGAAAAATGATAGTGGTATTAAATATGGTGTGGTGTAATAAGGTAACTACGGAACCCTACGGCGCGTGGCCCGACACGCACTTGGCCGGTTTTTTGTTTTTAGGGTAGAGTTAAGATGCTAGACAAAAAGTATATTTGTGTTTGTTAAAATATGGGGAAAAAGATTTTGTTGTCTAATGAAAATGTCTGGTTCATTATTTGGTAAACATATTTACTAAATAATATACTAGAAAAAATACAACTCGGACCAGATCAATTCTCGGACGGGAATCGAACCCGCGACCTTTGGATATCCGGTCCAATGCTCTGACCGCTGAGCTACCGAGACACTTGTGGCATCGTCGTATTTTTTTCTAGTATATTATTTAGTATTGTATAAAAATAGCATTGTGAATGCAAAAACTCAAATTTAAAAATATTTTTTCTTTGCGAATCTTTTGCATGTTAAGTATTTTTATGATATCATGGTTAGAGTTTAAAAGAGGACGCAAGCTTAGGCTCCTTGCTGGCCTGTTTCTGAATATTTCACAGGTAATTTCATAGAAGTTCTTATTCATTTTGAATTAAGTTATAAGACAGTGCTAACCGGAACCTGTGAAACCGGCCATAAACACCTAGCAAACTTGTACAACGGTAACAATGCTATGGAACTGCTTCTTAGTACCGCACTAACTCTGGTAAGAGACTGCATTTGTGTGGTTAAAATTGTTCAAAATTAAAGTTTGGTGTTCTACAACATTATTTTTTGTATATTCGAAAGCCGAAACACGGGTCACATATTTTCATTTTTAGAATCAGTATGAAAATGATAATAATACCTTAAAAACTAACGAAGTAACAAGCTTTTTGTGTTGTGCGCGCGAGACATTTTAGGAGGGTGTGCGTTAATTATGGTTTTGAAATATTATTTAGTCAAATATAACATTATATAAAAAATAAAAAAATAAAAATTGCAATCGGTTCTATTACTGATTCTGAACAAACAGTTTTTTAGGTTTTGTGTACCTATACTAAAAATAACCTTGTATACATTATGACTGTAGTTGGTACAAAAAATCATTATTATGCTTTTTATGAAAATGGGACGTTAAATATCTTTCAACACTTAATTTATTTACTTGCTATAAAATTATTTTGTGAAGCGCAAAATGGAATACAATTTTGATGTGAAAAACGTATAAAAGAGAAATAAGCTTTTCATTTTGCTCTGGCTTATCTTATAAGAATTATGCTACAAAACATCTTTGAGTGTCCATTGTTTATAAAAAAGTCATTCTATACCTACCTATCGAATAAAATTTCATGATTTTGATTTGATGATTTTGATTGATTCATGTTTCACTTTTGATTTCCGTAGTCCATGCCGTCGTCGCTATTTTCAGAGGTGGGTTCAATTTTCATCTGGAAAGATGTAGAAAAGTCTGCGTATTTTTTAAAATATATGATAAAGTTTTATTAAAATAGTGTTTAGAGTTACTATATTAAATTAAATTCACCACGGCGCGCCACTTTCGGCCATACAAAATACGATAAAATATGCTGAGTTAAACTTACCTAAATAAGAAAATATTCTGCATTCCATATTCGAGGAAATAAATAATTGGTTATTGTTTTATCGTAATGTTATTAATAATGATAAAATAACATAAAATATGTTATAATGCTCATGAAAAATGTACAAACTGTAGCTCTACTTTATGTCTCATCAATCATCGAGAGAGTCCTAATAACTAAGTTAATCCCCAAAGTACTTGTGTCTCTACCATCACAAATTGTGAAACCATGGCCTCGCTGCAAGTACCACTCAATCCAATGACACGTTCACTTAATTATGACTAAACTTGACTAAAATAATTCTTTTTTATAGCTCTACTCTCACTTTTTACTCGATGTTGCGTAAAACCATGAATAAATTTCTGGAACAAATGAAAAAAGAAGAGTGTTTCTGCTTTTGTTTTGAAGATGATGAAAATTACGCAAAGTTGCTCTTTTCTTTTTCTCGGTAATTGCTAAAATAAAAACAAGAGTTGGTCATGTTTACTGCGCTTGCGCAGCTTTAATAAGAAAATTAGATTTATTAATATAAAGAGGAATGTTACTTATGTTGCAAATTAAAATTTATAACATATCTACTTATACTATTTATATATGCGAAATATTCTTGTAATTATTTGAGAAAAACAAAACTAATACAACAGATTTTAATTAGACTTTATCAATAATAAAACATTTTAATTTATTCTCAGACTTCAAGTTTATTATCGCTATTTTTTATCGCCGAATTTGTAAATTTTTTATTAGTCGAGGATATTCCAAAAATATTTTGAAAAATTCTAGTAAATAAGTATTCATATTTACACCACAATAAAGTTTTATAAGTCATGTTTTAAAAGCTATGTTTAACGATTAGTCCAGTTGTTACGACTTTAATGACCTTTAAATTATATTACGAACATTATTGTTGACAACAACTCGACAAATACGTAGTTTGTAATCTACTTCCCATCGCATGTCAAACATGTCACTGTCGAATACTAATTCGATATTATAATGCTGAAAAATTATACAACATTTGAAATAAAATGTGTACGCGAAGAGAGACCGGCATTGCAATTAACTCATACAACCACAGAGTCGGTTTACCTCAGTGTGCTTTGGTGACTCCGCCCCAAACAAATTTTGACCAATCAGAGGCCGTTGTAGGCATAGATCGTTCTGGCCGCACGCCTCATGTTTTTCGTCACGGAACGTCGACTCAGGCGCGACTCACACATTGTTAACGTAAGCGCTTCGCTTTGAAGATACCGGATTCGAGCCTTCGTGCTGTCCCTTTTCAACGTCGGTGCACCTCGGGTACGGTCGGGATTTTAAATTTTGATTAAAGTCCTGTAAACAAAGTATTTGTTGCTGAATTAACTTCTCTCTATCATAGTGAGTTTAATAAAGTTAGTAAATATAAAGAGTTTAATAAAGAATTCGTTGTTTTAGTCGTGATATCGGAGATCGGTGACTCTACAATCGCTGTCAAAAGCCGGATGCTAGAAAGAGACAAGTAACCAGGTGAAGCGGTTTCGAAGGCTGCGGAGGCGGCCGGCTGACCATTTTTTGTTGGACCGTTGATTGTGAAAGATTACACTTGAGAGTCGAAATACATCTTTACATCACACGTCAGTGGCCACTGAGCTGTCTTCAAAGTAACACGGATTAGATACACGTAGTTTCATTTACGTTACTATGTCTGCGTGCAACTTGTGATAGTGAAAGACTGATTTTGTGATCTCCTTGGACTTTAGTGCTTGGACTGGTGATAGAAGCGGTTAATTTTCCAACTTCCTCTGTAGCATAAGTCAATGGCGGTATCAACTTTGAATATGACGCCGTACTTTACAGGATACTCCTTTCAAGGTAAGATTTTCAAGTTTTACCACCATTTCTTCAATACTTCTTCTACTGGTTGTAATTTTAAATTCAGGTACATAGCTGGAACTGTTGGGCACACTAATAATAATATTATTTAGTGAAATCATACTATCTACAATACAAAACATTGACCAGCAATAGTTACTGCATAATTTTTGAGAGCGTCATTTACCGCGCTTACAATTCTACATAGAGTTTTCCTAACTTTTTTCTCTGCTGTTGTATTTCCAAATTTTATGACCAGTTTATAACCTAAGAGGATAATCAAATTAGGATTGGGCAATGAATGTGACCATATTATTATAACACTCATTATTATAGAATATTAGGAGTGTTTCCTAAATTTAACGAAACATATTTAATTTGTAATAATTATTTTAATAAATTAGATGGGTAGATGGTTATTTAGCTCTTTGTCGTTTAAAAAAAAAAATATAAGATGGAAAATCAGCAGTTTGCCTGAATTACGGTATCAAAGTGGTCTGATTGCACATAAAGCTGCGTGCGCGTTGGTTTACACTTTATGGGGCATTTACACGGGTTGATTATCCGGGCGACGTGCTAGAATAAGTATAAGAATATTTTATTTTGCTCTAAACATGGTAGGTTTAAAAAAAAAATTGAAATTTAAAGCTGTTTATTTCTGATAAGTAAGTAATACAATATAAGAAATGGCTTGTCCTAGAGTTAGAATCTTTAATATTTAAGATTATGACACTACAGGAGGGTCACTCAGGGCAACGGATTATAACAATTAGGTTGTTTACATTTTTATTCTTTTTTTTTAGATAGGTTCATATACTTAGTTAACATTACACACATCAGTCCGGACGTGCATCTATCCCGCAGTCACAAACGAAAAACTTTTTAAGTATGTAAGGTGCACATGTCAGTTGGAAAAAGAATCAACGATCTACATGTTTCGCTGATTGTTCATTTAGCATGAAAAAAAGTACAAAAAAACTAGGCGACTTAAGGCGACTAGGGCTTTTAATCGACAATCGCCTGTAAAATCGAATCGCCACCTCATTGAGATTAGGTGTGTGATTCGATTTACAAGCGATTGTCGATAAAAAGAACTATCCGACTAAAGTTGCCCAGCAAGTCAACCGGAAAATCGACCCATGTAAATGCCCTATTAGTACCTAAACCATAAAAAAACTAAGTCAATTATTAAAAAAGTTTCTTATTTAACTTAATACAATGCTTAACCATACACAATACTTTGTAGTTTATTTCTTATATAGGACCTTGTGAACATAATTATTACTTGAACATAATTTTTAATTAGTTATATTAAATGTGAATTAATTTTAGTATGTTTAAGATTCTGATGATAACTTATTTTTGAGTCTGAATGATCATTTCTCAACGAAATTGCATGAACATTGTTAAAAAATATTTTGTATTTCATCCTAAATTATGTTGTACGTATACTGGGGAAAAAAAGATTGTTAAGGACCAACGTCATCGACAAAAGAGGGTATAAATCAATAAAAATGTATCTTATTAAGAATACGACTTTTAGTGGTTGATTAGCAACCAATTATGACACTGTGAATTTTCTAAATTAGGTACATAATGAGGATCTATCCCTTTTTTGTATTCCCAAAAACGTCCGAAGAGATCATAAAAGCATAAAATCATGAGAAAATTAAAAAGCTAAAAGTGCGTTTATTGCTACCAATATAACAATATTTCACTCTCACGCGCTGCCGCTGGGATCATGTTTTCAGAAAAAAAGGTTGTGACAGTATTTTTTTTATTAAGTAACTGGACCGGACTGTTGTTTCTGGAATGGTCAAGGACCGTAAGCTATAGAAAGCGATTGTCCAAATTTTAATAAAGAATTTTTGTCACGACTAGTCTATTGTAAAAATTGTTTTCGTTATGAAAACGATCTTGATCTTGATTCGTGAAAAAAAACCACTAGGTGTCTGAGAGTCGTAAAAGCCTTTGATGTCGAATGGTTATTAAAAAATCAAATAAATGAGCCTTATTGATTGTTTGGTACTGCAACCAAATTAGTTAATTAAAGTAAAGTTCTGGCTTTAATTAAGCTTAGATGAAAAGATATTCGAATTTTGATTAAGTCAGAAATAAGTCAGGTTTAGATAAAATCATTACATAGATGAAAGACTTGGGATTTAATTAAAATTTCTTGAATAGGTTTATATACTTCATTTACCTATCCAATTGTATAGAATATATTATTTACCAACTGTATTTACATTATTTATTTTTAATTTATCAAAGGGAAAATTGTAACAAAAAATGCCCATCATAGTTTTTGAAAATAAAGCAAACAATTTACCCGGATATTATACTCACATAAACGCTGTACTATTGACACGCTGTTTCAATAGAAATTACGGCCGTCATAAAAATACTGAATCGGCTTTTGTTTTCAAACGTCCCCCTATTAAAATTTTATTACAGGCGACATTTCTATTCGGCGTCCCAAACGACAGCCGTTCGTAACTTCTGCGATAGTTTTTGTCTGTTTTTCAATAGACTTAGGCAAAGTATTACTTACTTTACTTACTTACATTAGATGTCACTTGTCAGCAAGCTAACTAAAACTGACATAATTTATAACTAACGACTTGCAGACACTGCGTTTGCATCTTGTAGAAAACTATTCATTAAATACAAATTAGTTTTGTCTTCAACATTGCAATTCAAACCTTTTTTCACCTTGGGCATGAGCACTATTTGTGATATTATAAAGTGCCCAAATAATTTGTCTTAAATGAAACATTTTAGATAGAAACTTTCATGTTTCGAAAGAAAATTATTTGATATAATATTTTAATTCTAGAAGCGGTGTTTAAGGTGGCACCCTGACCGGAAGTGGTGCAGCGGTGAATTTTTTTTATATTGTAATTCTAATACACAATTTTAAGAAAACTATAAGTAGAATTTTTAAGACCCATAGTCTAGTATTTTTAGACGGTATCATTACATTCCCTCGTAGACACTGCTAGAAGTAGATTGCAAAATTGCTAAAAGTGGTTTTTTGACACATTTGCTATCTACTTCTACGAATGACTACGAGGGAATGTAATGATACATTCTAGAATATAAGACCATGTGCCCTGAAAATTCCACGTAAAATTTTATTAAAATCATTTTCTTTTAAACAGCTTGATAAATAAAAACCTCTGAGCGCGCCACTTTCGGTGGTATAGCCACCATTTACAACTATTGTGCTTGCGGAGGCTAAGCAACTTTCGCAAGGGTCGGCCATGGGATGGGTTAATAATTTATTATCTCGAGTTCATCCGTGATTTGGAAGGCACGTTAAGCCGTTGGTCCCGGCTGCATTTACAGTTTGATTGATTTGGCATTAATTTGCAAATATTGACTTACATAGAGCCGGGACTTATTGTCTGAAAAGTGATTGAAAAGCGAGATTGCATCTAACAAATCTTCAAGCTTTTAGAACCAAAGTCGCTAACATCTAGTGCTTTATATTTCGCTTGGTACTGAATTAAATATTCCATTGTTTCCCCTCTGGCTAAAGTATTCGTTCCAAAGAGTTGCCATGTGTACTCGTAAATAACGCAACACTCACCGCTCCGAAAGGCAAACGTCAATGACGTTTTTACACATAAATCATTACCATACGAAAACATTTCGACTGCTTTGTTGAAAATGTCATTTCAACTTATGACCTGTTTCGTCTAAACTAAATTAAAAAGAAAAGGACCGATGCACTCGTGTCCAGGAGGGAAAGAGAGAGAAACTCAAAAGGAATGCCGGCAATCATTTTCGAGGATCATTTGGAAGCGTATGGTATAAGTTTTAACTGAAAATTTGTAATAAGCGGGTATGTTTGTACTTTTAATAAAAGTTTAATTTGTATAAAATCCTGAAGTTATTATACTAACAGAAAGCGCAACCTGTCAGGTGCATGATGAAAATATTTATAGATACTGTATCGTAATTTAAAAGCAATGATTTTTACATTTCATAAAACTGGTTAAGTAAATGAAAAACACGGAGAACTTATTGCCTAGGTAGATCAATGCCATAACTGTGAGACTTAATAAAAACTCATAATTATCTATCCTATCAATCTGTCTGAAAATTTATAATTTGCTTTTGTTAATCAAATGGAAAACACAGTATGGTTATATTATGAGAAATCACATAAATTAACTGACTCTTTTAGGACTTAAATCAACGACTCAAAATTACCGATCCTTTTGTATATGAGTCACAACTTATTAACTAATACGCTGCGACCGGTCCTTCGGATATTAAAAATGTCTGATTTTTTTTAATTCGAGACCCAAATTATACAAGTTTCCGAAATGTAAGGAAGGGCTTAGTGTCATAAGTCGCTCTGATGTGTTCGGGAACGTTCAAAAACATTTGCTTAATACGCAACACCGCCAAAGGATTATTTATAAATACGCACCGATTGTAGATTTGTCAATATTTATTTTTTGGTTGTTTTGCTTCGATACGATTTTATCGCAAAGTAACTTTGATGAAAAATTAAACATTATGTAGGTAGGTATAACATAATACAGGCTGCATTTTTATTCACTCTCTAAATTTTAAGGGTGGGTTCTGTTCATAATTTTTAATTTTGAGATTTTTGCATTCACAATGCTGTTTTTATACAATACTTAATAATATACTAGAAAAAATACGACTCGCACCAGATCAATACTCAGACGGGAATCGAACCCGCGACCTTTGGATATCCGGTGGATATTCTCTGACCGCTGAGCTACCGAGTCACTAGTGACATCGTCGAATTTCCTCTAGTATATCCTACTCTTACGCTGCAAGCCAGCGTTATTTCACCAATGTGAGGAATTACCTCCACCTTCAATTGAAATATCTTTCCAGATATTTGGCAATCGATTAAGATGAAATAGCTAGGTATATAATTTTTAATTTTGAGATTTTTGCATTCACAATGCTATTTTTATACAATACTCAGTCAATGAAACTGAACGACTTTCTCCACGAAACAAGTGTCGAAATACGCCACAAAATGTTGGTCATCCCTTACTAAACTGATCACGTGATCTCTTTGATTTGTATGGAAAGTATTTTTTTTACATATTTGACTCTGTGTTTCTTAGAAAAAGTTGTTCAGTTTCATGGACTGAACACATCCTCAAAATTTGGAGAGTGAATAAAAAGACACCCAGTATAAGGATATAGTTAATATATACCTACATTCTAGCTTTTAATCAAAAGATGTAATTTTATTGATTGAGTTGAGGCATGGCAAATAGTGCGGTCAAAATGCGAAAAAAACTTAGAAATAATAGCTCATTGTGCGACAAATGATATTTGGAGATACTTTCGTTTCGTGTACGGATTGAACGATAATAATAACAATGCTTGAGTAAAATTCAACTAAAATAGCCTACATTACTCTTTCACCACATTGACGAGTACATTGTGAATGTTGTGAAAGTGATCGATGTGCATACTTACTTATTCGTACAATTTGCGTCGTCGTCAGTTCATACGATCAATCTGTCAACAAGCGTCTGAATGACGAACAACCAGCTTGATACAGATCTGAAAACACTTTGTAATTTGCTTAAAACAAATTCACGTAATGCATCGGTAAAGGGTATCTATGGGGTGGGAACAAAACATGGCGATAATTTGAATCCTTTTTAGTCTTTTTACGAATGTGAGAATCTAAAACAATACAGTTCTCGAGAATTAGTTACCCATCACACATGGGCATTTAGTAATAAATATTGCGTGACGATAGTCAGTTAAGCATATTGATGACTGGTTCATATTATAAGAACAGTGCCGGCCGAATCAGAGAGCAGCAATAAAACATCCCATTAGGGATTTATTACTGAACGTTTTGGCCGACCAATTATAAATACACAACAAACATCACAAAACATTGGATTTTTGACCTCTATAAAGAGTTCAGTATAATCAAGGCTTAGTCGCATTCGTATGACGGGCCGACAAGCGGTGCACATCGGCGCGCGCGCCGGCGCAGATCAAAGGCACCGACAGGCTCTTTTAGCCGCATAATACGACGCGCCCCCCGCCCCCGCCGACGGCTGCACAACGCTCGAACCTCCGGGGTACTTGCCATTACTTATGCCGATCTATTAATAAACAAATTGATATAACGGACGCCTTGAACACTTGTGATTTATAAATCATATCACTTCAGATTTGGAAATACTGATCTATATGGCTGACATTTGGCCAGATTTGTCATCAGAGTTAATTATAATCATGATACATAACCATTACACAGAACCACCTCAGCTTTCTAACAGTTAGCGGTGAGAAAAATATAACAATGGCTTTTCTTAACACAAAACTAAAAAGAATTAAATAAATGATGCAGTCGACAGTCATTTGTTCCTACATTAACGGTAGGTGTTTTATTCGCAAGATCGATAATACTTGCTTATCTGGCCATGTGAAAGTACCGCGATGAAAAGATTTATCAGATTCATCGATCCCCTAAAGATCTAAATCTATAACGCCCCGGGCGGCGCGCGCGCCTTTCGCGACAAACGCATTATGGCCTTATGGTTTCTCTTAGAGTAAACCCTTAGGAAATTCTTGTTGACGGTCGATTATACGTGCCGTAATGGTATGGTATGCTTTTAGCGTAAATTTTAATAATGTTGCTCGGAGATTTCGAACTTGATAAAATAATATATTTTGTTATCTATTCGTCGAGCAAACTATCTTTGATAAACCTTTAGGCAATGATATAAGGAAATACTGAATACCTAAAGATATTGTTCTGAAAGAGAAAATAGCGGAATAGATTTAGATAGATCACTCTGACTTTACAAACTCTGGATATAGGTACCTCTGTAAAGGGAATCCACAAAATAGCTCACGTGCGCAGTTCGTCCATCGATCAAGGTATCATTGTTCCATTAAAATTACGTAAATTCACCACAATTACCGAGGCCCCATGAAAACTTGACTCGCGATAAACGCCCGCCATTATTCAAGGGTTACAGTAATAACGGGACCTTACTTTTGTTAGGAACTGCCTTTGTGAGTATGTTAGATATTATCGTCGACAGGGTTAACTGATGTTATGGATATAAAGAAACTTAGCACTTAAAGTAAATACATACTCAATAGTTTAGTTATTTTGAAGCATCGTTGGTTTTCGCAAATAGTAAATTTTAACTATAATACCGTATTTATGATCAACGAAAGAAAAAAAAGAAAAATAAAACCATTCAAGCTAATAACAATATTACGAAAATATGTAATTGGTCATGCTAACAAAACCTTGTAAACGTAGAATGCACCCCTATTGGAATTCGTAGTTTTGTGATGGAAATTACCTCCAAAAGCATTATTATAACTCTAGCAGCGGCAAGTGACCACGTCAAAGAGTCCATTTCGTGTTTGTAAAGAAAAGAATCCGTCAAATTAGTACATAACGCGTTATGAATACGGAATGAGGTCAAACAGGGCACTCAAACATACGCCATTACATCGAAATAAAATATTCCGTTCCATTCATTACTGACGTAGGCATATTATGTGCGGCTCCAAAAGAGTTGCCTTAGTTTATACAGTTGGTAGCCAGTTCTATGGGATAGCGAGCTCCTCCATGTGTCTTAAACAACGCTTTTCATCTCTTTGCTTAAACCGCCTCACCGGCTCCTTGAGTTTATTTGTTTTCTTGAACTAATAACTATCAAGCAACTCAAACGTAAATTCGACTACGCCTACTTAGGTAACAGACAGCTAAAATACACAGAAAATTAGGAACTTCACAAAACTTTTTCTGATATTTGTTATCAAAAAAGTATTGTTGTCTAGTGACGCAAGCGGATGATTCTTCGACATTCGTCGGAATAATGAGGCGTCATCCAGCCATGCAACGTATGAACTATGAAAGTATAATACAATTGATTTGATATTCCGTTGCGCTACATTCCGTGCCACGCGACCACGGCCACACATAACACTTCGAAGCCTTTGAAGGAGGCTTAATGGAATGACACAACCTTTGTATGCGCCGCCCAATTCTAATGCCTATTCAGATGGCATTTCACCTTTTTGTTGCTTGATTTTCGATAGTAATAGCTTATTTTATTACTTTATAGATAGATTTTAACAGGGAACGATAGAAAATCATTCGTCGAACCATTTTTTTCGGTTTTTGTTGGAAGAAAGGATTTTTAATAACATTAAATATTGCGCGCTTTTCAGGCCTGTCGATCGAATTCAATTTAGTATGCTCTGTTAGTGATTCATTGATAACCTTTGGGAAATTGCTATAAAGTAACAAATTTTATGACATTGTTTTATTTGATTAGTTTACGTTGCTATACTTCAGGATTGCGTATTAAAATTGATTTTGTTATCTGAAAAAACTTTTGGAGTACCTTTTTGAGGAGTATTTTTGTTTCAAATAAATTTTATTTTGTGTGAGAATTTATGATTCGTCTGTAAAGTTGTTAAGGATTATTGATTCCTTGTTGGAACGGTTATCGTTGGTGTAGTACGTTTTAAAAAGGAAAGCAGCACTGAGTGACGTAAGGCCTCATATAAATTTTACTATAGGCGCATTAATGTCGCTACGTGAAATTGATTTGCAAGCAGAAACATATTATGATTGTGAAAACGGGGTTTACGATTTATTTACACAATTCGATAGTGACTTTGAACATTAAAAACTATCATACGCCAGTTTGTTAGCATATATTAGCATAAACTTCGTTACATATAATAAAAATATGTAAAAAAAAAAATGTAAAATAGTTATTCGATAAACCACAACCATCTAAAAGAAATAAAAGAAAAGTGTTATTTTATTCGTTAAAAAGTTTTATTATAGTTACTAATTTGAAGAATAAAATAAAAATGTGATTATACTATTTGACAGAAGCAAACTAAGTTTGCCGTAAGTAGATAAACGATTAGGAAATTGAATTCGGTCAAATGAAAATGAAGTTTGTCGCCACAAAGAATGTTAAGAAATCCAATCTCTTCAACAATACATGATAACCCGAGCTCTTGGTACTAAGGTTGATGAAAATTGTTAATTAAAGTTGACATAGAAATGGTCGATGAATTCGAAATCTTCATTTATCCGGTCACGGCATGCCTCTTACGTTTAGCATTAAATGATTGACTATGTTTCAATTTCGTCTAACACGAATGCGCCAGTTGAACGAATCGGTACACGATTATGTGATTGTGATAGAATTTTATAGTTTACTGTGTCTGTTTAGTTTGTGATTATGCTTCGAGAAGTCGAGTCTTGCTATGAATAAAGCACGTGAGTATGGAATAAAATCACCCGGTTAAAATAGTCTTGAATAATATTTTTTCTGTACTAGTTTTGATATTGGTGCTCCACATTTTGTGCCACCCGGGTAGCCGCTATTGTGAAAGGTAACTTGTGCATGATCCAAAAGCGCTTCCGGACGATTAGCCGTCAACGAATGTTTGAATTTGTTGTTAACTTCACCTCCTTTCGTGTTAATAGCGTTACAATGTTTGTGAATTCTATTACGCATTGTGCACTTGAGCTCCTTTTTGTGCGTTTGTTGTGAGCCTTTTATCGATTGTGTTTTCGACTGATCTCATTGCTTTCTTCAATGTGAATGATGCTAATATTTTTTTCCTGAATCTATTCAGTGCTGCTACATTGATACAATAATATAAATGAGTAAACTATTTTCACAGTTAAAATGTATCATTTACTCGATTCTGATTCTTTTGAGAACTTTCGTCATAAGGAAGGTTGCTGATGTAGCAACACACCTACTTGCCAATAATGCAACAGATATTATAATGAAGTGATACATTATTACAAAGCCACCCACATTTGTATAGCGGGGTTATTATGGACACGTTATGCATCATAAATATTTCGGGAACATAAAATTAACACTCAAAAACATGGCCTTTCGAGGCACCGCAACGTCTACCGGCTCTGACAAAAAATATGGGGATCGCTTGCAGAACCACGCCGTGAGGCTTGAGTGGCCACAAAAGAGTTTTCTACCTCCTAACGATTTTCCCTCTTCGGATTAACAAAATAAGGTCCAAATTCAAATAATGGAAATAAATTTCTTGCGGTCACAGATCTTTGTTTTCATAACTCACAATTAGATACTGTATGTTGTTTGTGTTACGGTTTAGTTTTGACTGTGTAATTGGCGCAAGCACCGGTTTCTCCCTGTAGCAAAGGACATACTTGTTGACATGTTGTCTAATTGATTGGTGTTTCTCAGTAGGGGTCTAGGGCCTTACATATGGCGGCACCTTTGAGGAATTATTTGAAATTGATAAACTATAAATGCATTCACAAGTGGAAGATGCCACTGTTATATTTTTTCTGTTAAGTATAAATGAATGTCAGTCAAAATTTAGGCGAGAATTATAAGAAGTTATGTGACGTTTGAGACTTCTTTATTAATAATGATTGAAGTTCAGTATTATTAACGAATATGATAGTGGACATGTCATAAATATTTGAAATGTTGTTCTTTTTACGAAACGGCTGACATTAAAAAAGAATACAAATTCCTCAAACAATCTTGATCATACGTAATACGAATGAATAGTTTTTTTATTCTGTCATAGACGATCCAACATTTATTTCATATTAAGCAATATAACACAAGTCCATTTTTTCTCTACCCTCATCTCATCTCAATAGAAGCTAACATAATGCATAAAGGCGTTGCAAAAATCAAGGGAAGGCGGCTCCTTTGATGATAGGTGGTCCCACCGCACATTGAATGATGTGATTATAATAGCGACACTTAGGAACTAACATATACTTTATTAAATCCCAGAGCAGGCAGCACATTCGTTCTCATGAGGTTTTATTCGCAATCAGCTCTGAATTTAATTACAACCAATACTCATCTCGGTAAAACATTAATTAAATTTTTGATGGCCGACGACGTCTGAGAATGACTCATCGATAGCTTGCGTCATAAATTGAATTTAATCTAGAATTCACAATTCAGTATTTTTTTTGCCAGTGAGTTACTTAGGTGGTATATATAAATAATAATATTAATCGTGAATTATAGCAAGTCGATACCAACAAAGGTCAGAAATGGTTTAAGTGTTATCGTTTCTGCTTGAACGATTCATGTTGGAAGAAATTGGATACTTTTGCCTGAGAGGACTTGCAATGGAACGTAAAATTACGAAGTGATTGAGGGGCTACCGACTTACAACCTACTTGTAATCTGGCTATTGAAAGAAATCAACCAACCTAACGTATGCTAGTTTGAACTTTATGGTATTTCAACAGAGCCTAAATGGTAACAACGTTATCCATTATCATGGCGATCATTTTGTGATATTGATGTATTGTTGCCACTATTGATAGACCAACCATTATATTATATACCATTGATGCAGCTACTGGTCTCTAAACTTTAACAAAAAGATACGTTTTGTTTAATAAAAAATGCGTTTCGATTTGTAATCCGGAACTTTAGTTGAGCGTGGCATTAATATTTGCGACGTATCAGGGCATTGTTTAACATTATGTGAAAAACAATTTTTAAGGTCCAATATTTTTGTTTTGCCATAGGTCAAGGTCGTATGAACCAGTTGGGAGGGGTGTTTATTAACGGAAGACCCCTACCGAACCACATCAGACTGAAGATTGTTGAGATGGCAGCTGCTGGTGTCAGGCCCTGCGTCATATCACGACAGTTACGCGTCTCTCATGGATGCGTCTCCAAGATCCTCAATAGATACCAGGTCTGTATCACTTATTTGTTAATATTTCGTTAAGGTTTTCATTCATCTATTTGTTTAACAATTTTGTTAATGAAACTTTTTTCCGTACCAGGAAACCGGTTCCATCCGCCCGGGCGTAATCGGAGGATCAAAACCGAGGGTTGCAACGCCCGAAGTAGAGAACAGGATTGAAGAACTGAAGAGACAAAACCCAGGTATATTTTCCTGGGAAATTAGAGATAAACTAATAAAAGAAGGAATCTGTGATAAAAACACCGCACCGTCTGTCAGTTCCATTTCGAGGCTTATAAGAGGAGGCAAACGTGACGAATCAGATCCTAGAAGAAATCACAGCATTGATGGTATTCTAGGTGAGTCACGCTTACCTTGACTGTTGATAATGATAATTAAAAATGTGAAGCCGTCTTTGGTTTTCGTAACGCCTCTATAAAAGTCAAAGAGATGGAATGAAATGAAATCTCTTCATAATATATTCTGAACTTGACCAGTAACTTTTATTAAATACTCCAGGAAATGTGCGCGGCGTTTATTTGCATGAAACTTTATATTGCTCTAGTTGTCTGCAGAATTTGCATTCATACGTACCCTTGACATACGTTTACCTGAATACTGCGGTTTAATTCATTATTTTCTAAACACAAGGTTGCTTTAAATAGGAATATTAAGATCGCATTTAACAATAATAGAAATCCTTGACAAAAATACAATATTTAAAAAGATATAAAACCTTCATCGTAATGACGCGTAAATAACCTGCCGTGTCATCATAGTCCTTAACGCTGATTCGAGACCATAATCACTTAATTTAGTTCAAAGCACACTATTATTATAAATTTATTCCTATAATGAGACTGTCGGAACGTTTGCAAACTTCAGAAAACGGCGTATAAAGTTAATAATCCACGTAAAAGTGAAGCGGGCGAGGCGCGCGCACGCCACGGCAGCGCCCCTTGTGTCGGCTTCGAAATTGTAGGTTATAAAAATGAAATTAGTATCCAAAGGTGTTATTATCCCATCGCGTTTGACCGCGGGGCTTGCATTACGACAATCTGTCCGTACTGCACGTCTTGTGCTGTATAGCTATCCAATATAAAATGGCGCTCCTAATACGTATGCCGGTTCAGCGACGGAGTGCGGTTTTGCCGGCGAGATTCTGCACCGCGATAAGATTATGCATATTAAGTTGTGCGCCGCTAAAGTAATATCTACACTGGAAAAGCAGTCCTCAATACCACTCAGTACGCGTATTGAAAATTTGCAGTTCGTGCTTGCCTCGTGACGGCGCAACGGTACTTCAGTCGCGACATTTCGCGGAAATATTTGCATGCAAAGTTTCTCGAAATACATGGGAAAGTTATGGAAATTGCAGTCAATCAAAGATCACTCCTTACGTTGATATTTTTTTGTTTAATTTTTACTCAAATTATAACCATCATGCGGTAGCCATCAACCGCTGTGTAATTTAATTCTATTTCATTATCAACTAGCCTCAAGTAATATTTATTGAGGCCAAAAGAATTCATTTGAAGCTCGTACAAAGCAACATAATGTGGTTACGTTTAATTTAATCTCAGACGCGTGTGGTCCGAAGCGGTAGCTCGACGATAATCGACATAAAACAAAACAACATTATGTCTAGAAAGTCATATTTTATTATTGCAATGACAAATTTATGTAATAAAAAAGACTACTTTAATGAGTTCTTTTTTATTCTACAAAACAATATCTAGATTCAGGCACACTGGCATTAAAATTATGAAATTGATAGTTTTATTCGTAATTTAATGTGATTTAATAATATTTGCTACAACATCACTTTCTTTTGTACCAAAAGGGCAATCCTCTTGCGAAGACTCAGACACAGAATCGGAACCGGGAATCACTTTGAAGAGGAAACAAAGAAGGTCGAGGACAACCTTTTCTGGTGACCAACTGGAGGCATTGGAACGCGCCTTCACCAGAACTCAATATCCTGACGTGTACACCAGGGAGGAATTAGCACAGAAGACAAAGTTGACCGAAGCGAGGGTTCAGGTGCGCATCAATACCCTTCTAATCGTTATAATAATAAATGGGTGTAATCAAACAAATTCATTGTTATATCACCTACACTTCCCGCCCCCAATAAAACCGTGACGTAAAAAAATATGTAATTACCTTTATAATTAATTATAATGCTCGGAAGCAAGCTACCATATGTTGCTCATCGCTACCGTTACTCTACTACTTTTTTTATAGGGTTATTAACTTTTAAGTAATTGTATATTGTCTTACTATAACTTTAATTGACTTTACCCTTCGTTATCATTAGGCAATCCAAACGAACGACGGCGGTCTCATGAGCTTAATAATATTAAAGTCTTATGTATCAATGTCGAAGCAAATTAATTATTTAGAATTCCTACGCTATCTCGGGGATTACGTTGCGAAATCGAGCCAATACAATTAGTGGAGTGGATTTATATTTGAACAAAAGCTTTTCTCTTTGTAGGTAATAAAGAATATGACATATGACTAACTTTTTCTTTTTTTATTTTATTTTGGACAACGGACGGTCGTTACAAAACATGTTACATTGTACAGTAATCTAAAGGAAGACCTTGAGTGCCAACAAATATGTAATAATTATTTAGTGTAAATGGGCCGAAATAGGTAAAGATTAAACAGTTGTATGATAATTGCTAACGTTAAAATTGAGTGATTAATCTACATTAAACTTATTGGATATTTTGTTGTTTCTGTTTAGGTCTGGTTTTCAAACCGAAGAGCTCGACTACGAAAGCAGCTAAACTCCCAACAGCTTAGTGCCTTTAACACAATGTCTTTACAATCTGCTTTCCCTGCCGTCCACCAACAATATGAGCCACCAGCATCCTTCAATGCACAATGCGCCAGCTGGCAACAATCCTATTCCTCAGCCTTGGGCTCCAGTTCCGTTCTAAATTCAGCATTGGCACCTTCTCTCCACCAATCAGCGTTAACTGCTCCATCTGTTTGTCAATCGGCACTAGCCGCGTCATCATTGCATCCTCCTACATCTAGTTCATTCTCATCAGGAAACTTGACTCCTTTGTCTCACACCTCGGAATTGCCAACTCCATTACAAGCATCCGCTGACGCTACACCTCCGAGTTCAAGTCCCACGACGACAAGTCCATCGACTAATCAAACCGGTGGACTCACCTATCAGCATCCTACCTACGCTAATGTCAGTGACCCTGTTCCTCATCCTTACGGTTACGGAGACTATTCGAAGCAAGAACATGCTATGTCAGCGCATAACCACTGGACCTCTAGACAGCTGAGCGGACACCCGCAAAACAAACTTGCCGAAGTCAGCGCGTGGCCAGAAAACTACAGGTGAGTTTCTCATTTATAAATCATCTTGCATTGTTTGTTTGTTTAAGAGCTGTACATCTCAATAATCTTCGCCGGAGACCAAGTAGCTTTATGAATTATTGATGTTCTGCTACTAATATTCCGACATGAATCGGACGAATGAATACGCAATTACAATAAACTGACCTTTGCTGCCGACGATTTAAATGACTATTTATTACGGTAGACAAGACACGACTGTTATTTTTGTAATAGTAGGCTTATGTTGAGCGATTTAAATGACATCATCTCACTATTTCTATCTATCTAATAATTACAGTCGAGCACTAGAAGTGGTAATTCGAGATGATGTATTGGCATAGAGCGGCGAGGAGCATCCGGTGGCTATAGGTCGTACGAGGGCTCGATCGCAAATCGGGGTAGGATCGTTTTATTTCTTTTCACCTTCCTTTATCATTAGCCGGAGCGGCCGCTAATCAATTAAGAGTGTAAGAAGTCAGCCATTATACGCCGCGCGGGTGGTTATTACGGGCCCGCTTCGTAATACTCCGATCCAATCGTGAATGCAATAGGGATGCGAATTTTATAAGGATTTTAAATCGATTTTTAATTAAATTTTTATTCACTTATTTTCATCTGTTACGGTATTAAAGACGCATGCATCTTAATGTTGAAAAATGAATCGGAGTTTTGTAGTGGATAGTTGGAACATTACTACCACACTGAATTTGTCGAAAGAGAATGTGACCGATACATTGTCGCTTTGTGCTGTATACGGCGACGACATTTATCTGTGTTATCTAGACAAAGGATGCCTATAGACCTCGCATCGGACCACACACAATATCTCGCCTTGCACAATGATGGACAAACTAATAATGTATGGGTTAACCACGATTATCTGGCGCATGTCCGTCTCTTATCTAGTTCTTTGGGCATACTTTATTGACGGTTATTTACATGGCACACGTTTACGCCAAAACTGAATACATTTATTTTACTACTTTTTGTCCGATCCGAACCCGTAGTAACCCATACTAAAACGATTGACAAAAAAAATAAACTGTTGCTCTTGTTGAATTCGATCATACCTCTATTGCCGCTTGGAATTCGAAGCCTTTGAATATGATAACGCATTTAATTGTTCTAAGTGTTAAGTACTGGGTCTATTGTTGTGAATCAGACATGAGAATGACAATGATTCATTACTTGATCATATCGATATTTAAAGTCATCGCCGTCATCGATGATTCAGCCCTTTGTGGATCCCATCTCGCATGGTTGCCTCTGTCTTCGGGTTTTTAGCTGTAATTTTAACATCCTGTCCTAATAAATCCATGAATTTATGATTAATGATTTATTAAAAGATATACATAATACAGTCTTTTCACTTTATGAAAAATTTGATAGATTTTATCAGATTTAAGTATGAGCAAATTTTTTTATGTCTATTAAACTGATAATTGAATATTGTTCTAGAACGTTGAGGTGAATTCAAATTCAAATGTTCGTTTAGGTAATTTACACTGTCTGAATTTTTATTATTTATTGCTGCATTTTAAGAAAAAAATATCGCCTCAACATTGTTGTCGCGCAATTTGTATACAAATTCACTTGTCTCCCAAGAAAGCGTATCATAAGAGTACCAATATAGCATGGAGAATAAGGCATACAATGCATTCTCAACTGGCGTTTATCTTAGATGCAATTAATGAAAGGTCGAACGTGACATTAGGTTGCCGCAGCCGCGCATTAACTGACGTCGAGACCAGCATTAAAACTTATCTGCAGCTGGGTTTGACTTCCTAAACGCAAACCACTAGTCAAAGGGTTTCACTTCGCTAAATTATGTTTTGGACTGGTTTCAGATAATTTTCACTTGATAAAACCTGTTGTCGACGTTTAGCCCAGATTTTTGGGTTACCTAAAATACAAAATTGTTAATTATTGATTACGAAATAAGTTTGAAAAGAAAAAAGTATTCTCCAAAATGACATGTTTTAGGTACATCCGAGTTTCCAAGCTGTTTGCATGGAATACATGTTTTGTAGAATTTACTACATTTCGCAATCAAATCAAGTTGAGTAAATTGAAAAAAAAACCAAACGTATGCCTAAAAGCGAAGGCAATATCGAGTCGAAAAAGTATGCGTTTGTTCCAGTAATCTACTGATTGGATTTTTGTAGAGATTGAGACTGCAAGTGGTATTCGAGTGATTCTGAGTGGTTCAATAGAATCAACGTTGGTATTTAAAAAAACGAAACAGATATTTTATTGTTCTGGTCTTTCGTTTCGTATTACTTAAGTATTCTAGTTTCAAACAAAAAACTATATTTGATTAGTATTTTATACTTATCTTTAAAAATCTCCATGTTCTTTGTTTTTTTTGTATTGTAGTTTATTATTAGATATTTATCATAATTTAAGATCGCGGGTAAATGTTCATGCAAATGCCTCTAATTTTGAATGATGTTGATGCATTTTAATGCACGCTACATCCGTTTTATTGTAACGGAATACATGCAGTTAATAAGACAATTTAGTGTAAGTAGCTTGTAAAAAAAATTATACAGTTGTCTCAACTTAGGTAACATAGGTATAGGTATTTAAAACTGTCCATCAGCCATTTTTTATGTCCCCACTGCTGGGGCACAGGCCTTCCTTATGGGTGGTAAGGAGGACGGGCCATAACCCACCACGCGGGCCCAATGCGGATTGGTGGGTGTTAACGACTGCAAATACAGCCGGGACCAACGGCTTAACGTGCCTTCCGAAGCACGGAGGAGCTCGAGATAATACATTTTTGGTCACCCATCCCATGACCGACCCTTGCGAACATTGCTTAACTTCCGCAATCGCTGGGCCAGGCGCTAAACCACTGCGCCACCGAGTTCCTCGATTTAAAACTGATAACTTATTAATTGATTGATTAATTTATTGAGTCCGGAAAAACACCTACGAGAATTTTTTAGAAACATTGCAGTTGTTTATACCATAAAATAGTGCACTTTTTGATGATGTTCGGATGATATAAGTAGTCGTGCCATAAACACATTTTTATTCTAACTTGTTGAAACCGTTTAGAAAAAATAAAGAAAAATGATGGAGTAATAACGTCATGTCAAATTCAACAAGGTCCGATGTAACTTTTTTGTTTATTCCAAATTCCTGAATCACGTGCGTCACTAAAACTATAATAATTAAAATGTAATACTGTACAAGTGTACAGATGTGCTTATTACCGTCAGCAAAACAGTAGGCAATTATGCGAATTATTATTTATTTGGAAGCAGTTGACCTTATATCAGGTAATTAAGAGCAGTTTCAATTACATTGAATTTAATGTTTTATTACTCTTTCCAGTCACGATTTTACATGTAATACTTTCGAAGTGGTGATTTAAAAGTAGTCGAATATTAATTGGCACAATAGAAGGTGTATTTTTTAGAAACCCTTGCACTTACTTATAAACTTTGACACTAATTTTATATTGATAAATTATAATGAGATAAACCTACGTTTGATAAAACTTTGTAAATTACAATTAATTGCATTATTCAAATGATCTGAGAAAAGGCGATCTTAGAGCTCGAGGCAAAAAATACAATTAACAACCGCTAGGTAATCAGAAAGTTAAATATACAATCGTTCCAATATCGAACTAAGGAGACGATGACAAGACTACGCGAGGAAATAATTTCCCGATATATTATTTTAACATAGAAAGACCAATAAATATAAAAAAGTATCAAATCAACTATTTTGCACCTTGTACATGCAGAATAAATTATAGAACAGTTGTTGCTCCGACTATACATAAAATTACGTATCTCAGTAGGACCAAACTAAGTAACAATTACAATGGAGTATTACAGTCCGAAAGCCTATTATTACAAGCTTCATAATATTATAGGCGAAGGCCTCCACGTTTTGGATGCAATCGATATTATGTCAATTACAAAAGATTTATTCGGCTCCTTTGCGGCTCCCACGCTTTATTTTGTTGCTGTCAATTAATTACTATATTTTATATTATGCCGATTGCGTATTCATTTGAATTTAATTGAACTTGGTACAGATTGATTCTCATCACAGGATGACAGTCCATAATTTTGTGGAACTATTGATGCTTATAGCGCACTCATTTTACTGGTGTACATACCTACATAAATAAATATGGAGTTGGGAAATGTTTTATTTTTTGATTTCGAAGGGTTTTATTAAAGGAAACAAACAAACCTATATGTAAACCAGATAGTTAGAGCGGTCAGAACGATCAATGGAAGTAGGCAACACATGGGCAACATTTGTGCGATGGCATCCCTGTCCCTTAGGAACTATCCACATTCGAAAGGGTCGAAAATATGGGCGAGTGCAGTGATTGCAACACTAATTTATCTTTAGTTGGGAATAAATAGTTAGCTACTGGCTGGAATTTGTTTCGCTATCCCCAGTTTATTTCTATTTTGTTCCAGTCTAATGTAGAAAGCCCCTTTCCACTAACTTTTATCCGTCTTAAACTTAATTACAACTTGATGGATATAAAAAATTAAGCGGTCACAAATTTCTCTCATTGCAATATAAATTGCAATTTATTTTGAATACAAAATTTACACAACCCTTTTTTACTAGATATACATACTTATACTAATGTCTATATTTTTTGTTACAGTTCATTTTTTGGTACTAACGCGTCCCACTACACGTCGCACGCGCATTCACCGACGGAAGCCAAATCTGGGTATCCCTACTTAGGTCAACTTGGCGGCATGGACATGGGAAGAGTTCATTGAATACAGTTTAAATTATATTATCTAAAAGGCAATATTTTCAAGTGAATTATAAAGTTCTAAATAACCCCCTTTTTAACAGGTAAGTGAGTGAGGTGAGTTTTGTAACGGCCTTTGTATAAAATCTCAATTTCGGAGTGAAATTTTAATACTTCTTTTTGTATGTCTTTAAGACAACAAGATTATCTGTTAAAATGTATGGTTATTATAATAAGAACTATTAGGTATACATAATAAGTAAAATACCGACTTACACAAATTATTTACGAAATAAAGGATAAGTAACACATATCCCCCGTGCCTTGCAATTTACAAAAGATAGATTTAATAAAATAAAATATTTTTCAAAATCTTTAAATTATATATCATTGTAAAATGTCATGTATAGAGCTTTATGTAGAGTGATTCGATAATAGAATAAATTAAAAACCTATTAATATTGTTATTAGTTCCTCAAATCTAGTACCTACTAAATCCGATATCATTTAAATAACTAAGTGTCCTTGTATCGAGTTGTATTGTAATTAGTCGTTGATATTGTGTGAAAGTGTAATAAACAAAAATGTATATAGTAGGTATGTAGTAAAATATAATAATTAAAAAGTGTATAATTTGTAACTGGTATCACCCTATCTAACAAAAACAATGTTATAATTTTATCATTCATACCGCTAGAGAGTGGAACTCCTTGCCTGAGACTGTATTTCCTGATAGATACCATCTGGGGACCTTCAAGTCGCGAGTGAATAGATTACTTTTAGCACAGATAATATAATACTATACTAGTACTTTTAGGCAAGCGCGTTTGTAGGTCGCATCACAGCTTACCATCAGGCGTGATAGCGGTCAGCAAGCGCTTGCCAATCTCTATAATAATATACATTAATGTTTATAACTTGTATCCATATTACAAGTAACGAAATTTTAAACGAGTTCTACTCTAGAGTTAAACTTAGCCTTTGATGATGCCTTTTGTAAAATTGTGATTCTAAAAATGTTATTTATTCCGTACAGTCAACTGTAAATTTTACTTTCCAAAATATGTACTTAGTTGACTTTTCCAAGATTTTGAGTAAAAAATTTCATCTTTCAAAGTGGGGTACACTTTTAGAAAATGTAAGGTTGTTATCCTATTGACTGTATTTTGTAACCTAATTAGATTAATGTAGAATATAAGCACCATTGTAAAATACCAGTGTACATCAAAAATAAACGAATATTGACAATCTGGTTGTTATTGAATTGTTTTATCCTACTACCATATTTATCACATCAATAATCCTATACGCTTTGCAATGAAAAAGCGGATTACGATAAACAAAAGAATTAGCTTTTATTTTTATTGCAATCACGACTAAGTATATTAAATATATCAGGTAAAAGTTTATTTTTTACAAAGACCGGCAAGTTATTATCAGTATTTGGATTGGAACATAAAAATATCAAAGATAAATCAAGAAATAGAAATTATCGAGACTATATACTCGTATGGGTACTCGTAGATATAGTTGTGAATATCAAAGTTGAATTTGTTTGTTTGTTTATTCGAAGTTCCATAATTATATAAATGGGTCAAGGTAACATCCTTGTAGTAACCCAAGGCTCTTAGGCTTCCTTCCAGAAATATTTAAAGGCTAGATCGTTAAATGCAATACAATTATAAAATTAGTTGATAAAGTCAATTTAATCATTATTAACATTGCAACAATAATATCTGGGTTTGAGAAACGTCGTATACATTCACACGTCAAACACACACATTTCTAGACAGGTTTCTGACATATTTGTTAGGCAATTACCTACTTTAGGTACCTACTGTACTAAATTTCTATATTAAGTATAAATTATAACACAATCCCTTGGAAGAGGAGCTCGATGGCGCAGTGGATATTGCCTGGCCCAGTGATTGCGGAAGTTAAACAACTTTCGCAAGGGTCGGTCATGGGATGGGTGACCAAAAATGTATTATCTCGAGCTCCTCCGAGCTTTGGAAGGAACGTTAAGCCGTTGGTCCAGGGTGAATTTGCAGTCGATAACACTCACCAATCCGCATTGGGCCCGCGTGGTGTGTTATGGCCAATGCTCCTTATCCACCCATAAGAAAGGCCTGTGCCCCAGCAGTAGGGACTTTAAAAAAATGGGTGATGGTCATCATGTAATACTATTACAGTAGAAACGGTTATAATAGTTATTAATTTTAATCTGAAAAGTACTGGAGAGGCCGAGTCTACGTTGGAATAAATACTAAAGCCTACTCGTACATAAAATATCACTTAATAATGTGCCCTGGTTATTGGATATGCGTATTTAATCTATTTCAATACCATTGTCATCAAACATATTATTAAGGGTGGAGGGTTCTAGTTTGGTGTCGTAAACAAGACCCAGGACCGGAATAAAGAGTATGAAAACGGCACATCTCAAATATAAAAAAAAAATTAGAAAACCCAACTACGGAAAAATCGCGCTTCAAAAAATTTAGGCTGGTTATAAGGTGTGTGTTTATAAAAAAAAAAATTCTTTTTACTTCGAAAAACAATTGAAACCACTGACTTAGGTAAAACAGTCGTCAACACCTATCAAAATAAACTACATTTACCTCGTTCTAATACTAAGATTTTATATATTTATCTTCACAACATTAACAAAATTAAAACCGGAGTGGTTGAAATGTTTTTTTGCAATATTAATAAAAAAAACGTTGGATCTCGTTTGCGCTATAAGGAAACCACTTTCAAAACTAATTGCATACACAGGTAAAAAATCCCTAACTGCAACAGAGAGTTTCCCAACAACTGCAATAGCGGTCGAAAGAATAATTTTAAATTGCATTCAAACTAATCCAATATTATCGTGAATTAACACAAGGTAGAGTCGTAAATTCATTTAAAAGGAGAACAAACAATCACAACAACAAACAACAAAATTCAGTTAAAACAACCAATTATTGTTTTTGTGTCATAATAATTAGCCAAAACGATTGTTTTAAAATGTAAATATAAAAAACCGAAAGAAAAACAAACTTTTTTTTATAACCATTTTAATGTTTTAGCGAGTCTTTTTGTGTTTTGTATTTGAATGATAAATAATTTCCATTTTAAAACTAAAATATTGAACGTGAACTACAAAAAGAGTGCCTGAAAATCCGCAAAAACTCGTGCGACGGTAAGCTAAATATATGTTAATTTTTAGAATTATGAAAAAGCACACCTAAACTAGGTATGTTCTTGTAGACAAAAAAAAATTGAAATCGATTAACAACTGGCGAAGTTATGGTAAAACATTATTTTATTTTATTTTATTTTATTTATTAATTTTAGGAAGACTATCGACTAATACATTTTAAATACTTAAAAAAATAGCAACAAAGAGTCATTTATAAGTCTCCACTGATAGAAATAAGGTGTATAGCTAATGATACAGTTGAGTTAAAATTAAACTAAGTTACAATTTATAGGCACAACACAGAAATGATTTAACTATTACCGATACGTGCAGATTTTAGTCAACAACATTAACAACTTAAATGCACCAAATAGAAATGGAATGAGATCCGCCCAACATCTGCCGCAAGGTCAAAATCCAGTCTATACAATTTGTATTAAAATCATTGATACTAAGTTTTTCTTTAAAAAACTAACGACTCTTTTTTTGAAGTCGGTTAAAAATAAAACATTTACTCTAAAATACCTCCTCATTGCGGCTCTGTTTTCTATACCCTTGCGATAGCTTCACCACCTGTTACACTCCCCTCAGTGAATATCCTATCTGGAGCAGACCTATTCCAGAATAAGGCTTTACTAGAAGTGGGTCATAGTTATTCAAAACAAGCATTTGAACTAATTTCCAACGTTGCTCTGGTAGTTTAGCTTATAGTGTAACATTTTGAGGCTTCCAGTTTTGAAATAAGTTCAATGTTTATGAGAATAACGTGAGTAGTGGTTACGGAAAACAATAAACTACTCGTGAAATTGTTATGCAACTGTAATATAACATAAACAACAAATATTTTCAAGTTGTCCGCGTTGGTAAGTTATTCTATAACGATGCCGTTGCTAGACTAAAACATAAATCATACGGTTATTATTTTAACAAAAACCGGCCAAGTGTGTTCCGTAGTTACCTTATATACCATACCATATTTAATACCACTATCATTTTTCGTCTGTAAAAATAACTTTGTTTTTCACAGTGTTGGTATGAATGACAAAGTTATATTTGCGGTTTTGGAAAATATGATATATCTTGACTTTGAGAAAAAATTGTCTTAGGAACCTCAATGTCATTTTTGAAGACCTATCTATAGACACATCGCACGTATTGGTATGAAGAAAAATATTTTTTTCAGTTTCAGTTCCATTTATAGGTAGCCCCCCCTTAATCTTTATTTTTTTTATTTTTGTGTTGAAATCGTTAAGCGGTTAACAGAATACATCTACTTACTAAGTTTCAACTGTGTAATCCTAATACTTTCGGAATAAAATGGCTGTGACATACTGACGGATGGACAGACTGATAGACAGACAGACAGACATGACGAATCTGTAAGGGTTCCGTTTTTGCCATTTTGGCTACGGAACCCTAAAAAAGGGCAGACTATATGTAAATTCATTTTGAAAGCGTAAGAAGTAGCATTTCTTAAAGGAAAACTTGAGGCTCTGTTTGAGGAAAAGTTTTAACATAGGTAGGTTATATTTAAACTTACCTATTAAGTGTAACAATGTTCTTGTAGTTTTACATAATGTTGGCCGTAGTTAGTATATAAAACATATACATCAAACATAGTGGATGTATGATTTATATTATACTAATTAAAGCCAAATAGAAAACGTCATTCCATCAAGAATAAATCCTAAAGTTTATAAACACTTAGAAATAAATTTACTATACAAATATTTTCCATGTTGTAAAGTTTGAAAAGTAAAAATGCAAGAGCAACAAAAAAGACGATACTAACCACATAAGTGCAAGTAGGTGGACATATCAAGTAACCTGTTCTATTTACATAAACTATACAAATAAATTATGTAATCGTTCGGATGCCATCGGAGGCCAATCAGCGGGGAAGGCGTAGTCAGAATAGAACGTGATCGAATCCAACGATTTTTTGTTTAAAAATGGAATGTTCGACGCAAAAACGTTTTCGGTAAGGCACACGCGTGGGAACCCACTGCAGTGGTCACGGCTGTCGTCAGACACGGATGAAAAGATAGCTAGATGGGGTAACGCCTACATTAGTAATTGATATTTAAAAATAATGATGCCCTGACTGGCTAATTAATTTTTATCACTGCGCAAACCACTAATGGAGCTATTATCCGGTATAAATATTGGAACTAATCCTAACTTTCCTAACTATATCCAGCGAAAGTATGTTTGTTTCACGTCTTTACTACTTAATCGATGTTTATGCATTTTGCATACACGTTGTCAGGAAAACGACTGAAAATAACAATGTGAAGGTTATTGTCATGAGAGCAAACACTTATAAAGCAAACTCAAGCTTTCGAGATATGTAACGGTAAATGACCAAATCCGTATTAATCAAAGTTGATTTCGTATCTAGCACATCTTAATTCTAGAGATCACTGTCTCGATGAGAAAAGTCGTGCCTCCATTTTAATTGGACATGACGAATCAAGTTTACCGGAAAACTGGGCGGGGACGTCGGAGGCGGATGTTGGGACAGGGAATAGTTTTTAATACGCATGTAAGTATTGACTTTAAGATTTATGAAGGTACGAAACATACTAAGTATCTACTTATTTACAATGAAATATAACAATTTCAAAACTACACCCAAAATAATAAACTAGGCGTTGCAAATCGTAAAAGTTATTTAGGTATTTCATTGAATAGTACGCTCAGTGTTATGTATTTAAATACAAATTACTATTTATTTAAATTATCAGATACTAACAGCTATGGATAATAAAATCAAATAAATTAGGGTTAAGAAGTTTTCTTTAGCAAAATGGGAAAATAAAAGCATAACAACAAGTTCAGAGTATCAAAGCAGGTGTTCATAGGGCAATAGAAGTGTTCTCTTCGGAAGGAAATATACAAAAAAGTAATTTTTATTCCAGTGAGTGTAACACACAGTTAATTACACACGCGTATGCAAGTTAACTACTTATTGAAAGAATAGCTCCATAATAAACAAAAACGATCAAATATACAGTGATTAAAGACACAAGTCGACTTTCACACAGATGAGGTAACTTTGAAGCCTTGGTAATCCGCCAAGGATTGATCTGATGATGGCCATCCAGGGACTAAATGGTAAAGAGATTCAGATCGCTATACACACCCAACTAATTTGATCAGCACCCTAGGAGCACTCTGATCCATAGTTTTCAGTTTCAGGATTTCCACACATTTTTATGCTATTTACGCGGTTTTTAAACATATCCTTATATCTTTTAGAATGCTGATCAGATCAGTTGGGTGTGTATATCTCTTGAATTTTTAGATTTTAGCATTCACAATGCTATTTTTATATATTAAGTTAATTATTATAACTGAAAAAATATTAGAAAAAATCGACTCACCCGTAGCAGACCGTCCCGTCTGAGCTGCTACGGGTGAGTCGATTTTTTCTAATATTTTTCAGTTATATTAAGTAACTTAGTGTATATCTCTACTCGGTCTGTAGCAAACAATACATTTTTAATTTTCAAAGACTTTGGTAATGTATTTTTGATAACATTACAATTCTTAAAGCAAGCGACAGGTATAATAATATTAATTTGCATCAACTTAAAAGCGTCAACGTTTTAAATAATAGGCAGTTTCCATAATACCTAGACTTAAAACTTCGAACGTTGGCGGCATTCATAGATTGTTTGAAATTTGATAACTGTACGTTTTAACTATTGTGAATGAACTTTTTTCAGGTTCTCACGCAATGCTTTATGGTGAAATGTACCCATTTTTCCAATTTCTTTTTTCCCATACGTAAAACCATATAGTTCGATATCATAACGTTTGCATAACGGAGAGCCGATTCCTAAACGATCGATCCCGCGATTGTTCTCACACTGCAGCGCGTGAGAATGGTAAAAAATTGAATTGTGGCAATTAGAGATTCAAAATGGCGACGACAGTTATAGCGGACTGAGTGTGGTCGAAGGTGGATCGTGTTCGGTTTACGGGGCGTCGATAATTATCGGTAATCGGCCGTTGGCTCTAGTTTTTCGGAAAACTTTTGGTGATCGATTTCCACAGCGGATAGAGCACGCACGTGTCGGCCCGGGGCATTCGACACACTGTCGCCTGATTGAGCGCTACGGGAACTGTGACCGTTTACGCGGTATTTGCTAAAAACTAAGCTCGTGATTGAATGAAGATTTTTTAATTTTCTACTTATTAACTTTGAACACAAATAGAGGTGTTCACGATGCCATTTTAATTGATGTAGTTAAAGCGATCAATAGCGTTAAGTAAGATTTTCAACAGAAAAATGATGTTTGAATTTGAAGACGAAACAAAAGCTTATTGATAAATTGAAATGCATCAGTAATAAAGAAGTTTTGAGAATACTCAAACAACCTTCATGCAGAAAGATCATAATAAAATTGTACTAAATTTTTATGATACAAAACTATGAATGAAATACTCAAATCATAAATGGTTATTAACATGCATTCATGCACCAAATCGTTCAAACTCGACACGCTTTATGGAAACACAGCCTGACACAATTCTCAGGACCTAAGTTCAAGAGGAAGTGGCAATTATAATTCTAGAAGACACTGAACAAAATTGCTTCGTAAGACTCGAAAAGTTTAGTAGCGTGACGAAACCATTTGTTTAGCGAAAATCAACAATCACCCAAGAATATTCGACGGCACTTGTTGCTGTCTGCGGTCCCCATTATCAGTTCTCACGAGAAATGAATCCGCGGCATTCCCCCGCCTCAGTGGTATTCTCGATCAAACACGAAAGTCGTGCATATCCAGCGATCGTTCCACCAAAAAATGTTTAGCTCACCGATCGGTGACTAGTTTTTGTTGATTGTTCACCAGAACGCCTCTTTACAACATCACAGACAAACAAGCATCTATGACCAAATAATATGAATGCGCACGTTTGTGATTTCACTGAACGGCTAATTTGATTTCTCAAATAATAATATAATCAAATACTATTCTGTAAAAACTTTTTTAAATGTTCTCAACAGAATTAACTCGTGAAAGTCAAATAGAACATACTAACTAGCTTTGAATACAAACATTTTGTAAAAATAGAGGTTATAATTCAAAAATAGCTGCGTTCATTATCGTTTGTTGCGAGATTTTGAATAGGCGAGACATTCGTTCCGACTTTTTGTCTAACATTCGACTGTCGCGGAATTGTTATTTACTGGATTTCTTTAAAAGAAGCGAGGGTGTTGACGTGCTGCTTTGTTTTGTAATCGACAAAAGACGCGAGAGTTTCGTCAGGCGTCATACTGTGACCCTTTGACGAAAGCGTATCGTGTCTTGTTTTGAACAAATTATTAGTCTGGTTTAGCATAGAGGGGACAACAATCGAGTCGTGATTCCTGTAAGTACCGTCGAAGTTTTGGACAATGATTTTATTTATAGCATGTGAGTCATGGGGAAGTAATAGGATGGCATTGTCTTAGTTCGGACGTCAGCGGGTGTCTGCTCAGCTGGAGGGCTTTGCTTGTTTACAAACATTTTATTGAGGTGTTATGTTTAATGGCTTCTTTGGAAGGTGGACTTTATTGTTGCATTGACAATGATTAACTGTCATAATTTTCACGGATTCTACTTGAAAGTGGAAACTTTTTCACTATATACGTAACCACTCCTTTGGTTAGTGTTTATGATTTTGTTATTATTTTGAAAAAAGAAAAATATGTAGCTTACTTCCGCAAACAAAATATGCAAGATGCACCGCCCGCCCGCCCGCAAAAATATGCAGCACACCACAAAATATAAGTGCACAATACCTGCATTTAGCAAGAGAGCAACACACCTTGCACCTTCACCAATTAGGCTACTCTACACGTGTTTCGCCCCAACCCGGAGCATCCTCAGGAGTTAGATCGTGCGTAAACCAACACCGAATGAGCAACTACGCCCTCCGACACCGTATTTATTGTCACTTCCTCCCCACTGCGCATCGAGTGACTGACAGTGACAACGTTTGAAGAATGTTGCCAGTTTCAAATTAAAAAGAAAAAAGAAAGAAAACATGTTTTTTAATTTAAATTACCTACAAATAAATTGATATACATTAAATAATGTGTTTTATTAATAAGATACTTATTTTTAAGAATTATTATTATTTGAGAAAATACGCAGCAATGGCGAGGAAGAGACGTCAAGTTGATTGTTAAGTATGGTTCCATCAACATTGTGTTTGATAATTTCTAGGTTTTCCAACACGTTCAGTCGTAGACCTTTACTACAAGTATGTAAAACCTCATAGGAATGGCCATCAGATAATTGATGTCCGGTATTTAATAAATGTTCCGCGAAATGAGATCGTTCCGGTCGGCCATTCCTATAGGCGGAAATATGTTCTTTATAACGTATATCAAAACTACGGCCAGTTTGACCAACGTATACTGAATTACATTGGTTACATGTTAACTTATATATCCCCGACTTCCTGCCAACCTCCGTTTTTTCCTTGCCATTGCAAATAGCACGCCGGACGGTATTAGTAGTACGAAAAGCCACGTGAACGTCGTTATTTTTTAAGAGTTTTGATATTTTATCTGATATTTTACCTACGTAAGCCATACTTGACTGATAATTTTGAATAACGCGCTCACGTGGCACCGCATATAAAAGCCCAGTCACCTGTTTGTTGATTTTATTCCTAACCATGTTATCTATCATCCGCCGATCATAACCATTTGCAATGGCAATGTTATAAATTGTATTTAACTCTCTACTATAGGCTTGCCCTGATAACGGTACCGTCATTAAACGATTAATATATGAGTGAAAAGCAGCTAATTTATGTTGCCAAGGATGACAAGAAGTTGCGGGGATAACTACATCAGTATGTGTGGGTTTTCTATATATTTGAAAGTTATGGCGACAATGCTCCCGTGAGATAGTTAAATCCAAAAAGTTTAACGAATTATTAACCTCAATTTCTAATTTGAATTTTATTTTTGGGTGTAAACTATTTAAATATTGAAAAAATGATTCTAACTCTTGTCTAGTACCTGTCCAGCATATAATAATATCATCAACATAACGATAATAGTAAAGAATGTTATTATTGCCTACTATGTACCTATTCTCAAAATTGTCCATGAAGATCTCCGCCATCAAAGGTGATAACGGAGAACCCATGGCTAGCCCCTCCTTTTGTTTGTAAAACCCACCATTAAACTTAAAATAATTTTGTTGCATGCAAATATGTGTTAAGTTAATTATTTCATCTGCCTCCCCTGGATGAAGACCGCGGCGTTCTAAAATATTTGATAGTATATCTAAACTTTCTTGATAAGGAACGTTAGTGAACAAACTTTCAACATCCAAGGAAAGCAGAAACGAGTTAGAAGGCAAAACAACATTCCTTATTTTCTCAATTAAATCTGATGTATTTTGAATACTATACTTAGGTGAGAAAGATGATTTATCTTTTATAATATTATTTAATCTTTTAGCTAACTCATATGCTGGACAACCTATATATGAAACAACGGGACGCACGGGAACATTGTCTTTATGTATTTTAGGTAAACCATACAACACAGGGGCCTGTGGGTTCATTGGGACGATATAGCGAGATGAATACTCGTTTGGAAAAATAAATTTTGAATCATTAATATTTGTTTTGACCTCTGTGTTGTACTTTGTGGTTGGGTCCGAGCGCAAAGGAGTAAAGTCACCGCTGTTAATTACTTCCTGAACTTTATTTATATACTCTGATTGGTTTAAAATAACTATACTATTTCCTTTGTCTGCCTTTGTTACTACTAAATTATTATCATTGATTTTATTTTGCAACGACTTGACAGTTCGCAGCTCGGGCCCAACACAGTTAGAAGGTTGTATTTTCTTTAATTGATTAGTTACCAAACCCTTCACCAAATTATCCTTTTTATTCATAACAACCGCCACCTCTGAGTCCACCGCTAAACCCTCCACCAATGACTTAGTTATTTTAGGGGTTATGTTATATTTGAGGCCTTTTTCCAAAAGCGAAGTCTCGCTTTGGGAAAACTGCACGTTAGTTAAGTTTTCTACCCGGGGATAAAAAGATGTTTGACCACCACCAGCATTATTGTTACTAATTCTACCCCGACTACCCCCATTACTGCTACCAAGTTGAATTTCCCTTAACCTTCGTAACTTGTTGGATTGATTAATATACTTGTTATATACAGCCTGTGATGCGAAATCTCTGGCCTTTTGGTCTAAAAGATCGAATTCAATATTGTGTAAACTATGACTTAATTCTGTATGTAAAATTTTAATATGTAGTTTTAAATTATCCCTAATAACGAACCAACGCCGAGATTCCGCATCTAACCAGACCTTTTGGGCTTTACGTATGGCCAAACTAGCCGCGGGACTGGTCGTGTTGGAACGGATGTTGATATAATTTGGAATTAGATTTTGGCGCTTACACTGTTGATTGAACCACACATTTTGTGCCGCCACCCTATGCTGTGTAGTTAATTTATTATATAAACGTGCCTGTACAGCTATGCTTGCTGATTGTAAGTATTTGATTGAATCAGGCGTCACTTGGCGAAAGTCCCAAACCATTTTGAAAAAAGAAATATATGTAGCTTACTTCCGCAAACAAAATATGCAAGATGCACCGCCCGCCCGCCCGCAAAAATATGCAGCACACCACAAAATATAAGTGCACAATACCTGCATTTAGCAAGAGAGCAACACACCTTGCACCTTCACCAATTAGGCTACTCTACACGTGTTTCGCCCCAACCCGGAGCATCCTCAGGAGTTAGATCGTGCGTAAACCAACACCGAATGAGCAACTACGCCCTCCGACACCGTATTTATTTGTTTGCGGAAGTAAGCTACATATATTTCTTTTTTCAAAATGGTTTGGGACTTTCGCCAAGTGACGCCTGATTCAATCAAATACTTACAATCAGCAAGCATAGCTGTACAGGCACGTTTATATATTAAATTAACTACACAGCATAGGGTGGCGGCACAAAATGTGTGGTTCAATCAACAGTGTAAGCGCCAAAATCTAATTCCAAATTATATCAACATCCGTTCCAACACGACCAGTCCCGCGGCTAGTTTGGCCATACGTAAAGCCCAAAAGGTCTGGTTAGATGCGGAATCTCGGCGTTGGTTCGTTATTAGGGATAATTTAAAACTACATATTAAAATTTTACATACAGAATTAAGTCATAGTTTACACAATATTGAATTCGATCTTTTAGACCAAAAGGCCAGAGATTTCGCATCACAGGCTGTATATAACAAGTATATTAATCAATCCAACAAGTTACGAAGGTTAAGGGAAATTCAACTTGGTAGCAGTAATGGGGGTAGTCGGGGTAGAATTAGTAACAATAATGCTGGTGGTGGCCAAACATCTTTTTATCCCCGGGTAGAAAACTTAACTAACGTGCAGTTTTCCCAAAGCGAGACTTCGCTTTTGGAAAAAGGCCTCAAATATAACATAACCCCTAAAATAACTAAGTCATTGGTGGAGGGTTTAGCGGTGGACTCAGAGGTGGCGGTTGTTATGAATAAAAAGGATAATTTGGTGAAGGGTTTGGTAACTAATCAATTAAAGAAAATACAACCTTCTAACTGTGTTGGGCCCGAGCTGCGAACTGTCAAGTCGTTGCAAAATAAAATCAATGATAATAATTTAGTAGTAACAAAGGCAGACAAAGGAAATAGTATAGTTATTTTAAACCAATCAGAGTATATAAATAAAGTTCAGGAAGTAATTAACAGCGGTGACTTTACTCCTTTGCGCTCGGACCCAACCACAAAGTACAACACAGAGGTCAAAACAAATATTAATGATTCAAAATTTATTTTTCCAAACGAGTATTCATCTCGCTATATCGTCCCAATGAACCCACAGGCCCCTGTGTTGTATGGTTTACCTAAAATACATAAAGACAATGTTCCCGTGCGTCCCGTTGTTTCATATATAGGTTGTCCAGCATATGAGTTAGCTAAAAGATTAAATAATATTATAAAAGATAAATCATCTTTCTCACCTAAGTATAGTATTCAAAATACATCAGATTTAATTGAGAAAATAAGGAATGTTGTTTTGCCTTCTAACTCGTTTCTGCTTTCCTTGGATGTTGAAAGTTTGTTCACTAACGTTCCTTATCAAGAAAGTTTAGATATACTATCAAATATTTTAGAACGCCGCGGTCTTCATCCAGGGGAGGCAGATGAAATAATTAACTTAACACATATTTGCATGCAACAAAATTATTTTAAGTTTAATGGTGGGTTTTACAAACAAAAGGAGGGGCTAGCCATGGGTTCTCCGTTATCACCTTTGATGGCGGAGATCTTCATGGACAATTTTGAGAATAGGTACATAGTAGGCAATAATAACATTCTTTACTATTATCGTTATGTTGATGATATTATTATATGCTGGACAGGTACTAGACAAGAGTTAGAATCATTTTTTCAATATTTAAATAGTTTACACCCAAAAATAAAATTCAAATTAGAAATTGAGGTTAATAATTCGTTAAACTTTTTGGATTTAACTATCTCACGGGAGCATTGTCGCCATAACTTTCAAATATATAGAAAACCCACACATACTGATGTAGTTATCCCCGCAACTTCTTGTCATCCTTGGCAACATAAATTAGCTGCTTTTCACTCATATATTAATCGTTTAATGACGGTACCGTTATCAGGGCAAGCCTATAGTAGAGAGTTAAATACAATTTATAACATTGCCATTGCAAATGGTTATGATCGGCGGATGATAGATAACATGGTTAGGAATAAAATCAACAAACAGGTGACTGGGCTTTTATATGCGGTGCCACGTGAGCGCGTTATTCAAAATTATCAGTCAAGTATGGCTTACGTAGGTAAAATATCAGATAAAATATCAAAACTCTTAAAAAATAACGACGTTCACGTGGCTTTTCGTACTACTAATACCGTCCGGCGTGCTATTTGCAATGGCAAGGAAAAAACGGAGGTTGGCAGGAAGTCGGGGATATATAAGTTAACATGTAACCAATGTAATTCAGTATACGTTGGTCAAACTGGCCGTAGTTTTGATATACGTTATAAAGAACATATTTCCGCCTATAGGAATGGCCGACCGGAACGATCTCATTTCGCGGAACATTTATTAAATACCGGACATCAATTATCTGATGGCCATTCCTATGAGGTTTTACATACTTGTAGTAAAGGTCTACGACTGAACGTGTTGGAAAACCTAGAAATTATCAAACACAATGTTGATGGAACCATACTTAACAATCAACTTGACGTCTCTTCCTCGCCATTGCTGCGTATTTTCTCAAATAATAATAATTCTTAAAAATAAGTATCTTATTAATAAAACACATTATTTAATGTATATCAATTTATTTGTAGGTAATTTAAATTAAAAAACATGTTTTCTTTCTTTTTTCTTTTTAATTTGAAACTGGCAACATTCTTCAAACGTTGTCACTGTCAGTCACTCGATGCGCAGTGGGGAGGAAGTGACAATAAATACGGTGTCGGAGGGCGTAGTTGCTCATTCGGTGTTGGTTTACGCACGATCTAACTCCTGAGGATGCTCCGGGTTGGGGCGAAACACGTGTAGAGTAGCCTAATTGGTGAAGGTGCAAGGTGTGTTGCTCTCTTGCTAAATGCAGGTATTGTGCACTTATATTTTGTGGTGTGCTGCATATTTTTGCGGGCGGGCGGGCGGTGCATCTTGCATATTTTGTTTGCGGAAGTAAGCTACATATATTTCTTTTTTCAAAATGGTTTGGGACTTTCGCCAAGTGACGCCTGATTCAATCAAATATTTTGTTATTAGTTCAAGCGTCGTTCAATATCACATATTTTTACTATGTAGTTGTAAACAATGTCGTACGAAGCTATTGTAAACTTCTGTCGTTTAACAAAAGGTGACATACCTAGTTAAGTTAGGGCCATGATCGTATATTATTATTAGGAATACATAAAAATGCAAAATGACTAAAGGCTATTCTATTTACATTACTTTACGCACCTTAATGTGTATTTCGAGCAACGATACTTACTTAGAAAGTGATTGAAATAAGAATAAAAATAATTTCCTTACTAACTTTATTCCGATTGTTTTTCTTGTTGGTCAAAACATTAATGCTATATTATAAAGGGATTTTTACAGCTAAAGACTAATTGGCATGAAATATTATACTTATTTGATGAAGCCTATGATGGACGCTGATTGAACATCCAGTAGAATTTTTGTAACGCGCCGTCCTTACATTGTTCGCAGTCATTTGTTTCCGAAAACAATACACGGCAGTTAGAGCCAATGTCACCGATTGTTAGGGCTGACAAAAGGTTAACAGTACTAGGGACAATTTTATTGTTTTACTGCTCAGCTCCCGAAGCCGCAGGAGGTAGCGCCCTAAAATATCAAGCAAAAACTTTCGACTGAAATGGTGGCAATTAAGCTAATTTACAACCGTCAACGCGACTATTCGTGTTCTAAGAACGCAACAAAGTGCAGCGAGAAGTTTTGTTGGCGTATCATTTGTGATGATCACTTGATTTATGTAAGCTTTTGAGAAATTTAAATTTGTTTGAAAAAAGAAATATATGTAAGTTACTTCCGCAAACAAAATATGCAAGATGCACCGCCCGCCCGCCCGCAAAAATTTGCACATGCAACACCACAAAATATAAGTGCACAATACCTGCATTTAGCAAGACAGCAACACACCTTGCACCTTCACCAATTAGGCTACTCTACACGTGTTCCGCCCCAACCCGGAGCATTCTCACGAGTTAGATTTATTTTTCCTTTAATGTAGTACACACTTTTTATCTGTATTCTGTAATTTCTGTAAGTATAAATTTTATTGACATCAACAAACTATTAACATCAAATTATTTTTCACATTTTTTTTCAGATTTTAAAACTGAACTGACATACTAGTAACAAAAGAATAGAAGTGCTAAATAAGTACTGATTCTGATCAAGTCCTTTTCCAACGAGATAACATTATGATTATCATCATATCTATATCGTAACTCTTATAGGTCATGTCAGACTTAAATAAAATAGATAAATAAAAATGAAAGACCTATTTCTGTGTCCATTTACTAAGACAAGAATGAGATGTCGAATTGAGAAATAAACGAGTTAAGTATCGACATAATTCTGGTAGGGGAGCGATTTAGTATATAGTCTAATCGTTTTAACATGGATATCATATCATAATAAGACAATCTTATAAAAGGGATCAGCTGTCTACAATTCTATATATTTGCCAATCAGTTCCAAGATTCACTGTCCAATGAAATAAAAGTAAGTGACAGAGTCGTTAAAACGCCAATAAAAGGACGCTCTCAGATGGCTCTTAAATTTTATTAACAGGAATAAATCAAAATAAACCTAGTTTTCTGTCGGCACAATCACATTAAGCTATACAAACAAAGGACGCTGAGAAAATTCTAACTTTACTACAATACTTTAAGGTGGGAAATAAAAGAACTCAAATCTTCTAGAAGTGCTAGCAATAGTGTTTGATAGCCAAGACGTTTTTACTTTTAATGTATGAAACAATCAACAACAACAAACAAAGCGATCTTGGTTTGTCTTAATGTGATTGCTAGTTTCCGAGAAAGATCGGTTGTTGGGGAAAAGAAAGAGAAAATTATATAGTGGTACCTTCATTTAGTGCTCGAGACGAATCTATTGACCACAATTTTGGACCTCATGTGGTTTTAGAACAATAGGGAAGGCCTACTGTTCAGTAGCAGGGCCCCCGCCCGCCGAGTTGTATCAAAACCACAACATTGAAGGACACCTTTGGAATTCTCATTGTCTTGGGAGTACAAATGTGCTTCATTGTTGGAAACCAAAGCATGATGTTGCCAGTAGGTGGCTTCTCTTTATTCGTCCATCGCTATTTGATGACAGATCTGCTAGTTGTTATTGATTGCTTCCTGAGTGATGTATTGATGTACTGTGACAAGTCCTTCTTATTGTTCATGGCTATATCACTTGTTAAATTGAGACAAGTTTATTTGAGTATTTTCCGTTTGAATACAGTAAAAGTCACAGTCATGGTATGCGTACTGAATTTTATATAAAGTCACAACATCAACATTATTATCCAACCAAACATACAAACAAACCTAAAGACTTTTACATTTTATAACTTTTACATCAGAGATCACACTGTTAGTTTCAGCAGCATTAGTTAGGCTAAGGCCTACAGTGTTTTCATAGAGAGCATGTTTTCACTAAAGAAATTATTAAGATATGAAGGCTGACTAAATTATTGCACATAATTATGCCCTTATTAAAAAAAACAATAATAAAACGAAACAAAAAACAATCAACACGTGGAAAAAGTAATAATTTCATTACTTACCTACTTTCGTTTAGTTAGATTAATGACAATTGACAGTTTGATGTCAAAAGATTTTTAAGCTTAAGAAGTGTACACATAAACAACAATTGCGCAGAGATCCTTCGTGGAAGCTTACCTTAAACTTGTAAATTGTGTACAATGTTATACCTTACTACAACTTGTATTTGTGTACGAACAATGTTAGAAGACTTCACATTCTAACAGTTCCCAGAATGTTGGCACGCGCGTATAATGTTAGTAGGTAACTGTATTATGTTTTGTATAAAAGTTAAGTATCATAATGTTTGCTGTTTTGATGGGCTTTTACACAAACATTTAGTTATTATAAAATTGTAAATTACTTCGACAATGGCTGCTTACAATTGCCATTGTCGAAGTAATTTTTCGTATAATTTTAACTTTATTACCATTCGATCTTTTTGAGGAGCTCGCTGGCGCAGTGGTTTATCGCCTGGCCCTGCGATTGCGAAGGTTAAGCAACTTTCGCAATTGGTCGGTCATGGGATGGGTGATCAAAAATAATAAATAATAATATCTCGAGTTCCTAAGGCAAGTTAAGCCGTTGGTTCCGACTACATTTCCAGTCGTTAACTAACACCCACCAATCCGCATTGGGCCTGCGTGATGGGTTATGGTATATACATTTATGTTATTAATGTAATCTCCTTTATCCACCCATAAGGATGGCCTGTGCCCCAGCAATGGGGAAATTAAAAATGGCTGATGTTGACGCCTTTTAATTTTTATTTAATTTTAATTTTAAAAAATGTTGACCAATAAAGTCTATTGAGTGTCTCGCTCTATTTATGAGGAGCTCGATGGCGCACTAGTGGTTTAACGCCTGGCCCAGTGATTTCGGAGGTTAAGCAACTTTCGTAAGGATCGGTCATGGGATGGGTGACCAAAAAAGTATTATCTCGAGTTCCTCCGTGTTTCGGAAGGCACGTTAAGCCATTGGGGCATTTCCAATCGTTAACACCCACCAATCCGCATTGGGCCCGCGTGGTGGTTTATGGCACATCCTCCTTGTCGACCCTTAAGGCCTGTGCCCCAGCAGGGGGACATTAAAAAAGGCTGATGGTCTTAGCTTTAATTTAGAAAAAAATAATGTGCACTTTTCCACAACAGCAATCCTACTGCTAAAACACAATTTTTACAATTAGAATAAACGTAAATCGCTAAAGGATTTTTCATATTTAAAACTTTTCATTAACTTCTCCGACAATGTGACGTCATTTTAAGAGTAATAAAAAAAAATTATAAAATCTTTCCAGGAAGACTAATTAAATTATGTGACGCAGACAAATGGGTCTTTTAAGCTGATTCCATTATAAGTTTCTTAATTTATCAAGCTGTAAAATGTTCTATATTATCTATGTCTAAGTCTTAGATCAGCCTGCCTAGCATGACCGATTTATATCGCGTGATATAGCATTTTATCGACACTCAACTGTCAAATTCTTTTGTCTTTTTGACAGTTGAACGTGATAAAACGCTATATCACGCGATATAAATCGGTCATGCTAGGCAGGCAAGCAGATTTAAATTAATTGAATCACAAGAGGTTATAATTGTCTAATATATCAATGGATAATTTTTCCTGAATTTTTTTTAATGTTCTTAATTAGTCTTGTCCATGATTTATCATATCACACAGTACCTAACTGTATTAGCATTATTTACTTTAATGTCAAATGCTCGTTAACATTAAACATTACAAAGTGACAAATTCTCTTGTTCATAGTTAGAAACCACCCAAGCTCTGCCACACGCAAGTTATGGGCGTAACTACTTTGTCACCTCGTGAATAGTGCACACAGATAACGTAAAAAGGACATTTTATTATGCCGGTTGAAAGAGCTGGCCGCCTAATTCGTGGCTAATGCATCACGGTAGAAAAGAGAATGATTGTATCCAGGCCAGAAACTTTATGAAAAAAAAAGAGAATGAAGACTGTTCGATTTTTGAAAAAAGCGCCGCCGAGTTGACGTTTATGTCGATGTCATTGTGTGTGGCGTCGCATCATGAATGAAGCGGGGTGGTACGTAATAGGTGTGAAGTGTTCCCCATTGTATTTCTGTACAGGTATCCGAGATGAAGTTTACATATATGAGTCGTGAGACTGATGTAGGTCGGTTGTTTTACTTACTGTACGGCGGCAAAGTCACAAAAACTTCACAATCAGTACCCTGCGCTAGCATCAATCGAGAAAAAAACGCCCGTAAAAGTACTCAATAGAGTAATTATGTATGGGGAATCACATTCCGCTTTTGGGCGGTAGATGGCGCTGTACAAATTTCCCATATAAAATTACTCTATCGAATGTTTTAACGTGCGTTATTTTTTTCTATAGCTGTTGCAGCCTAAAATCAATACCTCATCCTTTTTCCTTCCACTACCATTTCCGAACGTGCCTGTCACGTGACTATCACATGGACCTTACACCAGTCGTGTGTAAAAAACTGAACGGTAACGTGCGCGCGCGCCTCTGTGTTTCAAAAAACTTCTAAACGCAGTGAAAATCTACAGGCAGCTACCCTGTAAGTACCTTTTCCTTTGGTTTTAAAGTTGTGTCATCGATTCCTGCTGAAAAGTTGACGTAAGGTGGGCGATACTTTGATAAATCCAAATATCCTTTACATTGGCAGTGGTGAAGCGTTCAAAGCAACCGCAACATCTAACAATAGCTGTTCGTGCTAAGGAAGTTTTCCGAATTAATATGATGCATGCATGATTTCAGAACCATTTTACATGTTCCGGTTAATTTCCAAAGAAGTTAATTGGAACAGGACTAGTTGCGATTGCAAGGTAAAGCAAATTTCGCAGGGGTCGGTCGTAGTATGGGTGTTTAACACCCACCAATCTGCATTGGGCCTGCGTGGTGGGTTATGGCCCATCCTCCTTATCCACCCATAAGGAAAGCCGCTGTGCTCCAGTAGTGGGGACATTAAAAAATGGCTGATGTCGAATCTACAGCCAATAGGCATGATGACTATTTTTTTTATTTTATGTTACATAAATTACCTCTCAAAAAAGAAACATTAGTAAAATAATCAATTCGCTAGCATGAAAACTGCCCGAGATATCACAGTGTAAAATGCACACAAATGGACTCTCCCAAAAACGCTCCATACTAATGGCTTCCTAGTTATGACGTCACGAATAAGTAGTTTGTATGCAACGCGTAGGAAATTTGTTTGGCAGCTATATTAAATATTGTGTTTATCAAAATAGTTTCTTAGACAAATTTGCTATACATTTTACGGACTAATTAAAGGTATCATTTATTTTAATAAATTTTATACTTTTTAAATGGACTTGTCCACCCAACTTTGAAGGGTCATAAAATAAATAATATGCAATATATAAAACCAAGAGGTATACAAGCTAATCTAAAAGTTTAATATGTTTACGATTTTTATTAGTATTTCGTTATTTTATTCATTAGTCATCATCCCTATTAAACTTCTAAGTTGCAATTTTAAAATTAAATATTTAAAGTAGAAAAAATATTAGAACTTAAAAAAACAGCCGCCCTTAACGCTTTTTTTTTGTAAAAAATAAAACCTTTCTTGTAGTAGGTACTAAGAAACTTAAAAGTTGGTAGAACAACTTCTTACATAATTCTTCTTTTAAAATTAAAATGAAAACTCTTTTGTTTTACGAACTTGTTGCTTCTTCTTTTAAACAAGTTTTACATTTTTAATTAACACACTTGCCAGTCTTTTCTTCTTTTTTCAGCAAATTACTGACGTTGAATGAAACAAATGATAATGGAACAGTCGACAGAGGAATTTCATGTAACTCGGCGTTGACGGGAATGTTTCCGAGATATTGCGCCGCCGTCACGAGTTAGATGTTCTTTACATAGCTGAATGTCCAATTTACGCATTGTTTTTGTGATAAGTACATACATAAAAGACTTAAAATGGGGAGTAGGTATATTGGAAATGGCAAGGGAAGATTAAAGTTGTAAAGTATAGCTAAGAATTTGGTTAGGAACTATGAATGCTTAATATTAAATAAGTTTCGGGTGTTTTATATCATGAAATCGAGTCTCTTTGTAAAATGTACACTTGCAGTAACTATTAAATAGTCTATGACTTAACTGAGTTTTCAAAAACAAATATACTTAACAAACAAGATATTACAGAAAGCATAACAATTTTCAGAGATGAAAGTTTGAAAAGGTAATATTACTAAGCGGCAATCTATTCCACGTAAACCAAGTCAATATTTAAAAAAGCTCAAGTAATAATCTCTTAAATTGTCTCTAATATTTTTTGAAAAACTCTTCAACAGTTATCATTCATTCTGTAAGTTTTAAAATCCATAATTGCCAAAAGTGGCCACTTTGAGCTAAAATGGATTTTAAAACTTACAGAAAGAATGAAAATTGTTGAAGAGTTTTTCAAAAAATATTAGAGACAATTTAAGAGATTATTACTTGAGCTTTTTTAAATAATGACTTGGTTTACGAGTAATAAAAATAAATGTAGTGGCGGCGCTAGTTTCACTACCTACAGCGCCTTAGTAAATTTATTCTGAAACAAAGTATTAAAACCTTTTATAAAATTAATATTTAATTTATAATATTATGATTTTAAATATTTTTCTGTACCAGAATCAAAGAAGCTTTGCGATCGAATTAGGAGTCATTTCCTTCCTTCTGATCTGTAACCCTAACATGAACATCTATCGAGAAAAAAAAACGCGCGTAAAACAACTAGATAGAGTAATTATCTATGGAAAATTTCATTTCGCTTTTGGGCGGTAGATGGCGCTGTACAAATTTTCCATATAAAATTACTCTATCGAATGTTTTTACGCACGTTATTTTTTTCGATAGCTGTTCATGCTACGGGTACTGAACTGATCTTATTTTACTAATGGGGAACATGCATATTTTTTTTGTATCAAAATCAAAATTATAATGCGTGAGAGTATCAACTGTAATATTAAAACTTTTCTCTTGGGTTTTTTCTCGTGATATATTCACTTGAAGTTAGCGCGTAGCAGCACCCGCCAAAAAAACGCTCTATACAAACGGTCAAAATTTGTGACGTCACTTATGCCACGTTTGTATGGAGTTAGCCAGGAATTTTCAAATATCTCCCTAAATATTGCGTTTAAGTACATATGTGTCATACAATATTCTATCCGACTGTTAAGTGCATTATATCGGAATATAACTAGTGCCTCTGTGAGCTGTAGACCTCGCGAGTCAATGTTCACCCTTTAAAAGGCCGTACAACGTCAAATTCACATAATTTCACACAGTATTACTATTTTTTTTATCGAATCTTAAAATAATTGTAGAAAGTAGATTACAGTACTCAGTTCAAATATGTTTCTTTATATAATATTTCAGCCATTTTGAAAAATTTTAAAAAACATTTTCAACATTAAAATTCTATATAATTATGAAATTTGATCACAAAAAATCACGGGAATCGGTTGAGAAATGCAACCTGAGAGGAGAACAGACAGCTGGAAAGCCGGATTAAAATACGTTCTTTTAAATATCTCCGCCATTTTTAAAAATATCGAAAAACTGTCTCGACAAAAAAATTCTACATAATTATCAAATCTATTCACAAAACTTCATGGAAATCGGTTGAGAAATTCGACCTGTAGAGGAGAACAGACAGCGCCGGAAAGCGGGACTGAAATATAGTTTTTTATACATATCTCCGAAATTGAAAAAAAAAAAAACCAAAAAATGGGCTAGACAAAAAAAAATAAAATTTTTGAACCTAGTCATAAAATTTTACGAGAATCGGCTGAGAAATGCTATCTGTAGAAGAGAAAAGACAGAGCTGGAAAGCTGGACTGAAATCTGTTTTTTTAACATATCTCCGCCATTTTGAAAAAAAAAACAAAAATTGGCTTAACAATTTTTTTTTATATCATTTTCAAACCTGCTTACAAAATTTCACGAGAACCGGTTGAGAATTGCGACCTGTAGAGAAGAACAGGCAGAGCTGGAAAGCCGGACTGGAATATGTTTTTTAACATATCTCCACCAATTAGAAAAAAATAAAAAAACTGGCGTGACAAAAAAATTTCATATTATTTTCAAATCTGCTCACAAAATTTCACGAGATTCGGTTGAGGAATGCGATCTGTAGAGGAGAACAGACAGCGCTGGAAAGCCGGACTGAAATCTGTTTTTTTAACATTTCTCCGCCATTTCGGAAAATTTCAAAAAACTGGCTTGACAAAAAATAATTATATCATTTTCAAACCTGCTTACAAAATTTCACGTGAATCGGTTGAGAAATGCGATCTATAGAGAAGAACAGGCAGAGCTGGAAAGCGACCTGAACTCTGTTTTTTTAACATTTTTCCGCCGTTTTGAAAAATTTCAAAAAACTGGCTCGACAAAAAAATTCTATATAAATTTCGAACCTGCTCACAAAATTTCACGAGAATCGGTTGAGAAATGCGACCTGGGGGGGTATTACAACCTCTTAAAACTTGCCAGGTTTATGAATTGCTATAGTTACATCTCTTTCTCGCTGTATAGCAAATAAAAGAGATAGATTGATAGCCAGTCAGAAAACTGCCAGGAAATAAGAGGTCATAATACGGCCCCTGTAGGTTGGAACAGACAGCCGGACATACGAAAGAATTTTTGCCCAAGCTGAAGCAGAGACGCTTCGCTCGCACTGCGTGCTCGCTCGGTCAATAAAATAAAATCAGTCAGATGGAAATGACTCCTAATTCGATCGCAACGCTTCTTTGATTCTGGTACAGAAAATATTTGAAATCATAACAATATTATAAATTTAATATTAATTTTGTAAAAGGTTTTAATACTTTGTTTCAGAATAAATTTATTAATAAGATTTTTTAAAAGGTTATTAAAAGAAGAAAAGTATTTCAATTTCAATTTCAATTATTTATTGACCATATTATAACATAGAACGTTACATTTGGCATGTCATATCGTTACATTATTTAAATAAATCTTAAATACTAGGTTTAAGTCATACATTCAAATAAGTCATTTTAGAATTCTATTAATTACAGGAGACTTCAATTTTAGTACCTATACTTATTTTCTCTGTTTAGCTATCGCAGTTGTAAAATGTCTTGATATTGTCAAAAGGCCCTATATAATAAATTAAATTAAAATAATGTCATAAGTCAATTTCGGATACAATATTATTACAAATCGAAATTATTTTGCTTCCATGTTTTTGTCATGAACTCATTAATATTATAAAAAGGGTGTGACTCAAAAAATAATTTTATTACAATCTTAAATTTGGTCAGTGGCAATTTGGTGATAAAAAGTGGTAGTTTATTAAACATGTCAATTTTTAGGTGAAATCCTTGTTTGTGCGTTTTATGTAGTCGAGTCACTGGGGTCTGTAACTTTTCTTTGTTGCGTGTATTGTACCGATGTACGTCCGATATTTTGGGTAAGTGGTGTTTCTGCATGTGTACTTCCAGTAGAGATTTATAGATAAACAAGGACACCACAGTCATTATCTTATTTAACTTAAAATATTCCCTCACTGAATGATGTCTCTTTAGGCAATTAATGATCCTAATGGATCTCTTCTGGCAAATTAATACTCGTTCAATATTTGACGCATTGCCCCATACTGTAACGGCGTAACTAATAATTGAATGAAAATAAGCATAATAAACGGATACTAGAGTTTTTCTACTAACTAGAGATCTTAATTTAAATAGGACGTAATTCGCGCTTGCTAATTTTTTACATATTTTATCAATATGTTGTTCATGACTGATCGTGTAATCAACGTCGTATCCTAGAAAAGTGGTGCTTTTTGTATCATTCAGTTGTTTTTCTTTTCTTACTTTATAATTGATCATTACAGTTTTATCACTATTTAACACTATTCCATTAATTTCAAACCATTTTTTTATATTGTCTAATACTTTAAGTTTCTTTTCATTCACCCCCTTTTCGGTCGTGTCTTTTACACCTATATGAGTATCATCCGCAAATAACGTAGCGTGACTTCCAGCTGGTAAACAATTCTCGAGATCATTCACATAAATTAGAAATAACAAAGGCCCTAAAATAGATCCTTGCGGAACACCTATGCTACATATTTGTTGATTCGAATGTGTATTATTGATTTTAGTGACTTGTGTCCGACTCGTTAAATAAGTTCGTATCATTTTCAGCTCTTTACCTTCAAATCCATAATAATTTAACTTTAGTAACAAAATATCATGTCTTAAACTGTCAAATGCTTTGGATAAATCGCAAAAAATGCTTGAACATTTTTGTTTTTCGTCCATCGCACTTAACACGGAATAAACAACCCTAAGAATTGCCATTTCTGTGGAACGTCCTTTACGAAAGCCATATTGAGTATCCGTAAGTAGATCATTCGATTCAAAGAATTTAACCATTCTATCTTTAATAGCAGTTTCCAAGATTTTTGAAAGCACTGGTAGTATACATACAGGTCTATAATTTCCTATGTTTTTGGTATCGCCTTTCTTATGGAGAGGTACAATTTTCCCAATTTTCAAAGAATCCGGGAAAATACCTTGCGCTAGGCAGGCATTGAGGGTGATTAGAATTAGTCTAATAAAAAGATCATTGTTCAAAATTAGCTGTTTCATCACTTTACAATTCATGCCATAAATATCTATGGATTCTTTATTTTTAAGGCCCTGAATAATTTTTTTTAGTTCACGAAAAGTCAATGGCTCAAAGTTAGCGCACATACAAGGTTTTTTTGATTTATTTAAAAATTGCTCACAATGATTCCAATCTATTTGAATAAACTCTGTTAATTTTGCTGCAATTGTATTAAAGAATAAATTAAAAGCATTTGCAATTTCTTTTTCCCCTTTTACCAAACTACCACTGATATCAGTGACGGCATCAAATTCACTGTGTTTTTTTTGCTTTCTATTTGTCTGCTCATTAATTATTTTCCAAGACTCTTTAATTTTATTTTTAGATTTTTCGATTCTTTTCACATAGGTAAACTTTTTAGCTGCTGCCAAAACTTTTCGGAATACTTTTCTATACTTTTTGAAACGTTTTTTCGTTTCATCGGAAGGATAACAATCATTTAATAGTTGTAAATTATCTAATTTTCTTTTTGAAACGGTTATTCCTTTAGTTGATAACACAGTTGGTCTCTTTTTCCCATACTTTTTCTTAATTGGAAATGCAACATTAAAGCAGTACTTTACAAAGTCCATAAGAATATTCATTTTGTCATTAGCGTCTACTGTATCACAGATCAAATCATAAGTTCCTTGAAAATCTCTATTGAACAAGTATTCAAAATAATTGACATTGCTTTGAGAATAAAGTCTTTGCATCCTGTATTGATTCGTATTATCAGCATTTTTATTTAAATCTGTTTTGATATAGTATTTTAAAAATATTACATTGTGTTCAGAAAGCTTTTGACTTAGAACTACCGCCTCGTGATAACTGTAGTTACTATCTTTGCTAACAATAAAATTATCAATACAAGTTGCGCTCTTTTTCACAGTCCTAGTGGGCTCTTTTATCATTGGTATACAATTAAAGTTTTCCAAAATACTCAAAAATGATTTAGTTTTCTTATCTAATTTTAATAAGTTTAGATTAAAGTCTCCTGCTAATATTAACTTCTTATTTTCTCTAGTCACTATATGTAATAATTTTGTCAATATGTCTTCAAATATTAGAATATTGTGTCCTACATCTTGGCATGGACCACTTTGAAAACCGCAATTCTGATTACATGGAAAATTTCTCCCCAATTAGTCCCAACTAGTCCTACTTTTTCGGAATTAGTCCCAAAAAGGACTGAAAGATATAAGCGATTTAAATGGTCCATGCCAAAGCAAACCTTCATTTTGGCAGGGACAGGCTATATCTAGTGAACCTAAACACCTAGCCAGGATCTGATTATTCAAAAAAAAACTCCCTTTTTTATGGATCCCACAATGCCTAGAATCAAAACGAAATGAAGCGCCGTTCAAAAAATATAAAGGAATGATTTGGTCCCTGCCAAAATCAACCTACATCTTGGCGAGGACTTTTGAACCAGGTCACCTAGAGAAAATCTGATTATTGGAAACGATTCGTGTAAATTAGTCCCAATTAGTCCTAAAGCCACAAAATTAGTCCCCCTTTAGTTTAGGAGAAATTCCGTTTTTTGATATAAGTACAGTCATGTACAAAAGCGTACAGTAAAAATTAATTACATAAAACTATTCCGTTCCGTAATGCGCAGTGTTCCGATTGTAAAACATTAAGCACGAACTTTCGTAGATTGAGGAATGCACAAACAGTATCTGTGAACATAAGTTTTACAATCGGAACACTGCGCATTGCGGAACGGAATAAAGTTTTAGGCCCATATTACACTATCATAATATACACACAAATAAACAAATAATAAACAAATCATGTATATATCATCCGAGATATATATGTTTACTATCTTCGTCGGAGATAGCATCCGATAAATAATATATGATAGTGTAATATGCTCATGCCCCCTTAGCATGACCATCGAAACGCGATAATATGATATAGAGCTTTATCACGTTTAACTGCCATAAAACAATGGAATTTGACAGTCGAGTGTCGACAAAACGATATATATCGTGTATTGTCGGTCATGCTAGGGGGGCAGCCCTTCCTCCCTCCAGTTAAACGTGATAAATCACTGGGTACCATATCACGTTTCGGTGGTCATGCTAGGCTAAGAGGGAGGGATTGTAAGGGCGTTTTCCTACGAACAAACAATGACACGACACGATTGTCAACAGTGTTGCCAGAACGTACCAAAAAGTACAGTTGTCAGCACTATAGTGCTGACAATACTGTCGTGCAGCTTGTGAATCATCTATCTGTGTCATCCATTTGAAGCAAAATGGACGAGACAGGTACCTAAATGTTGCGAAACATGTTCTCTAAATGGCTCTTAACCAAGCCATACCACACCCAAAAAAATAGTTCGTTTTTGTCATACATTACATGATGTGTTGCCGTTCTAGCGACATAGTAGCTGGATTAGCGGATTTTTTTAATATTTTTGTAATTTAGTCGCTAAAAAAGTATAACTTACCTAATATATTTTAATGTTTTTAAGCAAAATTGTGAAAAATTGAATCCTATTACATATTTTCGTAGGTACCTACACCTTTGTTAATTATGTAGGTACTATTTGCCTATAATTATTAATAAAGGAGTGCTTGATTTCATAAATTTGCTTTTATTTACACATTTTTTATCAAAACTATTTTAATATTCTAGTGACTTTTATCGATATTTTTAGTACCTACCTATTTTTTTTCCAAATTTTTACACAAGTCAAAAGTTACTAGAAAAAATTACAGGCATGAAAGGCAGTGTTGCCATTTTGTTTATTCAAATTTAGCATTTTTTCACCCCATTTTACATGTATGTGAACTTGGCATTTTGCATATTTTTTTTTTTTAAATTAGGTTTAATTTTCAACTTTCGTCTATGACAACATTTTACGGGAAAACGGCACTTGGCAGGTGTTTGTTTTTTTCGTTATTTGGTAGGTTTATTTATTTTTATTTTAGAGTGGTTTTTTCACTGAGACTTCTACGGTGAAAAAATCAGCTGTTCCATGCAAAAGCTTTTTAAGATTTTTTTTAAGTACAATTAAATACATAATGATGGACAAATACATTAAAGTCCAATACCTTACTCTGTCAAAATGAAACAGCTGATTTTTATACGGAAATGGTTTAATCAATCGGCTCACAAACAAAAAAGTAAGTTGCCATCTTGGCTTTTTATTTTTTAATATTTCATTATTATTTTCTTGTTAAAATAGTACCAGAAACCAAGATTCATCAAAATCGGTCCACAAACAAAAAAGTTGGCCGCCATCTTGGATTTTTTAAATTGCGTTGCTGTTTTCTTGTCAAAATAGTACCAAAAACCGTGTTTCATCGAAATCGGCCTACAAACAAAAAAGTTGGCCGCCATCTTGGGTTTTTATATTTTTAACATTGCGTTGCTGTTTTCTAGTCAAAATAGTAGCAAAAAACCGAGTTTCATCGAAATCGGCCCATAAACAAAAAGTTGGCCGCCATCTTGGATTTTTTATATTTTTTACATAGTGTTGCTGTTATCTTGTCAAAATAGTACCAAAAACCGAGTTTCATCGAAATCGGCCTACAAACAAAAAAGTTGGCCGCCATCTTGGATTTTTATATTTTTAACATTGCATTGCTGTATTCTTGTCAAAATAGTAGCAAAAACCGAGTTTCATCGAAATCGGCCTACAAACAAAAAGGTTGGCCGCCATCTTGGATTTTTATATTTTTGAAATTGCATTGCTGTATTCTTGTCAAAATAGTAGCAAAAACCGAGTTTCATCGAAATCGGCCTACAAACAAAAAAGTTGGCCGCCATCTTGGATTTTTTATATTTTTAAAATTGCATTGCTGTATTCTTGTCAAAATAGTAGCAAAAACCGAGTTTCATCGAAATCGGCCTACAAACAAAAAAGTTTGCCGCCATCTTGGATTTTTTATATTTTTAACATTGCATTGCTGTATCTTTGTCAAAATAGTAGCAAAAACCGAGTTTCATCGCAATCGGCCTACAAACAAAAAGTTGGCCGCCATCTTGGATTTTTTATATTTTTAAAATTGCATTGTTGCTGTATTCTTGTCAAAATAGTAGCAAAAACCGAGTTTCATCGAAATCGGCCTACAAACAAAAAATTTGGCCGCCATCTTGGATTTTTTATATTTTAACATTGCATTGCTGTATTCTTGTCAAAATAGTAGCAAAAACCGAGTTTCATCGAAATCGGCATACAAATAAAAAAGTTGGCCGCCATCTTGTATTTTTTTTATTTTTTTAACATTGAGTTGTTATTTTCTTGTTAAACTAGAAAAAAAACACCTGTTCCATACATAAGTACAATGCGTAGGTAGGTACTCCATCGAAATGTATGAAACAGCTGATTTTTTTTTTCGTTTTCAAGGTTGGTCCTATAATGAAAGTTGTACAGTTTGATGGTGTGATGAGAGGTTTTAAATTAATTACAAATAACCCTGTATAGGTACAAAGTTTCAAGTGAACCCATTGAAGGAAGAAAATCACTCTCTACTCCAAATATGAATAGTTTCGAAAGAAAAGCAATATAACTTTAAAATTCAACTTTATACATGACCATTTCATACTTCTTTTGAAATTATTTTGTACGCGACTGTACATGTTTTTGATATAGTCCAGGAGCCCGGGATCAAAATACCTCTAAGAAATCATTTTTATTTTATGACTTAAAAATTAAGGTTTTGAGTTTCGAAAATGCATAAAAGTTACGTATTACTTTACGTTATACTTTTGTTTTACATTATACGTTAATAACACTTCATTATTTTAACACAAACACGCAAAAATAAAACAAGTTACAAACATCGTCACTAAATAGGAAGTCGGCTCCTGTACTATAAAAACCAAACTTTAATTCCGATTATCTCCTAAACTAAAGGGGGACTAATTTTGTGGCTTTAGGACTAATTGGGACTAATTTACACAAATCGTTTCCAATAATCAGATTTTCTCTAGGTGACCTGGTTCAAAAGTCCTCGCCAAGATGTAGGTTGATTTTGGCAGGGACCAAATCATTCCTTTATATTTTTTGAACGGCGCTTCATTTCGTTTTGATTCTACGCATTGCGGGATCCATAAAAAAGGGAGATTTTTTTTGAATAATCAGATCCTGGCTAGGTGTTTAGGTTCACTAGATATAGCCTGTCCCTGCCAAAATGAAGGTTTGCTTTGGCATGGACCATTTAAATCGCTTATATCTTTCAGTCCTTTTTGGGACTAATTCCGAAAAAGTAGGACTAGTTGGGACTAATTGGGGAGAAATTTTCCATGTAGTCAGAATTGCGGTTTTCAAAGTGGTCCATGCCAAGATGTAGGACACTAGAATATTATATTCTGCTCTGTACATGCAAACGATTACAATCTTTGATGATTTTAATTCTATGGCTGTTAGTTCACAATTCAATTCAGAAGTTAGTCTATTAATGTCATGTCTTAATTTATAATCTATGTTCTCTCTTACAAAAATAGCCACTCCACCGTGTTCAAAAATGAGTCTATTATAATACGACGCCAGAGAGAAGCCTGTTATAACCATATTATCTAACTTTGCCTCATTACACCATGTCTCAGTGAGGCAAAGTATATCACAGTTTTGAGTCTGAGTCATTAATTCTATTTCTAAAAATTTATTATTTATACTCTGAACATTAGAGTGTATGATATTTAACGATTGACATTTATTATTATCGACTTTTGAAAATTTTCAGAAATTGGAAGTTTGTCTTCAAAGTTTTCGGTACATTTGATAAAGGTTAGAGACGAAGTCCCCCTAAATCTATATGCTGCTTTGTCAAGCTCTTCAGTAAGGTGGTGCTTCACTCCATTCTTCTTAACACAGTTCAGGTCGATATATTTGACATTTGCCGTGTACGTCGCAAAAGTTGCGAGTTCTTGATTTATCTCATATATCCTTGCGTCATCCACTCCATTGTACATTAAACTTCCTATCACAACATTGAACTTTCTTTCGCTATTATTTGTAATTATTTTTATTATATTCTTGAACGTTGAATTTTTCTCTTCTTGATAATAATATTCACTTAATAATACAGCCACTACGTCACCTTCTTGTAAATATTTTACTTGCTCATTATAGTTTATTAACACTTGGTCTTGTCGTGCACCAGGCTTACAATTGTTGATAATATTTATGTATTCATTTTTTTCTTTTATTTTCCTCGCCAGTCCACTTCCTATCCCATCGGAGAATATCACCATTTTGCGGTGCTTCATTTCTTTCATCTTGTCACATTGATTTTCTTCATTTGCTTGTTTCTTTTTTTGTTCTTCTGTATTATAAATTGATTTGAAATGTTCTAGTTTTTCTTCTAATATAGCACATTCTTTTTGTAGGTTTTTACTTAAATTTTCCAGTTTTTTTATTCTGTTCCTCTCTTTCTTAATATTCTTAGATAACTTTTTATTTCGATACGGTAACTTAGTTACTATTTGAATTCTTTTCTTTTCACTAGGTCTTTTCCGTTTCCTTGACTGAGGCACATTGTAAATTTTTTCATGGTGGTTGTCGGTCTGTGTAGCCTGATTTTTACATGGTGGAAGTTGTTTACTTCTGGGTGATGGCATGTTTCGCTGCTTCTCTCGTAGAGGTGATTGCATATATTTTATAGATTTTTTAAGAATAGTACAATTTTCTACTTCTTTTTTGAGACTTCCATTTTCCAGCAGCAACGCATCAATTTCGTGATTTGCAGCGCTTAGTTCCTTATTCAGTTGTTCAACTTGCATTTCTAATTCTATGATGCGGGAGTTGTTGCACAGTGACATATCCGGGAGGCTTCGCATAGTCTCATCCTGAACAAAAGAATTATCTTGGTGCTGTACGTTTGTGCCCTGGTAACTACTATATGACATATCTAAATCTGAAGTCGATTTCCGTCTCTGCCGTCTTAAAGTAACGTTTTCCATTTTCTTATACTCTTATATATATTATATTTATTACTCGGCCACACTTTTTCCGTCAGTCGAAAATTCCGAAAAAAAAAATATTTTTTTTTTTATCTATGTCCTTATATAGGTTTCAACTTTATAGGTATATCACCACTAAATGTTTATGTTCAAAAAAAAAAAAAAAGTAGAAAATAAAAAAGTCTTTGCTTGTTTTGAACTGCGGGCCGCAGATCAACAGACCAGAGATATAATCCGATCGGCCAAACGCTCTCTAGTAAACTTGTCGAAAATAGCACTATAGATCTGATTTCGAAGCGATGTTTATGGCTTGCTGTTTTATTGTTCTTCAAGGACAACTGACACAAAACACAAAAAATAGTTCGTTTCTAAGTTTTTTTTCGAATTATCAGCTCAGCTTCAGCAATAACTAATAACACTTTTTTGTATTTTTTGAAAAGCGGGTGGAAGTGATTTTGATTTTGTTTACTGTCCAGTTATTAGCTTATAGTACGATTATTAATGAATTTCATAGCACCAAAACACTTATGTTCGCTTGGGCACATTTATGGTCATATTTCTTTTCTTTGCACTGTTAGTATTGTTCTGTTTTAAACAATTTTTGCACCGTTCACTTTTCACAGCTGTTTATTCACAATATCTTCACTTTCGATCATGGATTTACGCCGACACTTAATGAGGTGTTGGTTTATCCGGTACTGCATAAGATAAAATATAATTGATGATAGAATTATTCACTTTACGAATTTAAAACATTTTTGTTACACAGAGACACTGTTTACCGTGTTGCGCTGCTAGCGCCATCATAAGTAAACGAAACACTCCTGTGAAAAGCCATCAAGGTACTTTATATTCAACACAAAGCCTATTTAACTAATTTCGGTATTCGGCAAAGGCAAGAAGTAGGCATCGATTTTTTCTGATCCATAATAATTCGGCTCCCTCAATGTCAACATTATTATAGCCAAGGACATAAAACCGTTCCCTAACTTTTTTGCACGAAAATTCAAATCCTATGTTTTTGGGTAGGTACCTACCTACTGAAATTATTTGATACAGCCTGTTTGTTATGGCATACAAATAAATGTTTCATTTTATATGAGTTATTAATATAAACTTAATTTGCGTAGTGAGTCGTTTGGTAGAAACTTCATTGGTCAGGAATCAAACTTTGAACTTTACGAATATATTTCTGAAATAAAACACCTTTAACTGATACTAACGCGGTTTTATTAAAAGTATTTTGGTAATTAGTTTTATTCTTTATTTTCCTGACGTTTAGGCACCTTTGCAGCTGCCGTGGTCTTGGGGAACTGAAGCCGCCAATGAGCCTCAAAATCCTCTAAAAGTGTTTTATTTCAATGTCTAGAGCGTGCGTAAACCTTAGAACTTAGAAGTGAATATGAATACATTTCTATTGCTTATTGCTGACTTAATTTTTTGGGATCACATTTCCTATCCATCAAATCCCCCTATTTTACAAATGCCATAACTAGTTAGAATAGAAGCGATTTGTAACAAAAAAAACAAAATGGCCGCTCAGTTTTGGGGTGAAATAATCAGGGCAGTAGTGGCAGCCGTTTATTTACTTTTCGCAATTTATATTTAACCAGGGTTGTATTTAGGGTGAGGAATAATTTATTTCATAGGGTCTTCTGACGGTAGTTAGGTTCTGCCTCGTTGAAAAGGGATCGTTATTTTGGGGGAGATGACTTTAAAGTCACCCATGCTTGGCAGTCAGTAATTTAATTTTTAACCGACTTCAAAAAAGGAGGAGGTTTTCTGTTCGTCTATTTGTATGTATGTATTTTTTATGTATTTCTACCGATTACTCAAAGACTGCTGAACCGATTGAAATGATTCAAACGTTACTACATCAGATTTGTTCCCAAGTTGGTAAGTCCAAATTTGTAACTGGTTTAGATTTTTTCTGAAAATCCTTAAAATAGTAGTTTTCGTTAGGTACCAGTATATGAACTTATGCGGATGATCGACCATAATATCTTTATTTATGAACCGATTTAGATGATTTTTTTTTTATTGAAAGAATATAATTATAGAAAAAAGCAACGTCATGGGCAATGACTTTAATGTATTATTATTAATAATGTTGAGTTGTATTAAAAACGCTTTCAGTAATATTAATCCGGTACGTTAAAATTATATTTTTTGAGTAAAGTATTTTTTTAACCCCGCTTTTATTGTTTATTTTTGTGACTGCAAATATAAACATATGTTTTTATTGTAACTACTGTTTATAATTTTGTTCTTTTTATTTGTTGAAGGCTTAGGATAAACTTATTTTATTATATCTTAGAAAACTGGAATTAATTTAATGACACGCTTCTTAAATTCATTCGAAACGACAAACATTTTCTTGGATTAGTAACGATTTCACAATGAATCTAATTTTAAAAACATCTCCATTTCTTAATATTTCATGAATATCGTTTTAAAATCAAGTACCAATTCCTTCACTTACAACAGGTGGAACCACATAATCCGGTAAATGCCACTTACAACGCCAGATATGTGTAGAATTATGTCTTAAAAATGAGTGTTGAAATGCTGATTAGCTCCAGGTATTTATTGACTTCGATTGAGCAGTCACATCCTCATAGCGAGGCTAATATGCATCACACTTAATCCACAAAAAAATCAGTATTATCGATAATTTCATTACAAATTCGCATCAAATACGATTTAGTTAAAGTGCCAATTCAACCACACACACCCGTTAAATTCAACTTACAACGCTAAGATACGTGTAAAATTAAGTGTTAAAAATGAGTGTTAAAATTCTGATTAGCTCCAGGTATTATAATGACTTCGATTGAGCAGTCACATCCTCGTAGCGAGGCTAATACGTATCACATTTAATCCACATAAAAAAACATCAGTATTTCCAATAATTTCATTACAAATTCGTTTCAAATACGATTTTAGTTCAAGTACCAATTCAACCACACACACCAGTTAAATTCCACTTACAACGCTAAGATACGTGTAAAATGAAGTGTTAAAAATGAGTGTTGAAATGCTGATTAGCTCCAGGTATTTAGTGACTTCGATTGAGCAGTCACATCCTTGTAGCACGGCGAATACGCATCTGCTACGCCGCCATATCACGATGCCATGCTTCGTTTGTTCCATTGTGATAGCCGGTGAATTCATGTCATATGCCTAATTATACATATTAACGGAAATTTGAGTGTGTACTATCAAATGTCTGGCACTGAATTGGGAACGTCTTAATCTGTGAGTCAGTGCAAAAACAAAATGGCGATCTTGGGAGGTTTTTTATTGGCTCGATTGGTTACATAGTGTGCACGTTATGTACAATCAAGTAAGCAATATTTTTAGTCAATATTGAACAGTAAAATTATTAATATTATATCAGAGTTAGTCTTACAATTTTGTTACCGTAGTTAAATAAAAAATTTAATAAAATTGTACCAGCAGCGATATAGTAATTAAATGTTACTTGAAAGTTAAAAGATCTGTATTCTTACTCAAAATTAATTTTAAAACCAAATTGATACTAGCTATTATTATTGCTTTTATTTAAGTTTCCTATTATTTCATACAGATGCGACCTTCGCCGGACATTGACGGATTATGATGTATTATTCGCTTTTCACCGTAATAGCACTTTTTGTCAGCTACTTGTATTACACATGGGAACTACCAATCAAACCCTGACGTTTCTGAGATCTTTAAAGCACTTGCAATTACTCTTTCTTCGACCAAAGGCGAAATGTATTATAACTCGTCAATCATTGCTTGTGATTGGTCGCATGAACTTGTTTTTATTAGGTACCGACTTATTATTCATCATATGGTAGATATAGTGATATTATTTCTTGTTCATAACTTTTTTGTAATGTTTAAAATATGTGTTGAACATCGTGTAAGTAAAACTGTATGTTCCATAATTTTGTTTGATATTGAATCAGTTGATAATATTAAAGTACATTCATGAAATTAAAAGTAAAATATTTTTTTATTAATTAGGAAGGTAAATGCTTTTCGAAAGAGTTTGTCAAAAAGTTATACAACGAAAATGTCATTAATTACCCAAATAAAACGAAGAATTGGACGTAAAAATTAATTATTCGCAATCCTCACGCTATTCTTAAAACCATAAATAACTTCAGCAATCGGATCAAACGCGGTAAGCGGACAATGTGCGAAACATTAAAAATATCAACAAAGGAACTTTTGACTTTCATATTACATATAGCGATGCAATTGCAAGGAGACACCCACCTATGGAGTTCGTGGACGAAATTGGACTTTATGTTTATTGCGGTAAGTATTGTATAGATTATGATAAGTGGTTGTGTAGAATGGTTGCATAGATGTCGTCCGCGCCAGCTGTTGTGGCGTGGAAAATCGATTTTCACGTAGGAGCGGCGGATGTGCCATCTGCGACGGCTCTTGCACCGAAATATACGGTGTCTGAATCCACTATTGATATTGTACCGCGGAAGCTAACTGGGCTTATTAACAAAGGTTATAGACATTATTTACTCTGTCCTTATAGAGAGCATTTAACGGTTTTTTATTTAATCTTAGAGACTTACTAAATCCTGTTTACAGGTAGTACCTACCTATCGCTTTTTAAATAGAATACCCATCTAAAATATTCTAATTATAATGCCGTACTAATTTCTATCTAACTCTGTTGATACTGTTATCAACAGATTTAGATAGAAATTAGTAGTAATTAGCAGTACAGGCTGCGGAAGCTAACTGAGCTTATTAACAAAGGTAGCCATTATTTATTTACTCTGTGCTCATAGTGGTTTTTGATTTAATTGAGACTGAAAGTTTTATATGGTTTTTGAAGGTGTTTACTAAATACTGTTTACATGACTGTAATACACCTATAGCTATTTAAATAGATACCCATCTAAAATATTCTTATTATAATGCCATACTAATATCTATCTACTGTCCGAAAATCAATTAAAACACGCATAAAATCATTACAACTCAATGGTTGAGAAACTTTTCCAAAATAGTAACGGATAAATTTAATTAACACCTCAAAACTAACAACCTATCTGCAAAAACAAGTATTTAATTTGAATCCTCAATTTCGCGCGTGGGAAACGGCATGTTCCGACCGATTAGCAACCGACATATCATTAAAACAAACAAACCAATACGTGAAATTTCCTAAAACGAACCCGCCAGACCACACAGGGGCTGAAACGGCCCAAAAGCTGTCACCGTTTCTAACTGCTTTTACGGTGTAATCGTCGTCCTATTTGTTTTAAGTTGGTTGTATAAAAACATCAAAGAGGGTGTGTTAGAACGGGCTCGAAGGAGTAATTATGATTAGTCTCGGTGAAGCGGAAATAGTTTGTGTCGCTATTAATCGCGACTTATTCCGGGAATGTGGTAGGTGTACGCCTGTAGACATTGCGGCTACTTCAGTGAGAATGGGCCATGAGTAAAACAATACTTAGGACTAACCATCTAGACACGGTACGTTAAGTTTCCCATACAACGATTATATTTATACAGGGTTAATTGTAAAACACCACAACCTCGCAGGAGTAGTACTAACATCATAAACAACAACATTTGTTGTACGACTTTTCCGATAACAGACAAAAAAACGACTTTCCATACTAATGTCCGAATAGCTGATCGAGTTTTGTATGAATATTCGTTTTTTTGTCTGTTTTTTGGAAAAGTCGTAGTACGTAGTCGTAGTAGACTTTTCCGAAAACGTACGTACGTCGTAGAAAACATTTTAATGTTGTTTTTTATGATATTAGTAATCTACTCCTAACGTATGCGGAATGAAATCTAGACAAAATTCAAAGTGACTTGTGATTAAGAAAAAACTATATTTTATTTTTACTACTATTTATTTATTTAATTTTTGGCGTAAAACGACCAAATTTCTGAGCCTTAACTTCTGGGTCAATTCTTGGCTTCCGGTGACTTTTGACCTAACTTTTCGTGAGCGCTTTACAACCCCCATAGCAGCTAGATGCTTTTTAACAGTTTTAGCATCGCAACCGAATTTTCTTCCTAGCTCACGATACGATTTCGCTACGCAACCGAACGAAATTTTTTCAAATGAAGAATCGCTTAAACAGGAAGATTTACCAGAAGCTGGTTTTCTGCAAGTGGTCTTTTTATTTAATGGCATAGGATGACAAAATACTGTAAATAGTATTTCGACTCTCCCCCATTTCCGTGAAATGCCTCACAACACTAGATTTAGGCCAGTGCGGGTGTTCATCATAAAATTTACACACAGTTTCACGGCGCCTTTCTTCTGGATTTGTCATAATTTCCACAAATAATTTTAGCGTGGTACGAAATTACGACAACGTGAACCATACTAAAATGTCAACATTTTGACAGTGTTTTAATTTTATTTTGGAAAGTAAGAAAACTTTAAGGGGAGGTTTAAAATGTGTCCAGATTTTATTCCGCATACGTTACGAGGTTGTTGGTGTTTTAGCATAGAAATAACCCTGTATATTTACAAGTGGCTAGAAGATTAAAATTACGATTTAGTACCTATGTCGATTTAGTTATATAATAATAAATGATAGCATAAAAGAAAGTTTGGTATTAAAACTTTTGAGGACTATCTTTTAGTAAAACTGAAAAGTTTTTCACTTTCAAAAGTAATGACGTTAGAATTCCACTTTGTCCCTCACTTTTGGCTGTATTTGTCTATCTTTACATTATTATTATTTATAAGCAGGAAAAAGAATTTGTCGTTTTAGCTAATTTTTGGCCGAGTAGACAAGATATAAAATAAAACACTTTTAACGGATACTAGCGCGGTTTTATTGAAAGTACTTTGGTAATTAGTTGGTATTTGGTTTGATTTTTTATTTTCCCGACATTTTTTATGTCTAGTGAGCGCGTAAGCTTGAGAAGTGAATAAGACAAGATATAGATTTTACCCACTAAATAGATAGGTTTTGCCCAGCCAAAAATAGAATAAATTTCTGGACTTTCTGGCAACATTATAATATTTTTTCTTCCCCATCTCGCAGGGCTGCGTCCCACACTGCCGCGTGGATCACCGTGACGTATCGCGATTTCCACGCATCCATCCCGCCGCGACGGGGCTTTGTCACAAAGGAAATTAACTAGTTGTATGTATAGTGGTGCGTGTGTGTGCGTGCTACCGTCAGCAGATACAGAAACAGCGACACTAGAAAAAAAAAGAAAAATATTATTAATATACTTACAATAAAATTAATTGTTATTATTAATAAATAAAAAATCAGATTTTTATCCGATAACAATCTATTATTTTTGATTTGAATACCAAATAAGGTAAGAGGAGGCATACAAAAATATTGACCGCTATACCTTTTATATAACTTTGAGTAACTCTTTTTTTATTGGTAAATGAGCAGGCATTTCTTTGTAAACAGAATGTGGTCTAAGGAAATAAATACATAAATACTTATCCAGGAAATGCCTATTCACTCTTGTCTTGAGGAGACCAGGTTGTAACTTGGGGAACACAATATGACTCCGACACATAACTCGACTTCTCAATAAAAGGTTTAAGTAGTTTTGTTTTATTTACAACAAACTAAGACATTGACGGCCTACGTGTCACAAGACACACTGATCACTAAAGCCAAAAAGGAATAAAATGTATTTAGTTTATTAGTAGTCCCAATATTTAGAATGTTTGTTTGCTTTGTGACAGCAATAAAGGCTTAAAGTAAAGTAAAATACATTGACGATATTATACTTAACACTATTATATTTCAACTTGTATAATTATCAGATGTCAATTTTAATTTGAAGTAAGTACTAGATACTACCTAAAGCAAATTTCCGAATTCCTAACCCAAAAAGCACTTCAACGATCCAGCCTTCACTAACACACATCGATTAACACACTACGAATACCTAACTTAAATATTAGCTTGTTGAAAGAAAAAATGTGATTGACCCCTGTTTATTTTTCTGCAGACTGTACATAAGCCACAATCAACCGTCAGTGTGCCAATGAAGGAAGGGCTATTGTTGTAATGTTCAATGAAAAGTCCTATTTAAGTAGTCGGTGGGTATTTTTTTGTATACAATATATTTTTTAAATAATTTTCAGCAGATGTTCGAGCTTGATCGATCAGGTTTGTCATTAAAAAAAGCCTATTATTTTTGGGCGACCATGAAATTACATTTCTCGCTTCCAGTGTGCTTCCTAAATAGAAGGTTGCTTATGATGACGTTGAGAAATATATTATACTTGCAGGTAAATAACTAGATAGTTCTTTCACCTGCGCGGTGATTAGAGCATAGAGTCACGTTTATTTTTCAATAAATGATAAAATAGAAAAGACTTTCATCACGCATATCATCTCATTCTCTACTCTAATCACAAACAAAGTAATTTTTTAACTTGCGTCATGAAAATTTCAATCAAAAGAAACGAACCACGCGATAATTTTTTATTTATTTTCGACGCATTCTCTCTTATAAAAAGGTTCTAGTTCAAAATTTCCTCATTCCGGAATGAATTCGATACCTCAGAGATACATCCTCGAGTGGTACTCGTTTCACCACAGAGGACATTAACCAAGTTGTTTTCACAAAAATTTCCAGTAGCCGATGGATAGAAAAAGTGAACAGAAATAGTCAGAGTCAGAAAAACCTACAGTCCAATGTTTTAATTAACAAATGTTTGGCAAACTCAGTTTGCAAATAGAATAAAAAAAGCAAATTTAAGTAAAACAAAAGTCTTCAATGTCGATTCATGGTGCAACGACGTAGTCAAAAAATGTTATAAAAATTAGTGAAGTTTTTCAGTGCCGTGGGAAACCAACAAGACATTTATTTTAGACGGAACTTTTTGCAAATGACCGATCTGTCTGACGAAGCAATCCGATTTGTGACTCACGAACTAAGAAAAAAGGTGTGAAAGTAATTATTTCGTACCGAAAGTAAATAGTGCATGTCATTTCGCAAATCGTTTATATGCAAAGATTCACAAACGACCCATAACATTTCATAAGATTTATTTTACGGTTATTCCTCTAACGGAATTTCAGAATAAGATATTACATTTTAAAAATGTTTGCTGAGCACGTATTTTATTAGGGTTCTCTATCGTGTAAGGAATAAGCAGCAGGCTATAAGACATGTTGCATATTTTACTAACATACTTATTATGTGGAAATAAAATATTTTTCCTAGCTTTCCTTATTTAGTTGTCATAAAGCGACCCTAAAAACGACGATATTGCTTTCATACATTGCATTAATGGAAATAAAAAAAAAAATACGGTATATTGAAACAGACATAATTATCTAATAATACATTAAAGTAAAATTATTTTAGTTAATTTTGTACTTATTTGACAAAATTCTGTTGTGTATCCACATACTTAGTTAATAATGGAGTTTGTGAATATTCTTAATGACTAAAGTGTAAACCTAATTTTCCGCTGCGCGAATTTAATTACTTTATACCTCAAACTTTTTTGATTGTCAACTGGAGTTAAAAGTTTCCGAAAATCCGACTTGCGCTTGACTAGTTTTTAAACATTTAGGTATTGAGGTAGCGGAGCATAAATTACAAAAGGAAAATGTGACGAGTTAAGCCGAAGATTTGATTTTGTATTATTTATTCAATGAAATGATTTATAACACTTAGATGTTTGAGAAACGTGCTTGAAGATATACAGTCTTATTGGAATGTTTTTTCATAGTCTTATAAAATGCGGCTTTACTCCTACGTTCGGGAGAATGAACGATCGTATACAAACGTTTGTATTTTATTAGATGATTTTGTATCCTTAATTCTGTTAAATTGGAATCTAGTACATGTCAAGTAGCACGGTAGAGAAATACATAATTGAATGTTGAAATGGGTTTCAACTTTCCCGTATTCAAATAGGAGTAATATTGTTTAGCAATATTTTTGGTGATACTTGTGATAACTCACTCATCGTTTCTATGTTACAGGTTTATATTTGCGATTCACCAATGCAGTAACGTTGTTTTTGCAAGATTTTTAAAAAGTTTTTTTTAGGAATAATTCATGTGGGTAATTCGTTTAAAGTTCTTCATGAAATCAAACATATTGTACATTTTGTGCTTTATCCTGTTGGTCTACAGAGAGCTCTTTCTTAAAACATCTCTTTGTAAGATTTTTGGAAAAGCTTGAGCTTTATTTCCCACGCAGCAAGGATGAAATGTAATGCGGTATTGATGGTAAAGTAAAATAGGTAAGACAAATTTTGAAGAAACCCCCACAAAACGTAATGGAGTACTGTTCTCGCTCAACTTAACAATACGTCGATAAAATGCATTGCTTTTTCTTTCCGCTTGTTAGTAAGAAGGTATTTTCAAGTAAGTAACCGGGCTTTTTATATTCGTCAAGATTCGTTACAATTGTGATAAAAATAAATGCCAAAAAACGTAGTAATGTTGCATTCTGTTTTTATGACTTATGCAAAGTTTGACTAACAAGTTTACGAAGATAATTCTCTTTAAAAAGTTTTTGATACGATTGCATAAAGGCATCTAATACGCCAATCAAATGATGATCGTTGGCAAGTGACAACAATTGTTTGTTGTTACGTCGCTTAAAAAACTTGCAAGAGAGTTACACTAACTCAATTAATAATTTATTAATTGCCAACGTAACCTCAATAAGTGTTACTTCCTGTAAATCTGTGGGCTAGGAAAATAAGAAAATGTGTGGGCTAGGTAAATCAAGTTAAGCACCGAGTCATGTCATCACGGCTCGTGACAAAGGTAAAGCGGTCCTAAGTGAATATAATAATGTAATCGGCGGTAATAAGCCGTTATTTACCTCGAATCGGTTACGTGACGTACTCGTCCCGTGGGGTTCTAACGGTGCCTGCCTACATGGGTTGCTAGCTAACTAAAGGTTATGAACGAGAGAATGTCTGTAATTAGGTACTAGAATGAAACTGAATTTTTTTTCCAAAGAAACGTGTGTCGAAAAATTACAAAAAAAACTTTTCCATAATAACACAATGCTTCCAGCTGTCTAGTTAGTACCCATAGGTACTGGGACGAAAAACGCCAAAAAGACCACAACTTTTTGGCGTTTTTCGTCCCATGTCTTTTTGAGGAAAATTCAGTTCTATTGGCAGTGCACTATTGTTACTCAATCCACGCAAAAACTGGCTGAAGGGATAGAATGTTTCATATAACTGAATATGACACACAGTTTTATCTATTTCGAAGCATATCCATTTTTAATTTAAAATTTAAATTTTAAATGAAATTTCTATATTTTGGAAATGTATTTATTTTATGCTCAAATTGATAAATTATCTGATTTTATTATTCCTTTATTTTTATTCGTGGTTTAAATATAACTACTTTGACAAAAAGGTTTTCGTTATAATATTAGCTCATTTATGTTCACTAGTACTATTATATATTCTGAGGTAATATGCTCGATCTAATTAATGATTGTACGCAAAATCAATGTTTAGATTTACTGGAATCATAGATTTAGATAAATTAGTTCGCAAAATTAATTAATCTCTAGATTAGTAGTGTAAGCCTGGTATAGTATCTACGCTTTAATATTTAAGCCAGAACTAATTACACAAAATATTATTTAGGTTTTTTTATTAAGGAAAATAATTAACATATAAAGAAAGTACTTAGTTTTTTTTCCAAACTATGAATTTTTTCGTGTACTTATAATGTTCGGATACTTTACAAACCCATACATGAATTATATTTTTACAATACATAATTAGCGTTTGACATTTCGTCAGCGTACTTTTTTTGCACTTATGAAAAATTATCAAAAGTATTTTGTAATGTGTTATTAAAGTTTTCAAAAAAAAAAATATGTGCGGAAACAAAAAATTGTAGATGTGTAAAATTAGCAACATTTTCTTATGTTTAATGAACTGTTTTTATTTTTTCTGTTTTCTCTATTTGCGTAGCATCTTCATTAAATCTGACTCCATATGCAGGCAACATAAGAACATTAAACGCAAACAATGGTTAAACAATGAAAGTAGGTCTCGGCTCTAATGCGAAAGCCTCAGAAATATAATAATCAGCTGAAATTAAATTTAAGGACATCACACGCGCCGACGACGTGCTATCGGATCTCTTAATCGGGAAGAGACGATTCTCTTGCTTTGCAGTGTTAGGGTTGGCACTTAACATTATTACCTAAATAGCAAAATAATTTCTTTTTTTGCAATCAAATTAGTCTTTTTATCAGAACAATATTAAAGTATTCAGAAAAATCAAATGTTAAATAGTAAAAGTGATATGCGGTAAAAAAAATTAAGCAAGTAAAGGCAATGTGAAATATTAAATACTGAACCGTTTACGTTTTTAAAGGTGAAGAACGTTCATGATGCTTTGCTAACAAGATGTTAACGATTATAACGAGAAAAGCATCTATGTACTTAACGGTATTATATCTATCATCTTTGCTATTGAACAAGTTGAGATCTTATATTAACTGTGTAATCTGTTTTTATGCAATAAACTTTTATTATTATTATTATTTTTTATTTTTTTATATTGTGTATATTTCATCTTATATTATGTATCATTAGTCTATCAGTATAATTTTGAATTGAATTCGATTCTTTTGATCCTTTTACTAAAAATACGAGACTGAAATGACGTGACTTGTGTTGAGTAGTGTCAGTCCCACTATTGCCTAGGACTGTGTGTGAAGTAGTAAGCAACCCTACCGCTGAGTGACTTGCAATATACCCTTACGAATTGTCAGCAGGGTTAACACAGTTAATGACAGTACCTATTACGAGTTGTTAGGCAAACGACACATAACGAACCGGCGCCAAAACGTATTGGACACGCTGCGTTTACAAATGTGTGACGTCACGAGATGGATCATTGGTGCAGTTTACTTTATTGGAAGTGACCTGTGTCGATTGATAGTCTTAAAATAATATAGGGTGTTGCAACTAAAGTTTTAATTGTAGTACCGAGAAGATAGGCCATCGAAGTCTTATTTATGGAATAATGTAATGTCTACTTTAAATTTTCGAAATTTCTTTTTTTTTTCATAAAATAAATATGTTTAATTTCATTTAAGTCTTTTCCATTAACGTAACTCATATATCATGTTTTAATGTTGGTTTTTTCGTTTTGATCTTTCGATTTTGATCTACGATATCTCGTATTCTCGTGATGCTATGATTGTTTTGTTTGCATCTCGAATAGGTTTTCCCTATCAAAGAATCTATTTAACGTATTTTTTTTTAAATTTCATTCTGTAATTACTAAAAACCGTTTTTTTCTGGTCCCTATTCGTAATCATCGCGATTGGAACCCTGAAATTACACTCTAGGACATTTGAATTCGCCTCTCCGGGCCATCTGACCACGTTATTTCGTGGTTAGTTGAGACGAAAAATTTCCCATCTGACCACTGGAGGTCATCGGAGGTTTGCAATTATGTGAATTCTGCTATTACTTTTAAAAATAGTTTCATTACTTACTTCAAAGAATTAATTCCAATAGTATATTATGAGGATGGAGTATTTTCATTATTTATTAGGCGAGCTAAAACTCATTAGCTGTCTATGCCTTCATTAACATACTTACTCATACTAATTAATTAACCAGGACTGCCTTCTCCGAGACGCGGTTATATTTCACAAAGCTGACAAATGCGGTCGGTCCATCACACCGGATAAAATATTATTAAAACAAACAAATGAACAAAAAAGATGGCTTTTCGAAAGAGCCGAAATCAATGTGCGAGCTCCGGTACATTGCCGGCGCGAGGTTTTCACATCAAAAAGGTCTGGAGAGACATAGAAATTTCATCAGAAAGAAAATCATTTGGACTTGTGAATAAGGTGTAGATTTGGGTGGTTGTGGTTTAGATAATAAGTACGAGTGGTCGATCAGTTTCGTAGCAGTAATTTAATGTAACAGTTAATATGACAGCGGGCATGGTCTTGCCAGCGGGTTGCCTGTAGTTTTATATTTATGCAGTCACACCTGGAGGTCCCTGGAGTATTTTATTTCGTCTCGATTTGATAGAGCACACGATGATGGTATTTATGTCGAGATAAATATGGACTATTAATTACTGATTGTGTTACAGTTCTGTTAATTCATTGTGATTAATGTTGTTTTATGTTTATGGCTGCGATATGCGAGTCGGAATTCGTAGCACATTCTTACATGCGAGTAATTTGCTAATTAATTAAAATGTTTTTGGATTGCTTAAACACAAATTATGACAACTAGTTGATAACTATTTTTAATAACCAGAAAATAAGTTTTAATGAAGAGACATATCCTAAAAAATAAGTTTTTCTTCTTATTTCTTGGTTAAATTATACTGTATTTCTTGGTTAAATTATTCTATACGTAGGTTCCACTTTTAAAGAAGAATTGAAATGAAAACCTGACTAGTTCACAACACATTTAACCAATGTACTGCAATGGTTTGTCTTACGGCTATTACCTATTTACGAAGTTTTCAACATTTAATTTTCTAAAGATGTAAAAACACAAAGATTTGTATAAAGAAGATGAATTTATTGGACAATCCAAAATGACTGTACGTTCCGATTTCTATACGTCAAGATTGGTCAACACCTATAATTTATGTTTTCAATACAATACAATGTCAAATACTAAACAGATGCTAACGGTCTTGCTTTAAAAAGAAGCTCAAGATTTCCACATCGACGAGACACTGTTGCAAGCAGCTCAAATTAAATTGACTAAACCAATACGAGGCAAAAAGCAACCGATAATAAGAAAAATAAACCTAATGCAATAACTTATAGAAGGCGAAAGTTTGAATAATAAATAATTTATTATTATCAACGTGTACAATTTATAATAAAATTATTCAATTATATGACCATTCACAAAATTTGAATAAGTGTAGGCTTTTGTGAATTTGATGTGATAATTAAAGTGCGCTGATGCAGAATCGTGACAACATACCAATGATAGCGCTATTGGAACGCGTGCCTCAATAGAGTAAAATAGTATATTTTATTTTATACTTTAAACAGACAAACAATTTCTACCATCTAAGCTCTGCTCATTACATTTCAACTTCAAGGGTATATTTCAATTTCAAAGGAATGTTAGTTCCCACCTAGAATGCTATAATTGTTGTTTCAAAATTAGTAGCGATCGCGGAAAAGATTTCCTAAACCATACCTAGATCTATAATTAGTGACGGTTCAATTTCTAAAGAAATCTGAAGCATCTAGAGTCTAGAGAGAAAAAAACGGCACACTACCAACCTGCGGTGACCTGAGCGAGATGCTTGAATAATTGGTTGTCTACGGACGAATAATATCGAATTTACGACTCCAGCATCAGGGATCAGGTGTTAATATCCGTGGGGAGTCGTGACGTGAAAATTACATTTTCACCTGTGAAATGTCGTGCTTTCTTCTTTAAAGAAAGTCCCTTCCTTAGTTTTGTGTCTTGTGCCCATTTAGTAGACTTTTTCGTTGATAAACTAGACCCCATTCGCATCAACGTTTCCTTTTCACCCGTAAAACATAATCAACGTAGTTATATTTTCAAGTGTGATTTTGATTTCAGTTGATTGTGATTTGTTTTTCTGCTAGAGTGCAGACAATTAAAATAGAGATGTCCCCATTCATTTATTGATCAAACTTTTAAATGATGCAAGTTTACTGTTGAATGCAGATAAATTTTAAATAATGGAAATAAAGTTATTATTTTGATAGGTAAGTAAACAGCGTTGGTATGAAGTAAAATGTTGCTGAAACATTAACTGGATATTAAAATACTTTGGTAATAGAAAATATGCATTAACAAAGTTGCAATAATAAATCCGATTTGACAATAACACAATTTCGTGATACAATATTGCAACAATAAATTTAAAATTTAAGAGCTGAATATTTGCGTCATGATTTCACATTATTGCTAATCCAAGAAGATTTGTTCGCTATTCTTTTGGTATTTTCCTCCGATAGCCTAAAGCGATGTTCGCAGAACGCTAAGTTCAGATTTAAGATCCTTTGTGAGCAGTTTTGACTTCAACAAACTTGTCCAAGTAAAGTCTATATTATGAGTAAGGTCTTGTAATTTAGGATAAAATGTGCGAACCTTGATGTCTTTGTTCGACTTTGGTATCCTTTACGATACCCTGAAGCTGCCTCTGACTAAATACAGACCATCGGTACATTGTTTGGTGTAAAATACTTTTATGTGACTTTCTTGCCGTGTTTGCGATAATAAAATTTGATTTGTGTCATGAATTTGGATCTTTTTGTTTTGTTGCAAATGTTACTTACTATCATTTACGTTACTTCCAAAAATATAGTATTCCCCACATCACGTCATGTAGCATGATGAGAAGTGTCACAAGGGCTATAGGACATTTTAAGTTTCTGGAAAAAAATCAGCACCATTAAGTCAATAATATTTAGAAAATCACTAACATACTTCATATATTAACTCGCTTCCGCCCGCAACTTCATCCGCGTGGACTTCGGAAAATCAATAGGGAACATTTGAAAGCGATTGCGATAGGTTTTGTAAAACAGACAATAAGTACTCAGGCAACAGTTTACTATCTGTATGCCAAATTTCATTCAAATCCGTTTAGATGTTTTTGCGTGATACCATTTTCGGGATTTTAAATGTATTTACCAAACACCCTGTATTTTAATAACTTATCTACTGCCGATATAAAGAACTTATAACTATTTGGATCTTCATAATATGATATTAGCTCCTTCCACTATCACCTGTTACGAATATTAACCGATATTTCATGAAAATGATGGGACTGAAAAACTACCATTATCGATCTCTTTTCTTAATACTAAATATAAATGCATTTTTCTATTGCTAAAAGATTTTTTTAATGCAAACCACTTAAGCTGTGTACCGATTAGATATTGAACGTTATCGTGACCGATTAAACATGAAAATTTTCCCCTCCATTACCAAAAAATGTATTTGATGAGAAGTGTCCATTTCTCGTAGAAAAAGTCCTTTACAAATATTTGTTGGATGAAACGTATTATATTGAAGATATTCTGAAAGTGGGCGATCTTGCCGCTTTCTATTGTGCAAAGTTCAATAGTAGATATCTTGGAACGATATTCTAGAATTAATAAATGAACTCCAATGGTTTCTTTATAAATATTTATTTATAGATTTTTCGCAATTGTGACATTTCATATAAAGTTCACTTTGAGAGTAAGGGTATTCAACTCCAAATATATTTGTAAATAGTTATAATTTGTTACTAAAGTCGGCATTTAAAATTAATATAACACTCAGATGTAGAGCTGCCTAACTAGGCATTATACTGCTAAGAGTAATAAAATAAAACACTTTGATTATGCCTACATCTACATATAATCAAAGTATTATTTGATTGATGGCTCTTTGAACAAAATTGAAGTGTCCAAAACAGATTTTTTTAAATGTTTTGTTTGTTTTTTCATTTGTATTTTTTCTCTAATTTTACAAAGAAATTGATGAACTATGTTTTGATTGTTTCATTTAACGATACACTTTTATTTTTTAGTCTTTATGTGTATATTTGATGCCAAAATTTGCCCTGAGAGTCACAAATCAATAACTTGATTCAAGTCAAAAGTCATATTTAATTTTGTAAATCGATTTACTTTTTTTAAACCGTGTACTTACCTACTATTGTGTATCCACTTCCAACTTTCGAATATTCACTCAATACATTGAATTTGTATTATTCTTTTGCTATTTATTTGTACAATACTTTTTGTTTGGTAAAAAACTGTCCAGCTACATAAAAAGAAATAGGTACATACAGGTACCTACTTATTGACAGTAGGTATAGCTCATAATTTTGTTAGTATTAACATAACGTAAAGATAAAATTGCTACACTATGGTATTATGTTGTTGTGTTTTATATTTTGATTTATGTTTAGTTTGTTAAAAAAACCTTGCAGGCCTCCGCACTGCGCTCGCATAACAGAAAATTAATTACCGATAGTTAAAAAGAATAGCGTCTGGGCATATAGTTCAACTGAGAGAAATTATTTAGAGTCATTTGAGTTATTAAAAGGGATTATAATGTATTACATAAATATTTGTATTACCTACTGAAGTACATACCTAGGGATATGTCTTTTCTATTTCTCCGGCTTCACAATATTTTCATAAAAATCTGCTACTAATTAGTTAAGGCGGTTGTATGACCGAAAGTGGCGCCCTCAGAGGTTTTTATTTAATAAGTTATTAATAGAAAATTATTTAAATAATGTTTATCGTGGAGATTCCATCTAAAAATACTAGACTGTGGGCCCTAAAATCTCCACGATAAACATTTTTAAAATTGTGTATTAAAATTATAATGTTAAATATAATTTACTGCGGCGCCACTTTCGCTCAGGGTACCACCTTAAGAAAATATACATTTTGACACGTCTGACCTTTTTTGTATAGTTTTCAAGCTAAAATATTTGTTTTGATTTTTTTGCTCGAAACCAAGTACAAAAAGTATTTATTTGAGACTATAAAATAAAAGTGTGAATGAGAAACGGTATTTATAGCTATTTCATTTTTTTATTCCCGATTTAAATAAATCATTACTTGCAAAATGTTCAGCATAATAAAGATATCAAGTATGTCATTAAATGCCTCATCACGTACTCGCCCCGTACCAACTTATTCTAAATTAGTTACGAATTACGTAACTAATTTAGAATAAGTTGGTAACTAATTTAGATACAGTGATTAAGCCTTCTTATATTACGAGGTAATGATATGTTAAAACCAAAATCTTGCACTTTGGGTCGTAAAAAAGCGATCAAGATGGAGCTCGGTGGTAATCAGTTTTCAGTATAAAGTGTTCAATCCTAAATGTATGAGTGTAGATAAAGTAGTGTATGAAACTGCACATAACTAGGTATTAAAACACTCGTGTGATACTATTAAAAACCTCGCCTACGGCTCGGTATTTAAACACACACTCATGTTTTAATACCCCTCATTATGTGGCAGTATGATAAACTACTATTACTAAAAGCGAGATTATTTCAACTTAACTCATGGTTAGTTTTACTTACCTGCCTTCCTCTATCGTACAGGCTGTTTATTTTTAAAAGCTAATTTTGACACATCTCTTTCCATCAACGCCATCTAGTGAGACAAGTTTTTTTTTAAATATCACTTTGAAAAGCCGTCATTGAAGTTTGTGATCCTCCAAAAGTTAATAAAGAGTACCTATACAAATGTTTCGCTTTAAATCCAGTTTTATAATAATCTGAGTAGAAACACCTCTGCATTGATATTTATTAAAACTATGGACATTAAATAGAAATGCTTATAATTATCATATTATGTACACGATTCTAGTAGGTATATGATACGTCGCGATATACTGATTAAAAAATAAAATTATTGGTGGGAAAATACGTAATCATCACAAAACAAACAAACAAGGAACATTTTCAAAGGCAAAAAAAGTTTATTAACTTGCTGTCAGCGTTTTCCAAATGAAAAAAAATACGGTTTCGCTTGGGGTGATTGCCCTCCCGGTCCTGAGTCAATAAACCCTATCAAATATCATTAAAATTATTGATTTTTTTCTTTGCTTATTTATTTTCAAATCACAAGAATATACCTACGAATCATTACATTTAGGTATCTCTTTACTTTGGAATAATAAAAAAATGTTGATAAAAATGAAATAAAACACTTTTAACGGATACTAGCGCGGTTTTATTGAAAGTACTTTGGTAATTAGTTGGTATTTGGTTTGATTTTGATTTTCCCGACGTTTCGGCACCTTTGCAGCTGCCGTGGTCACGGGGGACTGAAGCTACTTGTGAGCCTACCCTCAAGCGATGAATTTTTTAGAACGTTCAGAAATTAAAATTTATCAAATTTTTAATTAGTTTAAGTTTTGGTTTGGTTTTAATTTAATTTTATATGTTAAAAAGAGAGAATCTACTGAAACTACTACCATTTCAAAAAATTGGGAGGCCCCTCCAAGAAAGAAATGGCGAAAATGTTGATAAAAATCCTTGATAAAGTACTTTTATAAACATTTTGATAAAAGTTTTTCAATATGAAATATGGAACTAGGCACATCCTGATAAATTGTATTTTTTTCTTTTATAAATTTAATACTGATTTAAATAACGAAGCCAAAAAATATTAGCCTATCTAGAAATTTATTCCATGGGTTAGGTATAAAGGAATTAATCGACGTTCTTGACAATCTCTTTTCTAACTACCTATTCGTGATTCTACACAATATGGATTCCGCACAACAGCCATTGATCACATTCTCTATTGAACATTATAATATGCATTAAGATTAACTAAAAGTTGGCACTTTAGGAACTGTTTAAATGTTAATATTTTACCCTTTTATTTGAAAACACTTTTTTTTTAAATATACCTACCACTTGTTTAGTTCAATAACATGGATAATGTTATGTTAATTGAAAGACATTTTGTTTTAACTTAATAATAAGGAGTTAGGTTAGACAATGCAAGCTTCCTATGAAACACAAGCACGACAAAATTGTGCAATTTATAACGTAAGTGTCTATATTATCCGATTACAAAAACTTTCTATACCCCAATCTGTAGAACTAATCTCGGCGTATCTTCTCCAGTGATTAGAATATGTGACGAGTATAACATGCTTAACTTGACTCATGATAATGTTGATATTTTCCATGATTCTTTGCCTCGCTTCAAATCTAAGATACTGGAATCATTCGTGTGATATTTGGTCTAATTCCATGAGGTTGTATCTTTATTTTGTATCTTTCTTTTAGTCTTAATATATACAATACATATATACATACATACGGAAACATTGTTAAACGGATATTGTGAATCTATGTTAGTATTAGATACCTATTGTTTATTACCTCGTAAATAATTTGTTGACTGTGACTTACTCATATTTGAACGCTGTACACGCCTGTTATTGGCCTACACATCAGAAGTGAAGTTTGATTATTGTTTCAAAGTGTATGTTTCATTGTGTATGCTGTTGGTGTGTCTTAAATAAATAAAAAAATAAATAAAAAAAAAATATATGAAAATTGTTTTGGCATCTTTCATAACTACTGTATAACTACAGCTTTCATAATCTTTGACAAAACAATACAGAGGTGACCTCTCTACCTACCAACACTAAGCTATGCTCCCCACCAGGTATCTTTACACAGATGAGTCAGAGTTATAAACATACTTACTTTAACCGACTCTCAACAATAAGCCAATAAAAACTAATTAGGTGCCAAAACAAGTCTCGTGAATGCGTGAACATCATCAATTCTCAAGCAATTAACACAATTAATTGTAGACAAGCTTCAATAGGATCGACATATTATGACAGCGGCGCAGGCGCATCGCTCACCAATAAAGAAATCAATCAGTAGATTAGGTATTTCAAATCAATAAAATCTGAAAAGGCCATTATGATATTGGTTGGTTATTTATAGCGATGTAGAGTTGCTGGAAGGTGCACTGCATTGGATTTTAGAATGACTCATATATCGACGGCGAAGTGCCAATACCTCCTAACTTTTAAATTCACTAAAACTAGAAGATTTTACTACTACATGCGAATGATGCCTTTGAATTCAAAACGTTAAGGAAGTTAATTTCTCGCAAAAAGTGTCAGTTAGTATAACTTTCTGCGTTGAGAATGGAAGAAAGAAAACCAAATCTCGGCGGGAATACTGTATTTTTCTATGTTTTCTTAGCGATTCTGAAAAATACATTTCATCACTTTTAGCTTTTCAATTAGGTAGGTTAGTTGGTAGGTAGTTTGTGTCGAATAAAAATTCACTGTCCAATTTAAGATTGATAAAGAAGTCAAAACTTCGCGATCGGTCAAAGCTGCTAATAGATCTGACGATTATTAATCGCTAAAGCTTATGCTTAAGTAAGGTAACACAATGTGTTGCGATAGTTATATATATATAATAGTTAGGTAACTCTTGGTGTCACATCTAGAAATTGTTTCCATTTGCCATCACATCACTCGTTCTCGTGGGAGTATTATGCGCAGGCGGCTCGTGTGATCCGGGCAAGGGGAGGGGGGCGGCACGTTTGAAGCACAGCACAGGTGTGATGCGCGCGCGCTCAAATCACTCCAGGGCAGGTTCCACTTCCAATAAGGTTTAATCGGCAAAACTGTGCGTGATGAAGCCGGGTTAACATTCTATAATAGGAATGTGTGACACTTTGTTTTGTTAAGGCGTTTTAGTGCCCTCACAGTGGCGTCCTCGTTATATTAAATGTGTTGCTCGCTAAGTCCATAATGTATCTAAAATTCAAACGTACCGATTGAAGCATAGGTTCTATAATTTATTTACAAACAACAATTAAAACAATATTTAAATATGTAAACCTTAGCTTTAATATACCTACGTGTGAATTTTCGATACATTATGTCCTAAGCGAGCAATAAATTTAATTGAGATGAGGGCGCCACTAATTGCCTTAACGGAATATTTTTCTATTGGAAAACTGTTAGTATTTTACTTGTTCTCGTAACAATAAAATTCTTTGTAAAACTGAATAAGTGATTTATTAGTTTTCACGTAGGTACCTATACCTAAGAGAAGAATAGAAATAAAGTAAATTATAATTATGTTGCAAACTCAATATTGAAAGCTATGGAATCTAACTATGGTTTAAATGTTAACTCTATTTGAAAACCGTAGATTAAACTAGAGTTAAACAAAACGTAATACCAGACCATAAAGGTGAGTGCGGGTCAGTTAATTATAGTACTGAACGTCATTTTACTATATTTTAAACGATACTAAGTTGATTGTTGCCACACAGATATAACTTATCAATTTCGCAATGTGACTGCTTTCGTGCTCCGGAATAAAGGTGACCAGAATGATCTTGAACGAAAGTTATAAAAAGTGTATTGACATTAATTCGCGCGATAGGATGTAATCTTTCTTTATAGTAATAATAGATAATTTGAGCTATTAACGAGATCGATCATCGAAGTGTAATAGTCATATAGCACGATAGATCTATAGTTGGAAGTTTCCCGTTAATTTTATAGGAATATTTATGTGTGGTCGACACGATTCTTCTCTCGTATCAGTATTCGTTTTAATATTTATTGCAACTATCGCCCGTAAAGTTGTGTGAAACATTTCTGATTTAACAGTAAAAAAAAACAATATCAGTATACTGAAGAAACGAAACAATCGTATAACTTTGTAGCTTATATTCAAGTATTCACATGTCGAATATTGTAGAACTGCTAAATAATTCAGGATGAAGAGCTGGAATCGAAAATGGCCAATTTATCCATAAATAAACAAATTTCTATATTATGCAATACAATTCATTTAAATAAACTTCTCATAATCAACTACACACAACAATTTATGTTCGGTGCAATTCTTTATTTATATCATAGAATTTGAGTAGGTGCCTTATTTATATTATTATAAATTAACTTAAAATACCAGAATTTTTATTTAAAAAGATTATGTTAACGGCAAATATCTATTGAAGCCGTGTCTATGAATAAAAAAATAGCGGAATAAAGACTTATACGATTGAATACAGCCTCTTTCCTTCTGAGCCTCAAATGTTTACAGTATTAAAGGATAACATCTTCATTTGAAATGCAATCCTTTCGTACCGCAAAGAAGTGCAAAAAAATCAGCAAAAAGTGGATACACTTAAGTGAAAGCGCTATTGAAAACAAAACCTTTAATAGGATCGGGGGATAATCCTTCTCGAAAGTGTTATGTTGACAATCGTATAATGTTTGTGCCACCCTCGTAGAAATGAAAAAGAAAGTGTCAAATTGTCAAACACTAGAATTTATAATGCAGTTCCGTACCTATTATAAATTATACTTGTTAATTTGTGCAGACTGATATAAGTTTTATCTACATCAGTAGGTATATTTTTTTAGATAATAGCATTATTTAATCCGTTCAAATGTTTGTTATTTTAACAATATTCTGGTATAATTGACTTCATAATCAAGTTTATTTTGTCTTTAGTAGTTATCTTTCTCTGCAATGCTTGTGTAATGCAGTATTAAAATACGACCGAGCGTTACCGTCAATAATAGAATAATGCAGTGCAATAGTTCTATCTAATTTTATTTTATTATAAAAATTACATCCAAAATCATTTGTTTTTATTTGGTTATAGGTTACGGTAACTGCTTACCATCAGGTGGGCCGTATGCTTGTTAACCACCTAGGCGTTATTTATAAAAAGAACTCTAAATCTGTAAAACTAAAAAATCTTAGCGCCAATTTTCTCAATAAAGCTTTAGTATCGACGATTTCAAACTGACCATATAACTTAATTACACGGAACGCCAGAATCAACCATCCTCAAGCAACAATGGTACTGCCATTAGACCACCAGGTGTGACACAAAATTGGCAAAATATTTTGCAGATATTCCATCGTTTGTCACATAATCCCCCTTTGTGGGGAGATTAAGACCATTGTTCTTTAATACCGTCTGAAGACGTTCTGTGACAGCGAGAGTGGTTTTCTTAGAATTTTATTACTATAAATATTTACCGACAAACAAAATCTTAATTTTAACGTAACATTTTTGTATTCAAGTACTTGTTATAATTAGGTACCTTTTTTCACGACCTTATGGCGAGGCGTTAGATTGTCCATCAGTCATTTTTGATGTCCCCACTGCTGGGGCACAGGCTTTCCTTATGGCTGGTAAGGAGGATACGCCATAACCCACCACGCGGGCGCAATGCGGATTGGTGGGTGTTAACGACTGCAAATGCAGCCAGGACCAACGGCTTAACGTGCCTTCCGAAGCACGGAGGAGCTCGAGATAATACATTTTTGGTCACCCATCCCATGACCGACCCTTGCGAACGTTGCTTAACTTTCGCAATCGCTGGGCCAGGCGCTAAACCACTGCGCCACCGAGCTCCTTAGTTTAATTATTACCTTAGTTGAATATAAATCATAGAGGGGTCAATCAGCAAGAACCCAAATTGTGAACATTCGAAAAGTCACAAACTCACTTTAATTTGTTACATACATCTCAAAATGATTTATCGTTCTCATTGAGTCGTTATTAACCGTCACAAACTGATACATTTGCAGTTTAAAAGAGACGCAACACCAATATCAGTTTAACCGAAGTGGGTTCAATGTATGCGAGCTCATGGATGGTGTAATTAATACACAGTCATCAGTAAAGTGCCAGCCATCGTCGAAAACAAATATATGAATATTGAACGAGACCTATGCCTCGTTACTGGGATTTGTTGTCGAATGAATGTTTAAAAGATTAACTGCGCGCAACTTCAACGATCATTTTAATATTAATGAATTCCTACTCATGAGCTTCGTATGGCGGTAAATGGAACACAAAATTATTAGATAAGTTATACACGTGTTATCCTGTTAGTTAACTTCTAACTGGAAATGGTAAAAAATAGTGCAAAATTATTCAATTACGATCAAGTTAAAATAACTTGCTTGACTGAAGATTTCATGGAATCTACTCTTATTAAAAAACAGAAGTTAGTGCCTCTTTGTTGAATGTAAAATAGGCACATAAACTCCACATCATTTAGGTCTTTGTGACACTGACATCTGAAAATCATCTCGGAGCTAAAAATCTGGTAAAAAGAACCAATTTTGCAAACTAAACAGATTAAGGTAAGTCTCTCTGCGGGGATCGCTTCCTTTTCTTCAACCCTGCTGCAAATATCTCTAACTAAAGAAATTAAAAAGTAGAACTGAACTACAGGTATAAGTACAGACAACTAAAAAGTATTGAAACCTATTTAGTTTTTTTGGAAATTGTGTTATGATAACAGAAGTACCTACCAGTAATCAGCCTATGAGAAATTATTGAATTATTTAGCTAATATATTCTTTAGTGACCTAATTTGAATTGAATACATAATCGAAGATTCTGACTAACAGCTACAAAAGGGACGGAATAAACTTATACGGATAAGTAAGTTTAATGTTTAGGGTAAGCTGGCCAAAATCACGCCCTAGCCTAGATGACCAAGAGCGGTCAGGTATGGTACGCAGGGGTTCCTTGTTGAGAGGTTAGAGTTACAATTGTATTACCTACATAAATAATGTCACTACTTTTAACCCTCCTCGCCATAGACAAGTGACAAGAATACATTTAAGCCGTAAACAGACTAAATTCATAATATCCCTACATCTCGCTAACAGTTGATAAAGTTACGACGACAAACTTTAATGAGTTATGGTTATGGATACAATTTTTAACAATTTGTGGAGCGGCGTCGAGTTAATATTCAGCCTCGGGCAGTGCCCATTTTTTGCGGGGCACCCGAATCAACCACCTTGGGCCGACAAATGTGCGGGCAATCCGGTAATTTATTTTTTAGGCCAATAAATTACTCATACGTCAAAACTTTGGATACCGACGGACGCAGGACAAGTGATATATTGGGTCTCGTCACAGCACGGTACAGTCAGCGACACGAGTAACGTCACTTGTAAAAATGTTTTGTAATAAATAAATATCCTTACTAATATTATAAATCCGTTTGTTTGTTTGTTTGTTAAGGCTTCACGTCTTAACTACAGAATCGATCATCATGAAATTTTGCATACTCGTTGAGGGTTACAGTGAAAGACATAGGGTACCTTTCGTCCCGAAAAAAAGTATTTGTCCCGAAGGACAGCTAAAAACTTTCCACGCAGACGAATATTTCTATGATACCAAAGTAAGTAGTTAAATCAATTGTGTTATCAGAGAAAACGGTAGTAAAACCTGAGCCAATATAGAAAAGGTGGGTTTCTAAATTGACTCAGCCGGGGATCGAACCCGAGACCTCAGATATGGCGACACCATGTAAACCAGCGTGCAAGCTACTCGACGACGGAGATTGCCAATTATTTATTGTAGTTTATTTATCACTTTGTTAGTTTAGTGGTGTACCGCCCAGCACGCAATTTGGCAAGACAAAGATGAGGCAGAAGATGCGCCGAGTTTAGTGTTTGTGGGTTTTTTTTTTGGGGTGAGAAAGAGTCCGTCGAAAGAGCGTCAAGATAGTCTGCCGGAATCTGTATAAAGGTTTTTTTTTGTGATCAATTTTTTTTTATAATATTGCTAATTTACCAATTTCTCCAGTTGTTTTATAACTAGAAAATACCACAATCGTTTTGACACTGTGTTTGACTGTACCCTTTCAACTAATTTCGTAAATTCTACTATTAACAAATTGGTACAAGGACCTTAACCGCTCATAATGAACTTTTGTTATTAGATAGCGGTTTTGGAAGATTCTTTGTTAAAATTACTTGCTTATTGTTGACAATGTTAAATTTCATTAAAATATTGTACAATATCATATACCTATACCGCTGTAAGCTGTACAACGTGTATGCAAAATTTCATGATGATCGGTTGAGTAGTTAGGACGTGAAGGCGTAACGAACATACAAACAAACAAACTGATTTTCGCATTTATAATATTAAGAAATTTATAATTACAATAAGATTATGTAGAGAAATAAACAAATTATACAAGAAACACTTTTTTTGGACTTATCAATCCACCCCCGTAAACAATTTGTTTTCCGATCTACTTAATTGCTTCCCTTTTTTTAATGCTAAAGAAGAATGGCAGAAACCATTGGTTCCCGGTTTGCTATTCCTCTTTTACTTATTTAAACTTCATTTAGTAGGAAACGAATAAAAATAAAACATAAACCCGCTGTAGCTACGAGCCGACACTAAAGAGCGGGTTTATCTCTCGCCTTCCAAGTCTCTCGCCCACCAAATTCGCATAGTACGCCCTCATGCACTTTGAAATGACCACTATACCTATCTATATACGTAACTTTTATATATATTAGTACTATTATATATTCTGTGACGTAACTACACGTGCAATAAACGCACTGTAAGGTCACAGCTATACAATTCAGATAAGCACTTTAAACAAACCTCAAAGTTTTTTTATTCAGTAGGCACTAAGTGGATCCTGTGAACTTAGTATAACCTACAATCACATAAATAATCAATTTTACCATAAGAAAATCAGCGCTGTCTATTTAGTAAAGAAGTCAATATTCAGCCTCAGGCAGTGCACATTTTTTGCGGGACTCCCTTGTATGACCGAAAGTGGCGCCCTCAGAGGTTTTGCTATTTACTTCTAGCAGTGACTACGAGGGAATGTAACGATACCGTCTAAAAATACTAGACTGTGGGCCCTAAAATCTCCACGATAAACATTTTTAAAATTGTGTATTAGAATTATAATAATAAATATAATTCACCGCGGCGCCACTTTCGCTCAGGGTACTAATAATATGACATGAATACCTAAAACGGAAGAACACTGCGTATGCATTAATTCACCGAGTACACCGATCTTTCAGACTAAAACATCTGTTTGATTAAACCTTTTTAGGGTTCCGTAGCCAAAATGGCAAAAAACGGAACCGCAAAAAACTGTCCGTCTGTCTGTCTGTCCGTCCGTATGTCACAGCCATTTTATTCCGAAAGTATTAGGATTACACAGTTGAAACTTAGGTTAACCGCTTAACGATTTTAACACAAAAATAAAAAAATAAAGATTAAGTATATACATACATGGAACTGAAACTGAAAAAAAAAATTTCTTCATACCAATACGTGCGGGGTGTTTATAGATAGGTCTTTAAAAATGACATTGAGGTTCCTAAGACATTTTTTCTCAAAGTCAACCGTTTAAAAGATAAACACTGCCAAAGTGGTAAAATGTGTGTCCCCCCCCTCTAACTTTTAAAGTAAGAGAGTGAAAAATCTAAAAAAAATATGCTATAGATCTTAATAAAAACTTTCAACTAAAATTCGTTTGAACGAGATATAGTAATTAGTTTTTGAGATATACCTATATCATATTTTCCAAAACCGCAAATATAACTTTGTCATTCATACCAACACTGTGAAAAACAAAATTATTATTACAAACGAAAAATGATAGTGGTATTAAATATGGTATGGTATAAGGTAACTACGGAACCCTACGGCGCGTGGCCCGACTCGCACTTGCCCGGTTTTTATCAAAAGTAATAATGCTGAACTTGCAATTATTTAGCTGCTGCTGTTCTTTTGGGTTTTCCTCTTTTTTTTCTAAACCACCAAAACAACAAAAAGAACAAAACAAAACAAAAAAATAATTATTCTAGTCCAGTTCCAAAAGAACAAAACAAAAAAATAATTATTCCAGTCGGTCATGTCGTTTTTGAGTTTTAACCAGAATTTCTAACGAACAGTAATTCATTTTTATATATTACTAATTTACTAGCTTCCGCCCGCGACTTCGTCCGCGTGGACATACGATAAAATCCTCATGTTTTAATTTCATTAAATTCTGATCAGCCGTTTTTACGTGATTAGGCGGGTTCCCACCAAGCGCGCTGCCTCGCGAGGCAGGACGTTTGCCGCACGGGCGTCGCACGAGGCTGCTCGCTTGGTGGGGACCCGCCTGATCACGTAAAAACGGCTGATCAGAAGTCGCGGGCGGAAGCTAGTTTATAATATTCAGAATTGTATCCAGAGATATTAGTATCCCGTTCCCGTTCCTGTCCCCGTCCCTGGATGTGCATGTCCAGGTCCAATCATGTCCACCGTGTTGGACTTCAAAATAAATCTCATTTTCGCAATCACCATCCCATAAAACCTCAAGAACGACATGCATATCGATTTTTATTTGTTTACTCACCCCATTTACCCCTAAGTGGTTGATTTTCAAAATTACAAAATATTTTAGATGTGCTCCTACGAAGTTTAAAGTTGTAATGTCTATTTTATATTATATTTCCATACAAAATTTGAACACCATTTTCACCCCTTTAGCGGTCAAATCATGTCCACCGTGTTGGACTTCAAAATAAATGTCATTTTTTCAATCGTCATCCCAGAAAACCCCAATAACGACATCCATATCTATTTTTGGTTTTTTTTACCCCTTTTCACCCCCATTTCATCCCCATACGGGTTGAAATACTAAAAATAACAATATACGTTGCTTTAGATTTCCACCCATAAGCCTAAATTATAAATTTAGCGATTTTTACTTCGAAAATAAAGGATTTTCTTCAATACACAACTCCATCCCCCTTTTGACCCCTTCGGGGGTAGAATTTTGGAAAACACTGAGACCCGTGTTTATTAATTTTCAATGGTCAGCCTAATCACAAAATTTGAAGATCCTAGCTTCAAAACTGAAGGACTTTCATACAATCTTTGGACCCCCGTTTCACCCCCTTGGGGGGGTGAGTTTTGAAAAATCCTTGCTTAGTGCACCCTTAGACTTCATGAAGAACCTATGTGCAAAATTTCAAGTCTCTAGGTTCAGCGGTTTGGGCTGCGCGTTGATATCTCACTCAGTCAGTCAGTCAGTCAGTCAGGACTTTGAATTTTATATATATAGATGGGTTAAGTATAAAAATGCCGTTTAGTAAGGAGAATTTCAAAGAATTTGAATTTTCATACTAACATAATATCGCATTATCATGGATGACCATTCAGAGCGTAAAGAACTATTATATTATGACCTCAACATTTATCATCAGTAAATGCCCACAGTGCTAGGGATTGACATCCCTTATGTATGAAAATACAGCCGGGACCTTAAGAATAAAACATATGAAACCGATTTCAAACAATAGACATTGCTAGGTATTTCAATAAAGATTTTATTTCAACTGTGGTAAAATGCTTATTAAAACAAAAAACTATCAAATAATAATAATAATGATGTTGATTGAAATGTACGAGTATGTATGAATGTTAATTTTATAGCCGATATTTTTACAAAAAAATATCCACCGCTGTAACTGTGTTATATTTGGTTAATAGTTTTTTAATTCCTTTCAAGATGAAACCTAGTTAATATTTATTATCTACATAACATCTGTGAATTACGTCTTCATTAAGTCAGATAAACATAATGAATGAGGTATACGTAAACAATTTTTTCGGACGCGGCAATAACAAGGTGGGTTAATCAATACCTGACCTATACCTGATAAAGCTTCATTTATCGGCTGAATTATAGTATATAAAGGATGGGAGGAATGCAATGGTCATCATTGTCAGCCATGGCTCGAACAGCGATCTTATTGGCCCTGGTGGTGGTTGGAGGGTTCGCCCTTCCAGAGCCAGTACCTACGCAGATAGTGAAGCATCATTCTATTACAGGTGAGATTATATATTTACCTTATTTTAGAAAAAGTAATAAAAAAAAACATGAACTAATGTTATTCCTGCAATTACAGTTAGCCAAGAACTTCTGGAGGTCCAAAAGAAACTTATTCTTTTGTTCGCTCACCCTCACGAGCCCATGTACTTCCAAGAGCACAAAGACATTGCTAAAACATGGGAGCTGACAAAGAACATTGATAAATATAGCGTATGTACATTTTTTAAGTTGTTTAATCCTTGGTTCAGTTCATTTTGAGAAGGTAATGATGTGTGATATTATTGTTTTAGAATGCCACCGCTGTGACCTTGACTGAATCCATCATAGAGAAAAAACGTACGCTCCCAATGGGAGTTCCATTCTCAGTTTTGGAACCAAAACACAAATGGCAAGCAGTTACCTTCTTCAACTTATTGTTCTCCGCCAAAACTCTTGACACATTCTACAAGACCGCCGTATATCTGAAAGCCAACATTAATGAATACATGTTTGTTTACGTCATCACTGTAGCCATCCATCACAGACAAGACACGCAAGGCATCATAGTGCCACCAATGTACGAGATCTTCCCGTCATTCTTCAACAACGGCGAAGTTATGACAACTGCTCAGAGAATTAACACTCATGGAACTTACTCCGTAGAACACTACCCGTTAACATACGTTTGGGACCACAATGTCGTCATCAGAAGAAATGCTACCATGTGGCCTTATTACAGCAAGGAAACGCCCGTGGCTTATTTCACTCACGACTTTGCCCTTAACAACTTATACTACAATTTGAACGTTATGTACCCATCATGGCTCGGAGGTGAAACCGTACCTTTGATTAAGGATCGTCCCGGTGAATGGTTTTGGTTTGTCCACAAACAAATTGTCACCCGCTACTATATGGAGAGGCTGTCCAATGGTCTTGGAGAAATCCCTGAGTTGGGTCTGAATGTCGTCGAAGAGGGATACAACTCTGGTCTTTTATACCACAATGGCATTCCTTACCCAGTAAGGCCGAACTATTTCCAACTGGAACAGCCTGAATTCGTTGACGAAATCAAACAAATCACTGACTACGAACGTCGCATCCGTGATTCTATTGATTTTGGATACATTGTGACCGTAAGTCATTTCATTGGGGAAGATTTACTGAGACTGTATTGAGAACATAAATTTTGATTTTGTAACATTAAATTTGTGCATTTTTAGCCCACTGGTGAGCACGTTGACATTCGTACTCCTGAATCCATTGATGTCCTTGGTCGTTTAATTCAAGCCAGAGTTGACTCTCCTAACAACCAATACTACAAGGACTTCATCAGCATTTGGAAAAATCTTCTCGGAAACTCTGATGTTCACACGACTCTGTTCTGGAAGTATGTTTCAACTATTTAATTCAACTGACATTAGTCACACAGCGAACTGAAGTTTATACTTCAGTTCACTATGTGATGAACAAGCAATTAAACCATATAACTTATGTTTCAGGGCCGTTCCATTTGTCGTGCCATCGCCATTAGAGAATTACCAAACTGCTCTACGTGACCCCGCTTTCTACATGATCTGGAAGAGAGTATTGAGAATCTTCACACAGTGGAAGAAACAGCTGCCTCATTACACTATGGAAGAAATTGGGCTTCCTGGTGTCGAAATCCATAAGGTTGAAGTTGACAAGCTGGTCACATACTTCGAACATACTTACATGAACGTCACCAACCATCTGCACACTACTGAATACAGAAGTACGTCTTTCTCCTTTTAACATGCTTTTATTTAAGATCTTGTATATTCCGTAGGATAATCGCATAGACCGGATCTTTGCGAAAATCCTAGGTCGCTTGTAAAGGACTAATGAATAAAATAACGAAATACTAATAAAAATCGTAAACATATTAAACTTTTAGAGTAGCTTGTATACCTCTTGGTTTTATATATTGCATATTATTTATTTTATGACCCTTCAAAGTTGGGTGGACAAGTCCATTTAAAAAGTATAAAATTTATTAAAATAAATGATACCTTTAATTAGTCCGTAAAATGTATAGCAAATTTGTCGAAGAAACCATTTTGATAAACACAATATTTAATATAGCTGCTGAACAAATTTCCTATGCGTTGCATACAAACTTGCAAGGCGTGACGTCATAACGTGCAAGCCATTAGTATGGAGCGTTTTTGATCGAGTCCATTTGTGCGCATTTCACACTGTGATATCTCGGGCAGTTTTCAAGCTAGCGAATTAATTCTTTTACCAATGTTTCTTTTTTTGAGAGGTAATTTATGTAACATAAAATAAAAAAATAGTCAACATGCCTATTGGAATCTAAGATAGATTTTAACAATCATCCGAGCAATTTTTAGGATGTTTGTAAAAGTCCCAGTATGTTTCGGACTATTGGAAACTTGAATGCTGATTGGATAATCTAAGAGTCGATTTACAACATCTTAAGTCTGATTGGTTAGAACATGACTCTAGGTAGTCATTAGTCAAACAGAGCATCCGTCACTCCATAACGTTGATATGAGTTAATCAGTGCGCGCAAAGTGATGGTCATTTTCGATCCTAAGATACGCTGTTTTTTTTTAAATCCTAAACGTTATTCGGACGATTGCAAAATTCTGTCTCAAATTCTAATTATTCGGTTTTTTGCAATCATACTAGGATTTTTCTAAAGATCCGATTTATACGAATATCCTACGACATAAATATATAAGTAAGCTACTGATTATAAATTCTTCTTTTAAAGGGCAACATGTCGCAGAAACCCAGAGCGTTGTTGTTGAGCACAACCGCTTGAACCATAAAGTTTTCAGCGTCCGAGTGCATGTGAAGAGTGAAGCACCAAAGAACGTTGTTGTGCGTCTTTTCCTTGCTCCCAAATATGACAGCACTGGCAAAGAGATTCCTCTTTTTGCTAATAGTGAAAACTTCGCAGAATTAGACCAATTCGTTTACACTCGTAAGTAATACATTTTAAATTTAATTCAAAATTGTTTAGTCCTTTTTAGAACTTACATAAATTACATTACATAACATTACTTACATAATCATGTATGTACGTTCATATTAAATGCACATTTTTTTACCGATCGGTAAAAAAAATGTGCATATCAACTGCATAAGAGAAATTTATTGTTGTCTGTTTTTTAGTTCATTCTAGAACATGTTTAATAATATTGAATGTAAATTTTTAGTGAAACAAGGTGATAATATCATCTCCCGCTCATCAAACGAGAACCCCTTCGTTGCGAACGACTACTCTATTTTCAAGATTTACGACAATGTAGTGAAGGCTTTGGAAAACCACGAAACATATATGTACACCGTTGAAAAGCTCGATGGGTTCCCGCAGAGACTTGTTCTTCCTAAAGGTATGGACGATCAAAATTATATTACTTATAATATTATTGGTTCTACCTTAGCCATTTTATAATCAGTTCTGCTCCTTTCTTTATATTACATATTTTCGGCGTCTTCATTCATATCTGCTCATGCTCAATCAACAATCATAATAAAATTTATGAAATGCATAAAACAAAGGATACTCTCTTTTTAGGGTTCCGTACCAAAATGGTAAAAAAGGAACCCTTATGGTATGACTCAGTCTGTCTGTCTGTCACAGCTGGATATCTCGAGAACTACTTATGGTATCAACTTGAAATTTGGAATAGTTTAAGATGACGTTAGTCCAACTATTTTGCAAATAAGAAAAAAAAAATTAAAAAAAAATTACAACAGGGACCGAAAAGGGGTCTTATAATTTTTAAGTTAAGCGACTAGGGCATGGTTTTTTAGGCTTCATAGTTTTCGACTTATGATGAAAAATGTAAAAAAAAATACCGTTCCCCCCCCTTACCTCCGAAGTTTGCAAAGAAAAAATCTGAAATAATTCTATGTGATAGTAGTTTATGTTAAGATTACAGGAAAAATAAAACGATGTCTCAATATAACACACATTTTTAAAATTCAAAAAACAAACAAAAAAATTATTCGTTCCTCTACCAGTCAACAGATGGCCTTGACCTAAGTAAAATTAATTTAGTTCCACTATTGGTCAAGAGATGGTGCTGCCTAATACTGCAATAATAATTTTATATTCTACAGCTCTGCAGTGTATTTATTATGATGGTACGGAAACCCTCGGTGCGCGAGTCCGACTCGCTCTTGACCGGTTTTTTTTTTAAGTTTAGACTGGAATCTTCCCTAAATGTCAATCCGTTCAAACAAACATACATCGTCAGCAGTTTTTATGACTATTACCATAGGAAAGTCATTTTAATGACCTGTGCGACGATGTATTAATATGCCATGTCATAGCCTATAATTTTTATGTTAAGATCTATACATTTACATAAGCAGATGATAATTTTGATGCACACCGGTAACGTTAATATCTCTTTGATTTCAGGTCGCGTTGGTGGCATGCCTTTCGTTATGCTGGTACATATTTCTGAGTACCACGCTCCCAACGTCGTATACGGTACTGGCTTCAACCCTGACATGTCTCTTGGAGTTGGTTCTGGCGCCCGCCGCAACACTGGTGATGCTCTTGGCTACCCTCTTGACAGGCCCCTCCACGAGTGGCAGATCATAGACCTGAAGAACATCTGGTTGGAAGATGTCCTCATCCACCACAAACACACCCCTGAGGTCATTGTTGACCACCTCGAATAAGGTTTCGATATACCCACTTTAACCCACTGACTGCCATAAATGACTTTTGAATATTGTACCTCTAGTTAAATTCATTCTTCAACATAAACACTGGGTTTGGAATAGTTATGCAGCATTGATTCTAGTCAGCTGTACTTCTTTAAGATTACGAGCAAAAGAGAGGAAACAAGATAATTATAACTTTCTGTGCTTAACTCATTCCCTGTTTAATTGAAAAGCCGCTAACAGAGTCTTGAAAGTCAATTATAGTAAAAATAAAATCGAGAATTTGATAATATTCGATTCGTATTGATAGTTTTTATTTAGTTATCCAGAAACACTTAACTATCTATTTGAAATGTCGAATGTCGAACACCATCTGATTTTCGGAGTAAGCCATTTAAACTCCCCACCGTTACCCAACCGTTAACATCGAAAGTAACGGATATAATTTTATATATATATTTTATTAGTGTATGTATTATTTTTAGATATTCGTGTTTATTATATTATATTACTTAGTTGAAAATATATTTATTTATTGCAATAACAAAAAAGTAATTTTATTTAATCCGTTACCTATAATTTAGTCGCCTGCCCCAATATCATTGGCCTGCCCTATTCGCAAATTACTTACATTCATAATTATGAATGGAAAATAGGTACCGAAAATTAAATATAAGTACCTAATACTCGTATAAAAATATTTGAGTTCGAAATTCTAAAAGGGTAAAAACACCATCGCAATGATACGAAGTGAAGATGAAGAGGTTATAGGTTATGTAGGTAGGTATGAGATAGGTATGTCACATTGCGTCTCATATCCTAAAAGCGAGGTGGCATGCAATGCGACCCCCATGCGACTATAGTTATTTTTTTAGAATTTCTAACTCATCTTCTTTTCGTACATACCTCTCGCGTCTCTTCCGAAGTTGGGTTATACCTACATAGTTTATTAACTTATTTTTATAAATAAGAGATTTTAACTAGGAAACATAGCAAAGCATAACAGGCATGGTAAAAGAAAAGATCAGCATATTATAAGAACCTTGGATTTGAACGAAGATTAGGTTCCTAATTACGGAATCAAAGTCGAACTCTTTTTTATTGCTCTGCTCCAAATTATTGCACTACTGCACAATTAAGTATAGGTAAGGTACGTACACCTATATCTACCTGCTGCAGTAATAAAAATAAATACCTTTTCAAAGTGCTAACTCAACCCTAATTGATTTCCTGTTTATTCATGGGTATAATAAATCATTTTCTTAAATATTTATAAATAGATTTAATAATATTAAAATCAGAGAAAAATAAAAAGTCATCATGGTTGTTATTTTTGTACTATTAAAATATGTTTAGAGTAGCGCCATCTAGCAACACCTGGAAACATGATTTTGTGCTTACTTTTTAAGCGACATCTATTGTGGAATGGCATAACTATTGATTACGTTACTCACAGACAGATGTCTCAAGCAGTAGGATTTAAAACATGAAATCACAGATTAGCGCGAACAGCTATCGAGAAAAAAAACGTGCGTAAAATTACTCGATAGTGCAATTTAGTATGGAAAATTTGTACAACGCCATCTACCGCCGAATAGCGAAACTAAAATTTCCATAGATAATTCTCTGTCGAGTAATTTTAAGCACGTTTTTTTTCTCGATAGCTGTTGTTCGTGCTAAGGGTACTGATTGAAAATTATTGGCATGTTTCGCGCTGAAAATTTGTTTTGGCCATTGTTATGCTTTCGATAGTTTCGAATAAAATGGTGTAATGATAATTTTTAGTCAGTACCCATAACACGGACATGTATCAAGAAGAAAATCACAGATTTCGCAGTGTCCGCAAGAATCGGAGCATTGAAGATGAATTTACGAAAAAACAAATTCAAATCAAATGCAAAATTCTATTATTTTTATAAGGAAGGTTATTTATTTTAGCGATTGTGACATGAAATTTTTTTCGCCGTTTTGTAGCTAAACTAATAACCTAGGCCTAGGATCTTTATTTTATTTTTTTCTTCAGGCGCCGTAGTACCTACTGCTAGCGTTGCTAATGCATTTATTTTAATTACTCGTAAACCAAGTAGGTAATTATTTAAAAAACGCTAAGATCATGCCCTCCTAAGCTGTCTCTAATATTTTTTGAATAACTCTTCAACAGTTTTCATTATTTCTGTAAGTTTTGTATTTACCTGGTTTACGAGTCATAAAAAAATGTATTGGCAGCGCTGGTAGTAGGTACTACGGCGCCTCAAGTCGTTTTTTTTTCGAAATATTTAAAATTTGGTAAACAAACACCCACTAAAAACCCGACTTTTTTACATATTTCAAAATTACAAAAAAGTAAGGCCGATTTTCAAAATTCAAACGCTCACTTGTGTCTTAATAAATTCCTCGACTCTTGGTAGGTACTATTCCCATCTCGATCATCTCAAAATCCTCGGAGCTATTGTCAAAAATAGTCTCAGGCAATTTGCATCTGTACCCTTAGCACGAACAGCTATCGAGAAAAAAAACGTGCGTAAAATTACTCGATAGAAAATTATCTATGGAAAATTTAGTTTCGCTATTCGGCGGTAGATGGCGTTTTACAAATTTTCCATACTAAATTGCACTATCGAATGATTTTACGCGAGTTATTTTTTTCGATAGCTGTTCGTGCTAAGGGTACAGATAACCATTTTCAATGGTAAGAAAACGAGCGTAAAAGTGCTCAACACAGGGTGGAAATAAAAGACGGTGGATAGTTGAAGGGAATGATGGCAAAATTCATCAAATGCTAGGTTTTACAGTACTATTATACTATTATATTCTATGGTTTTATAGAAAGGAAACAAACATACCTTAATTTAAAAAAAAAGTAATATTGCATTCAAAGATTTTTTATAAATCGCTTCAGCCAGAAACCGAAAAAATAGGTAACATCTGCTGGAATGCAGAGGGGTGGCCCCTTACCAGGCGAGGTAGGTACCTCGGCTCGCCGGGCAGCGGGAAGCGATCAGCGAATGTGAAAGCCCTTGGAGCGTTCCTGGCTGAGTGATCCGGCCGAACACCTCCAACGTAAAATAGGCGCAATAGACGTCGAGTTGCGGAAACCGCCCTGCATCGACAAGAAGAAGAATAGGAACATCTAGAGATAGGTACCTAACCGAAAAAATAGGGATACGGCTAATGTAATGATCATTTTCATCTAAATAACAATGTTATAGTAATCTTAAATAAAAGGCAGAATTTAATATATAATTTTAGAAATAAAGGATTCAGTAAAATTTACCATCATCAATACCTATTATTTTAGGGTACCTACTTTCCCTCCCACTACTGTCTTTTCTTTTCACCAAGTAGAATATTGTGTATCAGAAATTTCGTTTCGCTTTTCCAATAGAAAATTAGTCTATGGAATTTTTGTCGCGTGTACCTTTTCGTGCTGCACGTACTATCTTCCCTCACGAACAGCTATCTAAAAAAATAACACGTATAAAAAAAATTAATAGGGTAATTTTGGATGGGAAATTGTACAGCACCATGTAGGTACTGCCGTAAAGCGAAGTTAAACTTTCCGTAGTGTAATTTTGTTGATGATTTCGGACATAAATATTTTGTATTATTTTGTATTATTTTGCATGTAATAGGTATTTTTATTTTTATTTCTTTCTTAATTGCAAAAAAGTTGGGCAAACGCATAAGAATAAAATAAAACTTTATTCTTATGGCAAACGTCATCTAAAACCATTCCAAAGGTCATTGGGCATTTTGTTTCGAAATTTGACCTACGGCGTACACAAACGAAATAGGGCTAGGTACCTATGTAGATGAATTTATCTGCTACTCAGTGGTATGGGTCGCATTTCTGCAGGCCATGTTACATTTATTATCAATAATCATAATAGTTCAATAATAATAAAAAAGACAATACAAAGGTTTATTTATTATGCTTGTACCTCACATTTTCACTATGCTGACAGTATAAACATCTGTTTTATTAACAAAAGGTTAATAACATTAAACATGTACTCACACAACACACATACCTACTATAAAATAACTTTTTTCTGTCGGTCGGTACATAATCTCGTTGTTCAAGGCCTTTTGCCAATCATTTTACTCCTGTAGCCTGTGGGTCAAGTACACGCAAAAGACTTTTAACGCACTCCGCGTGCAATATAATAATGCTTTCCGGATGTTGATGGGTCTTCCCCGATACTGTAGTGCGTCAGGTATGTTTGCGGAGGCTCGAATTGATGACTTTTTCGCCATTATTCGCAAGCGTATCGCCTCTATGCGACACAGAGTCAGGGGAAGCTCTAATAGCATCCTGATTGCAATAAAGGATAGAACAGACTGCCCTATTGCTAAGCATTGGACCCAGATGCACATGTACGGGTCTCGTAAATATTTAAATTGAAATTTTTGTCGTTCGTTTTGTTTTAATGTTACTAACATAGTCTAAGTAATACTAACAAATATGGATGCAATTTAATATCTGAAATAAATATAATAATAAATAATAAAATAAAATAAAAAAATGTTTAAAATGAAAAATTGTTTAAAAAACAAAAAACCGACTTCAAAAAACCTGCCTCAAAAAAAAAGGAAGAAATAATATACAAATCATTAGATACGCATTATCATTGTTATAATAAAACACGTCTATTAAAGTCGGGTGGGGCTGGAGAACATCTTCCTTTTTTTATTCTAAAAGCCCCACCCGACTTCAATTGACGTGTTTTATTATAACAAAGATAATGCGTATCTAATGATTTGTATATTATTTCTTCCTTTTTTTTAGAGACAGGTTTTTTGAAGTCGGTTTTTTGTTTTATAAACAATTTTTTTATTTTTTTATTTTTAGTGTAAGTACCTTCTGCATTAGGTAGTGTAGGTATATTATTTAGGTAGAAAAATCGGCTCAGCCAAACGTGAGATAATCGCGGAGAAACATACATATATACAAACTGAAAACTTACCTCCTTTTTTGAAGTCGGTTAAAAAGACTACACAACGGCATCCCTTCCCCAACAAAAAAAATCATCTGATTCGGTTCATAAATAACAAAATTGTCAAGTTAGTTGATTTAATATCATAGTATTTTCAGGATTACTTGTAAACTACTGAACCGATTTGAAAAAAAATTAATAGGGACCATCTCGCAAGAAAACTCAATCGAACAAAAAAGATTCATCTAAATCGGTCCATAAATGTCGAAGATACGCGAACAACGATAAAAAAAACATACATTTAGTGTAAGTACAAACAGCAACAGAGCTAACTGCCCATTAAAGACGTAACTGAGAGAAATTATCACTGTTCGAAAGGGATAGATATATGTTAGTCATTTTTAATGAAGTCTATAAGTTTCTCAGGCAATAATTTTCAATTCAGTCGTATTGCTTATTTCAAATAAAAACTGCATGGTTCATGGATGCAATCTAAATTTAAAACAAAAAGCTTGATGTCAATTCTGTCAATACTTGACACAAGAAATTTCAAAATAATTTTCAAAATCAACAATAAATTACAGTAATTCTTTGTTCAGATATTCTTGATCGAAGCAATAATTTAAATGCTCCAAGGTTCACCGCTCGCTGTAAAAGTAATCCGAAATTTTAAAAGAAATTGGGATAAGAGTTGCCGAAATATCACGACAACCAATAATTCTAATATCTTTGACGACAACTAAATGTGCACGTAAGTTTAACCAAATTTTATTTTTAGTGGTTTTTAATTCTAATATCTTTGGTTTTCGGTGTTTGTCTATGTAAGAAAGACTAGGTTTAGTTGAGATTTATTAAGCTGCACTAATTTTGTTTTAGAGACGGTCGATTATGGTCGTCACGATCACGAGTGCTCGAGGACGTGTCACAACGGAAGCTGAAGACGCCGCCTTGGTCGCTAGCCACTCGCAGGATCCCTTCCAACATCCAATTCATCCCACTCGTGATACTGCTACTACCGTGTAAGATGATACAAATACCTACCTATCTAGTTGTCGGTTATTTATTTAATTGTATGGCGGTTATATGAATAGGCGGGTACATGAATTGTTAGATGTCAACATTCAGATTTCTTAGCCAATTAGCTGCGTCTTGGGTGAGGTTGTAGATGTCTTCAATAGGTCCCGGGTAAGAATGTATTTGGCATCGCTGCATTATGTGTTCCATTGTTTGAGCCTCTTCGCCACATTCGCATAGGTCCGAGTCTCGCCACCCCCATTTATGCCGAAGGAAGTTGCAGCGACCATGTCCTGTTCTTAGCCTGTTCAGTTTGCACCAAAGCTTTCGAGGCAGATCGAAGCCCTCAGGCATGGCCGGTGGATGCACGATAGTTGTCGGTATTATTATTTCACTGCAAGTTATACTAAGTCCGAATGCTTGTTACAGACTTCAATGCAAACAGTGCGTCATCTCGTCTTAATGAAAGAGGTCTGCAGCGACATATACCAGCAGCAGCCCGAAGAATTTGACTTACCTACACAAGTGCAGCACAAAGAGGACAGAATAGCTTTGCCTTAAATACTACAATAATTTTGATTAGGTTTTTTTCAATTTTCAGATTAAGTATAATATCTTACGAAAATAAAACTTTATATAAAGCAACATAAAATAATTAAATAAAATAATAATAACAAATAATTGTTTTATTTAAATGTGGTTATGGATAGTCGAGAAAATCCTCGGGCCGATTTTTCAGTCGCCGATATTATTCCTATAGTAGAATTTAATTTTATCGGCGAGTCTAGCAGGGAATCCTAGTGGTATACAAAATCTGTCAAACGTAATTTTTATGATCTAGGTCACTTTCGTCAGATTCCAGCCCCCCTAGCCAAAGTAACATTTGCAAATTTTCGTTATCGCTTCGCTTCGAAACATGTATGGATTTGACGTTTTAAAATTCGATTGTTATCGAAACCTTATGTCAATCCCATACATGTTTCGAAAGCGAAGCGATAACGAAGATTAGCGAATGTTACTTTGGCTATCTAGGACACTTTCGTCACGATATATTATCTAATGACGTAATGACTGAAAATCGGCCCTCCCCGCACTGGCGGTTAACCGCGGGGGGCGGCCACGAAATTTCATAAATTAAACCGCGGGGTTGACCAAGGTGACCGCGGAGACGGCTGATCGCTGGCCGAAGGGCTAGCCGCTTTTTCCATTTTGATTTGCACCACGTTTCATATTAATATGGAACCGCGCGGTTAAACGCTAGTGCGGAAGTGGACTTAAATAAACCCGTAATGTTAAATTTCTTAAAATGTTGATTATTCCACACCAAATAAGATGTCATAATGTCGAAAACAAACGACTTTTACCGATTTTGCCCGATTCGATTTTAATCCGACGAAATTAAGTTATGTTACTCACTCACTGGCTATGGTTCATAAATTGTCAAAGTCAAATGTGAATCTCTTTCCTGCGATATCTAAGAAAAAAATGTGTATAATTAAGAGTGTTGCTGTTTGTACCTTGTAGGTAAGGTATATTATATATGTAGAAAAAACCGGCTCAGCCAAACGTAAGATAATCGCGGAGAAATATACTTAAATACGGGTCAAACTGAGAACCTTTAAGTCGGTTAAAGAACTACACTTAAGATATCCCTCTTCCAACAAAAAAATAATTATCTTATTCAGGTCATAAACAAAGAAGTAATACGACCATTATCAGGTAATTCACACAAAATCATACTATTTTCGTGCTTTTTTCAAGATTACTTAATAAGTACTGAACCGATTTCCAAATTTAAAAAATGGGACCAACTTGGGAGTTTACCTAATAACGTTTGAATCATTTCAATCGGTCCAGCCGTCTTTGAGTAATCGGTGGACATACACAAAAAAAACAAAAAAAAACAAATACACAGACGAACAGAGAACCTCCTCCTTTTTTGGAAGTCGGTTAAAAAATAATACATATTTTGAAAAGTGGGATTAAATTCTTAATTTAAAACAGGTTTGGTTTCTGTGCGCGAACTTTCATCAAGTAGCTCAAATATGACCATTGTAGATATCCAGCTGTGACAAATGGATAGACAGACAGACAGTCGCACCATAAGCCATAAGGGTTCCTTTTTACCATTTTGGTACGGAACCCTAAAAGTGCTAAAACACTATCGAGAGTCACATTGAGATTTCTCTGAACTTTGATCTAATTATCGAAAATCGTTCGAGATTATGGGAGGTTTACCTCCCATAATCTCGAACGATTTTCGACATTATTTATAATTGTTTTTTGTTTTAATCTTTCTGTTCACTTGAGGGGTTATCTTTTCTCTTGCCTCGTATGTTTTTTCTGTTAGGTACCTACCTTTTTATGTAATTACATTACGTAATAATAACGTAACTATTAAATAAAGTAATTTGCACTAAACTTGGGTTATGCTTGTCCTAGTTAAGATACACCTAAGCTAAGCTTAAGAGAAGCCTAACTAATAATTTTGGCCACATCGCGCGTAGAGATATCGATAACATAGAGCAGCTCATCGTAACAGACAAGATAGTAGGAAAAACAAGGAAAAACACCGAGAAACAGAAGCTCAATACGTTGGTCAGACGGGGCCTAATTGCGCTAATTTTCAACGATAAAACCAAAGCTAAATCGTTACCATTTCAGTTTCGTTTACAGAAAAATACTAGCTTTAGTTGTTAAAATTGTTGAATACTCTGCCTAAAGTTGTCTAGGATTACAATCTAGGACAATTTAAGTGAAAATTATGAAGAAACCAAAGATATTTAGGTAAATATAAATATCCTAAATGACAACGTAACGTTTTTGGTTTTATCGTTCAGAATTACCGCGATTGGGCTCCAGGTGTCCAAAAATCTGGATATGCCAATTGCCAGTGAACGTCGCACTGCATCAAGCCGAGGACCGCAACAGATGGCGACACCTGGTGCGAGACGTCCTTCCAAGGAGTCACGATCCTCAACCATGAGGGAACGACTGAGGAGGAGGAGGATTAAAATGTAATTAAAACAATTCGTTGTAGTAACTATTTCGGTGATGTTGTTGACTTTTGTTATTTATTAAAATTATAAACGCAAGAAAAATCCGTCGGCATACAACATAGAAGTTTTTGGTCGGGGCTGCCATTACCTGCCCCCAAATGAAGTAATATTTTTCAGTTGTGATTATCTAATTAGGTATGCAATCTTTGTGTAAATAGTTGCTTAAGAGCTATGGCAAGGCAATGACAGAGCCCGACGGATTTTTCTTGCGTTTGTTATTTAAGAATAGGTGGATAAATATGTATAGTACCTTACTTTTAGCCGGGGGATTTTCGTAAAAAATATTTTACTCTATTTTAACCGTCGTGGGTTTTTTCAAAAATTTTAATTTTGCTTTTTATTTTAGACTTTTTAAAGATCTCATACGTTAAGTATCTACTCTAAAAACGGCATCTTAATCGGTTAAACCATTTTGGAAATAAATGGGAAAATGATTACTGAAGCGCCCCCTAGCGGCTTAACATTGCATATCATATCTAAGAACCATCGCTGATAACCTACAAACCGATTTCCAGAAAACCGCATCTAAATCAGTTTAGTAGTTATTGAGAACTTTTCAATTACGACTTAGCTGGTTGCTGCAGCGCCCCCTGGTAGTCTACCACCATGAAACATGCCTAAGAACCTGCTTTGAAATGAAACCTTTTGGATGCTAAAACTGCATCGAAATCGGCCTAATAGTTTCCAAGGCAATTGGTAACGGACACACATACAAACAACCTCTAACCCTAAACTACTGCCTCCGTTCCGTTTCGTCCGTCGTGGGTAAAAAGCTTCTTTCAAGCTCAGCGGACTTTTTTATTTCGCGTAACTAAACAAGAACGAAAAAAGAATTGAGCCATAAGAGTAGCCAAGAGGCACGCATAATATAAAGGTACTGTACCTTATGTCGGCTGCTTCGTCCGTGTGGACGTTTAGATGAACCTTAACGTTTGACCAGGTTAATATGTAAGTGTTTTATGTTTCTATATGGCTTTAATTTAGAATAATCTAGATTATACTAGTTATTTGTGACTAAGGTTAAATCAATGATGAGAAAAATACATTCCGAAATAGCGGGACAGGTTTTTGTAACCCCTTGTAACATCGGTGACTGACTAAAGTAGAATAACAAATTTATGTTATCGCGACGTTTTGCTTATGCAACGCTTTTTTGACATTTTATTTTTCAGATATTACGTTACTTCGATAGTATTTAATATCAACATGTGAAATAATGTTATATAAAAATTCAATATACCTAACTTTGATAGACTTGTCAGATCCAAGATTTATCTTAGTTAGTTCTTAGTCAAAGACTTATCTTAGTTGTGCGAAATAGTCCTAACAGCAACCTATGCGTGATACCTGATAGATGGGATGGGCCGATGTTGGTACACTGGGCACACCTGCACTGTAGGTGAATAAAAAAAAAGGAATTTGTACTCCAGCCTCACCCGCTGGAGTACAAATTCCTTTTTTTTTTATTCCAAAAGCCCCACCCGACTTCAATAGACGTATTTTTATTATTACGAATATTATTTCTTGCTTTTTAGAGGTAGGTTTTTTGAAGTGAGGGAACGACTGAGGAGGAGGAGGATTAAAATGTAATTAAAACAATTCGTTGTAGTAACTATTTCGGTGATGTTGTTGACTTTTGTTATTTATTAAAATTATAAACGCAAGAAAAATCCGTCGGCATACAACATAGAAGTTTTTGGTCGGGGCTGCCATTACCTGCCCCCAAATGAAGTAATATTTTTCAGTTGTGATTATCTAATTAGGTATGCAATCTTTGTGTAAATAGTTGCTTAAGAGCTATGGCAAGGCAATGACAGAGCCCGACGGATTTTTCTTGCGTTTGTTATTTAAGAATAGGTGGATAAATATGTATAGTACCTTACTTTTAGCCGGGGGATTTTCGTAAAAAATATTTTACTCTATTTTAACCGTCGTGGGTTTTTTCAAAAATTTTAATTTTGCTTTTTATTTTAGACTTTTTAAAGATCTCATACGTTAAGTATCTACTCTAAAAACGGCATCTTAATCGGTTAAACCATTTTGGAAATAAATGGGAAAATGATTACTGAAGCGCCCCCTAGCGGCTTAACATTGCATATCATATCTAAGAACCATCGCTGATAACCTACAAACCGATTTCCAGAAAACCGCATCTAAATCAGTTTAGTAGTTATTGAGAACTTTTCAATTACGACTTAGCTGGTTGCTGCAGCGCCCCCTGGTAGTCTACCACCATGAAACATGCCTAAGAACCTGCTTTGAAATGAAACCTTTTGGATGCTAAAACTGCATCGAAATCGGCCTAATAGTTTCCAAGGCAATTGGTAACGGACACACATACAAACAACCTCTAACCCTAAACTACTGCCTCCGTTCCGTTTCGTCCGTCGTGGGTAAAAAGCTTCTTTCAAGCTCAGCGGACTTTTTTATTTCGCGTAACTAAACAAGAACGAAAAAAGAATTGAGCCATAAGAGTAGCCAAGAGGCACGCATAATATAAAGGTACTGTACCTTATGTCGGCTGCTTCGTCCGTGTGGACGTTTAGATGAACCTTAACGTTTGACCAGGTTAATATGTAAGTGTTTTATGTTTCTATATGGCTTTAATTTAGAATAATCTAGATTATACTAGTTATTTGTGACTAAGGTTAAATCAATGATGAGAAAAATACATTCCGAAATAGCGGGACAGGTTTTTGTAACCCCTTGTAACATCGGTGACTGACTAAAGTAGAATAACAAATTTATGTTATCGCGACGTTTTGCTTATGCAACGCTTTTTTGACATTTTATTTTTCAGATATTACGTTACTTCGATAGTATTTAATATCAACATGTGAAATAATGTTATATAAAAATTCAATATACCTAACTTTGATAGACTTGTCAGATCCAAGATTTATCTTAGTTAGTTCTTAGTCAAAGACTTATCTTAGTTGTGCGAAATAGTCCTAACAGCAACCTATGCGTGATACCTGATAGATGGGATGGGCCGATGTTGGTACACTGGGCACACCTGCACTGTAGGTGAATAAAAAAAAAGGAATTTGTACTCCAGCCTCACCCGCTGGAGTACAAATTCCTTTTTTTTTTATTCCAAAAGCCCCACCCGACTTCAATAGACGTATTTTTATTATTACGAATATTATTTCTTGCTTTTTAGAGGTAGGTTTTTTGAAGTCGGTTTTTGGTTTTTTTTAAACAATTTTTTATTTTTAGTGTAGGTACCTTGTAGGTAAGGTATATTATATATGTAGAAAAATCGGCTTAGCCAAACGTAAGATAATCGCGGAGAAACATACTTAAATACGGGTCAAACTGAGAACCTCCTTTTTTAAGTCGGTTAAAAAACTACACTTAAGATATCCCTCTTCCAACAAAAAAATAATTATCTTATTAAGTTCATAAACAAAGAAGTAATACGACCAATCATCGAGGTAATTCACACAAATCATACTATTTTCGTGCTTTTTTTCCAAATTACTTGAAAAGTACTGAACCGATTTCCAAATTTAAAAAAATGGGACCAACTTGGGAGTGTACCTAATGTAATAACGGTGGACATACACAAAAAAAAACCAATATACAGACGAACATAGAACCTGATCCTTTTTTGGAAGTCGGTTAAAAATAACGTTATCAATCCCTGACTGTAGTAGAGCAATGACGATGACGGTGTAAGTATTAGCTTCGGGAAGTTTGTTTTATTTTATTTTTATTTTGGAATTCACATAATTTTGTAATTTGTAATATGGGTTATTTTGGCCTCGAAATAAACATTTATTATTATTATTAAGTGGTTGAATTCTGCTTCATAACATAAACACCATTACAAAATATTCAATACAATACCTACCTAACAAATTGTTGTTATTAGATATGCACTATTATTAATAGGATTTGACCAGCCATGAACTACCTGCCACCACGATGTTTGTATGACAACCAAATGAGATTATTGTTTGTCAACGCTCAAAGAAAAGGTCAGGAGTCGAGTAGATAGCACGATAAAAAAGTTGGTGATGTAATGGAAGATTTGGCTGATTTTGATATTAGAAAATGAAAAGAGTGCAAATATTATCATAATTGTTTAACAGCTTTGTAGTACCAACTTAGTATTAATTTGATGAACATTCTTCTTCTTTTTCTGAATTTAACAGTCCATAATTATTTTATAAAAACTAAATGTAAGTACAAATAGTTTTAAATTTGTTTTTGCTTGAAGAAACAGTGCCTTTATTATAATCGCACCTTTGTTACTCATCAGAAATTGTATTTGTATCAACTACTAGTGGAAACTGTTAGGCTACTGTGCTAACATTTATTGTATTATTAAGTTTGTATACTATATGCTGTTAGAAACAACATGATTTAGGAAACTAAATAAATAAAATAAAATTTAGAAAAGATTAACATGGATTTGATCATGTTAAAACTATTGTTGAAGTTTTATTTACTTATGGGATATTTATGATAAGTACAATTTTTTAACTTTTAGGGCTGATTTTTCAATGCCTAGATAAAATTTATTCGCTTGAATGTTTGTCATTCACTTGTCTGTCAAATGCTTTGAATGCCATTTATTTTATTTGGTTAATAATTTAACTGACTGATATCTGTTATCTGAGGATTGATCAGGTCTTAGTCCACTAAAACAGCCAAATACTCACAAAATCATACTAGAACTGTAATTTGATAAGCTTAGCGATTCTGGTGGTGATGTGAGTAAAATTACTAATCGCAACAATAACAAGTCCCTATGCTCATTGCTCAATTTAGAAATAGGTATCATCACTCGTCATCATAAGATCTAAGAGGGATATAATTAAATCTCACTATTGATGGGACATAATTATACACCCCTATGTAAGCAAACGGTAAAAGAACTTGCTCGTATTATCTTGCTTTCGTCTTTTAGTAACAACCGTGATGCAGATAAGGTTTTTGTATAAATACTTACCGAGCTGATGCTTTAAGCACAGTTGTCTTCAGGCTCTGACACGATGAGGACTGTCCTGGTACTAGCGGCTGTGGTTGCCTTGGCAGTAGCCGGGCCCGCACCCACCTTCCACAGGGATATTAGCCACACGAAATATGAAAATGGTATGTCGATATTTCCATAATTAAATTAAATTTATAAAGTAAACACATGTATTGCTGTTACAAATCAGTGATCAGATGTGTTTAGTTTATGAAACTGAGCAAATTTGTCAATGAAACATAATGTCTAAATACGCCACCAAATATTGATCACCCCTTACTAATCTGACCACGTGATCTTATTGATTATAAATGGATAGTTAAAACATTTTCTAACATACATATTTCGGCCATATGTTTCCTTTAGAAAGTTTTTCAGTAACATGGACTGAACACTTTTGTAGACGGTTGATCGGACACTGCAGTAGAAAAATAATGTTGCCTAAGGGTTTTAAATTTCAAAAAACCTTAAGAATTTATGTGGTCAAGTGAATAGTTCATTAAAGTAAGCACTTATCATCATCAGGTATAAATTACTAGTCAATATTTACCTCAATAAACTAAACAACTTATTATGTTGATAAACAGTTGATACAGATTACAAATATTACAACATGACAGTACACCATTACTTACCTTTGTTTTGTTTTCAGTCGATGCTGCCACTGCTGAACGTCAATATAAAGTTCTGGAACTTTTCCAGAACTTCAAACAAGACATCACCAACGCCAGGTACTACAAAATCGGCAAGGACTTCGACATCAAGGCCAATATTGACAAGTACCAAGTGAGTTATTAGACCCAAAAAACAAGTAAAACAACTGTTGTCTGATAGAATATTTTAATGTACTTTACGTAAAATAACAACAGCTAAGTACCTAGTTAAAGTTGAAAAAGTTTGTAAAAAATTGTTAAAAGATACATATTTTTTTAATGCTGTATTTGCTTATAAATGTTTAACATGTAGATGTAGCTCGTAATAACAAAGAACTTTAATATTGTAATAATGAATTCAGACATTGGTGAATCTGAATAAAATAATAAAAAAAGTTAATGGATTTTATGATTATGTAGGTATTCAGTTGTTACTAAGCATTTTTTATTTACTTTTCAGAAACCTGAAGTAGTTTCGACGTTCTTCACTTTGTATGAAAAAGACTTCCTGCCAAAACACACTGTCTTTACAATTTTTGACGACAAAGTAAGGCAGCAAGCTAAGGCACTATATGATGTATTCTACTACGCCAAGGACTTCGAAACCTTCTACACGACCGCTGCGTGGGCACGCGTCCATGTCAACCAAGGTCTATTCGCTTACACCTTCTATGTCGCTCTCGTCCAACGTCTTGACACTAATGGTTTGGTTCTGCCTCCCTTCTACGAACTCGCTCCAGAGTTTTATATCAATCTTGAGACTTTCAACAAGATGTCCTACGGCAGGATGCGTGGTGAGCCTTTCGAAGAAAAACCCGAATATGGTATACTTGAAGAAAATAATTACCACTTCTACTACCAGAATTACTCTGACTACTTCACTTACGGCGAAGAAAGCAAACTCGCATACCTTACGGAGGATATCGGCTGGAACACTTTCTACACTTATTTCCACGTAATGATGCCATTCTGGGAAGACGGTGACGATATTGTCCAGGGTATTTTCAAGGAACGCCGTGGTGAGATTTACTACCACTTCTACCAACAGCTATTGGCCCGCTACTACCTGGAGAGACTTTCAAACGGTATGGGTGAGATCCCTACATTCTCGTGGTACAAGCCCTTCAAATATGGATTCCGTCCGTTCTTGACCACCGGATTCACACCGTTTGCTCAGAGAACTGACAACTATGTAATGCAGAACAAATACAACCTTGACGATCTGCGTTATGTCCGTAACTACGAAGACATGTTCCTGTCATTCGTTGAACAAGGCCAGTTCAATGCTGTAAGTAAACTCTTTAAAAAAAAGTTTAATAAATACTTGTTACTTTATTTGAAGTGTAGAAAATAATATTAAAATGTTGCTTTTTTGCAGTTCAACAAACAAGTTGACTTCTCAAACTCGAAAGCCATCAACTTCGTTGGCAACTTCTGGCAAGCCAACCCTGACTTGTACGAGAAAGTTTCGGACCGCCGTAACTACTTCAACTCATACGAGAGGGCTGCTCGTCGTATCCTTGGTGGAGCTTCAATCAACTACAAACACGGAGAGTAAGTGTTGTTTATTGTTGACGTAAAAAAATGTGTTATAAATATTTTACGGCATTTTGATAAGGGTTGAGTGTTCTAAAAGTTGAACAAAAAATAAATTCATTATGCTAAACTATTTATACGAGAATTAGAACCAATTATATAGCAATTGTTATAAGGAAAGTTGTAACTTATTGAAGGAAAACCTTTTAATAACAGCTTCTCAGTTTAACGATGAATGAAAACTCAAGATTAATTTTCATTTCAGCAATGAATTCATGCCCTCCGCCTTGGACTTCTACCAGACTTCCCTTCGTGACCCAGCGTTCTATCAAATTTACAATAAGATCTGGCGCTTCATGGCTGAGTACAAGCAATACCTGCCGCCCTACAGCCAGGAGTCTCTCCACTATGTCGGCGTTAAGGTTAACAAAGTAGAAGTGAGCAAACTGGAGACCTTCTTCGACTACTACCTGTTCAACGCATCAAACATCATCTTCTACCCGAACCAAGAACTGACCACTGGCTCAGACAAGCAATACGCTGTTATGCAACCTCGTCTGAACAACGAGCCCTTCACCGTTAAGATCTCGGTTAAATCTGATGTTGAGGAACAAGCTACATTCAAGGTCTTCATTGGTCCTAAATACGACAGCTATGGCAAAGAAGTCAAATTCGAGGATAACTGGATGAACTTCGTGGAACTTGACTGGTTCTCGCAAAAACTTACCAAGGGTGAGCATGTGATCGAGCGCAGCTCCAACGACTTCTTCTTCTACAAGGAGGACTCACTGTCGATTGGTGAAATTTACACCGTTTTGGGAGAAGGCAAGCTGCCTGTTGATATGTTGTACAATTACGACAACCTGCCTAAGAGGCTGATGCTCCCAAGAGGTACCAAGTCTGGATTCCCTCTCCAAATCTTCGTCGCTGTGTACAAGAGCAAAGGTATTCCAAAGGAAGCGCAAAACGAACACACCTTCTTCTTGGATGAGAGGCCTTTGGGCTACCCGCTCGACCGCCCAGTGACCGAGTTCTTCCTACAGCCCAACATGTACGTGCAGGATGTTGCCGTGCACCACAGAGGCAGTGAGTACCCGACTTCCTTCGAAGTTGTGGGACAGCACATGAAACCTACTAAGCACTGATTGTATTAAAATTGTTTTAAGCATTACGAAAACCTGAACAAATATAAAGATTAAACCTAACAATGTGTTTTTTATATTTACATCTTAATAATCTCCTTCAAAAAACATTGAAATTGAACTTTATAGTATTTTAATACATCTCACTATCATCACAAATAACAATCCTATAAATATAGTATCTATTATTGCTCCATATGTGTACAGGTAGCACGAAAAATTATTGAAGGACTACGATTTCGTATTGAGCACAACATGAAAATCAACACAGTAATATCTCAAAAACGTAGTTTGGACATATAGCGTTTCAAAGATCTAAAAAATCATAGTCCCTGACTGTGGAGTATTTCAGCCTGATTGTTACATCGTTAGAAAGGTACATTCTTCTTATTCGTATACATTAAAAAATAAGGTGTTTGGGACTAATAAAAGGATTTTCAAGCTACTTTTTAGAACCATTTACAGTTAATACTATTATTGCCTTGCAAATAAGATATGCTTCATAATCATAAATTATTATGACTATATGACTTTTTAATAATATTAACGAAATCTAATATGAAATGAAATAAAATGAAAAAATATATTTTTAAATAAGCTCACATAATAGGAGCCTAAAATATACCAATTTAGTACTGGAAATACCAAAAACGGTCACACTGTCAAGATGCTCGCAGCGCTCACCCATTTATTGCAACGCCAAGCTTCTCATTCTAGTCTAACGTATAGGTAATAACTAAAATATTTTTGAGTAAAATAGTATTTGTACTAATTATAATATAATATCATTTTAATCAATTAAAACCATTAAAGGTAGTACTTAGGTAAAATTCATATTTTCTAAAATTTAACATATTTCAGAAAAATAAAAAACGGCTCCAGATCCAAAACCAGTCTATAAGTTAAAAATAGAAAGTTTCAAAAGTTAAATATAAAGACCTTTAAACATTTCCTTACTAAACAGCTATAAAACGCTCATATTAGCGGTTTTTCGGGATTTGCTCAAGAAATTGCTAATTTATAAAAAAAAAAACAAAAAATACTATCATGTAGCTCTTATTAATACACATCTTTTGACACCTCAATAATTTATCTAGACGCTAGAAACGCTAGGCCCCTACTGGAGTGAACGAAAAATATTTTCAATGATAAAAACAAGCAAAACAGTAATAACACAAATAATTATTATCTAAAAGTTGACAGGCAATCAAGTCAAAGTAGTTACGCTATTGAGTACTCACATTAATATTCCGATTTTGTGTGTTAATCCGAAATGCGATAAAAAGCAAACGACTGACCGTTTTACCACTTTGTAGAGAAATAAATGCTTATTCCAAATATATACAGGGTTATTTGTAAATCACCAACAATCTCGCAGGAGTATATTACCAACATCGTAAACTTCAACATTTGTTCTACGATTTTTTCGAAAACATAAAAAAACGACTTTTCATAAAAATGTCCGAACAGCTGATCGAGTTTTGTTTGAAATGTCTATTTTTTTGTCCGTTTTCGGAAAAGTCGTAGGACAATAATGTTGTTGCATAATGATGTAAGTAATCTACTCCTGCGGGGTTATTAGTGTTTGGGTATGATTTTATCAATTACCTAATAAATGCATTTTCAGTGACCTAATAAATAACATTTGTTCCTAAAATAGTAGTTCTCTCACCTAAATTGAATCACCAAATAATATTAAAACGCTTACCTAATAAGGAATAACTTTGAAATTATATCAATCATCAAATAATTATATTGGGTTTCAAAATAATAAAAGTGTCACTAAAACTGAATCACCAAGCAATATTAAAATTTTTACCTAAAAATAACTTTTTAAACACTGGAAAATTATATTAATTTATCAAATAATTCTACTGAAAGACGATACTTTGTTGCATCTAAAATAGTTCTTATGTTCCTCCTGTACTGGCTTTTTTAAGAAAGGACCGTTTTTTTTTGTTTTAAATGTAATTTTCAGCACATTCTAAGTTATCAAATCTTTGAATGAATGTCCAAACTTTACTTTGTGAACGTTTCCTTTTTGGTAGCAAGTTCACTTCTTCATCTGTACCCTTAGCACGAACAGCTATCGAAAAAAATAACGCACGTAAAATCATTCGATAGTGCAATTTTGTATTGAAAATTCGTACAACGCCATCTACCCCCGAATAGCGAAACTAAAATTTCCATAGATAATTCTCTACCGAGCAATTTTACGCGCGTTTTTTTTCTCGATAGCTGTTCGTGCTAAGGGTACTGAACTACTCTCCTCAGGCGGTAGCATGAATTAACCGATCTATTTATTAGGTGACAGATCTATTATATTTTGATAATTGACTGACTTTTTAAAGGACAGGGCTATTGAAAAAAGTGATCAATCTATAATTTAAGATACATAATAATATTAATACATACACTAATCCGATGATTTATAATTAGGGACAGTTTTGATTAATATGATGAATATTATTATTATACTTGTTTGTTTATTTATTAAAAATACACTTGTAAGCTTACAGACAAAATCCAAAACGCAAACAAGTCAATTACAGAAAAAGATACATCAGCAATAAATAGCAAATCAATTATAAAACAATGTAAAAAAATCGGAATTAAAAATAAAATATATAAAATTTAAATTAATTGCATGCAAATTAGAAACAATAGGTAAAAGTTACAATAATAATTATTTAGGCATTAAAATTAAAATAAAAACTTAGTAAAAACAAAATACCATTAATATTAAATATGTCAAACATAAAACCTATTATTAGTAGGTACTAAGTCGAACCCATTTTACATATATAGGGTTTTAATGTAAACACATACCCCAAATCGTTGCTCATGATCATAGCTGTATGCATCTGCAACCTGGGCACTGTGATTGTACACCCCTAGAATTAGTAAAAGAACATACCTACCTTGGATTGAAAATTGATCATAAATTAAACTGGGGTCCTCATATAGATCATGTATGTAATAGGCTAAGGGCAATACTTGCCAAGCTATGTATCCTTAAACATAAACTACCTTATAATACATTGAGACTGCTGTATATGGCATTAGCTGATTCTGTTATTAGTTATGGTATTTCAAGCTATGGACAAACTTATAAGACTTATCTAGAAAATATTTATAACCTTCAAATTAGATTGCTGAAAACTATTGTTCCTCTTAAAATTAAATATAAACTTAAAGATAATTATGATAAGCTATTCCAGTATTGTAATTTGATGAATGTCTTTGATAAAGCAAAATTTGCAGTTATTGTAGAAAATAGTCTAAATTTCAAGTTGCTAAAAACCAAAACAAGACCAAGTTCGCTGCGTACAATTACATTGCAGCATCTCACCATGTATGAAATACCTAAATGTACCAACAACTACGGTAAAAGAGTATGGATGTGTAATCTTCCTAAAATTTTAAATGAACTACCTAAATTTTTTGTAGATAAAATCAAAGATAAAAATACCATGCAAATTAAAAATACATTAAAAAAGTATTTTTTAAAAGATCAATTCCTATACAAAGGGTCGGATCCACATCCAAACTCCAACATAACTAACAAATAAGAGGGTAACTAGGGCCTCACAATCTTTAATTTTAAGATTTGCCTGCAATTGTAATTATTGTATTGAAAAAACTTTAAAAATAAACAGTTTCAATTTTATTTTTTTTTTTTTTTACAAAGAACTCGAAATTTTTTTTGAGTTAATAATTACAGTTTTACTCATAGTCGATTTTTTTGGAGTCATTGGGCATATTTGACCTACTTGATGAAAGTTTGCGTACAGAAACAAAACTAATTTTAAATTAAAGAATTCAATCCCACTTTTCAAAATATGTATTATTTTTTTATGTACTGACCAGCAGAAAAAAGTTATTTTACATTATATCGGGTTATTTTGAACTAACCATCAAAATTTTAAGGATGTGTCCAGTCCATGAAACTAAACTACTTTCTCTAAGAAACATGTGTCAAATTTCGCCACAAAATTTTGGTCATCCCATAGTAAATTGATCATGTGATCTTTTTGATTTGTATGGAAAGTCGATTTTTATTTTACTAATTTGACCATGACTGTGTTCCTTAGAGAAAGTTGTTCAGTTTCATGGACTGAACACATCCTCAAAATTTGGATGGTGAATATAAAATGACCTTGTATGTGTGAGTAGGTATTATGTTTAATGTTATTAAACTTTTGTTAATAAAACAGAAGTTTTTACTTTCAGCATTGTAAAAATGTGTGGTACAAGCATAATAAACGTCACGTCAAACGGCCGAACAAAATGCCCAATGACCTTTTTTTTGTTTAGGCAGGCCTCCGGGGTGGTGGCGCCACCCCGGCGAGTTCGGGACTCTCCTCCGTATTGTACTGTACAGCTTTACCTACCGGCGTAAAGCGAACTAAGATTTACCATACAAAAGTTTGACAAATGCTCGATACTGATTCGAGTGCCACTTGATAGCTGCTCGATGCTACGAGTACTGGTGGTAAAACATTAGCCCGTGACTCGCTATTGTAGGCAAATAATGTGGTTTTCCAAGATTTTAGATTTTACACAATATATTTTAGCGTGTTCCGACAAATAACGGCAATTGTTCATTATGAACTCGAAGCAAAATTATCTAATTAAAATATAACAAAAACAAAAATAAACATATTGCATATATGTTTGTATTATTTGCCGAATACAAATTTAGTGTGTACGAATAAGTGAATAGGATACCAAGATATCGATATTGATACCAAGTTATTGATATTAAGTCACCGTCAAATTTACAACGTTTTTCGGTCACAAGTAGATAACCCAAGTATCATATTTTGTCTCATAAAATAAACACCAATTCGAATATTCAAAACAGTACCTTACAAATCAATGTTATTAGAAATGCACTATTAATATGACTTGACCAGCTTTAATTACCTACCACCACGATGTTTGTATGACAACCAAACTGAGATTTGTTAGTTAAGGGTAGGGCATCCAATCCCGCATGTTATTTGTGATCTCGGTATTTGCGGGACCGATGATTTACGATCCCGCGGGATCTCGGAATTTGCGGGATCCTGCAGGTGTAAGATGAGCTGCTTATTAAGTGTTGTGTACAGATGTGTTTTCAGTTAAAACTTTGCCGATAAACTAAAAGAAAAACCAAATTATACTGAAAAACTAATTTAAGCTTAATTACACCAAAATCAAGCAAACAAAATGAACATAATTATCAACAGCGCGGCGCATGCGCGGGACAAGCGCGCGGTCGTTCGCCGATCAGTCATTCAGTACTCACCTGCCAAGCAGCGCTAGCAAGAGGTTTCTATGCTACTTTCTAGTCCCGCAAATCCCGCGGATCCCGCAGTGCTAATCCCGCTCCTTGCGGGACTGGAAAATGATGCGGGATCTCAGTATTTCGAGATCTCGGTATACCGAGATTGGATGCCCTAGTTAAGGGCACACCGAGCTTTCACTAGCGCCGTCAATCAAGAAAAAAACATTACAATGAAATAACAATCTATATAAATAAAATTCAAAACCTGACTGACTGCCTGACAGATTATATCAACACACATCCCAAACTGCTGAACCTAGAGACATGAAATTTTGCACATAGGTACCTCATCCTCTATGAAAGAATTTTCGGAATTTCCACCCATAAAGGAGTAAAATAGGGGATGAAAGTATTGTCACTATCTACCGCTGTTATTATAAGTTTTCTTCTTCGTTGTTAGTGACAATATTTTTTGTGAAAGGTCAAATAAAGTTATTATTATTATTATATTATGAAAGTCCGTCAGTTTCGGAGTTAGAACCTTCAAATCTTTCATTTAGGCTGACGATTGAAAATTAGTATCTAGGCGTGTCAGCGTTTTTGACAATTCTACCCCCGAAGGGGTGAAAAGTGGAATGAAATTGTATCTGGAAATCCAGATCGTAACTAAACGAATCCATATAAACTAAAAAATAAGCATACAAAAATAGCTTATAAATAAAACTAGGCAGGACGATAAGGACGTTTGCCACGTGCAGCAGGCCTCGAACGAGACTGCTCGCTTGGTGGTGACCCACCTAATCACGTAAAAGCAGCTGTTCAGATTTTTATGTAATTAAAACATAGAATACTTTATATCCTGGCTAAGGGATCCCTTAGGATTTCCTCGAATGTTGACGTGGATGAAGTCGCGGGCGGAAGAGAGTGTTCAATAAAATTCTGAAAAATATAGAAAATATTAAAACTAGTTTTATTTACAAGCTATTTTTGTATGCATTAATTCTTAGTTTAAATGGATTCGTGTAGTGACAATCTGGATTAACGCCGTGTTACGTTGGATTACGTTGTAATGATTTTATCTTGATTGGCGGCACTAGTGGACGCACGATGCACCCTTGACGCTCAAAGAAAAGGTCAGGAGTCGAGTAGATAGCACGATAAAGAGTTGGTGATGTTATGGAAGATTTGGCAGATTTTGATATTAGATTAGAAAATGATAAAACCGACTTCAAAAAACCTACCTCTAAAAAGCAAGAAATAATATTCGTAATAATAAAAAAACGTATATTGAAGTCGGGTGGGGCTGGAGTACAGATTCCTTTTTTTTATTCTAAAGCCCCACCCGACTTCAATATACGTTTTTTACTATTACGAATATTCGTCCTCTTCCAACAAAAAAATAATTATCTTATTCAGTTCATAAACAAAGAAGTAATACGACCATTTATCATCGAGGTAACTCACACAAAATCATACTATTTTCGTGCTTTTTTCAAGACTACTTGAAAAGTACTGAACCGATTTTCAAATTTCAAAAAATGGGACCAACTTGGGAGTATATTTAATGTAATATCGTTTGAATCATTTCAATCGGTCCAACCGTCTTCGAGTAATCGGTGGACATACACAAAAAAAAAAACAAATATACAGACGAACCCTCGAACCTCCTCCTTTTTACCCGACTGCAAAGAAAGGGTTATGTGTTTCGCGCGTATCTTGTAAGTATGTTTGTATGTTTGTATGTATGTATGTTTGTATGTATGTTTGTATGTAATATTCTTTATTACCTCATATCTTTCAAACGGCTGAACGGATTTCTATGATTAAGATATCGTTAGATTGGTCTTTTCAGCCCAAGTGTTCTTAAGAAGGTGGCGTTATAAAAAAACCAACATGGCGGCTGTACGGTGCTATTATACGTAGTGAAAAAAAATTTTTTTATTTTAGAATACTGCAATGTGGGTGTCAAATTAAAGGGCTTATTATAAGGATTTCAAAAAGGTATATCATGACCATAATATAATTATAAAAAAAACAATAAAATAAAAAAAGTAAAATATATTACGCAAATGCGAGCGGCCGCTATAAACATGTCAATGAGAAATTTATATTTTGTTTGTATACACAAACAAAATATAAAATCATGATTCATAAATTTATGATTTCATACCTCCGACTGCATGTTATTATGTTGAACAAAAGTTCTAAACACTACCATCAATATGTTTTAAGTTTGCCTTTAATCTAAACACTACCATCAATATGTTTTAAGTTTGCCTTTAATCTAAACACTACCATCAATATTTTTTAAGTTTGCCTTTAATCTAAACACTACCATCAATATTTTTTAAGTTTGCCTTTATATATTATCTTGTTTCCATCTTTTCAGTTGACTTGTTTTTTGATGCATGTGGGTTTTTTAGTTTTTCTATTTTATTTTTCTGTTGACTTGTCTTTTTTTAGGCAGGCGGGTTTTTAATTTTTTAAATTTTTTGGAAGTCGGTTAAAAAGTGCGAACATTACGTATTCGTATCTATTGATTAATATAGATTTGCTCATGCTAAAACTATTGTAGAAGTTTTGTTTTATGGTAAGTACATTTTTTTTACTTTCAGTCCAATAAAACAGCTAAATACTCACAAAATCCTATAAGAAATGTAATTTGATATGCATAGCGATTCTGGTGGTGATGTAAGTAAAATTACAAATCGCAATAATTACAAGTCTCTATGCTCATTGTGTGATACCTAAGGCCTATGACTGTGATGCTCAATTTAGGAATAGGTACTATCACCCATCATTGCATCAGCCTTAGCAATAAGGTATATTGTTAAATATCACTATTGATAGGACACAATTATAATTATCCCTATGTAAGCAAATGGTAAAAGAACTTGCTCGTATTATCTTGCTTTCGTCTTTTAGTACCAACCTGCCGGGTGATGCAGATAAGGTTTTTGTATAAATACTTACCGAGCTGATGCTTTAAGCACAGTTGTCTTCAGGCTCTGACACGATGAGGACTGTCCTGGTAATAGCGGCTGTGGTTGCCTTGGCAGTAGCCGGGCCCGCGCCCACCTTCCACAGGGATATAAGCAACAGGAAATTTGAAAATGGTATGTCGATATTTCCATAATTAAATTAAATTTATAAAGTCAACACATGTTTTGCTGTTGCAAATCATACAGGGCTATTTTCTAGTCATCATCTAAACATTAAGGAAGTGTTCAGTTCATGAAACTGTTCTAATTTGTCCATGAAACATATTTAATGTCTAACTACGCCACCATATATTTTGGCCCTACGTTTCCTAAAGAAAGTTGTTCAGTTACATGGACTGAACACTTTTGTAGACGGTTGATCGGACACTGCAGTAGCAAAAATAATGTTGCTTAAAAAGGGTTTTAAATTTCAAAAACCTTAAGAATTTATATGGTCAAGTGAATAGTTCATTAAAGTAAGCACTTATCATCTTTAGGTATAAATTACTAGTCAATATTTACCTCAATAAACTAAACAATATGTTGATATGTTGATAAATAATATGTTGATAAACAGTTGATTCAGATTACAACATTACAGTACACCATTGCTTACCTTTGTTTTGTTTTCAGTCGATGCTGCCACTGCTGAACGTCAATATAAAGTCCTGGAACTTTTCCAGAACTTCAGACAAGATATCACTAACGCCAGGTACTATAAAATCGGCAAGGACTTCGACATCAAGGCCAACATTGTCAAGTACCAAGTGAGTTATTTAACCCAAAAAAACAAGTTTTTGTCAGAGAGAATAATTTTATGTAATAACAACACTAAGGTAGTTAAAGTTGAAAAGTTGAAAAAGTTTGCAAAAATTGCTTAGATATACCTACATATTTCTTTTAATGCTGTATTTGCTTATAAATGTTTAACATGTAAATCAAATTAACTAAAAGATTAGTATTGTAATAATTCTTTCAGACGTTGGCGAATCTGGAATAAATAATAAAAAATATATATAATTTTATAGGTATTCAGTTGTTACTAAGTATTCTACGTTTACTTTTCAGAAACCTGAAATAGTTTCGACATTCTTCACTTTGTACGAAAAAGATTTCCTGCCGAAAAACACTGTCTTTACAATTTTTGACGACAAAGTAAGGCAGCAAGCCAAGGCACTGTATGATGTATTCTACTACGCCAAGGACTTCGAAACCTTCTACACGACTGCTGCGTGGGCGCGCGTCCATGTCAACGAAGGTCTATTTGCTTACACCTTCTACGTCGCTCTCGTCCAACGTCTAGACACTAAGGGTCTAGTTCTCCCTCCCTTCTATGAACTCGCTCCCGAGTTTTACGTCAATATTGAGACTTTCAACAAGATCTACTACGGCAGGATGCGCGGTGAGCCTTTCGAAGTAGTCCCCGAATATGGTATTCTTAAACAAGAAAATGTCCACGCCTACTACCAGAACTATTCTGACTACTTCACCTACGGCGAAGAAAGCAAACTCGCGTACCTGACTGAGGACATTGGCTGGAACACTTTCTACACTTATTTCCACGTAATGATGCCATTCTGGGAGGACGGTGACGATATCGCCCAAGGTATTTTCAAGGAACGCCGTGGTGAGATTTACTACCACTTCTACCAACAGCTATTGGCCCGCTACTACCTGGAGAGACTTTCAAACGGCATGGGTGAGATCCCTACATTCTCGTGGTACAAGCCCTTCAAATACGGATTCCGTCCGTTCATGGCCATTGGAATGACACCGTTTGCTCAGAGAACTGACAATTATGTTATGCAGAACAAATACAACCTTGACGATCTGCGTTATGTCCGTAACTACGAAGACATGTTCCTGTCATTCGTTGAACAAGGCCAGTTCAATGCTGTAAGTAAACTCTTTAAAAAAAAAGTTTAATACCTACTTATTACTTTATTTGAAGTGTAGAAAATAATATTATATGTTGCTTTTTTTGCAGTTTAACAAACAAGTTGACTTCTCGAACTCGAAAGCCATCAACTTTGTTGGCAACTTCTGGCAAGCCAACCCCGACCTGTACGAGAAAATTTCAGACCGCCGTAACTACTTCAACTCATACGAGAGGGCTGCTCGTCGTATCCTTGGTGGAGCTTCAATTAACTACAAACATGGAGAGTAAGTGTTGTTTATTGTTGACGTAAAAAAATGTGTTATAAATATTTTACGGCATTTTGATAAGGGTTGAGTGTTCTAAGAGTTGAACAAAAAATAAATTCATTATGCTAAACTATTTGTACGAGAATTAGAACCAATTATATAGCAAGTGTTATAAGGAAAGTTGTAACTTATTGAAGGAAAACCTTTTAATAACAGCTTCTCAGTTTAACGATGAATGAAAACTCAAGATTAATTTTCATTTCAGCAATGAATTCATGCCCTCCGCCTTGGACTTCTACCAGACTTCCCTTCGTGACCCAGCGTTCTATCAAATTTACAATAAGATCTGGCGCTTCATGGCTGAGTACAAGCAATACCTGCCGCCCTACAGCCAGGAGTCCCTCCACTACGTCGGCGTTAAGGTTAACAAAGTAGAAGTGAGCAAACTAGAGACCTTCTTCGACTTCTACCTGTTTAATGCATCAAACGCCATCTTTTACTCGAACCAAGAACTGACCACTGGCTCAGACAAGCAATACGCTGTTATGCAACCTCGTCTGGACAACAAACCCTTCACCGTTAAGATCTCGATTAAATCTGATGTTGAGGAACAAGCTACATTCAAGGTCTTCATTGGTCCTAAGTACGACAGCTATGGCAAGGAAGTCAAATTCGAGGATAACTGGATGAACTTCGTGGAACTTGACTGGTTCTCGCAAAAGCTTACCAAGGGTGAGCATGTGATTGAGCGCAGCTCCAACGACTTCTTTTTCTACAAGGAGGACTCACTGTCGATTGGTGAAATTTACACCGTTTTGGGAGAAGGCAAGCTGCCTGTTGATATGTTGTACAATTACGACAACCTGCCTAAGAGGCTGATGCTCCCAAGAGGTACCAAATCTGGATTACCTCTCCAAATCTTCGTGGCTGTGTACAAGAGCCAAGGTATTCCAAAGGAAGTGCAAAACGAACACACCTTCTTCTTGGATGAGAGACCTTTAGGCTACCCGCTCGACCGCCCAGTGACCGAGTTCTTCCTACAGCCCAACATGTACGTGCAGGATGTTACCGTGCACCACAGAGGCTGGTTTTGGCTAAAATTGTTTTAAGCACTATGAAAACCTGAACAAATATAAAGGTTAAACCTATTTTTTTTTATTTACATCTATGTACATCTACATAACAATCTCCTTCCGAAAACAAAGAAATAGAATTTTTAAATTTGAGATTTTTGCATTCACAATGCTATTTTTCACAATACTAAATAAAATACTAGAAAAAATACGACTCGCACCAAATCAATACTCAGACGGGAATCGAACCCGCGACCTTTGGATATCCGGTCCAATGCTCTGACCGCTGAGCTACCGAGTCACTAGTGACATCGCCGAATTTCTTCTAGTATATCCTACACTTACGCTGCAAGCTAGCGTTATTTCACCAATGTGAGGAATTACCTCGACATTCAATTGAAATATCTTTCCAGATATTTGGCAATCGATTAAGATGAAATAGCTATATAATTTTTAAATTTGAGATTTTTGCATTCACAATGCTATTTTAGGTAGCTCAGCGGTCAGAGCATTGGACCGGATATCCAAAGGTCGCGGGTTCGATTCCCGTCTGAGTATTGATCTGGTGCGAGTCGTATTTTTTCTAGTATATTATTTAGTATTGTGTAAAGAAATAGAACTTTATAGTTTTTATATAGATCTCAATATCATCACAGATAACAGGTAGTAAGAAAAACGATTGAAGGGTTACGAATTCGTATTGAGCACAACATGAAAAGCAAAATAGTAATACTTATCTTAAACATCGTGGTTTGGAGATAATAATATAGCGTTTCAAAGATTAAAAAAATCATAGTCATCACTGTGGAGTATTTATGGCCGTTGCATTGTTAGATAGGTACATTCTTCTAATTTCTACACTTTAAAACATAAACTCTTTAGGACTTACAAGATTACAAGCTACTTTCTAGAACTACTTACAGCTGGTAATAATTTGTTGCCTTGCCAATTATTATTATTTTTTACTTAGGACCACCACCAACCCCAAGCAAAGCTGTAATAATCCAAAATAACAGTTAATAACAATTAATTTTATATAAAAGTTGACAGGCAATACAGTATCAAGTCAAAGTTAATACGCTTTTAGGTACTCACATTTATAAATAATATTCCTATTTGTGTAAATCCGAAATGCGATACAAAGCAAACGACTTGTACACAACAATTTGTAGAGAAAAAAATGCTGATTCCGTATAATAAGTTTGTAAATCACTAACAACCTCGCAGGAGTAGATTACTAACATCATAAACAACAATATTTGTTCTACGACTTTTCCGAAAACAGACAAAAAAAAACGACTTTTCATCCAAATGTCCGAACCACTGATCGAGTTTTGTATGAAACTAGCTTCCGCCCGCGACTTCGTCCGCGTGGACATTCGATAAAATCCTCATGTTTTAATTTAATTAAATTCTGATCAGCCGTTTTTACGTGATTAAGCGGGACTCCACCAAGCGAGCAGCCTCGTGCGAGTCCCGTGCGGCAAACGTCCTGCCTCGCGAGGCAGCGCGCTTGGTGGGATCCCGACTATTATAATATTCAGAATTGTATCCAGATATCTAAGTATCCCGTTCCCGTTCCAGTTCCCGTTCCCGTTCTCGTTCCCGTTCCCGTTCCCGTTCCCGTCCCTGTCCCCGTCCCCTGGATGTGCATGTCCAGGTTTAATCATCTCCACCGTGTTGGACTTCAAAATAAATGTCTTTTTCGCAATCACCATCCCACGAAACCTCAAGAACCACATCCACATCGATTTTCATGTTTACTTACCCCATTTGCATCTTATGGGATGATTTTCAAAATAACAAAATATATGTTTGCCTATTCATTTTTAGACATGCTCCTACGAATTTGAAAGTTGTAATGTCTATTTTATATTCTTTTTCCATACAAAATTTGAATTCCATTTTCACCCCTTTAGGGGTCAAATCATGTCCACCGTGTTGGACTTCAAAATAAATGTCATTTTCGCAATCGTCATCCCAGAAAACCCCAATAACGACATCCATATCTATTTTTGGGGTTTTTTTACCCCTTTTCATCCCCATTTCATCCCCATAGGGGTTGCCGCACGCGTAAGGCGTGCGATCTCTGAGTCACCTCTGAGTCCCCCAGGCAACGGCGGTGCTTGACAAGGTACGGACCTCGCGACCGTTGCCTCTGGGCAACGGCGGGCCTAGACAGGTAGATAGCAGCACGAGCTTGTTTTCAAGTATTATTATTTACGCATTTACGTTTTATATTGTTAGAGGATAGGTGGCCCTACCATGAGTTGATGCAAATTGTTTACGTTACCGTAAAGTATCGGATATACTGCTCACAGTCAGTGCGAGTGAAAGAGACAAAACTATAGTTTACGGTAACGTAAACAGTTTGCATCAACTCATGGTAGGGCCAAAGAAAACTCATCCACAATAGTTAATTTGACTCATATCCTAACTCTTAGTATTATTGTATTTGAATGCACTGTTGTTATCAAAAAGAAACTGCCCTGTTTTTCAAAGGTCTTAGGAATCGTGCTATCCTCTATAATAACCAGTGACCTGCACCAGCATTATTCGTTGATCCTATACAATTAAAATTAGATAATATTAATACCGATTGCAATCTAATAAACTCAAAATTGGATGACTTCAAAACAATTCCGGCCTACTCTTGTGACCCAGAAGAATGCCAAAATATTGTACCTACTGCATCTAAATCGTTTAATATACTGTCGCAAAATATTAGAAGCATTAATTGCAACTTTGACAATTTTGCTACGCTTTTGTCTAGGACTAAAATTTACTGGGATTTACTTGTTCTAACTGAATGCTGGTTACCTTCGACAAAATTCCTTCCGCATTTAGATGGCTATAGCAATACTGCTACAAGTATGAATATGACTCAAAATGAGGGAGTTGTGGTATATTATAAAAATCATCTCAACCCATCAATAGAGGAACCACAATTAATTAATGCAAATTGTTTGGTTTTAAAAATTAACAGTTCCACGGTAATTGTTGCGATATATCGCCCTTCTGGCTATAAAGATACACAAAATTTTATTAACTCCCTTAATTCCTTATTATTGCAGCTTTCTAAGTATAAAAATCTAATACTGATTGGCGATATTAATATTGATATAGTACCGTTAACAAAAGATAATCGTTCTTGGGAATACCTTGATCTCTTGGCGTCCTTCGATATTCATACTGGTCACACCTTGCCTACACACGGTCGCACCTGTCTAGACCATGTTATGGTTAAATTAACTGTAAAGGCAAGTTGTTACGTAATTCAATCTTCTATAACTGACCACGATAGTATTAACTTAATGCTGGAGGAGACACCTCCGCTTTCTCTTGAATTATTGTCGCAAATTGACTACTCTAGACTTGATATTATCATGAAAAACCTGAACTTTGAACCGCTGTATAAAATTCTTGACCCTAATAAAGCCGCATCTTTTTTAATCAATATGTTAAAAGATGCAATACAGTAAAGTACTAAGACAAGGAAAATATCGAGTCGAAAAAGGATTAGAAAGCCCTGGATTACGCCTGGTCTCCTGAGATATATGCGCCATAGAGACAAGCTACATAAAAAGGTCAAAAATAATCCAGAAGATACTATAACAATTGCTACGTACAAGAGATACAGAAATTTCTGTAATTCTTTACTCAAAAAGGTTAGGCGTGCTTATGATAGGGCGGAAATTCTTAGGGCTGGTAATAACTGTAAAAAGCTCTGGGATACCATTAAAAATATAACCCAATATAAGCAGGATAAAAGTGACCCCATGAACTTGATTTTAGAGAATGACCCTCGGGCTAGCGTTAACCACGTAAATTCATTCTTTGTTAATGTGGGAGAGAGTCTCGCCTCTGAGATACAGGGACCTAAGGCCAAGAATTCCTCTGTAAACCACTCGCGTGAATCTATTGTTCTTTTGCCTACAGACGAAGACGAAGTTAAAGATCTTATCCAGGGACTTCAAAATAGTTGTACGGTAGGAGTGGACCAAATTTCTGGGCGCTTTCTAAAACGGTACATAGACCTAATCACCCCTGTAACTTTCATTTGTAACCTGTGTCTCGAGACTGGGATCTTCCCTGATGTTTTTAAGAAATCGGTAATTATTCCGATACACAAGGGTGGCTCCAGGGACTGTGTCAACAATTATAGACCTATCTCTCTACTTCCTGTATTGTCCAAGATCCTTGAACGCATTATGAACAAACGTCTGACTAGCTTCTTAGAGTCCCATAATCTGATATCATCATCTCAATTCGGGTTCCGTTCGGGAAGGTCGACGGATGATGCTGTTCATGAACTCACGGACTTCATTGCTACTAACTTGAACAGTAATAGGAAGGTATTAGGAATTTTCCTGGATCTCGCAAAAGCGTTTGACACAGTCTCTGTCCCCAATCCTTATTCACAAGCTCGAATCTGTCGGAGTCAGAGGATTAGCTCTTAATCTTTTCACCAGCTATTTAAGTAACCGGTACCAACTTGTTAGAATCGGAAAATGGACGAGTGAGGGGCTTCCAGTCACCTTTGGTGTTCCGCAGGGCAGTGTTCTCGGTCCAACGTTGTTTTTAATCTACATCAATGACTTATGCCAAATGAAACTTCCTTACGGTAAAATTTTAACTTTCGCCGATGACACTGCTCTGTTATTTCAGGCTAATTCATGGACCGAAGTTTTTTATCATGCGCAACTTGGGTTGAATACCGTTTCTAACTGGTTATCAGAAAATCTACTGACATTGAATGTTGGCAAAACCAAATTTTTATCATTCTCCCCAAGGCGACAGGATCTGTCTGACAACCTAACGTTGACTGTCCACTCCTGCTCGTCTAATTCCGACTGCAGCTGTCCTAAACTTTTGAAGACAGATACCATCAAATATCTAGGTATAATGATTGACTCAACGCTTAGTTTTTATTCCCATATTGAGCTTCTAGCGGGCAGAATCAGAAATTTTTATTTTTTATTTTTAGAGCACTGCGTCATGTTGCAGACTTTCATATTACTAAATCAGTATATGTTGCCTTATGCCAATCAATCTTGGGGTATTGTATCTCATCCTGGGGCGGAGCTGCTAAGTCGCATATGATTAAAGTAGAGAGAGCACAAAGAGCCGTCTTGAAGGTAGGGGCATCACTTCCTTTTCTCTGTCCGACTACTGAAGTATATAAACTCTGGGAAGTGCTCACGGTTCGTCAGCTCTTTATTGTCTCAACAATTCTCCGCCAACACTCTCAACTTAGCTATGATCCAGAATTAGTTAGCAACAAACGTCGAAAGGGCATTGTGTGTCGCTCTAGCTCTCTGAATACTAAAATGTCACATAGATTCTTTTGTTTCATGGGCAGCTACCTCTACAACAAAGTGAATTCGACCATCTCCCTGTACTCACTGACCAAAAGGGCTTGCAAAAGAAAACTAACACCATGGCTAATACAACTGAACTTCGACGAAACTGAGACTTTATTATTAACTATGGCATAACTGCAGCACGCACACACACACACACACACTCACACACACATACACACACACACTCACACACACCATCGTTTATTTTTCAACTTTTCCTTCCTTAATGTTAGTAATCTGTGATTATTTTTCGTTAAAATATCATTCACTCATCACCATATCTTGTATGTAATATATTGGTTCGAGGTAGTGGGAGCCTGATGACCCGCAACACAGGTATTACACCTAGCGTAGGCAGCAGTCTCACACAAACTTAAATTGTATAAGTTCCATGTACCTAAGTCATGTATATGTAAGTTTGTGATGGGAAAAAAAAAAAAAACTCGAATTTTCTTTTTGAGATAATACAATTTCGCACATGATTTTCATGTTCGAAATTAGTGTAATAGTAGTAATTAGTGAAAATTAGTGAAATGCCACTAAAACATTTTCATTTCAAATGTTACCAAGACGAGACCAATGGCTCGCACTGTTAAAAAGTTATCAGACCTCATATTGAGCCAAGCTTCTAACTCTAAAGCCCCTAAGTGCACAAACTCTACAACTTAGGCAAAATATTTGGCTTAGCCGTTTCGTTATTACAAGAACTATTGATAACAGAAAAGTAATGAACAGTGAATAAATATTTACACCACGCCCATGTGAATGTAGCAAAAACGCCAAGCCTCCATATTTTGACTGCTGTAGAGTTTGTGTAGTTAGCGCTTGTAGAGTTAGAACATAAACTTAATATTCAAAATTTTCTATGTCTATGAGTTAGAAGCTTGGCTCTACATGAGGTCTGATAACTTTTTGACAGTGCGAGCCATATAATATGGTCTCTCTCGTCTTGGCAACATTCTACATGGCAATATTTTTGGTGGGATATAATAAAATTGACTGTTGCTATTTTACTTTTTTATTATTTTAGTCAGACTTCGATGCTAAGTAGGTAGCTTTGTAAATACAAAAAAACAAATACTTAACTAATACTGTGACTTAACCAAGGGCTTGTACATGTGTACATACATACGACAAGTTCCGGATAGCTTCATAAAAAATGGAACCGAATAATTTTCTGACATTATTTTTATCTATCAGAATATATTCGAACTTTGTCACTATTTTTAACACCTGACGCGACGCAAAAAGAGGGGTGTATGTGTCTGTCTGTCTGAGGCAACGTAGCTCCCAAACAAATGGATCAATTTTGATGCGGTTCTTTTTATTTTAAAAGTTAAAACATGCTATTTACATAATATGTGGTAAAATATAACAAAAATGTAGTAAGGTACAGTCAACGCACGCTGCTGGTGTACCACGACAGATATCTGTATATTTAATTAATTAAATCTATATAAAATTCAAAGTCCTGACTGACTGACTGAGTGAGATATCAACGCACAGCCCTAACCGCTGAACCTAGAAACTTGAAATTTTGCACATAGGTTCCTTATGAGGTCTAGGGGTGCACTAAGAAAGGATTTTTCAAAACTCACCCCCCAAGGGGGTGAAACGGGGGTCCAAAGTTTGTATGAAAGTCCCTCAGTTTTGAAGCTAGGATCTTCAAATTTTGTGATTAGGCTGACCATTGAAAATTAATAAATACGGGTCTCAGCGTCCTTAAAAAGTTTACCCCCAAAGGGGTCAAAAGGGGGATGAAGTTGTGTATTGAAGAAAATCCTTTTATTTTCGAAGTAAAAATCGCTAAATTTATAATTTAGGCTTACGGATGGAAATCTAACGCAACGCATATTGTTATTGTTAGTATTTCAACTCCTATGGGGATGAAATGGGGGTGAAAAGGGGTAAAAAAAAATAGATATGGATGTCGTTATTGGGGTTTTCTGGGATGACGATTGCAAAAATGACATTTATTTTGAAGTCCAACACGGTGGACATAATTTGACCCCTAAAGGGGTGAAAATAGGGTTCAAATTTTGTATGTAAAAATAATATAAAATAGACATTACAACGTTAAACTTCGTAGGAGCACATCTAAAAAAAATAAGCAAACATATATTTTGTAATTTTAAAAATCAACCACTTAGGGGTAAATGGGGTGAGTTAACATAAAAATCGATATGGATGTCGTTCTTGAGGTTTTATGGGATTGTGATTGCGAAAATGAGATTTATTTTGAAGTCCAACACGGTGGACATGATTTAACCCCTAATGGGGTGAAAATGGGGTTTAAATTTTGTATGGATAAAGAATATAAAATAGACATTACAACTTTCAAATTCGTAGGAGCATGTCTAAAAATAAATAGGCAAACACATATTTTGTTATTTTGAAAATCATCCCTTAAAGTGTAAATGGAGTAATCATGAAAATCGATGTGGATGTCGTTCTTGGGGTTTAATGGGATGGTGTTTGTGAATGACATTTATTTTGAAGTCCAGCACGGTGGACACGATTGGACCAGGACATGCACATCCAGGGGACGGGGACAGGGAACGGGAACGGGAACGGGAACGGGAACGGGATACTAATTTCTCTGGATACAATTCTGAATATTATAAACTAGCTTCCGCCCGCGACTTCGTCCGCGTGGACATTCGATAAAATCCTCATGTTTTAATTTCATTAAATTCTGATCAGCCGTTTTTACGTGATTAGGCGGGTCTCCACCAAGCGAGCAGCCTCGTGCGAGGCCCGTGCGGCAAACGTCCTGCCTCGCCTAATAACGTAAAAAATGGCATTTATTTTAGGGACCAACATGACACGGTGGACATTATTCAACACCTAAAGGACGGATACGGGGGATCAATTTTTATGGAAAAATAATACGATAAGGGGAACAGGAACGAGAACGGGAACTAATAATATTATAAATGTGAAGTTTAATATTTGGATGTTTGTTACTGAACCGTGTAAAACCGGCTGAACGCATTTGGAATAGCACATTAAATTTAAAAAAATATAAAGCCCCGACACAAAAAGCTTACTATTCATAAAAAAACTCCCCCACACAAAAACTAACTCTTTAAAAGTAAAAAATAATACAGTCTTATAGATCTATGAAACAATACACATCATATCGGTCGGGCGACCGCTAAGTTAGGATTTACATCTAAGCTCCCGACGTCCATAAGCTGTGGTTTTTTGATAGAACTATTATATGACTTTGAGTTTTTTTATGTGTGTGTGTGTGTGTCGGGGGAGGGGGTGATTTTTTTAAATTTAATTAGAGGTTTTTTTATTTTAATTGATAAACAAATATTGAAAATATGAAATTGTCGAGGATACTTTTCACATTTAGTAGGTCGGAAAAATTTATATGTCTTATTTTTAAAAAATAGAGGTGTTCAGAGTCATTCGATATTTTGTATTTTGAAAAATCCATTCAGTCGTTTTCAATCTAGAGCTGTTTAAACTCATTTTTGCACGTTTTGTTGTCAACTCATAAAGCCCTTTAATTTGATATCTTACAACTAGATGGTATATTCGAGAAGCTCATTGGTGCAGTGGCTTAGCGCCTAGCGGTTGCGGAGGTTAAACAACATTCGCAAGGGTCGGTCATGGGATGGGTGACCAAAAAAATATTGTCTCGGGTTCCTCTGTGCTTTGAAAGGCACAAAACCTTTACTTTTTAAGCCGTTGGTCCCGGCTACATTTGCAGTCGTTAACACCCACCAATCCGCATTGGGCCTGCGTGGTGGGTTATTATAGCCCGTCCCCCTTATCCATCCATAAGGAATGCCATTAGCCCAGCAGTAAAATGGGACATTAAAATGGCTGATATCGATGTATAGCCCAGTAGCCAGTATTTTTTTTACGTAGTTCAGATTTATCAAAAATCCCAGGTAAGTATTGGTATAGTAAAGTCAGCAATGAAAGTTGTTTAACGCTTTGGTACTTTGTCAAAGCAACTTTTTTAACAGATATCTCACGGGTTTAAACATTAGCCAAAAAAAGTTTCTGTGACAAAGTACTAAAAAGTTAAACAACTTTCGTTGCTGACCGGACGTACTACCTGACGCACAAAAATATAAAATCTGAATAATTCCAGCTAGAGTGGAATATACCGATCTGCCCCCTGATTACGTAACTCTGTAGCTAACAATTCTCGATTGAAATCGATTGAATCCGCAGTTACATTGCTGCTTTAAGTAAGATAGTTGTCACATTGGTTCTTACTAAAGCAGCAATGTAACTGCGATTTCTCTCAGAGTTGATTGCATGCAACAAAGTTACAAAATCAGGAAGCTGGCGTCTGGACTAATAGCACAAAATATTGAATTTCATAAGTTTCTTTATTAATACCGAATAATAAATCGTTTATTTCGGATTTAAATATTTTGCATATTTTGTTAGTACCAATGCACTAAAACTATGCTGATAAAATTTCATTAATTAATGATGATTTTGTTTAGCTTGGGATTGAAAATGATTAGTGTGATCAAGATATTTTTTAATTGTGGTTTTAATTTAATAAATACCTAAATTACATAGGTACCATTGGTTTGCAGTTGATTTATAATAGGCTTATTTTCTCTGGAATGTTTTTGTTACCACCTATCACCTACCTATCACCAGATATAAGTATTGTTGTGATTTTTTTATCTCGAGCTTGGATCACGACTCTTGACTTAAAAGTTCACGTTAAATTAACGAATGATGCTTCTCCTGATAATTTGAATTAACTAGTAATAAAGAAAATAGTAATGATCATTATATTAAAGGGTAGTGTAACAATCATAACTATGAGAAAGTGAAAAAAAAATGCTAAGTTACTGAAATAATTATGGTCTGTAGGTACAGTCGAGTTCATTAATATGTTGGCATTTTTGACAGGCTGTTGACCTTTATTATAAAGCCATAAAGGTTGATGAGCTGTCAAAAGTGCCAACATATTAATGAACTGGACTGTACCTTAGCGCAAATTGCTTTCGAGAAAAAAACGCGCGTAAAAGTATCCGACAGAGTAATAATTTGTCTATGAGAAATTTCATTTCAGCGGTAGATGGCGCTGTAAAAATGTCCCATACAAAATTATCTTTCGAGTTTCTTTACGTGCGTTTTTTTTCTCGATAGCTGTTCGTGTTAAGCTAGGGTATCCTCGGATGACGGTGCCGTCATATTACGGTCGTAATTTAGTGGCGTAGAACATTGTCTATGAAAACAATATGGCGCGCCGTATTGACTTGAGTGATATTTAAACTTGAGTGATATTTAAAATGTTCCACTCAGCATAATGTGTCGGATTTCAACGGTGCTCTTGTGAGATTTACAGCAAAATACGAAAGAATACTGAACCACAAACTGTGCATGCCTGTATATATCAAACTCTCCGAATAACATTTAATTTTTATTTGGTATTACAAATAAGTACAAAACACAATAGTTGGCTTGTCTCACAGACTTAGAATTTTATTCTAAGCTCACAAATCTAATCATCGAAAAAATCTTTTTTTTTTATCAATCGATAAATACGGAGCTTTCTATTAAGTTAAAACAATTAAAAAAATACTTTTTTGCATTTATAAGATAATGCAAGTACGAATTTAAAAAATTGGTCCATGAGCACTACTTGAGTTCTTTACGCTAGTCTCGTCGTATATGACATTGCTACTCCTTCTTATATGTATGTATGATTTATGTAGGTATATATGTATTTAATTAATTATGTTTTTATTAGGATTTAGTATATACTTTATGTATAATTTTGTATTTTTTTATATATTTTATTAGTTTTTTTTAATAAGTTTTGTTTATTGCCACCACGATTTTTCTCCTTAACAACTTACCGGTTGACTGGTAGAGAATGCCCTTGGGCATTAAGTCCGCCATTTGTTGCTTTTATTTTAAGCAATAAAGATTAAATAAAATAAATTTAAATTAAATAAATGCTTATCAAGAATTATAGTTTTGTAGTGTTTAGTTATACTTATATAATAACAGGTACTAGCTTCCGCCCGCAACTTCTTCGGTGTGGACATACAAGAAAAATCTTAGGTAAACTTAAACCAGGATAAAAATATTATATGTTTTAATTTCATCAAAATCCGATCAGCTGTACTAAATAATAACTTTGAAAATGAACAAATTTCCATACACATCTTCATCCCCATTTTCCCCCTTCGGGGGTAGAATTGTCAGAAACGTTGAGACACGTAGTTACATGAACATTGAACACACAACAATTTTGATATAATATTAATGTTCAAGCGTGACGGATTTTTACCCCCTTAGGGATGGAATTTCGCAAAATCCTTCATTGGAGGATGCCTACACTGTGTAAGGTATCTGGGTGCAAAATTTCAAGTTTCTAGGTTCAGTGGTTTGGGCTATGCGTCGATATATCAGTCAGTCGACTTTGAATTTCATATAATTATATAGATTTCCCAAAATCCTTCCTTAGTGGATGCCTTAAGAGGATTGTCAAGCAAACGGTCTCCATACAAACGGCGATAACGTTTCCCACCCTCTAAACCTTAACCTACAGTAATAAATTTTTAGTATTTTTTTAAATGCCTAAATACTATGGCTGTACGTTTTGATTTTTTTAAATATCTATAATAGATTTCGAAATATTTGCATTTTAGTGATTTCATACAAAAAACAGAAGTGCCAATATTTTCAAATCTACAATGAATATTTTAAAAATCAAAACGTACAGCCCTAGTTTTTAGGCATTTCAAAAACATACCAAAAATTAACAATTCCTTGCTTGACAATCCTCTTAACTGTGTAAGGTATATCTATGTGCAAAATTTTAAGTCTCTCAGTTCAGTGGTTTGGGCTATGCGTCGATATATCAGTCAGTCGACTTTGAATTTCATATAATTATATAGATTTCCCAAAATCCTTCCTTAGTGGATGCCTTAAGAGGATTGTCAAGCAAACGGTCTCCATACAAACGGCGTAACGTTTCCCACCCTCTAAACCTTAACCTACAGTTATTAATTTTTAGTATTTTTTTTTAAATGCCTAAATACTATGGCTGTACGTTTTGATTTTTTTAAAAATATCTATAATAAATTTCGAAATATTTGCATTTTAGTGATTTCATACAAAACACAGAAGTGCCAATATTTTCAAATCTACAATGAATATTTTAAAAATCAAAACGTACAGCCCTAGTTTTTAGGCATTTCAAAAACATACCAAAAATTCTCAATTCCTTGCTTGACAATCCTCTTAACTGTGTAAGGTATATCTATGTGCAAAATTTTAAGTCTCTCAGTTCAGCGGTTTGGGATGTGCGTCGATAAATTAGTCAGTCAGTCAGGACTTCGAATTTTGTATATAAAGGTTATAGAACTAATTAACGAAAATCATCTCTAAATGACTGTATACTACTAAATTGTGGTGCAGTTTTTTCAAGAGTAACAATTGTCGAGTCAAATTATCTATAACTTTTTGCTAAATAATTTGAATGAGATTTCTAAAGCTCTTTGGCAGAGCACGAGGAGAGCGTCTTCCTAAGAACGAGCGAATAATAAAGCAAAGTGAAAATGAAAGGCAAGGAAGGCACATCCCACCATCATGTGAGATGGGAGTGATAAGTGTACAGGGAGAGATGCGTTAAGTAAATTAGTTACATTCACTTGTCTAAGCAGGTGAAGAATTCCCATAAGATTACTTTGTCTCGGCCAATACAAGTACTAGTTACGTATTCATTAGCCAATGCATACTTTAATTCTCCAAGGATAGCTGTTTGGAGTAAATAAGATAAATTCCTCCGATAGCAACCGGATACTAAAAAAACTTACCTACAGGCCACGAATCTTATCGTTGTTGTTATGAATATCTACCTTATTATTTAGCATCGAATTTTGATAAAGATTTGGGTATAAATAGTGGGAGAAAAGCTATCACAGGCACAGTTGTCTTCAAGCATTGACGCGATGAGGACTGTCCTGGTAGTAGCGACTTTGGTGTCCCTGGCTTTGGCCGGGACCGTGCCTTCCCTCCACAAACTCTCCAACATAAAGACTGAAAATGGTAAGTTTTTAATTTATTTCTTTCGCTCAATTAATACAGATACTTCTTCAGATTGTAATGTTCTACTTGATCGGTGATCTTGGCTTTAACATTATTTTACAATAAAATTCTCTAACATCTTACTTTTTGCAAGGTTCTTTTTAAATGTCGTATTAGAATTTTAGTGTGGTTTGCCTATTAAATACGGAAACTTATTTTTTATTTTAAAAATTGAGTAAAACTTAGAAGTTTTACTTTAATTTAAAAATGCGACATCTTGTCACACCTCTCCATGTAAATTAGCCTTTTTTGCGTCCCCACTGCTGGGGCCCAGGCCTTCCTTATGGGTGGATAAGGATGACAAGTTTTAACCCACCACGCATAAGCGAAATGGTGGGTGTTAACGATTTCAATCGAATGCTGCCGAGACCAACGGCTTAAAGTGCCTATCGAAGCACGAAGGGGCGCGAGATAATAAATTTATGGTCACCCATCCCATTACCAACCATAGCAAAAATTGCTTAACTGCCGCAATCGCAGGGTGACGACGTGCTTTCCAACATGCTTTTCATCCAGATCCTCAGTTCTCCTTCTCTCCGTAATTTATAATAAACAGGTACATAATATTTCGAATTGTATTACCTATATAATGTATTGTATAACTTATTTCGAATTTAATTGTTTATAATAAACAATTCGAAATAAGTTAACTATTGCCCCTCCTCCCCCTTAATTGAAGAATGATCCGTTTTGTTCACGGATGGTAGAATATTCTTTATAGTTGCTGTAGTAGAGAATTCTACCGTTCGTAAGCAAAGCGGATGGTATTACCACCACTTCTTAAAACTCGTTTATGACATTTATTTTTCTTTGTTTTAGTTGATGTAGAAACTGTGGAGAAGCAGTACAAAGTGCTAGAACTTTTGCAAAATCTCGACCAGACTATTATTTCTTCTCAATACTACACTGTGGGCAAAGACTTCGACATTAAGGCCAACATTGGCAAATATGAAGTAAGTACTAATGCTATGAATCGAACACAACGTACGCCATAGATATAATTACTTCATATAATTTTGTTATTTTAGTGTTAATTTTGTATTGTTATCATCATAAAGGTAGACTGGCAGATAATGCTTTTTACGCAATAAGCCCGCCTTTTGTCTGTGTGTCTTATATCTTAATGCTAATGTGCTTCGGGGGAAAAATGCCTAGCACTATTGGAAGGTGTTAATTAAATATTAGAACCGTAATATCTGTACATGACAGATTTTACAAATAATATCAACATACTACAAATTTATTCATAAATATTTTTATTTCAGAAGCCTGAGGTCGTCGAAAAATTCTTGACCATTGAGAAGGATTTGCAGCAAAAATTCGAAGTATTTAGCATCTTTAACGATGAACTCAGGGAACAGGTCAAGGCTTTGTACGATATTTTCTACTATGCCAAAGACTTTGAAACCTTCTACAAGACAGCTGCCTATGTGCGTATCCACTACAACCAAGGATTGTTCGCTTACACTTTCTATGTGGCTGTCATCCAACGCGTTGATTGCAATGGCTTGGTTCTTCCACCTTTCTATGAAATCGCACCAACGTTCTTCGTGAACCTAGAAACCTTTAACAAGATCTACTACGGAAAGATGCGTGGCGAACCTTTCGAAGAGTACCCTGAATACGGTATCACTAAGGAAGGCGATTACCATTTCTACTACCAGAACTACTCTAACTACTACACCTATGGCGATGAATACAAACTTGCTTACCTTACTGAAGACATCGGCTGGAACACTTTCTACACTTACTTCCACGTCATGATGCCATTCTGGCAGAATGGTGACAAAGTTGCTCTTGGTGCGTTCAAGGAACGCCGTGGTGAGATTTACTACCACTTCTACCAACAGCTATTGGCCCGCTACTACCTGGAGAGACTTTCAAACGGTATGGGTGAGATCCCTACATTCTCATGGTACAAACCCTTCCAGTACGGATTCCGTCCTCAGCTGACCACTAAGAGCAAACCATTCATTCAAAGAACTGACAACTATGTTATGCAGACCAAACAAAACCTTGACGATCTGCGTTTTGTCCGCAACTACGAAGATATGTTCCTGACCTTCCTCGAAGAAGGCCAATTTACTGCCGTAAGTAGACTTGTCAAAAATAGTTGTACTTTTTACATATGATTTTTTTTTCATATTTGATAGTAACAGCATCTATTACTTTCGTTAACAGTTCGGCAAACAAGTTGACTTTTCCAACGAAAAATCTATCAACTTTGTGGGCAACTTCTGGCAAGCTAACCCTGACCTGTATGAGAAGCTTTCTCCTCGTCGTAACTACTTCAACTCTTACGAGAGGGCTGCTCGTCGTATCTTAAGTGCTGCCCCACCTAGCTACGGGTAAGTCAAAAAAATAGCTAATAATTATTTAATGATTCATAAATTACTTCCTAGCAATAAAAACCAGTTTAAGTAAAAATTCGAAGTGAAGTTGCGAACTACTATGTATACTTCGCATAATTTGAAAATAAAATACCAGCAAAAATACTTAAAAAATAACTACAAAAAACTGGGTTTAAATTTTTTATTTATTTTCAGCACCAAGTTCTTGCCTACCGCTTTGGACTTCTACCAAACCTCTCTTCGCGACCCCGCTTTCTACCAACTTTACAATAAGATCTGGCGCTTTATGGCTCAGTACAAGCAGTATCTGCCATCTTACACTCAGGAAGATCTTCACTACGTCGGCGTTAAGGTTAGCAAAGTAGAGGTGACGAAACTGGAAACATTCTTCGACTTCCACCTTTTCAACGTCTCTAATGGTATCGTCTACACCAACCAAGAATTGACCACGGGTGCCGCAAAACAATACGCCGTCATGCAGCCTCGTCTTAACCACGACTCTTTCAAAGTGAAGATCTCAGTTAAATCCGAAGTTGAGGAACAAGCAACTTTCAAGGTCTTCATTGGTCCTAAGTACGACAGCTATGGTAACGAAATCAAATTCGAGCACAACTGGATGAACTTCGTGGAACTTGACTGGTTCTCGCAGAAACTCACCAAGGGCGAGAGTATGATTGAGCGCAGCTCTGACGACTTCTTCTACTACAAGGAAGACTCCCTGTCGATCGGTGAAATCTACAAGCTTTTGGGTGAAAAGAAACTGCCTCATGACATGATCAACAACTACAGCGACTTACCCAAGCGGCTGATGCTCCCAAGAGGTACCAAGACTGGATTCCCTCTCCAAATATTCGTGGCTATTTACAAGAGCCAAGGACTGCCAAAGGAACTGCAAAACGAAAACACATTCTTCTTGGATGAGAGGCCTTTGGGCTACCCGCTCGACCGCCCAGTGACCGAGTACTTCTTCCAGCCCAACATGGGTATGCAGGATGTTGTCATCTACCACAAGGGTAGCGAATACCCAACCTCTTTCAAAGCTGTTGAGCACAGCAATGAGAGTACAAAACACTAAGTATAATTCTTAAGCATTACAGAAACCTGAACAACTAATAAATATATTTAACTAACTGGCTTGTTTTCCTATTATTCTTCGTTGTACTTTTCCATTTGACTTTGAGTGTCTAAATCAAAATATAAATTAGCAAAAACTTAGCGACTTATGTAAATTAATCCAGAGAAAGAAAACAACAAATTATTTTTTTGAAATTGTTATGCTTAAAATTACTTGTTAGGCTGTTAGGGTACGTAACAGGAACAAAAAGAAGAAATATACTTCTAATAAATTATTATTTCTATTCAGGAACATACTTGATCTTAACTTTATGTTAAGTTAAACATACAATATTTTTAGAAGCTTTTAAAATATTTTACATTTAATACAAATTAGATGAATAATAACCTGTCTAATCTTGGAAGCTTCTATTGTTATTATGAAAAATTGTAACATTGATAAATCTGTAATTTGGAGCAGATTCATTGAAATAAGCAACTTTTCTGTGCAATGGAAATCCCAATGGCCTATTGTCAATTTCACGAATAATTTCATTGTACAAACTGGAGCCTATTGCTCTCTCTTCCTCATCGTCGAGAATCATTATGAATAGTGTTAGGTTCAAACCATTTTCGTTTCCTTTAGGTATTAATAAGTTTTTCGGAAATTTAAATATGTCAAAATTTTGTAAAATACTGAAATCAATTGAGGAATTTCCTTCACGATCTGAGTATAAAAACGGTGTGTCGGAAATCCAAACCACGGTATTAATTCCCTCGTTTAATTTATATTGGTAACAATCAAGTTTGAAAAATTTAAAATACATCTCATTACAATTATTAAAATTACATTGAGGACCTAAGAACAGCCTAATTGTAATATCTTTTTGTGTCTCTAAGTCCAACACGGTGGACATGATTTGACCCCTAAAGGGGTGAAAATGGGGTTCAAATTTTGTTTGGAAAAATAATATAAAATAGACATAACAACTTTAAACTTCGTAGGAGCATGTCTAAAAATAAATAGGCAAACACATATTTTGTTAATTTGAAAATCATCCCTTAAGGTGTAAATGGGATAAGTAAATATGAAAATGATGTGGATGTCGTTCTTGAGGTTTCATGGGATGGTGATTGCGAAAATGACATTTATTTTGAAGTCCAACACGGTGGACATGATTGGACCTGGATATGCACATCCAGGGGACGGGCACAGGGACGGGAACGGGATACTAATATATCTGGATACATAAAAATATATTCTGAATATTATAAACTAGCTTCCGCCCGCGACTTCATCCGCATGGACTTTCGATAAAATCCTCATGTTTTAATTTCATTAAATTCTGATCAGCCGTTTTTACGTGATTAGGCGGGTTCCCACCAAGCGCGCTGCCTAGCAAGGCAGGACGTTTGCCGCAAGGGCCTCGTACGAGGTTTTTTGCTTGGTGGGGACCCGCCTTATCACGTAAAAACGGCTGATCAGAATTTAATGAAATTAAAACATGAGGATTTTATCGAATGTCCACGCGGACGAAGTCGCGGGCGGAAGCTAGTTTTAATATAATATTAATGTTCAAGCGTGACCGTGTTGCGAATATAATTCGCAACCGTGGTATTTTCACCATTGTAACATGGTGGTGTTGTACTTTAGGGTCAATTCGTAGGATTCGACGCAGGTCGTGTGCTGAAATTCTTTCAGCGACGCCAAGAAGTGGCCATGAAGTGCACCACCACAAATGTAATGGTTTAGAGTTATCTTTCAGTATTTTCTGATGTTGGTCACTCACCGTATCTCACATACATGTGCATTTGTTTTGCCTTTCATGATTGTAAGGGTATTTTCCGGCATTTATGCATATTTTTCACATATTCTTTATTGTTTTCAATATTTATTATTCCAACCTAAAAAGAAAGTGACTTTGACAGGTGACAAATGACATTGACGTTTCAATGACATATTCCAGCGGGCTAATCGCTCCGTTCCGTTGTCTTCATTTTTCTATATCCTTCAAAATTATGCCAATATAAAGTTTATTTACAGAATATCTTCAGTATTCGGTTAAAATATCTGAATCAGTCAGGAAATTAATTTATTTAAATCGGCAGAAGTTTCCAGAATGTGGTAGTATTGTCTTTGACCGCGGTCTCGTTTTGTCGATGGATGACGCTTTGGTCACTTTCACTTTTTTGTTCGGAGAAGCAAACTGCCTTGCAAATTCTCCATGAAATAAAGTTGGTTTTCTTGTCCAAGAAGTAATGGTGTGAGTGCTTCTCTTCGGGGCAGGGCCCCAAAATATAAAATGCATTCTGTATTGTAAGAATCCAAAGAGCGGCCGAGGGCCGTTCTTACCCTTTTTAGAACTTAATTCTTTATCTCCGTGTTGTCTTCATAAGAAATATTTGCCCAACGATGTGCCCATAACCTGACATGAACCGCAACCGCGTGGCATCTTATCACCTTTTCCCACATAATAATTGAGGACCTTTCCTGGAGCATGCGAGGAAAGCAAGCAACATCTTGGAGGCTGGCTGAGTAAGCTAAGGAATCCACTCCGTATGTTTTTTTGTAACTTCTTATCTCAACATATCGGCACATCTGTGAGTTCAGAATTTGTTTAGAATTAATTTAATTTAAGTTTAAATGCATGTATTTTAATACTTTTCTATAAAGAAAAGCTTCATGTGGGGACGCTTCCACTTATTCCTGAACCCAGGTCATGACCAGGAAACATTGTAATGTTAGGTACCTAGAATACTTAGTACTTACATTCCGTATTTTACCTTAAAGAACTAGGATATTTTCTAGATTTCATGTGCTTCACACAATAGAATAAGATAATGTTTCTGACATTGTTGATTATAGTATTTGTATTCAACCAGAATTAATTTGTTTGATTTATCCCAACACTCTTGTGTTGGTGGCGCCCTTAGAAATAAGAATTTTAGAATAGCGACCTAATCTCAATCTTTTCTCCCTAGTGTAACAGCCATCCAAGGTAGAACCTACGATCCTCTCCCGATTCTCATGACCATCTGAGCTGCCGAGTAGAATACACCTTGGGGACTGCGAGTGCATAAACACCACGGCCGTTCCCGGGTTGTAACAACCGATTTTTACCCCCTTAGGGATGGAATTTCGCAAAATCATTCCTTAGAGGACGCCTACACTGTGTAAGGTAGTGCAAAATTTCAAGTTTCTAGGTTCAGTGGTTTGGGCTATGCGTCGATATATCAGTTAGTCAGGACTTTGAATTTCATATAATATATAGATTTCTCAAAATCCTTCCTTAGTGAATGCCTAAACTGTGTGAGGTATCTATGTGCAAAATTTTTAATCTCTCAGTACAGCGGTTTAGAATGTGCGTTGATAAATTAGTCAGTCAGTCAGGACTTCGAATTTTGTATATAAAGGTTATAGAACTAATTAACGAAAATCATCTCTAAATGACTGTATACTACTAAATTGTGGTGCAGTTTTTCAAGAGTAACAATTGTCGAGTCAAATTATCTATAACTTTTTGCTAAATAATTTGAATGAGATTTCTAAAGCTCTTTGGCAGAGCACGAGGAGAGCGTCTTCCTAAGAACGAGCGAATAATAAAGCAAAGTGAAAATGAAAGGCAAGGAAGGCACATCCCACCATCATGTGAGATGGGAGTGATAAGTGTACAGGGAGAGATGCGTTAAGTAAATTAGTTACATTCACTTGTCTAAGCAGGTGAAGAATTCCCATAAGAGTACTTTGTCTCGGCCAATACAAGTACTAGTTACGTATTCATTAGCCAATGCATACTTTAATTCTCCAAGGATACCTAGCTGTTTGGAGTAAATAAGATAAACTCCTCCGATCGCAACCGGATACTAAAAAAACTTACCTACAGGCCACGCGTCAAATTAAATCAAATCAAATCAAATCAATTGTTTATTTGCAAACATGTGGTGAAACAAAGGTCTTTAACATAAAATGTGCCATTACATGCTGCCGTATGTATACAGCGTGCAAATATTTGAAACATTAAATATTATTAATAGCTATTTAATAGCAAATAAAAACAGCATAGGTATCATTCATTACAAATTGCAGCTATGTCATAATTATAATTATATAATGTCAAAGTAAAATAATTTAGTCATAAAAAAAACACTCTCATGCATTACAAATATTGAATTAATTGAATAACGCAGAACATAATTATTTACTTAATTGATTTGTCACTTAAAAAATCAGAAACACAGTAATAATTTTTCGTCAATAATAATTTCTTTAATTTATCTTTAAATTTAAATAGCGTTAAACTTGTCCATTCAGATGGGAGTTTGTTGTACATACGAATGGCCATGCAATATGAATTTTTAGAATATAATTTCAGCCTTTGGTATGGAATACGTAATTTATCACCTATTCTCCCTCTATGGCCATAGTCATTATTTGTTTTAAATAGGTACAGATGCTTCTTAACAAATAGGCAAGTTTCTAAAATGTATAGACAGGGGATTGGCAGAATTCCTAGTTCCCTGAATAAAGGTTTGCCAATATCTAAGTATCCCGCACCATATATCGCTCTTATGCATTTTTTTGGAGTCTAAATAAACGAATAATTTAGTTTAGTTTATTTATTTATAGTCAGGCATCGATGGCCCATAGATATATACCTTAAAAACTAAACATAAATAATTTATAAAACAATGTTGTTAGTAAATAACTTAAAACATATATTAGTAAAAAAAAAAAAAAAAAAAATATCCGTACAATTACCCCAAAGTATAATGCCATACCGTAATAAGGAGGAAACGTAGCCATGATATGCCATGAGAGCAGCTTCTCTAGATACACTTTGCTTTATTCTTTTTAAGGCATATACAAATCTATCTAATTTGCTAATTAGGGTCTGAATCTGACATTTCCAATTACATAATCTATCCACTGTCAATCCTAAAAATTTAATACTGTCAACTTCTTCAATGTATTTATTACATAGATATAGTAGGTTCAATTTTATGTCATTATTATTTCTAGCCTGAAAAGTCATAAATTTAGTTTTGTCAACATTTATGCGAAGGTTGTTGGCTTGTAGCCATTTGTCAACTTTTTCCAGATTGTCCTTCGCCAGAGCAGCAAGTTCGTCTCTGTTTCTGCTCTTGATTATCAATGTAGTATCGTCAGCGAATAGAATGCTTAGCGCACTACATGCTGATGGTAGGTCGTTTATGTAGATAAGGAATAGGAGTGGACCCAGTACGCTTCCTTGCGGTACTCCACACCTATTCGGACGGCTATTAGAACTGAAGGTAGTCTTTGTTTTTCCAGAAATTTTGGAGATTTCTACATATTGTTCCCGATTACTCAGGTATGATTCCAACCAAGAGTGAGCATTACCCCTGATTCCATATTTGTCAAGTTTTCTTAGCAAAATTCTGTGAGAAACGAAATCAAAGGCCTTGCTCATGTCCAGAAAAATCGCCGCAGTTTTACTGCCTAAGTTTAAATTACTTGTTATGTGATGAAGTAAGTGACTCCTGGATTTACCTTTTCTAAAACCAAATTGTGCGCAAGTTAATAAGTTATGTGATTCTATGAAACTTAGTATTTTGTCATACATAACTTTCTCAAACAATTTCGACAATGTAGGAATGAGTGTAATGGGTCTATAGTTGTTAATATCGTCGTAAGGACCTTTCTTGTGAAGAGGTTTAACCACCGATTGTTTTAGACGAGACGGGAAATGTCCTTCTAAAAAAGAGAGATTCAGGATATTAGTTAAAGCTGTTACTAAGTACCTAGCACTTTCAACAATCACTTTAACGTTAATATCGTCATATCCAGTTGAGTTCCATCTTATCATTGTTGTTATGAATACCTTATTATTTAGCATCGAATTTTGATAAAGATTTGGGTATAAATAGTGGGAGAAAAGCTATCACAGGCACAGTTGTCTTCAAGCACTGACGCGATGAGGACTGTCCTGGTAGTAGCGACTTTGGTGTCCCTGGCTTTGGCCGGGACCGTGCCTTCCCTCCACAAACTCACCAACATAAAGACTGAAAATGGTAAGCTTATCATTTATTTCTTTCGCTCAATTAATACAGATACTTCTTCAGATTGTAATGTTCGACTTGATCGGTGAGCTTGGCTTTAACATTATTTTACAATAAAATTCTCTATCATCTTACTTTTTGCAAGGTTCTTTTTAAATGTCGTATTAAGCCCGCCGGTAACGATCAATTGCAATTGACAATTTTTCCGCAAATGACGCTCATTGAAGGAAAAATTTGTCGTTTACGCCAGCATCGCAATTTTTCCTCAATTGACAATCGCTTCATTTGCTCGCGTAAACGATCAATTTTTCCGTCAATGAGCGTTATTTGCGGAAAAATTGTCAATTGCAATTGATCGTTACCGGCGGGCTTTAGAATTTTAGTGTGGGTTAGGTACCTATTAAATACGGAAACATATTTTTTATGTTCAAAAATGAGGAAAACTTAGAAGTTTCACTTTAATTTAAAAATGCGACATCTTGTCACACCTCTCCATGTAAATTAGCCTTTTTTGCGTCCCCACTGCTGAGGCCCAGGCCTTCCGTATAGGTGGATAAGGATGACAAGTTTTAACCCACCACGCATAAGCGGAATGGTGGGTGTTAACGATTTCATTCGAATGCTGCCGAGACCAACGACTTAAAGTGCCTATCGAAGCACGAAGGGGCGCGACATAATAAATTTATGGTCACCCATCCCATTACCAACAATAGCAAAAATTGCTTAACTTCCGCAATCGCAGGGTGACGACGTGCTTTCCCTCGTGCTTTTCATCCAGATCCTCAGTTCTCCTTCTCTCCATAATTTATAATAAACAGGTTCATAATATTTCGAATTGTATTACCTATGTATAGTATAACTTATTTCGAATTTAATTGTTTATAATAAACAATTACAACAACCCCTTCTTTTATTGAAGAACGAGTTCACGGATGGTAGAATCTTTATAGTAGCTGTAGTAGAGAATTCTACCATTCGTAAGCAAAGCGGATGGTATTACCACCATTTGTTAAAACTCGTTTATGACATTTATTTTTCTTTGTTTTAGTTGATGTAGAAACTGTGGAGAAGCAGTACAAAGTGCTAGAACTTTTGCAAAATCTCGACCAGACTATTATTTCTTCTCAATACTACACTGTGGGCAAAGACTTCGACATTAAGGCCAACATTGGCAAATATGAAGTAAGTACTAATGCTATGAATCGAACACAACGTACGCCATAGATATAATTACTTCATATATTTTTGTTATTTTAGTGTTAATTTTGTATTGTTTATCATAAAGGTAGACTGGCAGATAATGCTTTTTACGCAATAAGCCCGCCTTTTGTCTGTGTGTTTTATATCTTAATGCTTCTTATCTTATTATCTTAGTGCTTCGGGGAAAAATGCCTAGCACTATAGGAAGGTGTAAATTAAATATTAGAACAGTAATATCTGTACATGACAGATATTACAAATAATATCAACATACTCCAAATTTATTCAAAAAAATGTTTATTTCAGAAGCCTGAGGTCGTCGAAAAATTCTTAACAATTGAGAAGGATTTGCTGCGAAAATTCGAAGTATTTAGCATCTTTAACGATGAACTCAGGGAACAAGTCAAAGCTTTGTACGATATTTTCTACTATGCCAAAGACTTTGAAACCTTCTACAAGACAGCTGCCTATGTGCGTGTCCACTACAACCAAGGACTGTTCGCTTACACTTTCTACGTGGCTGTCATCCAACGCGTTGATTGCAATGGCTTGGTTCTTCCACCTTTCTATGAAATCGCACCAACGTTCTTCGTGAACCTAGAAACCTTTAACAAGATGTACTATGGAAAGATGCGTGGCGAAACATTCGAAGAGTACCCTGAATACGGTATCACTAAGGAAGGCGATTACCATTTCTACTACCAGAACTACTCTAACTACTACACCTATGGCGATGAATACAAACTTGCTTACCTTACTGAAGACATCGGCTGGAACACTTTCTACACTTACTTCCACGTCATGATGCCATTCTGGCAGAATGGTGACAAAGTTGCTCTTGGTGCGTTCAAGGAACGCCGTGGTGAGATTTACTACCACTTCTACCAACAGCTATTGGCCCGCTACTACCTGGAGAGACTTTCAAACGGTATGGGTGAGATCCCTACATTCTCATGGTACAAACCCTTCCAGTACGGATTCCGTCCTCAGCTGTCCACTAGGAGCAAACCATTCATTCAAAGAACTGACAACTATGTTATGCAGACCAAACACAACCTTGACGATCTGCGTTTTGTCCGCAACTACGAAGATATGTTCCTGACCTTCCTCGAGCAAGGCCAATTTACTGCTGTAAGTAGACTTGTCAAAAATAGTTGTACTTTCTACATATGATATCTTATTTTCATATTGTTACAGCTGATAAGTTTCTTGCGCCCGTTCTTCTTGTCAGCTAAAAAAGTCTGGAACGGGTGGTAGGAAAATATAGACGATTCAAAAGTACTTAATAATTAAGTTTATTTGAATAAAGCTTATTTCACTTTCACTTTCATATTTGATAGTAACAGCATCTATTACTTTCGTTAACAGTTCGGCAAACAAGTTGATTTCTCCAACGAAAAATCTATCAACTTTGTGGGCAACTTCTGGCAAGCTAACCCTGACCTGTACGAGAAGCTTTCTCCTCGTCGTAACTACTTCAACTCTTACGAGAGGGCTGCTCGTCGTATCCTCAGTGCTGCCCCACCTAGCTACGGGTAAGTGAAATAATCAGCTAATAATTATTTAATGATTCATAAATTACTTCCAAACAACATAAAGATAAAAACTAGTTTAAGTAAAAACTCGAAGTGAAGTTGCGAACTGCTATGTATACTTCGCATAATTTGAAAATAAAATACCAGCAAAAATACTTAAAAATTAACTACAAAAAACTGGTTTTATATATTTTTTTATTAATTTCAGCACCAAGTTCCTGCCTACCGCTTTGGACTTCTACCAAACCTCTCTTCGCGACCCTGCTTTCTACCAACTTTACAATAAGATCTGGCGCTTTATGGCTCAGTACAAGCAGTATCTGCCATCTTACACTCAGGAAGATCTTCACTACGTCGGTGTTAAGGTTAGCAAAGTAGAGGTGACGAAACTGGAAACATTCTTCGACTTCCATCTTTTCAACGTCTCTAATGGTATCGTCTATACCAGCCAAGAATTGTCCACGGGTACCGCAAAACAATATGCCGTCATGCAGCCTCGTCTTAACCACGACTCTTTCAAAGTGAAGATCTCAGTTAAATCCGAAGTTGAGGAACAAGCAACTTTCAAGGTCTTCATTGGTCCTAAGTACGACAGCTATGGTAACGAAATCAAATTCGAGCACAATTGGATGAACTTCGTGGAACTTGACTGGTTCTCGCAGAAACTCACCAAGGGCGAGAGTATGATTGAGCGCAGCTCTGACGACTTCTTCTACTACAAGGAAGACTCTCTGTCGATTGGTGAAATCTACAAGCTTTTGGGTGAAAAGAAACTGCCTCATGACATGATCAACAACTACAGCGACTTACCCAAGCGGCTGATGCTCCCAAGAGGTACCAAGACTGGATTCCCTCTCCAAATTTTCGTGGCTATTTACAAGAGCCAAGGACTGCCAAAGGAACTGCAAAACGAAAACACATTCTTCTTGGATGAGAGGCCTTTGGGCTACCCGCTCGACCGCCCAGTGACCGAGTACTTCTTCCAGCCCAACATGGGTATGCAGGATGTTGTCATCTACCACAAGGGTAGCGAATACCCAACCTCTTTCAAAGCTGTTGAGCACAGCAATGAGAGTACAAAACACTAAGTTTAATTCTTAAGCATTACAGAAACCTGAACAACTAATAAATATATTTAACTAACTGGCTTGTTTTCCTATTATTCTTCGTTGTACTTTTCCATTTGACTTTGAGTGTCTAAATCAAAATATAAATTAGCAAAAACTTAGCGACTTATGTAAATTAATCCAGAGGAAGAAAACAACAACTTATTTTTTTGATATTGCTATGCTTAAAATTACTTGTTAGGCTGTTAGGGTAGGTAACAGGAACAAAAAGAAGAAATATACTTCTAATTAATTATTATTTCTATTCAGGAACATACTCGATCTTAACTTTATGTTAAGTTAAACATACAATATTTTTAGAAGCTTTTAAAATATTTTACATTTAATACAAATTTAATGAATAATAACCTGTCTGATCTTGGAAGCTTCTATTGTTGTTATGAAAAATTGTAACATTGATAAATCTGTAATTTGGAGCAGATTCATTGAAATAAGCAACTTTTCTGTGCAATGGGAATCCCAATGGCCTATTGTCAATTTCACGAATAATTTCATTGTACAAACTGGAGCCTATTGCTCTCTCTTCCTCATCGTCAAGAATCATTATGAATAGTGTTAGGTTCAAACCATTTTCGTTTCCTTTAGGTATTAATAAGTTTTTCGGAAATTTAAATATGTCAAAGTTTTGTAAAATACTGAAATCAATTGAGGAATTTCCTTCACGATCTGAGTATAAAGACGGTGTGTCGGCAGTCCAAATCACGGTATTAATTCCCTCGTTTAATTTATATTGGTAACAATCAAGTTTGAAAAATTTAAAATACATCTCATTACAATTATTAATATTACATTGAGGACCTAAGAACAGCCTTATTGTAATATATTTTTGTGTCTTAGCCGTTATTGCAAAATTAACCGTAAATTGTTCGTGACTTAGTCTTCTTTGTCTTGCAAAAATAAAAGGTGGTGATAGTTCTTCATATGAAGAATTGTCACCTTCTAGAGATTTATACAAATTAATAAAAAAATATTGGAAACTCGTTGTTATTCTAGAAATATTCACTTCTGAGATCACGTATTCATCAGATTCATACATGGCAATATCATATGGATCAGTATGGGATATGTATTCCGAGAAATAATCTAGGCATGTTTTTATTAAGAACCAGTAAACAGGTTCTCTTAATGTTGTTTGAGGATGGTTCAATACTGACGGTGAAGGGTTGTACCTGTAAAAAGAAAATAAAACGGACTAGGAATTGTATTTTAAAATAATAAATTCTTTTGGAATACCAGGATAAATAACCAACAATTAAATTAGATTTATGAAGGGTCTATTATTATAAATTTACCCTAACTATTTAACTAAGTTATCCTAAGCAGACTGAAAAACAAATTCAATGACAATGGACTGGATGCGCGTGGCGGCAGACTCTGTTGTTAGTGGAGAAGCAGAGAGCAGGCCTATGTCAGCAGGGCAGCAATAGATAGATAGAATGAAGGGTCATAATAGTTATTTATGCAACTGTAGTATAATGAGGGGTATTTAAACAGGAATGTGTGATAATAGTATCACAATATGAGTGCTTTAATACCTAATTATGTACAGTTGCATACAAAACTTTACCTACACCCATGATATGAATCCATAGGGTTGTTGAAACAGTCGCTTTTAGCCAACATTAAAACAACCAGTGTCATGGTAGCCGTGATATCCAAGCGAGCGGCTGGTTGCGCCCACCGCGCGCGTCTCCGTCATAAGATCATCCAAACGAGTGCTTTAATGTTGTACTGAATTTCAAAATGTAACTCCTTCGGACGTGGGCGCGGGGAGCGCGACATGCTCTCGTTCGTTGCTCGTTCGCATATTGTGGTTACTATGGCACTGGTGCTTTTAATGTTGAATATAAGATAACTGCTTCAGAACCATTTATAAGTATATGATTTAACCCATCAAGTCCCGGAAATTGAGACATAATATAATATTTCCTATTGTTGTCAGAACGCCGGCGTCCGCGCGGGCGTTAATTGAATGAATGCATGGGTATAGTAGATAAAATATTATACTTCAATTATATTACTTGTTGTTAGGGTATCCATTAAATCCATAGCCAAATAATGATCTAATGATTTTTGTGGCTTTGATTCCATCAAAGTTGGCACGTATTAGTTTGGTCAGCAAATCTATGTAATTTTCGTCAGTAATTTTTATGTATGTTCCATTTTCCTATAAACAAAAAAAGAAAAAAAATAATTGTGATTGAAAATAATAACACAATGAAGTATAGACAGCGATCGTTGATATTCTGATACAATAATGTGCCTATTACAAAAAGTTTTTTCTTTGACTTACCATTACAACCATACCTCTGTGAATGCATTCTTTTATGGCTGTATCTATGGTTTTTAAATAAGCCAGATCCCCTTTTATATATTGTCCTATAAGTGAAGATCTTGTTGGAAACGGAAGTCCATTTCCATAGTATAAGTAGGGATTAAACTCGAGCTCACACATAGTATCAAAAGACTTCAGTTTTGAGCCTAAATGTTCTTTTTCTAGTAGATAGCGAGCATATAGTTGCTGATGAGCAAAATGATAATGCTCGGCGTGTCGAGGATTTAATTCACTCAATTCTTCGTTGCTCATCCAAAAAGGATGCAAAAGATGTAGTCCATAGTAATAGCTATTCAGTCCTACATCTTCTGTAAAATATTTGATTTCTCTATCACATGCATTGAACGGGCCGTTCCATTGCGAGTAGTTGCTGTTAATTCCAATAAAATTATTTTCCATTCTAAATATTTGGTATATCTTCATAACATCATCGCTGATTTTTTCTATATTCTTTTTGACATAAAAGGCTTTTAATATAGTTTCACCATTTACAAAGTAATTTGGTTTAGCAATAAAGGGTGGTAAAAAATTGTCTTCTATATTATCTACGCTAAACAATGCAACTAGACGTGTTGCATAATCTAACATATCGCTATTGATGTTATTTTCGGCCCAAACTGATAGTTTGTCAAACTTTGTCTTATCGTTGTGCCGGAGGTCCAATAGTATTCTGAACAATGCAATGGTAGCATTTCTCATAGCATCATCGTAAATGTTAAAAGTTTGTCCTTTTTTAGTAAAACTTTCCTTAAAGAGTGTTGTAAAAGCTTTGTGGTGTTTCTCATTCTGAAATATTTGTTTGTTTAAGTTGTTGTATTGAGCTTACTCAATACAACAGCTTGCAACAAATTGTTTATACTAATTACGAACTAAGTATTTATAGTTCTTAATTTGGATATACAATTTGCTGCTCAATAGATTAATTACACAATCACATTTAAATGACAACAATAAATCACAAAATCAACTAGATATGAAAATTGTAAAAACAACTATAAAATTCATTAAAACAACTTAGAAAAAATGTGGACTCTCAATTTTTTACGGCTGAATACTCAAACTTTAAGGACGCTGTCAGTTTCATAGAGTTCCTGTCAAATCTGTCAACTTTTTTGAATTTAAGTAGGCCTTAAGCTTCGTTTTGAGTATTTGGCCGTTAATTCTGTTGATCCACTTTGTTTATTTAAGCGAAAATAATTACCTCATCAAGTAAATCGATATCTTTGTTATCGTCTACTATTTTTTGACCTCCGTAGTTCAAATGGAGTTCTGTAAAAAGAAGGTAGGTATTTAGATATAATTAAGAGACAACAACTTTTGTATAATTTTGTGTGCTGAAAGTGAAATGTTGGTTGCCCACATAGAATTGACCTCGATAAGTTATTTGCTTCTCAATTATCTTCTAATGTTACCCTTACTGTATCGAAAAAAGTCTGTTTATGTTTTAAACATTGTTCTATTCACCTCTCAAGCTTACGCGCTCACTAGACATAAAATAAAACACTTTTAGTGGATACTAGCGCGGTTTTATTAAACGTCAGGAAAATAAAAAAATAAACCAAATACCAACTAATTATTAAAGTACTTTCAATAAATCCGGTAAAAAGTGATTTATTTCTTGTTCTATTCAAATAAAAATCGTATAAGCACAATGTTATGTTTATTTAAGGTGCCCTATAATTAGTGCCAAATAGTTTCAGATCTGAACATAAGTATTATGAATATGGATCACGTTTATAAAATATTTCAAAAATAGACACTTCAGATTAGAATTGAATTTTTGAAACAAAAAAAATGCCATTATTTTTGTAAAATAAGTTCAACCTGTACATGACACTCACACAAAAAAAATACTTGACTTTTCATATAAAACTCGATGAGCTGTTCGGGACATTTGTATGGAGAGTCGTATTTTTTGGTCGGTTTTCGGAAAAGTCGGTGAACAAATGTTGTTGTTTATGATGTTAGTAATATACTCCCACGAGGTTGTTGGTGTTTTACAAATAACCCTGTATACTGACACCTATGCAATAAGAAAGTTTATACTTATAAATTACGTACATACCTTCTTCTTGAACTTTTTGAAATTCATTAGTTGATATCGATGCCACAACACCGAAGAATAACAAAGTAATCCACATTGTATTAATAGTTGTATTAATTTTTTTCTGAATAATTATGGCACTTAAAATTGTTTCACCGAGTTGCTGTCAACTAACCTCTTCTTCAACGTTCCTTAAATTAGTGGATGACTTAAGCCTAGATCTTTGCAACCAATTGGAACGGTCATCACAAAACAGCAGTAATTATGTATAATCGCAAAGAACAGGAGCTTGAATAAATTGCTTATTTTTGTCCTCAACAATCACTTGTTGACTTGATAAAACAGCTTGTTACTGAAAGCACTACTGAGATGTTTTGATGATATTAATAAATTTGGTTGGTGGTAGGGCTTATTTGAAGTCCGCCTGGCTAGCTACCACCCTCTTACCTAAGTCTGACGCCATAACAACAATTTAAAAAAAATGCTGTTTTCCGGCAGTTAGAGGTAAGATAGCCAGTTCCTCAGTGATGAGGATTCCGGGTGTAGTGCGCTTCCATCTTGGGCCTTATCGTCACTTAACATCAGGTGAGGTGAAGGCCAAGCAACTATCCTGTTGTGCATTAATTTTGTTGTTTCATTCATTTTGTTAAAAGACTACTCGTACTTCCATTTTTGTCTTAGCAGTATTATTATTTAAAAACTAAAAATAAATATCATACCGAAAGTTAAGATAGGTACAGAAGAATTAAATATAGAATTTAGTTTAAAACTTTTGAAAGTAACTGTACAATCTCAGGAAACAAAACGCAATTGGACAATTTTCCAATTGCAAGTCTTGTGGGGCAACTAATTTATGTACTTGCCGATGACGTGTTAGGAATATGCACCAACAAAACAGAAGCAAGGTGGCTTAATTCAATCTTCTCTTATCAAGCATTGTAGTTTCCGTTAGAATAATTAAACTGAACTCTTGTATTTTTTTTTTTACATCTGGAATACTTTGACAAAACTAAAGTCTTTGGACTTTAGCTTTAACAAAATTGTACTTACTGCAAATTGTTGAAAGCCAAATTGACAAACACTCACGATTTTTAAATTTTAACTTAAAAAACATTCATTATTAATTATTATATTCATATATACCTTTATATTAATTTTATAGTAAGTACTTAGGATTATTTATGTATGTATTGCTATGTATGTTTATATATAGTTATTGAAGCTAGATCTTTATTTATGATCAACGTATTTTTTTAACATAGTTGTCCATTTTTTGCCGCCACGATTTCTTTTTTTAACACCCTTTCCAGTCGACTGTTAGGGAATGCCTTAAGGCATTAAGTCCGCCAACTGTATTTTCTTATGCAATAACGTTTAAATAAATAAAAATAAATATTTCGGGGAATGTGACCGATTCATGAAAGGATCGCTCTATCGAATCGGACTTCGTAATGAAGCCTATTTTATGGTAAGGCCATGATACAAACAGAAAATAATAATAGAGCAACTTTAAACGACAATCACAACATTCACACTAAGCATTTTAGTTAGTAAAAGCAGGAATTAAATGTGAGAAATAAAATTACAAAATATTATATTCATTAATTTTTAATAGAAAAAAACGAAAATAAAATGAATAGCTATTTAATCTAAAATGTGACGAATGGACTTTCCGTGACTATATTGTAAAAAATAGTGTTGAAAGCATAGAACATAGAAAAGTTTACTGTAGACCGAAAGTGTTTGTGATCGATTTAAATATTATCAATATAAATATGACGAAAAATAGCCAGAATTATCTGTAGAGTTTTTGATATGAAACACTGTAATGTTAAGAAATCTATAATTAGCAGCATTGTCCTTTACCCTCGTGACATCCACTTGTTTATGGAATGGAAAGCCCAATGGTTTATTACCTATTTCATTAGTAACTTGCATGTATAGAGTGGAAAATTTAGAGTCACTGTAATTTTCTTCTTGATCAAGAATCATAATAAACATTGTCAAATTGAGTCCATCTTCACGGCCTTTAGGTATTACCAAATTTTTTGGAAATTTGAATATGTCATAATTTTCTTCAGCATCATCGAAAGCTTTTGATTTGTTGAAACTGTGATCGGATGAATATCTCGAAGACATGTCTGGAGACCAAGTTAAATTATTAGACCCTTCAACTAGTTTATGGCGATAACAATCAAGTTGAAAGAATCTAGAATGCATTTCCCAACAATCAGTAACGGAACATAAAGGGCCCAAAAATAATTTTATAATAACATATTTTGCCGTCTTGGAGTCAACAGAAAATTTCACAACAAAAGGTTTGTGGCTAAGTCTTTTTTGTCTTGCAAAAACATCAACTATTGGATTAGAATTGTGTACTGATCTGCCGTCTGTTAAAGAATTTTCTAAATTTATTAAATAATATTCATAAGTGGTCGAAATCCTTGTTACTTCTATACTTCTGATTGTAAAGTCGTCTGTTTCATATTTTGAAATATCATAATGTTCTGTGTTATTTGTGTATAACATTAAATAATCGACTACTCTTTTGATCAAATACCAATACACAGGGTCTCGCAATGAAGTTTGAGGATGATGCATAACTGAGGGTGCTGGATTGTACCTGAAATTAAAATATTTTAGCATTAAAATATTAACCAAATAAAAATTATATTAAAATTTAATAGTTGAATCCCATAAGAGTATCAACAGAACCATCTTATGTTAAACTGCAAGTAGCATCATTAAAGTTACTGATTTGTATTGTTCTTGCAATAAAAGAAATGTTATTTGATATAAGAAAATACTTTAGTGACCACTATCATGAAGTAAGTTATTTAAATATACATATATGAAAGGTGATTGACTAATATTATATGAAATTGTTGCCCGGTGATTTTTTGAACTTTTTTTAAATTGCCACTGTAATGAAAGATGAATGATGAAGTCGCAGCAGGTAAAAGCTTAAAAGCATAAAATCAAAAACTTAACTTATATTATTTTGACTTAATAGATTTCTAGAAAAGTTCTTTTAAACTGCATTTTATATAAAACGGAGGTCAACTTTTATTCAAAATGGGGCGGATTACCTAAAATCAAAAACTTAACTTATATTATTTTGACTTAATAGATTTCTAGAAAAGTTCTTTTAAACTGCATTTTATATAAAACGGAGGTCAACTTTTATTCAAAATGGGGCGGATTACCTTTGAAGAGAAGAAGTAACTTTGACGAGAACATAACAAAGCAGAAGTAATGTGATTAGTGCCATAGTGCAAGTGAGAAAATGAAGGGACTAGCCCAGTTCCCATGAGTGGCATAGCTTGATTATTATTTATAATACTTCTTATTCTCTAAGATAAAATATTTTGTCTACTTGCATGTCGACAGGGTAACCATTTGTAGCATAGCCAAATACGGAACGAATAACTTTTGCAACTTTTGGGCTGTCTACTTGAGACCGAAGAAATTTCGCCAGTAAATCCATGTAGTTGTCTTCTGTCATGGTTATTAATGTTCCATTTTCCTGTAAATAATAAAATATTTCAAAAAGTCCTAGTATTAAAAGTTCGTTTTGGAATTCTTGACAACTATCAGTAGTTAGGTACTTACCACTTGCACTATTCCTCTTTGTATACATTCAGTTATAGCAATATCTATAGTTTGTAAATAAGTAACATCTTTACGTATATTTCTTCCAAGTATCGAAGTCCTTGTTGGAAATGTAAGTCCATTTTCATAATACAAATAAGGTAAAAAATCTGGTGTGACCTTTGACTCGAATGATCTTGCATCTGGATCTATGTGCTCTTTTTCTAGTAAATATCTAGCGTATAATTGTTGATGTGCAAAATAATAATGTGATGCATGCTTATGGTTTACTTCACTCAGTTCATCATCAGTCATCCAGAATGGATGGAGAAGGTGTAATCCGTAATAGTAACTGTTCAACGCTACGTCTTCACCAAAATATTTTAACTGTGCGACGCATGCTTGTAATGGAATATTGCATGAAGAATAATTAGCATTAATAACCACCGTATTGTCATTGTCATCCAGAATTTGGTACAACTTTTTGGCATCCTCTTTAATGTTGTCTTTGTTTACTCTGTAGTAAAACGCTTTCATGATGGTGTCTCCACTGACAAAGTAATTTGGTTTATTAATAAAGGGAGGTAAGAATTTTTCCACTGATTCCGGGCTATTGAACAAAGAAGCAAGGCGTAAGGCATAATCTAGTATATCACTGTTAATGTTATACTTTGACCATTTTTTTACTTTATCGTAATTAGTTTTATCGGTTTGCTGAGTATCTTTCAACAGTCTATATAAGGCTATAGTAGCATTTCTCATATCATCATCATAAATGTTAAATATCAAGCCTTTCTTTGTTACACCTTTTTCTACGTAATTATTAAAAGCTGTGTATAAATCGTTGTCCTGAAATAAGTAATAATATTTTATTAATATTCCATTCTACTGAAATCTGTATGAAATATTTAAGTCTATAACAAGTACACTGAACATTAGATTTAAATAACTGAATATAATTTTAAATGACAATCTAAGCCAAATTAATACCTTAGGAAAAAAATGGGAAAAATGGTCTACACTGCCGTCAACACCAGTTAAGAAACCAGGTATAATTTGTTTGAACGAGTCTACATCTTTAAACGTGAATTCTGTAAAAAAAGCACAAAACAATGTTATTAAGCACTACTAATATTCTAGCAAAAGATAAATATTTTTGGATGATAATATCACACCTCCTTGATGCCCCAGGCCACCGAATTCATTTGCCAGTACTGACAAAACAGCTCCGAAGAGAATAAAACAAATCCACATCTTATTCAAACGCTAACAATTTTACTTCTACTTCATGTGGTGGTCCTTCTTAGAGCACTGTATCATCATTCTGTTTTCATAACGTGAATCATAATATCTTCCCTCGACCAATACGGAACGTCGCAGAAATGTGATCGCTAAGTTAGTACAATTGCGTGCAACAATTTTCTTGTTGCATTTCATTTATAAGTATAATGTGGTTGAAAATGTTTAAATTTACATGGTATTCTATACAATACCAAGGCGTTGAATACATTGATTAGAAGTGATACACGATGAAGAAAATATTATTATGTTAAGAATAATTAGACTCTAGACAATGAATACTTTGCCGGTAACATATTAAAGAAACATTCCTGGTACAAACAAGTGACTGTTATGTGACTGAGAGCAATAGAGGTAATTATCAGCGTATAAATTCCAAAAGAAAAACATCTGGCTCATTTTACAGTTCCATGAGCATAAGCTAAAATATAAGTCATTACACATTTTTTGGTTGACACACTAGCCCACCCGTCTTGTCTTGGAATGCAGGCGTATACCTCTGCCGTCATTATTAATTATTTCCATTATTTTTTTTGCTTTATACGAGTATTCTGATCTGAGTGATTTCAGTATCATAATTGGTGTAACAAATCAATATTTTAAACTTAATTCCAGTCTGAAAATTTTGTGCTTGTGCTCTAATTACCTACGTACCTAATGATTTTTTGCTGAGACATTACTTTTGTTAAGCTTTTGTTTGTAATTGTACCTTATATTCTTAGGAAGCAAATGGAATTGACCAATTTTCCAATTGAGTGTATCTCGTTCTAATTTTAGTTGTTCTGCGAAAATACTTTGTAAGTCTGCGCTTTTATGGTAAGACAGCTTTGAAGCATCAAGAATTTATCCTAAACAAGCCTTATTAAAAATATTTAAAAAAAATAAGCGCTTAGTGATATCTAGTCAAAATTTTGATAACTACTAGATATGATATGGTACTATTGACATCTATGCTTTTGAAAGCTTTTGACTCTCATTTAATTACAGACGGACGGACACCGTACAGGTGAAACTAAATTAAAGCTTGTTATAGATAACACTTCACGAACTAAAACAGCACGGAAATATGGCACCAACTGACAAAATAAAAAGCGATCCAAAATTTTGAAATTTGAATCCCACATTTTAATCGTGGAACACCCATGTATACCAGGGGTTCAGAAAGTTAATCGTGGAACACCCAGGTGTACCATACCATGGGTCAGAAAATAATATTTTTATCTTCGCACTGATTAATTCTGTGTTATGGATACAAATAACTATTCTTTCTAAATTCAACTTTAAATAGTAAGAAACAAAAAGTAGTGCTATTTTTATTTAACCTTAAGAAAGGAGTTATGACGTAATTGAATTTAATTCAATTCATTTAAGTTCAATTCTAATAATCTAAAATAGTTATTGCATATAGAAAAAGCATTGATAGAACTGTGCAATAATTAGCGCTGTTCAGTATAATTATTTCATATTATTTTAAATAATAACTTATATAAACAATTATGTCATCGTTCACCTTTTCTTTATCAAATGTTTTTAAAAAAATAATAATATATGTTTTCGCGTTCTTATAGATTTATTTCCTTTTATATTATTGAAGTAGCTACTATATACAGACATACTTACAATACTTAATTTAACGAAAGAAGAATGGGGTTAATATTGATCTCATAACCAATAATAAAACAATAAACACATTTATCGATTATTATTTTAAGCGTTGGATTATGTGTTATTACTCTCATAAAGTTTTATGAGTTTTAAAAACCTATATTGTAGGTCTACAATATAGGTTTTTAAAACTGTCGTAAACTGATTTTCTACTTGAAAAGATATTTATTATAGTATAACATTATGTCTTTTTACAAACAAAACAATAATAATGTAGAGCATTAGTAACATAAAGATTAGTAAATGTTTGGTGAAAAATATCCAGTGCTATCAGGTGAGGATTTTATATGGAAAATCGAAATATTATAAAATTTGTAGTTAGGAGCGTTGTCATTCAAAGTTTCCTTATCAGCTTGTCGATGGAATGGGAATCCTAATGGCTTACTACCCATATTTCCAGTAAGTTTTTTATACGCATTGGAATCGGACGAATCATTCTCAATTACATCATCATCAAGCATAATGAACAGAGTCAAATTAAGCCCATCTTCCCGACCTTTGGGAATAACTAAATTTAGAGGAAATTTGAATATGTCATAGTTTTCTTCATTGCCATCGTAAGCTACAGATTTATTGAAACTTTGATCAGAATAAAAATTTGATGATGCATCTGGATTCCAACTGATGCTGTTTAAGCCATCATATAACATATGGCGATAGTAATCCAACTGGAAGAATTTAAAATGTGAGTCCCAACAATTACTGATAGAACATGGAGGTCCTAAGAAAAGTCTTATTGAAACTTCTCTTTGCACTTTCGATTCTACTGTAAAATTTAATGTAAAATGTTCATGACCCAATCTCCTTTGTCTTGCAAACGCGTATGGCATCGACATTGTAACATGTGACGTTTTATCACCCTCCAAAGATTTATATAAATTGATCAAGTAATATTGGAAAATAGTGGCCACTTTTGAAATTCCTATGGAAGTGATAATGAAATCATTTGTTTCATATTTTGAAAAATCATATGGATCAGTGTTATTCGTATACAGTAAGAAATATTCGAGGTCTCTCTTTATCAAATACCAATAGACCGGTTCCCTAAGTGAAGTCTGAGGATGATATAAAATTGAAGGTGCTGGATTGTATCTGAAAAAGAAAAAAGTATTAAAAAAAATGCAATTTTTTTTAATGCCTACTTATTTACCTTCGTGCTAGAATAGCGTTACATAGTGTAAAGGTACACTTTACTTCGAACTGCGAAAACTGCCCTTATTGCTATGATGAAAAAGAAGAGGTCCATAAATCTATACTTGCTTATCAATAGGGTAGCCGGAAGTTCCATATCCAAATATAGAACGAGTAACTTTTGCTGTTTTTACGCTATCCATTTGTGATCGAACAAGTTTTGCCAAAAGATTCATATAATTGTCTTCAGTCAGCTTCATCCTTGTACCGTTTTCCTGTAAATTATTACATACTTTATAATCATAATTATAATCCTGTCAAATTTCACTATTCACTTAATGTAATGACATTTGATGATTGATATATTAATTTCGATTCTATTAATTTGAGCAAATTCATAATCAATACCTATTCTTAAAATTAACCTACCATTTCTATGATTCCTCTGTGAATGCTTTCTTTAATTGCTAAATCCTTTGTTTTGATGTGGTCATAGTCATCTTGCATGTCATCGCCAAGAATTGCTGACCTCGTAGGGAAGGGCAGACCATTTTCATAATATAAATACGGATTATATTCCGGTTCACAATTAACTTCTAATGTTATGGCATCTAGTTCTAAATGTTCTTTTTCTAAAAGATAGCGTGCATATAATTGTTGATGTGCAAAATAATAATGCTCGGCGTGGAGTGAGTTAAAATCGTTTAATTCTTCGTCTGTCATCCAAAATGGATGAAGCAGGTGCAATCCATAATAATAACTGTTAAGAGCTATGTCTTCAGTGAAATATCTTATTTGCTTGTCACACGAATCTATAGGCATATTCCATCCAGTATAATTGGTATTTACAGCAATACTTCTTTCATCTAAATTAAAAATTTGGTAAATATCTAAAACACTTTCACTTATTTTACCAACATTTTCACTAACGTAAAAGGCTTTCAAAATAGTTTCGCCCCCAACAAAGTAGTTAGGTTTAATTAAAAAAGGAGGTAAAAATTTGTCATTGTGTTTATAAGTGTCATATAACGATGCAAGACGCCAAGCATAATCTAATATATCACTATTGACATTATATTTAGCCCATTTCATAAGGTTGTCGAAATTAGTTTTATCAGTATTTCTGCTGTCTCTCATAAGTCTGAAAAGAGCAACTGCGGCGTTTCTCATATCATCGTCGTAGACATTGAAGGTTAAACCTTTCATTGTAACACCTTTTTCTACATATTTGTAGAAGGTTGTGTAGTATTCATTATCCTGCAAGAATATATTTATTTTAATTATCATCTCATTCCATCTGCAAGCTCAAAGTTTTTATATTTAAATCATTTCCAAATCATTGCTAAGTTTGGTGACGTTCTGTATCATCATAAAACTTAGCAGCTTGGAAATTGCTAGGCAAATAAGGTATTACTGGCTGCTTGATAACTTACCTTGGGAAATAAATAAGACAACTGAAACGCCTTGTTGCCATTTATTCCAAGCGATGAGTAACCAGAAGGAATTACATTTTTGAGAGAAGATTCTTGCATACGTGAAAATTCTGTAAAATGTAACAACACAAATTAATTCACTTTTGAGGATTTAGATAATTAATATATCTACTTTAGACTTCTAAATTCTAAAATGTATATTTTACGTTGTTATAGAATATGAAACGTTTATAAGATTACACACAATTTAGTACCTAACAAGAAAGATGTAAATATTTAAAGAATTCAAATAGCTGTTGATGAATAAGATTGTACATTTTTATTCATCAGTCATTAGCACACCAGCAGAGCTGTTAATCTTTTCTTTATTCAATTTGAATAAAGAGACATTTTCTGAGTGAATTACTAAAAAATATTAAAAGCTTTTGTAAAAGGATGACGTACCTCCATCGTGTATTATGCTCGCGGAGGCTGTCAACACAGCTTCAAAAAGCATCAAACAAATCCACATTTTGCTTCAAACGGTCAATTCTGAATAACTTTACTACTACTTGTCGCAGACTACCAGTGTTCTTATGACGAGGTAGAAACGTGTGCTAAGTGTCTTCGTAAAATGGAAGCTTCAACGCAAACGAGACTAATTTTGTATAATCGCAGACAACGGTCGTGTTGATGTTTTCTTTTTCAAATATTCGCCTATATAGTATTATTAGTTTGGTTTCAGACGAGTGCCCATTGTAGAACTGACTGTCAGAGCAACTTTTCAGGTGATATTATTTTTTTGAAAAATTAATGCATTCATTCAAAGGTATAAATACTGAGTAACTAGCGGCCGGCCGCCCCCGACTTCATCTGCGTGGAAAGGTTTTTGCTATGCCCCGGGAACAATCCTTTTTTTTTGAAAAGAAAGGTGCCCTATGTTCTTCTTCTTCTTCACTGTACCCCTGACAACGTGTATGCAAAATTTCATGATGATCGGTTCGGTTCAGTAGTTAAGACGTGAAGGCGTAACATACATACGGACTTTCGTAATTTTAGTATTAGTAAGGATTGACAACTTCAACAAAAGTCACATAACTCAAATAAATTATTCACAATATGACAGACACACATCGCATAGTAATCTACATCTTCTGTAGCCGCCAAAAACACGAAAACATTATTTTGTGTGGTGATCTTTATTTATAAACAAATGGTACTGTTTAGTACTTTTTCATACAGATGTACATAAGAACCAAATCAAATTGAACAATTTTCCAATTGCGACTCTTGGAAGACGGTTTAATATTGGTTGAGATGTGTTACTGTACGCAAAAATAAGGTGAGGTAATTCTGTTCAGTGCGCTCACTGTCTCCAGATTGGACTTTCCCCCCATTATGGGGTAAATTTTAATTATTGGGGGAAAAAGAAGATCTTATCTTCATACAAAACGCATCATTTGGGAAATCAATAAATCGCGTTTGGGGATTTTTTTAACCTTCTCTTAATACAAAGTGCATCATTGTAGGGAAAAATAAAATGAGATCTGGGGAAAATTTGAAATTCATATCAGAGGGCTTTAGCTACAACTATAATGAAACAATTTATGTGATTTTAATTAATTGAAAAAAACTAATTTAATAATGAACTTTATAAATAATTTGGAATCGAAAAAAGCTTTAAAAAATTACACCTCCTTCAAATTAAGCCTACCACATACAGTCAGAATCCCGAGTCAATCCTGATACGGAATACTGATAATGTATATGAAAATTTCGTACGGAAAAATCCCGCTTGTGAGTGTTAAGGTCCATAGATTTATATGGATCAGCTGCGATCGGAATGATTTCGTCTATTCACTCTAAAAAAAATCTATTGTAGTCGGGTGAGACCAGAGGAAATCTTTATTTTTTTAATTTTCGTTTTCTCAATACTGTCTTTTTTGGAGCTTTTAAAAAAAAAATGGCGTTACGGTACCTTGCTAATTGAAAGTAATCCTTTAAAAATATGAACGTAATTTGTATATTTTTATACAATTATAAAAAAACTATTATTTCAGACATCAGGAATGTAGTGGCTCAAATCCTAATTTGTATATGTGATCGTCTAGTTATAATGTTTTTCTATGTATTTGGTGGTCTTGGTGAAAGTCGATGTTACTGGCATCTAAGTGATCTGCGAATCGTGTTTATGTTTGTGCTATTTAGTAGCTGCGTGTGAATGGAACGGAGGCTCATCGAGATAAATCCATCATTCCGCAGGCCTATGGTTTTATATAACATTGCGAAGCTTGTTAATATTAAAATGCAAATTGTTTTAATCTGATCGCGACTTTCGCCTCTCCTCTACACTAATTACCTAAGCTATAACCAAAAGATGTCTGCTCATGATGTGGATTACACTCTGGTCGTTTAATAGCGCCTACAAAACCTTCTAGGAAAAACCCTTCTGGGGTTTATTATTTGGGGAACGCCAGCCATCTTTGTTACGCTGCGGAGCGTTTGTCAGACATCTCCAGGATGTGGACATTTATTTACTTTACTTTATAAGGTGTTCGCTAGACACCTTTCCCCATAAAACCATGGTAACCTTTATTTATTCATATTTGTATTAATTGAGAAAGTTCGATTTGGCCAAATCGGGCGATGGCTGAACGCTATGAAAGTGCAAATGTGACGACGACCCAGAAATGCTTCTACCCGTTCACTGGATCCACACGCAGATAGCCTTTAGGCTCAATAAGGCTGAGCTCGCGAGTACCGGCCATAGCATCCCGTTCAGTCAAGTCTAAGAGAATAATCTCTTATAGTCAAGAGCCCTCATTCGATTAAAGTCAGTGGGTGGAATGCCTAGCTCGCAGCCTCAAGCGGTCAAACACCCCAGGATCTAAACATCCTGTACAAGTTCAATTTCATCACAGATCACCTAGTATACCTATCCCTATTTCCTATCCTAAATACAAGTCTATAAGTGCACCTAACAATGTCTATGTCCTGTGTAGAGGCAAAATGTACTTACACATTATACCTATTCAACACTAATACATTATACTTCCTTCTGCTCAGCTCCTGTTGTGTCTCTCGTCCAAATTCAGCAGCTAGACCCCTTTACTGACACGTTTAAATAAACTACCTATACACAAGTAACCTCAACGGTTTGAATGTAGTCTCTTCCTTAGTCTTTAATCACTCCCTACTATCCCATGTTTATTTAATTAGGTATATGTATAGAAATCTACCTAGACCTAGACTGAAATCTAATGAATTTAGCTCATAGAAATCGTGATTCAACTGAAAGGTATATGTGTGAGAACGCAAAGTGTTAAACGAAGCCAAACAAACTAGCTCAAAGGTTCTTCTAAGTATTTCTTAGTATTTAACACGAGTTTGACTATGCCTCACACTGTGCCTCCTCTTAGGAATCTTATCTCTAAGCAGTAAAACATATAATTATGGAAAAAAAATATTATTTATTTAAATTAAATGTGTTTAGTTTAACTTCGAAATAGCAAAAGAAACTGGTTTGATTATTTAAGCTGTCACCTATAGGTTGCTATATAATGACAGCTAGATTTTCAGCTCCTATCTTAAGACCACACTAAATAGAGAGAAAGCGAAAATCCAAAGAAAAAACTCTCTAAGGTCATCTAGATTCACACTTAATTTTAATTAAACACACACTAAAGTTTCAATAGTTATTTTACAAATTAAGTCTAAAGTGAGATACGAACACATTTATAGAACTAACCTGATACATTGATTGAAAAATGGAAAGAAAAAACTATTTCACATATTAGTCTAATCTAGACTTGATTATTAACATTCATAATAGATATTAGTGTTTCGTATTCCACCAGGCTACATAAAGTTACAGTCTCTAGAGCTTTAATTAATACTTTCACGTTAACCATCCTTATCTCCGAGATTAACTATGCATTAAGAAAACGCAATCCAATTCAATCTAACCCGGCTCTTTGCATTTCTATCTCATTTGGTAGACCATCTTGCAAATACCCCCGTCTATTTAATATTCGACGATTGCAATAACTGAATATCTTATATCCACAACACCCTAATACAACTATTGCGCATATTAAAGTCAACACAAAAATGAGGTGTTCTACCGAGTTCCATTCGGTTATTAAAGAGAAACCCCTAGAATGGAGTTGTTCTTCGTATTGATACATTTCTACGTTGTATACGATATTCTGCTCGTTAATCTAGAGATTGTACCTTTATTGACACATGAAATAAATCACAATGTATACAATTACATACCCCACTCGACGTTGTTTGGATTCACTTTGTAAAATAGTTACACTTGTTTTAATATTCAAATCTACAATTTACTTAACAAAGTTAGTATTTATTTAATAGTTAACTCTTTATTCTTTATTGCTCACACAGTTAGTTACAATGGAGTCACGAAACTCCCAATCTAACACTCCTAAAATATTAAAAGCGTCTGCGTCCTACTGTCTGTCTTAGCGTCTGTCTCGAATGCTAGTTGCATCGTCGTTTTATCTCTTCCATTCCTACTGAAGTTTTTCTCCGCCCGCTCTACGCCCATTTAGACCCCTCATTGGTCAGCTTGATGCTTGCAATCTTCACGGCGACGCCTACGCACCATTTCTCACGATCCGCCCTACCAATTCTGAGAACTCAAGTTTTTTTTCCTTCCTTCGACTACTTCACCCATCTGTAACACATTTAAATCTACCAAACTCTTAGAAATCTGTGCATTTCAACTAAAATTGTCCATCATTCACCAGTTTGAATAGTTTGTATGACAGTTGAGCGTAATTTACGGCCTACCCAAGACTCCATTTGTCTTAGTCCCCGCTGTGCGCTAATAAAACTTGTCGCTCTTAATCTATTAGAAGAAATATTCGAAACAAATTTTTTATTCCTAGTTTTGTTTTACGAGCCCGGCTCTCACATCTGCTAATAATACGAATGCCATCACACATTCCCCTAAATAGAATCTTAAACACCTACATCCGAATGTACGGTCGTTTTAAATTATATTTCCTATCTGTCCACATTTCCAAACTTTCCCACGGTATTCGTTCAGTTCTCACGTTCCCTTTCTATAGCTCTTATCTGTCCATTGTATACCCAAGTAGGCAATAAACCCCGATACTCCGCCTCCTTTGTTACATAAGTATGGCGCCTCACAAACCATTGTCCCTATTTTTTTCCTTTTATTTTATTTTTTATTATTTTTACCTATTCACATAATAGCGAAACAGGTGTATCGCATTGTAATTCCCTTTTATCTTGTTTGTTTGTTTATCTATTAGAGTGTACACGTTGCTACTGGGAATAGCACCAATGACGTATGGTCCTTCAAACAAACGTGCAAACTTCTTAGTCACTTTTTTAGATGCATCCGATTTCGCAAACTTTTTCAACTTCACTAGATCACCTATGTCAAAACACACTAGTTTATGATTTTTGTTATAATGAAATTCTCTACTCTCGGCTGACTTCAATATGTTCTGTCTCGCTCGTTCCCGAACTAATTCTAATGGCTCTTGTTGTAGGCCTAACCCTACTCCAATAATTTTGTCGTTATCCGTAGATAAGCGAGTTCTTGTACCCCATACTATCTCGTTAGGTGTGTAACCCGTCGTGGTGTGTATAACTTGATTGTAACAATCCTCTATTTTCGGCAATACGTCAACCCAAGAACAATGTGATTTTTCACAATACGTCCTAAACATTCTTCCTAGCTCTCTATTGACCCTCTCCGTAGAATTAGGTCGCGGGTTTCTGATTGAGGTGTGCGTTAGCACGATACCTAACTGTTTAACACCTGACTCAAAAATCCTTGATGTGAAATTTGCACCTCTATCCGAACATAAAACCTTTATTTTGACCTGTTCGTGAAATTTTCTAACACAAGTTAACGAGGCCCTGCCACTCGCCTGTCGTAATGAGTATAATCTAATTAATTTGCTGAAGGCGTCCTGCATAACAAACACGTACTTATGACCAAAGCGTCCTGCCGGTATTGGTCCATAAATGTCACAAAATACTCGTTCCCCTATCTCCCTAGCTATCACCGTCTTAATTGGTCCTGAGTGTGCCTCCAACGCATGTTTCGATTTTTGACACACGTCGCAAGCCCTAACTACCTGTCCTATTTTGCGTGCCATATCAGTGAAGTAGTAACGTCGCTTCATTAACGCAAGCACCTTGTATCGCCCAAAATGTCCTACTTCCTCGTGTATACTAGTAATCAATTCCGTTTGTAAGTTCTCGGGAACATATAATCGCGACCTACCCGAACCTATCTCTATCCTATAGAGAATCCCGTCTATTAGTCTGTAATGTCTAGCCTCAGACTCGCTCTCAGCTTTTATACGCTTAGTTATTTCGCTAACAACACGATCACGCCCCTGATGTTCTCTTATCTCTTCCCACTTATTCTTTATGAGTCGTCCAGTTGGTATTTCAAACAAATTCATTTCCGGTCCCACAGTTTTATTAGTCAAGGTATCGGTGGCTCCACTTATATGTCGTGACAACACGTCAGCTACAGTGTTCAGACTACCCTTGACATGTTCAATCGTATAATTGAACTGTCCTATATAACTTACCCACCGTATCATGCGAGCGCTTAGTAATTTACACGATTGTAGAAACGTCAAACTTTTATGATCGGTCCTAATTACTAACTGAGCACCCCTTAAATACGTTTCAAACTTTGATAGACTATAAATTATGGCCCACAGCTCTTGTTCAGTGACTGTCCATCTGCGTTCCGTTTCTGATAATGATTTACTACAAAACCCTATTACTCTCTCTTCCCCCTCACTCGTTAGTTGGTAGATGTATCCTGCGACACCTATATTCGAGCTGTCCGTTTGTAAATAATATATATCCTTCGGGTTTGGATGTGCAAGAAGCACGGTATCTACAAATAAAGTTTTCACCCTTTTAAAACAATCGTCTACTTCCTGTGTCCATGACCATCTTTTGTTTTGTTTCAATAGGTCACACAGAGGCCTAACCTCCTCACTATACTTTGATATAAATCTACGAAAATAGTTTATTAATCCCAGAAATCCTCTTAATTGTTTTATGGTTCGAGGTGCGGGGAAATCCAATATCGCCCTTACCCTATCCGGATCCATTTGTACCCCTTTGGTATTTACAATGTGTCCTAATAACTTTACCTCCACACATAGGAATTTACACTTTTCCTTCCTACTCGTTAGTCTAGCCGCCTCTAACCTGCTCAGTACTTGATCTAGGTGTTCTAGGTGTAACTTTAGGTCCCCCTTAGTGAACACTACTATGTCATCTATATAATTTATACAAAACTCGCGCACCCCTTCTAGTATCGAATCCATAGCCCTCGAGAAACCTGCCACCGATGTCTTAAGTCCTTGAGGTAAAACACAATACGTATAGGTTTTCCCCATAAAAGTGAACCCTGTATACTTTCTAGAATCGGGATGTAATGGTATCTGAAAATATGCATTATTGAGGTCAATAAGACTGATGTAATTAACCCCATAAAAGGATTGTATGATTTCTGATGTAAGTGGTGGCGCCCCCGCGTCCCCCACCATCTTCTTATTGAGTTCGCGCGCGTCTAATAAGAGTCTAATTGTTCCGTCTCGCTTTTTTGTAAAGGTAAGCGGACTACAACACGGTGTCGCCTCCTGACGGATAACTCCTAAACTCTCTAACCCATCTAATTCTCTTTTTATCTCCTCCCTATATGCTAAAGGTATTGGATAACTTCGCTTTATAAAAGGCGTGTCGTCGATTAATTCAATAACATGCTCGTATCTGTCCGTCAATCCTAATTCGTCGGTAAACACTCTACTATATCTGTTTAAAACGGGTAACAATAGTTTCTTTTGTTCGTCATTTAGACCCATCTCGTCCAAGTAGGTAGCCACCTTTCCGCTATTGTTTATTTTCTCGCTCGCCTCACTATACACCGCCGGTTGGGCGTCCGTCTCTAACATCGTATTTATCATGTTTGCATTGTCTCTCCCGCCTAACCGTTTTAATTCGCAACTCGAATTTATTTTGACACTAGTCCTGACTCCTAAGTGCTCAATTGATAACGTCCTTTCTCTGCCACACTCCACTATCCCCTTGACACGTTCCAACCAGTCGTATCCTAATATCATTGACCTAGGAAGCCTATGCAGAATTAACATTGACGCTTCAATGATTGTGCCACCCAAACTTAGCTCTATTAGTACCATACGATTCGCACTTTCACTCCGTGATCCAAATGCTCCCTGCACCTGTATAGCCGGGATAGCGATCTCGGGCAAATCACCTCTCTCTTTCCGAATAGAATCGTGTAGTTCCCTAGTTATAGCGCTTATTTGGCTCCCTGTGTCTATCAATGCACTTATACGCATCCCGTACACATCCACTCCTATCTCGGGTAATCTAGGCAACGAATAATCAACACCTAAGTAATCTGACTCGTCTAGCTCATGTGATATCGACAAAACCTCTCTACCCCTGCTTGTACAAAGATCACACGCAAGCCCTTCTTCGTCACATTCTATCACATGATTGAATTGATTTTCCAATAAGACACCTATGCTACACGCTATTGCTCGCAAACTGTTGCTACTCACTGACACTCCCCCGGTCAATGGCCTCTTCAATCCCTTTCCGTCTGCTCCTAAACCCTGACCTGGCTCCCATCCATTTTTAACTAAAATCTTATACGCTATATCGTCTTTCCTATTTTCTGAAGTCCATTCATTCCCCTTCCTACACTTTGATAACCGATCGGACTCCGCTTGTGTAGGGGGTATTAGTTTTTTGTTTTATCCTCCCTCACAGACGTTGATAATGTTGACCCCTCACCTTCCTTCGTGAATGTTATAGCTGGCCTAGTATTTATTTCACCCAACACGTTCGACCGTGATGTATTCCTATTAGAATATGATCCGTAACCTATCCTGCCTCGTCGGTGAGCCCTTCCCCGAGTCGAACCGCCTCTGCCTCGCCATCTTTCCGCTAAAATCGTTGCCGCAACTGGATAATCTGTCTGTGTCCTACTGTAACGACCTCTCTGATTATTTCCTCTCTCTCTAGCATATCTACCTATCTCTCTCTGTCCCACAACTACATTTTGTTCGATACTCCTAAGAAAGTTCGCGCCTTTCATAATAGTGGGTTCCTCTGCTCTCGTAAACCACAACCGTTGAACATCCAAAGGATAATGACGCATTATTGAATTTACTAAATCCCTTTCACTAAAAGATATGGTCAAGGACTGCATCGACTCAACATATTCAGCAAAATGTTCGGACATCGAAATTGCTGATTCACTTGTGTACACCGTGTTAATCAACCTATACCTAACGGATTCTTGTATTTGTTCAGTCCAATAAGTCCGTCTAAAGTCGTCCTCAAAATCACTAAAAGTATTCCATCTCCTTGAGTACATCTCCATCAATTTTCGTGCATGTCCCGTGATGCAACCTAGCGCTATATCAATTTCGCGGTCCTGTCCGTTCACTTCTCTAATATATTTTTTTAATCGTTTCAAAAACGCAATAGGGTTCGTGAATGGTTTTCCGTCAAAACTCGGCTTCGCAACTGAAGGCTGTATGACGTATAAGTTTCTAGTTTCCGAATTCGCGACACTACCACTAGCTATTGTGCTAATCGACTCTTGTCTAATCGTCTGATGACTATTTTGCACATTCCCGCTCGACTCTATCCTCTCGTTTAATCGCTCCGCGCTCAACTGCCGTAATGTATTTTGAAATTCATCCATTCTTTGTGACATCTGTTGTAAAGTTATGTTATCTATATTTCCCGTTTGTTCCCCTATGCTTCCGTTACTCTCGCGACTTTCCCCTGTCCTATCTTGACCTCTAACCCGTCTCTTACTGCGCCTAGGCATTATAACGTCACTTAACTCAACTGCCGACAAACTAGTTTCGATTTAAACTTTCCCCTACTCCTAAATGCACAGATCGTTCTTTATGAGAAAGGTAGATAGTTCCACATGTGATTAAAATACTCATGATAACAGACTTACATTGAAATGTAACAATATCTTGAGAATCTGCTCCCGCCTTTGTCTCCACCTAAATCACACATCTTTATTATGCTAACCTTTTTACGTACAGTCAAAATCGTCAAACGCGCTGCTATGCTTTGAATAATATTGGAAAGTATTTTTATTTTACTCTTTTATTGTTTATTTTGTTGGGTAAGATTTCTCCACGTCCTTCCCTTTTGTCTTTAATGTACAACCGTCAAATTTTACTTCAATGGACAACAGCAGTTAAGTTGCAAACCAATAAAACATTACCCTAAGGTTTCCTTTGTCTCGCTTCCCATTCACAAGCTTGTCAGACAGGCTTTTGTCTTCCGTGAACAAATAACTTGGCTATACAGTTGTCTAAAAATAAATTCTTTTAATTTTATAATTTACGAAATAGGTATGTATATATTTTTTTCTTTCGATCTCGTTGATAACATTATGACGAATTCTGACTGTAACTGTGTCTTTCCCCTACATTCAAAAGACATGTAAACAGTTTAACACAATAAAATAATCACACCATGCACATAATTAAAATAATTATTCCATGCACAATTTATCTCGCCTCCTTGTTTCGCATCACGATGTCTCGTAACATCCCTGTAAAAGTATTCCTTTCAACTGACCACGATTTCTACGTTGTGTTTATTTTATTTATTTTTGTTTTATTTATTTATTATAATTATTTGGTCCTTTTGATCCAATCGTATCGTTATTTCGAATACGTATTTGGAATCCTGGTCGACACGGCATCATTTTCTGTAGTGGCTCAAATCCTAATTTGTATATGTGATCGTCTAGTTATAATGTTTTTCTATGTATTTGGTGGTCTTGGTGAAAGTCGATGTTACTGGCATCTAAGTGATCTGCGAATCGTGTTTATGTTTGTGCTATTTAGTAGCTGCGTGTGAATGGAACGGAGGCTCATCGAGATAAATCCATCATTCCGCAGGCCTATGGTTTTATATAACATTGCGAAGCTTGTTAATATTAAAATGCAAATTGTTTTAATCTGATCGCGACTTTCGCCTCTCCTCTACACTAATTACCTAAGCTATAACCAAAAGATGTCTGCTCATGATGTGGATTACACTCTGGTCGTTTAATAGCGCCTACAAAACCTTCTAGGAAAAACCCTTCTGGGGTTTATTATTTGGGGAACGCCAGCCATCTTTGTTACGCTGCGGAGCGTTTGTCAGACATCTCCAGGATGTGGACATTTATTTACTTTACTTTATAAGGTGTTCGCTAGACACCTTTCCCCATAAAACCATGGTAACCTTTATTTATTCATATTTGTATTAATTGAGAAAGTTCGATTTGGCCAAATCGGGCGATGGCTGAACGCTATGAAAGTGCAAATGTGACGACGACCCAGAAATGCTTCTACCCGTTCACTGGATCCACACGCAGATAGCCTTTAGGCTCAATAAGGCTGAGCTCGCGAGTACCGGCCATAGCATCCCGTTCAGTCAAGTCTAAGAGAATAATCTCTTATAGTCAAGAGCCCTCATTCGATTAAAGTCAGTGGGTGGAATGCCTAGCTCGCAGCCTCAAGCGGTCAAACACCCCAGGATCTAAACATCCTGTACAAGTTCAATTTCATCACAGATCACCTAGTATACCTATCCCTATTTCCTATCCTAAATACAAGTCTATAAGTGCACCTAACAATGTCTATGTCCTGTGTAGAGGCAAAATGTACTTACACATTATACCTATTCAACACTAATACATTATACTTCCTTCTGCTCAGCTCCTGTTGTGTCTCTCGTCCAAATTCAGCAGCTAGACCCCTTTACTGACACGTTTAAATAAACTACCTATACACAAGTAACCTCAACGGTTTGAATGTAGTCTCTTCCTTAGTCTTTAATCACTCCCTACTATCCCATGTTTATTTAATTAGGTATATGTATAGAAATCTACCTAGACCTAGACTGAAATCTAATGAATTTAGCTCATAGAAATCGTGATTCAACTGAAAGGTATATGTGTGAGAACGCAAAGTGTTAAACGAAGCCAAACAAACTAGCTCAAAGGTTCTTCTAAGTATTTCTTAGTATTTAACACGAGTTTGACTATGCCTCACACTGTGCCTCCTCTTAGGAATCTTATCTCTAAGCAGTAAAACATATAATTATGGAAAAAAAATATTATTTATTTAAATTAAATGTGTTTAGTTTAACTTCGAAATAGCAAAAGAAACTGGTTTGATTATTTAAGCTGTCACCTATAGGTTGCTATATAATGACAGCTAGATTTTCAGCTCCTATCTTAAGACCACACTAAATAGAGAGAAAGCGAAAATCCAAAGAAAAAACTCTCTAAGGTCATCTAGATTCACACTTAATTTTAATTAAACACACACTAAAGTTTCAATAGTTATTTTACAAATTAAGTCTAAAGTGAGATACGAACACATTTATAGAACTAACCTGATACATTGATTGAAAAATGGAAAGAAAAAACTATTTCACATATTAGTCTAATCTAGACTTGATTATTAACATTCATAATAGATATTAGTGTTTCGTATTCCACCAGGCTACATAAAGTTACAGTCTCTAGAGCTTTAATTAATACTTTCACGTTAACCATCCTTATCTCCGAGATTAACTATGCATTAAGAAAACGCAATCCAATTCAATCTAACCCGGCTCTTTGCATTTCTATCTCATTTGGTAGACCATCTTGCAAATACCCCCGTCTATTTAATATTCGACGATTGCAATAACTGAATATCTTATATCCACAACACCCTAATACAACTATTGCGCATATTAAAGTCAACACAAAAATGAGGTGTTCTACCGAGTTCCATTCGGTTATTAAAGAGAAACCCCTAGAATGGAGTTGTTCTTCGTATTGATACATTTCTACGTTGTATACGATATTCTGCTCGTTAATCTAGAGATTGTACCTTTATTGACACATGAAATAAATCACAATGTATACAATTACATACCCCACTCGACGTTGTTTGGATTCACTTTGTAAAATAGTTACACTTGTTTTAATATTCAAATCTACAATTTACTTAACAAAGTTAGTATTTATTTAATAGTTAACTCTTTATTCTTTATTGCTCACACAGTTAGTTACAATGGAGTCACGAAACTCCCAATCTAACACTCCTAAAATATTAAAAGCGTCTGCGTCCTACTGTCTGTCTTAGCGTCTGTCTCGAATGCTAGTTGCATCGTCGTTTTATCTCTTCCATTCCTACTGAAGTTTTTCTCCGCCCGCTCTACGCCCATTTAGACCCCTCATTGGTCAGCTTGATGCTTGCAATCTTCACGGCGACGCCTACGCACCATTTCTCACGATCCGCCCTACCAATTCTGAGAACTCAAGTTTTTTTTCCTTCCTTCGACTACTTCACCCATCTGTAACACATTTAAATCTACCAAACTCTTAGAAATCTGTGCATTTCAACTAAAATTGTCCATCATTCACCAGTTTGAATAGTTTGTATGACAGTTGAGCGTAATTTACGGCCTACCCAAGACTCCATTTGTCTTAGTCCCCGCTGTGCGCTAATAAAACTTGTCGCTCTTAATCTATTAGAAGAAATATTCGAAACAAATTTTTTATTCCTAGTTTTGTTTTACGAGCCCGGCTCTCACATCTGCTAATAATACGAATGCCATCACAGGAAGAAACAATCAAAAGAATGTAGTCATAGTTAAATGTTGACGATGTAATAAAAATAAGTGATAGAAAAAACTTATTTATTAATAACGAAATCAGTCTCATAACCTAAAACTTTAAAATTACTTATGTATAAACTGTAGTATTTACTATTCCTACCTTTTCTTACTTAAAACAATGTCATGAATGGTATTTGAAAAGTAAAAGACAAACTGTTATATAAAAATTATAATTTCAAATAGTATATTATTATAGTATAGGTTGTTGAAAATATTAGCAATTAATTGTTTATTAATGAATTCGTTAAATGTGAATTATTCCGGCAATAATTCATTGAAACGAATTCTGAAGAGCCTGGTGCCCTGTGTAGGCAAAAAAGAAATTTAAGGCTCTTTTCTCAGTTGTCGGCGCAGCTCATTTCTCATCTGCTGCGCTGACAAATGACAAAAGGCTCTAAGTATAAATAATAATTTAACAAGTGGCTATCTATAAGATAGACATTATTTTAATATCACTTTACAATCATGCTAATACCGCATTGTTTGTACTAATACTGAAGTCTTGCGACTCATATTCATGTATACAATATAAAAATACTAAAAGTAAATCTACGACGATATAAAGAGTTAATTTAGTCTCCAGTCATCATTTCCATGAACTCTGTAACAAAACATAAAATGATTAATAAAAAATAATGCTCGAACAACATTTTTTTTACATTAAAGTACAAAAGGTACAGCCAGCAAAGATACGCCCAGGATCATATACCACATAATCGTTTTTCTTCAATTATGTTGGACTCTAGGACTCTCATTATGTAGTGTCCATATGACGTGTTTGAATAAATAACCTTGGTTATACCTACCTATGATGTCTCCATTTTTTATGTTATTGGATATCTTGATAATAATAACTAGGTCGCGTGGCTGAATGAATATTTATTTTTCAACGTCAGTAATAATAATAATGTTTCAATCAATGAAACCAAAAATACAAAATATACAGTTTGTGTGTTCTAGACAGAAACGCCGTCTTGGCCGTATTCGAAGCACTGCTCAGTTTAGAAATCAGTCTAATTTGACAGATGGATGTGACACATTGCTGCATTACTTTAGTTAGTTTTTATTTGTGCCAAAAAGAATCATCAATGTATCACATCCTGAAAGCGATTGCGATAGATTTTGAAATTAGACAATTAGCCCCCTGTTCCTCCGTGATGAGGATTTCAGGTATAGTGCGCTTTTACCTTGGGCCTTATCATCACTTAACATCAGGGGAGGTAAAGGCCAAGCAATATCCCGTTGTGCATAAAAAGTACATAGGTTGGTAGTAAGTAATTAACTGAAAATATAATTACCATCAAAGTCAACGGTGCCGGAACCGTCAGTGTCAATTTCAGCGATGATTCCGTCCAGGTCGGAATTGCTGAGTTTGTCGTCGAGAGCAGCCAGGATCTCCTTCAGCGTAGAGGTAGTGATGTAGCCGTTACCTTCACGGTCGTATAACCTGGAAACAGAAAATAAGTAAAGTTTAAATCTGGAGGTACTCTTGTTACTATTCCATCCCTATATTCACTATTATCTCTGACTTTTCTGAAATAGAGATTTGGAAATGGAAAAAGTTGGGATTGAAGGTCATCAGAATTTAATTGAAATTCAAATCAGGATCATTTATTGTCCTGCATTGAATTGGAAATGCTAAAATATTACACCTGTAGGATAATAGAGCATTCAATAAATTGCAGAGCAGTTTCGTAAAATTCTCATAAAATATGTCATGACATAAATTATATAACAACATTTCTTTGGTATTTAAGGTAAGAATGAGTCATACGAGGCGTCATATATGTAGTAATTTATGATTGAACCATAAATCGCATTTAACGGCGTAGTTCTTGTTCTAGCATTGAGTGCAGGGAATGCTTCCATTAAACACAACTGGTATAATTCTATATATAAACTTGGAGTTCCACGTCTATCTTTTTGTTCTTACACGTTCTTACTTTTCCGCAATACTTTGCTTTTGTAAGCCTTTTATTTTGCATTTGCCTTTCCCATTCTCAGTGTATTTTTGGCGTTTACGGTTCCAGAATTTTTCATCATTATCATAATATATTATTTTAAGAAATAAGATTTCCATTTCCATGCATATACATCTTCTGCATCCAATGGCTTCCCATCTGCGACCTTTGCCAGGCCGTCTGTCCACGGCATGGAAAGGCACTGGATGACGCTCAGTAACTACTTACTGAGCGTCGTCCAGTGCCTTTCCAGATTTTGGAACCTTTCCGCTTCAAGAATTCTTACTGACGTGGAAAATTTGTGTGAATCAATAAAGGTGGATTGGATACATAGAACAACAAAAACTGTTTTTAGCTGCCTGCTTCCTTTATATTAATTATGTTTGATGTAGCGTTCCCTGCATCCAAAGCTATAACAAAAACTAGGTATACGGTTTATACCATTACTATCGTATTTTTTTATTATCTCCCATAACGCACCTGAAAGCTTCCTTCAGTTCCTGTTGCATAGCTTCCGCATCCTCCTCTTCTAAGAAGTGGGACGCAATGTTGCAGAATCCATCGAAGTTGATTTTGCCTAATCCTGAAATAAATAAATAATAGTCATGAGTACTTTTTTCAGACTAATAAAGTAAACTGAAATTAATCGTTGGACAGATCTTTTTGAAATTATTTTAATACTCGTACCAACGAATTAAAATAATTATAATTTATGTAGTTTATATTTACAGCAGAATTTACTTTTATTATTTTTTGTCTGTTTGTTCTAGTCCGATTTTTTTACTTTTTAGTCCGTTTTAAAAGCGTTTTTTTTTTATAAAAAGTTTTTTTTCCAGTTATGTATCTTGAAAGTACTGGGTACCTATCAAATTATTCATTTTTGCTGTGTAGTATGTAGTAGCATATTGTGTACCGCTCGCTTCTCTATGTAATTAATTTCTGGTTAAAGGAATTTGTAAAATGACTACATTTAAAGCCAACGATGTAAATATACCAAATGATACAGGCCTTCATCACGAGGTTAACGAAATAAATAAAAACGTTAGCATTCCTAAAGGGGTTCGCTCACATCCATCAACAGTTTATTCGTAAACTGAATCAAGGCAAGCGCTCTTCCAAAGAGAACTCGGTGGAACTGGTACAAAAATAGCATCATTAGTTAGTGTGTCGCGTAAAAATATTCCAGAATATTTCCGAAGAGGTATCTGACACGACACGTGTTAAACCTTCCGTATACGCATTTGGATCGTCCGTCGTTTCAGAGTAATTTAAGTTCTATTACCGGTTGCAAGAAATTCAAAAGTATAAAACAAGTTAAACTGTTTTGTGCAAAATGTAACTGTCTTGTCTCGTTATGCTATTTCATATAAATATGCACCACATGTTTCTGTTTCTGTGATTTCACATTTGGAAATCTATTTCGAGCTATAATATGGATGCATGGAAACTAATATTGATTGCCAATTTATAACAGTCTTCGAATAGGCAATAAATGTTTGGACTATGCTGGTTTACATTCAACGTGATTTTGCTTATATAGTGGAATATTATGATATCGTTAGAAATATCCTCAGAAGAGAATTTTAATAACATCCACATGAGAGATTTTTAAGATGTGTTTGAGGTAAAAGTACCGACCGACCAGAAATCGTTTTATTACATTTTAGTAACAGCAAAATGAAATACCGTACTTTGGAAATAACTTTATTATTAGAAACAGCGTGAATGTTATTAATTCAGGTGTTATTTAGTTTAGATTTATTGTTTTTTTTGAATTCCCAATGTTTCGACATCTTTTCAGGGGGCCGTGAACACGGGATGATGAAAGCAAAAAGGCGGCTCATATTTTTATATCGTAACTTTATTATTATTCGTTAAATTTATTTGAAAGAATGTCTTCTCCTGAAAGATTTTCCATCCTTCTTATGCACCCATAATGAAGGAAAAAATTGCTGATGTCAAATTTCTGGTATCCCCATAGGTATCAATAATTATTTCCTTGTTCAATAAAATGTAAAATGAAATTAAACTACATGTAGAAAATGCAGAGCTTCCGCTATGTCAAACACCGTGAACTATTGAAAATCTTTATAAACAAAAATGCCCTTGTGAAAAAGCTTTGATCACAACTAAATGTCTAGGAGATAGACTCCACGTGAAAGGTTTTAAAATTTAAGTTGCCATTTTTATTAAATAGTTAATCACCGTAAACTAGAGTGTCATCAGTAGCTATAAGTGAAAATCCAACGCCCACATTCTCATACAGTACTATAGGTACATATTGATTATTATTTTGTAGATGATGTTAAATCTAAGCACACTGTGTTCATTTATTAATAAGTGAAATTGCTGCGTGATTAACATTATCTTACATGTGATTAACTTCATAGTGTGTTTATCTTACCTTCGGGATCATTTTCACTGATGAGTGCCTGAAGTTCAGAGTCATCGAAAAGTTGACCCATTGTGTTTAAGATGGTTGAGATCTTCAAGACATCGATGTAACCAGATTTGGTTGTGTCGAACATTTGGAAGGCTTTGCGAAGCATCGCCATCTTCTGATCATCATCGGTATCCTGTGAAGAAAATCCATTGTTTATGTGGTTTGTATAAAAAAATCTTTCACTTAAAATCCACCAATCGAACACTTGAACTTAAAAACTGAGTCGGTCTTCTTTGTTTAAAAATATATTAATTGTGATGCAACAAATAAGTGGATTCCAAATCAAACTTTTGAACTTTTCTTTGCACTTTTACTTGAATCACTTAAACTTATCACTTGAACTTATTTATTCTCACCATTTTGGGTTTGTAGGGTTGGCAGTTATAACAAGAACTGAACGAGAGTGCGAGTGTCGTTACACTGAGTTTTGCGTCGGTGTGGCACCCTTATTTATAGAAACGTTGGAATACAGAAATAAATGAAAACAATCTTTCTCTATCTTGCCTATGAACCGTCGATGTTTTGTCACCGGGAATTGTGACGGAAATCTTTTGGCAAAAACTGTATTTTCAATTATTTACGGCAAATGCGTTGACGGGTTTATCCGTCCAAATATTTTGGTTTTCAACAGTTTGAAGATTCATAGAGCTCGACTAGGTAATTGACAAGACACATAGAAGGACGTATGATTATTTATTTTAATTACTCTTCTTGCCGTTTGAACAAATATAACTAATGTCCAAGTTACAGAAATGGAAAGAAATACTGCTTTGGTTGTATCAACTTATTTCAGAGGTAAAATACAATTAATAGCTTATTTTAGATAGTAACTTTTATTTTAAAAGGTAGCAAGCTTGATATTAATGGTAAGCTTAACAATGCCATAAAGTTATTGATGGCAAAAAAATACATTCAAATCTACATAAAAGGATTACGATTTTCTATCGTAGTCTTCGTAGTAGGAATAGTCCTACGAATTTTTCATAGGCAAAGATAATTACTTTATTATTTGCGATTAACCCATATTTTGATCATCTCATCACAATAACTTTTGATTTTTTCCATAATAAAACCTGAAATTGTTAAATAATTAAATAAACGACTATTCAAGGCAAGACAGAAAAATCATATTTCATAAAAAATATCTAAGTAACAAAATACTGAACATGAAACAGATTTTTCAGGTTAGTTTGTGATTAAATAAGACTTTTGACAAAGAAAGTCTTCAGATATGTAATGCAGTAATTGTATACTTAAGAAATAAATACTCCTTCCGTTCTCTACAAATGTATAAACAAACAAATCTAAAACGATCGCTTCCCTAACACTACTCTTGTCAGTCTTCTAAATAACGTACACAAGAACACATGTAGGTACTGCGAAATCTTATACTCATTTACTAAAATCAGATGCACATTGACATGAAAGCAAACATCCCACTACCGTCGAATACATTCCAGATCTCATATTAAACAGCACCTTGATTGGGGCACGAAATTCCTTTGAAGCGGCCGCCGATTCACAACAATTCAGTGAAGTTATTGCGCGTGACCACGTCACAAGCAGGGCTGATCAACCTTTTAATCTGATCGATTATAAACAACTATCAAACAAAATTTTCAGGAAGGACTTCGTTCAGAACTTGAATTCATTATTTGCCGCAACGCGTGGTATACTAGCTTTTGTGTGTAGTGTTTTTGTTTGAGTTGTAAGCTGTTATTTGAGGAAAACAATTTGGTTATTTGAACAAATAAGTCTGATACTCATCGGTATCAACCTATTTGAACATAGCAACATAATGCGTGAAATTTTAATAATTTGGTTCCCTCAGTGGGGTGGTTCCACTCATGATTACAAGCTGTTTTTATTATGGGGCTAACTCTGATATCTCGAAAAAAAAACAGATGTTTCATACAAAAGCGTAATACCCACTCGACCTTAATATATGGAACCTTAGAACAACATAAGGAAGCCGTGTTGCTCTATGTATGAAACAACTGATTTTTGACGGTATCCGAGTTGGCCACATAGTATATAATCATGAATGGAACCACCCCACTGCGGGAACCATATGATAAAAATTTCGGTACAAACTACGTTTGAATATTATTACTCCACAAAATTCTGTTGGTACAAAATAACTAATAATTAGCAAAATTACAGATTTACATAAATCTATCAAATTGAGGATAAGCTTATCTTTGTTTATAAATTATTATTTTTCAGTCATGTCGCTAAAATATCATCACGAATCATTCTCTGAACAAAACACAAATCACCTTTTCGTATAAAAGTGCTTTTAATTAAGTTTTCCTCAAGTGTCAATGCATTCCGCAGATCTATACGAAACGTCATCGATTGGTCACCACTGGTGCGTGAAACGGGTTATACGCGGCGCCCGCGCAGATATAGAAAGACGGTGATCGACTATAAATTTTTGTGTTCGTGTGAATGCCACAATGAGTGAAACGGCTCAGTTTGTGACGCCACGTGCGGATCCGACGTTAGGAATTAGGTCATTTTTATTTTACGCGGTTTTAAAAACATTTACCGATGCGGCGCTTCGCGTAATTTGATTAGTTCGCGTAGTTTCGATATTTAAGGGGACGTGTTTATCTTCATAATGTGTGTGTCTTTTAGTTAAATAGTACTTACAATATTTAAATCAATTAACTAATATGAATTGAAAAAAATTATAACAATGATTCAAGATTCGTATTCATTTTTATACATTTTTCTTTTAATAAAAATATTTATGTTCATCACTTATAAACTTTGCATGCATTTTTATAAATTTTTAAGTAATTTAATCATTTATTATACTGGTAGGTACCAATACATTTTCTAAATTAATTAGTTAAACTGAACATACCAATGTCCCTGCTTGATATTAAGGTGTCACAACATCAAATATTGACGTATAGCCGATGTTCACGCGTATCTAGAAATATGTATTCCAGCAGATTTTAACACCAAGAAATGAGCTGATTAAATTTATTCGTCGATCCGTGACGGACGGGCAGCGATTTACTGCGACTCGGAATTCCTCGATCAAAATAATTGGCTATCATAGCCAAAAGCAATGTTTGGATAGTTCGCAACGCCACTGGACCCTGAATCATCGGTGTCAATGGAGTGGAAATATAACTTCATTTTGGCACGGAACATACGGTTTTCCTTGCAGAAACTGCTACTGATATCTGAACGCCAAATGTAAATGAATCTTTAAATAGGGCGTTATTATTAATGTCTTTAGCGCGTATATGCATTCGTTTCGTACATTTGTGATGTTTCAGAGGAAATTGGATGTTGCTATAAATCAATAATAATTTGCGGCGATTGCGAATATTATTTATGGTTCTTTATGTAACATGCGTTTTTAACGGATTGCAATGTGTTTTGTTGAAGTGCGGTGTAAAAGTCTACTCAGTCTGAAAAAAGAAAATTGTTTTCTAAAAAAAAAATGCACTGAACTTTAAACTAAAATGAAAATGGTTTGTTTCATTTCAATTTTTAATAGGCAACCATAAATATTTTAATAAACTATACGGAATGATTTCTTCTAAGTCTTGGTTTATTACAAAATTTGATTAGAACATATCTTCACAAAATATATTCAATGGTACTTTTGTCAGCCTTCAATATTTATTACGGATAAATAAACGTTTCACATCCTATTTTTCATGAAATGGTGAAACTAAAACATAGATTTACATGTCATTCCAGAGTGCTTGGGGAAACCTTGTAATCGACTGTAAAAATATTTCTATTTGTATTCTAGCCGTTGTCACACTGGTGACCGATGGTTTTTAAATTTTCTGAGATGAAAATAGGGAAAGCGTAGCGTTTGTTGTAAAATATTTGGAACGTTTCCAAAAATAATGATAGAAACTGCTTCAAAGAGCAATAACGGAATACATAGGTTTCCGCAGTTTTACGCACAAGGTTTTTTATAGCTCATTGAAATGTGACACTAAAATCTATCATCGATAACGATTTGCAAAATGCACTTAGTAGGTATATAAGTCGTATAGGATATAGTCGTAGTAAATTATTTGTAGTAATTACAAGATTGAGACAGAGCTAACACTTTTTAATTAAAAACAGATGCATCAAATACTTATAACAACTTTTTTACTATGTTCTATTAAAAATACTTTATTTATTCATACAATTTTTCGTCATCAAAATTATTGTTAAATAAGAAATCGTACACTGTTACTCTTTTTCTTGGTGTTTCTTGAATGTAAACAGGATCGTATATTTTGGGATCTTCAGTTTCTTCTACAGAATCATCAGTTATTAAAACCAAATCATCTTCTACAGGGTATCCCATTGTTTCTTTTACTATTATGTCATTCTTTTTCGCTACAGGATTCTCGATGATTTCCTTTGTTATTTTATCAAATTTTTCAATATTGCTTTTATATGAATTAACATTCTTGTTTTCTGTTACATTTTTAACTACCATATTATTTTTATCATCAATTATAATATACTTAGTATAATTTTTATTCTTAAAATCAGTCTGTTTTTCTGTTTCACCTGACAAATTTAACAGTTCAATATCACTGTTGGAATAGTCCATTCGTTTTTTTGTGTATTGTTCTTTTTTGTCTTTGTTCTGATTTTTTTTTGCTGAGTAATCTGTTTTGTCTTTTTTATAAGTGAAGTCAGGTCGAGCTCCAAGAACACCATGAATTTTTTCGTAGGGTCTATCTATCAGATTATCAATCGTATGTATGGATGAATCAATCATTGGTTCATTCATAAGTGACATATCGTAATTTATTCCAGTTTCAGTTTTTGGAGACTCTTTGTCAAAAGAACTGGAACTATTTTGTTCAAAATCAATATCTTTTTCTTTTACATTGTCTTTTCTTTTATAATTCTGTTTTGATGTGTTATTATTTATGTATTTATATTGATTACTTTTGACACTATAATCTTTATTTTCTTTGTTTTTGAAAGTAAAGCTGGGCCTCTCTCCTAATAAATTATGTGCTTCGTCTAAAATGTAATCTATGTTTTCCTTATTAGCTTCTCTATCTTGGCTATAATAATTGTTTTCATATTTGGTTGAATAATCAAAGCGTGTTGAATCGTAAGAATTATTTGAATTCCATTTTTTGGGACCTGTCTTACCACCGTATTCCGACGTCTTAGCTTCACCTTTATGTGTGATAGTAATATCTTTTACTAAAACGTTTGGAAGATTAAAAAACTGTTTTTCTTCAATAATCAGATCCAGTGGATATCCAGGTGATAATATTACTGTGTTGTAATCAGTATTTGCGACCAAATATGATCCACCGATATTATTTTTAGTAAACGGAGCCACAAACACAAATAGTTGACAAGGTAGACCTTCTGGTAAACCTTTTGGGAGAACTAACCTGGAAGGATATCCTACTTGTGATTCAACATCCACTAAGGGTAGTGCATCCAACCCAAATTCAGAGTCTTCTACTTTCTTACGTATTGCGTCTAGAGACATAAAATCATTTGAAAAGCTTTTCATTTCCTCTGATGATCTTGAAATAATATTGATGCCGCGTTTCAAAGAGAACTCAAAATTGTCCATTAACACAAATAAATTTTTCTTCAACGCTAGTTCACCCGGCAGGGTTCTTGGTCCCAAAAATATTTTTATCAAACCCTTTTGTGTAACCATGGAAGAAACATTCAGTTTCATAGTAAATGGTTTGTGGTCAAGCCTCATTTGTCCTATTTTGACTCTGAATGTAGTATTTCTATCAATTGTCCTTAAAGAATCCGTGACATCAAATTGAAAGTTTTCAAATGATGTCATCATCTTTTTAGTTTCGATATTTAATACTTCAACGCCAGGGAAGTACAATTCAGCTCTAGAGTAACTTGGTAACATTTTAAGAGCATTGTCTATTAGTTCTACAATTTTTTTATTGATCTTCCAGAAAATAGGATTTCGCATAGAAGTCATATAGTGCTCCAATGTTGAGTATTGGCTAAAAATACATAAAAATGTTAACGGAATGTAATATCATTAAATATGAAATGCCGAACATCATGAAAGTAATATTTACCTTTCGTTTGCTTCAAGATCGTAGCCTAAAAGCCGCCGCGCTATGCTTTCGTAGTTTCTGTCCGAAGTTACTAATATCTCTATTATATGATTCATAATTTGTGTTTTGTTATGACCCGCTTGTCTCTGCAAAGCGAAAATGTAAACATTGAAATTCTTTTATAGACTTTCAATCAATTATTTAAATAATGTTTTAGTACTTACCAAGTGGCCAACAACAGTAGCTAAATTGTTTTCAATTGTCTTCAGAAAAGTTACTTCATCACTATTGCCTAAAGGACCTGAAGATGTTTTGTGGCCGAATTCATTGCCGTTTGAATAGGTCAGCATGGGATTGTAAGCAGATACCACAGAATCCCAATCAAAGCTTTCTAATTCTGGTAATCCATTTGAATATCTTTCCAGATCGTATCGTGAGGCAAACTGCTTCATCATCATAAACATGTATTCACCATAATTATTATTTACATTACTAGGCGTGTTAAACCATGGTGCATTTCTCAACTTTCTTAAAAAGTAATAAGAATTTAAGCCAATATCTTCACGGAAGTAAGCTAATTTGGAATCTTCAGTGTCATCATTCAATTCAGTTGTGTAGTTAGCATCTAATATATATTCGTTGTTTTCAACTCTGACGTCATCCACGGCTGTTAGGTCTTCTCCGAGTAGAAGAGACGATGCCTTAAAGATCACATCTTTTGGAATGAAATAATTTGGTATAAGTTCGTAAGGAGCCGGAATGGAAATTTTTGAAGTATCTCTTCTATTAAGCACAGCTAAGTAAATGGCGTCAACAAATACTCCACAGTTAACATTCTGCCGAGCCCAGCAAGCTCCTTTGTAGAAAGTGTCAAAGTCTTTTGCATAGTAGAAAAATTCATAGAGAATTTTGAATTCATTCATGTGGCTGGAGTTATATTCAGTGAATATTTCCCCTTTTGGCAGAAGACTTTTACTAGTTTTGAGGTTACGAAGGTTATCAACTACATCTGGTTTCTGTAAATAGAGGCAAAAATATATAAAAATTAGTATAAAGTTGTATCTATTTAAAGTACAGTATCAATCGGTTAGTATATTGTGACTCAATTGTAAATTACTTCACTTTCATTATACGAAGGAACTTAGATAATCAGTATTTCGTTTTTTTAAATAAATCACAAATTAAATAAAATTTAAAAAAAACTTTAAAGCGTTGATAACGTAGTACCTATTTTTTTGTAAAATAATAATAATCAAATAGGTTATTTTTGTACAAATTCAATTAATAAAGTTTTGTGTCGTATAGTAACCAAGAAATGAAATTTCCATAAGTCAATCCAAAGAATTAGAAACATGAAAGTTAATTTTGAAGGTAGTAGTCGTTGTTTGTAGTTCACTAAATGTAAATTAATTTAATTATAATTAATAATATTTAAATCGAGGAGCTCGGTGGCGCAGTGGTTTAGCGCCTGGCCCAGCGATTGCGGAGGTTAAGCAACGTTCGCAAGGGTCGGTCATGGGATGGGTGACCAAAAATTTATTATCTCGAGCTCCTCCGTGCTTCGGAAGGCACGTTAAGCCGTTGGTCCCGGCTGCATTTGCAGTCGTTAACACCCACCAATCCGCATTGGGCCGGCGTGGTGGGTTATGGCCCATCCTCCTTACCACCCATAAGGAAGGCCTGTGCCCCAGTAGTGGGGACATCAAAAATGGCTGATGGACAAATGTAAATTAAAACTATGTTGCTTGCATGTCCAACTTCAGAGTTGAAACCGTTATCGGAAGCTGCTAAAGTTAATTTATCAACTTTGTTATTCATTAGTATTAAGTTGGATTAGTTATTAAGATTAGGGTAAGTAAGATGGAGCTGACATCGAATAATCGATCGAAGCTCCTAAACAAATGAAGAAAAAAACTGCCATAAAAATAACATATTAATTGTAGGGTCTGCTACGACAAATGATACGACTTGATGATGGTAAAAATGGTAATGATAACCCTTAAAAATAACTATTAATGATTTATGGTAATGAGTACGGCTTGGTTGCTTGGTTAATGCGAACTGTTTTGTGCAATACAATTTCGTGCAATAATGTAAATAAGGTCAACATAAAAGTAATGATGCGAGGAAAAGTGCATTGTACGACGCTAGTTCGTACATACAAAAATACTTACGGTGTAAGCACCAGTTATTGTGTCGAGACTAAATTCCTGTGCTAAGCGTATAACAATTTCATTGGTACTCTCTTCGCAAATGTTTTCAAATAAAGGAAGCATAAGTTTCTGTATGTGCACCCATGCCACAGTAGCTGAAAATAATAATAGTGATTATTATTTAAGAACTTCATTATTAAATTAATATACCTGAAGGCTCTGTGAACTGTAGACCTCGCTTTAATAACTAAATCTCCGCTATTTTGAAAATTTTCAAACACTGAATCAAAATCAAAATCAATCAAATTCAAAAAAATATTTATTCAGTCTAGGCTGTTACAAGCACTTGTGAATGTCAAAGAAGCTACGCCATCGGTTCGCAAACCCTGGGCGGGAGACCTTGTAACGAGAAGAACCGGCAAGAAACTCGTCAAGGGCTGCTTTTTTCTCCCTGTATATTTCATACAGAGTCGTCAACATTGAAAAATGAGCTCCACATTTAAAGTGAGGTCATTTTCCATCACAATAATTAACAAAAGTTTGCACACAATGGGTAGGTAGGTTGAAATTAAATACCTACTACATATCGGATAGGTAATTGTGAGAGTAAATAACTTTCAACTAGTTGAGAAATCAGTAATCACTATGTCTGCTACTCGAAAGTGCACCTAAGTAGGCAAAATTTACCAAAAAACACTTGGCAGTATTGAACACAAAATGAAGGTGCTAACATGCACACACAAGGCATAAAAAATAATAATAAAAAAAACGCAATTCTTACAATTCAATATGCGTTAAGATAGGTACTCAGAAGCAGACCCATTCCCACTGGCAGCACCCGTTCACGAGCATGACGCGTGGACCAGCCATCGCTTCGCTCAACCATATTTGAGGGAACGTAACGACCCGCCCCACACGACACCACCGCAGAAATGATTAAAGAGAGCATGACATACTTAGGCTACCCATCCTAAGGCACTGAATTGAAAACTAATATCCAAAAGCTTTTCATAGGCCTTTACTTACAAAAACTACTGACTATAGAAAGCAAAATGATTGCAATAAAAAAAGAGAAATCAAAACAAGGTTTACTTGCCTATTAATTTTATGTTTTGAGTAAGAAGTGCCATACATATTGATAACATCAAACAGAAAAAAAAAATATACAAATATACGACGCCCTTAATACAAGCAGACAGAAGCAGACCCATTCCCGAGCATGACGCATGGAATCCCAATCGACAACAGATATAGGTATGTACATATAATTATCGAACCTGCTCACAAAATTTTCACGAATCACAAATTTCATGAGAATTGGCTGAAAAACGCGATCTGCAGAGGAAAACAGATTGCATTTTTGCCCAAATTGGAACATCATTTTTCTAGTCTGCCCCCTGGCCAAAGTAACATTTGCAAATTTTCGTTATCGTTTCGCTTCGAAACGTGTATGGATTTAACGTTTTAAATTTCGATAGTTAACGAAACCTTATGTCAATCCCATACATATTTCGAAAGCGAAGCGATTACGAAGGTTTGCAAATGTTACTTTGGCTAGGCCCTCTGGATGTTAATCTTTTGAAAAAACTGTCATCAAAGCTTCATATTAGCTGAATTACTTTATTCCTTTCGCTCAAAACATCACATTCGATCAAAGTCAAGGAATCTTTATGGAGAAACAATGAAATTGTCCTTCAGTTGTCTCTTTATGTTTAACAATTAATTCAATTATAAAAAAAAATTAAATATAAGTTTGAAGTTTGAACCTAGCCACCCCTTAAGATGTTATAAATTGTATTAATGAATAATTTGCTTGGAATGTTATTTGATTTTAATAATAAATAACTAACCTAGATTTAAGCATTAATAGGTCTCTGTTCCTCGAATAAATAAATTATTATATTTAATTTTAAACAATAATAGAAAAAATACCGTACCTATCTTAGGCTGTGTAGGCTTCGTAGGTACCCTTATAAGATATGCTGAACACTGCCCTAACACTAGGGCTAGTGAAATAAATGTTAGCACCTTCATTTTGTGTTCAATACTGCCGATTATTACAAAATCCCAATATTTATATGCTATTTTATTTTTGCTAAGTTCATAGACTTTAGAAATGATAAAGGGTTGAACGATCGTCATTGTAACTTATTGCAACGAATGACATAAGTGTAAACAAAGGTCGTTAAGTGACAATATGTAAAGTAACGTGTTTATAATCGTAAAGGTGACTCAAAAAGGGCAGTTTCTCCAAGATTATCTCAATAATTTTATTTTATAAGAATACAAAAGAAAGAGAAGCTCGATGGCGCAGTGGTTTAGTGCCAGGTCCAGCGATTGCGGAGGTTAAGCAACATTCGCAAGGGTCGGTCATGGGATGAGTCACCAAAAATTTACTATCCCGAGCTCCTCCATGCTTCGGAAGACACGTTAAGCCGTTGGTCTTTGGTGCATTTGCAGTCGTTAACACCCACCAATCCGCATTGGGCCCGCGTGGTGGGTTATGGCCCATCCTCCTTATCCACCCATAAGGAAAGGTGGGGACATTACAAATGGCTGATAGTTGATAAGAATACTAAGTAGAAACTTTAACTTTTACCACAGAAAAGCTTTTGCTTTGAAAGAAAATAATCCAAAGTATGATTTTGTTATACATAAATGCATATTTTAAAACACTAGTAACATTATAGAAATCTATCACACATTATGATCGTTTCAGTAGAAAATGTAAATAGTGATTTTTATCTCACTAGTTTATCCCAGATTTTGATCTTAGATGCTATTATAATGTTAATATTAAAGTTATCCAACTAATTTAGCCATTGTTTCGCCTCTTATAAGGCGAAAGGTGAAAATGCGTCTAAATTAGATAAAAATGTCTTAGCACACTGGACACTTCACGATAGTGGAGTGGCTAGAACGTGTGTTGCCATATTATGTAAGGTTCAGACCTCATTTTCCTTTTTATCAAGTCTGGGTATTACAATAGGCCTTTCCTATGAAATTGCCGAGTTGTATAGAGAATTTTCAAAAAGTTGCATTTTTCTTTGTTCATTTAACAACCGTAAGCACTTATGCAACAAAACATTTATGTACTAATGTTTGAACACAATGCTAACTTATTCCATTTACGATAAGCGTAAAAAATAAGTTTTGGCTAAGTTACAATCCCTCCGGTCAACATTTTTGTTCACAAAAAAGAGTTATTACTTTCAAGATCTTTATTTTTACTGATAGTTGACTATCACGGTCATAATTCGATATCAAGATAATGCTAAATATTTTTATATATATCATAGAAGTTATTATTTTCTCTGTATGTTACAAAATATCGGCAATTTCATAGGTAAAGACCTAATACTTTATTTCCAAAGGACAAGCTATTTAGTAACTTAATTCCAAAGATGGCAGCAATGTTTTTTTTAAATAAGTTTAAGTTAAGCCACACAAGCATTAATGCACTAACACATGGGTGTAATTTTAATTAATCGATGAGTTACATACCTACGAAATTATCTTTTATTTTTATTAGATCATTGTCATTCGTTAAACATTTATGTTGTAATATATGAAGGTCATTTTACTGGAGACATCTATCAGACCCTGTAGGCCAAAGAGGTTATCGATAAAAGTGTTGTCAAGCATAAAAAAATGTTTTTGTTTGAGAAATTGGCGATATCTTTGTTTACTTTCAGATAATGTTATTTTATTTACGAATTTTTAACTAAGGTGGGTGATTTTTTTGTGTTTTCATACAACATATTCATGAGTTTTCTGTTTGATAAGATAAGAAATTAACTGCCTTTGATACAAAAAGTTTGGATGTAACTCGATATTTTAGGAAACAAAAAAAATTACAAGGTACAGTCAAAAGCACCTATAATATATTAATATAATAGTGAATTTATTCAAGTTTTGAGATGCGGGATTTATAGGAAAAGCAAGTTGCACGACCTCAGAACTTTGGTTACTTTGCAGTTGGCTACATTTTTTTAAACTCTAGGGGGGGGCAGCTCTACCTCCCTGCCCACCCTTGGCGACGCTCCTGGTGTGGCCTTAGGGGTCAAAATCCTCATCTGTGTCAGAGTTTCTTTCATGTAGGTAGTTACGAGTTTCTAATTTTAATAAAATTTTGATTTAAGCTTTTCGACCAATGCTTCTGGGTACGTAAACATGTAGCCGAGTTAACTACTACCTACCTAATTGAGATTGTTAAAAATACATATTACGTCAAATTAACTTAATAATGTGCACGTAGGTTGCTACGAGTAGGTAATGGATATTAAATAGTTTTCACTGAGTAGGCCTACCTAATTGTTACTAATAAAATATTTTCTAAAGAATTTACCTACTCAGAGGCAGTTTCTGTTGAAGTTATTTTGTGTTTTGACCGAGCGAGCGCAAAGCTGTACCCTTACCACGAACAGCTATCGAAAAAAATAACGCGCGTAAAATAATTTGGTAGTGCAAAATTTTGTATTGGAAATTTGTACAACGCCAAATAGCGAAATTAAAATTTCCATAGATAATTCTCTATCGAGTAATTTTACGCGCGTTTTTTTTCTCGATAGCTGTTCGTGCTAAGGGTACCGTTCTCCTCTACAGGTTGCATTATATAATCTCAACCGATTCTTTTGAAAGGTGACAAATTAAATAGGTAGGTACCATTATATTTTTTTTGTAGATTCATTTTTTTATTTTTCACAACGTAAAAACATATTTCAGTCATTTCGAAAATGTTCAAAAATGCCATACACGCGTGGCTAGATGCAGAGCTATTAGATGTATGCTGCCATCTAGTGTCGAATAGCTAAACTATTGAAATCCCGCTACCAACTACCTGGGCTGTGATATACAAGTGCCTTTCGGTTAGTACTATTATATATTCTGTGCTTTCGGCATTTATTCTTAAGGTGCTTTCCCACGGTGCGTCTGGAGACGCATGAGAGCGCACCAGACAAGACCGACACACCGTGGGTAACGACGCGTTCGCCGCGGTCCAGAAATAATATTCGAATCATTCGTTACACATATCAATATTAATAAAACACGTCTACTGAAATCGGGTGGGGCTGAAGGACAAATTCATTTTTTTTTTCTAAAAGCCCCACCCGACTTCATTAGACGTGTTTTATTAATATTGATATGTGTAACGAATATTATTTCTTGCTTTTTAGAGGTATCTAATTTTGAAACTGTTTTTGTTTCTTGCTTTTAAGAGGTATTTAATTTTGGAGCTGTTTTTCTTTTCAGGTTTTTCGAAAGAGGGTTTCCTTTTTTTTTAAAAACCCTTTTTATTTTCAACTTTTTAGTGGTAATGTAAGCGCAGCGTGTAAATATTTTTAACTTTATTATAATATTTTCAATGGTAAAATGCCCAGAACTCAATTTCCAAATGTACGCTGTTTGTTTTTGAGGAGTTCCGTTATGTTTTCGTAGTCCAAGTCTAGTCCAGAACGTTGCATCGCAGACCATGGTTTGGTTTGTTTTGGATTATCATAAACCTACCAAAATCTTAATCACTTTACAACTATTTGACTTTGAAGAGTTCCCTTGTGTATCTTCGAAGTTCAAAGTCCAATACCGATGAAATTAAAATGTGACCATTCTTAAAGTATAACCCTTTCAAAACAAAAGAATCATCCAAATCGGTTCATAAACAAAGATGTTATGTCCGAAATTCCGTAAAAACTCGTGCGATGGCAAGCTAAATAATTGTTATTTTTCAGGATTATGAAAACTACTAGCAAGTTTTCTGTAATTTTTTTAACACACGAACTATGTTCTTTGAGATGAAAAAAGTTTTTTTAAATCGGTTAACAACTGACGAAGTTATGTTGAAACATACATTAAAAAAAACCGTCGACTTGAGAACCTCCTCCTTTTTTGAAGTCGGTTTAAAAAGGGAGTTTATTTATTTCTAGATATTTAAGTAAACCCTCACAGTGTAAAGCCTCACAGACTTTTCATTAACCACAGACTAAACATAATTAAATGCGCAATCATGTACATTGATCGTGTACGGGTCTGAAAAATTATCTGTTGCCTATGGCGTATTTTAGTTTTATATTACACTAAAATACGGGTTTACATCTCTCATTGTCCCAAGAGAAAATTATTTACAGGGTAGCAGTCGTCATCCAACGCGCGGTCGACTTATGAACTTACTTACTTGCCGAAGTTAATTCACCGTTTGGCATCGGAACATGGCACCAATTTGCTATGTTCCGATTATGTTAGTAAGTAGAGGGACAGTTGAACTTACTTACTTATGGATGTGTAAATCGGTATTTAGTACACTTTGGCATAGTGAGTACAAGTATTTCAATCAATAAAAAGAACATAAATTTTTCGTTCGCCACTGCGGCGCATTCGCGACTGTTTGTGTACCTACCTACCGAGTTTAGTCTAAACTCGAGGCGCGTAGGCATGGCTCGCTTTTCGACTACAATTTGTATACTGTGCCATCATCGCGCGTGCGTCGTTGCACGGACGCGGGCGCACCGTGGGAACGCGGCTTTATGCTTTCGGTTTGTACGTACTTATCTTAACCTCAAGAGATGGCGTGGATGGCTCAAATAAAAATATTTTATTCGATAATATCAGTATTGGAAACTTTTATAATGCTTAATATCTAAAAAAAAATTACCGAATATATATTTTTATAAATTACAGCATTTCGGCGGCAATAATTTAGAATCTCAATAATACCTACCTTACATTACAAAAATAGTAAAAAAAAATGTGTTTTGCCATGGCGGAAAACAACGGCGAAAAACAACAGCGAAAAACGTTTTTCTCCGTCGTACGTAGGCACGGTCGGCAGCGGCAGCAACAGTCGGCAGTGTTGTGTGGACCACTATGGAAGTTTGTCCACATACAGTCACGTCTACAAATATGTAGGTTAAGAAGCTACTGGTCCACTTGCTACTGGGACCATGGACTAGTAGCCATCCTTTAAAAATGGTAGTGGAATACTGGTCCCACTATCCTTAGGGGATATGGGCCGAGTATTTAATTCAATGTGAGTGGACATGGACAAAATTGTTGATGTCACAAACAAAGTGTTTTTTTCTAAGCTGGAAAGCTTTCAAGTCAGCTATAATACTTCTAAGAAAGTGCGATATAAATAAAATCATAAGGCTGCGAACGCACCGATAGGTTCCTAGATTGTTGCCTAGATATATCCAGGTTACTTGGTGACCGCACCGGTAGGTGAATCGCCAGGAAAGTCGTCTTGATCTCATAGTCTTTGGTTGTAAGCATCGCGCCCACGATACACTCTAGGGTCATTCATAGGACACCTGGATGTATCGAGGCACCTAGCGCGCAGTGCGGCCGGTTGCGAACATTCGTGAACGTTAGTTTTACTTGGTAACATAATTATCTAGCTAGGCTCTAGGCACTAATCTAGGCAGCTGTCGGTGCGTAGGCGGCCTAAGCAAAATGAGGTAGCTAAAGGACCCCGAACCTAAAGTTAGAAAAATGTAGTTTCAGTTAAGTGTCCTGGGATTTTTATATGTTATAGATTTCGGTGCCCTGAATAAAAGTCTCTATGGGTGCTACCACTGTTTCCGAATCCCTTTCACATTTTTCTAACAATAGGATCGGGGTTCTTTCAGTGGAGCGGAACGCAAAAATAGTAGATTATACAACAAGTGAAAAAAGAGGGAATTTAGTTCGAGGGACTAAGTTGGATCCCGAGAGCAGCGAAGGATTCAAAAGTAGAATCCTGAACGAAGCGAGGGATACAAAGGACCGAGATAAATTTTTTTTTTCACGAGTTGTGTACTCTACTTTTTACCATTGACTGCGAGAAAAAAAAATTGCAGTAGGTACCTATAGTATTTATAGTTGTCCATCAGCCATTTTTGATGTCCCCACTGTGGGGCACAGGCCTTCCTTATGGGTGGTAAGGAGGACGGGCCATAACCCACCACGCGGGCCCAATGCGGATTGGTGGGTGTTAACGACTGCAAATGCAGCCGGGACCAACGGCTTAACGTGCCTTCTGAAGCACGGAGGAGCTCGAGATAATACATTTTTGGTCACCCATCCCATGACCGACCCTTGCGAACGTTGCTTAACTTCCGTAATAGCTGGGCCAGGCGCTAAACCACTGAGCCACCGAGCTAACTAAGAGGGAAACTACATGATCAGTCTGGCATCAGTCCACTTCATCAGCTTGTATAGACTTTGAATTTTTACAGACTGAAGATCGTACCAGACTGATTGAATGGACTGATGCAAGACTGAACAACTAATCTCCCTCAAATATATAAAAAATAACCCAAATATAAGACACTAAAAAGGACCTAATTGATTTAACTGGATATTTTTTAGAAAAGAACCCAAAGATAAGACACTAAAAAGAACCTAAATAAAATTGGCGGGATTATTTTTGTTATTTAATTGTAGAACTATATCTTTATCTATGGAATAGCTGCTCCATACTTAGAGTAAGACGCGTTTCTGTTCCAGAAGCCGCGATGCTCGAAGGCTCCATACCTACTTTCAGCACCTTTTATTTTTTTTGTACCTAATTCATACGATGCGCGCTTGTTCCAAATTCAAAATATTTTTATTCACTCGGTGAATAAAAACGCGTTTTATTCACTGTTATCAATGAATAAGACGCCCTTTTTTGAGTGGCGATGGTAAAAATATTATTTTTTTACAATCGCCACTCGAAAAAGTGCGTTTAATTCAACTAAAGTCCTTCTCCATTTTACGAGTTTTCCATAATCAAGAATAATCAATAAAAGAAGTAATTTATTACTTCTTTTCGGATTGGATTAGGATAAGAAGTATCTCTTGTTTTAATTTAACTATCTGTGTGCCTTTAATCCAAATACATTCAGTAGTTTTTACATGATCGACACTGCCTAAAACAGGAGTTATATTGTTAGTTTCTATATTCCACCATAACTTCTTAATGCTTAAACTGATTTGGATGTGTGGGGTATTATAAGAATCCCAAGTACACTGTCTATATATAAAAAAAAACCAATATGGCGGTTGCATGACGCCGTTTTTTAACGAGAAAAAGATATTATTTTCAATTATTATAGGTAATATGGGTATCATATTAAAGGCCTTGATGAGCACATTCCAAAACGAATTTTCAAAAACGAACGAAAAATATAATTGTTACTAAAATGTCTGAAAAAATTAACAATAAAAAATAAAAAGTGTCATTGTATTCAGGAAACCTTTTTTTCATCAAATAAAGTAAATAGTTAATAACACGATGCACATCAAAATAATTGTTCTACAGAATGATTACTCGAGTTCAATGACACGTCTTATTTTTTTACTTTTTAGTTCGTTTTGGCAGGGCAGACGTGATTTTGTTTTACATTTTTATACTTTATTTTTTGCGTGATCTAAACAAACAAACCTCTTACATACATACTTTCTCATTTAGGATATTTTTATTTCATGATTAGAGGAGAATTTGAAAAAAAGTCTCAAAATATAATCTAGAGTTTATTTTTTTAATTTTTTCAATTGCTTTTAATTTAAATCAGTCGTCATTTTAATGATCATTATTGTTTTATTCTGCTTAAAAGTCTACTAGGGTGGCAGTATCACGGTCTCCTACAACTTTGTTGAGATCAGCGTCAACGAAGTAGTTGTCTTCGAAGGTGGTTTTGTCGGTCATCATGTAGTCTCTGAGCACCCATCTGTCCCAACGTGTCTTCATGTCGCAGACCTGTTTCTTGTGGAAGATTGTGACATCAACGAACTTCATGTTGGGCGTGTAGAATTTAGTCACATCAATGAGACGATCGAAGGGGAAACCAAGAGGCCTTTTATCCAACAGTGTAGTTGACCTGAAGTCCATGAATAAGTCTTTGCGTGTGTTGTCCAAGATGCTAATGTCAACATTGTCTACCAGTTTCAGAGGCGTTACAATCACGTAGAACCACATCTTCATACCACCGACGTAACCTCTAGGAAGGAGCAGTCTTGCGGGGAATCCAGTGTGGTAGTTCCTCAGATCCTTCATGAGGAGGTCTCTGAAGTCAGTGATGGTGTCAACCTTCTTCCACAGGTCGCGAGTTAAGATTCTGTCACGGACAAGGTTGTGCATGTCGATGGAGTTCCTTACAATGGTGTTCTTGCCAGTTGTAAGTTTGTAAATGAAGCTGTCAAGTTCCACGAAGTTCATACGGTTCTTGTTGATGTCGACCAAACGGCCGAGGGCATCAAATTTCGGTCCCAAGAAAATTCTGACTACAGAGTCTACTGCTTTATCGGAGAGGACATCAACGGTGACTTTGAATGGTTGGTGGTTAAGACGGCGCTTGCGTACTAGGAATTTAAGATCTGAGGTGGTCTTCTTAAATTCGTCTTCAGTCAAAACAACAGCATTGGTCATGTCCATTAGGTAGTCATCGAAGTAGGTGACCAGCTTATCAGTGACAATGTTGTCGATCTTCACACCGGGGAAGTAGAGATCATCTTTGGTGTAGCATGGCAGACGCAGTTTAAACAAGAATACTAACTTAACGAGACGCTTCTGAAGACTGTAGAATACTGGGTCACGGAGAGCAGTCTGATATTGGTCCAGGATGGTGGGAGCAACAAAGTACCTGTTAAGGAAATATTGAATAAACGTTGAATTGAGAATCGTTTCTAACAGTAATGGTTTATACAACATTTTCTGATTACAAACAATGTATAAAATTTTATAGATATTACTCTTCCCTCACTGAGACCATATGAAATTAAAAAATAATACATAACATAAGAACATTAGAGAGAACACTATTAATTTAATAAAACCATAATGTATAATGAAAATTGAGTAGTTTCTGGGAAAGTTATATAATAAAAATAATTCCTTACTTGTCAGACAAGAACGAGTTGAAACCAAGAACCGACTTCATAACGATGAGCAGGTAGCGGTACGCATCAACGTGCATATTGTCAATGTTTTTGTCGACCTTGCCGTAGATCAGCCTTCCAAGTGTTTCGACATCATCGAACTTAGTCAGTTCCAGCCTGACACCATTGATCTATGGAAAAAACGTAAATATATAAATCTAATAATCTAACAACCCAACAAAAATATTATTGTTCGTCAGAGATATAAAAACACATTAATTATGGGTTTGGTACTCACTTCAACGAATCCCTTAATGATAGCGTCCTTGATTATCTGTTCATAGCCTTCAACGAGACTTATTAACTCGACATTGTCATCACGACGAACCACGTAGTTGTTCATCCTCACCGGCACCTGAACACCATTGTGGAACATCAACCACGGCCAGTAGCCTTTCACGATGGGTTTGTTAAATGACAGGGACTCGATCTCTCCCAAACCATTAGACAAGCGCTCCATGTAATAGCGGGCAAGGATTTGTTGGTACATGTATAGAGTGAGCTCAAATCGTCTGGATCGGAGTTTGTCGAATACTTCATCTTTCATCCAGAATGGATAATCAACATGGAAGTAGTAGTAGTAGGTGTTAAGGTCGATATCTTCAGTGAAGTACCTTAATCTGTCTTCATTGTTAAGCGCAACTCGCTTGTCGTAAACGTTTTCATCAATGATCATAATGTCTTTTTCAGTCTTTCTGATTCCGTAGAAGTCACAAAGCTTGTGGTCCAGGAGACCCCTCTTCATTTTAAGGAAGTAAGCCTTTTGAATGACATCAGCGCGCACGAAGTAGTATGGGTAGATTTCGTAAGGTGGGGGCAGAATAATTCCTTTGCAGTCTTCTCGGTGTCTGACGGCTACAGTGAGGGCATAGACAAACATGCCTTCGTTAAGGTAAAGGCGCATCCAGCAAGCGGTTTTAATGAAGGTGACAAAGTCGTTGGCGTAGTAAAGCATGTGGAACATGGTCACCACTTCCTTAAGTTGACGGTTGACGTGGATAGTGAAGATCTCTCCACGAGGAAGTGTGCCGAACTTGAGATTGTTGATGAATGTTTTGACCACATCAGTTTTCTGTGAAATATATAAATTAATAGACTACTTTGAAACACAGGTTTTGAAATAAATAAATATTGGGAAACATCACATAGATTGCTCAGATTCTAAAGCCTTGTGTTATGAAAATCAGAGACGATGGTGTTATCGCAAACACCCAGACAATATAAATAAGTTTGTTTTCTAAATTAACCCAGCCGGGTATCGAACCATGAAAACCGGTGTAGAAGCCACTCGACCACGGCGGAGGTCGTCAAAGATTTTTAAGCATCTAAACACGTGTCAGAAACTTACGGTATATAGGTTAACATTCTCTTCAATGTTGAAGTTCTTGCCAATTTCTTCGATTTCCTTGTACATAACCGGTTCGATGACGTGGTTCAGTAATTTCATGATGAACATTTGCCTCTGTTTGATGTCCATAGTCACTGCAAATTACATATTTTAAAACTATTAAATAACCCTGATCTGATCACATGACTAAAATTTACATGAGTTGGGTTTCAATATTGAAAAGTAATGATTTTGGGATAGCAAAGATTCCATGTAGATAATTGAAACAAAATAGAGCAAAGAAATAGGATTGCTTATTGCAAAATACTTGGTGAAATGCAAATGAAAAAGGAACTTAAATGTAGAAAGGTTTGAAAAGGAGATTGCTATCAAATGAGCAGAACTTTTACTCCAATATAAATTAAAAAATCTTTTTTTTAAATAGAAAAGAGGATCGCATAGGTACCAAGTGTGTTATCCTCGACTTGGCGGGCCGCGGCCATGGCCGCTAAGCCCAGCACCAGTAAAACGATTGCCCTCATGTTGCAGCCGATCCGGTGAGACCTCAACTGTGCCTTACCATTATTCAGCACCCCCTTTTATACTAAAATATACATTGTAAAAGGTTAAGAACATTATTTTAACTAGATATGAGAGTATGAAGAGGTTATCTTGAAGAAAGTGCATTTAAATATTGAAATAAAATGCTGCGTACCTTACAAATTATATAGATAAATAATGTGATATATATAATGTGAGCCCTTGGTCGCTTGAATAAATGATTTGATTATTATTATTATTATTATACCATATATATACCGATGCACTTTATGAGGACGTTACAAAGTAAAGTTGAGATAAATTTACTTAAGGCAAACTTAATTTTTTGGAAATCTAGATCAATGAAATAAGGTGCTAGGAAATTTTAAATAACTTTGATACTGAGTTGTTTTATAATATCTACTTTACATCCCAACTACCATCCCTCATCAAGCGTTTGCTCCCATTCAATACAAAAATAAATAAAATTATGTTTAATTTCAATATTACGTTTGTGTATTCATCACCATGTCAGTTATTTATTTATTAAGGTAAGCATACAGCTATACACATGGTAACATTTTTACAGGATATTTAATTTGATTTCTAGACTGCATACATGCAGGCTTACACAACTTACGTTAAACATAATTTGACCAAATTAATACATACCATACTAGGTACTCGTACATACAAATTAGTTGAATGCAAGCATAGGCACACTTGATTTTAACGTCACAACAAAAGGTTTAATTAGTAATATCCTAGTTGTATGTGTACAAAGGCAACGTAGGCGTTGCCGTATTCACAAAGCAGTAGGCTGCTGGTATTTTCCAAGGATTTCTGTGATGATTGAATTTGGTCAATGTATACGTCATTCAATAAATAAATATTAGACAAAGTCATACATTGCTACAATTCTAAAGCAAGAACTTAGCGCCAATACCTAGACCCGTATTTAGAAACCGCTCTCAACGTTGAGAGCTATCTTGAGATCAAACTTGAGATGCTCTTCATCAGCATCTCGTATGATCTCATGATAGCTCTCAACGTTGAGAACGGTTTATAAATACGGGCCCTAGACTCGGTTTTCAAGAACAATTATGCTCAAAGTACCCTTGCCTATGCGAACGCACTGCGTTGAAAATGTTGAAATAGAGTTCTGTGATTGGAAGTTGAGACGCTGTGCTGTGTGGTACTGTGAGACCTCATAGTAATGTTTGTGAATACGGGAGAGATAAATAGAAAGTGGGTTCCTCAGTCGGGACCTCAAAGACGGCTACATCATTATTTTTTATTTATTTAATACGCATAAAAACGTAATGTTTATTGTTTTATTTTAGCAACAAGTCAACTAAATTATTCAATGTTTTCGCATTATAACTATACTAGCGGCCGCCTGCGACTTCTGCGTGGATAGTTATTTTTCCATTTCTTTTTACCCTATGTCCTTTTCTGTACCCCTAACAACGTGTACGTATAAAATTTCATGATAATCGGTTGAGTAGATAAGACGTGAAGCCGTAATAAACAAGCAAAACTTACATTCGCATTTATAATATTAGCTAGGATGATAAAGTAAGCTGACTTTTTAATAACTCATTTTATCGCCAAGGACTATAAATAAAATACATAGAGAACAAAATGGCTACACATTAGAATATTCATTACAAAAATCTGTAGTTACAGTGTTTTGATTAACACACTCAGATCTTAATTTTAGTTTTTTTTCTTTGGAATAGGTTGGTTTGTTAGTGGTTTGCATTCTTCAGTGTTGTAAAATTTTGTCTTGCTTGATAAATATATTATAATTATAACCCTAGTATAGTAATATTATGTTCGTATATCAGGTAAGTTATTTAGATTATTGCAAACTTGGTAATCTTTGGTTCTTTAGTTTTGTGAAAAGAAGTCGAAGTGGAAGAAAGAAGAAGAAGTGGTCCAGCGACCTTGTTAGATGCTCAATCGCGGTAATTCTGAACGGTAAAACAAAAAACGTTACGTTGTCATTTAGGTTATATTTACCTAAAAACAATTAGTTTAGCTTTATAACTTTCACTTAAATTGTCCCAAATTGTAATCCTAAACTCCTTAGAGAGAGTATTCAACAATTTTAACAAAACTAAAGCGAGTATTTTTCTGTAAATGAAACTGAAACGGTAACGATTTAGCTTTGGCTTTATCGTTGAAAATTAGCGCGATTAGGCCCCAGTTTTTTAAGAAATCCCTAAGTAATATGATTTCTAAGACAACAATATTAGAAACCATATATTTAAAAAAAATACTGCAATCAAAGCTTTGTCTGTTATACAACGTGTTACAAAACAACCCCTAATGCCGAATATGGTGGATAGGGACCATCAAACTGACAAACTTTTACTAATAGGGACCAGCTGAAATTGCAAAAAAATAATCAGCTGTTTCATATAAACAAAAAAATCTAAATGTATGAAACAGCTGTTTTTTTCACGTTTTCGGAGTAGGTCCCATAGTAAAAGTTGTGTTCATATTGATGGTCCTTATCTATAGTAACGGCATTAGGGGTTATTTCGTAACACGTTGTATATCCCTAAATAGACAAATAGACATTTTTTCTGAGACGTCATAACCTCATTCGAACGAACCTCAACGAATGCCCTAATGAAAAATATATTATGTAATGATATTTGTGTACGTTAATGAAATAAGGGACGAAGACCATTGCGTCGTCGGATTTATTTCAGCCAAGTTACGTGACATAACTGCAAATGACACACAACGTGAGGCCCGCTGTGGTAACCTACGCAAAATGTTTTTTTTTTGTTTTTACCTTTTAATTGGCATAAACAAAATGATTATGCTTATCACACAATAACCTGTCAGAAACAAACAACCTCTAAAGTTAAGGCGATTCCCTGTCGGAAAGTAGCGCCCTCAGAGGTTTTTATTTAACAAGTTGTTAATGCGGAAGGCAACTATCAAAATGGCGTTACGAACGCTTGTTCCACGAGAACTATCAAAACAAAGGACTTTTACTTTAAAAATAGTTTTATAGTTTTAAAATGATCAAATTCTGTGTAATAGGCTGTAAAAATGTTGGTACTTGTTCCGAAAGATCTGGATATTAAGGAAAAAATAATAAATTCCTACTACGACGAACTATATTTGACTGAGGTTATTGTTTGTAAATAAACTATAGAACCGTAGTTTCAATATGTAAATGTGAGTTCTCAATACAATAGCAATAAAATTAAGATGTGGGCGCCACTTTGAGGTGTATAGCCCTTAAGTGTCTGGTTTTTTCAGTCTGTGATGAGCAATGTTGTAATAGGTCAGTGTCTGTGTCTGGTAAAAGATAACGACAAAGTTGCAAATACTTTTATTGCAGTGTTATTCTTTTTAGTACAATTGCACTAAGGACCTTTTCTGTCTGATTAGTCGGCGCAGTAGCGGGGCGATTGTGCCAGCGATGGCATGTTGCATTTTAGGCACTGTGCTCAAAATTTGACAACAGCATGGTCGGTATACGTGGTACCAAAACCTTACCGAGCGTAGTCAAAAATTAAACATGTTCACATCCAAGCATGTTTGACATAATGTATTGTCGAGCTACGCCAAGTTCATTAATTCAGGAGTAATAGGGAATATGCATCAATTTTTTTTTATTAAAATTAAAAGTATAATGCGTGAGAAAATCAACTGTAATATTAAAACTTTTCTCTTGCGTTTTTTCTCGTGATATAGTTACTTGAAGTTAGCACGCAGCAGCACCCGCCGAAAACGCTCTATACAAAACGGTGACGTCACATGTCACGTTTCAGGTGTGTTTCAGGTGCGTTTACTATGGAGTTACCCAAGAATCTTCAATTATCTCCCTAAATTTTGCGTTTAAGTACGTATGTGTCATACAAAATATTATTCCATATTCGATATTTTATTTGACTGTTAAGTGCATTATATCCGAAAAGTAAAATATCGTTATTTTCCCCTGATTTCATCGTGTGATAAAACTATTTTTTTTTTTCTGTTTCATCATGTTTTTATAAGTGTCCGCAGCGATCAAGCTCAAATTCATCAAAATCGGTGACTTTATGCATATTCCCTATTGTCAGAGTTTGTAAAACTAAAACAAAAGAGACCGTGTTACATGTTACTTTTTTTTTCAAAATCAAAATAAAACAGTGTCTATAATACGAGTAACTTGATACCGGTGTGTTTTCATGCGATAGCTTTCCTGTTCTCTTTCACTTTCATCTGACGCATGCCATAAGGTATTCAATTCAATGCAATGGCGCACGCTGATCGTGCTTTCAACAGAGGCATGCCTCAGGGCATGCAATAGCGCATGCCCTATCTTCTAAACAAAAACATCAAATTTGTGTGGCAGAAAGTTGAACGTTTGAAATCGCACAGTTTGGACGCAATAAATATTGCGTGCGTTTGACTCAAGTTGAATTGAAAGTTGAAAGAAAAAGAGCACAGTCTAAGGGCAAAATAAGACCATAAAAAGTTCCTTGAAAAGAGATGAAAAAGCAACATTGTAAGTTGTTATTAAAATTAAAACTATTGAACTTTACATTAGGTAATATTGTAAATTGATTATGTAAGCAGATCAATAACGATTTTGACAAGTAGATGTACTATTGAATATTTTTACTGTCATGAATTTATTGTAAACTACACAGAAGTTCCAATAACAAAATGTGTTACAATAAAATTTCTATCCTCAATATAATAAAAGTTATCCAATTTTGATTTCACGCGGTTTCGATAATATTACCAGATTTCGGGAAAAGAGAAGAAGGTTTTGCTGTAACGGCATATTGACAATTTTTACATAATGTAGGTAAGAGATAAGAGATTTTATCAATATGCAAATTCCTGTATCTTTTTCTTTTTTTTTCATACATGAAAAAGGGTAATCCTCTTCAATGGAATAATAAAATTGTTTATTTATAAACATTTTCTTTGCTTTTGATTCGTATGGACAACAACGATTGATCACCAGAGTCAAACCTTGGTAAAATCTTAAACTAATAGGTATGTTTTAATCAAAAGCGACATCAAAAAAAGTTCATTCAATTAGTGTCAATTAATTATAAATATAAAAATTTTAGGACTCTTCGTGTATTAACATGTTTTATTTTTAAAGTTTTTATTACTTTAGTTAATGGATGACAGGGCTGAAAAGTTTTTACTACCCTATTCAACAATCTTGGGTATGAATCAGAAAATGTCAAAGGTCATGGAGGCTTCTTACACCTTACAAGAAATTTATTCGGGGTTTCGTAATGTCATGTGGGTGTTTAGGATAGTGTTAGGAAACGAAATTATATCAAAAATAGAATGAAATTTAAGCACGTAGTACATTTGCGCCATTTACAATCTTCGTCGATGAGATACCCTTAGAAAATTGTTCAAAAAAAATAACTTTGGCAGGCCAATACATATTATATGAAAATTTAGTTTAGGTTAAGTTGTAAGGAAACACTATTACTTCTTTGCTAAGTACAGCGAAAATCACCAGTTTAATACAAGAAATAAAGATTAACTTGCTGTTCCTAAATTTAGGCTTGCAAAAACTTAATATTTATTTATAGGGAAAGGCATAGCCTTAATTATTCAAGTTCCACAAGAAATGATTGATCTGCATGAATTTAATAACCATGTTGAAAAAACGCTCATGGGTAAAGATTATTTATTATAAAGTAGACGATTATCTGACAATTATGTATGTATTATGTATTGTATTTGGTAACGATATAGGTATTTAAGTTTGTAAATATTGTTACTATTTCTGTTAAAGCTGATAAGTTTCTTGCGCCCGTTCGTCTTGTCAGATAAAAAAGTCTGGAACGGGTGGTAGGAAAATATAGACGATTCTTATTTTTTACTTTGACACGTTAGTATTGTATGTAGTGTTGTTCTTCTTTTGTTTGTTTCTGTAATACGTCCATGTTTATCTTTTATCTTTAGTACTATTATATTCTGTGCTTTGACTTTGACCACAGAATATATAATAGTACTGCTTTGACTTTGATTCGTCTTTCCCCCTTCCATTATTCAAGATGTCTTATAATTGAGAAGTTATGACGCCTGGTAATCCCATTTCTGAATGGTAGCGGTAGAAAATCAAAAAAATTACATTATATTTTCCACATTTTTACTCTTTTATAATTAACTGAGTATAGTTCTGGAATAGGAGGTAGTGTGAAATATCCCTACAATAGAACAAAGATTAATAAGTGCCTGTTTCTTCATAACTAAAACATTTTTTCATACAAAACATGTATATCTAACGATTTGATATTGTGGTAGACAATCATTTGATATTTCAAAAGTATTTGAATGCAAAAGTATTGCAATTGTATTTTTTTATAAACAATTTACAAGGTATTATTATTACTTTATTTACAATTTACATATCCAAAAATTTCAGACATTACGAAAAAAGATTATGAATTGCAATTAAATTTAACAACCAATAAACTATTTACAAAGGGCGTGCTACAAAGTCCAATACTGCGTCTGTGTAGTGGATTTTCATGTACCAAATAGCGGAGTACTAAGCTACACTCAAACAGATAGAGTATTTGGAAAGCCTTTACAAAGGTTAAACACTATGTAAGCTGCCCTGTAACTGAATAATAGAAAGCTCACTCGAGGCTTTCACAAAGGTTTGAAAGATTGATCACATAGTAACAAGAGACTGTACAAATTTATGTAAAGACCTTTTCAATGGGGATGATGAAATTTTATTCGAAGATATAAAGATTTTACGATCGCCGTAAACGTAAATATAAAATGGAGCCATTACATTCAATAGCTGGTTACCGAATTAAGCAGGATTCGCTTTTATGGAAACGCAGGCTTTCATTTGTCATTATTAAAATGTGTAGGCGGTTGTAAAATACAGTGAATATTTGAATAATAAAAGAGGACATGAATAATATTGGATAAAGTTTAAAAAATATGTTTGTAGATTACAATGATGAAGCGATTAAAATTCATATTATTATACTTGTTATAATAATTATGTTTTCTTCGATGTCAAACTTCGTACTTGTTGATGCTGACATAACATCGATCACCAGGAAAAAGAAAGGGAGGAAAATAAACAAACGCCTGGTCCCTGTTGTTGGGGTAAACAAAGCAGTGTTGAACCATAGGAGTAAATAGTCGACCTACAGTCGAACAGATACCAAGTTCAGCTTACTGGAAATAGTCCTACAAAATAGGCTACTTTTTATCCTGGTCAAAGTTTCCCTAGGTTCCACGCGGACGAAGTCGCGGGCGGCTGCTAGTACCTAATAAATAAAATGATAACGTTGCAGACGGAATCTTCCAGTATACAGTCGGTTTTCGAGAAACGTATATAAAAACAAACTAGACAAAGTAAGTAACGACGTAAGAAAGACAATCCCCGTGGTCGAGTGGCTTGTGGCCAAATCGTTTACATGATGTCGCCATCTCTGAGTTTCCGACCTCGATCAAGAATATCCTAGATAACGCTTCACGAACTAAAACAGAACGCAAAAATGGCACCTCAAATAGCGTCCCACTTACAAACTTGGCGCTTATTTTGTACATAATCACCCCTTATTTTGTACAAACTCACATTTTATACCACTTATTTTGTACAAAATAAGCTTACTTTGTACAAAAACACATCTTTTATCACTTACTTTGTGCAAAATAAGCGCCCAGTTTGTAAGTGAGACGCTATATAAATATATGTGTATATGTATGTACTTATATGTATCTATGGATCTGTAAAAAGAATAAGACGTGTCTTGTGTAATGTATCAAATGTAAAATTATAAAATAAAATAAAAACGTTGTTAGGCATTAACTTTTCTTTGTGTAAGATTGTAAAAAAAAATGTGTAAATGTATCAATCCGCCACAGTCTTTAGATTGTACCACTATATCTTGTACAAACTGTATGTGTCTATATGATTGTGGTGTGAAATAAACAATAAACAATTTGAGGTGCCATTTTTGAGACTCTGACCGGACATCTAGGGTATTCTTGATCGAAGGTTTCCGAAGATCAATGGATGGATCAATTTAGAGGGCAAAATTTTATTAAATGTCTCAAGTCTAGGCGTTAGTGTTACCACCGCCGTCTTGATTCCATAACACAAGTTAGCTTATAGTAGAGAGGAAAATTCGTAAAAAGTCGCTTATCTACTGAAAAGGTTTATACAGATAAATGGCATCGTTGGATTCAGTGTAATTTACTGATCATCATATCGCATGCTCTAAGCTTTCTGTCACTCGCTAAAGTGGTGGAACAAATATAGACAGTGGTCCACTGCAACTTAACTCGAGAATGTATGAGAAAGCAAACAGAAAATTTATAGATTAAAATATGTCGCTTTGAAGTTAGCTACTTCTGTCGTACCTATGGCATCACAAAGATGGTGCCATCTAGGTTTAGATTTTGTGAATAATCTCGGTCACCATTTATCTGATTTAAGCAAACTAGGTAGGTATCATCTGGTATACCTAGGAACCACGCTGAATCTAACGATATCATATTTTGTCAGTATAAATTTTTCAGTCCTACGAGAATCTCATTTTTTCAACTTGACCTCTCTACTATTTGGAATCGGAGAAAAGAGATCGCCAAATCTCCAAGCTGGGGCCAGTCGTTACAGAGCTGAACATTCACCATCACTTAGAGCAGTGATTCTCAACCATTTACCCTGTGCGCCCCACCCAACGGTATGCAATCATCCATACGCTTAAATTCTATGATTTCTTCATTCTGCCATTGCAGAGGCTAAAGTTTTAAGGAACAATCGAAAAAAAACAGAACTTTTTTTGAATTTTATCCTTGTAACTTTGGGCTCAAAATTGGCCCAATGCTACAAGTTGTCCTTTGTGAGACAAGAAATAGAAAGTGCCCGTCTGTCTGTTTCTGTTCGCTTGGTTAGTCCTATGATAGAACATGGTTTGATTACTCTGCTTGGCTTCCGGATTTCAAACCTCAATATTGTGGCGGATCCGTATTTGTTCAGGTGAATAAGAAGGCCAATCACGTAATGTTGTTGTTTCAAATGAGACAAGCAATTAAAGTGAATAAATTAACTTTTTCTTTTCACTAAGTCGTTATTTTTTTAACAAAGTTATTGGGAGTGTTATTATTCCACAACCCCTTTTTTTAAGCATAAAAAAAACCTGATTCATAAACAGTGTAAGTATTATGAGCATTGTATAGTTAAAAAGGCTTTTGTTACTATGATTCGAATTCAAAATGACATTATATAAATAATATGCCCTGACTGAATGATTCGTCGCACGACGCAAACCACTGGGCGGATCTGGTATTTTGTGTATAATTATGACGTTAACATTCGTCTAGAAAGAATTGCAAGTTGAGGACGGAAGTCAGTTTATGTATAAAACGTTCATAAACTGTTTATGAATAATAGAGTCAAACAAAACTCTACATTATGTGCCCTTTTAAATGTTTATTACCTACAATTGTGTTGCTAAGATGTATTGCGTCATTATGTGCCGTCGTTACTCCAGATGTCTTTGTAATCACTTGTTATTGCTCATAAATAGACGATAAAATTGCAGATAAAGTTGAAAGCTCTAAAGAGAGTAGAATTAAGTTTTACGAGATTGTTTGAGAATAATTAAATGCTTAAATAACAAAATTAAATCTTCATTTATAATTAAATAAGCTGAAAGATGATAAAGAATAAAGTTTTAGGTCAATTTCTGAAGGGATTGGATATAGTAGAATATCAAACATTACATCCGCTTCCATGATTTTTGCGCGCCAAATTCATTGAATTTACAACAAAACGCAAAAATTACTAATTTGGCACTAACTGGATTCGAACATGAAACTATTTGCTACCGAAATTAAAACAAGCACTGTAATTTGGTAGCGAACAAAACTAATGTGATTTAGTTTTGCATTTTATCTTAGTTTCGTGTACACCAATTTGTCGTGTTCATATTAATTATCCAGGTTTAAAGTACATAGTGCAAAACAAATAGCAAAGTAAATACAATACACCGTATTCCATGAGAAAGCTTTAAATTATTCGTACAAAACTCATTTTCATCGAGCCACTCTTATTTCATTTCCGTTCAGAATTAATTTATTCGCAAGAGATACACGATGTGATATCCACATTCACTTTGTACGATTGCTTTAATCATAATCTACATAATGGTAGGTACTCTAATCGAACGATTGTAGAAGAAGTTTTATTTTTCACATTCACAGAGCTTACGGAAATATCTCGGATTTTTTATTTTCTCTATAATATGTAATTATTAACTGATAATGTTGACTTAATAAGTTTTTTTATTTCTCTTTACATTTAATAATAATAAAAGTACACAATAAACATTGTTAAAAAATAAAGTTTATCTCTGTTAAAAAAGATGGAAAGACACCAAAAAATTATCAATTAATACAAAAGTTAGGTTATGTGTCTCAAAGATACCGTAAATATTACGTAAAAGACATTGTTATGGTAACAAACTAAATGTTTAAGGGACGAAACCCACGTTATTATGGAAATTAGATACGACCTTTGGTTCCCCCTAAATCTAATTTTTGACATAATTTATTTAGCTTGCGAATGTAAGCATAATAAATTGGCTATTAAAACGTTCCTACTATTTATGTATTCATTGAAACAAATTTGGTGTTACTTGAGAGGGTCTTAAGCATAGTATTAGGATAAAGAAGAGAAACAACACTAAATAAAATCGATACATTTAGTTATTTGACAGTAGGTATGTTTTGTTTATGTTAGCAATCAGTAATTTTTCCGCAAGAAAAGAGATAATAAAAACGATTAAACAAAAGGAAAAATAACTTAAATTATTTCAGTTTTAGCATTGCCAAAAAACTAAAAGGATTTATAATTTTATCAAAAACAAAGACTTTGTTACATTTTTCAGTTTAATACAGGAAGCGTTAACAGTAAGAATCTTTAGTTTCCTCAAAGGATTGCTATTTAAAAGGATTATAAAGTCAGCAGAAAAACGGAAATAGCTCTTCAGAAATCTTATAATCTTACAAAGAAAGAACTTCGTTGGCCCACTGGGGAAGCTATTAGTCTCAGATTTTCTCAACACTCATCAAGAAAACTAAGCTCTTACGATTGTCCTTTTCATTAAAAATCTTTTACAACGACTAGCTCATACAGAGTAAAAGTAAAATTATACTGATGTTAATATCACCTTTTATTTTTATATAGCCCCAGATTTTAGTTTTATTGTATTTATACACGTAAAATTGTAAAATAGTTTAATCATTTTTTTTTAATTCTAAAGACAGGTTAAATTCACCCGGGATAACTTTCTAAAAGATCTTAAAAAGTAAAAAATAACATCATCAAGTTATATGTATAGTAGATCTATGAAAAAAAATTTCGTCGAATTTTATAGTTATAGATAAACGTTCCTAGGAGACCATCCATAATCTTTTAAGATATTCTGAACTGCATTTGATTCTGCATCACAGATTTTGGAAAAAGTTTACAGTCAGCAAAAAAATACAAAAAAATATGCCAATCGATCCTATTTCGTGTGAGGATCAAAAGACTATATGGGAACATTTAAGGTATGAGTACTAGAAATGACAGAAATCGCCAAAAACTTTTCCCATACATTTTGTAGGAAAAAACGATAAATTAACTCGAAATATTATTTACTGCCAAGTGATCCTATTTCGACTGTGATCAAAATACTTTTTAAGGCCAACTGAAATTTAAGTGCCGAAACTACTTTTTTAGTTCTTAAGTTGTAGAAGATTAACCCAGCGTGTGAAGCCAGTGGTGTTTTGACTTAGGTATAGTATTTTTACTCAAGCAACATAGCTAGCCAAATAATTAATTACCTGTTCCAATTTAAAGGCCTTAAGTCTAATCCTTTATTAGTTAGAATTCATATGACATGTTCTTGTGACCGTTGTTGGGCTATGCAAGACACTTGTAAAAATTGTAAGACGGAATGGAGAGTCGCCGGACACCCTCAGGAATACTTAGGATTTTACGTAGAGTTTTTACAAGTTGCAACTTTATACAAGTTGCAAGTTATAAAGTGTGAAAACATTTTTATTAATAAACAAGATCACACTTTTAGCGTTTAATTTAACGTGTTTTGATAAACGGATTTGTGAAATAATGACATTCTTAGGGAAAATGCTTGAATAATAAAAAGTACAAGATATTTAAGTTTTAATAAACAGGGCTCAGGTCTAACCATGTTTTATGCAAAGTGACTCTAAATTGACATTTCCGTCCCGCAAATAGGCCAAGGATTCTGTTTGCAGCCATCTTAATTAAGAACAAGAAAATTAATTTAAGTCCACTTAAGTAAAACTCCGTCCTGTATGTAGGTAATTTTAAGTTCATTCTATCAACCCACCGCCGGCCGAGCTTTACCAAACTGGAGATTATCAAAATCACATAATATGGATATGACGAAACCAGATGGCAATTTTTAAACGAGTTACTTAGTTACTTACCCTCATATCTATAGACGAGTAAGTTATGACTTGAGTAAAACTTGCAATTTTTAAATGTTTCTACTTTTTCTAGTACATATAGTATTTCGTATTATATTCACATTCAATTTTATTTACTTAGTATCTTAAATGAACCAAAACCGCACTAAAACTGCATTTAAGATTAACCTATAAATTGATTTGTTTATAGATAAGAGGGTGTAACTAAGTAACACGTTTGAATATTGGCATCTCGTTTCGTCTTTAACTATAAAAAATGCAATAAACTGGTATTCTACGCTTTTATTTTTTTCTATCAACAGTGTAAATGTGGCCGCACTAGTCAGTAAACTCGATAAAAAAGTTTTTGATAAAATATGCATAAGAATAAGTAAAAAAAATGTAAATTAAGTCTGCAGATGATTAAAAAGTTTTAGGAAAAAGTCCCACGACTTTAAAACCAAACTTTTTTCTGAGATATGAACGTTTTGGGCGTTCATATCTCAGACGTTAGAGAATAATTTTCTTTTAAAGGTTAACTTGGGCTTTTGCTCCTACTTTTTGTGATTGAGATTTTTATATACCTACCTATTGTAGAGTTACATAAGATTCTTGTTGGGTATTCTTACCACGAAGCTAAGCTGGTTAAAATTATTAGTTTGCAGGTTATGATCTGGGCAAGGTAAGCTGGTTTAATTTGCTCCACAGTAATCGAATAACAATTTGACTCCAACTAGCCATTTTGTAGAAATGTAACTATAATGTTATGAAATACCTGTTGAATGTTGTTGCACTTTCTAGGGCCTGTGTAACGAATATAGACAAAGTCCTTAAGATTCATTTAAATACTTGGGGTTTACTCCCGATGCGATCGAGAATATCGAGATCAAGTTCGAATAAAGTGAACATCAAAACGGTACTTTATTGAAACCATGGAAACTATTTTCAATGTACAAAAACAACAGATTTTTTACGTTTATTCAATCCATGTGAAGTCGATCCTGTCAATTCCCGTCGAGAATAGGGAGACCGATCATAACGTTGTTCCTACATTTTGAAAATCATGTAATTTTTTAACTCTTTTAGTTGGTACGAGGGTCATGACAAAAGTTTTTAGATACTCTTTACTTAACAATTTGATACTGGCAAGTTATACATTTTCGTAAAACACGTTATCCTACTAGTATCCTACTTCCTACCTTTATATATTATAAATGTTAAAATTATAATGTTAATGTTAATTTATGTTAATTGTTAATCCTACTAATAATATTATACATGTGAAAGTTTGTGGGTTTGGATGTCTGGATTTTTAGATGTTTGGATGTTTGTTCCTCAATCACGCAAAAACTACTGAACGGATTTGGTTGAATTTTGGCACACAGATAGTAGATAGGCTAGATTAAAACATAAAATACTTTTTATCCCGATATTCCCACGGGAACGGGAAACCACGCGGGTGAAACCGCGGGCGGCCACAAGTGTGGTTTTAAATTTAAAAACGGAACATATTAAATTGAAAATAGACAGTGATCCGCTGTAACTTCACTCGAGAATGATGGCAAAGCGTAAATTTTACAGTTTGAAATACGTCGTTTTGTACCGCAAGCGCTCTGAATTTATTCACTTCAGTTGTATATTGTTAAATTTATTTATTTATAAAGCCTTTTATTTCTGAGCTACACTTTGGTTGTTACATAATATATTAGTATTAAAATAACACCTCTCTGCTCAGTGTGCCTTTTGGCAAAGTCCTCCTCTAACCCCCTCCAGTACTGCCTGTCAGCAGCCACTCTCGTCCAGAATGGCCCTAGGGTCAACTTTAGATCGTCTTCCCATCTTCTTAGGGGTCGACCTTTGCTTCGGTGCCCAATCCCTTGGATACCACAGCGTCACTCGTTTGCTCCATTTATCTTTATTGCAGCGAAGCATGTGGTCGGTCCACCTCCATTCTAGTTGGTCTATGCGTGTTAAAATGTCAGGAAGTTTTGACATATGCCTGATGTGAGTGTTTAGAATCCTATCCTGTAGTTTCACGCCCAACTGCTTCGCTCCATAGCTCTTTGACATTTGACTAATTTTGTATGTGATTAATTTAACAATATTTTAAGCGATATTGTTAAATTAATCACATACAAATATAAACATTTTTTAAATGCTTATATATTTGTAGGATTCTGGGGCCCTATTTTTTGATCCTTCGGCTGGCGTCGTCGAGTGCTTTTTACTACTCATTTTCGTTCGACATAGCAAAATCCGTATTTTTGATTCGCTTGTTGGTTGGCAGTTGTCAGTCAATCTCTTTGGTCACCGATTTTGGAGTGCGATTTAGATTAATGATTCAAATATAAGCATTTTTATAAAAAAAAAATATTCAAGTATGTTCCATTCCATGTTTGGTTTATAACTAGCGAGTACTATGTAAAAAAAATTAGCATCACCCACGTGAATTAGTTAAGTACATGTTTAACTTGCAATATTAGTGACTACCGATGATTTATTTATTACCCAATAATCAATAAGCTTTGCAAAATAAAAAAAATATTGCTCATACTCTCCTCCCATTCTTTTTAACCGACTTCCAAAAAAGGAGGAGGTTCTATGTTCGTCTGTATATTTGTTTTTTTTTTTGTGTATGTCCACATTGTCCACCGATTACTCGAAGACGGCTGGACCGATTGAAATGATTCAAACGTTATTACATTAGGTATACTCCCAAGTTGGTCCCATTTTTCAAAATTTGGAAATCGGTTCAGTACTTTTCAAGTAATTTTGAAAAAAGCACGAAAATAGTATGATTTTGTGTGAATTACCTCGATGATTGGTCGTATTACTTCTTTGTTTATGAACTGAATAAGATAATTATTTTTTTGTTGGAAGAGGGATATCTTAAGTGTAGTTTTTTAACCGACTTAAAAAAGGAGGTTCTCAGTTTGACCCATATTTAAGTATGTTTCTCCGCGATTATCTTACGTTTGGCTGAGCCAATTTTTCTTCATATATAATAAACTTACCTACAAGGTACCTACACTATAAATAAAAAATAAAAAATTGTTTAAAAAAAACAAAAATGGAGTACAAATTCCTTTTTTTTATTCTAAAAGCTCCCACCCGACTTCACTAGACGTATTTTTATTATTACGAATATTATTTCTTGCTTTTTAGAGGTAGGTTTTTTGAAGTCGGTTTTAATATACCTCACCGCAGGTACTCAAACTTTTCGATAGAAAGATACTTGAGATGTCATACCTCTTTACCAACAACCGTAACCACACTGAAATAGTTTTGCCAAAGCTCCACGCCCGCATAAAGCGGCAAGTTTGTGAAATCCTCAACGTTAAGTGTATTTAGGCCGAAACATGCGCAGTGTGACCTACAACTTCTCTGAAGCTTACCTCAGTTGTCCGCGGGAATTCTAAAGCTGCGATCGTTTGTCGCACAGGACAAAAAGTCCCTACGTATTTTTGTTCTCTTTAACTGCCGAGTGTTAATGTAAGCATTGAAAAGTAGAAAGCATGTCGATGTGTTTAGAGAGTTAAAACTATTTTCCTTCAGTAGGTGTGACTGTTTTGTTCTCTAAGGGTAAGTTTCTGCCACCTGTAGCTGAATGTTACTTACAGTTACTGAAACATTTCAGTGCATGGTTAGTCGAACTCAGCCCTAAATGTGAGAAACAGCCCTCACATGGCTGTTTCTCAAAAGTGGGATGTTCAAGTTTGTTGTTTAGTTATAGTTATGTGGTTTTATTGTAAAGAAGTGTTGGTAACTTCCTTTACAAGAACTTTTTACTTGTAAAATTGGTATGTTTTGATAATTAAACAAATAAAAATATAAAAAACATTAAGTGGATAAATATATGAAACTATTAACTTATCTACTTGAATTAGTAATAAGTTGGTAAATATTTAGGTGAAAAATCCACTTAGTAGAATCCTCCGGCCAATGCATAAAACAACAAATAAACTACCTACAAAACAATATTCAAAAGTAAAATAAAGTCAATATTATGTATGTCAGGATATTGATGACGTCATGGCGGCCATTGCATGTAATTGTGACGTCAGACATCATTACTATATTACTGAAACAAACTATTGAAATCATATTATCGGTTGAATACGGTAGCTTCGTAAAGAGTTGCAATTTCTTAAAAAAACTGATACTTAAAATAAATAAAGTTTGTAGCAGTGCAGCTGCTTCACTATAAAAACTAAACCGAAAATGGTGAGACAGTAAATTTATACATAAAACCTATAAGTAAAACTATAAATCCACAAAACCGATAAACCATAAACCTGATGACCGCTGAAAAACAGCGTCATCGTGCTCCTCTAGTGTGCCGTGGCATACCTAATGCTGAGTAGAAGCCATTTAAGCACACGTATATTAATTTATAATAGTTTATGTGTGCCTATTTGTGTGTGCTGAATAAATTTTCTTTCTTTCTTTTTAATAAACCGGGTTATCGGTTTACCTTACAGGAGGTCTATCCATCCTCGGAGCGTCGTCCGGTGCTTGGTAGTAGAACATTTCAAGCCCCAATGAAATGGCTATCGGCTCGTCTCGCAATATGTCGTAATATTTCCTAAAGAAAATAGCGTTAGACATATTATTCATATAGCTTACATTGCGGGATTGACAACGCAAACGTTTGCTGCATACTATTATCACAATTTATGCCAAAGTCAACAAATCCTTGGTCGATGGCGTCGAGTAGAAGTCCTTCATAACAGAACAATGTTCTTGTTAGAACACACAGTAGAATAATTTATACGGTTATCAAAGGCAGTCTCACCATTTGATATTACCTATATAAATCTTAACATATTTATAAGATAACGTCTTCTATCATCTATACCTGAGGATGTAGCACGTCATACAATAGCAAAGCTGAAATGTGGCACATGCAGTTTGACAAATTAAATGTCAAGTTGTATGATAAGTCGTGGGGGACTTTCATAGTGGGCTGCGTTTTGGGGGAGTTTGAGGTGTCCCACAAATGCCATTGTCATGTGTCAATATCCACAGGTATATAGATGATCGAAGGATAACGTATTCAAATCTGATTGTAATTAATAATGTTTTAGTAGTGACCTCATGATTAACTTAATATTATAAATAATGTATGTACTAAGTAATATACCTTACTCGTACTACAATTTCTTGCTAATAGATCCTAAATTACAGATTCATGCTACAACGACTAAATGACCAATGAACAGGAAAAGAGATTATGTAAAGGTTCTATTTGAGGGTTAAATGGAGCCCAATTAGACCTTTCATTACTTACTCAATTTTATTTGCCGAAGGCGGGCATCAATAATTAAGGCAACCCCTTTTCCGATTCGTGTCAATTTCGTTAAATCATCATTCTTCGTTTTTTATGATTCTCACTTTGAAGGCGTTTATTTATTCATTCACCGTTAAATTAGATTATTTCATGTTGCATTGCTCAAATTAAATCTATATCTAACTAATCCTAAAAAAATAACTTTACAGTAGCAACGGCTGACTATTATGTTACATATAAATATTATGCTTTACAAAAAAATGTAAATAAGTACTAGGTAGGTATACTTTTTAAATTACAGTTTTACGGATACCATCGAAATTTTTACTAAACCTTTTTGATGTTTTAAACGGGACATTCATTGAATTTTCGCATTTTTTCGACGTCTCTTTTTTCGACCTTTCTTTGTTGCGTTATATTTGGTCACGGCGGGTTAGTAACGAGATTTTATCAAAAACGTTTTATTTCAATACGGATGTAATACAAGTGTTCTACGATACCAAAATGAATTTCACAAATATACCAATTTGTGATTCTCAAGCGAGCTTTTTCCATTATATAATCGTCAGTTTTGCGTCTGTCTGTTATTTTTTGATATGCGCATTTATTCTGAATATAATTATGCTTAACCATGAAATTGTTTGGGATTCTAACTACATACAAACAATGCCGCAAATTTGTTTATAAATACAACATGGGTCTTGTTGCTGAGACTTCTTAGGATTGAAAATAGCAATTAAAAAGTTAGTAGTTTTCTACGAAAGCTCAGGATTTGAGAAAAGAAACCTCCAAAACAAAATGCTTCTTAATTTACCGCTTTCCAGTTCATTAGTCATCATGGCTTTGTAATAGAACTTTTTGTGAGATAAACTGTACAATGCCGTCACCAAATAACTTTTTTTTTTATTTAGTTGTCATCTTTTATTTTATTTTATTTAGTTAGCCTGTAGTATTTAAATGTTAATTAATATGTATGATATATGTATGTGTGCAAATATATTGTGGTTCGATCGAGCGAAAATCACAAAACGGATTTCCAATTAGCAGGCTACATCAAACATTATAATAATACAATCTCTAATTTCCTATTGAGTAGCTCAATGGGACAGTGGGTTAGCGCAAGCACTGAGGCAGTTCAGTAACTTTCACTAGGGTCAGTCATGGGATGGGTGACCGAAAAAATATTATATCGAGCTCGTCGGTGCTTCGAAAGGCAGTTGAAATAGGCTACATTTGCAGTAGTTAACTTAATTATTTAATCATCATTGGGACCGCGTGGTGGGTTATGGCCCAAGCCCAATGTCCCGTTAATAGTCCTAATCCTCCCAAAAGGAAGGTATGTGCCCCAGCAGTTGATGTGCATTAATCCCTAAGGACGCTCCTATGCCCAGTCCGTTGAAGTACCTTCCGTAAAAACATCCGGTATTCGACGCGCCATTTGTATTAGCTTCCATTCCGGCTCAACAGTTCATCCTGATGAAGAAAAAAATATATCTGTTGGACTACCGGACATCAATTGAACTCAACGAACATAAAAAGCGATAAAACACCATCGGGGACAACTAAGGGGACCAAAAATAATTAATAATCCTTTAATTTACGTTATAATCAGTTTTAATGTTATACTTACTGTGTCATTTAACGTTATTAAGTTCTACTACGTAAATGGATATAACTAATCCTTTAATTTACGTTATAATCAGTTTTAATGTTATACTTACTGTGTCATTTAACGTTATTAAGTTCTACTACGTAAATGGATATAACTTTGTTTTTATCTTAAGTATAATAAAATAATGTTTTCATCTCAGTTAATTTTACTAAAAAACATGGATTGAACTCTGTTTCTTTTATGACAACATAATGTTAGTTTGTATTCAACTACAATACGTATATCTTACTAAGCTAGTCTGAGAGGTTGGGAACCTGATGACCTGACATACAGGCATTTATATGTCTAGTTTGGGCATCAGTCTCCCACAAAGTATTATTTTAAATAACTAATTATAGTTTATAATGAAACTAACACTGTGTGTACCATGTAAACTTTGTGGAAGAAAATAAATATTTTTTTTATATCATTTTTCATTTTCAATTTGAAGTAAACGTGTAATAATTTCGGTTCGTTTAGGCATTCTTGTTTGCTGTTACATAACGCAGTCTATAACACTGCTTTAAAATTAAAAAGAATAGAAAAAAAGTTCTTATAGAAATAATTACACAAATTAATGAAATGAATATGAACTTATATCGAAATCTTAGTAGGTGCTAAATATTGTAATCAAATGTTCATTTCCAACTAAAGTGTATACAGAGATGTTACAATAAGAAAGTTCTTAAGACTTTGTGACAATTTAGGTGTAGTGCATCACCACTAATTAACTGAAAAAAGCCAAAATCTGTACATCTAATTATAATTAGAAATCTACATCTAATTATTATACTGCCAAATTGAAAATGCTTGTCATTCATTTGTCTGTCACATTTTTGAATGACTTTTATTAGATTTGGGTAATATTTCAACTGACTGATAATCTATTATCTGAGGATTGAAAAATCAGCCCTTAGGTAAGCTAATGGCACTTAAATTTTTTTTAAAAATTTTATAAATAAAATCATTATAATGAAGAAATACCAGTTAATTTAATAAATAAGGGTCTAAAATTAGGACGCAGATTATCTTTGTTCTTGTTTCAAATTAATTTATACGAAGTATACCTAGCTAGATAAAGGGAATACACATTGGTCTTGCCATCTTTTCCTCCTTGCAAATGCCTATATCTTAAGAAAATGAAAATTTTATGAAAAGAGCAACGGTTATGCCTCTTTTTCCTTCAATCATATTACTTTTAGGGGTAAATTTTGTTAACTACGAATTAGAAGTAGATACAAGATTTTATATTTTTTGGTCTTTGTACGGCATGGGTACCGCACGCCTAGAGTTGATACTGTCGGCTTAATAAGTTTATTATACGATTTGCGTATTCAAACTATTTATCTTACATAATATACATAAATGCGAAAGTTTGTGTGTATGTGTATGTTTCTTGCCTCTTCACGCCTAAACGGCAGGATGGATTTGCATGAAATTTGGCACACATAAAGTATAGATAGAATAATATTTTTTTTTTCCCACAGACACTCATTTTACAAAATGAACTACAACAAACAAGGAATTTCAAATTACACATTACAATTAAGTATATAATTTTCATCCATAAATTAAAGATAAAATAAGGCCAATTTATCTTGTGTCTTGTTGACATTAACCACATTACGTTTCAGATGAATTTTGTGTAGACCCTAAATGAAATGGATGAGAAAAAGTGGGAAACCAGTCAAATGGAAGATGAATTAGTTTTGCAGATGTGCGAAATGAATTTGTGGTGAACAAAAAGGGAAATTGCTCATGTTTATTGTTTAGCGGTTTTTATTATGTAGACCGAAAAACAAATTTCTCTAGCCCTTGTTGATATAATGATGTCGTAGATTGGAATGAAACCCTGCAACGGTCACTAACGCCATTTTCTAAGTGGATTTTTATGTTTGCTTATTATTATGACCTTCACTTCCTTGTATTTGTATTATCTAGTATTCAACAACTCATCATATCAGCCGCATGACACCCACTGCTGGGTACAGACCTCCCACAAGGATCTCCACAACGATCGGTTCTGCGCTGCCCGCATCCAGCGGCTTCCCGCGACCTTCGTCAGTTCGTCGGTCCACCTTGTCGGGGGCCTACCCACGGAGCGTCCGTCGTCCGGTGCGCGGTCGCCATTCTAGAACCTTTCCACCCCAAGGACCAATCAAGGACGGAGCAATCCTTCGAGTGATGTCGGGATTCAATAAAAGGGTTTAAATTGAATTGGTACTTACTCTCTACTCCTTAAATACGTAAAATGACAACATAATCTGGCTTCTGCGACACAGGGAATCCTAGTGTGGGAACCAGTGCCCTACTTAGCTGTGCAAAAATAACTTTGGTCAATATTTTTTTTATTATTTATTTATTTCACGACCCAGAGATATAAAATACTAGCGGCTGCCCGCGACTACGTATGGGTGCACGGTTATTTACCTATCCCTCGGGGACAATAGTTTTCTGGATGAAAGGTTCTCTATTGTTCTTTTCTATTCCCCTGAAAACGTGTATGCAATATTTCATGATGATCGGTTGAGTAGTTCAGGCATGAAAGCGTAAAAACAAACTCATCAAAAAACTTACTTTCGCATTTATAATATTAGCTAGGATTATCGGTTTAGTAAGTTTTACTTTATTGTGTCGCACAAGAATTAAATTTCAGGTTTCGGGATGAAACAGGTAACACAATGCCATAGTTGTTCAACAATGGAACTGTTTTCTAAAGCGACGTGGCTTACAAATTAAAGATTATGACACCTTTATTCTAGCTAAAGATAAACGTGAGACGTTCACTATCTTGTTTTGAACCTTAATTCCAAAGATGGAAAGTTTAAATTTGCATTTATTTAATTCTTGTTGTACCTACCTACATCTCGTTTTATAGTGTTTCTTAGACTTTTGTCCGTAGCTATTGTTACAAGAAAGGATGCCATTTAAGATTCATGGGCTCAGTTTCCTACGTCGTAAAAGCGTGTCAGATCTTCTCCACTTACCTAAGACTAAAGACTTTTTGCCTTAGCGGGCCCTCTTTTTCGGCTTAAAATCTGTGATTTACTCTAAAAGCAAATACATCACTGAGCCTTTGCAATACATTTAGGTCATTTAAATTTCACTGGCTTTGTATGCGTGTGTCTGTATATAGTTGTCAAAAAAAGATTAACTATGATGTGTGTTAATAGTAATAATGATGTGTGTTGATATATTTAATGATATGTCTGATGATCAAAAATCAGAAAACATTAATATAAGTACTCATAAAAAGCATTTAAAACAATGGTTAATAAATAATTGTTTTTATACTTTGGGAGAATTTATGAATTATAAGAAAAATCATTAGATAAAAAATGTACAAAATCTTGCATGTAATATTATAATAGTTACATATGTGAATACACCTGCAAAGGTAAAACTTGGTGGAAGTGGAAGTACCTATAGAAATAATAGTCTTAAGATCTGCTATGTATTGACACTTGTTTATTTCACAATAAAGAATTGAATTGAATTGAATTAACTTTCTATCTATCTAAAAATAACAAAAACCTTAAAAGACAAACGGAAGCTTTTTCGAATAAACCCAATGTCACTGTAGCTAAGTAGCTAACCTATAATGTAGGTACGAGTAGTATGAAAGTGCCTTATGCAGTAGCAGTAGCACTCAGTATATATTGATGTTTTGTGACAAATCATGATAGTATCTACAGTTTAAGTTGGATCAATACCGCCAAAACAGTTTTCTTACCTACTATGTTTGATCATGGCTGCGTATTAGTGCGATATCTAATAAATTAGTAATACCAACTAAACTACAAAAAATGCTAGAAATTACTGGGAAAGGATAGTCTTAATAATATATGTTTTATAAAAAGCTGGTACTTTTTCAACACTACTGAAAGATGACTTCATAAGAGAGCCCTTGAAATATTCTAATCTTCTCCGAAGCTATTTCAAAAGTCGTGAATGCAGTAAATTCATTTGAAAGACTTCGTGTTCTTCGGAAAGGATGGAACATCTAATCAGGATTAAGAGTGGCTTAATGTAACGTTGGTACAACCTCCATCCACGCTCCAAGCGAAAAATAATTTAATGTTAAAAACTCGTTGGAAAATCTTTGCTTTTCAAATTGGAAATCTTTTTTTGGTTCTATTCTATTGCGACGTGTAGAGCTAAAAGTTCTGTAAATTACAAAAATTATAAAAAAGGTACTTAGAGAAAAAACATTATGGCATTTTCTGATTGGTCCTTTTTTAAACGTTAGCTTACGTAAACAGTTATTTAATTATTGCACTTTTCTCAACACCAAAGAGTCTTTTTTTCCCTATACTTACAAAGTTTTACAGTTGTTGTGTTTAGATGTTTAGACAACATTGTTTGTCAAAAAGTTGGTAAAAATTTGGAGAACTAAAAAGCATAGCTTAATGATTTTAGATTTCAATTATTTTTATCATTCTTACTTTTGATTTTAGCAAAATAATGTGCATAAATAATGTGGTTCAAAAAAGGTGTTAACCACATAAGCTGTACTACTCCATTTCATACGGAGATTTATCATAAATGTATGCGATACTTCTTATTTATATTCTACACTTCTCCAAGATACACATTTCTCGGAGCGGACAGAGCCCTTCTAAAAATTTTACGAGGACGGTCTTATACAAATTAAGCTCCCAGCTGCCATAACCAACAAAGGTTACCATTAGTTTGGATTTTTCCGGACATACAAAAAATACAAACTAGTTTATAGTACACCAAATAAAATAGGAGGCGGTCATTTTTCAATGTTGACGACTCTGTATGAAATATACAGGGAGAAAAAAGGCAGCACTTGACGAGTTTCTTGCCGGTTCTTCTCGTTAAAAGGTCTCCCGCTTAGGGTTTGCGAACCGATGGCGTAGCTTCTATGACATTCACAAGTGCTTGTAACAGACTAGACTGCTTGTATAATAATGGAGGCTAATAGTTAATTTGACCCTGTTCAAGGCTTACTGCCAGGGGCTTTACACATGCCATCTTTGGTATTCATTCACGCAACACTCCTACCAAACTTTGAGAGTACAGTACAACAACGCGGTTAGAGGCTTGATGGGCCTACCATGGCGTTGTAGCGCCTCAAGTATGTTTGCCGTGTAGATGGTTAATGATTTTTTCGCGATAATGAGGAATGCGAGGGCGAACTTTGAAAAACTGCAAGTGCAACCCGGAATAAAATTATAAGGACAGTGTATGACTATTTTTATATCTTTGACGATCATTTTAATGAGATAATATATATAATTTATATTGAAATTAATTTTTAAATTGTTGAGTTTAATTAAAGTTGAATTTAACTTAATTTAATGTAATGTAAACTAAAACTATGGGTGTAATTTAGCCTAAAATAAATGTTTTATATATTATTTTATTTATTTAATAGCCGATATCCAGCGAACTAAAATCAATGAAACAAGCATTTCGCTCATAAAATAGCAGCACACAAAATAAAGTGCTGGCATTTAGTTATGCAGCACAAAGCGACTGAACACTGGTTGCGACCATAAGTTTTTAGATTAATATAATATAAATATTTAATATTATGTACTTACTTATGATACGTTATCTCTGCATCTTTTTGCCTTCTTTGCGTCTTTTATATTATAACATTTGTCTACACAGGACGTCATTTATAATAAACTCTCTCTTTTTTCTAAAATAAAAACTGCTAACGCCTGTCACCGGCTGCGCCTAAATGCTGTAGCTGTGCGAGTTGTCAATTTTAGCCTCGTGAGCAATATTTGTTTGCAAATACACTTTCAAGCCATTTTTAAGCAATTGTTTGCAATTACAGCCAGTTCACTTCGATAGACCTTAATTCGCTGCAGATATCACATAAATAACAAAAATAAACATCCAAGTTTTGGAAAAAAAACTCTAACGTATCAATAGGTCACATTACGCCTTTACTTCCAATTCGAGACACTTGGGCAATATGCAAAATAATGCTTGGATAATTTCACACAGCGCCATCTAAGCCCAAACTAAGCAAAGCTTGTAATATGGGTGCTAGACAACTGATATACTACTGATATTCTTTTTAAATATACTTACTATACAAAGTGACATCCAGACCCGTCACAGAAATTAAAACTCATAATTTAAATTTCTGCCCGGCCGGGAACCGAACTCGGGACCTCTTGTTGCGTGGCAGACCACCGGCATGTTGATGTTGACCACTACACCAATCAGGTCGTCAATATGTATTTGGACTAAGGATACATACAGCAGCACCAAACATTCGACTAATTAATAATTTAACGATTTTATGCAAATGTAACCTTTTTTCAGGACAGTTTTTTTAAGGTTAGGATCTTTGTCCGATCTTTTCTGCTTTTAGTGTGGTCATAGAGACACGACACGACTAACCAGAGTTGGCACTTGTGTTGATTTTACAAGTGCTGTAATGGTTTAAACAGCTTTGTCAACATAAACAACGTAACCAAAAGCTGGAGTTATCATGGAAGAGCTCTGCAGTTAAGCAACTTTCGCAAGGGTTGGTCATGGGATGGGACCAAAATAATTTTGATCCAATCCCTTGACCGATCCTTTCGCCTCGGAGAAGTAAGGGATGATGATATTATTTTATAATCTCGATTTGTCTTGTAAGTATGTTGCTGGCACACTGCCTCTTTTTAATAAACTATATGCTTTGCAACAAAGGTTTGTCTGGAAGAGATCGCTCCCAGCGATAAGGCTGCCTTTGCCCACTGTAGTTTTAATGTTTTTATTTATATTTTTTTTCCTGTAATGTGTGAGCAATAAAGAGTTGTACTTATGCGTTACTATAATAGACTGAACATATTTATTACATACTAGCGGCTGCCCGCGGTTTCACCCCAGTGGTTCCCGTTCCCGTGGGAATATTGGGATAAAAAGTATTCTATGTTTTAATCTAGGCTATCTACTACCTGTGCGCCAAATTTCAACCAAACCCGTTTTGTAGTTTTTGAGTGATTGAGGAACAAACATCCAAACATCTAAACATCCAAACCCACTAACTTTTACATTTATAATATTAGTAGGAAGTAGCATAGTAGGATTAAGATTGAAATTAATTTTTTCCGTAACGTAACTTATATATAAACTACCCAAATTCGCAAATCTTTTAATTTTTCAAGAGATAAAAATATATAAAATCCATAATGATAATAACTAAGACTATTGCGATTATAATAAGTTAGCAAAAAAAACCCTTTAACCTATAAAAGCTAGATTTCGTGACGATATTAAAACAATAGCAACAACAAAGGTTAACTTTATACAAAGCACTGGAAAATTGCTGTTTTTAATAAATTGCCTTTGTTAAAGAAACTTAAACATTCTGTTTTGCAAATTAATGAGAACCGTAGGAACGTTTTGTTTCATTTCAAAGAATTTAATTACGCTTTTCGGCTCCCTGAATACTTTTAAACACAGAGTTTTAGAAATTGTTTATTTATTGATAATTTATTTTCAAAAGCTATCAAACTATATCACGCTACTGGTGTTAATAAATTAACTAATCGGTTCAAAACATCGCTTTATGAATTTTATAAATTTTGTATTATACTTATTTACTACGAAGACTGCTTTTGATGATAATAATATAAATAATATACTGATCAACTTCTGTTAACATGTAATTTTCTTATTTGCAAACATCTTATAATTTATCTGTAACTTACTTTCTATAGTAGATCCCAGAATATAAAAAGTAATTTTTAATCACAATCAAATGTGTTAAATATCTGTATTTAGCCTTTCCCCAAAATAATTACAACACTTTGAGAGGATTAACCTTAATAAATTTATTATTGATCAAACATTATTGTTATTTCTCACAGAAGAAATACTTACTAGCTTGTATATTAAACTTTGTTACATTTTCAGAAATAAGCACTATCAACTACATAGTAAAATAAGTAACATTACACAATTTTAAATATTCACAAGTTATGCGCTGATAGACAGGGATTGTTCAAACATTATATTAATTAAGTCACTCAGGCCCAGAGGCAGACTCTGCATAAGTGAGTCTCGAGGGCCATCCAGCCTGTCTGCACTATACCACAAAATTACTAGTAATATAGCTGTAGCAGTAACGCAACTACACACAAATATCCGAATCAGTGTATAGTACCTACGTGCCATGACGAGCGGTAGGGGAAATTCGCATACATTTTTTTACGGCCACGCGTGAAAACCACGTGGTTGTTCAAGTCTCATCTTTTGTGGCACGTGTTGTAATAACCTCTAGCTACGAGTCGAGAATCGAGTCGCGCTGTCAAAAGCTCTAAGCAAGGTTCGCTATATGAAATAGCAATATAATTTTTAAAATTGAGATTTTTGCATTCACAATGCTATTTTTATACAATACTAAATAATATACTAGAAAAAATTGTTTAAAAAACAAAAAACAGACTTCAAAAAACCTGCCTCTAAAATGCAAGAAATAATACACAAATCATTAGATACGCATTATCAATGTTATAATAAAACACGTCAATTGAAGTCGGGTGGGGCTTTTAGAATAAAAAAAGGAAGATGTAGGTACTCCAGCAATTTTTTTATTTTTAGTGTAAGTACCTTGTGTATTAGGTAGTGTAGGTATATTATTTAGGTAGAAAAATCGGCTCAGCCAAACGTGAGAAATTCGCGGAGAAACATACATACATACAAACTGAATACCTCCTTTTTTGAAGTCGGTTAAAAAGACTACACAAAGGTATCCCTTCCCCAACAAAAAAATCATCTAATTCGGTTCATAAATAACAAAATTGTCAAGTTAGTTGATTTAATATCATAGTACTACTGAACCGATTTGAAAAAAATTAAATGGGACCATCTCGCAAGAAAACTCAATCGAACAAAAAAGAATCATCTAAATCGGTCAATAAATGTCGAAGATACGCGCGAACAACGATAAAAAAAAACATACAATCGAATTGAGAACCTCCTTCTTTTGATGAAGTCGGTTAAAAAATACGACTCGCACCAGATCAATACTCAGATCCAGCGTTTATGCGCTATACTAGCGCCGCCAATCGAAAAGAAATCATAGTCCTTAAATAAAGATGAAATTGTAAATTATTGTGTTCTTCTAGTGTACTCCAAAGAAGCTTTGTGGTACTCTTTATCGTTTAAAACAATATTTTTTAGTCTGTCGTTTAGTTTAATGAAGTTTTATTGCTAAAAGTGGCCACTTTTGGCAATAAACTTTACGACAGGTTATAAAATATTGTTTAAGCTTTAAAAAGTACCACAAAGCTTCTTCGGAGTACACTAGAAGAACACAATTCACAATTTTGCCTTTATTTGAGCACTATGTTTTTGTTTTCGATTGGCGGCGCTAGTATAGCGCATAAACACTCTTAAGTAAAGGGAAAAGGGCTTAGTTGAGATACTGATTTAGCTATACTGTGACTATACTTTACTATTACCACGAACGAGTGTGAAGTGCTACGTGCTACGGATCTCACGTAGACGCGTAGATTCAACTACGAAACTAAATTGGATGTAATGAGGATTTATGTTACGTTTTCTTTTCTGTTTGTTGTTTTCTTGTATGTAGGTATGTACCTATATAGTGTATTGAACTTCTATTTGTTTTAGCATTCTCTAGTACAGGGATGGCGAACCAAGGCACGCGTGCCAGTAATGTCACGCGACACAATATTTTGGACTGTGACTATACTTTACTATACTACGAACGAGTGTGAATTGCTACGTGCTACGGATCTCACGTAGACGCGTAGATTCAACTACGAAACTAAATTGGATGTAATGAGGATTTAAATGTTATGTTGTCTTTTCTGTTTGTTGTTTTCTTGTATGTACGTATGTAATGTGTGTATTGAACTTTTATTTGTTTTAGCATTCTCTAGCTAGTAAGTGTTCGAGTGGTAAATAGTAAATGTTCGAGTGGCTTATTTTATTTTATTTTATTTGGGGAGCATACAGCATATTTACAAATTATGGAAATAAATATAGGTACTTAAGAACTAATTACAAGCTTCCACAGATATAAGCTAATAGTTGCATAATACTTAGACTTAAACTAAATAAGCATTATATAAGCTATGAAGTTAATTAAGTTAAAGCATTAATCATCAAAAAGCAGTGTTAATAAGTCGTCGGTCATTAAACTTTTGACTTATCTTATTGTGCTACAAAACAGATCTAATCGGCTATCGTTAAGTAACTCACAATTCATTCCGTTAAATAATTTGCATGATCTGACTAGAAAACTGTTTGCTCTGTAATTAGTTCGTGTAAAGGGAATGCGAAGCAAATTATGTCTCTGACGGAGATTTAGGGCTGGAATTTTCGAATTGATTTTGCTTAAGAGTTCCGGACTATCAATCTTACCATGAGCCAAATTCATAAGGAAGTTAATATCAGCAATTGTCCTACGTAAAGAAAGAGGTAAAAGATGCAAACGAAGACAGCGTTGTTCATAGTCCCAATATGGCAGCTTGAATTTAGCACAAAGGAAACGTGTAAATTTTGCTCTAGATTTTTTCAACACTATTAATGTAGGTGTCATATACTGGGTTCCAAAATTGTGAAGCGTATTCGAGATGGCTTCGAACATACGCACAGTATATGATTTTAATCGTTTTCATGTTTTCAAATGACTTAGATGATCTTATTAGGAAACCGAGTGCGTTGTAAGATTTATCAACGATATGTTCAATATGCATATTAAACATTAATTTGTTGTCATGGATAACTCCTAGGTCCCTAGCACTTATATTAATAGAAAGATATTGTTGTTTCAATTTGAAATCAGTGGTGAGTTTATTACGTTTTCGAGTGAAATTAACAATGAAACACTTAGAGACATTTAGGTCTAATTTGTTTTCCTGACAATAACAATCTAGTCTAAACAGATCTTCTTGCAAGAGTAAATCATCATTGGTGTTATTAACTACTCTAAAAATTTTCATGTCGTCGGCAAACAAAAGGTAATTTGAATTTTTAAAACATGAACTAATATCGTTGATAAATATCACAAATAAGAGAGGGCCTAACAATGAGCCTTGTGGCACCCCTGACGGAATCCCAACCCATGAAGAGGAGAAACCATTTAAAACTACTGCCTGGGTTCGAGTGAACCATCGGAATAGGTTGCCGCGGATGCCAAGTGATTGTAGCTTAGCAAGCAGGATGATATGGTCAATTCGGTCGAAGGCTTTGCTATAATCAGTGTAGATGGCGTCCACTTGGTATCCCGCATCCATGTGATGCACACTTGCACACGGTTATTATGGTATCTAGGGTTGCCACCTTTTTTCAGATGAATAGAGTATATTTTTAGTTTTTTTATAACAACCAGTTACAAGTCAATAACATTTAAGAGTTCCGTAAATTGAGTATTTGAGCGAACTCTATTGCTGTCTTAGATTTTAGAGTACACGTACATGAAATAGAGTACAATACTCTATTTTAGAGTACGGGTGGCAATAGTATCGCTATTTATGAGGCCCCGGGTTCAATGTATATATAATAACCTAGATTTAATATTATGGTCTCAGTTCAAGATGATTTTGGTTCAGTCGTTGCTTGTATCCAAATTCTTTAACACACGTACTTTAGCTAGTTTGTACGTACCATGGGCAATAGCGTCGCTTAACCACTCCTAAAGTTAAAATCGCTTTCACACACCGCGCCCGTCACGACATACGTTATAGCGGGATCGAAATATACGAGGGAGATGTGGTTTTGTATATTACTTCAGCAAATAAAGATACAGTTTAATATTGTAGAAATGAAGTATGGTATGGTATGGAAAGAGGTAGCCACTAGTAGGAAGGCCAAATGGAAGATCTTCCTCCGGGCTGGGTGGTATTAGCCCGGGGGTTGCAACCGTGTGTTGGTAATGTGCGGCGTTAGGTAGATGCCGCTAAAATATAAAAAAAGCAAAAAGGGTATGTAAAAGGTTACCCCTTATTTATAAGTCATATTTTAACATAAGCATCCTAATTATGATCGCCGCGGTTCTCATAAATACTTTGCTAACGAGTTCATTCACTGAAATAATTTTAATCATTGCGGATTTTGGGAAAGCTTTATTGGTGATACAATGCTTTGAAAAGGTTTCGATTTTTTTTAATGCTATTTATTAATTTTTCCTAGGTAATTACGAGTAAATAATGCTACTCTTTTTGTATTATTCTATATTTTAATTATAACTTTCTTCGTTATTCTTAACAGATCTTCAGAATACGATATCAAGATAGTATAAAAAGTTATTTAGTATTCGATCCCTATGGATCGTATACTAAATTCAACATTTTTATTACATAGGTAGGTACCGAATAAAATTTATAGAGCTTAAACAAATTAACAGCAAGTTAAACAGATAAATAGCAGTGGAAAAAATAAACTAACCAGCTATTGAGTTTTATACTTCATCGGTTTTGAACTCGAATAGTTTTTTTCATCTAATGCGCAATCGAATTATCCCCCGATCCAATAGATATTCGATCTAATGCTTCTTATTGGCCGACGAAGTGAAATATTTGAGTAACCTTTCGGTGAACTTATAGCCAATCATGTTTCCTTTTCTGCCTAAATCAGCTTTACTGATAGGTAATAGATAATATTATATTACTTGAGTAAACTCCATAATAGAACGAGCTTTTGTAGGCGAAAATAGTGTTTATCTACGATATTTTAGCTTAACAGTACCGAAAAATAAATACGAAGAAAAAGGCAATTTGTACAAAGGGTTTGAATTTTTATGCATAATTTATCAGGTAAAAAATCGCGTGATTTACTCATTACATGTTGGCTAACTTAAATAAATAAAAAACCTCAATAATATAAATAACTTAGAAATCATTTCAGATCTAATGATATTTGTTAATAAAGAAAATGTCATAGAAATACAATAAATGACTGATCCACTATTTTATACCAATGCTTTCTAAACCATTACAAATGTAGCGGAACCAGTAATATTTAACGCTAAATCGAAGATTATTTTAGAGAAAAACATGCCGATGTCTTACCATTTAGACCTTTACCTTATTGTAAGGGATAATATGGTTTGAATGCGCATATTTATGAAACAATTCTTTCTCGGATTCCACTTCTAGATTTACCAAAGTAGACACATTGTGTATTCGTAGTCACAGAAAACCATCGCGGATGCAATTGTTTTGCTACTAAGTTATGGAGTATTTGATTTATTAATTTTTCTCCAATTAGATTATCTCGTTGTTTACAGGTATCGACAAATGTTTAGAGATGTTAAACCTGTCGCCGTCGAGTTATCGAAACGTTAACGATGGCGATCGGCCGGTGAATACCAAGAAGATATACTCGCGGCGGCCGTGGTATGCGCTGCCGATCGACCCCGCAGAAGTGCTGAGAACGGAGAACACGCAAAGTAAGTGTCATTACTGAGTCACAATGTAGAAATCAGAAGCGACAGACTTTTAGGCAAGGTTTGCGAAACCTTATTTCAATGAGGTGGCGATTCGATTTTACAAGCGATTGCCGATTAAAAGCGCTAATTGGCTAATGTCGCCTGCCAAGTTTGCATGCCATGTCGCTCCATGTACAAACTCCATTTAAGAAGTACTGAGGAATACAGAGAACACTCAAAGTAAGACACTTTACAGAGTCAGTATTGAATGAAGGAAGAAAAATAGCTTAGTCTATTCTATACTCGTGCCACTCGTGCTAAACGACCCCGTGAAACAAAGAGGAATACCTTCTAATAAAGCCTTTCAATAGTTAGGCTTTGTTAGTCATCCGTCTATTGTTTGGAATGTGTGAGGTATCAGAGCTCAACCACATAGGACAGGATGCGTTCCGGTCATCCGATCCGATAGCAGATTGTTGCGATCTATCTATACATATAAAACTCTTAAGTGATTGATTCATTGTTGGGATAAGCATAGAGCCCTAACGGCTGAAGGTAGAGACACTATTTTTGGAGGGTAGATACCTTTCATGGTGTAGATGAGCACTAAGAAAGGATTTTAGAAAATTCCTGTTATACAGGGTGCTACAGGTTGTTCAAGTTTGTATGAGAATTTGTATAGGGTTGAATGTAGAGACACCATTTTTGGAGGGTATATACCTTTCATGGTGTAGGTTCGCACTAAGAAAGGGTTTCGGAAAATTCCCGTTAGACAGGGTGCTACAAGGTGTTTTAGTTTGTATGGGAATTTGTATAGGGCTGAAGGTAGAGACACCATGTTTGGAGGGTAGATACCATTCATAGTATGGGTGGGCACTAAGAAATGGTTTTAGAAAATTCCCGTTGTACAGGGTGCTACAGGGTGTTCCAGTTTGTACAGGGATTTGTATAGGGCTGCAGGTAAAGACACCATCTTTGGAGGGTAGATACCTTTCATGGCGTAGGTGAGCACTAAGAAAGCATTTTGTAAAATTCCCTTTATACAGGGTGCTACAGGGTGTTCTAGCTTGTATGGGGATTTGTATAGGGCTGAACCATTTTGCTGGTAGATATACTATTTTTGGAGGATAGATACCTTTCATGGTGTAGGTGAGCACTTAGAAAGGGTTTTGGAAAATTCCCGTTGTACAGGGTGCTACAGTGTTCCAGTTTGTACATGTTTTTTTATGGGAAAATTTAAATGTGTGAAATGAGGTCTACTGATAAATACCTAGGTATATTGGTAATCCGTGACTTTCAAAATAAATGCACAACTATCTTAATCACGCGAACGAAGTCGCGGGCAAAAGCTAGTGCGATATAATTATGGAGTTTTACGTGTTTATTTTACGTGTTGTGAACTGCTTCATTTCTAAGACACGACTAGTTGTCGGATGTTGATTGGATGCCCGGAACGCACCCTGTGTGTTTGAGCTCTTATCGATCTACAAAAGTGAGCCTGTTATATTGATATCTCTACTAAGCTGTTACTTCGGTTTCAGCACCTATTTCTGGTTTAAGATTTAAAATAGAACATAATTTTTGCCATTTTGGTATAGACCAAAGCCCCGTTGAGCTTGATAAAGGGGCAGGCATTTGCTGTCAGAAGCAAATGCTTGCCCCCAACCATTTGTTTTTTTATCTATTAAGTATATTGAAAACTTCGAACGATCGTTAAAAAAATCATAATTGTCAAAACAAATTAAGCAGTCAATGGCATTATGTAATAATATAGGAGAATGATTGAGTTATGCATTTACGCTTGATTGCTCCCACGTCAGGGTTATCTCGAGAAATTGATTCTGAAGATAATTGAGTGGATCCTCAAGTAATATATATTCGAGTTGAAACTGAATTTAGTGGTATTTGTTTTACGATTTTGTTTATTATAGAATGATTACAATTTGGAATGAAAAGATCGATTATTACAAGTCATTTGTACAGAAAACTCCATCCAAGTTAAATTAGAATAAATAAAAAATATTATTATTTGCACCACTCAAAATATATTTTAAAGCTGTACCAGGGCTGAAAGTGGCACCGCGGTTAATTATATTTCATATATAAAGTTATCATAATAATTTAGACTCCATATCTCATCAGATCTCATGAATTTCAACATAATCATTCGAAATTGGGAATGATTTCATCAGAGTCATTCGAATTCAAAAAAAATTGGGATAATAAAAAAAATAAATCAATAAAAATAGTCTCTTGACCTTCCAGCTCACCCATAAATGAAGTCCATAAACTCGATTTTGTCACCAGATTACGATTACGAGAACAGCCAGTCAGAACCAGATCCAGAGGAGTACTATGACCGCGGGAGCAACGACTACGTGGAGCGAGTGATACCCCGGAACCCCCCGCCGGTACCACTGCAGGTGGTGGACCAGGTGGAGCCGTCCCCCAACCCGAGGTTCGAGCAGGCCCCCACCGATACTACCATCACCGAGTTCTCGTTCGGCAACGATGTTAATTTGAGAGGTACCTATTTATTTTGTTTTATGGATAACTAGTACAATCCACGCAGATAAAGAATGGGACTGGAAATTTCAGTTAACAGCGTTTACCTCCTTGAAAATAGCATCGTACATGTTCACTTCTCGCTCGCACCCCATATGACCAAACCTATATTATAATTTTCGCTCTCTCACTCATACTTATTGTAGCGCGGTTAACCGTCCAGTCCCATTATCTTTATCTGCGCGGGCTGTAAGTAAAATGGTCTTTTGGAAGAAGAATTTTATTCTTAGAACGGACCAAAGATTACATGGAGCCAGTCTTGTTCTTCATCGTGCCTCGACCAAGGGCCTAATCGCTTTAATTTCCAACCATAAAACCAAAGCTAAATCGTTACAGTTTCAGTTTCGTTTACAGAAAAATACTCGCTTTAGTTTTCTTAAAATTATTGTATACTCTGCCTAAGGAGTCTAGGATTACAATCTAGACTCCTTAGGCAAGATTTTTAGGTAAATATAACCTAAATGACAACGTAACGTTTTTCGTTTTATCGTTTAGAATTACCGCGATTGGGCTCGGTCATTCATTCCGCGTAATGTGACACAGGGGAGTTTCGTACATGTATATCGCCGAAAGTCAAAAGGTCGAACGTCAAATGGTCGACAACGGATAGTTGAGTGCACAAAACGTCAACAGCGCATGAAAGGGGGTGGATGCTCCAGCGGGTGCGTCAATTGTCTGCGAGGGCTCTCCGCATTCGCGTTGTGAATTCTTCACATACCCCCATTTTTGCAGGTTGTGCTTACAACGGCCAACCCGGGTACACTGGCACTGTAATACATCGTGTAAATGCCTAATAAAAGCAAGTTTTAATAATATATCATATGTTCGGTGTGTGATTCTTGCAACTAAAGTCGTTATATTAAAGTTAGAGAGGACAAAACACAAAAAGAGGCATCTCAAATAATTCAATATGATTTAGTGTTTAGGGTGTACATGAGTCAGCGCCTACTCAAAAGGCGAGGAAGTGGAACTAGCGGTGGCGCGCTTCCAAATCCAAATATGTAAAATTTTAACATATTGCTATAAAACTTCTGCTAGGTGTTATGGCGACAACTGTTGTGGCGTGCTGACTGGCCATGTTCCACAACAACGTAGTCCACGACCACTTTCTCAGGTTTTTTGTAATATAAACTGGTTTACTGCTAATTTTCAACTTTGAGAAAACACTTGTAGAGCATGTACAGGTTTTATATACTTGGAAGCGCGCTGCCCTGCTAAGTGTTCCACTTCTTGGCGTTGCGAGTAGGTGCTGACTCATGTACACCCTAAAAACTAAATCATATTGAGTTATGGGCCTTGAGATACCACTTGCAGTATTTTGCCGCGACCTCCCTAACTATTTATTCTAGACCTGTATCGACGTAGGTAGGACAAAATCCGATTACTCATGAATGAAAATTGAGTAGGAGTCAACGGTTTGTATGACGTACTTGGAAATTGATAGTTCTCGCGTAAAAGTAGTGACAGATTTATGACAAGTCGATATACGTGGGCGGTCTAAGTGGGCCATTTGATGGAAGGTCGTAAATTGCCTGTAATTTCAATGAAAAGCTTTTACCAAACAACTTATAACGGGAAGGTGCTACTGTAGCAAATTCATTTTTGCGACAAATAATAAAAATCACAAGTTTTTGCCTTTATTCTGTGACGATACTTTTTGTTTCTAAAAATGTTAGAGATACTTCAGTATTTGGTAACATGTATTACTTAATTTTGCTATTATGTAAATCTAAGATTAATCCGAATTAAGTAGTTAAATTAGTTGTATTTTATGTAGGTATTCTAATATTTTTATGTAGGATTTTTTTTTCAATTAAATAATAATTTATAAAAAAAACTCTTTTCATAATAAAATTAATTAATTAAGAAACCAGTGCATAAAATGACATTATTAATGATTTGACTTATGAGTATCATCAAACTCTATGCGACTGTATATTGTGTGCCTTTAGCTAACTTGTCTGTTGATACAGGCGGGTTTTTTAGTTTTTTTTAATTTATTTATTTCTATTTGTGTCTATTTAGTTATTGTATAGGCTAGCCAATTATTGGCCCTTTAAGCAATACGTTACAAAAAAGCTCCTCAATTACCCTCAAAACCTTAAAGACACGTAATCGACCTGGAGAAAATAAAAACTCCTAAACCAGGAAGATACTAGATTTCCTGGATGCCCCAGGGCTTAAAGAGTTACTATAATTAGGTGGCAAGTCACAACAGATCTTTAATGTCGCAGAGACTACAGCTCTATGAGAGCTGCAAAGCCCCTAATACTTCAAAATCAAAACTTCAAAATATCAATACTCTGGTCTTCTTTGATAGTCTTGGTATGCTTTTAATATGACATCCCACATTTTTATTGATTCGGCAAAAGAGCTAACAGAATCTTGCAAAATAAGGCGGTTGTGTGCCTTTCTAGAACAAATAAAAATAGATATCGATTGTTCAATAGCTGTTTTGTCTTTGGCTTCAAGTATGACGTGGTCATTTACTTTCCTTCAATTTACCTCTAATGGAGGAAAAGAAAAAAAAAATATCTCGAGCACGGAGAGTGCTTCGGAATCGGAAGGTACGAAATTTGATTTAGAATCTAATTCTATTTTTTTTTTATTTAGAGTTATTTCTTATTTTTAAAAGCAGTTAAAGAATAGTTTGAGTTGCTATAACTACTAAAGAATTAAATACGTTTTGTTACAAGTCAATTACTTACGTGTGGTAGTTATTATAACAAAATATCCAACTTTGTTTTTCTATTGTTACTGTGAGCTCTAAAGATGCTCCTAGGTACACAGTTCATTTTATTAACCGACTTCCAAAAAAGGAGGAGGTTCTATGTTCGTCTGTATATTTGTTTTTTTTTTTTTGTATGTCCACCGATTTCTCGAAGACGGCTGGACCGATTGAAATGATTCAAACGTTATTACATTAGGTACACTCCCAAGTTGGTCCCATTTTTTAAAATTTGGAAATCGGTTCAGTACTTTTCAAGTAATTTTGAAAAAAGCACGAAAATAGTATGATTTTGTGTGAATTACCTCGACGATTGGTCGTATTACTCTTTGTTTATGAACTGAATAAGATAATTATTTTTTTGTTGGAAGAGAGATATCTTAAGTGAAGCTTTTTAACCGACTTAAAAAAGGAGGTTCTCAGTTTGACCCGTATTTAATTAAGTTTCTCCGCGATTATCTTTCGTTTGGCTGAGCCGATTTTTCTACATATATAATATACCTTACCTACAAGGTACCTACACTAAAAATAAAAAAAATAAAAATTGTTTAAAAAAAAACCAAAAACCGACTTCAAAAAACCTACCCCTTAAAAGCAAGAAATAATATTCGTAATAATAAAAAATTGTTAAAAAAAAAACAAAAAACCGACTTCAAAAAACCTAGGTAGGTTTTTTGAAGGTACCGAAACCGAGGTAGGTTTTTTGAAGTCGGTTTTTTTGTTTTTTTAAACAATTTTTTATTTTTTATTTTTAGTGTAGGTACCTTGTAGGTAAGGTATATTATATATGTAGAAAAATCGGCTCAGCCAAACGTAAGATAATCGCGGAGAAACATACTTAAATACGGGTCAAACTGTATGTATGTATCAAATCCAGTATGAGTAGGGTTAAAAAGCTTTTAAGTTTGTATTTTCAAAAAAAACCGACTTCAAAAAACCTATCTCTAAAAAGCAAGAAATAATATTCGTAATAATAAAAATACGACTATTGAAGTCGGGTGGGGCTTTTAGAATAAAAAAAAAGGAATTTGTACTCCAGCCCCACCCGACTTCAATAGTCGTATTTTTATTATTACGAATATTATTTCTTGCTTTTTAGAGGTAGATTTTTTGAAGTCGGTTTTTTTAATAACATTGATTTTGTACCTAACAAAATGTACTTTTAAGTATTTTAACAAAAATATAATATTTTTTATTAATCTTGGTTTAATAAAATTAAGGTATGTACCTGAGGAGCTCGCTGGCGCAGCGGTTTAGCGCCTTTCCCTGCGATTGCGGAGGTTAAGCAACTTTCGAAAGGGTCGATCATGGGATGGGTGACCAAAATGTATTATTTCGAGTACCTTGACTTTTATATTATTATACATTTTTTGAAACAGAATGAGACACCGGTGGACTAAATCACACTTGATGATGTAATATAACAAATAATTACAGTAGTAAAAATATGTTACAGCCCATTAAACGACCTTAATTAACCAACAACGTCTAGAAGAATTTTCCTAGCAGTGTTTCACGCCACTTTTCATCAAAGTTATTTGAAATTTCTGCCAATTACATTTATGCTCAAGGTATAATATAGGTATTAAGAAGTTATTTCCAGTGTTAGCCTCAAAGGTTAATCTCTGTATATAATAATATTGAACATTCCTTGAAGACTAAAAGCCTATTTTGTCAATTAAATTAAAATTCCTAAGTAATATTTATTCGCTGGTTGATTGAAATTTTCTATTCAAAACAGCATCTATAAACCAGTTTAAGTAAACAGTTTAAGTATACAAAACACTATTTCACTTTTCATATTTAATCGATCGAAAGTGATCATCATCACTATTGGTATTGGCCTTTATTTGGTGGATCATTTTAATGAGGCAGGACCCCAATCGCGGTAATTTCTAACGATATTACCAAAGCTACACCAAAACCAAAAACGTTCCGTTATGGACGTAAAAAGCTTTCAAATTACCACATTATCTTTTCCCTTTAATATATAATTATTATTTCCCTCATAATTCCCCTTTTTTTGTGGCCTTTGATATAGCTTGAAGCTTAGAGCAACTTCGCTTCCTTGAAGCCCATCTTGCTCTAAGGCTTGAAGAGTTATTTATTAGTACAATAAAACAAAACAAAAAACGCTTGCCGCGCCGCCTGCCTCGCCGCTAGTCGCGCTGGCTGTGGCCGGACTGTTACTCTACTTCCAACACCACCTGCAACGGTTAGGCTAGGGGGTTCCGGGGTACCACTGGCTCCACTCTAGAAATTTCTCAAAAACGAAGACTTGCTGACTAATCCTTTCACGACTATGATGCCAAATAATCATTCTCCTCTAACCTATTAGGTTTATTTTAGTCTCGTAATTGTTAGTCCTTACATTACATTGGATTGCTTATATTTTAGGAACAACATCAAATGCGTCACAGGATAATACGAACCAATTACAGACGGTACGGAGTTATATGGAGCAATAACATAAGAAAATGGTGATCAAACGAAAGAGCATTCATTTCCTCAGATTATTGTTGGCATTAATTTATTATATACTTAGCTAGGCAACTTTCTCACAAGTTGATCATGGGATGGGGGGCAAAGTAGTGTTTATTTCGAACTTTACTGCCAAGATGCACTTTCTTGTTTTGTTTAGCAGGGAGACGCAAAATAGATTTTGAATGCATAATGCAATAGAATTTATGATAATTTTGAAGTACTTAGATGTATCTCTGTATTGAAATAACAATAAGCCATAAATGTGTCTACACGATCAAAATCACTTATTTTCTAATTTCTGAATCCATTGCCCGCACAGAGGTGGCGCTGGTGGCACTTGGTGGAGCGAGCGCAGCATTGGTGTTGCTCATCGTGATGGCTGGAGTGTTCGTCGCAAGGAGGCGCAAGAACAGTCCGTCTCCCGTCCCGTCCCCCCCGATACTGGTGTACCCCCCGCACGACATCACTGCTCCGTGTTACTTGTAAGTATTATAGCAATCGACAATTTTTTTCTTATCTCCTTTTTTCTCCTAATAATAGATAACAGTTTCATGTTTTGTTATTTTCAAATCTCAATAAGTTACCGACCGATTTTGGGAATTCAAATTGCACTTTGAAGCCCTCTGGCAGACGCACATCATCTGCGTATCTGCGAAACTCATATCTGCGAAACTACAGGCAAATGTCACAATTTCATAAATCGAGGCACTTATACTCAATCACGAAAAAAAATAACATTTTCAATGTAAAAATGTGAAATAAAAATAGTCTGTACCCAATAGCTATTACAAATTAATTTATTGTTTTGTAATTGCGAACTCCATTAAAATACTCCCCTTAAGTATTAATTTCTTCAAAGCCCGCTTGACATTTAAGTGAAATGAATTATTAATTATATGCAAATCTTGCCACGGTAGAGCCAAGATTATTTGCACTCAGAAAATTTGTGTCATCTCTTTTACTTCATTAAGAAATTATAATTAAAAATAAAGAAATTATATTGAAGATCAGTAGGTACTAATTTAGTTTAAAAAAAACATCGGTCCGTTATAATTAACATTATACAAATATTTTTATACTATAACTACGAAATGAAGAATGTCTGTAACATAAAACAATACATTCAATTTCTGTATCAAACAGAATATTGTATTATTAGAACTAAAATACATTTTACGCGTACCTATAAAAAATGTAGTAATTTTTCAAAGGAATCTATTATACGGCCTCCTACAAAAAAACGCGCTCTGAAAACATGAAAAATATTATAAGATAGTTTATGATCGATATTCTTAAACAAATAATAGGTAGCTACTCAATGGGGTTGGTAAACTTTTTCGAAGAGAATTGTTTTATATTTTTTTTTGATAGCACAAGTTTGAAGAATAAAGAAAATAATATTATGATTTTTTTATTTTACCTTATTAACTAAATATTTTTTTTTATATTATTATCGCGATAAAATATCAAACATACGGCTGAACACGAAGTTCCTTTGCATTTACTGATTTAGAAAACTGATTGACAGATTTGACAGACAGTGACAAAGAGTAATCATACCTTTGTTTTTTTTTGTTTTGAGCAACAACATAGAAAGTCTTTGGAGCAAAGGCATAACCTACGCATACAACCGTAATAGTGATTTATTGTACTATACTGTAAATTAAAAATTTAAATTTTTATTTAAATTAAAATGAAGCATTATAAAAATTCCGCAATTGGTTATTCCTGACTCCAAAGCCAAAAGCTACCAGAAAATATATAATTCACAACAGTTTTGGAAAAGTTTACCAACCCCATTATTTTTATTGCCTGCTGAATTCATAACCCTTCCTTTGACTTCATAGAGGAGTAAAAATAGCGTTCAGTGAAGTTCAAAGATGTCATGAGTATACGTATACCTACCAAATACATTTTGTATTAAATCGAGAAAAAAAGTTGTATTTACATATAATTTTGTTAGTATATACATCATAAATTGAATACGTAAAATTATTAACTCAAGAGTAGAACTACAAGCATTATTAAGTACCGAATTTAAATTATATTCAGCCTTGTAACGTCAGCAGAAACAGTACATTAATTAACATTACAAATTGTTGTCGACGGTACGTCTACTCGTGAGTGATTATGATTAATGCTGTGTCTACATGAATAGCAAATTTTAAAAGGCCTACTCAAATATTGTGGCTTATAAAGTTTGTCAAGAGTTTCAAAGGGTAAGCTTTACAGGAACTACAGCACGTCTATATAGTTAAATTGCACACGATCTATTAAAATGTGCCTTTAATAATGTATTAAGGCGATTCCTTGACCGAAAGTTGCGCCCTCAGAGGTTAATATTTAATAAGTTGTTAATAGAAAAGAATTTTAATAAAACTTTTCGTGGAATTTTTAAGGGCTCTAAGGCTGGTATTTTTAGAAGGTTTCACTTTATTCCCTCGCAGTCATTCGTAGAAGTAGATAGCAAATGTGTCAAAAACGGCCACTTTTAGCAGTGACCACGAGGGAATGTAATGATACCGCCTAAAAATACTAGCTAGACTATGGGCCCTAAGCATTTCACTAAAGTTTTATTAAAATTGTGCATTAGAATTTCGATATTAAATAAAATTCACCGCGGCGCCATTTTCGGTCAGCAGGAAAGCACCTCAATACAAATAGCCAGAGATACGCCAGTTGTTAAATATTCTTTAGAAATGACCTTCGTACAATGTGAAATTGCACATTCTTTCTGTTTTTGAAATTCAACTAACGTGATTTAAAGTCTATGCATTGATACTGATAAGACTTTTTTCTTTCGCCTAGGGCTACGGATTAATAAAACTTTTGTTGAGAATATAAAAACAGTATACCTATTATACCATAAATAACTGAGTCGTCTTGTTTTTCTCTAACTGGACAAATACCTTTTTTTAGTGTATATTTCCTGGTTAAGTTAGAATTAATTTTAGTAGGACTGAACTCATAAATATTCCTCTTTGCCTTTTCAGCGGAGGTACCATAAATATGTCAGTCCTTTATAAAAATATTTGTATTTTTTTAAATAAATAGAAGGATGGTAACAAAAAAAAATAATGTTATAAAAATATTTGTGTTTTATTAGAATTAATAGAAGGATTGTGACAAAGAAAATATTGTTTTAATATTTTATATTTTAATATTGTTTTAAATTATTAAGAACATCATCGAAAACCTACATTAAAATCAAGTTTTTAAAGTTGAGTGTTTTGTTTCAATCATAGAATCACTTTCTACATTTCAAATACTTAAAACAAAATGTAATCTTTCAAAATTTTATTTTCCAATTACAGTGATTTTACTTAAAAACGATTACAATCGGATGAATGTTCTTCAAAGGCAAAGGTTCTGAACTGACAAAAATATATTCTTTTCATTCTGTATTTAGAAATGCTACGGGCGTTTTTCATTGATGGACTGATCTATTCAGAAACGAATAATCATTGAAAGAGTGTCCTTGATATTTTGAACGTACTTTTAAGAAATTGGATTCATTGTTATAAATATAGATTTCAGCTAGCGACTGTAATCAATTTAGTGCAAAATTATGTAAGTATCGTCTGATACAAAAACTAACTTTAATCCTTATTAATATTGTAAATGCGAAAGTCCGTTTATTTGTTACGCCTTCACGTATTAGCTACTGAACCGATAATCGTGAAATTGTGCATACATATTGTCAGGGGTGCAGAAAAGGGCATATCTCTCGTCCCTGGAACTGCTTATTAGGGATAGACAAAATACTATCCACGCAGACGAAGTCGCAGGCGGTTGCTACTCGCTAGTGTGTTATAAAGTGCAAAGCAATGATACCTATATTTAAAATGACATAGGCTCATCTTCTATTTTACAAACATGATTTTTATTAGAAAATAATCATTTATTATCTAAACAAATGGTTCGGTGAGCTATAGACCTTGCGTTTGTGGCTTTTTGGAATGTTTTTCGCAATGGCTGAAAAAATATTTCGAAAAACTGAATCGACAAGCTAAATCTATATAATTATTGAACCTGCTTACAAAATTTCACGAGAATCGGTTAAGAAATGCGACCTGAAGAGGAGAACAGACGGACAGACAAACTTTAAAGCATTCTTGCCTAAGCTGAAACGGAGATTGATTTTTCGCGCACGCTTGGCCAATTAGGGAAACGGTATAAGACTAAACAGAGTAAAAAAGAAACTTGATATCTAAAAAATTAAGAGACTAAGTTTTAATTAAATAAAAGTTTAAGACCAAGAAATGTTCCAAAAGGAATGAGGACAGAACAAAATATTTATGCGTAATTGTTATTGTACTTTTGGGACTTTGTACTGTAAAAGTTTTGACTTCAGATGCGGGCAAAATACCTAATCATATTTGTTTTATTACAAACTTTTTAGGAAATTAAATAAATAAATAGTTATGAGTAGCGCTTCGAATAATATTTAATATTTTATTATAACACTTTTCTATTTACTTAAAATCAGTAGCGTCGTAACCGTAACGCATATAAAATAAATTTGCAGAGAGCAGATAAATAAAAATTCCAAAAAGAAAAAAAAATATATAATACTCATTTATTTTTACAACACCTGTAAAACAAAACGCAGGATAATGTTGTCATAAAATATAACGTAAAGCTGTAAAATAGCAACCCCAATCTCATTTTACAAACCTTGTATTTTTACCAAGGTTACTACAAAGAACCAGCTGTGATTGACCAGTAAAATCATAATGTTACTGTAGCTAGTCCATAATAACACATAAGAATAATAAATAATTATCAATTTTAATCCAGAATTGTACGAGTATATTATTACAGTAGGTAGTAAGGTTATAAAATTCCAGTCCTTTAAATCTTTAAAAATCATGCGACATAACCACAGTTTTTTGTTTTATTTGACAGGACAAAAGAAGTTAATTTCTCACTTCCGTCGTTTCGCTCGTCGTCGCTCGGCGAGTTGCGTGACGTGGTGAGCGTGAGCAGTCTGGGAAGTGAAATTCTGTGCCCGCCTGTACCAACTCAACATCGGTCGAATTCTTTCAGTAAGTTTTTAATTGTTTTCAAAAGTTTTATTGTTACTATTGCTACTATATTTTATAATTTACCCTGTATAATAAGCAGTTCGTTATATATATTACGGTGACATGATTATATCCTACACATTGATGTAATTATTTCTGTAATCAGATATTGATATTGATGTAATCAGTTCAGCATAAATAATTCTATACGTAGAAGATGTAATGTAGTAACCTAGAGTAGGCTACTACATTAGAATTCGAGCCATATTTGACACCAAGTTTCGTTATAAATGATTTCACTTGGAAGTGTATTACTTCATCTAAGGATTTTAGCCTTTGTATTAAATTAGGATAACAAATCCCACGATTATTGCTATTGTGTGTTAGTAATTAACTCTGTCGGATGCCAACAAAGGTTCAATTAAAGTGGGCTCAACCAACAGGCTTTGTAAGTCAGTATTAATAAGTTTTGTGGCTAGAATATTAGGTAGACGGCAAAGTTCCTTCTTACCTTATAACAGTATCTTGACACTATTATTAAATCAATATTATTGTATATATGTCGCAGGCAAATCGTATGATTCCGCGTTTTACAAACGGCGTCGTCCGTTTACAAACGCTCGCTGTTTTGCAAAATGCCGAAGGCATATTGTAAATTGCCTTGTCATTATATAAAATGCCATAACCTTTGATAGAAAATTCAATAGCCGGTTACAAAATGACGCGGCAAATTGAAGTATTTAGTTCTTTTTCTTACTACGCGCGGCGCTGTTATCAGAACAATAAAAATGGCGTCTAGTAGTGGTTTTGTGACACAGAAAAATATTGAAAGCAGTGTAAATTCTACGTGTTTAAATGATATTTTACAAAAAAGCATTATTTTAAAGACATTTATTATAGTGATTTAAGAAAATTTTACGATTACAAGTAGGAGCAGTAAAAAAGCCGTGGACAAATGACAAGATTTTTGAAGTTATCCGGCACGTAAAAAACGCTAAGGTGTCTATAGAATCTGGTACTCGGAGGACTCCTAAGGAATATTATTGGTACAAGGTATGATGTGATGAGTATTGGAAGACAGTTGAAATTTTTAAAGATGATGTATTTCTGTTGCCGCTATAACAACAAATACTAAAAACAGAATAAAATAAATATTAAAGTGGGGCTCCCATACAATAAATGTGATTTTTTTTTGCCAGTTTTTGGTACGGAAACGGAACCCTTCGTGCGCGAATCCGACTTGCACTTGGCCGGTTTTTGAATATTATAATTTGGTGTTATGTCTTTTAAGCAAGAGGTTAAAGTAGTGATTATAGTTAGCTTATTTTAGGTAACTAACCTATCCATTTATCTTTTATTGATAGTGCCATATTACATAGGTATTCATAAATATTGCATTTGTTATCAGATTATAATTAATGATTGTCACCCTACTAAAACAATCATTTGAAATTTTAATAATTTGATCGAGTCGTCAATTTGCCTTCGGCATTTTGCAAAACAGCAAGCGTTTGTAAACGGACGACGCCGTTTGTAAAACGCGGAATCATACAATTTGCCTGCGTCATATACACTTCTAAGGCTTCCGCGCGTACAGTTTACTAGAAATAAAACACTTTTTACATATTACAGCGCGTATATTGATTAATTCAGATGTTATATTATATGGCATATGGCATATGTGTGAAAATATGAGGTCTCTCATTAGGTCTCTCACCTTTACCTTATCGACTTTATTATTATCTAAATACTCAACAAAACTTTGAAGAATTGGGTATGATTTTTTTATAAAGAAAGATTAGTGGAATATGTACTCACTTAAACAAAAAAATTGTTAAAAAGACAGATTTGTAACGGAACACGGAACGGAGTAAGAAAATAAAACACACCATTTTTATAAAATAAAAATTGTGTTAACAAAATATAGGTACATTGTTTTGCAAAAGAGAAACAAGAATCTTTGAAATAATTAACACGAAACAAAAGAAAGTAGGTCCATTTCAACACAAGTTAATTTCTCCAGAGATAGGTACTTCAATTATCATTAGCAACTCCAAAATAACTTTCTTCTTTATTTTGCTTTAAGTTGATTAGGAGTAATTTTGGTTGGCGGTTCTATAAAAAAGTTTGGTACTTATACCTTCATCCTTATTTTAGAATAAAGGTACTATAACATACGCAGGTATGTTAGTACTGAGAGTTTTGATAAGTGAACGATCTCCGGCTCACCAACGCACCAAGACGGACACACTTCATCACCAGCACTCCTGTACGTGAGGAAACTCCAAGAGTTCCCCTACATTCTATTAATTGGCTTTCTTCCAAACCCACATAAACCCGCCATCCTCTCGAGACTGACAGTGACAGTTCAGTGTTGCCATGGTACAAATATATACTAAGTGTTGCCCTCTTGTGCGCGTGAGACGGAGTATTATATCTATTCCATAGATACAAACACTACATCCCTTCCTTATCATTTTTTTATATTTTTTCTAACCGTTGAGATCACATACTAATCACAGGAAAATAAATCAATCATGTAGCTTACTACACTATCGATTAAAGACAATCAATTAAGTACTTATCTACTTATAAAATTATGTCTTTAGAGATCACAGCAAAGTGCTTATTCACCTTACACTATCAATAGGAATAAGCAGCCATTCATATTAACATAGATAAAATACATTGCAGTATTGAAACTCAAAATTAAACTTTAGAAATCACAACAAAATAATAATTTGAAATAATAATTAGAATAAGTTATCAGTTAAATTAAATCTTGAGAAATCACAGTAGCGTTCAGTTAGTTATTGAATAATTACTACAATGAATTAGACCCAATCATATTTATATTACCTATATTTATTTAAAGAAGTATTTTAAGTATTACAATAACATGTCTGTTTCATTCAAGTTCCCATTATACTATTAATCCTGTGAAACCACTTTCCTAGTACAATTGACGGCACATCAAACCACACATGTTGCCCTTGAGACCATCCGTCCCTTATGCATAAAAGCCTTCCGTTCCGAGTCTCACCGTTCAACTCGACGTGCTGTCCCGTGTACCCTATAGATACCTGTACCCTCCAACTCTAATAATATTATGTGTACTAAATACATTCCTTTCCAACTTTACCTGTTCCTTCATTTCTTACCTAATGTTCTCGCTTTCTACAGCTCCTTCTACACATCACATTATGTAGTTGAATTAAAATCAATTACTACTTAAGTCTGCTTTTCCATTTCTTTCACAAGACTTTATCCCCATCTCTCCTTTCCCTCTTCTTTTTGTATTTTTTTTTATCCTGGTTTCTCGCTTACAGATTTTCCAGTTACAGAGTCAAATTACCTACACTTAAATTACTTACACAATTCAATATTCATTTAAAGACATCTTTTTTTTTTTAAGTTGGTCAATCTTCAGCCTGTTTATTGATTGTTGGTATTCTGTGGCCAGCCAAATAGATAATAGTACCTAGGTATTACATTATTTGTAACATTGAAAAATAAAAGAAGGATGTCCATTTCTGACCTGCCATAATGTTGATTTTATCCACATTTTATCAACCATTGTGTACAGAGAAGTAATATAAATAGCTCATAAAAATTGAATTTTGGAAGTTGTAAACTGCTAATTAAAACAGAAATATGGCAATACAGAAATAAAGAAAAACCCATAATAAGATTAGCAATAATACTACACTTTATTCTCCTTCTTCTCATTATGAGGATTAGTGGCCACCTCTGGTGTTAGAGTTCATCAATTAAGCCGCCTCTAAGGCCTCCAACTTGGCCTAATGACTATTTTCAGATGACAATTAGAACATATTGATTTTACCATTACACACTTTTCCGACTACTAAATTAGAATTCAATAAATATTAATGTTCTACGGTCATAGCACTACCTATCGACCAATTCAAATATAATTTTATTATCATCAATATACATAGATTCTTTAAAAACATTTAACAGGTCAACATTTGTATGGAAAGTGGTAATTGTTCTGTACAATGTGTATCAGTAAATCACACCCATGACTTTATTTGTTGAGTTGAATAATATTGATAATTAAAGTCAATAAACCTAGACAGGTGTACAAAACGTAGTGATTTGTTACTTGATCAGTGAAGTGCACTCTTCTATCTATCTATCAAGGATTTATTTTTAGTTATTGAACGATTACTTAAAATTATTAATATTCAAGAAATTCCTTATACGAACTAATAAGCTCACTGTACTTTTAAAACAAGGTACCTAATTAATGTTTTGTAAATAAACATATTATTTTGGTTATAATGTCATTCATTTACTAACATTCCTTACATTTGCTTAGTAGATGCTTTAGTTTCCTGTCTATTAGCTGTCAAATATTAATATCAATTCCCAAATGTTTTTCCTAGCTTGGATTATTATGAATAATCAGTTTCCTGGTAGGTACCTAGTTCTTTTAGTTAGGTACCTACGATATAAAATGTTATTGTAATTGACATTAATTTAATCAGAGATGTGAGCTTAGATATATTATGTAGTACGATATCATAAATATGTATAAATTTGCCATTATGGGAATTTGTCGATTTTAAAAAGTTGCCCTTATGCGAATGAGGGTACCATATAGTTGCAAATAAAATCATGAATTATGAATAGGGATTCTATCAGCATAGCTTGGAACTCATTTGTTCATGTATAGTCAGCACCTTTGATAAGGACCTATCTTCTCTCATCTTATACCTACTCTAAAAATATTATCTCTTCCACTTCTGCCAATTTATTTTTTCTTTCCTTGAGGAGCTGTGTCATTCCTTTTATTTGATATTGCTCCACGTCATTGACCTTGCTTTGTTCTTTTCGTAAGTTTCTAATTTATTATTTACCTGCCACTTCTAATGTGTTCGCTTCTATTGTTACTTTGCCTTATGTCACTGCGTATCTCCATCTCCCATTGTCAATATCCTTTTCTCTCCGATACATAATGCTCCAGGCAAGTAGTAAAAAACCTCTTGCAATGTTGTTCCTCCTAACACTAATAAACTACCTTAAATGAAAAAGATGATACTAACTAATATACTAGATAACTTCGACCCGTCACCAGAATTTCTCAGGCGGGAATTGAACCCGCTACCTTTGGAAATCCAGACCAATGCTCTTACCAACTGAGCTACTGAGACACTAGTGGCATCGTCAAAGTCTTTCTAGTACCTATATACTTATATAATGATAGAAACTCAGTCGTCGTCAGTTCAGTCCAGTTAACTCCAATTGAATGGAATTCTACAATGAATTTAATCATCGTCAGGCCACTTAACTCCAATTTAATGGAATTCTACAATGAATTTAATCATCGTCAGTTCAGTTAACTCCAATTGAATGGAATTCTACAATGAATTTAATCATCGTCAGCCCAGTTAACTCCAATTGAATGGAATTCTACAATGAATTTAATCATCGTCAGGTCAGTTAACTCCAATTGAATGGAATTCTACAATGAATTTAATCATTGTCAGTCCAGTTAACTCCAATTGAATGGAATTCTTTGCCGCCTGGCAACAGACCTGCAAACAAATAAAACTTAAATACTGAACAAATATAAAAACAAAAAATGTCTAAACTAAGGCTATTATTATTATGAATGGAAATCCATCTTAACTTACTTACAGTTTTTTTTCAGTACATTTAATTTATTATTTTACTAGCTTTCCGCCTGCAAGCAATCTAGCAATCTAGCCTGTAAGAAAAGAAAGTAGAACAGACCCACAGACTGAGAATTTAATTCATTGGCAATTTCAATGTTATTATCAGTTCCTTTAAACACTTAGGTATATAGCTAGAGACAAAATAGTTCATAACTTTCATACCTTTTCCTCCTTTTTTTTTTTTGTTTGTTTTGTATCTTTTGACCAGGCCCGACTCCATATACATCTCACCTTGGTAAACCACCAAGAGTCTGGTGTTCATTGCGTCGCCAATTTAAAACCAGAATACCATTATGCCATTCGCCGCAGCAAACCACAAGTAAAATGTTTATGAAATAGCCCCCAGGAGCGATTCACTAAAACAGTGCTGTGCTCACTCATACTTACTTATGAATTTCAAAGTTTTCAAACTATTCAAATAAATTATGAAAATAAAATACATTTCATTGTACGCACATACGTATCTTGGCGCTTGCAGATTAAGATTTTTTTGTGTTATCAATAAAAATAGATATATTGGCACATTGATTTGTTCAAGAGTAAAAGGGACAAGCTTGTTTGAAATTGTACAAGAGATTCTCAATACACTTTTCTGAAATTAGTATCAAATAGACTATAATATGTACCTAGTATTTCTTCAACATACAACAATATAATAATAATATCATATTAGACACATTGCCACAGTTTTAATTATACTGTGACATTGCTGTGACGGTAATATACATAATATACAATACCTGAATTATACAGATTGCCGGTAGGTAAGTTTTTATTCTTTACTTTTAGTTTGACATTCTTACTAAATAATTAATAGGCACTTAGGTTACAGGTCATTGAATCGAATAGTAATAATCAAAATGTCATTCAAGGTAAACAATAGCGAAATTGGGTACAATGTTTAAGCTTACCGGCTAACCTAACCTCTTTTCCCACAGTGAAATATAGCTAGTTAGTTGATCTTGTCTTACTATTATGGTAGTGTTAAGCAATAATCTGGTTATCCAAAGATACTGAAATACGTGTCCTTGATAAGTACCTACTCCTTCCCTTCAAATAAGAGCAAATTTTTTACCTTCGTCGCCACTATAACATACGCAGGTATGTTAGTACTGAGAGTTTTGATAAGTGAACGATCTCCGGCTCACCAACGCACCAAGACGGACACACTTCATCACCAGCACTCCTGTACGTGAGGAAACTCCAAGAGTTCCCCTACATTCTATTAATTGGCTTTCTTCCAAACCCACATAAACCCGCCATCCTCTCGAGACTGACAGTGACAGTTCAGTGTTGCCATGGTACAAATATATACTAAGTGTTGCCCTCTTGTGCGCGTGAGACGGAGTATCATATCTATTCCATAGATACAAACACTACAGGTACCTACTTCAATAGTGGTTACTGGCCATCGGTGGCCTTTGGTCCCGGCTAATTTTGTAGAAAATACACAATCGGGCCGCAATTCGCATTGGGCCTGCGTGATGGGTTGTCCATCCTCTTTATCCATCCAAAAGGTAGCCTTGTCCGACATCAAAGTCGATGATGATAGCTCGATAACTTTAGATTCCATTAATCTGCTTTCAGTTACGTATTTTTAACTATAAACTTCTTAGAGACAGTAAGACCACAGGAATAGGGGTGCACCGGCATCCGCTGGTTTGTGAACTGACACGTTGGGCTGTAATTTTTAAATTTCGAACATCCTTCGAACGCTCAACATAGACCATACAACAAATACTACACATCCATACAACAAATACTCTGTGACGCTCAAAGCTTTTTCTTTGGTTTTCACCTTAGAGTAAGACGCGTTTCTGCGATGCCCGAAGGTTTTCACAGAATATTTTTGTTTATTCTGTGGTAAGACTATACTTGAACGTAGAACATAAACTGAAAACAAAGCTTTAACAGCACAAATAATAACTGTGTGCCGGTGATAAATGTTAATGTCCTTTAATTTTGTTTGCAGTCACAGTAGTTGAACTTAGCTACACGTCCTAGAACTAGACTATGTCAATACAATTTGTAATTAACCCGACTACAAACGGACAGCACAAACTGCAAATCAAACTCGATGGGTATCGGTATTAAGTATTTCAAGTACATCGTTCAAATTAGTATTTTCCGTCACGTAAAAATAGTTTGGAGCATGTTTGGAGACTCATTTTTATCAAACCACCAAGAAAACGAAAACCTCTTCTATTCTAAGTTTTATTTGTAAAACAATATGATGCACCTTCTTTCTAACTACAATACAAAGCAAATCATGTAGGCAGAATAAAGGAAAAATTAACTATTTTCACATTTTACGTGGGTTTTAAATCTTTTCTTCTTTCTTTTATTTTAAGTTTTTGTTAAGTTATATATTTTTACGTTTTAAAACTGTGATCCTGTAATAGTAGTTTATGATACTGATGCATAATGAGGGGTATTTAAACATGAGTGTGTATTTAAAAACCGAGCCGTAGGCGAGGTTTTTAACCGACTTCAGCAAAAGGAGGAGGTTCTCAATTCGATTGTGTTTTTGTTCGCGCGTATCTTCGACATTTATGGACCGATTTAGATGATTCTTTTTTTGTTCGATTGAGTTTTCTTGCGAGATGGTCCTATTTAATTTTTTTTCAAATCGGTTCAGTAGTTTACAAGTAATCCTGAAAATACTATGATATTAAATCAACTAACTTGACAATTTTGTTATTTATGAACCGAATTAGATGATTTTTTTTGTTGGGGAGGGGATACCTTTGTGTAGTCTTTTTAACCGACTTCAAAAAAAGGAGGTATTCAGTTTGTATGTATGTATGTTTCTCCGCGATTATCTCACGTTTGGCTGAGCCGATTTTTCTACCTAAATAATATACCTACACTACCTAATACACAAGGTAGGTACTTACACTAAAAATAAAAAAAAAATTTTTTTTTTAAAAACAAAAAAACCGACTTCAAAAAACCTGCCTCTAATAAGCAAGAAATAATATACAAATCATTAGATACGCATTATCATTGTTATAATTAAACACGTCAATTAAAGTCGGGTGGGGCTTTTAGAATAAAAAAAGGAAGATGTACTCCAGCCCCACCCGACTTTAATAGACGTGTTTTATTATAACAATGATAATGCGTATCTAATGATTTGTATATTATTTCTTGCTTTTTAGAGGCAGGTTTTTTGAAGTCGGTTTTTTTGTTTTTTAAACAATTTTTAATAGTCACACGAGCGTTTTAATACCTAGTTATGTGCAGTTTCATACACTACTTTATCTACACTCATACATTTGGGATTGAACCTACTAAATAAAAGATCAACGTTAGAAAAGAGAGACTTTGGTTGTATTAGCTATGTACCTACCTTGTAATAAGTCATTTCCTTAGGTGCATCTAAAATAATTTTGCAGAGTCATTTTTTTCACATTTATAAGCAAGAATAAAAAACACCTACCAAATTCAGTATAACAAAATGTAAAAATTGAAATCAAAATTCAAAACTTTATTCGCAATGCTCTAAAAATGGCGCGCAATAAGTCATCGATCACCATAGAGTGCATTTTAATCATGGAAAGGTATGTGGAAAAATATCGTTGTATTTTTTTAATATCACGGCACTACCTTCTTCTTGGATTTGCCCTGTATCGTAATGAGAAAAAAAGTTATTTAATGATGCAGCTGACTGCATCGTAATGAGTTTTATTTTTAATTTTACCTATTCACAAAAATAAAGTACGTATTTATATTACCTTTTTTGAATTCATATTTGGAACATTACGTTGTGAGTGTAGATAAAACTTATTTTTTCTCTTTCAGAGACCCCTAAAATTATTTCAGTTAATATTTGTTAGGAAAAATGTTGGTTTTTTCAACTCCCTGTTGAAGATAATCAAAGCCACTTACAACGCTACTACAAGGTGTTATATTAGGCTTAAGTAACATAATACCGCGTAATTATAGTTACATCTCAGGCTTCACACCATGTCAATATAAGAGATTGCAATCATTTCGGTTGGCATACGAGGTACTAAGCTAATATTGTCGTCAATATGTATGTACAGTCATGTCTAAAAATATGTATGCAATTTAGAACTTTGTCACATTGTTGTGGTCGTCTTTTGTCATTGATCTCAAAACACTGGCGTTTACACAATTTTGATAAGCATAAAATATTATTTAGATATGCATTTTTGCAAACAATGTAAACTTGAACTTAGACAAAAATTTTAAAACTTTTGTTGTCTCATCTCACTCTCATTCTCATCAAAATAAGGGAAGATGGTAGTGTAACTAAGTCGAGTAAAAATGTATGTAACCTCTAAACATTACACCAAAGAAGCAGCGAAACTTTATTGAATTGATTATCCGACTAAAATAGGGTTACTAATTTAATGAAGGTATAAGATAGAAATCGAGGCTTTTAAAATCCATTACCACTGGCTTTATCCATTAAATTAACGAAATATTTAACATGCACCCACACCGTACCATAACATTTTCCCATTAAATATCTGCCACAAGCCATTTAGTTCGGCTATACCCGTGAAATTGCTTAACCGCAAGTTTCTGTATGCTTACATACCTAAAGACAGCCTTATGTGTATTTGCGAAGGTTTGTTAGCATATGTGAAACTTTGGCAAGGGTATTTATTTGTACAAAAAAATTGCGACTGCTTGTTGTGTACTCTTACACTATTTATTTGAAGTTTTCTTTTTCTTCAGTGTTTTTAGATTATATTAAAGGTTTTGGGAGTAAAGTATTTTTTGCTATTACAAAATATCAACATATAAATGGCATACGTGGGTTTGTAAGGATCTCCCCCAAGGATCAAATAATACGTATTATCAATGCAACTTTTTTAAAAAATAATTAAATCATTTTAAAAGTGTTTAATTTTAAATCAGTGAACCTATATTTGCTGATATTCTAAGAATGTCGTAATTATGTTGAGTCATCTACCGACACCATAAATAATTGTAAGCCCATTTTTTGCAACGTGAACCTCATCGCATCCCATCATTAGCAAAATGAGTAATAACAGGATTAGACTGTGCTCATGAAAAATGGGATAAGTTTCCGGACAATCTGTTTTACTGGCGTCCAGCGAGAAAATTATGCCGAATGGGATATTAAACACGAACTTTTTTAAGTGTTAGAACTCTTCGCAAAATTTAGAAATGAGACATGTAACTTACAATAGTACTGCTTAACTTCAAAACTTTTTACCATTGAAAATGGTTATCAGATGCAAATCGCCCGAGACGTATTTTTGGCCATATCTCCGAGGATTTTGGTAAAATCGAGATGGGAATAGTACCAAAAGTTGAGGAATTTGTCGAGACACAATGTGAACGTTTGAATTTTGAAAATCTACTGGTAACTTTTTTGTAATTTTGCAAAATTCGGGTTTTTACGGGTTTTTTGGGGGGTTTTAGTTTACGTAATTGTAAGTATTTCGAAAAAAAACCGACTTAAGATAAAATGAAAAATTGAGTCCTAGGGTATTTTGGCTACAAAAAAAAGACAAAATTTTGAAAATCGGTTAATAATTGGTGGTCCCTTTAGATTTGGAATTGTAGAAAAGCGGGTGTTTCCGTACTTAAAAAGTGATGTAGCTTCTATGATTATTGACCGATCGTCATGGTAATAGTGTTAGAAGATGCAGAAGCAGACGAGAAGAGCATTCGTTGTAATTTCGAAAATCGGTTATTAATATTTCGGCCACGTCGAGGCAGTCAGCGGGCGCTTTTGTGGCACGAGGCGAAGCCCAGTGTCACAATTGTAAAAATAAATAGGTACCTATTAATTTTTTTTATTTACCTAGGTAACTTTAAAAACATAAAAGAATTTTGCATTTGATTTGATTTTGGTTTTTCGTAAATTTTTAGGTTCATTTTTAATGCTCCGATTCTTGCGGGGACTGTACAATTGTAAATTTTTTGTTTTGATTCCTAAATTGTTATACAAGTATAAAGTTGATACAAAAAATAAATACCTAACTATAAAGAATTTCAATAAAAAAACAGTCAAATAAAAGGTAAAATGTATGGTAGGACTTTCCTTTCCTCATCTGTTTCACGTCAAGACCAAATTGAATTCGTAATTCCGGTTTGGTATGACGTGAAACAGTGACTTTCATTGTTCTATTGTAGAGTGGGCGGAAGAGGCAGATGCGTCATAAAATGTTTGTATGTAATGGTAAAGGGGTAAGTTAAGCCTGGTGGGGCACTATGCCCCTTAAATGTCAAACAAATTTCAAATTCTCGCTTCGTCGTTGCAGTGGGAGCTATCAAGGTATTTAGAACCAAAGTATCTCTCTATAGCTTTGTTCCGAACTAAGGCCCCAACTTTGTGGTATTGTGACGCCCACGGATTCCTTGGCCAGTCCGTTATAGTTTTTTTTATAACTCGTCAATAGAAATTGGCCGAAGCAAATTGTATGTAGATATGAGGGATCGAGATTGATACATGGGAAAATAGACTTAAAAAAGTGTTTCCGGAAAATATAAATAGTAAGTCTATTTATATTTTCCGTGACTATAACAACATGTCGATTCGCTAAGAATAGCTCTACGATGAGGCAAGGCTGTCAGATAGACGCTAGCACTCGGACGACGAGCTCGCCGATACTAGAAACTATTTTTCTATAAAAAATAACGTTTCCGCAGCGTCGAGCGCATCTCGATGTTTTTAAAAACTGGCAGTAGGTACCTCGTTAAATATAAGTTTAAGTCGTATTCATAATCATATAGGTAAACATCGTATTGAGTATTTACAGCAGTTTTAAAATATGCGTTGAATTCTTTTATAATAGAACATTACACTAGATCTGAAAAAAACTCTTTGTAGCAACGTCGAATTTAAAATTAAGTGAGAAATCAGCGCTTTATCGGTTCTCCAGGCGTCGAAAGTATACCCAAACTCAATTTACATAACTTGGTGTGGTTTCAAATGTATTCCAGAGAGATCCGTAGAGGATATGGCGCCCTTGTATATGCTAAGAAGGGTCAGTTTGCTTTTTTCGTATGTCATCCTACAACATACGTTGGCATTCCTGACTTACAAGTAAAGTAAGTTAATCCTTGGATTTCAATTTAAACTTTTTTAGCAAATTGATTCTGTAAAACCTCATATATATCACGAATTCACACTAGCGTAAACTAATACAAAATGACCGAGCAATTTTAATTTTATAACAAGACTTGTAATCGAAAATTAATTGCTAGAGACTTGTACGAAAATTGCTCAACATTATAATTATAACATCATTTATTTACATGTTTATGAATAAATGAATTTTGATCCTGATGTATCGGCAACATCACCATAATCATTATAATCAGCCGCACGACACCCACTGCTGGGTATAGGCCTCCCCCAAGGATCTCTACAACGATCGGTTTTGCGCTGCCCACATTCAGCGGTTTCCCAGCTATTCCTTAGTATATCGGCGCAATATTATTATAGTTAACCAAAATTCAAGATTCGTAGTCGAGTCTTCAGTCAACTCAAGACTCGACTACGAATCTCGACTTTCTACAAAGATACTTGAGTGCTCAGAGTGGATTTGAACAGAATCATTATATTCTCTTATAATGGCTTTATCGTATTGTTCACAATAACTAGCTCATTGTTACTTCGTTATACAAATCGAGCTAGGGTAATTGACCGGCACTCCTTCAGCCACGCCTTTGACTGCGTTCATACAATTCACGGCCGTAAGATACTATGAACAAAGGGTTTAATGGTATAAAATAAATATTTTGAAATATTTGATGATGAGGTAATACCAAAATCACTACGATTTTTTTGTTAAAATAGTCGCAGTTATTATAACGTGCTTAATGTCTATAGCGTGTAAGTGAAGTTAGTAAATCCTATGAAATTCTCGAATATACTCGCAACTATTTCAATCATAGGATCAGTGGATAAGTCCAATTTTTAGAGATTTGCGAATAAAATATTTTTAAAGGGACTGTAAAAGCTCTTTATTTCCCTTTTCACATATTATTATCTGTAACACATTTCGTCACAGACGTATTACGTTTATTAAAGTTAAAGAGAAGCTCAGTGGCGCAGTTTTTAGTGCCTGGCCCTGCGATTGCGGAGGTTAATCAACTTTTGCAAGGGTCGGTCATGGGAGGGGTGACCAAAAATGTATTATCTCGAGTTCCTCCGTGCTTCGGAAGGCACGTTAAGCCGTTGGTCCCGGCCACATTTGCAGTCTTTAACACTCACCAATCTTCATTGGGCCTGCGTGGTTGGTTATGGCCCAACCTCCTTATCCACCTATAAGGAAGGCCTGTGCCGCAGTAGTGGGGACATTAAAAATGGCTGATGTCGAAGTAAATGTCCATAAAAGTAACTTAACACCGCACGATGGTAAGAATTTCTAATTTGTAAGTGTACAGTTTGTAGAGTTGGCCTTTGCTAACTTTACATTTTACCTTTTCACATTACCTTTTAAAATATTTACCCGTTTTCACACGTGGCCTCAGGAGATGGCTCGCGGTCCGAATTAGACCACTGGCTAAAAGCAAAAGTTTTGGGTTTGTTTTGAGATCGTGTTATTTCAGAAAGTTTGAGATCAAAGCTGTGACGTTTATTGTTGATGGAAAATATATCTTTTTCGATACTCAATTTGAAATATTTGAAAGATTTTTACTACAAAGCTGAATTAACCAACTCTATTGTCGGTTTGTTAATCATGACTTATACTGAGTGTATAGAGAGTTAAGATGCGCAAAATCAACTTTAAACAAATAAAAATTCTGAATTAATCAACTTTAAACCTGTTATCAACACTTGAAAGTTGGTTTAAAGTCCCACATTGCAGTGATAGCTCCAAATTAATTACAATAAAACTCCTCACGAAAGCTCATTTAAATATCATTCTTCATAAAATAAACAATGATTCTGTTCCTAACTCTCACCCGACCTTAGTCATTGCTTAATATGATCTCCGTTCCTACCCTTTAAAAATAAATGAGATATAATTATTTTTGGCATCGCTATATTTAATTAGAACATTCTGTTTAAAATTATAATGTGTGGGGTGTTGATGTTGATCCTTGTGCATTTTGAGTATAATTTTGTTAGGTAGATACCTACGCTCATTACACAGTATGTATGTAAATTAACTAAAAGCAATCCTTTCAACAAGGCTGTGTGTAGGTCGAGAAGAAGCCAACGGTATATTTTTGTTTAAATTTAAAATGCATTTTCTAAAAATTAAAATAAAATACTGTAGGTACAATGTCGAGTGGATCATTTGTTTATTAAAAAGATTGACAAGAAGTTACATCAACCTGCCATAAACAGTTTGTTATTCTTGACTACTTTATTTCATGGTGATGTAAATGTTGAATTTTTAGATTTTAGCATTCACAATGCTATTTTTATATATTAAGTAACTTGATGTAAATGTGTTTACCGATTTCGAAAGAGGTTAATGTCTTTAAATAAATGTGAAATAAATATATTAATTTTAAACCCTTGGAAGAGAAATGGAAAGTCATTTTTTTTTGAACTTTGAAGCTAAACCCGCTGAACTAAAGAGTAATTGCTACAATAATTATTTACACCTTCACAATTGATTTTCAAAAGTCATGCATGCATGATAAATATTTTTCAACACAGTTGCTCGAAAATTAGAGCTTAGGATGACAGTACCTACAGCGTGCGGTAAGTTGATTTTACCGCACGCCGTGCGATTTTGTTTACAGTATAGTACAGCGTGCGTAAAGTTGAATTTACCGCACGCCACGCCGTTCGTTTTTTTTTATAACGGTTTCAGTAGGTACCTAGAATGTTTTCTCGCAAATGTATTGAAAAATGTCATATGGCACAGCGACACTCCTTACCAAACTCTCATCATTCATAAACTACTATTTATCTACAATCTTCTATAAAGGGGGTTCGGAAACGGTTAGCTTACTGCCAACATTACAATATCCGAGTGATAGGATGTCGCGCTTCCCCCCGTGCCCACGCCCGACGAGTTAAATTATGAAATTCAATACAATATTATAACACTCGTTCGGATGATATAAAGACGAGGAGGAGGAGGAAAGTTTAAGTCAAAACCTTTTATAGAGGATCTCTATCATGGGTCTAGACTAGAAAAGGCTTGTATGCAACTGTAAACAATCTCATGTAGTGTATTAATACCGTTGTTGTTTTAGTACAGTTGCATAAATAACTATTTCAATACATTTGCTCGAAAATGTAAGTTTACGATGACAGTCGAGCGTGCGGAAAGTTGATTTTACCGCACGCCGGCGCCGTGCGTTTTTGTTTACGCCAGAAAGTGCAAACAAATTGCAAACTTCAAAGCATATCGTACGTATCGGCCATTATCTTAATGAAACCGCTTGTTTCAATACAGCAAGCATTGTAATATTCCATGAAATGCATTTTTAAATAATTCTGCAGAAAAAGGGGTTTAATCTTAGCTACTAAACTTGTAAGTTTAATATGGCACATCCGGGTCGAACTTTCATAAAGATTTTTATAAAATTTTGCCAAATGAAATAGCCAATTACTAATATTTGTATAAGTAACAACTTTTGCACAAAAACATAAGTTTACATACAGTACCTACGACATTTTTTTCTTAAAGACGAGTTCAGAATTATTCATTTTGTAGGGTCCGCCTTTTATTATTGATATTCTCAATGGCAGCATTCCGCACACAACTATTTCATATCCTATCCTATATTAAAACGACAGAAATATTTTTATTGTTGTCGTTTCAATGAGGATCAACGAGGTTTTTAGTTAATATAATATAATATGTAGAGTTACAGTCAAATCAAAATCAATTATTTCAGTGAAAGAATGATTGAAATTGGACCAAAAAATTACGAAGATAGAGCGATTTTCGTGTCGCATTCTCAAAAACGCTCTCTCGCTGTTGACGTCATCAGCCACGTCCATCAGCCAGCGGCGGGTGTTTGTTCGGGCGATCGTAGCACGTGACGTCATCGCATACCGGCCGCGTTTTTTAACTCACTTTTTATAACTTCAATAATGTTGTCATTACTTAATGGATTTGAGAAATTTAAACAGAGATTTACTCAGTTGTTGATATTTTATTTGATGTGATATACAAAATTGATAATTATATTCAATTATCGTGTTGATCTTCATTGCACTATATAACAGTAATTTACCTAGAGCACTGACTTTGTGAAAATATGCGTTTCAAAAATGTTTCATCGCCCGGAAAAGTATTTTTTTTGCTGCGCCACTGCCGCACTCAATTCTTTTGTATACCTTACTTGAAACTCTTTATTTTGATTAATTTGTTGTTGAAAACTTGTTTGCTTAAGCTTCACATCAGTATAAGTGATAACGTGAAAAAATCTATTCAACTTTCTTTAAGGCGCGGTGGTAGTGAAACTAGCGCCGCCACTACATTTATATTTATAACTCGGTTAAAATATTGACTTGGTTTATCAAGTCAATATTTAAAAAAAGCTCATGTAATAATCTCTTAAATTGTCTCTATTATTTTTTGAATAACTCTTCAACAGTTATCATTCATTCTGTAAGTTTTAAAATCAAAAGTGGCCACTTTAAGATAAAATGGATTTTAAAACCTTCAGAAAGAATGAAAACTGTTGAAGAGTTATTAAAAAAATATTAGACACAATTTAAGAGTTTATTACATGAGCTTTTTTAAGTATTGACTTGGTTTACGAGTAATAAAAATAAATGTAGTGGCGGCGCTAATTTCACTACCTACAGTGCCTTAAGTTGATTGTCTCATAAATCTTTTATGAAAACATTGTTATTATTATTTTATATTGCGATATCTTCAACGTTCACTGAACTATGATATATGTTATCTGCTTTTGTGTTGTCGTCTAATATGATAGTCATAGTCACAGTTACTAATCACTAAAGCGGATTATTTTAGGGCAATGATCCGACTAGGGGCTTACTTCAAGTAATTGAGGAAGATTTCATAAACATTCACAGTTCTTTAATACTAGACTTATAATCATACTAAAATTATGAATGTGAAAGCTTCTATGATTGGATGTTTGTTATCCAATCAATCAAAAATAGCTGGACGGATTTGAAGGAAATTCGATACACAAGTAGTTCAAAGATTGGATTAACGTAAAAAATAATTTTTTGGTATTTTTCCGTGGAATGATTATTGTAAACAGAGCGCGGTCGAAGGCGCGGGGGGAAGCTAGTCTTCTATAGTTTATCCTAACTACCTATAATAGCAGGAAATTGCTTTCGAAACTCTGCTCTTGCTCTGATTAGAAAGAAAGAAAGAAAGAAAAATGATTCTGTCAAAAGCATTTTTAAAATAAGGATAAGTAATAAATGAATAGAAAAAAGAATCATAATTGCTTCCTGGAGTATTAAAGCGATCGAGCTCTGAATTCACAAATATCAGGAAAACGATGTCTTTGAAAGTGATTCCCGAGGGCATAAGTACGGTTGAAAAAAAAATACCTATAACAATCTGATAAATGTAAGACGATGATAATAGATAATGAACCCATTTTATCTTTTATTCTATTTTATTTTCCATTCATTTCATTTTATTTTTATTCTATATAGGTACCTACACTACATTATTTTATTATATTCTTTGGTAGTTAGTTGCGAAAATAAAACAGGTATTTTATCGTTAACTCCAGAGTATAAGAGCAAATGTAAGATTTATTAGATAAGAAAATTGTACTGAGCTTTGTGGAAACATACCAAATTAAGGTTAATATTTTATTTTTCCAAGAGCAAGCTTAAACAATTTCTTAGATTAATAATATCAAATTATCTAACGAGTCCCAGGGTTTGTATCAGGGACTTTTGACACCGAATCTTTGTTCGCTAGACCACTGACAGTACCTACTGCATCTAATAAAGGTGAAAACACTTCAGCCCTCTTTCAGGCTTTGCAAATATAATTTGTCTTGTCAAACCTTACCCTCAAATCATAAACTGTTTATGAATTAATGAAGTATTGTTGAAGAATGTTTTGTCGATGTTATTTTTGTTACAGAGCAAAAGGGATAAACTCTTTTTCGTAAATTAAAAGTCTAAAACTTGCAAACGCTCTCTTTTGTGAAATTATTTACTTTAAGTAGTATTATATCAATGACTTTATTATTATCCTTACATTAAAATTTAAAAATATTCGCTTTTATTTTTGGTCATACAAAAATAACATCCGCTTAAACTATGTTTACCTTTTCCCATATAATTTATACTGTCCGTCACTGGAAAATAGAAGACTTCGGTAAATAGAAACCGATACCGTGAGTAAGGCTAAAGTGATTCGATTTCGGAGTTTGGTCGGTAACAAATTCTCAATTTCCTTTTCCCATAATATTTATTTATCTTCAAAATAAATGAGATCATGCTTAATTCTTGTTTGAATAAACTTTAGTAATGCGAAACCGGTATTGGTATTTATGTCATGCAATATAAATGTTTGTTACATTTTTTATAATAGTAGGTATAGTAATAGCCATACATGTTTTTTTTGTTAATAATATCAGTAGCATAGCGTCATTAAAAACATATTTGATAGATCTCTTTCCTTTATGTCTAGTGGTCCATCTTAAAACCGTTCGTTTGTTTGTTTTTGTTATGTTTGTTGGTTACAATTATTAATGATCCCTATTAACATTTCTGTTAATATTTCTCAAACTTCAGTTTTTTTATGGTTTCAAAGAATTTACTTTGATTTTAGCCATATTTACGAATAATAATATTGTATTAGTATTTAATAAAGAGATCTTTTTAAATAGTTTACTGCCGTCGAAAGGTTTTTATCAAATTTTTTTAAACAACTACCCCAAAAATATCAGATAACTCTTCCCATACAAGGATTGAGAATAAGCAGACACTTTGTAGTGTAGATCCGCCATTAATGATCTCGCAGAAATTCATAGTTTTACAATACTAAAACCATGGTAATTACAATACAGTAAGGTCGAGGGTATCCTTGGTCGAAGGTCGAAGGATACAAAGACCGATTCTGTATAACACAAACTGTAGATACGAGTACATATTCTGTCGATATAATCTAAACTTTAAAAATATGCATTTTTGCGCCAATTTAAGGAATTGATCGTGTTTTTAGTGTTCGCTTTTTACATAGCACTCAATGCGATTAATTTAATATTGTACAACAGTGCCTAACTTCAGAGCACTTGCGGTACAAAATGATGTATTTTAACACGTATGCACTTCAGAGCACTTGCGGTACAAAACGAAGTATTTTAACACGTTCGCTACGATTTTGGAGTCAACCCCATACGTGCAAACGCAAATTTTTCTTAGTTCATATTGCAGACACGTGTAAACCGATAAAAGTGGCTTAACTCACACGTGCACTTGGTTACGAGCCTACTTTACTTAAACTTGCCAAGAACAATTGGGCCCATCCATGGGGCATGCACGTGTAAATCTGTAAAATTTTCTTTTTGCCATACATTCTTAAGTGAAATTGCAGCGGATCACTGTCTATTGTCAATTTAATAGCATCGAATTGTTTACGTTTATAAATTTCGTGTTTAATATGTGGAACTCAGTAAGGTGTCAAACTCTCCAAGAAACATTGGAATGCGGTACATCTGCCTTGACATAAAAGTGTTATTTTTACGAAGAAACTTGACGAGATCGACAGCACTCTATGGTTTCTAAATATTACATTTACAAAAAAAATATATTGTATTTTTGTAAAGGTAATAGAAACCATTAATAAACTTACTTGATTTTTACTTTTTACTTCGTAGATAAAATTGCATCTAGTCCCATTATCCTCGTATTGTGCCACTGTTGCTTCTCCAAACACTGCATAAACTGAACGCTGTAAAACATCGCCGTTCCAACAATAACAGAACTGTTTTCTTTTGTTACAGCAAACACTGCGGATCTCGGCGTTCTAGATCCTTCTCTATACAAACCAGACTGCTTAGACGAAGACCTTCTTTGGCCTGAGGGACATGTGGTAAGTGAATAATTAACTATCACTTTGGTGTGACGATAGGCACTTTACCAATTTACTTAGGGTTATTGAGAAAGGTCAAATAAGAGCTCTTTGATTCTGCTATTTCCAGATATTGTAGAATTGAATTTCAGATATTAAATATGTTAATGAATTATGAAAGGACCGTTCATCAAGTTACGAACAATGTGAAAGGTTTAATAATGTTTGAGCCTCAATCATGCCATGTAAAACAATTTTCTTAAAAGTTGTTAATAAGCCTTTAGCACGGGGTTGTTCAGTACATGCTATCTTAATAAACAATGCAAATATTAGAAGACTCGTAATTATTATGGAGTGATAAGTTACTTTTGCTTATTTGGTTTCTTTCGACCTACTCTAATTAGATAATATTTTAAAGTTAATCCACCAAACATAATTTAACGGATATGAAAAAAAATTAGGCAACATTATTATCCAACCGAATTTAATTTTGACTGAATTCAGAATTTCAATTTAAAATCGGAGAGAAATTAATGACGCAATTCAACGCCTTGCTCACTGATTTCCCTTGACAGTGTTGAAAAATACGAGCTATTGCTATCAATCCACTGATTCACACGGTTTGATTGAAATATTTGGAAGTATTTTAGTCAGGTTTAAAATTTGGATAACGATAGCTATAGAGATATTGAAAGATCGTCATATCAGCCGCACGACACCCACTGCTGGGTATAGGCCTCCTCTAAGGATCTCCACGACGATCGGTCCTGCTCTGCCCGCATCCAGCGGCTTCCCGACCTTCACCAGATCGTCGGTCCACCTTGTCGGGGGCCTACCCACGGAGCGCCGTCCGGTGCGCGGTCGCCATTCCAGAACCTTTCCGCCCCAACGGCCATCGGTTCTTCTCGCTATGTGTCCCGCCCATTGACACTTCAGCTGAGCAATCCTTCGAGCGATGTCGGTTACTTTAGTTCTATTGCGGATCTATTCGTTTCTGATTCGATCACGCAGTGATAAGAGCTCATAACTCAGGGTATCCCGTAACTATGGTAGGAGCACACAGATATAATTTTACACTAGATTTTGTTGTAAGGCGCATTCTAGGCTAAAAAGTGGTTTCATTTCGTTTTCGAGAATTCTAAGATAGACAAAATAAAATGCAAACACGTGATATTGTAGAGAAGAGAACACTTTGTACGAAATTTACTTTTGTTATAAAATGTACAACCTTGTTACATAAAGTTTATGTAACAACTATGTAGGTAGAAATGTGTGTTTACCATTCGAACGTATTATACAAAAACTATCAATGAATAAAATGTCTATCTATTCTTGTTTTCTATAGAAACATTGAGAAAATAGTCCATTTTGTGAATGTTTCATAGTACCTAGTATTTACATGCACAAAATTCTTACCCCAGTTAGCGCAAATCGCAATACATCGAAATTACATAATGGGTCATCCTTAATTTTATTTGATTTCCCTAGGGACGAGTGTGGTTCACTATGAAGTACGAGTCAGGCACTGAGCGGCTTCAGGTGCATATCATAAAGGCCAAGCACCTCCCCTCCCGCACCCCCGCACTGGCTAACGCATGCGATCCTTACATAAAGTAAGTATCATGGGACTTAATCAAAATTAAAATGATAAATTGTAATTAATTAGGTACTACAAACAATAGAGGGACTTAATTAAAGGAAAAGGGGAAAGATACCACGAACTTTGCATAATTATTTACTTTTCCTGATTAATTAAAATTATCATCCAACTTTTTTGACATAGCTACGAAGGACATTGTTATAATAGTATGATGAGCAGACTTTGATACATTTTTAATGTATATTTTTGTCAGATAAACTATAAAGTTGATTTAAAAAAAGGCTTTCAGTCAAACATACAACAATAGTTAAAAAACTTAAAGAAAAAATGATACGTATTTTCTGCTTTTGCGACAGCTATTAAAAGATTGACACCTATGCCTTTTTATACTTAAGCTGAAGTGAATTACCGATATGTAACATCGTCATCATTTCAGCAACCAAATACTGCGACGGGACTTTTAAAAGACCCAAGAAAATCCACGCCTGTTTTTTTATTATAATATCCTGTCAAATATCACGAAGATATCATAAGGAAAAATAGTTTCAGTAAAATCTGTGTTTATTAAAATCTTTTTTAACAGAATTCATCTGATGCCAGATGAAAGAAGAGTTCTGCAGACAAAACAAAAGAAGAAAACTTGTAACCCATTCTTCGACGAAACTTTTGTTTACCAGGTTAGTACCTTATCTGAAAATTTCCTTACTGAGGTACGTCGGGTTAAATCTACAAATATCTCTATTTTAATCTTGAATCTTATTTCAATAGTTCTTCGTTATCACAATAAAATTAAGCATCATTGTTAACATTTTACTAAATGTTACTACGCTGTGTAAATAAAAAGTTAAAATTGATGATTCAGTTGATACTCAAAGATATTTAGACAATAAAAAAAATGTTAAAAAAAATGTTGATAAGTATATGCTTACGTTTTTGTAGAGACCAGAATTAAGTTAGCTCATGATAGCGAGAACAGAAGCATTATTTAGTTATTGTATTGTTCAATTATTTATTGGGCAGTCAACGAAAAATAATAATAATAATAAACTTACCCCCTTACTAATAAAGATTGTTTAACAGATGTATATATACACAGTGTTTTGTCACTTTCTTTTGAATGTCAAATTCAAATAGTTTGACAGAGGGTAACCATTGTGTAACTATACATCTGCTATACAATCTTTATTAGTAAGGGGGTTTCAATAGATGCTATGTGTAAAGGTACTAAAATAGAAAATGAGAGGTATCACTCAACCCAAAGCCCACGGTAATCTAGATTTATAACACCACTTGCTCATTAATACACCTTATCCTAGGAGTGTTTAATAAGCCTTATACTAGTGAACGTAGGCGTTCTAACACAGAATCTCACATGCCTGCCACAAGCCTCTTTGAACATAATATCATGTTTGATTAAACCTATAGCTTCAAATATTGTTACTTCATAAAGGGGACGAAAATTTGAATTTGAATTTCGAGCAAAATTTTCCTCCGAGCTGTGACGCGTCCTCGAGAATCTTGAATAGATTTATCTCGTGCGAACAAGACAAGAGATTGGAAATCCATTCATTTAGCATTTAAACGCGTGACAAATTCTGTAAACGACAAAACTACAGTGTATTTAATAATACGAACTTAATTTCTATTTGTATAAGATTCACAATCGTTTACAGGAACGTTTTGCAATAAATCTGAGTAATCAGATTATTTCACAAGCAGATTTTAGGAGCCGGAGGCGTCGAAATCTCCCGTCTAACAAATTGATCCTAATGGTTCACTGATGTTTCCGCTAAGGTTTTTACTAAATATTTGAGCTGCCTTAAAATTCAATTTAACTGAAGGACGGATTGATTTATATTTAGGATATACTTAAGTGTTAAATAACAATGATTAATAATAATTATTATAGTTTTTATTCATGTTTATCGTACTTACATATAACGGGTGTAACAAGACACTCAACGAAGCCGAAGTCCACGCATTCCGCCCATCATCAGGACCATTTTTGTCTTTTAGACTATACCTGGGAAACCAATAGTTACGAAGTTATTGAAGGTCAAAGTCAAAATATTTTTTTATTTTTTTTAAGAAATCTTATTTTATTCGTTATTTCCTAATTTTTGTATACAGAATCATTTTCAAAATTTTATGTATTTCGTAACAAACAATGGCTTCAAAACGTCATCACTCAATGTATTGAGCACGCACATAAACGTTGCCTTTCAACTCGGCCGCACGCAGCTGTGTAGCATTCACTCGCAGGCGCGGTCTTTTGTACGCGTTACATTGCGTGGTAATGTATGCAATGCTTTTTTAACACCAAAAATTAAAATCGTTTCCCAGCAATAATTTTGAACAGAAATGGTCCTGATGATGGGCAGAATACGTAGACCTCGGCTTCGTTGAAGGTCTTGTTACACCCGGTATAATATAAATTTATCTAATGCATATATTTATAGTATAATATTCATAAAGTATTATTTATTTCCTTTTCCATTTTTATTTCTGAGAGTGAGGCTTCCCTTGGGTACTTTTTTTTCTAAGTTTTTAATTTCTTAAATTCTAGTACTTACCACTTTGGTACTGATATAAATAAAATAATAATAATAAATGTATCTTGTCACGCTAATTCGAGCGCAAAATGTTAAACCGTTGGATAATCGTAATTGGCCTACAGAATTGTTAAATGTGTTTGTAACTTTAAATGATATCGTGCTGTGTACTGTCCCTAATAAATTAAATAAAATAAATAATAATTATACGTGTTACAAAAAACCTGTAATGCCGAATATAGTAGACAGGGACCATCAAACTTTTACTATGGAACCAACTCTGAAATTCCAAAACAAAAATCAGCTGTTTCATACAAAAATTAATAACGAAAATATCAAAATGTGAGATACAGCTGCTTTTTTCGCGATTTCAAAGTTGGTCCTATAGTAAAAGTTGTTTAGTTTGATGGTCCCGATCTTCCATATTCGGCATTAGTTTGTTTTGTAAGAAGTTGTATACTTTAACTGCGTCCATCCCTTCTCTAACTACTACCTAAAGAGGCCCTAAAGCAGTTTTAAGTATTCCTTACTAAACTTAAAAGGCTTTGAAGTATTATAGAAAATATTTTCCCTATTTTTATTTGTGCCACTCATCCGAAAAAGCCTGTTAGATTTTAATATTGTTTTTTATTGCTTTTTGCTCTAGATCCCACCGGGCAAGTTGGAGGGTTTAACCCTAAAGCTATCAGTCTTGGACATCGGCAGAGTAGGGAAGGGAAAACAACTCATCGGCCACATTATTTTGCCACTCAGCGAATTGGATGGTGTCGCATCAGATGAGGAACCGCAGCTATATAAATTGGATATCGAAAAGGTGACTATTTTACTGTCTGAACCCGATCTGGCAGATTTTGACTGACAAAACGAACTCCGTTATCGGGCTGATTTTGGCTGACAAAAAGGAAACCAATAGGTATGGTTTCTTGTGTGCTTTTTTAACTGTGGAAAAAGCGCTGAAGGGCAATGATGCCAATTCCACCATTTATAGCAATGAAAATACGTAGCCACATTATTGGTTTCACTTTAATCGTTCAAAGTAAAAGTGATTACAGTCATCAAAACCATTACAACAATATTATAATTTTTCTGGGAATAAAATGTGTCTGTAGCACTTTGATCAAGAATATCTTAGATAACGCTTCACGAACTTAAACAGTACGCAAAAATGGCACCTCAAATAGCGTCCCATTTACAAACTTGGCGCTTATTTTGTACATAATCACCTCTTATTTTGTACAAACTCACATTGTATATCACTTACTTTGTGCAAAATAAGCACCCAGTTTGTAAGTGGGACGCTATTTGAGGTGCCATTTTTGAGACTAGACATCTAGGATATCCTTGATCGAAGCTGTATCATCTTATAATAATTATAATAATCCCAGTTTTCCACAGAAAATGTATGATAAAGTTTTGAGAACTTTCTATATAAAAAAGTTTTTACTGTTTATCATAACTTTTTACTGTTTATCATAAAACCCTTTAAATTTACTAAATGTCACCTAATTGCAATTAATTTCCATCGAATTTGTATTTTGGTATTTTATTTCGAAAGGTTAACTTTGCTTGGTTCACCAATGTTTCAAACTTTTGAAGTTATGATTGGTTTGAGAAGTTTAAATCGAATCTATAATTTTGTACTAAAACTTTCCTATGAAATATATTATCAAATTGAAGAATAACTTTGTTGACTGCAAAAAACCCTGTAATATTTTGCAATAACTACAACACAAAAAAAGAACATGCAAATTTATCTATGCATACAAATAATGGGGTTGGTAAACTTTTTCGAAGAGAATTGTTTTATATTTTTTTTTGATAGCACAAGTTTGAAGAATAAAGAAAATAATATCATGATTTTTTTTATTTTACCTTGTTAACTAAATATTTTTTTTATATTATTATCGCGATAAAATATCAAACATACGGCTGAACACGAAGTTCCTTTGCATTTACTGATTTAAAAAACTAATTGACAGATTTGACAGACAGTGACAAAGAGTAATCATACCTTTGTTTTTTTTGTTTTGAGCAACAACATAGAAAGTCTTTGGAGCAAAGGCATAACCTACGCATACAGCCGTTATAGTGATTTATTGTACTATGCTGTAAATTAAAAATTTAAATTTTTATTAAAATTAAAATGAAGCATTATAAAAATTCCGCAATTGGTTATTCCTGACTCCAAAGCCAAAAGCTACCAGAAAATATATAATTCACAACAGTTTTGGAAAAGTTTACCAACCCCATTGCACAACCGTGCAAGTACTATCGGATACACTGACAGCAACATAGGAACCTACCTTATTTTTTATGTATCTTTTGATCCAATACCTTTTTACCCGACTGCGGGTTATGTTTTTCGCGCGTATCTTGTTTGTATGTTTGTATGTAATATTCTTTATTACCTCATATCTTTCAAACGGCTGAACGGATTTCTATGATTAAGATATCGTTAGATTTGTCTTTTCAGCCCAAGTGTTCTTCAGAAGGTGGCGTTATAAAAAAACCAACATGGCGGCTGTACGGTGCTATTATACGTAGTGAAAAAAATTTTTTTTTTAGAATACTGCAATATGGGTGTTAAATTAAAGGGCTTAATATAAGGATTTTTTATTTTGTCATAGGAACTTCAAGAGCCTTCTTCAGATTTGGGAGAAATACTGGTATCTCTACTTTACAATGAAAATCTGGATCGACTCACAGTAACAGTGGTAGAAACTCGAGGTCTAAAGGTATGTAACAGAATTCATAGAATCAAATCAGATTACTGACACTTTCACAGATCATCATGACTCCAACTGGAGTGACAAAATTGTATTCAACCACTCTACGCATTTCTCTATTATGGAGCCCGAAACTAAAAAAGAAGAAGTAGGTATTATGGGAGTCACATGACAAATGCAGTATCTGTCATGTGCCTACATTGTCTCCTAAAGTTTGAAACGTATGGATAGAAGTCTGAATTTGTTTAAGACTTGTGAATTAGGTATTCTCATAAACTTAATATTCCGCTAGTATAAATAAGTATATAGGTATTCTTTAACCCTATCTCTTGTAAATTAAATTAGCAGCTAAACACTTTATACGATTTATGCCTTTGTATAGTTAAGTTATGAGCGAGATTTTTTTCAGATAATCTTTGAGAAAGTAAAATAATCTTCTAATTTGATATTATTCTCACTTTAAACATCAAGTGGAATTTTATTTTATATATTAGAATATTTATATTATTTATCTTAGTTATTGTTATTGTTATAACGGAGATAAGAATTTATGTTCCGTTTTTCATTGTGTATTTTAGGTACGTACCTAGCAGAAAATGTTACGAACATAAAATATTTTACAAGTAATTGTTATTTGTAACATACTATCAGATAATCCTTTTGGGTCCTTGCACGTATCGAGTTTATGCCGTCGTAAATGTTTGTTGCCTATTTTTCTAAAATTTAGAAAAATAGGCAACAAACATTTATTTTTTATTTATTTCCTAAAAAATAAATTACATATTTAATATGTAATTTATTTTTTAGGGTTTTACAAATTTGCACATTGTCTTTTCTAAGTCATAATTTTTATCATGACCTATTAAATAAATAAAAAACCGCCTTTAATCTTATAAGTATGTTCTTTAACCGTGTATCTTTTAGTCGCAAATATATTTTTCTATTTAATTCTGTTCGGTGATCTTTCGCTTGCTTTGCGCATTTAGAAAAAAAAAGTACGAAAATAATTATCTGTTTATTTGGCTACATGTAAACAGGACATCGAAGTTTTTGTTGATAATGCATTATGAAGTTTTTGGCTCAATATTCTACAAATGTACACATTTTCGAAACTTATACACACAAACAAAATTGTATGTGCATTTGATATACTTATGTATACCAAACCAATGATGTCATTTGCAGATTTTGTTTTCGAATACAGTCTGTATTCGACTGTATTATACAGATGTCGGTAAATTGATTTGATAAAAAGTTGACCGATACATTCCCGATTCGTATCGACAGATTGACAAATCAGATGAACCGTCCATAGTGATTCGTTTGTCACGACGACGTTAAAGAAAAAATACAGGAGAAAATATATTGTTTGGGTAATGTCGGAGGCTCTCAGAGGTTTCAAGGGTCAATGAACTACGTCTGTTCAGTCACTTTCAACGCTTTAATTTTTCCGGAAATTTCAAAATTAATTAAACACAATTTATATTTTTAGCTGTTAATTTAGGTAAAGGTATTTTTTTGTGAAACTTATGTATTAAGGTAGAAAAAAGTTACCTCCTCAGTTTTTAGAATAATAGCGAATACATACTACAATACTAATTAGTTGTTGATTTCATTGGTAATGTTATTCCCAAGAATTTGTAAAATGATCCAAATCTTTCACAATTACTCTATAGTAGTCTTAAGTCTACTTAGACCCACAAAGTTTACACAACATTACATAACTTTATCAACCAATCACTTTGTTTTAGCTGGACCCATCATCAAGTAGACGCGAGATGATTGTCCGTGTGACGCAAGAGCGCGCGTGCCGAGGTGTGCGCACACGACGCACGGCGGCAGTCGATGTCGGTGACGACGGCAGCGCCCTCGTCTCCGAATGCTTCCACTTCAAACTGAAAGCGGACGAACTGCACACAACTAGTGTCACTGTACAGGCTCTGCAACCATATTCGGCGTATGGTAAAGGTATGTTGCCTGATGAAACCTAAAATCAGCTTTTATTGACCCTTACAAAGCGAACGGTGGTAGATGTCATTGACGATGGCAGCGCCCGCGTCTCTGAATTTAAACTGAAAGCGTATGGATTGCACACTACAGCCTGCCTAGCATGACCGATTTATATCGCGTGATATAGCATTTTATCGACACTCAACTGTCAAACTCCTTTGTCTTTTTGACAGTTAAACGTGATAAAACGCTATATCACGCGATATAAATCAGTCATGCTAGGCAGGCATGTGTCACTGGGCTCTGCAACCACATTCGGCGTATGTTAAAGGTATGTTGCCCGATGAAACCAAAAATGAGCTTTCATTGTCCCTTACAAAGCAAACGGTGGTAGATGTCGCTGACGATGGCAGCGCCCGCGTCTCCGAATGCTTCCATTTCAAACTGAAAGCGGATGAATTGTACACTACTGTACCCTTAGCACGAACAGCTATCGAGAAAAAAAACTCGCGTAAAATTACTCGATAGAGAATTATCTATGGAAATTTTAATTTCGCTATTCGGCGGTAGATGGCGTTGTTCAAATTTCCAATACAAAATTGCAATATCGAATAATTTTACGCACGTTATTTTTTCGATAGCAGTTCGTGCTAAGGGTACTGATGTCACTGGGCTCTGCAACCACATTCGGCGTATGCTAAAGGTATGTTGCCTGATGAAACCTAAAATCAGCATTTTTGTCCCGATGTCCAGTGGTGGATGTCGCTAACGATGGCAGCTCCCTCGTCTCCAAATGCTTCCACATCAGACTAAGGACTGATGAACTACACACTTCTAGTGTCACTATACAGGCACTGCAACCGCAACCGATGACAGCAGCAAGCGTGCTTGCCTTCCAATACTTCCAATTTTTTAGACTTAGGGCTGATACACATTCAAGATTGAAATTTTAAACAATCGCTCAATCAGTCTTTTACAGTCTCGCATTTTATTGTTGCAAAAATAGCTACATGCGTGATATTCACTTCACTAGACTTTATGACACAAAAGTTACGAGTTTACGACGCTGTATCTCTGTTGCTATTGCAGACAAGATATAAACACTGTTACCTTTCTACTTTGTCACTGCACCGCTCAGATGACATGTGATCTGGTAAAATTAACTTACACGTAAAACACACTGGCAAAAACGGATTCATTTAAAAGGTGATCCACTTATTTTAAAGAGACTGAATATGAAAATGCACAAAAATTACACTTGTATATTTGTTAAGCATTAAAAGTGCCATAACAATTTTTTAAGTGTAACAAGAGAATTTACCGGCAAACGAAATGTCAACATTTGACCTTCACGTGAAAATTCACGAACGATTGGTGGAAACCGCAACACATTATGCCACAAACAACAATATGCGATGGACTGTGATTATAGAACACTGAAACGTTGCTCAAAATAGTAGATTTGATTCAGTTGCGCAGTTTCCACTATAAATATTATTTTATTAGATAGGACAAGCTGATATACAAAACAAATCTCTTGCATGATTGATAAAATGTATACTCTATTATGTAGCATTTGAAAACTTAAATGATGAAGGAAGTTATTTAATGCAACTTTATACATCAATTTTTGGGTGGTCGCTTTTTCTACTCGTTCCTTTTAATTGTTTAGGAACTTTATCTCTCAACAATAATAATCAAAAGTGAAACAACTTTATATTGAGCTTTATTGCGAAGTTACTGCAGTGTGCGTACGTGTTGTGCGTTCATTTCTTTAAATAGCTTTAGTTAGTCCTCATTTGTATTCACTCTGTTAAAGCGAATGAGCACTTTAAGCTAACTCTAGGCTCTTAACTAACATTATTATAAAGCCTGGATTTCAGGTTGACATTATAATTATTTTTCATCTTGTTTCATTCAATATTATTGAAAAAACAACTAAAACTTATAGAGATTTTTGCAGCCATAATAATTTATAATACAAATTCTTAATAATCAATCGTTAAGCTATGTTCTAAATAGGTACCTACCACAAACTTAACGTTTTAAATAATGTTCTATAAAACATAGCCAGAGCCATAACTACCATTTAATATGTTATCAAAAATAATGGAAAAGAATAGGGAAGAAAAACCAACTTACTTTCCAATGTTGTGCTGCAATCTTTGATTACATAAGTTATTCTTATTATTCTTGTTTGTTACAGACCGTCTTCTCGGAAAGTTCGTGCTCGGATCGTACATGTTCACTAGAGGGCGTGCGCTCCAACATTGGAACTCTGCCCTCGCCTCTCCAATGGAGCAAGTAAAACAATGGCATTCGCTCAACCACTAATTACACCAACCACTCGGCCAACCTGCAACTGATAACCGTGTAATGTAAGCAAACTTTACAGTTTCCAAACTTTTTCAATAAGCCTCTTTTACGCTATAAGATGAATGTGCCGCGAGCGACACGTATCGGTTGAAATGTCAAGCGAAGTCAGCACACGTAGAATAAGCAGACATTTTGACTCGTGACGTTTTTCGTCCACGATTGAGTCTACCGTGTCGTCCGTAACTAAATCATAAAAAAATAGGAACCAGTCGCAGAACGCGATTGAGTCGCTAATTTGGTCGTATGCGATTTATCTTACGCAAAATAGTCGCGATCCGGTTCCTGTCACCAATATTATGTGCCCATCCATAAAGTTTACTGCCACTATCAACAGATGGACGGCGAAGCAACAAGATGCTCATAGAGATTACCATCGGTTGCTAACTTATACGAATTTGTGTTTGACAGTGACGATTTTCAAATTTACGCCGATTTCTTGTTGCTAGCTTACTGATGTAGTGTTACTTGTTGCCTAATATTTTATCCCTGAAATAAAGCGACAAAATGATGCCAGACTTATCATGCAAAGTATGGCAACCCGCGACATCCTTGACATTTCATGACATACTAGTGATACGTGTTGCCAAACTTTTGTCGCCTAGCGGACACGAGGCTATATTTTTCACCTTTATTTGAAATACCTTCTGTCTGAAAGTTTTTACTGTGGCTTTATTGTATAATATGGAGGATTTGTTGTCTTATTTACATTTGTGTAAGTGTAGAATTGGTATAATGATTTGGATGTAAATTATTAGTAATTTTATGTGTATATTATACTTTAGCCATTATAACAAAATGGTGCCATTAATTTAGTGTTTTTTTTAAGTAAATTAAAGTAATCAAAAGGAATTGTGTCAAATGATACCTAATACAAATAAATACCAGGTATGTTTTTCTACTTTTGTTTGATCTATTGCACTTATTAATAGTAATACTAATACTATAATATTGTCACAGATTATAGTATTTTAATTCAGAAACTACTATTACAGCAACAAACATATCAATCAAATGAATTCAAATCTACAAATTATCTATTTATAAATTACTAGTATTTTTATAAATCATATTTACACATTTATGAAATTTTCAAACTTAAAATTTTAAAAATACTCAATAAATTATATCTCGCACAAAGGAATAACACTCAAAACGTCTTGTTTTCTCTAACTGTTCGTAAATAAGTATGAAAATATAACTTTTATATTTAAAAAATAAAGTATAACATAACTTGAAGATATTTATATTTAAATGTATATCAATAGATTATATTGCCAATAAATATATTAAATTATAGCTATACACGTATCTATTAGGTATAATTTCTATTTGTGCAACTGAAATGAAGGAAATAAACCGTAACACCAAATTGGTGGAACTTTGGCTTTTTATTTCACGTCCCCATTTCAATCATAAGGCCCTCCGCTGCGTCAAGCGGGATCCCGCCGCGGGTACACGGCGCGGGAATATATAGATTGCTGGTTTTTGACGGACAGCTTGCTCAGTGTATGAGTAAGCTCTAATCTAAAGTCGACACGCGCGCGTGTCCCGCTTGACACAGCGGAGGGCCTTAGGCAAGAAACCAAACGGGTGCGTAGAGCGTACACGTGGGCGTGCAAAGTTCCATTGCGTTGTATTCTACGGAACTACAGTCGACGTAAACTGCTTGCGTAAAGTCTACCCATACGCAATCAATTGATTACGTTAAAACCCCTTTACTACGTGAATTCCTGGAAATTCCTCAGTCATCCACCTTGTATGGTACCAAAATAAAACTCACGTTAGTATGGGTAGTGTCTGAAAATATTGAAACTATAATATGTAACGACATTCTTTATTTCGTGAAAATAATAAAAAAATAAAATTTACGAAATAATGCCTGAATGAAAGTAGGAACATAACATAATAATAACACATTCAACACATAAATTACAGAAAACGACTTAGTTTGACTTTTGTATTGAAAATGTTTCTGAATTCAGAAAAGACTCAAACTAAAGGGTCCTGAGACTTAATAAAAATGAGTGACTGGACTGTGTGTTTGAAAAAGATTACCTATATTGCCCGCTCACGCCCACTCACGCACTCTGTCAAGGGCCAAGTGCGGGATCACCTGACATCCGGCCGCAGGGTTGGGTCCTACAGCTGACTTCTACCGATGAATAACGAGCCCTTCTCGTGCTCCAATAAAAACAATAGAATTGTATCTAGTAGATCAGAATTATCTAATACATGACTCAATTTAATTATGTCCATAACAACAATCTACTAATCTAGAGTGAGATTTAGATAGGTACTTAGTTTAGCGAATATCCATAGCGTTGAACAGTAGGTACTTTCCTACGAGAAAATTAGTTCTCAGTTTCCATTACTGTTAATAACATTAACTAAAGGTATAGTTCTTGCAACTCACGAATGCGCGTCGGCTATGAAAGTTGTAAGGCGTGCACATACACATTGTTTTAGTGTGTGTAATAGGAAAACGTGCAGGCGCACACTAAAACAATGTGCACAACCACATGCAAGCCTTCGTGAGTTGCAAGAACAATAACAAATTTACTTATTTTAGAAATCTTACTAAGATCCATACATCTTATTTAAGTCTGACGCTATAACAACAATTTATAAATTGTTGTGTTCCGGCAGCTACAGGTAAGATAGCCAGTTCCACAGTAATGAGAATTCCGGGTGTAGTGCGTTTCCATCTTCAGCTTTATCTTCATAATATCAGTGAGGTAAAGGCCGAGCACTGTCCCGTTGTGCATAAAAAAGTCAGGGCCCTTATCTATAAATTGTAATTGTTGCAATATAACTATATAATAAAATACCTAAAGTAGCCACCTCTCTCTCACATTTTAAGTGCCATCATTATTATAAATGACTAAATTAGTGCAGTCGGAAGTATGTCTCCAAGTACAACAAACACACGAAATTGCCTTTTTATATCTTTAGCAAGGTAATCTTTATTGTAATAATCCTCTTATTATCACATGTCAATTTACCTCAACGTGGTTACACACAGACTCAATATTCCATAATACGAGACATGATGTTTCAGGAAAATATGTAACTTGAATATCAAATTTCTGTTTACAACTTTACAGCGATGTGTTCCTTTGTGTTATTGGCGTTACGGCGCAACGAAATTATGAAATAATATTGGGTTTGGGTAACATGTAGTATTAGGTTACAAATTATATTATTATTATATGTGGCTACGTTAGTAGACTACACTTAATAATAAGGATGTCATCCTTCTTTTTATGTAGGTAAACATTTCTGAAATAAAATAATTAGTCACTGTTGACTGTGCTGTTGAACAGGATTGCTTACGGATGGGCCATTTCTCAAGCTCAGGTTAATTTAATTTGACGACGTCTAAAAATGGTTTGGTGTTTTTACAACTTGTAAGGAGATGATAATTCTTTTTTGTCTATTTAATATTAAAAAATTGTTACAGTAACACAAAATCATCAAAATGACGTTGTGACCTCAAGTAGTTTGAGTTGCCAGTTTAGTATTTTGAATTCAATTTAAGTAAATATGTTTAAATTTTTTACTTTATTTACTACGATAAATAGGTACCTACCGACATAACTACTATTATTACCGAAATTCCCAAGGAAAACCAAATTCCAAACGAATAATTTCTAGGTAAAAGCTAGTAAGAAAACACAGACAATAAAAAAACACAGAGTTTAAATAACATCGTTTGCCCAATTAAAAATATATGCATCGTTTCTCTTCTCGGGATATTTTAACTCGTTTTATCTTCACAAAAGATTCTTTGACCCTTTTCCAAAGTGAAAATTGTTTTTAAAAAGGTGAAGCAAGAAAATGGTTAGATTTTATCAATAAATTCACACGCTGTTGGATAAAATTCAGGTTTTCTTTGAGATCAGCTGCTTTGTAGCATAATAGCGTAATATGTAACATGGTTGTGATACTGTTTCATCAATTATTTTTCTTTGTTAAACTTAACACGTTTTGTGATCAACAGGTTTTGACACATTTTAATAAAAAAAAGTTGTAATATCACTCTGCTCTCTTAAGTGACTTACGTAACATAGTCAACTCTTTGCTACAAAGACGTAACTACTATGTCTTTATTATTTTGCTTAAGAGCGTTTTTGTCATCCCGTGATCACGGTCCCTGGAGCCCAATCGCGGTAACTCTGAACGATAAAACAAAAAACGTTTCGTTGTCATAATAGGTTATTATATTTACCTAAAAAATCTTTGGTTTAGCTTTATAATTTTTACTTAAATTGTCCCAGCCTGCCTAGCATGACCGATATATATCGCGTAATATAGCGTTTTATCGCGTTTAACTGTCAAAAAGACAAAGGTATTTGACAGTTGAGTGTCGATAAAATGCTATATCACGCGATATAAATCAGTCATGCTAGGCAGGCTGATTGTAATCCTAGACTCCTTGGGCAGAGTATTCAACAATTTTAACAAAACTAAAGCGAGTATTTTTCTGTAAATGAAACTGAAACGGTAACGATTTAGCTTTGGTTTTATCGTTCAAAATTAGCGCGGTTAGGCCCCTGGGGTTGCCGAAACGTTAGTAAAACTTTTAGATATAAAACTGTTTTATGTTAAATTGTAGAATTGTACATGTTTAATAGAAGACTTAAAACTGAAACAAAGAGTCTCGCGTTACTCTTATAAATTTACAAATACCGTTAGTCGGCGTCGGCTCTTAAAACTAACGAGGTGGTGGTTTACATAAATTCATAAAGTCTTCCGCGAGTTTCAGGAGGTTCTAAAGTTACTGTAATTATATACCGCATTTTACAACACAATGCAAAATGCGGTGATTTGTAACGAAACTTTTACATATTTTTAATCCTCCTTTTTCCTATCTTCTTTACTAGTTTCAACATTTAGGTACATATGAGGGGTCTGATACTAATGTTATTTCAGGCCGTTAACATCGGAATACAGGTTTGTTTCAGGGTAAGTATTTATATCTAAAGAAAAGGCTTGGTTCGCTCAAGTTCTACGTGAGAGTATCGAGCAATCAATTATCCTTTGTGTCAGTGAATTGTTAGTCGCTACGAGACGAATAAGCTACGAACACGCTACGCTACTACGAACCGCCTACGACGTAGCAGGTAGGTTGTGACAAAATGGAATTATTAAAAGATTTTGTAGGTATATTTTACACAGTATTTAATACAGATTTTTTAATTATCTTTACTGGCTTTACGTATGCATTTAATATGTATTCAGTATAAATATGTTGATTTTAAACAAAGTTTAACATAACATAAGAATATTAATTGAACATTTTGGATTTAAAGCATTCACAATTCTGTTTTTATATTAAGATACTTAATATAATTTAAAAATACTAGAAAAAATCGACTCAGCCGTAGCAGCTCAGACAGGATTCGAACCCTTGGGATTCCGGCCCATTCTTCACATTGATGAGATAATGCTGGAAACGTTAAAAGTACTAGAAAATTTAGCCACTCCCACTAGCGACTCGGTAGCATAATTGGTTAGTGCATTGGGCCGGAATCCCAAGGGTGCGGGTTCGAATTCTGTCTGAGCTGCTACGGGTGAGTCGATTTTTTCTAGTATTTTTCAATGATATAAAAAAAATTCATTAAAAGATACAAATTATTTGATTTACATAAAAATATTATTATCTACTTGTGTCATCACTCGGGTAAAATTTATTCAATCAATAGCAGATAAAGATATATTCAAATGTTATTCTGATACGAAAAAAATCGAATAGAAATAAAATAAGTACAGCTAAGTACATGAAAAACATGTAAATATCTATTGTAGATATCAAGCTTCGAGCAACGCCCAGAAGCCGTCTTACTCTAAGGTATCAATAGACCAACAATTGAATAAAACATTCGAAATTCTATACTTAAATAATTTAAACAGTAGCTAGGTAAGCTATTCTATTTTATCTAAATTCCATTTTATCTAAGCCTTGTGCCTTTTCAAACGGTTTATTTTTGCTTTACATAATTATCTTATTATATCGATAAAAGAAGACATTGACTAACAGACATATTAGAGTACAGCCTAAACTAATGGGCCTAGAAACAAACAACTTGCCTTGAAGAGACCAAGGTTGTAACTATTGGGGAACACATAAGCGGGCAGCGCAATTTATTCTTTATTTTAATAAGAGTTCAAGAGTGTATTTGCCGGCGCAGTCATCTCATTTTCGGTGACAAAACGAAACGGCCACAGACGTCGTTCCAAAAAGAGACTGACCTTTCCGCTCAAAATGTTTCCCTAGTATGAAAATATACTGAATCTACAGCCCGAAGTAAGCTGTATCTATTATCAACAGGTCGTTTCGTCTGCGCCGTAAAATTTAATGCGATGGCCGACGCTATTTATTTTATGAATCACCCTTTTTATCCTTAAAGAGGCCATATAAATGGATGAGGACATTCGAATCCAATTCACATGTATATGTTTAAGACACTGGTGATCAGGGCCTCGATTCCGCTATTTTACCAAAAATTGCTACGTCGCAGACACGCCATTGATTTGCTAGCGCCATTGATCTAAAAACGGTATTCTACTAATTTTGAAAAGAACGACGTCAGCATATCGCTGGCATGTCGTCAGCATCGCATCAGCTTGACTTTATACCACAAAGAAAGCAATCACTACACAGAGTAGATTGTATAAAAGTGGCCACACACAGACGGATTTCCGTTTCGGAATTCCGCACATACGTAATTCCAAACTTAACTAAATCTATGGTCCACATGAGTTTTCATACATCATTATTCAATCAGTCGTGTTACGTGTATGTGGCCGAGCTAAAACTGTACTATTAGTATTCTGTGTAAAAACTGGGAGGTAAAACTGCCTTTTATCGCCGTCAGGCGGCACCATTGTGTTCTAGGTAAACAACAGGGGGGGGGGGACACGTAAAACAACGCAAACGGTCGAAGAAAATAGCGCCATCCCTTAAAGTCTTAACTATAACTTCAGTGCCGGATTAAGCCAGCGCGGGGCCTATAGCAAATTCTATCAAGGGCCCCTTGATTTGCTATAAGTTGTCAAGTTTATGGTGGTATTAAGGGTTACCATCTTTATAAGGGAGGATGCTTGTCTAGGATGATCAAAATGCCTGATTTTTTCAAAAAATGCCTGTCATTTGTGAAAAAGGTCGCGCAGCGCGACTTTTAGTTAATGTCATACACTACTCTTGTAATTTTGCCTAACATTAGTAAAAAAAATCAGCCGTGCAGCGCGATTGCTGAGTTTTAGTCAGTTCCATCCACTACTCTTGTAATTTTGCAAGCTCTAGCTCTATGACAATATCAGGGAATTCAGTGTCGTGTAAGTGTAAAACGTATTTTGTGATGTTTGTTACCAGCGCTCACTTTTAGAAATGTATCTTAATTGATACTTTTTTACGGTCAGAAGCGTTGGTGCGCGGGGTACCAATTGCTACTCTTGCTACGGTTTTAATCCGCCACTGTAACTTCCATAACAAAGTCTTCAAATTCAAAATTGCCAAAATATGTCTTTGCAGTCCAAATAGTAAAATATCTCAAAATAAAATAAGAAGTAAAAGCACAGAATAGATTAATTTGGTACAATGTCAAATACATTAAAAATAATGAGGGCTTTTCAAAATGACAAAAAACTGTAGGCTCGATAGATGGCGTTAATAAAAATAGGTGACAATGTGATTTTTTTACTAAGCTTCGAAGAGTATCAACACCATCTAGTGAGGCAAATAGTTACTATTTTTAGGCTTCGAAGAGTATCAACACCATCTAGTAAAGCAAATAGTTACTATTTTCATTTTTTAAATGTCACTTTGAAAACCCCTCATTGCCTTCTTAACTAGTAATTTAAAGCATCCTACTAGTCCCTACTACTTGTCCATACTCCCCACTACTAGCGCCGCATTTATTTTTATTACTCGTAAACCAAGTCAATATTTTAAAAAAAGGTAAGATCATGCCCTCTTAAATTGTTTTTGGGTTTTTTTTCGATTTATTCTTTTTTATTAATATTTTTGTTTATAAAAAGAATATTTCAAAAAAAGTGCAGCAAATTCCTGAGTGCAACCAGTTTAATGCTGTTTAGGCACGTTTCGATAATAATAATGCAGTGTTTTCAAACTTTTTCATGGTGACCCCCTTAGTCAATAATTTTTTTGCGACCCCCTACCCTTTGCTGTTCCTAACCTGCATCATTTTATTTTATTAGAAATATTAAATCAGTACAAAGAGACTTCGCGATCCTCCTCGATCCCCTCGACCCACACTTTGAAAAACACTGTAATAATGTTTATAAACTGTTCTTTTTTATTTATATTTGTAGTTCATACTGTAAAAGTTACTTTTTTTCTAAAAAATAATAGGAAACTAAACTAAAATCGTCATTATTATTTAAATTTGATCTTAAGTTTTAAAAACCGACTTCAAAAAACCGTCCTCTAAAAAGCAAGAAATGATATTCAAATCACTAGATACGCATTATCATTGTAATAATAAAACACGTCTAATTGAAGTCGGGTGTAGGTATTATTTAGGTAGGAAAATCGGCTCAGCCAAACGTGAGATAATCGCGAAGAAACATACATACTCGTACATACGGGTCAAACTGACAACCTCCTTTTTTAAGTCGGTTAAAGAACTACACTTAAGATATCCCTTTTCCAACAAAAAAATAATTATATTATACAGTTTATATACAAAGAAGTTATACGACCATATCATCGAGGTAGTTCACACAAAATCATACTATTTTCGTGCTTTTTTTCAAGATTACTTGTAAAGTACTGAACCGATTACCAAATTTAAAAATATGGGACCAACTTGGGAGTTTACCTAATGTTATAACGATTGAATCATTTCAATCGGTCTAGCCGTCTTTGAGTAATCGGTGGACATACACAAAAAAAACAAATATACAGACGAACAGAGAACCTTCTCCATTTTTGGCAGTCGGTAAAAAGTCCTGGGCTTATTTATACTACTAGATATAAACGCAAAAGTCAATATACCTCTACAACTACGAACCTATCATATTTTGAAATATCATTGAAATTAAATGATTTGAAATAAATCAATGGACTCGGTCTCAGTGGTAGTGTAGCTATATTATGAGGCTTCAAAGCCCAATAGAAATAGCACTGCTCTAATCCAATATAGGTACTACAATTAAGATAGTGTTAGGATAGACCCGGTTTCAGTTTGATTAAGCATGAAATTAGACGTGGTTAAATGCGTCAAATAGATATTCATAGAACTTCAGTATGGTATGATCTGTCTACAACAAAGGGGACTTTAATTAAAAGCTTTATGGAATCTGTGAAAATAATATTACTTACTAATAATAGGAAGATTAAACACAATTCAATCAATGCAATTTTTTTTTTTGTTTCTTGATAAAGTCCTATAACCTTTTCGGGACCAGATGGCATTTCTGCATGCCATATGAGTTTGCACCTATAGGGACCAGGGAAGGCAAAATGGCATTTATAAATGCCATCGTCCGGGACCGGTGATTGGACGTGATTCGACGGTTTTTCAGCTCTATTACTAATCGGATATAGACTATATTCAAACGCATGAGCATGTGCTTAGAGAGGCCAAAAAGGGTGTCAAGTTTCAATCTCTTTCTTCTTTCAGTGGTCTTTTGCGGTTTTTTGCCGCGCGCTTTCCGGTCTTGGGCAAGATAATAATTTTATTACGCTCAATATCAATTAACCAAGGAGATGAACTTTCGTAACTCCGGTTTCGGTAAGAGCGAAAGGAATAACAAAATTTTCTCATAATAAATTGCATTATCCTTAGACTGGGTTCTATAAAACGACTATGACACAAAATATAAGTATGAAAATCCAAAGTTACAGGCAAGACTTAATTTAATTTTTAGCAATAAAACAAACAAGATTATTGTCGAAATTAGCTATTTTTACTGTCCCTACTGCTGGGGCACAGGCCTTCCGTCATCATCATCATTATATCAGCCGCACGACACCCACTGCTGGGTATAGGCCACCTCCAAGGATCTCCACGACGACGATCGGTCCTGCGCTGCCCGCATTCAGCGGCGTACCGCGACCTTCACCAGATCGTCGGTCCACCTTGTCGGGGGCCTACCACATCTTCTTTATCGGTTGATAAAGAGAATGGGCCATAAATGACCTAAACAGTTGTATAATTTACACTTGATTTTTTATGAATAGGGGATATATCGCAGATCAATTGAAGTTCTCCATAACTGACATAACGGATACCAGCGGCGCCGGCGTGCACTCTGTTACACCAAAAAGTTGTTTAATGTCCAAGGATCTATTTAACGATGTTACCATGATCGAGGCCACTGAAAACTTCTACCAGGTGCAAAAACAGAAACATCATGCAACAATGGTCAATTTCACACCCATGTAAGTCAACAACCGTTTTTAATCTATAATTTGTCCCTAAACTAACATTTTGAATGCCAAAGTAATTATGTCTGTTTGTCTGTTACGTTTATACGCCTCGACCGCTGGACCGCTTTTGACGAGATTTAGTACGAATATAGATGGGGCATTGGGGAAGGATATAGGCTACTTTTTATCCCACTACTCGGCACGGGGCTCCACCCGCACGATATAACCTGTAGTCAACGCGGGCGAAGCTGCGCGCTGCGGGCGGAAAGCTAATCCTACTCCTACTTAACATGAATGTTCGTTTTTTAAACTCAGACATTACTCTACTCTAGAAAAAGGTATTTACTACTCCATAAACCTTGGAAGAAGCCGACTATTAACTAGGATCAGATAGCAAGAGGGCGTAAACATTAACTAGCCCACTGCCTGTTATTACGTACGAACGTAATAGCGAACATTGAAATTACAATACAATTTTGTCAGCGATTGCACTGCTTCATAATAGTTTATCATGCTTAAATTAATGTAAAATTGTTAACGGAACTGATCAAAACCACGCTGGTTTTGTAGGAAATCATTTCAAATTGTCAAATCCTACAAATGATCATAATACGTCATATTATTATGATACTAATAAAATATCACAACGAACGGGACAAAAAATGCCAAAGTTCAATCGAAATCGAAACAGTGAAGTGAACTAAGTGAGCTAAAAACGACGAAGTTTTCTGGCAAAAACAAATATTGTCCCAGTAAATAGAGACGCAGATGTCGAATAAATATGACAAAACAACAGCTTCATTTACTTACAGAAAAAGTAGGGAACATTTCGAATGAGCTGTCATTCGCAGGGACTTTTGTATTGGACATGTAATGGATTTCATTTAAGGTCGGAGGCCGATGCTGACGGAATTAATAGGTAGATATTAGATATTAATAATTAATAAAAGATAAGAAAGGTCAACACTTTGGTTGTTCCTATTTTGCAATTAATATTTTTGTGATATCTGAAATAATTAGTCTTGTGTTACGTTACGAGCAATACTTCTGTTTTTCATTATTTAATGATATCTTGCCATTGCAAAGATTTAAGTTTTTACCTTAATAGATATTGCACATAATTTGACCTTAATATTGTAAATTGTAACTCTGAGCTTAAGACACTGGTGATTCAAAAAAAGACAACTTTTATATCTGACTTACAAAATCAGTTCAGACAGTTCGAAAATTCTGCAGATTTTCCAACAAACAAATCAAAATAATACAGACGCAAACAACATTACTGTTTCGCTACGACTGGGATTATAAAATAAGACTGTTCATCAAAAAGACACAGACTAATGTAGTCGTCAGTCCCACAAGTAGGTATTACTGTGTAACACGCGCTGCTTCGTCGTTAACTTCAGGCGTACATAAAGAAAACACATACGTGAAGTCATCTTATAAAGTTATTTTAGATGTTTAGCAAAACGAATCGACGGTAATTTACCAATTCACTATTCAAATATATAGGTAAGAACTTAGACTAAAATCGCTATATCGATATTGAAACTATTGATCTAAACTTAAAATAAGTTACTTTATAGGATAACTTTCATAATATTTTATTGAAGTTCTCTAAGCTAAATTATAGAACTTGAAGAACGATACAAGATAAAAGTTTGAAAAATTTACGATCGAGAACAAAACTATTGTTAAAAGTATCATAATTAGTTATATCGAGCTCTTTGTTTTCGAAATTCGTATTACTTTTGACTTTGTTAACATAAAAAATATATTGTAATCGCAAAGTACTTTCAAGTGCGTGTGTTCATAATATTTTACTCGTTGTGATTTTCCGATTAGTTTAATGCTATCACCATCAAAAGTGATAAAAATATGAAAGTGCTAAAAACCATGACCAACCTTAAATAATAATCACAAGAGTTAACCAAGATTTTTCGAAAAAGATATTAGTCCCAAAGCGGAGAGCCCAGAATGACAAACTATCAAATTGCTCACAACTACAGAGGTCATAAAATTAATTCCTAGTTGCCTCTCATAAACGCCCGCTTGTATTTAACCAGAATTTGTGTTACTGTGTATCGAGCAAATGGTACCAAAGTTCACTAGTTTGTAATTTGCATTTTAAGCACATTATATTTTGCCTGGTTGATTCGTACAAATAGACGAGCAATTTACCATGTCACACTAATTATTGCCTTCGAAATTTGACATTTTGTAACTACTACTGTGGTGCTGATTGTACTTAACTTCGGCTTCGCTTAACGATGCAATATAATTATGGTCTGTGTTTGCTGTGTACCAAAACTTATGAAACAAAGACGTAACTTCACTGATAGAACAGTAGGTGTAGTACTTCCTTAGTAGGTACTTCCCAATTAGCCTCTCGCATCAAACTGAATTTCTTCGTTGTTGGTCACGGCTACATGATTTGCTCCAGATGATTTATTCCTGATCCTGACTCGTCATATTCCAGATTCGTCGTATTCCGGCTGTGTTAACACCCATCAATCTGCATTAGGCCTGCGTAGTTATGGCTCAAACAGTAGTGGGGACATCAAATGATTTCATGGTGATGAACAACATGAAAATTATTCTGTAATGCATCCTCTCTATAGTTGCTTCGTTGATTGCTTAATTTTTAACAGTATTTTTTTAGACATTCTTTATTTTATTTAATAATAAAACAATATTATACCTATACTTATGGGAATGCAATGAGATCAAACAGGAAATAAAAGCATTGTATAGATATAAAGTGTTTGAATTTTGTTATTTTTGAATAATTTTTTATTTCAAAATTGATATTTAAAACGACATTGAAACTATTTAATTAGCACTTATAAACTATAGGTATATATAGCACGTATGAATAGGAGGGTAAGACTTATTATAATAGTTATAATAAAAATCTTAACTACTTACGAATCACTAAAACAGGAATACTTCCCAATTTCCATACGAAACCTTTACGAGAATTTGAAACTGCAATATCTAAAATTGAAATGCTCTCTGACCTGGAACCAAGTCACATACTATGTTAGAAGTTTTTAGTTAGTAGCTGGCTAGTACTCCGCTGCATAACAAGTTTCATACATGTATTTTAGAAGTGTTTTAATATTAGCCTCTGTATAGCAGGAGTGCGCCTTAACATTGTTACGGCTCCTGAAAATATGAGAATATGTTTTTTATTCATTAATAATTAACCCACTTGAGCCTGAAACTTGATAAGTCATATCATTAATATGTAATAGATTTAATCATGTATTTTTTATTTTTTTAAATGCACAGCGGGATAGTCTTGGCCTTCACCTCATCTGATGTTAAGTGACGATAAGGCCAGGTGGAAGTGGGCTAAAGTTGCATACGTGCGCACAAAAAAGGGTGGTCACTGGAGAGAAGAATGGCGATGACTTGTACGTAAAGTGAGTCACTTCCTCTTCCGCCAAATGATGATGACGACTACAACCACTCTGACAAAAGTAAAACATCTGAAAGTGAGAATAATTATGAAAAATCTTAATAAAAAAAATCAGCACTAAAATACCTATAATGGATATTTGTTATTTATAACACGGCTTCAGTTCTGATAATGTTAACATTAAAATTTATCAATCGAGTCTCATGTCATGAGGTTGCAATAGTATAGTTTTTTTACACAGTTCTTTTTACTAACACTAAAACACCGCGGAATCGCAACCCTGTTAGGTATACTTACAACTTATAAAAGTTGCATAATGATTTGTACATTTTTACTTGTATCAAACATAGTGCACACCGCGCCTTGCTTTCGTAACAAAAACAATTGCCTATCTTATTTTTCGAGAAATTGTGTTTCTTTCTCCGCCTTTCTCATTATTGTTAACCTTATTTTCCCTTTAACGGTCCGTAAGCTCTAGGGAACGTTTTCTTACATCCTTTATACTGTTTTTCTTAACATAAGGAATCACTGAGCTTTAATAAATACAACTATGTTTGCTATCTTGCTACGTTTATAGCTTGTTTAAAGGAAGATAGTTTTTAATTGGTGTCATATTTGAAATTCTTGGAGTCTGAACAAAGCGCTTATTCGTGTATAATGTTTTGGGGTTACATGTGACTTTTCTCATCACGTCTGATGTATAAGATAATACCCATATCCAGACACGAGTTGTAAGTTATCGATTATATGTTTGTTTAATTGATTGGGCATTTCGAAACAATTTTAAAATAAATTCCGTATTATTTTTTGTGTTTAGTATCTTTCATTTTTATAGCAAACTAAAAAGGATTTGATGTGTAACACTGCGTTTTGCTGAGACATTAATAATGTGATATCATAAAACAACTTATAGGTTTTCGAATATAAGTTTGTTTAATTGATTGGGCATTTCGAAACAATATTAAAATAAATTCCGTATTTTTTTTTGTATTCTTTTTTGTGTTTAGTATCTTTCATTTTCATAGCAAACTAAAAAAAGGGTTTGATGTATTACATTGCGTTTTTCTGAGACATTAATAATGTGATATCATAAAACATCTTAGTAAATCATTATTAATGAAGAAGGACTCTATAAAGATGTCAAAGTACTAGACTGAATATCGAAAATACAAAAAGACGTGTAGCAGGCTTAGAATGTAACCTAATTTTGTACATTTTCATACACACTTTCATTTGACCTTTTGTAATCCCCAGTCTCCACTAATCTCATAAGAGCACTGTTTTATAGAACTACAGAAACACTTAGTAAAAACCTTCTCATAAGTTGACGCCTCGTGAATTGCCTTCTCGGCTTAGCCGTAATAACGTAAGAGAAATGGAAAACCTCGCCGCTTTCCCATAGGAGCTATGTCATCCTTAAGGAACCTGACCTTAAAATGTCAGGGCCATCAGTCATGGCCAGGTGGAAAAGTAGCTTTTCTTTTTAGGGTTCCGTACCAAAATGGTAAAAAGGACTTATGTGTGACTCAGTCTGTCTGTCTGTCTGTCACAGATGGATATCTCGAGAACTACTAATGGTATCAACTTGAAATTTGGAATAGTTAAAGATGACGTTTGTCCAACTATTTTGCAAATAAGAAAGAATTTTTTTTTTTTTTTTTACAACAGGGACTGAAAAGGGGTCTTAAAATTTTCAAGTGGGGCGACTAGGGCATGTGGGGTATCATATGAAAGAGCGCTGTTTGCACATTTTTAAACATTTTTTTCTTTTTTTTTGGCGCATAGTTATCGACTTATGATGAAAATGTAAAAAAAATACCGTCCCCCCCCCTTATCTCCGAAGTTTGCCAAGAGAAAAATCTGAAATAATTCTATGTGATAGTAGTTTATGTAAAGATTACAGGAAAAATAAAACGATGTCTCAATATAACACATTTTTTTAGAAATTCAAAAAACAAACAAAAAAATTGGTAGTTCCTCTACCAGTCAACAGATCTATGGCCCTGACCCAAGAAAAAATAATTTAGTTCCACTAACGGTCAAGAGATGGCGCTGGACTAAGAAAAAAAATAGTTCCACTATCGGCCAAGAGATGGTGCTGACCCAGTACTGCAATAATAATTTTATTATTCTACAGTCTGCAGTGTATTTATTATGATGGTACGGAAACCCTCGGCGCGAGAGTCCTACTCGCTCTTGCTTGATCGGTTTTTTATTTTATTTTTCTATTTTTTTTTATAAGATGAAACTTTGTTCCGGCAGAGAATTTAAAATAGTACTAAACATGTTCCGGTGCTGATTATAGATGGGCTTATTCAAGAACGTATACATAATAACCTCCGTGGTTAAGTGGCTTATACACCAGTTTTAGGTTGAGTCCATTTGGAAAACAAACTTTGTTTCCCACTATCCATTATTTATTTGTATTATTTAATGTATGGACAAACGAACAAACGAGTTTGTTATATTTACAGTAGTGTCAAACTTTTTGGATGTAATTTGTGTTGAGTGTGGATGTAAGAATATATAGGTAGTCATATTATGAGTAATACAAATCCAAACATTGTATATACATTGCATACCTCGGATCATTATCCCTTTGTATGAATATTCACAATAGGCCAAAATGAAACCGACGTAGGCATTTGAATATTTATGAACATTCAAATTATAACGTTAAATCTGTAAGGACGACTGCGACAGCCATATTTATCTATCGATATCGAGCTCACATTATTTCTGCGTTACCGAAAAACCTGGTTTTTTGTTTAAGCCAGTATATTCCAAAAACTCTGTCTCTGCCTTTTTCTTTACGTGTGAAGAGTAATGAAAATAACCTCACTTTTTCATTTTTTCAATGTTTTGTTGTTATTTTGAGCATAAAGACACTTTTTGAAAAAGTAACCGTTGAATATTCTTCTATATGTCATTACCTATTTTTCTATATATTTTTCGTGAATAAGGGATTGATAAACTTTAAGTTATCCAAAAAAATTAAAATTTATGAAAATTTTCTTTGTATTTGCATATTTTTTTAGTCGAGTGAAGATACGAATGTCGTATTTGTAATCGTAAAATAATCAAGATCGTTAATGAAACTTCAACATTATATTTTTATCTGCTCAAAATAAAGAATATTTGATTGTTTATCGTTTAATCAAACATAGGCCAAATTCGATAATTTGGAATATACTGGCCTTAAGCTTTGCTTGCAAACTTTTTACTCTGGATTATGTGAGAATACCAACTCTCACGGACTTTCCCAAAAGGCATCTTTTTCCTTCTTAAGAACTTTCGAGTAAAGTGAAAGAGACAGCACTTACCGGAATGCCGGAATTGCCGGAAACTTGTGGGTAGTGAACATTACTTAAGTTATTCAATTAAAACTTTTGTTAGGACCAAGTAAAACACATGACAAGTTGGCGTGTATTGTAAGAAGTAATGATCGGTACAAATAAAGTTTTGATTGGTTATGTTTTCAAAACGTAATTCTGCTTGAATAAAAATAAAAAAAACATCTGAACTGAAAAAAATATTTTATTATTCCAAAATCATGGATTATAATTTAGAGAAGTTTGAAAATAAAATAAAATTAGAAAATCAATCAACAACAGCAAACATTAAAAAATTGTTTAAAAAACAAAAAAACCGACTTCAAAAAACCTGCCTCTAAAAAAAGGAAGAAATAATATACAAATCATTAGATACGCATTATCATTGTTATAATAAAACACGTCTATTAAAGTCGGGTGGGGCTGGAGAACATCTTCATTTTTTATTCTAAAAGCCCCACCCGACTTCAATTGACGTGTTTTATTATAACAATGATAATGCGTATCTAATGATTTGTATATTATTTCTTCCTTTTTTTAGAGGCAGGTTTTTTGTTTTTTAAACAATTTTTTATTTTTAGTGTAAGTACCTTCTGCATTAGGTAGTGTAGGTATATTATTTAGGTAGAAAAATCGGCTCAGCCAAACGTGAGATAATCGCGGAGAAACATACATACATACAAACTGAAACTTACCTCCTTTTTTTGAAGTCGGTTAAAAAGACTACACAACGGTATCCCTTCTTCAACAAAAAAAATCATCTAATTCGGTTCATAAATAACAAAGTTGTCAAGTTAGTTGATTTAATATCATAGTATTTTCAGGATTACTTGTAAACTACTGAACCGATTTGAAAAAAAATTAAATAAGACCATCTCGCAAGAAAACTCAATCGAACAAAAAAAAATTATTGAAATCGGTCCATAAATGTCGAAGATACGCGCGAACAACGATAAAAAAAAAAAAAAAAAAAAAAACATACAATCGAATTGAGAACCTCCTCCTTTTGATGAAGTCGGTTAAAAATAACATAATATGGTAAGTTTTTGTTGTTTGAATGTGGAATAACCAATGGAAATATAAAAGCGGTAGTTTTACTGTTACATGTGAATAGCTACAATGTTTCTGGCTGGGTTAAAACATACCGAGTAGGATTATGGTACCCACGGGTATGTGAAATACGAGTTTTATGCAACTCGAGACGCAAGTACTCTCTTCTGAGAAATATCTAACATGTTTCACGTATTTGCTGCAGCCCATGCAAGCGGGAGCGTGGAGCTAGGTGGCGCAGTGGTTTAGCGCCTGGCCCAGCGATTGTGGAAGTTAAGCAACGTTCGAAAGGGTCGGTCATGGGATGGGTGACCAAAAATTTATTATCTCGAGCTCCTCCGTGCTTCGGAAGGCACGTTAAGCCCGTTTGTCCCGGCTGCATCTGCAGTCGTTAACACCCACCAATCCGCATTGGGCCCGAGTGGTGAGTTATGGCCCATCCTCCTTACCACCCATAAGGAAGGCCTGTGCCCCAGCAGTGGGGACATCAAAAATGGCTGATGGACATGCAAGCGGGATGAGGGACCATCCTGCTAATTGAAAGGCGACGAGAGCTCTTTACTAGGTACTCATTTAAATCGCATGTGGTTAATTGTCACATTGCCAACACGCACTCGAAGAACGACCCTGTGACGGCGTTTCTGGTAGTCTATGTAGTCGACGGCGTAACCTATGTAACGATATGTAATAAATTACACTTAGTTCCAATTTTGGCTTGGCCATCGGGTTAGCTACGTTTTTGCCACTGTATACGATACTCACAACTACTGCTCATTTTCACCGCCTTTCCAAAATAGGAGCTAGAAGAAAATAATGAGTGCGAAACAATAAACTTCTCGGGCCTTCATTCTGACGACGTAACAAAAGATAGACCTGCCAGCCTAGCATACAAACACAATAAATAACACAATTTAATACCTATTTTTAACACAACATCACCATGACACGAATGGTTAACCGGTCCAGCAACTTTTTCTCATTTCGTCCGGCTTTTCCATATTTATTCATGAATTTATAAAAACCACCTGCGTTTTCCCTTTACTTTGTAAAAGCTTGAGAATATACTGCAGAAGAGAGGTGAGTTTTAATGCACCCCCGAGCCTTGACATAGTAACCGAGATGAGGTTATAATCTAATAGACGATGGTTAGGTAAAATTGTGTAGTACAACATTTAAAGAACTAAATTCTGCCCGCGATCCACTTGCCGTACAAATTTTCAAAAAACATCATAACAACTTTGGTGACGCAGAGTGCAGCGGTTTCTACTTTTTGCGCCAAAAGACTCGGGCTAAAAAAACTAAGAACTCAATCCGTCCCGTGGTTTGAGCAGTGTTTTATAAATCAGTAAGTCAGTAAATTATATATATTTATTTCAGGGTATAAATGTGCCAGTTTTTTACTTTAAGAAAACGATTAAGCCACTTGCAGTAGAATACACGATCCCTTACAACTCAATTAAACTTATAAGAAAGTTTAGGTACTTTTCTTTGATTAGAAATTCACACTCAGCTAACATAGTCTTTTTAGCACATTCAACAGATTTCTAACTTTACCACTCTAACAATGACCAATATCAAAAATAAATCAATTTATTATTTTCTTGTTTTCTTTATGCCTTTAAACTTTCAACCCTGAATAATGCTCAACAAGCTAAGAGTACTCTTTTGTTAAACTTATTCTTGTTTCCGGGGAATTGTAAAGTGAAAATCAGCTGCTAATAAAACAAAATTGATGATTTAACTTTAAAGGTACTAGTAGTAGTATCAACTGAAACTTATAACAGCGGATTCAAAGGGGTATTTTGGAAATAAACATTTAGATACCTAGGTACATATATTTTTTTCGTCGTTTTACGAGTATATTGAATTTTAGCGAGTGATTCTAATATATAGGTAGACTCGATTTTGTTCTCGTGTTTAACTTACAACTTTTCACCTATACCAGCGTGAAAAGTGTTTTAAATAAGAATAGTTATTAGATTATTAGAATAATATTTTCTAGTAAAAAGCATTTCATTATCAACATGCTTTTTCAATAATCCTTGTTTAAAACTATATATCTGTGTATTTTATTTTTTTTATATTATTTTACATATACTAATACTTTATAATTAGGGCTTTGTAAAGTGACATTTAAAAAAAAAATAACTAGATGGCGTTGATGGAAAGCCTGTACCAAAGACACCAAAGAGGAAAAGTAAAGCGCTCACTGGCTGACATCTGCCCAAAAAGTTTCTCTTTGTGCAGATGTCAGCCAGCCAGTTAGGCAGGCAGATGTAACCTTAAAATGAAACATTTTATTCTTCGAAGCTTAGTAAAAAATACTTTGACACATACATTTTTATTAACGCCATCTATCGAGCCAACAGTTTTTTTAACTCGTTTTTATTAGGTTGCTTTCGGGTTTGTTTGTTTGTCCGCAAAGTTTGCGAACTATTTTATACTAACTAGCTTCCCGATGAGCTAGAGACTTGAAACTTTTTCATATTGAAAAACCCTTATTTAAAAATGTGAAAGTATTCTATCCTTTTCTCACGTATCAATTTTACAAGTCTCATCCTTTTCGATCTATTTCTTTTTTCTTTATTATTTCAAAAGGTGGTGTAAGAAATAAATGAACTTTTTTCTCACGCTCGCAGCAAATATCGATTTTGCTGCAAGTGTTTACACGCCAAATCGCCTTTTTCGTGCTGGAGAGGTAAAACAGTATTTTGCCTATAGGTACCTACTTTATCTTTGCAGTATTATAAAATGAGCAGATTAAAAAACCTATAAAAATATGAAAAGGTCAAATGAACAATATTTTCTTACACGGCACTTTAAGGTGTGAAGTCGTTTATCTCCATCATTTCATCGTAACGTGAACAGGAAGGAAAATATGTTCTTTGTTACGTCATTCGAATAACAAACATTGCATTTTACTCCTTATAGCTTGAGCATAAAGTTGAAACTGATAAAATAGCTGAAGCCCTTTTATTTTTACTTATAATAGTTGTAACAAATCATATTCTCCGTTATGAAAGGTATCGAAGGCGTGAACAAAATAAAAAAAAAAAAATTAAAAAATGTAGTCACGCTGTATTTGAGTGTTAAAAATGATTGTCCACCTCCAAATTAAAAACTATGCAATAATGCAATAACACGTTGGAATTGGATGGAAGAGTACTTAACCGGACTTCCTTACCAAGGTCATGGGTTCGATTTCTGCCAGAGAAAATGATCTGGCGGCGAGTCGAATTTTTTAGTAAGTACCTATATTATTTATATTGTATATAAAAATTGCATTCTAAAAGCTTTCCTACTGATCACGATGCGAAATAGTAAAATATGCTTCTTATAAATGTACTTATTATTGTTTATGATTAATAGCGGATTCTATGCCATTTGCTATTATTTTCTAGGCTACTTCATGGCTCTCTTTAACTCAGTTTAAGAGCTACGGTAAATGCAAAGTCATAATGAAGGTGTATTTTCTGGGTGAGAGATAAAAGAAACTTATACGAAACTTTATTCTCATTGCCAGATCAGAAACATTAAATTATACTAAATAATATCCTACTAGAAAAAATACGACTCGCACCAGATCATTGTGAATGCAAAAATCTCAAATTTAAAACATTATATTATTCTATACTTTTGTGGGACCAACTTTATGTCGGACGTAAGTGTTGGTATCGGAATTTCATAATTATAAAAAAAAGATCTATAAAACAAATAGTCCTAAAAGTCGTTCATGTGTTAGCGCGCTTGGAAATAAACCTTTATGTTTCAATTCAATCATTTTGAAAGTAGTACTGTACGGTATGTACACGTTAAATGCAAGAGATATTACATATTGTACCTATGTCAGTGCTACAATGTCACATGATATTTTAATTAATATTGGTCTAGACGTTAACTTGACGCTATCCACCTAATTAAGTTCCTCTCGTTCCAATATTCCTGCATAGTTGCAAAAGTCAAACTAGAAATAATTTATAGCGTAATAATATTTTAATTTGGTAATTCATTTGTTCTCTTAACGCTTTAAATATTTAGTCTAGGAAGAGTATAAAGATGTTTTTTGCAAAATATTGTCAATGAGTCAGGGTTCATTGTCCTCCTCCTCTTCCGTGGCCATCTCTTGAGGTCAATGTCAATGGGGTCAATGTAGGAAATTAACTTTTCTATATTGTCTCAGGTCTGTGTGTTTGTGATACCACCGTTGTCTCTGATTTCTATAACACAAGTGCTTAGCTACTTACTTTGGAATCGGAGCAATGTATGTGATGTTGTCAAATATTTATTTATTTATTTATTATTAAAAGTAACTAAAGTCTAATTAAGTCTAACATCTTTATTCACATAAACATAAATTAAGCATTCTCGAACTATTGTCTCAACTCTTAAATAGCTCTTCATTGTAATCTTTTGTTTTTATTGTAAAGAAAAAGTGTATACCCACTTGCTAAAATCTTATAGATAGTTAATGCAACTTACTATACTTATAGAGTATTATACAGTCAAGACTACAATTCTCTGGAACAGCCTACCAAGTGAAGTCCGCCACTCGGAATCCCTTGCTGTTTTTAGGAAAAAATTGCACCCAAACCTTCTGACCAAATCCTAGTTTGCAACAACTATTATATATGTGTATGTTTATGTAGTGTATTTATATTGTATATTTTTATTTATGTAATTTATATATTGTTTCGTAAGTGTAAAATGTAATATTCGGTGTATTGTTAGTATGTTGCTGGCACACTGCCTCTTTTAATTAATAAGTTATCCTTTGTAACAAAGGTTTGCCTGGAAGGGATCGCTTCCAGCGATAAGGCCGCCTTTGCCCACTATAGTTTTAATGTTTTATGTAATTATTCCTGTAATTTGTAAGCAATAAAGAGTTTTATCTATCTATCTTACTTAGAAACCTATACACCTAAACAGGAAGCGACAACGTCAGCGAACGAGACAGAATCATCATGGCACCGCACCGACAGGGCCCAACTTCCTGCTGCGAGCTGCCATACTGACTACGGCCGTGTACCTGTCCCGCCTGCACCACACCACCACCGTGCAGGATGTGATAGAGTACATAAAGAAGAAGGCTAACTTTTGCTTGAGAGTTCAGCCTCTGGAGTCGCGCCATAACACGAATTTTAAGTCGTTTGTGGTGCGCATCCCGACCGCCAGGCTGGACACTTTCATGAAGGAGGACTTCTGGCCGCAGGGCGTGGTATACAGGCGCTTCCGAGGGGCGTTGCCTTGTGCCACCGAAATGACACAGAAAGTGCCAAATTGACTTTATACTAACGTAATATTAAGTTATATTTACTAACAATATTGTTTATACATATATTATGTTTTAGTTTTAAGGTATGTATCTATGGGCCATTGTTGCCTGATTATAAATAAATAAATAAATAAATAAAATAAATATGTGGGGATTTGTAAACGGCATTGGAAAATCTATTTGTCATTCTATTGTTTATATTTGACTGTAAATCCTCCTACAAGCAAATAAATAAATAAATAAATTTATAATGGATAATTCTTTATTTAAAACTAACTTTCACCTGCGACTTCGTCTGCGTGGACAGTCATTTTTCTATGCCTCAAGAATAGTACTTTTTCTGGAGGAAAGGTACCTACACTACAAGCCAACCTACTCTATGCCCTTTTTTATAAGTAGTGAAAAGAGTCGTGAAAGAGTAACAAAAAATAAACTTACTTTCCTATTTATAATATTAGTAAGTTTGTGTGAATGTGCTTTATAAATAAATATCTTGGAGCATTCAACCATTGAATGCTCTAAGATAAATATAGTGCCAAAGGAAACACACAAACATTTTAGATAAAAGCAATCAAATGACGCCCTCCATCTTGTTGTGAAAACAGACAGAAAAAACAACGAGTATTTTCTTTGGTCGTAGAAAACTGAGGTAAAATGGATGGCAGAGGGGATGGATGAACGAAGTAGTAACGGTGTTTAGTTTTAAAATATTAGAAAATAGTTCAAATGTTAAGCAAATCTCTCATGAATTTTTAAGATATTAAGTAAAACGTAAATAACAAACCAAAAAAAAATTAACCGAACTGAGAACCTTCTCCTTTTTTGAAGTAGGTTAGTAAAATAGTTATCATCAATAGGAGCTATTATATAAATAAATCACCACGCACCGGACGGCGCTCCGTGGGTAGGCCTCCGACAAGGTGGACCGACGATCTGGTGAAGGTCGCGGGAAGCCGCTGGATGCGGGCAGCGCAGGACCGATCGTCGTGGAGATCCTTAGGGGAGGCCTATACCCAGCAGTGGGTGTCGTGCGGCTGATATGATGATGATGATGATATAAATAAATAAATATGTAGGTACCTACTGATGAGTAAAATTTTAAATATTCCACGTATTCAACATTAAGCTTTATTTTGAATTTCAATTTTGTTTCCATGTGCAAACAAAGCGTGTGTGGAGTCGGCACAACTGCTGTTTTTATTTACGAAGTAGCAGAAAAATTATGCGGTTTCATGATTGCTGAAGGAATAAACGATGAAATATTACTAAGTAGCCTCGTTGTAAGAGTTTGTTTCTGTAAATAAAATCGTGAATATCCAGAGATTGGGTCACCATGTATGTTGTCATCAAAATTGTTTTATAGTTCAGTTATCAGTATATTTATAGTAAACGAAAGCAATCGTTACGCAAAATTTGTTCAAATATTTACTAGGTTGGTAGCAACGTCATTTCAGTAGGTATGCGAATTGGTATAATATCTATTATTAGAAAGTTAACAATTTTGTCAATAATGTATGGTTATTGAATTAAGAACAAGGAACTAGTGGTCGACATTTTTGTTCTGTTTGAGCTTTAAAACCCTAGAATAAATAATACTTATATTTATTTGGAGACCCTCATTACTTTTAAGTGTCTGAATAATCATAGCCCTATTTATTACCAATGTTTTTTTTTAATATATTTTTTTCACGAACTATAGAAGCACATCTATAAGACATTTAACTGAAAATCAAGGCAAGACATATTTCATTCGGTCGGTAAATAAAAAAACCACAAATTCCCGTTAACAAAGGGAATAAAGACCCTCACTCACGTCTCTTTCCCTAGGGAAGGTTTTCCGGGCCCTAAAACCATTGATATATTGCAGCTGGCAGTAATCTAATGTAGGCTAGGAAAGTGCGTAGGTACTTACTTTTGTTATTTTTCTTTTCATGTTAAATAATGGCTTCTTAAACATAAGACGTAGTGCAAATAATAGAGAGGTGCAATTGAAATTCTGTTTAATTTTTTGTTGCTTAATACTTTAAAATGAATAACAAACTATTTCTTTTATTTATCACATTACCTAGTAAATAGCAAAAAGCAATAAACAAGGAATAAAGTTAATGAAGCTTATTAAGAAAACATATTAATAATATCCGAACTTATAATAGATACAACTAAGGATGTAGAGAAAATACAAAAAGTCTTCCAAAATAATTTTCTTCATTGACAAAATTACTACAAAAATTTATCTTAATATATTAGTTACTTTTGCAACTCAAAATAACTCTGAATAGTATGTAGAAAATATTTCATATTTATTTATAAGTGTTTGTGTGTTTTTACTTGAATCAAAAGTAGACTGAATAGCTTAATTTTGTGAGCAAAGTACAAAAAAAAATGATAGGGTTCGCGGAACACATTATAAGCACGAAATTTCGAAAACTAGTTTTGACGATAAAACTTTAAGGTTCACTTATTAAGCTTATCCTCTACCTGTAATAGCGCGTTATAACATATTATATGTTATAACGCGCTGCGATCTTTCAAAGTATATTAAACTTCACAAGTCACGTTCAGTATTAGTGGTCCAATTTTAGTTTCAAAGAACCTTGGAATTATCTTTATTATGTACAGAGCATATATTTAGCGATCAACGTAATAAAAGTTACTTTGCAATAATTAAAAAAATAACACATATGACTGTTTATATATTTTAGATATTATTCTGTTTGTCTTGCTGTTGGTTTTCCAAAGACTAAAAAAATAAAATAAAATAAATAAATAATAAATAACACATTTTTATTATGTTTAGGTTTTTATTTTATGTTCCTATGTCCAGCTGACATCAGTTACTTATAGTAAAAGTAAAAGTAAAAGTAAAAGTAAAAGTAAAAGTAAAAGTAAAAGTAAAAGTAAAAGTAAAAGTAAAAGTAAAAGTAAAAGTAAAAGTAAAAGTAAAAGTAAAAGTAAAAGTAAAAGTAAAAGTAAAAGTAAAAGTAAAAGTAAAAGTAAAAGTAAAAGTAAAAGTAAAAGTAAAAGTAAAAGTAAAAGTAAAAGTAAAAGTAAAAGTAAAAGTAAAAGTAAAAGTAAAAGTAAAAGTAAAAGTAAAAGTAAAAGTAAAAGTAAAAGTAAAAGTAAAAGTAAAAGTAAAAGTAAAAGTAAAAGTAAAAGTAAAAGTAAAAGTAAAAGTAAAAGTAAAAGTAAAAGTAAAAGTAAAAGTAAAAGTAAAAGTAAAAGTAAAAGTAAAAGTAAAAGTAAAAGTAAAAGTAAAAGTAAAAGTAAAAGTAAAAGTAAAAATAAAAATAAAAATAAAAATAAAAATAAAAATAAAAATAAAAATGAAAATAAACTGAACAACTTTCATTATTAAACGTATCAACGGACATATTATAGTTATTAAACGTTGTTTGTATTATATCATGAATCTATAAAGTGACAAATAAACAAAGATGAAAATAAAAACTGAATAGGTAACAATTTTGTTAGTATAGTAATAGTATAGCAATCTACATTCCACGGGTGACTTCATCATCGCACCGATAGGTTTGTCAGCACAAACCTATCGGTGCGATGATGATGATGATGAAAAGTTAGATGAATGCGCATAAGTACGAACAAAGTAGTTATAGTAATAGTCATTTATTTGCTATTCTTGTGGTAGATACAAAAAGGTTGACTGGTAGAGAATGCTACTAGCATTAAGTCCGCCTCTTGTACCATTCTGTATTGTACTATAAAGATAGTTAAAAAAAAGATCTTAAAATAGTACGATGACAAGACAAGATAAAGCTTATACTTTGATTTTGTCGACAGGGCCTGACCACAGCTTTACATAGAACGTTTTGATTGTTACCTTTTTTTTCTTAGGGAGAAAGTTGACAAAACAAAGCTTAGAAAACAATCCATACAGTTGTAAAACGGACTCACTGTGATTTGTGCACCGGGGCTAATCGGACACACTTTTTAGATGTAAGTAATTTTTTAAAGGATAAAATTTTCACCATACTAGCCTTTTGTCTAGGTACATATCTCGCTCAAACTTGTAGAGATTGCAGTGTGGCATATTACAGCACAGAAGCACAGCACAGCAGCACAGTTGGATGTAAATAAGGCATAAAATACCTAAATAAGAAAACTATTCTGTGAATATTATTGTCACTATACATAGGCGTCGACCTATATCGTCTATTTATAACGATAGCATGCATCGTAATCTGATCGCGTGACACCACGGAATGCTTAACAACTTCTTATCAATTAGACCATCGATCAAAAATCGATGCTATTATTTTAATTTTACATCATACTGCTCGGTAACTAGCATTTACTAATATAGTATGAGGCTGTGTAAGTTGACATGTGCAACACAGTGCATTGTTTAGATAGAACGTTCCATTTTCAGATCACTTTACAAGTCAAGCATGGTGAATGCTTTAATTGTAAAGTACACTTTTACAATTCAAGCATTTAAAACTCCTTAGTGAACCAATCTTTTTTCTTATTTATAAACTGACGAAACTTTTTACTGAAAAAAAAACAACAACGAAATTAGCGGTATTTCATTTCAGTTCAAGCTATGCAAAACTCCTTGGTCAAACAATTTTTTTTTCATAAAATGATATAAGATTCATTTTGAATGGAACAGCTGATTTTTTTTCTTGATTTCGGGGTTGGTCCAATAATGAAAGTTGTTCAGTTTATTTTCATTTTTACTTTTACTTTTACTTTTACTTTTACTTTTACTTTTACTTTTACTTTTACTTTTACTTTTACTTTTACTTTTACTTTTACTTTTACTTTTACTTTTACTTTTACTTTTACTTTTACTTTTACTTTTACTTTTACTTTTACTTTTACTTTTACTTTTACTTTTACTTTTACTTTTACTTTTACTTTTACTTTTACTTTTACTTTTACTTTTACTTTTACTTTTACTTTTACTTTTACTTTTACTTTTACTTTTACTTTTACTTTTACTTTTACTTTTACTTTTACTTTTACTTTTACTTTTACTTTTACTTTTACTTTTACTTTTACTTTTACTTTTACTTTTACTTTTACTTTTACTTTTACTTTTACTTTTACTTTTACTTTTACTTTTACTTTTACTTTTACTTTTACTTTTACTTTTACTTTTACTTTTACTTTTACTTTTACTTTTACTTTTACTTTTACTTTTACTTTTACTTTTACTTTTACTTTTACTTTTACTTTTACTTTTACTTTTATTTTTATTTTTATTTTTATTTTTATTTTTATTTTTATTTTTATTTTTATTTTTATTTTTATTTTTATTTTTATTTTTATTTTTACTTTTACTTTTACTTTTACTTTTACTTTTACTTTTACTTTTACTTTTACTTTTACTTTTACTTTTACTTTTACTTTTACTTTTACTTTTACTTTTACTTTTACTTTTACTTTTACTTTTACTTTTATTTTTATTTTTATTTACTTTTACTGCAGTGTGTATGCAACGGACATATTATAGTTATTAAACGTTGTTTGTATTATATCATGAATCTATAAAGTGACAAATAAACAAAGATGAAAATAAAAACTGAATAGGTAACAATTTTGTTAGTATAGTAATAGTATAGCAATCTACATTCCACGGGTGACTTCATCATCGCACCGATAGGTTTGTCAGCACAAACCTATCGGTGCGATGATGATGATGATGAAAAGTTAGATGAATGCGCATAAGTACGAACAAAGTAGTTATAGTAATAGTCATTTATTTGCTATTCTTGTGGTAGATACAAAAAGGTTGACTGGTAGAGAATGCTACTAGCATTAAGTCCGCCTCTTGTACCATTCTGTATTGTACTATAAAGATAGTTAAAAAAAAGATCTTAAAATAGTACGATGACAAGACAAGATAAAGCTTATACTTTGATTTTGTCGACAGGGCCTGACCACAGCTTTACATAGAACGTTTTGATTGTTACCTTTTTTTTCTTAGGGAGAAAGTTGACAAAACAAAGCTTAGAAAACAATCCATACAGTTGTAAAACGGACTCACTGTGATTTGTGCACCGGGGCTAATCGGACACACTTTTTAGATGTAAGTAATTTTTTAAAGGATAAAATTTTCACCATACTAGCCTTTTGTCTAGGTACATATCTCGCTCAAACTTGTAGAGATTGCAGTGTGGCATATTACAGCACAGAAGCACAGCACAGCAGCACAGTTGGATGTAAATAAGGCATAAAATACCTAAATAAGAAAACTATTCTGTGAATATTATTGTCACTATACATAGGCCTCGACCTATATCGTCTATTTATAACGATAGCATGCATCGTAATCTGATCGCGTGACACCACGGAATGCTTAACAACTTCTTATCAATTAGACCATCGATCAAAAATCGATGCTATTATTTTAATTTTACATCATACTGCTCGGTAACTAGCATTTACTAATATAGTATGAGGCTGTGTAAGTTGACATGTGCAACACAGTGCATTGTTTAGATAGAACGTTCCATTTTCAGATCACTTTACAAGTCAAGCATGGTGAATGCTTTAATTGTAAAGTACACTTTTACAATTCAAGCATTTAAAACTCCTTAGTGAACCAATCTTTTTTCTTATTTATAAACTGACGAAACTTTTTACTGAAAAAAAAACAACAACGAAATTAGCGGTATTTCATTTCAGTTCAAGCTATGCAAAACTCCTTGGTCAAACAATTTTTTTTTCATAAAATGATATAAGATTCATTTTGAATGGAACAGCTGATTTTTTTTCTTGATTTCGGGGTTGGTCCAATAATGAAAGTTGTTCAGTTTATTTTCATTTTTACTTTTACTTTTACTTTTATTTTTATTTTTATTTTTATTTTTATTTTTATTTTTATTTTTATTTTTACTTTTACTTTTACTTTTACTTTTACTTTTACTTTTACTTTTACTTTTACTTTTACTTTTACTTTTACTTTTACTTTTACTTTTACTTTTGGTGAATGCTTTAATTGTAAAGTACACTTTTACAATTCAAGCATTTAAAACTCCTTAGTGAACCAATCTTTTTTCTTATTTATAAACTGACGAAACTTTTTACTGAAAAAAAAACAACAACGAAATTAGCGGTATTTCATTTCGGTTCAAGCTATGCAAAACTCCTTGGTCAAACAATTTTTTTTTTTCATAAAATGATATAAGATTCATTTTGAATGGAACAGCTGATTTTTTTTCGTGATTTCGGGGTTGGTCCAATAATGAAAGTTGTTCAGTTTATTTTCATTTTTATTTTTATTTTTATTTTTATTTTTATTTTTATTTTTATTTTTACTTTTACTTTTACTTTTACTTTTACTTTTACTTTTACTTTTACTTTTACTTTTACTTTTACTTTTACTTTTACTTTTACTTTTACTTTTACTTTTACTTTTACTTTTACTTTTACTTTTACTTTTACTTTTACTTTTACTTTTACTTTTACTTTTACTTTTACTTTTACTTTTACTTTTACTTTTACTTTTACTTTTACTTTTACTTTTACTTTTACTTTTACTTTTACTTTTACTTTTACTTTTACTTTTACTTTTACTTTTACTTTTACTTTTACTTTTACTTTTACTTTTACTTTTACTTTTCCTTTTACTTTTACTTTTACTTTTACTTTTACTTTTACTTTTACTTTTACTTTTACTTTTACTTTTACTTTTACTTTTACTTTTACTTTTACTTTTACTTTTACTTTTACTTTTACTTTTACTTTTACTTTTACTTTTACTTTTACTTTTACTTTTACTTTTACTTTTACTTTTACTTTTACTTTTACTTTTACTTTTACTTTTACTTTTACTTTTACTTTTACTTTTACTTTTACTTTTACTTTTACTTTTACTTTTACTTTTACTTTTACTTTTACTTTTACTTTTACTTTTACTTTTACTTTTACTTTTACTTTTACTTTTACTTTTACTTTTACTTTTACTTTTACTTTTACTTTTACTTTTACTTTTACTTTTACTTTTACTTTTACTTTTACTTTTACTTTTACTTTTACTTTTACTTTTACTTTTACTTTTACTTTTACTTTTACTTTTACTTTTACTTTTACTTTTACTTTTACTTTTACTTTTACTTTTACTTTTACTTTTACTTTTACTTTTACTTTTACTTTTACTTTTACTTTTACTTTTACTTTTACTTTTACTTTTACTTTTACTTTTACTTTTACTTTTACTTTTACTTTTACTTTTACTTTTACTTTTACTTTTACTTTTACTTTTACTTTTACTTTTACTTTTACTTTTACTTTTACTTTTACTTTTATTTTTATTTTTATTTTTATTTTTATTTTTACTTTTACTTTTACTTTTACTTTTACTTTTACTTTTACTTTTACTTTTACTTTTACTTTTACTTTTATTTTTATTTTTATTTACTTTTACTGCAGTGTGTATGCAACGGACATATTATAGTTATTAAACGTTGTTTGTATTATATCATGAATCTATAAAGTGACAAATAAACAAAGATGAAAATAAAATCTGAATAGGTAACAATTTTGTTAGTATAGTAATAGTATAGCAATCTACATTCCACGGGTGACTTCATCATCGCACCGATAGGTTTGTCAGCACAAACCTATCGGTGCGATGATGATGATGATGAAAAGTTAGATGAATGCGCATAAGTACGAACAAAGTAGTTATAGTAATAGTCATTTATTTGCTATTCTTGTGGTAGATACAAAAAGGTTGACTGGTAGAGAATGCTACTAGCATTAAGTCCGCCTCTTGTACCATTCTGTATTGTACTATAAAGATAGTTAAAAAAAAGATCTTAAAATAGTACGATGACAAGACAAGATAAAGCTTATACTTTGATTTTGTCGACAGGGCCTGACCACAGCTTTACATAGAACGTTTTGATTGTTACCTTTTTTTTCTTAGGGAGAAAGTTGACAAAACAAAGCTTAGAAAACAATCCATACAGTTGTAAAACGGACTCACTGTGATTTGTGCACCGGGGCTAATCGGACACACTTTTTAGATGTAAGTAATTTTTTAAAGGATAAAATTTTCACCATACTAGCCTTAGATGTAAGTAATTTTTTAAAGGATAAAATTTTCACCATACTAGCCTTTTGTCTAGGTACATATCTCGCTCAAACTTGTAGAGATTGCAGTGTGGCATATTACAGCACAGAAGCACAGCACAGCAGCACAGTTGGATGTAAATAAGGCATAATAATACCTAAATAAGAAAACTATTCTGTGAATATTATTGTCACTATACATAGGCGTCGACCTATATCGTCTATTTATAACGATAGCATGCATCGTAATCTGATCGCGTGACACCACGGAATGCTTAACAACTTCTTATCAATTAGACCATCGATCAAAAATCGATGCTCATACTGCTCGGTAACTAGCATTTACTAATATAGTATGAGGCTGTGTAAGTTGACATGTGCAACACAGTGCATTGTTTAGATAGAACGTTCCATTTTCAGATCACTTTACAAGTCAAGCATGGTGAATGCTTTAATTGTAAAGTACACTTTTACAATTCAAGCATTTAAAACTCCTTAGTGAACCAATCTTTTTTCTTATTTATAAACTGACGAAACTTTTTACTGAAAAAAAAACAACAACGAAATTAGCGGTATTTCATTTCAGTTCAAGCTATGCAAAACTCCTTGGTCAAACAATTTTTTTTTCATAAAATGATATAAGATTCATTTTGAATGGAACAGCTGATTTTTTTTCTTGATTTCGGGGTTGGTCCAATAATGAAAGTTGTTCAGTTTATTTTCATTTTTACTTTTACTTTTACTTTTACTTTTATTTTTATTTTTATTTTTATTTTTATTTTTATTTTTATTTTTATTTTTATTTTTATTTTTATTTTTACTTTTACTTTTACTTTTACTTTTACTTTTACTTTTACTTTTAATTTTACTTTTACTTTTACTTTTACTTTTACTTTTACTTTTACTTTTGGTGAATGCTTTAATTGTAAAGTACACTTTTACAATTCAAGCATTTAAAACTCCTTAGTGAACCAATCTTTTTTCTTATTTATAAACTGACGAAACTTTTTACTGAAAAAAAAACAACAACGAAATTAGCGGTATTTCATTTCGGTTCAAGCTATGCAAAACTCCTTGGTCAAACAATTTTTTTTTTTCATAAAATGATATAAGATTCATTTTGAATGGAACAGCTGATTTTTTTTCGTGATTTCGGGGTTGGTCCAATAATGAAAGTTGTTCAGTTTATTTTCATTTTTATTTTTATTTTTATTTTTATTTTTATTTTTATTTTTATTTTTACTTTTACTTTTACTTTTACTTTTACTTTTACTTTTACTTTTACTTTTACTTTTACTTTTACTTTTACTTTTACTTTTACTTTTACTTTTACTTTTACTTTTACTTTTACTTTTACTTTTACTTTTACTTTTACTTTTACTTTTACTTTTACTTTTACTTTTACTTTTACTTTTACTTTTACTTTTACTTTTACTTTTACTTTTACTTTTACTTTTACTTTTACTTTTACTTTTACTTTTACTTTTACTTTTACTTTTACTTTTACTTTTACTTTTACTTTTACTTTTACTTTTACTTTTACTTTTACTTTTACTTTTACTTTTACTTTTACTTTTACTTTTACTTTTACTTTTACTTTTACTTTTACTTTTACTTTTACTTTTACTTTTACTTTTACTTTTACTTTTACTTTTACTTTTACTTTTACTTTTACTTTTACTTTTACTTTTACTTTTACTTTTACTTTTACTTTTACTTTTACTTTTACTTTTACTTTTACTTTTACTTTTACTTTTACTTTTACTTTTACTTTTACTTTTACTTTTACTTTTACTTTTACTTTTACTTTTACTTTTACTTTTACTTTTACTTTTACTTTTACTTTTACTTTTACTTTTACTTTTACTTTTACTTTTACTTTTACTTTTACTTTTACTTTTACTTTTACTTTTACTTTTACTTTTACTTTTACTTTTACTTTTACTTTTACTTTTACTTTTACTTTTACTTTTACTTTTACTTTTACTTTTACTTTTACTTTTACTTTTACTTTTACTTTTACTTTTACTTTTACTTTTACTTTTACTTTTACTTTTACTTTTACTTTTACTTTTACTTTTACTTTTACTTTTACTTTTACTTTTACTTTTACTTTTACTTTTACTTTTACTTTTACTTTTACTTTTACTTTTACTTTTACTTTTACTTTTACTTTTACTTTTACTTTTACTTTTACTTTTACTTTTACTTTTACTTTTACTTTTACTTTTACTTTTACTTTTACTTTTACTTTTACTTTTACTTTTACTTTTACTTTTACTTTTACTTTTACTTTTACTTTTACTTTTACTTTTACTTTTACTTTTACTTTTACTTTTACTTTTACTTTTACTTTTACTTTTACTTTTACTTTTACTTTTACTTTTACTTTTACTTTTACTTTTACTTTTACTTTTACTTTTACTTTTACTTTTACTTTTACTTTTACTTTTACTTTTACTTTTACTTTTACTTTTACTTTTACTTTTACTTTTACTTTTACTTTTACTTTTACTTTTACTTTTACTTTTACTTTTACTTTTACTTTTACTTTTACTTTTACTTTTACTTTTACTTTTACTTTTACTTTTACTTTTACTTTTACTTTTACTTTTACTTTTACTTTTACTTTTACTTTTACTTTTACTTTTACTTTTACTTTTACTTTTACTTTTACTTTTACTTTTACTTTTACTTTTACTTTTACTTTTACTTTTACTTTTACTTTTACTTTTACTTTTACTTTTACTTTTACTTTTACTTTTACTTTTACTTTTACTTTTACTTTTACTTTTACTTTTACTTTTACTTTTACTTTTACTTTTACTTTTACTTTTACTTTTACTTTTACTTTTACTTTTATTTTTATTTTTATTTTTATTTTTATTTTTATTTTTATTTTTATTTTTATTTTTATTTTTATTTTTACTTTTACTTTTACTTTTACTTTTACTTTTACTTTTACTTTTACTTTTACTTTTACTTTTACTTTTACTTTTACTTTTACTTTTATTTTTATTTTTATTTACTTTTACTGCAGTGTGTATGCAACGGACATATTATAGTTATTAAACGTTGTTTGTATTATATCATGAATCTATAAAGTGACAAATAAACAAAGATGAAAATAAAATCTGAATAGGTAACAATTTTGTTAGTATAGTAATAGTATAGCAATCTACATTCCACGGGTGACTTCATCATCGCACCGATAGGTTTGTCAGCACAAACCTATCGGTGCGATGATGATGATGATGAAAAGTTAGATGAATGCGCATAAGTACGAACAAAGTAGTTATAGTAATAGTCATTTATTTGCTATTCTTGTGGTAGATACAAAAAGGTTGACTGGTAGAGAATGCTACTAGCATTAAGTCCGCCTCTTGTACCATTCTGTATTGTACTATAAAGATAGTTAAAAAAAAGATCTTAAAATAGTACGATGACAAGACAAGATAAAGCTTATACTTTGATTTTGTCGACAGGGCCTGAACACAGCTTTACATAGAACGTTTTGATTGTTACCTTTTTTTTCTTAGGGAGAAAGTTGACAAAACAAAGCTTAGAAAACAATCCATACAGTTGTAAAACGGACTCACTGTGATTTGTGCACCGGGGCTAATCGGACACACTTTTTAGATGTAAGTAATTTTTTAAAGGATAAAATTTTCACCATACTAGCCTTTTGTCTAGGTACATATCTCGCTCAAACTTGTAGAGATTGCAGTGTGGCATATTACAGCACAGAAGCACAGCACAGCAGCACAGTTGGATGTAAATAAGGCATAAAATACCTAAATAAGAAAACTATTCTGTGAATATTATTGTCACTATACATAGGCGTCGACCTATATCGTCTATTTATAACGATAGCATGCATCGTAATCTGATCGCGTGACACCACGGAATGCTTAACAACTTCTTATCAATTAGACCATCGATCAAAAATCGATGCTATTATTTTAATTTTACATCATACTGCTCGGTAACTAGCATTTACTAATATAGTATGAGGCTGTGTAAGTTGACATGTGCAACACAGTGCATTGTTTAGATAGAACGTTCCATTTTCAGATCACTTTACAAGTCAAGCATGGTGAATGCTTTAATTGTAAAGTACACTTTTACAATTCAAGCATTTAAAACTCCTTAGTGAACCAATCTTTTTTCTTATTTATAAACTGACGAAACTTTTTACTGAAAAAAAAACAACAACGAAATTAGCGGTATTTCATTTCAGTTCAAGCTATGCAAAACTCCTTGGTCAAACAATTTTTTTTTCATAAAATGATATAAGATTCATTTTGAATGGAACAGCTGATTTTTTTTCTTGATTTCGGGGTTGGTCCAATAATGAAAGTTGTTCAGTTTATTTTCATTTTTACTTTTACTTTTACTTTTATTTTTATTTTTATTTTTATTTTTATTTTTACTTTTACTTTTACTTTTACTTTTACTTTTACTTTTACTTTTACTTTTACTTTTACTTTTACTTTTACTTTTACTTTTACTTTTACTTTTACTTTTACTTTTACTTTTACTTTTACTTTTACTTTTACTTTTACTTTTGGTGAATGCTTTAATTGTAAAGTACACTTTTACAATTCAAGCATTTAAAACTCCTTAGTGAACCAATCTTTTTTCTTATTTATAAACTGACGAAACTTTTTACTGAAAAAAAAACAACAACGAAATTAGCGGTATTTCATTTTGGTTCAAGCTATGCAAAACTCCTTGGTCAAACAATTTTTTTTTTTCATAAAATGATATAAGATTCATTTTGAATGGAACAGCTGATTTTTTTTCGTGATTTCGGGGTTGGTCCAATAATGAAAGTTGTTCAGTTTATTTTCATTTTTATTTTTATTTTTATTTTTATTTTTATTTTTACTTTTACTTTTACTTTTACTTTTACTTTTACTTTTACTTTTACTTTTACTTTTACTTTTACTTTTACTTTTACTTTTACTTTTACTTTTACTTTTACTTTTACTTTTACTTTTACTTTTACTTTTACTTTTACTTTTACTTTTACTTTTACTTTTACTTTTACTTTTACTTTTACTTTTACTTTTACTTTTACTTTTACTTTTACTTTTACTTTTACTTTTACTTTTACTTTTACTTTTACTTTTACTTTTACTTTTACTTTTACTTTTACTTTTACTTTTACTTTTACTTTTACTTTTACTTTTACTTTTACTTTTACTTTTACTTTTACTTTTACTTTTACTTTTACTTTTACTTTTACTTTTACTTTTACTTTTACTTTTACTTTTACTTTTACTTTTACTTTTACTTTTACTTTTACTTTTACTTTTACTTTTACTTTTACTTTTACTTTTACTTTTACTTTTACTTTTACTTTTACTTTTACTTTTACTTTTACTTTTACTTTTACTTTTACTTTTACTTTTACTTTTACTTTTACTTTTACTTTTACTTTTACTTTTACTTTTACTTTTACTTTTACTTTTACTTTTACTTTTACTTTTACTTTTACTTTTACTTTTACTTTTACTTTTACTTTTACTTTTACTTTTACTTTTACTTTTACTTTTACTTTTACTTTTACTTTTACTTTTACTTTTACTTTTACTTTTACTTTTACTTTTACTTTTACTTTTACTTTTACTTTTACTTTTACTTTTACTTTTACTTTTACTTTTACTTTTACTTTTACTTTTACTTTTACTTTTACTTTTACTTTTACTTTTACTTTTACTTTTACTTTTACTTTTACTTTTACTTTTACTTTTACTTTTACTTTTACTTTTACTTTTACTTTTACTTTTACTTTTACTTTTACTTTTACTTTTACTTTTACTTTTACTTTTAATACATTTTTGGATCGGAAGAAAGTAGTTAAAAAAAAATTATGCTATTATACTTAGAAAACAACCAAAAATCGGTAACAAAATAAAAGAGGAAATCTTAAGAAACCACATCAAACCATTTCTTACTCAAAACATTTCTAAATTGTTCCGGTTTAGAGTTAAAAATGTCAAGCACAGATATGTCAACCATTCTATTAAAAGTAACAGCTGATCGGATAAAAAACGAGTTTTTTCTGTAGTTGGTAGCACAATACGGAACACTAAGGTTGTTGATATGCCTACTATTTCTGTTTGGAACTTTGAAATTTATTAGTGATAGAAGATGCGAGGAATCAATAAGAGATTGTGATAATTTTGCAAGTGTAACGACATCGGCAATTTTTCGTCGCTCAACGAGAGGTAAAATATGATGTTTTTTGCATCTCTCAAAATAGTCTTTCTCATAACCTTTACACTTAAATTGCAAGTATCTCAAAAACTTACGTTGAATAGTCTCCAACCTGTTTATATAGACCCCATACTGTGGGTTCCAAATCTGTGAGCAATACTCGAGATGGCTACGCACAAGTGAGCAAAACAATACTTTGGCGATTTTGGCACTGGAAAACTGAGAGCAGGATCTAATGATGAAACCGAGAGACCGATTGGCTTTTTTGGCTATATGATCGATGTGCTTTTCATATGTCAATTTAGTGTCATGAATGACACCAAGGTCTCGAATTTCATACACTTTCTCATACTTTTACTTTTACTTTTACTTTTACTTTTACTTTTACTTTTACTTTTACTTTTACTTTTACTTTTACTTTTACTTTTAATACATTTTTGGATCGGAAGAAAGTAGTTAAAAAAAAATTATGCTATTATACTTAGAAAACAACCAAAAATCGGTAACAAAATAAAAGAGGAAATCTTAAGAAACCACATCAAACCATTTCTTACTCAAAACATTTCTAAATTGTTCCGGTTTAGAGTTAAAAATGTCAAGCACAGATATGTCAACCATTCTATTAAAAGTAACAGCTGATCGGATAAAAAACGAGTTTTTTCTGTAGTTGGTAGCACAATACGGAACACTAAGGTTGTTGATATGCCTACTATTTCTGTTTGGAACTTTGAAATTTATTAGTGATAGAAGATGCGAGGAATCAATAAGAGATTGTGATAATTTTGCAAGTGTAACGACATCGGCAATTTTTCGTCGCTCAACGAGAGGTAAAATATGATGTTTTTTGCATCTCTCAAAATAGTCTTTCTCATAACCTTTACACTTAAATTGCAAGTATCTCAAAAACTTACGTTGAATAGTCTCCAACCTGTTTATATAGACCCCATACTGTGGGTTCCAAATCTGTGAGCAATACTCGAGATGGCTACGCACAAGTGAGCAAAACAATACTTTGGCGATTTTGGCACTGGAAAACTGAGAGCAGGATCTAATGATGAAACCGAGAGACCGATTGGCTTTTTTGGCTATATGATCGATGTGCTTTTCATATGTCAATTTAGTGTCATGAATGACACCAAGGTCTCGAATTTCATACACTTTCTCATACTTTTACTTTTACTTTTACTTTTACTTTTACTTTTACTTTTACTTTTACTTTTACTTTTACTTTTACTTTTACTTTTACTTTTACTTTTACTTTTACTTTTACTTTTACTTTTACTTTTACTTTTACTTTTACTTTTACTTTTACTTTTACTTTTACTTTTACTTTTACTTTTACTTTTACTTTTACTTTTACTTTTACTTTTACTTTTACTTTTACTTTTACTTTTACTTTTACTTTTACTTTTACTTTTACTTTTACTTTTACTTTTACTTTTACTTTTACTTTTACTTTTACTTTTACTTTTACTTTTACTTTTACTTTTACTTTTACTTTTACTTTTACTTTTACTTTTACTTTTACTTTTACTTTTACTTTTACTTTTACTTTTACTTTTACTTTTACTTTTACTTTTACTTTTACTTTTACTTTTACTTTTACTTTTACTTTTACTTTTACTTTTACTTTTACTTTTACTTTTACTTTTATATATTTTTTTTATTTATTTTTATTTTTATTTTTATTTTTATTTTTATTTTTACTTTTATTTTTACTTTTACTTTTACTTTTACTTTTACTTTTACTTTTACTGCAGTGTGTATGTAACGTACATAGTATAGTTATTAAACGTTGTTTGTATTATATCATGAATCTATAAAGTGACAAATAAACAACGATGAAAATAAAATCTGAATAACAATTTTGTTAGTATAGTAATAGTATAGCAATCTACATTCTACGGGTGACTTCATCATCGCACCGATAGGTTTGTCAGCACAAACCTATCGCTGCGATGATGAAAAGTTAGATGAATGCGCATAAGTACGAACAAAGTAGTTATAGTAATAGTCATTTATTTGCTATTCTTGTGGTAGATACAAAAAGGTTGACTGGTAGAGAATGCTACTAGCATTAAGTCCGCCTCTTGTACCATTCTGTATTGTAAAGATAGTTAAAAAAAAGATCTTAAAATAGTACGATGACAAGACAAGATAAAGCTTATACTTTGATTTTGTCGACAGGGCCGGACCACAGCTTTACATAGAACGTTTTGATTGTTACCTTTTTTTTCTTAGGGAGAAAGTTGACAAAACAAAGCTTAGAAAACAATCCATACAGTTGTAAAACGGACTCACTGTGATTTGTGCACCGGGGCTAATCGGACACACTTTTTAGATGTAAGTAATTTTTTAAAGGATAAAATTTTCACCATACTAGCCTTTTGTCTAGGTACATATCTCGCTCAAACTTGTAGAGATTGCAGTGTGGCATATTACAGCACAGAAGCACAGCACAGCAGCACAGTTGGATGTAAATAAAGCATAATAATACCTAAATAAGAAAACTATTCTGTGAATATTATTGTCACTATACATAGGCGTCGACCTATATCGTCTATTTATAACGATAGCATGCATCGTAATCTGATCGCGTGACACCACGGAATGCTTAACAACTTCTTATCAATTAGACCATCGATCAAAAATCGATGCTATTATTTTAATTTTACATCATACTGCTCGGTAACTAGCATTTACTAATATAGTATGAGGCTGTGTAAGTTGACATGTGCAACACAGTGCATTGTTTAGATAGAACGTTCCATTTTCAGATCACTTTACAAGTCAAGCATGGTGAATGCTTTAATTGTAAAGTACACTTTTACAATTCAAGCATTTAAAACTCCTTAGTGAACCAATCTTTTTTCTTATTTATAAACTGACGAAACTTTTAACTGAAAAAAAAACAACAACGAAATTAGCGGTATTTCATTTCAGTTCAAGCTATGCAAAACTCCTTGGTCAAACAGTTTTTTTTTTCATAAAATGATATAAGATTCATTTTGAATGGAACAGCTGATTTTTTTTCGTGATTTCGGGGTTGGTCCAATAATGAAAGTTGTTCAGTTTATTTTCATTTTTATTTTTATTTTTATTTTTATTTTTATTTTTATTTTTATTTTTATTTTTATTTTTATTTTTATTTTTTATTTTATTTTTATTTTTATTTTTACTCTTACTCTTACTCTTACTCTTACTCTTACTCTTACTCTTACTCTTACTCTTACTCTTACTCTTACTCTTACTCTTACTCTTACTCTTACTCTTACTCTTACTCTTACTCTTACTCTTACTCTTACTCTTACTCTTACTCTTACTCTTACTCTTACTCTTACTCTTACTCTTACTCTTACTCTTACTCTTACTCTTACTCTTACTCTTACTCTTACTCTTACTCTTACTCTTACTCTTACTCTTACTCTTACTCTTACTCTTACTCTTACTCTTACTCTTACTCTTACTCTTACTCTTACTCTTACTCTTACTCTTATTTATATTTATATTTTTATTTTTATTTTTATTTTTATTTTTATTTTTATTTTTATTTTTATTTTTATTTTTATTTTTACTTTTACTTTTACTTTTACTTTTACTTTTACTTTTACTTTTACTTTTACTTTTACTTTTACTTTTACTTTTACTTTTACTTTTACTTTTACTTTTACTTTTACTTTTACTTTTACTTTTACTTTTAATACATTTTTGGATCGGAAGAAAGTAGTTAAAAAAAAATTATGCTATTATACTTAGAAAACAACCAAAAATCGGTAACAAAATAAAAGAGGAAATCTTAAGAAACCACATCAAACCATTTCTTACTCAAAACATTTCTAAATTGTTCCGGTTTAGAGTTAAAAATGTCAAGCACAGATATGTCAACCATTCTATTAAAAGTAACAGCTGATCGGATAAAAAACGAGTTTTTTCTGTAGTTGGTAGCACAATACGGAACACTAAGGTCGTTGATATGCCTACTATTTCTGTTTGGAACTTTGAAATTTATTAGTGATAGAAGATGCGAGGAATCAATAAGAGATTGTGATAATTTTGCAAGTGTAACGACATCGGCAATTTTTCGTCGCTCAACGAGAGGTAAAATATGATGTTTTTTGCATCTCTCAAAATAGTCTTTCTCATAACCTTTACACTTAAATTGCAAGTATCTCAAAAACTTACGTTGAATAGTCTCCAACCTGTTTATATAGACCCCATACTGTGGGTTCCAAATCTGTGAGCAATACTCGAGATGGCTACGCACAAGTGAGCAAAACAATACTTTGGCGATTTTGGCACTGGAAAACTGAGAGCAGGATCTAATGATGAAACCGAGAGACCGATTGGCTTTTTTGGCTATATGATCGATGTGCTTTTCATATGTCAATTTAGTGTCATGAATGACACCAAGGTCTCGAATTTCATACACTTTCTCATACTTTTACTTTTACTTTTACTTTTACTTTTACTTTTACTTTTACTTTTACTTTTACTTTTACTTTTACTTTTACTTTTACTTTTACTTTTACTTTTACTTTTACTTTTACTTTTACTTTTACTTTTACTTTTACTTTTACTTTTACTTTTACTTTTACTTTTACTTTTACTTTTACTTTTACTTTTACTTTTACTTTTACTTTTACTTTTATATATTTTTTTTATTTTTTTTTATTTTTATTTTTATTTTTATTTTTATTTTTATTTTTATTTTTATTTTTACTTTTATTTTTACTTTTACTTTTACTTTTACTTTTACTTTTACTTTTACTGCAGTGTGTATGTAACGTACATAGTATAGTTATTAAACGTTGTTTGTATTATATCATGAATCTATAAAGTGACAAATAAACAACGATGAAAATAAAATCTGAATAACAATTTTGTTAGTATAGTAATAGTATAGCAATCTACATTCTACGGGTGACTTCATCATCGCACCGATAGGTTTGTCAGCACAAACCTATCGCTGCGATGATGAAAAGTTAGATGAATGCGCATAAGTACGAACAAAGTAGTTATAGTAATAGTCATTTATTTGCTATTCTTGTGGTAGATACAAAAAGGTTGACTGGTAGAGAATGCTACTAGCATTAAGTCCGCCTCTTGTACCATTCTGTATTGTAAAGATAGTTAAAAAAAAGATCTTAAAATAGTACGATGACAAGACAAGATAAAGCTTATACTTTGATTTTGTCGACAGGGCCGGACCACAGCTTTACATAGAACGTTTTGATTGTTACCTTTTTTTTCTTAGGGAGAAAGTTGACAAAACAAAGCTTAGAAAACAATCCATACAGTTGTAAAACGGACTCACTGTGATTTGTGCACCGGGGCTAATCGGACACACTTTTTAGATGTAAGTAATTTTTTAAAGGATAAAATTTTCACCATACTAGCCTTTTGTCTAGGTACATATCTCGCTCAAACTTGTAGAGATTGCAGTGTGGCATATTACAGCACAGAAGCACAGCACAGCAGCACAGTTGGATGTAAATAAAGCATAATAATACCTAAATAAGAAAACTATTCTGTGAATATTATTGTCACTATACATAGGCGTCGACCTATATCGTCTATTTATAACGATAGCATGCATCGTAATCTGATCGCGTGACACCACGGAATGCTTAACAACTTCTTATCAATTAGACCATCGATCAAAAATCGATGCTATTATTTTAATTTTACATCATACTGCTCGGTAACTAGCATTTACTAATATAGTATGAGGCTGTGTAAGTTGACATGTGCAACACAGTGCATTGTTTAGATAGAACGTTCCATTTTCAGATCACTTTACAAGTCAAGCATGGTGAATGCTTTAATTGTAAAGTACACTTTTACAATTCAAGCATTTAAAACTCCTTAGTGAACCAATCTTTTTTCTTATTTATAAACTGACGAAACTTTTTACTGAAAAAAAAACAACAACGAAATTAGCGGTATTTCATTTCAGTTCAAGCTATGCAAAACTCCTTGGTCAAACAGTTTTTTTTTTCATAAAATGATATAAGATTCATTTTGAATGGAACAGCTGATTTTTTTTCGTGATTTCGGGGTTGGTCCAATAATGAAAGTTGTTCAGTTTATTTTCATTTTTATTTTTATTTTTATTTTTATTTTTATTTTTATTTTTATTTTTATTTTTTATTTTATTTTTATTTTTATTTTTACTCTTACTCTTACTCTTACTCTTACTCTTACTCTTACTCTTACTCTTACTCTTACTCTTACTCTTACTCTTACTCTTACTCTTACTCTTACTCTTACTCTTACTCTTACTCTTACTCTTACTCTTACTCTTACTCTTACTCTTACTCTTACTCTTACTCTTACTCTTACTCTTACTCTTACTCTTACTCTTACTCTTACTCTTACTCTTACTCTTACTCTTACTCTTACTCTTACTCTTACTCTTATTTATATTTATATTTTTATTTTTATTTTTATTTTTATTTTTATTTTTATTTTTATTTTTATTTTTATTTTTATTTTTATTTTTACTTTTACTTTTACTTTTACTTTTACTTTTACTTTTACTTTTACTTTTACTTTTACTTTTACTTTTACTTTTACTTTTACTTTTACTTTTACTTTTACTTTTACTTTTACTTTTACTTTTAATACATTTTTGGATCGGAAGAAAGTAGTTAAAAAAAAATTATGCTATTATACTTAGAAAACAACCAAAAATCGGTAACAAAATAAAAGAGGAAATCTTAAGAAACCACATCAAACCATTTCTTACTCAAAACATTTCTAAATTGTTCCGGTTTAGAGTTAAAAATGTCAAGCACAGATATGTCAACCATTCTATTAAAAGTAACAGCTGATCGGATAAAAAACGAGTTTTTTCTGTAGTTGGTAGCACAATACGGAACACTAAGGTTGTTGATATGCCTACTATTTCTGTTTGGAACTTTGAAATTTATTAGTGATAGAAGATGCGAGGAATCAATAAGAGATTGTGATAATTTTGCAAGTGTAACGACATCGGCAATTTTTCGTCGCTCAACGAGAGGTAAAATATGATGTTTTTTGCATCTCTCAAAATAGTCTTTCTCATAACCTTTACACTTAAATTGCAAGTATCTCAAAAACTTACGTTGAATAGTCTCCAACCTGTTTATATAGACCCCATACTGTGGGTTCCAAATCTGTGAGCAATACTCGAGATGGCTACGCACAAGTGAGCAAAACAATACTTTGGCGATTTTGGCACTGGAAAACTGAGAGCAGGATCTAATGATGAAACCGAGAGACCGATTGGCTTTTTTGGCTATATGATCGATGTGCTTTTCATATGTCAATTTAGTGTCATGAATGACACCAAGGTCTCGAATTTCATACACTTTCTCATACTTTTACTTTTACTTTTACTTTTACTTTTACTTTTACTTTTACTTTTACTTTTACTTTTACTTTTACTTTTACTTTTACTTTTACATTTACATTTACTTTTACTTTTACTTTTACTTTTACTTTTACTTTTACTTTTGTGACGTTTTGTCGTTGGGTAGTAATAAATTCATTTTATTGTTATGATTTCAAATGAAATTGAAAGGATAATAGTATCTTCGTTTAATAGCCTGGCAACACCGCAGCTTGGCTCCACCGTTACCCGCCACATTTTCCCGCCAATTTGTAGTGGAATGGGTTGGTAAAGTGGTGGGGATAATCGGCGGGACGGTCAACGAAAGTCAGTTGTAGGCTCAGTCACTGTTCAACCGTCGAGAAAAGAAGTAGTTAGGGAAAACTGCTAACGTACTGTTGCTATAACCTAGTTAATAATAGTCATGATGTATTCCTGTGGAGAAAGTAAAAGTGGTTCACCGTTATTATTGTAGTTTCATTACAAATCAGCAGTGGAAGAACCAAGGTATGTACGCTCACGAACTTCTTACTTATCTAACGTTTTAAACCGAGCAACAATTACGAAATTAAGTTGGGTAGTTTCAAGTTTTAATAAACTGCATATACACCATTGCCATGCCGTGCATACACACCATTATTCATAAACATTGCACGTGATCGAGGCTACACTTCGGTCGTGCATACACTGCACACAAAACTGCACGTGATCGAGGCTACACTTCGGTCGTGCAATACACTGCACACAAAACTACACTCAGTCGTCAGTCACCATGATGAAATAGTGCATGTATAAAGCGAGGTCATGAAATTAAAGTTTTGTTATCTTTACTGCCCAACTGTAACTTTCGTGATTTAAACTCTGGAAATGCATTAATAATGAATTATGGAAATAGGAACTGTATATTTTCAGTATCTATGTTACTGAGTATTTTCATCTAGGACAATGTGTTCCGCAGAGGTTATCAAGTTTATTTTTTTTAATATTTCGTACCATTGTAGGTAATTGTCGTTAGTAGTCTACCTTAACACTGTACCCTGGGGATGTACGGATACGGGGAATAAAACGGATGTGATACTTATTGTAGAATTGGCACCAAGTTATTTTGACCTTCAAAAGGGTTTTAGTGGTACCATGACGCTATTGTCGTAGCTTAAGGCTCCGTTACGCATAAACATTTATGTCTTTTACTTAACTTGTAAAGAGTATTGAAAATAACCTCACTTTTGTACTTTTTCGATGACTTAAAATTGCCGATTTCACTAATTAACGTGATTTTAACGAAGTGATCTCGGTTAACAAAAAAAAACTGTACCTACCTACAAGTAGCTCATCTTTCATGAATAAAATAATACGAAAGATAATTTCATTATCTGGTGTACGAGCTACGTTTTTAATTTTTTTTTACATGGTTTCGATGCGCGGTATGTTTACTAGTAAAAGATTATAATTTTGGTTTCGTTTTTATTTGTTCCTAAATGAATGATGTAAGTTTACTTTGAAATTTTCCTAATTTCTTAGTTTGAAGAAATATACTTCGGTTGAAATGAAAAGGCTAGACGCGCCTACAGTTTAAAAGACTAGACGCGCCTACGGTTTAAAAGGCTAAACGCGTCTTTGATTAACAAGGTTTAACTTTTGGTTTTCTATAATACATAAGGATGGGTCCAGTGAAAACTTCAATGAAAATTAAAATTAAATTTATTTAAGTATATGGAATTTATGAAATATTTCAAACTAAAATGAACCTTATTCTAAATATTTCACCATACCCTAACCAATTTATACTAGATATTTATATGAACAAAAATTTATTTTGACTTCCGAGGCTTGATGCACATTCAGTTTGTAAGGCTAGGACAAGCCTAAACGCGCCTTCGACTTAAAGCAAGGTACTTACCTATAACTTTTGTTTATTTATTTATTTATTTAGGTAACAAACAGTCTTTAACAATTAAATTAACAAATATTAAACACAAATAGACCTACAGTACCATTATGTTATAAACAAGATTTTATATAAATGGGTACGTACTCAAGAAACAAAGAAATGTTTAGTAACTTACAATGACTTACAAAAAGGAAATTAATTTGGACATAACAACTTGATGTTTGATTATAAATTAAATTTAAATTACAGTTTCAGCCTTATGTAACAACAACAATTATGCATCGTGAACTAGTCTTTTATAATTTGGTAAACTTATGAAAAAAATATCGACATTGTTTGTTTTCATACTAGAATGATGAAGCGGTTTGAGAATTTATAAGGGTGAAGCTTTTTAAACGTTAGATGTGCCTTCATTTGATTTATTTATTTATTTAGGTAAAAAAACAGTCTTTAACAATTAATGTTTAAATTTTACAAGGTTAATTGTGCGTTTATTTTACAAGGTTAGATGCGCGTTTATTTTACAAGGTTAGATGCGCGTTTATTTTACAAGGTTAGATGCGCGTTTATTTTACAAGGTTAGATGCGCCTTTATTTTACAAGGTTAGATGCGCCTTTATTTTACAAGGTTAGATGCGCCTTTATTTTACAAGGTTAGATGCGCCTTTATTTTACAAGGTTAGATGCGCCTTTATTTTACAAGGTTAGATGCGCCTTTATTTTACAAGGTTAGATGCGCCTTTATTTTACAAGGTTAGATGCGCCTTTATTTTACAAGGTTAGATGCGCCTTTATTTTACAATGTTAGATGAGCCTTTATTTTACAAGGTTAGATGCGCCTTTATTTTACAAGGTTAGATGCGCCTTTATTTTACAAGGTTAGATGCGCCTTTATTTTACAATGTTAGATGCGCCTTTATTTTACCAGGTTAGATGCGCCTTTATTTTACAATGTTAGATGCGCCTTTATTTTACAAGGTTAGATGCGCCTTTATTTTACAAGGTTAGATGCGCCTTTATCTTACAAGGTTAGATGCGCCTTTATTTTACAAGGTTAGATGCGCCTTTATTTTACAAGGTTAGATGCGCCTTTACTTTAGAAGGTTAGATGCGCCTTTATATTAAAAGGCTAGATGCGCCATCAGTTTACAGGCCTAGATTCTGTGGTTTGACTAGTTGTAATAAATATCTTATTACTTTCAATTAAAATAACATTGTACTGGCAGGCAACTATCATTATTAATATGTCATTTTATCATATTTGGCATTAAAGTTTGACATTTATTTTATTGGGATTTTAAATTATTTAATGGAAAGATGGGTAAATAAAAGTACCTAGTTGTAATAATTTTATTAATGATTTAATGTTAAGTACAGATTCTCAAATTTAAATTTTATAATCACCTAGCTACTGGCAGATTTCCACGCCTAACTAAGGCAGGATATGCAGATTTTGTTATATTATAATGTCATCAATGTATACTACAATATTCTGGGAAATAAATGATTGGTTTATTATTTAGATGCAAATCCAGTTTGCCTAGATGAGCCATCAGTTTAGAGGGCTAGATGTGCCATCAGTTTAGAGGGCTAGATTCGCCTACGATTTGGTTAGATGCGCCTATGATTTGGCTAAATGTGCCTGCGGTTTGGCTAGAAGCGCCAGCGGTTTACAAGGCTAGGTTGTCATTTAATTATGTTACACGTTTATGTGACTACATTATGCAATTTTATTAATTTCATATTCGAATCGTCATCTGCAAACGATTATTTAAGTTGTTGTTGCTTAGCTTAGTGCAAATATATTGGGATACTTTTCAATTACACATGTACGAACGAAGATCTGTAAAAAGAAATAAGTAGACTTTATGAAGTCTGCGTTCTTCTTTAAGACACAACTTCATTTTACTTGGTTATCTATTGGTTAATAATATTGCAATTCGATGCTAATATAATTATGGATAATTTGAATACATTATATTTATGCTTGAGAAAATAAGTCTTACAATGTTAAGTACATAGCAGTGTGTGTGTAAGCTACTATTATATGAACTATTTGTAGTTTTTAGGCGACTAGGTATGTTGCGTCTATGGGCCATGTGTGTCCTTAGTTGATAGCTCTGTAAGCGGCCAAGTGTGTCGCGTCTAGGGGCCAAGTGTGTCCTAAAGTTTAATGGTTAAGCGGCCAAGTGTGTCGTATCTATGGGCCATGTGTGTCCTAAAGTGTAATGGTTAAGCGGCCAAGTGTGTCGCATCTATGGGCCATGTGTGTCCTCAGTTGATAGCTCTGTAAGCGGCCAAGTGTGTCGCGTCTATGGGCCAAGTGTGTCCTAAATTTAAATGGTTAAGCGGCCAAGTGTGTCGCATCTATGGGCCATGTGTGTCCTCAGTTGATAGCTCTGGCCTGAATATATCTAAGTCTTGGTAGGCCGTGAACACATGGCGGCAAAGGGTAGCCCTGACCTGAATGTCAGCCTTTTGGCAGGCCGTGTCTACCTACAAGTGGCAAACGGTAGCCCTGAGTATCAGTGTCTTGGCAGGCCCTGTCCGCATGATGACTAATGGTAGCCCTGGCTGGAATATCAGCGCTTTGGCAGGTCGTGTCCACATAGTGGCAAACGGTAGCCCCGAGTATCAACATTAGCAATTACTAAAATTGACCACATTATATATAAAGTGTCTGAGAACCACAAAATGTGAAATAAAACGAATGAATTAAGTATCAGGAAAATTTAATAACTTCAGACCATGATGAGTTAATAAATTTATTGTCATTATTAAATTAAAACGCTTCAATTGTTGCAGAAACTTTGTCTATAGCAATAACTATTTTTTTTATTATGGTCAAATAAAGAAAGCAAAGTTTTTAATTATTACTTTGATATTATTATAATTTCAGAACAATGCAATAAAATAGATATCTATCGTTTTGTATGTGTGAATTTGTCACAAAATTAGTTTACGAAATCGTTCTTATCCAGGGATTGATAACGTTATTTTAAAATGTAACGTTGTTTCTTACTGTTTTACCGTTACTTTTAACATTAACGGTATTTTAATAAATAACGTTGATTTTGTATCGTTACTTTAAAATTCAATAAATAACGTTACTTTTTAGGTAAAAAAAAACGTTATTTTCATTCCGATACCAGCCCGCGAATGCGACGTTGCCAACTCAACGTGAAGTGAACGCGTAGTAGACTATGTAGTATACAGAAAATGTTCACTTGCACAGAGTTCTATGCGATTGATTTTCTTGTCTAGGTATCTCGTAATTTAACCTTTTTAATACCGATAATTTTTTTTCATAATAAAGTCGCAAACTCCAATAATAATAATTTATATCGAGGTAACGGTTAATTTACCGGTACACTGTTTGTTGGGTTATTTTTGCCGGTAAATTTACCGATACATTTTGACGTTACCTATTATATGTAACGGTAAAAATATTGGTAAATTATTCAATCCCTGTTCTTATCTCAAACAATTCCCATGTATAGATTCGAATATTTTCCTTTTGACTCTGATGTTTTATTTGGTTGTCATTTGTACGATGATATATGAACGGTTACTGTCGATTATGTTCTATTTATTTCAGAAACATGTGGCATCTAACAAGATGCCGATGCGCTATAGAGGACGCTAGGTGGCGGTAGCGCGGCGGCAGGCTGAAGGATGTGCTACGGAAGATTTTTGGGTGACTGAATGGTAGAAACGACTATTGCGTTATGGGCGGACAGTAGTATTGGTGGCACGACGGCAACGGGCTGCGACAGACGATGGGTTTCAGCTGCAATTATCTTCTGGTTGAAATGAGAAATATAACAGAATTTCTACGAATTGATTTATCAAATACTTATATTTAAATCTTATTTAGAACCTGTTAAAGTAGAAAGTTTTAACTAAATTAAACATTATAAGTAACACAGATACTATAAAAATATTAGGTAGGTACCTAACCTAAGTCATGCTGCGGATTATGAAGCAAGTACATAATAAATGCATCATAATTATTGTTGCAACACAAATTTAATCAATATGATTTACGTGTTTAGTTACTTACTGTAAGTGGTAATATTTATTTTCTCCTTTTTAATAAGACTCAAGATTGTATAGCCGTTGAACGTTGTTTATGAAGTGCACTTACTGTGTAGTAACAAAGCAAAGAGAGGAGGTTACATTTATATTCCCCATTAATAAGAATTATTGCAAATTGAATAAAATTTAACTTTGTATTAAAATCATTGATAAATTCAGTTGGGTATCAGGGGTTGTCTGTCAAAAATCTGCAATTTGTGATTGAGTTTGTTTACCCTGTCGTTGTTACCCAGCGTGCTGTTGGCTGCTATATTCTTTTTATTTTTGTATTCATTTAACATTATAATTCAATTCATAATTTAGTAGAAGGAACTAATAGGAAGTGTTAACTTTGTATCTACTTACATAAAAATAATTTATTTGCTTTATTGTGAGTTTCTAAGAATTGAAGATGTTTAAGAGTTAATATTTGTGATACAATATTACCTACAGGCTTTTATAAATGATCATGGAACATAGATTCATTTCTAGAATACTCCGCGAGGCTATTGAATTGAAATCAATCAATATCCTAATTTCAATTGAGGTGATGAAACTCTATATCTACACTACAAAGCACACTGTTTTTAAGTCCCACGGCAAAAAAGTTTTATGTTGATTTCATTTACTATTATATTTTTGATATTTATAATTCAATAATAATTCAATAATTTATGTCAAATTAATTAACTCTGATCACTGTTATAATTTCAATAGGTAATTTATTCAATATTTTCCCATATTAATTATGTAAACTAATCACGCAACTTTTTTTTGTAACCAATTTATAATAATTGTAATAATTTAAATATTTTCGCATCGCATGTATTTCTTACTATTATATTTTTGATATTTATAATTCAATAATAATCCAATAATTTATGTCAAATTAATTAACTCTGATCACTGTAATAATTTCAATAGGTAATAAATTCAATATTTTCCCATATTAATTAAGTAAACTAATCACGCAACTTTTTAGTACCAATTTATAATAATTGTAATAATTTAAATATTTTCGCATCGCATGTATTTCTGTTTGGTTCAAAACAATATGTCTAGCTGTTATTGTGTGCTATTGTTGACTGTCATCTGTTGTGTATGCCATATGAAGAATCCCAGCTTGGGACCTCATAAGTCACCAGTTATAGCCCCAAACACACTGCAGGATCTAATGATTCAACTAGTTTCTTTTGTAAATAAATAAATAATATATATATATATAAGACAGAGGTCAACAACCCTCTCAAGTTTTCTTTCGCCATTTCTTTCTTGAAGGGGCCTCCCAATTTTGTGAAATGGTGGTAGATTCAGTAGATTCTCTTTTTAGCATTTATCAATTCACAAAATTGAAATAAAACAATAAATTAAACCATTAAATTCTTTTTATAACATAAGACTTCTGAACGTTTTATAAATATCAAATTAATACAATATAATTTAACTAACTGTTTGTTATCCCAAATAAATAAAATAAAACACACAACCTGCCGAATGTGACGATATTTTGACCGTGCATGAGGACACGCACGACGTCAGGATGGACGAATGTGACGTTTTGTCGTTGGGTAGTAATAAATTCATTTTATTGTTATGATTTCAAATGAAATTGAAAGGATAATAGTATCTTCGTTTAATAGCCTGGCAACACCGCAGCTTGGCTCCACCGTTACCCGCCACATTTTCCCGCCAATTTGTAGTGGAATGGGTTGGTAAAGTGGTGGGGATAATCGGCGGGACGGTCAACGAAAGTCAGTTGTAGGCTCAGTCACTGTTCAACCGTCGAGAAAAGAAGTAGTTAAAGAAAACTGCTAACGTACTGTTGCTATAACCTAGTTAATAATAGTCATGATGTATTCCTGTGGAGAAAGTAAAAGTGGTTCACCGTTATTATTGTAGTTTCATTACACTTTTACTTTTACTTTTACTTTTTCTTTTACTTTTACTTTTACTTTTACTTTTACTTTTACTTTTACTTTTACTTTTACTTTTACTTTTACTTTTACTTTTACTTTTACTTTTACTTTTACTTTTACTTTTACTTTTACTTTTACTTTTACTTTTACTTTTACTTTTACTTTTACTTTTACTTTTACTTTTACTTTTACTTTTACTTTTACTTTTACTTTTACTTTTACTTTTACTTTTACTTTTACTTTTACTTTTACTTTTACTTTTACTTTTACTTTTACTTTTACTTTTACTTTTACTTTTACTTTTACTTTTACTTTTACTTTTACTTTTACTTTTACTTTTACTTTTACTTTTACTTTTACTTTTACTTTTACTTTTACTTTTACTTTTACTTTTACTTTTACTTTTACTTTTACTTTTACTTTTATATATTTTTTTTATTTATTTTTATTTTTATTTTTATTTTTATTTTTATTTTTATTTTTACTTTTATTTTTACTTTTACTTTTACTTTTACTTTTACTTTTACTGCAGTGTGTATGTAACGTACATAGTATAGTTATTAAACGTTGTTTGTATTATATCATGAATCTATAAAGTGACAAATAAACAACGATGAAAATAAAATCTGAATAACAATTTTGTTAGTATAGTAATAGTATAGCAATCTACATTCTACGGGTGACTTCATCATCGCACCGATAGGTTTGTCAGCACAAACCTATCGCTGCGATGATGAAAAGTTAGATGAATGCGCATAAGTACGAACAAAGTAGTTATAGTAATAGTCATTTATTTGCTATTCTTGTGATAGATACAAAAAGGTTGACTGGTAGAGAATGCTACTAGCATTAAGTCCGCCTCTTGTACCATTCTGTATTGTAAAGATAGTTAAAAAAAAGATCTTAAAATAGTACGATGACAAGACAAGATAAAGCTTATACTTTGATTTTGTCGACAGGGCCGGACCACAGCTTTACATAGAACGTTTTGATTGTTACCTTTTTTTTCTTAGGGAGAAAGTTGACAAAACAAAGCTTAGAAAACAATCCATACAGTTGTAAAACGGACTCACTGTGATTTGTGCACCGGGGCTAATCGGACACACTTTTTAGATGTAAGTAATTTTTTAAAGGATAAAATTTTCACCATACTAGCCTTTTGTCTAGGTACATATCTCGCTCAAACTTGTAGAGATTGCAGTGTGGCATATTACAGCACAGAAGCACAGCACAGCAGCACAGTTGGATGTAAATAAAGCATAATAATACCTAAATAAGAAAACTATTCTGTGAATATTATTGTCACTATACATAGGCGTCGACCTATATCGTCTATTTATAACGATAGCATGCATCGTAATCTGATCGCGTGACACCACGAAATGCTTAACAACTTCTTATCAATTAGACCATCGATCAAAAATCGATGCTATTATTTTAATTTTACATCATACTGCTCGGTAACTAGCATTTACTAATATAGTATGAGGCTGTGTAAGTTGACATGTGCAACACAGTGCATTGTTTAGATAGAACGTTCCATTTTCAGATCACTTTACAAGTCAAGCATGGTGAATGCTTTAATTGTAAAGTACACTTTTACAATTCAAGCATTTAAAACTCCTTAGTGAACCAATCTTTTTTCTTATTTATAAACTGACGAAACTTTTTACTGAAAAAAAAACAACAACGAAATTAGCGGTATTTCATTTCAGTTCAAGCTATGCAAAACTCCTTGGTCAAACAGTTTTTTTTTTCATAAAATGATATAAGATTCATTTTGAATGGAACAGCTGATTTTTTTTCGTGATTTCGGGGTTGGTCCAATAATGAAAGTTGTTCAGTTTATTTTCATTTTTATTTTTATTTTTATTTTTATTTTTATTTTTATTTTTATTTTTATTTTTTATTTTATTTTTATTTTTATTTTTACTCTTACTCTTACTCTTACTCTTACTCTTACTCTTACTCTTACTCTTACTCTTACTCTTACTCTTACTCTTACTCTTACTCTTACTCTTACTCTTACTCTTACTCTTACTCTTACTCTTACTCTTACTCTTACTCTTACTCTTACTCTTACTCTTACTCTTACTCTTACTCTTACTCTTACTCTTACTCTTACTCTTACTCTTACTCTTACTCTTACTCTTACTCTTACTCTTACTCTTACTCTTACTCTTACTCTTACTCTTACTCTTACTCTTACTCTTACTCTTACTCTTACTCTTACTCTTACTCTTACTCTTACTCTTACTCTTACTCTTACTCTTACTCTTACTCTTACTCTTACTCTTACTCTTACTCTTACTCTTACTCTTACTCTTACTCTTACTCTTACTCTTACTCTTACTCTTACTCTTACTCTTACTCTTACTCTTACTCTTACTCTTACTCTTACTCTTACTCTTACTCTTACTCTTACTCTTACTCTTACTCTTACTCTTACTCTTACTCTTACTCTTACTCTTACTCTTACTCTTACTCTTACTCTTACTCTTACTCTTACTCTTACTCTTACTCTTACTCTTACTCTTACTCTTACTCTTACTCTTACTCTTACTCTTACTCTTACTCTTACTCTTATTTATATTTTTATTTTTATTTTTATTTTTATTTTTATTTTTATTTTTATTTTTATTTTTATTTTTACTTTTACTTTTACTTTTACTTTTACTTTTACTTTTACTTTTACTTTTACTTTTACTTTTACTTTTACTTTTACTTTTACTTTTACTTTTACTTTTACTTTTACTTTTACTTTTACTTTTACTTTTACTTTTACTTTTACTTTTAATACATTTTTGGATCGGAAGAAAGTAGTTAAAAAAAAATTATGCTATTATACTTAGAAAACAACCAAAAATCGGTAACAAAATAAAAGAGGAAATCTTAAGAAACCACATCAAACCATTTCTTACTCAAAACATTTCTAAATTGTTCCGGTTTAGAGTTAAAAATGTCAAGCACAGATATGTCAACCATTCTATTAAAAGTAACAGCTGATCGGATAAAAAACGAGTTTTTTCTGTAGTTGGTAGCACAATACGGAACACTAAGGTTGTTGATATGCCTACTATTTCTGTTTGGAACTTTGAAATTTATTAGTGATAGAAGATGCGAGGAATCAATAAGAGATTGTGATAATTTTGCAAGTGTAACGACATCGGCAATTTTTCGTCGCTCAACGAGAGGTAAAATATGATGTTTTTTGCATCTCTCAAAATAGTCTTTCTCATAACCTTTACACTTAAATTGCAAGTATCTCAAAAACTTACGTTGAATAGTCTCCAACCTGTTTATATAGACCCCATACTGTGGGTTCCAAATCTGTGAGCAATACTCGAGATGGCTACGCACAAGTGAGCAAAACAATACTTTGGCGATTTTGGCACTGGAAAACTGAGAGCAGGATCTAATGATGAAACCGAGAGACCGATTGGCTTTTTTGGCTATATGATCGATGTGCTTTTCATATGTCAATTTAGTGTCATGAATGACACCAAGGTCTCGAATTTCATACACTTTCTCATACTTTTACTTTTACTTTTACTTTTACTTTTACTTTTACTTTTACTTTTACTTTTACTTTTACTTTTACTTTTACTTTTACTTTTACTTTTACTTTTACTTTTACTTTTACTTTTACTTTTACTTTTACTTTTACTTTTACTTTTACTTTTACTTTTACTTTTACTTTTACTTTTACTTTTACTTTTACTTTTACTTTTACTTTTACTTTTACTTTTACTTTTACTTTTACTTTTACTTTTACTTTTACTTTTACTTTTACTTTTACTTTTACTTTTACTTTTACTTTTACTTTTACTTTTACTTTTACTTTTACTTTTACTTTTACTTTTACTTTTACTTTTACTTTTACTTTTATTTTTATTTTTATTTTTATTTTTATTTTTATTTTTATTTTTATTTTTATTTTTACTTTTACTTTTACTTTTACTTTTACTTTTACTTTTACTTTTACTTTTACTTTTACTTTTACTTTTACTTTTACTTTTACTTTTACTTTTACTTTTACTTTTACTTTTACTTTTACTTTTATTTTTATTTTTATTTACTTTTACTGCAGTGTGTATGCAACGGACATATTATAGTTATTAAACGTTGTTTGTATTATATCATGAATCTATAAAGTGACAAATAAACAAAGATGAAAATAAAATCTGAATAGGTAACAATTTTGTTAGTATAGTAATAGTATAGCAATCTACATTCCACGGGTGACTTCATCATCGCACCGATAGGTTTGTCAGCACAAACCTATCGGTGCGATGATGATGATGATGAAAAGTTAGATGAATGCGCATAAGTACGAACAAAGTAGTTATAGTAATAGTCATTTATTTGCTATTCTTGTGGTAGATACAAAAAGGTTGACTGGTAGAGAATGCTACTAGCATTAAGTCCGCCTCTTGTACCATTCTGTATTGTACTACAAAGATAGTTAAAAAAAAGATCTTAAAATAGTACGATGACAAGACAAGATAAAGCTTATACTTTGATTTTGTCGACAGGGCCTGACCACAGCTTTACATAGAACGTTTTGATTGTTACCTTTTTTTTCTTAGGGAGAAAGTTGACAAAACAAAGCTTAGAAAACAATCCATACAGTTGTAAAACGGACTCACTGTGATTTGTGCACCGGGGCTAATCGGACACACTTTTTAGATGTAAGTAATTTTTTAAAGGATAAAATTTTCACCATACTAGCCTTTTGTCTAGGTACATATCTCGCTCAAACTTGTAGAGATTGCAGTGTGGCATATTACAGCACAGAAGCACAGCACAGCAGCACAGTTGGATGTAAATAAGGCATAAAATACCTAAATAAGAAATTTATTCTGTGAATATTATTGTCACTATACATAGGCGTCGACCTATATCGTCTATTTATAACGATAGCATGCATCGTAATCTGATCGCGTGACACCACGGAATGCTTAACAACTTCTTATCAATTAGACCATCGATCAAAAATCGATGCTATTATTTTAATTTTACATCATACTGCTCGGTAACTAGCATTTACTAATATAGTATGAGGCTGTGTAAGTTGACATGTGCAACACAGTGCATTGTTTAGATAGAACGTTCCATTTTCAGATCACTTTACAAGTCAAGCATGGTGAATGCTTTAATTGTAAAGTACACTTTTACAATTCAAGCATTTAAAACTCCTTAGTGAACCAATCTTTTTTCTTATTTATAAACTGACGAAACTTTTTACTGAAAAAAAAACAACAACGAAATTAGCGGTATTTCATTTCAGTTCAAGCTATGCAAAACTCCTTGGTCAAACAATTTTTTTTTCATAAAATGATATAAGATTCATTTTGAATGGAACAGCTGATTTTTTTTCTTGATTTCGGGGTTGGTCCAATAATGAAAGTTGTTCAGTTTATTTTCATTTTTACTTTTACTTTTACTTTTATTTTTATTTTTATTTTTATTTTTATTTTTATTTTTATTTTTATTTTTATTTTTATTTTTTATTTTATTTTTATTTTTATTTTTATTTTTACTCTTACTCTTACTCTTACTCTTACTCTTACTCTTACTCTTACTCTTACTCTTACTCTTACTCTTACTCTTACTCTTACTCTTACTCATACTCTTACTCTTACTCTTACTCTTACTCTTACTCTTACTCTTACTCTTACTCTTACTCTTACTCTTACTCTTACTCTTACTCTTACTCTTACTCTTACTCTTACTCTTACTCTTACTCTTACTCTTACTCTTACTCTTACTCTTACTCTTACTCTTACTCTTACTCTTACTCTTACTCTTACTCTTACTCTTACTCTTACTCTTACTCTTACTCTTACTCTTACTCTTACTCTTACTCTTACTTTTACTCTTACTCTTACTCTTACTCTTACTCTTACTCTTACTCTTACTCTTACTCTTACTCTTACTCTTACTCTTACTCTTACTCTTACTCTTACTCTTACTCTTACTCTTACTCTTACTCTTACTCTTACTCTTACTCTTACTCTTACTCTTACTCTTACTCTTACTCTTACTCTTACTCTTACTCTTACTCTTACTCTTACTCTTACTCTTACTCTTACTCTTACTCTTACTCTTACTCTTACTCTTACTCTTACTCTTACTCTTACTCTTACTCTTACTCTTACTCTTACTCTTACTCTTACTCTTACTCTTACTCTTACTCTTATTTATATTTATATTTATATTTATATTTTTATTTTTATTTTTATTTTTATTTTTATTTTTATTTTTATTTTTATTTTTACTTTTACTTTTACTTTTACTTTTACTTTTACTTTTACTTTTACTTTTACTTTTACTTTTACTTTTACTTTTACTTTTACTTTTACTTTTACTTTTACTTTTACTTTTACTTTTACTTTTACTTTTACTTTTACTTTTACTTTTACTTTTACTTTTACTTTTACTTTTACTTTTACTTTTACTTTTACTTTTACTTTTACTTTTACTTTTACTTTTACTTTTACTTTTACTTTTACTTTTAATACATTTTTGGATCGGAAGAAAGTAGTTAAAAAAAAATTATGCTATTATACTTAGAAAACAACCAAAAATCGGTAACAAAATAAAAGAGGAAATCTTAAGAAACCACATCAAACCATTTCTTACTCAAAACATTTCTAAATTGTTCCGGTTTAGAGTTAAAAATGTCAAGCACAGATATGTCAACCATTCTATTAAAAGTAACAGCTGATCGGATAAAAAACGAGTTTTTTCTGTAGTTGGTAGCACAATACGGAACACTAAGGTTGTTGATATGCCTACTATTTCTGTTTGGAACTTTGAAATTTATTAGTGATAGAAGATGCGAGGAATCAATAAGAGATTGTGATAATTTTGCAAGTGTAACGACATCGGCAATTTTTCGTCGCTCAACGAGAGGTAAAATATGATGTTTTTTGCATCTCTCAAAATAGTCTTTCTCATAACCTTTACACTTAAATTGCAAGTATCTCAAAAACTTACGTTGAATAGTCTCCAACCTGTTTATATAGACCCCATACTGTGGGTTCCAAATCTGTGAGCAATACTCGAGATGGCTACGCACAAGTGAGCAAAACAATACTTTGGCGATTTTGGCACTGGAAAACTGAGAGCAGGATCTAATGATGAAACCGAGAGACCGATTGGCTTTTTTGGCTATATGATCGATGTGCTTTTCATAATTATGTCAATTTAGTGTCATGAATGACACCAAGGTCTCGAATTTCATACACTTTCTCATACTTTTACTTTTACTTTTACTTTTACTTTTACTTTTACTTTTACTTTTACTTTTACTTTTACTTTTACTTTTACTTTTACTTTTACTTTTACTTTTACTTTTACTTTTACTTTTACTTTTACTTTTACTTTTACTTTTACTTTTACTTTTACTTTTACTTTTACTTTTACTTTTACTTTTACTTTTACTTTTACTTTTACTTTTACTTTTACTTTTACTTTTACTTTTACTTTTACTTTTACTTTTACTTTTACTTTTACTTTTACTTTTACTTTTACTTTTACTTTTACTTTTACTTTTACTTTTACTTTTACTTTTACTTTTACTTTTACTTTTACTTTTACTTTTACTTTTACTTTTACTTTTACTTTTACTTTTACTTTTACTTTTACTTTTACTTTTACTTTTACTTTTACTTTTACTTTTACTTTTACTTTTACTTTTACTTTTACTTTTACTTTTACTTTTACTTTTACTTTTACTTTTACTTTTACTTTTACTTTTACTTTTACTTTTACTTTTACTTTTACTTTTACTTTTACTTTTACTTTTACTTTTACTTTTACTTTTACTTTTACTTTTACTTTTACTTTTACTTTTACTTTTAATACATTTTTGGATCGGAAGAAAGTAGTTAAAAAAAAATTATGCTATTATACTTAGAAAACAACCAAAAATCGGTAACAAAATAAAAGAGGAAATCTTAAGAAACCACATCAAACCATTTCTTACTCAAAACATTTCTAAATTGTTCCGGTTTAGAGTTAAAAATGTCAAGCACAGATATGTCAACCATTCTATTAAAAGTAACAGCTGATCGGATAAAAAACGAGTTTTTTCTGTAGTTGGTAGCACAATACGGAACACTAAGGTTGTTGATATGCCTACTATTTCTGTTTGGAACTTTGAAATTTATTAGTGATAGAAGATGCGAGGAATCAATAAGAGATTGTGATAATTTTGCAAGTGTAACGACATCGGCAATTTTTCGTCGCTCAACGAGAGGTAAAATATGATGTTTTTTGCATCTCTCAAAATAGTCTTTCTCATAACCTTTACACTTAAATTGCAAGTATCTCAAAAACTTACGTTGAATAGTCTCCAACCTGTTTATATAGACCCCATACTGTGGGTTCCAAATCTGTGAGCAATACTCGAGATGGCTACGCACAAGTGAGCAAAACAATACTTTGGCGATTTTGGCACTGGAAAACTGAGAGCAGGATCTAATGATGAAACCGAGAGACCGATTGGCTTTTTTGGCTATATGATCGATGTGCTTTTCATATGTCAATTTAGTGTCATGAATGACACCAAGGTCTCGAATTTCATACACTTTCTCATACTTTTACTTTTACTTTTACTTTTACTTTTACTTTTACTTTTACTTTTACTTTTACTTTTACTTTTACTTTTACTTTTACTTTTACTTTTACTTTTACTTTTACTTTTACTTTTACTTTTACTTTTACTTTTACTTTTACTTTTACTTTTACTTTTACTTTTACTTTTACTTTTACTTTTACTTTTACTTTTACTTTTACTTTTACTTTTACTTTTACTTTTACTTTTACTTTTACTTTTACTTTTACTTTTACTTTTACTTTTACTTTTACTTTTACTTTTACTTTTACTTTTACTTTTACTTTTACTTTTACTTTTACTTTTACTTTTACTTTTACTTTTACTTTTACTTTTACTTTTACTTTTACTTTTACTTTTACTTTTACTTTTACTTTTACTTTTACTTTTACTTTTACTTTTACTTTTACTTTTACTTTTACTTTTACTTTTACTTTTACTTTTACTTTTACTTTTACTTTTACTTTTACTTTTACTTTTACTTTTACTTTTACTTTTACTTTTACTTTTACTTTTACTTTTACTTTTACTTTTACTTTTACTTTTACTTTTACTTTTACTTTTACTTTTACTTTTACTTTTACTTTTACTTTTACTTTTACTTTTACTTTTACTTTTACTTTTACTTTTACTTTTACTTTTACTTTTACTTTTACTTTTACTTTTACTTTTACTTTTACTTTTACTTTTACTTTTACTTTTACTTTTACTTTTACTTTAACTTTTACTTTTACTTTTATATATTTTTTTTATTTATTTTTATTTTTATTTTTACTTTTATTTTTACTTTTACTTTTACTTTTACTTTTACTTTTACTTTTACTTTTACTTTTACTGCAGTGTGTATGCAACGTACATAGTATAGTTATTAAACGTTGTTTGTATTATATCATGAATCTATAAAGTGACAAATAAACAACGATGAAAATAAAATCTGAATAACAATTTTGTTAGTATAGTAATAGTATAGCAATCTACATTCCACGGGTGACTTCATCATCGCACCGATAGGTTTGTCAGCACAAACCTATCGGTGCGATGATGATGATGATGAAAAGTTAGATGAATGCGCATAAGTACGAACAAAGTAGTTATAGTAATAGTCATTTATTTGCTATTCTTGTGGTAGATACAAAAAGGTTGACTGGTAGAGAATGCTACTAGCATTAAGTCCGCCTCTTGTACCATTCTGTATTGTAAAGATAGTTAAAAAAAAGATCTTAAAATAGTACGATGACAAGACAAGATAAAGCTTATACTTTGATTTTGTCGACAGGGCCGGACCACAGCTTTACATAGAACGTTTTGATTGTTACCTTTTTTTTCTTAGGGAGAAAGTTGACAAAACAAAGCTTAGAAAACAATCCATACAGTTGTAAAACGGACTCATTGTGATTTGTGCACCGGGGCTAATCGGACACACTTTTTAGATGTAAGTAATTTTTTAAAGGATAAAATTTTCACCATACTAGCCTTTTGTCTAGGTACATATCTCGCTCAAACTTGTAGAGATTGCAGTGTGGCATATTACAGCACAGAAGCACAGCACAGCAGCACAGTTGGATGTAAATAAGGCATAATAATACCTAAATAAGAAAACTATTCTGTGAATATTATTGTCACTATACATAGGCGTCGACCTATATCGTCTATTTATAACGATAGCATGCATCGTAATCTGATCGCGTGACACCACGGAATGCTTAACAACTTCTTATCAATTAGACCATCGATCAAAAATCGATGCTATTATTTTAATTTTACATCATACTGCTCGGTAACTAGCATTTACTAATATAGTATGAGGCTGTGTAAGTTGACATGTGCAACACAGTGCATTGTTTAGATAGAACGTTCCATTTTCAGATCACTTTACAAGTCAAGCATGGTGAATGCTTTAATTGTAAAGTACACTTTTACAATTCAAGCATTTAAAACTCCTTAGTGAACCAATCTTTTTTCTTATTTATAAACTGACGAAACTTTTTACTGAAAAAAAAACAACAACGAAATTAGCGGTATTTCATTTCAGTTCAAGCTATGCAAAACTCCTTGGTCAAACAATTTTTTTTTTTAAAATGATATAAGATTCATTTTGAATGGAACAGCTGATTTTTTTTCGTGATTTCGGGGTTGGTCCAATAATGAAAGTTGTTCAGTTTATTTTCATTTTTATTTATATTTTTATTTATATTTTTATTTATATTTATATTTATATTTATATTTATATTTATATTTATATTTATATTTATATTTATATTTATATTTATATTTATATTTATATTTATATTTATATTTATATTTATATTTATATTTATATTTATATTTATATTTATATTTATATTTATATTTATATTTATATTTATATTTATATTTATATTTATATGTATATTTATATTTATATTTATATTTATATTTATATTTATATTTATATTTATATTTATATTTATATTTATATTTATATTTATATTTATATTTATATTTATATTTATATTTATATTTATATTTATATTTATATTTATATTTATATTTATATTTATATTTATATTTATATTTATATTTATATTTATATTTATATTTATATTTATATTTATATTTATATTTATATTTATATTTATATTTATATTTATATTTATATTTATATTTATATTTATATTTATATTTATATTTATATTTATATTTATATTTATATTTATATTTATATTTATATTTATATTTATATTTATATTTATATTTATATTTATATTTATTTTTATATTTATATTTATATTTATATTTATATTTACATTTATATTTATATTTATATTTATATTTATATTTATATTTATATTTATATTTATATTTATATTTATATTTATATTTATATTTATATTTATATTTATATTTATATTTATATTTATATTTATATTTATATTTATATTTATATTTATATTTATATTTATATTTATATTTATATTTATATTTATATTTATATTTATATTTTTATTTATATTTATATTTATATTTATATTTATATTTTTATTTATATTTATATTTATATTTATATTTATATTTATATTTATATTTATATTTATATTTATATTTATATTTTTATTTATATTTATATTTATATTTTTATTTTTATTTTTATTTTTATTTTTATTTTTATTTTTATTTTTATTTTTATTTTTATTTTTATTTTTATTTTTATTTTTATTTTTATTTTTATTTTTATTTTTATTTTTATTTTTATTTTTATTTTTATTTTTATTTTTATTTTTATTTTTATTTTTATTTTTATTTTTATTTTTATTTTTATTTTTATTTATATTTATATTTATATTTATATTTATATTTATATTTATATTTATATTTATATTTATATTTATATTTATATTTATATTTATATTTATATTTTTATTTTTATTTTTATTTTTATTTTTATTTTTATTTTTATTTTTATTTTTATTTTTATTTTTATTTTTATTTTTATTTTTATTTTTATTTTTATTTTTATTTTTATTATTAATTTTAATTTTAATTTTAATTTTAATTTTAATTTTAATTTTAATTTTAATTTTAATTTTAATTTTAATTTTAATTTTAATTTTTAATTTTAATTTTAACTTTAACTTTAACTTTAACTTTAACTTTAACTTTAACTTTAACTTTAACTTTAACTTTAACTTTAACTTTAACTTTAACTTTAACTTTAACTTTAACTTTAACTTTAACTTTAACTTTAACTTTAACTTTAACTTTAACTTTAACTTTAACTTTAACTTTAACTTTAACTTTAACTTTAACTTTAACTTTATCTTTAACTTTAACTTTAACTTTAACTTTAACTTTTACTTTTACTTTTACTTTTACTTTTACTTTTACTTTTACTTTTACTTTTACTTTTACTTTTACTTTTACTTTTACTTTTACTTTTACTTTTACTTTTACTTTTACTTTTACTTTTACTTTTACTTTTACTTTTACTTTTACTTTTACTTTTACTTTTACTTTTACTTTTACTTTTACTTTTACTTTTACTTTTACTTTTACTTTTACTTTTACTTTTACTTTTACTTTTACTTTTACTTTTACTTTTACTTTTACTTTTACTTTTACTTTTACTTTTACTTTTACTTTTACTTTTACTTTTACTTTTACTTTTGGTGAATGCTTTAATTGTAAAGTACACTTTTACAATTCAAGCATTTAAAACTCCTTAGTGAACCAATCTTTTTTCTTATTTATAAACTGACGAAACTTTTTACTGAAAAAAAAACAACAACGAAATTAGCGGTATTTCATTTCAGTTCAAGCTATGCAAAACTCCTTGGTCAAACAAATTTTTTTTTTCATAAAATGATATAAGATTCATTTTGAATGGAACAGCTGATTTTTTTTCGTGATTTCGGGGTTGGTCCAATAATGAAAGTTGTTCAGTTTATTTTCATTTTTATTTTTATTTTTATTTTTATTTTTATTTTTATTTTTATTTTTATTTTTATTTTTATTTTTATTTTTATTTTTATTTTTATTTTTATTTTTATTTTTATTACTTTTACTTTTACTTTTACTTTTACTTTTACTTTTACTTTTACTTTTACTTTTACTTTTACTTTTACTTTTACTTTTACTTTTACTTTTACTTTTACTTTTACTTTTACTTTTACTTTTACTTTTACTTTTACTTTTACTTTTACTTTTACTTTTACTTTTACTTTTACTTTTACTTTTACTTTTACTTTTACTTTTACTTTTACTTTTACTTTTACTTTTACTTTTACTTTTACTTTTACTTTTACTTTTACTTTTACTTTTACTTTTACTTTTACTTTTACTTTTACTTTTACTTTTACTTTTACTTTTACTTTTACTTTTACTTTTACTTTTACTTTTACTTTTACTTTTACTTTTACTTTTACTTTTACTTTTACTTTTACTTTTACTTTTACTTTTACTTTTACTTTTACTTTTACTTTTACTTTTACTTTTACTTTTACTTTTACTTTTACTTTTACTTTTACTTTTACTTTTACTTTTACTTTTACTTTTACTTTTACTTTTACTTTTACTTTTACTTTTACTTTTACTTTTACTTTTACTTTTGGTGAATGCTTTAATTGTAAAGTACACTTTTACAATTCAAGCATTTAAAACTCCTTAGTGAACCAATCTTTTTTCTTATTTATAAACTGACGAAACTTTTTACTGAAAAAAAAACAACAACGAAATTAGCGGTATTTCATTTCAGTTCAAGCTATGCAAAACTCCTTGGTCAAACAAATTTTTTTTTTCATAAAATGATATAAGATTCATTTTGAATGGAACAGCTGATTTTTTTTCGTGATTTCGGGGTTGGTCCAATAATGAAAGTTGTTCAGTTTATTTTCATTTTTATTTTTATTTTTATTTTTATTTTTATTTTTATTTTTATTTTTATTTTTATTTTTATTTTTATTTTTATTTTTATTTTTATTTTTATTTTTATTACTTTTACTTTTACTTTTACTTTTACTTTTACTTTTACTTTTACTTTTACTTTTACTTTTACTTTTACTTTTACTTTTACTTTTACTTTTACTTTTACTTTTACTTTTACTTTTACTTTTACTTTTACTTTTACTTTTACTTTTACTTTTACTTTTACTTTTACTTTTACTTTTACTTTTACTTTTACTTTTACTTTTACTTTTACTTTTACTTTTACTTTTACTTTTACTTTTACTTTTACTTTTACTTTTACTTTTACTTTTACTTTTACTTTTACTTTTACTTTTACTTTTACTTTTACTTTTACTTTTACTTTTACTTTTACTTTTACTTTTACTTTTACTTTTACTTTTACTTTTACTTTTACTTTTACTTTTACTTTTACTTTTACTTTTACTTTTACTTTTACTTTTACTTTTACTTTTACTTTTACTTTTACTTTTACTTTTACTTTTACTTTTACTTTTACTTTTACTTTTACTTTTACTTTTACTTTTACTTTTACTTTTACTTTTACTTTTACTTTTACTTTTACTTTTACTTTTACTTTTACTTTTACTTTTACTTTTACTTTTACTTTTACTTTTACTTTTGGTGAATGCTTTAATTGTAAAGTACACTTTTACAATTCAAGCATTTAAAACTCCTTAGTGAACCAATCTTTTTTCTTATTTATAAACTGACGAAACTTTTTACTGAAAAAAAAACAACAACGAAATTAGCGGTATTTCATTTCAGTTCAAGCTATGCAAAACTCCTTGGTCAAACAAATTTTTTTTTTCATAAAATGATATAAGATTAATTTTGAATGGAACAGCTGATTTTTTTTCGTGATTTCGGGGTTGGTCCAATAATGAAAGTTGTTCAGTTTATTTTCATTTTTATTTTTATTTTTATTTTTATTTTTATTTTTATTTTTATTTTTATTTTTATTTTTATTTTTATTTTTATTTTTATTTTTATTTTTATTTTTATTTTTATTTTTATTTTTATTTTTATTTTTATTTTTATTTTTATTTTTATTTTTATTTTTATTTTTATTTCTTTTACTTTTACTTTTACTTTTACTTTTACTTTTACTTTTACTTTTACTTTTACTTTTACTTTTACTTTTACTTTTACTTTTACTTTTACTTTTACTTTTACTTTTACTTTTACTTTTACTTTTACTTTTACTTTTACTTTTACTTTTACTTTTACTTTTACTTTTACTTTTACTTTTACTTTTACTTTTACTTTTACTTTTACTTTTACTTTTACTTTTACTTTTACTTTTACTTTTACTTTTACTTTTACTTTTACTTTTACTTTTACTTTTACTTTTACTTTTACTTTTACTTTTACTTTTACTTTTACTTTTACTTTTACTTTTACTTTTACTTTTACTTTTACTTTTACTTTTACTTTTACTTTTACTTTTACTTTTACTTTTACTTTTACTTTTACTTTTACTTTTACTTTTACTTTTACTTTTACTTTTACTTTTACTTTTACTTTTACTTTTACTTTTACTTTTACTTTTACTTTTACTTTTACTTTTACTTTTACTTTTACTTTTACTTTTACTTTTACTTTTACTTTTACTTTTACTTTTACTTTTACTTTTACTTTTACTTTTACTTTTACTTTTACTTTTACTTTTACTTTTACTTTTACTTTTACTTTTACTTTTACTTTTACTTTTACTTTTACTTTTACTTTTACTTTTACTTTTACTTTTACTTTTGGTGAATGCTTTAATTGTAAAGTACACTTTTACAATTCAAGCATTTAAAACTCCTTAGTGAACCAATCTTTTTTCTTATTTATAAACTGACGAAACTTTTTACTGAAAAAAAAACAACAACGAAATTAGCGGTATTTCATTTCAGTTCAAGCTATGCAAAACTCCTTGGTCAAACAAATTTTTTTTTTCATAAAATGATATAAGATTCATTTTGAATGGAACAGCTGATTTTTTTTCGTGATTTCGGGGTTGGTCCAATAATGAAAGTTGTTCAGTTTATTTTCATTTTTATTTTTATTTTTATTTTTATTTTTATTTTTATTTTTATTTTTATTTTTATTTTTATTTTTATTTTTATTTTTATTTTTACTTTTACTTTTACTTTTACTTTTACTTTTACTTTTACTTTTACTTTTACTTTTACTTTTACTTTTACTTTTACTTTTACTTTTACTTTTACTTTTACTTTTACTTTTACTTTTACTTTTACTTTTACTTTTACTTTTACTTTTACTTTTACTTTTACTTTTACTTTTACTTTTACTTTTACTTTTAATACATTTTTGGATCGGAAGAAAGTAGTTAAAAAAAAATTATGCTATTATACTTAGAAAACAACCAAAAATCGGTAACAAAATAAAAGAGGAAATCTTAAGAAACCACATCAAACCATTTCTTACTCAAAACATTTCTAAATTGTTCCGGTTTAGAGTTAAAAATGTCAAGCACAGATATGTCAACCATTCTATTAAAAGTAACAGCTGATCGGATAAAAAACGAGTTTTTTCTGTAGTTGGTAGCACAATACGGAACACTAAGGTTGTTGATATGCCTACTATTTCTGTTTGGAACTTTGAAATTTATTAGTGATAGAAGATGCGAGGAATCAATAAGAGATTGTGATAATTTTGCAAGTGTAACGACATCGGCAATTTTTCGTCGCTCAACGAGAGGTAAAATATGATGTTTTTTGCATCTCTCAAAATAGTCTTTCTCATAACCTTTACACTTAAATTGCAAGTATCTCAAAAACTTACGTTGAATAGTCTCCAACCTGTTTATATAGACCCCATACTGTGGGTTTGGGTTCCAAATCTGTGAGCAATACTCGAGATGGCTACGCACAAGTGAGCAAAACAATACTTTGGCGATTTTGGCACTGGAAAACTGAGAGCAGGATCTAATGATGAAACCGAGAGACCGATTGGCTTTTTTGGCTATATGATCGATGTGCTTTTCATATGTCAATTTAGTGTCATGAATGACACCAAGGTCTCGAATTTCATACACTTTCTCATACTTTTACTTTTACTTTTACTTTTACTTTTACTTTTACTTTTACTTTTACTTTTACTTTTACTTTTACTTTTACTTTTACTTTTACTTTTACTTTTACTTTTACTTTTACTTTTACTTTTACTTTTACTTTTACTTTTACTTTTACTTTTACTTTTACTTTTACTTTTACTTTTACTTTTACTTTTACTTTTACTTTTACTTTTACTTTTACTTTTACTTTTACTTTTACTTTTACTTTTGGTGAATGCTTTAATTGTAAAGTACACTTTTACAATTCAAGCATTTAAAACTCCTTAGTGAACCAATCTTTTTTCTTATTTATAAACTGACGAAACTTTTTACTGAAAAAAAAACAACAACGAAATTAGCGGTATTTCATTTCAGTTCAAGCTATGCAAAACTCCTTGGTCAAACAAATTTTTTTTTTCATAAAATGATATAAGATTCATTTTGAATGGAACAGCTGATTTTTTTTCGTGATTTCGGGGTTGGTCCAATAATGAAAGTTGTTCAGTTTATTTTCATTTTTATTTTTATTTTTATTTTTATTTTTATTTTTATTTTTATTTTTATTTTTATTTTTATTTTTATTTTTATTTTTATTTTTATTTTTATTTTTATTTTTATTTTTATTACTTTTACTTTTACTTTTACTTTTACTTTTACTTTTACTTTTACTTTTACTTTTACTTTTACTTTTACTTTTACTTTTACTTTTACTTTTACTTTTACTTTTACTTTTACTTTTACTTTTACTTTTACTTTTACTTTTACTTTTACTTTTACTTTTACTTTTACTTTTACTTTTACTTTTACTTTTACTTTTACTTTTACTTTTACTTTTACTTTTACTTTTACTTTTACTTTTACTTTTACTTTTACTTTTACTTTTACTTTTACTTTTACTTTTACTTTTACTTTTACTTTTACTTTTACTTTTACTTTTACTTTTACTTTTACTTTTACTTTTACTTTTACTTTTACTTTTACTTTTACTTTTACTTTTACTTTTACTTTTACTTTTACTTTTACTTTTACTTTTACTTTTACTTTTACTTTTACTTTTACTTTTACTTTTACTTTTACTTTTACTTTTACTTTTACTTTTACTTTTACTTTTACTTTTACTTTTACTTTTACTTTTACTTTTACTTTTACTTTTACTTTTACTTTTACTTTTGGTGAATGCTTTAATTGTAAAGTACACTTTTACAATTCAAGCATTTAAAACTCCTTAGTGAACCAATCTTTTTTCTTATTTATAAACTGACGAAACTTTTTACTGAAAAAAAAACAACAACGAAATTAGCGGTATTTCATTTCAGTTCAAGCTATGCAAAACTCCTTGGTCAAACAAATTTTTTTTTTCATAAAATGATATAAGATTCATTTTGAATGGAACAGCTGATTTTTTTTCGTGATTTCGGGGTTGGTCCAATAATGAAAGTTGTTCAGTTTATTTTCATTTTTATTTTTATTTTTATTTTTATTTTTATTTTTATTTTTATTTTTATTTTTATTTTTATTTTTATTTTTATTTTTATTTTTATTTTTATTTTTATTTTTATTTTTATTTTTATTTTTATTTTTATTTCTTTTACTTTTACTTTTACTTTTACTTTTACTTTTACTTTTACTTTTACTTTTACTTTTACTTTTACTTTTACTTTTACTTTTACTTTTACTTTTACTTTTACTTTTACTTTTACTTTTACTTTTACTTTTACTTTTACTTTTACTTTTACTTTTACTTTTACTTTTACTTTTACTTTTACTTTTACTTTTACTTTTACTTTTACTTTTACTTTTACTTTTACTTTTACTTTTACTTTTACTTTTACTTTTACTTTTACTTTTACTTTTACTTTTACTTTTACTTTTACTTTTACTTTTACTTTTACTTTTACTTTTACTTTTACTTTTACTTTTACTTTTGGTGAATGCTTTAATTGTAAAGTACACTTTTACAATTCAAGCATTTAAAACTCCTTAGTGAACCAATCTTTTTTCTTATTTATAAACTGACGAAACTTTTTACTGAAAAAAAAACAACAACGAAATTAGCGGTATTTCATTTCAGTTCAAGCTATGCAAAACTCCTTGGTCAAACAAATTTTTTTTTTCATAAAATGATATAAGATTCATTTTGAATGGAACAGCTGATTTTTTTTCGTGATTTCGGGGTTGGTCCAATAATGAAAGTTGTTCAGTTTATTTTCATTTTTATTTTTATTTTTATTTTTATTTTTATTTTTATTTTTATTTTTATTTTTATTTTTATTTTTATTTTTATTTTTATTTTTATTTTTATTTTTATTTTTATTTTTATTTTTATTTTTATTTTTATTTTTATTTTTATTTTTATTACTTTTACTTTTACTTTTACTTTTACTTTTACTTTTACTTTTACTTTTACTTTTACTTTTACTTTTACTTTTACTTTTACTTTTACTTTTACTTTTACTTTTACTTTTACTTTTACTTTTACTTTTACTTTTACTTTTACTTTTACTTTTACTTTTACTTTTACTTTTACTTTTACTTTTACTTTTACTTTTACTTTTACTTTTACTTTTACTTTTACTTTTACTTTTACTTTTACTTTTACTTTTACTTTTACTTTTACTTTTACTTTTACTTTTACTTTTACTTTTACTTTTACTTTTACTTTTACTTTTACTTTTACTTTTACTTTTACTTTTACTTTTACTTTTACTTTTACTTTTACTTTTACTTTTACTTTTACTTTTACTTTTACTTTTACTTTTACTTTTACTTTTACTTTTACTTTTACTTTTACTTTTACTTTTACTTTTACTTTTACTTTTACTTTTACTTTTACTTTTACTTTTGGTGAATGCTTTAATTGTAAAGTACACTTTTACAATTCAAGCATTTAAAACTCCTTAGTGAACCAATCTTTTTTCTTATTTATAAACTGACGAAACTTTTTACTGAAAAAAAAACAACAACGAAATTAGCGGTATTTCATTTCAGTTCAAGCTATGCAAAACTCCTTGGTCAAACAAATTTTTTTTTTCATAAAATGATATAAGATTCATTTTGAATGGAACAGCTGATTTTTTTTCGTGATTTCGGGGTTGGTCCAATAATGAAAGTTGTTCAGTTTATTTTCATTTTTATTTTTATTTTTATTTTTATTTTTATTTTTATTTTTATTTTTATTTTTATTTTTATTTTTATTTTTATTTTTATTTTTATTTTTATTTTTATTTTTATTTTTATTTTTATTTTTATTTTTATTTTTATTTTTATTTTTATTTTTATTTTTATTTTTATTTTTATTTTTATTTTTATTTTTATTACTTTTACTTTTACTTTTACTTTTACTTTTACTTTTACTTTTACTTTTACTTTTACTTTTACTTTTACTTTTACTTTTACTTTTACTTTTACTTTTACTTTTACTTTTACTTTTACTTTTACTTTTACTTTTACTTTTACTTTTACTTTTACTTTTACTTTTACTTTTACTTTTACTTTTACTTTTACTTTTACTTTTACTTTTACTTTTACTTTTACTTTTACTTTTACTTTTACTTTTACTTTTACTTTTACTTTTACTTTTACTTTTACTTTTACTTTTACTTTTACTTTTACTTTTACTTTTACTTTTACTTTTACTTTTACTTTTACTTTTACTTTTACTTTTACTTTTACTTTTACTTTTACTTTTACTTTTACTTTTACTTTTACTTTTACTTTTACTTTTACTTTTACTTTTACTTTTACTTTTACTTTTACTTTTACTTTTACTTTTACTTTTACTTTTACTTTTACTTTTACTTTTACTTTTACTTTTACTTTTACTTTTACTTTTACTTTTACTTTTACTTTTACTTTTACTTTTACTTTTACTTTTACTTTTACTTTTACTTTTACTTTTACTTTTACTTTTGGTGAATGCTTTAATTGTAAAGTACACTTTTACAATTCAAGCATTTAAAACTCCTTAGTGAACCAATCTTTTTTCTTATTTATAAACTGACGAAACTTTTTACTGAAAAAAAAACAACAACGAAATTAGCGGTATTTCATTTCAGTTCAAGCTATGCAAAACTCCTTGGTCAAACAAATTTTTTTTTTCATAAAATGATATAAGATTCATTTTGAATGGAACAGCTGATTTTTTTTCGTGATTTCGGGGTTGGTCCAATAATGAAAGTTGTTCAGTTTATTTTCATTTTTATTTTTATTTTTATTTTTATTTTTATTTTTATTTTTATTTTTATTTTTATTTTTATTTTTATTTTTATTTTTATTTTTATTTTTATTTTTATTTTTATTTTTATTTTTATTTTTATTTTTATTTTTATTTTTATTTTTATTTTTATTTTTATTTTTATTTTTATTTCTTTTACTTTTACTTTTACTTTTACTTTTACTTTTACTTTTACTTTTACTTTTACTTTTACTTTTACTTTTACTTTTACTTTTACTTTTACTTTTACTTTTACTTTTACTTTTACTTTTACTTTTACTTTTACTTTTACTTTTACTTTTACTTTTACTTTTACTTTTACTTTTACTTTTACTTTTACTTTTACTTTTACTTTTACTTTTACTTTTACTTTTACTTTTACTTTTACTTTTACTTTTACTTTTACTTTTACTTTTACTTTTACTTTTACTTTTACTTTTACTTTTACTTTTACTTTTACTTTTACTTTTGGTGAATGCTTTAATTGTAAAGTACACTTTTACAATTCAAGCATTTAAAACTCCTTAGTGAACCAATCTTTTTTCTTATTTATAAACTGACGAAACTTTTTACTGAAAAAAAAACAACAACGAAATTAGCGGTATTTCATTTCAGTTCAAGCTATGCAAAACTCCTTGGTCAAACAAATTTTTTTTTTCATAAAATGATATAAGATTCATTTTGAATGGAACAGCTGATTTTTTTTCGTGATTTCGGGGTTGGTCCAATAATGAAAGTTGTTCAGTTTATTTTCATTTTTATTTTTATTTTTATTTTTATTTTTATTTTTATTTTTATTTTTATTTTTATTTTTATTTTTATTTTTATTTTTATTTTTATTTTTATTTTTATTTTTATTTTTATTTTTATTTTTATTTTTATTTTTATTTTTATTTTTATTTTTATTTTTATTTTTATTTCTTTTACTTTTACTTTTACTTTTACTTTTACTTTTACTTTTACTTTTACTTTTACTTTTACTTTTACTTTTACTTTTACTTTTACTTTTACTTTTACTTTTACTTTTACTTTTACTTTTACTTTTACTTTTACTTTTACTTTTACTTTTACTTTTACTTTTACTTTTACTTTTACTTTTACTTTTACTTTTACTTTTACTTTTACTTTTACTTTTACTTTTACTTTTACTTTTACTTTTACTTTTACTTTTACTTTTACTTTTACTTTTACTTTTACTTTTACTTTTACTTTTACTTTTGGTGAATGCTTTAATTGTAAAGTACACTTTTACAATTCAAGCATTTAAAACTCCTTAGTGAACCAATCTTTTTTCTTATTTATAAACTGACGAAACTTTTTACTGAAAAAAAAACAACAACGAAATTAGCGGTATTTCATTTCAGTTCAAGCTATGCAAAACTCCTTGGTCAAACAAATTTTTTTTTTCATAAAATGATATAAGATTCATTTTGAATGGAACAGCTGATTTTTTTTCGTGATTTCGGGGTTGGTCCAATAATGAAAGTTGTTCAGTTTATTTTCATTTTTATTTTTATTTTTATTTTTATTTTTATTACTTTTACTTTTACTTTTACTTTTACTTTTACTTTTACTTTTACTTTTACTTTTACTTTTACTTTTACTTTTACTTTTACTTTTACTTTTACTTTTACTTTTACTTTTACTTTTACTTTTACTTTTACTTTTACTTTTACTTTTACTTTTACTTTTACTTTTACTTTTACTTTTACTTTTACTTTTACTTTTACTTTTACTTTTACTTTTACTTTTACTTTTACTTTTACTTTTACTTTTACTTTTACTTTTACTTTTACTTTTACTTTTACTTTTACTTTTACTTTTACTTTTACTTTTACTTTTACTTTTACTTTTACTTTTACTTTTACTTTTACTTTTACTTTTACTTTTACTTTTACTTTTACTTTTACTTTTACTTTTACTTTTACTTTTACTTTTATTTTTATTTTTATTTTTATTTTTATTTTTATTTTTATTTTTATTTTTATTTTTATTTTTACTTTTACTTTTACTTTTACTTTTACTTTTACTTTTACTTTTACTTTTACTTTTACTTTTACTTTTACTTTTACTTTTACTTTTACTTTTACTTTTACTTTTACTTTTACTTTTACTTTTACTTTTACTTTTATTTTTATTTTTATTTACTTTTACTGCAGTGTGTATGCAACGGACATATTATAGTTATTAAACGTTGTTTGTATTATATCATGAATCTATAAAGTGACAAATAAACAAAGATGAAAATAAAATCTGAATAGGTAACAATTTTGTTAGTATAGTAATAGTATAGCAATCTACATTCCACGGGTGACTTCATCATCGCACCGATAGGTTTGTCAGCACAAACCTATCGGTGCGATGATGATGATGATGAAAAGTTAGATGAATGCGCATAAGTACGAACAAAGTAGTTATAGTAATAGTCATTTATTTGCTATTCTTGTGGTAGATACAAAAAGGTTGACTGGTAGAGAATGCTACTAGCATTAAGTCCGCCTCTTGTACCATTCTGTATTGTACTATAAAGATAGTTAAAAAAAAGATCTTAAAATAGTACGATGACAAGACAAGATAAAGCTTATACTTTGATTTTGTCGACAGGGCCGGACCACAGCTTTACATAGAACGTTTTGATTGTTACCTTTTTTTTCTTAGGGAGAAAGTTGACAAAACAAAGCTTAGAAAACAATCCATACAGTTGTAAAACGGACTCACTGTGATTTGTGCACCGGGGCTAATCGGACACACTTTTTAGATGTAAGTAATTTTTTAAAGGATAAAATTTTCACCATACTAGCCTTTTGTCTAGGTACATATCTCGCTCAAACTTGTAGAGATTGCAGTGTGGCATATTACAGCACAGAAGCACAGCACAGCAGCACAGTTGGATGTAAATAAGGCATAAAATACCTAAATAAGAAAACTATTCTGTGAATATTATTGTCACTATACATAGGCGTCGACCTATATCGTCTATTTATAACGATAGCATGCATCGTAATCTGATCGCGTGACACCACGGAATGCTTAACAACTTCTTATCAATTAGACCATCGATCAAAAATCGATGCTATTATTTTAATTTTACATCATACTGCTCGGTAACTAGCATTTACTAATATAGTATGAGGCTGTGTAAGTTGACATGTGCAACACAGTGCATTGTTTAGATAGAACGTTCCATTTTCAGATCACTTTACAAGTCAAGCATGGTGAATGCTTTAATTGTAAAGTACACTTTTACAATTCAAGCATTTAAAACTCCTTAGTGAACCAATCTTTTTTCTTATTTATAAACTGACGAAACTTTTTACTGAAAAAAAAACAACAACGAAATTAGCGGTATTTCATTTCAGTTCAAGCTATGCAAAACTCCTTGGTCAAACAATTTTTTTTTCATAAAATGATATAAGATTCATTTTGAATGGAACAGCTGATTTTTTTTCTTGATTTCGGGGTTGGTCCAATAATGAAAGTTGTTCAGTTTATTTTCATTTTTACTTTTACTTTTACTTTTATTTTTATTTTTATTTTTATTTTTATTTTTATTTTTACTTTTACTTTTACTTTTACTTTTACTTTTACTTTTACTTTTACTTTTACTTTTACTTTTACTTTTACTTTTACTTTTACTTTTACTTTTGGTGAATGCTTTAATTGTAAAGTACACTTTTACAATTCAAGCATTTAAAACTCCTTAGTGAACCAACCTTTTTTCTTATTTATAAACTGACGAAACTTTTTACTGAAAAAAAAACAACAACGAAATTAGCGGTATTTCATTTCGGTTCAAGCTATGCAAAACTCCTTGGTCAAACAATTTTTTTTTTTCATAAAATGATATAAGATTCATTTTGAATGGAACAGCTGATTTTTTTTCGTGATTTCGGGGTTGGTCCAATAATGAAAGTTGTTCAGTTTATTTTCATTTTTATTTTTATTTTTATTTTTACTTTTACTTTTACTTTTACTTTTACTTTTACTTTTACTTTTACTTTTACTTTTACTTTTACTTTTACTTTTACTTTTACTTTTACTTTTACTTTTACTTTTACTTTTACTTTTACTTTTACTTTTACTTTTACTTTTACTTTTACTTTTACTTTTACTTTTACTTTTACTTTTACTTTTACTTTTACTTTTACTTTTACTTTTACTTTTACTTTTACTTTTACTTTTACTTTTACTTTTACTTTTACTTTTACTTTTACTTTTACTTTTACTTTTACTTTTACTTTTACTTTTACTTTTACTTTTACTTTTACTTTTACTTTTACTTTTACTTTTACTTTTACTTTTACTTTTACTTTTACTTTTACTTTTACTTTTACTTTTACTTTTACTTTTACTTTTACTTTTACTTTTACTTTTACTTTTACTTTTACTTTTACTTTTACTTTTACTTTTACTTTTACTTTTACTTTTACTTTTACTTTTACTTTTACTTTTACTTTTACTTTTACTTTTACTTTTACTTTTACTTTTACTTTTACTTTTACTTTTACTTTTACTTTTACTTTTACTTTTACTTTTACTTTTACTTTTACTTTTACTTTTACTTTTACTTTTACTTTTACTTTTACTTTTACTTTTACTTTTACTTTTACTTTTACTTTTACTTTTACTTTTACTTTTACTTTTACTTTTACTTTTACTTTTACTTTTACTTTTACTTTTACTTTTACTTTTACTTTTACTTTTACTTTTACTTTTACTTTTACTTTTACTTTTACTTTTACTTTTACTTTTACTTTTACCTTTACTTTTACTTTTACTTTTACTTTTACTTTATTTTATTTTATTTTCATTGGAAAACATACAGTATTTATAACTAATAGCATAACTAAATATGATACAAATATACTCATTTAATTTGTTTTCGCATATAAACACCAAGTAGCTTATTTGTATTCACAAAGTATAGATTTTAAATACATTTTTGGATCGGAAGAAAGTAGTTAAAAAAAAATTATGCTATTATACTTAGAAAACAACCAAAAATCGGTAACAAAATAAAAGAGGAAATCTTAAGAAACCACATCAAACCATTTCTTACTCAAAACATTTCTAAATTGTTCCGGTTTAGAGTTAAAAATGTCAAGCACAGATATGTCAACCATTCTATTAAAAGTAACAGCTGATCGGATAAAAAACGAGTTTTTTCTGTAGTTGGTAGCACAATACGGAACACTAAGGTTGTTGATATGCCTACTATTTCTGTTTGGAACTTTGAAATTTATTAGTGATAGAAGATGCGAGGAATCAATAAGAGATTGTGATAATTTTGCAAGTGTAACGACATCGGCAATTTTTCGTCGCTCAACGAGAGGTAAAATATGATGTTTTTTGCATCTCTCAAAATAGTCTTTCTCATAACCTTTACACTTAAATTGCAAGTATCTCAAAAACTTACGTTGAATAGTCTCCAACCTGTTTATATAGACCCCATACTGTGGGTTCCAAATCTGTGAGCAATACTCGAGATGGCTACGCACAAGTGAGCAAAACAATACTTTGGCGATTTTGGCACTGGAAAACTGAGAGCAGGATCTAATGATGAAACCGAGAGACCGATTGGCTTTTTTGGCTATATGATCGATGTGCTTTTCATATGTCAATTTAGTGTCATGAATGACACCAAGGTCTCGAATTTCATACACTTTCTCATACTTTTACTTTTACTTTTACTTTTACTTTTACTTTTACTTTTACTTTTACTTTTACATTTACATTTACTTTTACTTTTACTTTTACTTTTACTTTTACTTTTACTTTTACTTTTACTTTTACTTTTACTTTTACTTTTACTTTTACTTTTACTTTTACTTTTACTTTTACTTTTACTTTTACTTTTACTTTTACTTTTACTTTTACTTTTACTTTTACTTTTACTTTTACTTTTACTTTTACTTTTACTTTTACTTTTACTTTTACTTTTACTTTTACTTTTACTTTTACTTTTACTTTTACTTTTACTTTTACTTTTACTTTTACTTTTACTTTTACTTTTACTTTTACTTTTACTTTTACTTTTACTTTTACTTTTACTTTTACTTTTACTTTTACTTTTACTTTTACTTTTACTTTTACTTTTACTTTTACTTTTACTTTTACTTTTACTTTTACTTTTACTTTTACTTTTACTTTTACTTTTACTTTTACTTTTACTTTTACTTTTACTTTTACTTTTACTTTTACTTTTACTTTTATATATTTTTTTTATTTATTTTTATTTTTATTTTTATTTTTATTTTTATTTTTATTTTTACTTTTATTTTTACTTTTACTTTTACTTTTACTTTTACTTTTACTGCAGTGTGTATGTAACGTACATAGTATAGTTATTAAACGTTGTTTGTATTATATCATGAATCTATAAAGTGACAAATAAACAACGATGAAAATAAAATCTGAATAACAATTTTGTTAGTATAGTAATAGTATAGCAATCTACATTCTACGGGTGACTTCATCATCGCACCGATAGGTTTGTCAGCCCAAACCTATCGCTGCGATGATGAAAAGTTAGATGAATGCGCATAAGTACGAACAAAGTAGTTATAGTAATAGTCATTTATTTGCTATTCTTGTGGTAGATACAAAAAGGTTGACTGGTAGAGAATGCTACTAGCATTAAGTCTAGCATTAAGTCCGCCTCTTGTACCATTCTGTATTGTAAAGATAGTTAAAAAAAAGATCTTAAAATAGTACGATGACAAGACAAGATAAAGCTTATACTTTGATTTTGTCGACAGGGCCGGACCACAGCTTTACATAGAACGTTTTGATTGTTACCTTTTTTTTCTTAGGGAGAAAGTTGACAAAACAAAGCTTAGAAAACAATCCATACAGTTGTAAAACGGACTCACTGTGATTTGTGCACCGGGGCTAATCGGACACACTTTTTAGATGTAAGTAATTTTTTAAAGGATAAAATTTTCACCATACTAGCCTTTTGTCTAGGTACATATCTCGCTCAAACTTGTAGAGATTGCAGTGTGGCATATTACAGCACAGAAGCACAGCACAGCAGCACAGTTGGATGTAAATAAGGCATAATAATACCTAAATAAGAAAACTATTCTGTGAATATTATTGTCACTATACATAGGCGTCGACCTATATCGTCTATTTATAACGATAGCATGCATCGTAATCTGATCGCGTGACACCACGGAATGCTTAACAACTTCTTATCAATTAGACCATCGATCAAAAATCGATGCTATTATTTTAATTTTACATCATACTGCTCGGTAACTAGCATTTACTAATATAGTATGAGGCTGTGTAAGTTGACATGTGCAACACAGTGCATTGTTTAGATAGAACGTTCCATTTTCAGATCACTTTACAAGTCAAGCATGGTGAATGCTTTAATTGTAAAGTACACTTTTACAATTCAAGCATTTAAAACTCCTTAGTGAACCAATCTTTTTTCTTATTTATAAACTGACGAAACTTGAAAAAAAAACAACAACGAAATTAGCGGTATTTCATTTCAGTTCAAGCTATGCAAAACTCCTTGGTCAAACAGTTTTTTTTTTCATAAAATGATATAAGATTCATTTTGAATGGAACAGCTGATTTTTTTTCGTGATTTCGGGGTTGGTCCAATAATGAAAGTTGTTCAGTTTATTTTCATTTTTATTTTTATTTTTATTTTTATTTTTATTTTTATTTTTATTTTTTATTTTATTTTTATTTTTATTTTTATTTTTACTCTTACTCTTACTCTTACTCTTACTCTTACTCTTACTCTTACTCTTACTCTTACTCTTACTCTTACTCTTACTCTTACTCTTACTCTTACTCTTACTCTTACTCTTACTCTTACTCTTACTCTTACTCTTACTCTTACTCTTACTCTTACTCTTACTCTTACTCTTACTCTTACTCTTACTCTTACTCTTACTCTTACTCTTACTCTTACTCTTACTCTTACTCTTACTCTTACTCTTACTCTTACTCTTACTCTTACTCTTACTCTTACTCTTACTCTTACTCTTACTCTTACTCTTACTCTTACTCTTACTCTTACTCTTACTCTTACTCTTACTCTTACTCTTACTCTTACTCTTACTCTTACTCTTACTCTTACTCTTACTCTTACTCTTACTCTTACTCTTACTCTTACTCTTACTCTTACTCTTACTCTTACTCTTACTCTTACTCTTACTCTTACTCTTACTCTTACTCTTACTCTTACTCTTACTCTTACTCTTACTCTTACTCTTACTCTTACTCTTACTCTTACTCTTACTCTTACTCTTACTCTTACTCTTACTCTTACTCTTACTCTTACTCTTACTCTTACTCTTACTCTTACTCTTACTCTTACTCTTACTCTTACTCTTACTCTTACTCTTACTCTTACTCTTACTCTTACTCTTACTCTTACTCTTACTCTTACTCTTACTCTTACTCTTACTCTTACTCTTACTCTTACTCTTACTCTTACTCTTACTCTTACTCTTACTCTTATTTATATTTTTATTTTTATTTTTATTTTTATTTTTATTTTTATTTTTATTTTTATTTTTATTTTTATTTTTATTTTTATTTTTATTTTTATTTTTACTTTTACTTTTACTTTTACTTTTACTTTTACTTTTACTTTTACTTTTACTTTTACTTTTACTTTTACTTTTACTTTTACTTTTACTTTTACTTTTACTTTTACTTTTACTTTTACTTTTAATACATTTTTGGATCGGAAGAAAGTAGTTAAAAAAAAATTATGCTATTATACTTAGAAAACAACCAAAAATCGGTAACAAAATAAAAGAGGAAATCTTAAGAAACCACATCAAACCATTTCTTACTCAAAACATTTCTAAATTGTTCCGGTTTAGAGTTAAAAATGTCAAGCACAGATATGTCAACCATTCTATTAAAAGTAACAGCTGATCGGATAAAAAACGAGTTTTTTCTGTAGTTGGTAGCACAATACGGAACACTAAGGTTGTTGATATGCCTACTATTTCTGTTTGGAACTTTGAAATTTATTAGTGATAGAAGATGCGAGGAATCAATAAGAGATTGTGATAATTTTGCAAGTGTAACGACATCGGCAATTTTTCGTCGCTCAACGAGAGGTAAAATATGATGTTTTTTGCATCTCTCAAAATAGTCTTTCTCATAACCTTTACACTTAAATTGCAAGTATCTCAAAAACTTACGTTGAATAGTCTCCAACCTGTTTATATAGACCCCATACTGTGGGTTCCAAATCTGTGAGCAATACTCGAGATGGCTACGCACAAGTGAGCAAAACAATACTTTGGCGATTTTGGCACTGGAAAACTGAGAGCAGGATCTAATGATGAAACCGAGAGACCGATTGGCTTTTTTGGCTATATGATCGATGTGCTTTTCATATGTCAATTTAGTGTCATGAATGACACCAAGGTCTCGAATTTCATACACTTTCTCATACTTTTACTTTTACTTTTACTTTTACTTTTACTTTTACTTTTACTTTTACTTTTACTTTTACTTTTACTTTTACTTTTACTTTTACTTTTACTTTTACTTTTACTTTTACTTTTACTTTTACTTTTACTTTTACTTTTACTTTTACTTTTACTTTTACTTTTACTTTTACTTTTACTTTTACTTTTACTTTTACTTTTACTTTAACTTTAACTTTAACTTTAACTTTAACTTTAACCTTAACCTTAACCTTAACCTTAACCTTAACCTTAACCTTAACCTTAACCTTAACCTTAACCTTAACCTTAACCTTAACCTTAACCTTAACCTTAACCTTAACCTTAACCTTAACCTTAACCTTAACCTTAACCTTAACCTTAACCTTAACCTTAACCTTAACCTTAACCTTAACCTTAACCTTAACCTTAACCTTAACCTTAACCTTAACCTTAACCTTAACCTTAACCTTAACCTTAACCTTAACCTTAACCTTAACCTTAACCTTAACCTTAACCTTAACCTTAACCTTAACCTTAACCTTAACCTTAACCTTAACCTTAACCTTAACCTTAACCTTAACCTTAACCTTAACCTTAACCTTAACCTTAACCTTAACCTTAACCTTAACCTTAACCTTAACCTTAACCTTAACCTTAACCTTAACCTTAACCTTAACCTTAACCTTAACCTTAACCTTAACCTTAACCTTAACCTTAACCTTAACCTTAACCTTAACCTTAACCTTAACCTTAACCTTAACCTTAACCTTAACCTTAACCTTAACCTTAACCTTAACCTTAACCTTAACCTTAACCTTAACCTTAACCTTAATAAGTGAACAAGTAAAGTAATAAAAATAGGAGGAGCAATTATGAATAAATTTTTAGAAAGCATATTACACATTGTGAAACATAATGTTAGAAAATTAGAATAAGTATATAAAGTATTAAAATCAAGAAAGAACTGTATTAGAAAATAAGAGAAATTGTAACATTGAAAAAAGAAAAAGAACAGTAATATAAAAAATAAGAACATGACATAAGCTATAAAAGCTAAGATAAAAAAAGAGAAATAAGAAAAAAATAAGAATGGCAAAAAAAGGTCCTGCCAAAAAGCGGGGAGCAGCCGCATATAAAAAAAAAAAAAAAAAAAAAAAAAAAAAACCTTAACCTTAACCTTAACCTTAACCTTAACCTTAACCTTAACCTTAACCTTAACCTTAACCTTAACCTTAACCTTAACCTTAACCTTAACCTTAACCTTAACCTTAACCTTAACCTTAACCTTAACCTTAACCTTAACCTTAACCTTAACCTTAACCTTAACCTTAACCTTAACCTTAACCTTAACCTTAACCTTAACCTTAACCTTAACCTTAACCTTAACCTTAACCTTAACCTTAACCTTAACCTTAACCTTAACCTTAACCTTAACCTTAACCTTAACCTTAACCTTAACCTTAACCTTAACCTTAACCTTAACCTTAACCTTAACCTTAACCTTAACCTTAACCTTAACCTTAACCTTAACCTTAACCTTAACCTTAACCTTAACCTTAACCTTAACCTTAACCTTAACCTTAACCTTAACCTTAACCTTAACCTTAACCTTAAACGCTGCCTTAGTGCTGTCAGGTTTGCTTCCGCTGGATCTCCGGATCCAAGAAGCATCCCTGCTTTTTGAGGCAAAGCGTGGGAAACCCCAGGCAGCACTAAGTGGCAGAAAGGTCGAACAGCGAGCCTCGTTCATGAATGACACCCACCCCAGCAGGATGCTAAATTCAAAATTCACATGTTTGGACAACGCGGAAGAGGATGGCAAACTGGCAGAAGGCTTAGTGAAGATCTATACAGATGGTAGCAAACTGGAGGGGAAAGTTGGAGCCGCCTTGACCTGTTGGGAAGGGCCGATTGAAACGATTACCCGGAAGTTTAAGCTGGAACCATACTGTACAGTCTTCCAAGCCGAGCTGTATGCCATCCTCCAAGCGACAGAAATTATTATTGGCAAAAAATTCCAGGAAACGGCCGTACTCAGCGACTCGAGATCCGCCCTCCAGACGCTACTTGATCCAGACTCATCACACCCGATCACGAAGGCAATCCAGGGTAACCTTCAATACCTTAGAGACAACCAACAGCTCGTCTCACTATTCTGGATAAGGGCCCATGTCGGAGTGAAAGGGAATGAGAGAGCGGATCAACTAGCGAAGGAGGCGGCTCTCAAGTTGAAGACAAGACCGCACTATGACTGCTGTCCCATCTCGTTCGTTAAACGCCACATCCGGGCGGAAACGCTCGAGGCATGGGACTGCAGGTATAGATCGGAAAACACGGCCGAGACCACCAAGGTCTTCTTCCCTGATGGGGTGGCGGCTTACGGTGTGGTGAGGAAGATGTCCATTGATCGACTGGCGGCACAAATACTGACTGGCCACGGAGGGTTCTGTGCATACCTGCACAGATTCAAACGCAGGGACAGCCCTTCCTGTATTTGTGACCCGGTCGCGATCGAGGACATCTTCCACATCATACTCGACTGTCCAGTACACAATGTCGATAGGTACACTCTGCAACAGCAAATTGACACTAAATTGAGCAAAGACACCCTGGAAGAAATCATGAATAATAAAAAAGAAAGAAACCTATTTATGGCATATGCAAAAAAAGTAGCAGAAATTGTGATAAATAGAAATAAAGATTGACGAGATAGGAGACCCAAATGACAGGAACCCAATATGTTAAAGCCATTAACTATAATATATATAATTAAAATGTAATACAGTAATGTAAAAGAAAGATATTATGTAAAAGAAATAAAATGTGTAAAGTTAAGGACATTAATAAAATAAAGTAAGCAAGAAAACTGTAAAGTTTAATATGCTCATAAATAAGAATAAGTGAACAAGTAAAGTAATAAAAATATGAGGAGCAATTATGAATAAATTTTCAGAAAGCTTAATACACATTGTGAAACATAATGTTAGAAAATTAGAATAAGTATATAAAGTATTAAAATCAAGAAAGAACTGTATTAGAAAATAAGAGAAATTGTAACATTGAAAAAAGAAAAAGAACAGTAATATAAAAAATAAGAACATGACATAAGCTATAAAAGCTAAGATAAAAAAAAGAGAAATAAGAAAAAAATAAGAATGGCAAAAAAAGGTCCTGCCAAAAAGCGGGGAGCAGCCGCATTAAAAAAAAAAAAAAAAAAAAAAAAAAAAAAAACCTTAACCTTAACCTCAACCTCAACCTCAACCTCAACCTCAACCTCAACCTCAACCTCAACCTCAACCTCAACCTCAACCTCAACCTCAACCTCAACCTCAACCTCAACCTCAACCTCAACCTCAACCTCAACCTCAACCTCAACCTCAACCTCAACCTCAACCTCAACCTCAACCTCAACCTCAACCTCAACCTCAACCTCAACCTCAACCTCAACCTCAACCTCAACCTCAACCTCAACCTCAACCTCAACCTCAACCTCAACCTCAACCTCAACCTCAACCTCAACCTCAACCTCAACCTCAACCTCAACCTCAACCTCAACCTCAACCTCAACCTCAACCTCAACCTCAACCTCAACCTCAACCTCAACCTCAACCTCAACCTCAACCTCAACCTCAACCTCAACCTCAACCTCAACCTCAACCTCAACCTCAACCTCAACCTCAACCTCAACCTCAACCTCAACCTCAACCTCAACCTCAACCTCAACCTCAACCTCAACCTCAACCTCAACCTCAACCTCAACCTCAACCTCAACCTCAACCTCAACCTCAACCTCAACCTCAACCTCAACCTCAACCTCAACCTCAACCTCAACCTCAACCTCAACCTCAACCTCAACCTCAACCTCAACCTCAACCTCAACCTCAACCTCAACCTCAACCTCAACCTCAACCTCAACCTCAACCTCAACCTCAACCTCAACCTCAACCTCAACCTCAACCTCAACCTCAACCTCAACCTCAACCTCAACCTCAACCTCAACCTCAACCTCAACCTCAACCTCAACCTCAACCTCAACCTCAACCTCAACCTCAACCTCAACCTCAACCTCAACCTCAACCTCAACCTCAACCTCAACCTCAACCTCAACCTCTACCTCTACCTCTACTTTAACTTTAACTTTAACTTTAACTTTAACTTTAACTTTAACTTTAACTTTAACTTTAACTTTAACTTTAACTTTAACTTTAACTTTAACTTTAACTTTAACTTTTACTTTAACTTTAACTTTAACTTTAACTTTAACTTTAACTTTAACTTTAACTTTAACTTTAACTTTAACTTTAACTTTAACTTTAACTTTAACTTTAACTTTTACTTTTACTTTTACTTTTACTTTTACTTTTACTTTTACTTTTACTTTTACTTTTACTTTTACTTTTACTTTTACTTTTACTTTTACTTTTACTTTTACTTTTACTTTTACTTTTACTTTTACTTTTACTTTTACTTTTACTTTTACTTTTACTTTTACTTTTACTTTTACTTTTACTTTTACTTTTACTTTTACTTTTACTTTTACTTTTACTTTTACTTTTACTTTTACTTTTACTTTTACTTTTACTTTTACTTTTACTTTTACTTTTACTTTTACTTTTACTTTTACTTTTACTTTTACTTTTACTTTTACTTTTACTTTTACTTTTACTTTTACTTTTACTTTTACTTTTACTTTTACTTTTACTTTTACTTTTACTTTTACTTTTACTTTTACTTTTACTTTTACTTTTACTTTTACTTTTACTTTTACTTTTACTTTTACTTTTACTTTTACTTTTACTTTTACTTTTACTTTTACTTTTACTTTTACTTTTACTTTTACTTTTACTTTTACTTTTACTTTTACTTTTACTTTTACTTTTACTTTTACTTTTACTTTTACTTTTACTTTTACCTTTACTTTTACTTTTACTTTTACTTTTACTTTATTTTATTTTATTTTCATTGGAAAACATACAGTATTTATAACTAATAGCATAACTAAATATGATACAAATATACTCATTTAATTTGTTTTCGCATATAAACACCAAGTAGCTTATTTGTATTCACAAAGTATAGATTTTAAATACATTTTTGGATCGGAAGAAAGTAGTTAAAAAAAAATTATGCTATTATACTTAGAAAACAACCAAAAATCGGTAACAAAATAAAAGAGGAAATCTTAAGAAACCACATCAAACCATTTCTTACTCAAAACATTTCTAAATTGTTCCGGTTTAGAGTTAAAAATGTCAAGCACAGATATGTCAACCATTCTATTAAAAGTAACAGCTGATCGGATAAAAAACGAGTTTTTTCTGTAGTTGGTAGCACAATACGGAACACTAAGGTTGTTGATATGCCTACTATTTCTGTTTGGAACTTTGAAATTTATTAGTGATAGAAGATGCGAGGAATCAATAAGAGATTGTGATAATTTTGCAAGTGTAACGACATCGGCAATTTTTCGTCGCTCAACGAGAGGTAAAATATGATGTTTTTTGCATCTCTCAAAATAGTCTTTCTCATAACCTTTACACTTAAATTGCAAGTATCTCAAAAACTTACGTTGAATAGTCTCCAACCTGTTTATATAGACCCCATACTGTGGGTTCCAAATCTGTGAGCAATACTCGAGATGGCTACGCACAAGTGAGCAAAACAATACTTTGGCGATTTTGGCACTGGAAAACTGAGAGCAGGATCTAATGATGAAACCGAGAGACCGATTGGCTTTTTTGGCTATATGATCGATGTGCTTTTCATATGTCAATTTAGTGTCATGAATGACACCAAGGTCTCGAATTTCATACACTTTCTCATACTTTTACTTTTACTTTTACTTTTACTTTTACTTTTACTTTTACTTTTACTTTTACTTTTACTTTTACTTTTACATTTACATTTACTTTTACTTTTACTTTTACTTTTACTTTTACTTTTACTTTTACTTTTACTTTTACTTTTACTTTTACTTTTACTTTTACTTTTACTTTTACTTTTACTTTTACTTTTACTTTTACTTTTACTTTTACTTTTACTTTTACTTTTACTTTTACTTTTACTTTTACTTTTACTTTTACTTTTACTTTTACTTTTACTTTTACTTTTACTTTTACTTTTACTTTTACTTTTACTTTTACTTTTACTTTTACTTTTACTTTTACTTTTACTTTTACTTTTACTTTTACTTTTACTTTTACTTTTACTTTTACTTTTACTTTTACTTTTACTTTTACTTTTACTTTTACTTTTACTTTTACTTTTACTTTTACTTTTACTTTTACTTTTACTTTTACTTTTACTTTTACTTTTACTTTTACTTTTACTTTTACTTTTACTTTTACTTTTACTTTTACTTTTACTTTTACTTTTACTTTTATATATTTTTTTTATTTATTTTTATTTTTATTTTTATTTTTATTTTTATTTTTATTTTTACTTTTATTTTTACTTTTACTTTTACTTTTACTTTTACTTTTACTGCAGTGTGTATGTAACGTACATAGTATAGTTATTAAACGTTGTTTGTATTATATCATGAATCTATAAAGTGACAAATAAACAACGATGAAAATAAAATCTGAATAACAATTTTGTTAGTATAGTAATAGTATAGCAATCTACATTCTACGGGTGACTTCATCATCGCACCGATAGGTTTGTCAGCACAAACCTATCGCTGCGATGATGAAAAGTTAGATGAATGCGCATAAGTACGAACAAAGTAGTTATAGTAATAGTCATTTATTTGCTATTCTTGTGGTAGATACAAAAAGGTTGACTGGTAGAGAATGCTACTAGCATTAAGTCCGCCTCTTGTACCATTCTGTATTGTAAAGATAGTTAAAAAAAAGATCTTAAAATAGTACGATGACAAGACAAGATAAAGCTTATACTTTGATTTTGTCGACAGGGCCGGACCACAGCTTTACATAGAACGTTTTGATTGTTACCTTTTTTTTCTTAGGGAGAAAGTTGACAAAACAAAGCTTAGAAAACAATCCATACAGTTGTAAAACGGACTCACTGTGATTTGTGCACCGGGGCTAATCGGACACACTTTTTAGATGTAAGTAATTTTTTAAAGGATAAAATTTTCACCATACTAGCCTTTTGTCTAGGTACATATCTCGCTCAAACTTGTAGAGATTGCAGTGTGGCATATTACAGCACAGAAGCACAGCACAGCAGCACAGTTGGATGTAAATAAGGCATAATAATACCTAAATAAGAAAACTATTCTGTGAATATTATTGTCACTATACATAGGCGTCGACCTATATCGTCTATTTATAACGATAGCATGCATCGTAATCTGATCGCGTGACACCACGGAATGCTTAACAACTTCTTATCAATTAGACCATCGATCAAAAATCGATGCTATTATTTTAATTTTACATCATACTGCTCGGTAACTAGCATTTACTAATATAGTATGAGGCTGTGTAAGTTGACATGTGCAACACAGTGCATTGTTTAGATAGAACGTTCCATTTTCAGATCACTTTACAAGTCAAGCATGGTGAATGCTTTAATTGTAAAGTACACTTTTACAATTCAAGCATTTAAAACTCCTTAGTGAACCAATCTTTTTTCTTATTTATAAACTGACGAAACTTTTTACTGAAAAAAAAACAACAACGAAATTAGCGGTATTTCATTTCAGTTCAAGCTATGCAAAACTCCTTGGTCAAACAGTTTTTTTTTTCATAAAATGATATAAGATTCATTTTGAATGGAACAGCTGATTTTTTTTCGTGATTTCGGGGTTGGTCCAATAATGAAAGTTGTTCAGTTTATTTTCATTTTTATTTTTATTTTTATTTTTATTTTTATTTTTATTTTTATTTTTATTTTTATTTTTATTTTTATTTTTTATTTTATTTTTATTTTTATTTTTATTTTTACTCTTACTCTTACTCTTACTCTTACTCTTACTCTTACTCTTACTCTTACTCTTACTCTTACTCTTACTCTTACTCTTACTCTTACTCTTACTCTTACTCTTACTCTTACTCTTACTCTTACTCTTACTCTTACTCTTACTCTTACTCTTACTCTTACTCTTACTCTTACTCTTACTCTTACTCTTACTCTTACTCTTACTCTTACTCTTACTCTTACTCTTACTCTTACTCTTACTCTTACTCTTACTCTTACTCTTACTCTTACTCTTACTCTTACTCTTACTCTTACTCTTACTCTTACTCTTACTCTTACTCTTACTCTTACTCTTACTCTTACTCTTACTCTTACTCTTACTCTTACTCTTACTCTTACTCTTACTCTTACTCTTACTCTTACTCTTACTCTTACTCTTACTCTTACTCTTACTCTTACTCTTACTCTTACTCTTACTCTTACTCTTACTCTTACTCTTACTCTTACTCTTACTCTTACTCTTACTCTTACTCTTACTCTTACTCTTACTCTTACTCTTACTCTTACTCTTACTCTTACTCTTACTCTTACTCTTACTCTTACTCTTACTCTTACTCTTACTCTTACTCTTACTCTTACTCTTACTCTTACTCTTACTCTTACTCTTACTCTTATTTATATTTTTATTTTTATTTTTATTTTTATTTTTATTTTTATTTTTATTTTTATTTTTATTTTTATTTTTATTTTTATTTTTATTTTTATTTTTACTTTTACTTTTACTTTTACTTTTACTTTTACTTTTACTTTTACTTTTACTTTTACTTTTACTTTTACTTTTACTTTTACTTTTACTTTTACTTTTACTTTTACTTTTACTTTTACTTTTACTTTTACTTTTAATACATTTTTGGATCGGAAGAAAGTAGTTAAAAAAAAATTATGCTATTATACTTAGAAAACAACCAAAAATCGGTAACAAAATAAAAGAGGAAATCTTAAGAAACCACATCAAACCATTTCTTACTCAAAACATTTCTAAATTGTTCCGGTTTAGAGTTAAAAATGTCAAGCACAGATATGTCAACCATTCTATTAAAAGTAACAGCTGATCGGATAAAAAACGAGTTTTTTCTGTAGTTGGTAGCACAATACGGAACACTAAGGTTGTTGATATGCCTACTATTTCTGTTTGGAACTTTGAAATTTATTAGTGATAGAAGATGCGAGGAATCAATAAGAGATTGTGATAATTTTGCAAGTGTAACGACATCGGCAATTTTTCGTCGCTCAACGAGAGGTAAAATATGATGTTTTTTGCATCTCTCAAAATAGTCTTTCTCATAACCTTTACACTTAAATTGCAAGTATCTCAAAAACTTACGTTGAATAGTCTCCAACCTGTTTATATAGACCCCATACTGTGGGTTCCAAATCTGTGAGCAATACTCGAGATGGCTACGCACAAGTGAGCAAAACAATACTTTGGCGATTTTGGCACTGGAAAACTGAGAGCAGGATCTAATGATGAAACCGAGAGACCGATTGGCTTTTTTGGCTATGGCCTTAACCTTAACCTTAACCTTAACCTTAACCTTAACCTTAACCTTAACCTTAACCTTAACCTTAACCTTAACCTTAACCTTAACCTTAACCTTAACCTTAACCTTAACCTTAACCTTAACCTTAACCTTAACCTTAACCTTAACCTTAACCTTAACCTTAACCTTAACCTTAACCTTAACCTTAACCTTAACCTTAACCTTAACCTTAACCTTAACCTTAACCTTAACCTTAACCTTAACCTTAACCTTAACCTTAACCTTAACCTTAACCTTAACCTTAACCTTAACCTTAACCTTAACCTTAACCTTAACCTTAACCTTAACCTTAACCTTAACCTTAACCTTAACCTTAACCTTAACCTTAACCTTAACCTTAACCTTAACCTTAACCTTAACCTTAACCTTAACCTTAACCTTAACCTTAACCTTAACCTTAACCTTAACCTTAACCTTAACCTTAACCTTAACCTTAACCTTAACCTTAACCTTAACCTTAACCTTAACCTTAACCTTAACCTTAACCTTAACCTTAACCTTAACCTTAACCTTAACCTTAACCTTAACCTTAACCTTAACCTTAACCTTAACCTTAACCTTAACCTTAACCTTAACCTTAACCTTAACCTTAACCTTAACCTTAACCTTAACCTTAACCTTAACCTTAACCTTAACCTTAACCTTAACCTTAACCTTAACCTTAACCTTAACCTTAACCTTAACCTTAACCTTAACCTTAACCTTAACCTTAACCTTAACCTTAACCTTAACCTTAACCTTAACCTTAACCTTAACCTTAACCTTAACCTTAACCTTAACCTTAACCTTAACCTTAACCTTAACCTTAACCTTAACCTTAACCTTAACCTTAACCTTAACCTTAACCTTAACCTTAACCTTAACCTTAACCTTAACCTTAACCTTAACCTTAACCTTAACCTTAACCTTAACCTTAACCTTAACCTTAACCTTAACCTTAACCTTAACCTTAACCTTAACCTTAACCTTAACCTTAACCTTAACCTTAACCTTAACCTTAACCTTAACCTTAACCTTAACCTTAACCTTAACCTTAACCTTAACCTTAACCTTAACCTTAACCTTAACCTTAACCTTAACCTTAACCTTAACCTTAACCTTAACCTTAACCTTAACCTTAACCTTAACCTTAACCTTAACCTTAACCTTAACCTTAACCTTAACCTTAACCTTAACCTTAACCTTAAACGCTGCCTTAGTGCTGTCAGGTTTGCTTCCGCTGGATCTCCGGATCCAAGAAGCATCCCTGCTTTTTGAGGCAAAGCGTGGGAAACCCCAGGCAGCACTAAGTGGCAGAAAGGTCGAACAGCGAGCCTCGTTCATGAATGACACCCACCCCAGCAGGATGCTAAATTCAAAATTCACATGTTTGGACAACGCGGAAGAGGATGGCAAACTGGCAGAAGGCTTAGTGAAGATCTATACAGATGGTAGCAAACTGGAGGGGAAAGTTGGAGCCGCCTTGACCTGTTGGGAAGGGCCGATTGAAACGATTACCCGGAAGTTTAAGCTGGAACCATACTGTACAGTCTTCCAAGCCGAGCTGTATGCCATCCTCCAAGCGACAGAAATTATTATTGGCAAAAAATTCCAGGAAACGGCCGTACTCAGCGACTCGAGATCCGCCCTCCAGACGCTACTTGATCCAGACTCATCACACCCGATCACGAAGGCAATCCAGGGTAACCTTCAATACCTTAGAGACAACCAACAGCTCGTCTCACTATTCTGGATAAGGGCCCATGTCGGAGTGAAAGGGAATGAGAGAGCGGATCAACTAGCGAAGGAGGCGGCTCTCAAGTTGAAGACAAGACCGCACTATGACTGCTGTCCCATCTCGTTCGTTAAACGCCACATCCGGGCGGAAACGCTCGAGGCATGGGACTGCAGGTATAGATCGGAAAACACGGCCGAGACCACCAAGGTCTTCTTCCCTGATGGGGTGGCGGCTTACGGTGTGGTGAGGAAGATGTCCATTGATCGACTGGCGGCACAAATACTGACTGGCCACGGAGGGTTCTGTGCATACCTGCACAGATTCAAACGCAGGGACAGCCCTTCCTGTATTTGTGACCCGGTCGCGATCGAGGACATCTTCCACATCATACTCGACTGTCCAGTACACAATGTCGATAGGTACACTCTGCAACAGCAAATTGACACTAAATTGAGCAAAGACACCCTGGAAGAAATCATGAATAATAAAAAAGAAAGAAACCTATTTATGGCATATGCAAAAAAAGTAGCAGAAATTGTGATAAATAGAAATAAAGATTGACGAGATAGGAGACCCAAATGACAGGAACCCAATATGTTAAAGCCATTAACTATAATATATATAATTAAAATGTAATACAGTAATGTAAAAGAAAGATATTATGTAAAAGAAATAAAATGTGTAAAGTTAAGGACATTAATAAAATAAAGTAAGCAAGAAAACTGTAAAGTTTAATATGCTCATAAATAAGAATAAGTGAACAAGTAAAGTAATAAAAATATGAGGAGCAATTATGAATAAATTTTCAGAAAGCATATTACACATTGTGAAACATAATGTTAGAAAATTAGAATAAGTATATAAAGTATTAAAATCAAGAAAGAACTGTATTAGAAAATAAGAGAAATTGTAACATTGAAAAAAGAAAAAGAACAGTAATATAAAAAATAAGAACATGACATAAGCTATAAAAGCTAAGATAAAAAAAAGAGAAATAAGAAAAAAATAAGAATGGCAAAAAAAGGTCCTGCCAAAAAGCGGGGAGCAGCCGCATTAAAAAAAAAAAAAAAAAAAAAAAAAAAAAAAACCTTAACCTTAACCTCAACCTCAACCTCAACCTCAACCTCAACCTCAACCTCAACCTCAACCTCAACCTCAACCTCAACCTCAACCTCAACCTCAACCTCAACCTCAACCTCAACCTCAACCTCAACCTCAACCTCAACCTCAACCTCAACCTCAACCTCAACCTCAACCTCAACCTCAACCTCAACCTCAACCTCAACCTCAACCTCAACCTCAACCTCAACCTCAACCTCAACCTCAACCTCAACCTCAACCTCAACCTCAACCTCAACCTCAACCTCAACCTCAACCTCAACCTCAACCTCAACCTCAACCTCAACCTCAACCTCAACCTCAACCTCAACCTCAACCTCAACCTCAACCTCAACCTCAACCTCAACCTCAACCTCAACCTCAACCTCAACCTCAACCTCAACCTCAACCTCAACCTCAACCTCAACCTCAACCTCAACCTCAACCTCAACCTCAACCTCAACCTCAACCTCAACCTCAACCTCAACCTCAACCTCAACCTCAACCTCAACCTCAACCTCAACCTCAACCTCAACCTCAACCTCAACCTCAACCTCAACCTCAACCTCAACCTCAACCTCAACCTCAACCTCAACCTCAACCTCAACCTCAACCTCAACCTCAACCTCAACCTCAACCTCAACCTCAACCTCAACCTCAACCTCAACCTCAACCTCAACCTCAACCTCAACCTCAACCTCAACCTCAACCTCAACCTCAACCTCAACCTCAACCTCAACCTCAACCTCAACCTCAACCTCAACCTCAACCTCAACCTCAACCTCAACCTCAACCTCAACCTCAACCTCAACCTCTACCTCAACCTCAACCTCAACCTCAACCTCAACCTCAACCTCAACCTCAACCTCTACCTCTACTTTAACTTTAACTTTAACTTTAACTTTAACTTTAACTTTAACTTTAACTTTAACTTTAACTTTAACTTTAACTTTAACTTTAACTTTAACTTTAACTTTAACTTTAACTTTAACTTTAACTTTAACTTTAACTTTAACTTTAACTTTAACTTTAACTTTAACTTTAACTTTTACTTTTACTTTTACTTTTACTTTTACTTTTACTTTTACTTTTACTTTTACTTTTACTTTTACTTTTACTTTTACTTTTACTTTTACTTTTACTTTTACTTTTACTTTTACTTTTACTTTTACTTTTACTTTTACTTTTACTTTTACTTTTACTTTTACTTTTACTTTTACTTTTACTTTTACTTTTACTTTTACTTTTACTTTTACTTTTACTTTTACTTTTACTTTTACTTTTACTTTTACTTTTACTTTTACTTTTACTTTTACTTTTACTTTTACTTTTACTTTTACTTTTACTTTTACTTTTACTTTTACTTTTACTTTTACTTTTACTTTTACTTTTACTTTTACTTTTACTTTTACTTTTACTTTTACTTTTACTTTTACTTTTACTTTTACTTTTACTTTTACTTTTACTTTTATTTTTATTTTTATTTTTATTTTTATTTTTATTTTTACTTTTACTTTTACTTTTACTTTTACTTTTACTTTTACTTTTACTTTTACTTTTACTTTTACTTTTATTTTTATTTTTATTTACTTTTACTGCAGTGTGTATGCAACGGACATATTATAGTTATTAAACGTTGTTTGTATTATATCATGAATCTATAAAGTGACAAATAAACAAAGATGAAAATAAAATCTGAATAACAATTTTGTTAGTATAGTAATAGTATAGCAATCTACATTCCACGGGTGACTTCATCATCGCACCGATAGGTTTGTCAGCACAAACCTATCGGTGCGATGATGATGATGATGAAAAGTTAGATGAATGCGCATAAGTACGAACAAAGTAGTTATAGTAATAGTCATTTATTTGCTATTCTTGTGGTAGATACAAAAAGGTTGACTGGTAGAGAATGCTACTAGCATTAAGTCCGCCTCTTGTACCATTCTGTATTGTACTATAAAGATAGTTAAAAAAAAGATCTTAAAATAGTACGATGACAAGACAAGATAAAGCTTATACTTTGATTTTGTCGACAGGGCCTGACCACAGCTTTACATAGAACGTTTTGATTGTTACCTTTTTTTTCTTAGGGAGAAAGTTGACAAAACAAAGCTTAGAAAACAATCCATACAGTTGTAAAACGGACTCACTGTGATTTGTGCACCGGGGCTAATCGGACACACTTTTTAGATGTAAGTAATTTTTTAAAGGATAAAATTTTCACCATACTAGCCTTTTGTCTAGGTACATATCTCGCTCAAACTTGTAGAGATTGCAGTGTGGCATATTACAGCACAGAAGCACAGCACAGCAGCACAGTTGGATGTAAATAAGGCATAAAATACCTAAATAAGAAAACTATTCTGTGAATATTATTGTCACTATACATAGGCGTCGACCTATATCGTCTATTTATAACGATAGCATGCATCGTAATCTGATCGCGTGACACCACGGAATGCTTAACAACTTCTTATCAATTAGACCATCGATCAAAAATCGATGCTATTATTTTAATTTTACATCATACTGCTCGGTAACTAGCATTTACTAATATAGTATGAGGCTGTGTAAGTTGACATGTGCAACACAGTGCATTGTTTAGATAGAACGTTCCATTTTCAGATCACTTTACAAGTCAAGCATGGTGAATGCTTTAATTGTAAAGTACACTTTTACAATTCAAGCATTTAAAACTCCTTAGTGAACCAATCTTTTTTCTTATTTATAAACTGACGAAACTTTTTACTGAAAAAAAAACAACAACGAAATTAGCGGTATTTCATTTCAGTTCAAGCTATGCAAAACTCCTTGGTCAAACAATTTTTTTTTCATAAAATGATATAAGATTCATTTTGAATGGAACAGCTGATTTTTTTTCTTGATTTCGGGGTTGGTCCAATAATGAAAGTTGTTCAGTTTATTTTCATTTTTACTTTTACTTTTACTTTTACTTTTACTTTTACTTTTACTTTTACTTTTACTTTTACTTTTACTTTTACTTTTACTTTTACTTTTACTTTTACTTTTACTTTTACTTTTACTTTTACTTTTACTTTTACTTTTACTTTTACTTTTACTTTTACTTTTACTTTTACTTTTACTTTTACTTTTACTTTTACTTTTACTTTTACTTTTACTTTTACTTTTACTTTTACTTTTACTTTTACTTTTACTTTTACTTTTACTTTTACTTTTACTTTTACTTTTACTTTTACTTTTACTTTTACTTTTACTTTTACTTTTACTTTTACTTTTACTTTTACTTTTACTTTTACTTTTACTTTTACTTTTGGTGAATGCTTTAATTGTAAAGTACACTTTTACAATTCAAGCATTTAAAACTCCTTAGTGAACCAATCTTTTTTCTTATTTATAAACTGACGAAACTTTTTACTGAAAAAAAAACAACAACGAAATTAGCGGTATTTCATTTCAGTTCAAGCTATGCAAAACTCCTTGGTCAAACAATTTTTTTTTTCATAAAATGATATAAGATTCATTTTGAATGGAACAGCTGATTTTTTTTCGTGATTTCGGGGTTGGTCCAATAATGAAAGTTGTTCAGTTTACTTTTACTTTTACTTTTACTTTTACTTTTACTTTTACTTTTACTTTTACTTTTACTTTTACTTTTACTTTTACTTTTACTTTTACTTTTACTTTTACTTTTACTTTTACTTTTACTTTTACTTTTACTTTTACTTTTACTTTTACTTTTACTTTTACTTTTACTTTTACTTTTACTTTTACTTTTACTTTTACTTTTACTTTTACTTTTACTTTTACTTTTACTTTTACTTTTACTTTTACTTTTACTTTTACTTTTACTTTTACTTTTACTTTTACTTTTACTTTTACTTTTACTTTTACTTTTACTTTTACTTTTACTTTTACTTTTACTTTTACTTTTACTTTTACTTTTACTTTTACTTTTACTTTTACTTTTACTTTTACTTTTACTTTTACTTTTACTTTTACTTTTACTTTTACTTTTACTTTTACTTTTACTTTTACTTTTACTTTTACTTTTACTTTTACTTTTACTTTTACTTTTACTTTTACTTTTACTTTTACTTTTACTTTTACTTTTACTTTTACTTTTACTTTTACTTTTACTTTTACTTTTACTTTTACTTTTACTTTTACTTTTACTTTTACTTTTACTTTTACTTTTACTTTTACTTTTACTTTTACTTTTACTTTTACTTTTACTTTTACTTTTACTTTTACTTTTACTTTTACTTTTACTTTTACTTTTACTTTTACTTTTACTTTTACTTTTACTTTTACTTTTACTTTTACTTTTACTTTTACTTTTACTTTTACTTTTACTTTTACCTTTACTTTTACTTTTACTTTTACTTTTACTTTATTTTATTTTATTTTCATTGGAAAACATACAGTATTTATAACTAATAGCATAACTAAATATGATACAAATATACTCATTTAATTTGTTTTCGCATATAAACACCAAGTAGCTTATTTGTATTCACAAAGTATAGATTTTAAATACATTTTTGGATCGGAAGAAAGTAGTTAAAAAAAAATTATGCTATTATACTTAGAAAACAACCAAAAATCGGTAACAAAATAAAAGAGGAAATCTTAAGAAACCACATCAAACCATTTCTTACTCAAAACATTTCTAAATTGTTCCGGTTTAGAGTTAAAAATGTCAAGCACAGATATGTCAACCATTCTATTAAAAGTAACAGCTGATCGGATAAAAAACGAGTTTTTTCTGTAGTTGGTAGCACAATACGGAACACTAAGGTTGTTGATATGCCTACTATTTCTGTTTGGAACTTTGAAATTTATTAGTGATAGAAGATGCGAGGAATCAATAAGAGATTGTGATAATTTTGCAAGTGTAACGACATCGGCAATTTTTCGTCGCTCAACGAGAGGTAAAATATGATGTTTTTTGCATCTCTCAAAATAGTCTTTCTCATAACCTTTACACTTAAATTGCAAGTATCTCAAAAACTTACGTTGAATAGTCTCCAACCTGTTTATATAGACCCCATACTGTGGGTTCCAAATCTGTGAGCAATACTCGAGATGGCTACGCACAAGTGAGCAAAACAATACTTTGGCGATTTTGGCACTGGAAAACTGAGAGCAGGATCTAATGATGAAACCGAGAGACCGATTGGCTTTTTTGGCTATATGATCGATGTGCTTTTCATATGTCAATTTAGTGTCATGAATGACACCAAGGTCTCGAATTTCATACACTTTCTCATACTTTTACTTTTACTTTTACTTTTACTTTTACTTTTACTTTTACTTTTACTTTTACTTTTACTTTTACATTTACATTTACTTTTACTTTTACTTTTACTTTTACTTTTACTTTTACTTTTACTTTTACTTTTACTTTTACTTTTACTTTTACTTTTACTTTTACTTTTACTTTTACTTTTACTTTTACTTTTACTTTTACTTTTACTTTTACTTTTACTTTTACTTTTACTTTTACTTTTACTTTTACTTTTACTTTTACTTTTACTTTTACTTTTACTTTTACTTTTACTTTTACTTTTACTTTTACTTTTACTTTTACTTTTACTTTTACTTTTACTTTTACTTTTACTTTTACTTTTACTTTTACTTTTACTTTTACTTTTACTTTTACTTTTACTTTTACTTTTACTTTTACTTTTACTTTTACTTTTACTTTTACTTTTACTTTTACTTTTACTTTTACTTTTACTTTTACTTTTACTTTTACTTTTACTTTTACTTTTACTTTTACTTTTACTTTTACTTTTACTTTTACTTTTACTTTTACTTTTACTTTTACTTTTACTTTTACTTTTACTTTTATATATTTTTTTTATTTATTTTTATTTTTATTTTTATTTTTATTTTTATTTTTATTTTTATTTTTATTTTTACTTTTATTTTTACTTTTACTTTTACTTTTACTTTTACTTTTACTGCAGTGTGTATGTAACGTACATAGTATAGTTATTAAACGTTGTTTGTATTATATCATGAATCTATAAAGTGACAAATAAACAACGATGAAAATAAAATCTGAATAACAATTTTGTTAGTATAGTAATAGTATAGCAATCTACATTCTACGGGACATTCTACGGGTGACTTCATCATCGCACCGATAGGTTTGTCAGCACAAACCTATCGCTGCGATGATGAAAAGTTAGATGAATGCGCATAAGTACGAACAAAGTAGTTATAGTAATAGTCATTTATTTGCTATTCTTGTGGTAGATACAAAAAGGTTGACTGGTAGAGAATGCTACTAGCATTAAGTCCGCCTCTTGTACCATTCTGTATTGTAAAGATAGTTAAAAAAAAGATCTTAAAATAGTACGATGACAAGACAAGATAAAGCTTATACTTTGATTTTGTCGACAGGGCCGGACCACAGCTTTACATAGAACGTTTTGATTGTTACCTTTTTTTTCTTAGGGAGAAAGTTGACAAAACAAAGCTTAGAAAACAATCCATACAGTTGTAAAACGGACTCACTGTGATTTGTGCACCGGGGCTAATCGGACACACTTTTTAGATGTAAGTAATTTTTTAAAGGATAAAATTTTCACCATACTAGCCTTTTGTCTAGGTACATATCTCGCTCAAACTTGTAGAGATTGCAGTGTGGCATATTACAGCACAGAAGCACAGCACAGCAGCACAGTTGGATGTAAATAAGGCATAATAATACCTAAATAAGAAAACTATTCTGTGAATATTATTGTCACTATACATAGGCGTCGACCTATATCGTCTATTTATAACGATAGCATGCATCGTAATCTGATCGCGTGACACCACGGAATGCTTAACAACTTCTTATCAATTAGACCATCGATCAAAAATCGATGCTATTATTTTAATTTTACATCATACTGCTCGGTAACTAGCATTTACTAATATAGTATGAGGCTGTGTAAGTTGACATGTGCAACACAGTGCATTGTTTAGATAGAACGTTCCATTTTCAGATCACTTTACAAGTCAAGCATGGTGAATGCTTTAATTGTAAAGTACACTTTTACAATTCAAGCATTTAAAACTCCTTAGTGAACCAATCTTTTTTCTTATTTATAAACTGACGAAACTTTTTACTGAAAAAAAAACAACAACGAAATTAGCGGTATTTCATTTCAGTTCAAGCTATGCAAAACTCCTTGGTCAAACAGTTTTTTTTTTTCATAAAATGATATAAGATTCATTTTGAATGGAACAGCTGATTTTTTTTCGTGATTTCGGGGTTGGTCCAATAATGAAAGTTGTTCAGTTTATTTTCATTTTTATTTTTATTTTTATTTTTATTTTTATTTTTATTTTTATTTTTATTTTTATTTTTATTTTTATTTTTTATTTTATTTTTATTTTTATTTTTATTTTTACTCTTACTCTTACTCTTACTCTTACTCTTACTCTTACTCTTACTCTTACTCTTACTCTTACTCTTACTCTTACTCTTACTCTTACTCTTACTCTTACTCTTACTCTTACTCTTACTCTTACTCTTACTCTTACTCTTACTCTTACTCTTACTCTTACTCTTACTCTTACTCTTACTCTTACTCTTACTCTTACTCTTACTCTTACTCTTACTCTTACTCTTACTCTTACTCTTACTCTTACTCTTACTCTTACTCTTACTCTTACTCTTACTCTTACTCTTACTCTTACTCTTACTCTTACTCTTACTCTTACTCTTACTCTTACTCTTACTCTTACTCTTACTCTTACTCTTACTCTTACTCTTACTCTTACTCTTACTCTTACTCTTACTCTTACTCTTACTCTTACTCTTACTCTTACTCTTACTCTTACTCTTACTCTTACTCTTACTCTTACTCTTACTCTTACTCTTACTCTTACTCTTACTCTTACTCTTACTCTTACTCTTATTTATATTTTTATTTTTATTTTTATTTTTATTTTTATTTTTATTTTTATTTTTATTTTTATTTTTATTTTTATTTTTATTTTTATTTTTATTTTTATTTTTACTTTTACTTTTACTTTTACTTTTACTTTTACTTTTACTTTTACTTTTACTTTTACTTTTACTTTTACTTTTACTTTTACTTTTACTTTTACTTTTACTTTTACTTTTACTTTTACTTTTACTTTTAATACATTTTTGGATCGGAAGAAAGTAGTTAAAAAAAAATTATGCTATTATACTTAGAAAACAACCAAAAATCGGTAACAAAATAAAAGAGGAAATCTTAAGAAACCACATCAAACCATTTCTTACTCAAAACATTTCTAAATTGTTCCGGTTTAGAGTTAAAAATGTCAAGCACAGATATGTCAACCATTCTATTAAAAGTAACAGCTGATCGGATAAAAAACGAGTTTTTTCTGTAGTTGGTAGCACAATACGGAACACTAAGGTTGTTGATATGCCTACTATTTCTGTTTGGAACTTTGAAATTTATTAGTGATAGAAGATGCGAGGAATCAATAAGAGATTGTGATAATTTTGCAAGTGTAACGACATCGGCAATTTTTCGTCGCTCAACGAGAGGTAAAATATGATGTTTTTTGCATCTCTCAAAATAGTCTTTCTCATAACCTTTACACTTAAATTGCAAGTATCTCAAAAACTTACGTTGAATAGTCTCCAACCTGTTTATATAGACCCCATACTGTGGGTTCCAAATCTGTGAGCAATACTCGAGATGGCTACGCACAAGTGAGCAAAACAATACTTTGGCGATTTTGGCACTGGAAAACTGAGAGCAGGATCTAATGATGAAACCGAGAGACCGATTGGCTTTTTTGGCTATATGATCGATGTGCTTTTCATATGTCAATTTAGTGTCATGAATGACACCAAGGTCTCGAATTTCATACACTTTCTCATACTTTTACTTTTACTTTTACTTTTACTTTTACTTTTACTTTTACTTTTACTTTTACTTTTACTTTTACTTTTACTTTTACTTTTACTTTTACTTTTACTTTTACTTTTACTTTTACTTTTACTTTTACTTTTACTTTTACTTTTACTTTTACTTTTACTTTTACTTTTACTTTTACTTTTACTTTTACTTTTACTTTTACTTTTACTTTTACTTTTACTTTTACTTTTACTTTTACTTTTACTTTTACTTTTACTTTTACTTTTACTTTTACTTTTACTTTTACTTTTACTTTTACTTTTACTTTTACTTTTACTTTTACTTTTACTTTTACTTTTACTTTTACTTTTACTTTTACTTTTACTTTTACTTTAACTTTAACTTTAACCTTAACCTTAACCTTAACCTTAACCTTAACCTTAACCTTAACCTTAACCTTAACCTTAACCTTAACCTTAACCTTAACCTTAACCTTAACCTTAACCTTAACCTTAACCTTAACCTTAACCTTAACCTTAACCTTAACCTTAACCTTAACCTTAACCTTAACCTTAACCTTAACCTTAACCTTAACCTTAACCTTAACCTTAACCTTAACCTTAACCTTAACCTTAACCTTAACCTTAACCTTAACCTTAACCTTAACCTTAACCTTAACCTTAACCTTAACCTTAACCTTAACCTTAACCTTAACCTTAACCTTAACCTTAACCTTAACCTTAACCTTAACCTTAACCTTAACCTTAACCTTAACCTTAACCTTAACCTTAACCTTAACCTTAACCTTAACCTTAACCTTAACCTTAACCTTAACCTTAACCTTAACCTTAACCTTAACCTTAACCTTAACCTTAACCTTAACCTTAACCTTAACCTTAACCTTAACCTTAACCTTAACCTTAACCTTAACCTTAACCTTAACCTTAACCTTAACCTTAACCTTAACCTTAACCTTAACCTTAACCTTAACCTTAACCTTAACCTTAACCTTAACCTTAACCTTAACCTTAACCTTAACCTTAACCTTAACCTTAACCTTAACCTTAACCTTAACCTTAACCTTAACCTTAACCTTAACCTTAACCTTAACCTTAACCTTAACCTTAACCTTAACCTTAACCTTAACCTTAACCTTAACCTTAACCTTAACCTTAACCTTAACCTTAACCTTAACCTTAACCTTAACCTTAACCTTAACCTTAACCTTAACCTTAACCTTAACCTTAACCTTAACCTTAACCTTAACCTTAACCTTAACCTTAACCTTAACCTTAACCTTAACCTTAACCTTAACCTTAACCTTAACCTTAACCTTAACCTTAACCTTAACCTTAACCTTAACCTTAACCTTAACCTTAACCTTAACCTTAACCTTAACCTTAACCTTAACCTTAACCTTAACCTTAACCTTAACCTTAACCTTAACCTTAACCTTAACCTTAACCTTAACCTTAACCTTAACCTTAACCTTAACCTTAACCTTAACCTTAACCTTAACCTTAACCTTAACCTTAACCTTAACCTTAAACGCTGCCTTAGTGCTGTCAGGTTTGCTTCCGCTGGATCTCCGGATCCAAGAAGCATCCCTGCTTTTTGAGGCAAAGCGTGGGAAACCCCAGGCAGCACTAAGTGGCAGAAAGGTCGAACAGCGAGCCTCGTTCATGAATGACACCCACCCCAGCAGGATGCTAAATTCAAAATTCACATGTTTGGACAACGCGGAAGAGGATGGCAAACTGGCAGAAGGCTTAGTGAAGATCTATACAGATGGTAGCAAACTGGAGGGGAAAGTTGGAGCCGCCTTGACCTGTTGGGAAGGGCCGATTGAAACGATTACCCGGAAGTTTAAGCTGGAACCATACTGTACAGTCTTCCAAGCCGAGCTGTATGCCATCCTCCAAGCGACAGAAATTATTATTGGCAAAAAATTCCAGGAAACGGCCGTACTCAGCGACTCGAGATCCGCCCTCCAGACGCTACTTGATCCAGACTCATCACACCCGATCACGAAGGCAATCCAGGGTAACCTTCAATACCTTAGAGACAACCAACAGCTCGTCTCACTATTCTGGATAAGGGCCCATGTCGGAGTGAAAGGGAATGAGAGAGCGGATCAACTAGCGAAGGAGGCGGCTCTCAAGTTGAAGACAAGACCGCACTATGACTGCTGTCCCATCTCGTTCGTTAAACGCCACATCCGGGCGGAAACGCTCGAGGCATGGGACTGCAGGTATAGATCGGAAAACACGGCCGAGACCACCAAGGTCTTCTTCCCTGATGGGGTGGCGGCTTACGGTGTGGTGAGGAAGATGTCCATTGATCGACTGGCGGCACAAATACTGACTGGCCACGGAGGGTTCTGTGCATACCTGCACAGATTCAAACGCAGGGACAGCCCTTCCTGTATTTGTGACCCGGTCGCGATCGAGGACATCTTCCACATCATACTCGACTGTCCAGTACACAATGTCGATAGGTACACTCTGCAACAGCAAATTGACACTAAATTGAGCAAAGACACCCTGGAAGAAATCATGAATAATAAAAAAGAAAGAAACCTATTTATGGCATATGCAAAAAAAGTAGCAGAAATTGTGATAAATAGAAATAAAGATTGACGAGATAGGAGACCCAAATGACAGGAACCCAATATGTTAAAGCCATTAACTATAATATATATAATTAAAATGTAATACAGTAATGTAAAAGAAAGATATTATGTAAAAGAAATAAAATGTGTAAAGTTAAGGACATTAATAAAATAAAGTAAGCAAGAAAACTGTAAAGTTTAATATGCTCATAAATAAGAATAAGTGAACAAGTAAAGTAATAAAAATATGAGGAGCAATTATGAATAAATTTTCAGAAAGCTTAATACACATTGTGAAACATAATGTTAGAAAATTAGAATAAGTATATAAAGTATTAAAATCAAGAAAGAACTGTATTAGAAAATAAGAGAAATTGTAACATTGAAAAAAGAAAAAGAACAGTAATATAAAAAATAAGAACATGACATAAGCTATAAAAGCTAAGATAAAAAAAAGAGAAATAAGAAAAAAATAAGAATGGCAAAAAAAGGTCCTGCCAAAAAGCGGGGAGCAGCCGCATTAAAAAAAAAAAAAAAAAAAAAAAAAAAAAAAACCTTAACCTTAACCTCAACCTCAACCTCAACCTCAACCTCAACCTCAACCTCAACCTCAACCTCAACCTCAACCTCAACCTCAACCTCAACCTCAACCTCAACCTCAACCTCAACCTCAACCTCAACCTCAACCTCAACCTCAACCTCAACCTCAACCTCAACCTCAACCTCAACCTCAACCTCAACCTCAACCTCAACCTCAACCTCAACCTCAACCTCAACCTCAACCTCAACCTCAACCTCAACCTCAACCTCAACCTCAACCTCAACCTCAACCTCAACCTCAACCTCAACCTCAACCTCAACCTCAACCTCAACCTCAACCTCAACCTCAACCTCAACCTCAACCTCAACCTCAACCTCAACCTCAACCTCAACCTCAACCTCAACCTCAACCTCAACCTCAACCTCAACCTCAACCTCAACCTCAACCTCAACCTCAACCTCAACCTCAACCTCAACCTCAACCTCAACCTCAACCTCAACCTCAACCTCAACCTCAACCTCAACCTCAACCTCAACCTCAACCTCAACCTCAACCTCAACCTCAACCTCAACCTCAACCTCAACCTCAACCTCAACCTCAACCTCAACCTCAACCTCAACCTCAACCTCAACCTCAACCTCAACCTCAACCTCAACCTCAACCTCAACCTCAACCTCAACCTCAACCTCAACCTCAACCTCAACCTCAACCTCAACCTCAACCTCAACCTCAACCTCAACCTCTACCTCTACCTCTACTTTAACTTTAACTTTAACTTTAACTTTAACTTTAACTTTAACTTTAACTTTAACTTTAACTTTAACTTTAACTTTAACTTTTACTTTAACTTTAACTTTAACTTTAACTTTAACTTTAACTTTAACTTTAACTTTAACTTTAACTTTAACTTTAACTTTAACTTTAACTTTAACTTTAACTTTAACTTTAACTTTAACTTTAACTTTAACTTTAACTTTAACTTTAACTTTAACTTTAACTTTAACTTTAACTTTAACTTTAACTTTAACTTTAACTTTTACTTTTACTTTTACTTTTACTTTTACTTTTACTTTTACTTTTACTTTTACTTTTACTTTTACTTTTACTTTTACTTTTACTTTTACTTTTACTTTTACTTTTACTTTTACTTTTACTTTTACTTTTACTTTTACTTTTACTTTTACTTTTACTTTTACTTTTACTTTTACTTTTACTTTTACTTTTACTTTTACTTTTACTTTTACTTTTACTTTTACTTTTACTTTTACTTTTACTTTTACTTTTACTTTTACTTTTACTTTTACTTTTACTTTTACTTTTACTTTTACTTTTACTTTTACTTTTACTTTTACTTTTACTTTTACTTTTACTTTTACTTTTACTTTTACTTTTACTTTTACTTTTACTTTTACTTTTACTTTTACTTTTACTTTTACTTTTACTTTTACTTTTACTTTTATTTTTATTTTTATTTTTATTTTTATTTTTATTTTTACTTTTACTTTTACTTTTACTTTTACTTTTACTTTTACTTTTACTTTTACTTTTACTTTTACTTTTATTTTTATTTTTATTTACTTTTACTGCAGTGTGTATGCAACGGACATATTATAGTTATTAAACGTTGTTTGTATTATATCATGAATCTATAAAGTGACAAATAAACAAAGATGAAAATAAAATCTGAATAACAATTTTGTTAGTATAGTAATAGTATAGCAATCTACATTCCACGGGTGACTTCATCATCGCACCGATAGGTTTGTCAGCACAAACCTATCGGTGCGATGATGATGATGATGAAAAGTTAGATGAATGCGCATAAGTACGAACAAAGTAGTTATAGTAATAGTCATTTATTTGCTATTCTTGTGGTAGATACAAAAAGGTTGACTGGTAGAGAATGCTACTAGCATTAAGTCCGCCTCTTGTACCATTCTGTATTGTACTATAAAGATAGTTAAAAAAAAGATCTTAAAATAGTACGATGACAAGACAAGATAAAGCTTATACTTTGATTTTGTCGACAGGGCCTGACCACAGCTTTACATAGAACGTTTTGATTGTTACCTTTTTTTTCTTAGGGAGAAAGTTGACAAAACAAAGCTTAGAAAACAATCCATACAGTTGTAAAACGGACTCACTGTGATTTGTGCACCGGGGCTAATCGGACACACTTTTTAGATGTAAGTAATTTTTTAAAGGATAAAATTTTCACCATACTAGCCTTTTGTCTAGGTACATATCTCGCTCAAACTTGTAGAGATTGCAGTGTGGCATATTACAGCACAGAAGCACAGCACAGCAGCACAGTTGGATGTAAATAAGGCATAAAATACCTAAATAAGAAAACTATTCTGTGAATATTATTGTCACTATACATAGGCGTCGACCTATATCGTCTATTTATAACGATAGCATGCATCGTAATCTGATCGCGTGACACCACGGAATGCTTAACAACTTCTTATCAATTAGACCATCGATCAAAAATCGATGCTATTATTTTAATTTTACATCATACTGCTCGGTAACTAGCATTTACTAATATAGTATGAGGCTGTGTAAGTTGACATGTGCAACACAGTGCATTGTTTAGATAGAACGTTCCATTTTCAGATCACTTTACAAGTCAAGCATGGTGAATGCTTTAATTGTAAAGTACACTTTTACAATTCAAGCATTTAAAACTCCTTAGTGAACCAATCTTTTTTCTTATTTATAAACTGACGAAACTTTTTACTGAAAAAAAAACAACAACGAAATTAGCGGTATTTCATTTCAGTTCAAGCTATGCAAAACTCCTTGGTCAAACAATTTTTTTTTCATAAAATGATATAAGATTCATTTTGAATGGAACAGCTGATTTTTTTTCTTGATTTCGGGGTTGGTCCAATAATGAAAGTTGTTCAGTTTATTTTCATTTTTACTTTTACTTTTACTTTTACTTTTACTTTTACTTTTACTTTTACTTTTACTTTTACTTTTACTTTTACTTTTACTTTTACTTTTACTTTTACTTTTACTTTTACTTTTACTTTTACTTTTACTTTTACTTTTACTTTTACTTTTACTTTTACTTTTACTTTTACTTTTACTTTTACTTTTACTTTTACTTTTACTTTTACTTTTACTTTTACTTTTACTTTTACTTTTACTTTTACTTTTACTTTTACTTTTACTTTTACTTTTACTTTTACTTTTACTTTTACTTTTACTTTTACTTTTACTTTTACTTTTACTTTTACTTTTACTTTTACTTTTACTTTTACTTTTACTTTTACTTTTGGTGAATGCTTTAATTGTAAAGTACACTTTTACAATTCAAGCATTTAAAACTCCTTAGTGAACCAATCTTTTTTCTTATTTATAAACTGACGAAACTTTTTACTGAAAAAAAAACAACAACGAAATTAGCGGTATTTCATTTCAGTTCAAGCTATGCAAAACTCCTTGGTCAAACAATTTTTTTTTTCATAAAATGATATAAGATTCATTTTGAATGGAACAGCTGATTTTTTTTCGTGATTTCGGGGTTGGTCCAATAATGAAAGTTGTTCAGTTTACTTTTACTTTTACTTTTACTTTTACTTTTACTTTTACTTTTACTTTTACTTTTACTTTTACTTTTACTTTTACTTTTACTTTTACTTTTACTTTTACTTTTACTTTTACTTTTACTTTTACTTTTACTTTTACTTTTACTTTTACTTTTACTTTTACTTTTACTTTTACTTTTACTTTTACTTTTACTTTTACTTTTACTTTTACTTTTACTTTTACTTTTACTTTTACTTTTACTTTTACTTTTACTTTTACTTTTACTTTTACTTTTACTTTTACTTTTACTTTTACTTTTACTTTTACTTTTACTTTTACTTTTACTTTTACTTTTACTTTTACTTTTACTTTTACTTTTACTTTTACTTTTACTTTTACTTTTACTTTTACTTTTACTTTTACTTTTACTTTTACTTTTACTTTTACTTTTACTTTTACTTTTACTTTTACTTTTACTTTTACTTTTGGTGAATGCTTTAATTGTAAAGTACACTTTTACAATTCAAGCATTTAAAACTCCTTAGTGAACCAATCTTTTTTCTTATTTATAAACTGACGAAACTTTTTACTGAAAAAAAAAACAACAACGAAATTAGCGGTATTTCATTTCAGTTCAAGCTATGCAAAACTCCTTGGTCAAACAAATTTTTTTTTTCATAAAATGATATAAGATTCATTTTGAATGGAACAGCTGATTTTTTTTCGTGATTTCGGGGTTGGTCCAATAATGAAAGTTGTTCAGTTTATTTTTATTTTTATTTTTATTTTTATTTTTATTTTTATTTTTATTTTTATTTTTATTTTTATTTTTATTTTTATTACTTTTACTTTTACTTTTACTTTTACTTTTACTTTTACTTTTACTTTTACTTTTACTTTTACTTTTACTTTTACTTTTACTTTTACTTTTACTTTTACTTTTACTTTTACTTTTACTTTTACTTTTACTTTTACTTTTACTTTTACTTTTACTTTTACTTTTACTTTTACTTTTACTTTTACTTTTACTTTTACTTTTACTTTTACTTTTACTTTTACTTTTACTTTTACTTTTACTTTTACTTTTACTTTTACTTTTACTTTTACTTTTACTTTTACTTTTACTTTTACTTTTACTTTTACTTTTACTTTTACTTTTACTTTTACTTTTACTTTTACTTTTACTTTTACTTTTACTTTTACTTTTACTTTTACTTTTACTTTTACTTTTACTTTTACTTTTACTTTTACTTTTACTTTTACTTTTACTTTTACTTTTACTTTTACTTTTACTTTTACTTTTACTTTTACTTTTACTTTTACTTTTACTTTTACTTTTACTTTTACTTTTACTTTTACTTTTACTTTTGGTGAATGCTTTAATTGTAAAGTACACTTTTACAATTCAAGCATTTAAAACTCCTTAGTGAACCAATCTTTTTTCTTATTTATAAACTGACGAAACTTTTTACTGAAAAAAAAACAACAACGAAATTAGCGGTATTTCATTTCAGTTCAAGCTATGCAAAACTCCTTGGTCAAACAATTTTTTTTTTCATAAAATGATATAAGATTCATTTTGAATGGAACAGCTGATTTTTTTTCGTGATTTCGGGGTTGGTCCAATAATGAAAGTTGTTCAGTTTACTTTTACTTTTACTTTTACTTTTACTTTTACTTTTACTTTTACTTTTACTTTTACTTTTACTTTTACTTTTACTTTTACTTTTACTTTTACTTTTACTTTTACTTTTACTTTTACTTTTACTTTTACTTTTACTTTTACTTTTACTTTTACTTTTACTTTTACTTTTACTTTTACTTTTACTTTTACTTTTACTTTTACTTTTACTTTTACTTTTACTTTTACTTTTACTTTTACTTTTACTTTTACTTTTACTTTTACTTTTACTTTTACTTTTACTTTTACTTTTACTTTTACTTTTACTTTTACTTTTACTTTTACTTTTACTTTTACTTTTACTTTTACTTTTACTTTTACTTTTACTTTTACTTTTACTTTTACTTTTACTTTTACTTTTACTTTTACTTTTACTTTTACTTTTACTTTTACTTTTACTTTTACTTTTGGTGAATGCTTTAATTGTAAAGTACACTTTTACAATTCAAGCATTTAAAACTCCTTAGTGAACCAATCTTTTTTCTTATTTATAAACTGACGAAACTTTTTACTGAAAAAAAAAACAACAACGAAATTAGCGGTATTTCATTTCAGTTCAAGCTATGCAAAACTCCTTGGTCAAACAAATTTTTTTTTTCATAAAATGATATAAGATTCATTTTGAATGGAACAGCTGATTTTTTTTCGTGATTTCGGGGTTGGTCCAATAATGAAAGTTGTTCAGTTTATTTTTATTTTTATTTTTATTTTTATTTTTATTTTTATTTTTATTTTTATTTTTATTTTTATTTTTATTTTTATTACTTTTACTTTTACTTTTACTTTTACTTTTACTTTTACTTTTACTTTTACTTTTACTTTTACTTTTACTTTTACTTTTACTTTTACTTTTACTTTTACTTTTACTTTTACTTTTACTTTTACTTTTACTTTTACTTTTACTTTTACTTTTACTTTTACTTTTACTTTTACTTTTACTTTTACTTTTACTTTTACTTTTACTTTTACTTTTACTTTTACTTTTACTTTTACTTTTACTTTTACTTTTACTTTTACTTTTACTTTTACTTTTACTTTTACTTTTACTTTTACTTTTACTTTTACTTTTACTTTTACTTTTACTTTTACTTTTACTTTTACTTTTACTTTTACTTTTACTTTTACTTTTACTTTTACTTTTACTTTTACTTTTACTTTTACTTTTACTTTTACTTTTACTTTTACTTTTACTTTTACTTTTACTTTTACTTTTACTTTTACTTTTACTTTTACTTTTACTTTTACTTTTATTTTTATTTTTATTTTTATTTTTATTTTTATTTTTATTTTTATTTTTATTTTTATTTTTACTTTTACTTTTACTTTTACTTTTACTTTTACTTTTACTTTTACTTTTACTTTTACTTTTACTTTTACTTTTACTTTTACTTTTACTTTTACTTTTACTTTTACTTTTACTTTTATTTTTATTTTTATTTACTTTTACTGCAGTGTGTATGCAACGGACATATTATAGTTATTAAACGTTGTTTGTATTATATCATGAATCTATAAAGTGACAAATAAACAAAGATGAAAATAAAATCTGAATAGGTAACAATTTTGTTAGTATAGTAATAGTATAGCAATCTACATTCCACGGGTGACTTCATCATCGCACCGATAGGTTTGTCAGCACAAACCTATCGGTGCGATGATGATGATGATGAAAAGTTAGATGAATGCGCATAAGTACGAACAAAGTAGTTATAGTAATAGTCATTTATTTGCTATTCTTGTGGTAGATACAAAAAGGTTGACTGGTAGAGAATGCTACTAGCATTAAGTCCGCCTCTTGTACCATTCTGTATTGTACTATAAAGATAGTTAAAAAAAAGATCTTAAAATAGTACGATGACAAGACAAGATAAAGCTTATACTTTGATTTTGTCGACAGGGCCGGACCACAGCTTTACATAGAACGTTTTGATTGTTACCTTTTTTTTCTTAGGGAGAAAGTTGACAAAACAAAGCTTAGATCCATACAGTTGTAAAACGGACTCACTGTGATTTGTGCACCGGGGCTAATCGGACACACTTTTTAGATGTAAGTAATTTTTTAAAGGATAAAATTTTCACCATACTAGCCTTTTGTCTAGGTACATATCTCGCTCAAACTTGTAGAGATTGCAGTGTGGCATATTACAGCACAGAAGCACAGCACAGCAGCACAGTTGGATGTAAATAAGGCATAAAATACCTAAATAAGAAAACTATTCTGTGAATATTATTGTCACTATACATAGGCGTCGACCTATATCGTCTATTTATAACGATAGCATGCATCGTAATCTGATCGCGTGACACCACGGAATGCTTAACAACTTCTTATCAATTAGACCATCGATCAAAAATCGATGCTATTATTTTAATTTTACATCATACTGCTCGGTAACTAGCATTTACTAATATAGTATGAGGCTGTGTAAGTTGACATGTGCAACACAGTGCATTGTTTAGATAGAACGTTCCATTTTCAGATCACTTTACAAGTCAAGCATGGTGAATGCTTTAATTGTAAAGTACACTTTTACAATTCAAGCATTTAAAACTCCTTAGTGAACCAATCTTTTTTCTTATTTATAAACTGACGAAACTTTTTACTGAAAAAAAAACAACAACGAAATTAGCGGTATTTCATTTCAGTTCAAGCTATGCAAAACTCCTTGGTCAAACAATTTTTTTTTCATAAAATGATATAAGATTCATTTTGAATGGAACAGCTGATTTTTTTTCTTGATTTCGGGGTTGGTCCAATAATGAAAGTTGTTCAGTTTATTTTCATTTTTACTTTTACTTTTACTTTTATTTTTATTTTTATTTTTATTTTTATTTTTATTTTTACTTTTACTTTTACTTTTACTTTTACTTTTACTTTTACTTTTACTTTTACTTTTACTTTTACTTTTACTTTTACTTTTACTTTTACTTTTGGTGAATGCTTTAATTGTAAAGTACACTTTTACAATTCAAGCATTTAAAACTCCTTAGTGAACCAACCTTTTTTCTTATTTATAAACTGACGAAACTTTTTACTGAAAAAAAAAACAACAACGAAATTAGCGGTATTTCATTTCGGTTCAAGCTATGCAAAACTCCTTGGTCAAACAATTTTTTTTTTTCATAAAATGATATAAGATTCATTTTGAATGGAACAGCTGATTTTTTTTCGTGATTTCGGGGTTGGTCCAATAATGAAAGTTGTTCAGTTTATTTTCATTTTTATTTTTATTTTTATTTTTACTTTTACTTTTACTTTTACTTTTACTTTTACTTTTACTTTTACTTTTACTTTTACTTTTACTTTTACTTTTACTTTTACTTTTACTTTTACTTTTACTTTTACTTTTACTTTTACTTTTACTTTTACTTTTACTTTTACTTTTACTTTTACTTTTACTTTTACTTTTACTTTTACTTTTACTTTTACTTTTACTTTTACTTTTACTTTTACTTTTACTTTTACTTTTACTTTTACTTTTACTTTTACTTTTACTTTTACTTTTACTTTTACTTTTACTTTTACTTTTACTTTTACTTTTACTTTTACTTTTACTTTTACTTTTACTTTTACTTTTACTTTTACTTTTACTTTTACTTTTACTTTTACTTTTACTTTTACTTTTACTTTTACTTTTACTTTTACTTTTACTTTTACTTTTACTTTTACTTTTACTTTTACTTTTACTTTTACTTTTACTTTTACTTTTACTTTTACTTTTACTTTTACTTTTACTTTTACTTTTACTTTTACTTTTACTTTTACTTTTACTTTTACTTTTACTTTTACTTTTACTTTTACTTTTACTTTTACTTTTACTTTTACTTTTACTTTTACTTTTACTTTTACTTTTACTTTTACTTTTACTTTTACTTTTACTTTTACTTTTACTTTTACTTTTACTTTTACTTTTACTTTTACTTTTACTTTTACTTTTACTTTTACTTTTACTTTTACTTTTACTTTTACTTTTACTTTTACTTTTACTTTTACTTTTACTTTTACTTTTACTTTTACTTTTACTTTTACTTTTACTTTTACTTTTACTTTTACTTTTACTTTTACTTTTACTTTTACTTTTACTTTTACTTTTACTTTTACTTTTACTTTTACTTTTACTTTTACTTTTACTTTTACTTTTACTTTTACTTTTACTTTTACTTTTACTTTTACTTTTACTTTTACTTTTACTTTTACTTTTACTTTTACTTTTACTTTTACTTTTACCTTTACTTTTACTTTTACTTTTACTTTTACTTTATTTTATTTTATTTTCATTGGAAAACATACAGTATTTATAACTAATAGCATAACTAAATATGATACAAATATACTCATTTAATTTGTTTTCGCATATAAACACCAAGTAGCTTATTTGTATTCACAAAGTATAGATTTTAAATACATTTTTGGATCGGAAGAAAGTAGTTAAAAAAAAATTATGCTATTATACTTAGAAAACAACCAAAAATCGGTAACAAAATAAAAGAGGAAATCTTAAGAAACCACATCAAACCATTTCTTACTCAAAACATTTCTAAATTGTTCCGGTTTAGAGTTAAAAATGTCAAGCACAGATATGTCAACCATTCTATTAAAAGTAACAGCTGATCGGATAAAAAACGAGTTTTTTCTGTAGTTGGTAGCACAATACGGAACACTAAGGTTGTTGATATGCCTACTATTTCTGTTTGGAACTTTGAAATTTATTAGTGATAGAAGATGCGAGGAATCAATAAGAGATTGTGATAATTTTGCAAGTGTAACGACATCGGCAATTTTTCGTCGCTCAACGAGAGGTAAAATATGATGTTTTTTGCATCTCTCAAAATAGTCTTTCTCATAACCTTTACACTTAAATTGCAAGTATCTCAAAAACTTACGTTGAATAGTCTCCAACCTGTTTATATAGACCCCATACTGTGGGTTCCAAATCTGTGAGCAATACTCGAGATGGCTACGCACAAGTGAGCAAAACAATACTTTGGCGATTTTGGCACTGGAAAACTGAGAGCAGGATCTAATGATGAAACCGAGAGACCGATTGGCTTTTTTGGCTATATGATCGATGTGCTTTTCATATGTCAATTTAGTGTCATGAATGACACCAAGGTCTCGAATTTCATACACTTTCTCATACTTTTACTTTTACTTTTACTTTTACTTTTACTTTTACTTTTACTTTTACTTTTACATTTACATTTACTTTTACTTTTACTTTTACTTTTACTTTTACTTTTACTTTTACTTTTACTTTTACTTTTACTTTTACTTTTACTTTTACTTTTACTTTTACTTTTACTTTTACTTTTACTTTTACTTTTACTTTTACTTTTACTTTTACTTTTACTTTTACTTTTACTTTTACTTTTACTTTTACTTTTACTTTTACTTTTACTTTTACTTTTACTTTTACTTTTACTTTTACTTTTACTTTTACTTTTACTTTTACTTTTACTTTTACTTTTACTTTTACTTTTACTTTTACTTTTACTTTTACTTTTACTTTTACTTTTACTTTTACTTTTACTTTTACTTTTACTTTTACTTTTACTTTTACTTTTACTTTTACTTTTACTTTTACTTTTACTTTTACTTTTACTTTTACTTTTACTTTTACTTTTACTTTTACTTTTACTTTTACTTTTACTTTTACTTTTACTTTTACTTTTACTTTTACTTTTACTTTTATATATTTTTTTTATTTATTTTTATTTTTATTTTTATTTTTATTTTTATTTTTATTTTTACTTTTATTTTTACTTTTACTTTTACTTTTACTTTTACTTTTACTGCAGTGTGTATGTAACGTACATAGTATAGTTATTAAACGTTGTTTGTATTATATCATGAATCTATAAAGTGACAAATAAACAACGATGAAAATAAAATCTGAATAACAATTTTGTTAGTATAGTAATAGTATAGCAATCTACATTCTACGGGTGACTTCATCATCGCACCGATAGGTTTGTCAGCCCAAACCTATCGCTGCGATGATGAAAAGTTAGATGAATGCGCATAAGTACGAACAAAGTAGTTATAGTAATAGTCATTTATTTGCTATTCTTGTGGTAGATACAAAAAGGTTGACTGGTAGAGAATGCTACTAGCATTAAGTCCGCCTCTTGTACCATTCTGTATTGTAAAGATAGTTAAAAAAAAGATCTTAAAATAGTACGATGACAAGACAAGATAAAGCTTATACTTTGATTTTGTCGACAGGGCCGGACCACAGCTTTACATAGAACGTTTTGATTGTTACCTTTTTTTTCTTAGGGAGAAAGTTGACAAAACAAAGCTTAGAAAACAATCCATACAGTTGTAAAACGGACTCACTGTGATTTGTGCACCGGGGCTAATCGGACACACTTTTTAGATGTAAGTAATTTTTTAAAGGATAAAATTTTCACCATACTAGCCTTTTGTCTAGGTACATATCTCGCTCAAACTTGTAGAGATTGCAGTGTGGCATATTACAGCACAGAAGCACAGCACAGCAGCACAGTTGGATGTAAATAAGGCATAATAATACCTAAATAAGAAAACTATTCTGTGAATATTATTGTCACTATACATAGGCGTCGACCTATATCGTCTATTTATAACGATAGCATGCATCGTAATCTGATCGCGTGACACCACGGAATGCTTAACAACTTCTTATCAATTAGACCATCGATCAAAAATCGATGCTATTATTTTAATTTTACATCATACTGCTCGGTAACTAGCATTTACTAATATAGTATGAGGCTGTGTAAGTTGACATGTGCAACACAGTGCATTGTTTAGATAGAACGTTCCATTTTCAGATCACTTTACAAGTCAAGCATGGTGAATGCTTTAATTGTAAAGTACACTTTTACAATTCAAGCATTTAAAACTCCTTAGTGAACCAATCTTTTTTCTTATTTATAAACTGACGAAACTTTTTACTGAAAAAAAAACAACAACGAAATTAGCGGTATTTCATTTCAGTTCAAGCTATGCAAAACTCCTTGGTCAAACAGTTTTTTTTTTCATAAAATGATATAAGATTCATTTTGAATGGAACAGCTGATTTTTTTTCGTGATTTCGGGGTTGGTCCAATAATGAAAGTTGTTCAGTTTATTTTCATTTTTATTTTTATTTTTATTTTTATTTTTATTTTTATTTTTATTTTTATTTTTATTTTTATTTTTTATTTTATTTTTATTTTTATTTTTATTTTTACTCTTACTCTTACTCTTACTCTTACTCTTACTCTTACTCTTACTCTTACTCTTACTCTTACTCTTACTCTTACTCTTACTCTTACTCTTACTCTTACTCTTACTCTTACTCTTACTCTTACTCTTACTCTTACTCTTACTCTTACTCTTACTCTTACTCTTACTCTTACTCTTACTCTTACTCTTACTCTTACTCTTACTCTTACTCTTACTCTTACTCTTACTCTTACTCTTACTCTTACTCTTACTCTTACTCTTACTCTTACTCTTACTCTTACTCTTACTCTTACTCTTACTCTTACTCTTACTCTTACTCTTACTCTTACTCTTACTCTTACTCTTACTCTTACTCTTACTCTTACTCTTACTCTTACTCTTACTCTTACTCTTACTCTTACTCTTACTCTTACTCTTACTCTTACTCTTACTCTTACTCTTACTCTTACTCTTACTCTTACTCTTACTCTTACTCTTACTCTTACTCTTACTCTTACTCTTACTCTTACTCTTACTCTTACTCTTACTCTTACTCTTACTCTTACTCTTACTCTTACTCTTACTCTTACTCTTACTCTTACTCTTACTCTTACTCTTACTCTTACTCTTACTCTTACTCTTACTCTTACTCTTACTCTTACTCTTACTCTTACTCTTATTTATATTTTTATTTTTATTTTTATTTTTATTTTTATTTTTATTTTTATTTTTATTTTTATTTTTATTTTTATTTTTATTTTTATTTTTATTTTTACTTTTACTTTTACTTTTACTTTTACTTTTACTTTTACTTTTACTTTTACTTTTACTTTTACTTTTACTTTTACTTTTACTTTTACTTTTACTTTTACTTTTACTTTTACTTTTACTTTTAATACATTTTTGGATCGGAAGAAAGTAGTTAAAAAAAAATTATGCTATTATACTTAGAAAACAACCAAAAATCGGTAACAAAATAAAAGAGGAAATCTTAAGAAACCACATCAAACCATTTCTTACTCAAAACATTTCTAAATTGTTCCGGTTTAGAGTTAAAAATGTCAAGCACAGATATGTCAACCATTCTATTAAAAGTAACAGCTGATCGGATAAAAAACGAGTTTTTTCTGTAGTTGGTAGCACAATACGGAACACTAAGGTTGTTGATATGCCTACTATTTCTGTTTGGAACTTTGAAATTTATTAGTGATAGAAGATGCGAGGAATCAATAAGAGATTGTGATAATTTTGCAAGTGTAACGACATCGGCAATTTTTCGTCGCTCAACGAGAGGTAAAATATGATGTTTTTTGCATCTCTCAAAATAGTCTTTCTCATAACCTTTACACTTAAATTGCAAGTATCTCAAAAACTTACGTTGAATAGTCTCCAACCTGTTTATATAGACCCCATACTGTGGGTTCCAAATCTGTGAGCAATACTCGAGATGGCTACGCACAAGTGAGCAAAACAATACTTTGGCGATTTTGGCACTGGAAAACTGAGAGCAGGATCTAATGATGAAACCGAGAGACCGATTGGCTTTTTTGGCTATATGATCGATGTGCTTTTCATATGTCAATTTAGTGTCATGAATGACACCAAGGTCTCGAATTTCATACACTTTCTCATACTTTTACTTTTACTTTTACTTTTACTTTTACTTTTACTTTTACTTTTACTTTTACTTTTACTTTTACTTTTACTTTTACTTTTACTTTTACTTTTACTTTTACTTTTACTTTTACTTTTACTTTTACTTTTACTTTTACTTTTACTTTTACTTTTACTTTTACTTTTACTTTTACTTTTACTTTTACTTTTACTTTTACTTTTACTTTTACTTTTACTTTTACTTTTACTTTAACTTTAACTTTAACTTTAACTTTAACCTTAACCTTAACCTTAACCTTAACCTTAACCTTAACCTTAACCTTAACCTTAACCTTAACCTTAACCTTAACCTTAACCTTAACCTTAACCTTAACCTTAACCTTAACCTTAACCTTAACCTTAACCTTAACCTTAACCTTAACCTTAACCTTAACCTTAACCTTAACCTTAACCTTAACCTTAACCTTAACCTTAACCTTAACCTTAACCTTAACCTTAACCTTAACCTTAACCTTAACCTTAACCTTAACCTTAACCTTAACCTTAACCTTAACCTTAACCTTAACCTTAACCTTAACCTTAACCTTAACCTTAACCTTAACCTTAACCTTAACCTTAACCTTAACCTTAACCTTAACCTTAACCTTAACCTTAACCTTAACCTTAACCTTAACCTTAACCTTAACCTTAACCTTAACCTTAACCTTAACCTTAACCTTAACCTTAACCTTAACCTTAACCTTAACCTTAACCTTAACCTTAACCTTAACCTTAACCTTAACCTTAACCTTAACCTTAACCTTAACCTTAACCTTAACCTTAACCTTAACCTTAACCTTAACCTTAACCTTAACCTTAACCTTAACCTTAACCTTAACCTTAACCTTAACCTTAACCTTAACCTTAACCTTAACCTTAACCTTAACCTTAACCTTAACCTTAACCTTAACCTTAACCTTAACCTTAACCTTAACCTTAACCTTAACCTTAACCTTAACCTTAACCTTAACCTTAACCTTAACCTTAACCTTAACCTTAACCTTAACCTTAACCTTAACCTTAACCTTAACCTTAACCTTAACCTTAACCTTAACCTTAACCTTAACCTTAACCTTAACCTTAACCTTAACCTTAACCTTAACCTTAACCTTAACCTTAACCTTAACCTTAACCTTAACCTTAACCTTAACCTTAACCTTAACCTTAACCTTAACCTTAACCTTAACCTTAACCTTAACCTTAACCTTAACCTTAACCTTAACCTTAACCTTAACCTTAACCTTAACCTTAACCTTAACCTTAACCTTAACCTTAACCTTAACCTTAACCTTAACCTTAACCTTAACCTTAACCTTAACCTTAACCTTAACCTTAACCTTAACCTTAACCTTAACCTTAACCTTAACCTTAACCTTAACCTTAACCTTAACCTTAACCTTAACCTTAACCTTAACCTTAACCTTAACCTTAACCTTAACCTTAACCTTAACCTTAACCTTAACCTTAACCTTAACCTTAACCTTAACCTTAACCTTAACCTTAACCTTAACCTTAACCTTAACCTTAACCTTAACCTTAACCTTAACCTTAACCTTAACCTTAACCTTAACCTTAACCTTAACCTTAACCTTAACCTTAACCTTAACCTTAACCTTAACCTTAACCTTAACCTTAACCTTAACCTTAACCTTAACCTTAACCTTAACCTTAACCTTAACCTTAACCTTAACCTTAACCTTAACCTTAACCTTAACCTTAACCTTAACCTTAACCTTAACCTTAACCTTAACCTTAACCTTAACCTTAACCTTAACCTTAACCTTAACCTTAACCTTAACCTTAACCTTAACCTTAACCTTAACCTTAACCTTAACCTTAACCTTAACCTTAACCTTAACCTTAACCTTAACCTTAACCTTAACCTTAACCTTAAACGCTGCCTTAGTGCTGTCAGGTTTGCTTCCGCTGGATCTCCGGATCCAAGAAGCATCCCTGCTTTTTGAGGCAAAGCGTGGGAAACCCCAGGCAGCACTAAGTGGCAGAAAGGTCGAACAGCGAGCCTCGTTCATGAATGACACCCACCCCAGCAGGATGCTAAATTCAAAATTCACATGTTTGGACAACGCGGAAGAGGATGGCAAACTGGCAGAAGGCTTAGTGAAGATCTATACAGATGGTAGCAAACTGGAGGGGAAAGTTGGAGCCGCCTTGACCTGTTGGGAAGGGCCGATTGAAACGATTACCCGGAAGTTTAAGCTGGAACCATACTGTACAGTCTTCCAAGCCGAGCTGTATGCCATCCTCCAAGCGACAGAAATTATTATTGGCAAAAAATTCCAGGAAACGGCCGTACTCAGCGACTCGAGATCCGCCCTCCAGACGCTACTTGATCCAGACTCATCACACCCGATCACGAAGGCAATCCAGGGTAACCTTCAATACCTTAGAGACAACCAACAGCTCGTCTCACTATTCTGGATAAGGGCCCATGTCGGAGTGAAAGGGAATGAGAGAGCGGATCAACTAGCGAAGGAGGCGGCTCTCAAGTTGAAGACAAGACCGCACTATGACTGCTGTCCCATCTCGTTCGTTAAACGCCACATCCGGGCGGAAACGCTCGAGGCATGGGACTGCAGGTATAGATCGGAAAACACGGCCGAGACCACCAAGGTCTTCTTCCCTGATGGGGTGGCGGCTTACGGTGTGGTGAGGAAGATGTCCATTGATCGACTGGCGGCACAAATACTGACTGGCCACGGAGGGTTCTGTGCATACCTGCACAGATTCAAACGCAGGGACAGCCCTTCCTGTATTTGTGACCCGGTCGCGATCGAGGACATCTTCCACATCATACTCGACTGTCCAGTACACAATGTCGATAGGTACACTCTGCAACAGCAAATTGACACTAAATTGAGCAAAGACACCCTGGAAGAAATCATGAATAATAAAAAAGAAAGAAACCTATTTATGGCATATGCAAAAAAAGTAGCAGAAATTGTGATAAATAGAAATAAAGATTGACGAGATAGGAGACCCAAATGACAGGAACCCAATATGTTAAAGCCATTAACTATAATATATATAATTAAAATGTAATACAGTAATGTAAAAGAAAGATATTATGTAAAAGAAATAAAATGTGTAAAGTTAAGGACATTAATAAAATAAAGTAAGCAAGAAAACTGTAAAGTTTAATATGCTCATAAATAAGAATAAGTGAACAAGTAAAGTAATAAAAATATGAGGAGCAATTATGAATAAATTTTCAGAAAGCATATTACACATTGTGAAACATAATGTTAGAAAATTAGAATAAGTATATAAAGTATTAAAATCAAGAAAGAACTGTATTAGAAAATAAGAGAAATTGTAACATTGAAAAAAGAAAAAGAACAGTAATATAAAAAATAAGAACATGACATAAGCTATAAAAGCTAAGATAAAAAAAAGAGAAATAAGAAAAAAATAAGAATGGCAAAAAAAGGTCCTGCCAAAAAGCGGGGAGCAGCCGCATTAAAAAAAAAAAAAAAAAAAAAAAAAAAAAAACCTTAACCTTAACCTCAACCTCAACCTCAACCTCAACCTCAACCTCAACCTCAACCTCAACCTCAACCTCAACCTCAACCTCAACCTCAACCTCAACCTCAACCTCAACCTCAACCTCAACCTCAACCTCAACCTCAACCTCAACCTCAACCTCAACCTCAACCTCAACCTCAACCTCAACCTCAACCTCAACCTCAACCTCAACCTCAACCTCAACCTCAACCTCAACCTCAACCTCAACCTCAACCTCAACCTCAACCTCAACCTCAACCTCAACCTCAACCTCAACCTCAACCTCAACCTCAACCTCAACCTCAACCTCAACCTCAACCTCAACCTCAACCTCAACCTCAACCTCAACCTCAACCTCAACCTCAACCTCAACCTCAACCTCAACCTCAACCTCAACCTCAACCTCAACCTCAACCTCAACCTCAACCTCAACCTCAACCTCAACCTCAACCTCAACCTCAACCTCAACCTCAACCTCAACCTCAACCTCAACCTCAACCTCAACCTCAACCTCAACCTCAACCTCAACCTCAACCTCAACCTCAACCTCAACCTCAACCTCAACCTCAACCTCAACCTCAACCTCAACCTCAACCTCAACCTCAACCTCAACCTCAACCTCAACCTCAACCTCAACCTCTACCTCTACCTCTACTTTAACTTTAACTTTAACTTTAACTTTAACTTTAACTTTAACTTTAACTTTAACTTTAACTTTAACTTTAACTTTAACTTTTACTTTAACTTTAACTTTAACTTTAACTTTAACTTTAACTTTAACTTTAACTTTAACTTTAACTTTAACTTTAACTTTAACTTTAACTTTAACTTTAACTTTAACTTTAACTTTAACTTTAACTTTAACTTTAACTTTAACTTTAACTTTAACTTTTACTTTTACTTTTACTTTTACTTTTACTTTTACTTTTACTTTTACTTTTACTTTTACTTTTACTTTTACTTTTACTTTTACTTTTACTTTTACTTTTACTTTTACTTTTACTTTTACTTTTACTTTTACTTTTACTTTTACTTTTACTTTTACTTTTACTTTTACTTTTACTTTTACTTTTACTTTTACTTTTACTTTTACTTTTACTTTTACTTTTACTTTTACTTTTACTTTTACTTTTACTTTTACTTTTACTTTTACTTTTACTTTTACTTTTACTTTTACTTTTACTTTTACTTTTACTTTTACTTTTACTTTTACTTTTACTTTTACTTTTACTTTTACTTTTACTTTTACTTTTACTTTTACTTTTACTTTTACTTTTACTTTTACTTTTACTTTTACTTTTACTTTTACTTTTACTTTTACTTTTACTTTTACTTTTACTTTTACTTTTACTTTTACTTTTACTTTTACTTTTACTTTTACTTTTACTTTTACTTTTATTTTTATTTTTATTTTTATTTTTATTTTTATTTTTACTTTTACTTTTACTTTTACTTTTACTTTTACTTTTACTTTTACTTTTACTTTTACTTTTACTTTTATTTTTATTTTTATTTACTTTTACTGCAGTGTGTATGCAACGGACATATTATAGTTATTAAACGTTGTTTGTATTATATCATGAATCTATAAAGTGACAAATAAACAAAGATGAAAATAAAATCTGAATAACAATTTTGTTAGTATAGTAATAGTATAGCAATCTACATTCCACGGGTGACTTCATCATCGCACCGATAGGTTTGTCAGCACAAACCTATCGGTGCGATGATGATGATGATGAAAAGTTAGATGAATGCGCATAAGTACGAACAAAGTAGTTATAGTAATAGTCATTTATTTGCTATTCTTGTGGTAGATACAAAAAGGTTGACTGGTAGAGAATGCTACTAGCATTAAGTCCGCCTCTTGTACCATTCTGTATTGTACTATAAAGATAGTTAAAAAAAAGATCTTAAAATAGTACGATGACAAGACAAGATAAAGCTTATACTTTGATTTTGTCGACAGGGCCTGACCACAGCTTTACATAGAACGTTTTGATTGTTACCTTTTTTTTCTTAGGGAGAAAGTTGACAAAACAAAGCTTAGAAAACAATCCATACAGTTGTAAAACGGACTCACTGTGATTTGTGCACCGGGGCTAATCGGACACACTTTTTAGATGTAAGTAATTTTTTAAAGGATAAAATTTTCACCATACTAGCCTTTTGTCTAGGTACATATCTCGCTCAAACTTGTAGAGATTGCAGTGTGGCATATTACAGCACAGAAGCACAGCACAGCAGCACAGTTGGATGTAAATAAGGCATAAAATACCTAAATAAGAAAACTATTCTGTGAATATTATTGTCACTATACATAGGCGTCGACCTATATCGTCTATTTATAACGATAGCATGCATCGTAATCTGATCGCGTGACACCACGGAATGCTTAACAACTTCTTATCAATTAGACCATCGATCAAAAATCGATGCTATTATTTTAATTTTACATCATACTGCTCGGTAACTAGCATTTACTAATATAGTATGAGGCTGTGTAAGTTGACATGTGCAACACAGTGCATTGTTTAGATAGAACGTTCCATTTTCAGATCACTTTACAAGTCAAGCATGGTGAATGCTTTAATTGTAAAGTACACTTTTACAATTCAAGCATTTAAAACTCCTTAGTGAACCAATCTTTTTTCTTATTTATAAACTGACGAAACTTTTTACTGAAAAAAAAACAACAACGAAATTAGCGGTATTTCATTTCAGTTCAAGCTATGCAAAACTCCTTGGTCAAACAATTTTTTTTTCATAAAATGATATAAGATTCATTTTGAATGGAACAGCTGATTTTTTTTCTTGATTTCGGGGTTGGTCCAATAATGAAAGTTGTTCAGTTTATTTTCATTTTTACTTTTACTTTTACTTTTACTTTTACTTTTACTTTTACTTTTACTTTTACTTTTACTTTTACTTTTACTTTTACTTTTACTTTTACTTTTACTTTTACTTTTACTTTTACTTTTACTTTTACTTTTACTTTTACTTTTACTTTTACTTTTACTTTTACTTTTACTTTTACTTTTACTTTTACTTTTACTTTTACTTTTACTTTTACTTTTACTTTTACTTTTACTTTTACTTTTACTTTTACTTTTACTTTTACTTTTACTTTTACTTTTACTTTTACTTTTACTTTTACTTTTACTTTTACTTTTACTTTTACTTTTACTTTTACTTTTACTTTTACTTTTACTTTTACTTTTACTTTTACTTTTACTTTTGGTGAATGCTTTAATTGTAAAGTACACTTTTACAATTCAAGCATTTAAAACTCCTTAGTGAACCAATCTTTTTTCTTATTTATAAACTGACGAAACTTTTTACTGAAAAAAAAACAACAACGAAATTAGCGGTATTTCATTTCAGTTCAAGCTATGCAAAACTCCTTGGTCAAACAATTTTTTTTTTCATAAAATGATATAAGATTCATTTTGAATGGAACAGCTGATTTTTTTTCGTGATTTCGGGGTTGGTCCAATAATGAAAGTTGTTCAGTTTACTTTTACTTTTACTTTTACTTTTACTTTTACTTTTACTTTTACTTTTACTTTTACTTTTACTTTTACTTTTACTTTTACTTTTACTTTTACTTTTACTTTTACTTTTACTTTTACTTTTACTTTTACTTTTACTTTTACTTTTACTTTTACTTTTACTTTTACTTTTACTTTTACTTTTACTTTTACTTTTACTTTTACTTTTACTTTTACTTTTACTTTTACTTTTACTTTTACTTTTACTTTTACTTTTACTTTTACTTTTACTTTTACTTTTACTTTTACTTTTACTTTTACTTTTACTTTTACTTTTACTTTTACTTTTACTTTTACTTTTACTTTTACTTTTACTTTTACTTTTACTTTTACTTTTACTTTTACTTTTACTTTTACTTTTACTTTTACTTTTACTTTTACTTTTACTTTTACTTTTACTTTTACTTTTACTTTTGGTGAATGCTTTAATTGTAAAGTACACTTTTACAATTCAAGCATTTAAAACTCCTTAGTGAACCAATCTTTTTTCTTATTTATAAACTGACGAAACTTTTTACTGAAAAAAAAAACAACAACGAAATTAGCGGTATTTCATTTCAGTTCAAGCTATGCAAAACTCCTTGGTCAAACAAATTTTTTTTTTCATAAAATGATATAAGATTCATTTTGAATGGAACAGCTGATTTTTTTTCGTGATTTCGGGGTTGGTCCAATAATGAAAGTTGTTCAGTTTATTTTTATTTTTATTTTTATTTTTATTTTTATTTTTATTTTTATTTTTATTTTTATTTTTATTTTTATTTTTATTTTTATTACTTTTACTTTTACTTTTACTTTTACTTTTACTTTTACTTTTACTTTTACTTTTACTTTTACTTTTACTTTTACTTTTACTTTTACTTTTACTTTTACTTTTACTTTTACTTTTACTTTTACTTTTACTTTTACTTTTACTTTTACTTTTACTTTTACTTTTACTTTTACTTTTACTTTTACTTTTACTTTTACTTTTACTTTTACTTTTACTTTTACTTTTACTTTTACTTTTACTTTTACTTTTACTTTTACTTTTACTTTTACTTTTACTTTTACTTTTACTTTTACTTTTACTTTTACTTTTACTTTTACTTTTACTTTTACTTTTACTTTTACTTTTACTTTTACTTTTACTTTTACTTTTACTTTTACTTTTACTTTTACTTTTACTTTTACTTTTACTTTTACTTTTACTTTTACTTTTACTTTTACTTTTACTTTTACTTTTACTTTTACTTTTACTTTTACTTTTACTTTTACTTTTACTTTTACTTTTACTTTTACTTTTACTTTTACTTTTACTTTTACTTTTACTTTTACTTTTACTTTTACTTTTACTTTTACTTTTACTTTTACTTTTACTTTTACTTTTACTTTTACTTTTTTTTTACTTTTACTTTTACTTTTACTTTTACTTTTACTTTTACTTTTACTTTTACTTTTACTTTTACTTTTACTTTTACTTTTACTTTTACTTTTACTTTTACTTTTACTTTTACTTTTACTTTTACTTTTACTTTTATTTTTATTTTTATTTACTTTTACTGCAGTGTGTATGCAACGGACATATTATAGTTATTAAACGTTGTTTGTATTATATCATGAATCTATAAAGTGACAAATAAACAAAGATGAAAATAAAATCTGAATAACAATTTTGTTAGTATAGTAATAGTATAGCAATCTACATTCCACGGGTGACTTCATCATCGCACCGATAGGTTTGTCAGCACAAACCTATCGGTGCGATGATGATGATGATGAAAAGTTAGATGAATGCGCATAAGTACGAACAAAGTAGTTATAGTAATAGTCATTTATTTGCTATTCTTGTGGTAGATACAAAAAGGTTGACTGGTAGAGAATGCTACTAGCATTAAGTCCGCCTCTTGTACCATTCTGTATTGTACTATAAAGATAGTTAAAAAAAAGATCTTAAAATAGTACGATGACAAGACAAGATAAAGCTTATACTTTGATTTTGTCGACAGGGCCGGACCACAGCTTTACATAGAACGTTTTGATTGTTACCTTTTTTTTCTTAGGGAGAAAGTTGACAAAACAAAGCTTAGAAAACAATCCATACAGTTGTAAAACGGACTCACTGTGATTTGTGCACCGGGGCTAATCGGACACACTTTTTAGATGTAAGTAATTTTTTAAAGGATAAAATTTTCACCATACTAGCCTTTTGTCTAGGTACATATCTCGCTCAAACTTGTAGAGATTGCAGTGTGGCATATTACAGCACAGAAGCACAGCACAGCAGCACAGTTGGATGTAAATAAGGCATAAAATACCTAAATAAGAAAACTATTCTGTGAATATTATTGTCACTATACATAGGCGTCGACCTATATCGTCTATTTATAACGATAGCATGCATCGTAATCTGATCGCGTGACACCACGGAATGCTTAACAACTTCTTATCAATTAGACCATCGATCAAAAATCGATGCTATTATTTTAATTTTACATCATACTGCTCGGTAACTAGCATTTACTAATATAGTATGAGGCTGTGTAAGTTGACATGTGCAACACAGTGCATTGTTTAGATAGAACGTTCCATTTTCAGATCACTTTACAAGTCAAGCATGGTGAATGCTTTAATTGTAAAGTACACTTTTACAATTCAAGCATTTAAAACTCCTTAGTGAACCAATCTTTTTTCTTATTTATAAACTGACGAAACTTTTTACTGAAAAAAAAACAACAACGAAATTAGCGGTATTTCATTTCAGTTCAAGCTATGCAAAACTCCTTGGTCAAACAATTTTTTTTTTCATAAAATGATATAAGATTCATTTTGAATGGAACAGCTGATTTTTTTTCGTGATTTCGGGGTTGGTCCAATAATGAAAGTTGTTCAGTTTATTTTCATTTTCATTTTCATTTTCATTTTCATTTTCATTTTCATTTTCATTTTCATTTTCATTTTCATTTTCATTTTCATTTTCATTTTCATTTTCATTTTCATTTTCATTTTCATTTTCATTTTCATTTTCATTTTCATTTTCATTTTCATTTTCATTTTCATTTTCATTTTCATTTTCATTTTCATTTTCATTTTCATTTTCATTTTCATTTTCATTTTCATTTTCATTTTCATTTTCATTTTCATTTTCATTTTCATTTTCATTTTCATTTTCATTTTCATTTTCATTTTCATTTTCATTTTCATTTTCATTTTCATTTTCATTTTCATTTTCATTTTCATTTTCATTTTCATTTTCATTTTCATTTTCATTTTCATTTTCATTTTCATTTTCATTTTCATTTTCATTTTCATTTTCATTTTCATTTTCATTTTCATTTTCATTTTCATTTTCATTTTCATTTTCATTTTCATTTTCATTTTCATTTTCATTTTCATTTTCATTTTCATTTTCATTTTCATTTTCATTTTCATTTTCATTTTCATTTTCATTTTCATTTTCATTTTCATTTTCATTTTCACTTTCACTTTCACTTTCACTTTCACTTTCACTTTCACTTTCACTTTCACTTTCACTTTCACTTTCACTTTCACTTTCACTTTCACTTTCACTTTCACTTTCACTTTCACTTTCACTTTCACTTTCACTTTCACTTTCACTTTCACTTTCACTTTCACTTTCACTTTCACTTTCACTTTCACTTTCACTTTCACTTTCACTTTCACTTTCACTTTCACTTTTACTTTTACTTTTACTTTTATTTTTATTTTTATTTTTACTTTTACTTTTACTTTTACTTTTACTTTTACTGCAGTGTGTATGCAACGGACATATAAGGTCTTTTGTTTTTAAATGGTTTTTTTATAATAAATTGTATATGTTAAGCTGTTAGCTTACCTATTAAATAAAATAAATAAATAAATAAATAAAAAGGGCAAAGCAATTATAATCCTGTAATACGTAAACTAGGTTTACTGTAAAATAGAACAGTAAACCCATAAGGATACCCACAATAACAATTAGACCACACCTATTTTCATTGTTTAATTACACGCTGAAAGTAGCTGTTCTTTATGATAATACTAGCGACCCGGCCTCGCTTCGCTTTTTTTGCCAAATAGTTAAATCTTACTCTGTGGTGATTGGTGAGCGATTGGTCTGCTGGAATGCACCTATTGAATGTACACGGCTGTAACGCGGCATGTCACTTCACTACGGCCATGTTGCGGAAATAAGTAGAGCGAAATTTATTCCTTTTTAATTATTTTAAGAAATAATTAACTATAACTTTATTTTATTTTATTTAATTTAAAAGAATATAATAAATGTATTATAATAAATTTTGTTATAAATATTAAAAATAATTTTTGGCGCGATTAACACAAAGATAAAATATTTATGATTACCGCCACAGCGGATATTGAAGAACTTCAGACAATATTATAGACTCATATGACCAAAATTACTTTTTATTATAATAACTTAATATTTATACCAATTAACACAAAACCTTGACAAATTATATTCTAAACCTTCCTCATGAATCACTCTATTTATTGGTGAAAATTGCATGAAAATCCGTTCGGTAGTTTTGAGTTTATCGCGAACAGACAGACAGACAGACGCGGCGGAGGACTTTGTTTTATAATAATGTAGTGATAATACGGAGCAAACGTAAATTAACTTATCAAATACGAAACTGCTTGACTATGTGCGTACGTATATTTAATAAAATACCTTCTGACATTAAAAATTTACATGAAAAATTATTTAAAAAACAATTATTTAAATGGTTGAATGATAAAAACTTTTTTAGTATTAAGGCATTTTTTGACATGATCTAATTTTGTAATAATAATAATAATAATAATTTTAGGATTCAATTAAATAATGTAATTAAATAATGTAATTCAATAATGGTAATTTAATTAATATTTTACTGGAAATCTTATATGATTTTAATAATTTTGCATGCTACTCTAAGTTAGCTTAACATGTTGTCCTAATTTAATGTATGTAACATCTTTTATACCATGTTACACAGCAAATAAATCATTATCTTATCTTATCTTATCTAAATATTAACTTAACGTTATCAATATATAATTATATTTTTTTGCAAATTAAATCTGTTGCAATCGAATTAAATAGACATTTTTAAAATTGGATATAGTTTGTATTTGTGTATAGCGTGTGAAGCAGATTTGAGTTCTTTTTCTGACTTTTGTAGTACATTTATTTTTTACGTGATTTATATTCGTTTTCGTTTTTGAAGGAAGTTTTATTCTTTTGAGGTACCTACTAAACCCAAAAAATCTAGAACGAAACTTTCACCAGCAAACAAATAGCTAGACCTATCCAAACTTGTTGTTGTACCTTTCAATCTCTCTGGTAAATAGAATAGGAGTAATATACTAGTGAAAGGTTTGCTTATTCTATACAATGAATAAATATTAATAGCTTCAAATATTTTAAAATGTAGTTTTTGCACACTGATGTATGTGAATTAGAATAATGTGTCTTAGAAGCCAAATGAAAACTTTTTAATCGACTTCAAGAGCTGAAGGAGGAGGATAAGTAGCGAATATTTTTAATATAGGATCGTAAAAATTCTGTCAAAGATAGTAGTAGTCTACAAAATTTTCAGCATAAGTAATAAAATGATTTTCTAGTAAAATATATTTTAAATACTATACCTTTCCAAGAGATAGAAATGGTAAGTTCTAAATCTTCACTTCTAGCTGAAAGTAATCCAATTTATCTCAGCCGGCACTCATCGAAATAACTGTTAACTTTCTAAATGTATCGAAGAAGCTCTCCTAACAAAGTCTCGAACGAACAAGTCTCGTGTTAATGTGAGAATAGTCATCGAAACTTGAGCATTTCGTGTAACAAGTTACATTGTTAGAGAATACAGATTACTTTGAAAAAAAAATCTGTTAGACCATACAGAAAAAGGAATTATAGTTTTTACCGACTTCTCTCAAATATACTTGCGGTACATTAGCTTTATTGCTACAATTTCAGTTATTATTAGTAAGTGTGTGGATTGTTCTATTATATTAGATATAATGTATTTTTTTTGTCGAGATTCACATTAAAGGCTGAGTTGTTTTGTTTTCTATTGAAGCGATAACTTGTTGCTGAATGTTTTGATGTAATTTATATTATTTGTGTGCGATTCATATCAGTTCCTAACTCGTTTGGCTCGATTGTTTATGGTTTAAAACCAGCTTTATTGTAATCATCACTAAATATAAGTCTTTCCGAATAGGTATGTAGTTGTATAATTCCAAGTTTTCTTGGAATTTCCAGGGTGATGGTATTTAATAACTACTGCGTGTCGGTATATACTACAAAAAAGTAACTTTTGGCACTTTATTTGAAAATATTTATTATACCACTACAACATTCAGCCCTATTTGCGTATGCTCATGATTTTTCTGAACAAACAACATTAAGTAATAAAATTTTACGATTCTCAGGACATTTTTATAAGTTAATGTTGTCATTCGATTAGAACACAAAAGTAGTAGATAGTCTGTCTCATATTTTGAAGTGCTTGTTCACATAAAAGTTTTATGTTCGCCGACGTGATCTTTTACTTTTACTTTTACTTTTACTTTTACTTTTACTTTTACTTTTACTTTTACTTTTACTTTTACTTTTACTTTTACTTTTATTTTTATTTTTATTTTTATTTTTATTTTTATTTTTACTTTTACTTTTACTTTTACTTTTACTTTTACTTTTACTTTTACTTTTACTTTTACTTTTACTTTTACTTTTACTTTTACTTTTACTTTTACTTTTACTTTTACTTTTACTTTTATTTTTATTTTTATTTACTTTTACTGCAGTGTGTATGCAACGGACATATTATAGTTATTAAACGTTGTTTGTATTATATCATGAATCTATAAAGTGACAAATAAACAAAGATGAAAATAAAATCTGAATAACAATTTTGTTAGTATAGTAATAGTATAGCAATCTACATTCCACGGGTGACTTCATCATCGCACCGATAGGTTTGTCAGCACAAACCTATCGGTGCGATGATGATGATGATGAAAAGTTAGATGAATGCGCATAAGTACGAACAAAGTAGTTATAGTAATAGTCATTTATTTGCTATTCTTGTGGTAGATACAAAAAGGTTGACTGGTAGAGAATGCTACTAGCATTAAGTCCGCCTCTTGTACCATTCTGTATTGTACTATAAAGATAGTTAAAAAAAAGATCTTAAAATAGTACGATGACAAGACAAGATAAAGCTTATACTTTGATTTTGTCGACAGGGCCTGACCACAGCTTTACATAGAACGTTTTGATTGTTACCTTTTTTTTCTTAGGGAGAAAGTTGACAAAACAAAGCTTAGAAAACAATCCATACAGTTGTAAAACGGACTCACTGTGATTTGTGCACCGGGGCTAATCGGACACACTTTTTAGATGTAAGTAATTTTTTAAAGGATAAAATTTTCACCATACTAGCCTTTTGTCTAGGTACATATCTCGCTCAAACTTGTAGAGATTGCAGTGTGGCATATTACAGCACAGAAGCACAGCACAGCAGCACAGTTGGATGTAAATAAGGCATAAAATACCTAAATAAGAAAACTATTCTGTGAATATTATTGTCACTATACATAGGCGTCGACCTATATCGTCTATTTATAACGATAGCATGCATCGTAATCTGATCGCGTGACACCACGGAATGCTTAACAACTTCTTATCAATTAGACCATCGATCAAAAATCGATGCTATTATTTTAATTTTACATCATACTGCTCGGTAACTAGCATTTACTAATATAGTATGAGGCTGTGTAAGTTGACATGTGCAACACAGTGCATTGTTTAGATAGAACGTTCCATTTTCAGATCACTTTACAAGTCAAGCATGGTGAATGCTTTAATTGTAAAGTACACTTTTACAATTCAAGCATTTAAAACTCCTTAGTGAACCAATCTTTTTTCTTATTTATAAACTGACGAAACTTTTTACTGAAAAAAAAACAACAACGAAATTAGCGGTATTTCATTTCAGTTCAAGCTATGCAAAACTCCTTGGTCAAACAATTTTTTTTTTCATAAAATGATATAAGATTCATTTTGAATGGAACAGCTGATTTTTTTTCGTGATTTCGGGGTTGGTCCAATAATGAAAGTTGTTCAGTTTATTTTCATTTTCATTTTCATTTTCATTTTCATTTTCATTTTCATTTTCATTTTCATTTTCATTTTCATTTTCATTTTCATTTTCATTTTCATTTTCATTTTCATTTTCATTTTCATTTTCATTTTCATTTTCATTTTCATTTTCATTTTCATTTTCATTTTCATTTTCATTTTCATTTTCATTTTCATTTTCATTTTCATTTTCATTTTCATTTTCATTTTCATTTTCATTTTCATTTTCATTTTCATTTTCATTTTCATTTTCATTTTCATTTTCATTTTCATTTTCATTTTCATTTTCATTTTCATTTTCATTTTCATTTTCATTTTCATTTTCATTTTCATTTTCATTTTCATTTTCATTTTCATTTTCATTTTCATTTTCATTTTCATTTTCATTTTCATTTTCATTTTCATTTTCATTTTCATTTTCATTTTCATTTTCATTTTCATTTTCATTTTCATTTTCATTTTCATTTTCATTTTCACTTTCACTTTCACTTTCACTTTCACTTTCACTTTCACTTTCACTTTCACTTTCACTTTCACTTTCACTTTCACTTTCACTTTCACTTTCACTTTCACTTTCACTTTCACTTTCACTTTCACTTTCACTTTCACTTTCACTTTCACTTTCACTTTCACTTTCACTTTCACTTTCACTTTCACTTTCACTTTCACTTTCACTTTCACTTTCACTTTCACTTTCACTTTCACTTTCACTTTCACTTTCACTTTTACTTTTACTTTTACTTTTATTTTTATTTTTATTTTTACTTTTACTTTTACTTTTACTTTTACTTTTACTGCAGTGTGTATGCAACGGACATATAAGGTCTTTTGTTTTTAAATGGTTTTTTTATAATAAATTGTATATGTTAAGCTGTTAGCTTACCTATTAAATAAAATAAATAAATAAATAAATAAAAAGGGCAAAGCAATTATAATCCTGTAATACGTAAACTAGGTTTACTGTAAAATAGAACAGTAAACCCATAAGGATACCCACAATAACAATTAGACCACACCTATTTTCATTGTTTAATTACACGCTGAAAGTAGCTGTTCTTTATGATAATACTAGCGACCCGGCCTCGCTTCGCTTTTTTTGCCAAATAGTTAAATCTTACTCTGTGGTGATTGGTGAGCGATTGGTCTGCTGGAATGCACCTATTGAATGTACACGGCTGTAACGCGGCATGTCACTTCACTACGGCCATGTTGCGGAAATAAGTAGAGCGAAATTTATTCCTTTTTAATTATTTTAAGAAATAATTAACTATAACTTTATTTTATTTTATTTAATTTAAAAGAATATAATAAATGTATTATAATAAATTTTGTTATAAATATTAAAAATAATTTTTGGCGCGATTAACACAAAGATAAAATATTTATGATTACCGCCACAGCGGATATTGAAGAACTTCAGACAATATTATAGACTCATATGACCAAAATTACTTTTTATTATAATAACTTAATATTTATACCAATTAACACAAAACCTTGACAAATTATATTCTAAACCTTCCTCATGAATCACTCTATTTATTGGTGAAAATTGCATGAAAATCCGTTCGGTAGTTTTGAGTTTATCGCGAACAGACAGACAGACAGACGCGGCGGAGGACTTTGTTTTATAATAATGTAGTGATAATACGGAGCAAACGTAAATTAACTTATCAAATACGAAACTGCTTGACTATGTGCGTACGTATATTTAATAAAATACCTTCTGACATTAAAAATTTACATGAAAAATTATTTAAAAAACAATTATTTAAATGGTTGAATGATAAAAACTTTTTTAGTATTAAGGCATTTTTTGACATGATCTAATTTTGTAATAATAATAATAATAATAATTTTAGGATTCAATTAAATAATGTAATTAAATAATGTAATTCAATAATGGTAATTTAATTAATATTTTACTGGAAATCTTATATGATTTTAATAATTTTGCATGCTACTCTAAGTTAGCTTAACATGTTGTCCTAATTTAATGTATGTAACATCTTTTATACCATGTTACACAGCAAATAAATCATTATCTTATCTTATCTTATCTAAATATTAACTTAACGTTATCAATATATAATTATATTTTTTTGCAAATTAAATCTGTTGCAATCGAATTAAATAGACATTTTTAAAATTGGATATAGTTTGTATTTGTGTATAGCGTGTGAAGCAGATTTGAGTTCTTTTTCTGACTTTTGTAGTACATTTATTTTTTACGTGATTTATATTCGTTTTTGAAGGAAGTTTTATTCTTTTGAGGTACCTACTAAACCCAAAAAATCTAGAACGAAACTTTCACCAGCAAACAAATAGCTAGACCTATCCAAACTTGTTGTTGTACCTTTCAATCTCTCTGGTAAATAGAATAGGAGTAATATACTAGTGAAAGGTTTGCTTATTCTATACAATGAATAAATATTAATAGCTTCAAATATTTTAAAATGTAGTTTTTGCACACTGATGTATGTGAATTAGAATAATGTGTCTTAGAAGCCAAATGAAAACTTTTTAATCGACTTCAAGAGCTGAAGGAGGAGGATAAGTAGCGAATATTTTTAATATAGGATCGTAAAAATTCTGTCAAAGATAGTAGTAGTCTACAAAATTTTCAGCATAAGTAATAAAATGATTTTCTAGTAAAATATATTTTAAATACTATACCTTTCCAAGAGATAGAAATGGTAAGTTCTAAATCTTCACTTCTAGCTGAAAGTAATCCAATTTATCTCAGCCGGCACTCATCGAAATAACTGTTAACTTTCTAAATGTATCGAAGAAGCTCTCCTAACAAAGTCTCGAACGAACAAGTCTCGTGTTAATGTGAGAATAGTCATCGAAACTTGAGCATTTCGTGTAACAAGTTACATTGTTAGAGAATACAGATTACTTTGAAAAAAAAATCTGTTAGACCATACAGAAAAAGGAATTATAGTTTTTACCGACTTCTCTCAAATATACTTGCGGTACATTAGCTTTATTGCTACAATTTCAGTTATTATTAGTAAGTGTGTGGATTGTTCTATTATATTAGATATAATGTATTTTTTTTGTCGAGATTCACATTAAAGGCTGAGTTGTTTTGTTTTCTATTGAAGCGATAACTTGTTGCTGAATGTTTTGATGTAATTTATATTATTTGTGTGCGATTCATATCAGTTCCTAACTCGTTTGGCTCGATTGTTTATGGTTTAAAACCAGCTTTATTGTAATCATCACTAAATATAAGTCTTTCCGAATAGGTATGTAGTTGTATAATTCCAAGTTTTCTTGGAATTTCCAGGGTGATGGTATTTAATAACTACTGCGTGTCGGTATATACTACAAAAAAGTAACTTTTGGCACTTTATTTGAAAATATTTATTATACCACTACAACATTCAGCCCTATTTGCGTATGCTCATGATTTTTCTGAACAAACAACATTAAGTAATAAAATTTTACGATTCTCAGGACATTTTTATAAGTTAATGTTGTCATTCGATTAGAACACAAAAGTAGTAGATAGTCTGTCTCATATTTTGAAGTGCTTGTTCACATAAAAGTTTTATGTTCGCCGACGTGATCTTTTACTTTTACTTTTACTTTTACTTTTACTTTTACTTTTACTTTTACTTTTACTTTTACTTTTACTTTTACTTTTACTTTTATTTTTATTTTTATTTTTATTTTTATTTTTATTTTTACTTTTACTTTTACTTTTACTTTTACTTTTACTTTTACTTTTACTTTTACTTTTACTTTTACTTTTACTTTTACTTTTACTTTTACTTTTACTTTTACTTTTATTTTTATTTACTTTTACTGCAGTGTGTATGCAACGGACATATTATAGTTATTAAACGTTGTTTGTATTATATCATGAATCTATAAAGTGACAAATAAACAAAGATGAAAATAAAATCTGAATAACAATTTTGTTAGTATAGTAATAGTATAGCAATCTACATTCCACGGGTGACTTCATCATCGCACCGATAGGTTTGTCAGCACAAACCTATCGGTGCGATGATGATGATGATGAAAAGTTAGATGAATGCGCATAAGTACGAACAAAGTAGTTATAGTAATAGTCATTTATTTGCTATTCTTGTGGTAGATACAAAAAGGTTGACTGGTAGAGAATGCTACTAGCATTAAGTCCGCCTCTTGTACCATTCTGTATTGTACTATAAAGATAGTTAAAAAAAAGATCTTAAAATAGTACGATGACAAGACAAGATAAAGCTTATACTTTGATTTTGTCGACAGGGCCTGACCACAGCTTTACATAGAACGTTTTGATTGTTACCTTTTTTTTCTTAGGGAGAAAGTTGACAAAACAAAGCTTAGAAAACAATCCATACAGTTGTAAAACGGACTCACTGTGATTTGTGCACCGGGGCTAATCGGACACACTTTTTAGATGTAAGTAATTTTTTAAAGGATAAAATTTTCACCATACTAGCCTTTTGTCTAGGTACATATCTCGCTCAAACTTGTAGAGATTGCAGTGTGGCATATTACAGCACAGAAGCACAGCACAGCAGCACAGTTGGATGTAAATAAGGCATAAAATACCTAAATAAGAAAACTATTCTGTGAATATTATTGTCACTATACATAGGCGTCGACCTATATCGTCTATTTATAACGATAGCATGCATCGTAATCTGATCGCGTGACACCACGGAATGCTTAACAACTTCTTATCAATTAGACCATCGATCAAAAATCGATGCTATTATTTTAATTTTACATCATACTGCTCGGTAACTAGCATTTACTAATATAGTATGAGGCTGTGTAAGTTGACATGTGCAACACAGTGCATTGTTTAGATAGAACGTTCCATTTTCAGATCACTTTACAAGTCAAGCATGGTGAATGCTTTAATTGTAAAGTACACTTTTACAATTCAAGCATTTAAAACTCCTTAGTGAACCAATCTTTTTTCTTATTTATAAACTGACGAAACTTTTTACTGAAAAAAAAACAACAACGAAATTAGCGGTATTTCATTTCAGTTCAAGCTATGCAAAACTCCTTGGTCAAACAATTTTTTTTTCATAAAATGATATAAGATTCATTTTGAATGGAACAGCTGATTTTTTTTCTTGATTTCGGGGTTGGTCCAATAATGAAAGTTGTTCAGTTTATTTTCATTTTTACTTTTACTTTTACTTTTACTTTTACTTTTACTTTTACTTTTACTTTTACTTTTACTTTTACTTTTACTTTTACTTTTACTTTTACTTTTACTTTTACTTTTACTTTTACTTTTACTTTTACTTTTACTTTTACTTTTACTTTTACTTTTACTTTTACTTTTACTTTTACTTTTACTTTTACTTTTACTTTTACTTTTACTTTTACTTTTACTTTTACTTTTACTTTTACTTTTACTTTTACTTTTACTTTTACTTTTACTTTTACTTTTACTTTTACTTTTACTTTTACTTTTACTTTTACTTTTACTTTTACTTTTACTTTTACTTTTACTTTTACTTTTACTTTTACTTTTACTTTTACTTTTACTTTTACTTTTACTTTTACTTTTACTTTTACTTTTACTTTTACTTTTACTTTTACTTTTACTTTTACTTTTACTTTTACTTTTACTTTTACTTTTGGTGAATGCTTTAATTGTAAAGTACACTTTTACAATTCAAGCATTTAAAACTCCTTAGTGAACCAATCTTTTTTCTTATTTATAAACTGACGAAACTTTTTACTGAAAAAAAAACAACAACGAAATTAGCGGTATTTCATTTCAGTTCAAGCTATGCAAAACTCCTTGGTCAAACAATTTTTTTTTTCATAAAATGATATAAGATTCATTTTGAATGGAACAGCTGATTTTTTTTCGTGATTTCGGGGTTGGTCCAATAATGAAAGTTGTTCAGTTTACTTTTACTTTTACTTTTACTTTTACTTTTACTTTTACTTTTACTTTTACTTTTACTTTTACTTTTACTTTTACTTTTACTTTTACTTTTACTTTTACTTTTACTTTTACTTTTACTTTTACTTTTACTTTTACTTTTACTTTTACTTTTACTTTTACTTTTACTTTTACTTTTACTTTTACTTTTACTTTTACTTTTACTTTTACTTTTACTTTTACTTTTACTTTTACTTTTACTTTTACTTTTACTTTTACTTTTACTTTTACTTTTACTTTTACTTTTACTTTTACTTTTACTTTTACTTTTACTTTTACTTTTACTTTTACTTTTACTTTTACTTTTACTTTTACTTTTACTTTTACTTTTACTTTTACTTTTACTTTTACTTTTACTTTTACTTTTACTTTTACTTTTACTTTTACTTTTACTTTTACTTTTACTTTTACTTTTACTTTTACTTTTACTTTTACTTTTACTTTTACTTTTACTTTTACTTTTACTTTTACTTTTACTTTTACTTTTACTTTTACTTTTACTTTTACTTTTACTTTTGGTGAATGCTTTAATTGTAAAGTACACTTTTACAATTCAAGCATTTAAAACTCCTTAGTGAACCAATCTTTTTTCTTATTTATAAACTGACGAAACTTTTTACTGAAAAAAAAACAACAACGAAATTAGCGGTATTTCATTTCAGTTCAAGCTATGCAAAACTCCTTGGTCAAACAATTTTTTTTTTCATAAAATGATATAAGATTCATTTTGAATGGAACAGCTGATTTTTTTTCGTGATTTCGGGGTTGGTCCAATAATGAAAGTTGTTCAGTTTACTTTTACTTTTACTTTTACTTTTACTTTTACTTTTACTTTTACTTTTACTTTTACTTTTACTTTTACTTTTACTTTTACTTTTACTTTTACTTTTACTTTTACTTTTACTTTTACTTTTACTTTTACTTTTACTTTTACTTTTACTTTTACTTTTACTTTTACTTTTACTTTTACTTTTACTTTTACTTTTACTTTTACTTTTACTTTTACTTTTACTTTTACTTTTACTTTTACTTTTACTTTTACTTTTACTTTTACTTTTACTTTTACTTTTACTTTTACTTTTACTTTTACTTTTACTTTTACTTTTACTTTTACTTTTGGTGAATGCTTTAATTGTAAAGTACACTTTTACAATTCAAGCATTTAAAACTCCTTAGTGAACCAATCTTTTTTCTTATTTATAAACTGACGAAACTTTTTACTGAAAAAAAAACAACAACGAAATTAGCGGTATTTCATTTCAGTTCAAGCTATGCAAAACTCCTTGGTCAAACAAATTTTTTTTTTCATAAAATGATATAAGATTCATTTTGAATGGAACAGCTGATTTTTTTTCGTGATTTCGGGGTTGGTCCAATAATGAAAGTTGTTCAGTTTATTTTTATTTTTATTTTTATTTTTATTTTTATTTTTATTTTTATTTTTATTTTTATTTTTATTTTTATTTTTATTTTTATTTTTATTACTTTTACTTTTACTTTTACTTTTACTTTTACTTTTACTTTTACTTTTACTTTTACTTTTACTTTTACTTTTACTTTTACTTTTACTTTTACTTTTACTTTTACTTTTACTTTTACTTTTACTTTTACTTTTACTTTTACTTTTACTTTTACTTTTACTTTTACTTTTACTTTTACTTTTACTTTTACTTTTACTTTTACTTTTACTTTTACTTTTACTTTTACTTTTACTTTTACTTTTACTTTTACTTTTACTTTTACTTTTACTTTTACTTTTACTTTTACTTTTACTTTTACTTTTACTTTTACTTTTACTTTTACTTTTACTTTTACTTTTACTTTTACTTTTACTTTTACTTTTACTTTTACTTTTACTTTTACTTTTACTTTTACTTTTACTTTTACTTTTACTTTTACTTTTACTTTTACTTTTACTTTTACTTTTACTTTTACTTTTACTTTTACTTTTACTTTTACTTTTACTTTTACTTTTACTTTTATTTTTATTTTTATTTACTTTTACTGCAGTGTGTATGCAACGGACATATTATAGTTATTAAACGTTGTTTGTATTATATCATGAATCTATAAAGTGACAAATAAACAAAGATGAAAATAAAATCTGAATAACAATTTTGTTAGTATAGTAATAGTATAGCAATCTACATTCCACGGGTGACTTCATCATCGCACCGATAGGTTTGTCAGCACAAACCTATCGGTGCGATGATGATGATGATGAAAAGTTAGATGAATGCGCATAAGTACGAACAAAGTAGTTATAGTAATAGTCATTTATTTGCTATTCTTGTGGTAGATACAAAAAGGTTGACTGGTAGAGAATGCTACTAGCATTAAGTCCGCCTCTTGTACCATTCTGTATTGTACTATAAAGATAGTTAAAAAAAAGATCTTAAAATAGTACGATGACAAGACAAGATAAAGCTTATACTTTGATTTTGTCGACAGGGCCGGACCACAGCTTTACATAGAACGTTTTGATTGTTACCTTTTTTTTCTTAGGGAGAAAGTTGACAAAACAAAGCTTAGAAAACAATCCATACAGTTGTAAAACGGACTCACTGTGATTTGTGCACCGGGGCTAATCGGACACACTTTTTAGATGTAAGTAATTTTTTAAAGGATAAAATTTTCACCATACTAGCCTTTTGTCTAGGTACATATCTCGCTCAAACTTGTAGAGATTGCAGTGTGGCATATTACAGCACAGAAGCACAGCACAGCAGCACAGTTGGATGTAAATAAGGCATAAAATACCTAAATAAGAAAACTATTCTGTGAATATTATTGTCACTATACATAGGCGTCGACCTATATCGTCTATTTATAACGATAGCATGCATCGTAATCTGATCGCGTGACACCACGGAATGCTTAACAACTTCTTATCAATTAGACCATCGATCAAAAATCGATGCTATTATTTTAATTTTACATCATACTGCTCGGTAACTAGCATTTACTAATATAGTATGAGGCTGTGTAAGTTGACATGTGCAACACAGTGCATTGTTTAGATAGAACGTTCCATTTTCAGATCACTTTACAAGTCAAGCATGGTGAATGCTTTAATTGTAAAGTACACTTTTACAATTCAAGCATTTAAAACTCCTTAGTGAACCAATCTTTTTTCTTATTTATAAACTGACGAAACTTTTTACTGAAAAAAAAACAACAACGAAATTAGCGGTATTTCATTTCAGTTCAAGCTATGCAAAACTCCTTGGTCAAACAATTTTTTTTTTCATAAAATGATATAAGATTCATTTTGAATGGAACAGCTGATTTTTTTTCGTGATTTCGGGGTTGGTCCAATAATGAAAGTTGTTCAGTTTATTTTCATTTTCATTTTCATTTTCATTTTCATTTTCATTTTCATTTTCATTTTCATTTTCATTTTCATTTTCATTTTCATTTTCATTTTCATTTTCATTTTCATTTTCATTTTCATTTTCATTTTCATTTTCATTTTCATTATCATTTTCATTTTCATTTTCATTTTCATTTTCATTTTCATTTTCATTTTCATTTTCATTTTCATTTTCATTTTCATTTTCATTTTCATTTTCATTTTCATTTTCATTTTCATTTTCATTTTCATTTTCATTTTCATTTTCATTTTCATTTTCATTTTCATTTTCATTTTCATTTTCATTTTCATTTTCATTTTCATTTTCATTTTCATTTTCATTTTCATTTTCATTTTCATTTTCATTTTCATTTTCATTTTCATTTTCATTTTCATTTTCATTTTCATTTTCATTTTCATTTTCATTTTCATTTTCATTTTCATTTTCATTTTCATTTTCATTTTCATTTTCATTTTCATTTTCATTTTCATTTTCATTTTCATTTTCATTTTCATTTTCATTTTCATTTTCATTTTCATTTTCATTTTCATTTTCACTTTCACTTTCACTTTCACTTTCACTTTCACTTTCACTTTCACTTTCACTTTCACTTTCACTTTCACTTTCACTTTCACTTTCACTTTCACTTTCACTTTCACTTTCACTTTCACTTTCACTTTCACTTTCACTTTCACTTTCACTTTCACTTTCACTTTCACTTTCACTTTCACTTTCACTTTCACTTTCACTTTCACTTTCACTTTTACTTTTACTTTTACTTTTATTTTTATTTTTATTTTTACTTTTACTTTTACTTTTACTTTTACTTTTACTGCAGTGTGTATGCAACGGACATATAAGGTCTTTTGTTTTTAAATGGTTTTTTTATAATAAATTGTATATGTTAAGCTGTTAGCTTACCTATTAAATAAAATAAATAAATAAATAAATAAAAAGGGCAAAGCAATTATAATCCTGTAATACGTAAACTAGGTTTACTGTAAAATAGAACAGTAAACCCATAAGGATACCCACAATAACAATTAGACCACACCTATTTTCATTGTTTAATTACACGCTGAAAGTAGCTGTTCTTTATGATAATACTAGCGACCCGGCCTCGCTTCGCTTTTTTTGCCAAATAGTTAAATCTTACTCTGTGGTGATTGGTGAGCGATTGGTCTGCTGGAATGCACCTATTGAATGTACACGGCTGTAACGCGGCATGTCACTTCACTACGGCCATGTTGCGGAAATAAGTAGAGCGAAATTTATTCCTTTTTAATTATTTTAAGAAATAATTAACTATAACTTTATTTTATTTTATTTAATTTAAAAGAATATAATAAATGTATTATAATAAATTTTGTTATAAATATTAAAAATAATTTTTGGCGCGATTAACACAAAGATAAAATATTTATGATTACCGCCACAGCGGATATTGAAGAACTTCAGACAATATTATAGACTCATATGACCAAAATTACTTTTTATTATAATAACTTAATATTTATACCAATTAACACAAAACCTTGACAAATTATATTCTAAACCTTCCTCATGAATCACTCTATTTATTGGTGAAAATTGCATGAAAATCCGTTCGGTAGTTTTGAGTTTATCGCGAACAGACAGACAGACAGACGCGGCGGAGGACTTTGTTTTATAATAATGTAGTGATAATACGGAGCAAACGTAAATTAACTTATCAAATACGAAACTGCTTGACTATGTGCGTACGTATATTTAATAAAATACCTTCTGACATTAAAAATTTACATGAAAAATTATTTAAAAAACAATTATTTAAATGGTTGAATGATAAAAACTTTTTTAGTATTAAGGCATTTTTTGACATGATCTAATTTTGTAATAATAATGATAATAATAATTTTAGGATTCAATTAAATAATGTAATTAAATAATGTAATTCAATAATGGTAATTTAATTAATATTTTACTGGAAATCTTATATGATTTTAATAATTTTGCATGCTACTCTAAGTTAGCTTAACATGTTGTCCTAATTTAATGTATGTAACATCTTTTATACCATGTTACACAGCAAATAAATCATTATCTTATCTTATCTTATCTAAATATTAACTTAACGTTATCAATATATAATTATATTTTTTTGCAAATTAAATCTGTTGCAATCGAATTAAATAGACATTTTTAAAATTGGATATAGTTTGTATTTGTGTATAGCGTGTGAAGCAGATTTGAGTTCTTTTTCTGACTTTTGTAGTACATTTATTTTTTACGTGATTTATATTCGTTTTTGAAGGAAGTTTTATTCTTTTGAGGTACCTACTAAACCCAAAAAATCTAGAACGAAACTTTCACCAGCAAACAAATAGCTAGACCTATCCAAACTTGTTGTTGTACCTTTCAATCTCTCTGGTAAATAGAATAGGAGTAATATACTAGTGAAAGGTTTGCTTATTCTATACAATGAATAAATATTAATAGCTTCAAATATTTTAAAATGTAGTTTTTGCACACTGATGTATGTGAATTAGAATAATGTGTCTTAGAAGCCAAATGAAAACTTTTTAATCGACTTCAAGAGCTGAAGGAGGAGGATAAGTAGCGAATATTTTTAATATAGGATCGTAAAAATTCTGTCAAAGATAGTAGTAGTCTACAAAATTTTCAGCATAAGTAATAAAATGATTTTCTAGTAAAATATATTTTAAATACTATACCTTTCCAAGAGATAGAAATGGTAAGTTCTAAATCTTCACTTCTAGCTGAAAGTAATCCAATTTATCTCAGCCGGCACTCATCGAAATAACTGTTAACTTTCTAAATGTATCGAAGAAGCTCTCCTAACAAAGTCTCGAACGAACAAGTCTCGTGTTAATGTGAGAATAGTCATCGAAACTTGAGCATTTCGTGTAACAAGTTACATTGTTAGAGAATACAGATTACTTTGAAAAAAAAATCTGTTAGACCATACAGAAAAAGGAATTATAGTTTTTACCGACTTCTCTCAAATATACTTGCGGTACATTAGCTTTATTGCTACAATTTCAGTTATTATTAGTAAGTGTGTGGATTGTTCTATTATATTAGATATAATGTATTTTTTTTGTCGAGATTCACATTAAAGGCTGAGTTGTTTTGTTTTCTATTGAAGCGATAACTTGTTGCTGAATGTTTTGATGTAATTTATATTATTTGTGTGCGATTCATATCAGTTCCTAACTCGTTTGGCTCGATTGTTTATGGTTTAAAACCAGCTTTATTGTAATCATCACTAAATATAAGTCTTTCCGAATAGGTATGTAGTTGTATAATTCCAAGTTTTCTTGGAATTTCCAGGGTGATGGTATTTAATAACTACTGCGTGTCGGTATATACTACAAAAAAGTAACTTTTGGCACTTTATTTGAAAATATTTATTATACCACTACAACATTCAGCCCTATTTGCGTATGCTCATGATTTTTCTGAACAAACAACATTAAGTAATAAAATTTTACGATTCTCAGGACATTTTTATAAGTTAATGTTGTCATTCGATTAGAACACAAAAGTAGTAGATAGTCTGTCTCATATTTTGAAGTGCTTGTTCACATAAAAGTTTTATGTTCGCCGACGTGATCTTTTACTTTTACTTTTACTTTTACTTTTACTTTTACTTTTACTTTTACTTTTACTTTTACTTTTACTTTTACTTTTACTTTTACTTTTACTTTTATTTTTATTTTTATTTTTATTTTTATTTTTATTTTTACTTTTACTTTTACTTTTACTTTTACTTTTACTTTTACTTTTACTTTTACTTTTACTTTTACTTTTACTTTTACTTTTACTTTTACTTTTACTTTTATTTTTATTTACTTTTACTGCAGTGTGTATGCAACGGACATATTATAGTTATTAAACGTTGTTTGTATTATATCATGAATCTATAAAGTGACAAATAAACAAAGATGAAAATAAAATCTGAATAACAATTTTGTTAGTATAGTAATAGTATAGCAATCTACATTCCACGGGTGACTTCATCATCGCACCGATAGGTTTGTCAGCACAAACCTATCGGTGCGATGATGATGATGATGAAAAGTTAGATGAATGCGCATAAGTACGAACAAAGTAGTTATAGTAATAGTCATTTATTTGCTATTCTTGTGGTAGATACAAAAAGGTTGACTGGTAGAGAATGCTACTAGCATTAAGTCCGCCTCTTGTACCATTCTGTATTGTACTATAAAGATAGTTAAAAAAAAGATCTTAAAATAGTACGATGACAAGACAAGATAAAGCTTATACTTTGATTTTGTCGACAGGGCCTGACCACAGCTTTACATAGAACGTTTTGATTGTTACCTTTTTTTTCTTAGGGAGAAAGTTGACAAAACAAAGCTTAGAAAACAATCCATACAGTTGTAAAACGGACTCACTGTGATTTGTGCACCGGGGCTAATCGGACACACTTTTTAGATGTAAGTAATTTTTTAAAGGATAAAATTTTCACCATACTAGCCTTTTGTCTAGGTACATATCTCGCTCAAACTTGTAGAGATTGCAGTGTGGCATATTACAGCACAGAAGCACAGCACAGCAGCACAGTTGGATGTAAATAAGGCATAAAATACCTAAATAAGAAAACTATTCTGTGAATATTATTGTCACTATACATAGGCGTCGACCTATATCGTCTATTTATAACGATAGCATGCATCGTAATCTGATCGCGTGACACCACGGAATGCTTAACAACTTCTTATCAATTAGACCATCGATCAAAAATCGATGCTATTATTTTAATTTTACATCATACTGCTCGGTAACTAGCATTTACTAATATAGTATGAGGCTGTGTAAGTTGACATGTGCAACACAGTGCATTGTTTAGATAGAACGTTCCATTTTCAGATCACTTTACAAGTCAAGCATGGTGAATGCTTTAATTGTAAAGTACACTTTTACAATTCAAGCATTTAAAACTCCTTAGTGAACCAATCTTTTTTCTTATTTATAAACTGACGAAACTTTTTACTGAAAAAAAAACAACAACGAAATTAGCGGTATTTCATTTCAGTTCAAGCTATGCAAAACTCCTTGGTCAAACAATTTTTTTTTCATAAAATGATATAAGATTCATTTTGAATGGAACAGCTGATTTTTTTTCTTGATTTCGGGGTTGGTCCAATAATGAAAGTTGTTCAGTTTATTTTCATTTTTACTTTTACTTTTACTTTTACTTTTACTTTTACTTTTACTTTTACTTTTACTTTTACTTTTACTTTTACTTTTACTTTTACTTTTACTTTTACTTTTACTTTTACTTTTACTTTTACTTTTACTTTTACTTTTACTTTTACTTTTACTTTTACTTTTACTTTTACTTTTACTTTTACTTTTACTTTTACTTTTACTTTTACTTTTACTTTTACTTTTACTTTTACTTTTACTTTTACTTTTACTTTTACTTTTACTTTTACTTTTACTTTTACTTTTACTTTTACTTTTACTTTTACTTTTACTTTTACTTTTACTTTTACTTTTACTTTTACTTTTACTTTTACTTTTACTTTTACTTTTACTTTTACTTTTACTTTTACTTTTACTTTTACTTTTACTTTTACTTTTACTTTTACTTTTACTTTTACTTTTACTTTTACTTTTACTTTTACTTTTACTTTTACTTTTACTTTTACTTTTACTTTTACTTTTACTTTTACTTTTACTTTTACTTTTACTTTTACTTTTACTTTTACTTTTACTTTTACTTTTACTTTTGGTGAATGCTTTAATTGTAAAGTACACTTTTACAATTCAAGCATTTAAAACTCCTTAGTGAACCAATCTTTTTTCTTATTTATAAACTGACGAAACTTTTTACTGAAAAAAAAACAACAACGAAATTAGCGGTATTTCATTTCAGTTCAAGCTATGCAAAACTCCTTGGTCAAACAATTTTTTTTTTCATAAAATGATATAAGATTCATTTTGAATGGAACAGCTGATTTTTTTTCGTGATTTCGGGGTTGGTCCAATAATGAAAGTTGTTCAGTTTACTTTTACTTTTACTTTTACTTTTACTTTTACTTTTACTTTTACTTTTACTTTTACTTTTACTTTTACTTTTACTTTTACTTTTACTTTTACTTTTACTTTTACTTTTACTTTTACTTTTACTTTTACTTTTACTTTTACTTTTACTTTTACTTTTACTTTTACTTTTACTTTTACTTTTACTTTTACTTTTACTTTTACTTTTACTTTTACTTTTACTTTTACTTTTACTTTTACTTTTACTTTTACTTTTACTTTTACTTTTACTTTTACTTTTACTTTTACTTTTACTTTTACTTTTACTTTTACTTTTACTTTTACTTTTACTTTTACTTTTGGTGAATGCTTTAATTGTAAAGTACACTTTTACAATTCAAGCATTTAAAACTCCTTAGTGAACCAATCTTTTTTCTTATTTATAAACTGACGAAACTTTTTACTGAAAAAAAAACAACAACGAAATTAGCGGTATTTCATTTCAGTTCAAGCTATGCAAAACTCCTTGGTCAAACAAATTTTTTTTTTCATAAAATGATATAAGATTCATTTTGAATGGAACAGCTGATTTTTTTTCGTGATTTCGGGGTTGGTCCAATAATGAAAGTTGTTCAGTTTATTTTTATTTTTATTTTTATTTTTATTTTTATTTTTATTTTTATTTTTATTTTTATTTTTATTACTTTTACTTTTACTTTTACTTTTACTTTTACTTTTACTTTTACTTTTACTTTTACTTTTACTTTTACTTTTACTTTTACTTTTACTTTTACTTTTACTTTTACTTTTACTTTTACTTTTACTTTTACTTTTACTTTTACTTTTACTTTTACTTTTACTTTTACTTTTACTTTTACTTTTACTTTTACTTTTACTTTTACTTTTACTTTTACTTTTACTTTTACTTTTACTTTTACTTTTACTTTTACTTTTACTTTTACTTTTACTTTTACTTTTACTTTTACTTTTACTTTTACTTTTACTTTTACTTTTACTTTTACTTTTACTTTTACTTTTACTTTTACTTTTACTTTTACTTTTACTTTTACTTTTACTTTTACTTTTACTTTTACTTTTACTTTTACTTTTACTTTTACTTTTACTTTTACTTTTACTTTTACTTTTACTTTTACTTTTACTTTTACTTTTACTTTTACTTTTACTTTTACTTTTACTTTTACTTTTACTTTTACTTTTACTTTTACTTTTACTTTTACTTTTACTTTTACTTTTACTTTTACTTTTACTTTTACTTTTACTTTTACTTTTATTTTTATTTTTATTTACTTTTACTGCAGTGTGTATGCAACGGACATATTATAGTTATTAAACGTTGTTTGTATTATATCATGAATCTATAAAGTGACAAATAAACAAAGATGAAAATAAAATCTGAATAACAATTTTGTTAGTATAGTAATAGTATAGCAATCTACATTCCACGGGTGACTTCATCATCGCACCGATAGGTTTGTCAGCACAAACCTATCGGTGCGATGATGATGATGATGAAAAGTTAGATGAATGCGCATAAGTACGAACAAAGTAGTTATAGTAATAGTCATTTATTTGCTATTCTTGTGGTAGATACAAAAAGGTTGACTGGTAGAGAATGCTACTAGCATTAAGTCCGCCTCTTGTACCATTCTGTATTGTACTATAAAGATAGTTAAAAAAAAGATCTTAAAATAGTACGATGACAAGACAAGATAAAGCTTATACTTTGATTTTGTCGACAGGGCCGGACCACAGCTTTACATAGAACGTTTTGATTGTTACCTTTTTTTTCTTAGGGAGAAAGTTGACAAAACAAAGCTTAGAAAACAATCCATACAGTTGTAAAACGGACTCACTGTGATTTGTGCACCGGGGCTAATCGGACACACTTTTTAGATGTAAGTAATTTTTTAAAGGATAAAATTTTCACCATACTAGCCTTTTGTCTAGGTACATATCTCGCTCAAACTTGTAGAGATTGCAGTGTGGCATATTACAGCACAGAAGCACAGCACAGCAGCACAGTTGGATGTAAATAAGGCATAAAATACCTAAATAAGAAAACTATTCTGTGAATATTATTGTCACTATACATAGGCGTCGACCTATATCGTCTATTTATAACGATAGCATGCATCGTAATCTGATCGCGTGACACCACGGAATGCTTAACAACTTCTTATCAATTAGACCATCGATCAAAAATCGATGCTATTATTTTAATTTTACATCATACTGCTCGGTAACTAGCATTTACTAATATAGTATGAGGCTGTGTAAGTTGACATGTGCAACACAGTGCATTGTTTAGATAGAACGTTCCATTTTCAGATCACTTTACAAGTCAAGCATGGTGAATGCTTTAATTGTAAAGTACACTTTTACAATTCAAGCATTTAAAACTCCTTAGTGAACCAATCTTTTTTCTTATTTATAAACTGACGAAACTTTTTACTGAAAAAAAAACAACAACGAAATTAGCGGTATTTCATTTCAGTTCAAGCTATGCAAAACTCCTTGGTCAAACAATTTTTTTTTTCATAAAATGATATAAGATTCATTTTGAATGGAACAGCTGATTTTTTTTCGTGATTTCGGGGTTGGTCCAATAATGAAAGTTGTTCAGTTTATTTTCATTTTCATTTTCATTTTCATTTTCATTTTCATTTTCATTTTCATTTTCATTTTCATTTTCATTTTCATTTTCATTTTCATTTTCATTTTCATTTTCATTTTCATTTTCATTTTCATTTTCATTTTCATTTTCATTTTCATTTTCATTTTCATTTTCATTTTCATTTTCATTTTCATTTTCATTTTCATTTTCATTTTCATTTTCATTTTCATTTTCATTTTCATTTTCATTTTCATTTTCATTTTCATTTTCATTTTCATTTTCATTTTCATTTTCATTTTCATTTTCATTTTCATTTTCATTTTCATTTTCATTTTCATTTTCATTTTCATTTTCATTTTCATTTTCATTTTCATTTTCATTTTCATTTTCATTTTCATTTTCATTTTCATTTTCATTTTCATTTTCATTTTCATTTTCATTTTCATTTTCATTTTCATTTTCATTTTCATTTTCATTTTCATTTTCATTTTCATTTTCATTTTCATTTTCATTTTCATTTTCATTTTCATTTTCATTTTCATTTTCATTTTCATTTTCATTTTCATTTTCATTTTCATTTTCATTTTCATTTTCATTTTCATTTTCATTTTCATTTTCATTTTCACTTTCACTTTCACTTTCACTTTCACTTTCACTTTCACTTTCACTTTCACTTTCACTTTCACTTTCACTTTCACTTTCACTTTCACTTTCACTTTCACTTTCACTTTCACTTTCACTTTCACTTTCACTTTCACTTTCACTTTCACTTTCACTTTTACTTTTACTTTTATTTTTATTTTTATTTTTACTTTTACTTTTACTTTTACTTTTACTTTTACTGCAGTGTGTATGCAACGGACATTATAAGGTCTTTTGTTTTTAAATGGTTTTTTTATAATAAATTGTATATGTTAAGCTGTTAGCTTACCTATTAAATAAAATAAATAAATAAATAAATAAAAAGGGCAAAGCAATTATAATCCTGTAATACGTAAACTAGGTTTACTGTAAAATAGAACAGTAAACCCATAAGGATACCCACAATAACAATTAGACCACACCTATTTTCATTGTTTAATTACACGCTGAAAGTAGCTGTTCTTTATGATAATACTAGCGACCCGGCCTCGCTTCGCTTTTTTTGCCAAATAGTTAAATCTTACTCTGTGGTGATTGGTGAGCGATTGGTCTGCTGGAATGCACCTATTGAATGTACACGGCTGTAACGCGGCATGTCACTTCACTACGGCCATGTTGCGGAAATAAGTAGAGCGAAATTTATTCCTTTTTAATTATTTTAAGAAATAATTAACTATAACTTTATTTTATTTTATTTAATTTAAAAGAATATAATAAATGTATTATAATAAATTTTGTTATAAATATTAAAAATAATTTTTGGCGCGATTAACACAAAGATAAAATATTTATGATTACCGCCACAGCGGATATTGAAGAACTTCAGACAATATTATAGACTCATATGACCAAAATTACTTTTTATTATAATAACTTAATATTTATACCAATTAACACAAAACCTTGACAAATTATATTCTAAACCTTCCTCATGAATCACTCTATTTATTGGTGAAAATTGCATGAAAATCCGTTCGGTAGTTTTGAGTTTATCGCGAACAGACAGACAGACAGACGCGGCGGAGGACTTTGTTTTATAATAATGTAGTGATAATACGGAGCAAACGTAAATTAACTTATCAAATACGAAACTGCTTGACTATGTGCGTACGTATATTTAATAAAATACCTTCTGACATTAAAAATTTACATGAAAAATTATTTAAAAAACAATTATTTAAATGGTTGAATGATAAAAACTTTTTTAGTATTAAGGCATTTTTTGACATGATCTAATTTTGTAATAATAATGATAATAATAATTTTAGGATTCAATTAAATAATGTAATTAAATAATGTAATTCAATAATGGTAATTTAATTAATATTTTACTGGAAATCTTATATGATTTTAATAATTTTGCATGCTACTCTAAGTTAGCTTAACATGTTGTCCTAATTTAATGTATGTAACATCTTTTATACCATGTTACACAGCAAATAAATCATTATCTTATCTTATCTTATCTAAATATTAACTTAACGTTATCAATATATAATTATATTTTTTTGCAAATTAAATCTGTTGCAATCGAATTAAATAGACATTTTTAAAATTGGATATAGTTTGTATTTGTGTATAGCGTGTGAAGCAGATTTGAGTTCTTTTTCTGACTTTTGTAGTACATTTATTTTTTACGTGATTTATATTCGTTTTTGAAGGAAGTTTTATTCTTTTGAGGTACCTACTAAACCCAAAAAATCTAGAACGAAACTTTCACCAGCAAACAAATAGCTAGACCTATCCAAACTTGTTGTTGTACCTTTCAATCTCTCTGGTAAATAGAATAGGAGTAATATACTAGTGAAAGGTTTGCTTATTCTATACAATGAATAAATATTAATAGCTTCAAATATTTTAAAATGTAGTTTTTGCACACTGATGTATGTGAATTAGAATAATGTGTCTTAGAAGCCAAATGAAAACTTTTTAATCGACTTCAAGAGCTGAAGGAGGAGGATAAGTAGCGAATATTTTTAATATAGGATCGTAAAAATTCTGTCAAAGATAGTAGTAGTCTACAAAATTTTCAGCATAAGTAATAAAATGATTTTCTAGTAAAATATATTTTAAATACTATACCTTTCCAAGAGATAGAAATGGTAAGTTCTAAATCTTCACTTCTAGCTGAAAGTAATCCAATTTATCTCAGCCGGCACTCATCGAAATAACTGTTAACTTTCTAAATGTATCGAAGAAGCTCTCCTAACAAAGTCTCGAACGAACAAGTCTCGTGTTAATGTGAGAATAGTCATCGAAACTTGAGCATTTCGTGTAACAAGTTACATTGTTAGAGAATACAGATTACTTTGAAAAAAAAATCTGTTAGACCATACAGAAAAAGGAATTATAGTTTTTACCGACTTCTCTCAAATATACTTGCGGTACATTAGCTTTATTGCTACAATTTCAGTTATTATTAGTAAGTGTGTGGATTGTTCTATTATATTAGATATAATGTATTTTTTTTGTCGAGATTCACATTAAAGGCTGAGTTGTTTTGTTTTCTATTGAAGCGATAACTTGTTGCTGAATGTTTTGATGTAATTTATATTATTTGTGTGCGATTCATATCAGTTCCTAACTCGTTTGGCTCGATTGTTTATGGTTTAAAACCAGCTTTATTGTAATCATCACTAAATATAAGTCTTTCCGAATAGGTATGTAGTTGTATAATTCCAAGTTTTCTTGGAATTTCCAGGGTGATGGTATTTAATAACTACTGCGTGTCGGTATATACTACAAAAAAGTAACTTTTGGCACTTTATTTGAAAATATTTATTATACCACTACAACATTCAGCCCTATTTGCGTATGCTCATGATTTTTCTGAACAAACAACATTAAGTAATAAAATTTTACGATTCTCAGGACATTTTTATAAGTTAATGTTGTCATTCGATTAGAACACAAAAGTAGTAGATAGTCTGTCTCATATTTTGAAGTGCTTGTTCACATAAAAGTTTTATGTTCGCCGACGTGATCTTTTACTTTTACTTTTACTTTTACTTTTACTTTTACTTTTACTTTTACTTTTACTTTTACTTTTACTTTTACTTTTACTTTTACTTTTATTTTTATTTTTATTTTTATTTTTATTTTTATTTTTACTTTTACTTTTACTTTTACTTTTACTTTTACTTTTACTTTTACTTTTACTTTTACTTTTACTTTTACTTTTACTTTTACTTTTACTTTTACTTTTACTTTTACTTTTATTTTTATTTACTTTTACTGCAGTGTGTATGCAACGGACATATTATAGTTATTAAACGTTGTTTGTATTATATCATGAATCTATAAAGTGACAAATAAACAAAGATGAAAATAAAATCTGAATAACAATTTTGTTAGTATAGTAATAGTATAGCAATCTACATTCCACGGGTGACTTCATCATCGCACCGATAGGTTTGTCAGCACAAACCTATCGGTGCGATGATGATGATGATGAAAAGTTAGATGAATGCGCATAAGTACGAACAAAGTAGTTATAGTAATAGTCATTTATTTGCTATTCTTGTGGTAGATACAAAAAGGTTGACTGGTAGAGAATGCTACTAGCATTAAGTCCGCCTCTTGTACCATTCTGTATTGTACTATAAAGATAGTTAAAAAAAAGATCTTAAAATAGTACGATGACAAGACAAGATAAAGCTTATACTTTGATTTTGTCGACAGGGCCTGACCACAGCTTTACATAGAACGTTTTGATTGTTACCTTTTTTTTCTTAGGGAGAAAGTTGACAAAACAAAGCTTAGAAAACAATCCATACAGTTGTAAAACGGACTCACTGTGATTTGTGCACCGGGGCTAATCGGACACACTTTTTAGATGTAAGTAATTTTTTAAAGGATAAAATTTTCACCATACTAGCCTTTTGTCTAGGTACATATCTCGCTCAAACTTGTAGAGATTGCAGTGTGGCATATTACAGCACAGAAGCACAGCACAGCAGCACAGTTGGATGTAAATAAGGCATAAAATACCTAAATAAGAAAACTATTCTGTGAATATTATTGTCACTATACATAGGCGTCGACCTATATCGTCTATTTATAACGATAGCATGCATCGTAATCTGATCGCGTGACACCACGGAATGCTTAACAACTTCTTATCAATTAGACCATCGATCAAAAATCGATGCTATTATTTTAATTTTACATCATACTGCTCGGTAACTAGCATTTACTAATATAGTATGAGGCTGTGTAAGTTGACATGTGCAACACAGTGCATTGTTTAGATAGAACGTTCCATTTTCAGATCACTTTACAAGTCAAGCATGGTGAATGCTTTAATTGTAAAGTACACTTTTACAATTCAAGCATTTAAAACTCCTTAGTGAACCAATCTTTTTTCTTATTTATAAACTGACGAAACTTTTTACTGAAAAAAAAACAACAACGAAATTAGCGGTATTTCATTTCAGTTCAAGCTATGCAAAACTCCTTGGTCAAACAATTTTTTTTTCATAAAATGATATAAGATTAATTTTGAATGGAACAGCTGATTTTTTTTCTTGATTTCGGGGTTGGTCCAAAAATGAAAGTTGTTCAGTTTATTTTCATTTTTACTTTTACTTTTACTTTTACTTTTACTTTTACTTTTACTTTTACTTTTACTTTTACTTTTACTTTTACTTTTACTTTTACTTTTACTTTTACTTTTACTTTTACTTTTACTTTTACTTTTACTTTTACTTTTACTTTTACTTTTACTTTTACTTTTACTTTTACTTTTACTTTTACTTTTACTTTTACTTTTACTTTTACTTTTACTTTTACTTTTACTTTTACTTTTACTTTTACTTTTACTTTTACTTTTACTTTTACTTTTACTTTTACTTTTACTTTTACTTTTACTTTTACTTTTACTTTTACTTTTACTTTTACTTTTACTTTTACTTTTACTTTTACTTTTACTTTTACTTTTACTTTTACTTTTACTTTTACTTTTACTTTTACTTTTACTTTTACTTTTACTTTTACTTTTACTTTTACTTTTACTTTTACTTTTACTTTTACTTTTACTTTTACTTTTGGTGAATGCTTTAATTGTAAAGTACACTTTTACAATTCAAGCATTTAAAACTCCTTAGTGAACCAATCTTTTTTCTTATTTATAAACTGACGAAACTTTTTACTGAAAAAAAAACAACAACGAAATTAGCGGTATTTCATTTCAGTTCAAGCTATGCAAAACTCCTTGGTCAAACAATTTTTTTTTTCATAAAATGATATAAGATTCATTTTGAATGGAACAGCTGATTTTTTTTCGTGATTTCGGGGTTGGTCCAATAATGAAAGTTGTTCAGTTTACTTTTACTTTTACTTTTACTTTTACTTTTACTTTTACTTTTACTTTTACTTTTACTTTTACTTTTACTTTTACTTTTACTTTTACTTTTACTTTTACTTTTACTTTTACTTTTACTTTTACTTTTACTTTTACTTTTACTTTTACTTTTACTTTTACTTTTACTTTTACTTTTACTTTTACTTTTACTTTTACTTTTACTTTTACTTTTACTTTTACTTTTACTTTTACTTTTACTTTTACTTTTACTTTTACTTTTACTTTTACTTTTACTTTTACTTTTACTTTTACTTTTACTTTTACTTTTACTTTTACTTTTACTTTTACTTTTACTTTTACTTTTACTTTTACTTTTACTTTTACTTTTACTTTTACTTTTGGTGAATGCTTTAATTGTAAAGTACACTTTTACAATTCAAGCATTTAAAACTCCTTAGTGAACCAATCTTTTTTCTTATTTATAAACTGACGAAACTTTTTACTGAAAAAAAAACAACAACGAAATTAGCGGTATTTCATTTCAGTTCAAGCTATGCAAAACTCCTTGGTCAAACAAATTTTTTTTTTCATAAAATGATATAAGATTCATTTTGAATGGAACAGCTGATTTTTTTTCGTGATTTCGGGGTTGGTCCAATAATGAAAGTTGTTCAGTTTATTTTTATTTTTATTTTTATTTTTATTTTTATTTTTATTTTTATTTTTATTTTTATTTTTATTTTTATTTTTATTTTTATTTTTATTACTTTTACTTTTACTTTTACTTTTACTTTTACTTTTACTTTTACTTTTACTTTTACTTTTACTTTTACTTTTACTTTTACTTTTACTTTTACTTTTACTTTTACTTTTACTTTTACTTTTACTTTTACTTTTACTTTTACTTTTACTTTTACTTTTACTTTTACTTTTACTTTTACTTTTACTTTTACTTTTACTTTTACTTTTACTTTTACTTTTACTTTTACTTTTACTTTTACTTTTACTTTTACTTTTACTTTTACTTTTACTTTTACTTTTACTTTTACTTTTACTTTTACTTTTACTTTTACTTTTACTTTTACTTTTACTTTTACTTTTACTTTTACTTTTACTTTTACTTTTACTTTTACTTTTACTTTTACTTTTACTTTTACTTTTACTTTTACTTTTACTTTTACTTTTACTTTTACTTTTACTTTTACTTTTACTTTTACTTTTACTTTTACTTTTACTTTTACTTTTACTTTTACTTTTACTTTTACTTTTACTTTTACTTTTACTTTTACTTTTACTTTTACTTTTACTTTTACTTTTACTTTTACTTTTACTTTTACTTTTACTTTTACTTTTACTTTTACTTTTACTTTTATTTTTATTTTTATTTACTTTTACTGCAGTGTGTATGCAACGGACATATTATAGTTATTAAACGTTGTTTGTATTATATCATGAATCTATAAAGTGACAAATAAACAAAGATGAAAATAAAATCTGAATAACAATTTTGTTAGTATAGTAATAGTATAGCAATCTACATTCCACGGGTGACTTCATCATCGCACCGATAGGTTTGTCAGCACAAACCTATCGGTGCGATGATGATGATGATGAAAAGTTAGATGAATGCGCATAAGTACGAACAAAGTAGTTATAGTAATAGTCATTTATTTGCTATTCTTGTGGTAGATACAAAAAGGTTGACTGGTAGAGAATGCTACTAGCATTAAGTCCGCCTCTTGTACCATTCTGTATTGTACTATAAAGATAGTTAAAAAAAAGATCTTAAAATAGTACGATGACAAGACAAGATAAAGCTTATACTTTGATTTTGTCGACAGGGCCGGACCACAGCTTTACATAGAACGTTTTGATTGTTACCTTTTTTTTCTTAGGGAGAAAGTTGACAAAACAAAGCTTAGAAAACAATCCATACAGTTGTAAAACGGACTCACTGTGATTTGTGCACCGGGGCTAATCGGACACACTTTTTAGATGTAAGTAATTTTTTAAAGGATAAAATTTTCACCATACTAGCCTTTTGTCTAGGTACATATCTCGCTCAAACTTGTAGAGATTGCAGTGTGGCATATTACAGCACAGAAGCACAGCACAGCAGCACAGTTGGATGTAAATAAGGCATAAAATACCTAAATAAGAAAACTATTCTGTGAATATTATTGTCACTATACATAGGCGTCGACCTATATCGTCTATTTATAACGATAGCATGCATCGTAATCTGATCGCGTGACACCACGGAATGCTTAACAACTTCTTATCAATTAGACCATCGATCAAAAATCGATGCTATTATTTTAATTTTACATCATACTGCTCGGTAACTAGCATTTACTAATATAGTATGAGGCTGTGTAAGTTGACATGTGCAACACAGTGCATTGTTTAGATAGAACGTTCCATTTTCAGATCACTTTACAAGTCAAGCATGGTGAATGCTTTAATTGTAAAGTACACTTTTACAATTCAAGCATTTAAAACTCCTTAGTGAACCAATCTTTTTTCTTATTTATAAACTGACGAAACTTTTTACTGAAAAAAAAACAACAACGAAATTAGCGGTATTTCATTTCAGTTCAAGCTATGCAAAACTCCTTGGTCAAACAATTTTTTTTTTCATAAAATGATATAAGATTCATTTTGAATGGAACAGCTGATTTTTTTTCGTGATTTCGGGGTTGGTCCAATAATGAAAGTTGTTCAGTTTATTTTCATTTTCATTTTCATTTTCATTTTCATTTTCATTTTCATTTTCATTTTCATTTTCATTTTCATTTTCATTTTCATTTTCATTTTCATTTTCATTTTCATTTTCATTTTCATTTTCATTTTCATTTTCATTTTCATTTTCATTTTCATTTTCATTTTCATTTTCATTTTCATTATCATTTTCATTTTCATTTTCATTTTCATTTTCATTTTCATTTTCATTTTCATTTTCATTTTCATTTTCATTTTCATTTTCATTTTCATTTTCATTTTCATTTTCATTTTCATTTTCATTTTCATTTTCATTTTCATTTTCATTTTCATTTTCATTTTCATTTTCATTTTCATTTTCATTTTCATTTTCATTTTCATTTTCATTTTCATTTTCATTTTCATTTTCATTTTCATTTTCATTTTCATTTTCATTTTCATTTTCATTTTCATTTTCATTTTCATTTTCATTTTCATTTTCATTTTCATTTTCATTTTCATTTTCATTTTCATTTTCATTTTCATTTTCATTTTCACTTTCACTTTCACTTTCACTTTCACTTTCACTTTCACTTTCACTTTCACTTTCACTTTCACTTTCACTTTCACTTTCACTTTCACTTTCACTTTCACTTTCACTTTCACTTTCACTTTCACTTTCACTTTCACTTTCACTTTCACTTTCACTTTCACTTTCACTTTCACTTTTACTTTTACTTTTACTTTTATTTTTATTTTTATTTTTACTTTTACTTTTACTTTTACTTTTACTTTTACTGCAGTGTGTATGCAACGGACATATAAGGTCTTTTGTTTTTAAATGGTTTTTTTATAATAAATTGTATATGTTAAGCTGTTAGCTTACCTATTAAATAAAATAAATAAATAAATAAATAAAAAGGGCAAAGCAATTATAATCCTGTAATACGTAAACTAGGTTTACTGTAAAATAGAACAGTAAACCCATAAGGATACCCACAATAACAATTAGACCACACCTATTTTCATTGTTTAATTACACGCTGAAAGTAGCTGTTCTTTATGATAATACTAGCGACCCGGCCTCGCTTCGCTTTTTTTGCCAAATAGTTAAATCTTACTCTGTGGTGATTGGTGAGCGATTGGTCTGCTGGAATGCACCTATTGAATGTACACGGCTGTAACGCGGCATGTCACTTCACTACGGCCATGTTGCGGAAATAAGTAGAGCGAAATTTATTCCTTTTTAATTATTTTAAGAAATAATTAACTATAACTTTATTTTATTTTATTTAATTTAAAAGAATATAATAAATGTATTATAATAAATTTTGTTATAAATATTAAAAATAATTTTTGGCGCGATTAACACAAAGATAAAATATTTATGATTACCGCCACAGCGGATATTGAAGAACTTCAGACAATATTATAGACTCATATGACCAAAATTACTTTTTATTATAATAACTTAATATTTATACCAATTAACACAAAACCTTGACAAATTATATTCTAAACCTTCCTCATGAATCACTCTATTTATTGGTGAAAATTGCATGAAAATCCGTTCGGTAGTTTTGAGTTTATCGCGAACAGACAGACAGACAGACGCGGCGGAGGACTTTGTTTTATAATAATGTAGTGATAATACGGAGCAAACGTAAATTAACTTATCAAATACGAAACTGCTTGACTATGTGCGTACGTATATTTAATAAAATACCTTCTGACATTAAAAATTTACATGAAAAATTATTTAAAAAACAATTATTTAAATGGTTGAATGATAAAAACTTTTTTAGTATTAAGGCATTTTTTGACATGATCTAATTTTGTAATAATAATGATAATAATAATTTTAGGATTCAATTAAATAATGTAATTAAATAATGTAATTCAATAATGGTAATTTAATTAATATTTTACTGGAAATCTTATATGATTTTAATAATTTTGCATGCTACTCTAAGTTAGCTTAACATGTTGTCCTAATTTAATGTATGTAACATCTTTTATACCATGTTACACAGCAAATAAATCATTATCTTATCTTATCTTATCTAAATATTAACTTAACGTTATCAATATATAATTATATTTTTTTGCAAATTAAATCTGTTGCAATCGAATTAAATAGACATTTTTAAAATTGGATATAGTTTGTATTTGTGTATAGCGTGTGAAGCAGATTTGAGTTCTTTTTCTGACTTTTGTAGTACATTTATTTTTTACGTGATTTATATTCGTTTTTGAAGGAAGTTTTATTCTTTTGAGGTACCTACTAAACCCAAAAAATCTAGAACGAAACTTTCACCAGCAAACAAATAGCTAGACCTATCCAAACTTGTTGTTGTACCTTTCAATCTCTCTGGTAAATAGAATAGGAGTAATATACTAGTGAAAGGTTTGCTTATTCTATACAATGAATAAATATTAACCCGGCGTCATTGTGGCGGAAAAAAGTTACACTAACGTTGAGGTGGGTCATCATGACCCTGGTTACAATTGTTAAAATTTTGCCTAGTATAAAATAATTTTAAATTTTTCAAATTTTATATTAATTATAAATACTGTATTTATAATCAGTAGCAGCAATAAAACACATTGGTAATGAGTGAAATAATCTTTATTTTTCGTTTTTCTTATAGACTATTAATTATACAACAAAACTGTAACTCTTTTCTTAATTTTCTTATATCAACAAAAAACAATATCGTTTCTAACAAATACTTACTTAAATAAAATCTATACTACCTTACCTCTCTATCATTGGAAGATAAGAACGAACGACGAACACTAACATGATCTTCATATAAAATATATATAAAAAGTATATGGCACAAAACAGCAACGTCGCCGTTGAGCTGGGTCATAATTACCCTGTCGCAGGTTCACACACGTGTTGCTCGTTGCGCTGGTGATGGACGAATGAAGTGAGATACGCGAAGGGGAGGGGTGATCTTTAGCTGCAGCTACTGAGACAGACAGTTGTGGGTGGCAATTATTTCTAAGCAGTTTTCCGTATGCAAAACATGCAGGGTCATATTGACCCTGCCTCAATGACGCCGGGTTAATAGCTTCAAATATTTTAAAATGTAGTTTTTGCACACTGATGTATGTGAATTAGAATAATGTGTCTTAGAAGCCAAATGAAAACTTTTTAATCGACTTCAAGAGCTGAAGGAGGAGGATAAGTAGCGAATATTTTTAATATAGGATCGTAAAAATTCTGTCAAAGATAGTAGTAGTCTACAAAATTTTCAGCATAAGTAATAAAATGATTTTCTAGTAAAATATATTTTAAATACTATACCTTTCCAAGAGATAGAAATGGTAAGTTCTAAATCTTCACTTCTAGCTGAAAGTAATCCAATTTATCTCAGCCGGCACTCATCGAAATAACTGTTAACTTTCTAAATGTATCGAAGAAGCTCTCCTAACAAAGTCTCGAACGAACAAGTCTCGTGTTAATGTGAGAATAGTCATCGAAACTTGAGCATTTCGTGTAACAAGTTACATTGTTAGAGAATACAGATTACTTTGAAAAAAAAATCTGTTAGACCATACAGAAAAAGGAATTATAGTTTTTACCGACTTCTCTCAAATATACTTGCGGTACATTAGCTTTATTGCTACAATTTCAGTTATTATTAGTAAGTGTGTGGATTGTTCTATTATATTAGATATAATGTATTTTTTTTGTCGAGATTCACATTAAAGGCTGAGTTGTTTTGTTTTCTATTGAAGCGATAACTTGTTGCTGAATGTTTTGATGTAATTTATATTATTTGTGTGCGATTCATATCAGTTCCTAACTCGTTTGGCTCGATTGTTTATGGTTTAAAACCAGCTTTATTGTAATCATCACTAAATATAAGTCTTTCCGAATAGGTATGTAGTTGTATAATTCCAAGTTTTCTTGGAATTTCCAGGGTGATGGTATTTAATAACTACTGCGTGTCGGTATATACTACAAAAAAGTAACTTTTGGCACTTTATTTGAAAATATTTATTATACCACTACAACATTCAGCCCTATTTGCGTATGCTCATGATTTTTCTGAACAAACAACATTAAGTAATAAAATTTTACGATTCTCAGGACATTTTTATAAGTTAATGTTGTCATTCGATTAGAACACAAAAGTAGTAGATAGTCTGTCTCATATTTTGAAGTGCTTGTTCACATAAAAGTTTTATGTTCGCCGACGTGATCTTTTACTTTTACTTTTACTTTTACTTTTACTTTTACTTTTACTTTTACTTTTACTTTTACTTTTACTTTTACTTTTACTTTTACTTTTACTTTTACTTTTATTTTTATTTTTATTTTTATTTTTATTTTTATTTTTATTTTTACTTTTACTTTTACTTTTACTTTTACTTTTACTTTTACTTTTACTTTTACTTTTACTTTTACTTTTACTTTTACTTTTACTTTTACTTTTACTTTTACTTTTACTTTTACTTTTACTTTTACTTTTATTTTTATTTACTTTTACTGCAGTGTGTATGCAACGGACATATTATAGTTATTAAACGTTGTTTGTATTATATCATGAATCTATAAAGTGACAAATAAACAAAGATGAAAATAAAATCTGAATAACAATTTTGTTAGTATAGTAATAGTATAGCAATCTACATTCCACGGGTGACTTCATCATCGCACCGATAGGTTTGTCAGCACAAACCTATCGGTGCGATGATGATGATGATGAAAAGTTAGATGAATGCGCATAAGTACGAACAAAGTAGTTATAGTAATAGTCATTTATTTGCTATTCTTGTGGTAGATACAAAAAGGTTGACTGGTAGAGAATGCTACTAGCATTAAGTCCGCCTCTTGTACCATTCTGTATTGTACTATAAAGATAGTTAAAAAAAAGATCTTAAAATAGTACGATGACAAGACAAGATAAAGCTTATACTTTGATTTTGTCGACAGGGCCTGACCACAGCTTTACATAGAACGTTTTGATTGTTACCTTTTTTTTCTTAGGGAGAAAGTTGACAAAACAAAGCTTAGAAAACAATCCATACAGTTGTAAAACGGACTCACTGTGATTTGTGCACCGGGGCTAATCGGACACACTTTTTAGATGTAAGTAATTTTTTAAAGGATAAAATTTTCACCATACTAGCCTTTTGTCTAGGTACATATCTCGCTCAAACTTGTAGAGATTGCAGTGTGGCATATTACAGCACAGAAGCACAGCACAGCAGCACAGTTGGATGTAAATAAGGCATAAAATACCTAAATAAGAAAACTATTCTGTGAATATTATTGTCACTATACATAGGCGTCGACCTATATCGTCTATTTATAACGATAGCATGCATCGTAATCTGATCGCGTGACACCACGGAATGCTTAACAACTTCTTATCAATTAGACCATCGATCAAAAATCGATGCTATTATTTTAATTTTACATCATACTGCTCGGTAACTAGCATTTACTAATATAGTATGAGGCTGTGTAAGTTGACATGTGCAACACAGTGCATTGTTTAGATAGAACGTTCCATTTTCAGATCACTTTACAAGTCAAGCATGGTGAATGCTTTAATTGTAAAGTACACTTTTACAATTCAAGCATTTAAAACTCCTTAGTGAACCAATCTTTTTTCTTATTTATAAACTGACGAAACTTTTTACTGAAAAAAAAACAACAACGAAATTAGCGGTATTTCATTTCAGTTCAAGCTATGCAAAACTCCTTGGTCAAACAATTTTTTTTTCATAAAATGATATAAGATTCATTTTGAATGGAACAGCTGATTTTTTTTCTTGATTTCGGGGTTGGTCCAATAATGAAAGTTGTTCAGTTTATTTTCATTTTTACTTTTACTTTTACTTTTACTTTTACTTTTACTTTTACTTTTACTTTTACTTTTACTTTTACTTTTACTTTTACTTTTACTTTTACTTTTACTTTTACTTTTACTTTTACTTTTACTTTTACTTTTACTTTTACTTTTACTTTTACTTTTACTTTTACTTTTACTTTTACTTTTACTTTTACTTTTACTTTTACTTTTACTTTTACTTTTACTTTTACTTTTACTTTTACTTTTACTTTTACTTTTACTTTTACTTTTACTTTTACTTTTACTTTTACTTTTACTTTTACTTTTACTTTTACTTTTACTTTTACTTTTACTTTTACTTTTACTTTTACTTTTACTTTTACTTTTACTTTTACTTTTACTTTTACTTTTACTTTTACTTTTACTTTTACTTTTGGTGAATGCTTTAATTGTAAAGTACACTTTTACAATTCAAGCATTTAAAACTCCTTAGTGAACCAATCTTTTTTCTTATTTATAAACTGACGAAACTTTTTACTGAAAAAAAAACAACAACGAAATTAGCGGTATTTCATTTCAGTTCAAGCTATGCAAAACTCCTTGGTCAAACAATTTTTTTTTTCATAAAATGATATAAGATTCATTTTGAATGGAACAGCTGATTTTTTTTCGTGATTTCGGGGTTGGTCCAATAATGAAAGTTGTTCAGTTTACTTTTACTTTTACTTTTACTTTTACTTTTACTTTTACTTTTACTTTTACTTTTACTTTTACTTTTACTTTTACTTTTACTTTTACTTTTACTTTTACTTTTACTTTTACTTTTACTTTTACTTTTACTTTTACTTTTACTTTTACTTTTACTTTTACTTTTACTTTTACTTTTACTTTTACTTTTACTTTTACTTTTACTTTTACTTTTACTTTTACTTTTACTTTTACTTTTACTTTTACTTTTACTTTTACTTTTACTTTTACTTTTACTTTTACTTTTGGTGAATGCTTTAATTGTAAAGTACACTTTTACAATTCAAGCATTTAAAACTCCTTAGTGAACCAATCTTTTTTCTTATTTATAAACTGACGAAACTTTTTACTGAAAAAAAAAACAACAACGAAATTAGCGGTATTTCATTTCAGTTCAAGCTATGCAAAACTCCTTGGTCAAACAAATTTTTTTTTTCATAAAATGATATAAGATTCATTTTGAATGGAACAGCTGATTTTTTTTCGTGATTTCGGGGTTGGTCCAATAATGAAAGTTGTTCAGTTTATTTTTATTTTTATTTTTATTTTTATTTTTATTTTTATTTTTATTTTTATTTTTATTTTTATTTTTATTTTTATTTTTATTTTTATTACTTTTACTTTTACTTTTACTTTTACTTTTACTTTTACTTTTACTTTTACTTTTACTTTTACTTTTACTTTTACTTTTACTTTTACTTTTACTTTTACTTTTACTTTTACTTTTACTTTTACTTTTACTTTTACTTTTACTTTTACTTTTACTTTTACTTTTACTTTTACTTTTACTTTTACTTTTACTTTTACTTTTACTTTTACTTTTACTTTTACTTTTACTTTTACTTTTACTTTTACTTTTACTTTTACTTTTACTTTTACTTTTACTTTTACTTTTACTTTTACTTTTACTTTTACTTTTACTTTTACTTTTACTTTTACTTTTACTTTTACTTTTACTTTTACTTTTACTTTTACTTTTACTTTTACTTTTACTTTTACTTTTACTTTTACTTTTACTTTTACTTTTACTTTTACTTTTACTTTTACTTTTACTTTTACTTTTACTTTTACTTTTACTTTTACTTTTACTTTTACTTTTACTTTTACTTTTACTTTTACTTTTACTTTTACTTTTACTTTTACTTTTACTTTTACTTTTACTTTTACTTTTACTTTTACTTTTACTTTTACTTTTACTTTTACTTTTACTTTTACTTTTACTTTTACTTTTACTTTTACTTTTACTTTTACTTTTACTTTTACTTTTACTTTTACTTTTACTTTTACTTTTACTTTTACTTTTACTTTTACTTTTACTTTTACTTTTACTTTTACTTTTACTTTTACTTTTACTTTTACTTTTACTTTTATTTTTATTTTTATTTACTTTTACTGCAGTGTGTATGCAACGGACATATTATAGTTATTAAACGTTGTTTGTATTATATCATGAATCTATAAAGTGACAAATAAACAAAGATGAAAATAAAATCTGAATAACAATTTTGTTAGTATAGTAATAGTATAGCAATCTACATTCCACGGGTGACTTCATCATCGCACCGATAGGTTTGTCAGCACAAACCTATCGGTGCGATGATGATGATGATGAAAAGTTAGATGAATGCGCATAAGTACGAACAAAGTAGTTATAGTAATAGTCATTTATTTGCTATTCTTGTGGTAGATACAAAAAGGTTGACTGGTAGAGAATGCTACTAGCATTAAGTCCGCCTCTTGTACCATTCTGTATTGTACTATAAAGATAGTTAAAAAAAAGATCTTAAAATAGTACGATGACAAGACAAGATAAAGCTTATACTTTGATTTTGTCGACAGGGCCTGACCACAGCTTTACATAGAACGTTTTGATTGTTACCTTTTTTTTCTTAGGGAGAAAGTTGACAAAACAAAGCTTAGAAAACAATCCATACAGTTGTAAAACGGACTCACTGTGATTTGTGCACCGGGGCTAATCGGACACACTTTTTAGATGTAAGTAATTTTTTAAAGGATAAAATTTTCACCATACTAGCCTTTTGTCTAGGTACATATCTCGCTCAAACTTGTAGAGATTGCAGTGTGGCATATTACAGCACAGAAGCACAGCACAGCAGCACAGTTGGATGTAAATAAGGCATAAAATACCTAAATAAGAAAACTATTCTGTGAATATTATTGTCACTATACATAGGCGTCGACCTATATCGTCTATTTATAACGATAGCATGCATCGTAATCTGATCGCGTGACACCACGGAATGCTTAACAACTTCTTATCAATTAGACCATCGATCAAAAATCGATGCTATTATTTTAATTTTACATCATACTGCTCGGTAACTAGCATTTACTAATATAGTATGAGGCTGTGTAAGTTGACATGTGCAACACAGTGCATTGTTTAGATAGAACGTTCCATTTTCAGATCACTTTACAAGTCAAGCATGGTGAATGCTTTAATTGTAAAGTACACTTTTACAATTCAAGCATTTAAAACTCCTTAGTGAACCAATCTTTTTTCTTATTTATAAACTGACGAAACTTTTTACTGAAAAAAAAACAACAACGAAATTAGCGGTATTTCATTTCAGTTCAAGCTATGCAAAACTCCTTGGTCAAACAATTTTTTTTTTCATAAAATGATATAAGATTCATTTTGAATGGAACAGCTGATTTTTTTTCGTGATTTCGGGGTTGGTCCAATAATGAAAGTTGTTCAGTTCATTTTCATTTTCATTTTCATTTTCATTTTCATTTTCATTTTCATTTTCATTTTCATTTTCATTTTCATTTTCATTTTCATTTTCATTTTCATTTTCATTTTCATTTTCATTTTCATTTTCATTTTCATTTTCATTTTCATTTTCACTTTCACTTTCACTTTCACTTTCACTTTCACTTTCACTTTCACTTTCACTTTCACTTTCACTTTCACTTTCACTTTCACTTTCACTTTCACTTTCACTTTCACTTTCACTTTCACTTTCACTTTCACTTTCACTTTCACTTTCACTTTCACTTTCACTTTCACTTTCACTTTCACTTTCACTTTCACTTTCACTTTCACTTTCACTTTCACTTTCACTTTTACTTTTACTTTTACTTTTACTTTTACTTTTACTTTTACTTTTACTTTTGGTGAATGCTTTAATTGTAAAGTACACTTTTACAATTCAAGCATTTAAAACTCCTTAGTGAACCAATCTTTTTTCTTATTTATAAACTGACGAAACTTTTTACTGAAAAAAAAAACAACAACGAAATTAGCGGTATTTCATTTCAGTTCAAGCTATGCAAAACTCCTTGGTCAAACAAATTTTTTTTTTCATAAAATGATATAAGATTCATTTTGAATGGAACAGCTGATTTTTTTTCGTGATTTCGGGGTTGGTCCAATAATGAAAGTTGTTCAGTTTATTTTTATTTTTATTTTTATTTTTATTTTTATTTTTATTTTTATTTTTATTTTTATTTTTATTTTTATTTTTATTTTTATTTTTATTTTTATTTTTATTTTTATTTTTATTACTTTTACTTTTACTTTTACTTTTACTTTTACTTTTACTTTTACTTTTACTTTTACTTTTACTTTTACTTTTACTTTTACTTTTACTTTTACTTTTACTTTTACTTTTACTTTTACTTTTACTTTTACTTTTACTTTTACTTTTACTTTTACTTTTACTTTTACTTTTACTTTTACTTTTACTTTTACTTTTACTTTTACTTTTACTTTTACTTTTACTTTTACTTTTACTTTTACTTTTACTTTTACTTTTACTTTTACTTTTACTTTTACTTTTACTTTTACTTTTACTTTTACTTTTACTTTTACTTTTACTTTTACTTTTACTTTTACTTTTACTTTTACTTTTACTTTTACTTTTACTTTTACTTTTACTTTTACTTTTACTTTTACTTTTACTTTTACTTTTACTTTTACTTTTACTTTTACTTTTACTTTTACTTTTACTTTTACTTTTACTTTTACTTTTACTTTTACTTTTACTTTTACTTTTACTTTTACTTTTACTTTTACTTTTACTTTTACTTTTACTTTTACTTTTACTTTTACTTTTACTTTTACTTTTACTTTTACTTTTATTTTTATTTTTATTTACTTTTACTGCAGTGTGTATGCAACGGACATATTATAGTTATTAAACGTTGTTTGTATTATATCATGAATCTATAAAGTGACAAATAAACAAAGATGAAAATAAAATCTGAATAACAATTTTGTTAGTATAGTAATAGTATAGCAATCTACATTCCACGGGTGACTTCATCATCGCACCGATAGGTTTGTCAGCACAAACCTATCGGTGCGATGATGATGATGATGAAAAGTTAGATGAATGCGCATAAGTACGAACAAAGTAGTTATAGTAATAGTCATTTATTTGCTATTCTTGTGGTAGATACAAAAAGGTTGACTGGTAGAGAATGCTACTAGCATTAAGTCCGCCTCTTGTACCATTCTGTATTGTACTATAAAGATAGTTAAAAAAAAGATCTTAAAATAGTACGATGACAAGACAAGATAAAGCTTATACTTTGATTTTGTCGACAGGGCCGGACCACAGCTTTACATAGAACGTTTTGATTGTTACCTTTTTTTTCTTAGGGAGAAAGTTGACAAAACAAAGCTTAGAAAACAATCCATACAGTTGTAAAACGGACTCACTGTGATTTGTGCACCGGGGCTAATCGGACACACTTTTTAGATGTAAGTAATTTTTTAAAGGATAAAATTTTCACCATACTAGCCTTTTGTCTAGGTACATATCTCGCTCAAACTTGTAGAGATTGCAGTGTGGCATATTACAGCACAGAAGCACAGCACAGCAGCACAGTTGGATGTAAATAAGGCATAAAATACCTAAATAAGAAAACTATTCTGTGAATATTATTGTCACTATACATAGGCGTCGACCTATATCGTCTATTTATAACGATAGCATGCATCGTAATCTGATCGCGTGACACCACGGAATGCTTAACAACTTCTTATCAATTAGACCATCGATCAAAAATCGATGCTATTATTTTAATTTTACATCATACTGCTCGGTAACTAGCATTTACTAATATAGTATGAGGCTGTGTAAGTTGACATGTGCAACACAGTGCATTGTTTAGATAGAACGTTCCATTTTCAGATCACTTTACAAGTCAAGCATGGTGAATGCTTTAATTGTAAAGTACACTTTTACAATTCAAGCATTTAAAACTCCTTAGTGAACCAATCTTTTTTCTTATTTATAAACTGACGAAACTTTTTACTGAAAAAAAAACAACAACGAAATTAGCGGTATTTCATTTCAGTTCAAGCTATGCAAAACTCCTTGGTCAAACAATTTTTTTTTTCATAAAATGATATAAGATTCATTTTGAATGGAACAGCTGATTTTTTTTCGTGATTTCGGGGTTGGTCCAATAATGAAAGTTGTTCAGTTCATTTTCATTTTCATTTTCATTTTCATTTTCATTTTCATTTTCATTTTCATTTTCATTTTCATTTTCATTTTCATTTTCATTTTCATTTTCATTTTCATTTTCATTTTCATTTTCATTTTCATTTTCATTTTCATTTTCATTTTCATTTTCATTTTCATTTTCATTTTCATTTTCATTTTCATTTTCATTTTCATTTTCATTTTCATTTTCATTTTCATTTTCATTTTCACTTTCACTTTCACTTTCACTTTCACTTTCACTTTCACTTTCACTTTCACTTTCACTTTCACTTTCACTTTCACTTTCACTTTCACTTTCACTTTCACTTTCACTTTCACTTTCACTTTCACTTTCACTTTCACTTTCACTTTCACTTTCACTTTCACTTTCACTTTCACTTTCACTTTCACTTTCACTTTCACTTTCACTTTCACTTTCACTTTTACTTTTACTTTTACTTTTACTTTTACTTTTATTTTTATTTTTACTTTTACTTTTACTTTTACTTTTACTTTTACTGCAGTGTGTATGCAACGGACATATAAGGTCTTTTGTTTTTAAATGGTTTTTTTATAATAAATTGTATATGTTAAGCTGTTAGCTTACCTATTAAATAAAATAAATAAATAAATAAATAAAAAGGGCAAAGCAATTATAATCCTGTAATACGTAAACTAGGTTTACTGTAAAATAGAACAGTAAACCCATAAGGATACCCACAATAACAATTAGACCACACCTATTTTCATTGTTTAATTACACGCTGAAAGTAGCTGTTCTTTATGATAATACTAGCGACCCGGCCTCGCTTCGCTTTTTTTGCCAAATAGTTAAATCTTACTCTGTGGTGATTGGTGAGCGATTGGTCTGCTGGAATGCACCTATTGAATGTACACGGCTGTAACGCGGCATGTCACTTCACTACGGCCATGTTGCGGAAATAAGTAGAGCGAAATTTATTCCTTTTTAATTATTTTAAGAAATAATTAACTATAACTTTATTTTATTTTATTTAATTTAAAAGAATATAATAAATGTATTATAATAAATTTTGTTATAAATATTAAAAATAATTTTTGGCGCGATTAACACAAAGATAAAATATTTATGATTACCGCCACAGCGGATATTGAAGAACTTCAGACAATATTATAGACTCATATGACCAAAATTACTTTTTATTATAATAACTTAATATTTATACCAATTAACACAAAACCTTGACAAATTATATTCTAAACCTTCCTCATGAATCACTCTATTTATTGGTGAAAATTGCATGAAAATCCGTTCGGTAGTTTTGAGTTTATCGCGAACAGACAGACAGACAGACGCGGCGGAGGACTTTGTTTTATAATAATGTAGTGATAATACGGAGCAAACGTAAATTAACTTATCAAATACGAAACTGCTTGACTATGTGCGTACGTATATTTAATAAAATACCTTCTGACATTAAAAATTTACATGAAAAATTATTTAAAAAACAATTATTTAAATGGTTGAATGATAAAAACTTTTTTAGTATTAAGGCATTTTTTGACATGATCTAATTTTGTAATAATAATGATAATAATAATTTTAGGATTCAATTAAATAATGTAATTAAATAATGTAATTCAATAATGGTAATTTAATTAATATTTTACTGGAAATCTTATATGATTTTAATAATTTTGCATGCTACTCTAAGTTAGCTTAACATGTTGTCCTAATTTAATGTATGTAACATCTTTTATACCATGTTACACAGCAAATAAATCATTATCTTATCTTATCTTATCTAAATATTAACTTAACGTTATCAATATATAATTATATTTTTTTGCAAATTAAATCTGTTGCAATCGAATTAAATAGACATTTTTAAAATTGGATATAGTTTGTATTTGTGTATAGCGTGTGAAGCAGATTTGAGTTCTTTTTCTGACTTTTGTAGTACATTTATTTTTTACGTGATTTATATTCGTTTTTGAAGGAAGTTTTATTCTTTTGAGGTACCTACTAAACCCAAAAAATCTAGAACGAAACTTTCACCAGCAAACAAATAGCTAGACCTATCCAAACTTGTTGTTGTACCTTTCAATCTCTCTGGTAAATAGAATAGGAGTAATATACTAGTGAAAGGTTTGCTTATTCTATACAATGAATAAATATTAATAGCTTCAAATATTTTAAAATGTAGTTTTTGCACACTGATGTATGTGAATTAGAATAATGTGTCTTAGAAGCCAAATGAAAACTTTTTAATCGACTTCAAGAGCTGAAGGAGGAGGATAAGTAGCGAATATTTTTAATATAGGATCGTAAAAATTCTGTCAAAGATAGTAGTAGTCTACAAAATTTTCAGCATAAGTAATAAAATGATTTTCTAGTAAAATATATTTTAAATACTATACCTTTCCAAGAGATAGAAATGGTAAGTTCTAAATCTTCACTTCTAGCTGAAAGTAATCCAATTTATCTCAGCCGGCACTCATCGAAATAACTGTTAACTTTCTAAATGTATCGAAGAAGCTCTCCTAACAAAGTCTCGAACGAACAAGTCTCGTGTTAATGTGAGAATAGTCATCGAAACTTGAGCATTTCGTGTAACAAGTTACATTGTTAGAGAATACAGATTACTTTGAAAAAAAAATCTGTTAGACCATACAGAAAAAGGAATTATAGTTTTTACCGACTTCTCTCAAATATACTTGCGGTACATTAGCTTTATTGCTACAATTTCAGTTATTATTAGTAAGTGTGTGGATTGTTCTATTATATTAGATATAATGTATTTTTTTTGTCGAGATTCACATTAAAGGCTGAGTTGTTTTGTTTTCTATTGAAGCGATAACTTGTTGCTGAATGTTTTGATGTAATTTATATTATTTGTGTGCGATTCATATCAGTTCCTAACTCGTTTGGCTCGATTGTTTATGGTTTAAAACCAGCTTTATTGTAATCATCACTAAATATAAGTCTTTCCGAATAGGTATGTAGTTGTATAATTCCAAGTTTTCTTGGAATTTCCAGGGTGATGGTATTTAATAACTACTGCGTGTCGGTATATACTACAAAAAAGTAACTTTTGGCACTTTATTTGAAAATATTTATTATACCACTACAACATTCAGCCCTATTTGCGTATGCTCATGATTTTTCTGAACAAACAACATTAAGTAATAAAATTTTACGATTCTCAGGACATTTTTATAAGTTAATGTTGTCATTCGATTAGAACACAAAAGTAGTAGATAGTCTGTCTCATATTTTGAAGTGCTTGTTCACATAAAAGTTTTATGTTCGCCGACGTGATCCTCATAGTAGAAATATGGAATCCCAAATGGATTAGGATCTAAAATGTTTGGAAGGAAATGTTTGCGGGTGAGATATTACACGGGAAATCAATTTTGTATAATACTTTTATAAGAACCACCTTTACAGAAGACTATTAATACATTTATGTCTCATAATAAATTAGTAAAGTTATCTTTGCTTGATGTACAGAAATGCAACGGAGCAAGCAAACTTACAGTTAACTCCATCTAACAGTTCTACTTTGTAATTTAACTGGTAGATGTTCTTTAAGAAATGTTATAATGAAACTTAAGGTTTGTTTGTGCTTTCAAGTCGAAACTAAGTTATTTTATGCATAACAACATTGTTAAACTACGAAAATAGAAGTATTTTAATATACCATTGTTCTTTTTCTTCTTTTAAAGATTTCCTTTAAATATTGATTTAAGCTAGAGAGCAGTTCCAATTGTTTACTATTAAAGTGTTTTTCTCACTTATGCTCTGAAATCTTATCATTCCATTTGAAAAAGGAATGCGGGGCGTTCCACATTTCCGAGGGGGTCTGGTTCATCACATTCTAAATTTAAAATTCAGGCTAGGAATGAATTTCAATACTTACTTCCCGCACCACAGCACCAGTGCGGGAAGTAGGTACAGTGCGAAGATGATCTGGGTGGTCTGCGGCAACTTCTTTTTTTTTGTTTTAGCTGTTCACAAAAACAAAAAAAGCAAAGGTACATTTGCACCATACAGCCATAACTTTAGTTCCTTTTTTCTGGCACGCAAGCCAACGACAAGATAGTTAATATTATAAAGGTAACATTATTTAATAGGTACTATAATAACGATACAATAAAAAAAATGGTGCGCACAGAGTATATTACTATAAGAATAAATAAATATTACATTGTATTGTACCAGATTTATCAGAGACAAAAATCCTCTAAGTAATCTTGAATTATGTACAGCGCCATCTACCGCCGAGAAGCGAAATGAGATGGATTTTTGCTTCTCGGCGGTAGATGGCGCTGCACGTAATTCAAGATTACTCAGAGGATTTGTCTATGATAAATCTCATTTTGCTTTTCGGCGCTTCGAGCGATTAAACTGCTGGAATGCACCCAAAAAAAAAACTGGCGGGAATAATTTTCAGCGGTATATTTGATATCGATACAGTTTATATTGTGTAATAAATAACAAAATGAGTTCTGACAGTGAAATAATTACGGCAATTGAATGTACGCCACCAAGTTTGAGAGCAGAAGCAAAATTAATAATAGAAAACTTACTGCCTACAAAATCAAAAGAAAGATATATCAAATGCTATAACCAGTTCATGGTTTGGAAAACTGGAAAAAGTTTTTTTTATTTTTTTTTCCTCGCATTTCTTGAGAAAAGCACTATACAAGCCTTGTTCTGGAAGCTACTTGCATTGCCTCGAATGATTAAAGCCCTCGCCTGCGGCTCGGGCTTCAAACCATCCTCGACAATGCAATCGCTAGCTTCCCGTTCACGGCTGTAATGTACTATTGTTGATTATATTACATTTTATTTATTTATTTTATTTATTTGTAATTTCTTCAATGATCTAGTGATCTCTTTTATAAGAACGGCTTGTGCTCAAGCTTGTGTGAAGATTCTAGACTCATTCTTCATAGATTTGCAAAAGCTATTTTATAATTCAGAACAATACGACCGACGACGGCAGCAAACAACAAAGAGACATCTGCAATTTTTACGAAAAGTTCTTTGTTATATAATTTGACTCGGAATTCCTTCATTTTCATTCATGGACTGGACACATCCTCGAAATTTGGATGGTAAGTTCAGAATGACCCGTTATATAATATAATATGTTAGTTTGTTCTATGAATTAAATGCCTATTTCAAATTTAAGGCGGTTGTATGACCGAAAGTGGCACCACGGTGAATTTTATTTAATATTGTAATTCTAATACAATTTTAATAAAACTTGACGTGGAATTTTTAGAGCCCATAGTCTAGTATTTTTAAAGGTATCATACATTCCCTCGTAGTCACTGCTAGAACTAGATAGCAAAACTGCTAAAAGTGGCCGTTTTTGACACATTTGCTATCTACTGCTACGAATGACTACGAGGGAATATACTGACCTTCTTAAAATACCAAAACCATGTGCCCTAAAAATTCCATGTAAAGTTTTATTAAAATCATTTTCTAATAAATAAAAATCCCTTAGTGCGCCACTTTTGGTGGTATTAATAACCACCTTAAAGAAGACAGCTTTGTTAGTACGAGTTATTAAGAATTCGCGTTTAAAACTTTCCTGAAAAGTTACGGTTATGGTAGATAACCGCATTTGTGGCTGCCGTAAACAGTATGAAACTGGAAGTTTAGCTTGGAAATCTGAAATGCGACGGCATAGTAATCTCTCAAAACTATCATTCACTCACAGGCGTATAATTAGTCTGAGAAATTTAAATATTTTCGTAATAGTTCCGCACGTTTCATTTTCAAACCATCATTCCATAACAAACTTAAATATTATGGTAATTCGGTAAGCGGCTTACGCGGGCTTCCATATTTAGCTGGAAATTAATTATTTAGATTTATTTGTAATTATAAATTAGAGATTTTTATTTTATTTTATTATATTTTAAGCTCTTTATGACCCATAAATGGGCAAGAGTGTGGTGCCCTTAATAAGCTATCAAACATTAGCAAAGCCCGACGGATAAAGTTTACGACATTAAATACAATATTTTGAACTTTACGAGTCACGTTTTGGATTATCAATGTTTATTATTTACTTAATGCTTCGACCATGCTAATTCCGTTTCATAGATAGTGCTACTCCAGAACCCGTGAAATTGGCTTTTTTGTTATAAAATGTATGCATACAAAATAAAAAGTAGTTAAACAAGTGTTTTAGCCAAAACGACTTGAACTTATTTAGCCATGATAGTTACAACAAAGTGTGAAGATAATTCATTCTCACAAACAACATTATTGCAAGATCAAGGCATATATTTAATTATTTTTTATTACTTATTAATTCTCTAAAAATATCCAATGCACTAGTGAAAGAAAGGGAAACTAAAGGATTAAAATAAAAAAAATATACTACTTACAAACATACAAGATACGCGTGAAAAACATAACCCTTTCCTTGCAGTAGGGTAAGAATTAACATTCCATACTTTTATCTACACTCACAACGTAATGTTCCAAATATGAATTCAAAAAAGGTAATATAAATACGTACTTTATTTTCGTGAATAGGTAAAATTAAAAAAAAAAACTATACTACGATGCAGTCAGCTGCATCATAAAATAACTTTTTCACTCCTCTTGCTCAAAAAGTGCGTCATTGTAACGTACAAGAGTCGAGATAAAATAGCATAATAAGCCCTAGGGGATAAAGTTTTTTCTTTTTTAATGTTTGTCTATTACCAATGAGCGTACTAAAACGAAAAAGTCTTTATTCATAATCACGAATAAAAACTAGCTCGACTTAATACTGGGGGTCTATTACGAAAAGTTTAATGCGATACACGCGGCTGCGTCCGTGCTTCGTTCTGATTGATTCCTATTACAAAGCACTTGCGTATGCGATATTGCAAAGTGATTGCGTAAATTTGACAGTTTCTCTCTAGTGGATCCGTCATTATTCGTTCAATAGACTATAGACTACGATAGCTACATTGAAAATATTTATAATAACTGTAACCGACGAACTGCGGACGACTATCGTGACCAAGTTTCGTAATAGGCCCCCAGTTTCTCATTCTTATTTTTGAAAATGGAACTAAAAGCATCTCTTCGGTTTTTACCGAAGAGATGCTCATAGACTTATTTATACTCTGTGTACAGAGTGAATCGTAGAATGCGTGTTTGTGTTGCTTAGCTGCTACAGCAGAAATTAAAAAAGGTACCATGGCGCGAAATCTTTAGAATTTTTTTATAATTACAAACTGATTGAATTGTGTGACTGTAATTGGAAAGAAATAATTTTAATCTTCTGCCGTCAAGCACAAATCATTTCATATTCATATTCATATTCATTTATTGCAAGTCACGAGTTGGAATGGGTGTTACAATATTGGTATGTACAAGTGACGCCCTGCTAGGGCACAGCAAACATGAGGGGCAACTATCGCCTCTTACTTATAAAATTAATTTCCTTAAGTACCTATTCAAATCAACACATGCATATAAACTAACAGTGACAACTTAACTACTATTGCAAAAAGTACTTTGATATTGTATTATATTTTGATATAATATATAACTAATTAACATTCATCATTATGTTGTTCCAAGTATGATCAATATTATTTTTATATTATTGTATTATTATATATTATTTTAAACCATATTCTATTTTATTTATTTCTATTTAAGTAATATTCTGTTAGTGGAGATATCGAAGTGGGTAGGTATTACGAATTGCCTACATTTTTTTTTCTTCTATAATCTGTCGTTAAAAAATTCTGAAATATCATAATAACATTTATCTATTAAAAATGATTTTAGATGGTTAATGAATATGGTGAGCTTTTGTATATCTTTTAGGTTATTAGGGATATGATTATAAATCTTTATTACCATATGATGAGGGCTAGACGAGACGAGTTTCATAGTGGTGAATGGTTTGTTTAGTTTGTTAAGGGTTCTATTATTTCTTTTATTTGTGTTTTTCATAGGGGAGTATAGTTCTCCATGTTTTCTCACAAACTTGCACGCTTCCAAGATGTAAATGGACGTAAGGGTCAAAATTTTGTGTTTTACAAAAAAGAATCTACAAGATGTCATTTGGTCAATATTCGTTAGTATCCTTACACATTTCTTTTGCAAAATGAATAAATCGTTTACTACACAGCAGTTTCCCCATAGTATTATACCATATGACATTATAGAGTATGCATATGCATAGTAAGCTGCTAAAGCACTCCTGAAATCAGTAGCGCGCTTAAGTTGGTATAGGGCATAAGTGAAAGAGGATAATTTGTTTTTTAATTTTTCAATGTGCGGTTTCCATGTCATATTCGTATCTAAATCAATCCCTAGTAGTGTAGCTGTATTAACGATTTCTAGTTCGATATTTTTGAAGTTGTAAGATAGTTTTAGTGGATTTTTTTGTGCGGGTTTAAATTGTATAATTTTAGTTTTCTTTACATTTAACTCTAGATTATGGTTGTGAAGCCAATTATCAATTTTGTTTAGGGTAGTATTTAGTTTGTTTTGTATTTCATTCGGACAAGAGCTAGGGATGAGAATGGAAACATCATCAGCAAAGAGAATACATTCATCTTGAATTATGTCGGGGAGATCATTGATGTAAATAAGGAAGAGCATACATCCAAGGACGCTGCCTTGTGGAATAGAGCCGGTAGAAACTACACTATGAGATCTAAAGTGCTGTATTTTCCCTGTTTCAAAGTTGGTATTTATTATTTCAACACATTGAGATCGTTTTTCAAGAAATGACTTAAACCAGTTATGAGCAGTTCCTCTTATTCCAGATTCAAATAATTTGGTTAGCAAGATTTCATGACTGACTCTATCATAGGCCTTGCTCATGTCTAAAAGGAGTCCTATAGCATATTTTTTTATGTCTATATTATGCATTATTTTTTGAATAAATTTATATATTGCGAGAGTAGTAGAGTATTTCTGTCTAAATCCATTCTGGTTCTGATGGAATATTTTATATTTTTCATAAAAACTAATTAACCGCTTAGCCATAGCCGTTTCAAACACCTTTGCAGACGTTGTTAATAGGGATATAGGGCGAAAGTTCTTTACGTCAGTGGTGGATCCCTTTTTATGGATAGGTTTTATAATGGATGCTTTTAGGGCGTCGGGAAAAGAGCCTTCGGAGAAAGATTGATTAATTAGTTTAGTGTAAGGCGCTGTTAATATATCAGCGCATTTTTTGATTAATGTCGGAGGGAGTTCATCTATACCGAAAGAATTTTTATTTTTTAGTTGTTTTAATATTTCTGTAACTTCTCTATCGTCTATCGGACTTAGAAAAAATGTATTTGGGACTCTTTTTTTATCATATTTTTTTTTGCTGTAGTACAGAATTGGTGCTAGTTTTCCCAATAGATACAAAATAATCATTGAATTCTCTAGCTACGAGTTTTGGATCGTTTATAATTTGTTGATTTTCTAGTTTAAGTTTAATGTTATTATTCTTTTTATTGTTTTTATTCGTTTCTTTATTTATAATTTTCCACATACATTTGGTTTTATTTTCAGATGCAGTAAACTTACGCTTGTTATGGTTTCTTTTACATTGTTGAACTACTTTTTTTAATGTTTTGCAATATTTTTTATAATAGTTACGAAGAGTTATATCTCTCGTCTGTGATATTAACAGCTTTAATAATCTTTTGTTACGGCAAGATGTTTTTAATCCGGATGTAAGGTATGTGTTTTTTTGTTTTGTTTTGTGTTTAATAAGTACTTTAGGTATACATTTATTAAGGGCATCTTTTAAAATTCCAATGAATATATTATAGTTATCATTTACATTATTGTTTTGTTTAAGCACGTCATTCCAATTTATCCTCGAGATTTCATTCCTAAAATTGTTCACGTTTTTGTCGTTGAAGATACGTTTTGAGATTGAGAAATGTGTAAGATTCTGTGAAATTACTGGCACATAAAAGAATACTCCTCTATGGTCTGAAAAACCAAGTTCATGAACTTATTTATTTAAATATTGTACAAAAAGTTTATGAAGTGGAGGAAAAAAAAACGAGTGGATTCGTTTACGGAAGTAAGTAAGTAGGTATAAACTATTTAATATTGTATTTTATTTTCTCGCAATCGTAGTGAAAAGTATGTAACACACGACGCTAAAACCCATTGTAACTCGGTTTCTATTTATTCCCTCGCTCAAGCTCGGGAATAAAAATACCTCGTATGCAATGCGTACTTTTAGCGTCTTGTATAACAATCTACTATTTTTCTCATTACGATACAGGGCGAATCCAAGAAGAAGGTAGTGCCGTGATATTAAAAAAATACGATATTTTCCCACATAATTTCCATGATTAAAATGCACTCTATGGTGATCGATGACTTATTGCGATTAGTTTGCAAGAATGCGCTCATCGACTCATCTCAATTTTTTCTAATGGAATGCGCGCCATTTTTAGAGCATTACAAAAAAAGTTTTGAATTTTCATTTTAATTTTTACATTTTGTTATACTGAATTTCGTAGGTGTTTTTATTCTTGCTTAAAAATGTAAAAAAGATTGACTCTGCAAAATTATTTGAGATGCAGCTAAGGAAATGACTTATTACAAGGTAGGTACATAGCTAATACAACCAAAGTCTCTCTCTTTTCTAACGTTGATCTTTTATTTAGTAGGTTCAATCCCAAATGTATGAGTGTAGATAAAGTAGTGTATGATACTGCACATAACTAGGTATTAAAACGGGTACGTATCAGAATGTCTAAACTTAAAATGGCAAAGTTCAAAATGTCAAAAATTTGAATGTCTAACGATTAAAATGTCGAAAGTTCAAAATGTCAAAAACGAAAATGTCAAGCGGTCAGATAGTCCAAACTAAAAATGTCTAAGTTCAAATGATCAAAACTTAAAATGTCTAATAGTCAAAATACATATAATGACGTAAAGAATTTACTTATGCCTTTCTTTCATTTAGGTACCTAATTAATTAGGTAAAATAATTGCGTGTTGTAATGTAGTTTTTCTCTTGCCCTCTATTCAAGAAAAAGTAAGTAAATACAAATCATGCGGTACTTACCATAATTACATATTCAGGGAAAATAAAGAACACAACTACATGTAAAGTAAATCCCAAAATACAGTTTTATTGAAACTTCCTTTTGATTCTATATAATAATAAATGATAAATATCTTTGCAATCATTGACTGTTAACCGCTGGATTTTCACTGAGGTACAAATGTAAATAAAACAATAAAAATATCGCCTGCTTCCCCAGTGGTTATATAAGAAAAGTGGTTAACTCTTAAAACTAACTCAAAGATAATGTGGGTAAGGAATGCCTGCCCTAAGGATATCAGGTAGAATAGTTTCTTGTAAAAATCTAGCTCGAGACTTAACTAGAATGCCTAAATATTAGAGTCCGGAGACTATTTGTTGCCGAGGATTACTTGCCGCTTCGGTTAGTTTAAATGTTAGGTAGATTTTACAGTTAAATAGTACCTATTTGAACAGATTCGACGGCTGCTGATTATTGATTCCTAGGAGCCGTTAGCGAGTGACGAGTGTCAGTGTAACTCGACTTGTTTCTCTCGCCGTCTAGTCTTCCGACTACTGGGACGAACGGAGCAGTGGGCTGGGAACGTGGCCCCGTATAAGCTTCTTCACCTGTATTCGGGGAACAGTACTGTGGTTAACAACGGCGACCTCAGATCAACCCATAGATTTTACTAATAGCTCATAATTATTATAAAGAACATAATTATTACAAGAAAGTTAAATATTCCTGCTGTTTAAAGTGTTGGTTTTGACAATAAATATTATCCATGAAAGCATTTTCTGTTTAACGATTCTACCTGCAGCCAAAATTAGGTTTCACTTGACTAAAAAAAGAGATGAGAGGTCAAAATATTTTGGCTGATGGCCGAGGCAACGGTCCATTTTAAGTTAGATTAATAATTCTCTCAATTTGCAAGGATCTTTTACACTCTAAAAGATCTGAAATTGAGAGTAGTAATTAGACCAATTCCAGGCATTTAAAACTAGGTACCTAATAGGGAATAACAATAAAGTATAGATTGTCTCAGGTTACCTCCGGCTCCTTGTGAAACGATAAATATGGTTTTAAATCCACCAAATCGGTACAAGCACTCAGCAGCTTCTCTTAGTAGCGAAATAAGCCAAGAAATCCCTGTAAACAACGAATAGGTAACGTGATAAAACAATTTTCCAAGATTCCAGGAAACGAAAATCTGTAGTATAAAATCCACAAACCTGGTCAAATTCGATGGTCTGAATAAATAGGCTACAAAAGGCCGAATACTTTTAGCGTAATCAGACACTGGTCTGAATAAAATATATCAAAATGAAGTTATTTTCGAAGGAAGAATTAAATAGGTGTATTCAATCAACAGCTGATATTTTAAAGTTCAACGACTCGACTTTTTCTGATGCATTCCAAGGTTTCGGACACATTCCGGCGAGTCCAACGAGAGCTCAGCGATGGGTATGGCTTGACCGCCGACCGACTTGATCGCCGCCACTCAAACCCCGCTGCGCAGCCCGCAAGGAAGCGATGGACGCCAGCGAACACAACGGAACTACGGTCAAACAACTTCGCGGAACTAACCAACTTTTGAGGACTACAGAAAAGGATCTCAACATCAAGACTTGGACATCGGAAGTCATAACTGCACGCGCCCCGATTAGTGGGCGGCCTGGGGGAGTCGATTATATGGGAAATACGATTCTAATTCTTTTTTTTTTTTAAGTCGATGACGCGAAAATTTAAAATGAACTTTTTACGGAAATAAGGAAAAGGACATGAGGCTTACTGCCAAACAATAAAATTTTATCATTAATAGGAAAAAGTACCTTTATACTTTGAAAAACTACCCTTTCAAGGGAAATCAACTAAACTATCATTCATTTAGTTTAATACACCAAAAAAACAACGCTACAGTAGTCCCCCGGCACGCAAGAATTCACGTAGGGAATTCTCCGGACGCCCACGTCCAACCACACTGCTCCACCGCAAATAAACTATAACCCTACTTTGCAGAAAGCAATCCATCATCAGTCAATGTAAATGCCTGTCACATATGACAAATTATAAAATTGAAAGAACAAAACTTATAAGAATTACTCGACTGTTGTGTTCAACATAAACCAATACATAAAAAAAAAACTAATATAAAATATTTTAATAATAATTGACCTTACTGTTTATCATACCTAAAACCAAATATAAAAAATTACATATTTAAGTGGAAAATGTATGTGCCCCTGTGAGCGGTGTTGGGTTTGCTCATTACTCCTCTACTACTTTTCCTACGGCTCCCCCCTCTAAATGATCAAACCTACCTGTCAGTCATTCATATTGCATCGGCTTGTCAGTCCTATTTTTATCGTCCAGAATTGATGCTTGACGAGCACATGATTTCAGTGGCTGGGTGTTGGACAAGCCCATGATCTAATAGTGCGATGCTTGACACGCAATAACTGACAAGAACGCTCGACTCTCCTGAAACTACTTTAAAATGATTGAAAAAATTTAGATTGTCCATCTGTGGAATAGACGTTTTAATTTGTCTATGCCCACATTATAATTCCTGACGGTAGTAAAATTGCCAAAAAACATATCAAATACCGACGACAAAGCGTGTCGGCATGATACAGATTAAATGTGCTAACTTTCCTCTTTCCAAATTACCTCAGTCGTCTAATCCCTTCAAGCCCTCAAGCAAAACTGATGTAAAACGCAACAAACTAGACAAGCCCCAACACCAACACTCGGCTCACATACATAATATAACAACCAAATAGATACGCGTAGTACGTAGTAAGATAGTAGATGGCGCTAGTGCTGCCTTGTGGCCGTTTGTATCCGCGCCACAAGATAGACTGCGCAATGCGTACGTAAAATGGTAACTAACACAAGTACCACCCTCGGCCGTTTGGAATCCGCACCAGAGTAGCACCGTACCTAAACCAGAACCTAATTATAAAAGAAACGAAAAAAAAAATTGCAGCAGTATACTGCGTATAATAAGTATGTAAGTAAAATGGTAATTATTGGTGCTATAATATGCCCTATGATCGTTTAAATCCGCACCACAGAGTAGCACCGTAATGACAAGCAACCGAATTCTGCGTAGTACGTAGGTAATGTAGGTAGACCGCCCTTTGTGGTCGTTTGAAGTCCGCACCACAGAGGTCGCCCCCCTGCTACGTAATACGCGGACGCGATGGTAGATGGCGCTTTTACTCCCGTAAGTCGGCTCTTACGACACGCAGAGAGTGGAGTACTGCGGTTTGAGTATTCTGCACCGCCCACACACAGTGTCCAAAGAAAAAGAAAAAAATAAATAAATAATAATAGGCACCATAATTTGACGCGCAGCGCTATATCGTTAGTAGTAGGTAAGGTAAATAGCAATATTTATCACTAAGAAAAACTAATCACTCCCCGCATCTATGGTTTTGAAGTCTTTCACATGCCATTTGCCTATCAATTTTCCCTTCTCGTCCTCCAGTTCATATACAAGTGGAGATAGTTTCCTAACTACACGGCAACGCTCGTATTTAGGTGCCAATTTGGCAGTGAAGTATTTATTCGCAGCGCTATGTTTATACGTCCTTTTCCAGACGTAGTCGCCAACGTCGAAAGACACGTCTCGACGTTTTCGATTATAATATTTAATGTTACGACTGTGAGCCTTAATAAGTGATTCTTGGACAGTTTTATATATGTCTTTGAGGTAACCTAATCTCGAGGCATAAGCATCCCTAGGCGCGCAGACTAACTCATTGACATCTTTAAAATCATTGTAAATGTTACCGTCGGCGATCGCCTCGCGGCCGTAAACTAGCATAAATGGCGTATACGATGTGGACTCGTTCACCGAGGTGTTCATTGCGAACTGTATTTTATGAATGTTAACGTCCCACGTCCTATGATCGTTATCTACAAATGATGACACCGCCGTAATCACGGTACGATTATAACGTTCGACTGTGTTAACCTGAGGACAGTATACCGGCCCCAGATGTACCTGTGGTATATTGTATTTTGCATAAAGCGCTTGCACCTCATGACTTACAAACTGCGAACCGTTATCTGAGATTACGGTTTGCGGAATGCCGTGAACTAAAAACACGTGGTCTTCGAGCCGCTGCGCAATAACTTTACCTGTCGCTCTTCGCAACGGAAACAACAAAACATATTTTGAAAAACAACAAACAACTACTAATAAATACGTGTTCTGCTGCCGCGAAGCGGGCAAAGGCCCAACCAAATCGACGCTCAGACACTGATAAGGGCGACCGCAAACCTTAGGTTCCCCCATAAAACCTGGTGTTGCTTGTGAGCTATGTTTATAAGCGTTACAAATAGAACACTTTTTTATGAATTCCGTGGTATCCTGGTACATACCCGGCCAAAAATACCTTAATTTCAAACGTTGATACGTCTTAGCGACGCCTAGATGCGCCGCGGTAGGTTTGGAATGATTTTCCTGTATAATAGACTCCCTGGGTTTCTGTTGAGCTTAATCAAATTCAGCTTACTTGACCAACAAGAAAAAACAGAAAAAAAAAAACTGAAAAATTCTTCTTATCTCTTATTTCAGGCACTCCTTTTTCCGACAATGTTCGGGCGCCAAATGTAATGTAGTTTTTCTCTTGCCCTCTATTCAAGAAAAAGTAAGTAAATACAAATCATGCGGTACTTACCATAATGACATATTCAGGGAAAATAAAGAACACAACTACATGTAAAGTAAATCCCAAAATACAGTTTTATTGAAACTTCCTTTTGATTCTATATAATAATAAATGATAAATATCTTTGCAATCATTGACTGTTAACCGCTGGATTTTCACTGAGGTACAAATGTAAATAAAACAATAAAAATATCGCCTGCTTCCCCAGTGGTTATATAAGAAAAGTGGTTAACTCTTAAAACTAACTCAAAGATAATGTGGGTAAGGAATGCCTGCCCTAAGGATATCAGGTAGAATAGTTTCTTGTAAAAATCTAGCTCGAGACTTAACTAGAATGCCTAAATATTAGAGTCCGGAGACTATTTGTTGCCGAGGATTACTTGCCGCTTCGGTTAGTTTAAATGTTAGGTAGATTTTACAGTTAAATAGTACCTATTTGAACAGATTCGACGGCTGCTGATTATTGATTCCTAGGAGCCGTTAGCGAGTGACGAGTGTCAGTGTAACTCGACTTGTTTCTCTCGCCGTCTAGTCTTCCGACTACTGGGACGAACGGAGCAGTGGGCTGGGAACGTGGCCCCGTATAAGCTTCTTCACCTGTATTCGGGGAACAGTACTGTGGTTAACAACGGCGACCTCAGATCAACCCATAGATTTTACTAATAGCTCATAATTATTATAAAGAACATAATTATTACAAGAAAGTTAAATATTCCTGCTGTTTAAAGTGTTGGTTTTGAAAATAAATATTATCCATGAAAGCATTTTCTGTTTAACGATTCTACCTGCAGCCAAAATTAGGTTTCACTTGACTAAAAAAAGAGATGAGAGGTCAAAATATTTTGGCTGATGGCCGAGGCAACGGTCCATTTTAAGTTAGATTAATAATTCTCTCAATTTGCAAGGATCTTTTACACTCTAAAAGATCTGAAATTGAGAGTAGTAATTAGACCAATTCCAGGCATTTAAAACTAGGTACCTAATAGGGAATAACAATAAAGTATAGATTGTCTCAGGTTACCTCCGGCTCCTTGTGAAACGATAAATATGGTTTTAAATCCACCAAATCGGTACAAGCACTCAGCAGCTTCTCTTAGTAGCGAAATAAGCCAAGAAATCCCTGTAAACAACGAATAGGTAACGTGATAAAACAATTTTCCAAGATTCCAGGAAACGAAAATCTGTAGTATAAAATCCACAAACCTGGTCAAATTCGATGGTCTGAATAAATAGGCTACAAAAGGCCGAATACTTTTAGCGTAATCAGACACTGGTCTGAATAAAATATATCAAAATGAAGTTATTTTCGAAGGAAGAATTAAATAGGTGTATTCAATCAACAGCTGATATTTTAAAGTTCAACGACTCGACTTTTTCTGATGCATTCCAAGGTTTCGGACACATTCCGGCGGGTCCAACGAGAGCTCAGCGATGGGTATGGCTTGACCGCCGACCGACTTGATCGCCGCCACTCAAACCCCGCTGCGCAGCCCGCAAGGAAGCGATGGACGCCAGCGAACACAACGGAACTACGGTCAAACAACTTCGCGGAACTAACCAACTTTTGAGGACTACAGAAAAGGATCTCAACATCAAGACTTGGACATCGGAAGTCATAACTGCACGCGCCCCGATTAGTGGGCGGCCTGGGGGAGTCGATTATATGGGAAATACGATTCTAATTCTTTTTTTTTTTTTAAGTCGATGACGCGAAAATTTAAAATGAACTTTTTACGGAAATAAGGAAAAGGACATGAGGCTTACTGCCAAAAAATAAAATTTTATCATTAATAGGAAAAAGTACCTTTATACTTTGAAAAACTACCCTTTCAAGGGAAATCAACTAAACTATCATTCATTTAGTTTAATACACCAAAAAAACAACGCTACAGTGTTAACCTCTGTGTCTCCGCTGCACATCACCATAGCCACGCCGCTCCCTGATTCGGTAGCCGGTGCCAGTCACTGATTCTGTAGCCGCCGAACAAAATCCACCAATTGAGTTTGAAATAGATTTTTTTCTGGCGCTTCGCCGGCCACTGCCGCGGCCACTGCCGGCCACTGCCGCGGCCACTGCCGGCCACTGCCGCGCTGGGTTCATGTCAACCTAACATGCTCGTCGCTACGCTCCTCGCACCTATCTCGTGACCTATGGTCTACGGTTTCTAAGTCCCAGTAGACTAGTTTAGGCTCATTTCCGGCAGCTAAATTTGCTATAAAGCATTTCAGGCGAAGCCCAAAGACCTCCACAGACTCAATTAACCTCAAAGAAAGCGATTCGTTTTAAGATCCAACCCAATTCAAATAAATCATTGTGAACTTTAGACTTAATGACCATTGATATTTCAACTCGTCGAGTATTTGATACGTTTGATACTTTAAATTTTGCTATTTTGAAGTTAAACGTAATGATTTTAGACATTTTAAACCATTTGAATTTTGATTTTTGACATTTTGAACTTTGCCATTTTAAGTTTAGACATTCTAACTTTAGACATTCTGATACGTACCCATTAAAACACTCGTGTGATACTATTAAAAACCTCGCCTACGGCTCGGTTTTTAAACACACACTCATGTTTTAATACCCCTCATTATGTATCAGTATCATAAACTACTATTATAATACAAATCGATAGGGTCATTAATAAGAGTTAATTTCACATAATAACATGGTAAGTTCATGGTAATTACATCTTAAATTAAAGACAGACCCAAAAAAGTTAAAAAAGCAGTTTAGCCCGTTCATGAAAGTTTCCTTTTAGTAAAATTGGCCATCATCAATTCCCTCCAACTACTTTATTTTTCCACCCTGTATAAACTTATAGTATGCACCTACAGTACGCACTACTTTCTCAATCTTTCCACCATCAATAATGGATCCTACAAGTTGTAACGCGCCAAAGTTTTGATTTATGAACGTACTCGCTTCAGCTATAAAGTCAATGTTATTCAGATTTATCACACATCTTGTCAGATGTGTGATAAAACATCCTTGTTGTTTCATGTTTGTTACTTGACCTACTTTGGGAGAAGGGTTTCGTACGTGATGTTGAATGCCACAATCTTGAAGTACAAATTCTCGTACACTTTGACCGTGTTTAATATACTGACGTTTAAAATGTTGATACTCGTAGTCCGTTCATTCGCGCGAATTAAGTTCAAAAATGATCGTAAATAGAACCTTTTCGACAATGGAGAAGTTTCATGACGTTAAAACTTAACTTCATAAAATTAAAATATACTTAGCCTAAAATTAATATACTAGTAAAAAAAAATTAAATTCGTCAGTAAATGGCAGAGTAATAAATAATTATTAAATTATAATTTAATCAACTTAAATAATAATTTAAGTTGACGAATTTTTGCGCGATGCGATTGTAAGGGCGTGACGTCATCCCACCTTTTGCTTGTATGATGGCGGTGGCGCGGCCGGCCGCTGGAGAAGTTCCGTATATAGATGACGTCAGGCCACCGGTTCCCGATGAGCGAAATTATCTTAAAATAGTAACTTTCACGTCCTGTAACATTTTCATTTTTAGAATTAATTTGATAATTCTTTTAGAGTTGTGTATAATTTGGCCCTAATTTTAATAATAGCGAATAAAAAAAAACTAGGAAACTTCTGCATTTGTAATTCGGTCTTGTGGCATTCGACTTCACGAAGAAACCTTTAAGAGAAACCGCACTTTACAACAGAATACTGACTTTAAGTAGCTTTCATTTTTATTTGGGTTATTGTAAACTCGTCACTGAAGTTAATTCGTCATCAGAAAATCGACAAAAAATATGTGTAAACTCGTCACGTTCGAGTGTGGCGAGTTACAAATATTTGCGTTTTGCTCGATAGTGCGCAATAAATTTGTCACACGTTTGAACTTGCTGTAAGTATTTCATTTATTTTTGATGATAATACTGAACGAGCAAACAAGTTTTCATGTTATTATAACAATCATTTACAAAAAGGTGGTTTTGTAAAAAAACACAAGTCTAAAGGTTTATAGCAAAATAATTATTACCTAATTGGAACAAGAGCCTATGGAAAAAACAACGTTAAGCTTAAAGTATAAATTATAAAAATAACAAGCAAACATTTTGCGAGCAAAATGTAATTTTGTTATAATAAAAGATTTGGCCGTTCGAGGAGCAAACAAACAAAGCGCCTACGTAAAAACGTGGATCGAGTTGAAATACCGTGAACATGCTCCGAATAATTGTCGCAATGGTGTTTCGATGGTATTTCCTTTCGGCACAGGTTATAATTGAAACACTATTGAGATACAATTATTATGTTAACATTGACATGATCTAAGAAAACTATGGCATTCCGGATGACACTTACTGCACAGGCCTACGTTATCCAGAGTTCTACTATTTAGTTGCCATATTATGGTAACAAACCGGGCCTCGATTCCGCTATTTTACCAAAAATTGCTACGTCGCAGACACTCCATTGATTTGCTAACGCCATTGATCTAAGAACGGTATTCTACTAATTTTGAAAAGAACGACGTCAGCATATCGCTGGCATGTCGTCAGCATCGCATCAGCTTGACTTTATACCACAAAGAAAGCAATCACTACACAGAGTAGATTGTATAAAAGTGGCCACACACATACGGATTTCCGTTTCGGAATTCCGTTCATACGTAAAGAAAGAAGTAAAGTCACGGAATAGGTAAAAGGCCAAATACAATAAAAATCGCCTTCTTAACTATAATTTTAAGACGCCCTACTACCCACTACTTAGTGATGGCGATTACTACTAATTTTAACAACCGAATTAACTACTAATTTCAATATTCGAATATAGATATATTCGAATATTGATATTAGTATTAATAATTAGTAATACTTTTGAACATTATTGAAAGGATTTGGCTTTACGCAAACCTATGCCAATGGGGTTCCTTGCTTGAAACGTCGCCGCGAGAGGGCGCTAAGTGTTTGTCACTTGTCAAAATTCTGACTACTTTCTTGTGTTGCTTTTGTGTGTTTTTTTGCTTCCCTGAACATTTTTTCATTATGTATTCTACATGGGCGTAGCCACGGTGGGGCAAGGTAGGGCGCTTTTTGGTGTTTTTTTGTTTCGATTTATTCTTTTTTAATAATATTTTTGTTTATAAAAGAATATTTCAAGAAATGACAAAAACACATTTTCAGTGATTTTAATTTTATATCAGTAGTTCCGCATTGATTTCCAAAGGCGCTAGTGGCCTTTCAAAACGATGCTTGAAATTAAAAAATTACTCTACTCTTTGCAAATTTTGTAATCAATCAATTATTTACTTTGGCTAATATTTAAATACTTATCCAAAATAAAAATCGAAACATGTCAGCAGCAGAGACAGTGACGTTGGAGCAACAAGAGGTACTTTTAGAATTTCTCGAGAGTCACCGGGAGCTCGCGCTGGGACGGTGCAGCCGGACGAAAGAGGGGCGCAGTCTGTCGAAACGGCTGTGGGGAGAGTGCGCCAACCTTATGAACAGCGTTTCGGCAGACTGTCCCACAAGAGGGGCTGAAGCCTGGCGCACTGTAAGTTGTTAATAAGTATAATTTACATTGGTGTAAAATCAAATATGATTATTGTACATTCTACCTAGGAACTTAGGTATATTGATATTTTCTTTTCTCTTTATTTTAGTATTATGCAGACTACAAGTCGAAACTTCTAAAAAAAATAAAAAGGAACAAGCAGGAGTTGTCTGCAACCGGTAAACAAATCATTTATTTGTGTTTATGAAAAAGTAAGTACCTACGTAAGTATTGAGGACTTTCCAAAGTATGTACCTAATAAATCTTTTGGTTTCATTAGGTGGAGGACAATACTCACAGTTGACTTTGACAGCTCTCCAGGAGAGACTAATAGACTATATAACATATTGGGAAGAGATGTTGGCGAACCCTTAACTGGTGTTCGCCACAACCCCTTGGAAGTGGTATGTTTTTTTACTAACTATGGGCATTTTAAAAGCTTTTTATTCTATAATATTTATTTCCTTTGATATGGTATGTTTTTTTTACTAACTATGCATGGGAATTTTGAGAGCTTTTTATCCCATAACATTTTCCTTCGATGTGTTGTGTTATTTGACTAACTAGGGCATATAAAAAGCTTTTTACCCTATTCCATTTTCCTTTTGGTTTGCACATAATATTAATTTGCATCCTTTTTTATTGCTAGATTTTTGAAACTGAAGGTGGTGGAAGTGGTGGTGATGATGGTGGTGAGAACGTAATGTGAGTTTGTGACCACCTAGCCCACTATCAGATAAAGTAGACATAGATCCCAGCTAGTGATATCCACTAATACAGTACCATGATCAGTGTGGGCACAATTTTTTTTGTTTTTTTTGGTAGAATCGGATAACAGTATCAGTAAATACATCTTGCTCTTGCTGATCTTGGATCTGTGGCTACTTCAATCTGATACCAGGATCTGTGAAGACAAATCCATTGATGTGAGTGAGTACAAAGTTTTAAACATCTTTTGATTGTCCATCAGCCATTTTTGATGTCCCCACTACTGGGGCACATTAGGGGTGGTAAGGAGGATGGGCCATAACCCACCACGCGGGCTTAATGCGGATTGGTGGGTGTTAACGACTGCAAATGCAGCCGGGACCAACGGCTTAACGTGCCTTCCGAAGCACGGAGGAGCTCGAGATAATAAATTTTTGGTCACCCATCCCATGACCGACCCTTGCGAACGTTGCTTAACTTCCGCAATCGCTGGGCCAAGCGCTAAACCACTGCGCCACCGAGCTCCACAGCAGCTCTTTTGATTGCATACTTATAATGTATTTTTCTGGTGTCTGGCTTATGACAGTAGGTATGTTACTAGGAAAAATAACAAGAAATAATACTTATTAAAATCTGCTTTATTATTTAGGTGCACCCATATCTTTTTTTTTACATTATTTATGAAGACTATGACTGACTAAATGAGAGAAAAGAAAAAGAAAAAACCATTTATAAATAGATAAATTCTGCTGTTTTCTTAATATCTATATTAATTTCAGCGATGTGCATTCGAACGCAGGGAATACCGCCAACATCGCTAGAAATTTTTTTGGCCACGAATGGTCAATGGCCATGGCCACGCCTTCTTCAGGCACATCAGAGGTCTTCGTGGAGGTCATGGACACCATCACTACCGCGATGGCAACCACCACTGCGGCGACTGCAACCACCACTGCGGCTACGGCTACCATCACTTCGGCAACGGCTAGCATCACTGCAGCGACGGCTACCACAACTGCGTCAACGACTAACACAACTGCGGCACCGGCTACCGCCGTACCGAGGCGCACCGAGCCTCCACGACAACGTCGCCGTTATCATCATCGGGGACCTCCGCAGTGGATAACCACTATCTCCTGTAATCAATAATGATTAAAGTTATTTTTTTTATTATATAATTGTTTTATTTGTTTTAGTAGTTGTGTCGGAATTTGTCGCACAAAAACCAGAATTTGTCGGTTTTGCTTTTAGGAGAACCTACGTGTTAGGTCTCCTAAATAGATGGATAAAAAGTATTGTTTACTTCGAAAACTTCATAAATGCAAGACCGACAAATTCTGGTTTTTGTGCGACAAACTCCGACAAACTACCGACTTCATCATGGCATAGTCAAAAAGTCACGTTTCCAAAATTTTTTTTTGTGGCGCAGCTATTTAGTCGGGCACGTTTTTACCTAGGTACTAAACATGTAGGTAACTTAAAACTCACCCAATAAATAGCCACTTTCCCCATTTGCGATATGACGGCTAAGTGGATGGCTCTGCCAGACGGTGGAGTCATGTGCCGATCCTGGGGTGCTAGCATCAACACATATTATGTTAAGATCTGCGTCGCATATCTGCAAAAAAAATAAATGTGAGTGAATGATTGGACAAACTATGTTGACTATGATAAGTCAACAAGCCATTGTTCACAAAAAGCAAATGTTTTAATAGGTAACTTACAATCATCACATTCAGGGAATGATAACCCTTTCTGTTAAAATAACGTTCCTCGTGGATGTCGGGTCTCAGTAAGGCGATATGCGAGCCATCCACACAACCCAGCGCTCCTGGCATTTTGAACTTATTGTAAAATCTGAAATGTCACTAATATGAAGTGTGATTAAAAAAAGTGGATTTTAATTTGTAGGAAAGACAGGAACGTGCCGGTCTACAGCTGCGTCAACAAAAAAGTTGGAAATCTGACTTTTGACTATGCCATGATGAAGTCGAAGTTTGTCGGAATTTGTCGCAAAAAAAACAGATTTGTCGGTCTTACGTTTAGGAGGTTTTCGTAGTAAATAAATCTTTTTTGTGGCGCAACTGTAATCCGGCATGGAAGACAAGAAAGAAAATACCTACTTTAATTTAATTGCAGTTCTTTCTGCAGATAACATTGGCCATTTAATATAACTTTGATATATTTGTGGATGGTTCAGTGCGTCCGTCACTTGTCTCACAGCTCTAGAAACAGTGCTCTGTGAGAAATTGTGGAACGCACTTTGCCCAACCAAGGTCTGATAAGACCCTGTTGCGTAAAACGCTAGGGCTATCAGGATCTGAAAATTAATGTCAAGTGTAATTATTAAGTATTTTGCACAAATAAAATTAAGTATACTAACCTACAGTACCTACCTACATTTTAAAATCAAGAAATCAATTTTGTAGGTTATGTATAAAAGAGTAAGGTACTTGCCTTCATCGAAACCGAAATGCCATCACATCTTCGCTCGTTGGGAATGAACGGCATCAAGAGTTCTTCGATATCTCTAACTACAGCTTTACTCAGGCGAAACGTTTTTATGAACTCTGTATCCGACATAACAAAAAAAGGGTCGATATTCCGCCTCAGTAAAAAGCGCGCTCGACGGCGTCGTAGCTTCTCATACCGAATTTCCTCCCTGCGGACTGATTCTAAAATCCTCCATCGTAATATATGATGTGGCATTATTAATTTTATTGAGTACACTGAGCAAAAAATCACTACCGTTTATATGGAGAATGTGACAGAAAACGTATTGCTGCACAATTGCTTCTCGATGGCTAATTATTATTATGACAGACGTCGACGATGCCAACGCCATTGATCAAAAAACGGTATTCTACTAATTTTGAGAAGATCGTCGTCAGCATATCGCTGGCATGTCATCAGCATCAGCAGCGGCTGCAATAAAGACACAGAGTAGATTGTAAAAAAGTGGTCACATACAGACGGATTTCCGTTTCGGAATTCCGCACATACGTAATTCCAAACTTAACTAAATCTATGGTCCACACACATGAATTTTCATACATCAATATTCAGTTTGGAACTCCGAATCGGGGTTCCGACGTGTATGTGCGGCCGGGCTAAAACAGTACTATTAATTAGTATTCTGTGTAAAAATTGGGAGGTAAAACTGCCTTTTATCGCCGTCAGGCGGCACCATTGTGCTCTAGCTAAACAACAGGGGGACACACGTAAAACAACGCAAACAGTCGAAGAAAATAGCGCCATCCCTAGTCTTAACAATAACTTCAGTGCCGGATTAAGCCAGCGCGGGGCCTTTAGCAAATTCTATCAAGGGCCCCTTGATTTGCTATAAGTTGTCGAATTTATGGTGGTATTACGGGTTACCATCTTTATAAGGGAGGATTCTTGTCTAGGATGCCTGAATGACTAAAAATAAAAGAAAAAGTAAAAGCACAGAATAGATATAAGCTGGTAAAATGTCAAATACAATAAAAATAATTGCCTTCTTAACTAGTAATTTAAAGCATCCTACTAGTCTGTACTCTCCACTACTAGCGCCGCCAATACATTTATTTTAACTACTCGAAAAACAAGTCAATATTCCTCCCACTTAATTTGTTTTTGTTTCTTTTGTTTCGATTTATTCTTTTTTATTAATATTTTTGTTTATAAAAAGAATATTTCAAAAAAAGAAATGAAACAAAAAAACAGATTTTCAGTAACTCATGTCAGTAGTTCCGCATCGATTTCTAGAGGCGCTAGTGGCCTTTTAAAACGATGATTCAAACATTGAAATGTATTAATGGATTCAAATTAAAAATAACTATACTCTTTGGTAAACAATCTTTTATTTGTCAAAACCTAATTGTTGCATTTTTCTTTTTCAATTCTGTTTCTGTTATTCTGCTAAGAAAATACAAATTTACCGTGTCTTAGGCTGTAAAAATATAGGAAATTATTGTACCTACCTATCCCAAAAGATGAACGTGTGATGTGAACGAAGACAATATTGGCAAGAAGCTATGGATGCAATAACCTCACGGCAATCCTCAGGGCTAATAAATTCCAAAATGTTGGTTTTGATCACTTCATAGCACATAGAAGTACAAAGAAACTGAGAGCAGAGCACGGTGATTTACTAAGACATTTGAGTAAAGTTGATGCAGAGAGGCAACAGTATCCGTTTTAGTGAATGTTTCTGATGATTAATGGAAATTGAAATTGCTGATAAAGTCTAAATTGGAACTCAAAATGCAACAGTGTCCAATGCAGAGCCGTTTTTTTAGTCGGAACTTCGGATCAAGAATACCCTAGATGTCCGGTCAGAGTCTCAACAATGGCACCTCAAAATAGAGTCCCACTTACAAACTAGGCGCTTATTTTGTACAAAATAAGTGATAAAAGATGTGATTTTGAATAAAATAAGTGATTTATAAGATCTAAGTTTTTACAAATAAGAGGTGAATATGTAAGAAAAAGGTGAATGTGTACAAAATAAGCTCCCAGTTTGTAAGTGGTACGCTATTTCGAGGTGCCAAATCAAGGATATTTTTGATCGAAGAGTCGGAACCAAGAAGTCAGACAGTCAGTCTAAGCGGTACCTATATCAGCCTTTATTAGCTAAATGGTTTTATACATTTTGTTACCAACTAACTGAAATAAACTATTAATTTATCATTGAGATTTTATTTTCTTAAACTAATTGCTCCTATACAAATAGTATGGATCTAGTAAATCTAAATGAAGTCTGCTTTCAGTAAAATTTCCTTTCTTCAATATTTAAGGTAGGTACTTTCCTTACGTGTGGCAAACTTTTGATACCCCTAAGTTTAAAAAGGGTAGTATTTAAATTGGGTAACAATAATTCCCATTTTGAGTACCTACCTACCCAAAATGGGAATTTATTGTTAGGTAGGTACCCGATTAAATACTACTTACCTATATTTGATTCTACTATGCCTATTTTTTAAAAAACATATATTTCAATGATGTCAGCGGAAATAGTGGCGCTGGAGCAACAAGAGGCTCTAAGTAATTTCTGGAGCGTCACAATAAGATTCAGTTAGACCAACGAAAGTTAGACCAACGAAAGGCGCAGTTTGTTGAAACAGCTATGGGTGGAATGCGCCAATGTTTCGGCAAACTGTACCACAAGAGATCCCATCACATCTTCGCTCGTTGGGAATAAACGGAGATATGATTTCCGCGATATCTTTGACTAGGTACGGTTTTACTGAGGCGGAACATTTTTATAAACTCTGTGTCTGGCAAAACAACCATAGGGTCGATATTCCGCCTAAGTAAAGCTCGCGCTCGACAGCGGTGCAGCCTCTCGTACTCGTACCGACGCTGCTCCACCCTGTTGGCCAATTCTAAATAGTTCCATCTTAAAATGTGATGCGGCATTGTTGTTTCATATCACTTTTATCTGGAAAATGTAAGAGAAAACGTATGGCTGCACAATTGCTTCTCGATGGCCAATTTTGACAGATGGCGACGATGTCAACGCTATCGGCACATACGTCAAATACGAGGAGAATACATATTTTTGTGGCCGTGCTGGCGCTATCGTGACGCCATTGGTTAATAGAATTCCGAATTGTATCAATAGCGGCTACCTAGCCGCTGGGTAGCCGCTATTCAACTGTCAAAACAGGAGCAGAATACCAAAAGTGTCATTTTATGCTATTGCCATGCTGACGACGTGCTATTGGACTACATTACATTTAGCGGAATTGAGCCGAATTGTATCAATAGCGGCTACCTAGCCGCTGGGGAGCCGCTATTCAACTGTCAAAACAGGAGCGGAATACCAAAAGTGTCATTTTATGCTATTGCCATGCTGACGACGTGCAATTGAACTATATTACATTTAGCGGAATTGAGGCCCTGAAGTGCTTTAAGGGAACATTTTTAAATATAACTATTTTTTAACGTCAAGCGTGTTTTTTCAGGAATGGATTTTTTATACAACCTTTTGACAATGAAATTTTATTCATAGTGATTTCAAATTAAGTAGGCGAGTATAAATTTATTTTGCAAAGGCGTTCTTTTATTGCTCCTCTGGCAGGTATTAGAATTAAAGCCACTGGAATTCTCAATTTAAAAAGTTCCCTGGGGAAAAATTGAAAAAATCCCGTCTGAAACTTAATTGCCTATTTCGGATACAAAAGCCACAAAATACGGCTAGGTAGAAAATAAACCGATTTCTGTCTGAAAAGCTGAAAACTGATTCTTTGTGGGTTGTTCTGAAAATTATATTTTTACGCCTCGTTTGAGCTTTTGTGCATTATAATGAGGCATAAAACAATGTGTTAATTTATACCTAACTAGTTAGTTTAGAAGCCTCTATATAAACGTGCTCTTTTTTAATTTTAATGATTAAAATTTTGTTGCTATTTCTTTGTAACTGTATGACATTTATTATTTATTTAAAAATGTAAAAAATCTTCCACCATGCGTTTTTTACCAATTAACATTTTATTTTTGTTCGACCCCACCTAGTACGTAATTTAATAGTAAAATCATTGTTTTCTTAACAAGTTCAAATGAACAATGAATTTATTTCTCATCAAAGTACATAGCTGCGTGTATGCTGTAATTATTCACTTAAATAATAATATTTACATTATTTACCTACCTGAACATGCTTTTAAATTACTCTAAATATTTTCTTGTTGTACGTACTGGGCCTCGATTCCGCTATTTTACCAAAAATTGCTACGTCGCAGACACTCCATTGATTTGCTAACGCCATTGATCTAAGAACGGTATTCTACTAATTTTGAAAAGAACGACGTCAGCATATCGCTGGCATGTCGTCAGCATCGCATCAGCTTGACTTTATACCACAAAGAAAGCAATCACTACACAGAGTAGATTGTATAAAAGTGGCCACACACATACGGATTTCCGTTTCGGAATTCCGTTCATACGTAAAGAAAGAAGTAAAGTCACGGAATAGGTAAAAGGCCAAATACAATAAAAATCGCCTTCTTAACTATAATTTTAAGACGCCCTACTACCCACTACTTAGTGATGGCGATTACTACTAATTTTAACAACCGAATTAACTACTAATTTCAATATTCGAATATAGATATATTCGAATATTGATATTAGTATTAATAATTAGTAATACTTTTGAACATTATTGAAAGGATTTGGCTTTACGCAAACCTATGCCAATGGGGTTCCTTGCTTGAAACGTCGCCGCGAGAGGGCGCTAAGTGTTTGTCACTTGTCAAAATTCTGACTACTTTCTTGTGTTGCTTTTGTGTGTTTTTTTGCTTCCCTGAACATTTTTTCATTATGTATTCTACATGGGCGTAGCCACGGTGGGGCAAGGTAGGGCGCTTTTTGGTGTTTTTTTGTTTCGATTTATTCTTTTTTAATAATATTTTTGTTTATAAAAGAATATTTCAAGAAATGACAAAAACACATTTTCAGTGATTTTAATTTTATATCAGTAGTTCCGCATTGATTTCCAAAGGCGCTAGTGGCCTTTCAAAACGATGCTTGAAATTAAAAAATTACTCTACTCTTTGCAAATTTTGTAATCAATCAATTATTTACTTTGGCTAATATTTAAATACTTATCCAAAATAAAAATCGAAACATGTCAGCAGCAGAGACAGTGACGTTGGAGCAACAAGAGGTACTTTTAGAATTTCTCGAGAGTCACCGGGAGCTCGCGCTGGGACGGTGCAGCCGGACGAAAGAGGGGCGCAGTCTGTCGAAACGGCTGTGGGGAGAGTGCGCCAACCTTATGAACAGCGTTTCGGCAGACTGTCCCACAAGAGGGGCTGAAGCCTGGCGCACTGTAAGTTGTTAATAAGTATAATTTACATTGGTGTAAAATCAAATATGATTATTGTACATTCTACCTAGGAACTTAGGTATATTGATATTTTCTTTTCTCTTTATTTTAGTATTATGCAGACTACAAGTCGAAACTTCTAAAAAAAATAAAAAGGAACAAGCAGGAGTTGTCTGCAACCGGTAAACAAATCATTTATTTGTGTTTATGAAAAAGTAAGTACCTACGTAAGTATTGAGGACTTTCCAAAGTATGTACCTAATAAATCTTTTGGTTTCATTAGGTGGAGGACAATACTCACAGTTGACTTTGACAGCTCTCCAGGAGAGACTAATAGACTATATAACATATTGGGAAGAGATGTTGGCGAACCCTTAACTGGTGTTCGCCACAACCCCTTGGAAGTGGTATGTTTTTTTACTAACTATGGGCATTTTAAAAGCTTTTTATTCTATAATATTTATTTCCTTTGATATGGTATGTTTTTTTTACTAACTATGCATGGGAATTTTGAGAGCTTTTTATCCCATAACATTTTCCTTCGATGTGTTGTGTTATTTGACTAACTAGGGCATATAAAAAGCTTTTTACCCTATTCCATTTTCCTTTTGGTTTGCACATAATATTAATTTGCATCCTTTTTTATTGCTAGATTTTTGAAACTGAAGGTGGTGGAAGTGGTGGTGATGATGGTGGTGAGAACGTAATGTGAGTTTGTGACCACCTAGCCCACTATCAGATAAAGTAGACATAGATCCCAGCTAGTGATATCCACTAATACAGTACCATGATCAGTGTGGGCACAATTTTTTTTGTTTTTTTTGGTAGAATCGGATAACAGTATCAGTAAATACATCTTGCTCTTGCTGATCTTGGATCTGTGGCTACTTCAATCTGATACCAGGATCTGTGAAGACAAATCCATTGATGTGAGTGAGTACAAAGTTTTAAACATCTTTTGATTGTCCATCAGCCATTTTTGATGTCCCCACTACTGGGGCACATTAGGGGTGGTAAGGAGGATGGGCCATAACCCACCACGCGGGCTTAATGCGGATTGGTGGGTGTTAACGACTGCAAATGCAGCCGGGACCAACGGCTTAACGTGCCTTCCGAAGCACGGAGGAGCTCGAGATAATAAATTTTTGGTCACCCATCCCATGACCGACCCTTGCGAACGTTGCTTAACTTCCGCAATCGCTGGGCCAAGCGCTAAACCACTGCGCCACCGAGCTCCACAGCAGCTCTTTTGATTGCATACTTATAATGTATTTTTCTGGTGTCTGGCTTATGACAGTAGGTATGTTACTAGGAAAAATAACAAGAAATAATACTTATTAAAATCTGCTTTATTATTTAGGTGCACCCATATCTTTTTTTTTACATTATTTATGAAGACTATGACTGACTAAATGAGAGAAAAGAAAAAGAAAAAACCATTTATAAATAGATAAATTCTGCTGTTTTCTTAATATCTATATTAATTTCAGCGATGTGCATTCGAACGCAGGGAATACCGCCAACATCGCTAGAAATTTTTTTGGCCACGAATGGTCAATGGCCATGGCCACGCCTTCTTCAGGCACATCAGAGGTCTTCGTGGAGGTCATGGACACCATCACTACCGCGATGGCAACCACCACTGCGGCGACTGCAACCACCACTGCGGCTACGGCTACCATCACTTCGGCAACGGCTAGCATCACTGCAGCGACGGCTACCACAACTGCGTCAACGACTAACACAACTGCGGCACCGGCTACCGCCGTACCGAGGCGCACCGAGCCTCCACGACAACGTCGCCGTTATCATCATCGGGGACCTCCGCAGTGGATAACCACTATCTCCTGTAATCAATAATGATTAAAGTTATTTTTTTTATTATATAATTGTTTTATTTGTTTTAGTAGTTGTGTCGGAATTTGTCGCACAAAAACCAGAATTTGTCGGTTTTGCTTTTAGGAGAACCTACGTGTTAGGTCTCCTAAATAGATGGATAAAAAGTATTGTTTACTTCGAAAACTTCATAAATGCAAGACCGACAAATTCTGGTTTTTGTGCGACAAACTCCGACAAACTACCGACTTCATCATGGCATAGTCAAAAAGTCACGTTTCCAAAATTTTTTTTTGTGGCGCAGCTATTTAGTCGGGCACGTTTTTACCTAGGTACTAAACATGTAGGTAACTTAAAACTCACCCAATAAATAGCCACTTTCCCCATTTGCGATATGACGGCTAAGTGGATGGCTCTGCCAGACGGTGGAGTCATGTGCCGATCCTGGGGTGCTAGCATCAACACATATTATGTTAAGATCTGCGTCGCATATCTGCAAAAAAAATAAATGTGAGTGAATGATTGGACAAACTATGTTGACTATGATAAGTCAACAAGCCATTGTTCACAAAAAGCAAATGTTTTAATAGGTAACTTACAATCATCACATTCAGGGAATGATAACCCTTTCTGTTAAAATAACGTTCCTCGTGGATGTCGGGTCTCAGTAAGGCGATATGCGAGCCATCCACACAACCCAGCGCTCCTGGCATTTTGAACTTATTGTAAAATCTGAAATGTCACTAATATGAAGTGTGATTAAAAAAAGTGGATTTTAATTTGTAGGAAAGACAGGAACGTGCCGGTCTACAGCTGCGTCAACAAAAAAGTTGGAAATCTGACTTTTGACTATGCCATGATGAAGTCGAAGTTTGTCGGAATTTGTCGCAAAAAAAACAGATTTGTCGGTCTTACGTTTAGGAGGTTTTCGTAGTAAATAAATCTTTTTTGTGGCGCAACTGTAATCCGGCATGGAAGACAAGAAAGAAAATACCTACTTTAATTTAATTGCAGTTCTTTCTGCAGATAACATTGGCCATTTAATATAACTTTGATATATTTGTGGATGGTTCAGTGCGTCCGTCACTTGTCTCACAGCTCTAGAAACAGTGCTCTGTGAGAAATTGTGGAACGCACTTTGCCCAACCAAGGTCTGATAAGACCCTGTTGCGTAAAACGCTAGGGCTATCAGGATCTGAAAATTAATGTCAAGTGTAATTATTAAGTATTTTGCACAAATAAAATTAAGTATACCTAACCTAACCTAACCTAACCTAACCTAACCTAACCTACAGTACCTACCTACATTTTAAAATCAAGAAATCAATTTTGTAGGTTATGTATAAAAGAGTAAGGTACTTGCCTTCATCGAAACCGAAATGCCATCACATCTTCGCTCGTTGGGAATGAACGGCATCAAGAGTTCTTCGATATCTCTAACTACAGCTTTACTCAGGCGAAACGTTTTTATGAACTCTGTATCCGACATAACAAAAAAAGGGTCGATATTCCGCCTCAGTAAAAAGCGCGCTCGACGGCGTCGTAGCTTCTCATACCGAATTTCCTCCCTGCGGACTGATTCTAAAATCCTCCATCGTAATATATGATGTGGCATTATTAATTTTATTGAGTACACTGAGCAAAAAATCACTACCGTTTATATGGAGAATGTGACAGAAAACGTATTGCTGCACAATTGCTTCTCGATGGCTAATTATTATTATGACAGACGTCGACGATGCCAACGCCATTGATCAAAAAACGGTATTCTACTAATTTTGAGAAGATCGTCGTCAGCATATCGCTGGCATGTCATCAGCATCAGCAGCGGCTGCAATAAAGACACAGAGTAGATTGTAAAAAAGTGGTCACATACAGACGGATTTCCGTTTCGGAATTCCGCACATACGTAATTCCAAACTTAACTAAATCTATGGTCCACACACATGAATTTTCATACATCAATATTCAGTTTGGAACTCCGAATCGGGGTTCCGACGTGTATGTGCGGCCGGGCTAAAACAGTACTATTAATTAGTATTCTGTGTAAAAATTGGGAGGTAAAACTGCCTTTTATCGCCGTCAGGCGGCACCATTGTGCTCTAGCTAAACAACAGGGGGACACACGTAAAACAACGCAAACAGTCGAAGAAAATAGCGCCATCCCTAGTCTTAACAATAACTTCAGTGCCGGATTAAGCCAGCGCGGGGCCTTTAGCAAATTCTATCAAGGGCCCCTTGATTTGCTATAAGTTGTCGAATTTATGGTGGTATTACGGGTTACCATCTTTATAAGGGAGGATTCTTGTCTAGGATGCCTGAATGACTAAAAATAAAAGAAAAAGTAAAAGCACAGAATAGATATAAGCTGGTAAAATGTCAAATACAATAAAAATAATTGCCTTCTTAACTAGTAATTTAAAGCATCCTACTAGTCTGTACTCTCCACTACTAGCGCCGCCAATACATTTATTTTAACTACTCGAAAAACAAGTCAATATTCCTCCCACTTAATTTGTTTTTGTTTCTTTTGTTTCGATTTATTCTTTTTTATTAATATTTTTGTTTATAAAAAGAATATTTCAAAAAAAGAAATGAAACAAAAAAACAGATTTTCAGTAACTCATGTCAGTAGTTCCGCATCGATTTCTAGAGGCGCTAGTGGCCTTTTAAAACGATGATTCAAACATTGAAATGTATTAATGGATTCAAATTAAAAATAACTATACTCTTTGGTAAACAATCTTTTATTTGTCAAAACCTAATTGTTGCATTTTTCTTTTTCAATTCTGTTTCTGTTATTCTGCTAAGAAAATACAAATTTACCGTGTCTTAGGCTGTAAAAATATAGGAAATTATTGTACCTACCTATCCCAAAAGATGAACGTGTGATGTGAACGAAGACAATATTGGCAAGAAGCTATGGATGCAATAACCTCACGGCAATCCTCAGGGCTAATAAATTCCAAAATGTTGGTTTTGATCACTTCATAGCACATAGAAGTACAAAGAAACTGAGAGCAGAGCACGGTGATTTACTAAGACATTTGAGTAAAGTTGATGCAGAGAGGCAACAGTATCCGTTTTAGTGAATGTTTCTGATGATTAATGGAAATTGAAATTGCTGATAAAGTCTAAATTGGAACTCAAAATGCAACAGTGTCCAATGCAGAGCCGTTTTTTTAGTCGGAACTTCGGATCAAGAATACCCTAGATGTCCGGTCAGAGTCTCAACAATGGCACCTCAAAATAGAGTCCCACTTACAAACTAGGCGCTTATTTTGTACAAAATAAGTGATAAAAGATGTGATTTTGAATAAAATAAGTGATTTATAAGATCTAAGTTTTTACAAATAAGAGGTGAATATGTAAGAAAAAGGTGAATGTGTACAAAATAAGCTCCCAGTTTGTAAGTGGTACGCTATTTCGAGGTGCCAAATCAAGGATATTTTTGATCGAAGAGTCGGAACCAAGAAGTCAGACAGTCAGTCTAAGCGGTACCTATATCAGCCTTTATTAGCTAAATGGTTTTATACATTTTGTTACCAACTAACTGAAATAAACTATTAATTTATCATTGAGATTTTATTTTCTTAAACTAATTGCTCCTATACAAATAGTATGGATCTAGTAAATCTAAATGAAGTCTGCTTTCAGTAAAATTTCCTTTCTTCAATATTTAAGGTAGGTACTTTCCTTACGTGTGGCAAACTTTTGATACCCCTAAGTTTAAAAAGGGTAGTATTTAAATTGGGTAACAATAATTCCCATTTTGAGTACCTACCTACCCAAAATGGGAATTTATTGTTAGGTAGGTACCCGATTAAATACTACTTACCTATATTTGATTCTACTATGCCTATTTTTTAAAAAACATATATTTCAATGATGTCAGCGGAAATAGTGGCGCTGGAGCAACAAGAGGCTCTAAGTAATTTCTGGAGCGTCACAATAAGATTCAGTTAGACCAACGAAAGTTAGACCAACGAAAGGCGCAGTTTGTTGAAACAGCTATGGGTGGAATGCGCCAATGTTTCGGCAAACTGTACCACAAGAGATCCCATCACATCTTCGCTCGTTGGGAATAAACGGAGATATGATTTCCGCGATATCTTTGACTAGGTACGGTTTTACTGAGGCGGAACATTTTTATAAACTCTGTGTCTGGCAAAACAACCATAGGGTCGATATTCCGCCTAAGTAAAGCTCGCGCTCGACAGCGGTGCAGCCTCTCGTACTCGTACCGACGCTGCTCCACCCTGTTGGCCAATTCTAAATAGTTCCATCTTAAAATGTGATGCGGCATTGTTGTTTCATATCACTTTTATCTGGAAAATGTAAGAGAAAACGTATGGCTGCACAATTGCTTCTCGATGGCCAATTTTGACAGATGGCGACGATGTCAACGCTATCGGCACATACGTCAAATACGAGGAGAATACATATTTTTGTGGCCGTGCTGGCGCTATCGTGACGCCATTGGTTAATAGAATTCCGAATTGTATCAATAGCGGCTACCTAGCCGCTGGGTAGCCGCTATTCAACTGTCAAAACAGGAGCAGAATACCAAAAGTGTCATTTTATGCTATTGCCATGCTGACGACGTGCTATTGGACTACATTACATTTAGCGGAATTGAGCCGAATTGTATCAATAGCGGCTACCTAGCCGCTGGGGAGCCGCTATTCAACTGTCAAAACAGGAGCGGAATACCAAAAGTGTCATTTTATGCTATTGCCATGCTGACGACGTGCAATTGAACTATATTACATTTAGCGGAATTGAGGCCCTGCTCATTTATTATTTACGGTGCCACACTACGGTGTTCATGCAGCTTTACTAGCGTCAGGCCTTTGTGCAAATAAATGGAAAAAGTCAATAGATTACGTGATAGTTGCTTTTCTTTGTCAACTTTGTAGCAGTATTTTTTGTTAACAACTGTTATTTTGGAAATGTGTGTCGTTATTGTCTTTATCATAACAAAATATATAATTTCTTCTTCTAGATCTTTTGACCCTTCAACGCCCGGAAAATGAGACACAATTGAAGATCTATTGTGTCTCGGTCGTTGGCGACCGCTCCGGCGTTAATGAATTAAAATATTATTTTCAACTTTGTTTATATAATTATGATTCCGTGTTATAAGAATAAGCAAAACCCTTTAGGATCACTAGGTAGTCTGACAGTCCGTCTGTATGTTTGTCAAAACTCATTTGCTTACTATAGTCTCTACCTAGGTACAGGTTTTTAAAATATTAAGCTTTTATGTCACATAGGTACCTATTTTTTGCCCAAAATTGGTATTTTTTTTTAATTATTTGTTTGGTTTAGTTTAATTTAAAACTTTAACATAATGACGAATGCAGTTTTAATTATTTTTTTAAATAAAATGTAGCCTTATTTTAGTAAAAGTCCTCAAAATCCTACATATTTCGCTACGTTGTGGCACAGTTTTGAGACACCATGTATATTCTGTGGGAATAGGAAATATTATGAAAATCCAACTTGAACAAATACTTATTTTCAACAAACAACTAAGTAGGCCTAAAGCGTATTTGCTTAGGTATGTTGAGGCACAATATTGTCGAAATAGCAAAACAGGAAGGGTTGTGACATGTAATTCTCCCAGGACATGTCGCGAGTTGGCGAAATAGTTGCGTGGGTATGCTCTGCGCCTTATAAAGGTTAGAAAATAACTTCATTAGGTATTTAAAATATTTGCAGAGTTAATTAGATAGGCAAAGTTTATACAACCCACATTATACCTGTGTACCTGTCCCGCCTGCACCACACCACCACCGTGCAGGATGTGATTGTGTACATAAAGAAGAAGGCTAACTTTTGCTTTCAGAAGAGTTCAGCCTCTGGAGTCGCGCCATAACACGAATTTTAAGTCGTTTGTGGTGCGAATCCCGACCGCCAGGCTGGACACTTTCTTGAAGGAGGACTTCTGGCCGCAGGGCGTGGTTTACAGGCGCTTCCGAGGGGCGTTGCCTTGTGCCACCGAATTGACACAGAAAGTGACAAATTGACTTTTTTTACTAACGTAATATTAAGTATATTTATTAACAATATTGATTATATTTTTATTTTTATTTTATTTTATTTATTTTTGGCACGGCACATTTTATTTATTTTTTATATATTATATGTTTTAGTTTTAAGGTATGTATCTATGGGCCATTGTTGCCTGATTATAAATTAATAAATAAATAAATAAATTATGATAGAGGAGCTCGATGGCACAGTGGTTTAGAGCCTGGCCTAGCGATTGCGGAGGTTAAGCAAGTTTCGCAAGGGTCAGTCATGGGATGGGTGACCAAAAATGTATTATCTCGAGCTTCTCCGTGTTTCGGAAGGCACGTTAAGCCGATATTAGTCCCTGGTGCATCTGCAGTCGTTAACACCCACCAATCCGCATTGGGCCCGCGTGGTGGGTTATGGCCCATCCTCCTTATCCACCCATAATGAAGGCCTGTGCCCAGCAGTGGGGTCATCAAAATTGGCTGATTGTCAACATTTATGAACTAGCGACCGCCCGCGACTTCGTCTACATGGAAATTTTTTTTTGCTACCCCTCGGGAACAGTAGGTACTGTTTTCTGGATGAAAGGCACCCTATGTCCTTCTCTGTACCCCTGAGAACGTGTATGCAAAATTTCATGATGATCGGTTCAGTAGTATCTAAATACGTAAAGGCGTAACAAACAAACGGTCTTTCGCATTTATATTTATAGTAAGGATGTTAGCAATAACTTATCTGTCTTCTCATTGAAAGTACTTACCTAGAATACCAATAATGTTATCAGTGTTCTTAATGGTTGTTTAACGATATTTTTGCCAATGTTATTTCGTACACCAAAGTTTGCGAACTACTACACACATAAACCAATATAAGGGTGTAAAATGGTATTTAGATACCTTCCAGACAATTTTAGGGGGGAGGTAATTCAGGAACGGTAGACCCCACACTGTAGAAATGTAAAAATCCCGTACCTTTAAGTGCGAAAGATAAAATTTGAGACCTATTTATTTCATTTAACATTGCCTACTTAAAAATAAAATTATTGTTAGAGATTTGCGAATGCAAAGTTATTTATTTAACCAATACTTAATAATTAGTCGCATCAAAAAGTACACTACGTAGGTAGGTATTCAATGTAAAATACCTACCTATATTATGTTTTAGTAGCTGCACGTATAAATAATATTAAATTTAATAAAGGATGTGAATAAATGGGTCCTAATTACATAATATAAAACTTGCTGAAGACAATTCTTATTTTTGGAATTACGTGTAACTTGTGGTATTCAATTCAAATGTTACTAACGCCATCTAGAGCGACTTTCATGAACTAGATGACGTTTTTTTTATTCCGTATAAAATTTTTTCCGTATATTTTTTTTATTATCACTTTGGATAAAGAAAATTGGAATCTCGTCAGCTCGTCACCTTTTACTCTTGGAAACGCCATCTCGCCATCATATTTATTTATTAAACATCTGAAGAGATGTCGCCGTGCACGAGGTTTTCAAAAGTTCCGTTTGGTAGGTATTCTTTTATTAAATCTATTCGAGGTTAGATGGCGCTTTTAATTTTGAATACCTATTTTGACATGAGTGATTTCAAAATTTTATAATTATAATATAAGATATTGAACCTGCTCACAAAATTTCAAGAGAATCGGTTGAGAAATGCGACCTAGAGATCAGACGGACAGCGAAAAGATATGCGAAAGCATTATTTGCCCAAGCTGAAGCAGAGACGCTTCGCGTTCGCCCAGTCAAAAAACACCCTTTTTCATGTTTTTACAACAATATTTTGTTGTGTTGTGTAATAGTTAATTACTGACCTAAATACAGCTTTAGCTATAGCTAGCTACTAAGCTACGTAGGTTCTAATATAATAAGGCGCGGTGGAAGTGAAACTAGCGCCGCCACTACATTTATTTTTATTACTCGTAAACCAAGTTAATATTAAAAAAAGCTCATGCAATAATCTCTTAAATTGTGTCTTATATTTTTTGAATAACTCTTCAACAGTTATCATGCATTCGTAAGTTTAAAAATCCATAATTGCCAAAAGTGGCCACTTTGAGCTAAATCGATTTTAAAAGTTACAGAAAGAATGAAAACTGTTAAAGAGTTATTCAAAAAATATTAAAGACAATTTAAAAAATTATAACATGAGCTTTTTTTAAATATTGACTTGGTTTACGAGTAATGAAAATAAATGTAGTGGCGGCGCTAGTTTCACACCACTTAAGGCAAAATGTAGATACGGCTTTCAGTATTTGGGTAATAAAACGACAATTATTATGTATTATCAACTATTCATATATTTCAATAGTATCTCTTATAATTATAAACTATTTCCTCTAACGCTCCGCGCTCGCTATATTTGGTTTAAGTCTAATGAAGACGAATCAACAGTTAGTGTTAATTACAATCAACATACATCATAATCAACAGTCGAACGAAATCCAATGGAATACATTTAATAAAGAAACTAAATGTAAACTTAGATATAGTGTGCTAACTAATCCCGTTCACTACCAGCGATGCTAAACAGTAACATTAACCTAATGGTTAGTTAAACATAGACTTAAAGAGGTTTTATTTCAATCTTTTTAAAAAAGAGCCGTTAACGGCTGTGGCTTCTTAGCCTTCCGCAAATCCTATTTTAACAAAACCACAGATTAAATCCACTGCGCATTACTGCATGAAAATCAAATACTGCTCCATAATTACGGTAAATAATAAAAACTAAACTATTTAGTGGGGAATGTTAACTTTGGTATAAAATATTAATTATAAACAACATAACATCTCAAACTCAAAGAAACTCGATAATCGAGACTTAAATCAAGTATAAATTAGAAAAAAATACTGTTTTAATCAATAGCCTAGGTCCAGTTTTAATATATTTACAAAAACTGGCAAACTTAAATTTGTAAAGGTACTTATAGGAATAAACTATTATTGTTTTTCGTGAATAGTGAAAATTGCACAGTGCGGATGAAAATTATTGAAGACATAAATTGCAATAAACATACTGGGACTTTTCTATATAAGTATAGTATAAACGGATCTATATATAGATAAAGTATATTTTTGACAATACATATCTCTAATGCACCACAGTATGTTTCCTAGCATACAATCAAGGCCTAATTGGTAGGTACCGTTAAACTCTAAAGACTATCATAAAAACGTTGTGATTTTAGAATTTACATTAACAACTTGAAGCAAACAATGTTAAACGCTTAACATCAATTATTCGCTACTAATGATTCTTTAAGCTGTATTCAAATATTTTTATTTGTTTCTAAAGAAATGCCAAAGGTTCAAAGTAGGTATCTAATGAATACAAACATATGACTCTAAAATTTGCTATAAAACCTACACGTACCTAACATTTTGCGCGGAAGAAAATGCTTAAAACTGTGTATACCCCTTAAAGTTTGAGTATGTAATATAATAATACATGTATACATAGGTAATCATTAATTTCACTATAAATATATCGATTTATAAAGTATTATGTCTACATTATCACAACATTTACAAAGCAGATAGCTCATAGTAGACATAATTACAGATCAGTTTTGGTACAATGACATATAAAAGATTCGAACCATTTATCTTTAATTAGCTAATGAAATTCGTATTATATCTAAGATATAAGCTTATGTCAGTCAAGATGCGACAGAAGTGTGGAACTGGGATTCAATAAAGAAAGTAAATAAATAGGTATTTTAGTAGAAAGTTGAGGTCACTTGTTAAAAAGCAAAACGTAATATATTTCTAAGTATTGCGTCATATAAATTATTTAGACAATGCATGCAAATTGCTTGTGAGCAAAGTCAAGTTTATCCATTGCATTTTCTAAAGCAGGTGACCCTAAATTTGTAGAAACTTAAATCAAATTTCGAAAACAAAGATATTGCACATCTAAAGGTAGATAGATATATATATATTTTTGTCTAATTTTATTTCCCAAAGACTTAAGGAAATAGTGGACAAAAGTTATCTGAGTAAAATTCCACTCAGTAAGAAGTTGTTGAAAAATATTCCACTTTAGGAATTAGAAAATCTATTTAGAGAGCTACTTACATGCAGTTATTACACATACACATATTATAATTCTCTAAATCTTTAGCAATATTTTGTTTCCGAAATCTTTGTGTAGAACTATTTCTCTTTTATTTAAGAAGAAATAGAAAATCAGCCTTGCATATTCGCTGCTCCTCAGATCTATTACCAATAGAAAATTCTTCGTTCCTCGAAGACTGTTTTTGAAGGTAGAAGACGACAGCTTCAAAACGATTCATTATTAAAATCATCGAAAAGTGGATTCTATTGCCTTGCAATAAAGTTCAAGTTATTTAAGCAGTAGAATCGTGTGTAGAAGGCGGGGGTATATTGGTGATCGTTGCTTGTTGTTCGCGTAGTCGCCTCACTTCCCTGCCAACGGCCGCTAACTCTGCCTGTAGTGCCATCTCTCTCTCGCGCAAGCATTTTATCTCGTTCTGCCACGTCTGAAAGAGAAGAAAAATATGTATTAGTTCTTTATGTTTCTGTTTAACGTCCTTGTTCAATTAATTACAGAACCTATCAAAAATTATGTTAATAACAAAGTGATTTAGGGTAAATCTTGGACCACCCGGCTCCGCATTTTATTTACCGATGTTAAAGAGCGTAGATGCGATTCCCCGAAGGTACAGTTCGTGGTACAGCCCTTGGTTTCCCGCGTCACCCGTGTGATAGCATGGATTCTTTCCGATTCCCTACCTCATGGCCTCCGTCAAGCAGTATTTACAATTATTGCTTCATCATCATCATCATATCAGCCGCACGACACCCACTGCTGGGCATAGGCCTCCCCCAAGGATTTTTACGAAGATCGGTCCTGCTTGGCCCGCATCCAGCGGCTTCCCGCGACCTTTACCAGATCGTCAGTCCATCTTGTCGGGGGCCTATTACCCACGGAGCGTTCGTCCGGCGCGCGGTCGCAATTCAAGAACCTTTCCGCCCCAACGGCCATCGGTTCTTCTCGCTATGTGTCCAGCCCACTGCCACTTCAGCCGAGCAATATTGTTTCAGCAAGTCTAATTTGTCATTCTTCTAGTGGCACACCTTTTGCCGCAGCTGCTCAGCACTACCTTATGGCACACCCATTGATGACATAGATCCTTTCCGATTCCCGCTTCATAGCTTCTTGAGTTGTTTTACCTTAGACTATCACTATACCGCTTTAAAAAGTCCAGTAATAGGCATACCTCCTGTCGCAGCTGGTCGGCATCAGCTCTTTGTACTGCCGTTGGTTTCTCGCTTGATAACATAGTTTCTGCGTAACTTATAGATAAAATTGGGTTAATACTTACAATATTCTGCTTCAGCAAGTCCAGTTTGTCGTTCTTCAAGCGGCACACCTCCTGCCGAAGCTGTTCTGCATCAGCTCGCGGCACAGCCATCGGCTCCCCCCGTGTGTTCGCGCCGGCTTCGGCTGATGACATGGATTCTAGACCTGTGTCGCTATCCACGTATACCGCACCTGCAATAAATATAAAAGTAAGTAATTATTCTAGCTTACGAAGTGACGACTGTAAAAAAAGTTGAAAAATTCTTTTAATTTTGTCTTTATTCAAAGTTAAATAATTTCAAAATTATTTCAAGAGTCAATACTCTGCCAGGTGAAAATAAGCACATACATTATTTACATTTTTATGATGATAATTTTACAAACTATCGTATTGTAACTTCAATAAGCACGGTACAATAGTTTATTTATTATTTGTAAAGTTAGCTCTATGCTTGACAATTAAAGCAAATTGCTATCATACAAAAAACTTTATATTACTTTAAATTATAGAAATAAAGTATTTAGGTATTTAATTAATAGTTTATTGCTTTTTAACTTACTGTTCTTTGATTTGATCGAGTAAACCAATACCGCTAGAGTTTTAGGTTTCAAAAATATTAAAGTTTGTTTTTTTTCGTATATAGTTTCTGCACCATTAACTAAGACTAATACATGAATTTGTGTCATTTTTGGTGGATGCATAAGTGACAATTTAGGTTTTTGTCTTTTTTAACAATATCAATCGAAAAAAAAAATAAAGTTGAAAATTTTACTTTCATGATGATTACGAAGTCATAACCGATGTACATGAGCTTTTTGTGTCATCTTTGTTAACGGGAACACTGTTATTTAACTGACACAATTTGTGTCGTTTTTATCAATGGAATCTTATATCAGATACAGTTGAAGTTAAAGTTACCGTTACCTACTATAAGTCAGTTTGTACTGGACGAAAATGACACAAATTAGGTTTGTACACTACTCAGGCTATCTTAAATACAATACCATTGAGTTTTTTAACTTTAAATCAATTTTGTCAGTTTTGTGTTCAATTATTTATATCGACGACAAATAATCGAATTTCTAAAGATGCATCACATGCACAAAACGCAAAAATAAACGTTTTATATGCAAGTCTATCGACAGACAAGATTTCATAAACTTTAGAATTTTTTAAGGTTATACCCTCAAAATAACGTATTGGTATCGGTCTAGAGGTTTATCAAAAACTTCGCGGTCATATTATTTTATCTCAATATCAAAGTATGTTTTATTGTTTTTGTTAAAGATGTTGTTATTATTATAGTTAGGTTTTTCATTACATTTTATATTATTCATATTTATTTAACATAAGTATTCACATGAAACTACCTACTTAAAACAAAACAGGTAAACTAAAAGATCGCAATATATAAAAACTAACAACGCATGCTTTTGTTTTTAACTACGTCTGTACTACTTTTACTAAACAGCGATGATACCGAACTAACCTGTTGCACTTTTACCACAACTCAGCCAGTCCTTGTCGTCTAATTGGACAGAAAAATTTAAATTCAAACACAAAAAAACGTCGATTGCTCTAGGAGGTTGATTGCGAGATTAGTATTTGATGACGCAAACTTGAAAGTAACATGAATAATGGGTATCTAAATGCATCTTCAAATAATTGTATCTTTTCATTGCTTATGTTTAAAATTTTAAGGGGCAGACTGGTATAGTTGTAACCACTTGTAGCCACATATTAACATAAACCGAATAGCATTTTGCAATTAATGTTATTATAATAAACGCTACATGGATTGACAGAATGTTGCGAACGGAATGAAGAAAAACATCTACGAATTGTGATAAAAAATACGTGTAGTGGTCATTACTGAAATATATTACGCAATTGATTCTTCTTGGGGTCCTAAGACATGACATATTGTTGATCGAAGCATGACATGTAATCATAACCTGAAGGATCTTTATGTTGCCACCAATTTATGCTATCTCTATTCTCTTCCAGAAAATCCTGACCATAACATAAGTAACTGTATTCTGGCTGGTTAATAACGTGTCGTCGCACAAAGAGTATCACAAAAGGAAAATCTTACTAGTTCTACCATACCATCCTGCTTCAAAAGTAGATTTGGATCTGGAATCTATTCTACTTTTAGAAGTATTACCTACCTAGAGGGTCTAAGTCCACAGAGTTCAGACTGGAGTCGTCGCTGTGGTCGTGTAGTGGGGGGCGCGGCTGGGCGACTCGTGACGTCACATCGGGACTGGACTCCCCGGAACCTCCCGCTGATCGTACGGAAACTGCACTCGCTGAAGACGATGGTATTGAAGACTTGGAACGGCCGCTCTGGAAGATAGAAAGAAAGAAAAACAATTTATTGACCGCAACAGAAGAGAAAACAATGGGAACTGAAAATAATATATTATTGAAAAACTAGTTCGTGCCAACTAGGCCCTGACCTCAGCAATGCTACAGTGACATACCGGAGCATGCCACTGCAACGCTGGTATTCTGTAAAAAGGTAACGTGGATTCATCATAAGATCCTGTCCAAAGCTACGCGCGAATGAAACGCGTTTCGTTATACAATGTTCGCTTAGGACAAGCGACGAGTGCAATATTAACAGTAGTGTAACCAAAAGCACGTGTCAAATCACGGCAAATTCGTCCTTTTTGGATAAGGTATAAGCCATTTTAATGTTTCTACTGCCTATTGAGGCACAGGCCAGGGATGTATACATCGTAACTTATAACGTCGTGGGCTAATTGCGGACTAATGCGGACCGGATTAACGTGCCTTGTGAACCACGGAGGAGCTGAAGATAAAAAATGTTGACCATCAATCCAATGACCTATCCAAGTTTCATAATCTATTATCAGACAGACACAGGTAGTTGATAGATGCATTTTTTCCCGAAAAAGTAGGTAACCTTAAATATTTATGATACTAAGAGCGTAAAATTTAAGTTGAAAATACTTAGACATATATCTTATTAATATGTCAATCTTAGAGCACTGTTAAACAATACCTAATAAAAAACAACTTCTGTTAGTTACAGTTATAAAAAATACGCGTTGTATTCCATAACTTTACTTTCTGTTTTAATTAACTTTCTACTTACATTTGGAGTGTGAGTTTCATAAGCAGAGATCTTATTTTTGTTGAGGACATTCTTATTGCTGTCGCACGAGAGATTCGTGTCTACGCTTGGTGACCTGAAAATGAAATGAGTAAATTTTTATTCAATATTAATATATAAAAATAGAGGAAAAGAGAGGAAGAGGAAGACCAAGAAGAGTCTATATGGAACAGATCAAAGAGAAAGTGAATGTCGTGTCTTATCAAGAAACCAAGGAACTGGCTTTGGACAGAAACGAGTAGAGGAAGCTACACAGACAAGAGCGCGGCTCTTAAGTTGAGAAGAAGATTAATTATCATAATAAATATTATTTTGTTAAAATGCTAAATAATACAATTTTTAGGAGTCTGTAAAGACTGTTCAATGTATTTATAATATGAGGCTAAAATAGCCTTAAATAAAATGTTGCTTCTTACCTCACTTTAGAAATGAGTGCCTTCTTTACAGTATCTATAAATCTGGCACCAGGCCCATCTTGCTTCGGCGTCCCCTCCGGCTGTGGACTGACTGCCCCCGGTTCTACCCTCGTACCAGTCCCAAGAAACTCTACAGTTTTACTCTTCAACTCTTCAGCCAAATCGACGAGTAAAGAAGAACGGGTGCGTAATTCGAGCTTCGCGAATTTATCGGCCTTGTAGCAGGCATTTTCGGCATTGATCAGTTTAGTCAATAGGAACTCCTTCAATTCTCGCCCTTTTCGGAATATCGGCGGCTGGGGGAGAGTCGGCCCGAAGAATGGTACGTCTACTCGAGCGGTGACGGCCACTTTGTACCTGAAATTGGAAGTTGTTATTATAGGAATAAGTTCTAATTTCCTTCAAGAACCTTGCTAATAATACGAGGAACCTTAGCACCATAGAAAAGGTCAGAAGATGTTTTGTGTTTTTGATACTAACATTGAGTTTTTTGTCATGGAAATGTTTTTTGAGAAAATATGCTTCGAAAATATTTGCAGTAACTTAATCTATTAACAAGAGGAATACTCAAAGACTTGAATAAACAGATACTCAAGTTTCTCATGCTATTAGCCTAAAGTAAGAGGTATTGATCCTTCTGTTTTCTGTAAAACACCATTGCGAATAAATAAAAGATATTGAATAAAGTACTTCTTAAAGAATTGTTTAGACTGCTTGGTTAAAACGTTTTCATTATAAAAGTTTACATTTGCATACAAATTACTAGAATTTCCATTCCACTTCCCGACTCATTTTCTTTACTGCTCCATGCAAATAATCCCTCAGTTGTTGCAAAGTAACAGAAACTTTATGTTAAACAAGGCACTTGATATGGACGAGGTAATAAGAGCCGACAAACTTCGTGGTTTTAAAAATAGAAAAGTGACGCTATGAATAAACTAGAATTGCTCTCTAGATGTTGAGTCACAGTAGATCCTTTGAAACGTCAGTGCTGTCTTCGAGAACATTATTCATGAACTTGTATGTGGAAAATAAAGTGGGTCCGTATGTTTACATAATACGCTCATTCACTCAAGGTTCATGTAAAAATAAACTTTGAACACAGTAAGTAGATGCTTCTAAGCTTTCTCATTGATCTCAGAAACTAACCAAAAGCTAACCTAAGCTTGACATATTGATTAGACCAAAAATAAAAATTCTCTCATTTTACTATAGGTCTTGTTTTGGTGGAGTGGACCAACAACAATTTGTTGATTGTTGGCATAGTTATTAAACAACAATCTTTTTAAGGACCAAGAAATAGAGTTTTCCAAAGAGCCACAATGCAATAAAAGGGTTCTTCAAATAAAACACGGTATATTTTTACCTGGTCTCCCCACTGGCAGCTTCCACGGGCGTGACAACGATGAAGGCGTGGAGGAAATGCGAAGCGATCATGTCAGGCGTGAAGGGGGTTGCTTTCTCCTGGAATTCAAAAAGGACACCTTTAGAAGGTAAGATCGATGACTCAGCTATTTTATACATTATCTAAAATGTCACTAATGTTGAAAGAGATATATTGAGACGGAATAGATTTTTCACTAGAAATCAGAAATCAGAAATCAGAATATTTATTTGCACAATATTGTGTACATTACATTGAGATTGGTGACAATGTTTCTAATCAAGTTTCAACAATATTCTGCCTTAAGTCTGTAGGCATGCAAATGTTAGTAAGTGTCAGCTATCTATAGTAAATATTATTACTACTAAGTACCTATTGCTATTTTAAGACGTCAATAAATTACAAAATTGTCAACAGAAATCTCATATTCAAAATTAAATGTCAATTATGCAAAATTATCATTAATAAGTCAGATTAAGTAGAGATGTCATTTTTTCTCTCCAAATATTCCTTGGTCGAGTAGAAACTGTGCTGTAGGAGCCAATTAAATAATTTATTCCTGAAAATATTTTTCTCTATTGGTTGATTGATAATGTCTAGCGGTAGTTTATTAAATATTTTGATAGCCATATAATATACATTTTTACGAAATATAGTTAGATTAGATTTAGGTATTACTAGTTGATTCTTTCTCGATGCTCGTAAATTATCGTTTTTTTCACTACATTTTACAAAGTATTCAGGGTGCTTTTTAACCAACAAGCATAGTTCTAATATATATATACATGGTAGAGGTAGTATTCTGTTTTTGAAATAGGGGTTTACATGAATCTCTTTCTTTTATCTGGCATAAGGCACGAATACACTTCTTTTGTGCTCTAAAAGCTCTGTCTAAATCTACACTGTTGCCCCATATTATTATGCCGTAACGCAGTAAAGAAGAGACGTCTCTTCTTCCGCCATAATGAATCCGTGGTACGCCTGTAAGGCTACTTGAAAAGACGTTATATTTTTGATTCTATTCAGTGCAAATACAAATTTATTTAGTTTAGTGCAGAGACTGTCTATATGTTTTTTACTGTGTTATCTACGATGTCAATTTTATTGTTATTATAGTGTATGTCAATGTTAAGTTTTTTCGCTTTATATGTATGGAATTGAATTGCTTTCGTTTTCGATATATTAATTTTAAGGTCATTTTTATTCATCCAATTGATTATGTCAAAAAGAGTATCATTAATGTCATGTTCAAGTTCGTCAATATTTTTATTTTGAAACAGAAGTGTACAGTCATCTGCAAATAGGAAACAATTATTGGTAGTTATATCGGGAAGATCGTTTATGTATAATATAAAAAGTAAAGGTCCCAAGATACATACATATACATACATACATACATACATATAGAGCCAACATTGAGAGCGTAAAAATGCGTTTTATTTTCAGGGAATATAGTTTTACATGTCTGCTCGCAGATTCGGAAAAATGTTAACCTTCATAGAAAGCTATAATATGACATTACTAATATGAGATTTGTAATAAAATTGGGACATAAGCAATTACTAAGGAAATCGTCAAGACGATTGGTGTTATAAAACCTCTGTCATTTATTAAGAAAAATGTTCGGTGTTTCTTTTTACCTGAAAAACAATCGCCACGATGTCATTGCCGACATGCCGCTTTCTCTGCAGTTGTTGCGCGTCACCAGCGGTGTGCGGCAGCAAGGGTGCCACGTGGAACATGATCTCCCGGTTACAGTACTGCTCGTATACCGCCTCCGTGCCGGTGTGGCCGTTCATGATGTCCAGACCTCCTCGGTAGCCTGGAAGAATTTGATAGTTGGTTAGCCCTTTCTGATACATATCGTAAAAGTTTTAAAATTTAGAAGGCACTGGAACTCTATGTTTAACAACTCTTTACAATAGAGCACAGTTAACGCTACTTTCTTTTACTATTTTCTTTTGAAAACGGGGTCAGTATCAGAGATATGAATCATGCTTTGCTTGGAAATTGATATCTCAGATGGTGTCGCTAGACTCAAACGAGATAATGACCAATTATTGTTGAACAAGAATTGTCAAGAAGTATCAAGAATTCTTACCAGGTCAATACCTGTTTACTGCCATTATTGGTAAGAAACCCTAGAGAGATCAAATTTAATGAAATCGTACCTTTATGATCTTTAAGCTTAATCTTCTGCCCAAGCATATCAAGAAACTCATCGAAGGCAGGCGAAGTCTCGTTGTTCCCGAACAGTTCTTCCTCAGTTGTTTGCCCATACTTCTGGTAGAGGACGCCAAATTTGAAGCTGTTTACGAGGACATGCTCGTCGTAGGTAGCAATCAGCTGGGACGCGTTTAGACTCATCACTGCCATGAAGTTGTCTACATTCACTTGCTCGTTGAGCATCTTGGCCATTTTTAGAGGAGAGGGTATGATGCTTGATCCTAGGAAGATAAGGGATTATTAGTTAAATATGTTAACGTAGTATGTATGGCTGAAGAGGCGTTGGTATATTGTTTCCTATGCTTAGGAGGAATTCCTAACTTTTTTCTAAAGTGAAATCTACTTTATATTGTGCAATAATTTCGATTTAATAGATATTTATTGCAAAACACAATATACAAAGCAGTCATAAAAGATTGTGACGCCCTGACAGCGCATGGCGATTTTCATTACTGCATTAAGGATGAAAATGGTATTTGCATTAACGTAATAAAAATGTGTGTAGTATTTTGAGCAGATTTTTTCGATTGCATAAGTATTATTTACTTACTTGCTGTTGGTATTAGTCCATGCATGGTCTCCGTGCGCATCCTGAGGAGTATCCTCGTATGATCTTGACCAGCAACGTGTTCATTCTTCAATGACATCACCACTGGGCCCAGATTCTCATCGAACCCAACCAAATTGATGTGCTCCTGGTAAACAAAGATGATAGTACTATTAGCTAATGGGCGACTTCTTTGGAAATTTCACTTGTCAAGTACCACAAGATATATTTCATATTATATTGAAGTTATATTTGTTTTGAATCTAATTTCTGACTTATCGTAATGATTATTACAATGCATCAAAATACACAGGAAGTATAAAATACACTTTGGTTTATTTGTTTTAAATATAGCAGTCTGTCAATGAGACTTAGCACATAACAATAGAACATCTTACTTAGCCGGTTTTTTTTTCTGCGGGTGTTTATATATTTATTTTTATAGTACCAACAAACTATGACTTTGCAAGGAATTTATAAAATCTTTCCACTGCTAATAACCGAAACTATGTTATCCAAATAACAGTAAAAGATCCATCAGCCGCGCCTTGCCTATAAAACGTCGATCCAGACAATATTATATCACAAGAGAAGGGTAGTTAATTTATACCTATAGGTACCAAGATAATGGGATTTTTATAGCAAGTAAGACAGACGTTTCGTATCATAACTCATAAATCTCATAATACACAAATTTGATGTAAAATTAGGTACTTATCACACTACAAGGCAAAATTGAGCGTCCCGTTATTCTCTTAACCTTGGTAATTATTATTTTTTTTTGGTGAAAGAATCAATAGAAATGAATCATGATAGAACAAATACGTTTGTGTTCTGTGAATAAAGAAAACGTCTTTTATTCCTAGAATACTAAAGATATAGGTAGAGGATACTGTTATCTATTACCAACATAATATTTTGTAAATTACAACCAAAATAAATAATAATATAATCCATCATTTTACATAGCCACGGTAATGATTAGGTTCATCAGCCAACTTTGTATCAAGTTATGACGCAACAACGATATTAATGTATGAATCAGAGCATTTAGCGAGTGATCTCATAGAAGCATAACAACGTTGAAGATTTAATTTGGTAAAGCAAATCACGGAATGATAATAAATATGATTCTGAACAGATTTTTGTGCTGATAACAAGTTCAATGGCCACAATGCGCTGTTCGCTTCGCTTACTTTGTAAATAACGGAGTATACCTACATGTTAATCGTAGCCAGAGTTTTTTAAATTACATATTATTAATTTATAAAGTTTGTTTCATAACCTCTTTATGGCTGTTAAAATACCGTTTCGGTTTAAATGGGTTTTTTATGCTCAACTGTGTAGTGCTTGCCTTCAGCGCACCTGATGTTAGGTGACAATAAGCTCGAAGGTGGAAGCGCTCTACACCCGAATCCTCATCACTGAGGAACTGGTCATCTTACCTCTAACTGCCGAAACACAACAATTTTTTAATTGTTGTTATGGCGTCAGCCTTAGGTAAGATGGTGGTAGCTAGCCAGGCGGACTTGAAATAAGCCCTACCACCAACCAAACCAAGTACAAATTTTACCCCCCTGGGAATCGAACCCGACCCCTGTGTCTTACACGGGTGGGCAAATCAAAAGACCATAGAGGAGGTTGATTATTGAGTTATTTTACGTGTTAGATTAATTATGGGTTTATTATAACTATGATTTTAGTTATAATCTATCTAATTCTTACATTTTAATTAGTAAGTATTTTTTATTCTTCAATACACAAAGTTCCCTTCGTATAATTTAATTTCGTATGGTACCTATTGTTAACCCTTCTCAATGACCATTAACCTACCGGCCTAAATGTTTTCGAACAATATACGACCGTTTTTTGTTTCTAATGAAGTCGTATCTTCTACCGGCTTACGAGTTTGAGGGTCAAACAAAATGTTTTATATCGAAACAAAGAGTTCTTAATCGCCATAAAGATGTTAATTAGAAACAGACATTGTTACTCCAACCTTCAGGGCGGTCCCTTTTCGTTCCCATGCTTTAGAGTCTTTAGACCTTTCCGAAGGATAAACATTGTATATCACTTGAAAAACAATGACGATCAGAAAACGCAAGTAATTAACCAGACAACACTTCAACTTCGTTTGTTTAGATAAATGAAACAAGTGACTATCTGGTATTCAATATGGAGCCTTTAAACATCATTACAATGCATTAATTTGACTTTGTGCAACAGAATTGACTAACTTCAGAGCGCTTGCGGTACAAAACGATGTATTTTATTAAGTTGAAATCTGTGCGCACCATACATTCTCGAGTGAAGTTGCCGCGGATCACTGTCTATTGTCAATTTAATTGCATTATACATACATAATAAAGAATACAATAAGCTATTAGCTGTAAAACGAGGCATAAAAACCTTAAGGCTCCGTAGTGATTTTGCCGCTGACTGCCGCTCTCTCGCTCGCACATTTCATGTTTTCTCAAGTTTTTTCTAGTATATTATTTAGTATTATGTTTTCTCAAGATTTATTAAATCTGAGTGCGCAAATGAAAAATGTGTCTCGGCCACTGCAGAAATCAAAATGCAAAATCGCTACGGGCTCTTAAACTCTTTTGAGTAAGTAATACCTACATAACACGCGCGAATCTACATTGTTTAGGTGTACGTGTCTCAGTACTAAGTATTAGAACTTCCTATGGAGTGTATGTTCTCAAACATGAAATCGTACTCTCAGTATTAAGAAATAAAGTTCAAAGTTCAAAATTTGCATCAGGATTCGTAGCCAGGAAATCCTTACTGCTCTCAGTCAATTAAATGCGATAGATCTGTTCTATTTAAAGCCTTGAGCTGAGGAAAAGAGCGTGACTTTTATTGCTTTTGCATTCATACTTTCATAATGATATGAAAAATGCCGTTATATTGTCATTATGCAGTCTGCCAACAGTCACTTAAGTTCGCAGTGCAATTATGCAAAGCAAGTGTTGCAAACAAATGCAAACTCAAACCTATTAAACGAATTACGTTGGTGTCTATATGCACTTTAGTTTGATGACCTTATAAAGTTTAATATATATATGTATACTCAGAATAAACCTAGCAAAGATTGCATCAGTGAAACGTCACTCTTTCAATAATGCTGATAGTAAAGCAAAAAAAATCAACTACATCAAGTTCCAAAGCCAAACAAAACCTAAAATCGAACCTTCCCTCTGTTTATTCGCAAGTAATTTTGTTCCTCACCAACTTATAATGAAAGGCATTACCCCATCAAGAAGCGTCATCATCTCGAAATTCCCCAATTTTATCGGCTGTCCTTTTTCATCGTTACCACAAAGAGGCAAATTGAAAGCTAAAGATGGTAATTGGGGTACGAGGGTCGTCGACCTTTCCGAATCCTCTGATGGATGGCATCATCTCGGGACCTGTCGGAATTTTTTTGTGACATCCCTGTGTTAAAATGTCGTTCAGAAGCGAAGATAACATTGATAGATGCAGCTAAAGTAGGTCACAGACGATTTCTGAATGGACACCTTTTAATCTACAGTACTGAAAGCATTGAATTGCGTCAATGGGCTTTTGTTCACTCAGAGGGATTGAAAAATTCTCCGTTTCATTCTAGTCTCAAAAGATGGTATAACATTTTATAAATTCTATTATAGTCGATAGTTTCTTAACATCCCAAAGAAGAATTGAAAAAAACTATTGTCAACAGATTCAATACTTACAAGGTAAAATTAGTGTTTTATTTTATTTATTTCATGGAAAGCCAGCAGCTGTACAAATAGGTGTAGAAAAGCGTAAGAAACAATAAGCTAATTATAGGTTTTCGCTTATAGTAACAATATAGAACTTTACAAAACAATAATTTGATGTACCCATCTAAACAAAATAAAAGTACTTAATGCTATGTGTGTGTAATGCTCACCATACCAGCATGAACTTTTATTCAGTAAAAAGATGTTCAATAAGTTTTCGCTTAAAAAAATCTAAGCTACAATTAAATACGTCGACTTCAAGCTCACACCAACCCAACACCACGTTTAGGCTTTTGGTAGACCTAGGAATAAAACTATTTACCCATAGTTTTCCAAAATATATTCTGTCAGTCAGTAATAAACATAAGATATTTAACTACTGCTCTAATACAGGGATAAGCATTACTGCGACCTTTAGTATTAGTCGTAAACTTCCTTAATAGCACAGTAATTTGGGTCATCAGGGATTCCAACTAATGTGTTTGCCAAATATACATTAAGTACTTAACTTTAAGAAGGACCCATTGACTTTGGGCTTCGTATTTCAGTTTGCATAAATTTTATTGCATGCTGAAGAATTACATTTGTACATCATTAATAAATAAATAAATTATATTTTACTTAGCAATAAAACTTCGGCCACTTGTTACTTTAAGCTCTGAATACATTAGATCTTCATTATGCTAACGAAAAAGTTTTGTGCCACAGTATAAAGTTTGAATACTTCTTTACAATAATGATGTTGGAATTCAAATGGAGTTTTGAAAGCTCAGCAACAAAGGAGTCCAAATAACTTTCCATTCCCATCATCCGAATCACTCTCGCCATTCGCGAGCAATCACTCCGAGGGCCGTCATTCCCCGATTGTCCTCGGCCAATTTGGCGTTATGAAAAAAGGCATTTGCTTATTGCTCCCACTTTTCGTTCGCCAGAGAAAACATCTGTCTTCGTCAGACACTCCATGGATTGGAGAAGAAATTGCTATTTGATGTTTTATTAAATCTGATAGGAAACACGGATTGATCGCTTAATTAGTTGAAGCACTTCATTTTTGTGTTAAAAATAATGGACACAATTTACAAGACTGATGTAATAAAATAGAAAAACGGAAGTTTGTTATTGCTTTGTTTCTTCATGTTCGGTTATAGCTTTAATACAGCAGTTGATATAACACAATGTTTAAATAAATTCATCTTGTTATGAGCAGAACAGTGCAATCAGTAATATTTAATTACACAAAGCAATGTAATCATTATTATTAGCCAATTTATTTTACAAATATATTTTAACAGCAACCTAATTACAGAATAACAGGCGGCGGAATAAGATAAGCATTGTTTACCGTTTACCTTTCCTTAAAGCTCCGGTGAATTTCGAATCGGTTTTGTAGCCTAATTAGTGGTTAAAGGTACTTCGATATCGGTGACGTATTTTCACGTCAACCCGTCAGCTTAGCGATCGTCTCATATGTCTGGCCTAACGTGGCCTAACCCTGCGGTGAGAATGACCCCAACGGTAATGGCCTAATATTTTATGCAAACGGTATTCATTAGACCGCTTCACGTGTAGGATTTCAGCGGTGACGTTTGAAGTATTAGGGGCGTATTTTTTTTAATACGAAATTCAAAATAGTGGCTTCGCATCGGAAGCAGAATAGCTCGGGGTATCTTAATGACTACGAAAATGTTCGCTCGAATAAATAGTTTTAGATAAGAAACGAACAAAAGGAGCAACTTATAAACTTAATAAGTGTTATCAAATCAATCTTAATTGTATAAAGTAATAAACCTTGTTTCAGAGCCCTTGCAACGATGTAGCTATCAAACAGCCATTTTAAAGTGTGGGAAAAGTAAGATTATAATCTTCTTACTGTGAAGTAATTTGCATGTTACGCTGTCATTCCGAATGTGTTACGAAATAATGAGTGAACGAAGAAAACAAAATATTGAATAGGGTAGGTACAACAGGGAACTAAAACAGTACCTACTTACAATAAACTGTTTTTCTTAAAAAAAAGTGTAACAACGTTGTCATGAAATTAAAGTTTCGATTTTTTTAGTACGAAATAAAAAGAGTATACCTATCTCTTCGCATCATAAACTTTGTTAAATTAACAGAAGTGACTGGAATTAATTCCAGTTTTATTTTCGAAGAAATTCCATTATAACTTTAGATGCATACGCGATAACGAGAATGAGCCTTAAACAACTGGGGTGACCAAAAATCACGACTTTTATAAGTCGTCGAAAAAAAGTATTTTGTGACGAGTCTGCCACGCCACCAATGATTGAAGGATGGATATTTCTATAATATAAATCTACGTTTATCTGTTTAAGAATAAAAAAATATTTTAACTTTGTTCTTAATATTTTCCGTGTAAATCTTGATCTTTGTTTAACCTACTCAAAGAATGGTAGTGATGTTCTTATTATATGAAAAAATAAGCAAGACTTTTCATCAAAATTTCTTTTTCGGTAATGCAAATTTTCTTTTATTTGATTCAAATTAATAAGAAGAGATTCAATTAATTCAATTTAATAAGAAGAGATAATTAAAAGATTTGTTTTTCACATCTCTTAATATAAGAACATTTTTACCTTTTCCGAAAAAAATATAATAGGTAAGAAGTACTTGAATCATATAATTTATAAAAAAGCGACAATATCCACTTAATGTCAAAAAAGAACAAAATTGGCTTTTTATTAATGTTTGGACGTAATTTATTTATGTAAACACATTACACATTAAATGTGGCAATATCCTATACAAATTACTGTTTAAAAAATAGAGTTCAAACAAACTCCGGCATTGTCCTATATACAAATCAATAAAAAAACTATTTTATATTTTTTCACAAAATGTCAAAGACTTAGATACTTATTGCCGCCATTGATATTATATGATTCACTTTCCATAGTGACTGAAGGAAACAGTAATATTTTGCTCTTCTAGTTTTGCTCTTCTTAGGCTCATCACAACAGCTCATTAAGAGGATTACTGCGCTGCACTAGCGCCGCCAATGGGAAAAAAATCGTAGTGCTTAAATAAAGACGAAATTGTGAATTGTGTTCTTCTAGTGTACTCCGAATAAGCTTTGTTGTACTTTTTATCGTTTAAACAATATTTTATAACCTGTCGTTTAGTTGTCGTTTAGTTTATTGCTAAGTGGCCATTTTTAGCAATAAACGACAGTCTATAAAATATAGTTTAAACGATGAAAAGTACCACAAATCATAAACGGAGTACCTACACTAGAAGAACACAATTCACAATTTCGTCTTTATTTAAGCACTATGATTTTTTTCCATTGGCGGCGCTAGTATGGCGCATAAACGCTCTTAATCATTAGATTCGATTTCAAACTATTCGGTACGTCACTATTCTCAAATTGCCGCACAATGCACAATCGAGTCGATCTGCTGAGAACTTGGCTCACTGGGCGTGAAGCCAGACCGTTCCGCGTGGTAAACTCGTACATTTTCCCAGTTTCCCACTATCATTTACCGGAGTTTTTTTAAAATTAATAATGAGTGAGTTAAGGCCCTTAACAAGGACTGTTGGTTCGTTTTAATTGGACATTAAGTAGTAGGCTTTTGAAAATAAAATTGCGATCTTTTAAATCACGAAGGAGGACGACAATTTTATTTTGTCCTGCAATTAATGTATTTAATGTAAAAACTGTATAGTAAATTCTGTATTACCTACCCGTGAAGATTACATCTAAAAAACAATTGCGAGGTAAAAGCAAAGGTTTACTACGAACATGTGAATACTCGCACGTTATAAATTCGAATACTAATCAGTTTTTCCACCGATCTGTTGGTTTATTTCTAACTAGTTATTTTCCTATTACAACACTCATGGTAATACAATATGTATCGATTATTCCTTTGAACCCAAACCACATGTCTATCGAGTTATTATAACGATTCATGAGACAATAAATAACGAACATTTCGTTAGATTCGAGACGACACGAAAAAAGTAGAAAAAGTATGTACATTCGGCGTGGGTATGGGAAAATTCACACGTGTTTGTAACTGTACCATCGCCCGAAGAGGACAACATGCTACATGAGAGAGCGAGAAGCGGGTAGAGGTAGAGAATTACTATTTATCTAAATTAAGACCTTTTAGCAAGTTTTATCGTATTTTTTTTTAATCTCCACGGGCGATAAAAAACTTGCTCAAAGGATAACCATTGAACCATTGTTTTTTTTTTGTATTGTGTAATATTACAACTCGCACCAAATATTTTGTCACTAATAAATTAAGTTTAAAAACATAATAACGTATAAAGCCTGTTTACAAAAAACATCTTATTCATTTACGAGTAAATTTATGGCAAAACTTTTAACAAGATACTTAAAGTAAGGAAAATAGCTTTTTGCAGCGTCCTACTTCGTTGTTTCCATAGTCGTAGCCTAACAAGATATGAAGATACTGAATAGTAGCACATTCATACTCGTAGATCATGTTGATTCAATGGATAGGGAAAAAAGAGCTTTTGTTCTATTTGCATAATATACAACGAATTATATTATAATAATATTTTGTTTTACAAAAGTACTTATCCAAAAAATGACCCCGCTGATTTGCAAAACGTTGGCTGTCCATAAAGATACTACTTTAAAGTACATACTTCTAACTACTGGTTTTACGGAATCCTATACTCAAAACGTAATTTGCATTTCTTAAGCAACTCTCGGATGGGTTGCAAAATACTTTTTAATAGATAAGGTAATCAAAGGAACCACATATTAAACAGTAATTTGCAATTTTCTTCAAAAAAAGAAGATTACGCTGGTTTATTAACATGTATGGATTATTATCGCACACTTTTGTAAGGTCAAAGTATAAAAAAGGCCATCAGCTTTGCAGGAATAAAAACGAATGTCAAGGGGAGCTTGAACCAGACAAGTGGAACATCAATTACGTGTGTAGTTGAGGAGGAAAAATGCTTGTAAAATCTCAATACGTATGTACATTTATTGAGGTTGTAATGATCAATTTATGATGAGCCTAAGCTATGCTACTGTTTTATGTAGTGGTACTATAGTATTTTCATCATGATCATGACTTTTATACAATATTAAATAATAAACAAGAAAAATATGACTCGCACCAGATCAATTCTATAACGGGAATTGATCTGATGCGAGTCATATTTTTTCTAGTATATTATTTAATATTGTATAAAAATAGCATTGTGAATGGAAAAATCTAAAATTTGAAAATCATGACTTTTATTTATGCGTTCACTAACATAAACTATATTTAACTTGGTGGATAGCTCTGTCTGCTTAAAGTGAAACTGTTTTTAATATTTTTTTTTATATTGTTGCCTTTTTATCGACGATGAATGTGGCCGTTGTCAAATTAATTACATAGAGGCCCACCTCGGCTTCGCACGGTGATGTACTTCGTAATCTATTAGTTATATTGCGATTTAAAATGTTTTCTTCGTCTTTCCGTACATTTTTCGAAAATTATCTTTTATAAAAACCTTGTCCTGATAATAACAAACACAACAATAAAAGAATTATCTAATTTGGTGCGGGTCGTTCTGAAGTTATGCGCTTAATACATTCGGCGAATCCTTTTCTGTTGGTACAAGACCAAGAGATCTGTCTTGGTCTTTTAAATAAATCACGACAGAAAATATTTTTTCGTAATGTACGAGTAGCAGCAATTTATCTTCACGGCCAGTAATAAATAAGTTTCATATAAAAAAGTGTTACTCCAAATAATTTCTCGGTAATCTTGTTTGGCAGCGGCGGCTGGCAACGAGTCCCGTTTTATTTGCCGCAGACAGTATGGCGCGCAAATGTCAAGGCATTTCTGTCCCTGTTTCGTAATAGTTGTAAACCTAAAACGCTTCTGGGATCCGATTCAAATCTGAATGTGGAACAAGACTTTTGATGTTTCTAGGAAGTGAGTATTGAAGTACTGAAATCTTCTTATTCCTTCAAACCCCGGAAAATGAGACACAATAGATTTTCCACTGTTGTGTGGCCCGATTGGGCCGCTCGGGAGTTGATTTAAGTACAGTTACATTTGCATAATTCGAACTATACAACACAGAAAAATGTAGAGGTCATGAAAAGTGTTTATCGAATAATTAGTAGTCATAGTCATGAACAAAAAATAAGAAACTCCTTAAAGCTTTGAAATAATATACTCTTTTGGTCTGAACATACGATACTACCAATAATTAATTGATTGATCTATTTTAAAGGGTTATTTAGTTTATTTTAGCATTCTGATGGTTCGTCTTTTTAGCAATAACAGTGTGTTGTTGATTTAATTAAAACTTAACTAAAATTCCATTAAAACTTCTAAGAAAAGTTCTGAAAATCAAACTTGTTCAGTTCTAAGATTTCTACGCACTTTATATTAAAAGGTTAGATCATAAGGTTTTCATTTAGCTTTTTTTTTTTTACCGACGTTTTTTTTTAAGAAACTTTGTTATGTGTGACTAAAGGCTTCTCTTACCCATGGTATAATAATTTACTTCGCAAGGTATTCTCTTCCCACGATGGCATAAGACTACGTCACGATAAAGTGTTACCTGGAGCCCAATCGCGGTAATTCTGAACGATAAAACCAAAAACGTTACGTTGTCATTTAGGTTATATTCACCTAAAAATCTTTGGTTCAGCTCCATAATTTTCACTTAAATTGTCCCAGATTATAATCCTAGACTCCTAAAGCAGAGTATTCAACAATTTTAACAAGACTAAAGCGAGTATTTTTCTGTAAACGAAACTGAAACGGTAACGATTTAGCTTTGGCTTTATCGTTGAAAATTAGCACGATTAGGCCCCTGATGGCCTAGACAAGTGGCAATCGGTTGGCTTTTTGATTATTCGAATAGCATAAAAGTGATGGATATTTTAAAACGACGTTAGTCTATGGCCAGCGACAGCACGTCAATCACATCACATAAGAGAAAAATATTATATTCGAATTGTAGAAAGCCACTTGGCTATACGTATCGCAACATAGATTAGTCGCGTAACGTTTTCTTAAGGATGCGTGTGGAGGACACGCACAGACCCGGCCGGAAAGATTCGGGATGACTGCGGCATCAGTCAAACACAAAATAGAGGACTGAAATTAAGTTTAGTTGGTACTACGCGCACTCGAGCAACGCACACATACGTAATTTTGAACTTTTTATGAAATATAACAATCGTGCTTTTCGGCAATGTAGGGATCATCGAAAGTGTTTCTCTAACTTATAATAGAAAATAATAATCTCACTTATAATAAGTATGTTTTAATTTTTGTACGATAGATTTAAATTTTTGTCCTGTCTATTTAACTCATGGCAATCGAATAAACAAGTAGGTAGGTAGGTACCTAATACTATATGCATAAGTAGCTTCACTTCTGTAGTCTCTCCATTCTGCAGTAGAATCCTCTCCGACCGGCCTGATTGATCCCTTAGTTAGGCCAATCACGTCACCTAGCTGTCACGGGAAGAAAAGACCTTGTTTTCTTGGTTTATGCTCTTACCTTTCCAAGGAAGAACCGCCTATAATACTTGGCGGTGTCATCTGTATCGATGTTGTGCCGCCTGGTGGTCTGCTTCGGTGTGCCTGGTTGGACCCTCGGTTCGATCTCCTCGCCATCTTGCACCTCATCCACTCCGTCGACCCAGTAGCCACCGCTGGGTGGTTGGACTATCGTTGGGGGTGTTCCTGTAAGCAAAATTGAACTTTATTTCATGGAAGCTTCGAGCATCGCGGCTTCGTCTTACTCTAAGCATGGAAGGTACAAAACTAAAAACTGATGAAAACTTTTTTGATCGGTTTTTAGTTTAAAGCCAGATTCACACTAAAGTCTTATCAGCGAAGTCACTGTTTCGTTAGTTCTCTATGAACACGACACGTGTTCACTGACACTGATAGGTTTGAACGCATTCCTAGAGAATGTTTGTAAGAATAATTATCACGGTGGCGGTACTGTGCCGGAAATGTGACGGAGCTGAGACAGTGTAAATCGGGCTTTATAGATTTTTGTAATCGCTAAAGTCTTTTGCAATTGCCCATTCTTTAGACAAGGTCATTTATTAGACGCGTATTGGTATGATTACGATTCATGTGCTATGTTCAGTTCAGCTATATTTTATATGCTTAATAAAATTGATGTCTATCACTAATAATGTTAACCTACCCATTCAGAAAATTTTCAAAAATCAAACATTACTTTTTATGAAGTTATAAATTATAGATTACAGAGAACAGCTTTGCTAAACATTGAATTTGACTATATGGTATCTGTAGAATGACACTTATAACAAAAATAATACAAGTAAACTGTATTTGAGAACAGTAAGAAACAGGAGGTATATTCTCCAGTATTCCAACAAAACTTTTTGCTCTTATTAGCGAGCAAAAAGCTTTCAGTCATACCACGGCAGTAGCTCAAATATCTTCGTGACTACAACGTCCCCTAATAAATACGAACTTATCACGATTTGGCAGTCGTTTCGGACGTGACAGAACGCAGCGCAGCAAAGAGGTTCATTGTAAATCAGTATAATGTCGTGAAGTCATGACGAGCTATGATGAAATATTCGCTTTTTGCACCCAAAACAGAAGCACAATAGCGGCCTGGCCACGTAGAGCGACGTTTGGCGATGCGACTCGCAAATTCGTAATACATCCATTTCGTGTACTGAAACGAATTGTAAATTAACTGCTGCTGTGCTGTGAGTGAGCATGTAGAGGGGGCAATGAAGAGACAATTCGCACGTCGCATCGCCGCTGCCGGTCGCTGGTTCGCGTGGCCAGGCCTTAATTCGGGAAGTCACGACCGACGAGAAGCAAACATTTATAAAGCCTCTTCTACAAACTCCAAAACAAGTGATTTGCCCAAGGCCTTACTGTTGGTGTTTACACTTAACAAATTGTAGGCATTAATTTACTCTTTGTCTCATTGTTTCCTTTAATATTCATCGTTACGTAAACAGTCTTGAAGTGAAAAATTGCTGTAACAAATTAAAATTTGCAAATAAGCTTATTTTGCAATCAGTGACAATGAGAAACATTTAATTGTTAATATAGATAAGGATATGCTGATGCGACTACTATTAACAATTTCATACTAGCTATAATTTTATGTAAAACAAATACCTATTCTACTATATTCGCCTTAAATAGTACATTTGTTCTTAATAACTGAACTTACGACGTTACACAAATTTTTGATCATATTACACAAAAAAGCTGTGGCATTAGAGAATGTGAAACCATAAACTTTGACAATGTTAATGTTAATGTTTACTCTAGCAGGTGCAAGTAATTCCTTTAAAAATATTTTGATGGCTTCCAACACTAAGTTTTACTTTTAAGGTCTTAAAAATAGCTTTAGAAATTTCACCAAAACACATAATAAAAACTCCCGTTTGCAAAGTTGTATTTCTTCCAGTCCTTATTAAATGAAAGCCTTATAAAAGAGCCGTCTGTAATTACGGATCTAGGTGCTATTTAAAGCCTACCATCTAATCATGGGCTAATCAGAAACTGCCCGGAACCCAGCAGCATCTAATTTCAAATAAGAAGTACGAGTATCTGTGTCTAGACAACCTTTTGTCCAGTATTTTTTTCATTGAGCTTTACAAAACGGCGCTCGGGCTGTGGTCGCCATTCTTGTGCCATCAATCGGGAGTCTAGTGATTTTGTTGTAAATGGAAGAATAAATGATTCACAGAAAGATGTGGTTCTCAACTTTAATTACCTGATAGATTTAAAAGACACGTATCGAACGCAATTTGTAGATAGATTTTAATGCATCTCGATGTGTGTTTTTAACTACTGTTTTTAAGAAAGTTGTTTTCTTATTACTGTACCTGGACAAAGCAGCATTTTATGGTAAAAAATCCATTTAATATTTTGATACTTATACTAAATTGTAAAACTGGATTGAAACATTAAAAAATAGAGATGTACCGACTAGTCGGCGACTAGGTAGTCGGCAAAAAGCACCGACTAGTCGGCCTATTACTTTATTCATATTATTATGTTAAGACATTCAAATGTGTAATAGGGGTGATCAAAATTAAATCCATTATTATTCGTAATAATTATAAATTAGAAAAAATTATGTTAACTTATGTTTTTTTTAGAGTTATGAATCAAAATTAAATTAAACTTTAAAGACTTCAATGTTAACACAAAATAAAGCTTTTAGGTGCAGTCATGAAAGTAATCAGTAACAGTGTGTACCTAGTGTAAGTAAGTAGGTACAGGTATTATTTTATTAAATAGTGGTAAACAAAAATGATTGGTTAGATGCGAGCACGCGTGGCCTCCACGAGAAATAACTTATGGTATTGGTTGCTCTTCATTTTACAGGAATCATCCTAAAATTCGTCTAAGAAAGTGATTTCTTTTTCGACTTGTTGGTGGGACGGAAGCTGCAAATGGACTGTGGCTTCGAATATTTGCTAACGTTCCTCTGCATTTAGACCTTAAAACTAAAAAATGTGAAACTTTTGAACCAATAACAAACAAAAAAGGTAATAAAATATGTACAAGACAATAGGCCCTTGGAAGTCAATTTTTTAAAGATAATATAACAATTTACTTGGTCAATGAATAACAAGGATAAGAACTATTATTTGCACAAGGATTGTTAAGTTGTAAAACAGATGTGTATAAAGATTTGGGAGATGCCCATCATTAACACGCAGTTGTGCGTGAGAGCTTCAAACTAACAAGCAAGTAATAAATCTACCGAATATAATGATCGGCTTAGCCGAGTAGTCGGCCGACTAGTCGGCGTTTTTAAGGCCGACTAGTCGGCCAGTCGGCGAGTCGGCCCGTCTCTAAAAAAAATATGAAACAAAATAGGTATATCCTACGAACACGAGATAAAGTAGCACAAACTTTGAAATGACATAAATCAGCACTTTGCATTATTTCATACATACATATATTTACTTTACCAAATTGTAAAACTGGCAATGTATTCTGTGAAACTGGGTTGAAACATAAAGAGTGTAATTCTAATATGTCCCACGAACACAAGATAAGTAGGTAGTCATGTCCTCCGGGAGTGTATTGTCCAGCTCATAAAGCATCCACAACAACATTCGCTGTATGCAAAGCCTGAACAGAGTTTTTTTTGTGAGAGAACAATGTTCCCCTCCCCGCTTATTAGAGTGACCATACACAGAACGTGCCTCTGTTTACTTTATGGGATAGTAGTCATTAGTGACGCAAACTTGTGTATTGTCAGAAGGGTCGATTTGTTTTTTAATTTACGAACCTCTGTGGAGGACTGGAACTTTTGAAAAAACAAAAAGGATTTATTTGACCTATAACTTTCTTCATCTTTTGTTTTGTACAGTAGGTACTCGTGTAGAATGTAAGTGAAGGTGTTACTTCAAAATAAACAAATGAATAATCATAATCATAATATGAGTTTTAAATAGAAATTAACGTAGTGTGTGAAAGCTGCAAACTATTCCCTTCATCTCGTTCAAGCTACCACAAATATATTTGGGATCATACGACGTCTATTGTTGGATAAACTGTAACTGTATTTTGGAATGGGAACGCAAACTTTGGCTTACCTAAGTACGCAAACTTTGACTTGTTTGAGTTGTGACTTGACAGTACTACTTATAGTTCCAATATTAAAGAAAATAAATGTAACACTACTTATATTTACGTAATGATAATTAACAGTACGACAACAAATAATAACCAAACAAATACGTTAGAGAAACCACGTAACGTAAAGCCATACAGCCAATTAGTTTTTGAATTACGAGAAAAATATTAATTAAAGTAGAATAAATTTATTCTCGCTACTAATTTAATGTAAATGGAAAAGTATATACCAACAACGATATTTTATTCACGAGTAGTCTGTTTATCCTTAACTGTCTTATTTGGTAAACAATCTTTACCCAACTCTTTAAAAAACTATAAAATACAATAAATGGTTTCCCACACATAGATTTCGGAAGAAATTGCTAATTATTTGTGACAATTGGATCAATTAGACAACATATTTTTAAATAAAGATATATTATGTTCAAGACATATGACAACTATCAGAAGATGTTTACTAAGGATAAGGATAAGGTAAGGATAAACAGATTATACTACCATCCAAATGAATTCTTCGCGCTGGGAATAAAGATGGGTAACGTCGTGATTAAGAAAAATTAACTAATTTATCAACATTCTTGAACCTTGTCAAAGGTTTCATGTTCAACGTTTCCTATTCTCAGAGAAAGCCACGACTCTTGATTTCCCAAGATATGGCCCTACTGTGTACATCTAATTTAATTAACGCTTTAATCAACTAACTAGCGTAGGAACTTTTCTTTGAAATTAGTCTCTTCTGGAAGGAAAAGATTTAAGATATTCTTCTCATTACTTCTAAGTAGTCATTACATTAAATGATTCAACAAGAGTTAACAGTTCCTTGAGAAATTCGCCAGACAGAATATTTTTGCATAATCAAACACGCTTTCAATTTATTATCCAAAATCACAGTCTCTATTACTTTAATTATCGTTATCTATTTCCAATAGTAGAGAAGCCAATCAATTCCAATTTGTAGAAAACCATTTACTTTCTAAAAGGCGTCAAAGAAAGCACATAAAACTGCGATTTTGCGACCGACAAACCCTCTTTTATCCCCACCGTAATCAGAAAATATTAGGATAGCGATTTTATCACTGACTCTTCAATCGTTATAGGGTGCTATTTAGGATTCGAATAGACAATAGATTCATGACAACCTCAATAATCGACACGGCATCAATTTGATGACAATCGCTCACGAAATGCGTAGGCGATCAAGGTACAACAAGCCCTTAAGGTGAAAGGATTGACATATTGTTCAATGACATAGATCTGCGTTGTCGCAATGTTCTATAATGATTGACGCCTTTTTTGATGGATTTCTCGACCAACAAAATTGACAGCGTAAAACATATTGTTCATGCAACTACAATAGAACTTGAAAGTGAGGAAAATTTCTACCGAAATATTGTTTTTGAATGTTAAAATAGATTTGATATAGTAAAATCAGACAAGATATTATGTATCAAATTAGAAAGTGATAAAGTGATCATGCCAAAAACTGCTGACTAAACTCAGAAAGTAGATAAATTAGTAATATCTTGTCTACCGCACGTACGAGTACTTTCCGAACATAATGAAGTTCGATACACGATATCACATTATGACGAAGGGCCGTAGTGTATTTTCGGTTATTAATAATTCTGTATAGCTGCGTAGTTTGATTCTGATGCGTAGTTAGGTATGGGAAAATATTGGGGATTAACGGGTGCTGGTGGTATAGATAATATGTTAAATAATCTGTAATTACTACACCGCTTATCAGCAGTTTTTAATAAAAAAGTCTTATAAGACTTCGGAATAAAATAAGTCAATGTGTTTTAATTTGAATTTCTTTAAGCAGTATTATAGCTAATGTACTCGTACGTATGTATGTATGTCTAATTTCATTTTAATAACTAAATATAAGAGTTATTTTTGTTAACCATAAAAGATGACAAGAAACAAATATCTATATCACTCTTCACTGGCACTGGCAGTCCAAGTAAATTAAACTAAAGCAGACTTTCACACTTGTGTTCTCAACATTTCCATTACTTTCTCCGAGTTACTAACAATGACGAAAGCTATTGCTGAACATAAAAGATCTGACTGAGTTACTGCTTGCTTTTTACTCTTACATACCGCACATTTTTCATTAACTACTTGCCGTTATTCATTTGTTGTTAAACGTTTGTCTTTAACATTTTGTTCTTAACGATTTCTGACGAAACATCTCAGTCTTATCGAAGAAAACCACGTGCCATCTACATTATTACCCAATCAGACATTGAAATCGCTTCATAATTGCCACAGTTGACTTTAGGCAATTCCCACAAACACTTTTCAATGTCTGAATAAATGGAGCAGTGTGCAAAATTACCAAAATTAGCGCAATACTCTTGTAACGAGAACAATTTCGTGAAGGCATTTGAGATTGTCTTTAATTATGTTTTAGTCGGGTCAACAGCCACTTACGAGCTCTATTTTTTTTTAATGCTTACAAAGAATTTTAACTGCGTCGCGTTAAAATGAAAACGAGCGAAAGAATAAAATTATGATTTCTTAAGTATTCATTAGTTCATTACTAAGAAGTGATCTTTACTGGTGTTTGACTTCTGAATTTACTTATTCAATGTTTTCTTTAGGTAATATTGAGCGAGCAGAAAATCTTTTCGCCTTTTATGTTCGATAAGTTTGGCATAATTCCAAAGTGTAGGTGATTTAAGTGATGGATGCAGTTTTAGAAGAAGTACCTACATATCTTTGGGTATCTTATTCGATTTACAATTTTGCTGTGGGTTCGAATGTAAAAAAATGTAAAGAAAGGAACCATACGAGTATGTGGTGCGCACAAAACTCTCTTCAGCGCTTCCATCTACGCCAGGTGAGGACCAGCTCCCCTACTCAAATGGCCAACTTTCTATTCGTTCACTAACTTAAAAATTAAACTAAGTCACAAACTCTAAAATTACTCGTCGTAGGCTCATCAATTCCATACAATATAATAATATCTGTGACTTACATAAGCTTGCGACATGTAACTTGATCGTCTAATTGTTCATTTTTAAGCTTTAAGTTAGCGAACGCATAGAATTTTGGCCATTTGAGAAGGTGGGCTGAGCAGATCGCGTGGGGCCCTTTGGCATACGAGTTTTGCTCTCCCAAATAGGTACCTACCTAAGTAAACCAGGGGTACAGACAGTTAATCGTGGAACATCTAGGTGAACCAAGGGTACATAAAGTTTACCATGGAACACCTAGGTGAACTACTTTGGTGTTCCACGGGTCAGAAAGGTAAATTACCTGGCTTAGAAAGAGTCTCTTCCAGCAGCTTGCGGCTAGCTTGGCACGCAGCGGCGACCCTTCTCTGCGCTGCCACTGCCCCTGGGGATGGCGGGGGCCCATGAGGCGCGGGGACCCGACCTTCGGCATACGAGTGCCGCTCACCAGCGCCCCCCGTCGCCCCAACGGATACTGTCCGACGATTTTCAGTCCGAGGCACCTGGGAAAGACAAATGAAGAAGTTTAATAAAAAGTATATTTGACTTTAGGTGATGATGACCAAAGCTTGGTATCATATTGACCATCAGCCACTTTTATTGTCCCCACTGCTAGGGTACAGGCCTTCTTTTTGGGTGGATAAGGATTGGTGGGTGTTGACGACTGCAAATGCAGCCGGGACCAACGTCTTAACGTGTCTTCCCGAAGTACGGAGGAACTCGAGATAATAAATTTTTGGTCACCCATCCTTTGACCGATCCTTGCGAAAGTTGCTTAACTTCCGCAATCGCCGGACCAGACGCTAAACGTCAAGCTAATCTCAAATGGGTACCATATTAGTAAGTTTAAAATTTTGATGTTATTTAACTAATTTAGTAAATTATTTCGTCAGTTATTGAATCATTAATAGTTGGTTGAATAAAGTAGATAACATTATTACAGCAATGCTAATATATTCATTTTGCCGCTGATCGAATCGATTGAATACCCAACGGGCCGAGCGAGCAATCAAACGAAACATTAGCCACGAATTAAATGCATTAATTGACTGTCTGTTTATCCTAATGTACCCATTTTCAATGGTTCCTCATGGTAGAGTCAAAGTACAGTCAAACGCAAGACACCGTGACGGGAGCCTAGAACATTGAACTCAAACCGTGGGAGCCCATCATTGTTACTTTTCACAATAACTGTACCAACGCGCACAAATCGTTTCGTGGTAGACCTATTGGTGGTATAAGAACGTGGTTTGATAAAAGCAACGATCTAACAACATTAAATTGAATTTGGAATCTTGAATATAATCTGTTTTGAAAGTCAGTCCGTCACGGTTCGTTAAAAGAGTTTTCATGCAAGAATGTCGCCGTAATAAAATGTCATAAATGTTACGAACGGCACAATATGGCAGTTACATAGAAGAACAAATAGTTTTAATCTATTCTCCGATATCTAAATAATTGTTGCTAAATTTTAAGATTCCATTTCTCTTGATTGTAACGGGAATACAAATTACATTCCGCTCTTAACTGGTCTTTTGACAAAAAGTTTGTAGATAAAAAAGTTCGATTATGGTTTATGGCGAAACTTCGGTGATTAGGGAATAGAACGAGTTCCAGGTGTCGCCTGCTCGATCATTTAGTGGAGCGATGTCGATGCTACATCGGCTGGGGTATAAATCGCCGTAAACACCATCAAAAGTTTAAAATTGGAAGCTGGCGGAAGCATTAGCCGAACCGTTGACAGAAACTCGAAACAAGTAGCGTGGAAAACGCCCTACCATTTCCACTTTGATCGAAATCTGACATCACGTGCGCCATGTTTACTTACATCCACGTTCAAATGTCGAAAATGTGTACGTTCAACCAAGGACTTTTTACAAGATTATCTTAACTTTTAGGGATAAATAAAAGGTATTTTTGAAAACGTTAACTTAAACAAGTACAGGTGTATAAGAGAATAATAATAATAATAATTAGAATTTAAACAGCTTAAGAATTCATTGGAAAAAGAAAAAAAGAATATAAACCACAGAAAGACTAAAAGCACTGAATTTAAATTCGAATTCACGAATGAATTTTTAAAATTAGATATTTAAACCTGTAAAATGTCGCTTGAACGCGTTCCACATTTGGAACAGTGTGCCATCTTTGAAGATAGACAGGAAATGGCTGTTTCGAAATGATGACTTCTGAACTACATCAAAGCTGTGAATAATTCCGTTTCGTTATACAAATTGATTGAGCATTATCAAAGAATAGATAAATAGTAACAGCATTATTATCAATTATGGTATTAACTTATACGAATTATTCCGTTTTTATGTAAATTAACGCAACGGTGGTATTAAGTGCAACTCTGTCAGTCATTTTGAAACGGAATCGAACATTGAAATCGTAACAAAAAACTTGAGTAATTAACCAAATCATTACACGCCCACGCTCAGTAATTAATGTACTTGTACTTATAGATTTTGTGTCTGTATTCAAAGGTATTGTAAGGTTTCTGTCTGACCGCACAAAAGAAATCCTTATTACGTTTGCATTAACACTTTCTAATATTACAACTTGTTTACTTGAACACGCGAAGAAAACCAAATAGGTTTTGTTATTAACATTTTCAATAAGTCACAATATATAATGCGATTTATTTAACAACTAGCAGCCGCCCGCGGTTTCACCCGCGTGGTTTCCGCTCCCGAAAGAATATCGGGATAAAAAGTATCCTATGTTTTAATCTAGGCTGTCTACTATCTGTTTGCCAAATTTCATCTAAATCCGTCCAGTAGTTTTTGCGTGATTGACGAACATACATCCAAACCCACAAACTTTCGCATTTATAATATCAGTAGGATTTACAACAGAAGTGACCAACTTCTGAGCGTACAAAACGGCGTATTTTAATCTGTAAAATTTTCTTTTACCATACATTCTAGAGTGAAGTTACAGCGGATCACTGTCGAGGGGTTTTCAAAGTGACATTTAAAAAATAAAAACAGTAACTATTTGCTTCACTAGATGGTTTTGATACTCTTCGAAGCCTAAAAATAGTAACTATTTGCCTCACTAGATGGTGTTGATACTCTTCGATGCTTAGTATAAAAATCACATTGTCACCTATTTTTCACAACGCCATCTATCGAGCCTACAGTTTTTTGTCATTGTGAAAAGCCCTCATTATCGCATTCACCTAAGTAATTTTCTAAACTTTAGAAAATTATAATATTGCTTTAGTAAAAGATTTAGATGATAGGTATTATAAAAAGATTTAATTTCTTAGTAGGTAATTTAATTACGGCACAAACTTTTTTGTTATTATACTTCGGTAACTTCGTGATTATATAAAAGTACAATATGGTAATGCACTGATAGAATGAAAATCATAATAGCATTCAAATGGTAATGCGTAAAATGTTAATTAATATTACATCTAATAAACAAGAATATTACATAAAAAAATTCTCGATAAATTATACATGTTTTTTTGTAACGAGATATAATAGGACTTAAAAAAGGACACAGGCTACTTAATTACTATTATATCCTAAATTCTTACGGGACGCATTATTCCACGCGTACGAATGCACAAACACACTAGTAAAAAGCTAGTTACCTTTTTTATACAGAAAGGTATTTTAAATGAAACATATAACTAATTATTTGAGTTATGGAACTAGCCAAGTGATATATTTTATGTTCACGAAATAAACTCTCCGGATCAAATGTATCTCATTAAAACGGTAATGTAATTGAACTAATTATTGGTTTGGGAAACTCCGTGGAATAATAAGGTTTCAAATAAACTGAAACCTCAATTTTCATTGTTGAATATTTGGATTATTTTCAGACAAAAAAAATAAATTAATAGGTATGTTTCGTTTCTCTTGTCTATTCTCACGTTCTCATAATTAAAAAACGTTGTTATTTTATTAACAAGGACAAAATGAAGTCCCAACCAAAGTAAAACTTCTCTAATTCCTCATTAACTTGCTCTTAGTAAGTATTTGGTCGTATTATGAACTTAGCTTGTGTACGAAAAAAGATAAGAGTTGGACCAAACAGCCGATGTACTTTGGAAGAAAAATGTTCTTCAAGTTAGGATTAATGATCCAACCGTGATTTGGTAGTTGGTAATTGTGATCTACTGACCGAAAGCAAAAACACATTATAAATCTTTAACGGTTATATACGGTAATATAACGGTAATAACGGGAATAAATTATTTTAAATTAATTTGAAAAAAGTCTAGACGCATTCGTTTTTAAAAAGTAAAATGTCATTTAAAAAAATACCGACCGACGCTATCAAGCGACACATTCTAAATTTAAACGCTCGAATTTCGGCGTACGTGCAACGTTGCAATGGTGACGGCGACCGATGATTGGTTTGTGATGGGAAGTAAATTGCTTCGATGCGGTTCATGTTCACACTAAGCATTGCTTACGCGACTGGCCGCAATGTTGCCATTGAATCCCAAAATGAGGTTCCATTCAATGTGGAAAAACGTTTTAAACCTTCATGGTAGACATTTCACATTTAATAGGTAAGTGGCCAATGGCCAATGCTTTTTTGAGAAAAAAATATTCACATTGCTAACACCCGTATTCAAAAACAATACTCAAACGACCATTGCCTATCCTATGCAAACGCACTGCGTTTAAATACAGGTTCGAAGAAAAATAACTTTGGAAACTAATTGACCGATACTGAAACCGTTAAGTCTTGGCCACGTCTGCGTAACGCCTAGATTAAAGCTTTAAGCTAGGCAGGTGTAGCCGTAGCTTTAGAGTAAACATTTTACTAACCCTAAATGGCAACGCACAACAAGATTACGTCGTAAGCCATTTACGTGAATGTATAATCTGAAAAGCATTTTCATGGCAAAGGAATCAAATGCATAATGCATGTAAAAACAAAACTGTGTAATACTCTTGGACACGTGTAAGCACTAAAGCTAAACAGTATTATCTCTCTCAAACCTGATAAGAGATAAGCTAAGCATAGTAGAACGGCTGTGTACTACAGTGAAGTTACAAATCAAGCCTGAATTCATAACGTTTAGTCAAAAAAAAAAATTACCTGGAAATAAAATTTATAAGAAAAACAATTTCATAATAGACATTACTATAGCACAAACTTTGCCTAGAATTGAGTGTAAGTACAACGGTTCTAAACTAAAGCGTATTCCAGAAGTTTTGGTAAATTACCAAGTCGATATTAATTAATTATAGACTTGGCTTGATCAAAAGCGAGAAACAATTGAACAGTCATTCATCTGTCACCGTCTGTCAACAAATTCAAACGCCTACGAGATTATTAATCTTATTAATTTCAAGAGTATGAAACCTTTTGTTTTTTAGGCTGGCTGTCAAACTAGTATAGCAATTACATTACCTGTAAACTTTTGCTATGGAAATCTGCAAAGCAGTTATGTTGCTTCGTGTTTCCTACTTTGTATTCTGCAATATTCAGGCAAAGGAAGCAATCTAAACGGTTTTACAGGAACATCTCTCAAACGTTAAAACAAACTAGGCGTTCCGTAACAGCGTTTTCTCGTGTTCATTAAAGAGAGGGGTGTCTACGTGTTTCCATTGTTTTGCGTCAGATAGTAACGATATTGCTCCGCCATTTGCCCATTCCTGAGATAAAGGTGCCTTGAATACAGTTTCTAATGGAACCGTTATTTTAGCATCACATTACCACAGAATGACGGTTGCAGATGTGTAGAGGATAAGGAAACCCCAGTTCACTCTCCCTATTGTACCTCAATGTTTTAAAGGATTTCAGGCAATGTTTTTGGAGGAGATGGTAATTTTGCTCCCCTGGCAAACGAAATATACAACACGGCATCATCTTAACAACAAAATGGCTACAAATTTCATCAAACGACTTTTAGATTTTTTCACTTTAAATTCCTTCCAATTCACATTTTTGTTACAGTAGTATTGCAATATTCAAACTTTAAAGATAAAATAATCAAGTGAATATCTTAAACATAGAGCTTTAAAAAAATAAATACAAAATGAGCCAGTAAGCTGTGGAAGCATATAAGTAAGTAATTTAACCCGATGAATTCTTTTTAACAGTAAGTCACATGGTATTTTTTTTAGTGGATTTATAATTAAACACAAATGTCTTTGTCCAATTATTCACTATACTTACCATCAATACTAAGTTTAATGTAAATAAATGATAAAGATAAGCTATTAAACGATAAAGGTACTTAATTTTAGATATAAAACGGAATTTACCCCGGTCTAGGAAGGTATTAAAATTGCGAAAGAGAGCGAAAAGAGAGTTTCCTAGATGAGTTAAATAGTGAATCGTCGAATGTTACAGACAGTAGTATAAAGTTGAATTATATCAGTTCCTAACTTTAGGTGACCCCTAAATATTAAAATTCAACATAAAGAATCGCATCCAAAATTGTTTAATTTTATTAATTAAAGCTTAAATTTCACATTTGTAAAATAAATCAAAATCAAGTTAATACTGCTTTATTCAAGTCAATTTACAGAGCAAAACCAAGCATACTTAACATCAAAATTCTTTTTATTTCACAATTTATAATTAACGTTATGTCATTGATATCGTACTCATGAATTCCAAGTTTGATACGTGGCACCACCGTGGCACTAATTCACTGAAGCTTAACGTATTTGTGGAACAATATGAATAGTGAATTTTTTACAACATTATTTTCGTAAGTTGGCTGGAGTGTCGTGAAAAATACCTACCAGAAGAAGCATGCACGGTACTTACTTAATTGCTCAGACAAGACTCAGAAATCATGTGTCAATTTTAGAGTAAACTCTAAACTTAAAGTTGTGACACTGCATTAATTTTGCAACTATATTCCCGCCAAGTAATTGCGTTTATCGGAGCGGTAAATGACCGTTGCAATCTTTTAATCAGTTCACTTTTTTAATTTAGCCCACCGAGGTTTGTTTGTTTATCGTTATCAACCTGTCTTTGCTTGAATTTTTAAAAATAATAAAAGATTATTCGACCTCTTTTGTGGGATTTATATGGCGTTATCTCAAATGGCTTTTTTTATAGTGTTATCTTTATTGAAAGAATTATTTTGCCAAAATGATAATAGAAGGAAATGCAGTATTTACTTATAAGAAAAATTCACAGATCTCGTGCCTTTCACGACCTTTTGGTACATTGAAAATAAATTTATTGAATTTTGTTTTATTCCTTTGTTTGAATTAGTACTAACAATACTTTGAAATCACAGCAAATCCATGAATAATTTTGGATCTTCTTTTCTGTGATTCGTGTGTATGATATTTATATAGAAATATTTCATTGTTATAAATATTACTATATTTTATTGAAAGTAGGTACTACTATAACCTATAATAATTATTATAAACATTTCTAAAATTTGTTTTGAACATCAAACCTCCATAGCAACTCAGCGACGCGACGCGCATCTAAGGAGCGCGCTTATAGCCCTCGTTGATACGCGTCTTTTGAGGCTTCAACCATTCATGTAGCCTTTTAAAACTTACGACACCAAGGCGACGTCGCACTCTGAGTGAAAATGGGGAAGCGATCGAAAAAACATTTTTAAGGTTTTAACATTTACCTTTAGGTTAAGCTACAAGGCAAACATCGTCTTTGTTTTAGGCTCAAATTGTAGCCGACTAAATTTTTCAGAGGAATTTTTCTCAAAATTTTGATATCAATCTCCGTTACCAAAATATCGAGCGCCAAAATAAAAAAATCGGGAAAAATATATATTTTTCCACTATTTGGGCCATAATTTTTTTTTGTTTTTATTTTCTCGAATAATTATTTTTGCACCTTGCAGCTCTCGTAAATACCTACGCGTCTTTTAAGTATTTTTTGAATATCATATCTTCACAACTATCTGAAGATATAAGGGGAAACTTTTCGTGAAATCGGAGCCTATACTGGAGCGAACGAAACGACATTTTCAATGTCAAAAAACGGTTCATAATATTTTGGATACATGACAGTGGATTTTTTTGTTGCTACTACTTAATTAATTGCTTATTCGTAATAAAACATCTATCAAGTATTTAATGTAAGTTCTTCGCAGACGCACTTATTAGCAATATTCATTGTTTACCAACCGGACTAATGATGGGTTACTAAGAAACTAGCTATTGTTCTCTTCCTCGAGAAGAAATATGTTCCATTCTTAACTCGTTTCAGGCAAGTAAGTACATAAAGTATTATTGAAACACGAGGTTAAATGGCTACTTTTAAAATTGTTTGTTTATTAAGTCGCCGAGGTACTTAAAATTCAATCTTCTACGCATATTTTTTCTGTTTCGGGTGCTTTATATGGTGTTAATTTTACAATGTTGATATGTAAGAGCATTACAGTTTTTACGTTTTATATAAAAATTATGTTGACGGTTTTTTTGCAGACAAGATTTGCTGAGAGAGAAGATAACATAGAATCCATTATAGGACCAATATTGGTCTACAAAGATACCTATTATCTTTGTAGAGCATGAGTATAAATAAAAATTATGCACATTTATGACTGCCATCTTCTCATGTTAAAGATTTAAAAAGTATTTAATTAACCGACTTCAAAAAAAGGAGGAGGTTCTCAAGTCGACGGTATTTTTTTTATGTATGTTTTAACATAACTTTGTAAATCTCAAACCGATTTTAAAAATTATTTTTTTGTTTGAAAGCATATAGTTACAGATTGGTTCCATTGTCATAAGATCACGATCTGATGATGGGATCCTGGAGAAATCAAGGGAACTCTTCAAATATTATAGGCACACCTATAGCGATTTTGGTATTTTCTTAAGTAACTCGTGCATCTGCTTTCGAAAAGTACCATTTTGGTGAAGTGGAACTGATGATGAAGACCATAGATGATCACCGGAACTATTCAATAGGTACTAAACTAAGTATCTCACTGGTGCGATACGATTACTTTAATACGGTTGCTAGGCTATTTATGTTGTTCGTCATAATGCATATGGTGAAGTGGAGCTGATAGTGAAGTACCAGGAGAACTCCTCAAGAACTAACGCCCCTGCGTCGGGAAAACCAGTATTTTGTAAAAGGTGATGAGCTATTGACATAAGACTATTGTAACTTAGATAATATCGTCGCTAAATAAGCTTTAAAATTTAATACCGCTAAAAAACCTACACTACCTAATACAGAAGGTACTTACACTAAAAATAAAAAAATAAAAAAATTGTTTAAAAAACAAAAAAACCGACTTCAAAAAACCTGCCTCTAAAAAAAGTAAGAAATAATATACAAATCATTAGATACGCATTATCATTGTTATAATAAAACACGTCAATTGAAGTCGGGTGGGGCTTTTAGAATAAAAAAGGAAGATGTACTCCAGCCCCACCCGACTTTAATAGACGTGTTTTATTATAACAATGATAATGCGTATCTAATGATTTGTATATTATTTCTTACTTTTTTTAGAGGCAGGTTTTTTGAAGTCGGTTTTTTTGTTTTTTAAACAATTTTTACTTTATAAAATAATAGCAAACGTTTTTATTTTCGAAAACCTTACAAAACTAAGGTCATCCGAAGAACACTGATGCAGAGTTTTGCGCAAGGTCAAAATGTATTTTGTGGGAACGATTACTATAGAAATATTGTTCTTACCATTCCCATGACATCGGTTTGACAACACAAAAGGTTGACGCAAGTGAATACTTCGAATGAGCTTATTATTCCGTCATTATTAGACCTTACACACAGTCGTCGTTAGCACGATAGCGAATAATCGAAAAAGGTGCGTCTATTATAATATTTATAGGTACAGTCGATTGGCACTTTTGACAGGATGTTGACTTTTATAACAAAGGTTGATGAACTGTCAAAGGTGCGTACATATTTTTGAATTCAACTGTGCCTACAAATACATTGTCAATGTCATGACCTTTTATGATAATCAAATATAACCAATAGCAAATGAAGAATAGCCGTTTTTCGTTTGGCATTGGTTTATTAAAACACTTTTTACAAAAAGTTAACAGCTATAAAATAAATTGTCGTTTTATGACTAATAATTTCTGTAGCTGATTCGAATAATAATAAAGGTAAAGTTAACATCAGAGTAACAATGTCTTTGCACTATTCTCTTCTTCGTGCTATTGTTTTAAATTACCTTAAAAGTGTGCTTCTTTCAACATAAATTAAATCTTACTTTTCGCTGAAATTTTTTTCAGTCTATTTTGTAATGCGCAAATTAACATTACATTTACTTAATCTTATCATACCTACACTTAGAAGCCACACAATTCAAAATGATAAGAATTTATCTGAATACAATTTTAAATTTTCATAATATGTTTTATAATAGCATCCGTTCGTAGCATCTGCCAAAGGGCGTCACGTAATGAACCACTTCCTATTTCATTCGTATCTGCTCTACGTGAATCTGGCTTTATTCAAAAGTTCACAATCAGGAGCATTTCCCTTACAAAGCGGCTGAGCCTGGATTGCATCATTGTGCTGAACAAAAATGCTGCAGGTCTAATTTCACATGCACCCTGCTCGTGAATGCATTACGGGATCAAAAAATTTGCAAACGAGTCAAAAAGATCTCTACTATTTAAAAGTAAACCAATAAATTCCGAGGAAAGTGGTAACAGATAAACATTACTTATCTGGTTGCTGCAGCGACCCCTGGTGGTCTACCTACCACCATGAGACATGTCTAAGAACTTGCTCTGAAATGGAACCTTTTGAATGCAAAAAACCACATCGAAATCGGCCCAGTAGCACTTTGTTTATCCAAAACTTTTCAATAAACAAATGCCAAGCACGATAATTTGTTTTATCTACACCCATTCTTTAAATCCTCTATATAGGGTTCTGAAATGGTTAGCTTACTGCCAACATTACAATATCCGAGCGAGAGGATGTCGCGCTCCTCCCTGCAGTCACTCCCGACGAGTTACATAATGAAATTCAGTACAACATTATAACACTCGTATGGATGATATAATGACGAGGAGGAGGAGGAGCTGGAGGGAAGTCAAAGTCAAAACCCTTTATAGAGGATACATATCATGTGTGTAGATAAAGTTTTGTATGCAACTGTACATAATTAGGTATTAAAAGACTTATCTGATACTATTACCATACCCCTCATTATAGTACAGTTGCATAATATAACTATTAAAATTTAGTTTAAAAATACAAGGATGTTCTTGATTGACATGGGCCATGAAGGTTTTAGAAATATTAGGTATAGTAGTTTTAAATAGGATTTTCAAATGCAGGCGAAATTGTCAATGCAGTTCCTGAATGAAAACTTACGGAGTAGTTCGGGAAATTAGTTTGTTCTCTTGGACAGCACCGTTTTAGAATTGAAAGTTAGTGGGAATAGACATTGTTAAATGGAATTAACGGATTGAATATCCAAGTTAATCAACTAATTGTATATTTCGTACTAGGTTGGTCGCATGCTACCAATAAGTAAGTAAATGATGTCATCATACCAAATTCCAAGGACATTGGTACAGACTATGACGTTATCAATTTTACCTTTGGTTTTACTTTAAAGAGATGACTTAAATTGGCAACATAAATCTTTCTAATTGCTATTGTTTTTTTGAATTTGTTAATTAAGACTTTATCAAAAAAAATAATTTACATAACATTAATAGTACCTGCATTTTTATGTTAATATCTGAATCAAAATAATTTTGCTTAAGTTACCATAAACAATACTCAAATCAAAAGTGAAAGTGCAGTAAGAATCTATGTTATAAACATTCCATTCGCATAAAACAAGACATAATAAAACCTTGTTTCTAGTAACAGATGGTAACAGGTTGTCCACGACAGATACAGTTATATGGCACGCATTGTACAAGTGACCTAATATGGTAAGTAAAGCTTTTTTTAACTTAAGCTACTTTAAGACCTTTTCTTTAAAGTTCATTTTACGGTAAAAAACCATTTACATAATTTTTGAAACAAAGATCCAATTCCTAAGTAGCTCACGTATATGCCTTGAGCAATCCCTAGATATAGCAAAATATGTGAAAGTACTTGTCAACGGTAATATGCTTTGGGCTTCAGGGTATATGTGATAAGTACGCGTGACGAATGAACAACTATACCTATATCACATATTACATTGCGGTAAATTTTGACTGGTTAGTATAACCTCATGGTTATACGCATTGTAAACAATTACATTCTATTGCGACACAGATTTGTCAGTTTTGTACGCCCCCGTAACTAAGGTAATAAAAATGTCTTCCTAATCAAAAAATAAAAAAAAAATGGAGTTCCGATGAACGGACGCATTAAAAACTTTTTTCATAAAGACAAAGAAAAACGAATACGTCTTTATTCTGTACAGCGTATTGCCAGATTTTTTTAAAGACAGCTTTACCATTATTTTTTAGAACTTTAAACTGAAACGTTAGCTACAGTCGCGTCTGCACACTTTTTCACGCTCTTACTTCTTTGGAAATCTTCAAAAAGGGGTTAGTTCTTTCTTCATGAAAAGAAAGAGCTGCTTTCTGAAAGATCACATCTAATGAAAAATAATATAAAAACGATGCGTTGCTAAAAATGTTAAGCATATCATAAAATAATAACTGAAGTTTCACTACAATTAGTAGGTAATTACGTATGGGTGAGGCGGTGAAAGCAAGACATTATGGGCATTCAATGGTAATAGGTATCTCTATGCTAAGGTTAATGGTATTATGAAACAATGGACAAAACAAGGTCAGCTTTTAGTACCGAACGCATAGTGTACTATTATCTACCTCTATGAAAATCATTTCCGGTTGGTCTTGTAGGTTTAGGGCGCGGTAATATTAATAGTAATATAAAATATTACTCTATAAAGTAATTGCTAAAATTCGGATATTACTATCAACTTTCGAAATTCTATAGCAAACAAAAAAATGGCGCTTGGCATATTTGCATTTCGAAATTCCAACTTTTTAGAAACCTTTTTATAAAACTAACTTTTCATCCAACTATTTGTCCAATAAAAATGACCGCTATTCGAATAATGGAATAGTTAAATATTTGAAAAACTATCGAATCAATATCGCGATACTTTTCGATTCCAGCGAGGCGTCAAATAAAGTAGTTCGGAAAAAAGTGTTACCAGCCGAAACTAAATTCAATCAATACCACTAAAATAAAATTGTAAACGGAAAACGATTGGACGGCAAAACGCGCTCAAAATCCGTGGTCTGAAACCAATCTAACGCCTATAGTATTTCGCTAAATAACTAATTGATTGCACAAAAATCCGGCTATTCACTAAACGAAAAGGAAAAAGTAAAACAAAGAATGACAATTTAAAACTTTTTGTTCATTTGCATGCGGACTCGGGACCGTTTCATTGAAATATTTATTAAAACTTTATACAGAATTTCCAGATCTGAATAGCGATTTTTCCTTATAAATATAAAAAAAAATACATGAACAATGATATAATAGAAAGTGACAACAACAAGCATAACGACAATCGACACATAATAAAAAATTAAAGAATATACTTTAATCGACCATAGAAATCGTACTTAGCAACCGTAACGCGACGATCGCGTGAGAAGCATAAATTTTCACATAGTGTGAAAATTTCCACCATTCGGCTCTCCTCATTTACATTTCCAACTTATGTAAATTTATTTGTCCAGCTCCGTTTATTAGATAAACCGATTAAAAGTAGGTAACTATTTATGCTCCATTTTTCAGTCAAGTTGCATTTACAAAAGTTCCAATCGAGTTTTACATAAATTTTGTTCTTTTACGCTTCTGGATTTAATATCTATAGTTGCATGCACTTAAATGAGACCCATGAGCAAAAAATGCATGTCAACGAGATGAAAATGTTAAGGTGGGCAGGAGGTGTGACTCGACTAGATAAAGTGCGCAATGAATATATAAGGGGCAGCTTTAAAGTCGCACCAATCGCCGAAAAACTGACCGAAAAGCGTCTCCGATGGTACGGACATGTCATAAGAAGGAGTGAAGACCATGTAGTTCGGATCGCACTTAAATTGCCAGAACATAAGAGAGGCAGAGGACGCCCGCCACTGACCTGGTGGTCCAAGATAGAGAGAGACCTCAAGGAAGCCCAATTGCCAGAGATGACAACCCAGGATAGATTATCCTGGCGAAGAAGTGTGAGGAGACCCGACCCCAAATAAAGGGAACAGGGACGGACAAAGAAGAAGTTGCATGCACTTAAATAATGCATAGCTCCAGGCGGGTTGGTATTGGAATAGTATTGCGAACCGATCTAGGTCGTAGGATTGAACTTCTTGGATCGACAATGGATTCAATCAAATGGCACATTCATTATGCGGGCACAATATTTGATTGAGCTCCGCGTTCGAGTTTATTGGTAACAGAACAGTATGTGTATACTTTTCTGTTACCAATAAACCCGATCGCATAATGCACGCGCATAATACCTACTGAACAATGTGAATAGGATTATTTATCTGGGACATATGAAGCTTTACCAGACGAGTGACTGCAGATAAATGATATCCAAGGCGAAATAACAATGACATGATGAATGCTTATTGTAATTTATTTATTGCATTTAATTTAACTTAACTTCATTTCCTAAGTAAATTCCTAATAAGTAACGTAAGTTTGACAGTTCTCATTTCAAACCGAGCAATATAAAGGAAAAAAATATTATGGATTTAGCGGTCGCCCGCGGTTTCACCCGCGTGGTTCCCGTTCCCGTGGGAATATCGGGAGATAAAGTATTCTATGTTTTAATCTAGGCTATCTACTATCTGTGTGCCAAAGTTTAACCAGTAGTTTTTGCGTGATTGAGGAACAAACATTCCATAATTCCAAACCCACAAAACATTTATAATATTAAGTAGGATTCTAATTTTATGTTTCTGAAATTGTAACCGATGATTTTTAGCTACCGTTCCATTTCCATTTGTTATCGATCGATAGTACCTAACCTTCGTTACAAATTCAACGCTTTTTCAAATTACTATAACAAAGTAATAGTTTCCGCGTTAAAAATAAATAAAAGTTACCATAACTAATGCTGAGTTGCCGTGGCGCAGTGAACTCGCGACCCAGATCTGATCACAGAAATCTAAACATAATTCACTTTTATACCTTCGACTTATTTATATTGCGATATCAGAATATGCGTAAAAAGTTGATGGTATGGGCCATAAAACTGAATCGCTTCGAAAAATGTTATGGCGTATACTTACGAGCCTATATCTTGAGGAAATTACTTCCGTGCTAAGTTTATCGAAATTTATGCTAACAACAATTATTCGTCATTGCAAACTAACTTATATAAGAATAAAAACGAGGAATTGTTTGTTAAGTGATAGTTTGTTAATTTTGTGAAAGAGTTTTCAGAAAAAAAAACTTTCTTTTTGTTGCCAAAGTGTATAAGATATTCAATTCTTGTAATAGAAATCAAATCCGCGTAGCAATTTCCTTGACTAAAAAGGAACACAAAATTCGTATTTCAAAATTTGAAAATTCTTTTTTTTTAAACATCAACTTCCAAGACGTTTGAAAGGAAATCCAAAGAGTATCGTCCATTTGAGAGGATCCTCTTTAAAGTCTCAAAGCATCTGACAGCTGAAGTTGGCCAATATTGACGGCTGGTTGGCACAAAAGTAACGGTACGGTACCCCTGGCGAATAAACCTTTTCGATAGATCTTTTATGAATATGTCAAATGGTTTCCAAACCATTTCAAAATAAGCTTTGGGGTAAGTACGGGTTTGCTTTTGTATTCTATAGTTTGATGGCAAATCTGTGTGATGCTCTATCGGCCTTTATTTTCATTATATGTAAAGAAAATAGCGGTATATAATTATTTACGATGTTTTCTTTGTTTGAAAGCTAAAACGAGTTGTTGCAAAGCTAATTTTAGTTTCTATATTGCAAAGCAAGATAAATTTTCGTAAAAATAACGCTAGCTGATGAGTTTGATTTTTTTAATACTTGTGCGGGAAGGAACAGGAGCCCAATCGCGGTAATTCTGAACGATAAAACCAAAAACGTTACGTTGTCATTTAGGTTATATTTAACTAAAAACCTTTGGTTTAGCTTCATCAATTTCACTTAAATTGGCCCACATTGTAATCCTACACGCGTAGCATGACCACTCTCGAGAAAAGACTCGACTCACAGAACAATGGCTTGTCTACACCCAAATGTCACTTTTGTCGGGTTGAGATCGAGATACTCATGCTCGCACTTTTACACTAGTAGACTCGCATTGTTCTTTGTCGTGGCCTTATGTCAAAAGTAGACAAACGACCACTTTTCTCTTCAATTGACATTAATTTGACAGTTGAGTCGGAGAAACTTGTCTACTACCCTTTGGGTAGTCGAGAAGGTCGAGAAAGAGTTTTTTACGTATTTTATTTTATATAAATCTAAATTTCGCAATAAAAACAAATAAAATTTATAAAAAATAAAAAAAAAAATTATTAAGTGTAGTAACTAAGTATTTAAAAAAAAATATTTTTTTGTAACATATTAATAAAAAAAAATAACAATAAATAATTCTAAATAATTTATTGCTTAATATAATAATATTGTTTCCTAATATTACCACCCTTTTTACCCAAATATAGATTTTTTAACTTTAATTTTTAAAAACGTAAATTAACATTTTATTTTCATACGTTTATTTCTTCAATATTTTGTAATTTTCTCGTCAGTTTCCACAGACTACTAAATTAACAAGTGTGTTAAAAATTCTCTTAATAAAAGAAAGGCAAGCGAATCTATATCCATACAGCTAAATTTTACTTAGTTTTAAGTTATGCGTCGTGAAATGTATAGAAAGGAACAGCACTTTATGAGAAACGATGGCAATTATGGTCATTACTTACTATTGGCAACATTATTTCTTCTCGAGCTCGAGAGAGCTTTGTCTACGGAAGTGAACGCTCTCTTGAGTGTCTCTTTATCTTAGAACTTATTTTAAAATAAGAATCATGTTTAAACTAAATTATTTCGGATCATTTTAGATAATTTTGACGTTAATTGATGTTGAAATAAAAATATTACCTTTTAAAATTCATATTTGTAATAAAAAGACATTAAAAGATTGTAAAAATCTGAGAGCGAGTCCCACCTGTCTGTCAAACTGTGCTCGCATATCAAGAGGTCACGACAAGCAAGTCTTCGTAGACAAGAGTCCCGTTTGCTCATGCTACGCGTGCTAGACTCCTTAGGCAGAGTATTCAACAATTTTAACAAAACTAATGCGAGTATTTTTGTTAACGTAAACGGAACTGAAACGGTAACGATTTAGCTTTGGTATTATCGTTGAAAATTAGCGCGATTAGGCCCCAGACCACCACGTAAATGTGGAACGTCCCACATTTTTTTTCAAATGTAATAAATGATAATATTTCAGAAAAATATTTTACACTGGTTAAAAATATACATAAAATAAAAATTATTAATATTACTTTTACTTTACCTACGGTGTAATACAGTGTCCTTACCAAGCGGCATTTCCACCTAGCTGGATTTAATGGACTTACAAGAATTTTTCATTAAAAACTTTGCCCTAAATTAATTACATTATGCGTGTTATACACTGACCTTATCTCAACATAAATGCCAACGGTACGCACATAATTACTTTGGACGTACATGAGAGCCTTCATAATAAGTGCATTATCATCAGGTATTTCAGACCATAAATCACGCTTGAAAAAGGAGTTAAGATATTTTTGTGACTATTGAATTGTGAATACAGACTCACTAGATCATGCAAATCCATAGGGATTTACAGATTAGTAAGTATCACTAGTATTTGTTGTATGATCTGTGTTAAGTACTTATACACAACAATACATATCGGGTGTCCATTCTGTTTTTACACTTTTCATAATTTTTATTGTTAAGGTGGTACCCTGAGCGAAAGTGGCGCCGCGGTGAATTATATTTAATATTATAATTCTAACACACAATTTTAAAAATGTTTATCGTGGAGATTTTTAGGGCCCACAGTCTAGTATTTTTAGACGGTATCGTTACATTCCCTCGTTATCTCTGGGCCCTAAAATCTCCACGATAAACATTATTAAAATCTTTTACTATTAATAACTTATTAAATAAAAACCTCTGAGGGCACCACTTTCGGTCATACAACCGCCTTAAGGTTATAAGGTAGTCGCCGCCGGTTTGTATTTGTGTATAATTAGCATAGATACATTTTATAATACGCTTTAAAAATGTAACAGAAATTTTAACCAGAAAACCTCAGTCTCAGCTAGCAAACTGAATGTCATCAAACTTAATAATTCAGCGGCATTCAGTTTAGAAAGCGCTCAGTCTAGGCTGACGATTCAGGTAGGCGGAAGTTATTACAGAGTTCAACGACCCCGCCTAGACTCCCGCCCATGGATTGAGTATACATTTAAACTTGCCCTAACAATGTCTATGGTGTAAATATGTCACTTTTCACCTTTAGCGGAATAAATAAAGCCTTTTTTCAAGTTCTTGGTTTACAATTTTCACCTTTTGCGAATTAAATGCAATCTGTTTGCAAGTTTCTAGGTTTTACTCTAGCTAGGTGGTTTTTAGTTTATTCTAGTCCTATTTATATTTATCTAAAACCAATTATTAATGTAAAAAATCCTACTTCTTTGTGTTATTATATCAATCCATGCCACTTTATAAAGAAGATTCAATGTATTTTTTTTTATCAAGACAGTGGTTTACTAATGTTTTCCCTAATTTTAAATGCAATAATTTCATTTGCCATAACTGCATATGCCATAAACATAATGTTTTATTTGCCATAACTAACAAATTACATAAATTTATTTTCACTAATTTGATTGGTCATAAACAATCAAATGACATAAATTGTTCTTATTACATAATTTTATTTGCCATAATCTTCATTTAAAATAATGTTATTATCCATAACAATGATTTTCCATAATACTTACTTATTACAATATTTGGCAAAACGAACCTTGTTTTCTTTTATTTCAGCAAAGAAATAATGAAAGAAGCCAGCATAATTCATATTTATCAAAGGATTAACAAGATTTTGACTAATCAAGATAATTTCTTTATTATACTAATAGAGAATTTTTGAGAGCTTTGGCATTGAATCTCAATTTAAAACGACAAAATTGTGGAACTAAAATAAAATTTTTTACTCAAATTTGATTTGTCCATCAGCCATATTTAATGTCCGCACTGCTGGGGCACAGGCTTTCCTTATGGGTGGATATATTTATTTATAAAATTATAATTAGCTTTATGATTATACGATTTAGGTTTTTTTTTAAAATATTAAATTTTTAAATATAATGAGTAGGTTAGCATGCAATTGCAATTGTATGCAGTGCAAACAGGCATTCAGCATGCAAGCAAGCGTGCAGCATGCAAGCAAGCGTGCAGCATGCAAGCAGGCATGCAGCAGGCATGCAGGCATGCAGCAGGCACGCAGCATGCAAGCAGGCATGCAGCAGTCATGCAGCATGCAAGCCAGGCATGCAGCATGCAAGCAGGCATGCAAGCCAGGCATGCAGCATGCATGCAGGCATGCAGCATGCAAGCAGGCATTCAGCATGCAACATGCATGCAAGCATTATGGAGCTCCGCTGCAAGTGGTCAAAACACTAACCTAGCCTAACCTACCAGTAGTGGTGGTCGCATTAAAAGTTTTTATTTATAATCCCTAGGTACGTTTAGGTAAAGAGATACGTTATAAGTTATGTATATTATGTCAATTATTGATTATGTCAAATAATATTTATAGGAACTATTCATTATGACACTTGTTATTATGGCACCTTATTTTATGGCAAATGAAAAGTATGGCTAATGGATTGTTATGTCATACGTTGTTAGTATAAAAGCCATTATTACAAATGAATATTATGACCGAGGATCATTATGGCAAATGAAATTATGATAAACGAAAGAATACCCAAGACAGTGCAATATGAATAACGAAGAAAACTACTGACAGAATATTAATCATTTACTTACGTACACCACAACCTAGCCGTTCCTCTAATTTCAGTAAAGTAATAACTTAAAATAATTGCACACTAAGATAACTACTGAAGACGCGTGTACCCAATAATAGCTTAAATGGAACACACCACGGCATATCATTACTTCCCGCCTCGATTACTAGGATTTAGTACGCCTAGGAGTTGTAGTAGCAATATAAATTTCAGCCCAAGTCGAGTTCAGCCAACACAAGTCAACCACACGAGTTGCTACGTGAGTGCTTGAGAAACAGGGGTGGCAAACCTTTGATAGTTCCTTTAGTTCCTTTTTATATTAAAAATGCGGAAGTCCGTTTGTTTGTTTGATTGTTACGCCTTCACGTCTTAACTACTGAAGCGATCATCATGAAATTTTAATACACGTTGCCAGGAGTCCAGAGATGGACATAGGGTACCTCTCATCCCGAAAAAAAGGATTGTTCCCGAGGGATAGCCACGCAGATGAAGTCGTGGGTGGCTGCTAGTAGTTCATATTTAAAAAATGGCATAGTTTCTTCATATTAACGAATGTTAACAGCCTAGATTTAATAAATTATTTTGAGAATGAACTTGATAATAAGTAAAACAAATATTTATTAAGAGGTATAATCGTCAATGACAATTTTGCGTTTTATTTCTTTCATAATATTTAGTATTTAGAGGAATAAACTTTTTAATTAAATTTAGTATCTCGCAAACTAGACAGTTCAATAGACTTTCGATAGCAAGGAAATGTAGATACACTACAAACAACAAATATCTGTAAGTAGTTGTATCATTTTTCGACTCAGTAAATAAAATTTGTCTTGTTGTTTAACTTTACTTAAACTTTTGTTACAGTATAACTGAGTATTTTTCACGCAATTATAGCACAAGCAACCCTAATTTCAAAAACCGCTCGACAAGGCTTGAGCCTTCTCGTGACGTACTAATTGACGACGTTATCAAGCACTCGCAAGTTTCGGGCAGCGCCCAACTAGCTTTCAAATTCCAATTTTAAACTGCCAACTAGAGAAGTTACCGCGAAGTTTTATAATAACACTACTTACTTATACCACAATACCGGTCTACCGGTATCGTGAATATTGGATTTTTCGAGCTGGCACGCTACCGGAAACATTCAGGGCGTTCTCAGAAATAAAGTGGGCATAAAGCAAGATATAAATAGAAGAAAAAATGTTTAGCTACTTCTTACAAGTTAATTAAACACTAAACTTGTTACTTTTATTTAATTTTAAAACGCACAGAGATATTATGTTTTAAAAAATCAAGTTGCGAGTAACATCAAGTTTTCGAGGAATGATCAGGTGAGTTATTTCTCCATTAAGTTGGAGTATGCAAAATGGATTGACGTAGAAAGTTCTAATTTTCATGTATTAAGCAAATGGCTCCAAATGAAGGGGCAATTACAACGCCGTGAGTTCACATGACAATTTGGGTCGAGCTCGAGTCATTAGACTGTAGGTGCTGATCGCGTTTGCAGAGGCTTCATTTAAAGTTTGTAAATGGTAATGGGTCATTAGCAAGGCCTCCTTTGCTTTTTTGGATATCAAATCGTGTAAAAAAACCGGCCAAGTGCGAGTCGGACTCGCACACGAAGGGTTCCGTGTCAAAAAACGGCAAAAAAAAACACGTTTGTTGTATAGGAGCCCCACTTAAATATTTATTTTATTCCGTTTTTGTATTTGTTGTTACAGCGGCAAAAGAAATACATCATCTGTGAAAATTTCAACTGTCTAGCTATCACGGTTCATGAGATACATCCTGGTGAAAGACAGACAGACAGACGGACAGCAGAGTCTTAGTAATAGGGTCCCCTTTTTACCCTCTGGGTACGGAACCCTAAAAAGCAAAACAAGTGATGTTACTTACAACGAAAAAGTGATTTTAACGAATCTCTTCGACGAGCTACCCAGCTTAGCAGCCAGAACATTCTCGCATTGCGAAGGGTTGTAGTGTGTTGAACTGCCATCTGAGTTGTTAGATACAACTTTCTAATAAAGTTGGGCAAATGACTATTATTTTATGACAATAAAATATATTGTAATCGAAAAATGATACCAACATTTTTTTTTTATATTTTTATTTTTAAGGTCAAATTAACCCTGATAAATCCGAAACGGCTTATTACAAACCCTACGGCGATAACCTACTTATTTCACTTCTGACCTGTGACATTAAAATAACTTTAGAAGGGAAATTTATTGAGGCTAGTAGTACACTATTTGCTGGCGGTCAACCGGGAAATCTAATATAATGGCTTGCCATTTAAGCAACGACCACCTTGATATTTGGCTTGACGAAACTCTTGAAATAGGAATATCTGGAACACGAAGGGAACATTTTTCCCGTATAATCATTTCGTTTCATCGCGTGTTATTATTAATTTTGTCACAAAAATGGGAAGGAAATTGGGGCAATTTTCATAAGCCAATAACTGTTATGTCAATAATTGTGTTATCAATAATCAATAAAAACAGCAACACGTAATGGCACCAACAACAAACATAGTTTATCAAATACATTTCATCTATTTCGTCATAGCGCTCGGCTTTAATTCAAAAGCGATCGTGCGCGAAACTGACACTTATTATGTCAACCAAAGCCATGATGTAAAGAACCTAATTTCATAAACCACTTACTATAGTGAAAATCGATCATAAAATATTTGATGCACATTTGACACGAGTCATTAGACGTCATTCGTTTTTGTTTTCCAAAAAATAGGGGTTAAGCAAGTTTTTTTTAAATTAATTTCACTAAATACGGTGAAAGGCTGAAAATGGGATCTGGGGGGTTACTTTCGAACACGAACGAGGTTCTGAATCGACTTGGTATCGAGTAAATGTCGAAACAGTACAATGGCCATGGCCTTAGAGCATACAGAATGACAACCGTTTTCAATGTAATAAAATAACAGATTTTTGACGTTTATTCGATACCAATTTGATCTCAGAACATCGTTCGTGTTTCGATAGTAACCTCCCCAGGTTTCAAATGAAAAATGCAACGCGGCACCGTCCCTGAATGAGTACTACGCAGCAAAGCGAAAGAAAAAAATTACCGCGCCCGCTGGAAAAGCGGTTACGTTTGCCAAACAAGAATCGCTTTTTTCATGGAACGGTGTGTATTGCATGTTTTGAATCTCTTTAATGTAATGTAATCAGTAAGAAAAAAGAAAGTAGGCAAATTCTTGTTGTACGCGTACTGAAACATCTCTATCACAATACGCTAAACCGTGATAGCTAAACAGTTGAAATTCACAAATGATGTATTTCTGTTGCCGAATACAAAAAAAAATATTTAAATGGGACTCCCATACAACAAACGTGATATATTTGCCGTTTTTGCTACGGAACGGAACACGTTGTGCGCGAGTCCAACTCGCACTTGGCCGGTTTGAAAAGATAAATTAAAGTTAACCTTTTGCCCACATTTTTTATTGTTGCTGTTTGATTCTTTTGTAATAATCTTTTTTCATAAGATCGATCAGTCGATTGCTTTTCTTACGTATTCTTTGATAATAGTGTAACTACAATATTTGTTTATTAGATTGATTAACATCTTTTACTTACAGTGAAAAAAATAAATCCTATTAATTTTAAACTCAAATGCCCTTACTTTCTCATTGCCTTAACCAGAATGGTAAGTAGATACCCAAAATGGACGAAGAACTCTTTGAAATCAACGGGAGTTTTATGCTAATTTAGATCGCTTAAAATGTTTCCCATCCCTTACCGCTTTCGGACTGTCCCAAAATACCTGAAACAAAATAAAACACTCATTAGATTACATTGTGCTTTTATTAGTACCTAGTTTTAAGTTAAAAACAGTTGTTATAAATATTATTTGTGTCGATAGCGAATACTAAAGATTTGAAGATTCTTTAACAATAAAAAAAACTCTGCACTATAATGTATAAACTTATTCATACTAAAATTTTCTGTAAATGGCCCCATAAGTACTAATCGTTTGTACACTCAGACAATTTCACACAGCGCCATCTACGAGTATGCTCAAACTAAGCAAAGCCTATAATATAGGTGCTAGACAACTGATAACTACTTATATACGTTTTAAATATGCATATTTTACATAATAACACTCATTTCCATCACAGAAATTAAAATTCATCATTTTAATTTCTGATCGGCCGGGAATCGTACCCGGGACCCCTTGCGTGTTAAACCGGCATTTTGACTACTGGACCATTCAGGTCATCAAAGATTTATTTGTTTATGACGTTTTCATATTTCTGTTTGACTTTTTATCTAATAAAATACACTTCCATAAATCTTTACAGAAACAGAAATGCAAATGAATTCAGCCAAACTGTTTGAAATCGCGTCTATCCCAGCTTAGCCTAGGAATTTAGGCATTTGCGCAGAGCTGATAAACTTGACTGCAAACTTTGAGCATACAAAACAATACGCAGTACTAAATGCATTTTGCAACATTTTGTGTTTTGTCTAGACCTAGTGTGTGCCAACGACGACGGTTAAAGAAAAACAAACAAATAAACATCGTTTTCAAAACAGATTAAGTTAGCATAAAAGTAGGAAAAATACAAGAGCTCTACTTTATAAGAAAGAAAGTTCCAATTTGTCATTCAAGTAAATACATAGATGCGATCGGAACTCTTTTATCGTACTGAATTTATGCGGAGACATGAATAAATCGAAGATATAAAGGTGCACAGGGTAACTTATCTGAAGAGATATTGGTTGTATAAAACATTTGAAAAGATACGGTGATGGGTAAAGGTAAGATCCAAGAAATTTAATTTCCTTTACATAATATTTCTTTACACTTACAAGGAATCGATCAAACGATGGAAGATTGATATTAAGCTAAATACACAACCTTAGAGTTTATCCGTTAGGATGTCTACATCATAACAGAATATTTACTCTTTTACTCAATATTAAACTAAGTAACTCTAATAAAAACAACCCTCTCTTGGGAAAAAGTCTTAAAAAGAAAGTATTGCAATAACCAATTATGAATGCTAATAAAAAACAATGTTACAGAGCTGGTATTTCAGCATAACTCGCCCCACAAGAAAATTAAAAAAAAGGATTTCAGCCAGTACTAAAAACTATTCGCATTGCATTTTTGCCATTGACTGACTTATCAAATAAAAAAACCGGACACAACATGTAAGACTGTCTCACGTAATAAGTTTTTCTCACTTATGCTCTGAAATCTTATCATTCCGTTTGAAAAAGGAATGCGGGGCGTTCCACATTTCCGAGGGGGTCTGGTTCATCACATTCTAAATTTAAAATTCAGACCAGGAATGAATTTCAATACTTACTTCCCGCACCAGAAACCAGTGCGGGAAGTAGGTACAGTGCGAAGATGATCTGGGTGGTCTGCGGCAACTTCTTTTTTTTGTTTTAGCTGTTCACAAAAACAAAAAAAGCAAAGGTACATTTGCACCATACAGCCATAACTTTAGTTCCTTTTTTCTGGCACGCAAGCCAACGACAAGATAGTTAATATTATAAAGGTAAAATTATTTAATAGGTACTATAATAACGATACAATAAAAAAAATGGTGCGCACAGAGTATATTACTATAAGAATAAATAAATATTACATTGTATTGTACCAGATTTATCAGAGACAAAAATCCTCTAAGTAATCTTGAATTATGTACAGCGCCATCTACCGCCGAGAAGCGAAATGAGATGGGTTTTTGCTTCTCGGCGGTAGATGGCGCTGCACGTAATTCAAGATTACTCAGAGGATTTGTCTATGATAAATCTCATTTTGCTTTTCGGCGCTTCGAGCGATTAAACTGCTGGAATGCACCCAAAAAAAAAAACTGGCGGGAATAATTTTCAGCGGTATATTTGATATCAATACAGTTTATATTGTGTAATAAATAACAAAATGAGTTCTGACAGTGAAATAGATACGGCAATTGAATGTACGCCACCAAGTTTGAGAGCAGAAGCAAAATTAATAATAGAAAACTTACTGCCATCAAAATCAAAAGAAAGATATATCAAATGCTATAACCAGTTCATGGTTTGGAAAACTGGAAAAAGTTTTTTTAATTTTTTATTTCCTCGCATTTCTTGAGAAAAGCACTATACAAGCCTTGTTCTGGAAGCTACTTGCATTGCCTCGAATGATTAAAGCCCTCGCCTGCGGCTCGGGCTTCAAACCATCCTCGACAATGCAATCGCTAGCTTCCCGTTCACGGCTGTAATGTACTATTTTTTTTAAAGTGTTTTTTATTGATTATTTTTTATTTTTTTGCGTTGTTTTGCGCCTGCCTTGGTTTTGAATAACTGAGTCAAAATAGGAGACTTATGTATTTGACGACAGAGTCGACTTAGAATATTTTTACGTGGAATTTATTTCTCATTGATACCTCCACACGTTCCTGAGAAAAACGGAAAGACAGATGATCAATCAAGTAATTCTATAAGAATATCGTTATAATTATGAGGTAGCGAACCCTAAAAACACGTGAAGTCACTATATAAGAATAAATTCGTACATAAAAGGGTATACTTGGAGCACGTTCAAAAACATTTTGGCTTGAACAAAATTGATTTTGAACATACGAGTACGCGATAGTATGAGTACGGCCTGCATCCGGGCGCAGGTGTCGGACCAACTTTTATGAAGCAATTTTCGTCGAGAAAATTATGAAACTACATTTCGGAACTGTGTGGAGATGATTTACTACCGGTAGTGATAGGGTAAAGCAAAAGGAATAGACATGCTCTTTTAAAGCACAAAAAAATTTTTTTTTTTCGAGAAAATGCTACCAGTGACGTCGCATGCTTATGACATTGCTGGCAATTAGGCAAATAAGCATGCTTACTATCGTGCTATTATAGAGCACGTTTAATTTTTAATACAATCAAGTGATCATCATGATCCAATAAAACTCGGCCTACAAAGAGAACGCCATCACATAATTCATTATTAACAGGTTGAAGAATAACAATGCCAGCTCAGTTTCATACATCAAATCAATCATGAAAGTGCCTAATAAACCTAAATAATTATACTTTCAGATATGACCTTCAGTAATATACTAGTGTTTCTCAGTAATGAGATATAGTAAATCAATACGGTACACTATCATAATGATATCGGTCTCCTGTTTGTACAACGATAGTAAAAGCATTGTTCAGTTTTAGGTTTTAATATTGTATGAAATTTTTCCTTTATTTTTTACATTCAAATATCAAAATTTTTGTTTGCTTTGTTCCATATTGAATATTCCAGTAAATGCTATTTGAAAAAGAGTACACAGGTATTTATGTTGATTAAACATGGTTACTTTACTACGTTGTTTAACTAAAAGTTGTTACTTTTATTATTATTTAAAGGTTTAAATAACAAAAAAAATAACTGATAAATAAATAAATAATAAATAAATATTTGACAACATCACATACATTGCTCCGACTCCAAGGTAAGTAGCTAAAGCACTTGTTATGGACATCAGAAACAACGGTGGTATCACAAACACCCAGACCTGAGACAATATTGAAAAGTTCATTTTCTACATTGACCCAGCCGGGGATCGAACCCGGGACCTCAAGAGATGGTGACGCCTTGAAAACCGGCGTGCAAACCACTCGACCACGGTCGGAGGTCGGGGTCGGAGGTCTGATACGTAGGTATCTTCGATACAAAACATTAAATGCCTCGATGATTTAAAAATAATTATATTTACCTATACAATTTAATCTTAGTAATTATTGCATGTTGGTGAAAGCAAAATACATTAAATATTACGAATATTTCATAATGAAAGTGAAATCGATACTAATTTCGACACGGTTCGTATGGACAGACATAATGGTGCCTATTATACTTTTATAGGCAGTAAACAATAACTGATGCTTCAAATAGAAGCGAGTAGGTACAGCAGTCAGACCAAATTTGACACAATGGCATGCAGGCTTTTAATATTAATATTGACATCTGTAAAGAAATGCTATTGTTAATAGTAGAACAAATTACGTTAACTGAAAATATTATATTTTGAATTGAAACACCAAATAGCCTTTATAAAGGACTTAGATATAAAGTTACTTGAATAGACCCTCTCGTTACCTGGTACAGTCTACTTATTTTCTAATACACAGAAAATAGAGAACGGTCCAATAATGCGAGATTTCAAGCATAAAATCCTGGATTCGTTTCGCTCACGACCAACGGACTCAGTCTCGGTCGGCTTCGGCGAAAATGGAATAAAATCTCCTTTCCACCGACACACCTGTATGGTGGAAAATAGGAAAATTCTTAGCGGACTTAACAATAAGCCGACTTACATCCGACCGCTCGTTTCATAAGCATTTTAGTGTCTACATAGAATCAAATACCGTATGATTAGGTTCAAGAGTTCTACCAGAAGAAGCTGTTTTGTTGGTTATTTTCTGTTGTATTACAAGTGTTTTAGAAAGTACAAAGCTTTAATTGGAAAATTTTACGAAGTTTATGGGTCTTTAAAGACTAAGAAAAAGAATGCAGTACAATAAATTTCATATTCACATAACTCTTAAAAGCCTAAAGCTCAAGTCGTGGTAATTACGTGAACATTAAGAGAGCGTAAATGTTCAGTGCAGCACGAAAAAGGTTGGAAAACTATGTGTAGGCACGAGCATTCATTAGGACCCTGCAATTCTTGAACACTCACGTGAAATGTGCAGCCGACAGGAAGTCAACCAATTTTTTTTAAGTTTACCTCTGTATTTGTGGGTTATACAAGAAGCGTTTTAGAAAAATGTGTTTTCCTTAATAACAGTACAGGCCTGGGGCACAGGCCTTCCTTATGGGTGGTAAGGAGGATGGGCCATAACCCACCACGCGGGCCCAATGCGGATTGGTGGGTGTTAACGACTGCAAATGCAGCCGGGACCGACGGCTTAACGTGCCTTCCGAAGCACGGAGGAGCTCGAGATAATACATTTTTGGTCACCCATCCCATGACCAACCCTTGCGAACGTTGCTTAACTTCCGCAATCGCTGGGCCAGGCGTTAAACCACTGCGCCACCGAGCTCCTCGCGCCTCTGAGCTCCTAACAGTTTTTACATTAATAAAATTTAAACTTACTTATTTAGCAGGTGTATCTGAAGTAAATTGAAGCTTTATTTCGAAGAATTTTCTTTCCTTATACCACCTACTGATGCCATTAAAAGGAAAATAAAACCAAAGCAGTCGGGTGTCACTTTTTATCGTTCTTCTTTTGTTAATTTTATTTTTCTAATCAATACCCCGTTACCCCGTTATATGATGACCTTAATCATTCGGAATACAGCAATGATTTGTATAAATTGAGCATGTAGGTACTTACATTTTATCAACTATTCATTCGTGAATAATGAACGTTATTTGTCTTGGTACGAGATTTCAAAGGACTTGATGAGTCTATTTTAGGTACTGATTTATTTCAATGTCTTAGAGTTTCTTATTCAGAAATAAATGAGACTCCATTACAGTCTTGTAATCACACTTATTGTAATTGAATTGAAATTATTTATTAAAGTAGGTAACATATAGCAAAAGTGCCTTTGAATTGTTAGAGAATATTAATTCTCTACCGTATTATAAAATGGAGAATACAAGTTTTATCTCCACACATAAAGTTTACTTAAACCGTGTTTTAGAATTTTGAGTTTTGTTATGAAAAAATGTACACACGACGGCACTTCAAACTATACATGGTCCCTTGAGACCGCCGTTATGCCCTTTGTAATAAAAGCTGTTTTGCAGTTAAACGGTATAACCTTATGTGCTGTCGTGTGTACCTAACTAAGTTTTTTTCCTTTATTTACCATTTTAAAAAACAAGATAATAATAATGTTTATAATCACAATTTTAAACCACTAAGGTTTGTTTAATGCGATTTCATTCACTAATAAAACTTAATAAAACTAAAACAAAATTTGCAATCAGAATGTTTCAGTAAATATCCCATATCAAAATTACAGTAAATGTAATGTGGTATGCAAATCTAATCGTAAACCTAATTTTGATGAGTTGGCGATTTGATTTTACAAGCGATTATCGATAAAACGCGCTAGTTGACTAAAATTGACCAACAAGTTGCCTGCCGAGTCAATCCGTGTAAATACTGCATTACAATATTAAATGATTTGTTCAGAACATTAATTATACCTCTACATAATGTACACGCACGATTTCAATGATCTTGTGTAATATTGAACACTCAGTGAATGGCCTAACAAGCCATATAAAGTTGTAATGAACACGCAATCTTCTTAAAACAAACTATCGGGCAATTCCTGGTACGATAGCATTGATTGTTACCACTTCAATGAACATCGACACTAGAAAATTTTAATGAAAATATTTGCACCGTAATGAAAAACTTATTAGGTCATGATGTAAGTTTCACATTTAAACGATGGCAGTTTACATTTCAAATAAAATAAAAAAAATGTTTCATTTCGTTTTAGTGCGAAATGGTTTAATGATAACAACGATTTCTATTATGTTTATTAAAATAACTAATACCTTAAACTTTTTATGTTTTCTTGGGGAGGCTTCTTTAATTTGAATTCAATGAGCAGATATATAATTTAATGTTTCTGTACTTATTTATGTATTTCTACACCAAGACATAAACAATGTATTCTTTCATTCATGTGTGATAGATAATCCCAGTCTTTGTCATACTTTCTCTACTTCAATTTCAAAGTCAATAAATTAAGGCATAAAAAATTCACTTATCTATAAAGTTTATTCGATAGAAATTACGAATAATAACCATCAATTTATACAGATTACTCAAGAGTAGGTGTATTAACAACCGATTGATGTGAATACCCGCGACGTGTATAGTGTATCTAAATCGATTTGATTCAGGTAACTGAGCGAATGGATCATTCGAATTCGTTCAACCGTGAAGTGTACTTACTATTATTACATCGTTAGTGTTTCTGGTTGATAAATGTGGATTTACATCATTAATACATACAAATAAAGGTGCATGAATATTTAAACGGACTAATAACTAATAACATTAAATCATATTCTCAGGCGGGAATCGAACCCGTGACCTTTGGAAGTCCGGTCCAATGCTCTTCAAACTGAGCTGGTGACTCGTTAGTTCAGTTGGTAGAGCATTGGACAAGAAAATGATCTGGTGCGAGTCGATTTTTTTAGTACGAGTATTATGTAGAATTGCAGAAAATGCATTGTGAATGCTAACATGTTTTTTTTAATCTATGTAGATTCGAAGGTCGAATATTGTTTGTTGTATCTAATTTTATTAAATCTATGTAGATTAAATAAAATTAGATAGAAATAAAAAATAAACCTTCGATTCTTTCATACATATGAAAGAATCGAAGGTTTATTGTTTATTTCATAAATGGTGATGACAACAGTATTGATTTTTTTAATACACCGTCATCAAATGAACGTTTTGTTATAATTTGATATCAGCATAACTTGACTACTTATTAAAAACATGGACGTGTTTTAAGTGAAGTTCTTGAAAAGTTTGTTTGAAGGTTTGATCATCCTTTTAAATATTTTTTTACAAAAGCTCTTAACGAGTAAACCAGCTATTTGGAACAAAAAAAAACAACTAAAATATAGTAAAACTTCGGTTTTATGGTGAGAAGCCATCACACGTTAAAAGTTGCCTTATCTCTGAACAGTAGTTTTAAGTTATAACGTTCTTGCGATGTTTAAAAAAACATAGATATGAAACCATCTGCTACATAACTAAGTGAAAGATAAACTTTAACAACGTCTGTATAAAGTTAAAATTTACGTAAAAACACATCCGATAGAGTTTTGTTTGCAAAACAGCTGTTTAAGGCCAAATTTAAACGCTGTTGCTAATTGAACCCAGTTAGCATTGGAATCAGGAATCTAATATCTTCATCTTGATGCTGTGAACAAGCAAAGGTCGAAGTGTAAAGGTTATTTCGTTTTTATTTCAATTTTATACAAAATACAACTCTATGAATTAGTAATTATTATTATATTGTCAAATATCAAATCTTTTTTTACATGATTTGATAGCGTAAAATATTAAATTCCTAGACACACACAGAAATCCAATCCACAGAATTATTAAGAAATTTTATGCTAACAAACAACACCTTTACCAGCATTTTCATAATACAGGGTTATTTCTAAAACACCAACAACCTCGCAGGAGTAGACTACTAACATCATAAACAACAAAGTTTGTTCTACAACTTTTCCGAACTCAGACAAAAAAAAACTACTTTCCATATAAATGTCCGAGTATGAAAAGTCGGATTTTTTTGCCTGTTTTTGGAAAAGTTGTAAAACATATGTTGTTGTTTATGATGTTAGTAATCTACTCCTACGAGGTTGTTGGTGTTTTACAAATAACCCCGTATAATTATATAATAAAATAACGAAATCGATAACATTACCTACAACATTTCGTGATCCCATCAAAGAACTGCGACTCTACAATTAAGCAAACTAACGCTTCACTGGTCACAAATTATAATTCTGACGACAAAAAACTTAACGCAAAGTTATATCACAAAATCGATCTTATGACAACGTGATAAAATACTTTTGAAGTGAACTATTAATGTTTGTTAGTTTGTATACAATGACCGACCACTGGGTGCAGTTCAGAGACACCGCAGAAGGCACGTAAAACCACTCAACAGTCCCATTTATGTGAAATTCACTCACAAATTCTGTAGAGAGCACACCGAAAACGGACGAAAGTTGGAACTACGAACGTTTTCAATAAAGTTATATCAAAAGTCAATGACCCGTACGAAAATAAAACACGATCTCTCCAACTGAATGCGACAAAAACGATAAAAAACAATATCGAATTAAAAAATAATGCAGCTATTCTACTATATTTTTGCATGAAAAACTGAATATTAGATACTATTATTATTATCTGTGATAATAGGTAATAAATAAAGAAGAAACTTATACAAATAAAAAAGAAGGATGTGTGACGAATAATCATTATTGTAGAATATTTAGATAAGTAAGTTTTATATAGGTAGGATTAGCTTTTAGTTTCTTCCTAAACGAGAATAATTAGCTCAACCACTTAAGTGTATAAATTAACTTATGGCATCATTACTAAAGTTAGGTTTTTTAAACAACACATAATGCCATTATACTATAAGTGTAAATTGCAATTCGTTTGTGAAATTGTTAAGTAACAGAATATATACTATCTCGTACTCAAGATGTACTTAGCATACAAATAACTATTTTATTGCTGTGGCAATATATTATTATCTAAATCCGAATCCATAGAGTAAAAAATATAATGATAGACGAAAAAACATATACAAACTTATCTTTTATGAATAATTCTTTTATTAATAACATTTCTTCCTTCTTATAGTTGAATGAGGTGTTTTCAAAGTGACATTTAAAAAATAAAAATAGTAACTATTTGCTTCAATAGATGGTGTTGATACTCTTCGCAGCTTAGTAAAAAAATCACATTGACACCCATTTTTATCAACGCCATCTATCGAGCCTACAGTTTTTTGTCATTGTGAAAAGCCCTCATTGGATATTCATTTATCTTAAAAAAAGATAAGTAGGTATAACGCATTTTCAAAACATTGGCTTTGCAATACAATTGACTTATTACCAAAAAAAATAATTATCATCAAAAAATGATCATAATAAATATTTAAAGGTTTTTCTCTAGATGCGTTAAACGAGGATTTTTTATTTTCCTTAGTTGTATCGATCTTTCTTGGATGCACTCACTAAAATAGATCTAACGAACGTTCCAATGAATTAGAATAGATTTAGCGTTCTGTTTCAGATTCTATTTCTGTTTCAACGTTACATGGAAGTTGTTACACTAGATGTTGGTTAGTACCAACAATTATAAACTTACTTGGTCGAACAACTCTGGATAATCCATTTGGTTCAAACTTGGATTCACAACATATAAGTTTGCACAATTAGATCCTATATTGAAACACTTTCTTGAAAGTTGCGATATACTATAATCCATAATAGAAAAACAAAAATACTAGCACTAGCAACACACCGTCTTAAAACACTCAAAAGTCTTAAAAAAACAAAACACTGTAACAGGTTACGTCAATTCAGCGACGTTCGCACTTTTTGACTGCGGAATAGCATAGACAAGGAAGTGTTAAAATAATCCAAGCGAACAAAAAAACCTTATTTTTAACTCCACTATAGAGCGTCACAGACGAGTGATGGCACGACCGTTCTAGTGTATTATGTGTTCATACGACGCTAAAAAATGAGGCCTTATTACAGACCAATAAGAATACTAAATAGAATGACTTCCGTTGCGACTAAGTTCAGTAAAGTTGAAATTCCTAAAATGAAATGCTTCGCGAGACTTGTTATAAGCACCGACACGTATATTTCACTTCAAAGTATTTTCGACTTTATTGTTTTGAGGTATTTTACTAATATAATATGGGCAATCATATTGATTATTATTTTCCTTGTAAATCATGTAATAATCGTTATATTTTCCTCTGAAATAACATTGTTATTGTCGTTACAAATAACATGCCTATATTACACCCGTAAACAAAACAGCCAGAGGTGAATTTAAGATATTAAAATATTGTCACTTTAAATAGATATGGCATAACACCTTGTCATCATAGTTCATTTACTAATTCAGTTGTATCTCGTGATACTCCAAGTAATATATTATCATACAGACAACCTCTAGAAAAATTCGTATTGTCAAAACTTAAACTATGTTCACCTATGAATAGGTGAACATGGTTAGTATAGGTTGTATTATATAAGTTGGTTAACGATCTCCTGATGATCTGATATAATAGATAGCAAGATTAGTAAAATAAATAAGCTTCAATCGAAATGGTATAAAAACCAGCAATTTTTCCACATAAATTTACGGTAGTAGGTAATCCATTAATTCCAAATGTATTTGAGTTTCGATCTTCCAATAAATATTACACAACTCCTGAGCGTTTTGCGTAAATACTGAAATGAAGGCCGCGTCTGCTTCGTGTACTCACAGGTGTATTTCAGCGGGTATATACGTAAACGTGAAATTCCAACGAAGAATTAAACACTTTTATTGAAAAATACTGCGTCTCTATGGAGGCGGACTAAAAATATAATTGACATTGTACAAAACGAACTAGAAATTATAGTCTACAGAAAAAGCACCGGAGCTTCTTGCGCATGTTATAATCAGAATTCTTAGTAACTAAGTAAAAGTCTTTACTACTTTCTTCTTAGTAAAGGATAAACACGAACATTTAAATTTAACCTCACGGTTCTCCATCTTACAAAGTAAAGGGATATCTCGCTCTGTTTTCTCTAAAAGGATATGACAAAACAACCACAAGAGCTTAAAATTAGCCGCTGCAACTAGCAAATGCTTTGCATACAATGTCGGTATCGGTGCGATGCGTAGAAAATGGAAAAGAATTTCAAATACCTATATTATATTTCTCAAAAATTATCAAAGACACAATGGCTGCATATTACATTGTTTGTCCTATTTGCACACAAAGTTTACTGCTTACCAACTTGCTGATTATTCCAGCTGTTAAGCGATTCACACTGTGTCTTGCACCTTGGATGAATATAATGCTATTCAATATTGATTCTTCATACAAACACGCAAAGTCTATTATCAGTCACACAAGAGGCTGTATACTGCGTGAGGTCTGGAGTTGGCATTGAAATAAAAATGGCACCTATGAGTCAATGGCAAAGGTGGCAAGTATAAACAGACTTGATCATTGTTTATAGAATAGAACTATCAATACTTAAAGATTTTCAATAATAAGTTGAGTAACATTGAATAGAAACTCTTCCTCTGATTTCAAAACATACTGCTTTCTATTATTAAATCTATTATAGTAGCAACATGATATTTTTAAAGTCAGTTTTACTCATTATTATTTTCTGTCGTGGGTGACGTAGGATACAAATATCTGCATAATAACATAAAATGATACCTTCAACAAACCACAACTATCAATTAACTGGCTCAAATAAGTCGTCTGATAGGAAACCCTTCTGTTCTGACTCATGATTTGAGTCACAGCATTATGGCTGGGCTTGTCGGCACGATCAAAAGATCATTCCGAAACCAGATTTTGCAACATCATTATGGAAATGTACAATGAAACTATAGTGAGAAGTATCGATTAAGAAATCCTGAGCTTTATAACATTAAACTCGTATCAATGTGACACAACATTGACAACGAAAAAAGTATTTTTAAAATTTTGGTGAGTGTGTAACGACCCCAAGGCCCTGCAAACAACTGCCTCTCCCCGTCACTTTAAAAAATAAACACTGTCTGATACCGAAACATTTTGTCAGTTAGTTTTCAATGTCATAACAAAATTCTAAAATTACACAACTCTTCTTGTCTTCGATATCTAAGTGGTAGTTAGTTAGACCATCATCGGGTGCTTGCAAAGCTGTTATTACAAAATATACGTGCTGATTGATGCTTGTTACGCTGAATAGTTCAACGACATTACTGTGGAGTGCATTTACAGTACTCTAGAATTTAATTAATAGTTCTCTATCAAAGATTTTCTATCTTTTAGTAGTAAAGATGTCGATATAAGTCAGTGACACTAAAATACACGAGTAGTTTCTATCAATTGTGTGTAATCATAATTGTAAAAGAAATTACAGTTTGATTTAAAAGCGATTCATTTCGATCGTTAAAATTATAATTGCAGTTCGCTTGGCTTGTGTAGAATTTTATTAGGCAGATTTTATGACTTTGTTTTTAAAGAAAGTTTCTTGTATTTAGATTTTAGTTTCTAACAGAAAACCATTGTTCACATCAGGTCAAAATCTGCATTAGTTTAATTTGTTTGACTTGACAGAGCCGTTTTTTATTTAGGTAATTGATAATCATCTAACTAATCGACATGACAATACCATAGCAAAAACTTGAACTTTTAAATTAATGATGTTTTAATACTCAAACAACAATTGTGTACACTCTATTGCAGCTAATTATTGTTAAAATTTGTTTTGACACACTCATGTCAACTTTTTTGTAATTATCTCACAATCAAACAAATGTTAGCCACTATTTCATTACAAGTGTACTATTTTGTAAGATAACATTCGTTTTGTTTTGTTTTTTCACAGTTCTCATGTTTCAAGTTGCTCCACCTTTGAGTGACAAGACAAAGCTTAACAGTTGGCACATCCGAAACCTCGTTAGATAAGAAAATCGTAAGGTTTAGTTTTAAACAGAGTATTCATAAGTAATTTGAAAATGATAGTGAAATACTGCCTTAGTTTCACACTATCTTGAATGCATCATTAACTCTATACCTTATAGTTTTTTTTGTATGTAAATAGGTAAGTTCCTTTATGAACCTAGGCCTTTTATGTTTGAAATCTTAAATTCTTTATTGCCTTTAAGATGTATGTAAAATAAACGTACATTGTACTCGTTCTTTAATATTTTAACGTCCTCGTAGTTTCCGCAAAGTGATCTCGGACTTCAGACACTAAGAAACAATTCAGCGAAATCTTTTTCTCGTTAATTCAACTCTTATCTCTCTAGACATAAGAAGAAAAATTGAATTACCAACAAAGATTTGTACTACGTGGATTCTTGTTATGGAGTTATGGAATATTTATGGTTAGTTAAGAGTCGGATTTGGCGTGGCTCTCGAAACGGAATAAAAGAGGAAAGCCTGTGCTCTTCGTAAATAGAGAGTAACGCAAACAGAATAAAAATATTGTTTGCACAAAGTCAGTGGATGGTGGGCCTAACTTTTATAGGTTGCTGTTGTAAATAACGAATGTAAATTCTAAAGTAAATTTGTGAAAAAAGAAACATACTGCATTGGTTCAACACTTCGGATATTTTATTTAAAAATAGTACCCTATTAAACTGTAATTTGTTTCCAAATAATCAAATGCAATAGTCACAAAAACTTGGGTACTATTAATCGATCTTAAAAAGGTGTAACCCCTAAATATTTTCAAAGAATCCAAAGCTTAACACACAACTGCGATCGCTTAACTATATTATACATAAAATCTTTGTCTGTATTTCAACTTCAATTGAAAACTTATGCTTGAATAGCCATTTAGCACTTTCCCACATTACTTCTAAGTTCTCGTTGATCATTTGATCGGCACGATACAGCATAGCATGGGAATAAATGTTAGAAATTTGTACAGAATACAATAGTGAAAACTCGCTATAGCTGTTCTTTGTAATTTTTGTATCTATGGTACAGCACTTTACAGCAGTTAAAAAGATATTGTTTATTGTAAAGAATTCTTTAATAACTCTGCAGTTAAAAGATATGGTTCAATGTCATTATAAAGTGAAAACAATTTTCAAGAGTATATGACATTACAGAATTTTAAAATAAAATAAGTAACACACTCAAAAAGAAAATTGCTCATAAAATACCTATTGTCACAATGCTGGATTTCAAAAAAATGTCATAACAAATTATGCAATATTTGATGAATGCTTATAAAACGAGGCAGGCAATATAATAATTGTTGGGTCAAAGTTGTTTGAAAATGAAACACGCGAAGTTTTTCTAACAGCAAACAATGCGACTGTATATTAATCTGACAGTTGTGTGTTTGGAAAGATATAATTGGACCTTGAGACACCAAGATTTAAGGTAGATAGAACATTTGGAAATTTATTGTTATAGAAAAAGGAAGTTCTATCTTTCACTGTTTGTAACATTTTACCAATAATGGTATCAAAGCTCAGTCCACCTTAGCGATTACCTTATCTGTGGACCCTTGTGACTCTACCTACCAAAAATTACGTTGAATATTATAAAAAGGAATATAGGTAATTATGTATTATTGTTGCTCTTAAAACAACCAGATTTTATTAGTACAGTAGGTACTAAGCTAGCACACCCACTGACTGAACGTGACAAAGATAATCGTGATAGAAAACAGTAGTGGCGCAAGAGTGCGTGACGTTACACTGATGGAAGCGTTTGAAATCGCTAAGTACTAACATCGAAATGTTAACATGATATCCAGTAGAACAAAGCTGGCAGAAAATACAGAGCTGCATAACGGCCAATCAATTTTGCAAAGATCTCTACACAAAACAGTATAGTTGTTATGGTTTCAGTTGTTAAAGTATATGGGAAAATATATATTTTTTATTTTTTTTTTTTTTTTTTTTATTTAAGTATTTATTTTTTATATGGGAAATTATAATTAAACTCACAGAAATTATTGAAAGTCGGCAATTGTGAGTATTAACCTTTATAGGAAATTCCATTTTTAAAGTTCAACAACGATATCGATCACTTTTTAGGATACACATTCATCTATCGAACGACAGCTGCCTACGACACCTGCGCGTACGCAACTGCCGTTGTCTTGGTAACGGACGAAACAACACTAAAAGCATAATTATGTTGATTCATAATATTCCCACAATACATTTTGGTGGTGTAGTAAACGCAAGTTGGTGTCAAATAGAGTTTGTGTATAGATTTTATCGATCATTTTTTACTTTACTGAAAAGATTTCAAAAACTATTAGACTGACAGCTGGAGTCTGGTCAACGAAAGATGAGATTGAAATGGCGGGGCCATTTTCCCCTGTTAAATTAACGTTTAGAAGTTAAGTTATTGGAAATTAAACCTTAAAAAAAGGCGCAAAATTTGTTTCATTTCCAACCGAGTCTCATCTTATTCTTTCATTGACCAAACTCTAAGAACAATTCATATTATTTATTTTTGTTTAATAATAGATAGGTAAGCGCTTGACCGCTACGCAAGATGGTAACTGATGATGTGATCTACAATGAAACGCGTTTGCCTAGAAGATACCTATTCTTCGTATTAAACTACAATATTTAGATTCCAACTGAACCAAACACCTAGTTTTTACACAATACTAGTTTTTATTATTTTTAAACTTTAGTAACGAATTCCCAAACGGTTGACCCCCAAATCAAGCCGTCTACATTAAACTAAGCTTATCAAAATCAATAAAGCCGATTTTTCAATGTCATTATCAATATGCGCATTTTTTTCATGTCGCGTCGTGTTATCGCTAGTTTCATAATCGTTATCACCAACTCACATTAGAAATTCAGACAGTTTAGCGTTAGAAGGCTGTGCGACCTTGCCACACTTAGAACAAACGCACATGACTCACCGATCGATCGGTCACAAATTTTTAGTTTCGTGACGTGTGCGGTCGTAAATGTAATTCATCAAATGAATTCGTGTCGACACGATGAAGCTCGGGCTAGCCACGAGACAGGGTGAATGGCGGCGCGGCGAGCGAATTCGATAGGTACCTTCTCGTACGTCGTTAGTAATAACGTGAGGATGAAGGCACTGTCAAAGTTGCGCAAGCATAGCTTGTTTCACAGTAGTGCTAAATTCCAGGCATTTTTCAAAAACATACAATACCTTTAAGGTATTTGGTACTTCTTTTTACAGTGAAATTGGAGCTCATTTTCCAAGAGATGAAGCATTACAGAAGCAGTGGTTAAAAAGCTATAACAAAAAAACTAAACAGAATTCGCTTGCCGCGTCGCCGTCCGCCCCGTTGCATGGCCAGGCCGGCCGTAACTGTGACCATCGATTTACGACACTAATAAACCTAAATAAGGTTGCATTGTGATTAACATGATTTTGTTATGTGCCGCAGGATAATTGTAGAAGCCGGAATTTACCTATTAAATAATAATATTACTGGAAATAAATATATCATGTAAATATATCGTTACTTATGGCTGTTACAGCTGATAAGTTTCTTGCGCCCGTTCTTCTTGTCAGTTAAAAAAGTCTGGAACGGGTGGTAGGAAAATATAGACGATTCAAAAGTACCTACTTAATAATTAAGTTTTTTTTAATAAAGCTTATTTGACTTTGACTTTGAATAGTCCGACAATGTAGTTTGATAGTCGTGGTACAGTTTTGATTTAGATGATAACAAATTGAATAGGTTAGTACCATTATTTTTTCTTAAATCCGTTTGCAAAAACAAATCTAGAATCTGTTTCAATAATGTTGTCAAAAATATTGCATTTTTTGCATAAAAGATTCTAAAGAAATAATAGCAAATAATTTGTATAATAAAATTGATCATTTATGTATTTATTAAATACAGCACAGTAAATTATGGTTACATAAAGACCTAAATAAACTTATTTATTTATCTTTAGGAAAACCCTTACTTAATTTAGTCAAGTTTAATATTTTTAACTAATTTCTTTAGCAACAGTGGAATAAGTTTTGTGTAAAAACCGAAGTAGCTATTTTTACACAAGTATGTATTTAGTAAAACTGATAATTTGACTGTTATTTTCCTATGAGGATAAATGGGATATCAAATAATTCAATTGTTAATTGATGAATATATATTTCAATTAAATTATTTCAGTAGGTAGAAGGTGAATTCCCGAACAATTCCGGGATTCCAAAAATAATTTAGTAAATATATTCATTGATGCAGATTAAAATGTATATGTAAGTATAAAACCTTAGTAAATAATAAGCAATTTAGCCATATAGTTATTTAACCACTTTATCCATAAATACTGTGTGAGCAATTTTAAATTATTTCAAGTAAGTATCAGTTTTTTACCACAATAACTTATATCACCCGAAAATGCTTAAAGTAGCAAAGACGCAAAGACATTCATTATTACGATCATAATCAAAACAACCCATTAGTCAATTGAAGATGTTGCCAAAATCTTCAGGCTGCGTTCAGACACACGACCCGAGCTCAACCCGAACTCAACTCAACCGCAGCCAGCGACTCAAAATTGTAAGCGATGCTTTTCAAGGGGTGGGCTGCGGTTGAGTTGAGTTCGGGTTGAGCTCGGGTCGTGTCTATCATCGAACGCAGCCTTATGCTTAACAGGCGGATTGGAGATTGCAATGTTGGACCATTTCATCACAAAAAACCTTGGTACATACTTCTAATTCTGGGTTAGGTTAGGTTAGTATGTTGACCATTCAAACATAAGCCGAATGAAAACACAAGATTTCCTCCTATACAAGAAAAATAAAAAAGTAAATAGTCAACCGTGTACAAATAAAGATAAACTGGCCAAAGACAAAACAGATTGTATTGAAAAAAGAACAACCATACTTAATTACTATGATATCAGAGTGATAGCTAGACGTCACACAGCAAATTATTCAGTACCCAGTACCCACCAAATGATTCCATATAGCGTACAGCACTTAGTATTTGCTAATTAGATTCGGCTTAAAATGTATTTGGAGTAAGTTATCGGAAAAGAAACCGGTTTTGAAGAGTGCCGTATCCGGTACTTACAGCTGTTGTTATTTGGTTATCTTTGTAAAGGCCTAATTCTACTTGTTACCAATATTTTACCATATTAAGTGCTTAGCGTTTGCAAATTAGCATTTCTATTGATAGTATTTAATAGAATTGTACTTAATTTCTATTTTTGAAACTAAGGTGTAAACAATACAGTTAGACGGATCTTATTCTAAAAACTTCTACCAAAAACTTTTTTACCAAAATACTATAATTAATATAGAATTAAAATTCTAAGGGTCCTGTTTAACTTTTTTATTCATTTCTTATTAGAAATAAGTTATACGTTTGTTCACATCATTTGACAGATAATTTCATCGAAATTTTGATCTTTGAAGTTATCTCAATTATGTTTCGAAAACTAACGACTATATTGGTATAATATATTTTTACTATTATTAGTTTAATATTGCCGCTGGTAACCTGACACAATCATAAACTTCAGACGAAAGAGGATCTTATTATTATTGCATTAACCCCTATTTTCGTGTACAATGACATAGCCCTATTCCAACGGACTGATGCGTATGCGCCGCGCGAGTTCCACCAGGTGTTTGCGAAATTACGAATAAGGCCAACTGTCAGACCAAATGTTGCACTTCAAATAAACTATCTTCAAATAAAGATGTTCTGTGTTTCCATTGTGTCGGTCAATTTTAAATGTTTGAATAATTTGATCTAATAAACGAGAAACAAAATAGTAATAATGTTAGGGATTTAATTAAATAAAATGGTAGATTCCTCTAGTTATCTAGAGTTCCGTGATTAAAATTTATTAAACCTATTGACGCAATACCCTAAAATGTCTATTCATATTTTTTTATATTATGTAAAACATACAACTAAGTATACATCTTCAGTGATATCATTAGAAGCATTTTAAGGCCGTTATGATTTAACTTGTTATACCTTTTGGAGTGATCCTTACTAATATTATAAATGCAAAAGTCAGTTTGTTTGTTTGTTTGTAACGCCTTCACGTCTTAACTAGGTACTTTACCGATCATTATGAAATTTTGCATATATACGTAGTCAGGGGTACAGAGAAGGACATAGGGTTCCTACCTTTTATCTTGGAAAAAAGTACAGTACAGTTCCCGAGGGATAAAGAAAAAACTGAACACGCAGACGAAGTCACGGGTGGTCGCTAGTTATTTTATAAAATAGAGAAGTTACAGTGAAGATTAAATTTAATTAAAACGATTACTGAGCTGACTTTTGCTAAACTTTTATTCACAAAAAATTACATATTTTGAACGCATATTCAAATCATGTTTGTAATCAGAAAACGACCGATAAGATAAAATGGCTTTTGAAGGTCATATTAAAATGTCAACTCTAAATTCGATACATACGCAGAATCGATTATTTAACATATTATTATGCAGTCCTTGTCATTATACTAAACTCATATTTTTATTTATTTAGATAAACTATATAATCTTTATTCTTGTTATTATTTACATAATTAGAAACAGGCATTAAAACATCAAGATATGACTGACTTTTAACTAAAAAATAAGGTTGATGCAAAAATAAGGTTGTATTAAAAACTCCAATTTTTAATACAACTTTATTTTTGCATCTTTATACACAGCATTTTTATAAACAAATAAAATAAAAGCTTACTTCATCGGAAGCAGGTGAAACCAACGGTGAATCTTTAGAACTCCTTCTTCTGAAAAAATGTTTCTCAACAATAGCGTTCAACGACAACCTTCTTGGTGAGGGCATCATTATAATCACACACTAAAAAACTGAAAAAAGTTCACATTGCCACTTTTTAATTAATATGGGTGTATTCCCCAACCGTCTGCGTGCGTACTACTCGAAATAACCGAGGAAAATGATGGTGCGTCAAGTTCGACATAGCATTGTACGACAGATAGCGATAGTAGGTACTTACCAGGAAAACGTGTGTGATAAAGGATCATTTACATTAACTTTAAAAAAACATGGCACTTTACAACTACCTAAGTAAATTATTTATTTCCTCTAATTTAACCCCGATTTTATTTTATTTTATTTTATTTTATTTTATTAGGAACAACAAACATTTACATAATGAAGTTACAAATATACACTTACATAAGAACTTACCAATTTTGTAAACAACCACGTTATCCACAACATTACATTTTAAAATTGAATAGTTTCTAAAGTTACATATAATTTCAGATCTTACATCATAGTATCTAGATTTTGAAGATGCAGCAGGACTTCCTTCCTGAACTGCCCAGGAGAAAGTTTAAACAAATCGATTTCAACAAAATGATCATTATAAATTTGCATAACATGACACAAGGGTGCACGTTTACCAGCATTAGTTTTACAGATTTTTAAAGCAAAGAGTTTATGTTCTTTGGAGTTGCGTATACGTTGAGATCTACTTGGTATGCTTAAGGAAACATTATTGATTAAATAAGCGCAATCAATATTTGCTTGCCAGACACCATTTTACAACATTACAAAAAGAGAAAAATGATATCAAACTATAAACACACATATAAAGTTATAATGGTGTCATCATGTAATAAAAAAAATACTATTGTTTTACATGTTGCAATATTACGATTCAATTCAATATCACGACTAAAATGAAACTTAAAAAATAAAACATATACCTATTTTTATGCAAACTGCCAAACTCAAACTTATTTTTTCGTTATTATTAATGTTCTTTTTCAATTATTTCGAACTATTCTATCATTGAAACAGATAAAATGAAAAAGCAGTAAATTTCTAGTACAAAAACACTAGCAAAAGTTATCCAGGTTCATTTATAAAGCAAACACTATTTAGAGGAAACCCACTTCTTATTAGACGTGTCCAATCTAAACAACCCAGAAATCAAGCACTACGGTCAAATATACTAAAAATACTGCCAAGCGATTTACAAGCTTTAGTTAAAGCTTTAGAGATCATATTCCAACTGTTTCTCTTAGTAAGAAGAAAATATTGCACATACGGTTTTCCACTTGTCTCTCGAAAAAGAAGTTAATGAACAGGCAAGTCTGCTCCCTACTTTATTAAGGAAGATACTTTTATTTATTTTTGAAAAAAAAATAGCAGGTTTTTTGAAAAATATTTATGTTAGCACTTATAAACTTAAAAAAGAAAAATACAGGGATGTCTATTTTCAATTGAAAAAAATATATATAAGGGCAGTTAACGCCCTCATATTATCATAGCAAAAACTGTCTAACAATAATTCCTAAGAGAAAAGTTGATAACCATATAAAATATACTTACCTAACTAAGCGACATGACAAGGCAAGCGCTGAATAAAACATCGTCTCGAAACACACCGTTTCATTATTTCTACTCAAATTATGGTCCCTCAGGACTTGAGAGATAGATCGAAGTTGAGGTAACTCAATGAATATTTTATTGGCCATAATTTCTACCTATGGGAGTTTCATAACTTTATTAGTGTCTTTAGCGTTAAGAGGCAAAATAATTTCTGTGTAAATGTTCCAGGTAATTGATACCTCTATAAAGGACGAATAATATATCAATTTCAGTACATGAATACATAAGTTTAGTACACGAAAGTCATTACAGGTAATATTTTAATTCAAAGGACTTATAAATGACAGTATATTGCTTTCAATGAAAACACCAGACAATTATTTGAAATTTATTACGACGCGTATTGTTCTACTTCACAGAATTTACGAGATATAACAGATACAATGAACAATTTGTGAAAACGAAGTCTGAATAAAGGTTCCAATAAAGACGTTTATGAGAAAAATACAAAAGGACCTTTCAGGCGATGCACGAAAATGGTCAAAGCTTTGTTTGTCTATCGTCTGCCCTACAATTTGGTTACCAAAATAGGGATGTTCAGTCTCAAAGGATAAAGTTTCTCTTAAGTGTTTCGATTGAAGAGTTCGCGGAGCGGAAGCCCTCAGAGTTGTCCCGATGCACTTAGGTTTTTTATACACTTTGCACTTACCACACTTTGTTCTCAGACGGAAATGGGCAAACGCGATGGAAGCACTGGCAAGTTTATTAATTTTGACATTCTTTGTGGATCAGTCGTCGAGCTGTGATAAAATTAATAAAACTCAAAATGGTTGCACTTTACAACAGGCGCTTCTTTAGAAATACTTTATAACTGATTTTGCGTGGTTTTCTTGTCAAAGGGATTTTTTTATCGCGGTTTTTTGAAAAATATCTTGTTAGTTTAAAGAGCTTTCATAAAATAGGGCATTGTGCACACGGTCTCCTGATTTTCCAATTACATAATACCGTCTGCTGGTGGCGTGTTTATAAGTCATTTCATTACCGAACTATTCCCCAGGTGTGATCAAAAACTAGTGAACTGGAGTACAGTTTGGCACACGTTCAACGGAGTAAACTCCATAACCTGCAATGTTTACTTCCTTCCCTCTGAAATATTGGGGCCGTTCGGTACGTGAGGAGGATTTATAAATTATGGCAAATGAAAAACATCCGAAGTATGTAAATAGACAATCTTGCTAGTTATTAGCACGATCAACGACCTGATATTCTGGGAAAGAGTAGATAATAAAAGTAATACAACATAACACGTCACCTAGATTGTGAATAATTTATGACTAACAAAATTAACTGTCCTGAATATAGGACAAAATAACAAAATCGACTCTAGAAAAACGTCTTTTGTGGAAATAGAATAGAATCAAATTGCAATTAAATCAATTGCAATTTTATTCAATTTTTTATTTTATTGTAAGAATTACGTGAGCCCTGTCAGGACATAACAACAGTGAAAATAACCTAAAACTATTTATTAGTATTTATAGTTTAAATTAAAATTTAATTCAGGAAAGACAAAATCTATCCACAAGAAATACCATTCTATTTATTGAATACGAAATAATATAAAGTTAATGATAATTATTATTGCGTATAATGCGGTTTTATATGGAACCTATATAGAATAAATCATTAATTAAAGCTTAGTATTTTACATGCTTATAATATTCATTTAGCCTATAATAACATTTATCAATGAATTAATTACTTAGACATTTATTATAGAAAAAAATATAAATTTCCCTAAAATACGTATTTTGGTAGATCATTATCTAGTTTTATCGCCATTGAGTAAGGTTTTTGAGGTTTGCCGTTGTTTAAAATACTTTTTATGAGTTAGTAATTGATTAGTAACAGCACTGGAAAAGCCAAACTCAATTAGCTATTTAAAATTGCTAAAACTCGACTTTTCTTATAAATGGCATGTACTTTAAAAATTGTCGTTAGCCTATTGAAACTCTTTGAATTTTTCTATGTGGGGACCAGCGGGGCACAGAGAAAACAATAACTAAAGCGGGGTAAAGTTATATTTTTTTTGGGTAAATGGTTTCATATAGGTATCGTTATAGTGTTCAATCTATCTTATCTTTTTTTTCTTAATCGAACCTACCACCAATGCTGTTTTTTTAGTGTCCTAATAAATATGTATGAATTTCCCTTAACCTCACCTCCAGAGACGTATGCGGGTCTCCAGATTTATGTAAGGTCCGATTCTTAGGCCAGCGAAAAATGAGCATGGCACCATCTATATTGCGCGGTAGTCCATTTGCTGACAAGGGTCAGTTGTGTTATTGCGGATCTGATAGTGGGTGCCTACGAATTTCCTTGCTGTATATACCAGGCATCTCATGCATATGTGATGAGGTAAGAAGAACTACCAGGATGTGTTAGCTTTCACAAAGGAGAGATCAATCGAAACTTAAGTAAGAAGAAGGAAACGTATCTTTAATAAGATAGTCCGTAGTTTGTTGTACTGGTAAGCATCAATTAGATATTGCATTAGAATTGGAATAATACATAAAAGCATAAATATAATAGTGGGCCGATGTATATTTCTAATGGAATCTCATAATATTATACTCTTAATCTTAAAAACTAACGTAAAAAATTTCCCATAACTGAATCTACAAATCGATTGTATTGATATTCTTAATCAGATATATTTTAAAGTACCCAATAGACTTCCCCGTAAGGCTAATACCAAAACGTACCATTTCTTTTCCCCTCGCACTACCAGAACTAATACAGGCAAGCGAGCTCCATTAAGGCGTCTGATGCATGCTTATAATGAACTATTATCTTGTGAACTAGATATTATGCACAACACGTCCCAAAACGGTTTTAGAAATAATGCTTTGAAAATTCTTAATTAATTAATTTAGTTTACTCTCACTCAAATGCACTTAAAAAGGTGGTCTACTTATGTTCTGTACCGTATAATATAATATAAAAAAAGAAATGTTATTTAAGTTAACAGATTAGCAATTACTTCATGCAGATATTTGTGGATAACGGTGTTGACTGTACAAATACTCAAAGAACCGATTAATGTGCTATGTGTATGTAATACCCTTGTTCAGTTGTTTGTTGTCCTAAATAATTTAAAAAAAATCGTATCTAATTGCTCGCAACGCACTAATAGCCTGTAAACAATGATTGTAAACTACATAAAACTGTAAAAAGTAAACAGTTAGATCCGCATCATTGTATCGGGTCAAGCGATCCCAAGCAGAGCGTAGCTATCGTCCGATATCTTCATTGAGTAGACTTATTACCGATGCTAATAAAATTCAGTACACTTCCAGTGTACGGAAAATTATTTGAGATAAACTAAACAGCTTTATAAAGGTTGAACTACTTTGACTAACGCGTATTTCCGTAGCCCTATCGCTTTTTTTTAAAATCTAACACACAGAACCATCTTTAGCAAATGATGTTTCTGAACGGTGGCGATTAGAAAGAAAGCTATAGCATAATGCTGATTAATAAAAATACCTACGGCGCGGCATGTCTTTAACTTAATATAAAAAAAAACTTTTTCAGCCATTACTCAAGTCTGGTTTCTGGTTGGTTCTGTCTCATCTCTAAATGAGGTGTTTACGTTACAAAATACCTACTAGGTTTTTAAGATTACTTGCATTTGTTTTTAGAAAGGGGAATACGTTTGTAAAATTTGGGTACTCGACATATTTTTCCTTTTAAATGTCAGGTGCTTTTGTTTCTGTTTCTAAGCTCAAAACTGCATGGTATTTATTTATGTGCCATGTAAAGAAGAGATGATGAACTTCTAACGAATTTAAATACGTACATGTGGTACTAAGCTAGTTGAGCATAAATCCATATTATACTTCAATTCGGGTAAGAATTACGTATGCTCTGGTGAACTCTTATAGAGATGAAACGAATCACATTACGGAATGGAAACCATCGTAGTGTATTTATTCTTCAGACAAAAGGATTAAAAAACCGAAATTGTTTTCTGAATTCAATGACAAAGCTTTTTTATTTAAAGAGTAAGAATAGAGTAATGCTTACCGCTGACGGGCGCTATTTTGTAGCTGCGATAAGCGCGGCGTTAATCGCGGCGATATCGCTGCGATAAACGCGGCGATAATCGCGGCGACAATCACGGCGCTTTTTAGTCGCTGACGTAGGTTAACCCTAAAAGGCACCCGGTAATAATATTATAGAACAATCACTTTTATTATTGCTAAGCTCTATAAAATAAAGTTTATGATTTATTTATGTCAGTAATTATATACTTTTCACAAATGAAGCAAACAATGTATACGATTCAAATGTCTTCAGTACCCTTAGCACGAACAGCTATCGAGAAAAAAAACGCACGTAAAATTACTCGATAGACAATTCTCTATGGAAAATTTCATTTCGCTTATCGGCGATAGATGGCGTTGTACAAATTTCCAATACAAAATTTATCTATCGAATGATTATTTTTTTGATAGCTGTTCGTGCTAAGGGTACAGATCCTTTTATCGTCAAAATAGTGTGAAGAACAAAAATTCTGCATTTACTTTATATGCGCAAATTCAAGAATTATATAAATTGGTAAGCATATCATGTAATAATAATTCTCTTACTTTTTATTGCAAACTCTACCATTACAAAAATAATTATGTCAGCCAGCGAAAAAAATTGTGGTGTCTTTTAGGGTTAAAGCCGCTTGTCACTCTTGTCAGTGTCATTTCGTGGGCGATTAGTCGCCGAGCTATGTGTGAGCTACTTTTTGTAGCTCGTGGGCGTTTACGTATTGAACTCCATATGTTCTATTCTGGGCTACAAAAAATCGCTCGGCGATTAAGCGCCCGTGAGCGGTGGCGCTAAGAGATAAAAATAACAAGTAGGTATAATATTAAGGTGTTTTGTTTTACCTTCGTCTTTTGTTTCACAGCTCCAATGTGATAGAACAGATTTATATTTACGAAAAAGCTTTTTTGTAAATATGAATCTAATTTTTATTAACCAAATCAAACTACTACCTACTATCATCGATACACAATAATTTCAATAATAAAGGGTCAATCAATCATTTTCAAGTTATATTGCAACGGATTTTGTACTTATCTATAACGAAAACTGCTCAAACAAACCATAATCGAGCATAATAATGCTGATCAAGTTTATCGATACAGTCCATCGATTTGAGTCCACACAAAGGCCTACTGTTACACAAGCTATAATACATTACCTATACATCTGTCTATGTTACTATGTTACACTTTAGATAACGGTAATCGTATGTTTGCTCAGTAATGTTTGTAAAGTTTGCTTTCTAATGCCGTGGTAGATTACACTTTCGCTGGTATAGTAACATATAGTAAAAACATAGAAAATGCGACGTTTGGTAGCCGCAGACATTACGTATGATTGCAACAATAAAACTGAATGGACGACATTATAACATCCGTGCTTCCGTGCGCTTACGCAGAAAACACTTTCGAACATGACAGATGCAGATTGTGGAGTAAACGTGAAAATGCAAATTGTACGAAACTTATTTGTAAGTAACACAAGAGAAGTGACAACTTTTACTGACACGCTATATGAAAACAATATTCAATTATAATTATTTATGTTACACAGCAGTTAGGAAAAGTAGATGTACCAATCCAAAAATATAATAAAATAGGCTAAACTAAAGCTATAATTTTTTGGAGACCACCCTTAGAAAATATATACTTTCAATAATTTTCATTGCAACTTTGTATTAATTATAAATTAAGCTGATTGGCAGATAATGGATTAAAACAGGAAACACTGATGAGTAAGCTGTCCTTCATATATAAGCTTTTTCCTATAAATAGTAGATATACATTTGAATCATGACACAGATCTAAATAAATATTCAGTTCTATCTTTTATTATTGGTATTATCTTATCACACACAACGTAATAGCCATCCCAAAAATTGGTGTCGTTCGTCTATATTTAGAATCATGAGAGCTTTTTACGTGAAAATTGCTCGCATATTAGGCATAGACCTTACATAAACGTCTTGTCAGTAAAAGGTTTACTCACTAAAAGGTTAAAAATAAGAAAAATAAATAAGATGAAATGCTTGGTGCTCGTAAAAAAACACGTGGAAAGACTAACGTGACTGAAAACCGTGCTAAAAATTTTTAACTTGCATGTATTTTTATACAGTTGGTGGTTACATAGAAAATCTATTAACAGTTATGAAAACAAAGTACTCAGGGGCCCAAGTCTGCTATTGATAACTTCATAATAGTATTTCAATCGTGTTTGAGTTGTAATGCTTTTTTAACACAGTTTTTGTTTCTTAAACCCAAAACCGAAACACGATTGAAACACAATTATGACGTTAACAATAGACTTGGGCCCCAATTGACGTAAAGCCGCGACCTTCACCCACAACACAAAGTGATTGTAAAACTTATCTTATTTACAACTAAACCAAATGTTTTGTCTGATTTCCGTAAATATTTCGAGAGGTGTGAAAACTCCTTTAACATTTTCCTTTAAAAATATGATTCAGAGATAATAATATTGAGGGATGTAATAGAAAATATTGGTTTCATGATTTAATTTAAGCAAACTACATTGTCAGTAGGTATAGTTTTTAAATGAACCCGAAACTTAAAACAGTCAGACTGAACCTATTAATTACACCTTGGACGAGTGGTTAATTCGTCCAAGTATTACACCTATGATACATATAAAATGAAAAATCTCCTCCATTATGCATCTGTATGCAAAATTCTGCAACGAACAAATGACGACTGCCAAAAATAAGATCGGTCAGAGACTTGTCTTGTCCGAGTACTAGTGTTCTAGATGCAACGTATCGTGGCTTGCGAAAGTGCCATTTATCTTTTCTGTGGCAACAGATATAAATAATTTTATAAACTCTATTTTACAAAAGATAGAAAAATTCCCAAAATTATTGTGTGTCAAAGAAAGAAGGAATGAAAGTTACCCCTAAAACGACTCGACAATGAAGGTATTGCATTTGCTAGAATTATGATCGGACGAGTAAGAGTTGCGGAAACGACAGGTATCCTAATAATCATCATAAATAAGCTGCCTTACTATAAATTACTAGCGGCCACCTGCGACTACGTCTTCGTGAACCCTAGAAAACCTTTAACCAGGATATAAATTAGACTATACCAGGTCCTAATGTGTATTTAGGTACCAACCAAATTTCATCCACATCAGTCCAGCCGTTTTAGGCGTGAAGATGATTAACCTTTGACCTCCTACTATAATCATTATTATTATAAATGTTCGCATTTATAATAATAATGATTAAAAATTCTAAATAAAACTTCCTTTAAATATTTTTTTATTACGAATTACACATTTTTAACAGAAAATGGAGGAATGGATTTACTCACAAACTTGTTTAACATGTGAAATACGCTGTTTCCAGATAAGAGTTAATTTTGCGGTAGGAGATGTGGCGTGCGGTAGCGAGCACGTTACATCGCGTGCTATTGCTTGTAATATAAACATAATTTAAACTTGCATAGCTAATTTGTTAGAGTCCCTGTTTAATTGACCATACAGCAATTTCCCTATTAATTGTCAAGTAGAAACACAATGATTAGATCTTTCCACCGTTGTTGTTCGATATTTGTTCTAGAACGTTGATCTAAAACAAGTTCATTCATTGTAAATTATTTACTGAATTGCATAGAAAAAATCTTCCTAAGTAGAAACTTACAACTTATCAGAAAAAAGATAATCAATTCAATTTTGACACAATACAATTAGTTAACGAAACATAGTTGTCTTAGTAGTAATTTTCAAAGCAGTCTGTCTTCTTTCGTTTCTTTGTTACTTCTATGTTTTTTTAATAAAATAATTATTTACAATTGACTAAAACTATTTTCCATAAAATTATTAGCAATAATAATTATTATAAATCACTTACCAACGTGACAGCATTGTAAATCATGAAAGGCAATCTTACCTGAAAAAAAATAAAGAAAATGACATCGATGCATAGTGAAAACTTTTAACATTATAACATGGTCACTATTCCATAATACACAACTATTACATTATTAAATTACACTCTGCGTAGCTGTGGTAGATAATAAATTGATGAAACATAATAATGTTACATACGAAGTAATGGCCATATTTTCTGATCCAGGTCAGCTTGGCTTGTTTCCTGCAAACTAACTTTAACGATATAAAGCGACTATTTCCAGCGAGGCAATATAAAAGTGGGATAATCCTTAAGTATTTCCTCTTTTAAAAAGTTAAGATTGTTTTAAAACTATTCAGAATGATTGTGGATTTTATCATTGTTTATTTAATAACAAACAAAAAATGTTTAATCATTTCATTTATATTATCTGAATAGAGTTTCGTATCTACGAAACTTAATTTGGGTTACCAAAAGGAATCCAGATTAAACTGGTAAGCCCATATTTACAACAATCGGTGTAAAAGGCTGTTTTTTCTTACTTGTCCTATAAGTATTTGGTAAAATAAATATAAAATACCCAACTTTATTGAAATAAAAAGTTTTCCACGTTAAGATTACGGAAAAAGTGGTTAATTATAAATACAATTTCATTCATCATGATAACATAAATACTTTTAAATAACGATTTAAGTTAAAAAGACGTGTCATAATTGTCAAAAGTTGTTTACTAATAAATAGGACTATTAGCGGACTATAGTTTAACCACCAATGTAAGTACTATACTTACGATTTTTTTAAATAAAACCATATCTCTGTTTGCAAGCTAGAAAAGACATATTTTTTCAAAGGGCTAGCCTATTACAAACAGACGATATTCACATAGTTAGGCGTTACAAGTGCCATAATCTCGAGTGGCCCACTTTCGTCATGAAAATAAACATTGAAGTACCATGGCTTTGTGTACACGGTATTATAAAAGAATGGGACAGACTTGTTGCCAAATGTGAAACAAGTAAACAATGTTTGAAGAGTGATGAAACTATAAACACGTGGGAATACATCTTTAGAAAATAAATCTAGTCTTTTAAGTGCTTTATAAACACGTGTGACTATAATAATCACATCTTCAGCTAATAATGAATGCCGGTTATAAAATGTATCTCCAAAATGTAAACATAGTTTGTCAAATTATGACTACATTTATTTTTATTTCAAGTTTTTAAAAGGTTATATGAGTAAAGTCATTGACAAATTCACATTTACAAATTGACAATGAAAATGCGCAATTTAAAAGAAAATTAAAATTTCACTATCTTATAATGCTTCTTGGTCGAATGACGACGTCGAATAAATATCTTAAATTTTTGTAAAATGCACTCACAAATTATTTTATGCAAATGAAAACAACATAAAAAATATTTTGTTTCAAAAGCACATTTGTACCGAATCATTAAGTTTGAATAAGTAGATACTAAAGTTATCTAACAAAAAAGTTTTGTAACTTATTGTACAGCAACAATCAGATTGGCATTCTACCCTTTGTGCGTTCAAACGACAGGTATTTGTCTGTCCTAACTTGAATCTTATTACTATAACCCTAAGGGTTACAGTATGTTCCGGTGTCATGGCTTGGGTATGTGTTTCGGTTCGCTGACCACCCCATGAACACTTTTATTGGCATTAGATGACTAAGCAAGTTCGGATTTCTGAAGTAACCTGAGACGTAATACTTCATGCGCAGGAAAGTGTTTGACACTTTCATTGTAGCAGTAAAAATAGGGAAAATTAATAAATCCGACTTTAATAATTGTAAGAAACTTTTAAAACGATGATTTAAATAAAACCACGAAAGATAAAAAATATTAACATACTTATTCATCATCATCATCACATCCGAAGAAGCATCTCCGTGTATTAAAAATTAGAAAAAAAAATTGATGAAACAAAAGAAGAGTGTTTCCTTCTTTTGTTAATTTGTTGCAATCAATTAAAATGTAACTAATTAAAATCACTACTTCTCAATGCACAATACTAATGGAATATTTCTAGTTCGATGAACTCAAGTCTCAACTTTTTCAAGAAAATAACAAAGGTCCTTGACCTTTGAACCTAAACGCGTTATTTTTGTTGAAACCTAAGTGATAAAGTTTTTCCGGGCGTTGGCCTTAAGGATATTTAGGATAACTACAGACCCACATGAACTTGGCAACGCGAAAATTCTAAGAAAATAAATTGACACAATGTTTTAATTACCATGTTGATTTTTTCTACTATGGGTATCATAAACATAAATGAATTGATTTTTTCGAAGATTGTAATAATTTTTGTGATTTTTCCAATGAGTCATCAAAGATCTTTCAATCTTATTTTCGTTTCACTGTTTTAAAACAAAGCTAACTCAGCGAATTCTGTTTTTAACTATTTAAACTATTATTTTAAACTAACCATGAAAGGCACTCGTGTTTGATTTTACATACATATTTTTATGCGAGTATTATTAACAAAGCAATAAAATAGTTCGCTATTTCACAAACACGTTGTCGCACGCATGACATAGTCGTTTGGTACTTTAATTGTTTGACGGCAAATGCTGGATATATAATCCTACGTTTAACTGGATTACAATCAAGATCACTCTTTTTAATTAGCTGTGCATGACTAGGGAAAATCATTTGTCATTGGAAAGTCGCATAGCAATTATGAGAGATAAAGTCAGCATGACAACGAATGAGATATATAAGATATTTAAGAAATAACAAATTTGTGTCATATCTCTATAGCAAAAATATCACCTCATAACTTATGATACTTATTAGAAATGAAATTCGGAAACATATTAAAAATAATAAAATAACATCAACATAAATAAAATACGGCATTTCAATTTCAAACTATTAACACTCACACTAATCATTATTAGAAATCAACTATTCGATCCACATAACGTGAATATACCTAGCTATTATTATTTTTCTTCTTTTTTCTTTAACGCGAATGGATTTTCACGCGTTCACACATTCAAACATTAGCTTTTGCGTTGTGTTTCTTTCTTTCATACAAAAAAATTGAATGTAGAAATTAAGGTGAAAAACTTTTATTCATATATTTTTCCTAACTTTATTTTAGTTTCAATCAATGGAAAACGTGGAGCAACACGTTACATGACCATGCAGTTATCTTAATTGGAAACTATTATAGTTACAGAAGTTGCGTAACCCCGTAACGATGTTTATGTAATTTTTAATATGTTTACGAGTTCAAGAAATTTCACAAAGTCATAGCTTTACGGTATTTGGTCCTAATAGATTGACCGAAAAACATTGTCATTATTAATCAATAATGGATATTGTGGTCCCATTTTGGTATTTGTTAATTTTAATGCAGTAACAGAGTATTAAGATATTGTTCACTGGTGTGTTCACGGTTTGTGCAATTATTTTAATATAACTTTGTTACACTCTAGCGCCCTTGATAATATTAGTTGTTTATCGGATGTTTACGTTTAAGTAAAAAAAAGGTACCCAATTAATACCTGATTAACAGCACCGCGGTGCAATAAAAAAATACAAAACAATAACTTACCTGCCACTATCTTTACAACTAAATATTAGTAAAAGCCTTAATAATCTGAAGATTAACAGCCAAATACTCAAACTAATTTTAAATTAAGGCCACTTTAAATTCAGAAAAGTTGTCAGATTGGACAGAAACTCTATGAAACTGACAGCTTCCTTAAAGTTAAGGAGACCTTCACTTAATATTTTAGCTAAGAAGCCTTTAGAGTATTCGGATGTAAATAAATAAAATTCTTATCGTAGATGTGATGATTTCTCGAGTGATGTATAAACAAAGACTTTTAATTATCATCTAACGGGGACGTCGAAACTTCTAATGCCCTCAAAAGCGCTCCTCTGTGACAGCACAAAGGAGTTGAACCCACGCCTAAGCCCAGCGGTAAAGTAAGCACAATTTTAACTTTGAACTCAAAGTTATGATACGGTCGGTTTTTCTTTGAAGGCCCATTTCACGGATGGATTCAGTTAGTTCGCTTTACGTCCATCTGTTATTTTTTCTCTATATAAAAATAACAAAAGACTGTTATCTTTTAGACGCTATTCTCTTTGTACATGTCATCGACTGACAACGATATATTGACAGCACAAAATAAAATCTGTGTTGGTACACTGCTCTAGCCATATTTAAAAACGCTACCGTCGTTTGTTTCGTTGTGTTATGAACTAATACTACAGTCTGTAGTTTTGATTGTTTTAAAATTGCTAATATACGTGCGTGCATGAAAAACTGCGACTTTTTCCGAGCGCTTCTTTTTTCTTCTTTATGTTGTAAACAATCCCGTGTTGACAATCCTTCCTTATTTGTTTTTCTTTATATACCAAGTTAAAATGTGTAAGTAATATCCATCGTTTCCTCTCCAATGCAACAGTGACCTAATTACAAAAGACAGGACACACGTGCCGAGTTTCAATCACGGATCATCTCATTCAGCGTCCGTCCGACTGATTCCGTTTACATTAGCGCGCTCACGAAAGTCGTGACAACCAATAATGCGTGCGGAATGCTAAGACACTCCACGTTAGACCGTTCAATCGCCATTTGGTCGCAAAACAGCATGCATATATTTTGTGACACTTCACGATAAAGACTGTTGACATGAATCGTTCAATAACAGGACTTAATATGACGTAAATGATATAGCAATTATACTGCTATTATTGAAATAATAACTTTAAAGGAACATTTTCAACATTGTTACTTATTTCCATGAAAATTTTATTAATTAAAAAACTTAGATGAAGATAAAAGTGACCTTAATAACTGAGGAGCTCGGTGGCGCAGTGGTTTAGCGCCTGGCCCAGCGATTGCGGAAGTTAAGCAACGTTCGCATGGGTCGGTCATGGGATGGGTGACCAAAAATTTATTATCTCGAGCTCCTCCGTGCTTCGGAAGGCACGTTAAGTCGTTGCTCCCGGCTGCATTTTGCAGTCGTTAACACCCACCAATCCGCATTGGGCCCGCGTGGTGGGTTATGGCCCATCCTCCTTATCACCCATAAGGAAGGCCTGTGCCCTAGCAGTGGGGACATCAAAAATGGCTGATCAACTAATAACAAAAATCCTTTAAATTTGTAGCTCGAAACTCTTTAATTATAGTCTAAATAATTTAAGCTTTATTTCCATCAAAGCTTAACATTTTTCTATTGAATGGCATCATCAGAAAACCGCAACAAACGCTAAGTACTGCAATTTATATGAACTGTAGCAATATCAAAATGGCGTCACCCACAAAATCTGGCCATTCAGACACCCATAATACAAATCCCTTTCAATCCCGCGAAAATAAATACTATTCTCTCGTTTAAGCCCGAGATAAAACGTCATCTTTTTGGATTATGTCGTTTCCGTCCCGTTTTATATGAAAAATAAATCTATTTTCGCTGACCTGATTACTAAGATTTAACAACCCAATTTCCTATTAATTAACGTGGATTATATTTATTTATCTGTTCCTTATACTAGATATACCTTAGCTTTTTCAAATTACGTCATTTATCACTGTGTATACCGATTTCCAAATGCGAGTCAATAGACGTAAAAACGTCATAACACGAGTTTCATCTTATTTACACGATCGTAAAAGTGCCTCGTCAACTCGTGTCCATATATCATTAGTCAGTCAATGCTATCTCTCAGTTTTTCTTCGCTCACGCTCGTACGTTAACCTTTTTGCAATGATTTCAGAGAGTGTTCCTTTGATATTCCCTTAATAGGGAATCTATCGCTTAAAACTTTTAGGAAATTTCATTTCTGTTACAAAAAATAATGTATTTCAATATTGTTTGTTGTTGTATTTCAATAGGAGCTCGGTGGCGCAGTGGTTTTGCCCTGGCCCAGCGATTACGGAAGCTAAGCAACGTTCGCAAGGGTCGGTCATGGGATGGGTGACCAAAAATTTATTATCTCAAGCTCCTCCGTGCTTCGGAAGGCACGTTAAGCCGTTGGTCCCGGCTGCATTTGCAGTCGTTAACACCCACCAATCCGCATTGGGCCCGCGTGGTGGGTTATGGCCCATCCTCCTTACCACCCATAAGGAAGGCCTGTGCCCCAACAGTGGGGACATCAAAAATGGCTGATGGACAATATTGTTTAAAGCAATGTTGAAGGTATAAATCTCAGTATTAAGTATACAAATATTTAAATGTCAAGCATCAAAACTTGATACAAAAAAACAAGATGAAAGTATTCGTAATTTTGATGAAGCTGGTACTTCTAACAATGTCTGGGACTACATCACACAAGCACGTTTCAGAGTAATGTTGGCATTCATAAAAAACTTATCGTAAAACTCAAAACGACTTGTATTTTTCCAACACCTTTTTTTTATAAAAGTTTATCGCATTTATATAACGGTAACAACACAAACTCAAATAATCTAGAATTTAGGAGACTAGGAAAACAGATTAGTACAACTCGACAACGCCGACGCTCATAACCGATATCTTCCTCATTAAATAGCGCAAAACGAGCAAAGTGCAAACCCGGTGTCACCGACCGGAATGACAACGCGGGACATGTGCCGTGGAATAGTTGTCAAAGTGCCAACTTACCAACTATTACACTACATTGGCGAAATTGAAGTGCGCCGATTTGACCTGGTTTCAACACTGCAGCAGTCATAATGCGTATTAGCGGAAACTGTATAGAAAACAGTCTCAGAATGTTACGTACATGGGCCGGACATATAAATCTGTTAAGTCCTAAATCATAAGAAAATTATATGCTGCCAATCAACGCGTTTTGGCTTTGATGCTTGACAATTCTGTTTATTTTGTAGTGAACTTGGTAGTATCGCTGATAATATTATCTTAACAACGAAACAGTCATAAGTTCATTATGATATAACGCCCTAAATACATCAAGATTGTTTGATTTATTTGTGAAAGGTTCGACAAATGGAACTACATTATACAGATATTAAGAGCTCGCATAGACAAATTATCATTATGAGTATAAACGATGTTTATTTTAACTGTTATTCCTAATGACATTTTTAAAATAAATAAAAAAAATGTGAAATACGACACGCCATTAAGTGGTTTTCAAAAATATCAATTTAGTGATGTAAAATCGGAGAAAGCAGCTACCGAAAATCTTTACACATTAATAGTGAATGTAATAACTGTAAGAAATTATTAAGATGTAATGTAAAAAAAATCGCTTCTGACTTGATGTATTATTTGATATTAAATCTTTTAGAATATCGTGAATTCTACCATGATGGTAATTTCTTGTATGTATGACACGACAATTATAAATAATAATTGAATTATGATCACCAGTTGGAAACGAGTTAATATAATGCGAAAGAAATCACAACAAAGTCCATGAATCAATTCGAAAATAATTATGAGTTATTGCATAATCTTTTTCAAAAACTCGTGTCATTTTTAGCATTTAAAAGTATGCAAACAAACGAACAATCCTTAACTATCACTTTGTCATTTCTATTGAAATATATATTTAAAAATAAAATAAAAACACAACTGCCCTGCCAAAAACGAACTAAAAAGTTAAATAACAAGTATCATTGCAGTCGGGCACCATTCTGTAGAACCATTTTTTTATTTATATTTGACTTTTTAGTTCCTTTTTAGCAGGGTAGTCGGGTTATCAATATTTTTTAAATTATTTATTTTTATTTCATACATTTTAGAAATAAATTATACAGTTTTGGAATTTGCTTATCAAGGCCTTTCATTTGATATCCATATTGTAATAATTGAAGAAAATTTTTTTTTTTTGCATCACAAAATAGCGTCCTGTAGCCGAAATATTTACTTTTTTATCTGTGGCCAGTGTCACTCGGGGTAATGTAAGGATTCTAACGGTTACACATCCAAATCTGTTCAGACATTTAGAAGTTATGGTAGATACCTATAGATTAAAGAACCTCACATACATACAAACATACATTAATCCCAGAACACAATACACTCTTCTTTTTCGGGCAGTCGTGTAAAAAAAATTTAATAAACAACTTTTAAATAGGTATCACTTAAACTGAAATTATATCTGGTTCATTACTTAATGTTTTCTGTGCCTTTTACACACTATTTTATCATTTTATCATTCGTATAGTTGATAAGACACACCAATAAAGATAAGTAAGTATGAATGAAAATATTTTCATTTTTCGATAAAGGTACTGTAGCCACATAGCTTTTAATTTTAGACAAAAGAATATTTAGTCTCGCTTTTTAATATGACAAATTTAAACGTTAAATATTTTAAACATTTTGAATATTGATGTTATAATAATTTACCTTTTTTAATATTGTAAAAGTTAATTTTTGAAAATAATTTTAATTTTTCATAAAATGACAGCAAGTCTCAATACAAAAAAAAGTTGATTTCACCATAATAAAAATATTGATGGCCATCAAACCGACTCTCTCGATATACCAATCTTGTTCATTAAAATTCTTCAACAATTTCTTAAAACATAATGTGTGTAATAAACTAATGATCTAGAAGCATTGTACTTAAGCGTCTACTGGATTGTGTTATGTCAACAAGTCACTTAAACTGCCACTTTAACGGTAAATTAAGTGATAAAGCAAAACGTCTACCTATATGGCAATAAAACCTCAAAATTATGTTCAACATTGTCGTAAGGTTAACAAATTAATTATAATTATAGTAAACAAAGTAATTTAAGAGCAGTCAAGATTATTTCTGCGTGTGTAAATATAGTAAAATTTAATTACTAAATTAATTTGCCTCAGTAGATTAATTTAACACAACAACTAATTAAAATAATGATAAAGTACGCCAAAATAACAACGGCAAATGGACTATATTATTATTTGCGAGCATTGAAAATAATTTGGTTGGTAATTAAAGCTCAACAAAATATATCCGACGACGACGTAAACAAGTTGAAAAAATATATGCTAGACTATTGCCTGCCCTAAGTATAACTATAATCACAATGCCATACCCACCTTCTCTTGAAATTAAAATCCTAATTTCTATTCAATCTGCCAAACTAGTACATAATTAAACTCAACTTTAGCTTGACCCTATCAACAATAAAATAAAATTGACTAATATGTATAGTTCGACCCTTTTTTGCATCTTTTTGTATTACTCTTTATCGTAAGGATCCTTTGTATTATATCAATAGTACCTTCATGTAAACTCTGTGGTATACTCGTACTAATGTAGCAATTTTAACGTTAGCAATATCATATAATTGACTAAATCTTTACCTATTTCGGCCCTGTTATACTAAATAATTATTATTTATTTTGTTGGCACTCAAGGCCTTCCTTTAGATTACTGTACAATACAACATATTTTGTAAACGACCGTCTGTTGTCCAAAATAAAATAAATTAATTAAAAAATATTATATTGTATTATTACTAGCTTTTGCCCGCGACTTGGTGTGGACATTTTAGAAAATTATTATTATAGGTTAATAGTGTAACAGGAAAAGGAATTAAGTACTGTATTGAATACCGACAACAGTATTTTTGTTAACGAAAAATGTAGTTCGTTCCAACGAAAAAGTTCAATCGGGTCGTAATGAAAAAAGTACACAAATTGAATTTTTTATCAAACTCTTGACGTTTCAGGCCCTTTTTCAGTAATACTAAAGATAAATTTAAGTCCACCTGTAAAAGAATAGTATCTTCTCGCGAATATTTTTTCATTACCTGCATCTGCACACAAAAAGATTAGAGCACGAAGAAATAATCCACGAAACAAAATTAATAAGTCGTTTGGCAAAATTCCTCTAAGCGGCACACACACTACCTCTATATTCGAAGTTCACATTTTCACTATTACTCATCTCCGTTTTATGTAATAATGTGAATCACGAGGATTCTTTTGAAACACAGTTGTAAATCAATGTTGACATAATCTGATAGAGACGTCAATATACCAGGACTGATAATTTTAATTACACAACAATCACGACAGTAAAATTATCGTTGAATTTCGTTTGAAGACGCAACAAAACTTGGGACTGATTAAAAACAAAAATAAATTTCCTTATAAATTGTAAGTGCCGAAAACAAAGAGGTTTTATACTAATGGCACGTTTGTTGCTAATTTTAGTCGCTTTATCTAAGATAATAACAGTGTTTATTTACCTAAGATTTTATGTCAGGTAAAGAAGATAGAAGTAAGTAGTTGGTAGGTACATGGTAGGTACGGTAGGTAGGTATACATACCATACATGTTCATATCAATCTTACAAAAGAAAAAAATACATGTGACGACATTGGAAAAATTAACTGAATAAAGAACATCGGTTAAGTAATATTGTATTATAACTTTCTAACAAAATTTTGGTTACATTTTTTTTTATTCAAAACTGTAACAGCTAATATTAAATGTGGAAAAACCACGTGACTATCGTGTGGTGGATCGTTACGAAGACTATAGGCTCAGATAATATATGAGAATGCGCATTTATTTGTTTAGAAATATCAATGAACATTGCCAGAACTACTTTTGTACGTGTAAACATCAACTCGGAATCTTCCTTCTAAACATTAGCTTCAGCCAATAACTTTGAACGAACAGTTACAAAATAATATTACATCTTATCAACATCTTATGAACAGCTCTTAGTTTTTTTTTACGCAATTTGTATATTTTTTCGTTTTATGCTAACCTTCAATATTCTTAAATAAGCAATGAAACTTATACACATATTTTTAGCCTTGTCAGTGGTTTTATCTTAAGCTGTATTTTATTTTTTTTAACTATTTGGTTAAATCTTATGGATGTCGAACTTTGACAAACAATAAATAAAAAGCTATAGGTATCCTAAGTTTCACTGAACTGTGTATTTTCATTAGAAACATACTTAACACAACCCAATAAGGTTGAAATATGTAATGCAATAATAACATTATGAATAGCAACAATGATCACCTTCCAATGAATCACGTATCTTTTCCCCATCTACGTATTATCATGACGCAATCACTTGAGGAGTTCCTCAATGAGTAGGTAGATTGTAAATACTAGAATAAATATTTTGATATGTCTTAACTGTGCTTTTAACGTAGTTTTATTATTTTCGAAAATAGAGTTAAGTTGCCTATTTTTATTTTTCGCAATACAAAAGAAAATGATTTCTAATGCTTAAGCCTTTACCGGCAAAATATCGATATCAAGTAATAAAACATCAGTAACATCGAGTAAAATTTAGAAATATAAATATTCAAAAACGAAAACTCTAAAATGGTAAAAAATAAATTATTGTTTTGTATGCAAAACAGCCGACTTACCTCTTTCTGTTCAGTCGGGGTGCTCGTCCTGACACCTGTCAAATCCTTCCATCTAAGGACCCCCATGACTGCGTGCCTGACCCACGACCCACGTCTACCAGTCCTTCCACTAGACAGCTCATCAACCACACCACATAGAACGGAGTTCACAACCAATTTCCCAGTTCCATCCTTATCGTTCTTTAGCGCCACTTCGCTACTTATCGGCAAAGACCTACGCTCCCTCATATAGCCAAAAAAACGTCCTCAAACAACGACCACTTCAACCCTCCAGGAGCAACCCCGCACACGCGTGATTAATCATTCTACTTCAAACGTGAAATAAATCTTCCGAATCGTTTATTTCTATCACAGTTTTTCGGGTCAACCAGATGCGTTCCTTCCCATAAGCGTCCGGAAGTTTTTCAATTATTTGTTACCGAAGACGACACCAAATATTAGCCCGTAGCTTCTTCAAAAACACTGTTTAAACTTTCACTCAAGAGTTTCGCGCCCAAGATGTAGGTTACATTTCTTTCGTACTTGTTTATTCACGAAATCGTCACCGGCGCACAAAAACTATGTTCTAAAACTCGAAATGCAATTCCAAGTTTTTGTCACAGAAATGCACAGTCATTCACACCGAAAATAGCGAAAAACACATTCAAATGTTCACGGGAAAAACTTCGAAAGAACTGTCAAATTACGATCGAACACGAGTGTTCGAGATTTCGAAATCGACACAGCCGCGTCTATACCGGCTTACGTTCCAAAACCGAATGGAGTGGCGCGTGCCACATGCTTCTACAGACCGCGACGACGGCTGAGAAGCCCCGTCTCTTTCATTATCACCTATCTTCAATACGTAAGATAAGGACAAGCAGTTTTACCAACCTTCGAATATGACCAACCAAGACAGGTGAATGTAGCCGGAGAAGACAACAAAAAGTTTAACGTTTCTAGTACAATTTTCTATTGTATCACTAAGAAACTTGATCATTCGAAAGAAAATCTCGATATCCACCGAGACAATAGCACGTAGTGAAATCTACGTCATGAATCATGATGATGTTACAAAAACTTGAGATTCTACAAAGACAGAAACTATTAACAAGGCCAAGTGTCTTAACATTACAATAGACAATGAAAGTGATCTTAAACAAAAATATTCTGTCGTAATAAAATGTTGGAAACAGAAACACTGTTTTTTCAGTAAATACAAAACACCTTTGTACAAAAGGCCTATGCAATATACACATTTTTTTTATTTCTTAAATTGACACTCGTGTCGCAAATGCCTGCGTGGGAATATCCGGGCTCAGCGGAGCGCATCCCTGGATGATGAGGGGCTGAGATCTTGCAGGTGTATTTTTTTATACATACTTTATATTGTTCAGCTTTTATGTAATTCCGCTTTATTTAATATTTAAGTTACTACAAAAAAGTATGTAAAAGCTCCGTGACTTTTCTTTACAAAAAAAACAAAACTTTTTTAGAACTTTGCTATGGTGACTTGTAGTTACAGCGAATTCTACAACGATTTTTTTTTGATTTGGTGATTTGAAGAAAATTTGTCACTTTTCTTTATTTTTGATTTCCTTAACAAAGAATATTAGATAAGTCGTAGTTTCAATATGTGGACAGTTAGACACTCTTCAAAATCTTGGCATGTCCAGATGACGAAATAATAAGTGATAATTATTTTGAGTGTCATCAACTGGACACACGTGTCTAGTCTGTTGTGTCCAGTTTAGAATAACCCCTTTTTGGGTTTAAGAAATTCGATACAATTTCCTTTGACACTTGTTTCCGAAGCCTCATTTTGAGCAGCCATTTAATTTTATAAGAACGACATAATCGTATAGCGGATACAGGAAGGATGTGGTTTGTCGCACAAAAACTTGTATTGAAACAGTAGTTTCGGATTAGAGGATAGGTAACCGTACTATTTAATCATAAAGTTTATCGAACTTGCAATGAAATTGAGAATCATTAATTCATGCAATTAATTTACTAGACGCAAATTAAGGATTTAAAAAAAATGCAATTTGCTACTACAGTTTCATTTCATATAAATAATCTATGCTACGTGATATTGACAGTGTCAATCGTAACAGCACTACAGGATGATTTTTTAATAACTGCATTACATTTTGTGGTGTGGCTTAGACCGTCAAACTGAACAAGTTTGTCAATGGGACCAACTTAATCAGAGCAAAAAAATAATCAGCTGTTTCTTAGAAAACTTCAATATCTACTCGACTAACTAACCCACAGTCAAACCGACTAGTTGGTTTTGTGGGACTATTTTGTAACCCCATATTGTATCCTCTTTGTTCATAATAAATAAATAATAATAAAATAAAAATGATTTATTTCAGGCATAAGACCCATAGTACAACATGTGTGCAGGCATAATAATTTATTATTATTTAAATAAAACCCGCACAGATACGAATTTCTGTCATTAGTTCAAAGCAATACAAATAAAAGAAAACAAAACGTCACACTAACAAAAGCCAAAATCGTTCATTTAAAAATACTTAATTTGCCCAGTCAATTGGTCCACAAACCGAATTGCATTCACAAATTGCATTTCCATGTCACATTTGCCCGTGTTTTAAACATTTGGTTGACCGCGGGATGTCCTGCTTCGGGTAATGTCCGTTGAACTCCGTTGTGTCGGTGTCACTGAAGCTCGAATTACAAGCAGAAAAAACCGTTTGTCGGTTAAAAATCCGTTTGTGGGAGGTCTGAGTCATTTTGCACTTACAAAAAATTGCAAAAATACATTGGAATATTTTTCTTACCCTACCATGTTATACGCATAATAAGGAAGGAAGAATTTTTAGTAGTACCCAGCATAATCCAAAATTCAGGAATTTAAAATGTTTAATAAAAGGATGGCGATGTATTTCAGTTTTTAAAAAGATTGTACAACATTCTCTCGAAAAGCTGGTCGTGGTTGGTGGAATAGAAGGCAAGAGGGCCCAAGGTCGTTTGCCAACCAGATGGTCTGACCAAGTAAGTAGCAACCTCCTCAAGCAAATTCCATCAAGCAGTGAGAGCAACTATGGACCGAGACCGATGGAGGCAAATCGTAAAAGCAGCCGGTGATCACGATCCTCAGTTATGAGGGAACGATTAAGAGAGAGATAAGTTTAGGAATCTTCAACAGAGAATACATCATGTACACACAGTTATTCAATCATCCTACGATAACTTCTCACCCAAACAAAATGAATAGTTAAAACATAACGTACCTACCTACTGTACAATCAAATTATGTGACACAAATCCTGATGTATTTTGACAGCTTACTAATAGCTAAATGCCCATCAGCCGTTTTTGATGTCCCCATTGCTGGGGCACAGGCCTTCCTTATGGGTGGTAAGGAGGATGGGCCATAACCCACCACGCGGGCCCAATGCGGATTGGTGGGTGTTAACGACTGCAAATGCAGCCGGGACCAGCAGCTTAACGTGCCTTCCGAAGCACGGAGGAGCTCGAGATAATAAATTTGTGGTCACCCATCCCATGACCGACGCTTGCGAACGTTGCTTATCTTCCGCAATCACTGGGCCAGGCGCTAAACCACTGCGCCACCGAGCTCCACTGAATAGCTAAATACCTATCTATATTATCATTTCAATCCTGGTTATTTCTGCTATCCTTAGCCTCATTACGTTAAGTTACGTGATGGATGGTCCCGATGAACCCGCCGGGATGCAATTTTGCATACTGAAGATTATATCCAAGGAAGGTGTCGTTCATATCTGGATATCGAATATTATGGTGTCACATTAATTTCCTACCTAAATTCTTAGAAGGTAAAATTTTGAAAGACTGGTAGTTATTTAATATTCTTTTTATAATAAAATAAGAGAGATTGTTGTATTAAAAATCACTTACTATTGAATATGATGAATACGACATGATTTTTTAAGTTTGTGCGGAAAGGTGTAGTGTTACTAAGGTAAAGATAATCTCGTTAGTATACAAAAATATAATAATTCAAGAAGAATCAGAAAAAATCATTTTTCCCCATTCCATATCACCTCAGCCAAAGAAACACAACAACTTGCGCTCCTATGTAAATTAATTTAAAAGTACATAATCGATAATAATTGTATCGATACATCACTATCAAATAATGATTACGCAAGCAATGCATCACTTATGCAAGTGCATGCGCCTCATTTGGCGGTCGTTAGCGCACAGGTAAGGTTTGCTAGACAGCATGTCACTACGTGCCTTTAGCATAATCAAAGATATATGAAGAAGATGCACTGATCAGATAGGCGAAAAAAACAAAAAGAAAAGACCGAATGAGTTCTTAAATAAAAAAGAAAGTTTTTTTTTCATCTTCAATTCCAATCGCAAGTTGTACAGAAGAAAGGAGGAAGTTTTCAGGAATTTAAAAATAGGTACACCTTTTTATTTTAAAACGAGCTCTGAAGTATTGTGCACTTTACATAGCTAACTTAATCCAAATAAATGAATATGGTTAGGTACTTTTTTCTTGGCTTCACCCCAAAAAGCTTTAGAAATCGGAATAAATTTAAATTTTTATTAGGTGGGAACTTCGCATTTAGATGCATTGTTAGATAAAATAAAACTTTTTTACAAGACATGAATGAAAATATTTTCCAGGATGTTTTCAATTGTTTTTTATTAAAGTGTTTACTTCTCTTATTATTAATTGTGATCAACATCGTTTAAGCCATAAAAAATATTGAAATTCCAATACATTTCTATTAAAACCATAAGAAGTTTATGATTCAAATACTGATATAAATTACTGAGTTTATTGTTTCATGCGGGTTTTGTAAAAGTAACAGTAGGTAACTTATATTGCGTTTTTTTTAAAAGAAATAATTAAAATAATAATTGCATTCAATCATTCGATATGTTTTTACATAAACGTTTTAAGCATGAGCTATAAGAGGAGTACCTATACAAATACAGGGTGTATTTCCAACCACTCTCCAAATTTTAAGGATGTGTTCAGTCCATGAAACTGAACAACTTTCTTGAAAACATAGGGTCAAATATGTAAAAAAAATACTTTTCATACAAATCAAAGAGATCACGTGATCAGTTTAGTATGGGATGACCAACATTTTTGGCGTATTTCGACACATGTTTCATGGAGATAGTTGTTCAGTTTCATGGACTGAACACATCCTTAAAACTTGGAGAGTGGTTACAAATACACCCTGTATAAGTTACAATTTTTTTATTTTTAAGCTTTTTAATGTTCGCCTAATCACATTTAATGTTCATTCGGTATTTGGCACACAACATCTCAGACTACCTACTTAGTTTTCTCATACTACTTTTTTATCAGATAACACACTAACGGTTGCCAAGAAACAATTCACACATTTACGGGTTTAAATGAATAATAACTGCGGTAAATTATAAATCACAGTCAGTATGTATTTATAGGTGTTAAATTAACTACATTTTTGTTTTTAAACAAGTAGGTATTTTTAAGGGATTATGGAAATGAAATTTTGTCGATTGCCGCCTCTTTTCGATTTCTAAATAACCAATTTAAAAATGGTAGGTATAGTTTTGCGACAAATAATTTTTTAAGCTTTTTTTCAGTCCGTAAAATAGTTTTATTGTTTTCCCTTATTCTATTACACTTCAAATTTAAAGTAATCTCATTAACTCTTCACAATCCACTACTTTACTCCATCGTGATAATAATATGTCAAAACAAGGAATTTTTTACAAAAATAACTAAAAAAAGTCAATCAAATAACCATTAGGAGATTGGAAGTAATATCAAACGTCACGAGGGAAAACATACTTTGGTAACTAATTGAAAAAAAAACTTGGCTTTTATTTCTCGCCCTTAGAGGTATCTCAAGTTCTAGATTCTTCAATTCTTATAAACTTAAACGAAACACAAGAAAAAAGTAGTTTATCTTAAAAGGGTATACATCAACTTCAATCATGGTGCCGTGCTGTTCAACCTTTCGCAACTCAATTGCAGTAACCTTAAATGGATTCTATTAGAACAGTGTAACTGTATCAATATGTGTTGATATAAGGCCTAGTTGAATAGAGCAAGGTCATGTATTGTGACCGCAGACACAGAGATCGGTGCTGTGCTATTAGCCTCGACCGATAGTATAATAAAGGTATTAGTTAGCCTCAGATACCGAACAATTATGTACTTTGTTTCAGCAACAGCTTTTTCTGTTGGAACCTTACCACATAGTATCTTGACTTTTTTTTAGGATGAAGTCAGCCAAGACAATTTTTTTTTAATCGTCAATATTTTTCTGATAAGAAAAATGTGTGCAAGAAACTAAATCATCTTTACCATTTTTCTGTTTGGAAGTAAACTTATTACACTGGTTTAAGGCCTTAAGGTGGGTCAATCCGAGTGGGTCGATCCGTGATGGAGTGAAATCGAACGTAATTCTACTCAATTTGGGTTCAAATCAGTGCGCGTTCCATGGCGGTTGCGTTGAGAACTTGCACGGAAATCTCAATTTTTATATGATTCTATTACTTTTCTTCGCTTTCAAGTTAGTTAAAAAATCTGTTCAATTAAGATTGAAGGTATTAACATCGCCGATTTTTATGGTTGGTTTTACCATAAACGAATGTTCTGATTCCGAGAAATTTTGCAAATAAGACAAGAAACAGGGTGCACGGTATATTTTTATACATCAAAGATGGTAACATATTTATAAATGCTTTCAATTAAATCTATTGTGTATTATTTAAAGTACATTAATATTTTTTCCATGATAGCTTCACGCGCGTAAATTTTCAATAATTTGTATTGAATATTTGGATTGGACCCACCTTAAGGCCTTAATGGTGTTGTTGTCTCCGGGGTTACGTGGTCCATCCCCGGCTGGGTCAATTTAGAAAAATAAAATCTATGTTGTTCTAGGTCTGTGTATTTGTGGTTCCGTCGTTGTTTCTCAATACTGTTATAGCTATTTACATTGGTTTCGGAGCAATGTAAAACTGCTGTTGTTCAATTGAATTATTATTTATTTATTTGTATCTATGGTATTTACGTTGTACTAGCTAGAGTATTTCGCTACTTTTGAGGTCAACCGTACCACACTGTGACCTCGCAAACTAGCCAAATGAAATTAATTTGCAATAATTTAAGTCATATCTACTTTATGGTAGGATACGTAGATACGGCATAATAAATTATCACACTTCAAGAAGGTCAATCCATCGCTTTTTTGCCGAAATTTAAAAGAACATCCACTTTTCATTTGTTTTTAAAAGAAATATACATTTAGATTATTACGTTGTGTTAAACTTATGTTTTTGTTTTTTAACTCAATCTCCATATTTACCTTGCTACCGCAAAATAAGAAAAAGAATTAGATTTATTTGGATGGCATTAAGCCAAAAGCGGATTTATTACAGGGGAAAATATATTCCCTTGGCTATTTCAGATGAAACTTTATATACCAGCGGAATTTTCGGTTTGTAAATATTGATATAACTTTACAAGAAAGTATGATACTATACTTAGGTTTAATCCTTCAAGCCCCGGAAAATGAGATACAATAAATTGTTGAGCGGGCCGAAAGGGCCGGTCGGGCGTTAATAAATTAAAAAGGTAAGAAAGTAAGTAACCTATTTTGATGGATGTATAAGAAATATTAATAGAATTTTATTTCAAAACATGTCATTGTGTTTCTTACACAATCACGATTATTCGAAGAATATAAAGCTTTCTTGGAAAAGATAGAACAGAGAAAGCTGGAGAATATTCTATTTCCTAATTTCATGGAACTTTTTTTGAATTAAAGAAGCATTTAATCAAAACAAAAGATAAATAATTTTGTATTAAATCTAAAAATCGTTTAATTCTATCTTATAAGAAAGAATAGTCCACACACCGACCGAGGGCAAAGCATTGAGAGAATAGTTATTTTTAGCTGAATTTTAACTTGAAAACAAAGAATGCAAGTGAAAGGTGACAAAAATAAACAAAGTAAAGGGGCACAAAAAGATTAAAATAGAAACGACACGCGTCGTCGATCAAGACTCCAAATTGAGATTCATATAACTACGTATTAAATCATACAGAACTACGTTTAGTACTATTACATAATAGGCCACTAAATGGCCCACTATCAGCAATAAAAATATTTCTGATTTTTTTTCCTGAACGCTCTAACCCCCGTATCTATAGACGAGTAAGTAATGATTTGAGTAAAACTTGCGATTTTTAAATGATTCTAATAATATATTCACACGCATTTTATAGTATAAAATGACCTTAAATGGACCAAAAATGCACTATAAAGTGCATGTTAATATGATATGAGAATTACAAGTTTTACTCAAGTCATTTTACTCGTCTTTAAAGATAGTAAATCTGTAAGCAGGTAAATTGGGTGTCAAAAAGAAAAAAATATATAAATGTAAGTAATAAATTCAGAACTTGTTTTTTAAATGATTCCTAATTCGACTTTCGTTTTTTGTATTTTTTGTTCATAGGTTGGTGTGTAAGTGCCTATCACTAACATAATAACGCGATTAATACCTGTAATTTTAATTTAATAAAATGCAACGGGAAAGTTTGAGAGTGTATTTTATCCAGTTTACGGCCTGCAGCGTGCACCGCTGCGTCGCACGCGGCGGGCCTGCGGCGGTGCACGCCCATGCATTTACGCAAGCATCACGTAATTCACGTACACTACCTACTAAAAGAAATCAACATACGTAAAATACTCATGTTCAATATTTTTTTAACATTGCCAATATTATTTATGAAGTGAGGTAAAAGGTTCTGCATTTTGCTAGAGGTCAATAAAGTGCACTTTGGCATCAAAGGTCACGGTTAGTGGGATCTATTGCTTGCTGCCTGATATTGCATAATTATTTAATTACTATATTACTTACTTATATCACAAATATTACTTGCATCACTTTCAAAAGTCAACAACATTTCTTCTAAGAGTTAGCCTGTTTATGATAAATAAATTTTATTTTATTAATTTACTGAAAATTTTCAAAAGATATAAAATCATAAGATAAAACCTTTTACCTCGACATTGCTAAACTGACGATTGGTTATTAAACGTTTTAAGTTTCGATCTTTTTCATTTAATAATTAATACGGTCTATACCGGTTTCGATTTAGCATGAATCATGTTCTGCAATAGATGAATGAAGTCATGACACTCATGACCTATGTTGATACTCTTGATGCAGAAGCCATCGGTGTTTGACTCAAATTGACCTTCTGAAGTAGGTAGTTACGTCAATTAGGTAAAAAGACGTCAAACTTAATTTTAATAGATACTTATTTATAAAAGTGAATAATTTTAACACAACGAATTTAGTCAACAACACAATAAAATTTTAATTAAAAATGTATATTGCTTTCATAACTGATTATAATTAGATAGTAAAGCTATTGTAAACATTGTCTTATACGGATTAGATATCAATTGCAACAATCATATTGAACGTAAGGAGGAGTCAAAGGGATAGCTTTGTTTTAAGTTTTTTTTGGATTGGTTGAAGTAAAACTATAAATGCTGAATGAAATAAATACTTTATTATGCTTCGTTATTTTACAATTTTTCGTCTTACGTCTTCCCTCACGTCTTTTCTTTTAACTAGACTGCGTCAAAATAACACAAATAATAAAAAAACTTACTTCTTACATGCTATCTCTTTCACTCATACTTACATTTCATTGCATTCATGTACTCTAGAGTTCTTATCTGAAGTTACATACATAGATTACATAGACTTAACTTTAATTGTTATATTTAATTCAACTAAAATAAAGGATAAGGTCTGTCTCCCCGTTTAGACTAACTTAACTTTTAATCTGGTAAATAAATACTAAAATAACTGAACCAAACATGAAAAATTCATTTGAAACCAAATTCCAGGAACTGAACAAAGGGTTAAATGCAGCTAATGCTTGTTTCCGGTTAGTTCCATACATTTAGAGGATTATAAATATAACATCGGTATTTCCATTAATGTATTAATGAGAGGAAATCACACTATTATAAATCCATTTGTGCTGCGGTTTAATGATACCTTTCAAATACTTTCCTCGTATGCATTGTGGAGTTATGCACATTTTAATGGAAATTTAATCATAAATATTTAGGTACTTTGAAAGTAACTAATATTACGATTAAACATTTTGACACAAACTGCAATTTTCCTACCTAGAGGTACTTATTATGATTTTTTGTTTGATTTATTGCCTCAGTGGCTGTTTCCACTTACGAGCCCACCTATAAGTTTCTAAGGTATTTATTTATAATTCATGATTAGATCTTTGAAAGTAACTAATATTGCAATCAAACCATCAAAAATACATGAAATAAATAAATACAATAAACATTTTGACACAAATTGCATATTTTTGAATTTACTAGGTATTATGATTTCTTGTTTGATTTTGCCTCAGTGGCTATGTATTTCATGATCAGTGACATCAGTGATACTAAAAGTAACAAATGACTAATTAATTTTAGTTAAAAAAATATGCCAAATTTAATGTCACCCAAAACCAGTGGTTACAAAAATTTGAATACGCCATTTATTATTCTTGTTCAATATTTTAATTAACCAGCAATATACAATACAGGACTGACGTTTGTTTCTTATAAATATGTAACAGATGCTAATGCAAGGGGAAGAAAATAATAACTGAGTTTATTGTTTTAACACAACAAATTGTTACAAAGCTGAAAAAAACAGCCTATTGGATAAGCGAAGCGTTATTAAAAACCGGGGATTGAAAAAGTTTTGAGCAGGAAATTCAAATAGTATGGTATCTATGTATTAAAAAATATGGGCTGCAATAAAGTATGTCAATTAGATTTTTAAGCCTATTTTGTATGTGTTTTTGTTTTTTTTTCAATTTTCTAAAGTCCGCCTCACCATCTCATTGATTGGATACCTAATTTTTCCCAAATAAAATCAGTAATTTATTGTACCTACTAGCAGGGCTCTGTCACTCCGCGCGCGAGTCTGAAGCGCTCGGCGACGTCCTCTGAGAGGACAAATTTCATACATCAGAAAAGATAAGACCTACGCGATAGAAAGAGAGGCAACTACTAAGTGAATGTTTTGGAGCGAAGGGAGCGCTGTGCGACCTGAATTGTACTTTATTGTGTCGGAGCAAGAGTCGCAATTTATTTAAACGATTTTGCGGAGTGCAACTTCTGTACGCTAGTACTATTACCTATTCTGTGCTACTAGTTTCAAATATTGATTAATTATTATTAGAAGCGGTATTTAAAAGAGCTACACTTTTTGAGAACAATGGCTTACAATTTCTCGGGTCGCTTCTTTCGACATGCTCGGCTTACCACCCCCTATTCTATCGCCACCATCTAGCTTCCGTCGATTATTTCTTAACGAACAACCTCTTTTTGACCGTTGACCCCGTTTCGGCCATTTTGAGTTTGCAGAACTCAACTTAAAAATATAAAGTGATAAAGCCTGTGTATTCTATACAGTGCACTGCTCTAGCAGATTTGGAAAACAAGAGAGAAGACCCCAGAATATCAAGACAATGGCTCAAAGGAAGCAAAGGACTTTGTATCCAAGCCAGAAAACATAAAAAATCTTCTGTCATTTGTTTTTTTGCGCTAGAAATGCTTGGGAACTACCTACAGTATTGAAACACAGACAGGAATCATGATTAATAATAATAAAAGATAAACCAGCTTTAAGCTGAGAAAAACAAAATTTAACGTAAATAATAATAAAACATTTATTGAAATAAATAATACAAGTTTTTAAACATCTTACTTAAATAAACTAGACATCCTGTGTGACGATCTAATGACATCTGCACCCAAACTAGTAAAAACTGTATCTCAGGTGCAGCGCTCTTATTAGGACTCGATTTAATAGATGGAAATAGTTCAACGCAAAAACTGTGTTTAACATTGCCAAAAACTTAAAATAAGATTTTTGTTGACCCTGTGACTGAGCTGACTAAAGCTCGATTTGGTTTGAGACTACCTGTATGTAATGCCTATGTGCGTGTACTGAAAATCGCGTTTTGTTCCGACTATCTAGCTTATCTGTCTATTTTTTTTTGATGAACAACCTCTTTTTGACCGTTGACCCCGAATTCGGCCATTTTGAGTTAGCAGAAACCGTTCCGTTTAGCAGAAACGATTCCGAAACCGTTGCCGTGACATTGCCCTGTGACGCCTCGTTAGGAGGTGTCAAAGTTAAGTACAATGAGGCTAGGGGACTGGTTCGTTGACTTTGGAAAAAAGTAAATCTCAAGATTAGCTTTAAGTCCGCCATTTGCTATATTTTAGATTTGAGCAATAAAGATTAAATAAATAAATTAGGTAACTAGGTAGGTACTATTTATACTTGTTACTACGTTTATACTAACAAGTACTCGTATAAATACACTCTAACCCGGTAGATACTAAATATGTCTATAGTTTCCAAAACAGTTTTTTTTTGTAGTTAGATGACGTAATTATGTATTAAATGTTCTTCTATAAACCCTTTTTTAGGGTTCCGTACACAAAGGACAAAAACGGGATCCTATTAAGTACTAAGACTCCACTGTAAGTCTGTCTGTCACCACTTAACCAGGCTGTATCCCATGAACCGTAACGTAATAGCTAGACTTTTGAAATTTTCACAGATGTTGTAGGTCTTCTTCTTCTTCTTCTTATCATGCATGCGGTCTCGGCAACACGACGACTATTGCGCCTATTTTGCGTGTGGAGGATGTGCGGCCGGATCACTCCAGCCAGCCCAGCTCAGCCGGGAACGCTCCAAGGGCTTTCACATTCGTGATTGCTTCCTGGACGCTGCCCGGCGCGCCGCGGCGAGCCGACGTACCTCGCCCGGTAAGGGGCCACCCCTCTGCATTCCAGCTTGGAATGGCACTTTGGAACGATATTCTGCTATGATTACTACGGCTATGAATGTTTGTACAGTCAGCAATGAAAGTAGCTTAACGCTTTGGTACTTTGTCATAGCAACTTTTTTAACTTTTTTACAACTTTTAAAACACCCAGCCTATTAATTGGTTAAAGTACTTACTTAATTAATTTTCTTTTTGTTTTTTGTTTCGATAGATTAAATACACATAGCACGATATAAACTTACCTGTGAAAAATATGGCGGCAGCACTGCCCTCTGGTCATCAAGCCGAGAACATTGTACTCGTTCAAGCAACTCAAATAGTTCGTGCTGAGCGCGAGCGCCCCCTGTCGTACTTGAACTCCATGGCGCCGCTACGTGCTGCCGTCTGCGGAAAAAAAGGGAACTTTTTACTTGAAACAGTCACAAGTTGTTGCCGCCACGGTATAGATGGCGCTCAAAACGTTACGGCTTTAGCAGCTCTGTACAAATAAAAATTTTACTTTTAAATTAATTGATTAATAAGTACCTAAGTCTTGTAAAAAACTTATTTGCAAGGATTAATATTTAATTTACAAATGTAGGATATTACTTTCATTAGTAAAAAAAATCTTTATCTCAAAATAAGCAAATACCTACATGTTAGTTTTATGATCTGGATCAATTTATTTATTATTTATTTCTAAAACTTAGCAGATAGATACCTACCTACATAATTAATAGGTAAGTAGTCGGAAAAATTCGCGGCCTTTTTGAAGCGTTTGCGTGTTATATTTCTGGCAATACTAAATTTTCTGGTAATAGCGGTAACATTGAAACAAATTTATAATTGCCTTGCTTTTTCTTATATATTTTTTTAATAATTTTTATTACAATACGTTTTGCATTTTTATCTAAAGGCAAGAATCTACTTACAACTATATACTCCATTTCACGAAACGAGCTCCCAAATAAAATCGTTCCCTGTGCGCCTATTGGTTAATGCGCGTGACCTTCAATAGCCTATTGGCTCTGTGCACGCTTTTAGCGCCACCTAGCGTTCGCAACTTTGTTGGCTCTTGACCGTTTTGATATGTAATGGCGGAATTGTGACAAAGTGTAAAAAAATACTATACTTGTGTTATTAATGTAAATTTCAAAATTACTGTGATTTGGGTGGACAAAGTGTTGTGAAATAATTTTTTGTCATCTAAATTAAATAAGGCAACTAAAATCTATTCAAAAAGAGTGTTTTATTTTGGTTATATCATGGTTTGTTTACTTCTTTTTTAGTTGTAGATTTTGTAAAACAAGAGGATAAAGCTACTTTAATCATTTTATTAAATGATAATAAACATAATATAATTGTTCCTGTACCTATCGCTAGTAATAAATTAAATATAGTTTTCAAACAGATTTCAGAGCCTACATTATTTTTACTTTTTGCCACCATGAGCGCTGCGATCGATTATTATACCTTCGCACCCAGCGAATAGCCTAGCTCTAGCCACGCACATCAATTGACCAATGAGCTGCGAGTATTTTGTTCCCTAGGAGTTCAATTCGTGGAACGGAGTATAGTGCGATTATTCATCAGTTGTATATTTTTTGCTTTATTCCAACAAAACTATAAACAATAGATCTCGTTACAGATCAAGCGAAGATAAAACTTTCTTTTTTATTCTCGACGATAAAACAAAATTGATATTTCATAAAATGCCGCATAAATTCTATGCAATCTGATAAGGTGCCAAGATTGCTTCAACATTATTTTCTTAACAATCCCTTTTTATTTCTTTTCAAAATAATTGGCTCATATTATTGGTAAATTATTATATTACACCGACGTAGGTCAGTCATCCAATCATCTAAAACTACAATTTTTATTGCACCACTTGAGTGGATTGGAAAATAAAGAGAGCATTTTTTCATTATTTTTTCAGCTATTACTACTTAAGTAATCTAAAAGCTTAGACTCTAAGCTTGTTCATTTATATTTGTCCTTTTTGTTTTTAACAATAAACATTCGCCGACCATAATTTTCAGCTTGACCCAACACGATATATCAAAACATATCGTTGGCTTGACCACAGAATATTGTCAAAATTTAATATTGGGTAGGTACCTAACCTAGGTACGTATTCGGAAAAGTTCGCAGCCATTTTATACTAAAAATAATACAGATAGGTTGAGTAGGTATTGGGCTTTTGTATGGAACAGCTGATTTTTTTTCGCGATATCAGAGTTGGCCCCATAGTAAAACTTGCTTGTAATCATGAGTGGAACCATCCCCTTTAGGGAACCAAATGACTAAAATTTCAGCGTGTATATGGAGTATCACAGTTAAATTTTCATCTGAATTGTCTAGATTTAAAAATAAGATACAGAAGTATGACGTCATTATAAGCATTATGATAATTCAAATTCTTCCTACCTTTTCGAGACGACGTAAAACCTCTTGTTCCATCCTTCCCTGTCACTTGTCATTTCATCATTCACTCCCTTTCTGCTCCCTTCACATTCATATCATTCACCCAGTCAGCTAACAGTCTATCCATCTTCATGCGGTCTTCTTGATTAACATCAATATTTATGTCCACATAGTAACAAATATTTAGATTATGTATTTAACCTACCTATCTGTATAACGATTAAATTGATAGATATTATACTCTATCACAGACTTCGATTGATGATTTTTTAGTCTCATTACAAAAAAAAACAATCTTTCCTCTTTATAGTTGATGTTGATTTGCTTCTTTTTTATACTAACCCCCTTACTAATAAAGATTGTATAGCAGATGTATAGACGTGTTTTGTCACTTTCTTTTCAATTTCAAACTCAAATAGTTTGACAGAGAGTAACCATTGTGTAACTATACATCTGCTATAAAAATTTTATTAGTAAGGGGGTAAATGTTTTGCCAAGCTATATGTTTCTTTTATTGCTGGCCATGTTCTTTACGTAAAATTGATATTTAAGTTGCAAGACCATTTTCTACCGAAAATATTCAAGTCAAAGCGACACAGTTTAGCCTAAAACATTACAATACTTTAACAATTCAGATAAGGTTCTCAAGCTGATCTCCAGATAAAGCCTCCCAAGGTCACTTTTCCCATCGCCCTAATTCGCTTCGTCACGGTTCATTTATATTCATTAGCGTAAACACGCACTCATTTGGAAATACGGCAAAAGATTTTTGTCGGCTAAATACGCACTCCATCGGAAAAAGTTATAGTATCAAAAGTGCTGAAAATTTATTCTGTAGTATGTACCTACCTACCAACATACAGATTACATACCTCTTTTAATAGTTGAAAAGTGATCCAGATTTTTATTATTGGAAACCAGTTTTAAAACCCACAGAAGAATTTCAACGTCATTATTTTTTAGTTTATTTCATAATAACCAGACATCCCAAGTAACATTTAGGCGCTAAAGTAAGAGTTATAATAAGTCTATAAAAGCGCTAACTAGATTCTAAAGTGGTTTATGGGTGTTACAAATTGGTGTTAGAGCGTGCTCTAACCCTACTTTAACCCCGAATTAGGCACAATTTTTATATTACTTAAGGTTGTACAATGACGGTATACAAGAGTTATGGTAATTGGCTAAGAGGTACAATCAATGCTATAAGAGAGTTATGATAGCGGTAACAGGATCTCTTAGCTATACAAGAGGGGTAAACAAGCGAAAATTAACTTTGTTGGCGGTAAAATGGCAAAAATGGTTTTATATTACCTCTATGGGTGCTAAGCGGGCTACAGGAAGGCATCAACTGACTCCTTAAGCGATACAGTAGAGATATAAAGGCGTTAACTATATTTTCAAGCGCTAAAAGGGAGGTAAATAGGTGATTTGTAACGGTCTGAACGCTATTCAAGATCCACAAAGGCGATAAAGGTCTCTCCCGCAAAAGTTTTTGTTACCCGGAAAATATATTTTCTAATTTTGCGATCTAACAATAAATAATATTATTTTCATATAGCTATATAGGTAGTCGGTAACCTCAAGATGATTTATATTAAATAAAAAAAGTGAAATTGTTTTATGGTGCGAAAGGAAGCGTATTTTTGCTGCGAAGGTAAGTACACTGTGAATAAGTTACATATTTATTGGTAAATAATTCGAGCGCCCGCTGTATGTTGTCTATTTACTGAAAACAAATGTTTTGTCTAATATGGAGTGACACATATTTCTTGTAAAAAAGTACTAAAACATTGCCTTATTGATCTTATAATACTATACTAGTAATATAAATACATACTAAAGCAAAATACTTCATGGAAACCTTGTAAATAATTATTTGTTTTAATAACCATAATCTAATATTTCATTATCCCAACATGGCGAGCAAACGAATTTAGAGATCCGTAGTGCTCAAAACTTTAAACCATGTATACCTACCTATTGATGTTATTTTTTACCTGATCACTGTTTTGGACGAGTAGAATACAAAGAAGTAGGTAGATATAAATTATTATATTGTTTTAACAATTAATATTATATTATGATTTAAATACAATATTAGGTTTATAAACCTGACTATAAGACTATTCAATATTGTGTTTGTTTACAGATTAGACCAAAGTGCCATATTCTCGGCTTTATATCTCATCTCGCTCACACGCGCAGCCAGCCAATGAATGTGCAAGTAAGTACCTACTTATCTAAATTAGTCAAAACAAAAACAAAATTTGTAAACAAAAGAACGAATTTCTTTAAAAAGTTAGGTATGCATGATGTCGAGTTTATTGCGGGCTAGGATAACAAAGCGTCAAAAGAACGTACTGCTGCGCAGGTTTTACTAATTTTAACAACTTAAAAGGTACTTTTTATTACTTAATTGTGTCGTTCTTGAGAGTGGGTGTGATGCTATGTAGAGTGTATCATTGTATGGTAGACAAGCTAAACAAACCAAAGTTAATTGATTTCGACGCTTTAGAGAGTTTGTCGTTAAATCGAGTGACGTTATATAGAGTTTACACTGTATATAAAAATGTTGACTGGTCATACTTCTAGAAGATCTGCAAAGCTGAAATTTGGCATTTAGCTAGACGTTAATATAAAAGTAATAAAAAAAAATGAAAATTGTAAATTGGCAAGTGCGAGTCAGGTTTTAGTCTATAATGCTCAACCTTGCCGAAAGAGGGCGCTAGGAGTCTCGTTATTCGTTTGTGCGTCTGACTTTTAAATTTAGGAAATGTTTTGGGGGTAGCGAGAGAAACGTATCAGACTCGCGACCGTTACTCGGGCTGATCGACATCTACATTTTTGGTGGGATATTACTTACTTCTTCAATTCAAGAGTGGTAACTTTTCAGTTTTATTTGCTGTGATTTATACTTAATTTTTTGTTTTCAGTATGCTGATGCTGACCAACTGCCGCCCTCCGTATTTCCAGAAACTCAGTTATAGCTCATGAGTCAACCTCAACCGAATCTTCACAAATAATTTTGACGTCTCAAGATAATGAAATATTGGGAACCTTCTGTGTGGTGAATGAAAGCCAACGAGGCATTTCAGGTGCTACTCAAGAAAGTAGCACAATAAATAATACATTGAATGCTATTAGTGTCGCACTCGAGCAACAAAATAAAATGATAAACACAATATCAGATAATCAAAAAAAAATTATGCTCAAGATGGCAAGTATTTCTGTCCAAATTGATAATATACAATTGCAACTCAACGACCACAATGCAACTAAAGTTGTTTCTGTGGGGTCATCAAAATTCCGTGCTGAAAATAAAGCAATTAATTTCACACCAATTGCCAATATCGAAGAATTAAAAAATATGGAAAAGGAACTCTCTGAAAAAACGGCTAGAGAGCAGTTAAAAGAAACTTATTCTATAGTGTGCTCTGGTGGAAAGGGCATCAACTGTGCCTATACCCTAATAGATATAATGTTCACACGTGATTTTCTATGCCAGTGTTCCTGGAGTGGTAGCAGTCGTTCTGATGGCATTAAAATCAGTTTGAAATGCTACAAAAATATAGTTTCATTTTTTTGGGAGATGATATTTTTTTGGGATTGCACTTATACGATGAAACAAAACGAAGAATTTTTCAAAGGCGTATTGAAGAATGCAAATAAAAGAAAAAATGCGAAACTTGAGAGGGCATCAACTACACGAAAACGTATAAAACTTACAAAAAACGCAAAAAAAAATGAAAACCCAAAAGTACAAGAAGATGAAGAGATAGTAGAAAATAACAATATTGAAAATGAGGCAAATTCCAGCGCAGAAGAAGAAGGAAAAGAAAAGGAAAACATAGGTGAAGGTAACCATGAAAACAATAATAACGCCCTGAACAATTCCACTATTACCACCGCAGCAGATAATAACGCCCAGAACAATTCAACTATTACCACCGCAGCAGATAATAAGGCCCAGAACAATTCCACTATTACCACCGCAGCAGATAATAAGGCCCAGAACAATTCCACCAATATGAAAGTTGTAACAGAAGATGTTATATCTTACTTCTCATAATAATGCTCAATTATTAAATTTTGTTGTTCAGAAAGTACTTCGACCAACTTAAAGAAAAGCTCACTCCCTCCCTAGAGTGACTCCCTAGAGTGACTTTCCAAATAAAATAATCTCCATTGTGAAAGAGTTACCGTTTGTGAACTTTTGAATATTGTAGTTTTTTTTTTATTTGGAACGAAGGCCCGCCTCTTTTTGTTTATCGAGGTACTTTCTGGCCACTACCGTCTTTATTTGTATTTTCTAATTATTTACTCTATCATTGTGATTATCAACTTGATGTTGATAGGAAGAATATCATTAGATTGGTTTTTGTTATTTTTATATTTTTATTTAAAATATACCATACTATAAATTTATTATAAATCTACAGTTTGGCGTGTTCGTTCTAGGCGAAGAGCTCGCTAAATATAGCGAGCTCTTCGCCTAGAACTAAATAAGAAGGCTGAAAAAACCTCATTTTGGAGGCAAGAGTCAAATCTTATCGCAACCGATTAAAAAGTTAAATATAACACTTTTGATTTGTATTTTATACAATAGATCAATTGCGATTAGTTTCAACTTTTTTTGTTAAAATGATGACTTTTTGTTTCAAGCAACTTATAACATTACATTACTTTAAGGTCGTAGCGTTGGTTAATTATAAAGAAAAAGTTAGTTGTGACCTCTTATTTGACTAGTAGATTAGTAAACGTGATTATTAAAGATATCTGTCAAAAATATAAGTAAAAAAAAGATCCTATTCTTTACCACCAAAAATTAGTATTATTAGTATTATTTTGTTATGTAACAAAATTATGTTAAAAAAAAGAAAAAGTTAAATTATAATACTTCCAAACTGTAACTGTTTTTGACTCTTAGATTAGTCAACGTGATTACTGAAGACATATTATTTAATATTATAAGTAAAATAAGATCCTATAAGTGATAAAAACAAGTCATATTATATTATAATGAAACAAAATAATTTTCCTAACATAGACAAGATAATTATGTTAATAATATATAGGTAACTATAACCTATTCTTTGATTGTGATTATTGAAGACATATTTTTAACGTTATAAGTAAAGTAAATCATTGTCAGTAGGTATTACTACCAAAAATTTGCTATTATGTTTTATGTTCCTTATATAGGAGATAAGTATTTTGATAAAAATAAAAGATTTTGATTTATATTATATTTTGTTTAATTCCATAACTTTAAAGTGTGTGCAGTAAAGGAAAAAAATACAGCTGTTTTTCATGCTCGATACACACTAGCTTACATTGTATATTTATCATCTATCATCATTTTGAAAAGCATGTACGGAACCTTCAGGCTCACAGGAAACTCGTTCTTCACTGCTTTCCATAGGAATAGAGGACGTATTTTCAATAGGAATAGAGGAGTTCAAAATGCGATAATATTCTCTGATCAATTTCTGTCTATTTCCACCAGTCCTACATTGATTTTTCCAAGTATTTACAACAATTTTTGTTTTTTTGGTTGCGACGCCATTGTCAAAAACAAGTAGTCAATATAAGAAATACAGTAGTGACCTTAAGCGCTAATACTTTACCTTTAGTCAAAAAGAAGTAACAATAGACGCTAGAGGATCTGTTATAGCGAAAAATTATACTCCTATTTGACTTAAGGTAATGCAAGAGAGTTTTGTATAACTTCAAGCATTTGGTTCTATTTAAGATTAAATAAACACCATTGTAAAGCTGGTAGCGCTTATTAACGCTATTGTGCAACTATAGATTCTTGTAAAGAGTTTAATATCACCTGCATAGCACTTTTGGAGGTAGTAGCTAATTCTGATTCTTATTTAGATCTTAGAGTTCTAAGATTCACTTAAAGCTATAACTCAAAATGCTGTGCATGTACAACAGTGTTAAGATTTGCCATAATACGTCCATAACCTTTAAGCTCGCCTAATTGTCGCCCTTGTAACTTTGTATTATAAGTAGAAGTGATATACGTTACTTGCTTACGCCACTTTATCGCTAATAGTCATAAGTGCTGCTACTGTAATGCCTTTGTAGCCCACTAAGTAACAAAACAAGCTCTAATCGCCGCCTAAATGTTTGTTGGGATCGATTTCTAAATCAAATTTTATAATCCTTTTATTACCTAGGTAGCAGTGGCGAGGGGTCCATACAAACCGATTCCTTACCTTACCTTTTAGAAATCCCACCTTACCGAGCCACTAGATCACTACATTTTTGTAGAACGGCTTTACCTTCGCCATAATTTCACAACTCGCTACTGCTAGGTAGTAGGTACTAGGCGCACAGAAGCACCCAGAAGGTATGAATGACTGCAACTAGCTGTCCTAGGCTAGGGCTGGCACAGTATCTAAGCACCAAGGTTTGAAGAAACCAAGGTGACTGGTAGATTACGGTACGTTTATTTACAATCAAGTAAGACCATTTTATACTACTTATTTCCATTGTTTCATTACAAAGGTCTCTCTCAAATTAAGTTTGACAGCTGCCGGATCCTAATTTAACTAAATACGACAAAGCAACACTAATAAACTAAAAACATTTATATTTTTAATGAAATAAAACACATTTAACAAACTAAATACCTACAAATTATCAAAGTACTTTCAATAAAACCGCGATTTCATGTCTAGTGAGCGCGTAGGCCTGAGAGGTGAATATTTTTTATTTATTTAAAAGAGCTTCAATGTAAATGTAAATACTAAGTCCGAAGAATAACCGAGATTGGCTTTTATTATGAAAATAAAATTACGAAAGGTTCTTGAATAATGCCCTTAATTAACGGGCATTAGCAGCACGAGACCAAACTATTAATACTGAGAGATTCAATGCCGCTTGATAAACGGTGACAGGCTCATTCAGTTCTGAAGTGAACCGGTTATTATCATCAGACGTTGTCATGAATATAAACAAAAGTGCACGCGATAAACAACCCCATCTGTTGTCCGGCGGCGGAACTCCGTTAATAATGGTTCGAGTCCGTGATTTATGGCTCAATTAACTGACCATTCTATACTCCCTCGGCGCTAAACGTTATGGCCGGAATGGTTTTCCAAATTAAATCTCCCCTAGTTTTAATCTACAATAACCGGTTTTCGGCTCTCAATCACAGTTGTTTGTTTATCGGCTGTTCGTAATTTCTGCGATGAAAGGGTCCCTATTGTTATCTCATTTTATTCTTGATTAGCAGATGTTCAACACTGATAAAATGTTTGTTGTTTTTCAATTTGTCGACGTTAACAACAACAAAGTATTTTAATAACCTTTTCGGACGGAAAGCCGAAACAGAATAAAAATTAACTCCTCGCAACTGGGACGTTATAAAAATACACTTTGTTATTAAATATTCAATATGTAAATTGGCTGTTATTTAAGTAACAAGATTTGCTGTAAACGATACGATGGGGTTGCGTTTTATAAGTCAAAAGAATGAGTTTCCAAGGCTTTTCATTATACCTACAAAACCTAACTACACAAAAGTAAAGTACTTAATGCCATCGAATAAGTAATTAATTTACTACGAAACAAAAACATAAATTTTCAAATAATGAGTAAGCAAACGATGAGGTAGGTATTAATGTGTGGACTGATTTTATAAAACTTCTGAATGGCTTTTTGGTAGGAAGTCAAGCTAAAGTACAATATCGAGATGTCTATATCAGTAAAACCTAAAATAGAAATACAGGGAATCATAAGAATCAGATAGCGCACATGTGCAAAGTGCGTTTGTATGCGGTTTGAATATTTCATACGCAGCTGCCTGTTGCTGGCTAACATATGGTTGGCAAAGTAAATATTCGACCTCAAAAGTAGCTGAACTCTTGAGTACTATGTCACACTAGCCTTGTACTTGTTCAGCAAGTGCCAACACTAATAAATAACACAATTATTGCCGTCTAAAGTCTACTAAAGACTAAAGTCTTCGGCTACTTCTAGTGACGACCGTACATGGATAGTGTATACTGTATAGGTCATCATCATATCAGCCGCACGACACCCACTGCTGGGTATAGGCCTCCCCTAAGGATCTCCACGACGATCGGTCCTGCGCTGCCCGCATCCAGCGGCTTCCCGCGACCTTCACCAGATCGGCGGTCCACCTTGTCGGGGGTACTGTATAGGTACCACGTGTATATCTTAGTGGTTCTATTCGCCAGAACAATGTAGAGGAAAAACCGATTATTATAAAGATAAAAATAAAAACCTTTCCAAGGATTTCTTTCATAACAATCAGATGTTATGAAATTGTAAGGAGAAATAAGTCCTTTGTTCTGGGATGTTGAGAATAAATGATACTGAAGACAGATCGAACTACTAAAGACGATTAATTTAAAGTGACTACATCTAAAAAAAGTAATGGCATATCTCTACCCTTTATTAATCAAGTATATAATATGCAGTTTAATGTTTTAATTTTTCATATTTAGTTAAGATATTTAGGTTTGTTTGTGTCCCAAAATTGTACTGACTTGTGGATTTAGAGCTCATTCATACACTTACACGCGCTTAATGCAAAGAGACTGTTGGTTTACCTTCGATCATTAATCGAAGTGGTTTACGTAAATCATGGAAAGAATGAATGCGAATGATGATTCTAAAGACGCACGCGTCACCTTAGTGAGTTTGCCGATTCATTATGATTTTTTTCCGATATTTTCAGACTATTGATTTCAATTTATGACTGCACATACATATTCAGTTAAGAGGATTGTCAACCACGTGGTCTCCATACAAACGGCGATAACGTTTCCCACCCTCTAAACCTTAACCTACAGCAATGAATTTTTGGGTATGTTTTTAAAATGCCTAAAAACTAGGGCTGTACGTTTTAATTTTTAAAATATTCATTGTAGATTTGAAAATATTGGCACTTCTGTGTTTTGTATGAAATCACTAAAATGCATATATTTCGAAATCTATCATAGATATTTAAAAAATTAAAACGTACAGCCCTAGTATTTAGGCATTTCAAAAAAATACCAAAAATTAATTACTGTAGGTTAAGGTTTAGAGGGTGGAAAACGTTATCGCCGTTTGTATAGAGACCACGTGGTTGACAATCCTCTTAAGGGTCTGATATCCCCATTGCATTTTAGATATACTTAAAAAATACGGTGTTAAAAGGTGAAGCGATAAATACAATGAGAGAAAAATAGCTATATAACTACAAGAAGCTTTTCTGGTAAGTATTATGGTCAAATGGAAGTAAAGGTGCTATTATTTTCACGCTGGAATAAAATTAATAGAATAGCTATTAGGTTTATGAAGAAGCATGTTTTATGTAGCGGTGGCACAGTTATTTATTTCATTATTCCATCGCACAACCCTATGGTGGTTTGGTACATCACAGAATACCTACTGCACTCACACTAGATATTTGTAAAAGACCAACGACATCGCAGAAGTAAATTAAACAAATGGCCGAACAACTGATTGAGTTTTGTATTAATAGTCGATTTTTTGTTGAATTTTTAGATTTTATGCATTAACAATGCTATTTTTATATAAAAAATATTAATTAACTTAATATTTTTAACTCTAATATTATTATTTTTTAATTCTAATATTAATTAACTTAATATTAAGTTAATTAATATTAGAAAAACATACAAGAAAAAATCGACTCACCCGTAGCAGCGAGATCCCGTCTGAACGGGTGAGTCGATTTTTTCAAATATTAATTATCGATTTTTTGTCCTTTTCAGGAAAAGTAGTAGAACACTGTTGTTTTTTATGATATTAGTTATCTACTCCTGCGAGGTTGTTGGTGTTTTGCAAATCCAGTATAAAATCTATGTGTGCACTACCTGCAAACTTTGTATCAACCATAATCAGCTAATCCATCATAATAATATTGTTGTTTATAACTTTATGAACCACCATAGAGCCAGGATAGGAATCATAAGAGGCAGATATACATTTATCTGACACCACTCTAAGAGATTTCCTTTGGGAAAATAACCTTGGAATCGGATGAAAAAGTCAGCCTTTTGCTCGAAAGCAAGCACATTTTTAAAGCATTAGTATAAACAGTTCCTTTGTTTTACTCTTCACATACTAAATATTAATTAGTAACATAAATGCTTCTCACATATTTAAATAGGTAAGTTCTGCCATTATCTTCCATACATTTTAAGGAAATATTACTAAAATTAAATGTTTTGGGAATAATAATTATGCTAATGTCTGTAATAATGTAAGTGTTGGTTTTAAAATGCAGCTCGGAATCACGTAATAAGTTTCACATGTCGCTTTACAAAAAACAAGAAACAACTTCTATGACCGTGAAATTAACCATCTGTTTTCTGTGTGATATAAATCAAGTTAATTGGATTATCAATTACAGACATATGCATAAGAAATGTGAAATCTTTTTAACTTCCATTGTTTCTAAACATTTAAGAAACTAAATGATCCTAAACGTTTCCACATAACAGTAAATAAATCCTTGACTGTTTTTTTTATATTACCATTTTTGAAAGCTAATATATTTTTTTGGAATGAAGCAAATACATAGTAAAAAAATATGTTCTTCCTTGTGAATTAATGAAGAGAATGAACTGTGCCCTATTTAATAAACTTGACAATTTGTCACCTATTATCACAATTTAATATCCATCGCGTCAACCTTAGAGTAAGACGCGTTTCTGTTCCAAGCCGCGATGCTCGAAGGCGTCAATCAATTTGGAAATAGAACAAACAACTCATAGCTACACTACAGTGTAAACTTAATTGTCATGACAATTGACAAATTGTCACGTTTTTAAATAGGGCCCCGGTAACTAAAACATACAACATTTTAATGCAATTGACATCCGCAAAACTTTGAGATACCGATTCAAAGAACTTGTCTAATTAAGGAGTTCCAATATCGACAAACTGCCACCCGATAGTTAGTACAAACTTCTGAAGACTTCGAGCAATACTCCAAAATTAATGACAGGGGACTTTTCTTTTTTTACTTTACCAAGTTAGTGTTTTAATTTTTTAACAGGATGCGACATATGGCCTGGCCTTTTAACAGAGCATTCGAAAAAATATCTTGAAGCTGAAGGGCTGTATGTGGGAATGTTTGAATGACAAAATAAAAGGTTTGTCTGAGAACTACTGAAATTGATATGTGTTGGTATTCTAATAATAATTCTGGATAGATGCAAGCAGTGCAGCACCAATCTCTGTAAAGATCTGATGTGGTTGATGTTATGATGGTGATGATAATAAAATTATTTCCTTCATGATCTTTTCTACAAATTCTTATACCAGTATTCCATAAAAGTGGAAAACGATTTATTTTATCAAATGTATCAAGTCCTCCAATTGAGCTTCGAATCGAAAGACCCTCCACCTCTGACATTGTTTAATCTTAAATTATTTTTGGTGATCCTAACTCCCGTACTCCATTACATTTCTAATCCATTATTTATTGATTACTGTCCATACAGTTATCAATAATTATAATTTTATATACCCATGCATGTCTTCGAATCGAATGTATATGTATATAACAATTTGTAGATCGTGATCGTGGGCAATTAAAACAATTCTGTCTTTAATGCTTTGTCAGATTGTAAGATCACAACACAACCAAAATATTGGCACAGTAAAATAATATATCTTAATATAAAAGAGGATATAAATAACGAATATTAGCAGACTAAGTACAAAAAATAAAGCAACTTTGCCACCATGTTTTAATAAAAATCCCTGACGATCATATTACAGAATCGATATCGGTCACATGCGCTCGCGCACGACAGACACTCGACACAAATGACCTCGACGACAGACAGACAAACCACACATTTTATATCAATTGATTTGTACAGATGTGAAACTAGTCGAGCAAAAAATTATCCCACAGACATGTTTTGTAATCAATGTCAAAAAAGGTTATGGAATGCCTTTGATTGATAAGATAAAACATTCTTCATCATTATTTAAAAATATTTTAGCTGTCTGCCACTTAATTCTGACGGGCAGAACCGCTGAATTATTTAATTGGTTTGGACGCAGATCGTCATTTTCGAAAATGGTCATCGCGAAAAATTTGGTCACTTTCGCAGAATGTCATTTTCGCAACTAGTCACTTACACAAAACGTCATTTTCGCATAATGTCATTCACAATTTTTTCTCAAACTCACAATTTTGAGAAAAAAAGAAAAAAAAATGAATGACATTCTGCGAAAGAGACCTTTTGCGAAAGTGACCAGTTGCGATAATGACATTCTGCGAAATTGACCAAAGAATGATGGCGAGATTTGTACACAAAAAAAAAAATTTAGAGAAAATTAAATTGATATGTCTTAAATCTTTGCCTTCAGAACAGTAACTTCTAGCAAGAAATATATTTTTAGAACCCGGAGAAAAAGAGTTATTTATTTTTGAAAAAATGAAATAATATGTAACGAAACGCATTTTTTCTCAATAGAGTCGGAGCCGTACAAAAACAGTTCGCAACTGTGTCCGTCATCTGTGTGTCTGTCATGTCGACCTTCGCCTGTCCAAAAGGTCCAAAAGGACGAATTACAACTACTACTACTACTACTGTCTTGACTTGTTGTATGGTCTGTCCTTGTCCCCTAGTAGTTTATTGTTCTGTGGTCTTGTTAATGTCAATCTTTCATTTCGCGCCTATTTTACTCGTTTTATTTAATTTCTTTCTCGTTTTTGTTTGATTTTATATTTTTTTCGTTTTGTTATTTGTTTTTTGGAATCCATGTTTCAAACAAACAAAACAAGCCAAAGAGTAAAATAATAACAAGCTTAGAGAACCAAAAGAAACACAGATTACTAGCACGTATTTGACAGTTTTTTTAGACAATGGAATTATACACTGATTCTACTTTTGGTTTATATTGTGAATATTTTGATATTCCCGGGTTTTAAAAATATTATAAAGTAATGTACGTACCTATTCCCTGTAAGATTATCTTTCAATTAAACACAGTTTCAAGCTCTTTATATTTTCTGTTTTTTTTGTACAAATATTGTATGGGACTTGCGTCAAAACCAGTTATTGACTCAGGTAAGGGTAAGTAGATTTCGTAATCATTGTTTAAGGTTGTTGGGAGCGATTGCTCTAAATGATTTTAACGGGATTTGTCAATTATATCATTTACTTAGAATTTAAGTTAAGCGTAAACGTTATAAAAGAGATTTCTAAAATCTTTGCTACTCAATTCTTCGTCTTATTGGAGAAACTTCATGGGCATATAAATTTTGCTTATCGCGATCGTAAGTATCTACTCACGTCACGATTCTTTCACAGCCATAACAAGAATTATTATTAGCACGTGCGGTTAAAATTGCTTTATCGACTTTATAAAATGTTAAGTAACTAATCGAAATTGCTTCGGTGAAATGCGAAATGATACAATATTAACTGCATCGAAATATACTTAAATAAATATGTCTTCTTCCATTGCTTTTGCGATCTTCGTCATATTAATACGGCCGGCATTTTGGTACCAAACTAAATAACAACCCAAACAATAAACTGCAGACCAATTCTAACAGGTTATTAGTTCATTCTCTGGCGATACCAATAACAACGCTTACTCTATTCCGCATATTGAACGATGCAAAGCCAATTTAAACCACGAAACCTGAAGGAGGAAGCACTTAAATACTGTCTGCGTCGACAATGTGAGTACGCCACCCGCACTTGACGACACAAAGCCTTTTAAAAAGTGTCTGGCGACGTGTGAATCTCCACAAAGGGCCTACCTGGGGAGGAGAATTTAGGGGGATAGTGTCGCACTCGCACCCATGTGGAAAAGTTTTTTACTTACCTATTATTCTATGCAAATACGTTCTTTATCTTGCATCAACTTCAAATGTGAAGAGTGACAAAATGACACTCAAAGATTGAGAAGGGAGTATTGCCAATTTTTTTGCGTTGTCTCCAACGCCTAGTAAGACTTTTTTGTAGCACCTATCTGCGACAATTTGCCTGTTATCAGTTTTGTTCTCTACAATAAAATTCGATCCATCTACTAATACCAATTACCTACAGTTGATTTTTGTCGTTTCCTTAGAGTCAATTAATGTGGGTGATAGACAATAAAATAACTCATGTATAAATTTGTATATTTACGTAGCCGATGAATCGAGTCGATAACCAATTCACATAGTTGAATAGTAATTGCATATTACGTACCTATTTCCTAGGACGAAAAAGGCAATGTTATGGAGCCATATTACCCAAAGGAGTTTGACTGTTGTATTATTTAATAACTACTATTTGACTTTTACTATTTTTTAACTACCTCCGTTGTCGAGTGGTTTGTACGCCGCCGGTTTTCAAGGTGTCACTGTCTCTGAGGTCCCGGGTTCGATCCCCGGATGGGTCAATTAAGGAAACGAACTTTACTATATTGGCTCAGGTCTGGGCGTTTGTTCTCAGATTGCCATAACACAAGTGCTGCTTGCTGCACAAGTTCAGCTGCTTTCCTTGGAATCAGAGCAATGTTTGTGATGTTATCTCTAATATATATTTTTTTAATTTAGTGTTTAGGTATTTTGTTCATTCTTTGTGAGGATAATAAACTATTTTCTATTGTATTCTATTCTAATATTTATAAATATTTAATATTGTAAAATTACATTGGAAACATTACAACATTAGTTAATTATAGAACTTTTGTGGCTTATAAAAAAGTGATCAAGTGAAACCTATATTTGGAACTTATGGTGATGTGTCTTGAAAGGATAAATGGATTAAGAGGGTTACTGCGCTACACTAGCGCCGCCAATGGAAAAAAAAATCGTAGTGTTTAAATAAAGACGAAATTGTGAATTGTGTTCTTCTAGTGTACTCCGAAGAAGCTTTGTTGTACTTTTTATCGTTAAAACAATATTTTGTAACCTGTCGTTTAGTTTATTGCTAAAAGTGGCCACTTATAGCAATAAAACTCTATTAAACTAAACGACAGACTATAAAATAGTTCAAACGATGAAAAGTACCACAAATCTTATTCGGAGTAGGTACACTAGAAGAACACAATTCATAATTTCGTCTTTATTTAAGCACTATGTTTTTTTACATTGGCGGCGCTAGTGTAGCACAGTAACCCTCTTAAGAGGTATCTTAAAATCAGAACAAACACTATGTAATTTACAAGTTTTGTTCTACTTGTTGAAAATATGTTTGAGCCCTCACAATCACGAAGTTATCCCACCGTAGCGAAGGAAAAGCAAATGTGTCAACAATGAAACAGCATTATTTATCTGTCGACAATAAACTTCGTCAAAACTAGGGCCGAATGCTGCCTGCTGCCTGCTGCTGAAACTTCCTGTCTGTTTAGCGTGCAACTTTATTCGACGGCAGCGTCCTAATTTTAGGGTTGGCTCATATCAATATTTATGTCCGTACTAATATCCGTATCCTTATCCTCACTAATATTAAAAATGCAAAAGTTCGTTTGTTAGTTTGTTTTTTTGTTTGTTTGTTTGTTTATTTATTTGTTTGTTTGTTACGCCTTCACGTCTTAACTACTGACCCTTTTATGCAAGAGTTGCCAGAAATACAAAAGTCATAGACACCAAAATATCACTGGAGTCATATCATAAACCAAAATAAGACAAATCACTGACCTGATTTTTTTTTTATAGGGAGGTCAGTGAGACAAATAAATGAGTTTATTTTTATTTTTTTGACATCGCATCACATTTAAACCCTAGTCATAAATAATTTAAAACTCATTACTTATAGATGAAATCAAACTAATTCGACATGTCACTCGTATATCTAATTAATTTCGAACAACCCTAGCCAAATAGAAGTTATCGCAGACTTATTACTGAATCGCACGCTACCGTTTCAACTGAATGAGTTATTATTAACACAATGCGTAAAAGTGTTCTGCTGTCAACGGCAATATGTAGCAGTAATTAAGAAAAACGTTTATTTATTGCTCACTTTGTATTGAACAAGATAGTATTCCTAATAGCTTTTTCTGAAACCCAATGGAGTGTGAAGGCTATAAACCTATACTAAATCTATGCTATAAACTGACAATGTCGACAATTTGTTCTTTGTTTATGGTGATGTGGTGTTCGGAAGTTTTGCTTTCAAACAAACAAGAATTGAAAGCGTGCTTAAAATATGTCGCCTCTCTTTATGTGAATTAAATGTATGAAGTAAATTCGCGAAGAGCTGCCAAGTTGTTATTGTTATTCTTTACATCATATAAATGCAAAAAATTAAAAGTTTTATAAGGATCGCTTTTCAAAACCTAAGTAGACAAAATGAGACCACTTTTCACTACTAGGTTATTCCTCAATCGTCATTTAAATGAAACCTATAATTTGAAATCTAATTTATTTACATTAAGTTATCATACTTTATTTACATTCGAATCACAGTGGAAACTTCTCTCGATTCAATATCAGGCACCGTTCGTTGCTGTATGGCTCGACAGTTCGTAGTTTATTGAAGCATTATTTGGTGTAAGTTGGAGATAAGTCAATAAGCTATGCAGTTGCCGCAACTCCGCAACTTGGTGACGGAGATAGGTGATATAGAGGTGGTATTGAGTTTATTTAGCAGAACCGTATATAGTTTACGACTTGTATAAGTTTGATACAAGATTCCAAATCAAATTCCAACAATTCCAACCCTGAGTAATAATGATGAAAAATGGGTGGTTGCAGATTTTTTACTTAGTCTTACAAAAAAAAATGATTTGACGTCGTTGCCATTTAACGTCTGTAATGAAAACGATCGTTATCGCCTGTTTATTGTTCAATAAAAAATATTAACGATGGAAAAATCGACGAGTAGTTAGGAACTCTTTTAGGTTACAGATTTCAGTCGATTTATTCTAATTAGGTGCATTATAATTCTTAATGAAAATACGTGTTTTAGTAACCAGCTACAAAATCTAGCTTGCACAATCCAATCAATGTACACCTACCTACTAACAAATTAATTTTGTAGAACCATACTTTTTGCTGTTTAAACAAAATACTGCATGTCTGGTCAGATTCCTAAATAACCGTGCAGCCAAAAAGCAGAGTGGCAAAGTAACATAACAAAGAAACATTTAAACAAACATTTCTTCGCAGCGAAAGCATTCTTGATATTTTCAACGGCAAGGGAGGTATTTGTGAAAAATGATCACGATGCTGCACTCCGACCTCAGATACGTAGAAGGATAGTGTGTCCTGGCTTTGTTACAGAATATAAATATTACTCTCTTGAAAAATAAAGTGTTGAAACTTCGAGTTATGGGGTCGAACGTTCAATGGCGTTATTTTATTACAATTGCTTTTGTTTCGCGATGATACTTAAGTAAAGACTTACGAATTGAAACGGGTAAAAGCAAAGGAATATTAATTTATTATTGTCTGCCTTCTAGGGATGTATATAATTTGCTCAGCTCAACCTTTTAAAATTTCATGGTAGTTTATAAAAAGAAACTATTTTTGCTAAAAGCTAACAACTGGAAAATTGTTTCTTTTACCTATATAAAATATTGAAAATACATTTTTATTATTATTTTGATGTAGGTACTACAACTTTAAAATCTACAGTCGTGCGCGTGCAATCAGCGTGATGTGTACGTAGCTTATAAGTATATTCTTTGACAGTGTGGCATCCGACTAAACAAAAGAACCTTCCGAAAGTACCTTTATATTATAATAATGTCAACATTAGTTGATGATATTCTAAGAATGTCAATTCACGACATTTACTAATTTTACGACAGTAATCATTAATAAACAACAATTAATTAATTAAACATTAATTTGACGACCTCCGTGGTCGAGTGGTTTGCAAGCCCGTTTTCAAGGCGTCACCATCTCTTGAGGTCCCGGGTTCGATCCCCGGCTGGGTCAATGTAGAAAAAATGAACTTTTCAATATTGTCTCAGGTCTGGGTGTTAGTGATACCACCGTTGTCTCTGATTTCCATAACACAAGTGCTTTAGCTACTTACCTTGGAGTCGGAGCAATGTATGTGATGTTGTCAAATATTTATTTATTTATTTATTTATAAGGCTGTTATGATAACAAAACAAATCAACTACAGTCTGCTTATAATAATAATAATAATCCTTAGTTTCCCTTTTTTATGCACAACGGAATAGTGCTTAGCCTTAACCTTAGGCCGAAGAACTGGATATCTTACCTGTAACTGCCGGAAAACAAAACTTTTTTATTGTTATTATGGCGTCAGACTTAGGTAAGATGGTGGTATCTAGCCAGGCGGACTTGAAATAAGCCATACCACCAACCAAACCGAGTACAAATTCTAACCGATTATAAATAAATTTTCGTTAAGATTTCAGTCGAGTCTTAATTGTGTTGTATTTGATTACTAACCAAACACGTAAAACACAAAATAAGTGCGGTAATAGAAAGTGATTTTTTGCACAAACTTACGATAAAAACCTGTAGTTAGTGGTATTTACAGTGATCTACTGTAATTATGTAAATAGCACCTTCGTAATCCGTATCGCGGAAACAATGATTTTAGTATGGTAACTATAACTGATAATATACTGCCTCATTATATGCACTGTGACTACAATGGACAACCTTTCAAAAATATAATATGACGTTTTTACTTTGTATAATGAAAGTAGATATACAAAATTAGGGGACACGTTTTTTTATTTTAACTTATAATGGTTTTTTTGTATATTAAATCACTGTTTGAAATCTTACTCATTCTAAAAGAGCGTAAGTATATACTTACGCTCTTGAAGTTGAATGTGTAGCATTTGCCAAAAAAAAAAAAATAGGTACTGATCTTATCTGTGACAATACGTCACCATGATTTCGATAGTGATGTGGCATGGGATTTCTGTAAGTGATGTCGATAATAGACAACATTTTCATTTTGAGAAAGTACTAAAATTAAAACCGTTTCGACGTTTAAGTGTCGTCAGCTCATATAAATATTTTTTTTAATTACTTAACGTAAAAATACTAATCTAAAAATTCTGAAAAAAAATATATGAGCTTAGAACACTAAAATCTCGAAATGATTTTCTAATTTTAGTAATTTCTCAAAATGAAATGTTGTCCATTCTATTGATAATTTATTATATTTCGGATTTACAAGTCATAATGAGGGCTTTTCACAATGACAAGAAACTGTAGGCTCGATAGATGGCGTTGATAAAAATAGGTGACAATGTGGTTTTTTACTAAGCTTCGAAGAGTATCACAACACCATCTAGTGACGCAAATAGTTACTATTTTTAGGCTTCGAAGAGTATCAACACCATCTAGTGAAGCAAATAGTTACTATTTTTATTTTTAAATGTCACTTTGAAAACCCCTCATTCCCACTTATTCCGTCAATGTATTGATGCATAAAACCGAGTACATTACGAACTCTGATCTACAGAATTAATAAATTAGGTAACTACCTACATAGATATTAAAACATTTGTATACCTGTACCACCATGTACATATTTCCTACCTACTAATCGTGTACTGGGGAAAGTTTGGATGTTTGTTACTCAATCACGCAAAAAAGGCTGAATAGATTTGAATGAAATTTAGTACATATATTTGTAGTTTCTTACCTGGATTAAAACATAAGATACTTTTTATCCTAGTCAAAGGTTCCCTAGAGATATTTTTAAATCAACGCAGACTAATTTAGCTTTTAATCGATACAGTGTTCGTCGACTCTTCTAATCCTTTGTAACTATCTATACCTATGTGAAATAATAAAAAAAACAAGTTAATGTACGCAAGGTGCGCATACGCACGCGTCCCTACGTCCCTATTAAATGTGATGTCGGTTAGATCCGCGATCGCAAATTACGACAAATTAGCGGTTTTTATTTCTACTCGCAAATTAAAGCGCAAGTTCCGTTTGCTCATTGAAGGGTTCCGTGTGTATCCTTTTAATGTTTTTATCTATATATATAAAATTCAAAGTCCTGACTGACTGACTGACTGACTGAGTGAGATATCAACGCACAGCCCAAACCGCTGAACCTAGAGACTTGAAATTTTGCACAAAGGTTGCTTATGAGGTGCAAGGGTGCACTAAGAAAGGATTTTTGAAAACTCCCCCCCAAGGGGGTGAAACGGCGGTCCAGAGTTTGTATGAAAGTCCCTCAGTTTTGAAGCTAGGATCTTCAAATTTTGTGATTAGGTTGACCATTGAAAATTAATAAATACGGGTCTCAGCGTTTTTCAAAATTCTACCCACGAAGGGGTCAAAAGGGGGATGAAGTTGTGTATCGAAGAAAATCCTTTAATTTCAAAGTAAAAATCGCTTAATTTATAACTTAGGCTTATGGATGGAAATCTAACGTAACGTATATTGTTATTGTTAGTATTTTAACCCCTGTGGGGATGAAATGGGGGTGAAAAGGGGTAAAAAAACCCCAAAAATAGATATGGATGTCGTTATTGGGGTTTTCTGGGATGACGATTGCAAAAATGACATTTATTTTGAAGTCCAACACGGTGTATATGATTTGACCCCTAATGGGGTGAAAATGGGGTTCAAATTTTGTATGGAAAAATAATATAAAAAAGACATTACAACTTTAAACTTCGTAGGAGCACATCTAAAAATAAATAGGCAAACATATATTTTGTAATTTTGAAAATCAACCTCTTAGGGGTAAAATGGGTGAGTAAACATAAAAATCGATATGGATGTCGTTCTTGAGGTTTTATGGGATGGTGATTGCGAAAATGAGATTTATTTTGAAGTCCAACACGGTGGACATGATTTAACCCCTAAAGGGGTGAAAATGGGGTTAAAATTTTGTATGGAAAAAGAATATAAAATAGACATTACAACTTTAAAATTCGTAGGAGCATGTCTAAAAATAAATAGGCAAACACATATTTTGTTATCTTGAAAATCATCCCTTAAGGTGTAAATGGGGTAAGTAAACATGAAAATCGATGTGGATGTCGTTCTTGAGGTTTTATGGGATGGTGATTACGAAAATGACATTTATTTTGAAGTCCAACACGGTGGACATGATCGGACCTGGACATGCACCTCCAGGGGACGGGGACAGGGACGGGAACGGGACACTAATATCTCTGGATACAATTCTGAATATTATAAACTAGCTTCCGCCCGCGACTTCGTCCGCGTGGACATTCGATAAAATCCTCATGTTTAATTTCATTAAATTCTGATCAGCCGTTTTTACGTGATAAGGCGGGTCTCTACCAAGCGAGCAGCCTCGTGCGAGGCCCGTGCGGCAAACGTCTTGCCTCACGAGGGCTGCCTCTTGGTGCTGCGCTTGGTGGGAACCCGCCTAATCACGTAAAAACGGCTGATCAGAATTTAATGAAATTAAACATGAGGATTTTATCGAATGTCCACGCGGACGAAGTCGCGGGCGGAAGCTAGTTTTATACAAAATTATTAAGTAAAAATTTATAATTTTAATGTTAACAGAAATAGTAATTAATTTGATATACACACATCAACTCACTACTAGGGATACAGGTGTTATTTTCATACAAACGAGGTAGCTTTGAACTTTGAAGCCTTGCTTTCTTGCCAGGGATGTATTGTGCTGTGATCTGATGATGGCTATCCAGGGAGTGAATGGAGGAGATTCAAATCGCAATACACACTCAATTGATCTAATCAGTTGGGTGTGTATAGCGATCTGAATCTCCTCCATATACTCCCTGGATGGCCATCATCAGATCACAGCACCGTTCATCCCTAGCAGAAAACCGAGGCTTCAAAGTTACCTCGTTTGTATGAAAATAACGCCTGTATCCCTAGTACCTATATTTTATTTTGTGAAGTAACTTTCGGGTTACAACTCTGCCGATAATAGTTATGCTGTCAACTTACGGAACCCTAAATATTATACAAACATAACAAGGGTGTGATAAGCTCAGCCTAGCACCCTTACTAATAAATTTATAAGCGAGGGAGCTTATCTATGACGGTGCTAATTTCGTTAATGTACATTTTTATCACGATATTATAATTATGATTAATTATGATTCGTATGGTTGCCTTCTAACGCTTTCATCTTAATAAGCAGTGGTGTCAAATTACTAATTGAAGGATTCGTTTTCACTTTATTGTATTACCAAATAATTAGTTATTTAACTTCTTTACTTTTATATTACGGAACGGGAACGCTTCACCTATTGATGCTAATTAAAATGATACGCCACGGGCAAAATTTGTTCTGTTTTAAAAAAATACTTGGTCTTTAAGCCACCTGCTAAGACTAAAGGGTAAAAATAAACGCTTTTAAATGATGAATATCAGATACCTACTTAAGTGTTTTTTTATTTAGAGGATAACTCACCATGGCGCACTCAATGACGTATTTTAGAAGTGACAGTCTGTGAAAGATACATTAATTTGCAAAACGAGCTTTTCCGATAGAGGCATCGATCACTTTCACTGCTTAAACGTATTTTTTTTTGAGAACAACAATTCGTCTATTTAGTTCTTGCTGCGATAAATAGGTGGATATTTAAAAAAAAACAGAAACGCATTTATCATTGTTTTGATAACTAGAATTTAATTACGTATGCAATGTTCTAATGATTGACAAAAAGTGTTAATTAATACTTTGTAAATGTCTTGCGGCACAAGTTATAATACATAGTTGAATTTCCTCACGACATAAAAGTGCAATATACGGCGTTTCGTGATCGAGGGATATCTTTTGGCAGAGTAAACCTTCAGAACCCTTAGATCATTTTAAGAAGGGGAGCCATCTTAAATTTTTGTATGGGAGGGAGTTATATCACAATCTTTTTTTTGTATGGTTTTTTTTTTAAACCCATCGTGTGGGGTATCGAATGAAAGGGCTTCTTGAGCTTATTCCAAATATATGCAATATGATTACATTGCAGCTACTGAACTTACGCCCACTCCGTAAGTTCAGTAGCTGCTACTCAGCTTACTCGCTTACTTAAAAAAAAAAACATTTTCCAAACATACTAAGTTTGGGCTCTTGCAGGAAGAAAACCACTTAATGAATTCTTATGAAACATACGACAAATAACTCATAATAAACTCTTAAGGGTTCAGAAGATTCACCCTGCCAAAGGATATTCCTCGATCACCAAACGCCGTATTTTTTATTGAGCAACCGCGACTATAAAAGCAATATGAACTAAAACAAGCTACAGGAATCAAATCTGTATTAGGTATTGAGTTGTTCCGTTTCTATGACAGTTTCGACCCGCAATCTGAACCCCGTTTTAGCTTCTGGAGTTGTGGTAGTTTTTCAAAGCTAACTTAGATAAGGAACGTTAGGCACGAAATATCATTCGAAAACTAGGGCTGCTACTGCAGAAAGGTGATTTTCAAAAATAGGTAGTTGTTGATCCCCTGATTATTTAAATCAAGCGCTTGCCCGTTATCACGCCTGATGGTAAGCGATGATGCGATTTATGAGGAAACGCGCTTGCATAGAAGATATTTACATACTCACTCGCGACTTGAAGGCCCCCAGATCTATCGGGAAACACAGACTTGAATCAAATCAAATCAAAAAATCATTTATTCAGTCTAGGCTGTTACAAGCACTTGTGAATGTCAAAGAAGCTACGCCATCGGTTCGCAAACCCTGAGCGGGAGACCTTGTAACGAGAAGAACCGGCAAGAAACTCGTCAAGGGCTGCTTTTTTCTCCCTGTATATTTCATACAGAGTCGTCAACATTGAAAAATGAGCTCCACATTTAAAGTGAGGTCATTTTCCATCACAATAATTAACAAAAGTTTGTACACAATGGGTAGGTAGGTTGAAATTAAATACCTACTACATATCGGATAGGTAATTGTGAGAGTAAATAACTTTCAACTAGTTGAGAAATCAGTAATCACTATGTCTGCTACTCGAAAGTGCACCTAAGTAGGCAAAATTTACCAAAAAATACTTGAGACAAGACATAAAAAATAACAATAAAAAACGCAATTCTTACAACTCAATATGCGTTAAGATAGGTACTCAGAAGCAGACCCATTCCCACTGGCAGCACCCGTTCACGAGCATGACGCGTGGACCAGCCATCGCTTCGCTCAACCATATTTGAGGGAACGTAACGACCCGCCCCACACGACACCACCGCAGAAATGATTAAAGAGAGCATGACATACTTAGGCTACCCATCCTAAGGCACTGAATTGAAAACTAATATCCAAAAGCTTTTCATAGGCCTTTACTTACAAAAACTACTGACTATAGAAAGCAAAATGATTGCAATAAAAAAAAGAGAAATCAAAACAAGGTTTACTTGCCTATTAGTTTTATGTTTTGAGTAAGAAGTGCCATACATATTGATAACATCAAACAGAGAAAAAAGAATATATATAAATATACGACGTCCTTAGTACAAGCAGACAGAAGCAGACCCATTCCCACTGGCAGCACCCGTTCACGAGCATGACGCATGGACCAGCCATCGCTTCGCTCAACCATATTTGAGGGAACGTAACGACCCGCCCCACACGACACCACCGCAGAAATGTTTAAAGTGAGCATGACATACTAAAGCTTGGGCAAGGAGTTCTATTCTCTAGGTGCGGATGATAAATTTTGAAGCAAAACGCTTAGTGCGAGTCTTTGGATTAATTAGAATGATTTAGTTATATCCTCAAAATATCAAACGGTCGATTATGATCTTCAATAAATTTAATTGTAGGTCTTTTTACAACAAAGTTGGCCCAGTGATGGGTTATAATCGACTTAACACAAACACTTTACTACACACCGGTTCATAATCACCCATTTTTAATGTCCTCACTGCTGGGGCACCTTATATTAAATAAATAAATATTGGACAATATCACAAATTGTATTTACTATATTGCTTCGATTAAAAGTAGCTAAAGCACTAATTGTGTTAAGGAAATTAGAGACAACGGTGGTTCTATACAAGACAGAAGACAACAAAGAAAAAGAGAGAGCCCGTCTCATTATGAGTGGATAACAACACACGGGCCTAAAATAATAAAGCCTTTGTGAAAAACTTACTAGTGAAAATATTATTTGTTTGAAGCAAAAGTGTGGATGTATGTTCTCTCTTCATGAAGCAACCCTAATCTCCAAAGGCCCGGTTCATCCATCACGATTAAATATCTCCCGGACTAACGGTAGTTTAACAGTGCCCTGTTGAACAAACGTCTGACATTTGTCATTGTGTTGGCTACAGGATTCCAAGGATAGATATTGCTGTAAGGGTAATTTGATAGATGGTTACTTATCGTTAGTAGAAGAGTTGTAAACAGGAGTTTCGACAGACAATTCTGATTGATTGGGCAACGGGCTTTGTCAAAGAAGCAACAAACTTGAAAAAAATTTTACAGTCTTGGAAAGTATTTTGTTTTAAGCAAGTTTTATATTTATGCAAAATAAAAACGAGAATAAAAACAAAGTTTTATGGTGAAGTTTTTATGTAGCATGCCATATAAAGGATAATTACTGTAGTAAAGTCTGCTAATAGGGGAATATTTGTTTTATTCCTATAACATATCGGGTTGCTACTAACATATAATAAAGGTGAAGTTTGTATACTTTTTTTATTAATATGCTGAATACTCTATGTAACAAATACCTGTGTACCTACTTACTTCGTAAGGTTAAATGAGATTTCTAAAAAGCCGTTATAACAAAAATAACGTCATGATATAAGTTTTTGATATTAGTTAATAGGTAGGTATGTTTATGTATTACCTACTCGTAATTTATACTTACAGCGATGATGAAGACAGTAGGAAATGGTTATGAAAGTCCCAATTCAGAAATGAACTAAAAGGAAACAAAGCATTAGAGAAAGCTAATAAAAGAAGAAAATACATACATTAACTTCTTCATATATTTTCTTCTCGCAGTTAACAACGTATAAGATTCCTTGGGCCCAGCCGGAGGCAAATATTTCATCTTCACCACTTTCGACTTCATTCGGTGTATTGCGTTCGCTTTCGAAGTCACTAAAAAGTCTTTTCACAAATAATTTTGTCTTCAAATTGCACTTCAATTTTATTTCGCACTTATCTCCATTCCAGTGCAGCGTTTGCTTCCCTAAAATTAAAGAGAAGGAAAATTGAAGACTACTATTTACATGGAAATGGCAACAAATGAAGCGACTGCAAGCTCAAGCACGAAGCCATACAATACAAGAAGGAAAACTAAATACAATATTTTACAGGATAATTTAATGAATCATGCTGAAATAGGTACTGCAAAGAACAACAGGAGTTACGAGGAAATGATAAGCATTTGTATTGAAATAATAATTATGTGAGTTGTTATTTTGTGGCGTCCTAATTATTTAATTAACTTGTCAAATATATAAGAATCCCGAATTAAATTATCATTAATTTTGAAGCTTACTTATTCCCATTTATTCCATTCCAAAACCTGGACTTTTACCTAAATCTAAACCTGGTTTAAAACGACAATCTCTATCTTTCCTTTAACAAAAAAAGATAGCATACGTTTTTAACTTTTAAGTTTCGCAAATTAAGAATAAGGGATTTCTGTTTTGAAGATCTTTTTATCAGTAAAAGCTTCAGTTTTTACGGCTTAACAGTTGTTTTATAACTTAGCAGATTTTTTTGCATCGAGATTTTAATTACGATTTTAATAGTTAGGTGAGTAAGCGACGCAGTTAGCAGGATATTACGCAGACAATTGCTTCCGAAGAAGAATTATTGATGAGCTTAACTAATCGATATCAATGAATCAAATGTATGTACGTACCTATTATTTTTATACCAATAAATTACGATGATAAATTAAGTAACTGTAAGCTTATTAGATAAACAGCATATACTAGCTAGCTCTAATGATCTTTGGTTCACTCGGCGATCTGATATGTGATTGCAAACTTGATTGATTACTCAAAACATTTGTCAAATATTTTGGCTGTTAATTTGATCAACTCCTATGTTATTATAATTAAAGGCGTGTAACTTAACGGAATGAACGAAATTATAAATAAGCTTTAATCTAATTCTCACTTAAATAGCTATGTTCATTCAACCTGCCCACATATTATATTGAAGACGCTTTCTCATACAAAACATTATTATCTAAATTCGGCGGCGGTCATAAACGTTGAGATAATGTGAAAAGATTATCACAAACAACGGAAGCTCGGGATCTGATATCGTCTAATGTTCGTGTGAAATTAAAACAAAATCTCAAACAAACACGTCGAGATCAATTTGCACATGTAACATTTGCAACAAGCAAGCTACTAACTCAGAAACATAGTTTTTCAACTAGCACTAATACATATAACGTTACTTTTGACATTTTACCGAAACATACTTCAAAAATTCTTCATATTTTTTGATACTATAAAACAAAAGCTTGAAGGTGTTGAATCAAAGAGACCGTTACCATAAACAAAAGTTAATTGGAGCCGTGAGATAGTCTAGTTTACATGAAACTGACCTTAATAATTGGACCTCAAAACTTTTATGATTAAAAGTTATATGAAGTGACAGATGTGAGTCGCATGCGCATGGCATCACGCTGGTAACACAGCAGCTTAATCAAACCAGGTCTTAAAAAAATAACAATTGTTCTCGTTCAGACAAAGAACATGGTTTTCCTTCACATTTTCTGGCTAAGTCTAACGGAACTCAACTCGATATAATACTTTTGTGGTAATTTCATTCGTTTAACTTTTACATCATTTTGAGATTTACATGCATTGTTTTCATTTTGAGTACTTAGATACAATCTTACCTGATTTATATTAATTATATGCTATAAGAAGGCTCTAAGTTAGTTTTACATATTTCACGTTTTCTAAGGTCAATATCAGGTTTTGAATTCGACTAAGTTAAGATATTTCTAAGTGTCAAACCATTCGATTACAACCTAAAACTATTATTTAGCTGACTATATTAAATCTATTTAAATCTGTTACGTTTATCTAACGACAATCTGGTATTTCAATTATCTTACTTTATATAACTCCAAACATTTGTATAATCTGGATTTTAATTTACCAATACAAAATCTCGGAGGAGCTCGGTGGCGCAGTGGTTTAGCGCCTGGCCCAGCGATTGCGGAAGTTAAGCAACGTTCGCAAGGGTCGGTCATGGGATGGGTGACCAAAAAAATATTATCTCCAGCTCCACCGTGCTTCGAAAAGCACGTTAAGCCGTTGGGCCCGGCTGCATTTGCAGTCGTTAACACCAATCCGCATTGGGACCGCGTGGTGGGTTATGGCCCATCCTCCTTACCATCCATAAGGAAGGCCTGTGCCCCAGCAGTGGGGACATCAAAAAATGGCTGATGGACAATACCAAATAATAGAACTTTGCTAATACAATTTATAATGTCGAAATACAACTTCATCAACTCTATTTGGTACTTATAAAATCATTATAACTCCTACATACATCTCGATTTATAAATAATATATGACCATTTGCTAACAAAGCGGATTAAAATGATTAATTGCATATCAAGTATAACGTTCTTTTGTGTACACAATGAAATCGTGTAACAGAATAAAAAAAAGAACGAAGGTCACAATACAATTGATCCGAAACAAATTTGTATCATAATGCAACAACCAAAACGATTTCAATCGTCATCTGTAAAATCAAGATTATCTTACGGAATTTCTTTTATTGTAAACTTGGAATGTCGTAATCTTTCTTTTTTATTTATAACTTCCGAACAAAAAACATTGTCTCCATCTTATTTGTTTTCATAGGGACTGACATTAATCGCAAGGTTGTTTATAATATTACCATTAGTCAACAAATTAATGCTATAATTATTAATAAGGAAAAAAATAATTGGATATCATTGTCTCCACAACTGTCAATAACTTGAAATCGTAAATCTTCCAGTCCTTTACAACGGATTACAAAGGTGCGATTAAAACCATTTATTTTACAATGACCTTGTTACAAAACTGACAGATCAGACAGTTCAACAATAGAAGTGTAGGTAGATCATTTCGAATGGACACACTGACATATCAATTTTGCGTAACAAAATAAAAGGACAGGCGAGATCAGAGAAGCTGTCAAAACAACACTTTGTTTTCATTACGATCTAAATAAACATTTGTCTGACTATTTGTGTGATAATAATAGTCATATCGAATTAATTTGCAAGGCGTACCTATTTTCTAAAAAAGAAGAAGAAGACTTTTAAAGTGAATCAAATAAACAACAAATTAAGTATAAGAAAAATTCAATAGAACTTAAATAACCATTCCGTTTCACTTTCGTTGATCATTAAAATTAACAGCCACTAAAACTTAAGTACAATACTCAATAAACATATTGTATTAGATGAATCAAAAGCAAGCAACAATAGATTTAAGGCTAGTGATAAAGAGAATTGAGAAACCGTACCGTTATTGAAGATACCGTTTCTGTATTACTAATACCGCGTACTTTGAAAGCTAAAACTGCTGAACTTAATCACAAACAATCAGTTGAAGATACGCATTGAGCAAAAGATGATGGAATTGATCAATGAGCAGCGATAGAACGGTACTGATTATTATAAAATACTTTGCATTAAAGTACTTGTTATAGAACTAACGGGTGGATCAGTACTTTAAAACTTAAAGCGTAGTAAAGAGTAACATTTTAAATACAGTTCCTTTTTTAAATGAAAGCGGCACTTTAGTTCCTAAGCTTATTTTGTATACATATCGAAGTTTGAGAACACTTTACGCGGATTATGCGCATGTTATTACGCATATTTGCCAATGCGCACTGCACAAACTATGTTTGTGTTTAAACTTAACTTTTCACTCTAAAGTATTTTAACGAAGTAGTATATAGTGCTACTTTAACTTTTGGTTTCTTATTTTAAGGATGTGATATTCATTATTCATGCCGAGACTTATTAAAACAAAATGAACTAACTACATTATCATTTTATAAACACCTGAATAAACTATACCTATAACATCCTTTCATCCTCCTTACGAAAATTGAGTTTAATATTATGGAAATTTGTTAGAATTAACATAGATAATACTGTTAATCGAAAACGATTACTGATCGATCACTTACTACCGGTCAAGCAAAAAAATACGTAAATAAGTGTGTTCATGGTAGTTTCACTGATTCAAGTAACGACGCCTGCGCAGGTTCTACGATAATCGATTTCGATTCGATACTTAGGTCGTTCTCAATTCTAGGGCAACTACGCCCCCAGGATTAGTTCATTCTGATAACCCACGCGGTTGCTTGGTAAATAAACGTATCGTAATACTTGAATGATGATGCTGACTGCTCATGATTCGAAGCCAGAGGGTATGATATCAAAATAAACAATGAAATACATTAGCTACACCGTAGAAAGATATCACACATTCATGTCAAACTCCAACAAAAAGTCATTCAATAAATAAGTAATAAGGTAATACTATAATGTGATATGGTCCTAACTACATAATGGGAAAAATGGAGCATTATATTTTATTTATTGTACACATTACATAGTAACGGAAGTCTTTAAGATACACAATCATGCGAGACAATGTGTTTTGTAAAATGTTTTCCTTGCGTGTTCTCGACACCTTTATGCATCTTACAATATAAACGTTTCTTAATTGATAAACATCGTTTCGAATACAAGCAAAATAATAATCTATACTTTATGTCAATACTCAAGAACAATGTAAAACCATAAACTTTTCACTTAGCCTCTTTTTAAAACTGTCATTTGTTATGGATCGATTTAACTTTGGAGCTGAGACACTGCTAGCTTCCCGCAAATCGAAAAGTTAAACTGGGATTAATTTCATCTAACTTTCTACTTTAATGGAGATTACATTACAGGAAGTTTGTCTTCAGAAGGACATCGAAGTCTATTGTTCTTTATACTTTAATGTCATTTGTTTACAAACTGAGGAAATAAGTGGTTAAACCCAAGTCTTTATTTATAAACTGATGAAATGTGTATCCGCTATCAAAATTTTAATTGTAAAATCTCAAAAAATATGATTTTGACGAATTTAAAAATCAAGTAAGTAGGTAGTTTAAGTAAGTAGAATTTCAAGTATATTGGTTACATTAACCTTTGTTTATGTATATTATAAAATATTCAGACAAACTTGCCAATTACTTCATTATGCATGTTATACCTAGTTAATATTATAATTTCATTTCGTTGTAATATTATTGTTTTATGAACAAGTCAAAATCAACATAATCGAAGGAGGCAATTTGTCAAATAAGTCTGTTTGTGATTTTATTGTGTTGTGACAAATAATAATACAAATGCAATATTTATACGCAAGGCTAACAGCTCCTACACGATGCGGCTATCGTAAATCTAGCTGTGGTCTAGACGTTTGACCGACTAACAAATTTTAGCTAACTGCCAAATAAATGGCCGTGGGTGCAACTGACGTTGTGAAACTTTAAAAGCAGCGGTTTAATGCACTTGACAACAATTTTCTGAAATAAAATTAGCGCTTGATTTGGAACGAAAAAAGAATTTATAGTGTTTTTAAGTAAATGGTAAAGAATTTTGTATAAACCGAGTTTAACTCTTAAAAAAATATTAGGAGGTCGCGACCCTCAGCAATGAGGAATATGACGTGAGGAGGAGGAGCCTAAGTCTATACGATTTACGGAAATTAATCAATTAATAGTTCCTAAGTAAGAAACTGAAGCAGCACATGTTAGGTCCATAAAGTTAGTTTCTATATTCCACGCTAACATTGTTTGACATAAACTCCCTTTGATCAGTCTAATGATTTGAATGAAGGTTTGTCATTATACTATAGACTCTGAAAACAGCTTTTCTGTTGAGACCGATGAAGTAACTGATTACACAAAACTGTCAGTAGACATAATTGGAAGTAGATCCGAACCGGCTGATTTCTGTGACGTTGAGTGGGATCGAGCTGGTTCGATTGAAAGGTTAGTCGCGGAGTGTCGTGCAATTAGTGTCTCTCAACATCACACTTTTGTAAATACACAACTTTGATTAGATGCAACGATAAATTTAAACCAAACCAAATCCACAGCATGTATTTTGTTCCAATGGTGTTTTATCACTTCCTGAAGTATTTGTCAGAGAGGTCGTCTAGGGACGTCTAGGAAAACTTGAACGACTACTAATATTAATCTGTGTATGTATGTACGTAGATATTAATGATTAAACCTTTTGTGTGTTTGTATCGCCTTTTGACTTAATCTGAAAATTTATTCTGTAAAGTTTAAAATTTAAACTGAAAACAAGAAGAGTGTTTAAAATTGATACTTATAATCCTAAAAAGAGGAATGTGGAGGTGGAGGCGCATAACCAACTTACGAAAGAGGATGTAGTCATTTGTAACGAAGTAAATTACGAGTGAACATGTTTAAAACCACTAGAATTTTAATTATGGTTTCAGGCGGTCGGTTTCTTCATTAATTGCCCAAGATTTACAGAGTTGAAAAAATTCTAACTATCTATTCTAATTATGCTAACTATTTATTTCCAGGTAAAAATTGTATGAATTAGGATACCTACGTTTTATTCTTAACTGAGTAAGTGCTCTTCTTGCAAGTAGCTAGCTCGTCTATCGCCTTATCAATATTACAAAAAAGACATAATTTACTCAAACTTCATAATGAAAAGCCATAATCATCAGCAGAAAAGAAAGAAAAAAGAAATCGGAAGCAGTATGTGCTTTTATGTTCACTAACATTCCTTTCCTTATTTTATTTTGTCCTTATTTTTTACCGTTGTCAAATAATATAAACATTAAATACTGTAAATTACGATTTTTTATCGTTTACCTATGCAATTTTGAAGCTTACTTAAAACAACCTAAACTCTAATCATTAGCTTAAGCAATTTTCAGATAAAAATAGCCTTTTTATTACTACCTACAGTTTGCTAAAACCTGATTTCACAAGCAAATAGTTCAAACAGAGAGCCCATGCACAATCACACTTGAAAAGTTTTTCCACTTAGATTCATGTACTTCTTCACAATTTAGGAAACTTTCGTCTCTTCGTTTAATTTTGTTGGATTCTGTTTCATTCAAAAATATATCTTGCTTAACATCGCCGTTACAGAACAATCGCTTTCGTTATTTACTTCATGCAGAGAGCAGTTAATTGCTTTAGGGTCAAGCTATTCTTTAGTCTATTTGTAGTTTCACAACTCAATTTCGTCAATTCAAAAAAACATTTTATCTTCATCATTATAAAAAAACAAAAACCGACTTCAAAAAACCTACCTCTAAAAAGCAAGAAATAATATTCGTAATAATAAAAATACGTCTATTGAAGTCGGGTTATTACGAATATTATTTCTTGCTTTTCAGAGGTAGGTTTTTTGAAGTCGGTTTTTTGTTTTGTTTTAAACAATTTTTTATTTTTTTTAAATCGGCTCAGCCAAACGTAAGATAATCGCGGAGAAACATACTTAAATACGGGTCAAACTGAGAACCTACTTTTTTAAGTCGGTTAAAAAACTACACTTAAGATATCCCTCTTCCAACAAAAAAAAAATTCTTATTCAGTTCATAAACAAAGAAGTAATACGACAAATCATCGAGGTAATTCACACAAAATCATACTATTTTCGTGCTTTTTTCAAAATTACTTGAAAAGTATTGAACCGATTTCCAAATTTTAAAAAATGGGACCGACTTGGGAGTGTACCTAATGTAATAACGTTTGAATCATTTCAATCGGTCCAGCCGTCTTCGAGTAATCGGTGGACATACACAAAAAAAAAACAAATATACAGACGAACATAGAACCTCCTCCTTTTTTGGAAGTCGGTTAAAAATATTCGATACTTCACCTTTTAAACTATTATTATGGTCAAAGTGCCTTTTTCAACAGGGAGAGTACGAAATCTTGGCAAATTACACTTATAATAACATTCAAAACCTACTGCGATTGGTAGGTATTTTACACGTGTAGGATTATAATGAGTGATACAGAGTCATTCTGTACCAATTATATGTAAATTTTATTTAGATCATGAGCTCCTCAGGCGCCTAACAACCGGTTCCTTTCAAAGCAGCAAGCCTTAGATGGGTAAAGGCATTGGTAATGTCGACTCCTAATTGGTTTTGCCCAAATAAGAGTAGTCAGAAATGGATCCAGTGACTGTCCACTTCCTGATTTGATTGAAGCGTGTTACGTCATTAGAAATCCCTTTTCCATGCAGCATTCGTTAGTGCACCTAGCAAGTGAATTATTGAAACTAATGATAAAAAAAAATTAAGCCTTTTTTGTAGTGGTTATCAAAATATTGGAATATTATAATCATTTTATCAAACATTGCATTAAATGATGTCATAAATTTAAAGATTACTTTATTTGTTTTAGAAACCACAAATGCAGTGATCCGTGAAATCCTATTTCCGACCGCCTAAATACTGCAAATACATATTTTTTAACGCGATGCATCGAGCAATAAAGAATAATCGATTACTTAGTTATAAATCGACGATTCATATCAATTCGAACGCGCCAGCTAAACTGTGAAATCGTAAAAGTTCTTAGCCAAACGCCCGTAACTAATCATTTATTCTGTACTTTGAAAATATCGCGTTTTATGAGCAAAGCTTAATGTGCCGCGAAGAAATTATTTCCTTCCAAGCAAAACAATTGCCGCTCGAACAATTGAAACCAAAAGATTTAATGAGTGTTTATTTTATTTTGTTCACTTTCGCTTACTTAGTTCTGTTTTTAGGGTTCCGTGTACCAAAAGAGTAAAAACGGGACCCTATTACTAAAACATATTATGCGGAAACATACTATTTTGTCGTGTTGTGTTGTGTCGTTGTGTTGTGTAATGGTAGTACTAAGTTTTGTTGAATAATAAATAATAATAAAATAATAGAAGCGTATCGGTTCATACATTAGTATGGCTAGAAACACATTATTACAGTGTGTTGTTGTGTTGACACTTTTTAATATCATTGGTCGACACAAACACACCTGTGTCGACACCTTAAGACTCCACTGTCCGTCTGTCTGTCACCAGGCTGTATCTCATGAACCCGTGATAGCTAGACAGTTGAAATATTCACAGATGATGTATTTCTGTTGCCGCTATAACAACAAATACTAAAAACAGAATTTGTACGGAACCCTCGGTGGGCGAATCCGACTCGCTCTTGTCCGGTTTTTTATTTCCTGTTTCAAGTAAAAGCTCAGTAAAGGGGCCTACAGTGCCGTCAATTTATTTATTTTTATTACTCGTAAGCCAAGTCAATAGAAAAATTCACAGATCTCGTGCCTTTCACGACCTCCTGGTACAGTCAGCAGCATATCTAGCTATACAAAACTGTCAAAAATCTACAAATCTACAATCCTTAAAGTTTAAAAATGATTGAAGAAATTTAACAGGTTGTAGAAGCCCAGCGTGCCGTCTACCGTACATTGAAAATGAATTTAATTAATTTAATGAATTTAGCAAAAAAATATTTTTCTATTCCAAAGGTAACCTAAGGTATGTGTAAATAAAATATCTGAATTTCTACATAAAATGCAGCATGCGAGACTCTCGCGCCGACTTCATCATCACTCGAATGTGCGATAACAACCATCATTTTATTGCAATTGCAAACTATGTTTATCTAGGCATCATCATCACATCACACTCTCATTCTGAGATCGTTGTAAAAATTCATTTGGAATCGCAGCGTAAATAATTAATTCTAAGAAAGACATGAGACATGACCGAGTAATTTCAAATCTCCAAATTGAAATAACAGCAACCACGATATAATATTTTGGATCTACTTTTCTGTATCTACTCTTAAAGCTAAAACTTCTCTTCTGTTCAACTTTCACTCAAGATTCGTTTGTCCGTTAACCTACACAGAAAACTTACTACGACTACGAGACGCCTAGCACGTGTACTGAAGATAATTTTATCACAGTATTAAAAAGCACTATTAAGACTGTAATATTATGCACAAAGTAATAATGCGGCTTTCAATACATCTGCATTCGATTTTATGTTCTGCTTCAACTCAAATAAAATCCTGTTTTAACTTTTCTTATATTTTCAGTAAGAACGCGTAAATTTTCGGTCGATTTTTTTTTTTCAAAACCAAAAATTTTTCTTTTTAAAACCAACTTTTCCAAATATTTTTTACATCATCTTAAGCCCATCGAATTCCGCGAACTTTGAGATCTCAAACGTCCTCGTGGCCGCACGCGAGCCGCGCGTGATATCGCACCTCGCACTCAACCGTCACCAATATCGAAAAAAGGGTAATGACCTAAAATGTTCATTGGTTCAATACCGAGGTGCTTTTTTATTTTTGAAATTCGGCCCCGTTCTCGACGTATCGAAAAAAAATCTGTGAAAACACACTTTTCCAAAATATTTTTTACATATTCTTAGTCGTTTAAATTCCGCGTCTTTTGAGCTCTCATGCGTCCGCGTGGCCCTACCCTAAACCTCAGGGTATCACGGGCGAGTCGCACTTTCAGCGAAAATGGGGGCCTACTGTAGCGAATGAAAAAACATTTTCAATGTTTAAAAGGAAACAATTATGACCTCTTATATTTTATCTGTAATATTTTTTGAATAAATCTTTAATGTTTTCATTCTTGTAGGTACTCAAACTTGTACTTACAAAGGTATAAGTTTTAAAACGCAATCGGCCCCAGTTCTCGCTCAGTTTCTTACAGCTCCTTTTCGCAGAAAAGTCTTCAGGTTTCCAAAGTTTTGGTGTTCAATACACGACAAATTGCAATTGTTATTGGTTGTGACGAATTAAAAACATTTTATTTATTTAATAACTAACTTTGGAAAAAGCTACTTGCAGTTGAATATTTGAATACTTACCTATTTTTTTATTCCCCCTGCATCAAAAAAAAAATTTGAATACCTTGCCTATGTTCATCGTGTCTGATCATCAAGAAAGATAGGAAAGAAAATCGTTTCTATCACTTCGGAGGCTCAATAGCTGATTTTATCTTGTCCTTATACGTAGGACATTATTGAAATTTGTGATTTTAAACTATGCAACTATTGTGTATGCGCTTTAGGAGTCGTGGGTTGTATTCCCGTGCCAAGGGCCAACTGTTTTATTTAAACAATAGCTGACGTGACGTTACACTGCTATAATAAGGTAGGCAACAATTTATAAACAACTTGATTATTTAGATGTAAGGCCAGGGTCTGTTTTAAAGGTTACGGCTATCATTATAATCTGAGGTTCATTAAAATTATATAAAATATCCTTAAATTTTTTGTCATGTTAATTAGAACTTATTTGAATTACTTATAAAAAAAATCATTAGATAAAAAATGTATAAAATCTTGCATGTAATATTATAATAGTTAAATATGTGAATACACCTGCAAAGGTAAAACTTGGTGGAAGTGGAAGTACCTATACAAATAATAGTCTTAAGATCTGCTATGTATTGACACTTGTTTATTTCACAATAAAGAATTGAATTGAATTGAAGTCTGTGAAACAGGCTAATTAATTCTTTAAAATAAAATGTATAAGTCGAAATTGCAATCGTTTTTTTATAGTGTAGTGAACCTTATCCTTTATCAAATCTAAAACCTGAGTTAAATGTTTTGATTAAGATTCACCATAAGCCATTTTTAAAGAGATGGATTAAATGTCTTTAAAGACAGTCCTAAAACACACATTTAATATTGCAATTGCATTAAAAGGTAGACATTTCGTAACAATAGTTTCCTTTGAAAATATCAGTTTCTCATCGGCCATTATGCACCCACGTTGTGCTAGAATAATACTAAAGGGACATTGTGTCCTTATCGCGTTTAATGTAAGCCTAAAAGGTTGGTATCTATTATATTTCACATTAACTTCATGACAGGTTTGATTATTGAAGCTGGTCGTTATGGTATCGATTTAAGAGGTGGTATGAAGCAAAAACATAGTTTTCATTTTTAAGGTAGTAATATAAAATGTAACTTCTCAAATAAACATAAATATTACATAACATTACATACTTAGTCGATAATCTTGTTTGAGCAAAAACATTTAAAAAATATATATTTTTTTCTAATAAATAAATCACGAAGTTGCGTCTAATTTTAGACTAAAATCGATTTATTATTATTATTTATTACATTGCCTAATACCGAGTTGATTTTTTCAAATCAAATCAAATCATTTATTTGCTAGAATATGGTTACAATGCACAGTTATTCTAGTTTACATTACAAAGTAATTGCATTAGCGATTTTTTTATGTATATTTACGAGATATATGAATTATTTCGCATTTTGTGGTGTTGTGAGGTTTGTGTGTCTCTTTCTCACGCGAATTTATGTGTATTTTTATCCTTGTTGTTTCTCTAGCTGGATGCTCACTCTAAACTAATGGTTATGTAGACGATATCAGCTGAATGATGGTTTGAGATTATTTTAAAATAAACTAACGATATTCCTTGGGTATACTAATAACTTCGCTAATCTTTATTTACTTAGATCTTTTTATTATTATGATTGTCTCCGTTATTTTACCTAATAACCACATTACTATTTCCTCGTTTTCTGAAATTCTAAAAGTAATACTTACAACGTAATTATATCCATACATTTAACAATAAGGACTGAATGGGGAAAGTAAATCATACGTCATACATGATTGAAAAAGGTATGGGAAAAGTGATTTTATTTCATGCTGAAATTGTCATGAATGGAATTCCAGTGTGTCACAGCTCCATGGGTTTATTTATCTAGCGTATTATTATTAGCATTGACTAATTTATTTAATAAACCACATATAATGTAACTTTAAAAAAATAATACGCGTTAAGACTCAATAAAATAAGACAAGCAATTAATAGACAATTAAATAATTGTAACATTAGATAAATAAATTGGTTTAGTAAATAAGTTCAGGAGGCTTACCATCACCTTTTAGAAAACCATCATGTTTTATGAACGTTTTGTTATAAGCTTACAATAAGATTTTTCAAATTCGTACCACAACCTGCACAAAGTAATAATACTTTATTCCTGCCAAAGAACGAATGATGTTGCGAAATTGTCTATTCCCTGCTAGCCATCACTACGGCTTATTTGCTATCTACACTTGACACTGGCAGAAATTACTTCCAAGAGGAAAGTAGATTGCCAAAACAAGGGGTTGGCAACTGTCAAAGTGGCGCTAGCATAGCTAGTTCCCAAAACATAATAATTTTTTAAGGTGTATGGAAGAAAACAATTCCAAATAATATTATGACTCGCTGTATTGTACCAAAATGCTCTGAAATTGGAGTACATCATATTCCCAAAGATAAAAATATTCGTCGGCGTTGGTTAAAGCCATACGCCGTGTCAATTTAATTCCGAAGCCTAGTTAGAGGTTATGTTCAAAACATTTTGTGGACAATGACTATGAAAAAAGCAGTAAATATACAGGTAAGCTGTTTAAATTAATAATGAAATACCAAAAAGTATATATTTTGAAAGATCAGTTATAATAGAAATTCTTTTTTGGAACAATAATAATGTTGACATAATTTTTTGTTCTAGGTGTGGATCATCAACGTAAATACCTTAAGAAAAATGCTGTTCCATCTATTTTTCAATGGAATATACAACCGGTTTCAGAAAAGGCAGTTGCAAGAAAGATAGATTAGAGTCCCGGGTCCCGGAATCTCAGAAAGAAACAGCTTTTTGAAATGCAGATGCCGTCAACATCTCAGTGCTGTGAGGACATAGTGCCGCTTGTAAAAGATAGCAGTGTGTGCATGCTGCATGGACAGTAATGTATCTCATGTGGTTGAATCTGAGATGAATACTACTGTTCCTACTCCACTTTCATTAGAAAATAAAACAAACCAAGAAACTCAAACTCCACATATAGTTACTAAGAATATTCTCAACTGAGCTTTGCCTTTTACTTGCAGACTAGAAATTGGCTTGTTAAAGGGTACATATCGAAAGGCTTATTGGGTTAACTAAAACATATTTGATATTGCAAAATAATTTTAACCATTTTTATGTGCCCTTAGCATCAAAAATATTTTCAATATGTGTCATGTTGTGTAACTTTAAAGAAGGGATTGTAAATAAAAACTGATTACAATATTATAAACAAGTGTTTTATTGCATTAAGAGGTCTGTCACATTTTTTATAGAAATAAAATATTCCTATGATTAGGTACCTACTTACTAAGATAAATAATGCTTATCATAGTCTTATTAGAGGTGGTAGAGTTGTGTGGCTATTAATATCCAAATAAGTTTCTTCTGATGCTAGCTGCATTGTTGGATCTTCATCATCACCATCAGGACATTCAGGACGCCAGAAATGAAAGTTTTTGTCATAAAGCTCCAACCTGAAATAGGATATGGTTGAACAATTTTTTTCCATATTTTGACTGTAGTTTGCAACCTAAAATTAATACTGCTCGATAAACCAGTTACTGATTGAGTAAAAAACAGCGTCAGTAAAGTAGAATAGAAGATTTAGTAGAGAAATAAAAATACCTTTTAACAAGATCTGCTTTTTTTCCTCGTAAAGAAGCACTACGTTTTATTAATTCATCCTTAAGTTCTTTGACTCGCCAGTGAGTGTACATGGTGTCTTGAGGAATGTAACAACATAGATATCACTATTAACGATACCCTATGAAGTCAAGAATGGAGAAAATATTTTTTTAAGTTGTAAACAAACGCAAAACAAAACCATGACCGATGCACTTGGGAACTAACTATGCTAGCGCCATCTGCGTTTAGTTTTCACTGGCCAACCCCAATGTGTAAGCGCGCTTGTGTTTGAACTTTGTAAATTAATAAAATTTTATATTTTAAACTTAAATGTCGGACTTAAAGTAAGTAAATACAGATTTCCTTTCATCACCTTTAAACGCGCATAACCCACCACGCGGGCCCAATGCGGATTGGTGGGTGTTAACGACTGCAAATGCAGCCGGGACCAACGGCTTAACGTGCCTTCCGAAGCACGGAGGAGCTCGTGATAATAAATTTTTGGTCAGCCATCCCATGACTGACCCTTGCGAACGTTGCTTAACTTCCGCAATCGCTGGGCCAGGCGCTAAACCACTGCGCCACCGAGCTCCTCCGAAAACAAGTATTTGTTATCAAATAGAAATGAAACATAATAACTATAATATTACATTCACAATGAAGAACAATATGTATAAAAACGTTTCACTTACTGTTTATGACGCAATTTCCAATTTCTAAATAAAATAACTCAAAATAGTTTTGTTTCCGTCGAGAAAAAGCAACTTTTTTAAGACTGCAAAATTTCTCAATATTTGACACAAAAACAATAATGCTAGCTGTCAAAAGACACGTCGTGGTACGGTTTAAGTGAACGATTGAACGATGACGTCACAAAACTTCCAACGGAAACATTATTACAATAATCATACTTTATGAAGGTCGTGGTACGAAATAGCATGGTAAGAATGTTATAATACTGCGCTAAGACATGGCAGTAGGCACCCTGGTTCCTGTCATTTATTTATCTAGCTTGTAACAGTCACATTTAGCGATAAAATTGATGTTATTATAAATTAGAGTAAGACTAATAATTTCTGTTTAAATTAATATGTTTAGTATTTATGAGGATACTCAGAATGACAAAACGTTTATTAAAGGATAATGAGATATACTAAGACCAGGGTTCAAATCCCGGTATGGGAAAATAATCATGATGAGTAAATCATTTTGCTCTCAAGTCATTATTGTTATTATTTTATGTATTCCATACGTTGTTTAGTACAGACACTGATTGCAAAGACTGAATCATTGTTGTTTGCAATCAATTACAAATATTAAGTTTAGTATTAATTAAGTATTAACCTCTGTAACATTATACTTTAAAAATTAAATTAACGTGAGTATTTGAATTATTAAATCAATCTACCACCTTTCAAAGTGATATTTTGCTTCAAAAGTAAACATTCTACGTAACTGGTAAAATTATCATTGTACCAATTATCACAGCTTTACAATTAATGACCTTAGAATTAAGATAGGTAAACCAAAACCCTAGAGCTTTTGAAAAAAACCTATCTCTTAAACTTATGAACAATAATTTGCTAGGAACAAATCGTTCAAGAATTGCGTGTAACAAAACCGGTACTTCCTAATGGTCATGAGGTTCATAACATTATGCTGTTTATGAGTAGGGCCTTTGGAAGCCCACGCACCGTAAATCTACACAGAAACACCGCTCTTACCGTATTCGAAAACACTACCGTCATTTGTTTTCCAGCGCTAGCAACTCCTTGGTTACCATAGTACTTGTTGTAGATCAGTACCCTTAGGACGAACAGCTATCGAGAAAAAAAACACGCGTAAAATTACTCGAGAGACAATTCTCTATGGAAAATTTCATTTCGCTTATCGGCGATAGATGGCGCTGAACCAATTTCCAATACAAAATTTATCTATCGAATGATTTTACGCGCGTTATTTTTTTCGATAGCTGTTCGTGCTAAGGGTACTGTGCTGCTAAAGTACTGAATGAATATATCTAATAGCTTAGACCTTGTCCAATTTGACTCGCGATTTTGGATACACAGCTGTTATTAACTGCACACGTTACTGACGTTGCTTAGTCAGCGAACATTTGTATAACGAATGGCACTAAGTAGTTCGACAGGGTCTTACGTGGCCTGAGATTGCCTGTACGTAATGTCTATGTATGCGTGCAAAGCTGTGATTTGTTTTGGGTGGCTCACCCGTCTACATTATATTTTGTGATTATAATGTTTATGAGTAAAAGCCCACACACCTCCTGAATACGCCTCCGTTGACCATGCTTTTGATTGGCATGCGGACATAAAAGATTAGTTATTAAAACTTAGTCAACAATAGACAAAATAGAAAAATCACTAAGGATTAGTAAACAATGAGTCAATAGGATCAGCATTGATAAATTGGAGCTTAATATGTCAGCACTTTTGATAAGATCTTTATTAAAGCTTTATATTCGGAGTTTTCTCAGTTTTTTCTAATTCATCATCATCCCCCTACCTTATACCAATTAATTTGGGGTCGGTGCAGTGCGTCCTTCTCTTCCATTCCTTCCTGTCACTGATCAACTCTTCATCCACTTCCTTCACATTAATTTCATTGCGCATACAATCCATTCATCTTTTCTGCAGTCTTCGTTTTACTTTCCAGCCCTCAACATTCATATCAATAATTCTTCTAGTAACGTGCCTTTCATCCATTTTCATAACATGCCCATACCAAGCCAGATGATTCCCATTCAACTTTTCTATCACTGGTGCAACTTTCAAACTTACTCTCACATAGGTATCCATTCGCGTCACATCACACCACAAATCGACCTCAGAATTTTCATCTCTGCTAATATTTTTTTATATAAAACGGGATAGTGCTTGGCCTTCACCTCTCCTGATGTTAAGTGACGATGAAACCGAAAGTGTAAGCGCAATACACCCGGAATCCTCACCACTCAGGAACTGGCTATCTTACCTCTAACTGCCACCGGAACACAACATTTTTTTCGTTGTTGTTATGGCGCACAGACTTAGGTATGATATGAGGGCTTGAAATAAGCCCTACCACCAACCAAACCGAGTACAAATTGTACCCCTCCTGGGTATCGAACACAGGACCCCTGCGTCTTACCACAAGACCACAGAGGCGATATTATGAAAGATAGTATTATGTATTAAAATAATAGTTGTACCAAATTTAAATTTTGGGTCACCTTATCTTGTAAATAAATTTCTAGACAGACAGTCTACTCCAAACATACCATTCTTGGCATTGTACAACTATAACAAATAGACATCTAGACATTGACAAATTGAACACGTTACAATCATAATTAAGAAGTACACACACAATGAAACCATTCTCTAGCTGTACATCTAATCTAAGTACTTAATAGAAATATTATTTCACATTTCACACGAATTAATTTACATAAAAGCTAGTCCATTTTTTTCTTTTGGGTTTAGCGCCAGGCCCATCGATTCGCAGGGGTCGGTCATGGGTTCAATCTGATGATTGACAATGCGGAGAATGGTCACCGATCTGAATTTGCCACTACCTAGCAAAATCTAATTAATGTTCTTCTTAATTTCTACGAAAATGATGTTCGGGATACATCACGAAATCCAATTACTGTAGCTGGGTATGTATTAAAGAAGCTTCACTTTTACAATCAAAATCCAATATCAAAAGCAACAGAACAATAGATATCTTTTTGTTAAGTAAGTCTAAAAAGATCTAAAATTAATACCATACTAATTATTCCATCTTTGTGGTTTTAAGTTCGATTCCCGACGGGGCGTCAATATACAACATAAACTTTTCTATATTGTCTCAAATTCGGGTGTTTATGGTACCGTCATGGAATTGTATCAATGTAAGTGATGTTGTCCTATATTGGAATCATCATCATCGTTGGTTTTGATTAGATTTTTTATTTTTCCTGACGTTTCAGCACCTTTGCAACTGCTGCCTTGGTCACGGGGAACATTTAATAAAACCGCACTTAGGCCTGCATTTATAAACCGCTCTCAACGTTGAGAGCTATCTTAAGATCATACCTGAGATGCTGTTTCTAAAAGAGAACCATCTCAAGTATGATCTCAAGATAGCTCTCAACGTTGAGAGCGGTTTATAAATACGGGCCTTTAAAAGTGTTATATTTCAATGTCTAGTATACGCACTATAACAACATACGCAGGTATATTGGTACTGAGAGTTTTGATAAGTGAACGATCTCCGGCTCACGAACGCACCAAGACGGACACACTTCATCACCAGCACTCACCAGTACATGAGGAAACTCCAAGCGATGATTCAATAACACGACTTCTCTTACGAGAACGATTGAATTCCTTTTCTAATTTCTTTAATTTTTTACGAAAATAATCAAAATCATCACTTTCGCGCGTTCTTTTGGGCATTTTCTTTAAAGTTACACTTTTCAAGATAAAATTTCTCAATTTGGAAAGAAAAAGACTTGGATTTTATTTAATAGTGTGGAGTGGCGTGGCACTAAAAAGCGACAGAGATCGGGTCGGTGTGACGACTACCCTCATAAAAATACTTTCTTATTTTTGAATACCCTCAACTAAGTGCTGAGAGTGGTGTCAAGTAAGCGTTACTACATGAGTCAATACAAGTTTTTTTTTACGGGTTTTACTAATCTCGAGTACGAATCACGACGTATAATATCTATTCCATAGATACAAACACTACACGCACCTTAAAAGTGAATTTGTCCAATATCATTATTTAATTATATTATTGATAATGGTCACCCTATATTGCAATATGTTTGTGGCTTCCCGGGTCACGTGGTCGGGAGGGTCGATGCTAGATGGATACGTTCCGGACTACGCATTACGGCTGACCGCCGAACAAATGGAGGGATATTTAGCTAATATCTAGCTGCTTTACTCGGCTAGGTATTTAGAGCTGCTGCACACTTGATTGTAAGCTTCATCACAGAGTAATGGCTTCGTATTGCTCATGAGCGAAATGATGGGATATTTCAAATACTTGCGGGGTCTGACTATTCAGACGTACCTACTTATATTGCGATTATTTTGTTAAGTATATAAATTAATTTAGAAAACATAAGTTGGCAGGTGACATTACTTGATATTTGCGATTGTCTGTTTATAATATGCGATTGTCTGTTTAGTTATTATCGGTCGAAGAAACGAACTAAAAGAATTAAAAACAAGCACAGGAACTCTTATCTTGGTTTATTATAGTCCACAGAAATTTAAATAAACCTTTTTTTGGTAAATAAAGAAAACAATTTAAACGTTTTCTCACGTGTTACACGCTCCTCGAAACTTTCAATTGAACATATTCACTTCTCAAGCTTACGCGCTCACTAGACATGAAATAAAACACTTTTAACGGATACTAGCGCGGTTTTATTGAAAGTACTTTGGTAATTAGTTGGTATTTGGTTTGGTTTGTTTGGTTGGTATTTGGTTGCTCACAAGTAGCTTCAGTCCCCCGTGACCACGGCAGCTGCAAAGGTGCCGAAACGTCGGGAAAATCAAAAATCAAACCAAATACCAACTAATTACCAAAGTACTTTCAATAAAACCGCGCTAGTATCCGTTAAAAGTGTTTTATTTCAATTGAACGTTTAATTTCAGATAATACTTTATTACTACGCGTATAAAGTTAACTTTCAATTATCAATAAAAACTACGTGTACTGATTGGGTCTCTGTCTGGAATATAAATCAAGCATAGAATAGTCGTAAAAACGTCAATACACTAAAAACAATTGCTTTGTGTAACTCTTTCAAAGCGATAAGGTACAATTTTCATTGACAACTTTGCCTAATATTTGATTCATATGTTTGCCTCGGATGCGTGACTTTACAATTCGCGCTGACCTTTCCGTTAACGATAAGATAATTACGTTACGCAATCAATGTATAATATATTACGATTTGAGCCAATTAAGGAATGTATGAAAGCGTTTTTGTTAATCATTTTTACCGTAGGGGTTTAGATTTAGAAATAAGGCTGAGAAACAAGCAGTGTTGTGATTAGAAATAAATATTATTCTCCCTCTACTAACTCGTAACTCACTCTTTCGTAACTCACTAGTAACTCGTAACTAAGTCAACGTCGAAATTTGCATTGCTGATGTATCAACAAAGTCATTTTTGACAAAAATGACAGATAGCCGGTTATGATTCTATACGACTCATTAAAATTTATAATAAATCCATTTTGTTTAATCAGCTTTGCGTGTATACTAATTTACTTCCATCTTTACATTAATGTCATTGTTGTAATGAGCAAAGTCGTAAAATACTATTTAACTTTATGTAGTGTGCATGATATCTTTAAATATTTATTAGAACCATTTAAACTTTTAAATTAGTATAATTAAGTAATACACAACTCACTATAAGTACTAAAAACATTATTAAAAAGTTCAATTTATTAGTTCATAAATTTTACTGAAATAATGTCAATTTTTCTGCTAAACATACTTTTTCATACATATTATTGGTATTTTCTAGTCAAGGGACAAGTTAGGAATTTAATTAAAAATATATTCCTGGGATGAGTTAGAATAGAAACACAGTTTGGGATGAGTAAAGAATTAAAATCCTTGTGGGATAAAACGGTATGGGATGAATACGGAATAACTCCTCACAAATAGAATTTGAGGAGCTGGGTGGCGCAGTGATTTAGCGCCTGGCCATGGGATGAGTGGCAAAAATGTATTATCTCGAGCTCCTCCGTGCTTCGGAAAGCACGTTAAGCCGTTGGTCCCGGGTGCATTTGCAGTCGTTAACACCTACCAATCCGCATTTGGCCCGCGTGTTGGTTTATGTATGGCCCATCCCCCTCATCCACCCATAAGGAAGGCCTCTGCCCCAGCAGTGAGGACATTAAAAAAATAACTGATGGTCATCAAATAGAGTTTTCACTCCTCTTGCTCAAAAAGTGCGTCATTGTAACGTACAAGAGTCGAGATAAAATAGCATAATAAGCCCTAGGGGATAAAGTTTTTTCTTTTTTAATGTTTGTCTATTACCAATGAGCGTACTAAAACGAAAAAGTCTTTATTCATAATCACGAATAAAAACTCGCTCGACTTAATACTGGGGGTCTATTACGAAAAGTTTAATGCGATACACGCGGCTGCGTCCGTGCTTCGTTCTGATTGATTCCTATTACAAAGCACTTGCGTATGCGATATTGCAAAGTGATTGCGTAAATTTGACAGTTTCTCTCTAGTGGATCCGTCATTATTCGTTCAATGGACTACGATAGCTACATTGAAAATATTTGTAATAACTATAACCAACGAACTGCGGACGACTATCGTGACCAAGTTTCGTAATAGGCCCCCAGTTTCTCATTCTTATTTTTGAAAATGGAACTAAAAGCATCTCTTCGGTAAAATCATAGACTTATTTAAACTCTGTGTACAGAGTGAATCATAGAATGCGTGTTTGTGTTGCTTAGCTGCTACAGCAGAAATTAAAAAAGGTACCATGGCGCGAAATCTTTAGAATTTTTTTATAATTACAAACTGATTGAATTGTGTGACTGTAATAGGAAAGAAATAATTTTAATCTTCTGCCGTCAAGCACAAATCATTTATTTAAATATTGTACAAAAAGTTTATGAAGTGGAGGATAGAAAAACCAGTGGATTCGTTTACGGAAGTAAGTAGGTATAAACTATTTAATATTGTATTTTATTTTCTCGCAATCGTAGTGAAAAGTATAGTGTAACACACGACGCTAAAACCCATTGTAACTCGGTTTCTATTTATTCCCTCGCTAAAGCTCGGGAATAAAAATACCTCGTATGCAATGGGTAATTTTAGCGTCTTGTATAACAATCTACTATTATGGTTTCTACCTTTTTCCCCACCTCTTATTGACTAATTTAAAAACTCACACCATTGTTGGGTGAAACAGGATAGGATTTATTACCAATATTTTTTTCCATTAAAATTAAACTATCACGCGAACGCAAGGTGCCCACTAAATATACTTATTGTTTTCATTATAGAAACGGCGATAAAATGTTTAAATTATAGCCCTAGTGAAGTGAACCTTATTATTTTCGTTTAATTTAAAGTTAGTGGAGCCGTAAAATATAAAATAATTTGTTTAAAGTTAGTGCGAGCCGTAATATACAATATTATTTTTTAATACAGGCTTTAGATCAACATTTGGGTGATCATGGAAGTAAGTACCTATTATAAATTTACTACTATTTTGTATAAAGATCAATAATAATCATGTACCGATAGTCTTGTACACCTATTATCACGTAGCATTAACCGTTATAGTCCCTAAAACAACATATATTATTTTTATTCAGAAACGCATCCGCTATTCCGCATTGATTTCGAAATCGATTGAACCACTGTACGTACTTCCCCCATTACAAAACGAAATACGCTATAAAACCACAGAGCAGACAACAAGATTATTCACCCATAAACTAATCGTAAACCGCACTCGCGATCAGTCTAAACAAACTATTGAACGGACTCGAGCCGATTATTTCCGATTAACTTGAGCCGAATCGAATCCAGAGAATTTTTTCATCGATTTATCACAACCCGATTATCTACCGTTAAAATGGTACCGTAAGCAGTAGGAATTCCGTGTTATCGTAATTTTAAATCATCGGCCGAGATACAGCTAGGTGTAATCATGACAATGGCGTTTGTCTCATTCTGTCGAATTCAATAAAAGTACATAACCTATTGTGTAGTCGAGTAAAGTACCCGTTGGAATATATTAGAAGAGAAAAAAATATAGATATCAAAAACACCGTTTCTAAATCATATCACCAGGAGCCCAATCGCGGCAATTCTGAACGATAACACAAAAAAAACAAATATACAGACGAACATAGAACCTCCTCCTTTTTTGTAAGTCGGTTAAAAACCAAACAGTTACGTTGTCATTTAGGTTATATTTACCTAAAAATTTTGGTTTAGCTTCGTAATTTTCACTTAAATTGTCCCAGATTGTAATCCTAGACTCCTTAGGCAGCGTATTCAACAATTTTAAGAAAACTAAAGCGTGTACTTTTCTGTAAACGAAACTGAAACGGTAACGATTTAGCTTTGGTTTTATCGTTGAAAATTAGCGCGATTAGGCCCCTGCTTATGTACATGATCTGATTTGATTTCATAAAAAAACAAATAATAAACTTTATTGTATTGATAATACATATCTAGAAAAATGTTGATCATTAGATTGCAAGTAATCCTAAACAAGTTAAGTCAGTTCAATCTATAAACTTTATTAACATACAATAATGTTGGTAACAAAAAAGTAACTAGGTACTTCCTGCCTAAATTTAAACATAAATCGCAATTGGTTTGATTATGTTTGACAGATCAATGAAGAAAACTGGAATTATCAAGAAAAAATCGTTTAAAACTAAGCCATAAACTAAGAGTAGGTAGAAAAATAGATGCAGTATATATTTTGGATCTTCTCAGTCAGATCAGAAGGGATGCAAGGAACCGAAATTTTATAAAACAAAGTAACAAGACCAATGAGCCAATCACAAAAATAGCTTAACATATTAAACAATTCTATAATAATTACACAATACAAAAATAGCTGCGACAAAACAAATCACATCTACACAGCCACAACAGCATTATTCGATTTCATACACCATTCGTGTCGCTCTATATTGCGAACTGTTAGGGCGAGTCTCGCGGTTTGGGTTTTAAAAAAGGATTTTTAATTGAAACGAAGAAATTGTATTTTCACGAAATGGCAGCCGTCACGGAGGATGGAATGAGACTGATGCGCTCGGGAAGCGAGCGCGTCCAACTGGTCTTCCAGACGCTGAATCAGCAACCCTATCCAGGGTTGTCAGCAACTAACTATACATCTAAGGGATGTAACACCTCCCCCCATGAAAAAATAAACTTCAGGATCAGTATTCTGAAGTTTATGGACAAGTAATTCAAAGTTGAAGTAATTGTATTTATTTATTTATTTATTATTGGTATTTCAAATTATTTATAATATTTATTTATTTTATATTTATGTTTATATTTGTCTGCGTGTTTTTGGAGAAGGGGGAGCTTTTGTATGTTTAGATTCTATTTCTATATCTGCTAATTCTATAAATTCAGGTTCCGTTTGTTTATCATCCTTTTTGTATTTTTCTTTTCAAACGTTACATTAGGAATTTCCATTTGTCTGTGAAGGCTGCCAGTTTTATTTATTTTCTTAAATAATTTAAACACACAAAATGAAATTACAATTATAGTGACAAATATAATAAGTGTAGAATAGTGTGCCCCGTATTGGATGAAATGAGGTTTATTTATAATTTTATTTAAATCTTGTATCATATCTTTATCTAAATTTTGCGTTAGGGGTAAATTTTCCAAGTCTATGTTATTTAATTTTAACAAAGGAACACTATTCGCAACTTCTTTAAATTTACTTAAACTACAACAAGAATCGTTAATTAAGTTAAAATCTAAATTTATCGAAGGTATAGTTACATTTAATACATTATAATCGGGTAAAAGTCTAGTTTAGGTTATTTTCATTAGATCTTAAACTTTTGATAGTTTCATTAAATCTAGTTAATGTAGTTCTTGTGACTAAAATGTGTTCCTTTACTAATGAAGCTATCCTTTTCTGATCATCTTGTACATAATTTATAGCGCTATCGTATTTTTCCGCATCATCCTCATCTAAAGTGCCAAATATGTGTTTAAAAGCGGTACCTACTCCGCCAAACCAAGCTCTGCGTTTCAATCTGTCATCAATTAAATGGGTTATAGATGAATATTCTTTAACCATATTTTTATAATGGGTGATTAGCGGTTCTATTATATTTTCACATTCTGATTCGTCGAATTCTTTTGTTTTATTGCAAAAGTACGTAACTGTTTCTAATACAGAATTTATATTTTCAATGTGTAATTGTATGTGGGAAATATCTATCGGGATGACTAAATTCAAATTACCGTTTTTAATTTTAACCTTTCCCATGTAATCGAAATATAAGCCTGGACTCGATGAGATTTGTTCTACAAAACTTGTCGCTACTGAGGTTGGCACACTGAAAATAAAATTAAGTTATGATATAACGACTGTTATTAAAACCTAATGCTATATTAATAAAACTACGGTTATAGGAGTTTAATTATAGTATAATAATAATAAAATTAAAAATGTTATAGTAACTAGTAAAATAGTACTATAGAGTAAAATATGCTATTCCTAATCTTAGGGACTACTGGGAAAGACGCCTGCTAATTTAATTTCGTCAAAGTGATGTTTGACATGGCGCCTATTTATTAGTAAGGTTACGGTGTTGTTTCCGTGAACGGCGAGGATTTTGTAAGGACCCTTCCAAATCGGAGAGAGCGCCTTACGAAGTCTTAAATGGTTTTTCAAGTAGACGAAATCACCTACTTTGTATCGGATAGATCGAGTTCTTGCATCATAGTAGGATTTGGATTTTTCTTTTGAATGTTGTATATTTTGATACGCTTTTTCCCAAGATAATTTAAGGCGATGTTGAAGCATTCTGACGTAGTCAGGATATGTGGTGAGGTCTTGGCTATACAGGGAATCAGGAATAAAAGCTTTATGCCCGAACAGCAGTTCGTATGGCGAAAAGTTAGTGGTGCTGTGGGTAGCGGTGTTGTAAGCTAAGATTGCTGTATAGACGTATCGTGGCCAGTCATCTTGATTTTCATTTACATAGGATTTAAGATACTCTTTAAGAGTAGAATGGCTTCTCTCGAGAGCTCCTTGAGTCTGGGGATGATATGGAGTGGACCACAGCTGTTTGATTTTCAGGAAGCTGCAAGTCTTTTTAAAGAGATCAGCTGTAAAGTTGGTACCTTGGTCTGTGAGGATAGTCTGAGGAATTCCGAATAGAGATATAAAGTGCACGAGGCAATCAGTGGTCTCTTCTGAGGAGACACTGCGGAGAGGGTAAGCTACGGAGAATTTCGTGAGGTCATCTTGAAGAGTCATTATATATTTCAATTTGGCAGGGCCGGACTCGGGCAAAGGACCGACAATGTCCAGAGCTATTCTTTGAAATGGGCTGGTAGAGGTAGTAGTGATCTGCATTGGAGCACGATTGAGTTGTCGAAGGGCTTTATTTTCTTGGCATGAAGGGCAGGCTTTAACATAGTTTTCTACGTCGCCTTTCATACCTTTCCAGTAGAATTTCTCTTTGATGCGGTTAAGCATCCTGTTGCAACCTAAATGTCCTGCAACGGGGAGATCGTGGTTTTCTTTTAGAATCTTTTTAATTTCACTAAGAGTTGGATAAATTATATTATCGTGATAAATATTTATTTGTATATCAGTATTGTGGAAGATGTAAACTATCATGTTATATAATTTCGCAAAAGATAGACTTTGAAATGGATTTCTGAAGTCTGAAATAGCTATTTCAGAAATGTTATCTTCTTCTGAGGTTAATTGAGTTTTAATATTTTTAAGTGTTCGGTAGATCTCCGGATAAGTGCATTCGTCGAAATGGTGCACTTTAGGGAAAATAAGGTAAGTAACTTTGTTATCATTGGTTTGAACTTTCTCGAAAGAGTACAATTGTTTTTCTTTGTAACGTGTTTCGTCTGTCACTTTTTCTAGGATTTCTGGTAAGTACGGATTGGATTCATCTAAGTCTATAGATGAAGGGATTAGGATGATTTTACAGTGGGTTTTCGTGAGGGACTGGTTATGTTCAGTGATTTTAGTGTTAAATTGATTGTTTTTATTGTTAATTTCTTTCAGGAATTTGGAATATTCGTCGTTAGTGTAAGTATCATCGGGAGCTGGAGGAGAGTCGCGAGCTTGCGTAGGTGAGTTTTCAGGATTCAGTGGAGCTTGTTCAGGTTCTTGGATTTCAGGGTTTGGAGTAGCAGATATAGTAGGATCCTGGGCTGAAGTCGAAGGAGTTGGATCAGGTAAGTTTTCTCGACTAGTTGATGCTTGAGCATTATCAGATTTTGGGGATTTTATTTTACTGGAATTAGTAGGATCAGTGGGGCTATAGTTGAATGGGAAGTCGTCATCGTCGTCTAACAAGTCTATTTGAGGTAAGCTGCTGCTGTCATAGTCAGGAGTAGCAGGGAGATTGACGCCAAGATCATCGAGAGTCAGTGGACTGAATGGAGCTTGTATGTTGTCGTTATCGGCGTCGGTAGAGTCAGGGTTAATATTTTCTTTTTCAGGTTGATTTGGAATGACGGGATTTACGGGATAACGGGAGAGAGCATCTGCGGCTGAGTTAAGTCTACCTTTCCTATAAATGATCTCGTATTCGTATTCTTCGAGCATCAGACGCCAGCGCTGCATTTTGCTGTTAGGGTTTTTGTGATTGAAAAGCCACTTAAGCGGTCTGTGGTCTGTAATAATTTGGAAATTTTGACCATATAGATATGGTCGGAATGTATTGCATCCGAAGACGATTGCGAGGAGTTCTTTCTCCATAGTGAAATAGTTTACTTCGTTTTTATTTAGAGTTCGGGATGCATACGCGATAGGATGATCTTTGCCGATGGGACCCTGGGATAAGACAGCGCCGATGGCGTGGTTAGAGGCATCACAGGTAAGTACAAATGGTTTTGTAAAGTCGGGATAGCAAAGGACAGGTGCAGTGGTCAATTTTTGTTTCAAAGAGTCAAAAGCGACTTGTTGTTGGTTTTCCCAGTTGAATTTAGTATCTTTCCTCAAAAGTTGAGTAAGGGGTTTGGCAATTTTAGAAAAGTCCGGAATAAAACGACGATAATAGGAAACAAGGCCTAAAAATGACTTTATATCTTTAGGGGACTCTGGAGTAGGAAATGCGATTACGGCCTTGATTTTTTCGGGATTCGGTTTGACGCCTTGTTCAGTGATTATATGCCCCAGGTAGCAGACTTCACGTCTTAAGAATTCGCATTTGTCTGGCTGTAATTTGAGATTGAAATTACGGATTCGTTGGAAGATTTCTGTTAAATGGCCGATGCTGGATTTTAGGTCGTGTCCGTAACAGACTACGTCATCGAGGTATACGAAGCATCTAATGCCTTGCAGACCAGACAGGACTGTGTTCATTAACCTTTGAAAGGTTGAAGGGGCGTTTTTAAGGCCGAATGGCATCCTGGAGAATTGGTAGTGTCCTTCAGGGACTGTGAAGGCTGTTTTAGTTTTATCGGCTTCATTTAATTTAATCTGATGGAATCCAGAAGCAAGGTCTAGGGTAGAGAAGTATTTGCTATTACCGAGTTGATCCAATATCTCAGTTATTTGTGGAAGGGGATATGTGTCACCAATGGTGACATCGTTGAGTTTGCGGTAGTCAATTACTACGCGCCATTTTTGTATATTGGAAGCGTCGAGTTTCTTGGGTACCACCCAGATAGGTGATGACCAAGGGGAATCAGAGGGTTCTATGATATTTTGTTCTAGCATTTTGTCAATTTGTTTCCGTACTTCAGCTTTATGGACTTCAGGGAACCTGTAGGTCTTAGTGTGTATTGGGATGTCTGTTGTCGTCTTAATTTCATGTTTGAGAGCATTTGTATGGGTAAGATTTTCCCCTGGGAGGTGGAAAATATCGGAATAGTCAGAGCATAGTCGTAAGAGAGCGTCTTTTTCCTCATTATTGAGGTGTGAGGTGCGTAGTTGTTTTAGAACTTCTTCTGTGCGTTGGAAACTGTTATATGAAGTATTGACATGATTGATTCCTATAGGTGGTTCTACGCATTCTGAAGAGTCGAGAGAGTCGAGAGGGTCGAGTTTAAGTTTGAGATCGGATTTTATGGTAACAGGTTCTTCAGAGGTATTTACAACGGATATGTTTACTCTATTGTTTTCCTTGACGTGGACTAGGCAATTTGCAATTAACAAGTTTTCTGATAAATTTTGGTCAAGGATTAATCCTTCTTTTATCTCAGGGTTCGCGACTGAGCATTCGATAACGGTTTCGGTTCTGGCAGGGATTGAATAATGGGGCTCTGAGAAATAAATGTGGATGTAGGAATTCTTTAAAGTTAAGATGCCGAATGTGAAGTCGATGTTTCCTTGGGATTTGGTCAGAAGGTCGTTACCGATAATGCCATCATAAGGGAAATCTAGGTTGCTTACTACATGAAATTTGTGCGTGAGACGGTATTTGGGATTTTTGTCACTAAGTGATAATTGTAAATTGAGTGAGCCTAGGGTTGGAATGACATCATCCTGCGACGTCGTTGTAGTAAGACCCTTGAGTTTGAGAATCTCCTTCTGGAGAGGAAGATTAGGTTTCAGAGTGGAATCTTTGACTAGACTGATAGAAGAACCGGTGTCTATAAGGAGGGTCAGTGGAAGTACTGTTGCTTCACAGTTCACAATTACGTAAGGCAATGATTTTTTTGAAGGGTCGAGCGCGATTTCGTAGATCTCTTCAGATTTCGTAGTTATGGATTCGGTGGGTTTGGTAAGATTGCTATTTGTTTTAGTGAATTTAGGAATGGATTTAGTAGGTTGAGTGGATTCAGCGGATACAGCGGATTCAGCGGATACAGTGGATTTATTTTTTGTAGATTCAGTGGATTCAGTGGTTTTATTTTTTATAGATTCAGTGGATTCAGCGGATACAGCGGATTCAGCGGATACAGTGGATTTATTTTTTGTAGATTCAGTGGATTCAGTGGTTTTATTTTTTATAGATTCAGTGGATTCAGCGGATACAGCGGATTCAGCGGATACAGTGGATTTATTTTTTGTAGATTCAGTGGATTCAGTGGTTTTATTTTTTATAGATTCAGTGGATTCAGCGGATTCAGTGGATACAGTGGATTTATTTGGAATAATGGTGTCTTTATCAAGATGGCGTCTCGGGCGACACCTGAACGAGACGGGTTCTAGTTTAAACCTTGTGACTGGTCATTGTGGTCATCGACCTCGTCGTAACCTTGAGGTTCAGTTTCGTTGAAGTTGACACGGCGGAATGGAACAGAGCCAGAGGGTTGTTGCGAGGACCGGAACCTATTATTATATTCTCGTTTCCGGCATTGCTCAATAGAGTGACCTGGAGCCTTGCAGTACCGGCACGTGATTGTATTGGAACCGGTAGGGAAATTAGGAGCAGAGTTAGGGTTGTGATTATGTGGAACGGTTGAGAATGGCCTTTGTGGCTGGAAGGGTCTAGTAGGGTTGTTCATTCTTGTTGGGCGATTATCGCGTCTAGCTTCGGGGATGCTCCTTTTATATAAGGTTTGTTGGATTCTTTCCTCTGAAATTGCAAAGTTAGTAGCTTCATTTAAGGATCTCGGTGATTTACACCGGACTATGTTGGAGATTCTTGGGTGTAAGCCCATGAGGAAGTGATGGAGAGCAAGTTCCTCCATGGCCGCGGTACGGCCTGGAAGTTCTTTAATTTTACAGTTACTAAGTGAGATTTCGGTGAGTAATTGTGATAACAGTGTTTCAATTCTAAGAGCGAATTGGCTTACGTTCTCGGTCGGAAGTTGTTTGCTCTCTTGTAGTTCCATAAGAAGGTGTGAAGAATGCTTACGATCACTGAATTGGGTTTTTAAAAATTCCTTGAGTTGTTCCCAAGTTTGAAATTCTTTTATTGAGCAGGCAACTTCCGCCTTTCCTTGGAGTTGACACAAGATATACTTGAATAGAATGGGTTTCTGTTGATTTGATGCTAATTCATACGCATTGTTGCAATTAATAATAAAAGAATTCAATGTTTCTCTACTACCATCGTATGGTTTTATAAATTTTAAAATGATATTCAAATCTAATGTTTCAAGTTGAGGGGTGGAGGCTTTTTTCCCTCTCTTTTGTTTTTCGACTGGGCTAGGAGCCCTTTCCTCATCAGTATCGGCGGGCAAATCGACATTGACGGGTATTTGCAGAGTTGGGTTTGACTTAGTTTCGGACATTTTAACACAGATATAGTATTCTTCAAATTAACAACGGAAACGGAATAGTAAGTTTATCACAATTTCAATTTAAGTTCTTCACTTACAACAAGATTAACAAAGTCACTGTATGCAATAGTCAATAAGCAAAAATACGACTCACAGTTCGTAGAACACGACAACGGCTATAGCTGCGATAAGATTCATTACGATCGGCCGGATGCACTAAAGTTTCGTAGAAACACTGCAACAATGTTGTAGGCCACCGAGATGATGCAATCGACGGACGGCTGCGACGATGTTACTGATTATGGATCTGGATTCTGGATTTTCGCAAGGGTTTGTCGCTCGTAGTTTATACACTGGTTACAGGGGTAAGGCGGTTTTCACCAAAAGATTGCACTGTTTATAGAGGTAAGTTCACACTGGCTGGATACGGAGATTACTGGATGCAAGAACGAGATTTGTGCAGTTTACGCTGGACACAGGTGACACAGGTAAGTAAATGTTTTCTATCACTGGATACAGAGGTAAGTTTGTGCTGGATATAAAGGTAAGTTCACACTGGATACGGAGATTATAAGGATAGAGACGAGACTCGTGTGATTTACGCTGGTTTATAGGTTTTCTTTCACTTGACACAGAGGTAAGTTTATGCAGGATATAGAAATAGATTTACACTGGATACAGAGTTTTCACTGGACACAGACACAGAGATAAATAGAGTTTGCATATACGCGTAATTCACGCACTTTTCACAATTTAGAACTTTGGAACGGAGACGGACCGAGGACCTTTTTAAGATCCCTTTAACGCTGCCACCAGATGTTAGGGCGAGTCTCGCGGTTTGGGTTTTAAAAAAGGATTTTTAATTGAAACGAAGAAATTGTATTTTCACGAAATGGCAGCCGTCACGGAGGATGGAATGAGACTGATGCGCTCGGGAAGCGAGCGCGTCCAACTGGTCTTCCAGACGCTGAATCAGCAACCCTATCCAGGGTTGTCAGCAACTAACTATACATCTAAGGGATGTAACAGAACGAGTACTCTGTACCGCTTCTGTCGTAACAACCACGCTGGTTAATATTTTAATAACGGTCAATTTGATTCCAGAGGTTACAGGGCTATTATTGGGTCCAGATGACCGGAATGATTGTACCCCACATTGGCACAAACAATGTACCGCATTCACGACAAAATACTGGATAACCCATAAAATATTCATAATTCAGATAACAATAGATTTATATACGAATCAATACGCGCGACCCTCGATCAAATAACAATGATTTGATATCTTTTTGTTTGTGACTGTGCACTCGTCTTCTTGTTATGCATAGGTTGTTGCTTCTATGACTGAGCAAGTATAATAAACTGTCGAATGAAATACAAAAATTACATATTTATTGCGATGTAATTTATTTATAACATTGTCCTTACAGTTACATGAAAGAGCAAGGAGAAGATTTTTTATACTTATAATTTGTTGGATTCGGAATTACCAATGATTTAAAATTTCAAGATCACATAAGATATTACTTAGAAATCTTTGAATAATGATTTTATTGATATCGGGTTGTTTTCGACACACGTTAGGTGACTTTATGAACCAATTTGAAGGTTTTATTCAACCAATCGGATCTCATTTTTCCAATAATGCATCAATCAATGTGAGTAATAGCGGGATCTCGCTCGATAAAGGGTAACACAATTTTATCGATATCGTTTGTATCCTATTACAAAAGTTCCTTACAAAAGATTTTATAGGGTAGATTTTAGATCATCAATAATCAATTGTCGTCCACGTAAGTTTTATCGTTGGTTATACTTCTATTCTCGTAATTAAATCCGATAAAGATAGATATAACTAAAAATCCACTGAACCGATTCGTATCAGGTTTCTTCCTACACAATCTTGATTACATCGTCCCGTGTAGCTCAAGTCTAGCTTGCCTATTATCTCGATAATAACAGTGTTATTAAAATTACAGAGGAGCCCGATGACGGAGATACAAACTCTGGATAAGAAATATTTGTTGAGGTATACTTGGACCCAGAAATAGCCAAACATTTAGTACTATACCATACTAGCTATTGCAGCTGTTTCAATTAGTTGCGAACATGCGATCCTATGAAATGAAGACAATAATTAGTATGATATATCACTAAACTGTTAAAATATTAAGTTTTTTAGAGACGATCATACCAACAGCACTGTAATTAGTGCTAAAACAAAAGTCAGCCAAATCTCAATAACAACGCTTAAATTGATTGGCCCAGTAGTTGAACAAAATTCAGATAAAGTGATTAACAAAATTACTAAGATACACCTCAAGCAAACACGCGAGCATTCGTGCGTTCGCCGTCTTGTTGGTTAATTAAGCAGTGATTTCAAACGTTCGCTTACATTTTAAGACTACTAACGCTACAAATTGTCTTTCTATACAAAACTAAATGTTTCGGTCTTTGAGCGAATTCTAATGTAGATATCAGGTAATGTTACAAAAAAAACAAATACTAATAAAGTTGTAATTTAAAAACAGGTATCACTGTATTTATGAGATTAGGAATATGCCTAAATAGGCCTACCAACTATCATCATAAAAAACACGCAACCAATTGTGCGAATCACATTCAGTTTGTTGTTGTTTAAAATATCTCAACATGAATTTCATAAACAAAATAGTAATGACAACACAAGACTGAACGAGCGCGAAGCGAGGTAACCGTCTCAGTTACAGCTTGGGCAAAAATGCTTTCGTATCTGTCTGAGAGGCTTTTCTTCTCGGTCGCATTCACTCCGATTCTCGTGTTTTGTGTACGGGTTCAATAGGTAACTAGATTTTATTGTCGGTTCAGTTTTAAAAAAAAAACCGGAAAATGACGTTCAAAAATGACACAAACGCGGGGTCTGGAGCTAACAGAGCCATAAACGTATTAATTTGTTTATACGTGGACTGATAAAATTAAAGAGCTCATTCGAATTACTTATGGAAATAAAAAGGAGAAATTAAATGTTAATAATACCTACGTTCCTATCTAATGCGAAGTTCACGAACTCCAAACAATGTAATTAATTAATTTCCGAGGATACAAGATAAATTAATTAGTAGGTAGAAGTATCTTGGATTCAAAACAGGCATTCACAAGCCTGCGATATTATTGCGAGTTTGCGTTATCTAATTTTAGAATCGTAACTAGTTGCTTATGAAGTAAAACATTGGTTCATGTAAGAAAGACGTTGAATATCAAATCACGTTTATCTTTTTAGGGTTCCGTACCAAAATAGTAAAAAAGGAACCCTTATGGTGTGACTCAGTCTGTCTGTCTGTCTGTCACAGCTGGATATCTCGAGAACTACTAATGTTATCAACTTGGGAATAATGTAAGATAACGTTTGTCCAACTTTTTTCCAAATAAAAAAAAACATAAATATTTTTTTACAACAGGGACCGAAAAGGGGTCTTAAAAGCTTTAAGTGAAGCGACTAGGGCATGCGGGGTTTCATATGAAAGAGCGCTGTTTGCAAATTTTAAATCAGGTTTTTCATTTTTTTTAGGCCGCATAGTTTTCGACTTATGAGGAAAAATGTAAAAAAAATACTGTCACCCCCCCCGCCCCCTTATCTCCGAAGTTTGCAAAGATAAAAATCTGAAATAATTCTATGTGATAGTAGTTTATGTAAAGATTACAGGAAAAATAAAACGATGTCTCAATATAACACACTTTTTTAGAAATTCAAAAAACAAACAAAAATTTTATAGTTCCTCTACCAGTCAACAGATGGCCCTGACCTTAGAAAAAATTATTTAGTTCTACTATCGGTCAAGAGATGGCGCTGGCCTAAGATAGAAAAATAGTTCCACTATCGGTCAAGAGATGGTGCTGACCTAATACTGCAATAATAATTTTATTATTCTACAGCTCTGCAGTGTATTTAATGATGGTACGGAAACCCTTGGTGCGCGAGTCCGCCTCGCTCTTGACCAGTTTTTTTTTATTTTTTAAAGAGTCTGCGTTACGCTCATATCGTAAGAACTAAGAATGCAATCAGAAGAACACAATTATTTTAGGCGGCAGTGCCGAGTTATTTTACTAAAGTTAGTCTCAAGGCAACTCAAAGTACACTAAGGTACATAAAATACACATTACCTATCCCACGGGAAATCTATCGTGATCAGAGAGCCTTGCTCACTAAACAGGAATTGTATTGTTATTTTAGGTTTTATTAAGAATTAAGTAAGATTGATGTTTAAGCTAACTCAATCTAAGAAACATAAAATGAGTTACAAAATGCTTCAAGATTACTTAATATAATAAAAACGTTTTAAAGTTTAATGATCGTTAAGTATAGTTAGTTATGACAAAAAATATTGTTCATAATAAAGTTTATTGTTCATATAATAAAACTGAAGTCATCTCTGATAAGTTCAGCACCCCATCCATACTAACTGTTACAGAAGCTTTTAATTTAGGTTTAAAGCACGTCTCAGTATTAAATTTTGTTATGTCATTGCTATTAATTCCTTCACCGCTTATTGATCCAACAAAAACTCGAACATAAAACGTATTGCGAAACAATGCTTTGACTTGTAACATGATATCTTGAAGGCGATAGGCAAAAAAAGATTGATAAGTCACGTTGTGGATTCATCTCATATTTAATATTTAATAGTAGATAAGAAAATGCTATTATCATATTCGAAGAAATACAAATAAAGTTCGATACAAGTATGGAAAGATGGACTCACCTACCTTGACTTAATTAAAATTTACTTTATTATTGACGGACAAGCTCCTAGTAAATAATCAATTCGCTATTTAAACATAATACCTAGGACCTAGGTTAATCCTTAAATAATAGTTGATTAAAAAAACAATGATAGCAATTGAAAACGCAAGATTAACGATTGAATAACAACACAGACTCCTGCCAGATCCCCTCTCATAACAGAATAAACTTAGTCGTAAACCATTCCCCTTATGACCGATTTTACTGCTCCACTAACAAATAAACTCATAGGATTGTGGGGATACACAAAAAATAGTGCGGAGATATAATAATAACTACATTTATTAGTTCCATCAACTCGTGCGCTTATTGCGCCTGAATTTCTAATAATAAGAGGCAGGATTTGTACAATTGGGTACAGGATAACCTTCGATTACTGAGCGAATTGAGCGGTTCCATCCCCGGCAACAGATGGCAAACACAATAGACTATCGAACACGTCATTGTTAGAGCAATCGATCGAATTTAGGGGCATTCGGTCAAAATCATGCTGACTGCGCTAGATCTTCCAATAATTCATCTAACGACAGCACAGTGTTTTGTAGCAATATGTAGTCAAATCACGCGTGACTAATTACCTTGTTAGCAACAATTCGGAATGATGACGATGCTATATCGTTAGAAGTTATGAATTTATTAAATAGGTACGGATTAATAAATAAAAATTACGTGAAAATAAACGTAGATTGATAGATAGTATGTCACCTGTTTATTTATTATTTACATTTTTCAGTGAACGTCGACTGTCTTGCGTAGTGTGCATCAAAATCCATCACAACTAGCAGTAAAATTTAAATAAATATTAAATATTTGACAACATCATAAAAAAATGCTCCGATTCTAAAGTAAATAGCTAAAACACTTGTGTTATGGAAACCTGAGACAAAAGTGTTATAACAAACGTCCAGAATTATCAGTAAAGAAAAGTTAATTTTCTAAACCGACCCAGCCCGGAATCAAACCCGGGGCTTCAGAGATGGCGACACCTTGAAAACTGGCGTACAAAGTCACTCGACTACGGAGGTCGTCAAAATATTAATGATGATATTGCTACATAATATCTATGAAGTTATTACTTGCGTGAAACTACAATCTATCAAATGTTCCTTACCGGATTTTAACTGAATGAATACTTTGACCAAGTAATAAGTTTAAGTATAATGAGCGTAGAAAGCATAACTATCACTTTAAGTGAAATCGATAGATAAGTATGCGTTACTGGACCGTCATTTAAAATCGTCGCGTGACTTTGAACAATATGCTGAGATAAAATAAAAACACAATTTAAATGCGAAACAAACACTTTAACGAATAAAATAATAATAGAAGGAAATCCGCAAGTTGAAAAGGAATTTATATTTTATCAACGCCTTTGAATTGCCAGGATACAATTTGTCAATAATGTGAAAAGCATACATTCTTCATCATTTGGCCATAAGGATAAGTTAGTTATGCATTATTAGTTATAAACCAATTATAAACACTATTTCACTATCCCGTGGATAATAAATAAGAATATTTATTGATTAATGAGAGACATAATATTATTTATATGAAATTATTAGCAGATTTTAATGCGTCATCAATTTGCTCATCATCATGATCATCATAACAAGCACTCAGCAGTAACCAAAGGAAGTATTAAAGAAAGTGAAGTAAACTAAGGAAGTGCTCAAGCAGAACTAGTGAAATGCTTACATTTTGTAATCGATAATCGTTACGCTAAGGTAAGAACGAAAGAGTAATAGAATTATTGATAACTCGACATCAAACTAGATCTACGCAACGTATCGAATTATTTTGTAGCCACTATCAATAATATACATGCTAGAGTCTTATATTCAAGATCATGATCCAATAAATTCTATGCAATATTAGAAAATTAAGAAAAATCAAACGAATTTGTTTTGATGAGAAATGAGTTGTGATGTGACGCTATGCATCTTAGTTGCTTAATTAAGATCAACAGAATATTCTAATTAAACCTTAACCACTGTACGAAGCTGGTGTTTAATTTTCATGTTATTCAAAGACCAACGTTTACTTTCTGATTCCAATTTATTTGACCTAAATGTTAAACATGATAAGGACTACGTTCTGTCATTACTCAAAATACGGCCACGTGCAGTTCAGTTGTACATACAGTTCTATCTCAAATAAACATAGCATTCGTTGACATAAACATAAACGAGCAAACGTTGTTGTTTGTCCTTATGTTCATATTTCACTTAAATAGTTCTTAATATATTTATTTAATTAAAATGCATTATCCCTTGAGAACCATTGGTAAGGTAAACAAATAAAAAAACATTCGTCCATTTGTTTCGAATTGATTGAGTAATTTGTTGGATAGTCGTAATTGGCCTTAAGAATACGTTTTAAAATTGTAACTTAGAATTTAAGTGAGCTGTGTACTGTCCCTAATAAAGTAAAATAAAATAAATAAATAAATAAAATCAACATTAAAATTCAAATTGTACTAGGCATTTGATCAGACCAATTAAACATAATGCTTATGGTCAAGTACCTAACATTAACATCTTTTTTGTTGATAATATAATTATGAGTTATGTTTAGATTACGATGCGTTCATAAATGCGCTTTGTCAACAAAGAAATTCCCTTTTGAATTTATTATGAATCAAATTAGGAGCTTGGTGGCGCAGTGGTTTAGCGCCTGGCCCAGCGATTGCGGAAGTTAAGCAACGTTCGCAAGGGTCGGTCATGGGATGGGTGACCAAAAATTTATTTTCCCGAGCTCCTCCGTGCTTCGGAAGCCACGTTAAGCCGTTGGTCCCGGCTGCATTTGCAGTCGTTAACACCCACCAATCCGCATTGGGCCCGCGTGGTGGTTTATGGCCCGTCCTCCTTATCCACCCATAAGGAAGGCTTGTGCCCCAGCAGTGGGGACATTAAAAATGGCTGATATGGACATGAATCAAAATGACATAGTTCTAGTGCGTTTGTATTAAGATTTAGTGAATAAAATTTTTGCAGAGGTTAAAGTTAATGCGACAAACTTTTCGCAAAGTGTTTACAGAGGTTAGTACAGTAATGTAAACTTGTCGATGGCAACAATTTGCGGTTTCAACAGCGCAGATGACGCGAGCTAAATGAAAGCAGCGTTTATTGAACTGGTGTATGCAAATCTCAACTGAAAGTAAAGATGAACGAACCTTGATTTTCCGATCTTTAGTAATCAAGTTCAGTTTTTATTAGTAACTAGATTTATTTTTAATGATTAATGAACTGGAAAATTACCAAGATGTCGTCGTGAGTTGAAAAGAAAGAGGATCACAAAAGTAAGGAATTAATTCACGGAGATATTAAAAGCGTTGCTACGGAGGCCTTTGATTATTAAGACCATGAAATTGATTATATTCGATTTCTATGTCCACTGGACAGTTATAGGTAGAAATGATAGTTAAAACCAATAGAAAAATAAAATACATTCTAATGGATCTATAAAATGACATGTATTGCACACGACAATTAGTACTTCCCTATATATACAGTCCACGTCACCAGATGGAGTAGGTACTATAGGTAGTAACGAGTTAACGAGTCAATTAAAGAAAATAATATGATTTGAATTTTATTGATAGAAATCAAGACCTATTTAAAATGCTGAATGACTAAGATACTCTAAGAACTAGTTCACATAACTCGCCGCTAACTTAGAGGCTAATGGATGACCATTTAAAAATCCGTTTAGATATAAATTGTCCGAAATGTTCACTTGCGCTTTAACGAAAACAGGACTTAAGTGTTAGCAAGATCACCTTGCAGAGATAAGCCACACATTATGTTAATTAGGGACGAGTAAGTGGGACGAAGTTACTTTCAAGTGAAGTGTGGGACAGTCTTCGGAGACATGTCCCGGAATGAAACAGTGCTCATTAGGCGAATGTGACCCAATTGACGAGTTTCTAATGCATATGCGGCGATAGATATCGTGCGTCTGTTGTATGTCCCTAATGATTGGTTTTGGAAGACATTATTTAAATTTCTATCATTCACAATTTTTGCTATAGTGGGATTCTGTTGAACTAAATTATATAGTCTAATTAGGTAGAAACCAAAATGGCACAAAACATCCGAAGTGCTATACAATTCAACATTGGTCTGGACTGTTAGTCACTTCATTAAAACGATTAATCCTTTAACTACTGAAACGAAAGTTATAAGAATTACTGAAATCACGGTAGGTGCAGTGAATGACCTCGAGGCATGCGATTTCTAGAATCACCTTAAGCCTTATGTTTAAACGGTTAAAGTTGAAGTTTCTGTGGCTGGTCAGTTGGTAGATGAGGAATGGACGCTTTGAGAGGTAAATATGCCCGTGGGCGAGGATAGTACGTGATTCATTACAGTCAGACGTCCTACTCGTGGAGTCTGGAAGGAATGGGTAGAGGTGTAGTGTAATAGATTAGTGGCTGTTAAAAATTAAATTTGCTCCAATACTTTCTTCATCTCTGTTTGTTATTGAGAATCAAATACTTCTTTTATAGTATAGCAAAGCATAGTGTTTTGATTATTACGATATTAAAATAAACAACTTTAGCGAGCGTGCGAGTAAAATACAGCATTAGTCATTAAAGCAAATTACTACTGAAATAATGATCTTTCATCACTGAACCTTGATTGAATTAACAAATAAGAAAAGAGTGAAAATGTGAAACGGTGTTAAAAAGTTAACCAACCTAAATGTTGTCTGAGTCATTTGGGTTTATACGAATTAGGTAGGTACTTACTTAAGGATTCCGTAGAATTAAATTTGAAGATTTGGGACTTTCAAAATTTAGAGTTTCACTATTTGCTCGCAGAAGGCAAAATATTCAAGCGTAAATTTTTAAGTATTTTACAGTCAGAACCAACATTGATTTATTTTTATTGATATCTATTGTTTTAGTATGGCGTTGAGATTATAGTACTGGTTTTATCAAATGGCTGTCATCTGGTGTCCTCTCATTTCGGAATTATCTTCATTAGACGTACCAAGACGTGAGGACATTTTAACGACATAATTATGGTTGTCGAACAGTGAAGCAGGAATCTCTTCGTAATTCAAGATGTAAGCAATCAATCATTCCGCCATTTCAAAACATGATGAGAACTTTAGTACAGGAGAGTAAAGAACAATAATATTGAGTTCATACTAAGCGTTTATTACTGTGAGTTGCTTTTACGGGAGATCAATGCATTAATATTTTATTTTTTGTTGCCGTTTCTGGAACATTTGAATGCAATCATTAAAATGTTCCAGAAACGGCAACAAAAATTTGATTAGAAATTCTATTTTCAGAATTGAAAGAATATTTGTAATGGATATGAAAACCTAACAGGAGAAGGGAACCTTTATTTATGCATGGAAGTGCGCAGCTGTTGTCTTATGCACGCGCATGCATATTCAAAGATCAGTCAGTTTCCATTTCGCGTGCGTAATCAGCAACACATTCGGTCGCTCAAATCCAAACTTTAACAATAGAAGCGGATACTAGCAATTTGTTTGAAGAAAATGGCAATAATGATTAATTCATTTCTAAATTACTCCGGCGAATAGGAAAAGGTGGGCTGCAAAAAAGGGAGTTTGAGGTGCAAATTGAAAGAACGGTATCGGATGCGATAGAGTGTGACGGTGATAGGCGAGGTTTGAGGAAGAGAGTGACGGATATATGTCACGAAAGTGTTGGCAGGTACTCATATACAACTCGTTAATGTCGGCTACTGAGCTACCGTGTCAAATTGAACTCGGATAGTGCCTGGGAACGGAGGGGAACTTGTTGATTGCTTTTGACATTGGTTATTGATACAAAATGACTACGATGACAGTAAAAGACTGTTGTGGAGCTCATACCTCTCTCAAAAAGCTTAATATATTGACAAACAAAAATATTTTTATGGTTCGACCAACGCCAGACGCCGCCCGGCGAATGTTTCATTTTGATAATTTACGAAAATTCTAGAGTTCTCTTCAAAAAAGCTAAAAATGATAAATAATCTTGTTCACCTAAGGGCCTAATAACACTATCAAATATTTGTTATCACTTCGTTACGAAAAATGTATGGAAATGACTTAAGTTTTCGTTAACAATCGATTTTTGAAATGTCAAAGCAAAGCGTTAACGAACATTTGCATATTATGTTTACTTTGGCTAAGAGGGCTGTTCTTAAACATTCTTTCGATTCTAATAAGACTCAAAGAGCTTTGTACTAGGCACCCATCTCTATTGAAATTTTCAAAATAGATAAGTATAGACCAAGTGCTTAGGTTTTATCCCGGTCAAAGGTGTCCTAGGGATTTTGCGAATGACCAGCACGCGGACGAAGTCGCAGGCAGAAGCTAGTATCTAATAAATGCTATCCCTGGAAGATAAGTCAATGAATTGGATAGATAGATAGAACTCATGATGTGATAATGTGATAAAATATAAAATTACATACTTTGGTAGGCAAGATTCTATTTGAATATAGGCATAGGTGCCGGCACGGATCTTGAGCGGTGAGAGATATTGGAGGGGATTACTGCGCATGTTTGCAGTAGCCCCGCACCATATCTCCCCCCAATGAGAACCAAAAATAACTTCTGTTTACTGTCATCGCTTAAAGAACCATGCCGAGGCCTGTACACCGATTAAAAAACGCATCAAAATCGGTCCAAACGTTTGGAAGCTACGATGGTACAAACAAACACACACGTCAAACTTATAACACTCCTCTTTTTGCGTCAGGAGTTAAATAGATTTAAAAATGCCTGACATTGTTTTGTTTGACTGATTGTTAGTATGTATCCTTTGGTTCATTTATAAACCAGGGAAGTGGCATTGGGTTTGAAAACAATGGAGCGTAGGATCAAAGATTTACATACTCACTTTGAAGTAATAAACGGTTAGATTCTAATAAATAAATAAAAAACACTGTGCTAGGTCGTAGCCGAGCCTAACGCAATAAATATAAGTATTTAAAATATGGGTCAGGTAACTATTAATAATGAAATACAGATATGCAAGGCGATATAAAATGACACACAACACAAACATGCATCAAAAGTTAAAAACAAACATGCTTAGAACAATGACAGTAGAATTTAAAATAATATGGAAGTATGGATGACTATTATTCTTATTAGACATCTTATTGATCTGGTAGAGGCGGTATTTTTTCTTGTTGTCATCAAGACAATACCCATAAATCTAGACGCTGGTATTTGACAGCCACTCAAGTGATAAATAACTAAAGACTTACCTGTTAAAAACGCTGACAATCACCATGTTAAACATCCAGCAATGATTTATCGTTGCAAACTTTACGATTTACCAAACAAATCCATCAAGCACACGATAATCGTTATAGAAAACGGGCACATTTCCACAAAATTAATAAATTAACATCGTTTTATCTCAACAGTCGTGTTAAATGTTCGAACGCCAAGCGGTTACATTGCGACGAGCGACACAACCACACGCGACGAGGTTCGGGAAGCAACTGAAGCGGTGATTGGTTGGTTGTTCGGTGAGGAGATGCAGCGTGTGCGCACCAAAGCCAAACAAATGAACGGGTTGCTTGCTTGAGGCTTGGGGCTGCGATGCCTGAACTTAAAAAATACAATCTTCGAGATGATTTGATTAAATGTAACAATAATTAAATTGTGAAAAAAAAACAAGTTTTAATAATTACTTGACTAAATTTTATTTCCCTTTATTTGTACCAACCGTTTTTTAAATGTGCAATGCAGTTTGGACGGCAGCTAGGGCCATCTTTTTTTTACAAATTCTTATCCACATATTATTTAGCAATTCTAATATTCTTTAATATTAACTGGTGTCATTTTTGTTGTTGCATCAATAAAATTCATTCATTGTTGCATTAATAAAATTTGTCATACGCAAATTTTATTAATGCAACACAGCTAGGTATGCACTCAGAGTTCAACGCATTCAAAATATGGCTACACTTATAAGAAAATAACGTATTTTAGACATTATTTTAGACAAATATGTCTCGGAAGGTACGAAGGTGGGTAAAAAGTAGATTGGTACTGTCATTGAATAAAAAGTTAAATAATGGTTACCAAGTAGTAAGTTGTTTCTTTCTGAGGAACGGAATTCCTATAATAGTTTTTTATCTTTTACTTTCTTAAACCATTGCGAAGGTACGCATACCAATTTAAAACATAATGCCGGGGCTCTTAAGTAGTATGTATTTAAACTACTAGTAGTTAAAAAAAAATATAAGCTTTATTTCTATACTGTACATACCACTGTGCCCTCTGCTACGCTTTATAAAGCTCACGCAACCGCGTACTTATTGCAGGTATTACAATGTAAGGCGTGCCCCTGTTTAAGTCCTTATCGAGATCTCACAGCTTCCTAATTTAGAAGTGAGATGGTGAGATTATCGATAATTCAGCGGGGTGTGGGGACGTCCCGTTGCGAATAAAACGGAGTCACTGTGCTAGAACAACACCTGTACGAAAAACTGCAGGGATAGGACGGAACATTCTTTTGTTTTGTTTCCTAACCGTCACTTAAATTTGGGGAACGAGCAAATGGCTGAAACAGTTAGGAAAGAACGCGCAAGCGTTGACACAATAGACGAGAATTTGCAACCGCAAGATCCTAATAGCGAATGGAATAGAAATTGTCATAATCTTACACAGTACATTAAGAATTAAAAATTCACAACAAGTTTGAAGATATTTAGGTAACAGTAATTCTGCATCATCTTTTATGTCACAATTGTTGAATTCCATCACAAAGTTCGTTACAGAGGAAACGAATCGAAGTGAAATTACGTCAATAATATTGCAGAATTGTCTCTCTTGATTTAATGAATGTATTTAACCAACCAACAACAATATAATATTCTTTACGAAGGCTTTATTTATGTGAGATACTCCGTATTCATCACTGTCCCTTAATCTAATTTCGAGCCAGACATTCTTAAACCGAGAATACACTCCTAAAGAAAAATGATCATAACGCATATTTTTGCCGTAATATCTGCTTAATGCTGCCGAGAGGAAATCTTTTGTGTATTTTCTTTCCCCCCATTAGCGAAGGGCAAACACCTTCCATTACGCAAAAGGGCTTAAATATATACTCTTTTCCCAGCTCTCCTCACAAAAGGCCAGCTCAAGAGGGTCACCGTCCAGTTAGAGTTTAGACCCATAATTAACCCAACATGAAACGACGTTCAAAAGTGGGCAAGCATGAGAATTTAGCGGTAACAATTGTTTGGGCCATACTCAGCTTATGGAAAACACAACAATGAAAAGATTTAACGATCCTATGAATAGTAATTGGTTTATGCCGTTGATATTAAAACACAAGTTCTATTTTACCAGCTTTCATGTTCTTCTTATAAATTACCTGTAACAATAACAAAACCATTAAATTAAAATTATGCAATCTACAACTCGTGCCGCTTAATTACAATTATAAAAATAAATAAATAAAATAAAAATGGATTTATTTATCTCATACTAAGGTACCTAATTACATCATGTAGATACTACTTTGTCTTAAGTTTAGTATGAGATCTGGCGCACCGAGTAAAGTTTGAAAAAAACCTGTGGTACGGGTTACCAGGTCTCACCCCAGGGAATGTATAATCTACAACAATTACAGAGAAAGTATGAAATACCTAAAATTATAATAAGTAAAAAATTAAAAACTTTTGTATAGTGTTTTAGCCCTCTCGGTGAGTAAGTAGAGAGAGAGTAATTATCTGATATTATGGTGTAGTTTGAAATATGAAACAGTTTATTCCAATAACCAGTAGCAATTTAACAGTTCCAACACCTTTCAATTAATTATCGTCGAGTTTTGATACCGATTGTTTATGATCAATGATAATATCTGAGCTATGCTGGTTATTTAAAACACTTTTGGGAATTTTAATTTATTCCGTGCAGGCCGGTTTCTGCGATAGGCGTCACCTCACCACTGTCACCGCACCACCTGATCTTCAATTGTTAATTTTATCATCAACGAGTTCTTAATCTCGTTTTAGATTCGCCATTCCGATGAGAGCGTGACCGAGTTTGACCTGATTTGACCAACCTTTGATTTGCATATAGCCATTTGCACACTTGTCAGCTAAAAAGTGTGTGAATTACAACTACGCCCGTTAGTTGAAATAAAACTTTGAAGTTTGATCAAAGGTATTATTATTATTTCATGTTAATGTAACTTTATGTAACTAGCATTATTTTTTAAAAAAATTACATTATAAAAAGAAAGTGAGTATGGCAAATTGGAGAATTTCTATTCGTATAATTCATATTCTTTTATTTTCTTTTATATTTATCGCATATTATACGTATTTTTATCGTTATTTTTAAATCATTTTTGTATTGATGAATGTATGTGTGTGTCGTAGTAAATAAAACTTTTTATCTATCTATCTATCTATCTATAATTCTTTTTAGGTAGCAACCGCTTTTATGTAAATTTAAAAAATCCATTTAATTAAAAAAATATATTTTAATAAGACATGACTTAGCGCACAAGCTATGATGTATAATCTCCCTAATCAAGTAACATTGATGTATAGAAAGTAATAATTATATGATAAAATTTAACACCAAGACTACACATTAATATATCGGGAAGTTCACAGTTCACATCGCGTACAAAACCAATAACACATATACGTTAATAATATGTCACAGTCACGACAAACTTTCAGCTAATACCCAACTTTCTAAAACCAATTTACGTTGCAATGTTGCTGGTCAATAATTTCGTGTAATCCCTAGCTGCCCTAAAGCCAAACGATAATTTGGTACGCCTTCCTACAAGCAAAATGGGTCAATGGTTATACGCAATAGTAATTATACTCTTAAGAAATGTGCAATCAATGGAGAAAGTAAGTGGTAGTCGAGTAAACCCTAAAGGCGGAATCTGATTTGGAATGTGAGTTTCGCATGATGTTATGGCTGCCTCAGACGTTATTTGGTTTTATTGTCAAATGTGTGCCCTAGAAGGCTGGACTATAAACGTGGATGATAAAATGAGTTATAAACCTTGGGCTAGAATAATGGTGTGAAATTAATGCCATTGATCTGAGAAGCAGATCATTATACCAATTATACTTAACAATGTCATGCTCATAAATGTACTTTTTCCCTTGCCGATGACGATGACGGTGCAAGGAGTGAATGCGATGTAAGAAAAAACATTGGTTCTCACTAAAGGATTGCTATGAATGCTTGCGATTGCGAAATTTCGTTCGATTATAGTAGCTTCTGTACCCGTAGCACGAACAGCTATCGAAAAAAATAACGCGCGTAAAACTACTCTATAGAGTATAATCTATGGAAAATTTAATTTCGCTTTGCAGCGATAGATGGCGCTGTACAAATTTCCCATACAAAATTACTCTATCGAATGTTTTTACGCACGTTATTTTTTTCGATCGCTGTTCGTGCTACGGGTACTGTACCCTTAGCACGAACAGCTATCGAGAAAAAAAACGCACGTAAAATTACTCGATAGACAATTCTCTATGGAAAATTTCATTTCGCTTATCGGCGATAGATGGCGTTGTACAAATTTCCAATACAAAATTTATCTATCGAATGATTTTACGCGAGTTATTTTTTTCGATAGCTGTTCGTGCTAAGGGTACTGATTTCATAAAATTCGTTGAAAAAATAGTTAAATTACCAATATCGTATCACTTACGCTGGGGTTAATAACCAAGGGTTAATGCAATTTGTGTTAACGCTGATGGAATTTAAGTGTTGAAAGTTTAATGATCATTATCGTGATAATAATTGGCGTTAAGCTCAAGTGTCTTCCTGCCCCTAAAAAAAACTAAACATCTTTTTTTAAAAAACTAAACAGCAAAATTCAACCAACAACAGTACAGTCGTCAATCACGGGGAACTAATGAAATGGTAGAAAATGATGCCTCATTGCAAACGTTTAAGAGTCCTTGAGGTTGCCAATTCTTAAGCTGTATAATACCCCTTCGTGTCTTAAGACGGAACGGAACGGTACCCATTTAAACACCGTGACTTCACGTAATCTTTGGCCGTACGCCTTAATTTGAAATTATGGTTTCGCAACACGACCCTCACCTTGGTTTCCACAAAGTCAAGAGCAATGACGCTACCCCTGTTCATCTTGTGTTAGGTGGAATTAAATTGGCTTTTATTCGAGATCTGACAAGACATTTATACAATGAAATCACACAAAAATATTAGATCAAAGAATTAGAACGCAAGAATGGAAAACAAGTTTTTATACACGGCTCTTTATCACTCAGGAAAATTTCAGGGCGGATTCCCATCTCAATATTAAACGGGTTAAAAATTAAAATCAAAATTAACTCACCACGGTAAATCGGAAACCTTCTCGCAAAATATCCTATCCTATACATATTCCATTCCTCTTTCACGGACACTTCGTGATAAGATGGAAGACTACAAAATTGCAATGCCTCAGATTCGGGCGCATGGTACCTATCAGTTGATATTAATTATATTATATTTTTATTAACCTCTACAATTTTCCTGGTTGATAAACATGTAACCGTGTTTGTTTACTTATCAATATTGCAATGAGGGCTTTTCGCAATGACAAAAAACTGTAGGCTCGATAGATGGCGTTGATAAAAATAGGTGACAATGTGATTTTTTTACTAAGCTTCGAAGAGTATCAACACCATCTAGTGAGGCAAATAGTTACTATTTTTAGGCTTCGAAGAGTATTAACACCATCTAATGAAGCAAATAGTTACTATTTTTATTTTTTAAATGTCACTGAAAATCCCTCATTGTAAAATTAAGTACCTACCTCAATCAATACGTATGTATGTAACACGCAAATAATGGAATTTAAAAAAAATACAAAAGGATAGGTACTGAAAAACTGTCTTCACCTAATCTTAAAATTCAGTCTAATGTAAGCATTGTGTTATTTTTTTTATTCAAAACTTGTTTGCTAGAGATTAAAAAAGGGTTGGGTTATAATTTGACCAGCTAATATATTTGGACAAAGTCTTATACCGCTGACCCGGTCACACCAAGAATATGTTCTCACAAAACAACAATGAACCACAAAAGGATGCTGTTATTCACACAGTTAAATCTTTATTATGTTAGACTATACGCTAATGTTGATATGACACTGGTGTTACAGGGTGTTTTGTTTATAAACATTGTAAAACAAAAAACAATAATTAAAGAGTTAAGTTATTATTAGGATTTAACTACTGTACAGTGGTCACTGTTCAATAATATAACTGTGATTGCGTAAAAACCAACCTTTTTCCTTGCGCAATAGAAACGCCGAAATCTTGAGTAAACTGGATGGAAATAATTTGAATAAACCTGCGTTGTTTTAATTTAGGTTACTACTAAATATCCGCGATAAATAATGTGGAGCTAATTTAATTACATCTGACTAACATAAAAACTAATTACGACAATAAACACTTATAGGTGTGATGCTTTTATAAAATTGGCAAAATCCCTCTCAATTGTGTTGTATTTAGCCTTCCGGAACTGCTTAGCAGATTAAGAAGTAAAAAATTCCAAGCAAATACTTAAAAAGACACTCGAAAATATGTAGGTCGGTACATACCTACATTTATGTTTTGCGTTTAAAAGTAATAACGTATATATAGCGTATAACGGCAATAAACAAATGCCATTTGGTATTAGTTTTTGGTACTCGATAGGAATAGATCGAGCATAAATATAACACCCTATACAATTTTTTAAAATGTACCCAGTTGTGCAAAGTGAAGAGACAAGTGGTCCACAAAGCCCACAATGGTGACAATGGGAATAAACAAGAGACACCCTTTACTTCTTTCCACAAAGTTCAACGAACTTTAGGGAACTACCCTTGGCTTGAGTTTTGAGATTTTTTTGTTAAGTAAAAAATGTCAAATCGATTTATTAATGAAAATTCAATCAATCTCTTTTAATGAAAAAAAAAACACATGCACTATTTTGTAAATTGAGACTATGATATTCTATTAACTTTATAATAGGTACACTTAAACTTTTAACCCATTATTGTTACCTTTTTATTTGCATTTGCAGACTAAACCATTATTTATGTTTGTGTATATTTTTGCGCGTTATAAATATAGTAACCCGCTTACTAATAAAGATTGTATAGCAGATGTATAGTTACACAGTGTTTTGTCACTTTCTTTTCAATGTCAAATTCGAATAGTTTGACAGAGAGTAACCATTGTGTAACTATACATCTGCTATACAATCTTTATTAGTAAGGGAGTAACTCAGTAAAGACTGTTCAGTCATGGTTTGACCTATTTTGTCGAAAGTAGTCGTACTTCATTGTTGTTGAAAAAAAAACCATGATGTCAATTAGTTTTACTTTACACTTTGATTAGATTTATTACAAACTTTGAAGTCGTCATTCATGGAATACAATTTTAAAGAGATAAATAAAATATCAATAGTAAAAACATTTTCAGATTAAGCATTTCATAAAACTTCTTGAGACATTTACATCACGCTTTAGTAGTTTCAATCGGTTTGTCTAAAGCAGAAATTGCGAACGGAGAGATCCTTTATATTAAATTTTTCAACTGTAAGCTGAACTGTCATCTCGGTCATGCTTAAATCATGCGGAAGATATGAAATGGCGCCTTTTCTTATTAAAATATAAATCACAACTCCTTATGATACGGAAAAAAGTTATGAGAGTATGTCATCATGCCGCTTACTTTTTTGCTAGTTAACTGGAATAAAAAAGAAAAAAAAACATATATTTTGATCATCATAAATGTTTTATCTATCTATATTATTAAATAAAATATAGTAACTAGTAATACAGAAGAGTAAAGATATATACAGAAGTTCTTAATTTTATTTTCCCAATTATTTAACTAAACATAAATCAAGTAAATCAAAATTAAATTATTCAACTTAACAAACAGACCAATATTTAAATGTAATAACTGCGTGGGTAGGTACTCTATACTCTATCCATACATTAACAAATTGTCGCTTTTAATGGCGTTATAATTTCTAAACTAATCTTTCACGCACCATTTTCTTTTATGTCAAAAGCCTACAAAAGCAACAAACTTAAACTTTCTAATGTTCTCGTCGATATTTCTGGCTTACCTCAAATCAAAGCCGTTCACAGGCCATCTTACTCAATCCCCATCATTTGAAATCTAAAGAAAGACATTCTTAGTATACAAAGGGAGGTGAAATGAAGGTATTTAGCTCGACACGGACCTCACAATAGTTCTTTAGAGTCTTTACTGAAGCGAAGCCTCATAATGTGGCGTAGTATTCTGACAGCTATTTTACTTATCTTATAAATAAAAGGAATATCGACTTCTCTGTTAGGGTATCGAAGCCCTAATGATTGTTCTTAATGAAATTCACGACCTTGTTGGTAATAAATGATTCTTTAATGTAAACTTCAAATATTTTAATTAAAAGCTTAGTTGATTTAGGGTTAAGTGATTTCTGTGAAACCCACAGCCGCAGGTTCGATGGGTTAGGCTTAAAGTATGTAATGTCAGCATTGACCAGTTGTCAGGTATACACTACACTGTCATAGTAAGGGACAAGTATTGGTATTGGTAGTGTCAGTGGTTGTTGATTATGATTGTGTCAAATATACAACACATCATTGTTAGGAGCTTTTTGAAACATGTTATTAATTATTTTAAAACTTTTAGCAGATATTGGCATTGGCACTAAAGTCATATTTTTAATTATATATTAAGTGTAGAAGTAATAAAGATATGATATGACACCCTTGCTAATAGTCAATTTGTACTGAAACTTCTAAACCCCTCAAACTAAACGATAAGTTTTTGTCATTTTTTGATTTCCGTTTCATGAGAAATGTGTGCATATGAGTTTTTATTCATTTTTTATTCATTTTATTGGGAAGTGCTTCAGTATATGCAACAGGGACTTATTGAATCTTTCCATTTTACTGAGATGGGCGCGAGTTGATTTAAGAGGAGATGGGAAGAAAAACTAGATTCCGACGGAGGAAAATCGTAACGAATCATAATATTTCAGAAGATGGAAAAAAAATTGCACTCCGTTTTGCTGGCATAGGTATTGTAGCATTAAGGTTAGTATCGAAAATACAATAGTGACTATACAAATCAATGATAATTTAATCTTATAATCCTTAATATAATAAAAAGTTACGCGGTGGCTAGGTACCAAAAACACGTACTTTAACAACATACGTAATACTTTATATATCTAACAGCAAAGTGGCTGCCTTAAAACAAAAACACAGTTCACAGAAAAAAACAGTTCTACCAAAATCGGCAAGAATATCGAAAGCAGTCAGAATAAAATTATATCGGTGACGATTGCAACCCGGTCGCACTGACCATACCTGCCTGACTGTTTTAAGGGTTCTTTTGTTTGTAAAAAGGGATCCAACCCTAAAGCTGCACAATGAATAATGCAACGTGTTAAATTACAATAACTTTTAAGTCTGGATTACATGGGTTTTACAGTATGTAAAAGCGCACTCGTGTGCACTTAAAATATGCAAAAAAGCATTTGCAATAGTAATGAGATTATACACAATGAAGCTACACAATGACGGTGAGAATTATTTATGTGCAAATAATTGAAAATTGACACCTATAAATTCAACAATGAGGATCAACACGACAATTGATTATATCAATTTTGTATAATATCACATCAAATACAATATCAACAACTGAGTAAATCTCTGTTTAAATTTTTCAAATCCATTAAGTAATGACAAAATTATTAAAGTTTTAAAAAGTGAGTTTAAAAAACGCAGCCGGCATGCGATGATGACGTCACGTGCCACGATCGCCCGAACAAACAGCCGCCGCGCACGCTGAGCGGCGAACGTGGCTGCTGACGTCAACAGCGAGGGAGCGTTTTTGAGAATGCGTCACGAAAATAGCTCTATCTTCGTCATTTTTGGTCCAATTTCAATAATTCTTTCACTGAAATAATTGATTTTGATGTGACTGTAACTCTACATATTTTACTAAAAACCTCGTTGATCCTCATTGTAATTATCGGATTGGATTATAAATTTTATTGTTGTATGATATCAATCAAGTTTTTGAATAAATGTACAATGCGATTAAATTGACAATAGACATCAGTTATCTCTATCGCTGCAATTAAGAATTGAGAATGTATGGCAAAGAGAAAATTTTACAGATTAAAATTATGCTGTTTTTTACCGCAAGAGCTCTGAAGTTGCCGCAGATCACTGTCTATTGTAACTAAATATTTTAAGTTCGATTAAGTTTGACCTATTTATTATAACTAAATATTTTAAGTTCGATTAAGTTTGACCTATTTATTATAACTAAATATTTAAGTTCGATTAAGTTTGACTTATTTATTATAACTAAATATTTTAAGTTCGATTAAGTTTGACCTATTTATTATAACTAAATATTTTAAGTTCGATTAAGTTTGACCTATTTATTATAACTAAATATTTTAAGTTTTTGAAGTTATTCAGATTTTATTACTTCATACTAACTACCTAAACGGAATGAAAACTTTTGATTCTAAAAATTCAGGTACTATGGGCAACAGCGTCGCTTAACAACCTTGCATGCCGCGCCGTCAGTCACACACAACATAAGTTAAGCGACGCTGTTGCCCATATAGTACCTGAATTTTTAGAATCAAAAGTTTTAATTCCGTTTAGGTAGTTAGTATGTAGTAATAAAATCTGAATAACTTCAAAAATTTAAAATATTTAGTTATAATAAATAGGTAAATATAATATTCTGTCTGAGTTTTAATTGCCAAATTCAAAAAATACAATAACGTTTTTTTTATTGACAAGTTTGATAGCTACAAATTCTATTCTTTGAGTGTGGACCGTTCTTAGCCCATCTAAAGACTGAACAAATTAACATAATCGAATCGTCCAGGCGTTAAGTATTGTTGCACCGGGGTGCGGAACAATCAGCAATTAAGGGGTTGGTTTTAAGAAATGATTTGTGTTTTACTTGAACCATGACCCCTTCACTTTAGGGTTATATTTCTTCGAAAATTTAATCTACTTGTGTATAATGAAATATTGAGATGGGTGCAATTTGACGGCTCTTGAGGTCAATGACCGTGTACAGGTGATGGAATTTTATTGTCGATTTGTTACACAATTTTGAAGACTTGTTTTTTTAATTTATAGTATTTAAGTAAATATTTCGACATTTTCCGAATTAAATCTACGGAACGAACAAATATATACACACCACTCTTGACGAGGTTATCTACAGAATGAACGGTAATAAATTTTCACATAAGGACTTCTCCGGTAACTTCCGCTTCAAGTGCCAATAATAGATAACAATAAAAACACTATTCGCAAAAAACAAGCGTGGAAATAAAAATTATGTCCGAAATGTGCGTGCGGACTGCGGATGTAATAAAACGAGCAATAATTCTCTACCTTACAAATACGAGTGGCCAAATTGAAAGGGCGACAGTTTTATAGAGAGATAAAATATGAAGCTCGTTTAAAGCCAAAATTGGCGAAGTGTGAGTTGATGTTAGAATTCTAAACTTATTTTTACACTGAAAAGGAAATCATGAGAAACTAAAATTATTAAGAAAAAAAAAAATATAAGGCTAAAGAACAAAATATTACAAAAAAAATACAAATATTTATAATACAAATTACAAAAATAACTTAGACGAATTGATCTCCAGCCTCAGCGTTAGCCACAGCCAAATGTGTGACGCTAATTTTTAGGTTGAGCCTTATTACCTACTGCAATACTTATTCCTATTGAGATATATCCCGATAAAAAATTTTTTTGCACATCTCTATTTAAAATATATAATAACAAGGGTCATTGTAACGAGGATTGCTTCAAAATACTTTTGTCTAAACCTTAAAAAAAGTTTTTGCTCCACCATAAAAACTATTTTATTAACACACTATTATCAACCGGTCTTTAAAACTTGTATCGTTTGTGTTTCTCGCCACTCAAATATCAATTTTATAAACTCTTTGCAATAGAGCAATAGCAACTTTACTAATTGAGAATTAAAGTCGAAAATACTTAATATCATGAATATTATTTATCGAGTTTAAAAGTGTCGTTTTTATAATGGTGGTGTGAAAAACTGTCATAATTATCGACAGGACATATGGCTTTTGGTAAGTGGCTTATCTTATCAATTTGACGATTAGTTTATCAGCTTTTAAGCTCTAATTGATTTAGTTAATGCTTATCCAATTCATTTAATTTATTAATGGTTTACAAAAACAAGGAAAGAAGAGTTTTTTTTAATTATCAAAGTTTAGTTTTTTTATTTTGTTTGTAAACTTAATGATTAATGGAAAAAAAAGTTTTAAGCGCCACTTTTTTACATAATTGTGTTTTTGTAGTCAATTAATCATGTTGTTTTTTAAGTTAAGTAAGAGACATTTTAGTACTTTGTCTTAGCAAATTTTTTAATATTGTTTTCAACTAACAATATAAGAAACAAACTAAAGATTTTGCTAGTTGGTGAGTTGGATAACAGCGATCGAACTGGGTTTTATTGTAAGCAAGCAAGTAAAAATTATGTAATAACTAATATAGGTATAATCATAGATCAAAATACCTAAACCTAAGTATACAATATTCTAGCACATTAATCTAAATCTCATTGATTTCTGATGTGCTTTAAATGTAAACAAAAAAAAGTAATACTTTATTGATAATAAATGAAAAAAAAACTATGAGACATCTGTCAATAAAAGTTGGTACGAAAAAATACTTAAATGTTAAGCAGCTTTCGTTGCTGAGGTAAGTACGTTAAATATTACCAGTTCAATAAATACTTACAGTGTATAATATTAAGTAATAATAATAATAATATGAAATTACATTTCAATGGCCTCGCGCCATTTTGGTCAATGAAAATGACCGTCGCGTATATTTTAACAAAACCAAATAGTAATTCAATATCAAATCTAATACTTTGAAAGAAAGGTATAATTGCTACTTTGCTATACATTTTTAGAATTGAAACTATTATGTCATCTGGTTCTTGCATTTCAACCAGTATTTTGAACCAGTTCCATTGATTAAATTGACCGGATATGCAATCTGCAGACGATTTACATCGACGGCTGTTCTTGATTTACCCTAGTTCATAGCACCATTGATTGACCGAGCGTCTCCGTTTCTGCTTAGGCAAAAGTTGTTTCGTATGTCCGTCTGAGCCCGTACCGGCTAACGCATCGAACTTCGGAAAGTCTGCCGGGTTTCAAATTAAACAGATAAATCAGATAAAACAGTCAGTGCGAGTGAAAGGGACAAAACGATAGTTTACGGTAACGTAAATAAACAGTTTGCATCAACTCATGGTAGGGCCACAGGTCGCATTTTCATTCAAATTTTGTGAGCTGGTTTGATAGTTTTTTTGTCGATTGAGCTTTTCCAAATTAAAAAACCTATTTCAGCCATTTCAAAAGTGATCAAAAATGTCACACTCACAAACAACTCACAGAGCCATTCGTATAATAGAAAAGCATACCTAGTGCCTAAAAAAGTGACCAACCATTTTTGGCAGCATTTCGTCCCCTGTTCCTTACAGAAAATTGTTAAGTCTTATGGACTGAACGTAATATCCTTAAAGTTAGGCAAATGACTATATTTATAATATAATAACCCTGCATCTGGTCTATAAAAACAGGGATATAATAAAAGTTTTTGATCAAAACTCGTATATTTTTCATAAACATACCGGTCCGAATCATAACCCTCCTTTTTGCTTCGCCGTAGACGGGTAAATATAGCCGTCTTTTTAAAATCAAAATAAACATTACCAACCAATTTCTTGATCTACGAGTATACTATCTACTTCATAGAGATAACCAAATAATTATTCTTATCCTAGTAACAGTAAATAAGTACCTAGTAACACATTTCTCGATTACTCCGTTCTAAAACAAAAGTGAAATTACAATTGGTGTTTGCTCCATAAATTATGCCGCGCCAGGGCAATAAAGTCAAGTTTTACCCTTACTTTCCTTAAGATAAATGAGCCGGCAACGTTTTTTAGCAACAGCTTTTGAACTAGCTTTTTTTTAAAAAAAAAACCGTAAAATATCGTTACGCGTCGGCGACTCCTATCCTTCAAAATTAGATTAGTGGCATTTTAATTTTCAACTTAAACTACAGACTGACAAACAAACAATTAGAAATAAATGTGCTTTAGCTTCTACTTGGGTCCAATCGCGCTAATTTTCAACGATAAAACTAAAGCAAAATCGTTGCCTTTTCAGTTTCGTTTACAGATAAATATTCACATAAGTTTTGTTATTGAAAGCTATGTCTAGGGAGCTTATTATGCCAATCTTAGAAATTTAAATGAGAAATTTAAAGCTAAACCAAAGGTTTTAGGTAAGTACGTATAACCTAAATGATAACGTAACGTTTTGGTTTTATCGTTCAGAATTAGCGCGATTGGGCTTTATTCGGCCAGTTACAATTTTAATAATTATTATGTAGGTAGGTACATACATATCGATAGACAAAAGAAATCGGTAATGAAATGAATTATATTTCACACTAGCAACAGTCTGCGACTGCGTCTGCGTAGACAGTTTTATCTCTATCTCTCTTTTTTGGGGATGAAACTTACCCTTCTCTGTACCCCTGACAACGTGTATGCATTTCGTAATGATCGGTTTAGTAGTTAAGGCGGTTGTATGACCGAAAGTGGCGCCCTCAGAGGTTTTTATTTAATAAGTTATTAATAGAAAAAGATTTTAATAATGTTTATCGTGGAGATTTTAGGGCCAATGGTCTAGTATTTTAGAAGTGAAAGTGTGAAAGTGAAATAAGCTTTATTCAAATAAACTTAATTATTAAGTACTTTTGAATCGTCTATATTTTCCTATCTAAGGTATCACTACATGCCCTCGTAGTCATTCGTAGAAGTAGATAGCAAATGTGTCAAAAACGTCCACTTTTAGCAGTTAAAATTGTGAATTAGAATTATTATATTAAATATAATTCACCGCGGCGCCACTTTCGCTCAGGGTACCACCTTAAGACGTTAAGGCGTAACAAACAAACGGACTTTCGACTTTTCGAGTAAGGGTTTAAATATACCTACTCACTAGTAAGTACTTTTAAATCGTCAATTTTTTTTCTATGTCCATACAGAATAATATTTGCAATTATGCGAGCTGTTATTTGAATACAGTTGCAATGCAAACGGGAAATGGTTCGCGTCTTCGCTTCGTTCAACTCATAATAATTATTCGCCTGTTTGAATACCCCCTATTATGTCGGCTTCATACGTCGGCCAAACCTTGGCAAATGTATCGTTCGTTGTTGATTTTGAAAGAACCTCTTTGAAGTTATTGTTACAAAACCGGCAACGTACGATGAATTTGCCAATATTGTCACCAACGTGTGGAGAGTGTATTATAGAAACAGCAAATTATAAAGCCATATTGTTTCATTCAAGAAAGCTCCAATTGTTAATTAAATAACAAAGCAGTCAAGCTTAAGCAACGAAACGACACATCCTCTGTAATTAAAACGTTGTTTTTATTTTTTAGATTACTTTCCGACGGAAATAATTAGGAATGTCAGAGAAGTTGTACTTAATTAAATCAGAACAAGAGCTTTAACGAATCGTGGAAGTAGTGCACTCCGTAATATAATTATTATAAAAAACCGGTCAAGAGCGAGTCGGACTCCCGCACTGAGGGTTTCCGCACCATCATAATGAATACACTACAGAGCAGAATAATAAAATTATTATTGCAGTATTAGGTCAGCGCCATCTCTTGACCGATAGTGGAACAATTTCTTTTTCTTAGGTCAGCGCCATCTCTTGACCTATAATGGAACTAATTTAATTTTTCTTAGGTCAGTGCCATCTGTTACTGACTGGTAGTGGAACTAATGAAATTTTTGTTTGTTTTTGAATTTCTAAAAAGTGTGATATTTCGAAACATCGTTTTATTTTTCCTGTAATCTTTACATAAACTACGATTTTTCTCTTTGCAAACTTCGGAGATAAGGAGGGGGAAAGGTATTTTTTTACATTTTTCATTATAAGTCGAAAACTAATAAGTCGGCCTAATAAAAAAGAAAAAATATTTTAAAATGTGCAAACAGCGCTCTTTCATATGATACCCCACATGCCCTAGTTGCCCTAGTTCAAATTTTTAAGGCCCCTTTTCAGTCCCTGTTTTAAAAAAAAATGATTTCTTGCTTATTTGCAAAATAGTTATAGTTCTCGAGATATCCAGCTGTGACAGACAGACAGACTGAGTCACACCATAAGGGTCCCTTTTTTACCATTTTGGTACGGAACCCTAAACTTTTTTTACTTCATTGTATAAAAATATTGTCATGAATTAAAAGAAACCCTACTTACACATATTCAAGTGTACCATTAAATGTATGTACCATTATAATGTTTTGAAGAAAACACTTGCACGGTTTTAGCTCTAGCTAGGCTAGTTTTAACCCTATACGCGTTGAAGTAACCCCATGGATACTCTCATCTCATTCAGCACATCAAAGTCAAGGTAATGACGGCGGCGTGGAAGTGGCTGAAAGTACTCCGTGAAGCTTCAGTGGCGTTTTGTTTATTCACCTGTATAAAGCCATAACATGTTATAACTCTTTTCATTTCTCATATTCGGAAAGTGATGTATATTTGAACTGAGCAGCGGGTCCAAAACTCTTCGTTCCACCCTAGGGTGTAAAAGTAATTTAAAAATAGAACTAAATTTGGCAATGAAAAAGTTTATAATAGTTAAAAACAAATGGTTTAAAAAAAGTTGCAGCCTTGTAGGGCGCATTCACGAACAACAACAAAACATGGTATAGATAGACAGCCAGTGCAAAATTAAAAACATTGGGCGGAGCGGCCGGCGACGCGACGTGTTCCAAATTTAAAATAAGAAAAACTATAAAATATTGGAGGGAGACTTACCTAACTCTGTGACTTTGAGCTGTGTGTGCCGTATTAAAGTTTTGTGTTGATTTTGTATTTACTAAAAATGAGTTTAAAACTAAAACAAAAAGTTCAAATAAAATAAAAGAAACAATAAAACTACGCTGTAATTCGCCTACAGGAAACAACTACTTCAGGAGAGTCTCTGCCATGGACTTAACGTCTTATGAAAGACCAAAGAAATATCTCCAACTTTTACAGGCATCCAACAAAGCCAAATCTGTCATCATAATAATTTATATCAAACTGTAAATATTCCAAGCAAGAATTTAACTTTAAATTTCACAAATTGTTCTAATTTTCCTAGGTTTTTAAAGGTAAGTTGGTATATAGGTAATAATTATAAGGTCTACTAATGTAGTTACCAAGTAGGTACATGTTTTTATTAATAAACATTTGGGAATAACTAAGACTTTTTTACTTTCCTGAAATTCGAAATGAAAAGTAGAGTGTTTAACACGGGTAAAAGTCATCAATTTCATTCTCGAACTATAGCCGCCCTCGCATGGGAATTGCTTCTTTTTGACCCTCGTATAACAATCTACTATTCCCTTCGCTGGAAAAAAAAAAAATTTTTATTATATTTTTACAGGGAGTAGTAACATGTAGGAATCTGTCCCTCTGAACAAGACAAGAATCTTTTTCACAAAATAGTTTCATAAAAAAAATGAGTTCCATTTTAAATTAAAAATACACTAAAAAATTAACATTAATTCAATGAGAAAAAGATACCTGTAACGACTTATTAAGACTATGTTAACTAATGTAATAATTTATTTTCATTCATAAATGACACTAAAATATCCTTTCATAAAAGCATCGTACATTTTAACTGGTTATCATCAATGTACAAAGTGATTTTCAAAAAAATTGGCTAACGCAAGAACAACGTAACGTAACGAACCATATTGGTTTTCCAATAACACACACTGTGTTCACCACACATGCTAACTTTGTACATACATACCTATTATCTCACACAGTGCACACAAAGTGTCAATTATGTTTCAGGACCAAGTGACCGGTAACATAGTGGAACTACTAGTTGTTGATTGTACAATTTGCTTTGAGGTCCGCGTTTTAAACGAAAGCTCTAGTTTTGACATAATAAAAAGTCAGGCTTACTTTTTAAGCTATTTTTGTTTTAAAAGCAAAAAAACCGTTGTAAAGTAAAGTCACTAACAGTGACTTGCTGGTTGATTAAAAAAATATATAAAATCCCCGTGCCCATCACGAATAGTGCAAAGGGGTTAACTCTATACACGGCGTTACACGTAAGCGTGCCGAAATTTAAAAAATCAACCTTTTGTCAATACGTTCCTTCACAAAAGAGGATCGAAATGCTCAATTTTTAATTTTCGAATTCAAGTGTCCAACTACACTGAGGTGCACGCGTACAGCAAAATTAATTAGTTCCATCAATCATTGTGTGAATAGTGTCAGTAGAACCGGCCCACTGGGTTTGAAAAAGTCCAAGCATCAAACAACGGGTACATCAAAAAATAAATGTAACGTGATTCGTGGCATTGTGTCAACCCTTCCTTTGCCGGTTTGATAAAAAAGCAAAAATATCGAGTTGTGACGTTCGCACCGGGCGTGCAAAGCGCTCGGGCGGAGATTTACGGGTACAATATTTTGAATGCATTCTTGATAGTGTCGATTTATTCAACACATGCGAGATTTCAGGTTAATGACCTTTAAAGGAATGGAATACAAAAATACACTATCACTTTGTGCAAAACCTATGCTGTATTTTAATGATTTGAATTTCCATTCAACAAAAAACTAATACTTATTTCAGATTACAAGTAAAATTGTCATTAGTGAATCAAAAAACCCTTTTTAACCGACTTCAAAAAAAGGAGGAGGTTATCAAGTCGACGCTATTTTTTTGTTCTATTTTAATACCTACTACACCTTCGTAACTTTAGTTAACTTCAATATTATTATATACAAAATCCTTATATTTAATTTTATAACTCTCAACTCTAGACTCGTATTTTTATTCCAAAAACTTTTAGGCCAACCAAACTTTTCCGACAAAAACTCAATCAAAACGTTTTCATTTTATCAAAGGACGATTCTGTTCGCGGAACTTTTTTGAGCGTTCAACTTGATTGATGTAACGTGCAGTCTGTTTCTCTCTCATCTTTGTTTTTTTTTACAATTGACACCGCGTACTAACACACACCGTCTGCGAATGATTTACATTTGTATAGACGATAGTTTTGAATATGACAGCAATCTATCATGATGTGACAATGAGCGCGCCCTCTGCACGCGACCTTACGCTTTTGTCAACGCAGGTACAGTCGGCATAAAAATTTCGGAAACAGCTTTTACACTAGTAATACTACAGGGTAAAACGAAAACAGTCGACTTTTGTCGTGTGGCTTAGTTAGACAGTTAAACTAAACAACTTTGTCTATGAGACCAAGTTAATCAGAGCAAAAAAATAATCAGCTGTTCTAATCAGAAATTGAGTTTTCTATGGAACAGCTGATTATTTTTTTTACTCTAATCAGAGTAAAAAAATAATCATGTGGAGTGGCTTAGACCGTCATAATTGTACAACTTTGTCTGCGAGACTAGCTTAATCAAGTTAGTCCCGCAGACAAAGCTCTTCAGGTTATTACGGTCTAAACCACTCCACAAAATTTGTCTAGTGTCAAAAAAATCACCCTGTAAATGGTTGAATATGAAACATCTAATGAATTGCTTATGATCATGTTTATCATGATCATCAATGTTAAAAAGGTGTTTTCATTTTTGACTTACCAATAAGTCTTTGTCGATAAATCAGAGATCATGTAAGTTGTAGCGATATCATTGTTTTTTTTATAATGCCTCTAACTATTTGACGCCGACTGTACTGTGAGTAACATTTAATCATGACATGACAACACAGTCATATTTACTTCAATATAAAAGTATATACTCCATGACAATTTTTAAAATGTGTTTTTTTTATTCAAAATATTTTTTCAGTCTTGGCTGTTACAAGCACTTGTGAATGTCAAAGAAGCTACGCCATATCGGTTCGCAAACCCTAAGAGGGAGACCTTGTAAATGTATAAGAACGGATTCAAATTAATAACTTTACCAAGCTGAGTGAAGAAAGATTTATTAAAGAGCAATTAATGTTATTTAAGAAATTACTTCATCATATCAGCTGCACGACACCCACTGCTGTGTATAGGCCTCCCCTATGGATCTCCACGACACGTCGTGAAATTACTTAGAAATTACTTAATTGAATTTAAAGAATCTTTGATCTTATTTATTTTCTACAACTTTTATTAAAGATCTGGAATGTAAAATAAATAAAAGTGTAAAATGTAAAGTAGGTACCTACTCCAATGACGTTGAGAGTTATACAAATGTTTTTTAAAGAACAATTAGGAGTAGTACCTAATTGTAATAATAGCGCAAACTATTTGTTTAGCTTTTTGCTTACTGAGAAACCTTTTTTGAGATAGAGTAAAGTTTAGATTTTTTTCCCTCTTTGAAAAAACAATGCAACGAGCACGAGTTTATCAATATTTTCATTCGCACAATGTTACAGTATTTCAAAATTAACCAGGAGGCGTTATATAAAATGTTTTGATAAAATAGGTCACCAAAATTATAATAAAATATCAATGAAAATGGAGGGTTCCGCACGCCAGACAATTGTTATTTCCTGTGCTTATGACGAATGTCGTTTGTCATTACAATGGTTGGGCGCATCTTTATTGTCGAAAAACTTCATTTGCATTTGTCAAATGAACTTTTTTCCTTTGATTCGAGTGACAATAGAGAGAAATTGTGGCAGCACCACTAATGGCACCCTCTTGTCGTTTTGATGAGTATGATATATATCAATATATTCATATTTAAAAATAGTTAATTTTAAAATGGGATAAAAACAAAATTATCTTATAAGAACTTATACGATAGCAACTAAGCAACAGTTGTTATAGTAAAATATGTGATGAAAAACAATATTAACTCATAAGAACATATAAACAACACCAACTAAGCAAAAGTTGTTAAAGTATAAGTATAACCTATTTTGAAACATTGAAACAAAAAAAGCAAATCTATTCAAAGAAATAGAACCTTTAAATAATGTTAGAGAATAAAGGTCATAAAACACCTCATTAAAAAAGCGGCTAAGTTTTTTTAACCAACACGCGTCCTTTCACCGAGGAAGTTTTTTTTTTAACCCGGCGTCATTGAGGCAGGGTCAATATGACCCTGCATGTTTTGCATACGGAAAACTGCTTAGAAATAATTGCCACCCACAACTGTCTGTCTCAGTAGCTGCAGCTAAAGATCACCCCTCCCCTTCGCGTATCTCACTTCATTCGTCCATCACCAGCGCAACGAGCAACACGTGTGTGAACCTGCGACAGGGTAATTATGACCCAGCTCAACGGCGACGTTGCTGTTTTGTGCCATATACTTTTTATATATATTTTATATGAAGATCATGTTAGTGTTCGTCGTTCGTTCTTATCTTCCAATGATAGAGAGGTAAGGTAGTATAGATTTTATTTAAGTAAGTATTTGTTAGAAACGATATTGTTTTTTGTTGATATAAGAAAATTAAGAAAAGAGTTACAGTTTTGTTGTATAATTAATAGTCTATAAGAAAAACGAAAAATAAAGATTATTTCACTCATTACCAATGTGTTTTATTGCTGCTACTGATTATAAATACAGTATTTATAATTAATATAAAATTTGAAAAATTTAAAATTATTTTATACTAGGCAAAATTTTAACAATTGTAACCAGGGTCATGATGACCCACCTCAACGTTAGTGTAACTTTTTTCCGCCACAATGACGCCGGGTTAATAATCTACTCTTTTGCTACAAATATTTCAATGAACCAACCCCATTATATTTGATTTCAATTGGTCGTCACACAAGGGGAGGGGTAAATCTTTACCATTAACACCTGCACTGTCAAGAACTGTTAAAAATTATAGGGCATTCTTACCAACCAATTGTTTCAAGTTAAACAACGTTAAAATAGTAGGTACAATCCCCCTAAATTAAATTTTAACTTTTGTTTTGATTGTGAGAAAAAAATACACCATAAGGAAACCCATGTTAATGAATTTGCATACTGCGGTGTTTTAACTCGTAATAGTACATTATGAGACAAATTAACTTAGGCTGTGGGTTGCAGCCCGAGCCGCAGGCGAGGGCGTAACTCAGCTAAGTGTGCAATAAGCAAGAGCTCACGAGTTTCATACGACGTTTTTCAACACATTTGCGAGGAAAAAACAAAGTAATTTACCACACAGCAACAAATACGACAAAAACAAAATATGATAATTATGGGAAAAGGCGCGCAGGTTTTTTTTGTTTTTTTCACACGCCCAACGCAAGAATATTTTGCGAACAAAGGGGTGAGGAGCATACAGCCTACTTCAAAATTATAATTTTAAGTGATAAAATGCAAATATTTTAATATTTTATAACAAAATATTGTGAATTATTAATAATTTGATAATAATAAATATTTGTATGACTTAATTAAGGACTTTCACATTTATAAAATCCAAAAGTGTATATGAATTTTCAGCAGCATAAAACCTCTTTGTTGTTACTAAAAAAAATACTGTATTACCCGGCTAATTTCCATAGGCTTCCCATTTGATAATACGGTAGCTCATGACTTCATTACTGGTCAGGTCAGGAGTGCATTAGCTATCAATTGTCCTAGTACAAACAATCTCTATAGATTCGACATTACCTATAGTAAGCAAGCATTTTGATATTTATATGATTCACCCACATGAAAGAAGTACTAATCATCATCCTATCAGACGACGCACGACACCCACTGCTGGGTATAGGCCTCCCCCAAGGATCTCCACGACGATCGGTCTTGCGCTGCCCGTGTCCAGAGGCTTCTCGCGACTTACACCAGATCGTCGGTTCACCTTGTCGTGGGCCTACCCACGGAGCGTCGTCCGGTGCGCGGTCGCCATTCCAGAACCGCCCCGCCCCAACGGCCAGCGCATCGGTTGAAAGAAGTAATAGTTATAATAATAATAACAGTTTATTTATTACATAACAAACATGTACACATTATTTATGAATCTCTGCCTCTGTTGTAGTAAAACTGTATTACAGACCGCAGTGACTTCCCCAATTATGACGTACAATCTTGCTAAGTACTACTGACTTCATATTAATGTGTTTAAATTATGATCCGTAAGAGCTCTCAATAATTTTATATTTGAGCCAATTTTTTTATTACCAGCTGACAGAAATGCGGTGCTATTAAAGTAGCATAATTATACATTATACACTTTTTCTAAGAAGGTATAGCATAGCAATTAGAGCGTAGGTGTAAAATCTCCGATAAGTACAGGTTATTATAAGGAATTGGTTCACATTTTGACAGAAAATTGATAGGTGTCCGTTGTATGTTCTTTATCATCTGATTGTGATCAGGAAAATACGAATGTTTGAAAAAAAAGTTGTTTTAAAAGCACTTCGTTTGTATTTTTCACAAGATAATGTTATTTTAATTCGAATAGAAGTTTTGCTAGTATTTTTATAAAACACTAGCAAAACTGTTAGTATTATAAAATACTTTATTGTAAATTATTAAGTACCTACCTACGTAGAGCTTCTTTGAATTTCCATCCCTCAGCAGGGGATAGAACACTTTAGATGATTAGGTCTTACTAAAATTTTTCTTTTAAATAAGAAGTTAAGGCTAACATTGTCTTTTTGATGTTATCATTCAATGAAATAGTAATACATTTTAAACTCAAACAATTCAAGTATTAACATACTTATCTTTAAAAGATGGTGTTACGATTCACACATGACACTCGAAGGGTGATTAAGGCAATTACAAGGGCTTAATAAAACTATCCGACCACATAAAAAAGGTAACAATTGAATAGCAAACAATAACTCGGTTTGAGGGTATTGAATTTATTAGCGCAGTAAGGACTGTGCAAATATTTTTTGCCCATGCGATACCATACACCCCAGTGTGCGGAATATCGTAACTGAATACGGTTTGCAATGCAAACCAAATAAAGCTTTGGTTTTTATTTGTTTTTTAACCATGCATTGTTGTAATAGGCGTTGTTCGAAATAGACGATTATTATTGTCCAAAAACTTCCATTGTAACCCCATTTTTAACTATATGTGGTACTCTACTTTGATAAAATTGTTTTTTTAAACATAAGTCAAAATTTAATTGTCACATTTTCATTAAGTTCCAGAAAGGTAAAAAATATAGTAAACAAAAATGTTTGCTTTTTTTATCGATGGCTAAAATATGATTAAAATTCCAATCGGTACACTAAGCTTACAAAATCATAGCTTTATTTAGATTTTATTAGGCTACCTCACATAAAAAATGGGTACGAAAATCAAAGAGTTTTCGCAAAACTTCTACCCGAAATGGCAATGCAGCTGAGTTTATCGTTCAAAATTAAACGTGATTGGGCCTTATAGATAAGTATTATGTAGGTAGCTTAATGTTTATATCCTTAGAATAATAACCACCTAGAACGAAAGTTCCCTACAAAGCGCACTGTCAAATTAAAAGTGAGGCAATTAAAACTGAGCAAAGATGGGCTCAGTTTTCAGATTTTTATCCTTCATACGTTTACCTAATCCTACCCATGAAGAACGATAAAGTTTCAATTTACCTACCTTGTTACTATTTTATTGGATTTTAGTTACAATTAGGTAACGTATGAAGGACATCAATCTGAAAACTAAGCCATTTTGGCGCAGTTTTTTTGCCTCGCTTTACCTATACATACAAGAAGGTGTTATTGTTCTAAGGTTATGTCATATTAATTTTGCGTGGGTAATAATAACATTAAGCTTACAAAGCAAAAAAAAAGGTACCTACTCTAGTCCCCATTTGCAAACCGAACAAAGCTCAAGTTTTTTTTATGTTTTGGGCAAATATTCATTGGTTTTTAGGGGTTTTGTAGATTTGTTTGCCCTCAACAAACAAACCGCAAACTGGGCGTGTATTGAATAAATTTGTTTTAACCATTGCTACTGTTTTTTCACCAGCATTTACAATAATAAAAACAACATAATCTTTGCCATTCCTACGACGACATCAGTGCTTACAAATATTACTTCCTTTTAAATGTTTTGTTTTGATACGAGGCACGTAATTTTAAGTCAACTTATAGCAAGCTAATTGTACTTACTTATTGTCTAAGTCGAGTAAGAACGTCCTTTTGTAATTGTTCCTAATAAATAAATAAATAAATAAATAATAATAATAATGCTAGTGAGTTAGCCAGTTGACTGCGAAGGAACCATACCAATATTAAACTTGGCTGTTTGCACTTGATTGAACGATTGCAAATTGCAATCAAAGTTTCGTTTGCTTTTATTATTCTATACTTTTGCGGGTGTCTTATGCATAACATAGCAAAATGTTGTTTTTACTCTAATTCCCATAATTGTTATATACCTATATTGAATATTATACAAACATTTAGAAGTCAGAATGCCATATTGATATCAAACTTCACTTCGATAACTATCAAAACAGATTTCAAATGCGCAAACTCATGGTGCAATTTTACTCCACATTTTTTCATTGACGGATTTGGAGTAAAATTTATAGCTTTTGATACAGAACATAAAGGGTTTGACTTTAAAAGTGTCAACTTATTATTGTAAACTGCTATAGAGGGCTTGTTGATATTGTCTCCCGCTTTATTTACGGTAACGTTAAATTTTCATGGACTATTAACTTTTTACTATTGACTCAAAGCTGCAACTAAACGGCTGCCTCGAAATGTCGATCAAAACCTTCAATATAGAAAGTCATTGTTCCATTTCGTAGATACTATTTGATTATTTAGCCAAAGCCTAGGACTTTACGAATTTTCCAGTGAGATGACTTATAGAAAAATCGTTTTAAAAATTATAAGAATAAGAAAATATTTTTTAATTTCCTTTAGAAATATAATATGAGGTCAAGGATTAAGAGACAGAGACAGTTGTCTTTTGAAGTAAGATAATTTATATTTTTGTTAAGTGCTAGTAACAAAAAAAACTATGCTTAATAGTAACTAACTTCATTTTTCAACTTTTGTTGTTTACTGAAATCGATCACGATAATTATTTAATTAAAACCAGAATAAGAACTTTTTAATTAATAAAAGTGCAATACCTACTTACTCTAATAAAGGAAATGCTTTCGTTCCGCGTCACACTCACTGCCTATTTCCTCAATAATATTTTGAAGAACAACATTAACTTGTGATAAAATTAAATACACGGTTCTTGAACACGGACAATTGTCGGCGCATGACACCTTATTAAATTATAAAGAAAATATATGTTTAAAGGGAGCATAGCAAAACCATGGTACGTGCAAAAGCGTGATGCTTAGCATCCAGTGGGGTTCCGGTGCTATGCTAAACTAAAGCAACTTAATTGCTATAAAGTCAGCTGAGGGGCTTTACTCAAATATCATCAACTTTAACAATTTGATTAAGTTTTACTTAAGACTTACTTAGGGTGCCTTACATAAGTCTATTTATGTCTATAATCGGTGATTATTCTGAGTTACAATCGTGAAAGAGATAAAATAATAATTGATTGAGATAAAATGTAACATCATTATTATCGCGGGGAAATGATGCAGCCGATGAACTGGCTAGGCGCGCATCTGGTTCGACGCCTGTTGGCCCAGAGCCGATGGCGCCTATCCCGACAAGTTGGTTTGCAAGTAAGATCCGTGAACACACAATAGAATTACACCAACAGAATTGGAGCTCGCTGGACTCGTGCAGACAGGCGAAACTCGCACTACCGCGCGTGGACGCTCGTCTATCCAGGGCTCTGATACAACTGTGGAGACCGCAACTTCGCCTGGTAACAGGCGCTATTACTGGTCATGGACAATTTAACAGACATCTCTTTAACTTAGGTGTCACAGACAGTCCCCTATGCAGAGGATGCATGGAGGAAGAGGAAACAGCCGCCCACGTACTGCTGGAATGCAGAGGGGTGGCCCCCTACCGGGCGAGGTACCTCGGCTCGCCGGGCAGCGTCCAGGAAGCGATCACGAATGTGAAAGCCCTTGGAGCGTTCCTGGCTGAGCTGGGCTGGCTGGAGTGATCCGGCCGCACACCCTCCAACGCAAAATAGGCGCAATAGACGTCGAGTTGCGGAAACCGCCTGCATTGACAAGAAGAAGAAGAACATCATTATTAGCTTGGGAAGGAACAGTCGATCAGCTGTTCGGACATTTGCGGGAAAAGCGTTGTATTTGTCTGTTTTGAGAAATTTCGTAGAAAAAAATATGTTGTTGTTTATAATGTTAGTAATCTATTTTTACGTGGTTGTTGGTGTTTTACAAATAACCCTGTGTATTTATAGCAATTATCAATTGAATTACTAAAATTATTTAATAACTAAAAATATGTAACTGAAATTATTTAATAATTAGCTTTGCAAAATAGCTTTTCCGACACCAAAACGCTACAACTTAATCTTACTTATCAAAATGTAGTAATAAGCTATGAATCTGACACCGTTATGAAACCTATTTAGACTTCAACAAACTCCATTCGATCTATAGCCAAATTAGGTACCGACTTTATGAACTTTGTTGCGGTACCTAGTTGAAACCTTTCGATTATCTTTGATGTCCCTGAACTCCACTGTAAAACGTTGACGATTTAATAACACTCTTATGCACTACCACTAAAGTATTATATAACCTCTCCAAAAGGCTTTATACAGGTTTTGCCTGAAAAATTCTGCGCCAAAATGAAGATTTATAGGTGTTATAGCACGCTCTAACTCTCTTATACATCATGCCCTAGGGGGCTAACACCTAAAGATCTAAGTAGAACCCAAATACAGATCTACTATAGCTTGTCATTGTTAGTTGTATTAGCTTCCAGTGGAAGAGAGTCACGACGTTTGCTAGTTGGCTTGTTTTGGAAAGGGGACGGCACCGGAAAGGGACATGATTGCCACGTGCCATCCAGGTGGATGTGTGATTTTTTGTGGCACACAGCCGGAGGAAACGATGGCGTTAGGCCTCTATGGGATTTGGGTTTATGCGCCACGTTTAGATAAGATTATGCGGAACGCAAAGGAATTTTTTTACAAAAAAAAAACGATCTTATTTGCTATTGATATTTATGGGATTTGTTTTTGTGTAGCTTTTTGCACTACTTAAGCTATAACTTGTGAGCCTCATTTTTTCTAAAAATAAATTGATATTTGAGTGGTAATGTAAATAGCTATCATGAATAACAGATATCCACAAATACCTCATAGTTTAGTTCATATAATTGAAGCTTTTTATGTAGGTAGGTAAAATTTTCGACACAACCGCTACGGTAAAGGGAAATTACATGATCAGTCTGGCGGCAGTCCATTCCATCAGTCTGCAAAGACCTTAAATTTTTCCCAGACTGATGATCCAAAATTTGTACCAAACTGATAGAATTGACTGATGCCAAACTGAACATACCTATTGTAATCTTCCTCATACGAGATAACCTCAAATTATTTTCTTCCGTGGTCTCAATCATTAATGTCATTGTCCTTTTTCTGTATGCACTGAAGTTTAAACAATATAATGAAATTACACAATATTCGTAACTAAAAAGAGCCATAGTTAATTGAGTTGTGATAATGTTTCTTTCGACAGCTGCCCGATACTTATGGACAATGAGCCAAGACAAGTATCTTAGTTAAATGACCCGTATCGTACGAATTTCTTCGTTTCGGTAGGTTTGAGTAGAGGGGAATTTTCACTACATGTGATATAAAAAAGGGTTAATGACATTATGTCGTATTATGTGACTCCCATACCATTACATTTTTGACTGAGCAAAGGAATAAGTAACACAATTAGGTAACGGTTCATTTTATGTTTGACATTATTTTTCTAAATGTTTTGTTCACATTTTATAACAATTTAAAAATTTATATCTTTCGGCAGTTAGATGTAGGATAGCCAGTTCCGCAGTGATGAGGATTCCGGATGTAGTGCGCGTCCACCTTCGGCCTTATTTATCGTCACTTAATATCAGGCGAGGTGAAGGCCAAGCACTACCCCGTTGTGCATAAAAAAACCATGCGAAATAGTCATGGCACTTTATCACCTACAGACACTGAAGCAGTTTATGTTCATCCCAGTTTCCTTTCATTGTTGTCCACCTAATTAATTTGAGCCCAAACAGGTCAACAGATTTTGACCTTCACACTGTTCCAATGGGGTCACATCTTGTATATCCAGGCCGCGCCAGGGCGTGACCTTGCTGAAAATAGGTCCAATAAAGACCTAGAACTAGGTACTACACTGTTACCTAATTAGGTACTATTAAACTAACGAGGGCTGACTGTATGACAAAGCTTCGCAGACTTTTTATTAGGAAAATTGGGGTGCGCGCTCACAATCGGTTTACCTAAATTGAAAATGGAAAAGAATTTATGCGAAACTAGCGGCCGCCCGCGACTTCGTCTGCGTGGATAGTTATTTCTCTATTCCTTGAGAAATGTACTTGTTTGGGATGTAAGGTACCCTTTTATGTACCCCTGACAGCGTGTGTGTGTCCATAGAAAAGTACAACATCGACTCGACTTTAATATAATGTATGGACCAGCTGAGTTTTTTTCGCGATTTCGTGGTTGGCCCCATAGTAAAAGTTGTTTATTCACGTGGTCAGAACTCCCCATTCCATTTTTAGATATACTTAAAAAATAACGGTGTATAGTAAGTACCTATATTAGTAAGGATTACTTAATAGGTAAATATTAATAGAATCTGCCAAACTAACTTTGGGTGCGTTTATCGTTGGCATCAGCTAACGTACTATTTTGATTTTCCTTTAATTTTTCATAGAAATTTTTCGTTTAATTGTGAGTATTTGTTGGTTCTTGCCTAGATAATAAGTAATCATGCTGTGTACACTACTTGTGGATTGTTGTCTAGTCTAGCTATATCTTATTCTTAAAGTTGTTATTTTAGAGATGATAATCTGTCAGTGTACCTATTTATAAATAAATAAATAAATAAATAGAAATTTCTCATCCCGAATTAAAAGTAGAGAGACGTCGAATTTGCAGGATAATTTCCCAATTTTCGCTGGTAGCCCTGCCAATGTTTGTCGTCTAAGACAAAACATATAAATTACCAACATGATATTATGCTCCAGAGAATAAAGTCGTATAATGGTGCATCCACTATAATATGTCTATGAAATGCCTGGATTCCACCTTAAGGCGGTTGTATGACCGAAAGTGGCGCCCAAGCTGGGTGACCCCCCATAATGTTACCGAATCTTGAGAAACTTTTCTATAGGTAAGTACTTAACTTTTTTTATTTTTCTAATCAAGACGTTATTTAATATTAGTAGTAGGTACTAGTCCAATTATTTTTTCTGGTTGTGCATGCCTAGTTACGTAGATGTAAGAAAGTTTTATCTGGACTACGGTTCTCTATTAATAAGTAAAATATTCAGAGTGTTATCATTCCAGCTGCTCCCTACTTGTATCAGACCAAAAATAACTGAGAAATACAGTATAAAAAAAAACAAATTGGTACCAAAAATAATTTCTATAACTGCCCGATGCTTGGATAAATAGTGCCATCTATTAGCAGTACCGGGAATCCACAAATAAGTAGTTAGTAGTCATTAACGCGAGGAGTTACGCCTATTGTTATAATAGTTCAGTGTATTGCCGGTAGATGGCTGTTGTTAAAAACTACTACCTTTTCATAGTCACCCACCAAGCCTCCATTTAGCGCCGCAGATCAACAAAAAATAATTACTACGAAATAACTATGTTTAATTAATAATAAAAAATAAAAACTGAAATTAGTTATAAACTATTTTTGTATGCGTTTTTTCACTGGTTTAAATGTGTTTGTATAGCTAAAACTTGGATGGCGTTAATCCAGGTTTTAGCTATACAAACACATTTATAACAAGAATTTAATGCATACAAAATAAGTTGATACCTAATTCTAGTTTTTATATTTTTCCGAATTTTATGGTAACATAGTTATTTCGTTGTAATGATTTTTTCAATACAGTTGCTCGAAAATGTAAGTTTACGATGACAGTCGAGCGTGCGGAAAGTTGATTTTACCGCACGCCGTGCGTTTTTGTTTACGGAGCAGTACAGCGTGCGGAAAGTTGATTTTACCGCACGCCGGCGCCGTGCGTTTTTGTTTACGAACGTTTTTTTTAATTTCTACTAGCTTCCGCCCGCGACTTCATCCGCGTGGACAGTAGAAAAATATTGCAACCAGTTTAAAATGACCCCTTTAGTGTATGAAAGCTAGTACTACGGAGAGTTCAAGCTGTTTCCCTGGTTCCACCCACCTGAATTTGATGAAACATAGCTTAGATTTTAAGTTGGACCTCAATCTACTAAATTGTGAAAAATCCATCAAAATTCGTTTAGCGGTTTTTGCGTAATTCGCGCACAAATAGTTAGAATTTACAGTTTTATTATATGAATAAATTACAATTTCAGCAGTACCTATAATGTTTTCTCGCAAATGTATTGAAAAACGTAGTATGGCACACGGTTGTTAAGGTTTTTTAAAACTCGTGACGATTATAAACCCTCGCCTACGGCTCGGGCTTATAAAACGTCAACTCGTTTTAAAAACCTCCTTACCAACCTTGTATCATAAACTACTATTTCTTAATTGGCGGCGCTAGTGTACGCGTGATACACCCTTAATTTTTTTTGTTCTTAGTAGGTTCCTAATTACGTCACTCGTATTTTATTAATGTAAGGACTCATAAGTAATTATTTTGACTAACTGCCATTTCGAAATAACCTAAGTGTAGGAAACCCCGGAAAGTATAAATTTTTGTTCCCTTGAGAGTGTCGGAATATGCGTTTTTTTGCGGCATAAATGGCTGTATCCTTTTTTACGTTAACTTAGAAGTTTTATATTTTTTCAATACAGTTGCTCGAAAATGTAAGTTTACGATGACAGTCGAGCGTGCGGAAAGTTGATTTTACCGCACGCCGTGCGTTTTTGTTTACGGAGTAGTACAGCGTGCGGAAAGTTGATTTTACCGCACGCCGGCGCCGTGCGTTTTTGTTTACGAACGTTTTTTTTTAATTTCTACTAGCTTCCGCCCGCGACTTCATCCGCGTGGACAGTAGAAAAATATTGCAACCAGTTTAAAATGACCCCTTTAGTGTATGAAAGCTAGTACTACGGAGAGTTCAAGCAGTTTCTCTGGTTCCACCCACCTGAATTTGATGAAACATAGCTTAGATTTTAAGTTGGACCTCAATCTACTAAATTGTGAAAAATCCATCAAAATTCGATTAGCTGTTTTTGCGTAATTCGCGCACAAATATTTAGAATTTACAGTTTTATTATATGAATAAATTACAATTTCAGCAGTACCTATAATGTTTTCTCGCAAATGTATTGAAAAACGTAGTATGGCACACGGTTGTTAAGGTTTTTTAAAACTCGTGACGATTATAAACCCTCGCCTGCGGCTCGGGCTCATAAAACGTCAACTCGTTTTAAAAACCTCCTTACCAACCTTGTATCATAAACTACTATTACAGCTTTAAGGGACCGTAGCAAGTAATATGGTTTTAATTTCAACTTGATACCTCCATGCGTTCTCGAGATAATGGGTCTTAATAGGCGGATGGACAGACATTACAAATATATAATTTTCAGGTTTTTCCCTGCATTTGTAGTATTAGGACTTTAATGTAAATACCTAACATTAAATAATTTTCCGTAGACATAACAGGGATGGTGCAAACTCAGAGGAATCTTTTTATTTATTCATGTCTTCTAATGATTCCATACTTCCTAACTTCTTGCAAATTCTATCTAATTTGACTATACTAGTAAACAAATTATTTCCTTTTCTCTTGTTTGTTACTATGCGTATAATACATATACAGCTGATAAAGTTACTTCGATTACCTGGTACCTAGGTACCTACCTACATAATAATGTACTTATGTAATAGCTTCGTTACTAACGTCAGGTTATGTACACAGTTCAAAATAATTGTGTTACGACCTCGATCCCGTCGAGATTAGTTTGCGCCTACCTGTCTGGAAACCAAATACCTACCTAGTCCGGACTAATAAATCTGTTTATTATCATCGGATAGACATTTTACATAACTTCACATAGATAGACATACATTAGACCTCTAGTCTACATAGATTAAGGTCCATTTTAATAATATTCTTCTATGTTATATTTCACAGTGTGTTTATTTGAATAATCGGGGTCTCTGAATAAAGAAAAGTGGAGATACAATAGCACCTAATGAAATTTAAATTTCATAACAACCTTCCTGATAGTAACAACATACCTACCTATATTTTTCGTTATCTACCAATTGGAAAAATCTCACTGTTTTCCTGACCTATAATAGCCATGCCCTCGTAACAGGACCACTGAAACTTGATATGATATCACAATTTATCAATACAAACTTAACTTTCATAATACAAACTATTCTGACAGTTTACTTAACTGTCAACTGTCAAAATACAAAGGATACTGACAGTTAAGTATCGATATATATTGAGTATCGATCTATATCATATCAAATTTCGGTGGTCATGGTACGGGAACAAGCAGTCTTGTGCCATGCTGTGAGCAATGTGAGGCTAATATGAAGACGAATGAAACAAACTAAATAGCAGCAGGTAACAATCTGCGATAATAATAACCAAATTGTCAGGTGTAGCTTTAAAAAGTCTTCCTTGATGAATGCAATAAAGCAACAAGAAAAAATATGAAAGCAAAAGAAAAAATAAAAGTTTAATCACAAAACCACTAAGCATTAGTGCATTTCTAGATATACAGACACATACACAAGATATACTTACACGGGATAAGAGAGCCAAACATAACAATCCATCAAAGTCAAGACCAAGATAGTTCCAGAAATGTGCAGATGTACAGGGTCTAGGTAACTTTAATGGCATCATAAATATGTATCAAGAAATAAGATAGTATTGTATTAGCAACAACATAACGTTCATTGCTATAAAAGAGATTTCAGTGCTTGTAGAATCAATAAACAATATATCAGTCTGGATGGCTTTGGCAACATAGGGTACAAAATATCTACCTAAAAAGTTTGTGCGTAGACAAAAGCGCATCTCTGGCTGTAATATAAAACAGTCGGCATTTGGTTGTGTTTGGATTTCCTTGGTAACTGCTACGGTACCTACTGAAAATACGGTAGGTAGTGTAGGAGTACTTTGAAAAAACGAATATACAACGTTTTACAAAATAACCCCTAATGCCGAGTTTGGTTGATAGGGACCATCAAACTCAACAACTTTTACTATGGGACCAATTTTGAAATCGCGAAAAAAATTCAGCTATTTCATACAAAAATTAATAACCAAAATATCAAAATGTATGAAATTGATAACTTTTAAAAAAGTTTTCTTAAATATCGTCCTCTATCAAATCAATAGTAAACTCGTGTTACTGCTTGAAAGAAAATCAATGAAGTGAATAACTTCAAGCTCATCTTTCACTCAACTACATCATACATTAGTTTTTCAAAGCTATTAATTGTATCTTTTCTCATTTAACTTTTCTTGGAAACAGAAAGTTAACAGCGCAGTTTTATTTTGTGCTGAGTGTTACTTCAACGGAATAAATACGACAATATAGTTTTATCTCGTACTCGATTTTGGTAACTAAGTATCAAAAGATAAAAAACGGCCAAGTGCGTGTAGGGCCACGCGCCGTAGGGTTCCGTAGTTACCTTATACCATACCTTATTTAATATCACTATCATTTTTCGTCTTTAAAAATTACTTTATTTTTACAGTGTTGGTATGAATGACAAAATTATATTTGCGGTTTTGAAAAATATCATAATATCTCGAAAACTATTACTAGGGACACACATTTTACCACTTTGGCAGTGTTTATCTTTCAACGAATCTATAAGGGTTCCGTTTTTTGCCATTTTGGCTACGGGACCCTAAAAAGTATCCTGGCTCCTAATTATGTGAATTTAAAAACTGATTTGCTAAAGTTGGACGATGGTTTGATAGCGTAGAACTAATATAATAAAGATGTACTTAGACTTCAATTATTTGATTAGGGCAATACATATACATTCATAAAAAAATTACAGATAGCATAAAATACAGAGGTTATCGGGTTTTTTCGTATACGGCATTTTTTATTTATTTTTCAGCAAGGTAGAGGACGCGTTATTTTTTATAGACCTATAACATGACTTGGATTTTAATGAAGCCAAAGGGTTGTACCAAAATCACTTTTGTGCAATATCAATCGATTGCGTTTTACTTATTTGCTTCTATTATTATTATATTTTTTCAGGATCAACGTTCCCGTTCGAAAAGCCTATCTAACTCAGGTAAACGACATACCTACCACTTTATAAACAGTACTGACACTCAGCCTGGAAACATTAACTGCCATACATTTTACATTCACGGCACATTTGCATTATGGTCACTGTGGCTCAGTAATTTATGTAGGCGCCTTTTGAATGTGCCTTATAAAAGGGAATTAATTAGTCCGCTCCAAGATAGTTTCGTTAGTATTAGTAGAAACATTTTGAACAACGACATTACGCGTGAAGGTTGATTTTGCCATAGTAACTGTTTTTAACCGACTTCCAAAAAAGGAGGAGGTTCTATGTTCGTCTGTATTTTTTTTTTGTGTATGTCCACCGATTACTCGAAGACGGCTGGACTGATTGAAATGATTCAAACGTTATTACATTAGGTACACTCCCAAGTTGGTCCCATTTTTTAAAATTTGGAAATCGGTTCAGTACTTTTTAAGTAATTTTGACAAAAGCACGAAAATAGTATGATTTTGTGTGAATTACCTCGATGATTGGTCGTATTACTTCTTTGTTTATGAACTGAATAAGATAATATTTTTTTTGTTGGAAGAGGGATATCTTAGTGTAGTTTTTTAACCGATCTTACGTTTGACTGAGCCGATTTTTCTACATATATAATATACCTTACCTACAAGGTACCTACACTAAAAATAAAAAAAATAAAAATTGTTTAAAAAAAACAAAAAACCGACTTCAAAAAACCTACCTCTAAAAAGCAAGAAATAATATTCGTAATAATAAAAATACGTCTATTGAAGTCGGGTGGGGCTTTTAGAATAAAAAAAAGGAATTTGTACTCCAGCCCGACCCGACTTCAATAGACGTATTTTTATTATTACGAATATTATTTCTTGCTTTTTAGAGGTAGGTTTTTTGTTAACTAATTGATATTTCGAATCGCTTCTACAACACTTACTACACTACACTGCTGTAGTACAGTGGTATTATCTTTTCTCATCCGTATGGGACACGATAATACACATGTATGATCCTTGTGGACGGAGGATAAAGAATGTCGCAGCGAACCGACATTCAATCAGCGGCCTAAATAATAATCAGCCATCTAATAGAATGGCTAGACTTGGTTCAATAACGTTTAATGACTTGTCTAGCCAAGACTGAAATATAGTCCCGTTTCATGTCGCCGGCAGGCTGATTATCTAATTAAAAACCACCTAGCAACCGGTCTCATTTGACGGATGAATGTGATACCTACATTGCTACTTCTTTTTAGGATATAAAAAAACATACCAAAGAAAAGTAGCAATGTATCACATTCATCTGTGAACTGAAACCGGTCGCTAGGTGGTTTCTAATTAGATAATCAGCCAGCGGCGCGATGTAAACCGGAATACTGTCAAATACCATACTGTCAAAATGGCGTCAACCAGCTGTGATATTTCTGGCGTTTGTCAAGATTTAACGAGATTTTAATACGTTTACCTACACGAAATTATAGTTCATTGAAAGTGTATGGTGATAAAAATTGTATTTAATGTATTTGTTATAATATTATGTTATACCTAATGGAAGAAAATTTTAACTACAATTTTATTGGATATGACTACAAGTAAATGTTCTTGTGCAATTTTTCGCAAATTATTGTTTGTTACGTGATATGTGCGTTTATAATGATTATACTGTCACAAGTTTTAACTTTATTTTCTTTTTACGGTCTAGTTGACTAGCCCGCTAGTTGAATGTTGTATTAGACGCATTGGCTAAATATCATTTTAGTAGGCCGCTGATTAAATGGCGCGGTTCAATCAAGTGACTAGGCCATTAATTTAGTTGGCTGCGACATGTAATAACGCAACGCGTATTATTAATTTGCCAAATGTTGTCAATTACGCATTCTTCCGGCCGTCATATTCTTCATGTGACTTTTCGTATTTTATTTTATTCCCGTGTAAATGTAAGATACAATTCGATACATCGCATAAAGCACTTTCATCAATTTACGTCACCATTACCGGTAAAACACACCTCTCTACGCAAATTCCATTTCGTTTTGTGAACATCAATAAAATACTGATAAAGTGTTCAAAATTGAATACTTGAATACTAGCCTTTGTACTGGTATAGTGAAACCGTTTTAGAAAAGAAGACAAAAGAAATTTAAAAAAGCTACGAGGAAAATATAAAAAAAACACAAAAATATTTTATTTTTTATTTATTTAAATTCTTTATTGTACTACAATAAAATGATGTACAAGAGGCGGACCTAATTCTAAAAGCATTCTCTCCCAGTCAACCCTTAGGGAACAGATAGCCACGAATGCGGTACATTTAATAGTGTAGGTATAATAATATACTTAATCATTAAATTAGACTCATTATATTCATATTTCATAAGGATTTCCTTCGCATCGAATAATTTCGATTATCCTAAAGTCACTTGGCATAATTCGATTAGCATAATTATTACAAAGCATTTATTATTTATCATAAATTTCTAATTACTTACAGTTTAAATTCTAAACTTTAGAAGAAGACAAATATTGTTATAACTACTGAAAGAACTAATTAACTAACAAAGAAAAATTAAGCCACAAACAGAAAATAACGTATTCCAAAACTAACACGTTTTATACTGAATCTCGTATTTTTATCATAAGAAAACGGTAGAAACAGTTTAATTTTCTAGGTTATTTATTACCTATATTTATCGCAATATTTTTGGCTATTACCTCGTACCTTTTAACCTATAGAGGTAAACCTTATCCACTATCGGCAGAAATCCATTTTAATGAGAATGTATTAGGAAAACGATACTTTCTGCCCACACATGTTTTTTTAGGGTAAAGGGACGTAGGTGTTGTACATGTTGTTGTTTTGGTATTTACTCTACGGTTAGAAGATTTGAAGACGTTTTCTAAAAATAGATCAACTTTAAATTTAGGTAAAATTTGAGTTCCTCGGAATATTGTTTGAAGCCCTAATTTATTTATTTTTTTTTTTTTTTTTCTTTATTTTATTTAGGAACTTTGTTTTTTTTAAAAAAAACATGTCAGTTCCATCGAACCAGAATAATACAAACAGTACAGAGTCAGTGCATAAGTAAGTAAGGTAGTGTCCTAATTTATTTTGTTTTAGCTATTTTAAATTATATTAGTAAGTAAAACCTTCAAAAAGAGAAAATAATGCAGAAAAATTGATGAAATTAAATGGACTGTTAATAAAAGTATCCAGCGATCTGGCTGATTCTTTGTCTGAACTTTTAATTAAAACTCCTCGAGTACTTTTAACAAGCCCAATAAAGCCCAGTTGCCAACCACCGACGATCAGTTTTTGATCTCTAATAATCGTAAAACATCAAATGCTTTTCGCTCTCAATAAAACTTGTAAGTATCAAATAATGCAAACTTACCTCGTTATAATAGCGCCAAGATAACCGGACCTGCCTCGCATTTTCCGATAAGCGAAAATGAGAACTAAGGGTGAACTATTACAACAGGCAGAGATCTCGTTATACTGGTCGATTTAAGATATATTTTCTTGTAAGCGATATTTTCCTCGTCCTTGGATGAAGGATAAAGTGACAGAGTAACGAGCCATGGCGTTGACAGGTTAGACTTAGACCTTTGTCACAGGTGACAAGAAAATTATTGGTGTCAACACATTGGCTCGAAAATTATTTATTTCTCCCGAGACATGAAGGGCCAAACTAGTCATAAAGTTAAAATTGAATCACGTAAGTGAATTTTTTTTTCTTCATATTGGATATTATTAATATTACATTTTTTTTTTCTTTTTATAAGCAAACACCATTGTAATTTAGCTTTATTGACCTATACTCATAATAATAATTTTAAATGCAACGATAATGAATTTAATGCAAAATGTTGATACTTTAGATATATTTGTCACTTCACCTTTTGTTCACACAAGATAAAAGAAAATGGCTCTGTGAGCTGATTTGTAACATTTTTTAAAAAATAAACAAACCCGCCTGCATAAAAAGACAAGTCGACTGAAAAGATGGAAACAAGATTAAATAAATATTACAGGCAACATGTCATAATAACATGCAGTCGGAGGCATGCATAAAGAAAGTGACATTATGAATGATTGAATTATATGCCTCCGACTGCATGTTATTATGACATGTTGCCTGTAATATTTATTTAATCTTGTTTCCATCTTTTCAGTCGACTTGTCTTTTTATGCTACGGGTTTGTTTATTTTTTAAATTTATTTTTTTATTTATCTATTTTTAGTTATTATATTTTACGGTCATGATATACCTTTTTGAAATCCTTATAATAAGCCCTTCAATTTGATACCCATATTGCAGTATTCTAAAAAAAAAAATTTTTTTCACTACGTATAATAGCACCGTACAGCCGCCATGTTGGTTTTTTTATAACGCCACCTTCTTAAGAACACTTGGGCTGAAAAGACAAATCTAACGATATCTTAATCATAGAAATCCGTTCAGCCGTTTGAAAGATATGAGGTAATAAAGAATATTACATACAAACATACATACATACAAACATACTTACAAGATACGCGCGAAATACATAACCCGCAGTCGGGTAAAAAGCTAAAATATAATTTTCCCCATATCTCTGCCATTTTGAAAATCACGAAAAACTGAAGCGACAAACAAATTCGATATAATTATTAAATATCGAATCTTTTAACAAAATTTCACGAAAAATCTGTTGAGAAATGCTACCTGTAGAGGTGAACGGGCGGACAGCCGGACAGACATACGAAAACATTTTGCCCAAGCTGAAACGTAGACGCTTCGCACTCGTTTAGTCATTAAAGTTTTTATAGACATTAAATGAAAACACTAAAAAAGAATCGCGATGTTTATTGCATAACTTTTCCATAAACTAGTTGCATACTTCAATCAAATATGAAAAATAAAATAAAAATGTCAATAAGTACCTCCTAACATAAGGATTTACGTGCCAAAGATAAATCTATTACTTCTAACCAGAGGTAAAAAAAATGCAAAAAGCCTCAGAGGGCCTTTTACAAAAAAGCATCGCGATAAGCGTACGATGTTCGTCCGTGGTTTGTCCAACTGCGTGGCACTATTGACTCACGAATAAGGTTCAATATCAAGTAAATTGAACGACGAAATGCGTCCGACAATCGCGATTCTTTTTTGTAATAGGCCCTCTGATCAGTTATCGTTTCCTTTCTCACCATTAGAAACAAGATTTCCCTCCATGTTAGTTTGCTAAATAGGGTCATCAAGTCAACGTGAGGTAAAAAATATATCAGCGCCATCTATCTTCACTAGGGAACGCTGTATATAAAACTTTATAAATCTATGAAAGAAATCGCTTGCACTTTTTGTTTTGTTGAACTAGTTTACCGATAGCGAAACGAACGTAAATGATATCATTAGTATTTAATGGAATCAAATGGTACCTATAAAAAGTTTTATTAAATGTTTATGCAGTATTGACTATTATTTGAAAGCATTGTTTTTCTTGTACGTTATTGACGACTGACTGACGACTGATTGAAATAATGTACTAACACAGCGAACTAAAATCTATGGAACAAGCATTGCGCTCAAAAAATGGAACTTCACGAAAATTACAACAAAGTGGATGGAGCTAAAAATGCTGGCATTTAATTATGCAGCACAATGCGTCGGAACACTGGTTGCTTATTTATAGCTACCATAATTTGTATACTCATAGATATTTTCTATATTTAAACGAAAAAAATAAGGTACGTTATTTCTGCATATTTTTACTGCTTTCTTTGCGTCTTCTACACCATTTGACTACACGGGACTTCATTTCTAATTAACTCTCTCTTTCTCTCTTTTCTCTACAATACAAACTGCAGTTATTGTAAAGAACGTTAGCTTTCTTTTCAGTCACCGGGCGCGTGGCTATCCGACAAAGCTGTGCGGGTTGTAAGTTGTAATTTTTCGGCCCCGTGGTGCCATTTTTTAAGTAATATTTTTTTGCAATTACACTTCCATAGATTTTAGTTCGCTGTACTAACATAGCTGCTCGTAATTTCGGAGTTTCGCTTTAATAGAAGCGATAGAAGCTAGTCATGATGGGTGTAGCAAATTGATTACTTTGATAAATTGTTTTATTATATTATAAAATACTATTTAGTAAATGAGGAAACAGAAACTTATACCTTCGTTTATAACCATGACCTAAAAAAAATATGAATAATTAGAAATTTGTAAGTGGCAACCCTGGCTAATATCATTATATCGGACGGGTCCACTCAGGTGTAATTGCTGTGAGTATTATTTTTTCTTTGGAACGCTCGCTTTCATAGTTTTATTTGAAACTTGTATCGTGAGAAGAGGACATTGTGAAAATGGAAAATCACTGCCATTTGATCTGTCTGTATAGTATTTCAGAAGTCGATATAAAAACACTGAAGGAATTATACAACTGAGTGTATCCGACGGAAACCGCCATTTAAAAGATGAGTAACCCCAGGCCCTTTCCACCATCAGGGTAACAGACGCAGGTTAGCATATCACTCTTGCATAGTAGATACTCCAAGGGTACCAATAATCACTTTGCCAATACATTTCTTATGCGAACTTCTAAAAATGGAATGCGCTGCCTATTCACCCCGATTTACAACCTTTGGTCTCTTCGAGGCAAGAGTGAATAGACATTCCCTGGGTAAGCATGCTTCATCTTAGACCACATCCTGTTTACTAAGCAAGATGGTGGTCAAATATTCCTCACTGCCCAGTTACAAAAAAAAATCCATTCTAAATGTGACAAACCATTTATCATCAGCAGTGAGGAAATGATTAAGAAGAAACACTCTCAAACTCATAATCAACTTTTATGTATATCACAACTAATGCAAAATAATGATACGAATCTGAAAATAGAGAAAAGCCAGCCAACTATAATAACCTGAGAAGGCTGTTAAGTGTTAATTAAGTTATCGAGTATTAATAGCTCGACAAGATGAATCGATTATACAATCGTACCGATCGTTGAGCACACACGCCAACGGAATGAAAGCTTAATTAAAATAACTCATTTAGCATTCCATTGCTTCTTTTATTCTGTGGTATCCTTAAAGTTTTTCGCATTTATACTACAGAACGCCTATGGTGTATTTAATTTTAACTTTAATGATGACTTCAGCTGTAATGGTACGTTTTTGCCATTTATGTGAAGTGTGTAAACTAAAAACATAAATATCAATGACTTTAATATTAATATTGCACCTATAAAACATGTTACAAAAAGAAAAAACCCCTAAGGCGAATATGGTAGATAGGGGAAAAAACCATACATACCCCGGAAAACTATCATCAAACGTGAAATCCACCGCACGTTTTCAAAAAAAACCTTTTCGTGGTAAACTACATAGTGGCAACTCTAGACCATAAACTTAATATTGGAACCTTAAGTTTATGCTGTAGACCTAAATTGTGTTTTGTTTTGAATCATTAATGGATTGATTATCGACAACAACAGTCTATTTGTATCGATATAGGGTTGTCATTTTACAGTTTTCCATCCAAATAAAAAACAAAACTTTATGGGTTATTATGCAACACCCTGTATAAAAAACGTTACCTACCTAATGTCATTCTTAATTCATTAACGCCCGAGCGGTCGCTGGCGACCGAGACACAATAGAAAAACTATTGTGTCTCATTTTCCGGGCGTTGAAGAGTTAAATACCCGCATGGCGCTAAATGTCTTGCGTTGTGTTAAAAAGTAATCGGGTTCAATGCTTTGTGTGTCTATTGCAGACAATGCATGGCGTAACAAAACACACTTTTTTAAGATAATACTTTTTTTTCATATTGCAACAGCCAAATAGTACTAGATTTACGGCTCAATAGCCTGATCTTCTTTCGGATTCGGACTGATGTCTATTCAAAAATTGAGGTCAGAATAATCGATACAAGATGGATAAAGTTGTTCTTGCTCTCTCTAGACGAAGTCACATTTTATTAAATCTTTATTTAAAAACAAATGACAAAGGGTTTCCTCGTTTACATAAGTAATCAAGTTACGTATTTACAAATGTCACCAATCCCCTATACATAATAGAATTATTAATTCACACGACTGGGTCTCTGGGTAACCTAAAAATGTTTTTCACGCATAAAATTTGTAAACATGATTACACAAGGGTTCCTATGACCGCAAAATTTGGTTTGACAAAACCCTTTTTTTGTATATTTTTTAATCAAACCTCTTTCGATTGTTATACCCTGCTGGCTTCATAATGTACAGTCAGCTGCACATCAGACTATACATGTTGACCTTGAGACCGCCTTTATGCCGTACGTAATAAGAGCTGTTTTCGCAGTTCAACTGTTTAACCTAGCATGCTGTCGTGCGTACATTTATACTTTATAGTCTGCAATAAATTGGATTGAAATGACTTGATCTACCCACAGAACAAAGTTTTTCCCCCCCCCCCCCCCAGTAGAAGTCGCATGTGGGCGGTACCCGTGTTACATCGAATCTGCGAAGCTCCGCATGTCTTTGAATTTTGCTCCGTCAGTCGTGTGAGCGAACGCCAAACAAAAACATCTTCAAAAAATACCTATCTTTTATTCTCATTCTCATAAAATTTAATTTTTAAATTTGAGATTTTAGCATTCACAATGCTATTTTTATACTAGAAGAAATTCAACTTGTTACCAGATCATTTTTCAGGCGGGAATCGAACCCGCAACCTTTGTAAGTCCGGTGTCCGGTCCGATGCTCTTTCAATTTACTCGGTAGCACTAATAATGTAGGTAATTAAAAATTTTACGTATAAAAACCGACGAAAATAATAACAGTTCAAAGTTTTAATGAATTGCATTTTCATACAAAATTGTACGAAAATTGTGACGTCATAAATCTGCTTTCTTATGAATTTTGTTTTTCATACATAATTTGTCTTATTTTTAAATTAAACGCTTATGCTGAAATATTTATGGTTTAGGTACCCCTCAAATAAATAAATAAAGGCGATCGCTTGGTGCATCGGTCGGTAGATAGTCCTAGCTTCTATAAGAAAGGTCCTAGGTTCAACTACTGTTCGTTGCTACTATCAATCATTTGACGATTAAAAATTAAATTAATAAAAATAGAGTCAAATTTTATACTCAATTGTGTTGTCTGATACAACTTGTAACAGGCGAAATTATAACATTCGCTTAGCGATGTTGGTCGCAGCTACCTGTCTCTTGTATATTTTGTAAAAATATGAATATTTCAGGTACTTTGATATCGAGGCATTCCTGCTGACTAACATCAGGGGTTTAGGCCAGTTGCCCCCATTCTGGTTTCTTGAGTATAAACGGACTCCGTTAATTAACATAGAAAACATAATACTTATAAATTATAAGCGATAAAACTTTGTAACCGCGATGCAGGTATTCTTTCTGGGGAAGATTAGTTTCTTAATGAACATTGGCATAGCGATATCATTAAAATCATTTACTTACGCAAAATATAATTAATTATACTTACGTTTATTGTTACCTAATGATTATTAAAGGTTTATGTAATGGAAAATACAATAGAAACATAAAAGAAAAAAATTGTATACCTAAGTCCATATAAAAAATAATATTTAAATGAGAATTAAGGGTCTCGATTCTGATTCCAGATAAAATCCACAAAACTGTTTATTTGAGTATTATTAATAAAATTAGACTTTGAAGTGGTAGGGACATACTACCTACTCCCTCCACTTTAATCTCAAGACATGTTTTCATAATTAATTATGTTAACATAATTTTTGTATTGCAAATGTCGTAAAATTCTTCCAGTATTATTCTGTTGGTGATGGCGTCGAGACGTCTCGTCGTCGGCTAGCAGAGCGGTCGAATTAGATAAATATTTGATATCATCAACATTGTCTTGTCTCTATTCCAAAGTAAGTATGTACCACTTGTGTTATGGAAATCAGAGGAAGCGGTGGTAATCCCTGAGACAAGAAAAAATAGTTTTCTAAATTGACCCAACCAGGGTTTGAACCCGGAACCCTAGAGATCGGCGACACCATGAGAAGGCCTATTCCCGTGGTCCCCCCACTTTCCCTCCTTGGGGGATATCGGGAAAAATGTTTTTTCCATACTTTATTCCCGATATACCCCACCCCAGTGGGGGAAAACGGTGGGGCGACAATAAATGAAAACATTGGTGACACTAGTTCATGTGAGTATTTTGAAACTATCAAATAATTGATAGGAACGAAATAAAAAATATTTTTTCCAAACAAACTAAATAGCACGAAAATTAATTGTAGGTAATTACTGAAAACAGTAACTGAAAAAAATCCTGTGATTAAACTATTGGATATTTTAAATTGATTTTTTATGCAGACTGGGAGCGTTCGTAACTATAAGACATCTAACTTATTGTTGCATTATCGTCTCCAGGTTGTTTAATTATTTCTTATTGTGGCGAAGTAGCTGACTTTCCATTTTCTATACTTGGGTTCGCTGATAGGATATTCTCGGGTATAAATCGAATACGTATTATAAATAGAAAGACTCAACAACATCAACAGCGTTTGATCACTACACTACCAACCTTTCATTTACCTGATTATATCAATATTTTTTTTACTGTGGAGTATTGAATTTAAGAAAAATAAATTATGATTAAATACCTAAATGATTTTTCGTCCACATGGATATTCGGGAAATCTCTTGGGAACTTTTGACCGGGATAAAAAGTCCTACTTTTCTATATACCATCTATAAACTATAAACCATCTGTGTGTCAAATTTCACCCAAATCCGTTCAGCCGTTTTTGCGTGATTGAGTAAAAAACATCCAAACATCCAGACATCTAAACTTACGCACAATTAATATTAATAGTATTCGTTAGTCTAATTACCGTCTAATTTAAAATATCTTACTTTTAATAATTAAATATTGATGGAAACTTTATGTTAAAGTAACATCTACATATTTATTGGTTTTATTGTTAAAACTTTTCAGCATTAAATTACGCGTAACTTAAATTAACATCTAGTACTTTTAAAAGTACTAAAGGTCGCCTTGTCCTGACCTTTCCGAAGCATACACTAACAGGAGACAAACAAGGCACTTCTGGGACCTATAAAAAGTTATTTGTGAAACCATCTCGGCGCCGGCCCGTCGTCGGTTATGTACCGAATCGATATTCGTACAGTAATAGAAAGTGGGTGAGGTCGTGGTGTACTAGTAATAGGATCCTTTGTAAATGGTGTTATATCACCAAACTCCTATGAACTCGGAGCACAGCCTTACTAAACTCTTGAGACTTGGAACTCGAAATGCTGCACATTAATGGTGGTCACAAAATTAAGGACGCTGGTCGATTTTCTTACAAACGAAGTAACTTTGAAGTCTTGGTTCTCCGCCAGGGATCAATCGCCCTGTGATCCGATGATAGCAATCCAGGGAGTAAATGAAGGAGATCCGGATTGTTATACACACCCAACTCATATGATCAGCATTCTAAGAGATGTAAGGATCAGAGTTTTCAGTTTCAGGATTTCCATACATTTAAAATTACCACCACTATACATAGGTAGACTACATATACCTAGATTTTTTCATAATGTAAGCTTAGGTACCTTAACATTTAGGTAATGTAATCATCAATAGTCAGAGTTTTGCTTTGATTAGGATAGGCGTTTTGACGTTTCATGGGAAAACGGGAAAACGTTGAAAAAAAAGGGCTATTTACATGTCTTGATTTTAGTCACCTGTGACGGTCGACTTTAGTCACCTAGAAAGTGGCTTGTAAAATTGAATCACAGGTAGTCGATGGCGTAACCTAGGTAACAATAAATGTAATACCTATCACTTAGTTCCAGATTTGGCCACCGGATCAGATAAGTTTTGTTCAGTCACCTGCGGCGTAGGTAGGCCAAATTGCCATTTATACAGTAAATTTTCGTCATGCGGCAAAAGTCTTTAGTAAAGCCCACATAATAAATTGCTTAACCAATCACTAGATCGATTAATAAATAGTAAATATCAAACTTATCACTTACCCATTTTGCTGTTGGTCCTGATTCTCGTCAGCGTCATTGCTGACAATGGAATCTAACATTTGTATCTTCAACATCGTAGTTGGTCACATGTCAACATTACACTTGGAACCGTTCCAAATAAGAAACCACTTCACGATTGGCACTTGTTTTTCTAAACTTTTTAAATCCGTTGTTAGTACTGCTTTTGGCTTCCCTGTAACAAGAAAAAAAAAATACTTACTGAAATGAACTGCACGGAAGTAAGTTGATAATTTACGTAACTATTTATAAAAAAGAAGCTTTAATTTTTTAATAAAAGTTAGTCTTGGGATGCGAAGAAAGAAAATAATAATATGAGCGTAAAATCGTAAAGTATTTATTCGCATGCAAGTTCAAAAGGCGAATTTAAGATTATCCCTGATCTTTTTCGTTTCCTAAACAAAAGGGTTTAAGAAACATCGTTATGTACTTCTTTTGTTTCCTTTCTCTTGTGTTTATAAACAAGGTTTTATTATACATGTATCCTGTAAGTAAAATAACATTCAGATGCTTAGAACCATTATCGACCTTTTCTACGCTGCGCTTGCATCTTTTTTTGTTAGCTATTGGCATTGGCGCGTTTGGTAAACTTTTTTGCTTTACCTGCTTTGGGTAATGGGATGGACGATCCCTCAAAAGTGGAATTTTGGCAGTTTTTTCATTAAGCATACTGCATCACGCTATTAAAGTTTTTGAACATTTTCGATATTTAAGAGATTTTTGGTCGTTTCGAATGAGGAGTCCGTTTCTACGCGGTAAGTACGACCTTGGGAACAAGACGTACAAACAATTTGGAATGATTGAGAAGTACTTGAAAGTATGGATCGAAGCATCAGATGGCTCTGCGCTGTGGGATGACGAAAGGGAGTGCTTAGCACTCAACATCACCGATGTAGAAATTTTGACTCCTCTTTTAATTTTTTATCCGTGCCCAAATAAATATACTCATCAACTTTGTATGGTGTTATTTTCATACAAACGAGGTAACTTTGAAGCCTTGGTTTTCGGCCAGGGATGTACTGTGCTGTGATCTGATGATGGCCATCCAGGGAGTGAATGGAGGAGATTCAGATCGCTATACACACCCAACTGATCTGATCAGCATTCTAAAGGATCACATCCCTGGCAGAAAACCAAGGCTTCAAATTTACCTCGTTTGTATGAAAATAACACCTGTATCCCCAGACAAAGTTGATGTGTGTATATGTATATTATTTTCTCAATAGATGTTAAAATATCATTCAGTTTTAGAGTTTCAGGAATGAAAGTAGTTTTTTATAACTATCTCTAAAACACTATGCAATTTAATCATACAAAAGCTCTCTGGAGATGAAAAAAGTAACTAAGGTAAAAAAACTAAAAAGGGTCACGAAGAAAGACGTAAAATCCCAGCTGTGAAGGTCATCGAAAAACTTTCCGTCTCAGTCTCAGATGTTGAAAAATTTATTCCGAGAGCGAAGTTTACTTTTAAGACGGGCGCAATTCATAACCATTCCCTTCGGAGGTTGTAGGGTGCCCAAGGACCTTAACGTATTCAAGGACATTTAAAATAATGTCAAAATTGTTTTAATGTTATGTTAACAGCAAATATCTTTATCTATTTTCTGAGCTGTCCGTCAATTATTTAATTAGATAATGACTTAAAACGCCAAATATACATTTATGTGAAGTTCATAAATATCAATGAATATAAAAAGTCATTTCCGGTACTTTCCATTTACCGAAACACTCTAATGAATTCTAAACATGCGCCATGTAAATGTGAGTCATGTGTATATAATTTATAAATATATATTCGTAAAATTAAATTTTTTATTGTAATATTCACGATAAATACAATTAAAGTGCTTATTTGGAAATAATACACAAAATTTTTTTTTTTCAATATGTTGCAAACAATGTCTTATAATTTTTAAATTTGAGATTTTTGCATTCACAATGCTATTTTTATACAATACTAAATAATATACTAGAAAAAATACCCGTCTGAGTATTGATATGGTGCGAGTCATATTTTTTCTAGTACTTATATTATTTAGTATTGTATAATGTCTTATAATTTTTATTAAACTTTTGGTCACCCTCTGCGTACAGATGTTGCGTGATATCTCGTCTTACGGTGAAAAGTAACAATAAATTGTGGACATTTTCTTCAAGCAGGTGTTTCCAGTACACACGGCTTTATTCAATGCGTATGCATGATGAATAAAAACAACGAGTTAGTACTTATAGCAACTGAAAAAGTAAAGCAACTTTAAGAATAGTTAGTCTTGGGATGGGTGACCGAGATTCTATTGTTCGTATGTCACATTGAAAAGTACGTACCTATTTATTTATTTTCTAAACAAATGAATAGGCGTTTACGGTTTTCAATATCACAAATTAGTTCAAAAAAGTTTAAAATGTGGATGTCTGATTCACATTAAGAAATTACCTCTGTTAGTAGTATAATTAAAATAATACGTTCATCTTACTAATTTCTTGGCAGCAGCGCGTGATGAAAATTCGCGCTGTCATTGTGGATTCTCACAAAATTCTCTTGTATTCTTTGAAGAAAGTTTTCAAATCAATGTTTAAAGTTTTGGGTAAATGTATACGTGCTTTAAACACTGGGGTCTCGGCTAACGACTTTGTTAAACTTTGAGAATTCTTAATGTTAATAAATAACATTTTCAAACAGTGTCTTTGACACTTAGGCTCGTATTTATAAACCGCTCGAAACATTGAGAGCTATCATTCAGGTCATACCTGAGATGCTGTTCCTATAAGAAGTGCATCTTAAATATGATCTCAAGATAACTCTTAACGTTGAGGGCGGTTTATAAATATGGGCCTTAGACCCACAGTAATTAGTGGTCTAGTGGTCCGCCCACCGTAAGACGCAGGGTTACGGGTTCGATTCCCAGGAGGGGGTACATTTGAACTCGGTTTAGTTGGTAGTAGGGCTTATTTCAAGTCCGCCTGGCTAAGTAACCACCATCTTACCTAAGTCTGATGCCATAACAACAATTTCAAAATTGTTGTGTTCCGACAGTTAGTGGTAAAATAGCAAGTGCCTCAGTGGTGAGGTTCCGGGTGTAGTGCGCTTACACTTTCGCCCTAAACACTTAACATCAGGTAAGGTGAAGACCAAGCACTTTCCCGTTGTGGATAAAAAAATCTAGTTGTTCTAGTATTCGTACTTTATTTAAATCATGGAAAAATTTTAACTAATTTTTATGTAGTTTGCTATTGTAGAACAGTAAAAGTACCTTCTTAATACACAGCCTTCATAGTTCTTTTTTCCTTTTTATTTTCTGGTTTTTACATATCCTTCTTCCTACTAATATTATAAATGTGAAAATTTGTAGGTTTGGATGTTTAGATGTTTGGATGTTTGTTCCTCAATCACGCAAAAACTACTGAACGGATTTGATTGAAAATTGGCACACAGATAGTAGAAAGCCTGGATTAAAACATATTATACTTTTTATCCCGATATTCTCACGGGAACGGGAACCACGCTGGTGATACCGCGGGCGGCCGCTAGTTTAATTTATAATGTAAAATGCGAGATTTTCATTAACGATAGCAGCGTTGCTTATCAAGCTCCTAAAACTGATTTTTTGAACTAGGTACGTATGTACATAGAAGTAGTATTTGAACTTCTTTCATAACTCTAAAACAATTTTTCTAAGAATAACAAAATTAAAAAGGATTAATGTCTCGCCAGTTTACATTTCGTTCGTATTAAAATTAATAAAAGAGAAATTTCTACTACGCAAGTTCAATAGAAAACCGACCAAATTAAATTTACAAGTCTCTAAGAACTTAATTCGGTAGCACAAATAAAAGTTAGATGCGAAAACTTTTATCGTACGCAAATTCTCTAGAGTACGTATTAGTTATTCATACAAAATTGAAATACTTTCTCGGCAAGCAAAAAAAAGTAAGTGAAATACATTTCAGGCTGAAAAATAAAATCATGAAATATTGCTGTTGATTTTCGGGTAAATATTAAAATAAATATTATTTTAATAAAAAGTATAGCTACCTACATTAAAGATGTCATATTGTTATAACAAGACTTTAAAGTGAAATAGTTATAACCGAGGCGATAACTATATGTCTTAATTGACATAATATAATAAAATTAAGTAATTATTATAAAATTACCAGCGGCCGCCCGCGGTTTCGGTTCGCGGCGGTGGGAATATCGGGATATTCTATGTTTTAATCTAGGCTATATACTATCTGTGTGCCTAATTTTAACCAAATCCGTTCAGTAGTTTTTGCGTGATTGAGGAACAAACATCCAAACCCACAAACTTTCACATTTATAATTTAGATGACTTACTTAATTCAGAATTATATCAATAAAAAAGGTCATGGTTAGAAAATGAAATGGTAACAGTATGCTAAAGTTAACTCTTCTTTACAATAAAGATCAACATAAAACTCTTAAATTGAAAAAAGTTAATGAAAAAAAAGGTGTCAATATCACTCTCCTGCGGTGGAGGCGAGAACAGTAAACTGAACTCCAACCACTAGGAGTAGGGGAGAGAGTGGGGCGGCTCGACCTCTCCCGCTACCCCCTTAAATCTGCCATGGCAGCTCATGAAAATTTTGGGACTGCACTTCATGTATAGGCACAGCGTTGGTTAGCTTGAGTCAATTAGTCTTTACACATCTCTGTCACACAATGTATGACTGCCCGAGGAGAGCTAGACACCCGTAAGGTAAACAATCAAAATGTTTATCTATATCTTTGAAGTGAGAAAACTTTGCTAGCGCGACGCAGGTGTCATTAACAACTTCAACCACCATTTTTCATTTACAAGTTATTTCGTAGCAACAATCATTTAGGAAAATAGCTACTATCTAAATCATTATATTATTAGTTGAGTAGTATAATAATGAGTTAATATCTAATGTCCCATCACGGTAAACTGGCACTAAAAGTGTCAACACGCAATTTAATCATGATTAAAGTAGCATGTTGCCCGCTCATTCCATTACTTAATATAATGCAACACATTTCCTCCTTTTGTAAGCCGCATTGTTCAAATTTGCAATGTAATGTGAAAGTTAACAAATGGACAAAAGGAAGATTAATAACATACTGAAGAACGAGTAGAAATAACGTTATAATGATGCATCGTCTTGGAACCGAAGCAATAACAGATAAAAAACGAGTATGAATTCATAATATCCGAAAATATGAAATGTAATTTAATCACTGAAGGCTAAAAATGAACAAAATCCCAAATCACGTTTTACCAAAAATATTTTTTTGCAAACATCTTATGTAAGTAATGAAAAAAAGTATTTGTTTTTCAAAAGTAAAATAATAAAAAATACTTAGATCAACGAATTATTAAATTTGTTGACTTTGTAGGTAAGATATTTTGCATAAATATTCCATATTTAATAAAAAAATACAAATATAAATCCCACGTATGTTTAGAGATAGTAAAATTAATTCGGATTGGGTTATGATATACCTACCGCCATCTCTTGGTAGTTGCTGGGATCAATAGCCAATTTCTTTTGTAGTATCTAAGAGATCTACGAGTATGATCATCACTAATTCTTATCAACATCGTTGATGAATATAAAAACAGACTATCAATGCATGAATATTGTACAACTGTAAAAAAATATAGAAATTACCGAAATTACCTAACCGTTTACTTTTTTTTTTTATTTTTTCATTGTCACACCAGTTTTTTTTTTAGCTTATGTAGGTTATTTAGGCTATAAAATAAGTTGTTGTAATAGGAAAAATTCTGTTTGGCAAGCGTAAAAACAATGGAATCGATAATTTCTCACTGCAATGTAAGTAGGTAGCAAGAATTCTTTTGTTCAAGATAGTTGAACTGAACAGTTCATGTTGAAAATGTTAACGACATTATCTATTACTTCACGAATACTACACCACAGTACCGAAAATATTAAAATCCGGGTTCTTGGTTCTTGAGTCATATATCCTGGGTGCGAATCCTGGTCCATATTATATCCTGAGTCATGGCTGTTTATAATATGCTTTATTTTTGTATTTATAACTGTTCTAAGTAAATTTGTGCAACATGGTGCAGTTAAATGTAAAAAATCTATAGTTTGAAAATATCGGAAATAAATCTTGATTGTTCGACAAACATACAAAGAGATATAAAACGCGTGCGTAGACGCATTCATTCTTTCCATGATTTACGTAAACAATATCTTTTCATTACGTGCGTGTAAGTCTATGAATGAGCTCTAAATCCACAAATCAGTATTTTGGAACACAATCAAACCTCAATATTTTGACTAGTTAATAGGGATGTTGACTATTTTTTTTATATAATGTTACATAAATTACCTCTCAAAAAAAGAAACATTGGTAAAAGAATTAATTCGCTAGCATGAAAACTGCCCGAGATATCACAGTGTGAAATGCACACAAATGGACTCGATCAAAAACGCTCCATACTAATGGCTTGCACGTTATGACGTCACGCCTTGCAAGTTTGTATGCAACGCATAGGAAAATTGTTCAGCAGCTATATTAAATAATGTGTTTATCAAAATGGTTTCTTCGACAAATTTGCTATACATTTTACAGACTAATTAAAGGTATCATTTATTTTAATAAATTTTATACTTTTTAAATGAACTTGTCCACCCAACTTTGAAGGGTCATAAAACAAATAATATGCAATATATAAAACCAAGAGGTATACAAGCTACTCTAAAAGTTTTATATGTTTACGATTTTTATTAGTATTTCGTTATTTTATTCATTAGTCAACATCCCTATTATGAAATATTGAAATTTTTAACTGTACATAAATTATTAGTACCTTTACTAATCCCATTAAGTACTTAAAAATTAACTGTATATATTAAAGTATAACTAATCCATTAGTTTCTAATAGCTAAGTAAGTATTTAATTATGAAAAACAACTAAACTTTAACAAGTAGGTAATAATGTTTACAATGGTTTAACGTTTATTAGTTTGTAAAACATTAATTTGAACCAATGCCTAACGATCCATTAAAACTAGTTTCGTTATTATAATCATAATAAACAGCATATTAAAAACATGTTTAACAACCATTTTATTAACGAAGGTATTAACTTTGTAAGCTTTATGGGTTTTGACATAAACATTGGTAGGTATAACAACTTATAGTTATTTTGCATTAAAATTGTGAAATGAATAAAGTTTTCAAAATTGTATTGAAGTGAATGTGAAGACGCTTTCTTAATAACTTTTATTTTATTTAAATTCGGTGCGTTGCTGTCTTCTATGAAGTCGATGGTGTAACCTAGGTAACAATATAAGATCCTTCTTAAATAGTGCACATAATTTTAGGGGGTCAATGTGCTTATGCATACAAACAACTTTTACTATGGGACCAACATTGAAATCGAGAAAAAAAATTCAGCTGTTCCATAGAAAATTTAAAATCGAATAGATCAAAATGTATGGAACAGCTAATTTTTTTTTCTCGATTTCAATGTTGGTCCTCGATTTTATGGTTGGATAGTAAAAGTTGTTTGTATACATGAGTACATAGACCCCTTAAAATTTCGTGCATTATTAAAGAAGGACCCTATACCTATGTAATGATATTTATTTCCAGTTCGATTTTCGCCGTGTGGCAAAAATCGCGCAGCTTTTTAGTCACCCGTATAAATCCTACAGTCTCAATAAACTAAATTGATTTTTTTTCGAGTACCTAATCATTATAATGATCGAATTGATATTAGGACAAAGTTTAACATCGTTGAGGCACTGCAGTTTGCGGCAACCCAACGAAGGCGTCGTTATACTGTACTCGGTACTCGCATCGTAGAGAGCTTGCGTGAAACTGATCCAGAGACTGCACGAGTTTGTCAGTATATACTCTATTATTTATTCTGTGACAATATTATATGCTCTAAAGAGATATTTATTTGCTACAACGTGCGAACCTCCGAGCCTGCATGTTACGGGGTATTTACATGGAGCGACTTGGCAGGCAAGTCGCTCCATGCGTCAATTAGCGCTTTTTATAGACAATCGCTTATAAAACCTAATCGCAAACCTAATTTCAATGAGGTGGCGATTCAATTTTACAAGCGAAGTTGCCTGCCACTCGTGTAAATCAATGATGTGTGTAAATACCCCGTTACCGCGCACACAAAACGCCCTACGCTCCCTTTCAATGTAAATTCCATATCGTCTGGTATAGATTTTGTAACCCAATGACCCAGGTAAAATAAGGTAATAATATTAATATCAGGTAATATTACTATTACAAAAAAAAAACTACTTTTGTAGTTATAGATAGAATCTACGTCAAAAAGGCATCAAAAATTCTTCGTAGTTGGTTGTAGACCGTCTGGTATACACTCAGTGTCAGGTACCGACTGACGTCTAGAGGTATAGATAGAATCTACGTCAAAAAGGCATCAAAAATTCTTCGTCGTTGGTTGTAGACCGTCTGGTATACACTCAGTGTCAGGTACCGACTGACGTCTAGAGGTAGATAGTCACTGGGATTTCAAGGTCACATCTGACTGCGACCCAAGGTCATAAATAGCAGGACTCAGGCCAGCTCCTGTGGACTGGTTCAACGCGAAGAAACGGACGCCCACTATTCTAAGTTAGAAATTGTATTTATACAAACTATACAGAAAACTTTGCTACCGTGATTTAGAAATTTACCTGGATTTTGGAAAAGGGCAGCGGATAGAGAAGCTTTACTATTGTAGTTTTTTTTTTGCCAATGCAAAAAAGAGGGGTCTAGGATACTATTGTAAATATTTCGTTTAAATCTCATTGCAGCTCGAAGTATGAAGTGTTGACGACAAAAAAACCACTATTACTTATTAAATACTACATTACCTATCTAATTTAAAATGTGTAACAAAGTTAATAAATCAAAAAGTGACAGTAAACTCAGAGTAAGTATATAGGTACTACATAGGTACTACATTGCTAACAAAGTTTTAACAGACAACGTGTTGTAATGATATTATTTATAACGCATTCTACAAAAAGTTCACGGAGCTGAAAAGAATGTAATCGACGATATTGAAAAACTTACTAAGTTACAGTCAATTATTATAGAAATGTTATTATAGGCAGTTAGGCACACGCATTAATCACTGAACAAATATTAATATCACTTACGTCCTTAGGTGTTACCTTTTGTGTTAAAATCTAATGACATTAACCTATGTATAAGGGGTATAATACTTTAGAGGGTTTTTTAAGGTTAGGTAAATATTATAATATATCAATTTAAATCCAAATTTACTTTTGTAAAGATTGCTACTATTGCAATATACATTTTTTTAACATCGGGCTTCTGTAGGTCAGCGTTCCTCTTTAACTTTTCATTTAGTCCTTAAGCTTTAGAACGTGGTCCCATTAAAAGCGATTACCTATGACAGTGAGCTATTAAACTATGAGATAGTTGGATAAGCTACTAGTAAATGGCAGTCAAATTCACGGGATACTTTTCAATAATTTGTGAACAAATGAGCGAAATCTGAAATATTCCACCCAGAGCAACTTTTAATAACTTCAATAGAGCAACTTGAGATATTGGTAGGTATTCACCCAGTTGTATTCACTCAAAAGCTCTATGTGGAAATGTTCCGAAGTAAAATATGAAAGGCTCCGACGCGACGACGTCACACTTTACACAAGCCTCGACCACGTCATCACCGCGCGTGCGTCCTGCGTCTTGCGTCTCGGCCAGGGTTGCCAACCGTACGAGGTTCCTCGTACAAATACGAGGTTTGTGGTCTTCCGTACGAGGTACGAGGACACTATCAGCCTCGTACAATTATGTACGAGATTTTGACATTAGAAAAGGATATGACCATACAAATATTTTGCATAACAGTTTTTCCTTCCTCATTTTGCCTTATCTACACTTTCTCCACACTTCTTGCTGCAGAAAGCGCAAAAGGTCCATCACGTGCTGGAAACTGCGTCAATTCGAACCGACGAAAGAGATGTATAGCCGTATGACTAAAGAAATAAAGAAGAACGAAGAAATTTAGGGTGTTCCTGACATCGTATTTGGAGATGAATATTAGTTACATAGGCTAAGTAAAATCGGCTGTTTTGTGTTAGAGTCTGGTCAACGAAAGATGAACCGGAAATGGAAGTGCCACTTTCCCTGTTAAATTAACGTTTAGAGATTAAGTTATTGGAAACTGAACTTTAAAATAAGGCGCAAAATTAGTCCCATTTCCAAACGAGTGTCATCTTTCGTTGACCAAACTCTATCTGATAATGATTAAAGATTATTTTTAATACCTACAAAGATATGTTTAATTTAGTAGGAAACATGCAATAGTTTATTTCATTAGGTAAAATGTTCTAAATTCAAATCATGCCGTAATTTCGGTTTTATCACCTTTTAAAAAATTGTACGAGGTTTGAAAGCCAAAATACGAGATTTTGAGCTGCTTAAGTACGAGGAAAAAATATCTTAGGTTGGCAACCCTGGTCTCGGCAACCACTACGCGCTGTCTCGATGTTGGCCTCTCAGCTCGTCGTTGCGACCGCGCAGTGGTCGCCGAGACGCAAGACGCACGCTTTGATGTCGTGGCCGTGCGGTTATTACAGCAACTAGCTCCGCAATATTACTCGTTTACGATCTAGCCAGATGATATTACGTTTTCGTTACAAGTTACAGGCTGTGATTATATTTTCTTCGACAATATTGTTGAAAACATTAACGATTCTGTAAGTACATACGTACTTATACTTTTAATTTATGTTATATTACATTTTCTTAAAAGATAAAGAACAATAACGAGTATCGGTAAGTCGCGATTCTTCTTATTTACTTTTATTTCGATCAATTTGTGCTTTGTTTTCTAAATTAACAATTTCTTCAGGTTTTCTATTTTTTTCAGATTGTTAATAATTATAAAGCAAGTTTTATTGATCTCCGTTTGGATTGGTCATGGTCACCCATTCTACGATGGACCTCTGGCGAAGTTCGCCGGTTTTTTAAACGACTGCCTAAAAAAAGAAGAATGTGTATGTATGTTTGTATATCTGTAAGTTTCTTTATTCCGCCATAACTTCTAAATGCCTGAACAGATTTGGATGTGTGAGGTATCGTTAGAAGCATCACCTCGAGTGACACTGATTGTAGATTGTTTTCAAAAAAGTCAATAATGTCGGCTGCAGAACGCCATTTTGTAGCCTGAAGAAAAGATTTTTCTTTAATTATTACAATATGGTTATTCTGGAACAGAAGCGCGTCTTACTCTAAGTGGTTATCAAATGACTTATGAGCACATTCCAAAACTATATAATTTGTTACTAAATGAATGAAATAAAAATAAATAATTTTCAAAAATATTAAAATCATGACTGCAAACGAACTAACTGTATATACAATACTACAAGTCATAATATATTGCCGTCGGGGGACCTCTTTGAATAAAAATTGTTTCACAGAATTGGTCCCCCTATACTGCAATATAATTATTTTACTTTTTAGTACGTTTTGGCAGGGCAGTCGTGTTTTTTTTTCTCTGGGAAAATCCTTGAAATACATTATAATTATGAATGAATGAAAAATTATTTGCAAAAGACTTGGTTTTACATGTTAGTAAATAAAAATTAGATTGCGCATGCAATAGATCAACTTCTGTTTGGTTTATTGTATAGCGGGACTATGGATGGAACATACTAAGTTATCATTAGCCCATACATAGTTGTGTTGTCAGTCATAAACATAGTAAGTGTGCGATGATTAGTCTCAACTTCTTAAGCACTGATGTCACCACGCCTTAAACATCCCGATGAATCCACACGTGGGAGGACTTCGTGGCTTCATTTGTTTTGTTTTGCATTCCATCAAATATTAAAGTAAGTAAGTTTCTTACGGCCGCTTTCAATAACCTATCCTCAGAAGATAGGCTTACTAAAGATAAATAACAACGTTGCCTAGTAACAGATCCATAGTAGGCCTATCTCTTACTGAAGATAAATTATTGAAATCGGCCGTTAGTGATTTTTAAGGTAATGGGGTATTTTTATTGGTGAAAGCAGCACCAACTTTCGCCGCTCGGCAAAAGTCAACCGTGATGGCAATGAGGATCAGTAACGATTTTTGTTTAGTGGCTTATCAGAAAGCTTATGCCACCATATGATTAACTGTGAAGAAATGTTTACGAATCTCTTAAACCTGAGAAGCTATACGAGCTAAAATACTGTTATTTTGGGGGGTCATTATGACGTCATCGCGACGTATGCGAACCTTATGCCGTACGTGATAAAGCACATATTGCATTGAGCTTGACATTTCCTTCAAACCCTTATAACTCAACCATTTCTAAACGGATTTCAAAAAATCTTTCAGTTTCATAGCTGTGAATATGTTTTTATACTCGTATTATACCAATAAAACTATAGGATTCAAACCTGTTACTGATCCTCATTCGAATTAGGCCACAGGTGACTAAACAAAATTATCTGATCCGGTGACCAAAACTGGAACTATGTTAAACATTGTTACCTAGGTTACGCAATCGATACATCGATCGATATACATACGAGCCTAAAAGTTTATGGAAAATGCTACCGGCTATCACAATAATAGTTTGTCACATTATTTTAATCCCTTAACTAAGCTTGCACTACCTATCGTGACCTTGTACTACCAAATTTAAAAAAAAAACACTCGTACTCATTCCGTATAAAGAAGTGCAATATTGCTCCTGATTTCTCTTTACAAGAAATACCTGTTCAAATTAAAGATGCAAGGTCACGAAAAAATACTATAAAACGGGGTTATTTTGAGCTGAGATTTTACTGTCGCCTGTTAGTATTGGCCCAACGGGTGGTCCATTTGCGACATAGTTGCGTGTAAATGAACAAGGACTTTTATTAAAAGTAGTAAATTTTCTAAATGGACTTTACTTGTAGTCGTACATGAGGCGACACAAAAAAATCATGTAAAAAGAAAAATATCGTTAATAGAATTATTTTAGTATGCTATATTTTTTTTGTAGTCGCTGTAACTTTGTACGTATTAATTTGAGATACTCATCTTGACAACTGGCTGCATGAAAATTAGATCACACGTTCGTAAGAATAAAATTTAACAATCAAATAAAATCTACAGATTTAAGTTTTTTATTTTAGATTCTACATACAAAAATAGTTTTGTATCGTTTTCCAAACTATTTTTCAACTCGTCCAAAATAATGAAAACTTTGTGTACTTTTTATTTTATCACTCAAAGAAAAAAATTAATTTCCAGGGTATCAACGCAATAATGCAAAATGCAAATAGAGAGATTCGCAAATGCACACGATTCACGGTCGGTCGATGTCGATGATTAAAAATGAAAAATCGATGCATCGATGCGACACCTGACGGAATGACTTTTGACCAAATAAAGGTATACGTAGCACCAACATAGATAACACTGAAAGTTAAGTTAATCAATTTATCCACTCGATAAGTAACGAGAGTCGAGCCTTTTCGTGAAAATCGGTTAATATAACGTTAAGTACCTATTATTCAATTTGACTGCCTCCGTGGTCAGATGGCATGCACACTGTTTTTCATGGTGTCGCCAAAGGTCCAAGGTTCGATCCCCTGGCTGGGTCAAATTAGAAAACGAACTTTCTTTTATTATTCCACTAGCGGCCGCCTGCGGTTTTACCCGCGTGGTTCCCGTTCCCGTGGGAATATCGAGATAAAAAGTATTCTATGTTTGGGATAGGATGTCTAGGTGTTTGTCACCCAGTTGACTTTGATTTCAATAACACAAGTGCTTAAGGGCCCTATATGTATATCACAAAGTGGCGCCCTCATCTTAATTAAATTTATTGCTCGCTAAGTACGTAATGCATCGAAAATTTACAAATACCTACACATTGATGTTAAGGTTCTATAGTTTATTTACAAACAATAACCTTAGTAAAATATAGTTCGTTGTAAGCAAAAGTGCAAAAAGTGTTTTTACATTTTCTCTTAATGTTTTCATAAATTTTGTCTTCTAAGCTATTCTGCCTTATCAGATAAACTCTCAAACAGGTAAATAGGTAAAGTTGGAGGAAACGATCGTAAACATGAACGATATATTCTGAACTTAGTTCACCAAACTGTCACAGGAAATAAATTGTTGAGTGCCACGAGGTACCGACACGAAACGGTTAAAATTAAAAAAGAATAATATTTTGTCATTTCGGATTTACTTGAGAGCTTAGCTTCAGTAATCCAAGAGCTAAGTATGAAAAAAAGTTATTGTACTTGTTTTAAGTTTTTTTGGCACTTATGAACTTTTCTGCGCTGCCATGTACCATACCATGACATCTAACTTTATCGCCAAAATGTTATTTGCATTCAATATTGCTAAAAAAAATTTTTACGATCATTCAAGATAGCTTTTACTTGACAACAAGAAATTAAATTCAAAAAATAAAACATGTTACGCGGAGCGCCTGAAGAAATTGTATTAGCAATGATTTACAAACTGCCAAGCCATTTTAGCCTCATCCCTAGATCTGTCGGCCTCGATGTCAAAGCCACAACAGAAATATGGCGACAACTTTGATTATGGATGACGTGTACAAAGGAATCGAATTTACGGATTTGGTGTCGGATGGCGTAGGGCCGGATTTAACGAAACGGGGAACTTTTTCTACTACTTTTATTTACTGATTTTGCGCTCGTTTCTCACACTTCTATTGAAAATGAAAATGGCTTGTAGAATTTATATACCTAAACAGCTAGCAAAGAATAAATTGATATTGCTCAAAAATATGTCTTATTATTTTATTTTGGCAGCGAACAATGTAGGTATAATAATAAAAAGTGTTATTAACAAGCAATTAAAAAGCTACATTTATGTTTATTCAATCATAGGTACAGAAAACATTATGTAAGCTTTGAAAATATCACAAATAAATAAAAGTAAAGATGCCAAAATAAAGTTTTTCCAGTGAATCGTTAAAATTATATAAAACAAAAGTACAACGAAGTTTGTTTTTCATATTTGATATTATATATCTAGACAATCAACGGGAAAACTTGTTTATTATTTGAGTTCTATCACAAATTACTTGTTTGGTTAATGTTTGGTAACAAAGAGACCAAGGAAGTCTTTTCTAATTCTATATGTACTTATAGTTTGTATTAGTGGTATGTAGAAACGAGAAAAAATATTTGTCGTTTTTATAAATCAATAGGATCGAAAATGATGATCCGTTCTATAGATTGGATAGTTTCACCTTCGCTGTAGTCCGACCCTGGCTCTCGAGTAAAGCAATTGATCTATCTATGTATTTACGAGGAGAATGGAGAGAAACATATTGTTTCTTTTACGTAATCTATTAAATTTGATTAGAAATTAATACCTGGATTCTATTATTGAATAATTTAGTAAAGAACCTATCGTAACTAACGAAGTAGTCTTGTTATCTATAATGTACACAACGTCGAAATTAAACTAAGGAACAATTCAACTCCGATTACTTATCTAATATACTAGCTTAAATCCGAACTTGTATTTTTTAGTTTGTTCCTTTTTGGGCTGCCCCTCTAGCATGACCACTGAAACGCGACATGATATAGCGATTTATCACGTTTAACTCTCAAAAGAGAATAGAATTTGACAGCTGAGTGTCGGTAAAACGCTAGATTATGCGATATTATAATCGCTTTTCGGCACGCTGGACTACCGCCGCGGGTTGAATCAATTTTTATTTATTTGACATGATAGTAAGTACTTTATTTTTGATAAAATGCATAAGCTACTTCCACTTAACACTAAATTATTTAAAGACAGACGATAAGACTACATTCTCTATAATAACTTTACCACTGCTATGCCCTCTTAAAGTCTTTTTTTTATTGAAATAATCGTTCTACGTATAAATGAAATAATATTAATTACAACAACGGACTAAATAATACTTATTCCATACGCAGTCCTTTCTTCCAACTTAATTGACCGCTTTCGAAACATCGACTGCTAGATTTGAAGTACACCACTTATAAAATATGTTCTGCTATGTGTTTGATCTACGAAAGCATTAATTTATTAACACTCAAGTACCGTGAGAGAGCACTTCGTACTTATATTACCTTACGTAGCTTTTATTTGTGTCAACGAAGTCAACGAAATTAACTTCGGCGATGATCTAATCTGTTATTGATAAACTAATATCAAAAACCTATCTATTTGTTTCTATGGCTCTTGATAATAATGACAAGTTGAAGTAGTGAAGTGATAAAATGATAGTTTTTATTAATTTTGTCATTTACTCCCTCTTTACGTAGGTATTCTGGGTATTTTGATTTCGTATTTCAGAAAAAAGGAAATATTTTTTTAATATTGTTTACATATTTTAGGTTTTAGCTCTGCGGTTTCGTATTTCAGGAGAAGGTAAATATTTTTTTCAAATATTGTGTTAAGTATAAAATAATGCGTAATATTTTTGACAATAATATCTTGTTAAAACATCACTACATTAATCATTGAAAACATTCGTGAACATAATTGTTTTATTGTTATTATGTGGATGTGGAATGTGGATGCCAGTTAGTTTTAATTTTAGAATGTTTTAATTCATTAACGCCGGAGCGGTCGCTGGCGACCGAGACACAATAGATTTTCTATTGTGTCTCATTTTCCGGGCGTTGAAGAGTTAATATTGGTAAATTGCTATACAAATACTAGTATTAAAATAGTATAAAAAACCAGTGTTACTACAATACGGGATGTATAAATAACTTGACCCGAATCTGCATGTTCACCTAAAACTAATATCTTTGCTGTAGTTAGCATAAGTGGGCCCAAGAGACCCCGTGGTTTGACCCGCAATACCGCCAAGACCTACATTTTGTGTCAAGTCCACGGCCAAAATAGAAATAGATGGGTACTGAATGGCTTAGTAGGTACGACGATAAACAAACATTAGGAAAATACATGTGTCGAAGTTTCTACAAGATGCCCTAGGGACGTAGAATTTGTCTATTCGTAAAAAATTGCCACGTTGAAAAAAATAAGACAAATGCATTAAGATAATTAATTTATTGGAAAAAATACTAGAAGAAATCGACTCACTCGTAGCAGCTCAGACGGGACAGAATTCATTGCTTTTATTTTCTCCAAACAAGGTACATTAGGTTGGATCAGTGACGCAATCATCATCAGAAAATGCTGCAGGAGTGTTGTCCATGCTGTCCAGTTCACGGGGCTGTTAGATTTACTAGGTACCTCTAAGTCATTGTTGTCTTTTCATTAATTATAATATTCATCGTACCTATATCAAATATTTTCATTATGTTCTGTACTTAGCTAGTTTTTTTTAAGCGCAACGGGATAGTGCTTGGCCTTCACCTCACGTGATAAAGGCCGAAGGTGGGAGCGCACTACACCCGCAATCCTCATCACTGAGGAACTTCCTATCTTACCTCTTGCCGGAACACAACAATTTTTTAATTGTTGTTATGGCGTCAGACTAAGGTAGGTTAAATCTAATATATGTACCTAAATAGTTAGATTTTGTAAGTGCCGTCCTCAACATTTAAGTGCATTTAGGTAATACTGCGTGGTCAAGTCTCAGTAATTCCAGTGACCTGAATCACACTATTGAATCATTGACACAGTCTTTGATCACAGGATGCGTTGTATAAACCTTCATAGTTCAATCAACGAACTAAGTAATTGCAGACTTGCATATATAGGTTTTGTCAGAGCAGTGTTTTGAAATTGGATAACTAAGGTACATACGTAAATACGTACTAAGTAAATACGCACGGACATTCCCCACTCTTTGGTAGGTCTATACCATGGTCTTACCAGCAGTGGGTGTCGTGCGGCTGATATACGTAAATTTTTATGGTAAGATAAAAAAAAATATAGATAATATATGTATAGATAACTAATTATCTATCGCTAGTCATGTGTGCTTTAGTGTTATTTGTCCAAAAGGGAGAAATGAGAATAGTACTCGAAGCAGCAACTATTGATGTATTGCAAATTCATCATTAGGACGAGTTTTAGCTAAGTACGAGGGTGGAGATAAGTCCATGACTTTGTAATGAAGAAACACTTTTTCCGGAATATTTTGTTTTATTTCTCTATATGATCTTATAGTAGCTCGGCGTATTCAGTCCAACGAAGTTCCTACCTCAAAGTAATGGACTTATCAAACCGTCTTGGTATTTATGAAAAATAACAAAAAAAATATAAATTCAAAATCATACACAATCATAAAAAATATAAATAATTTCTACCAAACAATCTAGAAAACTTCGCACGACACGACCTACGAAAAATATCTTTCACTCACTCAAGTTTACGTTAGGGAGGTAAAGAACGAAATTATCCGTGATTTCCCTGCTGGATTCTCTGTTCCCCGATATAGATGACAGAAAGAAACGGCCTTAAGCTTAATTTTAAGCCTTTACGCTTTGTAATAAGTGTCGGTTTTCTATGTACTTAAGTGTGTAACATTATAATGTTATTAAAATTTAATAAAAGTTTGACTTTGTGTTGGCTTCTTTTGTTTTAGACGGTACGGTGGTGATATCAAAGATTGAAATCGTTGGATGAAATTATAAAGAGCTATTTTATACAAGAGCGCTCGGAATATATGGCGGTTTATATGCACGCGCACACACAGACTTTTTGTACAGGATATCACAGGTCAAACCAAGCTATATTTTGATTACTATACAATACCAAAAAAAACCTAGCGTAGCCGTACCCGTAACATGAACATCTCGCCCATCAAAAATAACATCAAAATCAACATAGTCATATTATCATAACTCAAATAACGTACTGTCGAGAAGCGTTTCAGAGATTTAGCGTGCCCGCAGACTACAGACTTTCTATCCGCCGATAGTTAGCCCGATAGTTGGTTTTGTATGAAGAATCGGCCGATACCAAATAGTTGTAGTGTGCGCACTTGCATACTTCTTTATACTGATTCCAACTATCGGCTGACAGTTTGGTCTGTAGTTAGCGGGGCTCTTAACTTAAGGCCCTCCGCACACGGATCGTGAGCGTATCGTCAAGACGCAACGAGTACGAGACGAGCAGAGTTCTAAACACGACTCGTCTTTTAGACGTAGATATTGTTCCAGAATATAAACTAGAGTTTCACGTTGACGGCAATTCGTCACCAAACGTATAGAAAGTATTTTCTACGCTTGCTTTATTACGCCAGAACGCTACGACTATCGTAATGACAATAAAAATTTCATACGATGCCCTGCAACACCGCTTCGTGTGCGGACTTCTTTTTTTTCCATACAGATTTTGGACCACCATATTTTCGGGGGTTGAATTTCAAAATTCCTTAGGTTTTCCAAAGGAAGGATTCCTTAGGTTCCTTCGTGATTGCATATATCACAAAGGGAACGCTTGTGCAAAATTTCAGATTTCCAGATCCAATGGTTTGGGCTGGGCGTCGTTAGGTCAGTCAACCTTAAATTTTATTATTATGTTGTGGTAATATTAATAGATTTTTCAACACGCTTGCTCGTAAAGTGAGCCCTAATACATCGCTTTTAGGGCCATAAACCGAGCTATAACAAACGCGTGCAATAATATATAAAACACTAGTACGTAATAGAATTAACCCTATAAAGTTAAATTAGTACCTTACTGCAAGTTCTATGCGAGTAAACAGAGCATTGCCAATTTAGCCGGGTAATACAGTTATTTTTTTAATAACAACAAAGAGGTTTTATTATGCTGAAAATTGATATACATTTTTGGAATAAATAAATGTGTGTCTTTAATTAATTCAAACAAATATTTATTATTATCAAATTATTCATAATTCACAATATTTTGGTCTAAAATATTAAAATATTTGCATTTTATCACTTAAAATTATAATTTTGAAGTAGGCTGTATGCTACTCACCCCTTTGTTCGCAAAATATTCTTGCGTTGGGCGTGTGAAAAAAACAAAAAAAACCTGCGCGCCTTTTCCCATAAATATCATAGGTATTTGTTTTTGTCGTATTTGTTGCTGTGTGGTAAATTACTTTGTTTTTCCCTCGCAAATGTGTTGAAAAACGTCGTATGAAACTTGTGAGCTTTTGCTTATTGCACACTCGGCTGAGTTACGCCCTCGCCTGCGGCTCGGGCTGCAACCCACAGCCTTGTGTGCAAGCAATGAGCAACCTAAGCTAACTTGTCTCATAATGTACTATTAAGGTCTTTTTCTTTCGCAGTAACTAAACTAATAAGGCTACTATAATTTTGCTAAAGGAATAGGCTATTGTAACTGAATAATGGAGTGAACGCTTTCTATGAAGTTCTAAGAAACAAACTTCGTAGCGTATCAAGTGCTTCAGCTTTGGCTCCTCTTTGAGTTTAGGTATAAAGACACTCTCTACTCTATTACCAGTACTACTATTGAAAATGAGACGCCGTGTACAAATTTATTATTAAGTTAACTAGCGGCCGCCCGCGACTACATCTGCGTGGAAAGTTTTTCTGTATCCCTGACAACGTGTATGCAAAATTTTATGATGATTGGTTCAGTAGTTTAGACGTGAAGCGTAACAAACAAACAATCTAACGGACTTTTACATTTATAATATTAGTAAGATGATACAGCATTGCAGTTGTACTAATTTTGATGAATTTTAGCTCCAATAGGAGCCATCATTTCATATAAAAATAGCATAAGCATTACAAGAAATGAAACACGCGTAAAACTTTACAAGAAAAACATATTACAAATTTGATTCCATAAAAACTTTACGCATCATTAGTTTGTGTTAATAAAATTAACGAAAAAACCGACTTAAACTCGGAAACTCCAGAGAAATCAAAAGAATTTCTTCTCTCAAGTGGTGCGCTCAATGAATGCCAAAAACTCAGGGTTCATCACTCAAGTATTTATGCGGGAGGTTTTATTCAAGGAAATCGTACTGAACTAGGAAAAAAGGAATAGAACCTCTTCCTTGAGGTGGTAAGAAAATATCACTTGTACGAATGCTTTGGAGAAAGTAGGTTTTTCTTTACATAAGTTTTAAGATAGGATACAACTAGGGTTGCCAACATGGCTATTGCGAAATATAGTATTTTTCAAATTAAGCTATAAAAATATAGTACACTTAACAAAAAATATAGTATTTAATAATAATAATAAATGCTTAAACAATTTCACACAGCGCCATCTAGCTCCAAACTAAGCAAAGCTTGTAATAATGGGTGCTAGACAACTGATATACTACGTAAATACTTATTTTTAAAATATATACTTATTTTACATAGTAACCCGTCACAGAAATTTCTGCCGGGAATCGAACCCGGGACCTCTGCGTGGTAGGCGGCATGTTGACCACTGCGCCACTCAGGTCGTCAAAGTACCTATTATTGTCATTCAAATGACTTGATCTTTTTTGCCTTTTAACCGTTTCTGATTATAAAGGTATGATTTTAACATGTTTATGTATTATCACAATTTTAACACAAGTATAGAATATATATAGTATACAGTATTAACACAAAAGTGTGCATTTTTATGTTCTCAAATAATTGTTCGTCTAAGAGCTGGCGCGTACGAGCAACTTTTGTCTCCGCAACTATTTTGTCTCTCATATCAAGTCTACGGGTTTGTATTAAAGTGCGCACACGTAAAGACGCAACAGCCGGCAGACTTACATATACAAACCATGTGAGAGACAAAAAGTTGCGGAGACAAAAACAATAGAAAGTAATCCCAATATTAAACACTGCAAATGTCAAGACTTCAATGTTTGCGCCCTGAGCAACGCGGCTTCCGTAAGCCGCGTTGCTCTAAGTTTGCGCCCGTCCACTGTTTGATTTTCCTGGGAAAATCTTTAATATCTATGTATTTTTATACGAACGAATGATGTTATATAAATTCTGTCTCAATATTGGTCTCATTAAACATCCAGCTGGTGCTTGTATTTTATTACATATGCTTATTGCGTTACGTTACAAACTTAAAACATGTTTTCTACAGATATCTAAGAAATAAATTTCGATTTTATAGATGTTCGTGCTAGAGGTACTTCTCAAAACTTTGTGAATGCAAGTTCAATTAAAAACGCAAAAAACTTTATTTTAACCAATTTCTCATTTTTATAATCCACCACTTTTCACGGAAAACAAATTTTATGATAGACCTATGTATAATAAAGATTTCCCTTCCGTCTGTTTTCCTTACCAAAAGGTATTTTACTGTTACGTCCGAACTCCGACCGTAACCTTTACACTTGTACTATTATGTATTCTGTGCCTTTACTTCGAATCTTTTTGGGGAATTGATTGCAGTATATTTCTTTTCCCTCCATTTATTTACACCATTTGTTCCCCATCAAACTTTCATAGACCTTAGAAGATATTGTTCGAACTTATTTGAATGGGTCCATTAATTGTGCTTGCACACAGCAGTTATAAATTTCGTTGCGTAATGTTATTTTGCTACCTAATCTATAATGTTTACTGTTTAACAATGTTAAGAGTTTTTAGTAATTTCATTGACCTTACATAACTCCTATGTGGAAGCACCATTATACGAATAGCGTCGTCAAAAGCAATGATTCGAATTTCATCCCTTACCCGAACCCTTAGCACGAACAGCTATCGAAAAAAATAACGTGCGTAAAATCATTCGATAGTGCAATTTAGTATGGAAAATTTGTACAACGCCATCTACCGCCGAATAGAGAAATTAAAATTTCCATAGATAATTCTCTATCGAGTAATTTTACGCGCGTTTTTTTTTCGATAGCAGTAGGTACCCTTAGCACGAACAGCTATCGAAAAAAATAACGCAAGTAAAATCATTCGATAGTGCAATTTAGTATGGAAAATTTGTACAACGCCATCTACCGCTGAATAGCGAAACTAAAATTTCCATAGATAATTTCTCTATCGAGTAAATTTACGCACGTTTTTTTTTCTCGATAGCGGTTCGTGCTAAGGGTACTGTTCGTGCTAAGGGTACTGAAATGTCCCGCTGACATTCATGTTGACATTGAATATTAGAATTGAATAATTGAATATCCTGGCGTGCTTACAGTAATCAATGGACGTCATCGTTAAATAAAATAATAGAGCCTTCGTAATGCGGAACTCTTTCCGAAGGGATCCGAAGGTTATTGAAAGGTGAATACGTGAATCTATAATTGAAGTTATTTAAATAAGGATATTCGTAATGATGGACCATCATCAGGGATGTCGAGATTTGTTATTCAAGAGCTGCAAGTTTGTTCTTTTATTCTGTTACAAATGACGGCTATTTATTGTGAGTGATACTTTTTTCGGTGTTTTATCTCTGTTAATCTAAAACATGGACTCGTGTTAAACCTGCCCTCAGCATGACCATCGAAACAGGGGGAGTTTATTTAAGTAATAAATAAAAATAAAATGATTGTTTATTTTCCCATCACAAATAAAGGACTTAAGTGGTAATAAGAAGCTACACATAGCAGGTTACTAAATTTCTGAGGGACTGGTGCCCGAAGTAGGTTTCAGAAAAGAAACCTGTGACACAGGTCGCCAAGCCCACCCACAGACAATAGTTTTATCGTATGTATTATGTAACTTGATACTTACACCTAGTACAAGACGGTAAACAAAAGTAAATTATAATTACAGGTATGAAACTTAAACAAAACAATGTAAACTAAACATAGTAGATAGGTACCCCAAAGCTATAAGATTTGTATAATATGTGTAAATGAAAAAAATGTGTATGTAGGTGAATGTGTGTTCGTGTTTGTATGAGTGGTGTGTGCATGGTTAAGTGGTGGTATCAAGAGGAAAGAAGGAAATGCGATATGATATAGCAGTTTATCACGTTTCAAAATACACTGGAAATTTGACAGTTGCGTGTCTATAAAACGCTATAATACGCGATATATATATATGTATATAATAATATCGTGTTTTGGAGGTCATGCTAGGGAAGCTGGTTTAAAACTCTGTCCTATTTTAGCAAATAAAAGTAATTAATCAGCTATGCTTTTCTGTAGAGTGTCGAAATTCCCACCGGAAGTAGAACGAAGTCACGAGTGGAAGCTAGTCATATTATATAAAGAGTTTAATCATGATAAGCACGATAAGAGGAAGTCTATTATCGCTACATGTACGCTACATGTTTGTAATTAATAAAAATAATAATAATAAGATTTTCTGTTTTAAAATTATTTTAATACTAATTATTTTGTTTTTGTCGCCGCCCGCGGTTTCACCCGCGTGGTTCCCATTCCCGTGGGAATATCGGGATTAAAAGTATCCTTTGTTTAATCTAGGCTATCTACTATCTGTGTGCCAAATTTCATCCAAATCCGTCCAGTAGTTTTTGCGTGATTGAGGAACAAACATCCAAACATCTAGAAGAGGTCACAATACTCAAGAGTTTGTTTCCAAGCCATATCCGTGATGGCAATCGTGATAAGTTTCACCAGCTGTACAAATTGGACGTCCGAAGGAATATCAAAGCAGGTTTTATTTCAATAAGCACAACCTTGTTACTCAACCCTCCACTATCCCACCGTCTATATAGTGCCCGGGATTGCCTCTCCTGAAGATGCCCAATGAATTTTTCAAGCGTCCTTCTGTCGAGAATTTATTCATATAAATTCTGGGGTCTTAGTTTTTGCCGTCCTACTGCCAAAGCTCTTGAAGCGAATTTATTCTACATATAAACATTGATTGTGAGAAAACTATTTAATCCCATCAAAACCATTTTCAAGTAAAACGTTGCCAAGACGGGACTATAATATGGCTCGCACTGTCAACAAGTTATCAAACCTCATGTTGAGCCAAGCTTCTAACTTCACACGCCCTTCACTCCACACCTTAGTCAAAATATTTGCCTTAGCCATTTCGCTACATTCACTGCGTAAGGTGAAATTTATTAACTGTTCATTACTTTTCTGTTTTATACAATAGGTCTTTTTGCTGCTAAAGTTCAATTAATTGACCTTATATTTCCTATCAGTGTTTACCGTTTTACTTTAAAATAGTTACATTAATTTTATATTTTTTATTAAAGTTTTCAAAGACTATGTAGTACTACTACTACTTGTTACGATGTAGAATTAACATGAAACTAGTACTAACTACCGAAAAGGCGATGGTTGGTCCATAATGATAGCTGGACTGGCAAAGACTTTAAAAATATTTCAAGTCTTTATTTACTCAAATGGCCTTATCTAGTTCACTTTTCATTCGTCATTCTTTAGATTTATACCTAGATGTGAAAAGATTTATGAACGAATTATAAAAATAATTTCAGACGTCTTTGTTTTAATATATTTGCGTACAACATAGATTATATAATTACTACACTAGTGTACATATAAACATACATAAACATATTTTTATTCAACCACATCTTTTCAAGGACACCAAAGTCAATTTGTGACGGTAAAATGGAGCTAAGGAAAGGGCCATGTTAATAAAAGACAGGGGATATTGACAATTACTGATCAGCCCGGCCCCATAACAATATACCAGTTGGTACGTGACGGCACAAATGTCAACAACTGGCAAACGACTCAAGAACAATAGGAAAATCTTGCCGTTTTTTGAAGTGCTTTTACCTTGAGGTCTCTCATCAGAAATTTAAGGTGTCCGTACCTACACCCCATGCGTTAGCGCTACGCCCTTACATTTTATATGGTCCCATGTTGCTTATTATAGCTCGGCAATTTTTTTAGATCAGTTAGCTACGAGTATTTGTAGTTATAATTTTGCTATGTCAGGTTTCAAATTTTATAATTAAGTTTTGTCAAAAATTTAACATTTTAGACGTTTCTCTGATCGAAAGTGGCGCCCTCAGAGGTTTTTATTCAATAAGTTGTTAACAGAAAAGGATTTTAATAAAACTTCTCGTGGAATTTTTAGGGTCCATAGTCTAGTATTTTTAGAAAGTATCAACTACATTCCCTCGCAGTTCGTAGAAGTAGATAGTTTAATGTGTCAAAACGACCACTTTTAGCAGTTTTGCTATCTACTTCTAGCAGTGACTACGAGGGAATGTAATGATACCGTCTAAATATACTAGACTACGGGCCCTAAAAAATCCACGAAAAGTTTTATTAAAATTGTGTATTACAATATTAAATAAAATTTACCGCGGCGCCACTTTAGGTCAGGAAAGCACCTTAAGAGCGCGTAGTCTGCTGACTAGTGCCGCATCATAAAAACGAAAAGAGAGATAATTCACAATTTCGCCTTTATTTAAGGACTATGTTTTTTTTTCGCAAGGGCAGCGCTAGTGTGCTGGCTACGCGATCTTAAGAACTTTTATATATGATTTGCAAAAAATATTAGATAACATTCTGTGTTTATTTTTAACCCCCGACGCAGCGCAAAGAGGGGAGTTATAATAAATAACCTTAACTTACATTACTACTGTGTGATTGAACCTTATTGTACCAATCTTGACTTCTCCGTACCAAAAGTAATAAAGTGACTATAACAATGTATTTCATTTCGTATTGCACACAACCCGATAAACAGCCAATATCCTTTTTATCCGTTCAAGCAACAATGTGGAAATATTTTCGGCGGGTAAAATGATATTTTATTATATTCCTTGATCGTACACAATGACAGCATCACACGTATATTGAACATCAATACTAGGTATATTATTGTAAAAGGTTCTACGCAGTCTCATTTTGGCAGCAGATTTTTTATTCTTTGTATCTTTTTATGCTCATTCCAGTTTCTGCTCAATGATTGTTTCCATTCTTTGCAATAAATGTTTAAATTGGAACTAAGTATCTAATTACATTATTTTAAATGACCTTAACATTTTGCTCTTAAAAGGGCAAGCTAACCATAGAGGAGTACGAATATATTATATTCATGCTTACTCATAAAGGCATACATTATTTTCAAACTAAATAGAAAAAGAAACCGTAATTATTGGAAATAAAGTTTAAAATGGCATGGCAAAAGTGTATGATGCGTCCTAAAATGATGGCGGCTATTGTTCCCTTTGATGAATATTCGATGCGTGCGCGCGCGCAGTGTGTTAAATATTTCGTTGGAAAGTCTCTGCGGAGTTGTTATTCTACACGTGTCTGGGGATAGCGATGCTTTCTTTACAAGGTGTCAACAAAGGTAAAAGGTGTTGTATTGTAAATTGTAAATAGTGTTAGACAATTAAGAAAATTAATGTCATACTAAATAATATACTAGAAAAAAATCGACTCGTCACCAGTACCCTTAGCACGAACAGCCATCGAAAAAAATAACGCGCGTAAAATCATTCGATAGTTAAATTTTGTATTGGAAATTTGTACAACGCCATCTACCGCCGAATAACGAAATTAAAATTTTCAAAGATAATTCTCTATCGAGTAATTTTACGCGCGTTTTTTTCTCGATAGCTGTTCGTGCTAAGGGTACAGATCATTTTCTCAGGCGGGAACGGAAACCGCGAACTTTGGAAGTCCGTTCCGATGCTCTTCCAACTGAGTTACCGAGATGTGAACGCTAAAATCTCAAAATTAAAAATAAATGTCAATCTTTATTACTTTGAATGTATTTAGTTATGTAACGATATAAAAGCATTGGTCTCAATATCGTTAGTATTTACTTCCTAAGGTTTACGCGCGTACTATTATTAATTGAAATAAAACACATTTAACAAATACTAGCGCGGTTTTATTGAAAGTACTTACTTTGGTGATTAGTTGGTATTCCCTCTTGATCACGGTAGCTGATGCAGAGGAGCCGATACGTCGGGAAAATAAAAAATCAAACCAAAGTACTTTCAATAAAACCGCATTTCTGTGGTCGATATACATATTTGTTTGTAAAGAAAATTTTAAGAAAAAAATAGTTTGTGGAAGTTCTCCTCGCACCGTATTTTGATTGCTTACGGGGAATATTTAAATGCACTTTAAAAATAATGTAACACACTTTATCATTCGCCGCAGCTATCTATAGATGATTTTTAATCTTTCACATAACGCTGGTCAAGAGAAGTAGCAAGGAAATCCGCTCCAACATTTGCAATGAGACAATGCCTCAACTGTAGATCGGTCTTGCACAAGACCTCATCAGACGGTTACTCAAGATACATAACAGAACCGTGAACGTTAAGGGGCTGATATACGCCAACTAGTAACGCCAATATATTTAATTTATCAGCTCAAATTAAAAACTAATATTTATGCAATAGCTCTCGAATAATTTTCATTCTTTCTATAGTTTTTAAATGGGTTTATAAAAAAAGTAGCAGCTTTTAGTTTAAAACCCATTTAAAATTGTAAGAATCAAGACTCCGTTTTTTTTAAATGATTGTTTTTATTTGTCGTGAAAATAAATGTACCTATTAGGTGCCACTTGGCTCATATCAGCCCCTTAACAGAGCACCGATAGTTTCTTGTTTTTCACAATCCATTGTTTCTCAAAGTCGATGGTGCCAATTTTCACACGTTCCAGAATATAAACAGCGAGCTATTGTGGCATTAAAACTTTTTATTTACAACCTTTCGAACGGCATTGGATAATTTCTAATTGACATTGAATTTAACATTGTTGACAAAGAAACTACGACGAGTAGTCGTTAAAGTTAGTTCAATGTGATTCCAATGTTGCTAGGTATGATATTTAGATAGTAATTTTCTGATGCTGATATCGCAATCAATAAGTTACATTTGACTTTGCTGGCTTACTAATTGTTAAGCTAATTCTCTTATTGTTTATTTCTTTACCCATTTAATATAGTAGGTAGACTAACGGTAATTAACTATCATAATTATTATATTCTGGCGAGCATAGTTCGCTAGAGGTTATTTTTACAAAAATCTATAAATAAAAAGTTGTACGAGTATACCACCTGAGCGGTAAATGCGTCAGAGATTCAAAATGGCAGCTGGTCACAAATAGCCTTTTGTATTAAAATTAGTAACAAACAGGAACACCTCCGACAAAGTTTAATTAGCAAAGGCTATGACGTAGGCAAATTGTTTGCGACATGATATTTTCAAATTTGGAACAAATAATTAGTGAGGAAACCAAACTTTCGAACGTGCTACCTATCAAATAAATTGAATGAGAAATGAGAGCGGGCATAGCAGCACTGTGATAGCAGTTTATAGTGCAGCGTTAATAAAAAAGTCAATAATTTTAAATATACAAAAAAAAATTTACACGCCACCAGATATTTTCTCTAGCGGGACTCGAACCCGCGACCTTTGGAAGTCGGTCAATGCTCTTCCAACTGAGCTACCGAGTGACAATTTTTTCTAGTATTTTTAAAATTATTTACTTTTATAATTAAGTATATAAAATGTCAAATTAAAAAAAGTTAAGTTATTTAGTGGACTATTAATTTAAAAAAATACCGACAGGGGCGTGCGTGACCCTTTATGCCTTACGGGGGGCTTTTAACAGGTTCTGAATTTTTAGCAATCTATTTTGACAGTTATGTTTGTAAAAATATTATTCCATTTTAAAATTAAACCTATATCTAAAGACTTGTAAACAGCCCCCTTAATTGCCAACATTCTATATCCGTTTGAACGCTACGCTAACTATTAAAACTTTCAAATAAGCAGGAAAGGTTCAAATAATTACGCGCCGTAAGCTTGTCAATTCCATACAATACATCAAAGTCTATGATTTACATAAGTTTGCGACATGTGATTTAACGTTTATTGCTCATGTTTAAGCTCTAAAGTTAGCGTAGCGTTCAAATGGATAGAATATTATTTTAGTAGGAAGGAAGGCCCTTAGATTGAAAGCATAGTTATTCCAATTTCAACGTTTGAAATCAATTCGTAAAAATTAAGAGTAGGTACAATTTTACTGTTGTTTTACTATAAAAAAAGCAAAATAATTAGAAAACAAACATAATTTCTAAGAGGCAATATAATTTTCACGCCATACAAGGTATAATGTTCCCGAGCCAAATGGCCAACATATCTCCCAAGATGAAATTCATTTATCAAGTTTGCGTGTCATCTCGGATAATAATAAAACTGCTGGACATGAGATAAAAGGCTATTGCGTGGAAACTTAAATATTAAAAAAGATCTTTAGAATCTCATTCGTATGTAATACCTAGGTAAAGTATTAGTTACATAGTTTGCTGGGTTACAGTTACACAGAAAAACCTTTTTTTTATTTGATTTTGTTTTTAGTAGCGACGAAGTTAAAAATTCATGAAAGAAACACGGTAGCCACAAATTGAATCCTACGCGTGAGTTCAAACATGGTTATCTTTTACAGTTCCACACTTTTTTAGAAATTCAAAAAACAAACAAAAAAATTATTAGTTCCTCTACCAGTCAACAGATGGCCCTGACCCAAGAAAAAATAATTTAGTTACACTAACGGCCAAAAGATGGCGCTGGACTAAAAAAAAAAAAATAGTTCCACAATCGGCCAAGAGATGGTGCTGACCTAATACTGCAATAATAATTTTATTATTCTACAGTAGGCTCTGCAGTGTATTTATTATGATGGTACGGAAACCCTCGGTGCGCGAGTCCGACTCGCTCTTGCTTGACCGGTTTTTTGTTAAAGTTATTTAATTGTAGCTTTAAAATCTATGGAAAAGATTTCTTATTATTGTATGTAACATTAGAGAATTGCTCGTTCTTCTCGTTCTGCTATGCTTTGATAACATTTCATCATTATTTTTCGTTGCCATGCTCGGTGTTTCCGATATGTCAAAGGGTAAACACAAAATTTGGCCAAATTAATTTGGTGGTGAGTACTTGGAAAATGTAAACTGTATTCCCGATAATTGCGTTGCCAATATTTTCACCTTCCATCAACAACCTCATGATCATTATACTTCACTCTGCGATAATGAAAATATTTATAATACGAGTTTAGTATTATAATATGTATTTTTGAGCTCAGTTCTCATTAAAGACAGTTGATGTATAAATACATAGCATAATGATACCTACCTATAATTTAGATAAAATTCGATAAATATATAAATGCGTAATGAACTTTTAATTTAGATAAAATGCGATTGTTGTCCGAGCGGATAATTTAACGATCTAATTTGTACAATCAACTTATAATTCCTTGGCCAATTGCACCCTTGTCACATTTCATTCAATAAAAGAAACAAATTGATTTACTTTCATTGGTTAGCTGTAGGAACAATCAGTGGGAATAGAAAGAGCATTTGAATAACCTTTTTGGCAAGTTTTTCATAAATTATAGTGATTTAAAGAATTCTATTAAACTAATTTCCGACTGTATGGTATAAAAATGTATAAAAGCTTCACAGCAAGCAAAGATATATTCAAGGAGATTCATTATTTACAAATGCCAATGATCTCGATAGTATGGAATACTGGAAAGAAAAGAAGGGTTTGAGTATTACCGTGACCGTGCATAAAGTAAAAGGATTTTACTTTTTAAGAGGGAGGGTCATGGACAGGCCACGTCTTGTTTTTTCTAAATTTAGATTTCGATATACTAAACTCGTTATATCCCTACTAATATGAGTTTATTTGTTTGTTTGTTATGTATACGCTTTCTCGTCGTACTCCACTAATTATCATCAAATTTTAAATACCAGAAGAACCTACGCGGACCAAATAGAGGCTTTAATAAAAAAAAAGCTGGTGTACGCAGTGACAAAAACCGCAGGGCATGTATGATAAGATTGATGGATGTTAATGAAGCAAAAGAAGTGTGCAAGGATCGTAGCAAGTGGCGATCCATAGTCTCTGCCTACCCCCATGGGAAACAGGCGTGAGTGTATATATGTATGTTAAATACGCAACATCTGGGGTACAAAAAGGACATACCTAGCTGCTACTTTTCATCCAGAAAAATACTGATCCCGAGATCCCGAGGGATAGAAAAATAACCCATGCAAAACGATAATTTTAAACATAATATTAAGTGTGGTATTATTAGATGGTGTGAACGCAAAGCTAATTAAGTGTGAAAATTGATTAACGCTCATACGCTGAATACGTTTTCATATGTGGGTTAATTTAATATGATAGTTATTTATTTGTTTAATTTTTGGGAGACCAATGGCTCAAGAAACGAAAGTACATTATGTCATAATAATAGAATACCAATAATTTTAGATAAGTAACTTATAAAAAAAGTATTTTATGAATATATTACCTAATAGTATTTGAACTTATTATTTTAGGAAAACCACGAGTTCGTAGCATGCAATAGACACATTAATTTACATAACCATTATCCTCTCACTTTTACTTAAATATACCAAAAACTTTTGTTTCTAATTCTCGACTTATGAAACCTTTCGAATAATTACATGATTTGATTGGCATTATAATTGACTTTCAACTTCAGCAACAAAATTGAGGCATAGTACAACAGAATAATTGGAATGTACAGTACAATAGATAATGGTACACATAATTATTGAGTTCATAAAATATTAGAACAAGTCGGTATGCCTTTATAGATATTAATTTTCTCGTTACGTAACCAAGAATTTAATGAATCAACCAGTGAGCTAAAACGTTTCGAATAATCATTCACTTTTTTAATAATGCTTCGGAATGGCTCAAAAAAATTTTTTTTTAGATTCTTCTGATAAAAACATACTTACATGTATTTTTTAGGCATCATTCGAATTTTAAAGATGTGTTCAGTCCATGAAACTGTTCTTTTTTCTCAAAGAAACATGGACTCGAAACAAGCCACAAAATTTTGGTCATCCCATAATAAACTGTCAAAACTTTTTTGACTTAATTGGCCCTATGTTTTAAAGAGAATGTTGATTAGTTTTCTGGACACTAAAATTTGGATGATGACTAAAAAATAGCTCTGTAAAGTAACTGAAATATTTTAGGAAAGTCAGTTAATTTAAACGCCGATGTTTAAGGACATAAATAATAAAAAGGACTTTACGTTTGCTTCTACAAGCTATTTGGAAATCGAATTATAGAGGTATTTTTTACTCAAAACTATATTTGAAAATCATAAAACTTCGGCCGTATACGAAACCGTACGTTCGTAACTAGTTCTAAAAGAAAAGTTCTTCTTTCGAAACCGGTTTCGGACAAGGATCAATTTTTCCTCATTCGTAACTAGTTACGAACATACGGTTTCGTATAGGGCCGAAGGTAATAAAACTACTTTCGTAATGATATTTTTTCAAAGTTATACAACCTGAAAACGACAATATGACAATAAATCAAAATGTCGTAAAACTAACGCTCCCAGTCTGCATAAAAAAATAAATTATAAATATGCAACAGTTTAGTCACAGGAAATATTTTTCAGTTATTGTGTTCAGTACAATCAATTTTTTATTTTTTATTTCGCTCTTTGGTATAATTTGATAGTTTCAAAATACTCCTATGAACTAGTGTCACCAATGCTTTCATTTATTATCGTATTAAGCGTCTCTAAGTACTATGAAAACACTGGAAAAACATTTTTGATTATTTTTTTCAGTGCTTCATTCGGATACCATGATAATTAATTGTACTTAATAACATTTCAACTAGGGCATCCAATCCCGCATGTTATTTGTGATCGCGGTATTTGCGGGACCGATGATTTACGATCCCGCGGGATCTCGGAATTTGCGGGATCCTGCAGGTGTAAGATGAGCTGCTTATTTAGTGTTGTGTACAGATTTGTTTTCAGTTAAAACTTTGCCGATAAACTAAAAGAAAGTCCAAATTATACTGAAAAACTAATTCAAGCTCAATTACACCAAAATCAAGCAAACAGAATGAACATATCAAAAGCGCGGCGCATGCGCGGAACAAGCGCGCGGTCGTTCGCCAATCAGTCATTCAGTACACACGTGCCAGGCAGCGCTTGCAAGGGGTTTCTATGCTACTTTCTAGTCCCGCAAATCCCGCGGATCCCGTACTGGTAATCCCGCTCCTTGCGGGACTGGAAAATGATGCGGGATCTCGGTATTTCGAGATCTTGGTATACCGAGATTGGATGCCCTAATTTCAACCGACCTTTGGTAGCAAGAACAAAATGTAATTTCAATTTGAGAATCAGCTATGATGATTTGATTGTTAACCATTTGAATTACAATATAGGTAAGTATCATCGTAATTCTTCAACATTAATTAAAGATGCTTAATTATTGACAATTTCTTATTTGTTCTTAGCTAAATTTAGCGTTTGTGTACCAAACCCGTTACATTCTGCAAACACATTATCTCCAGTTTGTACTGTCTCGAGGGTCCAAGTGTTCTCACAAATGGACCCCCGGTCAATATTGATCGTCTTCGCGACCAAGATTCAATCAGGTTCTGATAAACATACTTGATGAGCCATCGGAAAAGGGTAATGGTGCTAAAAGTGCAAATTGACACAACACTCCAACATTGTTAGATGGAATCTTGTAGAAAAAGTTTGAGAAACGGGCGTTAGTTGTGTCATTTCAACCTTTGCGATTTGCAACGACAGAAATTTGATGCTATTGGTTACCTAATCATAATTATCATCTAATTTAATCGACATACAATACTTTAGGCTTCTGAAAAACTCTATTATTGTCATCATCTGGTTTTTAACGTATACCGGGTGAAACAAGACCCTCAACGAAGCCGAGGTCTGCGTATTCTGCCCATCATCAAAAATTTTTGACTTTGACCTACAATAACTTCGTAGCTATTGGTTTCCCAGGTATAGTCTAAAAGACAAAAATGATCCTGATGATGGGCGGAATGCGTGGACTTCGGCTTCGTTGAGTGTTTTGTTACACCCGTTATAGTTCAAATTATTTCTTAAATCTGTAGCTTTTAAAAATTTCCAAAACTATGCTTTGTCAGCAATTTTTATTAGCTACACCTAAGTTGTATAATGAAATTAATTGATTTTTTTTACGATGCATTTAATGAAATACTTTGGAAAAATATAATTATCACGATCAACATTTTAGAATAAAGAATAAAGAAGCATCAATTTATCGCAGATTTTTGCTACCTATTTAATTACTTATATTACTTTGGCACACTCACTGTCTATATGGTTATTTCTGGAATATCAACAAGAATGTTGTTATGTTATGAGTGGCGTGGCGCGACTCACTTCATTACCAATGTTTGCATTCGAAACATTGGGAGAGATGTGTTTTGTTATAATTATAGTGAGTTATTATTTCAGTATTATAGAATTAAACGTAAATATTATGCTGGGAAAAGTGTAATAGTTTTTTCAACCAGGGTAAGGAAGATCGACTTCATTTCGCGGTTAACTTAGGTCAGCTTTAAAATTCATCATTCATAAATTCAATCTGTTACTGTAATTATTATCAATCTATGCATAATAAAACTTCATTTTACTCACCAAACCGGTTCCAACGGAAGATCAGCACTTGGTCAGGGGCCAAGTATTATGCTGAGTTGGGACCGATTTGGGACAAATCGTAACCATCAATGTATTTTAAAATAGTTGTTTTGTCTCAAATAAAGATTTTTCTATTCTATTCATTCTATTCTACTCTCCACTTAATATTTATTTATGCAACTGTACTATAATGAGGGGTATTAAAACACGAATGTGTGATAATAGTATCACATATGTGTTTTTTATACCTAATTATGTACAGTTGCATACAAGACTTTATCTACACCCATGATATGTATCCTCTATAATGGGTTTTGACTTTAACGACTTGATGACTTTGACTTTCCTCCTCCTCCTTGTCATTATATCATCCGAACGAGTGTTATAATGTTGTACTGAATATCATAATATAACTCGTCAGGCGTGGGCGCGGGGAGGAGCGCGACATCCTCTCGCTCGGATATTAATATAATGTTGGCAGTAAGTTAACCGTTTCAGAACCCTATTGGGTTTTAAAGCATATGCGTGTAGATAAAATACCTTAAATGTCATCACAGCTTCGTTACAGTGCTGTACTTATTACCTGAAACAAATAAAAAAACATCAATTATAATAAGACACAAAATACTTTATTTTATTTTTATTTTTTATTTCATGGAAAACAAACAGCTATTTTTCATAAACATTAAGACAGTGTTTCTTAAATAACAAAAAGCCGTAAACAGTTTTCACAATTAGAAGAACTTATTTGTATTACAATCACATTTATACTTTTTATTAACGAACAGTATTGTAACGGTACTTAAATACATATAAAATGTTATGATAAGCCATGATTGCAAAGAGTGAGAATAAGATATAAATCAATAAAGCCACATCAACCACAAAAGATACAATATTATTGTTTGAATAAATTTTCATTCATCACAAGACGTCGTCGTAGAAAAAACAGGCCTGATCCAAGGATAATAAAAAAATCCTCAAGATTTAAGAGTACAAAACACTTTAATTAATTATACGAGTATCACCCAAAAGAAGATAAAAAAACAGAGAAAATCTCATGGGGAGTATTTTTGCAATATAAAATTACTCTGTTTGGATTTCATTACTAATAAGCTATAAGCGCGTATAAACTATATACGCGCTTAAAAATATTTGATACATTAATTTTGTATGGGACATTTGTATAGCGCCATCTACCATCGAAAAGCGAAATGAAATTTTCCATAGATAATAAAATTACTCATCGGGTACTTTTGCGCAAGTTTTTTTTTCTGGATAGATGTTTGTGCTAAGGGTACAGTTGCGAAACTCAAACTCGAAAGTTGAGGCCTACATAAGAGTGGCCACATACAGACAGACATTTAAAAAATAAAAATAGTTACTATGTGCTTCACTAGATGGTGTTGTTACTCTTCGAAGCTTAGTAAAAAAATCACATTGTCACCTATTTTTATCAACGCCATCTATCGAGCCTACAGTTTTTTGTCATTGTGAAAAGCCCTCATTCCGAAACGGAATCATTCCGAACGCACCTAATCCATACAGAGATATGGACTTACCACACACATGCGGGATTTTTCCGTACGGAATTTTCATACATTATCAATATTCCGTTCGAATTTCAAATCGCGATTTCGTCTGTACGATCGATGACGTTGGTTTATTGTTGTTATTGTGATTGTTTTGTCCAAAATTATAGGGAAATCGAGCGACGACGTATCGACGCATCGTGTTAGAAAGAGAGGTAAGTAGCTATAGTAAAATAATTTGGTTCGTTTATCGACTTCTCATGAATGATCCTTATTATAATATTGCGATTCCACCAATTACAGTCAGCAGCATTATCAAGCTATACAAAACTGTCAAAAATCTACATTGAATTTTGAACCTTAAACTGATCTACTTAAAGTTTAAAAATGACGAATTGAAGAAATTTGACAGGTTGTAGAAGCCTAGCTTGCCGTCTACCGTACAATAAAATAAACTATCGCCGATACCTTGGGATTAGTTGATAGCTAGAACGCAACGTTATGGTTTTTTTACGGAAAACATATTCCTTCTCATCAGGCGATTCCGATGGGAAATCATTGTAAGGGGTTATTTCATATGTATGTAGTTTAGCGAAGTTGTCCAAGAATGAGGCCTCTGGAAATTCCATAAAGTTAGGTACTTATATTAACTTTATGGCAAATTCACGTCAAAAGTTGATTTTTAAAACATTTGCGGTTCAGCCTTTTGAGATGTTGTAATTTATCAGCTCATATAGTAATGATAATATTTCATTGGTAATAATGATGGTGTTGCTGGCTTTTAATAATGCAAAAAAACAGAGTTAAAAAAATTTTGTAGATTGTAACACACCACGTGGGCCCAATGAATTGATGGGTTGTGTGACTTTACCATTCTTGGGGATATCCCTCAATAATGGTAAAGTCCCACCAAAATGGTAAAGTCAATGTTCATGGCTACACCGTATGCGTTTGTTGCCTAATTTAAAACAGAAGACAGAAAGAGAAAACATAAGAGTTATACTTAATATGACTAACCAAAAAACAAGAAATTCCAGAAAACATTTTACAGGGTGTTTTTTTTTTAAATTGCACAAATGTGGTGTCGCTTACCGCCAAACTGAACAACTTTGTTTATGGGACCAACTTAATCAGAGCAAAAAAATTGTCAGCTGTGGCCCTACCATGAGTTGATGCAAAGTGTTTACGTTACCGTAAACTATCGTTTTGTCTCTTTCACTCGCACTGGCCGTGAGCAGTATATCCGATAGTTTACGGTAACGTAAACAGTTTGCATAAACTCATGGTAGGGCCACTGTTCCATTGAAAACGTCAATTTATGTATGACGATGTATTTAATAGCACTTTAAATTTGATGAAACCAGCTCTAAAATTGTATATCATCACTTTAAAATAATGATAGATCTATAATTTAATACTATCACTACAAAAATAATGGTTTGCACTTTAACAATTTTGTCAGCACTTTAAAATAATAATAGATCTATAATTTAATATTATCACTACAAAAATAATGGTTTGCACTATAACTGTGTCCCAATTCGGAAACCATTTAGTTTCTGTCCAACCATGTCAGACTGACCACTGTTAAAATGAGAAGGCAAGATGATAACAACTTGTAGTGTAGGCGAATTAGGTATTTTTTTAATAAAGATTGGAATAAATTCTCCGAAAATGCAAAAACGTTTCTGATGGTTTTGTATAAGTGAAAAATTGTGTAAAAAAATAATTGCATTTACCACCCAGTTATAAAATTAATTTGTATGGTGCAAAGTATTAATTTTAAAGCTAAGCAATTAAATTGTATAGTGCAAAGTATTAATTTTAAAGCTTAGCATATTTATAGTGGCAACCATTATTTTAATAGTTCATTCAATAAATTTTGAAGCTAAACATTTGAATGTGTGTTACATTATTTTTAAAGTGCATTTATATATTCCCCAATTTATATCTACTGGACTAAAATGCATATAACAGTGGAACCTGACAATTTTTTTTGCTCTGATTAAGTTGGTCCCATAGACAAAGTTATTCAGTTTGACGGTCAAAGCCACACCACAAAATTTCTGCACTGTTCAGTATGTATAGCAACTTGAAGTCATTTCTGACGTAGGTAGAAAATCATCTAAGACAGAAAGCTTTACTGGGTGATTTATACATTCCGCAATTTAGACATTATTGCGTACGATTCCGTTACGTAGGCCTACTTACTTGATGTATGACTTCTACTAAGCAGTAATCAAGTCCTTGAAAGAGCCGAGGCTACCTTTTTCTGACCTATCCTCACCGCCTTTGAAGATCGGCAGATTATATTGAAAATGGTACAGTAGTTGTAACGAATTCATTATTTTCTCTTTTTATTAAATTTGCTTGTTATTTGTTGATGGCTGAATAAGCTGAATCTAATTTATCATGACCACCTTAAAATGCAACCTTGTTCTAATGCGAATAAACGAATTTCTATTTCTATTTCAAATAAATCTAAGTTCCGCAAGATTCTTTTTTCATAATTATTTTAATATTATTTAAAAAATAATTTACATTATCTGTAACATTCTTTAAAATTTTCATATTTCCGCTCAAATTAAACACTAGTGAAGTAAATACTAATGTAACTTTGCTTTTTAACCAGTTGAAATACAAAGCTCACAAAAGATAATGAAAATTCATTGAAGATAACAAGTTACATTGAAGTTAAGTTTACCTTTTGTCGGTGGCAATTTTTTTTATTTTTTTTTATTCATATAAAAAAATGCGTTCCGATCCGCGCCCCGACATAAAGTGCGCGAACATTTATTCTCACGATCTGTCAAACTTCAAATTCACAAAGATAAAATATAGTAAACGCTTCACATTCTTCACGATCTCAAAACTATCAATTATAATTTACAAAAAGCAAAATAAAATATGCAACTGAAAGATTTGAAGTAGGTCCGAGTTATTTATTATAGATCTTAGATGCAATGGGAATATGAGAAATAAAATAACAATCTCAATTCGAAGGTGGAATTTGAAGCTGTCTGACATTGCCTGTTCGAATTTTGAACCTGACAATGCCAAAAGGTCGCTTAGTGACGTCACTGGATTGCAGCCAATAAAGAGTTCACGCAAAGCAGATTGCGGGCAGACGCAGAAGGAGTCGAGTCATTGACCCGTCGCGAGTCAGATGTCAGCGCTGCACCCTTTCGACACTGCGGCACCGGGTAGGGATGTGCCATAACATCTATTTCAGGCAGTGTTTTTATAGTGATAATAGTAACAAATACTACCAAGCATGTATTATTTTTTTGGTGCTTATTTAGTCCCGTGAGTCCCGTTTTTGATTTTTCAAAAAAAAATCAAAAAACTGGCTCTACTAAAAAAAACTATATTATTATCGAATCTGCTCACAAAATTTCACGAGAATCGGTTGAGAAATGTGACCTGAAAACAAATGGACAGACTTACGAAAGCATTTTTGCCCAAGCTGAAGCAGAGACGCTTCGCGCTCGCTTGTTCAAAAATTTAGTAAATTTGCGCATGTTTGGTTGCTCGTAGAACTGGAACGCAAACTGTACTAATGAGAAAAAGCAGTGTAATTGTAAAAATAAATCTGAAAAGCTGTTTCAATATATAACATGATTTACAGACAAGAAAAAATACACAATGTATCGATTACCAATGGAAGAAAGCGTATATAAACACAATTAATGTAATTAAATTTCTCCGTAATGATCGAGTCTACTCCTATAAGTCGTATGCAAATTGTTTTAGTAAACAACTTCCATAACATATCATGATCAATTACATAAATACTTAGTGTCATTGGACTGAGCACGTGATACGTGATGTTAACCATTTATAAGTTACACCTCTTAAACGAACACGTTTTTATGTCACTTATCATTGTGAGAGATGAGAGATTCAATGTAACAAATTAGCGGGTGACAATACCTTTTGTTTTCTGGATTTTGCTATCGTAGTATGTTTCAAAATGTTTTAAGATTCAGTGTTAAGGTTTTATACATCTGTAGTTACAGTACAACTGTTAAATGTACTAATGTCTACAAAAAGTTTACAAAACATCGATATCGATGAAATAAACAAATGCATTTCACCAAACAGCCTTGTTTCATCTCCCGCTATAAATGACCAGATAGTAGCTGAATGGATGCTTTGTAGTAGATATTGCCCACTTTATGGATTACACAGATGCAATAAAACCACTTAGAAATCACCAAGTATATTACACATTCCTCGCTGCATATAAAGTGGGCATTTACACACCAGCAATCTCAGTTAACCATAAAAGTCATCTTAGAAGATCTATTATTTCATTATGATCGGTTTTTTCAAGTAAAAGGCTTTGAAATGGCTGTAGCAGGCTTTAACTTTATTACAGTTTTATAATCAGTTTCACTGTTATTAATATTTTCGAGCTTTTGATTAGCTTTTTCAACTAACAAGAAATAAAGGGATCTATGAAAAACGAAACTTCATAATATTATGTTCATCGAACGTCCTACTTAATTTCTGAAATAATACTCTCGCGAATTAAAACAGGTCGTATTTCTCAACCGATTCTCGTGAAATTTTGTGAGTATGTTCAATAATTATATATTGTCATCTTAGTTTTTCGAAATTTTACGAACAAAAAATTTCAAAAATATTAAGAAAATATCACAATTATGAGGTCTACAGATCACAGAGCCACTAGTTATAATTGACCGAGCGAGGGAAGAGCCTCCGTTTCTTTTTTTTTTTTTCAGAAATAGTCTTAAGGTAATTTTTGTATCCCTCGGGAACAGTATACATTTTCCGGATGAAAGGTAGCCTACGTCTTTTTCTGTACCTCTGACAATGTGTATGCAAATTTCATGACGATCGGTTGAGTATTTAGGACGTAAAGGCGTAACAAACAAACAAACTTACCTTCGCATTTAAAGCATTTTATATTCATACAATTTCGTTATTTTGGAATTTGAAAAATATAATGCTTTTTAACTGAAAATTTTCATCAGAAAGTTGATCAGACTTCTTCTATATTTATGTTTTTATTACATTTTGGGCGAAAATTTCACAAGCGAAAATCATAGCTATCGGGAAACTTTCTTCATTTACTTCCAACTTTTAAATTATATTAAGAACTATGTTTCAACATAATCAAATTCGATTTACGATGAAAGTTTTCATAATCCAACCTAAGAAGCCTTAAACTTTTGATATAAATTATTCATTTGAGGCTGTTTTGCGGCTTCTCTTTTGAGGTTATAACATACATTTAAAAACATTCGAGATTGAAAAAGTTCCGTATTTAATCTTTCAATGTTAAATAAGGCAAGGTAATGCTTTTAACTAGCTTTACCACTTTGTAATTCCACTTCCCATGGATTCTTCGGTAGTATAAAATTGACATGTCACTAAGGGATAGGCATGGGATTGGGAGTATCTAGAATATTTTCCCGGGAGGGCCTGGCCAGTACCGGGGCAAAGCTAGGGGTACTAGAGCCGCGTTTGAGTTTTGAAGGGCAATAGAAAAATATATCATGCTTTCTCCTGAGGTGGGCACCAGACTGTTCTGGGGTGGACATAGCCCACCCGGACCCTTCTCCTTCCTACGCCAATGGGGATAGATAGAGCATCTTTATAAAGTACCTATCTTAAGGTGAAGAAAAATTGAAATTGCATCATTACTTCCGAAGCATCCCTCCTACCCTACGTCCAAACTTCCTATAGATTAGTATTATAGATAAGAGAATATTCCTAAACATAATTTAATCTTCATAACAACAATAATGAAGTCACATCTTTAGACCACCATTAATATTCGTTGCGCATGACTCTACCATATATTTATGTCCTGTTCCTTGCTCCAAACAAACGTACAATGATAAATGGTGATCAGGATACATGCCAATGTAATCCCATAGAGGAATAATATCGTATCTTACGAATCAATCAATGCGGAGACATCCATTTAAGGGCGTCGTATGTGCAAACGGAAGTTGACCTATTTTGTCATCTTCTGTTTTCTTTGTTTTGTTGACTTAGTTTTCTTTATGGTTTGTGTAACTCTTGATCAAATCAATTTTTGGACCTTTGGACAGTTCAAGAAAGGAAGCAGAATATTAACCATTGTAAAGTTTGAAAATTTTAAATTACTTTGTTTAAAAAGGTGACTTGAATAACTTTAAATGATTTTAAAAGAAAATATTGCAGTCATATAATAAAACAAAAGCTTAATTAAAAAATAAATATTCTTGCAAGATTACCAGCATGCAAGGTACAAAAATTCACACACATAATGTTAATAAAAAGATGATATACATCCGGTTCCTCCTAACCTTGTAAATTCTCTGGGGCTCTAATCCTTTTAACGTTTGGAGTTCAGATAACTGAATTAAAGAATTCATTTTTGAAGGGATTAAAGAAAATTGTGATTAAAAAGAAATCCATGTTCCTTTTTCCATTGTACAACGTGTTACAAAAACTCCCTTAAGCCGAATATGGAGTGTGGAAGGTAGTGTATTTGACCACCAGATTTTGATACAAAAATCAGAGCCGCGTCACAAGGACCTTCGTTAACTTCATAATATTCAAGTTAACTGAAATATGTAATTAACTCTTAATAGACGAAGCTGTCTTTATCCGTATATATATATATATATAAATAATGACCTTTAATAAAGATCGAGACCTCAAAACCACATTGACTAGCAAATATTTCTATCAGAAGATTCGGAAACCATATTGGTTCCCGTGCAAACGTCATTTCATATCAAGGACGCTTTTTATAAAGCAAGAGGCGTACTGCGGATTAGTAGGATAAGCCTTTTCAAGCCTTACAAACATCTAGAAAGAAACAAAATGAACAGAAAGATTATTCAAGTAAGCTAGCACTTATAAATTAAACTTGTAGAAAGTTGATATGAATTTTCGACCCAAATATGCAACATTTTCGATCACGATTTTGTTTACGTTTTGAATTCCACTGCTCGTGAGAATTTTCAAAATAATACGTCTGTCAATAAAAATCACTTGGTAGGAACAAGCGGAAGTAAATTTCCAAGCATCTCTCTCAATAAGATAGGTGGGAAAAATCAATTTTTACACACTAAGGGGGATACGTTGGTAGGGACTAGTGCTCCGGGGGATAATAAGTATCTATTATGCATTTCAGCATGATACGCCCGGTTGTTCAGTCAGGTACATTATTTTTATGTATAGATCACATACGTTTTGATGCTTGATGCCAAAGAAAGTAGCTGCCTTTGTGGAAAGTAACAATGATGGCATCACAAACACGCAGACCCAATAGAAAAGTTTTAAACAAAAACTGTTAACTTCGATGAAGAAAAAATATTTTTTTTGGCAACGAAACGCTTTTTCACTCGCGAAATAAATAACAAACATGTCAGGTTACGTCACAAGATGGTATCATGGGAATATGGTAGGATAAGGAAAAATATTATATCTGCCGTCGATGAGAAAACAACTTTTTATAAAATATTTGATGCATCTAGTACTTAAATGGATCTAATGAAGTTTTATAGCTAAGCTGAGCAAATAATCAGCAGGCAATCTCAACAGTTGGACGACGGCGACGAACATTGTCCGCTAATCGCGATTGTTTTTCAACGATAAAACCAAAGCTAAATCGTTAGCGTTTCAGTTTCGTTTACAGTAGTACCCTTAGCACAAACAGCTATCGAGAAAAAAAACGCGCGTAAAATTGCTAGGTAGAGAATTATCTATGGAAATTTTAATTTGAAAATTTGTACAACGCCATCTACCGCCACTATTCGGCGGTAGATGGCGTTGTACAAATTTTCAATACAAAATTGCACTATCGAATGGTTTTACGCGCGTAAGATTTCTCGATAGCTGTTAGTGCTAAGGGTACAGAAAAATACTCGCTTTGATTTTGTTAAAATTGTTAAATACTCTGCCTAAGGAGTCTAAGATTACAATCTGGGACAATTTAAGTGAAAATTATGAAGCTAAACCAAAGATTTTTAGGTAAATATAACCTAAATTACAACGTAACGTTTTTGTTTTTTTACTTTAGAATCACCGCGATTGGGCTCCCTGCAGTGAGTGTCAAACGGCTGATAAGTTGATTTTCCATAAGAGTATTTTATTTTTTCACTGCACCGATGATGGAAGATTGTTTAGTGCACACACAAAATAATTACTAATTCACTTTTAAGATTATAGATTAGACTTACCATTACGTTGATTTCTACGCATAAAACTTAGTTTGAGAATTATTTAGACTAAATAATTTACCAAAAAGATGAAGTCAACAAAATTTAGATTACTTATCGAAATCTGAAATGGAAAATGTCACTTAAGCGATTGATAACATATGAATGGTTACTTATTTAACGTGATACGTCTCCGAATCCTCTAGAGAAATATCTCATCACGATTCATTCAAGTATACCAAATTCTTTTACTTTCAAATCAACCTGTTTTATCCTGTTAATGAACACTTCAGTAGGTCTGAACATGTATAAATAAATAAATAAAATTGGACACCATCACATCAAATCACATGGAACAATTGCTCAGTACCCCTAGCATGAACATCTATTGTGAAAAAAACGCGCGTAAAAAAACTCGATAGAGTAATTTTGTATGGAAAATCTGTACAGCGCCGTCTACCGCTGACAAGCAAAGTGAAATTTTCCATAGATAATTATTCTATCGAGTACTTTTACGCGCGTTATTTTTTTCGATATCTGTTCGTGCTAAAGATATATACTGTTCGTGCTACGGGTTATAATATTTCAAAGAAAGTAGGTAGCGAAAGTACTTGGGCTACGGATATCAGTAACAAAGATGGTACCACAAATGCCATTCATTACAATTAACAGTTTCCATGAACGAACAATTGGAGCTCGGTGGCGCAGTGGTTTAGCGCCTGGCCCAGCGATTGCGGAAGTTAAGCAACGTTCGCAAGGGTCGGTCATGGGATGGGTGACCAAAAATATATAATTTCTAGCTTCTCCGTGCTTCAGAAGACACGTTAAGCCGTTGGTCCCGGCTGCATTTGCAGTCGTTAACCAATCCGCATTGGGCCCGCGTGGTGGGTTATGGCCCATCCTCCTTACCACGCATAAGGAAGGCCTGTGCCCAAGCATCAAAAATGGCTGACAATAAACGAACAATCATACAAGATTACTTGAACTCTCTTTTAGAACTAATATAGTACATTATGAGACAAGTTAGCTAGGTTGCTCATTGCACACAAGGCTGTGGGTTGCAGCCCGAGCCGCAGGCGAGGGCGTAACTCAGCCGAGTGTGCAATAAGCAAGAGCTCACGAGTTTCATACGACGTTTTTCAACACATTTGCGAGGAAAAACAAAGTAATTTATGTCACAGCAACAAATATGGCAAAAACAAAATATGATTATTATGGGAAAAGGCGCGCATGTTTTTTTTTGTTTTTTTTTACACGCCCAACGCAAGAATATTTTGCGAACAAAGGGGTGAGGAGCATACAGCCTACTACTAATACTTCAAAATTATAATTTTAAGTGACAAAATTCAAATATTTTAATATTTTATAACAAAATATTGTGAATTGTGAATAATTTGATAATAATTATATATTTATTTGACTTAATTAAGGACTTACATCCTTATTTATTCCAAAAATGTACATGAATTTTCAGCTGCATAAAACCTCTTTGTTGTCAAAAAAAATATAACGATATTACCCGGCAAAATTGGGAATGCTCTGTTTACTCGCATAGAACTTTCAGTAAGGTGCTAATTTAACTTTGTAGGGTTAATTCTATTACGAACTAGTGTTTTATATATTATTGCACGCGTTAGTTATAGCTCGGTTTATGGCCCTAAAAGCGATGTATTAAGGCTCACTTTACGAGCAAGTGTGTTGAAAAATAATTTATGTACTTTTTTATGAGCTTTGATATATTCGAACTGCTTACTCCATCTTACCCTAATCCTAACAACTGATCCAATTTAAGACTAAATCAATAACAAAATAATAAAAATATCTACAATAGCAGGACAGCAAAAAAGGTAACCCTCAAAGTTCGTATAGCGAAAGTTCATTTATTTTTCGTTTCTGACGCCAAACTCGGAGTTCCATCATTAATTTTAAAAGCCAAAAGGCTTGGAGATCGTGTTGTCAGCACCCACGCGAAGTTATCGACGGCTCCAGCCACGTGACTAAGTTCATTGGTTCCAATTAATAAACTTCGACAAAGCCTTATATGAAAAAGTTAAAAGTTAAAGACATAATTATAATGACAGCTATTTAAAAAAAATAACGCGAGTAAAAACATACGATAGAGTAATTTTGTATGGGAAATTTGTACAGCGTCGTCTACCGCCGAAAAGCGATATGAAATTCTCCATAAATAATTACTTTATTGAGTACATTCACGCGCGTTTTCTTCTCGATAGATGTTCGTGCTAGGACGGGTACCGAACTGTCAGACGAGAATCGAACCAACTGAGCTACTGCGTCACTATCGTAGGTAAGTTAACATTATGTTATTTTGTTACATTGAAAACGGTTGCTATGGTATTCCATAGTACCGTTTTGACGTTTACTCGATTCGAACACAATCTCGATTGCTTCGGTAGTAGCCCCCTGATTATTCTTTTTTTTTTGCCTTATTTATGATTGAAATATAGGACTCCTATACCTCTGTCAGGTCAGCTAGTTTAAAATAAAGTTAAAACAATTAACTACAAGGTTAACTATTAATTCATCGAAAAAGTAAAGAAAAAATAATCATAAATTGTAAAGAGAACATATTAAATATCTATTACTGATATAATAATGTAATTTAAATTATGTACATATTGCGGTACATATTATGTCTTGTAATTGTACACGGCCGGAGAGAGACGAAAACGAAATTAAATTCGAGGTAACTCGTAGCGGAAATAATAAGTGTGTGGTAACCGAACAAACCGTTAAAAAATACAAGATAAATTAAACTTTGCGTACAAGACTTAAGAACATTAGTGTTTAATTAGAAATTAAACGATCTTGGGTGTCAAGTCAAATTAATGGAGCTTTTCACTTCGAATGGCCGATTACGGCAAAACAGACGTAACATGTTGACATTGAGATCATCTTTATTCTCTACTCAATAAAAGCGGTTTTCGCAGTTCAACTGTTTACAATGATGTGCTGTCGTGTGTACGTTAAAGGGCGTAAGTACGTTAAAGGTTTAATACTACTGCAGAAAGGTCGAACAGTATATTAAGATAAGTTAAAGCTAAGCTTTTAAGCTATATTATTTCCAATATGAGTAAATCAAAATCTAATTGAATTGATTGACCTCAAGAACAACATCATCACAATGTCATAAAATTTTATTAATATGGATCTCTTTAAATTTATTTTTATTTTGTAATATATTTATACAGATGTTACTTAATAAAACACAAAGAAAAAAGACTAATGGCGTCATAGAGATGGTAATGTACGATATAATATGATCCTTTTTATATTATTTGTACTTAAGTATAATCAAATTACCTTACATACATCTTCTACGTGAAATTGAGAAATTCCTCGTCATATTGAGTAATTTGTTTACCCTCCATAACCTAGTCAACGACAGATTTACGGAAGATGTAACATAATTCCATTAAGATGCTTGCTTCATATCCATTTCAAAGGTACCGAAAATAATGCGGCTTATCAGGTTTTTGCAATCTTTTGAATATCCTTTGAATGTGGTGTATCGAGGTGAACGTATTTCTATGAGCTCGTGTATTTTAAAAAGAGATTCAATTAGAGTTTATCCTAATAGAAAATGTTTGTCAAACTTTTCGAGAAACGCGTTTTCGTGAGTTAACAAATTAATATTAAATTATTAATTTCGTTGACGCTTTCGCGATTCGTTTGAAGACGCCAAAGTAATGAGGCCAAAATTAACTTTGTTGTTGACGAAATTGGAAAATGGTGTAACGTACTTAAACGCTGTAGACGACGTATACAATTAGAAACTTTTAGGAGAAAAAGATTGTTGTTTACGAGAAATAAATATAATGTCGCTTTTAACTTAATAGGTAAACAGAAAATATACATTATATTTAAGGAAAATCATTTAGTATAGCTAAAATCTAAAACCTATAACCTAGTACTCACATCAGTCAGTACTTACCTAGTTTACATGAAACACGTTTTAAATAAGCACTCGCCTTTTATTCCATTTCTTCCTTCCAGGTCAAGCAAGATATATTTATCGACGGCTTTCGGCGGTTTGTCCATACAAAAATCACATAATATGGAAAACTGTTCGCCACGGTTATGCGAAAGGAACTACAAAAAAAACAAAAAACAAAAACAACGAATAGTGAATAATAATGGCTCTAGTAGTCAAACATATATTCAATTGCCTCAGCCCTTTTTGGCCAAGCCAACTCATCGGCGTCATTTGCCCTAATGAAATGTTGCACACTAATTAAATTCGGCCAGAAGCAAAATTGACCCGTGCCAGACCGCCATATTAACAACTGTAACATCACCCAATATCGCTTTTATGGTTATTAAAATAGAGCTGTAAATCGATTGCGTTGATATTGTAGTAAATGTATTTCATATTATGGTGTTCTTAACAATGGTTTTAAGTAAGAGTGCATTAGGTCGGCACGTCCGCTCTGCCAGACATAATCATGGAGACGATTTTTTTATGGTTTGTATAAATTGATATCGTCTCTTATATGTATACCATATATCTTGAAGTCCAAGAAAAACCATCGATACCATTAGTCTTCGAATTGACAATGAATGTCTTTATTTATCCTAATATTTGGGCTCCAATCAAACCGACAAAGATAGATTTAGGCAGAAGTAATTGAATGTCTCCAGATAGCTACAAAAAAGCTATTATCTTTTTCTTTAGTTCCGAAAATAAATGAAGAGACATATAATATTTTGTCTTTGAATTACACACATACTTACCTACAATAATACTCAAAGTATGGAATGAAAAAGCAAATTCATCGTTTATTTTGCCACCTGCTGATTTTAATTTGGTGTTATCAAAAGTTGAAACATTATTAAAAGTAAGAGCATTAAAAGTAGCTTTGGCATTTAAATTTTCTTAGCTCTATCTCTTTTCGCAGTAGAGAAACATCGTACACTAAAGCGAGAAAACCGCTCGAAAGTTTTCTCTCTATTCGGTATTCTTGACTAGATCAACATCATGATCAGCTATTTTTAATGTCTCCACCCCATTGCTAGGGGATCCGTAACCTTCGACGTCGTTCTTAACCTTTATGTACCAGTAGCACGAACACCTATCGAGAAAAATAACGCGGGTGAAAAATTCGATTGAGTAATTTTGTATGGGAAATTTGTACAGCGCCATCTACCGCCGAAAAGTAAAATGTAATTTTCCATGGATAATAATTACTCTACCGAGTACATTTGCGCGTATTTTTTTTTCGATAGTGCTAGTGTTAGTGATGATAAGTAGTGCCCTAACCCACCACATGGGTCCATGCGGGTTGAAGAGTCAAAAATAATGAATTTATTTATCATAGAAGACAGAAAAGGTAGAATGATCGGCCACTTTATAAGACACGACAAATTTATTACAAACATTATAGAAGGAAAAATAGAGGGTAAAATATACTTGGATTGGCGGTGCACAATTAAAACAGGTCAGTCTCGAACAACGGTTTATTGAAGAAGGGATTAAGTACCGTACAAAAGAAATAATGAAAATAATGGCGGCTACCTTCACACTACAATATTTATAATGTCGACGGTAATTAACCAAAAACGGAACTTAACAATGTTGTAATAAGGTTGAAAGTAATTTACTTACTAAACATACATTACACCCTACCACTTATTTTACAAAAATACAAAAATAAAAAAATACAATATTAAAATAATTATTACAATGCCGGACATTCAATAAAGCACCGGATTGCCATATCTTTCCACGGGCTTCCTGACCCTAACCGAATGCTCAGGAGCGCTCACTGGTGGTGCGGCGGGCGGCGGAACTATTATTGTGCCCTCGCCTTCGCTACAGTCAGCTGACTCCGAACTGGGGCACGAATTAATTGAAACTGGTGATCGCTTTCGGATCTGGTCTACGTGCCTCTTAATAAGTTGACCGTTTTCCCGAGCTACACTATAATTACGGGATCCTAAATTTTTTTCAATCTTACCCTTAGCCCATTTATCCTCCCCTGTGCCAAATTCTCTAATCCATACCTCCTCACCTACTTTAAAGCTACGCGTTATCCCTCCAGCATTTCTAATCTGATTTTCCTGCGCTTTTTGTACGTTAGCTACAGTATTGTCACTCTTTCCCGTACAGAGCAGATCTAATCTAGAACGTAAATTTCTATGCTGTAACAACATGGCAGGCGATTGGCCCGTCGAACTATGAACCGTGTTACGATATGTAAACAAATAAGACTGGAGCGCCGCATCTAATTCAATTTTATCATGTAAAGCTTTCTTTAGAGCCCTTTTGCAAAGCTTAACCGCGTTTTCGGCCGCACCATTCGAAGAAGGGTGGTATGCTGGGGTGAGCGTATGATTTATACCATTATTTGTCATAAAATAAGCCAACTCCCTACTAGTGAAAGGTGGGCCGTTATCAGATACAATCTGTTTCGGAAGGCCAAACCGCGCAAATATTTCTCTTAATACTTTAATTACGTCCCCGGCTGACGTGCGAGACATTCTGTAGGCTTCAATCCATTTTGTGGTTGAATCCACTACTACAAAAAAGGTATTACCATTAAAAGGCCCTAAAAAGTCCATGTGTAGCCTACTCCAAGGTTCAGAATGATAAACCCACGGCTGCGGCGGCGCGTGCGGCGGGGCCGGAGCCTCCAATGCACACACGACGCACTCGCGGCAAGTTCGCTCGATATCCGCGTCGATACCGGGCCACCAAACGTAACTACGAGCTATACTTTTCATTTTAACTACACCCATGTGTCCCGTATGTAGTTCTTTTAAAATACAGGCACGTAACTCAGATGGTATAACCATACGATAACCCCACATGATACATCCCGAGTCCAAATATAATTCATTTCGTCTTAAAAAGTACGGTTCTATGTCCGGCGCTGGACACTTATTTGGCCACCCTGAACGTAAAAATATACAAAGTCCCGATAAGGTTTTACACTGTTTACTTTTTTCACTAACTAAATCCCTTGTTATAGGTAAAAAATCTTGAACAAAATTAACGTAAGTTTTTACCTCACTTTCTACACTACCGGTATCAACAGGTAACCTGGATAATGCGTCTGCGCTGTTTTTCAATGTCGGTACATACTCAATATCGAACTGATACCCTGATAAAATGACCGCCCACCTTTGTAACCTACTGGCTGCCATCGTCGGAATACCTGCCTTTTCTCCAAAAATACTAACCAGAGGTTTGTGGTCCGTCTTCAACAAAAACCTTCGACCATACAAATATTGATGAAACTTTGTAACACCAAATATAATAGCCAATGCTTCCCTTTGAATTTGCGAATAGTTAACTTCTGATGAACTAAGTGTGCGCGAGGCATATGCAATCGGTCGCTCGCGGCCGTCGCGCATCTTGTGAGAGATGACCGCACCCACCCCGCTCGCGCTCGCGTCCGTGGTCAACATGATCGGTAACTCCGGGTCATAATGAGCTAGCACCTCACTCGAAACTAGTAATTGCTTCACCTTCATAAAAGCATCGGTACATGGCTCTGTCCAAATAAACTTAGAATCTTTTTGTAGTAACTTATACAAAGGTGATAACAACATACTGATATTTTTCACAAATTTAGCATAGTACATTACTAAGCCTAAAAATGAGCGTAACTGAGAAATATTTGTCGGAACTGGTGCTTTTTCAATCGCACTTAATTTTTGTGGACAAGTATGTACCCCTTCCTTACTAATTACGTGCCCTAAATAAGTTACTGACTCTGAGAAAAAAGTACATTTCTCTTTTTTTACTTTTAATCCGAAACGTTGCAATCGCTCTAAAACTTTGCAGAGCGTTTCCATATGTGAATTATCATCGACCCCCGTCAAAATGACGTCATCTAAAAATACGCCTACCCTAGGCATGTCTGCAAACATTTGTTCTAACTTTCTCTGGAAAATGCCCGGACTCGACGATAAACCATAAATTAATCTATTGTATTTAAAAAGACCCTTGTGAGTATTAATCACAGTGAACAACTTAGAGGGTTCATCAAGTTCAAATTGCGCGTACGCCTGTGACAAATCTATTTTTGAAAATTTTTCTCCCCCATGTAATTTAGCTAGTAGATCTTCTACTTTCGGTAAAGGAAAACGGTCTACTTCGAGGCATTTATTTAAAGTGATTTTATAGTCACCACAGATCCTGATAGTTCCGTCTTTTTTCATAACTGGAACGATCGGCGTGGCCCAGTCCGAAGTGTCGACCGGCATGATGACGCCGTCGCGCTGCAGCTGATCGAGCGCGCGCTCCACAGGCTCGCGCAGCGCGTAGGCGAGCGGCCGCGCGCGCCGGAACACCGGCCGTGCGCCCTCCCTCACGTGCAGCCCTACCGTGCCACCAGTGAACCGACCCAGCCCTTCCTCGAACACATCACTGAATCTGGAAATTAACGAATCAACATTGAACGATAAACTAGTTTTAACAAAATTACAATTTAAATCGGAAATATTTAATCCTAACTCATATATCCATTGGCGGCCCAACAACGGGTTTTTACCTTGTTCAACAACAAACAGATCTAAGGAAATGCATTTATCCCTAAACTTAACATTCGGTCTAATTTTGCCTATAGGAACAATTTTCGTACCTGTATAAAAACAAAGAACTACATTGGTTCGCAATAATGGTAAATCATAAAATTGACTTTTATAAACATCGTAACTAATACAGGAAATAGCACTTCCGGTATCGATTTCCATAAGAATTTTTTTACTTTCTACTTCAACATATCTCATTATGGGCTTATAACAATCGTAGCTACTAGTACTACTAAAATTATTTATCTGTACCTGTAACGATTCCATAGCAGCTCCTTCCGTGTCAGAATCTTCATTTACCTCAATAGTGTGCACCGACATCTTATTCATTATACGAGGACACACTTTCTTCAAATGTCCTTCTTTGTTGCAAACTTTGCAAGTGTACACCCGAAATTTACATCCATCTGTATCATGATTAGCTCCACAAGCTCTGCAACGCCCGCGCTGTCTCGCTGCCCCTTGTGATTGTGACGTTGAGGCTCCCGGCGCCGCCTGCCTTGCCCGTGCGTCGTAGCCTCGCCCGACTCGCTGTCCCGCGCTCCACTGCAGACCGGTATCGAAGCCCCGGCCGCGCGGCCTGCTCCCCGCGGTCACGTGATGCACCGTTGCTGGCCAGCCTGCTTGCTCGCCGCTGCTGGTGTGTGTGACGCTTTGAACTGCCGCCGCGTTCTGCTGAGCCGCCTCCATCGCTACAGCGACTCGAAATGCCTTTGATAATGACACCGCTTCCTCCGTGAACAACCGTTGTCTAATATTTTCATCCCGCAGTCCACACGCGAACTGATCTCGTAGATTATTTTCTATTTCCAGGTGAAAGTCACAGTACTTGGATAACTTTTTCAGCTCGGCTAAGTATTCAGCAATAGATTCATTATCGTGTTGCAACCGTTGGCGAAATTTGAATCTCTCGGCTAGTACACTCGGCTTCGGTTGGAGGTAATTTTGCATTAAAGTTACCAGTTCGATGAACGTTTTCTTTGCAGGTTTACTAGGAGTACACAAAGTCACCAACAACTCGTAACTGCCGCTGCCCATCACCGTGATCAACGTTGGCACTTTATGCTCTTCTTTGACATTGTTCACAATAAAATACTGCTCCAATCTTTCGATGTATAATGTCCAATTATCCTCTTGGTGGTTGAAAGGTTCTAATTTCCCCACTGACATCTTGAATATACCCCGAGCTTGCACACGTAAGTTTTTAAATAATCGTCGCCAAATAAAATATACTTGGATTGGCGGTGCACAATTAAAACAGGTCAGTCTCGAACAACGGTTTATTGAAGAAGGGATTAAGTACCGTACAAAAGAAATAATGAAAATAATGGCGGCTACCTTCACACTACAATATTTATAATGTCGACGGTAATTAACCAAAAACGGAACTTAACAATGTTGTAATAAGGTTGAAAGTAATTTACTTACTAAACATACATTACAGAGGGAAAGAGAGGAAGAGGAAGACCAAGAAGAGCCTATATGAAACAGATCAAAGAGAAGGTGAACGTCGTGTCTTATCAAGAAACCAAAGTACTGGCTTTGGACAGAAACAAGTGGAGGAAGCTACACATACAGACAAGAACGCGGCTCTAAGTTGAGAAGAAGAATGAATTTTTGGTCACCAATCCCATGACAACGCAATCAATTTTCCAAAATTAGTTGCATTTTAGTTCTGATTCTATAATAACTTTTTTCATGTCGGTGCCACCTGACAGCAGCATTATGGAACGTATATTAGATCGAATAATATCATCTAAAAGTATATGCTTTGTCGGTGTAAGTGATAAGTAAGTATTAGAATAGGAAGTCCTACTCTCGAAATCAAGGGTGACTCATGACCGTGATACACTTTTATCAGGTGAATCAGCAGGTCTAGTAACCCCTGACCTTTCGCCAACCTTTATCGTACCTATCCTAGAAGAAGTATAGTGCCTAATATTGAACCGTAAAATGGACTTACGGAGCTTTGCGCACTATGCTCCAAGCACAGTATTGTGAAAATAAGTATCTCTTATTAAAAAATCCATAATGATAGTGGGTATTAAGTCTCTGCCCTTGTTTTATTCTTGAACACCGTTTCTTTGGCCCATCGGACTGAAAAACTTTAACAATGGGGCCAACTCTAAAATCACGAAAAAAAAATCTGAAAATTTTCAAACATTTTGATATTTTCGTCATTAATTTTTGTATGAACTGTAATTGAACTATTTAAGTACTTGTATTATCAGCTCCTTCTCCTCTCTAACTAAAATTATTGTTTTTTGTTACACTAAACATACCAGAGATCAAACAAAGAAGTAGGGTAGATACTGTAGTTAAGTTTCACTATGTGAGTGTAACAGCAAATTCATGAAAGGCCTGATTTATATCACAGCAAGACAGATTGTGGTTTTTGTTCGCCTTTTTTTACCTTTAGCACGTACAGCCATCGAATAAAATAACGCGCCTAAAATAATCGATAGAGTCAATTTGTATGGGTTTGTACAACGCCATCTACTGCCGAAAAGCAAAATGAAATTTTCTATAGATAATTACACTATCGAGTACTTTAATGCGCGTTTTTTCTCGGTAGATGTTTGTTCTACGTTTAGTACTATTTCTGTGCTAAGAGTACGGTAAAAGTGATAGAAGGAAGTAGGCTACAGATATAATAAATAATAATAATAAATGCTTGGACAATTTCACACAGCGCCATCTAGCCCCAAACTAAGCAAAGCTTGTAATATGGGTGCTAGACAACTGATATACTACTTATATACTTTTTAAATATATACTTATTATACATAGTAACACCCAGACCCGTCACAGAAATTAAAATTCACCATTTCAATTTCTGCCCGGCCGGGAATCGAACCCGGGACCTCTTGCGTGGTAGGCGGCATGTTGACCACTGCACCACTCAGGTCGTCATATATTTTATTTCAGAAATTTTCATTTCTTACTTTTCTTATTTTGAATTTAGTAACATTTTGTAACTTTTATTCACGCGGACCTTGATCGAAGACACGGGCACATTTTATTATACTTAGAATCAATGACAGTTAGTCCATATTTTTCTGAACAATCTTATTAACAATCTCTCTTTCACTTCCCAGTAATATTTTGTTCTATGTATCTGTTCTAATAACTAAAATACTCTTCAAATATTTGTTTTGAAATAAGTTAAGTACAGTAAATACAATGCGCTCATGGCGGAACTTGACAGACTGATCTTACTCGATCACGTTTGTTAAGCAACGCTCGGTCCGGTCAGGTGTCGGATGGGTGACCGTTAAGTGGTATTACAACTGAGCGCTTCCGTGCTTCGGAGGGCACGTTAAACCGTCGGTCTCGGCTGTTGTCATCTGATAACAGTCGTTAAGCCAAGTTAAAGGCCTTACAGGCGGCTTGATAAACTCTAACACCAGAGGTGGCCACTATTCCTCATTCGATAAGAAGAAGTAAATACAACATCTGCGACAAGACTTAATAATAGTAGTTTTATGAACATAATACGGCTCTTAAAATCTTAAATGGCGCAATTTAAACGGAACACGGAAGCAGAAGGATTTACCATCCCTTGACCTCCTTTAAATCCAAGGAAACTGTTTCGTGTTAAGAGCTCGAATAAAGAACGGTATTTGTTGGAGTATTAAGAGCTAGAACAAAGAACAGGATTTGTACAAAATAACTAAGATGTAGAGCAAATTAACAGTTTGTTATAAAAGAATTAAAGGGATTAAAGGAGTACATCAAAAAATTTACACTTTCTGATGTAATTCCATAGGTCGCGGAAAGATCCTAGAGATCTGAAATTAAGATATATATATTTCTTTATACCTTTCTCCAGAATCGTAAAGAACCAGAAATACGATTTAGTGATTTTGGCTCGATACATTTTAATTTCGAAAATACCTCTAAAAATTCTTAAAATCGAAATTATTTGGAAACAACTCGTATTCAAGTCGAAATTGCTTTAAATGATTTGTATAACCAATATTCAGAATCGTATAGAAGCATTTCTCTTTAATCGCTATAGTTATTTACTTCGAATTGATTTATACTGATTTTTGCGCCAAATCTGCCGAATCGGTCTCGCTCCCGCGCGCGGCGTCTTCTCATTGCTATCTTGCTCTACGCTTTATTTTAGATGTCAACATTTTTAACTAGTGGCCGCCTCCAACTTCGTTTGAGTGGAAAGTTTTTTTGCTATCTCGGGAACAATCCGTGTTTTCGGGATGAAAGGTATGTCGGGATAAAAAGTAAAGGTAATTCTTACCTTATGTCTGCCCTATGTCCTTCTCTGTAATCTGGACAACGTGTATGCTAAATTTCACGATGATAGGGCGTAACAAACAAACACACTGACTTTCGCATTAATAATAAGCTTATTAATAAGGATAAGTATTACTTTTTACATTTTCACGTTTTATAACTCTACTTCTGAAAATGTTTGTAAGGATAAAACGGAACATAAAGGACTATTTTTCATATAACATAAAACATTTTGCTATTAAAAGTGAATAAAAGGCCTAATCTTGGTTACATTAAGGTATATAGGTGTGTAAAAAAAAGTTAGTAACGAAGACTCGTTCGCTCTTTTTATTTTACAACCAAATTGTGAGAAATACTTATAACATAATGTTCAACGTCTAGTGCAGCATTAGAAAACTATCAGAAGCGACAAATAAGATAACCACATTTTTATTTGTAACCTAATAAAACAAAAGCTTTTAATATTTTGAATAATAAAAATTACTTTCATATTCAATATTAACAAGTTCGACTGACACAATAATTTGCACAGCATAATGATTTCTCAACCGAATACAATAATGCACATAAATAAAACTTGTCTCGTCTCGTCAAGGGTTCGCAAGATTTTCACTTGAGTTAGTTTGGGGATATTGGAGGATTTGAAAGTAAACTCTTAGGTAGATATTTATTAAGGGGCTTATATAGGTCAACTAGCGCCACCAATACACTTATTTTTATTACTCGTAAACCAAATAAATATTTAAAAAAAGGAAAAAATAAAGCCCTCTTAAATTGCCACTTTTGGTTTAAATGGATTTTAAAAGTTACAGAAAGAATGAAAACTGTTGAAGAGTTATTAAAAAAATATTAGAGAAAATTTAAGAGGGCATTATTGTTTCCTTTTTTTAAATATTAACCTGGTTTACGTATAATAAAAATAAATGAATTGGCGGCGCTAGTTGACAGCTATAGGGGCCTTAAAAATAAATCATTTGATCCATTTCATTTCATGTCAAGTATTTGGAATAAAACGAATCACTAATATTATTTTGACCTCAAACTAGTTAAGTTATAATTTTATACTAATAACATGATCCAATGTTTTTAAGCCTAAGCCTAAAGTCTGACGTCATAACAAAAATTAAAAAAATCTGTTCCGGCAGTTAGAGGTAAGATAGCCAGTTCCTCAGTGATGAGGATTCTGGGTGTAGTACGCTTCAACCTTTGGCGTTATTGTCACTTGTCGCGGTGAAGTCCAAGCACTATCCTATTGTGCATAAAAAAGCCATAATAAAATAAAAGATGATAAAACATAAATCCCACAATAGACAAAGATTGCACCAACTCTTTCCTATAAGCTAGGCGAGAAATGTAACATAGCATCTATGTAGCTTTCTAACATGTGCAATAAACAGTGAGCCTTACATAAAATCCATTTAATTGCAATAATTTGGCCTTCAATGCGGTAGTGCGGTAGCGGGCTGCTTGCACGTAATAAAACGGTTATCCAATAAAACGGCTCCAAATATTGGTTAGTTGTATAGTTATGAACCTAATTTGTGAAGTTTTACTTAATTTTATATTGTAACGTTATTTTAATTTTAATTGACATACTTAATCATATTTAAAAAAATATAAAGGTTTATTTTTTTATTATATTACAACATTCATAAATTTACATTTTTTTTCTTAGGTCTAATTATCAAAAGGTCTCTAGAAAGTCTAGGAATATTATTTTTATAAGTAAAACCTATATTTTTTCTGCGGAATACGAAGACGAATATCGATGAATGGATCTCAACGTTTAACATTAGATTTAAGTTTGCCCTAAACAGTAAAAAGTATTTAAAAAAAGTTAAATGACATAAGGAATTCTCAGTTGACTTCGACATAAAAATGCCTATGCAGAAATGCCAAATAAACAGTATTTTTTTATTATGTGAGACCGAGGAGCTCGGTGGCGCAGTGGTTTAGCGCCTGGCCCAGCGATTGCGGAGGTTAAGCAACTTTCGCAAGGGTCGGTCATGGGATGGGTGACCAAAAAATTATTATCTCGAGCTCCTCCGTGCTTCGGAAGGCACGTTAAGCCGTTGGTCCCGGCTGCATTTGTAGTCATTATCACCCACCAATCCGCATGGGCCCGCGTGTTGGGGCTCCTCCTTATCCACCCATAAGGAAGGCCTATGGCCCAGCAGTGGGGACATTAAAATGGCTGATGGACAATTGCGAAGACGAATTGATTTTCATTTTTACCATTGAAAATGGTTATCAGATGCAAATCGCCTAAATCGTATTTTTGCCCGTTCTCCGAGTATTTTGAGAGGATCGGGATGGGAATAGTACCAAAAGTTGAGGAATTTATCGAGAAACGTGTGAACGTTTGAATTGTACTAATCTACTTGTAACTTTTTTTGGAATTATGCAAAATTCGGGTAAATTTGGTTTTTTGGGGGGTGTTTGTTTACTAAATTTTCAGAAAAATAACCGACTTAAGAAAAAATTAAAAAATGGGTCCTAGTGTATTAGTTTGGCTACAAAATGGCTAAATACTTTTGAAAATCGGTTAATAATTTGTGACATGTAGGTGGTCCATTAAGATTTAAAATTGTAGAAAAACATAAAAAGTGATGTAGTTTCTAATGATTATTGACCGATCGTCATGGTAATAGTGTTAAAAGATGCAGAAGCAGACGAGAAGTGCATTCATTTGAATTTTGAAAATCTGTTAATAATATTTCGGCCGCAGGTACTACCTAAGGTAACTTTAAAAATATAATAGGATTTTGCATTTGTTTTGATTTTAGAGCCAATAAAAAATATTTTAGAGCCATTTAATTATCTTCAGACCTTTCACATTGTGTATTGCACAGCGATTTGCGCCTAACTTCACAACCACCATTAAGTTTGAATCGCACTTTACCTATCATAAATCGGTAAAGTACTAATCACTAATTATAAGTCTCGTGTAACTAAGTCCATCGAAGGGTGACGTTCGCACTGAAGCATACATGGTTAATTAATCAGTAAGTACCAGTCAGTGGTTATATAAGTGGAAAAGCTGGCCAAGCCTGTATAATCAAAAAGGTTGTCTAGCAATCGTAAAGCCGTTACATTCATACATTGCCAATAGCATGAAAAATAAATAAAAAAAACAATATTTTTATTTTTTATTTTTATTTAATCTTAATTGCTTAAAATAAAAACAGCAAATGGCGGACTTAATGCCCAAGGGCATTCTCTACCAGTCAACCTGTAAGTTGTTAAGGAGAAAAATCGTGGCGGCAATATTTAAAACTTATTAAAAAAACTGAATCAAAAAAAAATACAGTATATAAAAATACAAAATTATACATAAAGTATATACTAAATCCTAATAAATAGTTGGAGAAGATTTGGTAATAAAATAGTAGTTTATACAATACTAAATAATATACTACAAAAAATACGACTCGCACCAGATCAATACTCAGACGGGAATCGAACCCGCGACCTTTGGATATCCGGTCCAATGCTCTGACCGCTGAGCTACCGAGTCACTAGTAGTTTATGTTATGTATACATGGTTAGTAGGGAGGTTTTTGAAACGAGTTGCCGTTTTATAACGCAGGCTCAATACATATGCGAGAAAACATTATAGTTACCGAACTGAAATTGAAATAGAATTTAAATAAGTAGGTAATACCGTAAAGAAAAACGCACGGCATGCGGTAAAAACAACTTTCCTACTACTACTATTTCAAGCTTATGAATAACACAAAAAGTAAAAAATGCATAAATTGTCCGTTGTTTTAGAGTCGTTCTTCAGAAGATACAGATAATTTTCTCAGTCATTATTTCACAATTCATATGGAATTATTAAAAAGACTGAAATTTTTTCATACACTTTCATTTCAGAACTCGGGCGAAAGATATAACATTTTTTCTCTGCGGACTATAAATTGAGAAAATAACCTAACAAAATATGGAATGAAACCATACTTCAAATCTATGGGTTAACCTTTTTGAGTACATATTCCAGCTTTGGGTTTATTTATTTATTCATTCCATTATTTTTTGTATCGTTTGGGCTTCTTTCATGTTATATACTTACTGCCGTACAAATAAACGAAGAATAAGTTTATACTTAAAATAAACAAAAAATTCTTTAGAAATATGATGCTCTACCCAAGTAGCACACGATGCTGTATAGTCGCTGCACTACATGATATAGTAGCTCTCAGTGCTGTTTTAGGTTCCTATTTAAGGGCTGTGTAGTATTCTACACAGACCTTGTATTCCTAAATTGGGCCCCAAATTAACCAGCACTACGCTTTACAGTGTCTGGTTAACAGCTCCTGTACGGATCTTGAGCTGTACAAGGTCTGTACAATTGCTATAATACACCCACAGAGTCTTAGATTCAGCTACTTTTACTCTTTACTACAGGTGTTTGCTGCTAAGTGGCTGGTTGACAGCAATATTTTGTGTAAATAATCAACAAACTTAAATTTTTATGTATATTATAAATTCTAAATGGTGGATTCATGATGTGTCAAAGTGCCGGACATCAAATATTTAAGGTTGTGATATTGTTTGTGTGAATGTTTTAATATTTGTTTTGGTTTTTCGTAGCAAGTTGAGTTGCGAGTACCACTTTACTGTAAATGTGTATAGGCATTTACATCAAATATTTTACGCGCCTTCATAATAATATCGTTTTACCGAATTATTTATACAAAATAAATACGATGTATAAATACTTCATAGTATGTTGCTCAATAACTAGGTTCGAAACATATGATATAAGTCAGAAACTATACGCAATATATAGTTTTTGCACTATAAGCTACATATGTCTCGAAATTGAGCAGTAATAATTTGAATTTCGATAACAATAGTCGTTCGTGTATTGTTAAAATGGCGTCCATTTGTTATCTAGCATGTATACTTGCTCAACTGCATTGAAAAGTTCTTTGCTGTACAGTAGCGTTGTTAAACTCTATTGACCAACATAAAGCATTATGCTGTCTGCACAATGAATAGTTTTTATCTTTCATACTGTGTACTATTGTTAAGAGAGAGCACGCAACAGCTTTTTAGGGTTCAAGAATCGAACACCAATAATCTAGATTTACTCTAAAATACAGCCGTAAACTGTGTAATTTCTGAAAGCTACACTTTTTGCATTGGCATATAAAGCTGCAGTATTCTACTCTAATTTACAGCGCAAAGTGTTAAATAATACTCTTATAATTGTAACTGCATTATTATAGGTTACATATACTCTTTTAATAAGCTTTTATCAAGCTCATTGAAGTAGCATTAGAATAGAATTAGTGTACACCAAATTAAAGCGATTTGCAATACCTAATACTATAATGCAGCTCACAGCATTACAAGAGAGATTTTCTATAAAGCTAAACCAGTCGTTAACAAGCTTTGATCTTTAAACCAGCTAGAAACATCACATAAAGCCAAAGCCTGGACTAGATCGTTTTAGAATGCTACACAAATGCGTTTTTCGGTATTTTTACCATCATAATGCCGTTAGACAGCTGTGGTATATAACAGTGTAAGAATTCTCCCCAATGCAGTTGAAAGACTCGCTCTACCCTTTAGTACATCTGCATAAAAGCTGTACGCTGTTATACATCTTGTTAATGATCATAATTATCACTAAATTGCTACTTGGGTAGTCTTGGACTTTAAACGTAAGTAGTAGGTAATATTGCTAAACAATATTTTTGGTTAAACTAGGTTGACACACACTTACCGGTTGACAGGTAGAGAATGCCCTTGGGCATTAAGTCCGTAAAATCACAGATACTTACTTAGTGTTTTGTTATTCGACTTTCACACTTTTTGATAAGAAATTAAGCTTTACTTTTCTTTTCGTTATTTTATAAATAATTTATTATATTTTCACTGTATTCTTCTATTTTATTACTATTTTATGTGGGTGGTGGTAAAACATTGGGTGTTGTGGCCATGTGGTTATGCTGATAATAATGATATCTGAAAAAAGTATTTGATATCCGAAAATAATGAGGTAAAACAAAGTAACTCTAATCTTAACTGAAATGTGAAATGCACATTTCGAGCATGCATGTAACATATTACGAAACGCGTCACGGTTCTGGCCATAATTTAATATGTATCTAACGCTTATTACTATAGTCTTATAGTAAATTACTTTGGTAATGAGATTTGAAGTTAGTCAACTATTAGATTTTGCATGATTTGACTCGGGTAATTTAACTGTAATGTTTCAAACAGAAGTTACTTTAATACGATTACAGAGCACAAGTTGCATCGCGAGCAATCGTAGCAAAAATACGTGAAAACTCACAATTTTTAAATGCGCTTGTTTGTTTCTGGTACACACTCCCGTCTATAAATATGTATACAGTTTAGAACTTTGTCACTCTAAAAGCGATTACTTATTTTTAAAAAACTCTCTTGACAATTGACAACTACAACAAAGTGTCAAAGTTCTAAACTGTATACATATTGTTTTTCGACATTATAAAAAATATCGAGCCACAAAAATTTTCTGTAATTGGTAGGCCTATTCCGTCGGCATTGTACAAATACAGCGAAGTACTGTATCTTTGTTTGTCTTAAAAAAAAACAATTTTTTTTGACACTTGTAAATAATCATCTTACATAATATAAGCTGTATCCAATTGGCTGTATCATAAACTTTAAAGTCGAAGAAATATAAATACCTATAATATAATATAGATTATTTACCACTGTAACAGAAATTCGCCCACAAGTTTCATAAGATAACATTGAAGTTCTTAATTAATAATGTAAAACGAGATTAAGATAAATGATAAGTATGTTATAAAAAATTGACTCACCCGTAGCACCTTAGAAGTCTCGCGTGCTACAGTTGAGTCGTTTTTTTCTAGCATATAATTTATCTTATTATAAAAATAGCATTGTGAATGGAAAAATCTAAAATTTAATAAAACGAGATTGTTTGTTTTTAGAATACAAAATTAATCTAAAAAGGCTTATTGGTAGCACCACGAGTGCTGTTATTTGTATTCAGTGCCCGTAGCAAGAACACATATCGAAAAAATAACGCGCGTAAAAACATTCGATGGAGTAATTTTGTATGGGTAATTTGTATAGCGCCATCTACAGGGTACAGTTTTTCTGAGTTGTTTCATAGTTAAATGAATTTTAAATACTTGTAATTTTTCTCATTTAAAAACAAATAACTAGTAGGAAAATTATTTACACAAAATAGAGGATGATACTTTAACGAGTCATTGTGTCGATGTTTCAATTTCACATAATTAATTACTGCTAATTAACAATGTATTCAAATGATGAAACAAAAATACAATTAAAATTGTTGAGCAGTTGTAGGTATACCGGGTGTAACAAGACACTCAACGAAGCCGAGGTCTACGTATTCTGCCCATCATCAAGACTATTTCTGTTCAAAATTATTGCTGGGAAACGATTTTAATTTTTGGTGTTAAAAAAGCATTGCATACATTACCACGCAATGTATCGCGTACAACAGACCGCGCCTGCGAGTGTATACTAAACAGCTGCGTGCGGCAGAGTTGAAAGGCAATGTTTATGTGCGTGCTCATGAAATGCATTGAGTGATAACGTTTTGAATCCATTATTTGTAACGAAATACATAAAAATTTGATAATGTTTCTGTAGACAAAAATTAGGAAATAACGAATAAAATAAGATTTCAGAAAAAAATTGAAAAAAAATTTTTGACTTTGACCTTCAATAACTTCTTAGCTATTGGTTTCCCAGGTATAGTCTAAAAGACAAAAATGATCCTGATGATGGGCGGAATGCGTGGACTTCGGCTTCGTTGAGGGTCTTGTTACACCCGTTATATCAAGGTAGGATTATAAAAAATAAATTATATTGTGTATTATTGTTTTTAGATGATGTTTGATAGAATTAGAACTATGAAATCGAACATTTGCAGAATAGAAAGTAAACAATCATTCATCAATAGGATCTATCTCGATCAATAGGATCTATCTCGATCTAAGTCGTCTGCCAAGTTGCCTGCCAAGTCGACTTGTGTAAATACCCTCTTAGGGAAGGTACGGCGAAGACCGCTAAAATGTTACCGAATTTAGGCTATTCCGAAAGGGCACTACATCCGACTTTTTTCCATTCAACAACCCTGTATAAAAATAGCTTGCAATCAATATTTTTTTTATTATTATTACCTACTAGAGAAGGTCCTTTATTCTTATTTAAAATAATATGTGTCAATCCTACTTCCTACTTCCTATATAATAAATATTATAAATGTGACAGTTTGTGGGTTTGGATGTTTAGATGTTTGTTTCTCAATCACGCATAAACTACTGAACGGATTTGGTTGGAATTTGGCACAGAGATAGTAGATAGCCTCGATTAAAACATAGGATACTTTTTATCCCGATATTCCCACGGGAACGGAATCCACGCGGGTGAAACCGCGGGCGGCCGCTAGTAAATAATCAATTAAAAAAAAGCATTTATTTTCCACTATAGATTTATGTCGAAAAAATTATCAAAAGTAATACTTGTCGATTTGGGTTGTCAAAATTTTATTAAATCTTCAAAGTTTACTCCAAACCTGCGCATAGTGCAATATCATAATTATCATAATGTCCTTTAACCGGGTCACAGCGTAGCCACATGCTTGTGACAGGTTTAGGCTGCCAACAAATAAATTGGTCGTTAGGACACATACTATGCTTGACTGCATATCGGCTACAGATACTTTAACCGAATACCTCGGATACAATTAATCGATGAAAATCTTTACCGTAGGTAGCTGTATAATTTTTTAATTTTCTCATAACAAAAAACCTTTTCTCCTCTACACTATAAATTCACCGTTCCTCTGACATAACATTTTATTCAAAGAATAGAACAATGGCATAAGCTACAATAACAGAATCTATGTGAAGTGCGTACGTCATTTGTTCCATCATAAAAATTCTTCTAGTGAGATCTTACAATACAATGGGGAAGAAATTGAAGTTTGGCAATTTGACGAAGACGCAGTGACGAAATATCTCTGAGCCTCGAAAGACACCTTAACGAGCCCTCTACATTAGATCACACGAATTCTGATGCATAGTTTTAGTTATAATTTGAAGGGTGGAGTGAGCCTGATGACTTGTCATACAGGAGGGTCTGACCCTACCTAGCACTGGCACCAGTTCTCTCCAATGTTAGTTTATCTAAAATAGTTTATTAACTTAATTAGTTAACAATTGTAACTGCTGGAGAGAGAAATAAAGATTATTTCATTTATTATTATTATTATTATATTGAACTGAGGCCGGGGTGAAGTTTTTGAATAAAAAAAGTTTACTATTTTGTTTAAGTTCTGGGGGGGGTTACTCCTGACGCGATCGAGAATATCGAGATTGAGTTAGAATCGAGTACCTAAACGTCAAAACGTTACTATAGAACCCATGGAAAACATTTTCACCAAAATAACAGATTTTTGACATTTATTCGATCCTAATGTTTACTCGATCACATAACTGAAACACGCTAGTAATGTTCAAATATTACTAAAGCTACTCATGGTTTATATTTATACATAATGCTGTACTATTTAAACATAATCTATAGTTTTAATTAAGTCTAGACGTTATCAACGATTACAATGGCCTAGTTGAGTGAAAAACCATTCTTCATTGATTTTTTCACAGAAATATAAATGTAGAGCTGCTTCGCATGAACCTATGGTACGAAATATTATGTTTTTTAGAATCATATACATACTTAATCTTCTTTCGGAAACTTTCGCCCCCTTTCAGCAAATTCATTAGAAAATTAACAGAATAACATACAAAACAACAAATTTCCCGCTTCGATAACTCTAATCTAAACACAGCGTGCACTAGACCACATTGTTTGTTTGCGGTTGAACCCGACGCGTAGTTCCATTTTCGAAGGTGAACGATTGAACTCGCGGCGCGCGGAAATTGCCAAAATATTGGAATGCGTAGTACACACGTTCGATTTCGAAGATCGCTTCTATGCATATGTACTCCCTTAATATGCCAAACTTTCTATCCGTTTGGCTAAACAAGCTACAAAGGGCCGTACAACGTCAAATTAATTGATTTATCGGTCCCAAAAATAATGTAGAAAGTAGATTATAGTACTTAGTTAAGTGATTGACAGAAATATTATAGCTAAACTTTTCTCTTCAATTTTGTAGTTTTTAAATACTGTGCCAACCAATAATAAAGCTATGATCTAACTTAGCTTTAAGCTTTAAAAAAACCTTAGCTAGCTCTCTTATTTTGTGATTGACAGTTTAAAAAAAAGAAATAGTTTATTAAACAGCATCCTGATTGCAATAAAGGATAGACCAGACTGCCCGATACCCTATCGCTAAAGCTAGGGTTTCCTAGGATGACGGTCATATTACTGTCGTAATTTAGCGGCGTAGAACGTTGTCTATGTAAAAAATACCTACGATTCAGTTTTAAATTTGAGATTTAAGCATTTACAATGCTATTATTGTACAAAATATTAATTATAGGTTTAAATAACAAGTTCATTTCAATCACATTAAGTGACTTCTAAGACTTACTACGCGTATAGTTCATTAGAAATAAAACTTAAGATATTGACATATTTATAAGATTATATGATAAGATATTGAACTTAGCGCGTATTGGGCCGTGGTCACGGGACAACTAAAGCAAAATGGCTGGTCATATTTTTATGAAATTAATTATCCCTTTGGAACTGTAAAAAAATGCATTCAAGTTTATTAAATTATTTTATAGATGCGTTCTGATTTTAATTATTATTACTGAATTAAATCTATTAAAGTTAATTAGAAAAAAACAAGATCACATTATTTTATTTCATAGGAGAACATACAGTGACTTAATAGCTTTTTAAGTAATCCGTGTAGGAGTCTATGCACCATTACAAGTTCTCGCATATACATCTAATGCTTGCTAATTAATATAAAAAAAACATGCATTCACACACTAAGTACCTAACAACAAAGCAAATAAGCAATAAAAGTCATTAATTAATATAAGCGCAGAAACAACACAAATTAAGAACGGACATTCAGAGAACCATCGAACCACTTCTGCACCATAAGTACCATATTAGTATTTTATTGCTTATTTTAAAACTCACTATATATTAGATTTGCGTTCAAATGAAAAGAAAAGAATTAAGGCACAGCATTCTAGAAAAAGGAATTATATATTTCAAGGGAAAATGAACATGCGATAGTCTATAGGCGTATTATGAAAACAAATGAGAACGTTTAAAGGAAAAATAAGTTTGTTTTAAATTGCTCTATGAAATTCTTTGAAAAGGTTTGCATGCAAAAGTTGCGCGTCGGAATGAAATGGAATTGTGTGAACTCCGAGAAATTATTCTCCAGACAAAGGATGTGAAACTATTTCTTGTCATGTATAATGCAATTTTTTATTGTCAGCTCATAGAAAAATTGTCTCTAATAGGTATAAACTATTTCAAGAAAAACAGATGTTTTTTTTATTTTATTTTTAGTTTCTTACCTTCTTCATGATGACTATTATTATTTATATTCTACTAGCGGCCGCCCGCGACTTTGTCTGCGTGGAAAGTTTTTTGCTATCCCTTGGGAACAGTACTTTTTTCGTGATGGTACCCTATATACTTCTCTGTACCCCTGACAACGTGTATGCAAAATGTCATGATGTTCGGTTAAGTGATTAAGACGTAAAAGAGTAACAAACAAACAAACTGTCTTTCACACTTACAATATTAAAGTAAGGACCTGTACTCAAGTTGTAGAAATATTCGTGATAATGTAACTACAACCAAAGTATGACGAAACACTCTTGTTATATCTTAAATTTTTCCCTCAGGGTCACGTGCTCACCTTCCTAATGTTGTCTTCTTCCCAAAGTCGTCACTTTCCTAAGTGGTCCCCTTTCTAAGTGGTCAGTTTCCTAAGTGGTGTCTTTCCTAAGTAGTCTCTTTCCTAAGTGGTCACATTCCTTTCTAAACGTACGTAAACTACATTTTTACGTTGTCTATGTAAACACGTGAACGTTGTCATTGTCACGGCGCGCCGTGCGGGGCCGTGCCATATTGTTTACATAGACATCTTTCTACGCCGCTAAATTACGGCCGTAATATGACGGCACCGTCATCCTAGGAAACTGTAGCTTTAGGAAGGTGACGACATAAGAACACATAAGAAGGTGTCAACTTGGAAAGGTGACGACTTAAGAAGAAGAAAATGTAGTGACCACTTAGGTAAGTGACGTCTTTGGGAAGAAGACAACATTAGGAACTTGAGACCACGTGATCCTGAGGGAAATTTTTGTTTTGCACATTTTAACATTTAAAGTTCTCCATCCAACTGAAATTCAGCTTTCATAATAATGTTACTGAAAAGGACTCCGATTACTTCCGCTCGAAAACGAATCTTTATCGTAACCAAATAAAGTTTAAATTCGCGCAGTTACAGTTGTTTTCTAACCGTGCAATATTACAAACAGCTACCAGCTAACCATTTTGCTGTAAGGACTGCAATTGTGCTGGAGTTTTGCGCAGCGAGTTGTAAACAAAGAGATATTTACAAGGATGTGAGAATTTCCACTTTGTGTGATGTTATAGTATTTTTTATTGTCGCCTTAGTAAACATTTGCAGGCACTACTAAAATCCCCTACTATTGAAACAAATTGACATAACGTTTAGATTAACTGAAAAATAATGCTTATAATAAGCAGCAGGATTAAAGCTGTGCCTTCTATGAAGATGGGTCATGAGTCTAAATAAAGTGGGAACTTAACCACATAAGATCTAAGTCCTGCACACATGTTGATTTCTCTTAGTGGTTGTTCTTGAGAAAATTCATGGCCACCTAATTTAAGGAACCATGATAGGAAAACATGGTTTGCGCGGGCCATATATTTTATATATAAAACGTAAAGTCGTAGCCACAAAAAAACATACGACTAGCTTTAGAGAGAGAAGCTAAATAAATTATCTAGGAGCTACAAATATTAAATTGCGCGTATAAACCTCACATGCTCCACTAACTTTTTTTCAAGAAAGATAATTGTGCTAAAGATATGATAAAAAAAAACAGCGAAAAACATCGAAAAAGTGCAGAAGTAAGGTTATTTTCCATACTCTTTACACGTAAAGAAAAAGACAGGGACAAATGTTTCCGCATAATCGAGCTTTAATAACTGACACATTTTATGTAAATATTACTTTATAATGAGATAAAATAAGACTAAATAAGACTCAAATGAATAAATGAAAATAAAAATTCTTTACATTTTGCTACTAGAATAAACGAATTTGAATCAAGATGTAAACCACAACACGTAGTAGTGGTAGCGAAAGTTTACTCCTAGATCTAGAACGTCAGTCAAGTAAAGTCACGTGTTGAAATGAAAAGAAATTGTATCGCAGTTTTTAATGAGTGAAAAACAATCTTACTCTGCATATTCTGTAAGAGTTGTAAAACTTACACTCTATAAGATTAATAACTTGACTGTTAACAAATACACTCTTTGATAAATGTAAACAAATAGAAATCTTTCCATTCTATCGTCTGGGTCTCGATCAAAGATTTAAATTGTATCTCAAGATGTAGGTATTTTATTTCTGCAGATTTATAATATTTTAATTTATTATTTGATTTTTCCTAAGAAGTGGACGTACTTTTGTATGTTGAACAATCAATGTCTACAAAACATAACAGACTCACAAAAAACAAATAAATTAGCTAAGTTAGTGAAAAGAGTCGATTTTTTTTTTGCGATGCAATAGAACGCAAGAAAGTGTGTAAAAGCGATCGAACAACTAATCTGTTCCAAAATGAGTACCACTCGAAGTATAAAAGACAAGTGGCACTTCGAAATTGCCATTCTTGCTAATAACCCCCAGGTGTAAAGAACTCTCGTCTTAATCAAGGACTTACGACTGGCGATAAGGCACGTTTCAGCGTGTAACGATCCTGAATTACTAAAGTGCCCTAGGGGGTGATTTCAGATAGGGATATGGCCACTAAGAATTAATTCAAATGGAAAGGGAGCCTTATGCGCTTACAGCCCTTAAAGTAGATCTTGAGATAACATAGAGAGGTACTGTGTAGTTGAGGATTTTAACTACTATTATTAATTAGGTACGAGTTTTAATTAAAGTACGATGGTTTGAGCGACAAAACTAGAAACACAGTGATCCGGAGACGCACTAAACTAACTGACGTGGGGCGCATCATTGCACAAAAAAGTGACGTCACAGAAGTCGCGGAACCGATAAACAGTGGATTAGAAAGATGCTAGATCTATTCCGGTAACAAGGGCCGCCAAAAAGCTAGATGGTCGGATGGCATATCGCCAAAATAGCAGGAAAAATTCATACACTCTGCAGTGGTTGACTTTAGACTGAAGAAGAAGAGAAAACAAAACGGCAATTAACACCTTAGACGCCGCGTAGGTCACCGGTGACCTAAATTTTAAAATTAACTTTTAATTTTCTTTTTTCCCCAAAGGAAATTTTCGTTTATTTTTGATATTGTGTATGAAATCTAAAATGTTCTACAAACGTTTTTATTTTTGTTAATTTATTTTAAGTGTTTCATTCATGAGTTGTAAAAAATATGTTTGTATGGTGGCGTTTAAGGTGTTAAGCGATTTGAAATCATTATCAAATTTAACTCTGCGTCGTTATTACGGTTGTGCTGAGCATAAAACTTTTCTTTGTTTGTTCGACAAAATGCGAAGCAACGAATTTGAACACACTAGCCTAACAAACATGATCATAATCAACGTAGAAATGATGCAATCTTGGTTTTTTTTCCTAAATAACAGTCTCCATTGTGCTAATGATCTACAATTAAACGGTTTAATGTGTAGGTCAACGTATGAATTTATTAATTAGCAATGAGATTTTTGCACTTAACTTGAACCGAATTAAAAAGTAGGTTACGTAATGTATGTTGATTTATTCTACATTACCAAATAGATGGCTATCAAAATTAAAAAAAAGAGTACATTCAGTATTAGAGCTACTACAACGACTACGCGAAATCGTCGTTAAATATACATCATTCCAAACAAAGAGCCTACTCTGAATATCGCATAACGACGTTGACGTTCGTTCCCCTTTTCGTGACATTCATTAGGAATAAGATTCAAAATTAAGTAAGTAAATCGAACGGCAAACTCTGTCCGATTATCGCAATTTTACCTCTATTTCCGTAGTAGGCCCACAATTTGTTCCTTACAACACGATCTATTAAATTATGTCACGCCAATAAAAACTCTTACGCTATAACTTCAAAGTTGAAAACAAATTGATTACACTATAAACTACTTGTACGAAAGCAATTTGCGCTGAAGGTGTGGTGAATTATACTCGGCTGATATATTGCTTCAGGAGAGAGTTGACCTATTTCATGATGTTGTTTCTTCGTTATAAAATATAATTAACACCTCTAATATAACTAATAATAATTCTAAGGTATAACTACAGTTGGCAATAGCATCTGCAATATTACACACTAAATAAATTATGATGTATAATGTTAGTTATCTACGTTGGAATTCTGTTTTTATTCTGTTTTTTATTAGGAATTCATTTATTTGTCTCATTTAATATTTTTTATTGGCATATTATAATATTAGTGATAAGAAAATATAGAACTCTAGTTTAAGTCTCTAGTCATACAATTTTATTTCAACTATTCATTCTAAGTGCATTAAGTTCAACAATTAAAACTCAATATAGTGTCATAATATAATGTTCTTAACTTCTAAAGATGATATTCGTCTGCTATGAAGTTCTTACGTAAATATATAAAGAAATTCTAACCTAAATAAATATAATATGTCACTTACCGTTGGGATTTATCATAATAAAATCTAATAAAATACCACTTTAAACAGCTCCGAAGTTTAGCTTTCAAATCTACGTTATTTATGTTTAATGCATTCGGTGCTAATTCCGCGAAAATCTCTTTTGGGGTGGAATGAAAACATTTCGACGTTCACGTGAGAATTTGAGATAAAATTTGCGAGATAAGTTATATTTATTATGTGTTATAGCATTATTTTTTTGTATGGCTATTTCTAAGGTATAACTACAGTTGGCAATAGCATCTGCAATATTACACACTAAATAAATTATGATGTATAATGTTAGTTATCTACGTTGGAATTCTGTTTTTATTCTGTTTTTTATTAGGAATTCATTTATTTGTCTCATTTAATATTTTTTATTGGCATATTATAATATTAGTGATAAGAAAATATAGAACTCTAGTTTAAGTCTCTAGTCATACAATTTTATTTCAACTATTCATTCTAAGTGCATTAAGTTCAACAATTAAAACTCAATATAGTGTCATAATATAATGTTCTTAACTTCTAATGATGATATTCGTCTGCTATGAAGTTCTTACGTAAATATATAAAGAAATTCTAACCTAAATAAATATAATATGTCACTTACCGTTGGGATTTATCATAATAAAATCTAATAAAATACCACTTTAAACAGCTCCGAAGTTTAGCTTTCAAATCTACGTTATTTATGTTTAATGCATTCGGTGCTAATTCCGCGAAAATCTCTTTTGGGGTGGAATGAAAACATTTCGACGTTCACGTGAGAATTTGAGATAAAATTTGCGAGATAAGTTATATTTATTATGTGTTATAGCATTATTTTTTTGTATGGCTATCAATAAAACAATCACTGATTAGCCTTTGTCCCATATTGGGGATTGTAAGGGAATTGCCAAACACCCTATAAAAATATGTAATGAAACAATATTGACTAAGGACTTTAACAATAAAATACCTTTATCATACTTCTCATTAAGAACTCCTCAAAACAGCTATGTTCATACCTTTTGCTTCAGAAATAAAGGTGCATTGTGTTCATTGAAAAGCCATTGAATTACGTGAAATAATTCCACCATGGAACTTCATTAGCCGGAACGAGGGAGGGAATGACCCAATTCCAGCTATAAATCTGGGCACATCACACATTCGTCCATTTTGTACGACCGACAGAGGTTTTATTATTCATCGGACCACCTCTAAATAGCAGCATTGTTCACGTTTTCTGTAAATATAGCGTTTAGGCTCCCCTATCTTTGAAAAGAAAAATAATTGCGCTTATTAGAACACTTTTTTCTTCGTTTGTCTATCTATATTTTTTCAGAAACGTGTACAGCCCTACTACTCAAATTGCCAACATTCTATACGTTTAAACGCTACGCTTACAAAGCAAAACTTGTGTCGCAAACTTATGTAAATCCTAGACTTTGATATATTGTATGGAATTAAAAAGCTTGCGGCACGTAATGAGCATTAACGAGGTTTTTAGTTAAATATGTAGAGTTACAGTCACACAAAATCAATTATTTCAGTGAAAGAGTTATTGAAATTGGACCAAAAATTACGAAGATAGAGCGATTTTCGTGTCGCATTCTCAAAAACGCTCCCTCGCTGTTGACGTCATCAGCCACGTTCGCCGCTCAGCGGCGCGGCGGGTGTTTATTCGGGCGATCGTAGCACGTGACGTCATCCCATGCCGGCCGCGTTTTTATAAAACTTCAATAATTTTGTCATTACTTAATGGTTTTGAGAAATTTAAACAGAGATTTACTCAGTTGTTGATATTGTATTTGATGTGATATACAAAATTGATATATTCAACTGTCGTGTTGATCCTCATTTTATAGCTTACTGCTTATTTTAAAGCTTTAATAAAGCGTAGCGTTCAAACTCAAACGCATAGAATGTTGGCCATTTGAGTAGGGGTGGCAAGTATTAAGTTATAATTAATATCAAATACCCACTAATTGCTATTAGCCCTTTACAATTGTAGAAATATCGATCTTCAAAATGTTGAATTTGTTTGTCGGCGTTTTTGCAACTTCAAACACATGATACTGCTACAAATATCTCTGATAAGAATTAAACTACTAATAAAATTGTAAGTTAGTAGTACGCCGTCTTATTTACATTTCGTTTTGGTATTCTTGCGCCAAATTCGGATCGGTACGGTAAACACGTATATGTCGTTATTCTATGTTTACGCCTGATATACTGTTATTCCTGGCTTAAAGTAGTAAAGTCAGTCGGAGATAACGTAAAGGTGTATAAATAGAATACGGGAATAAAATACTTCATGGATTTTTATTGAAAAGTATGGTGGAAAATTATTTGAAATTGTGTGGTGAAAAGAAAAATAGGGTAATGTATTTCAACTAAACAAACAGTCATCGATTTCTGGGTACCTTCTTATGCCTTTTAAAACGGTTATTATCAACAGTTTAGTTCTAAAACCACTATACGTAAACAATGTTTTTATATAAAATAAAATTTATCCAATGTATAATGCATAACATACATAATAATTTAAGTAAAGAGAGCATTAGAAGTCTAAAAAACGGAGAATATCTGTACCCCTAGCACGAACATCTATCTAGAAAAGGAACGCTTGTTAAAATACTCGATCGAGTAATTATCTATAGGAAATCTTATTTAGCTTTTCGGCGGTAGATTGCCCTGTACAAATTTCCCATACAAAATCACTATTGAATTTCTTTAAGCGCGTTATTTTTCTCGATAGAATAAGATGTTTATGCTATGGGTACTGTTAAGAAAAACCCAAAAAAGGCTTGAACAGAAACAGTGTTTACTGAAAGTTCGTTTTTTACTCAAAAGTGCCAGCCACTGGGTCTGCTAGGACTCCTAGCAGACCTAGTGGCTGGCACTTTTGCAATAACAAGAGGCTCCTAGCCTAGGAGCCTCTTCTTGGCAACAAAAAAATAAATAACAAAAAAGACTTGTTTTTAATTAGAAGCATTTCTCTTTTACGCAACAACGGTAATGAAAACAAAATACTCAGAATTGTTAAGTGTTCCTTTAAAAAGCTGGCACTAAGCTCGGCACGTGCCTGAAAGCAAAAACGCAAGAATCCCTTTTTTCCTTGCATTGCAATAAAAGAACATTATATACTACCCACCGAATCGGGAACCAACCGGTTCAGCTTATCTCTTCATATGGACTAGCATCTTTTTACAAGTTGATTTATTTGCGCAAATTACCATTTCTCAAACTCCTTTTTGTTTAAATAATCACTGTAGACATAAATGGATATTGGATAACTTTACTCCGATACGATAGCAACTTACCGTATATGCGGAATATGTGTGGAAATCAGTGAGAATGATATAAGTATATTAACACTTAATTTATTTATTAAAGAAATGTTCTAACATGCTGGAAGTAGTTGCTAACCTATGTAATTGCCATACTTACTTATTTGTATTTTCTATGATTCGATACTGAAGTTTGATCTCCAAATGAAGATGGCACGAGATGATGATGATGATGATTCAATAACGCCGCCGCCCGGCCGATGAAATCAATACAACAAAATTTCACGTAAGTTCACGAAATGTTTTATTTTATTTTTGAAAATAGATTTTAATTAAGCAACGTTGGGCAAAACAACAGAAAACAGTTATGTAAACTGACGTAATACAAATACCATTAAGGTGGCCATTGTAAACGTTTACGTCTATAAGAATCAATTTGTATAGGGCCTTTTAAACGACTCAACCTTAATATTAAATGACATCAAAATAAAAGCACGCTAAAACAGCATCAGCGTTAATTTTAAAAAAGTTGACCTTTGCGTTAAACAAGAACGGGAGTAGTTGAAATTGAGAACCTTCGGTATCGAAATGAGAGCCTAAAATTCAATTTACCAGAACCAAAGACAACTAATTGACGGCAACGTGCGTATAATCTGTGGCACATACCGTTAATAGTTCAATAATATTTATTTCTTTGCCTTATTATGTTCGTACAGAGTTCAAATTCGCATGTAAGTCTCAATGTTAGCGATCGAAACAGAAGTCAAACTTTTGTCAAACCATCAACGGACGATAACGGTACACATACTCAACAAGAGCGACGTTATGATATTTCGCTTAAAAACTTTGTCGTAATTGGTTAAAAAGAAAAAAAACAACTTTGGAACTCGATTTTGTTTCGCAATTCAAATTTAATTTGTTTTTTGTCTTAAAATTGTTTTGCCCAATGGCCAGTAATAAGGTTCTAGTTGTTAATAGTAGTTTTCAATACAGTTGCTCGAAAATGTAAGTTTACGATGACAGTCGAGCGTGCGGAAAGTTGATTTTACCGCACGCCGTGCGTTTTTGTTTACGGAGTAGTACAGCGTGCGGAAAGTTGATTTTACCGCACGCCGGCGCCGTGCGTTTTTGTTTACGAACGTTTTTTTTTATTTCTACTAGCTTCCGCCCGCGACTTCATCCGCGTGGACAGTAGAAAAATATTGGAACCAGTTTAAAATGACCCCTTTAGTGTATGAAAGCTAGTACTACGGAGAGTTCAAGCTGTTTCCCTGGTTCCACCCACCTGAATTTGATGAAACATAGCTTAGATTTTAAGTTGGACCTCAATCTACTAAATTGTGAAAAATCCATCAAAATTCGTTTAGCGGTTTTTGCGTAATTCGCGCACAAATAGTTAGAATTTACAGTTTTATTATATGAATAAATTACAATTTCAGCAGTACCTATAATGTTTTCTCGCAAATGTATTGAAAAACGTAGTATGGCACACGGTTGTTAAGGTTTTTTAAAACTCGTGACGATTATAAACCCTCGCCTACGGCTCGGGCTTATAAAACGTCAACTCGTTTTAAAAACCTCCTTACCAACCTTGTATCATAAACTACTATTATGATACAAGGTTGGTAAGGAGGTTTTTAAAACGAGTTGACGTTTTAAAAGCCCGAGCCGTAGGCGAGGGTTTATAATCGTCACGAGTTTTAAAAAACCTTAACAACCGTGTGCCATACTACGTTTTTCAATACATTTGCGAGAAAACATTATAGGTACTGCTGAAATTGTAATCTATACTTATAATAAACCTGTAAATTCTAAATATTTGTGCGCGAATTACGCAAAAACCGCTAAACGAATTTTGATGGATTTTTCACAATTTAGTAGATTGAGGTCCAACTTAAAATCTAAGCTATGTTTCATCAAATTCAGGTGGGTGGAACCAGGGAAACAGCTTGAACTCTCCGTAGTACTAGCTTTCATACACTAAAGGGGTCATTTTAAACTGGTTGCAATATTTTTCTACTGTCCACGCGGATGAAGTCGCGGGCGGAAGCTAGTAGAAATAAAAAAAAACGTTCGTAAACAAAAACGCACGGCGCCGGCGTGCGGTAAAATCAACTTTCCGCACGCTGTACTACTCCGTAAACAAAAACGCACGGCGTGCGGTAAAATCAACTTTCCGCACGCTCGACTGTCATCGTAAACTTACATTTTCGAGCAACTGTATTGAAAAAAAGGATTTCTTTCTCTCTTCTCCATATACTAATCAAATCTTTTGGTTCAAACTTTTAATATTTTTTTGTGGGGAAGTTGTTATTCTTTGGGAAAAGATTGGTTATTATTATGTTTTCATACTGAATCACGTAAAAACTTGATTATATTTTTATTTCGCAAGACTAACTTTGTGAAGTAAATGTACCTACTTTCTTTATCGTACAAATGGAATCTATACGAACTCACTCTTATTTTGAGGGCTTATAAGGAAACCGTAACTTATAAGGCAAAAACTACTTAGAAAGGTTCATACCTTATACAAAAAGAGTTTCAATTTACTTAAATGAAAGCATTTCCGACTTTCTCAGTCGTTTTCGTACTAAGTGCTTCTTTTGAATAAGTCTATCTTTAGAAACATACTTACAATGACATATTAATAAAACAAAAACAACGATTATTTCAGGGAAAAAACAGATAAGGCAACTATCTATTATCAATATTTATACGTTAATATGAAACAAAAACGATCAACCTTTAGTTTTAAAATGTTAACACTTTTACTACCATTTGAGACTATTAGATTTTCTGTTCGTCATTCACTTGGTAATAAACTGGTACTTATTGCAATTTTAGCATTCATGCCGTTCTTTTTAATAGTTTCGGAAATCTTAAATAATCGACGATCTTCTTCTTATAATATCAAAATCGTTTTATATAAATGTACCTGTTACCGTTAAAGTGTTTATTTTAATGTATCCTTGTAACTATATAAATCTAAGTACGTATACGTATACAACCGTATCTTAGACTTTGATGGTGTTCATAAATAAAGAGGCATTGAAAAGGCCCAAATAGAATCTTATTTTTTGCAGTCAGTTACACTCTTGATCTCCCTCACAGCCCTACCAAAGGAAAGGGATGGACTTCTTGCTCAACCCGTAACCAGCCGAGGCTGAAGATTCCGGTCGCGGATTCGCTTCTCCTATTTCCGGACCGTATGCTCTACGTCAAATGATTTTGCATGTGGTACACATTATTCATCTTTAACCACTCATTAGAATTTATAACCTACTCTTAAGACAAATAAAAAAAGTTAAACGCTGTTTTCTTTGTAATGAAACAGCTGTTTTTCTAACGTCCGTCAGAGTGTGGTAGGTTATGGCTAATACAGATAGGCACCTGGTTGTGGGATCATCAATGAGTGTCATCATCATCATCATCAGCCTATCATCGTCCACTGCTGAACCTATGTTCAGAAGCCTATGCCTCTCCGAGAGCACGCCACTGAGCACGATCCGCGGCTATTCTCATCCAGTTTTTACCAGCCACCTTGCGAAGATCATTGCTCCACCTTGTCTGAGGGCGTTCCACACTACGTTTGCCGATACGCGGTCTCCACTCAAGAACTCGTCTGCCCCAGCGGCCATCGGTTCTACGGCTAATATGGCCGGCCCACTGCCACCTCAGCTTACTAATCCGAGAGATGAGTGTACTGATGATGAAATTCTTAACTTTTTTGTATTATTATAACCACTTTATGTATTTTTTATTAAAACATTTTTGATTAATCATCTCATCACAAAACTTTGTTAGGCTAAATATGCCTAGTTGCAACCTTAAGGCACAGCATACATAATATTGCATGCATGCTTAAGCATTTAATAAATCAGCATTATCTATTACAGGTCTAACATTAAATTTGAAATGAGCAGATTAGGAAACAGCTCAAATGCAATTCTAACAATATAATTATAGTTATCCGTTTCTCGAGAAGTTAATTAAGTAGAGCAAATAAAAGCCGGCACCTAAATTATTTTTAGGTAGGCAACATTTAACCTTGAAATTATAATTTATGTGTTGCAATAAAAATTGTTTAATAGCGAAAACGCTTTAAGAATAACTCAGTTAAGGGCTTAACAAATATTGTTATTTTATTATTTGCTTGAAAATTCTTAACATTTTTACGTAAATCATTACCAAATTAAGTATTTTTCCTTATCCTTCAATACTTTGAGAACGACGTAGGTAATATAATATTTTTTACCATCGCCACTCAAAAAAGTGCGTTTAATTCAACGATAAGAGTGAATAAAACGCTGTTTAATTCACCGAGTGAATAAAAATATTTTGAATTTGGAACAAGCGCGCATCGTATGCAATAAGGAGAAAAAAAAATAAAACGTGCTGAAACATTGCTGAAAGTATGGAGCTATTCCATAGATAAAGCCATAGTCATACAAATAAATAAAAAAAAATATCCCGCCAATTTTATTTAGGTTCTTTTTAGTGTCTTATCTTTGGGTTCTTTTCTAAAAAAATATCCCGCCAAATTAATTAGGTCCTTTTTAGTGTCTCATCTTTGGATTCTTTTCTATATATTAGAGGGAGATTAGATGTTCAGTCTTGCATCAGTCCATTCCATCAGTCTGGTACGATCTTCAGTCTGTAAAAATTCAGTCTATACAAACTGATGAAATGGACTGATGCCAAACTGATCATGTAATTTCCCTCTTAGCGTGGTTGTTTTATGTCATTGGAAAACTTCTAGTTTCACTATTTTCTAATGTTTAAATATTACTGATTACCTACCTAAATAACAAAAATGTGATAGGTAATTATAAATACTTTAGGTATTAAGTACCTACTGCTATTTGTTTTCTCGCAGTCAATGGTAAAAAGTAGAGTACACAACTCGTGAAAAAAAAATTTCATCTCGGTCCTTTGGTATCCCTCGCTTCGCTCAGGATTCTACTTTTGAATCCCTCGCTACGCTCGGGATTCAACTCTAGAATCCTTCACTGCTCTCGGGATCCAACTTAGTCCCTCGAACTAAATTCCCTCTTTTTTCACTTGTTGTATAATCTACTATTTTACCATCGCCACTCAAAAAAGTGCGTCTTATTCATTGATAACAGTGAATAATAAGCGTTTTTATTCACCGAGTGAATAAAAATATTTTGAATTTGGAACAAGCGCGCATCGTATGAATTAGGTACAAAAAAAATAAAAGGTGCTGAAAGTATGGAGCTATTCCATAGATACAGATATAGTTCTACAATTAAATGACAAAAATAATCCCGCCAATTTTATTTAGGTTCTTTTTAGTGTCTTATCTTTGGGTTCTTTTCTAAAAAATATCCCGCTAAATCAATTAGGTCCTTTTTAGTGTCTTATATTTGGGTTCTTTTTTATATATTTGAGGGAGATTAGTTGTTCAGTCTTGCATCAGTCCATTATATCAGTCTGGTACGATCTTCAGTCTGTAAAAATTCAAAGTCTATATATATATATACAAACTGATGAAGTGGACTGATGAAAGACTGATCATGTAGTTTCCCTCTTAGTTAGCTCGGTGGCATAGTGGTTTAGCACCTGGCCCAGCGATTGCGGAAGTTAAGCAACGTTCGCAAGGGTCGGTCATGGGATGGGTGACCAAAAATGTATTATCTCGAGCTCCTCCGTGCTTCAGAAGGCACGTTAAGCCGTTGGTCCCGGCTGCATTTGCAGTCGTTAACACCCACCAATCCGCATTGGGCCCGCGTGGTGGGTTATGGCCCGTCCTCCTTACCACCCATAAGGAAGGCCTGTGCCCCACAGTGGGGACATCGAAAATGGCTAATGGACAACTATAAATACTATAGGTACTGCTATTTTTTTTTCTCGCAGTCAATGGTAAAAAGTAGAGTACACAACTCGTGAAAAAAAAATTTCATCTCGGTCCTTTGTATCCCTCGCTTCGCTCAGGATTCTACTTTTGAATCCCTCGCTACGCTCGGGATTCAACTCTAGAATCCTTCGCTGCTCTCGGGATCCAACTTAGTCCCTCGAACTAAATTCCCTCTTTTTTCACTTGTTGTATAATCTACTATTAATTGATTGATTAACTAAATCAACAGGTACTGTACCCTCTACTTATTACACCGTACATATTATATGATTTATCTATATGCGTTTTTGTTTATTGAACAATATTTTTGGAAAGCACATTATAAAGAACAATAAACAAAGGACGTGTCAGTAGCCAAAACAATGCCTTATTAACCGCAAACATAAATAATTCATCGAATTACAAAATTATTTTGAAGAGCGGAAACATCAATTGCCGATACACAGAATCAGCCGTCGGATAAAAAAATATCGTAAGCGAAATTGAGGATTCCGGTGAAATCAAAACACCAGCCGGTCGAACATTTTTCACATGCAAAAAGTAATCGAAACATGCACTACCTGGTTAACTGAAGCTGACGACCGGGTACTTTTCACCGGGGGGGTTAAAAATCCAAATAAAAAAATTGAACTGTCACTTGAATATTCAAATTTCACTGCACTTTATTCCGATGAGTTTGAATGCGGAACGTTAACACTTCCGATGCGTGCGTTCCGTTTGTTTACATTTCGTGCGTAACGGAACGCGGCACGACGGGCGCTCGCGACGACTGAGCCGTATGGACTGGCTTGAAGAAAATCGCCCGCAGCTACGGAGGAAAACTCTTTCGTCACTGCGTACGTTGTGTGGTTCTACGATGGTTATGCTTAGTTGCAACCAGTGGTTTTACTCTCGCGATTTTATGTCATTATGTTTGTCTTTCGTGCGTGTTCGCGGCTTGGCGGAAAATAGGAAGCGTGGCCTTTCGTTGTTTTCACAAAACAAGTTATTGATAATGTTATTGCGTTATTAAAAACAATGATTATTGTTTACACAAAATACTTACCATTTGCGTGCTGAATTTTCGTAGCATCTTTTAACTGGATTATATTATGTCTCTTGGCTTCATAAAATAATAAGAATAAAAACATTCATATGGAAGGGTAGAGTACTGTATAACTCTGCTGAAAATGAAAACAAAAAATCTATAGTTAATCTATGTGTGATGAGTTTCATCTATAGAAAATAGGAAAGAAATAGGGTTATCTGTCTGGTTAAATTAAGTACATAGTACTGGATACCGGTAAGGCTTCATGCTAAGAAACATGATTCTGCCAGATATCAGCTGATACGGGCGTGACAGCTTTCACAGGCTTCTAGAAGCCACAACACTGAATCGATAGAACTAAAGCCGCAGAACAAATAAATGATAGTCTACAGTGAGCGTGCGTCGTTCCTTTTGCTGGCATAGTTTTTTCATTTGTTTGATAGAAACAATGTTGACATTGCGAGTAAGCGGCTCTACGAATCGCTTCTTGCGGCGTACTTTTGTGATGAAAATTGATTTAGTGTAAATTTTCTATCTTTCCTTCTTAGAAGTATTTATTGTTTTTAGATTTTTAAGCGTTCGTAATGTAGGACCGATTTGGTACATTTTCAAATGTATCACCGACTTTTCGTGGGATCTGTGTATTATTGAAATGGAATACATCTATTTCCGATCCGATTATTGATTCGTTTTGAGAAACGCACTTATCTAGGTATAAGTAATTATGATAATTCTGTACACTGCCTTGCCTGATTCATTATAGCACAGAAAGAAAAAAAGAAATAAGTATTTTTTATTGGCCAAACATCACACATAACATGAAACAAAACAACAAAATGAAAAATAAACAAAACAAACAAACATCAATAAACAAAATAATTATTGTGTGACGAACCAATCGACTGTGCCTCAGCATTCGCTGTTCAAATCACTGAATGAATCAAGCTTAAAGTCATATAGATTAGTTGTTCTTCTTTCTTATCGTATGAGGATTAGTTAACCCCTGGTGTTAGAGTTTATCAAGCCACCTTAAGGCCTCTAACTTGGCTTACCGACTGTTATCAGATGACAACAGCCGGGATCAATGGTTTAACGTGCCCTCCGAAGCACAGTAGCGCTCAGTTGTAATGCCACTTAACGGCCACCCATCCGACACATGACCGTACCGAGAGTTGCTTAACAACCGTGATCGAGTTGTAAATTAATCCTTATTTATATAATTACACCTAAAAGTAACTTGCATGTTTTGTGAGGTAGGTATGTGTGATGAATTGTTAAAGAGCGCACATCCCGCCAACAAACTGTATTCACAGTTTGGCAGGAAATTATATATGAGAATATCTGTAACATACCTTGTGATAAATAAATTAAAAAAAAAAAAAAGATTACGATCAGTCTGTCAAGCTCCGCCATGAGCGCTTCGATGATGATTAGTTGTTAATGAGGTAGCTATCCGCTAAGAAATTTTTTTTTTAAATACCCACCGAAAGTTGAATTCCACGCTATTTTTTAGAATATCTTTAGAATATCTCAAATAACCTGTCGAACCGAATAAAACCTTTACTGGGTCACTTACAAAATGTATTTACCATAAGCTCGCATCTCCTCGGCTTTGCTCACCCAAACACTAACAACTTAAGTAGCTAAGTGCACATGAGATCTGCGAGCCAATTTAGAAGGCTTACATACATCTAAGTAACATGCTATTAGGTATAATATATGCATAATTATCGTATTAGCACAATGGGGAAGAAAACTGACAATACTCGCCGCCAGTGGCGCTGCGTACGACGGACCCACGACATCTGTCAAAATCCATACAACAGAAATTTAAATTTTTACTTTTTCTCGTTTAATAGCGTCATGCCGCGTTGTGTGGCAATTGGATGTAATAACAATGGTAACCACTACTTTCCCAAGGATAAAAGATTGAATTTTTTGATTATATTCATTTTTATTAATTTTCATACTACACGGAGAAAATAAAATATTGTCTATTTTCCTTTTCGATGGAAGGCGTGATGATTTAATTGGTGTGGAGGTAAATACTGATTTGGGAGCGTGAAATGTTTGCAGCTTTTCAGTAGGTGATTCATATTTTATTATATTTACATAAAAATATTATTTTGAGGTTATGTTTACTTGGACAAATACAGAATACAGGATGTAGACTTGAGTCTTGAAAACAACGTATTAATTGTTCCGGATACAACATGAAATTATTAAATTATACTTGTTTTCTACCTTATTTTATCCATTACTTACCTACTAACTAGATCCGCTTTACGACCCTTTAACGTCCCTCCTCGGGTCTTCAACTCTTCTTTTAACTGTTTCACAGTCCAGTTACTGTACATTATTTTATATTCAAAGAGAAAAGTACAAAAATATCACCAGTTATCATAAAAATAACCACTCAATCGCCAAGCTCAAAGTGACAGATTGTTTGTTATGGGTCTGAGAGAGGCAGCGCCATCTGCATTATGCTTGGCGTTTTCTTCCCCATTATAGTGACGCACCCAAAACTCTAACGACCGAATTCGTCCAACGAAACAGCGTCTTTTTTCAAAAAGGTTTCCTTCTTTGAAAAAAGTACTTCATTGTATACTAAATCGTGCTTTATTTCTGCCCAACATGAAATCAATTAACAAAAATACTTAAAAAAAGAAGAGATATCTATTCCTCGTAATGCACCCATTTTGAAGCGCACCTAACATTGCGCACCTAAACTATGCCTAGTTGCGCACCTTTCATTGAGTTTTGATTTTGTTTGCGCACCTAAAAGGTGCACAACGAAGAATAGTTTAGCTGCGCAATGTTAGGTGCGCAATGTTAGGTGCGCTTCAATATGGGTGCCCTACGAGAAATACCTCAAAAAGAAGAAAAAGAAGACTACCAAAATATAAGTAAGAAGAAGAAAAACCCTGAACAACTTAGTTGGATGATAAGCAGTATCGATAAATAGATACTTTTGTTTAACTTTCTCTCGGTCACACATTTGTAAATAATTACTTTATCTTATCAGGGTTTTCTATCGCTACTAGAATAAAACACTCGCGGAAAATTACAAACCATTTAAAGCAATTGGAAAAAAATGGCGGTAGCACGCTGGACTGTCACGCCTTGCACGCATGTACACATCATTGTTTTAACACCCAAACGAGGTCATTAACCCTCACCCTGCTCGAAAAAAATAAAACAGGTATAAGGTTTCTGTTTATTCATCGACGGTGGTGACGCTTTGATGCATTAGTATCCTGTTATGCCATTTTTAGGGTTCCGTAGCCAAAATAGCAAAAAACGGAACCCTTATAGATTCGTCACGTCTGTCAGTCTGTCTGTCTGTCTGCCCGTCCGTATGTCACAGCCATTTTATTCCGAAAGTGTTAGGATTACACAGTTGAAACTTGAAACTTAGTAGGTAGATGTATTCTGTTTACAGCTTAACGATTTTAACACAAAAATAAAAAAAAATAAAGATTAAAGGGGGGCTGAATACATGGAACTGAAACTGAAAAAAAAAATTTCTTCATACCAATACGTGCGGGGTCTATAGATAGCTAGGTCTTTAAAAATTACTTTGAGGTTCCTAAGACTATTTTTTCTCAAAGTCAACCGTTTGAAAGATAAACACTGCCAAAGTGGTAAAACTTTCTATTTCCTGCTCACTTAAAAATCTCAAACAATGCTGGGTTGGCTGGAAGAGATCTCTTTTAGAGATAAGCCCACCTTTGTAAACAACTTTCATATTTACCTGTGTAATTATGTTACAAGTGCAATAAAGAATATATAAAATGTGTGCCCCCCCCCCTCTAACTTTTAAAATAAGAGAGTGAAAAATCTAAAAAAAATATATGCTATAGATCTTACCTATATTTGTACTCAAAATAATAAATAATATACTAATCGTAAAAGGAAATACAATAGGTACTAAGGCAGAGTTGCACTTGCACCATCTTAACTTAACCATAACTTTAACGGATACAAACATCTGAGCCAGTGGTCAAAAGATAAAACTTTCAACGAAAATTGGTTTTAACGATATTATATAGTAATTAGTTTTCGAGATATATCATATTTTCCAAAACCGCAAATATAACTTTGTCATTCATACCAAAACTGTGAAAAACAAAGTTATTTTTACAGACGAAAAATGATAGTGGTATTAAATATAGTATGGTATAAATAAGGTAACTACGGTACCCTACGGCGCGTGGCCCGACACGCACTTGGCCGGTTTTTTTTAAGATACGTGGCGCGGCCAACGGCGGAGACGCGTCGCAAATTCAAAAACTAAAGCACAGAATACTAAAGTAGGTATACGTAAAAATTAAATATGTAAATTGTATGTTTCTAAGCAACCTACTTCTTTCGTATATATGTGACTTGGATATAACTAAGCTTTAGCTATGACGTTTGAATGATGGGGCTATGAATCATAATTTAAATTACGCCCTTCGGTTCGTTACCCATGTGCATTATCTGATCAAGTCAGTAATTTTAAGACTTTTTGCAGATTACAGTTTTACGCACTTTAACTAACTCGACCAGTTCTGCAGATTAACTAGTTAATGTGCACTCTAAGTGCACTTTACGCACTTTAACGGTAACATATTATTATAAGAATTAGGTAGAATTAGAAACGTTATGTTTCTTCTATGCGTTGCTCCATCGTATTTGAAGTCGAATTTTGTGGATAGTATTATATAATTTTCTACTGAAATACGTATCATGTGAGATTTGGATATTACCATCCATTTTAAGCGCCTCGCTTTCACGATTTCACGGAAAGCCGCCTCTGAAAAGATACCTAAATAAAGGTGAAAAAAGAGAAAATATGATGCTTTTTACTCAACGCGAAAAACTTATATGAAGAAATATTTTTCGTGCTTACCTGTTGAGTACCAGTACCGTCGAATAGTCCTTTCACGTTCAACTATAAATAACATTTTATGTTATATGAGATGAGTCTACTAGAGATGTGCCTACTGAATATTCGGGAAGAACTACTCAGACATTTTTGTTGCAGGAAAGCTGAATTATATATGAAATGGTTGGTTAAAGTTTGTATTTGGTAAACTCGTTTAGTGTTGCCTATGGTGCCTTATTTTCGCCAAGAAGAAGTTGGAAAATGTATCTATAATATACAATAATATTAACAACAAAACACTAAAGAAATGGTGTCCTTGGAGAATAAAAATTTAAAATTACAATCTTCTTTAGAAGAAGAATCAAAACATATTGATGCCATTTAGCTCCACGCTTATATACCTACCTACCTAATAAAATTATGTCTAATAGTTATGTGCCCCTGTGTTGCTATTGAAACTATTTTCTTTCTTTATTTTATTTAATCTTGACAACTAGGTAGTAGTTATATCGATGCTGAAAAAGCCGGAAAATTTATGAACATTTTATTTAACGATCAGTTTAAATAAATCAAAAATTGAAACATAGCGTTGGCAGAGTATTGGTAAATTTATTTTGGTACAGGCTCTAAAAATATTTAAAAAAGTAACATAAGACTTGTATATAATTTACAATAACTTTTTTTACAATAGGAAAATCTTTTAAAGACAACACAACTGTGCAAATACAAAAAATATATATACTTATACCAAAAATAAACACACGTTTTGATGAATCGAACGGTAAAATAATGTTAGTCGAATAGTCGTTGCATCTCTAGTTTATGTGAATACCCACATATTTTTCTTTTAGGAGGTCTTCGGTAAGCCTATGTTGGATTACATAAATATATGCTTTTGATCTCTACTGCTACTTTGTTCGCATAATTTGGATATGACCTCTATGGTCTGTAGTTGGTTCTATGGCAAAACGTCCTCTTCGGTTTGTGTTTTGTTTTGTCTGATAATAGGTAGGCTTGGTGTATTTGTATGCTTAGGCTAACCCCAGACCTACCGGTTTCTTTTCTTTGCTTTGCTGTTCTACTTAGCTGTTTAGACCGCCGGCCAACCAGGGTTATTTTCAATCTATCGCATATTGGGACCAGACCAAATTGGCAAGATAGCCATTAGCTTCGTGTTATCAAATATCATCGTCTGGGTTGGAAAGTAGGAAGCTTCTGGGAGATAGATATGCCACCCTGAACATGGTCTCCGAATGCTAAAAATAATTCGATCGCATATTAATATAAATTGTGAACAGGGTCGTGGGTGGCATACATTACCTACCTACCTGAACTATTTTTTTGTGTTTTCATAACGATCGTTTAAGGAACAAACCTCACAAGAACATACACATAATATGTGAAATGTACTTAGATTGAAAATATGCGATAGATTGAAAAGGAGCCTCTTGGCCGGCGGTCCATTGCCGAACAGCAAAGCAATGAAAAGAAACCGGTAGGTCTGTGATCAGCCTTATCCTCAGATCCAAATAGCATGCTTCACTACTCAGATCCTCGGTTCATTGATAGAGGTACTTATAAGGTTCTGCTGCTCTCTTAAAATTGACTATCCATGCTCTTGAGACACCTTAACCTAGGTGGGATAAAAGAGGCGTCAGAAGGTACTGCCGCCGTCGTGAGAGTAGGCTGTGGTATAGAACTTTTTGGAGTCTGCCCCCATCGCAGGGATTTGAGTGGATATCATTAAGTAGGTATCACGATAACTATCTATCTGTTACGTGTGCGATTATCAAACTCAATGTTTGAAAGAGAACTACAATTAGTTATTGTTTCACATTTTCAACATTAACGAGGACCAACGAGAAAGTGGACCAGTCTATCGCAACTCGTGAAGTAAAAAAATGAAACGGGGTAGAACTTTTATGACCGCTATATTTATCTCACTCTTTCGACGCTCTTTCGTCATAAGCTTGACTGTGTTGGCACGATCGAAGAACCCTGTTTTGGGTGTGTCAAAAATTTAGTGATTTTACATTCTTTTTGAAGTGGACACTGAAAAGGAAAGTTCCGTGTCGCTTATTTTAGTTAGTAGATACTGTCGAATCGAATCGGAAACCTAATCGAAAAAATAATATAAAGGAACTAGAACATTCCCACCGCCTGATAAATTAATTATTTCGCAGGGGTTTAGCTTTCCTTAGTCCCTATTCTGAGTAAACAATGGATTGGCAACTAGTATTACGGTTGAAACTTGATCCATTGTTAGAATATCGACTGTATCACAAACCCGTAAGGCGCAAGTTGTTTTGAGTAAACTGGTAATGTAATTTTGTGTAGTGGTGTAAGGTTCATTTCATCGTATTCACACTAATAAGGGTTGGCTAGGGGTGTCGATTCCATTATTTGGATCGAAATAGTAGGTACTGTTGAATTCGAAACCATTATACAATTTTGGTTCATGAAAGTATACAAGGTAACAAGATAAATTTTCTATATTCTAAATTTGTTAATATATTAGATACATCTATGGTAGGTACTTATTTTTTATTTTTATTTATGATTTATTCAGAAAACCAACAGCTATATTAGGTACAGATTGAGTAATTACATATAAGTCTTAAATAAGCCAATTATAGGTTTCCATAGCTATAACAAATTTATATCATTATTACAAAATGGATGTTACAGATATCGTTACAAATACCAGAACATTATATTCTTGTAAGATTCAATTAATTGCATTCGTTAAGTAAATTGACAGAAATTGTTGCTTGGCAACAATTACAGAAACAAAAATCAATAGAAATGGATCATAGGCATTTCAAATAGTTCAATTAGTTAAGCAGCTGTGACTACAATTATTGTAAATACATAAATCTAAAGATACAATAAATTTTAAATTTCTATTATTTTCTTTTTTACTGTGTTTTTAAAACTACACTTCGACATTTTAAAGGGATCTATACTATCAAATTGATTGTTATAACTGTTCATTGCACGAGCAAGGAAATGATTACGAGCATATTTTGTATGATAGGCAGGAGCGCATAGCATTTTCGTATGTCGGGTTCGACGACGAGGAGCACTGTAACAAACGGTTGAGACCAGGTCGGGGCAATCTATCTTACTGTTAACAATGTCGTACAGGAAAGACATATCGAGCAGCAAACGACGCTCCTCAAGTGACATAAGTTTAAATCGCCGACAGCTAGCACTATAATCTCCATATCTACCTTTAGTTCGATAATTTAAATGTCGGATTAAGATCTTCTGAATGTTTTCAATGCGTGACTTATGACATTCATATAAAGGTGACCAAATACAGCTGCCGTACTCAAGTATACTGCGTACGTAAGCGCAATAGACTGCCATGACACTGTTTATATCTTGTAAAGGTTGACAAGTACGTAGAACAAAGCCCAGTGTTTTATATGCTTTGTTAACTATGCAGTCAAAATGTTCATTAAACGACATTTTAGTATCAAGAATTATTCCTAGATCACGTATAGCGCTAACGCGCTCCAAGGCTTTCCCTTCAAACTTATACTGAAAGATTACTGGTTTGTGCTTCCTAGTAAATGTTATTTGTTGACACTTATCGGTGTTTATGGATATTCTGTTCGAGCTATAAAATTCGCTTAAGCGATTGAGATCATCTTGGAGATTTAGACAGTCTGAGATATTATTTATTTTCATATACACCTTTTTGTCATCGGCATACATCAAAAACTTGGAATGATGGAAGCAAACACTAATGTCATGGAGAAAAGGCACGTAAAGCAGTGGTCCCAGATGAGAGCCCTGAGGCACTCCGGATAGGACACTAGTGAAGTCCGACCTGTAACCACCCAAAACCACAGCCTGAGACCTATTTTCAAGATAAGATTTTAGCCACCGAAACAAGTCACCACGAATACCAAGTGTCTGAAGTTTGTGCAACAGAATGACGTGATCCACCCGATCGAAAGCTTTCTCAAAATCGGTGTAGATCACGTCAATCTGGCCGCCCTTCTCTATACCAGTCAGGATGTCCGCAGTAAAACAAGCTAAGTTAGTCAAAGTCGAACGACCTCTCAAAAAGCCATGCTGATTGTTAGGGACACTGTTATGTATTAATGAGTATATACTATTGTAGACAATTTTTTCTAAAATTTTACTAAATATGTTAAGTATAGATATTCCACGATAATTTTCAACATTACTTTTACTTCCCTTTTTATGAATCGGTATAATCATAGCTTCCTTCCATTTTGTTGGAAAAACACTCTCGTTAATAGATCTGTCAAATATAATACGTCTATTGAAGTCGGGTGGGGCTATTAGAATAAAAAAAAGGAATTTGTACTCCAGCCCCACTCGACTTCAATAGACGTATTTTTATTATTACGAATATTATTTCTTGCTTTTTAGAGGTAGGTTTTTTTGAAGTCGGTTTTTTTGTTTTTTTTTTTTTAAATTTTAGTAAAGCATTTTTGTTATAAAATTTGATAAAATTGAGATACAGTTTGATGCAAACTTTAAGGTGGTTGTGAAGTTATCAAATATGCGCGTAGCTGTGGCCCACCGCCCCACCATTCAGCTCTCCCCCCACGAACATCTAACTGTGTTCTGCGCATCTTTCGCGATGTTCCGAGTCGCCATTAAGTTTGCATGAAGCACGCACATAAGATTATATTACATACACACAACACACACACACATACACACAATACTTATCTAATCGTGCTTCTGACTTGATTTACCTTTTCGGTTGTACAGATACTGCCTTATCAAGCCTGATTGGGATGAAACTAGAATTTCATGACTTTTATCTTTGAAGGGTAGTGCATATTTTAATTAATTTTTACAGAGTTTTTTAGATTCTATACCTACCAGAGAAAGATATGATTTCATTACTTATTTTGGTACTTAAGTCGACCTACATAAGCTCTACAAGTTTTATTTATAAATTTAACAAAACACTACCAACCCTAGTTGCAAGTGTAGTAAACCATAGGACTGTTTTAATTATTAATAATTACTTAGAGTAACATCAAGAGAATTCTGAAAGGTAAAATACCTTGCGACCTCTATTCCCACCGAATAGAAGCTATATTTAACAAATCGAACGAGGAGCGCGATTTGACCTACTTGCGTGGTTAAATAAGTTATTGGTTCGCTTATTTTGTTAATGAAAGGAGTTGGCAATATTTGATTACCTAAGTGTAGGTAGGTACACAGGTGTGTAGTGACTTTTTTGAACTGCAATAAAAGTGAGCCTTTCTCCTCACAATATAAAAACCAACTTCAAAAACCTGAAAATAAAACAAAAAGCTTCAAAATTAAATATCAAATTAAATCACTAGATACGCATATCACTGTAATAAAACACGTCTATTGAAGTCGGAAGGGGCTGGAGGACAACTTATTTTTTTTATTCTAAGAGCCCCACCCGACATGGGACCAACTTGGGAACAAACCTGCCCCCTACAATGACTGTCAAAAGTAATATCGAAGCAATGTTGTAAATGAGATGGCGCTATACGCGATGTATAGCTCTGTCCCATTACTTTGAGGTTGCTGTAAGAGCTCAGAATACGGCCTCTGATCTAATAACGTTAGAATTACTTAAATCGGTTCAGCCGTCTTCGAGTAATCGGTGGACATACATAAAAAAACATACATACAGCCGAACAGAGAACCGTTGAATTCCTTTTAAATGTTCAATGTATTTTTTAATCACATTCATTTTTTCTATGTCTAACTTTTTAACAATAAGTGTTGCTAGTAATGGCGTATTGGAAAAGCTATTTAATTCGAGTTTCATTAGTTAAGGACCCTATTCAGTCGATTATAAAAATAACTAGACTGTAAAAACATCCGTCTTTTTATTACAAGGTCTAAATCAGTCACTGAAAAACACTTTCACGAATTCCTTTTATTATTTCAAAGGTACTCTCAAAAAGGGTTGCCTGCCCAAAAGGTCTTCAAATTAATGCAAGCCTCCAAAATCTTGGATTTGATTATACGACGTCCGAGTATCTCTTTGTGGAAATTAAAATAACTCACAAAGAACTCGGATATACCTCTGTTTCTCTGTAAAGGCCCTTAATTAAGACTTTGCAGGCCCACATTAAAGTTTTTAGGTGGGAGTAAGATTTAATCGCGAAAAAAAGACATCTATTTTTAAAACATATTTAGCTATCGTAGTCATCTGCTACGAAAACGCTTGATACCCTTGTTGTCACGCCAATTAGGAAACAGGTAGTGTACTCCATATTCTGCTATCAATTTGATTGCTAGGCGACTAAAGACCCCCTAAATTAAATCAGCCCCCCTATTACAACCTCTTAAAACTTGCCAGTTTTCTGAATAGCTATCAATTAACTAGTCTCTTTTATTTGCTATACCGAAAGAGAAGCAGGTAACTATAGCAATTCATAAACCTGGCAAGTTTTAAGAGGTTGTAATACCCCCCCTGTTCAACTAAATTTCGTTCTCCAATTACGATTTTAAGAAATAGAGAAATTCTCAAAATGATTTCCAAAAGCTCAAAAAACTTTCTACTCGGTTGCCAAGAAGGCTTTGTGTTTGTCCCAAGTACCTTCCTATCTTCGGTGTCTGTTATTTTAGTATTTAGTATATATTTTAACAATATTATAGCTTTGTACATTTACATCAAAATTAAACATTAAACTTAAATAGCAATTTCTGCGTAGTCATGTAATAAAAGCGCAATGAATGAACATAACGTAGGTTGCGTAGGCTTCCCGTTTCATTACCAGGAGCCAAATCGCGGTAATTCTGAACGATAAAAGCAAAAACGTTACGTTGTCATTTAGGTTATATTTACCTAAAAATCTTTGGTTTAGCTTCATAATTTTCACTTAAATTGTCCCAGATTATAATCCTAGATTCCTTAGGCAGAGTATTCAACAATTTTAACAAAACTAAAGCGAGTATTTTTCTGTAAACGAAACTGAAACGATAACGATTTAGCTTTGGTTTTATCGTTGAAAATTAGCGCGATTAGGCCCCTGGTAATTCAGGATCGTAATAACTTGTTTCATATTTTACTGACGGGATGCGGTCAACACAATCCTAATTAAGTACCCCGTTGTTCAACCGTACTGCGTGATATGAGGTTCTTTGCATCGAATCTTATAACTGAGCTTTTAAGTATGCTTGAAAACCTATTTAGCTTAGATGATAATATTATCTATAGGTATTAGTGCTAGAATTTTGATAGCTGCTACAAAAGCGGACTTTTTCAAAAGTGTATCTGCGAGAAAAGTGTATACTCTTTAGGAATAATTCGTTAATAAAAGGGCGTAAAAAGTATAGTACCTAATAGTGTAGGTGTATTTAAGTACCCATGAGCTTATTGTCAAATAACAACAGAATGGAAGATACAAAAAAGCTCATTTAACAATATTGTCATTTTGTTAATATGTTCGGTTAGTGATAGAAAATATGATAACTCTGCGATCTGTAGACCTCGCTTTTTTATTTATTCTTTTTTAAAGTGCTGTTGTGTGCTTTTGCACCCATATTACAAGCTTTGCTTAGTTTGGTGCTAGATTAAATCGTCCAAGCATTTATTTTTTTATTTTACAAAAATTTTATTAACTGGCTCGACAAAAACTTAATAATAAATTTATCTCATAAAAAAAAGTTTACAAAAAACTGACAAATTAGGGACACTAAAAATATGGTTTAACAAAATGTAATTAATTGGTTATGCTGTTGTCCTTACTAGGGCAATAAAATGATCTATATGAAGGACATCCAGACAAGTTTAAAACTTCTATTAATAATTACGCGCTAATTTTCAACGATAAAACCAAAGCTAAATCGTTACCGTTTCAGTTACGCTATGTTACCGACAACAGCTCGGACGTGTTATTCGCAACTACGAGGACAGGTTGGTCAGGTTTAATGTTCAGAAGCTTGCAGCCCGTCGAATGTATTTAGATTTTATCTATCTCTATAAAATTATACACTCTTTTATAGATGCCCCTGATTTATTGTCTCAACTAACTTTTAACATTAAATACAGCGCGCGCAGGTCTAATAAAACTAATCTATTGTCTTGCAAACTTACAAAAATAATATTTCTTATTACAATCCCCTGGTCAGGATGGCTCGTCAGTATAATGATTTGGCAAAGGATAACTCTCAACTTGACATATTCATTCCTAAATTTACATCTTACGTTAAAATCCTAAAGGATATCCTCTACTCCACACCAAATGAGGCGGAGTCAGCATAGGCGCCGAGTCTATTTAAACATAAATTATAACAAATTTTCTATGTTAATCTCACCAATCTAATCAAATACATTTTTGCCTTCACTTAATTTGTATTGTACACATTTGTCTGGATTGCAATCTAGTTAAGAATTTCAGCGCAGTTGATGTTATTGATTTGAATGAATTGTAATCTGTGTTGTGTATTAAAATAAATAAAATAAAATAACAGAAAAATAATCGCTTTGGTTTTGTTAAAATTGTTGAATCTGCCTAAGGAGTCTAGGAGTAATCTGGGACAATTTAAGTGAAAATTATGAAGCTAAACCAAAGATTTTTAGGTAAGTATAACCTAAATGACAACGTAACGTTTTTGGTATTATCGTTCAGAATTACCGCGATTGGGCTGCTCACAAAACACGAGATTCGGTTGAGAAATGCGACGTAGAAGAGAACAAACGGACAGCCGGACAGCGGGACATACGAAAGAATTTTTGCCCAAGCTCTGCTTCAGCTTGGGCAAAAATGCTTTCGTAGACGAGACGCTTCGCTCGCTCGGTCAATTAGACACCACATTTTTAACGGCCGTGACCTAAAAGGACCAATTTGAGGTAGGTACTCTTGTTACGAAAAAATAAACTTAAGAAAATAATAGGGAACTTATAACTTGGAGTGTCAAAATGATTCAGACAATTTTGTAGCTTTGCAGATTTATTCCGACAGGATTTAAGTACCCAACCCCAACTCAGAAGAATTAGAAAATATAGTAAGTAAGTAGTGCTAATTCCATTTAACCGATCGATCCCTCACTATAGTGACTACCTACCTCCAGTTGCTAATGTGGCATTTACACAGGTCGATTTTACGGTCGATTTTCTGTTCGATTTTAGTCGACTATCGTCTATCGCTCGTAAAATCGAAACGCCACTTCATTGAAATGAGGTGGCAATGAGCGGTTTTCTGACAGCTGAGAATCTTAGTTTATTTTTATGTTGATAGATGGCGCTATTCATCTAGTTAGTTTTTTTATAAATGACACTGGCAAAAATTACTCCCTGAAGAGGAGTAGATTGTCATAACAAAAATAAGAAGAAGAAGAATTAACTGAGTTGAACAACGACATCTAGCCGTTTTTAGGTACTACTTTTTTTTTTAAATGCCTTTTGAAAACCGCTCATTCCATTCTACATGCAGCCAGAACATGTAACCCGAGACCCGTGTAAATGCCGCTTAAGCAAACAGTTTCAGCCCCAGCCTTCGTTTATTCATTATAGCTTAATATTTGCGAGATCGAAGATAAATAACAATGGAACAAAGCAAACATCATTAATCGTGGAGGAGAAAGTTTTGAGCAATTTGCAAACTTCCTAATGGAATTGGGAATTCTATTTTGATCTTGGAAGCTATTCATTTGAAACGATGATTATTTGTTGATTGATAATACAAAAAAAAGTTAAAGGTCGAAGTTTGTGATTTGTCTACAAATTTAATTTGCCAACTGAGAGCTTTCATGAAACTACCTACAGGGTGCGAATCCTGATTCAATACGTACCTAGGTATAATAAAAGTGAATTTATTCTACTAATATTTGACAAACAAATGAAGAACAAGCACTTACACAACAAGCTGAAACAACTCATCATCATCATCATCATATCAGCCGCACGACACCCACTGCTGGGTATAGGCCTCCCCTAAGGATCTCCACGACGATCGGTCCTGCGCTGCCCGCATCCAGCGGATGAAAGAACTCATATCGCTAAAAAATATTAAACAAATTTCTTCTCTGCCTTCAAACAAGCATAGTAGAAAAACTATTATATTTAACAACGAGTATAAGTCATGTCAATTTGTTGGAAAGTTAAATTAATTTATTTTTCGTTTTTAAATGTACCTGTAGGTTTGTCTTTGTTTTTTATTTTTATTTAATTTCCAAAATAATGTAAATGTTCGTTATTTCTTTTCTAAACCTAATTAAGAACTTTTTTATGTTGCGATACCCTATAGACAGGGTTCATGTTTTGGTATTGTATTCTAAGTACACATGATTGCAATAAAAATATTGGATTTTTAATGGTAGCGACTTCATTGGCCTTCTGCAAACAGACGGATATTAACTTATTATCCTCGCTGGAAAAGAAAGAACATTTCTCGTTGGTTTCTTTCTCTCTTCGGTGAAGCAAAATGAAATTTACGTCATCGCGAACAATGTTACTTTTTATAGCTCTGAAAATAGTTTGCAACAAGTATTTTTTTTAAGATAATACTACACCTAGTTCTAGCCGGCTAAAACTAGGTGTAGCCGGTAGCTGTTGGTTCCACCTAGGTGTAACATTTTGCTCAATACTAGGTAATAAAGGCGAATCACGAAAGAGATATATTGTGCGAATGTGGAAGGAACGATTGCGCAAGGGCGTCCCAGAAAAACCTACGCGGACCAAATAGAGGTTTTAATAAAAAAGGCTGGTGTACGTAGTGACAAAAATCGCAGGGCATGTATGAAAAGATTGATGGATGTTAATGAAGCGAAAGAAGTGTGCAAGGATCGTAGCAGGTGGCGATCCATAGTATCTGCCTACCCCAATGGGAAACAAGCGTGAGTATATGTATGTATGTATGTAGGTGTAGCCGGTTAAAACTAGGTCTGGCCTTCGTTGTGTTTCTACTAAGGGCAAGTATTTATGGGATTACTTATAAACGAAAGTTTTTTCTGTTGTCAGTTAAATTTTTCTAACTTCTAATTTCGGGACCTACAGGAGTAAAGCAGATCGGTTACACCCAGGTTTTACCAACAGCGACCGGCTATACTTAGTTTTAGCCAGTTAAAACTAGGTGTAGTAGCCGTACTTCGAGTATAAACCGTGACATAATACTTATAATTTCACTACATAGTATAAAACAAAGTCGCTTCCTGCTGTCTGTCCCTATGTATGCTTAGATCTTTAAAACTACGCAACGGATTTTGATGCGGTTTTTATAGATAGAGTGGTTCAAGAGGAAGGTTTTATGTATAATATATGTTGTTAAATCTTCACGTTAAATAAATGGTGATTTAAATGGACTTACAATAACATTTTCCCACAAATTGTAAAGCCGGTTAAGCGAGGTGCTGATAGGCTTCGTTCCGGACATCCTCTGTTTGCCCGGTTATCGGAAACTTGACGTCTCTCGGGAAATACTCAGGCGTATTATTCAGAAAGAATAATACGACCGAGTATTCAATATTTTTTAAATTGCGTGTAAATCTTTTAACTTTAAAATCTAACTAGCTTATTTATTTTACAAATAACTTTAGCACTTGTATAGATCTGATCTACTTAGAGCTTTAACGTTTTGGTTTAGACAATAACAGAATTACAATATCGTGACGACACAATAACATTTTACCACAAATATAAAGCCGGTTAAGCGAAGAGCTGATAGGCGACGTTCCGGATATCCTCCGTTTGCCCGGCTATCGGAAAGTTGACGTCTCCCGGGAAATACTCGGTGGTATTATTCAGAAAGTATGCGTAAAACTAGCAGACCCAACAGAAGTTATCCTGTTCAAATTTCAATAGTTTGCGATCATTTTGTGAATAGTTTAGCTCAATATTCTCCATTCTATCGTTTTTCTTGATACAACATAAGTCTTGATCTGCAATTTTTCAGGAGATTCAAAAAACCTAATTAAGAACACCGTGTAACGGAAGCGTGGCAATGAAATTTAGAAACGGAAATAAAAATAAGTATTTGTTGGCCGAGCAAGTGCACTTGCCCAAGCTGAAAAGCTCGCGCTTTCGTGCAATATACAGGTCGCCCGGCAGCGGCAGCTGTCCGTCTGTTTTGCTCTACAAATTCCTAAACCGATTTTCGTAGATCGTGAAATTTGGTGACCATGTTCGATAAAAATATAGATTACTTTTGTCGATTCAGATCGAAATTTTTCTAAAAGAAAAAACATTTCAGCCTTTCCGAAAATCGTCACTAACACGAGGTCTACTTCACAGAGCCTATTATTTATTATTTATTAGGCCTTCCATTGCGAAAGAAAATGTAAGAAAATTTGAAACAAAACACAACTAAATGAGCTATGAACTACGTAGGTAAAACACGTGTATTTTTCATACTAGAGAAGTCTAGTTTAGTTAGACATTAATGGAAAAGGAAGCAGTTTCATTCCCCATTATTTTCATACTTTTTGCCAGACTGTACCAAAACAAAAAAAAAACAAATCGACCCAACCATTTCAAGTGATACGCTAAAAGCGCTACCAACGAACAGCATTTCATAAGATTTGAATAGGTCATCATCATCATATCAGCCGCACGATACCCACTGCTGGCTATAGGCCTCCCCAGGGTAAAAGATCTCCACAACGATCGTTCCTGCGCTGCCCGCATCCAGCGGCTTCCCGCGACCTTCACTAGATCGTCGGTCCACCTTGTTTACCTATCTAAGAAGCTTCGTCCTGTGCGCGGTCGCCATTCCAGAACTTTTCCGCCCCAGCAACCATCGGTTCCGTTCACTGCCACTTCAGCTGAGCAATCCTTCGAGCGATGTCGGTTACTTTTAATTCTTTTCCGGGCCGATCGGAAAGATACTCAATAATTATTAATAAGTACTTTATAGCGACGGAACATAATCCAAAGTCGGGTGACATTGTTTACGTTGAAACTCCACTGCTGAGGATATCCTGAAAGTTTTCAACTGGAAATGAACTATTAGCAAACTAAAACATTGTCCAGTCTTTACCCGTAAATAAAAGAGAACAGTTGAAATTGGAAATGCCCTACAACCGTTTAGTAAACCCAGCAAGTTGTTGATTTGGAGATACATTATCAGAACAATTAATATCGTTGTTTAAGATTCTCATGAGACCATTCGTTTACCATGTGTGACTTCTTTAAATAAATTGACTTTGTTAAAGTAGGTTTCCATATCCAGATCTTCTCTCAAATCTATAGAATCATATTTAAATGATCTCAATTTTTATAAATACGTTTTCAACGTAAAATAAATACGAGTATTTTGGATCACCACGTGTTATGAACATTTGTCGTGCTGAATCCGATCAATGCTTGTTGAAATTCCAATACCCGAGGGTCGGACCCCAGCACTGCGGAACTAAATTATCCCATTATATAAACAGGAATAGCGTAATCAGCGCGCGAAAACATGCCGCTTCCTCGACACACGGTTGGTAATAAGTTTTTTTTTATTAATTGGAGGTATTAGTAACGCAAAAGATACTCGTATCGTATCTTACTTGTTTTCTTTTCACAGTTGTCATGTCCATCAGCCATTTTTGATGTCCCCACTGCTGGGGCAAAGGCCTTCCTTATGGGTGGTAAGGAGGATGGGCCATAACCCACCACGCGGGCCCAATGCGGATTGGTGGGTGTTAACGACTGCAAATGCAGCCGGCACCAACGGCTTAACGTGCCTTCCGAAGCACGGAGGAGCTCGAGATAATAAATTTTTGGTCACCCATCCCATGACGGACCCTTGCGAACGTTGCTTAACTACCGCAATCGCTAAACCACTGCGCCACCGAGCTCCACAGTTGTCATACGTCTCTTTAACTTAGTGTTTATTATATGTTATCTTATTATCTCGTAATCTTCGTTGTATTTTATAAATGAATCTTTCAATATTAGAGAGTTGGGTGAAGATTGTTTACCAAGACAAGTAAGGATAAACGGACTTATAACTACTTATACTATATGTACCTACCTCGACCTATTTTATGTGTATTTTTTTAACTTTAAGTATTTTTTTCAGCATTCCATGATGGGTAGTCCCCGTTTAAGAGAACTATAGATTTAGAACATATTATTCACTTCTAGTTTACGCACGTACTAAACACATGATACGCAACTTAAATAAAGTAGGCTTATAGAGATATTTCAACAATCACTATTCTCTAAATATTCAAAAATGTTTTGGATCGCTGCACGTGTTTGTTCATTTTCCATGGTATAGTTGTATGTGTGTGTGTGTCATGCGGTATTAGGCAAAGAATTTGAAATTGTCAACACATTACACAAATCTCTAGCAACATGTTTGTTCTCTAATGATTTTTATTGTCCATCAGCCATTTTTGATGTCCCCACTGCTGGGGCACAGGCCTTCCTTATGGGTGGTAAGGAGGATGGGCCATAACCCACCACGCGGGACCAATGCGGATTGGTGGGTTACGACTGCAAATGCAGCCGGGACCAACGGCTTAACGTGCCTTCCGAAGTGCGGAGGAGCTCGAGATAATCAATTGTTGGTCACCCATCCCATGACCGACCCATGCGTTCGTTGCTTAACTTCCGCAATCGCTGGGCCAGGCGCTAAACCACTCCGCCACCGAGCTCCGCACCGCGAAATTTTTATTACGCTTTATAATTCATTAGACTTTTTTGAGCTTGTAGGAAGCAAGTTAAGAAGCGTGGTTCTATAGATAAAAAGCTCTGAAATAAAACAACAATTTATAATTGACTTACATTTTTCAGAATCAATAAAATATTCACTTTAATAGCCTATGATTATAAAAAATAATTGTTCCTATGATATTATTATTAGAAAAAATATTCATTTCATACATAGCATAATACATTGCTAAATTATCATAAATCAACCGCAACAATTTAGTAACACAAGTTTAAAATTTAACTAAATTTATATTTACATGGTCACCTTACAAATTACTTAATATTAAAACTGACTATTTTAAATTTAATAATTACGTGTTAAGTCTTAATAATATGTCATGTTTTGGAGATAGCTACCGTTAATAGCTGTTTAGTACATGACAAAACTAAACAAATCACTAGAATAAAAGAAAAACTAAATTATAGTAGTGGACTTTAGGATTCAATTTTTCCATAAAATTCAATTCAATTTCATCACATTAAAAATCACGAGAACTAATAATAAATACAAGATGCAAGCCGAGGTTTTTAGAAACAAATTTTAATTAATCAATTTGATAAATTAATTATTGAGCACCACAAAGATAATTGGTTATAAAAGATGTTTTGTTATAAGTTTAGCAGTAATGTAGGAAAATTATAATATTGAGAATTGAGATATAATAAAATTTAACGTTGATTAGATTTTGCTACACGAGTAATTATTCACAATATCTGGTATGGTAACAGTATTTTGGCATTGCGGCTACCCTGTAATATTATTTTTTTTATGTTACAGAAGAAGAAAATTGGCAAATATAAATTTCTTTAACCTAGACAATTGGCACAACAATAGTCGTTTACAACTTTACGTACAATTCACATTTTAATAAACATTTAAATAACATTAATTGTAACATTCATAATATAAATTGAGTTTAAGTTACTGTTTTTTTATAATCTGTGATCTCTTAAAAAAGTATCGTAAAAAATATTCCGACTTTCTTCATTCTTATATGAGTGGAGACATAATAGGCTAATAATGTAAATCTTATTGATAAAAATATTTCTTTTAAATCGATTATATCATTTCCGTGTCCTATTTACAAGTGCATATCCTTAAATCTGATAAATAATTGGCAAGCCTTATAAACAAGATAATTGTATTAAGATTCTGTAAAACGATTAAGAAAGATATCTACATGAGATATACAACCTACCCTTGCTAATAACTGTACATACAAAATATGTAAGTAAACCGCTTATTATTCGATCACATAGTAACTTTCGTAAATCTGGCATAATCTAAGTATTGTACATTTTGCACGAAAATCTGTCGAGATTCAATTAAGTAACCCAACATTCAATATTGAATGTTGGGTATTTAAAGAAATTCATATACAACGTTTTAAAGAATACTTAAACCAAAAATGGTAAAACCGTTTCTTTGTACTTACCATAAAACTGAACAACTTTTACTATAAGGCCAACTATGAAATCGCGAAAAAAAATCTGCTGTTTCATACAAAAATTAATAACGAAAATATGAAAATGTATGAAGCAGCTGCTTTTTTCCGCGATTTCAGATCTGGTTCCATAGTAAAAGTTGTTCAGTTTGATGGTCCTAAAACGCTGTATTTAATGTATTATGGTATAGTTCTATTGTGTGTACAGTCAGCCAATCACGTATTTACCACTTTTCAGAAAATTCCGTGTGGTCGCGTATCGCCCCAGTGCGTACTAAACCTAAGTAGGTACTTGTATAAGTGACGGCGCGTCGTGCAAGTGTGTTTAACCTTAGAGATGGTTACAACCAGTGAGTTCGATTCACTGCAAATGACTGTAATCTTAGTCCCCTAATAAAAACAGCGCGTATACTCCATTATGAAAATTAATGGTACTGTGCTCTATAGAAAAAATCTCAATTCAAACTTAATTCGATTTCAATAGATTTTCGTGCTAAAAGTACTGGCTATTGCAAGCCGCTGGTCAGAGAAGTTGTTGCTCCACCATTCTACGGAAGTGACCGTCCGTCAATACGCCACTTAGCCGTAGCTGAAGCACACCCATCTCTCTCGCTCAGCTTAAAGTTGGCAACACTCTGACGCCACTTAGCTGTAGCAGAAGCTACATATCACTCTCTCTTTCAGCTTAAAGTTGGCATAACGTTGTCTCGCTCACTCAGCTAGAAGGTAGCGTCCCAACCGGATAGGTCGTCGGGTGGGGGTTCATCCGCATCGGCAGGGTATTGGTCGAAGTTGTGCGTGTCTATAGCTGACTTGACTACCGGCGTTATAGGGGGATCCAGGGTACGCTGCGCTAGGCCCTCCCAGTTGAAGCCGTCGAACCATCTGGAACGAGCAATATCGGTGAGTAGGTACTTATGAATTTAGAACTGTAGCACAGAATATACAAAAGTACTAAATGTACAAGTAGCCCATCTGCGCAAGGATAATGAAATATAAGCTACTCTCGCTGCCTTTTATCATAAGCAGCTCCGAAGCGCTTCTCTTTATGTCGCGTAGCTCTGTCTCAACCGACAAATACCATCCCTCATGCGTTGGCTCGACTTAGTCAGCCGCGGCGCGAAGTGAGACCCCCCTGACAGTAGTTCGTATGAGTAAAATACAGTCGAAAGAATTTAATAGTTCCTGAAATAAAAACATTTAATCGATGCGACAATAAAGTCACAAGAAAAGTTACAGAACGATCATTAATATTAGTTTTTTGCATTAATTTAGCAAAATGAAAAGTGGTTCATTCATTTTGAAATCTGCAGTACCTCCATCATTTAATTTTACTTATACCTAAAAGCAAAAACACAGTAGTGTTTATGCACAATATCTGCACTTACTTGTGCTTTTGTATCTCAGTGATACCGCCCCGCTGGTACCCTAAGCGCTCCGCTGGGTTGTCGCGGCAGAGTTTCTTGATCAAGTTTGCGGCGTTCCTCGTGATGGACCGAGGGAACTCCACCGCGTCGATGCCCTTCAGGATCTTATTGTAGATCTTCATGGGGTCCGCGCCCGTGAACGGCGGCGACCCAGTGAGCAGTTCAAACATGAGTACACCTGAAAAAAGAATTTATTTGAAATTTTTGTCCAAATAATGTCATTTTTAGTATACACCTAATAAAATTGAATTGAAATTTTCATCAAATAATGTCATCCTTGGCCGTAACGTAAGAAATCTGGGTGTCAATTCTGTTAATGTTAACGTCATAATCGTGTTTCAATTGTGTTTCAGTTTTGGGTTTATGAAACAAGAACTGTGTAGCATTACAATTCAAACACAATTATAGCGTTAACATTAGCAGAATCGACAGCCTGGCAGTAGAATAGCACCAAAATTTCTCATTTAGGGTTGTCGTAATAGGCATATTATGCCTCACATCTGTCTCAGTAGACCTTTTAAGATATGCAATAGTGTTTAGAAATTAAAACGGTAATGCAATACTTTTACAAATACTTCTGTGTATTTTATGTATCGAATATGAATCTTCATTAGGTACTGGAAATTCTATATTTGACAATAAAATACGTGGCTAAAGTATAATTTGATGTTAATTTTGATTAGAGATAGCGGCAATCATACTTGCTGTATTTCGAAACCGTCATTTCTAAACCATTAAAAGTTAAACTCTACTCACAGTTCTATAAATGCATAAAAGGACTTCCTATTTGATTTCATCGTAGAGATTCGTATAGTGAAGGTCATTGTGTTGACTAAAATAGATCATGTAAGAATGATCTCATGTTTTGCATCATTCCGTTATCTTGGATTTCTAAATAGCAACAATTTAATTTTGGTCGATTTTTGAAAATTGTCGCAGATCACAAATTACCTCCACTTGGGATGGTGGGGTTCATTGCCGTGCACCCACCGAACGTTAATGCCCAGTGGCTTTCCGTGGACATACTTAATTATAATAACATACTACCCCTAACTAAGAATACACCCAAACCACAGCGGCGTCACTCCGATGGCTCCACATCGCTCCCGCGCTCGCCCGCTTCACTCACGCATAGCCGCGAGCACTTTTACAGCACACATGCGTAAGTGTCGGTTCTTTTAGCGTAGTGTATATTTTCTATGCCCAAATATAACAATCCGATTCTGAGACCGATTCAGAAAAGCGGTGTCAACGCAAAAGTTCAGGACAAGGTAAATTCGTTGAAATGGCATTTACCCAAGTTGTTACAAATTTGCGAAAGTTACCTAAGGACCAATAGTCCGCGCTGATGTCATGGCCTCTGTTCATGATGACCTCCGGCGCGACGTACTCGGGCGTGCCACAGAACGTCCACGTTTTGCGGCTCGCTTGCAGTTTCTTGGAGAAGCCAAAGTCCACTAACTTCACGTAGCCCTTCGAGTCTAACAGTAAGTTCTCTGGTTTGAGATCCCTGAAATAAAATTTTAGAGGCTAATAAATTATGTTCTGTAACAGTTAAACAGATAATTAATTTGGAATGAAAAAGTTTTTAACCTGGATATTAATAATTTTGTGTTGGTGATCTATTTAAACTTCAAATAATGTGAATTAAGCTTGTACTTTTCACTCTCTCCTATGCCATCAAATATTATTATTAATGCTCATAAAAATGTTTAGGTACCTTACCTGTAAATAATATTCCTAGAATGTAAATAATGGAAGGCTTCGACAACACAGGCTGTATAAAACCTAGTTGTGGCGTCGTCAAATTGTCCTGAAACAAAAAATATGACACATTTTCAATATTATAATAACAAGCCGATATAATCTATAAATTATTTTAAAAATTATAAGCAGAGTGAGCCTGCATAACAAGAACAACAATACGGTTAAATCAAAGTATCATAAACTCACCTCTATCTCTCAAAATCGTCCACAATTCACCGCCCAGACAAGTCTCCATGAGCATGTACAAATATTTCCTATCCTTAAACGTCTTGAATAGCTTCACTATGAACTCGCAATTCATCTCTGACATGATCTCCTTCTCTGACATGATGTGTTGCTGCTGTCTCGTCTCAACGATCTGGGCCTTCTTCATCTGCTTCAGGGCAAATGACCGGCTGGAGTCTCCCTGAATCTGCACTAGTTCCACTCGGCCGAAACCACCGATGCCTAGAGTTGCGATTATTCTTAAGTCTGAAAGGCGTAAGTTGGCGAATTCCTCGTTCAATCTGTAACAGTTTGTTATACTATTAGCTTTGGTACCATGTCACTAAATGAGTCATTTATGAAACAGTTATATGTCGGTAAGGTATGCTAAAATATTAAGCGATATTATTCTGCACTGAAAAAAAAGAATGATTGATTTTACTAAATTCCGCGTAAATTTTATCAAATTCGCGGGTTAATATAGGTCCTACACACTAAATTGTTGATTTTACCAAATAAAACTGGTTGATTATTTAACCCATACGTTTAGTAAATTTAATAGTATGATTTCGTATTTTCAACTAATCAAGTCCTGTATATTTTACGTCGATGACTTTCGATATTTTACGATGAGATTTAATAAATGTCACTAAACGTGTTATGTAAAATATGTGAAATTAATATTGCTACATTTACTCATTTCATTTTGTATATTTGACTAAAAAGTCTTGTATATTTTACGTCGACTTATTTCGAGGTTCAACGATGAGATTTAATAAATGTCACTAAACTTGTTATGTAAAATATGTGAAATTAATTTTGCTACATTTACTCATTTCATTTTGTATATTTGACTAAAAAGTCCTCGTATATTTTACGTTGACTACTTTCGAGGTTTAACGATGAGATTTGATAAATGTCACTAAACTTGTTATGTAAAAAATGTGAAATTAATTTTGCTACATTTACTAATTTTATTTGGTAAATTCAACTGATTCAGGTCCTGTATATTTTATAGATCGATTACTTTCGATCTTTTACGATGAGATTATTAAATGTCACTTTATTTGTCTCGGGTTTTTCTCTTCTCTTCTTCACTCTTCTCTCCTCTTCTTCTTATTTTTTCTTTGCTTCTGCTTCTTTTATTCCCACCCACAATTTTTGAGACACTTCGGTCGTTATTCTTTTTATTTGTCCCTTAATAACCATTTTCTGCCCTTTTCATCTCTTTACTATTATTTTTTAACTATTCTATCTAGCATTTTCTATTTACATTCTATATAATAACGCACATTTGAAAACAACCAAACATTTGAATCAGAAAAACCATCAATGACTGAGGTTCGAACCGCGGCGTCTTGAGCATCAAGCGAGCAGTCACACCATTACACCACGGCAACTTGAGAGTTAGCGGCTAAATTGGTCATTACTTGATACTCCACGTTTCATCTATGTCATGTGACATCCCAAATGTTACATTATGTACCTTGCACAATATGTATATTATGTACCAAGTCATATTAACGTAGCACAAAAATAAATAGAAAGAGAAAAAATGGGTAGTGTACTAGTACAGCCGTGTCTTATAAATCTTACTACAAAATGACCAGCGTCTCCAAAATGTAAATTGATTTTTTTTTTGTACCTACACTACCTACCATGAAATAAGAATCAAAATCGAAATTAGAACACGAACCTTATAAACATTAAACATGTAATACGAAATGTTAAACGAAACAAAACACGAACCTGAATTCTAAATCGAACTTAAAATTGGAATCCAAAACCAGATCGGATCGGACCGGTTTTTTTTCCTTTTTCGACACTATGAAGAACCTATTTAATTTGTTATTAGCAAATAAAAGTTTGAAAGTTTTAGTATTTTATACTAAATAATTTACGAAAAGAAACCTTTAAATTTTTAAATTTTTTTTTTAAAATTTGTATAAAATAAAGGATAATGACTAATAACAAATATCGTCCCACACAGTAAAATTCTCAAGTGCTAAGCCAATCCGCATAATGGCGCTAATGAACAGCAAGTCATCACAACTTATCTATTTTCATGTAATTGAATCACAATAGCTAAATAAGATTGAGTTAAGTCTGTACTAGATTTTGAAGAGAGAGAGAGAGAAAAGAAAAATCCGTGAAAGGGCGCTATTGTCCAACTTGAACTTCATTACTAATAGTACTATCATGTATTCTGTGAGTCTGTGACTATAGTAGTTTAAAAGCATTTACTAACTAAACAAAGAAGTAAATTCTTGGGCAGTTTTTCAACAAGTAAGTTGAATGCCCCCCTAGAGATACAGTCAACGGCACGCTGAGCCTCCACGACAGGTCAATGATATTCAATTAATTTTATAATCAAATGCAAGCCATCAAGGTTCAAAATAAATTACAGTTTTTTTTATAACCTCATGCGTTGCCGACTGTACATAAAGGCACATCAAAGGGTAAACAAGACAATTTTAGTAGAGTAGCAAGCGTCACCTATCGGAAATTTGGAGAACTATGTTGCTAAATTTGTTGATTTTATTGACAAGCTTGTGTAAAATGTACATATTTCTAATGTCAATTATATTAAATATATATCTCATAATTTGTGTTAAGTTAAATCAATCCTCTAATTTGGTAGTTTTTACGAACAACTTTAGTAGAGTAGCAAGCGTCACCTATCGGAAATTTGGAGAACTGTGTTGCTAAACTCGTACTGTTGTTTAAACAAAAGTTCTTTGTTGATTTTATGACAAGCTTGTGTAAAATGTACATATTTCTAATGTCAATTATATTAAATATATCTCATAATTTGTGTTAAGTAAAATCAATCCTCTAATTTGGTAGTTTTTACGAACAACTTTAGTAGAGTAGCAAGCGTCACCTATCGGAAATTTGGAGAACTCTGTTGCTAAACTCGTACTGTTGTTAAAACAAAAGTTCTTTGTTGATTTTATGACAAGCTTGTGTAAAATGTACATATTTTTAATGTCAATTATATTAAATATATCTCATAATTTGTGTTAAGTAAAATCAATCCTCTAATTTGGTAGTTTTTACGAACAACTTTAGTAGAGTAGCAAGCGTCACCTATCGAAAATTTGGAGAACTGTGTTGCTAAACTCGTACTGTTGTTTAAACAAAAGTACTTTGTTAATTTTATGACAAGCTTGTGTAAAATGTACATATTTCTAATGTCAATTATATTAAATATATCTCATAATTTGTGTTAAGTAAAATCAATCCTCTAATTTGGTAGTTTTTACGAACAACTTTAGTAGAGTAGCAAGCGTCACCTATCGGAAATTTGGAGAACTCTGTTGCTAAACTTGTACTGTTGTTTAAACAAAAGTTCTTTGTTGATTTTATTGACAAGCTTGTGTAAAATGTACATATTTCTAATGTCAATTATATTCAATATATCTCATAAATTTGTGTTAAGTAAAATCAACTTTCGCATTTTGTTAGTGTTACGAACAAATTTAGTAGCGTCACCTGTTGGAAAATTGAAGAAGTATTTTACAAACTTTCTTTAGTGTATTCAAATATTTGTTTAATGAATTTTACTATACTAAGAATAGTTTTAGTCAATCTGTTTTGTTATGTAAAATCAACAAAGTGTATTTTGTTAAATTCACCCTTGTTATAGTAAAATTAACCATGAAAAGGGTTGACTAGGACAGTTCTTTAGGCAACCTACGCTACTTTAGTACATTCAACAATTCTTTTTTTTCAGTGTGTTCAATTAGTATGAAAAATTACTTCTTTGTATGTTAAGGTAATGTATGATACCTCATTAATAAGATTTATTGTCATTTATGCAAAAAGTTGTCTCATAATGGATACTAAAGAATATTTTTGATAAGTAAGGAAGGAATGCGACTCGAATTCTGAAACTAATTTGAAACAAAATGGTACTCAGAACAAAGAGTGTTGGTTACAATGAGGTTTCTCCCAGAAAAATGAGTTAATAAATCTTTCAAAGAATCATTGCTGTAACCAATCCGACTACAACTTTCTTTACATCTATCTAATTTTAATTGTTATGTCTTTGTTTACCACGTGCCTATCTGTTGCCAAGACTCCACGATTGTCTTTTATCGAACTAAGCTGAGTAAAAACTTGGGAATAATTTTTCACGGTTAATCTGTTTTCTATGTCAAAGAGGAAAGTTAATAACCGTCAATTATTTTCAACGGTTAATTACAATTTGACATTGACGTTTTGATTTCTCGAAGAAAGTGTTTAAATTGGGTGCATACTTACCACATCGTAATAAAATCCTCGTGATTGTTAGCGTTTTAAGAGAAACAGAAAGGATTACAGAAGGTGAAATCAAGAGATTAGGTATATTTCATCGGTAGTTATACTGAAATTAGCTATTGTTTTGGTGGCAAAAAAGATAAGTGCCGACACAATGGAGTTGCATTGCACAGAAAATAAGTCCATTGTAAAGCGTATCGGCATTGGTTAGTTTTGGGCGTTTTGTGTGAACTTGATACGGCAGGCTTCTTAGAATTCTTCATATTAATAAACATGTATAGTTGTAGCATACATAATCACATTCTTGCCACATAATGTCTTAACATGTCGTACAAAAGCCTTGAACATATCTTGCGTCATTACTATTACCGTAACATAGTTGTATACATTTATGATGAAAGATTCTTAATAAAGATTAAGACAATGTGAATATTAGATAAAATCTCAAAATCATGATGTGTGTGACTGTAAAATCAAAATTAACGCGTAGGTAGTCCTTAAACTAAACCATTAACTTCAATCAAGCAATCACTCTCGTAAAATTACTCGAGCGTTCGCTATAAAAAGGTCTGTTATGCCTCTATTCTTAAAATTGCTAGTAATAATAACTTAAATATTTCTTAATGTTTTGAATAAAATGAATGTAACGAGTGTCTTACCGTTGTCTACTCTCGCCTTCATCCTTATACTTGGTGCGGATTTCGTCGAGTGCGGATATCAGCTGGTTGAAGGTCTCACGGTCTATGACGAGGCAAGTGCAGCCTTCTGGCGAGTCACAGATGATGTTTGCAGTGCGGAGGTCATCTCTGGAATTTTACAAGACAAATCGTAAAACTTACTTGTCATAATTTTGCAGATGCAAAGTATTATGCAAGTTAAGGATCAGAATTATAGCTCTCATTGGCACGGACTGTGTAAACTGTTAAACATTATTTTCTAAACAGTGTTGAGTGTGGGTGCGTAGGTCCTTGGGAACACTGCACTTTCTCAAATGAACGTCTCGAAGAATCTTATTCATGGTAGATATAAATAAGACAATTCAAAATCAACAAAGATTCAGCCTGATATACTTATGCCATGGCATTTGTGCACAAATTGAAAGTATAGAACAGAAGTGGAATGAAAAGTAGATTTGCGAAAATTGTAACCGTAATATTCCAAGAATTGGTGCCGATAAATGACTTTATAATTGGAAATGTGGTGCAAGCGCATCTCGTACCGTTCACGATTCGAGATGGCATTAGTTTTAAATCGATACGTACCCTTGCAATGCTTTTTCTCCGAAGAAATCGCCTTTCGTGAGAGTTCTAATAAATTTCTCGTCGTTGCTGTTTGGTGGTTTCTGGGTCACCTTAACCTGAAATAGATTGAAAAAATCACTAGTGATAATAATAAAACAAAAGAAAGTAAAAGCGCATATAGGTACCCGGAATCATCTAACTGATCATACGTACGTAGCAGTGATAATATTCAAACTTATTGCTATTGATATACAATTAATTTTACTTTGCCTATTGAACACTTGGAAGTTTTCTACATACAAAGGAAGAATGAACAAGAATAACTGATAATCTTCACTAAAATACTCTAAAGTAGATACCGTCAATTCACGAGTTACACAGAATACGTAATAGTACAAGTGTAGAGCCATTTACCACAAAATGTGAAACATGAAACAACATCGAAAGTCGTCATTACAACCCAGATATATGACAAATGTTACGACTGTAATGATTCGTAAGTACACTGCAACTCTCACTTGATCCATCTAAATTGCTAGTTCCGTTGTTTTATGGTTAATTGCCTACTCGATGCTTAAGCAAAGTCTAGCTGGACGACTTTGTAGTATCTTGCAATGTTATGATATTGAACTGTTAATTTTGACATTAGCACAGGGAAGCAAAAAGTAAATTGCAATAAGGTAATTAGCAACTATGTTTCGAACACAAAAATCGTAATTGAATAAATATATGAAACTGTTATCAGTAAAGTAAATAATTTCCTTAATGCAACCCAAATCAAGCATCACGAAACAAGAATAAGAAACCCGGAAATGGTGCTACGTTTAAAAATATAAGACAAGTCAGTAAAAACCTCAAACAGAAATGAGATAACGACGGAAATGAGATAACGTAGCGTTAAGTAACAGTCGCCGAAGGCAACACAAACTGGACAACGTGAGAGAAGAACTAATCTGGGGCTTTGTCACACTCCGCTGGTCATGCTTGATTTTGGACCGAAACGTGTTTCGGCAAAACCGAAACTAAATTTTAAATTGAGAAAAAATTCGTACGAGATTTGCGTGATATTCGAATTGAAACATGAATTAGGATCGATAAGCAAAAAATATGCTGCGGACGCGTGCAGACATTTTCTCTGATATCAGTGAATGTCAACAACAATCTAGATTCTGTTGACAACAAAATAATTAAGAATAGTATCGAATCGGCATATAGATAATATCGATGCAAATGCTGTTTGTAATACTTAATTAATAGCAATGCCCCACTTCGGAATATCAAAAGCTCTTGCTGTTTTGTCATTTATTTTTATTTTTGGAGAGAATCTCCTCTCTTTCATTCGATTTATATATTTCTTGAGATTGACCACAACCGCAATAGAAGTATATTTTTTTACCTTTGCCTTTAAGTTTTTCCTTTATGAGAATTGTAAACACATTTTATTTTATAATTTCAAATACTGAGTTGTAATGGATATAATTTATTCCAAGCTATAATAAATAACAAGCCATAGCCACTAATTGAAGATCGATGTCTTAATACGTTATTATAACAATCTATATATTAACTAAAGTACTATATAACCTTTTAGACTGATGCAGTCATGATTCAAGTTTGACGAATAACCAGTTGAATAACTAACTTAATTTAATTATTAAGTAATGCGCTAAATAATTTTCTGTTGTTGTAGTTGGCTTTGTGCTAAAGTTCTTATTTGTGAAAGATTTAATCTATTTTTTTTTCCTAGATTTTCACTGCATACTATAATAGTGAACTTGGCCGCATGTTATAACATTTACTATAATTCGGTGAGCATTCATCTATTTTGTTTAACATGGTACAATTGTGTACTCATAGAATAACCCATATTTTATTAGCAGTTTGTTCCCACAGTATAAAAATTCTGGCCTCAAAATGCCATGCGCTGCGCGTAACACTGCGTTCGCCGGTGCGCTGACCTTGGGGTACAATAGCTCGGCTTTTGGCCTCTGCAGCCTCTATGCGGGCTACAGAGAAAAAATCAGTCACACGTACCGACACACCAACAGTGGCAGATCGGTGGATTACTGCGAAGTCCGTGTTAAAAGATTTGAAGATAAACCAGCCACAAAAGAGATCATAAAACAAAGAGAAATCCAAACGGTTAACGTTCAGAATGAAACCAATTATCTGATCGATTAGCCACAAAACAAGGGTTAATAACCTTAAATGGATGAGACTATCCGTGATCTCATAGATTAAGCAACAATATAGATTTAATTAGGAGTGAAAAATTGCAAATGCTTCGATATTCGCCACTAACAATTATGGTTTGCACAAATACATACCTACTCGACTAAATGCCAAGGCAAACCTCTTGTACAGTCACTGCCTGACACGAAACGTTATTATGCCGAGACTCACAAACTAACTCTTACAGTGCAAATAACATAAGTGCAAAACCACTAAGAAGCCGTTTAGAAAGCTAATGTAATTCAAATTGAAATGAAATCCAACCAAAATGTTCAAGGAACCGTAGCCAAAACAAAGAAGTTATGTCATAAGTTTTGAAAGCGAAGTCAAGTTTGATTACTAAATAAATATAATAGGAACGTAATCAAAATATAAATGGACTAGAGGTTATAAGATCATGTTTGAAAAGATGTAAATGTAACCTGAGTAAAATGCGAAATTGAAATTGAATCTTTGTTCAAAAGTTTTGGTGAAAGATGTCAGTGTTAAATATTTGCCCATAATTTATTTGTTCGGTGTTACAATGTGATTAATTTAACAATGGACATCTGACGTGACTAACTTCAGAGCGTTTGCTGTACAAAATTAAGTATTTAAATGTGTAAAATTTTCTCTTTGCCATACATTCTCGTGTAAAGTTGCAGCGGATCACTGTCTATTGTCAATTTAATCACATTGAAAGAGTTAATAAAAGTTAGGGGTATGAAATCTAAATGGAAACATGATAATTAATAGTTTACGTTAAGATATAAGAGATAATTAAACAAAAAAAAAAATCTCGGTGAAAGAGATGATCTCATGAAAGTTAAGATACGAATGAAAGTGAAATTGTGTTTGTGAATTATGAGGAATGATGATGGCGCGACGTCGAATAATTTCATATTACCACAATGTCATCGAAGTAAATAAGATAATGAAGATGATTCGGCTGACTTGAAAATCAATCATTTCTTTAAGAAAGAAAGTATAAAAAAACTCTGGTTTTGATTTGTTTTTACAATTACAGTAACTATCCTATAACATTATAACTTTCATTGTTAATGTTGTCATGGTAATGTTGTTAGCATAATCTGATAAAATAATTTTGTTTTATAAATTAAGCAAAATGAGATTCAATTTGATTATGTAACTTTCAATTCTTAGTAGTGATAGGAAACCTCGAGTAAAAACTAGGTTGTTAATTTGTTTCCTTGAATTGGTGTTAATTTATGAGATAATGTCCTCAAACACAAAATCACCTTTTGCTGGATGTGAAAGCCAGTAGAGTCGAGTACCAAAGACTACCAAACAATAGTTTAAGACCATTATATATTCTGTGGCTTAAGTCGCTTATTTCAAGTATGTTTATCAAAAATTTATCGTGAGCTATATTTACCTGTCCCTTAGATATAATGAAGAAGGTATCACCCCGAGCCCCTTGTCTGATGATGTAGTCTCCGTTCTGGTAGTGTGTCTCTTCCAGCACATCAGAGATTTTGATCAGCGTGTCTTCTGGGAGATCCTTGAAGATTGGTACGCTGTAACAAAGAAATCATGTTTTTTATTATTAACCGTTTTGTTCACTTCTAAGGTTTACTCCTGCGCGTACTAGACATAATAGTTATACTAGTATAGGAAAGGAAGGTAGGAGACCCCCACAGTAAATCCTCAGTAGACGAAACTTTACAGTATAATACTAAATAATATACTAGAAAAAATACGACTCGCACCAGATCAATACTCAGACGGGAATCGAACCCGCGACCTTTGGATATCCGGTCCAATGCTCTGACCGCTGAGCTACCGAGTACTTTACAGTATGATAAAGTATCATAAATGAAACGTATTTTTTAATTTATCCTAACGTACTTTTTTGTGTTTGGATATTTGTACATAGGTTTTGGTTCATACTACATCCCTGCAAAGTTTCATCGACTGAGGATTTAATGTTGTGGTCTCCATCCAAAAGATCGTTACATTTCCTACACTACTTACTAGGGCGGTTTTATTGAAAGGTGATTAGTTTTGTTTTAGTTTGATTTTGATATTTCCCGAAGTTTCAGCACATTCGCAACCTGCAGTAGTCTTGCAAACAAACACGAAATACAAACCAATCACAGTAGGTACTTTTTATAAAACCGAAAGGTAAGGGAATGGGAATTTTTCATAGATTTTATTCGGACTTCTGACTCCATCAAACTGATAGAGACTTTATTATTATTATGATACCTACTTCAAGTACAAAAACTATTGACATTAGGAATGATGTAGTACAAGTATGCCAATAAAGCATAAAATAAATCGTCATTAATTGGAAACATTTGAATTGTTAACATTTCATCACTTTAAACAGCATGAAAAATATTTTTCTCACTTATGCTCTGAAATCTTATCATTCCATTTGAAAAAGGAATGCGGGGCGTTCCACATTTCCGAGGGGTTCTGGTTCATCACATTCTAAATTTAAAATTCAGGCCAGGAATGAATTTCAATACTTACTTCCCGCACCAGCACCAGTGCGGGAAGTAGGTACAGTGCGAAGATGATCTGGGTGGTCTGCGGCAACTTCTTTTTTTAGTTTTAGCTGTTCACAAAAACAAAAAAAGCAAAGGCACATTTGCACCATACAGCCATAACTTTAGTTACTTTTTTCTGGCACGCAAGCCAACGACAAGACAGTTAATATTATAAAGGTAAAATTATTTAATAGGTACTCTATTAACGATACAATAAAAAAAATGGTGCGCACAGAGTATATTACTATAAGAATAACAACATTTACATTTAATAATTGCCCGAACATGAATAATATAAATTTTAATATTAATTAAATTTAATTAAGTTTCAATTGAAAAGTTTTTTATTTCCTCGCATTTCTTGAGAAAAGCACTATACAAAGCCTTGTTCTGGAAGCTACTTGCATTGCCTCGAATGATTAAAGCCCTCGCCTGCGGCTCGGGCTTCAAACCATCCTCGACAATGCAATCGCTAGCTTTCCGTTCACGGCTGTAATGTACTAATACAAAGCATTTTATAATAAGAAATTTGTGTTATACAAGATAAAGTTTTCAGAAAGTTACAAAACGACCAAAATCAGGAGCAACAACAAAGTTACGCGTTACGAAAAGAAAGCACCGTTTTATATGTGTCATGGAATCTTCCACAGATAAAGTCTCGTGTACACGAGTAGTTATGTCCTTGCCATAACTAAACTATTTAGTATAAGGAAAGCTAGCTTACTTTATCTGAAAAGTAGTAATATGGATACGAAAAGAAAATTATTTTATCTACACTCACAACGTAATGTTCCAAATATGAATTCAAAAAAGGTAATATAAATACGTACTTTATTTTCGTGAATAGGTAAAATTAAAAAAAAACTCATTACGATGCAGTCAGCTGCATCTAGGGTTGCCAACATGTCTTTGGCAAAATATAGTATTTTTCAAAATAAGCTATAAAAAATATATAGTATTTAATAGGCAAATATTTTTTTTTTTACTTATTTATTTTTATAAAAACTATTTTTTTTTAGTTTTTGCATTTTTCAAGAAGTTTTGGATATTTTTGGAGTCTTTTTGTATCTTTCGCTTTTTAATCGGCGTTAGCGGCGCACTTGAATTGAACTTGACGCACTTTCGTTATCGCTAGGTCCAATACATAATTTATCTAAGACTTGAGTTATATTTCTCAAAGAAAGAACAATGTTATATTTTGCAGATGATTACCAACAAAATCTCAAAACAAAAATAGAGCAGACCAACCAATGACCAAACTATCGTTTGAAGCTTTTGAAATTGACATTGATGCAATAAGACAGATACTTTTATAATTCAGATACGATTTACACTACACGCTATCGAATCAGTCAAAATGCACGAACACAAATTTAAAAAAATTAAAGATTTGTTTCATAGCGTTCGATGTTAAAAATATAGTATTTTTGCGTACTATATATTTCTTCAACAGTATATAGTACGCAGACCCGAAATATAGTACAATACTATATATTATAGTACGGTTGGCAACCCTAGCTGCATCATAAAATAACTTTTTTCTCATTACGATACAGGGCAAATCCAAGAAGAAGGTAGTGCCGTGATATAAAAAAACAAAGATATTTTCCCACATACTTTCTATGATTCAAATGCACTTTATGGTGATCGATGACTTATTGCGATTAGTTTGCAAGAATGCACTCATCTCATTTTTTCTAATGGAATTCGCGCCATTTTTAGAGCATTACAAAAAAAAATTGATTTCAATTTTTACATTTTGTTATACTGAATTTCGTAGGTGTTTTTTTATTTTTGCCTAAAAATGTGAAAAAATATTGACTGCAAAATTATTTTAGATGCAGCTAAGGAAATGACTTATTACAAGGTAGGTATGTAGCTAATACAACCAAAGTCTCTCTCTTTTCTAACGTTGATCTTTTATTTAGTAGGTTCAATCCCAAATGTATGAGTGTAGATAAAGTAGTGTATGAGACTGCATGTTTTAATACCCAGTTATGTAACTGGGTATTATGCATCAGTATCATAAACTACTATTATTGTCACGTTGCATGAGATAAAATGTTTGGGGATTTATAGCATTTAAAATCGTACCTATTTCTGAGATCGATTTTGTTAGTAATTTTCTTAAAAACTGCACTCAGCTTTGTTTGTTGTTTGATAAGTTCAAATATTTGTATGGAAAAAGTGTACTGATTACTAATATTATCTTATACGTGAGTCAAAAACTTAAGACGTATGAATCACGTTTGTTGACGAAAACAATGATATTGAACATGACGTAAATTATAAAGAAACTGTTAGAGCTAACTCAGACCACAACGTAAATTAGTTGCAAATATACACAGAATACGTGTAAATGAGCGAACTAATTAAATAATGTGTACGTATTGAAAGTGAGCGTGGTTACCCAACTCGAAATGAAACGGTCAAGTTTGAAAGGCTCCTAATGACTCACGCACAATCTCCGATTAAACCGGTATGATGTTCAAAATACTTTATTAACACACGAATATTGTGTTAACGCCTTAAATTGTATCGGTAGCATATCCGATTATTATATAACCGATTTAAAAATTATTGTTACATTTACTGTTACGAAATTTGCTGAAGCGAAAATAACACTTATAGCAATACAGTAAAGTTCAATCATAAAAGCATTATTTTGCAAGCGGATGAGATTATGAGACTGTGGAGAAAAATAACAGAATATAACTGTATGTCACGGTATACGCTGAAGATGATTGCTTAATGCATCCAATTTTTCACGGTCACCACGCTTTGACCTATATGTTATGTCTATCTAGACATATAACTGTATAAGCACTTTATACACAGTAATCTCATACTGAGGTCACAGTACTACCAAATTTTTTGGTTATACTGTGCTGAGTTTTGTAATGTATATCTGCATATCAACTTATCGTAGTTTACTTATGTACCAATAGTGAATGTACACAAATATGTCCGACAAGATAACTTTAGTGGAGTAGAAGTAGGTAGAGTATAGGAGAATTATACAAGGAGATAGCAAGATAGGTATTGAAATGTTACTCACTAAAGACAATGTTAATGATAAGTAGTTGTTACCGATTACCATCGCTACGGCCGGCCTCTAGTTTTTTTTATTTCATTTTGGTTTATTTCATTCAAAACTCTGCATGAATTATATAGGAAATATCTCGGGAACAGTTTTTTTGGGATGAAAGGTACCCTATGTCCTTTTCTGCATCCCCGACAACGTGTATGCAAAATTTTACGATGATTTGCTGAGTACTTTTTTTTTTATTTATTACCAAATAAACATAAAAATACAAAAGTTGTTTGCTACATTCACAAAAAACCACGCAGGTTTACATTAGGAATGTGCTGTTCATCAGTTACTTAAGACGTAAAGACGTGAAAAATCAAACCAAATATAATCCGCGCGCGATGAGAATTGTATAATACCTTTTGGAACTGAGACGCGCACGGTACCGCTAACGCGGCAGCGCGGCGCTGTACACTACTGCTTTATAGTCATTTTCAATTCACTTTGACAAGGCCCCTTACCATTCTCATCGCGCGCGGATTGTACCAACTAATTACCAAAGTAGGTACTTTCAACAAAAAAAGTGTTTTCATGTCTAGTGCGCGCGTACGCTTGAGAGGTGAATACGTAAAGATGTAACAGATAATCAAACTTACATTCGAATTTACAAATAATAATACGGATACTTAAAGATTATTGTGACACCTTCATCTATCTTATAAAACAAATGCTTTTTTTCCCTCAACATGTAATGATAGTAATAAAATTATTATGTCTTTCTTTGTTAGCTATCTTGGGCAGCCAGCATTTGGGACAAAAAAAAGATTCCGACGAACTGAGCTGAGAACCTAATCCTTTTTTTGAAGTCGATAAAAATGCCTAGTTATGATCATAATCTTTTGGCACCGACTTGATTGAATTTTTAGATTTTAGACATTCACAATGCTAATTTTATACATTAATATAGTTAATATAGGTACTAGAAAAAATGCTAGAAAAAATCGACCCACCCATAGCTCCCTCCCGTCTGAAATGCTATGCGTGTGTCGATTTTTTTCTAGTATTATTTCTAATAAATTAGTTATCTTAAGCTATTCAATTTATTAGTTATGCAAACTAAATATGGTTACAAAGACTAAGCTAGAATGCGGGAACAATAGATAATCTGTATGTTTCGACATCATCAGTGAAACTATGTCGAGGTTTCTAGCAATGAAGTTGAACTTGAGAATGTGTATAATAGAATTATTAGCAAGTGTTCAACAGATTCATAATTAACTTTTATTTTTCGATTGCGCGAAACTGTAATATTATTTAAATGGAAAAGACGTACAAAGCCTATTGTTTTTTTTAATTACCTATTAGGTACTCTATCTTCTTCTAACTTTCGCGCGTATTTTTCATTAAAATGTAAAACCTTCGAATTTTAATTAGGTAGGTACCTACTACTTCTATTTACTAGAAAAAATATTTAGATGCATAAGTTAAGTATATTTCATAAATAAAAAAAAATGTGTGACGTAACTCGTAAGTAAATATCTTTCTAGGACATCAACATCTGTCGTAACATCAGAACAATTAAAATCAACAAAGTCTATCTCTATAGCTATTTGTCACCATATTGCACCACTTGCTTGTTCATTCTTATTGAGAACAATAAAAGAGGTGGTGTCCTCAGAACCTATGAGACTGTTATTTATAGTATGTATAGGTATAGGTCTTTGTCATTTTTTATTCAAGAAGGGACAAACAACAAACGGCTTGCGTCACCCAGCCTACCAAAGTAATTCAATATGTCTTCCACCAATCTTTTTTTCTCATGAATTCTACTATTTGTCTCATGCCCCATGTTTATTTAATGTCAATAAAAATAGTTGTTGCTGTAATAATAAAATAAAATGGAATAATTATAGTTTTAATTCAGTGTTTTACCCATACCAACTTTACCATACTTCTATAAAAACATTATTTTCCATTTTGGAAGTTTTCAAACCTTGCTAAAAACACCGTTTCCTCCAGCTCTTACCAGTGGTAGGAGAACGAGGACATACTTTTTCTAACTTTACTACTGGTTGGAGAACGAGGACATACTATTCCTCGTTCTCCTAACACATACGCTGGTATTTTACACTTGAGTTAATGTATTCTATGACTTGAGCAACAGGACTACACTTTTATTTCCAAGTCCGTCGGCGTAGTGAAAGGAATACGATCTCAAATGTCATGAGCAGCTACGTGACGGCTGTTTCGCAAAATGCGCACGAGTGCTTTTGCAATGGTGACAAAGTTACAACGATTCCTTTGTTTTACTCTCGGTTTGATTGCATAGAGAAAAAAAACACAAAAACAATGATTACTTCATCGTTGCAGACGATGCACAGGGAAAATACAATTTGGATAATATTGATATCAAATAGAATTAGTAAAGCCGAAGACATATTTTAAATTAATATAAGTGTTTTTTACAATTATTAAAGATGTTGATCCTTTGTGGTTTTCGAAATCTATCCAGACTAACATAAAGGTCGCGGGTTTGATTCCCGCCTGAGAATATCATCAGCCTATCTATTGTCTAATTTCAAAATATTTTGCAATCATTTTCAAGATGTAACACATTGATGCTTCTTTTAGCATAAATAAAAACATACCAAAGAAATGTAGCAATGTGTCACATCCATCTGACAAATGAAAGCGATTGCAATAGATTTTGAAATTAGGCAATAAGCCCCCTGGTGCGAGTTGAAAGTATTGTATAAAAATAGCATTGCGAATGCTAACTAAAATTTCAAATTTAAAATCTATCAATGTCTTATAATTTTAATGAGAGAAAAGCTTTTAAAACTGCATTCAGTTTCCACGTACATAATGATGCAGCAGTGATACCAATAATCACAACATACTTCATGTCTTCTTGGCCCATTAACGCATACTTAAGATTCTCTCACGTTCGTTTTCTAACTTAGATAGTTATTAAGAAACTGCTTTCACCTTCTTTTACAGTGGTATATCCGCCGGTTCTCTCCTAACATCTCGATATACTGTATCGCATAAGGTAGAAATTCATAATTAAATCAGCAAATTAGAATAACTATAAAATTGCCAAAACAGTTTTGAGTTATTGTGACTGATAGAAAACATCAGTTTATTAACAGAAACAGGAATATCAAAATTAATAATATTCATGTTTCAATATTTTTCACGATCACAAGTCGATATCTGCATGCTTTCTCTTGAGTCCAATAAGTTATAATATTATCAATCCAATATTAATCATTATTCTGTATTCCTTGTTCAATTTTTTATTTGACAAAACTGTACATAACATCTCTTTAATTCGAAAATTTATTACAACGGATTAGACAATTATAATTCAGATAATCACATTAGCCTTAATTTATTCTAAATTTAATTAGCCTTACTAAGACATCAGCTTGACATTTTTATATTTCATTTGTTTTAAACTAAGCTCATGGCGAGGAGCTCGGTGGCGCAGTGGTTTAGCGCCTGGCCCAGCGATTGCGGAAGTTAAGCAACGTTCGCAAGGGTCGGTCATGGGATGGGTGACCAAAAATGTATTATTTCGAGCTCCTCCGTGCTTCGGAAGGCACGTTAAGCCGTTGGTCCCGGCTGCATTTGCAGTCGTTAACACCCACCAATCCGCATTGGGCCCGCGTGGTGGGTTATGGCCCATCCTCCTTACCACCCATAAGGAAGGCCTGTGCCCCAGCAGTGGGGACATAAAAAAAATATATGGCTGATGGACAAGCTCATGCATTGCTTTTAAGTACAGAAATGGAGATTGTTGGTGTTCTTATTTATAAATTTTTAAACTACCGTTATAATGACATAACTAACAAAATACAATTATACTATTGAATCTTTAGTGGCAAAAGCTTTGCATGGATCGGAACTTTAATGAAAATAACCTCAATTCAAAATTTATTTGAAATCATAGTTAGTTAAAATAACGAGGCGCGGTAAAAGTTAGATCTTTGCCTTAGACTGTTTTCATTTTCGTATTTCGTCTAATAAGTACCTAGTCATAAAATAGTAGTGATTACCGTCAATAACTACAGATCGTACCACAGTAGATGTAAGTACATAATGATAGTCATACGTTCCATATTTAAAGATAGTCCAACCGGTCAATGGACTAGGTTAAAACTATATTTAGACCACTTTCCATTTCCTTCGAACGATCTTAAGCTTTAACAATATTGAGAACGTGATCTTTTAGATTGCCAATTTAGGTTAATCGACGCATGGGGTTTTTGATGATGATAAAACTATATTCTTAGACCTTAAATGTTTTTATGGAAATGCTGGACTGAAATAAATATTAAGAGGATTTCAAAACTGAAATCACCAATCTTAATAGCATTCATAAAAGAATAACTTTTAGAATGCAATTCGATGAAATCTCATTTTTAACAATCTTACGGACTGGTCTAATTATTTTTTAGAGATAGATAGCTATATAGGTATTATTAACAAAAAAAGAAAATGAATCTCTACATCTACATTATCTTTTACAAGCTCTTTGTATGAAATCAAAGTGTCGACCTATTCGAGTGTTTAATACTCGTACCTATTATTACAAAAACTACTAAGAACTTAACTGAATATACTCTGTTTATGTTAAGGTTAATCACGTATGTGATGTAGTAACCTGCAGAAAATTTCAACATCATGACGATAACTATTGTAGTGGCTACAATTGTTTAATTGGCGTTTTGTTAGTTAACCTAATGATAATGTGTTTAATATTTACTTCATTTTAAAACATGCAGACAAAATACTATAATTACTCAATCTAATGATTGTCGTAAGTTTGAAATCAGCTGAACATGAAGTGATGGACAAAATTCTAATTCGGAAATGTACTTAAAATAGTAATAATAAAATTAGTGAGATTACTTTAAGTTGAGTAGAGTACAACAACTGTCGAACTGTAAAGGCTATAAAAGAATTTGGTGATTCATAACAAATAACCAACTTCGGAATTGGAAATACTTACATAGAACTAACGTATAGGTAATGCTATTGTTCGGGACAGAAATGCAAGCGTCCCGGCCGATGAAAGGAGAAGAATGGGCCTTCACACACCCATTGCGTTTGCATAAAATGTCTTGAGGTCAACATCCTTCACCGTCGGTAATGCTCAAGCGCATTCATTACTCCTTTATTACTTAGTTCCTTTGTGAAAGTTGTAGGACCTTTCTTTGTAGACACTTATAGAGCTTCGACAGATGCACTACTTAGCATGTCTGTAGATTACGTTACTTCCTGGTGCTTCTGTTTTAAATGCGTTGAAACTTTTTTCTAAATTTGTTCTTAAAAACGTATATTATGTGCATTTTTTCCATTATGTATGTTTACAATCCACTTTGTTAGATCTCATTATTTAGCATTTTTATTGTGGGATACCTTCGCTTGCGTTGCCTACGCTAAATAATTATTTTGCATCACAAAATTAATAGAGTTTCGAAATCACAAGTAAATGGTTTTGAAGGCACTAAATTTTCACGTTATGACTATTGCTTTAGCTTAATTTAGCCTACGGTAAATTTAATTGCTATATGTTACAATCATAGACAGGGACCACGAGTATAAATAGGTCAATAGGTCAATATATATTGTCAGGTGTACTACATTTAATTAACATTATCGTTAAAACAGTTTGTCGAGTCACTGGACTAAAGGTTATTGGTCCCATTACTCGCGTGTATAAACAAGCGTCTTATTAGGAAGGCGTCTATTTAAAACGAATGTTTAAAAATGCTCGATTCTTCGATGCTTTTAAATTTGGCTTGGGTTGGTATAAAATCGTGATTTACATTCTTAATGTACAAAGAATCAAGATTATTCAAAAGTATTTTATCTTTAAGGAAACACTAAAAATACTTTAGAGTAACATTATGTTCTTTTTAAAGAAACTGAACAATGTTGGTTCAAGAAAACAAAATTTAATGAGTTCATGGCAAGATCTTATCTGTTGACTTTCGTGGTATTTCGGGCATACAAATATGTATTAATGTGGCAAGTTGTTACTTATCGATCCGTGGTGAGTTGACTTTATCTTAATACCTATTAGTAGACATAAAACTTTGTAGGTTTTTGAAAAAAAAAAATGAATATAAATACCTAGCATCTCAAATTTTTAATCCGTTTTGAATAAATTCCACCAAATAGCGTTGCTTTTGCATACATTTTATCTCCTACTAGCGACTGTACTTTTTTCGGAATGAATGTTATCATTTGTCCTTTTATGTGCCCCTGATATCGGTATGCAAAATTTCATGATTATCGATTGAGTAGTTAAGACGTAAAGGCAAAAACAAACAGACCTATTTTCAAATTTATAATAATAATAAGGATTAGAAAAAATATTTAAATAACATTTTTACCTCTTATTTTGACTAACTTCTCATAGCTAAGATTCTTCTCAGAAATCATAATGGTAAATTAATACCATCAAAAAATAGTTCCTCAACTGGCAGAGGATTTAGTAAAACAGGTCAAAATAGCTCACCTCTTCAAGAAATCCGTATATTCAGCCTGCCGAATGAGTCCTGTCCTCATCATGATGGTTTGGAAGCACTGGCGCTCGATGGCCCACAGTCGGCAGTCGGTGGCGGCCTTGATGGTGGCTGTTCTCTTGCAGTTGTATAAGATGGCCAGCTCGCCGAACACCTTGCCTGGAGCCATAGTGCTGAGGTATTTGTTCTCCCGAGATACCTCCACGCGACCCTCTGTGGAAGGAAAAGCATTTGAGAATTTTGATTTTTTTGTTATCCACTAAACGACCGCCTTATTATGTCTATTATGTAAGAAAAAAACTATGTCTAAACTATGATGTGCAAGTTAACATGGGTAAAAAACCTTAACGCCAAAGCTACTAGGAGGAGCTGTAGTAGTAGATACTAATAATACTTTAAGAGATATTTAAAACACATAAACATCTTGTTATCCTCAAAACGTCGATGTAGCAGTTGATAAGGTCAATGAAGATTTAATGAGAATTTCTAACTGGTCTAACAATAATGGTCTTGTACTAAATCCCAGTAAATCAAAATTTTTAGTTCTAGGTTCGAAACGTCAAGTCATGAAGATGGAGACTCTGAATCCAACGATTAAACTATATAACGAAAACATACAAATGGTGAAGGAGGCACGTAATTTGGGTTTAGTTATAGACTCTGATTTGAGATTTGAGACGTATATTCGAGAGCTAGCACGAAATTGTTTTTATCGTATGAAAGTGCTTTATAGAGTCCGAAATTTTCTAAGTACGGAGTTGCGCATTAGACTTGTTGACTCATTGATTCTTTCAAAATTTGATTACGTTGACACTGTTTATGGTCCTAGGTTATTATCTAAAAGTAAATCATTAATACAACGGGTACAAAATGCATGTGCCAGGTTCTGTTTTAACATACCACCAAGAAGTCACGTTATACCTTTCCTAAATAGTGCTCAAATATTCAACATGGAATCTAGAAGACATATTCACTTTGCTACTCTTTTATTTGGTGTCATTAAAAGTGGCAAACCTCCATATCTTCATGACAAACTTTCTTGGTACTCTAGCGCTCGTTCATCTCGACTTGCTGTGCCTTATCATAACACTGCTGCTTTCAAGGGCTGCTTTAAATACACTGCCACAAAGATTTGGAATAATATCCCTCCACCCCTCTGTGCTCTCACATCTGTCTACAGTTTTAAACGTAAAATCAAAACATACTTTTTAAACATTCAACTAGGCAGTGTAAGTGACTGGGTCTATAATTAGTTTTCTCTTTATGCTCATTTATGCTATACCTACTTATACTATCAAATGAATTATTTGTAAACTGATCGATTATGAACGTGTCAAATCATTAGTAATGTTGCATCACTGTATACGTAAATGGTTTAATTATGTATTTTGTGACTGGATCTATACCTAATTAGTCTTTGTACTTATTTAAACTAAACTAACAGAGTAATTATTTGTAAACTGATCAATAATGAAAGTAATAATGTAGTATCATAGTGCATACCTAGATGTTTTGAATAATAATTAATATGTAGTTTTGACTATAAGAAAATAATTGTATAATTATTGTCACCACCACGGTTGCATCTGAAAACCAGCGCCACTGTTTCAGGCAGCGGCACAAGCTGAGATGTTACCGTTTCAGCAAAAAATGTGTAAATTCGATGTTAATTTTATATTTTTTGTAACTGTTTTGCTGAATAAACATTTTTCTATTTCTATTTCTATTTCATGATGAAACCATGTTTATCGACCATTCGATATCTATTAAAATGCATGTCATTATTTGAAATGAGGATTAGTATTCATAACAATTTGAAGGCTATCTAGATTTGCAATAGACGAAACTTCAAACTTCAAAGCTTTAAACCGGAAAGCCGTGATATTAGACATCAAGACCAATTATTTCCACGTCTAAAGCTTTCAAGGTTGTATAAATCGGTGACTTGACTGTATGAGTGAGTAATACTCGTATTATAAAAAAATATGCTAATCATTAATAACCCTGTGACAATGTTTATTGCTTTTATGGCTAAAGAATTAAAGCTCAATATCGTTTATCAAGCTTGCTCGTTGTTTAGTGGTACAGATAAGCGTGTGAAACAACTGGCAATCGTGTGAATTGATTGTTCTTTGTATTGGTATATTAAGTGATTTAGATATCGCCATGATATTGTTGATTTGGTTCAATATTCTTCTAATAACCCGGATCCGTTTGTCTGGTAGGTGGCGTGTTTTTAGGTATATCTTTAATGTTTTTAATTACATTTATCAACCAAGTCATATAAATGCAAACAAATACCGGAATATTTGTTAATGTATGGATGCATCCCACCAAGTTTTGAAAGCCTTAAGCTAAATTACACCTAATACCTTAAAGTGTATGATACAAAACATTCTAAGATCCGCAGAAAAAGAAAGAACAAAACCGCTCTTTATTCTTTTGTGGATCACAATACAGTCCATTCAAATGTCAAACACAGCGGTTTGGAGTCTTGAATACAGATAGTACTTATGCCTTGTCGGACACACAAAAAAGTGTTAAAGACACTCTTCCTAATTTACACAAACCAGTCAAGTCAACAAGAAATTAACACCATCCTACTTTGGAGCACCAGTACAGTGCGTTAATTATGAGTTTTGCGTTTTTAAACATAAGATCAGTCTACAATGTAGATTCTACAATCTACATAAAGGTCTGGATCTGGAGTGAGCATACCATCCCTGATGGCAATAGTTGATTTTGATACCAGACTACTATTATGTATTCTATGACCAGAGATTCTGTGACTGTGTAATCTGTGACCAGAGAGTGCCGGCGAGAGGGTCGACAGGGTCATTAAGAAAAGTTAGAAGTCGCTTGAGCTTTCTGTTTCCAAAAGAAATAATCTTTTGCCGAATTTGAAAAAAAATAGTGTAAGATGCCTTAAGGAGTTTCTTTTTAAGACATAAAAATAAATTATATAAACAAAAAGTATTTCTTCTTTTCAAAGTCATGGACTTATCAAACCGCCCTCGTATTAATCACTTCTACAACAACAATAAACTTGATAAAGATTTATTGACCGAAAAAGTATTAAATTGTAAATCTTTATTCAAAAATGCCCCTCTACTCTCGACGGGAATTGACGGGATCGAGTTAACATCGGATCTAACTCTTAAAAACGGTTTCCATGGTTTCCATAGAACTGTTTTGACGTTACTCGATTCCATATTCTTGATCGCGTCGGGAGTAAAATATAATGTAGAGTTTTGACAGAATAAAAAAAATGCTATTAATTTAATAAAAGTCCATATATGTACAAAAAAGTAATAGAATTTTTATCAATCTAATTTACTGAAATGTAAGTAGTTTATACAAGCAAAAACTTAGCAGCTTTTTTATAAAATATGTCTAAAAAAATAAGTACCAATTCAAATAGAATTTGCTATCTATTATACAAAAATAAGCAAATTGTAAACAACTAAGTTGTTACAAGGTAACCATTCAGTTTTTTAGGCATTTTAAGTATAAAGTCAACGAGTAGCCTACTAGCACAGTAACAGCCGTTTTTAAAAGCTAGGTATATGAATTGAGCCCATATTTCGATTTTGCGATAAGATAACGAACAATAAGAGTGAAAGTAATAATCGTCATTTCTAACCTACATTACAGAATAGACTACATGTAAAGCAGATTCTTTCTAAAATATTAGATATTTTGGTTTTACCAGTACCACATTTTTCAGTTTTTCATTACATTTCGTCCAATAAAGATTAGTATATCAACCAAATATATAATTGGTATAAGAAATTTTTAGTTATACCGTATTTCGACAAGCTAATAAATGTTAAATATTCTAATAAGTAATTCAATCTTGATCTAAATGCTAATTTATATTGCTACAAAACTAATGACCAAGTATGATGTACAAGATATACAAATACGCAGACCCAATTTCAAATTGTATCCTGTTTTATGCAAACAACATTTTAACGACTCCTTTAATTTTGCAACAGCAATTTTATGATGTTAATTATTTAAGCTATTAGGCATGTTAATAACACGGCATCGAGTGTTGTATTCATGCATGATTTAACCTCAGAACTAGGACAGAGTGCAGTCTTAAATTAATATGCCAGTCGCGGTTACTTTAGTAACTTCAATAAGGTCAACACAAATGCATCGGCTAGTACGCCAGATTTTTAAGTGATCAATGTTTTTTTTTTAATAGTACCTCTAACAGGAGTCAGAGCCTGTTTTTTTCATATCAATGTTGCCGCAATTGCAGATTTTATAGATTTCAACAACTACTATTATCAGCCCCCTAAATAAGTAAAATGAGAGTAACTAAGCTAGGTTACTGTACATAAAAATTGCTTCGGATCTAGCGTTGTCCTAAAGACGTGTTCTAACTTACATGCTTGATAATAAATTTGCTCTAGTAACAATAATCTCCCATGTAAGCATTTGCTAGGAAGATAGGTTAAATTAAATAACGTAGTATTTGTTGTATCGTCTGTGATAAAATATAATAAAGATAGGATGAGGAATGTTATTTCTCACGATTAATAATGAATGCTTCTAAAGTGCCTACATAAGATTAACCATACCTAGTTGTACCGTCTTGTAGTAACAAATTCTACAAACAAGCTCAAGGGCTGCTAGTGCATATCCAGCCTTAAACGAATTGATATGTGCACATGCATCCTATTGCAGAAGTCAAACACTACACAGATTTCGTAAATGTCTGGCGATTTATTTGTGTAAAGATAATGCCAGATTACCAATTTTATATACATTTGTTAGACACAAACATTTGTTACTCTACATTGGATATCATCCTACCTATGTGGTCGACGTCAATGTGTTATATTGGATAGCTTAGAAGGTAAGGATATGAAGTCATTCCAATCTGAATATAGGGAAAATACATCTGGTGTACCTCAAGGGAGTGTTCTGGGACCTATTTTGTTCCTGCTCTACATCAATGATATAACTAAAGTGACATATCATAGATGCGTTATGTATGCTGACGATATTTCTATAATAGTGACATCAAGTAATAATGGACATAAAAATATTTCAATACACAATCATGAATTAGACATTAATAATACAATTGACAAAATTACTGAATGGCTAAAAGCGCATAATTTAATAATTAATATGAATAAATCCTTTTTTATACAATTTAATAAATGTAAACAAAAACAATACAATTTTGCTTTAAATATCGCTAATATTAAAGAAGCCACACACTTAAAATTTTTAGGTGTATTGTTAGATGAAGATCTCAACTGGAAAATGCACGTAGATAACGTGTGCCGTAGAATAAATAGATTTGTCTATGCCTTAAATCGGGTAAAGGCAGTAACCAACCAAAGAACAGCCATAATGACCTACCACGCTTACGTTGAGTCTGTTCTACGTTATGGAATTCTCCTATGGGGCAATAGCACGGACAAAAATAGAGTTTTTGTTGCACAGAAAAAATGCATCAGGGCTATCTGCGGAATTCCACCAGACGAATCCTGTCAACCGTTGTTTAAAAATCTTGGCTTATTGCCACTGCCTTCTCTATACATTTGCGAAGTGGCTACCTTCGTTCATAATCACAAAGACTTGTTTAAAAAATCTGGTAATCTTCGATTAAGATACCCAAACAGACTAATATTTGATGATATCCCAAGATCAGCCAAATTTCGAAAAAGTTTTATAGGCATGAGCATTCAAATTTACAACAAGGTTCCTAATGAGATTAAGGTTCTCAACGCCAGATTATTTAAAATTCAGTTATGCAAATGGCTTAAGGAAAGTAGTTTTTATGATTTAAAAGACTTTTTCTCGCATAATAATTCTATCTAATTAGGTACCTGCCTAATTATTCTGACTGAAATTTAATAATCACCTTTGACAATACTTAATTATAAATGCTTATTTTAATGACATTGTTTTTATTGGGTGGTACTATTGACTGCATTGACATTATCTAACTTGCCATTTTTGTTTTTTTTTTACTTTTGCATGCTATTAATATTTAGCAAAACATGTGTACTGTTTTATACTTTACTTAACATCTTTGAATACTATGTTTTATGCAAATAAACGATTATGAATTATGAAAAGCCTATCTGGAGCTACATCTTTTTGATATAGAATTATCTCAATTACCTAAATGGTGTTATAATGTCTTAGGCTGAATATACAAAAACATATTTAGATAACCTCGATAAAAAGTAATTCAAGTTTGTGAAATTTTTTAATTTACTTATCAACATTATTGGTAACACAGCTTACTGTGACGCAAGGCCGATTTTAAAACGATCAATTGCAATTACAGTTGCGACACTGGCTTACATTAGTTTAGCGTTAGTGCAGTTCATTTGGTTAAGTAAAAAGCAAGTACAGTGATATTATATAAAAAATACATTTGATTAAACATTTAAATCTTCGTCGAACCAATATCTTCGTCTCGTATATAAAAACTTGGATTACAAAATAAGATACTTTTTATATCGGTCAAAGGTTCCCTAGGGATTTTCCGAATGTCAACGAGGATGAAGACGAGGGCAAAAGCTAGTATTTCATAAAAATGATAAAAAGAAGGGTCTCGAAATGTCATAATGATAGGTAGCTAAACTGAAACCATGTCATTTACCAGATGATAAAGCCATCCACGAAACTGTGGTACTACAAACATAGTTTACATTGTAATCTATCATCATCTGCAAACAGAAGAACAATGATATCTAATGATAACAATTATAATAAACAAAATATGTAACAGCATTATGACATTACCTGGTTCCTCATTGCGTTGACTTTTCTCGGCGGGTTTATTATTATCTTCTAAGCGTGTAACGTCTAGAATTATGCCCGCATCTAGTGAAGATTCTGTGGCATTACTGTCTCGTTGGCACAGATTCCCAGTTCTTCTTTTGCGAGTCCCATAAGTATGAACTGGCACTATCAACTTTGGCCGGGGTATGGAAAAGTCAGAGTCTGACCCACTAGATGAACTTTTAGCACTTCTTGAATAAACACCATTGCCATTGGACACCCGTTCTTCGCTAATGCGATCTTTTGACACACTAAAGGACAAAATGTCATTGTACATGTCATACCTATCATCATTTTTCACTCTCACTGTATTGTACAACTTGCTATACTTATCACGTTTAATTTGTTTGGTTACACCATTAGTCCGAGATTCACTTTCTTTTCCTGAACTGACCGAATTGAAACTGTTGTGGACAGGAGGAACATATTTGATTCCATTGTACATGTCACACTGCATTATTGTCAGCTGTTCACTAGGGGACAGGTTTCTTTTTGGTTGGGTCACAGTTACACCATTGCTCAAATTATCAGCTCTCACAGAATCTAGATATCCTCGTAAAGGCGCTCTTCCTTCACTCTTTACTCTCAATGATTTAGAACGGAAACTAGGCTTAACATCTTCAACGCGTCCGTTTCGGCCGTTTGCTTGTTGCGTAGTGTGGTTCGGAAGTTGTTCGCATGTAGATAACGAGCCATTAATAGGCCGCATGTATAGACCTAAATCTTCCGCCTCATAATCCTCATCGGCTGCATTTTGCTGGCCTATTCTGGATTTCATTGGCGTTAAGTCTAAAGTTGCCATAGTATTTATTATCTGGTACATTGTGTCGTTTCCAAAGCCTCCAGATTTAGCATCGAATGATTCTTTACTCGAGGAATCTGATGGATGGGCATCTTTTTTGGTATCTTTTTGTAATTTGATCTTATCGCTGTCAGTATCATTGTTTTGTTGACTAACCCTAGAATAGTATTCATAGTAAGATTCCGATAATGGATCTGGCGGCACCGGACCAGGGTCGGGTAATGGATAATAATTTTTCTTAGAGTCTACTTTTCTTTGTCTATGAGCATACTTAAGAGAATCTTTACGCTGAGGCGGCACAGGCGCTTGTTTTCCATTACTTGAAAATGGATCGATATCCCATTCGGTAAAATTTCTACGTTTCACTCGCTTAAGAGTCGAAGGTCTATACCCGTTCGGCATATCTTTAAAACTGTAACTATGTTTTAATTTACTCTGAGCAATAAGGTTGTTATTAGCACGTGCTTTTTCTTCTATATTTTGTTGATATTTAGCCAATTGAGATATGTTTTCACTAGGAACGTTGCTCGAGTAACAGCCACTGTCATCTGAATATAATTTACTTTCGTAGTCTTTATTACTGTGACCTACGTCTCTACATGACTTACTCCTGGATATAGAGTTGTGTTTGACCTTTTCAGTACTACTATCTTTTTCATTATAATTACTGAGATTTCTCGCTCCAACCCAATTAGCTGCATACACCAAATCCATAGTTCTATCCCCTATTGAAAGCCACGGGTCTTCCATGACCGCTTTTCCAGGATAATGTTTTGATTTCATTTTTCCAGAGAATCTGTAGACTTCGTGTCATTCCTGCAAGTTGAGTGGCGTGTTTTGAAAGTCCGGTAAGTCGTTAGTAAAAATTCCATCTTCCTGTTAAATGGTTAACACAGCTGTTGAATTATAATTTTCTACCTTGTTAGAACATCACAATGAAAGATACGTTATTAACCAGTTATGATGAGATCTGTCAAAGCAAACTTAAAATTAAGTTATTGAAAAGATTGGTTGCCTTTTTACAACAACATTTCTATCTGGTTAAACATTTAATGTTTACAATTAATTTTAGGTTGATTCAAACTAAAATTAAGGTTACGTGCATGAATGGTTAGATTAAATGTAAAAACTGTTAAAGTTCATTTATTTTCAATTATGTCTATATGATATTGATGTTGATTATTATATGATAATATGTTGTAAGTTACCTCAGTTCATTAATTGTAATAATCAATAATAAATTGTAGTAATGTAATAATTTCGGTTACGGTTGTAGAAAACAAATTTAATTCTTCAAACAGATAACTAAAACCCTTTCAAATTATATTTTCATACGTCATATTTTGCGTAAGAGATACCGTTAGCTACTTTGGTACTCATAACAGCACCAAAGAACTTCGCAACAACGGACGCGTCACGGGATGCAAGCACATAGGCATTGCACAATACACTCTTCAATCCATCAGTGGCCACTAGGAAACGCTAACTAGGTCTCCGGAGTCCATCAAAGAAAGGATCTTACGCAATAATATTAAAATAGTAGAGCCTTATTGAGAGCCTTATTACATAATTTAAATTGCAACAAAGCCCTACTTTCTCTAAAATCTTGAGAAAAAAATTACAATCAGAAAAAAATATGCTAATGAGTTTAGTTAGACTAATATTGTATTGAAACAAAATTGTAGTGTACACAATTGACCCAATTGACCATGTGATGTTTTTAACAAATAAGTGGCAATTATTAAACGCATGATCGAGTTAGTTAGTAGGAAAAGATTTCTAGACATCAGTGAGTGTAGTTGAAACCAGTTCATTGGTCCACATATCAAGCCGACTGACCACCGATGATTCGTGAGAAGCGAGTCCAGGAACTTGAGAAATCAGCAATGTCTCTCTGACCATACTTTCTTTATTGGAAACATTGAAGACAATAAGCATTTCGGTAAGTTCAAGTTAGAGTTTTGTTCAGAAGTTGATTTTCTTTTGTATATCTATACTTACGAGTAAATAAATCAACAACGATATGTGCATTTTCAACATAAATAGGCCAGAGGTAGGTAACTGACTCACTGAGCAGTTTCAATTCACCGCACAGAAGGGTTTGGGCATGACTTTAACGACAGAAATAGCCCGGGCTGGATTTAGGCTTGTAACGGTATTCATTCGAACTATACACAATGGAGATAGTTTGCCCAACTGTAACTTGACCGTAAGGAGTGCAGTATTGAATTGGATAATCAATCGTGCTATGTATAACATTTTGATCTGCTATTATTTAAACTTACGACGAACATTATTTAGAATTAAATGTTACTGAACCATAAAGTATTGAAATAAGTTCAAAAAGAAACTTAGACCAGTATGTACCCGACTGGCTTTACTTGTCATGTAACACGGACGGATCTACGGGACATCATAAATCAACTTTCTACGGTCCGATGACCCTTGTGATGGTGGATAGGTACACATAGCTATTACGCGATAACATCAATATATGAATGTTGTGGATACATTGTCAAACACGCAATGCCCTATCAGAATCGCTAGCTGATGCTATCAATGCCACTTTCTAATCATTGTTTTGGTAGCTAAACGTGACAATGATCTCTATTACTTATTTGCGGCTGCGGTTAGCCAATAGGAGTCAGTAAATTAATAAGTCATGGAGGTGCAATACCGACTTTATTAATGTAATACGCAGAACAGGAAATGATTGCACAAATTATTGGGCTAACATTAAACAGGTTCTTTTCTTTGTTTCTAGTTTTAATTGTTATCTGTTTCTTTGATTGAAAAACCACAACCTTAGAAAGCTTGTCTGTGACATTTATATGCTAAAATACTAACTTTACGGTGAAGAAAACGTTCCAAAACACTTTCACGGCACACGAGTAATGCACGCAAACAAATCGCTTGCAAACAAATAACCTTGCGTATAGAACCTTCGAAATAAAACTTTCAATTGTAACAGACATAAACAAAAAATGAACTTTACGCAATGAGAATGATCTAAATGGATGATATCATTTATTTATTGAAATGACATGGCCTACGAAACAACAAACTGAACCAGTTACAAGGGAACCAGAATGGCAATTTCTAGGGCTTTGTTACAAATATCCCTCCTGAAGATGAATGAAAGCAGTTAGTAAAAAGGGGGTCTTTAGATATAAATGTTGTTGTAGAAGGAACCAAAATTGTATCCATGAAAGTTATCCCAAATCCATAGGTTAAGCCATGTATAATGACAGCTGCACTTCCGCGAATCAAAAACACCACAATGTGTAAAACACCACGACACTAGCACAAATTACCATGATTATAATAAATATAGTCCACAGTCTTTGATTTTATTTAATGATTTTTAACGAATCATTGTTTGTTTCACAATGAACTCGATCGCTGCCAGTTTAATAAATTGAGGACGCGAGACGAGGACACAGCGACCAGTCACGATAGCGTCGCGCCGCTTACTGCTCCACTCCGAATACTCCGATTCAAGCGACTCCTGCGCATACGGACAGCTGCGCGTAAAAGAGACATCCAAAGGGACAAAGACAAAAAACTTGTTTGAATTACATATTTTAAAAGCTCGATGATGATTTTATAGAATGAACACGTTTGACGTAAGTTTAAGTTACGATAGTTTATGGCAACTTTAAATTAATCTTTGATTGCTCTGATGACGTAAAGTATACTAAAAATATCAAATGTTTGTAGAAAGAAACAAAGAAGTACGAGCATGAATCTAGTGTAAATAATAGTATTTAAACAACTGAAAAATACGACTGTACTAATGATGTAAGATCAAGAGGGCATTAGGAAACTAGTCATGTAATAACGCCATAAAAAGATTTTGATATGTGATACTATAATGAAAGGTCGTAAATTTACAACTTATTAAATAACAGACGGATGCAAAAGTAGAGCGACATTTCTGTATTTTTTAATTTTAAAACAAGTGAATGTAAATAAGAACTAAGGTGAATCGGTGCAAAGCATCGCCCGTGACCAATCGTTGCCTAAATGTTTTCGATTGAAGGTCAAGACCTCCAAATAGAACCTCAAGCAATCGCTCGTGTTTTTTTTGCTAAACGAAGCTTTACCATCTCTGATTGATCACTTTAATTAGAATTAGAAACAGTTCGATTAAATTGAGATATTTGAGATATTATTCAATGCAAACAATTTATTCAATTCGTTTTGAGTAAAAAATATTTAAAAAAAGGTAAATAGCCAACACAGACATGAAGTAAAATAACTTGTATTTATCTTAAACAAGAAAAATAAGACACAATAAATATAAATGGACAACCAAATCAAAAATGAGCGCGTAATCAACTTTTGTCTCATCGTGGGAATTAATTTCACTAACAGACTTAAATAAATTACTAAACTATCACACCAAACCATAATATTCGTCTCATGAAAATGCATAAGATTATATATAATGCTAATAATGACGAAAATGATACGGTTGATAAAAACGAAAGTGCGGGCGATCATTGATCGATGAAACATCAAGAGAAAGACTACTTAGAAACTGTAAACGTAGAATTCATTGGAGCGAATGAATGTACAGAACTGTGAACTTCTAATTATAAGGTCGAAGCATGATTTCACCATAATTGGAATTCACCAACTTAAGCTTACACGTATCAGTTATATAAAAGGAAGGATGTATTTTTGCTATAAAATAAAGGATTATTGATTTGGTACTAGTTAGGACTACTAGGCAATTTTGTATGTAGTAAATATTTTAATGAGCCGGTTTTTCTTCAATACAACATATTGCTACAAACGAATGGATCAGAAATAATCCTACCTTGTATTAATGTGCCATCTCTTGTGGCTAGTTTAGATGTTTTTAATTATCCTTACATATTTGCGAAACTTTTTTCAAGGAAAGTTTAATAATTTTCGCCAAATGTGATCTCATTGAAAAGAGTCAAACTACTACTAAGTTCATGGTTCGAAAGTTCAAGTAAAAGTAGAAAATGCAAATCGCGCAGTATCGTCAGACGGATTTCATTTGTGACGCAACGGTCAAGGCTGCGAAGATCACGTTTCACTTTCTTAGAACATTGAAAAATAAAGCATACTTACATTGCTCTTATCTACATACAATGCTCTTATCCCATTAGATACCTACATATCACTTTTGCTAGGGCCAATTCAATTGTTAGGGCCAATTCAAGAACAGCATACTTCTCACTTAAATCAACGACATCCAAAGGAAAATATAGAAAAAAGTTTGTTATCAATTGATCCGTGTCATGTACTCAAAATGTTGTATATTTTAATAAATGTTTTGTTAATTTTGTTTTCAGTTAATTCATTTTAAAAATTAATTTAATTTACAATTGAAAAGCATATTTTTTTTATAAGGTGATTCCTATTTGCTTACCCATTGTAAATATGTTTTCAGTTTTGAGTTTCTACTACAAAACAAATCCATCGTATATTTAACTTTCAATTGGTCCAAGTATAAACATGCAAACGATCAAAACCAACCAAACATCAGTCAACCAATAACGATCGCGTTTATCTTATCAATGTTTACGACGACATTTATAAATATACCAACTAAGACTTATTATTCTTACTAATTTCGTCTAGAAAATGCAGTTAGAAATAATATTTAAACCGTGTTAAAAAAAAAAAAAAATAAGCCTTTATTACTGTTTACAAAGTTATAAAATAAAAAATGTTAAAAAAAAAATTACTCTTGGCAACCGGTTTCACTTCCAACAGCTTGTCTTTCGACAAAGGCCTCCTCTAAAGTTTTCCACTCTACCCTATCTCTCGCGATGCGAATCCATTCTGGACAAGCAACAGCTTTGATATCATCCTCCCATCGTTTTTGCTGTCTACCTCGTGTAACGTCTAACCGTGTTAAGCCGATTCAAATTATTTCCTGTTCAAGAACTCCTGCTTTTACAATTTCCTGACTTTTTGTTTCCTTTTCAGGAACTTTCTTTCGGTTACTGTTCATCCTGTCTTTAAAGAGCCTATCTGATAAATATTTAGTATGGGAAATAAAATTGAAATAATTGTCATCTTTATGATCAACAAATTAGAGACTATCCAATAGCTGTCTGTTACTTACATCTCACAGGCCAGGGCAATTTGATCTAAAACTGAAATACAAGAGTAGCAAATGACACGTCTGCAGTAAATTGTTGAGTTAAACTGAACATCTCCTGGAGCAGTCGAGAATTGGTCCTGTCAGGAGAATTACCGTCTCATTTGGAAGTTTAATTGGACAATGGGGATAATAGTTATTGATGCGGTACCCGTATAGATGGTCCTTTATAACACCAAAGAATTCAAGAGGGTGATATATATAATTGTATTGTTAATAGATTTAAGATATACATTACAAAATTTTACACAATGTAAAAAAGTAGAAATTTTGCATCCATAATATTACTTAAACTCCAATATTAAAGTATTTCAAACCTATGAATTCAGTCTAGAAAAAGAATATCAAAATGTGAACGCGATGAGCTTATAATTCAAAGAATCAATGATGCGCAAATGCTATACTTACTTATAAAATGGCGAGTAAGTTAAAATAGAATGACTAAAGCTCATTTTACAGTAGCAATGTCAAATAAAATTCCAGTGACGATAGCATGACTAATAAATGGCTTGCTGTGACTAACAAAGTATTGTATTCAAACGAAGTTAAAAATATTTTAATATAATGACATTGTTATGTTACTGTATTCAGATAAGAAAGCTTTTTTTCTTAAAATTATTATTAGAGCCAGTGTGCAAACTGTAATGGGGTATTTACATTGGTGACTAAAGCCACATAAGTCACCGCACGGTGAAAATCGACAGTGTAAATGGCAATTCGGCCTAGGCTGCAGGTGATTGGACAATTATCTGATCAACAACGTTATTACATATTGTTACCTAGGTTACGCCATGAATTACATAGACGACAGCGACGTCATCACCTGCGATTCAATTTTGGAAGCGACTTGCTAGGTGACTAAAGTCGACCGTCACTGGTGACTAAAATCGATCCTAAATAGCTCATAAGACTTTCGACAACGGAGGCTCTACTGTAATTTAATATACTTTTTTATTTTTCTAACAGAGTAGATAGGTGAGTAATAAATACCTATAAAGATAATCGATAGGTCACATAAATTGCTGATCTAATTATATCCATTGTGGCTGAACACAGTGTTGTATTGGTAAATCTGACTGCACAATAGTGTTTTTGTTATTACCGGTCGCAATAACGATATTGGCAATACAGACTTGATAAAAACGCATAAGTGTAACAGCCTTGTGGTAATTCATTGATTTTACTGAAGTGAGGTGTTGATTAGATTAGTGAAAAGTATTAATTAAAAAAAATATCTTTCATTACTTCTTTTGCCCCCTAAACTTATTTAAAAAATCTTAAAGTAAATGAACTAATTTGTATACAAAAGTATAATAACAAAAAAAATATGTTTTATATATTTATGTTATAATATCTTATGTATAGGATTTTTATATTACGATTACCTGTTTGTCCTACGAAAACAAAACGGTAGGAACTGAATAGACTGTGTTTATTGGATTTTAAGGCAATAGCAATTGAAAAACAACAATCGATTATTTAAAAAAAAATATGATTTGTACATTTTGACCACTGCACATGAGGCTAAAGTTTTTGGGAAATAATCAAAAAAACAGAGCTTTTTTATTTATTTGATCCTTGTTAGACCCGAAATCGGGGCTCGAAATTTATCACAGTACTTTGATAAATTGTATTATTATTTTTAATTGAAAATCTTACAATGATATTAAACTGTAGTTTATTTTTATATAATACTGTTTCCCGCGACTACGTTCGCGTTGTAATTTTAAAAGATAACAATGTTCTTATTAAAGGGACGTCCTTAATTTGTAATTTCCCATAAAAAATATTTTGTCACAATATTTAGAGAAGTGTAGATAGTAACTTTATTATAGTTATCCACAAAACAGAGATGCAGTACATACAACAAAGATCAGCGATAAATCGCTAAAATGTAAAACAAACCGAACAAAAACCGAGATTTCCAACCACAAACTTTTATTAAGTGAAAGAGTAAGAAAGTTGGTTATTTCCACAACTTATTAAGTCAGGAAATAGGTCGTGAAACTTGTACCAAACGAACAGCGATGCACGCATAGCAAATAACTGTTTCTTAATAAGATGCATGATTTTATGCACTTTCTAATAATTTTCAATTACCGTTCTGCGAAATTACACATGTATTGAATCTATTCGATGGATTTAAAAATGCTTAATTATTAAGATTATTTGAATAAAGCAATTTTGACCACAGAGCAAGCCATTCATTAAGAAGAAAAAGAAGAAGAATTTGACTTTGACAACTCTGATGTTAGTTTTACACTTAGAGTAAGACGCGTTTCTGTTCCTGTTCGTACGAAGCCGCGATGCTCGAAGGTTGTACATATATTGCACACGTTTTATGACAACGGTAATAGTAAATAGCCGACACCCCAATCTATGACCTGTTTTATTTATGATACGTATACGATAAAAATAAAAAAATAATGAAAAATTTGCAGACCCCCCCATAATTACTGTCAAACGTAATATCGAAGCAATGTTGTGATTGAGATAGCGCTATACGCGATGTAATATAGGTCTGTCTCTATAACAACATCACTTTGAGGTTGCTATAAGAGCTCAGAATACGGCCTCAGTTTATAAAAAAAATTAAATAAAGTTTCCTCAAATAGAATGCGAAATAATTTTTAAAAATGAAAAATAAGATTGTTATGCATCAGATAACAATCAAAGCAATCATGCTTCTATCATTAATTATTTGCAAATAATGTATTATTCATTAAAGCTGCTTGTTACTAATGAATAATAAATTTAAATATTTATTAAATACTCATTGACATTACACTTCAAAAAGTTATGAAAGGCATTTTACGTTAATGTATTTTACAATTTATTTAGGTGTAACAAATGACACTTTGCTAATAAGTATATTTTGCTTCTGGTAAACGAAATTATTTTGTCAAACACGCGTTTAGGACTTAAATAGGAAATGAATTTTATGACTGCTGTATTGGGAGAATGATAGCTTACGGTATCTTTAAGGGGTTAACGGACTAATTCCAATGCATTTTGTATGTGAAAGTCATCTATTCTATACTCATAGATATGAATAGAAAATACAGTCGATTGTAAGAAAATTGCTCTAAGTTTCTTCGCCTTTTCTAATACATTTAAAGGTTACCTCTCATTGAAGAATAGCTAGAAGACCATTTTATCTCAATACAGGCTACATTAAGGCCACATTGGGTAATGTTGGCCCTAAGCGACCGGAACCTAGTCGAAAATTGCCCATGCGAGTACAAACGATTCTACAAAATGTGGTTTCGAAACCTACAACTACATAATGATCCCAAGCTGTGTCTACACTGTTATTATACGATTTGGCCACCTTGTCGTGACGAGCCGTATCGTATAACGTATTAGGATTCGATTAAAATGTTTGTAGTATCGGGTCACATCACATCTTGAGAATTTTTATTATGACAAGCTTACGTCATGGCTGGATTATCTCATCGTAAGTTCTTAAAACGTGGTGCGGATGTAAGTATGATATTACGATACATATCTGGACCTAACTAACTACTCTTTTATGAAATGTCTGTAGTTACGATTATCCATCAAAAACTTTATCAAGACCGGGTCAGATCAAATTTCTTATAAACTCGACGAAAGACAAGTATTTGCGGGCAATGATATGCGGGTGTCACACTATCAAATGTGTCGTGCATCTACATGATATTACGACACCCAATTATTATCTTAATACTGGATCGCAATTTCGTGTATTCCGTGATAATATTGATAGATTGAGATCCCGTATTTACCGATACTAATTTTTAGAAGCAATCACCCGTCCGTCGGTCGGCAATACGGTACGGAACCACAACGCTGTTCAATCGGGTGAGCTTTTGAGACCTTTGTGTACTCAGCTTAACATTGCCAGAATCACGACTAAAGTAATGGCGTGAGTTATGTCAAAAAAGATGAATTATCAAACAAATTATTCTCGTTTTTTAATGTACGTGACTTGTCAACGGTCTCTTTGTGATGTAACATATAAATATGATACGCGTATAAACGCGTCATAACATGGTCATACTTTCGACAATAATATTTCTCTCTATTCATGATTGCACTTTCGAAATTCTTATTCTTCGGTAAGCAGTCTTAAACTATCGTTGTATGGCTTTTTAATACAATTATACATTTATGTTTCAACTTTAACTTAAAAGTATCAATATACTTAGTACATTTGTTATAGTATGATTGTACTTTGATATCTAAAATGCGTAAATTGATCTCATTGAGAGCGAGTCAGTGGCCAAGTCATAAGGTTAGTGATAACGCAATTAAATTAGATGATGTAGGCTAAGTTATTATTTATAACAAGGAATTTATGCCTGACACATGTGCATGTTGTTCTTATCATTGTTATTAAGATAAAAAAACTTACTTATTTATCCTTATTTAACCTATGAAATTGCCGATTTGTATGGAGATTTTTTCTTACTAGCATTTTCTTTGTTCATTTAACAACCGTGAATACTAATGTTTGAACACTATGCTAACTTATTCCGTTTACAATAAGAGAAAAAATTAAGATTTGGCTAAGTTACAACCTCTCCGGTCACCCTCTTTTTCTCACAAAAAAGAGTCGCTTTTAATATCTTTTTTAAGGACTTTATTTTTACTGATAGTTGACTATCATGGTCATAATTCGATATAATATCAAGATATTGTTTAATATTTTAAATCATAAATAGATATTAATTATTGTCTCTGTATGTGACAAAATATCGGCATTTTCATAGGTAAAGACCTAAGCAATAGATATTTAGTACCTTCTTAGTATTATTTTCTTAATCTTTGATAAACTTATCTGTTTTGACTTTAGACTTGTGATTGTACTATTAGGTACGTATGTATTCTATGCATTAGGCTCTATATTGTATTATGTAATACTGTGTAGTTTATTTTGACCCATTGCTAAAAGTTTGGTCAAGAATTTTATATTAATTATTATAACATGAGTATAAAATTCTTAAATTTGGTCAATCTGGGAAGGATTTTGACCTGCCATGTCTAAACGGCTTGCGGAAAAGTGCTATTTTGATTATAGAAAATTTAACTGGTCCTGACACTTAACCAAAGCCTTGTACCTACTGTTAGTAATTAATTTTGTAAATCAATTGTTTTTCAATCCTAATATTTGTTGGCTGTTTCCTTGTTGAGTGTCATATGTCAACTTGACAATACTTGAGATTGACATTAGTGTTGCCATAGTTCATGCGCTTGTCGGCAATCACTCACAGACAAAACATCCTTCTGACGTTTAATGCTAGTCTGTGAATCGTGGAGCAAAGACTGACAGATTGATTGACGTGCCGTGGCGCGACACGGCACGGCGCAGTGGTGTGTTTCCGTCTCAAGTCTATGCTCCACGTGTGTTTAGGCTTGACGGTTGCAAGTCTATGGACAATTCTATGATAGTTATGGTAAAGTGTATAAAAGCGTTGGTTTTTGTAAATTGGGCTCACTTTTGCTCGAGCTATCGTCTGAACTGGTCGTGAAATAAAATATTACTTCTGTTAACGTGGTGTATGACTTATAATCAACCTTAACAATTCAGAAGTGCGCGTTTTTTTTTTACCACGTGTCACGTCGAGCAATCGACGCACACGGCATCCTACTAACTTCAAGTGACGATGAAGAAGAACCGAAGAGAGCTCCGAGGCGACCGATAATAATATCGACCGAATTATGCGGCTGGACCCATTGCTGGAACAAATTATCAGACAACAGCAACATCCAGCGCCCCAAGTCTCCAATGAGGAGTGTATTATGCCAGGTACGTCCACTGATATTAATAATTCTACCAATCAATGTTTCCGTCTTAAAACCACACCCTTCTGTTGAAATTAACGTGCTGTGCAAAATCAGCAAATTCAAGTGAGCCTACCACCTACCCACCTTGTTCTACCACTGATCAATTTATCCCACCCAGTTAATACCAGTGCAAGTCACAACCCTGATGTTGATGTGAGACGAACAGATTTAGGGCTCGGTTATGCGGAAACATTTGTCTGTCTTTTTCTTTACGTGTGAACAGTATGGAAAAGAACCTCACTTCTGCACTTTTTTTTTTTTAAATGTTTTTCGTTGTTTTTTTTTTTTTTCATCATTATCATTAGCACAATTATCTTTCTTAAAAAATAATAATATTGGAGCAAAGCTTCACAGTATGTTAAAGTGTATTTTGATGCAGAGTTCAATACGTTTCTGCTACTAATTACGCTAAAAATGGACCCGCGCAAACCATGTTTTCCTATCATGGACCCAAATACATCCTTTTTACATAATTTTAGAAATAATAGGAATCTGTTTATGATTTATCGGAAAACCTGAAAACGTGCCTAAATTCGTAAGAAATTCTAATGCTATTGTCTGTTCACGCATGTTTTCATCGATTGGAGTCATTGGCGAATATCTACGGCTGAACACCCTCCTACCACCACACGACTGGGTACTCTGGAAGGCAACGCGTTCGTGGTATGGACATCAACAAGACATCGGACGTGACCTGGGACGAGTGGAAGAAACGTCTTCAAGACTATTCGTTTCTCCGTCATAACTGCTAACAGTAGGTACCGTGAGGAGTCACAGTGGGTACCTAATTGACTTTTATTGTAAGAAGCTGGCGGCGGCGCTAGGTTAACCTTGTGAGCTTAACGATATTAATTGTGGTTTTATAATTTATACATTATCCATTGGTTGAGGCAGGGGCTCATGATCTCATGGTGCAGGTTGTAAGGATACACGTGTATTGTTGTATTATCTTACCGACGCACAATGCATCGAATGTATGGAGGAAAAGGACAAAAATCATAACTTCAGTATCCATTGACAGAATTGTTTTTTTTTTATTTATTTAATTATATGATTCTGAAAAAAAGGCATAAAGCCGAAAGTCGCAAGCAGACGCACTCAAACTAAGTTTGAATTTTCAATATAATAAAATAAAAACAAGAACACATAAAAACTACGAAAAGATATTTAGAGATTTTTTTAAAAAACTTCATCAAAGTTTGTTACTGAAATAATTTACGAATTTATTTACTATGAAAACTTAGGTGGCATACAGAAAAAGAAATAATGCAAGTTTGTTCAAAAATTTTCAATATCTTGAAGTAAATACCTTGGTTTGTAAGCTCCATAAAAACTTTTTACAAACAAACCGCAGTACTTTTGAATATGATGTGTTTTCTAACATACCTACATAGTCAGTGAATAAAAAGTATATTTGAGCGTCTCATTTTTATAACCAAAACTTTACACTTTGTAATTAACAAGTGTGAGCCGGCTATAAAATAAATATGTTCTCCTTTGAACTAATGATTTATTGTCCTTACAATGATCACATAAGTACTTACAAAGTCGAACTTTTATTTTTGGGTATGAATCAATGTATTGTGCGACGCGGCAATCGATTATTTACCCCCAAAAAGTAATGAACCCTGAAAATGTAGAATATAATGTATAAAATCGATTGAAAATGAAATTGACTCATCGAAAATAGAGTACAGTCAACGGCACATCAGACTATTACATTTTGACCTTGATACCTTCTTTATAATATTCTTACGTAAATAAGAGCTGTTTACGTAGTTAAACTGTTTAACTTACTGTGCTGTTGTGTGTACAATTCAGTTGTTGCATATTTGCAGTCCATCTATTTTGCCAATAATAGGGCATGTGAATTGAAAAAAAAAATAGTGTTATTGTCAAAATTAATAATAGGTGTAAATTTAGAGAAACAATTTACACATTATGCCATTATTTGATTATTTTATGTCAATTTTACAAGTACTTAAAATATTCCTCAAATAAGTAAAAATATTTTGTTTTAAGCCATTCAAACAGAATGTGGCATTTTATTAAAGATCCACACACATCTTATGTAACAGTTCCTCTTGTAGAGGACGGTCCGCATTCTCGGTAATAATAATTTTCTTATGATGCCTATATTCTCATCATATAAAATGTATCCCTATGCACAATTAAATATGGATAGGGTTTTGACAAACGTGCAGCACTCGAAAATATATAATTAAAGAAGAGTAAATAGGTTTAGGTTTGCTTACACGACGTCGACGTGTAGGTGAAACGTTACATATTGCTCTAAACATTGCATTTGGATATAAAAGTTTTGTTTGGGTCGTAAGAGTAACCCCAAAATAGTAAAGTAGTTTTTTATTTTAATTGCCAATGAAATTAAAAAGATTATATTAGTGAGTAGACACAAAAGGCATGTATTTTTTTATAATTAAGATTTGATGCTTAATTGAAGCTACGTTTTCATGATAAGCCATCGAAGAGGACTTTTGATTTATTTGAATCGTTAGCCTTACAACAATAAGCAAATCTATTTATTTTAGCGCATATTTTCCTTGACATGTTCTTATTTCTTATTACGATTCCATTACGAGCCCATTATTATCAAGTATTGTCAGATCATTGCCTATAGGTTTTCTATTTTAAAAACTTTTTTTTTTTAATGATATTTAATTTGTTTATTTTGATTGTAGTATTTTATATCGTCAGAGAATAAATAACACTGATGAGTAGTCACATAAATAATAGTGGCCTTAGTATAGTTCCTTGTCTTTCCAACTAACTACATTATTTCTAACAAGTAATATTTTACGGGAACTTCTCTCTTATTTTCATTGATGTGATTAATTTCAACACATTGAAAACGATAATGAAGGTATTTTGTGGCCAGTTTAGCGCATTTCCTCTTAAATCATATTTCTCACAATTTATCAAAAGAATATCATGCGAGACAAAGTCGAAAGCTTTGTTATTGTCTAAAAATATATATTATTTTATTAATATTCTTGAACATGTTCTCAATAACATTTTTTTTAAATAAGTAGAAAGCTGTTAAGGAAGCCGACTTGCTTTTCCAAAATAAAGCAATTTAGATTTTTAGCCAGTACATTATTTTTCTAGAAATTTATAAATACTGTTATGCGTTGCCTTTTCAAAATAGCCAGTACTGAAATTAAAGCAATGGTTCTGTGGAGATGGACCTATAATAATAACCAACCTACAATTTAATTACGCCATACGATTAAAAAAATGGTTCTGTAATAGTCCATCTCATCCATTTAATTATTGATATTTTCAAGGCTTCCGAAAATATGGCTTTAGTCATTGATAGGTTGACAAGATAACTTAAAATGTCAGATTGAGTTAGTGAGCAATACTTAATAATTTTTGTGGGTATTTTATTAACCAGAACGATGTTGTGTTATTGAGTGATCTTATAATTTTAAATATTTCGTTGGCTGGATCTAAAAAGATACAAGCTTGCGTCCAATGGTTTTATATTATTGTCATTAGATTATTCATTTGTAATATTAGTAAAAAATAAAAAAAGTTGCAAGTGTCAATGGGATCTGTAATAATTTTACTGTCTATCTTTATTTTATTTATGCAATTTATTATTCAAATCTGGTTGCTCATATGATTTAATTCGAGTCTATGGCGTTTAACAAACATTTTTACTCTACTGTAAACATGCTTCATTGACAAGATTTATAAGATGATTATCAAGATGCATCCTTTAAGAACGGAAAAATACTTACGATATTTGGTTTTTACTGGACCGATTTTGACAATAATAGTGATAATAATATTCCTAACAAAATGAAAAATAAAATAAAAATTGAAATTCCAAAGTCAGCTTGCTGCAGAGTCACTAAGATTATAGCAACACCACATTAAAAGTACTACACAAAAACTAAGCTTCAAATTAGCTTATAGATCTAGATTTTGACATTAATCTTCCCAGTAACCAGCAAATGCACCTCATTTCCTTGAATAACGAGCCCAAGGCTAAAGAAAGATACACAAATATTTATAATATGAATTAGACTTCCTTGACTACCTCACGTAACACGTTAGTTTTTTATTTTAATTGCCAATGAAATTAAAAAGATTATATTAGTGAGTAGACACAAAAGGCATGTATTTTTTTTAAATTAAAAGCAAAACGACCATACTGTTTATTTACATAATTCTCGTAATTATATCCTAATTCAATATTATGATATTATATACAATTATAAAAAAAAATACATTGTAAATCATAGGAATATACCTGATAAGTAATCTATTGATTATCAATAAAACTAGACACAATACTTTTAATCATATAAAATATTATAGTTCTGAGTGAAACTTAATTGTTACAATATAAATAAAATCTGGATACTTAGGAATCACTTAGAATTAGATTGATTCTAAAATATAATCATAAATTGTTTTTTTTTTATTAAGAATATGATATTTTATTGCAGTAATATAAGATTTATTTGCGGATTATCTATTTGATTTATAAAAGAGTAATGCAATATCACAATATACATGAATGTTCTGTACATTATACTAAATACTATTTTTTTTTATTAAGAATATTATATTTTATTGCAGTAATGTAAGATTTATTTGCGGATTATTTATTTGGTTTATAAAAGAGTAATGCAATATCACAATATACATGAATGTTCTGTACATTATACTAAATACTAATTAATAAAACTTACAGTTATTATAATATTAGCAGCATTATTGCTGATAGTGTTTCTGGTAGCTGCAATCTGCCGTGGTATGTCCGGTAGTTCAATATTTTCTCTTGGTAATCATTTATTGTCTAAGCGAGTTTCTCAGTTTATTTAACTGACTGGTGTGTCCAGCAGTATATAATATGATGGAGATCTGAGCGAGTTTCTCAGAGATTTAGAACTGACTTGGTGTGTCCAGCAGTATTTAGAACTGACTTGGTGTGTCCAGCAGTATTTAGAACTGACTTGGTGTGTCCAGCAGTATTTGGAACTGACTTGGTGTGTCCAGCAGTATTTAGAACTGACTTGGTGTGTCCAGCAGTATAATATATTATGACACAGATCTGAGCGAGTTTCTCAATATTTAGAACTGACTTAATATTTAGTATTTAGTCTGAGCGAGTTTTTCATATTTGTTATCACCTTGGTACCTATGTCCGGTGACAAAAAAAAAATATTTGAACGCCATCTTACTTAATACTAATAATTATTAAAAATACATGAATAATTAATTCCCTACAAAAGATCAACACTTAGTTCATGTAATATTTAACTAATAACATATTACGAGGACGTAATTGTTTATCAGGACGGCCGAAACTATGTGAATAATAATTGCGATAAAAAGAAAAATGTCTTACCTTTAACTTAAATGAGTTTTTTTTGTTTTAATAATTTCAATATCATTTATAAACGTCTGATATTACGAGGACGTAATAATCATTTGTCAGGAAAGGCCGATTGTTAGTAATTAATTTTGTAAATCAATTGTTTTTCAATCCTAATATTTGTTGGCTGTTTCCTTGTTGAGTGTCATATGTCAACTTGACAATACTTGAGATTGACATTAGTGTTGCCATAGTTCATGCGCTTGTCGGCAATCACTCACAGACAAAACATCCTTCTGACGTTTAATGCTAGTCTGTGAATCGTGGAGCAAAGACTGACAGATTGATTGACGTGCCGTGGCGCGACACGGCACGGCGCAGTGGTGTGTTTCCGTCTCAAGTCTATGCTCCACGTGTGTTTAGGCTTGACGGTTGCAAGTCTATGGACAATTCTATGATAGTTATGGTAAAGTGTATAAAAGCGTTGGTTTTTGTAAATTGGGCTCACTTTTGCTCGAGCTATCGTCTGAACTGGTCGTGAAATAAAATATTACTTCTGTTAACGTGGTGTATGACTTATAATCAACCTTAACACTACTTATATGTATTCTGTAACCAAAGGCAATAATTTGCAATAAATGTATAAAGATCATCAATTTGCGTATGCAACTAGTCCATGACTGCACACGGCGCATGAAAACCAATACGAATAACGGTCAATCACGAATCGAATCCGTTCCATTTTGCAACAATACTGCCCGTGCCTACTCGGCCGGCATCCGAATGTGTTCCTAGGAAATGGTGGTCGGTGAAATTTTACAACTTGCAGGGCTTTGGTAGGGCCAGTGTCATAATTTGTTTTTACCCTTTATGAGCGTGACTTCTAAAACGCAATTTTTTGTAAACAAAAATTTTCCTTTTTGTCCGTTGTCGGGCCAACCGGACTACGGAAAAAAAATATTTTCTATAGTACAGTTGGTCGGACTACGAAAAAATGTTTCCTTACTCCGGTTGACCGAACCACAGAAGGGGGTTATTGTAAGATCGCCACGAAAGTTATTCGTCATCAGAAAAACGGCAAAAAAAACATGTGAAAACTCGCCACAGGTAGCATTTTAAAAATTATTGCCCATAGTCCACCTAGCAACTCTCGATTCAAAAAATAATGAGAGATTTTTATAGAATAATAACTAAAAGATTGACAATTACATATTTTTGAAAAGTACCAGGATTACATAAATCTAGAGAAGGGTAACTTTTATATTTTTTAATATCTTGAAGTAAAAAGTATGGAAAAGAATATTTTTTAAGTACCAGGGTCACGTCGATTTTTATGAATAACTAGAAAGGATTGATAAATAATTACATATTTTTTTAAAAGTATCAGGATTACATAAATCTAGAGAAGGGCAACTTTTATAATATTTTTAATATCCATAATATTGCTCAAAGTATACAGATGTATAACCATGGAAAATATCATTTTTCCGTAGTCCGGTTGACCCGACAACTGAAAGGGCAAAAAGGGAAAACTTTGCGCATTTTTCGTAATTGTTTTTGGTTTATTGTTTATATTTTCTGTTTTAACTTAGTATTGCTAATAGATATTACAACATTTATAGCATTGAATAATATTAACATGTATGAATAACTGTCACAGAAGCAGAGTATCTTTCGGTCAGGGTGTGTATGTTTGTAATGTATCACAAAGAAAACATTACAATTACCCACTAAAATACTTATTAGTGGAAAATCACTGCATTAGGCAATTATGTTGTTTTTGTTATGCCCATTCAAACCCCAATTGTTATTCGTTTAGAAATCGGAGAACTGAACAAAAATAGAGTAATGTAGGTAGTAATGTTATGCCTATTTAATAAACATTGAATTCACTTCACTAGCGTGACTTAGTAACATTGGTATAATGGACACAAAATGTGTGTGTCGGTATGAAAAATACGAGGAAAATCGCTACCGATTTTTTTGTGATTTTCCTCAGCAAAAGTATGTGAACCACAGCTGAAACAACTAGGTATAGAGGTTGACGTGTAACGCTTGTTTATAATTTCCTATTTTTGACGAAAAGTTCTTCTTGCTGTAGCTTTGTATTATTAGCATTTACTCGCCTAATTATTATCAAAGTGATCTGTACCCTTAGCACGAACAGCTATCGAGAAAAAAAACGCACGTAAAATTACTCGATAGACAATAATAATTCTCTATGGAAAATTTCATTTCGCTTATCGGCGATAGATGGCGTTGTACAAATTTCCAATACAAAATGTATCTATCGAATGATTTTACGCGAGTTATTTTTTTCGATACCTGAAAAAAAACGTGCGTAAAATTACTCGACAGAGAATTATCTATGGAAATTTTAGTTTCGCTATTCGGCGGTAGATGGCGTTGTACAAATTTTCCATTCTTAATTGCACCATCGAATGATTTTACGCGCGTTATTTTTTTCGAAAGCTGTTCGTGCTAAGGGTACTGATTACAAGTTCTTTATGTTACTATAATTGAATACATTACGAAACAAAATAGGTGAATCCCAAAATACAAAAACACTGTACTTTTATAAGAAGGACTTCCCGAAGATTACGAGACAGTTTGTTGATTAAATTTGTTAGATTTCAAAGATGTTCCTACAATAATATTACTGAAGGATTGGCTGTATGCACTGAGATTACTTTGCCTTCCTCAAAATGGGAGAAATAATATATTTTTACTCTATGTACGATTCTTCTGTCAAAAAACTACTCTATGAAAAAGGATTGTCGTTGTAACAATTATTGTGAAACTTATGTGTTTATATTAAAAAGTGAAATAAAACCATTTGATTTACGACTCAACTTATATTCTGTTATCTTTTTCCCTGATCACCTTATATCAGAAGTGGTCTAAACAACCCAATCAACAAAATGGGTCGAAAAAGGTCGAAGAAACGCTCACACGCCAGCCATAGAGAGAAGCGACGAAGACGATATTCGACTGAATCTGAGGAATCCTCAGACGATTCGTCACATAATAATCATCGTAGCAACAGACGATCGAATTCCAAAAGAAGGGAAACTCGGAAGAAAACTTCGTATACACCAGAACGCTCGCGTTCTGCGGTTGAACAAGACAAGGAGAACAAATCTGGGTCGGCGAGTCAGGTTCCCGTTCAGGGCGCTGCGACCAGCCGTGAGAATGAAATTTCATTGACAACAACATGTGAACGTGGGGAATTGTTGGAGCAGGGAACAACTACTGAAGCGGCCGCTGAAAGTTTTAAGTCTTCATGTGCACAGCAAGTATTACCATTAGGACAAAATAGTGAAATTTCTGTTAATACCAATGATTTAACACAAATATTAAAATCTTTAGTTCGACCTCCTAATATAAATAGCAATACTAATATGATTCCAGAGTTTGATCCGTCGATTAAAAGTCATCGTATTGACTTATGGATAAGCAAAGTTAATGAGTGCGCTAACATTTATAAATGGGATGAAATGCAAATTATGCATTTTGCACTCCCTAAATTAGTTGGCAATGCCAAAAAATGGTACCAAGGTCAAACATCAATAATGCACAATTGGGAAGAATGGCAAGTATTATTAAAGAAAGCTTTTCCTTCGGAAACCAACTATGGTGTACTTTTGACAGAAATGCTGGAACGTCGTCTAAAATTTGGGGAAAATATTGATGAATATTATTATGATAAGGTTACATTATTAAGTGCATGCAGTATTATAGGAAAAAGGGCAGTTGATTGCATAATTCATGGCATAGATGATAGAACAATTAGGGCTGGGGCATCTTCAGCACGATTTACTGAGTCAGAAGATTTATTTAAATATTTAAAAGATGTATGTAAGGAACAAAAAGATATTTCACGTACTTCAGTTTTAAATAAAAGACCAATTTCTAACATTCGTTGTAACCGATGCAACGAGATCGGTCATAAATCATTTCAGTGTTCCACCAACAGTGTTAATAGCTTTCAAAAACCGATGATTGTATGTTTTAATTGTAATGAGAAAGGGCATAGAATTTCACAGTGTCCTAAACCAATTATTAAGTGTGACGATTGCAAAAAATTTGGTCACAATAGTAGTAATTGTATGCATAGAAAAGAATCCAATTTAGATAAGAAAGTATTGTTTGTGGAAAGTTATATGAAACCGTCTAATGAAAAATACTACAAAGAAGCTTTAATTAATAACAATTGTAGTACCAAATGTTTTATAGACCTAGGTAGTGATTGCACTTTAATTTCTCAAGCTGTTGCTAGTAAATTAGGATTGATTATAACGACTGATAATGTGCCATCTATACAGGGTGTTGCTAATGTTACTATACCACTATTAGGAAAAACTACATTTCACTTAAAAATTGATTTAGTTGAGGCAGAAATTACTGCATATGTTATCGAAGATAACCAAATACACATACCTCTTTTAGTAGGCCAAAATTTTACCGAGATGCCAGAGGTAATAATTACAAAGACAGATAACTCGCTTAATTTATTTAGTGTAAGAAATACTGGCTTAACAGAAATAGATATTGATGTTGTAACAAACGAAAAGTATAAATTATATGTAGCCTGTGACTCTACTATTTCAAACATAGGTCTTTTAGACTGTTATTGTAATGATTTTTCAAACACAGATATATATGTAGAAGGTAGTTATCGTTGTATGGAGAATAAAGAATATTGCATACAAGAAGGAATTTATAAAATCAAAGATGGCAAATGTAAGATACTAGTTATAAATATAGGAAAATTAAGTCAACCTCTTTATTTACCAAAAGATTTTATGGTGGTCCGTGCATATCCAGCTTGTCTAGATGTAACACCTGTGAAATCCACTAGTCATGAAAATATGAATTGTTTTAAAACACAATTAAAGGAACCTATTAAAGCAGAAGAAATAAATATTAATCAAAATTTGACATATGAACAAAAAGAACAAGTTTTCTATTTAATTAACAAATATAGAAATTGTTTTGCACTAGATTTATCAGAGTTAGGATGTACAGATTTAACCGAGTTAGACATCAAACTAACAGACGATGTTCCTATAATGTATCGTCCGTATAGAATGAGTTACGGTGAAAAAGAGATTTTAAGAGATATGGTGAAGGAATTGCAAGATAATGATATAATAGAGGAGTCTGAATCGTCATATGCTAGTCCGGTTATATTAGTATCCAAGAAGACAGGAGGCTATCGTCTCTGTGTAGATTATAGGGCTTTAAATAGAAAAACAGTGAAAGATTTGTATCCGTTACCCCGCATTGATGATCAGCTTGATCTTCTTAGTGGTAATACTTTCTTCATAAGTCTAGACATGTCAAGTGGCTATTATCAAATACCGATTAAAGACAGCTGTAAACATCTTACTGCATTCATCACACCTGACGGACTCTATCATTTTAAAAGAGCTCCCTTTGGATTAGCTAATTGTCCAGCGGTTTTTCAACGCACTGTCAATAAAATGCTTGGTAAACTACGAGATAAATGTGCAATTGCTTACATGGACGATTTACTTATTTCTGGAACTACATTTGATGAATGTTTATTTAAACTTGAACAAACATTTGCTTTAATATTAGATGCAGGACTCACATTAAATGTTAAAAAATGTCGTTTCTTTGAAACTAAGATTGATTACCTAGGATTTGAAATATCAGCTGAGGGAATTAGACCAGGATGTAATAAAATTGATGCTGTGAGATGTTTTCCCCAACCAAAAAGTGTACATGAGGTTCGACAATTTGTCGGCCTTGCAAGTTTTTTCAGGAAATTTATTCAGCATTTTGCACATATAGCTAGGCCATTAACAGACCTCACACGACAGAATCGAACCTGGGAATGGGGACAACAACAACAGGAGTCTTTTCAAAATTTAAAAGAGAAACTAGTGCAGCGACCTATTTTGGCATTATATAACCCCCAGTATCTGACAGAATTGCATTGTGATGCTTCTAAGAGTGGTTTAGGTGGAATTTTACTTCAAAAAGAATCAGCGTCGTCAAAATTGCAACCTGTTGCATTTTTCAGTCGTAAAACCACAATAGATGAAGAAAAATTACACGCTTATGAATTAGAGACGTTAGCTGTGGTAACTTCTTTAAACCGGTTTAGAGTTTATTTATTGGGTAAACATTTTACTATAGTGACAGATTGTAGTGCTTTGCGATCTACATTTACCAAGCGGGATCTTATACCGCGAATAGCACGTTGGTGGATAGCATTGCAAGAATATGATTGTTCCATTGAGTATAGACCTGGAAATACTATGCAACATGTAGACGCACTAAGTAGGAATGCGCTTCCTTGTGAAAATGATAATGACAAATTTGAACATTTTTCCTGAGTAATGCAAATTACAGAAAACGACTGGTTACTTAGTATACAACTGACGGATCCAAAAATTCAACATATACGTTCAGCCTTAGAAGACCCTAAGTACAAAGAGTTAGTAGATATAAAACAAAATTTTGTTTTAAAAAATAACCGCCTTTATCGCAAAGTTGGAGCCGATTTGAAATGGGTGGTACCTAAAGGTGCTCGATGGCAAATTTGTCAGCGTAACCATGACGAAATAGGGCACTTTTCAATAGAGAAAACCTTAGAAAAAATAAAAAGAGATTTTTGGTTTCCTAAAATGAAAAAATTTGTTTCTAAATATGTCAAAGCTTGTTTACATTGTGCTTTTGGTAAAGAACCAGCTGGTCCTAAAGAGGGGTACTTACACAGTATACCCAAGACTGATATTCCTTTTCACACCGTCCATGCGGATCATTTAGGGCCGTTTGTCAAGAGTAATCACGGCAATCAATATCTGTTATTAGTTGTTGATGGATTTACAAAATTTTGCATTATAAAACCATTACGCAGTACTAAAACACAACCAACTATTAGAGCACTAAAGGAAATATTTTATACATTCGGGCATCCTATGCGACTAATAACAGATAGAGGCTCATGTTTTACGTCAGGTGAATTTCTGAAATTCTGTGCTGACGTTGAGATTCAACATGTATTAAATGCCGTGTCTGCTCCAAGGGCCAATGGCCAAGTCGAACGTTACAATCGCACCGTACTATATAGTCTTCGAACTTACACCGATCGTTTAGGAGAACGTCAATGGGATCATGAGTTAGGAAAAATACAGTGGGGCCTGAACAACACCCTTAACAAAGGGATTGGGAGAACCCCTGCAGAAGTTTTATTTTGCAGGCGTCCTCTTAATCGCGGAGAAGGTATTTTAGGGGAGGCAATTGAAGAGAGTAGGAGAAACGATGAACATACGGTTGCAATAAGATCAGAAATAAGTAAACATATTGAAAGTGATCAAGCAAAACAGCGGCTAAGATTTGATAAAAGTAGAAAAGCAGCAAAAGTTTATTGTGAAGGTGATTTGGTAAAAATATTAAAAACAACTCCATCTAACGATGGTAAAAGTCGTAAACTTTTACCCAAATATACTGGCCCATTTAGAATCACTAAGGTAGTAGGAAACGATCGATATGAAGTATCGAGCATTCCGGGGTCTCATATTTCTCGCCAAAAATATAAAAATGTATGGGCAGCTGATCGCATGCAACCATGGATTACTATGCAACAAAGTAACAGTAGTTCTTCTGATTCAGACGAAATATCTAGCTGTGAGAAAGATGACGAGTCAATAATAACTTAAAGTTTGATTGTGCACTATTGATGTCCTTATTGAACTTATGTTTTATTTTTATTTTTGATTAGGTAGGTACATTTTTTTTTCTAAAATAACGAGTATTTTGTATGATTGTTTAAAAAAAAAAAGTACATATTTATATGTAGTTAACAATTGTTATTGTACTGATTCTTAAGTATATCTTATTATGTTGATTAAGCTAATTTCAGATATTTTATCATGTTGGATTTGACATGCTGGTATATTATTTTATTAGTGATTATTTACTGGCATTTTGATGTTGTAAGTAGTATTGTCAAAAAAAAAAAAAAAAAATGGTACACTACTGATTTATTATATGGCAATAACAATTATAGTAGGTACTTTGATTGAACTGATTTTAGACTAGGTATTTTATTTTGTTTGATTGACATACTGGTTATATTACTTAAATATTTGATTCATGTGTGATATGATATGATATTACTATTTTGATGTTGTTTTGTTTATATAAAAAATGCTACTAATCTATGTAAGTATACCAATAATACGTGGATTAAGCTAATCTTAGATATTTTTATTTTTTTCCTGTTTGATTTGACATAGGTAGTGTAGTGGTTACCTATAGGTACATAAAGTATTTGATTTACTATTATGTGTAATATTAATAGTACTTTTTTTGTTAATTTGTTGGTAAACATTGGCACTGATATATGTATGCATATCAATAATACTTTGATTGAACTGATTTTAGATATTTTTAGCTCGTTGATTTGACCAATTATGTGTTGTTAGGTACTAAAGTTATGTGATCATGTGTAAGTGTGAGATGTGAGATCACATCTAACAGAGAACAGAGGTCAGTAAAGGGATTGAATAGAAAGTTTACTTATGATTTGTTTGATTTCTCTAGTTCCAACTCGCTTTATTATGTATAGATAGGTATTGTGATTTTCTATGTTATAAGAACCTACCAAAGCTTGATGACTTAAGAATAAGAAAAAGAGTAAGGTAAAGTAGATAAGTACTTAACTGATGTTATTAGTAAACTTGAGGATTTCTTGATATTCTAGAAGGTTAATATTGTATAGGTAGTGATACAGATGTTTTATTGATATTCTGGAAGGTTTACACGATCGGTCGAGATATTATTACTTACCTGACGAATCCATGTTTGAACAATGCGATGAGTGGTTAGTTAGTCGATATTTGACTGGAAGGTGTAGGTGGTCCTAGGTGATAGGATGAAGTCTTCACTGCAGTCAAGGATTGTTGTTATTTTATGACTGGAAGGTGAAGGTGGTCCTAGGTAATAGGATGAAGTCTTCACTGCAGTCAAGGATTGTTGTTATTTTATGACTGGAAGGTGAAGGTGGTCCTAGGTGATAGGATGAAGTCTTCACTGCAGTCAAAGATTGTTGTTATTTTATGACTGGAAGGTGAAGGTGGTCCTAGGTTATAGGATGAAGTCTTCACTGCAGTTAAGGATTGTTGTAATTTTATGATTGGAAGGCGAAGTTGATATTAAGTTTATCCTTGGAGTTTGAGGACAAACTTTGTTGGTCAGGATGGTCGAATGTTAGATTTCAAAGATGTTCCTACAATAATATTACTGAAGGATTGGCTGTATGCACTGAGATTACTTTGCCTTCCTCAAAATGGGAGAAATAATATATTTTTACTCTATGTACGATTCTTCTGTCAAAAAACTACTCTATGAAAAAGGATTGTCGTTGTAACAATTATTGTGAAACTTATGTGTTTATATTAAAAAGTGAAATAAAACCATTTGATTTACGACTCAACTTATATTCTGTTATCTTTTTCCCTGATCACCTTATAAATTGTTACTAGCTTCTGCCTGCGACTTCATTCGCGCGGGCGCCATAATTTAATTTACAACGGGGATTAAATAATATTCTTTAATCCAGGCTTTGAAGTTGAACTATCTGTGTTAAGGTTCCTATATCAAGTTTCTAGGTGGCCCTTCTATCTACAACTATTCACTAGCATTTACTTTATAAATGACCGCAAAGATTTTTTAATGTATAAACTCAGGCCTTACGTAACGTAACGCAAGTAACGTTATTCTTTGACCAACATTATAGGCTTAATTATTAGACTACCACAAGCTATCAACCGAGAAATATGGTTTTAATACCTAATGAGTGATGAAAACCACAGAATACTTTAGTAACACTTTAATCAGTTCGATAACTAATGTTTAGAATGTGGTTTTTAAAATAAATGACGCCTTAAAAGGTGTGCAGATTACGATGAATATAACAAAAGACTCGTTAAATAAGCAATGATGGTATAAAAACTGGTTTCTCTTTCTATTTGAACATATTACATAAAGAAATGTATTTTGGTACGATATTAGCAAACAAATCGTAAGAGCGGTCATCGCTTTCTCTTCGAAGATAAACTGTGACGTCAGAACTGCGTCTACGCATTATGCGGAATGTTGATCTTATTGTTAAATATTACAAAAAGGGTCATACTTAAATGAGAAAGTGCGGTTTTAAAGATGGCGGCAAGGTCATTCGACCTCCGTCTATGAAGGTCGGCCTCTGATCACGTATTGTCTGATGGAGTTAGGGTCGCCATCTTAGAAATTCAAATAAGTTGTAATAAGGCTCCCGAACAGACTTATATTACGAACATTCTCAAATTCTTTTCTGAAATAAAAAAAAGGTAAATGTGAAAAAGGTTTCATAAACTTGTTTTTACTTTGTCTTTGGTGATTTGTGGATTTACCTGTTTTAATTATTAAATCTTATAAAAATTATGAGCCTTGAAAGCTCACCGAGAAGATTTGCATCTTAGAGCAACGCGGCTTCCGTCCGGAAAAAGCCGCGTTGCTCTAAGAGAAGCCGCGTTGCTCTAAGAGAAGCCGCGTTGCTCTAAGAGAAGCCGCGTTGCTCTAAGAGAAGCCGCGTTGCTCTAAGATTTCCATGAACCATTCGGAATAAAGTTTAAAGTTGACGTGGATCTGCCACTTTACTAGAAGAAATTAGAACTGCACTTGAAGAAATAGAAGAAGACAAAGCTGGAGATACCCAGACAGCTGGTAGCAGCCCTAGTCAATTTTTTTTCACAGCCGCCGTTTCGTAACTTAAGCTTTTTTTTCAGGTGACGAAAGTGGACCAATTTCCGTTGGTTTTTTGTGGATGACTCGGACAAACGTAACGTTGAATAATAAACGTCAAAACTAAAACCGATTCGTTTGTTTTTGTCATTGCTTTTAGTTGCAGGTCATATTTTTAGATGTCTGCTTTTTGTGATTCAGTAACTTGGCAAAAAATGATATTCATACTTCATTCGATTTTATTTATAACACAAATTGCATTTTATTTATTAGGAATTCAAAGGTAATTACAGTACTTTTGTAATATTATTTTCAACATAAAAACTTTAGAGGAAGTAGGTAGATAGGAATAAAATAGCAAAAGGATTTCTCTCAGATAAGTTTTTTGTTACTATTATGTTATATTCTGTGCCCATACTTCAATAAGTACAAACAAACCTAATAAAAAATTAAGTAGGTATTATAATTTGTCATAAATCACAAAGACAAAATTATCATAATTCATGAGCATTTATTTTTACTATAGGTTAGTATTACTTACAGGCTTTTATACTTTTTTCGTACCTATTCACAATTTATAGGTCTATAGCTCAAGCGGCACCCTCTCGCTTAGTACATAATGTATCGAGAACGAGTGGAAAATTCAATGTAAATACAGATTGAAGCTGTTCTTTAGTTTATTTACAAACAATAACCTCAGTCTTAATTTTATTTTTCAGACGCGATACATTCAGAAAAAATAGAACATATTGCTTTATACGTACAGTTCAACGATAACCTGTATTTTTATTTCTAGACGTGAAATCTAGTGGCCATGCTGAGTGTAATCTGGAGTCTGCGTTAGAAAAGTGGCGTCACGCAGGCCGCTTTTCCGCTTTCACAAGAAAAGTATGGTGACGACGCGACAGGCATACCACGCTTACGCGAGAAAGAGGGACTTTATAGACTAGAGGTTTGCTATGGAAATTTTTGAACTATAGATTTTGAATGTATCTATTTGCTACAAAATCGTTCAAAACAAGCAGTATCAGTTTTTGGGAAAATTAGGAACACACCAGATTTAAAAATAGTTAGACTCTATGATATTTTTATGACCTATGATATGAGATGCTACGAGAACCATAAATAAGTAGGGTTTTAACTTGAGGACTCCGTACATTTATGTTAGGATATTCCATGGTAGGTATAGGTACTCGCTAGCAGTCAAGAATGGAACTGGCGACGTAAAATTGTATCACCAGTAGTAGTAGTACCTAGTAAAGTAATGTACTTATCTACTACAGATGTACAGTCAACGGCACGTCAGACTACGTTGGCCTTGAGACCGTCTGTATGCAGTAATCAGTAATAAGAGCTGTTTTCGTTTTTACCGTGCTGTCGTGCGTACTGTGTCTGTTTTATACGTACACCCATAGAAATATAATGTCAAAGAACAACAATGTCAATAATCAGGTGATCCGAAAAACAAATGTATACATTATATATGAGATACGTAAAATATGACTTACATACTTAAAATATGACTATAATTATGGCAAAGGAAATTAATAAACTATGTTCCATACTGTTTTCTTTGTCGATAAACGAATAAATGTAGCGAAATTTGGTTTTAGAGAAATGTGTGGCAATATCTTATTTACCTGTGAAAGGTGTGATTACTTGGATTGTTTCTTTTTGTCACATCACAATCACTAACAGTAGGTACCCTTAGCACGAACAGCTAACGAAAAAAATAACGCGCGTAAAATCATTCGATAGTGCAATTTAGTATGGAAAATTAGTACAGCGCCATCTACTGCCGAATAGCGAAATTAAAATTTCCATAGATATTTCTCTATCGAGTAATTTTACGTGTGTTTTTTTTTCTCGATGGCTGTTCGTGCTAAGGGTACAGAACAAGAAACCATGGCTCCACGATACCCTTATTTAAAATTCTAATCAAGATTACCTACCAAATATTTTAAATAATTTGTGATTTCTCTTTTGCTAGGCGGGACGCTAGGGGCTCTTACTGTAAAAATTTTTGGCACATTGTCACTAATTGATCCTTTGTCTCTTTTTTCATAGACCGTGTCCGTTGTTAACTTCGCTTTTCCACGCTTTGTTGGTCTTCTTGAGCCCAGCGAAAATTTTTCTATGTCTATGCGTACACCAGAGTACACCTACCTAATATCAAATCAAATCAAATCATTTATTCCACCTTGTAACATGGTAAAATACAGCTGTTTTAAATATTAAATGATCACAACATATTACACTAAAACTAGTAAATATATGGAAATTATAAGAATTTTTGAGATTACATTTTAAATAACAATGAATAATTGAATAAAATATTATAAAATCTCAGATCATTTAAGTTCAAAAATAAGTACGTCATTAATCAGAATGTCAAAAGATAATAAAAATGTCAAAATATAATTATTTACACATTGAATTGCATTAAAAAGGTAAATATAAAAAAATCATTAATGTCAACGTCATCAATTTAGTAAATTAATTATTAACATTTACAACGAAAATATTCTTCAAGTGTTGCAGCATTGTTCTAACTACCATTTTTTTAAACATACTAATAATATACGCATAATATAATATACCTACCTTACACCAAACGACTACGAAAAAATGACCTTTGCAAATAAATATATTTTTTTTAAATAATGTTTTTTTCAATAAATTATTTATAAACTTTATATTTTATTGTTTTAATTCTAAATGTTTTTTTATTGTAACAAAATAATATAACTGTGACAAAACTGTGAAAAAAAATTGCCTAGCGCCATCTATTAACATAATATTTAAACATTTTATTGCTACTCCACGCTAGATGTCCCTAAGATAATTTACGCCACTAGCGCCATCTAGCGGTGTCAAGAGACATTAATTCAACGGCGACAGCAACGACATCTATCGTATACTTTTTGTTACCAGTTAGTTCTGCTACTGCTCAATAGATGGCAGAATAAAATAAATCTGCAGGGTGGTCTCCTGTAGCCTTTATTCTCAATATGATAAAAACCTAGGTACCTATAGAAAAAAGTTTCATTTTTACTGACGTGTTGTGTAGGTAAGGTAAGTACTTACTCTACTTTTTACGATTGACTGCCAGAAAAGAAATAGCAGTAGGTATCTATAGTACTACCTATCTATAGTACAGGTACCTATTTTAGTATTTAAACATTAGAAAATAGTAAAATTAAATAGAAAAGAACCCAAAGGAAAGAATGCCTATTTAGGCGGGATATTTTTTATTTAATTGTATAGGTAGGCAGTTCTATGGCTCTATAGAATAGCTAGGTATATCCATAGCAGCTTAGGAGCCAGCCATAAAGTTAATATAGGTACCTTAGGTAAGTATATTAACTTTATGGAGCCAGCAGATAGGTATTAGGTACCTACCTATACCTACTTTCAGCATGTTTTTTTTATATTTCACATAATGCGCGCTTGGTTCAAATTCAAATACCTATGTAGGTAGGTATTTATAAAAATTAACATACTTAGGTACCTGTTATGTATGTAAATAAATGTGAAGCACGCAGACAAGGAGTGCCCTCTGTGGTTGACAGATCAGTCTGTGGATCTGTGACAAGGCAACTTGGTCTGTGGATCTGTCATCTCTGGTGGAGGTTCCTTGAGCTGTGTGCATTGCTTACTTACTGAAATTGATGTTTTTATTTAAATAATAAACAGCATTTAACATTGGCGACGGGAAAACGCGCAGTAAGTACAGATACTTACACAAGCTCAAAATAAAATATATTCCAACAGAGATTTGGTCAACAAAAACAAAGGGATGAAGTCGAAGTGAATAACAAAATTTGCAAAGACTTTTGAAGTCATTGTTTATTTGCCATCATTAATTTATCAAACCAGCCGTTTTGCCATTCACTTAATACCTACTATAAATTGTATGCACCTGGTTGATATGTTGTTTTACATTTTGGCATCATTCGGAAATAATTCAAAGTAGACATAAGTAAACAAACATTACTTACAAAATAATATTGGATGTAACAGATTTGATTCAAGAAAACCATTCATGGCATACAATTGATTAACAATATCCAATTTAACATTAACAAATCTTTTTTATTGTTGACCAACCCTGTTAATTGACATAAAATAAATTTGTCACCTGATCAATATTTTGTTCCAACGTATCTATTGACCGTTGATTGTTAATTGACATATAACAAGTTTGTACTTGTTAAATCATTTGTTCCAACGTATCTATTGACCGTTGATTGTTAATTGACATATAACAAGTTTGTACTTGTTAAATCATTTGTTCCAACGTATCTATTGACCGTTGATTGTTAATTGACATATAACAAGTTTGTACTTGTTAAATCATTTGTTCCAACGTATCTATTGACCGTTGATTGTTAATTGACATAAAACAAGTTTGTTACTTGTTCAATATTTTGTTCCAACATATTTATTGACTGTTGATTCCTGGTCAAACAAATAAACAAGACATAAAATTCAAAGTCAACATCAAAACTAAAGAGTGTCAACACGTTGGTGTTTAAAAAATAATGTCAACACAGTTGGTGTTTAATAATCTGACTTTGTGGTAAAACGAATTCTAAATTGTTTTCAAGTGGTTAATAAATTAGCAATATAAGAACCAACCCAACTTGAGTTCTAAATAAAATTATTGTAAAAAACAAAATTATTATTAATTACAGGTTGTTCCATCATGTCTGAATCGCAAATACAAACACTAGAAACATTTGATTGTGAAGGAGATCCGAATTCTCTAGGTACCCGATGGGAACGATGGAAACGTGCACTGGAAATATACTTTTTAGCGACAGGCACGATACAACCTCAAAAGAAAAGAGCAATGCTATTACACTTAGGAGGTTTATCATTGCAAGACATATACTTTAACATACCGGGTGCTCATATTCCTGAAGCTGAGAACGTAGACGTATACGATGTTGCCATTAAAAAGCTAGATGATTATTTTGCTCCTAAACAGAGCAACATTTTTGAAAGGCATATATTTCGTCTAATGAAGCAAGAACCGGAAGAAAAATTCGAGAAATTTCTTATTCGACTTAGAAGACAAAGTGCAAAATGCAATTTTAATAACGAAAATGAAAATTTAGTAGATCAAATAATAGAAAAGTGTCACTCTAACAAATTAAGAAAAAGTATTTTATTGTTAGGAGATACGGCCACTATAGATAAAATAACTATAGAAGCTAATGCTCTTGAAACAGTCGAACGACAATTGAATGAATTCCAAGATAAGCAAAATGCTAGTACCACCACAAGTCTTAACAAAATCAGATCAGCTAAACTCAGACTGGCTAAACCTAGTCTGAATAAAGACTATGAGTGTTGTTCCAGATGCGGAAGCAAAAATCACAAAGGTGATGATAGTTCCTGCCCTGCAATAAATGCAGTTTGCATGAAATGTGGTTTCAAGGGTCATTTCCTTAAACATTGCAGAACAAGGGCAAATAAGAAACGAAACACATTTTCCTATGACAATAAAATATTCAACAAAAAAAAGTTTAAACCAGACCAAACAAAAAAGGATTCGACAAATGTGGATTACATTTTCCATCTGGACGATGACTCCAGAATTAAATGTCAGGTAGGTGGTGTTCACATAAACATGCTCATTGATTCTGGTAGTAAATCTAACATTATAAGCGATACAACCTGGCATCATTTAAAACAGTCTAAAGTATTAGTGTCAAATCAACAAAAGACATCTGACAAGACGTTCATGGCATATGGTGCCCAACTACCTTTAACAGTTCTAGGATCATTTGATGCTCAAATAAGCATAGGATCTGAATCAGTAATGGCAAAGTTTTATGTTATTAAAAATGGTACTAGAAATTTATTAGGTAAAGATACTGCTATTTCTTTAAAAGTTCTAAAATTGGGTTTATGTTTAAATTCCATTCAGCAAAAGCAGTTCCCTAAATTTAAAGATTATCAATTAGAAATTGAAATTGATAAAACGGTTACACCAATTTGTCAACCGTATAGACGTATTCCGATTCCTCTGGAATCAAAAGTAAATAAAACAATTGACGAGTTAGTCAAAATGGACATTATAGAGCCGGTAAATAAGCCTTGTTCCTGGGTCAGTCCGATGGTTCCAATAATTAAGCCAAATGGCGATGTTCGTATTTGTTTAGATATGCGATGCGCAAATAAAGCAATCAACAGGGAAAATCACCCATTACCAACCATGGAACAGCTCATCCCCAAATTTGGAAAAGCAACTCATTTTTCGAAGCTCGATATTAAAAATGCATTTCACCAAATTGAACTAAAAGAAAATAGTAGAGACATCACAACCTTTATAACTAGCAAAGGGCTTTACCGTTATAAAAGGCTAATGTTTGGTATATCATGCGCCCCTGAACATTTTCAGAAAATCTTAGAAAAAATCTTATTACCGTGCGAAGGGGTAGTGAATTTCATCGATGACATTGTCGTCTTTGGGCGGGATGAGCATGAGCATAATTGCAGACTCCAATGTGTGATGCAAGTGCTCAAGGACAACAATGTGATGCTCAATGAGGAGAAATGCGTATTTAATACAAAAAGTATACAGTTCCTTGGTCATGAGTTGTCTCCAGAAGGAATTAAGCCTCTTGATAAATACATCAAAGCTATCGAATCTTTTAGGCCACCCGAAAGTATAGAAGAAATTCAAAGTTTCCTTGGGTTGATAAATTTTGTAGGAAAATGGGTTCCTAATTTGTCTACCTTGACTGACCCACTTCGTCAAATTCTCCGACTAAAACTTCACAAAAAAGAAAACATCGCAAAATATTGGAAAAAAGAACAATCAATGGCTTTTGAAGCATTAAAAAAGATTCTCACCACGATTCCAACCCTTGGTTATTATGACCCCAAAGACCGAACACAAGTAATAGCCGATGCAAGCCCTGTCGGTTTAGGAGCAGTATTAATCCAGTTCGATGGAAAAGAGCCACGCATCATAGCTTTTGGCAACAAAAGTTTGACGGATGTTGAAAAACGGTATTGTCAAACCGAAAAAGAAGCGTTGGCTCTAGTGTGGGCCATTGAGCATTTTCACATGTACCTGTACGAAAAAAAATTTGAGCTTATCACGGATCACAAGCCATTAGAAATTATATTTGGTGAACGATCAAAACCATGCGCCCGTATAGAACGCTGGGTTCTTAGACTGCAAGCTTATAACTATAAAGTTATTTACAAATGCGGAAAATCAAACATAGCTGACCCATTATCACGTCTAAGTACCAGCGCGCAACACAGTCCCTTCGAAGATGAGCATCATGTTAACCAGATTGTTCAACATGCACAACCAGCGGCTTTACCATTTAAAACTCTTACTGAGGAATCAATTAAAGATAAAGAAATACAATTAGTGAAAGACGGATTATTACATAATAATTGGGATAAGTCCATAAACAACTACAAGCTATTTGAAACAGAACTCTGGTTACATAATGACATCCTTTTGAGGGGCTGCAAAATTGTAATCCCTACCAAGTTAAGACCACAAGTTCTAGCATCTGCACATGAAGGTCATCCAGGCATTGTTAACATGAAAGCTAGGTTACGTACTAAAGTTTGGTGGCCAAAAATAGACAAAGATGCTGAAAACACAGTAAAAAGTTGCAAGGGATGCACTTTAGTGTCAGGTCCTAACCCGCCTCACCCCATAAAATGTCGTGAACTGCCTTCACAAGCGTGGACGGATACTGCGGTGGACTTTTTGGGTCCTTTACCTAGCGGGGATTACCTTTTTGTCATCATTGACTACTACAGTCGTTATAAGGAGATTAAAATCATGAGGTCTATTTCCACGCAAGACACAATAAAAGTTTTAAAAGAAATTTTCTCTCGAACTGGTGTACCTGCAACCATAACGGCTGATAATGGTAGACAATTTGTTAGTCAAGAATTTAAATCTTTTTGTTTGGAACATGGCATCATACTCTATAACACTATTCCATATTGGCCTCAACAAAATGGGGAGGTGGAGAGGCAAAATAGAGATATTTTAAAACGACTAAGGATTAGTCAGTGCGAAAAATCAGACTGGAAAAATGATCTTTTAAAATATTTAACTATGTATAATAGCACACCTCATTCATCCACAGGAAAATCACCCGCCGAGTTGTTCTATGGCAGACAATTTAGAGATAAATTACCTTTTTTAAAAGATTTAGAAAACCCACCAGTCGATGCAGAGGTAAGAGATCGAGATAAAGAAAAAAAAGAAAAGGGTAAGCTATATGAAGACAGAAAGAGAAAGGCTACAGAAAAGGAATTAGAAATTGGAGAAAAAGTGTATGTTAAAAACATGATTAAAGAAAACAAGCTAACATCGGCATTTAATGCAGTACCCCACACTGTTGTTAGTGCAAATGGAAATGATATTAATATTAGAAACGATGAGACTGGACAAGAATACAGAAGAAATATAGTACACCTTAAGAAAGTTGAGGGACAGTGGAAAGTAGTAGATTCAAATAATGATAACGAATCCGAAAATAATTAAATTAATTTGATTTCTATTCTTATGATAGGTATTCATTTGAATATTAAGGTAAAACTGGTGGAAGTTAATGGTATTTATAATAAAAAGTACATATGTTATGATAACTTTATTTTAGTAAAACATGATTGTAAAACTGTAGAGATTAATGATACCAAATTTAGATTACATAGAAATAATAAGGTAAAATTGTCTTAATGCTATTATATGATTGTTAATTAAAAATATTATAAAAAAGAAGAGATGTTATGTATGTAAATAAATGTGAAGCACGCAGACAAGGAGTGCCCTCTGTGGTTGACAGATCAGTCTGTGGATCTGTGACAAGGCAACTTGGTCTGTGGATCTGTCATCTCTGGTGGAGGTTCCTTGAGCTGTGTGCATTGCTTACTTACTGAAATTGATGTTTTTATTTAAATAATAAACAGCATTTAACAGTACCTAATTGATTTTTAAGTCCTAAGCTTTCAGGACGTCGCTTAGGTACCTAATAGGTATATCCCGGAATCCCAGACCAGTTTATAAGGTAGGTACCTACCTACGACGGGTGATCTATACGGAATAAAAAAAGTACCTACCTAGTGATTTAAAAAGGTCTAATCACAAACAATAATGATAGGTAGGTAGGTATTTATAGGTAGGTATGTTGTGTACGGATGGACAGGATTGACACAAAATTAGAAACAACCAACTTGTTGTTGTTATGTGGTGTACCTACTTAGTTGGTTGTGACGTTGTGTAATATTTTTTTCCTACAATGAGTAACACCTTTGTCTCTGCGATGAATGCAGACAAATGACGACTATAGCACTATGGTACCGCACTTTCTGTACATAGGGAAAACTGCGACTTCACTCGAGTATATGGAAAAGAAAAATTTTTACAGGGTAATTTGTACCGCAAGCGATTTGAAGTTAGTCACTTCAGTAACCATAGCACGAAGCTATCGAAAAATAACGCGCGTTATAAATAACATGCGATAAAATAATTTTGTATGGGAAATATGTACAGCGCCATCTACCGCTGAAAAGCGAAATTAAATTATCCATAGAGAATTTACTCTACCGAGTTCTTTTACGCGCGTTTTTTTCTCTATAGTAGTTAAGTGTACAGATTTACGGCCGATTTCAATAACCTATATAACTTCAGCAAGAGATAGGCCTAGGTACTAAAGATTTGCTGCCTAGCTATTTCTGTTCGGAAATAACAACAGTTGCCTAGTAACAGATTCTTATGGATCCGGGATGCAGGCAGGACCTATCATCGTGGAGATCCTTGGAGGAGGCCTATACCCAGCCATATGATGATGATGATGACGTTACGTAGTTGTAATGAAATTCTACTCCAAGTACTAACCTTCCATAACATACACGATGCTGCCGACATCCCCCTCTTTGATGATGAGGCTACCAGCGGCGTACTCCACCGGGTACATGCAGTCGACGATCTCGCGGATCTGAGTCATCTCCAGGTTCTTCATGAAGTCGTTGTCCAAGATGGCGCCCTTGATCAACTCCCGTGATCTGAAAATTTATAATTAATTAAGTTTGAAAATTAAAGTGGACACGCTGTGACTTGACTACTAATAGGCCGGTCGTATCTAACACTAGAAATCGCTAAAAACGCAAACTAACGGCTTGTTCAGCCCCCCTAGCCAAAGTAACATTTGCAAATTTTCGTTATCGCTTCGCTTCGAAGCATGTATGGATTTGACGTTTTTAAATTCGATTGTTAACGAAACCTTATGTCAATCCCATACATGTTTCGAAAGCGAAGCGATTACGAAGATTTGCCAATTTTACTTTGGTTAGGCCCTACAAAATAATTATTCAATACGAATATACAACGTGCTATACTCCTAATGACGAATATGGAAGAGACCATCAAAGTTCAACTGAACTTTTACTATGGCACCAACTCTGAAATATCGAAAAATAAAACAACTGCGTATATAAAATTAACAACAAAAATATCAAGCTGTATAAAACAGCTGATTTCTTTATACGCGATTTCAGTGTTTGTCCCACAATAAAAGTTGTGTAACGTTGCCGTACGACCTCTTTCCCCGGAGTAAAAACTTATTTCGCAATTTCAAATTATGTCAAATTTTTATTTTTGTTCCGAAAAAACATACCTACTTCAGATTGACTGTTCGCTGTTTCCAGACTTGACTTTTCTGATGAATGTAAAATCTAATATATCTAAAATCTAATTTAGCACAATGTGATTGCCGTAAATAAGAAGCCTGCTTTACGTGCAGTTCGACCGAATTCCTATTGTTTGAAATCCCTTGTTGGAATTACATGGTAATCACTGGAGCCTGGTGTTTCATTGCTCACTGCTCCCCATGACAGTTGTTCAGGGGGTCGAGTCTGCTAATGTTTTCGTCAAAATCGTAGTTCAATGGTGTTTGAATGGTAATGCTTTTTGACACAGTTCTTGTTTCTTAAACCCTAAACCGAAACACATTGTGTTTCTTAAACCCAAAACGGAAACATTTTGTGTCTTGATTTTGGGTTTAAGAAACAAGAACTGTGTCAAAAAGCATTACCATTAGAACACCATTGAACCACGATTTTGACGAAAACATTAGCAGACTTGACCCCCAGTTTGATGGTCCCTATCTAGACGAATACCGCTAGAGTTTTAGGTTTCAAAAATATTAAAGTTTGTTTTTTTTCGTATATAGTTTCTGCACCATTAACTAAGACTAATACATGAATTTGTGTCATTTTGGGTGGATGCATAAGTGACAATTTAGGTTTTTGTCTTTTTTAACACTATCAATCGAAAAGAAAATTAAAGTTGAAAATTTTACTTTCATGATGATTACGAAGTCATAACCGATGTACATGAGCTTTTTGTGTCATCTTTGTCCACGGGAACACTGTTATTTAACTGACACAATTTGTGTCGTTTTTATCAATGGAATCTTATATCAGATACAGTTGAAGTTAAAGTTACCGTTACCTACTATAAGTCAGTTTGCACTGGACGAAAATGACACAAATTAGGTTTGTACACTACTCAGGCTATCTTAAATACAATACCATTGAGTTTTTTAACTTTAAATCAATTTTGTCAGTTTTGTGTTCAATTATTTATATCGACGACAAATAATCGAATTTCTAAAGATGCATCAGCTAGATGTGACACAAAACGCAAAAATAAACGTTTTATATGCAAGTCTATCGACAGACAAGGTTTCATAAACTTTATAATTTTTTAAGGTTATACCCTCAAAATAACGTATTGGTATCGGTCTGATCTACCATATTCGGAATTAGGGTTGTATTGTAACACGTTGTATATCTTTAAGAGACGTTTATAGGACAAAATTAAATGACGGTCAACTATATTTTGGAAACATTGCGTTTGTTCAAAATCTTCTCCATTCTCTGAAGTTGTCAATTTTAATTGAAATATTTCAATTCAAATTGACAACTTCAGAGAAATTGATGACAAATGTTTTTTTCAGCTTTTAATGTGAGTTAAGGGGACAGGACAGGAATAAAAGTGTAATTTAAATTATCTAGGTCAGGTCCTAATAAACGGAACATTTAAATCGAAATGGTAAAAAAATCTGTCTTACCTAGTATTAACTACGTATCTAAAGTACTTCAATAAATAGCCAATTTTCATGATTTATTTGCAAAACATGTTGACTATATTTTGTTGTTGTTGTTGTTGTTTTTGACCTTAGCATGTGCTATTTATGAAAGCTACAGTTCATAAAATATCTAAGAACATATTTATAGACTAAGCAATTTTAATAATCATACATAATGACACAATAACTAACCTTTATATTACAGTAAATTGGCGCCATAAAATACAATTACAGCAGCTTATAGTTATAAGTAGTGGTTCTGTAAGCTGTCTGTAGGCTTTTCGCGTTTTTGTGACAAAGTCAAAGTAAAAAAGTGTCTTTATGCAAATAAACTTAATTAATAAGTACGCACTTTTGAATCGTCTTTATTTTCCTACCACCCGTTCCAGACATTTTTGATCATTTTTTTAAATGGCTGGGTTCTTTTATCGAAAATTTTCGATAACGGAATCGACAAAAAATCATATAGGTACCTACAATTATCGAACCTGCTCACAAAATTTCACGAGAATCGGTTGAGAAATGCGATATATCTCTAGAGGAGAACTCTAGAGGAAAGAAATTTCGCTCAAGCTGAAACGGAGACGCTTTGCGCTTGCTCGGTCAATATTTTCGAAAGACGATATCCTCAATTGATCAAAAAGCTTAAGTATATAATAAATAATATAAGTAATAAAAAAACAAAGGCTTATGCCCAGTGGTATAGGTACAATGTTGGTAATAAAATACTAGATATTTTATTACTGATTGACATGTAGATGTCGTTATTAGGAATCGATTAATCATACTCATGTAAAATACAAGTAAACAGGCATTTACTATTATTTATTCAGTGCACTGCGCGTGATCCATATTTGTTCTACTTGTTACTTTCTGCCGTCCAAAAGTTAAATGAAAAAGAGAGATGGGAATTTTTAATTCTGAGTAGGTAGGTGTTATTTTTTGACAACTTATATTATTTATCAATATTACGAATACGCGCTCTAGCTACTTTTTATGCTGAAGCTAAATTATTATTCTCTTCCATTCACCTATTTGACATTGTAACAAATCAATATAAATAACTCAGTAGGTAAGTAAGTATCTTCAATTAATCAAACATGTTTTTGCAATGCTCGCCAGTCCTCAAGCTCCTTCAAATTACAAATCAATTTGAAGTAACTGGCATCTCAAAACAAGAACGTAATAATGAAGAAATAAAACCATTACATGTCATGTCCACACCCGTAACGTAATGTACGAATGAAAAATTGGCTTCAAATAACTAGATGGCGTTGATGTCTTTGAAGTGGTGTAGAGAGATAAATATATCTATCAATCTTGCAAGTTCTATCAGTACAACTTGAAATCCCGTCGACGTGACGGACACGCGTCGTGCGTGACAGCCTAGCACAGCGAGGACGCAAAGTTCGAACGTAATTATACCAAATGTGACTCTCGAAGGTATACAAGCTTGTCGACCTTACACGATAAGCTACAAACGTGGTGCAGAAGAAATTCCATTTCAATCACACGTGATTGATGTTTGAATGTACGTAACAATAACTTACATCACAGCTGACACGATTTAGGAGGCGACTGAATCCTTATTAGGTATTCGTTGGCCAATAAATGATAGGATATATTATTTTCAACTAAAAACAGTGGGTCATTTTGTATTCGTTGTGCGTTGTTACTTGCGGGAAACATACGAGCTTTGAGTTGAGCACGTATTTTAAAATCACATTCTTCCAAAGATTAATAAATTCTGCAGTTTATTTAGTTTGAATATAAAAAACTAGAAACAACCATAGGTTCTTATTTACTCCGAAAATAAAAGACTACTCGAAAATAACTAATTAGTATCATTATACATTCTGTGTAATAATTACATCATCATTCATTCATTCATTCATACTCTTTATTAAAACTAAAATTTAATTGGGCACAAATCTGTTTCTGTTTTACTCACTTTTGATTCTTCGGTATTTTCACCAGTTTCATTTCATGGTCCTGGGACAGTGAAGACAGGGGCTCCGCCGAAATGGCCGTCCTTTTCAGACGCGGTTCACCGAGCGGTAATATTCTGGTGTTTTCCATTCCAGGTGTCTTCATCACAAAACATTCTCCTTCTTCTGATCCATTTCTATGGTTCCCGATTATTTGCTTCGTCAAGGGTTTCACGATCTGTCTAAATTTATCAATTTCATTCTTCAAATATCTTATTGTTGCATCCTTTTCATCAATCTCATTTTCAAGGAGGGCTATAATTTTATCTCTCCTTTTTAGTTCTTCTGTTTTCTCCATTACTAACCTTTTTAGTTCCAGGTATTTCTTTTCCAGTTTGTAATTATGATCCATATTACATGCTTGCGCCATTTTTATAAGCTGTTCAATCTCAACGTCACTTTTATTTTAGTTATACCGACTTGAAAGCATTTCCACGTCACTCATTAACACGTTTTGCCGAACTATCGTAAAATATCAAAAGCTAATAATAAATACGTTCAGTTCTCAGCTCCTATCAGTGATAAAAGATTATAACATTATACACTTATGTTATGGCGGCGGTTATGCGCGATGACGAGCCAGTGATCATGCTATACTTATTTACTTTAGGTACAAAGATATAATAGTGACGAAATAAATTGTCGATTGTTTTTCGTGGAGTAATAGAGTCGCTATAACGATCATGGGTTGAATCGTTAATCAATTAATTAATACACTAACACGTGTGTTATAATATTTCGTGAAATATTCAACGTAAGTAAGGCTGTTTGTAGCTGTTTGGCGCGAATGTTGGTAAGGTAAGGGGTAAACAATACCTACAGAGTTGTTTGGTCGATGAACTTTGAGTATTTAAACAAGTATTTCATTTAGCACCTACTTAAACGGTGTATTTTTTGCGAACATGGTTTATTCAGCACTGTTATTATTTTTGTGTAAGAGTCAAAACAAAATTATGTTTTATATTGAATGCTCTAATGATTGCAATGACGCATTCCATACTCATTGAAACTTATAATGTCCCTATTATATTGACCATTAACTTAAAATTTATTACTATCATTGAGCAGGTACGTTAAATGATTAGCGAATTATAAAATTGGCAATACTAAATTACTTTTTCTGGTCCAAGTTGCTCAAAGCAAGGACTTTTTCGAATAATTTGCATTTAATTACGTCGTTTTGAGGGCTATCTACGTTATAAACACGTTCATAATCAAAACATTCATCTTGCGTGTTTTGATTCAGTCAAACATTTTGTGACTTTACTTTAAAATTTAGCAAATTTTTTTTTTTATCACCTACAGTAATTTCACAGCTTTAATGGAGGTCAAAATGTTATATATATAAAAATTAATAACACGTTTGACTTTGATTTTATCAGCCTTAGGCTTCATTGTAGAGGTAACCTTGAATTCTATGGCACACCATGATGTCGTATCTATCCCAGTAGTGCCTTCAAGGAAACATTTGTTATGTAGATATACGAAGACCGTATACTGCATTCATTTTCATGTTCTGCAATGCAAAACCATTCGCGGTAAAATATATTGACATTTTCTTTAAATAAATACATCAGAATTGTTAGTCGAGATCAAGTACTTCAAACGTGCAACTCCTTTTGAGGTGATTACTTGTATTGACATCAAGATTTAATGCTGGATAACTATCTAATTATCATATGAATAATAAGCTATGTTGTATAATATCTAAACATGTTACTGTAACACCATAAGTTCAGTTGCTAGGCGTGGGTGAAATTGTTTTAAAGGTCACTCAACTATCTTGTAATGCCTTTCTAAGATCCAAAAGTAAGGTCGCATATATATAAGACAAATGAAGGCGTGAATAATTATATGTTGTAGACGTTCCAATCAATGTAAGTACTGACTGCAGTACGATTTTTTTTTTATTATACCTCATATCTAAAAATATCTTTAGATCATGAACTGATAGGTGATAATTGGAAGATTGATGAGTTGGATTTAATCGAAGAATCCAACACTCAATTAAGTATAAATGTAGAAAAAAGTTTATATCGATCATCACGATTGCAGCACAATGGCGGATTTTCAATTCTTGCTCAAGTGTCCTGTAAAAACGTATACACGCTGAAATTTAAATCATTTGGTTCCCGCCGTGGGGTGGTTCCACTCATGATTACAAGCAACTTTTAATACGGGGCCAACTCTCCTCGCAAAAAAAAACAGCTGTTTCATACATTAAGGTCGAGTAGGTACTGCACTTTTGTATGGAACAGCTGATTTTTTTTAGGAGAGTTGGCCCCATAGTAAAAGTTGCTTGTAATCATGAGTGGAATCACCCCACGGCGGGAACCAAATGATTAAAATTTCACGCTGTATTTACGCAAAGAGGGCGTCCCGGCCGGGAGCACGGCTAAACCCTGGAATAATAGTATTAACTATTTAATTCTATCGTCATCTAGTGAATTAAGTATCTGAATAAAATGGATTATGGAATACGACTGACATACAGCGAATTAAAGTTTTATAAGGGTAAGAGGCATTTTGGGATTTCCTGGCCTGGTGTTTGCATAGTTCATAAACCACCACAATAATTAGTAAATAATTAACAGATATGCTAATTGCTGAATGTTTATCATTCGTACGATACGAGTTATTAATGTCATAAATAATACCAACTGAAAGAAACAAAAATAAAACAAGACTATTTATCGCGTGAAATCTTTGTGAAATATATACCACATTACGTCCATTCGTCGGTTACATTTCAAAGCAACCGTCACCTACCGCACATTAGATACACTTTAAATTCGACATATAAACATTCAGCAATTAGCATATCTGTTACATAGAACCATTCTGACCTAGACCTGGTTCTCCTTTAATTTTGGATGAGAGCCCAAACGCAAGCTCTGCAACATTAAGCCTAATTTCACGTATGAATTTTAAATTACTCCGTCGTTTATAGTCATGTCTTGCTGATTGAGGCATAAAACTTGTTCATCGTCTTTGAATGTAATTGGAGGTAAATCTTCCACAGATAGAAGTAATGATAGCAAATAAGATATATCACTACCTACTTATATTTATGTAAGATATATTTGAATAACTTTCATCAGTCGATAATGAAGGTCGCATTTACTGTCAGTAATATCACTCACTTGTCAAATCTAATAAAAGTTATAAATATCAAATAACTACCTACAATTTATTAGTGTTACCTGTTAAAGGTGCAGTTTGGTAAATAATTAACTATTCAAAAAAAGGTAAGTAGTACTTTAAGTGAATTGTAATCCATGATTTTTATTTTGAATTGAAGTATTTTTCACTAAACAAATCAATTATCATTATCTACGTTGAATTAATCCAGTGGTATTTATGTCATGATAAATGAATCTTGTAGAACATGTGTATATCGTTAGCCAGATGCAGAAATTATTGCACTTGAATCAATTAATAAATTGAAACTGTGTTATATACAATTTATGTATTTAAATTGAACGATTACATTATTAATTTTATTTAAAAAATATTGATAGCCAACTATTATAAATATAATTATGACTTCATTCTGATCTCATCGTCAAAACAGTAGCACTTAATTCTGAACTTATGTAAAAGATTATGGTGGAGGTAAGTATGATGAGTAGAATTTTAATCTGGTACCTACATCCAGATTATGTAGCATTACCGCACCGCATGACGTCACGGATTAAGCCGTTTCAGTAAAACTTGACAGATCTATTTACGATGCTGACATTATCATGACAGAAGCAGTATGGCTGAAACCATTAGGGGAAACATTATTCGTCATCATCGTGTTCCTGGTACTAGACTAGACAGGACTAGCAAAATAAATATGCAAAAAATGTAATGAAAACCACGCAAATTAATTAATGTATTCAATAATCAATGAAATCATTAACACAAAAATAACACAACGAAAGAGATTGAAGTTAGTTAGAATATTAAGTCCTCAAAATCGACAAGATCTTAAAATCCCCTAAATTGTGTGATAGTGAGATGACATTCAACTATTGATTGTATGGAACAGTAGGTATGTTGTTGTCATAACAACATTAATTAAGAGACACACAAATCACATAATTATGCAGATTAAAGATCAATAAGAAGAAAATGCGTTTAAAGTTTTTGGGTTCACCGTAGTTTACACTATCAGTGATCAATCATTTTAAATAGATTCAGTGGCTATTTTTGTGTCTAATATATTTATCGTTAGGTTTCCATTCTATTTTGAAATATTTGCAACACATTAATTTGCCATTGCCAACCTGTTCAAAAACTATTGGTAGACGGAAAAGCGAAGTCAATGCACGTGGATGGTACGATAGAGCTAAAATTAGTATCACAGCCATTAGTCATATTATATTTCGAAGGAGTGTTCCAAAGAAAACAGAAAACTTGAGAGGAATCTTCGTAGGTTTATCAGAGAATTTGATAAATATTATCTTTTACTGAAGCAGCACCTGGCTGGTATTTGAGGAAAATTGTTTAGGAAAATTCATAATAAATAATGGTAATGATATGTTTGATCGTAACTTTTTCTTTTATACTTATATTATTTTATGTCTTAATAGAAGTTTGAATTGAGAGGTAAATTGATGAACAACATTAACGAATTATTCTCATATATTTTATATTATTATTAGTGCGGTTGGTTTCTATTGAGCATTATTAATTATTATATTTTCTTATTTCTTAACAAACAACAACACATTTCTAATGAAAATAGAAACATATCATTTCACTTTTTTGCAAGATGGACAATTAAGACTCGAAAAAAGTGTTATCGAATATCATCGTCTATTCCTCTTTCCGTCCAACCTTGACACACTTGCAGAAGTCACGATTTAAAAAAACGTCAAAGTTACAGGTGAATGTCACGAATAAAAAAAACAGCAACACATTAAACGCAAGCTATTTATAATACGCTATACGAGAGACATGGAAGATATTTTCAACAGTTCGAGATGAAAGGTTTCAAATCAGCGAGATAAATGAGGCATTTTCAACAAAGTTGTTTAGTTTTTCATTATGAATATAGTTGAGGGTTCATCAACGAATGATCTCGTAAAGAAATGATTATCCTGCTTCCGTTTAGATTAAAAGAAAAACAAAAATGTTACTAACTTAACTATAATAAGTCGTCTTACCTCTTCAACACGTCTTGCATATTCAAATTTACTCGTTTTTTATAATAAAATGTTTTCTACGTCATTCAGACAATGTGATTTCAACGATACTTTTCCTAGATCACAATCGTACATAAATCTATATTTAGAAACAATATGATCGAATTGCATTATACTCTTACAGAGAAGTCGGCTAAGGCGAGTCATTAGCTGTTTCAACCTCATTCAATGCAAATCAACCGGAAATATTATCAACCGTGATGAGATTCACATCAACAATTGATACTTTTTCCGATTCTGAAACTGTTTCATTATTTGCAATAGAAGCCGCATTGTTAACTACAATTATTGGACTAAATCAACTAGCAAAGTTGATTATAGTATTGTTCGATTGATTTCATAACTTTTGATTACCTGTTTAGTTAATATCTTTTTGTTTTGGAATTATCGTTTTAGCTCAAAATCATTAACCACATACGTTTATAAAGAACTAAAAATATAAGAAGCTTTGGATGCTGATACAAATTCAGCTGCAATTATTGCCAATTGAATCTTGGTCATTGATTAATTACGGTCCATGTTGATTCTGCTTTATGCAACGAGAAGAATGAAATATAGCAACGTCTACTTAGCAATAACCTTAGTGAAAAATTAGGTAACTTACATTTATTTTGAACATTATTCATAACATATGCTTAGAGCTCAAACTCTCCTACTCTTCATAGAAGTTAAGGAGATTTCCATTCTTTAAGTATCACGTTTATTTGTGTCTAAATCTTAGTAGATACTATAACAAAACTCAATAGTAAGTTAGGCAATATACACAAAAGGTAGCGCAGTAATTTTTCCTATTGAAATTGATACTAGTTTTTCAAATTATACTTTTTTGCAAATAAAATCGGTTGAATTTCATTAAAACCTCAAAAAATCGAAATTTCTAGGTAACATAATTACGATATAGACGAAAATAGGTATTTGTATCTGTGATACAAAGCGATAAAAGAAAAAAGCTGTCCGGATGTTAATCGAAGGTTGGTCTCGATACTATCGGAAGTCAGTGATGCGTAAACGCAGGACCCTACCATGTTGTCGATGCACGCAGGTCATAATCCGACTGAAGGTAACCATAACAACAATTATAGTAAAAAAACATAATAACATTTGTTTTTTAAGAAAAAAGAAGTATTACAACTTTATGTTATGCAAATCTTACGACTGAGAACAAACGAATAATACCTAGCTACCTACTGTTTATTTACTTCACGACCGCACCTTTGACATTCGCGTCATTGTAATAAACCTGGAAAATTTGAAACTTATCATCTTATGAAATCTTGGTGAAGCAGAGTTTACCATGGCTTACAACATTTTTTAGCTTGTTTCATTCTTTGCTTTGACGAATGCTTTGAATACAAAGTTGGAAAATTGACTCCCTACTTAACTAAGAAGTAAAAAAAGAAACCAAAAACTCTTCCACTGTCAATCCTGGCAACACAACAATAAAAAATAATTAACATCAAAATCTAAAATTCCCCGCATGTCACTTTGTAGGTTTGTGTTCAGAAAGATCACTGGCTCGACATGCGCAACCGTGTTTTGATTTTGTTTTTTCACTAACACATTTGTTTTTAAAATTCGCGAACACGTTTAAGCGTCGTAGAGGTTTGGCCGTCGCGCGATGACTAGTCCATGATCAGCGGAACGCCGCCTCGCGTCGAAGCTCTGCGTACGGACGAAACCAATCCTCCCTGTATGCCTTTATTAAGTTGATTGCAGTTGATGAATTCATTGACATCAAAGTTGACCAGCTGTTTCTGGCAATCAATGTTTAATTTGTTCTTGGCGATTTTGTTTCGTAAACTCTAAAGAAAAAGTAATATTTTAGTTATCTTTATGATAAGATTCCTCGTTCTACATAGTAAATTATAAAATGTATTTGAGAATCGATTGACACATAAAACTGGTGAAGTATAAATACCAAATCAATACCTATGCTTTAAAGAGTACGATAAGATTGTATGTAGGTACACATTCAACAGTTCGTTAGCCTTTTTACAAAACTTAATCATCTGCAAACAACAGAGAATTTTCTGGAAAATTTCGTAAATTTTGCAAGAGTTTTATTATTGTTGTACGCCAAGTCTTCACAAAAAAATACGACTGGGTAGTTTCTGGGAGGGACGGGAACGAAGCATGCGCACGCACGCAGTTCGTACTCGTACCAGAGGTTTTACGTCATCACATCACTTGGACCATTTAGGTTGAATAATGCCTACGTGAATAATATTCGCAACTCTATCCTTGTAGTCGCGCCTCTTACTTCCTTCCCGCCAAAATGATTTATGATGCGATGGGAATACCAAGTGGATTAGGATTTGAATGCTTTTTTAAATCTTAAAAATATAGGGTAATTGGTTTGTTAAAATAAAAATAATTTCCTCAGAATACTTATTTTTCTTCAAGAAAATATTTCCTTCCAAAATATGCCCAAAAAAATATTGCAAATGTAAAAAGTAAATATCATATGACTAGGTAGGTATATACTAGGTACCCATAATATATACTAGGCCCTAGTAACTAGGGTACTATTCTCTTTTCTTAAGCTCATCTGAAGTGGCAGTGGGCTGGACACATAGCGAGAAGAACCGATGGCCGTTGGGGCGGAAAGGTTCTGGAATGGCGACCGCGCACCGGACGGCGCTCCGTGGGTAGGCCCCCGACAAGGTAGACCGACGATCTGGTGTCGCGGGAAGCCGCTGGATGCGGGCCAAGCAGGACCGATCGTCGTGGAGATCCTTAGGGGAGGCCTATACCCAGCAGTGGGTGTCTATTTTCATGTTTACTTAAAATATTATTGTAGGTTATTGCTAATTTCAGTATCTTCCAACTAAAGTTTTATTCATCGCTAAATTAAGTTTTCTTTTAAATTTAGCCGTCTGAATGTAACAGGTTTTTATAGTTGATGTTGAACAAGTTTAGGTATGTGTTAAAACATAAATAGATCGAGTTAAGTATTTCATCATCATAACACCTCATCTTAGTCACGTGACGCTCACTGCTGGAGTAAGCTTTGATTTTCCCTAAGGATCTCCAAATGGATGTCCAATTGTCTGAGACTAATCGCAAAATTTGAATGATAAGAGCTTTCAGAGGTTCCGTATAAGTTTATTAAATCACTTTTCGGATATTATTTAGCTAGGTAAGTTCTCCGGATTCGGAAAATTCAAAAAATTATTTAGAGAATTAATAAATTTAAAAAAAATCTTAAAACACGACTGTGCCTTGCCAAAAATGAACTATTCAAATAGAAAGTTTTTTTAAAATGATAAGTAGATAGGAAGCATTGCCCTTGCATACCTCTCGATGGCTTCGCTCCATTTGTAGAAGTGAAGTAAAATTACCATTGAAAATGGTTATCAGATGCAAATGCAGACGTATTTTTAAATATACAAATCTCCAAGGATTTTGGGAGGATTGAGATAGGAATAGTACCAAAAATTGAGTAATTTATCGAGACACCTGTAAACGTTTGAATTTTGAAAATCTACTGGTAACTTTTTTGGAATTTTGCAAAATTCGGGTAAATTCGGGTTTTTTGGGGCGTGCTTGTTTACTAAATTGTAAATAGTTCGGAAAAATAACCGACTTAAGAAAAAATGAGTCCTAGTGTATTAGTTTGGCTACAAAATGGTGAAATTTTTTGAAAATCGGTTAATAATGGATGTCAGAATTCGAGAAGAACCTGCAGCAACCTGGCGCAAAGGAGTCCAACACTACTGTAAAAACATTGGCAGCAGACTTTTCTTCATTTAAAACATTGGTGTGGAAGACGCTTGGAATTCTTAAATCGCAGATTGAGCTCCTGGTACTGGGTGTTGATCGTCTGGACACAATATCACGACGGAAAGTCCTTCTATTCCACGGCATAAAGGAAGATAAGGATGAAGATGTGCTGAAGAAAACCCTGGAGGTATTATCTAACCAAATGCAGATAGCTGGTATAACTTCGGAGGCTATCGAGTCATGTCACAGGCTTGGTGGGAAAAAAAAGGATTCATCTCGTCCGGTTCTTGTTCGCTTTGCTTCTATGCATTGGCGTATGGGTGTTTGGAATAAGAAAACCATGCTCAAGGGATCCGATGTGACTGTTTCCGAGTTCCTCACTAAAACTAGGCAGGAAGTTTTTGTAGCAGCGCGTAAACATTTTGGGAAGAGGAAATGCTGGACGTCGGAAGGCACCATCATCGTTCTCCTTGCGGACGGCGTTCGCACGAAGATCTACTCTAACAAAGAGCTGCAACATCTGATCTCACAGCATCCGAGTCAGTCGGCGGATGCGTCCCGAGGAAGAGCGGTGAAATGATTTTGATGTCCCTTAATTCACTGTACCTCTGAATTAAGTCGGGTTATTTGTATCTATTTGTAAATTTTGTAAGGTATGAATATCTTTTTAATTATTTTAGAAACCCGCAATCACCACCTAATTTTTATTTTACTGTGAAAGGTACAATCACAAAATTAATTTACAAACTTTAGTTTTGTAGTACTAAAAACAACTGTCAACATCAACAAATGCCAATGTCAATCTTTGAAAGTTTTTTTTTTTTTTTTTTTTTCTAACAGCTTTGGCATAATTTACTTTATGTAGTTTGCGTTTCGTTCGTGTTGTTGTTTTCTCGAAGTGTTGTGTACTTTTGTACTCTCAACTCAATGTTTCGATTTAACTTTTTTTATTCATAATTTTATATTTTTTTTTTTTTTTTCGTTATGCATAAATTTTAATACAAAAGAAAAACTGTTTGTTGTGTAATTAATGTTGTTTATTGGAGAGAAATTCGGGTCAACTTTGGCATGTGGAGAGATTTATTTTTTAATTTTTTTATTTAATTATCTTTTTATTAGGTATTTCGTTATATTTTTTTTTTATTTTTTTTTATTTTATTATATTATATAAGTATATATTTTATTTCTATACATTTTATTTGAATTAATTACTCGAATGGTCTTGGATGATGAATACTTTTCTTGTTCTTCTGATAACTATGAAAGTGCAGATGACAATGACTCGTTTATTTCCGATTCGGAACCATTACAATCAAAACTGTCTGGGGTGTTTGACAAAAATCCTAATTTCCTTTCCCTGGTGCATATCAATGCGCAAAGTATTCTTGCACACTACAATGATATCATAGCTTCCTTTAGCAACGGCGTAGTTGACTGCATCCTAATTTCTGAAACTTGGCTAAAGCCATCTCTTCCTTCAAGCAGCTGTTCTCTACCAGGGTATAATCTATTTCGCAACGACCGCACCGGTATGGGTGGTGGCGGCGTTGGTATATACTTGCGCAGCCACATTCCTTCCCGGGTGGTCTCATGCTCTCCTGCACTATACTCAGGCTCTCTCGAATATATATTCCTAGAAATAGTTCTTCACCACAAGAAGATTCTTATTGGTGCTGTATATAGCCCAAATGAGACTATCAATTACTTCAATGACCTGGAGAACAATCTCGAAAACCTCGTCCCTAATTACGACCATATCATTATCATGGGTGACTTACTTAAACACCTGTCTCTTGAAAGACAACTCCAGGTCCAAAAAACTGTTATCTCTTCTCTCTTCTCTTAATCTTCACGTTCTTTCTAAATCTCCTACTCATTATTTCCCAAACTCTGAGCCGTCTCTTCTAGACCTCAGCATTGTTTCCAATCCTGATTTAGTTGGTTCTCATGGGCAAATGAATGCTCCTTTCTCTTACCACGACTTGATTTTCCTTACCCACAAAGTGCGTCCTCCCAAAGTTAAACCCAAAGTCCGTCTTCTGCGCAACTTCCGGCATATGGTTCTTGAACGTCTGAGAGCAGATGTGAGAAAAATAGATTGGTCTCCAGTACTTGCGTCTGACAGCATCGATGCCATGGTTGACTACTTTACTGCCATGCTCATTAAGGTTTATGATCTTCACGCGCCAGTACGCCCCGTAAGAGTCAAACATCTACCGGCTCCTTGGCTAACTCCAGCAATTAGAAAAGTTATGGCAAAACGTGACAAAGCTAAAAGTCGGCAGAAAATGTCACCTTCCCAGGAAAACCTTGCGATATATAAAAAACTACGTAACCTCAGCAACAGGATGTGTCGGGACGCCAAACGTAAATATATACACTCGCAAATTGAGAGTTTAGATCAGAAACAAATTTGGAGTTTCCTGAGATCTCTCGGCGTGGGCAAGCTTGTGGAATCCAGTCCGAGTACCGTGGACCTGAATTCACTAAACAAGCACTTTTCATCACCCCCTCTCATTTTAGATTCAGCCTCTAAATCAGCCGCTCTCAGTTCTCTACCTAGTCCTGACCTTTCTAACCATTCCTCTTTCTCTTTTAGTGTAGTTTCTGAGTCGGACGTTACGAAGAGCATCAAATCTATTTCCACTAAGGCTATTGGTAGCGATGGACTCAGTCTGGAGATGCTTCTTCCCGTGCTGGAGGACATTGTGCCAGTCATCACTCACATTATTAATTTCTCACTGCAATGCAATGTCTTTCCAGCATCGTGGAAGAAAGCCCACGTCATACCGCTCCCTAAAACCCTAAATCCATCTTCTTTGTCCCAATATCGTCCCATTTCTATTCTCCCTATCCTCTCCAAAGTACTTGAATCTGTCGTTCACAAACAACTATACTCCTTCTTCTCCACCAACACCCTATTGTGCCCTTACCAATCCGGTTTCCGCCCTTCCCACAGCACAGTTGGTGCACTGCTGAACATTACGGAGGATATTCGTGGGGCGATGGACAACACCAAACTCACGGCAATGGTTTTGCTGGATTTTAGCAGTGCATTCAACTGTGTTGACTTTGATCTTCTCCTCGGTGCTCTTCGTTCCTTTAACGTCTCGGCCTCTGTCATCGATTGGTTCAAATCCTATCTTCTCGACCGTTCTCAATGTGTAGTCTATAATGACGCCTCTTCCGATTGGTCACATTTATCAGCGGGTGTGCCACAAGGTGGTGTTCTCTCTCCATTACTGTTTTCTATTTTTATCAACAATGTCTCCTGTGCTATATCTTCCCCTTTCCACCTATATGCTGATGACCTTCAAATTTACAGACACTTTCCCATTGCTGAGGTTGCGGAGGCGATAGATTCGTTAAATCGGGATTTGGCTTCGATCCGGGACTGGGCCTCTTCTTTTGGTCTTGTTGTGAACCCAAGCAAATGCCAAGCTATGATTGTGGGTAGCAACCGGCTAAGGTGTAAGCTTGACTTTAAATCTGTTCCACCACTTATCTATAACAATTTGCCTATCCCGTTCACCGACAAAATCAAAAATCTCGGACTCATTATGGACAGCACCTTATCTTGGTCCCCGCAAATAAATGAAGTCAGCAAACGCATCCATTACGCTTCTCACTCCCTCAAGCGACTTCAATACTTTCTTCCTTTTAAAACCAAAATTATGCTGGCGCAATCACTTCTCCTCCCCCTTCTCGACTACGCCGACGTTTGCTTTTTGGATATTACTGAGGAACAGCTAAACAAGCTGGAACGACTGCAAAATCTAGCCATTCGTTTCATCTTCGGACTTCGCAAATACGACCATGTGTCATTATTTCGCTGTCAACTAAAATGGCTTCCCATTCGCCTTCGCCGTGATATGCACATCCTTTCTGCCCTATTCAAAATCCTCAAGGATCCTAACTCACCCAACTACCTTGTTTCCCGTTTCCAAATCCTTCCTCCTCCCACCCGCCCTAGGCAGGCTTGTATCACTAAGATGCTTGAGCTGCCTAGAAGCAACACCAACTTCCTGCGTAACTCCTTCTCCGTTAAAGCCGCTCAGCTTTGGAACAAAATCCCGTCAAACATCCAGAATTGCCAGAACATCATAACTTTCAAATCAAAAGTCAAAGCTCACTTTCTATCACAATTGTCTCATTCATGATTCACGAGATAGTTAATACAACCAGTTTTATATATTTATATTACATAGGTATATATTATTTTATGTATATGTATCATGTTATGTATGTATATGTATGTATTTATTCATATTTATATTTATTTAATTATGTTTAGTTTATACCTACTATAAAGTTTATTTATAAGTATATGTATGTGTATAAAATGATCTAGATTAAGTTTTATTTAGGATTTCACTTATCTCCATCTTACTATGCACTTTCTATTACCTGCTTACTTAAAAATCTCAAACAATGCTGGGTTGGCTGGAAGAGATCTCTTTTAGAGATAAGCCCACCTTTGTAAACAACTTTTATATTTACCTGTGTAATTATGTTACAAGTGCAATAAAGAATATATATAATAATTTTATTGTGACCTGTAGGTGGTCCCTTTAGATTTGGAATTGTAGAAAAACGGGTGTTTCCGTACATAAAAAGTGATGTAGCTTCTATGGTTATTGACCGATCGTCATGGTAATAGTGTTAAAAGATGCAGAAGCAGACGAGAAGTGCATTCGTTGGAATTTTGAAAATCGGTTAATAATATTTCGGCCAAGTCGAGGCAGTCAGCGGGCGCAATAGTGACACGAGGCGAAGCCGAGTTAAAATATAATAGGATTTTGCATTTGATTTGATTTTGGTTTTTCGTAAATTTTTGGGTTCATTTTCAATGCTCTGATTCTTGGGGGGACTGTAAAATCTGTGTTTTTTTTAAAATTATTTATTTATTTTATTTTAGACATTTTAGTGGTACAAGTTTAGGAATAAAGGCACATAATAGTCTATTATTTGATGCCCATATTGCAATTGTTTAAAATAAAAAGATTTTTTTACATTTCAAAGTGGCGGATTACAGTCGCCATATTAATTTTAAAAAATATATAGCCAGTGTCACTTTGGGATGATGTAAGAATTCTAACGATTCAAAGTTAAGGCATTTATAAGTAATGGTGGAATAAAGAAACTATATAAATATATAAGGAAAATAAATTTTAAAATTTCATCTGTATTTAATCAGCTGGCACTTAATCGCCAGTAGGCTTCTGTAAGCAAGCTATTAAATTACCTACTGAGCACCTAGGTACCTGTGTTTATCTACTACGTCCTACGACATTTTGTTAGAACTCGACACGACACGTGTCAATAGCAAGTTACTTACTATTACTTACTATCTACTTAGGTACTGTAAATAGTTATTACAAGAAAAATGAATAACGCACTCATAAATAAACTTGGTTGTTGCAATTTAATTACTTAGTTAAATTACAAAGGACCGAATTACCTACACTTCTTATCTTATTAGGTACTTACCTACTTACTTACTATTTTTTTTAAGACCAACAAATAAACCCCCCCTGAAGTTACTACAAGTAAACCTTACTTATTTGTAAAACCATCGATACCAACTATCATATTAAAAAGTAAGTCATTCATCATCAACTTCTATTAACCTATAAAAGAAAATGTAGTTACCGAACAAAGATGATAGGTACTCATACAAACATACATACACACTTAAAAGTGTAAAAGAAAATGTATAGTTACGGAACAAAGATGATACTCATGTACAAACTTACATACTACCTAGCTACAACATGAAGAAACCTTTATACGATGAAACAAAAATATAAAACTACTGGGGTATTCCAGATATAAAGATACTTATTAAGACGCCCTACACCCACTACTAGCGCTGCCAATACATTTATTTTTATAACTCAAAGTGGCCACTTTTGGCTAGAATGGATTTTAAAACTTACAGAAAGAATGAAAACTGTTGAAGAGTTATTGAAAAAATATTATCCCTAGAGCATTTAGGAGGGCATGATCTTAGCTTTTTTTAATATTTAATTTTACCTGGTTTACTAGTTATAAAAATGAATGTATTGGTGGCGCTAGTAGTAGGTACTACGGCGCCTTAAATAATTATTTTATATAAAAAAAAAAAAAATCTGTACCCTTAGCACGAACAGCTATCGAAATAATTGTAAAATCATTCGATAGTGCAATTTTGTATTGGAAATTTGTACAACGCCATCTATCGCCGATAAGCGAAATGAATTTTTCCATAGAGAATTGTCTATCGAGTAATTTTACGCGAGTTTTTTTTCTCGATAGCTGTTCGTGCTAAGGATACAGTTTAATATACAAATTAACGTTAAATATACGAATTTTATCAATCTAAATCAAATTTGCGCAGTCAATGACTTCGTAGCCGATTTTTCTAAAATGAATCCCTGCTTTTTTATCTCGTGACTGCTTACATGTTTTCTTGACGCTGTGGTTACCTCTTTTGGTTAATCTAAGATCTTACATGTCTTACGTGATCTGTTTGAAAGATGTCAGTGAGAGGTTTTCAAAGTGACATTTAAAAAATAAAAATAGTGACTATTTGCCTCACTAGATGGTAAAAAAATCACAATGTCATCTATTTTTATCAACGCCATCTATCGAGCCTACAGTTTTTTGTCATTGTGAAAAGACCTTATTGTTTCTGGTTTTTTCTGCGCACCTTTTTTCCAAAACTTTTTGATAGGTACTTAAAGCTAAAAGGAACATAAGCATTGTTTTGTTTAGTAAGAATAAATTCGACAGTCCAAAAACTGCAGATTTTGAGTGAACGTGCATGATTGGCAACCTGTCTTTTGACGCGCTTCGATCTTTAACTTTTTTGGGGGTGATTAATTTCACAAAAGCTTTCAAGCCTAACTGTCGAACTACTTTTAATTTACATCCACATTTGATTAAGATACATTCCTTTATCCACCGCAACCCTCACTGATGTTGAAGGTTTTCCCATACCTAGGTATATATTTTGATTAGGTAGTCCTTCCCTTCCCAAAATCTTATAAAATTAGTTTCATTCGTTCGTTTATGATTCCGACGGCGGCGCAGCCTCGCGCCAAAGGGGGCCTCACAAAAAGTTTTAAGAAGTTACCTATTCTTATTTATTTTCGTACGCGCGAGTGATATAGGTACCTAGTCTTACTTGGCGGATCCAGAGTCGTCTGTCTGGCAACACCACAGTAAAGTAATGAAACACTATCAAATGAAACCCTATACCTATTTAAAAAGTTAGGTGATTTCGCGCGCGAGACTCGGGACGGGACGGGGAATCCCCGTGTCGTTTTATTATTATTAATTAATTTAACGTTTTCTTTTTGACTGAGAAATAAAAAAGGCCTCCCAATCCTAATGTCGCCGAAATCCACGCGTGGTCTAGGGCTCTGCCAATTTACACCCTTTAGTAGTACATACTGATTTTATAAAGTAATTAAATAGTGTAAAATACTAGGTTCCGAAATAATTATTATTTTTACCACTTTTAAAATTAAGTAGGTCTTTATTCTTTTTGCACAGCTAACGCCATCTGTAAGTTACTTGAGGAAAAATAAAAAGCATGATTTTGCAATGCTTTTCTTTGCTACAGCTACTCACCGCTAGATGGCGTTAAAAAGTTACATCCTTCCTGAAGGAATTAATTTCACAAAAATAAAAAGCATGAAAATTAAAAAGAATAGGTCCCTGCCCTAGCAAAAAGAACGTCGATGTGCAATAAAAAGCAGTCTATTAGTCTACTTACAACTATGCGTTGAATGGGTCAAATTGATTGCGTGGTCGTAGTTTATTGTTGATGAATTCAGAGTGCGCCTTGTTGGTTGCACTAAAAATAGAACGACCACTCACATGACAATATGGCACTTTATCACACGACATATTTTGTTTGGAAGTTGTATCTCAAACGATAAAATGATACTTATGACCGTTAAAGCGGTTGTATGACCGAAAGTGGCGCTTTTTATATAAAAAGTTATGAATAGAAAAAGATTTTAATAATGTTTATCGTGGAGATTTTAGGGCCCGTGGTCTAGTATTTTTAGAAGATATCACTAAATGCCCGCGTAGTCATTCGTAGAAGTAAATAGCAAATGTGTCAAAAACGGCCACTTTTAGCAGTTTTGCTATCTACTTCTATATAGCAGTGACTACGAGGGAACGTAACGATACCGTCTAAAAATACTAGACTGTTGGCCCTAAAATCTCCACGATAAATATTTTTAAAATTGTGTATTAGAATTATAATATTAAATATAATTCACCGCGGCGCCACTTTCGGTCAGGGTACCACCTTAATAGAAAAATAACAGTTTCTGTGGACGGGAAAGTTATTTGCTTCCGTTAGTTCCGCACAAAAATGGAGATCTTCGTATTTTTATACAGCTAGAATTGTTATAGTTTACCATACACAACTTATCGTTCTAGTGCTGGTCTAAAAAGTCACAGATTTTCTATGATAAAATGTGTTTCAGAGGGGTCTAATGTCCCCTTTTATCTACTTTTAACCACCTTTGGACAGACTTGAATATTTCATTCTACTTATATAATTATAGTAATATATTTAAAAGAAAACTATGCTTACTATTATTTATTAGTTAGTTAATTAGAGAATGACCATACTTCTTAGAAGATTAAATCAGCTTAACTTTATAAAAAGTCTTAAATGCCAATATTGAGAACCCCTTAAAACACTTTAATTTAAAAAATCACAACCCTCCTTTTTCCTTGGCCGTAGTCGGGTAATAATTTATACGAGTCGTTAATTTCAAGTTGGCTCTCCCGCCACCTTGAAATTAAAAATTATCTTTGATGCGGCTTTAGGGACCGGGCTGTGGACCGTGGGTGGTCTCGACTTTACTTTCCCCGAAACAGGAAATAAAGATAGAAACTACTTAAGGCGTTTACATGCGTCAAATCCTAATATTCAATTCAAATTATTGAAAGATTACGCGCGTGAAGCTATCATGGAAAAAATATATAATGTACTTGGAATAATACACAATAGATTTAATTGAAAGCTTTTGTAAAAATGTTACCACCTTTGATGTAAAAAAATATTCCGTGGACCCTGTTTCTGGTCCTATTTGCAAAATTCCTTTGAAACAGAACATTCGTTTATGTTAAAACCAACCCATAAAAATCGGCGATGTTAATACCTTCAATCTTAATTGAACAGTTTTTTTTTACTAACTTAAAAGCGAAGAAATTTAATAAAAACATGTAAAAATTGAGAATTCGGTGTTAGTTCTCAACGCAACCGCCGCCCGCGTTGGAACGCGCACTGATTTGAACCCAAAGTGAGTAGAGTTACGTACGATTTCACTCCATCATGGATCGACCCGCTCGGATTGAGGCATGTTAATTGTAGTCCCAACATACCTAGGGCAAAACTTGACTAATCGGTGATACCGAAGTAATTCTGTGATATTTAATTTTAGTCCTAGGAAGAAAAATATTAGCTTTATGGTTTGGTTTGGCACTCTTCATTTTATTATTATAAACTTTATGAATATCGTAGAACTGTAGATTTCTAGAGTAACTTAGCTATAAAAGGAAGGACTAATAAACTATCAAAAAATTACTGCATATTGCCTATTAGCTAAGTGTTGCTACCACTCATAATAATTTCTTAATTCCAAGGAGGAGCTCGGGATCGCTGTACTATTTATTATATATTCTGTGGTCCCGGTTCCCAACACCTCCCGACTCAAATGCAAAAAATAAATAAAAAAATATCAAAAACATGACTGCCCCGCCAAATCGAACTTAAAAGTGTCATTACAGTTGGGAAACCATTTCGTAGAAAAATTTTTGCCCCCTTACTAATAAAGATTGTATAGCATATGTATAGTTACACAATGGTTACTCTCTGTCAAACTATTTGAGTTTGACATTGAAAAGAAAGTGACAAAACACTGTGTACTTAACTATACATCTGCTATACAATCTTTATTAGTAAGGGGGTTAATCAAAGAGGTTTTGGAATGTGCTCATCAAGACCTTTCATTTGATGTTCATATTGAAATAATAATAATAAAACACGTTTTATTTTTGTATTAACACCTTAAACGCCACCATACAAACATATTTTTTACAATTCATGAATGAAACACTAAAAATAAATTAACAAAAATAAAAACGTTTGTAGAACATTTCAGATTTCATACACAATATCAAAAATAAACGAAAAATTCCTTTGGGGAAAAAAGAAAATTAAAAGTTAATTTTAAAATTGAGGTCACCGGTGACCTACGCGGCGTTTAACCTGTTAAAAAAAATTGATTTAAAAAAAAAAATAATGTCACCCAGAATGATGTAAGGATTCTAACGATGCCCTTATGGTGGAATAAATAAACTGACATATAAACATACATGAATCCTGAACATATTACTTACACTAAGTTTTTTGGGCCATCGTGTAAATAGAGAGCTTAGTCATAGAGTTACTTAATATACTTAAGTAAAAAATACAGTCCAATCTGGTTGTAAAACATGTCAGACGTATAACATAAACACGCAAAATAATATCTCTAATTTGTGGTCAAGCATTTACGATAAATACTTTACTCATAACGTAAAGTAAAGTAAAGTAATTCATCATTCACACAACCAACTCATTCAAAGGTAATTCAATAAGCTCTCTGTCAGTTTTGATCCTGCGACCTCTCATATTATAATAATGTTAGTATAGTTTATAAACTCGTATAATGATTGATAATGTTATTCAAACATAATTATTGCAAAATAAGGTAAGTTAACTATTTAATTATTTTAAAAAAATCAAATAAAAACATTGACGCTTTGAGGTAGTAGGTAATCAGTGTTTTTTTATATAAATACGCGAGTGATTATTAAGCATTCAGTTTCTCTTTTTGGACTTATGAGCTTTTGACATTTTTATTGGGTAAATTTTTTCTGTTATTTATAACTTATACTTAACCATCTTATACTTATTTTATATTAATACTTATAAAAGGATATACTGACATAGGTAATCAGCGCACAGCCTAAAGCCCAAACTTTTGGTACAAGGAACTTGCACAAGATTATTATTAATTATAAAAAAATCCTTTTAGTCCATTATGACATTGGCCCACTACTTGCCATCGCAGGATGTAGACATGACGTATACCTGTCCCAACTCAGACTTTCTTCAGTACCCTTAGCACGAACAGCTATCGAAAATAATAACGTGCGTGAAAACATTCAATAAAGTCATTTTGATAGGGAAATTTGTACAGCGCATATCTACCGTTGTAAAGCAAAACGAAATTTTCCATGGTTATTATTATATCGAGTACTGTTACGCGCTTTTTTTCTCGATAGTGTACGTGCTAGAGGTATAGAAAACGCTGCTGCCGATCGAATAGTAAAAATTGAGCAACACAAACAGACCTTGCAGAAGTGAAGCGTCACATCATGAAAATAGATCAAATCAAAGTCCATTTAAGTAAGTGCATTCCTTCATTACACAAGCACGGTCGGATCGTATCGCTGTACGAATGTTCCCTATACTGATTGGTCAGACATATCTCATAAGCGACATGCATGATTCATGACTTAAGGGTTAGACACAATATGACTAAGGGTGCATTTACATTAGTATACATATATACCCCAACGGAAGCCTTCTCACAAGTTCTTAGATTATTAGTTACTATTGGTTAGCTTAAAATCAAACCAAATACCAACTAATTACCAAAGTACTTTCAATAAAACCGCGCTAGTATCTGTTAAAAGTGTTTTATTTCATGGTTAGCTTTAGTTAAGTACTTTAAACTATTTGAATTGAATTGCCGTAAGTGGCAGAAACAAATTGTGATCATCTGTGCTTTCTCATTAATCAAATTACAATAGCTAGATTGGCGGGTGATAACAACTGCTAATGCAATACGTGCAATACGAGGAGCTCGGTAGCGCAGTGGTTTAACGCCTGGCTTAGCGATTGCGGAAGTTAAGCAACGTTCGCAAGGGTCGGTCATGGGATGGGTGACCAAAAATTTATTATCTCGAGCTGCTCCGTGCTTCGGGAGGCACGTTAAGCCGTTGGTCCCGGCTGCATTTGCAGTCGTTAACACCCACAAATCCGCATTGGGCCCGCGTGGTGGGTTATGGCCCATCCTCCTTACCACCCATAAGGAAGGCCTGTGCCCCAGCAGTGGGGACATCAAAATGACTGATGGGCAATGCAATACGTGAAAGTGCATTATGAAGCTTATAAGAAAAACAGATTTGCTCTCTCTTCGGTATTCACTGCTACTTAGGGTTGAGTTAGACTAGCCAACCCCCCTTTCCTTGTATGGGGGAGCGAAACAAACATATTATGTGACTTTGAAAGGGTTAAAGGTCGTGCCTGAGTTGTCATGACATTTTGGAAATTTACAAAGCTTTTGTTATGCACAAGCCTTTATAAAATATGAGTCAAGTTACCTCGATAGGTGACTAGAAAACAAACGGGCCGAGTTAGTGGACAAACTGGCCCGGCCCCTCGTGAGCAGATTAATCTGACCAATCAACAACGTGCTGCCAGTTTATCGATCAGCATAAATATCGATGGAAGTTCTAGAAGACTTATTTATTGTTTGTTTAGGTTACGCCTATGAAACAACAAGGTAATATGGTGAACAAATTATGTAAACATAGTACCTACCTACTTAGTTTGTTTACCTTCAGTACCCTTAGCACGAACAGCTATCGAAAAAAATAAGGCGCGTAAAATCATTCGATAGATAAATTTTGTATTGGAAATTTGTACAGCGCCATCTATCGCCGACAAGCGAAATGAAATTTTCCATAGAGAATTTTCTGTCGAGTAATTTTACGCGCGTTTTTTTTCTCGATAGCTGTTCGTGTTAAGGGTACTGATTACTGATAGGCTTAACTAACAAAAGGGTGATTTTAAATTATTTATTAACCATTAGCTGCTAAATACATTAGGATAGGTATATCTACCAGCATTGTTTTGTAAGAAACTTGTAACAAATGTCTACAGTTACCTACTTACTATGATGAAATTGATAAAACGTAAAAAATAGTTCGTATCATTACTTAATTACAGTCAATATCTTATAAAAAAACAGAATTGATACAAAGTCGCCCCGTCTCGAATTCTTCAATGTTACTTTTTACGATTATTACCTACACGTAAAAAGTGTGAAATCGCACGGTAATGCAATAACTTTTTATTTATTGATTTAAATTAAGTTTTTCGCATTTAATCCAGCTTGGTAAACAAGTTTATTTAATTATAATATACAAATATTAATGAAAGAATATTGTCAACAATTAATGTTGTGTGAAAAAGTGAAACTTTATATACATTCATATAATACCTAATTATATAGTTAGTCCTTTAAAAATAATCCAACTTCCCATACACGCATGTCAAATAGCTTTTTTAAAGTTGATGAATAATAATTATAATATTATATTTTGAATAGTTGCTATAACCGTAGAACACCTGGTCTATAGTTACCTACTTATATTTTATTGAATTTTAATTTGAAAATCTTTATTTGTAATTTTTTTCTGATAAAATCAACATTGCGTCAGGTCAGAAATGGGCAATTGGGCATCCTTCTTTCGACACAGAAGTAAATAAGGAGGTGGACACATAGGTACTTCAATCAGGAAAACAATGTGTTTTTATATTACCTAGGTATTATAAAATTATTTTTGTATGTAGTCGTGAATAGTCACGACTTATAATAGTATTACTTGGCATTTATTTATTCATATTGAGCAAATAAAAATAATACCTAAGATGAAAACAGTCATCAGTACCCTTAGCACGAACAGCAAACGAAAAAAAATAACGCGCGTAAAATCAATCGATAGATAAATTATGTATTGGAAATGTTGACAGCGCCATCTATCGCCGATAAGCGAAATGAAATTTTCCATAGAGAATTGTCTATCGAGTAATTTTACGTGCGTTTTTTTTCTCGTTAGCTATTCGTGCTACGAGTACTGTACCCGCACGAACAGCTATCGAAGAAAATAACTCGCGTAAAATCATTCGATAGATAAATTTAGTATTGGAAATGTGGACAGCGCCATCTATCGCCGATAAGCGAAATGAAATTTTCCATAGAGAATTGTCTATCGAGTAATTTTACGTGCGTTTTTCTTCTCGTTAGCTGTTCGTGCTACGAGTACTGTACCCTTAGCACGAACAGCTATCGAAAAAAATAACTCGCGTAAAATCATTCGATAGATAAATTTTGTATTGGAAATTTGTACAGCGCCATCTATCGCCGATAAGCTAAATGAAATTTACCATAGAGAATTGTCTATCGAGTAATTTTACGTGCGTTTTTTTTCTCGATAGCTGTTCGTGCTAAGGGTACTGATAATTAAATCTCTATAACTAGAACCTAGATGATATAAATAATTTTGTATGAGTACCTACCTAATCGTTTAAACCAGAACAGTGTTTGAATTAATTTCCAGCTTTATCCATAGCTTTTATAGTCAAAGACTCTGAACCGGTACTCGTGTGTAAAGACTGGTTTACATTATCTTCGTCTTTAGTAGAGTGCTTTAGTTGAAACATGAAAACGGTCGTCTTGTGACTAAAGAGAGTACCGTTCTAGTAGCCTTTCAACTGGAATCATCGCTTTCCAGTAGAACCTCCTGCGCGCCCGCGCCGCCCGCTCACCCCCCGCGCGACACTTTCTTCGCACTGGAAGCATGTAAATCGACATTTTAGTAGCGATTTAGTAGAGTGCTTTTGTCAAATGACACTGTACTGGAAGCATGTAAACGCTCACTGGAAAGGCACCAAAACTACTAAAGCACTCGCATTCGAATCTACTCGCACGCTACTAAAGACTAAGATAATGTAAACCAGTCTTAAGGGAAAAAATGTCTGACATAAGATACCTAATTATTATGGTTAGCCAACTTGTAGTTGAAGGAACAAGTCATTTGATATTTGAGCCCGTAGCACAGACAGCTATGGAGACACCACTGTCTGTATATTCTAGACGAAATTGACCACTATTATATATTTTTTTTTTAAAAATCAGCTTGATACTATAAATCCTTGGAGTATTCTGCGAAATGTCCACACCTACAAACGATAATATCGCGTTTCTTTGAATTGTTTAATTCAAGTACATTCAGTGGCAAAAAGACATATTAATGCCGAGACGAATTAAGAATGACATAATACGATACGGTAGATCGCAAGTAATTTCCGAAATTCAGCGGCCAAATTATCAAAAAAAAATCAAAATTGCCGTCACAAGTGTAACCTTTCAAACTGCCTCGGCAAGTTTTTATTCAAAATATCAATGATATTAAACGATCCAATTTTGGGCGTCTCACATAATTACGGAATTCAATATACCAATTGAAATTTTTCGTTGGGTTTTTGAACATTTTCGCTACACCCTTTTTTGGGTAATTACTCGTAATTTTATTTATGTTCACACAATAATTGTCTCGAGCTGCACTTATTTGGTGGTTGGTAATTTTGACGTCGTTTTCGATTAAAACGGCATGATCGACTTATAATTTAACATGCGGTTATTTGTTTGACATTAAAGTCTTGAATCGCTTGGCGATTTAATTTATATAGGTAATAAATAAAGATGGGACATATTATCACATTTATAAAGTTGTTGCTTTTGACGTAAATTGATTTATTTATTCCCTATCACAGCTGCCACGCACAGCGTACGTTTTGAAACTTAAAGTGGACCTTACAGCTTTGTAATAAAAGATAACATTATTAAAATTTTCGTTGATTTTTTTTTGTAATTATGCCGTGACGTTTAACAAATTAACGCAGTCCGATGAAAAATTATTGTATCGACAAGGCAACATTGCATTTTTTGATTTGATTTGTAGGTAATTGACTTTTATAGAATTTCAGAAATGTAAAGGACTCCTTTAAAATAATGAATGAAGCCATGGAAGTATACACATTCCATTTGCCATGGAAGTATAATACATAATATGAATACTTAAATCAAATGACAGCATAATTCTAAGAAAGGTTAAGAAATCCATCACAGCGTCCGTGAACATTAGTTCTAGAATATACTTAGATAAAAGTAAGTCTAAGTACTATTTGAGTACCTATTTATGTCGGTATCAGAGATCCACTTTCCAGGCAATGATAACAATCTGAAAATGTAATACCTATCATAATATGTGATACACATATACGACATCGAAACGACATATATACGACAGCGAAAGATATTTTTAATATAGTTAAACATAAGAAAGTTTCAATACCAGTTAATTCTTTACAACACAAAAAAATTAAGGTGCCAAACGCTCACACGTTGTGAAATAAACAGAAAAATTATACATATAAATAAAATAGTGGCAAATGAGCTAAATAAATTACGAAGATAGATTTCCTATACTTGATCTTTCCATTCCCACTTCAGTGTATTTAGATGCAATTTTGTCTGTAGTTAAATTAAATTCCAGTAACTAACAATAACAACGGTTTTTAAATATTTAGTAATAACTAACTAACAAAAGTTAACTTTTTGTCTCAGTCAATACAACTAATGTATATAAACAAGCTAGCAGAAATAAAAGAAGAAATAAAATTATGGTTCTTGAACTTCATCTTATAGCAGAGGATAAGAATTTTGCCAGACATGATGCATTCAAAATCCTATAAATACGGAATCAAGATAGGCAAACAGTTTTAGATAACGATTAGGTAAGACATGACAATGTGCTCATGAATACGAAATCTTATCGTTGTTGCTGTGACACAAGAACACTAAAATGCGATTTTTACTACCAAATATTCAGCTCATTGTTAGATAACATTATTGAATCAAATGTAGAAATAAGTTGTAGCTGTGAAGTTTTCGTAGAAAAATGTAACAAATGTAACAATAGAATAAGGAAGACCTCCTATATTTTTATATTTGTTACATTTATCTACGGAATAAATAGAGATATTTAGATAGGTATTTTGATCACTACATTTTTATTGTGATGTAAAATTGAGTAGCATTTGTAGGCCTTATAGTATAAATAGGGGATTAAAATTTTTAATTGAGGTATATAGTTGAGTATGCTATTCTTTGATTATCACAGTCCAAAATAACTTGTCTTATCTCATATTTGTGATATTAAATATGATATATCGATAAGGTGATTAGATTTTATTGATAACAGAAGTTACTAACCTAATTAAAGACGGAACTTAACTAGAGAGTAATATCACAGAATCAATTTGAAGTTACTTATGTAATATTAAAAACAATTTAATGCTTTGGAGCTTACATCGCGCGTTTTGATGTTATACAAGGTGTATTTGTAACCACTCTCCAAATTTTGAGGATGTGTTCAGTCCATGAAACTGAACAGCTTTCTCTAAGAAACATAGGGTCAAATATGTAAAAAAAATGGCTTTTCATACAAATCAAAAAGATCACATGATCAGTTTAGTATGGGATGTCCAAAATTTTTTGGCGTATTTCGACACATTTTTCATGGAGAAAGATGTTTAGTTTCATGGACTGAACACATCCTTAAAATTTGGAGAGTGGTTACAAATACACCCTGTATTTTATTTTAATCGGATTTTTTTGGGTTCCATTTAATTTGATTGTCATTTCCCTACGTTTCGTTGGACACCTTTTCAGGGGCTCTAGACATAGGCTTATTGCCCTACAGCCTGCATTTCACTTTAATGTAAGCGCAAAAAAGTACCTAGTGAAGATACTACTCACTCGATACATTTTTTTTACAATGCTGATACTTTAATATAAGTAGTCAATAAAGAATAAGACGATGCTGTCACAGAGATCAAGGTTAAAGCTACTTCCACTGTTAATACAGCGAGTGGCGGAAGGGCCAGCTCGATTCTTCAAACGGTTCCGTTGACCGCTGGAGATCGTTCTCACATTAAGAGTGCCCATCAATCATCATCCGGCCTACCATTTGCGGTCTTTATGAGGTTCCATCACCAAATACGTTTGAAGTTTTACTACTATTATTTATTCTCTAGTTTTACTGAGACTGGAAAAAATCATAATCTCATTGAAGTTTTGATGCACGAACACGAGTGTTGGATATATTTACGATATCATCAAACATTGTCTTATTTGCATGATATGTTTTTAAATGGTTATGTTCACTTATTAAAAATGGAGTTGAGTTAGAGATGTACTTCATAATTTAAAAAAAGATATTTATGATAAAAAAAAAAAACATTCATCCATTTGTTTCGAATTGATTAGGTAATTTGTTGGATAGTCGTAATTGACCTTAAGAATGTGTTATAAAATTGTAACTTAGACTGTAAGTGAGCTGTGTACTGTACCTAATAAAGTAAAATAATAAAAATAAGAAATAGAACGTCAAAAAGATACGAAAATAGTAGAATCGAATTTCAATTTATATGTCACACTAAAAATACCGGAGACAACGCAGGCGTATTGTATAACGTTAAGTCATTGACCTGAACCTTTATAGGATCTATAAATACTGACCACAAATTATCTGTTATTATTGCTACTTTATAAAGAACTATATTTACAGTTTCATGTTCCACAATTATAATTAGCACCATTGGTTTCCTCATTCTAAGCTGATAAGGTAGTAGCTTAACACCAACTTCCTCGCAGTAAAATTGTTATTACGAGCGGCTTGGCACTGAATGAAGCACTGGAGATAATTACTTACCCGACACGATATAGGTAGGTACTACATTTCCAATTCAGTGCGCGTGCGATTTTACACTAGGAATACTTTAAAGCTAGTTAATTGACCCATTGGTTGCAAAGACATTAAAAATGTATGTCAAACATACTTAGAATACAAAACAACTTTTTGTTGTATTGTTAGTCACAATATGGGACATTCAAATTATATGAACCTTTGCTAGCCCGATTTTAAAAATAAGAGCCTAGCCTAGCTAGACAAATTTCTCTTTATTTGAGTTGAGATCAGAAATTGATAATTCAATAAAATGTTAAAAATATAAAATATAACTTTAACGACATTATTTACAAGCATAAACTAATAAACTTGATCTAGGTACTCTACTTATAATGGCTATACTTATTAATATCTTCAATCAGCATTTTCTGTCGTATAGCTGTTCGTCAATATATAAAGTAAACATATAAAAGGATTAACGTTTATTGGGACATTTATAAAAGTTGTTTTCATTGAATCTTTATTTTAAACATCTTCAATAAACCTATTTCAATTTCGTATCATAAACTAAACCTACTACTTAGCTCAAAACTAGCTTATTTTGTAATGTGTCAATTTCAAATTATTCACAGAAACATTTATCGACGTGTATTTAAAATCAATGCTACTATATAAATGACTACTAGGGTTCCGTGAACAGTGAATATATGTAGAAATAGAAAAATATATTTATTGATATACAAAGAATACAAGAATACAGAATACAAAATGAGAAGGGAAAAAATAGACAAAAGACACGAACCTTAAAATTGTGAGAATAATAATAAGTAATAATAAAAATTTAAACTACTGTGCGGGGCTAATAAGCTCTCTGAATGCATTTAGCCTCTGTGTCATTCACGGTTGGGCAGAATAACCAAGTTATATGTCCCGTCTATCTGCCTGTATTTCTGTTTTGATATGGACTTTGAGATACCCAATCACTCAATGATCCATTTAATTCAATCTATCAGCATTAACTTGACTTCAAGAAGTATGAAAGTTAACAGAAATTAATGATTTTAACCTCAAACACAATCTGATTGTTTAAATTTCAATCAACCAAGCGGTCCAACTTATCTCCTATCATTCTTCTTGTTTCAATAGTAACGAATGCAAATGATTACGCAATGCCGATTCATTGCGACTGAAATACGTATCATTAAATCTTGTCCAATTAGGAGTCAATGCGACTCAATGTCATCGACTGAATGGCTTCAGATGTCAACACTTTGACAAACGTTAAGCTTCTACGGGCATTGCTTGATCTAAAACAAGTTAAATTAATCCAATTGTGTTCTGCTAATTAAAATATCTATTATATTAAGGCCAGTGATATTTCCACATATCATTGGGATTAAAAATCACGATGCCCTCTCTAAAAAGGATCGATTTCTTACTTGATTAAAGTGAACTCCTTTTTATTCGATTCGATATAACTTTATCACACACCTATTTACCGATCTATTTTAATTAATTCTAAATCAATAATATGCTAAATTCATTGACCAAAACCTGTCTCAACATTAATAGGTTGTCTAACAGACTGCAAACCTTGTTACGTCCAGACATGGCGTTGGTAAGTGTGATTATGATCTGAAAGCTTCAAAAGCTTATAATGCGAAATTGAATTTCTAATTAATAACAATATCTAAGTATTTTGTGTTAGTAATCTTGTCTTTAAAATTATGCATGAAATGGACTGTAGAAAATCATGCAGTGCGATTATGACAAACAGTGGCTACTTAATATTCAAATCAAGCTAAAGTAAAGTGCTAAAGATGATAATGGCTTTTAAATCTTATTGAAATAAACATAGTTTATCGATGACCCATTTAAGCCTCAATTAGCAACAGTAAAACATCCGCCATAAAATGCCGCAGATATACTTACAATTTCATTAAAAGTTACAACCCCGATGTCCTTAGCACACGCATTGGTAGCACTTGAATAATAAAATCCAACACCACTTGACATACATTTGTAAGTTAACTCTCTTTGTGTTCTAAAAGAAGACGTGACTCAAAACAAATATAAACGCCCTTGTAAAAAGGATCAACATATTTTGCAAATCGAAAGACGTCACGTTGATTTTTATCCCTATTTCTATGCCATAGGCTTAGTTCAGTAATATCAAGATGTGGTCAAGTTCCTATAATTATTTTTTTCCATAATGAAACTAAAGCTGTATCAAAGTAAAGCTTTTTTGTTTTATAATTTGTGTGAAATTATTGTAAAATACCTATTTTTATTTTAACTCATAAGTTTTGCAATAGCTTCAACTTAGTTAATTATTATGGCATGTGCAATGGCATAACTATTTACTGTAATGAAGACTAATAACTTTGCAATGAAACTTCTTAGTTGTAACTAAGCTAAGCACTCTAAGCAGTTTCATTGCAAAGTCTGTAATATAATTTGTTCTCTTTTATGTTTAGCGTTTAAATCTCTTTCTAGACTTAAAGTGGTTCCCCTACAGAAAGTGGCTTCCTCGGAGTTTTTAAAGAAACTATTTGATTATGAGTAAACGCGGAATTAATATGTTACGTACAATGTTATATTTCTAAATAGCCAACCGCGGTGCCACTTTCGGTCGGAGAGCCGTCTTAATTTGAGGATTTGTTAATATATAAACACCTAATTATAACCCAAACAAAACTAGTGGCTCTTGAAGAGACATTCACGCGTTTGTGACATTTTTGATCATTTTTCGAAATGGCTGAAATTCGATTTTCCCCAGGAGATATGGGGATGGCGCCATTTTCAAAAATTTCGAAAAACTGAATCGTCAACAAATCTATATAATTATAGAACCTGCTCATAAAATTTCTCGAGAATCGTAGAACAGACAGACAGACAGCGGGACAGCCGGAAGGACATACGAAAGCATTCTGAAGCAATTCGTTTTGCTCGCGCTTCGAGTTCGCACTCGCTCGGTCAATAAAAGAACAAGATATCTCACTTGAGGATTTCTACTTATGCCCATATCAACATTGTAGGTTCATTTCCGCATCGCTGCGTTTATTTGATTTACGCGTTTCTTCCCACTTTCTCGAAGTATTCAAGAAACACCGGATCGCCAATGAGAAGAGAGTAACGCGTGGTAACCTTAAAAGGTTAGGTGTAATTACTTGCATGTGAGAAATTGATAATAAAATGAATTCTGAAAATCTTCATGAAGAAGATTGAATACTGTTGCTTCCTTATGATTCCTTATGATTTGTATGTTGATAGATAAATCAGGTGCTCATTTTTCTAATAAAAATGTCAAATAAGTAAAGACACCTCTCAATTTATCTAAAAAAAAGGAAAAGGTAAACCAATTTTCGCGTTCCATACAATGATGGTATTAAAATTATGCATTGCTTTAATGCATTTTTGGCGAAATTGAGAGATGTCTATGCTTATTTGATATTCTTATTCGAAAAACGAGCACCTTTCTAATCTGTCAACATACAAACCATTGCAGAGATGCGTAAACTTTTATATTTATGAGACTGTGAAGTGAGCATGTTTGTATGGAAATAACGGTGTAGGCGGTTAGATATGCCGGTGAGTGTCAATGTTTCAAGCATCATATCTCAAAAACTATTTGACATACGGAGCTGTGGGTTGACTTTAATTGTTTAAAATTTAATACACTTTTAAAATGATATTGGCAACTAATGTCAAAAGCGCATAGTTTTTGAATAAAACTGCAAAAACTGTTTTTTTTTTGCAGTTTTTCACGTATAACGCAGCTAGCACAACTTTTTTGCTTGCAAAACATGGTTCCACACTCCCTTAAGGTGTCCAAATAACATACCAAAAATGGAGCTTTACATCGCGTTTTGCGTTTTAAATGTCTAATTTTACTGGGCTATTAAATTTTGATCATATTTTGTTCTTAGCTTTGGCTTTATTGGGATGGTGCATTTCTTGACGTAAACATTTTATCATCGGGACCAGGGTATTTTTAACCAGTATAATCTGTAGGCCTATTACATAAAAAATACGATTTATAAGCTGACGATGTTCGTCCCACTCCGTGATACTATTGAATCACGAATAAGGTTCAATATCAAGGAAATTGAACTACGAATTGCGTCCGATTATAGCGATTCTTTTTATGTAATTATAGGCTAGTATTTAAGTATATCAGTAATTATATAAACAGAAATCATTGTAGATGCTTATGAATCGTCTATTTTTATTATAGATACCTACAGTATATATACATCGTATTGAGTCAAGTCAACTATGTCTTAGAAAGCCGATTGATTAATTGATTAAATTCTTGTGTATTTCACTGAATTTATTCAAACCTTAGTTATCACTTTATGTCACTCGGCTGTGATTTAACATTGTGACTAATAGCATAAAAGTGGACAGACAAGTTGCCCCGCTAATATTTATGAGACATATTCAATAGGGCAGGGCAGCTGACATTAGGTACAGTACAGTGTAACTAAAGTGCCGGTTTTTTTAAAGAACGATTAAATTTTTTCACTTTTAGTCAGAGTTTTCAGCTAGGTCAGGATTTCAGTTTGAGAAAGTTGGATACCAAGAGTTACAGTTGAGGAAGTTGGATACCATGGTGAAGTGGCGGAGAGTATTACGCAAACTCAATGTAATATCTAAAATTAAAAGTTTTAAATATAAACACAGTACTTAAAGAATAAACCACGGAAACATTTGCTTTGACACGTAGTTTAAAAAGTACAGGAAAATTAAAAAAAAACAACATCCTAATTACAGTGATGGCATTGTTCAACCTGTTGACATGTTTCGAGTGTGTAAGATGCCACGATAGGGACAATCAAAGGTTATCTATATGTGCCTTGAACCATCATACACTTTTGACTGTTTACGGGCATTTATATTAGATTTTTTTATACACAAGTGAGTCAAGTGACTAGCAATCATGACGACTGTCAATAGTGAGGGATCAATGTAGCTGCAAACATTTTTGATTTCAACACCAGAAAGTATTTCCTAAACTTCCTAACGATCTTATTCTGCTATGCTATTCTCGAAAGTAGCAGCAGCATCGAGTTCGTCACTGCGGCAGCATTGTCTGACAGGTGTCATATTCCCATTACTAGTTAAACTCTCAGTAATGGGTATATGTCATCTGTCAGAAACTCGACGAAACGATCACTCACAGTGATATTAGAGAATAGCACAGCATTTCTGTTATTTTATTTTATTTTAAACACTACACCGCGGCAAAACATGTCGGCCCCATTATTTACAAACAAAATGTATTTTATGTTTTATTTGTATTTTTGCATTCCCAGTGCTATTTTTCCGTGTAAATTTTTTGAAAAAACAAACTGGTTTCTAGCTACTTTACGCTTTGTTATTTTTACGTTATCATTTATTAAATACCATAAAATTTCCTAGAAAAGTCATAATAAGGAAGTCGTAATAGGCACTTTATATTGTTGCTTTCTTTACTTTGTCCTTTAACAGTTTAAGTGAGCTTTACTAGTGTCAATGATATTATTTTATTCAACCAACGTATTAAATTGCATTAATTCAGCATGGTGTTATTTTTATAACAGATAATAAAATTACTACATTTAGTACATTAGATCCTGCTATTTAAAATGTTAAATAAGGTAAACAATTCAAACTTATCTCTTTATTACCTTGATAAATGTCGTCTTGTTTTTGTTACAGAAGAACAATGGGTTTTAATTTTAATTAATACTATTAACAGTCTGGTTAAGTATTTTGTAATGAGTTTTATTATCTCTGATTAAGTATAGATATTTAGGTAATAACAGTCTGGTTAAGTATTTTGTAATGAGTTTTATTATCTCTGATTAAGTATAGATATTTAAGGATAAAAAAAAAGTTTGCATCAATTCTCTGCACTGCCATTTTCATTAGCGGTTTTTTAGTTTATTGTTTTTCATTTTCATTAATGGTCTTCTTCTTCTTCTTATCGAATGAGGAATAGTGGCCACCGCTATAGTGTTAGAGTTTATCAAGCCGCCTGTAAGGCCTCTAACTTGGCTTAACGACTGTTATCAGATGACAACAGCCGGGTCCTACGGTTTAACGTGCCCTCCGAAGCACGGAAGCGCTCAGTTGTAATGCCACTTAACGGTCACCCATCCGACACCTGGCCGGACCGAGCGTTGCTTAACAAACGTGATCGAGTACGAGCAGTCTTAGTCCGGTCGTGGGACATTAAATTTCATAAAAAAGTTTTGATAATACTAAAAGTTTTAATTTTTGGGGAGTGTATAGATTATGTGCATTGTGAGCTATTTTTGAAAAGTTAGAAGTTTTATGCCGGTGCTTTAGGTATAGTTTAGGTATTTCGTAATATTTCGTAATATTTCGTTTAACTTCATATATATAGAATTAAAGTTTGAAATGTTGATTGTTTCATAATAAGAAGTATGTTATCATCATGTTGTAAAAAAATTAGAAAGTTAATATATGCGTAACTGCGTAAATCACAAAATCACTCTTTTGTGTTCGAATAAAATTTTAAAATTTCTGAAATCTTATTTTAAGACTTTCAGTGGTTAGATATAGCTGTTGAACAAAGTTTAGAAAGTTAAGTGGTGTGCTTCTTTGATAAATTCATTTTTCTTTCGTAATATACGCAATAATGAATTAAAAATCGATCAGATCGCTCTTACATGACCTCTTCAATGCGCTTATATGCCACACAAAAAATTAGAAAAATACATACAGTGGATTTTGTTTAATTACAGATACATTGTTGTCGCTACAGGCCGCCCGCGCCGCGCCCTTACGCCGGCGCGGCGGCCAGCTACTATGCCCGCTCGCGCCATATGAATAAATTAATTAGGTGGCGATACTGGCGATTGATCTGTAACATTTCGGCGTAACGTAACATTACGGCTACTTAAGACGTGTCGACTCCTATCTGACCTATCTCTTATCCCGAAATGATATATTTTTATAATTCCACTAGCGGCCACCCGCGACTTCGTCTGCGTGGACAGTTTTTGCTATCCCTCGCGAACAATACTTTTTTCGGGATAAAACCCTATGTCCTTTTCTATACCCCTGGCAACGTGTATGTAAAATTTCATTGTAATCGATTTAGTAGTCATGACGTGAAGGCGTAAAAATTGTTTACAAAAAAAACTAAAAACCGACTTCAAAAAACCTACCTCTAAAAAGCAAGAAATAATATTCGTATAATAAAAATACGTCTATTGAAGTCGGGTGGGGCTGGAATACAAATTCCTTTTTTTTATTCTAAAAGCCCCACCCGACTTCAATAGACGTATTTTTATTATTACGAATATTATTTCTTGCTTTTTAGAGGTAGGTTTTTTGAAGTCGGTTTTTTGTTTTTTTTGTAAACAATTTTTTATTTTATTATTTTTAGTGTAGGTACCTTGTAGGTAAGGTATATTATATATGTATTCAATTCAATTCATTTATTTAGTAGTAAAGTAGAAAAATCGGCTTAGCGAAACGTAAGATAATCGCGGAGAAACATACTTAAATACGGGTCAAACTGAGAACCTCCTTTTTTAAGTCGGTTAAAAAACTACACTTAAGATATCCCTCTTCCAACAAAAAAATTATTATCTTATTCAGTTCATAAACAAAGAAGTAATACGACCAATCATCGAGGTAATTCACACAAAATCATACTATTTTCGTGCTTGTTTTCAAAATTACTTGAAAAGTACTGAACCGATTTCATAATTTAAAAAAATGGGACCAACTTGGGAGTGTACCTAATGTAATAACGTTTGAATCATTTCAATCGGTCTAGCCGTCTTCGAGTAATCGGTGGACATACACAAAAAAAAAACAAATATACAGACGAACATAGAACCTCCTCCTTTTTTGGAAGTCGGTTAAAAAAACAAACAAACGGACTTTGGCATTTATAATATTAGTAAGGATAGTGCAACTCTAACCTACCTAGCTCTAACTAACGTACCTACCTAATTTATACAACTGCCACATATATTATGTAGATAGACCCTAAAAGACGACAGTAATTTTATGAAATGAGCACAGTAGGTACATAGATAAATAAAACAAATTAGTAGGTTTAAACAATTTGATTAATACTTTTTCAAGTATATTTTTATTTTTATCAAGTACCTAGTTTTTACTAGGCAAGTTATGTTTGCTTTAGTCAGAGTCAGAGATTGGCCAATCAACTTTTAAGGCACTCCTTTCTTGTCCCCGCTCTATAAAAAATCATATTATTACATACAACTCGGTTTAAACCTTACATTTTTCTACATTAATCTAAAATTAGATGCATTTAGCAATGCGAGAACAAAAGATTACAATATTTTTTCTTTTGAACATTTTATAGCTAGTATCTCAGGAGAACAAAATCGCTCCCCATACAAAGAATCTGTGTTACCTGGCATAGCCGGTCAAAGCAAATCATGTCAAATCTTCAAAATATTGTATCAGAATACCCAATATTTTATACATATTTAAGTTCTATATTGAATAATCCTTTATTTACAATACATAGTTTTAGTAATTTTGCTTAAACAATATTTAATTAATAATTGCGAAGGTTTGTCCCCAACAATGTCTAAAAAATCAGGGCTCCTGCGTGACCATTAATAATTGGTGATGGTATTAGCATGAAGGTCCTATCTAGCGTCGTTAGTATTGCCCCTTGTCTAACTTTAATTCTTGTTTTGTCATTCAATGTCTTTCTAGCGATAGCTCTCGAGGAGTGTGTGTGGGTCTATTGTTGTTCTGCTGTGTTACGTCGGAAATCACGATAAGTTCATGGATTATTTTATTATTATTACGTTAAGATATTAACTTAATTATCGGAATTTAAGATCAAGTTGAAATAGTTGTTCGATATGCAATGATTACTTACTTATTTGTACTTTTATCAATGTTTTCCATCGCGTTACACCGGTAACACTAGAGAAATATCTGGTAACACCAGAGAATTTATGTACTGTACGTATATATATATAATATAATCAACCGATTACTTCACTGTAGTGAAGTAAATTAATGGTTGGTTTTACATTTACAATTTACATTTACACTCATTATCATCATCTTATCTTCTGTGTAAAAAACCTCCTCCAAGAATCTCCACAACAATCGGTCCTGCGTTGCCCGTGTAGCAGCACCTACCTATACGCCGCTCATTACCATACCAACACACGATTGCAACAAGATTCATCACCGTGTGACTAGATGGCGCTAATGTCGAATAAACACAAAGATTAGTAAGGAATAGCGTCTCGTAGTATGGAGAATAATTATGGAGAAACCTAAATCTCGCTAACGACGTTTAGTCAGCGACGCAGCATAATATACAACTGCCAACCATCATCGGTTGGACTAATACCACCAAGCCCGGAGGAAGATTTTCCATTTGGCGTTCCTCCTAGTGGTCACCTCTCTCCATACCTACCGTACCTACTTCATTCACTACACTGGTGACCCCAACGGAGCACATCAAGCACCTTCAGCAAGCAACGCAGCGCAGCCATCACTCCCCATACCTTATCCCAGCATCCGCAGCAGTCACACTGCAAGCAGAAGCACAGCAAGCCAGGCCTTCAAGGTTCCATCGCAGCATCATTGACGACGCTTTCTTGGACCTTCGGCAACTCTCGACGGCATTATCCCGACCTGGTCTTCGCAGCCCACTACTGGAGCATCACTGGGCCCTCACTCCGGCGTGGCAGCTCTGCGCACCACACCAGCAGCTCGGACCCACCGTCACTCAACGGAAGTGTCCGATCTACCCAGTTTTGTATTCTTATCCTCATAGTTCATGAACACCAACTCTTAGCAGATACTCTTCGGTGCTCTGTGCAACCTGGAGCTCAATCGCGGTAATTCTGAACGATAAAACAAAAAGGTAACGTAACGTTGTCATTTAGGTTATATTTAGGTACCTAAAAATCTTTGGTTTAGCTTCATAATTTTCACTTAAATTGTCCTAGATTGTAATCCTAGACTCCTTAGGCAGAGTATTCAACAACAAAACTAAAGCGAGTATTTTTCTGTAAACGAAACTGAAACGGTAACAATTTAGTTTTGGTTTTATCGTTGAAAATTAGCGCGATTAGGCCCCTGGTCATGGTCTAATGGTGCCTGCTTGGGAACCGGCTTGTTTGGAAGGTGAAGTCATCGAATCTGCGAGGGAATAGAAATTCCCGATCTCCTTCAGACTTATTATTTAACTCTATCATGTTCATCTCATTCCCACACTTTGGGGAGCACTACTGAGATATTAAAACATTATTTCCCAGTATTTTAAGGTCTTGACTATAAGAATTACATCATTGGCAAAATGAAGGCCTCCTAGGTGCTCGCCATTGATGCTGATGCCGAATTAATTCCAGTCCAGAAACCTAAAAAGATACATTACGGCTCCTTGTCTTGTTGTTATCTCGCTGCAGTTTGATGAGGTTTGAGCTCTGATTTTAAAATAGAATCAAATATCAATATAGTCGAGTTTTCAGCAATTTTAAAAATACACCATGTGCCCAGTCATTAAGTGCACAAATGAAAAGACGTGAAATTAAGCTCAAACTTATCGTTAAAAAAATAATACGATGTTTTTTATAAAGGTTACAGGTAGGTTTTGCCGAAAAAATCACTTAAATTGTAAAAAAAAAAACATTTTCATACATGGGACATAGCGACAATTTGTTATGTTAAATTGTGTTTTCGCTATGTTCCTGTTATGATTTGTGATCTGGTTAAGTTAATATAACTTCGTGTCTAGTTTTATAGCTTAGATTAATTGATGAATCACTACATATTATAAAACAAAGTCCCTCGCCGCGTCTGTCTGTCTGTTCGCGATAAACTCAAAACTATAAAAACGGATTTTCATGCGGCGTTTTCACTAAATGATGGAATGATTCCTGAGGAAGGTTTAAGTGTATTATAAGTTGAGGTTTTATAGAAATTGGTAGAAATATCACGATGATTGTTGAAGAGGTCGGCAAAAATTAAGCCGACTGGAAGCTTGCATTGAAAACGCTGCTCTAACCTTTAGAGCTATAACAAAATAATTTATGATGAAATTATTCCTATTTTATAGATCTACAAAAAAGTCCGTGATGGTATATATCTATCTTTTAAAAATAACTAACTATACCAATTATATCTTCCTAAAAAAATTATCAAGTTCAACGCGGTAATTTGGAAAGCTATTTAGAAGGATAAAGTACTAATCCTTATCAAATTAAATACGTTAGTTACCTTAAGCATTTTATGCACATTATTTTAGCCTTTAACACCATACCATTTTTTTTTTTTTTTTTTTTTAATTTATTTATTACTGAAAAACATAGAAAAAATAATACATTTAACTTTCGCCAAACTGCATAACAGTTTGTCGGCGAAATATAAAACTATGCTCTAGTTCTTAACAAAAGACATACAAAATAGGTGTTTGGAGTTAATTTAAAGTAACCTAACAAGAAACATTAAACAGAGTGCATACAGATTAGCTACTTCAAATTTAAATGAATATCGTAGGAGTCGTCGCAAAAAATTAACACGCGCAAATATATCAAACGCGTCTCTTATACCGACAACGGGACGGGACGAACGGGAGAGAAAAAGACTTTAGAGCAAATGGAGGTGAGGACTGTTAGGTATTATTTTTTTATCTTTTTGAGTGTTGTTGGAAGGTTGCATTTAGCAAAAAAAGAAGGAACCGAAGCGAAGCAAGGACAGGGGCCTTACTATGAGCTCTTATAGCAGGACTTATATTGAACGGCATTACTTTTTCGTACCATGATCTCAACTGTTAGTATGAAAGCAGGCCTTAAGTAGTCTTTTTTACAGCCTGCTTTTGAACTGAATGGTTTCTTATTTGCTGATGGTAAGCCCCCAGGTCGCTAGTTATAATATAATATTCTCAAATTCTTTATTTTTCTCCGGAGTTACTATTTACTATATATTATTCTCTAGTGTTACCCTGGTGTCCCCCTTGTAAACAATACAGTGAACGTAATTATAAAGTGAAAGTGAAAGTGAAAGTGAAATAAGCTTTATTCAAATAAACTTAATTATTAAGTACTTTTGAATCGTCTATATTTTCCTACCACCCGTTCCAGACTTTTTTAGCTGACAAGAAGAACGGGCGCAAGAAACTTATCAGCTGTAACAGCCATAAGTAACGATATTTACAAACTTGAATATATCGTTACCAGATATTACAACAGGGTGACAGGATTATTGGCAACAACATAGACTTATTATATTACTTCAACAAAGTTCTTATATTAGCAAGTTATGTGTTACATCATTTCCACGCATTTTGATCTTTAAGATAATCGTCAACTTTATAATAACCTTTACCCATGAGCGTTTTTTTAACATGGTTTTTAAATTCATGCAAAGGAAGATCAATCACTTGTTGTGGAACTTTATTAATAAAGGCTATGCCTTTCCCCATAAATGAACCTCTCGTTTTTGCAAGCCTAAATCTTGGAACGGCAAGTTTATCTTTATTTCTTGTATTAAACTGGTGAATGTTGCTGTTCTTATCAAATGAATCATAGTGTTTCCTTACATAAACTAAATTTTCATAAATATATTGGCCTGCCAAAGTTAAAATATTTATTTCTTTGAACAATTCTCTCAAGGTATCTCTCCGCCGTAGATTGTATATGGCGCGAACAGCTCTTTTTTGGAGTACAAAAATATTTTCAAAACTGGCAGCTGAGCCCCACAATAGCAGTCCATAAGACATTACACTATGAAAATAACTAAAGTATACTAACCTTGCCGTTTCAATATCAGTTAAAAGCCTTATTTTCTTAACAGCGAATGCCGCAGAACTAAGTCTACTTGACAAGGCTTCAATATGTGGATCCCATTGCAAACGAGAATCTAGTGTAATACCAAGAAATTTTGTACTCTCAGTAAAGTCTACCTCATCGTCATTCAAATTAATATTTAATTTTGTCTGCTCAACATTAGGTAATGAAAATTTTACACATTTGGTTTTTTTGGGGTTTAGTGCTAAATTATTACTATTAAACCAGTGTGAAACTTTAGAGAGGGCACTATTTACTTCGTCCGAACAGTTATTACCTCTGTTTACTTTGAAAACTAAAGAAGTATCATCCGCAAATAGTACTGTCTCACATAAATTATTCGCGTAGTTGGGAAGGTCATTTATATAAATTAGAAACAGCAATGGGCCCAATATTGATCCCTGTGGCACACCCATATTGATGGGGGCTCCAGTAGATTCAGTTCTATTAATTACTACTTTCTGAGTTCTATTGTACAAATACGATTTCATAAGACTAACCGACTTATCAGAGACACCATAATGTTCTAGCTTCTTTAATAGTGTTTGGTGATCAACGCAATCGAATGCCTTAAAGAAAAGAAAAGTACTGCCTGACATAGAAGTAAGTTTCAAGTGGCTGTTTAATATCAAATTATTTTAAAGTTTAAGAAAGAAGAAGAAAAATCATTTATTGACCGCAAAACAAAAGAAAACAATGTACCTACACAAACTTAGGACTAATTACAGTGCGGCCAACTAGGCCCCAACCTCAGCAATGCTACAGAGGCAAACCTGAGTATGCCACTGCAACGCTGGTATTCTGGAGGAGCCTACTTGGTGACGACAGCGAACAGACAAACAAAAATTATAATTTAATAACAATTCAGAAGACAATAGACAATAATTTTAACGAAGTAATAGATAAATATTAACGAGCATCGATTCTATCATCACCAACACAAACAAAATAAAAATATTATTTAAGAGGAATAAAAATTAAAAAAACTTCATGGCTGTATGGAATTAGGTCTCCTTGCCTCTTCCATGACAGTTTGATATACATAGTAATAAAAAGAAATATATATAAAAGAGCTGTTTGGTCAGACAAATCGAAGTACCCTTTGGTTGATTTGATATTTTTCGTTTTGATTTTATTTACGAAGAGATTATTTTATTTGGTTAATATGGCAAAAATACATCATTTCAAACAATTAAAAAAGAAAAAGAAATCGCAACCTACATTACATACAAAGTGCAACTACAGAATAGTGTGATATGAAATGAAATGAAATGAGTTTATTTGACATTTTACAATATAATACAACCTCGGAACCACAAAACAAACAAACAACAATAACAAAACAACATTCAAGCAAATTGTATGGTGACAAAATAATATATGGGTGACAAATACAATAAATTAAAACAGGTGTCCGCCTCAAGGCGACACACACAACCCCCAAGGCTGGAACGCAACCCGGCTCCTATCGTGAAAAACCCCGAAGTGAGTCTTGTTTTTGCAACGTGGTGAGATATTTCTTAAGGTGGTTCCTGAATGTTTTAACCGCTTTCAGGTTACGTAACGGCGGTGGAATATCGTTCCAGCACTTCGAGGCGGCGAATTTAAAAGAACCGCGGAACGCCATTGTCCCGTGCTTTGGAATTGCGAAAATGTTAGTATTTTTTCTCTTTGGGAACCTGCTCAAGTCACCAAACCATACCAATTTTTCATAAAGATAGCACGGCCTTCCCGTATCGAATATACCAAACAAGAGAGCGGCGAGATGAAGTCTCCTGCGCGCTTCCATTTTCATCATGTTTGCAGAGTCCAGAAAGGGAGTCACATGCGATCGGGGTGGTACATGAAAACAGAAACGCGCACAAGCATTCTGCACCCGCTGGATAAGCTTACTCGTCTTGGACATCAAACACGGCCCATAAACAATGTCACAGTAATTTAGTTTTGACAAAATCAGTGCCTCGCACAGTGTGACCCTCAGTTCCTCACCCAAATAAGGTCTTATTTTGAACAGTAACTTAAGTCTATAAAAACAATTGCGTGAACACTCAGCGACATGGTTTTCAAAAGTTAGGTGTTCGTCCAAAGATCTTATGTTATAATCATCCCTAGTTTGAGGTGCGGTGGATGTTTGAATTTTTGCACCTTGGTTGGAGCATGCAAATCAAATAATGTAATGAGACAAGCCGTAAAGGATTCTGCAAGCTCATTGATGTTATCAAGTTTATAAAAATCATCCCAATTGATCGCATCAAGATCCCGATTTAATTGGTTCACCATTTTTTAGTGGCCTATATGTCACCCATCGTGGGCATATTTTGTCTTTCTTGACCATAAATTCAGCTAATATCATTCCATGACCACGTTCAGAGATGTGTTTAACAGTGACATTTAGAGCCCGAGTATCCGTGCATATTACATCAATTAAGCTGTAACTGTGATCGGTAAAATGTGTGGGTTCCTTAACTATTTGTTTTAAGTTGACACAGCTAAGAAACTGCATAAATTGTTTGTATTTACCAGGAGGCTTACCATCACCTTTTAGAAAACCATCATGTTTTATGAACGTTTTGTTTTAAGCTTACAATAAGATTTTTCAAATTCGTACCACAACCTGCACAAAGTAATAATACTTTATTCCTGCCAAAGAACGAATGATATTGCGAAATTGTCTATTCCCTGCTAGCCATCACTACGGCTTATTAGCTATCTACACTTGACACTGGCAAAAATTACTTCCAAGAGGAAAGTAGATTGCCAAAACAAAATAATAAGAAGAGAAAAATGGCCAAGAATGCGACAATTAAAAAAAACTGTGTAGGCGCGCTTGTGTTTGAACTTTGTAAATTAATAAAATTTTATATTTTAAACTTAAATGTCGGACTTAAAGTAAGTAAATACAGATTTCCTTTTATCACCTTTAAACGCGCAGTGCTTTAGTTTAACTAAGTATTATTTCTTGTCTTTCAGTAAAAAAACTAGTCGGGTGTCCGTACGACAATTAGAACTTCTATGTGAGTTTCTAAATTCCAATAAGGATATTGCTTCGGCCTATAATAGGTCGTTGCAGGCTAAAGAATACACTCGCACAGAAAATAGAACGAAATTACAGCAACAGCAGCAGCAATTTTTACAGGGGACTTCAGCAGAGGTTTCAACTTCGAGGTTATAAACCTATTTCTTGGTAAGTCGATAACGTTTCACAAACTCAGCATCCTCTAATTCGAAGGGATTTCTTCAACGCAACATTAGTCGACGCTGCCTTCGATTTCTATTGGTTTCTGCGTTATCGGCTTCCAAAAGCTCAAATACTTCGTATTCACTGTCCATCCGAAAACAAGTATTTGTTATCAAATAAAAATGAAACATACCAACTAATATTACATTCACAATGAAGAACAATATGTATAAAAACGTTCCACTTACTGTTTATGACGCAATTTCCAATTTCTAAATAAAATAACTCATAATAGTTTTGTTTCCGTCGAGAAAAAGCAACTTTTTTAAGACTGCAAAATTTCTCAAAATTTGACACAAAAACAATAATGCTAGCTGTCAAAAGACACGTCGTGGTACGGTTTAAGTAAATGTTTGAACGATGACGTCACAAAACTTCCAACGGAAACATTATTACAATAATCATACTTTATGAAGGTCGTAGTACGAAATAGCATGGTAAGAATGAAATAATACTGCGCTAAGACATGGCAGTAGGCACCCAGTACTAACATCAAGCAGATTTATGTTGAAATCACCCAGCAGGATCAACACATCGTAGTTTCTGAAAGAGGCAATGGAATCCGCAATATCGTCCAAAAATACACCCGGGTCCTGCCATTGTGGCCTATAGGCGGTACCGATTATTACCCGCTGATTGTTAGTGCGAAAACTAACAATCAGTTACTAATCAACTCCACTGCGTTACTTTATGTCAAAGTAACGCGGTGGAGTTAAAATAATGTCAATCTTAAGAAACTATTACTTACTACATAGATACATTATTTGAATAGGATACTTTCTTGTTGTATTACTTAAATACTTAATGTACAGATTTTCTTTGAAGTATCATTTTAATTCACAAAAAAAAACTCAACAGTAACAGAGGGGAAATTTTTACGACGATCCTTTGTTATTCTCAAAAATCTCAAAAACTAAAAGTCAAACAACGTGGCCACCTTTAAAACCTAAATTTTAGATAAATGATACAAACTATAATCGAATCTATACCTTTGCTGAATGCCGTCGTACCGGGCCAAGATGAAGACGGTTTCCTCGAGGTTCGGAACAAAAAGCGACGTCGTCAACGAGAGAGCAAGAGCCACCATGGCACCGCACCGACAGGGCCCAACTTCCTGCTGCGAGCTGCCATACCGACCACGGCCGTGTACCTCTCCCGCCTGCACCATACCACCACAGTGCAGGACGTGATCGAGTACATAAAGAAGAAATCCAACTTTTGTTTGAGAGTTCAGCCACTGGAGTCGCGCCATAATACCAATTTTAAGGCGTTTGTGGTGCGCATCCCGACAGCAAGGCTGGACCTCTTCGTGAAGGAGGACTTCTGGCCGCAGGGCGTGGTGTACAGGCGCTTCAGAGGGACGCTGCCTTGTGCCACCGATTCGACACACAAAGTGTCTATACTTGATTTTTTTACTAACATATGTTTTAAGTTATTTACTAACAACATTGTTTTATAAATTATATATATTTCGTTTTTAAGGTATATATCTATGGGCCATCGATGCCTGAATATAAATAAATAAATTAAATTAAAAAAATAAAATATAAATTCTTGTAAATTCGATTAAATTTAATTTTGTTTTTCTGTTTCAAAATGCTCTGAAAGGAGTGCCTCAAAAGTTGATTCGCCCAACTAACTTAGAAATACAATTATGCTCAGCTCATTTAGTAGGTAGGTAGATTTATTTTATTTTATAAGTATTCTGTGTTATTTCATTGTATATTCATCGACATACATAACGGATGTTTTCTATGATATCGGCATCGGTAAGAACGACTAGCGAGCTACGCGACAGAAAGAGAGGCGCTTCGTAGGTGCTTATATATAATATCAGGCACGCAGCGCTGTGCAATTTGAAATTGTACTTTATTGCCGTGCGGCGAGAGTAGCTTATAGTTTGTGGCCCCTCGCCTGCCCGCGCGGCGCGTGGCAGTCGGCGGGCCCTGCATGGACCCGCTCGCGCGTCCCGCAGAATTCGTATTTAAGCGCAATAATTTATCCGTAATTAAACAAAATCCACATTATGTATGTTTCTAATTTTTTGTGTAGTATATAAGTGCATTGAAAAGGTCATGTTAGAGCGATCTTATCAATTTTTATTCATTATTCCGTATGTTATAAAGGAAAAATGAAAATATCAAAGAAGCACACCACTTAACTTTCTAAACTTTGTTCAACAGCTATATCTAACCACTGAAAGTCTTAAAATAAGATTTCAGAAACTTTAAAATTTTATTCGGACACAAAAGAGTAATTTTGTGATTTACGCAGTTACACATATATTAACTTTCTAATTTTTTTACAACATGATGATAACATAGTTCTTATTATGAAACAATCAATATTTCAAACTTTAATTCTATATATATGAAGTTAAACGAAATATTACGAAATACCTAAACTATACCTAAAGCACCGGCATAAAACTTCTAACTTTTCAAAAATAGCTCACAATGCACATAATCTATACACTCAGCAAAAACGAAAACTTTTAGTATTATCGAAGGTAATTTTTCTCTAGCTACGCGACTATCTGTCAAGTTCTGCCATGAGCGATTAATGGTTATTAGATAGAAGACGAACCGAAGACACAAAGAGTCAACCGTGTGGCGTCCGGAGTAAAATGGCATCAAGACCAACCTTTCGCGGGTATGTATTACATTGCAGAAGTTGAAAAGACCGAATTTTACAAGGCCTATGGACGAAATTAAGAAAATTTAAAGGCCGAATGGTTGTTTGGCCGTACGTTAAATCACGAAAGGACATTTTACCGAAAAGAATAAATCCCGAAGCTTAAAAAACAGAAGCTCAAAAAACCGAAGGTTAATTTATTGGTTACACACCAGCAGATCGGTTCTGGCACTTCGCCGGCCGCTACCGCGGCACTAATAATTCCATCATTTTGTATGGAAAATTCGAACAGCGTTACTACCGCCGAAAGTCGAAATGAAATTTTCCATAGACAATTACTCTGTCGAGTACTTTTACGCGCGTCTTCTTCTTGACAGCTGTTCGTGCTAAGGGTACTTCAACCAGCCTTCGAAACGTGGATACCATCTTCCTCCCATCCCAATAGAGACTTCATTTCATTTTTCGATTCCGACGATTTATACTCCTTTTTTTAAACCTAGTTTAGTCAACAATATTTTTTTAATAAACGCAACGCCTAACTACCTACCTCTATATATCCTATCTATATACTAGATGGCGATGGCGAATTGGCGATGTGAGGAATAAGAAGTTAGCGGTGGTCAGTCAAGTCAACGGTGGTTTGAGATGCCGCTATTATCGACTAGGTACATGATCGTGTGATCTCTACCAAGTGGTAGATAGTATTTCATATCATAACTTAGACTTACCAGAATCTGAGTGTTATAAAACATTCGTGTTTATAGAACTAATTGCGTAGTAATATTTTTGAAAGCATTGGCTCTAAAGAACGGATAATATGCAAAACACAACTACGGCTCAACCAGTTACTTGTCAAAAACATTTTAAATTTCAGTGAAGAAAATTATTTAAGTATGTGTCAATATTTAATATTCTTTGTGAATATTCTGGACTCCATGTTACTGCGCGTACGCATGCAATATTATGCAAAACAAAACACAGCCGCAGCTTAAACCTTACTTGTCAAAAAATATATTTTTATATTTCGTGAGAAAAATCAGTTAAGGTGGTACGGTGAGCTCAGTAGCGCCACCAATGGAAATAAATCATTTACGTTGTATCAAGGGCTTAGAATAAAAGTTTTGGATTTTGCGCAAATAAAAGAGTAAAGTGCAATTTTTAAATATTTTTTCATGGCCTCAAATATAAACAATAAGTTATGAATGTGGATATTGCTAAATGTGGCTACTTTTGACACTAGTGATATGCACGACTTATTGCTTAAGTTTGAGTTTTTGAAACTATATTTAGAAAATTCATTTTAGTCTTTTATTTGCGCAAAATCATCAAAACTTTTTATCTAAACCCTTGATACAACGTAAATGATTTATTTCCATTGGTGGCGCTATACTGAGCTCAACGAACCACCTTAAGTGTCAATATACTCTTTGTGAATATTCTGGACCCCACTTTACTGCGTATGTATTGCGTCGAATCATTCAAACAACATTTCGAAATATTTGCCTGTACTTGAATGTTTGTTTATTCGGTAAAATTTTGGTCAAGCCTTAAATGTGGAACGTTGAGTGTTGTGTTGTGATTGTAAGTACCGTGTGTGCTCCTTAAGGCGAGGCAGTTCCCGAAATTTACTCTTTCACTATGTCGTTAGAATAAGGTTGAATATTGCATAGCTTTAATTGACGCTTCGCCAGAAAATCGACGAAATTTAGTACATTTTTATTGATTTCTGAAATACTGGATTATTTATTAAAAATGTACTCGGTTATTGTGTTAGATCAATAAAAAAGCTATCCTTTTTGCATGAAAAATCATATCAATGTCGTTGAAAATAACGAAATCTGACGATTTGAAGTTTATTTTTATGGCGTTATTCAGGATTTATTTACAGAGTAACCATGCCATTTTTCAACATTCTGTTCGGTTATTGTGTTTCTTTGTTTCTTTTTCATTCTACAGTATTTTTTGTGAAGTAGAATTCTACATCAGTTCTTCACATTGGAAGTTCAAAAATCAATAATTTCATCAAATCGTGAACTGGCCTCGCCTTAATAAAAAAAAGTATTACGTTTTTTTATCACAATACGCAAAGTTTTGCGGATTCCACACTATTTATCTCTCTTAAGATTTATAAAAGTTAACATTCTTAGGGAAATCCATGGAAAAACCTAATACAAGCAATTAGGACAGAGTACTGTTCACTCTTTGTTATCGTCATATAGATATGTACTTTACATAATAAGTTACAGTTTACAGTTTATACTTTACAGTGCTTAGGGTACTGTAAAGTACCTGTTGATTTTGTTATATCTACGATCCATTAATTACAGAAAACAATAAAACGTTAGAATATTTGCAACCTTTGACAGGGTGGGCCCAATCCGTACTGGGACTATGTCGTATAGAGTTAAATCCAAACTTTCTATTAAATTAGTTTTATGTCTAGGAATACCGTTCGTGTCGTGACCAATGAGTAACATCTTCCAGATTAGAAGAATAGATATAGTAATTAGTTTTTGTGATATAGCACATTTTCCAAAACTGCAAATGTAACTTTGTCATTCATACAAACACTGTGCAAAACATATAAGGTAACTACGGAACCCTACTGCGCGTGGCCCAGCCCGACACGCACTTGGCCGTTTTTTTTTATTACATAAACAAATGGCTTATGAAAAACACAACAATGGATTCATTACCAATAAGAAAATGAAAATGAGCGCGGGGCGTGTGCAGTTGTATCGACAAAATATAACGGAGCTTATTAATGTGTCACAAAACTTAAAATTGTAAGCGCTGTGTTTCAAAGAGTGGGCTCCGGTAGAGTTGAGTTCGAGTTGAGTTCAGGTTGAAGTCGGGTCGTGCGTTATCGTCTGAACGCAGCCTTATTATAACTGTACAGTTTGTAACGTTATCTTCAGTAATATCATAATCTATTAATAATTGTGACTTGCTACAAATCTTGAAACTTAAAACGAATTTAAGTGTTTCATTATCTGTTTTGATAATTTAATTTTGATAAAAACTCAGATCTAAATTTAGAATTTATGACGGAAAGATATTTTGCCTGATACGAATGTCGTCATAATTGAAGGCAAGGACATCATCCATGTTTCATACATTTTTGGTCCAAAAAATTATGAAAGTGTCGGCTAAAAGACAAAAGTGCTTTATTCTGATAGATTTTGTCCATATAAGCATTTTTTATTATGTCACCAAAGTTGTAGCACCATTTGTGTCAAAATGTAAGAAAAGACAGACTTTTTCAACTCAATTAAAATCAAGTACAGCGGTGCTACAGCTTCGGTGTCATAATAAGAAATGCTGAGGCGGACAAAATCTATCAGAATTTGCTTTTTGGCTGAATTTTTGTTACATTTATGCCAAAATGTATGAAAAGATAGACTTTTTGAACTTATTTAAAATCAAGTATAGCGGTGCTAAACAGCTTCGGTGCTATAATAAGAAATACTTAGAAATGCAAATTCTATCAGAATAAAGCACTTTTGCATTTGGCCGGCACTTTCACATTTGGACCAAAATGGATGATGTCCTTTCACAATTATTGGCAGTTAAGTAAGTTTGTTAATTGTAGGCAGTCTTCTGAATACAGTACTTCATTGTATTTCATGATTATTTATATCGAAACTACGGAATCTATAACAGCAATCTTTATCCGTGCCTGTAGTCTATTAGTTCAAGACTTCACGAGTCAATAAATCCAGTTGCAATTTAGGAGGTTGCAATTATTCTCAGTTTCGCTGGACAGTACCTGAGAATAGGTATAGTGCTATGTTTGCTGTTGAGTTATTTAAGAATCTGGTTAAACTTTGCGTTTAGAGAACATTTCTGACAGCCCGAAACTACGGCCGAGTGCAGTCGATTAGGCTAGGATTAGAATTAGGTGGTCGCTTGACCAACAGCCATTTTTAATATCCCCCCAGGGATATAACGTTATTTTTAAATGTATCGTTATTTCTTACTTTTTAGCGTTACTTTTAACATTAACGTTATGTCGATAAATAACGTTACTTTAGATAACGTAACATTGAAATTAACGTTATTTCAGTAAATAACGATAATTTTAACGTTATTTCTTACTTTTTGTTACCGTTACTTTAAAATTAACGTTATTCCAATTGATAACGTTACTTTTTTACCGATAATTTTACCGGTACTATTGCACCGGTAAAGTTTAACGCTATATTTAACGGTAATTTTACCGGTACAATAATTTTTACGTTATTTTTACCGGTAAATTTACCGATGAAATGTTTTAACGGTATTTTTAACGTTATTTTTTTAACGATATTTCAATCCATGGTCCCCACTGCTGGGACACAGGCCTTCCTTATGTGCGGATAAGGAAGATGGGCCAATAACAACTGTAAATGCAGCCGGGACCAACGACTTAACGTGCCTTCCGAAGCACCGGAGGAGCTCAAGATAATTATAAATTTTTGGTCACCCATCCCATGACCGACCCTTGCTAAAGTTGCTTAACCTCCGCAATCGTCGAGCCAGGCGCTAAACCATTGCGCCTTATCGAGCTCCTCAACTCAGAGCTTTATGTGCTTCGATGATAGAAGTTTATCTGAGACATTATTACTTTATGAATGAATGAATGAATTATTCGGTGACATGACAATAATTAATACTAAGCTTTACTCTTTGTTTAATACTTATGTAATGTTATATCTATGAATGTAGCTAACAAACCAGTCAGTATTTCATTAACAATGTCAAAATGACCCTGACACTGTCATGTGATGTGACATTAGTGTATTGTCATTGTCATTACAATGACATTAAAAATATAACAAAGTTGTCTCGTCATCAAAATGATCAACAAAAGTACCTAATGATAATCAACACCTATTAAATACCCTAACAATTTTCATGTACCTAACTTGTTTTTATCAACACATTTTTCTAATAACGCAATATACTTGTATGTAGGTTTGTTTATTTACATCTTTAAATATTCAGAAAGTACTTTCCATTTCAGTAAATATTATTTTATTGGACTTTATATTACTGTGGTAAGTTGGTGGTAAGTAATATTTTACCTTTACCTATTAATACTTAAATACTTTTTGCCTCTTTTTGAAATGGCATAATTTGATTATAACTTGTTAATATTGTTAAAGTTAGTACCTAACCCTAATAGCTATTTGAAAATCTATTACTGTAGTAAAACAAGGACACTTTATTACCAAAATTATCCTTCCCGCATCGCACTCCTGCGCATACTAATCGGAAACTTTGGATTCAGACAGACTTTAGCTATTACAGTACGTTTTAAGGTAATCATGGTAAAGAGGCTTTACCATTCGAATACTAATATGGGGAAAAACAACCAAATACCAAATGCGGTTTAAGTTAAGTGATCCTAATGACGAAGCCATGATGATTGACGTTGACAATAAAGACTTTTTGTGACGAAATTCAAATAATACATCATAATAAGATAAACTTAAGAACTGAATCATAGTTTGATGACTAACCTACTGTTAACTGAAACTAAATATTAAAATATCCTGGAATTCATTATAACATTGCGGGAAACAATGACCGATTATGAAGCTACATACTCGTACTTAAACTACTATTATTAATTCAGTTTTTGTTGTTTTTTTATGTTATTAGAATAGATTTATTATTAATTCTCCCGTCGTCATGTTTTTGTTTATGATTGTCATGATAATTATGATCTATCATGATATTGTGGAAGTTTAAACTAATATTTACCTCTTTTGTTTTTTACCCCGTGAGTATTAATTCTTATTCATCATTCTTGTTAGTGCCACCTTATTTCATTTGCTTAATAAGTTATTAATTGTTGTTTACTAAATTGTTGTAAAAAGAGAACACAATTACACGATTATCACACTTAATTATTATCACAATACCTTACTTTTCAAAATTGTACCGTTGTAATGTAAGTACTTCAACTCAAGACTCTTATGACGTACATTTGTCCCAGAAGTACCTAAACACTTTATAACTATGTCACCGAATTCCAATTATTGCATTCCATCTAATAGGGTTGCTAGTTAAGAAAACCTAATATTTGTTGCTACAAAGTACTACGACTATAACTAACTATCTACGGCAGGAGGTAGTACATCTGTTATTCTCCATCTTCTCAATTGAACAGAAAACGAACACTGCAATTTCCTCCAACACCCCTGTCTAACGTAGATTTTTTTGCCATGGGTATGTATATACTTGCAGTGAACTATAATGTGCTGATAATGGTGAAATTTTCGACCTAATAAAAAGGCAAACAATACACAACGTTTAAGTAGAGACTTGTTAGCCAGTTGTTTTCCAATTTCATTTCCATTTGAAATATCCGATTCTACAAAGTATTCTGGGAAATGTTGCATTTACAAGAACGATTTATCATCCTCCATTCACTTCACATGTATGGCTAATGGCTATAATCACTTATTCATTAGCTATTCTGTGGTAATATGGTTAATGATCAGCACGTGGAATTGAGATATCAAAACATTTTGTTTACTGATAAGTCCTATAAACAATTCCACTACGACATTGTTTTCTTTCCTTGCCTTATTAGTGTTAATTAATGGAGGTATTGTCTCTGACCATTTTGGCTGAAAATCTTGACAGTTTCTTGGATTAAGTGAGTACTATTTATGGAGGTATGTCTGAAGTTTATTAGGTTAGTAGTCAATAACGTATATAGTTTTCTTGATTTCCTTTTTCGACCGCAAGGAGTAAGCTTTCATCTCGCCTGATGTCACCTACATTTTGAAGTCTTAAATAATAAGGGCGAAGATAGAATTGCATATTAATCTGGAATTTTCTAGCACTGAGGAATAAGCTAACTTCCGAAATGTAACAATGTTAAATTTTTGCGACAATGTTAAAGACATGGTACGATGGGTTAGCGACACAGACTTAAATCTGGTAATCAAACTTGGGATGGGACCTATGAATTAACTGATAGAGAACTGCTGCTAAAAGTCCGTCTTAAGTGGTAGATCATGATGCATCTTCCTATGTGCCCCAGTGATATTAAAAAATGGGGATAGTTAACAATGGCCGATGGTGATGTTATTACTATACAAAGAAATAATTAAAACTGATAATATGTATTTTAATCATTAACGCAATGTCGTAAGCACCTAATTGTATAGTAGATAAATATATTCGATAATATTTGTTTGCTCTGATTTGTACACACTTGATTTATGATAAGATTAAATAATATCACACTAACAAACTTATTTAAAAATAACATGTACATATCTCTTGTGTCGATCGGTATAGACTAGACATATTTAATGTTTAATTTCAATAATTTAATTATATAAGTAATTGACCCATTACAAACAAAAAAACGAAAAATGGTAACATTATGGGAGTGACATAAGTTTTAGGAAACCAAAAACTAATAATTGCTTTTTAAAATGTTTAAATATTTATTTAGAAAATTTATTGACCTACCGCTTACCTACTTGAGGAAGTTTAAAGGTGCCGAAATAAATGTTAGGTATCATTTAAAACTCTTTTAAAAAATAGCAGTTCTTTTGATCTTTGTATAGGTCTATAGGCCAATAACAGTGCAATTGTGAAAATACTCCAATCTCTCGTATCAGCTAATGACGTAAGTAATGGTCAAGATCAAGATATCTTCAAAGATCATAAAATGAACTACAACCATAAAAAAATTCATTTCATGTCTTACGTAACTCTCTGTAATATTGATGTGATTGTCGTGGAGTTTTATTTAGAAATATCCTTGTTTACTTTCATGAGTTTTAATGATTTACGTTCAATAATTAATAATTATAATAACTCTTTGTATTGTACACTAAAACAGGACAACGTACAAATAAAAGCAACATTGTTTTGTTGAGTGAAAACCCAGTGAACTGTTATTATTGTTTTATGTAAATTTTAAGAGTTTTAAAATGCAATCAGAGATTTAAAAGACGATATATTTAAAACATGCAGTGTAAATGTTACACACGTAACACGGATCCAATCTTGGCACGGAACAGGTGTAGGTTAATTTGAGAAATGTCGTTGATTGTCTTTGCAATTATTCGTTTAGCAATCGAATTAGAGATCATTGCATCAACGCTATTTCCACAGCAGCACAACGAAAACAATCATTCTCATCGATTTGTCTATTCAAAGAGAAAGTTTTAAAAAGATCCGCACAAAAAGCTTTGACTTAAATGGGGATAATCAGGAAATCTAATGAATCGATAATTTAACCGACTTTAATGTAGTACTCGCAAACTTTTTGCACGCAACGATTTATTGCTAATTGTACTACGGACTACAGCTACTTACACAGCTACTTTACATAAAACGGAAACCTCAGATAACATAATACGGTGAACGTTGCCTTTTGACTTTGAAATTGAACAAGCACTGAGCGATTCGATTTGTGTAAATATTTACGTATGCTGTTCATTGTTAATTAATCAGGCGTTAACAATAATATAAATAGTGGTACTTACGTTTCGCTCTTGTCGTATGTTGGGAAGGTTTGGTGCGCCAGGTCCTGGAGTGAGGAGCTGGTTTGCGGCTCCGCTGAGATACCCTGAGCCCTCTGCTTGCGAGGGGCCCTCGATCGGGTCGCATACTGCTGGTAGGGGAACACGCTCTGCAGTTTGTCCAACTGCGAGCGTAGTTCCAACATCTCCTGGTCGCGCTGCTTCAGCAACGCTTCCAACTCCCTAATCCTTTCGATAAGCGGCTGCATATCGTTACTCAACGTCGCATTAGCAACACAATTCTCCGAGTCCGTATTCATCGCGCTCGGAGTCCCCATTATACCATTAAGTTCAGTTTCTCTATAAGTTTCGTCTAACGCTCGTCTGTCACCGTTGACAGTGGGAGCCACGGTAAGTGCACCTCCACCAGAATTCACTATGGCCCTCGGCTCATCGTCACCAGCTACGCGCTGTGACGATCCAAAGCAGAGGGTGTCGAAACACACGCGCATTCACTCGGTTAAGGAGCACTGCACAGAACCACTGGGGAACTGGGTATCACTAGGTTGAGGGTTAACGTTTGGTATGTTCACTTGCACTTGTTTAGTGGGAAGCGGAGGAAGTGCGTGGGTCGCGTGTCGCGAGTCGTGCGGCGCGGGCGCGGACAGACGGTACAGTGTAGATGCGCGCGCCGCAGCTCCGGTGCTGCGCCGTCAGCCCCGCGTGCCTCGCCGACACCCTGCAAATTACGTGCACTTAGAAACTCTACTAGCAAAACAGGGTTAAAACTTGTATACGGTAACATGATATTAGATAAGGACTTCGATGACGATATCTTCATTATTTACGGTCCACTATCTACAGAATATTATTTATTAAATTATCATAGGTACTACACGTGTATTTATTTTCCAATGTAGAACGAAAATTAGAACGGCAATTTTTTTTCAAATTAAATATTATAATTGGAGTTTTCGAACTTTTTTAATCCACTAAGTAGGGATAAGTAGGGATTACCAACTTTCCATCATTTTTTATTAGGGAAAAATTTGTTAATGGCAAATAGAAAATGAAATACCTAAGTATATTAGTACTTTTGGGGATATAGTAAAAAATGTTACACATCAATTAATCGAAGCAATCGAAACCCCCATTTTAAGAGTAGGTACAATTTACTTCACATTTGAACATAAGTACTATTAGAATTGAAACAAAGAAATGAAAAGGAATTACTCTCAAAATTATTGTTACTTGTCTACTTGATAAGTATGTAAAAAAATACGAGCTCCTATCTGAGTGGCACTAGATAAAGTCATAGATAAAGGATAAAATACTAAAGTACCTACTGAGAGTTGATTAGCTACTACTTTTGACACTTTATCCATACCAAAATAGAATGACAAGCTGTATCTATCGCTACTAGCAAATGAAATATTGTTTACACTTCACGTAACTACTGTAACTTTATTGTTTTACTACTTACGTGCTTTAAAATATTTAAAGCCGCGAAACGTTTTTCTGTTGTTAAATAAATGAACAGTTTTATTTTTCTATAATAAACAAAAATAAACATTAAATTATACAATTGGTATGCCGTTTCAGCTTCCTGTTTGTTGAGATTCAAGAACTTATCGCTTCTGTACTAATCTGATTATTCTCTTTGACACCATATCGTCTACAAGCTCTTCAGAATATTGTGTCTCTTGATAGAATTATATTTTCAAATAAGAGTTAACATTGTATGTATTAATTTTTCACGAAGCTCGTTCCAAATACATAACTAATACGAGACCTAAATATTATACTTTGATACTCGATTTTAACAAAAGAAGTTTCTGGAAACTTGTAGTAATTTTGTAACCTCTGCTTACAGTAGGCACTCTAGAGCTTACTCACTAATTGTAAGATTTTACACAAAACGTCGCGCATCGAAGCGGATTTTACAATGTGCGAAAGGAAATAAACAGAACTTAACATCATATTTGAATGAAATTCACACAGCTTGGAATCCGATCAGACGCGCATGCAGCAAATATAAAATTCAACTAATAATGTCTATACATTGTCTATACAAAAGCGTCTATATGCTTTTATTTCCTTTTGCACATTGTGAAAGTCGCTTCCACGCACACCGTTCTTTAACTTAGTAAATCTTAAGTTATGATTTAATCTGTGATAATGTATATTCTAATGCCGCCTCTACGTCCATGATCAACAAACATTATCCATCCATGGCGATCATACGAAGACCTTTATGGCACATGAGTCATTAAGATTTAAGAGCAATCAGTGGGTGGGCGATTTTTAAAAGTTCAATCCTAGTATGTTCTTAATTTGTTCTTTTAGCCACTCGTGCGCATTTTTCCACCGACAAGAAAGGAACTAGTATATACTTATAGCAGTTGACTTCATCTGCGTGACAAATATGATAAACGATTTATAACTATGGTACGAGTATAGTTACATTACTTAAGTTATATAAATAAAACACTAACATTTATAGACAGATGGGTATATATAAATAATAATGAATATGAAAGATAATTCTTAGTAACTTTTTGAAAAATGTTTTATTATAATACTATTATGGCTAGCTCAATAAAGATATAATAGCGTACATACTTAAAGTCACACATAAAATAGAACAACTGATAACTTAAATATTTAAGTAACGTTTAACTTATCCATGCTGATCATGTAATAATGATTGATCGTTTATATTATACAGCTTCCGATCTTTCAATCTATGACTTGATAGATTAATTCTTTGATATATTTATCATTTAACTTAGATTGATCTTAAACTTTGATTCCTTGCAAAAGTCAATAACTAAAGCGTCTCTACTAGTACAATATTTTTTTAATTACTCAATATTTGTTCAAAATTTCTAATTTAGGACACAATCATACAGCTTACTTGCTGTCAACCAATAAGGACTATACGAAACTGGCTTAAAACAAGTAAACTCAAAGGATTTTTTAAATAGACGTACAAAATCAACGAAAATAATGACTTCTATCTATAGGGAGTCATTGATTCAATGAAATAAAATAAATATCGAAATGTATATACTTCGAGCCGAAAGAATTTGATTGATATACTAAAGAAAAGTTCTAAGACCTCAAAAGTAAATATATTCATCTGCGTCAGAGTTTGAACCCGAGTCCCAGAGATTTTCAAGGATAAAAAAATGCCATTACAAATATCATTGGTCACCTGACTACCGCGATACACCCAGCACATGACCACTTGTATCTAAATATATCTAATCAGTGAATATCTTTCGAATGACAAACACAGAGATATGATTGATATGCCGAGAACAAGTTCATGTTGCTATGAAATTTCTTATGGCGAAATATTGAATAGAGAAACCACAACTTTGGTAAAGCTTAACCAATAAAGTAAAAAATCTAGTTTAAATGAATTTAGTCTCACCATATTGCGAAAAAAAGGATTTAATTAAATAATGTACTGAAACTGACGTAAATTTTATAATAGCAAGTTTTAATTCTTCTGGTCAAGTTGTATTTTTTTTATAATATTTTTAAATACTCGTAGAAGCAACATATAAAATCAAATATTATAAGGGCTTACACAAATATGCAGATGACAGAAGCAATTCGTAAAAGTCAAATGGTAACAGTATTTTCATATTAAACTACTTAAACTGATTTAATAGACCTGTTTCTTAACGGTGATCGATAACTATTTCAAAAATTAGAGAGTATTAATTAACTAATTGATATACATAGTTAAAATGTATCTGGGCTAAACAAACAAAGTTAGGTAAACACTTTTAAAAAAACCTTTGTCTCTTTACGAATCATTAAAAAGATGCTACTTCAATCATTGCTTGGAAATACTAGAATTTGCTAGAATTATACATGGTATTATAACCAAGAATTTAGAAAAAGAAAAGAGAAAAAAATCTAACTTTTAACAAATCGTGTAGCAAGCAACTGACTAAAAAACAGCGCCTTAATTTGATGTCATCTGGGTTAACTAACACGTTTCTATTCTTAGCGATATCGCTAATTGCTATAGGGCTCTTTGATAATGTGTTTGAAATTGTCACACCGCTATTAGCTCCAATGCTAAAAGGTGTTTATGATAATTCACGTCACGAGACAAATTTTCCGTTCACTATGACTGACGGTCTCCATCTGGCCTTTATAAATAACGATACTTTATACTCCCAGGAAGATTCTTGAATGTTCTATCTGAAAATACACCTGGGTTAGATGATTTATCTTGAGATGGTGACTCAATTAAAGAGGCATTTAAAATTAAAATCTTGAATTTGTATCTTAACATCAAGTTTTTGATTAATTATGTCAGTGTCATCTTCATATATCTGATGATTGATAAATAAAACACCTTTGATCATAATTTTCCATTTTCATTTAAATGTGACAACTGTGTAAACAGTTCCGGTTCAATTAAAGAAAATAAATCAACAAGCGAAAGGCAATGAGCCAATACTAATGAGTACTATTTTCACTATATCAAAGTCAAGTATAAACAAACAAACTGAACGTAAACGTAGTTAATTTGTTAAAGAGATAAGCTGCACATGAACTAACTACTTAATAATTCGACCAAGAACATCCTAGATGACGCTTCACGAACTAAAACAGTACGCAAAAATGGCACCATCGGTGTTGGTTTACGCACGATCTAACTCCTGAGGATGCTCCGGGTTGGGGCGAAACACGTGTAGAGTAGCCTAATTGGTGAAGGTGCAAGGTGTGTTGCTGTCATGCTAAATGCAGGTATTGTGCACTTATATTTTGTGGTGTGCATGTGCATATTTTTGCGAGCGGGCGGGCGGTGCAGCTTGCATATTTTGTTTGCGGAAGTAAGCTACATATTTCTTTTTTCAAAAAAAAACATCTTTTGTCACTTACTTTGTGCAAAATAAGCGCCCAGGTTGTAAGTGGGACGCTATTTGAGGTGCCATTTTTGAGACCGTACATCTAGGGTATTTTTGATCGAAGACTTACTATAAGAAAAGATTATAACAATTTCATCTAAAAGGACACAAAACAATCATAAGAATAACTTAAATGAAAGTCTATAGTGTACTTTGATGGCAATAGTACCTAAATCATTTAGTAAAAATGGTAATCAAATAAAATGGTAAATGGTAATGGTGAACTACAGAACATTGAAACATTCTGCCTCTAAATTGGTATTGATATGGTAATTCAAAACGACCTTACCCCACTTGGGTTACGTTTTCGTTCCGCACTGAGTACGGTGGGTGTGCATATAGTTATTATCAGAGACAGAATAAAGGGTGCTCATATGCACACAATGTACGGCCAATATGTCGCATCAGTCATGGCAACTGAAGGATATCGACATTTTAGAAGCCGTGGATCAATTTTAAAAAATCCACCTCCTTTTGCTTCTCCAACTGACATGACTGTGACTGACTGACTGTTTATTCTTGTTGACGGGTTTATGGACCTCTGAATAAAATACAGTTGCTTTTTGAAATATATTGGACCTTGATTGTAATTAAATTTTACTTCAGCGTGCCAATATTAAGCTTTAAACCGATTTATGTCTAGTGGGTAAATAGTTAAATGCAAAAAGGAAATGAAATGTTTTATACAGTCATTAATTGAAGTCTGAATCGAAATGGCCACACCAATCGTTCGGGTAACTAAATTGTTTCTGCGGTATTTAAAACATTATTGGCATCAGTAATTAATGTTTGAACATTATTCACAGAATCTTCAACCCTTTAATTTGCAAAAACCTCATTTGTGTTATCTTTAATTGGAAGTGCTGAATTCATTGGTTTCATACATTGGTTGTCCTTCTGTATTTTTAAGTGTGTGATACTTTCAATGTTGTTAATACCAGTTGCAGTATTATCTACTTTAACGTCTAGACGTAAATCATTTACATGTTACTTACAATTGCAGTCGACTTGACTGCATCATATTTCATCGTCAAAGGTTAAAAAGTGGGCAGTGTACGCTTAAAGTTAACAGGTGTTACGTTTTGATTAATTGCTATAATCATACTTAATTCAATGTAAGGCGTAAGTTCATTTAACTATAATATTTCATTTTCTTAGTGAGTGGAAAATTGATGAGTTTATTTGATTTCTGTTTGAGAGTTAATTCATGAATAGAATTATCAATGCATAATGTATAGAAAATTCTGATCTTCTCTTGTCACAGTTTATCTACTTATTTGGGGACGGTGCAGTACGTCCTTCTGTTATATTTTTTCTTATCACTTTCTCATTAAAATTCGGTTAATCTATTGAAAATCTTTCGACCAAAGCTTAGAGTAAGACGCGTTGCCGCGATGCTCGAAGGACCAAAGGGTCTATTATTTATTTATTTTTATTATCTGTGTCACAGACACTTAATTTAAAAATAGAAACCAATGACACTTTGAAATTTCTTGGAATAATAAAGTCATAAGAATTATAGACAGTTGCAACACTTAACGGCCCTATGAACCACATTAACGGATAAACAAGACACATTATCCATTTCTCAAAGTCACATAACACTTTCATTATATTCGGAACGTCACCACAAATTATAATGATTACGTTTTATTCTTATTTCAAGTGTCGTTTTTGTGCCATAACTGCTTTTTATATGTCACAGTTAATTAATGAACTCGGTGATAAATGAAACTGCAGTAAAAAAAGAAGAATGTTTCGTTGACTGGTTTGTAATGGACACTGTTGAAATTTTTTAGTTTTATAGTTGTTTTTTAGATTATCCTCATCAATGAGAATATTAAAAGCAAACTTAAACGATAATATGCATTTCAATTATATAAACACATGCAAATAGTTTTCAAACACGTTAATATCACAGTATTATACAGGATTGGATTTTTCTAAATGAACCTGGAGGGAAAGTACTCTAAACAAAGAAAATCTTTAGGTAGACATTCATTTTTATTTAAAGAAGCAAAACTGCATTCCAGGATTTTTGCAAATACGCTTGCCGTATTCGGGAACCGAACCGACACTGATGCAAAAAATAACATCCTATACAAAAAAATAATAAATTTAAAGGTTTTCCCTTTAAAGGCGAAGCTTATTTAGCAATCTGAAGGGGTGAATTTGGTGACTGATTCAAATACTGAAATGGTTATTATGATAAATGGCTAGGGCACCATCTTATTTTATTTTATTTATTTTATTTTATTTATTTGGGATAACAAACAGTTGACACAATTAATACTATTGATAAACTATTATATTGCCAATATTAACAATTGTGCAACCCACACCGCTAAAGATTAGAAAAATTATATCTTGTAAAATTATTTTATTTTGTTCTTCCTTGGGTAAGGAATTAAATTTATTTCTTAGAAAGCTTAAAGCCTAACTTTTAAATAGGTACCTAATTGATAGATTTAATGATCTCTCTTTTAAAAGTATAGTATGTTTATTAGATAATTTGATTCTTAGTTAAAATGACAGAAATTAAACGCGTGCAACAACGATAGGTATTTTCACACCTACCTCGTACATGAAGCGATTGAAATTAAAAAACATCCAAATAACTTCAATCGGGAAGATGGCCACAAATTATCTGCAGTGTGGAATCCAGTAATTGCAAATGCACAACCTCTTTGTTCGCGGTCGGCGGCTATAATACGTAATACGGCTATGATACGTAATAGGGACACCGTTAGTGTTGTGTGCGGCGGTAGTTGGGAAAACTGTTCGACGGTGGATGAAGATTGTACCGCAGAGGAGGAGGCGAAACACCGCAGCTCTGGAGCTGACTGGTCAGCCCGTGACCACGGCCGATGCAACTCGGTCGAAACGTCGGGAAAATAGGTAGGTGTAAAAATACGTATAATGCAACGCGAAAGTTTAAAAGTGTATAAATTTGATTCTTATTATTAACCCTATCGCTACCATAAATTGCATGACCACCGAAACTTGATACATACCGCGTGATATAGCGTTTTATTGACACTTAACTATCAAAATCCATTGTATGTCATAGTTAAATGTGATAAATGGCTATATCATATCGCGTTTCGGTTGTCATGCTAAGAGGGCTGGGTGCAATTTTTTTACCATTGGAAATGGTTATCAGATGCAAATCGCTTAAAACGTATTTTTGGCCACATCTCCGAGGATTTTGGGAGGATCGAGATGGGAATAGTACCAAAAGTTGAGGAATTTATTGAGACACGTGTAAACTTTTGAGTTTTGAAAATTTACTGGTAACTTTTTTTGGAATTTTGCAAAATTCGGGTAAATTCGGGTTTTTTGAGGGGTGTTTGTTTATTCAATTGTAAATATTTCGAAAAAAAAACGGACTTAAGAAAAAATTAAAAAATAAGTCCTAGGGTATTAGTTTGGCTACAAAATGGCGAAAAAAAATTGAAAATCGGTTAATAATTGTAACCTGTGGTCCCTTTAGATTTGGAATTGTAGAAAAACGGGTGTTTCCGTACATAAAAAGTGATGTAGCTTCTATGACTATTGACCGATCGTCATGGTAATAGTGTTAAAAGATGCAGAAGCAGACGAGAAGTTCATTCGTTGGAATTTTCAAAATCGGTAATTAACATTTCGGCCGCGTCGAGGCAGTCAGCGGGCGTAGGCGTGACACGAGGCGAAGCCGAGTGTCACAATCATAAAAATAAATAGGTACTACCTAGGTAACTTTAAAAATATAAAAGGATTTTGCATTTGATTTGATTTTGGTTTTTCGTAAATTTTTGGGTTCATTTTCAATGCTCCGATTCTTGCGGGGACTGTAAAATCTGTGAATTTTTGATTCCCGTCTACAATTCATGTTATAAAACCACTCAAGTACTTATTATTTTTCAATTTTATAGCTTTAATTTGTATTGTGACAAACATGCAATCACAAAATTTTTTAACTAAAAAACCAGTTGTACTTTATTTTAAAGTCGCTAATTGGGAGGTGTCGATTTATAAAGTTAATTATGTCGTTTATCACTAATTAATGAAGAAAGATACATTAAGAAATGTGAAGAATTTTCGACTGGCTGTCTAAAAATAATGAAATCATTTTTTATCCTGAAAGTAAAACACTTACTGCCGTACTCAGAGACGTCAATTAAGTTTAATGCTTCATTAAAGACTAGGCAATAAATTCTTAAAAATACACAGAATATTTTATTATCAAATCATGTTTATTTGAGATCTAAGTCCATAACCATACATTTGAATTTTTTGCTCGCAGACAGTTGACCTTATTCGAATAACATTAATTTTCTTGAGAATGACACATGTAGTACAGAGAACAAAAAATATATTTTTATCGTCCTTTTCACACATGTTCGACCGATAACAGTATTCCACGTCATCAAACTTTCAACAGAACAAAAATATTTTATCGTGACATGAAAGTTGTTTTATCTAAATACGAGCAATATAAATGTTATGTTAGGAAAAATCTTCATTTGAACATGCATTTTCCTCTTATTTTAGAACCCTTACGGCCGAATACTCAAAGGCTTCTTAGCTAAAACTTTTGGTTAAGGCGGTTGTATGACCGAACGTGGCGCCCTCAGAGGTTTTAATTTAATAAGTTATTAATAGAAAAAGATTTTAATAATGTTAATCGTGGAGATTTAAGGGCTCATGGTCTAGTATTTTTAGAAGGTAGCAGTAGAGTAGATAGCAAATGTGTCAAAAACGGCCACTTTTAGCAGTTTTACTATCTACTTCTAGCAGTGACTACGAGGGAATGTAACGATACCGTCTAAAAATACTAGACTGTGGGCCCTAAAATCTCCACGATAAACATTTTTAAAATTGTGTATTAGAATTAAAATATTAAATATAATACACCGCGGCGCCACTTTCGCTCAGGGTTACCACCACCTTAAGGTTTCAGGAAGCTGTCAGTAGAGTTTCTGTCAAATCTGACAACTTTTTTGAATATAAGATGGCCTTAACTTTAAGAATCGTTTGAGTATCCAAATAATGGCTCTATTCTAATCCGTAACATCACCATTAAGTGTACCATTACGGAATAGGTAATTAAAGGACTTAAAATTTATTAAGCTACGAAGACCTCAACTTCTTCAAAGTTTTTTTTCTTTTATGTGATTTCATTACGTTTCTTTTTTGTCCCTTTTCGCAATGAAACAAAAAGAAAAAATCTCCATTTGTAAACACATAAAACTGAAATGAACTTTCTATTGGAACTTTTTATTCCAATTTTAAAGAATTCACATTCGAAAATGTAATATTGTTGTTGTTTTAGTTAACTGGAATACATTTAACTCTTTAATACATTGTTAAGAATTTCGTCTATTTTTAGATATTCATCAATTAAACTCAATTCTGCTGCCCGAGGGTTGTCACTCAGTCAATTATGTGATTTACGCTAACAAGCGTCTGGATAGCTCGGGAGCTCCAAGAAATCGCGTTTATAAAGAATTATTGAGAATAATTGTTCTCATTGCGCGAGTTATAAAACAAACCGCCTAACGACTCTGTGGTTTGTTTTCATCAAAGTGTAGTCTTTTGTTTTTCGAGACAGACTCCTTAAATTATCATTTGTTTGCACTTTTCTTTTTTATTTATGCCAGCGGCTATTTTTATTCTAATTTTAAAATTGAGCTGAACGCCTTACGTGTAGTTTGCGACAAATAAGGGACTTCCGTAGTCCATGTTATTAAGTAATTGAACAAGTTTAGTATGCAACGTTTGTTTGGAATTTAGGTCGAGATAGGATTATTCATATGAGAAAATATCTTGGTACACAAGATATCAATAGATGTGTGATCAATTTTAGAGTAATTTAAGCCAGGTAAGTGTGAAATCACAGAGTGTAAAGCAAGTGGTGAGTACTGGAGAAATTACATCGTGGTGTATTTAAATATATCATCACCTTTTTGTTTTCCTATGACTCCTTTTCTATGGTTCCCAACTCCCTAACTTATTTTAAAGACAAAGTATGTACATAGAAATTTCATAATTATTAATTAATTATTAGTACGTTTCTTCTTTCTCCACATTTTATACGCTATAACCTAGCTTCTTCTTTTCTTTTAAAGAAGTTCGTAGTTTTTTTTTGTTTTAATAGCAAGTGGACTTAGACACTCGTAAATGCAATAGATATGTAATAACTAAACTAACTTACATTTTTGCAGTACAAAATGGTCCATTTTTGCGCTATAAAATGTTATATCTAAAACTGTAATGAGTTTGTATTACAAATGGCCGCCCCACTGCATATATGGACACGCACATTTCATGCAATTTGCTGCTAACTATTGTCAAGTATTGACATTTTGTTCTAAATAACTATGATTAATGTGGTGTGATATGTTGCCATTGGAGTTATTTATCGTTTTGATTTTATTTACAACGTATCGTGATCACGAAACAGTTAATTTGCTTTGATGTAACAGATCAGATAAATAGGCTTTGTAATAATCACAATTTTTTCATCCAAAAAAACAAATAAAAAATTAAGCTCAGTGGCGAGAAGCGATTTTTCAAAATATATTTATTCAAGTTGTTGAAAGCTAGACTAATTAAGTAACGAGCTGCTACGGGTGAGTCGATTTTTTCTTGTATTTTTCAATTATATTAAGTAACTTAATATATAAAAATAGCATTGTGAATGCTAAAATCAAAAAATTCAATAGCTTAACTAGTGTCAAAAAAAAATGTTTTCAGAAACATCTTTCGTCATAGGAAAATTCGGAAATATTTTTTTTATCGCATTATTTAACGAAGTATGTAAAATAGAATAGGTTTTTAATGTTTTCAAGTATACCAACTATCAAAGAATAATACAACAGAATATTTCAAGTTTTCAGTGGTACAGAACAGAGTCCAAAAACAGGTTGATTCCTACCGGAAAGATCGAATTTTCTGACTGCAACAGCCTACTCTACAAAACCAAAAAACGATAAATCGAACGTCGTTCTTTTCATTTCGTGACATTATTAAGAGGCTTTATGTACTATACTAGCGCCGCCAATGGAAAAAAAATCGTATTGCTTAAATAAAGACGAAATTGTAAATTGTGTTCTTCTCGTGTACTCCGAAAAAGCTTTGTTGTACTTTCTATCGCTTAAAAAATATTTTCTAGTCTGTCGTTTAGTTTAATGGAGTTTTATTGCTAAAAGTGCCCACTTTTAGCAATAAACTAAACGACAGACTAGAAAATATAGTTTAAGCTAAGTATAAAAAGTACCACAAATCTTATACGTAGTACACTAGAAGAACACAATTCACAATTTTATTTTATTTTTTCCATTGGCGGCTCGGCTTAAATCGAGAATAAGGTTGAGGATTAAATAAGTCCAAAATTGAACATCGTGCGATGGCATCGATTTCGTAGTAGGCCTTAAGTTCCCTTTCAACAAAACGTCATTTCCGAACAGCATATTTCTTCAGAGGTGTGGTTTTCTGACAGACACGCAATGAGACGTGAAGAGATAAAAATGCGTTTACCTACAGGTAAAATTATCTCTGAATTTAAATGAACTTCACCTGATAAATTACTGACACGACGATTGTGGTACAAATTACTTTTCTTAAAATTGCCCCCTTTAGGGTTCCGTATCTGTGCCCTTAGCACGAACATCTATCGAGGCAAAAAAACGCGCGTAAAGTAGGTACTCTATAGGGAATTATCTATGGAAAATTTCATTTCGCTTCTCAGCGGTAGATAGCGCTGCACAAATTTCCCATACAAAGGACATCGTCCATTTTGGTCCAAATGTGAAAGTGCCGGCCAAAAAGCAAAAGTGCTTAATTTTGATAGATTTTGTCCACCTAAGCATTTCTTTTTATGGCGCCGAAGCTGTAGCACCGCTATACTTGATTTTAAATAAGTTCAAAAAGTCTGCCTTTTCATACATTTTGACATAAATGTAAAAAAAGTCGGCCAAAATGCAAATTCTGATAGATTTTGTCCGCCTCAGCATTTCTTATTACGGCACCGAAGCTGTAGCACCGCTGTACTTGATTTTAATTGAGTTAAAAAAGTCGTGTTTTTCATACATTTTGACACAAATGTGAAGTGGTGCTACAGCTTCGGTGCCTTATTAAAAAATGCTGAGATGGACAAAATCTATCAAAATAAAGCACTTTTGTCTTTCATATTTGGAACAAAAATGTAATGAAACATGGATGATGTCATTACATTATCAAATGTTTTTACGCGCGTTATTTTGTTGATAGTCGTTCGTGCTACGGGTACTGAAGGAAAAAAGAAACCATTCCCTCTTTTTCGGTGTATCAATACCCATATCGAGTCAGCAAAGCAGAGACATCCAATTTCCTTGACCCTTTTTTTAGTGTCCACAATAATGACTCAACAGAGTTTTTCGTATGAACGAACTCGCATGACGTTATCAACTGTAGCCGACAGGAGCCTGTTTAGCGAGCCAGTTGTAATTGAAACCTCGTGATACCGATATTGTGTACATAATGCTATGTTGTACGTAGTACTGTAAACATAGATGTAGTTAAAGAGACGCCAAACGATTAGGGTAAGATTTTACGAGCAACTTTTAGTCTGTGGTTATTTTAATCCATAAATAAGAGGGTTAATTACTTTGTTGTTGGTTAGTCGTTAAAGTTTATTGGAGCTCTAATTGTTGTGTTCTTTTTAACCGACATCCAAAAAAGGAGGACGTTCTATGTTCGTCTGTATATTTGTTTTTTTTGTGTTTGTCCACCGATTACTCGAATGCTGGACCGATTGAAATGATTCAAACGTTATTACATTAGATGAACTCCCAAGTTGGTCCCATTTTTTAAAGTTTGAAAATCGGTTCAGTACCCTTAGCACGAACAGCTATCGAAAAAAATAACTCACGTAAAATCATTCGATAGATAAATTTTGTATTGGAAATTTGTACAACGCCATCTATCGCCGATAAGCGAAATGAAATTTTCCATAGAGAATTGTCTATCGAGTAATTTTACGTGCGTTTTTTTTCTCGATAGCTGTTCGTGCTAAGGGTACTGTACTTTTCAAGTAATCTTGAAAAAAGCACGAAAATAGTATGATTTTGAGTGAATTACCTCGATGATAATGGTCGTATTACTTCTTTGTTTATGAACTGAATAAGATAATTATTTTTTTGTAGCAAGAGGGATATCTTTAACCGACTTAAAAAAAGGAGGTTCTCAGTTTGACCCGTATGTATGTTTCTCCGCGATTATCTTACGTTTGGCTGAGTCGATTTTTCTACATATTATTATTATAATATACCTTACTTACAAGGTACCTACACTAAAATAAAAAAATTGTTTAAAAAAAACAAAAAACCGACTTCAAAAACCTACCTCTAAAAAGCAAGAAATAATAATTCGTAATAATAAAAATACGTCTATTTAAGTCAGGTGGGGCTTTTAGAATAAAAAAAGGAGTCTGTACTCCAGCCCCACCCGACTTCAATAGACGTATTTTTATTATTACGAATATTATTTCTTGCTTTTTAAAGGTAGGTTTTTTGAAGTCGGTTTTTTTTGTTTTTTTTTAACAATTTTCTACTCAATAATACCTATTGTGATTAATTTTAACAAAAAACACTTTTAACACATTGTTTGAACTTTTTAACTCATGTTTATAATAATTAAGGTATGAAAACCAAAACGAAAAAAGAAAAAATTTGGCTGAAAACTCCAAATGTATTATATTAAGCAAAGTTGAATAAAAGCTAGGCAACTGTGACGTTACACTATGTGTCTTTTAAAGTGAAACGTTTTTAGCTACTTATATTAGCATACAACTTTGGTATATAGGAGTTTCCCAAATGGTTTAATCTTTAAAGAGAGTTCTATCTTGCTTACGAGTTTTTGGTATTTGCTCTACAAAAACACAATAAAGAAGCCATACATGGTAATTCTAGTTAAACGCAATGGACAACATTTCCGTATTAAAGTTTTCCCAGTAGATTACCAAAGAGCTTGGTAAAACACACGTTCATGTAAGCCCTTACATTTACCAAATTAGATAAATTGCCTGCAAAGTGTTTAATCCATTTTTTAAATCTAAGCCATGATTAACTTGGACAACATTTTAAACCTCTTTTGCAAATATCGCCATAAAAATCAAAAATTGTAATTTGTTTTTGTTTTGTTTCTTAATCCTGAATAAATTTATTTTTATAATATTGTGTTGTGTGTATTTGTGTGCAATAAAGTGTTTTTTTTTAATATAATTATTGCAACATGCATTAAATAATGTTTTCCTTGAAAAATAGCTATGCCTTATTATGATTGTAATAAAATTATTAATGATCTACAATTTTAATAATTACTTTTTTTATTAAATTTAATTTAAAAGAGTTAGTGTTAAATTCTCAGCATTCGATTGAATAAATGATTAAAGATTTATTTACATCATTTCCGCAAAAAACAATGCGTGTCCTTTGTTTTTTTATGTTGTAATGGCATAATTGATTGTGTTGTGTTGCATTGTATTAGTGTGGTAATGTCATGTCCAACATAAAACTAAACTCCAATTAAGTACTTTTATCTTATCACGATATGGTCATTGACCTTAACTAACACTTGATGATAGTATTGCATTATCTTCATATCCTTTACTTAACGTTAATACATTGGTACTATAATTATACTTATTATTCGTCTATTTTTTACAGACAGAACATCAAAAATCAATTATTTAAATATCAAATACTCTGCATTGTTTTAGTAAAGTAAAATAGTACATATAAAATGTAAAGCTTTTAAGTAAACTTTTAGACTCAAATTGTTATTTATATAAAAAAACTATTATTTGTACCAGTGTTCGTAGCTACCTCCTTATATAAATCAATGAAGTAAAAAATTACAATTTTGAAATTACACTTTTTTTTAAAGTTCGTTGTAAAAAAATTGTCTAATTTGATTGTGAAGTCAAAACTCATTGCAACAACATCTATTGCTATTGAATAACATTTGTTGGTCTCTATAAAAGCGATCCCAATTTAATTGTAACCGAATCAAACCAACAATGCACTCCCAACGGACACATAATTGAAACCGAATTGTATGGCAAGTAAGTCCCATTGAAGCATGGGACAGCCATCAATCGACCGCCCTTTAATACAACAAAATTATACTTACAAATAAAAACAAGGACAATATCCAAACACTCGAAGACACAACTTTAGAACACTGCAATCACACACTTCAAACTTAACGATTTCAACAGAAACTTTTTATCTCACACAGATTTTTGTATTCCAACTGTCCGCACACTGGATATAAATGGATCAATTTTTTCGAGATACTTTATCTTGTGATTGTGGAGACGAGTGCACGTTACGACGGCCGAACAATAAATTTATATTGAATGTCCGTCGCAGGCGCAACCGGACAGATTTAGTACTAGTAACTACTCGAGATGTGGTGCAAGTCATGAGAATCGTTCAACTATCTTGTATGTCCTGCATTATTTGTCCGTGTATAAACAGTTTTGGTAAATAAGTGATACGAAATCGTTGGATAGGAAAACAGGATTATTTCAGTGCAAGCGAGACAGCATGTTTGTAGAAATAGTGAGAGAAAAAGACAGTTGGAATGTAAATAGAACGCCACTTGTGTGTCATTTTTTATTAAACAAGTACTTAGTTAGTTGCTGACGAAATTTACGTAGTTTTATCCTCAGACCAAATAATTAATTCTTCAATATTTTTGTGCTAGGTACTGAAATATGGAATGCGTTGAGCTATTTATCTAATCATGATTATGGAAAACTTTGTACAAACATTGAAAATACTTACTTATATAAACGGAAGTTAAGGGATTTATTTTCAATAGCTCTCATAGAAATCTAGCTAGTTTTTCATTATTAAATTCGCTGGAAGCCGTGGCAAGAGGATAGGACGGTAGTGCCTACATAAATAAACTGCTACGAGATGATTTACTGTCAAATGAAAGGTTACGAGTACATCAGATTTTGACGTAGAAAAAATTTATAGAGTAATTTTGTATGGAAAATTTGTACAGCGCCGTGTATCTTTCGCCGAAAAGCGAAACGAAATTTCCCATATAGAATGACTTTATCGAGCACTTTTATGCGCGTTTTATTACTCGATACAATGTTCGTGCTAGGCACGTGCTACGGGTAAGTATTGTATTCTGTGTAAGTACTAACTGTTTCATAATAATATTGAAAATTATTAATTTTTTCATGTTAATATGATTGTCCATCAGCCATTTTTGATGTCCCCACTGCTGGGGCACAGACCTTCCTTATGGGTGGTAAGGAGGACGGGCCATAACCCACTACGCGGGCCCAATGCGGATTGGTGGGTGTTAACGACTGCAAATGCAGCCGGGACCAACGGCTTAACGTGCCTTCCGAAGCACGGAGGAGCTCGAGATAATAAATTTTTGGTCACCCATCCCATGACCGACCCTTGCGAACGGCACTAAACCACTGCGCCACCGAGCTCCACAATTAATATGATTATAAATATATAAAAACACAAAATTTGAAAAAACTGGCGTTTAATAAAACATTTTAAAATTCGACGTAAATTATATGCAACACTGTACAAATGTAACAAAATTCAACCGAATGTCGAAGGAAAAATACATTTCTTTAAATATCTGTAACAAAGTAAGCAGATAATGTATGACAGCGTAAAGTCAAGAGCTTTATTAAAAAAAATGACCTACAAATCATTCGACGAAGCGTAGCCATTTCCGGTGAAAAACCGCAATTGCGGCGGAAATGGAAATTTTCTTTGTTAGGTAGGTACTTACAAACAACATTGGTTTGTTTACGCAATATATTTTATTAATAAGTATAACTGTTAGATATTAGGTTTATGGCTAGGATTTTTTTTATTTTTCAAAAGTAAACAAACCTCCTTCTTTTTTATTACTTAATCATGTTTTCTTTAATATTATTAGAAAAACGGATTTTATATTCATAAAATCATTAAGGTAGGTAGGTACTCTAAGAAAGTCAAAAAGTCAAAAAACTCATTAAAAAAAATGTTTACATAAACCATTATTACTGTTATTTTCCTTATTAAAACAGGTGTTGTTGATATAATATATTTATATTATATCAAAGTATTAAAAATATTAAAATTGTGCTAAAATGTGTGATACATGGATTGATTTAGTGAATTTTGGAAAAAGTTGGTCACCACCCATCCATCCAAGGTCTATACTAATACAAAATTTACAATAATAATTAACCAAACAAGTGCACAATCTGTGTTCCTCAAATTAATTATGTGACAACGTGAAAACGGTTGCTGAAACAATAAAATAATCTGGGAAATCAATTCGTTACACTAGTTAAGTGCTTTGCGCCATCTGTCGTGGAGTAGCAAAACGAAAGTTAATACAGGTTCAGAAAAGCAACATAGATGGCGCGATAGTCCCCCGTGAGCACAGCAGCAGAGCTGCAAAAGTACCGAAACGTAGGGAAAATAAAAATACCAACAGCTTACCAAAGTACTACTAATATTCGTTAAAAAGTGTTTTATTTCATAGATGTCGCTCTTAAAAGCACAAACGTAGGTTCGCGACGCGTTTAAGCGATTATTCAAATAAGTTTTTTATCCGATAATTTAAACAAATGGTAGATAAAAATAGGAAAAATTTAAAACTTAAAGCGTAGTCTAGCCATTACAGAATAACTATAAGATGTTGTCGCACCGCACTGTAACAACTTAGAATTACGAATTATTTAGATTTACCTCGCAATTTGCACTCTTCTTTTCTTTTTGTAACGTAGGTAAACATTTCAATAAACCTTTTTACACCTAGATGCACGGAATATGTGTAAAAGTGTCAACATTAAACAAAACAGGTAGGTAGGAGATATTTACTAACTTATTGGAGGAAAATTGATAATACTTAGATGATTCATCTCATAAACTAGAAGGCCACGTAATGATATTTACCAGATAATGATAACTTATCTAATTTACAAAATGATTATATTTTATATCCTGATATTTTACGAAGCAGAGATATTTTAGGGTTCCGTAGCCTAAATGGCAAAAAGGAACCATTATAGATTCGTCATGTCTGTCTGTCTGTCTGTCCATCCGTCCGTATGTCACAGCCACTTTATTCCAAAAGTATTAAGACTACACAGTTGAAACTTGGTGTATTCTGTAAACTGCTCTACGATTTTTACACAAAATAAAAAAATAAAAGATTAAGGGGGGCCTCCCCATACATGGAACTGAAACTATTTTTTATCAAACCAATACGTGCGGGGTGTCTATAGATAGATCTTCAAAAATGACATTGAGGCCCCTAAGACAATTTTTTCTCAAAGCCAACCGTTTTAAAGATATACACTGCCGAAAATTCTAAAAAAAAATATATGCTCTTTCAACGAAAATTTGTTTGAACGAGATATAGGAATCAGTTTTCGAGATATAGTACATTTTCCAAAACCGCAGACGAAAAATGATAGTGGTATTAAATATGGTATAAACTAGTATAAAGTAACTATGGAACCCTACTGCGCGTGGCCCGACACGCACTTGGCCGTTTTTTTATTAAATTGTTTGTTCAAACTTCTTTCGTTCGTCTTGGCAGACGCATGAAAAATATCATCACATTACCAAAAATTTCAAAGAAAACAACATCAATAGAAAAATACAACCCAATAAAAAAGATATGACTAACGTTCACCTTTTCATTAAATGAGCAAAGGGGTTTATGATAAGCTGTTTATATCTTATTTTAATAACCTTACCACCAGAAATGCTAAATATTCACCAAATTCAAGTTCTTAACATGATTTGGCGAGTTTTTTTGTGGGCATGATGGTTTGGTAGTCAAAATTTCATTTCCCGTTTATAGTAAACAAAAAATATTTCAACATTGACTACATATCGTCTTAGAATCAAGACATTATAAACATAGCAGCGGGGTAACCGCAAGACTCGATGCGACCAACCGGTTTTCAACATTCCACAATGATAACACCTAACCTAAACGAATCACATGCATAAGACATGTTTACTGTTGACAGTCTTACAAGGCAGACGATTTTCATTGAATTAGTTTTCAAATTCTTTGCTATAATAGTGACAGAGTGAGAACACCGATCCTATAGCAAATTTCTTGCACCGATGCCATAAGAATAATTATTTATTCTTATGCCGATGCCAATAGCAAAATTATTAGAAATTTCAGATATTGGCCATGAAATCAAGCCATCGATCTATTTAAATATAAAATCAATACTTTATTACCACTTATCTATTTATCAAATTATCCTTAACACGCTTGCTAGAAATTGGCCACGTGTCTTTATGAAGATGAATAAAAATAGGAATGGATTTTTTTTAAATAAACACTTTAAAACATTTTAAAACTAGTACAAATAATGAAAAATATTAAAGAGTTATTAAAAATAATTAGAGACAATTTAAGAGGGCATAGTTGTTACCTTTTTTAAAATATTTACTTGCTTTACGAGTAATTAAAATAAATGTATTGGTGGCGCTAGTTAGCCTAGCCCCTTAAGAGGATTGTCAACCACGTGGTCTCCATACAAACGGCGATAACGTTTCCCACCCTCTAAACCTTAACCTACAGTAATTAATTTTTGGTATTTTCTTGAAATGCCTAAAAACTAGGGCTGTACGTTTTGATTTTTTAAATATCTATAATAGATTTCGAAATATTTGCATTTTAATGATTTCATACAAAACACAGAAGTGCCAATATTTTCAAATCTACAATGAATATTTTAAAAATCAAAACGTACAGCCCTAGTTTTTAGGCATTTCAAAAACATACCAAAAATTCATTGCTGTAGGTTAAGGTTTAGAGGGTGGGAAACGTTATCGCCGTTTGTATGGAGACCACGTGGTTGACAATCCTCTTAAGTATAAAAATTATTGAATCGACCTGTAGTAGACTAATTACCCTGTAGTATAGCCCAGCGTCCGTTGACTGTACACAAACAAACCCGCATACCGCATAGCACCGACAATATTTCACACTAACTATACCTACCTACAAGTAGTGGCGTAAATGAACTCATAGAATGCATGTATGGCAATGACGATAGAATACGGACACTTCTGAAACTCCTGCGCATGAACGATGGTAAATATAACGATGACCTATCAGTGGCGATGGGAGAAATTATGGCAAAGATAATCCGTTCTACAAAAATTTGCATAAAAAATGCATATAGTGAATTAGTGGGGTGTGATTTCTGAAGTACGGAAGCCGCGTTGCTCTTATCTAAGCTAAAAGGTAAGCCGATGGAAATCGGCTTGTATGACCTATTTACTTTTTCGTGGAACTTTTAAGGTAACAACTTGGTTTTTCAGTTGTATGCATAAAATTGCTTGAATTCACATAGGATTCAAGGTCAATGAAATCAGAAACATTAATATTTTTTGGAAGTTTTTACCTTTAGAAGTCCCATATTTTCTGTGGTATAAGCAACTAGCACGTTACCAAAACCCAACATTTTCTTGTGAGTTCAGATTAATCTCCAAGGTTCCCTAGTTAACTTTTCTTAAACCTGTCAAAATAATATTTATTTATGGGGATCCACGCAAACTAAGTCCCAGACTATCACGCAAACTAGTAATAAATTGAATTTTACAGTTAAAAATAGTTTAAAAAACAAAAAAACCGACTTCAAAAACCTGCCTCTAAAAAGCAAGAAATAATATACAAATCATTAGATACGCATTATCATTGTTATAATAAAACACGTCTATTAAAGTCGGGTGGGGCTGGAGTACATCTTCCTTTTTTATTCTAAAAGGTAAATCTAATTCGGTGTTATTTATAACGCAAAATTGTCAAGTTAGTTGATTTAATATAATAGTATTTTCAGGATTACTTGTAAACTACTGAACCGATTTGAAATAAAATTAAATGGGACCATCTCGCAAGAAAACTCAATCGAACAAAAAAAAATTTATCTAAATCGGTACATAAATGTCGAAGATACGCGCGAACAACGATAAAAGAAAAAAAAACATACAATCGAATTGAGAACCTCCTCCTTTTGATGAAGTCGGTTAAAAAACGTCTATAACCTACTTGATGTTTTCAAACGTAATGGATTTTATTTACGAGTATAGGCTAGCCGCATAACTTTCTGAATGTATAAACAAAATTGTTATGAAAATTAAAACTAGCTTCGTTATGTTACTGAAAAATAGAGCAAAGGCAATAGAAGATCTAATGAGAGTTTAAAATTATTCTTCAATCATTGACTTGCCCCTGCTGGACATTGACAAGTTTTTGGCGAGGGAAATAAAGATGCGAATCCTTTAGAATATTCGTGGCTGTAATTTATTTTAATATTGTATTAGATTTTATTTTCTCGCAATCGTTGTGAAAAGTAGAGTGTAACACACGGCGCTTAAAACCCATTATAACTCGGTTTCTATTTACTGTAATAAAAACTCTCTCTTATATAGGTAATTTTAGCCCCTTGTATCACAATCTACTATTATTATTTTCATACTACACAACACAACACACTGTTAACAAATTATGTTTGTTTAAATTAATGGATGGAAAAATTGGGATAAATGTTCCAATCTGCATTATTGTGACAAGATCACTGTTGGACTTTGTCCAATAGTTAAGGATACGGCAGAGTTATTTTCGAACACAATACCACGCATCGTTTGTTTATGAAAGCGTGTGGGTCACGGCTCACAATGCATTTTTTGAATAATTATCTGCTCTGTAACACATTTCCACTTTTCCACGTGAAATAAAAAAATACTTTGTTAAGTAAATATTATGAGTTTTTAGGGATTCTAATTTAGCTTGACAACAGATAGGATTTTCACAGTTGCTTTAGACGTACTAAAAAAAAATTCAATATATTTTTAAATGCTCTGACCGCTGAGCTACCGAGTCACTAGTGACATCGCCGAATTTCTTCTAGTATATCCTACTCCTACGCTGCAAGCCAGCGTTATTTCACCAATGTGAGGAATTACCTCGACATTCAATTGAAATATCTTTCCAGATATTTGGCAATCGATTAAGATGAAATAGCTATATAAATTTTAAATTTGAGATTTTTGCATTCACAGAGTAGGATATACTAGAAGAAATTCGGCGATGTCACTAGTGACTCGGTAGCTCAGCGGTCAGAGCATTGGACCGGATATCCAAAGGTCGCGGGTTCAATTCCCGTCTGAGTATTGATCTGGTGCGAGTCGTATTTTTTCTAGTATATTATTTAGTATTGTGTAAAAAATAGCATTGTGAATGCAAAAATCTCAAATTTAAAATATTATTAAATGTTAAAAAAAATTTTGCTTCATTATTAGGGGAAATTGATTCAAAAGTCATAATTTATTATCTATCAATAGTTTCAAAGAACTGAATATACACAAAGTTGCCATGTCTCTTGAGTTGAATAGCCGTAGGTACCATAAATTTTCTGATTACCAACCATAAATGCCATGGACTCACAAGTTTCACAGAAAAACAACACTCGATTTTATTACTAATAAGCTAACATTCAATACTCAAGTTCTATTTACACGAACAACCAATTTCATTGCAGATTAATGGGAAACAAACTCTTTAGCCAGTTCAAAGAGATCCTTTGGTTTCATACAATCTGCATGTAAGTGGCCACGAATGACTAAACGAGTCTAAAAATAGTACCAGGGATGGCCGTAGAGATAACTGATGTGAACTGGTCATATATTTTTAACGCGTTATTTATACCATCTGTGGACGAATATAGAGTTGTTAACGACTACAATGAGATAGGTCGTTGAACAACTTCTGTATTATTTGTTATCTTTGAATGTTATGTTGGAAAAAGTGATTTTGAAAAAGGTATTGGGGTTGTGAATGTCAAAAATTAAATGTATAATTAAAATGTATAATTTTAAGGAGTTTAATCAGCCTTATTTGAACATGGGAAGACGATAACCTTCGCAGAAGATTTGGTAAATTGGTAAAATGTGGTAAATTATCTCGAAGAAACAGCTTGTTTATTTAACTTTCGTCGATTTTACTGAAAGCCAATGAAATAATAAGAACGTAAGTAATGTACTAAAAATGTCTGAAGCTTCGCCTTAGTGAATCTAATTATATTGTAAACGGATATAATAATATAAATTGAATTACACTAAACTAAATACACACATAGCTAAGAATATTCGCACATTCATTTGCTTCATTGAATGAAAAACTATGAAAAAAATTTACAATGTATTAGGTAAATGAAGTATGAAATAAATGTTAATTTATACCTTAACACTTGTTAAGAACTAGCTAATTATATTTTTAACAACAGAGTCACGCTCACGCTTAACAAAAAATAAACATTTCCGCCAAAATAATTTGCAGGATGTAGGAGTAAATCTTACTTGTAATGTGTAATACATAAAACATGTAACTTAGTTACATTTAGTTCTTCTTGGTGTATAATGAATTCGCGGGTTGAAATTTCCGGTAGGGTACAAATTATAATTGTATTAAAAATACTAAGTAAGTAATTTTAATGTCTTTATGTCTCCAATTAAGCCCTTGATCGTGAAAGTAATACGTATTTTATTTAAAGACTAGCCGCCGCCCGCGGTTTCACCCGCGTGGTTCCCGTTCCCGTAGGAATATCGGGATAAAAAGTTCCTATGTTTCAATCTAGGCTATCTACTATCTGTGTGCCAATTTTCAACCAAATCCGTTTAGTTTTTGCGTGATTGAGGAACAAACATCCAAACAGGCAAACCCACAAACTCACAAACTTTCACAATTTTATTATTTTATTTTATTTTATTATTTTATTAATTGATCACCAACATAATAAACATTGACACAAGCAATAAACAAAGACAAAATCTTAAGAGAATTCAGTATAATGCTATTACAATTATGGGTGAAGACCTCATGCATTATGATATTAGTAGGATAGTATTTTAGTATAGACGTACTAATAAAATAAACTATTTTGCCTTATAAGAATATCAAATGACTAACTGATGAATATGATATGAGTACCTACTTTCCTTACGCACCTAGTGGAATGTATAACTAATTTTCCAGAGATTAAAAAAACATTCATGTTGCAGTAACTAGTGGGATTTTGCAGGTGTGTCAAAGGAATTCGCAATACAACACGTTGCCGTTTGAAATTACTTGGTGACTTTAATGGCGAGTCAGTGTAAATGCAAATTCTATGTAACCAAGGTCTTCGCCTAGCTAATACTTAACTGCTTTGTTAGAATCTTAAGATCTTAAGGCACAATACGGTATGCTTAAGAGGAAGCTGTATTTTAGCTTACCTAGCTTTACCTTACCTGACTTTAGCTGCTAGACCTTGCGTAGGTAACTCAAAGAAATTAGTGCATTTACCAAATTCACTAAAACTCTTTTAACGTGGTTTTATTTAAGTTTTTTTTTATTTTGGTTTCGATTATTAAAACTGCGTTATTCCTAAAATAAGTGTTAATTATATGGTAGAGCCACATAACACGAAATAATAGTATAGTGCGAAAGTCTTATAAGTGGACATTTAAGTAATAATAATAATATAATAAATGCTTGGACAATTTCACACAGCGCAATCTAGCCCCAAACTAAGCAGAGCTTAGTTACTTATATACTTTTAAATATATACTTATTATACATAGTAACACCCAGTGTTTACTAAATATGTTTTACGATTATAATTTATTGTGTAATTTGATATCGAGTAAAGCAATAATTTAAGTTTACTATGGATTTTTTCTTATCCATATAATATACTTCTATTTTAAGTTTTGTGTTACGTTTAGTTTTTCCTATTAGACTAGACTTATAAGAAGCAAAATTGGAGAATTCAAACGCGATTTGTTGATTGAATATAATCACAGCTATTTATTTATTTATCAAAGATTTATTATGTATCATTATTCAGTCCACTACAGTCCACTGGAGGACGTAGGCGTTTCCCGTGGATGGATAGGTAGCAGTGGCGAAGGGTCCATACATGTCGATTCCTAGCGGCTTCCCTTTTAGAAATCCCACCCCAGCAATCCACCATACATTTAAGAGAATTTCTGGAGAAATTATTGGTCCGGCTTGCCTTTACATTTATGAAGTTGGATGTTTTGTTAGGAAACATTCAAAATTGTTTGCACAATCTTGCACGACCAGTAGATATTCTCGCAGAGATCCTACTAAAACTCAAATACCTGGCTCTCGAAGCATTATGCACAGAAAAAAAAAATTCATGACATCCTTCATATAGTAAATAATCACATCCCTATGCACATGCGGGGGTTGCCATTGAATCGATTCATGATATGTTTAAAAAAATGGTTGTTAGAACAATGCTTCTACACACTTGAAGAATATTTTCGTTGTAAATGTTAATAATTAATTTACTAAATTGATGACGTTGACATTAATGAATATTTATATTTACCTTTTTAATGCAATTCTTTTGACATTCTGATTAATGACGTACTAATTTTTGAACTTAAATGATCTGAGATTTTATAATATTTTATTCAATTATTCATTGTTATTTAAAATGTAATCTCAAAAATTCTTATAATTTCCACATACTAGTTTTAGTGTAATATGTTGTGATCATTTAATATTTAAAACAGCTGTATTTTACCATGTTACAAGGTGGAATAAATGATTTGATTTGATTTGCCATATTTCGACTCCTCGCCACTGATAGCTAGATAGTATGGTAGGATGTTACCACGCGCAAAATAACTTGACCCATATTTTAGTACTGACCACGTGGCTTGCGCAGTAGCAATTTTAGGTACCTATAAAAATTTTTAGTGAGCAAGTCTCATTTTCTATGGTAGGGTTCAAGTTATATTGCGAAGAGCTGTATTATAATCTCCAATATTTCCATGCTTAGCAGGCGGGTTGAAGATTTCAGTGTTCGACTGTTTTCAATAAAAAACGCTGCTGCCATTTTCTGTTCCACGGAGGTGTTAAATATGTACTTCCTCTAATTACTTGACTTTTTCTGACAGTCTCCAAGGTCAAGAGTTGGTACTTGGTACAGATGCTGTGTAAGTTTTCTTGTATTTCCTGACAGCCCTCAAGGTTAAGAGTTGGTACTATGTGCTGTTCGACTATACTGGACGTTACCCCTTGTTTTTAAAACACTTATTTTTGTTATTATAATTATGTAGGAAGTAATATCATATCATTTATGTATTAACGTCAAATAAAGGTCGTTTTTGAGAGAGATATCAATTCAATCAAAAGATTCCACCAATGATCGATTGACATAATCAATGACAAATTTAAAAATATATTCCATATAATATTTTATACGAGTCATGAAGATAAGACGTGTCGATATTTATCAATTTTCTTAACATCGTAGTTAATATTAAGAAGAAAAGTTATTTTATTCGACCAAAAACTGAAATTCATAAAAAATATTATTATTTAAATTCATTTTGCATATTAAATAATATTTAGTTACCGTTTTGCATTAAACATCAGCCATTTTTACTGTCCCCACTGCTGGAGCACAGGCCTTCCTTATGGATGGATAAGAAGGACCACGCGGGCCCAATGCGGATTGGTGGGTTTTAACGACTGCAAATGCAGCCGAGCCGAGACTAACGGCTTAACGTGCCTTTCGAAGTAAGGAGGACTTCGAGATAATAAATTTTGGTCACCCATCCCATGACCGACCCTTGCGAAAGTTGCTTAACCTTCGCGATCGCTGGGCCAGGCGCTAAACGCGTTTTTCAATTCTCCTAACTAGCTTCCGCCTGCGACTTTGTCAGCTTGGACATTCAGAAAATCCCTAGGAAGCCTTTGACCGAGAAAAAAGGTTACAAATGGCTCACTTGACACTTTTTCATAAAGTATTTATTTTTTGTTATACTTACAGTATAAATAAGTATAATTACTTAGGATAGTTACGTTTGTTAGTTAGGTAAGTTAAGTTTAAGGGTGATTGGCGCCCGTTGTGTTTTTTAAGTTTATAACTATGCTTTCCGTGGCAACCTATAAGTAAGGCAACACTTACCTCGTATTATTATTTTTTAAGTTACCTATTTGCATGTGAAGTGTATGACTTTGTTGGTTGTACTAATAAATAAAATAAAAAATAAAAATAAAAAAAATCCTGTTTTAATCCAGGCTATAAACAACCTTGAAATCCGTTAAACAAACATCCAAACATCTATTCATAACTCGCAAACTTTCAGTAGTAGTTTTAAACTTTCGCGTTGCATTTTATTAGATTAGGAAAACAGGTTTTAAACGCGTTTTTAAACTAAACATAGGTGTTAGACACCACGGGCTGACTGCCGGTCAGCCCGCGACCACGGCCGATGCAACTCGGTCGAAACGTCGGGATAAGGTAGGTGTCCAACACCTATGTTTAGTTTAAAAACGTGTTTAAAACCTGTGTTCCTAATCTAATTTTAGTAGTAGGATTTAAATTTATAGTAGGTATCTGGTATATCTATTTTAATAGGTATTAGATTTGATTATTTATAGCCTAGTAGGAAATTGCCCTCACAGCCAAAAGTAACAGTTCGATAAACAAAATGTTTTATTGGCAATTATTGGCATGGCATGGTGCCACCAAATGAAGAGCGGTGATGACAAAATTATAACAAACCGGTTTATCTATTTTCAGTTTCTTTATTATTAGATGATTTTATGAGAGCTATAATATAATTAAATAAAAAATTAATGTTGTTAAAATGTTTGTAACAGTCCTAATTATTATGTTCTCATGAAAAGAAACATTTTTAACTATTTTTTAATTTCAGAATGTTTATTTTCATAATGTGCATTATGTTTTATTACTATTTTTAAATATTTTAAATGATCCTTACCGTTTTTTTTTAAATCAGAGAAAAACTGGAATATATTTTTGCCCGGTTTTGGAAAATACACTATATCCCTAAAACTGCTGACTATTTATCTCGTTCAAACCAGTTTTCGTTGATGTATTTTTTTACTTTTCTCTGTATTATTTTTAAAGTGGGGGGACACACATTTTACAACTTGGGAAGTGTATATCTTTCAAACGGTTGACTTTGAGAAAAAAATGTTTTAGGAACATCAATGTCATTTTTATTTAAATATCTATCTATAGACATCCCGCACGTTTAGGTTTAATGGAAAAAAACAGTTTCGGTTCCATTATATGGGGAGCCCCCTTAATCTTTTTTTATTTTTGTGTAAAAATCGTAAAGCGGTTTACAGAATAGCAAGTTTCAACTGTGAAATCCTAACAGTTTCGGAATACAGTAGCTGTGACATAAACATTTACGGACGGACAGACAGACATGACAGTTTTTTTGCCATTAGGCTACGGAACCTTATAAACGATGTTAAAACAAGGCTGCTTTATAGGTAATACAGTTAATTTCAATGACATTAAGGAACTCTACGGAATCTCATAAAAGATCCAGAAGTAATTTCAGAATTATAAGAGTTTCAAACGCAATAACTTGCGCTGTTAATGGTACCATTAAATCCGGTATCGCAGGATGTTAGTATTAAAATCATTTCTGCTATACATATAAAATCTAACGTTCAAAGGCGTTGCTTGATTTAGATACTTGATCGAAGATTATCTAAAAATTATGCAATAAGAACGATCACTTATTTAGTGTGACATTTTTATTCAATAATAACCATTTTTTATGTTTTCAAAGATCTGGCTTTTCACAGAGAACAACCTCGTAATAGTTTCATTTAGCCGAGATAAGATAAGAAAACGTTTAAATCCCCAAATAAATAAGAAACAATTGCCAAACACAAATTTTCATTTATAGTTACATTTCCTCACGATATAAAAGTACAATATATGGCGTTTCGTGATCGAGGGATATCCTTTGGCAGAGTGAACCTTCTGAACCCTTAGATCATTTTAAGAAGGAGAGCCATCTTGGAGTTTTGTATGGGAGGGAGTTATAACACATCTTTTTTTGTATGGAAATTGAAATTTTTTTTTTTCAAAACCCATCGTGGGAAGAAAACCACTTAATGAATTCTTATGAAACGTACGCCAAATAACGCGTAATAAACTCTTATCTCACATCCTGGAAGCATTTTTAAAAATACATTTTTTTTTAATTTTTTAGATTCTGGTACTTTTACTCATAGAAAAATGGGATCAAAATATTTTAAAATTTCAAAATGTTAATATTTTCAAAATTGCTTCCAGGACGTTAGATAAGAGTATATTACAAGTTATTTGGCGTATTTTTCATAAGAATTCATTAAGTCGTTTTCCTCCTGCAAGAGCCCAAACTTAGAATGTTTGGAAAATGATTTTCTGATTTTTTTCTAACCAGTAGCTGCAATGTAATAATATTGTATATATTTGGAATCAGCTCATGAAGCCTTTTCATTGGATATCCCACATAATGGTATTTGGAAAAAAAAACAAAATCCATACAAAAATCCAAGATGGGCCCCCCTTCTTAAAATGTTTTAAGGGTTCAGAACAGAAGGTTCACCCTGTCAAAGGATATCCCTCGATCATCAAACGCCGTATTTTTATTGAGCAATCGCGACTATTAGTAGCGTATATAGAAGTTTAGCTCATAGCAGGTTAGAAAGGGACATAGTGACAGAATATAATAGTAATAAACGTGTAGGAAAAAAAGGCACAAAATCCTCAGTAAATCCTCTATGGAACTTTACAGTATTATAAAATATCATAAAATCAAAAATATTTTATTAATTATCAAAAAAAAACAGAACATAGATATTTTTACCTAAATTCTTATATCGTTGGATATATTCTTTAGGAAAAATGCTCCGCTACTTTCTTCAAAAGTAAGCGTAAAGTATGAAACCAATAATTATGTTAAATATAAAAAAAAACTCCTAGTAGACCCCTAACTTTGTAAAATGTTTTTTTTATGTGACTTGAACCGGATGCTCAGTTGATTTCAGAAGAATTACAAATTAAAAAAAAAACAACACTAAAAAATCTCGTTCGTAATATACAAACTATATTCATTTAAAAGGTTTTCCTTACATTATGGCATAGCGACAGCTTCAACAAAACGGAGATGTAAAATTTCGGTGATTGAATACAAATTGTAACCCGCAACTTTAAAGTGTACCACGAATAGTCGTCAATTGTAATTTCAAAAGAGGACGTGTCTGAAATTCTCTGATTATGTGAACTGTAATACATTTTGGGCATGCCCAAGTCGATTCCAGCATACAAAACCGTACACCATGATGCGATTATGTCGCATTGGGAAATTTGGACGTGATCAGCTTATAATCCGAGATCAAAGGAACAATCATAAAATAATGTAAAAGGAATATTCAATGAGAATCATGTAACGTAGGCACTGTTACAAAATAGGAATTGCGAGGCAGCAAAATATTTGAAAAGATACCAATTAGCTTTTGCATCCATTTCAGTTTCAAAAATACCTAATCAAATTTATTTAGAAAATTTTCTCTTTACTAAAAAATAAAGTGTTTTATTTTATTTTTATAGAAGTAAAACACAACCTTTAATGAACGTGAAAGCGCTCTCTATCAAAGAAACCGTATTTTTATAATTTATGATAATGATCACGATGACATAGTATATCTTGTAACTTTACAGATTTATGGCTGTCCAATTAGGAAATGTTTCTATGAAATAGGGAAAAACAGTTAGACAATACTAATGAAACTTTTAATATTGCGTTAAAGGGTATTGGAAAACTATAAATTATTATAGTTTGACCTACAAGTGTGAAGAGAATGACATCAGATTGCAGACCTTTATTGCATAGTCGACATTGAATCATAAGTGCAAGCAAGTATAAGTGACAAAGATGGAACTTCTGACATCCTAGGAACATTTTCTCTAATTAAGTACATTGTTGGTCTTCTGAATAACAATACTTTACAACTTTCAATAAAATATTTCAAGTAATTAGTACCTAAAAATATATACAATAATAGTTGTCTTCGTAAAATTTGTGATGTTGTCCAGTATTCACTTATGAAACATCCCTGCGAAACAACCCGTTTGAGCCATAGAACATTAAATTTTAAAACAGATGTGAAATAAAGATTTCAAGCCTAATCAAATTAGTACTAAACTGAAAGTAACCGAGTAATCAAAATAATTATAGAGAGTATGAGGTCTCCAATGCTCCATAATTATTATCTTCAATTCGTTTCGAACTTCTTTCGGTATCAATCAAAAGAATTTTGATTTTAGGAATTTGATTGGTGAAAGTAGAATTGCAAATGTGACATTCAAAAATAAATTATCATATGCATTTGTTATTCTAAAAACGACAGTACCACGAATGCTAACCATGTCCTCGCGTGTCCTGCTTGATAAAAACAATTCGTTTTACATTATTTCATTATTCATTCTAAACAGCAACTGAGAGTACAATTTAATGAAAAATTTAAGTGCTTTGGTCCCATTTAAAATTCCACTCCCACATAATTTAGATTTCTACAAAAAATTATTGAATTTTTTGTACAAATCTAAATTACACACATCAACTTTGTCTAGGGATACAGGTGTTATTTGCATACAAACGAGGTAACTTTGAAGCCTTGGTTTTCTGCCAGGGATGTACCGTGCTGTGATCTGATGATGGCCACCCAGGGAGTGAATGGAGGAGATTCAGATCGCTATACACACCTAACCTGATCTGACCAGCATTCTAAAAGATTAATGGACATGTTTAAAAAAACCGCGAAAATAGCATGAAAATGTATGGAAATCCTGAAACTGAGTACTCTGACCCATCAATCTTTTAGAATGCTGATTAGATCAGTTGGGTTTGTATAGCGATCTGAATCTCCTCCATTCACTCCCTGGATGGCCATCATCCGATCACAGCACGGTACATGCCTGGCAGAAAACCAAGGCTTCAAAGTTACCTCTTTTGTATGAAAATAACACCTGTATCCCTAGACAAAGTTGATGAGTATATGTGGGATTATCCGATTACCTTCTTTGATAGACATTAAATAGAAGTTACCGAAATAAATGACCTTCTAGTGTTCAGAAATTGTTTTATCTTCACGGTTCATATCAAAGGCGAGATGCAATGCCGTACTTTTGAGGACAGTTAGAAAAAATATTTATCAACCTTGATGATTTTATACGACTCTTATTTTTAGACTTAAGCGATAAACTAATCATTGAACAAATTAGACTTATTTAAAGCATATCTCTATATTCTTATTGCAGTTGGTTTAGAAATAGAATAAGCTTATTTGGCTTGTTTAATCATTTTGAAAACTCAATTTTTCATCGAACCTTTGATATTTCACTTCATTGTCAAGCATGTTTGTTTTTGTAGATGTAGGTAAATGTATTTTTTTCCCTTTGAAGTCATGTTATAGTGAAATATCAAATATGAAATAAATAAACCTAATTATTCCGTAATGCCCGTTTATATTTTTTTGGACACAAAGGGTCATATAAACGTGCTAATTGCAGATTTTTCCTTTATCAATTTTTTTACAGGTGTCACAAGTATGTTATAAATAAATGATGAACAGAGCAAAAGCTTTGTGAATTTGTGACCTTAAAGTCTATGTTATAACGTCGAGTTTCGAATTTATACTGAAATGTATGCATGCATGTAATTTATGATTAGCTATTTGTCTCGACAAATACAGTGTTTAATGGACTATTTAAGTATAGTTTTGAAGTGTTTATAGGTGAATTTGGGTGAAGGCAAAGCACGACTTGGCAAGCCATGAAATTGAGATACATATATTTAAAAGTAGATAATAGATATAATATGTTCAAATATGCCAGAAGTTCCATGCGTAAGTACCTATTTTTTGATAAAGAATTAAAGAAACTTATTATTGCGCGTGTCGTGTGCAATTTCTGAATACTTAATGCAATGAATAAAAAAATACATTTTGCATTCGTTCGTATTTACAGTCATTCCACAAGTTAGAACGGTAAACGAGATACCCATTTTAAATATAGTAAGTAAGATCTAATGTTAAATCTAAAATGTGTACTTTAATTATGATAGTTGTTATCAATCGTATACCCATTGATAAATATTGCTATGCTATACATAGTCCGAAAATTATTTCTGTTGTGACGTCAAGATAAGTAAATTAATATTGATCTTTGCCTATTGTCTGATACAGTAATAAAAATCTGCAACCTTTACATTATTAAACGAAACATTATCTAATACTTACGTAGGTACATATCTAAGTATCTTGAATTTTTATCAAAGCAAAAGCAACCTTCCTTCAAATCAAGATTATAAAAACAAAAAACCGACTTCAAAAACCTGCCTCTAAAAAAAGGAAGAAATAATATACAAATCATTAGATACGCATTATCATTGTTATAATAAAACACGTCTATTAAAGTCGGGTGGGGCTGGAGAACATCTTCCTTTTTTATTCTAAAAGCCCCACCCGACTTCAATTGACGTGTTTTATTATAACAATGATAATGCGTATCTAATGATTTGTATATTATTTCTTCCTTTTTTTAGAGGCAGGTTTTTGAAGTCGGTTTTTTGTTTTTTAAACAATTTTTTTATTTTTTTTATTTTTAGTGTAAGTACCTTCTGCATTAGGTAGTGTAGGTATATTATTTAGGTAGAAAAATCGGCTCAGCCAAACGTGAGATAATCGCGGAGAAACATACATACATACAACCTGAAACTTACCTCCTTTTTTTGAAGTCGGTTAAAAAGACTACACAACGGTATCCCTTCCCCAACAAAAAAAATCATCTAATTCGGTTCATAAATAACAAAGTTGTCAAGTTAGTTGATTTAATATCAAAGTATTTTCAGGATTACTTGTAAACTACTGAACCGATTTGAAAAAAAAATAAATGGGACCATCTCGCAAGAAAACTCAATCGAACAAAAAAAAAATCATCGAAATCGGTCCATAAATGTCGAAGATACGCGCGAACAACGATAAAAAAAAAAAAAAAAAAAAAAAAAAAAACATACAATTGAATTGAGAACCTCCTCCTTTTGATGAAGTCGGTTAAAAATGGGCTTTGAAAATTTGTACAGTTACGTATCTAAATGATATCAATATGCCAATGTTATGAAGGTATTAATAATAAATAAATGATTTCCAAACAGAAACTGGCACTTAGTTACCTACTTAAAATTAAATAATGTTTAAGTTATTTTAATTTCAACTAGGTAAGTATAAAGTTAGCAAAAGACATTATTTACACATCATTTTCATATTTTACATGTGTGTGTGTATTACGGCCAAATACTTAAACGAATCTTAAAGTTAAGGCCACCTTAAATCCAAAAAAAATTGTCAGATTTGACAGAAACTCTATGAAACTGACAGCTTCCTTAAAGTTAAGTAGACCTTAACTTAAGATTTTAGCTAAGAAGCCTTTGAGTATTCGGCCGTTAGTCAATTTTGGGAATTTGGGACTGTTCTTTAGTGCCTCGTTAGTTACCATATTAATTGCACTACCTTCTTACCACAACTAATTATTATCTTCGTGTTTTACCGTAATTGTTGTTCGGCTAGCCGATCACAACCTTAAAATAAATTTTTCTAAAACTAAACTCATGCAGTTTGGACCATATCAACGAGAAAAATTACAAGTAAATTACGCCTTTCAGAATATCAAATTAGATTGCGTAGATTCTTACCCACTGCTAGGGATTAGTATTGATTCCAATATAAACTGGAAAAATCACATCAAAAACATTTCTGCAAAACTATCTAGATTTACTTACGCGTTATACGAGTTAAAAAAGTCCACCGACAAAAAGACTGCTTTGAACGCATACTACGCATACGCACATGCGTGGCTCCAGTACGGCATAATCTTATGGGGAAATAGCGTAGATTCCATTAAACTATTCATACTCCAAAAGCGATGCCTCCGAATAGTTGTAAATATAGATGAAAGAACTAGCTGCCGGTCATACTTTAAAAGTGAAAGGGTACTAACTATCGCATGTTTGTATATATTAGAGTTAAGCATTTTCGTAAAAAAGAACTCCCAACTTTTCCCCCAGCAGGAACGACCCAAAAATTTAAGACCCCATCAAAGATTAGCTCCCCCTATTTCAAAATTAACTTTAGTACACTCAGGTCCTTTTGCAATGGCTGTTAAAATCCATAATAAAATACCCGATCAAATAAAAAAAGAAAACAACATAACTAAATTTAAAAAGTTATTTAAAGATTTTTTGTTAATTAATAGCTTCTATACTTTACAAGAGTACTATGATTATAAATAAACAATGCAGATATTTCAAACCGTCCAATATATTATCCTTATTTTGAGTACATACTTATTTATTTATTTTATTTTTATATGTAAGTAAGTAGAGAATAGTTAGTTTTAAGTTAAAATTTCATGAAAATTTGTTGAAAACTTAAATTAATTTATTTTTCGTTTTTTTAATGTGTACTTACCTGTACTTACCTGTACTTACCTGTAGGTTTGTTTTTGTTTTTTATTTTTATTTTAATTTTCTAAAATAATGTAAATGCTCGTTATTTCTTTTCTAAACCTAATTTTATTTAGAACTATTTTATGTTGCGATACCCTAGACAGGGTTCATGTTCTGGTACTGTTTTCTATTGTGTACACCTATGTTAACCACATGATTGCAATAAAAATATTTGATTTGATTTGATTTGATTTATACATTACCTTGCAATTTTCATTAAAATCAAGGTTAATTGAGTAATAGAAAATTCCATCGCATTCTTCTAAGAATCTACCGTTTCAGGTGTAATTATTTCATTGAATCAATTATAACGCAGTGGTACTTTTATAGTTTTTTAACATAAATAATTTATCGACTTAAATTAAAATATTAAGTGGCGGTAGATCTACTGCTAAACAACCAGTAAGTAAACTGCTGATTATTAACCATTACACTGTATTCTATTTATAGAATCGGCACAGAGATCACGTCTTTGTTTGCTGTAATGTAAATTGGCTATCAAACGCCCGATTAAGAGAACCGGCAAGAGTTATTTATCAAAACATTGAATCACATAACCTTAAAATACACTTCTATGAATGCATTAACACTTAACTTACCGGTATCATTTCTGATAGACTCCCACATTCTTCTAAAGTCCGTGTTTGCACTAAAAAGGTAATATAATTTCACATTGAGGTTATTATGTCTACATAGTGCGTAACGTCACGTCATTTTGACAGGTGCTGTCAACGCCACCTGCTCGCGTGTAGGCGGTGGTACGGGAGCGTTCCTGCGTTCCTGTCACTCGGTAATGTTGCCAAATGGCTTTTAGGGAGTAAAATGAAGGAGCAAGCGCGACTCGTCTTGGCTGAGAGCGGCCAATGAACGGCGCGGCCCGATGCGCCAAGGTCACACTTACAGCCACTACGCTAGGTGGCAGCACGAACGCGGCAAATGCGTCTATGATGCTTCGCGCCCGTATGGCAACTAAGCAAAGCAGAACAGCGTAGGTACTGGTAACTGCGATGCGCCGATAAGCGGTATAAGGTATAAATAAAAACGACGCTTCGTGAATATGAATGAATGTGATGGTGACTTTTAGTTGGTAAATATGTGGATTCATATCAATGAAAGTGAACTTTATAAATGAAATTAACCATTACTTTAATTTCATTTATAATGTTCCCATTATGTAGGACACGTTAGATATTTATATTTAAGTATTATCAGTAACTTTGCTTTAATTAAACATTTCCTATGCCCAATTAACAGAAACTAAGTACCTATATACAATTAATTTTATATGATATGATTTAATATAAATTATACAACCGTATTTTAAACACAATCATTATCATTATTTCAAAGCGACATCTAGTGGCGAGTAGCGGATCAAATATAGAGACATTTTATATCACAGTGTAATTTTTTATAAATTTTATGAAAATATAAATTAACTAGTCTAGTGCCTAAGAACTAAAAAAGTTCTCGCTGAATTAGAAAATTGAAAATAATTTCAATTTAAATTACCATTTACCTCTCAACAAATAAATCAGAACGGACCACATATTTTTTTAATAACAAAATCAATAAAAACAATGAAAAAAAACTCCAATAAGCCAAATTATGAATGATATATAATTATAATATTACTATGTTCTCAGCAATTGTTTAAATTTCGTGTGAAAAAAATATTTCGTCACTTTAAAATAAGACTGGGAAAGATGACAAGGAAAATATTTTTTATTTTTCATAGCAATAAAGAAAACAAATGCAATAAGGAATATGAATAAGTCACCGATTTTGATGAATTTGATTTGAGCTTGATCGCTGCGGACACTTATAAAAACATGATGGAACAGAAAAAAAATAAAAAAACGTGAACGACACGATGAAATCAGGGGAAAATAACGATTTTTTTTTTCATTTTCGGATATAATGCACTTTACAGCTTTGCTTACTTCAAGTAACTATATCACGAGAAAAAAAACGCAATAGAAAAGTTTTAATATTACAGTTGATTTTCTCCAGCATTATACTTTTGATTTTGATTAACAAAAATTGATGCATATTCCCTATTAGTGACATCTCTATAAAACACATACGGATTCGAAAGCTCTTTGATGTTATTATTTTTATTTGAATTTTTCAATTCCCGACGTTTCGGCTCCTTTGCAGCTGTCGTAGTCGTAGCAGAAGCCCGTGACTACGGCAGGTGGTCAAAGACAATTTAATTTCGCAGTTGTTAAAATTGAACCAAGACCAAAATAACAAAAAAATGTTTAACATTTTGCATTATTGAATAAAACGCAAATACATACATAAAATTATGTATATATAAAAATAAATAAAATAAATAAATAAATATAAATCGTTAAATTTTAATCATTTGGTTCCCGCAGTGGGGTGGTTCCACTCATGATTACAAGCAACTTTTACTATGGGGCCCACAGAACAAAGATTTTTTTTATGTTTTTTTATTTATTTATTTTATTATAATAAAGTGTTTTACAAAAATAACACCTGCCATAACCATCTGTGATGGGGCCAACTCTGATATCGCGAAAAAAAATCAGCTGTTCCATACATTAAGCTCGAGTAGGTATTACGCTTTTGTATGAAACAGATGCTTTTTTTTTCGCGATATCAGAGTTGGCCCCATAGTAAAAGCAGTAAAGTAATCATGAGTGGAACCACCCCACTGCGGGAACCAAATGATAAAAATTTCAGCGTGTATATTGCGCCCGCACACGTAATAACTAGTAAACTCGTCTCGAGCCATTTAAATTCTCATACCCATCCACGTTATTTATTATTAGATTACTTTTCATTGCGCCCACGCACCTTTTAGCTCATCATCACGGTAGCCCGGCTTGACCGTTACTTTTATCAGGAATAGTTTTATTCTTCATAATAAAACACAGAGCCCGTTTATAATAAAATCAGGGATTCTTCGAAAAGAAATAACACAATAGAGTACGAAGTTTACTTTATTAAGGTGCTTCGTGGAAATCTTGCATTGGTTTCAAAATGTTTTTTTCGCAATGCGAAAAAGTTAGAAGGTTCTTTGGCTCTGTAGCTTGAACTGTGTTTTTATTAAAAAAACATCATTTTCCGTGAAAAAATAAATAAGTTGAAAAACTTCTGAAAAATTTCAGAAACGGAATGCGTGGAACATTATAATAATTATCTTTTGTGTTGCTCAATGTTCAAAATGTTTACAGACATTTTCTGAAAATTCTTGAATTCTAAAGCTCTACTGCTCGAAATTCAATAATTAAAAATACTTTTAATTTTATTAGTTTTCCCTTACAAAAAGTAAACGAAATGCAAACTGTATTACGAAAGTTAAAATAGGTAAGTACATTAGGTACTTACTTATTTTTTATGTGTACGTTCCTTAGTGACTGCATGAATTATTTTTTACATTTTCTGGAAACAACACTATGATGAAACGTTAACATTTGTTAAAGCGAAGGACCTTGATTTCATCAATCGTCGACTATACAATGGGAATCCATCAGTGTAGCGTGATGAAAAACAAGGTAAACTCAGAATTTCCTTGAAAAATGCCGAAGCTATTCTCGGTACCTAACCTACCCATTGTTTTTATTTTACTTACCGCTCTTCTCCACCTCATTATTATCACGAAAATTTTATTAGCATTGTAACAGCAATAATGTACGAGTAACAGCTACTCAATTTATTTATTGAAGATGTTATTTGTATCTTCACTTCATATTAGCCCACTTAACCCCCTGCATGACTGACCTAGGCCTCTCACGGGCAGTCCCGACTTCCGGGAGTCCCTGGGGAGGGATGTTACCATAATTTCTACGGTGTGCTGGACAAGTTTTTAGGAGACGCTGCTGCCCGGCTCTAGAGATCTACGAGCATTTTTTATCCCAATCTAGCCCTAGGGCCATGACGGGATCTACGATTGCCGCCCGCCCAGAAGGTGCATATTCATTCACCGTAGCTTTGCGAGTATTTTTTTTTTATCCCAATCTAGCCCGAGAGCCATGACGGGATCTACGATTGCCGCCCGCCCAGAAGGTGCATATTCATTCACCGTAGCTTTGCGAGTATTTTTTTTTTATCCCAATCTAGCCCGAGGGCCATGACGGGATCTACGATTGCCGCCTTCCCAGAAGGTGCATATTCATTCACCCTAGCTTTGAAAGTAATATGGTCGGCCTTTCTCGGAAATACATATGCAACAAAACCTCCTTCAAAAACCTTAAAAATAACCTAATTAAAACAGCTTCAAAAAGCAAGAAATAACATATTCAAATCTGGATAATAAATAACTCGAAAGTTTGTATGCCTTTGAAGTCGGTTTTACAGGACAGGACGAAGGATATTTTCTTATCTAAACTTTAATCATGGGTTTCACCCGACTTCATAAGACGTTGTTTAATAATCAGATATGCATACAAACTTTCGAGTTAATTATTATTTATTTATTTATTGGTTCTGTACACACAATTACAAACAAAAAAGAAATGGACAGAAGAATTGTAAGGGCACAACTTATTTCACTGTATTTATTATGTAGATTTGATATATTTTTTGATATAATAATAATTGTAATTTGTTTTTAATAAGACGTCCTCTCCTACTTCAATTGCTATACACTACTGGGTCCATAATGTTCTCTTTCTATAAAACTACCACTTATGTATTCACTTTATGGTATGCAATAAAATATTTTGAATTGAATATTTTATTTCTTGCTTTTTAGAGCCGTTTATTTTTGAAGCTGTTTTTGTTAGGTTTTTTTAAGTTTATAGAAGGAGGTTCCTCCTTTAGGAGGTTTTCAAAAAAACGTTATTTTTTGTGGAAGATATTTAGTGACGATATTATCTAAGTTACAATACTTAGCCTTATGTCAACGGCTCATCACTTTTCACAAAATACTGCTTTTCCCGACGCAGGGGCGTTGATTGTTGAGTTCTCGTATCGCACTGGTGAAATACACTTGTACTTTTTTTTTTTTTATTTATTTGTTCATAATATTACAATTATAAAAGTTAAAAACTAGACGCGCTCTAAACCTATTAAAGGTTTATACTTGCGCGAATGAGTCGCATTACAGCATTATAATGTCACTCACTCGATCCCAATATATAGTATTTTTTTAATAAGTGTTTACACGTTTTGTAGTTCTTTAAGATGCTATTTTGCAATGTGTGCGGAAGCCTGTTTAATATATTGGGTAGCGTACTATTATGTATTCTGTGGAAATACTTTAGTATTGAATAGTTTCGACGATCATCTATGGTCTTCATCATTAGTTCCATGGTCTTTTTCACCAAAATGATACTTTCCGAAAGCAAATTCACAAGTTACTTATGAAAATACCAAAACCTCTATAGGTGTACCTATAATATTTGAAGAGTTCCCTTGATTTCTCCAGGATCCCAGCATCAGATCCTGACCTTATGACAATGCTACCAACTTGGAATTATATGCTTTCAAACAAAAAAAGAATTTTTCTTATCGATCCAGCTTGAAGTCGCTTAAAAATGGAGTTCATATATTTGCAAATTTTAAAAGTTAGGAGGAGGATTATAATATAGTTTTCTCACGTGTATGACGCATGGATCACGCGTTGTTGACGTACAGCCATAAAGTTGAACATTCCATCGTAGTAGGCATGATATAAGCTCGGTAGCGCAGTGTTTTCGCACCGGGCCCTGCGATTGCAGAGGTCAAGCTACTTTCGCAAGGGTAGGTCATGGGATGGGTGACCAAAAATTATTATTATTTCAAGTTCCTCCGTGCTTCGAAGGTCACGTTAAGCGTGTTGGTTCCCGCTGCATTTGCAGTCGCTAACACCTACCAATCCGCATTGGGCCTGCGTGGTGGGCTATGGCCCATTCTCCTTATCCTTCTTGAAAAGTCGTCTTTCGATAAAATTGTTTAATTAATATTTAAGGTACTTTCCCTTCGTGTGGGTATATTTTGGGACATCCTGTATAATATAAGGCTCACATTTCAATGCTTTACTATGAGTCGACTGGGCAAGTCACTGTTATGTGCATGCAACACAATCCTCTATAATTAAAAAAAAATCTAAATAAATGAGAATCCGACCTTTTCCAAACCCGGCCAACAAGTTTATGTAAAAAACTTTTCTTTTTGACTGTCTTCTGGCGAAATAAGAATCCGACCTATTGCGAAAAATTGCTTAAAAAAAAGTAGTGTGATGTAGACCTATTAAAAACTTCAGTTATTAATTACCAACATTTTGTTACTATTGTGTCCTATTCGCCGTTATTCGAAGCCTTGGTAAACAGATTGAGAATAGCGGAGCCTTCCGGTTACCGTTCAGCATCATTATTATAGGTCTATCTTACTAAATTACGTCACATCCGCATCCGTGTAACGTCATATCTCACCCCACCATGTTCACCAGGCCGCCGCCATTGCGAGTTTCCGCGCTCATTGGCGTCCTTTTTTCGCAACCGTTCACATCTAGTCAAACGCTGTTAGCGTTCGAAATTTAAAAAATTTCCTAAGTAGGTCAAATGCGGTTAGCATTCGAATTTTAAAGTTTTCTAAAGTAGGTCCAACGCTGTTAGCGTTCGTGAAATTCTTAATTCGTAATTTAGATTTTATATTGCATATTTTTGTTGAAAAGTAACATCTTACGATTTATTTTCGTTTATTAAAAATGCGTGTGCGTAGAAATTTTAAAACCATACGTAAAATCAGTGCTAGTTGGGTCCGACTCTGTGTCGTCTCCGTTTTCGTCGTCATATTCGATCGCGGAGTAGCAGAGAACGAAGGCGAGGGCATGGATTTACGTCGTATTTATGGATTTAAATACGACGCAGGATTTGAATTGAATTGAGGTAATCTAACGCCTCGCCATAAGGTCAGTAATTTTTTTTCCATATTTTATAATGGTATGATTCTACCCACGATATGTTGAAAAATATTTTCTGTTAATTCTAACATTCGTTAAATTGCCATGAGTTTTATTCGCTTTTGGCCTATGCGATCTGCTAAAAGATTATAATTTTGACAAATTTAATGCTTTTGAAAATTTTTACGTTACGGAAAACATGTTTCGTAAGATTCCTATTCATTGTTGGTAAAGCTATATTGTGTTGAATGTGAGCTGAGCACACAAATCCTCAATTGTGTTCCTCAAAATATGAGAAAGTGTATGCAGCTTGAATCCTGGCGCCATCCTGGCGCTATCCGGCATTGCGTTCGACTCATAGTTTTATTTGACCAGTGATGAGATTAACCATTGCGCCCTATTTTATTTCGAGATGTTGTTTAGCCGTAGTCGTTTGAACGAGTATTAAATTTTTTTTTTCTTTTTTTGAGAAAAGCTACTGCTTTGTGAATCTGAATAGTGATACGTAACGAGGCGCTTTGAACAAAAATAAGTATTCAGGGTTTTGCAAAAGAATGTTGCCTTTATATTGGTTTTTAATAAAAACATTTATACGTATATATTTATACTACATTTAAACGATATCAATGCGCACAATTACTCGGGTTCAATTCCCAGTAAAATGAGCGTAGATACTAATCTTGTCTGATGTTGTGTATAAATAAAAATGAATGCTTTATATTTGCTTTCTATTGTAAACTATAAATGAAATACACACGTGATTTAAGTATTTTTCTTTAATTCTGAGCCTAAGCAACACTAATACTGGTAATCAATTGAGCAATGGTAATATGAATAGATTTATAATAAATTACAATTGGATATTTTCGGCTTAAATTACAAATCGACTAATTGATTTAGGAGCACTATTACGGGACGAAGAATGGCGGCAAAATGAGGCAGAGTGACGTGCGCGCCGGTTTATATAGCCGCCGTCTTGTTGCAACTGTCACACGTTTGTTGCCACGCGTCGCCGCAAGGTGGCGTCACCTTTGCTTCCAGTTCCCGGCACGCAGTTTCCGCCTAATTTTCTACGTTTGCCAACACGGCCATTCTGCAAGGTGCCTGCCCCAGGCACCATGATGGTGTAAGTGATCTGTAAAAATTAAACATTTTCAACTTTAGTGAGGAAGACTAAATATCAAGCAAAGTTAGCTTGCTTCTAGCGGAATCCCAGAGCACCATTTTCACGGTTAAACTAGTCAACTACTTGCACTTAAAGGGACTATGCCACACTTAAGAGGCCAAGTTCGTTAATAGCTTTTACAAACAGCAACTCGCGCTTAAAGAGCTTTCGACTCACTTAAGTGTACCGAAATATTGCTATTTGCCACCGTTCGTTAGATACTCTAGAATTCCGGAACGAATACTGCAACAATAAAATAAAAATAAACATGAAAACACATTATTATGTAACTCCTATCATATTATATGTTTCATTGATATATCAAAATTATATGTACATGCAATAAAGACATTATTTTGTAACTGTGTATTAATTTCTTGTTAAACTGTACCTTGCCAACACGAACATATGATGAAGATTGGTGAATGTTATCTTTACCTGGAAGTTAGTTTAGGTCCCATTCGTCAATCTTAATCCATGGTTTCATATTTTCAGCGCATATTACGCCAGTGTACTTCTTTGAGCTCCTTTCACTCCATTGCACATCCGTCACCTCATACCTGTCATTCTCTAGCACCTTCCTTACTCTAAATGGGCCTTTGAAAACCGGAAGTAATTTCTTGCTCCTCCCATCATTACTTTGACTTTGAATTTTGGCTAGAACTAGGTCACCTTCTGTATATATTCGCGCTCCAGTTCGCCTTTTATCGAAATCTTTCTTTTGAGACACCGCATTGGACTTAATATTTACATCAACTCTCTCGCGCAATTTGGTCATGTCTAAAATGGGTTCGTCAAGCTCTGGTGATAAACTATCACTATCAGTACGTAGTCTATAGCCGAAGAATACTTCACTCGGAACCGCCTTAGTGGATTTGTGTATCGTACTATTTAACCCCTGTTGTAAAACTTTTATATATTGATCCCAATTATCATCGGAAGTATTTGCCCCTATGGCCTTGAGCGCGTCTAGTATGGTACGGTTAAATCTTTCTACTTGCCCATTCGACCGAGGCATTCCTGTCGCTACTGTGTGGAGCCTTATATTTTTATTCGCACAATATTGGGAAAACTCATTAGAGGTAAATGCTGTGCCAGCATCAGTGATGAATCTTTTAGGATTTCCGAAAGTTTTCGAAATATTTTCCAATTCCTTAATTGTACAGGAGGTCTTAGTCGAACGAATAGGCAAAATGAAAACAAATTTAGTGAACGCATCAACAACAACTAATAAGTATTTAGATTTATTTTTAGTTTCGACAAATGGGCCTAAATGGTCAAGGTGAAGTGTGTGAAACGGCTGAGCATATTTAGGTAGAGGGTATAATTGGCCCTCCTTGGCGCCGCCTTTTTGTTTATAATATATACAGTTCAAACAGTTTCCAATGTATTTTTTTATTACACGGCGCATACGAGGAAACCAGTACTGACTCCCTATCCTCTCAACCGTTTTGTCGAAAGAAAAATGTCCAATGTCGTCGTGGTTGCATTTTATTATTTGCCATATGCATTTTTTTGGTACCAACCAGCGACGACCTTGTGACGTCCTTCTGTAAACTTTACCTCCTAATAATTCATATTTGTTAAAGATATCTTTGTTATCGTCGGCTTCTCCTGATTCAAGAACTACCTTAATTTTTTGGATAGTAGAATCTTGCATTTGCACGGATAATAACCAATCCGCTTCGGTTATTGACATGATAAGTTCAACCTCAGATTTTTCACCAGACTCTACGGGGTTCCTACTTAGTGCATCGACATGAGACATTCGTGTACCATCGCGATGGATAATTTCAAATAGAAACTCTTGGGTGGACAACACCCACCGGGCGATGCGGGGAATAATTTCTTTTTTCGTTAGTGCATACCGTACAGCACTGCAATCGGTAACGATTTTAAAGCGAGAGCCTAATAGGTATAAACGGAATTTCTGAAGTGAACAAACAATTGCTAACAATTCTAGTTCGAATGAATGGTACTTCTTTTCATCCGGAGTGGTTTGTCTGCTGTAGTAGTGTACTGGTTTTTCCCCTTCATTAGTTACTTGCATAAGTATACCAGCAATGCCTTCTCGACTGGCATCAGTATAAAGAATGCTTTCCTTATTGACATTAAAAATAGCCAATACACTATCTGATGTTAGTATATTTTTAAGAGATTGAAAACATTCTTCATGATCATTTTCCCAAGCCCAGACAGCATCCTTCTTCAACAGTCTCGTCAAAACAGCAGAAATCATAGCGCAATTTTTTATGAATTTCCGGAAATAACTTATTAAACCGAGAAACTGTCGAAGTTGGTGTACTGTTTTGGGCTTAGGAAAGTTTTTGACAGATTCTAATTTTGATTCACTTGGCATAATTGCTCCGGATTTTACACGATAACCTAAAAATTCTATTTCGTTTTTAAAGAAGTGGCACTTTTTTAAATTTAATGTTAATCCGTGAATTTTGAAAATTTGTAAGACTTCCTTTAGTAATTTTATATTCTCTTCTACAGTTTCTGTCACAAGGTATACGTCATCTAGGTAAACTATAACGTTCTTAAATCTTAAATTTCCCAAAACTTTGTTCATCATGTATTGGAAACATGATGGTGCATTAGCCAAACCAAAAGGAAGCCTTAAAAATTCATAGTGACCATCTTCTGTAATGAAAGCTGTTTTATCTATGGAACCCTCGCTCATCATTATTTGGTAGTACCCACTCTTTAAATCCAAGCTCGTGAAACACCTTTGACCAGACAGCCTGTCGATAAGATCTTCAATTCGCGGCATGGGGTACTTATCCTTTACCGTTACTTTGTTTAACAACCGATAGTCTATACAGAGCCTCTTTTCGCCATTCTTTTTGGTTACTAGGAGGGCAGGACTCGCATAAGGCGATTTACTTTCGCGTATTATATTATTTTCTAAAAGCTCACTCACTATTTCACGGATAAGTTTTCGATCAGGAATTGAAGCTCTAAAAGGCCTGCGCTGAATGGGTTGCGGGTCAGTGACATTAATTTGCATTTCATGATTGTTCACTTTTCCCAATTCTTTGATAGTAAATGCTACACAATCCCGGAATTCATTGAAAAGTTCCTTTAGTTCATTATGATGCGAATCTGTATCCAAATCAAGTTCGTTAATAGTGTTACAAAATTCTGTATATTTTTTTGCGTAATCAAATCTAAATTCATGGCCAACCCGTGAATACACCAAATCGGACCGCTCTGTCACATTTCTCCCTATCAACATGTCACAGCCAACGAGATCATCGAGGACATAGAGATCAATTTGAGATAAAGATATGGAATCAATTTTCAGATTAACTACTATTTTATAATTGACATATTTTTCACTATGTTTTGAAAAACCTTGTAACAAAACAGGAGGAGATAAAGCAATAACTTCAAATGAGCCGTTCTTTACAATCGTTTCAGAAACCAAGGAACAGCTACTACCTGTGTCAATAAATGCTTCACACTCGAAATCATTAATTTTTACACTTTTTACAAATTTGTTACGAGAGTCAGAGGTAGAAATTAATTTAGTTTCTTGCGTTTCGGGCTTAGGTGCCTTTTTATGATAACACATAGACTCTAAATGTCCCCGTTTACCGCAAAAGTCACATTTATTTTTATCACATTGATTCCGTTTATGATTACCCCCACAAGTATAGCATTTTATCTGTTTACGTTGCTGCAAAGCTTGACTAGCAGTTTGAGAATTAGACAGAGCGGTTTGGTCCGGTGCACTACCGACAGTTTTTAAAGGCGTGATCGTTTGTGTGGTAGTAAATTTTAGTTGGTTATCGTTTGCTGCAGTCAACGGTTTTACAGGCTTAGATTTAAAAGTACGTCCGTGTAGGAAACTAGCTAGACTATCACAAGTAACAAAATTACTGGCTTCGATTGACGCTCCTATACCGGTGTCACCTATATTTCCGACAATTATGGAAATAATATCTTGTTCAGAAAAGTTCAAAGATAACCGATCGATTTTACATTTTTGGTCAAAATAAAATTCATAAAGCGATTGATTTTCGGTAGGTTTCTTAGTAAGAATGTCTTTTAAAAGCTCAAACATATTTCTACGAACTCTAAAACAAGTTGATAATTTTGTTTTCCAATCTATCCATTTCCAAGATGGCCACTGGTTTTCCGTGCGCAACAAAGAATCGTACCATGTTTTTGCGGAGCCTTTCAATTTGTTCAAAGCTTGATAACGAATCACTTCATCCGACCATGCAAAAGTTTGAGAGTATGAGTCAATAATATTAAGCCAAGCGTTTATGTCGTCTTTCAAAGGATCGAATTCAGGAATAATGTTACACAATATTAAACTGTTATTTGTACTTACAGTTGTATCGACCTTTCGTGGTACCTTTTTCCTTTGTCTCGGTGGAGGTGATGGTGTACGGGAGCTGCTTGATTGACTCGATGTTGAGCTCGAACGTTTTCTCTTACGTTTTGAACGTTTTTCTTTACCCATTTTGATGAGCGCTTTGGTCGCACGTCGCACTTCTGATGTAAACTATAAATGAAATACACACGTGATTTAAGTATTTTTCTTTAATTCTGAGCCTAAGCAACACTAATACTGGTAATCAATTGAGCAATGGTAATATGAATAGATTTATAATAAATTACAATTGGATATTTTCGGCTTAAATTACAAATCGACTAATTGATTTAGGAGCACTATTACGGGACGAAGAATGGCGGCAAAATGAGGCAGAGTGACGTGCGCGCCGGTTTATATAGCCGCCGTCTTGTTGCAACTGTCACACGTTTGTTGCCACGCGTCGCCGCAAGGTGGCGTCACCTTTGCTTCCAGTTCCCGGCACGCAGTTTCCGCCTAATTTTCTACGTTTGCCAACACTATGCTTTCCAAAACCATTTATTTGATTGTGATGAAACTTGGAGGAATAAATGTGTGGTATATTAAGCTTGTCGGGTACAGCTAGTTATTAATAAAATAAATTGTGGTAATAATTTTAAAATAAAAATCTATTTTAAATTGCAATTAGATACTTTCTATTATCATTATACCCCTCGGTTCCAGCTTGTTCCGCAACTGGACCGGGGAAGGTCTATCGGCTGCTCCTGGCACCGTTGACACAAGTTTATGAAAAGTTGTATCTACATAATTTTCTATAATTAAAACATACTGTCTACTTCCTCTATGGTAGTAATCCCTACATGTTGAGAGCTGTGTGAGTTGTAACAAATTTTTTTTAATATTGATTCATCCGGTCGCTTCTGAGCACCGTTGATTGAGACTTTGATATGAACTCTGGCGGTCACTCCTGATGGATACCGTTGATTAAGTATCTTACTATTTAACATAAATTCGGTCGCCCTCTGATGGACACCGTCATTATACATATAGTTATGTAATATCAATAAATATATTTACATTCGATAAACATTTCTTATGGTTTAACATAAATTCGGCCGGTCGCTCCGGAGCACCGTCGGTTGATGTTTTGACATAAATTATTTCGGTTGCTTTTGATGAGCACCGTCCAGGCACCGTCGATATGTACATAGTTTAACTCATTTTATCTTATTATTTTATTTAATTATTCTGTATAAACACTGTCCTTAATCCCTGAGGGAGAGGAACTTAAAAAGGGGATCATCCAAGATATTCCCGTACTTCTAGTGGGCACCACCAATGAATGAATGATAGAAATAAATCTTTATTTACATAAGCTCCATGTTTTTAACAACCACTAGTTGCTACAGAACAACCAGAAGGATTTTGAAAGTTTCTTTGGGGAGTTATTTATTAATATTAATTTTTATAACTGTGGGCCAGTGGCAACAAGTTATTTTGATTGAAATATTTCGATTAATATATTTTCCTGTTATTTAAAATGTGTCTTTATTAAAAATATCGAACCGGGTGCAAAGTCCGGGTGTCGCAAAGAAGGTTCACCAACAGTTGCGTTCTGGTGCTTCACTGGCCGCTGCTGTGGCACACTCGATGCGCTCGCTCAGCTCGCGCTTTATTTTGCCGTTTTGTGATCAAAAGGTCACAGTTTTAATCTAACCTATTTATTGTGTCCCTTTTGGTTACTCTGTAACCAAAATAACTGTAGCGGATATTATGTTTTGTTTGAACATTTTATATTCATTTGTATTCTTTGAAGACTGATATTGTCTCATGAGACCGATGACAGATCAGATATCCTAGCTCGTTTTAGTTAAGTGGTTACTGCAAGGGTTGTGCCTGTTTTACATTTTAAATTTTATAAAAATTTAAGTCTGATGATGTTGGCTTTATTACAAAGTGCATTGATAGCCGATTTGCCGGGGGCGTGTAATGTTTGTGTACATAGATACATAAAGTGCTAGTTTTTATTTTACTTTGACTACGTTGTTATTTATTATTTATTTAGATATGAATTTAAAAAATCACTTTTACATGTATATGTTTTGTGATGTAAACCCTATTAAATTCGTGGGGGAATCTCGATTTTACTCAGACCTCGATTGAATCATTCTATATTTTGATTATAATCATAGCACGGTGTAGGTTGACATTTTGTTATACACCTACTTAAGTACTTGTTGAATATTTCAGTAGAATATGAAAACACTTCTATTTAGCTACCATAACATGTACCATATACTGGAAATAACTTTAAAATAATACAATTAAGCACTTTGACTTAGTCAGTTGTTGTAAACACTGTCGCTCTGATGTTATATTGGTTGGTGTCTGCTAATAAGTTACTTAAATATACTTTCCTAATCAAAGCGTAACCAACCACCCCTTTACCATGGGGAAGCACTGGCACCGGCTCTTGTTTATTTATGCGGGTGATGATACATGATTTGTTAGATAACAGAGGTAATCTTCTTGGTGGATGATTCCAAAGTATTTATGTGATTTTAATTGTATAATTAAATGCTATTATATTAATTCTAATTATTATTACTATTATTTTTGATATACAACATTTTTGCTATATTGTTAGAAATTCAATTCAAGTTCAAAACAAATATAAAGTTGATGCTGCGTGCAGCTTTTCCGATGGCCATAGAAACCATGACATTTAGAAACTTAAATATTTATTTTATAGATTGATAAAAAGAAAATATTTCATTTACTTACCTTTACCTATAAAAAACGAAACTTTGTTTACAGAAAGTAGACATGTTGGAATAATTAAAGTCATATTTCTTTACTAAATAATTATTTCTTTCCTTGGTATACAGTACTGTCATATTTGTTCTTTTAATTTCATCTATTATATCTATTCTAGTCGTTACCTAGTATTTTGATTCCCAATGTTAATTTTGCGATGATAATTAAAAACGTTACAGTTAAGTGTAGTGGGTACTTACCTAAGTAAGTATCCATACTTACCTATTATTATTATGTTTTGTTTTTGTTTTGGGCTAACACAGCTGCTGGGTGTTGCTGTTGACCAATCGAATAGGTACTAAATGTTTTATTAAGTGTAAAAATTCAAATGACCTTGTAAATGTTAATTAACATTCGATAGCAATTTATATAACACTAACGTCTGACATTAGTGCTTGTTCTACCCACACATAAAGTTTATGTTAGACGCGACACAACAAGATGTCGCAGACAGTGGCGCACACAGACACTCTAGCTAGCTAGTCGGCCTAAGCGTGTAACACCAAAGGTAGTTCGCCTACCTTTGGCTTAAATCAGTCGTATAACGTTTATTTTTGGGTAGGTATTTATTGAGTTTCAGTTCGCAGTTTACGATTAAATTAATTTAATCAAGTATTTAATATAAAAGTAATAACTTTGTGACCGCGTTCACAAAGATTTATTTTATTATTTATTTATTTATTTATTTATTAATTTATAATCAGGCAACAATGGCCCATAGATACATACCTTAAAACTAAAACATAATATATGTATAAACAATATTGTTAGTAAATATAACTTAATATTACGTTAGTATAAAGTCAATTTGGCACTTTCTGTGTCATTTCGGTGGCACAAGGCAACGCCCCTCGGAAGCGCCTGTATACCACGCCCTGCGGCCAGAAGTCCTCCTTCATGAAAGTGTCCAGCCTGGCGGTCGGGATGCGCACCACAAACGACTTAAAATTCGTGTTATGGCGCGACTCCAGTGGCTGAACTCTCAAGCAAAAGTTAGCCTTCTTCTTTATGTACTGTATCACATCCTGCACGGTGGTGGTGTGGTGCAGGCGGGACAGGTACACGGCCGTAGTCGGTATGGCAGCTCGCAGCAGGAAGTTGGGCCCTGTCGGTGCCGATTATGATATCCAAATCCAGTTAGGGGGTTTTATAAATATTTTTTTTGCAGAGCAAAAGCTCAAAGATTTGGTAAGGTTTGTATCTTGAAGTGAATTAATTGTGCAGCAACTGACATCACATTTGTAATAAAAAAAAAAAAAAAAAAAAAAACGTTGTTTTGTCCCAGATTATTTTGAAGTAGGCGATTGACGCGATTTAATCAGAGATGCATTGTCAACCAGCAGTCATATCAAACGATAACACGACTAAAATATTATGAGTTAGATAATTTATGGTAAATAATTACCTAAGTAAAAAAAAAAAAAAAAAATGTGAATTTATTTTAAGCTGATCTGATTTGTCAATGGACTTTATTTCAGTTTTAATTATTGTTTTTTTTTGTATTATTATTATTATTATTTTTTCTTCCCTTTACTATTTAAAGAAAGCTTTCTTTTGATCTAAATTAAAATCAATCTTAAACTATTTATGATAATTAAGAGTGTCACATTGGCGTCCTGTCCCTGTTCACCAGGCGATAACAAACAATGTCTCAATCTGTTTACCAAGGCTTCGAATAACGGCGAATAGGACACAATAGGAGCGTTTTACCTACCATTAAAACGCATATTGTGTCTGAAGCCTTATTCGAAGCCTACCTTCAAGGGCTGCCTGGTATGCATTTAATGCGCAATAGTTGTAAAGGTATTTTTCAGATTTTGAGACTGCAATGAGCGCGGAAACTCGCAATGGCGGCGGCCTGGTGAACATGGTGGGGTGAGATATGACGTTACACGGATGCGGATGTGACGTAATTTAGTAAGATAGACCTATAATAATGATGCTGAACGGTAACCGGAAGGCTCCGCTATTCTCAATCTGTTTACCAAGGCTTTGAATAAGGCTTCAGACACAATATGCGTTTTAATGGTAGGTAAAACGCTCCTATTATTGCTTCGTGTTTGTGCTAAATATATGATAATTAATAATTTTGACACGAAGGTTAGACTGCGTGAGGCACGTGATCGGGCAAAACTAAGAGTTCCAGTTTTTAGATTTTGTATAATTTTGCATGTGATTAAAAATAATCTTAAACATACTTAGGCACTATTCAATATCTAACCATGTTTAACTCTGTATTTTCTTTTTACTAAATTCTTTTAAGTAGGCACTTAGACAAAGAAACTGATTCTGGGAAATAAAAGAGATGTATAATTTTCAAAGTTTTATTTAAAAATAAATTTATCGTACATCTTGCACCGATAACAACAAAATTTTGGTTTGAACAACTCGAAACCCCAACTTTCGCTCAAAGCATAATCGACCTATTGTTATTGCATATAGTATACAAAAAAATATTACTCTATATAAGTTGCGATATAGTTTGACCTAGGATTGGATTTTATGTATTTTTTTCGCTCTGTCATAAAATCATGAGATTCGTCCTATAATAGCCGAGGCCGGAGGCCATACAAAATGCTGTGGCCCATACAGACCGTACAGCCTCTAGCTTAAAGCACCTCACATACTCACACAAAAATTACACAATAAAAACTTTAAAGTAAAATATACAAGGTTCTACTTAAACAAAAACAGCTTGATACTTGCGCCTTACAAATAAAAATTTCGTCAAACTTTGCACGTCTACTGTTTAAATTACGAAACATTAAAGGTAGAAGGCACGGCATAAGAATATTTCTCCTAGTTATACTAAACACTAACCCCCTTACTAATAAAGATTGTATAGCAGATGTATAGTCACACAATGGTTACTCTCTGTCAAACTATTGACATTGAAAAGAAAGTGACAAAACACTGTGTAACTATACATCTGCTATACAATCTGTATTAGTAAGGGGGTAAATGTATTTTTTACCAAAGTCACTCCAGTGCAAATTACACTAAAGTGACCGGCACACTCACTTAAGTGAATAATCTACGTTTTGAATTTGGGCTACAAAACGGTACAAAGATATAACAAATTCTTACATCTTAAATGGCTGCCAACGGAGATTTTTATTATTGTAGAATGCTATGACCATAGACAAAACAATCCGCAATTTTCTGTGTCATGACAATCCTTAATTTTATCGTCTGTAGTAGGTAGGTCTTACATAATAAATTATTTACTCCATAGCTTTAAGCTTTTAAGCCTATTACACTTGTGCAGTGGCTGGCTAACCTTTAGCAAACAGCTTTGCGATTTTTGTCCGTGAGTCAATTGTATCGTATCTTAAGCTATAAATTGGCCAATAGCATGCGTGATTAATAAAATTTATATTTCCATTTGTAATTAAGTTATTGATTTATTTTATTTAGCAGACAAGAGAGCGATAGCCGAAATTCGAAATGGTTGAATAATATTTTACTATAACGAATTTCGCATGACAGTTTCAAATGCATTGATAAATTTTATCACTTTAATTGACTGAAAAAAAGACATTGCGTCTGTCTTATTGCAATTTTGAAATTCATAATAATTGTTAACGGCCTATGTACAATGTACAATATCTAATTAGCTTATTTATACAGAATATTATTTAAATTCAGTAAGCATCTGTCCTTAATTGTCAGTGTTCCAATTAAAATATAAAATATTTTTAAAATAAAATGTTTCCTTTAAAACAATTAATGGAATCTTTTACCATGTTCAACGCAAATCAACCTTTTGATGGAGATTGTTTTCAAATAAAAGTAAAACAAAATTCAAGGACTTTTCTGACAGAGTAGTCCTATGAATTTTAGAAAGAGAAAGGTTTTAATTGTACCTTATATAATTACCCTTTTATCAGTCATTTCAGGATCATTTCTGATTTCGAGTATTTTGTAATATTGAAGCGAAACTCAGTTCGAAAATTTTCAGAGGAACTTTTCTAAAAAAATTTAAGAATTACCTACTTCACTTTAATTATTAATAAAATCATACATCAATTAAGTTATTTAAAATAACGATGAATTATCAAAGAAGGCAGTGTCGCAAAATAAACCAAGTATCAAGACATTACACGCGTGCTAAAATTTAGAATCTACAATTATTATTTGTCTAAAATCATCTCAATATTGACATTCACATAATCACTGTAATCGATCTATGTTACCGTACGTTCACACAGGGTCCGTATTTACAGGATCGTTTTTAACGGATCTGTCGCTACTGGATGTAATGTTCGCACCGCATTTACAGAACCGTTTGTTCGTATCCGTCGCCATGGATACAGTACACTTACAGATCCAATATACTGTATTGTGTGTGAATACACTCGTACAACTACATAGGTACCTACGCCATCGCTGAAAAATGACGTATCCGATAAAACGGACCTGTAAACCGGATCAGTATTTTTACTGGATCCGAAATACTGTGTGAACGGGCACTTAGAACAAAGATAGTACTCGCCCATATTAAAAATGCCCTCATAATTATATCCATCTCCGTTTAACGAAAAAGAATAAGACAAAAGTGTACCTGTCGGAGCATAGTGATATTAATATGGAAATGCTACTCTATGTCAAGGTGATAAGGTCGCTAATGTTATTCAAGTTGTTTGTACATGTCCTCAATTTGTGGTTTGAAGTAGTTTCTGATTTCTGGCCGTTTCGCCTTCATGGTGGGTGTGAGTAGGCCGTTCTGGATCGAGAAGGGGTCGGGGTGCAGATATACGTCTTTGACCTGGAAGAGAGAAGAGAAGATCAGTATTGGTATGTACTGTGAATTCCTAATGTTCTGCCCCTGTATTAAAACCTCTTAAAACTTGCAAGTTTTCTGAATGGTTAACAATCTGTTTCTCTCAAAACCTACAAAATTTATTTTTTTCTTACAAAGAAAGCTTACAATGAGATATGTCAAAGAGTTTTATTTGGCCCAGGAGTAGAAGCTACTAGACTTGACCATGTTATTCTGCGACTTGACAACGAAAGTGACAAAAATGTAATTCAGACATTTAAAGGAAATAGTGACGACGATATTGCGTCCGTACAACAAAATAATGATATCAATTTACCCTTTTATCGTCAACAACCAAAATTTCCTTTCGGCACCTTAGGTCTTACTACCGGAATGTCCAGACGACTCATTAGGTCTTTTTCACAGAACGTTCATTTCCTGAACGTCCATTCGCCGAACGTCCACCTACCTAAACGTCCTTTCCCCTGAATATCAGTTCCCCGAGCGTCCACGTTTTATGGCCTAATATCGCCTGTCATTGAAACGTTTATTAAATAGGCTCCTGATGTTATCCTTACTAATATTAGAAATGCCAAATTCAGTTTGTAGTTTGTTTGTTACGCCTTTACGTCTTAACTACTGAATCGATCATCTTGAAATTTTGCTTACACGTTGTCAGGGTTACAGAAGGACATTGGGTACCTTTAGTCTGAAAAAAAAAACATTGTTCCCGAGGGATAGCAAAAGACGAATAAGAAGCAGACGATTTCGACGGCGGCCGCTCGTCCACCATAAATTAATACCAGTAATATATCTACAGCTAACATTGAAGAGGCGTTGAAAATTTGTTTACCTGTTCGAAGGTCTTCAAGCCAGCAGTCTTCCCCCACTGCAGCATATCGTCCACGATGACCTTCTTGACTCGTTCGTCCTCGCAAAGGGACGAGAATGTTCCCTTAATGCCGTGTTCGAGCGCCCAGCACTTCACCACGTCTACGTCGGGCACCACCACCGCTACTACGCACGACTAGAAATTAAATTGAATCATTAATTTAAGGCCTATCAGGATAAAAGTTGTTTCACGCATGACAATAACCTGGGTCTTTACTCTTACTGCCGTAAATGTTAACGAAGAATAAGTTTATGCCTAAACCAAAAATATTGCTTAATCACTCTTTACGTTTAACGTCTCAAAGCGTCATATTCCTAAAGAAACTTTTTGGTTATTCTAAGTATAAACTTATTCTTCGTTTATGTTTGTTTGGTATTGATTAAATAAATTAGGTAAATGAACTGAAATGATTTTGTTTAGAAAATAAAAAAAAAATTGTGATTAAAACTAAATAGTTGGCTTTTAAGGATCTTATTATATATTTAGTAGACTTAAGATCGAACGGGCCGTTAACGCATACGGCAAGAGGACGGCCAGTTACATTGTCCCTAGATTAATAAATGAACTACCTCCCGGTTTGATTAAAAGCATTACACCCGACAATATAAAGAATAAATTAAAACAATACTTTTTGGAAAGTGGATTGTAATGACTTTTTCTTTTTCATGTTTTATGTTAAAAGATGAAACTATAATTAATGATTAAACGAACTTACCTGTACGTGAAGTTCTATCATAATTATACGATGTGCTTCGTCCGAAGAGATTAGTAACGTTCATGTAATATATTACACAATGTAGTAACGCGTAGGTGACACCACTTCAGCACTATAGTTGAGAAAACTAAGTAGAAAAAAGAAAAACTTTGTATTGGCAACACTGTAGCTTTTATATTTGGCGCCATCTGCAACAAGCTAAAAGGTAAAAGGGCGCCAAACCATCTGTCATGTCATGTCAGATTCCCGCGCTCCTGCACACTTTGCTTCATTAAGTTCAGAGAAAAGCTTTTGATATTTCCAAGAATATGGGGTAGAGCCAGGGTGGGCGGGTGTTACTAATCTCTTCGGACGAAGCACATCGTATAATTATGATAGAACTTCACGTACAGGTAAGTTCGTTTAATCATTAATTATACTCGTGCTTCGTCCTTAGGATTAGTAACGTTCATGTAATATATTACACAATGTAGATGTTGAGAGAATTAAGGAAATATCAAAAAAAAAAAAACAAAAAAAAAAAAAGAAATAATAAAAAATATTATTATTTAAACATTTATTAATCAACCGTATAATATAACATTATACAACAACATGTACTTATGTTAGTAAATTATAAGGAACAAACAGTCCTCGCCAAAGCAATATTATCAGCGTTTTCAATAATAGGCCTATTATAAAATCTAGCAAAGGTAGCGGAATTGCCGCTCCATCCAGCCGTTTTTCTGATTACATCCAGATTAACACCCAGTTTATGTGCTGTGGATGTAGCGGCGTGCCGAGTACTATGAGAGGAAAAAATGGACACATCAATTCCGCTCTCTTTGAGTATACACTTGATCCATCGACTAAGTGTCTGAGTAGATACAGAGTTGTGTGGCTTGCGAAAGCTAATAAATAAATGGTCAGCTTTCCTTAATTGTCTAGTTTTTTCTAAATATGCCAAAAGTGTTTTGGCGGGGCAAATTTCTAAACGTTGATTAAAATAGGGTAAATAAAGTATGGGTTGATTTTTGCCTATTTTTGACGTTTTGATTAAATCAGGAATTTTTATCATTATTTTATCATCTTGGTGTATGATTTGATCAGATTTAATCTTAGATAATGTTTGAACTCGATGCGCTGTAACGAGTGCAAGCAAGGTAATGCATTTTTTGGACAACTGTTCAAGGCTTAAAGTTTCGTTTGGATAAAGAGTTGCCAAATGGCTTAATACTTTACTTGGATCCCAAGTAACATTATAACGTGGCAACGGAGGTCTCAATTTATATACTCCTTTACAAAATCTTATGATTCTATCATCATCTGATATGTTACCTACTATTAGAGACAGTGCAGATCTGTGGCTATTTATGGTACCATACTGACCACCGTCGTTAAATATCTGTGTAAGGAAATCAATGACTATTGGAATGGAAGGATTGTATATGTTAATGTTATTCTTAATACAAAAAATATACCAGCGCTTAAAGCAAACGTCATATTGCTGTAAGGTACTTTCGGCCAGAGATGCCATGGTGATGTCTAATGCGGACTCTGGGACACAGCGTTGCAGTAGTGCCGTCCGGACAAAACTCCGGCAACCAGGGTAATGTGCCGTTGCATGTTCCGACTGCTGGAAGAGGGAATCACAACATCATAATGGCGAAGCTTTATTATATCTGAAAACAAGTAGTTTGAAAAATAAAGGGTACCAGGGTTGGGATGGCCAATCAGGTACAACCATTATACCTTCCGCTTTATCGGATATTATTTTTCTCAGAGATTTAAGAATCATGGCTACTGGAGGAAAGGCGTAGAAGAAATCTCTTGACCAGTTCAAAGTAAAAGAATCGAGAGCGCTAGCTTCTGGGTCTGGATATAAAGATACATACCTATCACACTTTTTATTAATACGATTGGCAAACAAATCAATATCAGGGATACCTAATTTCTCTGTTAATTTTTGAAAACCAAAATTTGTAAGTTCCCATTCTACGTCTGGGTGGGTTCGTCTGGACTCTCTGTCAGCTATAACATTTTCAGATGATTTAATATAAGAGGCGACTATAAATATTTTCCTAGACTCACACCAGTTCCATATGTCTTTTGCGATTTTAGTAAGATGAGGAAACTGGATTCCTCCCATGCGATTTATATAACTGACTGCCGTCGTGTTATCTATTCTAAGCAACAATTGGCAATTGTAACAATTTTTTGCAAAAATCTTAAGTGCAAAATAAGCAGCTATTAATTCAAGTTGATTAATATGAAATTCTTTTTCATTATTAGTCCACCGACCACTAGCCGTTTGACCGTTACATGCTGCACCCCACCCCGATGTTGAGGCGTCAGAGAATATTTCTAAAGTGTAATTATCGTTCCTAATTCTATGAACGGAGTGATCAATTACACCTAACCACCAATTTAAATCAGGCAATAATGACTGTGGTAAAGTCATGTATTTTTCATAATCATTATTGCCTAATAAATTTAGAAACTTGCATCGTTCTAATTCTTTTGTATGCAGCCAGCCATATTCAATCGCAGGGCAGGCTGAGATTAATAAACCTATAAGTTGCGCAAATAATCTTATTTTAAAACGTTTAAGTTTTATAAGACTTTCAATTTCTACCTTAATGCGATTCCTTTTTTCAGGAGGTAATGTGATTTGCCATTTATGAGTGTCTATTATGAAACCTAAATATCGGCATGATTTTGAGGGTACTTTTACACTTTTTTCTTCGTTGATAATAAAACCTAATGCTTTTAACACAGACTGAGTGATTTCAACATTTTGTAGGCAATCTGAATAAGTGTTACCTGACAAAAACAAATCATCTAGATAAATTGATGAAATATATCCACAAGATCGTAACAATTTTACAACAGGTTTCAACAGTTTCGTAAAAATAAAAGGAGCTGTACAGATACCAAACGGCAAGACATTAAATTCATACAATTTATTGTTATAAAAGAAACGAAGGTATTTTCGAGATTCTGGGTGAATTTTTATCAAAAAATATGCATCTTTTAAATCTAAAGTTGCAATAAAGGAATCTTTAATTATGAGTTTTAAAACAGTACGAATGTCCTCTAATTTAAAATGCTGTGGTTTCATGAATTTGTTCAAATTTTTCAAATTCAGAATTAATCTTTTCTTGCCGTTTGGTTTCGGCACTAAAAATATACGAGATACGTATTGATCAGAACATGGTTTACACTCAGATATTGCTCCAATAGAAATTAAATTTCTGATTGTTTCGTTAACATGTGTTTTTTCCGAGTCAGTAAAATTAGTTATGGATGGTAAGTAAGGTTGATGAACTGGTTGTTCAAATTCTAATTTGTAACCTTGAACCCACGATAGAACGTTACGATCACATGTTATCATCGACCACTGCTTATAAAAAAGGGCAAGTCTGCCAGCGTAACGTACCGTATCTACTGGCGTTGGTGCGCTCCTGGCCGTTGTGAGTAGTTCATCGACGATGGCCCGCGGCGAGGTGCCAGTGGTGGTAGTGGATTGCGCACTGCTGGCAGCTGGAAACGTGGCGTCATCGGGCCCGGCGGCTGCCTGCGAGCTGGAGCCCTCGTTTTCCAGTTTAAATTCTTATATGGTCCGTTTGCCGACGTCGATGCCTTCGGTTTTTTAGAGGTGTCTAACTTGAGATCGGAACCGGATTTTGTGACTGCTTTTGCAGTTTTCAGAGTTTCCGCCAAATTGCTTCCGAACAAATATTTGTCAATTTTGGTCAGTGACAGCTGGTCTTTTAGATCCTTTTTTAAGGAATACAAACAGAAATTTCGTCTTGCTTCAGATTCAGAGTGTTGAATGTCACAAAGGATTCTACCGACATTCATTAAATCTTTAAGTAATTCGGTATTCTTGTCTGAATTATTAAGTTGGTCAGAAATAATTTTGGCAAGACTTGAAATGCCGGCTGCGATCATTCGCTGCCTGTATTCAATCGCTTTGTCTCGTTTGATAACTTGTTCTGGTACTGCGGCTTTTATTTCAGCATTCAGTTGCGGTGCGGCAATATTCGCACAATTTTGTGGCACTAAACATTTTTTTAGTAAATCTTTTCGTGTATCTTTATTTAATTTTAAACCAGATGTCGCTATGTGAGCGAATCTTGTTGCCACATCTTTGTGTATGTCAGGCCCATATTCAATGACCAACGATGGGTCTTCACCCAAAATGTTCATAATGTCGTCATTAGAGGATGACTCAATCATACTATTGGGACCAGTTTCAATTTCATGAGGGATGTCTGATATTTCTATATTTTGTGGTGTTTCATTATTTTCAGTACTTATTGTCTCCAAATCAATTGTTTCAATTTGATCATTAGAGTTCTTATTTTCTTCAAGGCCTAAAAAAATTATTACTAATTAGAAAAGGAAACGTTGCCGCACGTTTATAAAATCAAGAAAATTAGGTAAAATCTACAAAAAACAAATTTTTTTTTTTTTTTTTTTAATTATTATTTTTTATTTAAGAGAACTCTAGTGATAGTCTAGTATCTATGCGACGAGATAGCCCCACAGGCTACTCTAATGCAAATTATGCTGATGCAAATTACACTGCTTCGAGTTAGTCCCTCAGACTACTCGTAATACCAGGCGTCGAGATAGTCCCACAGACTACTCTGTGCATGTATAACCATTTTTTGTAAAATAAAATAATAAAAAAACTGTATTTGCGGCAAGCTAGTCCCTCGAACTACTCTGGTGCAATTTTTTCATACCACGCGTCGAGATAGTCCCGCAGACTACTCTGTGCATGTTTGCTTACAATTTTTCGTATATTGTGACGATAATTGCTGCGAGTTAGTCCCTCAGACTACTCTGATGCAATTTAAACAAGGTTTAAAAACCCTACCCACGGAAAATGAAAAAAAAAATATATATCGTGGGTAGGTAGATTATAGTACTTACTATTTGGGTTTTCCTGAAGATGAGGCGAAGAAGCTCTCGATGAATTCGATGAAGAACTTGAGGAACTACTGGAAGATGACGAACTTAACGACAATCGACTATTCTTACGACGCGAACGTTTAACTTCTTTTTCTAATTTACGTAATTTCTTTGCAATAAACTCTAAACTAGATTCACTGGAACGTTTCGACATGATTGTAGTGCGAGAACCGGGAACGTGTGAAGTGGTTGAGCACTCAAATGCGAATGAAGCAAAGTGTGCAGGAGCGCGGGAATCTGACATGACATGACAGATGGTTTGGCGCCCTTTTACCTTTTAGCTTGTTGCAGATGGCGCCAAATATAAAAGCTACAGTGTTGCCAATACAAAGTTTTTCTTTTTTCTACTTAGTTTTCTCAACTATAGTGCTGAAGTGGTGTCACCTACGCGTTACTACATTGTGTAATATATTACATGAACGTTACTAATCCTAAGGACGAAGCACGAGTATAATAATATTGAATCACTGTTTACACAAGTGCTAAAATTGTAAGAAATAACAATAATTTTGATAATCTCGTTGTAGAATCCTAACACATTATAAAAACCTTAGTGGTTTCCTTTGTGTTAGCTATAGTGAATAAGTCTAATGTAAAAACATTTATGTGATAAATAAATTTAAAAAAGGGCAATCCAAAAATAGACTTATTCTTAAATTATCGCTAAAAATATTGAAAAACTACCTTACTTTAAAAAAGTGAGGATTACCTTTAACGATTCTCCGTGTACAAAGACTTGTTCAACGTACTGACTTCTTATGTAAATATTTTCAATTTTCTCAGGAACTATGTATTCGCCTTGCGATAGTTTGAAGATGTGTTTTCTTCTGTCGATGATTTTCAGTGTGCCATTCTGAATCAAAATGAACATAGGACCTTATGTGACTTGTTTTTTTATGCTTAATAAGTATTTCTGACAAGTTCATGCTGTTTATATTAATAAAAACAGACTTGAAGTTTTCAACAAGCGTTGTAAACCTGCAACACTACTTTATATCTATCGCTTTATTATCGCAATCTGTATCACGGGCGTCGCTGTATCACCGCACGCACGAGTTTCGGGGTACGAGGCACGTAGTTGTTCTCAAGCATAGGGTCGCCAGCACCCAGGCTACGGACGTCCGTTGTAGGGAAATAATAAGCACGGGCCACAATTTTCAATGTGTTTAGAAACCTAGACCACTTAAAGACATCGGCTCCTTGCACGTAAACCTCGCCTTGTGAAGTACCCAAGTAGGCTGGTAACACTCACCGGTTGCCACTTGCCGACGTCGCCAGTATGATGCCACCCATCATTGTCGATCACCTCACGCGTCTTATCGGGCTCCTTGAAGTATCCCTTAAACACGTTGGCTCCTTGCACGCAAACCTCGCCTTGCCCCTGCGCCGCGTAGTACTCCATTTCGGGCACATCCACTAGCTGTAAATTAAATAGAAAACATTAATAAGGTCTTCTCAATTTTTCCAAGTAAGAAAGCCACTGAGCTGTTGGAGGATAACTGAAACCAGATCTAAAATGTCTTGCTTTCCTTAACATTTTACTTTACACATTGAGTCGTTGAATTAGTGAATCACTTAGTACTCATTGTTTTGTGCTACTGTATCTACACAACGCCCAATAGATTGAATTATACCCTTTCTGATAATAGCGAACAATATACACTTTTAAACTTTCTGAGTCTGCCGTGACCACGGCCGATGTAACTTGGTCGAAACGTCGGGAAACCTACCGTTTCCCGTCTAAACGCCTATGTTTAGTTTAAACGCGTTTAATACATGTGTTGTTAATCCAATAGTGAACATAACCCACCTTCACTTTGCAACAAGCGACGGGAGGCCCGACGTGTTCAGGGACGTGGTCGCCCTGAACGGTCAGAGTCACCGGCGCAGTGCATTCTGTCTGTCCGTAGCCTTCCACAATCTAGGAAACAAGAAAAAAACTGTTAAATAATATAAACATACTAAAAATAAACGATTAGGTGGGACCTGAAGAACTGGTGATCAGTCTTTTTTTCTAGTTTATTATTTAAAATCCTAGCTTATAAATGCGGAAGTGAGTTTGTTGTTTATTACTTTTCACGTCTAAACTTCTCATTTGCAATACAACTTTGTCGGGGGTACGGAATAGGACATAGGGTTAACTTCTATCCAGGTACAAGTACTGTAACTGTTCCCGATGGATAGAAAAATAACTGTACACACAGACGAGACGAAGGCGTGGACAGCTGCTAGTAATATTATAAATAGCATTGTGAATGCAAAAATCTCACATTTACTATGTGTAAATAAAATCATGTAACAATTGTATTATATTATCAGATATCATCAACGCGGACTCATAAAAAAGTATTAGTAAATTTCCAATTATTATTGTTGTTAACACTCAAAAAGTTGTAAAACAACAGTTTATTTACGCAGAAATGCTATTTTAAAACGGGAATGAAACGGGTCATCATACATAACAAACAAATTATCCACAATTTCACGGCCATCGTTTCTACCTATACATATTCGTCGTCCAAGTCCAGTAAATTGTGAAATACTTCTACGTCCGACCTTCGTAGTGCTATTAGTTATTATTGGATTTATCCAGGATATGGTTGTTTATTTTAAGAGCTGAGAGCTTCTAAATGTGATTAACTGTTGGCAATCACCCATATAATCATAAAAAAGCCATGAAATATTGATGGCATATTAAAGAGAGTATAATTTAATTACTTATAAGCTGTGCTTAGCTTGGAGCTAATTATTCAACGTAAGTAGGTAGTTTGAAAAAAACAGGCAATACCTAACATTTTTACAACAAAAACAACATTATCAACCTTAGAGTGAACTATGATCACTAGAGTATTTTTTCCATCAAAATACTATAACGTGCCCATCCATGTCCACGCGTACCTTGTGGGAACACCAGCTGAGACCTATTACAATACAATTACATACGAAGGCGGTTTGATAAGTTCATGACATTAGTTGAAAATATATATAAATTATTTTTGTTTCTTAAAAAGAAACTCCTTACGTTTTGGTAAAACTATTTTTGGAAACCAAAAGCGAATTTAACTTTTCTTAATGACCCTGTCGACCCTCTCGGCTGCATTCATGACATCAAAACTCGTGGAATTACAATACGAATCATAACTGGGGTAATGCAATAATTCTCAGAGGGATTTTTTCTCCTACCAAACATCATAAATGTTTTGGCAGGCAAAGATTTTCATCAAGCCTACTCAAATTGCAGTTTAAAGGCCTCCGGCAGACGCAAGTTTTGTCATTTAAAGCATATCCGCCTACCTCTCATATCTGCGAAACTATACAGGCAAAAGTCACAATTTCATAAATCGGGGTACTATACTCGATCACGAAAACTAACATTCTCAATTTAAAAGTGTTTCTTCTTTCTTAAGTCCAAGTAACCATCAGCCGTTTTAGATGTCCCCTCTGCTGGGGCACAGGCCTTCCATAAGAGTGGGCTATAACCCACCACGCGGGCCCAATGCGGATTCTTGGGTATTAACGACTGCAAATGCACCAGGGACCAACGGCTTAACGTGCCTTCCGAAGCACGGAGGAGCACCCGTCCCATGCGAAAGTTACTTAACCTCCGCAATCGCTTGGCCAGGCGCTAAACCACTGCGCCATCGAGCTCCACATATAGCGGATCATAATGTTTAATGGATAACTCACCAAGCATCCGAGCGCACACCGCGCGAACGTGAGCACGTTGCCGGCGAGCGGCGCGGAGCCCACCACCATGATGCGCAGGCGCCCGCCCATGCCCTCGCGCACCTTGCGGAACACCAGCTTGTCCCAGATTGAATCGCTGCGGATTATGCCCCTGGGATACAAGCAATGCATCGTTAAACACAAGAATAACGACATTTATATCCTTAAGGTGGCACCCTGACGGCTGACCGAAAGCGGCGCCGCGGTGAATTTTATTTAAGATTGTAATTCTAGTATACAATTTTAATAAAACTTTACGTGGAATTTTTAGGGCTCATAGTCTAGTATTTTTAAACGGTATCATCACATTCCCTCGTAGTCACTGCTAGAAGTTGATAGCAAAACTGCTAAGAGTGGCCGTTTATGACACAGCTGCATCTACTTATACGAATGACTACGAGAGAATGTAGTGATACCTTCTAAAAGACTAGACCATGGGCCCTAAAAACTCCACGTAAAGTTTAATAACATCATTTTCTATTAACAATTATTAAATAAAAACCTCTGAGGGCGCCACTTTCGGTGATATAGCCACTTAATTTATAATAATTTTAGCATGTATTATCTTAAAGTAATGATACACAATCAAATATTTAAACTTGAATCTGGGTCATGAAGAAATTTAAAGCGCCAAGGGTATGTGCGAGGTTCAATAACTGCTCGACATCATATTATCATTAGTAGCAAAGCTAACATTACGATGTTTTAATTGAAAATTGAAATGAAGAGAGAGCAGCTAAATCGAAGTAGTCAGTCATACTACTTATTGGTCCTACCTAGAGATGATGCAAACTGTTTTCACTATCGTAAACTATAGTTTTGACTTTTTCACTCGCATTGACTGAAAAAAGTTTCCATCAACTCATGGTAGAGCTACAGATCACCATTTTTGATCACGTCTGATTGCAAACCTCTAGTCACAGATTAGAATCATGAACATATAACATTACAGCACATCACAATTTGTTCTCACCTTTTCAGTTCGGACTCTTTAGCAGATAGAGCCATATTGAAGAGCAATTTCTTTATCTTCGAATTCGATATTTCGCTTTGCGCTTTATCGAATAACCTATTCAATAGTCTAGGCACAGCTGGCATCATCGTAGGTTTGAGTGCGCTCAGGTCATCGGCTAAACGGCGAATATCTCCGCTGTAGAAGCCTACTGCTCCTCCCACCATGTAGAGAGCGTTCTGGAAATAAATATGTCCTATTTTATTATTCTACTCCTTATCCATCCATTAGGAGGACTGTCTCAGCAAAGGGCTGATGGTGGTGATTTTATTATGGGCTTTGGTACAAATCAAAGGTGATTGAGATACGTTTCAGGATCTTTAAAAGGATATACATGTGTATATCCTTTGCCCAAGGGTTTATAATTATGCCAGGAAATGTTTTTGTATCCTCTTGTGTAGAGAGAATTATAGACTTTAAAGATCGTGAATAGTCTAACTAATGGTTAATTACATTATTTTATTAAAAGTCCCATAAATTCAAATGTAGACTCCAATACCATAGCCAATCTAAGACTTAGGGAAATCATCAGAAACATTCTTATATATAGTCATGGGGATCTTCAAATACTTTATCATTGAAATGACGTAGAAATCTACCTCACAGCACCGCTCCAGTGCAGGAAGGATATGATGACGTCAGTCTTGGCCGGTCGATGCTCTCCCAGCTGGACTATGGCGCTGCACATCGAAGCCACTACATTCTCGTGCGTCAGTATCACACCTTTGGCATCATCATAGTTTTTATTCAGAATGAAGAGTCAAAATGACGCACTAACCTCACAGCACCGCTCCAGCATGTGTGCTAGTGGCAGGAAGGATATCATGACGTCAGTCTTGGCCGGCCGATGCTCTCCCAGCTGCATTATGACGCTGCACATCGAGGCTACTACATTTTCGTGCGTCAGTATCACACCTTTGGTATCATTATAGTTTTTATGATGAGACAAAATGACGAACTAACCTCACAGCACCGCTCCAGCATGTGTGCTAGTGGCAGGAAAGATATCATGACGTCAGTCTTGGCCGGCCGATGCTCTCCCAGCTGCATTATGACGCTGCACATCGAGGCCACCACATTCTCGTGCGTCAGCATCACGCCTTTGGGCATGCCGGTTGTTCCGGACGTGTAGCAGATTGTACATAGGCTCTCTGGCTTGGGCGGCTAGAAAAATATAAAAACACTTTTAAAACGTGATTTTTAACACGTGATAATAATTTTCGCCTTTTTTATCTATTGACTTATCCAATATGCAAATCAAAAAGGTTTTACTCCGTTGTATTTATGTTTAAATTCAAATACAATGTAAGTTCGCGGCCACAAACCACAAGGTGTCACAAGCTTGGAAGTCATATTAATGATGCATCACAAATATTCTCAAGTTAAACTCTCAAGCATAGTCGATATAATCTGCATACAGGAACTATTTCCCCTAAGGCATCCTGTTTTAAGCTCCGCTATTCAGCTTCGCGTCTTTCAACCGGATGTTGTTTTATTTTTGCCCTTTAAGTTCGTCCGACTGATCGTTTCGCAGAACTGCTTACCCTTCGGGCACTTTTTCCTTGTACGCAAAAACTAGCGAAGTACTTTTCAACATCGTAAAATTATTTCCTGTTCCTATTTGCTGAACATTTGATCTACTTAATCAAAAAACAGGTTGTGTTATCTTAGTTATTGGACCTGTATAACGTCAAAAACACATTTTTGAGCAATGATGATGAATTATCATTAAACAGTATTACTAGGTCCCAAAAAAAGACTACTTTGGTAAGAATTTAGAATTTTGGTAGTTAGTTAATAGGTAGGTACAACCCTTTGAAAAGTGCATGTGAAGTCAAATTTTGAGGAAAAAATATCCATACGATGTCTGCAGTGCCTGTATTATGTTTTAGTTTGCACAGTTACGTTTACTATACTTGATAGCGAGCGACTGTAGTAAGCAATTTTGTTTGTACGCAATTTGGCACAGCGCCTCTGGTGGTAACTACAGTATGCTTAGGTAGGTACTAAAAGTTTTTACAAATCGAGTACATATAACAAGCTGGTGCCTAAAAAAGGTAAAATAGGCTTATACTTACAACGCAAGGTTGATCTTTCTGTGCGCCTTGTATTTCTACATCACTAAACTTCATGATCTCCACACCACGACTCTTTGCTCGCTGGTGCGTTGAAGGGGATACTTCCTTAATCGTGATTAACTTTCTCAAACAACGTGGCGACTGGTCTAGCAGAAGGTTGGCTTTCTTGTCATCTTCACATATTACAACTGCCATTTCAGCTGTAAAAGAATTCAACAATTTAGCAAGAAATACAGGTAAGCTAAGACAATATTTATTCAATCTACTCGAAAATGTATCATAAGAAACAAAATATGAACTGCAGTCGAACTGTCAAGGAATCTAAACTAAACTATTAAATTAATAAGTAGTAGAAAGAATTTGACTTTAAAAACGACTGCGAAATTACTGTGGTCTAAATATTGTTGCTAAAGTGTCTACCCACTGAAAACAATATTCAATTGAAGTTTGTCCAAGCAACGTTTCTTTTATAATATCAATTATCATAAAATATACGGCCAAAGCGATACTAACGTTTCTGTAAGTACCTATTATTATATCGATCGCTATAATATAGCAAAACGCAGACGTACTAAGCAAAATCAATACATTTCCTGACAGTGATAAAGGTGGACATAAAAAATGCATACTTTGATTAACAATGAAGGCACATGCATTGGCTCCTAGTGTATCGTACAGTGGTACAATGACCATTGAAAAGCAGTAGGCAGCTTGCTCGGCCATGATCCACTCTGGACAGTTTTGTGAATATATACCTGCAAATATAGGAGAACAAACGTTTAAAAAAATACATCAATATGGAGAAAAAATATTGATGGCACCAGTTTATAGTGCGCTGGAGAAAGAAAACGCGAACTAAAGGATGAAACTCAAAACTTGTCTCGTTATTGTTACAAAATTAAATGGTATTTTTTTCAATGTGGTAATTTTCCGGAATAACTGTAAACTAACATATTTTAAGAACAGACTGAAATATATGTATAGCTAAATCGATAACAAATTATAAAGATAAATATATTTTCGATGGAGTTATCAATTTGTCAAGAATATAAAAATTTGGCTGAATATCTATTTTCAAGAATGGAAAAGCTTTAATAAAACATACCGTGCCTAATTGCAATACTTACCCAAATATGTGTTTTGACCAGGTGTCAACCCTTGGCAGATAAGTCCAGAGCCAAAGTTCTTGGCTCTGAGTAATGTCTCATTGTACGTTTGCCACACATAAGGCTTATTTGGTCCCTCTCGCCAACCCAGACAATTTCCATTATCTGCAAGGAAAATATGTAAACGTTCTTAGTAACCATGCCTTTATATCAGTAGCGCAATCTCGTAAATAGGCTACCGCAGCTAAAGCTAGTTACACGCTGGAATATTCCACAGGATACTGTTGTACAATTTCTGTTTTATTTTCATCGTTAAGAGCTCGTAAAAATAAAATTCCACGAACAACTGTCGCGACTACTCCAGTGGCACAAATTACTTTTAACTATACCCCGTAAACGAGTTGTAACTTTAACAATATTTTTTAATAGCAGGTAGGTTAGGTATTAATTATTACCGTAATCGACAACGAGCGGAAACGGAGGGAAATGACGTAGGCCTTAGAATTGCACCTTGGGGCACTCCCTGCTTTGCAATTGTGTGTGAATAATACAGCCACGACTGCAGGCAATGAGATAGCAACAAAGGTGCATAATAATAGAGACAAAGTTCGCCTGGAGACTAATAAAGCAGCCATTTTGCTGGGAGGACTATAAAGTAAGAGCGCTTACTTACTTGATTCTTTTACACCTCGACGAAAAGTTTCGTAAAGTGTACGAGTATCTTCATGAAGGTATCTTAGGTAACGGCCATTTTTTGCTTCTTTGTAGAACTTTGATACGCGTACCATTTCTGGACCCTGGAAAAAAGAAAACATTCATGAATCGTCAAGAAATAATAATGCATTATTGTTAAAACTTCTCATAGCTTAGGTCATTGCACTCATTCACTGAATCCTTGCAATACACGAGAGACTAATGAGTGGTGGTGAAGTAATCTTATTAACTATGTTTGCGGTATTAACATGTATTACTGACTTTGTAGTAGGTAATAATTATACATGTTAAACAACAGTCAGAATGAGGTCCAGTTTGTGTATATCACTAAAAAATCTATCAAAATAACTTCGGTACATAACATAGTAATTTCAAACTTTGTATCAATAACTCTCCGTTAACCTAATGACATATTTGTCCCACTAGCTTCAAAACTTTCAAGTGCTCTTAAACATTACGGTATATTATTACAGTTTACACAATGATAACTGGAACGACGAACGGGTCAAAGTCACTAGTGGTAAAGACGAAAATATTTGGGCTGCGAATTATCGCAGCAGTTATAGTTATGTCATTATGCAAATGAACCAAGAAAACGCTAAATCTGCAAAAAGGGTTCAGATTTCATGAAATGGGTCCCATGATTAAATTAAGAAATATCTTTATCTTACCAAACTTGATACTGAAGTTAAAACAAGTAAGTATAATAATATACAACTTTACCAGGAGTCCATTAATTTTTATAGCTGTCATCAATCATGTGCATCATAATGCAGTGTATATTAATGTAATCGTAAAGATCACATCAAAGGTTAATTATAACGTAAACACTGCAGCAAGCCTTTTTTGCCTTGTTTTTCTTTTCAAGTAATTGTCCATTGCTTACAGTTTACATAAATGACACTAAGTTAGGTATTATTTAGTTAAATAATCTGAAATTAATTAGATTTCGAAAATAGTGTAAACTGAACTGTGTAAAAGTCGCAAGAAATATAAAATAATTATGTAAAAAATTGGCATCTAATTTTCAAGTTGAATTTTATTGAGGGGCATAATGCTTTCCAAATAACTGTAATTGTTAACCTGCCTTTTAATTTAAATGTGAGATGCAACCACGGAACTTGATCTTGAATTTAGAAGACAAGGTCGAAAGGAAATTGCTCACATAACGCCGAGTGAAAAATGTGGCGAATCAGTCCGAGTATTTATATCGAAACTGTTGTGTTGTGTGACATAGCGACGATGTCATGCTATTTATGTTCACAAGCGTACACCACAGCTTTAGAATTGAAAGATATATTTTCTAGTCTAGCAGATCGTAGAAGTTTGATTATTTCATTCAGATTTTTTTTCAAGACTCTTCGATGGTGGTAAAAATATCTGTGATGTTTGATATTTATTTGAGACTCCTATATTTCGAGCAACAGTGCTTTTATTCAGTTTTCTTACAATTTAACTAATAACAGTATAAAGTAGGAGATACCACAACGAAGGGCAATCTTGATGATGCAGTAGTTACTTTGTTGGCAAGCAAAAATAAGAGTCTCCGAAATAGTTGACATTGTAACCGCGCCACGGTTGGCTTGCTGTTATTTCCGCAAAGTGGCTTTTACATGAAACACATGGCTCATGTCGACACGACACTGATGACTTTAGTAGTCGTAAGAATATGGTCCGAAAGTATAATAAAACTTCAAAAACCAAGGGAAGAGTCTCAATAAGAGCTTTGAAAGGAATTTAATTTTAATATATGATAAGTAGTACATATTTACATCGTATCTTAATAAATGCATCAAAATAAATTCGATTTTTTTAAAGATCGTGAAACATAGAATTTACATTTAAAACCATCTTTATCAGCTGACCTTTAAAGTTTTAATAAGAGGTATCATAGAAAAATACACCCTCAAAAATAAAATTTGAATTTAAGATTTTTAAAACAAACTACTCCAATGCGAAAATTCTACTTGCATGAAATGAAAATGATTCACTAAACTGAAATATAACATTTTAGTCATTGACATACATCAATCGTCACGTGTTATTAGCGATTACCTAATTGGCAACCGATCAACTCTGTCACGGGATACCACCCTCTTGTCTACTTCAACGACTGTAAAAAATTTGGAAACCAGAATTACTTATATGGGAATTGAGAGTGGCTCAAACTCATAATTATTGTATAAGATTTGGAATAGGCATGAAATAAGTGGAAATACTCAAGCAAAGCAACATTATACAATATTTATACTGGTAGCTGACGATTTGCTGTCGATTTCAAAAATAGACCTATCAATCGATTCGAGGTTATCCATCAAAGGGTGATGGATATTTCATTTGAAGAGGATACGGTTATATCATAGTACGTAGTATTGTTGCATGGTCTGTGTATCATTGTGACCGATTTAGTTTAACCACCTTTTTGTTCTGGTAGCTCTGCTACTGACTACTACGTTACTAGAATAGGACGACTGAATGACCCAGGTTTAATTCCCAGAAAAGGAGTATTATACTCAGTTTGGTAGGTCTGTCGATAGCTAAATACATTTCATCCTATTCAGTCGCCATAAATAAAATGTTAGCCAGTTCCTCAGTATTTGATCATTCTAGGTAAAGTGCACTAAAGAGGCAAGGTGGAGTTTGCATGCATGTTGTGGCAAAGGAGAGAAAAATATAGAGGAAGCCTTTGTCTGAAAGCGGATGAATAGGTACGGTATATGGGGTCATTTTGAACTTACCATCCAAATTTCAAGGATGTGTCCAGTCCTTGAACCTAAACAACTTTCTCTAAGAAACATGTGTCGAATTTCGCCACACAATTTTGGTCATCCCATACTAAATTGATCAACGTGATCTCTTTGATATGTATGGATAGACTTTTTTAACATATTTGGGAATGTGTTCCTTAGAGAAAGTTGTTCAGTTTTATGGACTGAAGACATCCTCAAAATTTGGATGGTGAATACAAAATGACCCGGTATAGTGGTAGTAGGCTGTGAGTACTTATCTAATTCCATAATAGTTTTTAGGTAGTCAGATGTTTAGAGAGGTAGCATTTTTTGCCTCCTTAGATACTGGTAGCATGTTTTACTTTTACCTCCGGAATTTAACGCTTGCATTCATAAAGTTGGTACACCAAGTTCACAGCTTCATAATTGGATCATTCGTCTGTATTTGCAGAAAGTATTATGTTATAATTATTTTGCAGTAAAAATTTTAAAGCGGCTTCATTTCCTTCACCAGCAAATGAAGCAATGAATGACAGGAAACATAAAAGAATTTACAGCTTTAACAATGCTACTTTATTTAATATTAAACTAAAAGGAAACTACATAAACAATTTTTAATAGGTATCTCGATTATTTCTCTAGCAGAAAAAAGCTTCTTCACCATTTCATTAGCCGTTTTTAATGTCCTGTTGGGGCATTATGCCTTCCTTGCGGGGTTGTGGGTAGTTAAGGCTCCTATATTCCTCAAGTGGCGCCCACATAATAAAAATTGCTCGCTGAATACACAATGTATCGAAAATGCAGATACGTACTGATTGAATCTAAAGTTTTATAGTTTATTTACAAACAATAAACGTCAGTAAAATATAGTGCGTATTGTAGTAGACGTTTAAATCAACTCTCATCTCAACGTTTTACATTTAGGTATGTACATTTAAATTCCAATTTCCAAATAACCCTCGTAATAATATTTATCATAATTTAAACAAAACCATTCTTGTCCTTTCGCTTGCCAATTTTTAACGTAAAAAATTACCTTTAAACTGAAATAATCGACAATCTATTTAAGATTGTCGATTTATGTGCTATTGTTAGTTTGTATTTTTTAAATGTTACGTTAAAGATTCGATGTTTTTGATTTTGTCCCGTGACTGGTGTTTTGCCAGAAAGTCCAGACACATAGCATTCGACAAACTGCCCAGTAAACAAAAACCGTCATACTGATAAGTCATCATAACTTATACATGGTATCTATTGATATTTTATACAAAATAAGTATAATTTGGTTGGTACTCAAAATTAGGTTAGTTAGGTAGGTTCGTTCGGCCTCAGCAGAATCTTAACATTTTACTTCTATTAGTACATTACCATTTTCAATTAATTTGTTACCACAAGGTACCTACTAAATTGTTCGATTAAATAAAAAAAAATGATTTTATTCAATTGATAACATTTCTTACATTTACATTTATAGTAGTTTGGGTAATGATCTAGTACAGATAAATGAAAATAAAACCATGCACTTAGCCCTGGATTCCACACTATAGGATTCCCTGTGTCGTGAAACCCAGGTCCCTTCCCAATATAAAAAGGAAAACAAAGAAAGAAAAGAAAGGTTATTGAAATCTGAAGCATAATCTTGTTGATATTATTATTATCAATACATATCCTAAATCCTTACTAGCTTTCGTAACTGTGTTTACTGTTTAGACCAAAACCGCACCACTGTTCTGAGTGAACCACAAACACCCAGAATTGAGCCAATACACAAAAGTTATTTTTTCACATAAACCCATTGAGGGATCAAACCCAAGATATTAAAGATGGCGGCACCACGAAAACCTGTGTATGAGCCACTTAACCACAGAGGTGGTCTTTGTAAAATCAAATAACACGTAATGCTGCAAATAAAATGTTTACAACCATTTTTAAAGAAATATATAATCCTTTTGGCAATAACAACCACGATTTTATAAAATTTAATTCAGACAAGAACTACTCTATAATTTATAGCTCTATTAATAAAACCTAATTTTGAATGGAGAATAATGTTGGCCTCGTGTCGTGAATCGTGATTAAGTTTGAAGAAACTGTCTCGTATGATAATATAATATTTGTGCTTTCTGTTCTATAACCTAATGTTTCTGTCACCATTGAATCTTGTTTAATATTATCTAATTTAAATCGTTTCAGTTCTCGCCAAAACTATTAAGCCGCCCGCCTGTTTGGTGTCAGTCACCATAAAACCAATCTTTCATAGGTTATCATCAACATCAGGCGTTTTTTTACAAAAAGTCTTTAACGTTGCTTTAGCTCTAACTAAAGTGAATTAATTATAATATGTATTTTCTAATGAAACTAATTTAACTTTTGGGTGACTTAACATTAAGGACATAAGACTTTGTTCATGAAATTTAAATGAAAACCACTCTGACAATATTTACAATTTTTCTTTTAAATCCGTCATATTTGTATCGATAATACTTCGATAATACTAAATATGATTAAAATGAGTAAGATAAATATAATTAAAATCCTCATCATATCAACCGCACGACACCCACTGCTGGGTATAGGCCTCCCCCAAGGATCTCCACAACGATCGGTCCTGCGCTGCCCTTATCCAGCCGTTTCCCACGACCTTCACCAGATCGTCGGGTCGGTCCACCTTGTCGGGGGCCTACCCACGGAACGTAGTCCGGTGCGCGGTCACCATTCCAGAACCATTCCGCCGCAACGGCCATCGGTTCTTGTCGCTATCACTCCTGCCCACTGCCACTTCAGCTGAGCAATCCTTCGAGCGATATTGGTTACTTTAGTTCTTCTACGGATCTCCTCATTTCTGATTCGATCACGTAGGGAAACGCTGGGCATGGCTCTCTAGCTCTACATTGCACGCTAGGTGACCTTGAGTTAAGCCTTCTTATGAAACCCATAGTAAGCTATCACGTTTAACTGCCGTAAGTCATCACTGATTAAAATGAGAATTTCGTGTATATTTTCAACTGTCATGAACTATTGGAAATGGGAATTGAAGAAAACAAAACTTTGTATATTTGACAAGACTAACTAGAAGAGACCGTAAGTATCAATGTATTTACCAAAGCATAGTCTATTGAAGTTTGGTAAATGCTTCTTGTTGTAAACAACAAACAGGTTAAGTTTTCTTCACCTGTTTGTAATAAATATTAGCACTAGAAGTATTTGCATGCCTATACATTCATAAGGTATAATACTATTGATCCACATTGACAATACCCTCTAACTACAGAGTTAGAACTTTTATTTGCATAATACCATGTACAGACAGCTGTACATGGTATTATGCAAATAAAAGTTCTTATTCTTATTCTTGTCTAAATGATGCTGAATAAGCCAGGATTTAACAAACAGAACCATCTAGAAGATGATGTTGCTATTGCAAATCAGTTCACATATTCGATAGTGGGCCTGAATGTATCTATGAATCTAAATGTTACGGAGCTTTGCCAACTACTGACACATGAGTTGAGGAACATTGGTCTGACGTCTATCGTTTCGATAAAACAAAACTGATCAGAACATTTACAACTGATTCATGAGAGTAAATTTTAGAAGACCATCATTTACATATTTCATAGGAATCCCAAGCATACTTGCAAGTTCTAAATTAGATCCTGTGGCAGTACCTACCTATACATTAGAATTTCATTTGATCGACAGAATATAAGAAATTCATTCGTTGATATATTACTTCAAATTAATAAAGACCTTATTAAAAATCATTATAAAACAATTAGGGCATCTCCTTGGCCTTGGAAAAACAATGAGTTATCATCAGATGGATCTCTCTGCTCTATCGGCAATGAACCACTTACTTTAAGGGCTTCTGACTGTTCACTCAAACTTATCGGTGGTCGGATCGGAGCGACCCCAGCACAGCAGTCACAGCACGCCATTTTTACTATTAAAACTGTTATCACACCACAAAATACACGCTTCTATTTCAAAATAAATTATATTTCACATTGCGCAACCATCGTTGTCTTTGGGTTGGAACAGTTCACCAGTTCTTTCACTGTTATCACTTTTCACTTTTTCAGATCCAAGCCCTGCACCTCGGTTGTTGGCTCCGAAACGGTTGGCAAGGTTCAATCTCTTGTCACTTTCACTAGTGACTCGGTTTCTGACAGCAGAGTATCTTCCTGGGCTGCCCGTGGTACAATGAGTTAAAAATACCGCTCGAAGATGCGCTTTGCCAACTCCACGGTGCGGTGGCGGCAGTTTGAATTAGGGCAACTTGAACTTTGATACAGCGTTTTAAAGGAGTTTCACTAATTAAACATCTATTTATTTATCAGCCTACGCAAAGTATGGTAGATTATGCAAAAGCCCTATAATTTATTTAAATTGTTATAATTTTAGGTCGAACCATTATATAACCGAATTCTGTGTAGTTTATCTGTTTATCACGTTGTTTTAAATTACATGATCTCTAAATGATAACAACAATGTTATAATTTGGTTTGGTTGTTAAAACAAGACAACATACATAGTAGGTGCTGCGGTAATAAATAATGTTTTTTCTCTTGTGCAACACTATTACAAAAAAAACAAAAAGGATTTTCAAAACTTCCAAATTTCCTTTTCTGTCTTACTCTTAGAGCATTAAACCGTAGATTAAACCCAACAATTTATTGCTCTAAGGTCTAACTCTACTGTGCTGTGGACGTAAATATCAACATGACAATATGTATTGACAAAATAATATCTTTGTTAGATATCAATAATATTTAATAACATTTTGTTACATACAAGTAGATAAAACTTCTGATTACAGTTTATCGGTCACCGATCTCGTGTGAATCTATTTTATTCGGGACGGTGTTATCGGCCATGAACCTATTTTTTATCAGAGATTGCTGAAATTAAGCCATTTATTTTATAAAGTAAATACCCATCCATTTACTATCCTACTATATTATCCAATCACTAACCCCTTTGTTACTAGCAAACTTTAATTAAGATGTTTTCTTGCGTGTTTAAGATGCCGTTCAAAAGCAACCTCGTCCACACTTACTTATTTGGATATTACTTGGCCTACTACTTTTTACTTTCAATAGTGTACGGTAGTGACTGTGTGACAGATTATAATTTATGAGTCACCGATAAGAGTTATGATTATGATGCATTTTTATTTTTCTTGATTCAGACAGTTGCATTTATTTTAAGAGTTACACTTTGAAAATAAGATACATAACAGCTTTTTTACTTGCAGGGAGAAGTTTCTAAGACTGTATAGATACAATAAAATTCATGTTGCCCTAAAGACATAGTATCAGATTCTTCAATATTGTGAACCTATTTATTTATTTTACCACTCGTTTCCATACCATCCGAAGTCATTTAATTAAGAACCGTTTTATTCCGCAAACTGCGAATTTAAAACTTACCTGCCTACTTCTACTATTGTATAAAGGTCGATGAACTGAGTAAACCTGAACACAAAACTATTGAGTTTTGAGAATGAAATGAATGCCATAAAGCAAGCAATAAAATCAGGATTTACAGCTTGCTCATTCTTTTAACAGCCTATAATACGTAGGTGTGTATATAACAGGACGCTTAAAAAACCGCCAATAATAATGCTTCCAGAATGAGGGCTTTTTAAAATGACACTTAAAAAATAAAAATAGTAACTATTTGCCTTACTAGATGGCATTGAAGGAAAGAGATGTGTCAAAATTAGCTTTTAAAAATAAACGGCCTGTACCAAAGAGGCATGTAAGCGCTCGCTGGCTGACATCTACCCAAAGAGAAATATTTTAGGGTTACTGCCTATCTGAGTCTGTACTCTTCGAAGCTTAGAAAAGAAGATCACATTGACACATATATTTTTATCAACGCCATCTATCGAGCCTACAATTTTTTGTCATTGTGAAAAGCCCTTATTACAGTACCCACAGCACGAATATCTATCAAGAAAAAAACGCGCGTAAAAGTACCTACTCGATAGAGGATAATTATGTATAAGGAAAATCTCATTTCACTTTTCGGCGATAGATGGCGCTGTACGAATTTCCCATTCAAAATTACTCAATCGAATTTATTACGCGTGTCTTTCTCGACAGATGTTCGTGCTACGGGTACTAATGATCTTATTTCGAGATGTTTCTTGAATGTCGATTTGTAATTAACATAAATAAAAAGCTCAATCTGAAATTATTGGCATAAAAAACGAAAAAGATAAACATAGATAGATAGATCACTGTAAAAAGACAATGCTATAGTGAAAAAGTACTGAATCATAATTTAAACTTAACTTTATGTAACGCAGGTTCTTACTTCAATTTGAAAAGGAAGAAACTTTCCATTATTTTTTAACGAGTAAAAGGAAACACTAGGTATTTCTCTCTAACGGCAGCTTATACTTACAAGAAATTTTGCTTTACTTATCACTTTTTCAAAAACTTTACTTATTTATAAAAAAAACGGTTAGCTTTAAGTTGGCCATTTAATTTTGAAGGAAAATTACCTTCTGCTGTGATATTAGCACATTAGACAAGAAGTTATTTTACCGCCATAAATTTTATTTTCTATCTATGGGATAAATTTTATGGAGATTTTTAAATGTAGCTTTCAGTGACAATCAGCAATGCAATCATAAAAAAATCTATTTACTCACGGTCTCAAGGAGGCTCTGTTCATGTAGGGTGACAAGTGGTTTCTCTGGTTTCGGCCTGGTGCTCAGGTAAAAGGCCGAGGCAGCCGCGACTCCAGTCAACGCCAATGCGCCAGCGCTGCCGCCGACCATCCATAGGTACTGGTCTATTTCACTCACTGTGGACAACATTCAAAATTCGTTTATTCAGTCTAGGCTGTTTCAAGCAGTGACTGTTGAAGAAGCTACGCTATCGGTTCGCAAACTCTAAGCGGGAGACCTTGTAACGAGAAGAGGCGGCAAGAAATTCGTCAAGGGCTGCTTTTTTCTCCCTGTCTATTTCATACAGAGTCGTCAAAAATTTCAATATTACCTCAGCATTCAAAGTACGGTCAAAGATATTGGACATATTGTAATTTGGAAAAATATAACACACTTTCTTGCAATCCAAAAAAGGGAATGAAAGCATTTTGTGCTTGTAAACTGAGGGCCTATTACAAAAAAGCATCACGAAAAGCGTACGATATTCGTCGCACACCGTGGAACTATTGACTCACAAATAAGGTTCAATATTAAGTAAATTGTACGACGAATTGCGTCCGACTATCGTGATTCTATTTTGTAATAGGCCCTCTGGAAAGCGGTCTTAGTATCAAAGATTTTGCCACTTTCCAGACCTAGATTTAAACAAAATATTGTAACAGTGGTTTCTCCACATTTACCTGAATGAATCGATTATGGAATTACTGTCGGGTCGGCTTGGTCGAAACTAGCAAAAACCCTAAAGTTTCCATAATGTTGTATCTTTATCAAAATAATATCAATCAATATAATGCGGTAGACTTAATTAATGTGAGTGAGAGTAAACTCATAACAATGAACTTGTTCAGTAATTGTGCAGTGTCGAGAAAGAATTGTAAAAATATTGTCGCGACTAGAGGTTGTTGAGCCACTTGTTCCTAATTTGTCTGCGTTTTGCAAATTGGACTAACTGGGAGATGCTATTTGAAAACACTATGCAATCAAATAAATCTAACATCAGCTTCACAGGCACTTATCCTCATTTGTGCATAACTCAGCTAAATTAGAAATTATAGCAATTTGTTTAACGATACCACTACTATTATTAAAGATTTACAAGAAGTAGAGTTAAGTCCAATAAATAAAAAGTTAATAAGTAATTTAGTAACTACAGTTCGTTTAACGGTAATTTTATTAACAACAACTAATTGACCCAATGCTTTTCTGAGACTAAATAATAACTTACTTATCTCAATTGTATAAGCCATTAAGCCATAAGTCGAAACATTCTCAATTGAATGCACATTAACTGAGTCCTTATGATTAATAAATCGTCAAGACCATAAAAGGTGTTGTAGTAATGACAGTGTCCATTATACTTAATAAAGAAAAGAGAAGGAAGGTATTTTCGTTAATAGACTGGTTGGGAATACCTTCGATGTCAATCAAAATATTCGCAACGTAACTAATGAAGATTGACACATGACTTTTAAAGGTATCTTCCGTCCTTCGTAAGTTTATTAGTCTTTCGAAATGGTTGTTTAATCTAAATTTAATAGTATGAAATTTCAACAATTAAGTACCTAGCACACTATTCACATATAACAGATAAGTAATCATAACAATATCAAAATCCCTAATGTGTAATAATGTCCTTCCTTGTTCACCCTTTATTGAAACCATTTAATATTTCTACTATTGAATTTGTTTTATTAATCCTTTGAGTTAAAACGAAATTGAGTCGAGGATTGTTTAATGGAGTAGCGAATGGTGAGATGACGTATAAGGAAATGTCAACACAGCTACTTTCATGCTGCAGTAGTTCCTGAACTATAAAGCCCGCGTCAGTCTCGCCAGTTTAGAAAGTGGAAACAGGGGGGCGCGCGCGCCGCGGCCGCATTAGCGCGTAGATTTCTCGGGATTCTCTCGCGCTTTCCACTGACACACTTTTACGGAGATATTTATGTGTATATGTGACATTAAGTACATTTATAGGTAGTCGGAGAAATTGTATATTAGTTGTAGCTAGACTATAAACATATTTAGACACTGCAACTAGATAGTAGGCACGTAACACTTTTGAAATTACCACAAATAAACATATAAAATAGGTTCAATTACTATCACTTGTACGTATGCTCTGACACAGATTAAAGTGACATTGAAAGCAAAAGTGACATTATTCGAAACGCTTAAAATTTTCAAAACAAAGCGTATTTTATCGGAAATAAAATTGCAAAAGTTGATGTTGAAATCAGCATTTGGAACATTAGAAGGGCTCCCATATAATTTGAAGGTGCCGACTAAGGTCACGTCGCTGGCCTCGATTCCCTATCGCTGCAGTCGAAGGTTCTAGTTGGTTTCAAAATTTTGGACCTTGCTGGTGCTCTAATTTCTCTTTTTGTGTATTCAAAGGGCGTGGCTCGCGGCCCTTTGAAGATTTCTCGTTTTTTATGGAATCTACAATGGCGTACTACAAGGTGTCAGATAGATTTGGACACCGCATAATTCGAGTTTTAGGATCAGTACGAACGATGACTTTACTCTAGATCTAGAACAAATAGTACATCAAAATGCCGAAAGTAATTTAGACGTTGCTGAACTTCACATTTACTTACATCCACTGCACTGGTTCCACCAGATCGGCTTTTCTGGCTTATCAACATCAGTCTTTTGTTTTTCAGTCTTCTTTAGTTTCTTCTGTATTTTGCGACATTTTTCCCTAATACTAAACTCAGTCTTGTCATCACCGACAATCACTTTGTCCTTCTTGACCGTGAAACCAAACTTTCCGCTTCCCATTTTGATATTTTTACACTTAAGTCTTTCAATACTTTGCAAATTGCATTACCATTTTCATTGGTACCTGTATCATAGCTCGCGTTACCTGAATAGTCAGATAATTTAAAACTTATCTCATTACTTTAAAATATAAATACACGCACACTGCTCTGTTGTCGTAAAGATATTCGATATCGAATTATTTTGTTGCGGAATGAATTGAAATCCATAAAACTAAAAGGTTTTATAGAGTTATCTTGAGAAGGCTTTGGCCTTGGAAAGTTCATTGACACTGCGACTCGATAACTGAAATGTAATCTTGCGTTTGATTCCATCAGACACCTTATCTATTTGTGTTTAATGAACTGATTAAATGTATATTTTGTCGCCTAAAAAATTGATCAGACACATGGGTTGATTCGTGACGTTTAGATTTTATTAATCAACTAAGTCACTGATAACAATGACACAATAAGAAATGACCACTTGGCTATCAGAACGATGTTACTTTACTTTTTATTAAGTTGCCAAATCATTGGTTGCCAACGAGTCCCTAACACCATCCGACCGACCGACACTGAGCCTTTACAGAAAAATATTGAGTGTCCACTCTAGAATTTAATGCTCCACTGGAGCACAATAGGCTTTAAGTGTCGACTTTAGCTCAATATAAAAAATATTCCATCTGCAACAGTCGGTCAAAACAGTAAAATAGGTACTGATTTTGTCATTAAAGCATTGGTTTTACCAATTTTCAAAAAAAATATTTAGTTTTTTTTAATTAGCATGTAATATTTTATGACTGCAAATGGTAGTTTTGCTTTCAAACGGCAACAATAAATTATCTTTCCAAACGATTTACAAGATTTAAGACGGAAGAAACAGCCATTTCTTCTTCTTCCATCTTGCAATGAAATCTAATTTTATTCTTGATTGAGATAAAACGATTACAGATTCGATATGGTGGTAAAATATCGATACAAACAACCACCCGCTGTCAATTTATTTTTATACCTACATAGATTGTTTTTAAAATGGTAGTATTGTATTGGATGATACTATGCAATTATGCGTCGCTGTTTAAAGCCGTCTAGTTATAAAATAAGACCTTTTGTATTGACATTAATAGGCGACTGTTAAGTTTTAAAGAACTTCTCAATGACATATTCCAAGGCTGCGCTCAAAGTTTATGACCATTTGACTGGTCTAGAGTGAGTTCTTTGTAAATGCAATCAATGTAAAAATAAATTGAATGGCAACTTGATGACAACATTACAACTTTGCACTGTGCTTAACTGTTATTTATGTTAGCATTTAATTCCCATACGAAACTGATAGAAACTGCATTTCTTCGATTTTAAACCTATTGTTCCCAATTTCATCAAAAGGTTAGGTATACTTTCCAGGTTATAGCATAAAACTATTTTAGATAGGTGTCCAATCCATGTCCATTTAAACGATGTTGTTAATCTCCAGATAGTTTAAAGATTTTTATCGATATCGTATGCTAGCAATAGATAGTAACTAGGTAGATACCTTCTATAATTTCTAGTTATGCTATAAATATACACACACACAATACAAGTTAAAACGCCTATGGACTTAAAAGATAGTTAAGACAAGAAATCTAGAGAATCAATAACCCTAATCCCAAACATGAGTGCGCAAACGAGGTTGACCCAATAAATCAAAACATTGAACAAAATCTCATGAAACTAGAGTTTACTGCCATAGACTTAAGGATCAAAATCATAGGGCCTGTGTAGATGTACGTACTACCAGAGGAACCAACGACTTGTTTATTATTCGCTAAGTTGAATCACGCCCGCCCAAAAGCAATATTTCATGAAACAACTAGTGAACTAGAACGTTTATTGAATTTCGGTATTTGGCTTCGTTGCGAAATCCGTCATATTTATACGGTAGTGTTTGTAAATTACAAGCACTACCTACCGTATAAATTTGTAATATAGTTGACAGATGTTGTGAGAACAAATTGTAATCAGATTAACCCACATTGGGAAATAATATCAAGCTATAGCTATATCCAGTTTTCTATTAGTTAAACTTTAACTAACAGAAAACTGCTAAAGGAAAGAATTTCTAAGTTTATATCAAGTACGAGTATTTACTCTTGGATTATGTATGTATACTATTTTCCCATTTCATCTCACTATTACAAACAACAAACTGGTTCTTAGATATCATAATCGTAACAGTAAGTAACTGTTAAAATGTTAGCACATTTTCTAAATAAAATTGTAGTTCACTCGGCCATTTGTGTCATCTATGCATATGCTAATACATAGGTAAGTACTTACTTAAAATAACAAAGTTCCGTGGTTTCAAAACATTAGTTAAATTCCTTCTGACTGACCTCAAAGCATATGCAATTATAGAACCTACAGATCGAAATTATAAACATTGCGATGAACCGTAACCAACAAAAACCAGAATCAAACCATTGACTTCGAAATGCACCAAAGATTTTTTAAAAAAAACTTCGAATTCTATGAATACTTGAAAACGGAAATATCTGTTTAATCAGATAATTAGTTTGAAATTTCGAAAACGATATTGACAGTAGCGTTTAAACGAATGCATGCTTCATAATTACACAAATTTTACGCCGGCATGCGAGGGCTGCCAAATGATAAATCAGTAATATTTTTAAATATAGGAACATAGGTAAGTATATTCATTTCATAATTTTCTGCACGCTATTATAATGATAACTTGAATCAAAAGAAGCGGAAAGTATTAAAAATAATGTAGACTCGAGAAAGAGTTGTCGAGAAACAAGTCAACTGTTAAATATTTTTATCGCTGTTTTTCCTAGTAAATCAGACTTATAAAGTATTTGTAATAGGTTTTTGTAATAATCCCTTAAATTACCTCATAAAGAAACTTTCATAATCTTATAATATTCTTAAATATGTTTCAGTCGCTTGTTATTATTCCGAATTATGATTATCGCGGATTCTTAAGTTTAGTGAGATGTTAATTCGTGTAACTTAGCCAATACTTTTTTTTCACTTAACAACAACACGTGGCACTTAGTTAGCTATAGCATTCACGGTTGCCAAATAAATTAAGAATACCCTTTAGACCAACTTCTTCAAAAATTTCCATACAAAACGGCAATTATTAGTGGCACCCCTAATATTAGTGGCACCCCTATCACTATATAGGTACCTTACCAATAGGGTCTCTGTTTCCTCCACCTACCGTTCGCGCCTAACGGTGGTTCTGACATTTCGATCTGGTTCACGAAACAATAAAATTACTCGCGGATGTCAACGAAACCAGCTCTCTGACTATTCAAGTGTCATCATCCTGTGATACAGTTGCTATTAAATAATTCGCTATAGTGTGCCGTTACACGGCCAGCGGAATTGGAACTGTGTAATAGTGAATATGAATAGTTGATTACATTTAGATAAACTGCAATAAAGTGTTTTGAGTGTCTTTTACATTATATCTTTAACTTGTTTCCTTTTAAATGGTTTTTGTCATAAAATTGCAATTTAGTAGTGATAGGAAATGCAATAGCAAGTCATAAATCAATGGTTAAAGTAACATTAGCTTTAGAAATGATGATAAATTGCTCGTTCGTGAACATAATAGTAAGCAAGATTGTCTCTAATACAAAATAGAAATTTTTTACCATGAACCAACGAAGAAAGACGAGTTTTGATTGTGTATTATTTTTCTTACATAAAATATTAGCTCCCCACAGCTATGAAAGAATTTTAAAGAAGTTGCATTTTCCATACTAACATTTTCTTAATTTATTTAACAACTATGAACGCTTATGTATATGTTTTAAAACTTTTATGCACTAATGTTTAAGGTAAGTATAACGTATTCCACTTGGGTTAAACGATAAAAAAATAGTTTTGGATAAATTAAAACAAATGCAGTGGTCATTTCTGCTAACAAAAAGTCATTTTTAAGGAATTTTTTATGTTAAGAAAACTTTAATAAGGATTTTTTTATTGATGCCTAGTCGTCCTCGTCTATGATGGTAATTATTCGATATAGCAATTGATGAATATTTTAAATCATACAAGTGAAGTTCTCTATTTGTGAGAGAAAAACGCCAATTTAATAGGTGGGTACCCAATATAATTATGACATTATTTCTATTAATTTCTTCTTTCCTTCTTTCTTTTTTCACAAGTGTTGGTAAATTACATACTACCAACCTACTGGCCGGTCAACGTTAAATTAAATATAACAGCAATAACGTTAAGCAAAAATTAAACGGCAGCATTTTACATTCCAAAAACAATAAGCATTATTTGTTACGCAATCGCGTAGCAAACCACATGACGAGAGCGCTAAATCCTCAAATGAAAACAATCGTAAACCGCGCAAAACAAAGCTCACATCCATTCGTACTACAATTCGAGGTGCAGTAGGTTAGCAATGCTATTGAAACGTTCACCCAAAGTAGATCCGGCAACAATCCACAGGTCAACAACCTCCAGCACAGTGTTTTGATTTGATAAGGTCGCCGATTCGACATCCAAACTTTTTTCTCAAAACGCGAATACAGTTAAAAAGGCGCTACGCGGCTGAGCGGACCGTTTTAATTACTTTATAGTCAAGTAGTTGTAGTAAAAATATACCGTTAATGGAAAGTGATATGACAACCGGACGAGGCTCTTGTTGAAGCTGTCTCTCAATGGTGGGTATTTTGAACTAACCGTTCCTTCATGTCGCGACGAGACGAACGAACTGAAACTTGCATCATATAAGTTTACGATCATAGACAATTCGCCGCGAATTGACACGCGATTTCGGGGACATTGCTGTTGATATAGCACACGTTGTTGCCGTTGCTGACTCGCTGGTGCTAAGCGAACATCAACGTAACACGTCTCACTCGCGCTTAGGTCTGGACAGGGACTTACAGTTAATTTAAATGAAGTAGGTACACATCCGTTTCTACAACGAAACTAATCTGCCTCTCTTTATTGCCATTGGTGTCAATGGTAGTTGAATGTCTCTCTAGGTAGGTATAATATTTTTATGTAAATCCGAACTATTGCCATTCTATTCGCAAAACAACAGCAGCGTACAGTCGAGTACTAAAATACGTACGACTATGTAAATCATCGTTAAACAATATAATTTTCTATTAAAATGTCGACATTATATCAACAAAACATTATTTGGTATTGTAATAAACGTGACTTTAGTGGTTCTGTAGTGTAAACTTCGTGTTTCTGACATTAACAAAAAATTGGCTGAAATATGATTTTCCCCATATCTCCGCATGCAATTGCATCGACAAAAAATCTACCTATATAATTATAGAACCCGCTCACAAAATTTCATGAGAATCGGTTGAGTGCGACCTGTAGAGGAGAACAGGCGGACGGACAGCCGGAAAGCCGGACTGCCGGACAGACATACGAAAGCATTTTTGCCCAAGCTGAAAGGGCTCGCTCGGTCAATTATAAAGAATATAAAAAAGTGTTAATTTTATCTATCAGTCTAATACTTAGTTTAAGTTTAAAGGTATTTTACAAAATAATAATTTTGTTACATTTAATCCCAATTAAACTCACACTATTCTTTAAAAACTTAAAAAGACTACTTTTTTCGTTCAGTAAGACTTTTGATGAAGTTAATTGCGATATTTTTTCTGAAAAAATTTGAATATCAGCCGCATTTTAAAAGTTGTTTTCAATAATCGGTGTCCTTCTGAAACTACAAACTATTAATAAAACAAGTAGAAAACAAAATTACTATAATCATATCTTTTCGTATAGCCTGCGACATATTTAATGAACATAACAATCAGTGTCAATATAAAGTGAGGGCAATTTCAATTTACCGTCGCGAAACACGGATAAAATAAATAAACGTTTTATTGATTTCGCGCACGGCTCTACTCGCATGCATTGCTGTACGAACACGAATGCACTTCCTAGATGTTGCGCCTGCGCATACGAAATGAGACACCCACGGTATTGTGATTGTGACTCACTGACAGGGCTCTCACACGTACCTACAATATTAATATTTTAGTATCTAACCAATCTAGGTTACCTAGTAATATGTGTTTTTGTTTTTTTTACCAGCCTCCCAGTTTCAAAAGCGATAGTAAACTTAGCTATCGAAAAGTATGCAAATCGTAACGATAATCCCATAATGGATTCTTTTGCCATAAGATATCGCTAACCAACGAATATCGAAATGTCAAATACAATCTTAAGAAAGCCAAGTTCGTTATCGTTTTTACAAATGGGACCCGTAGGAGGTACACTAAAAAAACCATATTTTTTACACGAGATGGTTAGGAATGGTTAAGAGATTTTATCAGATGCCAACCTTATACTTATGGACGTTAAGTGTACTTATTATGGCGTAGAATACGTGCCAGCTAAAGACAATAATGATGTTTATCGTGCAGACTTTATCCTTTCAAATGACAATATCAAAGGCGAGCAGGATGACGCCGAGTTTCGTAGAAAATTTATTATGGTTTTAGTGCAGCAACATTGTTAGTTAGACCTGTAGATTTATAGCTGCAATAAACTGCAGTTGTGTTTTAATTACTAGTGTGTTACAAAATGTTGCTTTTATCGTTATTCGCCAATGTATTCCAATAGCAAAGATGTTATAAACATACTTATCTGATATGATAGCTAATGATAGGTTTATTGCGTTTCATCCGTTTACACAATTTAAATGATTGAATTCCTTATTGTAAAAAAATAATTAATAATTATAATGGAAGTTATAATTTAAAATTGCATCTGTTATATATAAATTAATTTGGAGAAAGGAATGGAAAACAATAAAAAAAACATCCTATCATAAATTGATACAATTTATGATATTATCAAGATTAAATGATATCGAATTCAAGAAATTAATAGGTAAACAGTATTTGATGAAGAAATAAAAGTAAACACTTTTGATCCTAATTCATATTCTAGCTCATGTTTCCACTGCTGACAAGCAAATATCACCTCAATTATTAGGTAATATGAACAACAAAGTAACAGACAACACCAATGCCAACTATTTGGCAAAAGTGCAGTAAATGCAATACTAACCAGGAAGTAGGTAGAATGCATTTACTGCGTAATCAGTAATGGCTAAATTTGTGTGCAAAAACTTGGCAGCAAATAATAATGCTTTGGAAACGAATTTCGAAATCTGATTGTAAAAGACATTGTCCGTTTTCTGAGAACAAAACATACCGCAGGAAAGGAAAGAAAAAAAAATCTAATTACTGATTTGATTATGCTTAATCAAATCAGTAATTATATTTTTCTGATTACATTTTCAGTAGTGTTTTTGAGGTTAGATACTAGACAATATAGAGGACGTTGTGTAGACTGAGATAAGTAAAACAATTTGCTATTTAATAAAACTGTCTTCAATCTCAGGAAACAAAAGATAGTTAGAAAAAAGAAAATATTATCATTGCATTTTAATTTATTGCTGCACAGGGTCTAAAAAGGTGGTATCATTAGTAGGCAGGCATTGTCCTATAAAAATGGTCAATTTCGACGGTAACGAACGATGTTCATGTATATTACATTTATATTCAGAAAAGTATAGATTCCACTTTAATTAGTACCTACTATTACGTTACTAAACTCTGTGCCTGTGCCTGTGTGTCTGTGCTTTTACGTTAGTAAACATGGTACAGAATACAAGATGTTATAGATTCTATACTATAGAATGGTTTGGGGTGCTCTATACCATAGAATCTAAAGCAGCTGTACCTAAAGAATATGTCTTGCGACAAAGTTATGATGAATTATATCCATAGTATTAAATCCCTTTAGATTGTTCTGTTCCTACGCATTTTTTTTAAGCTCATTCATTTAGAAGTCTAAATTTTAAGTTAGAATTGTTGAATTGATTAGGTATGCTCCTATTTCTTTTTTTTATGTCAGAGTCTACTCATGGCCTACTCTGTGTGTTTCTAAAGAGAGATCACAATTCAGACTTTGAATAGAACAAAGAATCTCTATAATAGAGCGAGATCTAAATCTGTGACCTAGAAACGCACAAAGGCTATCAAATTTCTACCATAGAGTTAAGTCGTGACGTTCTCTTGGGTATGGTTCTAAACCTTATAAAGAAAGGCCTGCTTATACGTTTAAAATCTTAAGGGCCTCTTTCATTGGTTTGATTAAAAAAACAGATTTTTAATAAACCTAGCGTCAAGTATTATAAAATCTATAACATATTCTTTATCTATGACAATACCTATCCAAAGGCTTTGACAAAAACTACCTACTTCCCATTTGTTCGACTTAGCAACCGTAAAAAAAATATTTCTATTGAACGTTATTGGTTGTGTTATCAACGTTTGTAGTATTGTTGATCAGTTTCTATATAAAGTACACTCCTTTATTCCTTACTTTTGCTCCACAAAGAGTTGAATGGCATTCAGAAATCAGAATCAAGAATCAATGGAAATCAACAAAACGCTTTTTTGCGTTTATCCAATTGTCTCTAACAAGGTTTTATGACAATGGCCATCATTTGGTTGACATCCAGAATTAGTTTTATACCGGAATTTTAGTAAATCGCACTTCACAGCCTGCACTGATCGTAGTTTGGTGTTTTGGTGTCACGCTTAACATTTCGCTTTGTTATCGGTACCCTCAAAGCAACGGTCCTACATCGGTTTAGTATAATAATGTTGAACCAGGTAAAAAATAACCTTGATTTAAAAGAGTAGTCAATTTGAACCAGCCCTTATTTGACGTCATTATTATCTCTATGTACTATTAAATAATTGAAAAAGGTAACCCCTGAATTTCAGACCTCCTATCATTAATTCAACAAATAATTTATATGTAGGTACACCTCTAATTTCATTGGTTTGGGGTGCTCAATGTAATTGACAATATCACCAAAGATTCGACAAGGGTGCAGATTAATAATCTAGGTATAATTCAAATAACATATGAAACATAAACAAAGGGCGACACTTATCAAATATCAAAACGACAATCGAGCAATACGGAACCTAAAAAAGCGTCTAGTTGTTTTTCAGTAAAACCTTATTATTACTTATATACACTCCAAGAGTTCAACGAAAAAGTTTGTCCACTCGCGATCGTCACTGTGTTCGCGGGTGTTTACGTTCGTCACTTGATCGGCGGCGCGGGCGCAGATCGTTCGGGGTACGCGCGGCCGGTGCGGCGGCGGTGCGCTGCGACAATGCGCCGCCATGATGTCGAGTGCTGCCTCCCCCGGTGCCCAATTGCCTAGCCACCTCTCTCTTTTGAGCGACACAGCAACGGTAAGCGTTTCAGTCGCACAATAGCTTATTGGCACTTTTAGCGGTAACAGGAAATTTGTGAAAATCTAGCGTTGTGCTTTTTAATGGCTTCTGGCATTCTCCAAGAAAATTATACATATTGATTAACACACTACGAATAACTTAAATTTCAGCTTGTTGAAAGAAATAATGTGGCTATGACAATAGAATATGAATAGCACTAAACGTACTATGACCGTCTCTTCCTTTCATTAAACACACAACATTTTAAGTTAAGTAAACATTCCAAAAGATAGAACTGAATATTTGGTGTATCATACAAAAGTGAAAAAATTGGACGTCAACAAGTCCATCAGCTATTTTTGATGTCCCCACTGCTGGGGCACAGGCCTTCCTTATGGGTGGTAAGGAGGATGGGCCATAACCCACCACGCGGGCCCAATGCGGATTGGTGGGTGTTAACGACTGCAAATGCAGCCGGGACCAACGGCTTAACGTGCCTTCCGAAGCACGGAGGAGCTCGAGATAATACATTTTTGGTCACCCATCCCATGACCGACCCTTGCGAACGTGCTTAACTTCCGCAATCGCTGGGCCAGGCGCTAAACCACTGCGCCACCGAGCTCCAAACAAGTAATACATTTGAAATAAGACTTTTGATTAATATTATGGTTTTAATCTTGAAACTTAATTTTCCACATGTTATCACAACGATTTACGATCATATACGCGTCAATCCACATTAGCACCACTTCGTGTCGATCCGCGCGTGAAATTTTATGCCGCACTATGAGCGCAGGAACCACGCAGGTACAGGATATACAATTTTAATGAACAACATGATGTGCCATCAAGATTCATATAAATCTCGGACTATGGTTAAATGAGCGGTCAAGAGCAAAACGGACGCCAATTAATTAATGTTCCGTAATAATTATAATCAACTCGCAGAATGCTCGGAGAGGAGCTCGGTGGCGCAGTGGTTTAGCGCCTGGCCCAGCGATTGCAGAAGTTAAGCAACGTTCAAAAGGGTCGGTCATGGGATGGGTGACCAAAAATTTATAATCTCGAGCTCCTCCGTGCATCGGATGGCACGTTAAGCCGTTGGTCCCGGCTGCATTTGCAGTCGTTAATACCCAGCAATCCGCATTGGGCCCGCGTGGTGGGTTATGGCCCATCCTCCTTACCACCCGTAAGGAAGGCCTGTGCGCCAGCAGTGGGGACATCAAAAATGGCTGATGGACAATCGTAACTATAGAAAAAGAACCCAGATCGATTAAAATTTACCCATATATGATGAGGTAGGATAGGGATAACTTCGTTGAAATAAGTTGCGAGTAGTATAGTATTATTTCAAAAAGTAAAAGTGAATATTTTCATGTAAGTATGAACGAAACGATAACTATTTATTTTTATTATATATCAGCACAGTTGAAAATCAGCACGGACAAGCAATAAGTACTAATGTGCATAAAAGAATCATGTCAATAATTATGTAATCTTAAAAAGTCCTAAGTTGTAGATACAGATTGCACAAAATATCGAATAGACCAACATTATCATCATGATACTTATTAGAAATTATTACAGTACAAAATGCAACGTCTAAATATAGCCCAACGTCAAGTGATTGCCTATGCCAAAGACATTATTGATGACTGTTTGTAATACAATGTAACATGAATGCGCAATCTTACGAAATATCTTTACATTTTGTATTGGCGTATTCATTATGAGTTTCAATGCCTCAATACCTAACAGTCCTTTTAGACTTGAAAGACAATGCCGACCATGCTAATTTATTTAGCAGCAACATTAAAATAATAACGTGCTTTGGAGCTTTTGAAGCTTGCAAATTGAATACTTATAATATTCAGTTAAATAGGTAATAAAAACTACGCAAAACAACAAGGTTTTTTCACTTCATGTTTTGATTTTCACTGATATTTTTTTTCATGAAAATCTTAGGGTAAAAATTGGGGTTTGACTAATGGGTAATTTTATTGTAACCTATTAATAGTAACAATAAAATCACGTAACACGGTACCAAATTTCTAATCGATAGGACATAATGGAAGCTATAATCAGATCCCCTCATAAACTATTAAAGAGCTGATGATCTTCAAACGGTTGAACAGATTTTCATGAAACATGGCTAAGAACACTCGGGATAAAAATTATCTATGACACAAAAAAACTAAACGAAAATCGGTTCATCCGTTTAGGAGCTACTATACCACAGGCAGACACTATACACAGACACTTAAACTTATAATATAACACCCCTCTCTTTTTGCGTCGGGTGTTAATTTCAAATATTTTAAGTTTTTACTGATAGGAAGTTAAAATAAATTATTAAGTTAAGTTAGCAAAATCACTGTTTTATTTCAAAAAAATCCAATATTTACCAACCTAATTCTAAGATTTAGTATTAAAACCTAAGACTTACCAATATACGGGCTTAAATGTTGGTATTTTACCTACTCTTTTCGATGTTGTATACTCGCTTCCTATATTTTGGCCGTTTAAAACTTTTTTCGTTTAAATTAGTGCCGTTGGAACTGTAAAAGCCTGAAACAACTACAACTTACAAGATTTCAAAAAGCTGAAATTAGACAGTTTCACTGGTTTCCGATACAATCTTTCTTCTCGTTTAATTTAATGATGGAACAGAATTTATGTAAAGTAATTATCTAACTTATCCAGTAACTTGACTTATGAGTACAATAAGTTATTTCGAACTCAAACAAATCTACACTTGTTTTAACAGTGTGCAGTTGAGACATCGGTTCTGCTATTAGCTGGAACAAGTGACATGATTTGTTGAAGGTAATATTTACTCGGGATAGCCATGAGCAAATCAGCAAATGCACTGTGCAAATTTGTGGCACTTGACGCAACTCGAGCGAGCCAGGCAGGCCTGTGTTTGCTTGCATAAATCTTTGGGTAAGTTATAGCTTTAAAGTTAAATTTTCATGAAACTTAAAATATTCACTTCTGCGATTGACGCGCTACCACACATTAAAATAAAACACTTTTTACGCAAGTGTCGAAAAGTTAGCAAAATCGAAATTCAAACAAAAAACCCATTTAAACAACGAATAAAAATTCGTGCAATATAATTTAATCGTATTGATCGCCAAAATAGTTACAGTAAAATTATTGATAATTCCATAAACTTAATAGTATAAATAAGTTTATGGATAATTCGTAAAAAAGATATTTTTTTAGGCGATCAGTACGGCTGGTGTAAATACTTTGCAATTTATTAACGAAGATCTGTGCCCCAGCGGTGAGGATTAAAAAAATGGATGATTATGATAATAATTATGTTAGAATAAATTATAAAAAAGTCATCCTGAAAGACACACAAGATATTTTGAATATACACGGTTGTTTGTTAAACACCAAGAACCTCGCAGGAGTAGATTACTAACATCATAAACAACAACATACATTTTCGGGATTTTTCCGAAAATAGTCAAAAAGATAAAAAAAAATCCATTCAAATATACGAACAGCTGAATTTGTATGAAAAGTCGGATATTTTTTGTCTGGTTTCGGAAAAGTCGTAGAACAAATGTTGTTCTATATGATGTTAGAAATCTACTCCTGCGAGGTTGTTGGTTGTTGGTGTTTTACAAATAACCCTGTATACTTACATAAAATTCTAAATATGAATAAAAAAATACTGTACGATATAGTGAATAACGAATGTTTTTACAAAGACCATTTTAAGTGACAATTTACAAACAAATGTACAAAAACATAAAAGATTTCATTTATTCTCCATTGTGTTTTCTAGACCGTTTGTCAGCTAGTAGCAGACATAACCGAGCGGTTATAAAAGCACATGCAAAAGTCTGCAGGTGGATGTTTCGTAAAAAAAAAACTAGCAAAGAACGAGCTCTTACAATTTCTTGGCACTACATTTAGCCTTCTGAAGTAAAAAGTTTGGAGATTTTTTGGATTGTCTTTCTAGACATACCTATACTTTAAAATTAAAAGTTTTCTAGTAGGCTATACTTTAGACTGATTTTTTTTTCAGTAAAAGTATGAAATACATTTTCTATAAATTCTTGATTTACCGAGTGAATGGTAGATACGCCAATCAAAAACTTATACGAAGATGAAATGGTAAATAAAGCACAATTAAAATTTTATTAAAATGCTTACAAGCAAGATTAAAGCAAAGAGAAAGCTAACCATGTTGGAACCCTAAAAGGACATGAAATTCCCTACAATAGTGTCATTACTTGTTTATGAGGTCCCCGACCTCCGTGCTCAAGTGATAGACAATGGCGGTGGTTAGGATTGTGAGCTGAATTAATACATGCACATGCAGCGGGGTCTGACCAGCCTTGAACTTGCTTGCATCTATGCGCGCGCGCCGATGAATGCGAAAGCAGTCGCCATTTCTAGTAAGCTCGTCATGTTAAAGGTGTACAGACGTGTTATCTGATTTTTAGATTAGATTTCTTTGCGTATGCGTATGTTAGTGCTAATTACTCTGTTCGTTGGAGGAGTAAATGATATGTTTGCCTACATGTTTTCACTGATGTCCCATGGAAAGATGTCATGTAACTATTTATTTCATGACAAGGTAAATGGTTATTAAAATATTCAACATTTAACGATCTTTTATTTATGTAGATAGACCATAGAAACGGGTTAAATGTCAGCACATTTAACTTGTTTGTTCAAAACCCTTAAATAATTTCAATGAGAAATTAAATCTCGAAACTCAAATTTCCATGCTATACTAAAATTTTGCAAAACTTTTCAACGTCTACAGAATCGATGTCCTATTAACATACAAAAATGTAGGCAACTTGCATTCTCTTGGCATATTTACATCTCATCGTTATAGTGCAGTTCCTATCCTAACTCAAATGTTTCCTTTTCCATAATGCATAGGAATCTTGATCTTGAGGAGCTCGGATTGCGGAGGTTAAGCAACTTTCGCAAGGGTCGGTAATGGGATGGGTGACCAAAAATGTATTATCTTGAGCTCCTCAAATTTATTAGATTTTTAAACAAAAATTCTCAGATTTTGCAGTCCCCGCAAGAATCGGAGCATTGAAAATGAAAACAAAAATTTACAAATAACAAAATCAAATCAAATGCAAAATTCTATTATTTTTCTAAGGTAGGTACCTATTTATTTTTGAGATCACGATCATAATCACGATCATAATCTAGGTAGGTACCTATTTATTTTTGAGATTGTGTATGACACTCGGTCGGCTTCGCCTCGTGTCACAAAAGCACCCGCTGACTGCCTCGACGCGGCCGAAATATTATTAACCGATTTACAAAAAAAAACAAAAAACCGACTTCAAAAACCCTACCTCTAAAAAGCAAGAAATAATATTCTAATCACTAGATACGCATTATCATTGTTATAATAAAACCACGTCTATTGAAGTCGGGTGGGCCTTTAAGAATAAAAAAGGGAATTTTGTACTCCAGCCCCACCCGACTTCAATAGACGAAGAAAAAATGAAAAAAAACAACCCTTCTTTATTTTTTTCTTAAGTCGGTTTTTTTTCGAAATATTTACAATTAAGTAAACAAACACCCCCCAAACAACCAAAATTTTTCGAAATTTTTCGAAATTCCAAAAAAAATAAGGTCGATTTTCAAAATTCACGTTCACACGTGTCTCGATAAATTCCTCAACTTTTGGTACTATTTCCATCTCGAACCTCCCAAAATCCTCGGAGCTATGGCCAAAAATACGTCTCAAGCCATTTGCATCTGATAACCATTTTCAATGGTAAAACAACAAATTATTGCCACAATCGTCTAACCATCCAAATAATTAAAATTATTTTTGCATCCTGAACAACAAAAATAGTCTCATCAACAAAAAACGTAACGGTTAAAAAATTCTACGAGTCGTTAAAAAAATGTTATGTATAGTGATTAAAAAAAACTTTTTCTGCCGTCTTATTTGAATATTGTTGCGCCGAAATAACTTTATATGCTTAATTAAAATCTTTCTCTCTCGTAATTATCCTGTCGGAAAAATACCGCTACACTAATTTGGAGGTAATGCCGTAACGTACGGTACCACACGCAAAATTGAGAGGAAATAAAGATAGACAAAATATATATGTGTTTTAACAACGGAAAGTTTCAAACTAAATAAAGCCTTTGTTGGATCACTGAATTATAATTTAAAAAAATATACTTTAGCTAGCTTTCAGTCTACTTACTGCAAAAAACATTTCGTATAACTTTAAAAGCTCTCTTGATCGTATTATTTTAAAACAAAAGATATTTATCATACCTGCATAGCGTAGCGAAATATTTCAACAAGTGCAAAATCGTAGCAAGTTTGCATTATAACTTATTAAACTCGCAATAATGACATCTTTATTGACTGCATTGAATACCATGTGCATCTAATAAGCTGCCTCAATAAAAAGCTCCTAGCACAAGTTGCTAGGCTCGCGAAATGTGCGGCTGGCAGTAGGTTGTGGGGTCATCGACCCGCAACCGGTCGGGGTTAAGGCGGGGTTCTACTTGATAATTCCAACGATAAGAATAGAGATCGAAATGTCTTTAGTGCAAATTGAGCTTGTTGGTTGTCATTTCAGGTTTTCATATTTTTGTGTAAAAAAGGATTCAGGAACCGGTTCATTGTTTAAAATATTAATTTAGCTATCTTTTATTAAAATAGTATTCTGGTATAAAATTAAAATAAAATATATTAATATTATTGAGAATAACGTACTAATAAATTGAAATTCATTGCAGCTGATGAGTGATGATGACTTATTTTTCGTGCTTTGTTTATTTTGTATTCAGCATGGGCAAAAATGCTTATGTCCGGCTGTCCGTCTGTTCTCCTCTACTGCAGGTCGCATTTCTCAACCAACTCTTGTGAAATTTTGTGAGCATGTTTAATAATTACGAGTAATATAATTTTCATCGATCCAGCTTTTTCGAAATTTTTCGAAAAAAATAAAAATAATTTAAAAGCATTTCGAAAAATGTGCAAAAATGTCACAAACGGTCTCTCAGTTTACATAGCCACTAGTTTATGAGTTAAGGATATATTTTATTGACTGCCCTTATGGACTTTTTTCTTGGGTCTCGGACTTTGCCTTAAAAGCTTCGAAGCGAGCAAACTTGGCCCACTTTTGATAGTCACGCTATCGCCATTGCATTACTCGTCGAAGTTTGCGGGGGAATGACACGATTTATATTTTTCGAGTTCGGTGTTCAATTCGGATTTATATCTTATGCTGTAAGATTTATATCGAAAGATATTTCGGCAAAATATAACGCTTCAAAAAATTTCCCAAAGATAAAAAAGCAGCGTTTGCCAGCGCTTTAAGATATTTAGCGACCGCAAAACGCAAGCGAAACATCTCCGTTTCAGCGTTTCAACTTTCATAATGTCCCGTCCGGCTGTCCGTTTGTTCTCCTCTACAGGTCGCATTTATTTCTCTACCGATTCGCGTGAAATTTTGTAAGGTTCTATAGTTATATAGATTTTTTTGTCGATTCAGTTTTTCGAAATTTTTCAAATTGGAGGAGATAGGTAGTTATGAGGAAAATCATATTTCAGACATTTCGAAAAATGTTCAAAAAGACCTTTTTGTGACAACAAACGCGAGGTCTTTATATTTTACACGGAATATGTATAGAAATATTTTTTCAACACACTTACTCGTAAAGTGAGCCCTAATACATCGCTTTTAGGGCCATAAAACGAGCTATAACAAACGCGTGCAATAATATATAAAACACTAGTACGTTATAGAATTAACCCTACAAAGTTAAATTAGTACCTTACTGCAAGTTCTATACGAGTAAACAGAGCATTTCCAATTTAGCCGGGTAATACAGTTATTTTTTTTAGTAACAACAAAGGGGTTTTATGCTGCTGAAAATTCTTATATATTTTTGGAATAATTAAATGTGTAAGTCCTTAATTAAGTCAAACAAATATTTATTATTATCAAATTATTCATAATTCACAATATTTTGTTATAAAATATTAAAATATTTGCATTTTATCACTTAAAATTATATTTTTGAAGTAGGCTGTATGCTCACTCACCCATTTGTTCGCAAAATATTCTTGCGATGGGCGTGTAAAAAAAACGAAAAAAAAACCTGCGCGCCTTTTCCCATCATAATATTATCATATTTTCTTTTTGTCGTATTTGTTGCTGTGTGGTAAATTACTTTGTTTTTTCCTTGCAAATGTGTTGAAAAACGTCGTATGAAACTCGTGAGCTTTTGCTTGTCTCATAATGTACTAATATCTATCTATTTTTTATATATATTATTTCATCCGCATGCCAATGTCACCGTTCGTAATGTATAATTTTAACACTGAAAGGCTTCCAAAGGCCAGCCGCAATCTCTACAGACTAAACGGTCTAAAAACGCAAAATTTAATGAAACATTAATGAAACATCTTATGATTTGTAGCAGAAATTCTTAATTCTAAAAAAGCCTTAATCCTAAAATAGTAGCATTTATTTAAAACATCTGCATTTCATTTCATAATGGAATAATAATATTTGAGATCGATAATGATTTATGTCAATTTAATTATTCATGCAATTTTAGAAATGAAACAACTAATGAAACATACAACAAGCATAAAATTTTGCCTTTTTAAGATCCTTTGATAAATGCGAGGAGGCGAATCACCTTTTGTGAAAGGCACAGGCCAAAGTGCAACCGGCTACATAAACTAGTCTTTGTTAAGGGAATGTTGTATTGTAATACCTACAATAAACCAGGAAATTAAGAATTCTAAATTGCGGTAGAAACTTAGTGTATTTTTTATTATTTTTAAAGTTATATGCCAAAGTATTTTTTATTATTTTTACAGTTATATGCCAAAGTATTTTTTATTAATTTTGGATTATAAATACCATCACGTTTTCCTGGGAATAAATGCAAAATTTTGTTAGAGTCAAGTGTCCCTAAATTCAAAATTTAACTAAGTATCTACAAATAAGGTGGAAAACGTCAATCCTAAAAGATTAATACACGACGAGCATATTCTTTTCAGAATCCATTACCTAATCATTCATGGTTTCGCTTCCAATTACGTTTTGGAGCAACACAAACAAATACTAATAGGTAATTGGAATGTTATATACATATTTTACCTACGAGTAAGGTTTACGTGACTTCCATCATCGAATCGAGTTAATCCTTTCTAAGTTAACGAATCGTGTGCCTACGTGACGTCAATCACCTTAGCCATGTGAGTTTAGATTTGTAATTACGAAATTGGGTGAAATCGGATTTCAAATTCAAAGAGTAATAATTAGGCATGTTAAAGGTGCATTCAAATGAAATAGTTGCGTTGTTTATGTTTGTAATTTTAATACAATTGTTAATAATGCAAAAAGCACAAGTAATTAAATTAAAGAAGTTAAGAAACTACCTAATTAATGTTGATTTATTCTCACTAGTCCCTTTATAGGGTTCCGTAGTCAAGTCAACCAGGAACCCTTATAGTTGCCCCGACACGCACTTGGGGCAGTTTTTATCACATCATTTCACTAAAAGTCTTAGCAAATTTTCCAAAAATCCTACAAACATACTTCAACAACTTCGCTTGCGAATTGTCAGAGCATTGTTGAATAATTCCTCATTACTCCAAGCTTCGCAGCTGCCCTCTATGCGCAGGCGCAGACTGGTTACATTAATCTCCAGCTCGCGGTTACTGTGTCAAGTAACGGTACCGCGGCAGATGGAGCCACGCGCCTACTCGTTGTCACAGAATATGCAATCACAAAGAGAGAGGTCGGAAAGGTCACCTTCCAAAGGTGCTTGAACTGCTGCTGCAGAATATAGTTTTACCACTATGACGTCATAGAATACAAAACAAGATCGTAATTGTACGTGTAACCAAGACTACATTGCTAACTGGATTTAAATTAATTGTAAGCATATTTGCATCCCTACATTTAGTCCAAAGATATCAAATCACAATTTAATTGGTGGAGGATCCTTGTCTATAAATCACGCAAATAGATTGAAGCTACTTAATTAACTCAAGATTCCTATTCCCGTTTGATAATTTCTTATGTTTTAATAGCAATGGCAAGCCTTTTTAACCGACTTCATCAAAAGGAGGAGGTTCTCAATTCGATTGTATGTTTTTTTTTTTTTTTTTTTTTTTTTTTTTTTGTTTTTATCGTTGTTCGCGCGTATCTTCGACATTTATGAACCGATTTCGATAATTTTTTTTTTGTTCGATTGAGTTTTCTTGCGAGATGGTCCCATTTAATTTTTTTTCAAATCGGTTCAGTAGTTTACAAGTAATCCTGAAAACACTATGATATTAAATCAACTAACTTGACAACTTTGTTATTTATGAACCGAATTAGATGATTTTTTTTGTTGGGGAAGGGATACCGTTGTGTAGTCTTTTTAACCGACTTCAAAAAAGGAGGTAAGTTTTCAGTTTGTATGTTTCTCCGCGATTATCTCACGTTTGGCTGAGCCGATTTTTCTACCTACATAATATACCTACACTACCTAATGCAGAAGGTACTTACACTAAAAATAAACAAATAAAAAAATTGTTTAAAAAACAAAAAACCGACTTCAAAAAACCTGCCTCTAAAAAAAGGAAGAAATAATATACAAATCATTAGATACGCATTATCATTGTTATAATAAAACACGTCAATTGAAGTCGGGTGGGGCTTTTAGAATAAAAAAAGGAAGATGTTCTCCAGCCCCACCCGACTTTAATAGACGTGTTTTATTATAACAATGATAATGCGTATCTAATGATTTGTATATTATTTCTTCCTTTTTTTAGAGGCAGGTTTTTTGAAGTCGGTTTTTCTCAATCAAATAACATCTCCAGCATGTGTCAAATAAACGCTGCGTTCATGTTATGAGGATTTATACTGCACACAAAGACCATACAACAAGTAGTCTGTGACTGCACACTAGCTCCAATTAGACGAAATTATGAATTATTTTATTGTAGTGCACTCCGAAGAAGCTTTGTGGTACTTACTTTTTATCGCTAAAACATTTTTTTTTTTTTTTTTTTTTAAAGACGACATTTAATTGTGAATTATTCTCTTGTGGTTAACTACAGCACACACACCCACACACTACAAGAAAATAATTCACAATTTCGTCATTAATTTAAGCACTAAGTATGTTTTTTTTCCAATGGTAGCGCTAGTGTGTAGTATAAACCCTCTTAAAAATCGCAACATATTTTGTTGCCTAAATTCACTTCTGCAATCACAAGTCACTCATTGATCGGCACATGCATGTTGAACTTGCGGAGTATTGTGTCATGAGCATGAGCAGTTACGCTACGCTTCTGACCCACTTTTTGGTAATCGCACAAAAAATATGATTGACCATTGTTCGCCATTTTTTTATTGGCAATTGTAATACTGGTAATCGCTTTTAGTAAGATTTTATCTTAACTCGTTAGGCTCGAGTTAAAGTATACTCGATAATAGAAAAAACTATTTATTCAACATTGTTACTATCATCATATAATATTTTCCATTCATAATACTGCTTTATTAACACGCACTCAATTTAGTACGTACTCAAAACACTAACTATTAATATTATTAATTAATAACGTTTCGAGTTAAGAAAGAAGCTATGCAAAGATAATACGAGTGTACATACAATGTACTATATGTTTATATAGATAAGTTAAGAACTAAACAAATCTATCATGCCATGCAGTGCAAAATGTAAATATGACAATGATACACAATAACATGCAATGTACAACGCGATTAAAGTAAAGCATAATGTATTAACTGTTGATAATAGAAGGACATAGGAATCCACTTTATGTTAGGCACTATCTTGTTACCCCGACAAATGTTTTACAGGTTATTTTTTATTGTGTGTAATAAACTGGGGTTTAGTTTAAAAATGGACCAGTATTTCTATCAAGTTATTCAGTTATCTGAAACATATCTGGAACCAGTTTAACTAGCCCTTATTTGTTCTATTTACACATTGTATATTTAGTAGGACAGAATCTAACGGAACAGTTTGCTAGAGAATAGATAAAATGCATTAGTCGTAACACTTAGATTACGGATATGTAGCTAGTTCCATTATTTAGTAATCAATAATACATATAGGGTAATATGCCTAGTTAACCGGCCGCCCCCAGTTATCCGGCCCCCCAACAGTTTTTCGAATAAAATAAGAAATTCGTGGCAATTTCTTAACAATTTGGATATTTTCCTAGCAGCACTGTTATCGATCTATCGAATGGTATGGACGCCACAAGCGAAACGTTACGTAATATTTTATAATTTGTGTTTCACGTTGAAGCCTACCGCATCTGGGTCGATTTCGCAAGTGGAGATAAAAAAAAAATAGTGGAGAGCTCTTGCCAAATAGTCAATATTGTCCTTCAGGGCATCGTTAAAAGGTAAATATTTAGTTTGTTCTCAAGGTATGTTGTTATTTATTACTATTTTAACGTTAAATATGGCTTAATAAGCAGATATTTAGTAATATCAAGGGGGCCGCCTTACTAGACAACGAAACCACATGTTTCCAGTATACCGGCCGGGGGCCGGTTAACTGGGACTGAGCTCGATATATTGTTTTGTCTCTTTTTGTTAAAAGAGGGATTCCATAGAAGAATGTATAATGCTATCCCTTTTTATTTATTTTAAAGTACTTTGTGTCCAGTACTCGGCCGCCTAAATGTGCTTGTATAAGAAGTTGATTTTTTCTTTTTGTATGGAAACGGGTGGCCGGTTCTACTGGGTGCTTGCCCAGTTTACCGGCCTCCTAGTATACACTAGGAGGCCGGTATACTGGCTATCCTGCAAAATACTCCCAGTACACCGGCCAGCTTTGAAATTTATCTACTAATAAAATTATTTGTGCGTCTCGTGAACAAGCGACGGCGACGTGCCCGCCATCCAGGTCGTTGACCCTCGCTGAATACCTATTTGTCTCTTGTTATTTCCGAAGTGTATGTCAGCGAATTACTCAAACGAACGCTACTGCATTGAACGATGTGTTTTTTTAAGCAGACTTGCCTATTAGCTAGACTTCTTTATTTCTACACTACACTTTAATACTAATCTATATTATATTATAATTAGAAAAAAATACACAAAAATATTATTATACCTATATTATTATTGAATACCAATCAATGTTATTGATTGTTAATATTATATTTTTACAGGTTATACGTACTTCCGGTCATTATCATAATACCCATAATATTTATTGTTATTGTTTAAAAGAGACCTATTGACATTCGGCTTTAGAAACTATTTTTTTGTTAATTATTAAATTATTATTTGTTACCTATGTCTTCTTGAGCTCGGTGGCGCAATTGTTCAGCGCCTGGCCCAGCGATTGCGAAAGTTAAGCAACGTTCGCAAGGGTCGGTCATGGGATGGGTGACCAAAAATTTATTATCTCGAGCTCCTCCGTGCTTCGGAAGGCACATTAAGCCGTAGGTCCTGGCTGCATTTGCAGTCGTTAACACCCACCAATCCGCATTGGGCCCGCGAGGTGGGTTATGGCCCATCCTTCTTACCACCCATAAAGAAGGCCTGTGCCCCAGCAGTGGGGACGTCAAAAATGGCTGTTGGACATGTCTTCTTGATTACTGTAATAAAATTATTAATCGAAGATTTAGATTTTCTATAAATTTTCCTATTCCTATGAAAAACTGCAAGGCTGATTCCAGAATCAATATAAAGGTTCCAATTAATAGTAAATGTTAAATAAAAGTACAATCAACGATTTTTTTTAACTCAAAAATAATAGTTCACATCACAAGCCAAGCCATAGGACAATACTTGTTAAGTATATTATCTGAAATTCAATTTCATACAAAAATCAAAGAAAAATGGACCTTATTTAAACTGTTCACTTCTCAAGCTTACGCGCTCACTAGACATGAAATTATTTAAACTGTATTAAGAGTCACAGGCCGCTTACTGGGCTAGCTTATCTTTTGCCCAGTATCCGGCCGTCATGTTCTTTGAAAGGCGGCCGGTATACTGGGCAAAGGGGGGCCGGAAATAGGAACAGGGGGGCCGGAAACTGGGCAAATCGTACTTTTTTGGAAAATAATTTCTAATGACAAAACCGACTGATGGAAATTTTCAAAAAAAATACAAGTAATTCTCAAGGATATATCCAACAACATAAAAATAGTTGGGATCATTACTATTTGTTAAATTTAAGTTACAACTGTTCAAAGTCAACAACTGCCTTAAACGGCCGGAAACTGGCACTTTACCCTAGTACAGTGTATTCCATGTTCTTTTTTTGTTAGTGTCTCATTTATTTCCTCATAGTATAAAGAAAATGAAGCGAATGTATGTTTACTGATTGTCATGTCAAAGTCAAAAATAGCTTAATTAATAAGTACTTATGAATCGTCTATATTTTCCTATTACCCGTTCCAGACTTTTTAAATTGTGGAAGTCATACCACTCTTGCATAGGCTCGGATGGGACATCGAAATCTAGCTATCCGCAAAAGGATAGATATCCGCAAAAGGAAAGATAGACTCAGATGGGATATCAAAATTTAGCTATCCGCAATGGGATAAAAATACTTTAAATTTTTATTAAAGTGGATCTTGTAATATTACCTATGGCCAGTTTTGTAGCAAAATGATTATGATTTAACACGAAAACGATTATACAGGTGTTATACAAACTCAGCGCAACACGTAGGCATACGTAGGCCAATGCTACCGATGACGACGCATGCCAGAAAAAAGTTGCAAACAATGTCGTGTTTTATATCAGCGTAGGTACATTGCTCTGCACAGTTCGGTTTATTCCGAAACGAAATGTGCAAAAAAGTTATGACGTCATTAACTAACAGAGCTTTTAGTTTGATAGAGCCGTGATTGGTGAGAGTTTTGAAAGCTCTTGGTTAGATACGCACAAAATGTAGATATTTATACTTAATTGGTTCAATAACTAACCTAAAATTAACTTAAAAAGTTTAAGTTAAGTACCTAGATATATTTGTCGGAGCGAGAGCGTAATGCTGGTGACAATTCGGAACAGAATCGGCGCAGGCTGGATACGACTAAACTTTATGTTGCTAAACTCCTTTGATTATGGTAATGGGTGACTGGCTGGTTGGAGAAATGTCAAGCGTTACGTCAGTTTTAACATAACGTTGGAGTGTGGTCTGTGGATGGGTCGTCTTCCTCGTATAGCGATTCTGTGAACTCAGTGTAGAAAGATGGAGGTTATAATATTGGAAAATGGCGTAGACATGGAGATTATTATTATTGCGAGTTGTGTTGTGATTCATTCATGGAGAATCTTGAAAGGCCTCAGAACTCACTGCGTTTCTCTAATCAGTCTTCATCCCGTGCTGTAGTTAACAGTCAACTTTAATTGTGAAATTGTAATAAAATAGGATTAGAGAAAACGCCTGCGAGTTTATTTTAGAAAAATATACCCACATTCAAGAATAACTGATATCGGCAAGAAATACTTGAGAAACCCATAGGTCTACTTCGACATATTTTTTTAATTTATTAAGAAGCTGCCATTATTGCTTAAAATGACAGACGACAAGAATAGTTGGATCCACTTCTCACACCAGAAATGTCATAACTTTGTATGAATTTAATAAAAACAAATAAGTTAACTGTAATTAATTTGTGTTGACTGCAACACAAATTAGTCACATTGAAGCCATTCAAAAAATCTTAAAAAAAACTACTTACCTACAACAGAAACTGTAACATCCGATAAATATCCGTTTGAATAGGCACAATTTTGTCATTATCGATCAGCCCCCAACCAATTTTTTTTACTCTATGCCCAACACTATACTATCAGCAAAAAAGCTCATATCACGAATCAAATGCATAACCTACATTTGACAGCTATAAAAAAATACTTGTACAGTTAGGTATAGCTATCGAATCATACCTATCTCCTCTTTTGAGGTAGGCCTGGGTCAATGACCGCATCTCGTGTCTTTGGTTGTCTTTTTGTATAGACTCTACCAGAAGTGGCAATCACTTAATTGTTAATGTACTGTTATGTGGCCTCCTTATCACGAATTTTGCAGTTAGCGAGAGCAGAAAATTTCGCGATAGTTGTTATAAAACTTTACCAACATCAACCAGTGTCACACACATAGGTACCTACTACAGATTTGAATTTTAACAAAAAGAGATTGCTACCTATGGGCACAAAACCCAGAGTCGATAGAATAAAAGGATTTCTATTAACGATCTTGAATTATTGAAGCATCATAGCATCTTATGTAATTTACTATAACAAAATAAGTACGAAATATGAGATCACAAAGAATCAAGTTTGCATCACAGCACAGAACATGATGATTGATGATTCTGATGATTCTTTCCTGGTCAGTGTTCTGAACTTGCTATTAAAATGCACCAAATGATAGACATGCATATTTTTGCAATTTTGCAACTATTCGAGTAGGTATGTGTTGCTACGTGCAACTTTTACAGAATAAGGATGTGGATTGTCATGTCAAAGAGCAGTACACTGAAATTGGCGACTCGGAAGCGGAATTAATTAATTTGCAACGTTGTCGTTGTACTTACCTAACAAAAATAATATTGTTAAGTTTTTTTGTGTGATTGTCTTTTGTGGAAAAAGTTTTTTTTCACTCCTCTTGCTCAAAAAGTCCGTCATTGTAACGTACAAGAGCTGAGATAAAATAGCATAATAACCCCTAGGGAATAAAGTTTTTTCTTTTTTAATGTTTGTCTATTACCAATGAGTACTATTATATATTCTGTGCCAATGAGCCTACTTAAACGAAAAAGTCTTTATTCATAATCACGAATAAAGATTCGCTCGACTTAATACAGTTTCTCATTCTTATTTTTGAAAATGGAACTAAAAGCATCTCTTCAGTGAAATCATTACACTTGACACTGGCAAAAATTACTCCCTGAAGAGGAGTAGATTGCCAAAACAAAAATAAGAAGGAGAAATCATAGACTTATTTACACTCTGCGCACAGAGTGAATCGTAGAATGCGTGATTGTGTTGCTTAGCTGCTACAGCAGAAATTAAAAAAAATTACCATGGCGCGAAATCTTTACAATTTTTCTATAATTACAAACTGATTGAATTGTGTGACTGTAATAGGAAAGAAATAATTTTAATCTTTTGCCATCAAGCACAAATCATTTATTTAAATACTGTACAAAAAGTTTATGAAGTGGAGGATAGAAAAACGAGTGGATTCGTTATTTTATAAACTATTTAATATTGTATTTTATTTTCTCGCAATCGTAGTGAAAAGTAGTGTAACACACGACGCTAAAACCCATTGTAACTCGGTTTCTATTTATTCCCTCGCTAAAGCTCAGGAATAAAACTACCTCGTATGCAATGGGTTATTTTAGCGTTTTGTATAACAATCTACTATTGTTTTTTTCTGACTATGGCCTATCTATTCCGAGCATGTTTTGCATTTACCGAAAAATTGAGAGACTTGTAGATTTTTTTATGCCAGGCGGCCAAAATATAGTTAATCTACAATACTCTCAAAGCTGACAAAGAAGCAAGAACTCGTAATTTTTGACAGTCTATACTTTGGAAGAAGTTAACACCCAGAATTAGTTGACACCCTTTTAACACCTAGAAGCGCCCTCGTCCCATTTTTATCCCACCCTCAAGTTTAATTGACTTTTACCTTTTTTTTACTTAGGTTCGTGAAACTTTTTGACATTTAATATTGTTTTTATCAAATTCATGTAGTTTTCAAATCAATAAATACTTACAATAGTTACTGAAAAAAATGCTATTTAGCTAGAACTGCCGCCGGATCGTTTTTGTCCCGTCGCGAATAAACGCCTGATCATCTTCTATCAATTAGGTCAAGTCAGGTGCACGATTTAAAAAAGGAGTTAAATAAATAAATAAACTTAAAAGTAACTTACAAATTGTTTTAATTATAATTTTCATAACAATACCTACTACAATGAACAAATTGATTTAATCATAATTTTTAATAAATATAATGGGACAAAATTGTCACGGTGGCAGTTCAAGAGAGGTTGTAACTTTTGGCGTTTCTAATGTTAAATCATTATGTACCTAATAACATACTATACTTACAAATTTTGATGAGTGCGGGGGACATGGGTACTGAGTATATATTCTGTGGTACGGACGACTTATAAAAAATCGCTTATAATCACCAGAAACAATTACTTTCATTTTAACACTAAATGGACATATTGTGGTCAACATTAAGACTAATCAATTCTCTTTTAATCTAAATGCAGTAAGGTTCAAAATTGATTATTATCATAAAGTTTGAAGTCAATCGTGCGGATAAGTGCAGATGTGACCCCGGATCGGACATCGTCCTCCATTTTTTATAGTTTTAGATTTATATTGCAGAGGATGACGTAACCTTTACTATCAAAATATTCGCTACACTTTGCACCATTTTGACTTTACCATAACTTTAACAGATACAAACATTTATGAGTATGGCCGCCAAAAATTGTACAATAACAGTCGTGAATTCATAACACACGGTAACATTCGTGAATGGAGGTAACACGTGTGAAATTTATTAAGCCTAGTGTACATAAGTGAGATATTCCTAATAATTAATATAAAATTCCAAGTGCTGACTGATTAACTGACTGACTGAGATATCAACGCACAGTCAAAACCACTGAACCAAGAGACTTGAAATTTTGCACATAGATACCTACCTTATAGTAAGCGTACACTATGTATTGGAATTTTGAATTTGAAAGGATTTTTGAAAATTCCGCCTCTGAAGGGGTAAAATAGGGGATGAAGTTTGTATGAAAGTCCGTCAGTTTTGAAGTTAGGATCTTCAAATTTTGGACTTAGGCTGACAGTTAAAAATGAATATTTACGTGTGTCAGCGTTTTTGGTAATTCTATCCCCGAAGGGGCAAAAAGGGGGATGAAATATTGTATCTGGAAAGTCCTTAATTTTCAAAGTAAAACTCACAAAATTTATTATTAGGACTTATGGTTGGAAAGTAAAACAAATAAGCAAACAAATATTTCGTTTTTTTATTCCTCTCAGTATTTTTCAGTTGCGCTTCTTTAAATTATTCTGGGTTGTTAGCTCGCATTCGCTCTCTTTAACGCTTTTGTTTCTCTGCCGCGCGTTAATGGCATCTAAAAACATAATTAAATTAAAATTTGCTTTAACACGCCAGGGACGATTCTTTGCGTTTGTTATCGATAATTTATTCAATAAAAAAATTACGACAGGAGCGCATACCTAAAGTATAAATAAATGCAAACCATTGAAAACACATAATTCTTACAAAAAGAAAAATTATAAAGCCTTTTGATTTAAGATTCTGTAGTGTATACTACTCTTAACAACCGATCACGAATGTTACATGACACATAATTAACACACGGTATCATTCGTGAATGAAAAAACTCGTGAATATAAACTAAAATTAATATTTAATATGTGACTTTTAAGTTTTAGGATGCCGCATTGTTTGATTTGACAAAAGAATAGTCTTATCTAAAATAATATAGAAAAATTGCATACTTTTCGTGTTATTCTCACTTAAAAATATAAAAAACTCCCGAGACAAAACGGTCGACTACATTTAAAATCACTTTGACAGTAAACAAAATGGCGTTTCTTCCTAAACGTTGGCCAACCTGTAGCTGGGTGTTGCCATAGCTAAAAATATTATTACAGGCGGGGAATCTAGCTAGTTTCGTTGTCATTCGTGGTAACTAACGTGAAGTAACATTCGGGAAAGAAAAGTAAGACACAGTTTCAAATTAGTTTTTATTATTCTTTTATTGGGTTTTATTATTAAAATAATAAATTTGCACTTAGCAAATTAACATAACAATTCAGAAGTGCTAAAGTTTCAACTGGTCACAAAATAGTTGTGCATTTATGTGACGTCAAAGTATGAGATGTCTCAGTGGGACACATAATATTGGTATGGGAATCAAAATCTCTTTACGAAAAAACAAATTGCACTCGTAATAGGCAAACAAAATTAATTTAAATCATTCGCATGGATAAAAATGATACTGCGAACCAGAAAAAAAACACAAGTTTTAATTAATAATATAAAATATGGAATTTATAATATTCAATATGAGATGGACACATATTTTTTCCCAAATGTACAATTTTTGGCGGCCATACTCTTATCTGACTCGGTGACAGCGTCGCTGTCATATGTCTATGTCTATGGCGTAACCTAGGTAACAATATGTAATAACACTGTAGTTCCACTTTTGGCCACTGGCTCAAATAAGTTTGTATCTGTTCAAGTTAAGGTTAAAGTCAAGATGGTGCAACTCAGCCTTTAGTTTTATTAATGGGTCTTTTAAACAACCTATGACTTAAGCGTTTGATTTTACAGAAAATTACATCAGTTTTTTAAAAAAAAATTCTTTGATAAATATTTACCTAATAAATTTTCATAATATTTTTGAAAAATCATATGCATAAAATTTTTGGTATAAGTACTTACCAAAAACTTGTTCTTGGGGCCCTCTAAAAACGTTTGCAGTTTCCTAAACATATTCGAATAAAACTATGTTCCTTTTGTAATTTCCATATGTTTGTGAAATAGTTTTAAATTCAATTCTCTGACCTAATATGGTAATAGGAGATAATTTATCTACATAACTTGATACTTGGCAACAGACACTTTGCAAAATGTATGTATCTACAGAAAATGCCGTGTCATAGTTAATGTAAAGAAAAGTGTGTGCAACACAAATTCAAGGTTAGAAAGAAATTATGAGAGACATGGAAAAGTAAAGTTGGGAACTAATTTTCATTCTGAACGAATAAATGCAAAAAAAAAGAAAAACCTCCTTCAAAAAATCTGAACAAAAACTTGCTAAAAAGCAAGAAATAATATTCAAATCACTAGTGGCTGGAGGACAACTTCTTTTTTTATTTCTAAAAGCCCCACCCGACTTCATTACGTGTTTTATTAATATTAAATAACGATGGTAAGCCTTACAACGAATGAAACAGACCTCAGTGGAATCGTTCAGTAAAGTACTTACCACTTACAAAGTATAAATTTTGTAAAATACACCCCTGGGATATCAGATAGCGCGTTGGTTGGCACTTACTTACATAGGTATATCGCAAAATGTTGAATTGCTAAATTAAGGTGAATAAAATAAATGTTTTTTATTATGTTATTATGCGTAGAGAGTACAATTTTTAAGCTTCTAATAGTCAATAACACTTAAAATAATCAAATGCTTACTCTGTGATGTAACTGTGCGTAGTATCCAAAACTTAAGGTGAAAAAGAAATAACATCAACTTAATATTCAATTCAAGGCGCGGTGATATTTCGCTCCCCTAGTAATTGTCAGTCGCCACGCCTTTGTTTTCAGTTAAAGATCGGAATAAATAAACGATTACGGAAAGCGACGACCTGTTACAGGTTAAAGTGCATATTAATTGAAGTGAGACGAGCGGAAATAAGCGGAAAAGAGGCTGGTGGCCGGCCTCTCATTATCTTTGCGAATATATTTATACTTGCATTGAAAATGACAGTTAAATAATAAAATAAAAAAACGCGGCCCGACCCGAGGCTCCGTCCGACCTCAATTTAAACAATAAATTAAAAAAAAACACAAGCAAAAATGTTTTTTCTTTGAAATATTCTTATGATAAATAATATTACGTAATGAGGGTGCTACGCGTGTTGCCAGCTTTATGAAAAAAATGGAAATCGTGTGTGGCGTGCGTGCTTCTTTAATAAAGTTCCAATGTTTGTATGATAATTTATAGATCATTGTAGCATAGCAACCCTAAAGTAAAGTTAACAAACAAACCTATGAATCAGACAAAACCTTTGTACCTATGTGATTCTCTGCATTGGGTACAAACTTTTTCGTTTTTATTATTATTCATAAGTATTATTTTGACAACAAAGCTATTAATAGTACTTATTTGGTTAATAAAAATAAATAACTGGTATTTAAAAATAACTTAGCACTAAAAGGTTAAAGTAAAGACTCGTGTTTTATAAATAATTAAGTACTGTAAAACAAAAAAACTAATAGTAACCTGTACTGTGTTGATGTAGGAATTTTCCGATAATATCTTAGAACAATTTTCCTTATAAATACTTAAACTATTCCTTTAGTATTGAGGGTCAAAACAAAACCAAGGTCTCGACCTTTTAACTTTCTAATATTTCCTTCTAGACTCTAATGTTAGAAAAACCTAGAACACCTTTTAATAAGAAGTACTTAATTATTTTATTGACATAAATACTACTCAAAAGAAAATAGGGGTCACTATGGTTTTTCATACAAACGACCTAATTCCTGAAAGGTTTTTAAAATATACATTTAATTTGAAAGCTGTAATAGTCAACTAGCGGAATTCAAATTTCTTGAATTTGCCGTGTCGGTTAGAATAGAAAGAAATTGGAGATTCACACATACAAAAATACCTGAATAACATTTTTTAATCGTAACTGACTCACGGCGAATAGGAGAAATATTATAAATACAGCAAATTCGACAGTAAAGTCGGCAAGCTGACTATATTACTTACAGCTTTCGAACGATATCAAATTCAAATAAAATCAGATTGAATTTATCAAAAAAAATCTTTTCAGAGGGCCTATTACAAAAAAGAACCACGGTAGTCGATGTTCGTTGATCGAGTTACATGATTTTGAACCTTATCACAATGATTTTGAACTTAGCTCTTTTGTATGAAAACTCATTATGGTTGCCCCTATTATCTTTTTAGCAGTATATATCTGAAAACGCGACTATAAGACCCGTTAAGGATAATTTAGTTAAAAACAATCGCTAATATTCGTAGGTAAACAAAAATGGTGACTTGCACTACATGTCTAAATACCTATGTATATGAGAACCCGCAATGTGTGGAAGTGCTGTTGTCACTGAACATTCGAGGTCATACAACAAGTTTTACCAGAAAAAACTCTTTCAATTAAGTACTGCTATTTCCTTCGTCATATAGAAAAACAAACAATAAGAAAAACACTTACGTTTTGACATTCTGCTACCGGTCCAGTCTCAGGTATCAGATCGGAACCTTAAAAAAACAATATCCACTTAGAACACATAGCAGAAGTTTTAATAGTAACAACAATTTGTTTATTTTTAAATCGAATTGCCGACGCGTCCGCTGTGCGTTGCGAAACCAGTGTTTATGATAAGAGCATTTAGCTCGTGTTTACATTGCGCACATTAAGTATAATTTAACTAACCGAAAATATAAATGTAATGATATGGATGTGGCCTAGAAGGTCGATAGATTTTGTCCATGTGTAATGATCATTAGTCATTACTAATGAGGCAATCATGAAAACATGAAAACATTCGAAATCCACCTATTATAAATTTCATTCCTAAATTTCAAAGCATTGTTGTTGAAAAACGTAAACCACATAACAATATAAATACTCAACTATTTATCTTTATAATATTGGCATTATAAAACTATATTATTCCAATTCAAAGCATTGTCATTAATTACATAATACTTACCTACTGAATAATAATTTTTAGCTTCATATATCAATTGGGGAAATTAATAGGTACTAGGTTCGATTCGTCAACTCGCCATATCGAATCTGGCCCAGCGGCGAGTTGGCGAATTTCAATTTGTGAATGCGTCAAATAGCCATCTCAAAATCTAATAAATCAAGCTAATAATTTCAGCAGTGTAAGTGTGTATGTCTGTTTGTTACGATTTCACGTCTAAACTGCTTAAATTTGGTATAAAATTAGCTTGATCTATTAGATTTTTAACCGTCTTCCAAAAAAGGAGGAGGTTATATGTTCGTCTGTATTTTTTTTTGTGTATGTCCACCGATTACTCGAAGACGGCTGGACCGATTGAAATGATTCAAACGTTATTACATTAGGTAAACTCCCAAGTTGGTCCCATTTTTTAAAATTTGGAAATAGGTTCAGTACTTTTCAAGTAATCTTGAAAAAAGCACGAAAATAGTATGATTTGTGTGAATTATTATTTTTGTGTGATTACCTCGATGATAATGGTCGTATTACTTCTTTGTTTATGAACTGAATAAGATAATTATTGTTTTGTTGGAAGAGGGATATCTTAAGTGTAGTTCTTTAACCGACTTAAAAAAGGAGGTTCTCTGTTTGACCCGTATTTAAGTAAGTTTCTCCGCGAATATCTTACGTTTGGCTGAGCCGATTTTTCTACATATATAATATACCTTACCTACAAGGTACCTACACTAAAAATAAAAAAATAAAAAATAGTTTAGCTGGGGTACAAATTCCTTTTTTTTATTCTAAAAGCCCCACCCGACTTCAATAGACGTATTTTTATTATTACGAATATTATTTCTTGCTTTTTAGAGGTAGGTTTTTTGAAGTCGGTTTTTTGTTTTTTTAAACTATTTTTTGAGATGGCTAGTTGACGCATTCACAAATTGAAATTCGCCAACTCGCCGCTGAGCCAGATTCGATATGGCGAGTTGACGAATAAGTCTCGCAAAAACGACTGAACGGATTTAAATGAAAGGTAGGTAATTTATAACCTAATTTAAAACTTTATATTCTGGTTAAAGGTTGCCTAGCTAGGCATTAATGTACGCACAGAATATAATAGGACACAACGGGTTAACTTTAACTAATTAAAGCGAAATACAAGTTTTTGTTTATTTACGTAGGTAGGTAAGTACTTAATTGTTTATTACCTGCATGAAAAGTATCAGGAAAAGTTAACCATAGGTACAAGTTTCCTTCACTAACCAGTCTAACGAATGAATCCACATTATTGATACTTATTTAAGTTGACAAGTGCTGGATAATAAATAAATCAAAGGCCTTAATACCTACTATAGTCTGTCCAAGATAGCTTTTAGTGATTTTAACCTCTACTTTTTCTTTGTAAATTCCATCTTAGGAGTGCTTGATTGCCACCAAATCGTTATAAAAATAGCTGAAGATGATGTGAAAGTCTGCTATGACAGATACTTCTTTTTGTAAATAAATATGTACCTACTAGATTTGAGAGCTTTTCATAATGACAAAAAACTGTAGGCTCGATAGATGGCGCTGATAAAATGTATGTGTATTTTTTACCAAGCTTTGAAGAGTACTCAGGTAGGCAGGCAGATGTAACCCTAAAATGCTTCTAAAATGTTTTTCTTTTTTTTATTATTAATTTTAGGAAGACTAATACATTCTAAATACATAAAAAAAATAGCAACAAAGAGTCATTTATAAGTCTCCACTGATAGAAATAAGGGCAGATCTCTTTGGGCAGATGTCAGCCAGCGAGCGCTTACTTTCCTCTTTGGTACAGGCCGCCGTTTAAAAAGCCAATTTTGACACTTCTCTTTACATCAACGCCATCCAGTGAGGCAAATAGTTACTATTTTAATTTTTTAAATGTCACTTTGAAAAGCCCTCAAATCACCAAGCTATCTCAGACAGATAAGTATAGTGAATACCTAGGCACTTACTTAGGTTGCTTGAGGAAAATCTAATTACACGACTTAAACATGTCGTAAATCAGACACATCTAAATTTGTTTGGTGTGTGAAAAGCAAAGATTTAAAATATATGGTAAAAATAGTGAACCATCCTTTTATATTTAGCTCTTTATTTTGCGAAGAAATAATGAACAGTAGGTAGCATCAAAGATTTATATGAGTACCTAGTGAGTTAGTACCATCAATGATATTAGTACCCAATAATATATAAGTCTATGTTAGTAGATACCATTAACATTTTGCAAAACGTCTGCAAACTTGTCTTACCTAAAGCAAAAGTTCATCATTTTCTTGTATCTGTTATTTCAGTTCAGTTATTAGCACATTGTTACTTTCCTCATAGTAGAATTTTTCCAAGTTTAACTAAAATTAATATGCTATAGAAATATCTGTTTATTATTCATTTCGACATTTTTGAACAATCACGCGTCAAATAAAATTGATGTTTATTGTCATAAAATCTGAGCATTCCAGAGTTAGGTTTTTTTTTTCATTCAGCCAATCTACACTCACACCCATACCCACAGAACAATAAAGTTTTCTTTGCGTCACCAAACCATGGAGTTAGTATTCCGCTAGGTAAAATTAGATACCTAGATTATCATAGCTTAGACCTTGCTTATATAGACACAATAGAAAAAAATATAAGAAAAAATAAAAATATAGAAATATAAAAAAAAATATAACGTGAAAAATTGTGTAAAAAGTGTTTAATGTTTTCAAAACAAAAAATTATGAAATTATTAATATTTTGCTATTATTTTCGTTGATTTTGTTAGAAATAAATTATAATTTTATGAGGAGCTCGTAGGGTGCGGTGCATAATAGGAAAACATGGTTAGCGCGGGGCATATTTTTATATAAAAAACGTAAAGTTGTAGCCACAAAAAAACATACGACAAAGAGATTATCTAGTAGCTACAAGCATACAAGTATAAAATTTCGTAGAAACCTCACAGATGATTGTAAAAAAAATAGAATATCATCAAAAGCGCTTGTTGCGGGTCATATTTTTGGCGTAAATAATAGCGGAAACGTATTGAATTCTACATCAAAACACACTTTATCGTACTGTGTAGCAATAACTTTTTTCAAGAAAGATAATTGTGCCAAAGATAATGATGAAAAAACAACGAAAAACACAACACAAAAGTACAGAAGTGAGGTTATTTTCATACTCTTTACACGTAAAGAAAAAGACAGAGACATAAGTGATTCCGCAAGTGATTCCGCATAACCACCTTCTATCGCTAGCACGCCGCGCGTTTAGTTCGTGCAGGTATCACGCGCATGTTGCCCGTAGTACATTGTCCCTGCGATTGCGGAGCGCGGTGGTGCAACTTTCGCTAGGGTCGGTCGTTGTGATGGGTGATCAAAAGTAGTAGTACTTATCTCGAGCTCCTCCGTGCTTTGGATTGCGCGTTATTGGTCTCAGCTGCATACTTGTACTATGTATTCTGTGGCTGGGTACGTATCAGAATGTCTAAAGTTAGAATGTCTAAACTTAAAATGGCAAAGTTCAAAATGTCAAAAATTTGAATGTCTAACGATTAAAATGTCGAAAGTTCAAAATGTCAAAAACGAAAATGTCAAACGGTCAGATAGTCCTAAATAAAAATGTCTAAATTCAAATGATCAAAACTTAAAATGTCTAATATTCAAATTACCAATTCATAATAAATGCCAATTACATTTTTTGATGATGTGATGGTTGTAGCAGTCCACCAAAATTGAAGTTGAGAAAGCGTGATTTAAATAAGTTAAGAAATTTTGGCGTAAACATAAAGCTGGAGCTTTTTCAAAATCCATGACGACAAATAATGGATTTTAATGAAATTTCATTTTGTACAATATTCAGGAATCAAATCAAACATAACATCATATTATGATGCTTTTCTTTGTGTGTACAAAGCGCAAATAGTTAATGGAAACGTTTTTTCACAGTTGTATGTGGGGCTATGAACGAATATCTGAGGAACGATTTTGAAGGTTCCATCCATAATCCAAAAAGTAGCTTGGCTCAACAATAGCATGAGTTCTTTCGTGCTAAACAGAATCACTCTTTTACACTGTACAAAAGTCCTTTCTTTTATGACAAAGTTTTTGTTATTGTAAGTTGTCAGTTGTTCATCAATATAAAAATCAAACTCGGTAGGTTCCTTACCTAGTTTTTCCTAATGCTTTTTTTTCTCGCGATTTATCATCTGTCGCATCGAATCTTTTGTAGGTAAATAGATCGCAATATCGGTACTTGTAGACGCTTTATGATTTTGCAGGGCTCACCTTTCCATTATCAGACCACGAGTTTCGAATTCATATTTTTTTATGTAAAGAACTCATGATTTGGAACACGCATACGAAATTTTATGTTTAAGAACCAAATAATACGCGAGAAAAAAAATCTGAAAATTAAGATTTTCTAGGAAAAATGTCAATTTTAGATTTGTGTCGTAATTTTTGACGTTTAATAGCGGCGCACTACTAAAGGACCGCAGGTCACATGATAGGTGCGAGGAGCGTAGCGACGAGCATGTTAGGTGTACATGAACCCAGCGCGCGAGCCGAGCGAGCGAAGCGAGCGTGCCGCGGCAGCGGCCGGCGAAGCGCCAGAAACGACCTTTTTTACGTGCGAAATTTTGTACGTACGTCCCCTCCCCTCTCCCCACCATTTTTAGCCTCCCCTGCTTAATTTCCAATTTTTTTGTTTTTTTTAACCATTTAAAAAAAAAAGTATCCATCTCCTAACTTTCAAACTTTAGGGAGGGGTTATTAAATATTTAAACTACAAAGAATTGCTCACAAAATGTTGCAAGGCGATAAATGAAAAAAAAGGCGAATTGTTGTTTTCAAATCATTGTAAACCTTTGACTTATGGACCATTGATATTTTAACTAATTTGATATTTGAACCGTTTGACATTTTGAATTTTGCTATTATGAAGTTATACATAATGATTTTTGACATTTTAAACAATTAGCATTTTGATTTTTGACATTTTGAACTTTGCCATTTTAAGTTTAGACATTCTAACTTTAGACATTCTGATACGTACCCCTGTGGCTGCATTTTGCAGTCGTTAACACCCACCATTCTGCATTAGACTCGCATGGTGGGACCTTCCTTATCCACCCATAAGGAAGGCCTGTGCCTTAGCAGTAAAAACATAAAATGGGTGATGCCCAAGGCCAAAAAATTTTTTTGAATTTTCTTGCAAAAACATCTATTTATGCTATTTATTAAAAAAAACATTTTTTTATGATAGATATAGGCAAGGGCTTGTCCACTATCCCGCCTGAAAGCGATGATGCGATCTACGATGAAACGCGCTTGCCTGGAAGATACCTATTCACTTATACCTATTCAATTACTGGTACCTACTTAATAAAACGATCCCATACCTAAGTCATACATAAGCACACTGCTGCGACTGCGACGAGACGGACTTCTCAGCAAATAGAATGGTCAAAGATTTTATGACAATACTATTAAAAGATATTTTCAGTCATCAAGGTGAAGTCAATGAAAAGATACGTGAAGTGTTATTAAAATAAATTCAACGAAACGTTCAATACTGTGTGGTTTTCCAAAGAAAATTGGTGAAAATGTTAGTTAAAAATGACAGCTTTTAATTTTAGCAATTTTTTTTTTATAACTCGAGTACAGTACCCTCCCTAGCACTAACATCTATCAAGAAATGAAAAAAAGCGCGTAAAAAAATATTATCTATGGAAAATTATAGTTCACTTTTCGGCGGTAGATGGCAGTGTACAAATTTCCAATACAAAATTACTCTATCAACTTCATCTACGCACGTTTTTTTTTGGATAGACATTAGTGATCCGTGCTACGGGTACTGAATAGAATAGATTGCCTTGAGTCGATACTCAAGGTAAGTATAAATTAATTATTCTTTTAGTTTTTTAGTTGAAGATATTGCGTAACGTAAAAAACAAACAGTGAAGGCAGTACACAAGCAAGGCATAAGTACACCGATAAACAATAATTTGTAAATAGTACAAACTTACTTACTTTCAGTTACGTTGTTGGTATTTATGATTGTATCACTGCACCATCATTTAAATTAACTTATTCAATAGTCATCATTGCGTATAAAAAAATAATTTTAATCACTCTGCTCGATTGTAATTAACTACCTATATCAATAGAATTAACCTAGGTATTGTAAGGATATCATTGATTTACTTAATGTTTGGGTTAATTTACATTTTAGTTGCTAAACAATTTACATTTTACTATAACCACTGCATTGGTTTCGATTTTTACGATTCGCACTCTAACTAAATACTCCCATGTCCAACCATTGCTTTGCCCGCATTGTTTATATTGCGCATGTGCGTGGCTTTAAGGTTATTGTCCCTCCCACTTTTCTGCAGTACGAAGGAACGAGACGGACGCCAATCAAAGTAACATGCGCAGTGTTATTGATGAAATCGTTGGCGGGAATACGAAAGAAAACCTATGGGGTTTATAGGAGAAATACGACGGGTTTGGTGTACATTGCGCTTTTCCAACGTAATTTGATCCTGTCGTGCGTAGATACTTAATATTGGTCGCGCAATGAAAGCAACAAATCCTTATCATTTACTATCCTATCACTACTTAATTGCTACGGTTCCACCTGCGTTAACGTTAACGTTAGTGGTAATGTCCAACTACACTTTAGCTAAGGCGTTAAGTAAATTTAGTACTGTCGTTTATAAATTAACACCGTTAAGTCTTGGCCATATCTGCGTAACGCCTAGATTAACGCTTTGCTATGCGTTAAGACGCAGGTGGAGCCGTAGCCGTAGCATAAGTTGTTGTTGACAGTAAAATCTATTTTTTTATTTTTTAAGCAGAATAATAAGGTATTTAGGTACCTACCATAATATCTCACTATCCATGTTACACATTGTTAGGTAAGTATTTCCATGTTTTGTCACTCCAGAACGACTGCTTGGCGTAGCAATCCCTTAGACGAATCAACCACAATCCCCTTTAGGCACGATAGGTCCTATTACCGGAAGGTCCAGTCGGGTCATTGTCATTAGATTATTGTTTGATATTATGTCTATTTCATGGAACGTCCATTCTCGGGTTCAATCAAATACTGGTGCCTGGTGGGAACAAAATGTTTGTGTGATAGGTACCTAAACAATTTTGATCCCGAGTCGGTTATGAAAAGGCTCCTTAGTATAGATAAATTAATATAATAGTAGAAAAAGTATGGTTACCTATATTATAAAGACACCTGCTTATTTTAGTAGAGATGTGTTTTTTATGAAATTATGACAGTATGTGGATTTTTTTAGGGATGCAGCGATACCATAAGTACGATAAAGTTTTTCACTAAGTAATAAACCACTAAACCTATCAGTCAGTAAAACTCAACGTAAGATTTTACACTAGATACTGTCAAATTATATTTTTATTAAAACAAGAATAATACTTACTAAATAATAAAGAAATAAAAGAAATAAGATTAGAAATTAAAGCTACGATCTTAAACAACGATAAAACAAAGCAGAAAAATTAAATGTTCCAATCCGTGAAAAAAAAACTCTAAATAGCGAATGTTACAAGTCAACACATTTAGAAGGTCCGGGTACTTCTGATGCCTTGTAATGGTGCGGGTCTGGCTGCGGCCCGACCCGACTCCTCAGAGTTCTAGTAAGGTGCCAGCATCTCCCAAACGTGGGCTTCGGCCGTGAAGCACTATCTCCCATCCTCCAGCCATAATCCCAATTGCTACATTCTGAAAAGTAATATCTCTTTTCTGGCCACATCTTCGAACGCTTATGCAAATACTCTACCCTCCCGTCCTCAGGTTTCGGTTTGTATAAAACCTCCTTAAGTTCTGGATTCATAGGTCTCATGACAGGGTCAGTGTGTAAGTCTGTAGAAGGGCGTGCAAGCCTCGGATCCTCTTTTGGATCACCCAGCTTTACATCTATTATGGAATTTCCGGTGCGCAAGTGAGCAATGCCTGGGATAAATGTCCCATCGCGAATTGGTTTTTTTCTTCTATTATAACCAGCCACGATGTGGTCTCTGGTTATCGTAGCCATGCCTTCTTTCATGTTATATGCTGTCACATCAGTATCATAGTAATTAGTTGGCTCTCTCGTCAAAGTAGCTGCCTGCTGGATAATTTTACGGTGTTTCTCAATCCAGTTCAGCCGTAATCGGTTTTCTTTTTCATAGTTCTCTATCAGAAATATTATAACAGCGGGATTAGTTATGTCTATTAAAGGCATTTTGAGTTTTTGCTAAAAAATAAGGAATAATAAATAAGACCAGACGCAATCACAAAAAATCAAATAAAAGCACAGATGCAAAGAGTAGATTTTGTTATATGCACAGATGTCAAGTTAAGATTTGGACAAAGATAATTTGGATTTGGTTGAAAGAGCAAAGCGAAGAGTATTCTGGCGCCACTTCTGAAAACTGACCTTTATCTGTATAGGCGTAAGTAACCCATAAAGTTTGTATAATTACCATTTTATTGCGTCAACTTAAAATAATATTTTTTACCCAAAGAGGATCTAAGTATCTATAAGTATACTCTAAGCTATAAGTGGATGAAAAATTATGTGTCCGTCCACAGAACACAAAAGCAAATATCTTTTGGGATAAATACCTACCATTACATTTTACAAAACTGTAAATTATTTGGTTTACTATGGATTTTTTATTTCATGTCTATCCGTATAACATCATAAGAAGTGATAGGTAATTATGCGCAAATTGCAAATCATTTTGGTATTGCGTTTATAATATTTGTCCATCAGCCATTTTTGAAAAATAGGAAGTTTACTGTCCTCTTAATTCGACGATGCATGTTAACTTCTATGTTGTTGACTGTAATCGAACAACCTTGAAAAGGAGTAGATTGCCATAACAAAAAAAAGAAGAGGCCACTTTATCATGACTAAAATAATACATAAACAGTTCAAGTTTTATAGACCACGTAACTTCCTCTGTCTCGGATCTGGCGCAGTATATTATTGAACCATGCTCCTATGAACCTAATCTTGAATTCATTCATCAACAATGAGAGAAAAATTAAAGAGTAGAAATTATTTCAAAATTTGTTTAATCATAAATAAATAACATTTTTTGTTTGGAACAAAACAACCTCCATATCTATTCACACACCATACAACTCGTCATTTAGTGAATTACAATTATTTCTCTAATTACTTTCTAATAATACTTACAGCGATCTTATCATTAGGGTTGTACATATTTTATTACCACAATTAATTTGAGATTTTCTTCAAGTAAATATATAACGCTTATAGAGAGAATTATTCCAATTAGGTAATATATTATCATGTATACTTTTATGAAGAATTGGTCAAACTTTTTAATTGAAAAATAGTTGATTAGTCGTTTCTGAATTTTTGCATTGAAAGATGACATTTTGAGTGAACCGAGCTGATGTGATCCATACACGATCTGCAGAAATGACAGTGTGCGAGATCGTAACGATCCATCGCAAGGCCCCCACTATATAAGAAACGAAAACGAACCGCGATAATCGGACGTTGCACGTCTATCAAATCGATTTACTTGATTTTGAACCTTGAGCATGCTACGGTGTTCTTTTTCGTTTCGTATGTAGTAGGGGAAGCCTTGCGAAGGATCGTTGTTGCGATCAGTCGTTTCGATCTGTCGAAAATGACAGATCGTAACAACCGATCGCACTGTATTTGGAGCAAGAATGAAGCTACAGAAACGCTATTGGGATTCCAACTCAAACTGCCAACTTGTATAATTTATTTAAATAAGCGTTCATAATGGGTTAGATGGTCATTAATTTATTTGTATTTATGTCAAAAAACGCTTTATTTCTACCAAACTGCAACAATTTACAAAGAAGCGTTAAAATTGTAAACAGTTATGAAGAGGTGAATTTATTTGACAGATTTGTTGCAAATTTGATAAATAAAGCGGATAGGTATTAATGATTTTTGTATCATCATTGTAACTACAAACGAGTTCGTGTTATTTAATTGACATTATTAGTTTAATGAGTTATTTTATTACATAATGTAAGTAAACGGACGACACAAACAAATGGTTATTTTTTTTAAATAGAATCTAACTGGAATGGATAATTTGCCATAACTGCCAGATGTGAAATAATGACTGCGAGGCGGAAGTTCCGTATGTGAAAACTTATATTAGTGAAATGATATTTTATATTCATTCTGAACCCGAATCCATAAATAAGTACTTACCAAATAATTACAAATTGTTAATAATTTAAATTTTCTATACACAGGTATTGTGCGATTCAAATTAAAAGAGTATAGACATTATACACGTTTTTTAAGATGGTAAATCGCTGCCAATTTTACACGTAAGTGCTTTGTTAGTTTTACATAGTTTCAAAACGTGTATTAAACTCTTCAAAAGCAACTATTCGTAAATACATACTACGAATAAGTATTTACGTTTATTCATATATTTTTAGATATGCAATACCATAATAATATGCATTATAATATTATGATGCTCGATGGACGTCAAATACATTCTAAATAATATTTTTTTAAGAACTTACGCTCTTAGTACACTGAGGCGTTCGCTTGCGGTAGCGAAACATCTGTGAAATGTGAGCGTCGCGTCGTCGGTGTAGCAATCGTTTAGCAGATAATATTCGCGAAAATGTCCTGAAAAAGGATGCAACTATGGTAATCTCGCTAATAGTAGAGTGAGACATAGCATAATGCGAAACGCCATCCAAGTGACAGAATTTTCGTCGATTCGCTGCCGCATGCGAGTGCGTCGGTGTACTAAGGGCGTAAATATCAACTTCTATCGTCATCGTACGACTCGACGATCGAAGCTTGAATGTTTTCAACAAGTAATGATTAAACAAAATTAACAATTTAGCACAAATAACTATTCAAAATTTTTGGTATTTTGGTCATTTACTTCAATAAAACTAAGTTAGACACGACAGTTAGGCCCTGTTCTTTTCTAAGTTTAAAATATTTTCGAAAATTAATCTTCAATATAAAATTGTATCATAAGTATCTTAAATGATACAAGAAAACTAACCACACGAATGACTTCATGTAATACGTAGGAATAGACACAATGAGGTAAATCAAAACATTTAGGTACATACTTTATAAACTTACAAGTAGGTACTTATGTAAAGCTAAAATAATGTGTACAAAAATAGTGCGAGAATCCACAACTTACCGAATACACGCCTTGCGTAAGATGAATTTCAAATTCGACTAAATCATAAAATTACTACACGAATATCACACAACTCTCAGTTTGCAACGCACTTTATCGTTCACACCATAACCGACCTCCATTTCAAACGGACCAATAGGAACAAAGATGTGAAACAATATGGCGGGTGGGGTACAGTCTCGGAAAAAGATGCTCCATTACATAAGTAACGACATCCGTAAAACTAAACAATAAATTCATTTCTAAAATGCAAACAACTGCTACTTGCGAGTAGGACAGTTTCCAAGATTATACTGTTGATACTAAATAGTCTATAAACTACAAAACCAGGACGATTTGGCTTCTATTGGCCTTCGAAATAGGGTTTTGGACGCAAATTCGCGTTTCACTATATCACAATAGTTCTCACGTTTAAGCAGCGTTTAATTTAAGTCGTTCATTTGACAGAACTTGGGGTCTCTCGGTAATGCGAGGACATTCGTAGAGAGAAGTCCTACGACGGGGTTTTCAAGATTATCGTATTTGGAGTTAGTTTCTGAAGAGAGGCTGACAGCTCCGCTGCTATCTCCCTCGAACGTATTCTCTGTGTCGTCCACGTTTTGTGAACTAATGCTGGACTTGTCTGTCCTCTCGTTGATGTGGTTTTTGTCGAGGCCGTATTCGATTTTCTCGTTGGTGTTTTTATCGTTATTGGCTAACTCGATCCAATGTGCGCGATTGCTTTTCACTCTGTCGAGCAATGGTTGTAAAGCTGATGACAATACTGCGAATGCCTGAAAGAAAATAAATAATATTCAGAAAATAATTAATAAGAATAATAAGAAAAAATTAAATTACCCCTATTAGGGGCTTAATTATGCTGTAACTAATATACCACTTACCTCATAAATAGGCAGGCATATCGTGTCTATGAATTTGACTTGCATAGCAGGGAGTTCATCTTCCTTGTCTCTGTTCATTATATCCTGTAAAGAAAAATAGGATGTTAAAAACAACAGCTAAAGTCCCGTTCATACACAGCGATTACTCGCTATTGCGATAAATACTGGCGCAGAATGGCTATTCGCAGCGTGTACCCCTGTCACACCCAGAGTATCAATGAAGCGCTCATGGCGGAATTTGACAGACTGGTCGTACTCAGATCAGATTAGTTAAGCAACGCTCGATCCGGCCAGGTGTCGGATCGGTGACCGTTAAACTGAGCGCTTCCGTGCTGCGGAGGGCACGTTAAACCGTCGGTCCTAGCTGTTATCATCTGAAGTTAGAGGCCCTACAGGCGGCTTGATAAACTCTTACACCAGCATGCCTAGCAATGCCGATTTACATCGCGTGATATAGCGTTTTATCACGTTTAACTATCAAAAAGACAAAGGAGTTTGACAGTTGAGTGTCGATAAAATGCTATATCACGTGATATAAATCGGTCATGCTAGCAGCATACCCACAGACCCGGCGGAAAGGCGCAGGTCTTCGAGAGGAGTTTAGTTGGTAGTGGTGCCTCCTCCCGTTCGCCCCATCTGGCCTGCCCACATAAGTGGGTAGCCTTATGGGGGGCTGGGGAGGAGGCTCCCTCCCTCTGTCCGGCTCCCTCTCGATCTTTCGAGATAGTTAGGGGGCAGGATAGGGGTGAGAACCGCCCGGCCCTGACGCGAAGCCTACTAGGCTTGACGGGAGGGCCGGGTGCGGCGAGGGACATGCCCCAAGTGTGACCGAGTCCAACATGCTGTTTGGTATGCCTAAATGCATTCTCCTTCTTGATACAAAAAAAAGGGTCAGGTCCCCCTAGAACTCGCCGGCCACTATAGCGTGAGCCGTGTCTGGTAGTACTCACAATGGGCGTCAGGTTCAGGTCCCCCTAGAACTCGCCGGCCACTAAAGCGTGAGCCGCGTCTGGAAGTACTCACTATAGAAATCAGGTTCAGGTTGTGCCGCTCCAGGTCGCCCTGGCGGAAGAACTCGCCGGCCACTATAGCGTGAGCCGTGTCTGGTAGTACTCACTATGGGCGTCAGGTTCAGGTCCCCCTAGAACTCGCCGGCCACTATAGCGTGAACCGTGTTTGGTAGTACTCACTATGGGCGTCAGGTTCAGGTTGTGCTGCTCCAGGTCGCCCTGGCGGAAGAACTCGCCGGCCACTATAGCGTGAGCCGTGTCTGGTAGTACTCACAATGGGCGTCAGGTTCAGGTCCCCCTAGAACTCGCCGGCCACTAAAGCTTGAGCCGCGTCTGGGAGTACTCACTATAGGAATCAGGTTCAGGTTGTGCCGCTCCAGGTCGCCCTGGCGGAAGAACTCGCCGGCCACTATAGCGTGAGCCGTGTCTGGTAGTACTCACTATGGGCGTCAGGTTCAGGTCCTCCTAGAACTCGCCGGCCACTATAGCGTGAACCGTGTTTGGTAGTACTCACTATGGGCGTCAGGTTCAGGTCCCCCTAGAACTCGCCGGCCACTATAGCGTGAACCGTGTTTGGTAGTACTCACTATGGGCGTCAGGTTCAAGTTGTGCCGCTCCAGGTCGCCCTGGCGGAAGAACTCGCCGGCAACTATAGCGTGAGCCGTGTCTGGTAGTACTCACTATGGGCGTCAGGTTCAGGGGTGGAATTGCGTAAGGTAATTGTATTCATTTGACAGTTCATATCGTATTCCATCGGCTGCAATTTGTATGGGATGACATACATATATTATGATACAATGTGAACTGTCAAATGAATACGATTGACTTTACGCAATCACCTAGCTGCTGGTCCCCCTAGAACTCGCCGGCCACAAAAGCGTGAGCCGCGTCTGGGAGTACTCACTATGGGCGTCAGGTTCAGGTTGTGCCGCTCCAGGTCGCCCTGGCGGAAGAACTCGCCGGCCACGAGCGCGGCCACGCGTCGCTCCACTGGCCACGGCTTGGTGATCGCAGCGAGATCGCAAGCAGTCATCAGCATCGCTCGTAACAGACCGCGCTTTTCGTCGCATTCTCCCCACGCTGTGGTCACTGCGCGCTCGCTGCTCACTAGCTCTATGAAGGGCTTGCGTTTGCTGGAATATATAACGAATATCGGTTTAATTCCGCAACATGAAGCGCAGGCAGAGCTTGACAGACTGATTGTACTCGATCACGTTGTTTAGCAACGCTCGGTCCGGCCAGGTGTTGGATGGGTGACCGTTTCGTGACATTACAACTGAGCGCTTCCGTGCTTCGGAGGGCACGTTAAACCGTCGGTACCGGCTGTTGTCATCTGATAACAGTCGTTAAGGCAAATCAGAGGCCTTACAGGCGGCTTTATTAACTCTGACACCAGAGGTGGCCACTAAAGGTAGAGACAAACTGAGCCCACGTACGCAACGTATGCAACGCATTATTAAATCTAAACGGTAGAATGTGTATACCTAGAAACACACTTGTCATACGCAATGCTGTCACACGCGTCCCATGCAACGTTCGACCTGTCGCGCGACTAGTGTGTTTCTAGATCTTTCGTTCGCAGCGCGTCAGACACGAGTTGGACGTAGCGGCATACACGAACAGCTCATTGATTTGGTTAGGCGATATGAAGGCATTTATAATATTAAATGCATTGAATATCGCGATTCAATTTTTTTTGTTCTTTTGGCGCGAAAATATACATTTAAAAATAACAAACGTAATAAATCGTTCTCAAATTCACTGTCAGACTCAGTAAACATTGTACACCTGAAGAAATTACAACAGCGTCTGATGTCAATATACGTCACATACGTGGGACAAGTGTGCACACCAAGTCTCCCACGTTGTGTAGCATACGTAGCATACGTGGGATCAGTTTGTCCCTACGTCTGCTACACAACGTGGGAGACTTGGTGTGCACACTTGTCCCACGTATGTGACGTATATTGACGTGTCTGACGCGCTGCGAACGAAAGATCTAGAAACACACTAGTCGTACGCGTGGGATAGCGTATAATATCCCCTCCACGTTCCCACGCCGATCTGGCGCGACAGGTCGAACGTTGCATGGGACGCGTGTGACAGCATTGCGTATGACAAGTGTGTTTCTAGGTATACAAAATCTACCGTTTAGATTTAATAATGCGTTGCATACGTTGCGTACGTGGGCTCAGTTTGTCCCTACCTTAATTCTCATACGATAAGAAGATTACACAACAAACTCATTACAATTGTAGAATAAAACCAGGTAGTCTCTTAATTAATTTTGACATTAGAAAGGGACAAAAAAGTTTAAACTTTCTCTCGCTATTGAATTATTAATTTATCAACGCCCGAGCGGCCCAATCGGACCGCACAACTTTGGAAAATCTATTGTATCTCATTTTACGAGGCTTGAAATATTAAAATCGTTTTTAGCGATTGTGTAACCGCCGCGTCATACCAAATCCAAGTTCAGCCCCCTACCCAAAGTAACATTTGCAAATTTTCGTTATATCTTGAGAGCGAGTAAGCAAAATTAAAATATAGGATTATTGTATCCGATCAGAATCCCAGAAAAAGACATATTTTAATTAAAATCAGGTCTGGCAATAATAATTAACAGTACTTTGTTTGCAGTATGGCCACGAAACAAAGCGATGGGGCGCGGCGCTTTCGTAAGCATGTAATACTAACCAATCGCTATACAGTGAGCGAGTGACCGAGCAATAAAGATTGAAGAGGAAATTCCGAAGTAGACTTTCAAACTACGCATTTAGCGTGATTAATTAGCAAACATGACGACCTGAGTGGTGCAGTGGTCGACATGCCGATCTACCACACAAGAGGTTCGATTCCCGACCGGACAGAAATTGAAATGATGAATTTTAATTTCTGTGACGAGTGTTGGTGTAACTAATAAAAAGTATATTAAGGCGGTTGTATTACCGAAAGTGGCGCCCTCAGAGGTTTTTATTTAATAAGTTATTAATAGAAAAAGATTTTAATAATGTTTATCGTGGAGATTTTAGGGCCCATGGTCTAGTATTTTTTAGAAGGTATCCCTCAATGCCCTCGTAGTCATTCGTAGAAGTAGATAGCAAATGTGTCAAAAACGGCCACTTTTAGCAGTTTTGCTATCTACTTCTAGCAGTGACAACGAGGGAATGTAACGATACCGGCTAAAAATACTAGACTGTATGCCCTAAAATCTCCACGATATACATTTTCAAAATTGTGTATTAGAATTATAATATTAAAAATAATTCACCGCGGCGCCACTTTCGCTCAGGGTACCACCTTAAGTAGTATTATCAGTTGCCTGTCTAGCACTAGCTTTGCTTAGTTTAAGACTAGATGGCGCTGTATGAAATTGTCCAAGCGTTTATTTATTTAGCTAAAAAAAGTAGGTAACAAATACCTGAAATAAACCGCCAGATCGGTGGATAGTATAGCGTCTTCGAGCACTTTGACTACCTTCTCGTAATCATCAGAGGAGAGGTTCGCCAAGATCTGGTTTCCGGGCGAATTGAGGATCATCAGGCACTGGTCGAAATGGTGGTGCTCCATCGTCGACGTGGAATATAGCTGCGCAAGAGGTGACGACGCCCTGGAATACAAAGAAAAACAGGTGAATAAATTCATTGGAGACCCATAGTCTGCACCATTATCGTTTAACTTTAAATACCTGGTCATCACAAAAATCAGTCCGCCTACATTTTACACGAAAACTCGTGTTTTAACAAATAATTGTATTGTAGCAAGAAGTCCGGACTGAAATCCTATAGAGCACATGTGGGACCTGTGGACTTGTTCTATTATGTATTCTGTGCCTGTGGTACGATTATAGTACATTTTTTGTCATTCAAAAAACATGAGTTTTCGTGTAAAATGTAGGTGGGCCGATTTTTTTGCTGACCAGTGTTTTATTTATTTATTTATTTAATCTTTATTGCTTAAAATAAAAACAGCAAATGGCGGACTTAATGCCCAAGGGCATGCCCAGTGTTAGTAGTTATTTTATTTTAAGTGCGAAACACACCGGATCTATACACATAAGCGTGCACGTGCACGTGGACACGCATACAGTCTACGTGCACGTATACGTCACGCAAGCGGTGTGCCATGTCTCATAAAGTTCCAGACATTACAACGTCATTCATGGTACGTCCACGTTCACGTGCACGCTTATGTGTATGGATCCGGTGTGTTTCGCACTTAAAATAAAATAACTACTAACACTGGTCACCAAAAAAATCGACCCACCTACATTTTACACGAAAACTCATGATTTAATATTTTGAATGAAACAAATTGTACTATAATCGTACCACTGTCCCACATATGTGCTCTATAGGATTTCAGTCCGGACTTCTTGCTATAATACAATTATTTGTTTCATTCAAAATATTAAAACACATAACATTGCGGTTCAATTTGGAGTGCACTGCTGCGGCAGCTCTGCTGCTTGCTGCCGAGATCGGAATCATACCTTTACGCGTACGCATCCGGTGTGTTTTGCACATTACTATCGTTACTCATTATTTAAAAACAAAACAAACCACTTACAAAAAAATAGATAGGACCGAATTTATTTATTGACAAAATATACCTACGAGCATTTTGTTTTTCTATACTAACTTGATCTGAAAAGAGTTGTTGGTCCCCCGGTGGTCGAGGTCGTGGCACAGGCAGCCGATGACCAGCGCCAAGCACTCGAGCTCCCCGAATATCTTCCACCATTGCGTCTCCTGCAATTTTGCAATATGTGAATTAAAAAATATCACAAAATTAAAAGAACAATGAAGTAAGTAAACAAATAATGAGGGAGGGATTTAATTTACAAAATTGTTAGGGCCAGATTCACAGGTTTCTGTATACATTTGGATTTGGATGTCCCGTAGTCCCATGTAGTCTAGATCTCGACCTCTGCTAAGTGTAATGTAATGTTTATCTACGGTCTATACAACTTACCGTTAAAATAGCGAACATCATCTGCGCGACATTGAAAGCATGCCTCCAATTATGGTACGTGACATTTCTGTAGTTTTTCTTAACGCTAAGCAGCCACCTGCACAGCACTCCGTAGTCTATATGGAACCTCTCTACGAAGTCAAGGTCCAGAAACATGCGCAGGCAAGCTGTGAGGGTGTCGTCGTCTGACATGTCAATGTCGTCGAAGTCCAGCTCGTGTAAGCTGAAGTGGACAGATGATGGTATCCTTAGCGTCTGAAAAAAAAAGAAATAACGTTTAAAAGGCAAAGCGAAGAGATATGGGCAAGAAAATATACTTAGAATCATCGCACGCAAGGTTTTGACCTGTGTTTCTTTGGAAAATCTGTTCAGTTGTGTTGGTGAAGCACTCTCCTTAACAAGGATGCTTTAAGCCACCTTTTACACCACCATTAAAAATCACATCACAGAATACTAGTAGGTACTAAAATAATGGTTGCCTGGTTGAAATTTTATTTTTTTTATAAAATTTTGGTTTTTTTTGCATTTCACAGTGCTATTTTCATATTAAAATAAATAAATACTAGAAAAAATCGACTTATCCGTAGCACCGTCGCCGATCCACTAGCGACTCGGTAGCATAAATTAATTGGACTGGAATCGAGTCCCGTTGATATATAATTGATATATTTTAAGAAAAATAAGTGAGGGTATAAAACTAGTTCTGTATTTGTTGACTCCGACAATCCGACAAGGATCTTTGGTACACAACATAAAACCCACGATTTCGGTAAAACTCCGGCAGTAAACTGTTCGAATTGAAAGAGGGTTAAACTTATCACCGTCGTAAAGTTTAGAGCTACAGAGATACTGTGGTATTTTTATGTCGGTACGTCCTGTAGAAATGTAAGTACTCTTGTAGGAAGCTAACTGCCACTTTTAAGTACGAACTTAAGTTCAAATAATAGCCCGATATTTTGAGAGACAACTTTTTATTGAATAAGGCGTTAGCCACTTTTTGCGGAATGGGTCTTATATTTTTAATACTAGATACTCAATAAAGCAATAATCATACTTGAAAAAATATTCTCGAGGCGTGAATACTCAATAAGTACTCTCTTCATTGTAGGCTTATCTATTTTTTACATATTATTATTAAATTCATAGCACTTACAAAATATACTTGTTTGTTAGTTTTTCGTGACAGCTCTTATTATAGAAGTTATACAACCCTTATAGTAACATTTTTGTAAAAGTATAATGGGTACTTACAAGATATTCTACCGACTACCAGATTAATAAAAAGAAATGTCACTAATATAAAAAGTTCTACAATATCAAAGGTCGGACACGGAGCACGTTTACGGTTTTTTTTTAACTTAATAACATTTCCACAAGTTGTTACAAGTGTCGACGAAGTCCTTTGTAATAACTAAGTTAACCGCAATTTTGTAGAAGTAAAGCTCCATAAAAGCGATTTGTGAAACTATTTGGGGTAATACCTAGTCCAAATATAAATTGTGTTATTAAACTTTGTTCAACGTAATCAGTGAAGTTTATAAATACGTGTTTGTATTTGGTGGATACGTAAACTAATTTCCATTGTTTTCGATATAGAATAAACAATATATGGCACTTACCCTTAATCGTTGTGCGTCATCTACCGATGCAGAAGCGTGGTAACTTAAAACCTGTAAATATTGTTACAACTTTATTAAATAGGTGTTAAGTTAAAGTCATAATAAATTTGGAGATGCTCTGCTGTACAAATACAGCAGATCAACTAAACAAATTTTGGCACCGATATAATGATATTATAAGAAAAACTATGTAAGTATATGTTGCATAGTTATTACATTAAAACAATTAAATTATGTTTAATTTAGACATTGTTTGATGCTGTCACTTTGTTGAAAATATTGTTTGTAAGAGACAGCATCATTTTAATAGTTTTTAATTAAAAATAGTTAAAAATCTTTACGTTCGTATCCGACCCATTGGAGACTTGAGTTGAATCGTGAAAGGTATTTAATATTTAGTTCAACTTCAACTGCGTTTACGAAGCTATACATATTGGTCGACAAGGTCCTCATGCTTATTAATTAGGTTGAAAATACTCACATCTAACGTGACGCTCTGCTTCGCCATTGCCGTAATTGCCTTCTCATACATGTGCGTGTTGTGTATGCCCATCCCGCAGAAGATGGCGAACGCCTCCACGAAATTCTCGTCGTTCTTCGTGAAGAGTAGCTCGTCGAATTTGTTCACCAGCTGTATCAGAGGTTATATTATGATAGGGTTGTTGTTTGTAGTAAGTAGTAAAAATAATGGGGGATGTCAGAAAAATTACCCGCTTAGTGGCGCTTCTGTACCTAGATGATGACATGTTCTACGTGCTTAGGGGTTATTTTCTCGGAATTAAAGATCGAATTGAAAAAGGAAAACCAATGTGTTGGAAGAAAAACTCATATTACGAAAATTCGCTTCCAACATCCAAAAATTGATAGGCTATCAATTTTCGGATGTTCTATCAATGATAGCAAATAAATAGCAAACAACAAAATTGCAGGTCTACATCCACTTTAGCGCCAAGTTGGCCTTAGTGCGCCGACTGGTAGACGATTTGTGAATCAGCCAAATTATCCTGCCATTGACAAGAGATAAAAAGAAAAAAAATCATTTTACGTCACTTGTGTCTTCGTCTCTCTCACCCACGCATTAACTTTAACTATAATCCCAGTACCTTTCTGGATAAAACATCTTCTATAAGCCTTGCAAACAGCACTTAATAAATGAGTTCAATAAGATCGCTATTATGTCGCTCAGAAGAATAAGCAAAGTGAAACAAAGTCACGAAGTTTGTGAGGGAACAGCCGACAGTAGGCCGCTAATGCGCCCCGCAACGCGATATTCAGAACTGCAAAGTCTCTGCTATTGAGGGTTGCCATCTGTGCTGATAGTCTTTGGGTAATACAAGAAAATAATTGTTTGAGCTATCTAATATTTTTGAAGAAAAAAATGATGCGTTTTATCAAATAGATAATAAGGGGCATATTTGCTATTAATTCGATTCTATCATCTTAAAAAAAAACAAAATATATAGAAAACTGCTAAGCGTAGTCACAGAGGAAACAATCACTACGTTTTAAGCGTAGTATTGACAAAAACAAAAATCCTCCCACCAACCCTAGAATCTCCATGCTTTGTTTAATTTATAAATAAAAAATCGAAAATCTTTAGCAAATTTAAAATGATTGTTCGGCCATCTTACTCGTATATCAATTCTCTTCTGTATTAATACGAAAGAGCTAAAACCTCACCAGACTTCAAAGCTAAAGTGTCAGAAAAGCCCCTAGCGTTTCGCGCATTTCAGCCGCGAGCTGTTTTCTCCAATATCCTTTAGCAAATATCAGCCAGCCCTACCTACCAAGTGTTATAATAACAAAATTAAGAAAACAAGTTACAGAAGCTTGCTCGCAACGACCCCTAGGGACGCAAAGTTATATCGTACTTTATTGTGTCGCTATCGGCATTCTATTAATTAATAAACTCTTGTTTTATGCAAATTATTAAAGTTTGCTATCTGTTCTTGCTAGCTTGATACATAAAAGTTTTATTTTTATTACATACTATACAAACTCAAATTTTAAGAGTTGAATAGTCCGCAGAACATAAAATAGGATTAACGCTAACATATCTCATGGCATTCTTATATGGAACTAGCGATTATGGACTCGCGATTTCTTCTGCGTGGATCCCTTGGCAACAGTTATTTTTTCGAGATGAAAGGTACCCTATGTCCTTATATCTATACCCCTGACAACGTGTTTGAAAAATGTATGATGATTGGTTGAATAGTTAGGAAATGAAGGCTAACAAACAAACTTACTTTCGTATTTATAATATTAATAAGGATAAGAACAGTGAGGATAAGGATTAAGTAAGGAAGTAAGGATAATATTAATGCTATGGACATCAGCTCCATTTATTTTCTGCTGTGTTACAAGGGTCAATATTGAACTTAATTATTAACGTCCAGGAAAGAATTCTGTTTATAAAAGGAAAATACGAAAAATAAACGGACGCAAGAGGAAAAAGCGCCGAAAACGGCCAAGCAATATTTACTCGTCTGTAAGAATGATAGAAATAACAAAAAATATATGGCCATTCATTTTCTAATAAATATAATGAAATGAAAAAAAAAAAATCTTGAAAAGGCTACGAACAGCCCATTTAGGCCCGTATTTATAAACCGCTCTCAACGTTGAGAGCTATCTACCTGATATACTGTTTAAAGGCGTAAGCGTAACGCTACGAGCTTTAGTTAAAACGCTTTTAAACGCAAAAGAATGCAACTTTTTTGTCATGTTGACACTATAATTGACGAACTTAAACAAATTAAACTTTGCTTCCTTAACCGTGATCAACTCAACATTTTAAAATTTTGAAGGTTTTAATCGAATTTTGGTTGTCCCTTTTGACCTTAATCCATTTAGCGTGACCGTTCCAATCCATGTCTGGTTTAATTTTTTCAATGACTGAATAAGGAAATCGTACACTGGACCGCGAAGAAAACGGGTTACCACGTGTGTTTTCATACAAATATTTCATACAAATATCAAGAAATATGCTCACTTTACAGTATTATTAATAAAATAATGGCACAGGTCAAGTTAAGTTAAGTCGATTAAGTTCAAAATATTTTAGTCAAAATATAAATAATCCCCAACAAAGGAACAACCAAAATTCGATTAAAACCTTCAAACGTTCAAAATGTTGAGTCAATCACGAATTAGGAAGTTTAATTTGTTTAAGCTCGTCAATCAATGTTGACACAACACTAAAAAGTTGTATTCTTTTGTGTTTAAAAGCGTTTTAACTAAAGCTCGTAGCGTTACGTTACGCCTCTAAAATGGGCTGTTCGTAGCTTTTTCAAGAACAAATGGCTCTAAAACGGAAAGCAAGAGATCACTGCAGTTTTATTCCAGAAATAAATTAACTTCGACCGTCTCGTGTGGGTGTCGCAATGCGCAACATTCCCAAACTTCACGAATAACTAACTTGAAATAAAATATAATAAAATTAGGCACCAACAAAAGAGCTACTCAACTTTTTTTAAATTTTTCCCATTCCTCTTCCATACTGCTCTGAAACGACTCGTTTGCGGTCTCTTAATAGTAGTTTATGATACAAGGTTGGTAAGGAGGTTTTAAAAAACCTTAACAACCGTGTGCCATACTACGTTTTTCAATACATTTGCGAGAAAACATTATAGGTACTGCTAAAATTGTAATCTATACATATAATAAAACTGTAAATTCTAAATATTTGTGCACGAATTACGCAAAAACCGCTAAACAAATTTTGATGGATTTTTCACAATTTAGTAGATTGTGGTCCAACTTAAAATCTAAGCTATGTTTCATCAAATTCGGGTGGGTGGAACCAGAGAAACAGCTTGAACTCTCCGTAGTACTAGCTTTCATACACTAAAGGGGTCATTTTAAACTGGTTGCAATATTTTTCTACTGTCCACGCGGATAAAGTCGCGGGCGGAAGCTAGTAGAAATTAAAAAAAACGTTCGTAAACAAAAACGCACGGCGCCGGCGTGCGGTAAAATCAACTTTCCGCACGCTGTACTACTCCGTAAACAAAAACGCACGGCGTGCGGTAAAATCAACTTTCCGCACGCTCGACTGTCATCGTAAACTTACATTTTCGAGCAACTGTATTGAAAATTATTTTATCTACACTCACAACGTAATGTTCCAAATATGAATTCAAAAAGGGTAATATAAATACGTACTTAATTTTCGTGAATAGGTAAAATAAAAAAAAAAACTCATTACGATGCAGTTGGCTGCATCATAAAATAACTTTTTTTCTCATTACGATACAGGGCAAATCCAAGAAGGTAGTGCCGTGATATTAAAAAAAACAACGATATTTTCCCACATACTTTCCATGATTAAAATCATAGATATAGTATATTAAAAGATTAAAATGCACTCTATGGTGATCGATGACTTATTGCGCGCCATTTTAAGAGCATTACGAAAAAAGTTTTGAATTTTGATTTTTACATTTTGTTATACTGAATTTCGTAGGTGTTTTTTATTCTTGCTTAAAAATGTGAAAAAACATTACTCTGCAAAATTATTTTAGATGCAGCTAAGGAAATGACTTATTACAAGGTACATAGCTAATACAACCAAAGTCTCTCTCTCTTTTCTAACGTTGATCTTTTATTTAGTAGGTTCAATCCCAAATGTATGAGTGTAGATAAAGTAGTGTATGAAACTGCACATAACTAGGTATTAAAACACTCGTGTGATACTATTAAAAACCTCGCCTACGGCTCGGTTTTTAAACACACACTCATGTTTTAATACCCCTCATTATGCATCAGTATCATAAACTACTATTATCTACACTCACAACGTAATGTTCCAAATATGAATTCAAAAAAGGTAATATAAAGACGTACTTTATTTTCGTGAATAGGTAAAATTAAAAAAAAAAACTCATTACGATGCAGTCAGCTGCATCATAAAATAACTTTTTTTCTCATTACGATACAGGGCGAATCCAAGAAGAAGGTAGTGCCGTGATATTAAAAAAAAAAGATATTTTCCCACATAATTTCCATGATTAAAATGCACTCTATGGTGATCGATGACTTATATATTGCGATTAGTTTGCAAGAATGCACTCATCTCATTTTTTTTTCTAATGGAATGCGCGCCATTTTTAGAGCATTACAAAAAAAGTTTTGAATTTTGATTTTTACATTTTGTTATACTGAATTTCGTAGGTGTTTTTATTCTTGCTTAAAAATGTGAAAAAGATTGACTCTGCAAAATTATTTGAGATGCAGCTAAGGAAATGACTTAACATAGCTAATTCAACTTAAGTCTCTCTCTCTTTTCTAACGTTGATCTTTTATTTAGTAGGTTCAATCCCAAATGTATGAGTGTAGATAAAGTAGTGTATGAAACTGCACATAACTAGGTATTATGTATCAGTATCATAAACTACTATTATTACATGACACAAACGAATACTTATTATGAAAAAGTCTACGTTATGCTAAAACTCGTACCATTATTTTTTTATGAAAATAGTTTTCACAAGGCTGTTTATACTTTCAGCACTTTAATTTATTTTTTTACATGTTCAAAATTATGTTTCTTATTTGTGCAGCTTATATTTTACAAATATTATAGATTTGTAAAATATAAGACACCAATCCGCATCGGGCCCGCGTGGTGGGTTATGGCCCATCCTCCTTACCACACATAAGGAATGCCTGTGCCCCAGCAGTGGGGACATCAAAAATGGCTGATGGACTGATAGATTTATTTCAACTTGCTTCCGCTCGCGACCTTATCCATTTCCACTTTCCGTGAGAATTTCGATAATTTCTTTCAGAGCGTATCGTATGCCTATATGGCAAGTTTCAACCCGAACCCGTTCAATGGTTTCTGCTGTGCGATTCTAAACCAGCCAGTCAATCAGGGCATATAAGATTTTGTAAAAAAAACTGCATGATTCAAGGCAGCTTTTTTATATAAAGTTATGTTTCTCTCGAATTGTTTGCCAAACCTCCGCACTGTCGCGTATGACCGCATTGCGCTACATATTTTTTAAAACAAATAACTTCATAGTGGACAGTCGTGTGCACGTGTATATTCCATTTATATTCCGACTGAATAACGAATGGCCGGAACATCGAGTGAAAAATTAACAAAGAATTGTATTATACATCTCACTGGAATTTTTCACACTCGTATCAACAAAATTTCTCTGTTGGTACGAGTGCCATAATACTTTACCTTTGTAACAGGAGATTGTAGATTGTTGCGAAGCTAAAAGTTAATTACTTGAAAACACATCAATTTTATAGTTAGCATAATGCATTTACGATTGACGCAATAAACTGTTTCTAGTAAAATAAAAGTGTAATTAGATATTATATTAAATGTCGGAAAATAACAACAACAAACCAAAATACGAGTATCATGGAAAATTTAAAATTTTACTACCTACTACAAACCTACATTATGGAGAGCTGACATTAAAGGTTTATTGCCTAAATTACAAAATCAGACAAAGGACTAACCACGTAAAGATAAATACGATGCGAAATGATTCGATTATCATTATAATAAACCTAACCAGCTCAATATTTCTCAGAAAATAGTTTAGTAACAGGCAAAGGTCTATCGATATATTGCGGGGGATATCGATAAATCTCGGGCTAACATTGAACTCGCTGGCGCAGATTACAAATGACCTTTATAACTCAAACGTCGAAACGCAATTTCTCATGATTTGGATGCTATATTATATACCTATATCATAAGAATAATAGGCAGTGTGGTGTAAAGTCTTTGAGAAATGAGCATTGTCAAGAGAAAATTATGTACTGTAAAGTTGGTTTGGCTGTTTAGCAGTTTAAGTTTGGACGCGCCATTTACTCAACATATTATGGCAGACTGAAGAATATTGGAAGACGGGCAGCGCAGGACCGATCGTCGCTCGTGGAGATCCTTGGGGAGGCCTATACCCAGCAGTGGGTGTCGTGCAGCTGATATGATTGGAAGACTTTTTTCACAAGATAAATAACATCAACCATAAGTAAATCAATAGTAAAGCGATTTAACTAATTACCTGAATAACGCCGATGATTCTTCCTTCTGAGTTCTTGATGGCCATACACAGTATTGTGTTGTGTTTGAATCCAGTGCCTTCGTCCACGGAGGGGTCGAACCGGGCGTCCAAATACGCGTCTGCAATGTTCACTGTCTGGGAAAAAACAACAATAAACCATTATTTATAAACTTAGTTTTTCTTCTATTTCATGCCAGAAGCAAAGAAATAATACGTTAAGACGGTATATTAATATTATCATTGTAAGTAGCGTGAGGTTTTATCGTTCGTTACAATTTGAGACACTTGATGCCTCCATTATACAAAAGACCACCCACATCACTCTGTGGTTGACGTTTTTTTTTCTTGGCGCCACAAATGTTTTTTGGTCAAATCAGTGCAATGGTGGACGGACGGTATCCCTAGTTTTATTACAAAGTAAGTCTCAGAAGAGCGTGTGCTAAAAATGAGACGGATTTTAGGACGGCCTTATCTAAACAGATATTGGTACAGTTTATTTAAGTACCATCCATAGCATTCTAGTCACTGTACCTCGCTATTATGTTCATTTACCAGTTGAAATTTTCAAAGATTTATCAAGTAGTTTACCTCGCCAGTAGTGGCGACATATCCAGTGATGCCAATGTTGATTGGAAACCGGCTCTCGTAGGGCGAAGTCCTGGGCGTACCAGGCTCCGCCTCATCACCTGCTTCCAGGTCGAACACGCGGGAAAAGCTGCCTTTAGAAGCTTCGTGAACCAAAAGCACCTGTGGAATGAAAAAGAAGGATTTTACCACCAGAATCGGGCCTTTAATCAGTATGAAGAAGTTTGCAAGTGCGCACATTACAACGATTTGGTATCGGCCGACTCTTGATATAAAAACCAACTATCGGCCGATAGAAAGTCTGTAGTTTGCGTGGACGCTTAATGTTAGATAAACCATTTTATCTTGATACTCATTACTTATTGTTTTATCAGTAGTAGGCCAAATTTGGGACATTTTACCTGACATTTTGGTCGGAAGTGAACATTACACGACGACATTATACGTCTAATCAGGAACATCAAAAAAATATTTACAGGTTGTTTTATGTATTTTATATTACAGTATTACTAAGAGCTTAAGGGGTGACTCGTGTAAAAGTTGAGATCTGAAGATGAGCTCAAGGACATTAATCCAATAAAAAGAACCTTTGAAATGAAACGCCACACGCACATATTATCACCCACAGGGCTGTAATAGTCGTGATTCTCAGCTCAATACTAACATAAAGATCGACAAAAAATACTATCTCTTTCATTTCTGACTGATAGTGACATTCGATTTCATTTTTGTGATATCACTCGGAGTCTTATAAGCTAGTAACGAAGGCAATATCGACTCTTAAATCGCTTTCAAAAGGTTTATTATTTGCAACGTTTCCACAACTTTTTTTGCATTAGTAAAGTGAAATGAGTTTTGTACGCTCTCTCTACCTACTCTCTCAACCAAAAACATTAGCTTTGCACTTAAGTATGTCAAGAAAACTATACTTAATGAATTTGTTTCTGCAATGTGTTATGAATTTTTTTCACCATAGTTTTGGTATTGGAAAATCGAAGCAATAATTTCATATTTTCTCATATACTAAGTGGAAAAACAACTTTGAGAGTTACACGACTGGTCATAAATATCGTGAAAACTATCGTAAATTTCCGTTGACACTTGCCAAAACGCTCTTCGGAAGTAGCCTGAATCACTCCAAAGTAAAATTTATTCTTCTATCATACTAAATAATATACTAGAAAAAATACGACTCGCACCAGATCAATACTCAGACGGGAATCGAACCCGCGACCTTTGGATATCCGGTCCAATGCTCTGACCGCTGAGCTACCGAGTCACTAGCGGTCTAGTCTCAGCGGTCAGAGCATTGGACCGGATATCCAAAGGTCGCGGGTTCGATTCCCGTCTGAGTATTGATCTGGTGCGAGTCGTATTTTTCTAGTATATTATTTAGTATGATATAAAAATAGCATTGTGAATGCAAAAATCTAAAAATAAAAAAAAATATTCTTCTTTCAATATATTTAGGCAGTAATCCAAACAGAGGTAATTTTGTACGTAACCAATTTTCGTTTGGACTAGCTTTACATTGACCCACCGGCCGTTTTAATCTCATTTTCCGAGCCGATTTGAATGCAAATTTTATTGTAAATCGCATCGTGGGAAACAATTAACAAGGTACATATTGTCTCACCAAAAATATCGTTGTACAAGCAGTACCTGCGAACGAGATAGCTTTGCATAAAATACCAATGAGTAGATTTGTGCTATGACTGTAAAGTACAAACTGGTGAGGTGGATTGAATTAAACTCGACTAATTAATACCAACAATTCCGTTCAATGGTTACCTAATTTTTTTAGAAACCATTTGTAATCTACGTTCAATTCCACAGTCAATCAGATATAGAGAGATTATAATATTCGAAACAGAATTAGAAAGAGATTTCAATATAAGATTAAGTATTGTTCATTCAAACTTTGAAACGGCGTAGGTATCCCAAGAAATTATAAAGATCAAAATAACTTTTAATGAAAAAAGTTGTCTGTGCGCGAGCTTCAACATTGAAGTAATGTTTCTTAGTATCCGCTTCGGATTCAGATTGCTCAAGTCTGGAATAAATGAACTGTAATCCTCCGCATAAAGGTTTTTATAATGCTCAATATCTACAATTGTAAATGTGGGGGAAAGTAATTTATTCCAGAAACAGGGAGCAACGGACCAGCTGCCAATCGAAGGCTATTTCATTAAGTATTAAAGTGAAATCAAGACGCATGAGGCGAAAACAAACCAAGCTCCCGTTAAGGACTCCAATCATCTCCATCTACGCATAGCCTTACAATAATTGAGTTTTACTTGGACCGATTCCAAAAGCTCCGCTCAAAGGGATTCGACAGTCTTGTCTTTTGTTATGAAAGATATCGGTGAGCTATATAAGCATTTGAAAACAGATCTTTGGTTAAAGATAGGCAGCAATCTTGGAATTTTAAGAATCAGCATTGCTAATTATTTTCATTGTCTTAATAAAAGAGATTTTGATTAAGAATCAATTTGAAAATTATCTGGACTCGATAATGTCGACAGTAAAGTGTATTTCTAAAATGATAAGGTACGGGAGCTTCAAAGTTGTCTGTTCGTAGCACTTACAAAATAACCAAGTCTCAACAATGTCAATATTAAAGTGTGATATGAAGCGTCTTGTGCCAATTGTCTTTCAACTGTTGGGAACTATTGAAGTCATCGATTGGAATCTCGCACATCTCCGTATTGAAATCAAGACAATGTTAAAGGTTACGATTGATATGATTTAGTCATTACAGTTCAATTGAAATGTTCACTTGTTTGAATCAAACGATTCTTCATCGTCATGACGACGTCGAACACATTTAGCATTCAGAGTTCAGACAGATATTTTCATTTTGAATTGTTTGCAAAATGCAAATTTTAACTACAAAACTTCGGTTAGTATGCTATTAATATTAATTTGACTCTTCGACCGAGGTTTGGTTAATAAATCGTCGGTAAATTATGCTCGCATATGATTGCATATTTAAATTTTCAAATTTTCGTTCAATGCCTACTAATAAGGACTGCAAACATTTTCAGATAAAACAGATGTTTGTACCTATCACAAAACTTTATACTTAGTTCAGTATTGTGTGTTAATCATATCAAACTGGTCTGAGACATACTTTTGACAATCACTTGATTTCACTATAATTTTTACCTAGATTACTTGAATGGGTCTGAAGTTCTGAACACTATCCAGAACCTGTATAAGGGCCAGTCGCCCTTAGGAACTTACTTATTACTTATTGATATTCGCTATTCATTACGCTACGTTCTGTGACTTGCCACAATACAATCTTAAAAGAAAATCTTCGTCGTATCGTATGGATGTAGATTGAAGACAAATGGTTATAATTTTCTCCCTGACGTCTTATATTTTCGATCCCGTCTGAAAGATGGAGGCGATTGATCAAGACATATGATACTGTGGATCGCTGTCTGATTATCTGTGACAAGCTCTGAGAAACGATTTGTTTCAATATAATTAATAGGATGTATTTGAAAGGCTAATAAGGAATAACAACAATTAATGAACGTCAGTGAATGGTTTATTTAAAATTAATAGAATTGGTGATGCAAATGCGTTTCTAACAATATTGTGTAAGTTTATATTGTAAAATTTCAAAGTTAGAATAAATAAATGCAGAATTTAAGTAAGGTTTACTGTTTTATATCTTTCATAAAAACCTGTATATTAAACCCTGTTAATACGAGCTTTGTCCATATTAAGAGTATGTTTTACAATGCCAGCCAATAAATTTCGATTGCGAGTCCAATATTATATTATTTATGGCAAAAGGCTAAAACCAAAACCTGACCCTTCGAATAAAAAAAATGACAAAGCAACGCCGACGGCACCGTAATGAATTGGGTACATAAAAACCCGAATTTTCGATCAAAATATGAAATCCGCTCCATCGCTATCGTTGGTATGCATAACGGATTTGCAAAGATTAAAATTAATAGTTCAGGTGTTACTTCACAGTATTTTCATGGGTTTCAGTACGCGAAAAATTTTTTTACTGGAATGTATTAACGAAAAAGTTTTTTTAAATATAGGTTAGTGTTGACGACTGCAAATGCAGCAGGGAATAACGGCTTAACGTGCCTTGGAGATATTCGAGAAGAAAAAGATTTGTTCATATATGCAAAACGACCATTAATTATAAATGTAGAGCAAATGCGCCCAATGCACCATCTACCTATAGCTTCTTCAAACCCAAAAGTATTACAAAAATTTCGCTTTCGTGACCAACGAAGTGTGAGGGGTCACACTTCGTTGGTCACGAAAGGGCCAATTTTTTCTGCGACAATTCTGTATAATGTTCTTTTTATTATTGCAAACGGTCGCCCAGACAGCTAATTCCATTTTGTAATACTTGTAAATTGCTTTTTAAAGACTGTAAGATAAGTCTGTACGTAGATTAAAGTTTAAAAGGAAAATATTTTAAACTTATTGTGCCTATGTACTTATCAAAACGAAATTGTTGGCTGCAAAAAATCTGTAGAGAAACAAAATTTGTTTCAGAATTTCATTTAAATTGTTGATTTTAACTTTTATGTTAGGGTAGGTGAAAAATAACTAACGATAAGCAATCCTCTATTTTCTACGGTCGCTAGTAGGTTTTCAAACTAACTAAATAGGTACTGAATAATGGTGTATGTGACGTTAATGTTCTGTGTATTACGTACGAACCATAGAATATTGCTCCAAATAGCATGTTAAGGGCTGGCATACGTCCCGTTACACCGGGACATGTCCCGGTTTAAAGCGTCCCGGTGTCCCCGGTCAGCAAGTAGTACTGTGTCCCGGTGTCCTAGTAGCACAGTTTTTGAAAATCCAAGGTTTACCCGTTTACCCTATTTCTGTTCTGCCCTATGTTAGCATCACAGAATAACGTACGCAGTTACAGTCCTACACAGCTGCCTAATTATTTTATAATTATTTCTAAAGATATAATCCTAAAACTGTAAAAGTCTAATATTCTTTTTAATATCATAATTCATAACTGATGCAAAACAACTTCGTTCGTTCGTAACCAACCTCTGTATTAAATGTTGATTAGCAGCCACCGTTTTTAAGTGTAAAATTACTGTTTACGTATAAAAATAATTATCAGGCATCTGCATTCCACCAGTCTGCGGCTAGATGGTGTCGATTAAATAGAGATTATTGGCGTCGGGTAGGCGACAGCCGCCCGTATAAATCAACACGGCGTTTCTTTGAGAAAAACGAGGAAAGTATCGTGTGCCAGATCGTTACCAGCCTTCTTTGAGATCTAAAGTCTTTGTTACGACTTATAAAAAAACCTTTTTGAGTAAAGTGTGGTTAGATAACGAGCTATTAAATGTATTACATAGCGCTGAATTTAGGTAGGTATCATTTAAAAATTGTAAACAAACTGCCATTGACTATTTTCAAAATGTGAGATAATATTTCTACACATCACACACAGGCATGTATTACATAGATAGAGGTTACCTAAGGTTAGTTTAGTAAAAACTAAGGACTTGTTAAAAAAGCTTTCATTTGTCAAATCGTCACTTAGTTAACTACTAACTCTCACAGACAACTCAATCAACTCGTTTCACACAGTCTCAGACTCAGTAATGTAATCGTTATAATTACACCGCGCTTGTTATTACACACTTTCCAAAAAGCAATTAATTTGGCGAGGCACATAGTAAGTACGCGTTGTGTGCAACACAGAAGGAACTCCTTTGACATCGTAATTAATTTACCAACAGTAATACCATTGTAAATTTCAATTAGCAATAAGCTACTGGAGCTTCTAGCTAGAACAACGCAAAATCATTTGAACTATTTGACGGCCTAAATTAACTGACATGAGCTGACTGGTGCCTTAGGTTTTAAAAAGTTTAAGCTTAATATTTTGATATTTATTCACAAATTATAAAACAAAAACTCAAAGTTACATGATGGTTACATGGCGTTTCTGCGAAATATTGTTGCGCTACAAAAAAAGCGTGCTGTCTGGGTCTCTGTATGGTTATGCAAAAAGATAAAAATAATAATATCAATTTTGTGATTTTGAGGAAAATAATTTGGTCAGCAAAAGTAAACAAACTCGTTATCAAACACCGACCAGATTTTAAATGAACTCACAGAGTATTAAAGTCAAAGTTAAATCCTTTGGTAACATTATTATGTAGATTTAACACCTCCAATATTTATTCAAACCCGTCGTATTTACCGGAATAGGATTAATCCGTACATAACGCGCCAATATTTGGAAGGATATTCAATTAACACGACCGACTAAAACCTTCTGTTGAACAAACGTGGTCGATTAAACACGGAATCAATTAGTGGGACGTTATGGTTTTAAAGGGAATTGCTAACATTATAACTTTATTATTGGAATTTGAGAAAATGGCGCGACCTAAATAGACTTTTAAAGTTAGACGATTTGGTATTTTATTGCTTTTGGATGCTTGACCGTTTTATCTATGAGAAAATTTAACATATTGTTGGTACATGTATATTATATTGCATTAGCTATCACAGAAAGCATTTTTTTAAATATTTACGAGCCAAGCACCAAAATAAGTGTTCCAGCAGACGAGCTATGTTTCAATGTGAATAAATGATTTATGACCTGCATTAAAAAAAACTGTATTACAAATACCAACAGTCGAAAAAAACAGTATGAATGGTGTAGGAGCGCCTTACAGTCAAACAAAAATTAAATGACAAATATGACAATCACAGCATTGCGTGCGAATGTCAATTGTTTATTATTAATTCTATACAGCTGCATCTCGTCAAATGGAATTCTAAACCAACTGACCTGTACTCGCTGACAGCGGATGAGGCTTTGAGTGTGCGTCAGTATCCTTAACACCATAAGTTCTATCGTGCTCTGCTCCTCAAAGACCATCCTCGCCAGGTCCAGGAGCACCTGGTTTCTCTTCACCTCTAACTGGGACCGTTCGTATAGCTGGGCGTTTCTGAGGCCGATGCCGCAGAACTGGAGGTAGGATGAGAAGACCTTCTCGTCGTAAGCGGTGAATGGACCATCGTTTTGTTTGTTTATCACCTGGAATGAGACTGGGTGGTAAATTAGAGTTTTAATGATATAAGCCCTATCCCCAAAAATTGCTAAAGGACCTGGCGGGTATTTATTTAACCTCAAAAACGAAAAACAATTGTATTTTTTTATATAATCTAAACCCTTTATGAAAATATATTAAATTACCTATTACAATGTTATTGTTACATGTCATTTTTGCCAACGTGAGTGTTAATGTGACAAGGTTCCATCGTATTAGCAATTTGCAGGGGTTAATAAATGACATTTTACTTGAACGGAAATCAACTCCAGTAGGTACCTCAGAAATGATAATGCTAAATAGGTAGTTTATTATATCAGGTTATCTAACATGGTTATATTATAGCTTTTTAATTATATGTGGCTAATCAAGTCAAAATCAAAAATAGCTTTATTCAAATTAAGTTAATTATTAGGTACTTACTTAATTATAATTATTAAGTCTTATGCAAAGCATATATGAACTAAGAAAAACAAATCATATTGCGAAGACAAATTGAATTATTAAAATAAGATAAATTATGACGATGATTGTGTTGAGTGCATTTTGTTCAATGAATTACAATTCTAACAAAATAATTCCCCTATAAAAATTTATAACACTATTCTATTATTCACATACCTACAAGAACGAGTGTAATAAATCTTGTCTGATATTAAATATAACATTTACCTAATCTATTCTCAAACCTTATGAAAAAATATTAATATACCTCTTCTCGAAGTACTCAATAAAAGCGGTTAACTTTATCACAAAACGATGAGTTTTTATTCAACTCGCCCACAAAAGTAGAGAATAATTCTATAAAATATCAATCACGTACATGATTTATTCATGGTTGACATATCAATTCAAATCCCCAACAGAGCTATGGCTTCCAGGCAGATGGTTTGAATAAAGTTGAATTCTTTCTCATTTTTTTTCTTCATAAACTTTTTCTATTGAATTCATATTCATATATTTCTATAGTAAATTGATGAGAGTGCTATGTAAATGTAAGTTCCTTTAACAAATAAACGAATTATGGTTTACTATGGAGTTATAAATATTTTTTCACGTCACCGTTACACAAATTTTCACATGATTATAAAAGACAAAGACTAAAACTAATGCTGTACTAGCGGCTGCCCGCGGTTTCACCCGCGTGGTTCCCGTTCTCGCGGGAATATCGGGATAAAAAGTATCCTATGTTTTAATCTAAGCTATTTACTATCTGTGTGCCAAATTTCAACCAAATCCGTTCAGTAGTTTTTGCGTGATTGAGGAACAAACATCCAAACATCTAAACATCCAAATATCCAAACCCATCACAAACTTTCACATTTATAATAATATGTATATTATAGTAGGAAGTATGATTGATTTATAAGGCAGGATAATGGAGTCTAAAAAAACTTATGATATTAATAAAAAAATACATATATTAAGTTAGCTGTTAGAGCATCTCACAAAGTCATTTCAATAACACGTCATTATATTCAGAACTTCGACGTGATAAGGGTGCCCGAGACTTTTAGATTATTTCCAGCCTCTTATTTTTTTAGAAGCCTCAGGACATCGATCAAAAGTGATAAGTGTTGAAGAGCAACAATAATAATGTCTTGGCATTTTCATTTTCGCGGCCATAATAAAATATGGACCTCGATATTTCAGCGAATATACTTGGGGATGATTTATTGCGTTGGTTTGGCTTATAAAATAGTTTTGTTATATTTGTATTGTGACGACTTCGTCACACCTGTAATAGTACATTACAGCCGTGAACGGGAAGCTAGCGATTGCATTGTCGAGGATGGTTTGAAGCCCGAGCCGCAGGCGAGGGCTTTAATCATTCGAGGCAATGCAAGTAGCTTCCAGAACAAGGCTTATAGTGCTTTTCTCAAGAAATGCGAGGAAATAAAAAATTAAAAAAACTTTTTCCAGTTTTCCAAACCATGAACTGGTTATAGTATTTGATATATCTTTCTTTTGATTTTGATGGCAGTAAGTTTTCTATTATTAATTTTGCTTCTGCTCTCAAACTTGGTGGCGTACATTCAATTGCCGTATCTATTTCACTGTCAGAACTCATTTTGTTATTTATTACACAATATAAACTGTATCGATATCAAATATACCGCTGAAAATTATTCCCGCCAGTTTTTTTTTTGGGTGCATTCCAGCAGTTTAATCGCTCGAAGCGCCGAAAAGCAAAATGAGATTTATCATAGACAAATCCTCTGAGTAATCTTGAATTACGTGCAGCGCCATCTACCGCCGAGAAGCAAAAACCCATCTCATTTCGCTTCTCGGCGGTAGATGGCGCTGTACATAATTCAAGATTACTTAGAGGATTTTTGTCTCTGATAAATCTGGTACAATACAATGTAATATTTATTTATTCTTATAGTAATATACTCTGTGCGCACCATTTTTTTTATTGTATCGTTATTATAGTACCTATTAAATAATTTTACCTTTATAATATTAACTATCTTGTCGTTGGCTTGCGTGCCAGAAAAAAGGAACTAAAGTTATGGCTGTATGGTGCAAATGTACCTTTGCTTTTTTTGTTTTTGTGAACAGCTAAAACAAAAAAAAAAGAAGTTGCCGCAGACCACCCAGATCATCTTCGCACTGTACCTACTTCCCGCACTGGTGCTGGTGCGGGAAGTAAGTATTGAAATTCATTCCTGGCCTGAATTTTAAATTTAGAATGTGATGAACCAGACCCCCTCGGAAATGTGGAACGCCCCGCATTCCTTTTTCAAATGGAATGATAAGATTTCAGAGCATAAGTGAGAAAAAGTAATTTTCTCACTTAAGCTCTGAAATAGCATCATTACATTTTGAAATAGAATGCGGGAGGTTCCGACATTTACGTGGTGGTCTGAAATTTAAAATTCATTTCCGCACAGTAGGTATTCCAAATTCAAAACGGTAGAACTCATCAGCTAGAGTTATTTTTAAAAAAACATTATGGCTGTATGACTTGTCGTTTCTCATGACCACAGGAACCAAGAAAATAATCAAAGAAAATTTTATTTCCCCGCATTTCATGAGAAAAGCACTATACAAACCTCGCGCTCGCCTGTAATGTAATGCACTATTTATTGTTAAAGTAGGTAAGTAGGTACTTAATTCTGTTCCTTGCAATACTTTGTATACTTATAATATTATTTCGGTCATACTCAACCTTTCACTCTTTTGAAGCTTAAAAACATAATTGAAGTTTTAAGAAGCCCAGCTATCCTTAGAAATTAAATCTCTACTTCTCAACGATGATCCTTATACGAGAGCCATAAGTTAATAAAACATTAAATACGTACCTGAGCAACGCCGATGACCTCTCCATTGATATCCTTAATTGGCATGCAGAGGAGCGACCTCGTTTTGTAACCCGTTTGTTGGTCAATGTCGTGGTTAAACCGCTCGTCCTGTAACAATAAAGCAACAGTTAATTTCGCGTACAATACAAGTTTTTAATTACAAGAAGAATCACCAGTATCGTACATTTTATTGGTCGTATCAAACGATTAAACATTTGAAAGATTGGCGTCATTAAGATAAAACTTTACAACTCCAAACATATCAACCATTATTTCCACAATAAACAAGATTGCAATCAAAGTTAAAAGAATAAATAAACAGTTTTCATCAACACGGTACCAACTAATAATTCTGCAGCAGCATTTTTCTGCAGTGCGGCCAACGCGGCGCTAACTCTAATTGAGCTATTATTATGTTTCCAGCAACTGCTAAATGAAATTGCTTTAATAGAAACTGGGCTGGACGTAACAAGAGTCGCGGAGCTGACCGCAGGACTGTCCTTGCCTTTGGAATCCTCTCATATATTCCAATTGCTCCTTCAACGGCACGGTCTAGCTAGCCCGTTTCAAGTGGGCATACGCTTTATGGAATGAGTTTATTATAAATTGTAACTGTGCCAGAAACTGTTTCATTCATATATTACCTACCGTCTATTTAAGCTTTAGGAATAGTGATTGAGTTGGCTGTTAGACTGTAGTTGTTGGATTGAACTAAATAGACAAATTATCGAAGAACTAAATTAAGCGCCGAAAAATTATCGACGTTCATTAAATCTTAAATTCTGGAAAATAGCAAAAAAGTTGAAAACGCCTATTTTATTGCCAATGACTTGAAACAAAACCTGCAAACATTCCTTATAACAACAATAAGATAGTTGCAATAACAATTTTACACAATTCGATTACACACTTTACTTAAAAGTTAAATTAGCTTCGTAACCTCAACTGTGCAAGCGTTGCTCAATTTCTAAAGCAATATGCAATGCCCATTATGGGGAAACATTTATAATCTACAGAGATGTAAGCTTTGATCACAAAAACCTGGCTCCAACATTTCAACGACAAAGAAAGCAATTTAAAGAATGCATCTTGTCTTGATTCTTGTATGATTGTATACCAGATATTATATGATTTTACGACGGTCTGGTCTTGACATTATGTATTATGGAGAGTGCAATCGGACTCATGGCTGTATGCCAAGCGCCATACCAAAGGGTACCGTACATTACTGTGCTGACAACTGGCAAGATTGGGTATCCACCGTTAACTGTCATTGACTTCGGATCCAATTCATCTGCAAACATCCGCGAAAGATTTTCATATATTTTAGCTTTGTATTTAGCTTTGTTCCATCCATATTCACTTTAGAAGAAATTCAAATAGATTCGAGTAGTTTTAATTGTTTTCGAGAAAACTCTCTTGCATCGTCCAGTTGTTTTTTAAGTAAGAACTATTCAATATTTTTTAAGAATAGCTGCGAGAGTCAAAGACCCAAGAAGGAAATACAATCTTAGAAATCTTCTAGTTTCCATAGGTGAATTACAAAAAAAAGTGATCAATTTGTTCCTATAGCATCTCGGAACGTATGTAAGGACGGATGTTTTTTTTAAATAAGTACACAGTACACTACTTCCACGTCTACCACGTACTTACTTACTAAATAAATAAAACAAAGAACAATTATGGACTGTCCTAAGTTAGCAATAGTTTATCACAAAATCGCATTAAACGACTACCTATAGTAGATTACATCGAAGAAGCGATTGTGAATGCTTCAGCTGTACATAAATAATCTAAATGTGCATTAAAAGCATTTCAAATGTATTCTCTGTATGAATTAAGGGGCCATATTTCCTCAGACCTAAAACACTTATAAGACCTTTTCAAGTCCGTTCAACCGAAACACATCGATAGATATATTATGCGTCAGGTCCGTCGTCGCCTGAAATATACAATCGCTGTAATATGCCTTTTACTGTTTGCATTGTAAATTGAATTCGTATAGTTCAATCAACAACAGTCGTAAAAATATTACTTTGCAATGCAATGCATCGATTTAAAACTGTCATACTAGGTATGTATTTTTGGTACATTAATTGTTGTTAATATTAACTAAATTCTTGTCCCAATTATCGGGGGTATCCAATTTGGAAACGTGTACCGAGACAGAATTTACAAAGCCAATGTAAATATAATATTCCCGCCTACGTATGACATTGTTTGTAGTGACAATATCTCATTCAATCGGTTTGGTAAACATTTATTTATAAGTAAATCACTGAAAATACGCCTACACCATAAATTATAGTTATTAAAATATTTAGGTTGGCCTTACACTATAGTGCTAAAATATATATAAACTGTATTTCTGAAACAGAAGTTGTATGTTTAGTAAACTAACGTTTTCATCTGATATAATATGTTGTGGCTATATATTCAAATAAAAATGATTACCATTATACTGCTTTATGCAAGAAGTTGGAATACCATCAGGTACCTTTATACCCAAATGTTTATTTCTTAGCCGAATTTTTGGTGAAACTAGTTCTTGGTTCTGAAATGAATATAACCTGAAATGAGATTTGCACCAATTCTGACCAACTTCCATTTACTGTTGGCGAATGTCGATCTTGAAAAGTTTGTTCACGTACTAAAATGAAGCCACCTATAGATAATGCATGAAGTTTTCACAAGAAGGATCTTTATAAAACTTTCACAAACATTTTGAGTCGTCGCAAACTCTGAGAATATTTCAATATAGCAAGCAAGCAATAGCAGTTAAGAGAATAGCTACTTCTAAAATAAGTTATTTACTGAGTTTATAAATAGTAAAATGACAAAGGACTAAGTATAAATAAAATAATATTTTTTTGCAATAATTGTATAGGTACCTACCTAATGCGAACAGAGCGAAAAAACTGTACTTATGCGATATTAATAATACTAGAAGCAAAACAGCTCCTAGCAATCCAAAGAAGTGCTCGGCCAACTGATCATAAAGACCGAAGAGTTCTACAGATTTTCATCTGTTTTCTTAAGTTAGGTATCACTGTCAGTGTTTTTCCAAAGTGCAGGAATTTTATTAGATAATTTCGTTGAATATTACTTTTACAGATCTAGTACACTTTACGTTAGTACTATTATATATAAGTAAAGGCGTGCTAACACACACAAACTTTCGTTTCTCTGACACTTTGACACCTTTGCTAAAACCTCAAGAAAAGTAAAAAGCTAATCTAAACATCATAAATCTTTTATTCAAATCGCGTCACTGTTTTATTTCAATGCAGGAATTTTGTTACTTTACATAGAACTGTAGCGAGACCGAAAAACACTTACAAAACACTTCGAAATGTAAAACAAAACTAAGGAATAAGTATTATAACAAAGTGCGATCGTTTTCAACATAAAAGCATCAAGTATTTCCCCAAGTAATGAGGCAATTAGGAAGTTCAAAATTTATTAATACTTGTTTAATGCACAAACGGTAAGTTATGGTGAACTTCCATTGTAACTTATTGAGTTTTCTTTGCGCTCTAGTAATTTCCCAGAAGGTTAAAATGTTATAATGTCTTAACCTTCTAGTTTCGATATTACTACAAAAAATATTAAAGAAGTACCTAACTACTACTACTCTACTTTCTGTTAAAATTGTTTATTCAATTGTATTCGAAATTTTTACGCTATTTACCCAAAGACCCTGCTGTATCATTTTACTTGAAATAATATATCAAAGTGTTTGTTATCACGAAACATTAGTTGACCGAGCGAGCGCGAAGCACGAGCGAAACGTCTCCGATTCAGCTTTGGCATACTTAAATGCTTTCGCATGTCCGTCTGTCTGTCTGTTCTCCTTCTACAGGTCGCATTTCTCAACTGATTCTCGTGTTTGTTAGCGGTAATTATATCGATAATTATATAGATTTTATTTTGTCGATTCAGTTTTACGAATTAAAAAAAACAATAAGCCATTGTGCATAACGTAAGTAACTTTTTTCATTGTCTATTTAATATCTGTGACGTTTTGACGTAGGCTTTTGCTTTTGTAATTTAACTTGTCAAGTGTGAAAAATTAGCTCTAAAAGTTTGGCTTTATTATAATAATTCCGTTCCATTACGTTGCCTTTTAATTGCTAACCAGTTTTACAGTCCCTTAGTCACAGCCATTTCGAAAAATTATCAAAAATATCACAAACTTGAGGACTGCTCACAGAGCCACAGTACACTTGTCATATTTTGGCAATCGAATTTACAAATCACCCGTGAAATAGCTAAAGGCAACGTTTGACACGTAAATGTCAATTTTCCAGTCAAGTAACTACACAAAACGCGGACCAATCGGAATGTTTAGCGACACTCTACTGAACAAACTATGTACAAAGAAGCAAAAATTGCTCCGTAAGATCTGAAGAGTAGCGTTCAAAATGGTATTGCCGTTTGTAGTGGAGCATAAGTTTCTCTGTGCGCTATCAATGTGGAACGATCCTTCAAGCGTTTATATGCAAATTGTTTTCATAAACCGTGAATACGTGAGCACGCATGAACTACCAATCTTGGCAAGGTCACGGCTTTGGAGTCAGGCCAGAGCGTATCGTGACAGTCATCTCGAGTACGCGATAGATTAGTTATGAAAATTGATGGTCGAATCTGGCCTTCTGCTAAATCTGCAATGAGTATGGAATGGGAAAATCTAAGCGAAGCGAGAATTTCCAATGTGGGTGGATGCAAAGCACAAATGAATCACCAACATTATTTAAACATGGATAAGAAAACCCGAGTTCTCATTAGAATATTCATGGTGTACAAGAGGTTGCAGACTTTTGTTATACTCGTATTTAACACGGAAAACCGGTATCATTTATTTAAATAATACTTATAAATGAAAGCCATATAGGTAAGCGAAAAGTCCAAATATACCGTATTTTTATCTTTGGTATTAATTTTGTAAGAATCATTTCAAGATAAAAGAGTCTAAATCTATTTTTTTTAAAAGAACCCAAGTATACAACATCTGACTTAGGTACAACGAATGACAATGCGAACCAGCTGAATGGAACTAATAAATCTAGCCGACATCAGCGGATTCATGAGGTGACTAAAGAGGGATAGCATTTTTAAGCACACCATTTATCCTGGCGGAGTGGCCAGGAATAATTTATGTTCCCTTGCACTGACGAATCTCGGCCACACCGAGGATGGAGCACACGAGCGGCTAACAGCCATTTTGTAAATGTGCATTCACATTGTGGTATTCCATGTTCGACGTGATGCATACAAAGCAGTTTAACCCTCTCTGGGGAACCTTGCTAAAACATTGTAAGAACTGAAGTTGATGTGAAATGAAATGTAAGGTAAGTTTTGGAATTTGTTTGTACGGTGAGTGATGAACAAAGCTTTAGTTACATAAGAATTTAACTACAATTGAAACATTGTAGGTTCATTTATCATGTGAGTTAAAGTTAATAGGTACATTTTAAGTACAAGTAAAAATAAATGTTGAGTAAAGTAAAATATTTGAATTATAGTCTGCAACTTCGTAAGGTCAAAAGTAAATAAAGTGAATTAATTGAAATTTTTTCAGGCGGTAAAATTTTAAGGCAGAGAACAAAAACGTTACCGCAGAATGATTAGGCAGGTTGTGTGCTCTGGTCTGGGCTCGGGTGTTTTGTGGATTACACGGTGAAATTCCTCCGTTGAGCTTAAATGAAATTATTTAACAGTTGAAAATACTCGTTGTTTTCCTCGAGATAATTCAGGACGAGGATGTTTTAACTTTCAGCTTAAAAAGATACCTTTATAAATAAGATAGTAGGCTCCATTGGTCAAACATAATACGTTTAAGCTAGCTTTTAAGCAAAAAAACAACAGTCTGAAGTAAGAATTTGAATTTTTAGTGAACCAGAGTTTATGGCTATAAAATATGCTCAGGGCTGTGATTTCGTTTGAGGAATGATTTCACGATCTTACGCCGCACTCGATGAAAAATGACTGCTGTCGTTGCAAAAACTGCGCGGTTTGCTAACGAAAGCTCGCTGAACTGAATAAAATTTAGATCGGAGTAAATAACGTATTTGAAACCTTCCCTCGCAATTATCATTATGGAACTGCCCTTAGCGAAGTATGCTTCTAACAATATTAGGTGTATTTCTTAGACAGCTTAAGAAGATTTTTTTATAGTATTCGTAAACTTTCTCTGGACAATTTGAAAGAAGATTTTACTAGAAAACCTTTTGAGGTTAATGTTTATCGACGATTTTTTCAAATTATTAAATGTCAGATGCAAATACCTTTTTTAATATACACAATAACCTTTTTTGGAGCAAAATTTTCAGCATCAAAGACACTTCCAGTAAGAAGACGACCAAATCATATTTATCATTCACATCCTCATTTTATACGGAATCAAAGTAAAAAATGGCTGAACATTACATAAATGGAAGAGTAACGTTAGAAATTTTTCGTAATAAGAATTACCATATCGCTTCCACGAGCCACGTTAATTTATATACCAGCTGCCACGCCGATCCTGCGTCATCCGTCGATTGACATTGAGATGAAAAATTGACGTAAAGAAAGACTCAGCAGAAACTTGAAAAAAAGCTGAATTAATGTAGAGTCCTAGCAGACATGCTACTTTTAATTGGCATCGGAGATTGGTGATTTTGCGATTGCATCGATGCTGCATCGCGTTTTGGCGACTCTCTGCGTCCAGCAGCAGTATCAAAATCGGCCATTTTAACGACATCGATGCTGCATCACGATTTGGCGACTCTCTGCGTTAAGCAGCAGTATAAAAAACGGCCATTTTAACGACATCGATGCTGCATCACGTTTTGGCGACTCTCTGCGTTCAGTAGCAGTATCAAAAACGGTCATTTTAATGACATCGATGCTGCATCACGATTTGGCGACTCTCTGCGTTCAGCGGCAGTATCAAAAACGGTCATTTTAACGACATCGATGCTGCATCACGATTTGGCGACTCTCTGCGTTCAGTAGCAGTATCAAAAACCGCTATTTTAACAACATCGATGCTGAATCACGATTTAGCGACTCTCTGCGTTCAGCAGCAGTATCAAAAACGGTCATTTTAACGACATTGATGCTGCATCACGTTTTGGCGATTCTCTGCGTTCAGCAGAACGCGCATTGCATTGCAATCCTGCTGCATCGCATTTTTGTGATTTGCTGCGTTCGATCACGTTCGGCCACGGTATCAAAACAAAACAAAAAGAAGTAGTGCCACCAGCGTTCAATTATGTGCGGGGTGTGTTTGTAGCTGTAGTGTTCAATCGCTATGTTCCGCAACTCGATTACGGCATCGTCGTTGTTTTACGTGTGCTGTGCGCGAGTTTGGTCGCTGCTTCTAGCTTCCGAAAAGCAGCTAATCGTAGATCACCGATGCTATCTCTGTGGCCCTTTGAGTTCTGAGTTGAAACACAGAAATGTTGAAATCCTGCCTAAAGTTTTTTCTTTGAGTAACGTAAACAAAACTATTATTTTACAAGCGCGGATTATGCATTATTAATAATGTACTTAATTTAAAATCCTCAAAACACAATTTATTGTTACTAACGTAACTTTTCCACTGACATAAACAAGAAACCCATTTGAAATGAAACGTAAATAAAAAGGGCTAACATACACTTCGGTTTTACTGCCACAAAACACGTAAATCAGTACAGATAATTTATCGATGCAGCATTTTATAAGTTTCTGGCTTATACAGGATGTTTTAATACTGTTGCTGGCCGAACTGATCTAATATTATTTTAAATTAATTAGTTAGGCTGTTTATAAAGTCCTGAAATCCTAAATTATCAAAATCTTATTAAGGTATTGTTCACATCTGAAAAGCGATTAACAATGCAATAGTCTAACTAACTTCACCGAGTTTAAAGATGTTAAAAATTACGAGTTCATTGTGTTTGGACTTTTCATATAACGCAAAATAATACTTTGCTATGATATTATTATTTATAAGGATGCTGCTTACTATCGCAGCCAAAGCAGAATATAAATTTCTCACATCCCCTGTATATGTCCAGCAGTAGCAGTTTTTATTGCTAGCCCTTTGTATTAAAACGGGTAATGTAGCGTGATTTGATATATGAATGTTATAGTTAGTGTATGGGTCAATATATTGGCCACAAACATGGCAAAAACAGAGTTTCAAGCCAGTCTTAACTATTTATTATATCTGATGATTTATTAAACAAAATTACAGAAAGCAAAAGTTTTTGCAGTTATCTTTTTGCAAGTGAAACCATTGTTAAATTTTAGTTATAACCGAAAAGAAGATTTCATTTCTACTCCTTATTACATTATTGTAAGCTTCTATTACACAAAAATTCGTCAAGTATATTTTAGGGTTTTACTAAACTCGTCAGCTTATTAAATAATATGAATATGGTATTGTGCGTCTAATGGTAATCAACATGCCATTTTTACGTTTTTAAATTACCTATTTAAAGAAACACAATAACAAAATATTCCGATTTAAAAGTTGAAATCTTGCATCTAAAACTTATCAATTACAGTTTTCATGCAACGCAATTTTGTTCATAAAATATGAGTAAGTTAAGTACTACCTCTAGAAATCGAGTACAATGAATTTGGCACAGCCACTGGAAATCGCTGTTCTCGAGCTCTTCATTTAAAAATTAATTAAGAGATAAGAGAATTTCATTTAAAATGAATACTAATATTTTTGGAAAGCTGAAGCTACTTCATTTCAACGAAATTCAAACTGGATGCTTGAAATACGCAGTCTGTTATAGAAAGTATGCGAAGACAATTTTAATATAAATATAAAAGATGATTTAATTTTGCTTTTTCAATTTAATCCTGGCTTAATAAGCTGAAACGATGAAGCTGAACGCTGAAACGTTTATATTTAGTTATATTATTTGCATTAGAGTAAAAAACTGCCTAATTAAACAATTGTCTATAATATCTCACCCACACACCACTTAACTAAACTAACAAAATAATTTTACGCTATAGGTACTTAAGCAACCCATAAAAATAACGGGAATTGGTTCACATAAACAAAAAAGTCCCCAAATCTAGACATTTCTTCACAGATGAGGCATAAAAAGCTCGTATGCAAAGTCGAGGGAGTTTTACCACACAAGCACGTCGAAAAATTTACGATAAGTCGAATCATAAAATAAGAGGATGGAGCAAAGATCACGCGACAATACGCGATGAGAATAAAATCCACTCGTTTTCCTAAGAAATTGACTTGCATATTCATAACTAGGATAACTAGCGAAATAACTTCACAGATTTACTATTATGAGCTTTCGGTTCGGTGTATATGAAGTAGGTACATAAAATAAGACATTTTATTTTCTTTCTTTTTGGCGCAGACTGTGTTTGTAGACTATTATCTTTATTATAACAGATTTCATTTTTTTAACAAAAGAGTAATTACTGTTTTTTAATAAAAATAATCTTATAACTAGTAACTACCTACTTCGTAGGCAATGAAAAATCTTTGCTAATTGTAATTTTTTTGAAACATTAGTCAAAAAAGTTACTATGAGAAAGTACTAATGTCATAAACAACCTTCGTTGCTGACCGTACATGATGACCTAGTTTTATTTTATTTATTTTATTTTAATAGGTACACCAGCAGAACACTTATCGAACAGTTACAAAAAATAAAATGATACAGACATACATAGGCTAATAAGTGCCCCATTATAGGTGACACAGCATTTGAGAAAAATAAAGTAACAAAACAAGTTTGTAAATTTAATGGATTCTTTTATGAAAATAAAAAAACCGACCAAAATAACTTGACAACATCGTTAAATGTAAAAAAAATCGCCTTTATAAAACCCTACGTTACTTTTGCTGAGTAATCTCTCTTTGGGGTATATTACGATGATCCATTAGAATATAATGTGGTATAAAGTTTATGTAAAAAAACACGGTATACGTCGAGAACATTCTCGTAATAGCTAAGAGGGTCTGTGGTACTGTCATTGTTTAATGGCACGTCGTAAAACGGTATTAACGTTTCATTTTTGTTTCCCCTTTTCACGACTCCAGACGGCCAGCATAAACTAAAAAAGTAAATTGCTCTTTTCGCTGTGACAATGCATGAAGATTAGAGCCATTTTTCAATAAAAGAAAAATAGCTTTTAATAAATGCTAAGGTAAATAAATCACGGACCGCATAAAAACGGAGTTTGGATTTAGGTTAAAATAAAATAAACAGACAACAAACATTTAAAAACCATACTAAGCTTGTTTTACAAATAAATATAGTGTAAGACAAAGAACTATCCTCTGATCTTCGAATAAGAAAATAGAAGAAACGAAATCGTTTGTTGGGAAAAATCAACTGACAAAAAAGCTGTGAAAAGAATAAATCAAAAGTTTAGTAGGTAGTGTGTCGTTGATAATCACGTCATGATGTGTATATTTTAGTCTTATTTTAGTTAATCCTCATTTTCAAAATATAGTTAAAAAAAGTTCAACAACATCGGAACAGAATACCAAATGCAAGCAACTTTCATTTCTATTTACTTAGAAACTTCAAATCAGAAAGTTAAAATTGCAAGATTTCTTTCGCGACGAGGGGAGTGAAACTTACAAATGGTTTTAAGAGCCGACAGACTCCTTTGTCCCGGACGGTCAGACAGACACCTCATTTGAATAAAATGACGTCATTTCCTAGATTCTCTCAGTTTATAAACACTCGGTGAACCTAGGAATACAGACTCAAAACTAAACTAGAATTTATCATTCAGACAAGCCGTTTGAAAGGGGCCGTACACGACAAATACACATTTTTGAACAACGATTTCACACAAAAAAAATATGTAGAAAGTAGATTATAGTACTCATTTTTGCGATTGACGGAAACATGATAGCTAAAACTTTTCTCGATAGAAAAAACCGTAAAGTGACCTCCAATTTTGTAGTTTTTCACTGATCTGCCAACTAATAATGAACCTATAATCTTAAAACTATAATAAATAAACCGAAGCCTAGCTCTCTAGTTTTTTGATTGTCAGTTTTCCTAAATAAGAAATAGTTTATTAGTTATTTATTAATAAAAACGACAATGTTGTCAAAAATTTCGAGAATTTTTACTGGCAATTTCCAGCTTTAACTTAACAACATTGAACTGTCAGTAGTTCAGACCAGATGAATGTGGACGAGTTCAAGCGAAATAGAAACGAAATACCAGCACCTACTTTTAGGAACCAGTCAGTTAGTATGTTTCTTTTCGTAAGTCGTCCATCATCGATGTGCGCCGACAAATGAAAATGTTCAATTAGCAACTTTGTTATTTGCGATTGGTCAGTGTCAACCCATGACTCGCCATTTAACCCCCAGATCCAATCATCATTCCACAGATAGAGATACGCCTAATCCAGACTAGTTGCTAAGCAACTGTAGTTAATTTTTATCAATATCAACCGTTACATAGCAACTAATCTGGATTAGTCTACCCCTATCTGTGGATTGATTATTGGTCTTAAAAGATAGAAAACGCGAATAGTTTTATTTAAATAAAGCGCAGCTTCACAAAGCTTTCAGCACAGCACAGCAACGGACGTTGATTCGTCACCCTTATATCTTGGCTAGAGCCAACCTAAGAATTTAGACTCAAAACTAGAGCTCTCAGAGACTGCAGCAGTTTCTAGTGATTTTAAAATGTGGGTTTTTCATTATCGCGCCATTTTAAGAACGGTGAGCGTTGCTGCCGTGAGTCGGCTTTTAACGTCTCATGTTTGTTTCTGAATAACGCAGCTGGCGGAACCAAAAGAAATGAGGTCTTTGTGAAACGCGCATTGTAAAAAAAATGTCAAACTCAAAAATGGGCCATACTTAGATGTAATCTTCATTCAACCCATCAGGAGAATTATAAAATAAAGGAAAAACTTAATAGATGGAATTGTATAACTTTAAAAAAGTATCTAAAAAGTCACTACAGACCAGGGCTTGAAATACCGTTAAAAAATAACGATACAAAAAAAACAACGTTCAAAAAACCGTTAAAACATTTCATCGGTAAATTTACCGTTAAATATAGCGTTAAACTTTACCGGTACAATAGTACCGGTAAAATTATCGGTAAAAAAGGAACGTTATTAATTGGAATAACGTTAATTTTAAAATAACGGTAACAAAAAGTTAGAAATAACGTTAAAATTAACGTTATTTACTCAAATAACGTAATTTCAATGTAACGTTATCTGAAGTAACGTTATTTATTGACATAACGTTAATGTTAAAAGTAACGGTAAAAAAGTAAGAAATAACGTTATGAATCCCTGCTACAGACAGACATTAAAAATTACGAATCAGTTATGGAAAATATAATAAAGTATTTCTTTCTTTTTGAAATCGCTTGATACACAAGTTTCTGGCGGCAAGCCACTCTTTAGCCTGTCATTCAGTTCCACATTCAACTTTGAATACCCATTGTTTTATCAAGATATCACTTTCATTTTATGTCCCTTCGAACCATTACCATCAGATACTGTTGTGTTCAAACTAAAGTCATTAATAACGCTATTTGATTTCTATTTTACATTAGCTTTATTATTCTCTATGACAGTACTTGATTAATTAATAGCATTAGTGAAATCGACTTTGATTTTATTTTCATCATTCATATTGAATAATGAATTTTTCAACACACTTGCTCGTAAAGTGAGCCCTAATACATCGCTTTTAGCGCCATAAACCGAGCTATAACAAACGCGTGCAATAATATATAAAACACTAGTACGTGTTAGAATTAACCCTACAAAGTTAAATTAGTACCTTACTGCAAGTTCTATGCGAGTAAACAGAGCATTCCCAATTTAGCCGGGTAATACAGTTATTTTTTTAGTAACAACAAAGAGGTTTTATGCCGCTGAAAATTCATATACATTTTTGGAAAAAATAAATGTGTAGATCCATAATTAAGTCAAGCAAATATGTATTTTTATCAAATTATTCATAATTCACAATATTTTGTTATAAAATATTAAAATATTTGCATTTTATCATTTAAAATTATAATTTTGAAGTAGGCTGTATGCTCACTCACCCCGTTGTTCGCAAAATATTCTTGCATTGGGCGTGTGAAAAAAAAACAAAAAAAAACCTGCGCGCCTTTTCCCATAATAATTATCATATTTTGTTTTTGTCGTTTTTGTTGCTGTGTGGTAAATTTCTTTGTTTTTCCCTCGCAAATGTGTAGAAAAACGTCGTATGAAACTCGTGAGCTTTTGCTTATTGCACACTCGGCTGAGTTACGCCCTCGCCTGCGGCTCGGGCTGCAACCCACAGCCTTGTGTGCAATGAGCAACCTAAGCTAACTTGTCTCATAATGTACTATATTGCAAAAGTTGGAAACATCTATGATATATTATGTGCAGATATAAGGTTCCTACTGCTGAACAATTGAATTAATATTTCTACATAACTATCGACTATCGTAAAAATATGTCTTCAAGTCTCTTTCATTGGACTAGTGTAAGTGCCAATTTGAGGCTCCATTGCATACCAATATCATGGAGGTTATAACAAAAACTCCATAAAAAGCTTTTTAATCACGGTACTGACATAATCATTTCATCAGAAACATACTTATTATTGTTTTTTTATCCAGTTTCAAAAATAGTTAAGGCTATATCTACCTACTTACTTTATAAGCATCTGGGATGTTAACAGGTTCCCCGCTCTCAGCCACGTAGCCGACGATACCGCTTCCCCAAGGAATTCGGATTTCATCTAGGTGTTCCATTTGCTCCGGAGTAGACTTTGAGCAGACGTCGAACAGTTTGGATACCAAACATCTGGAGACAAAAGAAAATAAGGTTTATGTTACATTTATATACGTAGAAGCTAAAATATTAGTAAATCAAATCCTTGATTGAAACTAACCAGCACAAATTCCAAATATCAATGAAGTCACAAATATAATTCTAACGGTCTTATATGGGGACTTGGCATATCAAGAGTAATTAGTGCTCATTCCAACGACGACAAACGTTAGTCCCGATGAATCATGTTCACTGAATAGTCAATTCTCTAAATATAAGGTGGCGTAATCTCCAGATCTCGGGAAAAACAAATTGTAACAACGACCACATTACAGGGCAACAAGCAAACGAGACAGGCGCAGGACAGGCATAATCGAATTTGCTGGCCGCCCGGGGAATTTTCCAATCGACAGGCAAGTAGGAAGAATTCGTTTAATAAAACGAGGCACTCGGCTCCTAGGAGCGGTTGGTTAGCGAATAGATGCAGTGTTATTTAAGCAGTAGATCAGGTAAGACCATCTATCAATACTGTAATCGATTTATTCTCGCTGCAAAACACTGATACGGTTATCGACACACTTTGGCAGTTAATGCCACCCATTTGTAAGATTGTCTAAATCAACGGCTTCATTAGTTATGGTCAGGTCAGTCAGACCATCTCTAGAGTACTCTAGACCTAATATAGATTGATTGATTTTTGTTCATGTTTCTCAGTAAAACCTAGAGCAAAAAAAAAACAAAACGTGGTATATAAACCTACGCTTACCTGAGCATATGCAACAAATTATAATTATTAAGATCAATCAAAATCAGGGGCTGTAATATCCTATCCATAAGCCCTCTTTTATCTTCGACCGCAGATAATAATAACGGTTCAAAACTGCGTCTATGGCCACGTGAATCCCTGCGGTAGCCAACTTTAAACTGAATTTATTACTAACTCTTGAGGAATCCATTTAATGAAACAATTCAGAAGATAGACTCCTCGAAATAAACATTGCGCCCGTCGCAAAGTTGTGATCACATCGAATGTAGGCTGAACTTTAATAGTATCGTAGTCCTGTGGGAGACTACAAATTGCGTAGTCGCAAACACATTGACGAACATTGTTTTCGTACTAAATATTCCTTGAGTGCAAACTAAAGGTCACACAAAGTCAAATTAAAATAATTGAAGCCTTGAATTGAAACCCATAAAAAGGATTAGGGGATGAAATTGTAAAATTTTAACATTGTTGACACGTCTATTAAGACAAGTAAAATTTTATTAGAAATGGATAAAACTAATAAAAATACGGATGATAAAAATCTTCACGTATTTACTATACGTGAAGGTAATATAATGGAGTAAATTACTAAAAAAACTTTTATTATTATTATTATATCTGTGTTTGTAACGAAAAACGACGTTGGCTTGAAACGACGAAGTGAATTTATAATATGCCTACAAGACAATAATTCATATTCTGAATATTTTTTTTCAACAACTAAAAATATTTTTCCTCTTCCAATATTTTATCAAGCTAGTGTAGGACAACTTGAGAATAGGAAGCCATTTATCAGACTTACAAGCGTAATCATATAGGAATAAGACATTCTTCAGCAAGGGTTTTCATTTCTATCACGTACGGTGCTCGCGGACTTATTATTATTCAAATTCACAGGACACACATACCCTTAGTAGACATATTCGGGTCACCCACTACGTTATTTAATGTACCAATACCAACCCTAGACATGGCAGCTTAATATAATATTCGAGGACGAAGGTTAGGTGGGGTTTTAACGTCAATATCATTAATGCCTTCACTGAAAACTATTTAGAAATAGCGTTAAAATATCAAGACCTTTAAGACCTTTTGAAATCGCGGCGGCTGCTATATCCTCCCTATATATTATTTATGTAGATACATTCACATTGATTAAGTCTTACTTGTTTCATTAGGGATAAGCTAATATCATTGGGGATAAGGGTAACTAAACAACAATACGAAAACGTTATCAAGCAATTAATAAGGAAATCAAATCTACTAATTGATTTGAGTTGGGATGGGAACATGGCTTCGAACTTTCGAAGCCAAGCTTTCTCCTTTAATTACAAAAGACACCACGATTTAAAATACCGATAGAAGCATTCAAGTAAATCTTGAAGAGAAGAAAACACAAAGCTTTCTTGGACTCCACGGGGTTCTGCCTTTAAGACCGTAAAACTCAATAAAATCCCTCAAGCAAGAGGCTTAAGTGACGACTACACATGTGGTAACTTAATTTCAGCGCCGCACGTGGAAATATGACAACTAAACGAGCCTGAAGATAGCAACTGCACCAATTAAACTCACTATATTTTTAACTGACGCTCAAACTTTATTTCTAGTGGCATAGAAAAAAAATACCATTTGCCAACTATTCATTTTCATTTAAAAAACAAAAAATATCTTATTTCTGAAGAGTGTTATCTGATTACTTAACAATATGAACGTCTCGTCTTCGGTATAAAAAGCATTCTTTGATTCATTGTAAAAAACGCTCTCAAACAATCTGTAAGTACCTAATTCATTAGCTTAATCATCAGAACCACTCACTGAGCCGGCTGTCGAGTGACGTGAGCAGCTATCGGCGGGTACTCAAACTCAATCCAAACTTGCTCCCTCGGGATCCTTTCATTTCGTTATGATTCCCCGTTCTAGCCCTTCCCTCTGCCCGTGACCTTAACCGCGGCAACACGGCCGCCACAACATTCCGACGAATACAGAAACACAGAGATTTGCGAGATATAATTTATTTATTCATGGATACCACGTCTAAACGTGGAATTCTTATAAAATATTAATGTACAGCTAAACATGTATTTTTGTTCCCATCTGAGCCTCCTTTACATAACAAAATGAGGCAGTTTACCTTATAGAAAGATTTTTCTTGTGTCTCACTATTTATGAATAAATGGTGCACCAAATATATTTTGTAGTAGAGTAGGTAGACTTGTAGTAAATCTAATGGATACATCTTAAATGGTTCTTTGCTTGCTTCCTTGTCCTTGACCAATCAGAGACTTCATCATGTACTGATAAAACAATCTAGAATCACGCAAGCAATAAAGTTGTTGTCTGGAGTAAACTATTATTTTTCAACCAGCCTTACTTTACAAATCTAGTTTTGTCTCAAACGCTTCAGTAATAAGCAGTTTTTTACGAGCTTCGAATTGCCAGACTAGACAATAGTACCTAATCAGAACTTGTCAAATGTGATAAGACACTGTTTTATGATATGATATTTACGGTGTTATTTCAACTCCTACGCATAATTTGTTAGTAACTCGCAATGAATTTTAACTACATATTGTTAGGTGTTAATTGTCGCATCTTTGTTTTCTTTTTCAGCAACACTAACAGATTGGGAAACAAATAAATCTAACCAATTAACCACTAATATTATCTCAATAAAAAGATAATGACCTTTATTACGTCAAAATTACACAAAGTAAAAAATCATGCCAAAATCCCACCACAAATTTTACAAGTCTTTTAACTGCCGTATACTCACTTAGGCTTTCAAAATGATGATTTTAATAAGGCAATTTGAGAATTAATATTTAGCAGTAGTTAAACAACAATTATGCAGGGTCAATATTGGCACAATATGTTGCCAGATTAGTGCTTCTAGATTTGCACAGTCTCTTTACATTGTTAGCGTCAGCAAACAAATGCCTGCTGGCTGTGCTCCGGAATTACGGGGCTCAACTCAATGATGATAACAAAGGAAGCACCTGCATTTGCAGATATGGAATTTACATGAAGTTAATGATAGGACCGGTCGTAGTGGAGGTCCTTTGGGGACACTATGCCCAGCTGTGGGCGGCTGATGATGACGGTAATGACAGGATGAGTACATTAACTCCTAAAGGTCTCAAACATCTTTGGCCTTGGAAAGCCAGAAAAAACAATTAATATTTACTAACACCTACGAAATTTCTCGCACACACATGAAAGCAGTCTTATCTGAGAGTTATTATTACAGTACAGAAGTTCTGTGGTCACTTTACGGATTAAACGGATCCATCATTTCAACTTCATAAAAAAGTTAATAAAGATAATTCGATCAACTAGATTAGATATATGAATATAACGCTGAAAAAAAACTGTGGCATTAAATTCCGTCTATGTACTTAAATAAAATCTTATTAAATTTTTAACTTGCTTTCTATAAATAGGTACAACGATTCTCAATACTGCGAGTCTATGATCATATTTTAGTACATATTGCAAATAGTATGGCGCCATTACATCTCTCTTTACACATCCGAGATGTAGACTATACACAAACATAGAAAGGCTTGCCTTTTATATTGATCTCGCGGTGTCCTTGGCCTTGGCTTGGTCCCATATTGTGTTCATTGTGTAATGTTTCCCAAATTGTATAGATTTAACTTGTCCCCGGAGGTCGAAACTCCCATAAATAATAACAATAGGATTCTGTAAGCAAATACGTGCGTATTCTACGCATCCGTATTCATGAGTTGGCTTCGTTCTGCCTGCAAAACGAATACACTGGATTTATTTTAATAGGGAGATGTTGAGGCGTATAATAACTCAGGGTTGACGATAAACTAAAAACAAATTATTGCAAGCCTAATATTTACATTTAATAATGTACATGCTGCCGCTTTGGGTGTTCAATAAGATAGTATTGCCAATTTTTTTTAAACTGAAACATGATTATATTTTACTGTTGCTGATTTTGATAAGCCAAGAATAGTGTCCTTCCATTAAAAAAATAAGAATATTTTAGACAGTAAATCGATTGCTTTTAGATTGATCTTAATTTTGTTTGACCGACAAGATTGATTCCAATATTCACAAATCTTTACAATTTATAAAATTAATTTTACTGGAATGATGTGTTCTAATAAAGAAATCCAACTGCTCGCAGTACCAATGCCTCACCAGAGTCAGAATTTCAATAACGGAACTTCCTCAGTCCATTAAGTTTTTAGTCTCAGCTGGGGCCACGGTATTACAGAACTCGACATTATTATAATCCCTACCAAAACTGGTATTACATTTTTCAATATTGTCGCGAGTGAGAAAGTTTGCCGGAATCGTTTGCAGTTCCGTTTCACGGCTGAAATCTTTTGTTTCCTCCCTTTTGAATTTGGATGGAATCCCGATGTCGTTTCTTTGTATAATAACAATTGTCTTGAAGAAATGCGCTCCTTGTCATAGACTTATGGTCTGTCTTCACAGAGTCGCTTCAACTTTCGCTTCAACTTTTAAGTCAACTTGCGTCAGACGCATGCAACAAAGCCTCCAAACCGTGCGCTTTTCCTTTCAATTTCCAAGTCAACTTGCGTCAAACGCATGCAATATTGATTGACTCCAACCAAACCGTACGCTTTCAAGTTCAACTTTCTGCCATACTTCGACGTTTAGAAGATTGCACCATTGCATGCGTTATGGCATGCGCTATTGATTGTGTCAGATGAAAGTAAAAGGGAACTGAAATGCGATCGTATGAAGACTCAGATTAAGATGGATGACTTTTATGCCACTTCGGTACTGGCACAATTTTTCCAGCAGGAGATAACGAAGAACAAACTATTAGGTATTATTGAAATTTACTTTTTTATTCATATAAGTTTAAGTTATTTTCTTTTTCTTAAATTAAACACAGCTGTTTGTGGGCATTTGGCCACCAAGTTTACTAATAGTGAATAGGATATAGGTTAGGGTGATATACACATGCTTACACAACAAAATTCACTTCTGCCGTGTTCTAGCGATCTGGGAATACGTAACCAAGTGAACAATTCTGAATTCAATAACAAATTCCAAACATTATTTCTGATCAAGTTTCGAAACCAATTTCTTTACAATTTCTCTTTTCGATTACTCTCCGATATTTAGCTCTATGGCTCCAAAGTGTCTATGGCTTCCTATCTTTCAGCTCCGAGTATTTTGTATTAGTGTCGCGCTGAAGTTTTCAATGCACAATTTCCTTTACCAATGGCGGCTATTATTTTTTACGGTATCGTAGGTATTTGCGGCAATGGCACCGATGAATTTAATATCGTGCTTTTGTCGTTGCTTCCTGCGAAGAGCTTAATTAAATTTTATGAAATAGCATATTGAACCCATTTCAGAGTTTGTGGGTCAGGTTTGTGTAGTCGTTTTATTCCCAATCTGTATATTAAGTTTTTAGTATTAAAACTTTTTAGAATAAAATCTTTTTATAGGTGATCTTTGTTTCGTTATTTGAAACTCACAAAACGTTATCTGAATTTAACTAGGTGTAGGTTACGTGTAGGTTTCAGGTTAATATTGTTTTCTGGATATTTTATTCTATTTTTTGTATAGCAACTCGCCGCAACCCAGATAAACCCTGCGAGGTTTTCGTGGTGCGGTCTATTTTTTTTTTAAACTGTATAGTGATATGTAATAAAGAATAGAAATTAAAAAATTGAAATGGAAATTCGGTAATAAAATCTGAAGTAGCATTAAATAATAAAGGAAAAAATATCAGAGATCGTTTAAGAATTCAAGCAGAGCTACAATGCCTTTAGGCATATTTACGACCTGATTTTCGATAAAAGTGCTAAATCAAGTGTATAACTGGCAGACTGGTTGTCTGCTTACCAAGAGGGAAGATATATTACACAATGTACATTGTACATAGAATTGTGTGTGTTGGATTTACGCCAAAGTAATAAAAGCAAATTTCAGTAGTTGTGCTCAATAAAATAAGTTATTAACTTTGGGGAGGTCGTCTTTATCGTGAATTGGAATGGTTGTCTTCAGTGACCACGATGTGTGTGATGGCCGGCGACTGCTTAAGTGCCATATAGAATACTGATGTGGATGCTCTACTATCAGTATTACAGATTTGTAAGTATTTCTCAGGGCTGGCAAAAGTAGCTTCCCTAATAAAATAATATTAATTTTATGAAGAAGGTACCGTTGATATTAAAAGACACTGTGTACTAATAAAAGGCATTATACTTTCTTCACTCGCTAAGTTTAAGGTAATTAATCTATTTTTCCTAAATAACTTTCATTAACAATAAAATAAAGAAACGCTGCTATAGGTATTTACCGTTACACTCAGCATATATTTTGCAAAGTAAGTACATCATAAAAGGGGAGGAATCAACAAAAATACAAGACTATTGTCTTAAATGCGACAAAAGCCTCGAGAACAAAGCGAATTCTGCGTAACTCCTTGTTGCGTGACGTTTCAGAGATATCGCGGACGACAAGAAACATTCCCGAGTCCCTTAGGGCGATAGAATAAAGAGCTTGCTAAATTCAAAAAATAAAGAAATACACAACTGAATTCAAACACATTGTGTCTAGGGTATGAACATCGCTCATATCTTAAAATGCCCACAGAAATGTACTCAGAAAAAGTGTACATTTATTTCTTGAAGTGGAAAAGAAAGTAAAAAATGGGAACATATTCAGAACCTTTTCATAATAAACAAATAAGAGAACATGTTAGAGTAATCGATTCATGATGCTTGGAGACACTTTAACACAACTTAATTAGACAAGACCCTATATTGGCTGGGACGGGTACATTACAAACATTTCGTATAAATCAGAACTTAAGGGTCCCTGACAACAATAATATATGACTTGCCATGAAGCTTGCCATGCCAGTATTCGTTCCTCATTCGAAGCACGTACCGTTTGCGGTTCAAATAAGCCCAATAGTTTTCATGTACGATAAACTTTTCATGACCGTAGCAAATCTACTCAATGGTAATTTTGTATTACATTCATTATATTCGACATTTTTCCCTTATTCCCAGCCCAATATCAAACATCAAATTCACCAAAATTTCAATGCACTATATGTGATATTAACAGCACAAAATCATGATGCTTTGCTATTATTCCCTCAAAACTATTTAATATTTACTTACAAAATAAAAAAGTCATTTCTTCTTTACAAATGTACGGAAGTAACAGTACCTATAAAAAGTTCAGTCAATTTGGTTTTTTTCAGGCAATTCCCATTGTAGGTATTGATTTCGACGAATTTGATGTTTGACGTTTCGAGAGAATAAGAGAAAAAGTAAATCTATATTTTATTTTTATAGCAATAATAAATGTTTATTATTTATGAAACGGAATTATTATTAATAGTAATTGCTTTTATTAGAGGTTTGGTTCGAGGGAAGATGTAAGTATTTTTTTAACTTATATCTATTCTGTGACAGAAGTCATACAAAACAGAAGGGTTAAATGACAGAGCTCCCTTGCCCGCCGCCGGTAACATTACGTTTAACATTAATCGTGGATTCGCAGAAGCATTATAACAAGGAAATGCTTTTAAATGAGGCTTTTTATAATAATGATACCATTGTAACAAAGTTGCATTACTGCAAATGCTCTAATGATACCCACCCTAGGGACACAACAAAGCGAAGAATCCCGTCATTTTTCACATTATTTCACTTTATGTAAATTGAAAATTTTTTGTCCTCTCTCTAGATAATTTTTCTAGAGTTTACAATTTTCAGTAAATAATTTAAAGAACACTTAAAAACTGTTAAGGAATAGGAAAATAGACAACATAATCTACTCATAGTCATAGTAGAATCTCTACTATGTCATAGTCGCGTAGTGAATATTTTCTTTGTAAAGATATACCGTGTTATTACAAAAGATTTTTAAACACAGTTTAACTAAACACCTGTTTAAATGTGATGGTGTCTCTGTCGAATGATATTGTCAAAAAGTGACAGCAACACATTTAAACACGTGTTTAGTTAAACAGTGGTGGTTAACTATAGATTAGATTAAATAATAAATACCGCTGAGAGAAATTTATTCTAGAGATTAACAGGATCTTAGTAAGGGAATCTTTTTTAATCTACACCTATAGAATGTGCAACAAATATTATGGAATCCATCGGAATAAAGTAAATTTTTTTTTTATCTGCAGTCGGAATCTCATCTACAAACATGCATCGATTTATTCCCGAGATTCTTCTCATTTCCATCGGAGCTTTGTTGCTTCAGCGACGAGATCCTACTCAACCTATTTCTTTTCCAGGATGTCAATAGAAGGATGCAAAATCCTTTTAGTTTAGACTATAAACACTATTTTTATATTTTTTCTCACTTATGCTCTGAAATCTTATCATTCCGTTTGAAAAAGGAATGCGGGGCGTTCCACATTTCCGAGGGGGTCTGGTTCATCACATTCTAAATTTAAAATTCAGACCAGGAATGAATTTTAATACTTACTTCCCGCACCAGAAACCAGTGCGGGAAGTAGGTACAGTGCGAAGATGATCTGGGTGGTCTGCGGCAACTTCTTTTTTTTGTTTTAGCTGTTCACAAAAACAAAAAAAGCAAAGGTACATTTGCACCATACAGCCATAACTTTAGTTCCTTTTTTCTGGCACGCAAGCCAACGACAAGATAGTTAATATTATAAAGGTAAAATTATTTAATAGGTACTATAATAACGATACAATAAAAAAAAATGGTGCGCACAGAGTATATTACTATAAGAATAAATAAATATTACATTGTATTGTACCAGATTTATCAGAGACAAAAATCCTCTAAGTAATCTTGAATTATGTACAGCGCCATCTACCGCCGAGAAGCGAAATGAGATGGGTTTTTGCTTCTCGGCGGTAGATGGCGCTGCACGTAATTCAAGATTACTCAGAGGATTTGTCTATGATAAATCTCATTTTGCTTTTCGGCGCTTCGAGCGATTAAACTGCTGGAATGCACCCCAAAAAAAAAAAACTGGCGGGAATAATTTTCAGCGGTATATTTGATATCGATACAGTTTATATTGTGTAATAAATAACAAAATGAGTTCTGACAGTGAAATAGATACGGCAATTGAATGTACGCCACCAAGTTTGAGAGCAGAAGCAAAATTAATAATAGAAAACTTACTGCCATCAAAATCAAAAGAAAGATATATCAAATGCTATAACCAGTTCATGGTTTGGAAAACTGGAAAAAGTTTTTTTAATTTTTTATTTCCTCGCATTTCTTGAGAAAAGCACTATACAAGCCTTGTTCTGGAAGCTACTTGCATTGCCTCGAATGATTAAAGCCCTCGCCTGCGGCTCGGGCTTCAAACCATCCTCGACAATGCAATCGCTAGCTTCCCGTTCACGGCTGTAATGTACTATTTAACTTGTGCTGGTGCCCCGCCATTAGTTAATCATTATCCCAAGTAGCCCATGGTATCAATAAGTTTGTGCATCACTGGTTTACTACGCAAACGACGAACGGATTGTACGATCCAGTCTGCGACAATCTTTATTACTAAAACGTAAAATTTAACAAATACGCAAACAAGAACAATCTTACTGTCCGAGAGCATTTAGCGTCGTGTTTCTTAGTAGGATAGTAGGTACTTTGGTAATAGTAGAAGGCAACTTCGGAAGGTCCTTAAACACAGATTATTAGAGAACAAAAGCTGTTTAATGGACTTTATTAGCAGATGATGCTTATAAGTATTCTCTTTACGATCTTGCTGGTTAACAGCATCAAGTCAGTTAATGTAAGTATCCTGCCAGGAATATTAAACCTCTTTGTATTTATGTAATCTACAAATCTGTATTATGCCTAAAGTGGTTTAAGTTTTTGTAGGTAATTATTGTTGTCTGTCTATCTATTCTTTGAGAAAATATTAACGGCACTCAATTCCAAAAAGTACCTACTTACTACTTTAATTTTCAACTTTATTTAACTTAACTACGTTTCAACTAGGGCATAAATGCTTTCGTGTGTCCCGGCTGTCCCGCGGCGCTGTCCAGCTGTCGGTCTGTTGTCCTCTACAGGTCGCATTTTTCAACTGATTTTCGTAAAATTTTGTGAACAGGTTAGAAAAATATATATAATTTTTTGTCGACTCAGTATTTCAAATTAAAAAGAAAAAGATATTTTCAGCCATTTCAGAAAAATGTGTGTCCTTGTACTACTCTTCTGTAAATTATTTTTCATGTAAAAATTGTGTGTGTACTAAATAAATAAATAAATAAATAAAAATATTAAAAATGTCACAAATGAGAGGTCTACAGAGAGCCACTATAGTTGGTTAGAAAAGGAACATACGAGTAGGTAAGTGTTATTTATTAGAACCAAAAAGTTCACCATATACTTTTTTATATTCTGTGATATTGTTCACCAAAACAATCGTATGATCATGAGCTAATTGTTAAACATTATTGTTATAAGTACCACACCAGACATTCAGTTTCAACACTATTAAACTTGAATGGCGGCGCTAATCAGAAAATAATACAAATACGTTTTTTTTTATTATAACAGATGTAAATCGTATTCAGGATTGCAGTCTGAATTGCTAACTACAATAAGGTTTAACAAGGTAACAAAAAGGCTTGGAAAGTTAAACAACAGGGATGTGATTCAAGTAACTAAAGTTCATTTTAACGAGCGTACCGCATTGTGGAAAATTGCAGTTTCCGCTATCAGTGAAGCCGGGCAGTTAACTTTAATAAATATTCCCAAGGCACTAGGTTTATGTGAAATACGCCCGCCAAAGGACGTTAATATGTCCTCAATACACGATTTAGTGCACTCGATAACTCCTCAGAGCATGATCGCGTTAAATATGAATTTTCCGTTCAGTTTTATGGCGCGAAGAAGCCGGAATTATTGGACTATAGAATGAATTTTAAAGAATGAAAACTCGTCCACATTGGCCTGCTTTTTGGATATTGAAGGAGCTTATAATAATGTTCTAGTAGAAAAAGTAATAACCACTCTTGTTGAATTAAATGTAGGGTCGAAAATGTGTCGCTACCTTTGGGAATATTTAAAAGAAAGGCACCTAAAAATTAAGTTAGAAGATGGTGATACTTTTTACGCTAGATGGTCGAGCAAAGGTATTCCACAGGGAGACCCAATATCCCCCTTGCTTTTTAATATCGTGACCGTTGAAATATGCCGTAGAATAAACGAAGTATATATATGTCAGTACGCGGATGACTTTGTGTTGTTCACAAGTTCTAAAATCCTGGCGAATAGTGTAGATAAAATTAAAAACTCTTTAAATACTGTTGTGTTAATTTTAAGTCAATTGGGATTGGAGTTATCGGTGCATAAAACAAAACTATGCATTTTCAGTAGAGGTCGTAAGGAACATCACATTAACATCAATATTAATAACATTCAACTGGAATTAGTTAATAGTATAAAATACCTGGGACTTTGGCTAGATAAACATTTACGATGGACCAAACATATAAACGAACTCTATGAAAAAGTAGTAAATTTTTTACCAATTCTAAAGATCCTTGCTGGTGCTACATGGGGTGTACATCCTTCACATCTCCGTAGACTGTATATTGCGCTTATCAGGAGTAGATTAGATTATGGTAGCTTCTTATATGACAACACAGCAGACACTCACGCATATAAAATAAATAAGTTACAGAACCAGGCATTACGGATAATTGGAGGCTTTATCAGGACTACTCCTATACATGTGATGGAATGCGAATTATGCGTCCCACCGCTTAAATCTAGAAGACAACTTTTAGCCTACAAACATATTTTGAAAGCTTATTCTTGGACTGACAATGCACAAATAAAACTCTTAACTAGATTGGAGGTCTTATGTAATAATAGTTACTGGAAAAATAAAAAGAAACCCATACTAGTATCAGCTTTAAAAGAAACTAAGGAGGAAAATATATCATCAGACAATCCATTAGAAATGTTCACGTTAAACAAATGGGTGTCAGCTTTTAACATGAAAGATAATATAAAAATTAATCTTAATTCGATAAAAAAGGCCAAAATGTTATACGAAAATAATAATTTAAAACTAGATGTTAGTCAAGAGTTAGAAGAAAAATATAACGGCTGGTATGCTTTATACACCGATGGCTCCAAATCTCTGAATGGCATTGGAGTGGCTTATTACGATCCACAAGCTAAAATACATAATATGTTTAAAATTAGTTCATCATTGTCTATTATGACTGCGGAACTTGTTGCAATATCTAAGGCAATGGCGTATGCAAAAAAGTTAGAAGTCCGTAAAGTCGTAATCTTCACAGATAGCAAAAGTGCATTACAACATTTGATGAAATGTTTGCATGGAAAAAGAGGGCTTACTACGGCTTATACTATTTTAAAGCTTTATGAAGATCTCAAGCAAAACAATATTGACTTGATAATGCAATGGGTTCCAGCACACATAGGCTTGACCGGGAATGAGGAGGCTGATAAGTATGCTAAGCAAGCCATTGAAGAAGGATAACCAATGTGTACCCTACCAAATTTTACTGAAGTTCTTCATAAATACAAACATAAATGCTATACACAGTGGAAATTGTACTTTGATGAAAGATCTTTAAGCAAAGGCATTTGGTACAAGAGCATACAAAGTGAACCCCCTCATATCCCATGGTTTGCAGCCAATGAGCTCAATAGACAACAAATTGTTACCGCACATAGACTACGATCTGGACATTATCCAACAAAATCATTTGCACACATGATGAGAAAATCTGATTCTCCTTACTGCGACCAATGTGGAAAAATTGATGATCTGCAACACATTTTGATGGATTGTGCCCGTTTTGCGAGTAAGAGGCAGCAGTTAATGAGCAATTTAAAACTTAATAGACTAGATATAGGAATGTTTCACAAAATTTTGTCAGAACCAACCTCAATAGCAGCTAAGTCTTTATATTCTGTTTTTAGAGATTAGCCTTATAATATTATAAGTACGATGGGATTGGCATCGTCAACTTATGACAAAAATCCCGAAAACCAATAAAGAAAAAAAAAAAAAAAAAGAATGCTTATCACGTTCGTAACAGAAATTTCTACAAAACCCGTTCAAATATTTAAAAGACAGCATTGCAGAAGATTTTTTTTAAGTATCGTTCACACTATTCATTTTTGTTGTTAAGTAGGTACTACGGTTTCTAAAATGAACATGCTACAGTACCGCAGGTAATATACAATTTATATACAGTATCCACTGACGTCATTCTAGTTGATTTTACAGTTCCTTCGACGCCTAATTTTGTTTATTGTCAATCATGGTTAGTAGACGCTCATTGGCTTAATCGCTCTATACATTGTTTTAAACCCCCTACTCACCATTTCATTTCACATTCAATCTGTTGATCGATTTGTCGAAGTCGAGATTAACCGTAGGTAGGTACTCCACTCACGACACAATCTATACCTCTTAACTCAATCTCATTTCGATTCTATTAGCTGTACCTAGTGCAAATACTCATTGTTGTGATGTGAACACCATGATTATAAATACCAAAAAGTTCCAACTTTTTGGGTTTTTAGAATAAATTGCCTTCGCAGTAGCAGCGGCAGCGCTAATCCAAAATCCAAATCAATGTATAAAATCAAATGAACTAACCTTCCATTATTTACCAGTATAGTTTGTTTTTTTGAATCTAAACCAACATAACTGTATTACAAATTCGTTATGGGCGTTTGATATTTCCGTCTGTCACGGTCTAATAAAAAAGAGAAAGAAAACTAACAAAACTCATTGTAACAAGTAAATAAATATGTTTTTCCTTTCATTTGGCTTCGGCTCGTTTTCACCACTTGTTTCCAAATAACTTGTTACAGAGCTTGCCTTATTGACTTTTGTTTTCATGGCATCAGTGAAATTATCTTCGAGAAAAATTATTTACTGAAAATGTATTCGAAAAGAAACGAGAAAGATAGGTTTTTTATTTATGAGAGCGATTTCAGTCTCGTACAAATAGATTATTAACAAGAATGCTTGATGATAACTTTACTGAATAAGCAAACGATGCACTTTGAGTCCCTCTTGACATACGAAAATGTAAAAAAATAATTGAAAGTTTCATGCAATATGATTATTAACAAGAATGCTTGATGATAACTTTACTGAATAAGCAAACGATGCACTTTGAGTCCCTCTTGACATACGAAAATGTAAAAAAATAAATGAAAGTATCATGCAATATTCATGTGTTTCAAAACTCCGGAAAATTTTTGAGATGCAACTGACTATTGCACTGCTTTAGACGAAATTAAAGTGCATGTTGTATTTCGAGGATGCTTCAATTTAACATCAATATACCTGCTATACGACTTGTATAGAATCCAAAACAACGTCCCAACGTGCGTGGAAACTAATTTGCAATATATATTCAGTAATCGACAATAATAGATCGTAATTAATACAGTGATTGCCAGCAGAAATTGCGGTTGCCGCACTTAAACTGTAATTGATCGAATCTCATTAAGTTTATGGGAGAACTTATATGATTTCTGTTTTCACGTCTTGGGAAAATACTTGGAATTTATTGGTTAAGATGGAAAATTAACAGTTCCACAGGAAGCGTTAGGGAAATTAGAGAAAGTGCCTCGGACCTGCGGACCGAAAGCTGAAAAATTCTTATCAGAGTTTTAGCAAACTTACCGCTTCATCGAGCCTGTGACTAAACTAGGCAATTTTTTTTTAATCGAACTAGTCGATTCTTAATTATTATTGGCGGCCATCATCGAACAAAAGGTAATCGTAAATTTATTTCCGTAATTAAATTTCCTGATTCGAACTAACTGCATCTGGCTGCCGACGGACTTGCCGACAGTCCCAGTATAAGCTGTTCCTTAAGACTATAGGGAGCTTACTCTGATCTTATTCGATGAAGAACGAAGTTTTTCACGAAACTATAAAAAAGGTACGTATACCTATCTAAAAAACCATACCTACCTTCAGGCCTTTCCCAACAGGCTGATAAAGAAAGAAGGAAGAAAGAAACGTTCTCAGACCATTTGTTCACGATATCTATAAGGGACGAACTTTTTAGATTAGAAGAATTTTGTTGAGAATGTTTCGTTTCAGACAAAATACAGACTAGACCCGAGCGTTGAATTTAACGACAGTTTGATAAACTGAGATTAATGAGAAATGAAAAGAAAGAAGTTACGACTTCATCTTTGTAGCTCAGCGTGCTCGATCGTCTCTTGTTACTTGTTTTCATTAGGTCAACGACCTAGGGTAAGTCCATAAAAAAATACGCAATTAACGCTAGGCCAAATAAAATAATCAAATTAACAGTATAATAATTCTATAGTTATTAGTTAAGCTGTAATCAGACACGTCTTGTGACACCTTGGTATGCACTTAGCGCGAACAGATAAACATAAAACATAACATGACTATTCGCTTACACCATTTGAATAGCGAATGAAATAGGTGGCGTCATCATCACCGTAGAAATTACATCATCTAGGGATCTCAGTGCGAACTGCAAACGACTATGACCCCCAAGGGCTTGTGCACAGTAGAGCTTTTTTATGTATTTTTTTATTATTCACGAATTTCACGATGTATTCCTAGATCAAGTGTACCTACTCAACATCGGGGAATCATAGGACTGTGACAAGTAGATATAAATAAAAGAAATATTTAAGGATCGTATCAAGTAAAAAGAAGTGGCCAGCCTACTGCCTCGTCCGGCCAGCTTACTGCCCACCCTTATGGGAGAAAGGCATTACCATAGGACTGTATCCTAATTTGGCCTATTAATAAAGTTGAAAACATTCATCTGAAACGAAGACTGCCAGGATACCTCCTCGGAAATAAGATCCGGTCGAGAGACCGAAACTACGGTCACATAATGTTTATTTTACTCGTATCTATATTAAAATAAAAATAAAAACATGAACTGCTAAAATTGATTATCTTAACTTAACGCAGCCATTTTGAATCTTTGTAAATCTGTAAATATCACAGATAGGCAACTCAAAAATTAATGTGACTGTGAAACACATAAACAAGTTGGTATAAATAAATAAAAACTTTGAAATCAGACGGGATATTTCCAGTTATTTCTTTATCGCAACCCTCTACTTTAAAATGTACCACATATTTTAATAATTCAGTTTGTTTGGTAGACTATAACTTCAACCCATAAAACCAAGACTCCAAATGTGTAGCAGACCTTACAAGAAACATAAAACGCAAACAGGTTTCGCCGCAATAAATCCTGATTATAGCTGGAATTGCATTTGAATGCAGATTCTCATTTCGACGTCTCAATGCACCGGTTTTTCATTTTGTTCTCTTGGCCTGTTCAAGGTGGATCTTAATCAGAGAAAGGTAATTTTGTGAAATTATATCGGGAAATTCCATTTGGGTTTAATTCATTTTCAGTATTGAATATTTTTTTAAGATTTATGAGAAGAAATATTTTCTTTTCTACGCAATAACTCTTCACTACAAAAACTGAAAAAAACGGAAGCCGTTTCATTAAATATAAAGTTGACAGAAGAGCTGCTAACAAATTTCCGTGCACGCACACAGACGTTACGTACAGGTAATCTTAGGTTACGTTAGTACTATTATATATTCTGTGCTTAGGTCATGAACTAAGCTACAGTGTTAGCACAGAATATATAATAGTACTAACGTACAGAAGTCGGACCCCGCGAGGACCATCAAATAATAAGCTACTCTCGCTGCACGGCAATAAAGTACAATTTCAAACTGCACAACGCTGCGTGGATAAAATTATATGCACCTACGAAGAAGAAAGAGAGGCGTCTCTTTCTGTCACATAGCTCTCTCTCAACCGACACATTTCGGGGTTGCTACTCGCTAGTTACTGATATCATAGAAAACATTCGTTATGCCCATGAATAAACAATGAAATTACTATAATAGGTACCAACTTATAAAATAAAATAAATCTACCTAATAGGTGAGCTGAGCATATTTAAAGAGCATAAATAATAAGTATTTCTAAGTAGTTAGAGAAGCTCGATGGCGCAGTGGTATAGCGCCTGGCCCAACGATTGCGGAGGTTAAGCAACTTTTGCAAGGGTCAGTTATGGGATGGGTGAAAAAAAATAGTATTTTTTAGCTTTTTTCTTTACTGGTGCCATATTTCGAACTTCGATACAACTAAGTATGTAAATATGTATACAAAAAATACAATAAACTTTGGTAGGTAGGTAGGTACGTTAGTAATTAAGTATCAAAAACGAAGTGCATGCAGTTTCGCATTCGGCGCTTGACTGACTCGTTTCGTTCGTGACGTTCACGCGCTGCGCTCTCGTCGCTTGCACACGCCGCGCGTTTCGGTCGGCGCGGTGATATCCCTCGACAATGGCCCTCTTGGAGTGGGCCGCGAGCAGTAGGCTAATATAAAAGTTTAAGCGCGGAGTTACACCCCCCTGGTGTTAGTACTGTAGTAACAACTAGGTAGCGCAATAAAACATACTTATGACAGAAGAGTTTTCAAATACAGTCAGAGCAAGAGCTTCTAGAATAGTCTAGATCAATGGTGGCCAATAAATTTGCCAGGTGGGCAAAATTTTTAGGACTATGGCGGCGCCGGGCCACATCTTTTAAGCTAGGCTAGGCCGGCCGGCAGTGCTACCGTGCGCCCCGGTCAGCCGGCCGATCTCTGGCGGGCAAATTGAATTGCCTTGACGGTGTGGCCCGCGGGCCTGAGTTTGGCAAACCTTGTACTCACACAAACGGTATATTTTGTGCTGGTGGCGATGGAAGACGGAAGGTAACCGCTGACCAAGACACGCAGTATGTTGGCTACAACCGTAATCCAAAACATCAAGAGAATTGTATGTAAGACTGATGCGCCTGCCGAAATCAGGTATCTTCCCAGACTACCTTAGTCTTGTCTTAACAAGAAGATACTTCCAACCAAACCCTGAATGTCTACAATAAAACTTACCTGCCATTTTGTGGGTGTGGTGACGCCACTCTCTCGCCCTGCACCAGGAAGAGGGAGCCTCTGTCTGCATCCAGCAGTATGGACACGTTTTGGAGGATCTTGTGGCATAGCACTCTCACCTCCAACTCGTTGCATATGTCTTTCACCTGAAATAAAAAGCTGGGTAAGTTGTTATTCTTGAAAAATCTACAATATATCTTGACTGTAGGACTTTATTCGTTTAATTAACATAACTACACAGGAACATAACATTAGGAAATGCATATTAGCATTTCCAATATTATAACGGTCTAACAATAAAACAGCGAAGGGTAGTTTTATGTTCAGTATCCTTTCATCGAATTTAATTAGGGATGTTAAAAAAAACTATTCATTACTAAACTTTATAAGATTTTATTAATAGCATCAGCAAAAGGTGTTTCCAACACTCTCTTTCCGGCGAACTCTCCGGTCATCAATGAAGTAGACAAAACGTTGTCATTAAATAAAATTCAACATGTTCAACATACATTATTTGTTTTGATAGACAAATCACGAATTCGCAGTACTAGACATATGAGTCATTAGAAAGTCTACATCGACCAGAAAAGTCAGGTTGATTTTTCAAGGAGTTCGCGAGGAGAATTGTGGCACTCGGTAATTTTTTAATGTGTATATGATTCAGAATCAATCAGAGATCAAGAATCTCAGTCTAGAATCTAGATGAATATTATAAATTTTGAAATTCATACTAAGCGATATAAAATTTAAAGTCATTATTATGGGTAGGTGACTTTAAAATGAAAAAAACGTGAAATTAGACACATACGTTTTGACAAAAGTTATAAAATGAGTCAGGCAATAACCAAAGTCTTCTTTGAAACATCGAAAACATCCCGCAGATAATTTCAGAGTTTCAATTAGCTAAGGAAAATACAAAGTAAGAAGATTATACGACCCCAAAGCTAATTATGTAGGTGATTGTGTCCAAACAACGTGTGAGTTTCTTCTTGCCGTTTTGCACACGAACGGCACGTCAGAGGTAACAGTTGTACTGCAAAACATTTTTATTCCGTAGGACATAACGACAAAATGTACCTACAGTCTGATTTTCCCTCGTCTGTACATAGTTTGGATAGTCATGGGACAGATAGTTCAGCTGCTTTTTTCAGTCAGGTTTGTACACTGCAAAAGTTGACTCAAATTACCTATTAGTTATCAACTTTTGGGTAGTGTCTTATGAAACAAAAAAATATAAAGTTCCTCCAAATTAGGTTACCTTATGAAAGCAAAGAGAATTATAATATTATAGTATTTCAGCTAACGAATATTATGCTGAGCTTGCCTGTCTAAACATGCCAGATTTAAAATATAATTCAGCCTTCACAAATCAATCACAAAAGTTTTGAAATGTAATAAATACAAAAGCCTTTATCTTATCAACAAAACCAAGCGGCGACGGGGTCAAAATAAATACAAATTCTAATTAAAATTTACCCAACTTTCGGTCTGTGTTATTGAATAAATCTAATCTTTATTAAACAACAGTCCTGTTAATCTTTGAAGATATTTATACAGTTGATCCTTACTTATGCATACCAACATTGGTCGGAGAAGACAAGAAATTATTCCAATTATAAAATTAAGCTCTTGAAAAGTTCTTGCGTTCTTTATAAGTAAATAAATCAACTCGAAAAATCAAATTATACTTAAGGCAAACATCGTTTAGGAACTGGGGGATAAACTAAGTAACGAGAATATGTATCTCGTAAGTATGATTGTTTTCAATTTTTCAAGGATTTGAGATAGGTAACCAAATTCCTAAAACTTGGCTTGGCTTCTTAAGCAACGTGGATCCTACCAACCAGAGATAGCTCTCTCGAAAATGATTATTTATTAACTAATTCCCAAACTAGGTTGCCCGAGCAAAGTCGTTGTTAATTGCCAAGTTAACTCCAATCCAAGTGGACGGGTCACCACTCACCAGTTCTCTACTTCTTACTAGTGTCTATAATTTGAATATTCTATCTCTGAAGTTGGTAGTAAAGGTATGTTTAGTGGGCCTATTCCCGTTGTCCACCACTTTGTCCCCCACGGGGGGCAAATATTACTTACTGGTTGTTGCGGCGCGCCTAATGTTTTCTTCATAGCAACTACGTGGTTCATCAAATTTGCATAGCGAGAATATTTTAATTTTTTTTGTATTGTTCCCTACCTTCACACATTTTTTATCGATACGTCTTCGAGAACATCTCTCATGCATTTTGCATATTTTTTGATATTTTAATAATAGTTATTCATGTAACTTTGAGTTTTAAACGATATTACATCGATTGTCAAGAAAACCTGGATTTTATTTCCACATTTATGTCTCATCGAACATAAATTTTGGCGACCGTGACAGGACAACGAGTCTGCAACGAAACAACGTGAATCATCACATTTTACAATAGCTAAGAAGCCGAAATTGCATATCACATTTTGCAAAGACCTTTCCTGAGCAGAAAGGCGAAGTTGATTATTGAAGGTGCATCATCAAAGAGTGCAATTCAAGAACTGCAATTGAGCGGAATACTTAGCGCCCACCTAGTCAACAGGAATAAACAACAGGACACCCAATATTCATATTTCCACCCAGGCCAGTGATGTTCTAAATCATCACCCTGCAGCAGTGACGAGAATCAAAGATAAGTGCCCCATTATTTCATACCTACAACATCCAACTACCTACCTACCTAACTAAATCATTCCAAATCCATTTACTAAAACTCAACTTTTTCCATTCCAAATACTAACCATTCAAACTTCCAAATACTACAATACAATACATCCAAATACAAAGACCATTTTACTATCTATTTATTTTCAAATCATTGTGTTTATTCACTAATCATTATTCAACCTAGCTTTCTATGGTTTTTTTTCCAATTTAAATTAGGTACTTAAAGGTTTAAGTGAAATTGCCTATTGCCCAGCAAATTAATCTAGCACTATAAATAAGGTTTTGAGTCAAAGTTTATTACCTATTTTATTTTACATATAAACTGTTAAAGTAATGATTTAATATAATAAAAAATAAATCTAAAATTAAAGGCTACCTAATACATACTAGTACCCATTAATGGTTCTTTTTTAGTTTGTTTTTATTCGTTGTTTTTACTCGTTCTTGATTATAATCTGAAAGTTTTAGCAAAATATACATTTTGCTAAAACTTTCAGATTATAATCAAGAACGAGTTGAATTGAGTTTTGCTTTTCAACCGAAAATTCATAAAGTGATTTCAAGCAGCCCATTGCAATTCGCTCGACGCACGTTCGCGGAGAAACCGGTTTGATATTATTGGACGCCAGCTGACCGTGCCGCCGAGTGACAATACAGATAAGCGAAATCTTATTCATTCATTACGCTTTTTACATAATAACTTGATAGCAAGTAACTTGCAACATTTCTTTTTGGAATCGCATTTGTTTGTCTTATTTTATTGAAGGCAAGTTTTGTTAAATTGTGAACACAAATACATAATAAAATGACAGAAAAAAGTGATCCCAATATAATTTTGTTAAAGGATTTAATTACTAGGCGCAGCTCAATTAAGGGCCAAATAACAAAATATAAAAACTATTTAGATAAACTATCAAAATCGAGTTTTCCTTCAAATATAGAAATGGCCGAGCTCACTCTAAGACTAAATAAATTTGAAAGTTTATCATTAAAATTTGATGACTTGCAAGGTCAAATAGAGGTAATTAATTCTGCTAATCTGGCGTCCGAACTTGATGAGCGGGAAGGTATCGAGCAGGATATAATTATGGCAATTGCTACAACTAAAACTATGATAAGTAGTTACGGTTCCGCGGATGAGTCACGACGCGAATCCTTTTGTCCACCAGCTCAAGTTTTTCCCGATGATCAAGATTTCGGCGTGAAGCTGCCACAAATCTATATCTCAAAATTTGACGGTTCCTACTTCCGATGGTTGGAATTTCGAGATACCTTTATTAACCTAATTCACAACAATAAGCGTTTATCTGAAATACAGAAATACCATTATTTAATTTCCTATTTAGAGGGCGAGGCGGCTCGCATAGTTTCAAATCTCGAGATTTCATCCAAAAATTATATGGAAGCCTGGGGTTTATTGTGTGCTAGATATGACAACAAGCGACTGCTAGTTAATCACCATTTGAAGTCTTTATTCAATATACAACCGGTTTCTAGGGAATCAGATAAAGCTTTACGCTTTCTTATAGATCATGTGACAAAAAATTTAAGGGCCTTGTCTAGTTTAGGCCAGCCCACCGATAAATGGGATCTTATTTTAATTTATATGATAACCTCAAAATTGGATAATCATACATTGTTAAAATGGGAGGAGCAGAGAGAACATTTTGATGATCTTCCTAATTTAGATCAATTCTTCAAATTTTTAAGCAATAGGGCAGATGTTCTCGAGTCGTTAAACAATAATAAAGTAAACAATATTCACACAAAAAATCAGTTTAATCAAAATGTTCCCTCCACTTCATTTAACAATAATAACAAACAATTTAGGCATTCTTCTCAACAAATCAAGTCATTTTCCGCTACAAATCATAATTCATCATTAACATATACATGCATAATATGTGATAAACTTCATAAAATTTATGATTGTCCAGTTTTTAAAGCCAAAAGTGTGAATGAACGATTAGCCGAGGTTGCAAAATATAAGCTCTGCGGTAATTGCTTAAGGCAAGGTCACGCGCCTGAGAACTGTGTTTTAGGCCCGTGTCGCGAATGCAACAAAAAACATAACACTTTGCTTCATAAGCCGTTAACTAATGAAACAAATAAAACAAAAAACATTCAGCCTGAATTAGTCAATTACTGCAATGAAAATAGTCAAATATTATTGTGTACGGCAATGATACGTATAAAAAATCCTGAGACTAATGAATCAATGTTAGTGCGTGGATTACTTGACTGCGGCAGTCAGTCGTCGTTTATAAGTACTTCTCTGCGCGACGCGTTATCCATTCGAACTCGGCCCATCGATAGGAACATTATAGGCATTGGCAATAGCTCCGTTACTAATATCACCGAGTGTTGCACCGTTCAGCTTCAATCTATGTGCTCAGAGTTTGATGCAACTTTTTCGTGTTTAATTATGGATGAATTGACCGGGAAATTACCTAAGCATCCAATAGACGTCCGCATGTTAAGTATACCTAAAAACATTGTTTTAGCCGATCCAAATTTTAATCAACCGTCCAACATAGACGTGTTAATCGGCGCTGACTTGTTCTGGGACATTGTCAAATGTGAACAGAAAGGCTTAGGAACTGGCAAACCAGTTCTCAGAAGCTCCCATTTGGGATGGCTTGTTGCAGGGCCAATTAAAATCAATAATACTCAAAATAATATTTTTTGTAATCATTCACTCACTTCATTACCAGAACAGACAGTTGACAATTTGGTTACGAAGTTTTGGGAACTCGAAGAGGTACCCCAGAGCTCCAAATTAAGTGCCATGGAACAAGCTGCTGAAAAACATTTTTTATCTAATACTACACGACTTCCTACTGGCAGGTTTTGTGTGAAACTGCCTCTGAAGGAGTCACCTCTGTGTCTTGGCGATTCTTATGCTATGGCAAAGAGGCGATTTTTCAATTTGGAAAAACGTTTTCGCAAAAATTCAGACTTAAAGGCTCAATACGTCGATTTCATACGTGAGTACGAAGAGCTTGGTCATCTTTCTACAGTTCAAATAACTAATCCAAATACATATTTTTTGTGTCATCACCCGGTTTTTAAACAAAATAGCGAATCCACAAAACTTCGAGTTGTCTTTGACGGCTCCGCCCCCACCTCTTCAGGATTCTCTGTCAATGACATCCTGATAGTTGGCCCGAACTTACAAAGCTCTCTCTTCTCCATTTTATTGCGTGCTCGATTGTATAAATATCTTCTGACTGGCGACATCGAGAAGATGTATCGCCAGGTCGAAGTCAATACTGATGATCGCCATCTTCAGGTAATATTATGGAGAGAAGACGAGTCTCAGCCACTAAAGAAAATGCAATTAAATACGGTCACTTACGGTACCGCAAGTGCCAGTTATTTGAGTACAAAATGTCTTTGGCAGGTCGGAGAAGAGTGTGGGGATGAAACTATAAAAACAATCATCCAAAAGGATTTTTATGTGGATGACGTACTCACAGGGGCGGACGATGAGCAAACATTACAATATATTCAGAATTCTGTCACTGAGGCATTAAAATCTGCCTGTTTCAAATTACGTAAATTTAAATCTAACTCGCCGACAATTCAAAGTAATGTCCACTTGAATGCCAATCAAAATTTAACTTTTAGTGAGTCGCAGAGCACACTTGGACTAGGTTGGAGTCCTAAAGAAGATTGTTTCTTCTTTCCAATTGAAATTCCACCCCAAACTAGCCAAGCATCCAAAAGAAATATTTTGTCATTGTCCTTCAAAATATTTGATCCTTTGGGTTTACTTAGCCCCTGCATAATACAGACTAAAATACTTTTACAAAGGTTGTGGAGAGAAAAAATTGACTGGGACGACTTTGTCCCGCATGATATACAGGAACAGTGGAATGAGTTTAGTCAGAGCCTACCATTGCTTTCTTCTCTTTCAATACCTCGTCGAGTTCTGTGTGACTCCCCAATTGAAATACAATTGCACAGTTTCTGTGACGCCTCTCAGTTAGCCTATGGTGCATGCATTTACTTGAGATCCACTAACATTCATGGCGAGGTTACGGTGAAACTCCTGTGTTCAAAATCAAAGGTTGCACCTTTGCATCCCGTTACTATACCTCGTTTGGAATTATGTGCGGCTTTGCTTTCCGCTAAACTTTGTAAGGCAGTTAGCGAATCGCTCCGAATCAAACCATCTAAGCACATTCATTGGAGTGATTCCCAAGTAGTGTTGGCATGGTTGAGTGGCGATCCATCAAAGCTAAAGACTTTTGTCTCTAATAGAGTCTGTCAAATATTGGAGAACACCACAGCAAAAAATTGGCGCTATATCCCAACCAAATCAAACCCAGCAGATTTCATATCCAGGGGTGTTAATCCTGGTAGTCTGTCAGATCTGGATTTGTGGTGGTCGGGTCCTAAATTTTTAAATCAGTCTGAGTCTGAGTGGCCCAGTTTAAAACAAGATGTTAAAGATTTGCCTGAAACAAAGGCTAACAAGGTTTTTGTTAATTTTAATTCAAACGATTCTAACAAAAAATCAGATTTATTAAACTTGGAAAATTATTCCAGTTTCACTAAAATTCAAAGAATACTCGCATATGTCCGCCGATTTATTTATAATTTAAAAAACTCAAAAGAAAAGAAATCAGGATATTTAAAATTAGAGGAATTAAACGATTCATTCGATTTACTTTGCCTAATGGCACAAAAACAAAGCTTTCCCCAAGATTACGATAGGTTAATAAAGAAAATACCCTTACATTCAAAGTCTAAGATTCTTTCCCTGTCTCCATTTTTGGATCCTAATAATATAATACGAGTAGGCGGTCGGATAAATGCTGGTTCATACAAATACGACAAGAAACATCCAATACTTTTGGATGGATCTCATCGCTTAACGCAACTTTTATTCGAACGCGAACACAAACGCTATTTACACGCGGGTCCTCAATTGCTTTTATCAGTTATAAGGGAAGTAGTATGGCCGGTAAACGGCAGACGTGTTGCGCGAAACACAGTTCACAGGTGCGTGCTGTGCCGACGCTTACAAGGCAAAACTCTGTGCCCAAAGATGGGTGATCTTCCATCCCAGCGGTTAAACGTTGATTTCCCTTTTGTGTCCGTAGGGGCCGATTTCGCTGGGCCTTTTTATACTTTAAACCGCAAAGGCCGCGGTGCTAAATTACAAAAATCATACTTATGTTTATTTGTTTGCCTAAGATATAAATGTGTCCACCTCGAAGCCGTCAGCGATTTGAGTAAAGACTCATTCATACAAACGCTTAAACGATTTACGTCGCGAAGAGGTAAAGCTATGGAGATTTTCTGCGACAATGGTCGTAATTTTGTGGCAGCAGCACGAGAGCTAAGTGAATTTCTAAAATCAAACAATATCGCCCTATCTGACTATGCAAGTCAAGAAGGTTTCAAATTTATTTTTACGCCTACGTACGCTCCTCACTTCGGCGGCATTTGGGAGGCTGGCGTGAAATCTGCGAAACACCACGTCAAACGCGTTATGGGCAATTCGCATTTTACTTTTGAAGAGCTAAGCACTCTTTTCGCTCAGGTCGAGGCAATTTTAAACAGCCGTCCAATTTGTCCTTTGTCCTCCTCTCCTAATGACCTTTTAGCACTTTCCCCGGGGCACTTTCTTATAGGAAGAAGATTGACATCGTTGCCAATACCGGATTTTACCAATTACAAGGAATCACAACTAAACCGCTACACTCGACTAGAACAAGTGCATCAGCACTTTTGGAATCGATGGCAGCGAGAGTACATCGGTGAATTGCAGCAACGGTCGAGGTGGAAAACCAATAAATCCAGCTTACAAATTGGAGACATGGTGTTACTCCAAGAGGATAATGCCCCACCACTTTTATGGCGTCTCGGCAGGGTGTCTCACCTATTCCCTGGACCGGATGGCATCACAAGAGTAGCCGACGTCATCACAACCCGAGGATGTGTACGTCGACCGCTGGTGCGCCTGTGCCCATTACCAAATTCTGAAGATTTCCAGTGTTGAAAGCCGGAGACTTTCAACGGCCGGGAGGATGTTGCGGCGCGCCTAATGTTTTCTTCATAGCAACTACGTGGTTCATCAAATTTGCATAGCGAGAATATTTTAATTTTTTTTGTATTGTTCCCTACCTTCACACATTTTTTATCGATACGTCTTCGAGAACATCTCTCATGCATTTTGCATATTTTTTGATATTTTAATAATAGTTATTCATGTAACTTTGAGTTTTAAACGATATTACATCGATTGTCAAGAAAACCTGGATTTTATTTCCACATTTATGTCTCATCGAACACTGGTATCCCCAGTACCTATACATTATTTCCCGATATCCCCTAGCGGGGGCAAAGTTGGGGGACAACGGAAATAGGCGATTTAGTGTTGTATGATTATTTCAACGTAAAATAAGAAGCGTGTACGCTTACTAGCAGACTGCATGCTTGCTTGTATTGTGTTTTCGGTAAAAGAATAATTACGGAAAACAAAACCGGAAAAACATGAACTCTTGTGCGAATCATGATTTGGTATTTGTGAATATGGATCATTAATTTGAAACGAATTTTGAAAGAGAAAATATACGGTGACAATTTTATAGGCGGAGTGAAAACAGGTTAAAATCGTGAAAATTGCGAGAAAAAACTAGAGGCCAAAAAAGTATGTGTGCCGGTGACAGTTTGTTGGACAAAGCAGCCTGCACTATTTTCAGGAGTAACAAAACGCCCACTTTAATGAATTCGAATCCCCTTTGCAATTTTCAAAGAGCATCTAATCTAAAAGGTCCCACATCACTGTCGCGCGGGTATTTGTTTAATTTGCCACAGCAATTTATCCACGTCCCTATCCGATACCCACACGAAATGATTAATTATCGACGATTTGGGTCGAACGTGACGCTCCAGTAATCACGGGCCCTTATGCCAACATTTAGGTTATGTTCCTACTACCTCATTTAAGAAACGGATGTAACTCCGGTGAAACGTTTAATTTCGACTGGCCATTACGAATCACGATATTGATTAATGATTATTTTTATTTAATTTTATTATTCTATAATGGACTCCGGTCCCATTAGATTTTAGAAGGTTTAGCAAAGCAATTGATAAAAGCTAAAATAAATAATAAAAAACCGAAGATTATCAACGTATTATTATACCCATCATAGCACAAGCTCACTCTACTTAGTTTTGAAATAATTGTTCTAAGTTGTTATTATTTTAAAATTAATTCCAAAAACATTATCTTCGTACCAAAACTAACAGCATTCTTCTTGAATTATGATAAAATAGCTGTACAATCTTTAAATACATTTTCCATTTTGCCTTATCCCAGATTATCCCATGATTTTCCAGACAATGTTTTAAAGGTCATAATTATGTTTTATAGATGTTTCTAATGCTATACTATACCAGTTATAAATAGGTATAATATACTCATGTAACGTAAATGGTACTTACAAACATGAGTATATTTCACTGAAGTACCAATTAAGTCAGGATAAAGCTGTGGAAGTATACCTTTTTTAATATGCCGAAGAGGTACTTCATATTATGCGTAATAATAAAGCTCAAGTATAAGTAAAGCAATAAAATGCTTTCTGAGAATAGCCATCTTACGCTCGAACACAATAACGATCATAATAAAATTGTTGTCACTTACGAAATGATTACTCAAAAATTAGATCCTTCTGAACTTCGAATGACTTTCTAATCCAACCTGCCTAGCATGACCGATTTATATCGCGTGATATAGCGTTTTATCACGTTTAACTGTCAAAAACACGAAGGAGTTTGACAGTTGAGTGTCGATAAAATGCTATATCACGCGATATAAATCGGTCATGCTAGACAGGCAAGAACGTTGATAAAATCACCAGACCATTAAAGTGAGCTAAAAAATAGATACGAATCCTAAACGATGAACTTGCACAAAAGTGCAGCCCAGATAGAAAATGGTTCCGATATTTCCCACTGCACAAATTTTAAAATTGTATGCGTTCCCTGTTATTTGCCTAGTTCGTGTTGCAGGGTTGAACTGTGGAGGCCTACCATTTTGAGTCATCAAAGGGACAAAGTTCTCGGCTTTTTGCAAAATTGATTTCTGAAACGACACTACTAGGGTTCCGTACCCAAAGGGTAAAAACGGGACCCTATTACTAAGACTCCGCTGTCCGTCGGTCTGTCTGTCTGTCACCAGGCTGTATCTCATGAACCGTGATAGCTAGAGAGTTGAAATTTTCACAGATGATGTATTTTTGTTGCCGCTATAACAACAAATACTAAAAACAGAATAAAATAAATATTTAAGGGAGCCTCCCATACAACAGATGATCAATCTTTGAAAATATGAAATATTATTTCAGTTCTATAGTTCAACGTGAAGATCTTTATGAAAATCGTTATGAAATAATGTGTCTAAAATTAATAGATAATTTGTCGCTTCTATAAGTCCCTAACTATAAGCACAGAATAAAAAACTGCCTTGTGTCGCAGAAATCCGCCCCTGGCAGCTAGCAAACATTTAGTCGCGGCGACCGCCATTTTTGCTACCCCTAAAAAGAAGCCAGTCGCTCGACCGGAAACCGATGAGAACATCGAATGTTTGCACTCCCACTCCCCACGCGAAAATTCAAAGGAAAGTGAAAAATAAATAAAAGCTATAAATAAAGATGGGAGATGGAAGCTTTTGCTCATATTATGGAATTTATCTGAGCAACCTTATATTCGGCATATGTGAGTTACGTCACGTGACACATAAAATTGAAGAATCAACACAATACAATAAGCAATTGGCAAATAGTAGCAGATTTTGCAATCACTGGGTCAATAGTGTTATTTCACAATGTTTATTAATTTAGTTAGACTCTTAGTGTAGGAAAGGAAGGTAGTGGACCCTACAGTAAATCCTCGGTAGACGAAACTTGGCAGTATGATAAAGTATCATAAATGAAACATATTTTTTAAATTATCCAAATCTTTTTATTTTTTGGATATTTGTACATAGGTTTGGTTCATACTATATTACATGCAAAGTTTCATCGACTGAGGATTTAATATAAAATATCACTTGTCTGATATCAACCTCAACATTCCACGAGTACAACAATGTACACCTGAGGGTACTTTCGACAAAAAATCATGAAAAAATAACTGCCACAAAGATATTGAAGAAAAAAGTAATCATAATTACTACCATTACAAAGCATTTTTAAACCTCTTATAAAGTCTAAGAAGCGAAATGAAATTAAGTTTTCCTAGATTTTCCTGAAGAGCCAGAAAGTCGGAAAAGGAAATTAGAACTCATAATAAAATATTGATAGTAGCTTATTTGTTTACAGTGTTTTAAAACAAAAGAAATTGCGTGCGCTTTCGTCCAGGGTCAAGTCTCGATCGATGACAAAATCCATATAGGACTATCATATCAACATATTCATCAAACATTCGCTTTCCGGAGAAGGAAACACACGAAAGTATTTGATTTAATCAGACATCACTTGGCGGAAGTCCCAAACCATTGTGAAAAAAGAAATTTAAGTAGCTTAATTCCGCAAAAAATACTTATATGCCAGATGCACAAAACAAAAATCAGTGCACAATACCTGGATTTGCTGTCTTGCTATATGCAGGTATTGTGCACTGATATTTTGTGGTGTGCATGCATTTTTTGCGGGCAGGCAGTGCATCTTGCATATATTTAAGGAAGTAAGCTACATAATAATATATTTATTTTTTTACAATGGAAACACACGAATCACTGATTGATCGAATAGACGGACTTCGTGCAATAGAGAGTAGATAGATCTCCAGTGACAAGGTTACGCCAGTCGGCGCGTGTGTATACAAAGCATTCAATGAAACATTGATGAATCATACAGCATATACGCTTGAAATGGACCATTTGACGTACCTACCTACGCGATGCTATGTCTCTCTTGTTGAATGACAAAATGTGGACCGGTTAAATGTAGTACAATTAATCTGTGGTATTATTATACTTAATGATATGAACATAAAAAATACGAATAATTGCATTTATATTTTTTGTAGTGATGAATGGCCTAAGAAAAACTAAAAAAATTACGACGGTTGAAACTAGTTGATCAATTGATTATTAAGGAGGTTGATTTTATGTCATAGAATTAAAGTCAAAGAAAATAACGTTATTAACTACATTAGAAAAGTAAATTCAAATCGTAATTAAGCAGTTTTGGTTGCAAATAATACAACATCATATTTAGGAAACGCAAAGGTTTATGAAACATTTGGCAAATTAACAAAGCATAAAGGAAAAGGAGGCTCTAGAGCAATTCTGTTGATCTTTAAATTTTCCTAAGCCGACGACGCCATAAAGTAAATTTTACAAAGGGACATTATTTAAATTGTAATGTACTGCGGTGTCTGGAATAAAGCTCCCTATAATTATGCATAACAATGGTAAAGTACGATTCCACGAGAAAATGTAATTATTTAATACAAACATTGGGAAGTTTTGATTATAGCTGACGACGTACTTTGAAATGAAACACTGTATTTGTTTGCGACTTGCGTCTGATTCTTATGTCCTATTATGAAATACGCTTTTTATAACTTAATTTTGCAAACTCGTCTTCAATATTGTACTAAGGTATGTTTGACATTATTGCTAACGTGATTTTGAGATATTGTGATATTTGTGATCCAACTCCAGCGGACTTCGGGCGGTCGGTGGTCAAATTTAGTTGGACTAAGACCCAATGATATTAAAAGTCTAACCTCGTTCCTTTTTAGCGATTCGATTAATCAAAAATAATTGTTTCACAATTTGCCACAAACGCGACCTCTCGATCTCGACATTTGTTTTATGTCTCTACTCGAGGTAACAAATACAAATGAGTAATGGAAATGGACCGCGCGGCGATGCCACGTGGAGAGGACAGAAAGATACAATTGGATTCTTTCCACGATACGATATTTGATGTCATTTTGTGTTTTATTTACCTACCTGACCGAGACTCGGAAGCTTTTTAAGCTTAGGATGAAGATAAACCAATCCCCGGGGGACGAAGAAATACTCCAACATCATAAATTGGCAATGTAAGTATTGTATTTGTGGTTTGTTTTGCATTAGGTAGGTACCTACATAATGCGCAATAATCTTATATTTTTTATTAATCCAAGATTTTTTTTGAAACTTACGAGTATCATTGTTTTATTTTTTCAGTACTTTGGATTGAGAAACATATACTGCCGTACAAATAAACATAAAATAAGTTTATACTTAGAAAAATCAAAAAAATCTTGCGTTTGACGTGCGTCGTCGCAAAGCGTCATAATCCTAAACAAACTTTTTGGTTATTCTAAGTATAAACTTCTTCGTTTATTTGTACGGCAGTAAAAGTTTAAAACGTCTCACACTTCCCGTTGAAATAACAATAATTTGAATGATTAATTTAACATAAGTACATTAGATGTTCCTGCGCCGTATAGGCACAGAATAGATTAGTAAGTACGGTATAAGATAAAGATGCGTGTGCGCTGATTTAGCGCCTAGAAACGCCTCAGATAATAGAGGCTTATAAATTTCTGTGTTGTATTTTATGCATGAAATTTGGCATTCAAGCATGTATCACAAAATAGCACACGTAATTCGTCCGCTCGGTAGTATTCGTATATCTTACGTTGTTTTGTTGGGCTAGGGAGCTCGTACAGTATACTCGTACTTTAGTACCTACAAATCCTGACTGTATACTTGCATAATACTGGTTGGCTCGGTCCGAGATTGCCTTATGTGATGGTACCTACTTCTGTTATCTTTAATATTTAAGTTCATCATCCGTTCAGTTGAATTCAGTACCTACGGTGACAAGGCTTAAAATAATTCTGTATTCACAATCGCATGAATGAAATATAGTAAACACACCGTATTTCACAGACTCGAGTGTTTATGAATGTGCTTCCAAACCGGATTCTGTTCTATTTTGAAACGACATAATTAATATGATTTCCTTCAAAACAAAGAGAATCCATTGTTTCAGTTAGGTACCCGTAGACAATGAGTATCCGGCCTGAACACTGGATTACCATAGACAATAAGATCAACTGGTTTAACAAAAAAGTTTGCACCTTTTTAGCCCGGCCACACACACGACGGAAGCAAATTCCATCAACCAGTCAGAGCAACTATGGGCCGAGACCGATGGAGGCAAATCGTAAAAGCAGCCGGTGATCACGATCCTCGGTTATGAGAGAGAGTGTATTGCTCGTAATAAAAAAATGGCGTTCAAACGTATAGAATGTAGGTAGGCCATTTGAGTAGGTGGGCTGATCTTGCCCAACAAAACAAGTGAACACAAAAGACTGAGCGTTTTCGATTACGGTCAGAGCAGCTCTTCTGTCTATATTTATTCTGTGATATATATGTTACAGTCAAAACCCTTAACCAGTCAAAAACCTTATTGACCGGTAAAATTAGTCAATAAGGTTATTGACTAAAGGTGTCGGTCAAAACCCTTATTGAGTGATTTTATCTGATAAAATCAGTTAATAAGGTTATTGTCCGACACCCTCAGTCAATAACCTTATTGACTGATTTAAAGTCCAGACATTTAGTCAATATAGGTTTTGACGGCTTGCCCAGTCAAAACTCATAAAAAGTTAAGGACGTTAGTGAAATTATACTAGAAAATCATTTAAAAAGGTTCATAAAACTTTTTTAATATATACTGATATTAATTAAAGTTAGTACCTACTTGCATTCTACCTCAGTGATAACACACAAACTTAAAATTTTGTGGTCCAGTGAAATAAATCATACATCTAGAAAGTAAATTACAATCTTGTAAACGAGATGACTCACTCGCAGGATGTTAATGCAAGTTATTGGGGTTATCAGCATGTTGTGACATGATAGATAACCCGTCGGTTTGTTTGTATTTTTAGTACCGTAGTCCTTAAATAATTTACATAACAGACGTTATATTTTACTGGAAAAAGAATGGAAGAACAGTAGTTCAAGGGTGAATGTACCTAGTTACTGTCATTGTAGTAAATGACTTTCAGCAGGCCGCCTGTGGCAAAAAAAACACCTTGAAAAGGGTGTACCTGTGTACTGTGTATCTCTCTCTTCTACTTATACAAGGTGTTTGGTAAAAGCCTTATAAAGCCGAATATGGTATTATAAATAGGGACCAAAAAAACTTGATCAATATAAATGAGGAGCTCGGCAGCGCAGAGTGTATAGCGCCTGGCCCTGCGATTCCGGAGCGGAGATCAAGCAACTTTCTCTAAGGTTGGTCATGTCATGTGACGGGTGATCAAAAAATTTATTATCTTGGGCTCCTTCGGGCTTCGGAGTCACGTTAAGCCGTTGGTCCCGGCTGCATTTGCAGTCGTTAACACCCACCAATCCGCATTTTTCTTTTCGTTTCCTAAAATTTCTTGTAAATCCATAGAAATAGACTCCAAAGTATAATTTATGTAATCCTCTCCTTTTCTAATGTTCGTGACGCAATGATTTAAGTTACTATCTGAGAAGTGCAGTTATCTCTGACCTCTCCCAACTGGCGCCTCATTTAGCTAAAATGTGTAGGTATCGTATATTCTACTAAATTGTTGCAACAAACAGCCGGTTTGTGTAACATATTTTGTTAAACCATATTCGACAGTATACTCGTACATACACGGTGCCTTTATGAACTTAATCCATCAACGCCCGAGCTGTCGCCAGCCGACGCGCGGCGTCCAGACAACAATAGAAAATCTATTGTGTCTTGCACTAGCGGATCCAGGGGGGGGGGTGGCTAAGGCGCTCAAGCCCCCCCCCCCAAAATCATTTGGGTCTACCCCAACAAATCTGTTGATTACCTTGGTAAAACCAAACCAAAATCCTGGATGCGCCACTGGTGTCTCGTTTTCCGGGCCTTGAGGAGGAACTTAATCTGTATGAATACAGATTAAGTTAAGATCTAAACTAAAGCGGGTATGCTACTTATCCATTTCTTTTGGTCCAATGTAACTTGGTCAAAGAAATTGGGTACCTTCATCCAATATAATAAACCTACGTCACATGAAACATCCGTTAAAGTTTGATCTTTATGATCAAATATTGGACAAAGAAATTGGTTGAGTGGAATACCTAGCATTTCTTTTGTTAAAATTCTATCAAAAGACATACAATGTATCTCAACTCAATGGAAAGAACATTTGTACCTATTGAGAAGATATTTTTAAGTGTATCTCTGTATTGTACTTCTCATGTGCATTTGTTTGTACATTCATCATTTTGGTAGTTGGGACTCTTGGGACCAAACCATTACCATAGCACAGTATAATACTATCTCCGTCAATTGGTAATGCGCTGGAACCTTGTCAAATTAACATACACATCAACGTCATCCGCAACTAAAAATGACAAAAAAACAGGAAAATTCTAATAGGTAATATAATGTATTAATTATTGAATTCTTATTTTCAATAAGAAAGGGTCTAGGTATATAAAAAAAACAATTGTTTTTTGTTTTTGAGGTTAAAATCATGGCCGCCAGGCGCATTACCAATTGACGGGGATAGTATTAAGACTGTATATACCACTACTACCACAACACAAACGTTACATTACAAAATCATAAAAAACATAAACCCACAAAAGCTATTACAACGTAAGAAATACGTAAGCTATCGTCGCTATATACGCAGAAATCTATAAGCACTACGGTTACTTATTACAATTTTTTATAACAAGTACCTACATAAGTTTCATGTCACTTTATACTCAAATATAGGTCGAATATAATTAAGAATAATTGAATCTTTACGAAGTTTCATTGAGAGAGCGTCGAGCAAATGATCATACTACATTTTTAATTAAGGAATAACTGAGCACTAACGAGACTAACAAGACCTTTTTGAGGGTTTTAGTTACTTAGAGCGTAATAAAATATAGCACCACACACACCACCGAAAACTAAACAAAAAATATTTATGTATACAACGTGTTACAAAAATGCCGAATATGGAAGATAAGGTACTGTGCAATATGCATACAGACCCGAAAAAATACAATAAAGCCTGAAAACCGACAATCTTTGAAAAAAAAAAACTTTTTATGATAAATGACATAGTGGCAACCCTAGGCCTAAATAGTGTTTTGCTTTTTATCGAAAAGTTGTCACTTAGCAGTTATCCATACAAATAAAAAACAAAATATTACGGGTTATTATGCAACACCTGTATTATTTATAGGTTTTACAAAACAGAATAATACTACCGAAATCTTTTTTCGATTGTTTGTAGTAAAAAATATCACCGCAAGTTACTTTTTATTTTTGCTCGTAAGAATAAAAAGGATTCATGATTCCTTTTTGACAGATAAATCAAACCAATAAGCAAAATATCGTTCTCCGAGCAATAGGACTGAGCGGACCACGTGTTCACATGTTATATATCTAATCTATTTATAAGACGTAAAGCGTACTACATTTAGTAAGGCTTCTCAAATTCCTGAAGAGCACTCTGTAGAAACAATCGTAAAACACTTTTATGCCTTTTGTTTTCTTCGTAATGAAGTAAATTAACATATTGAAAAAATGACAAAAAACAGGAAAATTCTAATAGGTAATATAATGTATTAATTATTAAATTCTTATTTTCAATAAGAAAGGGTCTAGGTATATAAAAAAAACAATTGTTTTTTGTTTTTGAGGTTAAAATCATGGCCGCCAGGTGCATTACCAATTGACGGGGATAGTATTAAGACTGTATATACCACTACTACCACAACACAAACGTTACATTACAAAATCATAAAAAACACAAAAGCTATTACAACGTAAGAAATACGTAAGCTATCGTCGCTATATACGCAGAAATCTATAAGCACTACGGTTACTTATTACAATTTTTTATAACAAGTACCTACATAAGTTTCATGTCACTTTATACTCAAATATAGGTCGAATATAATTAAGAATAATTGAATCTTTACGAAGTTTCATTGAGAGAGCGTCGAGCAAATGATCATACTACATTTTTAATTAAGGAATAACTGAGCACTAACGAGACTAACAAGACCTTTTTGAGGGTTTTAGTTACTTAGAGCGTAATAAAATATAGCACCACACACACCACCGAAAACTAAACAAAAAATATTTATGTATACAACGTGTTACAAAAATGCCGAATATGGAAGATAAGGTACTGTGCAATATGCATACAGACCCGAAAAAATACAATAAAGCCTGAAAACCGACAATCTTTGAAAAAAAAAAACTTTTTATGATAAATGACATAGTGGCAACCCTAGGCCTAAATAGTGTTTTGCTTTTTATCGAAAAGTTGTCACTTAGCAGTTATCCATACAAATAAAAAACAAAATATTACGGGTTATTATGCAACACCTGTATTATTTATAGGTTTTACAAAACAGAATAATACTACCGAAATCTTTTTTCGATTGTTTGTAGTAAAAAATATCACCGCAAGTTACTTTTTATTTTTGCTCGTAAGAATAAAAAGGATTCATGATTCCTTTTTGACAGATAAATCAAACCAATAAGCAAAATATCGTTCTCCGAGCAATAGGACTGAGCGGACCACGTGTTCACATGTTATATATCTAATCTATTTATAAGACGTAAAGCGTACTACATTTAGTAAGGCTTCTCAAATTCCTGAAGAGCACTCTGTAGAAACAATCGTAAAACACTTTTATGCCTTTTGTTTTCTTCGTAATGAAGTAAATTAACATATTGAAATAAATTTGACTGTCGAATTTATGGTATTCCTACTTCTAATATTCAAACAACTTTGTGATTTGAAAGTTTTTCAAATTTAGAATAAAATAATATTATATTTTACGAAGCCGTGTTGCTTTGAGTATTTTACCATTAACGTTATCATTCATATACCTATTTATAGAGTCAGTACAGTTTTAAACGAGGTCTTTTAATCTACGTGCCATAATAGGAAAGCATGGTTTGCGCGGGCCATATTTTTATACAGAAAACGTAAAGTTGTAGCCACAAAAAAAACATACGACCAGCTAAAGAGATTATCTAGTACCTAAAAGTATTAAATTGCGTATAAACCTCACAGATGATTGTAAAAAAAACAGAATATCATCAAAAGCGCTTGTCGCGGGCCATATTTTTGGCGTAAATAATAGCGGAAACGTATTGAATTCTACATCAAAATTCACTTTAACGTACTGAGCAGTTGCTCCAATAACTTTTTTTAAGAAAGATAATTGTGCTAAAGATTATGATGAAAAACAACGAAAAACATCGAAAAAGTGCAGAAGTGAGGTTATTTTCCATACTCTTTACACATAAAGAAAAAGACAGAGACAAGTGATTTCGCGTAAGGGAGCCTTAAGAATAAAAAGGCAAGATTTTAACGATTTCCCTTAAATAATATGTATTATACATTTATGTAACATAGTAACAGTACGGCATTAACAGACCCTCAGCTCGTTTTATGTCTTCTAGTATCTCAACACATTTTATTACGAAAGCTACTATAAACCTAGACGTGTACTCGCAGTCCCTAAAAAGACAAGTCTGAGATAGACTTTGTAACATCGTACAACTTTAAGAAACTTGAGCCATTAATTCCAGTTTTATGATGAGTAATTTTACAATGTTGCTAATTGTGATAGCACAACATTCAACTAAGTTATCATTCTTTTCAACGAAGACATAAAAACACTGCTATTTTATGGCCGTTCCCATAACGTATCATTATAGGTCTAATACTTATTAATTAGGCAACAAATTATAAGTAGGCTTAATTCACACAGTAGTGTATTCTCGTATTAGTATCATGTATACTAATAATATCTCTCACAGTAGTGGAGCGATCATTAGCTGTTTCATCAAAATAACTGAGATGATTTCCTTCGGAAGCACAGGAAAGCCAGCTTTCAGATCACAGAAAGTGTTAACCAGAAGAAGATAGCTTTGATCCTGTACAGAGACCTTGGAAAACTGGGTTTGATCAGCAAAGAAGATAAAAAGGTGACACGATTTCGCTGCACGCTACCTTGTGACTTATAGATATTAAATTAGTATTTATAGGAAAAGGATCATGCGAGCTGTCGAGGTTTACCTCGATCCATTCTCCATCCATCCATTCGATGAATTCTCTGCTGTTTCTCATCTCACGTTACGATTTGTATCTTTTCAACACAACAGCACTTCAACATGAAGTGAAGCTAGGTTGTCCAACTTTTTCTCATGCATTCGTAGGCCTAGGCAGCCAGCAACTGCCGTAAAGAATGGTTGTGCCCGAAGTAAGGACATGAAAACGCTATGTAATAAACGATACGGGTATGTATTGGGATAAACGGTATGAAGTACTTACTAATTCAAATATAAGTTCCTTTTCATCTAGCTGCCTTAGTTCGTGCCTGGACCGGCGCTGCGGCCTGGAGGGAGTGGCGTGGTGGGGCTGGTCCCCGAGGAAGGTGGGTGTGCCGTCAACCGTCGTCACCAACGGCTTCAGGAGACCACCCCTCTCGAACTCGTGGGCTGAGATCTTCCTGTCAACAAGAAAGGGGGGGGTGTTATATTTCGCTGCAACCTGACCGAATTCAATATGACGATGACTTGTATATTAAAATAAAACCATGCTAAAACTTGTCGGAAAAGTTGGCCACGGCAGAAACGCAGGTTCTTGGTAAACTGAAAGAGATATACTTAATGACGACTCGATTTTTATGTTTCCTTCCCTATAACTTTTATATTTCCTTCCCTCTTTTATAAGTTAAGTTGTTTATGCATGTGTGTAACAATCTATAACAATATTCCTAAAGATATTAAAATGCTAAATATTAACATGTTTAAAAATAAATTATACAAATGGCTGACTGAAAATAATTTTTATGACATTAAATAAATTTTTATGACATTAAATCTTTTTTAGACAAAGTTGACAATACATTATGACATGCAATGTATTTATAAAAAGGGTTATTAATAATTCGAATTTGATATTTTTTGGACATATTTTTTAATTTCTTTTGCTGTGAATTGACATTTTATTTTAAATTTTACTTGTATATTTGCATGCTATTTCTATTGATGGCGAAACATGTGAACCTTATTACTTTGTACCACCTTTCATACCGTGTTTGAAGCAAATAAATATATTTATGATTTATGATTATGATTATAATATCTATTTTTTTTTTTCAAAGTATTTCAAAGTATCTCAAATCTATAACAATAATGCAAAACCTCGACAATCAAATAAAAATAGAACTGTAGCTTTACAGTCAATATACCTATGAATGGAAAACAAATTTTATTCTTATCGAAAAAGGGTCCCTCGAGAAAACTTTTTGGAGACGACGCACGGTCGGGTAACTTTGTAAGATAACGAAGGGTCGGGAGTCTTTAAGTTTTACCTGTCGCTGCCTTGTCGATTTTTACACGGTCCAAATTCACCACTTCGTCCCCTAGCGCTTAGTAACTCGATACTTTCTGGTTCTTAATTTCAGAACACGGTTTAGTACTATTATATATTATACAATAATAAATAAATAAAAAAGGCTGGTGTACGTAGACAAAAACCGCAGGGCATGTATGAAAAGATTGATGGATGTTAATGAAGCGAAAGAAGTGTGCAAGGATCGTAGCAGGTGGCGATCCATAGTCTCTGCCTAGCCCCATGGGAAACAGGCGTGAGTATATGTATGTATGTATGTATGTATATATTATACACGGTCACGAGTCGAACATGTATAGTAGTTTTAAAGTATTATGTGCCTTCGTGTTTCTTTTTCGTTTGAATCCAAGGGACAAGTACTGTACCGAATATAATAGACTAGCGACCACCCGCGACTTCGTCTGCGTGGAAAGTTTTTTTACTATCCCTCGGGATCGGGAACAGTACTTTTTTGCTAGATGAAATTTCCTTCTCTGTACCCCTGAGAACGCGTATGTAAAATTTCATAATGATCGGTTCAGTAGTTAAAACGTGAAGGCGTAACAAACAAACAGACTTTTGCATTTATAATATTAGTGAGGATTAGGATTATACATTGGAAATGCTATTATTTTTATTTTAAGCTGTCCTACCCATTACTGGTTAAAGGAACAGTCACTCATGATAACCCAATGAAACAACAAATGACTTCATCGATAAAAAATAATTATATTAGCTTACATTATTATATCGATTGTAATCAGTAAAAAATATAAGGTAAGTAGGTAGTTAACTAGTATCGTATCAAAACATAATTATTCATATTTCAAACCAAATGCAAAGACGACATTGTTTTAAAACACTATAAGCAACAATAAACCAGAAAATAACAAAAAATCTACCAGCAGCTGTGTAAATTCAGAAACTGAACATTAAAAAAACTGTGCCAGTAACAACGTAAAATATATGTGACGTAACACTTGAGGTAGTAGTGTTGATGTCAGAAGATTGATGAAGGAAGGATGTACCCGGTTTCCGCGGGATAAGCCGAATGCTGAATAATGTATGCTGAAATTTATTTACTCGGTACACATTACAAGGTAAGGCACCTGTCCCCCTACAATGACTGTCAAAAGTAATATCGAAGCAATGTTGTAAATGAGATGGCGCTATACGCGATGTATAGCTCTGTCCCTATAACAACATTACTTTGAGGTTGCTATAAGAGCTCATTGTAAGGCCCCTGTCTGTCCCACCGTCAACGATCGTTGTGAAGCGAGTAGTGCAAGTGTGTAGTTTGGTTATTTTGTTCCCGCTGTGAATGAGCGAGTGCGCGAATCCAGCTGGCGACCGATTACTGGAATGTACTGCACATACGGTTGGCCTCAGAAGCTGAACACTTAAAAGTACCTTGTCGCGCCAATGATTTAAACCAGCGTTATGTAGTACGACAAGGAACTAAAGTATTCAGCTACTTCCTGATGTGACGCCGGCTATGCCAAGTTAGGTATCACAGCGAGAGTTCAAACCGCCAAGCGAGGAGCGTATTCTCTTGTCGCTGCAACAAACTAGTGAAAGAAAGAATTCTCTCCAGCATGGCATGAAATAGGCAGAGATCAACTATCCTTACTTACATAAATCCAAAAGTTTGTTTGTTTGTTACGCCTCCGTACGTTGTCAGGGCATTATGATGCCTTTCAATGTGTAAAAAAAGGTACTGTTCTCGAGGGATAGAGAAATAAATAAAAGCGCAGAAGAAGTCGCGGGCGGTCGCTAGTTTATAATCCTACTAGTCTATAGCTAATCATTTATTCGTCAACAGTGGAACAGATGCCTAAGCCCGTTTACTGAAGCTTATTACGTCAGAAAAAAACATAAAAAACTAAAGAAAACAAGCGTGATAAACCATCATCAATCAAAGCGGTAGTAACAATTTTCTATTCTACTCAGTATTTTGTAAAAACCAGTCGACACAATAGCTATTAGTGTTACGAAGTATGAGAAAATGTTGGAAAGAATATGAAGCGAATTATCTATTATATTGGTGACAAGGTTACAAGTAGTCTTCTTTACATCGCCGCAATTGTGAAATTTGATATACAGATATCACAAGCTGAAATAACAATAAATAAAAAAGATGGATAATGCGAAATAAAATAACGCTGTAACAGAAACCATGCTCCGTTACGTAATATCCTTATAAGATTCAGACATACAAAAGAGAAATAAATGTAACAAATATTATAATATCATGTAATTCCAAACTGAGCAAAGCTTGTAGGATAAATACCGGGTTAAAATAAACAACTATGACTCGGGAACAAATACTTATAATAATCATACAAACATAATATAGCCCCTACCAGGATTGGAACGCGGAACCTTATGCCACCTTATGCTCATGCATGAGGCAGGATAGCTACGCCAAGCAGTCGTCAAAAGTCTGGTACAGTAGCAGAGAACACATCTCAAAATTATAGTAAGTACTTGTTTGAAGCCCCGGGGGTATGAACTGAAGTATCAGCATAGATTTCTGAATCATGTGCACCACCATTAGATCTATCATCAATCATCAAAGCTGGAGCTCTAAATACAGCATCCTAGCAAATGAGCGTGACGCGAGTTTTAATTAGCCTGTTGGAAATGTTGCTAATGAGTGTTACTGCCATTAGTTCGATACAAAGTAAAAGTCTAGTAAATACATTAGTTAACTTGTCAGATGCTGTTAAACTAAGTGCATCTAAGTATAGACGACCATAGTCCGTCTCTATTTGGTATCCCAAGTAATTAGGATCTAGACTAGAGATTGAGCGATATCAGTAATTAAATATAAGTACAAAGTGATACTTAATATTAGATACTACCAAATTTGATATTATTCTTTTTGCAAACAATTACGACTGAAAGTACTGATATTTTGGGTACAGCTTTAGAATTTTAAGTCTACATAGAGCACAAAATCATAGCTGGTTTTGTAAAAAGCTAACATCTACCCGTCATGTCATTAAGAACCTTAAGGTAACCTAAAGGGTTTTTTGCCTTTCAGTGAATGTGGTGTTTTCATTGATATCGTATATAAGACGCGGCACGTGTGTCAAAAGAGGGCTTTTGACTAGTCCTTAAAGTTGACGTGGCTATCACCTTTCAGGTTTCTCTAAAACGACTGCTTTTGGTAGAAAACGCAACTGTCTTTCAAACTAAGTTGTGAACAGACAGCTGAACAAACACAACGCTGTTCGTGACACAGTTGTTCACCTCATGCTGAGGCTGTTTTTTTTTCATTTTTTCGCATAGTTATTAACAGGTGTTTTCGAGCCAGAGCGGTTTGTTAGGATTTGATCATACGCTGTTTCAGTGTGTGTTATCATTATCACATATCTGTTATATTTAATATTAATATAATATAATAATATGTTATATAATATTATGTTAATATTTTTTAAAAAGGCCTCTATGTGCCCCAGGAGTGGTGACATTCAACAATGGCTGATGTTGATGATAGTTAGGTCTATACCTGTAGCGTAGTTGCTTTAGAACAGCTGTGTGCTTATTGCACGCTGGCATGCGTAGCGCTGTCTGTCCCGCTCACACTGATAGGAGCAGGCAGGACAGACATCGCGACAGGAGTGTCAACAACGGTCGGTGCCCATGCTTATTCATCCGAAGAAAGTCACAGGTCTCTTTAGGCAGGCCACAAGAAAGGACGCCCGTCGCAGACAGGGCGAGGACGGCCGACAGTTCTATACATTTTATATAGAACCATCGGCCATCCTCGCCAAGTCTGAGACGGGTCCGCGACGGACGTCCTTTCTGTGTGGCCTGCACCTTACCTGACAGGTGTGGTCGCTCCGGAGCCGGAGCCTGCGCGCGACGGTGACGCAAGTTCGGCGCTGGGCGGCGTCGCATGCGACACCAGCCATGCGTCCACCACCTGCCGCGTCGCCTTTCTGTTGACAAATATGGAATGGAATCGTTAGAAATCAAACATTTCATCATCAGATCAGATAAGACTATGATCATTAGGGAGATTCTCACACTGTGACGGCCAATACAACGGGGAGCGTATTTTCAGTGGAGAAAACCACGCGCGGAGACTCTTTAATCCTTATTAGAGTGGGAACTTTTTTCATTGTACACATAACGGTATCCTCGGATATAACCTCTTCTAGCTGCGACAAACACGCTTTTATGAAGCTGTAGATACCAGTGTCACACAATATATAGTAGTACAATATTTCCTACGTTTCCACTTGTTGATATTCAGTCAGAGCCTCTCCAATACTTGTATTCTCGACGAACACAGCAGTGACATTTCGAATTCTCTCCGCGCATTTTCACCTTCAGTTTTATTGATACTAAAACCACTAAAAATAAAAGCACAGAATCTTCCACGTGAAGCGTATACAGAATTTTCAAGCCATCTTGTGTTACTTTGTTTAGAAACTATAAGTAGGTATATATATTTAAAAGACAATACTATTTAAAGATTTATAAAACTTGCTGGACGTGATTATGCAATTTCAAAATCCACGCGGACGAAGTCGCGGGCATCAGCTAGTCAATAATAATATTTTGATTGTAGCAACGATTTATAGGATTTAACATTACAAAAGTTTTCACACAAATGGTTCACTGCAGAATCCTTAAACGTAAATGTATTATATGAAGGAATAAAATATTCCTCATCTCACCTCCGTTCAAATAGAGATTACTATTGTACCACTGTCTACAATAACTGCAATCTGAATCAGAATTCAGAGATTTATAGCGCACATTAGCATGCATTTCGCTAAGAACGCATCGTCTTCTCTATTCTATTTATCTATGCCATTTGTGAAATGTGGACTATTGTGGAACTTAGTGGAGTTTTTGATCATGACATACATAATTTAGGCATTAACGATTGACTATTTGATGATGAGATATTTGCACAATAGGTAAATAGGTAATTTATAGTCACTGTAATGTTATTTATCTATGCCATTTGTGAAATGTGGACTATTGTGGAACTCTGAGTTTTTGATCATGACATACATAATTTAGGCATTAACGATTTACTATTTGATGATGAGATATTTGCACAATAGGTAAATAGGTAATTTATAGTCACTGTAATGTAAATATTACAGAAAATAACAACAGTTTTCTAAGTCTCATTATTATTGGTACCTACAGTTAGATAATTATTTATTAGGTGGGTACTGTACTTTTCGCATCGTCGTGGAAATCCTTCAAAGAAGCCCATGTCCAGCTGTGGGAGTTGTCATAAACACAACACTTTACAAAACATTTCAAAATTAAAGTGATGAACGCTCATTGCACTGCCTTTACATAGAAGGAAACTGAGTTGAACATACAATTTAATTTAAACAAGTAATTATTCCTGCTTGTGAATTGTCTAGTGTTTGCACAGGTTTAAAAATCTCCACAACATAGGCAAAACAGTATCTATGAATGATAATATTTTCTAGAGTGATCCTAACTCTAGAAACAACAAACAACCAATGTTAAAATAGAAAATGGCTAACAGCTTGCGAATTTGGAAACGCCAACTCTAAATAGGCAAGTTGAATGGCAGTCGTGATGCAATCTACAGTTAGTTTGCATTCAATGGAGAGAGAACAGGATGACACTGCGACTTTGTGGTTGCTAAGTAGTCGCCGTACAACCACTACAGATACTTAATTGACTTTAAAATTAACGATAGCTTTGTAAATTAGACAAGCGCCGCTAAGCAAATGCAGTGGAAAACGTCTTGGGCACTCTTAGGTCTGTCAAGGCGAGTATAAATAAATATGGAGTGCTAAAGGATAATTTAGTATTTTTATGATAAATAAAATGAAATAGTGTGGCCTGTATGTGTCAAACCTAATGACAATTCATTATTTGTCGATTGGACATTTGGATACTGTATGAAAAGGCCTTTGTATTTATTTGTTTCTATCTTCCCTACTTCTTGCGTTAAAAACTACTTAGGTAATGGAAACCACCAACTACCAAACTAGAATTAATATAAAAGTAAGTAATGTCAAGGAAATTATAGAATTGTAGGTAATGCCTTCTCTCCTATAATCGTCTTGCTGGCGGTTCTTCATACACTCTACACATGCGAGGTCGCTTTTCGCCTGATCGCCTCGCCTCGCCACTTGCGCGAAATTATTTAATTGCGGCATTAGAGTTTTAGATCTGCGGTGGCTCTGACACGTAGAGCGAATGGGAGAGTATCGGGCGACGGCTTACTCGGGTCGGGTGAGGGTCCAATAGGGGGAAATCTATTTGTCAACCTTGGATAGACCAGATCGCCAAAAATCTACACGAACTCCTGAAAACCAGCAACGGTAAGGGATCGCAGAAGACATGGAGCAGTGGCGTCACCTTGTGACGGAGGCCAAGACACACTTTCGGTCGCCGAGCCATCGTAGTAAGATTACCTTAGAAAATAATCGTGCACGAACTCTTGGTTCTCGTCGAGCCAGGCTTCTGTGCGCGCGCATTCGGCGTCGTAGCAGGCGGGCGCGGGCATTCCGGCGCCCGCGCCGCCCGCCGGCTCCTCTATGCTCCGCAACTGTAGGCCTGAAACAATTGAGAATACATTTAGACAAATAGAATTTATGGCAACCTATTGAAACTAATATCTCATCCTACAGGTGTAAGGGTAAGCAAAACGACATAGGTAACGAAAGACACCCTGTCAATTAGTGGTTGAGACAAGGGCGTAGACAGGATTGTATATGGGAGGGGCAGACAAAGAAAATCCTAGATTAGAATCACATCCTGTATTGTTGGATTTCACGAGCCAGCCTTCAAGTCTGTTAGTTTTTCAGGTCTTATAAGAAGCGTCGCAAGCTATGAAGCTCTTACGCCCCTGGGTTGAGAATGTTGAGATATTATTAGTTTGATATCTTTATCTATCATCCTCACTTGGAAGGTTGAACCCAAATTCTTCTGTTATCCTGCACTGGATGATAAGCAGATGATATAGGTACTAAACTCTATACTCTTGCTTTACTCCCAGATTAGTAGTAAGTTGAATAATACGAATATGTTCAAGAATACACTTTAAACATTGCTTTTATATCTGGTACTACTGTACTTACTAGTTACTTCAAATTAAGCTTTAAATGTAATATTCTTACTTGGAACTTTCTTACTCCACCAATAACAACAACCACACGTGTATAAATATCTAAGAGACATCATAATAATTATTTATGGGTGAAAAATATTGTTGGTTTGTTGTGCCTCGAATGACAGCTGTCAAATATGATTGAACGAAATATTGACACTATTGACGTATTGCCAAAAAATAAAAACATACCCACAAACTTTTTTCATGCACCAATAAATAAATAAATAAAATAGGGGGAAAATACTGTTAACATTCGCCAAGGGCAAGCGATATAGGTACTTCATCATCATCAACCATTTTAATGTCCCCATCCCCACTAGGGGTATAAACGCTTTCCTCTCCTCACGAATGGATAACGATGACAGGCCATCATCGAAAGCAGATTGGTAGGTGTTTACGTCCGAAGCAGAAGGAGCTTTGAGATAATTATAATTGTATGGTCAGTGGTCAGGTCACCCACACAAAAAATCGTCAGTTTAAAAAAAAATTACAAATGCTATTAAGTCTTAAAATTAAAATTTCCATGACGACTGTGACGGAAAACTCCTAAATATACAGAAAACATAGCCTGAATATAGAAACGGTAACCTACATAAAGGGTAACACAAGCCACATTCGCACTTAATTAGTGTTACGTATACATAAGATGAGTGTTACCGAGGAGATGTCAAAGTTAACTCCGACCTTTCTACTTATTTGGTCGCATTTATGTAACGAAACGGGCGGACGTGATACATATTTCGTACGTGCATAGGTGACCGATCTCTAATATAAAAATTTAGACAGTACCTAAATAGATAGCAGAAACTACTTTGTGTAACTTTCAACCAAAATAAGCATAAAACTAAGTACGATTAAAAATAAAACACTAGAGGTATCCCTCGAAGCGCACCCACTTTCAAAGGCACTAAATGAAGCGCACCTAAACTATTCCTCGAAACGCACCATATGGGGGCGCTAACAAAATTAATTAAAAATATTATAATTTAATTTCTCGGAAACGTAGAGGAGCATGAAGGTAACGTAATGAAGCATATCGATAGAAGTTTCAACTGTCCTAATTGCACAACCGTGAAAGCAGAAACGAACTGGAAGTCTGGATCTAGGTGCTTAAAGTGACTTTCTACAAATACACGTTATTAAATTGAATCATGGCAGATGTTTTGACTAAAAAGAACCAGGGTGACAGAAATGAACAGAAGGCATGCGCCTACGCGAACTCACTTAATTGTTGTGAGCGCACCTATAAATGGTGCGTTTCGAGGAGTAGTTTCGGTGCGCTTCATTTGGTCCGTTTGAAAGCTTCGAGGTATATTTACCTCAAATACTGTAATCTTTTCTTGATTTTCAAAAACTTATATAGGTAATTGTACCTACACATTTGTATAATTTTTGTTAAACTGACGCAAAAACGACGCATAATAAAAATCGAACTTAAAAATTTCGAACGACGACTCTAACAAGCTAGTATACAAACAAAGTATATTACAAAGAAGATATAACTGATGTTACTTAAAACAAGCAAGTACTATTGTAGAATAGGAGTAAGTAAATGTTAATGATGAATCAATATACTGTTGTTACATTTGCACTGTGCCCGTAGTTGATCACCTGTTGATTGTTTACTAAGCGCCTTGGTGAAGCCTTCTGCTACTCTATTAGGAATAAGAGCATTCTGAATCCTAATGACAACATTATAGCGTAATAATAACATTATGTTTACTACAAGCGAAGCGAAAACATTTTCACTTATTGCTAAGAATGCTAAGGACTCAACTTTTTTTTACTTGTTCGATTCTGTCGGGTTCGATTCCCGTCCGAGAATATGATCTGGTGCTAGTCGAATTTTTTCTAGTATGTATATTATTTAGTTTTGTATAAAAATTGCATTGTGAATGCTAAATCTCAAATTTTATAATTTCTTGTATATATACGAAGGTGTTTAAAACTACGAGCGTATTAGTATCTGCAAACTAAACTTTGTATGTATGTAACGTATGTATATACTGTATTCGGTTAAAATGTAATACAATACTACCTATTGTTAATGCCAAAGCTGTTTAAACCGCTTTCAACTACATTTATCTGAACAAGTGTTGTAGTAACAAAAAATATTTACATCAAACTCCACTCCTTTCTTACTCACACAACTAAACAAAACTTTGATTATTACACAATTTCTTGAATTCCAATTTAACTAAGTTAGCGATCTGTTAACCAGAAATAGAGTTTCATCAACTTACAAACAAAGCCGTTGGATTCCGACATACCCAATTTTGGTCCTTAAAGGCAAACAAACATCGACACCATTTAAAGACAGACAGGGTTAATTGCTCTAGGCAACGTTATCGTAAGATCGTCCTATAACGTATCGTGCTTCTAATTGAGCATCACTAGAAAAAAAATTCTATCGCTTAATTTACAACACGACAAAAAAATAACATGTACTGTTTATTTGCTTTTCGAAGAGAGAATAAAAAAAAGATGACACATATACCCGTATTGTCCATTGTAATGCCTGAGGATATATAGCTGTTAAAAATATTGAACACGATATTTTTAAACTTAGAAGTAAAATAGACACGTGGTGTTAAAAATGAATTGAAAGTAATGGTAAAAAAACAGTGAAAGTGTTGTTTTTAGCTATCAGTAAAAAAAGTTATCATAGCTTGTTGGAAAAGCTTTTAAGGCCTGACAAGGGAGCTTGTCAATTTTGATAGTAATAACAAACGTGACATAAAAAATTATCCGATGCTTTTACTGCTAATATCACATAGACCATATAACAAAACAGATACTACATATAAAGTCTATGTAATATCAGGAAACATTAAGATAAAAACGATTACGAAGGCTGGTTGTTTTAATATCAGGGACAAAAAATATATAGGTATTATTATGTACGCTAATCCTGAAGTAATGAATCTGAGCTATCATTTAAGTAGAGGAAATACTAACAATAAATGAAGATAAATATTTCCTCTTAGATTATAATCAATACTTTATCGATTTTAAGAAAGATACCACAGATTATTGAGTAAATACTTAAAAACATTATTTTTCCTCGTTTAATGAAGACCTTTATGATACAGCACTTCCATTTCCACGAAATCTCTATTTCATTTTACACTATTTTCGATATCTGTGATCTGCATACTGTTTGCATGTATATTGTCAGTTTGAAGTTAATAAACGTAACACGTAACCAATTACTCGAACAAGCTTCTTCGTAACCATTCATTGTTTGAACATGAACCCTATGTTAATTAAATGTAGTGTTTCATTCGTGCAATTTACTTTAAAATATTGGATAATTATCCCTACTTTTGTGGCATATATTATGAACACGCTTTATTTTATTTCACATTTCATTGTTTCATGCCTCTATAAAAACAATACACTTTAAGAGGATACCTTGTGGATTTTCATTGTTTTAAATTTAGGTTTAGTCCTTTTGATCCTACTACTATTGTTCTAATTAAGGAATATGTTAATTTTTCATTTTCATTTTTCAATTTGAAGATAAGTACAGAAATTATCAAAGAAAATGTTCAAAATACAGTTACGACTCCATAGTTCCTCTATTCTATTTCTTTAAAATTTCGATGAAACCTCACGGGCGTTTGGCGCGAATATCAAACTTTACGAATGAAGGCTGAATGTCACTGCGGGGTACTAAGGTCTAAATTTTTTTTCCACAAGGCGTCGTCTTAACGTAGTGATTATTTCCTCTGAGGTCTTAACGGTAACCTATTTATTTATAAAACAATGCTAGGTTATTCAACCACCAATCCCAGAATTTAATTTGAAACTCTACTGTAAGCAATAGTCAATACTGTTCAGTTCATTCACGAATATTAAACAATACAATACCATTAATTACAATAGTATATTTCTTTACGGTAATATAGATCAATATCAAAGTTATCAAGTAATAAAAATATTTCTGCTTGAGTTTTTAAATAGACTGTATTTAAAGGATAAGAATTTACTGTTCTAAGTTCCTCTGATGTAATCTGATGACGTTGAAATACTACATAATATAGTATCCTACTATATTGCGGGCTCACCTAATATATTTTTTGAAAAAAATATATAGAAGGCAAAACTACAATATTTTTTAAAGTGAAAAAATTAAACAAAAGCAGCAGGAAAAAAATACTTATATAGCACATAAGTAGGTAATTGCATAATATTTTTTGTATTTAAACACTTGTGTTTATGGTTGTTGAATAAATTATGAAAATGTTAGTATGAAAAATGCAACTTCTTTAAAATCCTCCATACAAAACGACAACCTACTATATATTTTCGAGTTTTTCGCCATCTACTATATTTTTACTCGTAATTATCTATAAAATACTATATTTTATGCAAAAAATGTTGGCAGCCCTACGATGAAACAACACTGCAAATTACACAAATAAAGGAAGAAACACCAACTGCGCCACTGAATTTCAGATATTCAAACTACGCTGCTGGAGAAACAACTAGAATGAATTCCACATGCGTTTATTCTATGAACTCGGCTGCAGTACTAACACAAAAGTTATGTTTACTTTCATCGCTGAGTCAACAGTAAAATTTATATTCGGATCAGTTTTACATTAGTCATGCAAAATATTACAACAGTGATAACGGATTGGTCGGTCACAGAGTAAAATATGTGTTAACCTTGCTACAGATGAGTATGTGCAAATAGAAAAAAAAAGTTCATAAACAAACCGTTGAATTAAATGGATGATTTTAATTTAAAATTAATAGCGAACAACAAGGATAGAGGCGCTGATTTAGGAGGTTTTTTACTTAGTTAGTTACTAAGTTAATGGCTGATTTTGATTTTTGTCGTGCTCGAGTTCCTATCACACCATGAAGGTCATCCAGTACAGCAGAACCCGGGACCCATCACATTCCTATTCAGTACAATGACAGATAATTGATTATAGAACACTACAACACCTTGTATTTTGAAAAACCTAGAGAAACTACAGTAAAATTTATCAGAAGCTAAGTAAAGGGTGCAAATTGGCATGGAATAGAGTTATTATTATCATCAAACTCAATAGCGGAAAGCTTACGGAATTAAACTTTGAGCATTCAATTGGTTGAATGCTCTAAGGAATTAAATGACGAAGTATAACCAGGGCTCTGTCACTCCGCGCGCGAGTATGAAGCGCTCGGTGTCCGTCCTCTGAGAGGACAAATTTCATACATCAGAAAAGATAAACCTACGCGATAGAAAGAGAGGCAACTACTAAATGCATGTTTTGGAGCGAAGGGAGCGCTGTGCGACCTGAATTGCACTTTATTGTGTTGGAGCAAGAGTCGCAATTTATTTAAACAATTTTGCGGAGTGCAACTTCTGTACGCTAGTATTATTATCTATTCTGTGGTATAACGCAGAATACTCTTGTTCTTTTTCACACAAGAAAGGTTTTCTCTAAGATATATCCGAGCTTATGTAATTCCATTCCAATCACATCTTCTGATCCAAATCCAGATCTCCTCAGATTTTTTTATTCTGGGAAGTTTCATTACATTTATATCAAAATCCACCTTTGATTCTACTTTGGCTTTTGTCCGATTCTTCTGAAAAATTACTGCGACTATGCGAGCATTTTTTTTTCTCCTTGCACTTGCATTTGTTTTTTACATTGGTGCTTTATTCTATTTCTATTTACAGAAGCTGTTTAGCGATGCACGTTCTAAATCGATAATGTATTTACTTTAAAAACTAAGCTGCAAGAAATATCAGAAGGTCTTTTAAGCTTTCTCCACTATTTTCGTTGCTTTGTATATCCTATTAAATGAAAGCAATAATAAAGCGAGGCTTCTACAACAGTCGCAAATAAATAACCCCCGGTCTGCAACTGCTTAGAACATCTCGCACTAACAAATAATTCGGGGACTTAAAGAGCCGGGTAACACAAGTTACGCTAAACAACTCCGTACATCTTCGTCTTAAGAACAATAATTGAGTAAGCATGCGAGAGAGGGTTATTCGCGAAGCTACCGAAGTGTTGCCGTGTGCGCCCTCAGGGATCTCTTCTAGGACTATTCTGACTATTGCAAACATGGAACGCAACTTAGTTAACGTGATCAGAGGAATTAACGTTTTGTGACTCCATAACCATTAGGTTTAAGTTTGCGTGTTTGTTTAAACTACACGACTCGAACAAAGGTGCTCTTGTCTGTTTGTACCGAAGGGTTAAACACTGTTAGATGTTTAACTGAAGACAAAATATTTGTATAGATTTAATTTGGTACGTAAGTAATTTGAGTTGAAATAATAAAAGTGTAAAATTACCGTCATAAAGCCCCGGAAAATGAGATGGATTTTTGATTGGTGTGTGCCCGATCGGGCGACTTTTGATTTCTGATTTGTTAATAAAAGCGACAAGAATGGCACCTACTTAAAGTTTATTTATACGAATGGATTTGAAATTTTAAAAAGTAGATTTTACGTCGATCCTATAAAGTATTACTTTGCGAAAGTGCATTATTATCACCTTCAGTGAATCTGTCTTCAAGGCCTGAGTGCGTCAGGAAACGCCTGAAAATGGTTTATTTTACGCGTAACGGAATTCCCTAGTCATCATAAATATCTTAACAGTTGCCGCATAAATCAGGACGACTGACTGACGACTCATGTTATGTAAATCAAAATAATATCTCGAGGGACGCTATGATATGAAGAAGTCTGCACATGGGATACTAAATGTAACAGTTTATATTTGTAAGATAGATAGATAATGATTTATTCAGAAACCACTACAACACACTACAAAAAAAAACACTTGAGGCAATACAAAAAAAGATAACTTAAAACTAAGACATTGACAGATAGTATCGTACCGGAGTGGGCAGCAGCGGCAGACTGAAAAGGGACTCAGCAGGACTCAGCTCAGTGTTGATAGTTCCAAGGAACCAGACACTGATTTTCAGCTGTGTCCCTGTCATCGTTTGGCAAGGGCCTTTCACCAAAATGTTTTGGTTACTACGATTCACTATGAAACCTACTATTATTCATCATCAGCTGAACGACATCCACTGTAGGGCATAATCTCCCCCAAGGACTCCACGCACCACTAATACTGGCCTTAGGGTCTAGTACGAGTTGTTGTTTTCACTTCTAGCATAGTCAAACTGCTCATAGTCAATATGAGTGAGTGAATGAGTGAAAAAAAAAGAAAAGAGAGAAAACGATAGTTAACTTCTCTAAAAGTGAAAAAACCAACTCGTACTAGGCCCTAACTCAGCACTTTGCCACTAAAGACTCACTCCATCAGTAGTTATTCCCATCCGATCCCCTGCAACCGGTCCCCTGGCGGATCGGTTTTATTTTAAATTATTATAAAATATTTTTTTTCTAATTTGAAACTAAAGGAAGTATGATAAACCCAATTTTTCATATTATAAATTGTTTATTAGCCTCTGTTAAAATTATTGCTCTTAATCTAAACCCATCATTTATTTCACTTAGCCATAGCCATATTTAATCTAATTTTCTTAGAAAAATGTAGGAGTTTCTCTAATTAGTGACACTTAGCTCGGCCTGCAATCCATCACATAAGAATTAGTAACTTTTACAAATTAGGCCTAAAAAGTTGCTGGTATTCCGTAACTTAATATTTTTGGCAGATAACTTTGACGTAGTTCGGTTATGAATTTAAAAAAAAACTGTACCTAAGTAATGAGTTCGGAATATAAAAACCTACCTCTAAAAAGCAAGAAATAATATACGTAATAATAAAAATACGTCTATTGAAGTCGGGTGGGGCTGGAGTACAAATTCCTTTTTTTTATTCTAAAAGCCCCACCCGACTTCAATAGACGTATTTTTATTATTACGAATTATTTCTTGCTTTTTAGAGGTAGGCTTTTTTGAAGTCGGTTTTATGTTTTTTTTAAACAATTTTTTATTTTTTTATTTTTAGTGTAGGTAAGGTATATTATATATGTAGAAAAATCGGCTCAGCCAAACGTAAGATAATCGCGGAGAAACATACTTAAATACGGGTCAAACTGAGAACCTCCTTTTTTAAGTCGGTTAAAAAACTACACTTAAGATATCCCTCTTCCAACAAAAAAATAATTATCTCATTCAGTTCATAAACAAAGAAGTAATACGACCAATCATCGAGGTAATTCACACAAAATCATACTATTTTCGTGCTTTTTTTCAAAATTACTTGAAAAGTACTGAACCGATTTCCAAATTTTCAAAAATGGGACCAACTTGGGAGTGTGCCTAATGTAATAACGTTTGAATCATTTCAATCGGTCCAGCCGTCTTCGAGTAATCGGTGGACATACACAAAAAAAAAAAAAAACAAATATACAGACGAACATAGAACCTCCTCCTTTTTTGGAAGTCGGTTAAAAATAAAATGTGGTGGCAAATACAGAGTAAAACATATTTTTTAATCATATAATTTTACTTACATTATTTCTGCTAGTAAGTATGGCCATGCAATCTTCTCAAAACCGTATGGACCTAAATTGTCTTGAATTATAGTAATAATAATTCAAAGATTTGCCTCGTAATCGTTCTAAGATTTATGGTAATTCATTGGAAGTTCAAGAAGTGTTCCCCAAAAACGTGAGATATCTTCCTTAACCGCCCCGGGGCGGCGGACGGCGGGCGGCGCCGGTGTGTAAAGTGCCTAATAGCTATATTTTATCTACACTCACATCGTAATGTTCCAAATATGAATTCAAAAAAGGTAATATAAATACATACTTTATTTTCGTGGACACGAAAAATTAAAAAAAAAACTCATTACGATGCAGTCAACTGAATCATAAAGTAACTTTTTTTCTCATTACGATACAGGGCAATGCACTCTATGGTGATCGATGACATAAGTGCGATTAGTTTGCAGGGTTGCGTTTAGAGGCTTAGAGTGCGGTTGTTTGGTTTTGGCTCTAAGGTTCGGAACGACCAAGAACTTTAAATGACATTAATAGTACAAATTCTTAGTTTTCCATTTGGAATGCGAATAATTTTAACTTTCCTTTATTCTAAATGAAATAAAATCTGTTTCTGAGGAGCTACCATGAATATTTTAAAAAATTAGACACAAAAACATCAAAATACAAAATAATGTCAAATGGCATTGACATTTTTACTATAGACAAACGTCAGCGTTTTTCAACCACCGATTTTGATGGTTAAAAAGTTGCAACGTTCTGACGTTTGAAACGGGAAAGCTGTTACAACCGGAAGTCACGCTCTAATGTTTGGAACGCCGTTAGAGCGTTCGGTTGCACTCGGAGCGTAGGTTCTGAACGCAACCCAGTGCACTCATCTCATTATTTTTTTTCTAATGGAATGCGCGCCATTTTTGCTGCTTTTGCAGCTTTACAAAAATGTTTTGATTTCAATTTTAACAATTTGTTGTAATGAATTTCGTAGGTTTTTTTAATTCTTGATTTAAAATGTGAAGAAAATTTGACTCTGCTCGATATTTTAGATGCAGCTAAGGAAATGACTTATTACAAGGTAATACCTAGCTAATACAAACAATGTCTCACTCTCTTTTCTAACGTTGATCTTTTATTTAGTAGGTTCAATCCTAAATGTATGAGTGTAGATAAAGTAGTGTATGAAACTGCACATAACTAGGTATTAAAACACTCGTGTGATACTATTAAAAACCTCGCCTACGGCTCGGTTTTTAAACACACACTCATGTTTTAATACCCCTCATTATGTGGCAGTATCATAAACTACTATTATCCATCAAGCACTGAGGAATATCAAATTAGATATTTAATAAAAATAAAAATTTATAAGTTAAAAGTTCCAAACATTTCAAAATAAATGGGCACGATTCATAGGAAATATACCATACGTCCATACCATAGGTATACATACATGTATTATTTGTATGATTATTATTCAAATGATACAGAAAATAAGCATGTTCGTAAACTTAATTGACTCTTAAAAAAGACACTTTCTGCATTCTATCTTATTTCGAAAATCCTTAATCATATCAATAAATTATCAATATTCAAGACTTCAAAGATATATTTTATAAGGCATTGCAAATACGAGTATTAAAAAATACTCACGAGAATTCACGGGGCAAGGCTTTTCTCCGTTTTAAACATGTTTTTTTTTAAAACGCTGTTGAACCCACCTATTTAATCTAATCTCCAAGATTACTTAAGTAGTAACTTAAAGTTTTTAATCCCGAAGTGCAAACGCACGAAGACGTGGCTTGAACGGTGCTTACAGAGTATTTTGTGGTGCTTAACTTGTATTCTATATAATATATGTTTTGCAGAAAGTGCGAAGTGAAACGACCCTGCTAAGATGTCTGACCTTTGCAGTGCAGACTGCACCAAGTAAAAGGGGGCCATTGCAAAATAGATCTTATTTCAGGGTGCAAAAAAAGCTATGTGACCGCAATACCTAAACAAAAGATGTTAACCTCTGGAGCACGGCCATTTTGTTTACGAAACTCCGTCCAGCCCCGCCCTCTGTGAGCGAAAACGCACAATACTGGGTTACGTAAGCAAAAACGTCCCTGCTCTTTTATTTGTTTACCAATTCTCATTCTGTATTTTTTTTCAGAATCTAGAATAAATTTCCAATACAAAGATATGCGAATATTGAAAGACACTATCACCAACAAATTTATAATACGGAATAAAATGTTTGGCTGCACGATATTGGGTACATTGGTAGAAACATTTGCTTAAAAAAAAAACTGGTTCACAGATTACGTAAATAAAGTCGTAGAGTATAGCTAAATGAATATGAAACGATCGTGTATACTTGGTTTAGCTCTGTCCATAGAAAAAAAAAAAGTTTAGCTCAATTGAAAACATTGACCATACGAAAATTTTCGCTCGAATCTACGGTCTTTGAAACCTTAAGTAACTGACTTATAATTACCTAATGCTTTTGAACTCATATGAGCTGAAGTAGTAAGATGTAGCATTTTTTGGCAAATGTTACTTTATTATAATAGTACCTATATATTTTTATTTAATAGACACTTTAGGGTAAAATTAGAATGTACCAACATAAATGAAGCATTATGTTACATGAAAATTATAATCATTATACACTTTTGTAGTGTATAAGTATCACCAACATTTATAAAAAAATAACACTTTTCCATCCTCCATCAAAGTGAACCAAACATTTACGTTCAAATCTATTTTTTTTTATTACTAGTATGTACCTCTGACAATCTAGATAATTATGTCAGAGACATTTTTTTATCTAAAGCTACCCTTACATACCAGGTCCCTTTCTTAGAAAAGTAAAACTAAACGACCAAGCCCGATAAAAGTGAGTAATAGCAAAAAAAACCGTTTAATAAACTAGTTCTTCTGCACTCAACTTTGCAGTTTTCATAGTTTTAATACAAGCGATCTTAGCGGCAACGCTGTTAGAGTTCCTACACTAATTTTCTTTTAAAACACTTTGGAAACACCCAAGTTATTTTAAGTCGGCGTCTCTGGAAAAGAGACCGGTTATTTTAGCAAACATCTTTCGTCTCATGTTAATAATTATGATTGTGATGTTCTTTTACTGGAAAATGAGCTCTTTCAAGTACATTTTGAGACTGTTTGCATTTTGCATATTTTTTACTTGTTTAGATTCACAATAGTATATTCCTTTGTCGTACTATGCACTTTTAATGAAGTTTGAAGTGAATGAGAAGTATGTATATCCTGAAACATCAGATGCCAACCAGCTCAGACTCAAAGCCACTGAACTATATTACGTTAGTTCATTAAACCTCAGTCCTCAGAACATGCACGTTGGAGATCCTAAAAATGTCGTCACAAACAAATTAATAACGGAAATATCAAAATGTATGAAACAGCAGATTAAAAAAAAAACTATGCTAAACCAAGCATAAAACATCGCTATTTATTTTACTGGAGTAGACTTCCAAACAAAGAAGAATCAATAAAAAGTTCGATCGATATCAATTTACAACATTGATTCAATCACTTAAAAAAGGCATCAATATAAATCGAAATTCCCATTAAGCTTGACACTGCCGACGGGTCCTTCTAGTTTTTTAATAAGTGATCCAATTCCATTTAATTTTGACTTTTTTGTTCAAAATGCGTAGTACCTACAGAGAATAGGAGAGCCTTTTAGTTATTTAAATAACAAGGGTTACATTCAGCTTCTTTCATCCGTAATAACCTTTGAAATCCTATAACAGGGTCGTCTAAAAGGTATTGAAAAAGAAATTTGTATTCCATTAACAGGTAAAAATCGCATTCGAACACATCCATAAAAGGTGATTTTAGTAAATCCAATTCAATTTTTACCGTGGGTCGAAAAATGATGACGTTGATATCACATCAAATGGATGTTAAAAAAACCGGTCAAGTAAGAGTCGGACTCGCGCACGAAGGGTTCCAAAAATCGGCAAAAAACACGTTTTTTTGTATGGAGCCCCACTTAAATATATATTTTTTTATTCTGTTTTACGTATTTGTTGTTATACTTAGCGGCAACAGAAATATGTACATCATCTGTTAACATTTCAACTGTCTAGCTATCACGGTTCATGAGATACAGCCTGGTGACAAGACAGACAGACAGTGGAGTCTTAGTAATAGATTGGGTACGGAACCCCAAAAACGATTTCCTTAACCTCTTTTGTTTTTTCTTCATCTAACAACGAAACAAGTGTTACCTTTATTACCCAAGAACTTTAAAATCATATTGACCTTACCTATGCATATAGATAGGTGTTTTTCTATAATCACGTTTGCGACGACACACAGACGCGTGATTGTAAAAAAACAAAAAGCAAAGTAAAACAAAAAACTGCATCTTGAATTCAATAGGGATGATGACAACTTTTTTTATTTTATGTTACATAAATTACCTCTCAAAAAAGAAACATTGGTAAAAGAATTAATTCGCTAGCATGAAAACTGCCCGAGATATCACAGTGTGAAATGCACAGAAATGGACTCGCCCAAAAACGCTCCATACTAATGGCTTCCTAGTTATGACGTCACGCCTGAGAAGTTTGTATGCAACGCGTAGGAAATTTGTTCGGCAGCTATATTAAATATTGTGTTTATCAAAATAGTTTCTTAGACAAATTTGCTATAAATTTTACGGACTAATTAAAGGTATCATTTATTTTAATAAATTTTATACTTTTTAAATGGACTTGTCCACCCAACTTTGAAGGGTCATAAAATAAATAATATGCAATATATAAAACCAAGAGGTATACAAGCTACTCTAAAAGTTTAATATGTTTACAATTTTATTAGTATTTCGTTATTTTATTAATTAGTCATCATCCCTATTATCTCGTTATTCAGCCATTCCATAACTAATTAAGTTCTATTCGAATATATACAATACTATATGATAACAAAAATCTGATACATTTTATCCTTATCCATCATTTCAGCATGCAGAAGTGCTTTATATAGTAAGTGCAATTTTATTGTTGCATCAAAACTGTTATTATTACTTATCACTTTAAAAAAATAGTTTGTGCAGTCTCACTTCGTGAGATTATAATGGGCTTGACATAAATTCTAGTTTACGAGTTTATTGGATGACGTATGGCTAGGATCCCGATCGCCCACCTATTGACGTCAAATCCCAGACGCAAAAAGTAACAACAACATCTACAGTACTTCCAGAAAGTCCAGAAAATACAATAACACTTATTAAATCTAATAATATTTCGCATAAAGAGGACGGAGGAAGATTTGGGATCTCGTTAGAAATCAACCGGATTGTGTAAGGTCGTGTATGTGTGGGAGGGAGTCAACATCCTACATCATTGTTAACAAACAGACTTCAAAAAAAGAAGGAAGTTATGGTAAAGGAGGTTTTACCATAACTTCGCCATTTATTAACCGATTTCAATAATTCTTTTTTTATCTAAAATAACATAGTTCAGGTGTGGTTTTTTCACAGAAATCTCTGGCTTGTAGTTTTTTCATAATCCACAAAATTTTCACAGAAATCTCTGGCTTGTAGTTTTTTCATAATCCTGAAAGCACGTCAGGTTATAAGTTAAATTGCAATTCGCTTTTATTACGTAGGGCATAAAGGCGGTCTCAAGATCAACATGTATAGTCTGAGGTGCCGTCGTGTGTACATAAATATGAATATGTAAAAAATGGTCTTAGTTAGGACGAAAAAAACTCTCATATATTATTTAATTAATTAATTTATAAATATATTAATAAAAGATTAAATAAATAGATAAGATTTTTAGATTTCTATAAATCTAGATTTTAAATAAATCTATTTTCGATCTATTTTTAGATTTTATTTATTTATTTTATTTTTAAATTTGAGGTTTTTGCATTCACAATGCTATTTTTATACAATACTAAATAATATACTAGAAAAAATACGACTCGCACCAGATCAATACTCAGACGGGAATCGAACCCGCGACCTTTGAATATCCGGTCCAATGCTCTGACCGCTGAGCTACCGAGTCACCGAGTCAGTGATATTATTTATTTAATCTGTTGTATACCTAGCTATGAAAAGCATTTCTTTACTGTGGGCACAGGATATATAATGTCTAAACGTCTGTGGTGTACCCACAGACGACTCGTTTAGTACAATATGAATGAAATGAAAAATGAAAAATAATTTATTTCCACCAAAGTTACATACATTATTATCTAAGTATATAAATCAAAATTCTAGAAAAATATATTCTGTTAACTAATTTTCCGTTAAATATAATTAACGAAAACAGATAGCGCAGAGCTATCTAGATCTTAGTTATCAAGCGAAGAGGGGGCGTACCAAAAAGGATTCGCAGTAAAGTGATTTGATTTCGTTCGAGTGCGCAAGAAAACCAAATTTTGTTAAGTTGAGTGGTTAATGGAACAGGTTGAAACACAATCTTCTAATTTTCACAGCTAAAAGGCATATTAACAAACTTGGAATGTTTCAAAAGTAAAGCAATATTATTCTATTCTATAGGTATATATAGATGTTTTTACAGTAGCGATATTGGTGTGACTGATTGACATCACATAATAAATACAGTAGGGGAGACCGGGGCTGGTTGACTATAGGGGTAGGTAGACTAACCGCCAAAAACTCGTCAACGATATGACTATTACGTCATCTCGGCCCAGCCGCGCATTACTCTCCGCCCCCCGCTCAGGCGTCCGAAGCGCCGCGCCGCGGACACACGCCGTTTTCGACCAGTGACACGTGATTTGTTTTCGTATCATGTAAGTAATATTTTCATATTGCATATTTTTTCACCTGACAGTCTGACACCTATACATTTTATGTTAACCATTTGCCTATTAGTCACAGTGTTTCGTGAGTGCATATCAATCATATTTCATGTATCATTTCTTAAGTTGATGGCAGTGTTTAGGTAACCCATGCCATTGAAACTTAAAACTGCGACTGGGGTTGGTAGACTAATTTCTTTCGGGGCTGGTTAAATAGTTAGTCAACCAACCCCAATATGATTTGATGTTTAAAATATCTCGTAAATTAACCTTTTATTCGTGTTTTAATGTTCATTTTGTTACAGTATAATGAGGACCTATAAAAGAAGGACTGAACGAGCTAATACACTGTCTGTTTTTTTAAGAATACAAAGATTAATATGAGACTGATTAAGAGTTTAGTTTAAACAAAATGATTTATACTTTTGATGACATAACAAATATTAAGTTTAAATCCTTAAAATAGATTTTTAGTTATTACTTTAATTTCAACAGAGCAATAAAAATGTGCATTTAATTTCTAGCGTAAGAAAAGTTGATTTTAAACTGTTTAATTAATGAAACTAATAAATGTTTAAATAAAAACTAAAAAAATGATAGTTTTGTTAAAGACTTATTGTAAGATAATGTCTGTACCTGATTAAAATCGTTTTTATTACTTGACTCTTTTCATAATTGGTCACTTATTTATACGTAAGTCTACTTACCCCTGGCATATAGTCAATCTACCCCGGACCCGGGGTAAATTGACTAAGAGTTGGTGTTCTGTAAAATGCGTTAAATTATGATCATTATATTGAATAATGGACTAGTTTTTATATTTTTTTATAAGTTTAATAGTTCTTCTATCCATTGATGCAGTTTTATTGTCTGTATGTATAAAAACACAAAAAATATGTATGATTATATAAAAAAGTAGTCAACCATCCCCGGTCTCCCCTACTGGCGTGTATAGAAATTCTTTTAAATTAAATTTTAAGGGTGGTAATTTTAAATGACCACTCTTTTAATCCTTGACATGTAAGTATAACTTTCACAAACTATTATTTAAATTACGTTTCACAATACTTAATACATATTTCAACTGATAGATAAAGGAAAACCAGGAAAAAAAATCGAGTCTGACAAAATTTAGGTAAAATTAACCAAAAACTCGTTGTTGAAATTTATTGGTATGAGTATAAAAGTAAAAAAATAACAATTCTTTACATGGAATCATATACCTTATTGTTGCCGTTATCAAGAAAAGTAAAGACGAAATATTTATGGAAAACTACCCAAAACATAAATTAGCAATGCATGAGAAACTATAATAATTGATGGTAAGGCAGTGACTAAGCATACTATATTTAAAACTAATAAAAAAGCAATTGCTTAGACGCCAGTAGCCATACTATAAACACTTCCTGTTTTAGTTATTTATTCCCTACTAGTGGAAAATTTTAAATTGGCTTTGTTTTTAAGACATAAAAATATCGAAAACATACTATTAAAGTAGATAATGCCACTCCAGTTAGTAGGTAATAAATTACAGAAGCTCAGTCGTGACTAGTTTAATAGCATAATTATGATACCTACAAATTTAAAGTCTGAAAACATTTTAAATTTAAAATACGAACCTCTGATTCATTTTAATCAATTTAGTTTAATCATCCAGTGATTTCACTTTAATTTAGTAAATGTACAAAAATGTTGATTATTTATTCATACATGCAATTGTTTGGAATAAATTACCGTTCATTGAACAAAAAAATCTACTTTTATTTTTTATGAAAAAAGTTCAAACAGTATATCTATTCAAGACTTCGAGCAGCGACGGCTTCGTATAGAAGCGCGTCTTACTCTAAGATTCAAGAAGTACTAAAGAATCCCAAAGTTTCTTTGAAAAGCGGTATCAGTTTCGATGATTCTCGGAAGCTTTAATTATATTAATCTTATTTTGCTAAGCATACCTAACATACCGTCTCGGTTGACCGACGGCTTCTAGGAACCAACACACGACTATTATGTATTCTGTGCGTCAGGTAACAATACCCTGCCTGGCGCTTTGAACGATCACATATCATTGGGTCAGGGGACTAATTGTCTAACTTCAAAATCTATCGCAATCGCTTTCATTCGACAGATGGATGTGACACATTGCTGCATTTGGTAAGTTTTTATTTGTCCCAAAAAGAAGCATCAATGTGTTACATCCTGAAAGCGATGGTGATATATTTTGAAATTAGACAATAGATGGGCTGGTTGACCGCGTCTGACACAGCTTGAAAGCAAAAGATAAATAGTTTTTTTTTTTTTAGAGAAATGCTGGAGAGCTGAACACTTACTGTACTTTAGAATATTCTAAAGTGACACTTTGGAATATTGAATACCTAATACCAAGCAACAGTTTTATATACAAGGACGAATAACACTTTATTTTTTATCGTAATAATTTGATTGTATGATCGTCTATCGTCTCTCAGACAGAGCCTGCACTTATAATGTAATGTAGCATGATTGATAATATTGTGTACAGTACAATCATTGATATATCAAAACAAAGTTTAGATGCGTTATGCGCCAACATCATGCAATTTAAAACAGCGACAGGTACTGCAGATACACACATTGACATATTACATCAATAGTGGGACAAAAATGAACGCCACCATACGGAATCCCTGTCGTTAGAAAGAGATAAACAGACATCATAAGTTTCGTCTGACACGCTGCATGCTCATTGGCGCGTCTCGCTCTTTGTAAAAAAATGGCCGATTAGAGTAATACAAAATACGAAAATACATTTTACGGTAAAATACAGTACTTACGTGTGAAATAAATCATTTTTCCGATCTCTGACTGTTGCTGTATAATTTGCACATCGTTTATAGACGCAGGAAGGCATTTTTGATCAGAATGTCACGGTTTTTTTAGTGTCTGTCTGACGAGAGTGATGTGTGTTTACGTGTCACGAGCCTGTGCCTGACTAATTGAAAGTCGGGCAATTACCTTACTTTCGTCTTGCCATTGTGGAGTGCGGGTAACGCATCTAAACTTTGTTTTGATATATCAATGAGTACAATACAATTAATTTAACAATGTACATCAGAAGCGACGACGATTAGTGGCCCAACCATGAGTTGATGCAAACTGTTTACGTTACCGTAAACTATCGGATATACTGCTCACACAGTCAGTGCGAGTGAAAGAGACAAAACGATAGTTTCCGGTAACGTAAACAGTTTGCATCAACCACTGGTCCACTGGTCGCCGGAAGCCGCTGGATGCGGGCAGCGCAGGACCGATCGTCGTGGAGATCCTTGTGGGAGGCCTATACCCAGCAGTGGGTGTCGTCCGGCTGATATGATGATCAGAAGCGACTACTTCAGAAAGCTTGCGTTACAAAACGACGTAAAAAGGATATTTTCTCGTTGCCATACATTCTTGAGTAAAGTTGCAGCAGATCACTGTCTATTGTCAATTTAATAACAATGTATTATATGAATTTATGAAGCCTTGATAATATGCTCTTATTTGTGAAAACGCAATGCACGATGCTCATCAAAATATATTAGCAGAAATTATAACTCTATATTTTTTTACAAATACCGGTCTAAGTCGGTCTAACCCTCTTACACTAATTGGCTTTAAAACCTTCGACCAGACGGCTTCATAAAAGGAGCCACCAAATGGAAATTTAAAAGGGGATAAATTGTCGTGGAACTTCCATAAGATCTTAAAGATTCTAAGTCCAGTTTGATTAGTTCCCCCAACTCTTCCAATAGTGTACGCTCGGTTAGAATAGAATGCGAAAGGAATGCCCCAGTTTTTTCGATAGAAGTGGTGTAATGATAATGTCTGAAGATCGTAAACTTTCTGGTAGGCCCCGAACTCAGCGAGAGATTGAAGTTATTTTAAGACCCGTACAAGTAAAAGCAATTCCATTTTCACCGGTGGTGCTCAAAGTTGTGAAGAATGAATGATAGATTATACCTAACTATACACTTTCTAGATTAGAATATAAGTACCTACCTACTATATTATTATTGGTTTTCAATATTGGTAATACTCTATTCAAATTCGAAGAGAAATTCTCAGAAGTCATAGAATATATATTTAATGATTGGATATATTTATTTGACAATAGCTTCCACCTGCGACTTTGTCCGCGTGGACTCTAGGGAACCGTTAATCAGGATAAAAAGTATCTTATGTTTTAATCCAGGTTATAAACTATCTGTATTCAAAAATTCATACGAATCCGTTCAGCCATTTTTGCGTCAATGAGTAACAAACATCCAACATCTAAATATCCAAACTTTCACATCACTATATTATTATAAAGCAAAGTCCCTCGCCGCGTCTGTCTGTCTGTTCTTCTGTCTGTCTGTTATTAACATTAAATGCGTTCTCATGAAAAAGTTGTGTGCAACTTACACCTTTTTTCTTGTTCAAAGAAAGAAAGAAAGAAAGAAAGAAAGAAAGAAAGAAAGAAAGAAAGAAAGAAAGAAAGAAAGAAAGAAAGAAAGAAAGAAAGAAAGAAAGAAAGAAAGAAAGAAAGAAAGAAAGAAAGAAAGAAAGAAAGAAAGAAATGCATTTATTTTGGACATACACAACGAATACACAACTTGACTATACATAAAAGAGACTAATCACAAAAACACTAAAATAACACATTGTGCAACGCTGTGATGCCAAAACTGTGCTCAACTCAGTATAAACAGCAGGCTAGGCCTGCTGCACTGGTATTCTGCCGAGCACAGTAAGTTCAGTGCTTTGTTTTCGTCGCAAACACTTAACGCGCACGGAACCCATAATGTATTCTGTGCCCATAGTGTAAAATCTACACCGAAGCGAAGCGAGGGCGAGTCGCTAGTTTATAATAATTATAGGATTTTCTAAAGCAAAATGGTCTGAATAGTATTCTTTATTTCAAGTTTCCAATTATGCTGATTGAAAAGTCTTTAAAGCACACCAAATTCCAAGCGAGCACTTTCGAGTGCCAGTTAATTAAAAAAGCGATTACATTAAGCTAATGTTTTAAGCTAACACATTAAACTAACTTCATACAGTTAATTGATACTCGCAAGATTGGTTAAGCTAGGCCGCAGTAGCAATTTGTTTCTTAAGTTTTAATTGGTTTGTGCCTTGTCTCTGGTCAGGTTGGGGTTATTACTTGTGACAATGACTGTACTTGAGTTATATTGGCTGTGTGATGGCAAAATAAATAGTATTAGAAGGAAAGTACCTTAAATATTGAAGGTAGGTTACTGAAAGAACACTTCGATTGTGTTACTATGTATAATAACCCACTTACTAATAAAGATTGTATAGCAGATGTATAGTTACACAGTGTTTTGTCACTTTCTTTTCAATGTCAAATTCAAATAGTTTGACAGAGAGTAACCATTGTGTAACTATACATATGCCTGCCAAGCATGACCGATTTATATCGCGTGATATAGCATTTTATCGACACTCAACTGTCAAATTCCTTTGTCTTTTTGACAGTTAAACGTGATAAAACGCTATATCACGCGATATAAATCGGTCATGCTAGGCAGGCAGCTATACAAACTTTATTAGTAAGGGGGTAAGTATTTATTTAAAAAGTATATAAGTAGTATATCAGTTGTCTAGCACCCATATTACAAGCTTTGCTTAGTTTGGGGCTAGATGGCGCTGTGTGAAATTGTTATTTATTATTAATTCAGAAAATATAGTAGGTTGCATACTTTTACCGCATCGTTTTTACTGGAAAATCAGCTATGCTATAAATTTAAGATTTTTTTACCTGTTTACCAACAATTTTCATTTGGGCAAAGGGAATGTAGTAGGTATGCCGTATACCATAATATCAATTTGTTCTTTATCAATACAGATGATTGAATGACAGCAATCACCACGATTGGTCAATAAAAGGGCAAGTTAACAACGATCATTAACGATCGGCAGTAAATCCCCCCCCCCCCCCCTCCTTACGGTAATCGATCATGTTTTACAACATACTAAACTAGATCATTCCGTGTTACTAGGTACTTGTGCACGCAATGAATTTCCTTAATCATGTATTCATTTATGACCATCATAATATCATAGACCCTTTATTTAACGATACATATTTTATTAAGTAAATAAGTAGGTACCTACTTTCTTTTAGATGCAAAAACAATATTTAGCAATAACTTCCACACAAATGGCAAAATATGCAAGAAATCACTATTAACAGATTTTTTTATTTTTTTTTTATCACTGTTTCCACGATTTGACTGCTAAGCTTTGTGACAGACGACGGACGGTCGGACACTTGAGTGACACACAGCACTAGGGATCCATTTTTGTTCATGAAAACGAACTTTTCTTGCAATACCTATTAATTTACTGTACAATTAACACAATACTATTAGGTACCTACCTCTACAGCTTTCTTTCCGACCCCTGGGAACTTCAGTCCCATCGTCAGTAAAGTTTTAGTTTTTTAATAGGATAGATGCGTCTCTTTTAGTTTTAAACGAGAAATTTATATGAACATTTAAATAAGCAAAGTTAGATAAGTATGACGATTTTACTAGGCAAAGATAGTTGTTCGTACTTATGAGTACGATATTTAAGTTAGTACAGAAATATTTCAAAATGCTGCTACTTGTATCTAGATCACATAAATTTAAGATAAATTATGCATAGCTTATGCCAAGGACACGTTTGCGAGGGTATGCGACGCTGATGATATCTCAGACCGTATCAACTTTAGAGCTAGTAAAACCTTTGACTGTGTAAGAATAATTAACTTTGCTACAAATAGCTTTGAACCACATCCGCTTAATTATAATCGGGAATAAAAAAATATTATAAGGGTACCAAAAAGAGAACCAACAACAACAACAACGCATTTGACAACCTTTTCTAGCCTCTAATTAAAACATTACGGATCTTTCAGAAAGCCTTTAGCTGCAAATTAAAAAAAACAGCTTAATACGTTGAGAGTGTACCCTACACCCTACGGTTACCATCTGACAGGCATTTGCCGCATTATAACAAGATTAGTGGTTGAAACTCACTAATAATTTGCGCTGCGCGGCCGTTTTTTTTACTACTGACAGGCATTCTCACTTACATGGATGGTAACCTGTAGTGTGAGACACTTCACATAATGGATTTTTTTTTATCAAAATATTTTAGAATCTCTAGAGATTCTAGCTAGAGGTTCCATTTCAAAAGCTAAGAATTAAACAAAAGAGGAAACTAGATAAAAACAAAATAAGACATCTAAAAGTTTGCAATAATGGCAAACAAGCCAAAGCCACTTATTGTTTTAATATTGATCACACATTATATTATAACCATATAAAATATAGTACCATTATATACTCGTAAAATAAGTTTCCTTGTCCTGGAACATCAAAATTTATAGGATCATAAACAACGCGCTTTATATTCTAACATCTGTGGCAATAAATAGTTTATATTGTTTGGATATTAACTTAGTTAGCCAAAGACATGTTTCGAATTCATTTAGCATAACTTGGCTAAATTTTTAATCTCGAACCTTATATTATGCGACTTAACAAAGTTTCAAATTGATCAAAAGAACTTAAAGAAAACTTAAGGGATTTAATATCCGAGGGGTACCTCTACTTAATCTTATATAAACAAAAAAAAAACTTTCACAACACAAAATAATTTTGAGGGACAGAAATGAGTATACTTTCACAACACAAAATAATTTTGAGGGACAGAAATGAGTAATATCTCTTGCCTATTTTTCTTACGTACCGAATATAATATATTTTCTTGCATGACTAATGATACGCTATTCCGTTACATTACATCAAACACGAATAGGACGATTTGCTTTATGGTTTCACACTAATCACTATAATCGGTCTGATAAATGCTATTCTAGGTACCTAACCTATACAAAAAAGGTACGTAAATATACGAGGCAAATATTTCTTAATTTTATACACAACAACTATAGAAATTTTAGAGATATGAGATACCTACCATATTCTTTTTAGGGTTCCGTTAGTAAAGTCAACAAAGAACCCTAATAAAACCAAAAAGTGGTAAAATAAAATCTTAAATATTTTTTGTGGACATCCCCTACATTGGCTACATTCTACATTACATGTAAAGTGGCGATGAAACATTTTTTTCTCATCAATCACATATTATGATGGGGTGTCGTTGGATAGGTCTTTGAAAATATTGTAGGTTTGTGACGAAGACTTTTCTATTCAGGGATTGGTTAACGAAATATTAAGCTTTAAAGTGCAAATGTTAAGAGTCATGTCGCCTACCAAGTAAACGGTTGCTTTAGGATACGTTAGTAAATTCAACAGTAGTACTAAAAAGAGTTAACCCTTGTTCCTCGGAAATAACCATGGCCAGATAACTGGTTATCTGTGAAGATTTTTTTTCTAAGGAAAACTATTCCTGCTAGGCTTTACAAGTTAACGAGTAAAAGTAGATCAACTTACAAAATTATTAAGTTTTGTTACAACAAATTTCAGTGAATAGAGTCTGGGGGCATATTATAAAAATCTATCGCAATCGCTTCGTTTGACAGATGGATGTGACACATTGCTGCATTTCTTAGGTAAGTTTTTATTTGTGCCAAAAAGAAGCTTCAAAGTGTCACATCCTGAAAGCGATTGCGATAGAATTTTAAATTAGACAATAGAAAGGCTGGTCAACGAAAGATGAGATCGAAATGGCGCGGCGGCGCCACTTTCCCTGTTAAATTAACGTTTAGAGGTTAAGTTATTGGAAACTGAACCTTAAAATAACGCGCAAAATTAGTTCCATTTCCAACCAAGTCTCATCTTTCGTTGACCAAACTCTAGCTGTAATAAATTTTGTCCGGTATACAAAAAAGATATTATGTATGTATAGTTACTATAACACTAATTCAGTGTCAGATTTTTGCATTCACGATGCAATTTTTATATATTAAACTGTTTACAAAAATAACCCTTCAATTCTTTGTAATTGTTTAAGTTATGAAATATTTTAGATATCTTTAGCACGAGGATGCAAAACATAATTTGCATTTTAAAAATGAAGATCCTTTCAATCCAATATAATATTACTGAATACATTTATTCTTGAAAGCTTATTATAAACTTAGGCTGGACTTTCTAATCTATTATTTAATCTTAATTTAAAGGATTTCAAACTTTTCAAGCTTTTCTAATTCATTAGGTTAGATATGTCATATTCATTTGCATTAATTAATTATGATAGATATCATTAGACATTTCATATTCTAATAACTTAATTCATAATAACTGCAAAATGAAGAATAATTTAAATTCAGTCACGAAATGCCCTTTTCAATTATGAAAATTAAGTTACTTTCTAACTTGGAGAACAATAAACATAAAATATTATATTCTATTATATAAAAATGAATTGCTGTTCGTTAGTCTGGCTAAAACTAAAAAAAACTGCTATTCCGATATAAAGGAATAATATGTTTTTTTGTTTCGTTTACTAAAGTACTGGGGTAGTTTAGAAACAAAACAAATAGAAAAAACCTTTAGAATAATAACACCGCACTAACAAGCTAGAGCGATAGTTCTCTACAAAGCGCACTGTCAAAAGTGAGGCAACTAAAACAACAGCCAAAATGGCTCCGTTTTCAGATTTTTATTCTCCATTATTACCTAATCACACCAGTTTCATTTTTTTCTACATTAAGGAGATTAGTTACTAACTTACTATATTATTGGGTTTAAGTTACGATTAGTAACGTATGAAGGATATAAATCTGAAAACTAAGCCATTTTGGCTTAGATTTAGTTGCCTCACTTTGCATACGCGGACACGGCTTCTAGGTGTTGAAAACCCCAAAAAAGCAGCTAAATAATCGAAAAATCAACTTTGGCAATTTTGAATGAAAATCGCCGTTTCGGATTTTTTTTTTTTAAATAAATATTTCTTTTAAATGCTTGGACAATTTCACACAGCGCCATCTAGCTCCAAACTAAGCAAAGCTTGTAATATGGGTGCTAGACAACTGATATAATACTTATATACTTTAAATATAATATACTTATTATACATCGTAACACCCAGACCGAAATTAAAATTCATCATTTCAATTTCTGTCCGGCCGGAAATCGAACCCTCTTGCGTGGTAGGCGGCATGTTGACCACTGCACCACTTAGGTCGTCAAGCTGATTTTGACAGCTAACTTTTGATAAAGAGGTTTAATTAAATTCAGGTTTTAAGTCTGAAAGATCGATGCACCGACTGTGAGTGTAAAAGCAATTAGGTATGTAGTGTTGCTTTCCTTTTAGTATTCAACTAACTATGGTTGGTTTACAATATTTTAAAATTCTCTAAGGAACATTGATGAATGATATAAAGAATATGAATATGAATGATACTAAGTTCACAGGGTCCACTAGTTCTAAATATAAAATCTACTAAAATTTTATAAAAAAAAAAGCTGTAGATACGTACTTTTCTTGTGGTGGAGACATGATCCGTGGAGACGACACATACTCGCCGTTTGCCCCATACGGGCGCTACCTCGCTCTTGCCTCCATGAGCGCCCCTTCGCTGTCTACATCTCGACACTTTATCGACACATCATTTGCACATCACTATTGTCATAACAATTTGCACCATTTTGAAACCACTTCGGATGTCGATACTCGCTGTTCAAATCATCAGTCTATAGAAAATGAATAATAAAGTATTTACTTTGGATTCTTTTAGGGTTAAGTTATGTTGCACCACCAAGCATCGCATTTTTCTATAGATGTATTTCTTTCCACCACTTAGAAATATCGTTCGTTAAAGCGAGAATACCGCTCGGGGGCAACCGGCGGGATTCGGCGGGAAGCCGAGTGGTATTCTCTGTCTAGTAAATGATACCTGTCTTGTGTGACGAAAAGAGATAGAACTACGGAGTATTGGCGGTGCAGGGCGAGTTTAGGGCATTCTGATGTCAGCAGCTGGAACTAATGTTGATTGTCCAATCCGCATATACAATACATAATCTAAACATAGGTACTTGTATATCGAACATTAATTAGTAATTACTAAATTTTAAAGCCGTTTACTTTTGAAGCTGTTATAGCGACGATAATTTTATCTAAGTTACAATAGCCTAATGTCAATTGCTCATCACCTTTTACAAAATACTGCTTTTCTCGACGCAGGAACGTTATTTGTTGAAGAGTTCTCCTGGTAACTAATCATCAGCTCCACTTTACCATATGCATTATGATGAAAACAAATTGCTTAGCAACCATGTTAAAATAATCGTATCCCACCCGTGAAATACTTAGTATTGAATAGTTCTGATGACCAGCATCTTTGGTCTTCATCATCAGTTCCACTTCACCAAATGGTACTTTTCAAGAGCAAATGCACGAGTTCCTAAAAATTCCCAAATCGCTATAGGTGTGTCTAATATTTGAAGAGATCCCTTGATTTCTCCAGGATGCCATCATCAGATCCTGACCTAATGACAATGGGACCGTTTTGAAAGTATACACTTTTAAACAAAAAAGAATTTAAGATTATTAATATAATTGAAAAATATTAGAAAAAATCGACTCACCCGTAGCAGCTCAGACGGGACTCGAACCCGCACCCTTAGGATTCCGGCCCAATGCACTAACCAGTTATGCTACCGAGTCGCTAACTGGTTAGTGCATTGGGCCGGAATCCTAAGGGTGCGGGTTCGAGTCCCGTCTGAGCTGCTACGGGTGAGTCGATTTTTTCTAATATTTTTCAATTATATTAATAATCTTAATATAAAAATAGCATTGTGAATGCATAAAATTTAAAAAGTTTAAAAAAAAGAATTTTCCTAATCGGTTCAGCCGACTTCGAATAATCGAGTAACATACCTAAATAACGGGTCCCTCCTGACGAACTGAGAACCTCCTTTTTTTGAAGTCGGTTGATAAAGAGCTCATTCTACGTATGTATAAACAACATTAGATGATAATAATATGGTCATTCTATCAACAAACACGCCCATTGATGAGATAACGTTATCTTACAAGATTATTACTGTTATCTGCCAGAATATTAAGTAACTTTCCGTTGATTGCTATTTGACGTTCATTATAATATAATAAACTTCCGGCAATAATAATCACGTTTATACATTGAACTCTTTTATAAATGTTGCACTGCAATTCAAGGTTTTTCGATTATTTTAAAACAGAGTTCTTTATAAACTGATAACAAGATACTAATGGATTATACACCTAAAACAGTGCATTTACTTTAATTTCATAAGATATTCAATAATTAATTAAGTTATCCAAAAAAATAATGCTAATAATCGTCCAAAAGAAATATAATTTACCAACTGACAAAGCTTAGTTATCGTACACTTAACCCTAAACGGAGGTTGAAATCCTGCCCACAAAAGGCAAGGCTATGCAGATTTTAATCTTCTTAAAAGCACGGGCGGGCTGATGTGTAGTCTTTTAGTTAAACGCTGGAGCTAAGCGACCATTTAATGTTTAGTACTACACATTCATAGAAGATTTTTAAATTGTCTTCCCACTTTTTTTTTCTTAAATATTTATAGGTATTTTTAAAACATGAAAGTCTACCAAGGTAGTGTAGCATTTTTTGATAGAAATCCTCAAGGGCAATTGGAGAAAACAAAATAAATTATATCAAAATGATTATTACTTACTTACACAAAATGTAGGTATGTTGACATTGATCACATATATACCATTATATTGTATTTGTATTATAGAAATCGGAAACAATGATAGTAGTGTAGAGCTTTTTCTATTATTCTACCATTAATCGAACCCGGGACGTTGTAGTGACCTGGCACTCTATCTACTCGACCACTGACAAGCCATTGATGGTAAATTGAAGAACAAATAATAATTTACATAATTCGATGCCAAACTTGGGATAGAGGGCTAAGTCAGTAAGTCGTTTAAGTCTAATCTGATTGATAAACAAAACTTCTCAGACATAACTAGTCTCAGTCTAAGCGATGGAAAAGCGTCTTAGTTTATTATTCGATAATTTGAAATCCTGCTAAACGTACATTTTATTTCAGCTTCATAAATTTTACATAAAACTAAAGTAGAGGGGTATACATAAAACTTCTGACCGAGATTCACGAGAAGGTACGGCTTAACCGGATTTTAACCGTGCAGGCGGAGAGACGCCTCTTAGTTTAGAGCTTGTAGCTGAGCGACCGTTAAACGCTACGTTAAACGGTAGTTCACTTTCCGACACATTTGCGGAACTGTATGCAGTAAGCCAAGTGATGGAGCTTGGATGCTTAAAGGAGCGATGATGCTTCAAGCTTAAATATCTTACGGCGACATGGTTACAAATAGAATTGACTAGGAACTATGGCGTAGCACATCACATACTAACAAAGATTTATTGCAGAGAAATTCCAAATCCATTTAATTTCCATAAAGATAAATGTCGTGCGTATTTATTTAAACTTCGTTAGCTACCATTCAGAGTACCAGTCGAAGAGTCATTTACAAAACAACAATGTTGCTATTACACACTTCTAACGCGCTGTAATCCGTAAAAAGTGTTTTATTTCTAATGTTACTATTGTTGCTTGTTATAAAGGAAAGAACAAATTTTTAAGTAAATGTGGATTGCCCTTATCAGATGAGACGACTAATGTTTCACTGTCATTTTTCCGGCTCATCTAACAGCGGGATGAAACAGGGATGAAAAGACCGAAAGCGCGTCGTTGCATACAGGCGTGCGTGACGGGCGGGAACAAATGACGATCGCTGTATGCCGATACAAACGATAAGTCATTGATTGATCGCGTGGGGTGCACGTACCGAATCGAACGTCGCTCTTGAATGGAAGTAGTAGTAGTAAATCATTGTAGATGGGTTCCCCCTCTCCCATCTCTCCCTCTCTCCCCGCTGAGTCCCCAACACATCAGACACTGAACCGGACTGGACATTCACTCACATCTCATATACGACTAGTACACTCGATGCAATCAATTGCTTCCGAGTTACACACTGGTTAAGCACTTTCGAACGTAATCATTGAATACTAAATAATATACTAGAAAAAATACGACTCGCACCAGATCAATTCTTTTCTAAGATTTTTTTCTAGTATATTATTTAGTATTGTATAAAAATAGCATTGTGAATGCAAAAATCTCAAAAATTTAAAAAGTAATCATTGAATCTAATGTAGGTAACACATAAGAGGAATTGACATATTTGCAAGAAAATATTATAGTGGATTACCGATGTTCAGGTTAGTATTATAGAAAGAGCCAAGAAGATACTCATCATACCTAATAAAATTTGATGAAAAAAAAACTACTGTTGTAGTTAAATCATTTACTATGTCTACTTCTATTGTACTGATTAATCTATATCAGTCGTTTCAAGCCCTAAATATAAGGTGGTACCGTTTTAACTGTGAAAACTTTAAGGGGTTGTCAGGTGACGTGTTTAGAACACAATAAAAATAATAAAAAAATCTTAAAAAAATTTTTTTTTTATTTTTTTATTAATTTTTAATAAAAATTAGCCAGGAAAGGAATTATATTAAGTGAAACCATTTCTTGAGAACTCATCGACCGAACCTTTAGTTACGACGATTCTCAAAGTAGTACCTATATTATAATATAATATACATACATATTGCTTAACTGCATCTGACTGGTATCAATATACGAGTATACCTAGAACTTAAATATATTCTTAGAAACATTGTTAATTAAAATAGTGTGACTATGAATAAATTTGACAATAACAGAAAGGAAATAATCAAATAAAGATAGAAGTTTGGAAGGTTAAGCTTTAGGTTAATAAAGATTTTCATACATTTGTAAGTTTATAGATGCTTGAAGTTGAATTCAAGAAGAACCAACCAACACCTCAAAATTCTTTGGAAATGGATAAAAGTAAAATAATTTTGCTTTCAATATACTTCTTCCCAAAGGAACACAGCAAATAAATAGGATAAACCAAGTTAAATTCACTGCATGAGAGAACACTTATCGATTGACCACGACAGCTGTTGGACAAATTAAATTACTACCTCCCTTCCCCCATCCTACTTCTGTATTTGGTGCAATGGAGGAAAGGCGTCCCTCTCGACCTCTTTACCTGTAGGAGATTTTGAGAATAAAGATTCAAGTAAATTACCTTCGTTAAAACGCGTGAGTTTTTTTTTCTTGCACTTGTTTTATATTTATGATAATGTTTTATTGTATTTATTGTTGATTCTTAAAACAGTATGTATTAACAAATTGTGAACAAACAGAAGAATTTATCGGATATCTCGGAATCCTAATGGAAAATAACTACAAATACGGAGCCGACCGACGTTGGTAGTTCCCAATAAATTTCTAGCATTTCAGATCTAAGAATACAAGGACTGAAATGATAATGCTGAACTTACAAAGAAAGGTTATAACCTTTCTTTGTAAGTTCAGCATTATATAAAATATATATATAAAATATATACAAAATATATATATAATTTCTAAATATATTAAAATCTGCTTTCAGCTGAAAGCAGATTTTAGAAATGCAAAAAAATGTTGTTCAAAAAATGTTTTTTTGCTACTAAACAACATTTTTTTGCTACTCTGTTTCTCTTTTTATTCTTGTGCGCATTTCAATGCATCATGTACTTAAAATTACCATATTTCATATGATCAGGAATATAGATTTATTGTTTTTTTTCAAATGTATCTAAAAACACATTAACCAGCCCCCGTATTACAAGCCTTTGAAACTTGCCAGTTTACTGAATGGCTATCAATGCGTCTCTTTTATTTGCTATATAGTGAGAAATCTCTTTCTCACGTGTATTTTAAGGACTTAAATTACTAATTGCTATTTATTAATTGCTATAGTTACAGAGATGTAACTATAGCAATTCAGAAAACTGCCAAGATTTAAGAGCTTGTAATACACGTCCTTTACATATTTATTTATATACAATCGCAGTTATCAAACTTACTGGAAAACACAAGAAAAAACAAAAATAATTAGTAGTTAAATAAAACTAGATTTAGTAGATAACGTGCGTCACTTTTGCTTTTGCTTTGGAAATTCAAGAACTTTACTTTCATTTTTATTGTCCTACTCTCGTTCATAATTAGGCTTATGACAATAAATACACTCTATTACACTTGACCAATCCTAGCCCTGCGGTGTTATCATTGCAACGAGAGGTATTAACACAATTGCTCCCCTGAAAGTCCTGAAACACCTATCGGCGTGCTGCGATTTCACCAAATGGGTCCCCTTTAAATACTACCACTATTCACTCACATTCGGATTTCATTGTATGTAGCGTTTTAGTTTATGGTTCCAACATCTGTTTGTAGCGTTTCAGTTTGTATGGTTTACAGTTCGAGTGCAGTAAGTCCCTATTACAAGTCAATGATACTTTGTGATTATTGTCAAAATTAATATATTAATAACCACAGAATATTATATAAGTACCTAATAATAGTACTAACGTATATTACGTTAATTATTTTCTCTTCTCTAAATAATGGGAACAAAATCTAAACCAAAGGGGATCTTAACCATATTTTGTTGTGTTCTTTCATCTCGTACCTACATATTGATGATAATATAGACTATTGCTTGATACTTAGAATTTAACTTTGCCCGTAAAGTGGTAATAGGAGCAAAGTAATGGTTCAGCTTCAAAACAAAGTCGTGGAAAACTTGTTCAGATCTTGGCTAAAACTGTTCGAGCCAGACGTCCGTGCGTAGGCAGCAATAACTATGGTTGTACTTCTAAAGGTGTCATTAATTACAATCTACGGCACAATCTGCAACAGCAGTTAGAACTGCCCACGTTGTCTCGAGGTGCCCCAAATATCGCAATGTTAGATCGTTCGAATTATCAACTAAAGCAAATTTTCTTAGCAGTTCTTTGGATTTTTCAGTCGTGTAATAATAATAAACCTTCCTTAAAAATATGATGTATGTTTAACGCAATACAAACGCATTACTTGGGTTTTGATTAGACATATTTTTAAAGATTTTAATTTTATAAAGCAAGTTTAAGAGACTCTTGATGTCTGTCAAATACCTTACACTGAACAAATTACGAACTCTTTAAGAGTTCTAAGAATTGAGTAAAACTTTTAGAGCTAAAGAGCCCTTCGTTTTCCTTTTCATAATATTATTAATAATTTTAATTACACTACCATCAGAGAAATAGTAACTCAGTACTTGAGCAAGAAAATATATAAACTCTTGATTCAACTTCAACAGAATCTAATTTGACTCTAAATGGGTTTGTAAAAACTTGGCCATTCCCCAAAGCTTGGACTGATCGTCTCGAAGGAAGAAGTAACACCGTTCATTTGATATCATGCATTATTCAAACATCGAATCGGGGATCAGACTTTTCAATGCATGAGCTGATTGCACTGTTGAAAGTTCTCTTTTACATTAGAAATTAGATGAAATATGCTCTTCCAGGGAGGTAATAAGAGAAAACTCTGAGATTTTTCCAGCAAATCTTATGTATGCTAGTGCATGTATTCAACCCACAGATAATATAATACTATACTAGTATTCAACCATAATTTATTATTTAACAGTTGACAATCACATTTCAATAATAATAATGACAACTAGCAGAATTAATTTTACGACGTTGCATTGTCATATTTGCAAATAAAGATTTTTCAACAAAACTACTAAATCTTAGACGACTATTGACCCTGTTGTACCCAACCGCATTGCATAGTAGAGTAAAGAATTCACATGATTTTTACTATCACCGTAAGAGCTAAAACAAAATTCTTTTGAATTCAAAGTTCAAAGAATAGAGTGAATAAAAATTTCCCCTCCGAGATACAGTTTTGTACAAATCTTGAAACATTTTCTGCATGGGATGTTTCATAAAAAGTTTCGAGAGGGTAATTCCTCAACTGCAAAATGCAACGGTCCATCGGGCGACAAGGCAACGCAATCTGTCGGAGCCCTGGTTGAATACTAAGCGGGTTAATGTATTCATCGAGGAAAAATCGTGGCCACCCCAGGTAGACGCGACTCGAATGTAATAAGGACAAAAAATTATAAATATATGTTTGCACTAGTCTGCTACTGCTGTTTTGTCCGCGCTTAACCAGTCTAGGCCTGCCGTTGCCCAGAGGCAACGGTCGCGAGGTCCGTACCTTGTCAAGCACCGCCGTTGCCTGGGGGACTCAGAGGTGACTCAGAGATCGCACGCCTTATTGTCTATGAAATAGGGTTTAGAATTGAATAGACAATAAGGCGTGCGATCTCTGAGTCACCTCTGAGTCCCCCAGGCAACGGCGGTGCTTGACAAGGTACGGACCTCGCGACCGTTGCCTCTGGGCAACGGCGGGCCTAGACAGGAGGCTGGTTTACATTAGATTATTTTTAGAAGAGTGCTTTAGTAGAGGCGAGTAGATTCGAATGCGAGTGCTTTAGTAGTTTTGGTGCCTTTCCAGTGAGCGTTTACATGCTTCTAGTACAGTGTCATTTGACTAAGGCACTCTACTAAATACGCTACTAAAATGTCGATTTACATGCTTCCAGTGCGAGGAAAGTGTCGCGCGGGGGGTGAGCGGGCGGCGCGGGCGCGCAGGGGGTTCTACTGGAAAGCGATGATTCCAGTTGAAAGGCTACTAGAATGTTAATCTCTTTAGTCATAAGACGACCGTTTACATGTTTCAACCTAAAGCACTCTACTAAAGACTAAGATAATGTAAACCAGTCTTTAGATTTTTCTCCTTGAATAAGTATTTTAAAACAAAAAAAATTGTTTACAAGATATGTCTACTGGCAGGTTACCTTCAATGTTTTTTGTGTTATATCATTAATTTAACGACTGGCTACCGAGCTAATTGATAGTAACGTTTATTGCAAAATAATCTGTTGTCTTTTCAAAGAGCCCTCTGATGAGTTTTGTAAAAGGAAAAATAATCAGGCTATTTTGAGTGGTTGAATTCAATAACAAACAAAATATAATTAATGCAAAAAAAAATATATATTACTTACCATTTTGTGATCTTTTAGATTTTATAATGGCATTATAATCCAAACTAGTTTTAAAACCGGTCTCAACATTTTTTATTTCAACTTTCCTGCTCCCAACCAACTTATTAGATTTCAGTCTGAGTTAGAAATCCGGTTTTTAGAGTGTAGAAAAGCTCAAAGGCTTTTCAACTTTGACTGATGATAATAAAAGCACGTAATTACTGAGCGCAAGTGGAACTTTTGCTATCCTCGCTCAAACGAACGCTTCACACTGCACAGAAAGATTTTATTAGAAGCCTTATAATGAGATTAGAAATTTAGATTCAATATGAATTTGACGATAAAATACCTACGAGAACTATAAAAATAAAAATAGAAACAAAAAACGAACGTAAATCAGTGTTATCCGATCCGATAGATAGCTTTTGTTTTGTGTAGAAACAAGTGAAAAAGTCTCAGTCACTATTATTATCAGTGTTAATTTTCTGAAGCAAATTATCTCAAAAATGTATACAATGGCCTAGAAAAGTGAGCCAAAGCCACAGAATAAATATGAATACAACAGAAGGAGTCAAGGAGCATTGTTTGTATTATAGTACAGAGTAAAAACCAGCGTCTATACTAATAGTCTAATTTATCTCAAGTATTTAGCATTACTATTACATTTATTCTGTGCTCGGTTTATAGTGCCATCTGCACGCATAAACACTCGTCCAGACCCAGCATAATATAACTGAAGGAGCATTATTCAGTGTCAATACAGCCCTAGCCTGTAATGGAGTCACGTGTGTGGAAGCCAAGCCAATTTCCTTGCGGCCAGAGAAACTGATTTAAGTTACAAATAGGTCACCGAGAGTCTTTGCAAACAAACGAATCGTGTTTACTAGTGTAATTAAGTTTACAAATAGCACCTACTCACTTAATTATTGTGAAATTGTCAACGATTTATCAAAACGAAATTGTGGCTTGCTTTGCGTAATATGATTATTACCATATTTTACTTTTCTTATGACTTTTGTATAGTGTTGTACTCACAGAAGAAAGATTTTTTTTTTGTTCTGTGATTCTTCTTCTTATTTTTGTTATGGTAATCTACTCCTCTTCAGGGAGTAATTTTTGCCAGTGTCAAGTGTTAAATTGGTAATAAATTCAGTGGTATTGTTTCATTTTACATTAGAATGCGGGTGCATCGCATTCTAATGTTGCTTGGAGCATTTGGCATCAAATATTACAGTTTACTCGGTAAGTTCTGCCGAGGTAGCCACCACTACAATAAAAGTCTCAGCTTCACACAACCAAGATCGCACCTATTTCAATTACTTATCCCACATATTGTTCAGATGCCACAAAACTGCACCAATTTTAAGACACAATATCCACTAAAAACAATTTGCAAACAAGTAATTAAAATAGCCACCGAACTGAACCCGACAAAATGGCGCCAAAAAAACCTGTTCTGTGATTGTACCTACCTATTGCATTTGTTTTCGTAGGTTTTCGTGAACATTTTTGACAAAAAAGGAGTTGATCCCTATACAACCTTTTTTTTGAATTTATATATGATTTTAAATATGATGTAACTGGTAGGTATGTATACAATTATTATGATTACAAGTGATCTAACTGAACAAAGTAAGTGATTATAATGATATAAAAAGTCGAATTTAATTAAAATAGTACCAATTCTTATTCTTCCTCTTATGAGTATAGCACTGAACTAAATGTATTCTAGCTTTGTGTTAAAGAGTAGTAACATAATATCCCGGAAAAATGTCAGGATATATGGGCCGAATAACTCGCACCATTTATTACGAAGTCCTAGATATTTGGCACACATCTTGTTACATTAGGTAGGTATAGCTATTCTGCGTATATTCTATTAGTTAAGTAAATAAATAAATAATGGTGAAGGTTTAACATTCACTGTGGTAGCGAGCTATCCCATTATCTCAGTATCTATAAGTAATACTTTAATTTCTGACTGAATTTCATCACAAAGTACGCATCAGCGGCGCAATATTTTGTGATTCCATTAAGATTGCCAAAAATGACCATTGTCACAATTTTTGTTGTATTAAAATTGTCATTGGATTTTAGAGCAAAGTTAGAGTCACATTTTGTTTAGAGTAACAGTTTCCGTAAACTCATGGCAATGCTGACCAAGACTTGAATTAATCTGATATAAATATACCCACCAAATTGTTGGTAAATTTACGCCTTTATGACACATCAATATCCCGATTTAGTACTACTAAAACACTACACTTAAATCGAAAATGACGTGCATTGGCAATGTTCCAAATATACGTAACGTGAAATTCTATTGATAGGTATATTGTATTTTGAATGATCTTAAGAATTTCATTCAGTCTCATCTACACAGCGCCAAATTTTGTATTGAACAAATTCAATACAATACAGTACTGTACAAATACAGCACAGCATTTTTATCAAGTCACTTGTAATAAAAACTATAACACAAAGAGAAACTACAACTACAACACAAAGAAATTTAAATTTATAAATATAAAATACCTAAGTAAGCTGCGCTCTATTGTCTGTGGAAATGACAAGTAATAGATTAGGAGGTCATAACAAATTTGGTAACGATCGCGTAAGTGGCTGACTCTGGGTTCACAGGATGGAGAGGCACTCTCTGATGCTAAATATGTCGGTTTGTTTGCGTGAAGTGGTTGCGTTCTTTTTATGTGCAGGCTGAAAAATGTGTTATCGTTACGTAAATTAATAGTAAGTACCTATAAATTGCATGTGAATTAAACATCTTACTTAAATGAACTAGACATCCTGAATATAATATTAGAAGCATTGGAAATACTTTATTTATTAGACAAGGTACTTTTACTCGTCCGTAGATACGGGTGGTGTGAGTGTCAAACCATTGCCTTTCCATTTTTGCTGCACCCGGATAAATTCACAAGAATATAAAATCACGGAGCCAGAAAATTATGAGCTGGCAGTTAACTCGATATACGTTCTTGGCGCCTGGAACAATAAACTTCACTCATAGTGAAAACATTAAAACCTCGTTAGAACTGAATCGTGTATTAGGAATGAAATAACTAACCAACAACTGGCAAAATGCTATCTTATTGCCCGAATTAATTGGGATGATGACAACTTTTTTTATTTTATGTTACATAAATTACCTCTCAAAAAAAGAAACATTGGTAAAAGAATTATTTCGCTAGCATGAAAACTGCTCGAGATATCACAGTGTGAAATGCACACAAATGGACTCGCCCAAAATTGTCATTGTCATTGTTTAAATGGTTAATAAAGTAGTTCAGTAATAAAGGGTAAAAAATATGTACAATTACGCTTAAAATTTAAAAGCAAGAAGAGTTGGCAGCTTTCCTACTTGAAGAATACCGGACAGTCGAATTAGAACTTCGTAATACGTTTGTTACTGCACAATTTCCATCACAGAATGGAACAGTAATTTAAAAAATGTAAAAAATTAAATAATTTAGCCTTAATTTGGTTTTCATTCTTTTTGAATTTCCTAAGAAAACTTAGTATCTAACTCAAACAAACAGATAGTATCTAACTAAATCAAACAGCCACAGACGAACTCAACGTCACTATACTGTTAGGTAGTGTTTTTCTTTGACTACTAAGTATAGTATTATATTATCTGTGCTTTGACTAAACGCAAAAAGTGGCATTCGACTAGTCGATCGATTAAAATGTTTTTTAATTGACTATGATTTCATTGTAATATCTTCACGCGAACTAAATCACTGGCAGCAGAGTCTTAGAATTTGTCAAATATGTTTATCTTTTTCATTTTAATTATTGTCAGATGATATTTTGAGGTGAAATTTATTAAGGTACTTTTTCATTTTAATTATTGTCAGATGATATTTTGAGGTAAAATTTATTAAGGTACCTATACCTAGTTATCAAAACCGCTTTACTCGTAAGAACACGACAATGCTTTCATTATTTTATGTCATTACAACGCAAACATCTAGATATTTTTATACAAACGATGGAACAAAGTCTCTTCTTATAAAAACATAGTTATGATTTTTAAAAGAAGATTGAATTATCGGTCTAGCTATCTTTGAAGACGGCAACATTGCTGGCAGTCTGCGTATTTTGCATGAGGATTTTAAGTCCTACATTTTATGTGTTGGTTTCAATGGTATTAGAGGAAACAGAAGCCATAGGTGATAGAACTGGTAGAATATAAAAACAAATACTCTTATTTAACTCTTATTTATCCTACATAAATAGTGATCAGAAACTTTCGGTCATCAATAGTTAATTCCAGAGCAATCCACGTCCTGGAGTTCCTTAATCGTCGTTCGGAAACATCCACTTAAACAAAACCACAACTCAAGTCAGGCCATAATAAGAGAGTTCCAACTGTTTGAGCTAATCACTGGACTGATCGGCCGACTGGTCGGTTTATCAGTCGCGTCGCCAGGCCAGGAATGTTGCAAGGTCGAGAACGTTCATTGGCCGAAGATCGTCGAGATTTAGCAAAAAAGTTTACTTTAATGGGAGCTAGTATTACTTTTGTTTATAACTGGAACTTTACAAATATCTAGGGACTAACTAGGGCACAGAATACATAATACTAGGGTACACCTAAATGAAAAACGATATAATTAATGATATTAATATCATTGCATTCATTGCATCGCATGTGTTTCTTATCATTAATTTTACACAATATTCTCAATACTTATTGAAATAATAAATACGGTTTTATTAAATAGTTTAGATGTTTGTTTAGCCTGTTTTTTTATTTGATTTCTGGTTTCCCAGAAAACCCGCTTACTCAATATTATAAAAAACACCTAGGTAGGTATTCTATCTGTATGAAAAATTCTATAGCTTAACAGCTGTGTAATATATTCTATTCTACTTATAAGTAGATAAAAATTCTATAAGATTTCATTGAAGTCAAGAAGAGAGCTATTCTGATTTGAAATGAAATTGTGAATGCAACTCGTTCATTTTTGTGAGAGAATAAAAGATTTATAACAAAAATGGCTGCCATTGCTTCCCATAAATCAAACTGACTGCTCGAAGATAACTGTATAAAATTAAACTAAATTATGTCCGTGTTTGGTAAAATGTCAAAACATAATTTGTAGCTAAATAATGTGACAGTTAAACAGTTTACTTGAATTAAATTAATAATTTATTCTTCAAAATATTATTATTATTATTATCGAATGAGGAATAGTGGCCACCTCTGGTGTTAGAGTTCATCAAGCCGCCTGTAAGGTCTCTAACTTGGTATAACGACTGTTATCAGATGTCAACAGCCGGGACCGACGGTTTAACGTGCCCTCCGAAGAACGGAAGCGCTCAGTTGTAATGCCACTTAACGGTCACCCATCCGACACCTGGCCGGACTGAGCGTTGATCGAGTACGATCAGTCTGTCAAGTTCCGCCATGAGCGCTTCTTCAAAAGAAAATTATTTATATGTATAGGTAGGTTAGGTACCTCCTTATGTGAGAAAAATATTACTTTTGTAAAAAAGAATAAAACATAAGATTTCATATAAAGAAAGAAAAACACATTATTTGTGACATTCATGAGATTCATTTGAAGGTTGTTGTTTGAAATAACTTCAAAAATCTATCTATCCCAGTCTAAAAATTAATTCCGAAGCTACGGCAATTAAATGCTGAAATTAAAATACTATGCTTGAATAGGAAAACTTTCCTGCTTGTATGAATGAACTGAATTAAAAAAACATGTCTATGGTAAAATAGAAAATCCAAAATTTTCCATTTTACTTGACGGCAGGCAGCATTTTATTATTTAGTATGACGAAACATCGTCATACTAAATAATAAAATAGGTATTTATTACACAATACTAAAATATATAAGGTATTTATTATTAAAATCGGTGTAATTATATTTACGATACGATTCGTGTATAGTATTATTACTTAAACTAGTGCTGGTTTTCAATGTCATAACTATTCCGATACTGTGGATTATACTAAACAAAACAAAACACAAATAAAGTAAATAAAAAAATAAAAAAAAAAAATACTATACCAAAACATTTCCTAACGAGTGGGCAATTCATCAAGTATTTCCAGGGCGTATGAGGAGCAGGCTTTTTCTTCTTGCGCCCCCTATGAGAGTGGGGGTGAAGGCACCGCTCAGCGGCTTTGCCGTGCTTCGTGAACATTCCGAGAACACCCTGACACTTCCATAGACTGTCACATCACTGACACCACTTTCAACACTGGCTATCAAACACGCCAACTCACTGACACAATTCACAGAGACAGACCACTAAAAGAAAGTTACCCGTAGCCATCACCGTCCGAGACTACATGGGCCCGCGCAAACGTAACTGAAAAGAAAAAAAAAGAAAAATGTAGTTTTACTCCCGCCCCGCAAAAAAACAAATGAAAAAAGATATGTGCCACACACACGTCTATAGTAGGAAGCTTACATTACTATGCTTCATCTGTCACTCTTTGGTTAGATAAACAAACATTCAGCACGGAAAAAGTAGAAGGTTGCTTCTAAGTGGGTCGTTGAAATTATTCGATACTAACGCTCCGCAATCTACGCTTTGTATCAAGAGCGGCAAAAAGTAATGCGAGTACGAGTCACCGGTTTTTTATACCGTCCGAGAAAGTGGTACCATGCATTGTGAAGTAATTGACACTGCATCCATGGTTCAAAGTCTGAATTAAACCTGAGTGGCTAATGTAAACACAATGGCTATTGAAAGAATTTACATAACAGGTCACGACGGGTTTTGAATTTAATTGCCTGTGAAACAAGTAAATAAAATTTTAAACACTATTTATGAAAATCAAATGGCGTGTGTATTCTGTTTTGTATGACGTATTGCAAAATAATGGTGTTGATTTTCTGCCTTTTAATGGGGAATGTATGTTAAATAATGAGATGATTTGATATGGTAGTTGATAGGCTAGAAACAGGGGCACCAACATAGCCTCGTGACGCACGCGTAGCTCAGTCACCTTACCTTATGACGACGAAGGTGCGCTGGCGCACCAACAAAACACCGATTACCTACTATGGGTAATAAACCAAGAAGACATGCAAAGAAAATCTCATAAGTATTTATATTATTATTGGTATATTGTTGTTGAAAGTCTAAGTTCATTTTTTTTGTATATGCGATTGTCATTGTTGACCACCGCAATTTTACCTGCTTTTGCAGGCTCTACGGTGGTGGCAATGGATTTTGTATAAAATAGTTAGAAAAGGAATTTGAATCAACCATGGATTTAAGTAATTCATACATTATTTAGCAAAATTGTTAAAATAGTCTCTATGGACTATTCACTATGGTATACTTCGTTCACAAATTCCAAATTGTCCTGCGTCGGAAACTTCTGAAATTGCTCCCAGAGATCGTTACATTCTACCTCTATATAGGCAAAAATTTTAGTTGAAGTCAAAGTTGAAGTAAACTTCTTTGCATATATGTACGTCATCATAGTTTTGCATTTTCATAGCATAATATAGACTAACGTCACGATGTCATACACGTGATTCTGAGATTCTTATCACTAAAGCCTTGCTCGCTAGTATTTTAGTCGAATAGCGGGCCATGCTGGACTAGTATACTTGAGGGGTTTCAATATAATAATAATATATACTAAATAATATACTAGAAAAAATACGACTCGCACCAGATTAATACTCAGACGGGAATCGAACCCGCGACCTTTGGATATCCGGTCCAATGCTCTGACCGCTGAGCTACCGAGTCACTATATTATTTAGTATTGTATAAAAATAGCATTGTGAATGCAAAAATCTCAAAATTAAAAGGGTTTAAATATGTTAATTCCGATAAGAAAGAAGTTGCATTTTCTTTTAGGTACCTTATAGCTACATACTATAATTTTCGTACCGCGAAAGAAGGCTATTGTCACAAAACTGAAATACTTGACTAGTGCGAACAAGGCATAAGAATGGTTACTTAATTATGCGAAACAGTTTAGTTTAGTTTTCCGTCACGAACCGGTTTCAGCCTAGAAGGTCAAGATTCTTCACCTGTACATTCAAATTAAAGTCTGACGTTTATATCGATTCGCAATGAAATCTTTCGTAGGAGTAATCCACGTTATTCCCTAATAGAAGTGTAAATATTATGATTCTATAGCACTTGAATCACTTACTAAATATCTTGACATTAAAGAGGAAGAATGCGGAAATGCAGAAGTGCAGTGGTTTAGCGCCTGGCCCTGCGATTGCGAAGGTGAAGCAAATTTCGCAAGGGTTAGTCATTGGGGGTGACCAAAAATGTATTATCTCGAGTTCCTCCGTGCTTCGGAAGGCACGTTAAGCCGTTGGTCCCAACTGCAGTTGTTAACGCCCACCAATCCGCATTGTGCCTGTGTGGTGGGTTAACTTATGGCCCACATACTCTTAAGGAAGGCCTGTGCCCCAGCAGTGGGGACATTAAAATGTCTGATGTCGTAAAAGAGAAAGAAAGACAGAAGAGGAAAGTTTCAGGATTTTCACGTAACGTTTCATTAAAACCAAGGTAATGGTATTGAACTTATCTATAGTTCCAAAAACGTTTACATGAAATACCTAGTTCCAAAGACTTCATTATAAAATCTTAAATATTAAATCAAGGTCTCATGATATATTATTCTTTTGTAAAAAATTGATGTTACTGAATAAATTATTTTTATTTTTATTTTTGATTTTTTGATATTAATTTTATTGTGTTTAGCAGATGCATGAGATAAATTCATTACTGAAAAAAACACACAAATTTATGTTTAGTAGGTAATTAAATAATCAAATAACTTAATACGACACATCGACATTAATTAATATCAGCATAATTATAATAGATAGGTGTATTAACCGGTTTTAATACTAAATTAAGATAATATTCAATTAAAAAGTATAAATATAAGAAAGAAGTAAAGAATAAAATAATACATAATAATTACTTATAGTTTTTTTTGTATTTAATGGCATTTTGAATGTAAATCTCAAAATAATAAGAAGAAATGAATTTCAGGCAAATATTACAAATTCCTTTTATTTTAAAGATTTAACATATTTTTATTCTATTATCACAGAATATTATAATAATACTAATACTTAGTATTATTATAAGTATGTCTTATAATAATACTGTATTTTGAAATTGGTTTGCAACCAAACAAATTATATTGTTATCTTTGATTATCTTCCACAATAACAGGGAAAAACTGATAATATTTAAATGACTACATTTTTGCACCATACTTGGTCTTCATCAGATGCATTGCTACAAGTCTACAACACCAAAGCTAGCTCAAGCATTTGTGTTATTAGCAGAGCCAACGAATACAAACATGTTGTCGCCAATGTCGCTATTCTGAGGTCCCCTGGAACCGATTCAACCGATCCCCGGCTCGTTCAATTCAAAGACCGAACTTTTCTTTAAGTATTTTACTTCAATTTAGAAACCGAAATTTTCTTTCTAAATTGACCCAGCCGAGGATCGGTTGAATAGATTCCGTGGAACCTTCAGATAAAGAGACATAGGCGACACCATGAAAGTCGGTATACAAAGCCACTCGACCATGGAGGACGTCGTATTTATTATAGCGTAGTTTCTAACCATGGGAAGATACATCTGCAATATCCATTTTCTATTATAAACGAGAAGTCTTGAGGGCTGAGCGCCAATCAATCAAAGCTTGTTTCCACTTGTCTGCCACATCGATTGTTTCTGCTTTAAGTAACCCTATGTAGGAATTTAGTATAGATAGAGGATAGTTTTACGGACGAGATTCTCTGAGGGGTGAACTCAGCGTTCATCCCGTCTGATGGGCTAAAGACCGAAGTTGGAAGTGCAATTCACCCAGAATCCTCAACCACTGAGGAACTGGCTATTTTATCTCAACTGCCGACACACAGGGAATCTATTGTTGGGTTTAAACCAATATTTACCATATACCACCAAATAAACCGAATACCATTTTCTGAAGGTGATAATATCTTAGAAGTTTAAGCAAATGTTTTGGTAGGTAGACGAAACGGCAGGCTTACGCAACAGCACAATTTGACGACCGTCGTGATCGTGATCGTAAAACAGTGTAAGATATAGTCAGCGAGTCAAGCTTTCTATCGGCGTTTTTCGTTGCTCTATCTAGCAACTAAGATCTTATACCGCTAATTTTTATTTCACTATGAATAACTGACACCGCCCGTCAAATTGGTACGCAAAGGCACATTCGCAAAGTAAAGATAACGACGAACGACCACATAGACTTTTTGTCTTTGCATCGCAAAAGTGACAATTTGGTGTCAACCAGGTGCAAATGTCAGCTTCAAACAAGTTTTGAAAAATATTATTTTAGTAAGGTTTTAATTATATGTTTGTTGTTTCAGCTCGAAAATTTATGAGAATGATTTGTGATTAAAGCGCTTACAAATGCAGAGACAGGATAAAACAATTTATTAATAAAAAAAGTATCAATTAATATAGATACAAAAGATTTATGCTCCAAAGCGGCATACCTATGTATAATTTATCAATTAAATCGCGTAATCCTACGAAAAAGTGAGTTTAATAGCGCCGAAGAAGAAACTCTTGAAAAATGTATACCAAAAATCTTGTATAAGTACAATACAAGGTATTGAAGGGGTACATTGTGAATTTTTTTGAAAGAAAGTAGTTTATATCAATTAAATTTTGTATTACATGAATAAAACGTTTCATTACAAATCTATGTGGTATAATTTGCTGGGATAGTACTTAGGTATGTTATTTAGTATTGTATAAAAACATTGAGAATCCTAAAAGGTATGACAGCTCGGCTGCCCTAAACCAAATTATCTTAGATATTTGTATCTTATTCCAGACATATTTTACAGGAGAGCTTGAGATATTCTGAACACTAAAATATTAAAATAATTGATATCATTGGTAAAAGGGCGAACGGTGACAAAATATGCCTATTATTAGTATTATAATATTATATGTGCTATTATAGAGGTAATAAAGTTCTCTAGGTATCTATTATGTAGGTACCTATAATGTTGATATTCCTGTTTGTCAAAATTCAAAATTCCCTATTGTACAAAAACCCCCAAGTTATTAATGAATACCATAAATTAAGGTGGCACCCTGAGCGAAAGTGGCGCCGCCGTAATGAATATTATTTCATATTATAATTCTAATACACGATTTTAATAATGTTTTACGTGGAATTTTTAGGGCCCACAGTCTAGTAATTTTAGAGGGTATAATTAACTGCTTAAACTGCTAAAAGTGGCCGTTTTTTACATATCTGCTATCTACTTCTGCGAATGACTATGAGGGAATGTAGTGATGATGAATGATGAACCTTCTAAAAATACTAGAACATGGGCCCTAAAGCTTCCTCGTTAAACATTATTTAAATCTTTTTCTACTAATAACTTAATAAATAAAAACTTCTGAGGGCGCCATTTTCGGTGGGGTAGCCACCTTAAGGGAAAAGTACGAAATGAACTGCAAAATTCCCTAATTAATTAATGAAAACCCCCAAGTCATGAATGAATACCATACATTGAGGGAAAAATACGCAATAACGGTAACATTTTGACGATAACTACAAGGTTTTGGATAGTGGTATTTATTATCTGTGGAATTCGTGATCTTTTATGAAATCGTTGTCAAAATTGTGCATTTGCGTAAGCACTTGCGACTGACCACTCCCACATGTTGTCTATGACGGAGGAGGCCACGAAGATTTAAGTAGACATACACGCTACGACATTTTTCAGAATCTTATGAATGTCTCTATATTTAATGTAATATGGTTCCTTTGATTTAAAACAATATTTGCATTGTTTCGGCTTAAAGATTAAAGTTTACGACAATCCATTTGGTTGTAGCTCTTTATGTCGTTGCGTGAATGGTGTGTTTTGTCTTGGCTATGTCATTACCATAGAGTTAGAGTAATCTTGTAAGTCAAAAATATAGGGTGACTATGAATAATACGATACTTTAAATTTTAAGCGAGTAATATTTTTTATAAGAAGTATCGAATGGAAAGTTTTCCTACACATTTTAATTAAAATGTGTAAAACGACTTATATACCTATAACACTTATTTTTTCAGACTATATAGAGTATTTCGTAATTTGTTAGCTCAAAAACACTTTATAGGTATTGCGATATACTTAGTGAGAAATAAATATTTGAACGCAAAGAGGAGAGCATTTTTGATCTTTATAGAAATTATTCGAAAAGAAAAATAGCCGAGGACCTATTTTCAGACTAATAAATATAGGTCTGAGTGCCACTTACGTGGTTACCCTACATGAACCATAAACGAAACTATGATATTTTTGAGAACCACGCACACGGGCACTAGCATGTGAAATAACGATAGAAATAAAGAAATAACGACACTCATGTATTGTAAAGCCGTGGTCGTCGTTAACGTTGTAATTGCAAATTGACGATCACGAAACGATCGCGATGGTGCTGTTGCGTAAGCCTGCTGAAACCTGATATTTTGCGATCTAGTCGACTAAATCGTTTAAATACCGTTGCATTGATGAATATTATGCCGTTTAATTAGTAGCAATAGTCATTTTACATAGGTACTATACTAATACACAATACAAAGGTTTATGTGTAAGTACTCCTACCCACCGACATTAATAAATCAATCTTCATCTTTGACGAGATGCTAATTTAAAATCATATCAGACATGAGAACACGAGTTATTTCAGTACCAATAATATAAATATCGCACATTATTATTATTAGCATCAATCCATAAGGATTTGTTAACATAAGTATGTATAAGTTAAGGAGCACTGCTTCTGAAAGTCACGAACTAACTTACACTTACGTGCTAATGATGTTAAAAATTAAGTAACTGATACTTACATAAAAATATTTTTAGGTAAAGTGATCGTGATACGAGTAGGTAACTGTATGACAATTATATTTCCATTATAGGGTTCCATAACGCCTACCATACATTCGATTCTTTCAAAAGGTATATCAGTTGCTGTTTTATTTTCTAATTCGGTATGTAATTATTATTTTATTTATTTAGTGAAGAGATTTTATTTCATCTCAACCAAACCCACAGTACACATAGCATAATAAGTTTTCCGTATTACGTATTTTTACTTGTTGAATGCACTGTTGAAATATTTTAACGACGAAATATGAAAAAAGACTATAGTACATTACAAAACGGCTGTTTAGAGTACTTCACTTATTTCGTCAGAGTTTCTTAAGCCTGACCATAGAAGCGGAGCGAGCCAGCGGCGGAGCGGAGAAACGAGGAAAATATATTAACCAATAGGATTTCATAAAATCTCCGCTCCGCAATAAACGACGGGAAGACACGACAAACGTAGAAAGTAGCAAGATGAAACTCCTTGTTTAAGTGGTGTTTAGAGATAATTCTTTGGAAAACACTGCACTATGGGGTGTACGCCTACAAAGTTACGGCGCATGACTCACCAGGCAGGATTACCGAATAAGGCATCTGACCAAGACCTGAACCACTACTAGAAATGGAACCGGACTTTACTTAGCGTCATAATTAATTCTTATACTCGGTCCCGCATAATATGTAGCTAAGAGCCAAAGGGAAAATGTAGTACGCCAAAGAACAGAAATAGATTAGGAAATAATGGAAGCAATCCATATTGTCCATCAGAACCATTACCAATACAAATCATGCAAATCAGGGGTTTTCAAAGTGGGGGCGCAGGGACTTTCCAAGGCGGGAGCGGGTCACCTGCGTTGTTCATAATAATGTCATTTTTTGGGTCTTTTTTTCTAACCTGCTATTAACTTAATATCATCTAGGTAAAGGGGGCGCGTCCCATCCCATCCCATCCCATATAAGTTAGGGAACCTCTGATGAAAATAAAACATTTAGCAATTTTGGTGTTTATGTAAATGTATATTAAGGTGGTTCGCTGAGCTCAGTAGCGCCACCAATGGAAATTAATCATTTACGTTGTATCAAGGGTTTAGATTAAAAGTTTTGATGATTTTGCGCAAATAAAAGACTAAAATGCATTTTCTAAATATAGTTTCAAGAACTCAAACTTAAGCAATAAGTCGTGCATGTCACTAGTGCCAAAAGTGGCCACATTTAGCAATATCCACATTCATAACTTATTGTTTATATCCAAAACTTTTATTCTAAGCCGTTGATACAACGTAAATGATTTATTTCCATTGGTGGCGCTACTGAGCTCAACGAACCACCTTAAGAAAAAAAAAAGTTATTTAGTTATAAAGCAATTTTTCACCTGGTGGAAAGTGACAATGAGGAAAGAGATAGAGCATGCGCAGATTGCGAAGTCAGTAAATACCTGTTCTGCTTTTAAAGATATCCAAGTTTTCATGAGGAAAGGTAGACACGTGCAGGCTATTCCACATTTCTAGAAGCAAAACCTTTCGGGTGGGAGAATTATCAACAAGACGAGGATAAAAGGACGCCCTCCGTTTGGTAGTCTTTTAGAGAAACAGGGAAGAACGTATGAATGAGGTTGTGTTGCTCTTTAACGTTTAGAAGACTGACAAGCAAACCACAAATCTACGATTTAATTAGTTTATTTTTTAAATTGTCTTTCTTATTATGAGCTGTCAGTGGACGACTAAATTCTAGATTTTATATAGCGTTTTAGCGACCTATATAAAATCCAAAATCTAGACACAGGATTCATTATAAAAATACTTTCAAGACTAAGATATTACAATTATTTTCTAAATGTCTGGTATTTTTTTAACAATTGTCCACACCAGTCACCAGTGTGATGTTTGAATTTTGAAATAAACCTTTCGGCGCCAGGCGTCTACAGGTTCGATAGCAAGAACTATGAATTGCAAATCACGACAGATGTTAATTATTTACTTGCTGAAAATAGTTCGTTTCTTCAAAAAGAAAGAATCTTTTGTTGTTTCTAGCCCATTGTAACTTGAATAACTTTGTCAAATCACATCACAATTATACACATTTTGTCGCGGTAGGTACAGTCGCGAAGGGCGGCGCTCTAGTTCGCGCTAACGACGGCGACGACCGACGCGACGCGACGTAGTAAAATGCACGAGTACCTTAAGAAAATACCAAAATCACTATAGGTGTGCCTATAATATTTGAAGAGTTCCCTTAGTTTCTCCAAGATCCCATCATCAGATCGTGATCTTATGACAATGGGACTAATCTGTAACTATATGCTTTTTAACGAAAAAAGTTTTTTTAAAATTGGTTTATGATTGACAAAGTTATGAGGTAACAAACATAAAAAAAAACAAAAAAAAAACAGCCGAACTGAGAACCTCCTCCTTTTTTTGTAGTCGGTTAAAAACAGACAGGCGATGATAGGCGACCACAACAGAAAACCGTTCAAAGCATTTTGTTTGTAAAGTAGCAGATGCCAATCACCGCGACTGTACCATTTTTTTTTATACTTATATTACCTACCTCTATGATATTTATAAAGTAGTGTTAAAAATATGTTTTGACAAAGTCTGGTCAAGATGCGATGTGATCACATAATATGCAAATCTTAGATTGGTCACATGCAAAATTGCACATGACCAATGCAAGATTTGCATATTACTGTAATTTAGTGTCTGAGACACACAGTTTTATACAGAATTATTCAAATTCAACGCAACATTTTTATTTGGTTACTCTACGCAAGAGAAACAGAGTTTCCTTACTCTAAACCGAATATAAATGCTATATGAATGACTGACATGGTAATAATTTATGTGTGTTAAATACGTCTACATTATTGCCACGCTTAACTGGATATGCAGCTCACATTAATTCAAAAGCTAAGAATCTCGAAGTGATAAATAAACGTCTTTTATGAAACGCGATAGGTATCTTTAGTTTCTTCGCAATATTTGCGGGAAACATTCTGATTCACAGCGTTAAGAGAAGTTGATTCGACTACAACAGATGTTGTGGCCGTATATTGGAGCTCATCGGTCGTGTGAGACTGACCAAAGGGGGTAGGGTAGGGGGTCTAGGGTGGTTGTTCATTCATCCGAGGCGTGACGTCATGCACGAGGTCGTGACCTCGTCAGGGAATAACGATACACTGAACACCCTGTTTAATACTCCAACCTACTCAACTTTTGAGTCAATGACGTGAATTCTTATCGTATGCAGTGCAGATGAAATTGTCAGATAAGAGTTCCACTGATTTTATGAGGAAATCAGTGCAGTATGGTGAGCTCATTGATAATGCATTTTCGGAGGATCCTTATCTTTAGGTTTACATGGTAAAAACAATATTATGTACTGATCAAATTTGATACAGGTTCTGCGAATAAAAATATTCTGCACAGTCTTCATTAAAACTCATTACAATAAAGAGGTTCGATTTTTTTTCAATACTGTGATTGTTTCTTATCATCATTTTCTCTGAGAGGTAAATAGGTACTTAGATCCAATGCGGCTTGTTCGGTTGAACTGAGTTGAGTATCCTATTTTTAGTTGTGTTTATTCAAGATGGCATGGCATTTGATGGGATCATCGGGGTCGTCAAGTTCGTTTTTGGCCCTCAGAAGTTACTAGAACTTAAAAAATGACTACAGGGGTTATCTACTAGAAGTTTTGATGGTTTTCCAATCTTAATCTACAACAATCGAAGACGTCACTATTCTTCAACCGATGAAGTAGTTTTAGTCTCAGAATCAGAATATTTTAAGATTGGCATTTGATAGACTTTAATATCATCGGGGTCGTCGAATAAATTTTTTGGCCTGCAAAAACCTTTAAATAACTTAAATATGGCTCCAAGGTTTCTTAAAGTTTTGATGATTTCTTAACGTCTAAAACATCCCTTTCTCCAGCAGGATGTAATGATTTTCGTCTCCGTATAGAAACTGTCGTTGCCCAACTTACGCATTAGCATAAGAAACTCATACCACCGCACAAGTTTTGAAAGGTCTAAGGACATTTAACAGGGACGGAGAGCGTAGGCGTAAGTTGTTGGCATAGGTCATAAATCAAAATGGGCGGACACAACTTTGTTCGAAATTGACGCTTTGGCACATCTTGCAACCTACAATAGGAAAGGTGCCTTGTGTAGCATACCGAGAGCAATGGTAGAATAACACAACCACTTCCGAAAAAAGTTCAAATTCGCTCTCAATGAAGTAAGTAAATTGAATAGAATAGAATTGAATGAAATTACAAAGAATTCTATCAGCAGCCCAACACAAAGAGGACTGGTGCCAAATCATATTCATTTCGAATTATATATCAATTCACTTTCACCACGCATAACGTGATTTGGATCACCTGTCAAAATATGCATTGCATTATCGACTTATTTCTTAAAACTTAAGCTATAAAATCACTTGGACTTCAATAAGCATTGAGCAGAACGGGCTTGCATCTTGCTGAAATCGATTCCATTCTTTGTGGACTCAGTATGTGGAATGTGACCGCCGCGCCGGCTTATGTTTTCTGCTGCAATTTATTTACTTCAGTTTACCATTGAACTATCCATATTTGGAAATTTGGATTTGGTTTATTATAATCTAAGTTCTTTCTGTATAAATGTGGAAGTACTCCTTCTAGTATTGATATTGAACTTGAATTCAAACGTTATCAAAAGATAAAGATATAGGTAATCAAAGTCGTTGTTACAACATTTTATCCGGGGTGTTATCCAGTCATGATTGCAATCGAAATCGGATCACACTTGAACAAAAACATCGGCCCACCCGCCGTAAAATCGGTATCGTATAGCAATAAACGCTTAGTGAGCGTGTTACTTGAATTAATGAGATGTGGGACCACGTTCACGTGTGGCCATTCAAGTCGCAGATACGACTGCAAATCGGTCGGTTATCCGCTATGGAGGAATTATGGCCTCTTTTATGATTTAGGAACAATAGCTCGATCTTTCGCTAAGGTTTACGGTGTGATTTCGGGACGATTTGATTGCTCAGTAATTTCGTCAAAACCTTTATGGTGATCTAACTGTTGGCAGGCTATGTATGCTGATGCAGATGGGGGTACCTATGGGGGTATCTACTTCTTTTGAAGTTTATGTACCTGTTCAAGTTCTTGGCACTTTAAACTCGGACATAATATCAATTTTAGAACTCATTTTAGAATACTGAAATGACGTTTTATAACTATATTTCATAATTGTTATTTTTTAAATGTACAATATATTACAACAATATATTCCAGCAGCGTAGTTGACTGTAATTAAAAATTCCAGCTTTTTACAGTCGTGTTTAAAAGACGTCAACAACGTCGCACTCATTACATTTAGAATTTTAATGAGTTTTCTAGCGAGATTATTTAACACTCACAAGTACTAATAAAAGCAAATTAACTGAAACCGACACCGGAATGGAACAAAAGAATGAGCAAATCCCTTAATCCCCATGTCCGGCGAACTCACACGCTGGTCGCAATTTATCGACACAAAGACAACCTAAGCCAATCGAATTTAAGTTTATGGTGCATTTCAAACTGGGCAATAAATTGAGCCGCGCAAAAAACAAATTGGCCCGTCGTCGAACAGTGTCGGCTATTGGCCACGAATGTCGGATTTATCCTGACACAACGTTGATAGGGCCCATGTCCCTAGTAATCCGGTGAGAGATTTACTACCCCAGGTGAATAGCTTAAACCTAAAATATAAGGTTCGAGCATTTATACACATTCATACATATCGGGTTTCAATTGACCTTCCCTTAAAAAGGCGGAGAGGAGATATTGTCGATATCGATAAAATAAAGCTCTAAGTTCTCGATATTATCATCTATAACACCTATAATACGCTTAAAGTAAAAACAGTCTTTCGCGTTGGAAAATTTTAATGTCAAGTTTTCTTTTTCATTCGCTAAGGAGTAAGGATAATGGAATCAAGCTATAGTATAGTGGTTATTTTTCATCATGTTATGTTTGGTGTTTATGATCAGCAAAATAAGAGCCGCATTCAAAGTTGGCTTAAGATAATGAAGCTTATTAACGTCTTGAAGTTAAAGTAGGTAAATCATAAGTGTGTACAGTGGCATTATTGTATTCGGTACGGTTTCATTGGCCGTTTGACCTCGAGTTATCGTGACAAGCCCCTGCCGTCATATGAACTAACAAGTCTCCGTTATCGCCGCACAATGACGTGTTTGATTGCCGTTTCAATTCCAACCGAACGCTTTATTTCATATATTAGTGTATGAAAGGTTTCTGTATTAATTTAATTAATCCATAATTTAAGAACAAACTAAGCTACATTGTCGCGGCTATGAAATGAGACGATATGAACCCAAAAACACATTACTTTTTTTTGACATTTTAAAAATAAGAGGCGTGCGACGCATCAACAGAGTTTTATTGATAAAACTAAATGATGTGATATTTATGTCCGTACCTATCGTTTCTCTTTTTACATTAATCTTTCTTTCTTGAATCAATTCCTCTTATTCAGTAAAAGAAAATAATGTAGTACGATAGTACATTGAATGGGTATCTTTCCTAACCCTGATGCAGATATTAACTGCTCTAGAAAATTCATAGAAATACTATTCTGACAGGAAATTTGCTATTTTTTCGATATAAAAGATTCCCTTCCCTCGATGTTCCTATATAAAAGGTTTCGCCATTAATACTATGACAATGACCAAGCAAAGACCTTTAGGTAGCTTATTTCTTAAGAGCAAGAAAGGTAGCTAGCATAATTAAGCATTTTAGCATAAGTTCATTTAAATTATTATTATAACGAATTTTAAGTAGCGATAACTACCTAACCTTGGAAATTATCATTTGGTTTTTTCCATAAAATATCAACATAATCAAGAGGAGGGTAGGCTCATGAGCTGGCTTGGCAGCTGCAAAGGTGCCAAAACGGCGGGAAAATAAAATCTAACGAAATACCAACTGTTACCAAAAAACTTTAAATAAAACCGCGATAGTATCCGATAAAGCGTTTTATTTTAAAAGTCAAGTGTGCGCGTAAACCTTAGAAGTGAATAAAGTCTAAGACACTGACGAGAAACTAGCTCTACGCTTTTTACAAGAATTGTTATTCTAAACGAGTCTTAAAAGAAGGTTGTTCACCCAGACAATTAATGGCACCGACGTTTTCCACTTAATCGAGATTTCCTGAAGACTGTTAAAAACATCAACTGATATAAAAGACACCAAAAATAATAAATACTTGCTCTTGGGTCATCTGTAATTGTTCTTATATCAGATATATTACGTCAGTGTAGAAGAAATTAATTTTATCCGCAACATGGAGAGGGTTTTATTTTATTGGTCGGCATTTAAATAAAATGTTGGCACAGCACATATAAGTATTGGTCAAATAAACAGGAACATGGTGTAAATCCTGACATAGTTTATTCTAATAACGTCAATACCATGAAAATTTAAAACAATATAATGATTCTTAAAGCAAGACAAATTAATTTTATATTAAGTAGCTTCATAATTTCGGATAATTGAAAAAGTAATAGTTTTGAATCAACATTGATGGCAAGCAGAAAACAAATATGATTGGATCTTTACATAATAAATAGTTTGACTAAGTAAGTCTAAGTACCTACTATTCAAAGTAATGAAGCTGATATTCTTGTTTTGAATATCATCATACAACATACAACAAATACTTTTGAATATTTGTAGAGCTCATCAGGAATCGATTGTTACCTTCCCGTGATCGAACCGCTTCCAATCGTTAAGTTTTCCCACAAACAACAAAAACGACAATGAAACAAAGCACACAATGAGCTCAAATGAAAATTTCGTAACCCAATGTATTGTCGAGGTGTATGTAAGTGTTGTAACAGAAGCGTTATCTTATCAAACGTTTTAGTTTGTAAACTTTCCCGTGTTTACATGTGAGCGGGCTTGGTTTTCTATTTAATAACATAGAAAAACGTTGATGACATAGCTGCGCAGCGTAGTGAATGCAAAGTTAGGCACGCGATCAGAAGCCTTACCACGAGCACTTTATTCTTATCTCAATACTAAAACGTTTGAGCGAGTGAGACGGTGCTATGCGGTGCGTATAGCGCCATCGCCATCTGAGTTAGTTTAACCCTCTGAGATCTCGTGGTAAGCGTCACGGTTTCACAGACGAAACAATACTGATAAATTTTCCACAACTGGAAAATTGCTTGCTTGCTCGTGAAACAGTAGTTACTAAAGCACTTAGACTAATGAATCTACGAGAACTGGCATTTTTGATGTCTGTTTTAATATTTAAGCAGCCTCCTTTGAATGATTAGAACTGTGCTCTACTTCTAAGAATAAAGCATTTAACTGCTGTCAACAAAGCAATAAACCGATATTTCTTGGAGCATTTTCTTTTAGAAATAAAATAAAAATGTAAGTCGCGCTTTATTATTGGCTTTATATTTGTTTTATGATATTCATCGGCCGTCGATGTAGGCTTTCTGCAGTCTATTTACGCAAACGCCCTAAGTGCCCTCTATTTCTTCTTTGCTCTACCGCTATCTCATCCATGGCGTATATCTGGCGCCTCTTAATTGCTCCAGACTAATAATTATTATCAGTTCGCGTGTCGCCCCGCCCCCTCCTCTGATAGGCAGCACAACACAGTAGAGCGAGACCGGTGGGTTATCTGTTCAACTTTTCTACGTTATTTGTCAGCTGTTTGAAATTCAAAATTAAAGTACAACTTATCAGGGCAATGTAACTTGGCCGAAACGTCGATACCTTATGCTCATTACTATGCATTATTATGCCGCTACCAGGATTCGAAACTGGACTTTTGGCTAAAGAGACAGGATCACAGCTACTGCGCCAAGCGGTCAAATTGTCTGTAACTCCTGTTCTGTAAGGTGTGCTGACGTAAGGCTGATGTGCAGAGGTCTGTCGAAGGAATTCCACTTGCGTTCATTTGTTTCTATCCTTTTGTTTAGATAAAGAAAAGAACTATAACAATAACAAAGTACCTAGTGTAGTGAGTAATACAACAAGTTCAATTTTACTAAGTATGGGTCGTAACTTCGTAAGGAAAATTTCCGGTTACCTCTTGTATCAAATACTTATCAATAAATATTTTAAATGATCTCCGAGGAATTTTACCTACCGATAAGAGGATAAAAGTTAGGACTACAATGAAAGAACGTGCGTATATGCACTTTAAAGACAAGGTCAGCCTTTGCATGGCTGCAAGCTGCAGAGAACCGGTCTCTTTGATGGTTCAGAGGAGTTGTCTATAGTATTAACTCGTTTGGGAAGGAAAAGTTATTAGGGGTCTTAGTTTTTGTCTCTTAACACTACTAAATAATCGGTGCTTTATGTAGAGGGGGCAATAAATAAATACTCTCCGATGTGAATCTATGCAATATTAAGTGCACATTATAATAGTGATGACGAAGCTCAGCGAAAAAAACTATACCAGCAGCAGAGTTAAAATTTAAAACCAACACCTTGTCTCTACTATCTCCACTAGCATCCGACACCGTTATCTATACTGTGTCAACAATTACAGCTCACGCACACACAGAAGGCACGTGCTATAAGCCCCTGGGCTCCGGTCACGCAGGAAATATTACCAAGCTGTCCGGATTAAGGATCGGGCTGATATTTTCCCCTTGTCGGTATAGTAACTTGATTGACATACCCATTGTGCGGCTATAATTGATGAATCGCAGAGGAATCCAAGGATACAACGGCAATTTGAAATTGTTCAATGTTACGAGACGGGTAGACAGTAAATAGATATAAAAAGAAACTTCGATGCTGAATTGAAATTGTTGTTCCACAAACAAAGTTTATCGAAAGAACGAATGAAACACATTTGTAATTCGGCATACCTTTGGGACGGGTGCGGTTTCACTCGCATAAAATTTTTAGTCCATAGTATGGTTTGGCATAACCGGAACGGCATAAAGTTTTTTCGTATAATGGCATATTCGCATAATATTATACATATTCGCATTCGCAGAATGATTTCATTGGCATAACGATAGTTGCACTTTTAATTTTATTTTCCAGAGTGTATTAATGTTATGCGAATTGATCATTCTAACAAAAAACCTTATGCAATAGTACGACTGTACGGCTTAAAATTTTATGCATTCACATAATATTTGGGACATACATTGATTTTGTCATCAAGAGATAGGGTTTGAAAGTCTCACCACTCCGGGGGTACAGGATGAAACTCGTGTTATTTAAATTATCTCTCTACCAGAGATCACTAAATATTTAAAAAGTACAAAGTCTCTTTTAATTTGATCTTTGCTTCTTTTTGCAAGTCGGTTGTGGGCTGTTGGCTGTTGCCTATCAGCAAATTCGTAATTATTTTAAATATTTATCGGACTACATTAAAATTACCAAATTATCTACATCAAAGTAAATCTCGATTGTTCTTTTAGCTTATCAAGAATTCAAAACTAAATATTATTTTCGCAAATATGAATTTGAATGAGGTGGCATTTAAGTATGTTGTTGTATAGTTGTTGTTTGTGACACAACCGGTATTACCAAGGACTAAACCCAACTAGAAACTTAGATGTTTAAATTTACATTAACGTGAGAGTCATCTAAAAACGCTTAGAGAAAAGCTTATGGAAAGATCATCAATATTGGTAACGTTTATGGAGCTTCAATAACTGTACCATATTTACATTAGAAATTGGAGTAATGAAACGTAATCGTTCCTTCAATTAAAGCAGGCCCAGACCTTATTGTCAATTATCATTACATTGCCTTGAACATTGCGATGGCGATTTACTTTAGGATCTATTCAGGCCATTCAGTTCTAATTAATTCGAACCCAAATTGGTTGCTGACTAAAATCCATAATAGCTTTTGTGAATACTCATATTACTCATACATGGACAAAGGCTGCTGCTGTGATGTGTCGAATTTTAGTTATAGATAATTTTATTGTTGCGTCCATGGCTGAGGTGGTTACCAATAATGACTGTCTTTATGGAAATTTGAAGATTTAAAATAAAACAAAGGGCACAGTAAACAAATCTCCAGAATCATCAATCAGTGTTGGATTTGCCCCGCTGCTCAAAATCAGATTACCTAAGCCGGGGCCGTAGTCATAAGACCCAAAGACGGACAACGAACCAAGATAAAGGCGAAATGAACAATATGATACTAACAGTGGCATTACGAGGACATGTGATGCATACATTTGAAATGGTATCATAGACGTACCTAATCGTACTGAAAAACGAGGATCATTCAAAGAAGCTCTTACATAATGACATACTTAGTATAACACCTTCTTATAATATAAAGCATCGTTGTTTCCTCGCTATTTTCTATAAGAAATCCCACGCGGCTACCGGTAGCCGGACAATAATGAAATGTCTATCGTATCTCATTTTCCTGGAGTTAGGGTTAAGAGACGCTTTTCTACAGGAAATTTTCCAAAGACAGTAAGCGCGAAAACCACATTGCCAAAATGTACCAAAAGAACTTTCATACTTTTCTCATAATCATGATTAAAACTTCTATTTTGTGTTCTTTATTATTAACAGCTACAAAATACTTTGTAGTACTAAAATATTCAATTTTCAGTAAACCCCTTTACTTTGGTTATCACTCTATTCCTTTGTCAACCTGTAATAAAATACCTATTGTTACACAAAGTGCGGAAAGTTAGCATCAATTTCTAAGGCTATTAAAACTTGCGAGGTCACGAGCGATTTCAGCGAGAGACAGCCATCAAATAGTGAGTAAAGCGAGCATTATATATTTTTAAGCTTTACGTAGGTTTTGCTCTTCAACTAACTAAAGTTTTTCTAAATAAATAGTACTTAGGTACGTTGTTTTTGTCAAAACTGAAAGAAATTACCGGCAGTCCTGAAATTTTTAATGGTCATATCTGCGGATAGCACCAGTGAGATTTTGAAAATGATAATGTCTACAAAATGCTACAATGTAAACAATATTCTTTTCACTAGGTAATTTGTTGTCATCAATTATTATTTAAGAAACTATTTTTTTTATTTTATTTCATGTTTTTGTTAAAATCAGATTTCAAGTAGGTACCTATCCAAAACATGGAGATTTCTCTCTTATACTAAGTAGGTATACTTATTTATAGGATATTATAAGTATATATAGCACTTATTTATATGAAAAGCCTTCACACGACGAAACTATTTGCTGCATTGCATGCCGGATAGTTAATATTGTAAATCTATGAATTATTCAAGATGATCGGTAATTTGTCTTCATTGAGCATGATGTCTGGAAGTAATGACCTGACAACAATGTTGATTACAACGCCAAGTTAACTCGACGATGTTGTAGCTTTATACCTAAGTGTTTGTAAAGAAGAGTATGCCGTATGAGTATTTTTTTCAATAGTAGTTTTAAGCATAATTAAAGTAAGAATTGAAGATTATTGGCCTCAAATGACAACTCTTCTTTTTCTTTCGGGATTAATATAGCGATTACAGGGGATCGTTTACCCGCTGTCGAATAAACGAAAGAGAAAATCGGTTAAATTAATGACTTAGTAATTGCATCATTCATTGGTAGTGATTCGACTAGCTAAACACAATATCTGTAACTACATATATATCGAAATAGAATTAGTGATTTAATTGATTAATTTATTGCTGAAATATTTGAAATTGGTTTAAAAAAGGGGAAAGAATTGGGAAAGGGTTGCTCAGGAAATTTGATAATATAATGTAGAAATGATAAAGAAAAACAGATTGTCAAAAAAATCTAAAGTGAGTAGAGAATTTGGAGATGCGGGACGAAGATATAGGCAAACTTTGGTCTACCAGCTCGAAAACATTTAAAAAGGGGCTATGGCAACAGAAGATACCAAAAACTATACGTGTGAGGACTGTGATGAGACTGATGATAGTATATATGAAGCGAACAAAATGAAAGGAGAGTAAGTTGATAAAAGTGATCCTCTGCTTTTCCCTACAGGAGAAAGGAAGGCGTAACTATTAGTGCATGTATGGATCTACGAGTAGGTATGACGTTATGTATTTTGTGGTATGAGTTCCATTGCAAGATTTTAATCACAGCATGTGTGGTTGGTTCCTATTTCCTGCTCTTCAACTCAACTTTTTGTCTACTTACTAATAAATTGTTTCGTCCTAACACAGAATAAATAATGGCCAGCATAAATAGTTTCAATCAGACTTAATCAAATTGACCGGTAGTACAATAACGAAACTGTTTGTTTAGACAAAACTCTGTTATTGTTTTGAGTTTGACAAAATTATGGCCGATTAAGAAGATGCGTAGAACTCGACAGGTGGTGCTAATAATTTGCATCTTTAGCACCTCATGTGGTCGTCTTTCATTACTATTGACACACTAAGACAGATTTGTTTTACCATTTGTGTTGTCATAAATAGTAATAACCTGAAGTGTGAATAGTGTGATCAATATTCGTTGAGAATTTGAGATAAAAGAACGGAAAATATTGGAATTTTATTATGAGAAAGGGATTCTTATGATTTCCAGAATAGTCGCAGATATTTTGCTTTACTAGGTAAGTACCTAATAAGTACCTATATATTTGTCAACTCAGCCTTATGTTGCGGTGTTTTGTTTGTAATCTAACTAATATGTATTATAATTATCATTATAAATCAACACAACAATCTTATTCAAACATTCATAAATCATAATCATATCATAAGATTTTCTATCACAAAACAAACCAAAGCTTGTAACGTAACAAAATACAGTATTGCATATGTTTATTTAGCTACCTACCTTTACTTTTTTCATTGGTCAGAAGGAAACAAAACAACAATTAAAATTACTTCTTTCTATGCATAACATGTTCAATGCAACTTATCTTTATCTAATCAATCACTTATTCAACAAAGTGCTTTACAGAACTTATAAACAAATCTAGGAAACACAATATACCAAGTCATACATATGCTTTAGAATAACAATAACTATGGGGTGAACGTTTTACAAGTTTTACAAGACATAAACACTGTGTCAACCTAGGTAGGAGCTCTACTAGTCTACTACGGAGAAGAGCACAATGACAATAGGCATAAAGGTCCGCGTTATAAATGTTTGAATATGTATGTACACAGCGGAATACAGATCATCTGTAGTTATGTACATATGTACAGTGTACACGCTACATAACACCGCACACGCAAACGCAATCACCAACACAAACGCAAGAACTCCACGTCAAAGTTTGTTTGTATTTTTACAGTAACAAGTCCCACGAAAACAAACGTGTAGGCCCGTGCGTACTGGACAATCAACAGGCTGATATAACTTGATATCTAAGAAATTCATTATACTACACGCGAGAGCAAAACGGATAAATGGACAGCGAGTATCGTAAATCAACGGGGTCATACTTACAGATAACGTTTCTCGGATTGAACGGTCGATGTTAACTGCACAAAATATTATCCGTCAACAAAAACACAAGAGACGTGATGCAGGCGTGCATACACGAGGCCGTTAACCCGACTCGGCGGACTGCGTTTCGAAAACTTCTCGGTGAGGCGTTTAGAGAATATTCAAAAATAGACCGCACGAGTGGTATAAAATGCGCGACAGTTCACGTACGGCCACCAGCAAGGCGCACTTTACGGATCTGCTGGAAACGTGAAGCGACAGTGACGCGAAACAATCGAATCTGCCCGAAATTGCTTTGAAAAGTTTCCAGTGCACAAAGTTGTGATCGCGAGTCTGGGCCAAATGCGGTAGGAACACGACAGCCTCGCGGCGTTCGGAACACGACTGGCGGGCGCCGCCGGCCGCTCTCCGTCCGCCGCGCCTCGACTCGATGACAGGAACACCCACACATACACCCAAACAGACACACACCCGCACTCTGCGACACACGCACACGCACCACACACATGCAATTCCAAACTGATAAACAGTATAAAAACACAACAATCCGACTGCACGTGCACACATCGTTTTCCTGTTGCATTGCATGAGATACAACAGGAACTTTTGATTACGGAAACTGCGTCTTGCTTGCGTTGCGCTGCTTGCGCCTCCTTACGATCCAAAACGAGTTGACACACACTAAAGGAATGTAAATCGTGCAAGCGGTTGCAAATTGCCTTTAATCTCGCTGGAGATCCCTCAAGACGTGGCTACTCAACCTTTCGCAAAGAATATGTCGATTTTAAATTCGTAGTCGCAGCTGTATCAAGCACTGCCACGAACAGATCAGTAGCAATGTGAGTTAAAATGCACGCAAACGCACTCACTCTGTGTCAGTGTGGAATATAACAGAACCAATGACACGGGACTCAATTATTTTATCAACAGCAGACGCGATAGGAGACGGACACAACAAGTAATGAATGAACTTTTAGAATATATTAAACAAAACAACATCTCACCCGTATAAGGCAACATCTGCTCATTGTTCGATAACAATAATAGTAATTTCCATGATGATGTGAGTGTCGCGTACGTAACTAACGTAATCACAATTGCTGTTGCGCAACAATTACCTATATATTATCAATCGCTATCCATCAATCAGATAATTGAGTATCATCAGCTGATTGTCTTATCGTTCGTTCATAAAATACTGTGACAAGTATTTCGTAATCGTAATAAAGACTAAAAGAGAGACAGCAGTAAGTACGTATAAGTCTATTCTCCCATACTCACATTAAAGTGTTCAAATATTTTTCGACTTCAACTGAATCTACCTGCAAATAACAAGAAACAATATTAAGAGTTTGTTTAAAACAATTGCTATTTTATTTATCCAGTTGGCGGCAAAAGTAAAAACTTACTGACCTGGCTGTTTACGACGCTTGATGTGTATTTGACGTCAATTGATCCCTGACGAGGCACATGCTCGTCTCCAGTATTCGTAAAACTTTCCACAAGCTTTCTAATAAAACAAAGTGTCATCCCCTAGGGGTTGACGACTTCTGCGAAACGCGAAAATTTGTCATTTAAGTATAGTATTTCTCACTGTGACAAATAAAAGCCACACATCACGTTTCTGCTTACATTCTATTTGGAATTGTTGCTGCATAAGTACCTATTATTTTTGTTTTTTTTTGTTTCCAAGCTTGTAAAATTAAATTATTTATTTCTCACGATTTGCAAAAGAAACTACATGATAACAAATTACTCAAATCAGTTAATAAAAAGAGATTTTTATCATTTCCATAGTTCTTTCAGAGTTAAATTCTTAAGCATATGAACAAGTAAACGACACATAAAAAATAATTTATCAAGAAAAAAACAGCGTATTATTGTAGAAACAGGTGAAACATTAAAATGTAGGTAATGAAAATATCGAATCGCATTTGTATGTACGTAACTTATTGTGAAATACTCATAATGGTTCTGTAATGTAATCCATAAATTTTATTATCACATTTGATATTACTAAACTTTCTGTAATTTTCAAATATTTTTGTCAATAGTCATATTGCAACATTATCATAATATGGGGATAGTCAATAAAGGAAGTTTAAAGAAAGCTGCTGTATTTTTAGGGTCAACAAAATTAACCACAACGTGCTACAGAAACTACTATTTTAACGTTATACTAAAAACATGCTGAAGCTAGCAAGCTTCCGTCCGCGACTTCATCCGTTCTATGTTTCTATGTTTTCATAATCAGCCGAGGTGGGTCCCCCCTACCAAGCGCGCTGCCTCGCGACGAGTAAGGCTGCGCTGCAATCAAACGATAACACACGACCCGACCTCAACCCGAACTCAACTCAAACTCACATCAACCGCACGCATCCCACATTGAAATACATCGCTTACAATTTTGAGTCTTATGACACATTAATAAGCTCCTGTGTAATGTTTAGTACTATTATATATTCTGTGGTAATGTTCTGGTGAGTTTGAGGTGAGTTCGGGTTGAGTTTAAGTTGAGTGCGGGTTGTGTTCGGGTTGAGTTTGAGTTGAGTTCGGGTTGAGCGCGGGGCGTGTGCAGTTGCATCGACAAAATATAACGGAGCTTATCAATGTGTCATAAAACTCAAAATTGTAAGCGCTGTATTTCAAGGAGTTGGGCTCCGGTTGAGTTGAGATCGAGTTGAGTTTGAGTTGAGTTCGGGTTGAGGTTGGGTCGTGCGTTATCGTCTGAACGCAGCCTTAGGTTACGTTTGCCGCGTGCAACGGGCCTCGCACGAGGCTGCTCGCTTGGTGAGGTTTTGGGATCCCCACCAAGGTTCCCTAATGATTTTCTCGAACGTCTACTCGGACGAAGTCGCGGGCGGAAGCCAGTTTATAATATTTAGAATTGGGCCTGCTTCTGTTTCTGTCCCGACCCCGTCATCCCAGTCGTCTCCATCCCCGTTCCCGTCCACCCCATCCCATTTTAGAAGTAGGTACCTACTTCTACAAAGTGTGAAGTCGAAATGTCAATGTTATATTATTTATTTTTACATACGAACTCCGATTTCAACCCTTGGGTTGAATCATGTCCAGTCCACCGTGTTTATACCATCTGACAGGGATTTGACGCATTTGACAGGCAACTACATCAACCCCATCACCAATTCGAGTAGATTATAGAATCAGTTTACGATTTATAATACATATTTTACGCTAAGATACACAATAGACGTGTAAAATTTCAACCAAAGTGATGGCGTTGTAGCTTATGTTAAATCTGACTTAAACTACTCGGTTGAAGAACCGAATATACAGATGGCTTCTTGTCTATTAATCAAGTTGTCAAATAGCACGGCTGTACTCGGCATCTACCGTTCACCTTCTAATGACTCGATTGACACCTTCTTACACTCTTTGTGCAATATTTTAACAACTTTATCATCGTTTAATAATATCATAATTATAGGTGATATAAATATTAATACCCCTTCAACTGGAGACACTCGTGCCGCCGAATACCTTAACACTCTAGCTTTTCATGGATTTTTACCCAGCCATACTCTCCCAACTCGTGGTCCAAACTGTTTAGACCACGCTTTTTTAAAAACCAGCGTATCTTCAACTACCCTTGTAATAGACTCCACTATAACAGATCATTCCGCCGTGTTGTTATGTCTAAACAATAATCAAATACGTATTCCCTGTGAAACCACTGTACGCAAAATTGACTTTAATGGTTTGGATCACTCGATCAATAATATGGATCTTTCTATTATTTACCAGACAGATGACCCAAATCGAGCTACGGACCTTTTAATTGACACCTTAAACACAGCTTTAAAAGAAAACACCTTTGTTAAAAGGCTTCAACGTAAAAAGCGCATCCTCAAACCCTGGATCACTCCAGGAGTGTTGCGTTGTATTCGGAACAGGGATGCCATGCATCGCAAATTAAAAAAAAAACCAGATAACACTATTTTAAAGCTCACTTACACTAGGTATCGAAACTTTTGCACAAAACTTCTAAAAAAACTCAAAAGACAGTTTGACAGGAATGAGCTTCTTAAAGCAGGTACTAATCTAAAAATGTTGTGGAACTCTATCAAGCGAATAACTCAATTGTCACAGTCAAAACAACCTTCAACCCACCTACTACAGTCGTGTGTCACTCCAGTTGCCTCTGTCAATCGTACAAATTCTTACTTTGCAACGATAGGAGAAGAATTAGCCAATAAAATCCCTATGCTCCAAAACCAGCAGATTCCATTCCACAGCCCATCATGCTCACAATCGTTTGTCCTTCTTGACACTGACCATGACGAAGTCTTCACCACTATTCTGTCATTAAAAACTAACAGCGCTGTTGGCTGGGACAATATTTCCTCCGCTATTCTCAAGCGATATGCTGCCATCCTTACTAAACCATTAACTCATATATTCAACAATTGCTTTCGCTTGGGAATCTTTCCCGATGCATTTAAAAAAGCCAACATCCATCCCATCTACAAGAGTGGGGATAAGACTTTGCCAGGTAACTATAGGCCTATAGCCGTCCTTACGTCGCTTTCTAAAGTTCTTGAACGCATCATCAATAAACGACTTATTGACTTCCTAGAAACCAACAACCTTATTTCACCGAACCAATTTGGTTTCAGACGCAATATCTCAACATCCGATGCCGTTCTTGAACTTATAAGTAATATTGTTACCGCTCTTAACAATCGCAAAAAGGTAGTTTCCATCTTTTTAGACCTTCAGAAGGCTTTTGATACCGTTCCCATCCCCACTCTCCTAAACAAGTTAGAAAGACTTGGCGTCCGAGGTGTACAACACAACCTATTCAGCAGCTATCTCCTGGAACGGTATCAAAGAGTGAAAATCAACGATACCTACAGTGACTACCTCCCCGTATCCTATGGCATTCCGCAGGGGAGCATCTTAGGGCCTACCCTCTTCCTCGTCAAGGTGATCCCTAACGGCAAGGTGATCTCTTTTGCGGATGATACAGTGCTTACATTTACAGCAAACAACTGGTCCGATGCCATGTCCTCCGCCCAAAACGGTTTCAATGCTGTCAACTCACTGTTAGCATCGAATACGCTCACCCTTAATGCTTCGAAAACCAATTTTGTGACATTTTCTATTCGAGATGACTCCCAACCTACGCCCTCACCAACCCTTATAGCCCATACCTGTCTTACCCCGAACCTCAATAATTGTTCTTGTCCCCCAATTGCGTCTGTTCCCTTCATAAAATACCTCGGAATCATTGTTGACCGGAATCTCAACTTCAAACTGCACATTGAAGCCCTTACATCTCGGGTCAGGAAGTTAATATATATATTTAGAAGGCTTCGCTATGTTGCTTCCAGTGCTATTATTAGGACCACTTACTTCGCCTTATGCCAGACCATTGCCACATACTGCATCACTGCATGGGGTGGCTCTGCAAAAACTAACCTATTGCAGTTGGAAAGGGCGCAAAGAGCGGTCCTAAAAGTAAGTACATTTCGTCCCTTCACTTTCCCCACTAAGGAACTTTACTTACAATGTAAAGTCCTATCTATACGCCAACTATTTATAATGCATAGTCTTCTATACATGCATGCCCGAACTCCCTTTATACACTCCGATAAGAGAAGAAAACACGAAGTTTGTCTTACTCCTATAACCAACTTCACATTTACAAAAAGATTTTTAATTTTTCTCGGACCATACTTATATAATAAGATTAATAAACTCATTTCCCACCACCAACTACCATCAACACAATGTAAAAAAAACTATCTTTGACTGGCTCCTTGGTCAAACGTACGACGAGTCGGAAAGTTTGTTGGCAGTGATATCCTAAGTACAAGGGGTACGATATTCTCATAATTGTTCACGCGCAAACTCGTACATACACACACTCACACCGCTCACACTCACACACACACATACACACACAAACACACCTCCACACAAACACAACTCTCACACAACTCAACACAAACACAAAAAATTTAAGTGCATTCTTCATATGTAATAATGTAATATTTCATTGGTTTTTATTTTACTTTATGTTACGTTAAAAGTATGATAAAATAAATTGTAATAGTTATCCTATAAACTAGCCACTATGATATTATTTTAAGGTTCAATATGGGCTAGGGGCTGAATCCCTAATTACAGGTTATTCCATAACCTAGTAGGGTCAGCTAAGACTTTATTATAATATTTCCTGTTGCCTTAAAATCAGTAATTGTAACTTGCTTAATATAGCTATAGCTATTTCTATTGTGATTATTGATGTAATTTAATTGGCATGAATAAAAAGCTTTTATTATTATTATTATTAAAATACTTGAGGCGCAAAGAAATTCACAAGCCTCCACATTTATTATTTGTATGAAAGTTAAAATAGCCGACAGACTGGGTCATTTCTTCAGAGAAGTATTTTAGATGTTCAAAAGCATCTTCTATTGATCCCAGATCAAATTAGATCACCTGAAAAGAATCGCCATCTAAAGATCTTTTTAAGACATTTTCGCTTAAGATGTCGCAGGCAGCAAATCAATTTAAGCAAAATCTATTTGTGTTTCATTCAATACACGTTCGGGTGAAAATGGTGTTGAAAATTGATTTCTCCAACATTCGAATTCGTCAACGCGATCTGTAATTCATAGTACAATTGACTATTGAGTAACTTTTGCGTCCCGGAAAGTTGAAGAGAGTTTGCAAAACATTTTTTAATTTTTGAAATCCTTAGATTTCAATATTCTAGACTAGAACTTTAAAAATTATTCGATCATAAACAATTTTTCGAATAACTTCATCCACAATTTTCATAGATTCTTGATTGATGTCAAAAACAAAAACTCATTACAATGCAGTCAGCTGCATCATAATAGTAGTTTTCTCAAACATGCTTGGAAATTCGAACATTATTTTGACAACCTTCTTCGGGCTAAATCGGAGTTTCCGGACAGACCTAAACCGCGCCGGCAATTTTTGTATGAGAATCCATTACTAACGTGTAACAATGGATTTTCATAGAAACATTGCCTGCGTCTGACCGTAAATGTTAGTATTGAAACTCATTATACACGTGTAATTCAGAAATGGAACCAAATTTTCAATGAAACACGACAGCCAATGAGGTCTGTGATCATCATCAATATTTAAAATTAGAACTGGCTTTGCAAATGGAAAGTTCCGAATCACGGTAACAGTGTCATGAGCGCACTAACGCCCGCCTATTCATTTGTATTCCTGGTTACAAAACTTAAGTGTAACATACGATTCGGACAGGTGGCATAAAATATCATTGTATTATCTATGGATCTTGGCGCGGGGGAAGTGATTATTGTTAAAATTGTTTATTGTTTTGTCAAATATTTTATCTTCGATTTAAATTAAGTAATTAATTTAATATAAAAATGAGTTCAAGCGACGAAAGTGATATTTTGACGCCACCTGAAATTCAAGAAGCGGCAAGAACTGTAATAGAATACATGTTGTCTCCAAAATCAAAAAACATTAAGTAAACCAGATGTAAACCTAATTGCAATGCGCAAAATCATAAATCATAAATCATAAATCATTTATTCTCAAATTCATTACGTTCACATCAACAATGGACAATATTTGCTTTAAAACTAGGTTAGTATGCATAAACAAATAAATAAGCAATTAGTTTCTATATAATAGGTACTAAATAATATGACATTCTGTTTAGCTACACATAAAATTACAAATATAGTTTTATTTAGATAATAAATCATTGTTTGTGCCTGAACTAGGTTATCCTGTGTTTCAGGCGATATGCGCCTATGGAAAACATAAATTATGGTATTACATATTATGGAAAATAATTAAAGTTACATACATTTTTAATAGAATTAATTATTGACTAAACTAATCGCTAAGTATACCTACCTATACTAATACTAATCATCTTAATACTACAAGTAACTCCTCTGTCTCATCATACGTCATCTTTTGGAGAGTGGCTTTAAGGATATTTTTGCAGTTTATGCGATTGAGTGGATAAATAGATATTTTAGCACTTAATTTATTGTAGAGAAACGGTCCTAGAAACTTGTAAAATTTTCTTGTAAAAGCAAGATTATTTCCACCGATAGTACAAACTTTATCTTTCCGTCTTTTGTTAGTAATTTCAGTGCTGTAATAAAGGGCTGCGTGCTGCTTCAGAACTATGCTCAATACAAAAAGTTGTCTAACTGTTAATACTCCACAGTTTTTATAAAGAAGGTTTGTAGGATAAAGAAAAGGACGAAAAGTCGATACTTTAAGAATCGCTCTTTGGGCTCTTTCAGCAGATAAGAGCAGAGTCTTACTCGCTCCACCCCACGTAGAAATACAATAGGTCAGTAACGATTCACAAAGCGCGAAATAAATTTGTTTACACAATTTCGCATCGGCAATATGACGAAGTTTTTTGAACACAAATATCATCTTACGTATCCTACTAGTTAGAGCTTCTATATGTCGTTTAAAGGAAAGAGTTTGATCTAGTACGACACCTAAATATTTTATTTCGGCGGTTGATTTAATTTCTGTGCATACACATTTTTTATCATATCGAGAACAGTAATGAGCGTATAGTTTTGAATAATTTGATGTTAGTGACGATTTGCGTAACGAAAATTGCATAAAGCTTGTCTTTTCAGCATTAAGTGTTAGTAAATTATCCTGAAGCCATTTATTAACTACGTTAAAACCCTGTTGTGCATACTTGAATACTTCTTCTTCAGACTCAGCTGAAAAAAGGAGAGCAGTGTCATCAGCATATGTTATGACGTAACCATGATCTAGATTTACATTACAGAGATCGTTTATGTAGACCAGGAAGAGGGTAGATCCTAATATGCTCCCTTGTGGAACCCCGAAGGATGTATTATTTTGCTCATTACTGATAACACTGCCAATCCTCACACACTGAGTACGATCTTCTAGATAACTTGCAAATAATTTCAGTTGAGTGCCTCTTATACCTATGTTTTCAAGCTTGCGCAGTAGAATGGGAACGGACACGGAATCGAAAGCTTTGGCGAGGTCTAGGAAGATTCCTAATGTGTGCTTACCTTCGTCTAGATTTTCCACTATGTGATTGGTTAGTTGATGAACTGCATCAGCAGTTGAAAGTTTCGGTCTAAATCCAAACTGCGCCTTCGATAGAATTGATTTTTCCTCCAAAAAATTAATTAACCTTTTATTTATGATTTTTTCTAGTATTTTAGATATGATGGGTAGTAAAGATATAGGCCTATAATTCGTAACTTGTTTTTTATCGCCGGATTTATGTACTGGGACCACAATAGCTTTTTTCAGACACTTAGGAAAAACACCTGTTGACAGGCATTTTCGAAAAATGAAAGTCAGAGGAGGAATCAGAATGTGCCTAAAAGTTTTTACAATTTTGGCTGGAATATTATCCCATCCGACAGCACAATCGTCTTTTAAGCTCAATATTATATTTTCTATCTCAGTTTCGTCCGTATCCAGCAGCACAAAAGATGAAAGTGAAGAACTACAGCTAGTAGGGGTGTGACTATTTGAAAATGGCTGAGCTTGTATTTTTTCAGCCAGGAACTTACCAATATTTACAAAGAAATTATTAGCGGCATTAGCAGATTCCATTTGGGACGGATGAGCTTGTAATAAACTCGAAGAGGACTCTTTGCTCTTTGACAAATATGTTACATTTTTAACATGTTCCCAGATTTTCTTAGTGTTTGTTCCAGCCTTTTCAAGTAATGCTTTCTCATAACTAATTTTAACTTTTCTAACAAGATTATTGCAAAAGTTTCGATAACGCTTGTATGATAATTGTAATACCAGATTGTTTGGGTTGCATTTTGCTTTCATATGTAATTTATCCCTGTGTTTCATACAGCGAATAAGACCGGGTGTGATCCACGGTTTTATATTAGATTTCTTGTTACTTAAACAAACAATTACTGTATTTTTCTGCAATGCCTGACCTACACTTTCGATTACATATGACATACAAAAATGCATATCAGCAGAAATGTAAACTGGGGCAAAGTCAATATTACTTAAGTCAGCTTCGAGTTTATTTATGTTCAACTTGTTAATTGTGCGCTTATAATTTAATTTAGGTAATTTACAGTTAAGAGTTAGTAATGCAGCACTATGATCAAAAGACATTCACAAGGGTATAAATGTAGGAAATCTGCATCAAACGTGCAAATTTTCTTGTCAGAAGCATCAGACAGTGTGTATTTGGATCCTAAAAAGTAAGTTTTCGTACTTATTGATAAGTACCTACCTATATAGGTACTAATTTACCACTTTGTTTTAGTTAAACAGCAAACATCACAACTTTACACGTTCTTTATTTTTGTTTCAGATTTGATTTTTGCCATTTTCGGTGTATGAAGATGCAACGACATATTCAGTATTTATGTAAAAGACCTAGAAACTCAAGACTTTTCTCAAGACAAGACTCAAGAATTACTGTAATTTTAAATAAAAATTAAATGTTAGAAAAGTTACTACTTGGTTTGAATTTCCGCGCATTATTTGAGAAAAGTACTATACAAGCCTTGGCCGCAACTGGGCATTGATGGACTCACGTATGTGTGCCTCGGCTTCGCCTCGGCCCACATTTTCACGTTCGTCCTTCAATGCCTGTGTTGCGTGCCGCTGCAGTAATGTACTATTTCAACACACTTGCTCGTAAAGTGAGCCCTAATACATCGCTTTTAGGGCCATAAACCGAGCTATAACAAACGCGTGCAATAATATATAAAACACTAGTTCGTAATAGAATTAACCTTACAAAGTTAAATTAGTACCTTACTGCAAGTTCTATGCGAGTAAACAGAGCATTCCCAATTTAGCCGGGTAATACAGTTATTTTTTTTGACAACAAAGAGGTTTTATGCTGCTGAAAATTCATATACATTTTTGGAATAGATAAATGTGTAAGTCCTTAATTAAGTCAAATAAATATAAAATTAGTATCACATTATTCATAATTCACAATATTTTGTTAAAAAATATTAAAATATTTGCATTTTGTCACTTAAAATTATAATTTTGAAGTATTAGTAGTAGGCTGTAGGTATGCTCCTCACCCCTTTGTTCGCAAAATATTCTTGCGTTGGGCGTGTGAAAAAAAAAAAACAAAAAAAAACATGCGCGCCTTTTCCCATAATTATCATAATTTGTTTTTGCCATATTTGTTGCTGTGTGATAAATTACTTCGCTTTTTCCTCGCAAATGTGTTGAAAAACGTCGTATCAAACTCGTGAGCTCTTGCTTATTGCACACTCGGCTGAGTTACGCCCTCGCCTGCGGCTCGGGCTGCAACCCACAGCCTTGTGTGCAATGAGCAACCTAAGCTAACTTGTCTCATAATGTACTATTATGATACTGATGCATAATGAGGGGTATTAAAACATGAGTGTGTGTTTAAAAACCGAGCCGTAGGCGAGGTTTTTAATAGTATCACACGAGTGTTTTAATACCTAGTTATTTGCAGTTTCAGTTTCATACACTACTTTATCTACACTCATACATTTGGGATTTAACCTACTAAATTAAAGATCAACGTTAGAAAACAGAAAGAGACTATGGTTGTATTAGCTATGTACCTACCTTGTAATAAGTCATTTCCTTAGTTGCATCTAAAATAATTTTGCAGTCAATTTTTTTTCACAGTTTTAAGCAAAAATAAAAAACACGTCTACGAAATTCAGAAATTGAAATCAAAATTCAAAACTTTTTTGTAATGCTCTAAAAATGGCGCGCATTCCATTAGAAAAAAAAATTGATGAGTGCATTCTTGCAAACTAATCGCAATAAGTCATCGATCACCATAGAGTGCATTTTAATCATTTTAATCATGGAAAGTATGTAGGAAAATATCGTTGTTCTTTTTTAATATCACGGCACTACCTTCTTCTTGGATTTGCCCTGTATCGTAATGAGAAAAAAAGTTATTTTTAACCGACTTCCACCGATTGAAATGATTCAAACGTTATTACATTAGGTACACTCCCAAGTTGGTCCTATTTTTTAAAATTTGGAAATCGGTTCAGTACTTTTCAAGTAATTTTGAAAAAAGCACGAAAATAGTATGATTTTGTGTGAATTACCTCGATGATTGGTCGAATTACTTCTTTGTTTATGAACTGAATAAGATAATCATTTTTCTGTTGGAAGAGGGATATCTTAAGTGTAGTTTTTTAACCGACTTAAAAAAGGAGGTTCTCAGTTTGACCCGTATTTAAGTATGTTTCTCCGCGATTATCTTACGTTTGGCTGAGCCGATTTTTCTACATATATAATAAACCTTACCTACAAGGTACCTACACTAAAAATAAAAAATTGTTTAAAAAAAACAAAAAACCGACTTCAAAAAACCTACCTCTAAAAAGCAAGAAATAATATTCGTATAATAAAAATACGTCTATTGAAGTCGGGTGGGGCTTTTAGAATAAAAAAAAAGGAATTTGTACTCCAGCCCCACCCGTTTTTTATGATGCAGCTAACTGTAATAAATCGTAATGAGTTTTTTTTTTAAATTTTACCTATTCACGAAAATAAAGTACGTATTTATATTACCATTTTTGAATTCATATTTGGAACATTACGTTGTGAGTGTAGATAAAATAACTCTTTTTCTCATTACGATACATGGCAAATCCAAGAAGAAGATAGTGCCGTGATATTAAAAAAACAACGATATTTTCCCACATACTTTCCATGATTAAAATGCACTCTATGGTGATCGATGATTTATTGCGATTAGTTTGCAAGAATGCACTCATCCCATTTTTTTTCTAATGGAATGCGCGCCATTTTTACAGCATTGCAAAAAAAGTTTTGAATTTTGATTTAAATTTTTTACATTCTGTTATACTGAATTTCGTAGGTGTTTTTTATTCTTGCTTAAAAATGTGAAAAAAATTTACTCTACAAAATTATTTAAGATGCAGAGCTAAGGAAAATTACAAGGCTACATAGCTAATACAACCAAAGTCTCTCTCTCTTTTCTAACGTTGATCTTTTATTTAGTAGGTTCAATCCTAAATGTATGAGTGTAGATAAAGTAGTGTATGAAACTGCACATAACTAGGTATTAAAATAAAGTCACCATTTTCGACCCATTATTTTTAAATTACTTTAAAAATGAAGAATTACAAGCAAGATGGTGGTCAAATGCCTGCCTAGTTACCAATTAAAAAATAAAAAAATTCTTCCTCATTTCCAGCCGATTAAAATTGTCATCATTAAAATTTTCTTTATCTGAAGTTCTGTTCCTTCATGAAAAATAACACAAGCGAATTGCGCTTAGAATATCAAATAATTCCCGCAAGATTGCGTGGTTCAACAAAAGCTGGCAAAGACAAAGGACTCAAAGAAAAATATGGTCGAATGATACTGAAGCTTTTTGTATTGCGCTTACAAATATTTTTATCGAATATCTTCATTATGGAAACAGAGCGCCTTAGAGCATTCACCGAGACAAAACATAAATTAAAAAAATGTAGAGATTTTTTTAAACAGAATAGATATTCTGTTTAAAGAAATATCTAGAAAAAACATTTTACAAAACTCATCTTTTGCGGTTCCAGCTTTAATGTTGTCAAACCTGAAAAATATTAAAAAATAAAGCAAAATGCATCGTTTCAAGGAGCATTTTTTTTTATTATACTCAGAGTCAAAATATCTTTATTCAAATAAACTTAGTTATTAAGCGCTTTTGAATCGTCTATATTTTCCTACCAACCACCCGTTCCAGACTTTTTTAACTGATAGACGAAGTACTCGTGTCTCGTACCATTGCGAATTTGCGAATCTTTGTTTGTCTGTTCTCTTCTGCAATGTAAGGTGTTGTATCATTCGTTTAGGGGGTTGATGTTTGAATTTGAATGCTTCGGCTGGCGTCAAGCGCTCTTTTCACGGTGTAATGCATGTGTAATGTACTCGAACAGCACAAAATTTCGTTACCGGCGGGTCAGATAAGTTTGTAAAGAGCGCTCGACGCCAGCCGAAGGATTCAAAAATAAGGGCCCTACTGAGAAAGCAACTTGCTTTTTAATTTTCTATAAGGCCAGTTTTAAATTGCTATATACTTTAACATTGTAAGCGCCAACGCTCACGGGCGCTTAATCGCCGAGCGATTTTTTGTAGCCCAGAATAGAACATATGGAGTTCAATACGTAAACGCCCACGAGCTACAAAAAGTAGCTCACACATAGCTCGGCGACTAATCGCCCACGAAATGACACTGACAAGAGTGACAAGCGGCTTTAACCCTAAAAGACACCACAATTTTTTTCGCTGGCTGACATAATTATTTTTGTAATGGTAGAGTTTGCAATAAAAAGTAAGAGAATTATTATTACATGATATGCTTACCAATTTATATAATTCTTGAATTTGCGCATATAAAGTAAATGCAGAATTTTTGTTCTTCACACTATTTTGACGATAAAAGGATCTGTACCCTTAGCACGAACAGCTATCAAAAAAATAATCATTCGATAGATAAATTTTGTATTGGAAATTTGTACAACGCCATCTATCGCCGATAAGCGAAATGAAATTTTCCATAGAGAATTGTCTATCGAGTAATTTTACGTGCGTTTTTTTTCTCGATAGCTGTTCGTGCTAAGGGTACTGAAGACATTTGAATCGTATACATTGTTTGCTTCATTTGTGAAAAGTATATAATTACTGACATAAATAAATCATAAACTTTATTTTATAGAGCTTAGCAATAATAAAAGTGATTGTTCTATAATATTATTACCGGGTGCCTTTTAGGGTTAACCTACGTCAGCGACTAAAAAGCGCCGTGATTGTCGCCGCGATTATCGCCGCGTTTATCGCAGCGATATCGCCGCGATTAACGCCGCGCTTATCGCAGCTACAAAATAGCGCCCGTCAGCGGTAAGCATTATTCTGAGTTAATTGAACTTAACAAAGGAGCAACTTAAAAAGAACAAATTTTATCTCCGTAAAGTTTTTATTGTGTTAAGAATGTAGGTCAGTAAAATAGCTTTAGTAAAAAAATTACTTTTTTTACTCCAAATTTTCACTGCAGTGCCACTGCCAATAGACTAGACCTGCCAAGAAAGCTGAAACAAACAGCTCTTCTGCTCTTGTTAACTTGGCACTGCTCTAAGTAATACGTCAAGTAAAGCAAGCACACAGCCAATCTGATATCAATCTAATAAGCTTGTGAAGATGTCAGAATATTCCGTTTCATTAAAATAAGTTTTCATTTTTGACACTTTGAGATAGACGTCATTTTTAATTCGTTGAGATTATTACGCGTGTCTTTCTTCTCCTACTAGTCCAACGTTTCCCAATTAGTGGTACGCGTACCCCCAAAGGTAGCGAGGTTGCATCAAGAGGTACGTGCAGCAATCTCTTAACTAATCCGACTTCCTACTATCCTATCCTACTTCCTACTATATATAATAATAATTTGTGGGTTTGGATGTTTGTTCCTCAATCACGCAAAAACTACTGAACGAATTTGGTTGGAATTTGGCACACAGATAGTAGATAGCCTAGATTTAAACATAGGATACTTTTTATCCCGCTATTCCCACGGGAACATGAACCACGCGGATGAAACCGCGGGCGGCCGCTAGTACATCATACATCTGATTTCATTTTGTATTGATTTTACTCCTGCAATAAGGGGTATGCGAGTTGTCTTTAGAAAAAACTAATTGGATACCACTGTACTTGTCGATTGTTGTATAATGTTTTCCCTTATCCACGTCAGTCCCGATATACCCAGTAGTTTATTTGAGAATTCCCCAGCTCCAATGATTAAATTCAACGCCTTCATATCGGGTAACGTTAATTGACATTCAATGCCTTAATAAATTCTGAGTGGAGTGCCAAGAGAAAGATTTAATAAGGGTCCAAAATAAATAACGGTCGGTGTCTAGTCGTCTTACAAGACCCTGAAAAAGATGCCCCTTAGTAATAATGTCGTTTAAATAAATTAGGATCATTTATTTGAGCTTCTGGCACGTCCGGTTAGCACTTTAATAAATTAATATCAGAGATATTTGATAAAGTTTCGACGAAGAGGAAAAACTGGGTTGAGCGTGTTTCTTAATTAAAAATAAAATAGACTGCGTTTTTAAATATCAATGTTTACATAAGTATGATAAATGCACATAATTATCTAGTGTATCTATTCCTAAAAGTATTTATTAATGATTACTAAATTCATCAGAAAAACCACCAATAACGATTTCACGAAATTCAATTGTAAAAAGTTTAAAGTCTTTTGACAGTTAAATTCTATAAAATGCATCGTATTGTGGTCATGCTAGGCCTGCTAGGGGGCACGAGGTATAACAGAATACATAATTCATTTTCAATTCATTTCCTGATACTTCTAAAATCCACAAAATGTATTCTCTGAGTTTATGAATGTTATATCATTTCCTGACGACCGACATCGGCTTACGAATGTAAAATTTTTCACATCATACTTACTTCATATGATAGAGCCGTAACTTTTGGAGCAGCGCTTTAACTTTTGTTCCAAGTCGGATCCACCGAATACTTGGCTTGCGGCGAGTCGCAAACTGCGGCGATTTGTCAGCACTCACAACTTTTTTGGTATTCATCCACATTCTTCGTCTATTTTACTGAATTTATATGATTTGGTAAATATAAGATGACGATAATGGCGTGATGCCCCCCCATCGGCGCCAAAAATAAATTCTTAGCAAAAGTAGTGAGTCATTTGAGCTTCGCTGCGGTGTTAATTTTTATAACAAACAAAACGGCCAAAATACCCAACTATACACAAGTGACTAACACCGTAAATGTTTAGCCTAGGGAATGCAAAATGCCAACGAAGTCGCAGGCGGTAACTAGTATTTGAAAAACATCATTTAATTTCAACTTGATACCAACCTCCACGTTTGCGATAGGATATAATGGGATATTAACATGGAGTGAGTTGGCAGGTGACTTTAGTCAATTAGCGCTTTTTATCGAGAATCGCTTGTAAAATCTCATCGCAAATCTAATTTCAAAGAGATATTCGCTTTTACAAGCGATTGTCGATAAAAAACGCTACTTGAGTAGCCAAGTCGCTCCATGTAAGGGTCTTGCTCTTGCTTGACAGACATGTAGACGGAAAACGAAGGATCCTACAAAAGTTCTTATTATTTTGTGCAATGCTAAAAATGTGACAAAAAAAAACAAACTTAAGGTTATCTCACACATGACTACAGCTCCAGATTGCGGAATCCTGCAAATTACGGCCATTTGCGGGAATGTCGGCGCCTAAATTACATACACAGATTCAGATAATATAGGCTTCTATGGCTGTATGATGACAGTTCTAAACGGAACACGTAACGTGTTCTTGGTACGTTTATACGAGCAAACGATTACACAAATATCTACTAGATGAATATTATTATGGGAATGGCAAATTCATAGATATTGTTTATTATTAAACTATTACTTATTGACTGTATGTAATGTTTTGAAACAATGTTAGATTTTTTGACGCTTTATTCTATGAACCCGTTCTTTAAAACTGTATGTCCATCAGCCATTTTTGATGTTCCCACGGCTGGGGCACAGGCCTTCCTTATGGGTGGTAAGGAGGATGGGCCATAACCCACCACGCGGGCCCAATGCGGATTGGTGGGTGTTAACGACTGCAAATGCAGCCGGGACCAACGGCTTAACGTGCCTTCCGAAGCACGGAGGAGCTCGAGATAAAAAAAAAATGGTCACCCATCCCATGACCGACCTTGCTGAACTTCCGCAATCGCTGGGCCAGGCGCTAAAACTGTATTAGTCAGCCAAATTAATGTCATTCAGGCAGGCCACCCGTTTAGTAAAAAGCCTTTTTTTTCTTTATTTGTTTAGGAGCTTTGATCGACAGTTCGAACATGCCAGCTCCATCTTACCCTAATCTTAATAACTTAAAAAGGCTTAAAGTCCTCACCTCCATTTGCTCCGAAAGTCTTTTTCTCTCCCGTTCGTCCCGTCCCGTCATCGGTGTAAGAAACGCGTTTGATTTATTTTCGCGCGCGTTAGTTTTTGCGACCACTCCTAAGATATTCATTTAAATTGTATGGTGTACGTACAGGGTTAAAATAATGTGCATAAAATGCTTAAGGTAACTAACGTATTTAATTTGATAAGGATTAATACTGTATCCTTCTAAATAGCTTTCCAAATTACCGCGTTGTACTTGACCAATTTTTTAGAAGATATAATGTGTACAGTAAGCTATTCTTAAAAGATAGATAATATGCCATCGCAGACTTTTTTGTAGACCTATAAAAGAGAAACAATTCCATCATACATTATTTTGTTATAGCTGAAAATCTTTCAGCAGCGTTTTCAATGCAAGGTCCAAGCTTAATTTTTGCCGACCTCTCAACAACTATCGTCATATTTCTACCAATTTACATAAAACCTCTACTTATTATACACCTAAACCTTTCTCAGGAATCACTCTACCATTTGAAAACCGCATGAAAATCCGTTCAGTAGTTTTTAAGTTTATCGCGAACAGACAGCAACGCGGCGAGGGACTTTGTATTATAATTATGTAACTAGTGAAGTAAGGTCTCAAAACAGTTTAAAACTATTTCCAAACGTTCCTTCTCAGCCAATGCATTTTGTGCTACATTTTTAAATACAAAAGTTCACTTACAACAGTCGTCAGCCCCGCAGACAGTGTAAATATTCACAAGTGACAGAATTTGCCAAATCTGTGCCAAAGCGCCATCGCCACTCTGTCACAGAATATATACTACTCTGTTGATAATCTCGCAAATTTATTCGATGTGTTTAATACACATCGAAATATAATATTGAACTTTAAAGTTTTGCTATAGCTAGTAAATGGAGTCAATTAATAAAAAAAATATCAATTTTAAGACAGATTTTTATAGCGTAATTTTATTTAGTGAATGGTATCCTACTTTGTGCCTTTTAAAAAAAACGATCTCATCTTAAAATATCATAATTCAAGAAGTCACAAAGATAAAATAGGATAAATGATCTAGTTTAGTAGATTTGGTAAATAATAAGTAAAAAAAAAGCAGAGCTAATTTTTATTTTGCAAAGCTAATCATTGTAAAGTTGAGCCGTTGGTCCCGGGTGCATTTGCAGTCGTTAACACCCACCAATCCGCATTGGGCCCGCGTGGTGTATTATAACCCATCGTCCTTATCCACCCATAAGTACCTAAGGCCTGTACCCCAGCAGTGGGGACAATAAAATGGCTGATGCTGAAAATAAGTAGTAGTGCAGTAATGTTTTCAAGTACAATCTCATTTATTAATGGAAGGTAGGTTCACAATCGCACATAAAACAGCCCGCATACAGCAATTGATGCAAGGGCGGGTCGATCTCAATCTCATATGCAGTTTACAGAGACACGTGTACTGTACTGTACGTAAGCTGAATAAAAAAAAAACAAAAATACTCTCATAATAATACTTTCCCGTAGGAGATAGTTCCCATAATCTACACGTAGTATATTCATTCTAAATTTTTGAGCGGCAAAATTAATTTTATTTTCAGGAAAACGATACAAGCTAGGACAAAATGGTCAAAGAGTAAATTAATTATTAAATTACGTAAAAATAACTACTTTCATTATTATTATACGAGTTATACTTTGCAAGCTATGGTGCGTCATTCAGTGAAATCTGCATAGACCATTGGCCTCACCATGAGTTTATGCAAACTGTTTACGCTACCGTAAGCTATCGGATATCCTGCTCACAGTCAATGCGAGTGAAAGAGAAAACGATAGTTTACGTAAACAGTTTGCATCAACTCATGGTAGGGCCACATTATACGTAAAATCTGCATAAAATATAAAGCTAAATAAAAATAAACAATGCTGACAAACGCTGTATCATCGGACAATTAAATATCTTGCTATGAGTGTAAAAAAAAATTGTAAATCCGATCGAATATTTAAAAAGTGTGCAAACAATTTGCAGCAGTTTCATTTATTTGGACGTTCCGGAACAGTGATACCTCGTTGTTTTTCCATTTTCACACCTTCTCACTTAACCAATCTCGCATAAATACACAAAAAAAATCTGTGGTGCATACGTCCGTGCGACTTCAAATTCTTGCAGCATAGATATAAAGATTACTTTCCAATGACGTAAGCGTAAGTTTTCCAGTAAGCCGGATGCAAAATTTTCCACGGCCTCTCCAGGATTGCTCGGGAATACTCGGGATATCGGGTAAGCTCATTCAGTAATATATTTTTGGTTCACCGCTCGCTTTAGGAATGGTGCCACGACATATAGGAATGGGTTGCTGACCCCGTGTGGCAATACAAACAAACAGCTGATCGATATCGATACTCCGTTGATTGCAGTCACTCATAAAACAAGGATGGTAAGGTTTAAATTGAAAAACAAAAATTTATGGTAATCAGAAGCTGTGCATCGCGTCATGATCGCTAATGTAAACCCTGATGAGTGTTGCCACGTTTACAAACAAAACAAAATTGAATGGCTTTTTGCTATCCAAGTAGTTGAATAATTCAAAAATATCGACTGGCCGCGAGTATATAGAGATATTTAATACTAGTGGCTCTGTGAGCTGCAAATCAAACGTTTGTGACATTTTTGAACAGTTTTAGAAATGGCAAAAATATGATTATTCCCAACTCCGCCATTTAAAAAACAATCCAAAAACTGAATTAACAAAAAACCCACATAATTATCGAATCTGCTCACAAAATTTCACGAGAATCGGTCAGAAATGCGACCTGTAGAGGACAACAGACGGACAGCGGACAACGAAAAGATTTTTGCCCAAGTTGAAACGAAGGCTTTTCGCGCTCCCTCGATAGTTAGATAAATAATAATTATCAATACAAAATTTAAAGGAATTGAAATAGATGATTTATACACACTGTATTTTTTGATATGCCATAACTGGGGATTTTTTAAATTTTTGATATAACTATAGGTCAAATTAATAAAAAAGCTCCTAGAACATGCTGTCCAAAAGTGTATAATATAGTTTTGGAAATATAACCAATCTTGTATGCACCTTCTTTATCTTCTACGTCGTCTTATTTATATCCTACAGTTAGGAAATAAGTATATCATAAGAAACGTTCAGCATTCACAGGCTAATTAATTATGTATCTACCTTGTATAATACAATTTACAACACGCAAGAATTTTCTGAAAACTCAACGGAACACGATCAATAAAACAAACACATTAAAATAATTAGGTACATTAACATAAAAAAAACATACAATTGAAGTAAGCCTGTAATTTTAAATTGATTGACTTAATACTTAGCAGATTAAGTCGAAATCTAATCTATTTAAACGACGTTTGTTTTTCTATAAATGTTTTAAGTAATAACTATGCATGGCAGGGCAGCTCAAAGTGTTGTTCTCGAACCCCTAGGGGTCGCCAATCGAATCGTAGGAATTCGCGAATAAATTAACGTCATGGCGGCAGATCATGTATTCATCACCTTTTACTTCAATACGTATCTGTTGTAGTTTCATTATTTTAAAATGAGAAACTGACTGACTGACATATCAGTGCACAGCCTAAAATACTGGTATTAGAAACTTACATTTTGTACAAGTGTTCCTTTTATAACGTAGGTAAAAAAGATTTAAAAAAATGCACGCCATTTCCAATCGAAACGGATTTCCTTCCAAACGCACGAAATCGCGGTTAACCGCTAGTATTTTGTATAAATTTAAAATGGGGTTTGTGACGCTCAAAGTTTGAGTACCCCTGAACGAAACGAGTGGACAAACAACAAACAACGCATTTCACATCCAATTTGTCGAGCTGCTGTTTGCTAGGTAAATTACGTTGCAGGACGTACTAAATATTACATGTCAAGAGTAGAGCAGTAAGTAATTTCACTATTACACGGAACTGAATTAACTAAAACAAACACGAGTAGTATACCTATACTACCTATCTACATATAACAATATATATACCTATCTATCTACATATAACAATAATGTATGAATTTGAAAAAGTCCTTGAATTCCGAAGATCATGTTATCAGTCTATCTTTGGAAAATCCTAATTATTTATTGGTAGATCTCGATGTGAAAAAGATTTATATTTATTTCGTGATCTGTCTGTAACGTTATTATTACAGAGAGCCAGGAAAATTACAGTCTTTAAATCGGGAATTATAAACTGCATGAGAAACCAAAAAAATTGGTATGGCATGTAAATAAAAAAAAATACCATGTGATGGCTTTCACCAGTAAAGATATTAGAACCCGACGCAGTGGGTGAGGTATCAATTAATAATAATGTGCACTCACTCACCTGCAGGACCATGATGAGAGGATCAGCATCGCGATGGGTGCACTTATAGCTTATAGAAACATTTGTCTCTGTCTTTTTCTTTACGTGTAAAGAGTATTGAAAATTACCTCACTCTGTACTTTTTCGATGTTTTTCTTTGCTTTTTCATCATTATCTTTAGCACAATTATCTTACGTGAAAAAAAGTTATTGGAGCAACTTTACAGTACGTTAAAGTGAATTTTGATGTAGAATTCAATAAGTTTCCGCTATTATTTACGCCAAAAATATGATCCGCGACAAGCGCTTTTGATGATATAGGTATTCATCTGTGAGGTTTAAACGCAAATTAATACTCGTAGCTACTACATAGATACTTAATCTCTTTAGCTTGTCGTATGTTTTTTTTGGTGGCTACAACTTTACGTTTTCTATATAAAAATATGTCCCGCGCAAACCATGTTTTCCAATCATGGACCCTTAATTATACCATTTTCAAAGAGAATAAAATCACTACGTTTTAACCATTTCCTTCTGAATTATTCCCGTTTTCTACATCTTCAATGCAGAGGAAAAGTATGTAACCCAGGAAAATTAAAAAGCTTTAAATGTACAGATATTTAGGACGCGTTATTATGTCTCATAATGTAGCTTCAGTCATCGGTGCTGCGAAGAAAGTAGCTGTTCCCATTTTCCCAATATAATTTCCGCATTCATTTGCCATGACAGGAAGTTTCAGGGCGGCTGAGCGTCGCGTCTGTTTTAGGGTTCCACACCTCATAAAGAAAAAGGGAACCGTGAGGTCCGTGAGGCTTGGCTACGCATTCTCTTAAGCATCATTAAAAAAAACGTTTCCTGTGCTCTATTTTTTTTTCAAAGGAAAACATACAGTGACTTTTAAGCTTTATAAGTATGTAGGAGTCTATGCACCATTATAAGTTTTCGCATATAACTATGATTTCCATTTAAGCTTGACTCAACCTCTATAAATCAAGAGCTTGACCTAGACCTTATACACAACCTCAAATTTCACTGTTACATGAATAATGCCCACCCATTAATCATATCTAAATAATGGCAGGAACTCGCGGAGAGGAACCTTGGATCTCGATACAATACAATAATGCAGCCTACAGCCTGAAGTTTGAAATGAATTTGAAAAATACGAAGTTCAATAATAGATCGAATCACAACCATACCCTTGGGCCACCAGGTATTTTTGGTTTTTAATATGTTTGGTGGGTGGTGTGGTGGAAGATAGACCACACTAAAATTATAGATATGAATGATAGAAATAAAAAGAAAGAACCAAAACGAACCTTGGCCTAGGTTGAAATTGGTTCTGCAGGCAATTGGTTTGCTTCAACACATTCAAGATTTAAAACTCCTTTGTTAGCCCTATTTTCCACTAAGCGGCTACTTCATAATAACAATGGGACGTGGTCTGTCAACTGTTCAATGGAAAATAGAACAAAATATTACTGATTGAAAGGTATAAGATTGGATATTCCACCACCTACGTAATATGTGGACCACTGGACGATGAACCAAAATGACGTGCTTAGTACGCAGCTCGATTCAACAATAAACAAATGGATCTCCTTTCATGTAAACTTGTGTATTTGTTTTCTTGTTCAATAAAATCTCGTTGAACGAAGGTCAGGACCAACCAACCGTATACTACGAGAAAACAAAACATTAATGCAAACTGACTGCAAACTACAAATGGAACTGTTCTAGAATTGTTTGTAATACTTTATACAACAAACGTCGTGATTGTGATTTACGCTTCTGTTTATTCATGTTTACAGTATTCATATCCAACCAGCTTTTCTGTTTCACGGCATACTAACTAAAGAGACGAAGATACGACGTCGACAATCGGTTACATACAAAGCTTGACGATCAATACTGGATAACTTCGTAATAAAATAATTTACTATTTCTGCGAGAAGTATTATAAACATTAAGGAGTACATAACAATCAACAAGCTATTTTTAATAAATATAATTTTAATCATCTTTGGTTCAAGTAGACAATGAATGGAAAAATATACTTAAAGCCTAATTCCTGACATAGGTAAAACTTAAATAATGTAATGTAAAAAGGAAACAGCAATTACATTAAAATCAAATCAAATCAAAATCAAATCATAATTTTATTTGCCAAAACATTAGTTTGTAATTAACAGGTGGTATGTTATTAGTTTTAAGTACAAATGTTAGTACAAAATGTACAATAAAGGAAAATAAACTAAGATTTTCAGAGGTGTAACATAGCAACGAAAAATCTATGAATACAGAAGACTCAGGGGGAATAACCTCACATCGAATAACGCCTAAGGCCGCGGTTCCATTGATATAAATAAGATAGTGCTATTAGATAGTCGCCTAACAAACTTCTAGCCAATTGTGGTCACTTTCATTTGGTGAGAGCTACAAATTATAAGACAGTGAGGTAACTATTTTAAACAAATATTATTTTAAACTTCTTTGGTTCAAGTAGACCAAGAATGGAAAAATATAAAGCCTAATTCCTAACATAGGTAAAACTTAAATAATGTTGTAAAAAAGAAACAGCAATTACCTACATTAAAGAAAAATAACCAAAGGATTCCAGAGGTGTAAGATATCAAAGAAAAACCAAATGAATACAGAAGACTCGAGGAAAATAACCTCACATCGAATATCGCCTAATGCCGCGGTCCCATTGATATAAATAAGATATAGATAGATGAGTAACAAACTTCTAGCCAATTGTGGTCACTTGGTAAGAGCTACAAATTCTAAGATAGTGAGGTATGAATTATGATACACGGTATTTAACAATATGGCCCAAACAATTAGGCACTAGTATCAGAATCAGAATATATATTTTTTTTGACAACATTACATACATTGCACCGATTCCAAAGTAAGTTGCTAAGCACTTGTGTTATGGAAATCAGAGACAACGGTGGTATCACAAACACCCAGACCTGAGACAATATAGAAAAGTTCATTTTCTACATTGACCCAGCCGGGGATCGAACCCGGGACCTCAAGAGATGGTGACGCCTTGAAAACCGGCGTGCAAACCACTCCACCACGGAGGTCGTCATAAATTTTTATTTGTACAAAATGTGTAAATTAGCCTGAAATAAGTAAACTATATTGTCAGTCAACCTTTGCAGTTTAGATATCTCCTAGACATAAGCTAATAACGCCTAATGAGACCGCGCCTCAAAGAATTAAATTGGCTTTTTGACACAAGTCTGACATAGCCCCTAACCTAAGGGCATTAAAGTCCCGGAGACCTAGCTTACACCACTCTAATGGTCCGGAGCCAGGCAACGTGAATTCTAGATCCACAAGGTTTAAATGTACCCGTCGTTTGTATCCGTCAGGATACAAAATAATAATGTATTACATTATTATTTTTGTTGTTATTAAGTTCTTAAAAAAATATAAAAAAAATTAGTTGAATTAATACAAGTCTGTGATAAAACGTTGTAATAATCTTAGTAGGAACTAGATTTGTATTTTACTTTATTTGTATCAGTAAAAAATATATTTTTGCAGATGGCAGATAAAATATTGATCTGTAAATAAACGATAGGTACATCAGATAATGATGTTAGATTTTGTTCAGTAATCGTAGTAAATGCGCAATAGAATTTAGAAATGATACTAATAATGATAATAATTTACCAATACATTTCAAGTAGCTTGTATTGGTAAATTGTGAAAGAAACAATGTACACGATAAAAATAAACAAACAATAGGTTCTTAAAAAAATAACTAACAAAAAGCTTAGTGATAAGAATCGGCAAAAGACTGAAGAGGCTACCTATCAAGAGATTTTTTTATCAATTTTCTTCTTGTTTTCTTTCGGCTACGGTTAGGCTTCAGTTTTCAGAAAGAAACATTTTATTTCCCCGAGCGAACGTTCGAAGACAATAAACAAAGAAAAAAATGTTTACTCGTGTCAGAGAAAATATAACGCCTCCTGTGCTAAAAAATATATGAATATGATGACGTCATTATATTTAGTTTTTTTAAACAGGTAAACAAGAAAACTTAGCCCAAGCGGTATTCAACCACACAGAAGACTACGTAATGTTTCCTGATGAGGACACATAATTTGCTAACTTTCGCTCGCTAAATTTTCAACAACCTTTTCTTAGCTTAATTTATAAATATTAATTAATTATGTTTATTTATTTATTTATATACTCTTTATTGTATACACACAGAACAAACAAGTAACAATACAAACATAAAGGAGACATACAAATGGCGGCCTTATCACTAAAAAGCGATTTCTTCCAGGCAACCTTGGGATGGACAGGAATTAAGATGGGGTAGTTGGACGTGTGCAAATTTGATAAAGTAATAATAATAATCCTACTAAACTCGCATACCTACATAAATATATGATAAAATGTAACTAATATAATATACTGTTTATGCCAAATTTAAGCCCTATACATCCAGTTTGTATGTGATGTGACGATTAAGAAATCAGACAGTCAAAACATAATTAATTACCGTAGATTGTTTCATTAAATCTTTAGTTTACACACGTAAATATTTCGTACTAAAACCACCTAAAACGATTTCGCATATTTTTCTACTTGAATAAAATTGACAATCGTAAGTATAATACCCATTATGAAGGCAGTAAAGAGCCTCGCCTCTCGCATTTCTTGGTAAAATCGCTTGCTTTGCTCGATTCTCTGTACCTACATGTTTTGCTTTCACAGTTCTACGAAAAAGCGAATGTTATTGAACCGTGGCGAAATGAAGATATTGATTTTTCCTAATTCAGTAAAATTCGCTGTAAGTAAATGATAATTGTATTCCGTTGTAATTCTATCTTAGCTTTTACTTTAATGTTTAGTTTGGAAAACCAAAACATTTGTTCATATTATTTATCTTTCAAACTTCAGATTTATCGGATCTACTATGTGGCACTTAGATAGAAATATCTTTTAAGATTTTACGACATTTGCAACACTTCATAGCTACATTTTGTTTTATCAAGGGTGACTTTTATAACTTTTAAGTAAATTATAAAGCTTCATCCTCTATGTTAAAATTCTTAAAAAACTACTTAAGAACATACAATTCGCCATGCAAAAGTTATAAAAAAAGCTAAACAAAATACGTAAGTCAATACAATATCGTCACACCTCCAATACACGTGGCGAAATAATCAGTGTGATTACGATATACGCCATACGGCTCCATTTTTAGGGTTCCGTACCAAAATGGTAAAAAGGAACCCTTATGGTGTGACTAAGTCTGTCTGTCACAGCTGGATATCTCGAGAACTACTAATGGTATCAACTTGAAATTTGGAATATTTTCCGATGACGTTTACCCAACTATTTTGCAAATAAGAAAGAAATAAAAAAATAGATATTTTTTTTACAACAAGGACTGAAAAGGGGTCTTAAAAATTTTAAGTGGGGCGACTAGGGCATGTGGGGATTATCATATGAAAGAGCGCTGTTTGCACATTTCAAAACATTTTTTCTTTTTTTTTAGGCCGCATAGTTTTCGACTTATGATGAAAAATTTAAAAAAAAACACCATTCCCCCCCCTTTATCTCCGAAGTTTGCAAAGAAAAAAAATCTGAAATAATTCTATGTGATAGTAGTTTATGTAAAGATTACAGGAAAAATAAAACGATGTCTCAATATAACACACTTTTTTAGAAATTCAAAAAACTAACAAAAAAATATTTAGTTCCTCTACCAGTCAACAGATGGCCCTGACCTAAGAAAAAAATATTTAGTTCTACTATCGGTCAAGAGATGGCTTTTTAGAAATTCAAAAAACAAACAAAAAATATTTAGTTCCTCTACCAGTCAACAGATGGCCCTGACCTAAGAAAAAATTATTTAGTTCTACTATCGGTCAAGAGATGGCACTGGCCTAAGAAAAAAAATAGTTCCACTATCGGCCAAGAGATGGTGCTGACCTCATATTGCAATAATAGTTTTATTATTCTGCAGCTCTGTAGTGTATTTATTATGAAGCACAGTTACTTGTTGTATGGTCTGTTATGTATGATGGTACGGAAACCCTCGGTGCGCGAGTCCGACTCGCTCTTGACCGGTTTTTTATGTGAAAACCAACAAACCTTTTCCATTTTCGAAGTACCTACCTACGCAAAAGTAATAAAACAAAACGGAACAAATAAAAAAAATGCAGTCGGCGTGATTGTGGTTGAAAAAAAAATTAATTTAATTAATTAATCATGTTAGAATGGGATATGAAGATAATTAATATTATGGATATGACATGGCTCACAGCCTGTTAAAACTTCAACAAAAGAGTTTATTATTTATAATAACAAATAGAAAATCTCATCGCTTCGTCTTTCCTTACATAATTTAACATACCTAAGGCTCACAAACAGGCTTAATTCAAATCATTATTTATTATTCATACTTACCTAATTTGTACATCCAAACTTGTTTCACAAAATAAATGCAGAATTAATATGAAAGGTGTAATACCTTTCATATTAATTCTGCATTTATTTTGTGTGTGTTCGGGTTATTTTGGCACGAAACAATATAGGTCAGGATTTTAATCCATGCTGCAAAGTAAATGTCACAGTTATGCCAAGCTAAAAGTTTAATAAAAATATTTTACGGAAACAGTGTTTGCGGAGCGCTCGTTTAAAAGTTAACTGTCAGCAAAGGTTATGGATCAGATAGGGAATGAAACGAAATTATAAAACTTGTTAGTGAAACTATACGAGTTACTTACTTTTCAACGGGCGAAAGTTAGGGCCGCTTCACATGATTCACGTGACACGCTGTCGTGTTGACGAGCCAGACAAACCTTCTCAGGGAACTCATTCCCTGAGTGAGTCTGTGTTTTCCGATAGTTAATCTGGGGGCTAGTCGCGATTGAATAGGTATCTTCTAGGCAAGTGCGTTTCATCGTAGATCGCATCATAGCTTACTTACCCCCAGGCGTGATAGCAGTCAAGCGCTTGCCTATTTGTCATAAAAGAAAAAACTACTCTGCTGCAGCTGTTCTCTGTCTCTAGCCATTGTCTCATTTGCAATGCTTCGCTATCGAAAGATGTATAGTAGAATGAAGGAAAACTTCTGTCGAACTTTTCGTTACAATTCAATTTTTGAGTTCCATGGCTGCGTCGCTTTACGTGACGATTCTGCCAACGTCCGAGTTAAAAGAAACAGTGTTGATTTGTTCAGTCGTTCACTTAACTATCGATTATTAAAACGTCAAATTGAATTTCGTTGTCAGTTTTACAAATGTAACTCGTAACTTTATCTGGGTGGGCAGAACCATATATTTTGTACTATACACTTGATAATCATCTTTCGTGTCGTGATGCGTTCTTTAACTGATGGCATTGTATAAGATAAGAAGTGGTTTCGATTCGATAGTATTCCGTTTTGATGCGTCACGCAAACAGCGTCACATTATGTGAATCCGGCTTTATAAGATAAGCCATTGTTGGGAGAATCAGCTTAAAGCGCGGTCGCGTTCAAACAGAAACGCGATATGATAAAGCGATTTATCACATTTTACTGTCAAAAGAGAATGAATTTTGAAAGTGAGTGTCGAGAAAACGCTATACTTATATCACGCGATATATCGTGTTTCAATGATCATGTTAGGGGGGCTGGAGCGCTTAACCATATACAGTCGCGGTAATTTTTCTTATGCACGTGCATAAGGTTTCATCAGTGCTTTAATATTGTCGTTAATGCATGTTACTGCTGTTAATTGCATCCGCAATTTTAAATAAATCATTGTCGTTGATAAAATAACATAGTTATAGAAAAAAAGCAACAAAATCTAAACACTTATAACAATTAATGTTCTCAAATTCTAAACTAACTGGTCGAACACATGTACATGTGAAGCGAACGGAACTCTTCAGCAGTTTAGCGCTCCATTTTAGTTCAACAACTTGTCTACACATTACCAACAACAGCCGCCATCTAACGTAAACCAACAGCTATTTCATACAACAAAACCTCTATTTTCATTGGCGTAAAGTTCAATATTAATAGTTCTAAGCAACAACTTTGAATAGCTACTGCTAATAGCCACAACTTCACTAATTAATTGAAGTTGTTGCGCTTCATTTGTTTTATGGGAAGTGTTCGAAACACAATTTTAGATTATTGTTTCCGTAGAATAGAAACGAAATTTTCCACTCTCTAAATAAACAATATTATTATTATAATATTATCAACTTTACGATCTTCGCGGTCGAATGGCTTGCACGGGGAATGTCGCGTCATTTTCTCGAAGGTCCAAGTTCAATAAAATTCACAGATGACACAATTGACGTTCTGTGGTAAAAAATTGTGAGAGAAAAATTTGGCTAAGTATAGCAAAATTTTGGTAGTTGACACGACAATGCAAGCATTATACTATTAATTTACTAAAAATTAACAAATGAGTTTCGTATCTAGTTATAATGGTCATTTCATTGTCCATCATTGGGCACAGGCCTTCCCTATGGGTGGTAAGGAGGATGGGCCATAACCCACCACGCGGGCCCAATGCGAATTGGTGGGTGTTAACGACTGCAAGTGCAGCCGGGACCAACGGCTTAACGTGCCTTCCGAAGCACGGAGGAGCTCGAAATAATAAATTTTTGGTCACCCATCCCATGACCGACCCTTGCGAACGTTGCTTAACTTCCGCAATCTCTGGGCCAGGCGCTAAACCACTGCGCCACCGAGCTCCTCGTGTCATTTCATTGGAAGGTACAAATTCACCGATGTTAACAAAACCTTGCAAAATGATAGCAAAAATATTTTCAAATTCCACTGATCTTGTCAAGGCCGGAACGGTGCTTTTGTCTTAATGCCAACCATTAATTACAGAAGGCTATCTGAAAAGCCTTGAGCCAAAGAAAGTGGAAGAAAAGTGTAGCATGATGAATTAGCGTGGATAACGAGATACCAGCGAATTTGTAACGGAAACAAAAACTTCTAACATTGTGCGTGAGGCGAGAATAATTTATCGAAGGCTTCACCTAAATTGGTGGGAACGTTAATCATTAAGGGTGAAAGATTCATTAATATACTGAACTGTTTGCTTCGTTACTGGGCGTAAACTTAAGTAATTGCAGGTTTGACACATACAAACAGGAAAGCGAGAAAATCATTACCTACGGCCTACTCATATTTACGGCGTGTGTTAACTGCCTTTTATAATTTCCTACACGTTAGATAATTGTTGGAGCTAGCTATCTACTTATTTATTGTTATCAACAGAACAGATTCATAACATTAATAATTTTATCGAAAATATGATTACATAAACGATATTTTTCTAACTAGACCTAAAGTTCAAGACTCATCAATTACATCAACCGAGAACACATTTATATTCATTTTATACGTGTTAGTTTTTTCTCTGTTTAAGTACTATCATTCTATTTTATTCAAACTCAGTTTTTATGCGCATCTACTTATAAAATCTAGCCTTAAAGCAATTCTGTGCTTAAAGTCACAGCAGTCGCACCACGCAACGCAATCCCCTCGGAAAATTTAGAACACCTCTAACTCAGACTCACAGTGAACAATTAAAGAGCGTGCCTACCAAATTAAACATACTCGTGTCGCAAAGAAAGGGCTCAGTTCGCATATCTTATTGCTTGGACATATAGAAAAATATTTTTATGATGTTCTACTTTTGTATCTCCATTCGGAAATCTTTGATAATGCATTCTACTTCGTACCAACGTTGAAAGCAGGTCGAAAGCGTCAGCGTCGCATACTTCCGTCCAAATCAAATTATCGATAGTTGTTGTGAGGTTAAAACAAACACAATAAAAACTTAGCCTCGTGGTATGATATTATTATAAATGCGGAAGTACTCTCTTTGTTCCCTTGTCTTGTCACGCATAAACTGCTAAACCTTTGACAAATTTTGGTATATCTAGAGATAGATTTGATTTTATAGGGGCAATAAAATTCGCGGGCAAAAGCTCTATAAAACTATAGCAAGGAACCTAATTAAAAAAGTGCTATCTCAAATTTTCTTTTTTCTTAAGTCTACATTTTCTCGTCTAGTTATGAATATCTTTACAGGTTTCTAGCTCTACCTATTCAACTAACAAGCGAAAAATTTGTCGTGTAAAGTGTGGTATCAAAACGACATTGGTTTCTTTCGAATCGCTAAATGATTCTACAAAATAATCTGCAATACGAAATCGAATTCGTTTTTTTTACTTTCTCTCTCTTTTTAAAGGAAAAGAAAATGAGAGAAATCGGATCTAGCAACCCTGATGTAAACCGACAAATTGTGAAGCATTCCCAAGATAGCTCCGAAACTCCCGTGTCGTGAGTTCGTAAAACATGAAGTCCTAATTACATTTTGTTACTAAGCGCGCTTTCCTCTCATCCTACGTGAAGGAATTTATGGAATACGCCTGAAAAATGTGTGAATGAGCGAGCTGAAATAATGATTACTGGAAATATATGAACTGAAGTATTGAAGAGAACTCTGTAACATTTTTGTTTAATTTCAGTAGAAAAGTGGACTGCGTAATTAAAAAAAAATAACCACGTTTTCTTTATGGTTGCGATGCTACCTCCACACTTGTACTATTATGTATTCTGTGCCTCCACCTAAATACATGACAATAAAATACTATTCGTGTGTGGTTAAATAAGGTTAATAGTAAGGTACTTTAGCCGTAGGTACAGTTAGATCGTCAGATGGTTGATCATATTATGCAAGTCAGCAAGTCATCTCGGTTCTAGGCTTATTTTAAAGTCAGTTTGTTTTACCAATTGACTCTTAACAGTCGTTAATGATTTTCACACAATATCATCACTCCAAACAATAAACCAACTCTTCATCAAAACGATTCCCACAGCTCAAAATAATAACAAGAAGTTTAAATTGGATACGTAGTCGCTGTGACGTATCATGTTTTCATTCATCATGTGATTAACTGATTCATATGAAACTCACATGACGTCTTATATCGTAGTCATTATGATTGTTTACGAGTTAGATATAGTGTGGGTTTTTATGCATGTGAACATTTAGACATTGATCCTGGAACTATTCGGTGTAATGACTGAGCTACTGGAAAATCTAGCAAACTTTTTATTTCTTCTTATCTAAATTTTCAAGATAATTACTTGATTTGTTAGAAAAGACAATTCTCTAATTTGTTGGATATAAAATTAATACTCGTATCATCTATGATCGATCGACGTGAAATTGACATTATATTTTATCAATCAAGTAGGTACGGGAATGAAATCAATAGGATCAAAGCTGTATCTAGGTACTTATGTCGTTAGTCAAAGTGTGGGAAACGGGCATTAAGCTAGCAAAACTATTTTTATCTTACGCTCCCGAGAAATTATGTTTTTCAAGTTTGTGCAGGTAATTTTATTCGTGTTTGTGACTGTGACCGTTATAGTCTAGTATAGTAGCCAACTATCTAAGATTACTAACAGATAGTTTATATCTCACTAATAGTTAAGAGCTCACTAACTAATAGATAATAGCTGTCAATGGAACTGCGCCCTTAGACAGACAGATTAGTTAGACAGGACTACAGGAGACGCCTTATTCCATTAACGGTTTAAAACAAATTTTGTTAAAAGCTTTATCGGTTAAGCGTTAAGTGTCTTAGCTCTCCCTTTCTCCGTTCAAATTAGGAATTATTGAGTATTGGCGACTTTGATCATCTATACCTGGGCCCCAATCACGTTAATTCAGAACGATAAAAGCAAAACCGTTACGTTGTCATTTACCGAAAAATCTTTGGTTAAGCATTAAAATTCTCACTTTAACTGTCCAAGATTGGCATCCTGGGCTCCTTTGGTATCGTCCATCAGCCATTTTTGATGTCCCCACTGCTGGGGCACAGGCCTTCCTTATGGGTGGTAAGGAGGATGGGCCATAACCCACCACGCGGGCCCAATGCGGATTGGTGGGTGTTAACGACTGCAAATGCAGCCGGGACCAACGGCTTAACGTGCCTTCCGAAGCACGGAGGAGCTCGAGATAATAAATTTTTGGTCACCCATCCCATGACCGACCCATGCGAACGTTGCTTAACTTCCGCAATCGCTGGGCCAGGCGCTAAACCACTGCGCCACCGAGCTCCTCTGCGCCACCTTGGTATTGCTTTCAACAAAACTAAAGATAATATTTTTCTGTAAATGAAACTGAAACTGGTAACGATTAAGTTTTGGTTTTATCGTTAGAAAACTAATGCGATTGGCACCCTGATTAGCGATGAACACTTTTGAGAAAGAACTTAGCTAATAACTATTTTATTTCTATTGCTTTTAGGTCAGTTTATTTAACAATGAGTGCCTCAATTTTTGTCAAACCTGTATCAAATTTTCATTGCAATTATTGGAAGGTTGTAGCTTCTATCACAGAATACATAATAGTACAAGTCTTCTATTGTAAGAGCACAGAATACATAATAGTACAAGTTAAGAGTTCTATTTTCACAAATAGATTTGTCAAAAATTGAGGAAAAGTGAGAACTTCACAAAAATGGTCAATCATTTTTTATTCTGATAACAATAAGTACAAAAAATAAAACGCAGTAAAAAATAAAGTAAATAATTTAGATTTTTTGGATCCAAAGAAAGATTAAGAATCATATAGCAGAAAACTAAGTAATACAAACATAATTTATATTACATTACATCGACATTGTCTTATCTTAGGTACCTACTATAGTAGGTACGGTCAACAACGAAAGCTGCTTAATTTGTCATGGTAACTTTTTTATTAAGGCTTCAAACTGAGAGACAGCCCATCAAAAAAGTTTCTATGATAAAGTACTAGGTTAAGTGACTTTCGTTGCTGACTGTACTATTATTTATTCTGTGCTATAACTATAACTACCTATAAACATTACTACAGCAGTTCCAGTAGCACCTATAAATTATCAACTAAAACTAATAGTTCCAATCCCAAGATCTAAGTGTCTATTACCTACAGGAGATGTAATAACACTAATAAGTCACGCGTCCTTAGGGAGGCGACAAGACAGACTGCGAATAGAGATGCTCCCGAGCCCCGAATACTATTATAATCCGCAAAAATCGACTAGGCGACGAATATTGTAACATTAGGTTTAGAAATTATGAGAAACAATTTTGCATTTTACGACTTGAGAATTCAGTCCTAATAATTTGTTTTGTTCATGTCCCCTCCCTATTTAATTTTGTCCTTACGTCTTGTGACTTTATTTATTTTTCACCCAAGGGTCGCCTAGAAGAGATTGTTGCTTGGCAAAAAGGCCGCCTCTTGTTTGCTTTCTTCAGTTTGCATCAACTCATGGTAGAGCGACAGACATGAATTTCAAACCAATAACGTTACAGTACAGTGCCAACAAGTTGTATTTGTAGAATGGTCTGTGGCCGACAACCTCACGAAAATTCAAGCGGCAATTTAAATAAACGAATGAATTAAGTTAATTAATATAACTGAAATATAAATGAATGAAAGCCCATCTCTACTCCAAATATAATTACTTATGTACACCACATAAATCAGACGGGCTCCGTTTGCTTAAACCAGAAATGTAATGTTCTAACTGGAAATACGTTTATAAATATCAAATGTTATTATTAGTTATGAAAATGTTATCTCAGTAATTCCAATGATAGTAATGTAATGAAAATTCAGTGAAATTCCATTTTCAGTCATTGGAAATTAGTTTTCTGAGAACCCGGGGACGGTATTAGGTATTATGATAAAGCTCTATTTAAGAAAAAAAATGTTGATACAAACTCGGGGTAGACGGTTGCGTCACAAGTAACGATATTAACGTAAATTGAAAACCCATTGTTGTTGTAGTTATCGATGTCCATGTTCCATTAAAAATAACTTAATCAATAGCAGACAATCGTCTATTTGTTAGAAATTAGAAGACGTGACGGATCATTTACGTAGGGTATTAATTCGAGGCTCGTTCTTAACATAAATGTCACGGATAATGTTGAGAACCTCTGTCGTTCTATTTTGTTACTTTAAATACTGCATATTGAAATAATTATACCAAATTTTAAGGTCAATACCACAAATAACATGATACGACCAAAGAAACAATGTTTTCTTAGAAAATTTTAAGGAACAGGCAACGGCCAAGACCAAAATGTTTACGTTGTAGAAAGCAGATGAACATTGTAAATATTTTACATTATCCAAAAATTGCTTTTTCTTACTATCGAAATGATCTGGTAATAGATTGTTTGTTCCCAAGTCAAGTCTGATGAGACTAATATAAAAAACAATAATGGATAACGACGCAAAGAGAAGAAAATAAATACAAAAAAACATAGTAAATAACGTAACAAAAAGTAAAAAGCGTTCAAAAGTGGAGTTAAAAGTCACCGGTAGAAAAATCGCCAGTTGAATGTGGAAAGTAACTTCCGCATTAAAAAAAAATGTAATAAACAAAAATAAAAGCAATTTCCACATTCACAATATTATTTAATAAAGCAACAAAAGAATTTCAATATTACAGCAGTTTACAAACAACGTTGGAATAGGATAAATTGTTGCCTTGCACGTGTCTAGAGGGCTTGACAGGCACTCTTCCTTTTACAAGAAATTATTGTAATGAGACTTCCACGGGTTAGTGTAAGGAAAATCCTGGAAAGAGTAAAATAAGGAGTTACTACTGCTTGGCTTTAAAGCAGTTTCGTAAATGAAACCTCTTTCTACTTCATTCGAAGAGGGTTTTTTATATGTGCATTGAAAGTTCTTATGTTAGATTTGAATCTACAGTTGAGTTTGACATTTCGTGCTAAGGATAATGCAAGGAAATTATAAGTACTTAATTTCCTTGGGATTATGCCATGCCAAAGATGCCTTATATACTGCTTCAATCAAACCCCGCGGTCGCGGTTTGACTCGCTACCTACCAACGCAGTGAGGTACCTAATATAGTGCCTAATTATGTATCCTTCGGCATGTGGATAAATTATTTTTTGCTGACAATAAAAATAATTGTACATATTTGTAGGCGTTCGAAGTGACCAAGTCAAATGGGCACTAAATAATTCCTGAACAACGTCATAAAGTTTATTATATCCTCAAAGGAAATGCATTCACGGCCGGTTTAGAAGGGCCTATTACAAAATAGAATCACGATAGTCGGACGCAATTCGTCGTACAATTTACTTGATATTGAACCTTATTTGTGAGTCAATAGTGCCACGGTGTGCGACGAATATCGTACGCTTATCGTGATGCTTTTTCGTAATAGGCCCTCAGATCTCATAATAATCCCCCAGATATAAGGACTTTATGAGTCATGAAACAGTTCTCTTGAAGACGGATATTTCCGTGTAACATGTTATTCATGCTAACTGGACACTTCTAGAAAATTGTTCAGTACCCTTAGCACGAACAGCTATCGAAAAAAACGTGCGTAAAATTACTCGATAGAGAATTATCTATGGAAATTTTACTTTCGCTATTCGGCGGTAGATGGCGTTGTACAAATTTCCAGTACAAAATCGCACTATCGAATGATTTTACGCTCGTTATTTTTTTCGATAGCTGTTCGTGCTAAGGGTACTGAAGATTTTATTCGCAATTTTGGTTCTAGTTTGTTTTTCATAAATCGTTTCAACAGTAGCAATTTTAGAATACACGTTCTGGCAAAGAATGTTGTCGTGTTTCGATAGCGTAACCTGTGCCAATAGCCAACAAAGTCCACAAACCAAGTTAAGTCTCAAAAAAGCACATAATTAACGAATCGTCATCATAATCAGCCGCTCGACACCCACTTCTGGGTATAATCGTTTGGTGTTCATTGCGTCGCCAATTTGAAACAAGAAAATAAACTAGGTACTAGGTACTGTACAGTCACCGCAACCGCAATGTATGCGTATAACCGTATATATGTAGTAATTTTCAAATTGTTATGTTTATGAAGAAGGCCCATCGATAACTTACTGAGCGTGAGCATCCATTGTGGCATACTCCTATTCCTATACAATACGTATAAAGCATGACGCCTTCTCCCGAGGGATTTGTCGTTCATTGTCGTCGAGGCAACGATCCAAGTCCTGAGGGCCTGAGGGACAACTTTATGTAGACAATGATAAACAAGCTAACTATAAAGTTCATCGTTTGATCGATATATTAGATCAGTGCGACACGACAGACTACAATAGTAGATTGTTATACAAGACGCTAAAAGTACCCATTGCATACGAGGTATTTTTATTCCCGAGCTTTAGCGAGGGAATAAAAAGAAACCGAGTTACAATGGGTTTTAGCGTCGTGTGTTACACTATACTTTTCACTACGATTGCGAGAAAATAAAATACAATATTAAATAGTTTATACCTACTTACTTACTTCCGTAAACGAATCCACTCGTTTTTTTTCCTCCACTTCATAAACTTTTTGTACAATATTTAAATAAATGATTTGTGCTTGACGGCAGAAGATTAAAATTATTTCTTTCCAATTACAGTCACACAATTCAATCAGTTTGTAATTATAAAAAAAATCTAAAGATTTCGCGCCATGGTACCTTTTTTAATTTCTGCTGTAGCAGCTAAGCAACACAAACACGCATTCTACGATTCACTCTGTACACAGAGTATAAATAAGTCTATGATTTTACCGAAGAGATGCTTTTAGTTCCATTTTCAAAAATAAGAATGAGAAACTGGGGGCCTATTACGAAACTTGGTCACGATAGTCGTCCGCAGTTCGTCGGTTATAGTTATTACAAATATTTTCAATGTAGCTATCGTAGTCCATAGTCTATTGAACGAATAATGACGGATCCACTAGAGAGAAACTGTCAAATTTACGCAATCACTTTGCAATATCGCATACGCAAGTGCTTTGTAATAGGAATCAATCAGAACGAAGCACGGACGCAGCCGCGTGTATCGCATTAAACTTTTCGTAATAGACCCCCAGTATTAAGTCGAGCGAGTTTTTATTCGTGATTATAAATAAAAACTTTTTCGTTTTAGTACGCTCATTGGTAATAGACAAACATTAAAAAAGAAAAAACTTTATCCCCTAGGGCTTATTATGCTATTTTATCTCGACTCTTGTACGTTACAATGACGCACTTTTTGAGCAAGAGTAGTGAAAAAAAATATCTACGGAGTTCCTGAAATCGTTTTCGAAATCGCTATTCGAACTTTGCCATTGAATCGTTTTTAATACACAGAATTCCTTATGTTGTGGCGTTAATTCGCAATTTGTGGAATATTTATGGCAAATGCATGAAGTTTTGTTTTCAATAATTATTTCGGTAATGGCTGTATTGAACACAACTTAGTTTGACTTCTTTAGTGCTCCTCTGTGGCCTAGTGGTTCAAACACCCGCCCGCCCATGTAAGACGCAGGGGCATATTCTGTGGCAGGGGTCCCGGGTTCGATTCCCAGGGGGAGTACCGTAAAATGGGGGAAATAGGGATCCAGGTGTAAATTGGGACAAAAGTTGGGAAGATTTTTGAAGTGTTAGTCTGTGGACTCTTCGCTTCATTTTGGTGTTTTTTGTTATTTTATATTTTTACTACAAATTAACAAAAATGAAGCGAAGAGTCCATAGACTAACACTTCAAAAATCTTCCCAACTTTTGTCTCATAATTTATTTCTTATAAAAACACGAAGTTTACATAAAATGAGAAACAAAGTGTTTCTTATGTGGCTATTTTCAATTTACACCTGGATTCCTGTTTCCCCCATTTTACGGTACAATTTGTACTCGCCTGGCTAGCTATCACCATCTTACCTAAGTCTGACGCCATAACAATTTAAAAATTGTTGTATTCCGGCAATTAGAGGTAACATAGCCAGTTCCTCAGTGATGAGGATTCCGGCCTTATTTCCGACCTTCGACCTTATCGTCACTTAACATCAGGTGAGGTGACGGCCAAGCACTATTTGCATAAAAAAGCGAGTTATTTAAGATTTTGTGTGTTTAAAAATATGAAGTGTACCTGGTTTTCTGCGCATGCGCCACTGCACCGGCGGCGGCGCCGCCGGGCTGCTCGGGCCCGACGATGCCAGTTTGAGGCTGTCTCCTGCAATAAAACAATAGAAACATGTTAATCATCTTTTCTTTGTAACTAAGTACTCCATAAAGGTCTTATCTTAAAGCCTAGCTGACACAAGTCAGGTAATCAGAAAACAACATTTTGCCCGATCAAAATATGTAGAACAGCTTTCGATGCGATGAATGAGTCAATTCACAAAAATTCTAATATCCTACTTACAATCTATCCCGAATCGAACCTACGATGTCTAAAGTGGGTGTTTGACCGAAAGTGGCGCCCTCAGAGGTTATTAAAGAAAAAGATTGTAGTAATGTTTTACGTGGTGTTTTTAGGGCCCATGGTCTAGTATTTTTATAAGGTATCACTACATGCCCTCGTAGTCATTAATATTATTAAAATTGTGTAAGTATTAGAATTATAATATTAAATAAAATTCACCGCGGCGCAAATTAAATACTGTAAGTACTTACGAGTTCAATAATACATAGGTAAGTACCTTGGCACCCCGAGCGAAAGTGGCGCCGCAGTGAATAAATACTTTATCACATCTAAAAATATTAACCTAAATAATAAGCAATAACAGCAATTTCTGTCTGTCTGTGTACTACAAATAGACCTTACTAGATCACCACAATAAATTAATACACACATTGTGCATGCATTAATGAAATATTCGTCTAATATCTCATCGTACCCATCCCATGTTACGAGAGATAGATAAAGAACCCCCTTGTATGTTCGTAATTTCGTATCAATAATTCATAACTCTTAAGAAAAATTAAGATTTTTCAAATGATTGCCGCCTTTATAACTTTTCGTAGCTGACTACGAAAAAGGAAATTTTATTTCGTAGTCGGCTTACGATGTTACATAAATCTATCAGCCAGTACATAATGTAACAAAAAAAATGCGTCTAGACCATTGCATAGAAGATCATCGCTCCGCTCCATCATCAATGGCATTCTGAAGAAAATAACATAACAATTAACATTCCATTTTCGTAGACAAACAAAACGGATACACGCCATCTCAGCGACATCTAGCGAATAAAGAGATCACTATATTCTGAGCCGGCCGGCCTCCGGCCGGAAAAGCAAGGAAAACTCGCTGCGGCAGCCTTCGATTGTTGGCGATTGCATGATTCACCGCTAGGTGGCGTGATTTATGAAAGAAAACAAATCCGATGTTTTACCAAAGGTTTTCCAGTCACATTTGTTGAAGCCATAATTATGTTATTTAAGTTAGTGTTGGTAGCAAGTACAGTTACTACATTGTACTTACTCATTTAAGGTGATTAGTGGCCGCAGTGGCAGCAAAAGTGGCCACTTTTTGCTCTTTTGCCTACTATTATACTACCTACAACGAACTATATTTTACAGAGAAGAGGTTATTGTTTGTACATTAACTATAGAATAGAACCTTAGCTTAAATCGGTACGTGTGAATTTTCGATACATTATGTAAGTACCTACTTGGCGAGCAATAAAAATATAATGAGGGAGCCACTGTGACTGAGGGCACTAAGCGCCTTACTTAACAAGAGTTTACTAGAGCTAGCTGCATAACAGTATCTTACTTTACTTACAGTATTCACAGCAAATGCAAACAGCAGATAAGTTTGAACTACGCTAAATAAATGATTAAGTAAGTAATAAGTTATTGACTTCAAAATTTGGTACTAGTAAAGTTTCAATTTTACTTGCGACTTGGTTCTGTCTGACATGACAATACAATAAATTATAATTTGAAACAAGTAGGTATCAGTTGTTTTGATACTAAAGCTCAGCTTAAAGCTGTTTATTGAATAAATCGTTTAGCGTAGGCCCTGTGACGTTTTCGCGCTCTAACTAAACTACTATACCTAGAGCTGGAGCTAGGGTTACCAGGTCTAATAATGAGATTTCCTGACTTTTCCCTGATTATTCAGTAAATTTCCTGACATTTTGTACACGGTAGGTAGGTACACCTACATCACTTTTATTATTGCTACATCTACATTCTTCATTAAGTTGACTTGGTATTTTTTCTCACCAAAATGATAAACAAATTGTGCTCACACTTTTTTGGATTTCAAAAATCCTTGACAACTACAGTTTTTCCCTGTTTTCCTGACAGATGCCTTAAATTCCTGATATATTAGTAAAATTCCTGTCATCTGGAGACCCTACCTAGAGCTGGTGATGACTAAGACCTAGAGACTAGTGTTGTCACAACTTTAAAGCCGCAAAGATAAATTGCCCAAAGTTTCGAACAAAAGCGGATATTTTCGTGAATGCTATTCAAACAATATTCTAAAACTTACCTTCGGGTTTATCTCGGTTTTGGTAAGTTTTTGTGGGGGCCTTATCAGCGTTCCCCTTTGCAATAAAACCTTTGTTGAATTTTGATGTACGAAAGGTTCAAACTAGGCCTCGGGCATTTCCAAACTTCAGCTGTTTTGCCTTTGTGATTGTGAGTGAAGGATTGAATGGAGGCCTAATAAATCTGCGGTTCTTTCTACGCGGAGGTTGTGTGTCCGTGATTTGGGTAACTTGATTTGTTTATGTATGAGGTAGTTTTATAGTAGAAAAATAAAAGAGAAATACACACACAGTCATCAAATATCAAATGGCTGCAAGAACTTAACTATTATAGGCATTAACTTAACAATTAGGGTGCAACTTTAGGATATTTCAACAATATTCAATGTCTAAAAAATAAAATTATAGATAATCTTTAGGTAAGTACTTTTCAACTCTTGGATACGAAGAAAAAAAAAGAAATACCTGAACAAACAATTATTCTAACTACGCATAGTTAATTCAAAAAAATATTAATTATTAAAAAGTGTCAAGTGTCAAAAACTGTTTTTTTAACAGCTGACAAGAAAAAAATATTGCATTTTGTTTCCAAAAAAGAAGCCGATTTATGTACTTACTATTGTAACAAGATATAAAAGTTGTACCTACCAAAATGTTCAATAGATTTATAAAAAAAATTCTAAGTAGGTAGGTAGGTACTTATTATTTCAAATATTATGAACCTTTTTATATTTTTTTACTTTAAAATATGGACAGACCAGTATTGGAATAAAGCCATCCGCATGATAAATAAATGTTCAGTAATAAACATTTTCTATTTTTTTCGGAAAAGGAGACCAATAACATAACTTTTCCCGCTTGGAGTGTCGTTTCCCGTGAGAATTTCGGCAATAATGGTAGCCTAAGTTCGTCTCCAAAGTCCACTCTAACTCTATACCTACCTCTGGTATGAGAGGAAAAGGCCGGGGCAGCGCGCTTGGTGATCTGGGCCTAATCACGTAAAAACGGCTGATCTGAATTTATTTGGTGAAATTAAAACAAATAATACTATTTATCCTGGATGTTCCCTAAGGATTTTCACGATTATCCACGCGGACGAAGTCGCGGGCAGAAGCTAGTATTATATAATTATTTTGGGTTGTTTCATTTCTGCATAAATGTTTCCATTTTGTTAACGATGAATGACGGATAACTTTTGATTTACTTACATTATGAATATGAAAATTACACAAGTTCATGTACTTAGGGCGTATATACTAAGTTTCCACATTTGATTTTGCACGAGTTGTAACGATTTTTATACTTTTGGTTTAGCGGTTGAACCAACTAAATAGGCAAACAGACAGACAATTCGCATTCATAACATTAATTTGGATGGACAGATGCAATGAAACACATTATGTGTACTTAATCATCTCTAAAGCTGTAACTTATCAAAGATGAAAAAGTAACCGTCTAAAAGCTATTCTGAAGTCACGAAAGTAATTGCCGTCTTTTAGATGCAAGCTGTGCTATCTTAGACGTCACCTATTTTCTTTTTCCAAGGCAGTTTCCGTGTTAACAGATCGAAATAATTCATTGTTCATTCTAGAACAAAGGAGGTGTTAAAAATAGTTCGAAGACAAGTTTTTAAGCTTCACAATCTTGATATCTATTGGTGTACTATTCTTTCTTCATGTGGTACTTACACCTAAGTAAATTGTCATCGAAAATATTTTTTTGTATTTTTTATATGATGTTAAAGATAAATCTTTTGCCTACATTATTTTTGTTATTTTTCATGCAGTGTCTTTATTGAACTGAATCAATTTATTTTCATTTATCTGCAAACATCACTTATCACCGGTTTCTGAGGCACTGTATCGGAGGTTTAATTTTATCGTAGGGGTCGACATTATCTGGTTAAATGTAATAAAATTAACCAGATAATGTGGGCCCCTCCGATAAAGTTAAAACTATGATAAGTAGGTACCTCAGAAAGTAAACTAGTATTCGTTGTAACTACTGTACACACGTTTTATAAACAAAAGTCTAAACTAGAACTAACTAGGTAATTCTGACCGGGAATGGCAGCTGATTGGGAGCAACTCTAACAAAAACCGGACGAAGTTTCAAATGTAATTTTACCGGTTCCTAACAAAGGTGCATGTAAGAGTGATGCTCGAATCGAATGAGTCAATATTTTGAAATGCTCCTAATTTAATAGATTTTTTGATTGTTCAGTGAAATTATTAAATAAAATGAGGAGTCACCTATTGTTCAAAAACTATAACTGCCTCTATTAGGAAACGAAGAATATTTTTTCACCTAGTTTAGAAATATGACGCTTTGAGACGTCAAAATATTGGTAAGCAATATTTTTTGTTAAACTAGGGTGTACTCCCGACGACGGACATTTTACCATTTCCACGCTGACGTGGCAATTCCGCGCGCGGTTTCTCCGCCTACATTGCTCTTAACCATGTCGCCAAAACTCTCCAGTAACATTTAACGACGCCAACGTTACTTTACGATCGCACGACTAAGCTTATTTAGCGACGGGTCTCACTCTCATCCCGTCTGTACGTCTCTCAGGAAATTAGACGGAACGGAACACGTACAAACATGGCGCAAATTGGCTGCGAAACGGAGAAATGTTACTTACATTTTACCACGTTTATAAGGTCAGTCGGATATCCAGAGGAAGTTAATAACTGTAAATTCAATGGTTTAGTTAGGGTCTGCTTGGGATTTCTTTTAAATAAAAACATTTTGGTTTAGGTATTTTCGTTACTTATATCGAAATCTAGAGCCTTGTAAATTAATTTAAACCAGACAAGAATTCAATCTTTTACTCTAGGTTCAAAATCAAATATAATAGTACCTACATATAACATTATATACAGTGTGTGGCCTAGAACCGGGGATAATATTAAAAACAGAGGCTCTATCTACAGGCCACTAGTAATTGAATCATTATGAATCGTAACTTTAAATTCTTATTGTGTGTAATGCATGGGTTTTGCATCAATGTTTGTGCATCAACTGAAATCTTTTCAGAATAAATAGTAATAGTATAATACTAATATGTTTTAATTCCAATTTTCAATATTTTAATATTTTTTCCACCTTTGTACGCCATGTATTTACTAATACTAATTTAATTCTTCAATATTTTCTGGAAACGGAACGAAAATTTTACCAGTCTTAAAAAGTAACCTATTTCAGTAGATAGGTATATCGTCAATTTGTGTTTATTTCAAAGTTCAATTTAATTTATTAGTAAGCATTAGGTAGTAGGTCTGCCTAAAAGGGTCTCAATTCCATCAGAATAATAATTAATGAAGTTATTTACGAAAACGTTTTCAATTACGTTTTGACTTGCGTTCTTTTAATTCCACTTCGAAAGTAGCAGTAGTACCAACTACCAAGTACGTATCTCAAGTTGGTGTCAGTACCCTTAGCACGAACAGCTAACGAAAAAAATAACGCGCGTAAAATCATTCGATAGTGCAATTTAGTATGGAAAATTAGTACAACGCCATCTACCGCCGAATAGCGAAATTAAAATTTCCATAGATATTTCTCTATCGAGTCATTTTACGTGCGTTTTTTTTCTCGATGGCTGTTCGTGCTACGGGTACTGATCACTGACAATAAAATTCTTACTAAAACTTGAAACTTTTCTATAAAAAAATGTTTATTAAATAGTTATAATGTATGTCCCTCTGCAGGACGCTGCTAGAAGAAGGAAATCTTGATGGTAAAAGTTGTAATTAATGATAAGGAAAACGTATTATATTCATTACAATTCTCACATTACTATGTAGGTTAGGTACCTACCTATTGTAAGAATAAAACATCACGCACGTCTTGTGTTAATTAATTGCTATCATTTATAATGTGTTTTATGGTAGGTACCACGTTGTTTACAAGGTAATGAAAACCAAGTTTGTCTAGTGTTAATTAACTTTGTAAAGTTTTTGTTAGCATATTTGCATAGCCCACTGCAACTTGGAAGAGCAAGCTCCACAATTTTCTCTGTCATGTCAGTTAGCTGTACGAAATAGTCCAAATAATCAGGCACTTACACGGTTCGATTTTCAGGGCGACTTTAGACAAATAGGGCTTTTAATCGACAATCGCTTGTAAAATCAAATCGCAAACCTAATTACAAAAAAAATAACAAAAGCCCTAGTAGAGTCAATTTTATACATTTTTTGCTATGGGTAGTAGAATGGTTTACCAGTACCACAATTATAATCTTCTTCTTTAACTGTTTACAGGGTTTTTTTATTTTGCAGTCATTTGTCGTTATACTGAACACTTTTAACAGTTATTTTCTGAATCGTAAAGTAAAGTAGGTAGACACTTATCGAAAGTAACCAATCCAGTTATTCCCCAAGAAAGCATTTCGGATCCTAAAAGACTTCTCACTTACAGCTAAAACATCGATAACGTGTGGTATCTACCTACTACAGAAAAAGCTTATAATAGATAGATAACTGTACACTACTTGCAGTCGGTAACATCCACATTTGGCACGTCCGGCAATCCACATTTGACCAGCGTGGTGGGAATAACAATATTTTATGTATGGGTGAGATACCTATGTATGGCTCATCCTCATTGACCATCAGCCATTTTTAATGTCCCCACTGCTGGGGCACAGGCCTTCCATATGGGTGGATATGGAGGTTGGGCCATAACATAACCCACCACGCGGGCCCAATGCGAATTGGTGGGTGTTAACAACTGCAAATGCAGGCGGGACCAACAGCATAACGTGCCTTCCGAAGCACGGAGGAGCTCGAGACCGACCCTTGCGAAAGTTGCTTAACCTCCGCAATCGCTGGGCCAGGCGCTATACCACTGCGCCACAGAGCTCCTCCTCCATCCTCATTATCCATATTATCCTCATTATTCATCCATAAAGGCCTGTGTTTCAGCGGTCGGTGGGGACGTGAAAATGGCTGATAATGATGCTAATCACATGATTAACAAAATCCACACAGCTCTGCGCAGCTGATTTGAATTAGACAAATAAATCAGTCAATCAAAGTCAGTTCGCTTCTGCATTTACCTAATCACCAATAGCAAACCGTCTGATCTAATTGTCTCACGTACCGTACCCATTCAAGACGAGAATAGATAGCTTGATTGATCTATGGCAGAAACTTGAGATTTATTTACCACTCCCCACAAATAAATTACAACAACCAATCTAACACAACTGATAAAGATAGAAGAATTTCTCTATATGGGAACACCAACATTTGTGCGAAAATAAGATTACTTAAACAGAATTTGATTTGAATTGCGGAAAACTCGTGAGGTCGTAATGATGTATTTGTATCATGATTAATAATTTAACTTAGTTTCCAACAGGTCTACAGTATTACATTACATTGTGATACAACTGACATAAAAATAACGTAAACAAAATTTGTCCATAACAAAACTGAACAACAGACAGTTATAGAAATAATTTAGTTTTCAACACACTTGCTCGTAAAGTGAAGGTAGGATCCGATTTAGGATCCTAATTAGGATAGAAATTGTCTCCGACATAACGGATGCTAAATCGGAAGCACTTAGGACAGTGTAATCGCATTCAGGACGCTCGGCTCCGACACAGTAGTACCACAGCATAAAGAGTACAGTCAGTCAACGCCTTTTATGTTGGCGAAAAAAAATCCGCCGCGCCGTTCGTCTAGATAGACAGTTGGCGCAACGACTAAAAGTAGGTATATTATTTAGGTAGTAAAATCGGCTCAGCCAAACGTGAGATAATCGCGGAGAAACATAAATACATATACAAACTAAATACCTCCTTTTTTTGAAGTCTGTTAAAAAGACTACACAAAGGTGGATACCTTTCCCAACAAAAACAATCATCTAATTCGGTTCATAAATAACAAAGTCGTCAAGGTAGTTGATGTAAAGTCATAGTATTTTCGGGATTACTTGAAAACTACTGAACCGATTTGAAAAATAAATAAATGGCACCATCTCGCAAGAAAACTCAATCGAACAAAAAAGAATCATCAAAATCGGTCCATAAATGTCGAAGATACGCGCGAATAACGATAAAAAAAAAGTATACAATCGAATTGAGAACCTCCTCCTTTTGATGGAGTCGGTTAAAAACTAGTTCAGATTAGCGTTGAAAATGACACGTACCTACTACCTACCTAGCTATCTACATATACCTCCTATTTACCTAGCTATGTATTTTTACGGCTACAAGAACATTCGTTTAACAACTGTATGATCGTAAAGCTGTGATATCGGATCCGACATTCAGGACGGTCTAATTGGCGACTGAATTTCTCGTCCTAAATCGGACACTAAATTCCGGATCCGAAATTTAGGAAGGTGTAATAAGCGCTGAGCCCTAATACATCGCTTTTAGGGCCATAAACCGAGCTATAACAAACGCGTGCAATAATATATAAAACACTAGTTCGTAATAGAATTAACCCTACAAAGTTAAATTAGTACCTTACTGCAAGTTCTATGCGAGTAAACAGAGCATTCCCAATTTAGCCGGATAATACAGTTATTTTTTTTTACAACAAAGAGGTTTTATGCTGCTGAAAATTCATATACATTTTTGGAATAAATAAATGTGTAAGTCCTTAATTAAGTCAAATAAATATATAATTATTATCAAATTATTCATAATTCACAATATTTTGTTATAAAATATTAAAATATTTGCATTTTGTCCCTTAAAATTATAATTTTGAAGTATTAGTAGTAGGCTGTATGCTCCTCACCCCTTTGTTCGCAAAAAATTCTTGCGCTAGCCTGTGGAAAAAAAAAACAAAAAAAAAACATGCGCGCCTTTTGCCAATTTTCCCATAATTATCATATTTTGTTTTTGCCATATTTGTTGCTTTGTGATAGGTATATTACTTTGTTTTTTCCTCGCAAATGTGTTGAAAAACGTCGTATGAAACTCGTGAGCTCTAAGCTAACTTGTCTCATAATGTACTATTAAATAACCACATTTTTATGAACCTTCATAATGTATGTGTACACACGACGGCACCGCAGACAGTACATGTTGCCCTTAAGACCGTCTTTATATAAAACCTGTTTTCGCAGTTTAACTGTAAAACATAACGTGCTGTCGTGTGTACGTACTAGGCACTACGTATTTACTACAAGGGAAAACGAAAGGCGTCGGAAATTCGAAAAGAAAACCGCAATCCGCAAAGGTCATTTTTTGTCACACGCACGACTCTCCGAGGGGCATTTTGTTTCGGTTGTTGTTCATATCTGTTTCTGAGAAGGAAAATGTCTCTCCATATCCACATTTTGTTTAAACTTAAGGTTACTTAAGGTCGGTTTCAGAAGCTGAACATTTTACGAACCACGTCACACCAAAATAAACGCTTGCTGAGTTAATTACAACTCTACAACATGTTGATAGCAATCTAGTCCGAGAGCCAAGACATGATTTGCGATGGAGTGGGTATTTATTAAAGACTACTACACCGTAAGCCATTTTTAATAAACTACGGGGGCACAGGGCACAGGCCATTTTTGGGTGGATAAGGAGGACGGGCCATAACCCACCCACACATAGGTCCAAAATGTGACTTGGTGGGTATTAACGACTGCAAATGCCACCGGACGGGACCAACAGTTTTACGTGCTTTCCAGATCCCAGACGAGCTCAATACATTTTCACCCATCCCCATGACTGACCCTTGCGGGAGCGCTAACCTATGACATGGTTTAAGTTACTTCTACAGAACCATAGAATACACCATATAAGTCTAATTCATGGTATTCAGTGATTTCTGTGACGCAGGCAACAAAGCTAGGCAATTCTCTTCCTTATTTAAATACAGATTGAGTTCAAAGTAACGCAATAAATTAGTGAGTTTCGGACGATATTTCACCGAGAACGCCAAAAACATTTGTTAGACGAGGTCAACATCCCCGCAGCTTAAATAATGTTTGTTTGTTGTTTCTGAAACCTATGTTCCTAGATTTATCCTCTGTTTTATTGGCAGGAATAAGTTATTTTATTGTGGTCTGTAAAAAGAATAAGATTTGTTAAACTTAAAACTTTCTGTATTTCTGTTTCCAGAAATGCATTTACAGAAAGAAGAACTTGAATGAAGTATAGTATAGACGAAGTAAATAAATGTTGAAGCTTCTTAAGAAATTTCTTTTAACATTAAAGTTATAGTATGTATATGTTATGTAGATGTTTATTTACGTCAAGTAAGTAATTCACTTGGTATTATCTCTGAAGTCCCAACAAAAAGTAAGCCCTAGCAGACCCGAGCCCGTTTGCTGAAATTTTAAACCTTTCATTTGTCGAAATTGAAACCAATATCATATTTCACGGGCAAATGCGGCCGACTGAAATCACCTTATCTAAATACAAAAAGGTTCATTAATATAATAAACAATGCTATAGCGTATTGAAATGTCTATTCTCTGCAATAACGTGGAAGGAAAACAATAAAGTTGGACATAAAACGTTTACTGCTGAGTAACAAACAGTTCAGCGGGTCTACCGGCTAAAAATAATGAAGTTAATGTTAACTGTAAGTATGTGATACATTGCTTCTTTTCTTTGGTAAGTTTTTATTTGTGCCAAAACAAAGTAGCAATGTATCACATACTTACAGTTAACATTAACTTCATTATTTTTAGCCGGTAGACCCGCAGGACGGGGCATTTAAAAACCGTTAAAAACCAACCGGTGCCAATACAGACGATATAGCGCTCTACAAAATCGTAACGGTGCGATTATTTAGATGAATAAAAACTGGAAATGAACCCACAATTTCTGACAAGTACGGTACCACAGAATACATAATTGGTACTAAGATCACGTGCCAAAATAAGCAACCTGAACTGGATATCCTTTCCTCCCCTTACGATAATATTTAATGCATGCATCTCCATTCACAATGTTATCGGCATTAAAAAAAGATTGGAAAGTCTTGTAAGTTTACCAGTTTAATATCAACCAAACATTCATAAGATAGATTATTTTAAATTGAACGGTATTCCAAAATCGACCTCTTGGCAAATGAAATTCTAATATTAAGTAAAAAGTCGGTTCTAACGAAGGTAAATCTAGAGTTTGTTAGCTAGCACGATACGAAAAGAACCTAGTCCAATGAGGGCTGTATTTTGGGCGATTAAATAATAAAAAAAAATCCCTGAAAACCATTTTAAATCGCGAGAGACCAACCCAGACAATTGAGGGGATTACAAAGAACTGTTTAAACGGATATCAAATGACATCCTTTGCAAATCTAATGATCTCTCGAAAAATCACTAGTCAGTAAGTTTGATCTTTAATCTTTGAGTATATTTGATACTGTTAATATGATAATCTCTCTCAAGTGAAGTGAAAACATTTCTGATTTTATCCCACACATCGAAGTTATCTATGTTATATTAGTTTTTATCAGATACAAAATAATGTAGTTGCAAATTGTGACATACCAAAACTGTGACACTTGGATACACGTAATATCTGTTTGAATATTTGCGGAATGTGCAAGACTCGAAAATTATCTTACTAAAGTACAAGGTTATGATAAAAAACCGGTCAAGAGCGAGTCGGACTCGCGCACCGAGGGTTTCCGTACCATCATAATAAATACACTGCAGAGCTGTAGAATTACAAAATTATTATTGCAGTATTAGGTCAACACCATCTCTTGGCCGATAGTGGAACTATTTTTCTTTCTTAGGCCAGCCCATCTTTTGACCGATAGTAGAACTAAGTAAATAATTTTTTCTTAGGTCAGGGCCATCTGTTAACTGGTAGAGGAACTATAAAATTTTTGTCTGTTGTTTGAATTTCTAAAAAAGTGTGTTATATTGAGACATCGTTTTATTTTTCCTGTAATCTTTACATAAACTACTATCACATAGAATTATTTCAGATTTTTCTCTTTGCAAACTTCGGTGATAAGGGGGGGGGACGGTATTTTTTTTTTTTAATTTTTCCTCATAAGTCGAAAACTATGCGGCCTAAAAAAAAGAAAAACATGATTTAAAATGGGCAAACAGCGCTCTTTTATATGATACCCCACATGCCCTAGTCAGGCCTAGTCGCTTCACTTAAAACTTTTAAGACCCCTTTTCGGTCCCTGTTGTAAAAAAATATTTATTTTTTTATTTCTTTCTTATTTGCGAAATAGTTGGACAAACGTCATCTTAAACTAATCCAAATTTCAAGTTGATAACATTAGTAGTTATATATCCAGATGTGACAGACAGACAGACTGAGTCACACCATAAGGGTTCCTTTTTTACCATTTGGTGAGGAACCCTATAAACAACCCGTCCAAACAGAGATAATATTTTCATCAATGATTAAAAAATCTATCGCTACAGAAACTTTACACACATACTTTTATCAGTATTACTTATACATTTCTTATTATGATTTGGCTATCTAAGAGTTGGCAATCTTCACCTGAACAGATTTTATGATAGATTAGGATCCCGATATAATGTTTGGTGTGGGTATTTTTAGTGATAAAAAAGTTTGTGTTAGGTTTGACTCAATTTTCTCTAACCAAATTCTGAACAGTTTCAGTTACCTCAATCAAACGAGGAAAATTCCCAAATTTCTACATCCCTCAGGGTACCGGATGGTTAGTAAAATTGATGCATTCCGGCATTAGACCTTTGGCTCAGCAAAGCATTTAATGCTCAGTTTACCGTGAAACTGCGTGTGTTTGCACGTAAACACTTAACCTGCGAATTATGGCTGTCCTTAGAACAATGATTTATTCCAAGTTGCGTTAAGAACCCTGCTAAAATAACATTTATCACAACGCGATAGAGTACTAGCTGGTGGAAAAAACACAAACAGCAAACAAACTAAGGATGAGTAAATGTGCGTAGAACTAAACCCAATGATAAGCAGCTGTTCTCTTTCAGAATATAAATGAAAGTGGTGCGTAGAAAATTCTAGTTATCAACATAAATTGTTGAACATTGTGGAAGATGAATCTATATTTATAAAATCGTAAACTAAATAAATAAATAATTAAATATTTGACAACATCACATACATTGCTCAGATTCCAAGGTAAGTAGCTAAAGCACTTGTGTTATGGAAATCAGAGACAACGGTGGTATCACAAACACCACAAACACACAAACAAAAACTGACTGACTGACTGATCTATCAACGCACAGCCCAAACCGCTGGGTCTAGAGACTCCAAATTTGGCACATAGGTTCCTTATGAGGTCTAGGGGTGCACTAAGAAAGGGTTTTTCAAAATTCACCCCCTAAGGGGGTAAAAAAGGGGATCAAAGTTTGTATGAAAGTCCCTCAGTTTTGAAGCTAGGATCTTCAAATTTTGTGTTTAGACTGACCATTGAATATAAATAAATACGGGTCTCAGCGTTTTTCAAAATTCTACCCCCGAAGGGGTCAAAAGGGGGATGATATTGTGTATTGAAGAAAATTATTTTCGAAGTAAAAATCGCTAAATTTATAATTTAGGCTTATGGATGGAAATCTAACGCAACGTATATTGTTATTGTTAGTATTTAAACCCCTATGGGGATGAAATGGGGGTGAAAAGGGGTAAAAAAACACAAAAATAGATATGGATGTCGTTATTGGGGTTTTCTGGGATGACGATTGCAAAAATGACATTTATTTTAAAGTCCAACACGGTGGTCATGATTTGACCACTAAAGGGGTGAAAATGGGGTTTAAATTTTGTATGGAAAAATAATATAAAATAGACATTACAACTTTAAACTTCGTAGGAGCACATCTAAAAATAAATAGGCAAACATATATTTTGTAATTTTGAAAATCAACCACTTAGTGGTAAATGGGGTGAGTAAACATAAAAATCGATATGGATGTCGTTCTTAAGGTTTTATGGGATGGTGATTGCGAAAATGAGATTTATTTTAAAATCCAACACGGTGGACATGATTTAACCCCTAATGGGGTGAAAATGGGATTCAAATTTTGTATGGAAAAAGAATATTAAATATACATTACAACTTTAAAATTCGTAGGAGCATGTCTAAAAATAAATAGGCAAACACATATTTTGTTATTTTGAAAATCATCCCTTTAGGTGTAAATGGGGTAAGTAAACATGAAAATCGATGTGGATGTCGTCCTTGAGGTTTCATGGGATGGTGATTGCGAAAATGACATTTATTTTGAAGTCCAACACGGTGGACATGATTGGACCTGGACATGCACTTCCAGGGGACGGGGACGGGGACGGGAACGGGAACGGGAACGGGACGGGACGGGACGGGACGGGACGGGACGGGAACGGGAACGGGAACGGGAACGGGAACGGGAACGGGAACGGGAACGGGAACGGGAACGCGGTAAAGGGAACTGGAACGGGAAGCCGTAATGCGTAAAAATGGCTGGTCAGATCCTGGTTGAAGGTTCCCTAAAGATTTTCTCTAATATCCACGCGGACGAAGTCGCGGGCAGAAGCTAGTATAAAATAAATGTCAGCTGAGTGAGACGAGAACAATCCTAAGACAACAGACGGACTTATTACGAGTCAAGAATATAAAACAGGGGCAATATTGAAAAATCCCTTCGAAGTACCTCATATAACTTTTAGACTGATTTTTCTTCTTCCTTTTGAATTCTTTTGAATATAAAATCGTAAAAATATTCCATGTATTTTATCTTTGTTTTTCCACTTGCATTTAAGTAGAAAAGAAAGTTGATGTATTTTGATTTGCTTTGAAATAAGACAACTGTATGTGTATTACTTCGTACTTTCGAATGAGCTGGATATATATTTTTGTTGAATTTAGTAAAAACGTCTCAGACCTACGCACTTAAAATTGACAAACCTTTAAAAAGCTTCCGATTTCCTCAGAATTCATGCTAGTCGTAGTTAAATTGCATACAATTATTATCTGACCCAAAAATTATATTTTTGTTACTGTGGTAATCAAGCGTTATTTGGCCCTGTAATTTAGTAAAATGCAACCTGCTTTACGATGTGCTTTGTGCTTATGTAATTCACATTTGCTGAGCTATCAACCAGAAACCCTAAACCCCAATTATTACTAATATGAAAGACAAGCATGAAATTATCAAAATATTTATTCTAAATCCAATACTTATTCAATTCTCTGTCGACAATATTCGACAAAAATACAATCAAAATTGTCATAGTGATAAAAGGTGTAAATAACTAATATTGTATGTAGGTAGGTAGGTACGTAGAGGAATAAATACCCCACATAAATCTCTGAGTACGCGTTGGTAAAGAAATACATAAGTACTTTTTTAAGATTTACGTAATATGAGAAAATATACTAGTCATGCAATCTGTAGAACTCTTGAACGCCTGCAAATAAACGCATATCGGAATATTCTGGTCGATACAATACTGAAGAGGGCAATTACTGAGTGAACCGTGAAACGGCTATATGAACAATGGCAGCCGGCTGAATGCTTAAGAAAATGATGACGAACGAAACAAACCGACTGTAAATGAGGAATGATGGATAAACGTAGATTTTATATATTATGTGAACATACAATACGCGAGGTGCGTGATGGCATATTTTGGGAAAGAACAATGTTAAGTTACTCGTACTTAATTAATCAGTAAAATAAGCAAGTGTTTTAAAGACAATAACAGTATAAATATCTATACTGTGGTAATATTTAGTATGATTATTCGACTGATAGCTAGTTGACGTATATATGCTTCAAAACATTGCCCTATTATGACCATCGCGCTCACGAGATTCTATTTCCAAATAAAAACTGGCGTGATCAAGTTTCTTTAGTACGACTACAAAAGCCAAAATTACCGAAAGGAAGTGGTTCTCAAAGGTTTATCGTGACACAACATCATTACTGGATCCTATGTTGTCCTACATAGCGGACACTCGCTGCGACCTAATTACTACCACCCATTAGAGTTAGGATTAGAACTTCTACCACCAAGGCGCATAGAAGGATTTAACTAAGCATCCTCGCTCTTTCATAACAACGTTGAACTGGTTTTCGGTATCTGTGGTTTTAGTTAAATCGCATAATACAATACGAAATAATGCGATTACAAGTTTTAGATCTAAAGTAGGTAGAAGTAGAGTGAACCCGATTCCACCGTATAATCAGGTTCATTGTTGTATTCCGAATATTCCGATGCAAAAGCGATGGATTTAATTGACAATGCAATCGCGAAATGTAGCCATCAAAAGTGTACCGTTAATCATGGGGCAAGAAGGCTACCTTTTATCGCGAAAATAAATATAGTGGTGTGAAAATGCATAGATTGCATGATGCATGATTTTGCAAAGATGCCAGTAACAAAATCCATGATTCTATGGATATATTCTATTCTATTATCCATTCTATTGTAATCCCTACTTCGCAACCGAGTTTTAGAATGTACAAATACAATTTTCTGCTTTCCTTGCACGCTCATGACGTCATAGCTTACCTTCCGTGATAGGTACTTGCACGATAAAAATATACGTCCATTTCCCTTTTTTACAGAAACTACCGGAATGTTAAATGTGAATATGTTGTCTCGTCAAAAATCTGTGTCTAAAATCTACCGAGAACTCGCACGATGAAATATGGTAGCAATTTTGTTTTCTTTATTTGTGATTCATTTCATGAATTCGTACATTTCGTACCGTACCGCAAAATTTTGTAGCAGAGAGCAGAGCCTCATTTTCTCGCACACAAGGCATTACGCACGGGCAATCTAAAAGGTCAAAACGGGCTTTAGTCAACAGGTATGTATGGGCTTTAGTAGTAGGTCCTTCCCTATCCTTGCCTAGGATTATATACCTATTCTGTGGCCTAGGCAGGCTCCCTAGCGCTTCGTTGTACAACGAATTCTTCTATTTAAACTAGCGTCGCTAAAATCTCAAAAGACCATAAATAATTACAAAGACAAAATATCACAAAACGAAGCCGGCATAGCATGATGTCATGGCGAGACATAAGGAATTTGTTGCATGTGGTATGTCGTTTAGTTGTTTCCTTCACATAGGTATGGAGAAGTCGTGTAACTAGATGATAAGCTATTTGTGTATAATTAGATGCCATTATAACACAGCACTGGCGGGCGCTAGGCTAGTTAACATAGTACAGTTCTAAATTGTTTTGAATACATACGATCATGGTTAGCCTCCACATTATATACAGAAACAATGAAGATTTTTTCTTTCACATGACTAATAAATAGTATGGCAATGTTTGTTTTATAGATATATTGAGAGATAATAATTAATCAATGGACCAATAATCCCTAGATTTTTTGGGTTTCATATTTTTCTGACTCGATTAACTTCATACTATGTATATGTATCAATAACAGAATTTTCTTTCAAAATGTCACATAATTAAAAACAGCCTGTTCAGCAACGTACGATTGAATTTAATTTAAATTAAAGCTAATAATATCTGCTACGTGAATCAAGTTCTCTCTTATTTTTAGCGCATGTAAAAAAATAGTAATTAGGTGATTTTTAAAAATTAAGAAATCAAAATGTCAACTCGACTTCAATTTGGCATTGACACTGACATTGGGTTGACAGATACCACAGATTGATAAGTGAACAAGAACAAGCAGATGCTTTATCAGTATCTCAGATTCAAAAATTATAAAGTTCACAACTTCAGCACAATATGACGAGTCTCTTTTGGAACTTAATTTAATGTTGACTTTATGCCTACGTCTCAAACTCAACCCTTTTTCCGTACCTCAAACAGCATTAGTAAAATAAATCAATTCGCAAACGATTACCAGAGAGTTTCCTAAGAGTCAACTCTCTTCAATCATTATTAATTACTCGTATTTCTGCATTCGTCGACTACTTTAGGTAACATTGTTTTTCCTTTATACCGTGAATTTCTTCTATAAATTGCTATGCTAATAAAGTATTATCTTACTTATCTTGAAAAAGATTTTTGTTTTATTTTATAAAACAAACAGTTCAAAATGTTTTAAACAAATAGTTTTTTTTTTTACTTTAAACTATCAATTTCGAATCAATTAGACCTAATTTCTAGACCATTTTTAAATTCGCCTAAGTAAAAATCGATCAGTTGATAAACATTTATTTTTTATTGTGTATCTCTAATCAATACTGAACGCTTTCCTGATTAATGTTTTAAGAAAAGCAACTATAAATCATCTTTATCTCCAAAAGTAAGGTGCTATACCCAATAAAATTAGGAAGAATATATTTTTTTTATTATAAAAAATCTAAAGCCCATGGAATTGAAAATCCGTTTTAATGATTCATGTGCCGTTAGTTATGATGCGCTTAGAATTTTCTTTACGATACGATTAATTTAACCTCTCTCAAAAACGAAATATAATACTGGTGTAGAGAGAGAAGATATTATCTCATTTCGATATTTTGTTCATTACATTTTAATAAATAATTATAAATTTATCGTTACTCTCATAACATAATTGTCTGCCTTCTGTCCAAAACGCCTCCTCAAGCTAGACCTTCATTGCCTGTCACGTTTACTTTGACATAGGCCCAATGGCGGTCGGGCGACAGTTCTCATAAAGAGCGACAGGGTATAAATAAAACTCTTCATAGTAGAGATATTTTTATAAGAAAGACGGACAGACGTATCTTGGAGGCTGTTTTCTTTTTCAGCTGATCTCGACTCGATATTTGCAAAAGCTATTTTCAATTATGCATGAACTCCACTCGATAGATGTTCTCTCGAGGAAGGATATGACACAATTTGCTTTTCTATATAGGAAGTTCTTTCTAAGTGGATCTTTTATTGTTAGAACTCACCTACATTTCCTGTGTTGAAGAAGAGGCTTTTTACTTGTCTTAGCATTAATTTTGAGACTTTATCAACATTTGTTCTGTGTAGTGTTGGTATTTGATAAGTAGGGGACATAAAAGGCTTAATAAGTAAAATATTTTTTTAAGACTATTTTTGGTCGAACTCGTAATCAATACCGTTATACTAAAGCATATTTTTGCAAAAGAATAGAAAGTAGAAGGTAACTTACCGTCAAAACTATCATCCACTCGGATTCTCTCATCTTTACTTATTGGGGTTCAATCAATATTTATCGATCGAAATGAATCGGCCTATTTCTTTTAATGAACTTAAGCCTATTAAGTTGCTGTTAATTTCACTAAAGCCCTACCTCAATTAAAGACCTTTGACAGGAGCCCTGATTGAAAAGCTGACAGTGTTCATGGCCACGAGATGTTAATTAAAGACCCTTCAGTCAGATGCCTTGAAGCGCGTTCAGTTAATTGAATTATGCTGATTTTGACATTGTCAAGCAAGACCAAGAGACCTGTCTTATGTCAAGTAGCTTTGGCTAAAACAAAGCATTAGTTTGAGTACAATGCGATTAATTTAACTATGTACAACAAAAAAGCCATAAATAAAAGATCGGCCATTTCCATATTGTAGATAATTTGTTGTACAGTAACAATGCAAAAACTTGCTACATATACTTACACCACAATGGAATTCTCACGTTTTAAAAAGGTTTTAAAGCAATAATGTATAACTTAGTCATAAGTTAGGTACGTAGAAAATTATGAAGTATTTAACTATGTACGAAGACGAAGTAATTATCATCTGTGTCTTGGCAATAACTAATAGCTTTCTTGAATCCTTGATTAGATACTAAATCATTTTATAGAAGAACTTCTGCAAATAATCAGGTGAATACTCTTATTAAATTGTTAAAAATAATAAATTGTATTCGTATGCGATCAATGCTCAAGGCGCAATTACAATTCTCTAAAAATCTAATGAAGCATTTGACACCTTTGACAAGTCGAGCAAGTCAGGCAATATTAATTAACTTGTGAAATTGATTGACACTATATTATCGTGGTGATTTTTTTCTTCTTTTTAGTTCGTGACAACTCAACAATTTTAGTCCCAAACTTAGCAGAGCTTGTATTGTGGGTACTAAAACGTATATAGAATACATAAATAAGTGTATAAACGACCATGACTCGGGAACAAATGCTTGTGCTCGTCACACTAACACCTGCCCCTACCAGGAGGTCAAGAAGTCGAACCCGGGACCTTTAGCGCAATGGTAGGATCGCTACCGTTGCACCAAGTGGCCATATATCTATCTATAATGATGATGATGGAAATAACCGGCTATAAGTTAAAGAAAATGACACTGTTATAGGCTGCTCAATTTTAAAAGTCGGGCCAAATGGTTGATTTAGCGAGCTACTGTGTCGATTCCTATTTGGGAATTGGGCAGAAACAAGATTAGGAAATGTAATAAAACTCTGTGGCCCGCGGGTCTAGGGTTGAGCAGCCTCGCCCTATATTACCAAAAATTCAACGAACGTTTCGCTGCTAGGTCTGACCAAATATAGGTACAAAACTTGACAGTTGCATTTCTTAGTTCAAGAGGCAAAATCAAAAGATAGAAATAACTCCCATAATCTAGCTTGCTAATGGTCATGTAGGTGTACAAGAAAATAATGCAATTACAAGGATTCACAAAGAAAACAAAGAAAACTCGTAATCAGTGACTTCAAACAAAACCTTCGCCTAACTTTGTGCATACTTAATGTTCAGTTCACAGACGTTAGATAACACCAATTAAGACCATGTAGATCCACATAAATACATATTCAGAAAACAAGCGTTAATTTGGGTCGAGTGTAAAATTATAATGGAAGTCACATAGAACCAACTCTGTCTGTTTAGGTGAACCCGGTGAACCTCAAATATATTTATGGTAAATACACCTTCGTATCGTATGCTTTATCTGCTTATTTAAATGGCAAATATTCTTTGGAACCTCCCTTTTGTGTTTGTTCTGAATTAGGAACCCTAAAATGGAAACCTGTGTAAGTTTTTACGGTCGTTATTTATTCTACTCCAACCAAAAAAGGTGAAAAAAATACTTTTCTTTTTGATTAAAATATAATTTTAGTAAGCATCTACCTAATAAAGTATGTTTATCATAATGTCTTTGTCTTTGCGGCAGCAACTTACAGTAATAGTTATTTTCACACAAAAATTAATATAAGTATTCTCTCTGTCTTTCTCTCTCTCTGCTCCGATAAGGTCACGTTAATTTCAGGTAAATGTTTTTGTTAAATGAATTTAAGAGCCCTTTTAGTAAATATGTAAAGACCCCGAAAAGCATTTTGATTAAAAGCCTCTTCAATTTTAATGGGGTATTTCAGGGTGTCAAGGATTTCCTTCGGAAAGTATTCTCAATCCTTTAATCTCTCTGTGACGGAGGTCCCCGTCTTTGAATATATAGGTACGTACGTAGCCTCATCTCATTTGAATTGATAATTGTAGAATGAAAAGAGCCAATAGCGACACTCCATTGTTTACGCACGACTGAGTCAAATGCCTCAAGTTTTAACGAAATTAAGATCTCTTGTCTGAGGGGAGATTTTGTGGCGATGTTATAAAAAGCTCATTAAAATTGTAGCATTCTGTTCCATGTTGAAATTGTGTTTGTGTGAGTTAAAAAAACTTCTATATTTTGGTACTATGTGATGTGGTATAATATTGTGGTTAGAGAAATTTTAACAGCACTGCAGCTTTGCAGTTTTGTTATTCGGTTCGTAGAGTCTCGTTTGAAATATTATTTTGTTAACTCAATGTTACACGCTGTCACAGAAAGTTCTGTAAAATACTCGTGTCAGTGTGGTAGTTGTAAACTTTCCTTTGATAAGCCTATTTATTTCCTGCCTATAATAATAATAAATAAGCGACCGTCACTTATTTAGTAATTAATCATTTTTATAAAAACGATAGGTACCTACGCACTTTTGGGTCTTCTGTGCTTATTTGTAAAAATCTAGTCAACATTGCCATTTGGCACTGTTAAACTTTTTGGTACTTCTGGTACAAGTGGCAAAATGCACAAACGCGGTAAGTACTTTCTTGGCACGCGACAAAGAAATTCAAGCCAAGTGTCAGAGTTCCACAACCCTAATGAAACAAATATAGACAGCGAATAGAAATCGATTGTCGCTAACAATTTTAGAATGTTAATTGTTATTGAGAACCAGTTCATATAGTTTCGTAATAAGATTATTATGGCTAGGTTAGGTTTGTCTAGTCTAGAAGCTAGAATGAAAACTAAGCTATAAAACATCAAGCCAAATTCTTCAAGCTTCAATCAAGCTTCAATCTTAAATATTTATTTGTTTGATCAAAATCTAAGAAAAAGATATTGACATTCAACATCTTGTGCTTTTGATGTCTAAAATTCACAAAAAATAACGTAGATAGATATACACAAGATATTAGCAATGAATGAAATCCTCAGTATTAAATACACGAAACAGCTGACAACGAAAGGGAAATTTGTTTTCTTATAATAAGATATTCATCGTAGAAACGACGAATATCTTGTAATGTAACGGGATATTATTAATCGGGCGACTGAAAATATATTGACGACTGTAATATACTCGTGAGTGGCATATTGGACATTTAAATCAAAGCAAAACATCAAACGAGAAAATTTTGACACTTAATGGTACCAATAATATTTATTTTATCTTTTGTTTCAAATACCTAACATAACTCCAATCGCGAGATAACATTTCAATAAAATGTTATTTTTTTTTATTTTTCTAATTACTTATCCTTTTTCTTTTTTAATGTTTGTATATTTTTCAGTAGAAAATACTTACAGTCTTTGTGAGAGCAAAGTAAATTATGAAGTATTAGCAAAGTAATAGTTAAGATTTAAGAGGATTGTCAACCACGTGGTCTCCATACAAACGGCGATAACGTTTCCCACCCTCTAAACCTTAACCTACCGCAATTAATTTTTGGTATGTTTTTGAAATGCCTTAAAACTAGGGCTGTACGTTTTGATTTTTAAAATATTCATTGTAGATTTGAAAATATTGGCACTTCTGTGTTTTGTATGAAATCACTAAAATGTAAATATTTCGAAATCTATTATAGATATTTAAAAAATCAAAACGTACAGCCCTATATAGTATTTAGGCATTTCAAAAAAATACCAAAAATTAATTGCTGTAGGTTAATCCGTTTGTATGGAGACCACGTGGTTGACAATCCCCTTAAGTATTTGATTGAATCAGGCGTCACTTGGCGGAAGTCCCAAACCATTTTGAAAAAAGAAATATATGTAGCTTACTTCCGCAAACAAAATACGCAAGATGCACACCACAAAATATAAGTGCACAATACCTGCATTTAGCAAGACAGCAACACACCTTGCACCTTCACCAAATTAGGCTACTCTACACGTGTTTCGTCCCAACCCGGAGCATCCTCAGGAGTTAGATCGTGCGTTAGACCAACACCGAATAAGCAAGTCAAGTAGTTGCTCAGTCAGTGTAGTTAAGATTTATCTGATAAATAAATACTGACATGACATATCATCAATAAACAAAATCCAAGTAGGTACAAATCAAAATAACCAACACCGATATAGGTACATGATGCAGTTGGAGAAAGTACTGCAAACGAAACCTGAAAAACATAAAATATATCTGATGTAACTTCGAAATCAAAATCTGAACTGCGCAGAAACGACAACAGCCGACAAATCAAAAACATTAAAAGCACAGCTCATAGCACACGTGATTTTGTTTTTGGCTCAAACGATCGACCAACCGGCGCGAATGCAAATGCAGCTGTTTACACAAAACGTTTGCATGCAGTGAATCTTAATTGTTTTGCTCACTCACATCACAATGCAGAAACCAAAACCTCTATTTGTGCCATAAAGGTTCTTTAGGATGAATTCATTTTGCCGGTAGTTTTATACAGGGCTAATTGTCCAGTCACCACACCACTTAGCCCATCACCTGAATTGATTGCGATTTGCAATGCTCTTTATCGCTCAAACAAATCCTAAAGACATCTATGTTTGTCCTAATATGGAATATTTTAAAATATAAAACCATGGACTATTAGCCTTTATTTATCCCCTTAGAAATTGTATCCCTCCCAAAAGTTATGGAAAGGGTATTTTTCACTAAGCGGTTTCTTGAACTTATTGTACCTATATGCAAATTACATTTTCATGCTCGCTCAAACATACAAAACGTATGTAAGTAAAATTAACATTATGAATGGTATTGTTTGGTTACAATCATGTGCTAACATTATTCGAAGGACGAGGCGTAGGTACTATGAAATGGGATGACGTGTTTATGTTGGTTTTGTGAATAATGAATAGTAAAACAATTCATTTTCTTCAACACCTATGTATATGTTTGACATGTGGAAGTTCATTTGCTTTGATTTAAAACGTAAACATTCTCATTGCAGTGCAGAGTTTCAAACTCAGTTGAAAACGCGCATTATATTGCAACTTTTCGTTGGGTTGCGTTGCGTTGCGGTTGGTGCAAATCGAAACGCGCAAAATCCAGAGCTCGTGCGATAAAACGTTTTTTGTTTGTATTGTGATATAGCACGTTTGTATTGTGTACTGAAATCTATTTTAGCACGCTAGATATGATCAAAGGCACCAAGAAGCCAACTGTGTGTTTTATCGTTCTATCTACTATACCTGCCTACCTAGTATACCTATCTTTAAAAAAATCACTGAAGTTTAAGTGGAACTGGAAAGTGTGCTAAAGATCTGATATAAAATTAAGTAGATACTTCATGTTCTATGATTGATCCTTTATTTGATTAAGCGCAACTTATTTTATGAAAGTAAATTTAGTTTTTTTCAGTAAGTACCTAATCTAAAAAAAAATAGGATTAAACGAAGTGGGCAATACAAGCTATTCCTTTGACACCTAGTTCAATAAAATAATATAGAGTAATAATAATAAGCTCCGATTACTTTTCATTTAATAGGTAGGTACACGGTATTGACATAGGATTTCAAATTTTGGCTTGTTTCCAGACTTCAAGATATCGGAAGCTATATAATATAATATCATTCATTCATTACACTAGGTTAGGTTAGGTATGTTATAAAAGTAAGTAACTTTATGATGCTAATCATTTACTTGAACTGAAGACTCTTAAGTAAAAGATTATGTCGCCATCCATAGAGCGTCTCCGTTCGCTTGGAACTTGGATATAATAGGATTATCAACGTCTTGCGAATTTTACCTTTCTTGGAGATGAGGATTAATATTCCACAAGGACACAGTGACAAATGAATAGTCTATTTCATTATTACACGTAAAGTTTTTATTCAGTTTCGAAGAAAGTAAAACATGGACAAGTTTTACTGCCGCGCAAAATTTCTAATCTACTTTATGTAGGTAAATCCTGGTCAATGATATAACGTCATTAATAGGTCCCGTCAAGGAGCTTTATCGGCTAACTTACATTGCTATCGCTCTGATTGCAATTGCAATACATTGCTACTTTTCTTTGGTAAGTTTTTATTTGTGTCAAAACGAAGTACTCGTAGCAATAGGTACATCTGGAAAATCACAGTTTACATAAACTTCATTGTTTTCAGCCGATAGACCCGCTGGTAGGTAAAGTATAAGTTGTGTTGTTGTTGTTCCTTTTCCATAAGCTCCTAGAAGCTTAATGAACATTTGAAACAACAACAACAACACAAATTCATTGATCAATAAAATACGAAATTTAAACCCCTTTTATTGTTTTTATGTTATGCTAGTTATTCTAATTAATGTGATGTTTATAATAATGACATACTTTACATACCTACACATTCTTTATGAAATACATGGGGATACCAATGATATAATATCATTGGGGGATACAGAATAATTATGCAGTGAAGTGGAGAGGTAAATCTGATTAACAAACAACACATTCGTATCGTACTATGATAAAAATCCTATTTGTCAAATGAAATTTTCTGATGAAGGCGATGATTATATTATCGAACTGCCAAATAATTGAAAAAGAGCATCTAGGTTATTAATTAAGACTGCAAAGACCAAAAAAAAAGCCCTTACATTTACAAAAGAGTGGCACAAGACAACAGAATAAAGGACAACTAAAGGTATAAAAAAATATCGTGAGGTTCGTCTGCTCGATCAAAGCAAAATCAATCCAAAACTTTGTTTCCTTGTCTGTCCTGCATAGTGATTTGATTCTCATGCAAATTGAGTGTGGACTGCGGCTGCAGGCTGAATACGGGGGCTATTTGAATATAGGCAAAGTTGGAATAATGCTATAGAAAAAAATACACTTAATATGGATTAAGCCAAGGAAAACATCATAACAAAATTATACTGTGTGTGGCTTTGGCTTAGCAAGAAAAGAATAGGATTTTAATATTTTGAACACGTCTTTATTGGGTTTGCTTTCTTGTTTATTTATTTATTTGTTTGTTCACAAATTTTGCAAAAGATTTTGATCTAGCTTCCCTTCCCGATGAGCTACAGACTTGAAACATAAGCCGGAACTGGTAGACAATGCAATATTATGGTCTCATTGAGCCGATCTGATGATGGAGCCGGAAGAAGGCCACAGGAACTCTGTAATAAAACCAAACTAATCATCAAAAAAACAAACCGCGTACTCATCCATTAAAATCGCTGTATTTCTTTGGAGTCCCGAAGAAAACACCACCCGCAATTCAATTATGATGCAAATGAATCTCAGACGGCGTGTAGCAAACGTCTTGAAGAGATTCGTCAAATGAAAATGGAATACCTGTGTCGTCGCGTGAACAACAAAAAGACCTTCATTATACATTCCATGTCAGAACGAACTGTGTCATGAATATTTAGTAAGTAAGAACATTTTGTCTCATACAAAAACTCACAAATCACAATAAGAATAATCTTCGGCATAGTCATATGACATTATATGTGAACATTATTATTCGGATAATATATTAGAATCTGATTTAGTCTCTCTCAGAGTACGTGTACCAACTAGTTTTCTGAATAAATCAAAATAGATGCTACCCGGAATCTGTGAAGCAGGTGATTATTAAAATAAAATAAGAATAAAATAAAAATCAGTTTATTCAGGAAAACACATAACAAAGCGAAATATGAACTGCTCTCATATAAGGTTGCCCTGTGTTACAAGAGACCATTGAGGTATTATCCCAACTAATATTATAAATGCGAAAGTAAGTTTGTTACGCCTTCATATCATGACTACCAGAACATATTCTATTTAGCCAGAAAAAAAGGACGGTTTCCGTTCCCGATTGATAGAAAAAGAACTGTCCACGCAGACGAAGTCACGGGCGGTTGCTAGTTGGCTGTAATTTAACTATAAACAAATCGACAGAGACAATTATGAAATTATGATGTAACTAGCGACCCACCCTCGCTTCGCTGTAGTGTGGAATTTGACACCATGTATATACATTATAAATCTTACTCTTGAATCACTCTATCTATTAAAAAACCGCATAAAAGTTGCGTAGTTTTAAAGATCTAAGCATACATAGGGAGAGACAGCGGGAAGCGACTTTGTTTTATACTATGTACTTTTAGTGATTATTCTATAATTTCTTGACCCATTTGGTAAAATGAGCTTTTAATAACTCCTGCCAGCCAAGCATGAACGATTTATATCGCGTGATATAGCATTTTATCGACACTCAACTGTCACTGTCAAACTCCTTTGTCTTTTTGACAGTTAAACGTGATAAAACTTGTCATGCTAGGGGGACTGGTACGCGTAAGGATTTGTTTTCGATATTAGATTCAAACAACGGCAGCCATCAGCCATCGTGTCGTTTAAAATGCTATGGAATGGAATGGAGATGACACATGGCACACGCGAGGTCGCTTCGCTCAACATTATGCCGAATCGATTATCGAATAGCCAACACGATAACACGTACATGCTTGCTATATGATCTTTGGACACGTCTCGGAACGACGAAAATCACCGCATTTATTAGCTGTCTTAATTTTTTTGTTATACTCTAACAGATAACCTTATCATTTATTTTAAGTATCCTTAGCAATGCTCTGCATAATTACAGGCTGAAATAATAAACGAAAATATGTATTTAAGTAACTTTTTCTTGTCGGTTCTCCCCAGCTGTCTGCTTGCTTTAAGTTGAGGCTTCTTTGGAAATCTTTAAGTTATCTAGACCTTTGGTTGGATACGTCATCAATGCTATGTAAATGTAGGTGATAAATATCACGCGCCAGATTGACTCGCTAATCACACTATAGATAAACATGAGCATGTTATGATCTTTGGATGCTATTGCCAATACAGTACACACCCATCGAACCTTACGTCCATCAGCCATTTTTGATGTCCCCACTGCTGGGGCACAGGCCTTCCTTATGGATGGTAAGGAGGATGGGCCATAACCCACCACGCGGGCCCAATGCGGATTGGTGGGTGTTAACGACTGCAAATGCAGCCGGGACCAACGGCTTAACGTGCCTTCCGAAGCACGGAGGAGCTCGAGATAATAAATTTTTGGTCACCCATCCCATGACCGACCCTTGCGAACGTTGCTTAGCTTCCGCAATCGCTGGGCCAGGCGCTAAACCACTGCGCCACCGAGCTCCACACCTTACGTAGATGTTATCTATTATGTTGTTTTCTTTATTTACTAACACATAATATCTTGATTAAAAGGACGAGGTTATAAAAATGACATAAGTAATTTGAACAATAATGATAGCATTGGTATCCTCCTATTTAAGCAAGTTTTGTACAGTTTAATATTTCTTAACAATATTGTACCATTTAGAATCGCAGAGGCTTGAACAAAGTTTGTCACTTTATGGCTATGGCTACATAAGGAATTTTGTATTTAACGAAGGGTGAGAAGGAGATATTATTATTCCTCTATTTATAGGTTCCAAGCAATCGTGCGATAAAAGACAGCATTCTCGAACTACAGAGATCGGAGGCTTGAATGCGGAACAAATCAATTTGATTAATGATCACATTCTTAGCAGACTAAAGACGTATGTCAAATATTGTACAATATATTATCGAACCAATATTCTCACTTTGAGAAGCCCCGTCCTATATAACTTCCTTTCCAGATGTATTTCCCAGAGAAGCCGAACGAAATATGAATATCTTTTTGCTGTCTTCGCCAGATGACGCTACCTAATGTTAGGTAGGTAGGTATCTCACGATGAATTTGTCGCTATTTAAGTAATATGAACTTTATATCAAATGGAAAATGTTATTAAAACCTGACCATTATTAAGCTTTATGACTATAATAAATTTCAAAATTAAAGTACCTAGTAAACAAGGCACATAAATTAAAGTTATATGGATACAATTTTATTTACAACCAGCCCACCAGCCAATATAGATGGACTTGATAATACTACCTATGATACTAATTAAAGGCAACAATATTTATTAAGGAAGAATGTCTTTAGGCACCGTGAATAAAAAGTTGATAAATAAGGCCAGTAGTCAGTACGTACCTAATGCTGAAAAAACACTATCTTTAACTTTAGGCGTCACTTTCACTTGGCGGAAGTCCCAAACCATTGTGAAAAAAGAAATATAATGTAGCTTACTTCCGCAAACAATATATGCAAGATGCTAAGATCTTTTATTTAATATTATATCCATCCAACTTGGTGCGATTGGTTTTCAATTTGAAGTTTCAGAATATCTATGCAAGTAGAGTTCTACATTCAACGGTTCAGAATGCTATGCTATATGCTACTCCTAATTTTTACACGTAATTATTAAAACCTATTTCAATCTCAACATATCTCAATATTTTAGTGATCTCAAAGGCGAAGCGAACCTAGGGTTACCATCTGACAGGCATTTGCCGACATTTGACAGGCATTTACACGGTTTAGAGAGGCGTGCGGCCGGTGCTAAACCGAGACAGGCATTATTTTTAATTTCTCAGATCTCAATGAAATTTGAAAGCTCGCAATCTCGTATCATACATGTACAATCGCGCAAGCCCATGGCCGGCTGCCCGGATGACACTAAAAATTACAAGATTAGTGGATGAAACTGACTTAAATTCGCGCTGCGCGGCCGTTTTGCAGAATAAGAATAACAGCTGCATTTTTTTGAAAAAATCTGGCTTTTTGTGCAACCTAGACAGGCATCCTCATTTACATAGATAGTTATCCTGCCTGTGCCCCTTCAACAGGAACATTAAATTGGCATTTATGTGCATCGAGTTCTTTGCACTTCTATTCTAGGCTGCACTTGTGGACTACGGTCTCACTTTTTTACTTTACTTAGTAAGAATGTAATTTCCAAATTGTATAATCGTTCTCCAGCAAACTATACTTCCTTTATGTGAACACAACATTTATTTATGAAGGTCGTACGTGAAACATATTTGCTTTGGCTCAGTGGACGAGACACTTGAGACTTGGGATGAGGTCACCATTGGCGATTGGCGCGAAAAGCCATTTGTAAGGCTCCAGTATATTCAATTTATAATATTCAATATATATTTATTAAAAAAGAAAAGGTTTTCAACTAATGCTCATTCACCACATCATCCATACCAATAAATGCGAAACTATGTTTGATTGCTTATTACCATAGTAGAATTGATTCTACTATGTTATTACTTACCTACCAAGGTAGTAAGTAGGTTGGTACGTTCTTACGCCTAAAACTTGTCTGAACTATGATTAATTTCGAGAAGGTCATAGGCTATTAAATCTCGTTCTTATGTATATCTACTAAACAATTTTTGATTACTTTGGAGACCCCAAATTCTCTCGGGAAACGAAATTTTGCGCGAACGAAATCGCGAGCAAGCGTATGTAACTTAACTATTTAGTACTCGATACGATAGTTTTCGATCAAATCAATGTATTTATTTTATTTTATTTTATTTATTTAAGACACACCAACAGCATACACAATGAAACATACACTTTGAAACAATAATCAAACTTCACTTCTGATGTGTAGGCCAATAACAGGCGTATGTATCAAATGTATCAAATCTCCTAACATTTTGTAATGCTTAACTTAATTTTATTTCGTTGAAAAGTGCTCAGTCAGTTTCCTTCACGCTGCATGAAGGCGAAGATGTATTGCTAAAGTTAGCTTGCAGTGCAGCAAACTTCAGAACTGGATTCGAATGAAATGAAAGTGAATAAGGTGGAAAGGCTATCTTATCGTGGTCATTTCGAGTTTCGGATTGTAGTAGGTCAGTCAACCATTATATTAGGATATAAAATACTTAAATATTTACTTAATAATTAGTCTGATAATACGTCTCAAATAATTTGACTTATTAATTAAAAGGGTTAAAAGCCTGGTTCGTTGTATCCGGATGATGCTGCTACAGCAGCAGCGGGTGGTGTGAGCGTTTTGTTCAACTTGCCACATTTGGTTTTTGGCATGCACGCACAAGTGCCGGGTATTCATTATGTTTACGTTGTGCTACTATATTAGCTGCAGAAGAGATAATAGCTCCAAAGTATACTCACACGTCAGTCGAACATGGACCTAAACCACAAAATAATAGCACATATAGTAACGTTTGGCGTAAGTTATTAAACACTATAGTAGAATAGTACAAAAACTTAATGGGTAGACAGCTTTTAGATATAATAATTGTAAACCTTAATAAAAAATCAGGAATTTCGAAATTACATAAGTTCCTAATTTTGTCGCTCAAATTTAATGGAATGAAATGTTTATTCTGTGAAAATTACTATTTTTCGGTTGTGGCATTCAGGTACCGTACATACGTGTTAACGAATTCCGTGTTTGTTTACGCACGTAAATCTATCACTGCCATTCTCTATCTATTTATATCTGGCAAGCCTAAAATAACGATCTAGTAGTTTATCAGTCAGTACTATTTGATTTTCATTTTCAAACAAATTCTGTAATTGGATTTCTAACATCTCAAGAAATAACAAGTTGATTCGTATTGTTCCATTAAATTTAAAAAAAAAACTAAAAGAGACTCCAAATAATCTCAACTTTTATTCAAGCTTCGTAGTTCCGTGCAAGAACGCTGCGAATTTTTTCAAGAAAAGAAACGGGTATTTCTTGACCTAGAACTTCAATGTTGGGTTACCCTTCAAAATGAGGTCTTGCGTGGTATGTTGCATAAAGGCCATTCCCGGCTATGTTCGTTGGTTTTACTCCACATCTCGGTGCCGATTACCTACGCCGATTTCGTAAAGAATTCGCAGCAGGAAGTAAGCTTAATGTATTCCGGCTCAATTTTTATTCACTGCAGCCCAATGCCTCCAAAGTTTCCATTCAGGAAGGCGTTTGTAATTCATTATTCAATACGCAGTACAAATTTTGTGTGAGAGGATTTCTTAATTGTTACGGGAACCACCGAAAGGAAATGAAGTACCTACCTAGCTAGACGAACTTAAATCGTGGAATTGTAGTTTGCGGTAGTCAAATAGATTTTATCCGAAAATTAAGAGATGAATAAAAAGTTTCCTTGCCCTTGAACTCAAGGTCTTGAACTCAAAGAATTGTATGCACGGAGGTTATTCAGATGAGATATTAAAAGCTATGAACGAGAAAAAAAATGGTCCGAGGCAATTTAATATTTATTAGACTTTATTTGGTACTCAGCACATCTAAGTTAGGCAAAATTATCTATCACTGTTATTGGACTGTTCGACAAGATTTAGTGCCTCATAACACGGTGGCAGTAAATGCGCGTCTAAATGTTAATAAAACGTCGGAAAGCTTAGGAGGGAAAGTTTACGGTTCGTCACTAGCAGACCGCAACTGAGAAATAATAAAACGGTGGATCTATTCTTGAAGGTACGGCTACGAACCAAATGTGAAACAACGGATTTGTGGTTGAAATTCAGAGATTTTTCCTGTTCCCATGTAAGCTTTGGCGCACATGCTTTTCTGGTCATAAAGTATTGTGTCTATCCTATCAAGCTACGGTGAAACAAAAAACGACGATATCGTAATTTTTAGAGACACTTCTTTTTACCCGACTGCGGGTTATGTTTTTCGCGCGTATCTTGTATGTTTGTATGTATGTATGTTTGTATGTAATATTCTTTATTACCTCATATCTTTCAAACGGCTGAACGGATTTCTATGATTAAGATATCGTTAGATTGGTCTTTTCAGCCCAAGTGTTCTTAAGAAAATGGCGTTATAAAAAAACCAACATGGCGGCTGTACGGTGCTATTATACGTAGTGAAAAAAAAATTTTTTTTTTTGGAATACTGCAATATGGGTGTCAAATTAAAGGGCTTATTATAAGGATTTCAAAAAGGTATATCATGACCGTAATATATAATAACTAAAAACAGATAAATAAAAAAAAAAAAAAAAAAAAACCCGCCTGCATAAAAAGACAAGTCGACTGAAAAGATGGAAACAAGTTTAAATAAATATTAAAGGCAACATGTCATAATAACATGCAGTCGGAGGCATATAATTCAATCATATACAATGTCACTTTCTTTATGCATGCCCCGACTGCATGTTATTATGACATGTTGCCTTTAATATTTATTTAAACTTGTTTCCATCTTTTCAGTCGACTTGTCTTTTTATGCAGACGGGTTTTTTAATTTTTTGACAGTCAATCCTTGCCACAGACTTTAGGCACAAAAGGCACATGATATCTGTCTGTGGTTCTTGTGCTGTCAACCTCGTCTGTTATTTTTTATCTAACTTAACATATTCAGCATATTTTGAGGTATTTCGAACTGAATTTTATAAGTATTAAGGTATTACTATAAAATTATTTTAGTAAGCAAATGCTATTCTGCTTTTGTTCGTAATCACGGAGAGATTACGAACGATAACAAATACATTAATGTGGTTGTGATGTTCATGATAGATAATTTAAGTAAACCTAGTCATGATAGGCGTGTCACTCACATGTTATTATAAGTATCAGGGAAAGGATTAGGCAAATTAAAGGCTAATGGAATGAATGAACATGTTTTAACTTCACAAACTCTACACCAGAGGTGCCCAAACGTTCGATCGCGAGAGGTTCGCCAAGAATAACAGATTTGACATTTTACACCCAATGTAGAGTGGGTTAAATGTCGATCTCTTTTAGTCATAAGTTTTTGCTAGGTCGATCTCTTTAAGAAAAAGTATAGCACCCCTGCTCTACACCTATTTTTATTTATTATTAATTATGATTTTAGAATGTGAAATGTTTAATAACTTTAAATCTAATAAGATATAATTTTTGGAATGAATTTAAATAATTTTACTTATGGATACATTTTTAATAGAATATGAAATTTTTATAACCAATTTTCAATGTGAGTATATGTAATATTATTGTAAATGTTGACTTAGTTAGGTTGCGTTATGTAACAAAGGGTGAATAAATAAATGAATTGAATTGAATTAAGTCAAAATAATATGTGGCTTGGACATTTTGCTACGCTACGGTGAAAAATTTATTCACTGTACATTACTTTTCTGTTATACAATTAGTTCTTATAATAACGATACAGCCAAGCCACATATTTTGACGTGTAGAGTTAGAAGCTTGGCTCTACATGAGGTCTGATACTTTTTGACAATAGTGCAAGCATGCGTCTTGGCAATATTGTAAGTACTTACATGAAAAAATATGTTTTTGGTGGGATGATTTTGTTTTCATACTAAAGTTATGTCTGGAATCTTATCAGTTGTGTTCTGATTGGTTAGAGCTAATCCCAGTATCGTGCTATCTCGTTAGTTCTATCATTATTTTATCCTCGAATAAATATTAACGTTCTAAATCATGTTGTGTACCTACCTTGATTATTTCTGGATTTATCCATTGAAGAGTAGGTAGGTAGTAAATACTTTGTTATTTTGGCATTCGTCATTGAAGACTTGTACTATTGTGTATTCTGTGATTGAAGTGATAATAATATGTTTAAACATCTGTTTGTCTATCTATACATTATTTATTGGTTTATTTATCAATATTCATTTTATCTCTCTTTTTGTATTCTTTAGTTGTCAATTTGGATTGATGATGGAATCAATCATTACAACTTGTCTCCTTTTTTAGAAATTTGAAGGGAATTGTGGTGTCATTTTATTCGATTAAAGTACATTTCATTCTGAATAATGTAGGTATTCTTTTTTCTTACCAGTAGATAATAAATATCTGAGATTCCATTATCTAATCATTATTTGTTTAGCAGTGTTTTGTTTCGTCTAATATCACACTTTATTTTAGGGTTCCGTACCAAAATGGTAAAAAGGAACCCTTATGGTGTGATGTGACTCAGTGTGTCACACAGCTAGATATCTCGAGAACTACTCATGGTATCAACTTGAAATTTGGAATAGTTTAAGATGACGTTTGCCCAACTATTTTGCAAATAAGAAAGAAATAAAAAAATAAATACTTTTTTTACAACAGGGACTGAAAAAGGGTTTTGAAAATTTGAAGTGGGGCTACTAGGGCATGTCAGTGGGGTATCATATGAAAGAACGCTGTTTGCACATTTTCAAACTTGTTTTTTAAGCTGCATAGTTTTCGACTTGGATGAAAAATGTAAAAAATACCGTTCCCCTTATCTTCGAAATTTGCAAAGAGAAAAATCTGAAATAATTCTATGTAGTAGTCTATGTAGTAGTTTATGTAAATATTAAAGGAAAAATAAAAGGATGTCTCAATATAGCACACTTTTTTAGAAATTATTAACAAAAATACATTAGTTCCATTGTCGGTCAAGAGATGGCGCTGACCTAAGAAAAAAACATTAGTTCTACTATCGGTCAAGAGATATCGAGAGATCGGAGAAGAGGTGCAGTGTATTTATTATGATGGTACGGAAACCCTCGGTGCGCGAGTCCGACTCGCTCTTGACCGGTTTTTTTTTTAATTAGGTACTTGATGTACCTACGTAAATGTATTCTCAGTAGATTCTTGAGTTGAAAACCAATGAGCGTGTTTGTGATATGTAAATATTTAATATTGTACGTGCCTTTTCAACGTCACAAATTGATATCTTAATAATACTTTATACTTATAAAGGAGTAGGTGTATTGCCGCATCAGTGAATTTTATAACATCACCCACGCCACGCAAAGCAATAGAAAATGAAATTGTTGTTATAACGAGATTATTATTGCTGTCAATAAACATGATTTATACGTTATCGATTAAATATTATTGACAGTGGGTGGAGTGGGGGATCATAAAGGAAGACGGCTGGTCCTCACATTGAATTGACGATTAGGTATATTAAAGTCTTTTGTGCTTGTCCTAATTAATTTCGCATTGATGTGTACTTACTGCGTTTTTTGTTATCAAGTTTCTGGTACCTATCACTTTTTTAATAAAAAAGTGAGATCAAACGATACCTACTAAAATAAACTGATACTTATTAAATTAAATGTCGAACTCTTACGTTCTTTTTTCTTTTGAGAATTCTTCTAATTTTATTTGTTCTCCATGAATGAGGCAGTTGTTTTAGAAGTCACCTATGATTTCTTATAACTACTTATAAAGGTTAAACTATACTACCTATTTGATTGCTTTTCTGTGGTTTAAATATTAGTTTAACAGTACTTACTTAAAATTAGGTTAAATGTGGTGGTGTGGGCGGTTGTTTCCTAAAACAAACATTCTGTAACTAACGAGATTTTTAATTAGGTACCTACGTCGGTACGTCGTTTGTCGGATGTGCACGTGGCGTGGGCGCAGAATCCTGATAAAGAATGTGAACATAACATTACTAGTTCATAATACTGTGACACTGGTGGTCATCCGTACCACAGTCTTACTACTTAATACTGTGTCCGTAGTATAGTATAGATAGTCGTGTAGTATAGTATGCGGTATGGAAGTAGGTACGAGGGGGATAAAAGCGGGAACTTGAATGTAAGAGTAGCTATAAAATAAATGTAAAAACAGGCTCTGACTCCTGTTAGAGGTACTAGTAAAAAAAAAGATACTCTAGTACCTACCTACTTACGCCGCCGCCACTACTTTGTGCTGATACCATAAAAATAAATAAATATTCTTATGCTAATACCTACCTACCTCATAGACAATTTTGACCTTTCCAACTAAAAAGAAGAGCTTGAAGCTAAGTAGGTAGGTATTAGTTTAGGGTTTGGTTGGACTATTTTGTGGTAGGTACCTATTACTCTAGCTAGAACTTTGTTTGAACTTTGTTTGACTTATACTGACTGACTGCTGATAAAATGTACTTACTATACCATACAATACAATTGCAAATAATGTGATGTGTGATGTAATGTAACTGTGTGATTCCAATCTGTCATCTAACTGCTGTTTATCTACACTCACAACGTAATGTTCCAAATATGAATTCAAAAAAGGTAATATAAATACGTACTTTATTTTCGTGAATAGGTAAAATAAAAAAAAAACTCATTACGATGCAGTCAGCTGCATCATAAAATAACTTTTTTTCTCATTACGATACAGGGCAAATCCAAGAAGAAGGTAGTGCCGTGATGTATAAAAAAAACAACGATATATTCCCACATACTTTCCATGATTAAAATGCACTCTATGGTGATCGATGACTTATTGCGATAAGTTTGCAAGAATGCTCTCATCTAATTTTTTTTTCTAATGAAATGCGCGCCATTTTTAGAGCATTACAAAAAAGTTTTGAATTTGATTTCAATTTTTACATTTTGTTATACTGAATTTCGTAGGTGTTTTTTATTCTTGCTTAAAAATATGAAAACAAATTGACTCTGCAAAATTATTTAAGATGCAGCTAAGGAAATGACTTATTGCAAGGTAGGTACATAGTTAATACAACCAAAGTCTCTCTGTCTTTTCTAACGTTGATCTTTTATTTAGTAGGTTCAATCCCAAAACTACTATTAATTAAACTTCTTAAATCTCTGTCATTGGACAAATGATTGATGAATAACCTAATAAGTAGTTATTGTAATACTTTGTTAAATGCTTCCTTCATACTAAAGTCTAGATCCATAATGATTAATTTTAGATATCCATCACTAGTAGAATTAACCTGTCGTATCGATCAATCAGTGTGCCTGCGCACGCGCAGGAGACCGCGAGAAATATAATCTAATAAGCACGTAGGTACTTAGCTTAGGTCTTATTATTTTACACACATCATATTCAATTACATTTGCGGTTGTTTGTATACTTTAGAGGTAGTACGATATTCTGTGATACGATATTGAATAGAACCAATGATATCATTTTGAATAGAACTTACCTATGAAAATGTTGCTGTGCATTTAAGAGACATTAAAATATAGATATAGATTAATATCAGTGAGGATTTGAGGTTTTTATCCGTCAATATTACATTGTCTTGGTTTTTTGTTGTACCTAGTGAAAATAACGTCATTTACCATGAAAGAGTTCCCATTAAATTCCGTGTATGGCGAATTAACTTCAGTAGGTGTATTTTTAACCTTTACTCTATAATTTGACTACGCTATCTCATAGAACTTGCGATGCAAAATGCAAAAATGGAAAAGTCTAGTATTTTAATGGTTCGACAGAGTTTAAAACCGAAGGATACGTACGACGCAAAAAAACATCATATTCAATAATATCCGGTTTACAAAACAAACATGAACCAGTTTGTGGCGAAACGGTAAACTCGTCTGTTCTCTAACAAAATCCATTAAACTAAATTACCTATATTTAATGTAAGAACGAGATAAGAGCTAGCTGTATGAATTTACGAGAAAAAATATTGTTTCTCATCGAGACCATTCCAATGAGCCCAAACATGCTAATCTGCTGTGAGTTGCTGAGGGGTTAAGAATGCTGCAGCATCAGCTCAAGGTTACCATTACCATGTCATGCAAATACCACCGAAGTAACCTTTCAAATCAATCACTCCTGTGATAGTAATTGGTAAGACCCTTTTGTCAAGTAGGAAATGAGCTGACGATCTTCAAACGGCTGAACAGTGGCCCTACCATGAGTTGATGCAAACTGTTTACGTTATCGTAAACTATCGGATATACTGCTCACAGTCAATGCGAGTGAAAGAGACAAAACGATGGTCTACGGTAACGTAAACAGTTTGCATCAACTCATGGTAGGGCCACTGATCTTCATAAATAACAGGTAGGTAAGAACCATCGCGATCACGTCGGGGGTTAAAAATATAAAATGTTGGTCTACCTACAAAACTTAATAAATATGTAGTATTTACTATGGTACTTAGATATTATACTTCGAATTCAAATAAAGATTTTCAATTTCATTATTTTCCGATAAAAGGAGAAAATTATTGTTTACTCTGTGCATGGTTGGTTAGAGCTGTAATCGGACGGAATAACTGTTTATTTTCATACGTACAAAAACCTTGTTTACTTGCTTGGGCCAGTAGGTATATTCCAAAAACTCTGTCTTTTTTTTTATTTACGTGTGAAGTGAAGAGTAATGAAAATAACCTCACTTTTAATTTTTTCAATATTTTTGTTGTTATTTTGAGCATAAAGTCACTTTTTGAAAAAGTAACCGTTGAATATTCTTCTTTATGTCATTACCTATTTTTCTATATATTATTCGTGAATAGGGGATTAATAAACTTTAAGTATTATCCAAAAAATATAAAATTAATGAAAATGTTCTTTGTCTTTGCATATTTTAGTAGAGTGAAGATACAAATATCGTATTTTTAACCGTAAAATAATCAAGATCGTTTATGAAACTTCAACATATTTTTTATCTGCTCAAAATAAAGAATATATGATTGTTTATCGTTGACTCAAAAATAGGCCAATTTCGATAATTTCGAATATACTGGCCTTATGGCTTGTCCATTAAATGTACACATGCACTGCACGTACGTATATACAGTACAGTCTATTATGAGTTATGATATGAGGTGCTTTAAGTTTCAAACTAATACGAAACGAAATACCGGAAGTAAAAAGGCAATAAAAATGAAATGATAACATTCTCGTCGTACCACAGAATAAATAATAGTACTAGCGAACGTTTTTAGTGAGTACCATTTATGTTCTCTGTATGTCGTAGTTTTTGTATGTATTGTAGGTACAGCCAACGTCACATTAAGTTCCCCATAATTGTCTACCTCCAACTGATTTTAAACCTTAAAGTAGGTAGGTATTCGGTGTTAGTTCAAAATCGATTGACGAAAAACATGACTATGGTGATCTAACGTGCTGCTGACTGTACATCGGCAGTGTACTACGAACTCGTCATAAACTGATAAGATAACCTTGTTTTGGTTTGCTTTTATAATCAAATCATACATAATTTGTATATGACTTGGCTATCTTACTGTACATCTATCTAAATAAATCATAACAGTGAACAATAATATTAACATTTACACATTGATATCTTCTTGTTAGATTGTTTCAAGGCAAAACGATTTTCGTGTTTTATGTACGCTAATGCAAAGTGTTTTTTTGGTATTACCTAGCTAGACCCACGTCAAAAATACAGTCAGATAGGAGCTAATAAACAACGTCGTGGTATAAATCGCATGTAAGTAAAGTAATCACAAAATTAAAGTTAGGGCTCAGTTCATCGCCTGTAACACAGGATTTCCTAGTTCAGGCAAATGTTATAAATATTGTTCATTATGTAAACCTTGCACAAAAACATTGTATCTGCACCAATGGAAAATAAATAATTATTCTATTCTTATTCTATTCTAGTTGCACCATCTAACTTTAGTGTTTTCTGGACAGAATTTCCGTCATTTGTTTTGTTGCGTTAGCTATTAGGAGCTGTCTGTGTAGGTGTGTGTGAAAGCTGCTTAGTGCAGTAGAAATATAAAGTTAGTCAAGTGTAGTAATCAGCTTCTAGCTACTACAGCCTAGTTTGGCCTGAAAATTGACAGTAATTTCATGTGGGCGTGCACGGAAAACCGCTGCTATTTATTACAAACGACTCTTCTGGCTGTCCACTTTATTTTGTGGGGATAGTAAACACTTTCGTTTTATTTTTATTGAGAACGAACACGATCCAATTAGGCCGGCCAATTTTTGAGCGGCTTATCTCTTAATCGGGTACTAAGGTTGATAACACGCACGATACTGTTAATGGAAACGACAATGTCACATTTATTGAAGCGATAACGAATTTAGCAAACGACAGAGTACCTATGGCATTGATTGAAATAAGTGTTCGCTTATCCGAACGCTTACAAATGTCAAACCCATTACATCTTCCGTTTGCGAAGTTTGTTACCGCTTTTTCTTCAAGAGAATATCGTATCCAATACGTCGATTAGAAATTATTACACCCACACACTCACACACAGACTGGACTTGTGGTGGAGTCGCCGTTGCCGTATAGAAGAAGAAATGCCAGGGATAGAATAGAATCAAGCCCATGCTGTCGATTCAAAAGTAAATATTAGCTAAATTAAAAAAAATACCCAGCCCGGGATCGAACCCGGAAATGGAGATACCATGAAAACTAACCAGTGGTGTGCATTGTGCAAGCCACTCAACAACGGAGTACAAAATTAGTAAATTATCAATCTTGAGTCTTGCTTGATTGACTGATCTGGGGGCTAATTGTCTAATTTCAAAATCTATCGCAATCGCTTTCAGGATGTGATACATTGATGCTTCTTTTTGGCACAAATAAAAACTAACCAAAGTAATGCAGCAATGTGTCACATTCATAGCTGTCAAATGAAAGCGATTGCGATAGATTTTTAAAATTAGACAATAGTAATCCTGAATAGGTCTTTCGTGTTCATAAACGAGTATTGTACGTCTGTTCTGTACTATTAGAAATCGTAACTATAACCACACAAGTATATTTCCCATTTTGAAATATACTTATCGATACGTAAACAAGGAACTCATTCAATTCGCATATTGATTAATTTATTTTAATAATTAAGCAAATTGTCCATTAACCAATTAATAATTCCGTTCATTAGTCAATTAAGGCACAATAAAGCGTGTATATCGAAGTACCAAACTGAGTATCATCATTAATTAATTTAATTAACAAACATAGTGATGTTTATTTTATTTTGTACGGCGACCGACTTTCAGCAAATATGAATGGAACTGTTTATAAAGTGTGTTTTCGCAAGTTTAAAATATCGAAATGATAATGTCTGCACTGAAATATGTTTGATGAGGTATTCGTAGGTACCTGATTACTAAAATGTGATTGGTATTTATCTAGGCAACGAAAAAGTATCAAATCTTTTCATCCCATAACAAAGAGGAGATTCAATATAAGCTATTTATGTGAACCACGTGAATGAGATTAGGTATATTATAGTACACTTACTTTTCTTCTCTGAAATAAACATCTTTTTCTACAACGAAAGCGAATTTCCCACGTCCCGGGAAATGCCGGCGCCCGAGAATTTTCTATTATACCCAACAAGGATTTTAGAAATTTCACATAGGTACCTAGGTATTTACCTGCTAGAACTAGGTATAAAAAAGGATGTTTGAAATTTGATCTAAGCAATTTGTAAAGCAAGTTGGCTAGATGGAGCGTGGTTGCACGCTTTACCATCGCCCCACATGGGAACACTCCCGGATGGTGAATCTATGCGTGTGGCGGTGGCTCTTCGTCTGGGTTGCGATGTTTGTCAACCTCATTTAAGCATCTGTGGATCCATGGTGGAAGCGAGCGGCCATCACGCTTTAAGTTGCTGTCGATGCTCAGACAGATTTCCTCGACACCGCGCCTTAAATGATATAGTCCGCAGGGCCATGCCAACATACCGTGCGTGCTGGAGCCGCCGGGTCTTAGCCGCTCGGACGGTAATAGACCGGACGGGCTAACCTTGGTGCCGTGGCAGAAGGGGAAATGCCTGTTGTGGGATGCCACGTGCGTCAGTACCTTCGCCGCCTCACACCTGGGTCGCACGGTGCGGTCAGCCGGCGCTGCTGCTGAAACAGCAGCCGTTAATAAGTGGAGTAAATATGCGGCTCTGGCCTGTAATTATATTTTCGTCCCACTCGCGTTTGAGGCAACGGGATGTTGGGGGTCGGAGAGCGAGTAGCCTTATTCAAGGAGTTGGGTCGCCGCCGCCTACGTGAGAGGCGATGCGACGCCCGCTCTGATTCCTACTTGGCGCAAAGGTTGTCAATCGCCAGTCAGCGTGGCAATGCCAGCGGTGTTATGGGGACCTTTGCGCCTGGTATGACCCGGGGTGGCATCTTTGAATAGGTTAAGGAATAATGTGTATTATGTTAACTAGAATTAATTAATTGTTTAATTATTTTTTATTTTATTTTATTTTTATTTCTGGGAAGGCCAACAGCACCAAACAATAATAGATAATTTGAATTGTAATAGATAGCCAATTAAATAATTATAAGACCTATGTAACTGCATTGTAATGTAACCGATTGATCTAATTCAATATAAAGTATACTAAATCAATAGTTACTCGTAGAAGATCATAGGTTACTCTACTAACAACATTATAAAGAAACAAATTTGGAGACTGATTTCAAAAATTATTTCACCTAAGGTAGGCAGCCATTACACAGTCTATATCCAGATCAAAATCCGATCAAGATCGATTGATCGTGATCTGTGAGATTGACTGTGTAGGTACTTAATGAATGTGTTCGGGATTTCTCAATCTCATGTCTGGTAATGCCACAGAATAAATAATAGTACTAGCGGTAATGCAAAGGTAAGCCGTTATCTGTGCCCTGCATTGGTTAAAATCGGTGCCCGGGCAATCCATAATTTCTAGTCTATACTTTGTGGTAAAGTATCTAAACTGGATCAAATGGCGTTCGATAGTATCTGCGTGATTCGAATTCTAAGGTGTCGACACGAAGTTGACCTGAAAAGCTTTGTGAATGGCACAAAAATGTGAGACATTTCTTTTAAAAAGAGAGTAAACATTATACAGCCTTTATTTAAGTACCTATATACAATGATAGTTTTCAACAAAACAATATTGTACGAATTTGACAATACCTCACTCTTACTACGTTCAATGTTTGTTTTTCATGAAAGAAACTTAATACCTACCTACTTATCTTATTTAACAAAACCCAAATAAAATGCAATGCAAACATTATCGTACTCACCAATATAGAACAAACAACATCTCTCCTACACGCATACCGTACTACTCACACTCAGTCGTACTAGCTACTGTTGACATTCCCAAAATATGCTTTTACATCATCGTAATCAGGTCGCGAATGTGATGCAAACATCATAAATAGAGGCTTGGCTGATCCATTGATGATTAATTGCTATAATAACTATTTTTATTATGTTGTGTTGTGGCTGATATCAGGCAGGGTGTAGAATCGAAGGGGGGTAATTTAATGGCGTTACATAATTACACATGCATGCGTGCTTGATCAGCAAGATATTACAATATTGGTGTATGTACGTACGTATGGTTTAGCGTACGAGTAAGTAATTTGACGTGGACAGTGCGCGAGTTGGAAAAGGGGAAGATAGATGATCTAGAGATGTGGTGCTGGAGGAGGATGCTAGGGATATCGTGGACGGAATTCCGTATCAACGTGTCTGCTGCCAACCGGCAGAGATGGCGGGGGATCGTGCGAAAAGCTGTGTCCGCCTCTACCACCGACGTGGACGCCTCAATGTGACCACGACCGCTCTGCCAAGAGTGAAACGACTAAGAAGAAACTAAGTAATTTAAAAAAATCTAAAGATTTGACTATTATGAAATATCTAACAAGACCAGTTATGCTATTGCTAGTAAAAAATGAAAGCGATAATTATATTTTAACAGAAAATAAAAAATAGGATCAATCAACATCAAAGTCAACAAAATTTTAAACGCGAAGTAGTAGGTATTCGTAAGATATTAAAACGAAAATAGTACCTACGTGGTTAAAACAGTTCTACTAGTAGGTAGGTAGGTAGGTACTAAATAGTAGAATGAGTTTGGGCATGAGAGCAACTCTCATCTGGTTAACATTATACACTAGCTTTCCGCCCGCAGCTTCGCCCGCGTGGACTACAGGCTATTAGTTATTCTGTTCTGTGCCCAGCAGCGGGATAAAGAGTAGCCTATGTCCTTCGGCCTTCCCCAAGGTCCCATGTACATACCAAATTTGGTCAAAATCGTTCCAGCGGTATAGGCGTGAAAACGTAACAGACAGACAGTTACTTTCTTTGGCATTTATAATAAGGATGGACTAGCTTTCCGCCCGCAGCTTCCTTCGCCCGCATGGACTGGTATATCTCGTGCGGGCCGGGCGGAAACCCGTGCCCAACAGTGGGATAAAAAGAAGCCCCAACCCCAAGGTCCCATCTATTTCCGTACCAAATTTCGTCAAAATCGGTCCAGCGGTCAACGCGTGAAACCGTAATGCTATGGCCACACTAACGGCAAATGCCGTTGATTATTGCAATTGATGAACAAAGGAAAATTATGGTCATAATTATTGGCTTATCACGGTAGTGTGGCCGTAACATAACAGACAGACAGAGTTACTTTCGCATCATAATATTAGTATGGAACAGATCCACGTTTTAGCTCAGTGCTAAATATGGATTAGGTTAGGGCAAACACGTGTGAGTTACGATCGTACGACAAACATAATATGACGATGACGACATAAAGAATAGGTAGGTAGTTACCTATTCTTTTTTTTATCAATCTTAGCTAATCTAGATTAAATACGTACTTTACCAACTTATAAGATATCAGATAATTTAATTTTTAAACTTATCTGATAAAAGTTTTGGAAATTAATCCGTTTGATTTATTTCAATGATTAAATAGGCCTCTGTACGTACCTATACGCCAGTCGTCATAGTCAGGGATTGAACCCGGCACCTCAGAAATAGTGACACAATGACGTCCGCCCCCTGATTACCTATACGTAACTCTGTTGCTAACACTTTTCGATTGAAATCGATTGCAACCGCAGTTGTTGGCTTCAATTGCACGTGTAAACGATCAATTTTCGCATCAATGACGTAAAAGAGACAATCGCAAATTATCGTTACCGGAGCGCTAGTGTTGTCACATTGGTTCTTCTAAAGCAGCAATGGTTCTGCGATTTTTGTCTATCAGAGTTGATTGCAACAAAGTTACAAAATCAGGGGACCAGTGTGCCATGGGCCATGTGCAACTTGTGCAAGGTAAATACAAAATTCAAAATTAATTAATAAAGATAAAGGTCTCCCCTCTTACCATTTTTGCTGTGCCTGACAGGGTCCATGATGATCTACCTACTTTATTACATTAACATCTTCTGTACATTATGGTCAAAGCAATAAACATATATGAGTATGAGTATAAGGTGCAAGTGCAAGCCACTTGACTGAAGTTGCCATTTTATAACAAACAATCATAAATTTAATTTAACAGCACTAAAATCTAAACTAAAAGATTAAAAAGCCTTACTAGCTGACTAGTTTATACCTAAGTTTATTTTCAAATTAATCGAGGAGTTTCGTGAACAAAATGTGTAGGTGTCAGTTATCATCGTTAATTACGGTAACGAAGCACAAATTACCTCGGAGGGAGTATCTTATTTTATTACCACCCCTTTGATCGCGTCGTTAACGTATAATAACTAAAACAATAAAATACTCGGGACAACTATAAGGGTCTCCGCACACTAACCACAGACACAGCCGCCGCCGCCACTAGAAGCTAGAAGCGGCTACAAAAGTAGCTGAAACGCGCGACAGCCACAACAATTGGTCAGTGGCCGACACAAATGGCTGGGACGACCGCTACATTTTAACCCCATTTGCTTGCAGCATCATAATGCAATCTGAGGAAGACAATTTTAGAAGGTTTAATTACACTGCTGCTGATAAAAAGATGTGGTCAGTGAGTGGCCCGTGTGCGGGAACCCTAAAGCCAGCCGGAAACGTAACAATAAGACGCGGTACGCGGTAGACTACCGCGACATATAAGTATCTGGATTCTGGACTATCAAAATACACAAGTGTGCAAACTATCGGACGTGAACGTAACCAAGACTAATATGAATAGCCATTGGACTCTACAATATTTAGCATAGCAATCGTCTTAGGATAGTACCTTGCCTAACCTATAGTGATCAGTGACATAATACATATACATATACATAATTATATTCTGTAACTATCACGTACACTTTTTAGGCGCGGCTGTCAGGCAGGCACGTCCATATGTTCCTTAACCACACACAGGTTTTTTGCGTCAAAGAGTAATATTGTGCCTATGCCTACCTATTGATGTTTGTTAAATTAAATTGATTTATTGACATTTAACAAAATAGCTGTTTATAGCAAGTAGGGAGGAGACCCCAAAAACTTGTACTATTATGTATTCTGTGCCCAAAGACGAGTGCTGGACACTGCGCAACACACGCTTGCTCGTGATTGCGTGGTCGGTATAACGTCGGGAGCTCGTGAGGATGGTGGGAGGGGATCTCGCGCTGCCCATTATCATCTCATCCCAGATCATGGCAGGAGGTACTTCCTTCTGGGAGGATGTCATTCTCCAGGAGGAGATGGCGGAGAGAGCCAGTGAAGAGGATGCTCATGCGGCTCTTCTCCGCTACAGACGGACAGGGGTAAAGCTAGGGTTTCCTAGGATGACGGTGCCGTCAGATTGTGTAAAAAAGATTGAAAGAATTGTGTAAACCCCTTATCACTGTAAATTCCGTGTAGCCAACTTGCGAGGAGGAGGGTACGTGGGCTATTATTTTATTTAGGGTACAAAAATCGGTCCACTTCGAACAAAAGCGACTTTGTCAAAAAAATAGGTTAATACAAAAATAAAACAGCTATTGGTAGCTACTGATTGAAATACCTGTACCAGAAAAGCATATGAATTAATGTAAAATATTATATTTCTATGCAAATTACGGTAACTCAGTTGTCTTTTTAAGCAACGCAGTTGTTTTTCCTATTAAAATTGGCTGTCCTTCTGTGTGAGTCACTTGACATAAACTTAAATTGCTTTAAAAATGTTCACGACGTCAATATTTTTGAAAGTTTTTAGTAATACGTAATTGTATGAACTTTACTAGAACGCCAATAGGTATGATTTTACCACAACAGTTTAATAATAATAAAATATTTCTCGCCGTGTCTCCGTTGCAAAGCAAAATGTCGCGTACTCAGTGTTACCATAGGAAAGTGAGCCTTAAATAAAGTTTTTTAGACATCTTTACTCCTAATATCCTTTGATCGGTCATGAATTGATATTGGCGCTCGGGAGGGTGGCGAGGCGGTGCAACTGACCAAGCCAGTCGCTCGAAAGAATCACCGTTCGGGTGCGTGTGTTTATTGTGAGACCACTGAGTTACCGGCGACGGACGGTGAGTTTTCTAGATATTATTAATGTTATTTAATGCAAAATATGTAATAATTAGTCAATATTGTGGTTGCATCATAATTTATTTAGAATATGTATCCATTTAAGTACACTTACATGGGCGTCGCTCAAACTGATGTCGATGAGGAAGGAGAGCTTAAAATTATGTTTTTTAAATCAGCCGATGATTCTGGGAAAGGGTTCAAAGTTATAGAGAAAGATGTTTCTTACGAGCCGTATGAAAGTATTTTGGAGATAGTTCCGAAGCCCAAAATAATTAAGAAGGGAAAACGAGTGTACTACGAATTTAATGCGCCATTAAACATTTTTGAAAAATGATACTAAACATTTTTGAAATATATGTCTATTAAAAAGTTGATGTTTCAAAGATTTTTTTACGTGTTTAAGAAGAGTTTTGTTAATTTTTGATTGATTTTGAATACTACGATTGTTTCTTATGTTTTTATTAGTTTAAACTTGAAGAAAGTACAAAATGCTGTGATTTAGATACTACTGTGTTACTTGTTTTACCACTGTGTTACTTTTTGTCCCTCTTTTTCTGAAAGCATTTAGTGACATAAAGCTAATTAATATTGAATAAGAACTTTAAATTTAAAGATTACTTCATTATTTAACTTGTTTGTATCTATTCCTTATGACATCAGCATAAAATAATTAATATTTATTCCTATATTCGAAATGTCTTTCATTTTTGTTTAATGTTTGGTAACACAGTGGCAAACTTAATTACAAAAGAAAGCATTAGACTGAGATTATTTGTGATTTAACATTATAAGATTATCCTATACTGTCGTTAGTTTATATGTGATATGTTTCCAAACTGAAATAAAGGTTCCAAACAATAAAACGTAATTTTGTAAGAAAGTAACGCAGTTGTTATTTTGCCTTATCATTTCTTGAACAAACGTCAATAAATATAAGACTTGGCAAGAAAACATCGCTGCAAATGTCTTAAATGTTTACTATAGATAATAGTGAACATGAATAGACATTAAACGGTACAAAATGGTTACATATTTTTTCCAAAAAAAATGCTGCGAACGTAGTCCAAATTGGTCCCTTAATAAAATAATGGCCCACCTACTGGTGACCTGAGATACAGGCTTCGGCTTAATTTGGGCACCAAGTCTCTCTCAATCTTCATAATATGTTAATAATGTTGTTCTTAGTCTTAAGCTGTAAATGTAACATGTAAGATTATTATGAGAGAGAAATAAACATTTTTATTATTATTATTATATTACAGCCGAAATTTAGCGGCGTAGAACGTTTTCTATGTAAAAAAATACGGCGCGCCATTTTGTTTTCATAGACAACGTTCTATACGCCGCTAAATTACGGCCGTAATACGACGGCACCGTCATCATCCTAGGAAATCGACGACCGGTGTCGCTACGTTAACCTTATTGCCCCCTAAACGGGACCAAGCGGGCTGTGGGGGGTGGGTGACCCATGGCCTGCCTTGCACAGTCTTATCCCTCTTGTGAGATGGCTAAACTTGCTCGGCCATTTCTCAACCAAACCGCTATATTGTATGTAAAATTTAATTGCTTTTATACCTACCTATAAATACCTATCTCCTTTTACCAAATCATTGCCTTTTACTCATTTTTTACGTCACGGTCTATAGTATATCGTTACGTTAGTACCTACTAGGTATTATAATCTGTGTTATCGTTAAGATTTTACAGGAAACATTTGAATGTTTGGTCACAGATTTTATTGTCTTCTGGAAATGTGTTAATAAATTAAAACCAATCAATATTAGGTCCGTATACCTAGGTAGGTACCTATAATTTGCGTAAAGGGTGTGGGTAGGTATTTTAGAATTCAAATGGAATCTTTACAAAATGGACACTAACTTTAATCACTACAATCCAAATAGGTTCTTGATTAAAACAGCCATTTAGGTACCTACCTAAGTATAATGTATGTATGGTATGTAGGGTGACACCTCCTAAATTCGGACACTTCAAATTCCTTTGATGAAGTCAGTTAAAAACTCCTGAATAAAATCAATAAATTCCCAAATAAGAATTATTATTATTACATTTATTTAGTTATAAAAATAGTACTAGAATTAAAGTAAACATGACTGTATTATTAACTATGTGCATTAATTTATGTTTTTTTTTATCATTATTAGTTTTCGAGATTTTTGTAATTTTTGATAAATAATGTTTTTGATAAACATTAATCATTTTGATACGATCATTGTAATACTTACATATATTTATGTAATACATAAAGAACAATATATTATACAGCCAACAATATTTTTGTTGATTTTTAATAAGCCTAAAATTATTAATGTTGATAAATATAGTAAATAGGTACATTAAAGTATTAAGAGTTGATTATGTTTTTTTTAACTAAGCTTATTTTTGGTTCATTTTTGTTATGCCTAATATAATTAATGTTGATCGGAATAATAATTATTTTAATTATTTGATCTAAATGTCAATAAAACAATTAAAGTTCCTAACTAATGTGTTTATTTCACTTTTCCGAATTTAGGAAAAAATCGTCCGAATTTAGCGCATACGTGTCCGAATTTAGGGAAATTGGGTCACTCGTCATATTTTCATTTTTCATAATTTTACTATTATTGTTTCCTTGATTTTATTTCTATTATTATAAAGAACAATCATGTAGCAATCGTAAATAACAAAAATTACAAAGCTGGAGTTCAATTTTAATATAAATGTTTGAGATTGAATTTCAAAAATTGCTGACGTGTCCGAATTTAGGGCATTTCACCCTACTCGATACTTTTTAGAAATAAAGATTTTCTTCGTAAATAGGAAACTTTTCTAGACTGTATGTAGCACAGACTGTAGGTAGGTAGACTATACAGCACAAATTCCTTTATTTCGTTCGCATGTTTTATCCAGAGAAACTCTTTATTTGTAGGTACGGTAAATAAATCAAAAACATTTAACAACAATTTTTAAAACTTAAGAGTAGCTGTTAGGTACCTACCTACCTACATACTAAAGGAACCACGAGTTACCTACTGAAAAATGAACACTGATCAAGTGGTAAGATAAGCAGCTAGGTAAATTAGCATGTAAGCAATCAACAGGTTGCATTGCATTGCATACCTAACGAAATGGATACGATTACGAATAAAATTAAAAACACGTTAAAAAGCAAGGTAGGTTAGGTAGGTACCTAAGTCGAAAGGTACACTCTGGTCAAGGTTTAAGTTTTTTTGTCATGTTCATTCATGCATCAGTGAACTTACCACTAGCCACGGAAGGCAGTTCAGTTCAACCAGCAAGTTCACGGTCAAAACGCAGAAAGCGCGAAGACCGTTTACGGATCACCACAAAATTAAAACAAAAACAAAATATTAAACGCACTTGGCACACACGCACGCTGTTGTTTCACAGAAAAACTTTTAGTTGCAACAAAAGGTGCATAAACTTCTCGCAATGATATTCCAGTTAAACCAAAAAGTAACAGTGAAAGTTTACGCGAAGTGGAGGTTATGTTTTTGTTATTACGCTAAACGAACAAAACATCACCCCAAAGCGATAACCGCGGCGCGACTGACAGCAGAATGAATGAAATGAACGGACGTCGGACGGAGACGGAACGAAAGTTCGGAACGAATGAATGAAAATGAAATTATCGGAACGGAAACGCAACGCACGCGTGCACGCTGGATTGTGCATTGTGGTCGTAATCGTAAAAACCTTCGATCAAGAATATCCTCCTAGATGTCCGGTCAGTGTCTCAAAAATGGCACCTCAAATAGCGTCCCACTTAAAAACTAGGCGCTTATTTTGCACAAAGTGATAAAAGATGTGTTTTGTACAAAATAAGTGATATAAATTGTGAGTTTGTTTGTACAAAATAAGAGGTGATTATGTACAAAATAAGCGCCAAAGTAAGTGGGACGCTATTTTATGTGCCATTTTTATTTTTGCGTAGTTGTCAAGCAACCGTTATCTAGGATATTCTTGAGTACATTCCCTTTTGCAAAAAAGGCTGCGGTTCGCAAGGCTATAATATGGATAATGGCGTTTGCAATTGCAACGCTCGCTCACGCGTGTGCGCGGTCTGCATTCAATAACGCGATTATCGACAAAAGACAGTTGATTGATGATGCCGACTATTGCGGACCGTTCTTTACATGGTAACATTTTAGTATCCGTCAGAATGGCGGATGTATGACTTCCAAATAAATCTCAAATAAACTATATTTATAAATTACGCATAATGTACGGTTCTGTACTAAAATATGTGTAATTCATAAACTTAATATCCACTCGAATAGACGGACAGAGTTCGCTTGGCGGCGAAACCAAAAGTGACATATGCCAGTGTTTGTAAATTTGTAAATGTGTGCGTGAATTTTAGAGATGCGCTCAAGTCCATTTTAGGTTGTCGAAACCATCATTTATCATGTAGCATTCAGCATAATAGTAAGCTCTAATCACTACATATTATAAAACAAAGTCCCTCGCCGCGTCTGTCTGTCTGTCTGCGATAAACTCAAAAACTACGAAATGGATTTTCATGCGATTTTCACCAAATGATAGAGTGATTTCTGAGGAAGGTTTAAGTGTATAATAAGTTGAGGTATTATTTTTATCCAGTTTAACTTAATCACTGGATTTACAGGAAACCTGGAAATATTGTAAAATTGGTACTTAAGTAGGTACCTAACCTAGGTATAATTTACTATTTGAAAACTGTCGGTTCAAATCAACTTTAATTAAAACTATCAGTGTTCACAAATACAAACAAAGTTGTTATTGGTAATCATCGACATGAGTATCGATATCGATAATTTTTGATCAATCTCGACGTCGTATTTTCCCAAGTTCACGTACCTACATAATATCTTTTTATCTAACACATAATGTTTTAAAATATACCTTTATTTAGGAAATAGGCGGTTAACAGCATGATATTAAGGTATCACTTAGTGTGTTTGGGAATATATTCAACTAAAATATTAAATATGAAATTGGTAATTGTTCAATCATATTTACCTGAGAAATTAGTGTTTATTTGGGTTGTTGTCGTAAGTAACATTACAATTCAATACAGAACACGACACCATTATTGATTTATATAGTTATAAGAGCCAAATCGACCCGATCGCGATCAAAATCACAAAATAATCAAGTGGACGCTTTTTGACAAGATGATAAAAGACGCTAAATGAAGTCAAGGCAGGTTCTGCTGTCATTTTGTTTTTAACTCTTTCTCGCACATCGCATAAGCCTTAAGAATCGGTTTCTCACTCGCACCATAGTCCGTCTACTTGAGCGTAGCGAAAATTTTTCTAAGTCTATGGTGTAATTGTACGTTTTCGTATGCGTTAGCAATCGTTATTTTACAGTGAGCCGCCATCCTTATGTCAGGTTGGCGGGTGAATTCTATTCCAATTAACTTATTTCAAATCTGACATTAGCAATAAAATGTACGTCTTCTGTTCATATAGGGACATTATTTAAAAACTTCTTATGTTATACAAGCTCTGATATTGTGAAACGCACGTGAACCGCCATCCTGATATCATAATGGCGGGTTGCTTCTAAAATAATCAAGCTATTTTGATCAACCAAATACCAAATAAATGTACGTCTTATGTTCTTATCAGATTGTTAAATAAAACTGGCTTAATTAATTCTAAACACGATTTAATTAATTTTATAACATTTGAGCATTAATAATACAATGGCGGGTTGCTTCTAAACTAATCAAACTATTTTGATCAAACAAATCTTATGTTCTTTTAATCAAATATTATACTAAGGCCCGTATTATAGGACGAGACTCAAGCACTGCTTGAACTCTAATCACCTGATCTCTACTTAATTACTGAATCTAGTCTCAATCATCCTGTTGATTCCAAAACTATGCTTGAGTCTAGACTCAGCTGACTCAGCTGACTCAGCTGATCTCTACTTAAATAGAGATTTGCGATTGCGACTATCTATGGTTATAGTCTGTTTCCTATTACGAAATTTGTTTAACCTTAAAAATAAAACCCTGGCAACACTAGCGAAAACGTAAACGTAACCTACGCAGTCAAGCTCAAGCATCATTCTAAAATAAGCTTAGATCTGAGTCGCGTACTCAATCATCGTTTTAAAATTAGCATGATCTGAGTTTGAGTTTAGTTTGTTGAATCTCTGCTCGAGCATCGTTCTAAATTTAATACTCGACTTAAAACTAGTTTTAAGTAGAGATCAAGACTTGAGCAGCATCCTATAATACGGGCCTAAATTTTACTAAAAGTGACTTTGGGTTGAGAATTACGAAATATGAATGATTTGCTATGATGTTATCCTAACTAGGGATACCTACATTTTATTCTTATAAAGATTTAAAATCCCCAATAGCGCCTGTTGAAACTGAATGGCAATTGCTATGAAAGCATACGTATTTCTTGATATTTTTGTCAGGAAAAACGTAGTAACAACATAATAAGGTTTTTAATCTACCTATGATGAACACATTTTACTCACAAACAGTATTTACTAATCATATTGACTAAGAGTTGTGTCATTATTCTGAATAATTTGATGTTTTTATTAACTCTGACAGTTTTAATCTGATGATACTACCTAGGTACTTAATTGACATTTGCGCTTAGGTAGCCAGCCGCTTAGGTAGTCAGCCAGTTCGGTGCAGTGATCCTTGGTCATTTTTTTCTGTATTGTGGCTTTTGTGGCAGTTGTTGTTATTATAAGCTAGTTAAAAAACTAATACTACCATCGTCCACAAGTTAGCCAACCTCGTCAAATGTTCATTGATGCATTTGAAAAAGACCTTTTTGTCACATTTGTTACAAAACCGGCAATGTACGCCACTGGTTTTAAAAACACATCCCTAAAATATGCGTTCCGCAGAATGCATCGATTATGTAACCGGTCAGTGATCGATGACTTAGCGGGAAGTCTGCTAGAATGAACCTAATGTCAGGAGTAATAGTGTTCTGTGCTAATGTCACTGTCACTGTTGCTGTTGTGTCAGCCAAAAAAAAAAAAAAAAAGCTACTCTGCCTCCAGTGTTGCCAATTTAACAGATTTCCCGTCAGATTTAACGGATTAGGGTCGTACTAACGTAGAAAATATGTTTTGACGGCTAACGGATTTTTCGACGAAAATATTTTAATAAAATTAAACGTTTAATCATGTCATTTCAGGGGCCTTACTATGAGCTCTTATAGCAGGGCTTATATTGAACTGCCTTACTTTTTCGTACTATGACCTCAACGGTTAGTATGAAAGCAGGCCTTAAGCAGTCCTGTATAAGGCCCTTTTGAACTGAACGGTTTATTATTTGCTGAGGCGCGTTCCAAACCTACGCTCCGAGTGCAACCTAACCACACCACAACCAAACGCTCTAACGGCGGCGGCGTTCCAAACATTAGAGCGTGACGTTCGGTTGACACAACAATCCCGTTCCAAACGTCAAAGCGTTGTAACTTTTTAACCATCAAAATCGGTGGTTGGAAAACGCTCTGAGATTTGGCTATAGAAAAAATGTCAATGTCATTTGACATTATTTTGTATTTTAATGTTATTGAGTCTAATTCTTAAAATAATCATGGTAGATTTCTCAAAAAACGGATTTTATTTGATTTAGAATAAAGAAAATTTTAAATTATTCGTATTTCAAATGGAAAATGAAGACTTTGTATTGACATTGACATTTAAAGTTCTTGGTCGTTCCGAACCTTAGAGTGAGTTGAAAAACAACCAAACAACCGCGCTCCTTAGAGCCTTAGCTCTGAACGCAACTTACTTACAAAAAATTTTTCTGTTTGTTTTTTTTTAATTTCTAAAAAAGTGTGTTATATTGCGACATCGTTTTATTTTTCCTGTAATCTTTACATAAACTACTATCACATAGAATTATTTCAGATTTTTCTCTTTGCAAACTTCGGAGATAAGGGGGGGGGGGGGGGGTATTTTTTTTTACTTTTTTCATCATAAGTCGAAAACTATGCGGCAAAAAAAAAGAAAAAAATTATTTCAAATGTGCAAACAGCGCTCTTTCATTTGATACCCCACATGTCACAGTCCCTGTTGTAAAAAAACTATTTATTTTTTTATTTCTTTCTTATTTGCAAAATAGTTGGACAAAGGTCATCTTTAACTATTCAGAATTTCAAGTTACCATTAGTAGTTCTCGAGATATCCAGCTGTGACAGACAGACAGACTGAGTCACCCCATAAGGGTTCCTTTTTGTCATTTTGGTACGGAACCTTAAAAAGGGCAGAAAGTATAGTTAATTTAATACCCTTTTTCAGAATTGAAAAGAAAAGATTTACACATAAAAATATGGGATTTTATTGACGCAAAAATGCGATTACATAATCTAGGCTACGGCCCACATGGCGATTAAAATCGATTTTAGCGCGAATCCGACCAAATTAAGTATAGCCTCAACCTCAATATATTATGCATTTATACACACATTTATACACATATTATGCATTTTTGGACCTACTGCATTTATTTGGATTCGCGATAATATCGATATTAGAGTTGCCACCCGTTTAATAAATTCAATTTTAACAGTGAATTTGCACAAATAACGGAAAGGTCAACATTGTTTGTTTTTTTTATAATTTCGATTCTCATCTCCAATCTTAAACAATGTTTACCTTGGCTTTCCGTTATAGTGTAAATTCAATTTTAAAATTGAACTTATTATACATACAATATTAAATTTTTATTGTCAAGTACGCTGTTGGCGGCGCGCAGCCCGAAATTGCTTCTTATTTCCCCAACTTGTCAGGCGGAATTCAAAATATTTTGTTGGCAGCACTTTCATCGCTTTGGTTGGTGAATGAATTTCAAATTCAAATAAAAAATCAAATCGATCTTTTTCAGTTTTGTTTTGTGTTGTACCTTGTAACTCTTGTTTGTTGTTTCTGAAGCAAAAATCAAAATGATCAATACAGCACCTTGGTGTGGTGGAACAGAAGAAGAGTATGAAACACAACATTTCGGGTTTGGGGCGCAACGCCTCAAAATAGCTGTACGCCAAATGGTTGAGCAAAAAATTAGAACGGGAGTCAAAGAAATGGAGTCATATTTACAAGAATCATTGGATCTCAACGATACTGATAAGTCTACATTAACCCATTCGTGTGACAAACTAATTCGACTTTATTGTGACCGGGCTGGGCCCTCTTTGGAGATCATAGATCATGAAATAGAGAGGGTGCTGATAATACCTCAAAATGTGTTACTTTCTGAAGATGAAGTGCAACTCCAAGATATGTCTGACACAGATTATGAAAAATTAAAGGAGGAAGTTGCTTTGCTTCGTAAACGTGTTGAGCGGGGAGCTTTGATGGAAGCTTTGCTCACAGCTGAGGAAGAAGAGTTATCAACTGTTGAGAAAGTATGTGAAACTGCGAAAAAGGATATGGAGGTACTAGATTTACTTTCAAAGTATACGGAAGCCAGTGACAGTGTTAAATCCATACATAATGACACCCAGTTCTTGTGTGCTAGTGTCCCGTTTATGAAGCAAATTGGAGACGATGATAAAGATATTTTTGATGAATAGTGTTGATTGCTATTGTTACATGTAAGTATTAATTATTGCATTTGTTAATAATGCCGCAAGATTACATTGTGTAACTATTTACTTGAGAATTTGTTACGTTTTGTAACACAATTTGTTATTATCATCGGACGGATCCGTAATGTAATAAAACAAATCACTTCAACAGTCACTTTTATTTTTAATGTAAAAACAAAACCTCTTACATACACTATTTATATAACCAAGTTAGAATAACAATATTACAGTGTTTCTATTTAAAATGTTTGGATTGTTTTAGTAATACATTTACTATAAGTATAAAAAAAGAAACTACCCATATTTATAAACTGTGATTATATCTCACTTCAAAAATGATTTCATAATTATTACATTGGCACAAATTAACTACATACTTATGGTGTCTCTGCCGAGTCGCCTTGTTCACTTTCATCTACAACTTTTAATTTGTCTTGTGTCACACACATGCCATAACATGTTTTTTTTGAGTAGATAAGATATGCGCTATTGCATGCCTCTGATGAAAGCGCAAGAAGAAAGGGAAAGCGACTGGGTGTAGACAGAGCCTAACAGATACGATATTTCATAAAAAAATGTTTCTAGCAAAATTGAGAACTCTAAAAGAAACAACTTACTATATAATTTCATTTTGGTATCACATTTATGACTTATTCTATCCACAAAACTAGAAATGAACGAGCCTTGCTCTACCTCATTAAATTATTTACTGAACACGGTAACGACATTCAATTAATATCTATCTTATTTCTAATACAGAGTCATACACTTAATAATTCTGATGGCACTCATGTGTATTGAAATAAAGGATGATATTCACGATGAGTATGTTACTTCCATATTACAAGTCTTTTTTTCTAAAAAAATAATGTTAATTGTTAATTTTAACTTTTCTATATCCCCATTTTAGACAATTATTTTTAGTTTGGCAAGTTTTATTTAACTTATAAAACAATCTTATTACACTAACACACCCATAGTTTAGGTGAAATTAAATTCAAGTTAAGCCTTAGCATGACCACCGAAACACAATACGATATAGCGATTTATTGCTTTTAACTGTCAAAAGAGAATAGAATTTGATAGCCAAGTGTAAATTAAATGCAATATCACGCGATATAAATATATTGTGTTTTGGTGGTCATGTTAGGCGGCAATCATTTAACACAAACAATTTAAGAGGAAATCTAAACTGGTAAGTTTCAGTATGGGACAGTTTGGGATTTAGGAATAATTAACAAGTTTTGAACCTTAACCTAAGAAGACTTCTAGGAAGTACTGAATAGGGAATAAGTATCCTCCGAAATTTAATAGAGAAAATGCTACATTACGCACATCTAAGAAATTTTATCTAGATAACATAACTGGGTCAGTAAAATACATAAATAGGTATTGAAATTTTTGCCAAACATTTGAGTAAATATTTTAATTTCGTAAAATACATTACAAATTCATAATTGATAAAATACTGTACTTATTATCACAGACAGTAAAATAATGTAAATCAATCTATTAAGAATCTATGTACAACACTTTAGAATTTATGCTTTACGATCTTTACGATTCATATTTACATTTTTTTAGTTAACCCTAAACTATACATGACCAACATATATTTTTGGTAATAAAAAGGTAAATGGTTCAATTTTAAAAAGATATTTAATATATTTTCTTTTTAAATTTAAAATTTAAAATAAATAAATTTTATTTTAAAATAAAAATTGATAATACTTTATGATTTAGACTACAAAACATTATTATGCCAACATGATTTACAAAAGTAAAATATGTAACATTTATTGTCTGCCTAGTGTCACGCACTTAGTGCATAACGTTTATAAAATTGTTATTCACAATATGACTATTATATAGACAATAATCGTAAAATGTGATAAAAATAACAAACTTTTTATATGAAAACTCCCGTTTTTTTTTTTAATAATTTACTGATTGACTAGATTTACCTATGGCACAGTGGCGAAGTGTCCATACAAGCTGATTCCCCTTGGCTTGCCTTTTAGCAATCCGACCCTCACCAACCAACTATGCAGATCATAACATTTTTATAGAATGGCTTACCTTCGCTATAATTTCACCCCTCGCCACTGATATGGCATCATTGATAGCTATGCAAATACATTTTAGGTATCCAAATACATTGAAATGTTTTATAATTATTTTTTTGATTCAGATTGATATTACCTTTACTTGATTTTCTGGTGACCATGCATAACATACAGTCATACAACTGTCAATACAAAATCAACAATTATTGTGTAAGTGCGATTAATTTGACAATAATGGTGGTCCTCAGCAACTTCATGGTATTGTATGTATGGTACCACCACTGAAGTTGGTTATTGTGCACATTGTCAGATTACTGACATTGTATTGTATGTATATTTTAAGATAGGAATACTTTTCCTTACCAGATATTTCATAAAAATAATGAGATTATCAAATCAAAGTATATTGCAAAGGAACATTGGTATATTCCTACCTTACTGGACCAAGATCATCACAAACAGAAACAACATCATCCATCATATCTGTGACATCAAGACCGAATTATATTATTACTAAATTCACATGCAGTTCCTATTAATTATCCACCACTAAATAAAAAGGTACGTAACGTAAATGACCTAAGTTGTTCATATTTATGCAAACAACAATACGGAAGCTATGAACTCTTATACCTATCATTTTAATCAACATCCGCAACTTCTAAAGAAGCACCTGATTTATCTTTCAACTTAATTATGTCTTTCACGCCACGACTACCGATTTTACACAATTAACAAATGCTGGTTATCTACTCCACGATAATAGCCACTAGGGGCGCTGTAAAAATTTACAGGTCCAAATATTAATGTTAAAAGTTGATAAACTCACTGTGATTGCATTGCAGTAGTCGATATAACGAAGAGTTCTTTAGCTGGGCTGGAGTAACATTTTTTTATAACTATGAAATATCTAATGTCTGCTGTACACTTGCCACTGACCTGATTTTTTTTTCTATTTTACCGGACTGGCTGTCTGTATTGTTTGACAGCAAAGTTTTTGTGCCTATTTGAAACGCCACTAGCGTGCGTCTAAAGAACTAATTTTGACATTTTTGACAAGTTTGAATGGAAGTTTTAAGTTGTTTATAGGGCTTTCGGTATTTGCGTCGACATAAGCACATCATTAGATTTAGTACCCTGTACACTGAGAAAAATGCCCATCATAAATGACGTGAATTCAGATTAAAATAAGATGGATTCACTTAAAGCACGGAGTATACTGATATCATCAAAAAGTACGATGATACTACTGTTGCTGATGATAACGGTATTTAAGATGACATGTCACCATACCTTTGGTAGGACGAGCATACAATATTTTTTATATTGTATGCTCGTCCTACAATATAAAATATTGTATGCTCGTTCCTACTACTTATGGTTACTGTCATTGTACATCGAGTTATATCCTATTATTTTTCCTACTATTTCTCGATGACATCCTCTTATGTCAAAAAATATAATATTCTTTCATTATATCTCAAGTTATGTCCTATTATTTTTCGTACTATTTATTGATGACTTCCTCATATCTCCAGTTAGGTCCTAATATTTTTCCTACTATTTAGAAATTATTTCCTCATATATTCGGTTGTTTCCTACTATTTATCGGTGACTTCCTAATATCCTTAGTGAAGTCCTACTAATTAAAATATACTTTTCTCGCATTTCGGGTTAAATCCTACTATTTAGCAACGATTTCCTCATATCTCCGGTTATATCCTATTACTTTACGTGCTATTTATTATTACATCCTCTTACCTTGGGTTATCCTAGTACAGTCGCCATCAGATATACTGTAGCAGAAAAGGTGATCAAATACTTCTGAACAGTTTAAAATATCAATAAATTCCATACACTTCGTTTACACTTTGTATGGAATTTATTGATATTTAAACTGTTCAGAAGTATTTGATCACCTTTTCTGCTACAGTATATCTGATGGCGCCTGTACTAGGATAACCCAAGGTAAGAGGATGTACCTAATAATAAATAGTAGGTACGTAAAGTAATAGGATATAACCGGAGATATGAGGAAATCGTTGCTAAATTGTAGGATCTTACCCAAAACACAAGAAAAGTCTATTTTAATTGGTTGGACTTAACTAAGGATATGAGTCACCTTATTTGCTACAATATATCTAAAGACGACTGTACCTACTACTTCTTTCTTACCTAATTCACATTCCTAAAATATAAAAAAGAGGATCGCGCATAAGTAAAAAATTACAATTTAAAGCATGTGAAATATAGAAAAAGTAATAGGTACCTTCATAACTTGGCAATATGCAATTGCATTAAAAACTTAAAGAGAACAGGAAGACACGTGTATAAAAAAACAGAAATAGTAATCAAGAGTAATTTTATTTATTTTTGAAAGTAAGTAACGTTAATTTTTACAATATTATTTTTTTACTTTTATATAAGTAATTATTTATTAATAAATGTAATGTACAACAGAAAAAAAGACACCAAAATTAATGTACCTACCTATTCGCAAATTGAGCACATAATAGTACTTAATTATAATAACACAGGCTTATCATTATGGTGAACAACTTTTACTTTGGGCACAACATAATTCGACGAAATTTACTTAAGGTGGTACCCTGAGCGAAAGTGGTGCAGCGGTGAATTATATTTAATATTATAATTCTAATACACAATTTTAAAAATATTTATCGTGGAGATTTTAGGGCCCACAGTCTAGTATTTTTAGACGGTATCGTTACATTCCCTCGTAGTCACTGCTAGAAGTAGATAGTAAAACTGCTAAAAGTGGCCGTTTTTGACACATTTGCTATCTACTTCTACGAATGACTACGAGGGCATGTAGTGATACCTTCTAAAAATACTAGACCAAGGGCCCTAAAATCTCCACGATAAACATTATTAAAATAATTTTCTATTAATAACTTATTAAATAAAAACCTCTGAGGGCGCCACTTTCGGTCATACAACCGCCTTAAGTAGCAGCAGTTTTTTTCGATTTCAGAGTTTACCCGATAGTAAAAGTTATTTAATGGATGAGTACAATGCCCCCCTTTCGGCTTAATACACTATGCTTATAATCCCGTACCTTTATGCTTATAACAATCACAGTATTTGTCAAAAATAATTTACATAGTTAAAAATAAATACCTATTTAGCATGTCACAACTTACTTACGTACCTAATTATACTCATGACACTAAGAACAATCTTTAGGAAAATCCATAAAATATGCAAAATAATTTAATAAGTAAAATCATGATTCGCTTTCAATGACTTAAGATAAGAACCACCCAGCATTCTGCAAGATACTGTGGGTTACACCCACCGTCTCCGTCAAATCCTTCCAATATTTCTGCTCGTGATGTTTGCCAATCTTTCCTGGAGCGACGGGCAGGAGCCGCAGGAGGTATGTTAAATAAGCAACCGAGGAGTAATATGACAGCAATGAAATTTAGTCTCTGGTTTTGTATCTGAAAAAAAAATGCTTATTGTATATAATACTACACATTATTATTAATTTATTTTTTTGTCAAACGAGGACAGACCAGAATAATTACATAAATCCTTACCGTCACAAACTGCTAGTGTGTCTGTTATTTTTTTACGAAGAAACTTGTGCTTTGTGGTGTTCAGCTTCTGCCGGGCAGCTTTTAAATGGTGTCAGATGAAGCTTCGAAGCTGTCGAGACCGCCGGATTTTAAGCTAAAATCAAACATGTAATTTGTGATAAGAATTCAATGTTTTAGGTCCATTTCAATGGCAATAATATGATCATTTGATTTTTTCCTTCAAATGATAAGTACACTTTATATGAAGAGAAACTTAAAATTTACCCCAAATAGGTACGTTTTTTTGTCCTCCAAAATGATACGTTTTATATAAAAAGTTAATTTTCTTCCCCCCCAATAAAGTGTGCACGCGCACGCGCACAACATAGGATTGGCAACTTACCTTCAAAACGTTGTATATAAGTATTGAGCTAGATTCCATTATTTTAGGAAGTCATGAGTTGCTTTATCCATAAGTATTGCACTTTGCACTCACTCACATTTAAAAAAATAGTCAAATATAAATTAATTCTGTACACGCTAAAAACTGTCCTTGCGACTCTGCGACTTCGACTGACTGAATGGAGAGAATATACAAAACGAACGACAAGTCGATGAGTAATGAACGGCGAATTTACGTGCTGTCATCGTATTTTTTAGGAATCATACAAAAATTGATGCAAACTCTTAAATAAGTTTCTGTAATCGTATTTTTGTAGGATTCATTTTAATTTTGATACTATAAGGGGACGTCATCGTATTCTAGATGCTTCTTCTCAAAAACTATGACAACTTTTTATGGAAGGTGGCACTTTCATTGTGATTTAGAATTATAATCTTATTTATAGATTATCATACATATTTATAGGACAGTGGGCTATTTTCTATTACATAATGTTATAATATTAAGAAGATAATATTATTTTTGATGACCAATTTTTACGATATAATATTTTGACCAAAACTCTTATATAAGTTTCTGTAATCGTATTTTTGTAGGATTCATTTTAAATTTTGATGCCAATTCCTTATATTTTAAGTGAAGGTAATCTCAAAATAAAAGGAACTAGCACATAATTTTATCATACTACTATAAGGGGACGTCATCGTATTCTAGAGATGCTTCTTCTCAAATACTATGACATCTTTTTATGGAAGGTGGCACTTTCATTGTGATTTAGAATTATAATCTTATTTATAGATTATCATACATATTTATAGGACAGTGGGCTATTTTCTATTACATAGTGTTATAATATTAAGAAGATAATATTATTTTTGATGACCAATTTTTACGATGATAAGTGTCATAATATTGCCTTATTTAACCATATAATTTGACTACATCATAACATGTTTCAAGATAGCGTTATATAAACCTATTATTTCCTTATTTTAGGACAACGCACTTAATTTAAACGTACGCCACGATATTTTAAGATTACCCCAAAATGACATTTTTCTCAGTGTACGCACACTACGTCCTACAGCGCCAAAATGGTGGAAATCAAGTAGGCACAAGAACAGTTTGACAGCAGCCAGTCCAGTGTAATAATATAGAGGTCAATGACTCGCCCATCCTTGCCCGAATGTCTCGCACGAGACAAGCAAGAGCCTTTGACTCGTGAAATAAATAAAATAAAAAACCGACATGGCGCCGAGAGCGAGCGAGTGACAGCGAGGCACTCCGAGAAGTAGCTGCAAGAACTACCCTACCCTGCCCCCCTAGCATGACTACCGAAACGCGGTACGATATAGCGATTTATCACGTTTAACTGTCAAAAGACAATGGATTTTGATTGACAGTTGAGTGTCGCTAAAACGCTATCACGCGATATAGATCATGTTTCGGTGGTCATGCTCTAGGGGGGCTGTAGACTCACGCACGCAATCGGCTTGTCTCGTGGTCGTGGTGTCTCAATATTAAATATTCATTTATTGCAAGTCTCGGCGAGTGTACAGCCGGCATTACTAACAGAAGTTTTGTGTCTGTTGTATTTTTTGAAATGCAGTTTTTTATACATGTCGTATGTATACTGGAATATGTGGAAGTCTACATACAGAATACTACACACTCATACATTAAATGGGCTACTTAATCCCAGGCAAATCAATTGCTAACATAATCGATAAAATTAAGGTACTTTGACTCTTGACAAAAACATTTATGGATGCAGAATTGCAGACCTTTATTCTTGATGAGTGTAGATGTTGTGTTTGTGTTTTTCTTAAACAAACAAATACAACCGGACGTGACAAGGTGTTATGATAGTGTGGACAGCTTTGCCGGGCTGCTTCCAGGTGTTATGTTAATACTACTGTTGTTTGTTCACTAGCGAGTTGTTAGACAAAGTGGGCAGGCCCGGACAACCAAGTGTTATATTACAGCTGCCGCACATTGAGCCACTGTCGAGCCACTTATCGCGACCACTAGCCGCAGCCGCTAGTGGCTTAGTGGCCGCCGGGAAGAAGCCGGCTACTGTGGCCGAGTGTGCGCGCGATGCGAGCGACTATCGCGGCCATCAGTAGCGAGCGCGGGCGACTCCCGCAGCTAGTGGCTCGAACGCGGCCACTCGAACGCCCGGTTTGCGCCGATACTATACAAAATGCAGGGTTGGCAAAAAAACAAGTTTTTCAAGAACAAAACATTTAGTGAATAAAAAAAACATGTTTTAAATCATTTTTTTATAAATGTTTTCATTGATTTGTTTTAAACATATTTCAAACATGTTTCAAACATATAAATGAATTGTTTTGTAATTGGAGTAAGGAATAGCAAAAAACACCGCAGTATAAGCGGATCGAACTTTCCCCTTTCGATCCCTTTCCCATTTACCCACTGCAGTAGAATACATGTTATTCGTTCGTTCACTTATTGTAGTCTGCCAGCCAGAACAATCCGAGTCTAGGAGATTCCACAAATTCAAAATTCAGAGTTGCCATCACAATTTACCTCAAATTATAATGTTGCTTATAAAAAGTACAAGAAATATTAATTATGAGTAATTTTAGTGAAGTAACCCTTAATGTTTTTAAATATGTTTTAAACATGTTTAAAACAAAATGTTTTAAAACGTTTTAAACACGTGTTTTTTTCCAATGTTTTAAACAGTATTTTAAACACTTGTTTTAAACAAATGTTTTAAACATTGCCAACCCTGACAAAATGTATGAAAAAACGTCAGCAGCTTGTGGTCGTGCTTAGTGGCCCAATGTGCGCCAGCTCTTAGTGTGGACAGATATTGCGCTAGTGTTGTGTACGATGCTGGTGAGAGGGTTGTCAGACGTAGGTAGGGTTGCCAACACGTCTTTGGCGAAATATAGTATTTTTCAAATTAAACTATAAAAAATATAGTACACTTAAAAAATATATAGTATTTAATAGGCAAATATTTTTTTTACTTATTTATTTTTATAAAAACTATATTTTTTCAGTTTTTTCATTTTTAACAAGTTTTGGATATTTTTGGAGTCTTATTTGTATCTTTCGCTTTTTAATCACACTTGAATTGAAATTGACGCACTTTCGTTATCGCTACCACTTTCAATAACTAATTTAGTTATATTTCTCAAAGAAAGAATAGTGTTATATTTTGCGGATGATTACCAACAAAATCTCAAAACAAAAATAGAGCAGACCAACCAATGACTAGTTTGAAGCTTTTGAATTTGACATTGATGCAATAAGACAGATACTTTCAGGATTCAGATACGATATACACTACATGCTTTTGAATCAGTCAAAATGCACGATCACAAATTTAAAAAAAATGAGATTTGTTTCTAGCGTTCGATGTTAAAAATATAGTATTTTTGCGTACTATATATTTCTTCAACAGTATATAGTACGCAGACCCGAAATATAGTACAATACTATATATTATAGTACAGTTGGCAACCCTAGACGTAGGTGGCCGGACGCGGGTCGACGGTGGCTTTCAAGTGTTATGTTATTACTGTTGATTGTCCGCTAGCTGCTAGCGAGTTGTTAGACATAGGCGGGCAGGCCCGGATGTGTCCAGGGGGTCAAGTCTGCTAATGTTAACGTCAAAATCGTGTTTCAATGGTGTTTGAATGGCAATGCTTTTTGATACAGTTCTTATTTCTTAAACCCAACAAATGTGTTTTCGTTTTGGGTTTAAGAAACAAGAACTGTGTCAAATAACATTACCATTCAAACATCATGGGACCACGATTTCAACGTTAATACCTATTAGCAGAATTGACCCCCTGGTGTTATGATAGTGTTGTGTGTACGATGTAAGTGATAGTGAGTGAGTGTTGTCAGACGTAGGCGGGCGGGCGCGGGTCGAGGGCGGTGCGGACGGCGCGCGCCGCGGGCCCGGGCCACGACCACCCGCTGTCGCTCAGCGCCACCAGTCACACGGGCCCCCATTCTGTACTCTCCTACATAACAAACAACAAACGAATATTCAACAAAATTCATGTACACATAATGGACCCCCTAGGCCTAAACGATGAATGAATGAATAAATACTTTATTGTTCATCATAATAAATACATACAAGGACAGTACAAAGTGGCACAATTGGCAGCCTTATCGCTGAACGATCAAAATTGCTTGTCAATCATTTACATTACATCGGCTTGTCAATCACATTTTGTTCGTCTAGGAGCGATGCTTGACAAGCACCACAGAATAGATATATTACCGTGGCCAATCAAAAGTAGGCCACGCCCCCAAATGGTAAATGCAATGTAAATTATTGACAAGTTGTTTTGATCGTTTAGGGGGTCCATAACAGCACGTCACGTTATACGACGTGTAACAAAATAACCCCTAATGCCGAGTATGGTAGATAGTGACCATCAAACTGAACAACTTTTACTATGGGACCAACTCTGAATTCGCGAAAAAAAATCCGCTGTTTCGTACAAAAATTAATAACTAAAAAAGGTATCAAAATGTATAAAACAGCTGTTTTTTTTTTGCGATTTCAGGGTTGGTCCCATAGTAAAAGTTGTTCAGTTTGATGGTCCCTATCTACAACGTTCGGTATAAGGGGTTATTTTGTAACACGTTGTATAGTTAAACTGGGAAAACATCTTTTATTACGTATAGGGTATAAAGACGGTCTCAAGGTCGTCATGTATAGTCTGAGGTGCCATCCTGTGTACTAAATAATAACTAATACTAGAAAATATCGACTCGTCTCGTCACCGATTAAATTCTCAGACGGGAATCGAACCCGCGACCTTCAATTTAATTTCGAGGTACTTTATTCCTCACATTGATGAAATAACGCTAGAGTAGGATATACTATATGTTTATGTTACGGCTAATACCCGAAGTGCGACTAAACCTAGTTTTAGCCGGCTAAAACTTGGTGTAGTGTAGCCGATAGCTGTTGGCTAAAACTAGGTGTAGCCGATTTTCTCGCGCCTAATACTAGGTGAAGCCGGCTAAAACTAGTTGTAGCATGGGGTATTAAGAAAGTTATTTATGTTCTGTTAAAAAAAATAACCACGAAATTTAAGGCTCAGGCTCCGCTGCGCTTCGCGCTCGCCTTAAATTTCTAACCTATATTTGGGACCTACAGGGGTAAAGCAGATCGGTTCACCTAGTTTTAGCCAACAGCTATTGGCTCCACCTAGTTTTAGCCGGCTAAAACTAGGTTTAGCCGCGCTTCGGGTTAGCCGTAACATATAAAAGAAATTCGACAATGCCACTACCCACAGTGACTTGGTAAGTTAGTTGGAAGAGCATTGGATTGGACTGGACTTCCAAAGGCCGCGGGTTTAATTCCCGTTTGAGAAAATGATCTGGTGACGAGTCGATTTTTTTCTAGTAAGTATAATATTTAGTGATGATGATGTCCTCTTAATTGTGAATGCTAAAATCTCAAAATAAAAAATTGCTGTACTCTACTTTCCAATCCAACAAAAACAAAGCATCTATTAGTAAACATAGGTAAAGGTTTAACGGCCGGCCACAGCCAGCGCGGCAGGCGACATTCAATAATCACTGCGCGCTATCTCGATGGCGGTCTCTCAACTCGTCGTCACGACCGCGCAGTGATTACCGAATTCGCTATCCGCGCCGCCTGCCGCGCTGGCTGTGGCCGGGCCGTAAGTGGTAAGAGTTCTGCGATCTCAATATTCGAAATTGCATTGGGCCGGAATCCTAAGGATGCGGGTTCGAGTCCCGTCTGAGCTGCTACGGGTGAGTCGATTTTTTCTAATATTTTTTCAGTTATTAAAAATTAAAGTATTATATATATTTAAATTAAAATAGCATTGTGAATGCTAAAAATTCAATAATACCTGTGAAATGTTGACAGTCTTGGCGTGCATGGGGCTCTGCGCGGCGTTGGTGAAGTACCCGCCGGGCCGCGGCCGCAAGTGACGGTTGTTCATTTCCATCTGAACTATCTTCATGAACTCTATTTGGGCTGCTAGTTTCTGCACTTCTTCCTATTGGTATAATAATATGAATTAAAGATTTTCGGAGACCAAAAAAAAATAAATTACTTCAAAAAATCTTGATAGATAGCGTTTTATGAAAGCCGAGTCGTCGTAAAGTTGCTAAAGTACAATGTCCATCGTCGTTTTAACTCCCCCGCCTCGATTATCACATTCCAAGGCGGAGGGGTAGCTACAGCATTTGCGATCAAAATTTTCAAAAAATTGCTTGCGATAGGTAAATTGCTTAGTATGAAGGGGGTTCTCGCACACCATATCACCAAGCCTATATCGCTCTCTCACTCATACTTATTGTGGCAAGCGCAATTAACCGAAATTTCCTGTCATATTATCTGCGCGGGCTGTAAGTAACAGTGAGCGTGTAGATGTTGTGGAAGCGAGAGGCAAATAGGAATGAATGCCGCAATTTCCAATCTCTTTTTTCTTTAATGAGGATCAGTAACAATATTTGTTTAGTGGCTTATCAGAAAGCTTATGCCACCACATGATTAACTGTGAAGAAATTTTTACGATATCTCTTAAACCTGCGAGAAGTTATACGAGCTATATAAAACGTGCTAAAACACTGTTATTTTGGGGGGGTCCTTGTGACGTCATCAAGACGTACGCGAACCTTATATCGTACGTCATAAAGCACATATTGCATTGAGCTTGGCATTTCCTTCAAAACCATAATATTATAACTCAACCATTCCTAAACGGATTTCAAAAAATCTTTTACTAAGTTTCATAGCTATGAATATGTTTTTAAATTATACCAATAAAACTATAGGATTCAAACCTGTTACTGATCCTCATTATGCGAATCATGTAGCCATAGTATAAGCTGCTGAGATAATAATATAGATACTCCAAGGGTGCTAAAGAATGGATTGCCTCATGTGTTCCCCGATAGTTACAATAAAACCTTGCGGTCTCTTCAAGGCAAGAGTGAATAGAAACCTTGGTCTTTTCAAGGCAAGAGTGAATAGGCATTTCCTGGGCAACCGTGCTACACCTTAGACCACATCCTGTTTACCAAGCAATATGGTGGTCCAATGCCTGCCAAGTTACCAATAAAAATTAAGAATAATAATAATACCTTTAGTTCCTCATTCTCTTGGTACAAGTCAGGCGGATCGTCCGGCACCAGCCCGATGCCGTTGAGGGAAGAGGACGCAGGAACTCCTCTCGCTCTCGCGCGACTGTCCCACGTGTCGCCAGTGCCTCGTACCACGCGAAGTACCTTGTCAAAGGAAAAAAGGGGTAAAGGCAGGCATCCGTCACTCGCTCAAGGCCACGCGTTATGCACCTACCGCTCGGCGTATCGTCCACGATACAACTGGCAGAGGGCCGCGCGCCCGCCTGAGCGCGACCACCGCACGTTTCCCGCGCTTACTCGACCATTTTTTCATAATATAGTAAAGTGGTAAGAAGAACGCTTGTCTACTTTACTTATAGGTAGGTAGGTACCTAGTTTATAATACTTATAGTCCGTTTATTCTTAGGTAGGTACTGGTCTTAAATATTTGGTTAACAATCTTCACCCAACTCTTCATTCTTCCTACCTAATAAAAGTTGACTTTTGTTATCTTTATGTCACCCATATTTACGTACTAGGTACCTACTTAGATTATTAAATATCATAGTAATGTTCGTATATTATTGTAAGATTTTCTTTAACCATAGTACGTAAAATCGCTTTCCTTTTTTCCTTCATTCCTTTCCTTCATTTAAAAGATGACAACCCTTACGGCGTCAGAAGAGATGAGAGCTACGCGATAGAAAGAGAGAAAACTTCTAGGTGAATATAACTCTGCCCACTATACCGTTCCGTACCGCATACAATGGCGTTGCTAGGAAAAAATATTCTTTGTATGACAAGTACATGGCCAGTGACGGAACGGTCTAGTGAAAATAGTGTCATACTTTTCAATACAAATATATTTTTTTTACCTGATACGTTCCTAGCACGGTCATGGTATGGTACGGTGTAGTGAGTAGAGAGTGTAGAGACCCTAAAAGTCAAATTCAACCTAGAAACACCAATCGATTTTCATACAAACTGCCAAACGTGTTCGCCCAGGGATGGCTGTCCAGGGAGTGAATAGAGTGATCCAGTCACTACACGCACCCAACTGATCTGATCAGCATGTGTCTGTGTGAGTGTGTGTACAGTACATGGTGTAATCTATTTAAATACCTACTTAATAGGTAGTAAATTTATTAGTGATTTGCAAAGTCAAAAATTATATCATAAAAAATTTAAACCGCAACTTACTAAATTAATTATTGAAGCTAGTTTCATCTAAGTGAGTTAAAGATAAAAATCTACAGAAACTTACCTTTGGTAAAAAAACTAATAGCACTGTAGTTGATGTGGACAGCTGTGTTCTGATGAAGCCTAGAAGATATTTGATATCTGGCCCAGCCCTAGGCAAGATGAGTAAACTGGAAAATAGATGTTTGGTAATTTACTAAATTAATAAAGTGAAAACATGTTTACTTTAGCTTGGGAACATTATGAAGGCTAAGGGTCACCTCAAATTAAATTATATACTCTTATATGCAAGCATGACAGATTTATTGAAATAAATCACTTGTATGGATTGCAACAAGTATTTTACTATTATTTAAATAAGCTCATATAATATGTAAGCATTTTTAATTCGTCAATTCTTTTACCCTACCACCCATTATGACGTCTTTTAACTGACAAGAAAAATGGGCACAAAAAACTTATCAGCTATATCGGATGGAATGATATTTCTAATGACATATATCGTTTCTAGACAATACATTCATATATATTACAATTAACATACCTAGATTAATAAATAAACAACATTATTTAATTAGATCATATCTTAATGAATCACAGGGTTCAAGCTAAATTCAAACTCAAAGTAATTTATTCAGTCTGGGCTGTTACAAAAATGCAATTCATACAATGTAGTCAGAAGCAGACCCATTCCCACTGGTAGCACCCGTTCACGAGCATGACGCATGAACCAGCCATCGCTTCGCTCAACCATATTTGAGGGAACGTAACCTGCCTCACACGACACCACCGTAGAAATGATTAAAGGGAACATAACATACTTAACTTAGGCTACCCATGTTAAGTTAAATACCATGCCTTATGTATGATGAACGGCCTAAAGTATTTATTCCTTATCAATAAAAATATGGATATAGGGCAAGTAATAATGAAACCTACTCACTGGAATGCAATCATGAGGGAGTTGACAGTGAATATATTGTAAATGGCTATGGATATGAGCCTCGCTTCATTGTACAGGCTCTCGGCGTGCCGCACTCGGTAGCAAACCCTCACTCCCCATAGAAGGAATAATATTTCACCTGAAAATATGCAAGGAATTTTCATACTGTGATTTATGAAAAGATGAAAAGTGACAATACTTAATGTAAAAAATATACATGTATACCTACTTAGTTTTATTGGGAAATTGAAATTATGATAAGTAAATAAAGTTATGGCCAATGACAATTATGTTAATACAATTTAATACATACTATGATAATGTATGATAATCCACAAGATAATATATCACATCAAATAAGATAGTTTCTTATAGTTTTCTTTTAATATGCTTTTAACTTGGTACCATATTCTGTGCCTATTACACTACATTTACATTACATTATTATTCTATTATGTGTTTTATTTATATTCTTAACATATTTATCTCACTTTACTCACCTATAGCTAAACTGTGATCCCACCAATTGTAAGTGCACTGTTTGAATTTCAACCCTCTATTATCAGTAATCTGGAATAGGCAGAACTTATTATTACATTAATTCAAAATTATTTTTTACTTTGAGCATTAGGGCTAGCTGGTGGCCTGCTTCTCAGATGCAAGAACTACTAAAAAGCACACTTAATAAAAAAAATGGAAAATTACGTAACTCTGTTGCTAGCTAAAAATTCTCCGAGTTACATTGCTGCTTTAAGTGAGATACTTAATTGTCACATTTTGGTTCTTAACACCATAGACGCCGCGTAGGTCACCGGTGACCTCAATTTTAAAATTAACTTTTAATTTTCTTTTTTCCCCAAAGGAAATTTTCGTTTATTTTTGATATTGTGTATGAAGTCTGAAATGTTCTACAAACGTTTTTATTTTTGTTAATTTATTTTTAGAGTTTCATTCATGAATTGTAAAAAAATATGGTGGATGGTGGCGTTTAAGGTGTTAACTAAAACAGCAATATAACTGCGATTTCTGTCAGATTTGATTGCAACAAAGGTACAAAATGAGGGGGCTGGCTTCGTATTCAAAAACAATACTTAAGCCACTCTCTTACCGCCTGGCCACGAGAACCAGCGAAAGCGATAAAGCATAAGCTTTACGTCCCGACCACAGCCCACCGCGGTGGACGGCGACGCGGCAAGCGAATTCAATATTCACTACGCGCTATCTCGATGTCGGCCTCTGAGCTAATCGTCACGCACGACCGCTCAGTGATTACCAAATTCGCTTGCCGCGGCGGGCTGTGGCCGAACCGTTACACACAGCAACTATGAGCGGCGCGGCGTGATTTTTGAACGCGCGCATTTGATAAAGCGAGTTCATCGCGTATGCATCGCTGCTAAAGTCGTAGTATGTAAAGGCACTTAAATTCACACTTACATCTTCAGCATCAGGTGGTGACGAAAATGTCCACGTCCCAAGATAAACTAGCATTATAAGAAGAATTGGGGCCATCCACTGAAGAAGCTGTTTGTCTGTCAGTTTCAGTTTGTGGGCTGACTTTACACGGTATGTTAAGGATACTCTGAAATAAAACAAATTATATTTAGCTTTGTAATCTATAGCAAGGTTGGTCTATAGATATTCCAGGTGGACATTTTTTTTGTATTGTGGTGGTCATGGGTCACAAATTTTAGGGATCATTCACATAGCTCAGACACATCTCAGTCACTTTAATGGTCAGTCAAATTTCAATACAAGTTTTGACTAGCCGGTGATTGAACCGTCATGTGACTGTCAAAACTTGTATTGAAAGACTGCCCGTTGACGTGACGTGACTGAGCTGTTCCATAATCATGTTATTCAACTCCTGCATGTGGTATAGGTAGGTACCATAAAATATTGTGGACTACTCACAAACAAAGCAGGCAATTTTTATATTAGTTTTTATCTTTCACTCAAATAATTACTTACCTCCATGTTTTCATTAATAAAGCTGTGTAAGTTATACAGAATCCCATGTGACGAGTCCATTTTGTGGCAATACAGGAGTATCTGTCCAGCACAGGAAATATGGCCGCCATCTACAAATGATAAATAGAAATTGATATCATCTTATCATCAGTGAATCAAGCACACATCACTGTGAATATAGAGAAGATATGGTAGGTGTAATATTTACTTTTAACAAATGGCTATTATGAATTGCTTAGTATGATATTTATTTTACTAACTAATATTGTATTCTTAGGACCAGGCTTTACAATAAGGCGAAAGCATAGTCCTTAGTCCATAATTGTCATGTGGATTTAAGCTACAGAGTACCTGTATTGGTATTGGTATTGGTGATGGGCTCTTTTCTCCGCATTTAGACTCTCATTTGGTCCGTTATGCGTGAACATGGCATTGGTATGGCTAGTCAAGCCATCCCAGCTCCTTCCAGAAGCGCAGAAGCCTCCTGGGGCGTTCGCAGGCTTCTAGGAGCGACCTCACGTCTTTGAGGATTTCTGCCCGGTGTGCGGCCAAACCCACGCACTCCAGGATCACGTGGGCGGCTGTTTCCTCTGCGTCCAGGCATCCTCTACACAGGGGACTGTCTGTCGCATTCATGATGAATAGTTGTCGATTCAATGCTAGGTGACCTGTAAGTGTGCCTACAACTATTCGGAGGTCTGGACGATTAAGGCTGAGCAGTCTGCAGGTCAACCGCGGCGAGACTGCAGTCATCGCCAACTTGGACTGTCTACAGCTTGTTAGATCTACCCAACGAGTATTATGTGCAGCACGAGTACGTTGTCTTACCCATGAGCGCAGTTGGCTGAACGGGAGTGGCAGAATGGGTATAGGTCCTGCCACTATTGTGGAGGATCCCCTTCTAGCCAGCTCATCGGCGGCGTCGTTCCCGTGTGATCCGCTATGCCCTTTAATCCATTGTAGGATTACTTCGTTGTTGGATGCTAGGCGATCCAACACTCGGTGGCATTCGTAGACGATACTGGAGTTGATCGTGTTAGCCTCCAGTGCTGTTAGGACGGCCATACTGTCGGTCAGTATGCGGATGTTTAATTCCTTCATACCTCTAGACAGGGCCGTGGTGGCGGCATTTATTATTGCAACACATTCGCATTGAAATATCGAACTGTGTTGGCCTAATGCTAGTGATATTTTGATATTTAGGTCTTGTGAGAATACTCCAGCTCCAGTTCCATTCCCCATCTTGGAGCCGTCTGTATAGATTCGGACTTCATGTATGCCGGAGTAATCTCGGTCACTTTCAGATAATTGTATCTGGTATTTCTTTTCGAAAATGTATTGTTTAGGGATCCTGTCGCATGGGGCAGCGATTAGTGGCTCATGTTTCACTAGATTATTCCACAATGTGGAATGAGGACCCTCTCGGTTGTACCACAGACCCAGGTGTTTAAGCCTTATAGCAGCCATGGAGGCTTCCTGTTGTATAAACAGGTCCAGAGTACCTGTATAAACCTAAAAAAACTGAAAAAGCAGTCTCTAACAATAGCAACCATTGTTCATTCCACGAAATGAGCTTCCAAAGAAAATCGGTCCATGTGCACCCATTGGTTAATGCATGTGACCTTCAATAGCCTAAAACCTTTTTAGTCTATAGCCTAGCTGTGCACATTGACCAATAGCTGCGCTTAGCTTTTTGTAACAAGTTTTCTTCAATAGATGACTGGAGAAGTTTAATTATAACATACCTCCATATACATGATAGCACATCCAAGAAGAGTTATAGAGAGGAATACAGGGCTCGCTACACGGAACACTTTCACACGTCTGTGGTGACGCGTGTAGATGGTGAGGCAAACTGTCAACATTGCACAGCTCACCGATATTACTAGTAGTGATATCCTGAAATTTAAAAAAAATGGGTAAAGTTATTGGTTTGATATTTCACTAAGCAGGGTCAGGACAGGATAAAAGACACTCTGTCCTATTGTAAGTATAAAGATTTCATTAAATTCAAATTTTATTTTAATTTTCATGAGTTTTTTTAACTAACTAACTTGTTTGACGATATTCTGTGTAATTTCAACTAAATTCACTCATCCAGGAAGTAATATATAAAGTAATGAATGTAATCTTGTAATACTTTTCTGTAAATTGGATTCTGGCTGGAGAAGACTTGTATGACATTCTCATATGCATTTACATACTCTTATATGTTTAATATTTTGGAATTACTTTTGTTTTTCATTATGAATTTGTTTAAACTTACCGAAAAGGCCAGTTGTAAGTAGCGAGGCAAGGTTCTGGCCCTTTGCATGATTCGCATCCTGGCTGACATTTTAAGCATTCGTAAGGCTCACTCCAGTTTTCTAGATCATTTTCTTCAAAATCTTGGTAAGCAACTGTTAATCAATAAAATAAAATCTTAATTAACAAAGTAAACAAACAAATCAAAATTGTTGCTTGAACTCTTGCAGCAGCTGTCAATGAGTGTCAATGTCAAATTGACATTGACAAATTTTACTTTTTAAAATTCGAGTGAAGTGCGTTTATCATAGGTTCTTGTGAATTTTGGTATTGTTATTTATTCTTTGTAAAGTATTTTATCCTATTGATTATTTTAGCCCTATTTGCTCTTAATAAAATTAGGTATCTATTTTACCACACAAGTTGTTTTGGCAACTTTGATTGAAATATAAGTACGTACAGACTATTGATAATTTTAGATAATTTACTACGGGAGGACAAAATGTTTAGAGAACTCTTTAGCTACTAACCCTCAACTAAAGATCCATTAAACCCTTCTGGATGGTTTATCGAATAATACCCAGGTCGGCATCGACAGATATACAGCCCACGCGCCCATCCAGCGTACCGTGCGTTCATTTCTCTATTTGGTTTGTAATCACACTGAAAAAAAACATCCGTTATAGTAGGTACAATGAAAATATTACCTATCAATGTTTTGCCACGTCACAACGAGAGAAACTTACATAAGTGGTCTCATTTGGGCACTTGTGAGTGCCGTGGAAAGAAAATATTTGATTATCACTATCGTAATCAGGGTCTGCTTCACACTGATTTATTTCCAAATTAGATATGTCTATATCCAGAGAAATAACACCTTTTAGCCTGAAAAATAAAATGAATAGGTAGGTAATAGGGTAACTATACCAAATATACCTAGGTAGAATAATTTTAACAGAATTAATAAAAAAAACTATCCAAAAGGAGTAAGTAAGTAGGTACTTTAGCGTAAGTTTACACTCGTTATACTAGATTCCGCCTTCATTGATATCTGTTTCCTAAAGGTTGACTGGGAGAGAATGCTTTTAGCATTACGTTCGCCTTTCCTTTTGTAACATTTTGTTTGAAAATACAATATCTTTTGTTAAATACTTATATAAATAAATAAAATACCTAAGTACAATTTATAAATAGAATCAGTTCTTACCCAAGCACCGTCGATACAGGCACGGTGTACGAAAGAAGCCACCGTTTCGCTTCACAACTGTAGTAGGGGTAAGTCCACCAACCTTCCATGGTAACCCCAGGAGGCGATGGCATAAACTTAGAAGAACGAAGAGATTCACTATTATGAGCTGACACGTACCTGAAAAAAGAAATGTCAAAAAAGGTTGTCCTATTCCTATTACTTTATTACCGACTTCTTTTTTTTTTAAATCGAATTAAAACAAAAAAGGATCAAAAGTTATTACCAGGGGTATTCCGGGTCTGGAGGATTTTCTAACTGTGGTGTCACGACGGCTACAGGCTCCGCCGTGCCGTATCTTTCAAAGGCTACTGCACTGTTCACCACGCCATCAGATCTTAAGGCCAATGCTCTAGAGCCAACCGCCCTTTCTGTTGGACTGGCGCCCATCACTAGACCTTGTGACACTGCCATTAGCACCTCTGAAAAAAGACGTCAAAATGCAATCAGCACCTAGTTCAGGCTTACTTAAGAAGTTTGAGAGTAACTGATCGGAGAATTCCACAACAAGAAGCGCTCGTGGCGGAGCTTGACAGACTGATCGTACTCGATCACGTTTGTTAAGCAACGCTCGGTCTGGGCAGGTTTCGGATGGCTGACCGTTAAGTGCATTACAACTGAGCGCTTCCGTGCTTCGGAGGGCACGTTAAACCGTGTCGGTCCCGGCTGTTGTCATCTGATAATAGTAGCTAAGTTAGAGGCCTTATAGGCGGCTTGATAAGCTCTAACACCAGAGGTGGCCACTATTCCTCATACGATAAGAAGAAGAAGATGAAGACGAAGCATTGTCCCCTACCTGTAGGTTCCAGGCCGAGTTGTTCCAGCACATTGGCAGCGAGGTCTGCCCGTGCTCGCGCCGTGTCCCACCTCGCTGCGTGTAGAGGTGCCCGCAGCTGCCCGTACCTGTGCGTGACACACAACGCTCCCGTCGCACCTGACGCCACAGCGTGCACTAACCGCAAAGACTGTTCCACTTCCTCCTGAAAAATCAACGTCTTTTTTATAATAAAAATACTGAAGTGAACCGTATAAAAGTAAACCGTCGAAAACAAGGATACAGTAAAAGATGAAAATCATGACCCAAAAGGGAAGCAAATTATTACCACCTAGCCTTACCCGTTTAGACTTTTTTTTTGCAAAATCGCAGGCTCAAATTTTTTTCATTCGAGATTAAATCCTGGATCTGTGTTGGATTATGGAAATAGGTAGGTACTAGGTTTAATATTAACATCACTAATGTCGTGTGTGATAACCATATAATTATACCAATCGATTGTTTATAAAAAGCTTGGCTAGCTTTTACTTTTACGTTTCAATTTTTTACTGATAAAATCGAAAAATGGAAAAGATTTCATAAATTGCAGTTTTGTAAACAGTGGTTTCTATTTTTTTTTCAAATGGGTCTGCTTTTGATTGCAATCTAGCCCGAGAGCTATGACGTAAAAATAATGATCTCCCTGAAAATGTAAATAAAAAAATTTATGAAATTTTTCGTTTTCAAAAACAATACTCCTGTCATACATGAGGGATTTGTCGTGTAATTTGTCAAATCTAAACGTTGGTTGCTTACATATTGTTACCGCAGTCCGCACGATGTCAACAACAGAAGCTTCATTTGTCCCCCGGGACCCTAATTAAGGAATATGTGACTGTTTGGAAAATTTATAATTTATAAGGCTGACATTACTGACAAGGCAACAAATCAGTGAAATAAGCTGGTTGTTACAACCAGTCAGTGTAGCTGAAGAATATTTAGTATTCACCGATTAAAAAACAATTTTGCCAAAGAGACGATGGTTCGAAAAACGACAAATAATGTGCCATTCCCATACTGAAGGAAGGACCAAAAAATAACGGTTTATGTTATAATGATATGACTAATAAAAGAAATAAAAACCATATTCCGTTATACATGTACATTGTACATACCACATTAGCCACCTCTGCCTTTCAATTTGCCTATTCAGTAAAAAAAATAAGTTTAATTCCTTATGGTAGCCCGGTAGTTATTATAAAAGAAATGTAGAGATCAGAATTTTGTTGCCGATATATAAGAAAAAGAACCAATGAAACAAAGCGCAGTGGTTAAATATTAATAAATAGGCACCGGAAATCGACCTAAGTCTAACCAATGTTTATTATTTGCGCTTAAACTGTTTTCACGCCACAATAAGCGAATTGTTCAATCTAACACAGAGGTGTGTAGTGTAACTCAAAGAGATTGAATTTAAGTGAACCAACTCTGAGCCTATTGGGGAACTATTTAAATGAATCTCTAATTAACTGCGATATTAGGTTGCTGTTTGCTAACAACCGTCAACTATAACGAGCTTCGAATGAGCGAACTATCTCGTTGGTTTCACACTCCATCTAAGCTTTAATTTCCTTCTGGAACACGTATGTGAAATTTGTAATTACTCATTCGGATTGAAGTTTATCGGTTAGGTATTTGTTTTACGGTTTTAATGAATATCTTGTTATTTGCTATTGCGTTGATATATGTACAACCTATTTTATTTGGAACTTTAATGTTATTATCACCGTTGAAATATACCAACTTTTTATTGTGTTATCTTAGGCTATAATCGTGCTGAGGAAACTCACAAGGTTATTTTTACGTGGCGTGACGTTATGTGGCAATAAACAACTGATATTTTTATATCCGTAGAATCTACGGTCACCTACGGTAGTTTCCACGTAGTTACTTTGTGATTATTTCCTCTGTGGTTACTTTCACAGGGTAAACAAAAACCTTCAGTGGCATAACGCGAAAAGGAATTTCGGAATTCAAATCGACCACTTGCTTTGATCAAGTCTGCTGCTTATGGCACGGCCATCCTCGACCTAAATATTTTTAATCAAAGCACGGACCTAAGTTGTTTAGAATGACCCACTTTTCCAAAATCTCGTAGACTAACATTTAATTAGGCGTTCGGACGTATGATTGACATATTATAATAAGCTCGACCGGCATCCATGGAGGCTAAAAATGTACTGACCTCTCACCCCTTTGTATCATGCATGAGGGATATAAGCTATTTGGAGAGCCTCTATCCCTTCTACGTAAATACAGCCAGTACTGTTTGCCCCGTACTTTTTTATAGAGTGGATAATGGACGCGTCATACTCCAGCGAGACTTTGAAAAAGGCCGTATTTTTCACCTTAATTTGAAATTTACTCTGCAGGGAATAACTTCTTTAATAGAACAGACTTTTAGGGAATAAAGAAAGCCTTTTTAATAATGTGAGGTCGTTAAGTAAACTCCGAAATTATTTTTTCTCTCAAAGTGCTTTCGTGCAAGAAATGCTACGAGAGACTGCTACGATTTTCGTAGCAAGTAAAGTCATCTGTTACTGTTACAAAGAAAATGTATGATTAATCATAAGTGTTTTTTTATTTTATTTCTTAGGGTCTGTAATAAAGAAGTACCACTGTAGATACCCAATTCACGTGGAAATTAGTCTATTTGTTTAACTTTATGCTTAGTGTATTTTTGAATAGGTAGTTTATGTCTACGATCTTGTTGAAAGTTGCTTGTTTATCGCAGGTTGCTCTTTAAAGCTTTTTTACATTATATTAAAATACACACCGCGAGAACCTATTTTTAACACTTGTGTACAATTCTTGTCACAAAAAGTATTTCCTAGATACTTCTAAATGTTGCAATGTCACGCAAAGGCTGTAACTAAGATGAAGTATGTGGTTCTATTAGCCCTTTCCTTTAGTTAGATGACTTGCTCTTTGCCAAGTGTGGTAGCTCTAGCTATATAGCTATATACATTTGTATCTACTTTGCCCTGTAGATGGTCAAAGAGATGCGAACATCACTTACGGCGAGCTTAAGCTTCGGTAGGGTTGTCACTTATTACGTACACACACATTAACCTAGCTAGACACTTGCATTTTAAAGGTGGTTTACTTTTTCTGTAGTCTAATGTAGATTAATTAAGGAGGAGCTCGGTGGCGCAGTGGTATAGCGCCTGGCATGGCTTGGCCCAGGCAACTTTCGCAAGGGTCGGTCATGGGTTGGCTAACCAAAAATTTATTATCTCGAGCTCCTCCGTGCTTCGGAAGGCACGTTAGGCCGTTGGCCCCGGCTACATTTGCAGTCGTTAACTAATACCCACCGAACCGCATGGTGGGTTATGGCCCAACCTCCCTATCCAGCCATAAGGAAAGGAAGGCCTGTGCCCCAGCAGAGTGGGGACATTAAAATATTTAGCTGATGGTCAATGTGGATTAATCGATCGTTCACCGCGATATTGTAACTTAGTAACAAGTACTTAGTTGTTATCTTTATTTGCTGTAGAATTTATTTATTTATTTATTTTATATAATATCTATTCTGCCTAATTCTGATGTAAGTACTAATGTTCATAAAAAAAATAACAAGATATTTTAATTAGCTTAAGTTAATTTATTATTTAATTTTGTGAATTAATTAATGCGAAAAACAGAGAATCTACTAAAACTACCACCATTTCATAAAATTGGGAGGCCCCTCCAAGAAAGAAATGGCGAAAGAGAGCCGATCTCAGTCTTTTATATTAATTAATTAATTTGCAAAAGAAACCAACCGTATCTATAGATCTTATAGTGTGTGTTTGGGGCTTTAGCTTGTGTATGATGGGGTCCCAAGCTAGTGGAATTTTCCAACCATCATCTCTGTTGAAATTAGGATATTTATTTATTTCGATAGCCTCGCGGAGCATTCTAGGAACAAATCTACGTTCCCTAGCAAGGATTTGGGGTTTGTCAAATCTAAATCAAACCAAATACCAACTAATTACCAAAGTGCTTTTAATAAAACCGCGCTGTATCCGTTAAGTGTTTTATTTCAGGTACTTTTGAGTTCACTCGACTCGAGAGTGAAATTAAATGAAATGGAAAAATTATTTATTCAAATAAACTAAGATATTTAGTGCTTTTGAATTGTATATATTTTCCTACCACCCATGCGAGACTATTAGAGTTGACAAGAAGAATGGGCGCAAGAAACTTATCAGCTTTGTTAGAAATCAGAAGTAACGACATTTAAAACAAAATAACAACATAATAAAAAAAAACATAAGTCCTACTTAATTAGAATGAAGTTATTGAAACTGTAAAATGTTTATATGTATGTTACATCTATGCATGAGTCTAGGCGCAGTTGCATTTTTGCACTATTTTGGCAACCCTGCTTATCCAGAGTGCAGCTCAGACTTTTAGCCCGGATATAGCATACGTTATCGCGTCAACAGCCGGGGGCGGGCGGCAGGCGCGGCGGGCGGCAGGCGCGGCGGGCGGGAGCTTTGCAATAGCTCGGTAATACCCGAAGCTCAATTTCGGTCGCGAACGATGCATTTGGCGCATCCAACCGAGTATTGCTGAACATGCTTGATTATTGCGAATACTAGGCACTGTCAATATCGCGAGATTGCTTCGATATACAGTTACGAAGTAGTTACGGTGCTCTTGACAAATTTTCTTGATTGTACACGAAACGAATCGCGGAAATATTAATGGTTGTTGATGTTTTATTTTAATATTGTATTATGTGCAATCAAAGTTTGTAAAAGTCGAGATAGAAAAGTACTTATACTTAGTTAAGTGAGTTTGTTCGTGCTACGAGAAAGTTACTTGTTAATAGAAAAGTTGCCGGAAGCTTGTTTTTATTTTTTTAAGTGCCGATATTATTTTATACTTAGGTATTAGCTATTTCTTATTTTATCACATCTAAAGAAAATATTATTTTCAGGGGCCCATTCGCGCTAATTTGCAATGATAAAACCAAAACTAAATCGTTTCAAACAGTTTCAGTTTCGTTTACATTACAAAAAAATAATTATTTAACCTTATACACTTAACTAAATCTTGTGGCATACATAAATCTACTGTTAAATTTCACGATAACTTTATATCTTTATATGTATAATAATTTTAGGGAACTATAGGTCTAAATGTACAATATGTATAAATGTGTGACTGTTTGTTCCTCAATAAAGAGAAAAAAAAAATACTTGCTTAAGTTTTGTTAAAATTCTATGCCAGGAAGCCGAGAGAGGATGCTAATCTTGTACACAGCGTACTGGACATGCGCCACGGCCCACCCATCCCGCATCATCCGCGCTGTAACGCGCCCCTTACCCTGTATGTGGTGGCGTTGGCAGAGTCGGTGGGTAGCAGCGCGAGAAGCGAGAAGGGCAGCAGCAGCGCACTGGACATGAGCCGCGGCCCACCCATCTCGCATCATCCGCGCTGTAACGCGCCCCTTACCCTGTATGTGGTGGCGTTGGAAGAGTCGGTGGGTAGCAGCGCGAGCAGCGAGAAGGGCAGCAGCAGCGCACTGGACATGAGCCGCGGCCCACCCATCTCGCATCATCCGCGCTGTAACGCGCCCCTTACCCTGTATGTGGTGGCGTTGGCAGCGTCGGCGGGTGGCAGCGCGAGCAGCGCAAAGGGCAGCAGCAGCGCACTGGACATGCGCCGCGGCCCACCCATCTCGCATCATCCGCGCTGTAACGCGCCCCTCTGGAACAATATTTGTAAGAGGTATATTATTGATACTCCTTTAGGATTACAACCTTCACTATTTTTCTTAAGTGAGGTTGAGCACAGCGGAGTGTTTTCGCTCAAAATGACACTTTAATAATTTACTGTGGATTGTGAATTAATGAGCACGCGTAATATTTATAAGTGAAAAGTTTTATGAATCGTCTTATTTAATAATCGCGTGGTACAGTTAACAGGAATTAAGTTAATAAAAAGATGTGCTAGCTAACAGTGCACGCTTTACAGGATGTTTGGTAAAAGCCTTATAAAGCCGAATATGGTAGATAGGGTACCATGCATGCAACCCCCCCTGAAAACCGCCACATGACTGAGAAATTTGGATATTTTTTTGTATGGAAAAATGCAAAATGACAACTCTACATGCAAATAGACTATCGTGTTCGATAATCAATCTTATATCAATGGGCAAAAGTAAAACACAATTTCGTTCTAGAGCTGACTATGCAGTTAATCAAATCAAACTTGATTTGATTTGAGTTCAGCTTGGGTAACTATCGTAGGTACTTTATGTCATTGTGCATAGCAGATATAATATATATGTATGTATATTTTATAATTATATATATTTTATATAATATAATATTATTATGTTACTTAACTTTATATATTTTATTCTAATATTCTCCCTAAGTAAATTTAATAATAATCTTAAACGTGTTGCTTGGGTTCGTTTGTATAATTGTTTAAAATCTTTACTTTTGTTTCAGATAATTTTCTTAATGCTTTTTTTAGTAATTCGAGGATGACGTTTTTGGCTTTACTCTTATGTAATTTTCATGTAGTAATTTAAGTAATTTTAAGCTGTTGTCAACCCAAATATCTTAAAATAAAATAAAATAAAATCACAAAAAGTTTTTTTTATCCAAAAAAGTGGTGGTTTATAAGAATTTTCCGGGGTTGTATGCATTAATTGTACCCTATCTACCACATTCGGCTTTATAAAGTTACCCTCTACCTATAGTGTGCACATATTTATACTGTTAGTGACTATTACATGAGACAATTCATAAAACTTTCCAGTTCTTTGGATAAATATTATGTGCTCATCGATTCACAGTCCACAGTAAAATCAAGCTAACTAGTTTCTGGACTTTCTGGGCAGTTGTTTTCATTTCACTTTTAGAGACACCCGTCTAAGTTTAGCCGTGCTAACTTTGCAATGTAACCCGCTGGTCTCAAAGTTTGTCTTAATGGCTCGTGTGCTCAGAATATAAATCCTGGTTATCCTCAGTTCGATTGTTTGGGCTGTAATGTGTGTTTAGTGTTCTCACTCACAAATTACTCAAAGGCTTAGGGCACCACCAGCCTGAGTATATTAAATGTGGAGCTCATTTTTCAATGTTGACGACTCTGTATGAAATATACAGGGAGAAAAAAGCAGCCCTTGACGAGTTTCTTGCCGGTTCTTCTCGTTACAAGGTCTCCCGCTCAGGGTTTGCGAACCGATGGCGTAGCTTCTTTGACATTCACAAGTGCTTGTAACAGCCTAGACTGAATAAATTATTTTTTTATTTTGATTTGAGAATCCCTTTGGTTATGAGAAGGTTCTTTGATATGCTATAAACAGACATTTATTTTCTATCAATAAATATATAAAATCTGTCAAAAGACTCAAACTATTGTATTTAAGTTTCTATTTACGAGATATAATACAAAAAAAAACTGTTTAGGACAGTTTTAGATAGATTAGCGACGTGATCAGGAATGAGTAGGATCGATTTACAAAGTAGTTAGTTATAAAATGACCATAAAAAGAGATAAAAAGCCGAAAGCTTGCCAATTTCTTTTTATAAGTAATAAAAATGTGCCAAGCTTCGAGGAAACACTTATAATTTATTGCTGTCGTCAAACCATCGGTATTTTCTTAAAAGATGACCCAATATTAATTTGCTATAATGTTGACTCATATCAGAAACCAATTTTATAATAGGAACCACTTATTAATAAGTACGACGAATTAATTCCATTAACAACTTAATTTGGGACGCAAACATTTTAAGTATTTTAGTCAATATTTTTTTAAGCTAATGTCTTTATTTCATGTCATATTAAAAAAGGAACAGAGGACCTTGCCCGCATCCTAGGTACTTATACATACGGAAATTAATGTCTTTTTGTGGGCTAGGGGGAAAATTTACCCAATTTAACTAGTCTCAAAAGTTACCTAGCCTAGGCATCTAACTCATGTAATCAGTAATTTTACAAAAAAAGGTTAACTTCAGGTTGTACTTACGATGTGAAAAATGAAAATGACTAACGACTTGCCGAACCCAAATTTTAATCAGCGCTTTATTTACTTACGTATTGTGTTGATTTCTAATGAAACGCCCAGTCAAAATCTTTATTAAATAAATAATATTAAACTTTGTAACGGCAGCTTAGCCATAAATCCGATTAAAAGGGAGTGTTGTTAAGCTAATAAATTCAAAAGGCGAAACGGCAGCCGATGTCGTATTCAGGTCAGTAATGGCAGCTCGTTCAAACTGGCTTTCCATAGTCCGTTTTACAGTTGTAATATTTTGTCGCTGTGTCAACGTCATCAATTTTATTGTTCGAATAATGGCCTAGAATGGCCTATTCCAAATAAATATATAATATATATAGCAAATAAAATTATTATGATTATGATTATTCCGAAGCCTAATGATATTTTAGTTTTTTCTATATTTGTCATCCTAACTCAATGCTACGATCACGAATGAACAACGCACAGCAAAGCACGGAAAATTCTTAAATAATCGGTTTTATTATTCATTGCCATCCGAAATCATTTGTCCACCCAATTTGCCAACACATTGCTGTCGATAACAACGGAAATACCAGTCAGGAAACAATTAAAACCGAAGTATCGGCTAAGCATTTTTTGTGGCCGGTCGTTCATTTATCTCGTCCGCTCGCTACTCCACTCTATTTTGTGGAGTCATGTCAAAGCGGCTTTTTTGTTGTAATTTTCGTCCATGGAGGTTGCTCTCCATAATAAAGTTGGTGAACATTTTTTCTGTGATGTAGGTAGCCGTAAATTTTTGGCTTTGATTCATAAGAATAATATAATAAGAAGTCATAAGACGAACAATTAAAGTAAAGAAGTCGTTTGTTTCATAACTACCTATAGATCCAAACAAACACTTTACTTCCTATTTTTTAAATCTATGTTTCCTTCAAAAGCAAACGAATTTTTTTCGGGCCTGACTTTTTTTTATTTGTAGTTAACGTTATTACTTATTTCATATTGGTACGAACCTCAATCTTTTGTATTTTACAGATCTATGGCATATATTCTTTAGCAAAATAAAGTTTCAAACCTATTTATAATGGCTGTGTAAAAGCAAATAGACTCCACTGTTCGTTCAATGAATAAATAATAAAAAACGCTTCGTTAATGTCGGAAAAAAGCTCATTTTCATTCTCAATGGCTGTACTTACTCTAATGAGTCTGTAAAACGGTTAAAATTATCAGCCAATTTAATGTCAAGAATATGTTTAAATATGTTATGAATGTGTTGCCTTTTGGGTTTATACCTACTGAATATCAAAATTGTATTTTGTTAATCCTATTATCAACTTCTGTACACAATGGCAATGAAAAGGACTAACTATAAATCAAGTTGGTGAAAAGCAAATAAAAGTCACATAACTTTATTTTTAGAAAAGAGTAAGTACCTTTATTAACATCTCATTTCCTTAACATTTGACGTGAAATTTTTGTCTGTCCTAACGAGTGTTATGTTATGACGTAACGTCGTCGAGAAAAATAGTTGGAAATTTTCTTAACTGCTATATTTCATGCAAATTGCCTTGCAGGTGATACTTGTCTCTGTAACCCTTTTCAAGCTCACCCCAAGGGGACTGAAGGCCAGATTTCCTCCAGAAAATTGGCTTAAGTTGAAAAATCCTCATGAGACAGGCGAGGAATACGAAAATTGACGTTTCATGCGTCGACACGACTGACAGTGTGATGATAACGATACAAGAAATAGGTTTTTAGTAATGTTACAATTTTTAATTTTTAATTTTTGGTGCGAGTCGTATTTTTTCTAGTATATTATTTAGTATAATGTTACAATACTATATCTGGCCCTGTCGAAATTTGTACTTGGAGAAGTTGGTTACCGTAGAATTTTACAAATACTACTTTGTCTAGGGGTTGAATATTTTTAACGAGTCATAATTGTCTCTTTAATGGTTATCAATTATAGTACTTATAAATTAGTATTTTTTTGTCTTTCAAGCTGAAATATTTTCGTGGAAATAAATGGTAAGATGGATTAGTTAGTATCAGCATTACAAGTTTTTCTTTATGTCTAGTTTGCGTTCATTAGCTTTTTTAACTAAGTAGGTACTTTTTGCTTCGAAAGACGCTATTCGCGGTATTTTTCTGATGTGGTCAAATCTTTCAATAAAGTTTTTGGTCAAATAATAATAAATATGGTACTATACCAATTTCTGTGTCACGGTCATACCGCCTATCGGATTATTTACCACTCTCAAAAACTACGGATTGTTGACGAATCGTGTCACCGGAATGGTGAAATCGACAAAGTTTGATTTCTCTAGAATAATGGATACTTATTGAAATTCCTCGTTATTTTTTAGTTAATTTATGGATTTCTCGCAGTCTCAAAATGTTTAGCATTAATCCAGTTTTATATGGCTGAAGTCAAAGTTTGTTAATTTAATCGAAAATATACTTATCGAAAAAATAAAAAGGAATTACATAGGTATATTGATAAATATTCGTACTTCGTACAACCTAAGCTTTTTGTCTTCCAAAAAGGTAAGCACTGAAGCTTGAAAATTGCTTATGGGGTTGAAATCACTGTGTTTCTATTTTTTGTACCATTTTTATATGGAACAGGCACAGAGCCAGAAAACTTAGTGCTACGTAGAAGTCACTTAGGGTTGATTTCTCAATGCCTAGATAGAGCTTTATCCGTTTGATAGCGTATTATACTGCCAAATTGAAAATGCTTGTCTGTCATTTTTAAATGACTTTCATTAGATTTGGTTAATATTTAAACTGACTGATAAGTATATGTTATCTGAGGATTGAAAAACCAGCCCTTAGTATCACATTTAACTATTTGTATCTCAAGAATATTGCTGAAGTTTGAATTTTAAAAGTGACTCACCTATTCATCACCCAAACGGTAAGTTTTCTTATACCTATATGATTTAATCATAGGAGAAATAACGTGGCGTGAAAACTGTCGACCTGCATTCTGCTCCAACCAAATATCGTGGTTCAAACACTAGTAGGGAGAAAATGTTTGTGCGACACTCATGGAGTTTATACATATTTATGTATTCTATTCTTTATTCAGTCGCCAACTTAGAGTAAGACGGGCTTCTGTCGCCAAAGTTGGTGTGATTATAATAATTTGTCCGGAACTACTTATTTATTATCAGTTTAATGAGTATTTTCATTATTAGAACCACAAAAAATTAAAGTTGAGAAATACTCATATCAGATTCTAATGCGGAGTCGTAGTTTCAGAAATAACGTTATTTCAATCCTATTTCGCCTTTGCAATCTTTTGGCACTATATTTATAGGTATCAAAGATTTAGGTGCACTTAGTATATAAGCAGCATCTGATTTCTAGCATTTACTTGGCACTGGTGCAAAATATTATATCTTACGCTTTTACCTTTTCGTGTTATCTTTGCTACGAATCTTTTGTTGATCAATAATCTTATGAATCTGATTGACTTTGTTACATTTTGGGTCAAAAATACGAATTACGACAAACGGGAATTCACTTCGAAGTCTATAAAGCTAAATTTTAAAAGAAAATATCGTTCTTCTTATACTAATAGGTAGTATTATATTTATTCTGTGACTAATTAGTAGACTAAAGTCTTACTTTTTATTATAATTAATCAAGTCTTACTTACCTATGTCAACGTTCAAGAATGAGGTAGGTAAGTAAAATGATAAAAGCATTATTTAGCAGCATTTAAAAGCAATTCATTCAAATGAATATGAAAATTGTTTTTCACAATTCCAAATTTATGAAGCTAACAAAATATCCATTATCTTTATTAAATTTGCATACTGACAATTTACTTTGTTTCGTCAATGTTTTAGTAATACAATCTCGTTCATTCCAAAGAGCATAAAAGTTAAGTTTGAGTGTTTTTTTATCAACCACGGAAATGAGGGTATCTCGTTTGAAAATTGTAAAAGGGTAATCTTTGCAGAATATCCTTACTGCTTTGCATCTTAACGTAGCCAAAAGGAGGTCGGCGTTTGTGCTGGCTAGCTTTTGCATGCGTCTCCATTCTCATTTTCCCCTGAGGTAATATTCTGTGATGCAAGGTAATCTTTGCTCAACCAATTTGTCTTTGGTTTGTCGTTTCATAACATAGATATAGTATTTTCATAATGATATGCAATTTTAAAAGTCCTTTAAGGGATACTATATCTATGTTTAAGGGGTTAATAAACTTCTTCTATACTGCCTCGAAATTCTGCCAGATTACACCGTACCATAGATTACTCAGTAAAACCATTTTAATAAAGTAGATTTATGTAGGTCTGTTTTTTTTGTATGTAGGTACCGCGAATAAAAATTAGCTCTCTTAAACATCAGTGATGTAAAAGTTATTGGATCAATCAAGCAATCCATTTTAAGTAAAAGTAGGCTCAATCGCCTTAATTGAAGTGACGATTAAGCGAGTACACAAAAAGGTGATAAAATATTTAATTTTCTAAAAGGCTTTGTATTTTTGGCTTTGTAAATAAGGGACATAATATTGTGTCATTAGCATTTAGTATAGGGACATGGCACTCGAATATGTTTGAAATTAGTTCGTTCTTTGTTAGTGCATGCGTTAATAGCAATTTTTGTAAAAGTATGTAATACCTAATTATAGTAAATAAACAAAGTCTTTGGCACCTCGGTTCTTTGAAAATTTGATGACACATTCATTCAAAACTCGTTAAAAGCTTTTGCTCACCTATCCGATAACTAGCTTTACGATACGAACATAGCTTCACTAAATTCAATAAAATGACTTACCACTGCGACTTTGAGCTCGTCAGTATGTATAAATTAATTATGGTCTCACTATTATAAGAAAATCCCGACATCCCGAGTGTAGGTAAATGCAATGATCAATACCAAAAATTTACGATTATACGCCATATCTCGGCATATTGATTTTGTGGCATCGATAACTATATTTTATTTTATTATAAAGAATTAAATACAAATGAGAAACACTAAATAAATAATCTGAATACCTATCTATATACTTAGAACGAAAAACTTGAGATTTTTAGTAAAATTTAGGTGCTGGAAATTATAAATTGGTGATAAATTCGAATATCGAGTTTGTCTAAACTTTTCAATACATTTGGTTCTCAATCTCAACATGTTACAATATTACGGTAGGTAAAGTCACGTGGAGGTACACAACATTATAATCACGTCACTGCGTCATTTTCGGAATATTTATTATTTTACGGAGATTTTGCAAGAATTTGAGTGAAAATCGCAAATAGTAGGATTTATGAAATTTGCGTGTGCTTTAGACCGAGCGGGCGCGAAACGTCTCTGCTTCAGCTTTTAGCTTCGGCAAAAATTCTCTCGGGCGGATGTCTGTCCGATAAAACATATTTCAGCCGATTCGAAAAGTGTTCAAAAACAACACAAACCATTTTTGGTAGCGGTGCAAAGCTGATTTTTAATCAAAACATTTCTGGCTACAATATTATATGTACATTTTAAAATAAAAAGGTTGTTTTTTTATGCTCAACGGGATAGTGCTTGCTTCACCTCACCATAATGTAGAAAGTATAAAGTGATTTATCTACTGGTTGGAATATTAATATTATTCTGAGAACAGAGGTTAAAATATTTTATGTAACATACAATTTTATTGGATCTACTTTTTAACGCGAGGTCTACAGGCTCACGGAGCCCCTAGTAAATTGTAAGTGTCCACTTTAGGTTAGTTTGGTTCGAAAACGCCAGAACTGAAATATTGTAATAGACAGACTGTAATGCATTTCATCCCAAAATGTTGGCCACCTTTTTTCAGTAAGAATACAGTCGTTAAATTAAACATAAATGATGTCGAGCAGTATCTTTACATATTTTGTCTAGGTAGTTTATTGTAATAAGAGCCTTTTGAAGGGCAATATAACACAAATCGATTTCGGAGTAGGAATGCGGTGAGTGGAGGTGAAAACCTGCCTTTTAGGATTACGTCTAAGATCAATCGGTGGGCCTTCGATTAATAAAAACAGAATTTAATTTCGAAGAGATACTTATTGCTATTTTTCGGTACCTATGTAAATGGGACGCACAGTGATTGGGGAAACATTTTTTGGTCCCAAAAGATTTTAAATGCTACTGTTAAAATTAGCCTAATGTTTGTTATTTTTGGACGTTTTTTACTGATGACGTGATTTCACGTGCTACAAATTGTTCTGAGGCTGACTGAGCTAGCTACTCCCAAGGCCGACCTTTCTGCCAAGTCCAACAAATACAGCCTAGTTGCCACGACACGACATTCCATCGAATCAAAATTCAAAAGTCTCTTCCATATTTGCCGAGTGCTGCCGAAGGCTGTACTATAGTGGAGGGAAGGGAGGGGGGAACTAATGGACTAATGATAATTTTGTTTGCGGATCAAGCGTGGCAGCACAGCGGGCGTCGTTACAGCATTTGCTATAAGCTTGCAGGGTTAATGGCCTGTTTCATTGTGGAAGGTAGTAAAGGGTAGCACTCATGTTGTTTATTGTTTCCTTACTTTTGGTTGGCGACATAGCTTTATGGTTTTGTTGCTATATAGTATTTTTAGTGCAGCCATGTCAAATTCAAAATCATTGGTGGGCAAAATGCATATTAAGACCGTAAAATCAGTGGGCCGCAAAACCTAACTTTAAAGAAAAATAAAACAAAGTGTTACTTTTTGAATTGAAATATTCAGATACGCTTGCGGGCCGCATCAGATGGATGATTTTAAAATTGGATCGGACCGCAGTCAACCGTGTAAAGGGCCGCACGTTTCACAAGAGTATCGACATAGCTTTATTATCTATGTACCAAAAAGCTAATTATGATCTCAAAATCACTGTAATACAGAAAGAAACGTATGAGACTTTTTTCTAGGTCCCATACATTTCTTCCCGTATTACTTTACACCACCTTCAATAATTTCGTATTCGTGAAAGAAGGTATATCTGTAGGGAAGTTTGTCCAGTTGTCCACTGCTCAGATGCTGTCAATTGCAAGGTTTGTATAATCAAACTAATAATAATGTTGCTTTGGGTTTTTAACTTTTTTTAATGAAAAGCCGGAATCTGAGGGCCTATTGTAAAAAAGTATTGCGATAAGAATACATAAGATACTAAGAATATATAAGAATACGATACGAGACCCACTCCGTGATATTATTAGCTCATAAGGTTCAAAAGCCTATGTTCAGCAGTGGACGATGGTAGGCTGATGATGTTTAAAATCAAGTAAATCGATCAACGAACATTGTCCGGCTTTAGTGATTTTTTTTGTAGGCTTTCTGGTTATTATGATAAGTGAAGAATTTTGCAAAAAGTGGGCGTTTAAACAGCTAAGATCGAGCGAGCGAACTGATTCTCATAAAATTTTGTGAGCATAGATTTTTTGTCGATTTAGTTTTTCGAAAAATTTCAAAATGGCGGAGGTATGTTAAAGCGAGGTCTTCTTACAGCTCACAGAGCCTTATCACAAATGACTCTTCCTCAAGTTAATTGATTAAAGCCGAAACGTCAATAAAACTGTCATCAATCATAAACTAATAAAATTAAGTAACTCAAAAACAACTTCAGGGTATATTTATAGCAACAGATAATTAAATTAGCTTTCCGAAACTAAAGATAGACAGCCCCCTATATATCTATAGTCTCTTTATCTCTAGTATCTATAGTTTAAAAAACACAAAACCTTATCGATCTCAAATATGATTCCAATATGAAATGAATTGCTTGTTCATATACATAAATTAATGATTTTCTTTCAAAGAATTTCTTTTAGAAATCAGTAAATGTTTCATATATATTTTCATAAAAACAATGTACCGGAAATCTTTAACCTTGAATAGACGTTGATTTCAACTGAAAATAATTTCAAGAAATTCAGTTACTGTAAAGGCCCTTTCCTGTTCATTAGGAAGTTGGTGAAGTTGATTTTCTTTTATGGAACGCCATAAGCAATACATAATTGAACTTAAATCTGAGATGGAACTTATATTAGCAGAATTGTAAGACGACTTATACGGTGACATTCTCTTGGAAAAGCTTTATTATAGAAATAATATAGCTTTATCTGATATGTTTAGATGCAAAGATATCCATTTAATACAATATGTTATACCTTGGGAGTGTCGTAAAAGACAACTAAAGACTTTGAGAATCACAATGTAACACCGGCAGTGTGTGTCCATTTAGAAAAACTACATTTCTTAATTGTCCCAGGTCTGTATTACAGAAATCTGAAATAACGGTACCAAAACCGTAATACTGTGACACAATTAAATGCTTTAACTAAATATGACAACAAGATAATAATAATATAATCGATGGACATACACAAAAAAAAAACAAATATACAGACGAACATAGAACCTCCTCTTTTTTTGGAAGTCGGTTAAAAACGGATAAAGATGTTTCTTCTTTTCAAAGTCATGGACTTATCAAACCACCCTCGTAGGTGCTACTTAATTTAGAATCGAAATGAAGAAGGGGTGAGTGGACAAAGGTGTTAACTAACAAAAAGTTCAAATATGAGTTATGTATGAGTGCTTAAAAAAAAGGTTAAAGCCTGAAATATATGCATATTTGTCAATTAGCACCTTTGCTCGGCAGGCTGATTATCTAACTAAAAACCATCTAGCGACCAGTAATTGACAGAAGAAATTGCGAATTTGTCGCGGTCGCGTCCATAGAGTACATTATTATACTAGAGATAGAGTTATCAGTCAGACCTAGTGATCAACGCCATCTAACGAAATGTGACAAAAAGTGTACGATATTATATTATAGGTACTAGTAGGTTTCTATAAATCTTGACTTGTAATTTTTTTGGGAGGTAACCGCTATGTCATGAAATAAATTTAAAATAATTTACTTTATAGCTAATCAGCTTTGATTATATAAAACTGTGAAAGACACACGATACCGCTATTCAGCACGGGATAGCGACATCTCTCGACTGTTTGACAAACGAAAAATGAGCGCCATCTATCAAATCAATCCGCAACTAAAATCTTAGGCCGCGCTCCCTTGTAGTGAGTCAAGTACTAAGTGAAAAGCCCCTGGTCGCGTCGCGGTAACTGAGATTGGAGCATAATCCTTGCACAAGTGCTCGTTTTTTTAGTTCTTTTCTTTGGTTGTTCGCTGGAGGCAGCACTATCAGAAACTCGATTGCTGGTAAGAAATCGAGTTTGATAGCGACGATTCCGTGATTATTACTGGTCGCTAGATGGTTTTTAATTAGATAATATAAACAGCCTGCGGGTCCTTGCTTTTGATTGCATTTTTTTTAGTTTTGTCAGTTAACACCTTTGTCCACTTACTCCTTAATTGTTTGCCATTCACTCAAAAATGTCAACTTAGCTAAAATAACATGAAATTGTAGTTGCCAATTACGTGAATCACTTTAATTACATCACACACTGTACTTTAATTAATGTGAATGTTCGTGTCATTTAAGGGACGTAATCAATTCGTGGAAATGCTAGTTTATTCAACAGCACTGTTAGCTGTTCAAACATGTTTATAGTTGAACACTTTTACTTCGTCAGAACAATTATTATCTCTATCTACTTTGAACATAAAAGAAATAAGTAAGTATCATCCGTAAATAGCAGGTAGTAGCTAAGCTATAGATATTTATACGGGAAGCTGTAAATCAAGAGGTTTAATGGAAATTTTTATCAATGCAAAAAAAATATTTTTTTATTTTCAACCCATCATCAGAAAATATAATAGAGGAGTGGAAATACCTAAAAAAGCGGGCTCTACTTTTCTTTTCAAGTTATAAATAATTTAAGGCAAAGATAAACTTTCTTTATGTCCCAGGCACCTATAATTATGTGTTGTACATGTAACACTATATGTTTGTTCTGTCGAGGGATAATTGTACATTTTATCCAACCCTCAGGAACAAAGCCTTGGGCTATTGTTGTGTTAATTTGTATCAGATAATGCAGGTTTCAAGATACTGTTGTTAAGTATTATTTTATCGTTAGACAATGTCAAGACTCAATTAATTCCTAAGCATTATTAATATTTCTATAGCTACTTATTTATTATCATCATCTCATCACATCAGCCGCGTGACACCCATAGCTGCTGGGAATAGGCCTCCCCCAAGAATCTCCACGACGATCGGTCCTGCGCTGCCCGCATCCAGCGGCGTACCGCGACCTTCACCAGGGGGTCAAGTCTGCTAATGTTAACATCAAAATCGTGTTTCAATTGTTGTTTCTTAAACCCAAAACCGAAACACAGTGTCTCGATTTTGGGTTTAAGAAACAAGAACTGTGTCAGAAAGCATTATCATTAAACACAAGGTCCACCTTGTCGGATAGTTTATTTATTATTTAAGATTCATAGGCTTACTAATAAAAGTTCTATTTTAAATAAATCGAGGATAAATCGTAAAGGTATAAAGGCGTTGCCAAGCCCAGCATATTTTCTTAAAGATGTAGCAACAATAATTCAGCAATATAGAGCTCTTATTATGTATGTATGTATGTATAAAATAAAGTAAAACTTAATAAAAGTTTATGCCGTGAATATTGTGTTACAAGTTACGTAACGTTAATTGAATTCCCTACAAAAGGCGATTGTACTCAAATTAACGTTGAATAAAGACATTTAACTTTTCGCAACCAACAACTGAACGTTTTACGTAAAATGTCGGAGTTTTCCAGGCCGGGATACTCAGGTATAGTAGGTACACCTATAGAGGCAAGCGGAATTTAATTAATGCCTTTCCTTGGTTCTGTTTATAACGCTCAGGTATAAAATGGTGACTCTTAAATGTGTTCTCAAATAAACAAGTTTAATTTTTGCTAGGAACTGCCTTTTCTGGCCTTTCAGACCAAGTTACATAATGTAAAAGCAATAACGAATAGCTTAAATGGAATTAGGTACTTATATGGAATTGACATTTGTCTTTGCTAATGTAATATTTTTAGTTCATGTAGATATTGAAATGAGAATTAAATAATAAAGTCTTAAATAGTAATTTATTCTCATTTCAATATCTTAGTAGGTAGGTAGGTACATCAATTTTATTAAAAAAAATATAGTTATAGATTATAGATGTTTACTTTGAAAAATTGTTTGCCTTTTCTTCTATGTGAATATTTTGTAAGCTTTTCACGCTGCAAAATGCAGGATTAATTTAAAAAAATATGAAACTAATAAATTATCAAGCGTAGATGTTTACGAATAGCATTTCGTTGTCATAATAATAACTTCAAATTCGTTTTCGTTCATATTATCTTTATTACTAGTAAACGTAGGTTAGGTACCTACGTTTACTAGTAATAAAGATAATTATACACGAAATCTTTTCCCCCCACGTAGCATCAAAGAGAGATATTTTAAGTAAAGACGTATGAGCCTTTAATTATGAATACACCTTATACTCAGGGATTGAAATACCGTTTTAAAAAATAACGAAACAAAAAAAACGTTACAAATACCGTTAAAGCATTTTATCGGTAAATTTACCGGTAAAAATAACGTTAACATTATTGTACCGGTAAAATTACCGTTAAATATAGCGTTAAACTTTACCGGTACAACAGTACCGGTAAAATTATCGGTAAAAAAGTTACGTTATTAATTGGAATAACGTTAATTTTAAAGTAACGGTAAAAAAAGTAAGAAATAACGTTAAAATCAACGTTATTTACTGAAATAACGTTAATTTCAATGTAACGTTATCTAAAGTAACGACAACGTTAATTTTAAAAGTAACGGTAAAAAAGTAAGAAATAACGTTACATTAAAAAATAACGTTATCACCCCCTTTAGAAAATTCTTCATGTGATTTTTTTTATATTCCAGAGTGCACAGACGCGCGTGCGCATCCGATAATAATTAACTAAATCCCGAAACTTGAACAATAAGTATAATAAGTCTTGAGGCTTCTCGGTTCGATATAAACGTCGTTTCTGATTTCCATAACACTATCTTTTTGTTTTGTGATTAGAGTGTGAAATGACGAGTTGTTGACCAATATATTCGACCTTCGACGATACTGCAAAACCGCTGATCTACTTTTTGCAATACCGCCGAACTACGAACAGTAGCAAAATTTAAATTACTGCTTCGCGCTGTCCTAGACTGTAATTTAAGCGCGGGACGCCCATCGCGTTATTGCAATGAAGTGTGGGAGAGCTTCATAATGGCTAATTTAAAATTGTGTCATCATCATCACCAACGCGCGCCAATGACAGCCCAGAAAAGCGCGGAGCGGCAATTTCGCTACTGTTCGCAGTTCTGCGGTATTGCAAATGTTAGATCAGCGGTTTTGCAGTATCGTCGACGCTATGTATTTTTTTTTATAAAATATCGTAAAGGTTGCCGAGTTTTCTAAATATGCATCATCCCGAAATTCACAATATTGCAAAAAAAAAACAATGAATAGGTTTTACTGTTCCATTATTTGAATCACAACGTAAATTACAGATTTTTTAGAGCCTCTAAGACATTGAAATGCATGAGAGCATAATATGACAGGTAACGGAAGGAGGTACTGTTAAATAATTATCACAGCTTCAAAGTTAAGGCGAATGTACTTTTGAAATTTTATTGAAAATGGAGTAAAACTGGAAACCAGTAAAATGTGGGTCCAAATGAGAATGTAGGTCGAAAAATGACCAAATTGGGTCCAAATAGGAATAAATTGATCTGAACTTATAAATAAAAATTGTGTTACATTACACTCATGAACAAAGTTAGCATACCTATCTCGTATCTTTCTATATCTATCTTGTACTAGGTAGAGCAGAGAAACACACAAAAAAACACATAGGTACATAGGTACGCTACGCGCCCCCTTTCTAGCAAATAAAAAAATATTTCCCCAGACCTGTATTACTACAATGTTAATTTCAAAAAAATATTCGAAAATATACCTACCGACAAATTGGTACAGATTTTTTTTTTATATTCCAGACATAATAATAGGATGAATTGTTCACAAATTAAATGCAATTAGATTTTAACCAAATTCTTTTATCTAATGGTTAAAACATTGTACGTATAAAGAAAATAATCACATAAAATTACTAGTGTGTAATGTATGAGTTTGTTTTTTTGTGTGTTTCTCTGCTCTACCTAGTACAAGATAGAAAAAAGAAGAAGCTGTATGCGCCTTAACGGCTCAAGATTACATTATTATTCAGCACAACTCGTTTCCTCGGTGAGTTATGTATGAGTTGTATGATTAGATTGGAATTAAGATAATTTAATCGGATATATGAGGTGAGAAAAACAAATTTAAAATAGTATTTAAGTGCTACTACTAGGTACCATAATCCTCTGCAAGTAAGTAGGCAATTAAAATTTTGTTCAATTTCTCAATTCGTTGCTCACAGTGTCGCACTATTACAAAGCAATCAGTCCTATCCTTAGAGTAAGACGGGCTTCGGGACGAAGCCGTCGTTGCTCGAAGGCCCTATCCATCGCGGGAATATACATTTTTTGTGTGAAAAAAACAAATGTTTGGACATTCCGCGTTCTTGTTTTGAATCGGAAAAAGTGCGAAAACAGAAAAGTACGTCGAACGCGTTGCTTTCTGTCTAACGGTAATGCACCTTCAGTATCTAGGGTTAAATAATTTGCATAAAAAACATAGGTTTATTTGCTTCATTATTTAGGAGACCATATAGCTAATAGCATCCATCTGATAAGGTAAACTTTTCGATAATAGTACATTATGAGACAAGTTAGCTTAGGTTGCTCATTGCGCACAAGGCTGTGGGTTGCAGCCCGAGCCGCAGGCGAGGGCGTAACTCAGCCGAGTGTGCAATAAGCAAAAGCTCACGAGTTTCATACGACGTTTTTCAACACATTTGCGAGGAAAAAACAAAGTAATTTACCACACAGCAACAAATACGACAAAAACAAAATATGATAATTGTAATGGGAAAAGGCGCGCAGGTTTTTTTTGTTTTTTTCACACGCCCAACGCAAGAATGTTTTGCGAACAAAGGGGTGAGTGAGCATACAGCCATTACAGCCTACTTCAAAATTATAATTTTAAGTGATAAAATGCAAATATTTTAATATTTTATAACAAAATATTGTGAATTATGAATAATTTGATAATAATAAATATTTTTTTGACTTATAATTAAGGACTTACACATTTATTTATTCCAAAAATGTATATGAATTTTCAGCAGCATAAAACCTCTTCGTTGATACTAAAAAAAATAACTGTATTACCCGGTTAAATTGGGAATGCTCTGTTTACTCGCATAGAACTTGCAGTAAGGTACTAATTTAACTTTGTAGGGTTAATTCTATTACGAACTAGTGTTTTATATATTATTGCACGCGTTTGTTATAGGTCGGTTTATGGCCCTAAAAGCGATGTATTAGGGCTCACTTTACGAGCAAGTGTGTTGAAAAATTAGTTATCGCTATGTACACCCGAGTCTAGACACTGTTTGCTGCTGCTGCACGTAGGCACATCCGCATTACCATTAGTAAGGTTTCATTCTTTCAAACAATTTATCTATCTATCTACACAAAACACCGAAAAAGTTTTATTTCCTTCTGTGTGCCTATCGCCATGCCCATATCGTCGAGTGATGATACTTTTCAAATATTTACATTCCTGTTCAAATAGCGACAAAGTTACAGCAGCTTTAACAAAACAAACGGAAGGCCCATTAGTGGAGGGTTTAATGTTATTTTGCGTTTGACGTAACAGATTAAGAGAATGGGGCTGAAGTTTTACGAAACGTTAACACACACAGAGTGGGTCCGGCCGCAGGGTCTGATTGACTTTGTGAATTATACTGGACAACATCACAATGTATGTTATGTTGTCCAGTATAATTCACAAAGACAATCCATTATAAGTACAACACAACATAGAAGTCTTTGAGTCAATCAGATTCCAAAGTAAGTAGCTAAAGCACTTGTGTTATGGAAATCATGCAGAGACAACCTCAGAACACAGAAACAAAGGAGACAGCGTGGTATCACATCACAAACACCCAGACCTAAGACAATATAGAAAAGATCGTTTTCTAAATTGACCCATCCGGGAAACAGTCAGGACCTCACCCAAGTATCTATAGATGAGTAAGTAAGATCTTGAGCAAAACATGCAATTTTCAAATGCTTCTCCTAACTAATAAATTCACATGCAATTTATGTTATAAAAAAGTAATCTTAAATGCAACAAAGCTGCATTTAAGGTGTCAAATGGCATGAGTGAATATAATATAAGTAAGAAGCATTTGAAAATAGCAAGTTTTAGGCTCGTATTATAGAATCGAACTCAAACTCAAATCTCTGCTTTAGTACAGTTAGAAAGGGATGGTGCTATTCACCGCATATCTATAGCGCCATCCCTTTCTAACTGTACTCAAGCAGAGATTTGAGTTCGATTCTATAATACGAGCCTTACTCAAGTCAATACTTACTAACGAGGGTCAGAGATGGCAAACCTTAGAGATAAAACAAAATAAGTACCTACACATACTTGACTCATTACTTCCTTTTACTGCCAATGAAGTCTGGAGACGAAAAATCACTGAAAACTGAAGTGTTCAGAACGACGCCACTGCTGTGCACTATTAATTATATAAAATGAAAGAAAAGATGTAGATATTAAATGAACAATAAGCGCAACCACAGAATATATAATACTGAAGCGCTTCTGTTCATGCCGGTAATATGAAAACGCCCTAAAAAGTCTTTAATAAATATCTTCTTTTATCGTTTCCAGGTACCTACAGTATATTTTTTAGAATTCGTTAGCTTCCCAACGTGAAATTAACCGCTGACTAATCTGCCATTTAGAGTAGATCGCGCGGCGCCCCGGAGGGTATTCCGCTGTGCTGGTCGCTATAAATATTTTTTAATATTCGTAATCTGGATCATAAATTCCTTTGCAAGTGGCCTGGATTATTGTGGTTTGATAGCTTTGCCCTATTGCTTTCTTTTTTTTGGAACTTGGTAAATTAAAAGCTTGCCATGTCCAATTTTTTAGTACTGATTTATCGGATCGAACACAAAATATGTACACAAAATTATGTATAAGCAATTACCTCTCCATTTTTGACAATTATAATTTGCATTTATTTTTTCCGGTAGAATATTAATTACTTATATTTATGTAAGTACTTTATTTTGAGCTAATGAAATAAAAAGAAAACAGAGAAGATTTTTTTTAACTCTTCTACGTTAAAAACCAACGCTAACCAATTTTATAATTCCAAAGTTTGAAAAAACTGGTTGTACCCTTTCGTGTTTAGTTCCTTCCCCAAGCGATAACCTCATTTCCGTCTTTACTTCGCCTTCTGTCTCTGTCTGAAGTATTTTCCCAAAACGAAAGCAAAATGAGTTTCACGTGAAACCTTTTTGCTGGCAGATCGTATTGAAATTGGTGAATTTATTATCAAATGTCACGGACGTGTGACGAGCAAATGAAATCAGTGTCTTTTTCGGATGTTACTCACCCCCATGAAATTGATATGATTACTATAAGTTGATATACGATTTTCTGCTGAGAAAAGACCCTTCCCTATAAAACTTGATAAGAATTATGTTTATTAGCGACTGCTAATAAATTAATTCTTATCATATTAGACAAATCCTTTATTGATTTTGAAACGTACAAAGCAATGAACAATTATTATAAAGAATGTGGTTGGACATAAATGAAGTGTTCCGATATCGTAAAAAAAATCTTAGTGCTCTTATAAGCTTCTATTAAAGAAAAACTTTGGTCATATATTAAAAAAACTGGATAAAAGAATTTGTTCAGAAATCTAGAACAAAAGAGGAGACTCTTGCTTGTAACAGTGAACGAAGTAAAAGTGATATTTCTTACTTTCCTTAGTTGTTTGCAAACTACAATAGAGTTTCCGCTGCACTAGTGGTAGATTATGAATTTTAATAGGCTGTATCTACATATATATACATTTTCTCTCAACTTCTATAAGCTGAGAGAAAAAAAAACTACTTGAAAGCACTTCCCTGTAGGAAACTTGCGAATATCATTGTCTTCTTCAAACAACGTAATTTTTTGTCAACACAAAATCTGAAAAACATTTGCAGAGCTAATCATCACTTTATCTTTTTGTATGGAAATAACTCTGAAATCATGAAAAATGTTACAGCTGTCCGATTCTTTTTTTTTACTTTTGCAAACTGTAGGTAAGAAACTGCTGAAATTTTTGTCGCAATTTCAGGCTTCCATACAAAAAAGTAGTTTATTAATAATGATCAAAACAACAAATAGTTTTCAGATTTTGTGTTAGCAAAAATTTACGTAGATAAACTTCGATTTTTCGCACTTGAATCTCATTATTCATCATCGCAAGTGTGTTAATGAACAATTGGAATTAAACTTCCATTAACATAAATATTTTTATTAATTAATATAATTACATAGTAATTTAAGGTTAATTTTTGAAGTACAAAAAACAAACAGTAGATTTGCGAAGTAGGTATTTTGTTTTCATTAACATCACTCGATAATAGGGATAAAATCAGAATTTATTCAAATGTGAAAAATATCCAACTCTTCAACTGGTTTTCAACAAAAGAATCGCGGTTTCCTTTCAAACAATCTATGCTCGTGTAGAAACTTAAACCCGGCTGTTATATTTCACAATATTTTTTTGCGTTACACAAACACAATCATGTCTTAAGTTTCTACAAGGAAAAACTTTAGCGACTATTTTTAGGAATGAAGAAAAGGGTCAAACCGCTAGGTCAATATATACTAGAAGCTACTTACCGCAAAAAAACAAATGACGAAAGTGATTTTCGAGTTGGGAGTAACACGAACTAGAACTGAGATCGAATTGGTATCGAGTAAACGTCAAACCGGTACAATGGAAAACATTTTTTGAATGTAGGTTTTTGGATTGTGAATATCGATTAATTCGTTTATTCGATCCTGATGTGAACTCGCTCTCGTTATTTCCCGTCAAGAGTAGTGGGGCAGTTTGTCTATTCACTTTTTTTGATAGTCTATTTTTCGGAAAACGCATCTGGTAATATCTCGTGTGGAATCTCTATGTTAAGTTCTAGACTCCGGGTATGAATGTTGTATTTATTCATCAAACGGAGAGTTGGAAACAGGGCCGTCAGCGCGTCACGACTGTTTCGGCAAAAACTTTACCGCTTTCAGAATTTCCACGGATTGTTTTTACATTGCGCTTGCTTCTTTTGTTAGGCAAATGACGTGGAGAGGGCAATTTCCATATGCCCTCTTATTGATTTATAGCGAAAAGTTTGAGAAGAACACCTGAACGCCGGCAGCGACTCTGTTAAAGAAGTTTAAAGTACAATTTCTTATTACTTTCGCATTGGGTTAAGAAGCTAATCGCGATTTTACGTAACAACATTTTCTCACTGAATATATTGATATTTCCTGTTTATTTTATAATTAGTTGGTTTCACGAATCTAAAACTTTTTGCGGATAAAAAAACGTGTAACTATAACTACAGGTTTTGATATTGGTTTCAGTTTCAACTGAATGTTAGCTTACCTTTGTCCTTCAAATCATGTCGGTTTCTGAAACAGAAAAAAAAATATGAGCGATAATATTTCAAATATGATACTTTTCTATTTTCTTTAAAAGAAAATCTCAAGTAAACTTCATGGACCAGAAGATCATATTTCTTTGAAATGAAATGTTTATTTCGATAAAAAAACGAGTAACATGAATTATTTCTAAGATTGAACTGCACGTACTATAAATTGAAATAAGCAGGTGCTTAACTACTTATAACACTTTTTTAAGTTTTTACAGATACGTCAGGAAACCCTAAAATCAATTAAAAAGCAAAATAAAAATAAACGGCCTTACCACAATAGTAGATTATACAACAAGTGAAAAATAAAGGGAATTTAGTTCGAGGGACTAAGTTGGATCCCGAGAGTAGCGAAGGATTCTAGAGTTGAATCACGAGCGTAGCGAGGGATTCAAGAGTAGAATCCTAAGCGAAGCGAGGTATACAAAGGACCGAGATGAATTTTTTTTCACGAGTTGTGTACTCTACTTTTTACCATCGACTGCGAGAAAACAAATAGCAGTACTTATAGCTATAGTAAGTATTTGTAGGTTATCAGATTTTGATATTTAGGTAGGAAATCGATAATATTTAAAACATTAGAAAAATTAAATAGTGAAATAAGAAATTTTGTAATTTTCTAATGAAGTGTACGCGCGCAAGCTTTAGAAGTGTATATGAAATTCGAAGCTTTCCATTACATAAAACAACCACGATAAGAGTGAAATTAAATGATCAGTTTGGCATCAGTCCATTTCATCAGTTTGTATAGACTTTAAATTTTACAGACTGAAGATCGTACCAGACTGATGCAAGACTGAACATCTAATCTCCCTCTAATATATAAAAAAGAATCCAAAGATGAGACACTAAAAAGATCTAATTAATTTGACGGGATATTTTTAAGAAAAGAACCCAAAGATAAGACACTTAAAAGAACCTAAATAAAATTGGCGAGATGTTTTTTAAATTTATTTGTATAACAGTAACTATGGCTTTATCTATGGAATAGCTCCATACTTTCAGCACGTTTATTTTTTTTTCTACATAATTCATACGATGCGCGCTTGTTCCAAATTCAAAATATTTTTATTCACTCGGTGAATAAAACAGCGTTTTATTCACTCTTATCGTTGAATTAAACGCACTTTATCGAGTGGCGATGGTAAAAAAGATTTTAAAACACTGTTCAACAAGGTTTTAACTTAAACATTGTTTTAATGTGATGCTGTAATTTTTTTGACAATATTGTTTGAAACAGACGCATCACATTTAAACGTGGTCTAAATTAAACAGTGTTTTAATAGTAGATTATTGCATCGAACACAAAGTAATTTAAGGCACGAGGGCAATATAAATTACTTAAGGCGAGGTGTATAATCTGCTTTTCTTTCAACTACTACCTATAGGAATAGTAAGATAAAAGAAACTCATATCAAACAGTTAAAATAGAAGTTAAATAAAAATAAAAAAAATAATAATAACAAAGTTCCCGCCAAATCACTTTTTTAAATTTCTTTCATTTTTAAATCAGAGTTAGCAGCAATCATTTTTTAAATTTGGAACAAGTAGGTTAGAAACGAATAATACGTACGTAAAAAAAAGTATTGATATCGTCTGGCCGAATAGAGCTAATCCATTGAGATTGGCACCTTTTGGTGCGATTAAAAAAAACTGTGCAATAATGAAATTTCATACTTGTTTAATGCTCCAGGGCATTAAAGACTCGCTTTGTACTAAGTTTTTAGTGTGATTGTGATGAAATTAAAGCATAGTTGGAAGAAAAATCTTTTTCAACACACTTGCTCGTAAAGTGAGCCCTATGCATCGCTTTTAGGGCCATAAACCAACAAACGCGTGCATTAATATATAACCCGGCTAACAGTATCCGTTTAAAGAGTTTTAATTTTAAGAGTTTTTTTTAATATTAAAAGCACCCGTTTCCATGTAAATGCGTTAATTCTTACTATCTCGGCTAATGATATAAATCAATTAGCTTGAACGTGGACTTTTGTACGGTAGTATACCTACATAGTTAATTACGGTACCTATACAATATTTCAGTACGAACTAGGTATAATGTGTGAAAACATCATACAAGGTACGTTTTACCCTAAACGCTCTACAATCGACATCCACTATTTTTCTTTAAAAGCTATTATTATTGTGAGCTTCATTTTCGCTTGAAAGTATTGTGGCATGCTTTCATGCGTAGATATTTTTCTTTATGTTGCGTATTTCAAAGAAACATTACTTGTTTTGTTGCTATTACAATGAAAATGTACTCTACCCAAAGTTGTTTATGGTTTTGTGGAACCATGTTAGAAGAAATGAATAAAAAGTAGACACGATAAAGGAAATATTTGCTAAAAGCTTTATATTATAGGAAGCAGTTTTAAATCCAACATATAATTAATGAAGGTATGTCGCGATCAATAATTGCATTTATGCCACAAACGCCCTACTTTTTAATTTATTCCTAGAATCGTAGTCGCATCGAATGGAATGCTTTTACTCAAATACGGGATTGTTTATTAAAATTTATGATGCATTTCAGGCACCAGTAATATTTAAGTATATTTTTATTATCGTAAATGTTGACAAAAACGATCCTGAAATTGCTTCCTTTTTTAAACATATTAATTTTCTACCGACTCTTCTTTTATGTTTATAAATTAAATATTAAAGATAAGATATAATGCGTCGTGTCGTGTTGCCATAATAACACGTACATTATGCGAACTCTGTGCGCGGCCCGCTTACAAATTGTGATCACGAGCGTACACCGAAACAATATTTAATTCTGTTAAATATTTTGCTGAGCTGTTTGTTTTCAGTGACAAACTGTTTCAAAAGGGTTTGTTTACTGATGATTTTAAAAACATGCACTTTTTTGTTGACAAAATAGAGGATCTAAACAAAATTGAAATAAATATTTTCGGTTGAATTTGACGTTTTGTGATTGGACTAATTTTGTAACGGATTGGTAAGATAAATTATTTTAATAAATAAGTAACAAGTTTTTATGAGGTCAACAATCCTCTGAACCTCTACTTTTAATAACATTAGGACTATAAACTAAAGCAAAATAAATAGGAAATAGGTATATTCGAATCGGATACAGACAGAGGGTCAGTTTCCTTTATTTTCATCGGTTGTTCAACATGATATACTAAACAAAGAATTTGAACTAGCGCTTAAAATAACAGTAGCCCGATCGTGTTTCAGTAAAAACTCGAGGGCGAGGGAAAAAGATTGCTTTTACTCAGTCTGTTACCGGGTTGAATTTACATGATAATGACCGCTGAATTATGCATGGGGAAGGTTCAGACTCTCACCTCGAGGACACAATTTCGATTCATAAGATGATAGATTTTGCTAATTTATAATAATTGAATAAGAGTCTTCTCTACTTCGTGAAAAAAACAAAAAACCGACTTCAAAAAACCTACCTCTAAAAAGCAAGAAATAGAGAGAGAAGAGAAGAAGAGAGCCTAAGGCCCTCCGCTGTGTTAAGCGGGACACGCGCGCGGAGTGACATATATTAGAGTTTACTCATGCACTGCGCAAGCATCTATCCGTCAAAAACCAGCAATCTATATTCCCGCGCCGTGTACCCGCGGCGGGATCCCGCTTAACGCAGCGGAGGGCCTTAGACGGAAGTGTTTTCGAATACCGCCATAGCCACGCTACTGTCTAAAACAATTTTATGCCACATGCATTCAATTTATATTTCTTAATTTAGTAAGTGATATGATAACAGTTTCTCAAAATCGTGATGACACTATCGTTATATAATTTGATGATGATTATTGTACAATAAATACGGTAAGTATAGGTAGGTACATCAATCAATTATCTTCACTTATATGGAATGATCTTTCTTTCTATTACAATAAATTCCAAAATCGTTTCTCTTTTTAGCTCAATGATTCTAATCAGTAATGTTTTATAGCCACATGAATAGACATTTTCGTTTTAGAAAATGGCCCAGTGGTGTGAATCGGAACTTTAGGGTTCCTTATCGCAGCGTGGGGAACCCTTGTCACCGCATTACTACAATATATGTCTGTCTTTAACTTCCGGACTTCGCAGCGCTTTGTTTATAGTGCAGAAGTAGCTATAAAAAACTGTTATAATATTCAATATTATTATAATTTACTTATGATAAATGGCAAAGTAATTCAGCTGCTTTTCTATTTGTAGATTTTTTAAAATACATATTATTACGTCTTTTTGATTATTAAATTTTTTCATAATAAAAAATCTGCTTCAAATTACTTGAATAAATAGGTACGTAGGTATAGTTAATGAGGATCAACGAGGTTTTTAGTTAAATATGTAGAGTTTCAGTCACATCAAAATAAATTATTTCAGTGAAAGAATTATTGAAATTGGACCAAAAATGACGAAGATAGATCGATTTTCGTGTCGCATTCTCAAAAACGTTCCCCAATTCACGATTGGCTGATGACGTCAGCGCCCGAACAAACACCTGACGGCGCGGCAGGTGTTTGTTCGGGCGATCGTGGCACGTGACGTCATCGCATGATCCGCAAGGGCCGGCCGTGTTTTTAAAACTCACTTTTTAAATCTTTAATAGTTTTGTCATTTCTTGATGGATTTGAGAAATTTAAACAGAGATTTACTCAGATATTGATATTGTGTTTGATGTGATATTATACAAAATTGATATATTCAATTGTCGTTTTGATCCTCATTAAGAAATGAAATTACACTTTTATTCGTCAATCGTTACTAATACTTATACTTATATATTTATTTATACTTACTCACTTATATATTTATTATGTAGGTACTTAATATTATAAATGCGAAAGTCTGTTTGTTTGTTACGCCTTTACGTCATAACTATTGAACCGATCATCATGAAAATTTGCTTAAACGTAGTCAGGGTTACAGAGAAGGACAATAGGGTACCATTCATCACGAAAAAAGATTGTTCCCGAAGGATAGAAAAAAAACTTCTCACGCAGACGAGGTCGCGGGCGGTCGCTATTTCTAATATAAAGTTATACAACAAAAACTTAACGATCTTGTGAAAGGTAAAGCTACAGGTTGGAAATAACAAAATGTTTTCGTAGAGTTTCGGCATAATTATGTTTGGGGCCTTTACCAAGCCTTAGCATGAAAGCACGTTCAAGTTCTGAAGATTTTCTTGAGTTTCCTAACACTGTTCTTATTATGTTCCACGTCTTTACAGGTAAGTACTTGTATTTGTTTACAAAATTTTCAGTTAACGAAGGTTAATTAATTAGTTAATTATATTCTTGATGGCACACGAAGTATAACCACACTAGTTATAAATGAACAGGATAATAAACTTAAGGTTATCAATGGTATGTCATACATTTTTCATCCAAAAACCAATAAACTTAACCAAACCTAGGCCTTGTAGGTATACAACACCTGTATTGGCGGCGGTAACATAATATCACAGAAATTCTGGGACTATAGTTCTGGGATCGAAAGTGATAAGTAAAAAATTGCTATATAGGTATAATTTTGACGTCAAATCTCTCACCTTTTTATTACTTGTAAACTTTGCTTGAGTTTTTCACAAATTTTATTGTGGTACTTATAATGAGTCACTTTTGTAAATCAGTCTCTATTCAGTCCAGTATATTTTAGTTAAATTTCCTTATTGCCGACTTATTTATGATTTATTAAACGTTTTTGAAGCGTTCAAAGGAGTTCACGTCTTTTTGTATGAGCAATAGAGTTCAGAATTAAATAATTTTGTTTACAATAAGGCATCGAATTTGAGGTAGCTGAACCATTTCATTAGTCTATTTTCTTACAACTGTAGGTGGAGGGCTTTCGCATCATTTTTTATTGGAGCATAAATATTTGAAGAGTTCAAACCAAGCTTCTCGTCAACTTGTTTAGTGGAGCGAAGGAAAATATGGTTCATTAATCTCAAAGATAAATTGTATACCTACAGATAGCATAGTGCTTATTTTTATTTATAGAGAACATTACATAAGTACTCAGATTCCAAAGTAGCTGAAGCATCATAGAAATCAGAGGCAACGGTGGTACTTGTTTATCATAAACACCCAGCAGACCTAAGTAAATTTAAAAAGTACGTTTTCTAAATTGACACAGCCGGTGATCAAACTCGGGACCTCAGAGATGGCGACACATAGACGAGCCACCCAACCATGGAGGTCTTCAAACTTTGAACACCTATGAGTATTTGGAGGATCTGTAAAGTAGGTCAGACAGACATCGATCTTTTCGGCTGTCGAACATTTGGAACAGAGTTTCATTTTCTCCAATTGATATAACGATTGAAGTATATTGTTGCTATAGCCCTGATTTCAGGACCAGCTGAAAATCAGCGTCGTGACCCTGAGTGGTCATGATATTGTTAGCTGAGCTGGTTGCCTTTTTGGTTACTATTACATAATTATTTATACCTAATTAATTTAGAATGCGTTTAAATATTCCATAGTGAATGTTTTTGTAAACCATTTTGCTTGTTATTTGTAAGTAACCAAATAAAGTTTTTTATTCTTATTCTTATTCTTATTTGTGTATTTCAATTGAACCTACATCCTTCATCGGTCAATTTCTTTGCTAAAAATCAATTCATACTAGGTACTCATAAAATAATATCCTTCACTTGAAATAAGGAAGGCCATAAGGCTAAAGGTCAGGAAGTAGTGACTATGTTGATAATAGTTAGGATCGATTCATGTTTATCGCCGCGGAACCACAAAAACAACTTTATTTCTCGGCAATAACATTGAAAATGACGTCATTCGCGACATTTCAGATTGGGAAAGAAGGAATAGACAGAGTAAACGGACTTAACGACTGTTTGTTTTCTACCAATTTTTGCTTTATGGTGAACTGATATTTGTTATAGAGTATTTACTCGTATGTATTTTAATCCTTAATTTAAATTGAAATAATCTTTATTTAAATAAGCTCACATAATAAGCGTTTTTAAATCGTCAATTCTTTTACCCTACTACCTATACCTACCCATTATGACGTCTTCTTACAGGAATTTCAATCCGCTCGACATTTTAATTTTTGATATTTTAAACATCGACGTTGAACTAGGTACCTATTGCAAGTGTTTCACTTGTGATTTTCGGTTAAAAGCCGCAATTATTTTTTGTAAGAATCAATTTTTTTATATTACTGATATTATACAGTGAGATCTGGATACTTTCATCCGGGGAAACTTGGGAGAAACTTCTGGTCTTTAGAGACCCTCCGGATCATAAGATCTTGATACCAAAACACACAGAAAGCTAATATATGATTAGCTTCATCATCATAGTTTTTATGATATTAATGATTGAAGGTACGTGTTTGTTTAGGGGAAAATGTATTAGCGATATTCAATGTCGCAACCGCAACTGCTATTTTTGAACTACCTATCCTAGCGTATATTTAGTGCCTACGTTGATTAAAAAATTCAAGACCCACTTTGAGGAACTCTCATAATGTGCTCAAAAACTAAACGAAAGAAGTCTGATTTCATAAAGCGGACTTCTTAAAATGTCTGTTTATTAATTTCGAACGTGATATCTTTTGAGGGTCCAATAGGAACTTCTTATATTTATGCGAAAGTCGAACACTCGAGTAATTAAAAAAATACATATTTGTATTGTTTCGATCAAGTTAATTTCTATAAAAAGTAGTTTGCTTCTAGATTACCTACTCTTTCACACACAACAGCAAACAAAATACTTAGTTGTTCAAAGGAAGTGCGATACGGTACACAAAGGGTGACGTTTAGAAAATTGCATCAATGTCCACCATCTACTCGTCCGATGCAGCATTTCAAAGAGTAATGGAATAGGTTTCTAAAAATAGTTTATTGTGAACTCCTTTCAATGTTACGCAAGAGTTAGTATTCAAGTTGCACGAACCATCCGTGCCTTGTGCAGTCGATTCTGGATCCAGTGGAGAAGAAAATCTGTACAGTCATGAAATAAACATAACAGTTTTGAAAAATGTTCCATATGTAACCTTTCACGATTTTATATTATATTTTAGGGTTTCGTGCTTCGATCAAGAATATCCTAGATAACGCTTCACGAACTAAAACTGTACGCAAAAATGGCACCTCAAATAGCGTCCCACTTACAAACTTGGTGCTTATTTTGTACATAATCACCTCTTATTTTGTGCAAACTCACATTTTATATCACTTTTTTTGTACAAAATAAGCTAATTTTATACAAAAACACTTCTTTTATTACTTACTTTATGTGCCATTTTTGAGACTAACCGGACATCTAGGGTATTATTGATCGAAGGTTTCGTGCCACAAAAGGAAAATTAAAGCATTTTACGAAAACTTCTTTGTCCTTCTTAATCTAAATCCTTATCGAGATCCTAGAAACTATTAATTACTACCCGAGCGAGAGTTTTATAATATAACGACTAATGAATATTTTGATTGATTTCAAACATTGTAAAATATCAAACGTTTTGAAACAATTGAGCAAAATCAACACCCTTTAACGCTCAAGGAATAAAATAAGCTTAAAAAGACCTCTGAGGGAATAAGCGAGGAAATGGGATAATACAACTACCTTTTCATTTCCTTAAACGCTGAAATGTCGGTCAAAGGTTGAAAGGGCCAAGCTACAGACGGATTGAGTTAGCATCCTTGTCTGTCCCTTATGTCCTTGAGAAAATACGTGGCTTTTGTAAACGATATTTTGATGGATGAAACTTCCTATTACACAGGTATAAATAAAACAAAGGTAGGCATACAAAACAATGAAACATGTATTATGTAATAAGGTGACGTCGAAAATAATGTCACTAATAATTACGAGTATTATTATTCACTATTTATAACTCGATGTGTCAAAATTACTACATTGAATACTAATATGCTACATAATCATATTTAAAAACTTTTGATTTTGAAATGTCTGTTTATAGTACATTATGAGACAAGTTAGCTTAGGTTGCTTATTGCGCACAAGGCTGTGGGTTGCAGCCCGAGCCGTAGGCGAGGGCGTAACTCAGCCGAGTGTGCAATAAGCAAAAGCTCACGAGTTTCATACGACGTTTTTCAACACATTTGCGAGGAAAAAACAAAGTAATTTACCACACAGCAACAATTAATACGACAAAAACAAAATATGACAATTATGGGAAAAGGCGCGCAGGTTTTTTTTTTGTTTTTTTCACACGCCCAACGCAAGAATATATTTCGAACAAAGGGGTGAGGAGCATACAGCCTACTTCATAATTATAATTTTAAGTGATAAAATGCAAATATTTTTTAATATTTTAGAACAAAATATTGTGAATTGTGAATAATTTAATAATAATAAACATTTGTTTGACTTAATTAAGGACTTACACATTTATTTATTCCAAAAATCTATATGAATTTTCAACAGCACAAAACCTCTTTGTTGTTACTAAAAAAATAAACGGTATTACCCGGCTAAATTGGGAATGCTCTGTTTACTCGCCTAGAACTTGCAGTAAGGTACTAATTTGACTTTGTAGGGTTAATTTTATTACGAACTAGTGTTTTATATATTATTGCACGCGTTTGTTATAGCTCGGTTTATGGCCCTAAAAGCGATGTATTAGGGCTCACTTTACGAGCAAAAATAAATTGTGATCTGAATAGTGAATACTCATGTTAATATACCATACCAAATAACAATGAAAATGACAAGAACCACATTTCCGTACTATTTTACACCACTTTTTAAAAGGGCGCCATTATCTATAAGATAAGATACTCCTGTTATGCTCATTGCTCTTTCACTTGCTACAAAAGCTACTAAATCGGCATTTTCTTCTGGATCTGCTATTTTTCCTAGTGTTATAGCATTTGTCATGGCATCAGTGAATTTCATCTGTTCCTCTTGGTTTAGTCCCATGTTGCCCATAAAGTCTGTTTTCACAGGCCCCGGATTAATTGCGTTTACTCGTAACACCATATTTCGAAAGTTCATAAGCCACAGCTCTCGTAAAATGATCAAGACTAGCTTTCGATGTGCAGTAAGGAAAATTTGTAGAATTGAAAACGCCTTTAGCTGAAATGCTGGATATGTTGATGACCTTTAGTTACCTTTAGTTATCAACAAAAACGGAGCAGTCAAATGTGTCAAGTACACCGCTGAGCGTAGATTTATTATAATCAAATAATCATCATTTATTGCAAAAATATGGTACAACAAGATGTCAAACAGAAATATCCGCATATTTTACCTTTGGAGGCATGCAATTTAAAAAGAATTTAACGCTGGTATTTATCAAAAGTATTAGGTTAACATTACGAAAATAAAGAATACATGCCATTTAAAATTAATAGAAAAAATACAATTCATTAAATTATTCCATACTTAAATAATGTCAAAATTAATAAAAATAAAAATAATTCACCTTTAATTAATAAATTAATTAATAAATTCATCAAATTAATAATTTCAATAACATGTCAATAGAAAATCATTAAACTTACATTAAATTATTATTTTATAAACATGTCACCAACTTTATAAAAATAGATATTGATATTAGGTACCTATTTTATCAAATGTTTGCATTGCACTCTCTGATAGTTTGCTTTCAAATCCACTTGTTTCTGCATTGTTAACTAAAATATCTAATTTCCCGAATATCTTGATTGTTCCATCAATTTTTTTATCACTTCATCATCTTTGGTGACGTCAGCGTTTATAACTAATACTTTACTATCTATTTTAGTGTTCCGGATTTTGTTGCGAACTTTACTCAGTTTTTCTTCGTTTCGTCCAACAATGGCAACAGTAGCACCACATGATAAAAATTTTGAAGCTATAGCGGCACCAATCCCAGAACTTGCTCCTGTCACGAGAATTACTTTGCCTTAAAAATCCATAGTTCTTTAAGTGTCTTTAAAGTTATGTCTTAGTCTAGTATTCCAGGTATATTTATACTAGTAGCTTCCACTCGTAGCGTATCAGTTGAGTGACCATACAAGTGGATAATTACTGGGGTACACTGGGCATATCATGCACCCTTATCATATTTTTTTTTTCAATTTTCAATCTTTGACATTTTTTGAATTTACATTCATTTTTGTCACTATTTAATTAATAGGGTAAATTCCACTTCCCATGGATTTTTGAAATCAGATGATACAGCTCTTCGAGCAGCGACGGCTTCGTACAGAAGCCCGTCTTACTCTAAGATACAGCTTGACCATAAAGAGTTGACAAAAATTGAGGGCGCCACTTTCTATGTACATGTCAAAATCACGAATAATTTGGCAACACTGACTATATTATGTTTTATTTAATTTCAACTCTTTATAGCCAAGCTGTACCTGTCTACGTAATACTTTCTACATGCAAATATACAAACACTTACTTTCACCTACAAACTTTACATTTTTAAGTGTGAGTTGCACCAAAATGCTGTCAAAGTTAAAGTTATCGTCAAATGATAATGCTACCTAGTTGTCACGTCAAACTTGTCAAAGGACATCATGGCTGGCAATCTCTTTTTTGGCTAACTTGTGCTTAACCGGTACTTTAACAAGCTTGTTATCGTTAAAGTTAGATGGTGCAACTGAGCCTTAATATTTAAAACAAAGATTTAGACGTTTTTAACGTCTCTTAAGAAAATATATGCGCTATTGATTGTGAAGTTAAGAAAACGTTACAGTTTTTTAATGAACCAACTGCTATGAAAAAACAAAGACAAATATATAAGATAATTTTTCCCATTTCTATCTTATTAAACCTACAGAGTTTCAAGCCCGTGTAATAAGTTCTTGCCAAGTTATTTTTTATGATACGGGCGGATGTGAGAGAGAGCATACCTCGTAAACTTAAATAAGAAGCACTTTGGAAACAATTTTTGTGGCCTCGAAACATCATGGCTTTTCCAGGAAATTAATCTCGTAAGTTCTTTTGAATTCAATATTTCACTTAAGTATTTACGTTTGGTAACAAGCCAAGGTACTGGGCACTCCTTCGCTCATAAATTCTTTAATTTTCTAGGTCCATTTCTCTATAATAAGGTAAACAAAAATATAAATATATATCGTCTAAACATGCATGAAGTAAAAAACTCTATAGTTGTCTGGTTGAAATCGTTATCGTATGACGATATTGAATTGCTTTTAAAATCTGAAATTTAATTCCATTTACGCGTATTTTTTCATAAAACACACCCTCTCTACACACACACACTCACATACACTTTACACACCGTGAGAGGATTCACTACACTTTAGAATTATTTTAAGTTTTTGGCAATGTTAAACACATTCTTTGCGTTGAACTATTTCCATCTATGTAATTGAGTCCTAATAAGAGCGCTGCACGTGAAATACAGTTTTTTACTAGTTTGGGTGCAGATGTCATTAGATCGTCACACAGGATGTCTAGTTTATTTAAGTAAGATGTTTAAAAACTTGTATTATTTATGTCAATAAATGTTTTATTATTATTATTATTATTATTATAAAAATTGCTATGGTATAGGTAAGATTATTAATATAATTGAAAAATATTAGAAAAAATCACTCACCCGTAGACTCACCCGTAGCAGCTCAGACGGGACGTCCCGTCTGAGCTGCTACGGGTGAGTCGATTTTTTCTAATATTTTTCAATTATATTAATAATCTTAATATAAAAATAGCATTGTGAATGCATAAAAAAATTTAAAAGTTTAAAAAATGGTATAGGTACTTTAGCTCGGCGATTCTCATACTTATTGGCTCTGACAGCAATCATTCTCAAGAAAGTATGCTTAATATAATTGTTTCTGATTTTTTTTATAATTATATTATTTTGCATAAATAAGGTCAACGCCGATGTTGAAGTCATCTTGGTAAATATTTTATTCAAAGCAAATTCCATTCTAAAATATTGCTACATATTTTTGTAGTATGGCAGTTCACTTTTGAAAGTGATTCCATTGCTAATATTTCATTAAAGAGTGGTTTATCAAAGCTACCGACTTTTTAATCTTCAGATGTATCCTCTCGAATCCAATCAAAGAACTTCTGCAAAGTTAATAATATTCGTAGTGTTTCTTCCAATCAGAGACACTTAATACCTCTCCTTAAGGTTCAAAGTTGCGGAAATTCACTTGATTGAAGCCAAAGTTATGTTTGCTGAAGCACGCCTGTGGCTTCAGAATGTTTTTCAATCAGAAGTGGAATAAATTTTTCTTTGTTTGCTTTACTACGTCTGCTCTGTAATTTGATTAAAACATAAATCATTTATTAGTTGTTGGCAAACATGAAAGCTTATTGGAAGTTATTTAGAAGGGTTTTCTGAAAAATTAATTTATTGTCATTATTTTATTAATATAACGTTCACTTAACTAATAGAGTTTGGCATCTTGCTTATTATTATGCGTAAATATCACACATGGTGTAATTGACCCCCAGGTATAGTGATCTGTGACTTACACTTCTTCGGTTTTTTTTAATCCACAACGGGATAGAGCTTTGTCTTCATCTTGTGACGATAAGGCTGAAAGTGTAAGCGCGCTACACCCCGAATCCTCACCACTGAGGAACTGGCTGTTTTACCTTTAATTGCCGAAACACAACATTTTTTAAAACACTTTATTATAGCGACAGCCTTAGGTAAGATGGTGGTAGCCAGGTGTACTTGTTAAATAAGCCCTTCAGCATTTTTTTAACGTAAACTTTTAATAGGTTTTGTATTTTATTAAAACTTTACGCATGTAGAGTCATTGTTTTTTTATATACTTCTTTACTATTATAAAGAGAAAATAACACCAACAAAGACTTATATAATCGGCATGCGGCGAGGAAAACCGCCTCGTGCTGCATAAACTCCCCACCCCCAGCCGAGCAGAGAATGTTGTAAAATTGTTATTGTTTTCCTAAACTCTGTATTTCGGCGCCTGCTCCGTTCAGCTTAGTCCTTTCTCACTAGGACACCTCGGTTGCGCCACCACCGGCGGCGGGTGATTCTATTAAATGCACTGAATGTCCGGTTGCACATTCAAGCTGACACCAGCCCCCCAACTCAAATGGCCAACGCAACGTTCTATGGGTATGAACGCTACGCTTACTATTAAAAATTTAAAATAAGCAGTTAACTATAAAATTAAGTGCTGTGATCTTGCCAATTCCATTCAATACATCAAGTGATTTACATAAGTTTGCGACATATGATTCAATCGTCTTTTGCTCATATATAAGCTTTAAAAGTAAGCGTAGCGTTCAAACGTATAGAATGTTGGCCATTTGAGTAGGGGAGCTGGTGAGGTTGGTACCCTCCATGCAGATGCATGTATTAAAAGATGAACGAAATGTATATAGGTACAGATGTAATGTACCTATCTATATACATTTCGTTCATCTTTTCATACATTTAGTTGGTAGCGCGATAAGGTTGTGCCACCACTGCACTGGGGGTCAAGTCTGCTAATGTTAACGTCAAAATCGTGTTTCAATGGTTTAACACAGTTCTTGTTTAAGCCCAAAACCGAAACAATATTGTGTTTCTTAAGCCCAAAACGGAACACATTATGTCTCGATTTTGGGTTTAAGAAACAAGAACTGTGTCAAAAAGCATTACCATTCAAACATTGAACCACGATTTTGACGTAAACATTAGCAGACTTGACCCCCTGGTTGGCGTCCTAGTGAGATTATGGCGCTTAGAAGTCCGCTGAACCGTGTGATATTTAATTAATGGCATGGGCAGAGGCTGTACCTGTCTGAAACATTGTTCAAGGAACCGTGTACTCAAACAAGCCATAGGGGCTGAAATTTCAGCTTTAAATGATCGCCTTGGGATAGTAAAGCTGTGGATAGCCCCGCCCTAGGGCCTCCTTCAGATAAGTAATTAAGATTCCATTGTTTGAATCCACAATCAAAGGACTTGCTCTTTGTTTTATGATCGCTTTTGGTCGCCAAAATCCTTTATTGTATGTTTTATTTAATTAGATCTAATGAACCAAAATTTTTCTCAGATTGTTAAAATTTTGAATAGGATAGCTTAATTACATTTTTTTAGTAATATTTTTGGCTTACGTTTTGTTGAATAAATACTGTTATTAAAATGAATGAGTTATGTGTCTTCTTCTATGTAACTGCCAACACATCTCTCTTAACAAGCACAGTGCGTAAACAACAGTGACGCAATCCAATCTATTCACAATTTGTGATGCAATCAACTGCATGAGCAATTGAGAAGTTGAATTCCCATACAAGGAAGGATTGTTTGTCCATAAAATAAATGATGTCTCAGATCTTAGTCAATATGTAGGACGCTTTATTGTTTTAAATAGCCTCCTCATAAATAGTAGCACTGCCCAAGCCCATATTATTATACTCATATGTCATGATTTTATAACACGTGCAAATTACAAGCCTGTTGTGACGTCATCAAGTTCATTCATTGATTGTAACAAATTGATTCGAACTTGACTGCAGTGCCAGTGAACGGCAATAGGTACAATAGGAAATTGGCTGCAACTGCCTAAATGATCGTTACTGCGTTCAATCATAAGTTACACATCACACGATGTCAAGCATTGTATGCAATCGAGGGACATTGATTGGAAACGCATGTGGTTGTTTGATGTTGTTCGATGTGTTCCAAATGACGTCACATTTGTTTTTGAATAATATTAGCATACTACAGGATACAGGGCAAATATGAGGTGGAGTGCGGAGCACGGGGACGCATCGGAAGGACATGCGAAAGCATTTTTGTCCAAGCTGAAGCAGAGACGCATCGCGCTGGCTCGGTCAGTAAATAATAAGTAAGTATTACTTAGGCACCCATTACACACTCAATCAGATTGACAAAGATTGACCGAGATTGATTGTGTAACGTCGTTTCAATCTGGCGTGGTTTTGTTTCAATCTGGCGTGGTTTTTTGTCAATCTGGCTTAGGGTTGGCACCTTTTTTTCGAGGTAATAGTATTATTTTCAAAACATTTAAACATTATAGTAGGTACTTACTTTTGGGATATTTATAAAAATGTAGTCCACATTAATTTTTAACTAGCTTCCGCACGCGACTACATTCGCGTGGGTGGACATTCGAAAAATCGCTAAAAAACAAACATACAAACGAACAGAGAACTTGCAGTCTGCTTATTGCAATCTACTGCTATCCGATACATGTTTTTTTTTAAGGCTGAACTGATTTAGATGAAATTTAGCGCACAGTTTATTAGTATATAGTATACTTTTGATCTCGGTCAAAGATTACCCTAGGGGTTTTTATTTTTTTAAACATTGAAATTAATTTGTATTACTTTTGGGAATTTTATAAAAATATAGCCCGTATTTATTTTTAACTAGCTTCCTAGCTAGTACATCCGGGTGGACATTTAAAAAATACCCTAAAAAACATACAGGCGATAAGAAAAACAATTTCCTGCTTTTTTGAAGTCGGTTAAAAATATTATGGACTTGTGGCAGATTGACAATCAACCACAAGTCCACTTGTATCGGATCGCAGTTACTTGTGGTTGATTGTCAATCTTCCACAAGTGGACTTGTGGTAGATTGACAATCAACCGGATTGTATCGGATTGTCAATCTACCACAAGTAACTGCGATCCAATATTTTTAACCGACTTGAAAAAAGCAGGAGATTGTTTTTCTTTTCGTCAGTATGTTTTTTAGGGTATTTTTCAAATGTCCACCCGGATGTACTAGCTAGTTAAAAATAAATATAGGCTATATTTTTATAAAATTCCCGATGTCATGTCCATGTCCATGACAAACAATCTCCTGCTTTTTTGAAGTCGGTTAAAAATATTGGATATTAACAGCGTTCCAATATTTTTAACCGACTTCAAAAAGCAGGAGATTGTTTCTCTGTTCGTCTGTATATTCGTTTTTAAGGCTGAACTGATTTAGATGAAGTTTGGCAAACAGTTTATAGTCTGGATTAAAACTTATACCTATTTATTTTTAACTCCACATTTATTTTTAACTAGCTTCCTCTGATTACTGATTTGGATAACTGATTTGGATGAAATTTGGCACTCAGATAGATCATAGCTTGGTAATGTAGTATTGTAATTATCAATATTTGATTTTACCCCTAACCTAATCAAGGCATAAGATGGGTGTTAGACAACTGATTTTACTAGGTACCTACTTACTACTTACTTTTCGAATTAGATAGGTACTTATTATACGCAGACTGTCACAGAAATTAAAATTCATCATTTCAATTTCATCCGGGCATGTGGAATACTGCACCACTCAGGTCATCGATCGATATCACGCGAAAATTGATGCTAAAAAGTTGGCAACCCTACCAAAAACCACCGTGGATTGCTTGCTGGATTGACCGTGTAACGTCGCATCAAAAATCAGATTGATGTGAAACCGGATTGATGTGTGTAATGGCGACCTTAGTGTAAATGGTACTTACATTAAGTACCCATTTATCAGTTTTAATCACCACCTAGGTACCATACCATCACTAATAGGAAACTTGAAATTTTATTGTTAGTAGTACCGTAACGTTTGCCAAGGCCAAATAAATCTTAGTACAAAATTAACTATTTAGTAAGTTTAACGATTGTGTTGTTGTGTCACTGTCAATGATAAATCATAGTGAAATTGTTAGAAACAATACTAGCTTTCGCCTGCGACTTCGTCCGCTTGGTCTATAGAATTAAATCACTCCACGGGAACGTACTTACAACTGGTATAAATCCAGGCTTTAATCTATCTATGTAACTAGCAGTGGGCCCAGTGGCTAGGGGTGAAATTGGCGAAGGTAAGCCGTTCTACAAAAATGTTATGTATCGGTGAGGTGGGATTTCTAAAAGGTAAGCCGATAGGAATCGGCTTGTATGAAGCTTTGCCACTGGTAACTACCAAGTTTCATTAAATTCCTTTCAACTATTTTTGAGTGACTGAATAACAACAAAAAATCAAACATACTTACTTACAATTAAAATATTATGAAGATGATGAAGATGAAGAGAAGAAAAGACGAAGGTGAATTTATGTAAGTAGGTACCTACTTACTTTTAATAACTTTTCTTTTCTTCAGCCGGCCAGATACAGAACAGACGGAATCCCGATTCGGAATTCCGAACGGAAATATTGATAATGTATGTTGTACGGAAAAATCTCGCATACCTATGTGTGGTAGGTCCATAGATTTGCATTCCGAAACGTAGGTAATTCCGTCTGTAGACCAATATGTTTGTCGTAAATGCGATGTTTAAATGTTCATTCACAAATAGAGGGTGCCGCGATAAGAATTTCATGCGATTTTCCAACGTGATAACAGTCTTTATGAAACTCGCTTTACACTACACTACATATTAAAACGCTAAGTATTTTGCTCAACACTGTCTGTCTGGTAGGTAGCGTTAATTGCTTCTGAGGGAGGAAATTAGCCATTATGATTACACTAGCTAGGGGGTCATTAAAGTTGCTCAGTACGAAACTGACATTGTTTTCGCGCTCGAAATGGATATTTTATTGAGCCATAGTGTAATCATTTAGCGCCCAAAGGTCGTACCATAATTAGCTCAGCTTGTAAAAAAATACAAAGCTGCTTAAAATACTTATCATAGGTAAGTACTTATTGATATTAGGGCCGACCGCTACTTATGTCTTGACTTGACAGCTAGGGGCAAGTTTCCACTTGACCGTATGACGTGGCGAAGATTGAAGATTATCTTTGCTAATCAGCTATAGATGGCTTTGCATATTTCTGATGACCCTTGTTTGGTACTCTGGCCAACTGGGTATGTGCTAAAAACAGTAATTTTTGTATCTGGAGTTACCTAGTACTTATATCTATTCTGTCTGGAGTCAGAATTTAATTATTATTATTCATTTCCGTAAGGAGCCGTGTGGAGCTCGGTGGCGTAGTGGTTTAGCGCTTGGCCCAGCGTTTGCGGAAGTTAAGCAACGTTCGCAAGGGTCGGTCATGGGATGGGTGACCAAAAATTTACTATCTCGAGCTCCTCCGTGCTTCGGAAGACACGTTAAGCCGTTGGTTCCCGGCTGCATTTGCAGTCGTTAACACCCACCAATCCGCATTGGGCCCGCGTGGTGGGTTATGGCCCATCCTCCTTACCACCCATAAAGAAGGCCTGTGCCCCAGCAGTGGGGACATAAAAAATGGCTGATGGACACATTCATTTCCGTAGCATTTTAGGCCGATAGAGCCTCCGAAACACTAGGTCTAGATCAAGAATTCTTGATCGAAGGGTGTGTACCTTTAATTTTGTGTTTCGGAGGCTCTATCCATGCTCTATCGGGTAACTTACATTGCTATCTTAATCGCTCTGATTGCGATTGCAATACATTGCTACTTTTTATTTGTGCCAAAACGAAGTAGCAATGTATCACATACATGTGTCAAATGACAGTACATTAACTTCATTGTTTTTAGCCGATAGACCCGCAGGTGTTTACTTCTATGACTCATTCACTTCTCACTTACGCGCTCACTAGACATGAAATAAAACGCGGTTTTATTGAAAGTACTTTGGTAATTAGGTCTATGACTCATTTATTTGACCACATCATAAATTCTATGCTGACGCCCATATCTCGATGCGAATGTTGAAAACAAAACACGGAATTGAGCAAAATAAGGTCTATAACTTTACCTATGAAATTGCCGATATTTTGTCAACAGAGAAAATAATAACTTTTATGATTTTAAATATTTAACAATATCTTGATATTAAGTAGGTACCTATATCGAATTATGACCATAATAGTCAACTATCAGTAAAAATAAAGTCCTTATTTTATGTTTCTTGGAATTAAGATGACGACTCGTGAATTTTGGCATTGACATTCGGCCTCCAATCGTAAATAACGCCTAAATAAAATAACGTAAGCGACATACTGAAAATAGTTGATTTGTTAAAAAAACTAAACTATTGGCTTCATAAGAACCCTAAATTGTTTTTTACTTAACTTATAATAGTAGATTATGATACTGCCACATAATACCTAGTTATGTGCAGTTTCATACACTACTTTATCTACACTCATACATTTAGGATTGAACCTACTAAATAAAAGATCTACGTTAGAAAAGAGAGTGAGACTTTGTTTGTATTAGCTAGGTATTACCTTGTAATAAGTCATTTCCTTAACTGCATCTAAAATATCGAGCAGAGTCAAATTTTCTTCACATTTTAAATCAAGAATTAAAAAAACCTACGAAATTCAGTACAATAAAATGTTAAAATTGAAATCAAAAGTTTTTTTGTAAAGCTCTAAAAATGGCGCGCATTCCATTAGAAAAAAAATAATGAGATGAGTGCACTGGGTTGCGTTCAGAACCTACGCTCCGAGTGCAACCGAAAGCTCTAACGGTGTTCCAAACATTAGAGCGTGACTTCCGGTTTTAACAACTTTCCCGTTCCAAACGTCAGAGCGTTGCAACTTTTTAACCATCAAAATCGGTGGTTGAAAAACGCTGACGTTTGTCTATAGAAAAAATGTCAATGTCATTTGACATTATTTTGATGTTTTTGAGTCTAATTTTTTAAAATATTCATGGTAGCTCCTCAGAAACAGATTTTATTTCATTTAGAATAAAGGAAAGTTAAAATTATTCGTATTCCAAATGGAAAACGAAGAATTTGTACTATTAATGTCATTTAAAGTTCTTGGTCGTTCCGAACCTTAGAGCCAACAACCAAGCAACCGCACTCTAAGCCTCTGAACGCAACCATGCAAACTAATCGCACTTAAGTCATCGATCACCATAGAGTGCATTTTTATCATGGAAAATGTGTGGGAAAATATCGTTGTTTTTTTTTAATATTACGGCACTGCCTTCTTCTTGGATTTGCCCTGTATCGTAATGAGAAAAAAAGTTATTTTATGATTCAGTTGACTGCATCGTAATGAGTTTTTTTTTTAAATTTTTCGTGTCCACGAAAATAAAGTACCTACGTATTTATATTACCTCTTTTGAATTCATATTTGGAACATTACGTTGTGAGTGTAGATAAACTTTATTTCAGTTCAAAGTATAAGTCCGTTTGCTTACATTACAGTACTGCAAAAATGAAATGAGAAGCATCATCAACTTTCGATTTTTTTTCTATCGAGAAAATTGTTTCCATTCATGTTTTGGCTTTCATAAGAACCTCTATTTATTAGTCTATTTAAACATATTCCAAAATTAGAACAACAGTAGTAGGATTAATAGGATTAAAGCTAAATTAAAAACCATGAAAATCCACAAGTAGGTACGTATCCTCTTAAAAAAAGATCTTGAGAATGACTCTTTTTTTGTGAGCAAAAAAAGGGTGAAGGGTGAAGGTTGAAGGGTTGTATTGTAATGTAACTTAGCCAAAACTTATTTTTTCGCTTATCATAAATGGAAGCAGTGTTCAAACATTAGTACCTACCTACATAAAAGTTTTGTTACATGAGTGTTTACGTTGTTAAATGAACAAAGAAAATGCTTGTATGAAAAATGCAACTTCTTGAAAACTCTCCATACAATTCGGCAATTTCTTATGTAAAGAGTAACTTTTTTATAATGACTGCAATCATGGTGATACGATTAGGTACCTAATGTCAGCGCATTAGGTATCTCTATATCCGAAATAATGTCCAAATATTGCAATACTAGGTACTTCTGAAGTTAGGGGTTTTCTCACGTTTTATGTTTCGAGCCGTTGATTGTTTTTACGACCGGAAGGCATTTGGCAGATCATAAATTCTCCTTTAGCCTTCCTCAAGATGTTTCAGTGCTACATATTAGATAGATAAATATGTATGATATGACAATCTGCGTGGTTGAATTGCTTGTACAGTGTACATGGTGTTTTTGGTTTCAATTTTTTTCAAAAACACCATGTAAATCCCTTCACACCATGAAACACTTTGAAAACCTTCGAAATAATCTCGATGATCGCTATATCCGTAGGCAGACCACCAGCCAGATGGTCTGACAACATATCAACAGCCGCAGGACCACTCTAAATAATAAATAAAATAAATATCAATAAATATTTGACAACATCACATACATTGCTCCGACTCCAAGGTAAGTAGCTAAAGCACTTGTGTTATGGAAATCAGAGACAACGGTGGTATCACAAACACCCACACTCTGGCCTAGACAAACAGAAAACAGGGCTGCTTGGAGGACAATTGGAGAGGCGTATGCTCAACGGTGGGCGGATATGCGCTGAAGAAGATGAAGAAGAATCGCTTTATTGATCATTGTGTTTCGTTGGTTATGTATGGCCAACGAAACACAATAATGATATAGCGATTATCGAGATTATCTCGAAGGCCTAAGACAGCCATCAGAGATGGTTCTTATTGTTAGTGTTGGCGACTGGCTGAGATGCCACCTTTTTGATACGTTCAGTTTATATTTTTATAATGACGTTTACCTTTAAATTGGCTTTATGGTTGCTTTTTGCTTTGGTTGTCAGAATGCTTGTGTGTGCCAAATCTTTGCCAGTTATTAATGTTACTGAATAAACTTTAAAACTAAGTGTTTCCATCATCCTCCAATTAAAATCAAGTACAGTCCATTTAGCTCACCAACACTTATGTTTGATCTCCAGTTGCGTCAATTTAGAAAACGTTCTTTTCCATATTGTCCCGCAGGTATATAATTATGGTAACATACGTTTCTGATTTCCATAACGCAAGTGCTGCATATACTTACATTAGAATTAGAGCAATGTGATATTGTCCAATATTTATTTGTTTAGGGTTTATTTCCTCTTTATAATAATTTAATCATGTCGTGGATGTACAAATACCAGAGCGAGAAAGTAATCTACCTACTCTATTATTAGTTTTGAACTTCAAGAAGGTTACTTACTTACAGGTACGTAAAATGCATCCTTTTGATGGCAACCCTCAAGTTTTATGGCAAGCAAATGATAGGCCTTACTTACCTACTTACTTACCTACCTATAATTGCAAGAAAAATCTAAATAACTTATTTGTCACAAACGGATACAGTAGTCTGACTGTAGATACATAAGTTGTTTGCTTGACATTATTAACCTACAGATATATAACTACCTAAGGTCAATGTGTGGAAGTCCGTCTGGGAGGCAAGTCTATCTAGAGGCCATAACTTCCATTTTTGAAGGACTAGGTTCTTATGCCTCGGTCGTTAAAAAAGTATTACGGAGCTAGTTTGAACTGAGAAACATTTATTTTATTTTATTTATTTATAACACACATCTATCTTTACAGGTACGCCCAATGCGATAGAGTAGACAAAATATAATTTAAGAATACTTAACTAATATTATTGTTTTATGGACAAAATATTAATGATTATAAAAATGTAGCATTACATTTTCTTAACTTTGACTGTAACACAGCACAAACATAGATGTCGCTAACATCATTAGGTTGAAAGAAATCGGTCATCAGTTTTTTTTCGCGTTAAGTACTTGAAGGGAGTGTAACGTCTCTTCGAAAAAAAATAAAAAAAATAGAAAATCAATGGAGTTTCTGGAGTTTCTGTGATTACGAAAGTCATTTAGTGATCCATATACCTATTTCTGGTGATGAATTCATTAATATCGCTTGAATTTCATAATTATTACATGCACAAAATACCAACCTTAAAATGTAAATAGTTGGGAAGTCCGTCTAGCATGCATAAGGAAAGTCCGTCATATGCCGGTCTTGCCTCGATTGCAGATATTGTCAACCTTTTCAGCTGCACGTATATTATGTCACTTTTGTCTGACTGTCAATTTTTTGTTTTATAGCTCAAAACGGCGGTACACATGGGATAAATAGTTATACAAAAAATACAACTAGGTTGACATATTAAAATACTAAATAAATTTGACAGTTATGCAAAAAATATGGTTGAAAAAATTCTGACCTCTTAAATGATAATGAGGGAAGGTAATTGTTAATTTTGCAGTCACTACCTATAATGTTCAATTTGAAATAAAGATGTATGTTTTTACTTAGTATTTAATTTTACGGAAGAAACAATAGTCATGAAAATGTTTGCAACCACTGTCACCAAAGTTATGCCGGACTTGCCTTAAAAAAAAATAAAATGAATTATCATTTAAATCTAAACCGTAAGCACAATGATATAAAGCACATATTTCAACGCCTGTTTTGCATCACTGCTAGAAACTGCTTTCATTCATATAGCCTCACTAGTTATGGTTATATTGATACTAGACGGACTTACCTCAAACTGTATGGGAAGTCCGTCTACACGCCGAGTTTTAAAAAATATCATATAAATCTAAAGATTATTGCAATTAATATTATTTTTAGACCAATATAAGTAAATTAATACATTACTTATAATTTCCGATGACACAAGTCACTTTAGAAAGCGTATCTGGTTCAATAAGTTCAGTTAAACTTGAATATTAGAAAAGTATGCCGGACTTCCACACCTTGACCTTATACCTATTATGTATTCTGTGCCTATACAGTACCTAGTACAGTACCTACAAGATTAATTAAGTTTTAGAATAAAGAGGGCTTATTGTTAAATCTGTCTACAAATAATCTCTTTGAAATGGACTAATTAAAACTAATGGAACCACTTGGAAACTTTGATTAAGCAAAATTGCTTTTCAATGGATATCAATAGGCAGCAGTGATCAATTTGCAATTCAAATAGTAATCAGTAACTTCAAATAGTAAGTAGCTTTAGTTTTGAATTCCAAAATGAAAACAATAGATAAAAATAAAATGTTTGGTTAGCGCTGTCGGAGCTTTTAAAGGCAGATAATATGATCAATTTTATCGACAAAACCCCCCACATGTTGGGGTCTATCCTGTCGGAATGACCGGCATTTTAAATTTGACTTTTTATTTTAGATGGCCCTGCCGAAAAATATTAATTTCTCCGGATTTAAAAGTCCTACAGTATTTAATAAATATCACCTAGGTATTAGGTGAAAAAACTAATTGCGTATTAACTTTAATACGTCATAAAAAATTACTAAAGTAAATTTTAATCCGAAATTAGTGTGCTTTCTTTAGTTTTTCTGACAGATCTCAAAAACTAGGACATTAGTGTGCAATTTGCGTTTTTATAATACACCGGAATATTACCTACAAAATGACATCAAAGTAATTGCTATGAGTTGCATATTTCGAGAGTTATTGTTGCTTGAATACCCTTGCAAGCACTAAATGTTAATTTTCGAAAATGGTCAAAATTCAAAACTCATAAATACTTGCTTTTATGGTTCAATGAAATTTATTTTCAGATAAAATTATCAACTTAATGTATAAACTGATAAAAATGATTTTTGAAAAATATAATATTGGTTACGCAAGGGTCATATTCAAACAACAATAACTCTCGAAATATGCAACTCAGGGCAATGATTTTGATGTCGTTTTGTAGATAATACTTCTGTGTATTATAAAAATGCAAAAAATTGCACATTAATGTCATACTTTTTGAGATCTGTGAGAAATCTAAGAAAAATTACACTTTTCAGATAATTTACTTTAGTAATTTTTTATGACGTATTAAAGTTAAAAGTTTACATAATTAATTTCTTTACTTAATAGGTGATATTAATTGCTTTCGAAAAGTATTTTTTTATACTCCATGACTTTTAAATCCGGAGAAATTAATATTTTTCGACAGGGCCATCTAAAATATAAAGTCAAATTTAAAATGCCGGTCATTCCAACAGGAGAGGGGATAGACCCTAATATGTGGGGGGTTTTGTCGATAAAATTGATCATATTATCTGTCTTTATAAGCTCCGACATCGCTAACCAAACCTATTGAATATACTTAACTTAGTCCACATCCTCTCCTTCTCTTACGATGCGTCTATGGATATCTCGTTTTTAAACTTTTTTGAAACAGTAGAAGACGAAAATTGCAAGAAAGTAGTAGATGCAACTGCAGTGCAGACTGCAACTTGCAGTCTTGCATTTATGAATATTGAAATATTTCCACTGAAAAATGGACACTGACTTGAAAAATTAATTGTGAAATATATGGAGGTCAGTGAAAATGGAGTTTAAAAGCTTTATATAGGTATGTACCTATACCTATGTATAGATACGAGGTAGACCGATGTTTTAAAAGGATATACTTTGACATGACTTGGATTTAAAACACACTACTTTTACGGATATTAATGCAAAATAAAAAAAACGTTACTTACTTTGATTTCCAACTCAATCAAAACATCAAAAATCCTTTAACAAATCTCCGCAAAAACGTTTTATTTAAAAATTAAAACCTCATAAGCACCTGTGGCATTTAACATGATTTAAAAAGAAACAAAATAATGTAGGTAAGTAATATAAGTATAAAACTAGAGCTTCTTTATTTATTAGACAAGACAAAAAGCTGTCTACATTTTTTTTCTTAAGGTAGGTACTTAGGTAGGTACTTAAGCATCTACAGAGCGTCACACACACAGCCCACTCCCGATTCCAATAGGTCGTAACCTTTGGCCCAGCAAAAGTCGACCTCCCTTATCACAACAAAAATGAGAACTAATCAATAAACTTAAACCTAGGCAAGTACTTATTATTCAATAACACGAAATAAATTACATACAACAGACTAACGTAGGTCTTACTTACCGCGCTGAAGTCTTGTGCTTTTCGCTAACCGATAAACGACGATGATATAACGCGCGCTCCTTCACCACAAATTGTCCAACAAAAAAACTATCAAGAAAATAAAATAAAAAACACAACAGCACTTCTCAGCGGGCACTAATTTCCAGACGCATCACTCCCGATTGAAAAACTGTTCGCTCCATCAAATGGTTACTTAATCATTCCACATGAAATTGCGTGCCGCCAGTTGAATCGGCGATGCGAATTCCCTCCGTGACTTTCAGAGGACTGAGGGTTGAGCCTACAGGAAAATATCAACCCTCGGCCGGGAATCAGACGAGAATACACGAGCGAGGGAACTGACGGATGGCAACTGACTCGCTCACGGCGTTGACTCAGCAGCATGAGTCAGAGGAGGTCAGATTGATGCCACAAAACGACCGCCTGCCAACTTCGGGTAACACGAAGCGATACGAAGTTAGTCGATGAGCGACCACCGACGAAAGCTCAATGAGTGACGATAATTCATTTTTAAGAAAAGGACATTTCCCAGATACCTCCTTCGCCTCCCGGCCGCTTCATATTTATGAAAGCTTTCCAACAATTAATTCAATTCTTTCACCTTTACCTTTTCATAAATAAAAAACAGTTTCAGTTAGATTACCTAAGCACAAATTTCCTTTTGTCGTACTATTATGCTTAGAGGATAATACTATAAATATTTATTAATTATACGAGAATTTCATGAGAAGTTATAGGTAAGCGAAAGATTGTACAAGGACACTATTTCACATATTTTTCTCAGCAATATTACGAATACAATAAGTCTTTTGTTCATACCTTCGTTATTTCCTCCATTTAAGAGATCATTAGCTAAATATCCCTGCAAGTCCTGGAAAGTTTGACTAAGTAGATAATATTATTTTGGAGTCCATTATTTATGAGCAGGTACCGAATTGTATGCATACTGGGGTGTCCTAGATTTAAAGAGACAAATTAAAATATTTTTTGTACCAAAAATTAAATGAGAGCTGTAATTAACGTTAAATATACGAATTTTATCAATCTAAAACTAAATCAAATTGGCTCTAAAATGACTTTGTATCCGACTTTTTTATGAATCCTTGCTTATTTCGTGACCGTTTTTTTATTAGCTTTTCTGGACGCTGCGGCTACCTCATTCGAAAGCTGTCAATGTTTTTGGTTTTTCTTATGAGTATAAAATTCTTGGTTTTTCTTATATGAATAATAACATTCTTGGTTTTTCTGCATACTTTTTAGACAATGCCCAAAACTTTTTGATACCTAGAGCCTAGAGCTAAAAATAACAAAAGCATTGTTTTGTGAGAGCTGTGAATAAAGTCGACATCCAAAAACTGTAAATTTTTTAGTGAACGATAAACATAGAAGTATTTGGAACGTGATTGGCAACCTGTCTCTTGACGCGCTTCCTGATCTTTAACTTATTTGGGCGTGGTTAATTTCACAAAGGCTTTCAAGCCTATAACTATCGAACTAGGTACCTAAGTACCTATATAGGTAGTTTACATCCACATTTGATTAAGATATTTTCTTTTATCCGCCGCAATCCTCACTGATGTTGAAGTGCCTTCTCAAAACCTTTTCCCCGTAGATAATTATTTCGATTAGTTGCTATTGTACATCATCACATCACCTTCCCGAAATATTTTTAAAATTAGTCACACTTGTTTCTAATAAGTACCTACTGTTTTTTTAGCTTATTTTTGAATAAAATTACGAACTGTCGCTGTTTTCTTATTAACGAGGTCGTTTACCTATGAACAATATTTTTGAGCAAAACGATTCTTGATTGTCTGATTTCAGTTTCAGAAGATACGCAGAACGCAGAAATTTATAAAATCCCTCTATTTGGATATATTAGTCTCTTATCTTATCGTATAAGGATTAGTGACCATCTGGTGTTAGAGTAAGTATATGAAGCCGCCTAGCCTGTAAGGCCTCTGACATGGCTTAACGACTGTTATCAGATGACAACGGCCGGGACCGACGGTTTAACGTGCCCTCCGAAGCACGGAAGAGCTCTGTTGTTATGTAATGCCACTTAACGGCAACGATATATCAAAACAAACTTTGTTTTGCTATATCGTTGATTATTGAACTTGACCGGACCCAGACGTGATCGTCTGTCAAACTCCGCCATGAGCGCTTGACAATAATGACATACTTATAATTACCCGTGGTAAAGTTGGTAACCTAAACCTAATAATTCCACTCGAATATTACGCTAGAAAATATCTTAATGAACATTGAATAATGTCTCTTTATATCTGGGACACCCTTTATTAATAAATTTAAAGTTCTTGGTAGGTACCTATGTGTACAAAACTGTCAAGCAAGAAGTTATGCATATTGAATGGAAATCTCTTTCAAAAATTCATACAAGAGATAAAAAAATCGAACACAACCGTAACATTCAGATACAAACCTGAAAAATTATTTTGGTTTTACATTACATTTAGTGCTTATGTGGGCCTGAAAGTGAGACCTGAAAGTTATTAGAGTAGGTAGTTACGTAATATTTCGGCTGACCGCACCCCAACTCAATTTCTAAAATTCAATAGAGGCGGATAAGCAATCGGAATAAAAATCAATGAAATATTTGAAACTATTGAAAATTTTAAATTGATAATTTCAGATTCACTCATCAGTAAATTTAGAAACTTACACACTAAGAAAAACTTTGTGATCTTTGATCGTTGAAACTTTTGTGTTTTGAGTCTATTTCAGACGTTCGAACTGGGGGGATGGGAAAAAACTGCACTATTCAAAAGCACTTCGTAAATCTATTTCGATAAAAATCTAAAGTAAGTAGAAACACTATTAATTTCTGAAGAGAAAATAAGGAAAATAGTGTAATTGATTAAATAATTCCTCACTATAGTTACCAAACAGTGGAAGAACATTATTCTCTTGTAACCGATGGTTAGGTAAGTTTAGTTACGTTAGTTACAAAGTGGACAAACTGTATAGTGGAGTTGGGAGTTCTACTTGTTGGTATTTCCATCTTATATGATTGTTCAGAAAATTAATGACAAAACGTTAATTTGTAGCTGTAATGTTACATTTTGGTGCAAAAACATGATTTTCTTTTGCTTATAACTTAGTATTTAAAACCTCAGTGGGATTTATGATGTTTTTGATGGATGTATTTTATCCTATGTGACCGATTTGCATAGGTACAGTCAGCAGCATATCAAGCTACACAAAACTGTCAAAAATCTACTCGAAATGATTGAAGAAATTTGACAGGTTGTGGAAGCCGTACGTACCGTCGCCGTCGCGTCGACCGTACCTAGGTACCTACCTACTTGGTTAATTTTTTACTTGAAGTGGAAATTTAACAACCTATACGACCTACCGGGTGTAACAAGACCTTCAACGAAGCCGAGGTCTACGTATTCTGCCCATCATCAGGACCATTTCTGTTCAAAATTATTACTTGGAAACCATTTTGATTTTTGGTGTTAAAAAAGCATTGCATACATTACCACGCAATGTAGCGCGTACAACAGACCGCGCCTGCGAGTGTGTGCTACACAGCTGCGTGCGGCCGAGTTGAAAGGCAACGTTTATGTGCGTGCTCATGAGATACATCGAGTGACGACGTTTTGAAGCCATTGTTTGTTACGAAATACTTAAGATTTTGATAATGTTTCTTTAGTCAAAAAGTAGGATAAGTTTAACGAATAAAATAAGATTTTATAAAATTTTTGAAAAAAAAATTTATCTTTGACCTTCAATAACTTCGTAACTATTGGTTTCCCATGTATAGTCTAAAAGACAAAAAATATCCTGATGATGGGAGGAATACGTGGACTTCGGCTTCGTTGAAGGTCTTGTTACACCCGTTATACCTAGGTATTTGGATGGACATCCACTTCTAAGAAAAATATATTTTTACCGCAGTTTTGAGAAATCTTTTCTTTTAGTTTCGAAAACTGATGGATATCAATCTTAGAGGTAGAAAGATTTATAAGGACACCTACCTACCATGTATCTTATAGTTAGATAGGCTGCCTATCTATTATAGGCCTATCATAGGCAGAATAGGCACTTTGTAGGTTCCTACATGCTCCTACTTCCTATGATTTTTATTTAACATGACACTATAATTTTAAAAACTTTGAGAATTGGTTACTTTGAAGATAATGATACCTACCTAAGTATTGTATTACAGAAGTTAGTACTCGTAGTAATGTTATCTTTTATTAGGTAGGTACGTAGGTACATTTGTTTGGAGATATATAATCCAAAGTAGATACCTACCTAATTGGAAAATTATTACTGTTTCTGTAAGGAAAGTGTAAAATGGAAAACAGAAATGGAGCTTGAAAAAGTTTTATTCAGTTATAAAATTATTTAAAATGTAGTACTTACGATCCGACGGATTCGTTATACTGGTACAAAAATTCACTTAAATTCAACATAAGACTTATAATACCTTCAATAAGTATACTTTTATACATAACACTGGTTCTGTCTTACCTACTTGATTGATAAGTATTATCGATAACATTTCCGCTGTGCAGGGCGATACGCGCGCACATAATTTTCTCTGCAAAGTGGTAAAGCACGTGAGTTGCCGATTGTACAATCACCAGCAATGAAATGAAGGCAGCTAAAATACTAACTCTTCATTTTGAGATATAGCACTAATGTCACATACTATAAAACTCAATGGGGTTGGTAAATTTTTCCAAAACTGTTGTGAATTATATATTTTCTGGTAGCTTTTGGCTTTGGAGTCAGGAATTACAAATTGCGGAATTATATAATGCTTCGTTTTAATTTAAATATTTTTTTTTCATTTACAGCATAGTACAATAAATCACTATTACGGCTGTATGCGTAGGTTATGCCTTTGCTCCAAAGACTTTCTATGTTGTTGCTCAAAACAAAAAAAAACAAAGGTATGATTACTCTTTGTCACTGTCTGTCAAATCTGTCAATCAGATTTTTGAATCAGTAAATGCAAAGGAACTTCGTGTTCAGCCGTATGTTTGATATTTTATCGCGATAATAATATAAAAAAACATATTTAGTTAACAAGGTAAAATAAAAAAATCATAATATTATTTTCTTTATTCTTCAAACTTGTGCTATCAAAAAAAAATATAAAACAATTCTTTTCGAAAAAGTTTACCAACCCCATTCTCACCTTACCAAGTTCAATGCCCTCACAGTGGCATTTTAGAGTCCACTTTTGGCACATTTGCCTACTAATACTAGGTACAACGAACTATTTTTTACAGAGGTTATGGTTTTAAAATAAACTAAAGAACCTTAGCTCCAATCAGTACGTGTGAATTTTTGATACATTATTTACTTAGTGAGCAAAAAATTTAATACGATGAGGGCGCCACTGTGGGGGCACTTGGCCTTAGTGGTGTGTAATGTGTATATTGCTCATGTTTGTATAGTACGAGGCAAATATCTTGAAATCGGGTGGGGATTGCGCGGAACGCGTATTTTGGGCATGCGTAGCGGTGAGGCACGCGGGCGGCGGGAGAGGGGCGCGCGCTATTGGTCGCTTGCAAGTTCACATGCGCGAACTTATCCCCACTTGTACTATTATGTATTCTGTGTCCACACTCCGTCGAAAAAATTTCAAGTTAGGTATATGCCTCGTACACTTGGCCTTAGTGGTGTGTATATTGCTCGTGTTTGTATAAATTGGTACCTATATTCAGTACCCTTAGCACGAACAGCTATCGAAAAAAATAACGCGCGTAAAATCATTCGATAGTTAAATTATGTATTGGAAATTTGTACAGCGCCATCTATCGCAGATAAGCGAAATGATTTTTTCCATAGAGAATTGTCTATCGAGTAATTTTACGAGCGTTTTTTTTCTCGATAGCTGTTCGTGCTAAGGGTACAGAATGCGCTTAGCACTAAACATAGTGAAACAAAACAAAGCAACAGCTTTAACACACTTTAGTCTTTAATGCTACTACTATAATATTTTATAATGCTCTGAACTTTGAATACTTGACATAGTAAAGTCCGCGTGGAGACAGCGAATGCAGCCAAACATTTTAATGACATCAAAAGTGTTAATAAAAAAAGATTGGAACAATCGTACTTCTGAGAGCCTCTTCTGAGGCCAAACCAAACTTTTCCGAGAATAGCAGTTTCCTATCCGGAAGAATAGACTTTAGATTCTACCGATATCATAGTTTGAATTGAACAATATTTTAAGTACCTACATGACATACAATCTTTAATAATAATGACAATCATTCTCACGACTCACATTGTGTCAAATCAAATGATAAATTCGCTTTTGGCGCATTAAAAAATGGTACACATTACCATTGGCGTTATAATCATTATAAAAAGGCGTCACAGAAAAAGCTTATAAAAACATTAGTCTTAAATATAATAATATTTTGTTTAAACAAATAGTCAGTGCTTTAATAATAAACTTAAACTATTAATATACTGGGTCTTTGAAGATTATTAGCATGTGTAATATCATCTTTTATGCAGGTATTTTTATAATGTTAAGATTTTCAAGAGATTCTTTAAGTCTAATTGTAGTAAATATAAAAAAATCGGGTATATTTCAGTCAAATCTAAGGCACTTGTGCAATGCATAACATATAAATTTACATAAAAAAATTGATTTTAACTCATTACCAAATCTTATTATAAGACATAATTATAACAATATCGTAAACCTTATTGTCAGTTACACTTTTGTATTATAAATGCAACCAAGAAAGTACAAAAGTGGCAAATATCAATAATATAGATGATTTAACATAAGTGGAGTGGTTGCACTCATCAGACGAGCAATAGCACTCTTCCCAGTAAACTCCGTTGGGGTACACACCCCAGTTGCATACGCCTGTTACACCAGTGTCAGCAACAGAAGCACACCGACGAACTACTTGACGCCATCTGCCATCCCCTTAATAACAAAAAGCAATTATTTTCATGCTTTTAAAATTTTCATAACATTGTATAAAGCTATATTTTAATACGTAGGTATCAGTGGCGAGGGGTGAAATTATGGCGAAGGTAAGCCGCTCTACAAAAATGATGAATAATGTTATGATCTGCATAGTGGATCATTGGGGTAGGATTTCCAAAGGTAAGCTGATAGGAATCGGCTTGTATGGACCCTTCGCCACTGGTAGGTATTATTATTAAGCCTCTTATTGGGTCAACAATTGTTGCGTTCGGGCAGTTAGAGGTAGGATAGCCAGTTACTCAGTGATGAGGATTCCCGGTGTAGAGTGCTTCCACTTTCGGCCTTATCGTCATTTAACATCAGGTGAGTTAAAGGCCAAGAATTATCCCATAAAAAAATTCAGACGCACCATCAGATCCATTATAGATATTTTTATTGTATAGATTTTAATCCCGCCGGTCAATAAAGCCCGTTTAGTCCGGTCGTGGGACATTAAATTTCATAAAAAAGTTTTGATAATACTAAAAGTTTCAATTTTTGGGGAGTGTATAGATTATGTGCATTGTGAGCTATTTTTGAAAAGTTAGAAGTTTTATGCCGGTGCTTTAGGTATAGTTTAGGTATTTCGTAATATTTCGTAATATTTCGTTTAACTTCATATATATAGAATTAAAGTTTGAAATGTTGATTGTTTCATAATAAGAAGTATGTTATCATCATGTTGTAAAAAAATTAGAAAGTTAATATATGTGTAACTGCGTAAATCACAAATCACTCTTTTGTGTTCGAATAAAATTTTAAAATTTCTGAAATCTTATTTTAAGACTTTCAGTGGTTAGATATAGCTGTTGGACAAAGTTTAGAAAGTTAAGTGGTGTGCTTCTTTGATAAATTCATTTTTCTTTCGTAATATACGCAATAATGAATTAAAAATCGATCAGATCGCTCTTACATGACCTCTTCAATGCGCTTATATGCCACACAAAAAATTAGAAAAATACATACAGTGGATTTTGTTTAATTACAGATACATTGTTGTCGCTACAGGCCGCCCGCGCCGCGCCGTTACGCCGGCGCGGCGGCCAGCTACTATGCCCGCTCGCGCCATATGAATAAATTAATTAGGTGGCGATACTGGCGATTGATCTGTAACATTTCGGCGTAACGTAACATTACGGCTACTTAAGACGTGTCGACTCCTATCTGACCTATCTCTTATCCTGAAATGATATATTTTTATAATTCCACTAGCGGCCACCCGCGACTTCGTCTGCGTGGACAGTTTTTGCTATCCCTCGCGAACAATACTTTTTTCGGGATAAAACCCTATGTCCTTTTCTATACCCCTGGCAACGTGTATGTAAAATTTAATTGTAATCGATTCAGTAGTCATGACGTGAAGGCGTAAAAATTGTTTACAAAAAAAACAAAAAACCGACTTCAAAAAACCTACCTCTAAAAAGCAAGAAATAATATTCGTAATAATAAAAATACGTCTATTGAAGTCGGGTGGGGCTGGAATACAAATTCCTTTTTTTTTATTTTAAAAGCCCCACCCGACTTCAAAACTTTTAGACGTATTTTTATTATTTGATTGAATCAGGCGTCACTTGGCGGAAGTCCCAAACCATTTTGAAAAAAGAAATATATGTAGCTTACTTCCGCAAACAAAATATGCAAGATGCACCGCCCGCCCGCCCGCAAAAATATGCAGCACACCACAAAATATAAGTGCACAATACCTGCATTTAGCAAGACAGCAACACACCTTGCACCTTCACCAATTAGGCTACTCTACACGTGTTTCGACACCGTATTTATTGTCACTTCCTCCCCACTGCGCATCGAGTGACTGACAGTGACAACGTTTGAAGAATGTTGCCAGTTTCAAATAAAAAAGAAAAAAGAAAGAAAACATGTTTTTTAATTTAAATTACCTACAAATTTAATGTATATCAATTTATTTGTAGGTAATTTAAATTAAAAAACATGTTTTCTTTCTTTTTTCTTTTTTATTTGAAACTGGCAACATTCTTCAAACGTTGTCACTGTCAGTCACTCGATGCGCAGTGGGGAGGAAGTGACAATAAATACGGTGTCGGAGGGCGTAGTTGCTCATTCGGTGTTGGTTTACGCACGATCTAACTCCTGAGGATGCTCCGGGTTGGGGCGAAACACGTGTAGAGTAGCCTAATTGGTGAAGGTGCAAGGTGTGTTGCTGTCTTGCTAAATGCAGGTATTGTGCACTTATATTTTGTGGTGTGCTGCATATTTTTGCGGGCGGGCGGGCGGTGCATCTTGCATATTTTGTTTGCGGAAGTAAGCTACATATATTTCTTTTTTCAAAATGTATTTTTATTATTACGAATATTATTTCTTGCTTTTTAGAGGTAGGTTTTTTGAAGTCGGTTTTTTGTTTTTTTTGTAAACAATTTTTTTATTTTATTATTTTTAGTGTAGGTACCTTGTAGGTAAGGTATATTATATATGTATTCAATTCAATTCATTTATTTAGTAGTAAAGTAGAAAAATCGGCTCAGCGAAACGTAAGATAATCGCGGAGAAACATACTTAAATACGGGTCAAACTGAGAACCTCCTTTTTTAAGTCGGTTAAAAAACTACACTTAAGATATCCCTCTTCCAACAAAAAAAATATTATCTTATTCAGTTCATAAACAAAGAAGTAATACGACCAATCATCGAGGTAATTCACACAAAATCATACTATTTTCGTGCTTGTTTTCAAAATTACTTGAAAAGTACTGAACCGATTTCATAATTTAAAAAAATGGGACCAACTTGGGAGTGTACCTAATGTAATAACGTTTGAATCATTTCAATCGGTCCAGCCATCTTCGAGTAATCGGTGGACATACACAAAAAAAAAAAAAAAATATACAGACGAACATAGAACCTCCTCCTTTTTTGGAAGTCGGTTAAAAAAACAAACAAACGGACTTTGGCATTTATAATATTAGTAAGGATAGTGCAACTCTAACCTACCTAGCTCTAACTAACGTACCTACCTAATTTATACAACTGCCACATATATTATGTAGATAGGCCCTAAAAGACGATAGATAAATAAAACAAATTAGTAGGTTTAAACAATTTGATTAATACTTTTTCAAGTATATTTTTATTTTTATCAAGTACCTAGTTTTTACTAGGCAAGTTATGTTTGCTTTAGTCAGAGTCAGAGATTGGCCAATCAACTTTTAAGGCACTCCTTTCTTGTCCCCGCTCTATAAAAAATCATATTATTACATACAACTCGGTTTAAACCTTACATTTTCTACATTAATCTAAAATTAGATGCATTTAGCAATGCGAGAACAACAGATTACAATATTTTTTTCTTTGAACATTTTATAGCAGGAGAACAAAATCGCTCCCCATACAAAGAACCTGTGTTACCTGGCATAGCCGGTCAAAGCAAATCATGTCAAATCTTCAAAATATTGTATCAGAATACCCAATATTTTATACATATTTAAGTTCTATATTGAATAATCCTTTATTTACAATACATAGTTTTAGTAATTTTGCTTAAACAATATTTAATTAATATTTGCGAAGGTTTGTCCCCAACAATGTCTAAAAAATCAGGGCTCCTGCGTGACCATTAATAATTGGTGATGGTATTAGCATGAAGGTCCTATCTAGCGTCGTTAGTATTGCCCCTTGTCTAACTTTAATTCTTGTTTTGTCATTCAATGTCTTTCTAGCGATAGCTCTCGAGGAGTGTGTGTGGGTCTATTGTTGTTCTGCTGTGTTACGTCGGAAATCACGATAAGTTCATGGATTATTTTATTATTATTACGTTAAGATATTAACTTTAATATCGGAATTTAAGATCAAGTTGCAATAGTTGTTTGATATGCAATGTTTACTTACTTATTTGTACTTTTATCGATGTTTTCCATCACGTTACTGGTAACATCAGAGAAATATCTGGTAACACCAGAGATTTTATGTACTTATGCTTATATCTTCTAATTAATATTTCCTATGGTTTGTCCCCAACAATGTCGAAAAAATCAGGGCTCCTGCGTGACCGTTAATAATTGGTGATGGTATTACCATAAAGGTCCTATGTAGCGTCGTTAGAATTGCCCCTTGTCTAACTTTAATTCTTGTTTTGTCATTCAATGTCTTTCTAGCGATAGCTCTCGAGGGGTGTGTGTGGGTTTATTGTGGTTTGGCTGTGTTACGTCGGAAATCACGATAAGTTCATGGATTATTTTATTATTATTATGTTATAATACTAACTTTAATATCGGAATTTAAGATCAAGTTGAAATAGTTGTTCGATATGCAATGATTACTTACTTATTTGTACTTTTATCAATGTTTTCCATCGCGTTTCCGGTAACACTAGAGAAATATCTGGTAACACCAGAGAATTTATGTACTGTACGTATATATATATAATATAATCAACCGATTACTTCACTGTAGTGAAGTAAATTAATGGTTGGTTTTACATTTACAATTTACATTTACACTCATTATCATCATCTTATCTTCTGTGTAAAAAACCTCCTCCAAGAATCTCCACAACAATCGGTCCTGCGTTGCCCGTGTAGCAGCACCTACCTATACGCCGCTCATTACCATACCAACACACGATTGCAACAAGATTCATCACCGTGTGACTAGATGGCGCTAATGTCGAATAAACACAAAGATTAGTAAGGAATTGCGTCTCGTAGTATGGAGAATAATAATGGAGAAACCTAACTCTCGCTAACGACGTTTAGTCAGCAACGCAGCATAATATACAACTGCCAACCATCATCGGTTGGACTAATACCACCAAGCCCGGAGGAAGATCTTCCATTTGGCGTTCCTCCTAGTGGTCACCTCTCTCCATACCTACTTCATTCACTACACTGGTGACCCCAACGGAGCACATCAAGCACCTTCAGCAAGCAACGCAGCGCAGCCATCACTCCCCATACCTTATCCCAGCATCCGCAGCAGTCACACTGCAAGCAGAAGCACAGCAAGCCAGGCCTTCAAGGTTCCATCGCAGCATCATTGACGACGCTTTCTTGGACCTTCGGCAACTCTCGACGGCATTATCCCGACCTGGTCTTCGCAGCCCACTACTGGAACATCACTGGGCCCTCACTCCGGCGTGGCAGCTCTGCGCACCACACCAGCAGCTCGGACCCACCGTCACTCAACGGAAGTGTCCGATCTACCCAGTTTTGTAGTTCATGAACACCAACTCTTAGCAGATACTCTTCGGTGCTCTGTGCAACCTGGAGCTCAATCGCGGTAATTCTGAACGATAAAACAAAAACGTAACGTAACGTTGTCATTTAGGTTATATTTAGGTACCTAAAAATCTTTGGTTTAGCTTCATAATTTTCACTTAAATTGTCCTAGATTGTAATCCTAGACTCCTTAGGCAGAGTATTCAACAACAAAACTAAAGCGAGTATTTTTCTGTAAACGAAACTGAAACGGTAACAATTTAGTTTTGGTTTTATCGTTGAAAATTTGCGCGATTAGGCCCCTGGTCATGGTCTAATGGTGCCTGCTTGGGAACCGGCTTGTTTGGAAGGTGAAGTCATCGAATCTGCGAGGGAATAGAAATTCCCGATCTCCTTCAGACTTATTATTTAACTCTTTCATGTTCATCTCATTCCCACACTTTGGGGAGCACTACTGAGATATTAAAACATTATTTCCCAGTATTTTAAGGTCTTGACTATAAGAATTACATCATTAGCAAAATGAAGGCCTCCTAGGTGCTCGCCATTGATGCTGATGCCGAATTAATTCCAGTCCAGAAACCTAAAAAGATTTATACGGCTCCTTGTCTTGTTGTTATCTCGCTGCAGATTGATGAGGTTTGAGCTCTGATTTTAAAATAGAATCAAATATCAATGTCGAGTTTTCAGCAATTTTAAAAATATACCATGTGCCCAGTCATTAAGTGCACAAATGAAAAGACGTGAAATTAAGCTCAAACTTATCGTTAAAAAAATAATACGATGTTTTTTATAAAGGTTACAGGTAGGTTTTGCCGAAAAAATCACTTAAATTGTAAAAAAAAATACATTTTCATACATGGGACATAGCGACAATATGTTATGTTAAATTGTGTTTTCGCTATGTTCCTGTTATGATTTGTGATCTGGTTAAGTTAATATAACTTCGTGTCTAGTTTTATAGCTTAGATTAATTGATGAATCACTACATATTATAAAACAAAGTCCCTCGCCGCGTCTGTCTGTCTGTTCGCGATAAACTCAAAAACTATAAAAACGGATTTTCATGCGGCGTTTTCACTAAATGATGGAATTATTCATGAGGAAGGTTTAAGTGTATTATAAGTTGAGGTTTTATAGAAATTGGTAGAAATATCACGATGAGTGTTGAAGAGGTCGGCAAAAATTAAGCCGACTGGGAGCTTGCATTGAAAACGCTGCTCTAACCTTTAGAGCTATAACAAAATAATTTATGATGAAATTATTCCTATTTTATAGATCTACAAAAAAGTCCGTGATGGTATATATCTATCTTTTAAAAATAACTAACTATACCAATTATATCTTCCTAAAAAAATTATCAAGTTCAACGCGGTAATTTGGAAAGCTATTTAGAAGGATAAAGTACTAATCCTTATCAAATTAAATACGTTAGTTACCTTAAGCATTTTATGCACATTATTTTAGCCTTTAACACCATACCATTTAAATGAATATCGTAGGAGTCGTCGCAAAAAATTAACACGCGCAAATATAAATCAAACGCGTCTCTTATACCGACAACGGGACGGGACGAACGGGAGAGAAAAAGACTTTAGAGCAAATGGAGGTGAGGACTGTTAGGTATTATTTTTTTATCTTTTTGGGTGTTGTTGGAAGGTTGCATTTAGCAAAAAAAGAAGGAACCGAAGCGAAGCAAGGACAGGTCGCTAGTTACAATATAATATTCTCAAATTCTTTCTTTTTCTCCGGAGTTACTAGTTACTATATATTATTCTCTAGTGTTACCCTGGTGTCCCCCTTGTAAACAATACAGTGAACGTAATTATAAAGAAAAGAAAAGTACTGCCTGACATAGAAGTAAGTTTCAAGTGGCTGTTTAATATCAAATTATTTTAAAGTTTAAGAAAGAAGAAGAAAAATCATTTATTGACCGCAAAACAAAAGAAAACAATGTACCTACACAAACTTAGGACTAATTACAGTGCGGCCAACTAGGCCCCAACCTCAGCAATGCTACAGAGGCAAACCTGAGTATGCCACTGCAACGCTGGTATTCTGGAGGAGCCTACTTGGTGACGACAGCGAACAGACAAACAAAAATTATAATTTAATAACAATTCAGAAGACAATAGACAATAATTCTAACGAAGTAATAGATAAATATTAACGAGCATCGATTCTATCATCACCAACACAAACAAAATAAAAATATTATTTAAGAGGAATAAAAATTAAAAAAACTTAATGGCTGTATGGAATTAGGTCTCCTTGCCTCTTCCATGACAGTTTGATATACATAGTAATAAAAAGAAATATATATAAAAGAGCTGTTTGGTCAGACAAATCGAAGTACTCTTTGGTTGATTTGATATTTTTCGTTTTGATTTTATTTACGAAGAGATTATTTTATTTGGTTAATATGGCAAAAATACATCATTTCAAACAATTAAAAAAAGAAAAAGAAATCGCAACCTACATTACATACAAAGTGCAACTACAGAATAGTGTGATATGAAATGAAATGAAATGAGTTTATTTGACATTTTACAATATAATACAACCTCGGAACCACAAAACAAACAAACAACAATAACAAAACAACATTCAAGCAAATTGTATGGTGACAAAATAATATATGGGTGACAAATACAATAAATTAAAACAGGTGTCCGCCTCAAGGCGACACACACAACCCCCAAGGCTGGAACGCAACCCGGCTCCTATCGTGAGAAACCCCGAAGTGAGTCTTGTTTTTGCAACGTGGTGAGATATTTCTTAAGGTGGTTCCTGAATGTTTTAACCGCTTTCAGGTCACGTAACGGCGGTGGAATATCGTTCCAGCACTTCGAGGCGGCGAATTTAAAAGAACCGCGGAACGCCATTGTCCCGTGCTTTGGAATTGCGAAAATGTTAGTATTTTTTCTCTTTGGGAACCTGCTCAAGTCACCAAACCATACCAATTTTTCATAAAGATAGCACGGCCTTCCCGTATCTAATATACCAAACAAGAGAGTGGAGATGAAGTCTCCTGCGCGCTTCCATTTTCATCATGTTTGCAGAGTCCAGAAAGGGAGTCACATGCGATCGGGGTGGTACATGAAAACAGAAACGCGCACAAGCGTTCTGCACCCGCTGGATAAGCTTACTCGTCTTGGACATCAAACACGGCCCATAAACAATGTCACAGTAATTTAGTTTTGACAAAATCAGTGCCTCGCACAGTGTGACCCTCAGTTCCTCGCCCAAATAAGGTCTTATTTTGAACAGTAACTTAAGTCTATAAAAACAATTGCGTGAACACTCAGCGACATGGTTTTCAAAAGTTAGGTGTTCGTCCAAAGATCTTATGTTATAATCATCCCTAGTTTGCATCATACATTTGATAGAATCAGTGATCCAGAGGTGCGGTGGATGTTTGAATTTTTGCACCTTGGTTGGAGCATGCAAATCAAATAATGTAATGAGACAAGCCGTAAAGGATTCTGCAAGCTCATTGATGTTATCAAGTTTATGAAAATCATCCCAATTGATCGCATCAAGATCCCGATTTAATTGGTTCACCATTTTTTAGTGGCCTATATGTCACCCATCGTGGGCATATTTTGTCTTTCTTGACCATAAATTCAGCTAATACCATTCCATGACCACGTTCAGAGATGTGTTTAACAGTGACATTTAGAGCCCGAGTATCCGTGCATATTACATCAATTAAGCTGTAACTGTGATCGGTAAAATGTGTGGGTTCCTTAACTATTTGTTTTAAGTTGACACAGCTAAGAAACTGCATAAATTGTTTATATTTACCAGTACTAACATCAAGCAGATTTATGTTGAAATCACCCAGCAGGATCAACACATCGTAGTTTCTGAAAGAGGCAATGGAATCCGCAATATCGTCCAAAAATACACCCGGGTCCTGCCATTGTGGCCTATAGGCGGTACCGATTATTACCCGCTGATTGTTAGTGCGAAAACTAACAATCAGTTACTAATCAACTCCACTGCGTTACTTTATGTCAAAGTAACACAGTGGAGTTAAAATAATGTCAATCTTAAGAAACTATTACTTACTACATAGATACATTATTTGAATAGGATACTTTCTTGTTGTATTACTTAAATACTTAAGGCGAGGCCAGTTCACGATCTGATGAAAAGTCTGATTTTTAAACTTCCAATGTGAAGAACTGATGTAAAATTCTACTTCACAAAAATTACTGTAGACTGAAAAAGAAACAAAGGAGCAAATTAACCGAACAGAATATTGAAAAGTGGTGAATAACACCATAAAAACTTATAAAACTAAATTTCAAAACGTCAGATTTCGTAATTTTCAACGACAGCGATATAATTTTTTATGCAAAAAGGATAGCTTTTTTATCGATCTAACACAATAACCGAGTACATTTTTAATAAATGATCCAGTATTTCAGAAATCAATAAAAATGTACTTAAATTCGTCAAATTTCTGACGAAGCGTCAATTAAAGTTATGCAATATTCAACCTTATTCTAAAGACATAGTGAAAGAGTAAATTACGTGAACTGGCCTCGCCTTAATGTACAGATTTTCTTTGAAGTATCATTTTAATTCACAAAAAAAAACTCAACAGTAACAGAGGGGAAATTTTTACGACGATCCTTTGTTATTCTCAAAAATCTCAAAAACTAAACGTCAAACATCGTGGCCACCTTTAAAACCTAAATTTTAGATAAATGATACAAACTATAATCGAATCTATACCTTTGCTGAATGCCGTCGTACCGGGCCAAGATGAAGACGGTTTCCTCGAGGTTCGGAACAAAAAGCGACGTCGTCAGCGAGAGAGCAAGAACCACCATGGCACCGCACTGACAGGGCCCAACTTCCTGCTGCGAGCTGCCATACCGACCACGGCCGTGTACCTCTCCCGCCTGCACCATACCACCACAGTGCACGACGTGATCGAGTACATAAAGAAGAAATCCAACTTTTGTTTGAGAGTTCAGCCACTGGAGTCGCGCCATAATACCAATTTTAAGGCGTTTGTGGTGCGCATCCCGACAGCAAGGCTGGACCTCTTCATGAAGGAGGACTTCTGGCCGCAGGGCGTGGTGTACAGGCGCTTCAGAGGGACGCTGCCTTGTGCCACCGATTCGACACACAAAGTGTCTAGGTACTTGATTTTTTTACTAACATATGTTTTAAGTTATTTACTAACAACATTGTTTTATAAATTATATATGTTTCGTTTTTAAGGTATATATCTATGGGCCATCGATGCCTGAATATAAATAAATAAATTAAATTAAAAAAAAATATATAAATTCTTGTAAATTCGATTAAATTTAATTTTGTTTTTCTGTTTCAAAATGCTCTGAAAGGAGTGCCTCAAAAGTTGATTCGCCCAACTAACTTAGAAATACAATTATGCTCAGCTCATTTAGTAGGTAGGTAGATTTATTTTATTTTATAAGTATTCTGTGTTATTTCATTGTATATTCATCGACATACATAACGGATGTTTTCTATGATATCGGCATCGGTAAGAACGACTAGCGAGCTACGCGACAGAAAGAGAGGCGCTTCGTAGGTGCTTATAATATATAATATCAGGCACGCAGCGCTGTGCAATTTGAAATTGTACTTTATTGCCGTGCGGCGAGAGTAGCTTATAGTTTGTGGCCCCTAGCCTGCCCGCGCGGCGCGTGGCAGTCGGCGGGCCCTGCATGGACCCGCTCGCGCGTCCCGCATAATTCGTATTTAAGCGCAATAATTTATCCGTAATTAAACAAAATCCACATTATGTATGTTTCTAATTTTTTGTGTAGTATATAAGTGCATTGAAAAGGTCATGTTAGAGCGATCTTATCAATTTTTATTCATTATTCCGTATGTTATAAAGGAAAAATGAAAATATAAAAGAAGCACACCACTTAACTTTCTAAACTTTGTTCAACAGCTATATCTAACCACTGAAAGTCTTAAAATAAGATTTCAGAAACTTTAAAATTTTATTCGGACACAAAAGAGTAATTTTGTGATTTACGCAGTTACACATATATTAACTTTCTAATTTTTTTACAACATGATGATAACATAGTTCTTATTATGAAACAATCAACATTTCAAACTTTAATTCTATATATATGAAGTTAAACGAAATATTACGAAATACCTAAACTATACCTAAAGCACCGGCATAAAACTTCTAACTTTTCAAAAATAGCTCACAATGCACATAATCTATACACTCAGCAAAAACGAAAACTTTTAGTATTATCGAAGGTAATTTTTCTCTAGCTACGCGACTAGTTGTAGATCAAGAACTAATATATAAAAGGCTAATATATAAAGACTTAGCTAAGCTTTTGGCCTGCAACCAGCATAATAATTGGTTGAACATTGAGTTTTTTGAAGACAGACATTTTTGCAGACTTCTTTTAAAATTAAAACTGGTTAGCAATTTGCTTATTAATAAAACCGTTCAAGAGCGAGTCGGACTCGCGCACCGAGGGTTTCCGTACCATCATAATAAATACACTGCAGAGCACTGAGATAATAAAACTATTATGGGGAATATATAAATGCACTATAAAAATAATGTAACACACTTTAAAATGTTGAGCTTCAAAATTTATTGAATGAACTATAAAAATTATTGTTGCCACTATAAATATGCTAAGCTTTAAAATTAATACTTTGCACTATACAATTTAATTGCTTAGCTATAAAATTAATACTTTGCACCGTACAAATTAATTTTTTAACTTTAGTGCTGGTAAACAGACGACCAGGTGCGACGACGAGCGGGCGCAGCGAGAGGAGCCGAGGATGAGGTTAGATTCCATTGCGACAAACAACGCCAGAACCGACCTGCTGGCGTGTATGCATTATGCCACAAGTTGTTATCATCTTTGGTCAGTCTGACATGGTTGGACAGAAACTAAATGGTTTCGGAGTTGGGACACAGTTATAGTGCAAACCATTATTTTTGTACTTAGTGATAATATTAAATAATAAATCTATCATTATTTTAAAGTGATGATATACAATTTTTTAGCTGGTTTCATCAAAAAGTGCTATTAAATACATCCCAATTATTATTGCAGTATTAGGTCAGCACCATCTCTTGGCCGGTAGTGGAACTTTTTTTTTTTTTCTTAGGCCAGCGCCATCTTTTGAGGCTTGACCGATAGTCGAACTAATTTAATTTTTCTTGGGTCAGGGCCATCTGTTGACTCTCTAAACTAAATAATTTTTTGTTTGTTTTTGAATTTCTAAAAAAGTGTGTTATATTAAGACATCGTTTTATTTTTCCTGTAATCTTTACATAAACTACTATCACATAGAATTATTTCAGATTTTTCTCTTTTCAAACTTCGGAGATAAGGGGGGGGAACAGTATTTTTTTTTACATTTTTCATCATAAGTCGAAAACTATGCGGCCTAAAAAATAAGAAAAAATGTTTTAAAATGTGCAAACAGCGCTCTTTCATATGATATGATACCCCACATGCCTAGTCGCCCCACTTAAATTTTTTTAGACTCTTTTTCAGCCCCTGTTGTAAAAAAAATATTTATTTTTTATTTCCTTCTTATTTGCAAAATAGTTGGACAAACGTCATCTCAAACTATTCCTAATATCATGTTGATACCATTAGTAGTTCTCGAGATATCCAGCTGTGACAGACAGACAGACTGAGTCACACCACACCATAAGGGTTCTTTTTTACCATTTTGGTACGGAACCCTAAAAATGAAAAATTAAGCTCCATAACTAAATTAATTTATTTTAAACTGAATTCTTAGATTTTTATTATCAATTTGATATAACTTTCTTTTCTATAAATACATAGTTGTCTCTTGGTCACAAAAATGTATTTTTTTAAATTAGTTTGATTCAGTACATTTGTGTTTCAGACCTTATGGTGGTGATGGTTAACAGTCAGTAACCAAAATGCCTGGTTTATATGGGGTCAGTAACATGGCAGTACAGTAACCCAGTCTTGTCAGTGCTTACTTGCTACTGGGCTTGTGTAGACACTAGTTTCAACCCAGTCTAGAGCTGACTTCTCGCTCGCGAGTCAGTCTAGCTGACTAGCCACCCCTTCTATTTTCGGGTACAGGTAAAAATGTACTTCTCCGCCACACGAATTTGGGTATGGGGGGAGGGGGGCGGGGAAGCCCCCCCCCCCGAAGCGGGAATTGCAAAACCTAATATTTCTGTTGTCTGTTATAAAAATAACCTCGAAATTTAAGGCTCACACTGCGCTGCGCTACGCGCTCGCCTTAAATTTCTAATCTAACCCGGGACCTACAGGAGTAAGCAGGTTCGTTTCCAAATTAAATTGGGGTAAAAAAAGTTATTTCTGTTTGCCTACACGTAACTAAACGCAATAAGGAAAAAAAAGGATAGCTGGTCGAAATATCAACAAAAATGGCAGTACAAAATGTTGAACTTTAAAATTTTTTTTTGGATAAACTATTGGTTTGCTAGAGTTGAAACTTTCCAGGATTACTTCAATAGTCCTGACCTTTTCAACAAAAAATTGCCAACTCCCAAGTCGTGTGGGGGAGAAGTACATATTAGCCCGGGTACAGTACATCTTACTGCAGATCCTGTCTACATGTACCCAGTCCAGTTACAGGGTCCAAATTCCGTGTCACTGGATCCATTGACCAACCCCGTATAAACCAGCCCTAAACCCCTTGACCTGAACAAAAAAAAATCCAATTCGTGAATGACATCTACTGGCTTCATCCAATGATTAGCATTATATATACTGTCATTATATTTCTGGTATTAAGAATACTTACAGATGAAACCTTTGGGGCCTTGTTGTGTTAGTTTCATGCAGAAAGATCCCGGTGTGTGAGATTCATCACTATTGCATTCAACAGCTATGTGGGTGTCACTGTCAAATTTCTCATATGCACCACAAGTATCTTCTCCTTTGGCATCTTGGAATGATGCACATTGGTAACATCTAACACAGAAAACTGAAAAAATAAAGTGTAACAAAATACATTAGGTTAGTTTTTAGAATAACTAAAAGTTATAAAAATAATAGCAATAATTTTTCTTACCTGCCGGCAATAACGAAAGTATTAAAAGAAAGCTTATTTTGATTATCATTTTGATTAATTAACGATGTTATATTAAATGTTTTGTTTGTTTGCGAACGAAAGAAAGAAACACACCCAAAAACGTATATTATTTTGACGTTTGTTTGTTTTCAACGAGCTGGGTCGGACGGATGCAAAGAGAATATAATGGTCGGATGGAGTAGGCGGTAGATAGATAGACTGAATTAAAGGTGTGAAAGAAATAAGAATAAAAATAGGTACTGTTTTAAACGCACGATTTAACAATAACAATAATAATATATAAATAAGAATTCTTGAGTGAGAGTGACACTAGTGACAGGTCACAGGACAGCAGCACAGACAGAGACAGAGTACTTTTTTTTTTGACGAGCGTTGACAAGGTTGCGTTCAGAGTTGCGTTCCAAACCTACGCTCCGAGTGCAACCTAACCACAACCGAACGCTCTAAGGCCGGCCAAACACAGACGTAAATCGTAATCCCGTTACGGAATTCCGTACATACGTGATTCTGAACGCAGCTAAATTTTTAGCTGAATATTTCCGTACGGAATCTTTATACATTATCAAAATTCCGTTCGGAATTCCGTAACGGGATTCCGTATGTGTGTGGCCGGCCTAACGGGCGTTCCAAACATTAGAGCGTGACGTTCGGTTGACACAACCGTCCCGTTCCAAACGTCAGAGCGTTGCAATTTTTTAACCATCAAAATGGATGGTTGTAAAACGCTCTGACGTTTGTCTATAGAAAAAATGTCATTATCATTTGACATTATTTTGTATTTTGATGTTTTTGCGTCTAATTCTTAAAATAATCATGGTAGATCCTCAAAAAACGGATTTTATTTGATTTAGAATAAAGAAAAGTTAAAATTATTCGTATTCCAAATGGAAAAAGAAGACTTTGTGTTGACATTTGACATTTAAAGTTCTTAAACAACAAGGTTGCGTTCAGAACGTTTGAGCGTCGGTTGTTTGGTTGTTTTTTAACTCGCTCTAAGGTTTGGAACGACCAAGAACTTTAAATGTCAATACAAATTCTTCATTTTCCATTTGGAATACGAATAATTTAAACTTTTCTTCATACTAAATCAAATAAAATCCGTTTTTTGAGGATCTTCCATGATTATTTAAAAAATTAGACATAAAAACATCAAAAATACAAAATAATGTCAAATGACATTGACATTTTTTCTAAAGACAAACGTCAGAGCGTTTTACAACCATCATATTTGATGGTTGTTTGGTTGCAACGCTCTGACGTTTGGAACGACACGGTTGTGTCAACCGAACGTCACGCTCAAATGTTTGGAACGCCGTTAGAGCGTTCGGTTGTGGTTAGGTTGCACTCGGAGTGTAGGTTTGGAACGCGCCTCAACGCTCTAACGTTCTGCCTGCCTAGCATGACCGATTTATATCGCGTGATATAGCATTTTATCGACACTCAACTGTCAAACTCCTTTGTCTTTTTGACAGTTAAACGTGATAAAACGCTATATCACGCGATATAAATCGGTCATGCTAGGGGGGCTGAACGCAACCTTGCTAATCTGTGCGCGCCGCCCGCACGCAACGCAATGTAAATTGTAATCTCACTGTATTGCATCTGTATTGCCACAAAAAAAAAAAAAAAAAAATTGTAATCTGTGGCAACGCAAGTCGCATCGCAACAGCGAGGCGTGCAAGCAGTTTTATTATTTTAAATTACATTTTTCACATAATTTCCAGAGATTTTCTTCCATAATCTAGTTTTTACGATGGCTTATCTCAATAAATATGTCATGTTCATCTTTGTACTCTATATCATACCATTTGGTAAATATAATTCATCAATCTTTTGGGCACGCCCATTTGTTTGATAAATTAACTTTGTAGTAATTTAAATTCCTTAGTTTTCAGTATTAAATGTTGGGATTGCCGATCCAGTAATGACCCTAAGTGTGCAGATCCTTTTGATAATAGTACCGTGCCGATAACTGATTGTACACAAGAAAAAGGGTTGTCGCATCTTCCTGGTATAAGACCTACTATGTGCCGGAAAATAAGGCAGAAAGGTAAGTGTTAATGAATATTCCAAGAAATGAATGAAAGAAAGATGGGTCGGAGAGGAGAGTCAATGAAATACACCAGTTTTGATCAAGGCCTTAAAAATTTGACCATCAAAGATATTTTGTTATTTTTTATCTTTATACCCTGACTCTCCGACCAACAAAAGTTCAGCAAGCTATCTAAAGTTAAATGTACCTACAGTGTGGAGGAGCTCGGTGGCGCCTGGCCCAGCGATTGCGGAGTTTAGGCAATTTGACCAAACATTTATTATCTCGAGCTCCTCCCTGCTTCGGAAGGCATGTTAAGCCTTTGGTACCGGCTGCATTTGCAGTCTTTAACACCTACCAATCTGCATTGGGCCCGTGTGGTGGGTTATGGCCCATCCTCTTTATCAACCCATAAGGAAGGCCTGTGCCATTACAGTGGGGACATTAAAAATGGCTGATGGATGATAATACAGTGCACCATGTTTTTTTTATGCATCGAAATCTTTAATTTTATTTATGTACCTATGTAGCTGATATATTTTTATTCTCTAACCCCCTTACTAATAAAGGTTGTGTAGCAGATTGTAAAGTTACACAATGCTTACACTCTGTCAAACTATTTGAGTTTGATTTGACATTGAAAAGAAAGTGACAAAACTTAGTAGAGGGGTAAGGCTAAAACTATTTATTTATAATTTTTTTGTAAAGAATTGATAAAATTTTATCATAATTACAGTGAATGGTGTTTGGCGCTACTTCAGAGGCTGTGCTTATTTAGGCGAGGTCGGTACCCAAGGAGATGAGAGATTTTGCCTCATGAGGACAGGGACATACAACATTTTCCTTGAATACTGCACATGCAACAGCAAAGACGGATGCAACTCTTCATCGTTACTAAACCCAATGCCATTGTGGTTAACAGCAATGGTTTCTTTTCTATATAAGGCAATGTTACAATGACCCATGTAATGCAAGCAAAGTCATTCTAATGACCATAATGAATTATGTACAACATCACAGCATCAGTAATTTGTAACTTTGTTGCAATCAACTCTGACAAATCGCAGTTACATTGCTGCCTTACTAATAAGAACCAATATGACAACTATATTGCTTTTAGCAGCATTGTAACTGCGGTTTCAATTGATTTCAATAGAGAATTGTTTGCAAAAGAGTTACGTAATCAGAGGGCAGCGCCCAAATCAAATGGCCATCTTTCTATTCGTTCACCAACTTAAAAGTTAAAACTAAGCCATAAACTCTATGATTATGTGTCGTAGGCTTATCAATTCCATACAATACAACAATATATATGATTTACATAAGCTTGCGACATGTGGCTTGATTGTCTAACAACAAATAGAATTTCGGCCATTTGATTAGGATTTTGGCACAGGAGCCCAATTTTTTAATCCTTTGGCAGGTGTCGAGCGCTCTTTTCACAGTGTAATGTCACAATTGACAACAGGCACTCAAACAGCACAAACTTACCTGACTCGGTGACGGCGTCGCTGTCGTCTAATAGGTCTAATAACCTAGGTAACAAGAAGTAATAACTCTTGGTGCCAGTTTTGGACACCGGGTCAGATAAATTTGAAACGAGTGATACGAAAATCGGATTTTGCTATGTTCAATAAAAATCAGTAGAAAAGACCGCTTGACGCCAGCCGAAGGAATAAATAAAAATGTGTTAATTAAAATCCTAAACAAGTGTCACTTGTTTTATATGATTTAAATTCCTGCTTTTGTCAATTTGTACAATTTTCACAATAGAAAGAGCAACAAAAGAAAGATTTTACAAAATAATATGCACAATGATTGACTATTCAAATTGTCATAATTAATATCACTGGTATTCAAATAATGAATATAAAATCCATCCAATTATAAATTAACTTTATTATTTTTAAACAATGTGCTTTGAATGTTTTTGAAAGTTGTGCCTTATGAATAGTATGAACAGTAGTGAGTGATATGCATGAAATGAATATGAAATAATAGTTTAGTATATTATATTTTCCATATTAATTGTATAGCTGAGTTTGTTGTATAGTGTATAGGTACCTAAGTATTAATTTTGGGTGAAGAATCTCAAAAACCTATTGCTCTGTAAGGTATTAGGTGTTTGCTTATTTTTGTAAAACTTTTATGCACTAATGTTTGAACAAAATTGTTTAAAAAACAAAAAACCGACTTCAAAAAACCTGCCTCTAAAAAAAGGAAGAAATAATATACAAATCATTAGATACGCATTATCATTGTTATAATAAAACACGTCTATTAAAGTCGGGTGGGGCTGGAGAACATCTTCCTTTTTTTATTCTAAAAGCCCCACCCGACTTCAATTGACGTGTTTTATTATAACAATGATAATGCGTATCTAATGATTTGTTATATTATTTCTTCCTTTTTTTAGAGGCAGGTTTTTTGAAGTCGGTTTTTTGTTTTTTAAACAATTTTTTTATTTTTTTATTTTTAGTGTAAGTACCTTCTGCATTAGGTAGTGTAGGTATATTATTTAGGTAGAAAAATCGGCTCAGCCAAACGTGAGATAATCGCGGAGAAACATACAAACTGAAAACTTACCTCCTTTTTTTGAAGTCGGTTAAAAAGACTACACAACGGTATCCCTTCCCCAACAAAAAAAATCATCTAATTCGGTTCATAAATAACAAAGTTGTCAAGTTAGTTAATTTAATATCATAGTATTTTCAGGATTACTTGTAAACTACTGAACCGATTTGAAAAAAAAATAAATGGGACCATCTCGCAAGAAAACTCAATCGAACAAAAAAAAATTATCGAAATCGGTCCATAAATGTCGAAGATACGCGCGAACAACGATAAAAAAAAAACCTCCTTTTGATGAAGTCGGTTAAAAAAGGAGTCTATCTTTCAATTTTTTAATGATAAGGGAAAAAAGAGAACCTTATTATTTCTAATATTTGATGTTCGTGATAATATGTTATATTCTGATATAATATGAAATAATAATATGCAACTAATGAATCCATTAATTGAACGAAGTTTTGGGGTTCTCTGTGTTTGAAAGCGTCAATTTCATAGGACCTAATATTTCTAGTTCTAACATTTGTTTGTGTACGATAGAGATAATTAATTAGGTAATACTTTACTACTTGCTATATAATTTTTGACATCACCAGGATCACACATTTATTAAAATAAGTTTCGATAATCACACAATTAATCTATTCTGCCTTGAATATTATGGTGTCTGCAATTTACTTGGACAATCTTTTATTGCTTATAACGGGAAGTTCTGGTAAGCACCTAATTAGTTTATCAGCTTCTGTATAAAACCTTTTAATTTTTTTCCAACAATCGATTACGTTTTAAAATATTTTATAACTGCTGCGCAGGGGCACCATAGAGCCAAAATATAGACATCCTAATCTTATTTTCTAACGAAATCAGTTAATATTATCTGGGTGATTTCATAATTCTCAGTAGATTATCTACTTAGAATGTCAACATTCTAAGTAGACCTAACTAAACATTTGGAAGTGTTTAATAAGTATAATACCTAAATAAGCTGAATTGTAACATAGTAAGACTGAACTAATTCCGTCCTTGTAGAATATTTTTTATACTTTGACTACTTATTAAATATCTATGTAATTGTACCAATTATTATGAAATAATAAAAACTTTTATTAAGTACCAAATATTTAAGATTTTTTATGATAGGCTAGTGATTTCCCTTTACTTACCTTTTAACTACGTCAAAAATACAAGTTAGCCATAGAAAACTCTATTTTTAGGGTTCCGTACCAAAATGGTAAAAAGGAACCCATATGGTGTGACTCAGTCTGTCTGTCTGTCACAGCTGGATATCTTGAGAACTACTAATGGTATCAACTTGATATTTGGAATAGTTTAAGATGACGTTTGCCCAACTATTTTGCAAATAAGAAAGAAATAAAAAAATAAATATTTTTTTACAACAGGGACTGAAAAGGAGTCTTAAAAATGTTGAGGGCGGCGACTAGGGCATGTGGGGTATCATATGAAAGAGCGCTGATTGCACATTTAAAAACATTTTTTCTTTTTTTTTGGCCGCATAGTTTTCGACTTACTTATGATGAAAAATGTAAAAAAAATACCGTTCCCCGTTATAAGGGGGCCTTATCTCCGAAGATTGCAAAGAGAAAATCTGAAATAATAGGGATGTTGACTAATGAATAAAATAACGAAATACTAATAAAAATCGTAAACATATTAAACTTTTAGAGTAGCTTGTTGGTTATTGTTGTAGGTTTTTAATTTATAGTTAATTTATCGCACTTGTAACGGCTTAATATCCTTCCTACCTACTCCTTTACCTATATACATGCATATAGATAGGTGTGCGCTTGCGACGTCAGTTGCGCATAATTGAATCGGTCTTCTGTGTTCGATCGCAACGGCCACCGCGTGCAACCGTCCCTACAATTTTGGACAATTTTGATATTTCGCAAGTACTTTAACTATTAGTGATTTATGTGCTGTGTCTGCCATATATCTACGAACTGATTGGTGTATTAATAAAGCTTTAGCTACGTCGAATGGACACTTGGAAAAAGCTGCTGCCACGTGGTGTGAAGTGCTGTTTTTAAATTGTATCCAGGACTGCAGTTTTCTACGAGTACGTGAGTGCATGTATTTTTCCTTAAATTTCAGCTGTATCTTTTCCCCTTCGATTAACCTAAAACAGCTGAATTCCTTCTCAATAGTTGTGACAAGTGCCTTGCCGTATGATAATTTATACGTGGATTTATTAGCCGAATTTAATACACTTATCGTCTTTTAATTTTTCCAAAATATACAGTCCACTGATTACTTTACTAGCGCCAAGCTTTTTTTATTAAAAATAATAGAAAGCTAATACTTTAACCGCACCATTTGGTCACTTCGAGCCGGAGCAATAGTCATTACTCTGGATGCTCGAATTATTTTACTCTGCAGACATTTATCACTAAGTCTATTTTAAAGTAATTATATTTAGTTGCTACATATTTACTATTTAGGTATATAAATCGTGATTTATACTGGGTTAAGGAGTGGATGTCAAGTTTTTCTTTCTTTCGCATTCGCATTGATATCTATTCCATTTTATTGTTAACCGCATAATCCATATAAACTCTCAATATTTGTCGCCTATTAGTGAATATCACTTCAATGCATAGAACGTTGTTCCATTTTATTCTCGCTCGTTTATTTTTCTTCCACCCGCATTAAAAAATATTTCTCACCGCGCGAACTCGTCGCTCGCTCACCTGTGTTCACTGCATTTTAGGTTGCACGCACACGCGTATTTTTACTTTTCATCTTCTCATGTGATGTTAATAATTATATAAAATTAATTTCACTCGCAAAGTTATTTAAGTATTACACTTCGTTAAAAACAAACAACATCTCGTTTGATAACTTTACTTATTGTATTTTATTTATATTATTGTTTTACTTTGGACATTGCTTGCATAAGTAACAACTTAATAAATTCGATTTAATTTCTAGTAATAATGGCTACAGCAAAGGAAGCTAAAGAGATAAAAGAGTATGATTTGAACGAATCAAAATTTCGCATAATTCAAGCAAAACGCGATGCTTATTTTTCAAGAATGCAAAGTATTTATGAACTGTCAAAAAATGTTCATACTGATAACATTAGCAAAGAAGCTTTTTTAAATAATATCATTAATATTGAATCATTACGATCCGACTTTGAACGTATAATAGATGAGTTTAATGATATTAATCTGAAAATAAATCCGCAAGTCCCAATTAATTATCAAGCTTGGGTATCCTTTGATCAAATGTATTGTTTTGTAAAACGCGTAGAAAATTCTATTATTCAGCCTTCCGCACCTAAGCAGCAATGTTCAAACAAACCACAGTTGTTTAATCACATTCCTAAACTGCCACCAATTGAGTTAATGTCATTTAATGGCGACATGCGAAACTGGCCTTTGTTTTATCAGCAATTCAAAAACATTATTCACGAAAATCCTAATTTATCAGACAGTGAAAAGGTTCATTATTTAATTGGTAAACTGACTGATAAGGCGTCATCTGTGTGCGCAGGATTGTTACCCACCGCGGAAAATTACCCTATTATTTGGAATGCACTCATACAAAAATATGATGACACCCGCTCACAGGCTGTTACTTATCTTAATCAGATTTTGGAGTTTAAGCCATTGCATAATAACAGCGCCGCTGGCCTGGACCTATTTGTTAACGTATTCAACTCGTCGGTTGAGGCCCTTAAACAATTAAAATTATCCGATTTGTCTGATTTTATATTCTTACATATTGCACTACAAAAAATAGATCAGGAAACAGTTAAATTGTTCGAAGTTATGAACGGTAGAACCGATATTCCTTCTTATACTTGTTTAATCGATTTCATAAAGGAACAGTCTAAAATATTGACTCGATCAAATAAAATTAACGATTTAAATCCAAATAAATCACGCACTCAAAAACCTAATATACCGTCACCAAAAAACATAACTAAAAACTTTATGAATACTGATCGACAAAACTCCGCTTATAATAATAAAAATAATTGTTCTTTATGTCAATCTATTCATGAACATTTGTATTAATGTTCTCATTTCTTAAATCGCATGTCTCCGCACGATAGATATACTTTTATTAAAAATAATCGCTTTTGTAATAATTGTTTAAGTTCTAAACACAGAACTTTATCATGTACGTCACAACGCAATTGTTCATTTTGTTCAGAAAGGCATCATTCATTGTTGCACTTCAACCCGCAAACATCGAAATCTAATATTGTTTTAAACCGCACCGCACAGGAATCGAACCTTCTCGGTTCCGCTTCTAACAGCACGCAGACAGCGTGTGATTCATCCTCGGACGACCGGCCTCCTCGGTTCGACCACAACGCCCCGTGCGTTCCCGCTAAAAACGACCGTACGCCACCTGCGCATACGGTCGATACTTATTCCTCTCCGCAAATTAATTCTAATATTTCTCAAAATACTTTCGTTTGTAACAACGCTAGTTCACAAGCGACAACTACCTTACTCGGTACCGCAAAAATAAAGATTATAGATAAATGCAATAATACGCATTTAGTTCGTTGCTTAATTGACCCAGGCTCGCAAAGTAATTATATCTCGGCCGCTTGTTGTAAGCGCTTATCACTGCCAATACTTACACAAAATCGTTTTTCTAAGGTTCATGGTATCGGCGGCGTTTCGCAGCGTGTCCTTGGAAAAACTAATGTGACATTTACGTCTCGTTTTGATAGTGGAAAAAAATACTTTATTCAACCTTTGGTAATGGATCAAATCACAACGCAATTACCGGATTCGCATGTTGATTTAAAATATCTTGATTACATTAATAATCTTCCGCTAGCCGATGATAGTTTTCATAATCCTGGGCCAATTGACATACTTTTAGGAGTAAATTTTTACTGCGAAATTTTATTATTTGACCGAAAGGTGTTTAATAATAATTTACCTTCCGCTTTCGAAACTAGTTTGGGTTATTTAATTATGGGCGATGCGCCTATCATTTCTTCGCAGAATATGACACGTAGTTTTTGTTCTTTTTCCCGCGAACCCCTAGAAGAAAATCTAGAAAAATTCTGGCAGTTGGAAGAAGTGCCTTCTAGCAAATTTTTTAGTCCAGACGAACAATGTTGCGAAAACATTTATTGTTCTACAACAGTTCGTAACGCCAACGGTAGTTACACCGTGGATTTACCATTTAAGGAATCCCCAAATAATTTAGGAAATTCTTACATTCCCGCTAAAAGACGATATTTATCGCTCGAAAAAAGATTTCAAAATTTTCCTCATTTACGTGAACGCTATAATGAGGTAATTATGGATCATATTGAAAAAGGTATTATTACCAAGGTTTCGCCGGAGGAATGTCTCCAACCTGGATTTTATTTGCCGCATCATCCAGTACTTCGCGATGACAAAAGCACCACAAAAATACGAGTTGTCGTAGACGGTAGTGCTCAGTCCGATACTGGTACATCATTAAATAATATTTTACATACCGGTCCTAATTTACAGGCCGACATTTTCAATATCCTTTTGAATGCGCGTATTTTTTCAATTGTATTTTTTGCCGACGTCCGCCAGATGTATTTGTGTATTTTTGTGAATCCAGACCATCGTAAGTACCAACGTATTTTATATCGCTTTAACTCTAATGACCCTATTGATACCTTTGAATATACTAGGGTTTGTTTTGGTCTCCGCTCGTCACCGTTTTTAGCACTGCGTACATTGCGCCGTCTAGCTGAAGACGAAAGACAGAACTATCCACAAGCGTCTCAAGTTGTGGATAGGGACGTCTACATGGATGACATGGCATCCTCTGCTTCTTCACTAGGAGAAGCAGTTGAGATTGCTGATCAGTTGCTTAAACTTTTCAAGTCCGGAGGTTTCGAGTTAGTCAAGTGGACGAGCAACTCTCCGGAACTTCTCGCACACATTCCAGAAAGTCATCTTTTAACTGATTCAATTTCTTTTAAACTTAATGATGAAAGTGAGTTCAAAATTCTTGGTTTACGTTGGCTTGCGGCGTCGGATTGTTTTTTATTTACTGTCTCACCCCCAGACTTTACATGCACTAAGCGTGCTATTCTCTCCGCCACAGCTCGTCTTTATGACGTTTTGGGTCTAGTGGGGCCTATCATTTTATATTGTAAATTATTAATTAAAGAGCTTTGGGCTCTTAAGATTGATTGGGATGACGAACCGCCGTCTTATATCATAAATTTATGGCAACAATTAGTAAAACAATTACCATTAATTTCTGAGCTTCGTTTCCCTCGTCACTTAGGTATTCAAAACCATTCTAAGGTTACACTTTTGGCTTTTTCGGATGCCAGCGAAAAGGCATACGGCTGTGTCATTTACGCGCACGTCGTTAACGACAATAATAAACCCATTGTAAGATTAATTTGTTCTAAATCTAAAGTTTCTCCACTTAAAACGATTACTTTAGCTAGACTTGAGCTATGTGCAATCTTATTAATGTCTAAATTACTCCGGGTGGTTTACGACAATATTTCTAAACGACACCCCATAGATAAAGTTATGGCATTTTCAGACTCTCAAGTCGCCCTGTGCTGGATACATTCAAGTCCACACAGGTTTAACACTTTTGTAGCAAACAGGATAGCTCAATGTCAGAGTTATTTTGACCCTGATTGTTTTTATTTTATTCCTGGAGTTCAAAACCCAGCTGATTGCCTGTCACGTGGGATGGTACCACATGAACTAAGTAAGCATGACTTATGGTTCCATGGTCCTGATTGGATGTCGTTGTCTTCCAATGAATGGCCTATTTGTAAGTTTGTGCCGAGCTCAAATGTTAAAGGTGCCGAAGAAAAGACCGCTACTTTTACCGCGTGTCAGTCTGAAGACCATCCTCTTTTAATATTGAGCTTAAAGTTCTCTTCCTGGAACAAGTATTTGAGAGCTTGTGTTTATTTCTTACGTTTCATTAAAAAGCTTCCACGCAGTCACATTATCACAGCCAATGACTTAGATGTCGCGGAAAATAACGTCATTGAAGCTGTTCAAAATTATTCATTTTCTCAAGATATTAGTAATTTACGCAAAGGACAATTATGTTCCCCAAAATTAAGAAAATTAGCTCCTTTTTTGTGCAATAATATACTAAGAGTGGGTGGACGCCTAACACACGCCGATTTAAATTATTTTCATAAACACCCCGCACTGTTACCTAGATCTGGTCACATTGTTAATATCTTAATTGATTTCTATCACCAAGAAAATCTCCACGCTGGTCCACAAGTTTTACTTGGCATACTTAGACAGAAGTTTTGGATCTTATCTGCTAGACGTTTAGTTAAACAACGTATCCATAAATGTAATAAATGTTTTAAGATTAAACCAAAACCTACTTTTCCTCCAATGTCTGATTTACCACAGTGTCGATTAGATATTGAACAAAATAAGGCGTATACTCACACTGGAATGGATATGGCTGGACCTTTTCACATTGTTATGACCCGAAAACGTGGTGCTCGCACTCAGAAAGCATATTTATGCATTTTTATATGTCTCGTGACGAAGGCAGTTCATCTTGAACTGACGTCAGATTTGTCTTCAGCATCATTTTTGGAGGCATTTAAAAGATTTTTGTCTCGTCGTGGTCCATGTAAATTTTTGTACAGTGACAACGGCGGAAATTTTGTTTCTTCTAAATCGTATCTTAAGGAGTTATACGAATTCTTAAAGTCGGAGGATTATTATAAATTATTTAGTGAAGAGCTTGCTAAACATCGTATAACTTGGCGTTTAAATCCTCCCACCGCCCCTCATTTCGGAGGAATATGGGAGGCTAATATAAAAAGTGTGAAATCACTACTGTTTCGCGTCGTAGGGAAACAAATTTTGAAATACGAAGAACTGCTTACTGTTCTCCACCAGATAGAGGCTGTTCTCAACAGTCGCCCTCTGTACACACTGAGCACGGATCCGTCCGAGCCGACCGCGCTAACACCCGCACATTTCTTAGGCAACACGACTCTACAGTTTCTTCCCGCAGCTGACGTGAGCGACGAGCGCGTTAGCTTGTTATCTAGATTTTCACTGATGGACTTACTTGTACAATCGTTTTGGAAACGGTTCAAAACCGAATATCTCCATAATTTACAAGCGAGAGAAAAATGGAACACTCCATCAAATCCAGTTACTGTAGGGACAATTGTTTTGATCAATGTTGATAACGCTCCGCCCTTGCAGTGGCCATTGGGCGTGATAACTAAAGTTTTTCCCGGTAAAGACGGCGTTATACGTGTCGCGGAAATAAAAACTACCAGCGGCAACTATATTCGCCCTGTTGTGCGGTTGTGTCCGCTCCCTAACCAATAGTTTTTTTTATTTGTAATAGTTAAGCACTTATGTTTAGTTTAATGTAAGTATGTAGCTCTAGTATGTTCCTTTAATTATTTTAAACTGCAGAGTATTTCTCTTATTATTTTATTTCTCTTATTATTTTCTATTGAAGGGAATCCTTCAAGGGCGGGGGGATGTTGGTTATTGTTGTAGGTTTTTAATTTATAGTTAATTTATCGCACTTGTAACGGCTTAATATCCTTCCTACCTACTCCTTTACCTATATACATGCATATAGATAGGTGTGCGCTTGCGACGTCAGTTGCGCATAATTGAATCGGTCTTCTGTGTTCGATCGCAACGGCCACCGCGTGCAACCGTCCCTACAATTTTGGACAATTTTGATATTTCGCAAGTACTTTAACTATTAGTGATTTATGTGCTGTGTCTGCCATATATCTACGAACTGATTGGTGTATTAATAAAGCTTTAGCTACGTCGAATGGACACTTGGAAAAAGCTGCTGCCACGTGGTGTGAAGTGCTGTTTTTAAATTGTATCCAGGACTGCAGTTTTCTACGAGTACGTGAGTGCATGTATTTTTCCTTAAATTTCAGCTGTATCTTTTCCCCTTCGATTAACCTAAAACAGCTGAATTCCTTCTCAATAGTTGTGACAAGTGCCTTGCCGTATGATAATTTATACGTGGATTTATTAGCCGAATTTAATACACTTATCGTCTTTTAATTTTTCCAAAATATACAGTCCACTGATTACTTTACTAGCGCCAAGCTTTTTTTATTAAAAATAATAGAAAGCTAATACTTTAACCGCACCATAGCTTGTATACCTCTTGGTTTTATATATTGCATATTATTTGTTTTATGACTCTTCAAAGTTGGGTGGACAAGTCCATTTAAAAAGTATAAAATTTATTAAAATAAATGATACCTTTAATTAGTCCGTAAAATGTATAGCAAATTTGTCGAAGAAACCATTTTGATAAACACAATATTTAATATAGCTGCTGAACAAATTTCCTATGCGTTGCATACAAACTAGCACGGCGTGACGTCATAACGTGCAAGCCATTAGTATGGAGCGTTTTTGATCGAGTCCATTTGTGTGCATTTCACACTGTGATATCTCGGGCAGTTTTCATGCTAGCGAATTAATTCTTTTACCAATGTTTCTTTTTTTGAGAGGTAATTTATGTAACATAAAATAAAAAAATAGTCAACATCCCTATTCTATGTGATAGTAGTTTATGTAAAGATTACAGGAAAAATAAAACGATGTCTCAATATAACACACTTTTTTAGAAATTAAAAAAACAAACAAAAAGTTTTTCTACCAGTTTAGTATTAGTTCTTCTACCAGTCAACAGATGGCCCTAACCTAAGAAAAAATTAATTAGTTCCACTATCGGTCAAGAGATGGCGCTGGCCTAAGAAAAAAAATATAGTTCCACTATCGACCAAGAGATGGTGCTGACCTAATACTGCAATAATAATTTTATTAAGTGTATGTATTTATTATGATGGTACGGAAACCCTCGGTGCGCGAGTCCGACTCGCTCTTGCTTGACCGGTTTTTTTCTACAGAATAACCCACTAACAGAATAGTTGGTTCTACGACTATCCAGTTTTATTGGTAAACAACAACTAGCACCAAAATTCCCATTTATTTTTATAGTAAGTCTATTGGGAAGAGTATAATATTCTGTGGTATAACGGCGTTACCCACACTAGGTAAGTAGTCTTACCACATAATCTTAGTTATTGCACAGAATATACTCTAAGTTATACTTAATACTTATCCGTGTAGCTCAGTGTGCCATAAAAAGTATAGGATAGGACATTTTACGAAGAGAAAGGAATAATTTATTAAAAGAAACACGTTTTAACAATATTTATTTCTTATAATATATTTATTATTAGTGCCTAATTACAATAATCTGGAAAATCATAACACTTAATTAAATAATGGTAGGTAAGTAGTATGTAGACGTTAAGTATCTATTGACAGTGCTGATTGACAGTTTTAAGTCCTGCTTAGTTTTCTTTTCAAAATTTTATTGTTACTTACAAAGTTTTCAAGAGATAGAAATACCTATTTCAAGAGTTGTTGTTGTTGTTTATGGTCAGTATACGGTTATAAAATGCATTATCTACTGTTTATAATAAACTAGGTAAGTACCTACTTATATGCAGATAACTTGAGAAACTATTATTAGATATCGATACTTTGTTATTTTATTATTGGCCGTTTACTTTAATTTTACAAATTAAGATTACTTTGAAATGGCGTCCGTATCTAAACCAATGCATTTAATTTGCAAAAAAAGATTAATAGAAATAATATGTAAACAAACACTAAACTTAATAATTTATGATTTTTTTATAAGATTTCCAGATAGAGCTAATTGCTAGTTAATTAATTACCTATTAAAAAATAAATGAAAATACACTTGATCGGCTAAGTTTCTTTCAAACTTTTTCAGCACAGAATCAATTGATGAAAATAACCATAATTGGTACTATTTTTATTTAAACTCGTTAATTGCGATCTTTAAAGAAGTATCAATCAATTTCATTTAATTATTCTCAACTGATTCTATGTCGAAAAAAACATAAAAGAAATCAAGCTAAGTGGATTTCTTTCTTTACTCTTGAGGGCATAATTTACTCGATTTTTTCAGTAGGTAACCTACTTACTTACAAAAACTATTGTAAAGGCTCGTTATTATCATAATATTCATTGTTTAAAGTTTACATTTAGACAGTTTAAGCATAACTTCACATGACATTTGCTCATCACTTAATTGAAAATATTTACAGTTATAATATTTATATCTATCTAGGTACTTTCTTATGTATTTTTGTTGTTAAATAATTTGTTATCAATATTAACGAGTTTTAAGATAAGATAGACAAATTGGTCTTTATAGGATCAATATTATTATTTTTTAATTTTTTTAGAGCGATAGCTATAAATTCACAAAACTATAGACTTTTTTTTAATTAGCGAAAATGAAATAGAGATGTTACAAGACTTTATATTAATTATTTTATTATACAGGTAACTAGATAAATATTAAAAACAATGAAAAACAATCAGAATACTTATACTAAAAAATAAAATAGAAATAAGTAAGTAGGTAATCATTACAAAAGCTATTCAGAGATTCACTCAATATACACTTGAGAGCAAAAATATCAAGCCACTGTGTGATTTTTCAAACAAACATATTGTTCACTTCACATTCTCAAAAATAAAAAGTGATTGTATCACTGCAATTACCTACTTTTATGTCGATGGATAGATCAAATGTTTACCACCCAAATAAGCATTTCATCCATCTCTCGATTTCTTCAAAAGAGAAAAAAAATGCCGGTTTTCGCCATCGAAATGTATTATACATTACATACATACAAATACTAGTTTTTGAAAAAAGTACTTTTTTGAAATATGAACATTAAGTCATTGCAGTGATAGGTACCTACGTAGATGTACTTTTTTATTTATGTTCCTATGAAAATCACATAGTGAAGTTCGTAAAGTTACAATAGCAGAGTTAACTATACTTTAACTTAACCAATTTGTGTTTTGATATAAAATTAACAAGTTGCTCTATTCTGGCATAAATGCTTTCGTTTTATAAGCTCTAAAATGTTCACTAACCTAGAATAGAAGTTGGTGTTGAATTTTAGTTGGAAATTGTAAACCGTTGTTTTTTTTTTCAATAAAGTTAAGCTCTTGATTTAACAATTAAGTAAGTATGTGTGCAACTGAAAAAAGTTCGTAACAAAATTGCAGTTCTTTTTATATTTGAAGAGGCTGTCGAAACTCCTTGCTGGTTATTTACTTGAAGAGCAATAAACCGAGAGGTGCCAGCAACAAGGCTATAGTTTTGCCGATGGTCGCTGCACCGTTGCAACCGTCGTAGTCACAGGTTTCACAGAAGTATGTGACTTCGTTGGGGCCGTTCGAAGAGCTTGGGCAGGCGCTAGTGAAGTCGTCTTGACGCTTCCAAGCGCAGCCTCTCGAGACGACGAGAAGACCGTTTACTGAAAACAATAGGATACTCATATTAATTTGCAAGTCAATACCAGGGTCACATAAATCTGAGGATCCCATTGGAGTCAAGAGACGAAAAAAATATTTGTGGATCCCATGGGAGCGGTGTCATCTGTCATGGGAGCTCCGGAGACGGTTAGTACTATTTTATATTCTGTGCCAGAGGCAATAAATATTTAAGTCATTTTTCATTTATTTCAGTGCCTTGCTAATTGTTACTCATAGGTAGGTAGTGTTAGCCTATATTATATTAAGTAAGCCTAATTTCGTATTAATTATAATTTACTTGAGTGTTAATGAATAATATTCATTATTTTAGTATGATTGTATGTACGTTTAAGTAGTTTTGTATCGAGTCACTTTTATAAAATGTACAAACCTCGATGCAAAGATATATAAAACCTGTTTGCAACAAATCTCAATGCAAAGAGATTATTTAACCTCCTTTGCATTTCATACGATCAGTTTATTTTTCTTAAACAAAAGAAGATCGATATTCAAGATATTGAATTGACATCCCGCCATTAATTTGCGGGTCGTAAAAAAATGCAAATGTAAAACAAACATGTTATTTTGAAAAAAGAAATATATGTAGCTTACTTCCGCAAACAAAATATGCAAGATGCACCGCCCGCCCGCCCGCAAAAATTTGCACATGCACACCACAAAATATAAGTGCACAATACCTGCATTTAGCAAGACAGCAACACACCTTGCACCTTCACCAATTAGGCTACTCTACACGTGTTTCGCCCCAACCCGGAGCATCCTCAGGAGTTAGATCGTGCGTAAACCAACACCGAAAATTCGGTAGTATATATTCGGAAAGTATTGTTCACTTATATTTTGTGGTGTGCATGTGCAAATTTTTGCGGGCGGGCGGGCGGTGCATCTTGCATATTTTGTTTGCGGAAGTAAGCTACATATATTTCTTTTTTCAAAATGGTTTGGGACTTCCGTCAAGTGACGCCTGATTCAATCAAATAAACATGTTATTTGCGTAATTTTGTAATAAACAGCTAAAAGTTCAATTGCTCTCTTATTCAGCATTCCTTGCATTTTGAAGTTATCCCTACAATTTCAGTAGCGGGATCAACGAAAGGTTTTATACTTTTCGATCTGCCTACGCCTACGACGACGTTAGTAACGATTTATCACTTTTTTTTACTTCATAAAGATTCTAAATAACTTTTAAGAAAATGTCAGAATAAGTGAGAGAGAAATATTATACTTTGTAATACTTATTCAGAAATTAAAATGAAATTCACGGTAATAGGTAGGTAGGTACTATTCGTTACCTACAAAATGTTTATTTCTGTCTTGCTTTTTGATCTTTTTATTTGCGAGGAAATTTATTAAAAAAAAAATATAAATTTTATATTCCTTTATATTACCTAATTTCCAATTTAATTTCTATTGGGAAATCTATTAACATAAAGAAATAATTAAATGTTCTTGGATTAATATTTTCTTTTCTCTCTTTTTCTGTTGTTGAATCATATGATAAGTGAACTATCGACAGATACTAAGAGAACAAGTAAACGTAAAAATAAAACCTTTATATTGGACCAATGATATATTCGGTCCATTCCAGTGGGAATACTTTGCAAATGTCAAGTTTCTTTGATAAAATTTCGAAATATATTATGTAGATAGTATCAAAACACTATAAAACATGGCGAAATACTGAACGTATGACATTGCCGACGTATTTACGACAAATATGTGCGCTTAGTAATCTAATTAGAGCAATGTATATTTTTGATATAAATCGTATGGCGATTGGACTAAGAATTAAAAAATCTCATGTTCATACTTTTATCGTGAAAATTAAGAAGGAGCTCGGTGGCGCAGTGGTTTAGCGCCTGGCCCAGCGATTGCGGAAGTTAAGCAACGTTCGCAAGGGTCGGTCATGGGATGGGTGACCGAAAATGTATTATCTCGAGCTCCTCCGTGCTTCGGAAGGCACGTTAAGCCGTTGGTCCCGGCTGCATTTGCAGTCGTTAACACCCACCAATCCGCATTGGGCCCGCGTGGTGGGTTATGGCCCGTCCTCCTTACCACCCATAAGGAAGGCCTGTGCCCCAGCAGTGGGGACATCAAAAATGGCTGATGGACAAGAAGGGGCTGACCTGCGAAATATCCATACGAACATTTGTATGTGAGAACTGTTGTTTCAAGTGTAAAATTTAGAAAGTTTTCGAAGATAATAAATGTTTACTAAGTCATGATACCTTTATGCTTAGAATAATTCTAAGCCTGTATGTATTGTTTATTAATATTAAGTATATTATTATTATGTATTTTTCAAAATTTCAACAAGGCGGATGCCTTGTTCAAAGATCGAGATAACTAACACAAATTCTTTTAATGTAAATTTAACCTATTTAAATAGTTCAGTAGGTACCTACATCGTATTGGTGATTTAAAAAGACGCAAATTTGTGCAGGATATGGCAGGATCCCTGTAATTCATTTCACTGCTTCTGAGTTTGACACCATTGCACTTGTTTTGATAGTACCGCTAATTATATCAAAATTATATCGCAATGAATAATTGTTTATGCTACAATTTGTGGACAGTTTATAATAAACGTATATTGAATATTTTAACCAACTTCAAAAAAAGGTGGTTATTATTTTAAATGTTTTGAAAATAATTGTGAATTTAAGGTGACCTTATGTTTAATGGGTTTAAGCTGTATTCTGTCAGTTTCAGCTACCACCGCCATAAGTTGAGAGAGTCGTTTTAGCCCGGACCCAGGTTGCCCAGGTTTGAGGGTTAGGGTCGAGAGGTGCTAAAACCGATACGGCGTGGCGCGGCGTGAGATGAGTTAAGAGAGAGTCGTTTTAGCCTGGACCCAGGTTGCCTAGGTTTGAGGGTTAGGGTCGAGAGGTGCTAAAATCGATACAGCGCGGTGGCGTGAGTCTAGCCGTATGACTTGGCCATGACAATGTGTACCCGCAGGTATGAGGGTCAGGCGAGAATAAGTCAGTACTTAGAGGAACCAGGAGTGTGACAGGTGCGTGATACTGAGGTTGATTTGATACTAATAAATTAGGGTGGATATGATATGATTTGATACTAATAAATTAGGGTGAATTAATTAATTGAATCTTACAAGAATATAATGTTCTGGTATTTGTAACGATATCTGTAACATCCATTTTGTAATAATGATATAAATTTGTTATAGCTATGGAAACCTATAATTGGCTTATTTAAGACTTATATGTAATTACTCAATCTGTACCTAATATAGCTGTTGGTTTTCTGAATAAATCATAAATAAAATAAGATATGCCTAACTCCAGCCCCCCCCCCCCTAATTCCAGCCCCCAATACGTTTTTTCTTTGCTTTTATTAAAAAGCAATAAAAATCGGAAACTGTTTAATGGAACCACATCCATAGTTAATCCTCGACGTTGGAAATCAGTATTACCCCGTCACGTCACCTACAATTCACACAACGAGCAATAATGTTCACCGAGACCGAGTAGAGGTGACTATGTTTGAAAAACAGCCTAAAACATCGATCGATGCGAACTTTGGGAAATGTGTTTATGAAGGCAAGATGCTATTTTTTATAGTTTTAAGCTTTGATCCTAGTAATAGATTAGTTAGATAACGTTTTCAGATTACAAGTTTGCAGTTAAATTTACTAATTTCGAAAAAATTTGGGGGGCTGGAGTTTGACTATGTGATTTTCCAAAACTTTCTATTATCAGCCGGGGGCTGATGTTGGGTATTTAACTTTCGTTTAAGAAATCAATCTCATCTTAATTTGCTCGTCTTTAGGTTGGAATTAGTAGTGCTATTCACTAGAATTACTAAGGCTGCACCCAATGGCCTAAATACAGCCGGGTGAATAATGTTTAATTCCTAAGTTATTTGTTCCTCAAATTAGGGGCTGATATTAGGAAATACATATGAACCTAACATCAGCCGGTCATCAAAACTTTACGGCAATATACAGGTTGATCTCAAATATGTTTTTTTTTTTATAATTATTAGATGTAAAAAAACATAATAATCAAAATCATACTTATTATCATCATAATAATCAATCATAGAAACAGAAGATAAATTCAATTTAAAAATTGTATATCGATATTCACTTCTTGGTAAACGCTTTTAAAGGTTTCAAATAATTAAAACGATCTCGTACTTGTTGATTATATGTATATTAAACCAAAGTTATTTTTTATTACGCAATATTTAATATATTTATATATTCTAAGTTGATTAATATCTACAGGAGAGGTATAAGTTTCAATGACTTGTTATGGGAACCATAATTTTAAAGCCTCTAGTATTTTATTATCATTATTAGAGTTACCAAATGAATATTCTTTAATCTCATACAAACATGGTTGTTTTATTTTGGAACATCCTGTACCCGGCTGGAATTAGGGAACAAAGCGGCTGATATTAGGGCAAAGGCGGCTGGAATTAGGGTTTTTCGCCCGTCGTGCATTTAAACGATTCTCTATTTTTTCCCACAAAACTACTTAAAACTAAGTACTATTTTATTTATTTTATTTTTATTTTAAGATATTTGAGTTGACAACAGCTTAAAATTACTTAAATTACTACATGAAAATTACATAAGAGTAAAGCCAAAAACGTCATCCTCGAATTACTAAAAAAAAAAGCATTAACAAAAATTATCTAAAACAAAAGTAAAGATTTTAAACAATTTTACAAACGAACCCAAGCAACACGTTTAAGATTATTATTAAATTTACTTAGGAAGAATATTAGAATAAAATATATAAAGTTAAGTAACATAATAATATATATTATATAAAATACATATATAATCATAATATATACATACATATATTATATCTGCTATGCACAATGACATAGAGTACCTACGATAGTTACCCAAGCTCAAGTCAAATCAAATCAAGTTTGATTTGATTTGTTTTACCCAAGATGAATTTTTTTTTTTTTTTTCAAAAGTGTAAAGTATTAAATTAGATAGTAGGGCTTAGCAGCTTAAATAATTGTTTTTTAAAAGAGGATGTAGAGCCCACAAATGGATCAACACTACTAAATTCACCATTATACAATCGCGCAATACGTGTAAGGACACAGTTTTTGCCATATTTAGTATGATGGAATAGTAGATTGTTATACAAGACGCTAAAATTACCCATTGCATACGAGGTATTTTTATTCCCGAGCTTTAGCGAGGGAATAAATAGAAACCGAGTTACAATGGGTTTTAGCGTCGTGTGTTACACTAAACTTTTCACTACGATTGCGAGAAAATAAAATACAATATTAAATAGTTTATACCTTGCTACTAGTTAAAAGTTAAAAGTTTTTCTTTTTTTTGGATTGTCTCATAATAAATTCATAAAATGTTTTAAGTGCTATCTTTCTGTTAGCTTTTGTCACATTAGTTAGTAAGTAATTGAGTATCACATAATTAACCCGTGGATGATGGTGTGGGCTTCGCAATTAGCAAATTTGTTTTACTTAATATTTAGATCATAAGTTAAATTGTGAACGCTGTTTATTATCCCTAATAAATAAAATAATAAAATAAAATACCTACTTACTTCCGTAAACGAATCCACTCGTTTTTCTATCCTCCACTTCATAAACTTTTTGTACAATATTTAAATAAAAGATTTGTGCTTGACGGCAGAAGATTAAAATTATTTCTTTCCAATTACAGTCACACAATTCAATCAGTTTGTAATTATAAAAAAAATCTAAAGATTTCGCGCCATGGTACCTTTTTTTAATTTCTGCTGTAGCAGCTAAACAACACAAACACGCATTCTACGATTCACTCTGTACACAGAGTAAAAATAGTGCAAGTTTTACACAACAATAAAACTTGTATTATTGAGCAGAGACGATGCACAGCATCTGTGAGAGTGCGCCGACTTCTAGTATAGCTACATCCTGTCAAAGTAGTCATTCGACTTACCCTTTTAGCAGTTTTCCTGTCAAAAATTGTAAAACAGACTTACTTCCGGTTGGCGCCATTTTTTATTCACCTATGGAGTCGTTGCAACGAAGTGTCCTCATAGAAGTCTCTCACCAGGAGACCTTAATGGGATGCTGTGCATCGTCTCTGCTCAATAATACAAGTTTTATTGTTGTGTAAAACTTGCACTATTATCGGCATGTGACGATGCACAGCATCTGTGAGAGACGTGTTTATTAACTCCTGGTGACTCCAAACGACGCTATGTGATGCTGTTGAAGGCATGATTAACTTGAGATAACTGAAAACACATTTAATTTCATTGAAATATTGATAATATAACATGTGAAATTCTGTATCAGAGTTATTAACATAACTCACTTTAAAAGCTAGCTTTGATTACTAAATAACTAATAATTATTGCTAATCAATTTGATTATATGACTACGAGCAGTTTCATAATCAATTCGATTATATGACTGCGAGCAGTCTTCGTCTCTATGAAGGCTATTAGTTGGAGAAACAATATTATTGTACTAATTTAGGGAGGCAACGACCGAGCCCAACGAACCTGCAGCTACGGTTATAACTGCATCTCTCCCATGGTTTCATTTATTTGCAGATTACTAACAGTTCATGAGGTGGCTCGGGGCTCAAGCTTCTAACACTAACGCCTGTGCGTCTCTGCAAACTTAGTTTTATAACTCATCTCAACCAAATACAGGAAAAATAATAATATTGCTATGTTTTAATTTTTTAACTTGTCTGTTAAACGCTGTGTCCGTTTTTTATCCAAGAGCTGGACTTAGGATGATGTGGTCGCCGGCATCGCTATAGTGGCTCGTAGTCGTAGATACACTTAGAAAAGTGAGGTTGTGTATGCGCCCGCCGCCGCCGGCCCGATGTTAGAAGCAGCAGGCACTAACCTTGCTCATGGATTCTCTGCTCGCTGTTTTTTAAGACATATTTTTTTTTTTTTTTTGTGTTTTATTAGAAATAAAAATACATATACGTATACATTATTATACATGACAATTTAAATGTTCATTAAAGTGATTTCTAATAATAATGCTCTGAATTTGTGTAACAAAATCATCCGATAAGCAAAATTCTCTTCAAAAGGCAGGTATGCTATGAAATCTAGCTAGATGGACCTTTACCTTCAAGATATTTATGGTCTAAATTATTATCTCTACAAAATTCAACCTCTTTTTGTGTCACACCATCCCCAGCTTTCTGAACGTAGAGCTCGAATGTGAGGTGGTGGCAGGCTAATGCTCTGGTCTAAGAACTGATTCTAAGTTCGGAATCTTAAATTTTACATAGTAGTAAACAAAATGTAAATCCGTTATTTGCATTAAGTTTGTAAGATAGTTATTGTTAATATATGTGTTGTGGGTTTTGTTTTGTGATAAAAAATAAAATGAGCTCGTAGATGGAAGTATCGAAGCAAAACGCTTTTTACCATATGGGTACTACTACCAGATACATACTCTTGCCATGTTCGGGTGGTGGGACAGGCAGGGTATCAGGCTCTGTGGTCAAAATACCTATACTAGCCAGAACTGCATTGCCTTCAGCAGGACGTGGGTCTTGTTTAAGGCACCGCATAATACTAACAATCTTGTGATAGATACTTCTCCAACTCTCATACGGCAGCGACAATTCGATGCTCACCGCTGGTCGTAACAGGTACCGTCCAGCCGCTTGGCTGCCTCGAGACAGCCTGTATATACTTCTATATAATATATCTTATACTTATCTGGCAGGTATTCTGCTGTCATCAAGATGTTCCAACGGTCCAGGAGAAGTAGAAGTCAGTATGTCATGTCATCTAAAGATGGGGCCTGATATGCTTTACCGCTGTAAATTTGTCCTCTTTGCGGTTGCAATGCTAATCTGAGTCCCTGAATCTACCCGTGGTCTGCTGCATCTGTTGCAAGGAATTGGTGTTGTATTAGAGTAGAATGTAAATATTTCACTACCTGATGGTACTCTGACGTAGTTATTTTCAAGTCGCGTAGTACCGGTTTCAATATGTTGTATTGGCTGCTCGGAGACTCTCTTCGTAACACGCGATTATTACTGCATTTGTTGAAAGTGCAGTCTCTGGGAATAACAGAATTTGCGAGATTTAGAGTACCTTTGACAATTGTATCTCCTCCGTAGCGACAACATACCAGTGCGACATGCGACTAGCACATTATCAAAACACAGGGACGTGAGCAGTGGCAGCCGTGTGGTTCAGTTGTACTCCTGACAACGGTAGGTAAGGTCGTGCTGCGCGACCAGCGCGTGCGGGTGACGCGTGGGCAGCTTGGTGGCCAACGCGTGATGAGTACTTATCACTCTTCACCAACAAGTACATAAGCAGTGCGTTCTCTTTCATGCAGTTTTATAAAATTCAGTTTCTGGCTGGGTTCGGTTGGGTTACACGTTTAGATGTTGATAGCATAGTCTAATCTAGACTATAGTATCTATTCTCTACTATCTATCTAAGTATTATCTATCTATCATATATATCTACTAACATTACACTGTTTGACCATCGAGAAGTACAAGTAGACTGTAATTTACCTTTTTCTGAAGGTGTTGAGCCAAAGCGGTCAAATATTTCGGCGCGCACAATAGGCCAAACGGTAGACAGGCCGTTTGGAGGACTCGGTGGTAGTAGACCAGCTGAAGGAACCTCCTTTGGGCCTCACAGGTCAAGCTTCGTCATTCAGTCGCCTATTTTGAAAGAGCTGGGAAATCTGTATCTGAAAGGTCCGTTTAAAAGGTCAACGATCCGTGTCACTCCTCTCCGTCAGGAACCTGGTTGAGTGAGATGAAGTCGATTCCGACTTGTCACCGATCCAGTTCCTCCATGATACCTCGCCCCATAAGCTTGTGTATCAGCCGAGACATAGCGGGCGATCGAGGCGTTTCGAAGCTATAAAAAGTACTTGCTGTCTAATGGACGAGCGCAAGCTTGGGGTAGATGGCAGGCGCATTCTCGTATGACGAGAAGGGCCTACGGAGCACCGAAGCTAACCTGCCACTGCCTCCGATACGCTCAGAGGCAGCCCCATCAGTCTTATGTTGGTGTGATTGATAGTCACCTTACCTTATCGGATGGTTCATTCCATTCGTATTCAGAATGTAAGCGCACAATGGGAACTAATCTCAACAGTTTCAAAAAGTATCTGATAAGGCAACGCCACTGTGTGTGGCTGGACACCTGTCAACTCGAGTAATTTCATGCAAAAATATAATGGGCAGCGCTACTGTTCCGGAGACCTGTCACACTTCATTAGTTCTCATCGAATAAGTACTTAAACCACGGAGGTAGCTTGCGCAAATCCTCACGAAGGTTTTTGTTAAGCCGCTTGCTCAGGATACGCTCCCGTCCCAGCAGCTTTTTATATATTTATTACACATTATACATTACATAATCTTGTCATCAGTTTTCTAAAATCTGGAGGTAGGTGAAACTAACATAGATCTGTACGTACATCTATGTAATAAAAAATAAAATATTGTCAACAATATTCACTTCGAAATAGAAAAACAAAAGATGTTCTACGTGGGGCATTACAAGGTCATACATAACATAATCACAGGTTGATCAAATCGAAATCAATCGCTGCTAAAAGTCAATCTCTTATCAAGTTAACAAAGAAATTTAAAGTCTGAACTGAAAATAATAAACTTAGACTCAAATGTATAATTTTGAATCATACCAGCAATATAAAGATATTGGCAGGCAAGCAGATAATAACAAAATAATTTAAAGACAGAACTGAAAAGACGAATAGGCTAAGACTCAACTTAGTTAATCATACCAGCAATATTCTTATTTATTAGTAGAGATATTGACAGGCTTATTACCGGAAAAAGGCAACCGGTTTTAAACGTACAAGTTGAACAGTTCACCTCGAGGTCTACGAAACCCAGGGTAAGGCGTGTGTGTGTGTGCCTTTTAAGAGTCAAAATAGTATCGAATATTTTGCCGACATTACTAAGTATTTCTAAAACCCTATGCTCTTTGTATGCTCCGAGTGAGCAGGCAGGGATCTTACTCTCTTTTTTTTTTTTTTTTTTTTTTTTTTTTAAGTTATTATTTTATTATAAAATCAGGATTCAAGAGACTGGATTCAACGTCACTGGTGTCAGAAACGACCACCGAGCAATCCAATTGACGGTCAAAAGCTGTTAATCAATTGGGCCAAGGCCGGTGCCTTACCGGCCTTACCGTGGTGCCTGTACCGGTGTACAGGCACCACGTTGGTAGCATTGAGTTGTGCGTACCATTGGCGTCTGATGCAGGCACTACATGCAAACTGGCCGCATTCTAGACAAAATTTTCATCAAAACCGACTAAGACGGTAATACAGCTTTTGTAGCAATGACCAATAACACTTTTATTTTAGTCACAAGTTCATTATGTAGTAGTAGATCATAGTTCGACTCACCAAGTCTCCTGTGTTTTACCTTGCGTCCGAAAATCGTCAGCGGACGGCTCCGGGCTACAGTTATACAAACGGCGTCGAAGTTTTAAGGCACGTCTGCTATGGCTAGGAAGACGGGACTCTTCATCGACCTCACGCTCTGCGCACGAGGTCAAAGCACGCGTTTGTTTCACTGACACTGTTAATAACTATTACTAAAGCATAAGCTTAGCATAAGTAAAAACTATTCACTTTGAAATCATGAAAAAATTTCGTAGTATTTAAAAATAGATGTTGCTTCAACGAGAAGTAACGACGCTATGAGGACACTTCGTTGCAACGACTCCATAGGTGAATAAAAAATGGCGCCAACCGGAAGTAAGTCTGTTTTACAATTTTTGACAGGAAAACTGCTAAAAGGGTAAGTCGAATGACTACTTTGACAGGATGTAGCTATACTAGAAGTCGGCGCACTCTCACAGATGCTGTGCATCGTCACATGCCGATAATAAGTCTATGATTTCACCGAAGAGATGCTTTTAGTTCCATTTTCAAAAATAAGAATGAGAAACTGGGGGCCTATTACGAAACTTGGTCACGATAGTCGTCCGCAGTTCGTCGGTTATAATTATTACAAATATTTTCAATGTAGCTATCGTAGTCCATCATAGATATAGTATATTAAAAGGGGTAGATGCGCTACCGAGCGACCGGGTGTAAGGGATAGATATATTATGACGTCAAAATATGGGGTTGCCATGATCAGAAAAAGTACCCTTAACGGTGTAGCATCCGTTAATGTGCAGATTACTAGATTACTACGGAAATCGTAATTTCGCACTTTAACTGACTAGACCAGTTAATCTGCAGATTAACGGATTCCGTACTTTAACGGTAAGATACGTATATATGGGCGCAGTTATTTTATTTAATTAAAATAATTCCAATAAGGAAATATTAGAGACCTAAGTTAATCTGTTATAATTATATAACCACTGATTGTGAATTAATTCAAAGTTCTGTTCTCAGCTAACGACGCCTAGCGCCATCTAGTAGGTTGTTGTAGTCACTAAAATGTTAATTAAAATATGACGATTCAAAAACATTGTTCAAGTTACACGATTTAAATGTTATTAATGTAATTATTGATTAGATAATTTTAAGTTACAGTTATCGTCAATTCTACGCATTTAAATTCTTATTTTACTTAATTAGTAAGCAATTATATAGCTTCAGAAGTAGAGAGCTTTATTAAGTTTAAAAATGTAAATAATAAGTTAATTCATTAAAAGACGATTTGACAAATAATATCTGAATATCTAAATAAGTTTGGTTTCATTGTTACATTTTATAAACCACATTGAAAGTTAATTGTTTTGTTTTGAGTGCCTTTGCACAAGTTTCCGTGGAAGTTCAATTATTTATTTTTATAATAAAATAAATAGAATTAACCAATGTAAATGTGAATTATTAAGGTAGAACATATTTAAATTGCTTTCCTTTTCATTTACAACAACTGTTTGATTTATTGTAAAAACATTTAATTTATAAATTCTATTAAGTCTTTTGTTGACTTTGAGTGTTTTGTATCTACCTACCTACCTACCAATGGACAGATCGCCATCTTTGATATAACACAATAAGACTGAGGTAACTATTCTGACGCTAAAACGATTGTAATTGTTTTCTTATGATTTTCATTGAATTAAATGTTTCTAAGTTTGTTTATAATCTCTGTGTTTTACCATGCACCCAAACGAGTCTACAAACCCTGGCGAGAAGCCGACAGCAGCGGTGGGATCGAAGTCGGGTTCGACTGACCCGGTACTACCACAGCCATCATCCCGTATTCACCATGGAAACAGGTCATGAATCTTGTTAATTCTGTTACCAAATAAGCTGCAGCTAGCGCTGTCTCAGCTGCCCTTTCTTCGGAAGTTTGCTTGCCGTCTCGACTCATTAATTTAATCACTTTTATTTACCATCGTTTGATCCTGATGAAAAATCCCATGATATAAAAGATTGGTGTGCTCATGTCGACGAAACGATTCAGCAGAGCAGTTTAACTTATCTTCACACGACGACCGCATGAAAGCTATTTTACAATTTTATTGAAAGGTCGGGCTAAGATTTGGGCCGATACCTGGAGCCCAATCGTGGTAATTCTGAACGATAAAACCAAAAACGTTACGTTGTCATTTAGGTTATACCTATTTACCTAAAAATCTTTGGTATTAACGTTGCAAGTTAGCGCGATTAGGCCCCTGGTCACTAAGATCTACGATTTGGAAACAAGTGAAAACAGAACGAATTCAAACTTTTGGCAGGGAATTCCGGTATGCCGATGACGTCACCAATTGGAGGTCTTATACATCAGACCATGCAGGCTGTGAGCTACGCTGATTATGCGACTACAATTTGGACGCTGTTTAAGCGAGTGAGACCAGGTACGGTGATACGGAGGTAGGTAGTGGAGGCTCTGATCACAGGTATTTATCCTGAATTTATTCGCTCTGAATTGTTACGAAACACGCCTAATTCTTTACCTACTCTCATATCTGTGATGAAAACTTTCCGTAAACGTAAATTAGATAATTTAAATAAGCATATTAATGATAAGACTGAAGTTAAGAGACCACATGCTGTTGAATCCAACTCCCAAGTCCCCAAAGAGAGACCAAAGTATTTGCTATACCTGCCATAAACCTGGTCATCATTTTCGTGACTGTAGGGATAGGACTGCTTTTAAATCTAATGCCGTCACGCACGCCGCTAACTAATAATTCTTTTAGCGCGAGTGCCACTAAATCTGTCGAATGAAACACGACATGAGGCGGAATATGCGTTTGTCATACTCTTCATAGATGGTTTTACAAAATATGTTCACATGATTTATACAAATGATCGCACTACTGAAACTGCAATTAAATGTTTTCAAAATTTTTGAACTCCAACTCGTTTTATTACAAACCAAGACAAAAGTATGACTATGCGTTGCGGGGCTGAATTTAAAAAGAGGAATGACCATTTCTGACCTATCAGAATGTTGATTTTGTATAGAAAGAAGAATGCCCATTTCAGACCTGTGAAAATTTTGATTTTATTAATTATCGTGTATAGAGGAGAATGCCCATTTCTGACCTGTCAAATGTTGATTTTATCAATTATCGTGTATAGAAAAGTGATATAGCTTATAAAATTGCATTTTTATTGTTCTTTGTAAATTGCTTACTAAAATAAAAATAGGTTATGTAGAAATAGAGAAAATTAATAATAAAGATAAGACTAGAACATATTGATTTTACCATAACATACTTTACCGTTTGCCTAGTTAAAATTTCATTAAAAGTAGTGATCTACTGTCATAGCAACTATTGAAATTTAATTTAATTAACATTATTCTGCCGCAGTTCTGTCTGCGGGTCAGTACTAGTCGTCTCCAAGTCTTCAGCTTTAGCTCCGTCCGTTTTGTTTTGTCGGTAGTCATTGGGGATGCGCCGATCCGATCCGATCTTTTGAAAGATCGGATCGGCAGGCATATGATCCGGCGATTTTCGGATCGGATCGAGACCATACGATTTTTTGCCGGATCGATACAAAACTTGAAAGATCGTATCGCTTGGATCGTATGAATTAAAACGCGATTTGTTTACAAAAAAATAGGTACTTATTTAGGTTTATTTGTAACGAACCTTATCTTTGTTTACATTTTAAACATAGCGGCATCAATCATCATCATTCAAGGTATTTGTTTACAAGTTTTACATAGGTTTTTTTTTTCTATTTATTGGGGTCGACAAGCAGTTTCACAATAAGTAATGTTAAGCTAATCTTAAATAGTAGATTTAATAATTGTAAGACCAACACCGTCAACCACAGATTCAAAAATTTATTTTATTTTTATTTAATTATTTGCATCCGATCCGGATCGATTTCCTGAAGATCGGATCGACGGCATGCGATCCGATCCGCGGATCGGATCGTGGCGTTAGGATCCATTACGATCCGAAAAATCGGATCGACGACCCCGGATCGAGCATCCCTAGTAGTCATCTGTCTGTCTGTTCGGTCCGTTATTCCTGTCATAGGTCTGTCAGCCTTAGCGATGCGCGATTATGAATGATACTAACTGAATCATTTGATTATCTCAATCATTCGAATAGTTCGAATGACCATAGACATGTAGATATTAATTTTTATTGATTTGATACTAGCGCCACGGCAATACTGCGGTACTTTGGTGTAAAAGGAAGCAACTGCCTTTTTTTCAGTTTGATTTTTGTATAAACTTACAACTTTCTTTCAATATTATCGATAATAATGAGTTACTCATTTGGATTAGTAACTTTCGTGACCGCCAAGCGATAATAATAATAATATTAGACATGAGCCAGTTAAAAATAAATTTAAAACATGCTTCAAAACTTAATTTTTTAATTTTATTTTTAAATTTAAGTCTAGTCTATAAAAGAAACTGAAGATCCCACAGTCAAACCGACTAGTTGGTTTTGTGGGACTACTTTGTAACCTCATATTGTATCCTCTTTGTTCATAATAAGTATATAAATAAAATAATAATGAACTTTATGCTTATGAATTAAGGCATAGTTTTGCGTAGAAACACTTCTTTTCAATGATGTTCAAAAGTACTACTAAATTAGTAATACTTATTCGATTATTCAAATTCATCTGGCATTCGGTTATTCAAATTAATTCGCCAGCCTATCAGTCATTAGTCTAAGGAGGCTGGACGTTGCGACAAACATTATGCACCCACTTAAAAAAAAAGCTATTTGACAGGTCAACACTGGTAACTATAGGAAGTGGTCATTGTTCTATCTGTGAACGTTACGGCATTCAACATCATGTGGTTACAAAGGTTGCGAGTAGAGCCAAGGGGCAAGTAGAGCGTATTATAAAAGACATGTCATAAAAGATAATAATTATGTCGGTCGTTGAAATGAATAAACCATAGGATCTAGCTATTCAGGAGCTGCAACTAGCATAGCAATAAACTGTACCGTCTCGAAAACTACAGGCTAAAGTCCCGTGGAGTTGTTATTTAGTAAGCAATGTTCACCACTTTGTATTTAGCTAATACAAATCGATGATGATCGTATGACAGAAAACCATGATTTGTTGCGATTAAAATGTATAAAATGTAAAATTAGGATGGACGAGCGATCTTTTCAAGATAAAACACGTTTTTATAAAGGAAAAGCTAAAATACAACCTTACAAAGTTTGTGACTTTGTTCTTTGGCTTTTAATAGCGATTCAGAATTCAGATGATTCGACCGTATGGGCATTATTATAGTGATGATTTTAATGAGAAACCTTATTGTGTCAAATACCAGTACCTCCGATTCTGTCTGAGTGTTCAAATATTACTGTGTATTTAAATGCATCTACTTCAACAGAGTAACCAATGTTGCTTATTGTTTTGTGTAATATTTGGTATTGTTTTGTGTGATATTTGGTATTGTTTTGGGTGATATTTGGTATTGCTTTGTGTGTTATTTGGTATTATTTTGTGTTTTATTTGCTACCCTTATCCTATCCAAAACATCCTTCCTTTAACGCTGGCTGGCCACCATGCGTTTTCCTTATCCCGGTCTTGGAGGCTAGATCCCGAAAGGGTGATGCCTGATGGGCGGCTAGATCCCGGATGGGTGATGCCTGGTGGGAGGCTAGATCCCAGGATGGGTGATGCCTGACAGTGACGGGAGGCTAGATCCCAGGATGGGTGATGCCTGACAGTGACGGGAGGCTAGATCCCAGGATGGGTGATGCCTGACAGTGACGGGAGGCTAGATCCCAGGATGGGTGATGCCTGATGCGTGAAGAAGTGAAAAAAAAAAATGCAAACATATTTACAAACCAATTAAAAAAAAAAACTAATTTCAAAAAGCTATTACAATATTCAAGAATACTTTAGTGATAAAATAAACATACCTATATTATGCGGCAATGAAAATAGATAGGTGTCTCTGTAACCGCTTTATAAAAGCCCCAAAATCTTGTTTATTTTATTTTATTATCGAAAAGTCGTCCTCTTGTCTTCTATTCCTTCCCAATATTGCGATACACAACAGGATCCATAATTTGTACTTTGTTTTAGTTGTAACATCTTTATAACATTATGGTTACAATAAATAATATATTGAATGCGTAATGTTTTTAGTTACTTTAAGGTACCTACCTATTGTTATTTTTGTGAAAGAACTGGGATGTTATGTTTTGTATTTGTACCAAACCAACACCATGTTGAATGGTTGTTCTTGTTCACTTTACTTTAAGAAATGTTAATGTTACTTATTAATAAAGCGCCGAGAGCGCGCTTGAGTCAGTATGGCCGTATGGGCGCAGTTATTTTATTTAATTAAAATAATTCCAATAAGGAAATATTAGAGACCTAAGTTAATCTGTTATAATTATATAACCACTGATTGTGAATTAATTCAAAGTTCTGTTCTCAGCTAACGACGCCTAGCGCCATCTAGTAGGTTGTTGTAGTCACTAAAATGTTAATTAAAATATGACGATTCAAAAACATTGTTCAAGTTACACGATTTAAATGTTATTAATGTAATTATTGATTAGATAATTTTAAGTTACAGTTATCGTCAATTCTACGCATTTAAATTCTTATTTTACTTAATTAGTAAGCAATTATATAGCTTCAGAAGTAGAGAGCTTTATTAAGTTTAAAAATGTAAATAATAAGTTAATTCATTAAAAGACGATTTGACAAATAATATCTGAATATCTAAATAAGTTTGGTTTCATTGTTACATTTTATAAACCACATTGAAAGTTAATTGTTTTGTTTTGAGTGCCTTTGCACAAGTTTCCGTGGAAGTTCAATTATTTATTTTTATAATAAAATAAATAGAATTAACCAATGTAAATGTAAATTATTAAGGTAGAACATATTTAAATTGCTTTCCTTTTCATTTACAACAACTGTTTGATTTATTGTAAAAACATTTAATTTATAAATTCTATTAAGTCTTTTGTTGACTTTGAGTGTTTTGTATCTACCTACCTACCTACCAATGGACAGATCGCCATCTTTGATATAACACAATAAGACTGAGGTAACTATTCTGACGCTAAAACGATTGTAATTGTTTTTCTTATGATTTTCATTGAATTAAATGTTTCTAAGTTTGTTTATAATCTCTGTGTTTTACCATGCACCCAAACGAGTCTACAAACCCTGGCGAGAAGCCGACATATACATAAAGTAAACTAGCTGGGGTTGTTTGTAGATTGTGTGGTTAATGGAATAAAAAGATAAACTTTAAATTAAAACAGGTAAAGTCTTTATTAAACGTTGGAATACAGAATTTTTTTTATTAACTTTAGTTTTTCTGTTTTTCGGAAACAATATTTTTTTTTATGTTTTGAACAAATTCGTGTGTGGCACCCAATTCTTTTTTCCAGTTGCTTCTATACCTTTTTCACGAGTTTTATCTTCCGTCGGAAATCTGAAAAAATCAAATCGCTTGAAATTCCCTGAATTATGGGGTAATTTTTGGGGAAAATTTTCTATAAAGTAGGCATCCGGAAATCGAATTATAAACCTACTGATTTTAGTGGACGTCAAAGCTAAGCTGACTTCTACTATTACGTAGATGTACGCAATTTTACCGGTTTGCATGTCAAATGTTTACGAGGTTATTTTTAGAAATAATTTTTAGATTTTTCCTATTTATCAGGTTTTTCATGATATAACTAATGATTTAGCTCAGAAACTTGGTTCCTGTGAGATTTGAGAAAGAAATACGTGATCAAATTATAGAAAACAGTGTACTCACGCATGAAATGTAACGCCCGCTTCTTTCCTTTGATTGTTGCTTTTGCAGCCAAATATCGAACATCCCACCATTTTGTATGCTAGACACAAACACTACACATTCGATTTATTATAAATCTTCAATATTAATTAGGGAGTTATCCACAAAAACTTTAATTTCTCTGGCACTTTTGATATAACCCCACTTGTTTGTTTTGCTTATTTGAACTCTGCCTATAACCCGACCATGAAAAAAAGTCCGGTCGGTGATAGAGAAAAAACATGACACTCTTCTCTATTTCCTCCTATAGGAATCTTAATAAGACGATCTCGCTCTATCAAAGCATGTCAGACCCTTGTAGTCCATAGTCTATTGAACGAATAATGACGGATCCACTAGAGAGAAACTGTCAAATTTACGTAATCACTTTGCAATCTCGCATACGCAAGTGCTTTGTAATAGGAATCAATCAGAACGAAGCATGGACGCAGCCGCGTGTATCGCATTCAACTTTTCGTAATAGACCCCCAGTATTAAGTCGAGCGAGTTTTTATTCGTGATTATGAATAAAGACTTTTTCGTTTTAGTACGCTCATTGGTAATAGACAAACATTAAAAAAGAAAAAACTTTATCCCCTAGGGCTTATTATGCTATTTTATCTCGACTCTTGCAAGTAACAATGACGCACTTTTTGAGCAAGAGGAGTGAAAAGGTATATTAAAGGTGTCTGTCTGGCGCGTGCGGCGAGATGGTGCATTTAGCGCTAAACCCGCGAGCAGCTCGGGGCAATCGAGGCGACCGCTAACGATGTCATGTAAAAAACTTATATCGAGGATTTTTCTTCGCTCTTCAAGTGAAAAAAGTTTATAGTGGTGGCAATTTTCCAAATAACTAGGGGATGCGTTGCGAAACTTCCAATTCAGATGTGATAAAAATTTCCTTTGTATTTGTTCCAGTCTGTCAATATGTATAGAATAGTAAGGGTTCCATATTACTGATGCATATTCCAGAATGCTCCTCACGTATGCTGAATTTTCGTAATAAAGATCAATCAGTCTACCTAAAACTGTATCTACAATAATTTTAAGACTGTAATTGTGGCAGCAACAGAGATTCAAAGTTGAAAAATCTTAGGAGGGGCTGGTAATATACCTACCTATAAGTCTTAACTCAGAGCATCGAAGATAGAGAGTGTCTAAGAACCGAAAGCCTAGAGTGAGGCCCCTTTGTACATCAACGAGATCATTGTGATGTCGTTCGCCCATCACCGACATTGATGGATGAGGATGCCTGAGAAAGTGTTGGAAGCCGGTACCTTAATATGCTGAGACAAAATGGCAACGAGAGCTTGAGGTCAAGAGCGGTTCAGTACGGCAGGACGAGAAGTCGTAGCTCATTATAGCATTGCGCGACGCGCTACAGCTGTGCGAGAAAAGGACGACATTACTTCTGTGGCTTTGGTCAGCATCGCGCCAGACGACGAGCGACGTGACGAGCCCGCTGGAGCCTGCCATTGGAGCTGCGCACTGTCACCTCAAACATAAACAAATCCTCTACTATTGTACCAGAACTCGCGCATTCGAGTTTCATCGTAACTCACTACGGAAGATTAGACACCACTACCATTGTTACAACAGTGTGCGACTATTACCAAGGTATTACATTACACCGAATTAAAGTACTGATTAACGTGATAAATAAATAACATCATGCAAACCACACACTCTCCGCCTTCTAAATCTACTACGAAGAGAAATAATTTAAGTGGAAATACAACAAATTTTGGCTCAGAACCGAACTTGTCTACGCAAAACGATGTCGTGCAAAACGTAGCAACACGCAATGTAAATAAACGCGTGCGCAGGGAGAGTGCCAAAAATTATCAAGCCGCAACTCCGCCCAAAAAGGACGATTCAATTAAATGTATGATTGCATCCCAGGATTCGAAACTCGATACCATCATGGACTTCATGCGAGACATGAAATCTCAAATTACTCATTTGTTACAAGTGTGTACAAGTTTCATTGGAATTTATGTCCCAAAAATACGACGAACTTCTAACACTTTTTAACTCCCTCGAAAATGACAGAAAAGAAGAAAAGAAATACATTCAGTCGCTGGAAAGCAAAATAGATTTCTTGGAAAGGAATGGACGAATCACTAATACCGAAATTAGGAATATTCCGACAACCAAAGCTGAAAATAAAACTGACCTGCTAAAAATACTGAAAACCACTGGTGATACGCTTAATATATCTATAGCTCAGCACGACATCAAAAACATATACAGAATTTCAACAGCAGTCCCAGAAAACAAACCGATAATCGTGGAATTTAATGATATTTTTAAAAAAGATGAGATCCTTCAATCTGTAAAATTATTCAATAAGAGGCACCCGAGTAACAAACTAAATACATCGCATTTATCATTTTCCGGACCACCCAAGCCAATCTTTATCACCGAAAGCCTCACATTCAAAATCAAAAAACTCTATTCATTGGCCCGCGACTTTGCCAAGTCCCAAAACTACAAATACTGCTGGACATCGCGTGGATATGTATATTTAACTGCATACACGTCTGTGTCGTCACCGGCGACCACGCGCTTACGTCTGGGCAAAACTGAAAATCAGTGCTTTGCTTTAATTAAAGCAAAGATATCACTGAGTTTTTGCCTTTTTCTGTCGATGCGGCACACAGTCTAGTTTTTTTTTCTTCTTTATAAGTTATGTAGTCAATTATCATCTGTGTACGTATGTGATGGAAATAAACGATTTATCTATCTATCTATCTATCTATTTACGCAAGAACGATGGAACACCAGCTCATTGTATCAACGTGGAAGCAGATCTTACCAACTTAAAACCGTGACTAGGTTTGCATTTTCTCTATTGTCTATTTTCATGCAACAAATATGATAGTAACTCAATATTAACGGTAATTTTAATTTTAATGAAGTTTCTTTTTATTATTTTTTTATTTTAATACTTCCTATTTTCTTGTTACTCAAACACACAAACAAACACAATACTCAACAATATACCACAGCAACTGTACACACTCATCCATGCAACACTAACACAGTACTCCTTCACACGCACAAAAAATACACACACAAATAACTTACACATACCACACAAACCAACTCACACACTCAATAAGTGTACATCCTATACAGTTAATTTCAAAGCATAGATTTGATAGTAAATTATTTAATTTGGTCAAAATAACAAATACCTACATAACTATATTAGAATGTAAATTCCCAAAATCACATTCAGTTGTCAAACCATTGCAGATGCGCATACGCATTAGCTCAATGCACGGACGCCAATATATTTGTAACTTTTTATTTTTCTAGAGTAAAATATGATAATTCAACAAAACCGTATTATTGACGAATTCGATCAAATAGATAATATACCGTGTACAATTGCAGATGATGTTATGGTAGCAAAGACTATTTTAAATATAGAAAAAGGGACCTATCTCCGTATTTTATCAGTGAACATTAGAAGTATATTTTGCAACTTTGACAGATTTTTAGTGTTTCTAGCCGAACTGGAATTATCGATAGATGTTATAGTTTTATCTGAATGCTGGATAAACTCTAATATGACTTTGCCTAAAATAGATGGGTACAGTTCTTACAGTGGTCAAATTACCTTTAACCAAATGATGGTCGTAGTTTTTACAAAAGCTAGTCTCGAAGTATCTTATTCGGAAGTAAAAATATGTGAAGGGTAGGTACTGCGTTTTAGTCAATATCTCCAACGATATAACTATAATCTGTACATATCGACCGCCTTCGTTTCATAATCCCACTAATTACATAAACTCATTGAATGATCTCTTAGAGACTATTACCACTAGGAACGTTATCTTAACAGGCGACGTAAATATTAATATTTTACCAGGTAGCCTAAACAATAATGCTAATGATTATTTAAATGTCATGGCCCATCATGGTCTTAAACAGGGTGTCAATAAAAAAACTAGAATGGACGCTTGTCTGGACCATTTCATGGTCAAAGTCAAAGTCAAAACTAGAGAGGCAGATGTAACCATAAAGTGTTTCTCTTTGAGCAGGGGCGCGTTCCAAACCTACGCTTCGAGTGCAACATAACCACTACCAAACGCTCTAACGGCGTTCCAAACATTAGAGCGTGACGTTCGGTTGACACAACCATCCCGTTCCAAACGTCAGAGCGTTGCAACTTTTTAACCATCAAAATCGGTGGTTGGAAAACGCTCTGACGTTTTGTCTATAGAAAAAATGTCAATGTCAATTGACATTATTTTGTATTTTGATGTTTTTGAGTCTAATTCTTAAAATAATCACGGTAGATCCTCAAAAAACAGATTTTATTTGATTTAGTATAAAGAAAAGTTTAAATTATTCGTATTCCAAATGGAAAAAGAAGACTTTGTATTGACATTGACATTTAAAGTTCTTGGTCGTTCCGAACCTTAGAGTGAGATAAAAACAACCAAACAACCGCGCTCTACGGCTCTGAACGCAACCCAGATGTCGGCCAGCGAGCGCTTACTTGCCTCTTTGGTTCAGGCAGTTTATTTTTAAAAGCCAATTTTGACACTTCTCTTTCTATCAACTCCATCTAGTAAGGCAAATAGTTACTATTTTTATTTTTTAAATGTCACTTTGGAAAGCCAAAGCAACATGCGTGGTGGATAACAACGGCGACATTTTTGATAAAAAAATGTAGCTGTTGTTAATCACCAGCAAGTTGCTAATCACCCCAGTTTACGGTACCTACTTAAGTGTATGATTGTTTGTTAATTTTGAGTATGAATTACAGATAGTAATAAAAAATACAAAAGGTGTACGTACAGTGTAAGAAGTACATCCCAATGCAGTACCTACTTGGTGACACTTGAGTAAAAACAACAACTTGCGATATAAATGTTTTAATAATTATTTTGAAAACGTATTCACATTAGTGCCGTAAAAATCGATAGATTGATGGGTCATCAAACAATAAAATTGACAATCGCTAAAACATTAAAAAGAAGTATTACTCGTAAAGAGGTCGCATGCATTTCTGGTATGCAACCTGCGTGGTTTGGACTCTGAACAGTATGCAACCATATTGTTTTAAATGCCGGATCCCCTTTATTTATCATGTAATCATATTTAAACATCTATATTAATGTTCGGTATATAGGTAGTATGCCACATGTCGCTCGTGAAGAAAATACCACGCCGCTGATAATAAAAATACCACGCGCCATGCTATTTTATTTGACAGCGTGGTCATTCGTCATCTTACCCTTGGTCTGAGTGCTCGAATGTTTCTTTGTTTTGCTCACTGCGCGAATTTTTTGTCAAAGTTTCTTGACGTTGAGTTTTTGTTTAAGTTTCTGTTACATTGTTTTTTTTAAGTGCTATTTTGTATTAAAAAAATGCCATTGCAATTTAAATTCAGTTATGTTCCATTAATATTTAAATAAAACATGTGCACGTAGCATTATCACAGTATTCATAATATTTGGCGGTTTTATAAACCTGCATACAACCTATATAACAGAAAACTTTTTATTTTCAATTTCATTTCATTACAATTATTTATATTCTAAACAGTTTATTTAATATTCACCGATTTTTAACTGAATGTTTACTGAATGAACGATTATTTTGTCACGTTACTACTTAAATTTTTTATTTTGTCCTAAAATGGTCACACTGGAGCTGTCAAAACACTGCACCGAATTACAAGTCGGAGTATAGTGCGCTTGAGCGACCTGAGGGCCTAGTATGAGTAGGGTTGCCAACCGTACTATAATATATAGTATTGTACTATATTTCGGGTCTGCGTACTATATACTGTTGAAGAAATATATAGTAGGTACGCAAAAATACTATATATTTTCAATTTCGAACGCTAAGAAACAAATCTTTTTTTATTGATTTGTGATCGTGCATTGCTTGACTGATTCGATAGCATGTAGTGTAGTCTGTGTAGTGTAGGTATATCGTATCTGAATTCTGAACCTATCTGTCTTATTGCATTCCGAACTTGTCAATATCAAATTCAAAAGCTTCAAACGATAGCAGACCAACCAATGACCAAACGTCATGGGTTGGTCTGCTGATTCTCTATTTTCGTTTTGAGATTTTATTGAGTAATCATCTTCAAAATATAAATTGTTCTTTCTTTGATAAATATAGGTCTTTGATAAATTAGTTATGGAAAGTGGTAGCGATAACGAAAGTGCGTCAAGTTCAATTCAAATGCGCCGCTAACGCCGACTAAAAAGCATACAAAAAAGACTCTAATAATATCCAAAACTTGTTGAAAAATGCAAAAAGTGAAAAAATAGAGTTTTTATAAAAATAAATAAATAAAAAAATATATTTGCCTGTCAAATACTATATATTTTTGAAGTGTACTATATTTTTTATAGCTGAATTTGAAAAATACTATATTTCGCCAAAAAAATGTTGGCAACTAACGATAACAAAGCGTCAAATTATAACTAAGGCGCTTCTTAAGCAAAGGTAAACTAGTGAAGAAAAGATCAATATCAAGGTCACGATTTTTACACAAGTTATTAAAAAACTGACAGGAGCGGTGGATAAAACTATTTCGACGGTAATTAGCGCTAACAGCAGGAAGGTATAGTAATGGACTACATCTGTACGTTCTCGAAGGTATGTAAAAATAAATTTTACTAAGTAGTTCAGGACAGTCAATAGATGATGTAACAATTTTCTTGAGAAACACTAAATCCGATATGTCACGGCGAAGTTTAAGAGGTAGAAAATGATGGTTAGCACACGATATAAAGTAGTCGCGTTGGTTATGACGAGTTTTAAAATTTATGAATCGGATAAATTTCCGTTGCACTCGTTCCAACCGATCGATGTGCACTGAGTACCTGGGGTTCCAAATATGAGATGCGTATTCCAAGTGGCAGCGCACATATGCACATATGCTATAAAGGATTTTAATAGCTTTAATATTTTTAAAATCTTTGGAAGATCTCATTATAAACCCTAGAGCCTTGGAAGCTTTACCCACGATTGCAGAAATGTGATTTTGAAAGCTTAATTTGGTATCATGAATCACTCCCAAGTCTTTCATTACTGATACCCGTTTAAGAGTTTAATTTTTTAGTGTATAGTTAAATCTGATAGGGTTAGTTTTCCTCGAAATAGACATGACTGCGCACTTACTAACATTAAGGTCGAGTTTGTTGATACTACAGTAGTTATCAAGTCTAAGAAGATCGGATTGAAGTGCAGCTGCATCCTCATCAGATTTAACATTTTTAAAAATTTTCATGTCGTCAGCAAAACTAAGAATAGAAGAATTTTGAAAACATGACTCTATGTCTAAAATAAAAATCAAAAAGAGCAAAGGGCCCAACAAGGATCCCTGCGGAACACCACTTGGAACACACATCCAATCCGATAGGTAGTTCCCCAGAGCAACAGCTTGGGAACGATTAAAAATATAAGAGGTGAACCATCTCAGCAAGTCTCCCCTGACACCAGCCATTAGCAGCTTACAAATAAGCAATTGATGATCAATCCTATCAAAAGCCTTACTATAATCTGTATAGACTACATCAGCTTGAGATCCATCGTCCATAGTCTCAGTAACAAAGTCATTTAAAATCACGAGATTAGAGACTGTGGATTTTCCTTTAAGAAAACCGTGTTGAGATGACGGAAGAGAAGTTTTCAGAGCCGAGTACAGTTGCTCATATACTATATTTTCAAAGACCTTGGCAATAACGTTAAGTTTGGAAATTGGCATATAATTAGTTATAGGTTATATATTACTTTACCGAGATAACCCCTTTTTGAGGTTCATTTGTTCATACAATCCAACGTTAGCGGCGTTAGCGCTCTCACAAAGCGGTCCGAATCAATAGTATCGTGAGCGTGCTGACAGCGTGCTAATGATTTGGACCGGTGTAGAATGACGTCATATGCTGTGAGCACTGTTGGCGTGATTTGGAACGCGGCCCCGCGGGTCTACCGCCTAACTCGATTGCTTTGGTTTATGACGTCAGTGCACTGTCCGTCCTTGTCATCGCGTTATGATAAGACAAGGACGGATAGAGCATTGCTATCGCTTCGGCTATCGCATTGAGATGCTGCTGCTGATGATAGCTGCGGGTCGCTCAAAGGTTAAACGTCAAAAATGACGTCACTGGTCTAAAATTAGACATTTTTAACCTAGAAAATCTTAATTTTTAGAAATTTATTTCTCGCGTCCTATTTGTTTCCTTACCTCTTAGAGCATTCAAAAATATGCTCTATAATTATGTTCTATGCTCTAAGCCTTACCTTAATATTTCGTATTCGTGATCTAAATTATGAGTTATTTACACAAAAAAAATATGAATTTAAAACTCCACGTCCACTAATGGAAAGATTAGCCCTCTCCTCTCCGACCCATCTTTTCTTTCATTCATTTCTTGGAATATTCATTAACACTTACCTTTCTGCCTTATTTTCCGGCACACAGTAGGTTTTATACCAGGAAGATGCGACAACCCTTTTTCTTGTGAACAATCAGTTATCGCCAGGGTAGTATTATCAAAAGGATCTGCACACATAGGGTCATAACTGGATTGGCAATCCCAACATTTAATACTGAAAACTAAGGAATTTCAATTACTACAAAGTTAATTTATCAAACAAATGGGCGTGCCCAAAAGATTGATGAATTATATTTACCAAATGGTATGTTATAGAGTACAAAGATGAACATGACATATTTATTGAGATAAGCCATCGTAAAAACTAGATTATGGAAGAAAATCGCTGGAAATTATGTGAAAAATGTAATAAAAATATAATAAAACTGCTTGCTTTTGCTTTCTTTGCTGTTGCGTTCAAAGAGAATATAATCACTACGTTTTGCGTTGCCACAGATTACGTTGCGTGCGGGGTGCGGGCGGCGCGCACAGATTAGCAAAGCAAAGCAAGCAAGCAGGGTTGCGTTCCGAACCTACGCTCCAAGAGTAAACAGCTCAGCCTGCATTACAATTTTTTTATAATTTGAAATGTTTATGTTAATTTAAAATATAATTTAAATTTAATTTTAATTGAATTAAGTACCTATTGTTTAATTAAATTTAATTTTATTTTGCCATACCTGTACAAGGTGTCTAAGTTGAAAGTACTATTTTATAATTTAAGAACTATGTAACACTTAGTCTGCAAATAAAAGTTTGAAAAGTTTGAAAAGCATGACCGATTTATATCGCGTGATATAGAGTTTAACTGTCAAAAGACAAAGGAGTTTAGTGTAGACAGTTGAGTGTCGATAAAATGCTATATCACGAGATATAAATCGGTCATGCTAGGCAGGCTGACGTTTGTCTACAGAAAAAAAAGACAATGTCATTTGACATTATTTTGTGTTTTGATGTTTTTGTGTCTAACTTTTAAAATGATAATGGTAGATCCTCAAAAAATATTATTTGATTTAGAATAAAGGAAAGTTTGAATGAGGGCTTTTCAAAATGACAAAAAGCTATAGGTTCGATAGATGACGTTGTGAAAAAAATAGGGTATTCAAAGTATTTTTTACTACGCTTCGAAAGTACCTACTCAGGTAGATAACTGACTTCCTTGTATAATAGAGGTCAATGCAGTACATGCTTATTTTCCTCTTTGGTACTCTTTGGTAGGCCGTTTATTCTTAAAAGCCAGTTTTGACTCACCTCTTACCATCAACGCCATCTAGTGAGGCAAATTGTTACTTTTCTTTTTTTTAAATATCAATTTGAAAACCCCTCATTATTCGTATTCCAAATGAAGACTTTGTAGGTACCATTCAAGTTCTTGGTCGTTCCGGACCTTAATACTAAAATCCGTGTCGCTCAGTGTGCCATTAAAAGTATAGGATAGGACATTTTACGAATAGAAAGTAATAATTTATTAAAAGAAACACGTTTTAACAATATTTATTTCTTATTAATATATTTATTATTAGTGCCTAATTACAATAATCTGGAAAATCATAACACTTAATTTAAATAATGGTAGGTATAATCCGCGCGCGATGAGAATGGTATAATACCTTTTGGAACCTGAGACGCGCACAGGGTTGCGTTCAGAACGTTTGAGCGCCGGTTGTTTGGTTGTTTTTTAACTCGCTCTAAGGTTTGGAACGACCAAGAACTTTAAATGTCAATGTCAATACAAATTCTTCATTTTCCATTTGGAATACGAATAATTTAAACTTTTCTTTATACTAAATCAAATAAAATCCGTTTTTTGAGGATCTACCATGATTATTTTAACAATTAGACATATAAACATCAAAAATACAAAATAATGTCAAATGACATTGACATTTTTTCTATAGACAAACGTCAGAGCGTTTTACAACCATCATTTTTGATGGTTGTTTGGTTGCAACGGTCTGACGTTTGGAACGACACGGTTGTGTCAACCGAACGTCACGCTCAAATGTTTGGAACGCCGTTAGAGCGTTCGGTTGTGGTTAGGTTGCACTCCGGAGTGTAGGTTTGGAACGCGCCTCAGTACCAACGTTCTCATCGCGCGCGGATTATAAGTGGTATTATAGGAGGTATGTAGACGTTAAGTATCTATTGACAGAAGTCCTGCTTAGTTTTCTCTTTAAAATTTTATTGTTACAAAGTTTACAAGAGATAGAAATACCTATTTGAAGAGTTGTTGTTGTTGTTTATGGTCAGTACTTAGTTATACGATTGTAAAATGCATTATCTACTGTTTGATTACTACATTAACTAGGTAGGTACTTATATGCAGATAACTTGAGAAACTATTATAGATATCGATACTTTGTTATTTTTAGATATTATTGGCCGTTTACTTTAATTTTACAAATTTAGATTACTTTGAAGTGGCGTCCGTATCTAAACCAATGCATTAAATTTGCAAAAAAAAGATTAATAGAAATAATATGTAAACAAACAGTAAACTTAATAACTTATGTTTTTTTTTATAAGATTTCCAGACAGAGTTAATTGCTAGTTAATTAATTACCTATTAAAAAAGAAATGAAAATACACTTGATATTTAAATCGTCTCGGCTAAGTTTCTTTCAAATTTTTCAGCACAGAATCAATTGATGTAAATAACCATAATTGGTACCATTTTTATTTAAATTCGTTAATTGCGATCTTTAAAGAAGTAGGTATCAATTTCATTGAATTATTCTCAACTGATTCTATGTCGAAAAAAACATAAAAGAAATCAAGCTAAGTGGATTTCTTTGCTCTTGAGGGCATAATTTACTCGATTTTTTTCAGTAGGTAACCTACTCACTTACAAAAACTATTGTAAAGGCTTGTTATTATCATAATATTCATTGTTTAAAGTTTACATTTAGACAGTTTACATATAACTTCACATGACATTTGCTCATCACTTAATTGAAAATATTTACAGTTATCAATATTTATATCTATCTAGGTACTTACTTATGTATTTTTGTTGTTAAATAATTTGTTATCAATATTAACGAGTTTTAAGATAAGATAGACAAATTGGTCTTTATAGGATCAATATTATTTTTTTTTATTTTTTTTAGAGCGATAGCTAATAATATAAATTCACAAAACTATAGACTTTTTTTAAATTAGCGAAAATGAAATAGAGATGTTACAAGACTTTATATTAATTATTTTATTATACAGGTAACTAGATAAATATTAAAAACAATGAAAAACAATCAGAATACTTATACTAAAAAATAAAATAGAAATAAGTAAGTAGGTAATCATTACAAAAGCTATTCAGAGATTCACTCAATATACAATTGAGAGCAAAAATATCAAGCCACTGTGTGATTTTTCAAACAAACATATTGTTCACTTCATATTCTCAAAAATAAAAAGTGATTGTATCACTGCAATTACCTACTTTTATGTCGATGGATAGACCAAATGTTTACCACCCAAATAAGCATTTCATCCATCTCTCGATTTCTTCAAAAGAGAAAAAAATTGCCGGTTTTCGCCATCGAAATGTATTATACATTACATACATACAAATACTAGTTTTTGAAAAAAGTACTTTTTTGAAATATGAACATTAAGTCATAGCAGTGATAGGTACCTACGTAGATGTACTTTTTTATTTATGTTCGTATGAAAATCACATAGTGGCTCGATATTTTTACTCTTCAGTGTTTTTAATAACCAAGTTTGAGAGATTTATTAGCAATGAAAATATTGGTTAAACATTTACATCGTAGCTAAAGTATTTTACAAACTAAGTAAGTTACCATCTATTAAAAAATAATAATTATGTAGGTACTTAAACAATATTATGTGCATTTTATAATAACTTAATGTTACGGTGGGCACCTACTCTTTAAGAACAAAATATGCACATGGTCCCGTCCACTGAAACAAGACTGAAATTAAGTTTGTACTTATGGCTGAATTAACGATTCGATTAAACAGTTTACTATCAATGACAACTTATCAATGATTCTAGCTCAGCTAGGTCATATTAACTTAAAAGTTTTGCTTAATTCTTATCAAACGTTAACAAAACAGGACAGTCTGTGACTAAACTAAGCTTTAAAGTAAAGTTTAGTAAAGTTTAGTTTAGGTAAACTTAAGATTCGATTTTTATGCAAGTTCGTAAAGTTACAATAGTAGAGTTAACTATACTTTAACTTAACCAATTTGTGTATTGATATAAAATTAACAAGTTGCTCTATTCTGGCATAAATGCTTTCGTTTTATAAGCTCTAAAATGTTCACTAACCTAGAATAGAAGTTGGTGTTGAATATTAGTTTGAAATTGTAAGACTGTTGTTTTTTTTTCAACACAGTTAATTAAGCTTTTGATTTAAAAAATAAGTAAGTATGTGTGCAACTGAAAAAAGTTCGTAACAAAATTGCAGTTCTTTTTATATTTGAAGAGGCTGTCGGAACTCCTTGCTGGTTATTTACTTGAAGAGCAATAAACCGAGAGGTGCCAGCAACAAGGCTATAGTTTTGCCAATAGTCGCTGCACCGTTGCAACCGTCGTAGTCACAGGTTTCACAGAAGTATGTGACTTCGTTGGGGCCGTTCGAAGAGCTTGGACAGGCGCTCGTGAAGTCGTCTTGACGCTTCCAAGTGCAGCCTCTCGAGACGACGAGAAGACCGTTTACTGAAAACAAAAGAATACTCATATTAATTTTAGAGTCAATACCAGGGTCACATAAATCTGAGGATCCCATTGGAGTCAAGAGGCGAAAAAAATATTTGTGGATCCCATGGGAGCGGTGTCATCTGTCATGGGAGCCTAGGTCCGGAGACGTTTAGTTGGTACTATTATATATTCTGTGCCAGACAATGATATTAAATTCTAATATCTTTGGTGCCAGAGGCAATAAGCATTTAAGTCATTTTTCATTTACCTAACTATGCATTACGAAAAAAGAAAATATTTTAATAATAACGTGCTTTCATTCGGAAAATAGGTTCGTATGTAGTTACCTGACTAAATTGAGATTAACCTGATGATAATGACTTTTGTTTTTTAGAAGGTAAGATTGTCATTGCCCCGTTTTTGGGAATTACAGTGGGATTCGAGTACCACCAAAATTATATGATGTTTCAATGTGAAACATTGTATTTAATAGGTACTTACTTAGATACTTATTTGAAATCTGAAAAGAAAATGGTAACAGTAGGCTATTTTTATTGTCCGCCATTATTCAATATTTACGATGTTTAGTAATTTGTCCCGGTGAAATGGTATTAGGAGATGGCTGAGACATCATTCTGTCTAAATATAAATGTGAGGCAACTCTTGGCTAGCGTAACGCGACTTCACGATCATTTAGAAATAAGGTGATATCATTATTCTTTTTAGTTGTAAAAGTAAAACTTTTACGTATAGTTAAGTCAAAATGTAGGCAGGTACAAACAGGTTAATTTATTTTATTGTAAAATTATTTTAATTTTTTTTTCTATTGGTTTAATGATTTGAGTATTTCCGATTCAATCATTTCCACACGATTCATTTATTAACATTACATCTATAACGCACATAGTAAATATTAACTTACTTACTTATATTATAGCCTGCATAAATAGAACATAGAACAACAGGTGAACAAAATTGAAGATTTTCCTTATGTGACAACATGTTAATTGAGGGCGTTTAAGAAGAACAATAGAATTGTATGAAACGTACGACATGTTCCGAGTAAATCATTCAAAGTAGCTGCGTCATAACTACTGCCCTACTGACTTGTACTATTATGTATTCTGTGCTACTGGTAGCAAAATTGAGAATAAGTAACCCAAGTTCTAAGACCTTCTAAGACCCACAGACAATCCTAAGACACAAGACACTTCAGTTTCATTAACATCAATATAATAATGTTTATATGACGTCGATCATCGTTCCTAGTCTACGGAGTTTTGCAAAATCTTAGATTTATTTCTGTAGAAGTATTTTCAATAAACTTAATTGCTTGTTTCACCTCTCTTCTGGTTTAATTTATGAATGGAATAAGCTGCCAGATCTGATAACTAGAACATGGTAGGTATACGGAACCCGTGATACTTTTTAACCAGGTAATTTTACTATTAAAGGGTCACCTCGTCTTTCTATAGCCTAAGAACTTTCAATATATTTGCATTGACCTCTATGGGTGCCTAACGTTGCAAATTCTATTCTTCTATTTTAATTCATTGTTAATTAATTAATTAAAGAATAGAATTTTCGTTTTTTAGAAAGAAACGATTCACGAATCACGACCAAGATTCACGACAAAGAACACGAGATTTTTTTGTCGTGATTAAGACTAGGTAGGTAGGTAGGTACCTACCTACAGGATAATAAAAATTGTGCGAGTAATGGAACTATTCACAACTAGGTAAGTAGTTGATTAAAGTTCGTTATGCTCTAGCTTCCTTATGCATTTTATTGTGATAATTCAAGGTAAAAATAAGTTTTTCCTTAATTTTCAGTCGTAAACATAAGTTTAAACTTCGTCGTTGCTTTAGCAAGGTCTTTCAATCATCACGCAATGTCGTCGAAGGAAATTTAACAATGATCGTGAACAAATTTTGCCCTTCAGATGTCAGTCAGCTGAAAGTTTGACTGCAATTTTATTGTTTTTCGTACCTACTTTAGCTACTGCGATTACGGCTATCGGCGCTTACCCTCATCAAGCTCCTAATGCAGATTTTAGTACGAAATCGTGCACTGTGCAGTGAAATAGAAAAGGTTTACGAGTAGGTATAGTAGCGCACTGGGTGGATAGGATATTACAAAATCAGGTTTATAAATTGCTATACCTAGTTACATCTCTGTAGGTAGGTACATAGCAAATAAAGAAGACGCACTGATAGCTATTCAGAAAACTGGAATGTAATACGGGGGCTGTTCCTGCCTGGTATTTCGAGGTTCGCGAACCTAAGTGGGTAACCTAGGTACCCGGCCTTAGATCTGCCTATATTGTAGTACTGTGTGTCCCAATTAGTGATTAACAGCTAAGTTAGGTAGGTACCAGAGTCCTGTGACGTAATTTATTATTCATTGCATAAGGTAACCACAACAATCAACCACGTCAGAGAGCTTGTTTTTGATCCTCTTTTATTACTTACGTGCCAGTGCATTGTAGCATTCTTAATAAAACATAAAACGAAACAAAAGACTGGCAATTTATTTTCGCTACTACCTACGTAAAGAGGTTTACTTACGGATTCTTTTATGGCGTTGGTATTATAACATAACTGACTGACATTGACCACAACCTCCATAATCAGTTGTTTTTTCATACTATTATAGCAAGCGCGGTCACGTCTACTATTACCACATGCCACAGTATTATTACACAGTAGGTAGGTAGGTACATACAAGGCCCAAGGTCAAAATGAGACACCACACCACACGCCATAGTTATCCCATTAAACTAACCACTTTAGGCCGCCAATTAAGTCTTTAAAAAGGTTTTTCCTGCTGTTCCACATAGGTACCTAACTAGGTACTTAGTTGAAAATCACAACAACACTGATCTTTTTAAAACATTTTTGCTAGGTAGGTACCTACCTACTTTACCTAGAGAAAATCTTCGAAATACTTACCTACAACGTGTTACAAAAATACCCCTTAGGCCCCTTAGGCTTATGCCGAATATGCTGGTAATAGGGATAAGGACCATCAAACTGAACAACTTTTACTATGGGCCCAACTCTGAAATCGCGAAAAAAAACAACTGCTTCATTCATACGTTCTGATATTGCGAAAAAAAATAAGCTGTTTCATACCAAAATTAATAACTAAAATATCAAAACGTATGAATGAAGCAATTGTTTTTTTCGCGATTTCAGAGTTGGTCTCATAGTAAAAATTGTTCAGTTTGATGATACCTATCCATCATATTCGGAAGGCTATTACCAAACATCCTGTATAATATATTTAGGGCAGAAGGACCCGACAACGCAATAAACACAACAATCTTGTTAAAGATATCGGACAGGTCCTAGGTAGGTAGGTAGGTACTAATTAAGAACTAAAAATTGCAATTTGAAACCTAAATATTTGAAACATAATAGTAGGTAGGTAGGCAGTTACCTACCTAATTCCACCTTCGTTTTTATTGTTCCGAACGAAGAATAGAACTTCATGCATGTAGGTAGGTAGTTTGCGTTAAAATTTAATTATTAACAAAACGTTAAATTAGACAGGTGCTTTTTAGGCGTTTGAATATTTCTACTCTATAGGATAGGTAGTATTTTTTTTATTCCGTAGAATTCTGACATTTCATAAGGTAGGACTTATAGTATCTAAGTACCTACCTAAGTACGTTTAAAATGTTATAATGTCATTTTTAATATCGAATGAGCTTTCAGATTTTTTACGGAATAAAAAAAAATGTTTTTTTACTCTAAAGACCGCCAGGCCTCCGTCACTCGCTCAAGGTCGCGCGATAAGCACCTACTTTCGTTGCTGCTATTATACATAGTTATAGCTAGCCGTGCGTTCGAACGCACAAGTGAGCAGAGGGCAGAGGGGCGCCACACGCCCGCCTGTGTAGTCGCGCGGCACCTCTGCGTATTGTCTGTTTATTTAGAACACTCACAAGCGTTTTAACAATGTCGAAGTCACGACATTATTGTGCGGTATATGGCTGTCAAAGTCAAAAAACCAATAAACAATTGTCGTTTTTCACATTGCCAAAAGACGAGGAAAGGTAAGTGTTTCTTTTTCGGTATATTTCATTTCACTAGAATCACTCACTCGCTCGCTCAAGGTCGCGCGATAAGCTAGCCGTTCGTTCGAACGAACGAACAAGAACAAATGAGCAGAGGGGCGCCACACGCCCGCCTGTGTAGTCGCGCGGCACCTTACTGCTTGCGTAGGTATTTTCTTTTTATATCAAACGTTTAACAATGTCGAATTCACGACAATGTTGTGCGGTATACGGATGTAAAAATCAAAGAACCAATAAACAATTATCGTTTTTCACATTGCCAAAAGACGAGGAAAGGTAAGTGTTTCTTTTTCGGTATATTTTCACTAGAATCTTCAGCTATACTATTTTCTTAAGTTTTTTGCAGCGTCCAGTTCGTTGCTGCAGCTGCGTTTTCTGGCAGGTGTCGTATCCCCATTGCTGGTTAAAATCTTTGGAATCCTAGTGACTCAGTAATGGGTAGGTATATGACATCTGTCAGAAACTCGACGAAACGATCACTGTCAGTGAAGTTGCATGTTAGAGAATAGCAATAGCACCCCTGTTTTGGTATAAAAAGAAGTCGTAGGGCTCGCTCAACATAACTTGAACCAACCAAACCATAGACAATGAGGCTTGCGCGGTAGCAATTTTCAGTACAAAAATTGTAGTACCTACGCAGGTCACGTGGTAATATAAAAATTGGGTCAAGTTATATTGCCCGAGCTGTTTACAATTATTTTATTTGTTAAGAACAAAAAACAAAAAAATTGAAGTTTTGAATTCAATTTTTACTTTTTGTTATTGTCTGAATTTCGTAGGAATTGTTTATTTTTGCTTTAAAATATCTCATAGATGTGAAGAAAATTTGATTCTACCCGATATTTTAGATGCAGCGACGGAAATTACTCATAATCAAGGTATCTACTTACCTAATACAAGTAAAGTCTCTCTCTCTCTTTTATAGCATAGCATTGATCTTTTAGTGTGAGTGTAGATAATGTAGTGTATGTATGTATGAAACTGCACATAACTAAGTGTTAAAACACTCGTGTGATACTATTAAAAAGCTCCCCTATTTAATACCCCTTCATTATTATGCATCAGTTTCATAAACTACAATTGAATACTGATCCGGTTACTTTAGGAAAATAAAGGGGTCAATCTCTGAATGAGAGATGATAAAGCTGTCCTACACCTTTAATTTGGTGTTCTAAAAGTTGTCTCAAAAGTTTAGATGATCGAAGCAAAAGTCGCATAAAATCTCGTGTAGTACACTTTGTAAGTTACATAATATTCAAGTTCAAAGGTCCCAAAAATAAGTTTTTCGTGATTAACTCGGATTCCATAGCTCCAATGATGTTGGCACGTATGAACCAAATATTATGTAGATAGACAACATTGATATATTTTATTTATTTTTATTTTATTTTATTTAGGATACAAACAGTCTTATACATTGGTATTGCATACAAAAAATATGAGTTTCTTATAGACCTATAGATCCATAAAGAATATAGTTAGACAATGAGTACCTATTGCCATATGTAAAAGAAAATTAGCCACTTTCAGGGTAGTTTTCGAGATTTACCCCAATTAAAGAAATAAAAACAACGGTAATTTAAATTATTTTTTTGATGATTCCGATTAGATTTTGCCTCTACTTATGACATTTGACTATTTTTATCTCAATCAAAATATTGTTTCTAAATTTGGAAAATGTACTTTGCTATAAATTCCAGTGTTGCCATCTGATTGAGAGATGTATCAAAAAATATTTTAAAATACAGTTTGACTTTTAGAACACCAAATTTTACAGCTTATCATCTCTCATTCCGAGAGTAACCCTTTTATATGACTGGGCCCTAATATGACCTAGCTACCCATTTTAATTTCACCGTGTGGTACATGCATACACACCTAATTATTAGCTATATATATAATATTTTGTTTTATTTTCAGACGCAAGAAATGGTTGGAAATTATTGATAGACCTGAGCTGATGAAACCTAATATAAAACCTAACAGTTACATTATCTGTTCCAAACATTTCAATAAATCTTCAATGGTCTTCGTACCTCAATTAAAGCCAGACGCACTTCCTACAAGATATACCCAAGAATCTAAGCGCGATCAGGCTACCCAAACTAACGACATTCTTCAGAATGCTGATCAAGCATCAAAGTTAACAACACATAGTTATCCAAACATAGTTATCAAAAGTGAAAACACTCAACCTGCAGCTGCTCTTTCTCGGGACACACAGAGAAAAAGAAGTCTGAGCAAAGATTTCCAACAATCCAATTTAAAAAAAAGTAAACTACAGATTGCATTGGAAAAAATAAAAAAAGAAGTTTAGTCGAAGGATTCCGAGAAATTCATGCGTTTTACATTTAATTCTGAAGATGATATCACAAAATACCTACTTATTTGCGATAACGCGAGCCCGCAAACATATATAGCTGTTTAGATTTTTTTTACGCCTGCCAAGTAAATCTACTTTAGAAAGATTTAAGATGATTTGATTAATGATTATCCATATATAGTCTTTATAAGCGTCATCTTGGTTACGATACGAAACGAGATGAAGTGATTGGTCTTCATAATTTTAACAGACGCGTAACGGAGAAAGACGCTTCAAATGTTTGTGCGAACAGCCTATTCCCTATTGCATATTCGTTTCTCGCTAGAGCCAAACATTACAAAGATTTAGAGACTTGGTTGAATGATGTTAATAAAAAACTTTTTAACATAGGAATAGATGTCAGAGCTAAAGTTTGCTAAAGAAATAAAAAAGTGACGGTGGATAAAAGATTTACTATATCTTTGATGTACCTACATTGTACCGCACTTGTTGAAATGCTTGAGGAACAAAGGTACCTTGAGCGAAAGTTGCGCCGCGGTGAATTATAATTTAATATTATAATTCTAATACACAATTTTAAAAATGTTTATCGTGGAGATTTTAGGGCCCACAGTCTAGTATTTTTAGACGGTATTGTTACATTCCCTCGTAGTCACTGCTAGAAGTAGATAGCAAAACTGCTAAAAGTGGCCGTTTTTGACACATTTGCTATCTACTTCTACGAATGACTACGAGGGCATGTAGTGATACCTACTTAAAATACTAGACCATGGGCCCTATAATCTCCACGATAAACATTATTAAAATCTTTTTCTATTAATAACTTATTAAATAAAAAACTCTGAGGGCGCCACTTTCGGTCATACAACCGCCTTAACTAATGATTTTAAAATTAACGACAAATTAATTTCATGGAAGTACCTATACCTACTTATAGAAAAAAAACCAAATGTGAATCTGGAATGTTAACACATTTCAAAGTATAACTAGAGCTCTTTTTTATGGTGATTTGAAAGTACCACCGGATACTTTTAGTTACTATATTAGAAAAAAGAAAGAAAGAAGATTAGAAATTGCATTCACAGAAAACTTTTTATCGAACTTGATAGGACGCGTCCGTCCGTCCGGACGGCAGGAGCAAATTGTATTATTCATTAAATTCTTGGTGTCCATGCTTCCTACATGATTATTTGATTAAACTTTTTATTAGATTAGGATATTGGCCATTATCAAAATGTACAATGTAAAGTTTAGGAAAGGTAAAAAACAAATTGACCATTTTATATTGTGTAATTAAATCATTTATAAAACATTTTTGTATTTTATTTCATTGGACCAACCCTAACGTATCCTCACGAGTTATTCTCTGACAATCCCATTCCCCGAGGATCCTGTCCCGGAGGAAACAGAATTAAGTTAAACATAGTATTGATTAAGTTCATGAAGATAAAAACAAATCGGGATTCTCGTCCCGGGACAGGATCCTCGGGGAATGGGATTCCCAGGGAAAACCCATTCTCTCACCGGCCACCACAATTTTTGCGACGGAAAATTCCACTTCAGATAGACTCAGAATCATGAGTCGACTATGCCCTGGAAGTTTTCGCTAGGGTGCTACTGACATCCTGTATGTTAAGTTCATTTTTCCTTGCGTCAGCTAATAAGTCTAATAACTAATAGCTTATCACTTGATTAGGTATTTTGCTACGTTATTATAAAGTTTGTTTGGTAAGTTGCAATCTTACAAAAAACGCAGTATGGGGTCAAGTCTGCTAATGTTTTCGTCAAAATCGTAGTTCAATGGTGTTCTAATGGTAATGCTTTTTGACACAGTTCTTGTTTCTTAAACCCTATACCCCCCCTTAAAGATACACAGTGTGTTTCGGTTTTGGGTATAAGAAACAAGAACTGTGTCCAAACACCATTAAACTACGATTTTGACGAAAACATTAGCAGACTTGACCCCCTGATGTGATGGGATTTATGGTAAGTATTAGCTTTTTTGAGGCCGGCTGTAAAAAAGGCTGAATAAGAATTAAGGTACCACAGATTAATAGCAGTCTGTTCTACTCACTGTATTTCTTCTGCTTCTTGCAGGCAGACTTGGAAGACGTCAGGTAAGGGTAGGTGGCGCCAGTGTTCGCATCACAGTTCTCTAGCCGAAAGTACGTGTTGTCGATGCTGCTGCCGTACAGGAAAGGGTCCTGGCAGTGAGGGTTCAGGTCGGAGGAGCAGGTCCAACACCGTACTGATTCACCTGGAATAGAATAAAGGGACGTTATTTTACTGTTGTTCTAATGCAGTTTAGAAACTCACCAATCTGCATTGGGCCTGCATCATAACACACGCTAGAGGCGTGTCCTGCGTGGTCGGAGCAGCGTGGAGAACTCGTGGGGGTGGTGGGAGGAGATCTCTCTCTGCCCAGCATTATCAATGCGATGCTGAGCAGTGAGAGATCATGGCAAGCGGTAGTCTCCTTCTGTGAGGATGTCCTCCTCCAGAAGGAGACAGCGGAGAGAGTCCGCGAAGAGGACGCTCATGCGGCTCTTCTCCGCCGCAGACGGATGGGGGTAAGGAGGCGTCGCTACGCGAATCTCATTCCCCCTTAAACGGGACCAAGCGGGTGGTGGGGGGTGACCTATCGCCTGCCTTGCACGGTCTCAATCCGTCTGGGGAGATGGCTAAACTTGCTCAGCCATCTCCCAACCGCGAGGAGGCCCGGATAACCGGGCCGGCCGCCGGGTCTAATGAGGTGGAATCCTACAAGGGTCCCTCAGGGCCAATCGGCGGCGAGAGGGCAAGTGCCGGAGGTTTTTAGTGGGTATTCCCTCCTCCCGAGATACCACTGAGCCATTTGGCTGGGTGGGATCAAGGGAGGCAGTCGTGGAGGGAGCCGCAACGGTGAATGTTGCGGTCCCCTCCTGGCGAGTCCCACATACCCCTCCCTGCTCACCTTCGGGGAGGAAGCGCATCAAAGCGTTTTCCTTCGGCATAAAAAAAAAAAAAAAAAAAAAAAAAAAAAAAAATTGGGCCTGCATCATGCCGATAAGCTGCTCGTCGCACTATATTTCGCTTACTGTTTTACAAAATAGAGGGCGATGAAATGTATTTTTCTGTTTTCACAAAAGCAATATGTAAAACAGCGAGCACTGACATCGAAGTGCGACCGCTACGCGAGCAGCTGCGGCATGTTTTTACCCTTATGCACAGGAAGGCCTGTCCCAGCAGTATGGGGATATTAAAATAGCAGATCATGATGATTCCAACCTATTATAGTTTATGTATCGTGATCTTGTTTTACGCCGAGGTCATTTTCAATTAGAAGACTGTACGAAATAAAACGGAGTTTCTCGGAACAAGGTTTCGAAAACTTTCGGAACCAAATCGTGTAACTTCTTTGATGATAATGCGCTTAAAGTTTTAATAAAAATGTTTTCAAAAACCTAGACTACCGTCTATGTTTTTATTTTTAAAAACATGTTTACAACAAAACATAACTAATCATAATGATAGAACTTGGATTTGGGGTAAATTTTCTTTTATGAATCAAAGTGTTATTATTTATTTACATAAAAATAAGAACAGATACAACTTTAAACGGTATTTGTCATAATTACGTATTAATGAAATGGTGAATAAACGTTTAGTGATAATTCCATCAGTTTGGTGATAATGGCACTTTAATGACATCTTTATTTAGCTGCTCGTTAACTTGACGTAAAAATCCAATCTATTACTAAACTAAGTAATGAGGACACTTTGAAAACACATTTTAAGTTTAGTGAGTTACACGTTCTATATTATAACAGCTGGCTTTTCTCACCAATAAAGCTGAGGCCATTAATTAAGGGAATAGGCTATCCTCAATTAACAAAACATTCTTCAAAGTCTTCAAACACTCTTCAACTTAAAATAGATTCATGAATCTCTTATTAAATTGTTAAACTGGTCCAGGTAGGTATATGACCAAAATGTGTGTTTACGTGAAGAAATTTTTATAATAGTCTTTTTATCTATGAAATTCTGTGTACTTATAGCAAGCATACCTGCTAAGTTTGCATGCAGAAAGCCATGATTGCATTTTTAAATATTTCTATAAATGATTGCTTGCTAAAACATATCGAAGAGATCGGCGTAGTTCGGTTTCAGATGCTAAAATTTCTTAGCCATAGTGTTTCCATAAATAAGATAAAACCACAGACCATACAACAAGTACTTACGTACCTAAAACCTACCTAGTTATGTGTAAAAATGTTATACTGAAATAAATTATTAAGTAAGTACCTATTATAATATATATATATATATATATATTCAAAAAATCTGTTTATAATACCTACCTTATTAACTAATAATTCCTTATAGAATTATAAAAAATACTCTTTATACAAATTATCCTCTTTATAGCAGTACCTAGTCCCAACGGATTTTATTCTTTGTTTCACTTAAATCATTGTATGCAGATGATTCCACAGGCAGAATAACTGTATTGCGCAGTAGCAACGATTTTTCACCATTTCCCATGATTAGCGGGTATGTTCCATTATTGTTTGTAACCTAGTTGGCTGCCATTGTGTCTATCTATGAGCAGATCAGTTATAATTATTTATCAAGTCGAGTTTCATTTGAAATGCTATTTTCTAGGTGCGTTAGAAAAGAATACCAAATACCCAAATAGAGTTATTGAAATAATATTACCTACATCGTGTCATAAAAAGGATTAAAACTAAGTTTGCAAGTTGCAGTTTTAAAACTAAAGCGTTCGTACTAATCATTAGATTATAATTAAAAGATTTAAAAATTGAAAAAAGAACCTTCTGTAAACAGACCGTTTCTAAATATTTAAATGTTTCCGGTTTTTGAAAAATTGATATAAGACAGTAGAGTTCTTTAATATCTGAGCAAATTCATGATTTAAAAATATCTATGGAATGTTTTCGACTTTTGTTTATGTAGTAGGTACCTACTTGTATTATAAACTGTCATGCTCATTTTAAGTAAAAGGCCTGCATAATTTTAAAATAACCGAACAATATCAAAGTAAAGTGGTATCGTTTCTTGCTTTCGCATTGCATGACTGGTTCCGCTATAATAGCTTTAGATTCAATGGCTCTTCAACACGAAAAAGTTTTTCGCTTTAGAATCGACCTTCGATGAGAATTGACGAAAACATTGAATAATTCTCTTGCAAGGCCCTGTTACTGCGTTTTACAATAGGGTTGTCACGACATAGTCAGTTGGAAAGTTCACTCCTAAGATTTATCCGTAAGAAGTGTTTCATTTTTACGTTGAAAGACATTTTTTTCTTTCTATAATCTTGTTTTTATTTTCAAATTGTCATAATGTTGATATTAGATAGGATTATTCTAAGAATATCAGAAATATTTATTATTTTATTTAAGAACATAATATTTTATTGATTTTCTTTGATAAATTAAACAAATATTTTTAAACATTTTATCAAAATTTCCTTTTACCGTTTGGAAAATAGTATTAACCCTTAAAACTATAGGATTATAAAATAGGGAAATGGCTTTATGTAAATAAAATTGTGCACGCTCATAAATAACTTGGTAACCCTATCTAAGTTTACAGTCCGCTGAACATTGACAATGGAAGGGCATACCGACCATGTACTTTTTAGTTATAACAACTTTATTTAGTCGTGCCACTTTTTTATAACGGTTCTTTATTTTTTTTGTCATTTTTTTTTTAATGCAGATGACTGATTTTCATAGAAAATAATATCACAATTTGTCAGATGTGAAAATCTCTACTAAGGATATTCACATCTGACAAATTGTGATATTATTTTCTAATCCTACTTTGTTGTGATCGTTCACATATTGACTGATAATTTATATCAGTGTTTCTAAACAATTTGATATCTGCTATGTTTTACCTATTTAATAGGGTAGGTAGGTAAGATGAAAACCCGAAGCTATATTGTTTGGGAATTTTCCTCATTCTAATTACTATTTTGAGTGAAAGAGATCAAGCGATGGAAAATTCCTAAGCGTGCAACAGAATCACAATCCTAATACGTCATCGTTTCTTGTTTACCTAGTGTAACGATGTTAGAATTACGTAGTTGCCTCTCTGTCTAATCATCACGTCGGCAGCGGTGAAGATCTTAACAAATGACAATGGAAATAGAAACAATTGAATGCAATTCATTACAGCTCTGCGTTTCTTTACGTCATGTTCGAACAATGTTGAACAACTTATCATATTCTCAACTTTTCGATTGCAACGTTGCACGTTGGCTAAAAACATAGGAAAGTACCACAAAATAAATGAACTATCTGCAGTTAGGTATTGTATTGTATCATCCATGTACCTATGTGACGACCTATGTGGTGCAGTGGTCAACGTGCCGCCTACCACGCAAGAGGTTCCGGGTTCGATTCCCGGCCGGGCAGAAATTGAAATGATGAATTTTAATTTCTGTGATGGGTCTGGGTGTTACTATGTATAATAAGTATATATTTAAAAAGTATATAAGTATTATATCAGTTGTCTAGCACCCATATTACAAGCTTTGCTTAGTTTGGGGCTAGATGGCGCTGTGTGAAATTGTCCAAGCATTTATTTATTTAACTAGATTTTATTTTCTTAGTTTAATTTGCCTGAAACAACCTTTATAAAAATAAGTAAATTAACAAAATAGGTCTATAATAGTTTTACTTTTCACTATTGCGTTTGGCTTTGATTCTTATCTCGAATGTACCTCCTAATCAAATTGCTCTTTTACACAGACACACATAAATGTAAGTTAAGCAATAAAAAAGATTCGCGTAAGTAAATCTCAGATTTCAGAATCAGGAAGGTTCTCTATCGTACACCGCTTTTTCTTCTAAGTATCAAGAGTACCATAAATAGGCCGTGTTTACTGACCTCATTTAGACATAAATGTACAATATGCATGCATACTTATAGTTAGAGGAGTAAACTTTATTGTCCTTTATCGGGGCCACTGGGTCAAACTCTTCGTGAAAATATTCAATTTGTAAATAAATGATCACACCTGTCTGCTAGCCTTTGAAAATAAAGTGGTTTTTAAGCATACATTGTAGAACTAACTTGGTAGGGTGTCTGCTAGACCAAAATTAAATTCTTAATACAAATCTGCTTATTTTATTATGGGTTATTTATGGCATTTTGGACATGAAACGACAAGAATTTCATTAGAGCTGAAGAGAAGTACTTAAGAGTATGATGACGTTTGCTTATGTCTGTCTGGCCAAAAATGTAATAATCTTTATTACGTACGAGTAAAATTATGTAATCGATCGGTTTCGATTTGAATGGTGGTTGAGCGTTTAAAGCTCTTTAAAGTTTAAAGTTTTACCTATGCTTTAAATTGGATATTTTGGCGGCAGGGATCACTTTTTTCTCAGCAATTACAAAACATGTTATGTACATACAAGCACAGCTTTCTATATTGTTCCATACAAGGTATAGTTAATTTTTTATTAAGCTTAAAGTTCTGCGTTGCCTCATCGGTACATAGCCGCACGTTCGCATCGCTTTCGCTTGGATTTACAAAGCAGACTTACCGGTCTAGGCGTGTTAACCGGCGCATAATATTATCTTAATACGCCAATCGTTTAAGCTTATGCGTAGGCCACACCGTGAGCGTGCATTGTGTCAAACTGTCAAGTAGGTATAACTTAGCACTTGGTAGAAAAAAAGGAACTAATTTCGTCAGTTGTGACGCCTTTTCTTATTGGTCAGGAAAGTGGCGCTAAGTTTTAATTGTAACACTGTAGTTCCGCTTCTGTTTATATTTTGGTTAGGGCTCCTATAGCCCTCAGATACTACTACTACAACGAGCTATATTTTAATGGGGTTATTGTTTGTAAATAAACTATAGAACATTAGCTTCAATCTGTACGTCATGTGAATTTTTGATATATTGTGTACTTAGCGAGCAATTAATTTAATAAAAATGAGGTCGCCACTTTGAGGTATTAGGGCCATTAAAACCGCGAACTATAGAGATGCGGAGCCACGCTTGCTTGCACGCTCGCGGTGTAACCTATGCTTTAAAATCCGTTATTGACGAAATTCTAATAAGTAACAAGTTTGTTTGCCAAGAGTTCGATGAACTATTAATTGAGATTTTATAAGTAATTTATTGTTTTTTATCCTTTTTTAAGACTAATTGCGAATTCAAAGAATTATTCCCTAAAATTCAACAAATACCGACTTTGATGGGGAATAGGTTAACGAAGTGGCGAAGAGTTTATCGGAACCAAATTGCAAAACAAACAAATAGTCTAATATAGCACACATGAATCCTACTTACAACAGGAATTCTTTATCCACTCGTAAGGCTGCGTTCAAACGATAACGTGCGACCCGACCTCAACCCGAACTCAACTCAACCGGAGCCCCCTCCTTGAAATACAGCGCTTACAATTTTGAGTTTTGTGACACCGTTATATTTTGTCAATTGTTATGCAACTGCACACGCCCCGCGCTCAACCCGAACTCAACTCAAATTCAACCCGAACTCAACTCAAACTCAACCCGATCTCGACCCGAACTCACCTCAAACTCACCTGGAACATTACACAGGAGCTTATTAATGTGTCATAAGACTCAAAATAGTTAGCGATGTATTTCAAGCAAGGTGGGCTGCGCTGCGGTTGAGGTGAGTTTGAGTTGAGTTCGGGTTGAGGTCGGATCGTGTGTTATCGTTTGAACGCAGCCTCACGTAACTCAGATACTCGTCCAGCAGAATTAACAAAACGAAATGTTTTTGTCAACATGCCAAATAGAGAAACTCTCTTTTAGCAGACTTCAAGACGCCAGACAGTCTACAACGTACTATGAGATTTTCAGAAAATTATATATAATTTTCTGAAAATATCATAGTACCTACGTTGTACCCATTAACGTGTGATAGAAATATTTTTATTTAATTTTAACAGTATACCCTGAACTTAACTTATCACGATTATAGAATCTTTAAATACTTCTTCTCTATGGCAAATAATTTAAGCCTTAACATTTTTAACGTTCTAGCTTTTTCATATTTAACAAGGAAACAGAGTGTACATAAGTACCTACCTAAACTTAATAATTTAGTAATGTTTTACTAACGACCGTCTAACTCTAAATTTTAAATTTAAACAAAAGACTACACTGAATACGTATTTTAAGTTAATAACCCTGTCTATTTAAAAGGCACATTGAGATTTACACTCGACAACATACGCCATCGACAAAAACCATTATACCGATCGTGATGTAATTAAGTAGGTAATAGTGGGCTGTACATAGCATTCATAACACGAACACATTCTCATGTTGTGGTGTGAGTGTGAGAGTCAACAAATATTTGTAGTCGCTTTGACTATAGGTTTTGATGAATAACACAGACCAGTGGTTTTCAATTAGTTTTTTTATCTTTTATTGAAGGAATGATAAATCAGATGTATCATGACTGTATGACATCATGTAGATGAGGTTGCTGAGCGTACCCTTTAATACAACCTCGCGTATCCCTGGGGGTACGCGTACAATTAATTGGAAAACATTGACATAGACATGAATACCTGCAGATTGGCAATACTTACCTATTTTAAATAAGTATTTTACAACAATCTTCCTACTCCATCTACGAGAAATTTCACTTCCTAAAAGGGAATTTCAGTAATTAAATAAAGCCAGTATATGCGCTATGCCTCAGTAGTAAACTACAGAGCATAGCGCAGCTTGCTATTGGCACATTATAATACTGTGCTATTGGTGAAAACATTTTTGGAATCGAATGAGTATAGTTTGGGAGATTACTTACAAACTGCCTCTTCATAAATGCTAAAATAAATATAAAATTGGATGTGAAAGTAAATCATTCACAAGACTCCACTCTAAAACTTGAAAGCTCATTTATAATTGCCAATAAAAAGAAAGTTAAAGTTTCGTAACATTCTATAGGCTCGCTATACCGATTCATCAGCAGACTCGGCAGTGTTGTGTTGCATTTTAAAATACAGAAGAGAAAATACTAAAATGACTTTTGATGTAATTCTAAGTTTACACCGTGTTTATTTGCTATTTCGACATTAGAAGTTTTAATTTTTTTTTTATTTTATTACTTTGGGAAACATACAGCTTTAAATAATACATAGTAATAGTGAAACAAAATATTAGTACATCCGCCAAGAAAGTTTCCACCACTAAATAGTACATTACGTTGAACAGACAAACAGATGTAAGAAATTATTAAGTAAATAATGCAACAAAAAAGTTTTTTTTAAATTGACAAATTATTCATCTTTAAAAGTTTTTAATGTAGCAAATTTCAGTCACTAAAATTCACATTATAGTTTTTAATTAGGATTAATTGTGTTATAGCTATGTTAAAAGTGACTTTGAAAATAATCATTCCGAAAGACCTAAAAAAAACTAACTCCATCCGCATCATTGTAATGTACCTACTCTTATAATCTGTCTTACCATCTTCTTAGATCTCAAAAATGCTTTTGATACGATTTCTGTATCGGTTCTTGTAAACAGACTGGAGAGAATAGGGATTAGAGGAAATGCACTCTCTCTTTTTATTAGCTACCTTCATAATAGAACTCAAGCTGTAAAAATAGACAGTTACATCAGTGATGAAAAAGAAGTTAAATACGGTGTTCCGCAAGGGAGTGTCCTTGGCCCGACTCTCTTCTTAATCTACATCAATGAGTTATGAAATTTACAAGACGTCGGGGGAAGGATACTTTCGTATGCGGATGACACCGCTATTGTCTTGTCTGCCAAGACTTGGAGCTCTTTCACGGGGTGGCCGCGCTTGGTTTGGTACGTGTGTCGGATTGGCTTAGGGAAAACCTTCTAACTTTAAACATCCAAAAAACAAACTATATTTGCTTTGCTCCCTATACATCATCACAGCCAAATAACAACTTGTGCATCAAAATCCACAGCTGCCCAAATCCCAAAAACACTCCGTGTGAATGTCCCGTCATAAGCAAGGTGAGCCAAACGAAGTACCTCGGTATAATCGTTGATCAGAGACTTAATTGGCACTCACAGCTGGAATCTGTCATAAATCGGATCAGGAAACTGATGTGGGTGTTTAAATCACTACGTTCAGTAATGCCTAGTTCTCTTTTAAATAAAATTTACATAGCCCTAGCACAATCAGTAATCTCCTATTGTATCCCAATCTGGGGAGGTGCAAATAAGACTGACTTTTTAGCTCTGGAAAAGGCTCAAAGATCTCTGATAAAAGTCATGTACTCCAAACCTTTCAGATTCTCTACAGACAGCCTATACAAAATTAGTAAACTTCTTTCAGTTCGAAAATTATACATACTTAACCTGACCCTAAAATTCTATAAATCCTTACCGTTCAGAGAATCAATTCAAAGAAAAAGAAGAAATTATATTGTCGCCCCCCTACCCCCTATACGTACTGCCTTTGCTAGAAGACAGTACCCATCCCAATCAGTATTTATATATAATAAACTTAACAAAATACTTTAAATTTATCCTATGCATCTATATTTGTGTAAAAAATGTATAACGTTATGGTTAGAAACGCTTACATATCTCGAAGTCGAAGATCTTTTAACTAGAATCGCTTAAATACACACACACTCACGCGCTTACCTCAACAAACACGCATATCAAAAACAGTTGGTTTTTCTCTATTATTTGATTTTTGTTTACTTTTCTATTTCTATTGTTGTAATATATTTATTTTTGTAATCTACTGTTATCCATAGGGAAGTAGCGGGTCATTCTAAATACAAGTATCTTTTGATTACTTACGGGAAGTCTCAGCAATTTTTTGTACCTAAGATTACTGAAATAAATGAATTTTTATTTTATTTTATAATCCCCGCCAGTTGGAAATACGATGGAACCTTGTCACATTAACATCAACGTTGACGTCATCCGCAACAAAAAATGACATGTAACGATAACATTTTAATGGGTAATTCAATATATTTATTATTAAAATATTATTTTCAATAAGCTAGGGTATATAGAAGTTTTTCGTTTTTTGAGGTTAAAAACATGGCCACCAGTCGCATTACCAATTGGCGGGAATTATACCAAGAAAATCTACCGAGTTCGTATCGAGTTCATATTCAGATTATAGAGTATTTGTACAGCGCCACATAATATATTTTTTTTCTGCAGGAGTATAAAACCAGAACCGATTCCTAGTCTCAAAGCAAACAAATAAGGGATCCATCGAACGAGGAGTGATGTCATACTCGTTCTACTAGTTAGGTACTTTTTTGTGGACTTGTTTTTCTAACGTGTTGTTGTTATTTATTCTGTGCCTGTAGTGATCTTAAAGTTGAGCATAACTTGAGATAAAAATCTTAACTTTTATTTATTCATTTAAAGCAATACAAAAAGAGGCTTGGAACTAATTATCTCACAGAACAAAACTAACATAATAGTAAGAAATTCCCGAGTAAATAGCAAAGTTTTCACAGAGTAAACGATGTTTTCCTTTCGATATGCGAAATTGCGAAATTTTCATACTTGTAGAACAAGTAAATATAACAAAGCAAGAAATATATCTTATTCACTATGATCAGCTTAATATCCCAGTAGATATTACTTATATCGTTAGGATTTTCCTTGTAGATTTTTCCTGTAAATATGAGTCAATAGTAAACTAATCTTGTGACCTCAAACCTATAGAAATTGTAGCTGCATGATCCATTAATCACGAACGTTCTTCCATACAAATAGCGAGCTATTGTTCTTTCTATACTTACCTATTTCATACGTTCTTAGTAATTTGGCAAATTGTTCAAAGTCAAAGTCAAATAAGCTTTATTCAAATAAACTTAATTATTAAGTACTTTTGAATTGTCTTTATTTTCTGACAAGAAGAACGGGCGCAAGAAACTTATCAGCTGTTCATGTTTGGTTTAACATTCAAAAGAAGAAATTCCTAACAATAACCCAATTTAATTGGGGTCGGTGCAGAGCGTCCTTCTCTTCCACACGAAGAAATACAGAAAAACAAAACTTGAATAATTTAGAATTACAAACTAATATTATAAATGCGAAAGGTATTCTTCTATTTGTGACGTTTTCATGCCACAACCGCTGCACAAATTTTATGGGTTTTGGCATAGATAATAGAATTAACATTGGAGAAGAACAAAGCTATTCTAATTCCTGAAATATCCACGAGAAACGGAAGTCACGACTCACGTACTATTTTTAATAGTGTATTTTAAATACCCAAAACAAGTGTAATATAATGTTTCGAAGATAAGTGGAGTCCAATAAGTGCATGAAACTTATTCTAAGTGCGTTTTTCACTACATACATAATGTAAAAAAAACAAAGTCCCCCGCCGTTTCTGTCTGTCTGTCTGAACGCAAGATAAACTCACGAAAGTTGAACGGATTTTCATACGGTTTTCACTTTAGATGGAGTGATTCAATTATGGTTTTGTGTAAATTGGTCAAAATATAACAATGATTATAAAAGATGTCGTAAATATTTCAATATTTGTGTAGGTACCAGTTTGCTTACAAGAAGTTGAAGTAGACACACTATAGTTATTCTGTGGTAGACATAATAAATACACACGTGTAAAGAATGACTTGTTATTTCTTAAATGATTGTAGGTGAGTGTTATTATGCATCAGATTGTCAGATAAACACGTTTTGCCTCAATTAAACGCAATCTTTATGGTTACGCAAAGTGTAAAAAAGACAAAAAAAAAATTGTACTTAGTAGAAATTAAACGCCTCATATAATTCATGAAAAATATACATACATAAGTGTCGGTACAAAAAGTATAATTGAATATTTTTTAGCCATATTAATATACCTACCAACAATCTTGATTTAGTTTGTTGTTTTTTGTTGTTATAAATGAATAATTTAATCATAGTAATGTTCTGTGGTTAGCTAAACAGTTTATCAAACGACTTTCATGATTTTTTTCGTTAAACATATTTGAATTTCGAACAACAAGTTACTGTTTAATACTCAATAATGCTGCTAACTGCCCTATAACAAACCTTCTTTGCCCTCACCTCATTAATCAAATTACGGGTGCGTTGAAAAGAGCAATTTGCTCCCTTCCGGCATTTAAGATCCCCTTCGTATCACTGGCCATCATTTTCAATCAGTATGGATCTTTTTATTATTTTTCTTTCTGTACCAATAGCAGCAATAACATAATGAGGACAACAATTTCCTTTACAATTAGGTTAACCTAAAATATACACTACTACGGACTACTACGGATACTAATAAAGTTAGTTTAACCTAAATTATTCGCTTTGATTCTTTGAAAATATAATTTTGAACAGAGTAGAATCTTATTTGTCCTTTGAATTTGCCGTCTATTGTTAGTAAGAAAGGTTGTAGTATATCAACGCATTAAATCTCGATTTTCAATATAGTCAAAATAATTAAACCTATAAAGAACCATGGATACTTAGACAATTCATAACGAACACTGTTTGAAGACACTGTTCTTAGTCGTTTTCTAGAGCAACTAAAAATAAATAAAAAAAATATTTTTTTTTGTCTCTGTCCAAATTAACGAGGTCGGATCCAAAGAGGTAGATGTGAACATTATTAAAGACAATATTTTTTCCGAAAATATCTTGCGTAGTCGACGTGTATATTGGGTCAGACGAGCGTTGTACTAATTTTAGTGGCCTGTCATCAACTGATGACTAATGTGACTCTTGACTCTATCATACTTGAAAGGTCTTCGGGTCAGCCTATGTGTAATAGACCACTTGATCTATTACGGGATTAACAGAGGTATTATGAGAAAAATACTGCTTAGTTCGAGAGTAGCAAGAAGTATAAGATCGTTATTTAGTTTTCATATAAATAGATAAGTATCCCGTTAGATTATTCTAAACGAATGTTTATCTATTTGTTGTCACTCAAGATCTTTAGATTATTGTAATAATACAAAATGTTTTGTAATTTACCGTTGTCCAAAAATAATCGAATGTAGAAAGCCCTGTCTCAGCATTTATGTCAGTCAGATAAAGATTTAAACTCTGTTACCTATTTGTATTTGGATATATAATTAATGGTAGTATAGTGCACTCTAAATTGCTTACCAATAGCAATTTTGATAACATTAATTACTTTACGTATCTTTATTATAAAAATGCAATAACTATTATTTCGTATAAGTACGAAAGTTATTATAACAATTTCTTTCTTTCCCTCAGTAAATATTGTTATTATCATTATCGAGAAGGACAATCGATTACAATCGAATATCATGAATAGTGGCTATTAAGGAATGAATGGTGCGATTTGCCATCATTCTGGTACAATGGCGATGGTCAATGAATCTTATAGGGGTCATGGTTTTTTTATTAAGCTGATTGCGGTAATGCGGGCTCGTCGATATCTTTGGTGGTAAACTTTATAAAAGGGAGATTATAATTCTGGAAAATATGGATGTAGTTAAAGGTAGGTGTCTACATATGTACCTATGAGCGTAAAGGGCAAAATATAGAACATTACTGGTTTGTAACATGGTGGGTGTTTGTTAACACCCACCAATTCGCATTGGGCCCGCGTGGTGGGTTATGGCCCATCCTCCTTACCACCCATAAGGAAGGCCTGTGCCCCAGCAGTGGGGACATCAAAAATGGCTGATGGTCTGGTTTGAATCAGAAAAATCATAATGTTGTAATGCAAGTAAGAGATTTCTTTAGAGCGAGCAACCATCTTTTTGCGTATGGCAAAATGTTTTCTTTTTATTTTATTTATCTTATGAAGACCAACAGCCCATTACAATATACTATGAAAATAACAACAGATGGCCAATTAAGGTCCTTACCAATAGCTATACAAAATATTTAATTGTTACCTAGGTACATTAGGAACCATAAAAAAAGAACCGATTAATTACTTGCAATAACTTTAAATATTACTTAAAGCACAAAAATCAGAACAAACCATTGATAATGGATACCTACATTGATAATCAAAACTAGTGTTAAACAAATCAAGTTTAACAGACAGTGATTTCGTTTGATTTTTTAACTGCTTTCTAATTCGAACAGAATTAGATTTTTTAATTAGTCGAGTTATTTAGGGTTTAACCACGATGACGTCAAAAGTAGATTTTTTATGGAGGGCACGGTGCCAGCGGTTATTTATGACATTGAGAATTTACTATAGGAGTTTCGCCATGGATCCATATAAACTATGACATAACCGGACGTGTACGTACTCGTATAGTACATTATGGTGAAAATAAACAAACATATAGGATCATACTATTATGTCTATCTATTCTATATGATGTAGGTGTTAATCGGATATTCACACTACACTGATAGATAAGTAAAAGAATCTGTATTAGTGAAAAAATAAAAACTATTTTTATTCAAAAATACTTACAAACTCCGTTTTTTTGCTACTTATCACCTATTTAGGATGGATGAGAAGACCGTGTGCAAGAAACTTATCAACTTTTGGAAGTAATACACACTAATGTTACCAAATAGATACAAATATACAATACAACCGAATTCAAAAGTATTTCAAAAAATATAATAGTTTTCCAAATATATTATAGATAACTTTATAGCCAAAGAATACTAACTACTAAGTACGTAGATAACTAATAACAACATAACACAACATTTAGAATCTTAAATCAATCTAGAAATACGATCCATTTGCAAGTGAAAGCATGGATTGGATATATTTGATCGACAATGTTTTTGTTTTGCACGACAACATGTGTCTATCTTAAAAGCAGTGCTATATATAAATGTCATATCAAATAACATTTGTAAATGTATTGAATTTTTCGACATGTATTATTTGAGTTTTCTCAGTAATCTATTCACTTGTTTATTTTGAAGAACATTTTTGATGTCTTCTGAGAACCTTACGTCACGTCGCTAATAATTGTGTGTTCGATGGAATGGTGATAATTTTTCTAAGGTTCTTCATTAGCCCTACCATAAGTTGATGCAAACTATTAATTCCACTACCATAAACTATCGGGTATACTGCTAAATTTGCTCCCAGACAATAAGTGAAAGAGAGAAAACGATAGTATACGGTAGCGAAAACGGTTTCAAAACAAAAAGAAAAAAGTTTAACTCATGGCAAGGCCACAGGCTCCAGTCCAGCTCTTTAGCGTAACTTGCCAAAAATGGCGTCCTGATGTTGACAAACCTTTGATTTGTTGATTTGAGTTCGTCGTCTAGGTTAGTCTTTTGTTGTGATTTTGTCTATCTTCACAAAAAAAACGTTGATCTTCAAGTAAGCAGTTAAAACAAAAAAAATTCGCCAAAACTTGTATTGCATTGCACTCGAATAGTTTTGTGTTTTTCAAGTCGGTGAGACATCGTCCTTGTGTTGTTGAGTAGGTGTACCTATTTGACTTTGTGACGCAATCTGAGATAAACGCAACACACCTAATTGTTCTTTTACGTCTTGTTATTTTTTCTTTATTCGTCTTACTTAGATAATTTTGGTTTTTATACCTTATTCTGCGAAAAGGTGTTAGGAAAGTGACACCTTGCAACAAAATTATTTTCATGAGAATAAAGGAAAAGTATTTGTTATTTGTTCTTAGTATTATTCTAATGGTCACGAATATGTTTAATGTTTATGCACGTTTCACAAGAAAAATATGTTCAAGTAGGTACAAAAACATCTGCGTAAACATTTACCTCAGTTTAATAACATACAAAAATAACATAATATTTTTAAACAAGTTAGAATTCTAATTTGGATTCTAACTTCAAATAAAATACAATTTATAAAACCTTTAAAATTTAGCAAGCAAGACTAAAACAGAATTTGAATTCACTGTTGGTGTCGTGTCAACCATGGAATGCGAACGACACGGTAGAAAGCGGTCCCTTCACCAATCCCATACACAAATTTGATTTTACTAATAGAAAAATGACCTCTACCACCGTGAGCTTAAGGTTTATTAGTAAGTGAAATAGAAAAGGGCTTTAAAAGTGTGTCAAACCTCTGCGATAACTTTCAAGCGAAAGTGTTGTACTTATGTTTTACGCAATGTAGGTGTGTTTGCTTGGCAGCGTTCCGTTTCACGATAAGAATTATTGAAATGTTTAAAACAAAGAAAAACAGGAAATCCTTAGCAACAAAGCCAAAGTTAGCAGTCACGAATGCGTATATATTTTATGCTAAAATAATGGCTAAAAATCTAAACAATTAAAATACCTAATCAAAAATGGAAGGCCAGTGTATCTTACAAAAAAACAAACAAAAATGAATAAAGCTAACTTAAAAAAACATTATTTATATAATATACGTTTCATGTTAACTCTTAGCGGTTGAAATGTCGAAATGCAATTAATTACGAACCGTGTACCTAATTAACACGATTTCTCATTAACGTTTATTACTCTAACGTATATAGATAGGTACTAAATATGATCATATTTTTCGTACCTACTTAAATGCAACAAAGTTTAGTATGCGAATCACAAATGTAAATTTCCATATCTGAATCCCACACTCCACTCAAGACGGAAATCCGTTAAAATGAAGCAAGATTAAAATATGGTAGATTACCTCAAATTCATTCTGTTTTAAACATATCCGGACAATGATAAGGATTGACATATGGATGGGTTTAGTCAGTGTAATTCGCGATTAGTAGGATTCGCAATTCCCAACAAATGTATTTTTTTAAGTCGTATTTGCTTAAATAACTCATGAACTAAAGGTTTTTTACTGAATACGCCGACAGTTTCTTTTAATTTGTATTTAAATATATCATTGAAAATCGATTACCATGAGAATCTTCTCGTTCTTTTTTAATTAATCACAATTGGGTACGCTTCTTCATAGTTGTGTTTTTCATGTTTACAAGTGTGACTTGTTAACTAATGTATTTGGCACAGTGACTTGCTCAGCGGGATAAATAATTAAACTTCGTTAATTTATGTTAATCTATGCGAAATTAAAAATTTGAACCGATAGTCAAGTTCAGCGCCCCCAAGGCTTGGACGAATTAACCACCGTCCAAGCCCCAAGGCCAAAGTGGCCTATCGACAATTCGAATATAAGTCTATGATTAGCGAAATTTTACGACAATTCCATACATAAACAAATTTTAAATAATAAATTTTTATTTATTCCTTCACAAATAGTAGTAACAAGCAACAGTAAATATAAACAATATTAGTCTTAGATTACTAGTTGTGAAGACTGATGCTTGAAATGGGTTGGGTTGCAACCTGTAATACAGGACACCAGGTCCTCACTTCCCGGATTGCGCTGATAGCTTTTTAATACAAGTACTAAGTTTATGTTGCCGCTAATGAAGTTAATAAGGTACGTACTTATGTAAAAGAAATAAATTATTGTAAAGATGAAAATCACACATTTAGAGTTTACGCATGCAAACTTAGAGCATGCAAATAATTGTTTTGTGTGGAAAAGTGTGTGTGTGTGTGTGTGTGTGTGTGATATACATACATTTGTTTTGTCTTATCAATTTGAATCGTAGGAAGCTATTTCCTATGGGTCAGGTCAGTTATTTCTAAAACACCAAAAACCTCGCACGAGAAGATTACGTCATAAACAACAACATATTTGGTTTTACGACTTTTTCGAAAACAGACAAGAAAAATTCCACATTTCATACAAAACTCGATCAGCTGTTTTACTATTTGTATGGAAATAAAGTCGATTATTTTTTGTGTTTTCGGAAAAGTCCTAGAAATGTTGTTGTTTATGATGTTAGTAATTTACTCCTGCGAGGTTGTTGGTGTTCTTCAAATAATCCTGTATAGTCACCATATTTTTGTTTTAAAAGTAAATCGCTCAACGGCGACTAATGATAGGTAAATCAAACATGGCTTATTTTGATGCATGATGTTTTGAGTAAATTGTAAAACTATTAGAATAGGTAAATCAAAAATGGTTTATTTTGGATCATGACACAATACAAATATCGCAACCAGTAATAAAACTAGACAAATGGTACTAAAGTCGGCAATACTTTATAGTGATTCGACTATTATGTCTGCCTTTCTAGGTCGTCTGCAGTCATGCCATGGAGATTAAAGGTATTGCATGCTGCAACATTTGCATAAAAACTACTTATTTTCTGTCAAATCTGTTTTCGTATAGCAAATAAGTCTATGTCATGATAAAGTGAAGATTGGAAGTTGCATTATTTCGTTTACTACTACAAAAATTATCTCGGTTTATGTGATACCGTCGATGACTTAAAAACCTCTTCCTTTTTTGATGTAGTTTAAGGCGAGGCAGTTCCCGAAATTTACTCTTTCACTAGGTCTTTAGAATAAGGTTGAATATTGCGTAGCTTTAATTGACGCTTCGCCAAAAATTTGACGAAATTTAGTACATTTTTATTGATTTCTGAAATACTTGATCATTTATTTAAAATGTACTCGGTCATTGTGTTAGATCGATAAAAAAGCTATCCTTTTTGCATAAAAGATCATATCACTGTCGTTGAAAATAACGAAATCTGACGATTTGAAGTTTAATTTTATGGTGTTATTCAGGATTTTTTTACAGAGTAACCATGCCATTTTTCAATATTCTGTTCGGTTATTGTGTTTCATGACATAATGTTCAGTCTACAGTAATTTTTGTGAAGTAGAATTCTACATCCGTTCTTCACATTGGAAGTTCAAAAATCGATCTTTTCATCAAATCGTGAACTGGCCTCGCCTTAAAAGTGTGTTTTAATGTCCAAAGTAACAGCTGCGTTTATAACTTACCTAAGGTACGATAATAATTGGAAACCTAAATGTATTCAAGAGTTTTCACTTCTATTTGATCAAATCCTAAAATGTTCTACCTATCTGTCTCTAAATAGTTTTTCATATTAAGTATAGGTACCACTAATGTTATTTATATGTTCTCAATATACCAGTTAAGTACTTATGAGGTACACTCGACATCAAATAAAGTTAAACAGTTGAACTGCGAAATAGATTTTATTACGTGGAGCATAAAGACGGGTTTAAGGTCAACATAAGTTTGATGTGCAGTCATTTGTACATTGTTATGAAACTACGCTTCAAAGATGATAAAGGCTATTTTTTAAAAACTAAAAAAGGCAGTACCTAACTTACTTGTAGAGATACTAAAACGCAAAAGGGGAGCGTCATATGTTGTTTTCAAACTTATCCTTGTTGAACCACTTTCATGGCGAAAACGTAACTTAATGTTTGTATAACCAATACTGGTTAAACTGGTTTCATTCAGACCTAAGTATGTAACACTTGGCATCGAGTTGCGAACTAGCTTTTAAACCTTATTAAGATTCCTTCGTTAGAGGCTTTAAAGAATAAAGAAAAAAGCACAAAAGTTTTTTTAACTTTAGCCGTTGTAGTAGAAGTTATAGGCAAAAGAGTAATAAGTGGCCAGGCACTTTTGCCTACTACTACTACAACGAACTATATTTTACTGAGGTTATTGTTTGTAAATAAACTATAGAACCTTAGCTTCAACCTGTACATGTGAATTTCAATATAATTATGTACTTAGCGAGCAATAAACATTAAGATTAGTTTATTTCAGGTATATTGTATAGGGCCCTTAAGTTGTTCCAGCATAATATTTCAATTTTATGAACCTCAATATTGACAACAGAATTAATGTGGATATTATGCTAATACAAATGTTTGTTTACCTATAAGGTTGGTAGTTGAATAAGCTTCATATTTTGTATAACAAAATGTCAGGGTATTTAAAGATAATTCGTAAATGTTTAATATGCTTAGTTTGAAAATTTTCCCAGTATTTTGTCAAAAATTAATTCTGTTTGTCATGAATATATAGGTAATTTTGACATTTTTAATCACCAAACTTAGACGGTATTCTCAGAAGTACGAAGTACGAAGGTATCGTAAGTACATTATTGGTGTCAAGAACGCCTACTTCGAAAGGTGAAGTTAGTTTAAGTTAGCACGTTTTGTTTACCATTCTGTTTCAATAAACATTTTTTTTTTATTAATTACATCATCTATGTTAAAAAACAAGTGAATATTAGATACAGGTAACAAAAAAAAACTACCTATTAAAAAAAGTTAATAAATCTTAGCAAAATGTTGTTCTTTTGCAATATTTTTTAAGTCGGAGGGTTGTCTTGTTTTTTTTTATTTATTAATAAGGTACTTATATCAAGTTACATAAATACAAGTTACTTTCTCTTTATGGATACGAGCAATAAAACTTTCGGTGCGAACGCAAGTATTAAGCAAACGTGTTTACTTAACTGCATCTCATAGTTCGTTAAAATAAATAAACAATTGACAAAAACTCACCATATTGGACGAATGCAGCCAAAAGGAGAACGGGCACAAACAATGAGATTGCCATTTTTTAAATCCACAGAGAGATCACAGTGTTATCGTAATATCGCGTCTCGGTGACGGTCGGCTCCACACTGCTTTGGCGGCTGAATGGCGCGCGAGCGGCCGTGTCGCAATCTGAATCAACTCGGTCACGCGCAGAGTGGCGGGCGACACGCGGCGTTCAAAACGATTGAAATTAAAATTTATTAAAGCTGTTTTTTTTGGGAAATATTTATCATTTTTGTTGGGCCATTAAACATTCTTTTTAACTAGTGCGAGTTAAACTACCTCTTTGGTCTAGTGATTCGCCCACTTGTGTAAAACACAGGGATCCCAGGTTTGATTCTTAGGAGAGGGGTACATTTGAACTTGGTTTGGTCGGTGTAGTTCCTCAGTTGAGGATTCCGGGTGTACTGAGCTTCCACCTTCGCCCTTATTATCATTTTAACATCAGGTGAGATAAAATGTCAAGTTCTGGCTTGTTGTGGATAAAAAAATATATAAAGTAAGTACGGTAAAAAAAATTATAAACTATGTCATTAGTCCGGGCATGTACTTTTTTGTGTAACATATTAATTTAGAGTAATATCAGTAACCAAAACGAAAACTCCATAACCACGACTTTAAGCTACGATTGCGAAGAAAAAACACTCCGTAGTCGTAGCATACGTAGCATATATTTTTTCCGTAGCGTTCCAACCGCTTCTTTATGGCCACCACCAATTACGTCGTTCGTACAAACATGGGGATTGGCGCGAATACGGTACCATGCGTACGGCTTTTTACTACAAAAATAACAAAGAGTAGACAAGCTCTAACAACTAGTCGAAAGTTTGATCAAACCCCCTACCAATAAGTGATGAACACATTCGAATGTTCAAAAGACATGAGAAAAGAGAAATATAGAGGTAAAATAATTATTACCTACATTTTATGTCTAGAAGCAACGTTCCATAAACTTGACTTGTAGTGAAACGTGTTATTGTTTTGTTCCTAATGTTTTCTTAATATGCCCAATGAATGGGTTTAACAATAATGTTGTTTTAAATTAAGTTGGCAATTAGTCACGCCTCAGTCATACACTTGTAGGGCAACCCAAGAAGGCCTCTATTGATACGAGTGAACATTAAAACTAAAAGAAAAACAAATTTTGAGTTAAAAAAATTATTAAATACCTACCTATTTATTTACTCATTTGTTTTGGTATAATTTTTGAAATCAACTTTTAACTACTTCTATTTCATTGAAGAAGATTTAGAAAAGATGACGAAACCAACGAAACACGAAAGTAATAGATAATCGGCCAAATACTCAAACGAATCTTAAAGTTAAGGCCACCTTAAATTTAAAAAGTTGTCAGATTTGACAGAAACTCTATGAACCTGACAGCTTCCTTAAAGTTAAGGAGACCTTAACTTAAGATTTCAGCTAAGAAGCCTATGAGTATTCGGCCGTAAGTCTCTTAATTTAAATTAACATACATTCTTGTGTGAAACGACGAATGCACAAGAATTGTTTCAAATTCTCACGGAGCGGAGTTGGATTAAAATAGCATAACCTATTATAATACGGATGTGTCGTATTAAGTGGGATTTTATAATTATAAAAATATCTCTTTTCAGTTGTTTCTGTAAAGGTTTCTAAAATCTCTGTTAATTTTAACAGTCTTCCAGATGAAGTGAACTTTATTTGGATTTACTTCGAAATATGAAATTTTGCTGTATCTGTAACACCCAATACAAAATACAAAAACATATTTTTAAAACCTAGAAAACATCAACACTGCCATATTGACCTTCTTTTAAATTTGGAATTTTGAAGGGCAATAGTAAAATATATAAATATATCAGGCTTTTTTCTGGGGTGGGCTCCAGACTGTTCTGGGGTGGGTACGCTCCCCCCCCTCCCTTCCTACGCCAATGGTATTCTAGAGTATTCTTGATCGAAGGATTCGGCGCTCGACCTCTACGCAACCGCCGCGTTGGAACGTGCACTGATTTGAACCCAAAGCGTATAGAGTTACGTTCGATTTCACTCTATCACAGATCGACCCGCTCGGATTGATGCATGTTAAGGCCTTAACTAGAACAATATTGAACTCTAAAGACATAAATCAGATATCCTTAATCAGAAGGTGTGGCACCGGCTTAATACTTAAACGTGTACTAAAAGAAACCTTTGAAAATTATGCGTCAGCTTATTTTCGAAGAGCTTATCTTAGTAATAGAGATAGATTTTAAGTATTGCTGTTATTTTGTTATATTTAATGTCTAATACAGTTGCGACAGAATATTTCACTTATGTAATCATATATCATCATATCAATCATATATCATCAATGGAAATTAACGTCCGAAACTTTCCATATATTTACTCTATGGTTTCTGTGTTCAAGATGTCTATTCATTTCTCCCCGACGGAAACTAGACTCTTCCGACACTCATAGCTATCGAAAATTCTAAAAAGTTACGGAAACCATAGAGTAGTGAAGGTACAGCATCGGATACGGAAAGTTTCCGATGTTTGTGAAAAAGGGCCCCTGGACTGCGTTAACGTGTAGCTTATAATTGAATACAATAAGGTTTCAGTGTGGGTGATGCCAGGCCATGCTAAAAACTTTGTATTGTACGATACAATGATGGAGGGAAGTGTGGGTTTTTGTTACATAACTAAGTACCTATCTACCGACCGAATAGATTGGTTGTGTGCATCGATAAGTTTCTATTACAATTAGGTTATTAGGGTTACTAGATCTAATAATGAGATTTTCTGACTTTTTCCCTGACTTTTCAGAAAATTTCCTGACATTTTGTACACCTACATATCGTACATTCTTCATTTAGTTGACGTTTGATATTTTTTTCTCACCAAAACGACTAACATATTATGTGTTTTCAACCTTTTGAAATATCAAAAATCTTTGACAACTACAGTTTTTCCCCATTTTCCTGACAAATGCCTTAAATTCCTGACATGTTAGGAAAATTCCTGTCATCTGATTCTGGTAAATTACAACGTTTTTTTTGAGTTTGTGAAAAATAAAATTATATTATTATTTCATATAAGAAAATTCAAATAGGTAGTCTAAAATCGTATATATATATATATAATGTTAAAATTTTATATTCATCGTATTTTGCAGTTTTATTTAAAATTTTAAAATTTAATAAGATTTTTCTAAATTCAATTAAATTAATAGATTTTTTCTATCCCTTGGGAACATTTTTTTCTGAATGAAAGGTACCCTATTTTCTTTTCTGTAACCCTGATAACGTGTATGCAAAATTTCATGATGATCGGTCGAGTTGAGTACCTACAAGCAAACACACTTTTGCATTTATATATTTGTAAGGATTATCATTCTTCCTCGCCTACTAAGTAAACAAGCACTTCTGAATATTCAATTACGCAATTTTATTTCTTTTATAGCATTATTATATAACCTTCCTAAGTTTCGATCCTTTTTAAGGGTCCGTGAACACGGAAAAACAGTGACAATGGCCTTAGAGAAAAATAGTTCTGTCAGAAAAGTATTAAATTTTTCAACATCTTATGTTATTGAAAACATATTCGATCTCTTTAACAATGACACGAGTAATGCCGGCGACATGCTAATCACAGAAACAAACTATATGTTGCTTGATGCTGTTGTGCCACAGTACAGCTAGAATACCTATGTCACAGCGACCAAAACACTTATTTAGTAAGCAAGAACCTTACTTTAAGAACGGAATAATTAGTGCGACATGGTACTAACATGGTCAGCTACGTGAGGTCGACCGTACCTTTTCAAGGTGAAATGATTCACGTTCGCATGATTCTTGGCATTGAAATGTCAGTATGTGTGGATTTACTATAGTCATTGATATTGTTGGAGCAGTAGAAAAACAAGAAGGAATGTAAATTAGTGTTTAAGTGCATTATAGTGATAAGGTTTTAAGAAGTTACATCAATTAATCCAAAAGAGTTTTGCTCTTTAGCAGTCAAGCAACACCTTATTAACACTTTTCCCTTAAGTGTTCAATGATTAGTAATAGTTTTAAATACATATAAGATAACATAGCATTAAATACATTGATCTGCTTTTAAGATACTTAGCTGTAGAGTAGAAGGTAAGAACTTGTGACACAGATTACTAAATACTTTGCTTGTAATACGGAAATCGGTAACATCGATGTTTACCCAACAACCTTATGTACAAAGTTAACATCGTTTTCTATAATAACCCAACTGATAATCGAATCTGAAAATTAATATTACGTTAATTGTCTAGTTAAAGGCGATGGTTAATACGTTTCTTTAAATATGTAGTTATCTAAAGTGACTACCAATAACCAAAGCGTTCTAAAAGACTATCTTATTATTTGATAATGTAACGTACCTTAATGGTATTGTATGTATGATATTTTGACTTGTTCTATCTAATTTAAAATTAAAAAAGTAACGCCTAATGAAAAGCATCTAGCTATTCAATATATTCTCAACTAGAGTATTCCTGCATCTGCTGTAATTATTTTTATCTGTGAAACTGAAAATAGATCGTAACAAAATTGCAGTTCTTTTTCTGTGTGTCGAAACTCCTTGCTGGAAATATTTACTTGAAGAGCAATAAACCGAGAGGTGCCAGTAACAAGGCTATAGTTTTGCCGATGGTCGCAGCACCGTTGCAACCGTCGTAGTCACAGGTTTCACAGAAGGTTGTGACTTCGTTGGGGCCGTTCGAAGAGCTTGGGCAGGCGCTCGTGAAGTCGTCTTGACGCTTCCAAGTGCAGCCTCTCGAGACGACGAGAAGACCGTTTACTGAAAACAAAAGAATAGTTGCGAGTAAACACAATATTTTAGACTTTTTTCATTTATTTAGGTGTTTTGCTAATTGTTACTAGTAAACATAAGTATGCATTGAAATGAGGCGTTGATTTTGTCTATTTTCTATTGGATTTTTTCAATTCTCACGACCGTGGTGTTTCCTTTTAAGTAATTTCGAAAACTCACTTCAACAACTTGATATTATTTTAAAATTCCGCCACCGTTTGAGTTCATTAATTCTTATAGAATGTTCGCCAACGCCTAGATGCATAACGGTAATAATCTATTCTGGACAGGGCCCGACGACGCTATAAACACAATCATGATAAAGATTGAACTACTTAAGAGGATTGTCAACCACGTGGTCTCCATACAAACGGCGATAACGTTTCCCACCCTCTAAACCTTAACCTACAGTAATTAATTTTTGGTATTTTTTTTAAATGCCTAAATACTAGGGCTGTACGTTTTGATTTTTTAAATATCTATAATAGATTTCGAAATATTTGCATTTTAGTGATTTCATACAAAACACAGAAGTGCCAATATTTTCAAATCTACAATGAATATTTTAAAAATCAAAACGTACAGCCCTAGTTTTTAGGCATTTCAAAAACATACCAAAAATTCATTGCTGTAGGTTAAGGTTTAGAGGGTGGACGTTATCGCCGTTTGTATGGAGACCACGTGGTTGACAATCCTCTTAAGCAATTAGAATTAAGAAAAATCTTTAACAAAATTACAATTACTTTTGAACTTTTAAAGATTTTAAACATAGTCAGTAAGTAATACCACAGAATAGATAATGGGTACGATGTTGTTCTGCGAGCTTCTCTATTACCACGAATGGATATGGTTTGCCACGCGGACGACACTCTGATTACCGCACGTGGTAAAAACTATGAAGACGCAGCACGACTGGCAACGGTGGGCACCACTCTAGTCGTGAGACGTATAAGAGCTGGTAAACCTTCGTTTATTATTGTTTTGAACGGAGAGTATAACTTTTTCATGCATGGCAACGTTAATAGTACATTATGTGACAAGTTAGCTTAGGTTGCAATAAGCAAGAGCTCACGAGTTTCATACGGCGTTTTTCAACACATTTGCGAGGAAAAAACAAAGTTATTTACCACACGGCAACAAATACGACAAAAACAAAATATGATAAATATGGGAAAAGGCGCGCAGGTTTTTTTTTTGTTTTTTTCACACGCCCAACGGAAAAATATTTTGCGAACAAAGGGGTGAGTGAGCATACAGCCTACCTCAAAATTATAATTTTAAGTGATAAAATGCAAATATTTTAATATTTTATAACAAAATATTGTGAATTATAAATAATTTGATAATAATAAATATTATTTGTTTGACTTAATTAACTGAGTGTGAAGTTACTCAGTCACACCATAAGGGTTCCTTTTTGCCATTTTGGTACGGAACCCTAAATAGGCTGAACAAGAACTATCACAGATTAATAACACTTCCACTCACTGTATTTCTTCTCCTTCTTGCAGGCAGACCTGGACGACGTCCGCTCAGGGTACGCAGCAGTGTTTGCATTACAAGCATTTATTGTTACAAAGTATTGGCGGTCGATGATATCGTCGTACACGAAAGGGTCCAGGCAGTAAGGGTTCAGGTCGGAGGAGCAGGTCCAACACCGTACTGATTCACCTGAAATAGAACAAAGAGAGTTTATTTTATTGTTATTCTAACAAAGTTTAACCACTCATCAATCTGCATTGGGCCCGCATGGTTATGGTCCATCCTCCATAAGAAGGCCTGTGCCCAGCAATGGAGACATTAAAATGGCAGTTCATGATGATTCCAACCTAGTTTAAGTAATGCTAGTCCATCATATCAGCCGCACGATACCCACTGCTGGGTATAGGCCTCCCCCAAGGATCTCCACGACGATCGGTCCTTCGCTGCCCGTATCCAGCGGCTTCCCGCGAACTTCACCAGATGGTCGGTCCACCTTGTGAAGTAGTCAGATAAGTTTGCCTGGAAATAATTCAAGGAGTTTTGATTTAGGCAAGGGCGCTTCATCGTAGATCGCATCATTGCTTACCATCAGGCGTGATAGCAAGTGCTTGCCTATCTATAATAAAAAGGGAGTTAGACGTTCTATATTTTAACAGCTGGCTTTTCTCAGGGGCCATTAATTAGGGGAATAGGTTATGCTCAATTAACAAAAACATTCTTCAAAGTCTTCAAAGTTTAAATAGTTTCATTAATTTGTTATTTAAATTGGTCCAGGTATTTGATCAAAACAAAGAAATTATATATATATATATATATATATATACATATTCTTTATTGCACTAATAATTATTGTTACATAATTTATAATAATAATTGTGAGCAAAGGTGGACTTATCTCTAAAGAGATCTCTTCCTTCCAACCTAAGAGGTGTCAGAGATTTACAGTAAGCGGGCACATAAAGTGCATGACATATAAAAAATAATAATTACTATAATAGCAAATAGTAATTTTATTGATCCATGCGTCGTCGAATCTGTAAAATGCTGTCTTATCTCATAGTTCGTTATAATAAATCATAAACTTAATATTCCACTAGTATAAATAAGTTTATGTAATAAATAAACAATTGATAAAAACTCACCATATTGGATGAATGCAGCCAAAAGGAGAACGGGCACAAACAATGAGATTGCCATTTTTTTAATCTACAGAGAGGGTCACGACAAATCTGGTAACGATCGCGTAAGTGGCTGAATCTGGGTTCACAGAATGGAGAGCCACTCTCTGATGCGATATATCGGTCTGTTTGGCGTGAAGTGGTTGCGTTATTTATATATGCAGATTAAAAATGTGTTATCGTTACCAAACAAACGATAATGTAATAGCTGAAAATAGTACAGCAAGTAAGTAGCTAGTGGCCTCACTATGGGGTGATGCAAACTGTTTACGCTACCGTAAAATATCGTTTTCTCTCACGATATCAATTTTTTCCCACGAAAGTAATAGGGATGTTGACTATTTTTTTTATTTTATGTTACATAAATTACCTCTCGAAAAAAGAAACATTGGTAAAAGAATTAATTCGCTAGCATGAACACTGCCCGAGATATTACAGTGTGAAATGCACACAAATGGACTCGATTAAAAACGCTCCATACTAATTGCTTGCACGTTATGACGTCACGCCTTGCAAGTTTGTATGCAACGCATAGGAAATTTGTTCAGCAGCTATATTAAATATTGTGTTTATCAAAATGGTTTCTTCGACAAATTTGCTATACATTTTACGGACTAATTAATGGTATCATTTATTTTAATAAATTTTATACTTTTTAAATGGACTTGTCCACCCAACTTTGAAGGGTCATAAAACAAATAATATGCAATATATAAAACCAAGAGGTATACAAGCTACTCTAAAAGTTTAATATGTTTACGATTTTTATTAGTATTTCGTTATTTTATTCATTAGTCAACATCCCTATTATTTGGCGTGTGCTGCGAAAACTTTGATGACAAATGAAAATAATGTTTCTTCCGTATGTTTATAGTTCTCATTATTACCCACTAACTAGAGGCTATACGTCAAACCATTATTAGACTTAACTATAATACCTATTAGATTTAGTCGCGAAAAAAATCTGCTGTTTCATTCATTTTGATATTTACGTTATAATGTATGAAACAGCTGTTTTTTTGAAGTTTTAGAGTTGGTCCCTATCTAGAATAGGTACTATTTACATTACTCGTATTTTTGTTACACGTTGTATTTTGTTACATTCAATGAGTGCTAAGAAAGAGCATGGACGTCTATCACAAAACAAGTATTATACCACCTATTTACTTAACTACCTTGGCAGACCCGTCCTAGTGTTTTAAATAGAAACATTTTATTTTTATTTAAGTTGAAAAACTATAAAGATTTTCTTAAAAGCAGGTCGCGCCAATTATCAAATATTTTCGCTATTTCACTTACATACTAGTATTTCCATAAAGCCCTAAAAGTCGTTATTTGGTAGGTACTAGGTATACCAACTACTCAAATAACAAACTACTCATAATTCCCCCAGGAACTCTTGACTTTAAATATGAAATGAGTCTGGAAGCATCGCTCAAACAAAGCAGGGGGTTATTAAAAACGAGCACAAGTGGTGTAGAAATGTTTTATTATTTATTTTACTTAATAATTGACTAACGAGACACTTGCTTTAAAATAAAGAAAATACATAGAATCTTTTATAATATGCATAAATAAACATGAGCTTTTTTTATTAAATGTGTATATTACCATTTAAATTAAAAGGTAAGTATGTAAATATCGAGAAATCTCGGATTAAGTAAACATATTTATACCACAGATTTTTTGTTCTGTGTTTTTTACTAAAAATCCTCACATAACTACTTATTCTAAATGAAGCATGTACCGTATGTACAGTACATGCATAGAGAATTATTAAAGTAAGCGTTCACAATCTTGCAGATGATGAAGAAGATAATAAAAAGAGATTCACGTTTAGCGGATTCGTTTTAAGATAACGTGTACTTCTTAACGATTGGTATAACAATTAAAAAGAAAAGAGCTGTAGTAAGATCTGGTAACGATCTCGACACACCGTTCGTGTTGCATTTGTCTCCTTGACATTCTTGGCAAGACAGCAGTTTGAGGACATTCTGGTGACCTTCGTGGGACCTCTTGATGTCATCGCATGAACCACGCTCGGAGACACAACCTCGAATGTATAATGGTTTAGATAAATCTGAAAAATATTGCAACATTAAAACCAAAATATTTGTCGGTAAACGATAGCCCAAAAACTTTGCTCGATTAACGTCTAGTGGACTTGAAAAAGAATATTACGATTAAGTTACATTATCCTACACATTATGTATTCTGTGGTTATACTAAGGTTATACTGTACTACTCTTATAAGTTTCATCTTGTTTGTTACTCTACTAAAAGATTGGATAAATACATTTTTCTTTTTTTAAAGAATCCATTAGCAATATTAAATACTTACGATTATATTTTTCAGAGTAAACTACACATCTCGGTGCATTAAACCCGCATTGGCGTACGGTCGTATTTGGCAGGACATTTGGGCAATCAGTGCAAGAGTAGCATTCACTCAGAACTGAACGTGCAGGGTTCAAAGGGCTAGGAACAGGTGCTGGACCGAAGTTAGGACCAACTGGAGCACCAGGTCTGTATGGGATGACTCCAGCGCTTGCGTGGGCATGAGCGAAGCTGCGTCTACTATCATCTTCTTCGTCTTCCAGAGCGATTTCTTCGTGAGGGTGTCCTGTGTTAGTAAGATGAGAATGCAAGTCATAAATAAATATATTTTAAATTTTATAGTTAATTTTACTTTGAAAAATCCAAATTTTCCATTCGTAGTAAAATTGATGTTTATATTACTACAAAAATGCATCCCAACTTTCTTCTACCATCATTAAAATTACTGACTAAATAATAGAGGACATCAATCCAAAATTTATTGTAACATTTTTAAGAAAACCACCTTATTTTGATCGGCGTAGGAACTACACCAGGAGCATTTTGATTTTTGCATAACACCGATTACACAAATTGCAGATGCAGAAGCCAGTAAAGGGTGACAAAAAAAATCGAAGAGTTATGTCGCAATCCAGTCCGTTATTGCAGTTATTTACTTATTGAAATAAAATAAAAATTGAAACGGTTTACCTGTGGTAATCGAATAGCACAGGAGAAGCACAGCCGTAACAAGTAGTACTGTTGTAGGCTTCATTGTGAACACTTCAAAAAGTACGTTACGTTTTCTAAACACATTGTAATTTATACTTATATTACCGATGAAATCTAGGGTTGGCAAAAATGGCATTTCACTTTTAGTTGATATTGGTTTGGGTTTTATAGAAACTCACCAATCAATATTTTCTATGTTCTTACTTATTAGTAATTAACCTATAAAATGTGTTTACTTACACTTACACCTATTTTACCTACGACATATTATTCTATGACATCATTGACACCTGCTTGGATGCTGAGCTTGGACGAATTCGTCCAAGATGCTGAGTTTCTCCCCACCGTTTTTGTCTCAGTTATGTTCTAGGTTTGTCATAGATTGTTCGAGAAAATCAGTATTTCAAAAGCATTGCTTACTGCCACAGATGTGTTCAGCTGTACTGCGTTCCGTCGTTAGGTGTATACTTCTGATCTCCTTGACACCAGTGCAGTAGATACTTACTTGATCGATGAATGTGGTACTATAGTAGATATGCTAAAATTTTCAATATAAAAGTATCAATATGATTTAGTAATAAACAAAAGTGTAGTTCTAACCAGTAACGTAACCAGTAAATCATTCAAAACATTTTTCAAACTGATTAAAATATCTTGATTTAAATATCTTGATCTATATTTTGATACTTGATAAGTAATATCAATCGAGCTAATTAAAATCTGGTAACCCTGATAAAATCTTGATTTTGGCATGGTTGAAAGATTCTTACCATGCAACAGATAGACCATGTTAGTTCTACATTGTTTGGTAACATAGGTAGTAAAGTAATTAGCAGATTGGATTACACAATGTAACTTGTTATCTAAAACCTTTCGTTGAATCAGTTGATGAAAAATCTATAAAAATCAATTTACAAAGTGCACGTAACCATTTTTTATATCTATGGATGACTAAATTGCAGATTAGCATTGGCAAATGATAATCGACTATATCGCATTGATAAGACATCATCTATCTAGACCAATCAATAGAAGAGGTTCAAAGTACAAAATTCTTAGGTATACATATAGATGATAGTTTAACATGGAAAACACACATCGAAAACATATGTACAAGGTTAAATCAGTACGCTTATGCTTTATATATGCTACGAAAGGTTGCAAGTATTAATACTTTGCTTTGTGCCTACCATGCTCATGTAGTTTCAATTTTGAGATATGGTGTTTTGTTTTGGGGAAACTCTGTTGATAAAGAATATATATTTAAAACACAAAAAAATGCATTCGATCAATGTGCAAGCTCCACCAAACTGATTCTTGTAAGCCATTCTTTATCAAATTGAAGATACTAACGCTCCCTTCGCTATATATTTATGAGGCAGCATTATACATCAGAAGCAATCTGAAAAATTATGAGACTCTAAACAGTAAGAGACATAAGTATACTGTAAAACTAGCAACCATAGGAAAAGCATTTTTTTATGGGAATAAAAATTTATAATAAACTACCTCAGAATTTGAAATCAGAAGTGAGAAGCATCGTTCAATTGCTTTAAATATAAACTAAAGCAAATTTTACTGGATAAGGCCTACTACTCTGTAAATTTCTTAATGATGATAGCATTAATTAGCCATTTGACATAGAATTGTTGACATTTGATTGTGGTATGAAAACATTATTTTACATTAATTTATTTTGACGTTATACTTGCAATTATATATATTTTATTAATTATGATGATTATTATTATTAAGTTAAAAAGATATTTATGTTTTAAATCAAGGGTCTTCAACCTTTTTGAAGTCAAGGGCCTATAGTATACTCTGATATTGGTTCGGTGGGCCGCAACACAACGAAAACATTATATTCTAACTAAATAGGTAGGTAAATACCTAGGTATAATTTGTAGACAATATGTGAATTTAATTTTGTCAATCAATACAATGACGGGCCGCGGGTTGAAGACCCTTGTTTTAAATGATGATGATATTTCTTAATAAATGATTAATAATGTTGAAATTTACTAATTGAAATGTAATTAAATTTATTAGATTATTAACGAATTTTGCACACCTAGTAAGGTTGAATATGGAGAGCCAAAATTTTTTCTACATCACATTTATTGTAATCCACCCATAATCACGCAAATAAATGATTTGATTTGATTTGACATTCACAAGATATAAGGTGTGTTCAAAAATCGCAAGTAGTAGGTATCTGATTTGATAAAGATATAGTAGTACTTATCATAAATAATTACTCTCATCGTAAAACAAAATTGGGTTAATAATTATTAAGATTAATGAATTGGTTGATAAATGTAATATTTTTTGGGGTTTGTGTCCTGTAATAAGACGTTCCATTTCTTTTTTTTCACTTAAGCTAGCAGCTAGGGTTTCCTAGGAACGGTGCCTTAGACAACGTTTTACGCCGCAAAATTACGGCCGTAATATGACGGCACCGTCATCCTAGGAAACCCTAGCTTTATCGCTGCCGGTAAGTATGTCTGTAGGCCTAGCATGACCGACAAAACACGATATTTATCGCGTGATATAGCGTTTTATGGACACTCAACTGTCAAAATCCATTGTCTTTTGACAGTTAAACGCGATAAATTGCTATATCATATCGCGTTTCAGTGGTCATGCTAGTGCTAAGGGGGCTGGAAATTTTATGTCAAATTTTCTCCACTGTATAGATAGATGAACCCCCTCGTCTATTCCTTCTATTAGAAAGAATATCAGCAGCTAAAAAGTGCTACTTATTATTTAGTTAAAAAACTTTTCCAATGCACAGTCAGCAGCTGAGCACAAGAGGTTATACAAAACTGACAAAATCTGTAATTTATTTTGAACCTTAATAGCTGTGCACTTAAGTATAAAATCATCAATATAAATTACCCTGTCGTGAAAGCCCAGCGTGCTGTTGACCGTACCAGGGACACCTAAATCTGGAAAAGAATCAATTCTATACCTATATATATACTTAATTATTATTATATTTAGTTAAATAATATCTAAAGTTAAATGAAGAGCATGTTAAACACCTCCTTAATGGCCCAGGCTTTATTTATTTACTATATACGAGTATTTCATCATGGGTGAATCATCACTATCGGAGATTCAGGAACATTTCATTTCTGATAAATATAAGTACTTCAAACACTTTAAAAACTACACTTGGTACGTCAATATAAAAAAAAAACTTTGTTTTAGCTCGTTAGTTGTTGTTTGTTCTAATTAGACATGAACGGACTTTTGATAATTATGGGAATTGGTTACTAGCTCCATCAAAAGGAAAATAATGACTCTTGTATGGGTAAAACATATATCATAAACTAGCTTTCACCCGCGACTTCGTCCGCGTGGGCATTTGGAAAATTCATAGGGAACCATGGACCGGTTAAAAAAGTAAAACTAATAAAAAAAACATACTTTTACACTTATAATATCAGTAGGATATCCATATTCCGTTTCTGTTTGTCCCCGTTCTCGCCCCGTACGCGTTTCCTTTCCTGTTCCGTAAATTTAAATACAAAATTTGGACATCAATTTGTGTTGGACTTCAAACTAAATGGCATTTTCGCAATCAACATTCCATAAAATCTCAATAACGACATCCATATCGATTTTAGGTTTATTTACCCCATTTACCCATTGTGTCTCATTTTCCGGGGCTAATTTCCGGAAAATCACGAAATACTTACTGTTTGATTAGTTTTTAGTACTACTATGTTTATTCAATATTATTCTTCCACAATATGAACCCAATTTCACCCCTCTAGGGGTTAAATTATGCGCACCGTGTACGGCTTCAAAATAAATGCAATTTTTGCAATCAACATCTCATAAAACCTCAATAAGAACATCTGTATCCATTTTTGCGGTTCATTTATCCAGTTATCCCCGAAGCTATGCGGTTGAGTTTCGAAATACCATGAAATATGTATTTGCTTATTTGTTTTTAGAAATACTCCTACGAAGTTTCAAGTCAACATGTCTATTTAATATTTTCCTCTTTACAAAATGGAATACCCATTTCACCCCTTTAGGGGTTGAATCATGTTACCGTCAAAGTGTCATTTTCACAATCAACATCTCACAAAACCTCAGATACGATATCCATATCGATTTTAGGCTTCTTTTACCCCATTTACCCCCTAACGGGGTAGATTTTTTAAATTCACGAAATAAGTGTTTGCATTATTGTTTATAGAAGTGCTCCTTTGAAGTTTCAAGCCGAATGTCAATGTTTATAAAAATTTGAAACCCTATTTCACCCCTATAGGGGTTGAATCATGCCTTACCCTTTGGATTTCAAATAAATGTCATTTTCGCAATCAATATTCCATAAAACCTAAAAAACGACATCTATATCGATTTTTTCGATTCACTTATCCCATATATCCCCTTAGGGGTTGAGTTTCGGAAAACCACGAAACACGTGTTTACGTATTTGTGTTTGGAAGTACTCCTACGAAGTTTCAAGTCAACATGTCTATTTTTTCCATACAAACTTTGAACCCCCATTTCACCCCTTTCAGGGTAGAATTTCCAAAAATCCTTTTTAGTGGATGTTTGCACTGTATAAAGTATCAATGTACAAAATTTCAAGTCTCTTGGCCCAGTGGTTTGGGCTGGGTGATAGTCTGTCAGTCACCTCTTCATTTTTTATATAAGAGATAATAATCATAATAGTAATAGCACAGATAATAATACTCATCATCATATCAGCCGCACGACACCCACTGCTGGGTATAGGCCTCCCCTAAGGATCTCCACGACGATCGGTCCTGCGCTGCCCGCATCCAGCGGCTTCCCGCGACCTTCACCAGATCGTGGGTCCACCTTGTAGGGGGCCTACCCACGGAGCGCCGTCCGGTGCGCGGTCGCCATTCCAGAACCTTTCCGCCCCAACGGCCATCGGTTCTTCTCGCTATGTGTCCCGCCCATTGCCACTTCAGCTGAGCAATCCTTCGAGCGATGTCGGTTAATATATATTATAATACTATAATAGCCATAAACCATACCATAATATCATACCATCCTGTCATAACCATATTTGACAGGATCATGAATAATAAATTTATCAACTCGAGGTTTCAAATTATAATTATGTAAGTCAGTAAACATAATAATATAGATATAAGTAGTGAATTTTATTATTTTTTACGATTTCAATCCATTTCACGCTTTTCACAATGCATTGCCCAATCTGCTAGTACTATAATAGAGACAGGTTTTCGCCTTGAGGGTTTTCTTGTTATTTTATGAGGTTTTATGAAAATATTTACAAACTGAAAATCTAATAAGCAGGTTAACTAGTCGCATTTTTCAACCAATTTTGACGAAAATTGGCACACAAGTTCCTTGGTTTATTCAATTTTTTTAGTCGATCGCTAATTTTGATTGGGTACAAAATCATCATCATCATCATCATATCAGCCGCACGACACCCACTGCTGGGTATAGGCCTCCCCTAAGGATCTCCACGACGATCGGTCCTGCGCTGCCCGCATCCAGCGGCTTCCCGCGACCTTCACCAGATTGTCGGTCCACCTTGTCGGGGGCCTACCCACGGAGCGCCGTCCGATGCGCGGTCGCCATTCCAGAACCTTTTCGCCCCAACGGTCATCGGTTCTTCTCGCTATGTGTCCCGCCCATTGCCACTTCAGCTGAGCAATCCTTCGAGCGATGTCGGTTACTTTAGTTCTCTTGCGGATCTCTTCGTTTCTGATTCGATCACGCAGGGAAACGCCGAGCATGGCTCTCTCCATTGCAACAACATACACAATACGTACATACGTATACATACATAATACAATTGGGGACAAAATAGAGGGTTGAATTTGAAGTTGAATTTTACACAAGATGCTGCAAAAAAAATCCAAAAGGGGGAGTGGAGGGGGGAAATCACAGAGCCACTTGTTATTATAAAAGGTTTATTTTGCTTAGTTGCAATAAATATTATGTTAGCACAATATGAAGTGATGGAATTTCTGAAAGTCTGCCAGGCCAGTAGTTAATATTAGGGTTGATGTTTTTTGTAAATTAAGAGTCGGTGTCACAAGTTTTGTTTAGGTTCAACTTTAACTTACTTGATAAATTATATCGCTTTGTCTTTGTTTGAACAGTATTGATATTATCGTCGTTCGAATTATTACCTATTTTATAATTTTGAAGCCACTTATTGTATCTTTATGATCTCAATTTAATAAGTTTAAATTGTATGTCACGTTGATGGTTAAATAATGAAAACGACTAAAAAACATTTTTTATTAATATACAAAAATCATACAAAAATTATAAATAAGTATTTAAAAATAAACTTATCTACGGCCAATAATTTATGAAAATACTGTTCATTTTTATTCAATCACACAAAGAATCCTTCGTTACATGGCGTTACATTAATAGAAAGAAAGATGGAAAGAACCATTTACTCACAACTAATGAAATATGTAAATGGTTGTGTGTGTACTAACTAATGCTTTGTTTCTTTCTTACTAGTTAATTAAACAGAGGCACCAAGTAAATCAGTAATTCAGTACGAACAAAAAACGTAATGTATCTATACGTAGTTAATATAAGGTGAGAGATAAAAAGTCACAGGATCTTAAAATATCTTCATTCAGTTTATTTATTCAATAGTGACGATGAAAAAAAGGTTATACCCGATTCTGAACTTTTAGCCACCATAATCTCATAGTTTGTTTTAATCAGCCCCTGTAGCATGACGAGACCGATCTGTCTACGGAGCAAATATGACATTCCGTCGTAGACAAAACCTTTGTTTATTTGTCAAAAATTACACTGTGATGTTGTGTGGCATAGCCTGAGTGTGGTCATTTATGTCGGTTTCGTCCAGACTGTTCATTTTGCAGCCACTAATATCACACTAGTTCAACTTTTCACAAACATTAACAAACATTCAAACTTAATAGTTATTTTGAAAAGGGGAATTAATACTTCATACCAAAATAAAACATTTTGTTCTCCAAAATTAGTGCTCACCAAACCCTAAACCGCCAAAGAAGATTTGGTTAGCATTTACTAATTCTGGGTTAGGTAAGGTTATTATGGTGATCATTTAAACTATTTTAAACAAAAGTTTTTGAAAAGTATCACATACTTAAATAATATAGTAACTGGTCATATTTCAATGGTAATTCCTAACGTGCACGTAACAACAAATAAGCTAAAAAGATCGTCTCACTTCAACCATCTTCTCAGAGTTCTTCTTAATTTAAACACAGTTGACCAATGCTGCAACTATGAGTAGGATAAAAGGAAGGGACACTTTTGTGGAGGAATTACAAAGATCCCCTTCGCATACCCTGCAACTTGTCAGGTCGCCGGTGAAGCCAGGACTTATTAGTGCTCTGCAACGAGTTTCTTCATCATTCTCTTGATCAGGTACTTCTGTACATCCGCGAATTACAGTTTGATCACCATTAACTGTAAAACAATTTAGCACTTAGTTTCGGCTACTATTACACTTGCAACATCAATTTATGCACTTCTTTGCTACGATTTATTATGCTACTAAACTCACGGCTGAATACTCAAAAGCTTCTTAGCTAAAATCTTTGGTGCTTAACAATAACTTGGCAATAACTACGCTAACATTAAGAAAGCTGTCAGTTTCATAAAGTTTCTATCAAATATGTCAACGTATAGCGTTTCTTTTGTTTCCTCATTCAAAATCAAAATCAAAAAATCAAAAAATCATTTATTCAGTCTAGGCTGTTACAAGCACTTGTGAATGTCAAAGAAGCTACGCCATCGGTTCGCAAACCCTGAGCGGGAGACCTTGTAACGAGAAGAACCGGCATTATAATCCAGAGGAGCAAACAGCGCAACAAAAAGTTATTTAGTCATCTGTCTCGCTTTCATTCAGTTACCTTCTTTCTAGGGCAAATCTCTATTAGTCATTTATTGTTGCTAAAAATAAATTTCAAATAAACATAATAGGATCACCTTCGAAAATTGTTACAACGCATCTCAAGTCATCTGCAGGCTCTTCATCACTGTAAATGATTGCACGTTTTCCTCGCACGGGTACGAAACTCTGCTCGTTCTTTTTGTTGTTCATCATCTAAAACAAAAATTGAACATCTTTCGTGATCGTGAGTCACACACAAAAGCTTCTGTCGTCTATGCCTTTGTTATATTATATGTAATGTGTTTAATTCTAACTGATATGATAACATATCAGAGATTGATTGCCCTGAAATTCATTTGCCAAAAGATCGCTTTTTGAATAATTTTGGGCAATCCCGATAATTCGTCAGGACGCCACATCAAAACTCACAATAGCAGACATGTCATATTGGAGGCTTAAATATAATAGATTCTTCATCACATCAAAAATTCTTGTGATCGATCGTTTATGATATCGAACGCTTAAGTCAGTCATTAGATGGGTAATCAAAAATGTATTATCTCGAGACGGTGGTGGTCCCCGCAGCATTAGTAGTCTTTAACATCAACCAATCCAAATTTGGTCCACGGGTTATGGCCCGTCCTCCTCATCCATCTACAAGAAAAATCTGTGCCCCAGCAGTAAGAACACTAATGACTGATTAATATTATGTAAATCTAACTTATGTTTGTACCTCTACATCGGTTTCCGTAGTCGTTGAGGAGGAACTAGTCGATGCTTCAGTTGTAGTAGTGGTTGTTGAGGAGGTAGTTGTTGGTGCTTCAGTTGTAGTTGTAGTGGTCGTTGAAGAGGAAGTTGTGGGTGCCTCAGTTGTAGTCGTGGTTGTAGAGGAAGTTGTGGGTACCTCAGTTGTAGTAGTGGTTGTTGAGGAGGTAGTTGTTGGTACTTCAGTTGTAGTTGTAGTGGTCGTTGAAGAGGAAGTTGTGGGTATCTCAGTTGTAGTCGTGGTTGTAGAGGAAGTAGTTGGTTCTTCAGTTGTAGTAGTGGTTGTAGAGGAAGTAGTTGGTGCTTCAGTAGTAGTAGTGGTTGTAGAGGAAGTAGTTGGTGTTTCAGTTGTAGTAGTGGTTGTTGAAGTAGTAGTCGGTGTCTCAGTTGTAGTTGTAGTGGTCGTTGAGGAGGGAGTAGTTGGTGTCTCAGTTGTGGTAGTAGTTGTAGAAGAAGTAGTCGGTGTTTCAGTTGTAGTCGTGGTTGTAGAGGAAGTAGTTGGAGCCACAGTTGTAGTAGTGGTTGCATTTGTCGTCGTTGGTGCCTCGGTTGTAGTAGTGGTTGTAGAGGAAGTAGTTGGTGCTTCAGTTGTAGTAGTGGTTGTTGAGGAGGTAGTTGTTGGTGCTTCAGTTGTAGTTGTAGTGGTCGTTGAAGAGGAAGTTGTGGGTACCTCAGTTGTAGTAGTGGTTGTTGAGGAGGTAGTTGTTGGTACTTCAGTTGTAGTTGTAGTGGTCGTTGAAGAGGAAGTTGTGGGTATCTCAGTTGTATTCGTGGTTGTAGAGGAAGTAGTTGGTTCTTCAGTTGTAGTAGTGGTTGTAGAAGAAGTAGTTGGTGCTTCAGTTGTAGTAGTGGTTGTAGAGGAAGTAGTTGGTGCTTCAGTTGTAGTAGTGGTTGTAGAAGAAGTAGTCGGTGTCTCAGTTGTGGTTGCGTTCGTTGTTGTTGTTGAAGGAGTAGGCGGTGTTTCAGTTGTAGTTGTAGTCGAACTGGAAGTAGTCGATGATGAAGTCGTTGTCGTACTTCTCGGCGGGCATGTTTGAATATTCTCCTCTGATACCGTTGAGCATCCGACACAAACGTAACATCTTAGGGCATCAGCTGTAACAAAGGGAGATGTTTATTCAAGGAATAGACCATAAAGCTAGTTTTACAAATAGTTATCGTTCGACTTTGATTCAGTAGTGATTACGTTTACGTACTCGTAACGCTGTTATAGTGACATAAAATTTGCAGATTGCAAAAAGATTGACCTATCGAGAAGTTTAAGATTTACGCAAAATGTATGTGTGACTGTGACATTAAGCTGAACTTCGACTGCTATTACGTATGTTTAACCCCTGTTAACACGTACACCTGAGAGGGCATGAGAGGTATACGTGTTTTTATAAAAAATATGTTATTACTAGAGACCGCCCGCGGCTCCGCCCGCGTGGAATCTAATTGTACAGGTTCAAGAGCCTATTTCACTACCCAATCCATCAGATATGATGAGAGAGAGGACGCTATATTAAGGAAAGGGAGAAACATCTAATAATTTTAAACGAATTACTTTACTGTGAATGAATCCTAAAACTAAAACAAACCTAAATTAGTAACTTTATTTGAAAACAGTAATTATGTTGTAAGTTTTAGGAACAAAACAATACTATTCCACCTTTGTTTTACTTTATTGCAGGCTGTGAGTTTATTAGCAGTAGAGAGTCTGAAAGTTTATTGCAGGCGAGGATGTTTTTTTTTCAAAAGTTTGCCTGTGTATGTTTTTATTAATGTTTATTTTTTTCAGGGAAATCTTGGACCTTCCACATATTCCATGATGGTCATAGAAGATGAACCTTCGCACAGTAATTTTAATTTTTCATGCAGTCTTACTACATGTTTATGAAAACATTTTTGAAGTCATTAAGGAGGCTTGGGTTTAAACCTAAATTAATTCTATACCCATGTAGTTTAATATAAAGATATTGTAATAAAAAATAGGTTGTATTTTTTTTTAATGATTATTTAAGAATAGGTACATAAGTTCGCCTTTATGCCCTACGTAATAAAAGTTGTTTTTGCAGTTTAACTGTATAACTTAACATGCTGTCGTGTGTACATACCGAAATCTAGAGTGAATAACACGTTGTGTGTAGAGGGTCTAACAATAGAAGATTGTTATACAAGACGCTAAAATGACCCATTGCATACGAAGTAGTTTTATTCCCGAGCTTTAGCGAGGGAATAAATAGAAACCGAGTTTCAATGGGTTTTAGCGTCGTGTGTTACACTCTACTTTTCACTACGATTGCGAGAAAATAAAATACAATATTAAATAGTTTATACCTAGGTACTTCCGTAAACGAATCCACTCGTTTTTAACCGACTTCCAAAAAAGGAGGAGGTTCTATGTTCGTCTGTATATTTGTTTTTTTTGTGTATGTCACCGATTACTCGAAGACGGCTGCACCGATTGAAATGATTCAAACGTAAACTCCCAAGTTGGTCCCATTTTTTAATTAAAATTTGGAAATCGGTTCTGTACTTTTCAAGTAATTTTGAAAAAAGCACAAAAATAGTATGATTTTGTGTGAATTACCTCGATGATAATGGTCGTATTACTTCTTTGTTTATGAACTGAATAGGATAATTATTTTTTTGTAGGAAGAGGGATATCTTAAGTGTAGGTTCTTTAACCGACTTAAAAAAGGAGGTTGTCAGTTTGACCCGTATGTATGTATGTTTCTCCGCGATTATCTTACGTTTGGTTGAGCCGATTTTTCTACATATTATAATATACCTTACCTACAAGGTACTAACCTACACAAAAAAAAAATAAAAAAATCGACTTAAAAAAACCTACCTCTAAAAAGCAAGAATTAATATTCGAGTATTAATTCTTGCTTTTTAGAGGTAGGTTTTTTGAAGTCGGTTTTTTGTTTTTTTTAAACAATTTTTTCTATCCTCCACTTCATAAACTTTTTGTACAGTATTTAAATAAATGATTTGTGCTTGATGGCAAAAGATTAAAATTATTTCTTTCCTATTACAGTCACACAATTCAATCAGTTTGTAATTATTGAATTTTTTTTGTGTCAGTTAAACACTTATATTTTTCTAGGTTAAGTAGGTAGTATCACAGAATAAATAATGAAGTACTTATACTTAAGTTTGTGAGACAATAAAATTAAGATACTGAACTGTTGAGAGTTTTCAATATTTCTTATGATTTTTTCATAACAATCTAAATGAATAATTTACTATCTACGCGTACGTGAGGTGGTTATACTGTACGAGATCAAGAAGGGGCTATCCCGTGGGCTACCCTAGCCAGGGCTTGGTGACTGGGAAATCAAACGAATGGAACCAGCTATAGAAGCGCAGGGTTGGAGGGAAACGAGAAAGCAGACTTATCGGCAAAGGAGGCCACTCAATAATTAAAAACCAAGCCAAATATGACTAGTGCCCTGTGTTAGTGCCAAGAATAGGACAGGCGATTTAAGACAGGTGAAACGGCATCCACAACCTAAATGCGATCAGGCAGTAGATAAAACCGCCCTCCATGATATCCTTGAATGTCCTTCCTTACCCAAGAAAGATATAACTAGTATTAGGAGACAAACTCAAGCAAGAAAACTAAAGGCAAACACAGAAAGTTTTCTGGGGTATTGTGAAGAAATAATTAAAAAAGTAAACATAGTCATAAATCAGGTTAAAAGAATGATGTACCAATATTTGTGAATATTGTATAAGCACTAAAAGAAAGAAATTATAGTAAATATAATAATAGATTATAGTAAGAAAAAGTAGCTACTAAGAAACACGAAGGAAGCAAATGGAATTAGAAATGTAGCAAGCTTGTTTTCAAAACTTATTAGGATGTTAATAGAATAAGAAAGAAATGTACAATGTAAAAGGAAGTAAATTGTATTAGGAATATGGTCAAAAATGTAAATAGCAAAAATAAAATTTTATTATAAGTAGAAGTAAGTAAATTAGAAGTCAGAACAAAAATAGAAACAGTTACAAAAAGTTGTTGAATAAAGAAAAAGTGTAGTAGTGTTCCCAAAGAACCCCGCATAAATATAAAAATATATACTATGTTATATAAAATAGGTAATTAGAACTAGGCAACAATCCCAGCTGTTATAGTAAGAAAGAGATGTATGAATGTGCGAGTAGCGCAATAGCAAGAACATGGGTATAAAAGAGAAGACAAGGTTTGAAAACTGGCTCTGACCATAATGTTAGAGGCAGTGGAAAAAATGAATCATGCTATTTTAAAACGATAACCAAGTTGCTATTGTTTATTTATTATTTATTGCCAATGGCAATGACTGTGTCGATATATAATGGCAAGGACTGCTTTTGTGATAATCCTGTGCTATCTTGCTGTTGTGAATGTGACCCTTTTATTTTAATTAGTTTGCTTTTGTTTTTCTCATTTAATAAACGAACAGGCATTTGATAGCAAATAAAGGCCTACTCAAACCGGCCGCCTTATTACCTAAAAGTTAGCAATCAGCAATAATCGCGCAGTTATCGCGCGATAGACGCCTAATCGCGCTAATTTTCAACGATAAAACCAAAGCTAAATCGTTACCGTTTCAGTTTCGATTACAGAAAAATACTCGCTTTAGTTTTGTTAAAATTGTTGAATACTCTGCCGCCGTAAAAGGGTGACGTTTTTCGGATCACCTGTTTATTGACATTGTTGTTCTTTGACATTCTATTTCTATGGTAGCGGTCAAAGTCAAATGTCAAACAAATGTCACTAACATACGGCACGCGGACGCCATTAAAATACTCGCGAATTAACTCTGTTATTCCCCCGAAATGGTGGTATAGTAACTATTCCTGAATAGGCAAAATACTCTGAGAATAGTATGTGGTAAAACGTAATTTCGGTTTACTCTCGAAGAACTGGTCATTTTTATCTAAGAATAACAGTTATTCTCACTTGGTCGAATCCGCCCTAAGGAGTCTATTAGGATTACAATCTGGGACCGGAATAGGAAACCGCTAGCGAATTACGTAACTCTGTTGCTAACAATTCTCGATTGAAATCGATTGAAAGCGCAGTTACATTGCTGCTTTAAGTAAGATAGTTCTCATATTGGTTCTTAAGAAAGCAGCAATGTAACTGCGATTTCTGTCAGAGTTGATTGCAACAAAGTTACATAATCACTACCAGTGTGTCAATTCTCTAAAATTATCTCTACGATGCGGCACCGCTGTCACATAGACGCCAGCGCTCGGATGACGCGCTCGCCGATGGTCGGAACTATTTTTCTATACAAAAATGACGTTTCTGCAGCGTCGAGATGCGCTCGACGCTGCGGATGTTTTTAGAGAATTGAGGGGCTGGTCAGATTTGAGTAGGCCTTAACTTAGAGGCAAATAAGGATTAATGAATAGGTATTTTGAAAAGTTAAAAGATAGTCAACATTTAAACCTGAAATCTATCTGCTATCACAAAAAACCGACTTCAAAAAACCTGCCTCTTTTCAGAGTATTATATAACCTATCTTCTCTTGATTTGTATATTATTTCTTGCTTTTTAGCAAGAAATAATATACAAATCATTAGATACGCATTATCATTGTTATAATAAAACACGTCTATTAAAGTCAGGTGGGGCTGGAGTACCTTCCTTTTTTTATTCTAAAAGCCCCACCCGACTTCAATTGACGTGTTTTATTATAACAATGATAATGCGTATCTAATGATTTGTATATTATTTCTTGCTTTTTAGAGGTAGGTTTTTTGAAGTCGGTTTTTTTGTTTTTTAAACAATTTTTTTATTTTTAGTGTAAGTAACTTCTGTATTAGGTAGTGTAGGTATATTATTTAGGTAGAAAAATCGGCTCAGCCAAACGTGAGATAATCGCGGAGAAACATACATGCATACAAACTGAATACCTCCTTTTTTTGAAGTCGGTAAAAAAGACTACACAAAGGTATCCCTTCCCCAACAAAAAAAATCATCTAATTCGGTTCATAAATAACAAAATTGTCAAGTTAGTTGATTTAATATCATAGTATTTTCAGGATTACTTGTAAACTACTGAACCGATTTGAAAAAAAAAAAAAATTAAAATGGGACCATCTCGCAAGAAAACTCAATCGAACAAAAAAATAATCATCTAAATCGGTCCATAAATGTCGAAGATACGCGCGAACAACGATAAAAAAAAAAAAAACATACAATCGAATTGAGAACCTCCTCCTTTTGATGAAGTCGGTTAAAAATAGAGAGACTCTATATTGTGTTGCAATGATCTGACGCGTCTGAAAAATTATTATCGAATACAAATTTAATTGCATGTTTTTTTTATTTGAAAATTAAATATCGTATAAAAATTCAACGATAAGTAAGTACCTAAATATCACTGTTTCCACAAGGTGTGTCTGTAAAATAAGTACCACCTATAGATTAGGTAGGTACTCGATAGTTCAGAAGACATTACTATTCCGTATTATTAAAGTTAAAGCAGTGTAATTAATTGAAATGAAATAAAACACTTATACGGATACGCTTTTGGCATTTCCCCCAAATAAAAAGCTGATAAAAATATATATCGAAAAACTTTAAATGAAATCGAGTTATTATCCTAAAAGTAAAATACCTACGCGCAAAAATTTATGATAACATTAGATTTATTGAATTTTTTAAGAACATAAAATACTTACTATATCCATGGGAACTTAAGATGACCATAAGGCATAAAAATTTTGCACTATACATTTTGTTCACAATTTTTTTTCTAGTGTATTACACCGCGTCACTTAGCCAAATGGTGAATGAGGATTTGATAGTAATTTTATATATAGGGATATTATCAAAGATAATGGAGCTTTGTTCACAATATTGCGATGCGAAAAATGTCACGATAGATACGTAATTAATTCCTAGTTGATAACACTGAAAGAAAATTACATACAAAACATACATGTCAGTTAGGTTTAGGTAACGGTCATGGGTTGTCAAAAATGCAATGCAATCACTCACTGGGTTATTGCACAGTATTATTGTTCTATTCAAGCAAATACATTATTTGTTTTTGTCATATCTTATCAGTTGTTGAATGAAACCGAAATAAAATGTCAACCAAAAACCCTTTTTGCGCGTGAAATAAGTTGAGAGATTTTTAGTTTTTACCAACTGGATACAATAAGTTATTTTGCAATTTGATGAGCATTTGCACCCGAGTCGTATTTGTACGATTAACAAACCTAATAATTAGTGTGAGTTGTCAACTTTTTGATACTTGTATTATTATTATTTTATAATTTCAGGTAAGTGATATGTTTACGAAAAAAATGTGAAAGATTTAGGTCCGTTTAGCTTAAGCCCTAATAAATGACTAAATAAACTTACCGTTGTTTTATTTTTTCATCGAATTTATCTTTTGGTTTCAACGAGATCGTCTTTCAGTTAATTAAGCGATAAATTTTAATGTAAAACTCATATCAACACTTCAACGTACTTATACATAGATAATCGAAACATCAACGTTGCATTTGTAGTGACATAAACAATGACATCACCGTAGGTAAAAACGTTGATTCGGATGTACAATTTTAATCAATTTGGTTTGGTTAAAAGCTTTTCATCAAAAAGATTGACTAACAAAATAAAACTCAATGAATTTTACGTTAAATTATTAGATTATTAAAAGTAGCGGCTACTCGTGACTTATTTTTGTATCTTAATTCTGGATAAAAGGTACCCATGTCCTTTTCTGTACGTGTGCTGACAACTGACAACGTGTTTGCAAAATTTCATGATGATTGGCCACTTTGTCATAAATTGTCTTATATCATTTAGTTTCTTAAGCGCCTACCAATAATGAATGACTGTATCAATATTTGTCATATTACCGTATCGTCCATTCTCTTATACGGGAAGCCCCGAACATACACCTTTTATCTTCTAATTTGTCTTTAGCAAGTTAAAATTAAAGTACTTACGTAAACTGATAAGATTAATATTGCTTCTAAAAATTTATTTCAGCGGATTATTTATATTGATTGTTGCTTGTGACTTCGCCTGTAAAAGAAAACAAGTAGGTCATAAAATAAGAAAAAGTAGTTAAGTTAGTAATTAAAATTCTTGTCGTTTATGAAGTTTTGAAGACACGAAACTGCGGGGTAATTACGTAACTTTGTTGCAATCAACTCTGACAGAAATTGCAGTTACATCGCTGCTTTAGTAAGAACCAATGTAACAACTATCCTAACTAAAGCAGCAATGCAACTGCGCTTTCAATCGATTCCAATCGAGAATTGTTAGCAACAGACTTAAGTAATTCGCTAGCTTAAATCTAAGCGTTTTGGAAATTTTATAAATATGGATTGTAACCTGCAAAATATAGTAGATTGTTATACAAGACGTTAAAATGACCCATTGCACACGAGGTAGTTTTATTCCCGAGCTTTAGCGAGGGAATAAATAGAAACCGAGTTACAATGGGTTTTAGCGTCGTGTGTTACACTATACTTTTCACTACGATTGCGAGAAAATAAAATACATTATTAAATAGTTTATACCTAATACTAAATAATATACTAGAAAAAATACGACTCGCACCAGATCAATACTCAGACGGGAATCGAACCCGCGACCTTTGGATATCCGGTCCAATGCTTTGACCGCTGAGCTACCGAGTCACTAGTGACATCGCCGAATTTCTTCTAGTATATCCTACTCTTACGCTGCAAGCCAGCGTTATTTCACCAATGTGAGGAATTACCTAAACATTCAATTGAAATATCTTTCCAGATATTTGGCAATCGATTAAGATGAAATAGCTATATAATTTTTAAATTGGTGATTTTTGCATTCACAATGCTATTTTTACACAATACTAAATAATATACTAGAAAAAATACGACTCGCACCAGATCAATACTCAGACGGGAATCAAACCCGCGACCTTTGGATATCCGGTCCAATGCTCTGACCGCTGAGCTACCGAGTCACTAGTGACATCGCCGAATTTCTTCTAGTATATCCTACTCTTACGCTGCAAGCCAGCGTTATTTCACCAATGTGAGGAATTACCTCAACATTCAATTGAAATATCTTTCCAGATATTTGGCAATCGATTAAGATGAAATAGCTATATAATTTTTAAATTTGAGATTTTTGCATTCACAATGCTATTTTTACACAATACTAAGTTTATACCTACTTCCGTAAACGAATCCACTCGTTTTTCTATCCTCTACTTCATAAACTATTGTACAATATTTAAATAAATGATTTGTGCTTGACGGCAAAAGATTAAAATTATTTCTTTCCTATTACAATCACACAATTCAATCAGTTGAAAAATTCTAAAGATTTCGCGCCATAGTACCTACCTTTTTTAATTTCTGCTGTAGCAGCTACAAACACGCATTCTACTATTCACTCTGTACACAGAGTATAAATAAGTCTATGATTTCACTGAAGAGATGCTTTTAGTTCCATTTTCAAAAATAAGAATGAGAATCAGTATTAAGTCGAGCGAGTTTTTATTCGTGTTTATGAATAAAGACTTTTTCGTTTTAGTAGGATCATATGGTAATAGACAAACATTATGAAGAAAAAACTTTATCCCCTAGGGGTTATTATGCTATTTTATCTCGGCTCTTGTACGTTACAATGACGGACTTTTTGAGCAAGAGGAGTGAAAAACCCTGTATAAACAGACAGTGAATTTTTCTCAAACATGCTTGGAAATTCGAACATTATTTTGACAACCTTCTTCGTGCTAAATCGGAGTTTCCGGACAGACCTAAACCGCGCCGGCAATTTTTGTATGAGAATCCATTACTAACGTGTAATAATGGATTTTCATAGAAACATTGCCTGCGTCTGACCGTAAATGTTAGTATTGAAACTCATTATACACGTGTAATTCAGAAATGGAACCAAATTTTCAATGAAACACGACAACCAATGAGGTTTGTGATCATCATGATTAATATTTAAAATTGGAACTGGCTTTGCAAATGGAAAGATCCGAATCACGTCATGAGCGCACTAAAGCCCGCCTATTAATCCGTATTCCTGGTTACAAAACTTACGAACATACGATTCGAACAGGCGGCGGCATAAAATAACGTTGTATTATCTATGGAATGGATCTTAGCGCGGGAAGATTGTTTGTTGTTTTGTCAAATATTTTATCTTCGATATAAATAAATTTTGACGCCACCTGAAATTCAAGAAGCGGCAAGAACTGTAATAGAATAGATGTTGTCTCCAAAATAAAAAAAACATTAAGTAAACCAGATGTAAACCTAACTGTAAACTGTAATGCTCAAAAGACATTCACAAGGGTATAAATGTAGGAAGTCTGCATCAAACGTGCAAATTTTTTTGTCAGAAGCATCAGACACAGACAGTGTGTATTTGGATCCTAAAGTAAGTTTTAGTACTTATTGTTATGTACCTACTACCTACCTAGGTACTAATTTACCACTTTGTTTTAGTTAAACAGCTAACCAATTTAATATCATTGCAGCTAACATCATAACTTTACACGTTCTTTATTTTTGTTGCTGGTTTGATTTTTGGCATTTTCGGTGCATGACGATGCAACGATATTATTCAGTATTCATGTAAAAGACGAAGACGAGATATTTATGTAGAAACTCAAGACGGTGCGATTTGTTACTTTCAATTAGGTACTGTAATTTTAAATAAAAATAAAATGTTAGAAAAGTTACTACCTACTTGGTTTGAATTTCCGCGCATTATTTGAAAAAAGTACTATTACTTACTTATTTGTATAAACATAATAATATTATTATTATGATTGATTACCTATTGGCGTATAAGTATTATTCAGCCTAAAGTTTTTAAAGTTCACTATTTTCCTGTTGTAGGGATTAATTTTGCATGTTGCAATTTTATCTTAGGCATTATGATTACAATGCAGCCTTTTAGTGGGTGCGTCCATTAATTACATGAGGTGATTATGGCAATTTTTCCCCAAATAAGATTCTTCATTTTGAAACTTTTATCTCTTTATCTCAAGATAAGCTTTTATAACGTCCATGTTATGTTATATGCTTGTTTTTTCACGAGCACCCTAATCAATAATTTAATCAGCTTTTGTACACCGCAATGACAAGCACCACAATATAGTATGGAAAAAGTTTTTTAGCTTGCATTTTTTCACAAGGACCCTGGTCACCGGAAAGACTATAAACTTCTTTTCTATTCTAAAGTTCGAAACAGTTTAATTTATAAGGAACTAGCGGCCGCCCGCGACTTTGTCTGCGTGGAAAGTTCTTTTTGTTATCCCTCGGGAACAATACTTTTTTTTTTGCGGTGAAAGCTGGTACCCTATGCCCTTCACTGTACCTCTGACAACGTGTATGTAAAATTTCATGACGATCGGTTTAGTAGTTAAGGCGAGGCAGTTCCCGAAATTTACTCTTTCACTATGTCTTTAGAATAAGGTTGAATATTGCATAGCTTTAATTGACGCTTCGCCAGAAATTTGACGAAATTTAGTACATTTTTATTGATTTCTGAAATACTGGATTATTTATTAAAAATGTACTCGGTTATTGTGTTAGATCAATAAAAAAGCTATCCTTTTTGCATGAAAAATCATATCACTGTCGTTGAAAATAACGAAATCTGACGATTTGAAATTTATTTTTATGGTGTTATTCAGGATTTATTTACAGAGTAACCATGCCATTTTTCAATATTCTGTTCGGTTATTGTGTTTCTTTGTTTCTTTTTCAGTCTACAGTAATTTTTGTGAAGTAGAATTCTACATCAGTTCTTCACATTGGAAGTTCAAAAATGAATAATTTCATCAAATCGTGAACTGGCCTCGCCTTAAGACGTGAAGGCGTAGGTAACAAACAAACAAACAAACTGACTTTTAAATATTTTAATTAATATAATATTGTAAACGCATAATAATAAGGTACTTGATACAAATAAGGCCTATGTGCTAGAAAACCTAGATAAATAAATGCAACAGGTACAATACTTCATGGACACGTACACACACACCCTATAACCCGCCCGAGTGCACGAGCGTCCCGTTACGCGTTCACTACGCCAGTTGGCACGCATTTTTCGATAGAGGTGGGCAATTCAATGCTGCGTTCGGAATTGCATTATTTTGCTTAGATGTAGCTAGAAACTGTAAAATTTTTTCATTGATTCCTACAATTAAAGGATGACAGAAGCTAATTAACCATGTTTTTGTTAGTAACCTTTAATATTTATTGAATTATAACCATTTCAAATTAGGTAGGCCTTATTTGTATCAAGTACCTTATATTATAGTGAGGATAATGACATTGTAGACGAGATTAATTTTTCTTTGTTCTGTGGTTCTAACTATTAACTAACTTTTGCATAAGATCACATCCCAATGTTGGTATTGGTAAGTATGAAAAAAAACATAAGAAAAAGCAAAGAGATTAATCGAGATATAACATGCTGTATGATTCAACTTAATAATATTTCAACTTGTAGGTAGGTATACCTACATCCTACATACTAAAGAAATGCATATTTGAGTTGAATCAAGCTTTCGCTAAGCAACTTACAAAATTAAATAATTACGATAAGATTTTTATTGTATTAACCCACTTTTTACTACCGTTGTTTTAAAACAACGTGGTTGTTTGAAGAAAATGTGGGTACTTTTATTTTTTTTTATTTGTGTTATTTGATAGGCAAGCGTTTTTTTAATCACACAGTAGGAACTTTTAAAACTTTTTTTTTTGTTTCACTCAGAGTTACATCTCGGACGAAATAATTTCGGACACTTTGTCCGAAATGACGCTTTTTAATTTTATTATTTTTTCAAGCTTTTTTACGCATTCAGTCAGAAGTCAGACAAAAAAACGCTTTCACTATAAAAGTGTCCGAAATTATTTTGCCCAAGATGTTATGAACACCTAGATCAATTTTATGTAATCGATTTTTTTCTTTTTATTTATGTGCATGACGATGTCTGATGGCTCATACAAATAATGTATTTAATTAATTCTTTATTTAATCTTATCTTGTGAATTTCATGGAATACTGTGCGATGTAGATATAAACTGAATGAATCATTATTTAGGTATACGCGTAAATGATAGTCCTTTATCTAATCAAAATATTATTACAATAATCGATAAAAATAGTTAATTTGTAGCAATGTTTGATATTTTATTTCTAGTATTTGACGATATCACCAAATTTATATAATAATAACGATTCAGAGCGCTTGCGGTACAAAACGTCTTATTTTAATCTGTAGAATTTTCTCTTTGCCATACATTCTCCGCAATCGCTGGGCCAGGCGCTAAACCACTACGCCACCGAGCTCCTCAACTCAGTTAAGCAACGTTCGCAAAGGTCGGTCATGGGATGGGTGACCAAAAATTTATTATCTCGAGCTCCTCCGTGCTTCGGAAGGTACGTTAAGCCGTTGGTCCCGACTCCATTTGCAGTCGTTAACACCCACCAATCCGCATTGGGCCCACGTGGTGGGTTATGGCCCGTCCTCCTTATCCACCCATAAGGAAGGCCTGTGCCCCAGCAGTGGGGACATAAAATGGCTGATGGACATACACTCTCGAGTGAGGTTGCAACCGACCACAGAGGCGGTTATATTGGAAAAAGAAATAATAAATGATAATAAAATATTATTAAACCATGTACTTTGCAATGTTGCCGTTCTGCTCACTTCATGGCTTGGTACAATAGAAAAGACTGACTGAAAAGAGTATCAAGTCAACCAATGTCAAACAGTGATTATTTCTGTCCTAGGTATACTCTTAGTACCTACAATATACCTTATATTTTTATTTTAGCAAATATCTCATGATTGTGCTTTTTCAAATTAAGCCGGTAGCATGTCAAGAATCGCCGTCCGTTTGCAAGCACAGGAGGAGAAATTTTATTACTTTTATTAGTGGACACGCTTTCATATCCCATGCTCACCAAGGTTTGTACATATTCGTGTAGGTATTTATAGTTTGTTTGTAGGTACCACACTTGACTGGGCCCCAGTGTAATGAAGGTTATTTAGGTATATATTTTTTCGTTACTGAACCTGAGCTATAATTGTTTTTTAAATATATATATTTTATAATATTTTTTTTGTTTTACAGCTCCACGTCGCTCATCGTCGTCGTTGATAAGATGCAAATAATGCAATGTGATGCCCTTATACTAACTTCATCCTCGGATCGGATGTTATTTATGTGGCATAAGTTGCCGCCTAAGCCGCAACGCTCAGCCACTACATATCGCAGACAATTTGTTGGTGCAAACTCAATTTTTTTTCGTGAAATGAGAGAGGTGTGGGATAGGCAAAGTTAAGCTTTGGAAAATTTAAGACGCAAACGTAACGTAGGCAGGTTATGTTGAATTTAAATAAAATCCTTTTTACGAATATAAGCCATGATTTTTTATTCAAAATACCTACCTACCTATCTATAAGAAGTATAGATAGTCTTAATACACCCCCGGATGGAAAGCACATTTATTGATAAAGACGGTGTTACAGATGTCGGATCGATCACTTTCTAAGATGGTAATCATTAGGTCCTCAGACGACCTGTAAAAATTGTATTATTGTATAATTTCAGCTTAGACGTTGTGACTGGCAACGCCTCTTAAATTTTCACTTTTATTAATTTTCATTGACTTTTTCCAAAAGGAGCAGCTGTTATTTTCTATCACAATAAAATTTACAATGAAAACATGAACTTTTTGCACAATTCAATGCAAATTCAGCATGAAATTAGTAGCTTTTGGATTTGACACTTAAAAGTGAGGACGAGGCTGACAGCGCAGACGGGCGCGACGCTATTTTTGGTCTGTGAATACCAAAATTTGTAAAGAAATGTCAAAGTTGTGAAATTGTTCGTCTTTGAATAGTTCCACTTGACGCCGCGCGCTGTACCCACTTTAGAGCGCTACTATATACGGAGAATAGCACTCGGGCCGTGAGGCGAGCTCGACTCTGTTTTTTTTGCTGAATACCAAATTGTATGGAAAAATGTCAAACTGTTAGTTCCGACTCGCATCGTGCTCGAAGTGGGAGCGTTGGTGTCGCCAGGAGTTGTCAAACAATTTTAAGGGAATGCCAAATTGTATCACGACTTTGCCGCACCGAGAACTCTACGCCGAATCTCTTAGAGAATTGCATAGCTGATCACTGTCTTTTGTCAACTAATCGCATTGCATTGTATCTATCCTTCTATAAACAGGTAAGTACCTACTCAACTTACTTTTAGAGATGTTATGTATTCAAAAGTAAAAAAATACTTATAGCAAAATACCTATTCGATAATTAAGCCAGTCTTTTGGATATAGGACAGATAACATATTTTGGCACATATTATAACCGATTTCCTAGAATATTGGATTTGCAGTTTGATAACGAATCCACTGATAAACAACACGACACGTGTAACCAAAGTAAAATTATTTTATTTTTAGGTTATTCCCCACATTTCCTTTCATTTTACATATAGAATATCATAATGAGTAGTATTATTCCTTCAGGTAAATCTGGTTGAGCACTCACAGTTGAGCAGTGGGGAAAAAAGGAAATGGAACACCTTTCTCCAAAAGTTATTTCTGCTGCAAATGTATGAAGTTTGAATATAAGTTCGAAATCTATCCTTTGTAAAAATATGGTAGATGATATGCAATGCATACATGGGCGTACTGGCCCGGAGCAGGGATTGGCAGCTGCCCCCCTGGATTTTGTTTACCTCCAACTAACTATCAATTGTTATCATAGATTTCCCCCCCTTGGGGGCGATACAATAGATTTGCCCCCCCCCTGGCTCAGAACCTGAGTACGCCCATGAATGCATACAACCCCGAAAAAAAAATATAAATTCTGAAAACCGCCACATTGCTGAGAAATTTAGATTTTTTATTTGAATGGAAAAATGCACAAATAGACCATTGTATTCGATAATTTATCCCATTTAATGGGCAAAAGCAAAACAACAATTATCAATTATTTTATCTTGAGACCTTTGAAAACCAGTGCCATCTATTTAATTATTTAGTCATTTATAATAACAATGTAGCTGAATACTAAAACGAAAGTAACACTACGTAGGATGCTTTATTTCACCGAGTGCTTTTTATCCGATCTTTGAGAGCAAAAGTTAGCTGCCAAAAGTAGGTACCTAATCCGAAATGGCGATTCCCATACAAAATTGCCAATGATGAATTTTCAAATTGTATAGCTCTAGCTCTCTCTCTTCTTTTGGGGTTTTCCTTTGAAATAGTAGATTTCTTATATTACACATCAACTATTTTTAAGTCCCTACTGCTGGATGACTAAAAATAATGGCTAATAACCCACCATGTGGGCCCGATGCGGATTGGTGGGTGTGATCGACTGCAAATGCAGCCGGTTAGAGATACCTAATACATTTTTGGCCACCCATCCCATGACGGACCCTTAAATTAAAAGGGTTGCTCAACTGTCGCATTCGCTGGACGTAGCACTATACAGAATATTAAAACAAGTAATTTCATTTTTTACTTTATTTAAATATAAACTTAAAATAATTGTCAATAAACTTAACTTTATTCAAATACATTAAATGCTTAATTAAACATACTTAATTAAATGTTAAAATACACAGGATTATTGCTTGAAACAAAATCGATGTACCTACGTCAAGTTTAAATTGGTCGGATTTATTGTGCTAAAGATCATCAGATATCAGATGATGCTTAAACACCACGGGAAGCAAACAGCAGAAAGCTTAGGCCAACCATCGTGTTACTAGCCTTGTATTCATTATTGCTTGTACACGAGGTAAGACAGAAGTACAGTGAGTGCAGCGAGAGGGAGCGAGGACGAGATGGCTCCGACACCGTTGCAGTTGTCACCATCGCATACACTGCAATGAATGAGCCTCTTCGAAGGGTCAATTACACCGGCCTGGTCCAACAAATTGCAAGTTTGGTTTTTGTTTATTGGGTTCGAGTCGAGGCAGGTGCGTATCACTGTGCCGGTTTCTGTGGAGCAAAAAAACAATTAAATTTATACAGTTTAAAGTTTAGAAAAGATCTTTTTCAATACAGTTGCTCGAAAATGTAAGTTTACGATGACAGTCGAGCGTGCGGAAAGTTGATTTTACCGCACGCCGTGCGTTTTTGTTTACGGAGTAGTACAGCGTGCGGAATGTTGATTCTACCGCACGCCGGCGCCGTGCGTTTTTGTTTACGAACGTTTTTTTTAATTTCTACTAGCTTCCGCCCGCGACTTCATCCGCGTGGACAGTAGAATATTTTTCTACTGCAACCAGTTAAAAATGACCTCTATAGTGTATGAATGCTAGTACTACGGAGAGTTCAAGCTGTTTCTCTGGTTCCACTCACCCGAATTTGATGAAACATAGCTTAGATTTTAAGTTGGACCTCAATCTACTAAATTGTGAAAAATCCATCAAAATTCGTTTAGCGGTTTTTGCGTAATTCGCGCACAAATATTTAGAATTTACAGTTTTATTATATGTATAGATTACAATTTCAGCAGTACCTATAATGTTTTCTCGCAAATGAATTGAAAAACGTAGTATGGCACACGGTTGTTAAGGTTTTTTAAAACTCGTGACGATTATAAACCCTCGCCTACGGCTCGGGCTTATATAGTCCGGTCGTGGGACATTAAATTTCATAAAAAAGTTTTGATAATAGGTACTAAAAGTTTTAATTTTTGGGGAGTGTATAGATTATGTGCATTGTGAGCTATTTTTGAAAAGTTAGAAGTTTTATGCCGGTGCTTTAGGTATAGTTTAGGTATTTCGTAATATTTCGTTTAACTTCATATATATAGAATTAAAGTTTGAAATGTTGATTGTTTCATAATAAGAACTATGTTATCATCATGTTGTAAAAAAATTAGAAAGTTAAAATATGTGTAACTGCGTAAATCACAAAATCACTCTTTTGTGTTCGAATAAAATTTTAAAATTTCTGAAATCTTATTTTAAGACTTTCAGTGGTTAGATATAGCTGTTGAACAAAGTTTAGAAAGTTAAGTGGTGTGCTTCTTTGATAAATTCATTTTTCTTTCGTAATATACGCAATAATGAATTAAAAATCGATCAGATCGCTCTTACATGACCTCTTCAATGCGCTTATATGCCACACAAAAAATTAGAAAAATACATACAGTGGATTTTGTTTAATTACAGATACATTGTTGTCGCTACAGGCCGCCCGCGCCGCGCCGTTACGCCGGCGCGGCGGCCAGCTACTATGCCCGCTCGCGCCATATGAATAAATTAATTAGGTGGCGATACTGGCGATTGATCTGTAACATTTCGGCGTAACGTAACATTACGGCTACTTAAGACGTGTCGACTCCTATCTGACCTATCTCTTATCCCGAAATGATATATTTTTATAATTCCACTAGCGGGCACCCGCGACTTCGTCTGCGTGGACAGTTTTTGCTATCCCTCGCGAACAATACTTTTTTCGGGATAAAACCCTATGTCCTTTTCTATACCCCTGGCAACGTGTATGTAAAATTTCATTGTAATCGATTCAGTAGTCATGACGTGAAGGCGTAAAAATTGTTTACAAAAAAAACAAAAAACCGACTTCAAAAACCTACCTCTAAAAAGCAAGAAATAATATTCGTAATAATAAAAATACGTCTATTGAAGTCGGGTGGGGCTGGAATACAAATTCCTTTTTTTTATTCTAAAAGCCCCACCCGACTTCAATAGACGTATTTTTATTATTACGAATATTATTTCTTGCTTTTTAGAGGTAGGTTTTTTGAAGTCAGTTTTTTGTTTTTTTTGTAAACAATTTTTTATTTTATTATTTTTAGTGTAGGTACCTTGTAGGTAAGGTATATTATATATGTATTCAATTCAATTCAATTCATTTATTTAGTAGTAAAGTAGAAAAATCGGCTCAGCGAAACGTAAGATAATCGCGGAGAAACGTACTTAAATACGGGTCAAACTGAGAACCTCCTTTTTTAAGTCGGTTAAAAAACTACACTTAAGATATCCCTCTTCCAACAAAAAATTATTATCTTATTCAGTTCATAAACAAAGAAGTAATACGACCAATCATCGAGGTAATTCACACAAAATCATACTATTTTCGTGCTTGTTTTCAAAATTACTTGAAAAGTACTGAACCGATTTTATAATTTAAAAAAATGGGACCAACTTGGGAGTGTACCTAATGTAATAACGTTTGAATCATTTCAATCGGTCCAGCCGTCTTCGAGTAATCGGTGGACATACACAGAAAAAAAAACAAATATACTGACGAACATAGAACCTCCTCCTTTTTTGGAAGTCGGTTAAAAAAACAAACAAACGGACTTTGGCATTTATAATATTAGTAAGGATAGTGCAACTCTAACCTACCTAGCTCTAACTAACGTACCTACCTAATTTATACAACTGCCACATATATTATGTAGATAGGCCCTAAAAGACGACAGTAATTTTATGAAATGAGCACAGTAGGTAGGTACATAGATAAATAAAACAAATTAGTAGGTTTAAACAATTTGATTAATACTTTTTCAAGTATATTTTTATTTTTATCAAGTACCTAGTTTTTACTATGCAAGTTATGTTTGCTTCAGTCAGAGTCAGAGATTGGCCAATCAACTTTTAAGGCACTCCTTTCTTGTCCCCGCTTTATAAAAAATCATATTATTACATACAACTCGGTTTAAACCTTACATTTTTCTACATTAATCTAAAATTAGATGCATTTAGCAATGCGAGAACAACAGATTACAATATTTTTTCCTTTGAACATAGTATCTCAGGAGAACAAAATCGCTCCCCATACAAAGAATCTGTGTTACCTAGCATAGCCGGTCAAAGCAAATCATGTCAAATCTTCAAAATATTGTATCAGAATACCCAATATTTTATACATATTTAAGTTCTATATTGAATAATCCTTTATTTACAATACATAGTTTTAGTAATTTTGCTTAAACAATATTTAATTAATATTTGCGAAGGTTTGTCCCCAACAATGTCTAAAAAATCAGGGCTCCTGCGTGACCATTAATAATTGGTGATGGTATTAGCATGAAGGTCCTATCTAGCGTCGTTAGTATTGCCCCTTGTCTAACTTTAATTCTTGTTTTGTCATTCAATGTCTTTCTAGCGATAGCTCTCGAGGAGTGTGTGTGGGTCTATTGTTGTTCTGCTGTGTTACGTCGGAAATCACGATAAGTTCATGGATTATTTTATTATTATTACGTTAAGATATTAACTTTAATATCGGAATTTAAGATCAAGTTGAAATAGTTGTTCGATATGCAATGATTACTTACTTATTTGTACTTTTATCAATGTTTTCCATCGCGTTACCGGTAACACTAGAGAAATATCTGGTAACACCAGAGAATTTATGTACTGTACGTATATATATATATAATATAATCAACCGATTACTTCACTGTAGTGAAGTAAATTAATGGTTGGTTTTACATTTACAATTTACATTTACACTCATTATCATCATCTTATCTTCTGTGTAAAAAACCTCCTCCAAGAATCTCCACAACTCCACGAATCACTCCAAGAATCTTCACAACACGGGCAACGCAGGACCACGATCGGTCCTGCGTTGCCCGTGTAGCAGCACCTACCTATACGCCGCTCATTACCATACCAACACACGATTGCAACAAGATTCATCACCGTGTGACTAGATGGCGCTAATGTCGAATAAACACAAAGATTAGTAAGGAATAGCGTCTTGTAGTATGGAGAATAATTATAGAGAAACCTAAATCTCGCTAACGATGTTTAGTCAGCGACGCAGCATAATATACAACTGCCAACCATCATCGGTTGGACTAATACCACCAAGCCCGGAGGAAGATTTTCCATTTGGCGTTCCTCCTAGTGGTCACCTCTCTCCATACCTACCATACCTACTTCATTCACTACACTGGTGACCCCAACGGAGCACATCAAGCACCGTCAGCAAGCAACGCAGCGCAGCCATCACTCCCCATACCTTATCCCAGCATCCGCAGCAGTCACACTGCAAGCAGAAGCACAGCAAGCCAGGCCTTCAAGGTTCCATCGCAGCATCATTGACGACGCTTTCTTGGACCTTCGGCAACTCTCGACGGCATTATCCCGACCTGGTCTTCGCAGCCCACTACTGGAGCATCACTGGGCCCTCACTCCGGCGTGGCAGCTCTGCGCACCACACCAGCAGCTCGGACCCACCGTCACTCAACGGAAGTGTCCGATCTACCCAGTTTTGTATTCTTATCCTCATAGTTCATGAACACCAACTCTTAGCAGATACTCTTCGGTGCTCTGTGCAACCTGGAGCCCAATCGCGGTAATTCTGAACGATAAAACAAAAACGTAACGTAACGTTGTCATTTAGGTTATATTTAGGTACCTAAAAATCTTTGGTTTAGCTTCATAATTTTCACTTAAATTGTCCTAGATTGTAATCCTAGACTCCTTAGGCAGAGTATTCAACAACAAAACTAAAGCGAGTATTTTTCTGTAAACGAAACTGAAACGGTAACAATTTAGTTTTGGTTTTATCGTTGAAAATTAGCGCGATTAGGCCCCTGGTCATGGTCTAATGGTGCCTGCTTGGGAACCGGCTTGTTTGGAAGGTGAAGTCATCGAATCTGCGAGGGAATAGAAATTCCCGATCTCCTTCAGACTTATTATTTAACTCTATCATGTTCATCTCATTCCCACACTTTGGGGAGCACTACTGAGATATTAAAACATTATTTCCCAGTATTTTAAGGTCTTGACTATAAGAATTACATCATTAGCAAAATGAAGGCCTCCTAGGTGCTCGCCATTGATGCTGATGCCGAATTAATTCCAGTCCAGAAACCTAAAAAGATACATTACGGCTCCTTGTCTTGTTGTTATCTCGCTGCAGTTTGATGAGGTTTGAGCTCTGATTTTAAAATAGAATCAAATATCAATATAGTCGAGTTTTCAGCAATTTTAAAAATATACCATGTGCCCAGTCATTAAGTGCACAAATGAAAAGACGTGAAATTAAGCTCAAACTTATCGTTAAAAAAATAATACGATGTTTTTATAATGTTTTTATAATGTTAAATATACCATGTGCCCAGTCATTAAGTGCACAAATGAAAAGACGTGAAATTAAGCTCAAACTTATCGTTAAAAAATAATACGATGTTTTTATAATGTTTTTATATGATGTTTTTATAAAGGTTACAGGTAGGTTTTGCCGAAAAAATCACTTAAATTGTAAAAAAAAATACATTTTCATACATGGGACATAGCAACAATATGTTATGTTAAATTGTGTTTTCGCTATGTTCCTGTTATGATTTGTGATCTGAAGTTGAGATATGAAGTTAATATAACTTCGTGTCTAGTTTTATAGCTTAGATTAATTGATGAATCACTACATATTATAAAACAAAGTCCCTCGCCGCGTCTGTCTGTCTGTTCGCGATAAACTCAAAAACTATAAAAACTGATTTTCAAAGCGGCGTTTTCACTAAATGATGAAATGATTCCTGAGGAACGTTTAAGTGTATTATAAGTTGAGGTTTTATAGAAATTGGTAGAAATATCACGATGATTGTTGAAGAGGTCGGCAAAAATTAAGCCGACTGGGAGCTTGCATTGAAAACGCTGCTCTAACCTTTAGAGCTATAACAAAATAATTTATGATGAAATTATTCCTATTTTATATTATTAATATAAAATATTTTATATTATTTATATTATCTTTTAAAAATAACTAACTATACCAATTATATCTTCCTAAAAAAATTATCAAGTTCAACGCGGTAATTTGGAAAGCTATTTAGAAGGATAAAGTACTAATCCTTATCAAATTAAATACGTTAGTTACCTTAAGCATTTTATGCACATTATTTTAGCCATTAACACCATACCATTTAAATGAATATCGTAGGAGTCGTCGCAAAAAATTAACACGCGCAAATATAAATCAAACGCGTCTCTTATACCGACAACGGGACGGGACGAACGGGAGAGAAAAAGACTTTAGAGCAAATGGAGGTGAGGACTGTTAGGTATTATTTTTTTATCTTTTTGGGTGTTGTTGGAAGGTTGCATTTAGCAAAAAAAGAAGGAACCGAAGCGAAGCAAGGACAGGTCGCTAGTTACAATATAATATTCTCAAATTCTTTATTTTTCTCCAGAGTTACTAGTTACTATATATTATTCTCTAGTGTTACCCTGGTGTCCCCCTTGTAAACAATACAGTGAACGTAATTATAAAGAAAGAAAAGTACTGCCTGACGTAGAAGTAAGTTTCAAGTGGCTGTTTAATATCAAATTATTTTAAAGTTTAAGAAAGAAGAAGAAAAATCATTTATTGACCGCAAAACAAAAGAAAACAATGTACCTACACAAACTTAGGCCTAATTACAGTGCGGCCAACTAGGCCCCAACCTCAGCAATGCTACAGAGGCAAACCTGAGTATGCCACTGCAACGCTGGTATTCTGGAGGAGCCTACTTGGTGACGACAGCGAACAGACAAACAAAAATTATAATTTAATAACAATTCAGAAGACAATAGACAATAATTTTAACGAAGTAATAGATAAATATTAACGAGCATCGATTCTATCATCACCAACACAAACAAAATAAAAATATTATTTAAGAGGAATAAAAATTAAAAAAACTTAATGGCTGTATGGAATTAGGTCTCCTTGCCTCTTCCATGACAGTTTGATCTACATAGTAATAAAAAGAAATATATATAAAAGAGCTGTTTGGTCAGACAAATCGAAGTACTCTTTGGTTGATTTGATATTTTTCGTTTTGATTTTATTTACGAAGAGATTGTTTTATTTGGTTAATATGGCAAAAATACATCATTTCAAACAATTAAAAAAAGAAAAAGAAATCGCAACCTACATTACATACAAAGTGCAACTACAGAATAGTGTGATATGAAATGAAATGAAATGAAATGAGTTTATTTGACATTTTACAATATAATACAACCTCGGAACCACAAAACAAACAAACAACAATAACAAAACAACATTCAAGCAAATTGTATGGTGACAAAATAATATATGGGTGACAAATACAATAAATTAAAACAGGTGTCCGCCTCAAGGCGACACACACAACCCCCAAGGCTGGAACGCAACCCGGCTCCTATCGTGAAAAACCCCGAAGTGAGTCTTGTTTTTGCAACGTGGTGAGATATTTCTTAAGGTGGTTCCTGAATGTTTTAACCGCTTTCAGGTCACGTAACGGCGGTGGAATATCGTTCCAGCACTTCGAGGTGGCTAATTTAAAAGAACCGCGGAACGCCATTGTCCCGTGCTTTGGAATTGCGAAAATGTTAGTATTTTTTCTCTTTGGGATCCTGCTCAAGTCACCAAACCATACCAATTTTTCATAAAGATAGCACGGCCTTCCCGTATCTAATATACCAAACAAGAGAGTGGCGAGATGAAGTCTCCTGCGCGCTTCCATGTTCATCATGTTTGCAGAGTCCAGAAAGGGAGTCACATGCGATCGGGGTGGTACATGAAAACAGAAACGCGCACAAGCGTTCTGCACCCGCTGGATAAGCTTACTCATCTTGGACATCAAACACGGCCCATAAACAATGTCACAGTAATTTAGTTTTGACAAAATCAGTGCCTCGCACAGTGTGACCCTCAGTTCCTCACCCAAATAAGGTCTTATTTTGAACAGTAACTTAAGTCTATAAAAACAATTGCGTGAACACTCAGCGACATGGTTTTCAAAAGTTAGGTGTTCGTCCAAAGATCTTATGTTATAATCATCCCTAGTTTGCATCATACATTTGATAGAATCAGTGATCCAGAGGTGCGGTGGATGTTTGAATTTTTGCACCTTGGTTGGAGCATGCAAATCAAATAATGTAATGAGACAAGCCGTAAAGGATTCTGCAAGCTCATTGATGTTATCAAGTTTATGAAAATCATCCCAATTGATCGCATCAAGATCCCGATTTAAATGGTCCACCATTTTTTAGTGGCCTATATGTCACCCATCGTGGGTATATTTTGTCTTTCTTGACCATAAATTCAGCTAATACCATTCCATGACCACGTTCAGAGATGTGTTTAACAGTGACATTTAGAGCCCGAGTATCCGTGCATATTACATCAATTAAGCTGTAACTGTGATCGGTAAAATGTGTGGGTTCCTTAACTATTTGTTTTAAGTTGACACAGCTAAGAAACTGCATAAATTGTTTGTATTTACCAGTACTAACATCAAGCAGATTTATGTTGAAATCACCCAGCAGGATCAACACATCGTAGTTTCTGAAAGAGGCAATGGAATCCGCAATATCGTCCAAAAATACACCCGGGTCCTGCCATTGTGGCCTATAGGCGGTACCGATTATTACCCGCTGATTGTTAGTGCGAAAACTAACAATCAGTTACTAATCAACTCCACTGCGTTACTTTATGTCAATGTAACGCAGTGGAGTTAAAATAATGTCAATCTTAAGAAACTATTACTTACTACATAGATACATTATTTGAATAGGATACTTTCTTGTTGTATTACTTAAATACTTAATGTACAGATTTTCTTTGAAGTATCATTTTAATTCACAAAAAAAAACTCAACAGTAACAGAGGGGAAATTTTTACGACGATCCTTTGTTATTCTCAAAAATCTCAAAAACTAAACGTCAAACATCGTGGCCACCTTTAAAACCTAAATTTTAGATAAATGATACAAACTATAATCGAATCTATACCTTTGCTGAATGCCGTCGTACCGGGCCAAGATGAAGACGGTTTCCTCGAGGTTCGGAACAAAAAGCGACGTCGTCAGCGAGAGAGCAAGAACCACCATGGCACCGCACCGACAGGGCCCAACTTCCTGCTGCGAGCTGCCATACCGACCACGGCCGTGTACCTGTCCCGCCTGCACCATACCACCACAGTGCAGGACGTGATCGAGTACATAAAGAAGAAATCCAACTTTTGTTTGAGAGTTCAGCCACTGGAGTCGCGCCATAATACCAATTTTAAGGCGTTTGTGGTGCGCATCCCGACAGCAAGGCTGGACCTCTTCATGAAGGAGGACTTCTAGCCGCAGGGCGTGGTGTACAGGCGCTTCAGAGGGACGCTGCCTTGTGCCACCGATTCGACACACAAAGTGTCTAGGTACTTGATTTTTTTACTAACATATGTTTTAAGTTATTTACTAACAACATTGTTTTATAAATTATATATGTTTCGTTTTTAAGGTATATATCTATGGGCCATCGATGCCTGAATATAAATAAATAAATTAAATAAAAAAAATAAAATATAAATTCTTGTAAATTCGATTAAATTTAATTTTGTTTTTCTGTTTCAAAATGCTCTGAAAGGAGTGCCTCAAAAGTTGATTCGCCCAACTAACTTAGAAATACAATTATGCTCAGCTCATTTAGTAGGTAGGTAGATTTATTTTATTTTATAAGTATTCTGTGTTATTTCATTGTATATTCATCGACATACATAACGGATGTTTTCTATGATATCGGCATCGGTAAGAACGACTAGCGAGCTACGCGACAGAAAGAGAGGCGCTTCGTAGGTGCTTATATATAATATCAGGCACGCAGCGCTGTGCAATTTGAAATTGTACTTTATTGCCGTGCAGCGAGAGTAGCTTATAGTTTGTGGCCCCTCGCCTGCCCGCGCGGCGCGTGGCAGTCGGCGGGCCCTGCATGGACCCGCTCGCGCGTCCCGCATAATTCGTATTTAAGCGCAATAATTTATCCGTAATTAAACAAAATCCACATTATGTATGTTTCTAATTTTTTGTGTAGTATATAAGTGCATTGAAAAGGTCATGTTAGAGCGATCTTATCAATTTTTATTCATTATTCCGTATGTTATAAAGGAAAAATGAAAATATCAAAGAAGCACACCACTTAACTTTCTAAACTTTGTTCAACAGCTATATTTAACCACTGAAAGTCTTAAAATAAGATTTCAGAAACTTTAAAATTTTATTCGGACACAAAAGAGTAATTTTGTGATTTACGCAGTTACACATATATTAACTTTCTAATTTTTTTACAACATGATGATAACATAGTTCTTATTATGAAACAATCAACATTTCAAACTTTAATGGGGTTGGTAAACTTTTCCAAAACTGTTGTGAATTATATATTCTGGTAGCTTTTGGCTTTGGAGTCAGGAATAACAAATTGCGGAATTATATAATGCTTCATTTTAATTTAAATAAAAATTTAAATTTTTCATTTACAGCATAATACAATAAATCACTATTACGGCTGTATGCGTAGGTTATGCCTTTGCTCCAAAGACTTTCTATGTTGTTGCTCAAAACAAAAAAAACAAAGGTATGATTACTCTTTGTCACTGTCTGTCAAATCTGTCAATCAGATTTTTAAATCAGTAAATGCAAAGGAACTTCGTGTTCAGCCGTATGTTTGATATTTTATCGCGATAATAATATAAAAAAATATATTTAGTTAACAAGGTAAAATAAAAAAATCATAATATTATTTTCTTTATTCTTCAAACTTGTGCTATCAAAAAAATATATAAAACAATTCTTTTCGAAAAAGTTTACCAACCCCATTCTATATATATGAAGTTAAACGAAATATTACGAAATACCTAAACTATACCTAAAGCACCGGCATAAAACTTCTAACTTTTCAAAAATAGCTCACAATGCACATAATCTATACACTCAGCAAAAACGAAAACTTTTAGTATTATCGAAGGTAATTTTTCTCTAGCTACGCGACTAATAAAACGTCAACTCGTTTTAAAAACCTCCATACCAACCTTGTATCATAAACTACTATATTATATTTATCAAACAGCAGAATTCCAAATCAGAGAAAAATCACAATATTATAAGACTGATATTAATTAATGTGCCAAAAAGCCAAAGCTGGGCCCTATTTAATAACGTGACAATTTGTCAACTGTCGTGACAATTTAGTTTACATTGCGGTGTAAGTGTAGCTTTGAGTAATTTGTTCTATTTTCTAATTGGTTTAAGCAATGTATAATAATATGAATTTGCAATGACAGGTGATAAATAGTCACACTCTTAGAGTAAGACGGGCTTCTGTGTACGAAGCCGCGATGCTCGAAGGTCACACTTATTAAATATGGCCCTGGTAGTTGTTTTTTTATCGATTTGACCATAGCCAGCCATAGAACAATCGATCGACAACGTAAGATTGATCAATTTGATCACCGCCGAGCGAGTAGGTCTAGACTTCTATATAGAGGCACCGTTAATTGGAGCAAGATGGTAATACTAACGTGTGATGATTTTGTGGCAGTATCTGGTGGCGTCTGTCAGGTTCAGGTTCACGGTTTCTTCATGGGGCAGGAGGAATCGCAGGAACTGGTTGTTGTAGTTGGCAGAGTCTTGGGTACCGCAGTCCTGGAAGAGGAATTAAGAATACAAAATTTTATATTCCAACAAAGGTAAGCGTAGGTATGTGCCTTTTTTTTGCACAACTAGATAGTGCTTGGCCTTCACCTCACCTGATGTTAAATAACGATAAGGCCGAAGATGGAAGCGCACTACACCCGGAATCATCAGCACTGAGGAACTGGCTCTAACTACCGGAACACAACAATTTTTTAAATTGTTGTTATGGCTTAAGACTTAGGTAAGATGGTGGTAGCTAGCCTTGAAATAAGCCCTACCACCTCCATTGGATCAAGGGGGGTAACGGACGAGAGAGTGCATTTGTATTTGCGCGCCTACTCATGCACTTAAATATATCCTGCGCAGATGACTGCTCCATCATCATCATCACCACCAACCAAACCGAGTACCTACAAATTGTACCCCCTTACACGGGTGGACGAACCACTAAACCACAGAGGCGGTTAAATATATAGGCGGCTTATTGCTTAAAGTAGTATTTTTCTGGTTCATCATTTGTCTAAATGTATTTTTTTCTGTGCTTCACCTTATGTATGGATAAATATAGCATAATCTTTTATAGTGCATTATTGTGTTTGACTAGTTGTATAAGAAATAATAAACACAAAAAAATAATTAGGCTAGGAAAACTGCATCCCATATCCCGCTGTCTGTTAACTCTTTAATTTGTTAACATCGCATCGCAAACTCCGATCACCTTGGGTTATTGGGGAACTCGTGTGGCTGCTAACATTAGCTTTAACTATTAAACTTTTATTTTTTAATAGTAAATAGTTCTTTCATTTTTTTTTCTCATCGGTTTCATTGGTAAAAGCACAGAATACATAATAGTAGTAAAAGGAAGCTATCGATTACACATGTACGTAATAATGTATGTATTATCAATAACTTACCACCATGGAAGTTTTCTGGAAGGGGTCGCGGCAGGCCAGTTCAGTTAGCGAGATGCATTGGTAGCAGGTTGCAGTCCCGGTACTGAGGAGAAAACTGAATTCCCGGTACTGCGCTAACTCTGGTACCGGGAAAATCGGGAAATTTCGGGACTTTTCGGTACTGAGATTTTTTTACTGTATCGTAAATAAAATAAAATCAGTGACTCGTAGTTAGCTTACCTACGTTACGAATACGAACTTCTCCTTTTAACTCTTAAATATCATTTTTTTGATAATTATTTGGCTTACAGTAAAGATTATACCTATTCTTTTGCTTTTAACAGAACAAATTAGTAGTAAGTAAATAAGTAACTACAAAAGCTTGAACAATCCTTTAATTTAAACTATATTGCCGCGGACACCAGGACCAGACACTTAATAGAAATTCTATTGTTTGGGAGATAGTTGGCAGCTAATGCCTGTATATCAAAGCCAAGTGCTGAGGAACCTATACGAAAATGCCACTATGTCGATTCTATTACCGAACCAGAGCACAAATCCCATCCAAGGTGTGAGACAAGAAGACGTAATTTCTCCGAAACGGTTCACCGCTGCGTTGGTGGAAAGGATTCGGTATCAACACCTATGGCGAGTAGTACCTTCGTTTTGCCGACGATGTAGTTCATTATGGTTGGCTGAGAACTTGGAAGACCTGAACACAATGCTCAAAGATCTCCGTAGTGCTTTCCAAAGAGTGGGAAAAGGATTATAAGACGAAAATCATGTTGAATGTCAATCCAAGGTGTGAGACAGGAAGACGTAATTTCTCAGAAACGGTTCACCGCTGCGTTGGAGCTTGGAGAACATCTTTAATCTCATTGACTGGAAGGGATTCGGTATCAAAATCTAGGGCGAGTATCTAACTTACCCTCTTTTCGTCGACGATGTAGTTCTTAAGGCTGAGACCTTGGAAGACCTGAGCACAATGCTCGAAGATCTCCGTAGTGCTTTTCAAAGAGTGGGTGAAAGATTACAAGATGAAAATCATGTTGAATTTCATCTTATAACCTTTCACCCACTCTTTGGAAAGCACTCCAAGCAATCCAAGGTGTGAGACAGGAAGACGTAATTTCTCAGAAACGATTCACCGCTGCGTTGGAACTTGGAGAACATCTTTAATCTCATTGGCTGGAAAGGATTCGATATCAAAATCCAGGGCGAGAATCTAACTGACTCTCTTTTTGTCGACGATGTAGTTCTTAAGGCGACGAAGATGTAGGTAGTGATTTCCAAAGAGTGGGACTTAGGATGATACGTGCTTTCCAAAGAGTGGGACTTAGGATGATAAGACGAAAATAATAATAATAATAATTTATTTATTCGTCTTTCACACAAAGGTCATCAAAATCATGTTGAATGTTTATGTAAACTGCTCCAGTTTATGCTGAGAACACTATATTTGAAGTTATTGACCATTATGAATATCTGGACAGAGTAGAGGTAGGTGGGCAGTCCAGTTAGGTAATTAAAATTTCCAGAAGGATATCTCTCGTCGAATTCAGCTCGTATGGACAGTGTAGCGGTGCGATTATACCGCTACATATGCAATCGACGAATGACGAAGAAATGCAGGATCAGCGAAAAGTACAATAATTATGTAAACATTACGCAGACGTGACGTCAAGCTAATATCGAGACAAAAATGTATGAAGACCTAAATCAAGATATCGAAGCTTTCTAAGCACTTCACATAAATACAAATTCCAACATCAAGCAGTTGGACCGCGGTCCCCGAGCACAGACACTTAGCTCGGTGGAAGTACTTCCCTTTTCGCTAATTATATGGTGAAGAGATCCTGCCTCAACATTGGTGACAACAGACACTAGACAGCAGCAACCTTCTGGAGCATCATCAAGGTATACCACTCCTCATAAGGTCGAGATTAGAGAAGCTATCAAGGTCCACTATCAGCAGAAAATGCGACTTGGTCCTGCGGCAATGACTTGGTGACTGGCGGACGACGGCATCACGGCAGCCCACGGCCGGACTAACTGGGATCTACACTGGCGTGGCAGTTCTGCACACGAAGCCTACCGCCCATGGAGCAGCCAGCAGCACACGCTCGTCTTGATGGGAGACGTCACTGGCCTATGAACGAGTTTCAAGAAAGGGGGGAGTGATGTAGCAGTGCGATTATACCGCTACATAAGTAAACGACGAATGACGAAGAAATGCAGGATCAGCGAAAAGTACAATATGTAAACATTACGCAGACGTGACGTCGCACTACGTCAAGCTAATATCGAAACAAAAGACAGCATTCGAAAATCTTTAGTAAATTTTAGCATACAAATTACCTCAATGTCTCAAGACGAAAGTCCGGTTTCGTTCGAAGGGCAAAAAAGTGGCATTTTAAGCTAATAGACGCTAAATTATTGGCCTAATTTTAACCCGGCGAGCATGAGGTGAAAAAGTTACACCTAGCATGTGGTGGGGTTTGCCATACCCCAACATATAATTACCTATAAATGCCAATTTACTAAACCAAGACTTAAGAATTTATTCGTATTTTGAAATATGGTTTATATTTAGTGTATAAAATAAAAAACAGTGTATATTTATATACTTTTATTGTATTATTTATCAGAAATACTAAAATATAACATTTACAAAAAAACAAAAAAAGGAACTTCTGAAAAAGGAACTAAAATCAACTAATTCTTTAATAAAAATATAAAATCAACTTTAAAAACTTAAAGAATATAAGATTCTCAATAACATATTTTTTTTAAAGAATTAGTTGATTTTAGTTTTAGTATTTTTGATAAATAATACAATAAAAGTATATAAATATACACTGCTTTTATTTTATACACTAAATATAAACCATATTTCAAAATACAAATAAATTCTTAAGTATTGGTTTAATAAATTGGCATTTATAGGTAGATATATGTTAAAACTAACACGGAGCATGTGGCGGGGTATGACGCACCCCACGAACGTTTACACGCGTGTAGCTCCTGCGCCGGTTGACGCGACACTGCGGTCACGCCACTCTCCCCCCGCGGAGTACATTGGCTCCAGCTACTCGAAGCAACAAACCAATTGAGGGGCAAATTTGAAAAATACACGACTTCGCGCAAAGCATGGGCATGTCACACCCTACCACAAGCTCGCCGGGTTAAGTTATAACAAAAGTACCGAAAGTACCGAATTTCCCGGAAAACAATTCTCAGTACCGGTACTGAGTAAAAAGTCAATTTCCCGGGAAATACCGGGAAAAATCGGTACCGGGAATTCCCGGGAGCATGCCCTTAGCACCTCATGCAAGATCCTGAAAAGAACAAACGGGGATATGTTACAATTGTTACATATATGAAAGTTGCTCTAAGAGGAATAACTTTCTTTTTATTACAAAGACTGCCTAAAAAGGAGTAACTTCCAAATGCCTGAACAGATTTGGATGTGTGGTGTATCGTTAGAATCCTTACATCATTCCAAGTAGCACTAGGCTATAGATTAAAAAAAAACAATATTGCTGCTGCATGACGCCATTTTGTAATGTAAAAAAAACACATTTCAATAGTGGCCACGTTTGGTTGGCAAATAAATGGCGACAAAAAGCTTAGGGTTAAGTGAGGACGGCAAGTTGCATATTACACACAATTGCTTGATTCTGCTTGATTCCTAGACAATACTCATGCACTCAGCTAATTATCGAATTAAATGTCTGGAGCTGTTCTTACTGGCTGTAGGTAGTCTGATATTTGATCTGCTTTAACGCCATTCGAACCCCTACCAGTTAGTTTATTATATACCTATAGTCTAAGCGGTCACGGGATTTTTGGTAACGATCAAGGAAAAGGTTAGATTCATTTTCATGGGTTGTAGAGTGGTCCCCTAATGTGAATGATGTCGGTCTGCCTGCTCTCAGTGATTGCAACTTCGAGTTATTGCGCTTACAAGAGGCATCATTGTTACGAAAAAAAAACGATCAGAGAAATGGTCAGATTTAGTAACCATTCAAAGTATGGCGTCTCCGTAGCTGAATTGATGTGGTCTGCCGGCTCTCAGTGGTTGCATTTCAGAGCTATAACGCGCGCAAGTTGCAACAAAATGTTTTTTTGGCTTTTATTGTGTTAAAATTGATGAGAAAGTAATAAATAATGACAAAACAATCTGTTTTTACCAAAAAAAAAAACGATTTTATACTCACTTCTCAAGCTTACGCGCTCACTAGACATGAAATAAAACACTTTTAATGGATACTAGCGCGGTTTTATTGAAAGTACTTTGGTAATTAGTTGGTATTTGGTTTGATTTTTGATTTTCCCGACGTTTCGGCACCTTTGCAGCTGCCGTGGTCACGGGGGACTGAAGCTACTTGTGAGCCTACCCTCAAGCGATGAATTTTTTTAGAACGTTCAGAAATTAAAATTTATCAAATTTAATTAGTTTAATTTTGGTTTGGTTTTAATTTAATTTTATATGTTAAAAAGAGAGAATCTACTGAAACTACTACCATTTCAAAAAATTGGGAGGCCCCTCCAAGAAAGAAATGGCGAAAGAAAACTTGGAGAGGAAGGCCGACCTCCGTCTTTTATATTAATTAATTTATTTGCAAAAGGAACTAACCGTATCATTAGATCTTACAGTGTGTGTTTGGGGCTTTAGCTTGTGAATGATGGGGTCCCAAGCTGGTGGAATTTTCCAACCATCATCTCTATTGAAATTAGGATATTTATTTATTTCGATAGCCTCGCGGAGCATTCTAGGAATGAATCTACGTTCCCTAGCAAGGATTTGGGGTTTGTCAAATCTAATATAATGGTTGGGCCCCTCAAAGGCGTGTTCACTCACTGCAGACTTGTTATCGCGCCTATGTTTCATGTCAGCTACATGTTCTTTAACGCGGGTCCCTATGCTTCTCTTTGTTTGCCCGATGTAGGAGAGCCCACAGTCACAATCTAGTTTGTAGACGCCTGCGGCTTGAAGGGGGATATTACACTTGACAGGTCGTAAGAATTGGTTGATCTTCTTCGGCGGCTTGAAGTAAGTTTTGATTGACGCTCGCTTCAGAATGTTTCCAATCTTGTCAGTGACACCCTTCAAGTATGGTAGGATGGCAGGTTGACGCTCTACTGTGGCTGTTTTGGTGCGTTTTCTGTGACGAAGGCGTGGTACTTGCAACTTGTTGTTACGTAGTACTTGCTTGACGTGCTGAAGCTCAGCAGTCAGGTGTTGTTTGTCACAGATGCCGCGGGCTCTCTGAAACAAAGATTTCCCTACGGTAGCTAACTGTATAGGATGATGGTGAGAGTCACCATTAAGGTATCTGTCTGTATGGGTTGCTTTACGATACACTGTATGGCTCAAGGTTTGGTTCGGATTCCTGATAATGAGAATGTCTAGGAAAGCTAGTTTATTATCTGCCTCTAACTCCATAGTAAATTGTATGTTGGGGTTTATGGAGTTAAGATGGTTAAGAAATGCAGGGACACTGTCTCTAGGTAGTATTATGAAAGTGTCATCTACGTACCGTTTGTAGAACCGGGGAGTCACTGGTGCTGTGGCTAGTGCTTTCTCCTCAAAATCCTCAATGAAAATGTCAGCAACAATGGGGGATACAGGAGAGCCCATTGCTACGCCATCCACTTGCACGTAGAACTCCTCGTTCCATAACAGATAGCCAGATGTTAGGCATAATTCTAGTAGTTCTGCATATTCAATTGGCATGTTATTATCAACTAGCTTTTTCCTGATGATATTAATGCAGTCCTGTACTGGTAAGCATGTGAATAAGGACTGAACATCAAAACTAACCATAGTTTCATCATCAGCGAGATGTAGATGTTGTATCTCACTGACAAAATGGTAGGAATCTTTTACGAAGGCTGATGTGTTACCTCTCAGTGGTGTGAGTGTTACAAACGGTACGTAGATGACACTTTCACAATACTACCTAGAGACAGTGTCCCTGCATTTCTTAACCATCTTAACTCCATAAACCCCAACATACAATTTACTATGGAGTTAGAGGCAGATAATAAACTAGCTTTCCTAGACATTCTCATTATCAGGAATCCGAACCAAACCTTGAGCCATGCAGTGTATCGTAAAGCAACCCATACAGACAGATACCTTAATGGTGACTCTCACCATCATCCTATACAGTTAGCTACCGTAGGGAAATCTTTGTTTCAGAGAGCCCGCGGCATCTGTGACAAACAACACCTGACTGCTGAGCTTCAGCACGTCAAGCAAGTACTACGTAACAACAAGTTGCAAGTACCACGCCTTCGTCACAGAAAACGCACCAAAACAGCCACAGTAGAGCGTCAACCTGCCATCCTACCATACTTGAAGGGTGTCACTGACAAGATTGGAAACATTCTGAAGCGAGCGTCAATCAAAACTTACTTCAAGCCGCCGAAGAAGATCAACCAATTCTTACGACCTGTCAAGTGTAATATCCCCCTTCAAGCCGCAGGCTAGGTTGTGCTAGATTGTGACTGTGGGCTCTACTACATCGGGCAAACAAAGAGAAGCATAGGGACCCGCGTTAAAGAACATGTAGCTGACATGAAACATAGGCGCGATAACAAGTCTGCAGTGAGGGAACACGCCTTTGAGGGGCCCAACCATTATATTAGATTTGACAAACCCCAAATCCTTGCTAGGGAACGTAGATTCATTCCTAGAATGCTCCGCGAGGCTATCGAAATAAATAAATATCCTAATTTCAATAGAGATGATGGTTGGAAAATTCCACCAGCTTGGGACCCCATCATTCACAAGCTAAAGCCCCAAACACACACTGTAAGATCTAATGATACGGTTAGTTCCTTTTGCAAATAAATTAATTAATATAAAAGACGGAGGTCGGCCTTCCTCTCCAAGTTTTCTTTCGCCATTTCTTTCTTGGAGGGGCCTCCCAATTTTTTGAAATGGTAGTAGTTTCAGTAGATTCTCTCTTTTTAACATATAAAATAAATTAAAACCAAACCAAAATTAAACTAATTAAATTTGATAAATTTTAATTTCTGAACGTTCTAAAAAAATTCATCGCTTGAGGGTAGGCTCACAAGTAGCTTCAGTCCCCCGTGACCACGGCAGCTGCAAAGGTGCCGAAACGTCGGGAAAATCAAAAATCAAACCAAATACCAACTAATTACCAAAGTACTTTCAATAAAACCGCGCTAGTATCCGTTAAAAGTGTTTTATTTCACGATTTTATACTGTTTCGAAATCCCAGCTGTATGAATGTACAATTTTGGGCGCGCGCTGATAGTGTATGATTATTTTAAACGTTTGAAATATTGACGCAGAAGTAGTTTTGAGGCAGAAAAAATTTGGAATTGGCCGTAAGAGCACATTTAATATCTCACTCCATACAAAAAAACATAAAATATTTTTTTCCGACCAAACTATTCATTTTAGACAAAATGGCCCAAGACATTTTTTCATTGGAATAAAGAGCTCTATCGATTAGTATTTCTTAAAAATACAATTTGACGAAAAAAATATTTAGTTGCAACTTGCAAGCGTCATAGCTCTGAAATGCAACCACTTAGAGCCGGCAGACCATATCATTTCAGCTACGGAGACGCCATACTTTGAATAGGTACTTAAACTGACCATTTCTCTGATCGTTTTTTTTTTCGCAACAATGATGCCTCTTGTAAGCGCTATAACTCGAAGTTGCAACCACTGAGAGCAGGCAGACAGACATCATTCACATTAGGGAACCACTCTACAACCCATGGAAATGAATCTAACCTTTTCCTTGATGGTTACCAAAAATCCCGTGACCGCTTAGACTATAACTGAACGCTACTGTGATTTCACAAGATTTAATTTAACTGATAACTTGTTCTAATTATTATTTCAAATTATTATTTGGTTGTGATTTCTAAAGTTTAATTTTGAGTTTCAATACTGCAATGTATTTTATCTATGTTAATATTATGAATGGCTGCTTATTCCTATTAATAGTGTAAACTGAATAAGCACTTTGCTGTGATCTCTAAAGACATAATTTTATAAAATCAAAATCAAAATCAAAAAATCATTTATTCAGTCTAGGCTGTTACAAGCACTTGTGAATGTCAAAGAAGCTACGCCATCGGTTCGCAAACCCTGAGCGGGAGACCTTGTAACGAGAAGAACCGGCAAGAAACTCGTCAAGGGCTGCTTTTTTCTCCCTGTATATTTCATACAGAGTCGTCAACATTGAAAAATGAGCTCCACATTTAAAGTGAGGTCATTTTCCATCACAATAATTAACAAAAGTTTGCACACAATGGGTAGGTAGGTTAAAATTAAATACCTATTACATATCGGATAGGTAATTGTGAGAGTAAATAACTTTCAACTAGTTGAGAAATCAGTAATCACTATGTCTGCTACTCGAAAGTGCACCTAAGTAGGCAAAATTTACCAAAAAACACTTGATACAAGACATAAAAAATAACAATAAAAAAACGCAATTCTTACAATTCAAAATGCCTAAAGATAGGTACTCAGAAGCAGACCCATTCCCACTGGCAGCACCCGTTCACGAGCATGACGCGTGGACCAGCCATCGCTTCGCTCAACCATATTTGAGGGAACGTAACGACCCGCCCCACACGACACCACCGCAGAAATGGTTAAAGAGAGCATGACATACTTAGGCTACCCATCCTAAGGCACTGAATTGAAAACTAATATCCAAAAGCTTTTCATAGGCCTTTACTTACAAAAACTACTGACTAGAGAAAGCAAAATGATTGCAATAAAAAAGAGAAATCAAAACAAGTTTTACTTGCCTATTAGTTTTATGTTTTGAGTAGGAAGTGCCATACATATTGATAACATCAAACAAAGAAAAAAAAAATATATAAATATACGACGCCCTTAGTACAAGCAGACAGAAGCAGACCCATTCCCACTGGCAGCACCCGTTCACAAGCATGACGCATGGACCAGCCATCGCTTCGCTCAACCATATTAATTGAGGGAACGTAACGACCCGCCCCACACGACACCACCGCAGAAATGTTTAAAGTGAGCATGACATACTAAAGCTACTCGCATTAAGGCGTCGTCGAGTCAAAAAGCTTACAATAAGTTTTAAGTAGGTAGGACAATTCCCTCAATTTTCACATAGAATAGAAAAATCTACGACCAGGCTGGTTTATCAATTAAATAATCTTTAACGGTATAGTATCCTATTTTGAGAAGACAATTTTTTACATGAGAGTCAAATGTCTTCAAATGGTAAATCCAAAATATTACTTGGAATTTTATTATAAAACTTTATACCAAGACCTATGAAAGAACCACGGACTTTTTCTAATCTATACTGAGGCATTACAAGTTTGTCTTTATTTCTGGTATTCCGATTGTGCCAATCACTATGTTTTGTATATAAGTTAATATTGCGACGCACGAAAAGTATGCAGTTTAATATAAATTGAGATGCTGCTGTCAATATACCAATCTCTTTGAATCTATCCCTAAGAGATGTTCTAGAACTTAGTTGATAAATAGCTCTTATTGCTCGTTTTTGTAAAACAAAAATAGTATTTATATCGGTTGCTATCCCCCATAAAAGAATACAGTATGACATAATGCTATGAAAATAACTGAAATACACTAATCTGGCAGTTTCTTCATCTGTTAACTGTCTAACTTTTCTAATGGCATAGGCAGCAGAGCTGAGCTTGCCAGCCAGAGCTGCGATATGCATATTCCATTGAAGTTTACTGTCAAGAGTAACACCCAAGAAAACTGTTGAATCGAGCAAATCTAATTTCTCATTATTGATAACAATTTCAGTGGTATTCGCCTGTACATTAGGTAAAGCGAATTTAACACATTTCGTTTTCTTAGCATTAAGCTGGAGATTATTAACATTAAACCAAGCAAGAACCTGCGAGAGTGCTCTGTTCACATCGTCAAAATCAGTTTTATTCCTGTCAACTTTGAATATTAAAGAAGTATTATCTGCGAACAAAACAATATCACAGAATTTTTCTGCAAGAAAGGGTAAATCATTTATATATATTAAAAATAAGAAAGGGCCCAAAATGGAGCCTTGCGGAACGCCCATTTTTACATGAGAACCTGACGAACTTATTCCATTGATATTAACTGTAACTGGAACTGAGATACGACAGTACTAATTTTTGAGCATTATTTTTTACACCGTAATCAAAAGCCTTGGACAGGTCGCAGAAAATGCCAAGGGCATTCTGAGACCCCTCCCAAGCCTCAAAGACATGCTTCAAAAGCGCAACCCCAGCATCAGTTGTGGAACGACCTTTCGTAAAACCAAATTGTTTGTTGTGCAATAGTAGTTTATGATACAAGGTTGGTAAGGAGTTTTAAAAAACCTTAACAACCGTGTGCCATACTACGTTTTTCAATACATTTGCGAGAAAACATTATAGGTACTGCTGAAATTGTAATCTATACATATAATAAAACTGTAAATTCTAAATATTTGTGCGCGAATTACGCAAAAACCGCTAAACGAATTTTGATGGATTTTTCACAATTTAGTAGGTCTATTGTGATCCAACTTAAAATCTAAGCTATGTTTCATCAAATTCGGGTGGGTGGAGCCAGAGAAACAGCTTGAACTCTCCGTAGTACTAGCTTTCATACACTAAAGGGGTCATTTTAAACTGGTTGCAATATTTTTCTACTGTCCACGCGGATGAAGTCGCGGGCGGAAGCTAGTAGAAATTAAAAAAAACGTTCGTAAACAAAAACGCACGGCGCCGGCGTGCGGTAAAATCAACTTTCCGCACGCTGTACTACTCCGTAAACAAAAACGCACGGCGTGCGGTAAAATCAACTTTACGCACGCTCGACTGTCATCGTAAACTTACATTTTCGAGCAACTGTATTGAAAAAGTTTATTTACATTCAAATGACATAATAAAATTGCTCAAGTATTATTTTTTCAAAAATCTTGCTTAGGGCAGGTAATATCGATATTGGTCTGTAATTGCTAGGGTCTTCTTTATCTCCTGATTTAAACAATGGTATTACTTTGCTAAACTTCATAAGATCAAGAAATATTCCTTGATCAATACACTGATTAAAAACGTCAGCAAGATAAGGGGCAATAGTATACACAATATTTTTAATAACCTTAACTGATATGCCCCATAAATCAGTGGAGCTTTTCATTTTTAGAGAATTGAAAGCTTTAATAATATCTAAAGCATTAATACATTTAAAATTAAACAATGAATCACTTTCAGCCACATGTCCCTTTAGCACAGATACAGCAGCCGCTGGTGAGGAATCCAAAGGAGTTGTTCCATTTTTGTATGGAGGCTGGGCCCATTTGGGTGACCCGTGGCCTACAGTCATAAAATTATATTTTATTGAAAGAGAACAAAATAAGAAATCTGTCCATGTATAAATATATATTTTTTAAACCTGCAAACATTTTATTTTTATTTTTAAAGTTGGATAGTTAAAGTTAATAAAACAGCAACCCAAAACGTTTTTCTACCGTGGCAACATCGATTTTTTACTGACAAATGTCATATTGATACTGTCAGATGTAAAATAAAATGACAAATGACATATCAACAGCCAATGTAGTGATTTTATTAGAAATAAAAATGCATGGGAATATCCCTTAACAGCCGACAGCCGCACAAAATCGATTTTCAGGATTAAATCAACAATAAAAACTTGTAACAAGCATCAGAATTTATTTATATACTCGGGAGAGTAAAATTAATAGTAAGACACTTTCATTTTAAAGCGAAAACATTAAGAGCGCCTTTATTCGAGTTTTTAAATATTTTTTTATTTATTTTTGCAGGCATTAATATTTTTTTTCTTTTTGGAAACCTTGTCCCACGAAAGAAATCTACGAGAAAAAAAAATATTATGGGTGTAGGAAAATTTTAAAAAAGTGAACCCAGGAAAGAACGACTCCTTTGATGTAGTTTCTACTGGTATGTTTACAAAGAACTTATCGAAAATATTAGCAATTTCTTTATCAGTGTTTATTAATTCATTATTAATTTTAAGCGTTAGGCTATTTTCCCGTGCTTTAGTTTTACCAGTTTCACGATTAATGACATCCCAGGTTGTTTTAGTTTTGTTACTCGAGTTTTTAATTTGCTTTTTAATGCAGTTAGACTTTGCAACTGCACATAGTATTTTGAAAGTCTTCGAGTATTTTTTAACATGTTCTAAGAAACCTGGGCTTTGGTTCGTTTCTAAAAGTTTGTATAGTTCATAAAGTCTGTTTCTACTTTTATAAATACCTGTCGTAGCCCAATCGCAGAACCGTAACTTCTGAGTACATTTAATTGTCTTTGTTTTAAATGTTTTATCAAACTCATAAGTAACTAAATGAAAGAGGTTCCCGTACAAAACATCAGGATTATCCGAATTCCATGGCATTAAAGAAATTTGTTCATCAATGTTGTTTTTAAAATTGTCCAACCCCTTTTTTGTGATAGCATTCTACAGTCTTAGGCGTATCTATGACGTTCACAACATATGAGACTTTCAAACCGTAATGGTCAGATGAAATATTACTTAAAACAAATTTGTTTTCCGGATCACATTCTGAAAAAACATTATCTATGCAAGTGGCGGAGTGTTCAGTCACCCGTGTGGGACTTGTACTATTATGTATTCTGTGGTGTGGGTTCTAAAAATTTATTAAGTAAATTAAAACTTTTAAATAATGCCAGAAAACGAGTGGTCGAAGAATTGTTCACAAGAATATCAATATTAAAATCGCCACAAATTACTACTGGTTTATTTTTTAACTTTAACTTTTTTAGAACATCTTCCATGACAGATTCAAAGATTTCATAGGTACCCTTATGGGGGCGGTATACAGACACAATTATCATGCTATCTAATTCTATACAAGACAACTCCACATGGCGCTCTGATGTAAGTTTCACAATATCCTTTCTTTCTTTATACTTTATATTATTATTCACAAAAATTACAGAACCGCCACGAATAGTTGTTTGCCTTACCATCGCACTTGCTAGTTGAAAATTATTTAGATAAAATGACATATCACCAGGCTTTAGCCAGTGTTCTGTAATGCAAATGATTTGAATATTATTACATTCAACAAATAATTCTAATTCTAGATCTTTGCCAGACAGGCCCTGAATATTTTGACTAATTATATTAATACAATTATTAGGCCTGGCTGTTGTCTTGTGCCTCAGTTTAAATCTGAGTTTGTCACTGTTTTATTTGAAACAATATGCGGAGTAGTAGATGAAGTACTAATACTCGGTTTTATGGCCTTAGTTACAGCTGTAACAGAGACCTGTAAATTGTAAGCTAACAAATTAGCTATTTGCATCCTACATTTTTTCGGCAGATACATATAAGTAGATAAGTACTCAATGGGTTTGGTAAACTTTTCCAAAACTGTTGTGAATTATATATTTTCTGGTAGCTTTTGGCTTCGGAGTCAGGAATAACAAATTGCAGAATTTTTATAATGCTTCATTTTAATTTAAATAAAAATTTAAATTTTTAATTTACAGCATAGTACAATAAATCACTATTACGGCTGTATGCGTAGGTTATGCCTTTGCTCCAAAGACTTTCGATGTTGTTGCTCAAAACAAAAAAAAACAAAGGTATGATTACTCTTTGTCACTGTCTGTCAAATCTGTCAATCAGTTTTTTAAATCAGTAAATGCAAAGGAACTTTGTGTTCAGCCGTATGTTTGATATTTTATCGCGATAATAACATAAAAAATATATTTAGTTAACAAGGTAAAATAAAAAAATCATAATATTATTTTCTTTATTCTTCAAACTTGTGCTATCAAAAAAAAATATAAAACAATTCTCTTCGAAAAAGTTTACCAACCCCATTGATTGTCTTTAATCGATAGTGTAGTAAGTTACATGATTGATTTACTTTCCTGTGATTATGTGTATGTGATCCCAACGGTTAGAAAAAATATAAAAAAATATAAGGAAGGGATGTAGTGATTGTATCTATGGAATAGATATAATACTCTGTCTCACGCGCACAAGAGGGCAGCACTCAGTATATATTTGTACCATGGCAACACTGAACTGTCACTGTCAGTCTGGAGAGGATGACGGGTTTATGTGGGTTTTGGAAGAAAGCCAAATAATAGAATGTATGGGAACTCTTGGAGTTTCCTCATGTACAGGAGTGCTGGTGGTGAAGTGTGTCCGTCTTGGTGCGTTGGTGAGCCGGAGATCGTTCACTTATCAAAACTCTCAGTACCAACATACCTGCGTATGTTATAATTCGTAATAATAAAAATACGTCTATTGAAGTCGGGTGGGACTTTTAGAATAAAAAAAAAGAAATCTGTTCTCCAGCCCCACCCGACTTCAATAGACGTATTTTTATTATTACGAATATTATTTCTTGCTTTTTAGAGGTAGGTTTTTTGAAGTCGGTTTTTTGTTTTTTTAAACAATTTTTAAAACAGCTATGGTAATAGTCACCTAAAGTAATTTGCGGGTCGACCCCATGGGAATCGGCTTGTATGGACCCTTCGCCACTGATGTACATACATTTCAAGTCTGCGGTGTGCTGATACATCAGTCAACCAATCAGTCTGTTGAACTTAGGTGGTTTAGCATTAATTTAGAGATTGCAGAAGATCACAAATAAATCTGAAATCTCCATCGATATCGCCTTGACATCTTTGGGCTCCTTGGAACATTATTGAAATGAAATATTAAAAATACTTGCGAAAGAAAGTCACAGGTATTCACACTAATACGTACGTGGTCACAGAATACATAATAGTACAAGTCGTGGTCTGCAAGCATAATTAGCACTTCATCAGTATTCTAGACGGCTGTAGTGAAATTAGTAGTTGAATGACTACAAAACGCAAGACAGCGAGGTTTTCTTTAGGATGATACTGGCGATTACGACACAAGTCGTTAAAAATAGTATAGGTTTATTTAATTCTACAAATAGCATATGACACGTGGTAACACAGAGAAATAAGAACTTAAGTAATTTAGTCTACAATATTTTTGACTGAAACTTTCTCATATAGATCGCTAAAATTGAATGGGAAATGACTCAAATTGGCTGAACATTTTAAAGGTAAACTCCACTATTAATAGAAAAATGTTTGAGAATTTTTGGTTGCATGAAAAAAACAAAAAACCGACTTCAAAAAACCTACCTCTAAAAAGCAAGAAATAATATTCTTAATAATAAAAACACGTCTATTGAAGTCGGGTGTGGCTGGAGTACAAATATTTTTTTTTTATTCTTAAAGCCACACCCTACTTCAATAGACGTAACGTGTTTTTATTATTACGAATATTATTTCTTGCTTTTTAGAGGTAGGTTTTTTGAAGTCGGTTTTTTGTTTTTTTAAACAATTTTTTATTTTTTCAATTTTTAGTGTTAGGTACTTTTTGTATTGGGAAGTGTAGGTATATTATTTAGGTAGAGAAATCGGCTCAGCCAGACGTGAGTTAATCGCGGAGAAACATACGAGGCACATAGATTATTGCACAAGGTCGTAAAAAACTGGAAATGTTCCAGCTTTCTAACTACTCAGCTTGTTGTATATTGTATACAAAACTCCAACGCACATTCCATTTTCCAGAACTCTTTAATAATGTATTTTTCTCTGAGATTTGAAAATCGACTTTTTGTATTATTTGGGATTTAGAAACTGTCTTTCATTATCCACTAGCGACCCGCAACTACGTCCACGTGGGACCTAGAAAACCTTTGACAATGATAAAAAGTATACTTATTTTTAATCCAGGTTATATAAACTATTAGTGTGCCAAATTTTATCCAAATCCGTCCAGCCGTTTGGCGTTAGTTTTCCATGCTCAAAAAAAAAGAAGAAAAAAAAACATACCGATTTCGAATACAGCTAACAAGACAGCGATGCTCAAAGCGGCTACTCCTGATGGGGCCATGGTTGTGGATTAGTTTACGATCGGTTGGTGCGGGCGAACGAAGGAGACTGAGAACCGGCGCGCCCGCCCGACAGCGCGACCCAAGAAGCAAAACAGCTTTATAATATAAGAATTATAAGGGTAGAATTCTTATATATGTTTTATTAACGCACTACTTTTACCATACTCCTTATAAATGCAAGCTATAAGTGTTTTTTGCTAATATGGTATATTACTCTTGTTGGCCACCGTATTATCGTTTATAAATCGGATTCATATAGTTATTAAAAAACCACTAGCCATATAGAAGCAAAATGTAGTACTTTTTGCCATATAATAAATTAGCCTTATAGTCGGTTTTGCCACGTACTATTTTAAAATTTTATAAAGTTTTTATATGGCCAATACCCTTATAGTTGTACATCTTACAGCTACTATAAAGCAATGGCTAAATGGAATTTCATATAACTGCTACAAGGACTAAAGTTTACATCATACTTTATTATAACCTTTACAAGGGTATTATTCTTATAAATATACTTGATTTGGCCGTTACAAGTACTTAGTACGGACCTCAATAGACGTGTTCTTTTATAAAATCTTTCTGCTTTAGTATCTATAGAAAGTAGGTATAAATTAAAACGTAATACTACTATAAATAAAAGTGTTTTTTTCATTCAAATTATTGAACCCTAAATTTTCCAATATGGTGGAGCGCTTAGAATATCTTAATGCTTTTATAAAGGCGTTCGCCGTATATGTGTTTTATAAACGCAGTACACTTGCTAATCTTTCTTAGAGTGGATTTGAATTAGAATTATTGAAAAAAAACCTTATTTCTTAATCATAAAAATAAACAATTTAAAGAGCGCATTAAAAAAAACCGGTCAAGCAAGAGCGAGTCGAACTCGCGCACCGAGGGTTTCCGTACCATCATAATAAATACACTGCATGCAGAGCTGTAGAATAATAAAATTATTATTGCAGTATGAGGTCAGCACCATCTCTTGGCCGATAGTGGAACTATTTTTTTTCTTAGGCCAGCGCCATCTCTTGACCGATAGTAGAACTAAATATTTTTTTCTTAGGTCAGGGCCATCTGTTGACTGGTAGAGGAACTAAATATTTTTTTGTTTGTTTATTGAATTTCTAAAAAAGTGTGTTATATTGAGACATCGTTTTATTTTTCCTGTAATTTTTCATAAACTATTATCACATAGAGTTATTTCAGATTTTTCTCTTTGCAAACTTCGGAGATAAAGGGGGGGGAACGGTATTTTTTTTACATTTTTCATCATAAGTTGAAAACTATGCGGCCTAAAAAAAAAAGAAAAAAATGTTTTAAAATGTGCAAATGGCGCTCTTTTATATGATACCCCACATGCCCTAGTCGCCCCACTTAAAATTTTTAAGACCCCTTTTCAGTCCCTGTTGTAAAAAAACTATTTATTTTTTTATTTCTTTTTTATTTGCAAAATAGTTGGACAAAGGTCATCTTTAACTATTCCAAATTTCAAGTTGATACCATTAGTAGTTCTCGAGATATCCAGCTGTGACAGACAGACGGATAGACAGACAGACAGACGGACAGACAGACGGACTTAGTCACACCATAAGGGTTCCTTTTTACCACTTTGGTACGGAACCCTAATGACATAAAACTTGCATAAATTTGCAATGAAAATATTCTTTTTTTATTTATTTATAACTGAAAAACATAGAAAAAATAATACAATTAACTTTCGCCAAACTGCATAACAGTTTGTCGGCGAAATATAAAGCTATGCTTTAGTTCTTAACAAAATACATACAATATAGGTGTTGGAGTTAATTTAAAGTAACCTAACAAGAAACATTAAACAGAGTGCATACAGATTAGCTACTTTTAATATAAATCTGAGAAAGCATTCTTCAAATATTTTTTTATAGAATACTTGGACTTTAAATTATTGTTGATTAAACCGAGTTTATTAACGGCCGAATACTCAAACGCTGCTTAAATAGTTGAGAGCTCCTCACACAGTTGAGACCGCCTTAACTCATACTCAACTCAAAATTTGAGAGCCGCTCAATTTCTAAGACGGCCTTAAGTTAAGGACCGCTTATCTGCAAAAACTATCGAAAATGGAAATATTCTAGGGGTAACATAAGATCTTGTCCGTTGTTTATAATAATTACCTGTATTTGGCTCTTTGTACTTAATATTTTTTAGATTGTCTGGTATTATATGTATATAATCTTTGTCACATAGATTTTAACGTATTATACTTGATAAGCCTTATAAATGGTATATCTATATTTTTACTTTGTAGCAATCCTTCATTACAGTCACTTCATACGTTTCGTTGTAACTTTTTTTCTTGAACATTGAGTTGAGTTTAAGAACGATGCCGCATTTGAATCAAGTCGTTAGAACCGAAAAATCGCTTATAGCAGCATTTAATTAACTAACGATTATAAGAATGATTGACAGAATAAAAGCAAATTTCTTGCTTTTCAAGTCGAATTAGCAAAACCATTGCTTGTATAAAGTAATTCTGAGAAAGATTAGTTAGTTATATATGGTAATTTGACAACATCACATACATTGCTCCGATTCCTTAAAATAAAACTTGTACAAGAGTGTAGCCCTTATAATTTGTGCCCAATTGCAGTCTTATTATCGGTAATATGGCTTTTATAAGGATTACATTTTTGGCCATCGTAACCTTTATAAATCATTTTTTTGCTTCTTGGGGACGCCAGCCGACTCTTTTACACGTTGCGTAGGATGCCCCACTTATCTCGTCAAGTCGGGACAGAATCAAAACAGTTTTAATCTGTGGTCTGGTTTAATCTGTATTGTTTTCCCACCTATGTAAGAAGCAGGGCTCCCGGGTTAGATTTTCAGAAGGGAGTATATTTTTCTACTCGGTTCAGTTGGTGGTAGGGCTTGTTTTAAGGCTGCATGTGTAATGAAACTACAGTAATAACGGTGAAACACTTTTACTTTCTTCACAGGAATACACCATGATTATTATTAACTAAGTTATAGCAACAATACGTTAGCAGTTGTCCCTAACTACTTCTCTTCTCGACGATTGGACAGTGACTGAGCCTGCAACTGACTTTCGTTGACCGTCCCGCCGATTATCCCCACCACTTTACCTCCCCATTCCACTACAAAATGGCGGGAAAATGTGGCGGGAAATGGTGGAGCCAAGCGGCGGTGTTGCCAGGCTAATAATAATTAACGAAGATACTATTATCCTTTTAATTTCATTTGAAATCATAACAATAAAATGAATTTATTACTACCGAACAACAAAACGTCACATTCGTCCATCATGACGTCGTACGTGTTCTCATGCACGGTCAAAATATCGTTACATTCGGCAGGTTGTGCGTTTTATTTTATTTATTTGGGATAACAAACAGTTAGTTAAATTATATTGCATTAATTTGATGTTTATAAAACGTTCAGAAATCTTATGTTATACAAAAAATTTAATGGTTTAAGTATTTTTTTTTTTTATTTCAATTTTGTGAATTGATAAATGCTAAAAAGAGAATCTACTGAATCTACCACCATTTCACAAAATTGGGAGGCCCCTTAAGGAATGAAATGGCGAAAGAAAACTTGAGAGGGTTGTTGACCTCTGTCTTTTATATATATTATTATTTATTTAATTACAAAAGAAACTAGTCGTATCATTAGATCCTGCAGTGTGTGTTTGGGGCTATAACTGGTGACTTATGGGTCCCAAGCTGGGATTATTCATATGGCATACACAACAGATGACAGTCAACATTATTATAAATTGGTACTGTAAAAGTTGCGTGATTAGTTTACATAATTAATATGGAAAAATATTGAATTAATTACCAATTGAAATTATTACAGTGATCAGAGTTAATTAATTTGACATAAATGATTGAATTATTATAAAGTTAATGATTGAATTATAAATATCAAAAATATAATAGAAAATGACATCAACATAAAACTTTTTGACTTAAAAACAGTGCTTTGTAGTGTAGTTTCATCACCTCAATTGAAATTAGGATATTTATTGATTTCAATTCAATAGCCTCGCGGAGTATTCTAGAAATAAATCTATGTTCCATGATCATTTATAAAAGCCTGTAATATTGTATCACAAATATTAACTCTTAAACATCTTCAATTCTTAGAAACCCACAATAAAGCAAATAAATTATTTTTTCAATACAGTTGCTCGAAAATGTAAGTTTACGATAACAGTCAAGCGTGCGGAAAGTTGATTTTACCGCACGCCGTGCGTTTTTGTTTACGGAGTAGTACAGCGTGCGGAAAGTTGATTTTACCGCACGCCGGCGCCGTGCGTTTTTGTTTACGAACGTTTTTTCAATTTCTACTAGCTTCCGCCCGCGACTTTATCCGCGTGGACAGTAGAAAAATATTGCAACCAGTTTAAAATGACCCCTTTTGTGTATGAAAGCTAGTACTACGGAGAGTTCAAGGTGTTTCCCTGGTTCCACCCACCTGAATTTGATGAAACATAGCCGTTAGTACTATTATATATTCTGTGACATAGCTTAGATTTTAAATTGGACCTCAATCTACTAAATTGTGAAAAATCCATCAAAATTCGTTTAGCGGTTTTTGCGTAATTCGCGCACAAATATTTAGAATTTACAGTTTTATTATATAATATTAATAATGTTTTCTCGCAAATGTATTGAAAAACGTAGTATGGCACACGGTTGTTAAGGTTTTTTAAAACTCCTTACCAACGTTGTATCATAAACTACTATTATGTAAGTAGGTACAAAGTTAACACTTCTTATTAGTTCCTTCTACTAAATTATGAATTTTATTATAATGTTAAATGAATACAAAATTAAAAAGAATGTAGCAGCCAACAGCACTCTGGGTTACCACGACAGGATTTATCAAATGTATTACAATCTTATTCAGAACCTGTTAAAGTAGGTAGTTCTAGTATAGCCTAGCTAAATTAAATATTACCTATAAGTACCTTGCTCATGCTGTGGGTTGAGAAATAAATAAAAATAATATTTATAACAATGAATATCATTGACTTAAAATGATTGTTGCAACACAACTTTAATTATAATACTATTACCTATTATTATTACCTTGCATTTTGCATAGCTAGTAGATATAGTAAATTGAAATTGTATAGTTACCTACTATAAGAAACTGTAAGACTTATTGGAAGTTTAATAAGTTGATATCATTGATAATTTGAGTTATGTAGTTGGCAGCACGTCAGGTTATCTGTCAAAAGTCTACAATTTGCATACAATTTGTGATTGAATTTGTTTACCCTTTCATGGTACCCCGGCGGCGGCGCGCCGTCGACTTTTATATTTACTTTTTGTACTTATCTCTTATTAAATTTCATAATAAAATCCATGATTTAGTAGAAAAAACTAATAAGAAATGTTGTACTTACATAAAGAATTTGATTGCTTATTGTGAAAAAAAAATGTAATATATTTTTCAAGATGTCCTAGAGTTAATGTTTGTGTCACAATATTACTGGCTTTCAAAAATGTCATAGCATAATGGTCTGATGATCATACTAGGCGCGATAATTTACAACAGTTAGTTCCTCTTGTAAATGCAACCACATTCAAAAATTTAAAAATTTTAACATTACTCTGCTTATACTATTTAGAAATGTGCAAGTTTGTTGGGAAACATCCAAATCTAAATATTAAAACTATAGACGCGCCTCGTCACAATGTCCCGCGATATAAAAATAATCTTGTGCAAACTACATCTAATTTATCTTATACCCGATGTCAATAAAAAAAAATTATAATAAATTACTATAAAATCTAAAAGCCGAACCAAAAATCAATAAGTTCATAAATTCATTAAAACAACTGTTACTAACTGAATGTTATTATTCTGTAAACGAATATTTTAATGATAAGAATATTTAAATGTCTGCCCCTCTCTTCCACATTGCTATGCCCGTCAAGGTGCATGCGATAAGTAGTTACTAGATCTACTTAGTAGTTATAAGTCGCATGTAGTGCAAATGTATAAATAAAGAAAATTAATTATCTATATATATAAAATTCAAAGTCCTGACTGACTGACTGACTGACTGAATGACTGACTGACTGATTGACTGACTGACTGAGTGAGATATCAACGCACAGCCCAAACCGCTGAACCTAGAGACTTGAAATTTTGCACATAGGTTCCTTATGAGGTCCAGGGGTGCACTAAGAAAGGATTTTTCAAAACTCACCCCCCAAAAGGGTGAAACGGGAGTTTTACTCACCCATTTTACCCCTAAGTGGTTAATTTTCAAAATTACAAAATATATGTTTGCCTATTTATTTTTAGATGTGCTTCCACGAAGTTTAAAGTTGTAATGTCTATTTTATATTATTTTTCCATACAAAATTTGAACCCCATTTTCATCTTTTTAGGGGTCAAATCATGTCCACCGTGTTGGACTTTAAAATAAATGTCATTTTTGCAATCGTCATCCCAGAAAACCCCAATAACGACATCCATATTTATTTTTGGGGTTTTTTACCCCTTTTTACCCCCTTTTCATCCCAATAGGGGTTTAAATACTAACAATAACAATATACGTTGCGTTAGAAATTTATTTCTATCCATAAGCCTAAATTATAAATTTAGCGATTTTTACTTCGAAAATAAAGGATTTTCTTCAATACACAACTTCATCCCCCTTTTGACCCCTTCGGGGGTAGAATTTTGAAAAACGCTGAGACCCGTATTTATTTATTTTTAATGGTCAGTCTAAACACAAAATTTGAAGATCCTAGCTTCAAAACTGAGGGACTTTCATACAAATTTCGATCCCCTTTTTTACCCCCTTAGGGGGTGAATTTTGAAAAACCCTTTCTTAGTGCACCCCTAAACCTCATAAGGAACCTACGTGCCAAATTTGGAGTCTCTAGACCCAGCGGTTTGGGCTGTGCGTTGATAGATCAGTCAGTCAGTCAGTCATTCAGTTTACGATTTTATAAATATAGATTGCACGCGTTTGTTATAGCTCGGTTTATGGCCCTAAAGCGATGTATTAGGGCTCACTTTACAAGTGTGTTGAAAACTAATTTTTCAACACACTTGCTCGTAAAGACTTATTTTCTCCAACAGTAGCATCGAACTGCAGCCTTATAAACCAAGAGATGACCAAGTAAAATATAGTTGTGTCTCACAGAAGAACGCGGACCTCATGGAGTAGGTACTCATCTTTCGACAGAACTTCGTACATGTATAATTGAGTACTGATTGTTCGTGAAAATACCCCAATATATTTATATAAGGGCATGTGCATTAAGCTAAACAACAACAACTTAAATAATGTTTTACAGATGACAATTTGATTACGAAATCAATAAAATTGCTTAACGTGGTCAAACAAGCGTATATAAGGTAAACGTAGCCTTGTAAACTGAAGGCGTATCTAGCCTAATGAAGGTGTCTCTAAGCTTATAAACTGAAGGCACATCAGCCTGCCTAGTGTTGTCAGCTCCAATCTAGACTAAAACTGCAAATAAACTTTCAAAAAGCTGTAGAAAACTGTAGAACTCTTCTTAAAAAGCTTTTCTTATTTTGTATTATTTAATAGCAGTAATCAACAAAACAACATAATAAAGTAAGAAAAATATACTTGTACTTATAAATCAACTTTAAATCTTTACAAATTAACAGTATTTACACTAAAACTTTCCCTTTTTTCATTTGCACATCTTCTTGATTTTAAGTTTCATTTTCATTTTTAAAATCGTCCATATTTTTATTAAATTTCTTTAAATGGTCATTGGTGGCATTAAACTCAAAACTGTAAACTGCAGGCGCATCTAGCCAAACTGATGGCGCCTCTAGCTAAACCGATGGCGCATCTAGCCAAACCGATGGCGCATCTAGCCAAACCGATGGTGCGTTTGGCCAAACCGATGGCGCGTCTAGCCGAACCAATGGCGCATCGAACCTTATCTCAAAAATATTAGGAGACAAATACTTCAAAGAGGCGTTTGAGGCAATTGGAAGCTACTTTCATAGAAAAAAATATCGAAATTATTGTCAACATTAGTTTTTAATTGATAAACTACTTATTCAATATTTTAGAAAACTGCTAATCACAAAACCACAAAACCAACACAGAACCAGAAAGCTAAGGATTTTTTTTTTTATATAGAGTAGATTCAAGATTAATGGTTTATTATTGGTTGGTACTTCAGTAAATAAACTACAAAATTAGAGGTCACTTTAAGATATTATTGTATTTAATCGAAAAAAGTTTGAGCTATCACGTTTCTGTCAATCACAACCGAGTACTATAATCTATTTTCTATAATCCAAGTAATACTATGTGAAATCTTTGTTCAAAAGAGTTTATTTGACGTTGAACGCCCTCCAAATAAGGACAATTAAATTAAGACGGTTAAAATAGTTTTCATCATTCAAGAGCCAGTTCACAAAAGTCGCTAGAAATTTGCGAAATCTTATCATTTCGACGTCATTAATCTCAAAAATGGTTGCATTAATAATTTCGAAGAGGGCGCTACTGAGCCACTGTTTACATCTTCCGCGTTATTTTTCGATATAAAAATAGAATAGTCCAATTTCAGTAAAAAAAAGGTGTTATTTTTTTGAAGAAACGTTTGTTGAAGCTGTGTAAACGTTGGCAAATAATAGAAACTGAAGACGGTGAAGAAAACCATAATAAAAAGTGGCATCAGATTCGAAGAGCTTTTGATCAAGACTTTGCTCAAAGTTTTACAAACATTGCAATTTTGGAAGGTTATTAGTGCTGTGAATATTGACTATTTTTAAAGGAAAAGTGGAAATTTACAAAATTCAAAGAACAAATGTTAAACATAACCTATTTTATAAGTCATACATAAAATATTGAAAACCAGCGCCACCTATTTAATTATTTAGTCATTTATTATAACAATGTAGCTGAATATTAAAACGAAAGCAACACTACGTACTTACCTATGCTTTATTTCACCGAGTGCTTTCTATCCGATCTTTGAGACTTAGCAAAAGTTAGCTGCCAAAAGTGGCAAAATCCGAAATGGCGACTCCTATACAAAATTGCCAATGATCTCTCTCTTTTGGTGTTTTCCTCTGAAATAGTAGATTTCGTATACTTACTTACTCATCAACTATTTTTAAGTCCCTACTGCTGGATGACTAAAAATAATGGCTAATAACCCACCATGTGGGCCCGATACGGATTGGTGGGTGTGAACGACTGCAAATGCAGCCGGTTAGAGATACCTAATACATTTTTGGCCACCCATCCCATGACGTACCCTTAAAAAGGTTGCTCAACTTTCGCATTCGCTGAACGTAGCACTATACAGAATATTAAAACAAGTAATTTCATTTTTTACTTTATTTAAATATAAAACTTAAAATAATTGTCAATAAACTTAACTTTATTCAAATACATTAAATGCTTAATTAAACATACTTAATTAAATGTTAAAATACACAGGATTATTGCTTGAAACAAAATCGATGTACGTCAAGTTTAAATTGGTCGGATTTATTGTGCTAAATAACAATGTTTTATTTTTATTTTAAGTATATTTTAAAAGAAAATGCTATTCGTGAAAGAGATTCTAATAAATTCTTTTTTTTTTCTTATAAAATATTCAGACAAAAAAAAACAATTATTTTAAAAATAATAAAACAGCTAAAACACATTTTTCTACAAATGGATGGAGATATGACATTGCACACTGGTTCTATAGCCTTCCGTAAGCAAACAAAACAAAATAGCAAAATCTGTAATGCAACCATAAATTACCATAGCTCTAAGGTATTTTCTTATGTACAGTGTCATATCCAAACTATTCCAAACATATAACATCTCAATAGCAGTTGTTATCAATAGGCACTATTAATTAATACGTTTCATATTAATTATTGAAAACATCAACAACAATATAGCAACATTCATAAATAGTAATATCGATTGGTATTTATAATATCGTAATTACAATAACAATAGGTATGATTAACATTTAGGTACAATGGAAAAACAAAAAAAGAAGTGAAATTAAAGTGTTTTAAAATTTATATCTGGCATGTTAAAAAGAAACCTAATATTCTTAACTGATTCCATAAAAGATGTGTAACTATTGTGTTATAGTTATAAAAAATACATCTTCCAAGATTAAGTTACAATCTAGCTAAACCTACACACCTACAATACATAAATTCTACTGGTATGCAAAATTTCTAAAGCAAAGTAACACCATTTGTATTGGACGCTAGTGAATCAAAGGCATTTTCTATCATAGGATTAATTTTCTCCTGATTTTGAATCATTTTTGTTGTATTTTAAAAAGCTTACATGTTTATTCTTCATACACGAAACTATAGATAAAAATTATTGTATGTATGTCGATGCCAACTATACAAAATGTTTAGGTATCATTTTTTTAACATTTCTTTATTTATTTATTGGGGGACGAATCGTTAAGACTACAGTGCCACAAACTTATCTGACCCAGACAGCGTAATGTACTAACACTTAGTTTCAGTTTTGGCCACCGAGTCAAATAATTTATAAGTAGCTGTTATAAATAATCTGTGCTCTTATTTCAGTACGCTAGAAGTTTCGTGTATAAAGACTACTAATAATCAGATGATGCTTAAATACCACGGGAAGCAAACAGCAGAAAGCTTAGGCCAACCATCGTGTTACTAGCCTTGTATTCATTATTGCTTGTACACGAGGTAAGACAGAAGTACAGTGAGTGCAGCGAGAGGGAGCGAGGACGAGATGGCTCCGACACCGTTGCAGTTGTCACCATCGCATACACTGCAGTGAATGAGCCTCTTCGAAGGGTCAATTACACCGGCCTGGTCCAACAAATTGCAAGTTTGGTTTTTGTTTATTGGGTTCGAGTCGAGGCAGGTGCGTATCACTGTGCCGGTTTCTGTGGAGCAAAATAACAATAAAATTTACTTATACAGTTTAAAGTTTAGAAAAGATCTTTATTATATTTATGAAACATCAGAATTCCAAATCAGAGAAAAATAACAATATTATAAGACTGATATTAATGTGCCGAAAAGCCAAAGCTGGGCCCTATTTAATAACGTGACAATTTGTCAACTGATGTCAAAAGTCCGTCATTGTAACGTACAAGAGCCGAGATAAAATAGCATAATAACCCCTAGGAGATAAAGCTTTTCTTTTTTAATGTTTGTCTATTACCAATGAGCCTACTAAAACGAAAAAGTCTTTATTCATAATCACGAATAAAAACTCGCTCGACTTAATACTGTTTCTCATTCATATTTGAAAATGGAACTAAAAGCATCTCTTCGGTAAAATCATAGACTTATTTAACTCTGTGCACAGACAGAGTGAATCGTAGAATGCGTGTTTGTTTTGCTTAGCTGCTACAGCAGAAACTAAAAAAGGTACCATGGCGCGAAATCTTTAGAATTTTTCTATAATTACAAACTGATTAAATTGTGTGACTGTAATAGGAAAGAAATAATTTTAATCTTTTGCCGTCAAGCCCAAATCATTTATTTAAATATTGTACAAAAAGTTGATGAAGTGGAGGATAGAAAAACGAGTGGATTCGTTTACGGAAGTAGGTATAAACTATTTAATATTGTATTTTATTTTCTCGCAATCGTAGTGAAAAGTATAGTGTAACACACGACGCTAAAACCCATTGTAACTCGGTTTCTATTTATTCCCTCGCTAGAGCTCGGGAATAAAACTACCTCGTATGCAATGGGTCATTTTAGCGTCTTGTATAACAATCTACTATTACATTGCGGTGTAGGTGTAGTTTTGAGTAATTTGTTCTATTTTCTAATTGGTTTAAGCAATGTATATGGAATTGTCATGACAGGTGACAAATAGTCACGCTTATTAAATAGGGCCCTGGTAGTTAGTTTTTATCGATTTTACCATGGCCGAGCAAGTAGGTCTATTAAGACTTCTAGAGGCACCGTTAATTAGAGTAAGATGGTAATACTAACGTGTGATGATTTTGTGGCAGTATCTGGTGGCGCCTGCCAGATTCAGGTTCACGGTTTCTTCATGGGGCAGGAGGAATCGTAGGAACTGGTTGTTATAGTTGGCAGAGTCTTGGGTACCGCAGTCCTGGAAGAGGAATTAAGAATACAAAATTTAATATTCCAACAAAGGTAAGCGTAGGTATGTGCCTTTTTTGCACAACGAGATCGTGCTTGGCCTTCACTGATGTTAAGGGACGATAAGGCCGAAGATGGAAGCGCACTACGCCCGTAATCAATAGCACTGAGGAACTGGCTATCTAACCTCTAACTGCCGGAAAACAACCATTTTTAAATTGTTGTTATGGCGTAAGACTTATAGGTAGATGGTGGTAGCTAGCCTTGAAATATGCCCTACAACCAACCAAACCGAGTACCTACAAATTGTACCCCCTTGGGAATCGAACCCGGGAACCCTGCGTCTTAAGACTGGTTTACATTCTCTTAGTCTTTAGTAGAGTGCTTTAGTAGCGTGCGAGTAGTTTCGAATGCGAGTGCTTTAGTAGTTTTGGTGCCTTTCCAGTGAGCGTTTACATGCTTCCAGTACAGTGTCATTTGACTAAAGCACTCTACTAAATACGCTATTAAAATGTCAATTTACATGCTTTCAGTGCGAGGAAAGTGTCGCGCGGGGGGTAAGCGGGCGGCGCGGGCGCGCAGGGGGGTCTACTGGAAAGCGATGGTTCTAGTTGAAAGGCTACTAGAACGTTACTCTCTTTAGTCATAAGACGACCGTTTACATGTTTCAACTGAAGCACTCTCCTAAAGCACTCTACTAAAGACTAAGATAATGTAAAACAGTAATTACATGGGTGGACAAACCACTAGACCACAGAGGCGGTTAAATATATAGATAGGCAGCTTATTGTTTAAAGTAGTATTTTTCTGGTTCATCATTTGCATAAATGTACTTTTTCTGTGCTTCACCTTTTGTATGAATAAATATAGCATAATCTTTTATAGTGCATTGTTGTGTTTGACTAGTTGTACCTATAAGAAATAATAAACACAAAAAAAATTAGGCTGGGAAAACTGCATCCCATGTCCCGCTGTCTGTTAACTCTTTAATTTGTTAACATCGCTATCAAACTTCGATCACCTTGGGTTATTGGGGAACTCGTGTGGCTGCTAACATTAGCTTTAACTATTAAACTTTTAGGTTTTTAATAGTCAATAGTTTATTTGCTTTCTCATTTTTTTTTCTCATCGCTTTCATTGGTAAAAGGAAGCTATCGATTACACCCATGTACGTAATAATGTACTTATACACAATTACGTGTTATCAATAACTTACCACCATCTTGGAAGTTTTCTGGAAGGGGTCGCGGCAGGCCGGGTCATTTTGTGAGTTGCATTGGTAGCACCTCATGCAAGAACCTGAAAAGATCAAACGGGGATATGCTACAATTGTTACATAAATAAAAGTTGCTCTTAAGAGGAATAACTTTCTTTTTATTACAAAGACTGCCCAAAAAAGGAGTAACTTCCAAATGCCTGAACAGATTTGGATGTGTGGTGGTGTATCGTTAGAATCCTTACATCATTCCAAGTAGCACTGGCTATAGAACTATTATGTATTCTGTGCTATAGATTAAAAAAAACAATATTGTTGCTGCATGACGCCATTTTGTAATGCCAAAAAAACACATTTCAAAAGTGGCCACGTTTGGTTGGCAAATAAATGGCGACAAAGAGCTTAAGGTTAAGTGAGGACGGCAAGATGCATATTACACACAATTGGTTGATTCCTAGACATTACTCATGCACTCAGCTAATATTTATGTCTGGAGCTGTTCTTACTGGCTGTAGGTAGTCTGATATTTGATCTGCTTTAACGCCATTCGAACCCCTACCAGTTAGTTTATTAGACTGGCCTACACTAAGTATACTACACTTTAAAAATTTCATTTTTTTTCTAAACTATAGAAGATAGAGATTTATCATATTTTTTTTTATAGCAATCAGCTTTCTTTGAAACTAATAGTAAACCATACATTAGTAACATTTTCAATCAACATAACAGAAAGTATATCTTGTATACCTACTTAAAAAGTTATTGCAATTTTAAAAGTGTGATATTTAGTTTTGCTGGCCAGTGTATATACCTACCTGAATAAACCTGAAACACCGGATGTAATTTTCCAAATGTTTATGTCCAGAAAAAAGTAATGATATCATTCTTCTTACTTAATAATTTCTTTATCAATCAATTTCCGAATTATTGTAAAATTACAGTTAATCTTAAAACATTTAGGTGATCATTCTTTAATAGCGATAAAATGTGATAATTTTAACGGCGTTTGATATATTTTTATCTGTTGGTATATTATTATACTTTTATCAAGTTAATGTTGAGAGGATTAGCAAAAACATTTATTATTATTAGAAAAACCGGCGTGCCGGGCCACGCGCCTAGAGCATGCAATACCGCAGTATATATTCAATAGTAATACCGCAAAATTTGCGATATTGCGAAATTATTAACTAGTTAAATGGGGGTTAAAATAAAACTACCATGAGTTATAATTAATCACACACAGCGCTATCTTTATTTGAAAATGTTACGTAAACATTTTCAAATATTTTATTTCATTTATTTAAAATGCATAAAATATCAATTGTTATCATCATTTAAGGAACTTCTTATTATATTACAAATGTATCCAACAGCCGAAAATGCTCTCTCAGCTTCTACATTCGTTGTGAAAAAATAAAAGTGTTTCCAGACTGTATTAGAACTTTTGAAGTCTTTGTATTCGATACCATTAATTGTAAATTATTCTTTTTTACAAAAGAAAGTGTGAGTTTTTGTTATTTATTTATTTTATTTATTTATTATCAGACACAGTGTAATACATTTTTTATTTTACAAAAAAGTACTATTTAAACCTCGAGTTTGAGTATAGTACCTGAGAGATTCGTACACGTAGACAATAAGTGATACCTAAGTGATTGTTAATTTACATATTATGTTAATTAATCTAATTACATAACAATTATATATTAGGAGATCGAGCATGGTTCTGTCAGTAGGAAGCATGAAATTTCATTGTAATAAGGACAGAAAATATTCTTTTAATTTTAATTTTATGTTTTCTTTCGTAATAGCATCACGCGTGACGGTAGGTAAAGAATTGATTAGTCTAGGAATAAGGAATGCGCTCGTCCGTTCACCGTAGTAGTTGTGTGCTGTAAAACTTGTTATTGTATCAGCACTGCTGATACAATAACAAGTTTTTCCTGCGCAACTTGACGGGTGCATATAGGATGATTTATTTTAATTTGAAACTGGTCACTAAAAATTGTTCTTTTAAGATGTAGTAATTAACTTTTTCATGTACTGGTAATGTTTTGCAATATTTGAATATTTCGTATTCATTTTTAAAAGAGGATTTTAAATTGGGTGGTATTATCAACTTAAGTATTCGAAGCTGCAGTCTATATATTGAATCAAGGTAAGTTTTGAAAGTACGACCATAGCTAGAAATGCCGTATGACACAATTGAATCAAAAAGCGCATTGTATAGTAGGAGTCTAGCTTTAATTGTTAAGCGATTTTTTATAACATAAAATTTAGACAAAATTGCACGTAGTTTATCACACACTCGTGCAATATGTGGACTCCAGTTAAATTTATTATCGATAAGCAGTCCCAAATACATGTATGTGTGTGAAAATATAATTATTTTAACAAATAACACTAACGAAGTAAACAAATAAGACAAATTAGTCACATACACACTTGTCCGACTTGCGAGTAGTTGCAGGTGAGGGTGAGACTGACTGACAAAGACTGAGTTTAGACTACATAAAAAATACAAACAAACGTTAGTTCGCTGTAGGGAATTCGGGGAATCCTCGACGCACTGTGAGCTGGCCTGTGAGTTAATAAGAGTGTACATCCCGCCCGCCCGACCAACTGGCGACGATTCATAGCGGGGATTTGCACGGTTCTTTTTTAATACCGCAAATTTCGCATTTCTAATCTCGCTTTTGCGGTACTGAAAAACAGCGCGAAATTGCGATAACGATATAACGGTATTGCATGCTACGCGCCGTAGGGTTCCGTAGTTACCTTATATACCATACCATATTTAATACCACTATCATCTTTCGTCTGTAAAAATAACTTTGTTTTTCACAGTGTGAATGACAAAGTTATATTTGCGGTTTTGGAAAATATGATATATCTCGAAAACTAATTACTATACAATACTAATTACTATATCTCGTTCAATCTGATTTTCAGTGAAAGTTTTTATTAGGATGTATAGCATATATTTTTTTAGATTTTTCACTCACCTATTTCAAAAGTTAGAGGGGGGGGGGGACACACATTTTACCACTTTGGCGGTATTTATCTTTATAAACGGTTGACTTTGAGAAAAAATTGTCTTAGGAACCTCAATGTCATTTTTGAAGACCTATCTATAGATACCCCGCACGCATTTAATTCCATGTATAGGGAGCCCCCCCTTAACCTTTATTTATTTTTATTTTTGTGTTAATACGTTAAGCGGTTAACAGAATACATCTACCTACTAAGTTTCAACTGTGTTATCCTAATACTTTCGGAATAAAATGGCTGTGACATACGGACGGACAGACAGACAGACAGACATGACGAAACTATAAGGGTTCCGTTTTTTGCCATTTTGCCTACGGAACCCTAAAAAGGGGGATTTTATCAAGAATAGAATGTCATTTTTGTCTATTTTTTATTACGTACGTGTTACTGTAAAACCTCGTATTTATTTTCAGTAAAACCTAAGATTTACCAACTCTTAATGGTAAAAGTTCGAACTTTTCTGTGATCATCTTTCATTTCGAACATTTACCACCATTACCGACAATACCGACTGAATGGTGATAAATGTTCGAAATGAACGATGAATTTTTGAAAGGTTTTACCTTAGAGATGAGGTACCTAAATGCTGAAATAGTAGATTGTTACACAAGACGCTAAAATGACTGCATACGAGGTAGTTTTATTCCCGAGCTTTAGCGAGGATATAAATAGAAACCGAGTTACAATGGGTTTTAACGTCGTGTGTTACACTCTACTTTTCACTACAATTGCGAGAAAATAAAATACAATATTAAATAGTTTATACCCAGGTACTTCCGTAAACGAATCCACTCGTTTTTCTATCCTCCACTTCATAAACTTTTTGTACAGTATTTAAATAAATGATTTGTGCTTGATGGTAAATGATTAAAATTATTTCTTTCCTATTACAGTCACACAATTCAATCAGTTTGTAATTATAGAAACATTCTAAAGATTTCGCTCCATGGTACATTTTTTAATTTCTGCTGTAGCAGCTAAGCAACACAATCACGCATTCTACGATTCACTCTGTGCACAGAGTATAAACTAGTCTATGACTTCTTCTTCTTATTTTTGTTATGGCAATCTACTCCTCTTCAGGGAGTAATTTTTGCCAGTGTCAAGTGTAATGATTTTACCGAAGAGATGCTTTAAGTTCCATTTTCAAAAATAAAGCGAGTCGTGATTATAAATAAAAACTTTTTCGTTTTAGTAGGCTCATTGGTAATAGACAAACATTAAAAAAGAAAAAAACTTTATCCCCTAGGGGTTATTTTACTATTTTATCTCAGCTCTTGTACGTTACAATGACGGACTTTTTGAGCAAGAGGAGTGGAAAATATTTTTCATTTCTCATATTCGGAAAGTGATGTATATTTGAACTGAGCAGCGGGTCAAAAACTCTTCGTTCCACCCTAGGGTGGAAAAGTAATTTAAAAATAGAACTGAATTTGGTTACATAGTCAACCATAGAGTTACCTCATCGGCAATGAAAAAGTTTACAGTAATTAAAAACAAATGGTTTAAAAAAAGTTGCAGCCTTGTAGGGCGCATTCACGAACAACAACAAAACATGGTATAAACAGCCAGTGCACAATTAAAAACATTAAGGGCGGAGCGGCCGGCGAAGACGCGGCGTGATCCAAATTTAAAATAAGAAAAACATGAGATAAACCTTAGAGTAAGACGCGTTTCTGTTCCAGAAAGCCGCGATGCTCGAAGAGATAAACTATAAAATATTGGAGGGATACTTACCTAACTCTGTGACTTTGAGCTGTATGTGCCGTATTATTGTGTTGATTTTGTATAATAACTAAAAATGAGTTTAAAACTAAAACAAAAAGTTCAAACAAAATAAAAGAAACAATAAAACTACGCTCTAATTCGCCTACAGGAAACAACTACTTCAGGAGAGTCTTTGCCATGGACTTACCGTCTTATCAAAGACCAAAGAATATCTCCAACTTTTACAGGAATCCAACAAAGCCAAATCTGTCATCATAATTTATATCAAACTGTAAATATTTCAAGCAAGAATTTAACTTTAAAAATAATAAATTGTTCTAATTTTTCAATGTGTTTAAAGGTAACTTGGTATAGGTAATAATAATTATAAGGTCTACCAATGTAGTGGATGTAGTGGAGCTCGGTGGCGCCGTGGCTTAGCGCCTGGCCCAGCGATTGCGAAAGTTAAGCAACGTTCGCAAGGGTCGGTCATGGGATGGGTGACCAAAAATTTATTATCTCGAGCTCCTCCGTGCTTCGGAAGGCACGTTAAGCCGTTGGTCCCGGCTGCATTTGCAGTCGTTAACACCCACCAATCCGCATTGGGCCCGCGTGGTGGGTTATGGCCCATCCTCCTTACCACCCATGAGGAAGGCCTGTGCCCCAGCAGTGAGGACATCAAAAATGGCTAATGGACTACCAATGTAGTTACTAAGTACAAGTTTTTATTAATAAACATTTTGTAAAAACTAATATTTTTTTACTTTCCTTATATTCGAAATGAAAAGTAGAGTGTTTAACACGGGTAAAAGTCATCAATTCCATACTCGAACTATAGACGCCCTCGCTATGCTCGGGCATCAAATCATAATAATTTAAACAAAGAATTTGACTGACGGATAATTTTATTGTAATGTATATCTTAGAAATACTCCTATAAGATAAATAATAAAATAATGATAGTGAAGAATAAATCAAAATAACAATGAAAAATATTTAAGAATTTTCCTGATAGGTAATTTGAAATAAAATAACTATGTTATGATAGCTAATTCCGTGTTTTACTAAAAATTCAAATGGGATTTCAGACCACGTGATAGAACAACTTTTACTATGGGGCCAATCACGGAATCACGAAAAAAAATCAGCAGTTCCATACATTATTGTCGAGTCGATGCTGTACTTTTCTATGGAACAGCTGATTTTTTTTTCGAGTTGTGAATCAGGATGTAAAGTCAGGATCGCGAAATTTTTTGGAGACATTTTGGCGAGTAATTAGATCATTCAACTTTTTAAATGAGTTAAATTTTACCCTCTCAGATAAAGAACATGTCACAAACTAAATTTCACATGAAGTCTATATCTTACATGTGTTGTCTTTATGGAAGGCTTGCTTGATAAAATCTCCTTTTTTAACATTATTAGGCTGAGTTTAGCACCATCTTGACTTAACCATAACTTTAACAGCTGATACAAACTTATCTGAGCCAGTGGTCAAAAGTGGAATTAATGTGTTATTTCATATTGTTACCTAGGTTACGCCATAGACGACAGCGACGCTGTCATCGAGTCAGATATGTTTGTATCTGTTAAAGTTATGGTTTAGTTAAGATGGTGCAACTCAGCCTTAAAAATGTAAGATTTAAATTCAAATCCTTAAAATAAATGAGAAATACATGGACTATTCATACAACCAAGTACCCATTTGAAGTAAGGGAAGATAATATCTACTGGAGCGACTCGAACAAACAAAGATATTTACAAGTCAAACTGGGGAATTTATCGCAATGTTTTTGTGGTGGAACAGAAAAGAGGTAAGTATACGTAAGCGATGTTCGCCTTTAGAAATGGTTGTTTTCTTCATATATTATATAACATCAATGGAGAAATAATATATTTGTCAAAAATATCATAATACTAGCGGCCGCCCGCGGTTTCACCCACGTGGTTCCCGTTCCCGTAGGAATATCGGGATAAAAAGTTTTAATCTAGGCTATCTACTATCTGTGTGCCAAATTTCATCCAAATCCATTCAGTAGTTTTTGCGTGATTGAGGAACAAACATCCAAACATCTAAACATCCAAACCCACAAACTTCACATTTATAATATTCCAATTGGTGAAATTATGGCGTAGGTATAAGCCGTTCTACAAAAATGTGAGTTATTGGACATCTCGCCCGCTCAATTTTCGGGCGAGATGTCCCCTTTTAAAACAGCTATGGTAATAGTCACCTAAAGTAATTTGCGGGTCGACCCCATGGGAATCGGCTTGTATGGACCCTTCGCCACTGATGTACATACATTTCAAGTCTGCCCTGTGCTCATATATCAGTCAACCAATCAATCTGTCGAACTTAGGTGGTTTAGCGTCAATTTAGAGATTGCAGAAGATCATTATATCTTCTGAAATCCCCATCAATATCGCCTTGACATCTTTGGGCTCCTTGGAACATTAAATGAAATCTCAAAAATACTTGCGAAAGAAAGTCACAGGTATTCACACTAATACGTACGTGGTCTGCGAGCATATTAGCACTTCATCAGTATTCTAGACGGCTGTAGTGAAATTAGTAGTTGAATGACTACAAAACGCAAGACAGCGAAGTTTTCTTTAGGATGATACTGGCGATTACGACACAGTCGTTAAAATTAGTATAGGTTTATTTAAAGAAGTGCAGTAGACCATTCTACAAATAGTATATGACACGTGGTAACACAGTGAAATAAGAACTTTAGTAATTTAGTCTACAATATTTTTGACTGAAACTTTTTCATATACGTAGATCGCTAAAATTGAATGGGAAATGACTCAAATCGGTTGAAGCTCCATTATCAATAGAAAAAAGTTTGAAAATTTTTGGTTGCATGAAAATAATAATCTGCCAATTTGTTTTTTTTTTTCAGAAATTCCTCATTACATCATGGCTTAATTAGTTTCTAGTTGTTTTTCGTTTTTATCATCAATTTATATCGAACGCCTAAAGTAGATGAGTTTAAATATGAAAACAATCTAGCTGGAATTATGTATTCTGTGGCTGGAATCTGAAAAATCACACTATCACACATGAAATTAATACACTCCGTCATAATTTATAGTAGAAAAATTAAGCGCATTGGTTAGCATATTTTAGTGCATCTTTAAAATCTGCATGATGCAGCGTGTGCACTATCACGTGTGTAATAGTGTGACATTCGTCTCAAAGCGTAATAAACTTGTAAAACATGCTTAACATTACTATTATATTTTCTAGTACGAGGCTGATCTATGATCTTGACATAATGTAGGCTGCCTTATATGTCAGAATAGATGAATGACGTCACCATTAAAACACTTTTTTTAATCTAAATATAGGGTAGTCCCACATGCCCGGGATACAACTGGGCGTGGTCTATTTGTGTGCTATATTAAGCACATTAATTAATCAGTTCAAAAATTCGAACCGAGACATTTATATTTCTAATTTCGAATCGTATACATTTTTTTCGGACTTGTAATGTAAACAAGTGCAAGTTTTAGTTAACTTTCGAACAAAAGAGTACAAAAGTGGTTCAGCTCATTTCAATCCAATGTTACTGTAGTGAGTAAATGCATGAAAGCATATTGTTGCTGTTTTGTACACATCATCAATTTGTTACACGTTCGCTCCATTTTTTGAACTAGTACGGTTGGCTGAACTTCAAAGCCGATACGATCCGGCATATAAAAACGAGCATTAGTCATTGTTCCATTTAGGTACTACGAGTACCAACCTATCTTATTTTTACCAGATTCAGTTTTTATTTTATCAGTGATTTGGCTTGAAAAATCTAATTTGTTTGGTGTCCTGAGGCGTAACATAAACAAAATATAGGATAAACTTGACTCAAGGGTAAAAGTAAACGTGTAGTAAGTGAATAAAAAAACATGAATAATTAAACACTATCTTATACTTAAACAAGAAAAACAACCAAGAATCATCTTGAGCACAAGTGCCATAACGTTGAATGTCTTGTGCTGTGTCTGTTGTCGGGAGTAGTCGATACCGTCCCCACTAATGGGGCACAGGCCTTCTTATAGGTGGATAAGAAGGCCCCCGCCACGCAGGCCCAATTCAGATTGATGGGTGTTAACGACTGCAAATGCAGCCGAGATATACTTTTGTGTGTGTTTCGCTTCAACACGTTTCTGCTCCAGCGTATGTACACACGACGGCACCTCATGTTGACCTTGAGACCGCCTTTATACCTAAGTAATAAAAGCTGTTATCGCAGTTTAACTGCATAACCTGACGTGCTGTCGTGTGTACATATCGTACCACCATTACCACGCTAATATTTTTTTACAAGAACGTGCTTTGTTCCAGCGTCATTCGGTCCCAAGTACTACTCCCGTATGTTGTCTGCTGGGCCTATTAATTATCAGGTGGGCTTTGTTGTAGGTTTTTTTAATCGTCAGTACGTACTTATTCGTCACTCAATGGCATGATAATTACAAACTTTAGTCACGGTAATGGTAGTATTACCGAGCTTTAGTGTAGAAATAGTGAATCATTTAACATCCAAATGCAACAAGCATCGCAATTTTAAGTAAACTATTGGATAAAAACTTATGTTAAAATAAAGATTTTGACGGTTCATGGCTACTTTTATGTCACACTTTTATGGCACTTGTATGTCACACTTTTTGATTGCTTGATGTAAAAATAAATATTAAGAAATACCTAAAATACATCTATATGCATGATACATTAAAATAAATAATTTATTTCTTTCAGATTTCATGTTAATTGCTTTTGTTTTTCATTAAAATATTTTATATATAGTGGTATTTGTACTCATTAATCATGAATAACACCTTGTTTTCGATTTCGATTCGTGAAATCACTGAATTAAATCACGTACAATTAGGTCATAATAAAATGGAGTTACTGCCTTGACGCATTTGTAGTGTGACTTGTCCGCGTAGTCAGATGATGTCATTTGAGTCAGCGTGACCTTGTATCTGAGGGCCTATTACAAAAAGAGTAGCAATAGACGATGTTTGAAATTCGATTTACTTGATTTTGAACCATATGGCCCAGAATAGACGGTGAAACACAAAAGTGACGAAACTGCAACTCTTTTTGTGTTTTATTTGAGTTTATGCTATAGAATCCTATATGAAACCACACACTATGATACGTGCATCGTATGTGGTTTCCTATAGAACCCTATCAGGGAGACCCTATGAAATTGGTGCAGCTGGCAGCCTTGCATCAGTCTGGGGCCAGTCTTAATGATCGTGTAATCTCCCTATAAGGCATAAACTCAAATAAAACTCAAATGAAACACAAAAGTAACTAGAGTTGCAGTTTCATCATTTTTGTGTTTCACCGTTTGTTCTGGGTGCGATCATCGCGATTATTTTTATGTCTGATCAACGATAAAACTGGTCGAGTTAACTGGTTTGTCCAATGTTATGAGACGGAAGTTATTTTTGAGGTCTTTACAAAAATATAAATGTGTGACGATGCTTGTTGTTATTTTAATCTTAATAAGAGAAACGCTCTAATCTTTGCAATAGAGGTCGATAAATACAAAAAAAATATAATAGTAAATGCAAATGTTTTTTCTAAAAAGTTTTGCCTTGAAAAATGTTACGATAAAAGCTTTCGACAGAAAAAATATTCTTATATATTTTGTTTATCCAGTCACTAAATATTTTTTCAATTCGATCCATAGAAAAAAAAGGAAAATTACAAGACTCTTACTGTTTAAAAAGAAGAAAAATTAGGTACTTAATGTGTAGTATTATGTATATGGGCCTATTTGTTTGAATAATGTAAAAATGCTTTACGAGGCAAAATTTATAATAATGATACCACTTAATTTCACCACAACATTATCCCTCGCAGTTGATTTCGTATTTTTTGTCTTCACAAAACTGGCAACATTCCAAATGTGAAGTACATTATCATGTTTTGCAAGGTGTCCTAGTTTGCCTTTTTATGTCTCTCAAAATACAACTGTATTCTTTTGTTTTTGGTGTGTTGTTGAACAGTATTTGTGTTGGTAATCTAGACTGTTTAAAATGTATTTTGACTGTTCATTCTTCAGCAAAAGAGAGAGACATTCAGTCGCTATTCATAAACCTTGAAAACGATTTAAGAAATCATTGAAAGCAATTTAAGACTATTAACACGCGTTAAGACAGAGAAATAAATTAAATGTGTACAATCGGTTTTTATGTTGTTTTCATTGTGCAAAATGTTCTATCTAATCATACAAAAAACGAAACTATTCATTTAGATTTCAGTTTATAATAATGACTGCGCTCACGTCACAGTTTATTTGAAAGTTAAAATATACCATAGGCTATTTTTTAATTGCAAATATTCACTTTAGGCCCTTCCTGACCGAAAGTGGCGCCGCGGGGAAATTTATTTAATATTGTAGGTAATTCTGTTCTGATACACAATTTTATTAAAACTTCTGGTGGAATTTTTAGGGCTCATAGTCTAGTATTTTTATACGGTAACATTACATTCCATCGTAGTCACCGCTAGAAGTGGCCGTTTTTGACACTTTTGCTATCTACTTCTACGAATGACTGCAAGGGGATGGAGTGTTTAAAAATACTAAACAATGAGCCATAAAAATTCCACGAACAGTTTTATTAAAAAGCTTATTAAATAAAAACCTGTGAGGGCGCCACTTTCGGGGGAATAGAAATAAAAATAGCTTGAAAACCTCATTACCATTTTAAATGGTTGGTGAAAGGTCAAAGGAAAACGACCTGTGTTCTAAACACGTAGAATTACAAGTCCTTTACCGTGAGCTGTGTAAAGTAATATTGTACTCGTACCTAAGTGAGATGGTGCAATAGACTCATCGAAAAGCGTCCCTTTTAAAGAATTTTTTGTTTTACTTTTAAATTGTATTTTGTTGACAACTATCCTTTTTATGAGTTATTATCAAGAATGGTAAAATTATATTAGGTAAATAATATAAAATTCTTGGTAATTATTTTAGGTCCTAAGTTTTGACACAACAACAACTGACAACATTCACTCGAGAATTATGGTGCGTGCGCACAGAGTATATATTACATCGTATTGTACTATAGGCCCCGACCATACAACAAGTACTATACAGGTGTGTCTTCATACGATCGCTTTCCCATTCCCTTACACGTTTATCTGACGCATGCCTCAACGCATTCAATATCGCTGACCGTGCACTTATGCTTTCCTCTTGCGCTGTCAACAGGGGCATATTGCATGCCCTTAGCCTTATCTCCTCAAAAAACCGTCTTTGTATGGCAGAAAGTTGAACGTGAAAGCGCACGGTTTTGGGAATGAATGAATTTATTTATTTGCTTTTGAATAGGGTAGAATAGGATTATAAATGGTTTACAAAACTTTATACTTAGCAATAGTTTCACCTACTCAGCTACAGACAATAGCATGCAATGGGGCAATCAATATTGCATGCGTTTGACTCAAGTTGACTTGTAAGTTGAAGCGACTTGGTGAAGACAGACCATACAAGCGCTCTGAAGTAGGTACCGTTGTTGTTTGTAAATCGTCAAAGCAATCGCTTTTTACATCTGAATTCATACGACGTCCTCATAATTTTTAAATTAGGAAAGCACCATGAAGGTTGTCAAACTGTAACGTAACTCGGGGTCTTGGCAGAAGGTTACATCACCATATCAATAGTACCTATAAGTTACAAATCAAGTGATGTCATTAGCTCTATACTAACTTATTGTTTATTGATATATCGCCGTGTTATTTTCCGCTGTAAGTAGTATTAAATGATGCGAAAATTTAGCTAAAACAAGTTCTCGAAAACATGCAATATTTCTGTATAATGAAAATGTGCAAAAATTAAGAATCATTAATTTTCTTTGTTTCTGCATTATTATTATTTTTGATCGTACAGTACAAAGTGAACATAACATAATAATACACTGTAGCTTTATTTCTTCAAGTTATTTTAATGAATGCGTTGTAAAAATTTTTTTAAGAAACAAATAGTCAACCGATAGCTCATGTTTAATGTGTTTTTTAAAGAATTAAGTAATTTCAAAAAGCAACCCATAAACATACAGAAAAACTAGCAAAACTATCAGAAAAAAAAGAATTTCATGGCGCTAGTATTTAGTGTGATCCAAGCACATAGATTATTGCACAAGGTCGTAAAAAACTGGAAATGTTCCAGCTTTCTAACTACTCAGCTTGTTGTATATTGTATACAAAACTCCAACGCACATTCCATTTTCCAGAACTCCTTAATAAAGTATTTTTCTCAATTTTTGTACTGTTTGAGATTTAGAAATTGACTTTTTGTATTATTTGGTATTTAGAAACTGTCTTTCATAATCCACTAGCGACCCGCAACTACGTCCACGTGGGACCTAGAAAACCTTTGACAAGGATAAAAAGTATCCTAATTTTTAATCCAGGTTATATAAACTATTAGTGTGCAAAATTTTATCTAAATCCGTCCAGCCGTTAAGGGAAATAAAGAGGTTACAAACAATAAAACAAAAAACTTTTTTTTTAATTTATTATTCATACCTAAGTAGTAGGTACTTATTGTATTTACTTGATTACCTACACACAGTGTAAATATTATTTTCAAAAGTGTATTACTAAAAATGTTGATAGATTTACGTAGTTTTTAATTAATACCGTAATTTACTAATCTCTTAGCACATCTTGTCCAATCAACGGTTCGTTAAAAAAATTGGCTAGCGTACAAAAAGGTTATTCACCCCACTTTAGTTAAAGTCCTGAAAATTACGTAGACATAACTCAAGACACAATGTAACGAAAAATTTCATAACAACAAAAATTTTACTTGTTTGGAAACGTTTCAAGAAGTTATTGCATGTTGCATTCATTTCTTAAATGAAGTCGGTTAAATAGTAAAGCTTGACGAATTAAATTAAAAGCTCTCTATGTTGCGGAAAACTAGTGAACTCACTTCTGCTACTGAAACTGCCGTAAATCTGACATTTAAACAATGGTAGAGCAAATAAGGCACTCTCAAAAATTTTAAAGAAAGTATTTGATTTTCATTTTTTTGATTATTTTTTTTTGAGGAGGTCGGTGGCGCAGTGGTTTAGCGCCTGGCCCAGCGATTGCGGAAGTTAAGCAACGATCGCAAGGGTCGGTCATGGGATGGGTGACCAAAAATTTATTATATCGAGCTCCTCCGTGCTTCGGAAGGCACGTTAAGCCGTTGGTCCCGGCTGCATTTGCAGTCGTTAACACCCACCAATCCGCATTGGGCCCGCGTGGTGGGTTATGGCCCGTCCTCCTTACCACACATAAGGAAGGCCTGTGCCCCAGCAGTGGGGACATCAAAAATGGCTGATGGACATTTGATTTTTCTGGTCTAGTTTTAAGAATAAAATTAAACTAACTTGATAATTTTATTACTTAATCTGTTATATGACCATTTTACTTATAAATATTGACATTATAACTACGTGGACAGCCGCTTGGCTCGTGCGTAGTGTCGACTACGGAATCCTCACATAGGTAGGTACATTCATAATATGTAAATATCACGATAAATCCATAAGGATGTTTCAGGAGTAGAAAGTAGGTCAAAAACAACGTAATTTATTACTTATTGCCTATTGTTAATTATATAAATAGTTAAAAAATCTCACAAAACCTTTAAAACAACTTTAATTGAAGCATGCGCATGATTTCAGTCGACGGCTTCCTTTTTAGATAAGAAGTGTTTATTTCAATTAAATAACAACTAATAAATTTACATCCTATTGTCTTCTAGTTCTAGATTATTCTTAGTTCATGTAAATTTGGTCGTTATCCTAGAAATTCTGTGAAGTGACTTGCTTGGCAGATCTTGACTTGACCACACCTAGTGAGGTACTAAAATGTTAGTAAATATGCCAAGAATCTGTATTTTAATGTTACAGTCACAATGTAGTCACAGTCAGTACTATACACAATGAAAATAATTTGAGGTACCTACCTAACTACATTAAATATACGTATGCCGTTTATCAGATTTAAGGTTTTATAAAAGACTAAAAATGATTTTTATATGAAAAATAAATAAAAATCACCCAATTATCATCTACTTACATTTTCTTTTTTTTCTTTAGAACTCAAAAGTAGTGTGTTCTAAGCAGCATACATATTTTAAAATACGACTAAGCCGCATTCGATACTACTTAGTCATACTAGGTACAAAACAGCCAATTTTTTTTTTTTATAAAAATAATTAGCTCTGCTTCATTTTATATTCATATTTAATTATGAACGCTGCGCTCATATGAGCGTTCATTATTAATTATGGATAAGAATTATTGATAAGATCTTATTGCCTTGTGTGACGGAATCGAAAAAATCTAGTATTATTCGTCCACTAAACACCTCAGATGTCTGTCCTAAGAAAAACGTACAAACTGAGAGTGCGTTCGTTGTTATTTCGCAAGGTTGCGATGACATCATTTTCGCTCCGAGGCTCCGCGTCGGCCCCACAACCAACTAGTTACTAAATTTACTCGATAAAAATTTAATAGTTTTTTTCCTATTCACTTCTTAAGCTTACGCGCTCACTAGACATGAAATAAAACACTTTTAACGGATACTAGCGCGGTTTTATTGAAAGTACTTTGGTAATTAGTTGGTATTTGGTTTGATTTTTGATTTTCCCGACGTTTCGGCACCTTTGCAGCTGCCGTGGTCACGGGGTAGTTTTTTTCCTATGGTTATTTATACTTCATAACCGTTACAAGTATTATTGCCTGAACAAGTTCTTAAGTTTAAGAAAATATATAGGTAGTTCATGAGTTTATGCTAATTGCCACAACGTTTACTATAATAACAAATTTATATTACTTTAATAATAAGAAATTGCGCTTCATACTTATTAATGCAAACAAAATTTCATTGATTCAAATTCTACTAAACACATTTTTGTAATTTTTAATATAAAATATTTCTCGAACGACTTCAATTAATGTAATATCTATTAAGTAATAAGTTAATTGGTTTTAAAACACTTTTAAGTAGGTAACTACCTAAATAATTTGAAATCTATACGCAGTCGAAAAACTGACTTTGTCTAAAACTGTATTATGTTATGATTATGATATTAAGTACTTTAATGATTTTTTTAATAGAAAACGTGAAAAAATGCGTTAAGTATAAATAGAAAAAAATAAACCGTTGACAAAAATTTAAATACTCAAACAACCAATTAAGATAAACGCCATTTGGCATAACAACGGCAGTTTCCTACGCTCAAAAAAAAAGAAGAATGTTAAAATTTGAACAACTTATTAGACAGTCGCAAACTTGCTACAAAATAAGTTTGGCGTTAGTTTTCCACGCTCAAAAAAAGAAGAAAAAAAAACATACCGATTTCGAATACAGCTAACAAGACAGCGATGCTCAAAGCGGCTACTCCTGATGGGGCCATGGTTGTGGATTAGTTTACGATCGGTTGGTGCGGGCGAACGAAGGAGACTGAGAACCGGCGCGCCCGCCCGACAGTGCGACGCCAGCCGACGCATTTACACGTTGCGTAGGATGCCCCACTTATCTCGTCAAGTCGGGATAATCAAAACAATTTTAATCTATGGTATTTACCCACCTATGTAAGAAGCAGGGCTCCCGGGTTCGATTTTCAGAAGGGAGTATATTTTTCTACTCGGTTCAGTTGGTGGTAGGGCTTGTTTTAAGGCTGCATGTCTACATAAAAACAATAACGTATTTAACATTGTAGAGGTAGATAACCAAGTTTCTCAGTGGTTGAGGATTCCAGGTTGCAGTGCGATTCTATCTTCTGCTTTATCATCTTTTAACATAAGGCGTGATGTAGACCAAGAGCTGACCGTTGTGGATAAAAAAATATACTTTAAAGCCACTTGGTGCAACGGTAGCGATCCTACCTTCTGCATCAAAGGTCCAGGATTCGTATCCTGGTAGGGGCAGATGGTACTGTGATGAACACAAGCATTTGTTTCGAGTCGGTTGTTTATATTTATTTATGTATTCTATACGTTTATTTAATACCCTTATTACAAGCTCTGCTTAGTTTGGGAGGAGTTAGGATGTATGTAGTATGTATGTAAAGGACGGAAGCCAATAACAACATTGAAACAATATTTTCCCACTTAAACATAGACAGAATACACATAATAGTACAAGTGTCGGAGTTCGAATATACGAAACCTCTGAGAAAGCGATGCGACGACGGATTTGCATGAATACATACTTTGCATGAATAAAAAACATGATTCAGTATTCATACTTAGTATAAAAAAAATATTTCACCAAACCGTCTTCTATATTTAGAAAGAGATAGGTATAGTTTTTCTTTTAAGGTTGGAGTTTACACGTGGAATTATTATCGTATAGGTCCAATGGTTTGGGCTGAGCGTTGATTTCCGTTTGGTTACGAAAAGTTACAAAGGCGGACAACATATTTCTTCTTTGGTAACCAGTTATTAAACGAGATAATAAACATGTTTTTATAGGAGTTATGACAAATAGTTATGTAGACGACGGAATAAGGGTTGATAGTTCAGTCACCCTTCATTAGATTACTGTGGCACAACGGCCGCACTTAAGGTTTAATAAGTTTCCGCCTAGGTATTTATTGTTTACTGATAATTGATTTTGTTTACTGATAATTGTTTTGTTTATTTTTTGTCCCTCGGGAAGATGTTCGGGACAAGTTCGGGACTCTTTTCGAGTTAAGTTTATTTATGGTGTAAGTAATAGAAGAAAATTGGTTTTCGTATTACTTTTGTCTTGTCAAATTGACTTTGGAAGAAAAGTACACATTATTTTTCCGTTTTACTTTATCTTTCATTTCAAGGGTTTTTGGCATCGCTTAAATTACGTTACGGTGTCTACAATTCGTCCCGGACAACTTCGGTAGCATTACTTTATTAAAATGTCCTGATTTCTAATTAATATGAGTTTAACGAGTTTTAATTAAAAAACAATCTAAAACTCTTTAAATATTTTTATCCAAGGCTCATTTACAAAAATAGATACCTCACAGTGTTCGACAATTATTTGCCTATTATTTTACGTTGAGTTTGTTTTTCCTGTAACTCATTACAAGTTTATGATAATAAGAGTCCGTTAGAATAGGAAACAACAAATAATTGGGTTTTCACTATTAATTTGCCCCATAAGAGGAAAATTCCAAAGTTATCTTCTAACTAATTACTAGTAATAAGGTGTTAAAACAACTGTTTGTTTTTTATGAATGGATTGTCTGCGCGATTGACCTCACTTTCACCTGATGGAAAGTGACAAGGAGAACGAAGATGGAACACGCGCAGTCAGTAAATGCCCATTTTACTCTCGCCTGAAAGACGCCTAAGTTGTTGAATACAGTAGACGCAAGGAGGCTATAAACTTGGAACCGAAAGGTGGTACCCTGAGCGAAAGTGGCGCCGCGGTGAATTATATTTAATATTATAATTCTAACACACACAATTTTAAAAATGTTTATCGTGGAGATTTTAGGGCCCACAGTCTAGTATTTTTAGACGGTATCGTTACATTCCCTCGTAGTCTCTGCTAGAAGTAGATAGCAAAACTGCTAAAAGTGGCCGTTTATGACACATTTGATTTTACTTCTACGAATGACTACGAGGGCATGTAGTGGTACCTTCTAAAAATACTAGACCATGGGCCCTAAAATCTCCACGATAAACATTATTAAAATATTTTTCTATTAATAACTTATTAAATAAAAACCTCTGAGTGCGCCACTTTCGGTCATACAACCGCTTTAAAATCTCTACTAAGTGTATATATTAATGACGAAAAAGTTTTATTAACTCTCAAACTATGGACACCCTTGCTCTATGCATATAACCATAGTTTTATTTTATGTAAGAAAAGTTTGGAAGCGGTGTTGTTTTGTTCTACGATATATTTATGACATTTCATTGTGTGAAATTGCAAATAATACGATATAGATAGAGAGACGATTTACCTAGGTATTTAGAATAATGTAACGTGTGGTTCATTATTTCAACTAGAGCAGCCAAGGCAAGGCAAGATAAATTAAAAAAAATACTAAACGAGTGAAATTTAATTTAAGGCGATCATTAAAGAAAATTAACACATTTTGATGTAATGCCATAGGTCGCTGAAAGATTCTACGGTTCTAAAATTAAGATATATATTTATTTATATCTTTATCCAGACAATGTATTGAACCTGAAACACAATTTATTGATTTTGGCTCGATAGCATTTTAATTTCGAAAATACTTTTTAAAAAGTCTAAAATTTGAGGTTATTTAGAAACAACATTGGTAACTATTCAAGTCTTAATAAAATTGCTTTTACTAATTTGTATTGTCAAATATTCACAATCATGTAGATTTCTTTTTAATCGCTATCGTTATTACTACCAATTGATATCGTGATTTTTTAGCCTTATCTGCCAAATCGGTCTCGCTCCGGCGCGTGATGTTTTCTCATTGCTTTACTGATAATAATAAAAAATAAAAAAAAACCCAAATACAAAAACTAGTTTAAGGTGAGACCGCCCCAGAAAGTAATGGAATAGGGTGTCTCGCTCGTAACCTTAGTGCCTAATTACAAGGTGGGAAAGACTTAGACTAAGTACTATGTAACTTAGCGACTTAAAGATGTAAGTATATAGTGTGAGTGTGTGTGTGTGCGTGCGTGTGTGTGTGACTGATATAGCGCCTTAATAAATAAAAAATATTGACAAGAAATAATATAGTCTTATTGATAAACAGCTAAGCAAATTCATTAATAAGTATAAAACGAATAATGTTTTCTTCGTACCTAGGTGTTTTGTTTATGTCGAGGATAGTCTACTCACCAGTGCGTAGCGAGGGGTGAAATTATGGCGAAGTAACTAAGCGGCTCTACAAAAATGTTATGATCTGATTGGTGAGAAGTGGGATTTCTAAAAGATAAGGCGATGGGAATTGGCTTGTATGTACCCTTCGCCACTGCTACTCACATTGATCAAATAGCGCTGGCTGAAAAAAAAGTGAAACGAAAACTTCAACTAAACTTAACGTTTCAGTAGTTGACAGAGCGTTGTTCGTTCCGAAAGTATTATAAATCGTGAAAAAAATGTGCGTAAAAAATCGATAGAGTAATAATTTTCGAAACGTTCGGCTCCTTTTAGAGTAGTTGGAGACGAGACTTATAAAAATTTTCGAAACGTTCGGCTCCTTTTAGAGTAGTTGGAGACGAGACTTATAAAAATTGTAGGTATTGTGAATGCAAAAATGTAGATATTAAAACACACTGACATGACTGCCGTCTCACTATGAAAGCCTTCAGTGGATTTTCTACTACACATCGTAACTGTTTTTTTATCGCATTAGAAAACATAAAACTTATTAAGTAAATAATCATAACTTTTCAAGCCTATAAGCATAATATAAGCTTTAATTGTCAAGTACCTAAGTGGTACGAGACAACAGTCAATTCACCCTAACTTCTTTATTTCTTTCACGCTGACATCAGTAAGTACTAAAAGTGCGAAAGAGTATGGACTGTAACCTGTCCAGTGTCCACAGATTTACGTTGCAGTTTTTTTTATTTGATTGATGGTGCTCACTATGCGCTAACAGCTGGAAAAGGGGTCAATTCGGTACAATCAGATAAAAGCCTTCGAGTACTTATTTTTAGACAGTCATTATATAGGGTAAGTGGAAAAGGGAAACTTAGCAGCTTACTAAAAAATATATGTATAACGTATGGAGTAACATAAAAACGAATCCAAAGCAACTACTATCACTTTGTTGGTTTCAAATGTTATACACTAAAGCAAAAGTGCCTAACCTTCACATAGTAAAATATTTAAATCCCATTTGCAACAGATCCTACCAACAAATCAATAATAGTAAAACTATTATTTGTCATTCAAGGAAATAATGTAACAAAGATTTGTAATATCCGAAAATCCACCTTATTTTAAAGTGGTAAGATTGAAAATAAGCATGTATACGAAAGATGGATGTATGGTAAATAATTATGGCAGTACTCATTGTGCTAAAAGGTGTGGTCATATTTCAAGAACGTTACTCAAACTTGTGAACACTCATTGTTGTTACAAATATTGTCGACATAATTCAATAATATAAAATTATAGGTCTAGGTATAGGTAGCTACCTAGGTAGGTTTAGGAAAAAATAAAATAATTTAAGTAGCACACAGCGACAAATACGATAAAAATATGAAAATTATGGGAAAAAGCGAATAAATATATTATTTGTTTGTACATTTATTTATTCCAAAAATGTATATGGATTTTCAGCGGCATAAAACCTCTATGTTGTTGCTAACATGCCCCCTCGGCAGTTCCGTAAATATCGTCCCCTATGCATACCGACATGTAACACGAAATATAGAAAAAACTCGTTTTTCTGTAGAGCTGTTGCACAATTTAATAAATTTTCTATGGAGCATCCCTCTATTGATGTTTTTGGTATAAGGCCGGCTGCGATACGTCGCATGATCGTCGCCCCATTCTTTGATGAGGAAAATGTACTATGTAAATGTACTTTTCCTACCAACTTCCCCTCCTTACCTTAAAGAACTTTTCACCTTTCGTTCTTCAATTTCACTTTCTTCTTTGAGTTCTTCCTCTAATTTTACTCTTAATATTCCTCGCCACGCTACCGACTTTGCTTCCTATTCCTTTTCCGTCCATGCTGTTCGTTTGTGGAACTCTCTGCCGGAGGGCATCAGAAAGGCTCAAACTCCAAGGTCATTTAGAGAACAAGTTAGGAGTCATTTTCTCTCTTCTTCCCGCAACTAATTTTTCTTGTTTATATTTATCTCCTATACCATGGAATTATGTATTTATCCTTTAGTATTTTTGTATATTCATATTCTGTCCTCTAAAGTGCACCTATTCCCCTTTTATCCTATTTATCTTATTTCGCCCAAGGTTGCCTGGAAGAAATTGCTATGTAGCAATAAGGCCGCCTATTGTATGTTTTCTTGTTTTTTCTGATTGTATCGTTTTTTCTATCACGTGCAATAATAGTACATTATGAGACAAGTTAGCTTAGGTTGCTCATTGCGCACATGGCTGTGGGTTGCAGCCCGAGCCGCAGGCGAGGGCGTAACTCAGCCGAGTGTGCAATAAGCAAGAGCTCACGAGTTTCATACGACGTTTCTCAACACATTTGCGAGGAAAAAACAAAGTAATTTATCACACAGCAACAAATACGACGGAAACAAAATATGATAATTATTATGGGAAAAGGCGCGCAGGTTTTTTTTTTCACACGCCCAACGCAAGAATGTATTGCGAACAAAGGGGTGAGTGAGCATACAGCCATTACAGCCTACTTCAAAATTATAATTTTAAGTGATAAAATGCAAATATTTTAATATGTTATAACAAAATATTGTGAATTATGAATAATTTGATATTAATAAATATTTGTTTGACTTAATTAAGGACTTACACATTTATTTATTCCAAAAATGTACATGAATTTGCAGCAGCATAAAACCTCTTTGCTGTTACTAAAAAAAATAACTGTATTACCCGGCGAAATTAGGAATGCTCTGTTTACTCACATAGAACTTGCAGTAAGGTACTAATTTAAATTTGTAGGGTTAATTCTATTACGAACTAGTGTTTTATATATTATTGCACTCGTTTGTTATAGGTCGGTTTATGGCCCTAAAAGCGATGTATTAGGGCTCACTTTACGAGCAAGTGTGTTGAAAAGTCTTTATTTTAATAACATTAAGTAATTCTATAACCTAGATTACAAATTTTATCTGTATTTTACCCACATAGATACCTACTCGTTATTTAGTCCTTAATTTTAATTACCCATAAGTGAAAACTTATATAGTAAAATGGCTTATATTTAGTTATTTTGTAATAACTCATATTCATATCGTATCTCACAGCTGTAAGTTTTCCTAACGAAATAAAATAAAAACAATAACTGTAGGTCACCTGGTAAAATTGGGAATGCTCTGTTTACTCGCATATAAGTAAGGTACTTATTTAACTTTGTAGGGATAATTCTATTACGCACTAGTGCATAATATATTATTACGCACTGTGCGGTGTGTGTTGTATTGTACCTCGGTTTATGGCCATAAAAGTGATGTAATAAGCATCAATTTACTGTTACTGTATTGAAAAGTAACATAAAGTTTAGTCCACGACCTCTTGATATCTCTTTTGTAAAAAAGAGGATTCAAAAACAATAAGAACATCCAGAACCTTGCCAAACTTATGCTAGATATAATCAAAAAATAAATGCTAAAGCACTGTTATTGTTCTGTTTGATTGCTTGCAATTAGTCAAATCATCAATGGCATTACTACATCAATAATTTTTAAGTAAGTGCTCTGCTGAATTGTAAATGCGATCAAAATGATTTATGAGTGTTTACTTAAATTTACAGCAACGCAAAGGAATAAAGTTGAAACTTTTAACAGAAAACGTTCACGATTCATTTTATTAATGTATTCTTTTTTCTGTGATTTATGCATCTCCTTCGTGACCTATGTCATTAAAAAACCATATATCACTAAAGTGCGAATCGATTCGGTCTTGCTCATAACAATAAAGATTAGATAGATTATCAACTTAATTTAAAATGTACAAAATGTTTTTAATTTTGTCCATTTTCGAAAATTAACGTTACAAGGGTCATATTCAAACAACAATTAAATTTTGCTAATTAAATTTTGTCTTTAGTATTTTTATGACGTATCCAAGTTGAAAGTTTTTTCATTGATAAGAGTGACAATTTCAATAAAAAAAAATTAAAATAACATGTTTAAAATAACACCTTTAAAATAACATGTTTCATTATCTGTAGTACTTCTAGATCCAGAGTTTTTTTTTCGCAGGACCATCTAAAATAAAAACTAAATTTAAAATGGCGATCATTCCAACAGGAGTAAGGGGGTTTGATGTGAGTGATATTGCACGCAGTCGTTGACCACTTACGTACGGTGCCTTTGGTCAACGACTGCGTGCAATTATATGGAAAAAACACTAGGTACAGAGTTCATGGATTGTATATACCTACACGAAAACCTAATTGCTGATTGTACCTACGAACAAGTAAGTAAAGTAAGTAGGTAATATAAAAACATGTGGGGCCAACAAGTAATATGAAATGGGGCGGATCAGGACAAAAATAATAATATTTTTAATAATTTCTATTTTGGGGCGAAGGAGGTACCTATACTTTTTAGGACGAATCGTGATTTTTATGTGGGGCGAACGAGGAATAAATCGGGATACACAGTACTACCTATTACTACTAACTTTTTAATATCGACAGTAAGGTACTCGTACTAGGTAGGTACCCAAAATGTTTTATCAAGGAAACAAAACATTTGATTTGAAAATGCGAATTGCATATTTACAATGTTTAATGTGTAGCATACATTTTCAGTTTTTACGGTTAACAGCGGAAATCGGTTCCATAAGCATGTGCCGAATGCTGAAATAAATAGTATAGACTCTTGATAGTGATGCATTCTATGATTAATAGTACCGTTGAGGGAATAGCATTTAGGTATAGTAGATACCTATTTGTTGATCACGCACCCATAGCACTTAACATTCAGTAGGTATTTTAATATGATGTGCATTTATTTTGTTTACATATGAAACTACTTTTGATTTCGACAGAAAAACGATTAGAAAATAGTCAAAGTCATAAAAAAATTAGGTACCTACCCTACCTTTGAAGTTTTACTAACATTTTTGTAGGTACAGGTTTTTTTACTTTGGCGGTTCTATCTATAGGTATATGAAAATCAGGTTCTCGCGGCTCGGGATCCTTTAATGAGCGTGGTACTAAATATACGAATAGTCCATAAGAATAGTAGGTATATAAGGATTCAATTCAATTCAATTCAATATTTTATTGCATACCATAAAGTGAGTACATAGGTGGTAGTTTATAGAAAGAGAACATTATGGACCCTGGTAGGGTATAGCAATTGAAGTAGGAGAGGACGCCTTATTAAAAACAAATTACAATTATTACTATATCAAAAAATACATAGTTTTGAACTGTGTATCACATATAAGTCACGATATAATATAAGTAGATATTGTTTAAGTGTATTAGTATAATATTTTTCTATTATTTTACGTTTATATTAAGTATGTAAGTACCTATATCTTATTAGGCATTTATTTTATCATTCAAATACTCTTTTACACTATAGTAGCATTCATTTAATAACATATCTTTTAGACTTCTGTTAAACAATTTGTTATTTTCTTAATTTATTAATTTTTCAGGCAATTTGTCTATAGATATTCTATACAAGTCTATACAATAGGATAGTCTATACAAGAATTATTTCTTTTGACGTTTCTAGAATCTAGCACTTTTAACGGGTTGTTATGAGACAGTTACGATTTATTAGTGGTTGGAGATATTTATAGACATGTTGTTCGTTCTGTGGTCAGACACCGCGACGACAAACCACCCCTGAGGGGTTGAACTTTGACCCCGCGCTTATGTGAACAACCGATATTACATACAACATGTTGTAAAGACGTAATTGACCGAGCGAGAGCGAAGCGAGAGCGAAGCGTCTCTGCTTCAGCTTGGGCAAAAATGCTTTCGTATGTCCTTCTGGTTTTCCAAATAGGTATCCGCCTGATCTCATCTACAGGTCGCTTTTCTCAACCATTTCTTGTAAAATTTTGTGAGCAGTTTCGATAATAATGATAATACTATGAGTATGTATAATTTTTTGGTCGACAAAAATTCAATAACTGAATAGTTTTCTATTTTTTTCAAAATGGTGGAAATATGTAAAAAAAAATATTTCAGCCGTTTTTGAAAAATGTTGAAAAATAACACAAAACTTTTTTGTTAGCGGTGCAAAACAAAATTTGTTATTTATTTTTAGAAGACTTACAAGTTCATAGTTCAAAATCAGTCAAAAAATAATTTTTGGCCTTTATTCGTTGAAAATAATAATGTTGTGGCAGAACCTATGACTCAAGGCGAGGCCAGTTCACGATCTGATGAAAAGATTGATTTTTGACTTCCAATGTGACGAACTGATGTAGAACTCTACTTCACAAAAATACTGTAGACTGAAAAAGAAACTAATAAACACAATATTACCATTAATTTGCACCCATTCCCCTACTTCTGCTTATTTATTTTCTTTCACCCAAGGTTGCCTGGAAGAGATTGCTATTTAGCAATAAGGCCACCTTTTGTATGTTTTCTTTTGCCTTTTTTGTTTCTTTCTGTTTTTGTCGTGTGCAAAAAAGCTATTATTCCATTCCAATCCTCAGATTTCGTTATTCTCAACGACAGTTATATGATTTTTTATGCAAAAAGCTTTTTTATTGATCTAAAACAATAACCGAGTACATTTTTAATAAATGATCCAGTATTTCAGAAATCAACAAAAATGTACTAAATTTCGTCAAATTTCTGGCGAAGCGTCTATTAAAGCTATGCAATATTCAACCTTAATCTAAAGACATAGTGAGAGTAAATTTCGTGAACTGCCTCGCCATCACTACTGAATAAAATAGGAAAAAATATCAACATCATCAGACATTTTAATTTCTACACTAATTGGGCTCTGACCTTCCATCTTCATCATTCCATCATTTCCATCTTTCTTATGCATCCATAAGGATGGATAAGACGCTACATCCAATTTGGGTTCATAGATTGGATCCCCAGTAAGGACGCTAGATCGGCGTATGTAATCGCGGCTTTAGGGTCAATTCCATAGACTCCTGGAAAAGTCTAGAACGGGTGGTAGGAAAAAATTACTTAGACGAGTAGTGAAACTAGCGCCGCACTATTAACTAACTAATAAAGGCTTACTTTAAAATAATGCAAGAGTTTTATTTGCAACTGTACCGAAAGTTAAAGAAACATATCTTTTCAAATCTCGAAGACTTTCAAAATACTATGTGCAGTTGCAAAGTCTAACTGCATTAAAAAGCAAATTAAACATTCAGTTAAAAATCGGTAAATATTAGATAAACTATAGAACTCAACGCACGGTCTAAATGTAACTGCAAATGCAGCCGGGATCACTAACGAAAATTTATTTTTTTATTCCTTACACAAGATTCTCCATTCTTCTTCCTACAAAATAAGAAATAATTAAATTAAGAAACTGTTGCGTGTACGAAATAATAACACGAACGCAAAACCAATGGTGTCGATAAAATCACTACTTTTCTAAGCAAAATTATGCTGTCATCGCATGACTTCTAACGATCTATCTTGCGACCATGGATCTTCTATAATGCGTTTGTGTTGGCTAAAGGTTGGCTATGATTGAATTTATCCTTATAATAATAACTTAAATAATATAATGAAGCTAAGCAGACAGAATCATAGGTTAATAAATAAAAACGAATTTATCTCATTACTGTCGGTGAGAAAAAAATATTTGTTTTATGTGACTCCAAGTCAGAAATACCGTTGAGCAGTTTCGTTAATGTTTAACCCAGCTCTATCATTAAGCTGTTATAATAATAAAATAAATATAAGTATATCACAAACAAAAAGGATGTTTGTTTGAATTTCCCGGCACACATTTTGCAAATGTGACTCACCATCATTATGGAATCATACTCGTAGTACAGACCTAGTGAATTGAAGAATTTTTTTACAAAAATAATCAAAATATTATCGCATACTAAGGTGCAACCCATACCGAAAGTGGCGCCCTCGGAAGTATAAAAGAAATAAAGTTGTTAAAAGAAATGGATTTTTTAAGACCCATAGTCTAGTATTTTTATTTAGAAGGTAATCATTACTAATAGTTACGTGGGAATCCCTCGTAGGTAGTCATTTCTAGAAGTAGATAGCAAAACTGCTAAAAGTTGCCGTATTAACACATATTTGCCTTCTGCTTCTACGAATGACTACGAGGGACTGACTACAATAGACAGAATCACAGAATAGGTACCTAAATAGTAACTGGGTGGACTAAACGTAGCTATGTGAAATTGATGCATAAAATTTTGATAGTAAGTAATGGAAAATCTGAAAAAAAATGCCGAGCAATCGTATTTTAACCAAAAAAAAATTAAAAACACCTATTTCTCAAGTACCTAGGTAATAGTTTCATGTAAGTAAGTAATTAATAATTATATATTGACTGAAACATGCCAATACCTCGAACACTCAAACAAACAAAATGTGAGACAACTACGCAACCACTGTGGTACCATTTCAAGGAAACAAACAACAATGACTAGTGTACCTACACATTTTGTTCCATAAAGGAAGTAAATACGGAAAGTAAATTAACAACTACAAATGATTTGTCCAGTAATAACATCCTGAAGTAATATCGCTTCGATCAAGAATATCCTAGATAACGTTTTACGAACTAAAACAGTACGCAAAAATGACACCTCAAATAGCGTCCCACTTATAAACTTGGCGTTTATTTTGTACATAATCACCTCTTATTTTGTACAAACTGAAAGTGAAAGTGAAATAAGCTTTATTCAAATAAACTTAATTATTAAGTACTTTTGAATCATCTATATTTTCCTACCACCCGTTCCAGACTTTTTTAGCTGACAAGAAGAACGGGCGCAAGAAACTTACATTGTATATCACTTATTTTGTAAAAAAAAGGCTTATTTTGTACAAAAACACATCTTTTATCACTTACTTTGTGCAAAATAAGCCCCCAGTTTGTAAGTGGGACGCTATTTGAGGTGCCATTTTTGAGACTATGACCGGACATCTAGGATATTCTTGATCGAAGTAATATCGACTAAAGCAATGTTTCCCAACCTGTGGTCCGCGGACCCCTGGGGGTCAGCGAATATATGTATGGGGGTCCGCGGTGTCATCTCTGGACCATACATGAATGCTAATGTCAGGGGGGTATAACTCCGCGCTTAAACTTTTATATTAGCCTACTGCTCGCGGCCCACTCCAAGAGGGCCATTGTCGAGGGATATCACCGCGCCGACCGACACGCGCGGCCGCGGCGTGTGCAAGCGACGAGAGCGCAGCGCGTGAACGTCACCAACGAAACGAGTCAGTCAAGCGCCGAATGCGAAACTGCATGCACTTCGTTTTTGATACATAATTACTAACGTACCTACCTACCTACCAAAGTTTATTGTATTTTTTGTATACATATTTAAATACTTAGTTGTAGGTATCGAAGTTCGAAATATGGCACCAGTAAAGAAAAAAGCTAAAAAATACTGCATTGTCTTTGGTTGTCTAAACAAAGATTCCATCCCAGGAATTTCTTTTTTCTATCTTCCTGAAAATGTTGAAAGGTAAGTTTTGTTTTATTATTCGTATCGTATAGTAGGTACCTAACCTATTCATTTTCTTTTTAGAAAACTAAGTGATATATCTAGTATTTACCTACCTTATTACTTACTTGTTAGGCACATTAAACAAAAAAGTACAAGGTAAAAAGTACCTACTATTACGTAGGTAGTACCTACCTACGTCTTTTTAATTTGGACCAAAAATTGTAACGAGATGAATTAAAGTTCCTATCAAAATCCTAACGTCTAAGATAGGTAACTAAACTACCTAGGATAGGTAACTAACCTACCTACCTATTTAACTTATAATTTTAAAATGTTATTTTTCTTAAAAAATGATAAAGGGTAGGTACGGCTCATTGTGAAATTTCGTATGTTGGCTCTTGGATTAAATTCCTATTGTTGATATTTCAAACATTGAATCAAGCTCGTATTTGAATACGATGTTAATTTTTATACCCTTTTAGGTTCGGTAAATACCGATAATTTAATTTTTAGTAGGTACCAATATTGTAAGTACGCCTTTCGCCAGGCGTGTCTCATTCACCTCACTCCGTAGGTATTATTTAAGCATTAGAAGTATTTATCCTAATAACAATAAAAAAAATCTTTAGGTAGGTAGGTATTACTTTTTACAAAATCATCCCGAACTTTATACATCACTTAACATTATCAATTATATAGGTATTCTGTGACACCACTCCCAAATAATATTATTTCACAAGTATCTAGGTAGGTTTACTTATTTAAACAACTTAACATTCAGCCATTTTAATGGCCCCACTGCAGGGGCACAGGCCTTCCTTATGGGTGGATAAGGAGGATGGGCCTTAAACCACCACGCGGGCCCAATGCGGATTAGCGGGTGTTCACAACTACAAATGCAGCCGGAACCAACGGCTTAACGTGCCTTCCGAAGCACGGAGGAGCTCGAGATATAATTTTTTTTTTCACCCATCCCATAACCGACCCTTGCAAAAGTTGCTTAACCTCTGCAATCGTTGGGCCAGGCGCTATACCACTGCGCCATCGAGCTTCTCTAACTAGGTACTTAGAAATACTTATTATTTATGCTCTATGCTCAGCTCACCTATTAGGTAGATTTATTTTATTTTATAAGTAGGTACCTATTAGTAATTTCATTGTTTATTCATGGGCATAACAAATGTTTTCTATGATATCAGTAACTAGCGAGTAGCAACCCCGAAATGTGTCGGTTGAGACAGAGCTATGCGACAGAAAGAGACGCCTCTCTTTCTTCTTCGTAGGTGCATATAATTTTATCCACGCAGCGTTGTGCAGTTTGAAATTGTACTTTATTGCCGTGCAGCGAGAGTAGCTTATTATTTGATGGTCCTCGCGGGGACGGACTTCTGTACGTTAGTACTATTATATACGTTAGTACTATTATATATTCTGTGCTAATGTCTCGTAATCGCTACGCTTAATTAGCACGGCGAACGTGCGCCAACGTGCGGTGAGCGAGACTGAATGAATGATTTTTAAACTTGAGATTTTTGCATTCACAATGCTATTTTTACACAATACTAAATAATATACTAGAAAAAATACGACTCGCACCAGATCAATACTCAGACGGGAATCGAACCCGCGACCTTTGGATATCCGGTCCAATGCTCTGACCGCTGAGCTCTGTAGTGACTCGGTAGCTCAGCGGTCAGAGCATTGGACCGGATATCCAAAGGTCGCGGGTTCGATTCCCGTCAGTATATATACTATGATAATTGCTTATGTTAAGCATTAATTATAAGGGTCGGTCGTAAATTTAATCGTAATAATTATTTTTAGATACGTTTTGAATTATTTTTTTCGAAAGTGCTCAAAGAAAGATTTGTAATGTTATTGGAGAAGATGCTTTGTCGAATACTACTGCAAAAAATGGTTCAGCAGCTTGAGGTTCTGGTATAGATTTTTTTATCTTAGAATAATAACACCTAGAACGATAGTTCTCTACAAAGCGCACTGTCAAAAGTGAGGCAACTAAAACAGCCAAAATGGCCCCGTTTTCAGATTCTTATTCTCCATCATTACCTAATCATACCGAATAAGTACAAAACAGTTTCAATTTTCCTACATTTATTAGATTAGTTACTATATTATTGGATTTTAGTTACGATTAGGTAACGTATGAAGGATATAAATCTGAAAACTAACCCATTCTGGCTTAGTATTTAGTTGCCTCACTTTGCATACGAGGACACGGCTTCTAGGTGTTATTATTCTAAAGTTTTTATTTTTAGTACAAAAAGGCTTCGAATTTTTTCGACTACATAATAGTATTTAAGCATACTCCATTTAGCTTGCTGTTTCTTCACTTGTCGATTGCACTTTACATCCATGGCGCAGACATGGTAATCTTTAGACAGGCAGAAGCACATCGTACAAGGTTCTTTACCCGGCATAGTCAACTGACCCACTGTGCACTGAGTAGATGCAGCTGTGAAGCGATAAAAATTGTCATCAATTGTCTAATAAAAAGTGATACTAACTTTACTGTAAAGACGTCAATTCTATTAGATATTTTTCCACTTTTTAGTTCTAATAAGTATTATGTAGGTATATAATTGAACATAATATAACAGTATTGATCTGGTGCGAGTCGTATTTTTTCTAGTATATTATTTAGTATTGTGAATGAATGATGTAAGTGAAAAACGGTGCTTGATTTCCTAGGGGTCCATGGCTGAAAAAGGTTGGGAAATGCTGGACTAACTTAAGTATCGTGAAGAATAGGAAAGTTTTCCGTCGTTCTATGTCCGATTCAGTCGTTTTCGCTCCACTCGCAATAATGGCGTGGCGTCAATGGCAGCGGATGACTTCACGGTTGTCTAGATGGCAATGTAAGTATGGCTATTCACTGTCCGTTTTATTGTCATTATTATTACCACTTAATAACATAACGTCATGAGTATGAGTACATGCATACATATTAAATCCAGCCAGTCATTTTCTACGTATCATTAATACTACACAATAATATTAACATCGCAACAACGCCTTGTAAAATGTCTTATATTCTAGATCCGAGAACATTCTACAAGATTATAGATACGTATGTGCCTAGAGTACAGAATATAGAGCATTGATCACAAAGATCTTCTTCTGGACGATCTTCTTATAATTTAACATTTCAGTTACTCATATATTTACAGAAATAGAGCAAATTCTCAGAATAATAGATTATAGGTCAATATGATATGATACAATCGAAAAGTTTCAATTGATGAGTTAAATATTACTGAAAGTTCATGTATTATTTTGATATTCAAGTTTAAACGAATCACCCGCAAGTGGTTTAATACTGTGCCCGATTTAATAGGGATGTTGACTATTTTTTTTATTTTATGTTACATAAATTACCTCTCAAAAAAAGAAACATTGGTAAAAGAATTAATTCGCTAGCATGAAAACTGCCCGAGATATCACAGTGTGAAATGCACACAAATGGACTCGATCAAAAACGCTCCATACTAATGGCTTGCACGTTATGACGTCACGCCTTGCAAGTTTGTATGCAACGCATAGGAAATTTGTTCAGCAGCTATATTAAATATTGTGTTTATCAAAATGGTTTCTTCGACAAATTTGCTATACATTTTACGGACTAATTAAAGGTATCATTAATTTTAATAAATTTTATACTTTTTAAATGGACTTGTCCACCCAACTTTGTAGGGTCATAAAACAAATAATATGCAATATATAAAACCAAGAGGTATACAAGCTACTCTAAAAGTTTAATATGTTTACGATTTTTATTAGTATTTCGTTATTTTATTCATTAGTCAACATCCCTATTGTTATGTTTTGTTTGTACTGATTTGACCACGTCGGATTAGTGGATTGTAAAGCGTTTACGCGAGATTATTTCTTTTAAGTTTAAGTTTGTGAGAATACGATACAAAGTTAGACTAACAAATTATAAAGTTGTCGCGGCCGTCCGCTACTTCGTTGGCGTGGAAAGTTTTTTAGTATCCCTTGGGAACAATCCTCTTTTCGGGATGAAAGGTACCCTATGTCCTTCTCTTTTACCCTGACAACGTGTATGCAAAATTTCATAATGTTCGGCTCAGTAGTTAAGACGTGAAGGCGTAACAAACTAACAAACGGACTTTCGCATTTATAATACTAGCGACCCGCCCTCGCTTCGCCTCGGTGTAGAGTGGAATTTGACACCATGTATTATACATATAAACCTTCCTCTTGAATTACTCTATCTATTAAAAAACCGCATCAAAATCCGTTGCGTAGTTTTAAAGATCTATGCATACATAGGGACAGACAGCGGGAAGCGACTTTGTTTTATATTATGTTGTGATGAGTAAGGATAAGGGTTATACAATGTGCCCAGTCATAATGTGCACGAAAGAAAGGACCTTAAATCTATCGTTAAAAACACAGAAAAAAATTGTTAATTTTTTAGAGCATTTTATTTCGCCATTTATAGTGTAAATCCTATTTTTTTTAAGTAAAAATAAATTTACGATACTGATACGGTCCTTTCGTTTGTGCACTTCAAGACTGGGCACATTGTAAGGATGACAGCCGCCAACCGCTGTTACCGAAGTCCCGCCTTAAAATGACTTTGTTGCTCGTCTATCTGACCTAGCGTAAAAACAAGGTCGAACAGGGGTGGATTTAATAAACAACGCTATCGACCCACTTAGATAGGACCTGCGGCGCCTGCCTTCCTGTTCCTAATGTCCAGCGACCACGGTAGGGTTGTCACTTAACAGTTAATTGAATATTTTTAAAGTGTGAGAGTTAACATTGATGTTACAACTCCATATAATGTGAACGACACAATCTTTTAATTATTGTTAAGTACTAGCGACCACCCGCGACTTCGTTCGCGTGGAAAATTTTTTTGCTATCCCTCAGGAACAATACTATTTTCGGAATAAAAGGTATCCTTTGTCCTTCTCTGTACCCCTGACAACTTGTATGTAAAATTTTATGATGATCGGTTTAAGGCGTAACAAACAAACAAAAGACTATCGCATTAAAATTTATAATATTGTAAGGATTACCTACACTATCCTTATAATTTCATCATTAATATACTTTTAATTTCATTTTACTCTGATAAGTTTTAAATAACCTTTTCACGTGATATTATGTATAAATAACTTTGAATTATTTTCTGTTAATTTACAGCTTCGTCCTGGAAATTGGAATATATTTTACCAAATAAACTTAACTTTTTTTTGACGACCTCCGTGGTCGAGTGGTTTGCATGCCGGTTTTCAAGGCGTCACAATCTCTTGAGGTCCCGGGTTCGATCCCCGGCTGGGTCAATGTAGAAAATGAACTTTTCAATATTGTCTCAGGTCTGGGTGTTTGTGATACCACCGTTGTCTCTGATTTCCATAACACAAGTGCTTTAGCTACTTACCTTGGAGTCGGAGCAATGTATGTGATGTTGTCAAATATTTATTTATTTATTTTACCAAATAAATAGTTACCGAAAACTAAGAATCTGAAAATATGACTAAATCTGTTTTTGTAGGAAATAGAAAAAAACTTTTATTCATATTTCTGATAGAATTTTACAATAAATAGGCATAAACACAACTTAATCTCCTCCACTATCAGTAGTAGGAGATTATCGATCTAGCTATCAATTTCTACATCATTTCCATCGTATGTGATGTGACTCTGTGGTGAGGTGACACTCAATATTTTATAAAACAGCTTTTTATAATGTTTCTAGGCCACGATTCATTATTTCTATCCATATTTTACACAAAACCCTCAAAATAACAATAAAACAGAGGGAAATCCGCAAAAATCAACATAGAATTATTTTTTTCTGCCTTATACAACCGATGTTACTTACAATATGTTCTATAAGGGAGAAACATGACTGACTAAGGTTGTTTTTAAGAACTCGTACAAGCTTTAAAAGTAGATATCTCCTTACTTAGGCGGATTTGGAAGAAACCTTTGATGTGAGACAGAAACTTTATACTTAGGTCCTAGTTATACAAAAAGCTATATAATCAGGAATCTATTTTTATCGTTTACATGGCCGGAGGTTGAAGTATTTCGGTATGACACCTGTTATAATATACTGATCAAAATAAAATATAGTTTTCCATTCAAACGAGGTAATTTCTAAAATTTTTTTTTTAATATAAATTCAATCTAAGTAATTTTACTTGAATTTGATATTTATCAAAAGCTGTATATGTAATAGATTTAGTTAGGTATGTCATAGAATTGAAAAATACGCGTATTTTTGTATGAAACTACTTACACATGTTTTTTTTTCCTATTCTAAATTGATACACGGCGAGGCGAATAGCAGAAAATTAAGTTAACTTTACAGTAAAGTCCGCAAGTTGTCTAATACAGCTTCCGAAAAATATTAAATTCAAGTAAAATCAGATTGAATTTATATTACCTACTTACATAATAAAGTCTTTCATAAATTAGCTCGTTTCTACGGAAAACCATAGTGGCCCCATTTTATTTTGAGTAGTAGTAAGTAAGCGTGCAGTGGAGAGAGCCATGCTCAGCGTTTCCTTCCGTGATCGAATCAGAAACGAAGAGATCTAAAGTAACCGACATCGCTCGAAGGATTGCTCAGCTGAAGTGGCAATGGGCGGGACACATAGCGAGAAGAACCGATGGCCGTTGGGGCGGAAAGGTTCTGGAATGGCGACCGCGCACCGGACGACGCTCCGTGGATAGGCCCCCGACAAGGTGGACCGACGATCTGGTGAAGGTGGCGACCTTGCGACCGATGGAAGCCGCTGGATGCGGGCAGCGCAGGACCGATCGTCGCGTCGTGGAGATCCTTAGGGGACCACCCAGCAGTGGGTGTCGTGCGGCTGATATGATGATGATGATGATGAGTAAGTACTTGTTTATAAATAATCACACAGCGGTGGAGGACTTAGAGCACGCGCATCAGTAATCTGCTTAGCTTAACACGTTGGCGGACACTCGGCCCGATTTTGCAACGCCACTTTGTCACTTCATTTTTGTATGGAATGCTATAGCCGCACCGTCACTAATGAAAATTACTAAGTATTTAAATAAAATCACAACGGCTATAGCCTTCGCCTGCTATAGCCGTTCCGTCACTAGTAAACAGTATATAACTATATACATAGGACTCTCCGGCTATAGCCTTCGCCTGCTATAGTCGTTCCGTCACTGGTAAGCAGTGTATAACTATATGCATAGGACGCACCGGCTATAGCCTTTAGCTGTTATAGCAGGTGCGTCACTAGTGAATAGTTATTGCTATACAAATGGGACGCATCGGCTGTAACCTTCGCCTGCTATGACCGGTGTGTCATCAGTGAATTGTTATTACCATACCAATGAGACGCAACGGCTGTAGCCTTCGCTTGCTATAGCCGATGTGACACTAGTAAATAGTTATTACTATACAAATGGGACGCAACCATTAACCTTCGCCTGCTATAGCCGTCCCTTCACTGATAAATAGTTTATTTCTATTGAAATAGGATGCACCGACTAGATAATTCGCTTGCTTTAGCAGTTCCATTACTAGGAAATAGTCTATTTGTATAAAGTAAGGCCCAAAGACTATGCTTAGAAAAGTTTACGGCAGTGGTAAATAGTCAGTATTACAGCATTTATTATCTAAACCCTCAAATAGCAACAACGTTTCCAAACTACCACTAAAAGGCACCTTGGCATATATTGGTTATTCCTTCAATGAAAAGACAAAATTAAATGGACGATCTAAACAACATGGTGGTGGATACTGTCCGTACGGTAGGGACTAGGGTCCAAGTTCTTTAAGACCCGCCGCCCTTAGTTAAAGAAACTCTCCGACCACACACTGCTACTACTCATGGATCAGAGACGTGAAATGAGGCTCCAGAGTTCAGAGGATGCTCATCGTTATCGACAGCTAAATTGACAAATATCTAAGTCGTTGACGAGCGACCTTCGCCGATTTAATGGTATCAAAGAGGCCATCGAGCAGAATAAAGGCTCCAAAGATCTGTCTATTGGGCAAAGCCAGATGACGAATCTGAAAACTGACGACGGACGCGTCATCTCATCGAAGCCTGAAATCCTGAGGGAGATCGAGAGTTTCTATGGGCAGTTATATTCCACGCAGACGCAAGTTGAAAGCAATGCTAAAGACCCCAGAGCCATGCTTACCCGACACTTTACCCAAGATATCCCGGACGTCAGCCTGTACGAGATTAGTATGGCTCTCAAACAGCTGAAAAACAACAAGGCGGCGGGTGACGACGGAATCACTACAAAACTTCTGATCCGATGCTTAAAGTCCTCCAGAAGCTTTTCAATTCCGTCATCGTCGAGGGCAGAACGCCGAAGGCATAGAACATAAGTGAGGTGATTTTGTTCTTTAAAAAGGGTGACAAGTCCCTCTTAAAGAACTACAGACCCATCTCACTTCTGAGCCATATCTATAAGTTGTTTTTGAGAGTCCTTACGAATCGTCTCGCTTGCAGGTTCTACGACTTCCAACCTGCCGAACAAGCCGGGTTCCGAAAAGGCTTTAGCACCATAAACCACGTCCATATGCTGCGGCAGGTTATACAGAAGACCAAGGAGAATAATATGCCACTTTGCTTGGCGATCGTGGACTATGAGAAAACCTTTGATTCGATCGAAACCTGGGCGGTGCTGCAGTCTCTTCAGAGGTGCCAAGTAGACTACAGGTATATCGCGGTGTTGAGGTACTTATACGAAAATGCCACCATGACAGTCCGAGTACAGAACCAGAGCACAGATCCTATCCAACTGCAGCGAGGTGTGAGAGAGGGAGATGTTATTTCTCCGAAACTGTTTATAGTTGCGTTGGAGGACATCTTTAAACTCTTAGACTGGAAAAGACTCGGAATCAACATTAAGGGCTAGTACCTAACCTTCGTTTTGCCGATGATATAGTTCTTATGGAAGACCTGAACACAATGCTCGAAGATCTCCGTAGTGCTTCCCAAAGAGTGGGTCTCAAGATGAACATGGATGAGACGAAATTCATGTCGAATGCCCATGCTGTGCCCGCTCCAGTTCATGTTGGGAACACTACTCTTGAAGTTGCTGACCATACGTATACCTAGGACAGGCAGTCTAGTTAGGTAAGTCCAACTTGTGCTTGCAATGGAGAGAGCTATGCTCGACGTTTTCCTGCGTGATCGAATCAGAAATAAGGAGATCCGTAGGAGAACTAAAGTAACCGACATAGCTCGAAGGATCGCTCAGCTGAAGTGGCAGTGGGCTTGACACATAGCGAGAAGAACCGATAGCCGTTGGGGCGGAAAGGTTCTGGAATGGGGACCGCGCACTGGACGACGCTCCGTGGGTAGGCCCCCGACAAGGTGGACCGACAATCTGGTGAAGGTCGCGGGAAGCCACTGGATGCGGGCAGCATAGGATAGAACTGATCGTCGTGGAAATCCTTAGGGGAGGCCTATACCTAGCAGTGGGTGTCGTGCGGCTGATATGATGATGATGAAAATCAAATTTTGTCAAAAAATCTTCTCGGAATGCTATTAGTGTTATACTCAAATAAAGTATACGTAAGTTGGTAATTTATGGCAAATATTGTATTATTTTTTGTTTTTATCTATATTATTATATTTTAATTGTAATATTAGTAATAATTTATTCATATTTACTCAGAATAATTAAGTAAATTCAGCACTATAGCAGTACAAAAACCACGTGCGAAACACATTGGAGCGGAGACGTTAACACTCCGCTCCACGGGGCACTCGCCGGCCGACTGAACAAGTTACCATACAACTGTCGCTGCTATGACAGGTGCGTCAGTGTGCGTGCGCACACAACGACACACGAGTAGTGACACGTTTGAAGGTGTAAAAAGATATGTTATATGACACCTAGCGATCTGAAAGTTTCAACTTGGGGGCACTTGATGATAAAATATACGGTAGTAGTAAGGAAAATCGTCTGCTACAGCCGTTGTGCCTCTGGAGTGCGAACAGAACATAAAGGCTATAGCCGGCGCGTCACTCTGAGTAAGTCACTGATGACTGCTATAACCGGCGCGTCCGCCAACGTGTTAAGCACAGTCTATAGAGATCTGAGGCTAAGTGTTTCATACGATGTAATATTTATCATAATAATAAGTCATATATTTTGGTAGAATGAGACCTAATTATTTATTTATTGTTTCATATATTTCATAAAGTAAATAAATAGTTATAATAAATTATTCACTGACAATGAACAATTAATGAATAGATCAAATAGGTATGCAAAAACAAAATAAAACAAAAACAATAGAATCACAAAAAGCTTACGAATGCGACTACTAGCGCCATCTGTTCACTTGTAGAAGAATCACAACATACCGAGAGCGAGCGGAAAATAATTGTAGAGCAAAAGGATTTTCCTTTCTACTTCAATACTAAATTACTAGTAAAAATATAGATGGCGCTGACAATATTTCAATGGCAGTTTCAGACTAAAGAGATATTACAATGATAATAAGTTTATTTTGCGGAATACCGTTTGATTAATTTTAGTAACATTCATACTCGACAATTGCATTCTTCAGGAGACAAGAATAAAAACTTTTGTATAACAAGTATCAGAAAGGTAAAAAACCTATTCACTTCTCAAGCTTACGCGCTCACTAGACATGAAATAAAACACTTTTAACGGATACTAGCGCGGTTTTATTGAAAGTACTTTGGTAATTAGTTGGTATTTGGTTTGATTTTTGATTTTCCCGACGTTTCGGCACCTTTGCAGCTGCCGTGGCTTCGCATCTGTGACAAACAACACCTGACTGCTGAGCTTCAGCACGTCAAGCAAGTACTACGTAACAACAAGTTGCAAGTACCACGCCTTCGTCACAGAAAACGCACCAAAACAGCCACAGTAGAGCGTCAACCTGCCATCCTACCATACTTGAAGGGTGTCACTGACAAGATTGGAAACATTCTGAAGCGAGCGTCAATCAAAACTTACTTCAAGCCGCCGAAGAAGATCAACCAATTCTTACGACCTGTCAAGTGTAATATTCCCCTTCAAGCCGCAGGCGTCTACAAACTAGATTGTGACTGTGGGCTCTCCTACATCGGGCAAACAAAGAGAAGCATAGGGACCCGGGTTAAAGAACATGTAGCTGACATGAAACATAGGCGCGATAACAAGTCTGCAGTGAGTGAACACGCCTTTGAGGGGCCCAACCATTATATTAGATTTGACAAACCCCAAATCCTTGCTAGGGAACGTAGATTCATTCCTAGAATGCTCCGCGAGGCTATCGAAATAAATAAATATCCTAATTTCAATAGAGATGATGGTTGGAAAATTCCACCAGCTTGGGACCCCATCATTCACAAGCTAAAGCCCCAAACACACACTGTAAGATCTAATGATACGGTTAGTTCCTTTTGCAAATAAATTAATTAATATAAAAGACGGAGGTCGGCCTTCCTCTCCAAGTTTTCTTTCGCCATTTCTTTCTTGGAGGGGCCTCCCAATTTTTTGAAATGGTAGTAGTTTCAGTAGATTCTCTCTTTTTAACATATAAAATTAAATTAAAACCAAACCAAAATTAAACTAATTAAATTTGATAAATTTTAATTTCTGAACGTTCTAAAAAATTCATCGCTTGAGGGTAGGCTCACAAGTAGCTTCAGTCCCCCGTGACCACGGCAGCTGCAAAGGTGCCGAAACGTCGGGAAAATCAAAAATCAAACCAAATACCAACTAATTACCAAAGTACTTTCAATAAAACCGCGCTAGTATCCGTTAAAAGTGTTTTATTTCAAGGTAAAAAACCGTTGTATTTTTTTATTTTCATGTAAGTGACTTATGTAAGTCTTTTTTGAAAATAAAGTCTTTAAACCTAAACCTAAACTACATTTAAATTTTAAGTTGATATTGCTCTGCGGACAGTGTTGTTGGTTACATAATTAATTATTAGGTACCTACTTGTTTATAAGCATAATTAATTATGTAATTGATTTTTGTTCCAAATAAATACATAAATAAAAATACCCTCATAAGCTAGAGGTTAGTAAGTACTTCCACAGAATAACTAATAGTACAAGTGTACGAGTACTTCCCTAAGTAGCAGATAATACTTTAGTCTCCCTTTTTATTTATTGTGCATGACGCATTATAACTGTCCAAAGTATTTGGTGGTGGCAACTCTAAACATTGACCAATCCAAAATAACGACATAAACCTGTCCTCCTTACACACGTGTGACGTGACCACGACACAATGAATGATTCGTTCGACTGTCCTAAGTACATTTGTCACCGGAAACGGTGTAAGGCGAGGACAGTGCCGATTGATCATTTCACTACTTCCCGACCATTCGAGGCCGACCACATCTGTCCTGACCGAAAGCTTCAAATTTAATTACTGTCTATAATAGAAGTCATTAAAACTTTAATAGAGCATGGCTTGACAATATAGCGTTGCATGTTCGATAAACAATTTATCTTTTGTAGGAAGTGAACTGGATGTGAAGATTCTTTATGGGAAAATTCACTACGAAAAAATAACGTTGACTTTTTTAATAGGTACTTTTAATCTACATCCATGCTTTAAATCCTCTGTAAAGGGTTCTGAAACAGTTAGCTTACTGCCATCATTACCATATCCCGAGCGCGAGCTGGTTGGTCCTGCAGCGTCGCGCGCCCACGCGCGATGCGTTGCATTATGAAATTCAGTACAACATTATAACACTGTCTTTCGTGTTTTAATACCCCTCATTATACTTAGAACAGTTGCATAAATAACTAATATTATATCATATTAATTATTATAATCCTCAGTGTCAAAATGACGACTGCTACAGCTAACACGGCCAAGCAACATCTGTTTTTAGCACGTCCTTCACTCTTCTACCAATAAAAATTCTTCTTAAAAAAATCTATAAAGGAATCATCAAAGTATAATTGTTTCTGGATAATGCAACGTAGGTATAAGTAAGACGTTTTAAATTACTTGGTACTTATGCTATTTTCGAAATTACAAATTATACTGATTTTCTTTTTTTTTAAAGGTAAATAATATCTTATCGGTACCTTATTATTGTAAATTAAAATAATCAAAGTTTTTATTTTCAGGGTATTCAAAGGTCGTCAAACAACAGCGCGTGAGCTATTTGTTTAAAATTAATTCCAACAGCTGTCTTGGGCGTGGCTGCTTCCAGCTACCGCTTCACTGACTCAGTAATAACATACTAGTTATAAACAGTACAACTATATTACTACAATACAAATATAAACTGATGATTTAGGTAATAACTATCGATGGACTAAGATATTGAAAATTAAAGGCAATGTGGGTAGGTATATTCATTATTCATGTACCTAGCTACTGAAAGAAAAGATGATTATTTATTATCATGTAGACACAATTTAAAAGTCATACAATATTGTATGAAATAAAATTTTAAAGATTTTTTCTACTAGTAGGTACCTACTTACCTAATTATTTGATTTCGTACTCTTGCATAAACTACTGTAAATGTCAGATCAATACAGTTCTTGACTTTCATTGTTCAAATGTCGCCAAAGAACAAACGAACTAGAAATAAATTCAGATTAGAGATATCCAAGGACACAGGCCTGGCGCCGCACGCCTTACAAAAAATAATCACGATTTCGATAAAGAAATATAAGTACCTAAGTACATGTTATTATTTAATTGCCTTTCTAATTAATTCAAAGCTGGAGTAATAGGTACCCTGTAAGGCAATTTAAAATGACCATGTAAAGTTACAAGCAAAAGTGTTCGATAATTAAATTACGTTTGCTTTGTAAAGTTTTCATAGTTAACGGTTGGAAAAATCAACTTTTGCGATTTTGATGGTTAAAGTAAACTACTTTTCTTATTATTGTTTTTTTTTCTTTTAGCAAAAAATGCATTTCTTTCAGTAACAATTCAATGCTGGGAAAAGTCATGAATTAATAATGGATATTTTTATCTCTAGTTAAAAGCGGATATTTTTCACAAGTTTATTGGTCGCAGCCATTTGAAAATAGAAAAATCACTAGCACATTATGCTAATACATAAAGTGTATCATATCATTTATGAACTGTACATTTTTTTCATCATTTTCGTAGAAAACTCTGTACCCTTAGCACAGTAGTTCAGGCAAAGAAAGCTCAAAAAAAGCTATAGAGGGAAATGTGTGGAACACAATGTTTGACTTTGTAACTTTGTTTGGACCTGTTAGGAGGTGAACATATCAAAAGTCCCCGCCATGCCCCATTTTTCGGTTTTTCACATATATCTCGGAAAGTATGCTTTCTAGCGACATAAAACTTTCTATAAAATAAAAGCTGATTAAATTTGCTACAACTTTAATTTAGTCAAGTTTTTCGATATCTTGTATAGTTTTCGAGATATCCGCTCCTGAATGTCTGTCAACATGCTTTAAGGTGAAGCTTGAGGACAATCTGCCGTGCATAAACTATAATGCCGTTAACCGATCTGAAGCCGAATTTGACCTTTTAATACCATTTGACACAGGAAAAAATGCACCATTCCATGTCCTCAAGCTTCACCTAAAGCATGTTGACAGACATTCAGGAGCGGATATCTCGAAAACTATAAAAGATATCGAAAAATCTCACTGAATAAAACTTGTAGCAAATTCAATCAGCTGTTATTTTGTAAATAGTATCATGTCGCTACAAAACATAGTTTCCGAGATATATGTGAAAAACCGAAAATGAAACCTTCAAACCCCCCCCTACCCTCCAGCATAGGGGCTAGGGGCGGGGACTTTTGAAATGTTCATCTCCTAACTGGTCCAAACAAAGTTACTAAGTCAAAAATTGTGTTCCAATCATTTCCCTCTATATCCTTTCGTTTACTGGGCTATTATAGCTATATCGAAAAAAATAACGTGCGTAATAACATTCGATAGAGTAGGATGGGCAATTTGTACAGCGCCATCTACCGCCGAAAAGCTAAATATTTTTTTTCATTGATAATTACTCTATCGAGTACTATTACGCTCGTTTTTTCTCGATATATGTTTGTGCCAAGGGTACTGAATAAGCACTAACGATTTAGAAACCAACAAGGAAACTTTGGACTGTGAAAATACGGCAAAATTTTTTTTTCTTCTTAATTAGTTAGGCAGAGAATCATTTAGTAAAATCTCTTCTATTTTGACTAATAATAAGCCCCACTACAATAATATGAATAAAGGAAATCTTTTAATCCAATTTATGCATGACTGTTGGCCAGTCACGAGCTAGTTTGACCAGCCGCTTGTCAATTGTCGTCTCTTATCAAGACTGTTATTGTGGTTATTGTTCCTCATTGGTACACGCATATTAAAACAACAGACTTTATGTCAATCATAAAAAATAAACAGTTCGCTCTTACTTTAACGTCTTCGTTGTTTTTGAGATAATAATAAAAAAAAATTTAAACGTATGAGCAGATAGAGTCACAGATTTCATCACTACCTACTCGTATTTCGTAGTGCAATTGACCTTATGATTACCTATTTAGACTAGAAGCTCAAAGATTTAATTACTTTTACTATAGAGCATCTGGTAAACTTAGGAATCAAGAACCAACAAAAAGGTATTTTTTAAATCAACTTTCAAAGATTGACTCGAAAATTGGAGAATAGCAAATTATCAAATCGAGGTCGTTTGAGCTCAGCACTATAAATTAACTACCAGGGGCACAAGTAATATTATCGTGGTTTAAGTTAAATTAAATCATTAACGCCGGAGCGGTCGCTGGCGACCGAGACACAATAGAGTTTCTATTGTGTCTCATTTTCCGGGCGTTGAAGAGTTAATTAATTGAAGCATTTATTAAATTAAGAACCTCCCCACAACCGCTCGGCTATAATGCTTCCAAAAAAGCTTATATAGCCTCATAGGCCCCTTAACTTACTGGCCGTACAAATTAACGAAGATTGGAATAACCAAAATATTGCATAGCAATATTACTTCTTACATTTGACGTCTCAACGCGTCATATTCCTAATCCTAAACAAACTTTTTTGGTTATTCTAAGTATAAACATATTCTTCGTTTATTTGTACGACAGTATAAGCAGTACACGCTCTAAGGCTACTGTGCCTATTTACACTAGCCTAATTTGGAATTGAATAATCGTTGTGAGGTTCACAATTCGAAGGTGCACTTATGATGTTACCTTATCAGATCGTCGTGACCCGATGCGTTTAAAGTCAGGGCAAAAGCTATGCTTATGTGGATCGGAAATCGCTGGAATCGGGGAAAGTTCACGGCTGTTCACAGAATGTGTCTCGAGCGGTATTCCGACCGACCTTTAGGCGAGACGAAGTTACACAATCGCAACCTGTAGTTTTGGAGACAGACATCATCTCGTTCACTTCAACTGTTTTTTTTTTTAATTTTTTTTTAACCGTCTTCAAAAAAAGGAGGAGGTTTTTTTATGTATGTTTTTGTACACACAAGGTAGCCATGATGAAGTTACAAAATTATGGCATCCTAATATAGTTTTGGAGATTTATTTATTTATTTGCTTGTTGTAGATAGTTGATTATGATCTTCCCATAGCGTAATGATTGGCAATGGTGAGGTTGGATGCCGGGCAAAGTGATATCCCCCCACCGCTACCGCGTAGGCGAGCCGTACCTAACTTTTCCATACTGAAAGTGCGGTACTGTAGTACTTACTTAGTCGTCATGGATTTTCCTTTACTAAAAGGTTTTTAAACCTATGACCTTGCTCATACATAACCTTTAATTTACTTTGTACATTTTCAAAAAAGGTTTCGTACTCGGTTATTTTTTTGGTTTGACCTTCATTTCGCCAGAAATTGAAAGTTGTCAGTCTGAATCGTTTTGTGTATATAGGAAGGATGATGATTGACATACAAGAAATTTTGGTGTACTTTGGCGGAAATCATGGCGTACAAGAAATTTTCATACTAAAATTATCGAAATTATATTGCCAACATTATCGTTTTTAATTAATAAGTAAGTAATAAACTATTTCTTATTTTGGAAAATTGACAATCACAAAACTAGAGCTATCTAAGGTATTTTTACTATAGTTTCAAGATCATAGGTTTATTATAGGTTGGCACAGCTTTAAAAACTGCAAAATTTGAGGTCACTTTACGATTTCTTTCTGTCGAGAAAGGCTTTAGCTGACATGTCTCTGTCAATCACATAACGAAATCTATAATCTACTTTAGTAGGTACATTATTTTTTGGGATCGATGATAGATCAAGTAATATACGGTGTGAAATCGTTGGTATTTGACGTTTCACGGCTCCTTAAGGCCTTAAGGTGGGTCAAAGCCCAATATTCAATTCAAATTATTGAAAGATTACGCGCGTGAAGCTATCATGGAAAAAATATATATAATACTTGAAATAATTCACAGTAGATTTAATTGAAAGCATTTATAAAAAGGTTACCACCTTTGATGTAAAAAAATATTCCGTGGACCCTGGTCTTATTTGCAAAATTTCTCGGAAATTGAACATCGTTTATGTTAAAACCAACCCATAAAAATCGGCATTGTTCAATCTTAATTGAACAGATTTTTTTAAACTAAGTTGAAAGCGAAAAAAGTAATAAAAACATGTAAAAATTGAGAATTCGGTGCAAGTTCTCAACGCAACCGCCGCGTTGGATCGCGCACTGATTCGAACCCAAAGTGAGTAGAGTTACGTTCGTTTTCACTCCATCACGCACGGATCGACCCGCTCGGATTGACCCACCTTAGGGCCTTAATGAAAAGGGTCAAGTACTAGGACATTTTCAAGACGGAAACGAATTAATGCGTGTAGTATGTGATCACGGAGATTTGCCCACTTTTTATCAATCACTAGCATCTGCCCGCGACTTCGTCCGCGTGGTGCTACGTTGTTATTTTTATATGATTTATTTTGGCCACTTTTGTGTTGTCTCCTAAACTCATCCACATTAGGTAGCATTAGTTATACGAACTTTATGTACAACAGTCTGATCTATTTGATAACCTTGAGAATAAGAAAGAAGGTTTCAATGAAAACAACACGATTATTTGTTTTTATTATATAGAAGATATTTTCAGACACTTCTCGTGAGATTCAGTGTTCAATCTCAATTGGTATAATCTTACAATTAATTACATTTATACAGTTTTCAAGAAAAAATACGCGTTTTCTCAGTGGCTCCATTTTTCTCGAGTACAGAGATATTAAAGTCTTACATAATACTAAAAGTATTTTTTGACAGTAAAAGATATTTAAAAAAATAATAATGTTCCAACTCACACTCTACTATGTGACCACGAACATATTTTGTAATATCCAACATAAACACATAAATTAACTGTTGACAAAGGCGCAAACTTATAAATTTACTCGTACAGCTTGTAGATAAAAAGATCGTCAAGAACATCTATATATTTAAAGAGAAAATCACTGACTCACTCATCACGAAATCTCAGAAACTACAAGTGCTAGGAGTCTCAAATTTTGCATGGGGGTTCCTTTTAGGGTGTAGGTGCTCACTAAGAGATTTTGCGAAATTCAATCCCTAAGGGGGTGAAACAGGGTGGCAAAGTTTGTATGGGAGAACGCGATTCCTTGGCCCGATTGACTTGAAATTTGGCATCGACATTCTTTCACAAAATTAATTGAACACGTGTTTTGTATTTTTTTGAAATGTATCCCCTAACAGGGTTGAAAAGGGGTAGAAAGCTATTTTTAGGGTGATTGATTTCGATATCGGAATCAAAACTTCTTATTGCATTTGAATGATTAAGAAAAATAAATTTCAGTTGTCATGTTGTCACCTCCCCTGAGAGTATAATTATGTTCCTTGGTTTACCACAGAGAGTTTTTGGCGCCATTTCGTCGAATTCAGTTCGGTGGCTATTTTAATTATTTGCAAATTGTTTATAGTGGATATTGTGTCTTAAAATTGGTGCAGTTTTGTGGTACAAGTGTCTACGCATCTGAACCATTTGTGGGATAACTAATTGAAATATGTGCGATCTTGGTTGTGTGAAGCTGAGACTTTTATTGTATGTAGTGGTACTAGTGGTGGCTACCTCGGCAGAACTTACCGAGTAAACTGTATTGATATATTTGATGCCAAATGCTTCAAGCAGCATTGGAATGCGGTTCACCCGCATTTTAATGTAAACTGAAACAATACCACTGAATTATTCAACACTTGACACTGGCAAAAATTACTCCCTGAAGAGGAGTAGATTGCCATAACAAAAATAAGAAGAAGAAGAAGTTGTCACCGCACGAGCTGACGTTTCTAATTTTCAGTAATTTTCCAAAAGATTTTCATGTTGTATAAGGTTTTATCACGATTTTCACTATTTTACGAATAATTTGTCAAATAAAACGTGGCAAAATCTGACAAATATCAGTACCCGTAGCAAGAACAGCTATCGAAAAAAAAAACGCGCGTAAAAACATTCGATAGGGTAATTTGGTATGGGAAATTTGTACAGCGCCATCTATCGCTGCAAAGCGAAATTAAATTTTCCATAGATAATATCGATAATTTCCTCTATCGAGTTTTAAGCGCGTTATTTTTTTCGATAGCTGTTCGTGCTGATGACATGATGACATGTGTTGGAGAAGTGTTGAGATTGAGAGCCTGATAATAATGCACAACATTAGTTGCACCCGGCGTTGCAATGCCACGTTTTTTAGCCAAGAGTCTTTTCAGTCGTAAGCAGAACAATTCACCAAAGTTTCATCATTATCGGATGTGGATGAATGATTTAGGAGTGCATAAGAAACAAATAAACATATACCTACATAGATTTTTATTTGTAAAGAAGATAACTATTAAATATTAAATTTTACATAATATTATTATACTTATTTTGTTAAAAACCGCTAAGAAATTTTATTAAGTACCTACCTACACCTACCTAATACAGAATCGTGAACAGAGCGTCGTCGGTTCTGTAACCAAACTCGAACCCCACTTCGAATCTCACTTCACTGCAAGGGAATTTTAAATCATAAATAAGATAACGATAAGAACATTTTGTATCACAAAAGATTTTAGATAGTTACCTAACCTAAAATTTTTGCAATCGATAAAATAGCTCATTTAGTTAACTAATTTAAAAAAATTCACGCGAAGTGAAGTGAGGTTCGAAGTGAGATGCTAGTTTGGTTACAGAATCGACAGACTATGCGGGTAAAACGGCGGGGTGCAGCTATTACCTTACACAAAATTGTATAAATGTGAAAGTTTTGATGTTTGGATGTTGCTCATGATGTACTCAATCACGTCTGAACGGGTAAACGGATTTAGATGAAATTTGGCACAGAGATAGATTATAGTCAGGAATACTTAACACAGGCTTCTTTTCATCCCGATCATTGGTTTCCAAGGGAAGACTTACAACGATTACCGTTGTGCAATATTTCATCCGAGCGAAGCCGGGGCGGGCCGCTAGTAAATTATAAAAGTCGATTATAAAATCTTTGTGGTGGTTGAACAAGCATTTTCGAAATTGCTGCATTTATCTTTTTCAGAGTACCTTTTCGTTTGAAATAGACTGATTGGCAACGGCGATGCAAAAATACAGATACTTTGATAATTGGGAATAGAAATTCTATAACGGCATTAACTACTAACGACTAGTGAGAATTTTGGTAACTAAGTAAACAAAGTACAGCTGTCTACTATGACATAGAGACATTAGAATTTAGATGAAACAATGTAGCTAACCAGTACCACAACAAAAATAGACCAGGCGGCTGATTATGTAACTTTGTTGCAATCAACTCTGACAGAAATCGCAGTTACATTGCTGCTTTATTAAGAACCAATATGAGAACTATCTTACTTAAAGCAGCAATGTAACTGCGGTTTCAGTCGATTTCAATCGAGAATTGTTAGCAACAGAGGTTAATCTTAGAGCAGGTGTTAAAATGTAGATTTATCGTGAAAAATCTATTGAATAGAGTCCGATTTGCAGTCAAATTACTCATAGTGCGTTCAGTTTGTAGTTGCAACTTAAAAACAATTTTATCTACAAGTGGTAAGAGCTGTGTTCCTTTGGTGTTTCATAGGGTTGCCAACATGTCTTTGGCGAAATATAGTATTTTTCAAATTAAGCTATAAAAAATTTATTACACTTAAAAAAAATATAGTATTTTATAGGAAAATATATTATTTTACTTATTTATTTTTATAAAAACTATTTTTTTTCAGTTTCGCATTTTTCAACAAGTTATTGATATTTTTGGAGTCTTTTGTGTATCTTTCGCTTTTTAATCGCACTTGAATTGAACTTGACGCACTTTCGTTATCGCTAACACTTTCCATAACTAATTTATTTAAGACTTGAGTTATAATTCTCAAAGAAAGAATAATGTTATATTTTGCAGATGATTACCAACAAAATCTCAATACAAATAAAGAGCAGACTAACCAATGGCCAAACTATCGTTTGAAGCTTTTGAATTCGACATTGATGCAATAAGAATAAGAGAGATACTTTCAGAATTCAGATACGATATACACTACATGCTATCGAATAAGTCAAAATACATGATCACAAATTTAAAAAATTAAAGATTTGTTTTAGCGTTCGATGTTAAAAATATAGTATTTTTGCGAACTATATATTTCTTCAACAGTATATAGTACGCAGACCCGAAATATAGTACAATACTATATATTATAGTACGGTTGGCAACCCTAGTGTTTCATGCTATTGATATTGTTTGAGCCTTACCGATTCCAAGAACTGCTTTAGAACTAAAAGTAGACCTTTGTGGAGTGAAAGGCTTAGACTTGAATTGTATCAGGAATGTCGGTACAACTGAAACTATAATATTAGGTAGGTATATCTGTTTATAATTATTATTTATTTGTTTGCGAAATTATCCTACGTATTTTAAATCTATAAGATTAGGTATATTTTTCATCTGGTAACAGGGAACAAACCACCATCGTTTTAGCCGATAATTGTCCAACTTTTTGCTATATACAGTTGCTATCGATTTATAATTTTATTATATCTTCCAATTTACCGAAATGGAAAAGTTCTTTCATTACTTTTGACCTTTACCACCAACTTTACGAAATTAAACTTTTGCTAATGAGTCCGTTGAACTTTCAACTCAGTGCGTAAGTTCAGAAGGTAAACACAGTAATTTTAATGTTCTTGACAACGTTGTCTTTTCCTGACTAACAGAATTTTAACTTAATTTAATTTTAATGATAGAGGTGTGCGATATTAAAGTGTTGTTTATAAAATAATCAATGATAATTTCACCTCCTACGTCATCAAAAGAAGGAGTGGAACATGCTTATAATTTTATAAGCTTATTAGTAACTTTGTGATTTCCTATTAAGATACGTCACGAGTGCTTTCTTCTGCTACTGGGTAAAATACACAAAGCATTACATTATCTAAAACAATTTTTTTCACACAATTTAATTGTTTAACTTCAAATAATATTGTTGAAAGTTGAATGAAGAAGAAAGATGATTAAAAGTTGAAGTTGAATTACATTTTTTTTAATAGTAGATTGTTATACAAGACGCTAAAATTACCCATTGCATACGAGGTAGTTTTATTCCCGAGCTTTAGCGAGGGAATAAATAGAAACCGAGTTACAATGGGTTTTAGCGTCGTGTGTTACACTATACTTTTCACTACGATTGCGAGAAAATAAAATACAATATTAAATAGTTTATACCTACTTCCGTAAACGAATCCACTCGTTTTTCTATCCTCCATTTCATAAACTTTTTGTACAATATTTAAATAAATGATCTGTGCTTGGCGGCAAATATTAAAATTATTTCTTTCCTATTACAGTCACACAATTCAATCAGTTTGTAATTATAGAAAAATTCTAAAGATTTCGCGCCACGGTACCTTTTTTAATTTCCGCTGTAGCAGCTAAGCAACACAAACACTCATTCTACGATTCACTCTGTACACAAGAGTATAAATAAGTCTATGATTTCACCGAAAAGATGCTTTTAGTTCCATTTTCAAAAATAAGAACGAGAAACTGAGGGTCTAATACGAAACTTGGTCACGATAGTCGTCCGCAGTTCGTCGGTTGTAGTTATTACAAATATTTTTAATATAGCATCGTAGTCCATAGTCTATTTTCATTTTTCATTTCATTTATTTCCAGCATAAATAACAAAGTAGCACAGTACAAACATTTCAAGTATATATAGGCGAATGTTACATATATTGCGGTCATCTGTAATCGAACTAGGTTGAAAAACCTGTATCTCAGACTACAGCGCTCATCCCTAGGATCTAACTTAACATTATACAATAAAAATAATTGCTTGTGCTCGCACTAGAAGGTTCAATACCTATTCAAAAATAATAAAAAAAAATAAAGTAAAAGAACATCAAGAGATACAAAATATAAAGCTTAACTATTCAGTGGGAATTTTAGTGGTAGGTGGTGAGTAGTGTGTGGTTCCTCCTTTTGTTAATAGTGAAAAATGAGTGAGTGTGTGTAGGAGGGTGTGTGTATGTGAGGAAAGTATGATAGTCATACTTTAAATTAATTAAGTGACAAAATACTCTGGTAAATTTAAAAACATTAAAAATATAAATATATATGTATAAGGTCAACTAATACTGTCTTTTAAGTAGGTTTTCTGTTTCTTCGTAATTTAACTGCTTAAGATATTCGGAGACTAATATTTTACATTGGGTTTTGTAATGAGGATATATATTTAAAATTTTATTAATCTTATTATAAAGGAAGGGGCCAAGACAACAAAGAAATTTACGAATGTAAGCGTGTTTAAAGGATGGCACAGCACATACTATATCGCAGCGTCTTTTCTTGATATAATTGGGGTCATATGGCAACTGTGAGTGTTGCTTTAATACACACGCTAAAATGAAAATTTGTCGCACAGTTAAAACGTCACAGGATTGGTATAGATGTTGAGTTGGATAATAAATTGGTCTAAAAGTGGAAACGAAACTAAACGTGGAAGTGCCCTTTGGGCAATTTCAAGCCTGATCAAAGATGATTTATCAGCGCCACCCCAGCTTGTTACACAATACGATAACAATGACTCGACTAAGGCAACGTAAACTCGTTTGACAATGCTCGCGTCAGCAATATGTCTGATTTTTTTAAATATATAAATGAGTTTGCGTAATCTAGAGTTTAATAGTTCTATATGAGGTTTAAAGGTAAAATTAGCGTCAAGCATTATGCCAAGGTATTTTAGTGACTCAGTATTGGATAAAAAGGGGCACTCACATGGCGATAAGATTTCATTACGACATGAATGAACTATCAAGTTAAAAGGGACAGTTGCTTCTGTCGAGTCACGAGCCGAAAAGTTAATATATTGTGTTTTGTCAGAATTTAGTGTTAAATAATTATACCTTAGCCAGTTTGATACGACATTGACCCCATTTTGTGTCCTCTCGTAAGCCTCTTTCCAATTGTCAGCTGAAATCAATAAGGCAGTATCATCCGCATATGAAATGATCTTGCCATGATGGAAATGAAGGTTGCAGAGATCGTTCATATATACTAAAAACAGCGTGGGGCCTAAAACACTTCCCTGGGGTACACCAAAGAAGACTGGCAATTCTCGACTAGTATGCTCATCTATTCTAACACATTGAGTTCGCCCTGACAAGTAGTCAGTGAATAAATTTAATTCCTTACCTCGTACCCCGAGTGTCTCGAGCTTGGTCAGAAGTTTTGGTATGGAGACCGTGTCGAAGGCTTTTGCCAGATCTAGAAAAACACCAATTACTTTTTTACCCTTATCCATATTTTTAACTACCCAATCAGTCAGCTCATGCACTGCATCTGCTGCCGATTTCCCAGTGCGAAATCCAAACTGGTTATTGGAAAGTAGTTTATAGTGCTCAAGGTAATGGGTTAGTCTGTGATTAATTATCTTTTCTAACAACTTAGCTATAGCTGGAAGCAGAGAGATGGGCCTATAGTTTTCGACACGGTCTCTATTACCTGACTTGTGTATAGGGTGGATTACGGATTTTTTCAGTACAGCTGGGAAGATACCGTCCTTAAGACAAAGCTGGAACATGTGAGTCAAAGGCATAATGAAGATATCTTTAAATTCTTTTAATATTTTATTTGATATAAGATCCCATCCCACAGAGCAAGTATTTTTCATCCCCATTATCAGGCTTTCGATTTCCTTTGGATCAGTATCAAATAACACAAGTGAACTTTTATGAACAGGGAGGTCATTAGAACGCGGAACCATACGAATATCACTGTCAAATTTAGATGCAAGTTTTGAGCCAATATTAGCAAAATAGTCGTTAACATTGTTTATTGAATTCTTTGGGTCAGAAGATATTAATAGTTCACTGGCTTGACTCTTTTCCCTTTTAGTGTACGTAGTTTTTTTTATTGCGTCCCATAGCTTCTTGGAATTTTTACCCGCTTCTTTAATTTCATTTTTTTCGTAAGCTATTTTTGTTTTTCTTAAAATACTATTACAATGATTTCTGTATCTTGTGTATGTTACTTTAAGTATGATATTATCAGGGTTCTGCTTTAATCTTTTGTGCATCATATCTCGATTATGTAAACATCTTAGGAGACCAGGTGTTATCCACGGCTTAATAATTCGTTTTCTTCGGGGTATATTTACCTGCATTGAGTTTGAGATTATGGCTCTATTTATACTTGTTAAAAAATATCGCATGGAGGCATTAACGTCTGATGTAGAGAAAATAACACTAAAATCAATTTTTTCAAGATCCGATCTAAGATCTGTAAAGTTGACTTTATTAAAATAAGTTTGGGTATGCGTATTAGATGAAGTAACTTGTAGACACAACAGAACACCCTGATGATCAGTAACAGTGCTATTAAAAACAAGAGTATTAGCTTTATTGAGCGATTTTAAAATAACATGGTCTAGACAAGCTCTATTGCGCGTTGGAAGGGTATTGAACGAATAATGACGGATCCACTAGAGAGAAACTGTCAAATTTACGCAATCACTTTGCAATATCGCATACGCAAGTGCTTTGTAATAGGAATCAATCAGAACGAAGCACGGACGCAGCTGCGTGTATCGCATTAAACTTTTCGTAATATACCCCTAGTATTAATTTTATTCGTGATTTTGAATAAAGACTTCTTCGTTTTAGTAGGCTCATTGGTAATAGACAAACATTAAAAAAGAAAAAACTTTATCCCCTAGGGCTTATTATGCTATTTTATCTCGGCTCTTGTACGTTACAATGACGGACTTTTTGAGCAAGAGGAGTGAAAATAATATTGTTAATTTTTACTTTAATAATATGTACAAAGTAGTAGGTAAGTAGGTACTTATATAACAAACATAATGAAGAATTGATTAATTTGGCATCCCGCTACAAAATGTGTTAATAAAGTGTTCGACATTTAATAAAGCTGTATTTTTCTTTTGCAAAATGATAAATGGTTGTAGACTAAATCAACACGGTTTTGTGCATTTATTTGTATGAAAGGATATCTTCCAAAAACGTATCGATTATGTCTACAGCTAGCGCGGTGATTAACAGAATACCTAGTATTGAATTCATCCTGCAAGCTTAAGAGTTTAAAGTGAAAGAAATAAAACGAAGTAGGTATGGTAAATAATCAACATCAGTAGGTATATTAAAGTTAGTTATTAAAGTATTAAATTGCCGTTTTGTATGGAAATCTTTAAATAAATTGCATTTTCCATACTTGCATTTTCTTAATTATACTAGTATTTTTATTTATATGTAATAAATAGCAGTTTACAATAGAAGTATTTCAATCTGTCCAAATTCTAATGAAGTTACTTATCGCCAAATTAATGTACGCACGACAGCACGCTGGGTTAAACAGTTGAACTACGAAAACAGCTTTTATTATATACGGCATAAAGGTGGTCTCAAGGTCAACATGTATAGTCATAGTCTGATGTGCTGCTGACTGTACTTAAAAAAACACGTAAAGATTACAAAAAAGTAACGTCACAAAAAACGTTTAACTTTTTAATTTTGGATATTTTGCATGTTCTTGCTAACCAATTGTTTATATTTTATATTTATTTTAATTATAAATAAAATAGTTTAATTAGATTCAGATTGTCAATAGAAACAACGAGAGATTATCACCTCAAATATTTGAACCGGTTGATCTAGTTACCTCGTAGTTAGTAACTAGTGCGTGTCGATACACCGATAAAAAGCAACCAATTATCTGACTAAGAAACTCTTCGAAGGGAACTGATTCGAGGAACAGAAAAGTAGTCTAACCGGTCTTGTTCCTTTGACTTTTTGCCATTTAATTGACAATAGGAAGAAAATTTTATTGTATATGTCGTGATCATTTGTCGACGTATTGCAATGCAAACATATTTTAATTAGACAGTAATTTATGACACTATACTTATAGCAGAAATATCGTTTGATATAAAAATTGATAAATATTATTAAGAACTACAAAACCTTTGGATTTTAGTTGGACTACCTTTCAAATAAGACAGACTTTCGAAAAATACTGATAAGATATTTACTTTTCTCCTTTTTGCTGAAGTTTAACCGGCAGAGTCGAACTGCAATCTCTACCTGGCATGCGTGGAGATTATTATATCCTCTGATGGGAGAGGCCTGCCCCAGGACGAGGCCCCGAGGACGAGGAAGACCCCGAATCACATGGATGTCCATAGTAAATAAGAACCTTAAAGAAGCCCAAGTCAGCAAAGAGACGACCCAGGACCGAGCTACCTGGAGACGCATGATACATGGGATGATGATAAATGGGAAAGGGCCGGGCAAAGAAGAAGATGGGAGAGGCCTGCGTGCGTTCTGCAGTAGTCGTGAAGATTATAGCGATTTTATTTATTTATTTTATTTTTATGGTTTAAGTAAGCGCTTGCCCGTTGTAAATCAAGCCTAAGCGATGATGCGATCTATACGATGAAGGAAACGCACTTGCCTAGAAAATACCTATTCACTCGCGACTTGCAGGCGCCCAGATTGTACCTATCGGGAAACACAGGCTCAGGCATGGAGTTCCAGTGATTCCACTCTCTAGCGGTACGAATGATAAAGTAAATTCTCTGACGTAAGAGGCCTGGGTTCTACAGTGGTCGTGATTACAGCGACATCCTCTGACAGAAGAGGCCTGCGTGCTGTGGTCGTGGAGATTATAGCAACATCTTCTGACAGGAGAGGCCTGCATGCGTCCTGCAGTGGTCGTGGAGATCATAACGACATTCTCTGACAGGAGAAGCCTTCGCGCTGCAGTGAATGTAGAGATTATGGTGACATCCTCTGACGGGAGAGGCCTGCGTGCATCCTGCAGCGGTCGTAGAGATTATAGCGACATCCTCTGGCGGAATAGGTCTGCGTTCTGCAGTAGTCGTAGAGATTATAGCGACATCCTCTGACAGGAGAGGCCTACGTGCGTCCTGCACTGGATGTGGAGATTATGGCGACATCTTCTGACCGAAGAGGCTTGCATTCTGCAGTAGTCGTGCAGATTATAGCGACATCCTCTGACAGGAGAGCCCTACGTGCGTCCTGCAGTGGATGTGAAGATTATAGCGACATGACATCCTCTGACGGAAGAGGCCTGCGTTCTGCAGTACCTAGTCGTGGAGATTATAGCGACATCTTTTGACAGGAGACGCCTGCATGCGTCTTGCAGTGATTTGAGTATATTATGTATGTGCGTGGGTAACCTCAAAGCATTCGCCCAGTTTGTGTTAGGCAGACATTCTTTGGTAAAAATGTTAATTTTTACACCAGGATCAAAAGTATTTTGAACATAAATCTGTGGACAATAGGAGACAAAGCCTGCACGAGCTAGCCACCGGTCGTTGTTCCGTCTCGCCTTATGAATTATAAATGTAATCTAATATTTATATCGGTTGAAACTATTTTGATCCGGTAGCCTGTTAATTGTAATAGCCCGAGGCCTAATTCTGAGCTGTTGATAACGAGACTCAAATGACATTTATGAGGAGCCATTTTTTTGGACACTCTTTTTTTAAAGATTTTATGGGCATTGATTTCGATCAAATCATCACTTATGTTATTTATGGTTACATAATCTGAGTTCGTTTGACGGGATTGTAATAAATAACTAGTGATAACGTGTTTTTCTAATAAATAATGTATTTAAATAGCGCTTCTGGAAAGGCCCTATCTATTAAGAAAATATCGATAATAAACATGTTTTTTTTAACTTGGTCCTACTTTGGATGCTGGCTTATTAAACGTGTCGTTTTTAGGTACGATAAGACGAGAAAATGCTAATTGTACTCGTATGTTAATTAACTTTAAAAATATATATCGAAAGATCCGTTGACACTATTTTCAAATAAATATTTTAATTAATTATGACACGTGTCAACTTAAAGGTTTATTTTAAATGATCGATACGGATTTGATGCCATAATATTTTAGCAATAATTTTTGTTGCATTCGTTACTTTTAATGTACCTTGACAATTAACGAATTCTACCTGTTCAGACTTTGATATGTATTTCCATTATACATCTTTTAAAAAACTTACAGCTTTCGTGTCTTTTTGACGATCATGCATTATTGGAGGATGATTCATCTGCGAATTATAAAGTTGTTTGCATGGAAATTAGACTGTCTGACAAAGTATTGTTATTTCAATTAATAGAACTTGAAACTTGGCATACCTAATGAAAAGCTGTCTCCTTAACAATGCAATTAAATATTAAAATAAGAATAAAACGGCCTATAAATAAAAAATTGCATGTCTGATTCCTCAAAACAATAGAAAATATTTGCGAGAAGGAAATCTGATTCCTAACAAACATTCAATAAACTTCTATAAAGGCTGTAATAATTTTATTACGCGTAATAAACTATAATTAAATGATAATACACGCTAACTGTCCCAATAATTATGTTATTGATAGTTTTACTCAATGTTTGCTTATTTTTCCGTTGTAAGAAGGTCGAAAAATAAACATGTTATAGGGATCACAAATAATACAGTTTTATATAAGTAATACTAAATAATTAGGAACACAGGTTTTAAACACGTTTTTAACTAAACATAGGTGTGGAACACCTACGAGTACCTTATCCCGACGTTTCGACCGAGTTGCATCGGCCGTGGTCACGGGCTGACCTGTGTTCCTAATAAAATGCAACGCGAAAGTTTATAAGTATATAATACTAAATAATATACGAGAAATATTCGACTCACCAGATCATTTTCTCAGGCGGGAATCGAACCCGCGACCGTTAGATGTAGGGTCCAATGCACTGAGCTACCGAGTCACTAGTGGCATCGACACCTTGTTTGTTTAATTTTAATTTGTATTTCTTCAAGCAAAACACAAGCACGGAATAAAACACTTTATACGGATACCTACTAGCGCGGTTTTATTGAAATTCCTTTGGTAATTAGTTGGTATTTGGTTTCATTTTTTATTTCCCAACGTTACGGCACCAAAAGCAATTGTCATATAAAATCAATTTAATTCTCATTAAAAAAAATATTAGGTACTTTGAAAGTTAATTATTTTATTTAAATACCTACAAATAATAATAAAAATCATTTTTTTTCCTTAAAAATCTACGTATAGAAAGCAAACAAGTTAAATTAGGTAGCAGGCAACAAATTCCTAAATAGGCTCGAGAATGCACCAGTAAACTTGCCCCGCCCTAGTAATCAATAGCTACCGGTACGATTAAGGCGAAGATTATCAAAAGACTTATTATAATTGTTAGGTGCGTAAATAATAATTAGAAAACTTATAATTTGGCGGCCGTTTGGTGTACACACCAGGTGAATTAGGTAAACTACAGGCACAAAGTACGTAAGCGGCCGGGGCAAGCGGGCGGCGCTTCAAATATTTTGTGCTAAAGGGGTAGGCCTTTTACACAACTCCAACCAAATGGAAGTTCGAGTCTTGGTAGTTCCCGAGTCATGAAAATGTGTTTACCTAGAACCATTGTCTACGATATTTAGTTTTAATACTCCAAGTTCTATGCAGTTTTGAACTTTAATTATCGGTGTAAGTTTTATAATGTATTTTTTTTATTGTTAAAAACTCTACTCTCGTAGTCTACAACCTTCGATAGCTCACATATGCATGGATTTTGCGGCAAATCTAATCGATTACATTTTTGCATTTGTCATAATATTACACAATTGAACAATGTATTGTTGATCACGGAGGTCATCCTTATAGGTTTTGTGGTCTAGTGGTTAGGCCGTTAGTGTTTGGTCTAGTCACGGTCGATCACAGTATTCATTATTCATTTTAACAAAATTATGAACATCACCAGCAATTTATTGTCCCCTCTGCTAGGATCCTTATAGATATGGATAGGGAGAGTGGGCCATATATAACCCACCAGGGGTTGTATTACAACCTCTTAAAACTTGCCAAGTTTATGAATTGCTATAGTTACATCTCTTTCTTGCTGTATAGCAAATAAAAGAGATAGATTGATAACCAGTCAGACAACTCCCAGGAAATAAGAGGTCATAATAAGCCCCCAGGCAAGCTATCCCGGTTTAGTAGCTCTGTGAAACATGGAGGAGCTAAGTATAATACATTTTTGGACATCTTATGACCGATTAGCGTGACAGTTACCTAACGATTGAGTGAGTCTAATGCGATAATTTCGGCGTCATCGGGCTGCTCAATAATAAAATAATACTAATAAGTTACCAATAGGCTAGTTGACAAAATTTCAATAACTGCTTAATATTTTAGCTTATTAGGCATTTTATCGAAAAAAAAGGTTTATTTATTTTTAATCGAGCGTTTACATTATAAATTTCGCGTTTTAAAAAACCAATTTTAATTTGGTTCCAAAACGCACAAGACTGTCATGGCGTCTTGAATGACGTCACGCCGTGCAAAACAAACAAAAGAACGATCGTGTCTTCGTACGTTATAGCTAGTTTTTATCGTTTAAAAATGAATTTCTCATATTATAAGTACTGTATAGTGCCCCAGTGTGATAGCACGACTATAAAAACGCCAAACCATTTATTTATATATGTTCCAAACAATGGAGAAATACGGAAAAAGTGGCTAAAACTTGCGTTCGGTTGTGGTTAGGTTGCACTCGGAGTGTAGGTTTGGAACGCGCCTCCGGTAGTGATACTTGAAACGTCAAAGACAAGATTGGAGTTTCGCACGGCGTGACGTAACGCTTTCTGATTGGTGTTCACTGTCACGTGACTAAAGGTTTCATTTTACGAAATTTATTTTTTAAAAATATTATTAATCTTTAACGCTTTTAATAATTAAAATTGTTTGTTATTTTCTCCATAATATAATTAATCATTATAAACCCCTATCCATTATATTTATTCTTAATGGAAACAAGCCTATTAAAAACAAAATAAAACTTATTACAATACAACATTTAAAAATATTTGTGTAATTATAGACATCGCCTTAAATCGCCTGCTAATATAGGCGACTACCGTGACATATCGCCAACGTTTTATTGACTTCTTATTATAAACCAATAATAATTATCATATTAACTGAGCACAATACAACCGGATGTGTCACACAATCGTGACTGTCGTATTGAATCAATAACATTGACGTCCCACTGTTGGGCAGTTATACTTTCCTTTTAATAAGATAGTTGTAGGAAACTTATTTAGGTAGGTACTACTTTAAAATACCACAATTTATGGGAAAATTAGTTTTTAAATAAGGACACTGCTACTAAACACTCTTCCATCGCTTACCTGTATTATGTTTTAGTAAGAACCTGTTTGGAAATGTAATAATAATAAATAATCAATGTATACCACACACTTTAAATGTTGTTACATATTAAGATATCTTGTAGGTAAAAGCTTAAAACAAATTAAAATAAAAATCAACAAATAATTTGTTATATTTTCATAGATTACGAGTGTAGATTCTATGAGCCGCTAAGACGTGCCTACCATAAGGCGGTTGTATGACCGAAAGTGGCGCCCTCAGAGGTTTTTATTTGATAAGTTATTAATAGAAAAAGATTTTAATTATGTTTATCGTAGAGATTTTAGGGCTCATGGTCTAGTATTTTTAGAAGGTATCACTACATGCCCTCGTAATCATTCGTAGAAGTAGATAGCAATTGTGTCAAAAGCGGCCACTTTTAGCAGTTTTGCTATCTACTTCTAGCAGTGACTACGAGGGAATGTAACGATACCGTCTAAAAATACTAAACTGTGGGCCCTCAAATCTCCACGATAAACATTTTTAAAATTGTGTATTAGAATTACAATATTAAATATAATCCACCTTCGGCGCCACTTTCGCTCAGGGTACCACCTTAAGAAAAAGTATACTAAGAAGGTCGTGAAGCTTATCTCATGGAAAATGAATGAACGAGATAATTTCAAAAGAGTAGATTAGGGAAATTACCCTAAATAAAATACTTGTCATCTCGAGATTTTTTACATCAGGAGAACGTTAGTTATCTATCAGTTTTACACATAAAACTACATTCAACCTTGAATTAAGGTCAACAAGCAAAAACTGATTAAAAATAGTTCCACAACTATTTGTTACAAAGGAAAGGTTAACAACCTCTAGATCAAATAAAAGTCTGAACTAGTAAATTGATTCTTTTAACCGATTAGATGGAAAAATACGCGTATAAGGACGCGTATCATAGTTGACAAGTACTGAGATTACATACAAACCAGACTGTCAAACGATAATATGATGATTGTAAGCAATTGTAAGTCGATTGTTTCTACCTATTGTATGACAAACGCGATTTTCCAGATATATTTCCGTATTGTATTACATAATTTGCTACTTACTATTCTAAGAAAGATTAATTAAAACATTCGTTTAATGAATAATAATGAGACTATAAGTAGTATAATTTTTGCCTTTCATTAAAGTAATATCATATTAATAATGGGAGGTTAAACATTTTCATAACTTTTTACACGACAACATTCTGTGACAAACAAATAAATAAACTATATCATAAATAAATATACAACGTGTGACCCCTAAATAAATAAAGATTAAAAAAAAACAAGTGTAACAGAATTAATGGCTAAACCAGAATATGGTAGATAGGGACCATCAAACTGAACAACTTTTACTCAAACCAACTCTGAAATCGCGGAAAAAAAAAAAGCTATTTCATACATTTTCATATATTCGTTATTAATTTTTATATGAAACAGCAGATTTTTTTCGCGATTTCAGAGTTGGTCCCATAGTAAATGAGTAGGTAGGTATACTGCCACGTTTTTCGGTTTTTGCCCTAATATTTATAAATAATAATAATTTAAATATCCTTCATTACTAGACCTATATTAGGATTACTTTATTACTTAAGTAAAGTGTCACTTTACATTATATTTTTGTACTTACCTAGCTATTTCTTAAAGGCATCGATAATAAGATCAAGGCTAAATAAGTTCTATATCTTAAAGACATGACAGCCCTTAGAAAGACATTGGTTCTCACGACAGCATAATCTTATTCAAGCGCACATAACCAATGTGACATCGGCATTCGTTGTATGTCGGTGACCAATCAATCAACGTGTACAAACGCAATATTGTACTAATGACAAATCACCTTTTGAAGTGTGGAGCATTCTGTTTGTTCAAGCTAATTGTTTTGTTCATTAAAATGTATTAATTTTTCATTACAGAAATGTAACTAATGGTTAATAGTAAAATGGCAAATGTTAAGCAATTTCATCATCACTAGGTAGGATTAAGTTGTATTTTATAATGCATTAATTCTTGTACCAAATTGAAAAATAACTTGTGACATGATTACAAAATTTTTAGTCGCATAAAGTCCACTATAATAAAATATCTTCGGTCTCATAAGAGTAACTTCAAAATGTCCCTGTTATCAAAATTACCAATCCGCCAAATTGTCCACTGTATCAAAACGTCCAAAGTGCAAAAAAATTACCCTGTAAGTAAATGATACCCAATAACTTTAAATCCACGGAATAGTCACTCGCAGGCTTGTAAGAATAGTGGTATTCGCAGCTATTACCAAAAATTCGTCCTCTATTTGTTTTACTTAATTAAATTTTTAATAAGTACTTAATTTTTGTTTTTTTGTAATTTTTATGTCAATCTTATTTTTATTTTTTTTATTTTAAGTGATTTATATGCACCACTATACCATTTATTACTTACCATTTAATTTTTTCATTTTGATGACTTATATATTTTTTATAAAATTGCATGCAGTCTTTACCTATGACTAGGGAATGCAATCTCGTCTCGCCGAGATCCCGATCTCGCGAGATCCCGGCCATATTTTACGAGATTGTATCTCGTCAAAATTCGTAGGAGATCTCGCTCGATAACGAGATCGACAAATGCAGCGTGACGATTAATAATAATTTACAAGATTAAATATAGATAATTATTGTTTTGTTACCAATATTGTAAGAATTTGAACTGATTAGCTACATACAGTAGGTATAATAATTATAGACATAAACAAATGTTATTAGAGTTAGAGACAAAACAATAAGTACTCTGTTGATTTTTAAAATAAAACTTACATTATTTTTATAACTAAGCAACGCAGTTTCTATTTAATTACATATCATGTCAATTACTAGTTCTTAAAACAAGCATTTGCATATGTTTTAATTGCGATTCTCCCAATCTCGCGAGATCCCGTAATTTGCGAGATCTCGCGAGACTGGGTTTTGAGTCTCGCGAGATCTCGCTAGGCGGAAATCTCGTACGAGATTGCATTCCCTACCTATGACATCTAGCTATTTTTTCTGTTTTGTCGCATATGTTATTAATGATGCTGGTGTTCAGATAAATAAAAATAAAAAAAGATTCCTTTTACAGTCCAAAAAATATGATTCTGATTTTTTTAAATAATGTTAATAATGTTTATTTCGTTTTAAATAGTGATAAAAATGTATATCATGTACTTAAGTAAATTAGGACTAACAATTTTAACATTATGTATCTAATGCCGAGCTAGGCATAAGCCTGTAGGTATAACATACAGCGTCAAACCCATTGTAACGATAAATTAAAAAGTACGTATACTAAAAAGAAAGAAAAGCCCGCTGTTTATTTTATTTGGTGTTCATTCCCGTAACCCAATTTCCTTAGACCGAAATAGTGACTTACTTATGTATTTATACAGTATTCAGTGTCAAATAACGTAAGTAGATTGACCACAAACTCTTAAAAAATAGATCCGGCTTTGTAAAACGGAACGTAGCAGTGCAGAAAAAATGTCGTAATGTGGAGAAAACCCCATGGCATTGGCGGAAGTAAGGAAATCCCGGCACATCCATTATACATAAGATGAGGCGTGACACGAACAATATAAACTCTATACACCGCTTTAGATGTACTGAAATTGTTTCGGTTCAGTTGGTTGCAATTCATTTATACTGTGCCACGGCTCGATTAAAGTGTTTTACCTCTATATAACTAAGTATACAAGTATCTTGCTCGTAATACTATTGTGTATGAAATGACTTTGGTGATCGCCGCACAAAGAGGATCTGAGATCTTGATCGAACAATGTCAATTTATTTTTACGCCTCATTAATTAAATTGTTTGGAGTAAGCCGCTTTTAATTTACTTAAGAGGTTTTTTTATCAAAATGTTAGTTATAGCAATAAAACAAACACATGTATTTCAGAGTTAATGTAGCCAAATTATTTTCAACACATTTGCTCGTAAAGTGAGCCCTAATACATCGCTTTTAGGGCCATAAACCGAGCTATAACAAACGCGTGCAATAATATATAAAACACTAGTTCGTAATAGAATTAACCCTACAAATTTAAATTAGTACCTTACTGCAAGTTCTATGCGAGTAAACAGAGCATTCCCAATTTAGCCGGGTTATACAGTTATTTTTTTTTGACAGCAAAGAGGTTTTATGCTGCTGAAAATTCATATACATTTTTGGAATAAATTAATGTGTAAGTCCTTAATTAAGTCAAATAAATATATAATTATTATCAAATTATTCATAATTCACAATATTTTGTCATAAAATATTAAAATATTTGCTTTTTGTCACTTAAAATTATAATTTTGAAGTATTAGTAGTAGGCTATATGCTCCTCACCCCTTTGTTGGCAAAATATTCTTGAGTTGGGCGTGTGAAAAAAAAAACAAAAAAAACATGCGCGCCTTTTCCCATAATTATCATATTTTGTTTTTGCCATATTTGTTGTTGTGTGATAAATTACTTTGTTTTTTCCTCGCAAATGTGTTGAAAAACGTTGTATGAAACTCGTGAGCTCTTGCTTATTGCACACTCGGCTGAATTACGCCCTCGCCTGCGTCTCGGGCTGCAACCCACAGCCTTGTGTGCAATGAGCAACCTAAGCTAACTTGTCTCATAATGTACTATTACGGGCTGAAAATTTGTTGAAATATTTTACTTTGTAATGCATTGTTAATTTTTTTTTAATTTAGTTAAGGTTGACGATTTGGTTGACAAAATCCCGACATTTTAAAAAAATCAATTTTATTTAATTTGAATGACGTATTCCCTAGTAAATAAAATAAATATAAATCCAGATAGCTAATTTATATAAAAAGTTAAACATATAGGGTGGCAACGCAAAAAAATATGTCCGTAAATTCATAATGGGTAGTGAGCATTCTCGGACTTATTTCTCCGCGTTGTAACCATAAGGTGGATTATTGGGAGAGCTGCCTCAACCTGCTTTAAAATATACAATCTTGCACTCCATACGTTACATAAGAACTAGACAACTAGCAGATTGTTATTGGTTAATAATTGCCGCTAACTATGAGTAATAATAGGTTACGCAAAAGCTCCGAGGATCTCTATTGTTTTTGTGACTCAACTCTCACTACCATTGAATTAGCCAGCCGACATGTTACTCAACCATTCATAATAATTATAGTTCAAAAATCCACCCACTACTTCGTTGACATCCAACTTATTTTTCCTATTCCTGTAGAGATTCCTGGGATAGACGTTCTGTCTTACAAAGGCGAACGGCCTTTAAATGTTTTTATGCATGCACATTGCACATGCACATTAATTTAGTGTGCGTAATACGAGAGCGTGCAGATGCACACTAAAACAATGTGCGTAATAATGCATGTGCATAGCTGATCAGAATTCGTGAGAAAGAAGAACTAGGTATAAAGCAAAAAATCTATTACATGGAATTAATATAAAACAAAAAACTTTGGTCTAGTATTAAATTAAGCTGTAATTCTCGTTATTAAATGACAATTCAAATTAGAAGCAATTTCGTTTATAACTAAGTACTCGTTACTCTGAGTACCTGCATTAGTACATATGAGTTGTTATTTCTAGTGAGCTAATAACATTGTCAATACAAAAATCTACGAGCATTTATTACTTTTTCATAATATTTATTTCAACAAACAAAGGAAGATCTTTAAAACTGTCACATTTTCAATTTCAAATAGTTACAATAAAAAACTTTAAATTGAAACAAAAACAAACAATGATAATATTGGTTCAAGAGAGAAATAACAAGTAAAAATTAAAAAAATGCATTTGCATACAATACAATGCTATAAAGTCGCTATATAACTTTGTATTTATATATCTTAATCCTTTAACTTAAAGTTGAAATTCCCTTATATGGCTTTACTAGAAAATTCACTAGGCCAGGCACTAGGTACATGACTCACTTTAGTTCGCCTTCAAAACTGAAATGTCACATTTTTCTATACGCGTGAGTCAGATCACCATTCCCAAGTAGACATGTTTAACAAATAACGAAATGTATTCCGAAAGAGGCTTTACTCAATATTCATTTTAATGTAAAATTTCCATGTCACGTATTGCATGTACAGATGTTGACTATTTTATTTTACCTTAGTCAGTTTCCATGAATATCCACTTAAAAGATTTAAATAAAGTTGAACTCTTATGTAAACTTACATTTTTATAAAACACATACAAGATTAGAATGACTTTTTTTATTACGAAGGACATAAGGTTGCTGAATTTGTTGTGAAAAGTGTAAACTTAAAGTGAATTCAACAGTACTGTATGCAGGTACCACTAAAACGTAGTGATTATTTCCTCTGTGGGTACCACTAACAAATACTATAGGTAGCAATTTACAAAAATAATATAGTTAAAAGAGGATGTTTTTTTCACTAATAACTTAGTTAACTACATCACTCCGCCACTTTTATAGATATGCAATATGAGTAAGCAAAAAAAATATTTAAGATTATTATACTTTTATATTGCCTAAGCCTAGAGATCAACGAATTTTGCATTTAATTAAGTTTTTCAACCGTCTGTTGGTCGCGCCACAAGTTTCGCGGATGTTATGCCTGGATCAGTTAGTCCCAGGGTTGTCAAAATGTCGTTTTATCTGCTCTTTTATTAATGCACATGATATTCGCAACAATATTAAATCAAATTTTAATCAAAATGATTGCATTTTTGTTTACAAAAGAAAATATAACAATACTTATCGTAAACTTTTATCACAGAACAAAAAAACTCCCCTCTTTGTTCTGTGACTTTTGTAGTCACAGAAAATGGAGTTGTGAAAGAATTATTTTTTATAGAAAAATCACGCCAGTTTTCCAATATAAAATAAAGAACAGTACCTAGCTAGTATTTATTGCAATAAATTAATTATGATTTCATTTAGGCTAACTATGAGTAAGTAACTTACGAACTCGAATTTCTTCACGCATAAAAAATAAATTAAGTATTTTTATGCAAAAAAAAATATTGCAAGACTTAGGGCTGATTTTTCAATCCTCACATAACAGATATCAGTTAGTTTAAATCATAACCGAATCTAATAAAAGAATATACTATATCTATGAATAAAAGTCATTAAAAAACGTGACAGACAAATTAATGACAAGCATTTTCAATTTGGCAGTATAATACGCTATCAAACGGATAAAGCTCTATCTAGGCTTTGAAAAATCAGCCCTTAATATATAATATTTTTTAGCTAAAACTTAAATGGCATTTGAAAATGAATTATTATTTTGTTTTAAATTTTTCTTCGACGATGACCATAATTTTATTACGTTACCTACTAAAGATATTGCGAATTGTGACAACCATAACAAATTATACCAGTCTTCATATTACGACTATACAAATGGGTTGTATTGGCGTGCATAAAGATATTACACGGTCTTCTGTGTTCTGTTTTACTTCTTATATTTACTAGCTTGGGTTCTTTAAACGAACAGTCTAAGAAATGTGGTTGTTTTATTGGCAAATAGGCCTTTGTTAGTTACTTTATCCGTACTACTGGACCTTAGAAATGACATTAGCTAATATTGATCCTAAAATACACACAGGAAATAAAATTCCACCCGTGGGCTAAATTTGTGATCCAATTAATTTCATAAAAGTAAAAAAAGCACCCGTTGATGTCTTTTTAAGGCAACTTTCGCGTCACCTGTGGATTTGATATAAAAATGCTTTTAATTGATATTTGAAGCAATTTATAGAATTTGACTTGACGATTATTAAAACTGTAAGTTAGTCTAAGCAACTGACAACACAGGCTTGTTAACTTTCTGCATAAACCGTCGAAATTAGAATAAAATATTATTTCTTTGAATTCTTACACAGAATTATATTACAATAATTATTACATAATCTTTATAATTGCTCCATATGAACTTATTTTATGAGTAATGCCTTTCTTTTTAACCGACTTTTAACAAATATGGAAACTCCATTCGTAGAATATACACGTAGTTATGGCGCCATTCCCTGTTTCCAATGAAACTGACCGCACATTTCTGATCCGCAACTGTTTCCGCATGTCATACCAATAATACAGTATCTGATCTATTCTAACCGGACATCGGTACACAATACATCATCGGAAGTTTATTAAACAGATCACTTTGTCCAGCGGCCCAGTACCAGCTGTCTGAAACTGGCTGGTAAAAGCATACAAACTCTTTAGATTTTAGTTACCGCGTGAGCGGCTGCGAGTACGCACGCCGTTGTCGTACGCGTTAACTTTTTAATTTCGTGTGAAAAAAGTTTCGAACGTGACAGTTACTCTTTATTATCTGTGGACTATAGTGGAGGGAGGGAAAGCTGTTGAGATTTTTTTTCTACCGTTTTATTAAAAAAGTAAGTTATCTTTTTTTTCTTATTAACAAATCGGCTTGACATTCAATTTCGTGCAATTTAAGTAATATCTCAAATTAAATGTCAAGCTTGACGATCGGTGTATTATACAATACAAGAGTTAATAACAGTGTTTGCAGTAGGTTAGTGTGTTACAAAATTAACTATCATTAAGTTCACTCAATGAGATGTAATTAATAATTATTAGAAGGTGTTCATAGCATTAGTTTTTCAAATAAAAATCAATTTTGTTTTTCTATGGGTCACACAGTTTCTTTGCTCATGGAAAAGAAACCTTTTGAGGGTATTCAGTTTTAATACCTAGCTTAAAGGTAACTATGTTCTGTTTTGTGTTTCATGATCTACGAGTATGCTCAAGCAAATCTATGTCATGTCAACATTATTGTGTGTGTATAATAAATAGTAATATTTTACATACCGACTGTTAGTTTTAAGTCTGAAGTGGTAACCTTGGTGTTGTGTCGCCAATATTTACGCAAACGCTTTTCGTCCAGATCAGAAGTCATGACACAACTATATGTAGTTACATAAATTTAATTCTAATATAAATATTCAAGCGTGACTTGTATACATGAGCGTAAATAATTGTACTGAATTGCACAGCAGTTAGTTTACTTTTTGTTTATAAAGGTTTATTGTCATTGTATTAATTAACGACGCAAATTATAATAACAATACAGTATCTATCGACATTCAATTAAATAGTTTGAGAAAAATTAAAGAATTGAGTTGTCCTTTAAAAGCCATGCAAGAACCAATATGAATCTTACAGTATAATTTGTAGTACATGACAGCACGGTAAGTTAAACAGATGAACTACAAAAACGGCTTTAATTGAGTACGGCATAAAGGCAGTCCCAAGGTTGACATGTATAGTCTGATGTGTCGTCGACTGTACATTGAACAAATATGATAGGTATCAATAAAGATTCTTAGCTCGTGGGAAAGAAAAGAAATGAGTATAGCTGCTACGATTTAGTTAATAAACAAAAACATTTAAATCACAAATGACAATAGATAATTTTGCATTGTTGCTTTATGTTCCCATAAAACAAAGTAAGTTTCTATTTTTCAGATATCAGTAAACATTGAACATTTATTGGTTCATCATTAAACTAATATTAACAATGAATAGTACTAAATCCGACATTCTGATTGCAATTGCAAGAACAAAGTATTTTTTGAATTTTTAGATTTTAGGCACAATGCTATCTTTATCTTAAAGTATCTTTTCACAAAATATAATGTTGTTTACTACCCACATCGAATCACCCAAAGTTCTATTGCAAAATTATTTAATATTAGTGATCAATATAAAGTGTGGGAAGTCATTGAGGAAAAAAACAGTTGGTACATATCGACGCAAAATTAGAGCAGTACAATTACTTTGCAGAAACAAAACCAACATTGTTGACATTTTCTTATAATTCTTTGTTTGTAGTAGATCCAATAACTTTTTTGTTATATTAAATTTATTACGCTGTAGTATTTTATTTGATTGTAGCTTGTATTACTTTGTCTCTTAGTCTCTACGACTCAAAAAAAATAATGTTATATAGGTATTAGGATACCCATTAGTTTTTTTTTTTGGTCTTTCAATTAGACCAGAATCATAATTATTTAAGTATGTGCTAGGCAAAATTAACTACGAGGTAGGTATTTCTTATCAAGCAAAAGTTTCTCTCAACAAAAAATAAAATGTACTTATAATGTAATTTTTAAATGATAAACTAATCACAAATCTTTCTTTAAAGTTTTGTTAACTTTGAAGTTAATAAAGCGACAAGTTAGTGATAAAACACTGTCCTTGAGTTCGACCTTGTCCATTTATATTAGCAGTGAATTTTATAGGAAAACGCTACTGGTGTGTTTACTATATTGTAGGAAAGTATATGAAAGCAAAAAGATAAGTGATTTTTCGAAATTATTTGTCGGTTACTTTTGTAGGGTCGTCCATTAATCACGTGAGCCTGGGGGGGGGGAGGGGTAGTTGAAAAACTCACGAAGTATCACAAGGGGGGACGGGGGTGTAGTGAGATGTCACGTGTATTATTTTTTTTCGTTGAACGCGTGATTTTAAAACGAAAACGGAGTGTGATCTTGTTTGACTCGCCGTTGCCAGGACGATTTCCCCGCCCAACGCGACATATTTGTACTGTAAAACTTTGAGATTATTTTGTTACGAAAAAATACACGGAGGGGGGGGGGGGGGGGGCGGTTAACGTAAAACCTCACCAGGGGAGAGGGGGGTAAAAAATTGACCAAAAAAAAAAACATCACGTGATTAATGGACGCCCCCTGTATAGATCTACAAGCTTCTTGTAAAATGTCATTCACGTATCCTACGCGAAATCGACACGTGTGTAGTTATCGACTTTTTGTCGAACCCGGAAAAGTGTGGTATGTGTGTGTCTCATATCTTTGTCCTTAAATCGAAAGTACTGCCAATTAAACGGGTTCTTATTAAATACTGGTTAAATCTTGCACACATCACAATGTCTTCCGGGTTACCTTGCTCTGTCGTTGACACTTTGATATTACAGTTTCGGAGAAATTACAGTGTCGCATTTGATTAATCATCGATTTTTAAATCAACTTTGAATTAGAAGTAGGTAATGGGTGGGTGGGTTTTAAATGACTCGCGATGTAATGTAGAGGGTGGCGGGGTGAGGAGAGTCAAATCCTTAGCTGTCACTTCACCTTGATCCGCCTTAAGTATACTCTGATATTGGTTCGGTGGGCCGCAACACAAGAAAAAAAATATATTCTAATTAAATAGGTATAAATTGTAGACATGTGAATTTAATTTTGTCGATACAATGACGGGCCGCCAAGAACGCAACCGCGGGCTGCATGCGGCCCGCGGGCCGCGGGTTGAAGACCCTTGTGTAGAGGCTAATTGAAGTGGATTTTTTATATATTAACAGAAGAAGCTACAGGTTTTATGAGATACTATAATAATCTTAATATACACCGTTAATTTTTAAGTACATCTAAATATCAAATGGGGATATCAAACTACATGACATAATTATATGTAGGTATGTGCAGTTAAAAGTTAAAAAATCAATGTCTAAAAATATCGGAAAAAAAAGATAAATTGATAAACCGTAGAGTGAGTTCTTGCCATTAATTCTTTCTATGATTTACATAAGGGTGCATCGCGCGTCCACTAGTGCCGCTAGTCAAGAAAAAATCATTACAACGATATAACTCTGAAAAATATCAAAACTAGTATTAGTTATGAACTATTTTTGGATGCGTTTTTTCTTGGTTTAAATGTGTTTGTGCAGTTAAAACGCCTAAAGTGGCCACTTTAATAAATAAGTAAATAATAATTAATCTTATTGCTAAATTAAGATCTAGCTTATTATTTAAAGATTGAGATGGGTTGCACTAACTGCACTGAATTTTCATCAAAATTCCTTTTGTATCACCATTCATGTATTTAATAACTTCAATGGCAAACTCATGAGACTGCGGCGTACACTCGAGACAGGTAGTCAATGTTAACACATATTAAAACCTGTTACACTTTCCATAAAAAGGCGATCGTAACCATCGACAATGTGACGCAAGTTTGTTTGTCTGATTGACATAACCAGGTCAAATACTACTTGTAATCACATTGGGCGTATCACGACCAGACTAACTTCATAGATTGTGAGCTTTTGATTAATAAAATAAACAAAGGTTGCAGTCACTGTATAAAATGCTTTCTAAAAACGATTTACAATTTCAAAATGGTCGCACACCATTAAAGACGATTTTCTTTTGAAACACTTCTTACTTTGTTTTAAAAATTTTAATGATACTTAATAAAAGCCACAAAAAAACTTTAATATTTTTGATTGAAAACTATAAAAATGTACTTTAGCACTTTTCTTAATATGTTTTTCTTGCAAGTATTATATTAATCCAAATATTTTGAGAAGTCTTTTTACCCGACTGCAAGAAGGTTGTTTTTACCTAAACTTTGTTCGATATGAAAAATATTTCTTTCTGAACACAATCGAATGTTTCGAAATCCTAAAAAAATAAGCGCTTTTGCATCGTCAATGTATTTTTTTACCACTCACTGTGCTAGAATCGTAGCATTATTGAATCGCTATATGGGTTCTAACACAATCGTATGTGATTGAGTAAACTTCTTAATTAACTATTAAGCTACTACTTATTTGGTCATCATTAGACGTTCCGAACGTTTTAAGGAACCCAAAAGATACATTTAGTGACATACCATAAATTACAACCTAATCGCATTTTTTATCACCACATTGGATTTTTTCTTTCAGTCGTACTTTAAACACTATTAATTTCACCTTTCGCCACTGATGAATACTTACATAGAATATGTTGTAAGCGAAGAAAGAAAAACAGATTTTTACTAAGAAACTTTAAAAAATATTCTACATTCAAATTACGAGAGAGCCATAATCTAGAATAGGTTTTTCCAAAATGGAACCAAATGCTGACAAATTGGGTCGAAAATAATCCATTTTCTGCTAATATAATTTATCGGTAGTCACAAAATGGTCGTAAAACGAAATACCATCACGTGTGGGTAGATTTTATTAGCATTGAGATAAATGTTATATTGCCATAGCAACATATTTTACTCAAGAGTCCCAAGTACTACTTTATATTTTAATACTATTATTTATTCTTCGCAATGTACTCGAGTTTTTATTAGGCAAACAAGTTGGTGTATATTTAACAGAGTAGTGAAGATAGATAGATTAAAAGAAAATTTTCAGGAAATTTTAGATAATGTAAAGTAACAATAAAATTAAAACTAATAAATTATAATAATTGTGATGAAGTTCCAAGATTGGATTATTTATCCCGATAGTTAAATCTGTAATATTCTCAAAACAAAAATATAAAATAAGTGCAATTATATTTCTAGTTTTTTATGTCAACATACGAACAACAAACTTAATCTTGGGATTATTTTTGGTGTAACTAGGAAATTATTTTTTTACTGACAAATTGTATAGGTGTTGTAAGTATTTTTTTAGCAGGTACTTGAAAGTATTTTTGTTTCATTAACAAAATGAAAAATAACATAATTTTGTAAAGAATCCTCTATTTTTATAGATTTTATAGTCTGTAAAACCAAAAAAACGGACTTGTTTTACTCCGATTTTTTTCTCACAGTAGCAATTCGCAATTGGTATCCACATGCTCACATACTTAGTATGCCACATACATTTAATTTGTCCAAACATTATTGCGTATTTAGTGAGGTCATGCAGCATTTAACGTCTTACATAGCTTCCTAGTGTTGATGTCAGTGACTCGGATTTATGTAGATTAGACTTTAATGCCATTTTGACCATAATGACGTTCAGTATTTATTTATTAGTTGGATGGATTCATAATAATGTCTTGACTTGTCCGGCTAGGAGGACCGACGATCTGCGGTGAAGGTCCGATCGTCGTGGAGATCCTTGGGGAAGTAATACAGCAGTGGGTGTCGTGCGGAGCGGCTGATATGATGATGATGACATTTGTAACAAAATCGGAACCTTCTAACATCAGAATAAATATTTTTTTAAATAAAAATTCAATATTATATCTAAAATGTGTAGCTGAAGTATGATTCGAATGTTTATGCCATTTTAATGTATTTTTTTAGTGGTGTTAAAATAACAGAACACTGTACAACTACACAATAATGCCTTATAAATAATGGGATAATAATGTACCTACATTCAGACAAAATTAAATCTCCAATGTTCAAAAATTAAGACAAACTATTGCGATACTTACTTACCATTATTTTGACTCAAAGTTCTTCTAATAAACGGTTTTCCTAACTATAATGCGTCTTTGTTAATATTTTTTTTCTTTCCATACTTTACTGTATTTAATTTTGTTAAAAAATGTCTCTTGACATTTGCGATCATAGTCGTGGATATTTGAACAGTCTTCAATATAAAAAATCTGCCGACTGCTACACATTCACGTCACGGTCGTTACATTCCGTCGATCTATTCGAAATATTTATATTGACAAGGCCGCCGATCGAGTCAGGCTCGATACTCTCGATACAGAGAATTCGCGCAAACAATGAAATTTTATACGATTACAACTAAATGAAAATAATATATAGAGCGATTAAAGGGTTAAGCGCGCTAAGAGTGTATTTACAGGGTGATGTTAATAATTTATCACGATGATATTATTTATGTGATACTTACGTTACGTAAGTTATTTCCTACCGAAGATAAAAAAATCAATTATCATTATTAGAGATTATAACATAGTGCAGACACACATAGAGTTAATATATTTAAATCAAATACACTGTGTTGACAGCAATACTGACATTTAAAATCGACGGATTATATTCGAAAGCTAACGTAAATTTTGACACGTGACACTTTTTACGTTTCATAATCGAAGCTTAATTCCAAATGGCTGACACGCTCTAATTTTAGTCTCGCAGATATCGTTTGATAAATTTAAGAAGACCAATGAATGAACTTGTAAATAAGTAAACAAAACAATATATAAAAATGTTTGTTGGAGCCGGATACAATTTTATTATTTCATTGACCTCATGCAATTCATTTTTTTCGTTTTGTTCACCCACTTTCAATGTAACGTTTTTATTTACATAAAATCTGCATAGTTTTTCAATAAATACAAAAACTAGAATTTTGTTTTAGAAAACATGAATAAAATCCAACTTTCTTCTCATAACATTATGTTTCTCAGTTAGGTAATTTTAATCACAAGATCTGAAAACAAAAACTAATATTAAGCTCTTAAAAAATTAAATTAAATCTGCCTCTCTTCTTACTATATTATTTTTAGTTCAGAATGTTCAGAATTTCATCAAACAGTTTAAAAATATCTATATTTAGAAGGGTGTTTCCCTGAGGATCCTATTCCCCGAGGAACCTGTCCCGGAAGATAGAATAGAATAAAAAATAACAATTTTTTATTCTCACAAGGAATGAACAAAATACTTAAACACTAAATAAAAAAAAATATAATATAGTAACTTAAAACAACTTAAGGATCTCGATTTGTTTTTATCTACTATGTTTAGCTTAATTCTGGGTTCTCCGGGACAGGATCCTTGGGGAATGTGATTCTCAGGGAATAACCCATTTAAAAGCCTTATTTAATAAGGTAAGCAAATATGACGTGTGGTGTAGTGGAGCTCGGTGGCGCAGTAGTTTAGCGCCTGGCCCAGCGATTGCGGAAGTTAAGCAACGTTCGCAAGGGTCGGTCATGGGATGGGTGACCAAAAATGTATTATCTCGAGCTCCTCCGTGCTTCGGAAGGCACGTTAAGCCGTTGGTCCCGGCTGCATTTGCAGTCGTTAACACCCACCAATCCGCATTGGGCCCGCGTGGTGGGTTGTAGCCCGTCCACCTTATCCACTTATAAGGAAGGCCTGTGCCCCAGCAGTGGGGACATTAAAAATGGCTGATGGACATATGGCGTCGTGAAAACCACCTTGGCACCTTGGTGGTACCTTGAAAAAAATGAAAACATGTCAATTGTTGTGTAACAAAACAATTTGTTAATTAGGAGAGTGATATTCTTGAAGAATTAATGAAATAGATCATCAAATACTCCTAAATTTGTCGAATAAAATTGAATTGTTTGTTTACAAAATAAACTCTCGTAAATAAATTGGCTAAACAATATCATAACTGTTTAGAACTGCCTGTATAAAACTGCTCATTGTCTCTATTCAACAATAGGCGCTACACTATTAATAGATTTTATATCTGACAAGATTTATAGACTAGTTCAGACGGGAAATACTCCAGTTACATACTATATTCGTGAGTAATGTTTGCTATGGCGTCAAGTCTCTTGATCAAAATGAAGTTTTGTTATCCTTCGAATAATGTATATCGGAAATGTCAATTTCCGGTTGGTTATTAAATTCGAATTAGATAATGTCCCCGTTAGTAAATAGCGTTAAATTAACGCTTTTGTCTATTTTTTTATCAGACGTGATATAATTTACTGACGTAATTTTGAGTCTTTTTTTGTAAGAAATATAAAAATATGTCGGAGTAGACCTATGGGTTTCTCAAGTATATCGATATCAGTCGTTCGATATCAGTTATTCTTGAGTGTGGGTATATTTTTCTAAAATAAACTCGCAGGCGTTTTCTCTAATCCTATTTTATTACAATTTCACAATTAAAGTTGACTGTTAACTACAGCACGGTCAGGATGAAGACTGATTAGAGAAACGCAGTGAGTTCTGAGGCCGATTCTCCATTAATGAATCACAACAATCACAACACAGCTCGCAATATTCAATAATCTCCATTTTCCAATATTTTATCCTCCATCTTTCTACACTGAGCTCACCGAATAGCTATACGAGGGAGACGACCCAACCACAGACCAATCTCCAACGTTATGTCAAAACTGACGTAACGCTTGCTTGACATTTCTCCAACCAGCCAGTCAACCATTACCATAATCAAAGTAGTTTAACAACATAAGGTATAGTCGTACTCAGCCTGCACCGATTCTGTTCCGATTAGTCACCAGCATTACGCTCTCGCTCCGACAAATATTAATTGTTATGAGAGAGTAAATGTTGAATTTTGAGCTTTTAATATCCCGTTGGATTAGTGGATCGCGAAGAGTTTGCGAGATTTTGATGATTTTTGCTTTGGTTTGAAATAAAAAAGCTGGAATTGTCCCCGTTTGCAAAAGCGATAATTATAGTGGTGATGTCAAAAATGTACGACCAGCTAATTTTTTATTTAGTTATCCCAAATACGTGAAGTACACTTCACTACCAATTCCATGCCCGGCTACGGTCTTATTTTTTCTTCTACTCCGGATTAAAAAATAAATCTAAAAAAACAATCAAACAATACACGTACTGATTCGCATTCGCAATAAAATCGTAACGAAATCATAAATATATTAGGTAAAAACATGGTAAGATACAATGCAATTAAATTGAAGTATAACTTCAGACGTCTTCAGAGCACTTGCGGTACAATACAACTATTTCAATCTGTAAATTTTCACTTTTCCATACATTCTGTGTGTGTTACTATGTATAATAAGTATATATTTAAGAGTATATAAGTAGTACCTTATCTCAGTTGTCTAGCACTCATATTACAAGCTCTGCTTAGTTTGGGGCTAGATGGCGCTGTGTGAAATTGTCCAAGCATTTTTTATTATTATTATTATTATTTACTATTGTCGAGTGAAGTTGCAGCTAATCACTGTCTATTGTCAATTTAACAGCATTGTACATACAAATGTTGCGCAATATGAAACACTAACTTAGTAACCTCTCTTTCTCTTTAATAGCTAGTTCGATTCCCAAGCGTCGCGCAGACATTTCCCACGGTATAAGAACGCATCACTATAGATAGATAGTCCGACTTTAAATCACACATAGTGATTGTGCAAATAGAAATTAGGTTGATTGATAGAACACAACCTGTATTTATTTTCAGTAATTTTCAGTCTATTTCCATTTTTTTGGATTGAAATATGAAAAAAATATTATGAGCCATTATTGTTTATGGCGTATTTTTGTTTTTCTCTGATTAACTAGCTTCCTTTTAAATAAGTTAGAGTAGGGCAGTAACAGTTCGCACCGACTAAATAAAATACGCAAAAAACGCTGACCCTATGTAATTTGACACGACCTGCAGAAGGTCGCTGACAGACAAGGGTATGTACATGAGAGGTCTTCAGAACGCCTCTTGACAGACAAGGGGTTGTAATTTTTTTTAAATAAAATTATCTAAGTAACTTACTTATAATAAAACCTTAGACGAAATAAAACTGTAACAGGCACAAATTCTGTAGGTACCTACATTTAAAATATTTTGAAAATATTTGTTTGGAGGGCGCTCTATAATCGATACTGAAGCCAAAACTGTAATATTTTTTTTCATTTTTGTCTGTCTGTCTGTATTACGGGCGCGATGCACTCCAATACTACTGAATGAATGAATCCGAATGAAACTTGGCATGATTTGAGTTCATATTACAAGGTAGGTAAATCTATACTCTTTTTCCGGAAATCAGCACGGTTCTCTTGAGAGAGGGGATGAATGTCAAAATGTGTACTTAGTTGTAATTAACCGACTTCCAAAAAAGGAGGAGGTTCTATGTTCGTCTGTATATTTGTTTTTTTTTTGGTCCCATTTTATAAAATTTGGAAATCGGTTCAGTACTTTTCAAGTAATTTTGAAAAAAAGCACGAAAATAGTATGATTTTGTGTGAATTACCTCGATGATTGGTCGTATTACTTCTTTGTTTATGAACTGAATAAGATAATTATTTTTTTGTTGGAAGAGGAATATCTTAAGTGTAGTTTTTTAACCGACTTAAAAAAGGAGATTATTAATATAATTGAAAACTATTAGAAAAAATCGACTCACCCGTAGCAGCTCAGACGGGACCCGAACCCGCACCCTTAGGATTCCGGCCCAATGCACTAACCAATTATGCTACCGAGTCGCTAGCGAGCTTGGCGAAATTTTCTAATACTTTTCACGTTTTTACGCTGTAGGCCAGCGCCATCTCATCAATGTGAAGAGAATTACTTCGACATTCGAAAGCAACACCTTTACAGGTGCTAGACAAATCGATTAAGATGAAATAGCCATATAATTTTTAAACTTTTAAATTTTATGCATTCACAATGCTATTTTTATATTAAGATTATTAATATAATTGAAAAATATTAGAAAAAAGGAGGTTCTCAGTTTGACCCGTATTTAAGTATTTAAGTTCTCCGCGATTATCTTACGTTTGGCTGAGCCGATTTTTCTACATATGTAATATACCTTACCTACAAGGTACCTACACTAAAAATAAAAAAATAAAAAATTGTTTAAAAAAAACAAAAAACCGACTTCAAAAACCTACCTCTAAAAAGCAAGAAATAATATTCGTAATAATAAAAATACGTCTATTGAAGTCGGGTGGGGCTTTTAGAATAAAAAAAGGAATTTGTACTCCAGCCCCACCCGACTTCAATAGACGTATTTTTATTATTACGAATATTATTTCTTGCTTTTTAGAGGTAGGTTTTTTGAAGTCGGTTTTTTGATTTTTTTTATTAATGCGTAGTCCGATTTAATTCAATCTTTTTTTGTTAGAAAGGAGGTACTTTAAAGATTGACCCGTAAATATTTTAATTCAAGTTCATCGGTTATGTGGAAGTGATAAACCAGTGGGGTTGACTTTTGTTGAAGTATATTTTTCATGTCATAGAGAGCTCAACGTATTTTAGAATATCAGAGATCCACTTAAACCAGCAGGGTTGATCTTCGAAATTGCTAAAATATGATTTTCCCCATATCGCCACCATTTTGATAAATTTCTAAAAACTGAATCGACAAAAAGATAAGTAATTACTATTATAGAACCTGCTCACAAAATTTCATGACAATCTGTTGAGAAATGCGATTTGTACCTATAGAAGAGCACAAACGGACATCCGGACATACGAAACCTTTTTTGCCCAAAGATCGTTAAAAAAATCGCTTTTTACGATATCTCTGGGTAAAAGGTTGGTTATATTCTCATTATCATCCGGACGCAGAATGCTGAGACATGATGAAGTAAAGATGTCAGAAAGAGAATCGTGTGAGCGTCTTGTCGTGAGTCTGATGATCTTCATCGATAGCCCAACAAGGTCGAAAGTCGAAATACTATATACATTTTATGCAAGAACAAAAGACCTAGTTTAGGATTAAGGTCGCAAACGACACAACGTAGGTAGGTACCTAATATAATATTCCATTATGTTATTTTAAACGGAGTTAATTGTAACACCCAATGTTTTACTATACTCATGGGATGTACTGTGCTGTGATCTGATGATCTGATGATGGCCATCCAGGGAGTGAATGAAGGAGATTCAGATCGCTATACACACCCAACTGATCTGATCAGCATTCTAAAAGAATGATGGGTCAGAGTTCTCAGTTTCAGGATTTCTATACATTTTCATGCTATTTTCGCGGTTTTTTTAAACATGACCATTAATCTTTTAGATAGCTGGTCAGATCAGTTGGGTGTGTATAGCGATCTTAATCCCTCTATTCACTTCCTGGATAGCCATCATCAGATCACAGCACGGTACATCCCTGGCAGAAAACCAAGGCTTCAAAGTACCTCGTTTGTATGAAAATAACACCTGTATCCCTAGACAAAGTTGATGTGTGTATTTCTGCTTTGAATATAGAGGCAAATAGACACATCACTCAAGACCTATTCATATATGTAGACATAGCAGATTCAATACTTTTTAGGGCATTAGTAGAATCCATGTAACAAACAAGAATCCATGTTATTAGTATGTGGAGTTTTGTTTTTCGAGGAATTTTGGGAATAACGCTCTGTTCTTCGTTTCAATCAGTGATTTAAGTGTAAAAGTTACACAAAGTTACTTACGCATCTATATATATTAAGTACCCACATAGATTGTAAAGCCCTAAACAAAACTGGCTTAAAGCAACGTTGTTAATATACTGTGTTCTACTTGAAGGTTATAATAATATCCAGTAGTAAACTGGGCCAACTAAGATTGACCATTAGGGCTGGGCTGGGGCCATGCCCTGGTAAACTCGACACTAAAAGCAAAGTAAAACTAGTTAGTTAGGTATGCTAGAGCCACACTAACACTTAAAACGCCAATAAATTTCACGTTAATGGATCTTAAAAGTGCAAAAAAAATTGGTGTGAAACCCCTAGTGTGGCTCTAGCATAGATGTTTTTGAATAAACAACCACAAAAATAAGGAAACTGAAGCTTATGATGTTTTTTGAGAATGTAAGTTTTGATTAGTTTTTGCCGATAGACTGATTTACAAGGAAACGAAATGTGAAATGAAAACTAATAGAAAAAAAACGGTCAAGAGCGAGTCGGACTCGCGCACCGAGGGTTTCCGTACCATCATAATAAATACACTGCAGAGCTGTAGAATAATAAAATTATTATTGCAGTATTAGGTCAGCACCATCTCTTGGCCGATAGTGGAACTATTTTTTTTTCTTAGGCCAGCGCCATCTCTTGACCGTAGAAATAATTTTGTAGGGCCATCTGTTGACTGGCAGAGGAACATAATAATTATGAATATTTAGTTTGTTTTTTGAATTTCTAAAAAAGGTGTGTAATATTGAGACATCGTTTTATTTTTCCTGTAATCTTTACATAAACTACTATCACATAGAATTATTTCAGATTTTTCTCTTTGCAAACTTCGGAGAGGATTTTTCATCATAAGTCGAAAACTATGCGGCTAAAAAAAATGTTTTAAAATGTGCAAAATCTTTAAGACCCCTTTTCAGTACCTGTTGTAAAAAAGTATTTATTTTTTATTTGTAAAATAGTTGGGCAAACGTCATCTTAATCCATTCCAAATTTCAAGTTGATACCATTAGTAGTTCTCGAGATATCCAGCTGTGACAGACAGACAGACAGACTGAGTCACACCATCAGTGTTCCTTTTTACCATTTTGATACGGAACCCTAATAAAAAAGTGGAAGTCTATTAATTTATTGTTAGTAAAAAACGATAACTGGACTCCTCGTGAAAATCTTCAATAATGAAGTCGGTTCAAAAATATTATGTAATGAAATGAGTCATATTATAATATGGGGTACTTGTCGTATTTTAATAAGTAGGTGAATAAAGTCCAAATTGTCCGGAATATTCGACTTCACGACTTAGCCTTTCGAACGGAATGCCATTCCAAGTGGCAAGGATATCACGAAACGAGGGGAAAACCACTCATAAAACGACAACTAACAATAAAGCTTAAAATACAATATGTGCGAACTGTAACACGTCTTTAAATTACCCTGACTCATTCGGGTAATAAATTTAAGGAACTCAGAATTTTAGACTATTTAATTTAATATAATTTGAATCAAAAATAGCTTACGCCAGCTTACGCTTTATGTAATAAAGACGCCAACGATACCAGTAATATCTTGAAACAGGGTATTTGACATTTTGTCAGGACAAAGTCTCAAGTTAAAGCTGTTTGGAATAGAATATGCGATTAATATTATTTAATTTAGCTATCTCTCTTTCGAAATAGTGTAATTGGTACTCAGCGATTTTTTTTTATTTGTTCCAGATTGGTGTAGTGAATAAGTGACAGTGCAGTGGTTCCACAATGAGAAGACGCTCGTGCATGTAAACGATCCCACGCCGTTCATATTATCATGCAAACGTGACCGTATTAGCGGTGGCCGTATGTTATATTGACTTAACAGGTATATATTTGCCGCCAATGCCGTCTGAATAAGAAATGGCATTAGCAAATTTTACGCTGGCAGCCGCGAATGCCGCGGCTCCAGCCCTAGCGACAGCCGCACCAACTCCTCTTCGGATCGGCCTTGATGATCTCCTCTACTCCCCTGAACAGGCCGAGTACCCTCCCCAACCAGGCAACGAACCATACTCCCCACCGACTAACCAACAAAGGAGATCGAAACTTAGAAAGCGCGCAGGCGCCGCGTACCTCCCTCCCCCTAACCAGTTCACCCATTACCCACACGACGACATCCCACGCAATCCTTATAATGGCCAACTTCACACACAAATATACCAACAAAACGCACGGCTAGACGTACAGATAGAAAATCAACGAGTACAGGAAGTGAATTCACAGTTTGATAACACAGGACAGTATATTCACGATCCTACCGGCGACTATGATTACGAACAGAGGAGGATAAACCCGAATGCTCCTCGTCCGCCGTATAGTGGATTCACGAATGCGCCTTACCCGGCTGCAACAACTCCCCCTTCTAGTCGAAAGTTCGATATAAATTCGAACCAAAATGTGAACAATTTCAATTTCGCGAATAGACCAGCTCCATCACCTGCGCCTTCAAGAACGCAGGACACGGGCGTCAAAGCTGGCAGTAATAGTAACGCTGGTGGTAGCGGCCAGCCTCCTGATCGGCCTCGAGGGTTTACGAAAGTGGAAACGGGGAGCTCTGGAGGCAAAACTCAGCTGCATGCTGTATTAGACTATGATGATGATTATTATGATGACGTTCCTGGACCAGGTAATTAAATTTTATTATTCTCTTTTGCTTGTTGGCAATTTGATAAACCGACGTAAAAATTCACTCAATACATTGCAAAACAATTTTTATCATTTTTAGAGCGTCGTAAATCTAAAATAGTTGTTGGGTTGTTGAGGTTAAAGGATAAAATAGCTAATCCTACCTTCAATATTCGCAAGCGTCAAGGTGGTCAGCTAACAATTAAATCCTGTTCAGTGTGCTAGCAATAACCGTTTATTGAAATAAATTGGTCGGCAACTGTATTGATAGTTATCTTTGGAGCACTGGAGTTAGGTAGCAATATAAATGCTCCAATTCTTACCACGAGTAATCACGTGGACTAAGGTTCTCAATAACTTGCGGCTAGCGATAAAATTTAACTCGAGTCGTAAGAAATGTCGATAATAACAGTCCAATCTTTTAGGTTTACCTACAAAGTAAGTATGAATCTTCGAGCAACACGGCTACAGAAGCCCGTCTTGCTCTAAGGTATGAATAAACTGAAACTTTGTTTTCAAACATCGATTGAGAAGATACGGAAAACATCACCAATATTTTTTTAATTTCCATTAAAGTAAATACAATTGGGAAATGAGGAAATACAACAGATAGTCCAGCCTAAAAAACAGCATCCCTAATCGCTAAAGCTTATATCTTGTTTGAAAAGGCCTTCGATTAGTTTAGCGCCCGAGCCCAATGCCACCCAAACAATGGCCAGTCTACCGTAGACATTGATACATGAACATGAATGCCACTGTCACAAATAATAAGTCCGCGTTTTGTGCCGCAGTCTTAAATCTCAAACACTATTAGAAAAATTATAAGTTTAAAAAGTCGTAATTTCAAGACATCCATACAGAAGATTTTTGTTTACCCTGTGTCAGTATTTCGTTCGCAAACGCTGAGCCAATTGGTGCATCGATCGGCAGTTCGGCACTGAATTATACTTAGTGTGCATATTTGGCTACTGCACCAAGGGTCCTGGGTCTGACTGAACTGAATGCTGTTAGGGACTTATGTTTGTTTGAGGAACACTAATTGGCCTTGCTTATTTAATCCCAAGTCGTGGATACTTACCTATGATTACCGTTATAAGTATTTTAGTTACCGTCATACAAGCTGTGATTAGTTCTACCTGTGATCTATTTTCTGCTTCTACTTTATGTGATTGCTGTGAGATGTACAGATTTTAATACAATCATTATAAGTACTTTAATCAAAGCACTTCTTCTTTATAATTCATCTTTATAATTAAAATTGGTCAAAAATCATAATTCACAAATTCGTACTTCTCTTTCATGGGTCATCCATCATTATACGTCACGTGAGGATCTTAATAGTCTTTTTTTTTGCATTACTAATCATTCATAGAGTAAACTCCTCATCATGTTGCTCAAAATATTTTTTTTTCTGTATAAATACTAGGATCTTCTGATCTATTTCCACAACATCGTGATCGGAAATACCAATAAAGATGTCAATCGCATCATTAAAATGATTTTATGTTCCAAATTCGCGTGCAATATTCCGTTCAATGTCAACGTGTCAGGTTTTTAAAGGAATAATTTTATAATGGTGCTCCACAATTTTATGTGCTCTACAAAAACATGAAATATCCGTGCATATTTTTATTGATCGTCAGTAATTATTTTTATCTAAAGTACCTATTATAAGTAGGTACGTATGTAGTTACATACTAATGAAACCCTAAAAATGTTTAAGAGTACTTTTACTTTGAAAATTAGTAATTTTACTTTTACATTCAATGTCAAGAAGGCTTATGTAAAGGAGAAAATACACCCAAATGAAGGACAAAACTTCTATTCCACCTACTACCGCATACTACTGCCATACGCAAGGACATCAAAAAACAAATGAAATGCAAACACGAAAAATGTAGTTACTTAACTCGAAGCCAGTTTGTGACAGCATACCTACATGGGCATTAGCATAAAGTTGACTGCAAATCTCGAGTCATCACGTTGTGTCTTCACTTTGCTGAGACCTTGGTTTCACTTTCAAAACCGTATTGTCAAGTCTGCAGTCCATTGGAAACTGTTGAAGTCGAAGTTCTTCTGTCCTCACTTATATTTAGACAAAGGAGGAAGAAGCGTCCATTTACTTAATTTGCCGTTTGAGATATTTCTTTTCTGATAAAGTAAAACAAATTTGAGATGAGCATCATCATTACAGGTAAGTAACAGATTAAATACTTATACTATCAATTTTGTCTTTTTTAAAACGTAAGTTTCTATTAGAAGCGTTACCTATGTTATCATTACTGTGTCCTTTATTAACTTCTTTTTATCATAATTATTAAAGTGTGAAATTAATTTACTTTATTAAAAATGTAATCAACAATTTTATGAAGCCTATTACAAATGTGCAGAGCTTCAAGAAAGAGGTCAGACAATCTCTTTAAACTAAACACAGCGCATCTTTTGATCCCAAAGCATCACCTTACAATCAAATTACAACATCAGGTATTAAATTAGCAGTCAATCGAGATGGAATTACAAGTGTGACCTTGACCCCGTTCGAAGAAAGCATCGTGAACTTGCGAGTGGTATCTTTATTTTGCATCATCAGACCGCTTATTTTTTGTTAGACTCGAATCTCAAATCGCTCTTATTCCGTTGTTAATAAAGCTCGTGGTCGCGTGAAAGCTCGATTCGGAACGCAAAACCTGCTACGGATCGTCAACTTTCGATTTCGTAGCGCTCGTTAACACTTTCGTTTATAAGCACGTCGGTCGTTGGTTCAGAGTTTTCCTCGTGTCAGATTTATGATGATATTCTGCTTATTTTCATTTATATTTATTAGAAGTGCAGACACGACGACGTGGTTACTCGAGCTTTGCAACCGATATCAGGCTAAGGCCTATGTCCAACAGTGTGCCATAGCGGGCGAAAGCTAGTTACTAATAAACGAAATTTCACAATTGCTTCAAAGATTTTCAAAGATTACATAAATATTGTATACCTGTAAAACTACTCGTACCTACGTGCTATCTTTTCTGACTATAAAAAATTTTCACTGTTCTGTTACTGGAAACCTGATACAGGATTTCGAATTCAAATCCTGCGAGTGTGATAAGTTTGTGAATTTTGTGATGCATGATAGGATTATTTATTCTTGAATTGACATTTCTATTAAATAGAAGACGTAAACAGGTACGAAATTAATATTTTTTATTTATCAAGTCAAAGATTTATTAATGGCAATGCCACTGGAAGGTATTTTAGGAGCGCTATCAAATGGTTTTTTTACATTCCTTATTATTATTAAATACACTCATCAACTTTGTCTAGGGACACTGGTGTTATTTTCATACAATCGAGGCAACTTTGAAGCCTTGGTTTTCTGCCAGGGATGTACCGTGCTGTGATCTGATGATGGCCATCTAGGGAGTGAATGGAGGAGATTCAGATCGCTATACACACCCAACTGATCTGATCAGCATTCTAAAAGATTAATGGGTCAGAGTTCTTAGTTTCATGATTTCCATACATTTTCATGCTATTTTCGCGGTTTTTTTTAAATGTCCTTTAATATTTTAGAATGCTGATCAGATCAGTTGGGTGTTTGTGTATAGCGATCTGAATCTCCTCCATTCACTCCCTGGATAGGCTTCAAAGTTGCCTCGTTTGTATAAAAATAACACCTGTGTCCCTAGACAAAGTTGATGAGTATATTAGTAGTCAAATTACTTACAATAATATTTATCATTGTATTATAGTATTGCCTTTATATTTTAGTTATTGCTTAGACTTAGATTTTCCTTTCACCAACCATTAAGTAGGTAAGTCTGTTGTCACGTTATACACATCATAATTTGAGACATGTTTTATCAAAAATAGTAACGTAATCTTTCAAAACAGGTTTTTCGTGTGCATTGATGACGTTTTCTTATGTAACAGCACATTTTATGTCGTAATGAACAGTAATAACATAAACTGCGTATATTAAGTTTAATGGAACCCGTTTTTGATCTATCTAGGTACTTATATTTTGTTAATGGACAATCGAGCATTAACTTATACGTATAATAAGTTAATGAAAATGAGAATCACAAGAAAACACTTTTTTAATTTCTAAGTTTCCCAATGTTTTTCTTCCGTTTTGAAAATTCTACGAAAAAATATGTAGTATGCAACTTAAATACTTAAATATAATCAATTTCACTATAATTTATTGTGTATTAGTATAGTATACGCAATCAGCCCAAGGTTTCGGTTTATTTTATGTGTAAAGCTACAAAATAAATAATAGTACGTAAAGCCCGCCAGGCTAATAAAATCAAGGAATTAAATCGTGAATTGGACATAGCTACACAATGGCAACGTGAACTAATAAACGCTTAGGCAGTCCTTTCAAATACCGACCTTAAAGCAGACCTGTTCCTTTTTGCTCGACTTACTTAATAAATAAACTGACCACAAAAACTTAACCATAGATGACAATTAAAACATTATTAGCAGATCAAATACTGTGCAGGAAATAATCAAACGCTCAATATCTAAACACGACTCTTTAAATTATATAATTAGATGCCAAAAAAATTATTACTTGACAATAACTTATGATCGCTACCGACCGATTGTAGAGCTTTTAAGAATTTACACGAATTGATTACCATTTTTGAGTTGTGAATTTGTTTTTATTACAAATGTTTTTAGGTTTCCATTTACATTTTACAAGTTTTATTTTTAGTATTTTCACTGAAATTTTGTGCTATTGTAACTATGTATAATGCTTTGTTGTGGTTTTATCATATTATTGTACTTATACCTAATAAGTACGTTCGGCTCTCAAGACTTGAACGTAAAATGTAGCCTGTTTTTCAGGAACCTTGCAGATTAGCGGCACGCGTAGCAAGCAATTCGCTAAGAATCTGTAGCTCGTCTGTAAGGTCCCTTAGATCAAAGACAACTCCACCCATAAGTTTTGTAGTAAACCGATTGCACTTAACACAATTTAAGTAATTCAATAGCGTGCCGCTAATCAATTTGCCAAATAAATATTTATTGAATCTGTTTAACCAAGAGATTATTTTACCTACCTTTTTGTTAGCACTTTTTTATTGGAACGCTATCCCTGTTTTTACCGAAGACGAGCGTTAGTGCTGCGACACAGTTTTTATAATTTTTGCGGTTATTAAAGTACAATACTAACGGCCGAATACTCAAAGGATTCTTAGTTTAAATCTTAAGTTAAGGTCTCCTTAACTTTAAGGAAGCTGTCAGTTTCATAGAGATTCTGTCAAATCTGACAGCTTTTTTGAATTTAAGGTGGCCTTAACTGATTCGATTGAGTATTTGGACGTAACTGCCGTACTCAGAGACGTCAATTAAGTTTAATGCTTCATTATGTATCGTGTCGTCTTATACTATCACTATGGAAAAGAAAGAGACAGCAACAATTTTAATGAAGCATTAAACTTAAATGACGTCTCTGAGTACGGCCGTAAGTGTAACAATGTAACCTGTTCCAAATAAACTATTATTATTATTATATTATTAGCAACATCTCAGTGGGAGAAAATTAGAACAACGTGTAACAGAAATAGCGCATAACCAAAATAATAACTAACCTCAAACTGATTTTATACAATATCAAAACATAAAATATTATAAATCTAAAGATATGATATTTATTATTACTTTTTATAAAGTTATATTTGAAATTTAGACAAACAGAAAGTTAATCAAATCAAATCTTACATAAACAAAAATAATAATACAAAAAGATAGCCCAATAAAGTAGCCTATTTTGACCAAGGTAAATATCAACATTAAAGCTGATCAATCATTCATCAGTAACATCGATATAGTTAATGATGACATCTGGGTATCCGTTGATGACATTGGATCAATCGATTTAGAAACGGAAGCAAGGTCATATGGATACTTATTTGTGTATCTTCCGTTTTAATTTTTACGAATACTGATAATGTTGAATCATTTGATATGCGCTTTAAGAGATCATTGTGAATTAACTATCCTTTTCAATGAAATCCTTTTTTGTGTGTGTAAACTTCACTAATAGGCAAACTCAATAAATTAACATAATTTCCTAATTTATCACAAAAGATTTCGCAATGTATAACAATACTGCAGTTAAAAAATGCAATTAATTTGTCAATGATTCTGCGTCCAAAATTAATAGATGAGAGACATTGACGAAGAAAACTGTCTGAAAAATACGTAAGCTTATTACATATTTTTTCAGATCAATAATTTTCTTGAGTTAACCATTTATTTTTATTGAGGATCATCTCAATATTTTTTTCTAGGATGTCTAATTGCGCTCATATGTAAATCAATCAAGCAAAGTGGCACTAAAGCGTCAATGCCTAGCTTATGCATACTCTGAAGCCGGTTGCAGACCAAGAACTAATATAGTTTAGCTTAGTTATTTTTCATAAGGTGTACTTACATAGTTTGCAGTCTGCATGTATATGTATGAAAAATTACTCCAGCTATAAACTAAGCTTAGCTTTTGATCTACAACGGGCATAAAATTGGTGATTTCGTAACCTTTGACACGAATAGGTGACGCACCTTCGGATGACGAAACGACAGACGTTGGAAACTCTTGTTACCAAGCTTCATTTAGTCCATATTCGGTGATAGCAGTCGGATTTTGAACCTTGACTTTACATAGAATGATTACTTATTAACAAACTTTGCTATAAAAGGTGTTACGGAAAATATTAATTAAGTTGAAAACCTTTGTTCGCAAAATATTACATTCGCGACAAAAGTAAGGAACGGAGATTCAACCATTTACAATGCAAAGACATTTTCATGAAAATTCCCACTAACCAGAGGCATATGTGCCAAAATTAGTGAAACATTAAACTAAGATAAGATGTAAGCTTCGATCAAGAGCACAAAATTCATAATAGTTCAAGAGTTAATGTATAAGGGAGAGGGGCAACTGGGCTGGGAACGACACATAATATGTTTAACCGATTTCAAAAAAGGAAGAAGTTCTCTGTTCGTCTATATTCTATATGTAAGCTTTTTTATTTTTTTTATGTCCGCCGATTACTCAAAGGCGTCTGAACCGATTGAAGACAAACGTTATTACGAGCTATTCCCTGTAACTGATCCACCAAGAATTAAAAATCCCAACCGATCCCCTTATATAGGGTCCCCTCAGACCTACCGGTTTCTTTTCTTTGCTTTGCTTTTCGGCAATGGACCGCCGGCCAAGAGGCTCATTTTCAATCTATCGCATATTTTCAATCTGAGTACATTTCACATATATGTATGTTCTTATGAGCTTTGTTCCTTAAACGATCGTTATGAAAACACAAAAAAATTGTTCAGGTAGGTAATGATGCCCCCCACGACCGTGTTCACAATTTATATAAATATGCGATCGATTTATTTTTAGCAATCGGAGACCATGTTCAGGGTGGCATATCTCCCATAAGCTTCCTACTTCGCAACCCAGACGATGATATTTGATAACACCCAAGCTAATGGCTATCTTGTCAATTTGGTCTGGTCCCAATATGCGATAGATTGAAATGACCCTGGTTGGCCGGCGGTCTAAACAGCAAAGTAGAACAGCAAAGCAAAGAAAAGAAACCGGTAGGTCTGGGGTCACCCTTATAGTTTTCAATTTCCAACAGAACATCAATCAGGTTAACTCACAAGTTGGTCCCATTTTCTTTAATTTGGAAATCGGTTCAGTAGTATTCAAGTAATCCTGAAAATAGGTACCTACTTTCATTTCCGTCATTTTCTTTCATCACATTGATGTTTTGTATGGTTGTTCGAACATAACTTCTTTGTTTATGTACCGATTTATATGATTATTTTTTGTTAAGAAAAGGAATACCTTATGTGTATTAAAATAGAATTCTATTTTATTTTTTTGACAATGGACCTTGGCCTTCGAAGATTTTTTTTCTTTTCTTTACAGCATCATTTACAATTTACTTATTAAATATATTTAAAGGCTAATTACAAGCTTTCACAGATAAAAACTACTTAGTGCACAATACTTACTTACTCTTCAAAATCAAATAGGACAATATTAGTGATTGAGATAATGGTAGGCGTATGAGAATCCAAAACGTGTGATCCATAAGTGCAAGAACAGCTAGGTGATTGCGTAAAGTCAATCGTATTTATTTGACAGTTCATATTGTATTATAATATATGTCATCCTATACACATTGCAGCCGATGGAATATGATATGAGCTGACAAATGAATACGATTACCTTACGCAATTGGACTGGACTGTCTAGGTACAATCGAAGTTGGAACTCCTTAATAACAAACAGCGCGAATGTGTAGATCAAGTTATTATGGGTGTTATACCATTAAAAAGTATGAAACATAAAAACTGATTTATTTATAACATCGTCACTTATCCTCATTCCTCTACCAGATCGCGTACCAAAAATAATAATAATGCTTTAAAAAAATTTTTTTTTCAAAAAACTATTAAAAAATGCTTTAAAAATTTGTCGTCATACAAACAAAGAAACAAATAAATAAACGAGAAAGCAACAAATATAATTCAAATCCGCATAATCACTAAGTTAGGTACCTTACGATCTGATATTAAAAGAATTAAAAAAAAAATAGAAAAGGAAACAACGATAAAAGATTAAAAAACGAAAATATCCTTTGGCCCCACCTGACTTCAAAATACGTTTTTTAAATTAGATTTTTACTTTGTAATTATGCAGATTTGAAAATTATTTCTTGCTTTTTAGAGCTGTATGTATGGAAATTTTCAAAACGGGACGAGTTTACATAGGTGGCGCGTTTACAATGACCCTTAGAGGAGTGTTATAAGTTTGAAGCTTATATCTGATGTGTCTGTGTGTCTGTGTGTGTGTGTCTAACTTGTAAAAAGGTTAAAATAAAATCTATGAAAAAAATAGACGTCTCGTCGGGGGCCCGCCATCTAAGCTCGTCACAATGTCTATAACTAACGGTCCCCCGACGTCTATACTTTTCATACATCTATTTATAGGACTTGATGATATTATTTTTAACTTTTTACAAGTTAGGTTTTTCTTAAAGCTGTTTCTGTTGAGTTTTTTTAAGGAGGCTTTGTTTTTGTTATTTGTCTTCTTCTTCTTTTTTTTGTTTTGGCAATGTACTTTCCTCTCGGAAGTGTCAAGTGTTGAATAGTTCAATGGTAGATATTGTTTCAATTTTCATTAGAATGCGGGTGCATCGCATTCCAATGCTGCTGCATTTGGCACGAAATATATCAAGCAAGACAGTTTACTCGGTTAGTTCTGCCGAGGTAGCCACCACTACAATAAAAGTCTCAGCTTCACACAACCAAGATCGCGCCTATTTCAATTATCCCAGATATTGTTCAGTTGCGTAGACACTTGTACTACATAACTGCACCGATTTTAAGACACAATATCCACTATGAAACAATTTGAAAATAATTAAAATAGCCACCGAACTGAACTCGACAAAATGGCGCCAAACACCTTTTTATTTGTCACTTTTTATAATATAAACCCTTAACTATTTCAGGTCCTGGTCAACCGGCGATAACCCCTCTGCAGGGGCCTATTCTCCTACGTAACGGCACCGTGCCTGTAGTGCCACTCACTTCCTACCCTACAGTCAATAATGGATCTTTCTACCAAATACCAGTGAGTTTCTATATGCATACACTTAAAAGCTTTTTACATAGGTAATTTTTTTCTGTAGTTTTATATTAGGGGTTTAAGAATGAAATTGCCGTTTTGTATGAAGAATTTTGATGAATTTGCATTTTCCATAGGAACTAACATAGACTTAATTTATATGACAACAAACAAACTTTTATGAACGAAATTGTTTAAACACTCAGCGAAACAATGCCACATGTGTTGTGTTTTAGTGAAAAAATAAGTATCTATCGGCTAAGTTACAACGAATTAAGTGGTCATTTCTGCTAACGAAAAAAGGAGTTTTTTTAAAGTTAAGGAAAGAAAATCAGATATATTTTTATTGCTGATAGTAGGCCGTCATGATCATAATTATAAGAATAACAAGTAAACGTAACTGAAGCTTCTTTAACATCATAGAAGATATGAGAGCCACTGTGTATAAGAAAAAAACGGACAATTTATTATTATCGAAAGCTAAGTAATAGCAGGATGTCACAAAATTTGAGCCTCCTTATGAGACCTATAGCGACCACGTTTCACTGCAGTATGTCACACGCTGGTAAACACTTTCGTCTTGAGGAAGTTGGACTTATTACCTAACTGGACTGCCTGTCCTAGGTATACGTTATGGTCAACAACTTCAAGTGTAGTGTTTCCAACATGAACTGGAGCGGGCACAGTATGGGCATCTTATATATGTTCATCCTGAGACCCACTCTTTGGGAAGCACTATGAAGATCTTCGAGCATTGTGTTCAGGTCTTCCAAGGTCTCTAAAAGTTCAACTGATTGCAAATAAAAAAAAACAGAGCAGAAAAAAACCTATCACTCATATTGACAAGTATTGTGTGTTTACTTTGCCATTGTTTGTTGCCGTTTTAAAATAATAATATTTTCAACACACTTGCTCGTAAAGTGAGCCTTATTACATCGCTTTTAGAGCCATAAACCGAGCTATAACAAACGCGTGCAATAATATATAAAACACTAGTTCGTAATAGAATTAACCCTACAAAGTTAAATTAGTACCTTACTGCAAGTTCTATGCGAGTAAACAGAGCATTCCTAATATAGCCGGGTAATACAGTTATTTTTTTTTTACAACAAAGAGGTTTTATGATGCTGAAAATTCATATACATTCTTGGAATAAATAAATGTGTAAGTCCTTAATTAAGTCAAATAAATATATAATTATTATCAAATTATTCATAATTCACAATATTTTGTTATATAATATTAAAATATTTGCATTTTGTCATTTAAAATTATAATTTTGAAGTATTAGTAGTAGGCTGTATGCTCCTCACCCCTTTGATCGCAAAATATTCTTGCGTTGGACGTGTGAAAAAAAAACAAAAAAAAAACATGCGCGCCTTTTCCCATAATTATCATATTTTGTTTTTGCCATATTGGTTGCTGTGTGATAAATTACTTTATTTTTTCCTCGCAAATGTGTTGAAAAACGTCGTATGAAACTCGTGAGCTCTTGCTCATTGCACACTCGGCTGAGTTACGCCCTCGCCTGCGGCTCGGGCTGCAACCCACAGCCTTGTGTGCAATGAGCAACCTAAGCTAACTTGTCTCATAATGTACTATTGTCATGATCAAGAGCTTGCGAAAATGGCATATTTTTCTGAAATTGTTGAATAAATTACAAGGCTGGCTATGAGTGAGCTGTAGACCTCGCTTTTGTGACATTTCTGAACATTTTTCGAAATGGCTGAAATACGTCTTTTTCACGTTTTGAAAATTTCGAAAAACTGGATTGACAAAAAAACAAAATAATTATTGAACCTGCTCACAAAATTACGAGAATCGTTTGAGAAACGCGACCTGTAAAGGAGAACAGCCGGACATCCGGAATTCCGGACATACGAAAGCATTTTTGCCCAAACTGAAACGGAGATGCTTCGCGCTCAATCAGCCAAAAAATTAAGGCGAGGCAGTTCACGAAATTTCCTCTTTCACGGTGTCTTTAGAATAAGGTTAAATATTGCATTGCTTTAATTGACGCTTCGCCAGAAATTTGACAAAACTTAGGACATTTTTATTGATTTCTGAAATACTGGATCATTTATTAAAAATGTACTCGGTTATTGTGTTAGATCGATAAAAAGCTATCCTTTTTGCATAAAAAATCATATCACTATCGTTGAAAATTACGAAATCTGACGGTTTGAATTTTTATAAGTTTTTATGGTGTTAGTCAGGATTTTTTTACAGAGTTACCATGCCATTTTTTCAATATTCTGTTGGGTTATTTTGTTTCTTTTTCAGTCTACAGTAATTTTTGGGAAGTAGAATTCTACATCAGTTCTTCACATTGGAAGTTCAAAAATCAGTCTTTTCATCAGAACGTGAACTGGCCTCGCCTTAAATACTTATTAAATTTTTTCATATGAAATACCTACTCTCATCATCCGTGTGGTAATTGCAAATGTGTATATTAGCGTAGTACACTTTGCGTAAACGAAAATCTCTTAGCTAGGTTAAACAAACACAGACAATTTGCAGAGGCAAAAGACAAATGACCAACCAACATGACGATACTGTTAAAATGTTACACAATATACATTTAATAAATTAAAATAACGTCCTAAATGTTGCCAAACATTTCACTAATTAGTTGGAATGGTTATTTTACTCCGTGGTTTAAATAAACTTTAAGCTTTGGGGGACACTCACATGATGTAACTTTGATTGGATTGTTCATAATGTTAAGTCGAATTAAATAAGCCTATTGTATTAAACTATTACTTATAGTGTGAGTACCTAAATAACGTGAAAAGTATTTTCTTGACTAGAAGGATACTAGAAGTACCTATACGATAGTCGCAGAAATTCAATAAAACATTTAAAATTGGGTAGACTAGACTAGAGCATCAACAACAGGCAATTTTATCTATTTCCTTTAAAATTAAATGAAACCAAAATTATAACGAAATAGGGAATATCCTGCAATTAAAGACATCATCAAAATATCAATCTAAAAAAATGACTTTAAGCTTAAGTGCCTGCCACCTGACTTTTATTAAGAACATAATTTACTTCATTATACCATAATGTTTATGCCTTCATTAATTTCAACGAAACGAGTTTGTTTTATAAACTTCACATGTTTGTTCAACAAGCAAAGAGGCTATATCTCAATATATATTATTTAGATTTGATTTCGATCATTGTGTAAAATATGACATTTACTTTGAACAGGTTTCTTCGTCAATGAATTTCTTTTCATAGTTCAAGGATCTTTACAGCAGAGGTTATATTATAATATAATCTTTTTTTTATTTCAAACTGGTTTACTATTCCTTTACTATAATACGCTTTTAGTGCCTAAATAATATAAAACCAAAATTCCACTCCTCATAAAAGAAATCAGAATATTTGAGGTTTTATAAACATAAGTTAAAATTGCAATATTACCTACCTATTTTTGGAATTCTTATTTTAACCTACCATTGATATAAATAGAGGAATAGGAATAATCAGAATAAGGGTAGAGGCAGAGGAAAAGGAAGATCACATAAAAGATGAAGACAGTGTGCGAGGAAAGATTTGAATGTGAAAGAAGAGAGTAGATACCTACTTAATTGATGAGATGACTATTTCTATAGGTCGGTGAAAAGTTAAGGAATTCTATATACTTAAGGCCTTTTACGCAGTGACGCCATGAATGGAAGTGGATAGTATCAGTTGGTTTGAATTAGAGTGGTAAGAATAATGCGAAATCATAAAATTAGAGTTATTTGTTTGGGATCCACAACTTTCTCAATGAAGGGTAAGGGTAGAAATGGTAGAAACCTTTAGGTAGGTAGTACTAAATTGGGATCATCATCATCTTCATAACAGACACACGGAACTTGCTGCTGAGCATAGGCCTCCCTCAAGAACTCTACCATATTATCAGTCCTGAAATTAGGATGGGGGACAGATGAAGGAGACGTTATATGACATGCATCTCGATTCTTCATTTGCAAAATAATTTTGTAACAAATCTTTTGAATTCTTCGTTTATAAGGTAAACATGTATTGTAAACAAAGAAATAAAAATCGAAACTATTTATTTATCAGATATACCACCGGCCATATTTAGACAATGTTTGTTTGCACACATTCAAAGACGTCGTAATATGCGAAGGTACTAATTCTATTTGATAAGTATGCAGAAGAGCTTTGTCAATAAACTAACGCTTTACTTCACTAGAACTGACCTAGGTCATGAACACATACATACATATAAAAAGTATATATAAACTAAAGCATATATAAAAGTAGGTAATCAGAATGCAGATATTCCACTAGATATCATTGCAATGCTGAAAGAAGCAAAAACGAATTTGTTTAATATCTTGTTTAGTTGCCTATATCTTGTTTAGTTAAAAGCCTTAGCACAAGCTTTCTTTGTTCAAAATTAGTTAATACCTACCTAATAATAACTTTATCCTACTAATATTATACCTAATGTGAAAGTTTGTGGGTTTGGTTGGATATTTGGATGTTTGTTCCTCAATCACGCAAAAACTACTGAACGGATTTGGTTGAAATTTTTCACACAGATAGTAGATAGCCTAGATTAAAACATAGGATACTTTTTATCCCGATATTCCCACGGGAACGTGAACCACGCGGGTAAAACCGCGGCGGGCGGCTGCTAGATTTAAATAAAGCCCAGTAGATTTCATAGTTCCTGTGTATTTGTTGTCGGTAAAAATGGCCGCTACGTGTTTTATTCATATCCCCACGCAAGCCTTAAAGGACATAATAATTATAATAGGTATTAAGTTATTTTTTTATACTTACTATATAGTAACTGTTGAAGAGCTCATTAAGAGTTAAAGACCCAGTTATACAGAATTTTGTGAACGTCTCAATACTCCCAATCTCATATTGTTTTTACAAATACTTGAGTGGTTTTCGCACTATAACAGAGAAACAGTATGATTTCCTGGCATTTCAAGTGTCATTATTATGAAACTGAGTCGATAACACTGCGTTGAGGTGAACGTTCTAAGGGCATAAATTACGACCTGGCCAATGTCGTAAATTGGTCACGTCTACTTTATCTTGGCCCACGCGTGACTCAACCAGCGTTGGCTAGGGCAGCCGTTTCCTGCGATCCTACGCTGTCGCAATTCTAATACAGCATATGGCCTTTCCGCCAATACCTAATGTAGATTAAACCTTAGTGGCCATGGGATGGCCAAGCTTTCAAAGGGAAAATATGTTTTTACGAGAGAGAGAAAGTCCAGTAAAAAGAGTCAAAAGAAGAAGATTTCCAACCGATTTCTTTGATGAAGGTAAGTCATAAGGTAAGGTTTCATCAGCTTCTTATAAGTCAACTGATGAATTGCGTACGGCAAGGCATAACTGTTCTATGCCTTTGCTGGCAACTTCACTTGCTGAAAGCCTTAAAAAACAGTGGTTGTCATGATATGCTCATAATTTCTTTTAAAAAGGAAAAGGCTTTCCTTATCCTCCACATGACAATCGGCCCTACGCTGCGCGCTGCCCGCATCTAGCGTCGGTCCACCTTTGAGTGGGCTTATACAGCTTCTTCCAGTGCCTTCTGCCCTCAATTTATGACATTGGGCAATCTTCTGTATGGTGAACATAATACTTTTGTATTTTTTTGTTTGCAATATAAGTGGAAAATGATGTGCCACCCAAAAATACCTGATCAATGAAATTATCATTTTTAATTGACTTTAAAAAAGGAGAAGGTTATATTATTTCTAAATAAAAAGTAAGAATTTTATTTATTCGTAAGTTTATTAACTCTAATCGATACAGATAAATGTAAACGAACCCATAAAGATGCGTCAGAACCTGCTAACATCGGAATATTCTTCACGTATCGCATAAATTAAGACACTCACAAATAAATCGTACCTAAGTAAGTCATTGACGCTTATTTTATTTAACTTTTCTATAGCTGATGGGTTTCTTGCATGCAAAATAGTTTTTTCATTATACCTACTATATTCGCATTTTCACACATTTTTGCATACAAATTTCTTTGATAGCATTAGGTTACATGGTATTTTTACGAAATAAACATTAAACCTCGTCAATTTACGACTCAAATGTAAAAAAAACATTTGTGCAGGTAGTCAAAATTTTTCTGAGTGCCAATAGAGAATTTTCTCAAGTTCGTTAGCGATTCTATCAAACATAAATAATTGTGTTGTTTTACAAAATAAATGTAGACTAATTCTCTTTATATTCTATCACTAAAATATTGACGAATGATTTATTTGATTGCAAAGTAGAACTTTAAAAGGACAAGAATTGACAGTTTTTCTCAACTAACTAAATCACCCACGCTGTTAGGTACTTATTTTACCCTCAAATCTATGTATACCGACGGAATTTATTTAATATCTCATCCATAATGTAAGAATATAAGCTATTATAAGGATAGCTTAATTTATACTCAGTGACGTATTAAAAGAAGATCCTCGTCTAACTGGAAGCGTAAACAGATGATATAATCGTTATGCGCGGGCGCCTATGCCATGTCACATTAATTGACGTTAAATTATTCGCACCATTCATAGAAGGGAGTCCATTGATCGGAGATCCGTTGACTCAACTATGACTAAAGAAAAGTATCATAATATACTTAGTATTACAGAACTAACTACAGGTACCTAACCTAGATAAATAATATATTAGAAATAATACTGATCGACTCACCCATAGCACCTCAGACGGTACTACTACGAACGAACGAAGGTAGGACTACGAAACTTAATTTTTCGCGATAAAACTGTCTAGGTAGGGTAAAACTACGAAACTTCATTTTTCGCGATTTATCGCAGACAGTTTGAACTGTCTTCGACGATTTTCCGGCAAGAAAGAAAAAATATCTAAATTGAGACCTACTGATGAGCTTAACTTACTTATTTCTTTACTTTTTTGTACGTGAATACTTAAGTTGCGCTCTACATTCGTTGTTTCTTTTGTTTGATTCAAAAACAAAAAGATATTGGTTTTTTTTATTATTTGACACCGATCAACATTATGTTATTTTTTCTGAAAATATACCTGTACTTATCTTTTTTTTAAGTTGATTTGACTTTCTTGGTTATGTATGACAATGCAGTCCTTTGCTATCCTTTGTCTACTTTAATGTGAAAACTTGTAAATGGTTGTTCCTTGTTTACCTTTAAGATATAAATCAGCTGAAAGTTCCCACGGGAACGGGAACCACGCGGGTGAAACCGCGGGCGGCCGCTAGTAAAGATATAAATCAGCTAAGTTTTCCAAAAAGTTTAAAAATATAATAAAACATTATTAACACATTCAAGCCCTAGAGGTTTCCAAGTGGATTTGAGCTATTTTTTATCATTCATAGTTAAATAATTATCTTAGGTTAGATAAAAACCTCATACAAAATAATTGAAATACCTAGTTACAAATAACTACAAGTTTGTGCTGACCTACCCAGATAGTTGTTGCCACTTAGGGTTATAAAAATAAATGGCTTATTTAGCAACTCGTTGATGTAATTACTGCCACCACAAATTGAGTGCTAGAAATTATGCTCTGTAATTTATGTTAATTATTGTCACACCATTTGTGCATCCTTGTGAAAAAGACTTGAGCGCAGCACACACATCACAATTATCATCCACTAGCAACACGCCCTCGCTTTGCTTCGGTGTAGTGTGAAAGAGACCATTTATTACTAAAATTATCAGTACTTAGTTATTAAGTTAAAATAAAAAATAAAACAAACGACTACCCATTTATCCGTTTTGCAGTAATGAAGATAATAAATATTGTATTAGTTTAATTTTGATGTTGCTTTCATTTATTTCTTGTTTTAGTGTTATGGGAAGATTGTTTATTAATTTTGGAACTTGGTATTGTAGCGATTGTTTGCCGTAAAGATTTGTAAACCTTGGAACTAACAATGTAATTTTACTAGCATTCCGTGTCTGTCTGTTACGGTGAATGACCTTACAAAGATCCCTGTCGAAGAAATGGTCTGTTAATAAAAGATATTTGACCTGACTGTGTATCGGTAGCACAGCACAGTGGTGGAAAAGCTCATTGTGATTATCTTGATATTGAGTTTTAATTTTAGACGGTACGATAGCTTTCAGAATTCTTAATTGTAACCTATATATTGGATCAAGATGAGTTTTGCATGTTCTGCCATAGCTACTAAGGCCATAATGTATTAAAGTTTCACCCAGCGCCTTATACAGACTCAAGAGTATGGTGTAGGGGATTTTATGCTTTACCATAGTGAACTTAGTTGATATTGCTCGCAATTTGTCGCAGACATAGGTAACATGTTCCGTCCATTTAAATCGGTCGTCGATTATCAAGCCAAGGTACTTTTGCTTATTAACTAATTCAATTGCATTACAGGAGCAGTTAAGGTGGTCCGTGTGAAGGCATTTGTGATCGTGTGCGATAAGCTTAGGATTACTTTTTATTCTGTTTTGGCTCGAGCTTATGTACATCAATTTTGTTTGTCGGCATTGATCACAAGACCCGCATCATGGGACCATTTAGATAACAGAGTAAAATCAGTCTGTAGATGAGACAAGGCAGTGTCTAGGTTCTTATTAGCTGCTACGAGGCATGTATCATCGGCGAATTGAAATATTTCGCAGTTCTTCACTAGATTAACTGCATCATTAACATAAGTAATGTAGTGCAATGGGCCAAGCACAGATCCCTGCGCTGTACCATCGGTCACAGGAACTTCTCTACTAACATCGTTAGATACTTTTACAACATATGCTCGATTTTCCAGATATTCTTGACACCAATCACTCAGTGGTCCCCTTATACCACAATCGTTTAATTTTTGAAGAAGTATATTGTGTTTCAATGTGTCAAAAGCTTTACTATAGTCGATAAATACTACTAGGACGTGTTCCTTATTATCAAGATGCTTGTTGACGGTATCAGTAAATTTAGATAACAGTTGAGTAGTGCTTTTGTCACATTGAAACCCAAATTGTTTGTCAGTGATTACGTTATTATCTTTGTAAAATGCGTGTATTTGTTTAGAAATGATCTTTTCAACCACTTTGTCCACCGTTGAAAGGATCGTTATCGGTCGATAATTATCACAATCGTCATGCTTTCCTTTTTTATGTATTGGTCTAACTATTCCTGTTTTACGTTCATTTGGATATTTACTTAATTTAATAGATGAATTGATAAGGTGAGATATAACTTCTGCAATTTCAGCGCCAATTAATTTTAAATCTAGTGCAGTAATGCCATCAACACCTGGTGCTTTTCTGTTATTCAGTGATCTTGTTTCTTTAAGTACAGACTTTGCAGATGTTTTTTGATACCTGCAAGTAACATTGACTGGAGCTGCATAGCTAACTTTATTTATTATTTTTAGATTGCACATTGGTACTATAGTTTTTGCACTGGTCTCAAAACAGTCTATATGGAATTAGCTAGAGTTAGTGGTGAAGATAGCTAAGAAGGATATTCATTTTATGCTTCATAACAATGACTAAATTCAAGGTTGTATAAAATATTGGGTTAAACTTAAAACCTTGAACTCTAGTTTGAATAAAAAAAATGTTTTCTTCAGAAAAAAAAAATCATTAAAATCATTAGCAGATGCTAAAACCTGCTAAGAATAAAAGGAATCAATATTATTATTACCTAACTAAAACTTGTATAATAGAACGACAAACTTATGCATAAAATGGCTTATAAATAATTTAAACAGTTCATGTACAGATGAGGCGCCTCATATATTTTTTGCTATTAAAATATATGCAAATTTATTTTCAATGCAAGGTTATTGACTCGTCAGTGGCTAGTCTTAGAGTTGCTAAACAACCAAATCTTGCCAAATTAATGGCGATCTAGTTTTACCTTTACGCATATTTCACAACCGTGAAATCTAATAAATCGCTAGAATGCATAAATAATACGGTGGAATTGTGACAGGTTGATAAAAGTCACGTCTTTATGAAGAATGGGTCCATTACATAATAATATCTTAATGACCTGTCGTGTTATTAGCCTACAAAATAATAAGGCCCTTAGTGCTCGTTTGCGGAGACGCGGGGCATTGCGCGTCGCGTGTGGCGGCGTGGACCGCGCTAAATTCAATTATGGCGTTGCTTGCAAGACAGCGTTTACGGAGAAGCGATTTTACATGCGTTTGCTTGAATCGCTATGAATTGCTATATATCTATATCGTTCGTTACGGATCAAAACACGATACCAAGCTTTTCGTATAGATTAGTGTTTAGATTAAACTGTCGGACAGAAAACAGCTATGGGGCACAAATTTATTATTAAAATAGTAGCAAACTGCTTTCTTACATACTTAATTATATAAATAAACACTGACTCACGATAAAATCTAGAAAATTTATTTAGATTTAGCATATCCCTTTTCTATTCCCATGGATAATCGTGCATATTTTATTCCATAAAATTTGTATTCCAATAGTGATCGAAGTTGAGTAAACTATTTTGAATTCAAATGCAGATTATATTATCCATATAGTTCTCATACTTGCTAATAATCTACTAGGTAGTTTCTATAGAACTTACGGATGAAAATCTATAGTAACATAAATATAGGCACAACATACGGCCTAAAACCTTTATTGTGTTTAATTATTTGCTAAAATTTATAGACAGGGTAATTGGTAATAGTCATAAAATGCCGAAAATGGTAGATAGGGTACACCAGTTTTAGCCAACAGCTAGCGGCTACACCTAGTTTTAGCCGGCTAAAACTAGGTTTAGCCGCATTCGAGTATTAGCCGTAACATATATATTTCTTGTTGATTCTTCTCGTTACAGGCCAAGGTCTCCCCTCCCGCTTAGGACCTGCGAACTGATGCCGTATCTTTTTTGACATTCACAAGTGCTTGTAAACAGCCTAGACTGAATAAATTATTTTGCATTTGAATTGAATCCCGACTTCTGTGAAGTGGATGAATGAATTAAGTATTAGCTTAAAATAACCCTTCTTTTTGCTTCGCCGTAGTTGGGCAAAAACAAAGAAAAAACTTACGGTGTTCTTTATATTTCTGTCCTGTCTGCGGCATCATAATATATTCTGAGATAAAAAAAAATTAGGTTGCATTCTTGGTTGTCTGTCCACAAATGTAGCACAGGATCATTTATATACTATCTTCCCGATGAGCGAGAGTCTTAAAACTTTGAACATAGGTGAGAACTGGAAGGCAATGCAATATTATGGTGTCATTGAGCTGATCTGATGCTGAAGCCGAAGGTAGGCCACAGGAACTCAGTACTGAAACCATGCAACCCCATCGAGCATGGGCTCGTTTAAATCGTCTTCACGAGAACTCTGTCGGGAAACAGTGTCCAAGCCTGAACACTATGGTCTGATGATGGAGCCGGAAGAAGGCCACAAGAACTCTATGATAAAACCACGCATCCCCCTTTAAATTTGGGCTCGTTTAAATCGTCTTGACAAGTACCTACTCCGATAGGAGATGGTGTACCTATTTTTAGTTTTAGCTCGTTGACTAAAAAGCAGAGAATAATAATTTAGGCCTACTGATTTTTTACATAAAAAGTATAAAAAATATCTCCCGTAAAGATGTTTAACCCTTTGCAGAAGTTTTGAACCGAAAAACGTATTGCAGAAGTTTTAAAAGAAATTCAGTAAATTTTCTAAACTTCGTTCGTATCGTAACGCGCATTATTGCAATCGATTCCAAAAACTTGGACGTAAAGTCCGATGTTGCATTGAAGCGCGCGCGCAAGCTGTATGCAGTGGCATTAATCAAGGGTCCCAAGCTATACATTGAATTAAAAAAATATGAATGATAGGAAGTGTTTTCTCACATCGCGTTACGCTGTGTGGAGATGACGATAGTTTTTTTTCTACATCGCAAACTATTTCGGATTAGTTCAGTTAATTAGCGGGGCTTAGAGGTGGTAGACGTGTTAATTGCTGCAGTATTCGGTAGCGGATATGAATTCGTTCGGGCTTTGTCATTTAACTGTGAGTAAAATTTAATAGCTACCTATACCTAGATACTACGATATTTTTTATTTCCAACCGTAATATTTTCCTAATTTCCCGTATACATAATTAAGTATAACCATACAAAGATATAAAAATGTGCTTGGTAAATTAAATTGTGAAGAAAAAAAATTAATTATTCGTATATTTTTTTTTTTTGTACGAGTGTGGTATGAAGATCGATTTTTGGGCAAAAATATTAAGGTAGGACTTATTACAATACTTGCTCGAAGAAAGCTAATGCGAGAAAAACTAATGTTATGAACATTTGGGCAACTAAACTAACATTGTTAAAATCTAATACTTAAGATGGGTATTCCCTATTATTTTTATTTACAGTACCAGTTAAAACAATAATTTTGTATGAATAATTTCAACATAATGATCTTGATCCAAAGATGCCGCCTGTCTACACATTATGTTCAGAAAAGTCCCACGCATCTCGACGAGTTTGCGCTCTAAATAAAAATTATTCTTAAGCAAATTTTACGACGTAAACATGTTCAGAATACTTGGTTATCTATACACATAATGCATGATTTGTTTGGTTGTTTTTATTACCATTTAGGTGCCTACGTATATTCTACTTAGTTAAGATACGAACGGTTCTCTGCAGAACATTCGCTCTTAAGCTGGGTCTCCTATCCATGCTGGCTGAAACATGGGCAAGTTTAATCCGAGCATAGCGAACTACAAATACTTAATGTAAATTTATTGGCCTTTGGAACCAGAACAACTTATCTGATGTCATCCAATATGATTCATTTTATTTTCTGTAGGAAAGTCCTCTTGTTCACCTGCATTATTGTATAAACTAGCTTGCGCCCGCGACTTCGTCCGCCTGAACATTCGGAAAACTCTAGGGAACCTTTGACCAGGATAAAAAGTTTAATCCTGACTATAAACTATATTCGCCTTCATCTATTTTATTTTGCCAATCTCACAGCTAGGCTGGCTAACATCAATAAATACTTACATTACTTACTTAAAATACTTATGTTTAGGAGACAGTACCCAAAACCATCATATCTAAGCCTGTCTATTCAACCACTAATACCCCGAATTTAATGTTCCAGATTCTATGGACCGCGCTGTCTGTAGCACTAGGCTACGAACTGCAGGGCCAGATCATCAGAGGCGTGCCATGCGTTAAGAGGAACTACCAGCTTTACTGTCCCACTGCTGGGAACACATACCCTTTGTAAGTATTCGCTTAACAAATAAATCTTTTTAAATCCACGTTGGACCTAAGACTTATTACGCCAAGCTTATGCCTCTGTCTGTGGCATCGTAGCTCCTAAACGAATTTGCCGATATTATATTTTCACTTTTAGTTTAAGTTGTTTAACTTTAGGAACCTACGTTTCGCTAACTAGAAAGAAAACCTTCAATTTAATTTTATTTGAAAATAGCTGAATCCAAAATCATCTTTTTTCAGAGATAAAATAGAAAACTTCATAGATGAGAATAAGGCGTTAATCAAACGGATGTACGGGTCGTTCACAACTCCTGGAGGGAGTCGAGTTCGGAGAGCCCCGGGAGTTCCAGACTTGGAGCCCGGAGACTCCTACTTCAGACACACGCGGCAAGCGACCAATACGCCGCTGCCGGACGCGCAGTCTATCAATAGCACAGGCAGGTGAGATCTGTTTTATTTTTCAATCTTTTTACTCGATCCTCCTTCGACTTTTAGGCCGGCCACACACAGACGGAATCACGTTACGGAATTCCGTACATACGTGATTCAGAACGCAGCTAATCTATACAAATCTATGGACTACCACACACAGACGGGATTTTTCCGTACGGAATCTTCATATATTATCGAAATTCCGTTCGGAATTCCGTAACGGGATTCCGTCCGTGTGTAGCCGGCCTTACTGAATCGCAAAGTAAAGGCGTGTATAACGCTTGAACCACAAAGATATGGTCTAGAATGTTCAGTAAGCCATGGGGTGCCAGACTTGGAGACTATAGACTCCTACTTCAGACGCGCAGTCTATCAATAGTACAGGCTTTAATTAAAAACTTTTTCTAAATTGCTATCAATGCGTGTATTGCTTGATGGTTGTCTCTAATGAAAAAAAAATGATAAAGGGTCTCTGAGATAAAGACCCTTGTTTATTTTGAAATATATTTTAGGATTACGTACCCAAAGGGTAAAAACTAACGGCCTTACCACAAAAGATTTTAAAACACTGTTTAACAATGGTTTAATTAGAACACTGTTTTAATGTGATGCTAAAACTTTTTTAACAATATTGTTTGAAAGAGACGGCATCACATTTAAACAGTTTTTATTAAACAGTGTTTTAAAATCTTTTGTGGTAAGGCCGTAAGACTCCACTGTCCGTCCGTCTGTCTGTCACCAGGCTGTAACTCATGAGTTATCACGGTAGCTATCACGGTTCATGAACCGTGATAGCTAGACAGTTGAAATTTTCACAGATGACGTATTTCTATTGCCGCTATAAGAACAGAATAAAATTAATATTTAGGGGAGGCTCCCATAGAACAAACGTGTTTTTTTCCGGAACCCTTCGTGCACGAGTCCGACTCGCACTTAACCGGTTTATTCTTTTACACTTAACCCGCAAACCCTTCTGTGGATACATGGTAGCTACTTAGGTGGTTCTCCACCTAAAATGTTCCGCAAAATAATGGGGTTGGTAAACTTTTTCGAAGAGAATTGTTTTATATTTTTTTTTGATAGCACAAGTTTGAAGAATAAAGAAAATAATATTATGATTTTTTTATTTTACCTTGTTAACTAAATATATTTTTTTATATTATTATCGCGATAAAATATCAAACATACGGCTGAACTCGAAGTTCCTTTGCATTTACTGATTTAAAAATCTGATTGACAGACAGTGACAAAGAGTAATCATACTTTTGTTTTTTTTGTTTTGAGCAACAACATAGAAAGTCTTTGGAGCAAAGGCATAACCTACGCATACAGCCGTAATAGTGATTTATTGTACTATGCTGTAAATTAAAAATTTAAATTTTTATTTAAATTAAAATGAAGCATTATATAATTCCGCAATTTGTTATTCCCGACTCCAAAGCCAAAAGCTACCAGAAAATATATAATTCACAACAGTTTTGGAAAAGTTTACCAACCCCATTCGGCTGATCGAATGGGCGAGTTAGACATTTTTTTTTTTAAAGTAATAATAAAATTTCTTCTGCATTACAGGATAGACGCTTGTGAGAGCAAGACAGAGATAATGACGCCGTATTGGGCGCTAAATTCGGCGAGAAAGCTGAGGGCAATCGTGAACACGATGCACTTCGAGCAAGCGATACACCAAGAAGTCTGCAGGTAATTTATCTACTTCTACCTATGTAATGGGGCATTTACATGGAGCGACTTTGTAGGTAACTTGGCATAATCGCTTGTAAAATATAATCGCCACCTCCCTCAAAGAAATTCGATTTGTGAAAGAAAGTCATCTGCCAAGTTGTCGTCAAGTCGACTCGTGTAAATACCCCGTAAAGCAAATAAGGCTGAGTTGCACCATTTTGACTTAACTTTAACTACAAACTTATCTGAGCCAGCGGTCAAAAGTTGAACTAAGGTGTTATTGGGTGAATCAACTTTTTAATGTCAGTAAAAAATCGACCCTTGTGTAAATTTTCATAAATTAAAACAAAACTAGATAACTTTTTAAAAAAAAAAACTATATTTTACGATATTTAGATTCTTAGCCAATAAAACATACTAAGTTTTGTACAAATATAATCAATAGTTTATTGAAAAACATGGGTGACCCAGGGGACAATGTTGTCCCCAGCGTTTATATGAAAAATAGGAGTTGTCTCCTGGGTCACCTATGTTTTTCTTTAAAATCACGTTACAATTTTCATGCCTTTTAAGTTTTCTTCTAAGATAATTAGCTGAGAGTATTTGCAACTACAGATTAACTTCATATTAAAATAGTTCACGTAGATATTTTAAGAAATACCACAAAACAACAAAAAGTTGATTCACCCTATTACATATTGTTACCTAGGTTACGCCATAGACGACAGCGACGCTGTCATCGAGTCAAATATGTTTGTATCTGTTAACCTATTGAGCGCGACGAATTCCCCCAGGCACCCGCGAGACGGGTTATACGTCATTGAAAAGAATATCCGTCAGGGCCCAATGTCACAGAACATTAAATTTAAATCCAATATTTATTTAATTTACAATAAGGCAAAATATTGCCTGGCAAAATATTTGATCTCTGGGTGCCTGGAGGCACCCGCGATGCTTGACGGTATAAATTTCTCGCGGGTGCCTGGGGGCACCCGTGGAGCTCAACTGGTGTTATGGTTAAGTCAAGATGCTGCAACTCAGCCTTAGAGTAGAAAAAATGTTTTTAAAAGATTACAAAAAACAAAAACAATCTAACTACCGCGTTCGCATAGTGAAGATTTCCCTAGGTAGCTAGGAAGTTGAGATCCAATGCCTAGTTCGAATAACACTTGCATTGACCGAAGAACACGGCTCTCACGCTATCAATGTTTTGGTTTATGTTGCGCGTCCTCTGTATTGGAATCGGAGCGTACAGCGGACGGAGCGTAGACATTTGTCACTTTGTATTGGTTTCTAAAATGGCGTTAATGGCGATGATGTGCACGCCATAGAAATCCAACAAAGCAACAAATGCGTTCGCTCCGATTCCGATGCAGTAAACTTTAAGGCTCTCCGCTGTGTTAAGCGGGACACGCGCGCGGGGCGACATAGATTAGAGCTTACTCATGCACTGCGCAAGCATCTGTCAGTAAAAAACCAGCAATCTATATTCCCGCGCCGTGTTACCCGAGGCGGGACCCGCTTGACGCAGCGGAGGGCCTTAGGCCCTTGAGCCCTTAGAGCCTTGGGCGAGAGGGCTTGTTTGTTGCATCGGGATTCCGAGTGTTAAAGGAAGTATTATTCGATTATAAAATACTCGAATTCGAATTGGGAACCCTATACTTGGGTGGTGTGATAAGGCGTTAATACGCCCAAAATAAAACTGTGAACCAGCAAGTAGAAAGTTTACACAGGTAAATTTTTTTTAAGCCACAAATTGCGATAGTAAATTTTTTAAGCTGTTGTTTTAGTATTTCGCATGCAGTAATACCTACCTACCTAGTAAGTGCGTGAGGAGCTCGGTGGCGCGGTGGTTTAGCGCCTGTCATGGGATGGGTATGGGTGGCCAAAAATGTATTACCTCGAGCTCCTCCGTGCTTCGGAAGGCACGTTAAGCCGTTGGTCCCGGGTGCATTGGCAGTCGTTAACACCCACCAATCCGCACTGGGCCCGCGTGGTGGGTTATGGCCCATCCTCCTTATCCACCCATAAGGAAGGCCTGTGCCCCTGCAGTGGGGACATTAAAAAAAATGGCTGATGGCCGACCTAGTAGTAATCTAAGTAATATGCCTTTTTCAGTAAAAAGTCTACGACGCGATGTTCGGGCGACTGCGGCTGCGAGCAGAAGTACAAGTGGCACCGGCTCCTGGCGTACGACCCCAACGACGACTGCGCCGGCATATTCATGGATTGGTTCCTCTTCCCCTCCTGCTGTGTGTGTCGGTGTAACCCTTAATGAAAGCTTCGCCTTAAAATCTATTTTGATCTAAATCTTTTTTTTGAAACCCGCAGGCTGATTATCTAACTAAAAACCATCTAGCGACCAGTAATAATTACGGAATCGTCTCTGACAAACCGTTTGACAGAAGAAATCGCAAATTCCTCACGGTCGCGTCGCGGCTGCTGTTAAGCATCTTTGAATCCGTTTTCGAAAATAAACTAGCATTGTTGGTGGAGACCATGTACATCCTTAATACATCTCTGGTGTCGGCCTAAAGCCTCGAATACATTAGAGGGGACAAAATGTCCCCCAACATATGACGCGCAACGCTCAATCTACGTACCTACATATTCCACGTAGTTGTTGGGCAACATGTACCGCAACATGTTCCCTAATGTATTCGAGACTTACACCTTTATGCGATAGAAAGGAATAGAGCGCAGAAAAATAACGAAAAACGTGCTTGGTCACTCTTAAATTGTTTCAAGTAATTTGTGACAACACTTACCTAGCTAGTCTAATAAAATTTACAATATTTTTCTATAGGTTGAAAATGTAGAGTAAAATTTGCTTGGGAAAAACTTCTGTTGCTCATCGAATGACTTGCTTCTTCTACCTAACACAATGCTGTCTTTGTTTTCTACTCTCTACCTTTCTACAACTTCGATAAGTTATGTTAGGTATTTCATTTATGACATTTGCACATTCCTGCAATGTATTTGTGCAATATAAAATGGGACGAAAAAGTCTAGTAAAATTCTATAGGTAATAGGTAGGTATTAAGATATTACCTGAAGTGGTAATAGATGCAATACTTTACTATCGGATTATTTCACTCAAAAATTCTAATTTCAATGTAAATTGTCTGCATATTATCATAGAATATTTTAATTATCAATATTGAATAGAACCTAATTATTTTATGACTTAATTATTTTGACATATTACGATTTGAAAAACTAAAAAATAAGTTGTTTTAAGTAGCAATAAGAATTTATGAAATTATAGATATTAACGTTAATCACTGCCATTGTACAGTTTCATTATAATTTTCGTAACAACACAAGTAATACTATGACACTGAATATATTACGTAGTAAATGCATGCATGCATGCATGCCTTACCACAGTAAATAAATGCATGCATGTATTACGTAATTAATGTTATGGCTGTAAGATTATAATAGTGTCATTTTATATAAGTTTGAATAGAGTACCTAAGTACCTACCTAGTTTTTTTAATTAAAGATATAAATCTTTCAACTTTTGTTGTGAGGCTGAAATTTATATTAAGCTACTTAATTAAGTATTAGTTTAGCTCTATATATGTAATGCTGAAGAAGGCTTAGAAAATTTCACAAATTAGTTTATAAAATATTGTACTTAATTGAATTTTGAAATGAAGTTAAGTTAATACTAACAATAACTGTAATGTAATTCCAACCTTTAATGTATATCGATTTACTCAATGTGTTTATAATACCTATTATATGAAAATAAATTGAGCCTGGATGTAATTATTTGGTTTTATTTACAGAAACAATACATACAACTAATATTTCATCAAGTGTTTTTAATTATACAAAGTGTTACGATTAACACCATTAAATTGAAAAGCTATTTCATTAAAATGCTGTTTAAAGAATAAGCAGGGGCAACTATTTTAACTGAAAAATATGAATAAGTAATGAGTCATATTATGAAGTTTTTTCATAGTTTGATTCAAATATAATAATATCACATATTATTATGATAGATTATGTAAAATATTATTAACTATATCTAAAATATTATGTACAAACTACATACAGTATCGTTTCATGATTGAAATAAAAGATTCATTCCTTCTCCTTGGATTTTAGTTGTTCAAACTCTTTAAAAACTTTCTCACTTAATTTATCACCTTCATCATCAATTTGTTCAACAGCCAACACCTCAGGGATATAAAACTGCATCATATTTTGAACCTGATGAACAAAAAATTAAAAAAATATGTAAAAATGTTAATTTTGTTTGATTTTGAGATTAATGAACAAATTAGTAGAGCACAGGAATTTTCAGTTAGGCAATTTAATGCCAATATTAATTATTTACTTTAATAATTATGTGAGATCAATAATCTTCAGTTTTAAGAACTAATAACAAATGCCTGTTGTTTGGCAATAAAGAGTAGTTTACCTCTAGCTAGTTACATAAAGAGAAATGGGAGTGACCTGCATCTGTAAGCATAGAAACACATTTTTTCATGCATTATCACCATAATATCACACTATAGTGTAGTACAGTGCATCAGCCACTATAGCACCCACACTGTCTTTCTCACTCTAGCAAATGACGTTCCTAGCCCCCCAGCATGACCACCGAAACATTTACCGTGTTATTACAAAAGATTTTTAAACACTGTTTAACTAAACACGTGTTTAAATGTGATGCTGTCATTTTTTTGACAATATTGTTTGACAGAGACAGCATCACATTTAAACAGGTGTTTTGTTAAACAGTGTTTAAAAATCTTTTGTAATAACACGGATAGTGTTTTATTAACACTCAACTGTCAAAATCCATTGTCTTTTGGCAATTTAATGTAAAAAATTGCTATATCATATCGCAATTTATAGCCAATGGTCATGCTAGGGGGGCTGAGCGACGTTAAAGGATAAAGCATGAAAAATGGGATTCCTTGATGACAGATGTGGGTCAAACCCAAAAAATAAATAAAAGTCTTACTTACCCCATTTTTCAAAGTAACAATTGAACTGGGACAAGAGGAACATGATCCCTGCATCTTCAGTGTTAACACTCCATCTTTAAAATCCACAAATAACACATCACCACCATCTTCTTGCACCGTAGGTCTGATGCGGGTGTCAAGCAACTCTTTAATCATTTGGACAATTTCATCATCATCTTCATTTATTTCTGTAATAAGAAACAGGGGGCTAATTGTCTAATTATAAAAACTATCGCAATAGCTTTCAAGATGTTATACATTGATGCTTCTTTTTGACACAAATAAAAACTTACTAAAGAAATACAGCAATGTGTCACATCCATCTGTCAAATGAAAGCGATTGCGATATATTTTGAAAATTAGACAATAAGTAGGCTTAACAGCTTTGTAACCTGTCACACTAACTATTACCAGGCCAGTCACACTCCACACTTTAGGCATGAAGCTATAAGTACATACATACGTGTGCGGACTTCTTTAATAGCGGTCACATTTTTGTAAGAAATTTCTGTCAGAAAAATTCTGACTAGAATTAGAATAATTAATAACTAATAGTGTGTGTACAAATTACATTATGTATGATGGGTACAGTTGGGGTTTAGTTTTATTAACTTACGTGTGTCTCCAGATGGTTTGGCATCAGTTACAACAGGGAGGCCGCTGGCAAAAAAATCCATGATAGTTGCAAATATTTCTGGCTTTAATAGTCTCCAGTCGACATCATCATCTTGCTTTGTTACAGTTATAAATTCAGGTCCAAAAAATACAGCTTTTACTCCATCAATTCTAAAAATCATTTTTGCTGTGGAATGGATATAATTTCAGTTTAAAACCATGTGGATCATACATGAGAAACAATAATAAATCAAGCAAGACCCGTCAAGCACAGGTGAGACATAATAGATTTCCCATTGCTGTGTGGCCTCATGAGGGGCCACTTAGGGTTTAATGATTTAAGTTGGCATAATGCAAGCAATCAACATGTTTTATTAACCATGGAAAAAAAAGTTTTCATACTAAAACCACTGAAACAAAATGTAAAAGGTAAATAAATAAATAAATGTTTGACAACATCACATACATTGCTCCGATTCCAAAGTAAGTAGCTAAAGCACTTGTGTTATGGAAGTCAGAGACAACGGTGGTATCACAAACACCCAGACCTGAGTCAATATAGAAAAGTTCATTTTTCTACATTGAGCCAGCCGGGGATCGAACCCGGGACCTCAGAGATGGCGACACCTTGAAAACCGGCGTGCAAACCACTCGACCACGGAGGTCGTCAAATGACAGATTGGACTTTTAAAAAAAACATGGGCTACAGTACGAGGCAAACATCTTGAAACTTTCTCAACGGAGTGGGGATCAGTTCGCACATGTGGACTTGCGAACAAACAATAGCGCCCGCCCCTCTCCCACCGCCCGCATACCTCACCGCTACACACACCCAAAATACGTGTTTCCCGCAATTGCCGCCGCGGGCTGATTATCTAATTAGAAACCACCTAGCGACTGGTCTCATTTGACAGATGAATGTGATACATTGCTTCTTCTTTTTGGGGTAAATAAAACATACCAAAGAAAAGTAGCAATGTATCTCAAATGAAACCGGTCGCTAAATAGTTTCTATTTAGATAATCAGCCTGCCGCCGGTTTCAAGATGTTTGCCTCGTTCTGTACAGCAGTTACACTATTATGTCCATAATAAATGAAAATCTACATACATGAAGTTGCAGGCAGAAGCTAATTACTTATTATAATAATGGAAATTCAAACCATACCCAAAGGGCTACATTGTGCTGCTCCAATGTTAGGAAAATCCATAGTTTGACCTGGCTCCAGTACTTTTGTCCCTGGCATAAACTTTATGCTGTTAGGGTTGGGGGTATCTTGCGTTTGAATAAACATCGTGCGGCAAGAGCATGGATGAAGTGGGAAACCATGCTGAAGATTAGTGACTTGGGTTCTTTGTAATCCAGTAAATGTTCGTTTGTCAATGTACCTGAAGGAATAGTCAGATTGTCATAACTTTGTAGCAAGAATAAAGTACAAAATAATTAAAATATATAATATACAAAATAATTTAGAAAACATCCTTACTGAAGTACATTGTTGGCAAATATGCGGCTACGACAATGATTTCTTTGCAATATTCTAAGTGAACTACGTAACATGTTTAGGTTTGTCCTTTTCAATATGCAATTTTACATAGGATAGGTATCAAATAAAATTCTTCAATTTATTTTGCGCAAGAAAAGATGAAAAAGTGCGATTCGAGGATCGATCGACCGACCGACGTAACGTAGGTAAATAAATAAATAGTGTCAATGTCAATGTCAGTCAATGTCAATGTCATTGGGTGCATTCCAGCGAGCCAATCGCTAGGTCATTGATCACCATGGGTGCATTCAGAGCGAACAAACCAACGCGATCAGGGGCCTTACTATGAGCTCTTATAGCAGGACTTATATTGAACGGCCTTACTTTTTCGTACCATGACCTCAACGGTTAGTATGAAAGCAGGCCTTAAGCAGTCCTGTATAAGGCCTGCTTTTGAACTGAACGGTTTCTTATTTGCTGATGGTAAGCCCCCAGCATGCATGCGTTCGCGGTGGCGTGCTTGGTGACGATCTCTCGCGTGCATGTTTGACAAACCGTTCAAACTTACTTTTGTAAACGGGGTTACCTATATCTGGCACAATCTTGATGCTCCAAAATTTATTTGGCATAACACACTTGGCATAATTTTCATAAAACAAATATTTTTAAGGCATAAAAATTGTTTAATGCATTTTAACCTAAAATTGAATTAAATATTATATCTTAAAAAGTCAATATGTTGTGTTTTTGTATATGTTGTGCTACAAAAGTCAAAAACAGAAACGAATTGCTGCAAAACCGACATGCATGCTGCTTGCTTGCATGCATGTATGTATGCATGCTTGAATGTTTGTTTGAATGCATGCTGCCTGCATGCATGCCGGGGGTGCAGGGGGGCTGGCCCCCTGCTCGGGGGGGTCGGGGTCCATAAGGCTTTCCGGCGGGACATGCGCGCGTGGCGACATAGATTAGAGCACTGCAAGCATCTGTTCGTCATAAAAACCAGCAATCTATATTATTCCCGCGCCGTGTACCCGCTGCGGGATCCCGCTTTACGCAGCGGAGGGCGGGATGGCCGGTATACATTTTGATTAGTGTTTAGTGCGAGTGGCTCGTTTAGTGTTTAGCAAAAAACACGTTCGGACAGTCCCTGATTAGTGTTAACTGTTTAGTGCTAAGTACAGTGTTTAGAGCGCGTTCTATTTTTTCTGCGAGTGGCTCCTCCCGCGCGTCCCGCCTTCACCCCTCACTTGCAGCTAAACACGCACTATCGCACTAAACACGTCTGGACAGGACTGTTAAGTGTTTAGTTAATACTTCTTATTTTTTTTACAAATAACTGAACAGTGTATGCTAAACAGTATGGGACATCATCTACTAATCACTACACACTAAACAGTGCACTAAACACTAAGCACTTAACTAAACAAAGTGTATACTAGTCTTAAGGGGCAGTAGTAAAAATATCGTGCGTTGAAAAAATCGCTCGTGTGTACGATCCCTTAAATTAATTGTACTACGATTCTCAATTTTTTATTTTTATTATCACTTGCTTTGCTTGGCAACCCTGCCTGCCTGGGTTGCGTTCAGGGGCCTTACTATGAGCTCTTATAGCAGGGCTTATATTGAACTGTCTTACTTTTTCGTACTATGACCTCAACGGTTAGTATGAAAGCAGGAGGCTTACCATCAGCAAATAAGAAACCATTCAGTTCAAAAGCAGGCCGTAAAAAAGACTGCTTAAGGCCTGCTTTCATACTAACCGTTGAGATCATGGTACGAAAAAGTAATGCCGTTCAATATAAGTCCTGCTATAAGAGCTCATAGTAAGGCCCCAGGCCATAAGCAGTCCTGTCCTGTCCTGCTTTTGAACTGAACGGTTTCTTATTTGCTGATGGTAAGCCCCCAGAACGTTAGAGCGCCGGTTGTTTGGTTGTTTATTTTACTCGCTCTAAGGTTTGGAACGACCAAGAACTTTAAATGTCAATGTCAATACAAAGTCTTCGTTTTCCATTTGGAATACGAATAATTTAAACTTTTCTTTATTCTAAATAATAAAAAAAACGTTTTTTGAGGATCTACCATGATTATTTTAAGAATTAGACTCAAAAACATCAAAATACCAAATAATTACGCCGTTAGAGCGTTCGGTTGTGGTTAGGTTGCACTCTGAGTGTAGGTTTGGAACTCGCCTCGGTTGTGGTTATGTTGCACTCGGAGCGTAGGTTTGGAACGCAACCTTGCTTTCGCTCGCGTTGTTTTGCATTTTTTTTGTAGTGTGGGTTTTTCTTCATTGCATTTGCATTGCATGCGATGCGATTTTGGTAATTTTGTTTCATTTTATTCACACACAGAGTTGATTTTATTGTCTTGTCTTATTCTCAAGGATCTGAGGTAGGTGAGTATTTACTAATTCTTTATGTACAAACTGTGTGTTCTGCAGAATTTGGACAACTCGCTTTTTGTACCTACCTACAATACAGTTTTATTACAATCTCAAAATGTAAGCACCTAGTTCTGAATTGTCTGAAACACGTAAGTTAGGTCAGCTAAGCACTAATTTAGCATCCGATTGCTGACGAAGTTAAATTGTTTCCATCGATTCATTGGCACGTTCGGACTTGCTATATTGAATGGTTTTTATTAATTTGACCACTTTTTCAGTGATTGCTTGTAAGCATGGAGCCTAGTAAGGGACGTGGTCGAGGCTTGGCCTTGCTCCAAGCCTTGAAGAAGAGCCAGATGATGGATTCGCCTCCACCTTCTGAAGACCCATCTCCGGACGTGACTCCTGGACCCAGCGTTTCTCCAAGTGATGTAAGTCTATAAAATATATATCACACCATCCGATTTAGTACAATTCATAAGACAGGTTTAGGGTCGGAGAGTCAGGTTCGGGGCTTAGTACAATATTTACAACCCACGCAGATAAAGGATGGGATTGAAAATGGTGGCTCACCACTCTTACCACAACGAGTGTGACAGGGACAATAGGTGTGGCGTTTAGTGTGCGAGCGAGAAGTGAATATGAACGACACCATTTCTGATCCTATTCTTTATCTGTGTGGGTTGTTAACTCTTCAACGCCCCGAAAACAATACAACAATAGATTTCTATTGTTGTTTGTGCCCGATAGGGCACAGCGGGCGTTGACGAGTTAAAGACAGGTCGGGTCAGAAAGTGTAGGGCCAGTTTAAGGGCTTATAAAAAGGAATATTATGTAACAACTAGCTAAAGTTTGTTTTTTATCAGAGAGACAAAAATAATGATTCACATTTTTTGTAATTGCACATTTTGTTCGCTGGCAAATTATTCTTAAGTCATCACATTATTCATAAGGTAATTTAAATCAATTTAACTTTAACCAGAATCATAAAGACAATATCAATAGTACAGTTGTTTTATTTAACAAATGCGGCTCAGCTATGAATGTTAGGCGTGCACATTATTTTAGTGTGTGTTCAGGGGATTTGAGGAACTGGGTGAAATGGTTCCGATCAGGGAGACTGATCACCCATTGGTCTTAAAATTGACCTGCCCCTGATTTTGTAACTTTGTTGCAATCGACTCTGACAGAAATCACAGTTACATTGCTGCTTTATAATAACAATAATAAAAAAGCTTTTTATGTTCAAACCCTTATTTTCACAAATCAATTTATACGTAGGTACTATAACTAATTTGGGTCTGAATCCCCTTGGGTAAAAGCCTCCCCCAACTCCTTCCACACGTCTCTGTCCTGGGCCCTAGTTATCCAGTTGTTGCCCGCTAAACTGACTATGTCGTCCTTCCAGCGCGCGCGTGGTCTGCCTACTGCCCGTTTTCCGGGGGGCCCTTTCCAATCGGTGGCTTTTAGGGTCCATCTACAGTCAGTGAAACTAGCAACATGTCCTGCCCATTGCCACTTGGACTTCAGTGCATATTCGAGAGCGTCCACTAGCTTTGTCCTTTTCCTTATGTCCCTGTTCCTGGTTTTATGGATTTTTCTAAGTTTCAGTATGCTTCGTTCCATTGCATGCTGGCAGCATCGCACTTTATTTTTTACTCTATTTGTGTACACCCATGTCTGACACGCATATGTAAGACATGGCAGGACGCAGGTATCCATGACAGTTTTTTTCATTTCGGTGCTGTAGCTCCCCTTTAATATTTCTTTATGTGACCATAAATTATTCCAAGTGTTTCTGATTCGTCTTTCCACTTCTTCATCATTACTGCATGGGTCAAAAGATATTTGTTTTCCAAGGTAGATGTAACGGTCCACATATTGTATTGGTTTCCCCTCTATCAGTATTTGTTTTTGGTGGCTGTTTGTCATTATTTTAGTTTTAGAGGTGTTCATGTGCAGTCCTACCTTTTTGCTTTCTTCATTCAAAGTCCTCATCATTTGCTCTAATTCTGAAGCCGAGTTAGCAAAGATTGCTATGTCATCGGCAAACCTCAAATGGCTCAAGTATTTGTTGTGTAACCAGATACCGTTATGTTGCCAGCTTATTCTTTGGAAGATGTTTTCAAGCACTGCTATAAAGAGTTTGGGTGACAGTGGGTCTCCTTGTCTTACTCCTCTTTCGATTTTTATTTCTTCTCCTCTACTCTCCAGACGGACTAAACTCAAACTTTTTTTTTTTTTTTTTTTTTTTTATTCTTAAATTTTTTAAGGGGTTTTGTCCTTTTGGACATGCCAACCCCATCGTACCTAAAATGAAAATATTACATAGGTATTTAACTTAATTAACTTAAACTACTAATTATGCTACACAAGGATTTTGTGGCTTCCGATTTAGGATCCGACAGAACACTTTGGGCCATTCCTACATCTAAGAGATTTATGAAATAAAACACTTTTAACGGATACTAGCGCGGTTTTATTGAAAGTACTTTGGTAATTAGTTGGTTAGTAGCTAGTATCCGTTAAAAGTGTTTTATTTCATGTCTAGTGAGCGCGTAAGCTTGAGAAGTGAATAAGAGATTTATGTTAAAAGTTTTGACAAATGCCTCCCTCTTACTCTTGTTTCTCACACAGTCCATCAGCAAATGTTGCACATCTTCAACCTTATTACAGGTAGGGCATTTGTCCGACTCGGCCTTTTTCATCAAAAATGCAAACTTTGCTGAAGGATAATGGCCTGATCGGAGTCTCAATACCAACTTAATGTAGTTTCTGCTAAAGTTACAGTCTTCAAACCACGTTTGACGAGGAGGCTGGCTTTGGATGGTTTTAAACCATATCCCTTTTTCTAGAGATTTTGTGTCAAAACTATCTTTCCAAATATTAAAGCATTTAATTTTGAATTTTGGTACAAATTCGAAATAGTCTGGTTTAATGTCAAAGTTGTTGCCATTTTGTACAGCCAATTTAAACTTTGTGAATAGATGTTTTGTATGATTCTTGTGTAGCAGTGCTCTACGTTGCATGACTTTAATGCATCCCATATAGATCTTCGAGTAATACGGTCAAAGGCTTTAAGATAGTCTACAAAGCCGATGTAAAGGGGACGGTTAAACTCCTTAAATTTCTCTATCAGTTGCTCCATGGTTTAAATGAGGTCCATTGTAGAAAAACCAGAGCGAAAGCCTGCTTGCTCCAATGGTTGTTGACTGTCTATTTTTGCTGAAATTCGGCTCAGCAACAGCGATGCGAATAGTTTATAGATACTGGACAGTAGACTGATGGGCCGATAATTCCCGACATCTTTTGGGTCACCTTTTTTGTAAAGCAGTATTATATCAGACTTGCACCATTGATGAGGAACTTTTCCAGATTCAATCACCATATTGAATAATCTTGTTAAAAATGTAATTAGTAATGGTGATCCTAGTTTCAGTGCTTTGTTACAGATGTTGTCTGGTCCTGGACTTTTTTCTAGTTTCAGTTTTTTAATATGGATTAGTATTTCCTTGTCTGTTATTTTTTCAATTATGGCTATCTCTTCTTTATCAATGCTATGGTTTTCTTCTATAGTTTTATCTTCTGGTATTTTTCATAAAGTTGTTTGTAGAATTCTGTGGCGCATTTAATTATGTCTTTCCTTATTTTTGTTTCTTTGTTGTCATTTGTCAGGTTTTTTATCCAGTTCTTATGTGTACTTAATTCTTTATATGCTCTTTTTGCACTTCTAAGTTTTTTTAAATTTGTCTCCAAAATGTCTTTTCTATAGTTCTGGTAATCTTCCCTAATTGCTTTATGTGTTTTTTTGTAAAAATTTTTTAGCTCTTCTTTGGTTTCTTTTGTTTTATTTTTGACTGCCTTTAGTTCTGTTCTCTTATTTATTAGCTGTAGGGTACTATTTTTAAATATTTTGTGTTCCTTATTGCTGTTATCCTTGTTACTTTTGTCCCTTACGGTTCTGAGACTGGACATAATTATGCTCTCCATCCCATCATAGTATTCCTGGACCTCATCTATCCGCTCCAGTGCATCAAGCCGCCTTGACAAATTCTCTTTCAAGATTTCCATGTACCTTTCTCCCTCGCCCTCCGTGTCTAATCTTTTTAATGCCGGTTTAAAGTTCTTCCTGCTCAATTTTGGTACTTCTAGCGTGAGAGATGCTCATAGCAGTCTATGATCAGATGGGAAGTTAACCCTGTTTATTACTTTGAAATTAGTAAAACTCTTCGGCTTATTACTCATTATGAAATCAATTTCAGTTTTTGTTATTCCATCTGGTGATAGCCATGTCCATTTTCGACTTTGTTTTTGTTTAAAATGAGTATTCAATATTGACAGTTTGTGCTCATATGCATATTGTATTGATCTCTCACCCCTTTCATTTCTAATACCGTATCCGTACTGTCCCGTTATGGGGTGTTCCTGTTCTTGTGGCTGTCCAATCATCGCGTTGAAGTCTCCCATCACTATAACCTTTTCATCAGTGAGGTCATGGGCTTTTGCTAGGTCTTCATAAAATTTATCGATTTCGTTATCACTTGTCTTTGAGGTAGGAGCATAAACTTGGATCTATGATATGGCTTCATTTTCAAATTTCATTTGGAGTAGGCAGACACGCTCGGAAATGCCAACGAAGTTTACTATATTTTGCTTTAGATTTTTCTTTATTAAGAATCCTACTCCGTGCAGTCCTTGTGTTTCGCCCATGAAACAAAATATGTGTTTTTCGTGTTCTTGAATTTCGCATCCAAGATGTCTCACTTCTGCAAGTCCTACTATATCGTGCTCTATTTTTTCTAAGGCTTGTGTTAATTCTAGAAAGCGGGTGGATGAGGCCAGAGATCTTATGTTAAATGTGCATATTTTTAGTGTCTTTTGTTTCTTAGTTGCTCTATGAGTTGAGGGGTATTGGTCATTATAAGTCCCACGGGGACCAGCCGGGTTGGGACTTGTTTTTTTAGTTGCTTTGCTGATATTTGTTTTGTTATAGTTTATATTCCGGCTGGTGTTTTCTAATTGCTAGTTTTTCTGATCTTGTTGCACAGTCGGTAGTGAGTCTGACCTTTTCCTCATGTAAGTGAAGGCATTTATTCTATTGATCTTTAGCGGATTGTTCACATTATTAACTTCTTCCGAAGGTTTGGACGGAGACGCTTTCCTTTTTTCTGTTTTATTTCCACTGTAATCCTTCACTATGAGTTTATCATATTTTATGTATGCATATTTTCCTTTCTTTCTTGCTTCTTGTAGTTGACCTTGTAATTCTTTACGCTTTTCTTGTATTTCTTTTGGGAAATCTTCTGTAATATATATTTTAGTGGGTAAGTCTTTTTTATTTCGTAGAATTTCTATTTTTTTCCAGATTGTGGTTAATGAAAAACATATAGGTCTTTTGTTCTTTTCATTTTGCTTCCCAATTCGATATGCTTCTCTTATTTCCGTTTCTCCTACGATTATATCCATACTTTGCAGCACTTTCACAATTAAAATTATTAGTTCTCTCATATTCTTCTCGGTTTCATTCACTCCATGTATTATTAAGTTGCTTCTCCTTGCTTTGTTCTCTAGGACATTGACTTTGTTACTTAAAATTTCCACTGTGTTTTTCAGTTCTTGATTTTCCTGCTTTAGTATCATAAATTTCTCTTCAAAGGAGTCTTTCAGTCTATTGGTTATCTCTTCAGTTTGTTTATTCATTTCTTCTTTGATTTTCTCGAACCATAGCTGCATTTGTTGCTCCATTGCTGCTTTAGTAAGAGCCAATGTGACAACTATCACTTAAGGCCAGGCCAGTTCATGATCTGATGAAAAGATTGATTTTTGAACTTCCAAGAAAGAACTGATGTAGAATTCTACTTCACAAAAATTACTGTAGACTGAAAAAGAAACAAAGAAACACAATAACCGAACAGAATATTGAAAAATGGCATGGTAACTCTGTAAAAAAAATCCTGAATAACACCATAAAAACTTATAAAAACAAGTTTCCAATCCTCAGATTTCGTAATTTTCAACGATAGTGATATGATTTTTTATGCAAAAAGGTTAGCTTTTTTATCGATCTAACACAAAAACCGAGTACATTTTTAATAAATGATCCAGTATTTCGGAAACCAATAAAAATGTACGCGCGACAGCACGCTAGGTTAAACAGTTAAACTACGAAAACAGCTTTTATTATGTACGGCATAAAGGCGGTCTCAAGGTGAGGTTTACATGTATAAACTGATGTGCTGCTGACTGTACTAAATTTCGTCAAATTTCTGGTGAAGCGTCAATTAAAACTATGCAATATTCAACCTTATTCCAAAGGCATAGTGAATGAGTAAATTTCGTCAACTGCCTCGCCTTAAAGCAGTTTTGTAACTGCGGTTTCAATCGAGAGTTGTTAGCAACAGAACAGAATTACGCATGCGGTCGCCGCCCGCGCATTGATAAATTAAATAATATTGAGCTTGTTGATCTGTTGACTGCCAAGTACCTATAAAATCAAAATTATTATTTGCATTTTTGGCCCAAAAAACTCACTTTCCATACGTACACTTCGTTACTACTGTATGAAAACTTCATGACAGATTGATATATTTAAAGCTCTTGATGACAATATCATGGTGTTCATAGGTCTCAAGTTCAGTTCCTATCGGAGGACGAGGAAGAGTGGCAGCAATGATGCTGTCAAAGATGCAATCTAAACCAGGAGGTATGTTGTAGACTGTAGTACTCGTAAGAATTTGTAATGAAATTAATTAAGCCATTTAAAAGAGTTATTTAAATGAATACTCCAGTCATCTTACGGAAATAATATTTGTAAACAAAACTTTGCGTATTTTTCGTAATTATTCCACAAATATGTTAAGTTTTTAACCGACTTCATCAAAAGGAGGAGGTTCTCAATTCGATTGTATGTTTTTTTTTTTTTTTTTTTTTTTTTTTTTTTTTTATCGTTGTTCGCGCGTATCTTCGACATTTATGGACCGATTTCGATAATTTTTTTTTTGTTCGATTGAGTTTTCTTGCGAGATGGTCCCTTTTAATTTTTTTTCAAATCGGTTCAGTAGTTTACAAGTAATCCTGAAAATACTATGATATTAAATCAACAAGGGATACCGTTGTGTAGTCTTTTTAACCGACTTCAAAAAAAGGAGGTAAGTTTTCAGTTTGTATGTATGTTTCTCCGCGATTATCTCACGTTTGGCTGAGCCGATTTTTCTACCTAAATAATATACCTACACTACCTAATGCAGAAGGTACTTACACTAAAAATAAAAAAATAAAAAAATTGTTTAAAAAACAAAAAACCGACTTCAAAAAACCTGCCTCTAAAAAAAGGAAGAAATAATATACAAATCATTAGATACGCATTATCATTGTTATAATAAAACACGTCAATTGAAGTCGGGTGGGGCTTTTAGAATAAAAAAAGGAAGATGTTCTCCAGCCCCACCCGACTTTAATAGACGTGTTTTATTATAACAATGATAATGCGTATCTAATGATTTGTATATTATTTCTTCCTTTTTTTAGAGGCAGGTTTTTTGAAGTCGGTTTTTTGTTTTTTAAACAATTTTTAGAGAAATAACATCATAAATACAACTTGGACAACACAGGTAGGTAAGCTATCAATGATGTTTATATATTTATAAAACGTATAGGTGGTTTGTTTAACATTCTTTCCGTACGTTGGCTGGACTATACTATAGTAGGTATGCAAATAAACCTTAAAAAATAGGGAATCAACAAAAAAGTATTTTAGTAAATACAAAATACTAGATCAACTGTATTACTGGAGGTGGTTTTTTCAGATTGCAATCTCTCATTACATTATACTTTAGCACTTCTATTAGAATTTTCATGTTTTAGGAGTGACATACAGCCCAGCATCGGATGTCAGTCCTAGTCCATCTGTAGTTAAAGGTGCCGGCAGAGGGTTAAAGCTGCTCGAAAACTTGTAAGTTATTGATACTTTATTGCAAGTATAAATTATTCTGTAGACTAACTAAATACTTAAACTTTTTCATAGATGCAAAACGAGGACCTATTGCTATGCCGTGTATGATTTAATAAAAAAATTAAAAGTGATCTTTGTTTTCTTCTCACTCTCACTTGAGTAATAGTTGGATTATTTTGAGACACTGTATTAGTAAATTAATCGAGTTTAATTCATATTGTAAAGAACTGACATCATCATTAAATCTGTACTGTATTAGAAGATTAATAAAATCAGTAAAATTTTATGAAAAATGACATGTTATGTGATTTATTGATCAATGTCTATCAAGAAAAGGAGTTACAAAAGTACTAGGTATACTTTATAGGCAGCTCTTCGTTTCCTAAAAAATAGAAGTAGGTACTAAATATTTGTCAAACAACATTTACCGATTTTATATTGTTACAGAAAAGCAGCAAAACTGGCCGACCCCGGTGGTCAGGGCGATGTAATAACACAGAAAATGGCTGAAAGCACCATTTCTTCAACTGTTGCATCAACGGCACAGACGATTGGCAAAAATAAATACTTTGTGAGTGCAATAAATATTACTTACTTATCATAAAAACATATTGTATTGTTAGGATATTATTAAGCTGTATGCTGAGAGTTGATATACGTCGAAATTGTGTTCTGCACATCAGCACAAACAACAAATGCGAAGTAAAGAAATAAACACACGCTCCAAACACAATCTCTGCCTTCCCGTTAGCAGACTAAAAATGCATAGCTCAAGCACATTCATCATGTGCATTAAAATATATAACAGAATTCCGGAGCACCTTATCAAGTCATTTGCAAGAGTACTTAAAGAATACCTAATAGAAAAAGCATTTTATAGTATAGAAGAATTTTTCAAAAAATGACATGCCTGGAATTTATATATAATATTGATATAATTATTAATGCAATTTTTAATTTTTATTAATCATATTATTGACATCCTAATATTAAATGAATACTATTAAAACTGTAATATCTATATTTAAAATTATTCAATGCATGTAGTATTTATATTATTCTTAACTGTTGTTTTACTAATTATTATTATTTGGAATTAAAAGCACCTTATTATTTTTAATGTAAACTATAACAAATATTACTATTTAAGATAATTTGAAATTGTTGTGCCCCAACGGGGTTCCATGTTTATACTTTTTTTTACCTTGTGACCTTGTAAACCATGGAAACAATAAAGAATTGAATTGAATTGCACATCGACCCGCGCGATGTTCCGAGCCGCCAATAAGATTGAAACGCATTGAGAATGTGGGGTAAAACTTAAATCATTCACTCAAATCATAGATACAATCACTTGGTTCGATGAGCTCAGTAGCGCCAATGGTAATAAATCAATTACGTTTTATCAAGGGCTTAGAATTTAGATAAAAGTTTTGATATTTTTGGCAAATAAGAGTAAAATGCATTTTCTAAATATAGTTTTAAGAACTCAAACCTAAGCAATAAGTTCGTGCATCTCAATAGTGCTAAAAGTAGCCACATTTAGCAATATCGAGATTCATAAGTTATTGCTTATATTTGAGGCCATGAAAAAATATAAAAAAATTGAGCTTCTATTTGCGCAAAATAACCAAAACATTTATTCTAAGGCCGTGATAAAACGTAAAATGATTTATTTCCATTGGTGGCGCTACTGAGCTCATCGAACCACCTTAACCCGCCAAACCATCAAAGTGAGACACAAACATAGATTTTCGATTGTTGTCCGGCCTCATGCGACCGCCTCGCGTTTAATGAATTAAATCATAAATTGTTGTGTAAATCAATTATATTCCTTTCTTAACAGAAAGAAGTGAAAGACACACCACCAGTGGTAATGAAAGGCGAGACCGGCAACCCAGTGCAGGTCACAGCCAACTTCGTATACCTCAAGTTTGAAGAGAACTATGTGTTTGAGTATGAGGTCGTATATGAGCCGGAACAGGACTACAAACATCTACGGTTCAAACTTCTCAATGGTGAGTTCCGGTTATGGTTATACCATAAAGTTTTAAAATATGCTTCAACATTAAATAAAAACGGTCAAGCAAGAGCGAGTCGAACTCGCGCACCGAGGGTTTCCGTACCATCATAATAAATACACTGCAGAGCTGTAGAATAATAAAATTATTATTGCAGTATGAGGTCAGCACCATCTCTTGGCCGATAGTGGAACTATTTTTTTTCTTAGGCCAGCGCCATCTCTTGACCGATAGTAGAACTAAATATTTTTTTCTTAGGTCAGGGCCATCTGTTGACTGGTAGAGGAACTAAATATTTTTTTGTTTGTTTTTTGAATTTCTAAAAAAGTGTGTTATATTGAGACATCGTTTTATTTTTCCTGTAATCTTTACATAAACTACTATCACATAGAATTATTTCAGATTTTTGTCTTTGCAAACTCGGAGATAAAGGGGGGGGAACAGTATTTTTTTTACATTTTTCATCATAAGTCGAAAACTATGCGGCCTAAAAAAAAGAAAAAAATGTTTTAAAATGTGCAAATGGCGCTCTTTTATATGATAGCCCACATGCCCTAGTCGCCCCACTTAAAATTTTTAAGACCCTTTTTCAGTCCCTGTTGTAAAAAAACTTTATTTTTTCTTATTTGCAAAATAGTTGGACAAAAGTCATCTTTAACTATTCCAAATTTCAAGTTGATACCATTAGTAGTTCTCGAGATATCCAGCTGTGACAGACAGACGGACAGACAGACGGACTTAGTCACACCATAAGGGTTCCTTTTTACCATTTTGGTACGGAACCCTAAAAAGAATGTATTATACTAGCTCTACTTATTTCGGAAATAATGTTACGTTACGTCACAGAATATAGTACCACAGCTTTACTATCTTACAGTTGATAAACGAATGTACTTGCGCAACGGAGGGGATCTCGAGGGGGGTCGGGCGGCGCGGCTCGCGGTCCCCAAACTCGCCGAGTTTGAGGATACGAACGCGGAGGGCCGACGCGACCGAATAAATCACGCATTGCGAGCGACCATTTTACGAATCGTTTATTTCGTTATCGTTAATTGTCTTAAGAGGCTTTATGCGCTATACTAGCGCTGCCAATGGAACATAAAGACGAAATTGTGAATTGTGTTCTTCTAGTGTATAGAGTGGATAGTGCTTACATAAAGACGAAATTGTGAATTGTGTTCTTCTAGTGTACTCCGAAGAAGCTTTGTTGTACTTTTTATCGTTAAAAAAATATTTTATAACCACTTTAGCAATAAAACTCCATTAAACTAAACGACAGACTAGAAAATATAGTTTAGGCAAACCATAAATCTTATTCGGAGTACACTAGAAGAACACAATTCACAATTTCGTCTTTATTTAAGCACTATGGTTTTTTTCCATTGGCGGCGGTAGTGTAGCGCATAAACCCTCTTAATCTTCTATAATATTCGAAGCTTTACAATAAATTATGTTGCTTTTATGTTAAAGATACCGACACATAAAAAGCCTGTGTTACTTTATGTTATAAAGTAGAAAAATCTACGGCCTTACCCAAGTACTTACAAAAATTACTTATTTATTATTCACATTTATTTCCTATTTTGACAACCCTTGCACATTTGCGGCTGATTGCGTCTACACGGGCGGTGCGGTGGCACGCGGCGGCGTCGTCCAACACGTTTAACAACTGTATGGATTGTTAAACTGTGATAGTACATAACGTACAGAAGCCCATCCGCGCGAGGACAATCTAATAATAAGCTATTCTCGCTGCACGGCGATAAAGTACAATTTCAAATTGCACAGCGCTGCGTGCCTATTATTATATGCACTTCCGAAGCGCTTCTCTTTCTGTCGCGTAGCTCTGTCTCAACCGACACATTACATCCCTCATGCATTGGCTCGACGAGTTAGCCGCGAGCAGTAGGCTAATATAAAAGCTTAAGCATGGAGTGAGTGAGACCCCCCTGTTTACGTAAAAGAACTAGACCAGAACGTCAGGAAATAATCTGTTAACAGAAGAAAAATATAATGTAAGTCACATTTTTCAGAACATCATCAATATTTCAAGCAGAAGACATTTGATGGCACAACTCTCTATGTGCCACATCGGCTGCCGGAAGAAGCAACCAGATTAATATCAACCAACCCAAATGACAACAGTAAAGTACAGATTACAGTAAGTTTTCTATTCTTGTAAGGATCAGACTTCTCAGTTTTAAAACACAAATAATTATGTGGAATTTCTCTCAATACTTTTAGATATTGTTCCGTCGTACTCGCCGGCTCACGGAGATGATCCACATTTACAACGTGCTCTTCAAGCACATCATGAAGGACCTGGAGCTGGTGCGGTTTGGCCGCCAGCACTACAACGAACACGCCGCCATACAGATACCACAGCACAAGCTGGAAGTGTGGCCTGGGTAACGCTTTTATTCACTTATTGTTGTTTTTTTTGTACAGTTTATATTTTTTTTTTCAAAATGGTGGAGATATGGGGAAAATAATATTTCGGCCATTTCAAAAAATGTCACAAACCCTAGGTCTAAAGCTCGACAGAGCCACTAGTATAGTCTGTGCCATATTTGCGTGCTGTTTTAATTCAAGTGTTATCTAGAGTATTTTTGAATACGATGTCAAACGAATAAACCTATATCTAGGCATTGAAAAATCTGTCCTTAGTATTTTTTATTTATTTCATCAATAATTGTTTTTCTAGGTATGTGACAGCTGTTGATGAGTATGAAGGTGGTTTGATGTTGACTCTGGACTCCACTCACCGAGTCCTACGGACACAGTCGGTGCTCTCCTTCATAAAGGAGACTGTGCAATCTGAAGGTGCTAACTGGAAGAGGGCCATAGCTGAACGACTGGTTGGATCATCTGTTATGACTACATACAACAAGAAACTGTTCCGGTAAGTGATATTTCTGACTTAAGGGTCCATTATAGGAAAACATGGTTTGCGGGAGTCATATTTTTATATAGAGCCACAAAAAAAACATACGACAAAGCTAAACAGATTCTCTAGCAAGTATTAAATTGTGTATAAACCTCACAGATGATTGTAAAAAAATACAATATCACCAAAAGCGCTTGCGTAGGTTCATATTTTTGGCGTAAATAATAGCGGAAAGGAAATGTATTGAATTCTACATCAAAATACACTTTAACATACTGTGAAGTAGCTCTAATAACTTTATTCAAGAAAGATAATTGTGCTAAAGATAATAATGAAAAAACAATGAAAAACATCGAAAAAGTACAGAAGTGAGGTTATCTTCCATACTCTACATGCAAAGAAAAAGACAGAGACAAAATGTTTCCACATAACCAAGCCTTAAGCCCGATTCACACATATCAGTGAAGTCACAGTTCCGGCACTGTACTGTACCACCACCGTGATAATTATTCTTTCATACATTCTCTATGAACGTGTCCACACCTGCCTGCGTCAGTGACGAGACAGTGCTCTCAGTGTCAGTGAACGCGTGTTCATAGAGAATGTATGAAAGAATAATTATCACGGTGGCGGTACTGTGCCGGAATTGTGACTTCACTGATATGTGTGAATCAGGCTTTATAGGATTTTGTGTTATTTGCGGATTATGTTACAGTAATAGAAATACGTTCTAAGAGGAGCGAAATGGCGCTGTGACTTAACGCATTTACCTATTGCAGCGGTTGAATAATAACTATCTATAGGTTTGTCATCAGAAGGGTCACTGTTATGTTCATTTAAATGAAAACGTTTATTGAGATTTGGAGCAAACTACTGACAAACTAACTGAAGTAAATCACATGTACCCATATATGTATTCTCCCTATCTTGTATCTTATTAAACTTATATTTCGATTCTTCTATAAATGCATTGTAACATGACGGTTACAAAAACTTTAAGCCGTTGTTGGTTCTAGCTGCATTTGCAGTCGTTACATCCCGCAATCTGCTGGTATGGCCAGGGGGTCAAGTCTGCTAATGTTTTCGTCAAAATCGTAGTTTGATGGTGTTTGAATAGTAATGCTAAATAACACAGTTCTTGTTTATTAAACCCAAAACCGAAACACATTGTGTTTCTTAAAGCCAAAACGGAAACATATCTCCTCCTCATATGTCCTCTGAGAGGACAAATTTCATACATCAGAAAAGATAAGACCTACGCGATAGAAAGAGAGGCAACTACTAAGTGCATGTTTTGGAGCGAAGGGAGCGCTGTGCAACATGAATTGCACTTTTTTGTGTGGGAGCAAGAGTCGCAATTTATTTGAACGATTTTGCAGAGTGCAATTTCTGTACGCTAGTACTATCTATTCTGTGGTATGGCTCAATCCCTATCTCCCTATCTATCTATAGATAGCTCCCAATGACGAGGCAAGACTTGGTATAATATTTTTTTTAGGGTTCCGTACCCAAAGGGTAAACATGGGACCCTATTACTAAGACTCCGCTGTCCATCTGTTTGTCTGTCTGTCACCAGGCTGTATCTCATGAACCGTTTCAGCTAGACAGTTGAAATTTTCACAGATGATGTATTTCTGTTGCCGCTGTAACAACAAATACTAAAAACAGAATAAAATAAGTATTTGATTTGGCTCCCATACAACAAACATTTTTTTTTTTTTTTGGCGATTTTTAGTACGGAACTCTTCGTGCGCGAGTCCGACTCGCACTTGGCCGGTTTTTTTAGATAAATAAGTATAATTCTTTTGGTTTTTAGGATTGATGCCATTGACGATACACAGACCCCCAGGTCGACTTTCGAAAAAAACGAAAAGGGCACTCCGGTTAAAATTAGTTACATTGATTATTACAAAAAGAACTATGGAATTGATATCATGGATTGGGACCAGCCGTTGCTTATATCGAGGTAACATTTAATACTTACTTTTTTATTTCTCTGTCAAAGTCTGGACGCAATATGAGGAGCTCGATGGCGCAGTGGTTTAGCGCATGGCCCAGAGATTTCGAAGATTAAGCAACTTTTGCAAAGGTCGGTCATGGGATGGGTGACCAAAAATGTATTATCTCAAGCTCCTCCGTGCTTTTGAAGGCACGTTAAGCCGTTGGTCCCGACTGCATTTTGTAGTCGTTAACACTCACCAATCCACATTGGGCTCGTGTGGTGGGTTATGGCCCGTCCTCCTTGTCGACCCATAAGGAAGACCCAGCAGTGGGGACAATAAGATGGCTGATGCTGTGCTGAAGAATATATTGGTATTATTTCAATAATGGCATTGATGACATATTGACATGTAAAAGTGTACATAATTCTATGTATTTGTATGGATTAATCGGTCCCGACGGAAGACCAGCGCTGGTCACGGACCATGCATTATGCTGAGTCGGGACCGTTTTGAGACAATGTGCCTATGGTTTGTTTTTATTTTTTTGTATGTATTGTCTGAAATAAATATTATTTCTTTCTTCTTCTTCTTCTTTCTTTCTTAATACATTAAATTATTTGATCAAAAAGTCAACGACTTCAAGAGAAGTGACAGAAATTCTTACTGCCATACAAATAAACGAAAAATTATATTTATATTTGAAATTTTTGCATTCACAATGCCAGTTTTATACAATACTAAATAATATACTAGAAAAAATTCCCGTCCGAGAATTGATCTGGTGCGTGCGAGTCGAATTTTTTCTAGTATATTATTTATTCTTTTTTTTATTTAATATTGTATAAACGAAGAATAAGTTTATTTTAGTGAATAACCAAAAAGTTTGTTTAGCAATATGATGCTTTGAGACGTCAAATGTAAGGAGTAATTGCTATTGCTTAGCAATATTTTTGGATAAAATCATTCTTCGTTTGTTTGTACGGCAGTAAGTGTTTAAGGGCTGAATGCCTAGATAGAGCTTTATCCTTTTGACAGCGTATTATACTGCCAAATTGAAAATGCTTGTCATTCATTTGTCTGTCACATTTTTAAATGACTTTTATTAGATTTGCTTAATATTTAAACGGACTGATATCTGTTATCTGAGGATTGGAAAATCAGCCCTAAAACTTTAAATTATTATCACTGATAGATAACTAACTGATAATTTATCAAAAAGTCAGACCTTATGTTTATTTTAACATAGGGTAATGTTACAAATATTTTAGGGATACAAAGAAAACTTCAGACCAAACAACAACAGATTTCATGATTTGCCTGGTGCCGGAGTTGTGCCAACTCACCGGACTGACTGACGACCAGCGGTCAAACTTCAAACTGATGAAAGATGTCGCCACTTACACCAGGATCACACCCAACCAGCGACACGCTGCGTTTAAGAAGGTATCATGTATATCTATCTATTATTACACTATCATTATTGTCATGATACTTTGTATCAACTCATTTAGCTGACTTCAAACTGATAAAAGATGTCGCCACTTACACCAGGATCACGCCCAACCAGCGACACGCTGCGTTTAAGAAGGTATTATGTATATCTATTTATTATTACACTATCATTATTGTCATGATACTTTGTATCAACTCATTTAGCTGACTTCAAACTGATAAAAGATGTCGCCACTTACACCAGGATCACGCCCAACCAGCGACACGCTGCGTTTAAGAAGGTATCATGTATCTATTTCTTAATTCATCATAGTCTTCGCTATGTAATTCTCATCGTTGGAAACTGTTTTGGCTAATGATCTAGTCATAGTTATTATACCTACCTGTATTATAAGAGCTGTATGTTTCTTTAATAAGCAAAATAAAATAAAAATTATGACACTATCATTATTGACATGAAACTGTGTATCAACTCATTGAGCTGACTAATGACCAGCTGTCCTACTTTAAACTGGATCAGCCCCTGTATTACAACCTCTTAAAACTTGCCAGTTTTCTGAATGGCTATGAGTGCGTCTCTTTTATTTGCTATACAGAGAGAAAGAGATGCAACTATAGCAATTCATAAACCTGGCATGTTTTAAGAGGTTGTAATACCCCCTCAGGGTCACGCCCAACCAGCGACATACTGCGATTAAGAAGATACAATCTTTATTTTTACATAAACATCTTTCCTTGCAGTTTATACAAAATGTCATGAACAACGAAACGGCTAAAAATCGTCTAGCCGGTTGGGGTCTGAGCTTAGCTCCTGAAACGATCAACATTACTGCCCGGACTTTGCCTCCGGAGCCTCTGTTCTTTGGCAACAATGTCAGGGTACCCGGGAAACCCAACGCTGAGTGGAATAACGAGGTGACCCGAAACTCAGTAATGCAAGCTGTAGACATCTTACGATGGCTTTTACTGCACACTGACAGGGATAAACAAGTTACTATGGTAAGATAATTTTAGTACTAGAAATTTTTTATATTTCTCGTAAGTATGTACCTCTGACATTGGTCAGGTAAAATTTTACAATATTTTGTTTTGTTACAAAGCTGGTTTAGACAAATTATTACTGCACATTGACAGGGATAAACAAGTTACTATGGTAAGATAATTTTTGGTACTAGAACAAAAATTAATAAAACTTGTAATAGATAAATATTGTCAAAGCAAAAAAACTTGTCAACACCCATATTACAAGCTCTTAAAACTTGTAAGTTTTCTGAATTGCTGTAGTTCTTTCTAGCTGTATCCTTGCTAATATATCTTTACTAATATTATTAATGAGATAGTCCGTTTGTTTGTTATGCCAGTCTGGAGTACAGAGAAGGACATAGGGTACCTTTCATCCTGAAAAAAGTACTGATCCCGAGAGGGATAGCATAAAAACTTTCCACACAGACTAAGTCGCGGGCGGTCGCTAGTAGCAAATAAAAAATTGTTTAAAAAAAAAAACAAAAAACCGACTTCAAAAAAACCTACCTCTAAAAAGCAAGAAATAATATTTGTTATAATAAAAATACGTCTATAGAAGTCGGGTGGGGCAGGAGTACAGATTCCTTTTTTTTATTCTAAAAACCCCACCCGACTTCAATAGACGTATTTTTTATTTTTAGTGTAGGTACCTTGTAGGTAAGGTATATTATATAAGTAGAAAAATCGGCTCAGCCAAACGTAAGATAATCGCGGAGAAACATACTTAAATACGGGTCAAACTGAGAACCTCCTTTTTTAAGTCGGTTAAAAGACTACACTTAAGATATCCCTCTTCCAAAAAAAAAAAAAATATCTTATTCAGTTCATAAACAAAGAAGTAATACGACCAATCATCGAGGTAATTCACACAAAATCATACTATTTTCGTGCTTTTTTCAAAATTACTTGAAAAGTACTGTACCGATTTCCAAATTTTAAAAAATGGGACCAACTTGGGAGTGTACCTCATGTAATAACGTTTGAATCATTTCAATCGGTCCAGCCGTCTTCGAGTAATCGGTGGACATACACAAAAAAAAATATACAGACGAACATAGAACCTCCTCCTTTTTTGGAATTCGGTTAAAAAGAGATGCATTGATTGTCATTCAGAAAACTGACTAGTTTGGAGAGTTTAAAAATGTATTTCATTGAAACTTTTGGTTTTCTAGTTAGTGACAAATAAGTTTGATTTTTATAGAGGCTGTCGATTACAAATACAAACCGTGTTATTACAAAAGATTTTTAAACACTGTTTAACTAAACACCTGTTTAAATGTAATGCTGTCTCTGTCAAACAATATTGTCAAAAAGTGACAGCATCACATTTAAACATGTGTTTAATTAAACAGTGTTTAAAAATCTTTTGTAATAACACGGAAATTGTTTATTATTGTTTCATTAAAACAGAAGATTTTAGGTATAATTTAGGAAGAAGCCAAACAAGTTCAGAAAATTTAAAGTTAATTAAAAAAAATGCCTTCTTATTTCCAGGACTTCCTCGAAACTTTGAAGCGTTCATGCAAGCCGATGGGTATATCCATTACGAACCCGGAAGTGATTCGTCTACAAAACGACCGGCCCGAAACTTACGTGACAGCTATAAGGAAGTCCTTCGCGCCGACTCTGCAGCTGGTCGTCGCAATATGTCCAACGGCGAGAGACGATCGTTATGCCGCCATTAAGAAAGTCTGCTGCGCCGAAATTCCCTTGCCTTCCCAGGTAAGAACTGTAACTTCAGAATGAGTTTTTGGCGCCATTTTGTCGAGACCTGCCCCCCTAGCAGGGGGGTATCACTCCGCGCTTAAACTTTTATATTAGCCTACTACTCGCGGCCCACTCCAAGAGGGCCATTGTCGAGGGATATCACCGCGCCGACCGAAACACGCGGCGTGTGCAAGCGACGAGAGCGCAGCGCGTGAACGTCACGAACGAAACGAGTCAGTCAAGCGCCGAATGCGAAATTGCATGCACTTCGTTTTTGATAATTACTAACGTACCTACCTACCTACCAAAGTTTATTGTATTTTTTGTATACATATTTACATACTTAGTTGTATCAAAGTTCGAAATATGACACCAGTAAAGAAAAAAGCTAAAAAATACTATTTTTTTTTCACCCATCCCATAACCGACCCTTGCAAAAGTTGCTTAACCTCCGCAATCGTTGGGCCAGGCGCTATACCACTGCGCCATCGAGCTTCTCTAACTACTTAGAAATACTTATTATTTATGCTCTTTAAATATGCTCAGCTCACCTATTAGGTAGATTTATTTTATTTTATAAGTAGGTACCTATTAGTAATTTCATTGTTTATTCATGGGCATAACGAATGTTTTCTATGATATCAGTAACTAGCGAGTAGCAACCCCGAAATGTGTCGGTTGAGACAGAGCTATGCGACAGAAAGAGATGCCTCTCTTTCTTCTTCGTAGGTGCATATAATTTTATCCACGCAGCGTTGTGCAGTTTGAAATTGTACTTTATTGCCGTGCAGCGAGAGTAGCTTATTATTTGATGGTCCCCGCGGGGACCGACTTCTGTACGTTAGTACTATTATATATTCTGTGCCCCTAGCCAAAGTAACATTTTGCAAATTTTCGTTATCGTTTCGCTTCGAAACATGTATGGATTTGACGTTTTAAATTTCGATAGTTAACGAAACCTTATGTCAATCTCATACATGTTTCGAAAGCGAAGCGATAACAAAGATTTGCAAATGTTACTTTGGCTAGGCCCTCTGTTCGGTGACTGATAACTACGTGAGCGTGAACTGAATGAAAAAGCGGCTTTTGAAGCTATTATAATATAGTAATGACAACTTCAAAAACAATACTTTATGCCGACCAGCCAGCCAGCTTCCAACAGTGACTATTTTGATTATTTGCAAATTGATTAATAGTGGATATTGTGTCTTAAAATTGGTGCAGTTTTGTGGTCCAAGTGTCTACGCAACTGATCATTATGTGGGATAATTAAAATAGGCGCGATCTTGGTTGTGTGAAGCTGACGGCCAAATACTCAAACGAATCTTAAAGTTAAGGCCACCTTAAATACAAAAAAGTTGTCAGATTCGACAGAAACTCTATGAAACTGACAGCTTCCTTAAAGTTAAGGAGACCTTAACTTAAGATTTTAGCTAAGAAGCCTTTGAGTATTCGGCCGTGAGACTTTTATTGTAGTGGTAGCTACCTCGGCAGAACTTACCGATTAAACTGTTTTGATATACTTGGTGCCAAATGCTCCAAGCAGCATTGGAATGCGACGCACCCGCATTCTAATGTAAACTGAAACGATATCTACCACGGAACTATTCAACACTTGATGCTGGCAAAAATGACTCCCTAAAGAGGAGAGTAGATTGCCAAACCAAAAATAAGAAGAGGAACTTCAGATATGTTAGTGCCCGTTTACGCAACTATCCGATTTATTTACAGGACCTCTTGTAAGGTATCCGTCGGGACGTAATGTTCACGCCGCATTTACAGGACCGATTTGAAAGTGAAAGTGAAAGTGAAATAAGCTTTATTCAAATAAACTTAATTATTAAGTACTTTTGAATCGTCTATATTTTTCTACCACCCATTTAAATTTAACTTTAACTGATCCGTCGCTACTGGATATAGTAACAGAATCGCATCCGATTGTGTGTTTACTGGATCTGGAATACTGTGTTGTGTGTGTGTGATCATACAACTACATTAAACGCTGAATTAAAATGTATCCGATAACACTTAAAGGGGCTGTAAATGGATTCAAGTTTAAGGCCTATTCTCGTTGTCCCCCTTTTTGTATCCCCCTGGGGAGATCGGGAAAAAAGAGTTTGTTTACTGTTCTTTTTCTCGATATTCCCCAGTGAATAGGCCAATCTTAATCCTGCTATAGGGGTCGATCATCGGATGGGTGACCAAAAATTAATTATCTCGCCTATCTCGAGATCCTACGTGCTTCGGAAGGCACGTGAAGCCGTTGGTCCCGGCTGCATTTGCAGTCGTTAACACTTACCAATCCGCATTGGGCCCGCGTGGTGGATTATGGCTCATCCTCGTCATCCACACACATGGAAGGGCTGTGCGGCTGTGCTTCAGCAGTAGGGACATAAAAATAGCTGATTTTTAATTACTATAAAATATAATTATTTTTTAAAATAGACAACTTACGCCTATAGACATTGCATGTCAGGACACTTTACACAAATGTTACCATTATGATAGTGACTCAGACTAAACTGGGGGCTAACTGTCTAATTCCAAAATCTATCGCAATCGCTTTCATTTGACAGATGGATGTGACACAGTGATGCATTTCTTTGGTAAGTTTTTATTTGTGCCAAAAAGAAGCATCAATGTGTTACATCCTGAAAGCGATTGCGATAGATTATGAAATTAGACAATAGAAAGGCTGGTCTGCAAGGCAATTATACAATAGCTCGCTTTCTTCCATAGGTAATAAATGCTCGCACATTGATGAACCAGCAAAAAATACGTGCGATCACTCAAAAGATCCTGCTGCAAATAAACTGCAAGCTCGGTGGCACCTTGTGGAATATCGCCATCCCCTACAAGACTGCCATGGTCGTAGGCATTGATTCGTACCACGACGCTAGCAGGAAAAAGCAAAGTGTGTTTAGTAAGTACGAATTCTTATTATCGAATAGTCAAGAACTGCCATGGAATTTGTTGGCACCTTGTGGAATATCGCCATCCCCTACAAGACTGCCATGGTCGTAGGCATTGATTCGTACCACGACGCTAGCAGGAAAAAGCAAAGTGTGTTTAGTAAGTACGAATTCTTATTATCGAATAGTCAAGAACTGCCATGGAATTTGTTGGCACCTTGTGGAATATCGCCATCCCCTACAAGACTGCCATGGTCGTAGGCATTGATTCGTACCACGACGCTAGCAGGAAGAAGCAAAGTGTGTTTAGTAAGTACAAATTCTTATTATCGAATAGTCAAGAACTGCCATGGAATTTGTTGGCACTTTGTGGAATATCGCCATCCCTTACAAGACTGCCATGGTCGTAGGCATTGATTCGTACCACGACGCTAGCAGGAAAAAGCAAAGTGTGTTTAGTAAGTACGAATTCTTATTATCGAATAGTCAAGAACTGCCATGGAATTTGTTGGCACCTTGTGGAATATCGCCATCCCCTACAAGACTGCCATGGTCGTAGGCATTGATTCGTACCACGACGCTAGCAGGAAAAAGCAAAGTGTGTTTAGTAAGTACGAATTCTTATTATCGAATAGTCAAGAACTGCCATGGAATTTGTTGGCACCTTGTGGAATATCGCCATCCCGTACAAGACTGCCATGGTCGTAGGCATTGATTCGTACCACGACGCTAGCAGGAAGAAGCAAAGTGTGTTTAGTAAGTACAAATTCTTATTATCGAATAGTCAAGAACTGCCATGGAATTTGTTGGCATCTTGTGGAATATCGCCATCCCGTACAAGACTGCCATGGTCGTAGGCATTGATTCGTACCACGACGCTAGCAGGAAAAAGCAAAGTGTGTTTAGTAAGTACGAATTCTTATTGTCGAATAGTCAAGAACTGCCTTGGAATTTGTTGGCACTTTGTGGAATATCGCCATCTCGTACAAGACTGCCATGGTCGTAGGCATTGATTCGTACCACGACGCTAGCAGGAAGAAGCAAAGTGTGTTTAGTAAGTTGATATTATTATGCTACGGCTCCACTTGCGTTAACGTTAACGTAAGTAATAATGTCCAACTACGCTTTAGCTAAGGCCTTAAGTAAATTTATTACTGTCGTTTGTAAATTAACATCGTTAAGTCTTGGCCACATCTGCGTAACGCCTAGATTAACGCTTTAAGCTATGCGCTAAGACGCAGGTGGAGCCGTAGCATTATCAAATAATCGACAACCGTCATGGAAATTGTTGGCACCTTGTGGAATATCGCCATCCCGTACAAGACTGCCATGGTCGTAGGCATTGATTCGTACCACGACGCTAGCAGGAAGAAGCAAAGTGTGTTTAGTAAGTACATATACTTATTATCGAATAGTCAAGAACCGTCATGGAATTTGTCGGCACCTTGTGGAATGTCGCCATCCCGTACAAGACATCCATATCTTCAAGGTATCCCATATTTTGTCCTTTGCCATTGTCCTTTAGGGCCGACGAAGAAATACTTTTTGAGGTAGTTTAATTAGTGTATTTTCTGTCTTATTTTTCTGAAACTCTATAAACTTTCTATAAGTGAAAACTGACTAAACTCTAAGGCATGTTCATAACTTTGTTCATACTTGTTTTTAATAAATAAATAAATCATTTATTTCCTCATCACACAATAGGCTACTTTACTTAATTCTAGAACAATTTGAGCAAAATACAAGTATGACCTGAAGTGTGAGAAGCTGGTGCCCATAATAGGTTTTAAAAGAAAACCGGTTACACAGGTTACCAGGCCACCCCCGCAATAGGATACAATTAATTATGTTCTTAGCTAACAGTATTTGTAGACCTATGTGAAGAGCTAGCATAGGTGGTATTAATTATTACATGTAAACTTAAGAAAGAAAACTTATAGAACTAGTACAAATTAAACATTATAAATACTTAGTAGCAGAATTTTATGGTTGTGTAAGAGTGCTTGTGTGAGTGTAAGTGTGTGTGAGTGTGTGTAATGTGAGAGTGTATGTGAGATTGTGAGCCAATTTTATTATATATGCCAATGTTACTCGAGTCGAAAGGAGAAGCCAATGTTATTCAGTAAGTTTTTATTTTCTAACCTCAATTTTTTTTTTGTGTGTGTGTAGGTAGGTACTTATTTTTTTTTTTTTTAATTTTAGAGGAATAAGTAAATTTTCAGTCTTATGGTAGTCCTGTTCCTTTAGGTAGTTTGTGATTGTTACTTTACACCTGGCTCTGGGGAGGGGATAGATATTAAGAATCCCATTTAACTTATTATAAAGGTAGTTACCCATGAAGACAAAAAAATTGTGCGAGGTAGCTGTCCTTAGAGAAACAGTCTGACAAACAATGTCCTTTCTACGCTTGTCCTTTAACAAATCAGGATCATAGTTCAACTGAGTGTGTTTTTTTAAGATGGTGTTCAGAATGTAGGTCTGTCTGACTGTGAGTACTTCCCACTCTCTGTAGAGGTCTACTGTAGGGTGCCGGAAAGGCAGACCAGCGGCCACTTTAAGAATAGCACGTTGTGCCCTCTCTACTTCGAGGAGATCAGTTTTTGCCATACCACCCCATACCACAATACAATACTCCAATAGTGACTGGCACAGCGCATAATATACCATCCTAATGACTTTGCGGTCCGCTACGTGCTTAAGGGTTTTAAAGATATATATGAGCTTCCGTAATCTGGGTACGAGGGAGTTTATATGTTGTCTGAAGGTGAGTGTTTGGTCAATAATGACACCCAAATGTTTGACGCTACTGGTCCTTTCAAGAGTAGGACAAGAGCATAACGCAAGATCATGGATGCATACATGGGCAGTTAATTGGAAACTATCTGATGGGAGCTGAGAAGTTTTTAATGCGTACGCGATATATTTTGTTTTAGTGACATTTAGAGTCAGCATATTTCGCATTAGCCAGTCAGTCACCTTGTCTAGGCCCTTTTGAGCGTTTTGAAATGCTTCATTCCAGGTAGATCCGCTAAAAAAGAGAGCAGTATCGTCGGCAAAAGTATAAACCTTTCCTCCGTAAAGCTGTAGATCACACAGGTCGTTTATGTATGCTAGAAAAAGGGTTGGGCCAACTATACTACCTTGGGGCTAGAGATAGGATTCTACCCGGTAAATACCGGGTAAATACCCAAAGTACCCAAAATCAAGGTATTTACCCAAGTAAATACCCAAAGGATGGGTATTTACTTTCCAACTATTTTTTAAGTCTCTTATTAGTCTCTTATACTATTTAAATGCTGCTTGGTCTGTCATGGAGGTGTAGAGCGTCTGGCATGTTTGCTAAAAACAGGTCCAACGACTTTTTTACTCTGTAATGCGATTAGTTTGCCCATGTCAACCAGTAGTTGACACGAGTTTGTGTACCTACATGAAATGCCCGTGTCAACTTTTACTCTTAGGGACATTTCTGAACGTTTGTCTCGTTATTCTGTGAAATTTGCTAGCTGTACAATCCATAAACAGCATTAGGTCTCTGAAAGAAAAAAAATGATAGTTCGTATTGAACGTGTGGTCTGTCGAAAAGTGTATTGTGTTTTCTGTGTTTTGAGTGATTTTGGTATTTTGTAAAGACAAGTGTATGTTTTTATTTTTTAACATAATCTTTATTATCTTATTGACGTATTTTAAAATAAAAACCATAGGTCATTGCTTTATTTTTTTAATAAAAGTGCGCTCTGAAACGCGCTATCTCAATGTTTACCTCATCGTAATACTTCACCGGAATCGCATTTTGAAAAACAAAAGACTTAGTGGAGCCGGAAATCGCATATTTTCATTAAAATTGTGCACATTGTGATGAAAGCGTAATTATTTTACCATTCGTAAGTACACAAGTTACACTACAGTGATCATTTTAAGATGTGGATGCAAGCTGGATTTGACCGCTAACAGATTATAGAGGTCAAATTGTTCATCGCGGACCTATCATTTCGCCGCGCATGATGTTTGTCGTAATAACAGCAAATTTACAGCTACTAGGGCAAGTGTGGTATCATTTTCGAATAAATAAAAGACGGCCAATAGAATTCTGAAATAAAAAACAAACCTTTACATACTAGAAAATAAATAACCGTAATTCGGAACCCCAAAAATCGAAAATGTTATTTACAAAAAAATATTTTCCAGTGACGATAAATTTGAAACGAGTACAGATATCGGTTTTAAAAAAATATGATTAAAAAGCCACATTAATACAGATTTAAAAAATATAAGTTTAGTTGGAACAGTGTCATAAAAAATACGTTTAAAAATATTATACACAGCGCGGCAATTACATAAAAAAATCCTAAAAATGCGTTCTATTAAAGGCCGTTACAGTTATCTCTGTGATACCAGCACTAAATTTTTATATGTTGTTTAACATTTTATTTTCTCTCGAAAACCGTCGGGAGACCACCTGTGAAGTGTTTTGTTCCGGAGATATGACGTCATCAAAATGGCGACGGACGTATTTTGAAAAAAAAAAACTTGATAATTATGATTCTATGAATCCGGTGTCAGACTAAAGGGAATTAAGTGTTCTATAATGTTATAATACAAACATAGACTGAGTAGTACAGTTACGAAAATATATTAAATTATATGGAAATTCAATTTTTAAAAACTTCAATTTTTTATTTTATTTTAAATTACCGTAAATAATAAACTGATAATTTTAGTGCAAACAAAAATATATTGATAAATTCTATTTAATGCAGATTTGAAAAAATATAATTTTCAAATACCTTTACAAACAATAAACAGCGAAAAAAACATTTAAACGTCGCGCGCCGACTATTTCCTTTATAAAAGATTTTTTGTATTAAAGTATAACAATATGGCTATCCAATGAAAGCTAATAAATAACTGTTTCCAAATATATAAACATTATAATACTTTAATGTTATTGTTTTGATGAAAATTAAAAAAAACGAAAACTAAGAAGTACGATATGTTTGTAAATTATTTGTTGTAAAAACCAAAAAAGGCCACTCAAAATCAACACAAAAAAGGCAAAAATCGCAAGCGCACATGTAACACGATTGTATAAATGTTGTTATGCCCCTTGAAAGTAGTTTATACCGAAGTATGCAGCTCTGCAACCCTGTGCTGCTCGAAAAACTTACCATTTTTTTTAGTTTCTTCAAAAAAACTATATTAACGAAGCGTTTTTCAAGTTACTTGGTCCTATACTTTTGTAAAGCCTACTTAATTTACTTATAAGAAATTTTTAATATAAAAAGATATTATTTAAAAAAAAATCGCTATTTATTGTTTGTAATGGTTATTGAAAAATATTTTTTTTTATCTGCATTAACCCGGCGAGCATGAGGTGAAAAAAGTTACACCTAGCATGTGGTGGGGTTTGCCATACCCCAACATATAATTACCTATAAATGCCAATTTATTAAACCAAGACTTAAGAATTTATTCGTATTTTGAAATATGGTTTATATTTAGTGTATAAAATAAAAAACAGTGTATATTTATATACTTTTATTGTATTATTTATCAGAAATACTAAAATATAACATTTACAAAAAAACAAAAAAAGGAACTTCTGAAAAAGGAACTAAAATCAACTAATTCTTTAATAAAAATATAAAATCAACTTTAAAACCTTAAAGAATATAAGATTCTCAATAACATATTTTTTTTAAAGAATTAGTTGATTTTAGTTTTAGTATTTTTGATAAATAATACAATAAAAGTATATAAATATACACTGTTTTTTATTTTATACACTAAATATAAACCATATTTCAAAATACAAATAAATTCTTAAGTATTGGTTTAATAAATTGGCATTTATAGGTAGATATATGTTAAAACTAAAAAATTAAAACTAACACGGAGCATGTGGCGGGGTATGACGCACCCCACGAACGTTTACACGCGTGTAGCTCCTGCGCCGGTTGACCTGACACTGCGGTCACGCCACTCTCCCCCCGCGGAGTACATTGGCTCCAGCTACTCGAAGCAACAAACCAATTGAGGGGCAAATTTGAAAAATACACGACTTCGCGCAAAGCATGGGCATGTCACACCCTACCACAAGCTCGCCGGGTTAAATGGAATTTATCAACATATTTTTAGTTTGCAAAAAATTATCAGTTTAATATTTACGGTAATTTAAAATAAAATAAAAATGGGGAGTTTTTAAAGATGGAATTTCCATATAGTTTAATATATTTTCGTAACTGTACTACTCAGCTTATGTTTTGTATTATAACATTATAGAACACTTAATTACCTTTAATCTGACACCTCATAGTGCCCATACATGTATATAGGATTCATAGAATCATAATTATCAATTTTATTTCAAAATACGTTTGTCGCCATTTTGATGACGTTATGTCTCTGGAACAAGCCACTTCACAGGTGGATTCCCTACGGTTTTTAAGAGAAAATAAAATGTTAAAAGTTTTTTTATCAAACTGTTCAAATTAAACTTATATTTGGTAAATCTGTATTAATGTGGCTTTCTAATCATATTTTTTTTATGCCGATATTTCCAATAATTCAGTACTCATTTGAATATCTCTCAAATGTACAAAATCACTTCTGCTGCCTAAACTACTGAACCGATTTTGATGATTGAGGTGTCATTGGAAACGGGGTGATGTGTAAATGTGTTTTCATATGTCAGTTTTTATACCCTTCCTATTTAGCTTCGTAAAAAGACATAAAACGGAATAATACGGAATAAAACGTCTTCTATATCGAATTTGACCTCTAAAGTACGTTAGGGGTCAAATCCAGATAGCCTCCACATCTAAAAATAATATAATATAATAACAGTGGTGTCCCCTAAGCATGGTAAAAATTCATCATCTTTCATCACAATGCGCACAATTTTATCGATTTCTGGCCCCACTAACTGCATTCTATAGCTGTATTCCTACTTATCATAAAAAAAACAACACTTGATAGTGTTACATATCGAGTTGAGTCGCAATGAACGCTTTAACGGGAACAGAGCCGCCCGGTGGCGAGGGGCCGGCAAGGGTGGAAAATTGACGGGCAAAGCTCGAGTTATTTCGACGGGCGCCCGGGGCAACCGAACGGTTAGGGCATATTTTTAAAAAAGACTGTTTAACAACAATACCGCTATAATTATTTATGACTGTTCGTAACTACCATTACAATATCCATTTTTTTTAATTATGCTGTAAAGTAATTCAATTCATAATGTAACTAACTAAATTATTATTTTTTAATTTATTTTTGGTTTAGAACACAACAAACCAAATAGTCGGAAATGAAAATCATCTCATTAGTTTAGTCAATAATCAAGATAAAATATTTTTTTTGTACCTAAACATAAAACTAAACTTAAATGAATAAAAAGAAAGACGAAAAGAAAAAATACTACTAAACCACATCGTCCTTATTGTTTTTACCCATGCTTTTGGGTATTTACCCGGTAAATACCCGGTATATACCCAAATTGGGTATTTACCCGGTAAATACCCATCGGGTATTTACCCACCGCCCATCTCTACTTGGGGCACTCCGATTGAGACTGGAGCCTGTAATGTTGCTACTTTTGCTGTTTGTTTTCCGTGAATATAAAATAAAATAAAATTGACCATGTTTACAATCAATAGGTAAATGGTTAATAGTAATAAAACTTAATCCATGTTATTACAAAAAATAAACACTAACTTAGACGCCTGTTTAAATGTGATGCTGTAACTTTTTTGACAATATTGTTTTTTATTTATTTAGGACAACCAACACAATAAACGCTATTTACATTCAATACAACAAAAAGTATGCTAGAGGTTACATAATAAAGCGCTATTTGAAAAGGTTATGCATGCAAAGCTCACTTCTTTCTTTGACAAATACCAGATTTTAAAACATAACCAGTATGGCTTCCAAAGAAAGAAATCAACTACACATGCTGTTTTTGATTTGGTAAATGAGAGTATGTTAGCTCTGAATAATAATAAATATACAACTGCCCTCTTCTTTGATATGTCGAAAGCATTCGATTTTGTTTGTCATAATCAACTACTAGCTAAATTAGAACATTGTGGAATAAGGGGAGTTGCACTTAAATGGATCCAAACTTACTTACGGAACAGAAAACAATCAGTTGAAATCACAAAATTAGACGGCGATAATGTAGCACAAACGTATAGATCAGATTTCAAAGAGAACAGATTTGGGGTTCCGCAGGGAAGTGTGTTGGGTCCACTTTTATTCTTGGTTTATATCAACAATCTACCAAACGTTACTAACCATCGATGCATCCTATTTGCCGATGACATATCGGTGATAGTAACGACAGATAGTAAATTGACACTGGAGGAACATAAAACTGACATTAATAATACTATTATATCGATTATAAATTGGCTCGAAAACAATAATTTGGTTATATATATTACTAAAACTAGTTTCATAAATTTTAATAATTGTCAGGCTCTAACTATTAATTATAATAGACAAATGCTTAATAATGCAAATACAACTAAATTCTTAGGTATAGAAATTGACCAAAAATTAGATTGGAAAAGGCAAGTGGAAGTTGTTGGCAATAAAATTAATAGATTTACATTCGCTCTCTATAAACTGACCAAAATAGCAACAAGAAGTACTGCTCTTACAGCCTACATTGCTTACGTGGAATCAGTTATTAGGTATGGACTGATCATATGAGGCAATAGTAGTGATATAAATAAAGCTTTCATTGCTCAAAAAAAATGCGTAAGGGCAATATGTGGTACTGCGCCAGATGAACCGTGCAGACCACTGTTTAAATATTTGAAAATTCTACCATTACCTTGCATCTACATTTTCGAAGCCGCCAAATTCGTTAAACTAAATATGCACTATTTCAATCAAGCTAAGGATGTATATCCGAGAAATACGGGAAATTGTAATAGATTGGTCTCTGTAGTTATTCCAAAAAGCAGAAGATTTCAGAAAGAATGGTATTGGATGTGTATGCAAATTTACAATAAGATACCAGACAATATTAAACAACTGCCTTTTAATAAGTTTAAGACTGCTATGTACATATGGCTATCCGATAGAATGTTTTACAGCACTAATGAATATTTATCTAGCAAGTGATAAGGCATAATGTTCATTAATAACATTCAGTGTCTATTTTCTGTTTGTGTATGTTCGTATTGCCATGTTATTATTGAAATTTATATTGACATAATATTATTATTCTGAATCATATTGACATCTCATTTGTATTTTAATTGTTGTGACATTATTTTAATAAATAATCTGACTGCTATTAGGAGATATAAATTGTAAAAACAGTACCTACTCGACATCCTCAATGTGAAATGGTAAAAGTAGACTTACTTGTTAATTTTAATTTAAGATAATATTTGCATGCTATTGTTAATGGCTGAATAGGCAGATCTTTTAAATACCTACTATAAGACCTCCAGTGTACCCTAATCAAATGCAAATAAATGATATTCTATTCTATTCTATTCTATCGTACTTACAGGTTGCCACGGCATGCACTAAAAGTTAAGCTATTAGTAAGCAAAACTAACTAATTACTCAACTAATTACGAATTAATTACTAACTAATTAAAATATCCAAAGATACAAATTAACCAGTTTTATACTATATGAATGACAAAAGATACTTACAGTTTTTGTTTGTTAAACAAAAATTTGTTGTTGTGTTTGAGAGAGACAGTATCACATTTAAACAATGTTTAAAAATCTTTTGTAATAATGTATTGACGGCGGTAGTGGACACCTTACCAAAAAGATAAACCACCGACGAAAGTACCTAACTCAGAAATTGGGCATAGCAACTTAAGGCGCTGTAGGTAGTGAAACTAGCGCCGCCACTACATTTATTTTTATTACTCGTAAACCAAGTCAATATTTAAAAAAAAGCTCATGTAAATCTCTTAAATTGTCTCTAATATTTTTTGAATAACTCTTCAACAGTTACAATAGGCTTGTTTCCATTAAGAATAAATAAAATGGATAGGGGTTTATAATGATTAATTATATTATGGAGAAAATAACAAACAATTTTAATTATTAAAAGCGTTAAAGATTAATAATATTTTTAAAAAATAATTTTCGTAAAATGCAACCTTTAGTCACGTGACAGTGAACACCAATCAGGAAGCGTTACGTCACGCCGTGCGAAACTCCAATCTTGCCTTTGACGTTTCGAGTATCACTACCGGAGACGCGTTCCAAACCTACACTCCGAGTGCAACCTAACCACAACCGAACGCAAGTTTTAGCCACTTTTTCCGTATTTCTCCATTGTTTGGAACATATATAAATAACTGGTTTGGCGTTTTTATAGTCGTGCTATCACACTGGGGCACTATACAGTACTTATAATATGAGAAATTCATTTTTAAACGATAAAAACTAGCTATAACGTACGAAGACACGATCGCTCTTTTGTTTGTTTTGCACGGCGTGACGTCATTCAAGACGCCATTACAGTCTTGTGCGTTTTGGAACCAAATTAAAATTGGTTTTTTAAAACGCGAAATTTATAATGTAAACGCTCGATTAAAAATAAATAAACCTTTTTTTTCGATAAAATGCCTAATAAGCTAAAATATTAAGCAGTTATTGAAATTTTGTCAACTAGCCTATTCATTCTGTAAGTTTTAAAATCCATAATTGCCAAAAGTGGCCACTTCGAGCTAAAATTGATTTTAGAACTTACAGAAAGAATGAAAACTTTTGAAGAGTTATTCAAAAAATATTAGTGACAATTTAAGAAATTATTACATGAGCTTTTTTTTTAATATTGACTTGGTTTACGAGTAATTAAAATAAATGTAGTGGCGGCGCTAGTTTCACTGCCTACAGCGCCTTAACTAACCCTGACATCAAATTCAAATTTAAACATTTATTGCATCATAATGTACACACGTCAGTTCAGAAAATGAACAACGAATAACAGCTTTTATTACATACAGCGGCATAAAGACGGTCTTAAGGTCAACTCGTATATTCTGATGTGCCGTCGACTGTACCATTGAGATAGTATGTTATTTTCATGTAAGTATCCTATTATTTTCAGCCTTCATAGCGTCGTACAATCAAACAATGACTCACTGGTACTCAAAGGCTGTGTTCCAGCAGAGAGGTCAAGAAATAGTGGACTCTCTCAAGTCTTGCTTCGTCGATTCCTTGACGCATTACCTGAGGACCAACGGAAAACTGCCTGATAGGATCATTATATACAGGTATTTATAACAACTACTAGTTTTCGCCTGCGACTTTGCCCTCATGGACACTCGGAAAATCTCTAAGAAACCATTGTCCAGCCTCTCTATTGTCTAATTTCAAAATCTATCGCAATCGCTTTCAGAATGTTACACATTGATGCTTCTTTTTGCAACAAATAAAAACATACCAAAGAAATGCAGCAATGTGTCACATCCATCTGTCAAATGAAAGCGATTGCGATAGATTTTTGAAATTATACAATTAGCCCCCGGGATAGAAAATACCCTGTTTTAGATCCAGGCTATAAACTGTGTGTCAAATTTAATCCAAATCAGTTTAGCCGTCTTGCGAGATTGAGTAACAAACATCCAAACTTCATTGATAATATTAGTATTAGCAGGACTCTGTCACTCCGCGGGCGAGTCTGAACCGCTCGGCGTCCTCTGAGAGGACAAATTTCATACATCAGAAAAGATAGGACCTACGCGATAAAAAGAGAGGCAACTACTAAGTGCATGTTTTGGAGCGAAGGCAGCGCTGTGCGACCTGAATTGCACCTTATTGTGTCGGAGCAAGAGTCGCAATTTATTTAAACGATTTAGCGGAGTGCAACTTCTGTACGCTAGTACTATTATCTATTCTGTGGTATTAGTAGGATATTACAATAATTTAATGTGTCTCGAAGTTAAGATGATGTCTTAGAATTCGGGCCTCAATTATTCGTGTGTCTCATTGATTAATGTGAAGTAAAACGCCAAAGAGAACGTACTCGCTCGCTTACAGACAAACATAGTCTGTGGGATGCGTTGCAAAACAAAAGTTTGCTGACGAACGTACGAGGGTGGTTTGATAGGTCCATGACTTTGAAAAGAAGAAATACTTTCTTTCATAATTTATTTTTGTGTCTTAAAAAGAAACTCCTTAAGGCATCTTTACACCACATATTTTTTAAATTCGGCAAAAGATTAAAATTTTGGAAACAAAAAGCTCATGCGACTTATAAACTGTTTCTTAATGACCCTGTCGACCCTCTCGGCGGCACTCATGACATCAAACTCATCGAATGAAGATACGAATCCTTCCTATTCTCTAGATTCAACCATATTGGGATGTTTTCTCCTACCAAACATGAATAAATGTCTTGGCGGGCAAAGATTTTCATCAAGCCAAAAGGTGGTGTCTGAAATGGGCTCTGATTTCAGTTACCAGTTTTCAGGCGATGAAAGAAAAAATAATGGGTTAAAGAGGTAGCAATTTCGTTGGACTTAATACGCAGAGCTACAATAAGATTATGTAGATAAATAAAACAAAATATTCCGAAAAAAGTTATTCTTCATTAAAAAGTCATGGACCTATCAATCCGCCCTCGTATGTGACAAACTATTGTCAGGTAAGTAATATTAAATCAGTACAAACATTTATTGTATTTGTATTGAGTAATTATGTGTTGAATTTTTTACACCGCCACCTACCTCAATACAGAACACTGTTTAAAAAAAAAAAAAAAGTGGTGAGTGGACAAAGGTGTTATCTGACAAAACTGAAATGTACTTTTTTGCATGAACACAAAATTTAAGTGATGATAAATCGCTAACTTTTTTATTTGAAATTTTGTTATTTTACACCTTCGTCCCCTCACCCCTTCTATACTCGATACAATCTATTTGTAATCGATAGTTTCTGTACTAATGCTTTAAATGTAATTCCAGAGATGGCGTTGGCGACGGCCAATTGAAATGCGTACAAGATTACGAGATCCCGCAAATGAAAATTTGCTTCTCCCTCATGGAGGTTTCGTACCAACCGTCTTTGACGTACATTATTGTACAAAAACGAATCAACACGCGCATTTTTATGAAAGCGGGGAGTGGGTTCGAAAACCCGCACCCTGGTACTGTTGTGGACCATGATGTTACGAGGCGTGATTGGTAAGTGATTTTATTATAATAATAAAAAAAAACAAGTTTTGAACCGTTGTGTTTGCCTTTAAGGTAACATTAGCACGCGACTCGCCATTGTAGACACATTACGTGGTTTCCCAAGATTTTAGCTTTTACACAATATATTTTAGCGTGTCCCGACAAATAACGACAATGAGGATCAGTAACAGGTTTGAATCCTATAGTTTTATTAGTATAATATAAAAACATATTAATAGCTATGAAACTTAGTGAAAGATTTTTTGAAATCCGTTTAGAAATGGTTGAGTTATAAGGGTTTTGAAGGAAATGCCAAGTTCAATGCAATATGTGCTTTATCACGTACGACATAAGGTTCGCGTACGTCTCGATGACGTCATAAGGACCCCCCAAAATAACAGTGTTTAGCTCGTTTTAGCTCGTATAGCTTCTCGAGTGGCATATAAGCTTTCTGATAAGCCACTAAACAAAAATCGTTACTGATACTCATTGTTCACTATGAACTATGTTATCAAAGCAAAATTATCTCATTAATACAATATGTTTGTAGTATTTGGCGAATAAAACTTTAGTATGTACATAATATACACTTATTTGTACATACTAAAGATGTATTCGCCAAATACTACGAGTACTATATGTAGTATTTGACATGTTCTGGTAGCCCAGCGTGCTCAATCCAAATAGGTAAAAATGCAAATTAAAATACTACCCTTTATCTTAGGTGTTCAGTCCAAAATGACCTGCCCCCGTATTACAGCCTCTTAAAAAATTGCCAGTTTTCTGAATTGCTATCAATGCGTCTTTTTATTTGCTATACAGCTAATAAAAAAAAAAAAAAAATTTTCCCGACAAACGGCTGATCAGGTCATGGTTACCTTACCATATACTTTCAATCTCATTGAAGTAACACAGTACCAAATTTCGAATCGATAGGACATATGGAAGGTAGACAGATCCCCTCATCAACTATTAAAGAGCTGATGATCTTCAAACGGCTGATCAGGTCATAGTTACCCTACCATATACTTCCAATATCATCGAGTCAGATCCCCTCATCAACTAGAAAAGAGCTGATGACCTTCAAACGGCTGAACAGATTTTCATGAATCATGGGTAAGAACATTCGGGAATAACATTAACTATGACACAAAAAAAAAACTAAATGAAAATCTGTTCATCCGTTTAGGAGCTACGATACCACAGTTAAACTTATAAAGTACACCCCTCTCTTTTTGCGTCGGGGGTTAAAAAGAGATGTAACTATAGCAAGTCATAAACTTGGCATGTTATATGAGGTTGTAATACCCCCCATGACATAGGACTCAAAATTTTTAAGTATTGGTGGTATTATTTAGTTGTATGCATGGGCGTACCCAGGTTCTGGGCCAGGGGAGGGGGGGGGGGGCAAATTTATTGTATATATATATTGTATGACAAATAAGAACTTTTATTGATAACAATTGATAGTTAGTTGGATATATAGTTAGTTGTGGAGCTCGGTGGCGCAGTGGTTTAGCGCCTGGCCCAGCGATTGCGGGAACGTTCGCAAGGGTCGGTCATGGGATGGGTGACCAAAAATTTATTATCTCGAGCTCCTCCGTGCTTCGGAAGGCACGTTAAGCCGTTGGTCCCGGCTGTCATTTTCAGTCGTTAACACCCACCAATCCGCATTGGGCCCGCGTGGTGGGTTATGGCCCATCCTCCTTACCACTCATAAGGAAGGCCTGTGCCCCAGCAGTGGGGACATCAAAAATGGCGAACAATAACAAACAAAATCCAGCTGCCCCTCCCTGCCCCTCCTCGGTACGCCCATGGTTGTATGATTCGTACTGGGTCTTGAACGCCGTTTGTGACGGTTGAGATTTGTGCTTGATGTCACATATTTTTTTTTATTTTAATAATTCAATACAAATGTTATGTGTCATTGTTAATTTTTTGCCCGATGAATTTTTTATGATACATATTTGTAAAACTAAAACTCCTGATTTTACCACACAGGTACGACTTCCTCATAGTCTCGCAGAAAGTCAATCAAGGTACAGTAACACCCACACACTACATAGTAGCACACGACGACAGCGGTATGACGCCAGACCAGTGCCAAAGGCTTACATACAAAATGTGCCATTTGTACTACAACTGGCCTGGCACAGTCAGAGTCCCAGCCCCTTGCCAGTATGCCCACAAACTCGCATATCTAGTCGGCCAAAACATACACCAATCACCCTCTGACGACCTCGCAAATAAACTATACTTTTTATAAGAAAACCAACCTTATACCTCATAGAATTAAGTTGAGTTTTAAATACTATCATTGATTACTATGAATAAAGTCGGCGAACCTATGTGGTTCCTCTATTTTTGTACGTTCCATTTTGACATTATCTTTTAATTAATAATAATTATCGTTGTTATTTAGTTCGTTGTAAGGTTTCCAATAACTGGTCGTAGATTTAAGAGTACTTCTACCATATCTTTAAATGGCTGTTTTCAATAAGCTATCATCAGTAAGAGATAGTCTTACCAAAAATTTGTTGCCTTGATATTTTTGTAAAATGACTGAATAATAATAGTTGCCTAGTAACTGATTCATAGTAGACATGTCGTAGGCCAATTGTCGGCCGATCGAGATTTACCTGGGACAACATGATACGCCGGCATTTCTTGATTTGCCGATTTAATATCCGCCATATCGTTCAAAGCTTAACATTCGACGATTTGACCGGCTATCCTTGGGCAAATCGAAGGCAGATAGTTATTTGATTTACGTGCGTTGAATTGTACTATTATGTATTCTGTGTATCGGTATCTGACGCTCGTAATTATCTTAGACCATTTTTTCCCATTAACTCACTCATTATCGCTTTTTTAATCACAGTTTTCGATTTCTTGTGAAGCCGCCACCTTCTGATCTACTCAACTGATCTACTCCAGAGTGTCGCTAAACGGATCTACTTTACGATGCGCCCAGCCATATCTCGATATGGCCAAGTGAATAATTGGGCAAATCCATAATTTATTTATTAATATTAAATCGACAACTAGGTTGCTCTCATCAATCTTCCCTACTTTATAATATCATGATCTGCCCAGTTCATCGATTGGCCCATGACAAACATATCTTTTACTGAGGATAGGTTACTGAAATCGGCCGAAAGTAAGTTATGATTATGAATGTGTTCGTTTTATATTGCTAGGCTGTTGGTAAATACGATATTCGAATAAAAGTAACTTGATAAGAAGTCTTTTAGTAATAAATAGAATTTGTAAGTGATTTTACTGTTGATTATTCGAATAAATTAAGACAGTAGAGTATATTGGTTACTTTGTGTTCATACGTATTCGTATACGTATACACGTGTTCGTACGTATTTTACACTTTAGTCGAAGGCTATGAGCCGCGACGTGGATCCTATTTTGAACCGTAAAGTCAGGGGGTCTCACTCTGCGGCTGACTCAGTCGAGCCAGCGCACGATGGATGTCACGTGTCGGTTGAGACAGAGCTACGCGACAGTAACAGAAGCGCTTCGGAAGTGCTTATAATAATAGACACGTAGCGCTGTGCAATTTGAATTGTACTTTATTGCCGTGCAGTGAGAGTAGCTTTTTATTTGATCGTCCTCGCGCGGATGGGCTTCTGTACGCTTAGTGCTATAATATATAATTTGTGACTTTAAGTCAATGTCATATATGTTTCGAAAGAGAAGCGATAACGAAGATTTGCAAATGTTACTTTTAACGAGAGTGTGATGCGGAACAATTAGTCGCATAACCAAGTCAAGTTGAAACAATTTCAACTGAATAATACAAATGAGATGGTAAATGTGTTTGTACCTGGCCTTGATCAAGTTGACCAGTTTTTCCTAAAACTAATCAATTGTATTTCTTTGTATCTAATTTAATTGAATTATTTCCTCACCTAATATTATGTAAATAAAAAGAATGTTTATGTTGTTTGCCCTCCTTCGATTCCAAAGTAGCTAAAGTAGTTGTGTTATGGAAATCAGAAACAAACGACGGTATAGTTGTCCTATCTCATGAAGTCCGTTCGGTTATTATGAATGTTGTCAGGCATGCACATGCACATTGTTTTAGTGTGCGTCTGCACGCTCTCGTATTACGCACACTAAAATAACGTGTATGTGCACGCCTAACAACACTCGTAGCCGAACGGACATCGGGAGATAGAAAAACTATACCTCATACCGGGGGTCGAAGTTCGAACCGTATCTCAAAGATGCTACACCATGAAACGCACAAAATAAATACATACATTTTATGAGAGGTCGTATTATTTTTAAATTTCTACAGCTTATTAACTTTAGTTTAGAGTTTAATATAATATGTATATAGTGTACATTTTTCCAGTTTCGTGATCATGATCGAGACCAAACCTTTACCATCTTCCTTATAAATACAATGTAAAGTGTCTGAAAATATTTTCCTTTTGTGCATAATATGTATTGTTTAATATTTTTTTGTTGTATCATAATTAATGTATCTGTTACCGTTAAAGCACGGAATCCGTTAATCTGCAGATTAACTGGTCAAGTCAGTTAAAGTGCGATATTTTTCTTAAAGTAGCAGATTTCCGCACTTTAACTAGTTAATCTGCACAGTAACGAATGCTACACCGTGAAAGTGCGGAAGACAGTGAATGAAATAGCCAAGGCTTCAGGAAATTTAAGTTAAAGATCTATATTGAAAGTAAATTTTACAAAAACATCGTTTATGGCGCATCGCCGGCCGCTCCCGCGGCACGTTCGCTCCGCTCGCTCGGCTCGCGCGTTTTTGATCACAATACTAACCTAACCTAATGACCGGGGGACTTCGCTCCCCGAGCCCCCCTTGAGGGGGGTTGCCCCCCCCCGTCCCCCCGCTTTTGTCAACCTTTTATGTGATTACAGAATTTTTTTTATTAAAGAACCTGTTTTAGCACTTTAACTGATGCTTGGTCGTTAATCTGCAGATTAACTAGTTAATGTGCACTCTAACTGATTCCCGCACTTTAACGGTGACATATCGACCGATGTTCATTCTTATTCCTTCAATGCAATTGCATTTATGCCTTAAAATATATAGTTTTATAGTCTATAGTCCTTTCCACGAAACGAATTTCCAAAGAAAATCGGTCCGTGTGCGCCCATTGGTAAATGCGCGTGACCTTCAATAGCCTAGCCTATAGCTTAGCTCCAGCCGCGCGCATTGACCAATGAGCTGCAAGTATTTTGTTCCCTAGGAGTTCGATTCGTGGAACGGAGTTTAGCAAGTATAATTCGCGATGCAAAATCAAGTAAAGACTTATATTTTACTATGTTGCGTCTGAGTCTCTTTGTCGTCGTGGCGTGTAAAAGTATTAAAATTGATATAAAATTAAATAACCAAGTTCTGATCAAATTAAATTTGTTAAACAATATAGATTTTTTTATTCTCAGCTTCGACAATAGCACAAAATAGGTATAAGTACTACCGTAACAATAGCTAATGTCTTACGTTATTTTTCTGTAAAAAAATACATTAGTAATGAATGGGCATAATAATAATTGTTAAATAAAATAAAGTACTGAGCCACTATTACAGATATCGGATAGCACCTATCTTCTTGGTTTAATTTAAAAATGGAACAGAATTTGTATGAAATTATCTGTAAACTGATCCGAAAAATTCGGATCAGTTAACAGATGATTTTATTAAATTAAAAATATCCGGAATCTTTGAAAATTACTCTAAATCACTTTATTATTATTACCAGTACTTTGTTTCAATAAAAATGAGGCAATGGCCAGAGGAGACAGTGGCAGAGGCAGTGGCCTTGTCGTCTGAGCAATTATTACACTATCCAATTTTAGGAATCTGAATTGTATCTTATGTCCGAATTACATGAAGCTAGTTTTTGAAGCTAACATACCAAGACACTATCAGTAAGCCAGCAAGCCAGTACAGTACAGAACATGCTTGCTCTCTTGCTTACTAGGCTAGAGATGAAGTTAGTTCTCGCTCGCTTACTAGCTTTGAGTTGAAGCCAGTTCTGTTTACATAAGCCAGAGTTACTGGCTTGATAATACTGGCTTGGCATTCTGGCTTCAAAAACTGTCGTACTTAGTTAGAAATAAAACACTTTACGGATTACAACGCGTATATCATTAATTCAGAAACGGCCGTTTATGCCGCAAAAAACGCATATAGGTAACTTTCCGTTGACTAGTTCTAGTCGTACGCAAAAAATTCGCAAATCGATGTACAGGATAGCTGTTTGGCACACGTATACTTTTTAAGGTCTTTACATTTTATTTAAGCCGCAGTTCTTAAAAAAAAACTACCTTAGAAGAGGAGTTATGGTGTAATTTTTTTGTGTGGGAAATAGTTGTTATACAAGTGACCAAAGTTAATTTGTGCTGCGAGCTGCGTGTGCCTACTTTAAATCACGAACTAGCGAAGTACTCTAAAATTGACTACTTCTAATATAAACTACTGAGCACAGTGAGTGATTTATAGACTAATCACTGCGTCATCAATCGCCATAAAGTACATTTTAACCATATAAAGCAATAAAATTGAACTTTAAAACAAATTACTTTCCGGGAGGTTTTGGCGCCATTTTGTCGAGACCGGTTCGGTGACTATTTTATTTATTTGCTAATTGATTCACAATGGATATTGAGTCTTAAAATATTTAAGTGCAGATTTTTGGTACAAGTGTCTACGCAACTGAAGTAGGATAATTGATATAGGCGCGATCTTGGTTGCGCGAAGCTGAGACTTTTATTGTAATGGTGGCTACCTCGGCAAAACTTACCGATTAAACTTGATATACTTGGTGCCAAATGCTCCAAGCAGCATTGGAATGCGATGCACCCGCATTCTAATGTAAACTGAAACAATAACCTACCACTGAACTATTCGACACTTGACACTGGCAAATATTACTCCCTAAAGAAGATAGTAGATTGCCAAACTAAAAATATGAAGAAGAAATTACTTTCCATGGTTAAAATTTACTCTATGGCGACCGATAACTCAGCGATTAGTCTGATGGATTGCACCCACTGAGTCTACTAGAAGTGATTTACCACTGAATTATTTAACACTTGACACTGGCAAAAATTACTCCCTGAAGAAGAGTAGATTGCCATAACAAAAATAAGAAAAAGAAGTGGTTAGTCTGCTGGAATGAACCCATTAAATAAATGGCGGGCATTTTGTTACCTTTTTGTTAAGTATGGCTATGTAGCCAAAATTGTTAGGTGGCCAAAACCGTACCATTATTTTCAGCAAGGTTGTTTTAATGATTTTTGTGGTATAAATTATTGCGAAAATGAGTGCATCCAGCGATGGAGACAGTTGTCTAACTCCAAATGAGTTGAGATGACAAGTTTCTGGTGTCCTACATCTTGGCATGGACCACTTTGAAAACCGCATTTCTGACTACATGGAAAATTTCTCCCCAATTAGTCCCAACTAGTCCTACTTTTTCGGAATTAGTCCCAAAAAGGACTGAAAGATATAAGCGATTTAAATGGTCCATGCCAAAGCAAACCTTCATTTTGGCAGGGACAGGCTATATCTAGTGAACCTAAACACCTAGCCAGGATCTGATAATTCAAAAAAAATCTCCCTTTTTTATGGATCCCGCAATGCCTAGAATCAAAACGAAATGAAGCACCGTTCAAAAAATATAAAGGAATGATTTGGTCCCTGCCAAAATCAACCTACATCTTGGCGAGGACTTTTGAACCAGGTCACCTAGAGAAAATCTGATTATTGGAAACGATTTGTGTAAATTAGTCCCAATTAGTCCTAAAGCCACAAAATTAGTCCCCCTTTAGTTTAGGAGATAATAGGAATTAAAGTTTGGTTTTTATAGTACAGGAGCCGACTTCCTATTTAGTGACGATGTTTGTAACTTGTTTTATTTTTGCGTGTTTGTGTTAAAATAATGAAGTGTTATTAACGTATAATGTAAAACAAAAGTATAACGTAAAGTAATACGTAACTTTTATGCATTTTCGAAACTCAAAACCTTAATATTTAAGTCATAAAATAAAAATGATTTCTTAGAGGTATTTTGATCCCGGGCTCCTGGACTATATCAAAAACATGTACAGTCGCGTACAAAATAATTTCAAAAGAAGTATGAAATGGTCATGTATAAAATTGAATTTTAAAGTTATATTGCTTTTCTTTCGAAACTATTCATATTTGGAGTAGAGAGTGATTTTCTTCCTTCAATGGGTTCACTTGAAACTTTGTACCTATACAGGGTTATTTGTAATTAATTTAAAACCTCTCATCACACCATCAAACTGTACAACTTTCATTATAGGACCAACCTTGAAAACGAAAAAAAAAATCAGCTGTTTCATACATTTCGATGGAGTACCTACCTACGCATTGTACTTATGTATGGAACAGGTGTTTTTTTTCTAGTTTAACAAGAAAATAAAAATAAAAAAATACAAGATGGCGGCCAACTTTTTTGTTTGTATGCCGATTTCGATGAAACTCGGTTTTTGCTACTATTTTGACAAGAATACAGCAATGCAATGTTAAAAATATAAAAAATCCAAGATGGCGGCCAACTTTTTTGTTTGTAGGCCGATTTCGATGAAACTCGGTTTTTTGCTACTATTTTGACTAGAAAACAGCAACGCAATGTTAAAAATATAAAAATCCAAGATGGCGGCCAACTTTTTTGTTTGTGGGCCGATTTCGATGAAACACGGTTTTTGGTACTATATTGACAAGAAAACAGCAACGCAATTTAAAAAATCCAAGATGGCGGCCAACTTTTTGTTTGTGGACCGATTTTGATGAATCTCGGTTTCTGGTACTATTTTGACAAGAAAATAATAATGAAATATTAAAAAATAAAAAGCCAAGATGGAGTCTTACTTTTTTGTTTGTGAGCCGATTGATTAAACCATTTCCGTATAAAAATCAGCTGTTTCATTTTGACAGAGTAAGGTATTGGACTTGTTATGTATTTAATTGTACTTAAAAAAAATCTTAAAAAGCTTTTGCATGGAACAGCTGATTTTTTTTCACCGTAGAAGTCTCATAGTGAAAAAAACCACTCTAAAATAAAAATAAATAAACCTACCAAATAACCAAAGAACGAAAAAAACAAACACCTGCCTAGTGCCGTACTGTAATTCAGTGTTGCCGTTTTCCCGTAAAATGTTGTCATAGACGAAAGTTGAAAATTAAACCTAATTTAAAAAAAAATTTAAAATAATGCAAAATGCCAAGTTCACATACATGTAAAATGGGGTGAAAAAATGCTAAATTTGAATAAACAAAATGGCAGCACTGCCTTTCATGCCTGTAATTTTTTTCTAGTAACTTTTGACTTGTGTAAAAATTTGGAAAAAAATAGGTAGGTACTAAAAATATCGATAAAAGTCACTAGAATATTAAAATAGTTTTGATAAAAAATGTGTAAATAAAAGCGAATTTATGAAATCAAGCACTCCTTTATTAATAATTATAGGCAAATAGTACCTACATAATTAACAAAGGTGTAGGTACCTACGAAAATATGTAATAGGATTCAATTTTTCACAATTTTGCTTAAAAACATTAAAATATATTAGGTAAGTTATACTTTTTTAGCGACTAAATTACAAAAATAATAAAAAAATCCGCTAATCCAGCTACTATGTCGCTAGAACGGCAACACATCATGTAATGTATGACAAAAACGAACAATTTTTTTGGGTGTGGTATGGCTTGGTTAAGAGCCATTTAGACAACATGTTTCGCAACATTTAGGTACCTGTCTCGTCCATTTTGCTTCAAATGGATGACACAGATAGATGATTCACAAGCTGCACGACAGTGTTGTCAGCACTATAGTGCTGACAACACTGCAACACTGTTGACAATCGTGTCGTGTCATTGTTTGTTCTTAGGAAAACGCCCTTACAATCCCTCCCTCTTAGCCTAGCATGACCACCGAAACGTGATATGGTACCCAGTGATTTATCACGTTTAACTGGAGGGAGGAAGGGCTGCCCCCCTAGCATGACCGACAATACACGATATATATCGTTTTGTCGACACTCGACTGTCAAATTCCATTGTTTTATGGCAGTTAAACGTGATAAAGCTCTATATCATATTATCGCGTTTCGATGGTCATGCTAGGGGGGCATGAGCATATTACACTATCATATATTATTTATCGGATGCTATCTCCGACGAAGATAGTAAACATATATCTCGGATGATATATACATGATAGTGTAATATGGGCCTAAAACTTTATTCCGTTCCGCAATGCGCAGTGTTCCGATTGTAAAACTTATGTTCACAGATACTGTTTGTGCATTCCTCAATCTACGAAAGTTCGTGCTTAATGTTTTACAATCGGAACACTGCGCATTACGGAACGGAATAGTTTTATGTAATTAATTTTTACTGTACGCTTTTGTACATGACTGTACTTATATCAAAAAACGGAATTTCTCCTAAACTAAAGGGGGACTAATTTTGTAGCTTTAGGACTAATTGGGACTAATTTACACGAATCGTTTCCAATAATCAGATTTTCTCTAGGTGACCTGGTTCAAAAGTCCTCGCCAAGATGTAGGTTGATTTTGGCAGGGACCAAATCATTCTTTTATATTTTTTGAACGGCGCTTTATTTCGTTTTGATTCTAGGCATTGCGGGATCCATAAAAAAGGGAGATTTTTTTTGAATAATCAGATCCTGGCTAGGTGTTTAGGTTCACTAGATATAGCCTGTCCCTGCCAAAATGAAGGTTTGCTTTGGCATGGACCATTTAAATCGCTTATATCTTTCAGTCCTTTTTGGGACTAATTCCGAAAAAGTAGGACTAGTTGGGACTAATTGGGGAGAAATTTTCCATGTAGTCAGAATTGCGGTTTTCAAAGTGGTCCATGCCAAGATGTAGGACACAAGTTTCTGATGCTGAATTTAACTTTTTACCAAAAAAGTTACGTGAAAAATGTTTTGGCATGCGAAATTTAATAATTGTTGACTTTCAACAGGTGCTAAAACTTATTCTGAAACTGTGCTGTTGTCATTTTTCTGGAGTAATCAAGGAAATTATAAGTACTTGGAGTAATCAATAACAAGGCAAGCGAGTACGTTATGGAGTATCTATTCTATGCTAAAAGCTGTTATTAAAACAAAACGTGACGTTGACGTGAATATAGAAACATATCCCAAACTGATGTCATTTTTAAAAAGGAGGTCGGAAGGATACAAATCTAAAAAATCACCGTAGATTAAAAAAATTCTTGAAAATGTTTTGGTTTAGTTTAAAACAAGTGGCTGGAATGTAATAGTGTGATATAGGTATTTTGAAAACCGGCTCCGAAACCATTTATTTTTTTTCCATACAAAAAAGATGACACCATAACTCCTCTCTTAAGGGTTTTAAGCACTCCATCTCAAAAAAAAAATGTTTTGACCTCAAGAATACGTGCGCCAAACGGCTATCCTGTACATTGATTTGCGGTTTTCCTTCGATTTTGAGCTCGTACACCGACCACTAGACCTAGAACTGAAATTAGGCAAATAGTAAAATCGTCTTATACGGGGAAAATTCTGAAAACTATACATTTGTAAGTAAATAATTAAATAACCAATAAATCCATAAGTACTAAATAATTCTAAAATAACACCTGAATTAATAATATACGCGCTGTAATCCGTAAAAAGGGTTTTATTTCTAACTAGCGACCCGCCCTCGCTTCGCTTCGGTTACTTCCTTTTTTTGCCAATTTCGACCTTCCAACAACACACCAAAAGGAAACAAATACTTTCAACTCGTCACCTACATTCACTCCAGAGATCTCCTGTTCCGTCATGCATCGATGTGAGAAACGCGCTGATGGTTAAAATTTACTCTGTGGTAATTGATTATATTTTAGCGATTGGTCTGCTGGAATGCACTGTTGTACTCTTTGACCTTCTGTCACGCGGCATGACAATACCGCAAAGAAATTATAAGGACTATACGGCATAGATATAGTATATTAAAAAGGGGCTATACGGCTTGCACCAACTAGAAGGTGCAAGCCGTATTTCTGTGTATACGAAAATACACTTTATCCTTAAAACATAAGGTTTATATTTCAATACAAAAAATTGCGGTCCAGTTGAGACAGCAAGTACGAGGTGAGGGTGTCTCTTTCCAGCACATTGCCAGCACACGATTTCTTAATAAGGGTGACAACAATTTTCCTTTTCATAAGATTCTTTATCTACACCCATGCTTTAAATCCTCTGCCTTACTTTTTCGTACCTCAAAGGCTAGTTCGAAGGAGCTATAAAAATCTTTGACAATCTGTTTATTTGACTATTAGATTTAATTCAATTGACAAAAAAATCGAATAAAAAATGTTTCTTTATTTAGATTGAAAGATCGTTTTGTCTTTTGTTAATGAAAAATACTTAAATCGGTTTAGAAAAAAGTGGAAATGTATCTATTGAGATTGAAAATATAAAATTAGTCGCATAAATAGTGTTTAAATAAAGTCGTTTTCACAACACCAGCACGTTACCACCACGTCAACTGTCGCGACTAGCACGTTACGTAATATGCATTATTCTCCCAGTCAGGATCACGTTCCGTCCCCGCCCCGATTTTTCTACTAAAAAGCGGGAGGAAAAGTTATTTGTAAATCCATTACTCCCGCTCGAGGCGGGAGAAAAGTTGTATGAAAATCCATTACTCCCGCTCTTTTTTTTATTTTATCGTAATTTCTATATTTTTTTACAAAAATGCAAATATCTCAGAAACTGTGCGTCGGAGCTAAAAAATAAGGTTATGTTTCCACACTTTGAATCCATATACTACACCACATTTTGACCCTTTGTTCGCAAAATATTACATTCGCAAAATATTACATTCTCAAAATATTAGACTTTGTACAATCACAGTCAAAAGTGGTTTCTGCTTCTACAAATGCCAAACTCTAAAATGCCAGATTCTGTAAATGCCAAATTTTATTAGACACCCTATGGTTGGCATAAGAGGTATTTAATGAAATGTCAAAAAGGGTCAAGTACTAAAGTAGTGTACAAAAACGTCATCTGTGCAGTGTGCGATTGTATAGAGTGTCCGGGGTGGCAAGATGCCATATCGTAGCAATTTTAATTCGTAAACATTTTGCGCAGGTATTTGTTTTATTTCCCTTGTAGGTGTAGAGCACTATGTATCACTTAAAATGCGATTACTCCCCTCGATGTACAGTCTTGTCTAAAAATATATACAGTTTAGAACTTTGTCACTTTTTTGTAATTATTGTCATTTGTCATTGATTTCTGTTCAAAAAAGTAATAGCTTTTAGAGTGACCAAGTTCTAAACTGTATACATATTTTGAGTATACAGTGTACAATGTATTAATTTGTTGGTTAAGAAAGCTCTATCCAACTAAATATGTTTTGATACATCTTGAAAGCACAAAAATTGTATTAATATATGATGATTCGGTTCGAAGTAAACTTATGTTTGATAACCTATCTTTGAGCAATCTTTACGAAAGTTGTATTATACTGTAATGTAACCTGTACCGTCATGATATCAAAAACGATTGTATTTGTATTTTTTTTGTATCTGCGGATTATAAAAACAGAGATTTCATGAAGAATTATTTTACATTACGTAAGCTATTGTAATTATTATGATTAAATCAATAATTTTGATGTGTTCAATTTGTTTATATTCTATGATTATGAATCTCGTTTAGTCTGATTGTTTAACTAAATGATATTATTACATTTGAAAAGTTAGGACTCAGGTTAGGAGTCATTTCATATGTGCCTATTTTATAGGGAACATAATGATATAAGTAGATTGGTGGTTCGTGTCGAACACGCCTTGAGGCAAGATTTTTTGCATTTAGCAATTAATGTGACATACTTATGTATGTTGTATTTTTAGTTAGTAATTAACTATGAGTGAATGTAGCTATTGGATGTATTTATCATCAGATAAAACACATTTGAACATTAAAATTATTAAAAGTGAAGAAATATTTGTTACAGTGGTACCTATATTTTCATAGTAGGTACACAACATTTTATCTAAATATAATAGTAGATTGTTATACAAGACGCTAAAAGCGAGGGAATAAATAGAAACCGAGTTACAATGGGTTTTAACGTCGTGTGTTACAACGCTACTTTTCACTACGATTGCGAGAAAATAAAATACAATATTAAATAGTTTATACCTAGGTACTTCCGTAAGTTTGTAAATATCGTTACTTATGGCTGTTACAGCTGATAAGTTTCTTGCGCCCGTTCTTCTTGTCAGCTAAAAAAGTCTGGAACGGGTGGTAGGAAAATATAGACGATTCAAAAGTACTTAATAATTAAGTTTATTTGAATAAAGCTTATTTCACTTCACTTCACTTTACTAAACGAATCCACTCGTATTTCTATCCTCCACTTCATAAACTTCTGTACAGTATTTAAATAAATGATTTGGGCTTGATGGCAAAAGATTAAAATTATTTCTTTCTTTTTACAGTATTCAATCAGTTTGTAATTATAGAAAAATTCTAAAGATTTCGCGCCATGGTACATTTTTTTAATTTCTTCTGTAGCAGCTAAGCAACACAATCACGCATTCTACGATTCACTCCGAGCACAGAGTATAAATAAGTCTATGATTTCTTCTTCATATTTTTTTTATGGCAATCTACTCCTCTTCAGGGAGTAATTTTTGCCAGTGTCAAGTGTAATGATTTCACCGAAGAGATGCTTTTAGTTCCATTTTCAAAAATAAGAATGAGAAATAGTATTTAGTCGAGCGAGTCTTTATTCGTGATTATGAATAAAGACTTTTTCGTTTTAGTAGGTTCATTAGTAATAGACAAACATCTTTATTCGTGATTATGAATAAAGACTTTTTCGTTTTAGTAGGTTCATTAGTAATAGACAAACATTAAAAAAGAAAAAACTTTATTCCCTAGGGGTTATTATGCTATTTTATTTTAGCTCTTGTACGTTACAATGACGGACTTTTTGAGCAAGAGGAGTGAAAACGTAATTTTTTTGTTTTATCTAATGACTTAGGGTGCATCCCATACCGAAAGTGGCGCCCTCGGAGGTTTTTATTTAATAAGTTGTTAATAGAAAAGGATTTTTAATATTTTTTTCGTGGAAAATTTTGGACCCATATTCTAATATTTTTAAAAGGTATTACATTTTCTCGTAGTCATTTGTAGAAGTAGATAGCGAACTTGTCAAAAACGGTCAAAGTGGCAGTTTTGCTGTTTGAAATAAAACATGAAATAAAACACTTTTAACGGATACTAGCGCTGTTTTATTGAAAGTACTTTGGTAATTAGTTGATTTTTTATTTTCCCGACGTATTTTGCTATCTACTTTAGAAATGACTACGAGGGAATGTAATGATACCTTCTTCTCTTAATATACTAGACAATGTGTCTTAAAAATCCCAATTACAGTTTTATTAAAATATTAAATAAAATTCACCACAGCGCCACTTTCGGTCTGGGTGCCGTCTTAAAGCGTTAACGATTTGTCGTCATCGCTTACAAAAAGCAACACTATTTCTGTCCATACTAATCAAGAGAAAGTTTTCTCTTTTAGGTACTATTTTTTTTAAATATAACGTCAATATAGACCGTAATATAAATTAGCAAGGTTTTATTATAATACCGGAAATGTTTGGTCACTACTATATATACTATATTTAGCTTCAGAAGCAGGAATTCTTTAAAAAAAACAAAATCCGCAGCTACAAAGAACTTATTCAATTTATTTATTAACAATCAAAAATCAACCTTTAACAAAACACCATTTGAACTGAAATTGAAACAAAAATTAACTCACCGAATATTAACACAATTATAATAAAACTTAAAAGAAAAACCTTCACTTCAAAATCTATACACAAGAACGCGTCGACACGATGTGTTCAGTCCGAGCGCCAGCGAGCAAATGAGGTGCGGTGCGAGTGCGCTCGACTTAAATAGGCAAAGGGAGGGGAGGTGGCGTGATGGCGGCGTGACTAGCCGAGTGACGTCATCACTCGCAGCTAATTCGGCTTCTCCTGACGTGGAGTCGTCCTCGACGAGATCTTGGTCATCTTGGCGGGCTGCGAAGAGCCCGTGTTGGCCTGGGATTCCACCAGTCCGTTGTCATGGTGGTGCGGAAGATGGTCCAGCAACGGCTCCGTCTTCATCATGTTGCGCTGCAGACTGCCCTGCATCAGGGTCAGATCTTTCATTATCCGAAATAACAACATTCAGTTAAGTTACCTAAATAACTTCTAAACTTGACTAAAACTCTTTCATACGTCCCTCACATACTCATTAAAACATAAACAAAATAGACAAAGCAACGCGTTTGTAAGCTTTACCAACATCCATCGACGTTAGCCTCGATGGGTGTCTTTCGCCTGTTTCTGTGAACATTAAAGACATACATACAGAGGGCGTCCCCTCCTGATTACAACAAAAGTACAAAACAATCATGGGTGAGTGACGGAGGCATCACTGAATCGCACGTCACTAAGCCCATCGAGACGGAGGCATCACTGAATCGCACGTCTCTTAACTCACCGAGACGGAGGCATCACTGAATCGCACGTCTCTTAACTCACCGAGACGGAGGCATCACTGAATCGCACGTCTCTTAACTCACCGAGACGGAGGCATCACTGAATCGCACGTCTCTTAACTCACCGAGACGGAGGCATCACTGAATCGCACGTCTCTTAACTCACCGAGACGGAGGCATCACTGAATCGCACGTCTCTTAACTCACCGAGACGGAGGCATCACTGAATCGCACGTCTCTTAACTCACCGAGACGGAGGCATCACTGAATCGCACGTCTCTTAACTCACCGAGACGGAGGCATCACTGAATCGCACGTCTCTCATAAAACAAGTCAGCACATTGGATGGAAGCTGCAAGATAAAAACATTATCGGCAAGTAAAGAGAGAGTCTGCATATCTGCTACACTACGCGATCGGCGCTTACAGCTAACAACAGTGTTAATGATTTAACTTGTCACGCCAGCTGTGGTTATGTAAGTGCAACTAACTATTGTAAGAAATAAGTTATACCTACCTACCTTACACCTAAGCAAAAACTTTGTTAATTATTTCTAATTATAATGTTCTGTTTGTTTTCGTTTTATTTCCCTAATGTGAATTCCAATTAGTTATTATTACTTCTTTTTTTTTTTGTTACCTACCTACTAGGTTTAAGATAATTCATGACAAGTCAAACCACCACTCTGCATTGTAACTGTCTGCAGTATAACTGCAGCAAGTTTGGGGTCTAAAATCGATAAAACAGGCTCATTAGTAAGCCGAGAAATTATGTTTTTGCGAACTTGTTCCTGCTCCGGTCCCCAGCAAAACTTAACATCTCTTTTCGTCAATCGTGATATGCAAGATGTTTCTGTTGCGTAATTTTGAATGTAGCGCCTAAAATAACCAGCTAATCCTACAAACTGCCTGGGGGCCTACCATCAGCAAATAATAAACCGTTCAGTTCAAAAGCAGGCCTTAAACAGGACTGTTTAAGGCCAGCCTTCATACTAACCGTTGAGGTCATAGTACGAAAAAGTAAGGCCGTTCAATATAAGTCCTGCTATAAGAGCTCATAGTAAGGCCCCTGACTTGTTTTACATTGCTTGGGACCGGTGCATTAACAAGTGCCTCAACCTTTCGTGGACTCGGTTTCTCCTGACCCTGACTGACAAGATGGCCTAGGTACTCTACTTCGGTTGCAAGAAAAGTACACTTGCGCAAATTAATAGAAAAACCTGCCCCTGTAAGTGTAAGTAACACTTCACGTAATAATTGGACGCCTTCTAGTACCTCATCAGAAGTACATCGTCAACGTAAACAAGGACATTACCGCTGTCGATGTGTTTTCTAAGGGTGTTATTTATGATCCGTTGATACACAATCGGACTGTTCGTCAAACCGTAAGGCATTCGAACATATTCGAAATGGTCCTCTGGCGTGACGAACGCCGTCTTTTGTATGGACTGTTCATCAAGTGGTCAAACCAGTCGCCATGTCAAGGCTAGAGAAATACCTGAAGTTGCCTAATCGGTCTACATGATCATTGATCAGTGGCAATGGGTAGCGGTCTCGAACGGTGAGTCTGTTCAGAGCACGATAATCTACGCACATGCGATCACTGCCATCCTTCTTTTTAACAAGGATGATAGGGCTCGCATATTCAGAACTAGACTCACGTACCCATACACTCCACGTACTCCACGTACATACGTCTTTGAGATCATTAACTATTTCTCTAACCTTGAGCTTTTTTTGGTGCGACAGTTTGTACGGTCGGTAGGCCACCGGGGTGTTATCTAATACATTAATATGCATCTTACCTGTCTTGACCCCTGTGGATGCAGTCCCAGAAATCAAATTTAGCCCTCTTTGGACATTGCATTAATTGTTTATGCCCAGTCTGTCCGCAACCGAAACACGTGCTTTTATTTAACACGAGGCGTCTTTTATGCAAATTCAAATTTAACCTTACATCTCGTTTGTTGCGAACAGGCTTGGCATAAATGGATAAAAACGATACGATGTCGTCCGTGGTCAAATTAGCATTTGCTGCTGCCGCCCGGACCTGAGGATCCGTGATACCCCTAAATGACAATCAATACCATCAGCTTTGGGCTGCTGGGCTGACGCCCTTAACTATACGCAAACGTAACAGGGTGCGTCGCGCGTATTCGGCGTATGTGGTGTATTTATCCGAGTTGGTGTTCATAACCTCAAAAAGGATATTCGCGTAGTCCAATTTACATGGACACAATGACTTAAATTCACGCACGAAATTCGACCAGGTGCGATCGTTAGTCACCCACTCGTTCAGTCAAGTACGCGCGTCGCCCTTGAGACAGTGTGATACACGTGACAAACATTCCGAGTCCTGCCAGTTATTGGCTAACCTATATAGCCCTATTAACTTCCTCGCACCACACATCGATGTCATGTATAGCGGGATCGAAGTTCGAAACGTAATAGTTTTGTGATCATATTTTGCTAACATGCGAGTTGACTCAGGCACGCGTATCGTCCCTCCTTAGAGAACGAGACCTACTCATGCAGTCGCGTCGACGCGTTCTGCTTGAAGTGGCCCGTTGTTTATCGGACATGATAGTGAACAATTACGACAAATGTAAAAAAGAAAAAGTGAAAATAACAGCAAAATGGTGTTTTGCAGATTATTTAAAATAGAACAACAGAAATAGCTAAGCGTAAAATGATGGGCCTAGGTGCTTGAGCAATCCCACTTCTGAATTTAGCTTCAGAAGCAGGAATTCTTTAAAAAAAACAAAATCCGCAGCTACAAAGAACTTATTCAATTTATTTATTAACAATCAAAAATCAACCTTTAACAAAACACCATTTGAACTGAAATTGAAACAAAAATTAACTCACCGAATATTAACACAATTATAATAAAACTTAAAAGAAAAACCTTCACTTCAAAATCTATACACAAGAACGCGTCGACACGATGTGTTCAGTCCGAGCGCCAGCGAGCAAATGAGGTGCGGTGCGAGTGCGCTCGACTTAAATAGGCAAAGGGAGGGGAGGTGGCGTGATGGCGGCGTGACTAGCCGAGTGACGTCATCACTCGCAGCTAATTCTATATTATATTTCAGCACTATTAATTATAATTAATAAAAACACAGGCTGTGTTCTATCTAAACCTGACCAGTACTTAATTGTTTATGGTAGTTTTTTAAGTTTTGTATAAGCGAAAATGATCGAGTGAAGTTATTTCTGTTAGATATTAAAACTATCTTCATTAAAATTAATAAATTGTTAATTATGATTTACCATCAACATGTGACAATTAATTAAGATGCAAGCTTTTACGCCCACCGTATTTCAGAGCTAAATTTAAAATTACCTATTCTTAAGTATGTTTTTGTTTGTTTCTCTACTAGGTGCTAAATGTTAAAGAAATAAATAATTGAGATAATTGATAACCGTGTTATAATTTAACATTCCGTATATTTTTTTAAAGTATTATAAAATATTTTAAATTTTATTGAAATGAAAATTACATTAATAATTAGGTTAATTATTATCTATGTCCGTATGTCGTCGGTCGTAGCGTAGGTAAATCATCCTTCTCAGTTACCCCTTACTAATAAATATTGTATAGCAGATGTATTATATAGTATATAATACATCTGCTATACAATATTTACACAAAGGTGGTAAGGTGATTAGTACCCTCAAGTGGCGCCCTCACCTTAATTAAATTTATTGCTCGCTAAGTACATAATGTAGTTAGTCCTCATTTGCAAAATTGACTACAAATAGAGGTCACTCGCAATCGAAAGCTGTTTATGTTCACGAAACACATTTTGTTCCTCTTTCGATCAATGATGACGTTTAAATGCACATGTCTCAATCAATATGCTTTAAGGCTATTAGTATCCTCACAGTGGCGCCCTCACCTTAATTAAATTTATTGCTCGCTAAGTACATACTGTATCGAAAATTCAAACGTTGCGATTGAAGCTAAAGTTCTATAGTTTATTTACAAATAATAAACTTTCTAAAATATAGTTCGTTGTAGTAGTAGTAGGCAAAAGAGCAAAAAGTGGCCACTTTTAGCACTTTTGTCTACTACTACTACAACAAACTATATTTTACTGAGGTTATTGTTTGTAAATAAACTATAAAACCTTAGCTTAAATCTCAACGTTTGAATTTTCGATACAGTATGTACTTAGCGAGCAATAAATTTAATTAAGGTGAGGGCGCCACTGTGAGGATACTAATAGCCTTAAAGCATATTGATTGAGACATGTGCATTTAAACGTCATCATTGATCGAAAGAGGAACAAAATGTGTTTCGTGAACATAAACAGCTTTCGATTGCGAGTGACCTCTATTTGTAGTCAATTTTGCAAATGAGGACTAAACTAATCCATGTTCAAAATATTTCGACCTAATTAGATACAATGAAGTCTGCGCCGGCGGCTAGTCTTGACAGGAGACGCGCCGCGCATGCGCTCTAGACATATGGGAATTAGACAACCAACTATCGAGAACCATGCACTCTGCAATTATCCTAAATGGAGAACTTCTAACGATTTACAACCTATTGCTGGCTGCTTTTAAGGGAACACACGTTACTTCCTTTGCCTGACTGAAATGGATGAACAAATTAAACTGAAGCACAATTTACGAGAATTTGAGAGTTAGCTTGAAGGGTAGACGCATCTAAATGGTCCACTATTACTCACGATTCTGCAATTTGAAATTGGTGGGAAATTCTTTTCGTTAATTTTTGCGTCTAAGATTATCGCCCGTCAATGGAGTTTTTGGAAATGGAATTATAATATTATAAGGTTGTAGATTGGATACAATTTAAAAGAAGAGATAGAGGTATGTAATTATAAAATTTGCAATAAATCGAATGCTCATTATTTAAATGACTTTGTTTAGGTATTATATTGTATGTTCACTTAATGCTTTTTTCAGCTCTGTGTTGGTTGAAGTACCGTGGCGTGGATTGAAATAGAATTAATGGCGTGGTATAGAGCGTCAAAGTGCAGCATTGTGCTACCTACTTGTCTTGTCGAAGGTACGTAAGAAAAAACCTAATTTCGAGGAACACATTTTTTAAATAAGAAATAAATAATCTTTGTAAAAACACTGATATTATGTCAGTAGCTGTTAAATGACCTACCAACGAGACTTGTCTTTAACTACTGAGATAGGAAGATAGAGTCATGTTACCTACTTACCTTTTCCATTAATCATCACACCAGCTAGAATAGATTTTAGCTGTGTGATTGCTAAAATCTACAACGTAACCTTAAATTGCTGTGTAGGTATAAAATAAATTGTATCTGCGTGTATCCTGCAATTTGAGGAACAAAAGCTTAGGGCTTGGTGTTCAAGCGTGGTGCTACGTCGATAACAAACTTCTAACCCGTGGGCTGACGTAATCTATGTCGGTCTCCACCTCGGAGCAAACTGAAATACCGACACCGTGTGTGGGTGTGCTGCGTTTAACGAAAGAGCGGCAGTCCATCAGGCGGGAGAGCGACGCCGCTATACCGAGCGAGCGGGACGCACAACTACGCAGCCCGTGGGAAATGCACAGTAGTGGTCAGATCAGACTGCGCGCGCGCCGGCCCAGTGCACGTATTATTGTATAGGAATCTTGCTTGCTCATAACAGCTTATGCGGTCCTACCCCATAGCCTGACTACAATTTTATTCCCACATAATAAGATTCAAATTCAAGCTGCTTAATTGAGTTTTATAAGATGTTGGACTTTGAGAATATGCTATATAGGTAGTTGCGCGAGTATAATGCGTTGAATTTTTTAGCGATCGATTGAGGTGGTTTCTGCGGTGGGCTTCGGTTGGGATGCAAATGTGGTGTTTATGATGTTCGCCGGCACACGCCTAGCAAAAAATCCACCATTAAACTCGCAAAAGCGGATGTTTGAATTTACCTACCTACTTTGTTAGGTGATTGAACGGATTAAACACTAATCGCTTGTGTTAACACCGTGACGTTAACTATAATAAAGTGATGTCATGGTACTCAGTATTAATATTTTAATCTGTGGTTCTAAATCAACTTTTTCAGGAAATGAGATAATATACTTAGGTACCTATAAAAGGAGGCTTTGTGTAAAAGGTCAAAAATGTTCGGCTCATCTAAACTTACAGTTTCATCCGAGACAATAAGGTTCTTTATTTATGTATTACATGCGTCCAATCTCTTTCATGTTAGTTAAGGACAATAGTGTTTGAAAGCGGAGGGCAGGCTCATCGGATACATATCTTAATTAGGCCGCACATGGCGATCAACGATTCTTTTTTTTATATCTGTTGTTCCACCGTGACGAATATTTGTATAGACATACCCAAAATCATTTGCCGTCTCTAGGTTAAAATGTTACTTTATCTTAACGGAATAAGGTCCAAGATGATATTATAGAATGAACACGTAAGTTGGATTTTGTAAAGATGCTGAGATAATTAGAAGAATCGCTGACAAGCGCTGCGGAGCGTTTAATGAATTGAATGCTATTAGTAGAGTTGTGAATGAAAGGTCTTCGTTCTAAGAGCGGTATGGGAAGTAGATATCTTTTTGAGGTTAGTAAAAAAAGGGACGTTATTTTCGAAAAAGAAAAGTGTCATTTTGCTACTTATATGTATACAAAATTTGGTGTGGTATAAGTATTATATGTATGTGGTAAATTAGTACCTACTTATCAATGTGCTGTTAAAAACATTACTACCGTGGTTTTTGTGTTTTATGTATCATCCAGGGGTTTTATTGCTTAACTCAAAATCTATCACGAGCGCTTTTAATTTGGCAATTGTGTACTGTACACATCCATCACTGGATCTCAAAGGCAGTCTGTCACAGTGCTTTGTAATGCCACAGCAATGGACGTAGCATGCGTGCCAAATTGAAAGCCTATTTTTATTGCAATCATTTTGCTTTCTATAGTCAGTAGTTTTTGTAAGTAAAGGCCTATGAAAAGCTTTTGGATATTAGTTTTCAATTCAGTGCCTTAGGATGGGTAGCCTAAGTATGTCATGCTCTCTAATCATTTCTGCGGTGGTGTCGTGTGGGGCGGGTTGTTACGTTCCCTCAAATATGGTTGAGCGAAGCGATGGCTGGTCCACGCGTCATGCTCGTGAACGGGTGCTGCCAGTGGGAATGGGTCTGCTTCTGAATCTTAACGCATATTGAATTGTAAGAATTGCGTTTTTTTATTGTTATTTTTTATGTCTTGTATCAAGTGTTTTTTGGTAAATTTTGCCTACTTAGGTGTACTTTCGAGTAGCAGACATAGTTATTACTGATTTCTCAACTAGTTGAAAGTTATTTACTCTCACAATTACCTATCCGATATGTAGTAGGTATTTAATTTCAACCTACCTACCCATTGTGTGCAAACTTTTGTTAATTATTGTGATGGAAAATGACCTCACTTTAAATGTGGAGCTCATTTTTCAATGTTGACGACTCTGTATGAAATATACAGGGAGAAAAAAGCAGTCCTTAACGAGTTTCTTGCCGGTTCTTCTCGTTACAAGGTCTCCCGCTCAGGGTTTGCTAACCGATGGCGTAGCTTCTTTGACATTCACAAGTGCTTGTAACAGCCTAGACTGAATAAATGTTTTTTTGATTTTTGATTTGATTTTTGAAAGCATTTTAATGCGATAGATTGTAGGTCCAGTAGGTACAAAATAATTTTTTTCGGAAAACTTTACTATTCGTAATTAGTATTATTATTACCTATAAACAATAAATAGAGTATCACTTACGGATAATGGCTCATGGGTATTTGCGACAGGCGCAATAGAACATCTAATAACCCATGGGTTATGATGTTTTATTGCGCCTGTCGCAAATAGTAGTGAATGTTTTAAGGGGATATCGAAAGCAAAGCTTATAAATTAGCATGTCTCTTAGCCGCTGAAATATAAAAGCGATAATTTATCTGACGATGTTTTGCTACATTATAAATAACTAAGCTCTACTTTTTAACCGACTTCATCAAAAGGAGGAGGTTCTCAATTCGATTGTATGTTTTTTTTTTTTTTTTTTTTTTTTTTTTTTTTTTTTTTTTTTTTTTTTTGTTCGCGCGTATCTTCGACATTTATGGACCGATTTCGATAATTTTTTTTTTGTTCGATTGAGTTTTCTTGCGAGATGGTCCCATTTAAAATTTTTTCAAATCGGTTCAGTAGTTTACAAGTAATCCTGAAAATACTATGATATTAAATCAACTAACTTGACAACTTTGTTATTTATGAACCGAATTAGATGATTTTTTTTGTTGGGGAAGGGATACCGTTGTGTAGTCTTTTTAACCGACTTCAAAAAAAGGAGGTAAGTTTTCAGTTTGTATGTTTCTCCGCGATTATCTCACGTTTGGCTGAGCCGATTTTTCTACCTAAATAATATACCTACACTACCTAATGCAGAAGGTACTTACACTAAAAATAAACAAATAAAAAAATTGTTTAAAAAACAAAAAACCGACTTCAAAAAACCTGCCTCTAAAAAAAGGAAGAAATAATATACAAATCATTAGATACGCATTATCATTGTTATTTTTTGGATTGGCTGTTGTGAGATAACGATTGTTTTACCATAATATTATATCCGAAGATTTTTGTTTACCCTGTGCAACTCGTATACATAAATAAAATACTAAACCTTAGTTGCGTTAACTTTTTCTTCACTAATAATCATAATAAGTATTGTATGAACGAGCACTGTTACTCGATATCAATAATATGTTTTCAAATTACTTACTTTACATTTTATTTTTACATCGCCATTAAAAAAAAATGATTAAGTTTTCCAAGTTGTATTTTGTCACCAAACGAACAAATGAAAATCGGAAAATGTTAACTTTTTTGACGAATCGTTTGAAGAAAAAAATAAGCCTAAATAACATTTTCTGATTTTCATTTAAGTATTTGTTTGGTGATAAAAATACGACTTAGAAAACTCAGAGCTTCTCAAGCACTATCAAATTGCGATTTTCAAGAAAATCTGTTGAACCTCGGAAGTGTCAGAGCTTATCTGTTGCGTAAGTTTAACGTTGCTGTTGATAAAATAAGTCTTGGTTTAGATCGAGTGACCGCCGAGCCGGCCGGTTCCCACGTCGCATAGCCCGCGGCAGCCGTTCTCAAAATGACGGGCGCGCGATTACTCTGAAACTCAAGTGAGGGTAAGCGACACTTTAGATTCTCTTCTCGTCTTTAGCTTACAGCCGGTACGAATTGTAAATCTTGGGAGTTGGGAGGTATTTAAACGGTTTTCTTGATGTTGCGTATTTTAGAAAATGGTAAGGAAACTATTCGTAGCAAGTGGAAAAAATAATTACCTACTTTCTACCCTTATGGAGGAAAATCGTTACTTAATTTAAGTAAGTATTATTATTAAGTTAGATGGATGGGATGGGTTAAATTTTTAGGAAGATTAACAACAGCTGTGAATCATACCTATAGGTAACTACTAAATTGATAGCTGGTAATTTTTTATTTCTACGTTAAACTTGCTCGTAGACAGTGAAACCGTAATCAAACAAATTAACACTAACTTATATCAATCAACAGTTACGAAAATTAATATACTTGTTTTGGTCCTTCGAACCGGATAGCTAAAACTAAAAAATAGCAAGAATATCCAGTTCACCATGCTAAGTAGACTACTTAACCCTTAAAGACAGTCGCAGTCAGCGCAGGAATTATGACTATCTTAACCCAGCTCTCGTCGAGATGAATGGACTTGGTTCTGTCTATACATGTTCGAGCTCTGTCCTGGCATTGTGGCGGCGGCGTCTCTTTATGCCAGCGTCACGCAGCCGAGTATAAATAAGGTACAGTCGGAGGTATATAAAGTTACCACAGAACGTCAATAATCTTTAGTGAAATCTGAATTTAATGTCCATGAAATTAAGGTTCAAAATCAGTTGGGAAAATTGACAGTTCTTGTACAACTTGATGCGTCGCTGACTGTATAAGTCATGTCTACGGCACATATCTGGGCATCGACATAGCGTGATGATTTAGGTGTTTCTGTTTAAGTTTCTTACATTAGCATAATCTTTAATGATAAAGGATGCTTTTGGTACACCGATGTGACAAGGTTCGATGTTGATCATACGAGTAAGATAGTTCTGCAGAATTGAAGGACCAACATAATGCGAACACATGATGGAATGGGGGAGGTCAAGTTATATAAGTACGTATATTATTTTTCTGCTTATGTTGTAAAATTGTAATTAAATACTTACCTAGTTAATCTAATTAAAAGAAACTCGGTGACCTTGGGTTAATTTATATAAAATATACTTAGGTATTTATTATAAAAAAGGCCTTAGCTCATTAGGCCTACTGACACCGAATAACGAATTAGTATCCGAAAATTTTGCACGATTTTTTTATGTTTTACTCTTATACCTATCCTTGTCGTAACTTGCGAAATGTTCCAACTATTTACCTAATCTTATTGATAAATCTTATCCATCAGTTAGATGAGGGAAAAGATAGCGCAACTGTTTGTATAATCAATAAATTCTCAAAACAAAAAGGGAAAAATTCATTTCCGTTGCAACCTAATCAAGAAAGCTCGTCGCAGTAAAATCTTTGTATTCACTTTTGAATCAGTACATGAAAGGTTTGAATATTCAACTAACGATACTTAAAAGTTGAAATCAAGTGAATTTCTTGAACTACAGGCCCCCCAACACGGCGAATCAAAAGTACCGACAAATGTCGGTGGTCTGTGGCATCACCTCAACATTATTTGCGAGGTGTCACCACCAACATTGACTCATAATAACATTAAGAAACGCTACATAACAGACCCACACAACTGAACATCTTAACACAAAGCAATAAAGCTCATATCTCGAATTTTTTTCTTTAAAACTGCACAAAGTATACTTGTTTTAGTATTGAAAACCATAAAGACACCCTATCGGTTTTCCGCGGCGTTCCAAGAATGTATATTGACTCTGTTCTCGTTATTTTGGCGCAGATTTTTTTGTATGATGTATGTACATAATTGTGTAAAGTTGGATGTAGAGTCAAACAAATGCTTCCCGTGTCGTTGATAAAAAGAACTTCCTTTGTATGAAACATTTAACATTATTAGGAAACTAAGTTAAACTGTCCGTACAGAGTCGGAAAAATTGCTGTGACTTGAAGATCAACAAACTTTAAATGATTATTGTTGTTCCGAAAATACCAACCCCGACATTACTCGTATTTACTCTTTTGGAATTCGATTCGACCTATTTAGTATATACCACGAGAAATAGTTTTTCTTCGTGGACTCACTGATGGGAGACAATAATGGGTCCACAACAAAACAGGGTAGGTAGGTATATTTACGTAGTAAGGAAGCTCATCTCAATTGGCAAATAAAAGTATACATACTCGTATTTTATGTGTTAATCCAAAGACGTGTAAACTTTACAATGTGCAAACAATCATGATGTGTGAAAAAGTTTACATTTAGGTAAGTAGGTACTTACACAAAAGTTTTTGAACTTTTTTAGACAATAAAGTTATACACCTGACATTTCTGTATAGATAAAACCGTATAATTTTGTGCATTAAAACATGTCGATTCTTGTTTTAATGCAGTAAAAAAATATCAAAATGACCTTGTCCTTTCCTTAGTTCCCAATGTTATGACTTATTTGTCTCGCCTCTGACAATTTATTGATATTCAAAGACCAAAAATCGATTGAATTAGCATAATAATATAATAGCATATAATACATGCATTGAATAACATGCAAATTGTTTTTTTATCTACACAGCTGGAATTAGAAACATCTGGCTGATAAGGAAGGAAATAAGGCATAGAAACGTTGCCTCATTTTGGAGGATCTTAATATTGTGATGAAAACTTAACGACATAATAATGTCAGAAGCTACAGAAGATCGTAAATAGAAGAAAATTATAAGTATAGTTTTTATTGGTTTTATTTTCTTTGAAAAAGCCATGTTTTTGCTTTTGGCCTTATATTAACTTCTATATCCTAATTTTTCTCGCATTTGTTTAAAAAAATAAATCATATTTATTTACTTTTGAGTCATAGGTAACAAGAATAGTTTCAATATACTTATATAGCCCCACATACTGATATAATCCTTGCTCCTATATTCTATGAATTTAATTATCCATATGAATAAGTAGTTTATTAAAAAATCTACATATCAGGAAATAACTGCAGTCAATTGAAAATGTACCTCCAAAGGATTAAGTAGCAAAACGACGAATTCTCATAAAACGGTCAGCAAATAACAACCCGCCAGATTGTTTTAGTCCAAATGTCGTAAATTATAAGGTCGTTGTTGGGGATTTGCATTTTTATTGTCGCCAACATGTTGCCGATGCCATCCGACGACGCGGAAAACAAGCTATTTCCACCTCTGTTATTAACACCATAAAGAACACTCGAATTTAAAATAGACGGGTCTTGTATAAGGACAAAGACTGTTATTTAATCGTCGGACCGCAAAATTGAATTATTTATTATTCGGGCTGATTGTAAAACACAATTATTCGGCGGCGGACGGTTTCTTGCTCTTTTTGCGATCAAATCAATTTGATTCGGTGCGGTCCTAAAAATCGATCTTTTTGGCGAAATCCGACTTCACCTCGTTACTACAACACTGCAGTCATTTTGAAAAGAAGTTGCAGTATGGCAAAAAGAGAAAATCTTTTAAAACATTTGTATTATTGCAATTTATGAAAAAACAAGTAATTCACCCGTTTGTTTTCCCTCGAACATGTTAAAACGATATCATAACTTTAGCTAGCTGTCATGCAACTGTCACGCGCCTAATTATCTCGGTGTCAAGTTGTAGTTAGGAAAATACTTAAGTTTAGTACAAACGGGTGATAATCTCTGGTCTGAGTTAGGGTCTGAGATGGTCAAGAACTAAAGATATCCAAGGTAAAGCAGCAGCTTTTAAAGGGATCGTTTTACCATCTGGTTGCGTTTATAATAACAGCATAGGAACAAACAAGTGCAATAGTTGGTGAGCAAATGTGCAATAACCTACTTACTAAAGAAATAGTAAATAGTAGAAAAGAAAAAGTAACACAACAAACAAGGTTATTTTTTATTAACCGTTAAACTGTTTGCAAAGAAAGAATATGCTAACAATAATTTTATTCAGATGTAAATTAATTAACAACTTAATTTGAGAAATTAACGATATGAAACTTAATACTTGCCTCTACTGCGTCGTTTCTTTGAATTTGCGACGGTTATAAAAGTTATTGTTTTATAAAAAGACATAATGATTTAATAAGGTTTATGACTACCTGTGGGACGCGAAGAATCCGGTGGCAGATTTTAGATTAACAACATTTATCATTTGTTACATTCGAATACGCATTCCGCGAATTGTTAATCGATGGAATATCGATAGAGATTTCTTGAAAATTTAACTTTTGCCAATGTAAGCTTTTCTTCATTTTTTGATAAAGTTCCGATGCGATATTGAATTATGTTACTAAAACTGAGTATTGATATTATTTGATTTGCAGACATTTTGATTAGTTTATTTTATCGATTTTTTTGGAAAATAAATGTAAAACGACTGACAAGGAATTCTTGATTAAGACACTTTCGGATCATTATTTAATGAACTGTCGTTAAACCATCAACTTAGAAACTGCTTTATGTTGTGTTCTGAGGAAACACCACGGTCGAGAGAATTGAAAAAAATCTTATGGAAAGTAGACTAAATCAACGTTTCGTAGTATTCCTGTAACCTCCTTTAAAACTGGACCGATTTAATTACTTTTTCATCAAAAATAAAGAAAGGCTTTGAATCGTTCCTATGTGTTGCTTTTTTACACAATCTCGTTAAATGTGATTGCTACATATCTAAACAATGGCATGTTTTTAGGTTTTTGAAGGTTCTTTGAATATTAAAAAAAACAAAACGTAGGAACACACCCAAAGCCTTTCTTTATTTTTTTCAAGATAAAATTAATTAAATCGGTCCAGTTTTGGAGGAGGAAACAGGGGACTACGAAACGTTGATTTTGTCTACTTTCCATAGGATTTTTTCATTAGTTAGGTTTTCTTTTAAAATTGGAAATAACATTCGAACCTTTCGGTAATGAACCAAAACTGTTTTAAGTTTAATTTACTTCACGAAACGGCCCGTAATAAGGTGGTGTACTCATTATCGAATCATCAAACATTCGATTGACTGGAGGCATACCCATTCGATGCTCAGTTAGTTAAAGCTGATAGCGATCGTGCTTCTACCAATTGCCATAGCGAGAAGCTTGTGTAACATCGTGTTGTTAAACAATGGAGCTTATTACTGAATGTAAATCAAAAGTTTTAGAAAAGTACTAAACAAAAAAGTTTATTGCTACACATTTTTCAGCACAAATCTCTACGAGAATTATCATTTTAGTAGTGACATAAGTACTTACTAATTTTTCATTTTTTCTCAGGATGATTCAAATACAGTATTATACAGACATTGTGTCCTATCCCCTAGGCTTTTATTGACAAGCGTTATAATACCAAAAGTTGAGCCGACACAAAGACACAGCGTTGAATAGGTGGAATTTAAGCCTCGACAGTACTCCTCAGTTCTCACAGAGTCATGAGAATGCTCTTTACAATCGATATTCAAAAAAAGAACAGCATCGATGTCTCTGTTGTCAACGAACGATTCTTTCGGAGATCAACAATACGGCCCTCGAGGCAATACCACCTTTGTGTCACTGACTTTACAATTCTTTTTGCCTTGACTAATGTAGTAATTTTATTGTTCCGTTTCGGTTCGAATTGCGTCAGCGACTAAAAAGACAAAGCTTGAACCGATCGGCTCGTATTGTCGGCTAATGATGAGCTAAAATATTATTTTTAGATAGCCGACTCATTTATTTGGGAATAGTCAAACATTTGATACCATATTGTGTTGAATCCGTTAAAGCAGACTTTAAGATCGAGGCATCAATTTTCTGTGAGGTGTCAAAAGATCGTTACCTACTTAATCAATCCGTAGTTTCAATTTACACATATAAATGGACTCGTCTATATTTGGTCTCATCGTAGGTAGGTATATTTTTTTTATCTTGCGAGACAATACAACAGTAATAAACTTTTTACTTGAAGAAAGATTTACAAATTTTCCTGTAAAACTACTGTACAAAGATCATCGATTTATTTTCAGGCATGAAAACAACAATAGTATAAAGGGTTTTCTAAGGTATCCTCAGTGGAAAATTCAGTTGTAAATCTTTACGTATCCTAAATTATCAAACAACTAAACTACCTAATATTTCATATAAGTATAATATTTTTACTTCTTTCTAATAGGTAACTCTATACTTTATGTAGGTACTGTATCTAGTTTTAACGTAATTTAATGAATACAAGTCAATAGAGATCCGTGTTTAGATTTGCCATAAAAGGCGCCGGTAGCTTGTACGAAGTTGTTATTCGAGTTTTCGGATTTCGATTCGATTGTTCGGATGTCGGTTGTAATGTTTATCAATGGCGATGCTATCTCTAAAACCTCTTGTTAACTGTTGTTTGTTCGCTAGGAGCTAGGTAAAGTCAGTTTGTTAATTATAAAGTTATGTATAGTAACTAGCGGCCGCCCGTGACTTCGTCTGCGTGTACAGTTATTTCCCTATCCCTCGGGAACAATACTTTTTTCGAAATAAAAGGGAACTTAGAATACTTTTTACGAAATAAAAGGGAACTTTTTTTCGAAATAAATACCCTGTGTCCTTCTCTGTACCCATGACAACGTGTATGCAAAATTTCATGATGATCGATTCTAGTTAAGATGAGAAGTCGTAACAAACAAATAAACAAACTGACTTTTGCATTTATAATATTCGTAAGGATGATGCCGATGTATTTTTTGGGCTACGTACATTTTGTTACTTCATACTTTTGAATTTACACGTTATTAAGCGTAAGATTGTTTAGTCTTTACTTTTTACGTACTTTTTATTCCACTGCGATACCTAACTTTGCTCCCAATGTTTTTATAAATAATTTCAAGTTGCAAAAGATTTCACCACAGAGGGGCCCAACAAACCAATAATTTTTTCTAACACATCAATATTACCCTCTCAGTTTTCATTACATTAAAAGTAAGCATGTAGGTAATCTATGTAATTATAAGCTTAAATAAACTGTGACGTTAAAATAAATCACATCAACAACTTTTACCTACGCAAAAATAAAAATGTTATCGACTTTCATCTGTTTCTAATAAAAGACATCAACGCGTTACGTTCGTATATTTTAGATGTCGTTTTTCTTAGCGTTACCTAATGTCAGTTCTTAAATCCATTTCAATTTGAGTTATTATAAATAATGATTACCTACTATTTTATTATTAAATGTATTAATTTAAAACAAAAACGCATCCACACAAACTTCTGCAGATACGAACGAAGCTCCATTTGATATCGACTTCAAATACAGCTGTAGAAACCACAAATAGATTTGAAAATTTCTAATTATTTCAGTGTAACAGTGTTTCTCAAAATGTAATATTCCTAAATCAACCGTTACATTGCCGAAAAGGGTATCTTTGTGTCATTGTTGCTCACAAAACAGTTTAGCGGTCACTTAGAAATTAAAATCGAAAACATCATTGCATTTCTGACACGTCGGACAGGTATAAATGTACGAATTAGCAACGCACGTCATCTTCTAGTGTGGTCGCTTGACCATTCAATGGGGACAAAAGCGAGAGCACCTTCTGCCATAAATGTCCCTTGATTTTGTAAGCAAACAGCGCCATAAATTGTGACAATGACTGTATGAGCTACCCGCAGTGTTGAATAAAGCCGTCCAATTTTGAAAACAATCAGTCCTTTAATATGTTTTGGTGTTTGGTTTTGTTTGATTGTCAGTGTAGGACCGTGACGAGTCATTGCTTGTTAGTGTTAGCCATTTGTGTTTTGTCGTCGCGTGTCGTAGGACCCGTTAAGCTATTGTTGGGAGATTGTTTAGTCTCCATACAACTGTTTAAGACGAACGATAGGTTTTAGTTTTTTCCCATTAATTTTTTTTTGTGACAGTATTCGCTTTCGTCAATTTTTGAATGCGATTATTGAGCTGGTGGACCGGAAAATGTTAGCCAGAAGTAAAAGTAATAATACATTTTAAATTAAAGAACTGTAAAATATTGATATAAGTATGATTCTGAATAATCTGAACCCATGATTAATAATTACAGAAAATTATTTATTTACGGTAAAACTGTAGTATTTGCAACGTAAAATAGCTACCTAACTCGAGTTTTTCTTCTCGACAGATAATGTTCGTGCTGGTAGAACTGAATTTTCCCTACATACATTCCGTAACTATCTTGGGAAAATAAAGAAATATCTGCGTTTTTCTCTTCCGCACAGGGTGAAAAAAAAACACATTTTGTTATTTTCGTTAGGTACTATTTTTTTTATGAAACAGCTTATTTTTATCGCGATTTCAGAGTTGCTCTCTTAGATATTAGTAAAAGTTGTTCAGTTTAGTGATGTACAAGACTCGAGTCTTCGAGTTCCACTTTTGAAGACTCGAGGCGGATTGGCAGGACTCAGTGAGTTTCGTAGGCTTGTAGTCCACAGCCTAGCCGAGTCGCGAGTTCTCTGAGCCACGCCTTGAGGCTTCAAAAGAGTTTGAGCCTTCTAAAAAGCTTAAACCTATCAAATTAGCTCGAGTCTACAAATGAAAATCAATGCAAGCCTTCAATAAAAAAAAAACGCTTTGAGGCTTCAAAAGAGTTAGTCTTCCAAAGAGCTTAAACCTATCAAAATAGCTCGAGCCTACAAAATAGCTCGAGCCTTCAAAAGAGCTCGAGTTGTTTATTTAACACTGATTCCAATTCTAAATGAGAAATAAATAAAATATGATTTACAGTTTTTATTTATTTATTACCATATAAGACACATTACAAAAATCATAAAATCACTAAGATTTGTACTGTTTATAGTTAAAATAATATTTGCTTGCACCTTGAATAATTAAAATTTATCTGAAATTTCGCCTCGAGCCCTTTTTGAGCGTCAAGCTTCAAGTTGTTTTTTTAAACTCGAGCTATTCTTGAAAGCTCGAGTTCATTTAAAGACTCGACCACTTTTCAAGGTTCGAGTTGTTGCTCAAAGAGCTCGCTATCGAGCTCACAGAGCCCTACAAATCTGACTCGAGTCTCCAAAATTTGAACTCAAAAAGAAAAGGCTTGTAAGTCAATCGAGCTCTCAAAAAGACTCGAGCTCTAATAAAGACTCCTTTTATTTTTTTTATTATAATTTTTATAGTTTTTAATATTTTAAATTATTATATTTTTATTAATAAAAATAAAATAAAAAATATTAAAATTTAAAAAAAAAATAATTCGTCGTCGAGCGTCATACAAACGAGCCGAGCCCTGTAAAACGACTCCGAGCTCTAGACAAAAGGACTCGGAGGCTCGAGTCTTGTACATCACTGGTTCAGTTTGATGGTCCGAAGAAACAGTTTTCCTATTTTGGTTCATTCATTAACACGTTGTATAAGGTTGCTCTACCCACTGTATTGAAAAGGTTCCCAATTTATGAAACGATGTCATTTCTAATTTGCTTTGATGTTTGTTTTCACGGTTCATTGTGAATCCCAAACATTGTGCTTGTTGCATTGTCTCATTGTTTATCTTTGTTTCCTAACATTTGCTGTTATTGTTGTAAATTTTTTTTTCGCCACGCGCTGAATCAACCGTTCCATATTTTTTTTCTAAGTTAGTGCGTAATGTTGTGTTGTTCCATAATTCTCATGGAAGAACAACTTTTAGTAGGTATTTAAGTACCTAATAAAATCCAAAAAAATGCTAACATAGTAGTTATTTATGTAAGTACCTATATAAAATTATGTTTCATTCAGCTGATATTGTTAAAAATTTAAGGTTTAGTTCTGCTAAACAGTGCTAATTTCATTAATAATAGCTTTTTTAAATAACTTACAGCCTCTGCATGCTGTTTAAAAAAAGTTATACTTAAGTAAATTAGATACTATTTTATTAATTTCAAGAACGTAAAGCAACTCTTAAAGATTAGTCATAAAGACATTGATCGTCGTGAAAAATCATTTAGTAAAATTTTATTTTCTTTACAGTTGAAATTCAACATTACAAACCGACGTATAATCATTGAGGGATAGCGTGAAAACAAGACAGAGGCGGCGCGTATCGCGGTAGCCGGCGCCCATAAATAACCGGCCAGCCGCAAACAAGACTTATTTACGACAATATTATGTTTTATACAAGCACCCGTCAGTACACGATGGCTAATACCAACCTACTTAATAACCAGAACGCGCGGAAGGCGTAACCCGGTGGCAATCTACCGTCTCGCTCGACGCCCCGGGCGCCTAAGACAGACGAACAACCACAAATTTATTGAAACGAAAAAAAATCCACTGCTACTGCACTCCGCGTCGCCTCCACAGAACTAGATACATTTTTCCACGTCGTCGTGTGCGACCGAGAGGACCTTCTCGTTGTACAGGAGCGACAGAGATGGATAGCTTTCCCCGAGCGACGCTCGAAGCAAAACTGTCGGTCATGTGGGCGCTGCCGGTGTTGCGCACGCACAGCTACTTCGGCGCGGCCGAGTTCCACGCTCACGCTGCGTCGCTCGGCTCGCTTAGCTCGTGTGACCTTTAGCTGGTGAACTTAGGAAGCGTCGTCCGCTGTGAAATGTCCATTAGAGAGCCGCTTCGTCCCGCGCAGACGGCGGCATCCGCAGCAGCGCCAGCATTGGAGTGAAAGGGACGGCTGGTGGTCGCCAGCGCCGTGGTTAAAGGTATTCGTAGAATGCGTGATCTGTATCGGGCGGGCGGGAGGCGGCGCGGGGTGCGGGGGCCGTTCGGAAGCGGTGGCAGCTCCCATCGACTCCTGGGGTTATTCTTCCTCAGGCCACTACTGATCGAGCTACGTAGCAAGCGAGCCAGTTTTTTCTGTCCACCGCACCGCACGCCACACACTCGTTAAGCCAGTGCCAAGACGAGAAGTCGCCACTAATAAATTACTGTTTTTTACTGCACTCGCAACAGTCACCGCCGCGCATTCGAGTAATTTATACGTAAAAATAAACATTAATCAGCAATAATCGCAGTTGTTAGCGCTCGAACACAGTGAGTACCCCAACATCTGTTAATATTTTTGGTGAAATCTATGTTCTCTTAATTTACTTAGTTCCGTTTACTTTGAGATTGAATGCTATTCGCATTTTTCCAAACACTATCCTGCGCGCTGTAACTTGTGGTTTCAAATATTAAGTGAACATAAGATTAAATAAAGGTATTATTTTTGTGTTTGCTGCAAATTTTCCAAACACTATAATTAAAGATCAACGAGTAACTTTTGACTATTAACTATTTAATTATTATTGAATAAACATCACCTTCAAACGTTAGCAAACATCTTGATTGAAAACTCGCAAAAGTTATTGGAAAACTTGCAGCTTTTTTTTAAATTTCGATGCATGCATGATAACGATCTTATCCAAATATCCATTTTACTCTGAATGATTAATATTAAGAGAAGAATTCCCATCTGCATTATTTCATTCATGACGTTTAAATAATAAGGATCGTTTAATGAAAAAGGTCCATGGCATTTAATATTTACAAACAAGCGATATTTGAATAATTCAGGTCGTTATCATGTAAATTGCCCTTAGCGCCTCCGCGGCGCTAGTTCATACAAAGGCATCGAAAATTATTGTCAAACCAGGATTTTTTCATCCAAACTCATAAGCACCCGATCTCTATTCACCGTCCGAAGTGACCATTTTATAACGATTTATGGTTTATTGAACAATAAAAGAGGAATGGTCTTTAAAAAAACTTTGAAATATCTTTGGGTACACTTAATATTGTGCTTTTTGTGTCCCTGAGTTTTGTATTGCACGCATCATTAGGCACACTTATTGACACCTTCGAGTTCCCATGGTATCTGATAGACCATGAATTTGCTTATAATCGACTAAGTTTAACTTTGTGAATTTCGCACTCAATCTGTCTTAAAATATATTTCAATAATATGACATTTATTTTACATACAAAATTTATTGCAGCGCACTTTAGGTTAAAGGAAACCCGGCACTTGCCATAGAAAAAATGCCTAACTTATATACGATTTAATTTTGTCTTAAATTAGGTATAGCTAATAACTAAGAATATTTGCTACATAGATCAAGTACTGTCCTATTTTTGGCGCATGTAAAAAAAAGTTATTTTATTTTGAGTATAGGTATTGTTTGATAGGAACACTTTGGAAACAACTAATAAATCGTTCCGTCATCCACATCAAAATTTTAAAGGGCAGAAAAGTCATTATGAAATGTAAAACTTGGCTGCATATACCATAATTATTTTCCTTTTTTCTAAATTAAGAAAACGTAATGTCAATTTGACTTCTGATTTAGCGTTGATCTGTCATTCGGTTGACAGATACCACAGACTAAGTGAAAAAGTACAGCAAGAATTATGAATCACGGATAAAAAAATAAAAAAAGCAAAGGTACAACTTCAGCATAAAATGACTTTTCGAACTTTTTGATTGCTTTAAAAACAATTTACATACGAGAAAGTTTTTAAAAAAGTTTTATAAATGTTTTAAACTTTTTGCTTCACAATTTTTTCCGTGAAGAGAAAATTTTAAAGAATATTTTTCCCCAGTTTTTCACGCATCATTGATCAAAACAAATAATTCTTAATCGCGGAAGCGTCAGCATGGTTTCATGATACGAGGAACAGTATAAAAATGATTACAATGTTGTAAAAAATTGCTCTTTTTAATGCTGTAGATTGTAGTTAATAATTAAAGTCCATAACACAAGTGCCGGTGTGATTAAAAACCGGTGTTTTACAATAACCTTTACTCGTTCTGCCAGTAACTTATTAGTCATTCTTTCCTGTTTTTTCTTTGAACAACTTGCATCTTATAGTTATTGATGCTATTTTGATCTCAGCAGTAGTAGGTACATCCGTTATCCGTAATCTATCCGTTATATTATCATTTAGGTAATTTGTATCTGTTTATAATTGTGTCCGTAATACAGTTATCATGTGATTTGTATCTATTTTTAATTACCTGATATTTCAATATACCATGACCACAACGAGAAAAATGATAATTCAGTTATTAGTTTTATACTTTCCGATAAAGTGATGTTATTTCTTTTCTCCCACAATTATTAAGACTTGTCAGTCAAATATCGATGAAATTGCTACTAGGTATTAAATTACATTGAAACTAATCATTTGATACAATACAAATAACACTAAGATTTATATACCTACCTGTAAGTAATGTAAAAGTTTCAAAATTAGCGACTAATATGTTTTATTGAACCGTAAAGCTTAATTATATACCTACATGTCGAAAAAATATAGAAATAGTGTTTTATTACACTTTTTGTGAATAAAACCTTATTGTTTTGTTGTATGAATGTTAAAAATTGATGAGATCTGTTGATTGTATGTTGAAAAAGTTGATTTTCATCATTGACTTAAGCCCGCCGGTTATAAACAAATTTACATCCGAAATTACGCATCGACAAGTGGTCTTATAGTCCAAGAGACGATTTTATTGAAGACAAATACAAGTAATTTATTTTAATATAATAATGCCTTCTAAACCTTCGTATTTTTACAGATTTTTTATAAAATATGCTTTTATTTGCTTTTAAACTTTTTAGCAAAACATTATCGCTTCAGTAAGTCTGAAACAAAAAAATACATTCATTATACTCCACGATGACGATTTGATTTGAGTAATGAAACGAACAAGGAGTGGATAAATATTTTGAAATGTCTAACTACTACTATAATTACTAAAAATCTACTTTTAATTTTAATTAATTCGTTAACTATAGACACAGTAAAAAAATAATAAATAATAATTATTTATTTACCTACAAATATCATATTAACAGTAGCAAGTGGCCAGAGTCTCCTGGAGTAGTTCTCAAGTAATTAGACTTAATTGTTAAATAGTTGCCATCATCAATAAACGCCTGCATAGTGGTGGTGGTGTATCCTTAAAAGCTATAAATGTATTCTTTGGTTTAAATTCCCAGCAGACAAGTTTTTATATTGAATATTAATAAAGCTATTAAATAATTTAATATTAATTGGGTGTCTGGCTCCCGGACTATGCGTATCACAGTGGCACTGGCTCTCCACGCGACGCCTGCGCAATTTTCTTAATATGGCATACATCGACTAATCGGCCAAATTATATTTGGCTGTAGACACTGTTTTTGTATTTATGAATATTAATGTCAAGTCAACCTCCATACATGGCTATTATGGAGAATTAATGTTTTGAAACAAAGGTATTAGTATTCTTGAATGTTCACAGTTAAAGTTTAAGTTCTCGGTGTTAAGATTTAGTTGAAATTATTTTAATGAAAAGCAATAATTTATTCTAATTGACCATAATGCGTACTTTCAAAACCCATATCAACCGCGATGAAAGTGACAAAGTGCAATATCTTGCACGGATTTTATTTGAAATTTCAAATTCCGAACGCCCCGTTTCGTTTCGGCAACGGTCGCGGCTCGGCGGGGCGCCCGGTACGCGCCACTCTCTTTTGACTGAGCCGAACGAGCGATTTAAAAAAGTACAAAAAGCTCTGTCACATATACGTACTCTGTATTAACACATTGGCTCATGTTTACGAACCACGGGGTGGAAGACAATGATTATTTATTGTACGGGTGGCTTTTGTCATAACACCGCTGCGCCAGCAGATATTACGCCCATTTATAACTTCGAAAGTTGATCGAGGACACAGAGTTGATTATGGCCCATGGTTTTTTGATCATGTTAATATTAGTGGCGTCTATGACGTTAACATTCCTTTGATTCTTTCGACTACAAAGCAGCCGATTTAACGCCGATCATTTATAATGTTATGTAAATAAGCGATTTTTTATCATTGGTATTTCTGTTGGTCAAGGATATTTTATGGATTTCAAAATATTTGTGTTTGATGTGATTATTTAGATTGTAAATTTGGAAGTATTTGAATTTACCTAACTTATTATAGATTTGTTTTGCTTTCATGAGACTGATTATTGAGAAAAAAATTGTAACAGTTCGTAGTGTAAATGCTTGAGCTTGAAAATTCACACAAGACGCAGGTTTTTGAGTCAACACGTTGCCTTTTAAGGTACATAGCACGTTGAGTGTTAACACATAATTTGTCCAAGCGAAGTAACACAGGAAACCATTGTTTGGTCGAGATAGAGACAAAGGTTGGGCGGCCTTATCTGGTATTCTTTAAGATAAGAGCATTCCTTGGTCGGGATGTTAAATATCAACAAATAGATGCCAAGTTGAGGGCGCCGACCATTTAATGGCCGCAAATATAACTTGGAAATAAACACTTTTACGGACCCAACGCTCTTATTACCTTCCAAGAAGGTACCATGAAACCTTACCAATGAAAGTCTAAAAAGTATTACTTATTTACAATTTAACTAACATTTTCAGTGACACTTTAATAAAAGTTTAGTCGTATAGTTATGAACCTGAGTTAGTAGTTATATCTTCCTACAAAACTCTTAACTTATACAACATATTATGTATGTATGTAAACTTAAGCCTATATATGGGTACCACAAATCTTCAAGCTTCAGTGATATAATTAATAATTATAAAAGTCAATTTTTACACGTCTAGCACTAATTTCCTAATGATGATTATTCACAACTTTATCACACATACTTACTAATAAGGTGTTCAATTAGATTTTAACCTTTGTGCAAGTTATCTTTAACAGGCGCAAAGCAAAACAACTTACTTAAAGATTAATATCTTACACTTTTTCTGAAAGAAATAGGTAGGTTCTACTTTTAAAATTAAATAGAAGGTGCGCCTTATCTTAAAACCCTTTGTTTGCGCACGGGCTAGCGTCATGTATGCTTTACAATCGATTATACATTACTCATGTACTCTATCTCAGAGCACTAAAGATTATTTTTGAGTAACATATTCATATCAATATGTGATTTCCCTTTGAGCCTTCCCCGACTAACGATAACATTCCACGAAACACTCAAACAAAAGATTTGAAACCTCATTGATAATGAGGTTTTATGAAAACTGATAGGTACAATTTTATGGCATACAATGCAATTATTTCAATGTTTCGGCAACCTTCTTTGATGTTATTGTTATAAGTTTGACCTTCCTATTGCTAATGTTAAGTTACTGATATGCAACCTCATTAGGAAAGTATGTAGGTACATTATTGCAAAACCTTTCTTTCGGGAACTAAGCAAAAAAGTTTTTTCTTTCTTTAGCAGAAATATATTTTTTATGTTTTGGTTAAATTTTCATAGATCCAACCTTTTGTTAATTACGGCCTTGTGTAATCTTCACCGCCATTTTTTTTTAAGTAAATAAACACCTTCGAAATGTGAGCTATCGGAAACGGCGTTTTCATTTACAAATCCCCCGTCTTTTCGGCCATTGATTGTCAGTTGTTTGTAAAGCCAAGTCCGCACTGTTTGCACTTGACCACAAACACGCAAAGCCCGAAGCGCCACAGGTGTATACTTTGGTTTTTTGCCGATGTGTGCATAGGCTGTTAGACCTATTTAGACTGTAGGCTTATTTATTACACACATAGAAACCCTTATTTCTGCGAAACCTTTTCCTGTGTTTCAAATTGATGAACGCATTAAAACTAGTGGCTCATTGAGCTAGGCTTCACTCAAATTATATGTTGTTCAAAAATTTATCTTATAGATGTCACCACGAGGTTTTCAAAGCAGACCTACTAAGTTATTATACCTATCTTTTCGAGGTTAGATGGTGCTTCTAATTATTTACATATTTTGAAATGCGTGAAGATTTTTCGAAAAACTGGCTTGACAAAAAATTCTATAAGTAATAATTATCGTACTTGTTCACAAAATTTCTCGAGAATCGGTTGAGTAATGTGACCTGAAACGGATAGCCGGACAGACACACGAAAGCAATTTTTGTCCAACTTGAAGCAGAGATGCTTCGCTCGCTCGGTCAATAAAGAATGCGAGTCTTTATTTTTTTGTATTGGAAATTATATACCTAAGCTTTTCAAAACTTAAAAAGCAAGCAAAAATTAAATAAGAAAAACTGTCAATATAAAGTCTAAAATAATGGTTAGAGTTAGACTAAAATTTCTTGTTTTTTCTGCATTTTATTTCTACGACTCATCGATCACAAGGCGTAACGCTAACTTATAATTTAGATTCACTCCACATATCGGCTGGCACATAATTCACGGTACAACATTCGTCCCACGAGAAAGCCCGAGGCTATAGAAAGTCCCACCCACGCGGGCGCACGTTTTAGACATGGTAAATATAATCTGTGTTCGTTTTTTGAACTGCCGTGTTACGCGCCACGCCCCTCTTCCTGATTGGCGAACAGTAGCCGGATTAAGCTTTTTGTGCGCAGACGCACTTGTGTTTTTTATGTTTGAAAAGTGTGTTAGGTAGAGTCGCGATTAATATTAATTCATCTCATCAATGCCCGCGCGGATGCCAATCTATTGTGTCTCATTTTCCGGGCGTTGACGGGTTTAATGTTTAAGCAGTTCATTATAAAAATAGAAAAACAAAAAACCGACTTCAAAAAAGCTGAAAATGAAAACAAAAAAGCTTTAAAATTAAATACCTCTAAAAAGCAAGAAATAATCTTCAAATCACTAAATACGAATATCATTGTAATAAAACACGCGCGTCTATTGAAGTCGGGTGGGGCTTTTAGAATAAAAAAAGATGATGAACTTCAGCTTAAAGCTTTTTTGTTTTCATTTTCAGCTTTTTTGAAGTCGGTTTTTTGTTTTTTAAACATTTTTTATTTTTTTATTTTTAGTGTTAGTAAATAGAAAGTACCTTCTGTATTTGGTAGATAATTACTTAAGTTTATTTATATTATCTAGGCTTAGATAAAACATGGGTAGACCCAAAGTTTTTTTTTTATTTAACTTTTTTGTGTAAGTATGGTATATTTAGCGACGATATTATCTAAGTTGTCAATGGCTCATCACCTTTTACAAAATACTGGTTTTCCCGACGCAGGGGCGTTAATTCTTGAGGAGTTCTCCTGGTACTTCACTATCAGCTCCACTTCACCATTGCAATATGACGAACAACATAAATAGCCTAGCAACCGTATTAAAGTAATCGTATCGCACCAGTGAGATACTTAGCTTAGTACCTATTGAATAGTTCCGGTGATCATCTATGGTCTTCATCATCAGTTCCACTTCACCAAAATGGTACTTTTCGAAAGCAAATGCACGAGTTTTTTATGAAAATACCAAAATCGCTATAGGTGTGCCTATAATATTTGAAGAGTTCCCTCGATTTCTCCAGGATCCCATCATCAGATCGTGATCTTGTGACAATGGGACCAATCTGTAACTATATGCTTTCAAACAAAAAAATAATTTTTAAAATCGGTTTGAGATTGACAAAGTTATGAGGTAACAAACATAAAAAAAATAAAAAATTCAGACGAACTGATAACCTCCTCCTTTTTTTGAAGTCGGTTAAAAAGACCTGAAATTCCCCTGTTTTTCGTGGTCCAAGATTTTAATCCTATTACTACGAGGGAGAACTATTTCAACGCTTGTAAACCTACCTGTTAACATTTTCGATGAAGGCCGATCAAATAATATTTCGCTATTGAAATGTATTAGGTACTTCTCAATAAAACAAAGTGGAAAACTTGAATAATTAAAAGCAAAACAATTTTTAAAATGCTGCCCGTGACGAGTTTACATATTTTTTTTTATCGATTTTCTGATGACGAATTATCTGCAGTGACGAGTTTAAAATAACCCAACCTAACATAGTTTCCTTCTCATCATCATTGCTTCTCATAATTTTAAGCGAGGGACAATTTACTTATTGTCCGCAAAATTATCAGTAAACAGTATTCAAATCAAATTACTTACTCAGAATTCGGTATGCTAATCAAATCAAACTTTTTCTAAACAATCTAACCAATAAGATTGAAACAATTTCATACTGGACAAAAGGAAAAAAAGAGTTCCATTTTCAAATTACAATTGTCATGAATGCCCACGTCATATCTACGGCGTTTGATTGGTTGCTGCGTAAACCAGTAGCCTGCTCGCACGCATGTAGCGTGTTGTGTGTGTAGTGTAGGAGCTTATATACAAACTACTTGCTCTTATGACAAAGTAAATAAAGTTACATTTTCTTGCAATTTTGTAGTTTGTGCAGAAGGGAAATGAATTTTCTTATCAGTTCATTAATAACGTAAAATTTTAGTTAGCAGGTTTTTCAAACTTTAAAGGTAGGTAAACATTTTTGGTCTATAACTTACTGGAATAAGTTAATAACGTTGAGTAAAAGTGTAGGCAAGCTTACTTACCTCTAAGGTGATTTGCCTTGACCGCCTTTTTGTAAATTTCTATTCTAACACATTTTACTCAGTTACTCAGAATTTGAGTTGATGAGAAAAGGTTTCAGATTTGCCTTTTTCTAAAACGATCGAATTTATATTTTTCTTTGAAATCCCACACAATAAGTACCTAAAGATTTTTAAACTGATATTGGGTATTTAGAACATAACCAATGAAGATCAAAAGAACTTTTATCGTAATTAATTTTCTCTAATTTTCAAAGCCCACAGAATTTTATCGTTACTAATAGGAACCCAAATTTTCTCCTTTCGCGTTCGAACTCCCTTAAAAATGTTTCCAATTTGATTGGTCCTCGCGTAAGCCAGTAGCGTGCTTGCAACCACGCATTTGTGTGCGTTTACCTACATGCTTCCCTCCCTGAGGGCTTAAAGAAGTCTTATTTATATACAGACGGTTGAACTGAGGGCGGTTAAAGAGTACCTACATTGGAAGGTACACTCCTCTTTAACGAGTTTGTTAAAAAAGTTTCTTATATTTTTTTGTATTTCTAGTAAACAGAGTGTTTGGCAATTTTTACATTTAATTGTAGTAGGTATATTTTTATTTTTAACATGATTATTTTATTTTATAAAGAATAAACGATTAGTTCTATGTCAATGACAATAACTTATAATTGCGAACAATTACGATACATCGTATATCATTACTCATTAGTTACTTTTAGTTAAATATCAAGTACAACTTGAGTTACTTCTTTCATACTTTTCTTTACACACACCTAGGAAGTCCTTCATACAATTGATTTTCCTATCGTGTTTTCAAAAGCATCTTTTTACATTTGAATTTTACCATAATTTCATAGCTCAGCAGCTCTATTTTAACTAACTTTATAAAGTTTTCTATCCTGTACAAGTTTATTCCATAGAGTAGAGGTAATCCCCATAAACCGAGCGACATAGCCCAGCGTCTGCACCGCCGGGGGCTAAGCCGAGACCCCCAATATATCAGCCGACAGATATTCTGTTGTTACGGAACAGGGGAAGCTGTGGAGTAAGGCAGGATTTATTGCGCGGAAAAAAATTTCAAAGAACGGTTAAAGTACTGTTTTCTGTTTTATGGCAGGATAAGCCAAAACTTATTTATTATTAAGGATCTATTCCCCACTCATCCGGATGAGTTTTGATAATTATTAAATACCTACAGCAATTTTCCTTTTCATCCGAAGACCCGAAGGTATGCCCCACTCATCCGATTATTTTGTAAACGTAATATACTTAAAAAAAAGGGTCAGCAAATAAAATTTAATTTTTTATTAGTTGTTGTTGTTGATTCAAATTACATATGTACTAGCACGAAAAAGTGAAATATAAAATTTACAATAAAGTAAGAACCTTACACATTTACACAATAATATTACCAAACGAGATATTTACATTTTTTTTTTGTATCGATATAAATTTAGCATTGATGGAATGTTAAAAAAGGTATTTCTTCACATTTTTATGTTGCTGTTAGTTTGCCTTAAAAAAACAATAATTATTTAGACTATTCTTGCAATTTTTTTACATAATAAGTTTCATCACAAACTAGAATTATGTTTACATTGCCAAAGGAAGAGTGGGCCGGGTGGGCCGTAAAAGAGAAGAGTCTGGTATTTTTATCAAAATTTGTAAGCACAAAACGACTCCACCGCCACCGCTGCGCTGCGCCGGCGCATACCGTTCCTGTGGGAACTGGCGAGACATAAACTGTTTCGTTATTTCTGCTCACCCGTTCATTTGTATATTATAATTTGGCCCGGCTTAGTGTAGCCGGGTTCAATTCACATAATTGTTATCATTATAACCATTACCGTTTACGTTTTATACTTACTTTGATTTCGCGGATTATTCTTAGCTGATGTTATTATGGCTCTTTATATTATGAAGGGGTTTCTTTTCTGTTTCATCAACTTACTTAGGTACTCAATCAGAGCTTTTCAATGTGACAAAAACTAGGCTCGATAGATGGCGTCGATAAACAGGCAAACGTCAACTGTAGAAAACGTAGAACGAAAATTACTTTTTTTAAACACAGGCCTTTTATTTTTCAAAGCAATTTTTGACACTTCACTTAACCATATAGTGAGGCAAATAGTTACTATTTTTTGTTTTTAAATGTCACTGAAAAGCTGTCATTCCAAAAACTAAACTTATGAAAAAGTACATACTTATTAGAAAAATATCATTTCCGGTAATTTCATATAAGATAATAATCAGTGGGAGTGAGAGAAACATATCTTATTATTCACAAAATTGACAAATACAATGATAAACACAAAATCTGTGTTGAATTATAGGGTCGGTGTTAACTTAACAAAATTATTAAATTCAATAAAAATAACCCTTAAGTCGAAGGATTACGATACGTCCATTTAACGCAAACATATTTGAGAGATGATTTTCGAACAATGCAAAGGCAATCATTTTATTCAAATCAAACTCACTCACGATCGTGTTACGAAAATAGTGTCGCAAAAAGGTTAAAACATTTCAGCTGCTAATAACAACGTGATAAAGGTTATCTTAGCTTGGACACGTTTTTGAAAGCTTTTTGGTCTGTCGCTTCTTTTCGACCTAGATTCAATTTTAAATGCTTAAATGTTTTTTTAAACTATAAGATGAGCTTTTTGAACTGAAAAATATTCATATGATTCCTGCTACACTACTTGTATTTACAGTTGGCTCAGTATAGTTTTAGTTGTAACTAGGTTTAACAAAAAGACATACAACTTTTAAAGACTCAGTTTGAAAAAAGACTCTACCACAAACTTTGATAAGTGTAAATCAAATCGAGTTAAAAATACTTTCCTTACTTATACTTATTAAATATTTTTTTACAGAAATGCACACAATAATATTAGTTAACCAAATTAATCTACTGCCATTACACAATAACAAATCAACAATACAAAACACAAGGAATTCCTAGAAAGCCGGGCGGCTGGCTAGTAAAGAGAAGGCTCAGACTCATGCTGACACAGCAGAATAGTCTCAATGAAACTCACAATGCCCTATAATGGACCGTATTAAATGCCAATATAAAGGATGGCCAATGTAACGCCACAATGGCTTGATAAATATTGGAGGAGAGTCGTTCGGCATCCCTTTTCTGACATTCTTGGGCTCAAATAGTATATATATAAAAAATAAAATAAAATAAAATCAAAATAACATTTATTTCAGACTAAGTTTGTCCATATAAATTGTTAGTGACATTTTACAAACTATGTTAGTATTATGCTACTGTTAGTATTTTCTAACAGCTATGTTAATATCCAGCACATGAAGTTTTATTAACCTCCCCAGTACAGGCAATTCCGGGCTATCAGCAATTTGCGTCAGCACAGCGTTTGGGCGCTTTTTTTACGCATTATTGCATAAAAAAAACATCAAGCCTTGCATCAGCAAACATGCCTGATGCACTACAGAATTTAGGCAATCTCAATAACATTCTTAAGGCATTATAGTACAGTACCCTGAGAGCACTGTAGGCCCGCTGAGAATAGTTGGTCCACAGAGAACAAGTGTAGAAATTTTGACAAAAGGCTCTGAAAAGCATGAGTTTCACCTTAACTATACACCCACCGAACCTATGAACCAACATATTAGCCCGAACCGACAGCGCCCTTCTCTCTCTTTCAATATCTTCATCATCAGACAAGGTTTCATTAATGATGTGCCCTAGGTATTTGAACTGTGAGACTCTGGTCAAAGGAACTTTGTTAAGATAGACAGGTGGTATGAAGTCAGGTTTGTTGTTATTGCCTCTAATTACCATAAACTCACTTTTTCCTTCATTATACCTTAGACCATGGTTCTCAGCATAGGACTCACAAACATTGAGCAATTTTCTCAGCCCATTCACCGACGGACTCAGCAGAACCATGTCATCTGCGTAGCTCAGGTTAATAAGCGACAATTATAAAAATGCGAGACCTGTAAACGCGGGCAGCTGGAGTCTACTAAAGAACATGAATTTTATGTCAAACAACCTCTAACAAACATTAATTCATTATTTTACGAACTTCTGTATCATTAACAACACTGTAATCTGTACATAAAAGATAAATCTGTACAAGACCTAAAACTACAGGCTTAATAACGCAAAATTCCTCACAGTAACATAATCATAACACAGGCTACTAAACTATTGTTGCAACATTGTGTTCACAGATAATATCTATGAAGATAAAACGTATTTAGCAACTGCAGTAACTGAGAGTTGTAAAAACATGAGTAATAAACGTTAGTTCGTTATAAACGCAGTCTTAGCTCAATCAAAAGTTATTGTAGGCATCAGTAAAAATGACAAAGTAAACGAAATCAATCAATATATGCATACAGCTTTGCAAAAAAGTCTTGAAACGAAACCTACAATTATTTTTTATAGCAACACGTGGTTTGAATACAAAAGTGCCATACAATACAACTAATAACAAAGAAAGGGCTCCCTCATTATTTCTTACTCTTTTTGCAGACAGTATCTGTTACTCTACTCCGAAGCTGTTACAATATCGTTGTTTAAATGTAAAAAAGAAAGGATGCCGTATTGCTGAACCAAAGGTTTCCTTCGACAGGATTGATATTTGTGTTCTTAAGTTAGGTTTACGAAGTGGAGTCACCTGGATTTTTCATAGGTACAGATAGATGGAGGAGTGGGGGGGATTCAGCTTGTCAACGAAGACCAAGGTTAATAACTGTGCAAGTTTAGGTTAAGTTAAGTTTTGTATCATTTTCGGATTAATCAATAACCCAGAATTCATTTTTTACTTATAAAATACAATTCATAAGGCAGTTTCTTAAAAATACACAGTAACCAACATTTTCAGGTTTTTTTTATGTCACCGTAAATATTAAACTGGTGTTCATATTTGCAAACAAAAAATATGCTAACAATGCTCATTTAATGAAGATTTGAAAAAAAAAAATAACTTTCAAGTATCTTTTTCTTCGTTTCTTAAACAGCGAAAAAAATTAAAAGTCGTGTGCCGTCTATTTCTTATACAGGTGAATAAAATAATTAATTACTTATAACAATATGGGTATCAAATGAAAGATAATATATAGCCAAATCCAACCCCCCTAGCATGACCGCCGAAACACGATATGATATAGCGATTTATCATGTTTAACTGTCAAAAGACAATGGATTTTGACAGCTGATGGATGTCGATAAAACGCTATATCACGCGATATATCGTGTTTCGTCGGTCATGCTAGGGGGGCAGGTTTGCAACCTTGAAATACTTGGTAACTATCTATACTTCTGTAAAGCTAAATTATTTTTCTAAAAAAGATAACTAAAAGAGCCTATTAGGTATTTTTAATAATCAAATATTCCAGTTTGTGTATTTTATGTTTTTTTTTCTTTGATCAAAAAAGTTTTTTTTACATATTTTAGCATCTGAATCCTGCATCCTTAATTCAAACGAATATGATACTAAACTTGTCTTAGTAGCTTAACCAATGCATCTATCAGAATTGGGATGGAGGCCAAAACCTCAAAAAACTATCATCAAAAAAAAATCTTGGTGGCTCCACTTCTTAAATCTATCCTTGGGCAGTAAGGAAAATCCTGCCAAAGGAAATCTTTAGTGCACGAAACGCCGTATTTTAGACCTTCGCCAAATAAGCGTATTAAACTATAGATTTATTTACTGATTTGATTTTTTTGTTTGTTACGCTGTTGGTTTTCTTACAAATAAATTTAAAAAAAAAAAAAAGAACTAAACTTAATATCACAACTCGTAACGTTTATTTTACGGGGATTTGCGAAAAATGTTGAATCGAACATTCAAACAATTGTTAGGTAGGTCCCTGCATTAGCAATCTATTTTGAGCCTAACATTTCCCAAAGTTTTGATTAGTATGATTATTCTTAAATATTGACTAAGTAGTGGCATAATTTTCAACCAATTTAAGACATCAAATGCGAAGCGACGATTCATATGCCGTGACGCACGGTCGTCCCGAGCCGCTCACCTTTAGAGAAATCTTAATTAATCACATTACATTGACTCAGACATTTTGAAAGCAAAACCGCACCGGTCTTCGTTTGTGACGGCCCGTTTTATTACGCGATAAATTTTAATAAGGACCGTAAAATATATAATAGCACAACCGTGTTACGTACAACTTTGAATAAGTAATGATTTAGCAAGTGACCTACTGAGGTTCAGGAGTGTAAGCGGGATGGCGACACAAGCACTGACATAATTTTAACAAATTACACCTTACTTCTGCGTCCACTACGGAAGCCGCGTTGCTCTAAGGTGATAACAGCTGATAGAACGTATGAACTTTCAATTGTTTTCATCCTGTTTTGGTTTACGTGCTACGGCGCACCTACGTGAGGCGTAGTATTTTCCTCAAACAATCTACGTCAATTGACTAAGGAATAGTTTTTAGAACTTTTACCCACTCAATTAACCCACTGTCTTATGCATTTCTCAGATACAAATGACGAGAAGTAAAATTTTTCTACGTAATTTCAGTGACGAAAAAACTGCGTAATAAGTACCTTCTACGAATACAAAAGTCATATTTGTACACGTAAAAACATTGCGTTGTTTTGGTTTTTACAAACACAGGTCATTTTATTTTCTATGAAAATGTCATGTCAATAGTTCAAGGGACCGTAACCACGTGACTCATCGTCATTTTGACGTTTTAAGTTTGCGGTTTGTGAATCACGAAAAGATCCGCATTAAGATGATATTCACCTATTAATTATTGAGTAGTAGCAGTTATTAACTCGATATTAGGTTTAAAAAGTGTGTTCGGATTTTTATAATTTACGGTGATTATACATGTGGAGCTCGGTGGCGCAGTGGTTTAGCGCCTGGCCCAGCGATTGCGGAAGTTAAGCAACGTTCGCAAGGGTCGGTCATGGGATGGGTGACCAAAAATGTATTATCTCGAACTCCTTCGGAAGGCACGTTAAGCCGTTGGTCCCGGCTGCATTTGCAGTCGGTAACACCCACCAATCCGCATTGGGCCCGCGTGGTGGGTTATGGCCCATCCTCTTTACCACCCATAAGGAATGCCCGTGCCCCAGCTGAGCAGTGGGGACATCAAAAATGGCTGATGGACATACATTTTCAATTTTCATGTCCAATGCATAAAAATGATGGTTTAATTTCGGATTGTTACTGTTATTGAACTAATTATTACTGTGATTAATAAAATATTTCTTATTTATATATAAATACCTACGAGTTGGTACTAAATGCTTCATAAAGAATATAAAAAAAAAATATCATATAATATCAGTCAGCAGCACACTTCTGGACACAAAAAAATTTACTACCGATTGAATATTCTTTAGACTGAAATAAAAATGGAATATACAACTTTTAATGTTGTTCTATTTCGTAAGATTTTCTTAACTTACTCCCTTAGACTTATACACCGGGTGCTATTCTTACTGTCACTAACTCTTTTTTATCAGATTTCGGCATTTAAACTCTTTAATATCCACGTAAAGTAGACTCTCGTGAGATGCTTATCTCCTAAGTTACGCTGCTATCCTGGTACCATAAACGGAGTTTAGTATTAATATGATGATGGCAGATTGCTTTTTTGCGAAGCACATTTGAGTAGTCGTGATGTGTTGTAAAAAAAAAATACACAAGTAGGATTTCGTTGTTAGATTTTGTGATTGTGTTTTTTTGTTTTACCATATTTCCATCGTTTTAGAATATTGTCATTTAGTCGCTAAAACTACTAATAGGTATTAGGATTATAATATAAACTATACATAGAATGAATGAAAACATTAGGATTAATGAAATGGAACGTAACGAAGAGTGAAAGGGACCGTAATTATGTGTTTATGTGGAAGGGATAGAAGGACGATACGATTGATGGGTAACGGGAAGGACGTAAGACTTTTAAAAGAAATACAACATACATAAATTGTAATAGGTTTAAATAAGAAATATTTTTTTTTATTTTCGAAAATTATTTATTAATTTCCAATATTACAAAGTCAATTTACTAACAAATCACTTACAGCAACATTTAAAATATTACTAGGTCTATTCTTAGTCTAATAGACCGCCCCGAGTAGTCCCCGGCGCAAATGTGCCCATAACGCTGGCCGCGTTGCCGCGTTGGATGGTAAAATAAATAAATGGGTAATGATATTTTTTTTTTAAATTAAATTATTATTATTATTTACAACCTTTTCAAGGCGTCACCTTGTTTATTCATCTAACATCAAAGTAGTAAGTCTAACTTGCCAATAATACTCGTAGTAAACGTGTCGTTTCAACCGCGTCCCGTGTGGTAGGGTCATTACTGGCAATAAAAGGCACATAAGTGCAATGCCACGTATTTTCCAAGAGCTGTATTGAACGCGAAATTTAAATTCATATGCAGGTAGAGTTGAAAAGATTTCCTAAGAACAAAAAATAATTGTTTAGGACAAAAAAACTTTGTTTTTTCCAAATTACAAGACTGACAATGTTCAACATACAAGTTTAAGGCAAAACAAGCTGCAATAACCTATAATTTTAGAAAACAAATCAGAAATGATTTATTTCTTACTTGAATTAACATTGTTTGACATTGACTTTGAAAGCTCTCACAAAAGCTTCCTATCTCTGCATTGAATGGCATGGCACCCTAAAAAAGCTTTAATTACACAGAACTACGTAATTCAAAAAGTACAACATAAAGCCCCGCGGTCACGGTAATGACAGAAGCCGAAAATCATCACCAATTTACGTACAGGAGTACCGGTGCCGAAATAAGTGGAGGTCACGTGTGTGTCGTGAGTGAAACCCACGGTAGCGCCGCGAGCCAGCCAGCGCTTTCCCACACTGGTAAACTGTTTGAAGAAAGTACGTCATGTGTACATTTTATCGTAAACAGTTTCATTACGATTAAAATATGTTAAAAGTTAAAATATCGTTTAAAAATTTGTGATTATGAAAATTCCTGTAGGTGTTAATAACTAACTTTTTACAAAGGGAAATACTCCAAATTCATAAGAAAAGTTGTTCCATACAATTTTTCATTCTTATAATTATTCATCATATTTAGGATGCATTTATTGAAAGCATAATACAACTTAACCTTAAGATTTACAAGAAAACCCACTTTTTCATTAATAATATTTTTTAAAATAATTTTAACAAGCTAAGCAAGACTAACTTTAGAAAAAAATCGTGACCTGACAAAAATCAAATAATCTCTCAAAAAATCACAAACATATTCCGCGCGCTTCTAGAAATGCCGTAGGTAGGCAGGTGCCGTAAATGTCGCATAAAGTCCGCCTACCATTTCCCTGCCGCTGCTATGCCGCCGAACTACCGATGCCGCTAGCTACCTGTTCGGCCACGTGGTGGGGCGAAGGCTTCCGCGTAACGTTATCAGTAGTTTCCGCACCCTCGCGCAGTTGCTAAACGCACCCGCGCCCAGTCGCACGTCTGCCTTGACACATCCAGCTTCTATACATCCACGACTTCCAAAGTGATTTTAAATCTTACTTGCCTTACTTTACGAACGGTTTTCGTGTCTTTTATAAGTTGATGTTTGATATAGTGAAAGTGTATACGTTACTTTAAAGCAATAAACTTTATTATCTCTACATCAAAGGTGCGTATTGAACACTCTTTATTAAAATTTTAACTACTTATTCATAATACTATTTGAACTTGTTTAATAAACTTGTATGGGCTACCTGGAAGATTAATATAATGATTATGTTTTTAGTTATTCATTATTTAAATAGTTTTCATTATCATTTATTACTCTGATCAAAGGCTTTTAAGTGTGTTATATTTTTAACATGGTTTTCTTATAAGTTGTTATTTTTTTATTACTGACTCAATTTGTGTGCAATACAAGACGATGGATTCTAATGAAAATTATTTAACAGACCATTTCTCTTAAATCATTTATAATTACATTTTACATTAATTGCAATTTGTTATTTTTGTCCAAAAAAAGTGTGAATTGAACGTTTTATTTCGAAATTCATTTCATTTGCTTGGTAACGTAACGACATCCTCGTTTCGTTGAACAATTATTTCATGTCAACACAACTATCATTGACAGCAATTTGTTTTATGGCACGTAATTGAGTTATTATGTCTACAAACAATAAAAACAATAGACACTCGAAGCGTCTGTAGGTAGTACCAACCTACATTCTTATCACGAGACAATGTATTGGCGACCTTACAGCTCAGTAAGAAAGTCGCGACTCGCTCTGATAAGCTATCATTTAACAGGCCAAGCCCCGCCCGCAAAGCATCACATCATAGACCAGACAAAATGTTCGCTGTGATGCAGATCGACGAAGACCACACGAGAGATTTCAGACGCAAGCTGCGTCCGAAATGCGAGTTCGTGTGCAGATACTGCCAGCGGCGCTTCACCAAGTCCTACAACCTGATGATACATGAGCGGACCCATAAGAGCCCGGAGCTCTCCTTTAGCTGCGAGGTCTGTGGGAAGAGCTTTAAGAGGCAGGACAACTTGCGCCAGCACAGGTCAGTCCCTACATCTTTTTTTTAATTAACCCTTTTCTCCTAACCTAACTCGGTCTTCAATTAGACCTTAGGTCTCGGTCTGCTAGATCTAGAATATTTATTTTGACGACTGATCGTAAATTTAAAAGATTTTGCCACCACACGTAGATCATATTGGATTCTCAATTCGCCTGAAATTCAGGCTAGAACTACAGCTTACTACGTTTTTTAAATAAAATCTCATTTTCTCTTGAAAATACTGAGACCATTCGAATCGAATAAACGTGGAAATGGAATGGAAACCATGCCAACCAAAGTACCAAAATAACAAATTTTTGACGTTAATTCAAAGTTTTAACATTCTTTAGTTTTAAAGTTGTTCCAGTTTAATTAACAAAATGAATGAACTAGGTACCCATTTGTTGTCCGACCGCCGAAAGTAAGCACTTATAGACAAATTATGTTTAAAAGATATGAAAATGTAAAAACTTGAAAGCAATACAAAGCACTGTGAAAACAAAGTTTGAAAAAGTTTTGTGTCTGTCCTTTTTCAAAAAATGGATTCCACCAACAACGATACCAAAAGCAATAAAAAGTTGTTGATTAAAAAGTTCGCTTCCACATTCAAACTTGATGCTTTGCTTCTTGAAGAAGCAACATTCGCTACAAGTCAAAATAGTCGAATTAGCAAAAAAAAAAAGAATTTGGAATTAAAAAAAGGCGATTAAAAAGTTTGCATACCTACCAGCTGATTATATCCGACCTCATTGCTTCTCCTGAAGTAGCAACCTTGGATAGTTGGCCACACCGTTCCACCAAGTTAGTCAGGTGACAAGGCTGTGGCTTGCACGTCAGATAGTATTAGGGCCTGGTCGATCAGAAACGGTGGGTAGATCGCAGCTATCCGCTACTACAGTTACAGGGTGCGTGTATGAAGTAGGTTAGATATTTATATCGTGGTACCTATATCGGCAAGAGATGTTGGATTTGGAACTTCCTTGGAACAGTCGATTAAAAGGTGTACATTTTTTAATAATATTACGGCCGAATACTCAAAGGCTTCTTAGTTTAAATCTTAAGTTAAGGTCTCCTTAACTTTAAGGAAGCTGTCAGTTTCATAGAGATTCTGTCAAATTTGGCAACTTTTTTAAATTTAAGGTGGCCTTAACTTTAAGATTCGTTTGAGTATTTGGCCGTTAGTGAGGCATACTCACTAATTGTTATAATGATCTACTGATGGATTGCTAGCTCTGTGCCTTATTCTATTTTCGTTTTTTTGGCAGTGATGTTTGTATAAAATGCAAGGCTAAACTCTTTACTTGCCGTTTAGTTTGGCTATTGTATAGGTATTTAAAAGAAAGAAGAATCAATTCTATTTTCATTAAAAAGTAAAGCTTTTATTTTACTATCTACTAGAAAAATATTTTACAATTCTATTTATGCATTTATGCATGATTCTCCCATAATACATTGACTCGTCTTACCAGACAACTAACAGCCAAATGACATCTCAGTTGTCAACATTATTATCATACAATAGCTCGGTAGCTACTTACCAAATGTAGCCATGTAAATCTTCAAAGCAAGCTGAAATTTATCAAATTATAATTCTTAATTTTCGGGCAATGTTTATGACAAATTAAAGATAGAATCTTTATTAAGAAATAGGTTAAACAAAGATACAACACACTTTAGTAGCATTCTTGAACAATATAAATCAGAAAGTTAAACAAAACTAACACGGAAAGGCATATTGAAAAACGTTACCGTTACCTACCTAAGAATTTTAAATAATTTTCACACTTACAATAAGTCACGTTATAGCTTCTCGTAGTTAAGTTACGCCATAATGCCGACTGATTGCGCACAAGATCGAATTCAACCTCTTTTAGCTGACATTTCAAGATCTGACCTATGATGCCAATCGGTTTTCGTCGCCAGGTCGCGGCTCCGGGGTCATACGAATAAAAAAAACAAACAGTTGTTGGTAGTAGTCTTTTGTTTCAAATAGTTTTCTTGATGGGCACTTTTTTTTTCTTACGTCGTAATAAGACCTATATTTTCCAACCTGCGAAAAATTACAGGTGTTTCACAGAAAATTTTATTTGAAGTGTGTTAAAATTTATGAAACAGCAGAAACTTTTTTCGCGATTTTTAGGGTTGTTTACACAAAAAAAGTTTAGATTATTATGTCATCAAAAAAACGTTGTTTTTTGCCCCGCTTGCTTACCATCATTTTGCAACTCCTGTTCCCATACAATATTAGTTGTCAAATCCCATAATAACAATAGATTTAATAAAAATTGAATCAATCACATATTTTAACTTCTTACACAATACTTAAGAGCAGAATTGTTACGAAACAGTATTAATATCTCACATCAGTTGAAGTAAAACAAAAGGGTCCGTGTGAATCTCAGCATCCGCGTCGCTACCGCGATAGCGTACCTCACGCGTGGTCGTGCGCGCGTGACGCGGCCGTGTGTTAACGGTGCTTAATGGGCCCTAATGCTTCCGAAACTGTGCGAACGCGGACGGTAGCAAGCGAACACGTGAACTGAGCCTTATTGGGTAGGGGTGCGAAAATATTGTGAGTTGAGGCATCGCAAATATTGATTGATAAATATGTTAGTTGATTGACTAGGCTTATATAACGGGTACTAATGCTTGCGAAACTGTGCGAACGCGGACGGTAGCAAGCGAACACGTGAACTGAGCCTTATTGGGTAGGGGTGCGAAAATATTGTGAGTTGAGGCATCGCAAATATTGATTGATAAATATGTTAGTTGATTGACTAGGCTTATATAACGGGTACTAATGCTTGCGAAACTGTGCGAACGCGGACGGTAGCAAGCGAACACGTGAACTGAGCCTTATTGGGTAGGGGTGCGAAAATATTGTGAGTTGAGGCATCGCAAATATTGATTGATAAATATGTTAGTTGATTGACTAGGCTTATATAACGGGTACTAATGCTTGCGAAACTGTGCGAACGCGGACGGTAGCAAGCGAACACGTGAACTGAGCCTTATTGGGTAGGGGTGCGAAAATATTGTGAGTTGAGGCATCGCAAATATTGATTGATAAATATGTTAGTTGATTGACTAGGCTTATATAACGGGTACTAATGCTTGCGAAACTGTGCGAACGCGGACGGTAGCAAGCGAACACGTGAACTGAGCCTTATTGGGTAGGGGTGCGAAAATATTGTGAGTTGAGGCATCGCAAATATTGATTGATAAATATGTTAGTTGATTGACTAGGCTTATATAACGGGTACTAATGCTTGCGAAACTGTGCGAACGCGGACGGTAGCAAGCGAACACGTGAACTGAGCCTTATTGGGTAGGGGTGCGAAAATATTGTGAGTCGAGGTATCGCAAATATTGATTGATAAATATGTTAGTTGATTGACTAGGCTTATATAACGGGTACTAATGCTTGCGAAACTGTGCGAACGCGGACGGTAACAAGCGAACACGTGAACTGAGCCTTATTGGGTAGGGGTGCGAAAATATTGTGAGTCGAGGTATCGCAAATATTGATTGATAAATATGTTAGTTGATTGACTAGGCTTATATAACGGGTACTAATGCTTGCGAAACTGTGCGAACGCGGACGGTAGCAAGCGAACACGTGAACTGAGCCTTATTGGGTAGGGGTGCGAAAATATTGTGAGTTGAGGCATCGCAAATATTGATTGATATAAAATTTTGCTTAATAATTATGATGGATTAGGCTTATATAATGTTGTGCGTTAACGGTGCCTAATGGGCCTTAATGCTTCCGAAACTGTGCGAACACAGACGGTAGCAAATATTGTGAGTTGAGGCATCACAAATATTGATTGATAAAAATGTTAGGCGAGTTTCTTAAATAAATCAAGTAGAAATAGTAAAACTTGCTGAAACGAGAGCAATACGAAATTTATATTAGCGAAAAATTACACGCATTAATCGAATCCGTATTAAAATAACAAAGCGTATTTTTATTAGTATCAAGTAACCATAAATTTATTAAAATAATCATCCCATTATTCACATCCCTGAACAGCCTTTGACCGAATAAGGAACAGCAATGTTCACCGACCCGAACGAGTATGATTGCCGCAATTTGTCGGCCCATGTATGATGCTTCCTATTGGGGTGTCGATTTCTGAGGGTCTACTACTACTAAACACTACGCGATCATCGAACGATATTCTCTTTGTAATGGTCCAAAATTCCCGATATATTGCGAAAATCACGCGAATATCGTGACTCTTTTTTCGTAGTCGGCCCTCTGAACGGTACGCGCAGTTACCGTCTTGCGTTTAGGAATGATGATAGGAGTATTTTGATGCTAGGCTTTTGAAGGTTTGTGTTGGAAATGTAGTGGGAAGTTTGTTATGGGTTTATTGGAATTCTTATTTTAGTGCCAAAGGGCACTTTGATAGATTTTAGGAGTTTTTAATGGCCTTTTAAATATCAACAAATCACTTTTATGTTGAAAACAGCAAAACATGAAAATTGAATACTAGATTGGTTCTAAGACATTACTAAGGCTAGTTAATTATGACTTATTTAGGTACTCTGTGACTGAAGTTAAAAGTCGACTAGCTCTTTTTTAACGTTAACAAACCAGAAATGATCACCACACATGCTCATGAGGAAATAATAAGAGTTGGCGTGTGAAAAATTCGTCCACCACCCGGGAACCAAGAGGCCCAACGGCGAAACGCTACTGTAACAGTACCTCACTCACATTACATCACGCACTTTTTGATGATGGCTTGTTAATGTTGCGCCCTCTTGGAACGCGATCGCCTTTTGTTCAAGGAAAACAAAACGGTGAAAATATTTAGTGGTTTCATAACTTAATGAATTGAAGCGATCGTCTTTTGTTTCGTAAGAGTGGATGACGTAGAATCAATAAAAAACTAATTTTAGAAATTGAATCGATCGTGTTTTGTTTTTGAAACTATACGTTTGGTCGTTTGAAAAGTTTTTATTCCTAGATTTGTTTTCATAACCATAATTACCTACTTATTATTTAAAGAATGTCATTTTTAAATATGGTTGTTGTGCAGAACAATTTTTGCGAAATCCTTTTTGTGTTGATTTAGGCTCTAATCCAAAGTTTAGAGGTATTAGCAACAAATTCAATTACAATTTTCTCAGTGTTACCCGCATCTGTTTGTACTTAGTACTTCTAAGCCGATCAGTTCACAGCTTAAAGCAATATTGCAGCAAAGTATAACTTTAAGCCTCGTTCGTCCAAGCTCGTTGATAAACCTGAAAAATATTAACATTTTATTGTACCTAAGGTTTTAAAAAAATCTGCAAAACAATTGAAAATCAATGTGACACTTGACAATCGAATAGAATCTCCGAAGCCGAACCCCACACATTTCGCAGGCAGCAGATCCAGTTCATTTAATTAAATTGCCCATAGTCTAGTCTACTCAGATGTCCCATTTAGTTAGCGTACTGGGTCATTGGCTCGGCGTATTTCTCCTTTCTTATCGATTCGCCATCCCGTGGATTCACGACTTGAGCCTAGTTGACATATTATCGATTAATGGATCATCGATTAAATTTGCAGTGACCTGAGCATTATCGATAGATAGAAAAAGAATATAATTGGTAACGCGATATCTGTTTTGATTTTTAATCCAAATATGGATTGTATCAGGATTTTAAATTGGCTCTGAAACAAATACGTGAAAATAATAATAAATGTTTTGCTATTGTAAATCAACTTTCTCCCTAATAAAATAAATTATATTGAAAAAAAAGAAGGGCCAAAAAAAGAAAATATGTCGTAAAAACGTAAGCAAGCACACTTAGGTCCGTATTTATAAACCACTCTCAACGTTGCGAGCTATCTTGAGATTATACCTGAGATGCTCTTCTTATAGGAACAACATCTCAGGTATGATCTCAAGGTAGCTCTCAACGTTGAGAGCGGTTTATAAATAAGGGCCTTAAAGTTGCCAGATCTGTAAGGCGGGCTTATACTCGTACCTTAATGGTTTTGTTGCAATCTGTTTAGATATCGCACTACAAGCGTCGAGCTACACTATTGTTACCGAGGTGCCGCCGTTAATTAGGTGACTCTAGGGAATCTTATAAATATAGGGTGGGCAAACATTTTAAAATTAAAATATTATTATAGAGTTACTATAGACGCTAACGAGGAAAACTAAGTCGTCTCGGTAAGAAAATTGGCAAAAAAATATATATTATTTCATACATAATGAATTGAAAAGTAAAAAAAATAGATTTCATTTTATTCTATTTTATTGTTCATTATTAATAATAATATTATTATTAAAGTATTTATTGCACATGACAGAAAAAAACGATACAATAAAAAAACAAGAAAACATACAATAGGCGGCTTTATTGCTATATAGCAATTTCTTTCAGGCAACCTTGGGCGAAATAAAATAAGATAGAGGAATAGGTGCACTTATATGAATGTTTTTATTCCTTGGGGATTATCTAAATAAACATCTTATCAACTGATAATGTACCAAAACTTAGCATAACTGACCTTTTACACGAAATTTCTTTAAAGTTTAATTTTAATAATTAAAATCTAGAGATTTGATTCATCATCAGTAGAAGCATTCCAAAATATCATCGATTAAGTATTACGAACGTGTTTCACCCTGTATATAGAGCAAAGAGCTTTTTCCCACAGTCGCACATACAGGGTGTGCGCTCACGAAGTAACCTATTCTGTGGCGCGGAAGTGAAATGAAAGCCGCCCTGTCACCTTGCGCCCTTTGCACTATCGTAATCTGAATTAATGCTAGTGTCGAAAACTGATCGAATTTAACATTACTTTCAGTATCACGGAAATCAACTAAGAATCATTATACGATAAATTGAATATAAATAGTAATTGTTGTAAGTGAATTAGGAGATTTACAAAATTCCAAAATTCATTAAAATGTAAGGCTTATACGGAGTACTTTAAAGTCTGCGTCGGATATACAATGTTGTTTTGTGTTCTTCATTATGGGATTTAGCTGTGAAAAATGTGGTCAAATATTAATCATCGCGCTTTTCTGAAGAAGCATTTTGGTCTCAGTTAATACGCTTTGTGAGAAAGATGTCGGCCGTAAGGAGCTTGATAATCCTCTTAAAACGTGCCAACATTTCTTTGTGGCCAGCGAAACGCCAAAATGTTTTTTGCTCCTTTTTTGAGATTAAACTTTAATCTCGTTGTAGGACTCTAACGGAATAATATTTAAAAAAGAACACCGTTCTATGATGTTTTTTGTTGTTGTTTTTAAACTGTTTATTATTGTTTTTGGTAAAGGTTTTAGAGATATAACCAACTAACTGTACACTTGCAACTTTTTTCTGGAAGCACTGAATTAACGAATAATTTGGCATACTTTTTTATGGAATTGGTAAATTTTTTTGAGTGACTTCATTAGAATATAATCTTCTTAAAATTGTATACTTGATTTAGGAATACTTAACATCTGTCTTTTGGTTTTAGGTTTTATTATGGTTTATCAAAAGGGTTAGCTTTTCCACTCTATTTTGTATTTTTCGACAGATTTAAAAATACACAGATCCACTCAATGAAAGTTGTATTTGTGTTGATGCCCTTTTGATATATTTTTGGATTACTAATAACATTTTTTTTCTCAATTGTTGTAGATGTAGTCAATGCTTGTGGCGGTGAATGTGAAGGTGATGGAGTAAGCACGATCCTACCAGCGGTCTCTCTTACACAATAGAGTAAGAACTATTTTCATTTCATTCATGAAACATCATAATTTGTAACATTCATAATAGATGTCACTTAAAAATTATGCTGTTGTTGTGTTTAAATTGTGAATAATTCTATAATGAGGAGGACCGCACTATTATTGTTGAACTAAAGAATGAGAACACAATAATTCGATCGTGCTGTTTTGTAAGCCCTACAAGCATTATATTAACCTATGGATTTGTTTTTCATCTTCTTCTTAGTTTTTATATCTGGCTATTGACTAACAGTTTTGTTTTGTTACAGAGAAATACATTACAATCCTTCGAAGGAGACCATGTATTTAAGATGGTGAATTTCCAAAATGTGACGTCACCACTAATAACATTTGGAACCTCTTCATTTACATAACAGTATTCGTGCTTCATCACTAACACCGCCAGAATGAATGGGATATTGCAATGTTCGCTTATAATAAGGATGTTACAGTTTCGGCTCTGCAATATTGACACATTCAATTTTAAAGTACTTAATCATTTTAAATTATATACCTTTGTGATATTTACATTCAGCATAGAAAAAAAATGACGCGAACTGTTTGTTTTGTCGGATTATAGAAACAAATGAAAAACGCATTACCACTTCATTGTGTGACAGTTTCGTTTCTTTAAACTAATGACGTTTTTCATTTGTTTTATTATTTAATGGATAATTGACAGCTGGACATTCTGGTGATTTGTAAATAGTATTTATAGGATTAGTGATTAGCATTTAAAACAGCTTAACTGCATAACTATATTTAAATGTAAAGTAATATTTATATTATATTTAAATAATACTGTTATTTCTGTTAAGATACGTGGAACGTATTCGAAAATAACAAGAGTTTGGGATTGTATGAAGGGGATTTCGTATTTATTGATTTATTTAAACATTCCATTTGATGTATATTTGAGGGTTGTTCCTAGGTAATTTAAGAAGCCGTTAAATAATTATTAATAACAGCTAAGTATGATTTTGTTTTGAACTTATTTGACTCAAAATATTAATGATGTTTTTAAAGTCAAATTTGAGATTTCAAAGTGATAATGTATTAATAAAAATAATTATTTAAATGAACAAAATTTTGTGTCAAAAATACATAGTAGGTTAGTATGTTTAATATTTGTTTAGCTTTTTACACTGAAAAAAAAACATCTTACTATGAATAATAACAATGGAACTTCAAGGTTTCAGCTTTTTGATGATTTTATTTCACTGTTTTACTTAAATGTTTTTGACATCTATAATCAGATGAAATTTTTTTGATATTATGTGAGCCATAATTTAAGAAAATAGTAGTTAATAAAATATAGGTATAGAAGGTATTGACTTATTTTAATAACTTAAGTCTGCTTCTTTTAAGCTTTTTCTAAGAAATGTGATAGAATTTTCTGATTTGAAAATGCAAATAGAATATTTTATTACTAGATACACATGTTATTTTGTATTTATAACTAAAATATTGATTGTGTTTTTTAATTCGGAAAATGATATTGTTTTGTAAATCGGCTTCCATAAAACTTTGCCATATTTCGATGCTTTTGCGAAATACATGCGGTAAAGTTAAAAAAAAGTTTTTACTGTCTGTATACACAATATATAAATATGTTATATATGATTTGTCATATAAGACATTTTCTAAACCGCTTATGCTTTAATAATCGTATGTAGAGAGCTAGAAGTGATTTAAGCCCCGGTTTCATTATACAATAATTGACGTGTAACATGTGATGTGTCATGTTCGTGATTGTTTTTTACGTAGCTTTATGAATCAGACTTTATTCACCGCACCCAATATTTTTTTTAATCAGTATGTAACAAAGATAATAATTTTGTAAAAAGAGTTTTAAATAAGTAGTTTAAAAAAAGTTATACGTAAATCATAATACCTGGTGCATAATTATTATGCTGAAAATAATTGTCGTATTATTGGTACATAATATGTCAAAACATTTTCTATGTCAGTTGTTGCATTGTGAACACTAGGCTTTATGTCAAATGTGCCAATAAACAGACAGTTTCCTGTCGTTAGCCATATTCTTTACATAGATTTTAGATGTAAAAATATATTTAATATTTGATTACTTTATATATGTACGTATTCCATTTTATTATTTAGATTGATGAAAATAAATGATTGAATAATAAATGAAGTCGTTGTTTTTCTTCTCGAGGATGGATCCTTTGTGATATTGGAAAGCATCTATAATGAAGCTTTGAGGCGATTTTGAAACGTTGGGAAACCTTATATTATAACAAAGAAAACACTAACACAATTAAATTGTTTGTTTAATAATTTAATTGTGTTTGTGTTAATATAAATCATTATTGAAAAAACATAACAGCAAAAACGTGTTCTGGAATTGTCATAGCTTAATTATAGAACACTGGAGTAGACAACTAGTCAAACTCTTTAGCCAGCCAGATGTTTTTTTCATTACGTTGACGTTACATCTTCTATATAAAGTAATGACAATCCCAAAACACTTTTGCCTAGTGCTGGGTTTTCGTTTCAGTGAGGGTAGTTTAAAACCCTGTTTAATTGCAACGTTCGTTCTGTCAGACGCATCGCTTCGGGCTGGGCGTTGTTGCGTTGAATTAATCAATTAAGTTGTTAATATTGAAGTGTTGGACATAGAAAACGTAACATTCTTATAGTGACAATGTTTATTATCCTTACAATAATAACAACCCTAGAACGATAGTTCCCTACAAAGCGCACTGTCAAAAGCGAGGCAAATAAAACTGAGATCAAAATGGCTTAGTTTTCAGATTTTTTACCCTTATAAACGTGCCTACCTGTAAGTACAAAAAGTTTCAATTTCCCTATCTTTAAGGGATTAGTTACCATTTTATTGGATTTTAGTTACGATTAGGTAACGTATTAAGGATATAAATCTGCAAACTGAGCTATTTTGGCTTAGTTTTTTTGTCTGACTTTACATACAAGGACTCGGCTTCTAGGTGTTATTATTCTAAGGTGTTAAGTAGGTACAAGAAATTTACTATGTCGTGTGGTGGTTAGTAGTTAGCGCAAGAACTGCGTGATTGTCTTCATACACCTGAACTGTTTTGGTCAGCATACCTCATTCACGAACCTCAGGTATGTATCATTCTCAGGGCGAGAGGGCATATTAAAAAAAATAATCACGATGGTCGGACAATGTTCATTGATCGATTTGCTTGATTTTGAACCTTATAGATGAGTTAATAATGTCACGGAGTGGGACAAACATCGTACGCTTATCGCGATGCTTTTTTGTAAAAGCCCCTCAGTTTCATTGGTTCTAGAATCTAGTTTGTGTTCTGGATATTTTATTTCATAGATATCAGTAGAAAATTGCTGCCATCTGGTACCTGTGGAAAAGGTCCATAAGTCTATCATGATTACCGTTTTCTGGGTTGCGAAAACAACATTCTAAAGCCTACTACTGAACGTGAGCATGTTTATTGTTAATCGATGAGCTAACTAAAGATCTTTTGCAAAAAAATACGAGAGCGAAGCTGCCCATACTGCGTTTGGCTCTCACTGAACAACTCAGGAGATTCGGTTTGATGGACATCCGCAAAATGGTGTTTTGAGAAATGCCCGTTGCGAGGCCCATTTGCCGAGGTCTTTGGTTTTGATGGAATCAAACATCAAGGGAATGAGAGGCAGACGAGCCCTATCGTTGATTTCAAGTACGATGGAATTATCGCTTTTGATCGATTAGTGTCGATTGTTCATAAAGCTAATGGCGAAAAATGTTCGTTTCATAAGAATGGGTATATCAACAGCCTTATAAAGCCGAATATGGTAAATAGGGACCATCAAACTAAACAACTTTTCCTATGGGACCAACTCTGAAATCGCGAAAAAAAAACAGCTCTTTCATACATTTTGATATTTTCGATATTAATTTCTGATTATTTATTCGTGATTTCAGAGTTGGTCCTATAGGAAAAGTTGTTCAGTTTGATGGTCACAATCTACCATATTCGGCTTTATAAGGCTTTTACCAAACACCTTGTATAGCTAGAAAATGTTAGTTTAACCGCTTCCGTGGTCTAGTAGTTCGCCCGCCCGTGTAAGACGCAGAGATCCCGGGTTCGATTCCCAGGAGGGTGGTACATTGGCAGTCGGTTTGGTCGGTGGTAAGGCTTTTTTTAAGTCCGCCTAACTAGCTATCGCCATCTTAAATACTTAAGTCTGACGCCATAACAATAATTTAAAAAATGTTGTGTTCCGGCAGTTAGAGGTAAGATAGCCAGTTCCTCAGTGATGAGGATTCCGGATGTAGTGTGCTTCCACCTTCGGCCTTATCGTCACTTAAGAGGATTGTCAACCACGTGGTCTCCATACAAACGGCGATAACGTTTCCTACCCTCTAAACCTTAACCTACAGTAATTAATTTTTGGTATTTTTTTGAAATGCCTAAATACTAGGGCTGTACGTTTTAATTTTTTAAATATCTATAATAGATTTCGAAATATTTGCATTTTAGTGATTTCATACAAAACACAGAAGTGCCAATATTTTCAAATCTACAATGAATATTTTAAAAATCAAAACGTACAGCCCTAGTTTTTTAGGCATTTCAAAAACATACCAAAAATTCATTGCTGTAGGTTTAGGTTTAGAGGGTGGGAACGCCGTTTGTATGGAGACCACGTGGTTGACAATCCTCACCAGGTTATGCATAAAAAAATGTAAATATCCACGAGTTAAACATTTAAATATAAAACCCTCATATGTTTATCGGAGTATAAATTCTGCCTGCCGGTCATCAGAACCGGTTACGCGTAGCGCGGTGGCAGACGGCTTGTCGGCGTCATCGGCCGATGCGTAATCTACGCTACGACTGATCCATATTGCCGGATCTTGTTTTATGTTTATAGGACAAGCAAAAAATTTACAATAATTATTGGAATACATATATTGATTGAAGGTACAGTACGGCACAGTCGGTCGGTACAGTTAGCGTCAGCTATATGAAGAAAGACAATACCCAGATAATATCAATAGATAAAATCAGCTATAGTGTTAAAAATATTGGAAATGTTAGATCATTGGACATGACACACTTTTTTCAATAATTTATTTTTAGTTAGTTATTTAGTACTTACCTTGTCAAAGTTTCACTTTACGAACTCTTCCCATGAACCAACGGCCCATTTGGGATAGGGCGAAAAGTTATAACCTTCAAAATAATTATTTAATGGAATTGAAATACTGCTTTTCATCAAATCTATGCATCTACTGCCCCAGAATCAGTTACGTAATCAGCGCAGCCACATCCGTGTACATACTGTACATCCCAGGTAGGGTAACCATATCGTTTGAGAAGTCTGGACATTCGAAAAAACCCGAGTATTGGTCCAAAAACGTTTTTTAGTGAAAATATCCTAAATGAAGTCTGTGATAATAAAAAAGACGGGCAAAGTTCGGTTGAAGACTGGACAAATCCAGACGTATGGTAGCTCTAAATGAAAAGTCTGGAAAATTTAAGAAAGCCGGACAAAGTTCGGACAGAAGCCTAAGAGTCTGGACAAATCCAAACGTATGGTAACCCTAACCCCAGGCATCCACAAGCGTGATTCAGTCGGTCGTTTCGCGATATATCGGTCATCTGCGATGTAATCTCAGGTCGCCCAACGGAAGCTCGAGCGGCGAGAAAGCTGAATTTTTACGTTGCAACTCACAACTCGAGTTGGTTCCCACGGCTTAGTTTTGTGAGTAAGGATTGTGGAATACCTTGGTGGTAACCATTGGGAAACTTACGGCAGTTTGCACTAAACTTAAGAATCGCCTAAGTCTTTTCCTAACTACAAATCGACCAAACTAAACTACAGGAGCTCGGTGGCGCAGTGGTTTAGCGCCTGGCCCAGCGATTGTGGAAGTTAAGCAACGTTCGCAAGGGTCGGTCATGGGATGGGTGACCAAAAATGTATTATCTCGAGCTCCTCCGTGCTTCGGAAGGCACGTTAAGCCGTTGGTCCCGGATGCATTTGCAGTCGTTAACACCCACCAATCCGCTTTGGGTCCGCGTGGTGGGTTATGGACCATCCTCCTTACCACCCATAAGGAAGGCCTGTGCCCCAGCAGTGGGGACATCAAAAATGGCTGATGGACAAAACGATGTCATGAGGTCGAGTTGTACTTATAAAAAAAATTGTCGATTCTTAAGTTTAGTGCAAATGTCCGTTAATTAATGGCATCTTAAAACTTGATAGGTAGGTATCTATCATTTATAAAATCTCGTACTAAAATAAATATATCTGAAAGTAAGGATCACTTGATCTATTAATATTCTGATTTTTATTGAAAAAGCATTGCAAAAAAAAGCATTGGCTTAGATAAGACTTTATTTATTTGATAGAGAATTATACTACCAAATGAAAATGTTTCTCATACCTACATTTGTCTGTAATTTTTTTTATGAACTTTATTTTTACACAATACTAAATTGTGAATGCAAAAATCTCAAATTTAAAAACTTTATTTTGCTTACTTTTTAAATGACAGATGCTAACTGAGGATTGAAAAATCGGCCCTTATTGAAGCAGAGTTTAGCTTCTTCAGTCTTCGTTGTGGAAAATTGGCCTACCATTTGCCTAGAAACCGATAATAAGTTAGCTGTAGAAGTTTCGGCTCACAGTTTGTGACATGAGCTGTATGTAACTTATCAGAATTAAATGGTTTAGGTACTTAGTTTATAGGAATCTTTAGTAACTGGATTATTGGATATCAAACAATAGAGTAAAGCCGATGTCAAGTTGAGTCAGCAAAAATTGTTTAAGCTTATGTTCATGATTGATAATAAAGATACCACGAAGTGAGTATTTATGATAATTATGATTACATTGGAGTGCCAATATTAAGAGGTGACTAAGAAGGCAAAAAGATTCTAACTGATTAGGTATCAGAACTACTAGAAATAAATAAGTCTATTTATTTTATGTTACAATTTACTTACAATATGCTGATGCTGAATGGATGCCATTTTAGGGCCACTTTATTATTTAATTTAAGCTATACTGTTACCACGCTCTCTCTATAATATTAATCATAATTAGTTAAGTATAACATAGTCATTGCAATAGATTGTTGAATATAAGTCACTTTATTTTATGTTAAAATTTAGTTACAATATGCTGATGCTGAAGGACTTATCACTTTATTTTATGTTACAATTTATTTACAATATGCTGATGCTGAATGGACTTATCACTTTATTTTATGTTACAATTTATTTACAATATGCTGATGCTGAATGGATGCCATTTTAAAACCACTTTATTATTTAATTTAAGCTATACTGTTACCACGCTGTCTCTATAATATTAATCATAATTAGTTAAGTATAACATAATCATTGCAATAGATTGTTGAATGTAAGTAAGTGGTTACGAAATAAATCTTTTTTCTTTCTTTCTTTCTTTCAATACTTACGGATGTTCGTAAAAGGTTATAAGCATATTCAAGAGTAGTCAGACAAGATCAGAACTGATGTCCTGCATAAGAATAAGCAAAAAATACTGTATTCCTTAGCCTCGCCTTCTTCTAACGTTCTTCCCACGGTCATGTCTAAATCTTCTTCATGTTGCAATACTGAAAAAAATAAAGAGTGCTCTTAAGTCAATCTAAATCTTCTTAGCACTGTATCCGAGACTTCCCGCGTCGTGTTGAACAGAACAAGGGTTGCCCCGCGTCGCCTGCTCTTGCGCAGCGCTTCGCTAGACAATGCGCGGAAGGGCCCAGGGGTGTCGTCACGAACGTCCTGATTATACCTTTGCCACTGCGGCTTACAAACTGTTTGTACAACAGAATATTCACTTATTTGATTAAACTAATGCAGAAGCGCTAAGTAATAATGTTTTAAGTTTAACTTGTTGGTAAAAGTAAAGCATAGGGTGACTTGATATTCTCTATCGATTCAAATTTTCCTAAGCACTAGGTTTAGATATAGTGAAGCAATTTGACTGCTAAGAGACAGCAATATTATTTCTCCAAATTCCAAAAAGACTCAAAGAAAATTTAAGAAAAGCATGCTTTAAAAGAAAATATTTTCTCGTTATTTTCATGTTACCTATTCAAAATCTCTCCCATTCCTACTTATTTATGTACTCTTACGTACAATATAGTCTCCAAAATATTTTGTTCAGATTTCAAATTTTAATCTTCCTCAAACAATAAGTACCAAAGTCAATTGCAGTTACTTTAATTACACTTTTTTCTCATCTACCCGTGTAATGCTCTCCTAGTAAAGTTCTCGACCGGTCGGCGCGGCGTGGGCGCGCGTAGGAGTCTCCGATAATGAGTGCGGTTCACACACATTGTTTAGATATATATTTTAGCTCCTTGTAAGTTTTATAGTGGACGGTAATTTTTTAAGAAGTTTAGAATTTGCATAGAACGTGTAGACACGCCAAAGTGCGAATACCTGATAGATGTCGCTAATGGATTTGTGTTTCGGAAATTTAAAAAAATTCTACGACAACAACCAAACTAATTTTCAACGATAAGACCAAAATTTAATAGTTACCGTTTCAGTTTCGTTTATAGAAAAATACTCGCTTTTGTTTTTTTAAATGGAGATTCAAATGTTTGGTGAAATTTTGTACAGCAGCAGAGATTAAAAAAAACTGTAAATTCAAAATGTCTGTGCGCGCATCACGCATAAATCGCTGAACGGATAATGATAGGCTTTTCACAGTTTGGAAGCTTAAGGTCCAACTTAAAATCTAAGCTATGTTTCATCTAATTCGGGAAACAGCTTTAACACTCCGTAGTACTAGATTTCATATACTAAGGAGGTCATTTAAACTAGTCGCAATATTTTTTTACTGACCGCTCGGACGAAGTCGCGGGCGGAGGCTAGTGTCTATAAATATTACTAAAATCTTCATCACATACAGATTAAGTAAGTAAGTAAGTAATTTTATTTGCAAGAATACGGTTACAAATGTGTTCTTAAACTAAGTTATTTCCAACATATTCTATCGTAAAACAATCGATGTGCAAATATTTAAAAATTGTAGACTATGTAAGTAAGTAATATTTATTTAATAAGTAAGGTAATAAAAACCAATGTATGTCCATAATTTAAAAATTGTCAATTAAAATAAAATTAAAAAAGTAAATATAAGTCAAATTTTATCATTCAAATAGTCAGATATACTATAATACATTTTGTTCAGTAAAAAATTCAATAATCTTTGTTTAAATTTGTAAAATGTCAATGTTTTATAATCGTCAGGTAGTCTATTAAACAATCGAACCGCCATACAGTATACATATAACAATCCAAAGTCCGTTTTTCTAATTTGAATATGATAGACGCTAGTGGACAAAAAATATCAATCACGGCCCATAATCTATCTAAACACCTACGCTTTCCATAATAGCGTTAATAATAAAATCATAAAATTCTATAGTTTTAATTTTGTAAAGGAAAAATATTGATACAGGCCCAATTGCTAGATTGAATCGTCTAAAGACGTGGCTTTAAAAATAGCGGTGTGGAGAGAATAAACTAATGGTAAAAATATTTTTCCATACGTTATAAATATTATAATCTATCGAGTTGAACATCTCTTGTCAACTTTCCAAAGGCTACCGCTTATGGTTTTGTTTAAGTATATCAATAAAACACAGATTCAATTGCGTTTTATACGTTTGTAGAAAAATTGTGCATAAAAAAGAAAGGCGTAAGTAATATTCATGTAAAAATATTGATTGTTGAAAAAAACTAATTCATATTACCCGGATAGCGTGAAGTGATGAAAAGTACAATTAATACTAATGTGTATTATTAGATTGACTCAAATAAATGTATTTTCCTTCTTTCTTTTACTTAAATTATTGTTTCAATTTTGTTGCTATTGTTAGTTCCTAATCTCACATCATTTATATATGTAAATATACTATTGTATGATTATTTCAGATTAAATTATTAGCTATTTCCTTTTTTGTTTCCTGTGTTTTTCATCCCGCTTACGCTCTCGCTCACCGCAACATTCTGAACCGCAACTTTTTCGGCTGTTCGGTCCAAAGCTTGGAACAATTAATCCTAATGGTTTTACGGTAAACCTCATACAAATTGACTTTTGTCAATGGAACATCCATGAATAACCCCAAGACGAAATCGAAGCAGCAGTTACATCAAATTAGTTGCGTGTTGAATATTATTTTAAGCTTTTTAAGGAAAAATCATCAATCGAATCAGAAAAAAGTTCTTACTTAATTGTTGGTATTAATCTAACGATTTTAACCGCAGACGGATAATCGATTTTGAATTTCTGAATCAATGCTTCATTCAGGACGAAATAGGATTTCATTCATTATTTTCATTAATGAAAACCTGTAAATCACTGAATGAATGTTGAATGAGATAATTTTGAGGTGAAACGTTATTTCTAGCAAGAGCAAGGTTTTTAGTTTATTTAGTAGGAATATGTATATTTAGTAGGAATATGTTTTTATATCCTTGAGCTGAAGTAAGGTTATGAACAGTATCTATTATTGTAGGTCGAATTTTAAATACTTCACTCTCTTCACCGTCCGCATTTCATTTCCGTCGATTTCGGGTAGACTCTATACCTATCCTTTTGAAGTACAGAGAGCAGACCAATCGCTAAAATATAATCGATCACCACAGAGTAAATTTTAACCATCAGCGCGTTTCTCACACTGATGACGGGACGGAGGATCTCTGGAGTGAATGTAGGTGACGACTTGAAAGCATTTGTTTTCTTTTGGGGTGTTGTTGGAAGGTCTAAATTCTATAATGCTCGCAATTGGCTGCTCGATTGAGACATAACACTGAATGCGCTTGCGCAATTTATTGTAGTGGCAACGGAAGAACTTCAATACGTTGTAAATCAAGCTTTGCGCAATTTAAAGTGGAGCGTACTTATTTGATTACCACTACAATGGTGTCGTATGAAGAGAAAATTAGTAGTGAGCTTTGCGTTTGCTTGGATTCGATAGTCCTATGTAAAATAGGTGGCGTAAGTTACGGTATTTCAAGTGTATTTCGCACTACAGCTTACAAATGCAAAACAGGAATTCATAAAATGGTCCTGCCCATCTTAGGCCAAAACATAATTCGTGGTGTGGTTAAAAAACGGACTAATCATCATGTGCCCTTTAAATTTTACACATGTCCAGAAAAACTGTTTAGGGATAGCGAAAACTGATAGCTACATGTCAAAACAGTGATAAGTATGTTTAAAGTTTGCCCATCTTAGACTAAACTATAATTCGTGGTGTGGGTAAAAGATGGACTAATCATCATGTGCCCTTTTGCCAATTTTACACAATGTCCAGAAAACTATTTAGGGATAGCGAAAACTGATAGCTACAAGGCAAAATAGTGATAAGTATGTTAATATGCCACACTTTGTACCGAGTTTTCGATGGCGAGGTTCTATTTTCACTGAATAATAATTATAAAATACAAAAATCTTGGTGTCAAAGTTCGCTAGAAGCCAATTTTGAATCGAATTATACTATGGCCAACTGACTTTATTTATGTAATAATTACTTATGTATGTTTTCCCTTTGCTTAATTTTAAGTAAATAATATTAACTGCAGTTGTTCGTAGTTTTTTTTATTAACATTCTTAAAAGATACACTCCATTTAGAAAGAATAAGTGAGTCGATGAGTCTTGTGTGCGGTCGGTGTCAAGCGATATTATGAGCAACGTCAACTCTGCGGTTGGCGGTAAAGGGACCCAAATTAACTTTCGACTGAACTTTTAGTCACACCCACCAACCAATAATAACATTGACCTATATAAAAACTTTTTCACTTCTCATGCTCGTAAAGTTCGTCATTATGTTGGGCTATAGGCTGCATAAAATCGCTTTTCATGCTCTAGAGCATAAAGTAAAATCTTCGTCTAAGTTCAGACTTTAAGACAAAGGTCGTCAGGTAAACAGCCACACGCAATTAAACTTCGTTAAACAAACTTGTTATTTTCTTTATTTTTATACATAATCCATGTTTAAAACTTTTTTTTTAATTTTTGAAACCTTGATGAAAAATTTTTTTTTCTATCTTTGATTAGTGGTATCAAATGAAAGGCCTTGGTGAGCACATTCCAAAATTATATAATTTGTCACTAAAAATGAACAAAAATATTTTTTTTTCAATTTTTGAATATGGTTATCAAATGAAAGGCCTTGATGAGCACATTCTAAAATTATATAATTTGTCACAAAAATTTAAGAAAAAATTTTTTTTTTTCAATTTTTGAATATGGGTATCAAATGAAAGGCCTTGGTGAGCACATTCTAAAATTATATAATTTGTCACTTTTTTCAATATTGTTGAAAAAAAAAGTTTAATTTCCTATTTCCTCACAATCGAAGTGAAAAGCAGAGTGTATAGCTCGTACATAAAACCCATTTTATGCACTTGTTGTACAATCTACTGTGTATCAATCTAGTGTAATAATAATAGCCTCTTTGCATCAGACATTCCTCGTTGTTAAAGTATTTGGGCTTTGTTTATGTTTTGTATGTCTGATTGCCACACGGCAAAAGCCTCCTCCAACTTCCACCGGTTCTCTGCCACTCTATTTCAACTGACACCTGCCACTTTCCTTCTTCTTTTTTCAAGGAAAGGAAAAAGTTTTAAGAGGGTTACTGCGCTACACTAGCGTCGCCAATGGAAAAAAATCGTAGAGCTTAAATAAAGACGAAATTGTGAATTGTTTTCTTCTAGTGTACTACGAAAAAGTTTTGTTGTACTTTTTATCGTTTAAACAATATTGAATAACCTGTCGTTTAGTTGTCGTTTAGTTTATTGCTAAAAGTGGCCACTTTTAGCAATAAAACTCCATTAAACTAAACGACAGAGTAGAAAATATTTTTTAAGCGATAGAAAGTACAACAAAGCTTTTTCGGAGTACACTAGAAGAACACAATTCACACTCGCCTTTATTTAAGGCGCTGTTGGTAGTGAAACTAGCGCCGCCACTACATTTCTTTTTATTACTCGTAATCCAAGTCAATATTTAAAAAAAGCTCATGTAATAATTTCTTTAATTGTCGCTCATATTTTTTTAATAACTCTTCAACAGTTTTCATTCTTTCTGTAAGTATTAAAATCCAAAGTGGCCACTTTTGGCAATTATGGATTTTAAAACTTACAGAATGAACGTATTGAACTTACAGAATGAAAATATTAGCACCTTAAGCACTAAGATTTTTTCCATTGGCAGTATAGCGCATAAGTACGTTTTGTTAAAAAAATATTTCTTGATCAATTCAAAGAAACATTTTTCTTTTGTTTCTCGAACTAAAAATAATTTAGACTCAAACAAAACACTGTTTAACTTTATTTCAAGAAAGGTTCATTTGAAAAGATTTCATCGTTTTTTAAAACAAAAGAATAACGTAGTCGAATAAAATGGTTCGATTCGATTTTTGAAATGGCACGATAAAATAAAGCTACGTTCGCACTGGATATAAATTACAGGCACGGTACGGGCGCCTGCTAGTGTCGGTACATCGTGTAGGACAAGGACCGCATTCAGCGGTCTTTAGTGCCTCCCATTCACTAGAAAAACGCTGCACTCTGTTGCGTAGGGTTACCAGGAATAAACGTTGAAGGGAGTCTTATATTATATATCGAATTCACTTTTGCAGGTACAAAAATAAATAGTTTTGTTCAGATTTCGATATTAATTTAAATTAAAAACATTAAAAAGTATCAGAAGTAGAACATTGAGATTAAAAACTTGAATTTAACGTTCTTACTACACACTTAGATAATATAGCTTTTTTGTATTCAATTGTTAATAACACAGACCCCTGTCTGTGTCATTAACAATTGAATACAAAAAAGCTCAAATAAGTAAAATTTTCTACCTACATTGCAAGCTTTTTACGATAATTGTCAAAAAATAATTTTTACCTCCTAAATCGTTGAAATTTTACATTTACGACAACCCTAACAAAATATAAAGGGCTATCAATACAAGTGTAACTGTAGAGGATATCTCCATTGAATAAATAGTGCGGATTGTTCGCACGGGGTGGGGAGCGCGCGTGCCAAGCGATGCGGTTGGCCAGAGGTTGAGAACCACTGGAAATATAAATAACCCCATAAATGAAAAACTCGGTGAAACTGCTCCGTAGATCACATCACATCATATAACACCAGTTTTGATTGTGGTTAATTGTTCACTTATCCATCAGCCATTTTTAATGTCCCCACTGCTGGGGCATAAGCCTTCCTTATAGGTGGATAAGGAGGACGGGTCATAACCCACCACGCGGGCCCAATTTGGATTGGTGGGTGTTAACGACTGCAAATGCAGCCGGGACCAACGGCTTAACGTGCCTTCCGAAGCACGGAAGAGCTCGAGATAATAAATTTTTGGTCACCCATCCCATGACCGACCCTTGCGAAAGTTGCTTAACCTCCACAATTGCCGGGCCAGGCGCTAAACCACTGCGCCAACGAGCTCCTCAATTGTTTACTTATAGCAATAAAAAAAAGAAAATTCTAGAAACAGAGACACCGATCTACATGGACATTAAGGGGGTTATATATATTCATAGTGGGAGGACTCTGACCCAGTTGTGGACATAATAATAAGATAAAGATAAGGAAAAAAGATTGCCTTGCCTGTTGTAATTGTAACACATATACATAATTAAAAATATATATTTTCTTATAAAATGTCGCTATTATAACATTTAGAAGTGACGATAAATTGCAGAGGTGACGAAGAACTATAAGATTCATTTTCAAACATTAGTTATCACAATAACGCAACACAAACATTGGTTTTGCAATGACGCATCGACGCAGTTTCCAATTTCCACAACTTAAATCAAAATTAATTTGCCACCTATTAAGGTAACAGTTCCTATTACCGGAACCATAAACATTAATATAAAATGGGCTCAGCTTTTCATTTGACAGTTGGAAATTAGGTAATAAGGGCGAGTGGGCGGGGTTCAACGGGTCATGTTGGGAACCAGTGACTACATGATTTTTTTTAAGAAGAATTTAGGTGTTGGTAGCTTTTATTATTAATATTAATACCAGCTCATATAATAAAGATAGGTATCGCACCAGAGGCCAAGACTCAGTTTAGGTTGATGAGCCATCGGAGCATAAAAATATTTTTTTTCTCTCACGCAAGAGTTTCATTGGACAATAAACTTTATTAGAATCTTGTTTGCTATTGAGTTTTTGTCACACAAAAAGCCCAATTTTGCAATCTGTAATATTGTTAGGAGGAGCTCGGTGGCGCAGTGGTTTAGCGCCTGGCCCAGCGATTGCGGAATTTAAGCAACGTTCGCAAGGGTCGGTCATGGGATGGGTGACCAAAAAATTATTATCTTGAGCTCCTCCGTGCTTCCGAAGGCACGTGAAGCCGTTTGTCCCATCTGCATTTGCAGTCGTTAACACCCACCAATCCGCATTGGGCCCGCGTGGTGGGTTATGGCCCATCCTCTTACCACCCATAAGGAAGGCCTGTGACTCAGCAGTGGGGACATCAAAAATGGCTGATGGACAATATTGGTAGGTCTATTTGTTATTCTTAAACAATCAGAAAGTTGATATGCTAGATCACCCACAACTATACAAAAAAAATCAAACGCACGTGTTTACAATTAAAAGTCTACGTTTAACGAATATCTTGAACAATTATGAGCGGTCACGGCGATTATAGACGAATAACGGAGCTACGGACAGATTTCAAATTATAGTTTAGATACGGTGGTTTTGCACCCACACATTTCCGCATTTGAGTGGTATAATGACGTGATATTATGTTACAATATTGTGACTGGCTAACCGGAGCAGTCAATGGACATCTCTTAATTGGTGCTTGAATGGATGCGATAGGTTACATTCATATTTTATCTTTCGTGGGCGAACCGTAATTTAAACTGCAAGTCGATTGGAAAAGCTGTTTGGTATTGAACACTGATGGTAGACTGAGTGTGCATAATGTTTCTATACAGATTTCATTAACGTCACTTAATATCTTTGAAGAATGTTCAAAAAAATCCTATAATAATAAAGGTAATACTAATACTATTCTAATATTAACTTTATTGCAATTGCAAATGTAATTCGTATTGGATGTCTTTATGATTTGATGACCACTTCACAAATAAAAGGGGGCAAAAGTTACCCATTTATATTTTTTCAAGTAACAACTTCAGTCGTCAAATTAATCTTCAGTTTTCATAATAAGGAATGATTGTTTAAAAATAAATTATCACCACTAAAAAATATTATCACCAGTGAACAGTAAAAGATGGCTGTAATTTGTTTTCTCATTTCATAAGGTTATGAAATGTTAAATCAAATGACAACCTTTGCGATTGAATAAAAAAAGGTTTAAGTGTTAGTTCGAATTGTGTTTTTAATTAAAGTCCAAAGGTTGCGGATGTGCGACGCGGACTTGCGAAAGATATTGAACGATCCTGTGATGTTATGTCACGAGCGCGGGGCGGCCGCAAGCGCCGAGCGCGACCCGCGTGGGCGGCGGCACGTAGTGCTGCTACGAAGAAACTATCGATAATCGAAATCGATCGAAATATCGATAGATTTTAACTTTAATTTTCTTTTTTTTAAATTTAAAACAAAGAAAATGGAGAACCTCCTCAAATTCAATCGCATAGAATTCCACTTGTCGCGGGAATTCGCCCGCAAATTCATCCGCATTAAATTACACTTGGGGAATCCGGTAGCATAATATAGCTTGTGTCACAGGGGTATTTAGGTTTCTATTGTTGAAATAAACCGATATCAATTATTTTCAACTGCGGATGTATTTGTGATTTTAATTGAAGTCCAAAGGTTGTGGATATGCGATGCGAACTTGCGAAAGATATTGAACGATCCTGTGATGTTATATCACGAACGCGGGCTGGCCGCAAGCGCCGAGCGCGACCCGCGTGGGCGGCGGCGGCACGTAGTGCTGTTGGGAATTGGGAAGAAACTGTCGAAAGATTTTAACTTTAATTTTCTTTTTATTTAAATTTAAAGCAAAGTAAATGGAGAACCTCCTCAAATTCAATAGCATGGAATTCTACTTGGCGTGGGAATTCGCCAGCAAATTCATCCGCATGGAATTCCACTTATCGTGAGAATCCGGTAGCAAAATATAGCTTGTGTCACAGGGGCATTTTCACTGGTCACAGGTATTGTTGAAATAATTTTTGAAATACCCCGATTTTAATCATTTTCAACTGCGGATGTGCGATGTGGTTTTGGGAAATATATTGAAAGATCTAGTGATGCTATGTCACGATCACGAGCGCGGGGTGGCTTGCGTGGGCGGTGCGGCGGTGACCTGTAGTGTTGTGAAAAAGAAACTGTCGATAAATGTTATTTAGCTATTTTAAGAAATTAACAATGACATTGATAACAAATGGAAATATCTTTCGAAACATGATAATTATAGAAAAATGTTAAGAGCCCGTAGCGATTTTGCCGCTAACTGCCTGATCATGTTTTTTCAAGATTTCTTAAATCTGAGTGCGTAATTGAAACATGTGTCTCGGCCACTTTTCGCAATATAAGATTACGGACATTTCAACATATATTACAGTTTCGAGTTGCTGAAGTACAAAAAGTTATCGTATTTGCCAGTTCAAATAACTGTTAGAAACGACAACTTTTTGTGCTTTAGCAACAAAAAACTGAAATGGCTGTAATCTTATATTGCGAAAAGAGGCCGAGACACATTTTTCAATTACGCACTCAGTTTTAAGAAATCTTGGGAAAACATGATGTGCGAGCGAGAGAGCTGCAGTCAGCGGCAATTAAGGCTCTTAAGAAATTTTGAAAAGTTAGTTAGTTATAAAGTAATCTCATAACGTTGTGGCATTTATGTAAGTATTTTAGCATACCCTTGGGTGGTGCGCTCAGGGGGACCCCTGCTTTAAAACCACATGGCAAAGGTAGGAGAGAGAGAGAGAGAGACTTATAGACATATTATTTAAACAAATCTCAATGTTCACCTTTGTGGGACTGTCTCTTAACTGGGAACAGTGAAAATTAATTTCACATTACTCATACTGGAAGTCGATAAAGCGAATCAAATATTTTAATAAAATTGTTATACTGAGGTACTTTAGATTTAATGATGTATAAAAGCGATAAGGACTTCTATATAAATATAAAAAAAAAGTTTCAGAGTCCATCACGATTAGGATTTGATCGCAGGGATTCATGACGATGGACCACCAACTACCATTAAAGACCACGTCCAGTCCAGTCATGATATTTATTGACAAGTAAATCACAATGATTTTTTTTATAAAAAATGTCACTGGAATTTAGAATTTAGAAGGTGGACCAAAGGAGAAATTCAAAAAGGCCCGTAGCATTGCTGGCTGGTAACAACTGAATCCTGCAATCATACACACAATCACATAGGGACATGGACAGGAACCTATCTACTGATCTTTCGTTTTACGTGATTATTTAGATATTTACATAATTTATGAATTGTGTAATTAGCTTACTTTATTTTTGTACTAAACTAAACAAAAAATACGCAGTTTTAAATATTTTTAAGTCGCCACGACAGAAAACATTATTCGCACCAAAATTGCTTGATAATTCCGTTCAAGCGTCGATAAAATGAACCATAACGTTCCCACCCCTAATCGACGCAGGCGCAATCTTTCGCTAACCCGTGGCGGCTGCGGAGACAGACAACATAAGGTCACAAACGGCCCATAAGCGAGAGCCTTAAAATATATAGCCTTGTACGTTAAATGTCTAATGCCATTTCATTTGCCGTCTTCCATACAAGCTTGAATAGTGCGCTTGCGTCGTCGAGTTGTGCACTGGAAGTTTATTGAATTGTTTTTTGTTGTAGTTCTTGTTATGATCCTCTTTGGAATTTATCCTATTGTTAAAAGGTGCTTACTTATTTTTCTAAAAAAATAATGATCTTTCAAAAAGTTTTTAAAAGGTTGTTATGATGCTGCTAAGCTAAGAATATAGCTCGAAGTTTCTTCTTTTCAAATAATAGGTGAGATACAAGCGTCTCTGTTTCAGCTTGGGCAAAATGTTTTCGTATGTCCGGATGTTCTCCTTTACAGGTCGCATTTCTCAAATTTTATGTGCAGGTTTGATAATTATATGTATTTTTTGTTGATTCAGTTTTCCATCAAAATGGTGGACTTTTTTAATAATAAATTTTTATTAAGTACGTAACTTTTCAAACGTACATTACATATGTTACCGGAGTCCCTTTTTTCAAGCGTATGGCGGCTGAAAAACCTAAAAAAAAAATTCTGACATTTTATTCGGTTGTAAGCTATGCAAAAACAGACTCGCAAGGTCCCTTCCTGACTCCCATATGTATGTATATGTACCTGTAACAGTTCTAAAAAAACTATGAGTAGTATTTTATTTGAAAAAAAAATACATTCATTTATCTTTTTAACTTGAAATGTTTCGTTTGCTAAGATTTTATAATTAAAACAAATCACAATTGATATGCATTAATAATTTTGTAATGAGCGATGTAATGACAGAGAAAATTCTTCAGTATTTGTTTGTTAAGGTGGTAAAGCCCTGAGCGAAAGTGGCGCCGCGGTGAATTATATTAAATATTATAATTCTAATATACAATTTTAAAAATGTTTATTGTGGAGATTTTAGGGCCCACGTCTAGTATTTTTAGACGGTATCGTTATATTCCCTCGTAGTCACTGCTAGAAGTAGATAGAAAAACTGTTAAAAGTGGCCGTTTTTAACACATTTGCTATCTACTTCTACGAACGACTACGAGGGCATGTAGTGATAACTTCTAAAAATACTAGACCATGGGCCCTAAAATCTCCACGATAAACATTATTAAAACCTTTTTCTATTAATAACTTATTAAATAAAAACCTCTGAGGGCGCCACTTTCGGTCATACAACCGCCTTAAGTGGTAAACAGATTGTGACGTAAGTAAGTGTCACCCCGGAATGCCAGAATTTGTTTTATTGGATCATTGTCATCTTTTACAGGCCAGGCTCCAGGCAGGGCAGAAGGACGTCGTGGAGATCCTTCCTTGGGGTTATACCCATGCAGCAGTGAGTGTCGCGCGGCTGATATGATGATGATGATCTATTACGACACCCCTAAGTAATCTAAATATGAAGCTTTTCTACTGTACTCTGCCGGATGTCACACGGCTAGCGAATAGAAACGTTTGCTACGTACACTCATACACGGGAACCATTTAACCTCCATACTTTAATATGTACACTTATAAACTCAAAGGCGTTTCCTACTATTATTTTCAACGGAAGTGTATCTATGGTTTGCACTTGGAGTAGGTACATATAATTGTGTTTGTTCCGCACAAAGTTCTCGTTAGTTACAGCCAGCGTAGAGATGTTCACCTTAACCCGTGGTCACAGAGTTAGTAAATACAAGATAATGATTCAACAGATAAAAATAAGTTTCCGACTTTAAATAATATTTCAAAATATCTTGCGCAAAAAGTCGTTAGTATAAATATAATACAGACTGGCCTCTTAATCAGTCCTATACAAAACACAAATATTTATCATTATAAGTACTTAAAGGATAGTAAAAAGATTAAAAAATTTAGCCGATTTTCTTTGCACACTATTACAAAACCTTTAACAAAATTATTTATTATTTTCATCGTTTACTTACATCATTTCATTAATACCTACATTTTTCCTACTTTATATTCGATCGAAACGATGAAAAATCGTAAATCTGTCTTATTTTGTGTATCGGGGTTTTCAGTAGAGCTTGCAGATCAGAAATGTTCTTTTTGTTTTGTATTAATATATTTTGTTGTATTGATATGTAACAGGACGCTAAACGGTTATTCATACTAATATTTCAATCACTCACTACCCAGTTTTGACTTGCAAACTTATGATTTCAATATGTTTTCAACTCGGCGATAAATTTACCTTCTTCCGTAAAGTATTAAGAACCCTTCACAACACATTACTAATTCAAGCTTTCGACCTCACACGCGTGTAATACCATCAAAATTAATGGCCGTCCTCACTTTCTGTTTGGTCGCAGCTTTAAGTCCGTCATTATTCCGTACGTTATGGAGATGCAACGCTGTCGTTGTATAATGCGCTTTGGATGCGTATTTACGAATTATGTTAGAAGCTGGCATGATTAGAAAAAAAGGTAAAAAGCATTATGACGAAATTAATCGATAATAACACGCAGGATTGAAGGAAAAGGTATTCAAACGCTTCTGAGCCAATTAAAAAAAATACATTGGTGTCATGGTCATAAATGGTGTATTTATTAAATTAATTGTTGATAGTTTCCCAAAAATAATGGGTTATTCCCAGAGGATCATGTCCCGGAGGATCTCGAATTGTTTTTATCTTCATAAACTTTATCAATACACATTCGAGATCCTCGGGGAATGAGATCCTCAGGGAAAAACCCAAATAAGTTGGTTCTAAATGTGTAAAAGTTTATGTACGCAAGTGTCAAAGTTTATGTAGAATCGTCAAAAATCCAGTAGAATCAATGCAATCTCCAGAGAATTGAAAGACACCATGAAAACCTTTCGTAAGAGTCCATAGAGGCAATCGGCTATATTAATCCAGTAAGCTTTTTAAGCTCAAAAGATCTCAGCGCGTAACATTTAGCCACCTTGCTACATTAATCAATAAAAGTTCATATAAGTATTATAATAAAATCATCTATTCTACTCGTATTGCCTATTTCCAAAGAAATACTAAGCTTATACCAGTCTTACCACACATCGAAAGTGCGCGTCCAGAGAATGCGCGAGCGCCGATCAATGGATGCACCCCGGCCGCCGCGTCCAGCCCCCCATTGTTCCGGGGACAGATTATAATAATTTCCCGCCAAATCAAAAGCGTTTTGGAATCGAACGATCGGCACCGGTGATGTTATTAAATCAATCTACTAACTCCACCTGAACGATCTTGACGCTTCAATTTTTAAAACCTTGAAACGTTTGCTTTTAATGAAAAACTGATGAAAACATAAATTGTTCCGGCGTTCGTTAATTATTATTTATTACCAAGGATATCGTTTTAACAGTTTTGTTGATTAGTATTTTACATTTTGACATGACTGTGCCGTAGTGAACGTAAGAACGAAGCTTTTTGCCTTAATTTAACTTAATTAGTATTAGCCTTGACTATATGTTTGATTTTTACTTGTTCGTTGAAAAAAATATTTTTTATTCACCAGTAAAAAAGAAATAAACAATGAAGAAGGTAAAATTTTGGCCCCCTACTCAAATGGCCAACATTCTAAGTGTTTGAACGCTACGCTTACTTTTTAAGCTTTTAAATAAGCAGTAAACTATAAAATTACATGCCGTAAGCTTGTCAATTCTATACAATACAATACATCAGAGTCTGTGATTTACATAAGTTTGCAACATGTTATTTAATCGTCTATTGAGTAAGCGTGTGTTTCTAGAAGTAATAAATCTGGTTAAAATATCAAGATCTATTATACTACACAATTAGCACTCTCAGGTTGTATCTGATGCGACATGCATATTTGAGAGAACAATGCATTCCGGCTAAATGTAGGGTACACTTGCTTGTAAATTGTACCTCAAATATTGAGACACAAAAAATAAATTACCTACATTCAAACATGTGCCTTAAAATAACAACAATACTGCTTACATTCGTGTGATTGTAATCATTCGTAACACCGGTAGCGAGCTTTATGAAGCCCACGCAACTCAAGATACGTTAATGCGAAACGGGTATCATAGGAAAAAGCTCCTTTTTATTAAACATAGAAGGTCTACTTTAGGTTATTTAGGGATGGTTTTTGAGTCATTTTTAATATCAAAAGAGGGTGTTAACACAGGTAGCCAGCGGACAATAAGCGATCAGTCATTCTGTTAGATAGATGTTGTGATTATACGGTTGGTAATAGCCTTGGGACAAATTCCTTTGAGATTGGCAGTTTATTGAACAAAGTGGTTTCTGATTGTTGTGTATAAGGATAATAAACTAAGATAAAAATATTATGCAGTAAGAGATGCTTACAGTATAAATTATCATAAAAAAGACAATTTGAAAACTGAAAATATATTGAAATCTCATTCTCATCATTTAAATCTCTTACATATTTCAGTTCTACGCAATTATTTGCTTGTAAAGACTAAAACGAAAGATGAGAAGAGAAATATTAAGTTACAGGTATGTTTTCTACTACGATGATAGACAAGAGCACAGAGGAAATAATCACTATGTACGAGAGGTACAACTTGCTTATTCTGTGCTTACGTTAAAAAAACTGATTGCTAATTTTAGAAGTTCTACGGAAGGTACGCATTTTTTATCATTAAAAATTAATTTAAACCTCTTTGCATTTTAAAAACTAAACAAAGCGTGATCAAATTGCAAAACCATGTAAGCAATATGTTTAAGTCTCGCTGCGTATTTTTTAAATTATTTTTTGTTGACAGAACCCAAAGATTTTGGCCGAAAAAAATTACATGACGCACTGACCGAACTATTCTTAATCAGATGAGGTGTATAGACAAAGAGCTGGGTTTATTCTTAAATCTAGTTAAACATTTTCTTATATCGCTGCTACAGATTTGTTTGCAAGATTCGTTCTTAAAAAAATTGGAAATCGGTTCAGTACTTTTCAAGTGATCTTGACAAAAGCACGAACATAGTATGATTTTGTGTGAACTACCTCGATGATCAGTCGTATAACTTCTTTGTTTATGAACTGAATAAGATAATTCAATTTCAATTTTCAATTTTTCAATTTTAAAGGAGGTTCTCAGTTTGATCCGTATGTATGTATGTTTCTCCGCGATTAACTCACGTTTGGCTGAGCCGATTTTTCTACCTAAATAATATACCTACACTACCTAATACAGAAGGTTACACTTAAAAAATAAAAAAATAAAAAATTGTTTAAAAAAACAAAAAACCGACTTCAAAAAACCTACCTCTAAAAAGCAAGAAATAATATTCGTAATAATAAAAACACGTCTATTGAATTCGCGTGGGGCTTTTAGAATAAAAAAAAGGAATTTGTACTCCAGCCCCACCCGACTTCAATAGACGTGTTTTTATTATTACGTAGTGTAGGTTACGTTAGTGTCACATTAACATCTAGGAATATGTGTATAGTATAAGTATGTATATCTCCTGAACTATGTAGAAGGCGCAGTATGGATAAGATTATGTCTTTATATTAATCAAATTTAATAGACTCGTCTCTTCATTGGTGTTGTAACATGTTAATACTTATACTTGCACTATACAGATACTCGGTTTCATATACAATTAATCATTGGACAGTTAGTGTATCTGATGATCGTTATGGACTTGATAAAAAATCATATTATGTTAGGCAATTCAGTTAAGTATCCGCCTTTAAATAAACTTGAAACTGTTTGGAGTTTATTTTTCTTGGCTATTATATTTTAGTAATTAGGTCTTAATTAAATATTTTTCCACTTTTTATAGAGGTATGTTAACCTACAAATATTTGGATTTTACGTATTATTTCATACTTCAACCATAGGTATAATATAAAGATTTATGTATGAAGTCAGTACACTGAAAAAGCTGGCCTAAAGTTTTTTTATTTAATTAAAAGTACAGTAGCCCTTGTTATAAGTATTAAAAACATATAAAGCCACTTTTACCTAAGATGAAATGTTGTTCTTTTATAGGTGTATTATTGAATTACACTGGCCTTTTACCGTAAATGCTTCATTTAATAAAAATTGGCCTTAACAAGACACGTCCAAAACTTCGCATACATCTCCACACTGACGTTACATCCGATGCATTACACATTCGGACCGGCCGGTAAATCTCTTGAAAGTACGGTCAGCAACGAAAGTTGTTTAACACTTTAGTACTTTGTCGTAGTATCTTTTTTTAATAAACTGAGACACCTGTTAAAAAAGTTACTATGAAAAAGTACCAAAGCGTTCAGCGACTTTTATTGCTGACTGTACTCTGAAAGCCGGTATTTCGGGCCTCGTATATCACACACATGTTATCTTCACCCGCTGTCCCCTTGATGTATTGCGTTCGCATCTCCGTTGATTAAATAAATTAATTTGTCACCAACACGATTACCAGATAAAGTTTTCTTAATTAATGTCTAGTTTCAAACTTTTTGTGTGGGCTAAATATAAGACATATACTTTCAATCAATTTCACAAATAAAGACGTTAACAAGTGTGAAAAATGTTGTTAATAACACCTTATTCGTTAATGCAAATTTGGAGAAGTAATTTGTTAGAAGTGTTGGGTACGTCGATTTCTCGGAAAGAGTTAATTGAGATCGGAATTCAAATAGATATGTAAGGGGCTTCCAAAACCGTAATTTAGATAAAAAGGTGTGTCCAAACAGTGCATAAGTTGGAACATGTCTCAACAGCCTTATCGAGTGACCACCTTGGTGTTCATGATATTAATGGGCTCGGAGATGGGACACTTTTGAAACAGTAATTTACGACTTTTCGCATATAAAACAAAAACAACACCACTTTTTTATTTGATGCTACGGTTCACTTACGTCAGGTGAATGAATCAGTCCTTTTTTAAAACATGGTACAATTAAAGACTTTCTTTGGTTTCAATTGGGTAATTACATTATGATTGTATTTCAGTAAGAAAGCAGGTTATCTTTTCGTTCAAGGTTTTTACTTATTATGATAATCGTATTAAGTTGTACAGCTTAATACTGTTTTACCCATAAAGTTAGTATACCTACGGAAAGGTATATTAACTTTATGGTTTTACCACAACGCCGATAGCAAAATGTTTATAATATGGTTATTGTTACAAAAAGATATCATGTGCATTTTAATTTGAATATTATGTATGTACATACTTACTTACTTTTGTAGTACCTAGTAACCTTTGTTCGCAAAATATAATATTCGCAAAATATTACATTCTCAAAATATAAGACATTGTACAATCACAGTCAAAGTGGTTTCTGATTCTATAAATGCCAGACTCTAAGATGAGTTAAGTAAGTATACTACCTAAATGGTATGGCGCAGATTCCCCAAAATCCTTTTTTTATCGAAACCGTTACAATTGCACCCTCAACCCTCTAGTTAATTATATGATCACAGTCAATAATGATTATTGACCTTATAAAATCGTCAATAAGGCCGAAAGCTAAAGGGTTCCCTTGCCGCCTGAAATTAAAGAAAACAAAAGCCAATCTGGCCTATAAGGTGTAATTAAAAAACAAATTTTATTGAGTTGCACCCTTCACGCATTGGGCCTATTACATTTGGAGTTAATCAAATAGTTTATGGGAAACGGCGGTGCGTATATGGGATTAGACGAAATGAACTAAAGCTATTGTGTGATTGGCTACGGAGAACGTTAAGGACGGGTGCCATAAACGAATCGTTTATTAGACGTCGATTTCTACGAATTTCCTATGGAAGCGAATTGTGTTTTTTCAGATTATGGTAGAGCGCCACCTGTGCGAGGTTACTAATATTATTAATTCTTTTTTCTTACCCTTAAAAATTGATAACCATATTGAATAGATACTTGCTACTTACATAAAAGAGATTTTGATTTGATTTCATTAAAAACCGACTTAAAAAAACCTACCTCTAAAAAGCAAGAAATAATTTATTTATTTATTTATATACTCTTTATTGTATACACACAGAACAAACAAGTAACAATACAAACATAAAGGAGACATACAAATGGCGGCCTTATCACTAAAAAGCGATTTCTTCCAGGCAACCTTGGGATGGACAGGAATTAAGATAAATGTGATGGGGTAGTTGGACGTGTGCAAATTTAATAAAGTAATAATAATAATCCTACTAAACTCGAATAACTACATAAATATATGATAAAATGTAACTAATATAATATACTATATACATACCAAAATATAATAAACCTACATATAATACATAATACCTACAATGCGTAGAGGAAATTATTGAAGTTAAATCCAGTTGTAAGACCATGAGAAATATAATTTAAAAAGTAAGATAGTGCTCTTTGACTAGCTTTTTAAAAGTGTGCTGAGATTGAGCAGTCCTTATCGCTATCGGCAAAGCATTCCATAGACGGACAGCCTGTACCGAAAAAGATCGATCGTAGAACATAGTAGAATGTATCGGCATTTCCAGTAGCAAGTTTTCTGATGACCTTAAGGAACGGGAGTGGGAATCTTTAGCAAATTTGAAACGATCTTTAAGATAAGAAGGGGTGGTAGGATTAAAGAGAATATTAAACAATAGGGAAAGAATATGCATATTCCGGCGAAGGCGAATAGGCAACCACTTGAGCTTTTTATGAAATTCGGAGATATGGTCATATTTGCGAAGTCCAAACACAAATCTGATGCAAAAATTTTGAAGCCGCTCAAGTTTATTTAGTTGCTCTTCTGTGAGATCGAGATAGCTGACATCTGCATAGTCAAGTATGGGCAATAGCAAGGACTGCGCTAGCGAAGTCCTGGTGGCAGTTGGCAAGAAGTTTCTGAGTCTACGCAAAGAACTGGCGGTAGCAAAAAGTTTTCGGCTCACTTCCTGTAGTTGTACGCACCAATTCAAGTTGCGGTCAAAGTACACACCTAGGTTCCTAACTTGGTCACTGAGCTGAAGACTTGTTCCGTTGAAAGTGACAGGTGGCAACAGAGAAAAGTCCACTTTTGATCTTAGCCTAGTGCTACCAATTATGATTATTTGTGTTTTGGCAGGATTAACCTTCAACCCATGAGCTTTACTCCACTCACAGATTTTTGCCAGGTCAGTATTCATTTTATCAATGGCAATTGAGATATCGTCTACGGTGGCCTGAGTGTAAATTTGTAAATCATCTGCATATAGGTGGTAGGAAGAAGCTAATTGAATAATTGAATAATATTCGTAATAATAAAAATACTATTGAAGTCTTCAATTCTTTCAATTCAAATTTTATTATTACGAATATTATTTCTGAGGTAGGTTTTTTGAAGTCGGTTTTTTGTTTTTTTTTAAACAATTTTTATTTTTTTATTTTTAGTGTAGGTACCTTGTAGGTAAGGTATATTATATTATGTAGCAAAATCGGCTCAGCCAAACGTAAGATAATCGCGGAGAAACATACTTAAATACGGCTTAAACTGAGAACCTCCTTTTTAAGTCGGTTAAAAAACTACACTTAAGTTATCCCTCATCCAACAAAAAAATAATTATCTTATTCAGTTCATAAACAAAGAAGTAATACGACCAATCATCGAGGTCCATGAGCCATTTTTGATGTCCCCACTGCTGGGGCACAGGCCTTCCTTATGGGTGGTAAGGAGGATGGGCCATAACCCACCACGCGGGCCCAATGCGAATTGGTGGGTGTTAACGACTGCAAATGCAGCCGGGACCAACTTATCTTCGAAATAATCATCATAATCATCGAGGTAATTCACACAAAATCATACTATTTTCGTGCTTTTTTCAAAATTACTTGAAAAGTACTGAACCGATTTCCAAATTTAAAAAAATGGGACCAACTTGGGAGTGTACCTAATGTAATAACGTTTGAATCATTTCAATCGGTCCAGCCGTCTTCGAGTAATCGGTGGACATACACAAAAAAAAAAAAAAAACACAAATAGACGAACATAGAACCTCCTCCTTTTTTGGAAGTCGGTTAAAAATCGAATGTAATGGTTTACACAAGTCATAGTATACTCAGTTTCAAAGTACAATTTCCTGTTTTTTTTTTCACGTAAAATCTAAATAAACTTACCCCCTTGTCCATCAGCCATTTTTTATGTCCCCACTGCTGGGGCACAGGCCTTCCTTATAATGCGTAAGGAGGACGGGCCATAACCCACCACGCGGGCCCAATGCGGATTGGTGGGTGTTAACGACTGCGAATACAGCCGGGACCAACGGCTTAACGTGCCTTCCGAAGCACGGAGGAGCTCGAGATAATACATTTTTGGTCACCCATCCCATGACCGACCCTTGCGAACATTGCTTAACTTCCGCAATCGCTGGGCCAGGCGCTAAACCACTGCGCCACTGAGCTCCTCAACTTACCCCCTTATTCATTTACAACTTATTACACTTGGTAAAGATCCAAACTACGTGTTTTGTCACTTCTACTCCATTACAAAATTATTTAATACTTAAATTTATATTTTTAACGAATAACCGATATAAATATACTTACATACAAATTTAAAGTAAACAATTTCACCACATAACATTTCAAAATCACAGTTAAATAGACTGTGACGTGACCGCTATAATTTCTTTAATAGCGCCCATTGCATCTGTTGTTCCTATTATTATATAAGGCGGTATCTAATATGCAATTAAAATTTTTGTCTGTCTGTCAAAACGTCAACCGGTGGCAGGGAATGAGCGCAAACAGACGACAGTTGAGATATAGAGCCTGTTATTATAGTTTCATAGATACGCCTAGAAAACAGAAATAGTTATTATGTGATTGAGATAAAATTTTGTGTTTTGTTTAAGATTGTTTACATCGATTATTATTTTTAAATAAGTACGATAGGGTATAAATGGTCTTTAATTTTTTTCAATGATAAAAATACTGTTTGTTTGCTTGATAAGTATTCAATTCAATGAGGGCTTTTCAAAGTACATCTATATATATAAAATTCAAAGTCCTGACTGATTGACTGACTGACTGACTGAGTGAGATATCAACGCTCAGCCCAAACCACTGAACCTAGAGATTTGAAATTTTGCACATAGGTTCCTTATGAGGTCTAGGGGTGCACTAAGAAAGGATTTTTTAAAACTCACCCCCAAGGGGGTGAAACGGGGGTCCAAAGTTTGTATGAAAGTCCCTCAGTTTTGAAGCTAGGATCTTCTAATTTTGTGTTTAGGCTGAACATTGAAAATTAATAAATACGGGTCTCAGCGTTTTTCAAAATTCTACCCCCGAAGGGGTCAAAAAAGGGGGATGAAGTTGTGTATTGAAGAAAATCCTTTATTTTCGAAGTAAAAATCGCTAAATTTATAATTTAGGCTTATGGATGGAAATCTAACGCAACGTTTATTGTTATTGTTAGTATTTAAACCCCAATGGGGATGAAATAAGGATGAAAAGGGGTTAAAAACCCCAAAAAAAGATATGGATGTCGTTCTTGAGGTTTAATGGGATGGTGATTGCGAAAATGAGATTTATTTTGAAGTCCAACACGGTGGACATGATTTAACCCCTAACGGGGTGAAAATGGGGTTCAAATTTTGAATGGAAAATTAATATAAAATAGACATTACAACTTTTAAATTCGTAGGAGCATGTCTAAAAATAAATAGGCAAACACATATTTTGGTTTTTGAAAATCATTTCTTAAGGTGTAAATGGGGTAAGTAAATATGAAAATCGATGTGAATGTCGTTCTCGAGGTTTCATGGGATGGTGATTGCGAAAATGACATTTATTTTAAAGTCCAACACGGTGGACATGATTGGACCTGGACATGCACATCCAGGGAACGGGGACAGGGATGGGAACGGGAACGGGAACGGGATACCAATATCTCTGGATACAATTCTGAAAATTATAAACTAGCTTCCGCCCGCGACTTCGTCCGCGAGGATTTCGATAAAATCCTCATGTTTTAATTTCATTAAATTCTGATCAGCCGTTTTTACGTGATTAGGCGGGTCCCCACCAAGCGAGCAGCCTCGTGCGAGGCCCGTGCGGCAAACGTCCTGCCTCGCGAGGCAGCGCGCTTGGTGGGGACCCGCCTAATCACGTAAAAACGGCTGATCAGAATTTAATGAAATTAAAACATGAGGATTTTATCGAATGTCCACGGGGACGAAGTCGCGGGCGGAAGCTAGTTTAAAAAATAAAAATAGTAACTAGGTATTTCCCTCACTAGATAGTGTAGATATACTCTTCGAAGCTAACTAAAAAAAAAGGGAAAGGGAACATGTCATCTTTTCCCCATTTAGCAACATTTATGGATTTGGATTCTTTATGGCAAGACAGTCAAGAAACGGAATATGTCATCAGCCATTCACTAAACATTGTTTTGCTTTTCTATGAATTGAATTCAACGAATAAAATTTATAGTGGATTTAAAGCAGAGTTAGCTATCGCCCGGCCTTAGTGGAGACGAAACACAGAAAATTGTTCATAATAAATAAATAAATAAAAATAAAAAAATAAAAATTCTGTCATTTCTGAAAGACTTTTAGAAGTTAGGTATGTTATTATTCTAAGGAAAGACTCCAATTAGTACGCTCGGGAAAAATTGGTAAAAAGTTGACATTTACATAGTTATTTTTTTTTAATAATTATGCTTATACAAATCATCAATCAATTTTATTTCTCCAACTTACCTTGCATTCAAGTTCATTATCAATGCAAAACGTAATTGCTATGTACATAAATAACATAACATGCATTTTGGTAAATTGATTACATTTGATTGTCTGCTAAACGTGATTTCCGATTAACAATCGATTGTGAAATCGATTAGTAAGATTTCGGTGTACGGAAATAATCAGAATTTTTATTCGGATACCGGAAATGGGTACCTCTGACTAATAAATGACTCTATTGTATTAATCACTGTAATTTTATCTGAACATGAATCTCTAACTTTAGATCCGGGACACGCCATATTTGGTTCTATGGGGAAATAGTTGAATTAAGAATTACATTGCTATTTCTCAATAATAGTTGAAGAATATTGCTTGGTGGAGTTGGGTATGCGTTATTTTCTTGATTTTTGGGTTCGGTTACCGAAAGTGTTTTGTTTTAAGTATGTTTAAAAAAAGAACTCTTTACAAGAAATAGGATAAGAATGTGTATTTAAAAAAATTGTAGGTAATGATCATAATGATCGCCGAATGATAAAAAAATCATTCGGCGAAAACCTTAACACTAAATTGTTTTAAATTTATCTTTAAGTACTACAGCGTTAGATAAGCCTACCAACTAATAAAATATCCATTGTTTGTTTCCAAATAAAACTCTAATCTTATCTTAATTTTTTCCGCACATTTAAACTCCGGAATTTACGTAAAAAGTTGCAGTAACATACACCTTTCGTTTTCCTATAATCAACGTACTAAAAGCCATTAAGGGTAAAGCCTCCTATAATTGGCGCTACTCTTATTTTTTGCTCGCAAGGAGCCGCTGATTGACGTGACCACTACGTCTTTTTGACAAGCCTGACGTATTTTATTCCTAACATGCGTGTACAGGTTGTTCTTTATTAGCAAACATAAAATGACGGAATTTTCATCAAGCCAAAAGGTGGTGTCTGAAATGGGCCCTCATTTCAGTTACCAGTTTTCAGGCGATGAAAGAAAAAATAATGGGTTAAAGAGGTAGGAACTTCGTTGGACTGAATACGCAGAGCTACAATAAGATTATGTAGACAAATAAAACAAAATATTCAGAAAAAAGTCTTTCTTCATTAGTTGTTGCGTCTTTTTGTATTGTAAGCTCATTACTAATATTAGATTTAAGTATCATTGTTACTAACGTTGAGTGAGTCTAAGTAGCTCGAAATAAATGATTTATTATTATTATATTAAAAAGTCATGAACTTATCAAACCACCCTCGTACATAGTTAGCATGTTTTTTTTAAATTAGGTATTGAAAAAAAACATTATATTATTTACTAAAATACATTTTTTTTGTGTTTTTACCTATATATTTACATTTAGCTTATTAATACTTTGGAAGAACGGCTTTGAGCTTCACAATGTAGGTAAATATAAACCAGGGATGTTATGGATAGGTACGAAATTTCGGATCGGATATGGATGAAGAAATAATATTATACCGGTTCCAGATACAGTTACGGATGTGGAATCATTTGGATTATCCGTTAGTTTCGAATTGTTTCGGATATTGGATGTTTAAGAAATTGTTAAAGTAAAACTAGTTGTTGGCTCGGCCGGGTAGAAAAATCTTTCATAACGTGTCTCATTTAGACTTCGCTTCGCCATATTATTATCCTAATACCTATTCGAAACTTTTATATCGGATTTGGTTACGGTTACGTTACGGAGTTCCTTAGGATCCCGGATTTAAACATCACCCCGTATGTAACATTCCTCGCGAGATGCGTATCGGTGCATTATCGCCGGTAATCGAGCTGTACAAAAAGGCGTAACAGAAGCTCGCAAATGGAACGGCCTAATGACTGCCCCTTAAGCTAATTTAAGCTGAGCCGAGCGTATTACCCGAGTAATTGCCAATTTGTTTTAATTTATTATTTGCTTGTAAGTATTTGAGGTCGGAAATGTTTGTTTGGGTCTTAGTAACTTTTTTTGTTAATTGTTATGTTATGTAGTTGTGTTCCGAAAGATACTAGTAAGTACATAATATAATGCCGACTGTACACTCTCGGCGAGTGCGAGAGGTTAGCTCTCCCTACCTCTCGGGTTGTCTCGCTGTCACTCGCTCGCTATACTATAGCTGTGATCTTAAGATAAGTAAAGTTGATTGAGTATTTTTGTACTCTAAAATTGGTAACAAAGACAGCCTTACAAACACTTTTCATAGATTATTAATTAGCATTATTAACAGTCACGCCTTCATGTATTTATACATAATCATCACACCTTATACTCACTATAATGACTTGGATATAATAATCCCAATGAATCAATAACAATAACACTTTGTGGTTAATAACCAGATTCGAATACACACACTTACAAAATCTCAAATGATTTTAACGCCATTTTTAACCAAACAGAAATTATAACACCGCGCCATTTAAAACTGACAGCTAAATTGCCCATCAATATCGATTTTGAAAAGAGCTATTATCGGTAAGCTACCGCTTAATCGATATCAAGATCTACAAACACTTACCCTCTTTTTTGTGAATAGCATCCAATAAATATTTTCTAAAGTGGGAAGTTTTTGCACATGAAAAGAAAGTGTAAGTAATTATTTGATATGAACGAGAACCCAAGAATGTTTCAAAATACTGATACCTACAGACTTCGAACATTGGTTGTGAAATTATGGCTTAGAATTCGTTTAAACACGCACGACGTCTCTTAATTATGTAGTTGCTAATTGCGTGAACATTATGAACTTTTATTTTTAGAATGCTTAGCTGCCACTATTGAAGATAGGAAGACTGAAAACCATAACTAGTGATACCCTACCATTTCAAAAGTTCCGACTCGGATAGTAGGAAAATCCGAAAAATGAGTAATTTTCTGGAATTTTGTATGTTAGCGTCTTTGGTGGTTATAAGTTGTACTGTTCGATTATTAACATTCCCTTTGATATAATTGAGCATCTTACGGCTGAATTATTAAACAAAAATGCTAAGAGCGATAATTGTTGAAGAATGCTCAATACGTAGCGTATCACCCATCCCCTATTACGTATAATTATCTAATCGAAAACCTTTTAACCGAAGCGAGAAGTTCTGAGAAGCATATCTTTTGAGATCGTGGGATCGGCACAAATAGTACGGAGCTAATTACAGTTTTGGCTATCTATCACTATGGATAGACAGTGCATTAGAGTTTAGGCAAAGGTCACGTGTCTTCAAGGCATTGTGTACACTGGAAGAAAGCGAGGGAATTGTCTTGTTAGTTTCTGTGAGAAATTGGAGATACAATTTTGACATTGGGTAATAATTTAATAATAATAATAACTCTTTATTGCACACTAGAAAGAGACATTAATTACATAGAAGCAGACAATAAATATAGACAAGTTCACAAAAGGCGGCCTTACTGCTAAATAGCAGTCTCTGCCAGGCAACCTTGAGTTTAAACTTCGGCTATTGAAAATTTCCTTGCAAATAGTAATTATTTTTACCTGTATCAATATCAACACTAAAAAAATATCAGTTCTTCATTTACTTCAATTGGTACCTATTTGGTTTTGTGTAATGTTTCTTTATAGCAAGTTAGCAATTAAACTATAATAACCTTCCTATTCCATCTTCTGTTGAGCTCTTGCCAGCAGCATTATTAATTTCATCAAGAACAATTCAATTAAAGACGATTCTATCAACTACCGCAAAAACTATCTCTCCATAGAGCTTTTATAGATCCCCGATCGATAAATCAATAACTAAACAATAGGCACCTGATTGATGGCCGATCAAACTAGTTAAGTAGTCAGTGGTTATAATTATAGGCAACGAGCCGACTAAAAACGCCATAACATTTTGACACAATAGAACCAAAGTAAGTAACGTAAGTAATCGAAACTGATTAGTTCGCTCGATGAGAAACTTCCAGCACATTTTTTTTGCATTATGTTTTAATAAAAAATAGCAGCAGTGTTACAAGTAGGTAATGAGCACTCAACCACTCAACAAAGCATTAATAAATATTCTGTTTCTTTGTGTGTCTACTCAAATATATAAGCTCTATAACACAGTATTTTTATGAGGTAAAAACGCGTATAACATATCTACCTTTTTCCGTAAAATGTAACGTCTAATTTTATCCTTACTTCAAAAGACAAATACCCATACTATTTAATGTATTTTATTTGTGCTTGTGCATGCTTGTGTCACCTTGTTGTTAGTAATCGAAAAAAACCCGTCAACTTTTCCTTTTTTGCCCTTCAGCAGAAATTAGAAGTTTGCATGGTTTTCGTCCGTTCTGCGTTTTGATGTGGTTTGTATGAATTTTGTAAGCTTTCTCATCTAAATGTTTATATCTCAATGTATTAATTTTCGCCGTATTGTTTGTACGGTATTAAAATAAAGAAGACATTCGCATTAACATTAACAACAAAGTTTCCCAAACATAAAGGACGTTTAACGAGGTCGAGAAATATAATCCCTGATCGTATACACCGCCATAAAACTTTCCTGGCTCGAGAATCAATCGTCAATGTTGCGTTTATGTGCTAAGAAAACGAATAAAATCGATTTCGGAATCGATTTCTTTTGTCTATTCGTCGGCAACATGGCTTTGCGTATTCATCAACATTTCTTTGCAGTTCAGACTAAGCGTGACTGCACACGCACGACTTTTTTAGAAGTAGAACTTACTATAGACAGAGCATAGAGTTTTTTTAGTAAGGTGTGTGTTATTTTGATTCGAATTGAATGTTAGTAGATCCTACATGAAATCGTCATAAAATTTAAGTATGTCATTTTCTGAACAATGAGCGGTTTTCTGACAGCTGAGAATTTTAGTTTATTTTAATGTTGATAGATGGCGCTATTCAACTAGGTAGTTTGTTTCTTAATTTTTCCTAGCAGCTGAGTATACCACTGAATTATTTAACACTAGCAAAAATTACTCCCTGAAGAGGAGTAGATTGCCATAACAAAAATAAGAAGAAGAATTTTTCTTAAAAAGTTACGTACTTAGTTGAACAACGACATCTAGCCGTCTTTTAGGTATTACTTTTTTTTTAAACTGCCTTTTGAAAACCGCTCATTGTTACGACGAATACAAAATTTTACCATTTACCAAACTAGTACGTATTTAGAGGGGACGAAGGGTGTTAATATTTTATTGCCTTTGTTATAAAGGGTGGAATTTTTAATGTCACCTAGAAGGAAAGTACTCTAAACAATGGAGACAGCCACTCAAAGGAAACATTTTTCTAAATTTTTTTCATGTATACTTTTATTATATAAATTTTGTTTCTTTTCAAAAATAAAGGAATGTTTCCTTTGGGTGAAATTTTCTATCTCCAGTTTTTAGAGTACTTTCCCTCCAGATGGCATTAAAAAATCCACCATGTATAAATATTTCCGAGACGAGTATTATTCTCAGAAATTATTATATTAGTGCATCAATGTTTTCCCACAAAAACGGCTCCTGTTAAATTTTACAATGCAGTAATTAAACGGAGATTAAGTTTAGTATAATTTCGTGTTGAGCAACATTGTTACCTATTACCGAGACCGCTTATTATAAATGAGCTTAAATGTTAGGTTGGCAAATCCCCTATAATTTGGCAAACTCATAAAATATATGTTAAGAAGATTAGGTACCAAGTAATTAGTTTCTTATAAGAATTTAGAACCTAATTTCGCAGAAATTTACTGATTTCGATAATATTCAAATTAGGAAGAGTTATTGTATACTAAGTTATTTTTCCAATGATGAAAATGTAAGATCAAATGAAACTTAATTTGTGCTTAGTTGTTTGCTATCAAAAATTAAAATAATTGATCTTTTCGTAATTTTTTTTTCACAAATACCAAAAAAGTATAATTAACTAAGGTACCTAAATGAAAACGAAAATTGTAAGTAATAATATCATTGTAAGTAAGAATTTGTCTTAATTCTCTATTTAGTGCCTCCTTTAATTATTATTCAGTACTTATTGCGATCCAATTTAGCAGAGAAGTCATTTTAAAACAGTCTCATAAATTAATAAGATTACGCATACGCATCATGCAGAAAGTTACGAGTAGAGCCGCGACATCGACATGTTTCGATTATTGAATAAGCATCGATGCGTCGAATCGATTACAACCGAGAATCAACCAAGTAGTTCGTCCTCCGATGGACTTAACGAGAGGTCTTGCGATCTCATACTTTTTGTTCCGGGAATTAAACATTGGTTTATGCAATGGGTCGCTATCGAGATAAATAAATTGATGAGTGCTTAGCTAGCGTTTAACGGTGCGCACTTTTTTGTTGTTATAGTAGTTGCGTTGTTTCCTGACGCTGATGACTCCTAAGCTATTATAAGTGATGAAATAAGTATTAATTGTTATAATTGATAAGCACTAGTTCATGGTTGCAAGCAGAGGAAAAAATATCTCTACATAAGTTTACTATCTGCGAAATTAAAATGTTTTTTTTTTATTTTCTCTGAGACCCACAATCTGCTCCATGAGTCCACATTATTAATTATTTATTTATAGTCCTCAATAATATTGGGGTAGGTACTTATTTATATCGAAATGATTCAAGTGAAACCGGAAGGGGGTATGACCTTTTAATTTTGGGCGGACTCTGCAGATCCTCTCTTCTGCTACCAATATTAAGTTATAAAGATTTTATACAGCTATAAAATTAGCTTACTTTACTTTATTATAGCGATTTCGCGCTGTACTCCACACATAAGTTAAACTTTTACAGAACCCATCTACCTACATATTCTTTAATCGATTAAGTGTTTTGCATAACCCTATTCACTTTAAGCCAGCTGCCGCTAGTCGTACTGATATCTCGACAAGATCGCGACGACAAATCGCGATGCGCTCGTGCCGCAATTCCGCGCGGCTGCCCACCCCGTCTAGGGTTGCCAGATCAAATAATGAGACGTCCTGACTTTTCATTAAATTACCTGAAATTTGGTCTCCACGTGGGGACAGAGGCGTAGGTATACATACTTATTTTTTCTTCTTTCAAAAATCCTTAATGGTTACTGTACTTCAAGATAAAGAATGGACATGGTGCGCCGCTCGCACGGCTTGCAATTGATTTTCATTTGTTAATGAAAATTAGTTGCAAGCCGTTTCATTTAACACGCCGTAACATTTCTAAAAATGACGTTGACATTTAAATTTAATGAAACATTTGAAATTTTATTGCCATTCTCTGGGAGAATCCGGGGTCTGCAGCACAGTTTTAAACTGTGGGCTTCGGCGTCTTAATATTATTTTTGTGAAAATTATGTTGTGTTTAAATAAATAAATAAATTGTTAAATTGTTATTGCAATGAAATAAATGTCAACGTCATTTCTAAGAAAAGCTAATTAGTTGCAAGCCGTGCAAGGGGTGCGCCATGCCCATTCTTTATCTTGAAGTACTGTATAGTTTTTTCCTGTTCTCCTGACTGAAATTCCTGACATGTTAGATAAATTCTGGCAACCCTAACCTCGTCCGCGCGTCTGCCCACCGTCGGATCCTATTCGAGAGCCTATTCGTAACGGCCGATAGCGATAGATGCGAAAAGTTTCGCTTTTATCGATAAACTGGGTGATCGAGTGACAGCACTGACAGCGCGCCGAGAGGTTAACATGGAGGTGCTAACGAGATCTAGAACCTTTTTTTCATACTACTGTGACGGTATTTATTGTCTAATTTTCAAAATCTATCGCAATCGCTTTCATTTAACAAATGGATGAGACACTGCATTTCTTTGGAAGTTTTTATGTTCGCCAAAAAGAAGCATCAATGTATCACATCCTGAAAGCGATTACGATAGATTTTGAAATTAGACATATTGTTCGTGTCAAATGTTAACAAATTCATAAAGTTATATACAGTCGGACAATTTGATTCCTAGAAATTTGTCAATTGCTTTGACTTCACAAACCATAATAACAAATAGGTACTATACTAAAGTCTATGTTTGACTTTTACTTACGTTATTCGATAAGCTCTAATAAAGAAAATATTTATATGGTTCTATAGTGAACTAGAAATAGGCCTAATCAAAGTAGTTGGCACTTACGACAAGTATTTATTAGCGAATTTACTAAAGATTTACAACTTATTTGCATTTACATTTAAAAATTATAATGAAAGCATAATTAAAAAAAAAACAAAGTTCGATCAAAACCATAAAAACATAAATCGAGGGAAATCAATAGCCACGTCACATCAACAATAAAGTGAATAAGGATTTACATGACGCCAATGTTCCACGTGACAGCGAATCCTAAACTAACGATATAAAAGAGCAAGTATTATCCTGGCTCAATAAAACGAATGTGCATGGACCACAACCACATTAAATTGAGCCCTAAACTTTAAAAGCCTTGGTAAAAATTAGGGTTCTTTTTAAAGTGGTGGTGTAGTAAGGTGATTTTGAAGGTGTTATCATGGTAGTACATTAGTGGGTGACACGACCAGTCTTCTGTGAGGGCACGGCTTGTATTAGCGGTCTCTAATTTATTGGGAACGATAGCACGACGGACGCGGGCCACCCCGACCATGGATCCATTCACACCAGGTGGGGAGGTGAGGCTAGAATGGGACAGTAAGAAATGCCTAAAGTTGGGATAAATAAAAATTGAATGAAAAAAAAGTTTTTACATTTTGGGTAATAAATTTCTTACGGCTACGGATGATGCTAGGATAGATATCTGTTGACTTTATAGAATCACTAGTGGCCGCCCGCGACTTCGTCTGCGTGGTCAGTTATATAATATCTATCCCTCGGAAATAGTACTTTTTTCGGCATGAAAGGTACCGTATGTTCTGCTCTGTACCCCTGACAACGTGTATGGAAAATTTCATGATGGTCGGTTGAGTAATGAAGACGTACGTGACAACGCAACAAACAAACAAACAAACGGACTCTTTGATGAGAATATTACATAGTAAGAATAAATTGATATAAATTTTAACAAACATGTTAATAATATAGTCAAGGCTGAGTTGTTTCTGTTATGCAAAATGTAAAATTCAATTAGTTATTGTTTTCATGATTAATTCGTATAAAGAAGGATGTAGTTATTCAAATCGAATTATTCTGAGTCGTGTAAGACATGTTTCATCAAATATAGTTTATGCGATGTAAAAAAAAGAATTCGTCTCTCAGAATATTTAGCGCATTATATTCATATATCATTGATATGCCAAAACTTCGTATCAAATTAACAATCATAAAATTTATATAACACTTCCTTAGCCCATTCTACCCGACACTCCTCTACATTTTTATTAACACCCTAAACCTGATAAACAGGATACGGGAAATATATTTATTTGTCCAATCATCGAATATAAGGGGTGTTCTCCGGTTACACCAAATGATTCCGGTATGGCAATCGACCGGGTGATTTGTTGTGATAATCTACAATAATAAATAACACACTTCGCCCCACGATTGAGCTGCCCTGGCAAGATACGAGATTCCTTTGTTTTTGGTTGTTTTTTCAGCGACATTGATATAATCTTAGGGGGTTTTGCAGTGGGCTTTGGATTTAACAAGTGAAAGCTCAATTTGTGAGATAAAGACTTTTTGCTAATTGATTCGTAATTTTTGTTACGTAGGCAGTTATGTTTCCAGTGCTGTGGGATAAAACATGGATGTCTTACCGATATTTTATCAGAAATGCGACTTTTAAAATGACAGAAATATTACTCGCTGGCATATAATGGCCTACACCTTAATAAAAATGGTATTACCATAAAACAAAGTCGATGTAAGGAACACCCACACTGCGATACCTTTATTGTTTTCTATCAGTCACATAGTGATGTGCTTAATTGGTAAGATAAAAAATTTGTAAACAATTAATTGATTTACAAAACAATTAATTGAAATTTTAATGTTAAAATACAAAAATATTTATTCAAAACCAGAAAAAATACATTTACACTGCCATTAATGAGGCCCTTTTTTAGATTTAAAAATATCTGTGCCAAAAGACCCCGCTCCTCCATAGCCATACAATTATATTTTCCAGTTTAGGACTAAACAAAATATAAAATAAATATGAGAAAGAAAAATATGCTATTAAGCTAGTAAACTATAATATTTGATTTAATTAGCTACTCAGTAACTTTACTAATTGAATTTGAGGTGTGCTAGTGTGTGTGTGTGTGTGTGTGTTTGTGTGTGTAATGTTGGTATAAAAATCGGAAATTAAAGCTTTGAGCATCGTGTTGCGTTGTATTTTTAACGCATAAATGCCATAGCTTATAAATCTATGATTCAAAATTGTCAGGGTGAAGCTTTCGAGGTTCCATTGTATCATTATGCAAGCGGTCATCTACTGTCGCTCTGAGTTGGTCTTAAAGTATACAGCGTGAAATTTTCATCATTTGGTTCCCGCCGTGGGGTGGTTCCACTCATGATTACAAGCAACTTTTACTATAGGGCCAACTCTTATCCTCGCAAAAAAAAAACAGCTGTTTCATACAAAAGTGCAGTCTGCCGTATGCGTCAGCGAGGAGGAAAGTTGGCCCCATATTAAAAGTTGCTTGAAATCATGAGTGGAACCACCCCACGGCGGGAACCAAATGATTAAAATTTCAGTGTGTACCTGTATAATTGTAGTTTTTAAGTGCACATTTCATAGTCAAAATTATTATTATATTATAATATACTCCTAGTACGACTTTATGTAAACTGATAACGACATCGAAAACTATTGCGAGTAGAAGAGACAGAGCTACAGTTTTTGATGGCGAATGTTATAAAAACTGAAGAGTAACCAATTTTTTTAGTGTCCCATCACTAAAGAATGGCGGAAGCCATTCGGTTGCTAAACCTAGACTAATAACGGCCCCTGATATATAGCGGAGGAGAGTAATAAAGATTGTGAGACACGCCACTTTTTACTCTGTTATCTGGATAACACGTGGCGAAGGGCCATTACTGTTCCAACGCAGACTGGCAGCGTTTCTGTTTAAATTATTACTCTTTGAAGTTTTAGTAATTTTATAAAGTATTGCTCGGTGTGTCTCTACTAATTGTAACCTCCAGAAGACTTAGAGCTTTTAGTCATTTGTCGGCGAAGCATCGGTACGAGATCAGCATGCTCGGTATTAGATATGGTACAGAATCTGTACCACACCGACAAATGATTACCTAAAGGCCCTTACATAGCAATAATTAATATGTTTGGGTTTTGAGAGTGAGACGCATACACAGCGTGTAGCATAATATCTTTCACAGGTACTTACTGCAATACTTTGATACTGTTTAAATTATTACTCTTTGAAGTTTTAGTAATTTTTTAAAGTATTGCTTGGTGTGTCTTACTCATTTGTCGGCGCAACATCGGTACAAGATCAGCATGCTCGGTATACGCGGTACCGAAAACATACCAAAAGCTTACTGGAAGCCTATATTTCAATAGAGCCACTCATTTGTAGGCGCAACATCAGCTCGGCGCGGTATTAGATTCGGTACAGAATCTGTACCCCACCGACAAAAATGATTACCTAAAGGCCCTTACATAGCAATAATTAATATGTTTGGGTTTTGAAAGTGAGACGCATACACAGCGTGTAGCATAATATCTTTCACAGGTACTTACTGCAATACTTTGATACTGTATTAGAGCTTATGGTGTATTGATACTGTATGTGTAATGTTTCATTAAGAGGCCTTTAATCGATGTTTTAGTCTGATGAGGTTGAACTTATGTTAAACATTGTAAAGATTAATTTATAAAGTGGGTTATCGCTTAACATCTTGAACAAAGGCAAACCACGATTTTATTTGAAATCAAAAGCTACATTTAGTACCTATCTCATATCCATTTTTTTTCGTTGAATTTTCATTTAAGTGTTGTTACATTGCTTTTTAACCACAAATAATTTTCTTCAACAAGTTTATTGAGTGTCAATTGAATTTAATAGGCTTTTTACACGGCTCATGGTTTTACGAGTGTGTCGGGATTGAGGTTGGCGGTTCCAGTCTTTTACGCTGATGTAGCTTTTTTTACGACGAACGGAAAATGTGAACCTAAGATTAGTGTATTGTGTAATAAAAATAGGTAAAAAATAAATACTAGAGCTTTTTTTAATACAAAGTGGTACGCCACCGCTGGCACACATAAAAATCAGAACAGAAAAAAGTGTTGCTCGCACATATTATCTAAATCACCACCACAGTGTAGCCATTTTATAAACTAAAAATATTTATTAAAATAAGGCACAAAATTAAAATAATTTATGTTTTGTATTAAACAGGTATTTATAAGCAATTATTTTTTTCTTGCAGAATACAAAAAGTATTTTTATGTTTAAGCTAAAATAAAAAAATGCATTTATGAATTACTAGGTAAGATCTGGGAAGTATACAATAGTTTTAATCATCTCAGCACAGTATAATCGCACTCAAAATTAGTTTAAAAAAATATTTCATAAGCATTATTCCCAGTAAAACAAATTTCAAAGTTCTTTGTCTTAAGTAGTTATTGATTACTCTGTGGTTCTTTATAAAAAAAAAAAACTAAAGTAAAAGCTACGTTTACTACTACTTCTCGCCTTTTCCACAAAAAAATAATAAAACATTTAATTTCAATCACACTGTCTTGGTGGTCTTACAGGTTTCATGATATATAGCGACACTTTTGCAACTACTCTGACGCAGTAAAGCTGTTATCTTGGCTATAACTCAACAGTAAATTGTTCATAGAGCTCCTACATGGTGGGTTTCACTTTGTGTTTAAGGGCTCTACCCTTAAAGTCTAGACATGGTTAAGTATTAAGTGTAAGTATTTCTTCTATACTGTGTGTTCACTTAAAATAGTTTTTCTTTCCACTGTGCCGTATAAGGCTGCGTTCAAACGATAACACACGACTCGACCTCAACCCGAACTCAACCAAGTATTATTAATGTACTCTATGAACTCAACTCAAACTCACCTCAACCGCAGCCCACCTTGAAATACATCGCTTACAATTTTGAGTCTTATGACACATTAATAAGCTCCTGTGTAATGTTCAGATGAGTTTGAGGTGAGTTCGGGTTGACTTTGAGTGGAGTTCGGGTTGTGTTCGGGTTGAGTTTGAGTTGAGTTTGGGTTGAGCGTGGGGCGTGTGCAGTTGCATCGACAAAACATAACGGAGCTTATTAATATGTCATAAAACTCAAAATCGTAAGCTATGTATTTCAAGGAGTGGGCTCCGGTTGAGTTGAATTCGAGTTGAGTTCGGGTTGAAGTCGGGTCGTGCGTTATCGTCTGAACGCAGACTGAAGGTAAGCAGTCATGAAACGAATTTGTTTTGTGGCTACGCTTTTTTTCACGCCTAACTTTGTAGTGTCATAAAAAGCCTCTATTCTCATGAACCGCAGTGGATTATATTAAGTCAAATGCTTGGAAGAATTTTATCGCACAACAATGTTTAATCAAACATCCAAATCGGGTTCTAACAGTTGCCACAAATATTTAATAGGTTTAAGGATAAAATAAAGATCAGTGTGTATAACACACTCGACTAAAATGTTTCGACAAATCTCTAATAGTTATAATAAACAAAATATTCACCCGGTTAAGAAGCTTGCTTGCCTTATTAATTTGTAAAGAGGGTCCACTTTAGTGAAACCTCTGTTTTCAATATAATTTTGGGGTTTTAAGGGTCAAGTTATACTAGGCAATGAATTTGTCCTATCCGCTAAGAGATCTCGATTTTCGACAGGTAGGCGAGGGTTGAAAAAATGAAGTAATAATCCAACCACAAGTCGGCGATAATCTGATGGTAACGCCATTTTGTCCTGTGTGGTTTCTTATAAAAAACGTGTGACATGATTATCGTTGAAACTATGCACAAAAAATATCACGGTGGGCTTACATGGTTTTGATGCAGTGGATTTTTTGACGTATGGGTTTATTGCGTTGACGACCTCCGTGGTCGAGTGGTTTGCACGCCGGTTTTCAAGGCGTCACCATCTCTTGAGGTCCCGGGTTCGATCCCCGGCTGGGTCAATGTAGAAAATGAACTTTTCAATATTGTCTCAGGTCTGGGTGTTTGTGATACCACCGTTGTCTCTGATTTCCATAACACAAGTGCTTTAGCTACTTACCTTGGAGTCGGAGCAATGTATGTGATGTTGTCAAATATTTATTATTATTATTATTTATTATTATTATTATTGCCCGAAATAAAGATTTATATTTTTATTAATTTATTCGTATGTATCTCGGCTTGGGTTCCATGGGACAAAACCCGGTACTTGCCAGACTTGTGTAGGGACATGTAAGTGCTAACTTCCCGCGCTCGCCTGTAATGTACTGTTGGATAACTTTGAAACATAGCCAATTATTGCTATTAAACAATTATAATAGACTTAATGATTTTAAAGCAACATAGTGATAGATTGACATAATAAATGCAATCAAGTTAAAATACGTAGTTATGTCGGTCGTAAGATGCCTTGTTTTTGATGTATTGATTATTTGTTATTAATTTTGTCATGAATAGGCACATTACGGTAGCTCCTGAAATTTTTAAAAAAGATAGATAAATTATGATATTAGTTACTTTAGTTTTAATTAATTATCCAGAAGCGAATAGCATTATTTTTATATTTTGGTTACCAACTTGCACATAAAAGTCCCCAAAAAACACCTTAAAATTTTTAAGTGCTAACACCATGTAAACCTACCGCTGACCAATTATAAGGGCGCGGTCACTTGCTACAGTTTCAGATAAGGGATGAAAGTAATACGGGCGATAGCATCGGTCCGCTTGTTAGCCTCAATAAAGTGTTTTTTTTTCATCGGAGCGAATTTTTTTTACGTCTAGCCGGACGCCAATTTGTCGTGTGAATCAACGATGGTTTGATTTCAGTGGCCAGTATATTAAGATGGGTCAAAACAATGTACAATGTGACTGTGGGATGGCACGTAAATGTGGACAGTAGATTTAATAAAACTCACTGGTATGCTTGACTTGACTGAAGGCAGGGTTTATTTTGGAAGCAAAGGCACATACAAATTTGTATATTTTAACTCAATTAGTTATAAAAGTACGGAACACGAACCACACGCAATGGTGTCCGGAAATGAAGAGAGAGCGGGAAGCGCCCCTCCATGTGAAGCAGTGATGTACAATACAAATAGTGTTGGGTAACATGCCAACAGTGATCAAAATTGAAAATGTGCACCAACATCACATCATCCTGTCCAACTTCAGTACAATTTAGACAGAAAACTGACACGATGACGAAATACGCGTGCACATTCTTATTTTAATTCTTTATCTACAATCCTTATGTGGAATTTAATTTCATCGAAATTTTATCTTTATCCATATTTTATTGCCATTATAATTAGTAATTTTTAAACACCATATTTTTTGATGTTTCTCATTTAATTTTGGTCTTTGCAATTTTATTATTACGATGTCCTATTTTATATTTTTTTATGATACTTGTATTTGAAATTTTGACACTTAGATTATACCAATAGGTTATATTTGCAAGTCTAAGTATAAGTAATAAATATAAGCGTCTGAAGATTATAAGCAATTATGAATAATGAAATAATATTATATGACATCGTATGTATATGTATATTTATGACATCACCACAAAAGAAATGACTGTGCAGAACGAACCATTCTTTTTGTAAGTCATGTAAGTATTTGGGCATACCCCGCCCCCCAAGTCAAACTAATTGTATGGTCCCAGAGTAATTAATTGTTTTTAACTTCTTAAAATTCAATTCGATTATACTTCATCATCGGTGTATGTACCTATTTATTTCAATCACAACAATTAAATGAAGACCTTTATACTACTTATAAAGAATAGGTATAAGTACTACATGTGTGTAAGAGACTATCGCTACCTCTTACTTTAACGCTATAGGCACCTATGCGAATTGTACCAAATGGGAAATGAGCTATTAGATTCAGTTTTTCTGTTTATTCTGCTACGTAACTAACAATCGTATCTCAATTGTGTTTTAATGGTATTGTTTCTTGACACACGTTCTTATTACTGAAACTAAAAGAGGGGTTAAAATAACAGGAATTAAACGCGTACAACTAATGATAGATATTTTCACACCTACCTATTTTCCCTACGTTTCGACCGAGTTGCATCGGCCGTGGTCACGGGCTGGCTGACTATATAAAAGCAATACCATTGCAACACAATCACGATTATACCGTAAACATTAGCAAAATCGAGGCCCTGGACTTGTTTGTCACTCTTGTTGTCGTTGGCAATTTCAAGTGAATACGTATATACGGTACGGATGTGTATGGTATAAACCCATCCCACCTGTGATGTTACAACGTGTTCCATTATTTTTACTACTTTATTTGTCTGTAACAAAACATAAAGATGATCAAAATCGCTTATTAAACTCAAGCTACGCCAATACACATGGTGGTAATGTCTCCATTCAGCTAAATGCATAGACTTGTGCGAAAATAGACTTGGCAAAAGTAAGAAAATATAATTTCTTCTGACTCTATTTCCCACATAAATACTATGATTTATGAAAACATTCTTTAAATTAGATTGAATAATTTTTGAGACGTTGGGATAAACCTTAAGATTGGAAGAAACAAAATAGGTATACTACATTTATTATGTTTTTATCATCGTTATACGATATCAAGAAGGAAATAACTATTAAGATACAACTTTATAAAAAAGGTAGGTTGTGTGTTGTACGATGATAATAAATTAACTTTTCGTTGATTTAATATGTATTTATTTATTTTTCTTGTTTGTTTCTTGTTTCATTGTATACTATTTTCTTCTACTTTGTGTGTTGTTAATAAACTTTTCTATTTTTATTATATTCTATTAATCGGCATGTCGTACAATCATTAAGTCTATGGCTAAACTTCTGTTTACATTACCTGTGCTGGCGGCGCTGCGGTCGTTAGTATGTCACACTGAGCTAATAGAGACACAAACAAGTAATTGCATGCAGTGTGGTCGCAATTATATCGCGTCTGGAAACATTTAAATGAATCTAAGAAATCAAAACAACCACAAAACTGGAGAAGTTATTTTTGTTTGTGGTAGGTCTTGCAGTACAATTTTTCCTGTAACTAAGTACTTAGTTTTTTTAAGTTTAATGGGGAGGTATTGAAAATTAGTGATAATGATGTCAAAAAATACAACATTTTCATTCTTGTATTTGTTTTCATATTCTGAATCTTAATCTCCACGAAACGAACGAACGAATAAAAATACAAGATTTTGTGAAAGCTAACTCTATGAAAAGAAACCTCTAGAAAACTGGAGTTTTCTTAGACATTCTACATCTACAATGTGTAAGAAAACTCCTGTATAAATTTTCATCACCGGCGGCGCCAGTAGTTAGTACATCACACTGCACTGATAGAGACACAAATATGGTAATTGCATCCATGAAGGTGGTCGTAACCGTAACCATATCACATGTAGGCGACTTGGAGTATTTCGTACGAGTTATGTGACAAGTGGCGCCTTTGAAGTGTTTGTAATTTATTTTGATGTTGTTATACATTTGTTTAAATTATTTCTTCTGCAATTTTACTTTTTTTGCCGATAAGTCTTTCTATCTTACTTCAAAAAACATTCAACGAGTAAAGACAATACCAACTTGCTATACTTACTTACTCCGATGGCTCAGCGACCCAAAGTGAGTCTTGGCCTCCGACACAAGTTAACGTCACTGCTTAATGTCTTGCGCGATCTCTTGCCAGTCGCTAGTTTCCAGGAGTTTACGCAGGTCCTTGGCGACTTGGTCCAACCAGCGGTACTTGGGTCGGCCAACTGGTCTTCGTCCTCTAGGTACGCCCAGGTAAGCACGCTTCGTCGTCCGATCCTCCCCCATTCGCTCAACATGTCCGAGCCACTGCAACCTATGCGCTTTTGATTCTCCCTATATATTGGGTGTCGCTATAACAATTTTAATTAAGATATTCAACTCGATTTCTCGTGTTGTGCTGCAGTAAACATGAACCAACCGGAACACAAAACAATTAACGTGTTGCGAAACGTATAAAAACACACAAAGTGCTAGACAATCCAGAGTTATTGTGAACTGTAACAATGGAATGGGAGATGGCTGAACGAAATGAATGCTTGCAACAAACAGTCGGTTGTGGACGCTGCGAGGACGCGTGCGCGCGTTGATGTCGTATCGCTTTCTAGGTTGTACCGATTGCAAAATAATTGACTAATACAAATGATTGTTGTAACATAAGAAAAAAAAATCGCCTGCATAAAAAGACAAGTCAACTGAAAAGATGGAAACAAGATTATAGTAGATTATACAACAAGTGAAAAAAGAGGGAATTTAGTTCGAGGGACTAAGTTGGATCCCGAGGGCAGGCGAGGGATTCAAAAGTAGAATCCTGAGCGAAGCGAGGGATACAAAGGACCGAGATGAAATTTTTTTTTCACGAGTTGTGTACTCTACTTTTTACCATTGACTGCGAGAAAAAAAAATAGCAGTACCTATAGTATTTATAGTTGTCCATCAGCCATTTTTGAAGTCCCCACTGTGGGGCACAGGCCTTCCTTATGGGTGGTAAGGAGGACGGCCCATAACCCACCACGCGGGCCCAATGCGGATTGGTGGGTGTTAACGACTGCAAATGCAGCCGGGACCAACGGCTTAACGTGCCTTCTGAAGTACGGAGGAGCTCCAGATAATACATTTTTGGTCACCCATCCCATGACCGACCCTTGCGAACGTTGCTTAACTTCCGCAATCGCTGGGCCAGGCGCTAAACCACTGCGCCACCGAGCTAACTAAGAGGGAAACTACATGATCAGTCTAGCATCAGTCCACTTCATCAGTTTGTATAGACTTTGAAATTTTACAGACTGAAGATCGTACCAGACTGATGGAATGGACTGATGCAAGACTGAACAACTAATCTCGCTCAAATATATAAAAAGAACCCAAATATAAGACACTAAAAAGGACCTAATTGATTTAGCGGGATATTTTTTAGAAAAGAACCCAAAGATAAGACATTGAAAGAACCTAAATATAATTGGCGGGTTATTGTCATTTAATTGTAGAACTATAATTTTATCTATGGAATAGCTCCATACTTTCAGCACCTTTTATTTTTTTTGTACCTAATTCATACGATGCGCGCTTGTTCCAAATTCAAAATATTTTTATTCACTCGGTGAATAAAAACACGTTTTATTCACTGTTATCAATGAATAAGACGCACTTTTTTGAGTGGCGATGGTAAAAAATATTAAAGGCAACATGTCATAATAACATGCAGTTGGAGCATTCATAAAGAAAGTGACATTATGAATGATTTGAATTATATGCCTCCGACTGCATGTTATTATGACATGTTGCCTTTAATATTTAATCTTGTTTCCATCTTTTCAGTTGACTTGTATTTTTATACAGGCGGGTTTTTTAATTTTTTTAATTTAATTTTTTATTTATCTCTTTTCAGTTATTAAATATTACGGTCATGATAATATATCTTTTTTAAATCCTTATAATATGCCCTTTAATATGACACCCATATTGCAGTATTCTAAAATAAAAAAATTTTTACTACGTATAATAGCACCGTACAGCCGCCATGTTGGTTTTTTTATAACGCCACCTTCTTAAGAACACTTGGGCTGACAAGACAAATCTAACGATATCTTAATCATAGAAATCCGTACAGCCGTTTGAAAGATATGAGGTAATAAAGAATATTACATACAAACATACTTACAAGATACGCGTGAAAAACATAACCCGCAGTCGGGTAAAAAGGCGAGTTTCGAAAGGAATACTTCTCAGTACAAACGTTTCCTCGAATCAGAAATAAGAAGATCCGCAGGAGAACTAAAGTAACCGACATCGCTCAAAGGATTGCCCAGCTCAAGTGACAATGGGCTGGACACAATATCGAGAAGAACCGTTGACCGTTGGGGCGGAAATGTTCTGGAATGGCGACCGCGCACCGGACGGCGCTCCGTGGGATCTCGAGAATTCGCGGGAAGCCGCTGGATGCGGGCAGCGCAGCGCAGGGACCGATAGTCGGGAAGATCCTTGGGGGAGGCCTATATCCAGCTGTGGGTGTCGTGCGGCTTATATAATTATGATGATGGTGACAAAATTTCGATATAGGACTTACGAGAAGCGTTAAGCCCGCCGGTAACGATCAATTGCAATTGTCAATTTTTGCGCAAATGACGCTCATTGACGGAAAAATTGATCGTTTACACGAGCAAATGAAGCGATTGTCAATTTTTCCGTCAATGAGCGTCATTTGCGGAAAAATTGTCAATTGCAATTGATCGTTACCGGCGGGCTTTAAGATGTTCATGAAGTACTTGAAGAAAACTTAAAAAAACAACGTAAATACTTGAATATAGTAATTGTATTTTGATGTATGCGATGCTTTTGAGCGTAATTATTTGTAACAAAAGTAATTCATGGTGATATTGTAAATTATTGAATGAAAACGACGTCTGTAAGATACATAAAAATATTATCTAACAGAGCCGATTCTGAAAATTACAAGTGATTGAAATCATAATTTTGAATCTAAGACATCATAGAAAAAGTTTAAATTTATAACTATCGTGATAAGGTGAAGAAATTAACATGGTAACTTGCAATTTATTAACAAAACTTTTCTTTACACTTTTATGTTGTCTGTACTCTTTGACGTCTTTATACGAATGCAATAATATGCACATATTTAAGTCAGCTTTTATGCAATTTGATTCTCGTTTTAATTTACAGTGTCTCTCAATTTTCATACTGAGGTAGCCGTAGAAGCGTAGGAATTAATACCAGGCGAAAATTATGGGATGGTTACACTAGAAATATTGTTGCTGGCAACACTTCATTCTAGTAGCAATGTTTTGAAATGAATATTGCCGCTTCGGCACTGGTGATAACTTGGCATCTCATTTTCATTTATAAAATAAAATACTTAAGTATTTATTGTGTTGTTTGGAACTGCGGCCTTTTAGAATTATCGGAAGATTTCCTTTTATAGTTGAATATTTTAGTAGAGTGAAACGATATTCAGTGACCGGTCTTGGGTTACAGTTGCATTTCATACTTATTACAGATATAAGAACAAAGTGCATTGTTGTTGTGCAGAGTTCTATACAAAACGAGACTATTCTTGAATGATTCTCGTTTAATAATAAAACCATATAAAATGAATGTCATTTTATTTCAGCGTAATAAAATAATAAAACCATTAAGCTTTAATAGCACTTGATCCTATGCAAAAGATGGTTATATTTCTTAATGTTTTCTTTATAAAAAATGTTAGTTCATGGGTTTGCCTAAACTAAAAACGGTAAGGCTGGGTTGCATAATCTTAATTTTAACAGTCGTCGTAATAGTAACTGTCGTTTGGCGTAACCTTGTTAACAATATGTAATAACACCTTAGTTCCACTTTTGACCACTGGCTCAGATAAGCTTATCTCATGTACAGTTAAAGTTAAATCAAGATGCTGCAACTGAGCCTTAGTGTTTATAGCGACTACGTCAATATTTTGACAACCGACACCGGCGCCTAACCATTCACAAGAAACAGCGATAAAAACCTTCAATGAAACCCAAAGAAAAATGGCATCACCTCAAACGCCACTAAATAACCTAAAACTGACCTAAATCAACAAAAATAAACCGGAAAAACAATAGATCGGTACCGATAACGTTGCCTAATCGATAATTGTATCTACGACACTTCGACTCACACGTTACTTCGTAAAAAGGTGGGAAAGTAGACAGAGATAAAACTATACTTGAAACCGAATTAACTTTACTAATAAGAAACTCAAAAGCCATCAATTTCCAGCTTTATTTTTGTTCCAAAAAGGCGGTTCGGCCTTTTTGTCGCTGTAAAAATATTGTGGTTTTACAGTGAAGTCGCGAAGAGCTTGGCTATAAAAAGGTGAAATGTCTCAGTGGAAGCATCGACGGCTTCGGATGATAAGAGACCACCTTGGATGCTGGACCCAATTTTAGGATCGTTTTCCGGTTTTAAAAACAAAATACCTAATACTGTATTTCACACTTTGTAAGTTAGCATGGCGCCTCTTTTATTTGCTTATTCACAATTATCTAGGTAAGTGATGACGAAAAAACATTAAAAATAGATTCCTAAGTAGTACCTATTTAAAGTTCTGTTCGACCTTATCTGAGTTCGATAGCAAGATCAGTTCAGAAGTGAAATAAGTTTTTTCATTGACATTTGGTAAACGAATGTTAAAATTTGGCTGACAGTAGATAACAGTTATCAACATTTCAAATCTCACGTAATTATTTTGATCAGCCTTCATACCAATAAACGTATAATATCCCATAATAAGACAGAATTAGCAGATGATTAGGACATAAAGATGAAACTCGTACTAATCTTGTTAGATTGTGCTTATATCATGCTTACATTTACATCAGAGAAAACCGCATCTTTAAGTTTTTGTTGTTACTGATTAAAGACCTATTGTTGGTTAGTTTTTACTAAATGGACCGAGCAAGAAGTATTTATGTAATGAAAAGATATTGATTACTGTATTGTCGGGAGCTTTAAAGAAAAATTACTGATTTGATATGCAATATCGAGGGTCACCTCATATCTGGTATTTCTAAAGAATATGAGGTTGTAAAAAATAGTAACTGAGCGGGTTTTGCCTAATGATATGTTGTAATGAAATTTTCCTGATAAATGCATTGTTATAAAAACAGCCTTTTTAATGTAAAGTTAATTATTACGTTATTATTATAATAAAATTGTTTTTAAACGCAATACCACTACATATTATAAAACAAAGTCCCTCGCTGCGTCTGTCTGTCTGTCTGTTCAAGATGAACACAAAAACTACTGAACGGATTTTCATGCGGTTTGCACCAATTGATAGAGTAATTCCTATAGATTTTTGAAAAGCTTTTTTGGGTTTCCAGCAATAAATAATGTTAGTCAATCGATTTGACGAAAAATTTTGAAAGAAAATAATTACTACCTTTTGTCAATGAAGTGCGCCTTTCTTAAATGTTTTTCATTATTATTACAAAATATTTAAGCAGTTGTTTACTTCATTCTTCAAAAACTTAACATGTCAACGTTAATCTTATTACCAAAGCGTTCTTTGTTAGTATTTCATGCGGATATTACGAAAAAACAAACACAGCAGTGTATTTGCTCGGCAACCACAAACTCCCAAAAACGAAAAAATAAGGGATAGTCCTCAAACAAAACATCAGACTCTTTGTCTATTAACTGACAGATATTAAAGTTAATCGGATATTCTATGTAAATATATTGTTTCGATCTTAATCCCACACAAGTCGAAAAGTTCTGTTCAAAAATGGGCTTGACAAAAGAGTTTGTGTTTTCAACTTAATGTATTTACAAATTGCGGACGTATTTTGATGGAATTAAAGTGAAAACTGTTTTGTGTTAAAAATGCAGGAGATGATCCTTATTAGATGGCAAAAAAGGTGCAAATGATTTATGAGTTTTGCCAAAAATCTGCTACTGACTATAATGCGGTTGTTTGCGTCGGGTTTGCTGTTATTTTTAACCGACTTCCAAAAAAGGAGGAGGTTCTATGTTCGTCTGTATATTTGTTTTTTTTTGTGTATGTCCACCGATTTCTCGAAGACGGCTGGACCGATTGAAATGATTCAAACGTTATTACATTAGGTACACTCCCAAGTTGGTCCCATTTTTTAAAATTTGGAAATCTTTAAGAATAAAAAAAAGGAATCTGGCTTTAAGAATAAAAAAAGGAATCAGTGGCCCTACCATGAGTTGACGCTAACTGTTTACGTGACCGTAAACTAACGTTTTGTCTCATTCACTCGCACTGACTGTGAGCAGTATATCCGATAGTTTACGGTAACGTAAACAGTTTGCATCAACTCATGGTAGGCCCACTGTACTCCAGCCCCACCCGACTTCAATAGACGTATTTTTATTATTACGAATATTATTTCTTGCTTTTTAGAGGTATGTTTTTTGAAGTCGGTTTTTTGTTTTTTTTTAAACAATTTTTTGTATTTAGGTTCCTTTTGGAAAGTTTTTAATCCGTTTCCTAAAAATAGTTAACTGCAGTTAAAGTTTTAAGTTACCGTAGCCGCTATTTATAACACAGTAGTAATATAATTACAACAAGATTACTTGAAGAAAGATTTTTTTCAAAATTTTAAATATAATCTTCATAGGTTTAAATTTCCTTAAAATGAAAACCTATTCCTGAAAATATATTTCTGAAACACATTAAAATGTTGAATAAATGACATTTATTATATTTTCTGTATAAATCCGTCATCTGTGAGGTCTTAAAGGATTGTCAAACTCAGTAGGATGAGGATTAACTTTTTTTTCCTACAAAGATTATTAAACTTTTGCTTACGTTTATTTCCCAAGGGAGGATTTGGGAGAAAGTCAAAATAAAGGGTTTGAACAATCCTTAACATATTGCTGATGCCGAAGGTGATTTGTAGAATAACCATTCATTGGGACGTCATAGAGTGCAAAAAGAAATAGAAAGGACGTTGAGAGAATGTCATGCTGATTTCTAATTTCACTTGACTAATAATTGTAAATGTTTTTGTCCAATCTCATAATTTTTGCCTTCTTAGGGTGGTCTCAAAGTTTTTTTATAATACCGTTATATGACTAAAATCTTCTTGATAAATTTAATTTAATTTGTCAAAACACCATTATTATCTAAAAATAAATTGAGTAACATAATTTAAATATAACAAAACAAATGGCAATGTCCATTTACGAATTTCTCTCTTGAAAAACATTCTCAAATGTAATTTTTTATCACCCATAATGTAGAAAGGAAACCTTACAACATTTTTTGACAGCTCACTATTTCCAAATGACGTCATTGCTAGAACAGACTTGTAATTCGATACAAGTCGACCTTTTAAGGCGCCGGGTGCGCGGGCGCCGCCCGGCCGATGCTCTCATGCAGAAAACAACTGTACTGATGAAGCGAACTTTTAATACGCTTTGACGGTCACCACGAAGTCTAATTAAGGTACGGACGGCCATCTTGTTTGGCCAACATAACTTGAGCTCCGATGTCAACAAAATAAAGACAGCATAAGAACAAATGTTTCAATCTGCAGAGGCCTTTTTTAATGGTTGTGTTTCATTATCTTATCAGTCAGCATTGATTTTGAGATTCAAACTCTCGGTGTGTGGTTACGTGGAGATAAAATTTGGTTTTAAAGAACATAAGATAAAAGTCGTGTTGCTAATGTGTTTAATGAAGATGTGGATGTTATTGAGAATCGTCTTTTCGTGTGTCTTAACAATTAAGTGATATCTTTGATGGGGTGTTCTGTAAGTCATCGTTAACTCAAATGAGTTATGCTTACCGCTGACGGGCGCTATTTTGTAGCTGCGATAAGCGCGGCGTTAATCGCGGCGATATCGCTGCGATAAACGCGGCGATAATCGCGGCGACAATCACGGCGCTTTTTAGTCGCTGACGTAGGTTAACCCTAAAAGGCACCCGGTAATAATATTATAGAACAATCACTTTTATTATTGCTAAGCTCTATAAAATAAAGTTTATTTTATTTTTATTTTTATTTTTTTTATTCATGGGAAACAAACAGCATATAAAAGTAACAACAGTAAAAACTAAATTTTAGTCTGAAAATGCCTTAAACAGATTTATGTATGATTTATTTATGTCAGTAATTTTATTTATGATTTATTTATGTCAGTAATTATATACTTTTCACAAATGAAGCAAACAATGTATACGATTCAAATGTCTTCAGTACCCTTAGCACGAACAGCTATCGAGAAAAAAAACGCACGTAAAATTACTCGATAGACAATTCTCTATGGAAAATTTCATTTCGCTTATCGGCGATAGATGGCGTTGTACAAATTTCCAATACAAAATTTATCTATCGAATGATTATTTTTTTGATAGCTGTTCGTACCCTTAGCACGAACAGCTATCAAAAAAATAATCATCAATCTAAGGGTACTGATCCTTTTATCGTCAAAATAGTGTGAAGAACAAAAATTCTGCATTTACTTTATATGCGCAAATTCAAGAATTATATAAATTGGTAAGCATATCATGTAATAATAATTCTCTTACTTTTTATTGCAAACTCTACCATTACAAAAATAATTATGTCAGCCAGCGAAAAAAATTGTGGTGTCTTTTAGGGTTAAAGCTGCTTGTCACTCTTGTCAGTGTCATTTCGTGGGCGATTAGTCGCCGAGCTATGTGTGAGCTACTTTTTGTAGCTCGTGGGCGTTTACGTATTGAACTCCATATGTTCTATTCTGGGCTACAAAAAATCGCTCGGCGATTAAGCGCCCGTGAGCGGTGGCGCTTATGGTAAAATAACAATGGAGAAAAGTAGATTAATTTAATTAACGATAATTTATTAACTGCGTCGTCTCTTTATTAACTGTATCTTATATTTGATAAAAAAACAAAAAGGAAATAATTTAAACAAAAGAAAAACATCATTAGGATTGGCACGCTTTTGTTTTATTTCAGTTATAAAAAAAATATTTAATTTGAAGCGTAATTTTGAATAATATTTATACTCATACATAGATTTTACTAAATGAATTTCTTCTTTTTTGTTGGTACTTTTTTCATTGGCAATTCTTAAAAGCTCTGCACGAGACTGCGCTTAAGCATTCCGTCTTAAAAATGTACTTACTTTCCTCAGTGGTGGTTCATTCAAGGCGACACACGTCTCAGTTCAAGCGAGTGCAAGCGGAGCGTGGCGGCGCGACAGTCGAACTAATGTCAAGGCAAGCGCAATCAGCTTGCGTGGGCGCAGCGTAAGGCATAGTGAGGATATGCATTACGCTGCTTGCTTGTTTTTTCAGGCGAAAGTGCTTTCCTTTTACGATAATTGGGCAACGTGGGAGCTAATTAACCGACTTCCAAAAAAGGAGGAGGTTCTATGTTCGTCTGTATATTTGTTTTTTTTTTTTTTTGTGTATGTCCACCGATTACTCGAAGACGGCTGGACCGATTGAAATGATTCAAACGTTATTACATTAAGTACACTCCCAAGTTGGTCCCATTTTTTGAAATTTAGAATAAAAAAAAAGAATTTGTACTCCAGCCCCACCCGACTTAAATAGACGTATTTTTATTATTATGAATATTATTTCTTGCTTTTTAGAGGTAGGTTTTTTGAAGTCGGTTTTTTGTTTTTTTTAAACATTTTTTTTAATTATCAACCATTGTAAAAAAGACTTATAACAGGAAACGTCGACTCTATATTAGCAGTGAGCCTTCTTGTAATGCGAAAGTGATAACTCATACTATGAGTTAATTAATGGCTATTATCAAAATCACAATTTTAATATTGCGTTAAGAGATCATAGTCAGACATAAAATAAAACTTATATAACGTATAGCAGCTACAGATACCGGCATATAACTTGGCAAGAGAAAGATAAGACAAAAAATGCGCAGCAGCTACAAGCACAAAACTCTGCGCATCTTTTGTCTCACCTTTATCTTGTCAAGTTCTGTGCCGGTATCTGTAAACCACTAAACAATGGTGTAGCCCCATCACATTTCCTCCTTTATCTGTTGAAATCTACAACGTTAATGGCATTCCAGTTACGAAAAAATGTTTATTCAAAGTCCATTCCACACTAATCCAATGTACGCAGCACTCGCGCTTCAGTAATTGAACGGCGATGTAAAAGGTATCTACGGTGCAAATAATAAAAAAGCGGGCATAATCGCGGGTCGCGCCGCCACGCCCCGCTCGGTTATTGTGTAGGGAAATAAAAGTTCCATTGAATGGGCCGAGGCGCGCTCTGCGGATAATTCCGAGTACAATGATAATTCCAGACATCTTGGGAACTTAAATCAAGCTTATTCAAATAGAGACAGATAGAAAATGTTGTTTGTTGTTAAATAGTATAGTATCAACATACTATTTATATAGGAAATTAACTTCTACCCAATAACTTCTAAAGTAAAAGTACTTAACTACCATGAATATGACGAAGCGTGCTCTGCGGATAATTCCGAGCATAATGTTAATTCCAGACATCTTGGGAACTTAAATCAAGTTTATTCAAATAGAGACAGATAGAACATTTTGTTTAACAATAATTGCTGTTAAATAGTGTACCTAGTATCAACATATTTATATAGGAAGTTGAACTTCTAAACTAAAAGTACCTACCTAACATTGAATGGATCGAGGCGCGCTCTGTGGATAATTTCGAGCACAATGATAATTCCAGACATCTAGGGAACTTAAATTAAGTATATTCAAATAGAGACAGATAGAAAATATAGTTTGACAATAATTGTTTTGTATCAACTTTAAACACGTGTGCGGTTGAATGCACTGAATCACTTATTTCAAATCATATATAAAACTTTTTTTATAATCACTAAAATGCTGTTAAATAAATTATTTTCGCCTTTTCTATCTTGCATAGTAGGTTGCCATATAAATAGAATGAAATAGAAACCAATATAAGTAATAAATCAGAAATGAAAACTGAACAGCGACAATCTGTGTCCACTCATATGTAAATATGGGTAACGAATGCGGCGTATTCAAGTCGGGGACATATAAAAATTGCGTTGACAGCGAACAAGTGGTGGCGCCCCCTGTGGGCGGGTTTGTGCATTTGTCAAATGCTAATGTGTTTTTTTTACATTCGCCGGTGCTTACAAACATTGGATGAGATATACTCGGTTATCACGCCACGGATGTCTTCTACAATAGGAAACTACCATAAAGTAAATTGCAGTCTGAAATGTATTTTTTTATAGATTTTTATAGGCAAATAAAATAAAAACTCATAGCAACTGTTTTATTCGAAAGTTTGCATACTTTATCAAAGAGCTGGCAATGCATAAAGAGGAATAGAAGAGACTTCACTTGACTGATTTTTGTCACTCGTTCTCGGGACCTGAAAAAACAGGGTATCTACAAAAAAAACCTTCTTAAATCACGTCAAAGTCAAAGTCACGTTACTTTATAAATAAAAATATTAGTGCATAAAATTGAGTAAAACTAATATTATTTTTGTTCTCGATGTAAGAAATAATTATTCTCTCTCTGTCGATCGTCAGAGAATATCACACTTAACACCTAGACAGGTGAGGTGTGTCAAAATATGTGGTTTGTAAGGTCCAAAGTATGCGATAAAGGGGGCCTTTGCTGTGAATCACACGTTAACAATCTATAACTTTACATTCCCAGTTACCCTTCGCGTTATCTGCTATAATATCTAGAGCCAAGGATGCCAAATAATAATTATGGCCATCTTAACACTGATCAAGGAGAGATTAGTATGTTTGTATAATTTGTATTGGAATTTGTGTCACAGGTTTTTTTGTGGGTCCTTCATGTTAACTGATCAGATTTGTTTTCAATATCTTATTTTAATTGAATGATGTTATTTATTATCAACGTTTGCATTTCAACACTGTTATTAGATTTTTTTATCAAATGGGTATATTTAGAAAAACATTTGTCTACGATAAGTGTTTGAGTAACACTTAGTTGAGGCATTTGCAGCTTCTTTGATAATTTCACTTGCATTCCAGGTTAGTTTTATTGGCAGTTTAGCATGCACTATATCAGTGACTAACAAAGTTTAGGAACTATTCTGTGACTACTAATTACTGTTTGTCGCGAATAAAGCGAGTAAACGTTTATTTGTCGACTTTGAAAGGAGTCAGTGGGTCTAAAGTCACGCGTTATCCAACGGTTACACTGCTTGCCATTCCAAACATCTTTAAAAACCAAACTAAAGTAACAGTGTTTGCCAAAGATATCTCAATTTCCATGAAAAAACCAAGGTAGGATACGCCACCTCTTTTATTGGGTGCATAAAAAAAACAGACAAGAGGATTTTAAGAGAAAGGGCGCTCGCAGTTACACAGACCTATCAGAAAACAAACACAAGTTTTTACTTAGGTGCTCTGTTCGCGGTTTCAGAGAATTGAGAGTATAAAATTTATGATTCTTTGAATTATGTTCGTGTCCTGGTTTAAGTCTGTATCGTGGACATTCACGTCTTTTTTTAAATTCAAGTGTGTTTTATACATTAATGCATGTATAGGCGCCTTATTGAATTGCTATCTCTACTATAGCCTTAGCTATTCCAACCATCGTTTTCTGCAGTTTTACGGTATATGTATGTCCTATTAAAAATATGCTTTGATATCATTATGCGTGTTTAAATGTATGCTTTACAATGTTATGCTTAAACATGATATGCTTTAAAAAGTATGCATAAACTGTTGTCCCTTAATAATATTATGCGTTAACATCATTCAGCTAAATCAAAGTATGCCATGACATAATTACGACTTAAAATTTTATGCAAATACATAGGGAACCGTTTATAAACCATAATTAATAATATTTGTTTCTTTTTTTAATTTTTTTTAGATGAATAGTATATAATTTCTTTACATTTTATAACTCCGACTGTTCGACAATAGTATTAAATGAATGTTCAAAAACCTTTTATAAAAACATCCCAAACCTCTAATTACGCGTTTACAAAAATTACTGAAGCATTTACGCAATACTCTGATCACGGGTTAACCGTACAGATTATAACCCTATAGAGACTGCACTGAAAAAAAGACCTAAATCTAATGATTATAGCAAGTAGTGTATTATAAAACCATTATAAATGCATCTACCCTTTAAGTTAAGTAGGGTAGCGTTAATGTGGTGTCTATTCGCTGTTTATTCCTGCTTTTTGATGGGGTTTTAATTTCAATGGTGTGTCACGCCTACTTTGTTACTGACTATTATTTAGATAATACCAGTATTACAGGGTAGCTTGTAAAAGGATTATTTTAGAGTCTGTTATTAAAAGCTCAATAAGAAGCAATAGCTACATTTGTTATTTTTTAACAACAGTACCTACCTATTATTGTTTTTAAATTCAAAGTAACTTAACGAAGTTTATAAATTTATTGTCATTAATAAAACTCACCCGATCTTAGTATCCATTCATTATCTTTAATTAATTTAATGATTGTTTCAAATATTGACAGTGTATTGTGCTCTTTGATTTTAATATGTTTATTAGTTTTAATAAAACTTATGTGTTTTAGTAACATGCCTATTTAAACTAGGTAAACCTATTGGCTTAGACCAAGGTTCCTCTTAGACTTTTATTTGTGTCTTTTTAACAGCTTTAGCTCTTGCAATTGCCTCCAATTTACTATAGAGGTTTTTAATCAAGTAACTCTAAAAGCGTTTACGACGATTTATAACCCTTGCAATTTGACGACATTTCAGGACGACACTAAATAACGTCTTGAGTTAACCCGCGGATGACATCGCGATACTCTTTTTCTGTCGTACATCGCATAAATTATCGAAGCACAATCGCGCGTCCATAAAGCATCGGGCGGCGGGAATGCGCATACAATCGTTCATTGAGGTACTTATTTATTTTAAACACAATCATCAGGGGTGCCACCCGCGGGGACGCACCCGCCGCGCTGTCGTTGGCCCCCAACTAAGACCCGCTTTCGGCCCCTTTTAATCAACTGTCATGAAACCAGTGCTATACCATTACTTCACCACAAAACCTATTCGCTTTCACTCAACCGTAACAAAAGTGAACAGGGTCGTTATTACCGTAGTGCAGAGAAAGGGTTAAGTAAGTTTGGCCGCCATTTTTCTGATTGCTACAGTGTATTGGATCTAGGGCAGAGGTTGGATGACATTCAAAATTCGTTATTTGATCGGTAAAGTTCTTTATGGCTTTTTAACGTCATGGTAGTAATATATGAGTAGTTTTGGTTTAGCCGGGTATTTATTTAGTTAATCACGGGTTAATGGGAACGTTTGATAGTGATTTATTTTTAAACGCCAATGAAAACTTTAGGCGACACATTTTTTACCGTTTGTTCTTTAGCGACTTCGGCCGTCGGTGATCAAAGCGTTAATACTATAAAGAAATTAATTTTAGTAGGTATGCGCATTAACTTTCAACAAAGATGTAATTGTAGAGTGAAACAACATTCCCTTCAATAAGCATTACATTTGTTTACAATATTAAAGTAATATACCAATATTTCGTAATATACCAACGTTAATAACAATAAGTACCAATCACAATATTCATACATCGGAATCCATAACTGGCCGTCAAGCTTGCCGCGTTGATCTGACGGATTTGTTATGGTCCGAAATAGCATTGATACACACAGACTTGTACGATAGGCAGCATGTGAGTATAAAATAATGTTCCAACTAAGGAATGACACCGAATCATTCTCTAAAGTTAGCAGCGTTTCGAGTTCATCGCTGCGGCAGCGTTGTCTGACAGGTGAATTATCCCCATTACTGGTTAAACTCTTTGGAATCTATGACATTTACCTAGTGACTCAGTAATGGGTACTTATATGAAATCTGTCAGAAACTTGACGGAACGATCTCTGACAATTAAGTTGCATAGGTATTAGAGAATAGCATTGCCGTTTCCAAGCGTCAAGTTCAATAGCTGTTGTCAATACTTAATCATATTTGATTCTTTAATGCAATGAATGTGCAAAATTAAGCTAAGATTTTCCTACTACTGTTTGTTTTTTTTAATTTTAGTCAGTAATTTTAGTTGCCAATAATAGTTGCTTAGAATGGAAATGGAATAGATAATCGTCATGGTGTTCAAAAATAATGAATGAGCTTATACTAACTGAAAGACATAGAAATCTTTTGGATTCAGACAAGTACATACGAGAGTACGAGTATTTTTGGTTGAAAAATGAATTATGAATACTGCGTAATTTACATATTCATCTAGAGTTATAATTATTATTATCTATAGTTTTGTTCACCAGGCTACCCGGTTGCATGTCCCCTACATTTAGCCATTTCTTTTTTCGTGTCCTAAACGGGTCATAAGTAAGGCATTGTGAGTCGAATGGTAACAATAGGGCTCATAATGGCCGACCATCGATACCCTTTCTTCGCCGGAATTTAATTGTGTGATGAAGTGTGGTTACGACATTTTTATTCGAACCGCAGACCGGCGCGGCGCGCGTTGAATAAAAAAAGGTGCTATACAATGGTGATGCTTGTGTGTTCGAATTTTTGTTTAGCAATTAATTTTAGAATGTCAATTGTCAAAAGAGGTTGGATACCTAAAAGGTATATTTAAAAAGAAGTTAAAAACAAAAGAATCCTTGTCAACTCTTTTGTTTTAATTCAATTCGAATTTAAGTATTTTATGGGCTGCTTCTATCTAGGCAGATAGAGCTTTATCCGATTGATAGCGTATTATACTGCCAAATTGAAAATGCTTGTCATTCATTTGTCTGTCACATTTTTAATGACTTTTATTAGATTTGGTTAATATATAAACTGACTGATATCTGTTATCTGAGGATTGAAAAATCAGCCCTATGTCGATTAAAAGCGCTAACTGACCAGTCGCCTGTCAAGTTGCCTGCCAAGTCGCTCCGTGTAAATACCCCATTAATAATTAAAAAACCTGAAAAAATAGAGGATTCCTGAGAAATTATAAGCTATATCCAACAATCTCAAAAAAGACTTGTGACGTAACCAAGCTAAAAGATAATGTTCTGTAGATTTTATGACAATGTTAAAAAAGTTAAATTAAGACATTCGATTCAAATTAACACTAATAAATACTCAACATTCACTTTCATGTGCAAAGTTAACGCGAATACACAAATTAAAACCATCAATTACGCTCAAATTAGGGCCACAGCACATACTCGTGGTAATCCAGATTGTATACGTCTCAATTTGTCTGTCTTTCAGCACCTTTAATAAAACGCAATAAGGTTTAAAATTGCGCGTTAATTAAGAATCCGCTCATTATTCGATTAGTAATCGTACCACCCGCTAAGTCGATACGTTGATATTCATTAGAGCAGTTTTAATAAAGTGTTGCGAATTATTTCATTGCGTTTAACGATGCTCGTAATCGTTCAATAAGGTTTTTTATCGAGTGCTTGTGTGTAATAATTGTGCCTTTTTACGCAGTATCTTGTAAATTTTAGGGTTTGGTGGTTTTGGTTGGAAAGAATTCCAATTTTAAATCCAAAATTGACATGTTCAAATATATATAAAAAGATTCAAAAAAAAAATAATCAAAAAATCATTTATTCAGTCTAGGCTGTTACAAGCACTTGTGAATGTCAAAGAAGCTACGCCATCGGTTCGCAAACCCTGAGCGGGAGACCTTGTAACGAGAAGAACCGGCAAGAAACTCGTCAAGGGCTGCTTTTTTCTCCCTGTATATTTCATACAGAGTCGTCAACATTGAAAAATGAGCTCCACTTTTAAAGTGAGGTCATTTTCCATCACAATAATTAACAAAAGTTTGTACACAATGGGTAGGTAGGTTGAAATTAAATACCTACTACATATCGGATAGGTAATTGTGAGAGTAAATAACTTTCAACTAGTTGAGAAATCAGTAATCACTATGTCTGCTACTCGAAAGTGCACCTAAGTAGGCAAGGATTAAAATCAGTATTGTGAAAAACGTTGTTACAACGTCGTTGAAAACAAAAAAAATTAAATTGAATATCTACGAGTATGTTCTAATTTCTTTTGTCTCTACTATTGTTCTGATTTTTTTCTCAATTTCAAAACTATATTTAAGTTCAAGATTTTGGTCATATCTTTAAAAAAAATATCGAAGCACATCACATTTTCATGTTTCTAATTTAATTCTTAAGTTTAACAGTAGTGTTAAGTTAAGAGCTCCTACGAGCGCTATCAGGGACAGATATTTGTCAGACAAAAAGATAAAAGACAAAAAATAATAATTATTATTACGTCTCTTCTTAAATGGGGTTGGTCAACTTTTCCAAAACTATTGTGAATTATATATTTTCTGGTAGCTTTTGGCTTTGGAGTCAGGAATAACCAATTGCGGAATTTTTATAATACTTCATTTTAATTTAAATAAAAAAATAAATTTTTCATTTACAGCATAGTACAATATATCACTATTACGGCTGTATGCGTAGATAATGCTTTTGCTCCAAAGACTTCTATGTTGTTGCTCAAAACAAAAAAACAAAGGTTTGGCATTAGCAATGTCAACTATAGTAGTCATGTCAGTCACAGTCAGCTAAAATAAATTAAATAACTCTTTTGTGAGTAAGTTTGTAGATATACATACATTTACGTGATCATCACAAACGTATAAAGCTCTTTGAGGACAATTCCTGTTTTATCCTCTGCACCACATCTCTTTCAAAGGCATGGTAAGTACCTAATTTGTAAAAAAATTGTTCTGCGGATGGTCACGTCTATATTTCAAACAAAACGGAACAAAGCAGTGTAGGTACTTCATCGGCGTAATAAGCTGGATTATGGATTTCTTCAAGCTGATTCATTTCCAATAACTGAACAAGAAAAACACTAGAAAATCACAGTAATAAGCTGATAAACAAATAACAACATTGGGTAATGATTATGTATGATAATACTCTTTGTCACTGTCTGTCAAATCTCAAATGATCAAATCTGTCAATCAGTTTTTTTAATCAGTAAATGCAAAGGAACTTCGTGTTCAGCTGTACGTTTGATATTTTATCTCGATAATATTATAAAAAAATATATTTGGTTAACAAAGTAAAATAAAAAAATCATAATATTATTTTCTTTATTCTTCTAACTTGTGCTATCAAAAAAAAATATAAAACAATTCTCTTCGAAAAAGTTTACCAACCCCATTAGAAACATGAAAATATGAAGTGCTTCGATATTTTTTACTTTCTGCTTACAACATTAAAAAAGCGATATCTCTAAAACTAGTCATTATTTCACTTTGCAACTTTACGGTTTCGATCAACCTATACAGGGTATATTTACACAAAATTTCAGCTAAATTGACCGATTGGCTTTTTTCGAACATTTTGTACAGGGTCCTTTAAGGAGTTAACAAAATCTATATAAAATATCTGCCGATTTACCTACATTCAATAAAAAATAATAATAGTTATTATAACTTACCTGAAAACTAAACCTAAATTAAAATAGCTGATAGTAGAAATAAAACTCTTTTTATGAATTACAGCACGTGTACCTTATTAACTTTATAAAAGTTGAAATAAAACACTTTTATAGGATACTAGCGCGGTTTTATTGAAAGTACTTTGGTAATTAGTTGGTATTTGGTTTAATTTTTAATAAAAGTTGTAAGCAGTATAATTGATCAGTAAGTAGTTGAAATCAAACATTAATGTAATTAATTACTAGTTAACATGTGGTTCCACTTCTGGTAGGTAATGGGATCCAGTTATATTTTTATCAAGTGATAGGTAGTTTACTTGAGTGACTGAATTTGATACTTTACTTATACTACTTACCTCTCTGTAAATCAAACCTGATGAATAATGATTTTACCAATCACCAATCAAAATTCCATAAAAAAAAAAACAGCAACATCTGGTCTCATTAGACATGTTTACGAAGAAAATCAAAAATTCTATGTTATAAATAAAAAAAACTGTAATGTATAATATAGCTACAAAGCCAATTTAAATGCTAAATTCTTTTATTTATATAACTTCCAAAAGGGCCTTTTTATAATAAATAAGGCCGTAATTACCAGTTCCCTGTCCCATCATATTGCATTTATGGCGACATGCTGCCCACAAAAAAGAAAGACCCTTCTAATTTGGAGAGCCTTATGCGATAAATAAACAGTCCCCATTTTTATTTCTTAGTTGCCTAGCTTTTAGTTTTACCTGTTGTTTTACTCTTACTTTAGTTTTAAATTATGGTTCATATCAAACCAAAAGTGGTGCCCTAGGAGGTTTTTATTTAATAAGTTGTTAACAGAGAAGGATGTTTGCGTCTCTGCTTCAGCTTGGGCAAAAATTCTTTCGTATGTCCTTATGGCTGTCCGTCCGTCTGTTCTCCTCCACATGGTCGCATTTCTCAACCGATTCTCATGAAATTTTGTGAGCAGGTTTGGTACCTAATTATATAGAATTTTTTAGTCGAGCTAGTTTTTCGAAATTTTATGAAATGGCTGAGATAATTGTAAAAAAATATAGTCCAGCAGATTCGAAAAATGATCAAAATACTTAGTAACATTTATTTTGTTAGCGGTGCAAATTTTTTTTTTGATTAAAATTATGTACCTATTATAATTACAATAATAAATAAAATTCTTTGCTGCGCGACTTTCTGCCTGCCTCAAGCTTCGAAGGAAAAAATGTCACTACAACACTGACATCTCCTCGCATGGAAAGATTCCTTAACAAGAAAATAAAGAGTACAGTCAAATCAGCTAATTTGTGAAATGGCGGCGGTCACTGTCGCTATAAGAGGTTTCGTGGTTCCATTTTTCGCCATTTCACAGAAAATGGCTTGAACAGTCAAGCCAACATTTCTGTAAAATGGCAAAAAATGGAACTACGATCCAGCCATAGATCCTTATAGGCATACTTACAGAAGTATGCCGTTGTGTACTTGTGTGTTACAACATAACACCACCCATCCAATTGGAAGCTTCTTCAACAGCCATTTACAATAAAATGACCAGATTTGTGGACGCAACGCGTTCAGTTTTAATTCCACACAAAATTAGTTCAAGCAGCTTCTTAGTTTATTTAAAATAAGAACTCCAATCATTTTTAAACTCCGTATAAATTGTTTCGTTTAAAAACGATTATTTACGATTTCGTTGTCCATTTTACTGGACCTCCGTATGGGACAGAAGTTTATGATTTTAATTGCGTCTCTTGATATAAGTTATGTGCTTAAAGTGACCTAAAATAAAAATTCAATTAATTTTATCAGTTTTGTTTTTTGTTTGTTTATTACACGGAGTAAATTAGTGACACTTACATGCTTAATTTTTGGGCACCGGGTTATTTAGTTGATTTTAATTGACTGTTTATTTTTTTAAGAGATTTAAAATAAATTATTTTTTATGACTTTTATGTTATTATTATGTGCTGGTCCATTGGGTATAATCTTGGAAAACCATTGTTTTAAAAATAGTAAATCAGTTTGTAGTAGGTACTTTTTCTATCAGAAACCTTTGTTATTGGATCCGCAGCTTCTTTGACATTCACAATTAGTAACAGCCTGCCTAGCCTAAACAAACGATTTCGAATTTAAATATTGTAAGCGCACTTTTGAGAATTTCACTAAGAAAGTTAAAATTATTATATTGAAAGCAATCGTGATAAATGAGACCCCTGATAGCTGGCTGGAAACTAGCAAGGTTACGTTTGTTGGCTGGTTGGCGACCGCGTAGCCAAGCCACTTCAAAGTTATTTTTTTTAATTCGTATCACAAATTAAGCAGGTACAATTGACGGCTGCCACTTTAACAATCAGTATTATAGCCTGCTGTTGAAAACAATACAACGGATCCTTCCAGTATCTATACAGCTCACTTAAATAGGGCACTATAAAACCTTACCGAAGGGAGCCCAATAAAATTAAGACATTTTAATTAGCTGCCCCTATTTTGTCGGTCAATATATGCTAATTACTTGCGATGGACGGTGGTCTAATTCTTATAAATAAAGCTGTTAATTAAGAAGGTACTTCGGAGGTATAGCTCTAATAAAACCATAAAGTTTCACAGCCTACTTGATCCTTCCATATAAAAGGAATGGGATAAGTAGGACTTTTTAGTCGGTTTTTGCCATTATTAGCTTGATTGTATTTGGCAGCTGTGATTTTTTTTTCAGTTCGTTTATGTATAAATACATTTAGAATACGTTGTTTGCTGACTTGCTGCGCTGCTCTCGTTCACAGCACTCGAACGCTACTTTTCAATGTGGCGTAATAACAGATTTCAGATTTTGCCCAATGTTTATCCAAAGATTGAAAAAAAAACAAAAAACCGACTTCAAAAAATCTACCTCTAAAAATCAAGAAATAATATTCGTTATAATAAAAATACGTCTATTGAAATTATTAATATAATTGAAAAATATTAGAAAAAATCGAATAATAATAATAATAATCTTAATATAAAAATAGCATTGTGAATGCATAAAAATTTAAAAAAGTTTAAAAACGTCTATTGAAGTCGGGTGGGGCTGGAGTACAAATTCCTTTTTTATTATTACGAATATTATTTCTTGCTTTTTAGAGGTAAGTTTTTGAAGTCGGTTTTTGTTTTTTTTAAACAATTTTTATTTTTTTATTTTTAGTGTAGGTGTACCTTGTAGGTAAAAAAAATATTATTATCTTATTCAGTTCATAAACAAAGAAGTAATACGACCATTATCATCGAGGTAATTCACACAAAATCATACTATTTTCGTGCTTTTTTCAAGATTACATGAAAAGTAATGAACCGATTTCCAAATTTTAAAAAATGGGACCAACATGGGAGTTTACCTAATGAAATAACGTTTGAATCATTTCAATCGGTCCAGATGTTTTCGAGTAATCGGTGGACATTCACAAAAAAAAACAAATATACAGACGAACATAGAACCTCCTCCTTTTTTGGAAGTCGGTTAAAAATAAATGATGTTCGCCATGCAATAAAGACCTCTTTCTTTATAGTTAATATTAAGTTAATATTGTCTGATGTGAAAATATTGACGTGACAGACATTACTGTTGATAGTTTTATCTAGAATTCTGAAGTATTTAGAGAAGTCTGGATAAAAGTACTAACAGTTGTACAAAATGTAACAACTATGTGTAGGTCACATCGTTATTAATTTGTCTCTAGGTAACTTAAAAAACAAAGGGCACATAGCAAACTTCCCGGAAACCAGGCTCCTAATCCCGACCAATACGTCAATTACCGCCAGATAAGGCTTATTTGACGAGGCACACCGACAGACGGGCAAGCGCCTCTCTCCAAATACACCGTGTGTTCTAAGCGCAAACAGTTGATAAGATAACCTTTGGGCGCAGCCGACACAATGGGCGTTGCGTGTGTGTGTCAATATTTGTAATGGGAATACCTTTTGATGTGTCTAGCGCGTGCTGGGCGGGATGTGTGTCACACCGTGCCGTAACGCGACATTAACTGCATCAATCCTTTAAGCTAGGGTTTCCTATAATGACGGTGCCGTCATATTACGGCCGTAATTTAGCGGCGTAGAACGTTGTCTATGTAAAAAATACGGCGCGCCATATTCTTTACATAGACAAGGTTCTATGCCGCTAAATTACGGCCGTAATATGACGGCACCATCATCCTAGGAAACCCTAGCTTTACTATAAAATTATCATAAATGCGAAACACCGTTTGTTCGTTAGGTCTTCACCTTTTAACTACTGAGCTTCATTCCGAAAAAAGTATTGTTCCCTAGGGATAACATAAAAACATTCCACGCAGACGAAGTCGCGGGCGTGAGATAGAAGATCAAACAAGTGAATTCTTCCGCAAACATTAAATTTTTTAAACCCCATAAGTGGATGCGGGAATTACTTCTATAACTAACCAAACTATATACCTTTTGATAATAGTACTCTGTGGATTGGTGTAATGTAAACCTCGTTTCTGTTGTTGTTCGTGCCTAAGGCACGGTGCCTTACATGTTGCGCTTCGGTGTGATAGATTGACATAACGCATAACACATTTGAGCATATTCCAACCAACAGAACAGATTTCCACTTACGATAACGCAATAAATCGAAATTGACGCGAAAAAGGTTTTGATTTATAAAAATCATTCATTTACGATGAATTACATTTCAATAAGAACTACTAAATAATGTATGTATATAGGTACTGCTGTAGGTAATTATCGTAATTTTTCGTAATTTTCAGTTTTTAAGAAATCAGGGTACCTATATGATATCGAAAATATTTAAGAAAAAAATATTACCACAATTTCAAATTAACTCAATAACAATACATAACAAAACTTACCACAAATGATATCCAGTAATTTAAACACCATTCCCACTGGGTATTTAAGTTTTACATATTTTGTAAAGTGCATAAACTTTATTCTAACACTTAACATTATTTAGTGCTACTAAACTAGGTTGTTGAACAGATTATGTTAAAGCTAAGTGCATTTAAGTGTAGTGTCACAGTATAAAGCTTGTCTAACTGCTTTTGTCACATGTCTTAGAACTAGAAGTGAAATGCAAGTTACGATAAGTTAAGTTATTTTAGTAGGTACCTTTAGGTAGGTATTAATACAGTATTTAACTGAAATCTTTTTACTATAAAATTAACTTAAATTTGACGTATGCTAAGGGTTTTAGAAGTAGAAAAAGTATTGCAAATAGAGGAATACAGGTTTTTATATTATCATTGGTAACAATTAAAGCACACGACGATGTCATAACGATCTGTGAGAATTGTATATACCTAAATATGAAGTTTTTTTCAGTTTAGCTCACGCTCTGTTGATGGTCCAAAGAAAACAAATATTCTTTGAGTGAGTAAGTATATTAGCTCGAAGGATTGCTCAGCTGAAGTGGCAATGGGCGGGACACATAGCGAGAAGAACCGATGGCCGTTGGGGCGGAAAGGTTCTGGAATGGCGACCACGCACCGGACGGCGCTCCGTGGGTAGGCCCCCGACAAGGTGGACCGACGATCTGGTGAAGGTCGCGGGAAGCCGCTGGATGCGGGCAGCGCAGGACCGATCGTCGTGGAGATCCTTAGGGGAGGCCTATACCCAGCAGTGGGTGTCGTGCGGCTGATATGATGATGATGAGTAAGTATAATAGTTGGTCAAAAAGTAAGGAGATACTGTCACTTTGCCTTAACTCACTCATTTAAACTCAAAGACAGTAGTTAAAAATATTCAAAATTCAGAAAATTACTAATCATTTTACACACGCCTTTTGATTTATTTTAAACAACGCAAATGGTAATAAATTACAGTCCAAATAGCTGATAAAAACAAGGTTTACAAGACAAGCCGACATGTTGCAATTTGCTCGCAACCAAACGCAATTTGCCCAATCACCTTGAAAGTCCACTCAACACCCAGTAAATTCTGACAATAGTAGCTGCACTAACACTAATCTACTTGTTATACCTCCGACAATAACTTAGGGCAACTTGTGTTATACCCATTTAGCTAGCGTTGTCTTACATCAATAAAGGTGTCTGTACACTGTTTCGTAACCGAAACCAATCTGTTTGAGTGGGAAGTGACAAATCGTGAAGTAGCAGTTTCGCAACTGCGTAGGTTTGTTGTGTTTTAGAAATGTACTGTACGGTTATTTGATAGTGATCTTGAATTTGTAAATACAGTAGGTTTGTACCCATATAGGTTTTGTTGTTATCATAACCGAAAATATAATGTAGGCTAGAGCTGAAAATAAATTCGCCCTCATTTGTTTTTTGTAACGTCTTTACTGGGCTGTGAAGTTGTAGTGTAAAAAACTAAAGTTAAGCAAAACTACAATAAAAAACATGCAATAGAAGAAATCGAATAGTTATTTTATCAGTTTTATAATCGTGACCACTTTTGAGAGGTTAGATTTCGTTTAGAGGTTAGATGTGGCTCTCCTCAGGGAAAACAAGGATTACTTTTAATTTTTATATCCCACCCAACTAATTTAAATCTAACTACTACATTACTTAAGTTAATTGAACAAAGTTTAAATTGTAGCATAACTCTATCTCACCTCTTACCTCCACAATAACCTTTTAGATCGCTTTAATGACAACTTACATCAAATTTTGGACCATATTAATTGATGTATTTTAACATAAAATATGTCTTTTTAATTTAACTACATGAAAAAACAAAATGATTGTCCTTTTTGGCTGATTGTTTAAAATCTCTCTCAAAGAAATGTAAGTTGCAGCTTTATAGTTACTTTTACATAATTATAAATATAATTAACCATAAGATCTCATAGACAAAAAACTGAAGTTATTTATGTGAGTAATATTGGATTACCTAATAGATGTTCTTGACAATTTCTTTTCTTCCTGTTGGGGCCAATAAAAAAGTATTTCATTTTAAGTAACCCGTTTCAATTTTTTTTACAAGGAGTAAGGATCCAGTTGCTACAAATTACGATGAAATGAGGTAAGGGTTAGCTATAAAAGCTCTTTTCCTGTTTTGAAGAGTTCCTACAGATAAATCGTTGATTGCCGTGAGGCACATGAGCATGTGTGTTCGTCCGTTTCTATCAAAATCAAAATCAAATCAAAAAATCATTTATTAAGTCTAGGCTGTTACAAGCACTTGTGAATGTCAAAGAAGCTACGCCATCTGTTCGCAAACCCTAAACGGGACACCTTGTAACGAGAAGAACCGGCAAGAAACTCGTCAAGGGCTGCTTTTTTCTCCCTGTATATTTCATACAGAGTCGTCAACATAGAAAAATAAGCTCCACATTTAAAGTGAGGTCATTTTCCATCACAATAATTAACAAAAGTTTGCACACAATGGGTAGGTAGGTTGAAATTAAATACCTACTACATATCGGATAGGTAATTGTGAGAGTAAATAACTTTCAACTAGTTGAGAAATCAGTAATCACTATGTCTGCTACTCGAAAGTGCACCTAAGTAGGCAAAATTTACCAAACTTGATACAAGACATAAAAAATAACAATAAAAAAACGCAATCCTTACAATTCAATATGCGTTAAGATAGGTACTCAGAAGCAGACCCATTCCCACTGGCAGCACCCGTTCACGAGCTTTTCATAGGCCTTTACTTACAAAAACTACTGACTATAGAAAGCAAAATGATTGCAATAAAAAAAGAGAAATCAAAACAAGGTTTACTTGCCTATTAGTTTTATGTTTTGAGTAAGAAGTGCCATAAATATTGATAACATCAAACAGAGACCAAATATCAAAACAGAAACTGTGTATTTCTCACAAGAAAACTTTTGCCATTTTGTGCGTCTGTAAACTTCAAATGCAAATCAATACCTATCCTCTCGGAATCTCTTTACCGCGCGGCTTAAATGCGTATGATATAGGAAAGAGAACTTTAACTTCCAATCTACCGGGCCTACAATTTAATTGAACTATTAGTGTAGTACACATAAAAGAGCGTTTGAAAATACTTCGAGTTCGATCAATTGAATTGCATTCTTCAGGCGGTTTCAATGCGCGCGCGCAAGCGATGATCCATCGACCAATGACAGCGGAGGCCTTGTGGGCAGGGGGCGTCGCCGAAAACTTCCCCGCCCACCGCCTCTCACCACAATTTTTATTGAGTATTGGATTACAGATAATAGAGTTCGGTTGTTTTACCGGATTTTCCAACTTTTTATTACGATTTTATTTCATTGAAGGAAATGTATAACGTTACACGCGGCTATCGTGTTGCAGACGTGTAAATTTAAATGTCGCGAGTTTCTTATAAGTTATAAGTAAGGAATGGATTAACTGAATCAGTTCTCAGTTTATTACGTTTCGTCGCGATTGCGTAGAAGATCCCATACGATTATAGTGGAACCAGTATTGGTGCGTGCGCGTCGTGTGAGGCCACTATCTAGCAGACTATCACACGACGCCGTTACTGTCAGAGGCGACACGATAACGGCGCGTGGGCATCGTCACAGATCACGTATTATGTAGATAGGTCGGCATTAAACTGCACGCAAAATATCGGACAGCAAAAAAAACTTTAGGCTCGTCGGTTGAAGCTTGTTACCACAATTTATTTCGTTTTGAAAAGTTCACATCTTATTTAATCATTTTCATTAAAGTTATTAAGAAGTGTAAGTAAATCAAAATTTACTTTAAGTTGTCCCCTGAAAACATGTAGACAAAGTGTCATAAGTAGGTCCTTCAACTTTATAAGAAATTTAAAGTGCAGCACCGATTTTTGATGTCTAGGCACCTCAATATAAAAGATATTATTTTAGCTATGTAACTGTGCTGTGATGTAGATACTGTGACTAATGGACACTGTAGGTACTAACCTCAGCACTGACACTTCTGTACAAAATAATCTGCCCATATCAAGCACTTAGTAATCTTCACATTGAAGTTTGCACATAATGGCGTACGCAATCACACTTGTCACCGTTAATTCGCATACTTGTGATATCGGGACACTTTGTGACTTCACTATTAAACAAACAAATGGAAAATTGCGTAAGAACGATTACTGTTATGTGTTTACGTACGGGACTTGTAGTTAATATTACTTTATGAATCAATGCGATACTTATTTGAGAAGTGTTTTGTAAAGCGTTTCATCTTACAAATTGGAATGTTGTTTTGTTACTGATGGGTTGGTGAATCTCGTAATTAAGGATCACAACATATTTTCAACTATTACCTTTACATATCTTTCTAGTATTTTATTTTGTTTCCTAATAGGTTTGGTTTCAAAGATATGGTGATAATAGAGTTTATACTCAAAGATACGAGGGTGGGTCAAAAAGTTCGCGGAATGGAGGGGAAAAATTAAGAAATTAAACACAAAATTATTTTTCCTTTTCAATATATTCTCCCTTAACTCTAATACATTTATCAGATCGGTGAATTAATTTATTAATACCCTCGAAAAAAAATGTTTTATCTTTGTCGTCAAAATAGGCCGAAATTGCGCTTTTCACCTCTTCATCGCTGGAAAATTTCTTCCCTCGAAGCTCTTTTTTCAATTTTGGAAACAGATAATAATCGCACGGGGCTAAATCTGGGCTATAGGGAGGATGTTGCAAGATTTCAAAGCCCACTCTTTGTACAGCAGCCACCGCAACTTGTGCCTTGTGTACGGGTGCATTGTCGTGCAAAAGGAGCACCCCTTTGGACAATTTTCCCCGCCTTTTCTCCCTCACAGCATCTCGCAATCGTTCCAGCAGTGTAGCGTAGTAAGTTCCAGTTATGTTGACACCCTTTTCCTTATAGTCAATAAGAAGGATTCCCTCTGTATCCCAGAAAACAGTGGCCATGAGTTTTCCGGCCGACGAAGACACTTTGAATTTCTTCGGGGGTGGTGTGCCCTTTTTGTGCCACTGCATCGAGTCGTGTTTGGACTCAGGCTCATAATGATGAACCCAAGTTTCATCTCCAGTCACAATCCGGTCTAAAACTTCGTCCTTGTTTTCACCACAGAGAGCCAAAAACTCGCGACAACACTCAACTCGCCGCTGCTTTTGGTGTGGCGTGAGCATTCTCGGCACCCATCTTGCGCACACCTTTGACATGCCAAGATGATCGTGAAGGATGTTCAAAATGGTTGTAGCTGATACTCCGATCATTTTTGCAAGCTGCTTCTTCTTCAAACGGGCATCTTCCAATATATTTTTTTCAAGTTTTTCGACGTTTTCCACCGTGGTCGCCTCGACAGGGCGTCCAGGCCTGGGATCGTCTTCAATCGAATCCCTGCCTTGCTTGAAGAGGTTGTGCCACTTGTAAATCATGGTTTTACCAGGACAAGCATCCCCATAAACAGAAAACATCTCATTCCAAATGGTTTGAGGAGGTTTTCCTTGCTTAGTAAGGAACTTTATGACTGCACGAAATTCAATTTTTTCCATGTTTTAAATTTTCTTCCGGATTGACTTGTTGATTGACGTGTATCTCAGTGAATAATGACCTGTTTTTAATAAAAAATTATATTTGTACCCTTAATGAGTGGCACAACTAGTGCAGGTAAAAAAAAGTGACCTTTTCCCCCTCCATACTCCCCATTCCGCGAACTTTTTGACCCACCCTCGTATTTAACTCCACTATAAAAAACAATGGTTTTGCTAGATTTCTAATTTTGTTAATATTAACCTATGCCTACACGAGAATAATTTGTATTAAGTACTTATTTCAAACTAGATATAAAATAGGGTAGTTATTAAAAATCTTATTTAAAATCTGAATTTTCCAATTTCGTTTTAAATTACTTAAATAAATGTTTTGTTTAAAACATTATCTTCAACTACACACATGGTCAATATATACCGCGGAAAACTTTACATAAAATAAAAAGTTATATACTTACAAAAAAATCACCCACAGTGCAAAGACAAATAACTGCGTCGAAACCGTGGTTAACATTCGGAACAGCTCCGACGCACGTTCCGTGAGCATTGTCAAAATACGTTATACAATTTCACAGCCGAGGGAAAAACGAGAGAAAAAAACAACACAGTCGTGTGTGGCCGTCGCGAATAAAGACCGCCACTAAATTCGTATAATGCACACTCGAAACGGCAAAAGCAAATATTTTTCAAACACCTCGAACGGAAAAAGTAATCCTTTGTGACAATCGCCTGTAATTTCGGTGTCGATGACAATGTGGTGTTTGCAAAAAAAAAAGGAAATAAGCGCTCACGCACTCGGGAACTGCCACAGAGTTGCAACCCACGAAATATACTTTTAAATAAGTAGCAACGTTACTTTGAAAACTATTTTAAAAGTACGAAAAGTTACTTAGTTTTCTGCCGGGTTATTTGTAAAAAAATATAAGCAAATGTTTTTTGCATGTTTTTGGAAAAGTCGTAGCACAAATGTTGTTGTTTAAGTAATCTACTCCTATGAGGTTGTTGGTGTTTTTCAAATAACCCTATATAGTTAAATATTGTTTTCAGAGACACAAATAATTATTATCTCAAGCAAATAAACAACGTTATAGATTTAGTTGGCAGAAGAATTATTGATGAGATAACTTAAATTTGATTAATATTCTTAATTAATTAATTATTATATAGGTATTTTACCAACACACATAAAAATAATCAAATCCAACAGCAGTCAAACTTTATAGGCAAGTCAGAAAGAATGTAGAGAAAAATGTCGCTACTCTGTGGTGCATCTTAGACAATGACATTGTGCACTTATTTATCCCAGCGGGTCTCTATTGGGGTTATTGCTATATAATTTGCGAATAATTTGAAGATTGAATGGACTCTAAGATACTATTATTAAGTTGTCATAGAGGTAGGCACCGACACATACGGTGTCGATGCGCATTCGTTTTATTTTTAATTTTTGACATGTTATTTTTTTAAGTATATCTTTTTTTTTCAAAGTTAATGTGGTATTTACTTGGCAGGTGAATTGCTGGTCGATTTACGTCAACTAGCACTTTTTATCGACAATCGCTTGTTAAATCGAATCGCCACCTCATTGAAATTAGGTTTGCGATTAGATTTTACTTGCGATTGTCGATAAAACGACCAGCAAGTCGCCTGCTAAGTCAACTGTGTAAATACCACGTATTGTAGGGTTTACATATTTTTAAAGGATTAATAATTAACCCTTTGACAAACCCGACCCGTGTAAATCCTACATTACGTGCACTACCTAAGCACTATCTAATATCTATCTATCTATCTCTAGTGGTAGAGATTTAAAATAAGCGTGCTAATCACACATTTTTGTAGTAACCAAACTGCAAAAACATGAGGTCCAAAACCACAAAAGCAAAAGAAAAAATTAAAGGGCGTGAATACCGTACCAAATCACATCGTTCAATTTGAATTTCGAACGCGAATCGACGTAAAATATGGCGGCAGCAAAAGGACACGAAGCAAGGACAATTTGTTAACTTTTTAACACGTCATCCATTTCCAAAATCTGAGAAAAAACCGAAGACATGTGGCCCCATTATACCATGTTTTGTGTTACGAGAATAATCGAGCTTTATGTCATTTTGATACACTCTTAAGAGCTTTTGTGTGGGACTGAATCGACAATGGGCTCTTTTTATTCGTGTGAATAACTTAAGTCCTCTTGCATCGATTTGGTTTTGAATTGAATCGATTTTTCAAGCTCGGTAGTCGGCCTTTGTTGCTAATAGCACCGTTTCGTCTTGCCTTTTACTATGAACTTTTATAATTACCACTTTTACGTTTGTTAGTGAATGGTTGCATCTGTTGTTGCAAATGCCAAGGTTTTTAGAGCAGACGGCATTTTTTTACTTAGATGGATCACACACTGCGCAGCACGCTGCGTCATGCAGATCTTAGTGGAAAAATCACTGATGCGGTATGCCCGTGTTTAATATAAAAACATTAAGTATTTTTTAATCATATTGAAATAGTGCTTGGCCTAGTGCTTGGCCTCACCTCACTTGATGTTAAGTGACGATAAGGCCGACAGTGTAAGCCCGGAATCCTCATCACTGAGGATTCCGGGTCAATCAATCGTCAATGTAAAGCAGTAAGAAGTTGAAGTAAGTATGCTGCGTAAACATACCAACATGTCTCTATCTGACAATATTAAATGAGTACGATCAGCAAAGAAATTATATTACCTTAGGGCTGATTTTTCAATCCTCAGATAGCAGATATCAGTCAGTTTAAATATTAACCAAATCTAATAAAAGACATTCAAAAATGTGACAGACAAATGAATGACAAGCATTTTCAATTTGGCAATATAATACGCTATCAAACGGTTAAAGCTCTATCTAGGCATTGAAAAATTAGCCCTAGTCTTTTTTCGTATTAACTTTTTGACTTATTTTTCAAACTGAGAAATATTTATCAAAAAAGTTGCTACGACAGAGCACTAAAATGTTCATGTTCAGTGGCTTTCGTTGCTGATCGTGTCTACTACCAATGTTCATTATGAGATGTACAAAAATGGCTAAGTTTTGATTGTAACTAAATAATTTGACAATAGAGAAAATAAATATTTTTTCAATTTATTTATTTTTATTTCATTTATTATTTTATTTTAGTAAGAAATTATATAGTTTCGGTATGTCCTCATAAAGGCCTTTCATTTGATATCCATATTGTAATACTTATATGAACAAAAAAACATTTTTTTCACATTACAAAATGGCGTCATGCAGCCGGCATATTATTATTCTTTTTTAATTTTCCAAAAAAATATAGCCCGTGTCACATGGGGTGATATTATAAGGATTCTTACTCATATTTCCAAATTTTTCCAGACATTTAGAAGTTATGGTGGAATAAAGAAACTCACATACATACAAACATAAAACACTCTTCTTTTTTTTATAATAGTAATAAATGTGACAGGTAGCGCCATCTCTTTGTAATAACACGAACTGATTAAGTTATAAGAAATTATTTGAATATTTATTATTTATATAGGTAACTTTATTTTGCTTAGTTAAGCAGTTGCCTGGAAAAAAAATTATGTTAAGATTTCAAAACACAAACCATTTAACTAAATTTTAATGTAAAAGGATTTTTTTTAATTTTAAATGGATTGACTGACAGTATTTTTACTGACTTCAAAAAAGGACGTTAATCATATTTGTTTCTAAGGGTTTACTAACGTGATATTTTCTTGGAATTTTTATTTCCATAAATAAATAAAAGACATTTGAAATATAACCAACTTTCTTACTACGTGAATTAAAAAAGTTTTCTTTGAAAATTTTACTAAGTCCTACACTGATTAAAAAGTTAAATGACTCAATTCGAATAAAAATAATTTACCGTATTTTTTATTGGTTTTAGCTCGTACCTTGCTCTGATCCCAAAATAACTTGCACTATGTCATTTGGATCTTTTGATACCAAAGTTTTACACCACTGGGAATTGAACCCAACTAAGAGTCACCATTTAAGTAAAATCTATGATAATAAGTAACATAGTATAAATCAGTCTCCATAAAATAAAACAATTATTTGAGGTCATCGATTTAATTATGTTAATTTTAAAAAGTACAACACTCAAAAATGTGTATTTTAATAATGCATCCAAAACGGGAAGACAAATTTATTTAAGTTCTACTTAAAAGTTCATTTACATTTCGTAATTTCATTGTTACATAAATTTTATTTTACATTAATTACTTATAACAAAATAAGGGTGGACGGACAGACAATTGACTTAGGTATAATTTATATTTACAGACACATAAATGAGATCAGAAAATTTACAAGATTTCAGAAAACAATACTTATCCTAAATAATACTAGATTTAATCCAAAGATTTCAATAATCTTATTGCAAGTCTTATTCTAACCGTTACGAAATTGCCAAAACAAAATGCTCTTCATTGTTCAAATAAATTATTACAATAATGTTAATTATTCTATAAAAATGACATAATACAAAATACGGACAGAATATACGGACGGGAAAAAAAATTTGCAAAGATAAAAAAAATATTAACGCAACAGTAAAAAAACCAAAAAATAGATTTTTTTTTTTAACTCGACTGCTATGTCTAAAAGCGAACTAAAAATTTATTTTAAAACAAGTGTCATTGCAGTCGGGGGTCCGTTCTGAGGAACATTTTTAATCAAAGAGCAATTGCAATGAGACTTGTTTTTATTAATTAAATTTTTAGTTAGCTTTTGGCATGTCTTTGGCTGCAGTTGTGTTTTTAAATAATTTATTTTTATTTCATAAATTTTAGTGAAAAATCATAGAGTTTTGGGATGTGCTTATCGAGACCTTTCATTTGATACAAACATTGTTTTTTTACATTAACCTTATGAGACGCCATATTGTTTTTTTTTAATCTAAGTATATCCTATGTCACTTGGAATGATGGAAGGATTCTCCAAATTTTTTCGGGCATTAAGAATTTATGGAATAAGGAAACTCACAAATATATGAACTCTGAAAACAATACACTCCTTAGGAATAGAAGGATCTTTTGGGCAGTCGTGTAATATTTAATTATCCTGAAACAGAACATTTCGTAATGGCACAAACCATTCTAAAACTACGGCATCAATTTATAGGCATATTTAATCAGTCTTTTAACACTTGCCACTATACACTTTACATCACTACTTACCTATCAATTCTCATCTTCGGTGTCTATGTTGTCTATGGGAAAGTTAGGGTTGAGTAAAGGACTTTTACCGTTACTCCCGCTAGGAGAAGTATTGACGGAAGCCATACCAACTATATTATGGGTTAAGCTATGACGTCTCAGGTCACAATTCCTTCTAAAGACCTTTCCGCAAGAGGAACAGTTATAGGGTTTAATATCAGTATGAGTGAGCAAATGCGTCTTCAAGTTAGACCTCTGGTTGAAACTCCTGCTGCAGACTGGACACTTGTGAGGAGATTCTTCCATGTGCAGGATTTTATGGACTGCCAATGTTCTGGACTGGCAAAACCCTTTCCCGCATTCGAGACATTTGAATGGCTTCTCTTTTGAATGGATATACCTGCAACGAAACAAAATTGGTTAAAAGAATAAAATAATATAATTCTATTGAAAGAATACACAAATTACTATCGGGGTAATATTATAAACACTTATTGATTTTTGGAAACTAATAATAGATCGAAAAATAATAATCCATTATGTCATAATTATTTTAGTTTGAATCCAAAAAATAAATTATTTTTATTAATATCTAACAAGAACTCTGATTGGTTTCTAATATTTATCGGCCAGAATTAATAATCAATTCATAGGGATAGGCCTGATCCAGATTAATTGCTAGGTAACGCCTAGGCAACTGTCGAAAATTCTTTATTAATAACTAATCTGGATCATGCATATCCCAACCCAATCTGTGTATTGAAATATTCATTCTGGCCGTAAGAGAATCTATTATTGAAGTCAAGGACTGAAAACAAAATGAAACAAATAAATATCACACTAAAAGCAAATCACCAGGGATTCGACTCAACGAAAGAAAGTGAGATGAATTATAAAACAATAAAGTAAGAGGCTACGAAAAAGGAGTGCACCATTTAGCGCAGGATGCTGTGAGAGCGATAAATACGTCATGTCTTCGGGCACCAAACATCGGAGCGTGTTGAGAACACCTTGTGGATGGAGCAGGCGGGAAGCAAACAAGCCCCCGCGGGATATTGGTAATAAATTGGCGTACAACCTTGTTTTTATTGCTATAATCATTAATTTACGCCAGCGAGAGCATGTGGGCATAACAAATGTTGCTTCGCGTTTACTAGTTGAGGCTATCTTTGGAGATGACCCGTCGGAATTTATTATGGTGTATTTACATTGTAAGAGGTTTTAGTTCTCGCTTATTTTACTACTTCTCAAGGTATAAGTTTAGTTCTAATTAAAGGATTGGTAGTGTAACTTCCACAACAATATTTTTTATGGTGTAAGTACTTTTTTATTCGTTCCCTTTATTTTTAAAGATTTGATAAAAATCTTTAAAAATAAAGGGAACGAATAAAAAACTAATATCTGATCTTATACGAGAATAGTACTCACTTATGTAGTAACTAAGCGCAATAACTGTTTATTTTCAAACAAAGTTGAATCACGTTCACGCCGTTAATATCATAAAGAATTCAAAGAAGTACTTTCAAATTGAATTTAGACTTACAACATATAATTAACACCGCATAACCCGTAATCAATAATACTACATAACGAGAAATACGGTACTCGAATACCCGAGCTGAGAAATTATCCGTGTATCGGATAAACAAACAAAATATGAAATTACGACGTGTTCAACGTAACGTAATATCCATAATAATCGTTTGGATTATTTAGATCGGTGACGATAAAACTGTATTGGATGATGAATGAAATAATAATTGGAATATTAAAACATGAGATGATGACGGTGATTAGGATGGCGGCGTAGAGCGCATGCGTGGTCAAGCGCAACGAGACGCCGGCCGCGCCGACGCGAGCGCCGTATAGGCCTAACTGGATTCAACATGACTATCCGTTCCTTTAATTAAGCGCACAAAATACTTATAACTTACGACACATTCTTGCTTTTCTAAATCTAGTGTTTGTGTCAAAAACAATGATTAGCAACAAATCCACCCGATCTTTTGAAAACATCATCAACATATCGGTCCTGACAAAAAATCTCGAAGGCTGCTCCAAAACCCGATTGTACATGCAAAGGTTTATTTTTTTGTCGTCTATATTAATCCTCACGTCAGGATCACCACGTGCTTTGTTAAAACCCGTCGAATTCTCGCTCCGGTCCATTATAATGTATGGTGTCAACGAACATCGATTGAACATCGACAGGCCGGGCCGGGTTTAACCCTCGAGCGCCTACACGAAATTTATTTTATTGCCGAAGAGATACGATGATTTTGGAAGGAAATTGCCGAGAGACAGGTGTTAAAAATTCAACACCTTTAGCTCTTTTTGGGTGGGGCTCAGATAAGTCGAAAATAGATTAAGAGAGATTATGACTTGTTGTAACAGCATTAAGATATTTATTGTTTTTGAGATACGTAAAAACGTTGGGATGTTTGCCCCAAACAGGTACGTTTAATGAAGTTAAAAGCGTTAAGAGTGTTTGTCACTAAAAGATTTTTGAGATGTTAACTTGCACGGAGATTTATATGGAATTTCAAGAAAGGAAAAAGAAATCTGTCTGAAGGCCAAAATTAAAACATCGGCCTTCCTCGCATTAGCGGCAGTTTTGTGAAATATTTTACGAGCGTGACGAACGACGTGTCGATAGCATCTGCTCGGTCCATACTTAACCCTTTTTGTTTTAAATATTTCAACCGCACCGCCATTATTCAAAAGTTCATAACGATTCGCGTTGAAACCCAAAGACTAAAATCTTTTATTGATATCGAAAAATAAGAACCGTGATGCCCTCCAAAGTTTTGACACTTTATCTTATAAAAAAGGTCCCGCCATTCGATCCGGTGTTACGGCGTAAAGGCACGGTATTAATGACTGCAATTGATTTACCTATTTTCTTGGGCGTGAAGATAATGTTGCTGATAAGAATACTGGTTATATGGCGTCTTTAGAAAGGTTATTTAGGGTAAATTCTTAAAGCTTAATCTTGCTTGGTAATTTGATTGAAAAAATACATCTTTATAAATTTTTGGGTAAATATAACTGTTTCGTTTTTATAATATTATCATATGTATTTTTTATAAAAATGTATGGTAATTATTTTTATTATCAACTTGAAAGTTTGGTGTAAGGCTGATATTTTTTTTAAGTCCATCAATCTCATTACAATAAAAAATCAAAAGCTGTAAATCCTTTACCTTCTCCAAATTATATTACAAAAAGAAGGAAATATTAAAATAAATAGTTTATAAATTGTGTTAAAATGTCAAAAAGGAAGTAATTAATGTTCATAAGAAGGAAGCTTAAATTGAGTAGGTATTCCACTCTGATTTCACAATAAGTATGAAAACTTATACGAGAAAATACATACGAGTACATACAAACATACATGAACCCTGAATACAATAGACTCTTCTTTTTTTGGGCAGTCGTGTAAGAACAGTTTTATTCTGGTTTATACATGTTGGGTGACATTAGTTACATACTTACTTCAGAGCTATTATTGCATAAGTACGGTATATTGTTTTAAATCTTTAAAACACTAATCTAATACTATTTCAAATGAATAAAACCTTGCTTTATCAATTAAATTTTGAGTAGTAAAAATAATAACGAATCAATGAAAATGGCCGGTTTCACAGATTCCGGCTAGCACTATTTTCTGGTTTAAAGGACAAAAAAAAACAACGTCTATGAGACTATCTGTCAAGTAAGTTAAATGGGACTTTTCCGGAATCTGTGAAAGCTCTTAGTAAATAAATAAAGTATTAAGTAATAATATTCCTATGTGATTTAAAAATATATAGGTAAGATTAATACTACATTAGGTAATATCAGTGAATCAAAAAATTATGTTATTATATACATATATTGGAATATAGTTACTGTGAATAGCAAGAACGTAAAAGTAGTTTACCTGTGATCTCTAAGGTGATCTTGCCGTCGGAATGCCTTCCCACAGATGTCGCAAGAGTATGGCCGCTCGTCCGTATGCGTTCTCTCGTGTATTAGTAGGTTGTAAGACTTCGTAAACTGACGGTTACAAAACTTGCAGATGAATTGCTTCTTCGTTCGCGGGCCACTTCCAGTCGTCTTTTGTTTATTCGTTACACTACTCCCAGTAGAAGACGTTGAGCTATTCGTTGATTTCGAACTCGATGAGTTCGAAGCTTGGGGCGATAATGGTGCCTGCGCCGAACTCCCATTCATTTGCTGTTGATACATAGCATTCATTAATAAACTCGGGTATCCGTTATCTAAATTCTGTGAGCTATAGCCATACCCTTTCGACGTAGATTCCAAATGTTGTTCTAAGGTAAAATCGTCTTCATTATCTAGTAACGCTAAATCTTCTTCGACTTCTTCTGATAAGTCTACGTCTTCAGCCGCAATGGCGTCGTTTATGGGATATTCCTCGGGAGTTTTTGGTGAAAATTCTCTAGATGCGTTATCTGAATTGTCTACTTCATTTATTTTGGCACTTGCCGTCGCTATCCTTAAAATATCTTGCTTTGGAGATGGATTAGTTTCAGAATTAGTTTGACTTGTGTTACTTACAGTAGAAACTGAAGTTAGTCTTTGTAAGGTCAAATAAGATTCTAACGCTTGTAAGTTAAGGGCGGCAGCGGCTGCAGAATTTGATGGTAGTAGTGCAGCTTGTTGCAAAGAATTCATCATCGCATTTTGCAAGGATAAAACTACGCCTTGTAAAGATCTTTGAAGCATATTTTCTTGTAATAAGGCAGCTGATGCAATAGATAAGTTAATGCTTGTAGTTGCTGACGAACTAGGGTTCTTACTTGCATTGATTTTGGTATCCGCGTGCGGAGACGGTGGGTCGACGGCCAATAGTCCACTCATGTCCGTCGTCTTGGTATCTTGTATCTGCAAGTTGTTCTTCAGCTTGATGATTGCGCTTTCCAAGGAATTCAATGTGGATTTACTTGAACGCGACGAACTTTGCTCTTGCATGGTGATCGGTTGTAATCATGGGGTCACTTGGAAGCACGTGTTCGGGAAGGGCGCGGCGGGGTATCGCGTGCGCGTGCGCCGTAGATCGGGCACGCGTAGCTGCGGCGTGCGAGGTGTCTGTGCGGCGCGGCGCGACTGAGCCGGCTGGCTGCGGCCGGCCGCCCCGCCCCCGCCTCACGTCTCTGCCTTCCCGCCTCACAAAAGCTCTCTATTTTAGGCAACTCTTTGTACGTAGTAATGGTCACCTCACGCTGCCCTAACGACAGACACGTCCATGAGAACAGCATTGCGCCAGATCTGTTGTACCCCTTTTGAAGTGTAATGAGATTCTGAATGGAATGGGCTGCTATGGGAAAACAATGTTCTCGATGCCTCAGCTTGTTTTGTTAGTGGGTCACGCGTTGGTTTTAACAATCGATATTTGATCTGTTTAACGAGTAGAAAAATTTGTTATGACTTTATAGGTTTCTATGATAAACCCTGTCTACATAAATTTTCTCTATGATTATTTTAAAAGTTTTAATAACTTAATTTACTTGGATATTTTACAATATTACAACGAGTGACTGTTTTATATTCAAGAGATTCTTCATTTGAGTTTTTTTTTAAAGTACATTGTTTTAGTGTAGGTTTCTACAACGTGTTACAAAATAACCCTTAATGCTAAATATGGTAGATAGGGACCATCAAACTGAACAACTTTTCCTGTGGGACCAACCCCAAAATCGCGGAAAAAAGATTAGTTGTTTGATACAAAAATTGATAACGAAAATATCAAAATGTCAAATATCAAAATCAGCTGTTTCATAAACAGCTGATTTTTTTCATGATTTCAGAATTGGCCTTATAGAAAAATTGATCAGTTTGATGGCCCATATTAGGCATTAGGGGTTATTTTATAACACGTTGTATAATATCGTAACTCGTTTCTATGTATTTGATAAGATAGTGTTATTGACCTCTAGAAATCTAAATCGATAGCCAATGTCAAGTTTGAAACCTACGCTTTTATCATAGTCGTTGTTCTGGTTGCGTTATAAAAGTTAATCTTTAATGTATGTTGTAGGCTATGTTTGATAGGTGGGACATTAAAATTATAAGTGGCATTGCCAGAGCAGCTCTATAAACCGAGCCGAGACAAAAGTGGACATTAACTTAACAAATGTCACAGCGAACTTAACTTACACTTACTTATTATAAGAACCAGATTCTTTCTTATTGTTCTTGTTTGAATTAAAATGAAAAAAAGACAATCTAGTATGCTATAATGTAAGTCATGTGTTTAACCTATTTTGTAAGTTATTTTGAAGATTATTACTAGTTATTTTTTGTGTGACGAGTTGTTTTTTGTTCAATTAAACCACATGAAAAATAAGTCTCTACCTTACTAATTATTATTGTTTAATTCACGTTAACAGCTTTAATTCTGCAATTTACACTTGGAACTTAATGATGATACTGAATTCCAATCTCCAGGCTAAAACAACTCTTAAAATGTGGAAGGTTTAATGATAGTTGAATACAGTGTTCAGCCTCTTCTAGGCATTAATAATTGGTGTGAATTTAGTTTCTATATAATTTGTTTTAATAGGTAACTTAATTATACAAAAAGTTTTTTGAGGCTAAGATAGATAATTATTTCTATCGAATTTGTAGTTTTGTTCTATTTAAGTAATGTCATAGAGGTACTTATATAAATATTACACGATGTCTTAGAAAAAGTTAAATCGACCTCTCATTTTTCACCTCTGCAATTAATAAATAAATAATAATAATAATAATTTACCTCAGTAATGAGAGAAAAAATAAAAATTGAATATATAATAATAATAATAGCTTTATTGCACACGACAAAAAACAAAAACAGAAAGAAACAAAAAAGGCAAAAGAAAACATACAAAAGGCGGCCTTATTGCTAAATAGCAATCTCTTCCAGGCAACCTTGGGTGAAAGAAAAATAAATAAGCAGAAGTAGGGGAATGGGTGCAAATTTAAAGGACAGGTAATGTATATAGATAGAAAGAGAATAAGTATATATAGGTATTATAAGTTTCGATCACAAGAAAGGAAATGATTTCTAACTTGATCGCCAAAGGATTTTAGAGTCTGAGCCTTTCTGATACCCTCGGGAAGTGCGTTCCATAGGCGGACGGCATGAACGGAGAAGGAGTAGGAAACGAAGTCAGAAGAGTGCTTAGGGATGTTAAGGATGTCAATTAATGAAATTAAATTATTAAAATTGTTATTAAGACCGTATTTTCAACATCTAATTTTATAAGATGTTTAACTTTCTCACTTAATAATGGTAGTAACCAACGCACTTGCCATCCTGCAATTTAGCAAACCTAGCGCAATTCTTCGATTGGCAATTGCTACGGTTACTGAACACAAACAAAAGTCTCAGTGCCCATGCTCCAATAGAGCGTGATAATTGCAATTGACATGAGAAAACAATCAAACCATTTAGTTGTTTTCTAGACTCTTCCACCGGGAAAAACCTTCAAGCTTTCGCAATGAGATTTCAAAGCGTAAGAAAAGACGCGTTTAAATAGATTATCCGTACAGTTATTTTACCTCTGAAAGTGACATTTGTTCTTCTTAATACCATGAAGAAATGTCACTTTCAGTGGTAAAATAATTGTGAACGCACTGGAAATAGCTCTTACGCCATCGCCAAAATTTATTGGCAAGACGTACGCGCTGACCGCAACGCGCTAAGTTTCATTTAATATTTTTGGCGTTTTCAACCCGTGATCGAGAAAATTGTTTTTCATTACGACACGTCGATTGTCATTTCACGACAGTGTTGACAGACATTACACACTCCGAACCAGGTTATCTTTAGGCAGCTCCACCATCGACAAAAAACGTAGTAACTGCCCTTTTTGAGCTTTTGAGCCTACGGCCAGTAGGCGGTTGAATGCACTGAGGTAGAATGAATTGTTTAAACATTTTTGGTGTCTTTTGCCTAGAGTCTCTTCGAGAAAATTGTTTAGCGCTCCCTTGAAAGTATATTAATGATTTTAATTTCACTATGAAGACTACAAAACAATCGAAATTCGGTCCTTCCACACCGGACACCAGTTTTTGTTCCGTCCTCAATAAGGGCAGCCGCTGACACGTCAATTTATACATCACGCACGACAGTGTTGACAGGTATACATACTCCGCAGCTTATCCGTAGACAGCCACTCTCGCCATCGCCAAAAAATTTTAGCTTTCTGGCCAGCAAGATGGGTTGTGATAGTAAGAGAAATTTGAATATTTTTTCATGGTTTTAATTTCACTATGAAGACTGGAAAACAATCAAAATTCAGTCCTTCCACACCGGACATCAGATTTTGTTCCGTCATCAATAAGGGGAGCCGCTGACACGTCAATTACACATCACGCACGACAGTGTTGACCGATATACATACTCCTCAGATTATCCGTAGACAACCACTCTCGGCATCCGTAGACAACCACTCTCGGCATCGGCAACCAAAATAATTTGAGCTTACTGGCCAGCAGGATGGGCTGTGATAGTAAGACAAATTTGAATAGTTTTCCTTTTTCGCACCGTGTCTTTTGGAGAAAAATATTTAGCGCTGCTTTAAAAGTAATGGCAATGATTTTAATTTCACTTTGAAGACTACTTTTGTAGTAGGACCGAATTTTTGTTGTTTTTAACCAAAATTCGGTCCCCCTACACCGGACACCAGATTTTGTTCCGTCCTCAATAAGGGCAGCCGCTGACACGTCGATTATACATCACGCACGACAGTGTTGACAGGTATACATACTCCTCAGCTTATCTGTAGACAGCCGCTCTCACGCCATCGCCACCGCCTCGAGGCATAGCGCGCGCACGACTCATAGCAGATATAAAATTAATTTATCTATAACTGTAGCCATGTAGCCACGGAAAAAAGAGACTGCACGATATTGATGGTGAGGCTTAAAAATGAAGATCTATCACGTAAGCGGTTGCTGGGAAAATTTTACTTTTTTTCCTCCATTGGTTTGGTATTAATTTAATTAAATAAACCTTTAAGACGCCGCTTGCCTTAAATCAAACAAGAGTAATTATAGCAATTTTACTTTTAACATGGCGAAGAAACCGCATGTTGCACTGTATTCATAAATAAAAATAAACCTATTATAATAAACGCTAATAAAATGTTGACTAAAACAAAACACTGCTATAAATAAGATAACAGTCACATCAAAATGAGATATAGAACAAAATATCAAATGTACAAAAACAGTTGACGATCCTCTGACATTCGAAAATAAAACTCGTCAAAATTCAAAACAGACTCTCGCTTTCATCACATTTCACGGTCACCCACAACACAAGTCACGTTATTCTTCCCATAAAACTGTATCGTTTGGACACCCAAAAGTTTATTTTGTAACGTTTTAGCTTTCTCCAGCCATGTTGTGATTTACCGACTCGCCAAACGTGCCTTTTAGACTCACATTCGGTACAGTTAGACGCCTCCGATCGTATATGATGTGCATACGTGAATTTAGGGTTGTCCCTTTTCAAATGTAAAAAGTTGTACAACCATTTTATTTTTAAACATTAATAAATAATAATGATGTTTTGTTATCATTTTACAATTATAATATTATTATGTCCATACTGCCTCACTGACTAATACATCATCAGTATCATCACACAGATCAAACCACTGGATGGATAATTCTGAAACATGGCAATAGCATTAGGCAATAGGCATTACACTAAACCTAAGAAAAGCCTTAAGTCTTTTCCTGACTACAACTCGACCATGATAATTAGGCGCATGACAGCTGCATGATAGCTAAGTTCAAAACACCGTTTTTATTAGGTCGAGTTGTAGCTAGGAAATACACTCGTTTTCACTAAACTTAAGAAGTCTTTTTCTAACTACAACTCACACTGCCTAAAATCAAAATGTCTACGAAGCAAAATGCCTAAAATTCATGTCTAAAGAGCAAAATGTCTACTAAGTAAATTGTCTAAAACGCAGAATGACTAAACAGCAGTTTGCCTAAGGATTAAAAAGGTCTAAATTGCAAAACGTCTATGTCGCAAATTATCCTAGTATAAACATCATTGTCTGCTTGAAATACGCACGTATGTTCATAGATTTTTAATCAAACAATTACTGGCCATTTGAACTTATTGTTTACGGCATTCTGAAAAGAAGTTATTTAGTCCTCCTCCATTTTAGTCATTTTGCATTCTAGTCATTCTGCTCTTTAGCCATTTTGCACTTTAGTTGCGTTTTAGTTATTCTGTGTTTTGGTAATTTTACCCTCATAATCAAGCAAATAAATAAATAGTCTATTTGCTTTTTAGGCAGCGTGATCAGGAAGGGGCGATTCTTAATTTTAGTGTTAGGCGAGTCCTTATTTTTGAAGAGCTAAGATAATAAACTACAGAAATTACTTTTTTGAGAAGCAGTCTATTTATAGTACTTAAATAATATTTATTTTATCATATTTAAATATTATAAAAGCTATGCAATTAACTAAATCCTTAAAAAAATCCTCTCTTTTTTCTAACCATTCCTGTTGTTACTAAATTAATTAACACATTATTGTAGGCTATAAAGCAGTCAACCATATCATATCGTAATGTGGTGTAATTTATACCATGATTAGGTCAAAGGTTCAATATCATCATTTTCCTTTCTTGCACCACGTACGAACCAAAATCTACAGATGTTGATGCATGTTTTGAGTTCAGGAGGTTATTGAGGAAATATTTGTTTGTCGAATTTAGCCTGCAACCTTATAGTCAGTGCTTGCAATGTAATTACGTGTGTGAATTTTGGTATTATCAAACACATAGTGTTAGGGTTAATTCATTTCTTTAAACTAGTTACTTTTTTAATTATTTTCTAATAATGGCAACTGTGTAGTATGGCGGTCAATTTAGCTTCACTGTGATTGGACGGTGGGGTTTCCCGCCAAATATTTGAGTTAGTATTTCTTTTAATTTTTCTATAATGGCAACTTTGTAGTTTGGCGGCTAAGCTAGCATCAACGTGATTGGTCGTTGAAGTTTGCCGCCAAATTATGAAAACAAATGATTGGTTGACGCTTGAAAAGAGCGGCGACCAATCAGAACTCGAGAACTTCGCGCTAAAATTTTGAGAGTATAAATGCGGGGAGATGACCATTTTGCACATTCTTTGTTACGCTGTCGAAAGTGTAAGTTCTCTATGTTGAAACGTGTTGAAATAGTAGTGAATATAAGTGTTAGATTTGTGTTATATTTGTTTAAAGTACAAAGTGAATAAATTGATTTATTTGTCCAAGTGGTTTAGTCTCATTTTAAAATAATTTATATTGGTGGGTTATAATTCAGAAGTGTGCAGGACAACGTTTTTAAACGTAAGTAAACGCCCAACAACTTATTATCTACATCTTAACTTGCAATTTGTGTTAATCCGTTCCATGGTGTCTTTATGGTGTTTTATAGGACCTCAATGGGAAGTCTGCAGTGCGTTTATGGGATTCTAAAAGGGGGTAAAATTTCGTTATTTTTCGTCTACGACTTACCGTTTTCGAGATATTTAACGTTTTAGTTAACCATTATGTGTTCAAGTTTATCTAACGTTTTAGTGAACTATTTAAATAAATTGTGATAGTTCTTTCTTATTAATCATCATTTTCATTTGCCATATTTTAACATCAAGAATTTTAGATTACCGAGATCTTATAAAAATGTTTTTAAACCATTATTACATTATTTAATCGTGATTACTAGAAAAAATATGATCATTTTTGTTCAATAACTAGGTACCTTTGATATTAAAATACCCTCTCAGTTTATAATGTGTGTATTTATAATCAGTCTAATATAAGAATTTCATTTTTCGAGGTATCAAACCATGGATACTCCACCTGACCACCATCGGAGGCTAGAAACACCGAGACGTAGTTCAAGACACAACACGGCCTCCCATAGTCGGAGCTGTCTGCGGAGCCCCCTGAGGAACAAAAGCCGAAGCCCGCTGCGGACGCGTAGCCCGGCCACGTGCGATCGAGACCTCGAGCGAGATCGTGAGCGCGTCAAAGCGCTGGAAGCCCAGCTACTGCATGAACGCGAGCGACTTCTTCATGCTGAGGAGCGTCGGTGCTCGTCCTCCGCACGACGCAGATGCCCAACTAGAAGCCCCAGCCGCCACAGCGTGCACCCTGCTGCTTCAAACCAGCGCGGCAGCGGCCAGCATGGATCGACGGGTGCAGCAGCTGAGCGACGAATCGACGCGGGATTTATGACAAGGTCACGTAGTCCTTCTATTACTAGGAAAGATTTTATTGATATTGTTAAGAGTTTAAAGGATAGTTTGACATCCCAACCATGCACTAAGGACTTACAATCCACACCTAAAATTGATCATATGAATATTCTTCCGAGCTTTGATCCCTCTAAAAAAAACCAACGCATTGATGTGTGGTTAAAAAAAGGTCAACGAGTGCGCCTCGGTGTATGGATGGGATGACCGAACGACAACACACTTTGCCATGCAAAAACTCCAAGGCCTTGCCAAAACCTGGTACGAAGGGCTAAATTCGGTTTTATTTAGTTGGCAAGAATGGCAAGACAAGCTTATTAATGCATTCCCCTTCGAACAGAACTACGGCCAGGCCTTGGAGGATATGCTCAAACGGAAAAGCAAATTTAATGAAAATATTGAGATATACTTTTATGAAAAACTGACGTTACTCAATCAATGTGATATAGTGGGTAAACGAGCAGTAGATTGTTTGATACACGGAATTAGCGATAGGACCCTTCGGTCCGGAGCCTTAGCATTGCAATGTACTCATCCTGAACAATTGTTGCAATATTTAATGAGCAGTAGGGACACTCATAATTTTGTTGATCGAAATCAATCCAAGAGCAGAACCGACAGTACCAACAATAACAATTCTTTTAACAATAGATTTAATACCAAGCCAGGCCTAAATTCAAGCTGTTACAATTGCAAAGAAAAAGGCCATAGTTTTCTCTATTGCCCGAAACCAATCATAAAGTGTACTAAGTGTAACTTACTTGGCCATTTATCAGAAAGTTGTACGGTGAACAATAGAACTGATAAAATTCAAAAAAATAACAATTTAAAAAAAACAATGTGTATTGATGGTACTGTCGACCAACAAACAGAGATTAGTCGAGGTTCCAAATTTTTAAAGAATGTGATGATCAATGACGTGTCGTTTGAAGCTTTCGTTGATTTTGGGAGTGATGTGACTATTTTGAAGGAATCAGTAGTTCGTTCTTTAGGATTGACTTACAGTAACGTACAAACAAACTTGAAGGGTTTCGGTAATAGTGTTGTTCAGACGATCGGAGAGTTGCTGCTTGTTCTCAGTATTGATGGTGTTAAGGCGACGGTACCGTGCATAGTAGTTAATGATAATTTGCTAGAAAAATCAGTTTTGGTGGGTCAGTCTTACACGGAGCAGCCTCATATAATTGTTTATAAAGATTCAAGTAAACTTCAGTTTATTGATATAGGTATAGAATTACCTACCTCAGATCTTATATCAAGTGTCGAGTCTACTCTGACAATCAGAACGACGGATGCAGTTACGTTGTTCGGGCCAGCGTCGGTCAGGGCTGTGACTAATTCTAATTACAGCGGTACTGTTCTTCTTAGGAGTGTCGTAGCAGGAGAACCTAACAAGAAATATCTTGTTTGTGGAGAGTTGTGTTCATCTAAGGATGGTCGTTTAGTGGTAACGGTTTTCCCATACGCTAGTTTCTGCGTTATTTCCTATAACACTGTGTTGTGTAGGGCTGAGAAAGTCTATATTGTCAATAGGGTAATTGAAGATTCTGCTGAGATTGCAACAATTGCGAATAAGGCACTTGACGAAAGCCAAATCCGCGTGAACGATCACGTATCGGACGACGTCAAGCAAAGCCTATTTGCGATACTCAAAAGGTATGCTCATTGTTTTGCCAATTCACTCAAGGATCTGGGTTGCACAAATGCAGCTGAAATGAACATAGATCTCAGTAGTGAACGTCCAATAGTCTATCGTCCATATAGATTATCTTACCACGAGCGAGAGAAGGTACGTTCCATGATTGAGGAAATGATGGATGCAGGGATCGTTAGGGAATCAATATCTCAATACGCTAGTCCGATCCTGCTTGTCCGGAAAAAGGATGGTTCGCTCAGACTTTGTATAGATTATCGCATGTTGAATTCAGTTACGATCAAAGAGCGGTATCCAATGCCGATAATTGAAGATGAGATAGCACGTCTTAGTGGCCAGGCTTGTTTCATTACTCTCGACCTCGCTTCAGGGTATTATCAGGTGCCAATTAGTGAGCAAAGCAAACACTTAACATCTTTTGTTACGCCGGACGGACAGTACGAGTTCAATCGTATGCCGTTCGGCCTCGCAAATGCTCCTGCTGTGTTCCAGCGAATGATGAATTCGATACTGGGGCCAGCTCGTTTTAGCAAAGCCACGGCCTATATAGATGATATCCTTATTTTCGGGAAAGATACTAATGAGTGCCTGCAACGGTTAGAGGAAGTTCTTCAGGTGATTGAAAAAGCAAACCTCACTTTAAATCTGTCTAAATGCGAGTTTCTACGTGATAAGATTGATTATCTAGGTTACGAAATCAGCGCGTCTGGCGTCCGCCCGGGAGAAAAGAAAATACTATGTGTCATAAACTTTCCACAGCCTCAGAATGTCCACAACGTTCGACAATTTCTTGGATTAGCAAGCTACTTTCGAAAATTTATTCAAGGTTTTGCTGGTATTGCCTATCCGCTCAGTAAATTACTGAAAAAGGACGTTGCGTGGCAGTGGGGTGTCGAGCAAGAAGATGCCTTCCAAACTCTTAAGAATCATCTGATAGACAGGCCAATCTTAGCAATATACGATCCTGATGCTGAGACCGAGCTTCACACAGATGCTAGTCGGTTAGGTATTGGTGGTATTTTGTTGCAGCGTCGTACAAAAGGTGATGACTTCCGGCCGGTGGCATACTACAGTCGTCAAACTTCTCCAGAAGAGAAAAATTTTCACTCATATGAGTTGGAAACTCTGGCCGTAGTATGTTCACTGCGTAAGTTTAGAGTTTACTTGCTGGGGAAACAATTTAAGATTGTAACCGACTGTAGCGCTCTTCGTTCTACCTTTTCTAAAAGGGATCTGATTCCCCGCATAGCACGTTGGTGGTTATCACTTCAAGAATTCAATTGTTCTGTTGAATATAGGCCAGGCGTAAAAATGAGTCACGTCGATGCATTGTCTCGTAATGCCATCAATGACGACGAAACTCTTAACGAACAGTTTCCAGCTGTGATGACAATTACAGGTGATGATTGGCTGCATACGCTACAGCTTGGTGACAGCGAGCTACGCCGGATTAGCGATATATTGAGTTCTGATCTGGATGACAAGGGGCTTCAATACATAAAGAAAAATTACTTGTTAAAGGACAATAAGCTGTACCGGTACATAGACGGTGACAAAAACAAATTGCGCTGGGTAGTTCCAAAGGGTGCAAGATGGCAGCTGTGCCGCCTCAACCACGATGATATTGGGCATTTTGGTGTGGAGAAGACCCTCGAAAGAATTAAAAAAAATTATTGGTTTGCTAAGATGTCGAAATTTGTAAAGAAATATGTAAACTCTTGTATTGAATGCGCGTTTGCCAAAAATAACTCTAAAAATCGTGAGGGTCTGCTCCATCCCATCGCAAAAGTCGAACAACCATTTCACACGGTACACGTTGATCATCTCGGACCCTTCGTTAAGTCAAAGAGAGGTTTTACTCACCTGCTTGTCCTCGTAGACGGTTTTACTAAGTTCTGTCTGATTAAACCGGTTCGGAACACGAACAGCCAAAACACCATTAGGGCTCTAGATGATATTTTCTGTACCTTTAAAAATCCTGACCGTCTTATTAGCGACCGAGGTAGCTCCTTCACATCACACAGTTTTAAGACTTTTTGTTCAGAAAAGGGCATCAAACATATTCTAAATGCTGTAGCGAGTCCAAGGGCGAACGGTCAAGTTGAAAGGTACAATCGTACCATTCTAGATTCCATGCGCGCTATGGCCATCAAGCACGGAGAGAAAAATTGGGATAGTCATATCGGCACTATTCAGTGGGGACTAAATAACACCGTTCATAAAACTATTGGAAAAACTCCATCTGAAGTGTTATTTGGTTCTTGCATGAATGGCGATAGGAATCCTATCTTAAGTGAAGTAACAGAAGTAACGCACAATGAATATGATATTTCTGAAATGCGGAAGGAAGTCAAAGAGAGAATTGATAGTGAACAGATTAAACAGAAACTGGCTTATGACAAAGGTAGGAAACCGGCGCATACATACAGCGTAGGGGATCTAGTAAAAATAACTAAGACATTTTTCAGCAATGATGGACAAAGTAAGAAACTCATGCCGACGTATATCGGCCCTTACCGTGTAGCCCAAGTGTTAGGTAAAGATAGATATAGGCTAGTTCCCATTCCCGGCATGAGTGACTCTCGAAATAAACGTCCGACTACAGTTGCAGCGGACCGCATGATGCCATGGATTCACATTTCCACTTTAGAGCTTAATGATCAGGATTCTGATCATGAATGTTACACTGATAATAGTAATTTCTCTGATGATAGCAATTAATAATAGTATCGCAGAAATAACTATTGAATAATGCATGAAATAGTTGTAAGATTCCTTACAGATGCAAATATCTACAAATAGATATTTTGTTTTGTTTCAGATCAGGCACGAGAATCGATCGGTTCGTGTTTGATAAAAGTTACACTTCTGCTGTCCTAAGTAATCGAGTTCTTAGAGACGAGCATCTACAATCTATCCATAATCGAGTTTGGATAGCTGCTTATATTCCCCATAATCGAGTCTGGGGTTAATATATAAGCTGTGTTCCCCATAATCGAGTCTGGGGTTATAAATAAGCTGTGCTCCCCATAATCGAGTCTGGGGTTAAGATAACTTATTTTACCATCCCACTTAATCGATCGGTGGTATTGGTTTACAGATTATCCAAGAAATCGAGTGCCTTGGAATACAAAACCGATTATCGAATCGAGCCTAGATTTTTGTATTTTACCTATTCATGATATTATTTTGAGCATTATTTTTGGTTTTCCTTTTGAGAATTGTATTAAATAAGATTTTCTATTTTAATTTCACTTATTTTTATAGCTCTTATTGTATAAATATAGTCATTTGTATAGTTCGACATAATTTGATGATTCACATCTTATCACATTATTCATGATTATTATAAATATCAAAATATGATTTTGTTTTTGAGTACCTATTGTGTTAACTAAGTTTTTTTTTTCTTTACTTATAGTAAGTACCTAGTTTTGTATATTTGTAGTTCCAAATAATCTAATACATGTACAAGTTTTGTATAACTCTAGGCTATTTTTATTTAAAACATTGCAATAACATCTCAAAATGTTTAATCATGCTGTAGGTATATTATTATGGTATATTAGGTTAGTTTAGCAATGAAGGTTGCGCAATTGGTCATAACTGCGATTGTTAGGGTTCCACCTGGGGTCGTGTGCGGGACGCTCACGATGTCAGGACGGTCGATTGTTAGGGTTAATTCATTTCTTTAAACTAGTTACTTTTTTAATTATTTTCTAATAATGGCAACTGTGTAGTATGGCGGTCAATTTAGCTTCACTGTGATTGGACGGTGGGGTTTCCCGCCAAATATTTGAGTTAGTATTTCTTTTAATTTTTCTATAATGGCAACTTTGTAGTTTGGCGGCTAAGCTAGCATCAACGTGATTGGTCGTTGAAGTTTGCCGCCAAATTATGAAAACAAATGATTGGTTGACGCTTGAAAAGAGCGGCGACCAATCAGAACTCGAGAACTTCGCGCTAAAATTTTGAGAGTATAAATGCGGGGAGATGACCATTTTGCACATTCTTTGTTACGCTGTCGAAAGTGTAAGTTCTCTATGTTGAAACGTGTTGAAATAGTAGTGAATATAAGTGTTAGATTTGTGTTATATTTGTTTAAAGTACAAAGTGAATAAATTGATTTATTTGTCCAAGTGGTTTAGTCTCATTTTAAAATAATTTATATTGGTGGGTTATAATAGTGCAGACAAGAACAAGGTTGGTTTTTCAATGTTATTTAAAATGTGTAAAACATAAATAATTTAGTATTTTCAAAAAGCTTACCCCTTTTCCAATAATCGAGTTGAGAATCTAGAATGAACGTTATAAAAAAAACCTCAAAATTATTATTCTTTGCTTATATTTTGATTTAGTTCGATGCCTAATTAAAATTGCATACTTACAAAATTTTTACATTACAAATTGAGGATGTTTTTTTTTTAAATCTACATGCAATTTGTTCTGTTGTTCTTAATTTTAGGTATAAGTGACCATCATGAATTACAATATAATTCTGCATGATTAAAGCACTAAAAGTTTTCTGTATAATTTCATGATAAATTAGGTATGAACTATGTAAACAAAACTAATACACTGCTGATACAACAAAGAAAAATCAATTTTAGCACACCATAGTTACAAGATTCAAATTGCTGTAACCTGTATGTATCATGCTGATTGTACAGGGAAGTCCATTGTGAAATTTAAGCGTATCTGATAAGGACTAGCTATAGCTCAAGTGATACCTAAAATTATGCCCTTAATCATAACGAGGGGGTCTATTATAGCCCACACTTCAGATCACTCTCCACATAAAGTCTTAGAAAGCTGTAATGTATTTTGATAGGTTTTTAGGCTGTGGCTAAAGTGAGAGTGATAGGAGGTTTTTTCTTAATTTTCAATAAAAAAATAATTTTCTCGCAAATAGACATGCACACTATTACGAATCAGTGTTTTTGATAAGTAAGGAATAGAAATGTCTCAGATAAGTACTAAGATAGAACTAACAAAAAACAAACGTAAACATAAAATAACGTTAGTAGTGCAATGATAATAACAGTGCAGTGTAGATAGCATTACAGAAATCCGTAACTAGACGTCTTATGAATATTTCGAAGTGTCACAAGCATCAATCGCTCACGCACATGCTAACCCCCCGCCACAGACAGACGGAATCTGATTCGGAATTCCGAAACGGAATATCGATAATGTATGATGTATTTTGTATTTCGCAAAACTTTTTTACTGTGTAAAAATCTGTGTTTTTCGGTCCTGATGTCATTACTGTGCTCGGCAGAATATAAGTGCAGTAGGCCTAGCCTGCTGTTTATACTGAACCGAGTACAGTTTTGGCATCATGCGACGATGCGCAATGTTATTGTTATTAGCCTTGTATGTGTTTAGTTTTTTGTATTGTCTTTGTAATGTTGTGTATCGTTGTGTGTTGTTCAAAATAAATGTATTTTCTTTCTTTCTATGAAAATTCTGAACGGATTTACGGCATGTGTGTGGTAGGTCCATAGATTTGTATGGATAAGCTGCGGTCGGAATCATTCTGTTTCAGAATTCCGAATCAAAATTCCGTCTGTATGTGGCGGGCCTAATGCGGACATTTCTAAAAACTACGGCCTTACCACAAAAGATTTTAAAACACTGTTCAACAAGTCTGTTTTAATGTGATGCTGTCACTTTTTTGACAATATTGTTTGAAAGAGACGGCATCACATTAAAACAGTGTCTAAATTAAACAATGTTTTAAAACCTTTTGTGGTAAGGAGTGTTTCGCTCATCGCTTTGACCGTCTCTTGTTTAGCTACAGAGTGCGTGACTTAAGCGGCACACCCACGCGGCACACGCGCATTTGATGGACAATTTGCATCTCCGCTCCGATACAATATAAGCCTTTTCAAATGTTATAAAATTAAGAAATTTAAGACGAAATTGTTTATCGCATCTGAAGATTTATTTATTGCAATTGGGTAGAAACAACTTCGAGAGAGAGGCCAACAGAAGAATACAGCTGGGCTGGGCAGCATATGGGAAACTTCGTCGAGTCTTTGAGTCGCCTATTCCACAGAGTCTAAAGACGAAAGTCTTCAACCAGTGCGTCCTGCCTGTCATGACATACGGAGCCGAAACGTGGACACTCACTGTAGGGCTGGCTCACAAATTTAAAGTCGCACAGCGAGCTATGGAAAGGGCTATGCTCGGAGTTTCTCTGAGAGATCGGGTCCGGAACGAGGTGATCCGACAGAGAACTAAAGTCATCGACATAGCCCACCGGATTAGCAAGCTGAAGTGGCAGTGGGCCGGCCATATTAGCCGTAGAACCGATGGCCGCTGGGGCAGACGAGTTCTTGAGTGGAGACCGCGTATCGGCAAACGTAGTGTGGGACGCCCTCAGACAAGGTGGAGCGATGATCTTCGCAAGGTGGCTGGCAAAAACTGGATGAGTATAGCCGCGGATCGTGCTCAGTGGCGTGCTCTCGGAGAGGCCTATGTTCAGCAGTGGACGATGATAGGCTGATGATGATGGTGATGATGAAGATTTATGCACCTCTCCCATGGAAGATGTTGCCATAACCTCAATTTTTGGCATGTGGGTTGGAGATTACAGTGTTGGATCGTTTTCATTGGAATAATCGTGGCCCATTTTCTAGCCCATGGAGGATTTTAATGATGTATGTTCCCACATTCAAATGTAATGAAGACACCAATCTTACTTAAATACATTTCACTCGTTTCAGTTTTAGGCATTTTAGGTCATTTTTCACGCACAATTATCTTTTTTCCATTTAAGTTTCAATGACTTCCTAGTAGGTAGATACTTGTTTATTTTCTCATCAAAAAGAGCTTCACTGCTGCAAAAGTATCTACATCACTTAGTCCATATTTACTTGACATATTCTGAAAAACAAAAAAATTACATTAGTCTTCAAATCTTCTAACACGACGATATTAACCTTTCAATTCACGCACAATTATTTTTTTTTCATTTAAGTTTCAATGACTTCCTAGTAGGTAGATACTTGTTTATTTTCTCATCAAAAAGAGCTTCACTGCTGCAAAAATATGTACATCACTTAGTCCATATTTACTTAACATATTCTGAAAAACAAAAAATTTAAATTAGTCTTCAAATCTTCTAACACGACGATATTAACCTTTCAAACATCTCCGCAACCTTTGTTTAATGAACATGCTTTAAGTGTCTGATGTTGTAATTGTAATTACAGTGTCATCTTTAAAAAATTTGGAGTACGTAATGAATAGAAGTTAATAGCGACTAAAATCTTTCTAAAACGACTGGCTAAATACTGTGACGTTTCAAAATTTTCGAGAGCTGCTATACCTATTTCAAGGAGGGTTGCCTACGCACAGAAATTATCAAAATTTTATTTTCCCAGTAAAACTGAAATCATAATAATGTATAATAATCATGAAATCATTTTAATGAAATTGATTTGGTAGTTTCATTTGTTCACAAACTATTGTACGACATCACTATAGTACAATTATTGTCTCACTATAGAAAAAAAAAATGTTATTTTGCGTCTCAAATAAGGTTTCAGGTACCACCTTCTTTCCATTTCTATAGAATTCTAAAATATTTTTTTACATTAGTGAAATATTTGTGAAATATTATGAGTAACTACTTAAAAGATCTACACCAACACTTTAAAAACTATACCGCTTTTACAAATGTTTAATATTTATTGTGTTTAACAGCATATTTGGGTATTTGTTCCTCACGTGCCTGCAAACTTCCTCTCGCTTTAGGCTAACTCTCGGCTGCGACCTTCGACCTCAGAGGGGCTTACTTCAAAAATCCATCCAACTACGGTCGTTCCAAGCCTTGACATTTATTAGCTCAGGTATAAGGTCCTAAATTAAGTATATTGAACAACGAACATCTTTCGATCGCACATCTTTTCGTAGTAGACCCTCGGTTCATGGTGCAAACCGGTCCTCGCTATTAGGAACTCTTTTTGTTTCTCGATCTTGCTAATTTAATTTTCAACTTATTGGGCAGGAATTTTTATTTAAGTACTATAATTTGAAGACACTTATTTTACACATAAGGATGAATCTTTAAAATATTGTTTCTTAGATTTGGATCTATTTGAATTGCAGAAATTAATTACCTAACAAACAACTAAAAAGTACTACGATTTTAATTTTTCAAATCGCCATTGTTTGCAATTAATTTATTAATATTTCAAATGTCAAAAACACTAAAGTTCCTACAAGTAATAAAGGTAATTAATATTGAATAACTTATATGGCAATATGGCATAATATATCATAACGTAACATCTTTGGGTCGCTGAGTCATCGGAGTAAGTAAGTCTATACAATATGACTTTATATGACATATCACACTGACGTAAAGAGATTGATAAAATGTAGCATATTAATTGCTCGTAATACCCAACGGCTCGGTGGAGCTCGGTGGCGCAGTGGTTAGCGCCTGGCCCAGCGATTGCGGAAGTAAAGCAACGTTTGCAAGGGTCGGTCATGGGATGGGTGACCAAAAATTTATTATCTCGAGCTCCTCCGTGCTTCGGAAGGCACGTTAAGCCGTTGGTCCCGGCTGCATTTGCAGTCGTTAACACCCACCAATCCGCATTGGGCCCGCTTGGTGGGTTATGGCCCATCCTCCTTACCACCCATAAGGAAGGCCTATGCTCTAGCAGTGGGGACATCAAAAATGGCTGATGGACAATACCCAACGTATATTATTTAGTATTATCAAACTAAATTTAAGTGATAATATATGCGTTAAATGCGCAAAACATCGTCTATTATAATTTTTGCGCAGAATTCCGAGTCGGGATCCAGCTAAAGCATTTCACATTACAAACCCGACCCAAGTCGACACGGCTATAATGTTTTATGGGGTCCGCTGTGTTTTACGATTGTCACATTTAATTACTTCATTGCCGGCAATTAAGTTTAGTGGAAAGCGATTTTTTATGTTTTACAGCCACATTTGGGTAAATAAAAGCTTGAATCACTTTATATGTTTTTTACCACACACGACTTGGTGGAGTGCTGAGTGAAACCCGAATTTTATATCGATGTAACAGCGTAACTTAATATAGATTGTAAAGTACGACACTCGAATGACTTCTAAAGCGTGGTTACAAAGAAATTATGTTTATGGTATTTGAGATCTAAGATGATAGCAGTTGAACTGTAAAGGTGTCGTTATACCTTTTTAAATTTTGTTACAAAAGTTTATTCATAAAAATAACTCTGCGTTTTGATTTTATAGCGATAAACTACATATTTTGTGCTTAAAATTTGTTAAATTATCAGGTAAAAGAACTATCCAATATGTGGCCGAATATAACCTTTTCAGAATATATTTATGTTTCTTTATAGTATTGTGTCGATTCTGATACGTTTTTGTTTTACATTGTCATGAAAACACTGTCATAAAAAAGATATTAAAAAACGCGTCTTGAAAAAAGGTGTTTACTTTAAAATATAGTATAATTCAATGAATAGTTTCGTTGAGATAGTGGTCCTTCGAGCCGGATCCTCCCAAACACTTTAGTTTGACGATATCGATGTTTCGTCTTACTCACTTACGAGTAATTATCGATATCAATTTTGATTAATTATTTCCATCACTAGCTTTAGATTAGTTAGTGCGCGATTTATGAGAATGAGCATTATCGAAAATGATTTGACGTTAACTGTTTTAATTAGTAATTTATAGTCAACAAAAATAACATTGATTTGTGCGAACGTAACCGTTTATGTCAACTGCGACAATCATTAAAAACGTAATCATTTCGGTCGTAATGAGTTTATAGTTATAAATGACGGATATTAAAAGTTAATACCTGATGTTTAGTCAGTGATTGACCTGGTATTTTTCACCTTAACTTTTAATACTTTAATTCTGAACCTTTTATAATGATATATAAAAATAGCATTGTGAATGCAAAAATTTCAAATTTAAAAACTTTTATAATGATTTATAATTTTACAGTTACTCGTTTTTTGATCATGCTTTTGACTTAGAGAAATAAATGAAGATTTCTACCTTTTTTCTCATATTACGCGTGACTGTGGTTTAACTTAACTGCTTTCATATTTTTCTGAGTTTACGCATAAAAAAATTATGACATATTGACATTCCAAAGAGTCCTAAGAATTATGATTACACGCACTAAAGAGTTTTGCGTTTTTTAACAAGAACTTTATTCGTATTCTATTGTTTTTTTTTAACAAAAACTTTGTGATGTAAATAAACTTTTTATTAAATAATTAAGAATACCGATATAAGAAGTCTGAAGCCTGAGGAAATCATTAATATTAAACGACCAACCTATTAAAGTCGACATACGTATAATCGAAATGGCCGATGCAGGAGCGAACCTGTAATGGCTGCATTACAAAGTTCAGGTGAAACTAATCCTAGATTTATAATACATTGTTTCGCATACATCAAACTGCAATTGAGCGTACATTGAATTGCTGGCGGTATTTATATAGAGTTGCTTCTCACCTTAAAAAAACCGGCCAAGTGCGAGTTGGAATGAGTACGAAGAGCACCGAATTCAATTTGTTGTTATATCATCTGTGAAAATTTCAACTGTCTAGCTATCACGGCTCATGAGATACAGCCTGGTGACAGTCAGAGTGTCACAGTGGAGTAAAATGATCCTGTTTTTACCCTTTGGGTGCGGAACCCTAACTAGCTGTGTTATTACAAAAGATTTTTAAAGAATGTTTAACTTAGACACCTGTTTAAATGTGGTGCTATCTTTTTCAAATAATATTGTCAAAAAATGACAGCATCACATTTAAACAGGTCTCTAAGTTAAACAGTGTTTATTTTTTTTTTGTAATAACACGGTAGATATTTGTTCTCAGTTACAGAATGAAAAGTAGATGAAATAACGCGAGTGGCTTAAAATTTTAAGTGTTCCGTTAGTAAATTTAATATTATGAATAACTGAATTTAGCACCAAGGATCATAACTATAAGGATTTAATGGTGCATTAAGTGCTTCTTTTAAAATATTCTAGTTCGGAAGGGTATTAACTGCTCTATAGAATTCTCATTACATCGTAGTACTGATATTGGTAATAATACCATGCAGAGTTAATCCAATTACTTATGTATTGCAATGACTTATTTTTAATTGAACAATTAAGCAATTTTAGGTTGTGAGGATTATTTTTGACTGCAAATAAACATAGCATAAAATAATTAAGTATGATGATTTTACTCGGTGAGAGTGTTTAGAGTTTTGTAGAGTTTTCAATCAAAAACACATTTCGTTTATAAACCATGTCATATGAATTTAAAATGTTAAGAATCTACAATGAAAAGGCAAATATTGAACAACAAACTTTTAAGTACCTAACAGTTTACTTCAATAAAATTTATCGGTATTTAAACATTGTTACGGACGCCGTAACTAAACATCAATTTATAATAAACTGGCTGAGGTTAAAACTAACATCTATAATTCCTTAACGTCAGCTAATAACGCTGGCGCTAAAAAAACAAACGAGTATTTTATAACGACAGGTTGGGTTCAATGAAAACAACGTAACTTGCTATAAAATGCAGAGGCTTAAGAGCGTGCGAGAATATTTTATTATTTAATAGAGTAGTGTAGGAACAAAGTTATTTTAACACCCGTATTCACAAAGATTACTATGGGTTTCACAGTGCCCGTGCGTCCCAACTACCACAATCACACGTAATATTTACTTACGTAAAACAAACGAACCAATCATAGAGCTCTATTTCAACGCAGTGCGTTCGCATATTAAGCAATGGTCTTTTGTGTATTGTCCTTGAATACGGGATACGTGTGTAAGTGACTTAAGAAGACTTAGGACAATTGAAATTAAAGTCTTTAAATATATTGGATTCACTTGGTACGACTATAAAAACAACTTGGCTGCAATCGATTGCTATATGTATTCTTCAAAAATTAAAATGTTCTATCTATTTTGCTGTAATACTAATTCATCTATATAATATGTTACTCTTACTGTTAAATAAGCTGCAAAAAAATTAGCTTAATGAAATACTGGATAGCCTGGAAAAGTGATAAAGGTTACTAAATTTTTTTTATCAAAAATGTGTCAAATTGGCGACGGTAGCAATCAGCAACCTTTCCGGTTTTTATTGCTATTGTCGAGTGAGAAATACGGTCAATTTTGTATTGAGCAAAGCAGAGACGAAAGAAGACGAGAAGCAGTTTTTAAACAATACACATTAATTGAGCTACTTTTTAACGCAAGGTCTACAGCTTATGGAGCCACTATTAAAAAAAAATGTTTTTCACATACTTAGTTTTACTTCTGACCAACCGGGCGGCATAGGTGCGCGTGCGTCTCCAACCAAACCTACAGCAATTAAATCGATTACTATGCATGGATTGATCAAAACACGGCGATGGCGGCGACACATGGATACAATCTGGTTGTAGCTTTAAGAAGGCTTTATCGCTGGTTGTAGATAATTTTAATTATAGTAATTACGTTGATTCGATTAGTATCAATTTAATTTTAAAGTTTATTTACAAATTCTAAGATAGGAATCTATATATTAGCCTACAATTGTGGAATTTCTGAAAAAAAAATTGCTAAATATTTTTTTTAAGTAGTACCTACTACGTTCCTGTTTTGAAGGTCCAATGGGTACCATGATTTTGATAGAAGGTCGAATGGGTCCTATCATTTAAATAACCAATGGGTACTAGATCGAAATAAACTCCTTATTAAAAGAAAAATGATTCAGAATTTTTGGTTGCATTAAAAATAAAAAAATAAAAAATCCTTGTCTTCGCAAATGTACAGACGTAAGAGTAAAATGAAGATTATTCCCTAATCATCACTTATTCAAAAAATCAACTGACATCTTTTTCTTATTATACACTATTGTACATAGCCATTTTATGTCAAAGTCAATTGACAACTGAGCTTGTCAGGTGACTTTTTATATGACATGTGGTGATGAAGACGAAGTGATTTTAATTTGTTTTGCAACGAAAAATTCTAAAACTTTTTTTACTTTTGCTCTATTATGTTTTTTCAATTTTATTTAAGCACGAGTGTGTAGTGATCAGATGGACCGTTTTCATCGGAAAATGCTGCTGCTGAATTTTTGGCTTCTGATTTTAATAATAATAGTTTGAGATTTCAGTATTGGTGTACCTTTTTTTCTCTTAATTGCTAAACTATTAAGGATAGTTCAGTTTTATGTCATTATTAACATTGTTTAATTAGTTGTCGCATGAAATATTATTATTTTCAGTAGTCAACAATATAAATTAAATGTCCACTTAAAAGAAGTTATTATTCTCATTTATGCACAAGTATAAGGTTCTATTAATAACCGACAAAGAACACGAGATGTTATTAATGGCATTATTCAAATTCCTTTATTAGATTTAATGGGAGCCCTACTGTGTGAGGAATGCAAAAATGTAGAATCACCCTGGAATTTTGAACGGTTTATTGTATGGACTTACTGATGTTGAAGTTGCTGATAATTTATAAGAATAAGTAATGAGTTTAGTTTCAATTTAAAGTTACCTATGTCCTGGGAGTAAATATTGTTTTTCATATATTTGCCTTTAATCATATAACATATAATCTTCATTAAACACTTTACTTTAAATTGTTAGTTGCCTCGACCATATTGTCAAACAAACATGTAGATTGATATATCCTCTTCGTATTTGATGTATGGTTACATAAATATTTAATAACATACATTTGATACTGGCATTGATCATACAATACCTAATCAAAACACTCCAGGTAACCCAATAAAGTTAATTAAATAAATATGAAGGCCCATAATGTACCGCTACTGACCCATAAAACATTCATATTTACTCTCAATATGATATACGCATCGCTGCGGTCAAAATAAACTCTTAATTTTTTATATTAAGTATGGACGTCAATGCTTCTACCACATACGGTGATGTCATGACTTAAACCAATAAACGTGAAATATCATGTGATCGTGAGACGCATGCGTGATGGAGACTTTCGAGATACACAGGAATAGCTACACGCAATAAAACAACACCAAAACACGACGTAGGTGAACGAAAAACTTCCAAAAACAATTTGTTCGGCAAATTGGGGTCATCAACAAAAACAGAAATATGACAAAATTAAAGATACTTATCGCGACCGAGGTCTACCTAAGAGGAATTACAAATTGACACCATTGTGATCGATCGGATGACGGTGCAGTGACGATTTGATTTTTAAATCGAAATCTACGCGTGCTGCTTCGGTTGACAGTAAGCATGTTACAACAACAATAAAAGCGGAGCTTACGGTCAACGCGTCCGATATCAGAGTTCGATCGCATCGTTCCATTTGTTAGGTGACTCAGCATTGTCGTTGACGTGACGTTCTCAAAATGCAAATTTTCGAAAAACTGAACAATGTAAATCTCGATCGGTTCATCTCGATTCGTCGACGGTATCGACTCATGTCTCGCCATGCAATTGAATTCAGTCGATCACTAATCGATGTCTTGTCCGTGATAGGCGCGGTCGGGGTCCGCGGCAGCAGGGTGCCGACTTACCACACAATCCATCGTTAACTTCTTTCTTTCTTTCATTAAAATCATCTCTTACAATATCAGCTTTATTTACTACTCATTGTGAGTTCATAATACTTGATTCTGTATTAAACGATGCATCTTTTTATACTTAATTTTCTACCGCATTTTCGTCAGCAACTTCGATTGCTTCGTTACCAATAAGTACCATGAGGTTCGTTACTAGAATATAAATTACACTGTACCAAGCTGTGAGTTGTACCGTTTCTGAATTGAGTTATGAATTTAACCTCATTACCTATCTTAATAAAGGATTTGCCCTTTCGCGCCGGCTAATCACAAATGAGCATGTAAAGTCTTTAAATTATGTTACGTTCAGTTCATATTACAGGTGTTTTTTACTTATTAACAAAAGGTTGCTTATTCATAATTAGCCCCCCTTGAAGTTTATTACTTCTGTACGAGCAAATGAATGCACGCAGTTCCTTTGATTTCAACATTTGTTGATGGTCGTTCTGCGCTAAAGTGTCTATCAAGCAACACGTTTGTAAATTGCATGAATGATGATATATTCAAATAGAGGCAGTGTTTCGTTTGGAAATTCTTAATGGAAAACTTCAATCAAAGATATTGCGTTTGATAAATGATAATGCTGGGCTATTGTATCTGCATAAAGTCTTTTGATTTGCTATCTATTATCATTTTACTATCCTTAATAATGTTTATTGTGAAGTTTCTACAGTTCACCTAAAATTTTTGTGATACCTTAACGCTTAGCTATAAACAATAATATTTTTTTGCCTTAATTTTTTTAGGTATATTGGAATAGGTATCATAAAAGGTAAATTCCGAATCCACCTTTGATAAGTCAAAATTGGAGGTGTCGATACTTTTGGATAGTATGTATTATATATATATACAAACTGACAAAGTTTTAAATGTCGGCTAGAAAGTTGTCTATAGTGTATACGGCGGACAAAGAGCTGCATCATCCATTTCCCCTGCAGCAATATATAAAGTGTCGAAGGTTAGGCTGATGACGACTGCACCAGTCAGAGCAGCCGCGATCGTGGTAACCCCCCGCCGCCACACCCCAGGATCCGCTCCGGCCCGCCGAACTAAATCAAATAATGACTAATCGAATCTCTCGTATATTGCACAGTAGATTCACGTCAAACGATATTCCCTTTAATTTTTAATATTTTTGTTTATCCTCTTTACATGAATTCACGTTCGTTATAGACAATGGCGTGATTGATACGTTTTAATAACGATTTGGCGCTTGATTGATGTTTATTAGTTCGGTAGTCGGAGTTTTGGGAATCATTAGATGAGTACGATGTCTTATGAAGAGTAATGATGGAACCGAATGCGGTACTCAACTTAATTCGAGGTTTGACTGTCGGTAATTTATGATTCGAGCATAATGTGCGCTCGCGCCGCTGATATCACTCACCCAGGCGTCTATTAAGTTTAATTCAATCAATTTCTAATAATTCATATGGGATGGTCAATACTTCCTACGTCGGAGAACAAGATGTCAATTTTATTTATTATTTATGCAAAATAGGAGTGTGCGCATAATTATGTCATGTTACGTTTTTTCTGTCACCTATTTTTTGCAGTGCTCAAAACTTCAAACATTGTTATACATTGCTATTCTGATATTATTTTCTGTCAATAATTTGAATTGTGTTAACAAAGTTTAAAGAACAAAGTTTTAGTTTCAATGTTGGACTAATAAGCATTGTCAAAAAACCTCCGTTTGTTTGCGTGAATATAATAATATATAAGTACCTACTTACTATCCATTTTAAAAATCGGAGTAAACTAGGATATAAAGAACAGTCCTAACGATCAGTCCGATAGTTGATTTTATACTATGACCTCGACTCCCACGCATTTAGAAATCCATTCACACCGAATCCATAGTTGTATTAGTAACGTTATTCCAATTTATAGAATTGATTTGGTAATGAGATGGGATGGTAATATTGAAGCGAATTAAGTAACTCAAATAATATTATTAATATGATAAAGTAGCGACGATTGGTTTTCGGAAATATAGTAGGTACCTATCTCAAATCAGGTACTAACTCAACATTATGCAATATGCAAAGGCGTCCAAGGATTTAAAGATTATTTTGTGGAATACCAGTTCTTGTCCTAATTATTTATTTATTCGGATTGATTTTACAACTGTGTCCAGTTTAAGATAGGTATTGTGTGTAATTATTGGTCGAACCAATCGGTTGTGCGATGAACTGTTGGTCGAAAAGTGAAGAGTAAAAAATATTATGATATAATATTTTATTTCTGACAAAAAATATTTTAGGAGTTTTCCAAAAGTGGCACACTTTGACGAATTTCGTATATACCAGCAATTCACGGTTGCATCTTTTCTCACTTTTCGATCTTTCTCACGAACGTGAATCGCATAATCGATCTAACGCACAAACGTGAATCGCATAATCGATCTAACGCACAAACGTGAATCGCATAATCGATCTAACGCACAAACGTAAATTGCGCAATCGATCTTTTGCACGAACGTGAATCGCACTATTGTGGTTCGACTGATAATTACACACTTATCTTTTTACAGTATTTCTTCCATTTAGCTTAAAGAGACTCTAAGATATTTAGTTATTTTGGTCATTAAAGAAAGGTATATAATATAATGTTCCCATAATTTGTATCTACATTATTTTGTGACCACACGTTCATTATGCGAGAGATGGGCTTAATAGCGTTCGAATAGTAACGGTCACAGTATAACGATGCCATAACATCGTCAGCCTAAAACAGTCATTCGAATATCAATGGCAGTTACATGTTTATTCATCAAGCCATACGGTGCCCTTATTACAACTTCATTTGTAATAGGCAATTTTGTTCGTAACTGATTTTGTTTTGTGACAACGATTTTCAATTGTTTAAAACTTATCTTACTTTTTATGTTTATTTTACTTCGCATATAAAAATAAACAGTTTAAAATACGATCTTGAAGGTAAAATATATTACAGCTAAAATTAAATTTTATTACTATTCGTAAACAATTAATAAAGCTAACTACTTAATACATCGTAAGTGAAAATAAGTAATGTAACAAACATAAAATTTATTGGTGATGCACCATAAAATTAAAAATTCAAACAGTGTCTGCCAAATTGATCGCAACGCAGTTAGAACAACGTTATCCTTAGCTGCAATGTGTAAGAATAAATTTGTATACTCCTTAAAAAATAACATAAGTCACGCAACGGTTTATAGTGAAAACAGTTTTATCACAAAATACATAAAGTTGATTTTCCCAGAGCTTTTGATGTCGTTATTTTGTTTGAAAATGTTGCTAGTGATGCGAATCAAAATGTTCGCAGCAAGCCTGTACGGGAGTCGAGAGCAAGTGACAAATAGTCACGCCATTTTGCAAAGGTCGGAGGCGAGGCGACACTTCGATGCTTTTATTTGTTTAAGCCGATGACTTAATATTAGTGATGTTTTAATCGATACTTTTATTCAAAACTATTATTTACATAGCACGACAAAACATAATTTTAGGAAAAAAGAATATTTTAATTGGCATAACGACGTCAAGAGTTGTGTAAAGAATCATGAATTCATGACTTATGATAATCGATAAATCATAACTTGTAACTCATGCAAGTAAAGATGATTTTATGTAGCTACTTCTTGCTTGAATAGGAAAAGTAGCTAAACAACGGCTTGCAATGGCGATTGTCAAAATATCGACAAAACTTTAACACAACTCGAGAAGTGTCACATCCTTATTTTTATAGATTCATATCTCTTAAATGTATGCATTCAGCAGCACATAATTCAGGGTTACAAATTGTTTGTTTTAGGTAGAGACACCAAATGTATTGGTGCGATTTCAACCTAAAAGGGTGATGATAAATATATAAAAATCTGATGAGGCATTGCAAAATGTAAGGATGCATTTGGCGTCGTGACATTTTTCTCGTTTGCCTGACAAAGGACAAGGAATACAAATGTTTGGAGTGGTTGGGTTTGTTTGGTGAGGCTTTTGTAAATTGTGTGCTTCGCAAACGAATTTTAATACTGATTAACTGTTGCACCTTGTCATTAAAATGGCCCTTAAGTTTGGTGTTTTGGTGCAACAGACGATTTGCAAACATTGTTTTGTTTCCAGCTAAAGCAAATAATTTAGGAATGTGTAAGATGATGACGGTATAAGGAGCTCGATGGCGCAGTGGTTTAGCGCCTGGCCCAGCGATTGCGGAGGTTAAGCAACTTTCGCAAGGGTCGGTCATGGGATGGGTGACCAAAAATTTATTATTTCGTGTCCTTCCGTGCTTCGGATAGCACGTTAAGCCCCGGGTATATTTTCAGTCATTGACACCCACCAATCCGCATTGGGCCCGCGTGGTGGGCTATGCCCCATTCTCCTTATCCACCCATAAGGAAGGCCAATGCCCCAGCAGTGGGGACATTAAAAATGACTGATGGTCAAGATGATGACATGATAGTTATGGTTAATCAACAGAGGAAGAACTCTTTCTATTATTGGCAATTTTTTTACTCATTTTGGAATAAAGATAGAGTAATTCGTTTTTTAATCACTTCAGTTTTTATTTATAAAAATAATAGACGTCTTATATTAAATCATAATCATAATCATAATAATCATAATCTTTATTTGCAAGGCAATAAATAGGCTATTAAATTGCAAAATTTTAGTTAATCAGTGTGTTTTAAATCTTTCATTCAAATTATGAATTGAGTTTAAACGTAAAAACCAAAACACATTATTAACTAAATTTAGTTTGATGTTTTTTAATGAATTAGGGGGAATATTTTAGAATAACTTGCCCCAAGATTTTGCCTAATATTCTACTTATTTCTTATTCTTTTTATTTCTTCTATGTTCTTAAAAAAAACAAATTAGAAAATAATCTTTATCAACTGTACGGGTCTTTTAAAACCGAATATGACTAAAACATACCATAATTTACTCAATTATAGAAACGGTGTTTTGAACATGAATATTAAGTGTTTATTAATAATCATATCAATAATAATATATTGGAATAGACACCGCAGAAAGGAAACAAGCCATAAATTATTTTAAAACATTTGAAATTTCAACAATCTACCTTAATGGCGATTTAAGTCGAGATTGTTATAATATTTACGGCTTGTGGTAAGTATTAATAGTAAATGCAATATTATAAAGAAATATACAGTACTTAATATTTCTGAGTTTTTTATAAACAGAAAAGTAGGGAAATTGAATAAAAAAACTATGTAGATCATACCGGTTTTGACCTATTTATTTATATTTTTCATAAAATTATGTTAAAAATTGAAGTCAAAATCTGTACCTAATCAAATGAAAATGTTTAACAAACTGATACTATCTTTCTATTTCTTTTCCCTCCTTATTTTCTAAAGAAATAGAAGGAATTCATAATGTTTTTTCATTAAGATGTTTCCAACCACAATTTTAGAAGTTTGGAGTATAATTTTAAAATATTATGTGAGTGAGTTATACCATGGGTCAAAATAGTAATACCACTATTATGTTCAAATAAATAAAGGAGGAGTGACAGCCTAATGGCAAATTACGACTATTTATGTGCAAATTCACTAAACTACACCCAGTCAACGGGCTTTTAGTAATTTTGAGACAGGTTCAAGATTATAAATTTTGTATGTGACAAATTGAGTTGTGTTTTTTTGTGAAGAATTTTAGTTGATAACTTAGGTTCCTTTAAATAATACAGAAAATAATGGAACATTATAACGAGAGTTTCGCCGTTTTTCACAAAAAGAAAATGTAAATGATTCTGGAAAAGCTTTCAACTGTTTTCAAAGTCGAATAGAGTGGATTTCAAAATACATCGTTCCTCTATCAAGCTAGAAAATCATAATGTTTTTTCAATGACACCGTGCCATTTCAGTTAAAATGTAACGGGGTATTTACATGCATGAATTGGCAAGCGATTTTAGTCAATTAGCGCATTTTATCAACAATCGCTTGTAAAATCTGTTCGCAAACCTAATTTCAATGTGGTGGCGATTCGATTTTACAAGCGATTGTCGATAAAAAGTGCTAATTGACTAAAGACACCTGCCAAGTTGCTTGCCATGTGTCTGGCCAGGCAAGTTGGCAGTAAATACCACATAAGGAAGGGGTACAAATTTTAAAGCTAGCAATTTTATTATTCTAATTTCCAAGTCCATCGTTCCTTTTTAATTCAAACATGAAATCTGGAATTCCGCGCCAACTCCATCGTCATATTCGGCATTGCACCGGACAATCCGTTGGTAAAAGATGTAAAAGCTATTTTGGGAGACCCGTGCCTGGTCAAAGTTGAGCGGATGACCTCCTGTGACCCCGGGTACCGGTACAGCCTGTGACTCACACTGACACATAAGTGTTGTGACGCTTTGATTTTATGCACGATCTACGTGTAGCCACAGAATATATAATAGTGGTATAGCCCATTGTGGTTATTAGTTAGCTTAGAATAATAACACCTAGAACGATAGTTCTCTACAAAGCGCACTGTCAAAAGTGAAGCAACTTAAACAGCCAAAATGGCCCCGTTTTCAGATTTTTATTCTCCATTATTATCTAATCATACCGAATAAGTACAAAACTGTTTCAATTTTCCTACATTTATTAGATTAGTTACTATATTATTGGATTTTAGTTACGATTAGGTAACGTATGAAGGATAATATAAATCTGAAAACTAAGCCATTTTGGCTTAGTATTAGTTGCCCCACTTTGCATACGACGACACGGCTTCTAGGTGTTATTATTCTAAGTTAGTTAGTGTGTAACCTTCTTTTGTCTCTTTTACGGCACTGGAACAGGCTAATAAAATAAGCAAGAAAGATAGCAATAAGGCATTAGAGATTTTAGAGGGGTAGAGAACAATAGATGTAAGTTTTGCTGCTAATAAAGGCTTTTGGAAAACCCCTGAACAACCTATTCTAAGTTAAAGCTGGTACTATGCCATACATAACCATGTATTGTATGATCAGATCACCACTCTAATATTTACCCAATTCAAATCGTGGAATCGATTCCCCTATTTATTTATTAGTTAAGTACGCCTTTTTAAAGGGATAATCCTAATAGCTATTGTTATATAATATACTATGTGGAGTATGTGTATATAATATGTGGAGCTCGGTGGCGCAGTGGTTTAGCGCCTGGCCCAGCGATTGCGGAAGTCAAGCAACGTTCGCAAGGGTCGGTCATGGGATGGGTGACCAAAAATTTATTATCTCGAGCTCCTCCGAGCTTCGGAAGGCACGTTAAGCCGTTGGTCCCGCCTGCATTTGCAGTCGTTAACACCCACCAATCCGCATTGGGCCCGCGTGGTGGGTTATGGCCCATCCTCCTTACCACCCATAAGGAAGGCCTGAGCCCCAGCAGTGGGGACATCAAAAATGGCTGATGGACATAATATACATTGTTCTAGTAAATACCTCTCTTTCACATAAATAATAAAAAAAGTTCTGAATCAAAAAGAAAGGCGGATTACTCACTGTCTTGCAAGTAAATAAAAAGTCTAATTGGTTGCAGTAGGCACTACATTGTATTAATTATTGCACGCAATCAGAATGACACAAAATGGGCCTAAATTATTTCAACAACAAACCTTAAAATAGTGTCACAAGCCTCTTGTTCCTCATTCAAGAACATAAACAGCGGGTTGATATTCAAATGAGCTTCATAATGAGCGACTGCGCATGATTTGGGTAAAATATGTACATTATTTAGGTTCCGACGGCAGCCGCGGGCGAAGACGTTAAATTAAAAACACGTCAAATGGAAAATTGGACCGAGACATCTATTAAGGTGGGTTAAGGTGTGGACACAATGGTTATGTTATGTTTCGTTCAAAATAATTTTGAACGAAAATCTAGTTTTGAATATAGAACGCTATATTTAAAAAAAACATGCAACTGAATCAAAAAAGCACCCCATACATTGCAACCAATGTTATTTTTTACACAAGCAAACAGCTAATGGTAATTGTGAGTTAGCACAAGGTAAGCACCAAATTATTATACAACGTGTTCATTAATGAACCCAAAATGGAAACAACGTTTCTTCGGACCATCAAACTTATCAACTTTTACTATGGAACCAACTCTGAAATCGCGAAAAAAACAAGCTGTTTCATACAAAAATTAACAACGAAAAAATCAAAATGTGTGAAACAGCTGTTTTTTCCCATTTCAGAGTTAGTCCCATAATAAAAGTCAGTTTTAACATAAATTCTTCGTTTCCTTGCGATACACCCTCATTCGAATGCAATTCAACTTGGCTGTACGAATGGATGGACACCGATGAATGTATAGATTTTTCAGCCTTCCTTATAATTCCATTTTAAATTTATAAACACAATAGGTAGTTGAGTATGTAAGTACCGATATTGTGAAAGGCAATGTTTCGTGCTCACACACTTTGTTCGTGTGTAATGATTTGAAAGTGATTGGTCGTGAACTGTCGTCAATGTCCGTACGTACGTACTGACCAATATGGGGCGTGCATTTGAAATGAGTACGACGGACGTGATGTTCATGACATTTTGAAGAGTTACCACACATACAGATGGAATTCCGTTACGGAATTCCGTACATACGTAATTCGGAACGCAGCTAATCCATACAAATCTATGGACCTACCACACACATGCGGGATTTTTCCGTACGAAATTTTCATGCATTATCGATATTCCGTTTGTAATTCCGAATCGAGATTCCATCTGTATGTGGCCGGCTGAAAAGTTAGACGAAGAACCAAAGTAAAACGTAGCTTATGTTAGAAATTATAAGATTTTTTTCAATGTACCTAGGTAGAATGTTGCAATGCTGATTTCATCCACATTTGCATCATAGCAAATATTATGTATTTACCTAACTTTAGTATTCTGTTAGGCATACAGGATGAATGGAAGACATGAACACTTAAACAAAAAACAAAAAGGTAATTAGAGAGATTATCTAGAGCAAAATACTATGAGTTGACTAAAACAACAGATAAATCTGAGCTACACATTATATTAAAGTGAAAAGTCTAATTTTTCAAATAGAATTTGTTTGACCACAAGAATCGACCTACTCTCCACTGTGAACGCACCCCATACCAACTAGAGGTATCAAGAAACAAGAGCTGGAAGGCTTTTACTTAATTCAGAAGCACAGCGGGTGTTCCCGAACGGTCGGCGAGGCCCGTGAAATATGGTGCGGAGTGTACGATGATCGGCGACCGCCTTAAGGCATGTCCTGCGTTGCTGGCATTCCTCTTTTATTCTAAATATAAGGCTTAGGTTAATAATCAACATCGAGATGTTCTGTGCTGTGCTATACTGTTAGTATCTGATGAACGTACGCAAATGCGAGCCCGAGAGACGGAAGAAGCGAGTCAGCACGCTGCAAAGAGAATACTAAAGCTAACCCTGGTCTCTAAGTACCAATACAGTGGTTTGGATATGAATAGCTTTATTTTGGTTCTGACTAGTCTTATCCCTATTGTCCTGCGTTGCTGGACTTACTGGCTTTTCATTCTTTGAAAATGAGGATTGGACAATTTTTTGTCAAGGGGTTGTATTTGTTTAATTGTCTTAAGGCAATTGTATTATGATATAGTTGCCGTTTTTTCCTATGATTTGACCATGAAAATGTCGATGGAACCGGAAACTAAGCTACGACCCTTTACTTTGTTGAGGTAGTTTCATTAATTGAAATCTTCAATCATAGATGATCGAAGATTGACATGTTTAATATGAAGTATGAAATTGCATTACTTAAGTATATAAATAAATTGAATTATGTCAACACAGTTCGCCGATTTTATAATAATGCGAAATATATAAAGTAATTTAGTGTTTTTGAGTCAATTCTCTTAATGTGTATGTAAATTTTAATATGACATTTAATTAGAACAGCAAAATGATCACCGAACACTTAATGCACTGTGAAATGCCCACGAGGTTATTTCATAACTCACTAGCTGTCGGCCGGTCCTTTTAACACCCATGACGATTCCTTAACGTCGGCATTCGCCTAAACAAAATGCAATTTTCTTTGACCAAGAACACATTTATCATAACGACAAGTGACGGTCCAACCAAAGTAGCAAAACAAATCGAGTCCTTTTTCGGTCTAAAAGCTTATTAAAATTTATAACTCCCGAGAAAAAGTTAATTAAGTTTTAATAGAATACAATACAGGAGTGGTTTTGGTAGCCAAAAATAGGCGGGGATGTTATAAAATTTAATTATTTTTCTTGTTAATGATGAGCGTTTTTTGACTGATTCTGATCAGCTCTTTGGCTTCTGGACGGGAAATGTAAACAATTATCAAATGGTTTGAATAAATGATTCTTTTTTTCGTGGAATTGATGTTTCACGATTTAGAAGTTTGTTGAGTCTATTATAATTTTTCATTAAATTTTTATTGGGTTTGCCAAATCTTTTAAAAGTTCTATATTTTTTATACCTGTTCACTTTAGTTTGTTACGAGCTTTGCTAGAGTTTTTTTTAATTATACAAATCTACTGGCAGTACAGTCAGTCCAATCTATTCTTAAAATGTCCTTTTAACTATTGGTAATGGTTTTTTTATTTGAAAACTTTTATTGATTTTGGTTCAACTTCTTTTCATGGGTCATAGACACGAGTTAAATCCATTTTTTGTGACCACATTCTAATTAGTAATTACACACCTTAACAATATAGTTACTGCACAAAGAAGCACCTATTCATACGCTAACTAGGTAAACTACATTTTACTTGACGCAATAAAAAATGAAATTTAACGTCTAATAAAAATTGTCACAGGTCTCGTATGTTTACACAGGAGTTTGGGCAAACAGTCTACAATACTTCGTAAATCGTAATTCCAGTCAGTTCGAGGCGCGTCCTTTCGACTTTATGACTCCATTCAAACTAACCTGATCGTTTTCACTAAACTGGACATGCCATCCCTGCGACGAAGATCACAAAACCTCAAACATAATGATTTACACGACACCGACCAACCGTAATTCTATCGGAGTAAACCTTAAGCGAAATTGTCGAAAATATTTTATGGTGACCAGTGACAGCGCAGCGAATCAGCCAATCTCCTGCGATCCGATCACTTTTATTGATTCCTTCGCAGTGTGGGTTTGTTAGTCTGTGGACCCCATTAACTTTTTAATTGCATATTATAAATCATTATTTCTTGTTACTGTCGCAGTGATTTACTTACTGCTTTGACATTTGCGCGTATCCTTTGAAATAAATCCAACGATTCCCACTTTTTCGTCAAGTTTTATGCGAATTCCTAATGAGATTGTGGAAATTAAAAATATGATTAAATTCTGGGTTTGTAGAATTCTTAAATCATTCCAAGCATTCAGTTTTATATAGGTCAATAAAATTACGAAGGGAAGTTTGATGACACACTATGAGTTTTGACAGTTATAAAATGGAAATCAAATAATAGCATTTCGAGCTGCTTCGATCAAACATAACTAGATGTCGAATCTAAATAGCCTATCGAACTCAACCTACACGGACATATTACTTTTCCTATTAGTTATAACCACACCATTTCAGAGTTCATTAAGCATCAAATAGACGGACAGGTCGTTTCTCATACGCATTGTTTGTATCAGTCAACGAAAAGGCGAAAAAAACTTGTAAATAGTGTTTGCTTCTCAATTTACAACTGACACATTGGAACAAAGAAATTAATTGATGTTAGTAATGAAGGAAACTAATGAATGGTTATAGAGTAGTTATTGCAACAGAGAGTTCTGGAAATTAATAAAATATATTAAACAAGTTTGAATCTTCATTCTACTTCAATTTAATCGCCGATGTAGAGTCACTATTAACATTAAAAGATTTCGATTATTGCTTTTTTGCTTTTCAAATTGTATCAAACATTAAATAGGTCATCACGTTTCTAATAATAAGATAGAATTGGGCGTCAACTTTGATTCAATCATTTCAGGCTCTCATTCTACATCAAACCTACTATACGTATTTTTATTGTTTTACAAATTGTATCGAACACTTAATAGGTCACCACTTTTTATAATAACATGGTATAACAGGGCGTCCACTTTCATTCACTCATTTCAGGCTCTACGTCAAATCTACTCTTTCCTGTCCTACCCAAGATCAGTCATTTCGGTCCATCAAACGTAGCTCTAGGCCTTAATCGTATGCGATATGCTTACGTATTATGTTTACTTTTAATTAGCTGACACGAGCATCGGTTAGTGTTGCCATAGTTGGCGCTGGCCGTTTCTACTAAGACTAATGGCTGCGGTCGGCGGAAGGCGTGGGAAATGATTTACGGATTCTAGATGTTGCGACCGATTGTGTTATTAGATTTAAAACTGTTTGTAGTTGCAATAAGCTAATCTAGGAAGTAATATCTTCTTAGATGGAGCCGCGCTGAGCGTTTCATTAACATAGAGTTCCAAGCATAATTTAATTTTTTTAATTCATACTCTTCATTGTAAAATTACTTATCCAACAATTTTAATGTAGAGTTTATTAAGTTGGTTAGTGATTGAATTAAGAATGAGCAAAAAGTTACATAATGAACTGTAATAAAATAATTATGATTGTTATTGCATAAACGCACGTTAAATTTTCATAGTCGTTTACAAAGTAATTGTCGCGAAGAAAAATCTTAAGTTTCCATAATGTAAGTAAGTATACTTTGAGGGGTAACGATATTTTTCTTTTAGGGTAACGAGAGATTTAAACACTAGCAGTCCCTTTCTTATTTAATTTGATACACTTTTTCACTGTCAACTAAGAAGCTGTCGAAAGTTTTGAGTGCGGAATGACCCAAGGGCTTTACTAATAGTTAAAGTCACTTACAAAATAAAATTTGCGGTTTTATCACTCTTAATTTTATATGCATAAGAGCTAGTTTTGTGGTGTAGATGTGGGGGTTCGTAAGGGGTCGAATCGTGTTCAGGCTATTTAAATTGTTCCTCAGTCAGTAGGACTCAGCGGGGAGTACACCCTTAATTGGAAACGCAATATGTTATATCTTCGGTATTGGTGTTGTTCTGCTATGTTGGATTGGTGTTTTAAGATAATCGAAGTATGTAAGACATATAGACTGCCGAATTATAGTGTAGTTAACAAATACTGAATAATACTATAGTTAATAAACTGTCCAGTTTTTATTAGTAAATTAATTATTAATTAAAGATGCTGTCAAATTAACGTATTGTATTTACTTACCCTCTTACTAATAAAGATTTTATAGCAGATGTATAGTTACACAGTGTTTTGTCACTTTCTGTTCAATTTCAAACTCAAATAGTTTGACAGATAGTAACCATTGTGTAACTATACATCTGCTATACAATCTTTATTAGTAAGGAGGATAATCTATATCGGAACTGAATGTGCAGATGCTAAGTTTGTGTAAACTCTATGATACCAAATGACATTATGAGTATTAATTAAATAATAATCACATGCATAAACATTGATCAAACGCTAAAATTATCAGAAAAGTTATAGTTATCAGAATAGTATTCGTGCTACTTATTTACATTTTTTTAAAATAATAATAAATAAAATCATTTAATTCTCACATTAATTTTTATGAACAGATAAATATCATTTTAAATTGTTCTGACTGACTATGTTACGTACCATTTCGTAATAGTCGTACTATACCTGTATATGTATGCACTTACTCCCTCAATAACGGAGATATACCGTACATTTTCAATATCAATCTATCCATTGGCTATTTATAGGTTATGCTGAAACCAGCTGCAATGAGTGTTGGCTTGTAGCTCACTAACTCACTCTGTCTAGTTACTGAATAAGGCTTAGTTCACATTCCAATGTATTTTTACACAGTATGTGATTGTCAATATTATAATATAGATTTCAATATGAGATAAACATCTCAATTAAATTTATATAAATAATTCAATTTTTTTTTAATTGGTCAGACAGGAAAGTACTGAAAGTAAAAGTATATCAGTAAGTTACTGTTATACTATGAAGTTGAATAGTTGAATGGACCAAGTCAAAGGGTCTACCTACTTAAAATTGAACCAAGAGAATGAAACAGCGTACGTTCCGCCTTCCAAAGTCATGATAAGGTCCGAAATTTAATAAATTCAACGCCGTATTTCGTATGATAATATATTTTTTATTATTCTTAGTAGCTTGGCTTTTTAGCAGATTTTTGTCACCTGTATCTTGTAAAACTTGGGTGTACCAAATAGCTTTACGAATAAGGTTTAACTGTAACATTGTGTCCAAGGGTTGTATTCTGTTAAAGACTTGGTATTGTAGCGACAGCACTGGCCACTTGACTGGAAACCGCGATGTACAGTTTGCTCTCTTCGGATACGTCTTTGATTTGCATCGCTCGATTGTTTCTTACAATTTTCCTGTCATGTGAATAAAATATTATAATTCTTTCTTGTTAATGTTTGATGTGTAAATAATATTCGCAGTGTCGGGCGCAATACAATTCAGATACTGACAAAGTTGTTTTATTGCTAGGCCCGCTAGAGGAAGATATAGCGGCACGTTAGGTAGCTATAGTATAAACAAAATACTATAATTTATTCCCTGAAATGAGTTTTGAAAAAAAAGGTCTGCTAAGTTTGGAATTAAATAGGTGGTTATTATAAAAACCAACAGCTTAAAAACCAGTATGGAACCTCCTTATACGTCACAATTAACTCCATTGACCAACAGCCGTTGCAAATGGATTACTGAGTTGGAAATTAACATTTAATAGGTAGCATATTTATGGGGTATGAGAGCCATACACTTGCGGATTGTCATGAGTTAAGAGCCAGGACATTTGTCAAACTCAGCCGCTTGTTAGCTGGTCCATTTCAAGAATTAAAATGATCATAGATAGGATAATGTAGTTTCGTTTTACTGTATGGTGGTTTCGTAAAACGTACATAAAGTAGGTACCTATATTTTATGAAAAGTCAATATTCTTTTTTTCCGAATATAGGTTTTGGTTTAAAGATATTTATTCTCATAAGAACTTACAATGTTCACATAAAATGAGATTACATTGAATACTTACAGCTATAATTTGGCGCAGCGCAACGTTCACACAAGCAAAAACCAAGTGAAACCTAATCATTCACAATTTAAGTATAGGTACTTGTGCTTGTCGTTTTTCATTAGGATGAAAAACGACAAGCACAAACACACTCTCATTACGAAGATGCGACACGACATGCAAATAATTGTTCAAAATAAATAAATGACCTCACGACGACAAAAACATAAATAGGTAAATCATATTATAATGATTTTATTAGTCAAATGTCAGATTAATTAAGATATTTATCGAAGTCTGAAAGCTCTGTTTTTTTAGTATAAAATTTGTTTTTAAAATAATAATAATAAATTAAAATAGCATTGTGAATGAAAAAATAAAAATATTTTTTCACCAGAGAATTGTGAAAAAAATCTATATGCAAAAAGTTTTTTTGTCTCATACTACAACGATAGATAGTTTATCGCAAATATTTTGTTTCAGGCAGTTGACAGACAGTCTTCTCTTCCCATACATGTGGTAAGTGACCAGCAAAACGTAGTTTCGTGACCTCTAACGCAATCAAACGAACACTACTACGACCAACAAAACAACAGCCCATTCATATTTCAAATCATGAACACGTGCAGTGTAACGTTTGGTTTTTATTAAGTTACCAGATATAACATAGTAGATGTATCTGAATCTGAATGTATTCAAATTGATGATTGATTCGAAACATGGGGGTTAATGCGATTGAATAGATACATAACATTAGTGTTGGCTGATTCACCTGGTGAACCTTTGACCGGTGTCGACAGATGCGAGTAAAGGTACCTGGTTAAGGCGTGGTGTGATGTCGAAGTACTGAACACTGATTGCGGGCGTCGAAATCAGAAGACAGAGGGCAATTTTTTTTATTTATGTTCTTACATCTATATCTGTTGTCCTTCTAGTATTTTTGCACCCACTCCCCATTCTGTTCTCTTCCCCTTAATATTTTTCTACTCAAGGTTGCCTGAAGAGACTGCTACTTAGCAGTAAGGCCGCCCTTTGTGTATTTGTCTAAGTTTATAGTCTGTTTCTTTGTAATGTTTTTTTCTAGTGTGCAATAAAGCGTTATTATTATTATTATTTCCCATCAAATTATTTGTAGTGTACTTACGAACTTAATTTTTACTTGTGCAATGAAAACGCGAAATCGAAAGACTGATGTTTTTGAAAAAGTTGATGTATATGTTATGCAATAATCTGAAAATAATACCACCCTAGAAATTTCATCGGTGCTATATTTTTTTGCCTTTCATAATTAATTATGCCCAAATGTCTATGACTGCATGAAATATAATAAAAACAGAAACAATAACACCTAATGACAACCTACTCCTATTTTTTATGTTTCAAAAACGTCACATTTATACTTCCATTTTTTGCACTTTCAAAGGGATTTGCCGTCAAAAGGTGGCAATTAGGAACAGGTGCTCTCATATAGTGAATCGTATAAATTTTAAATTTTTTTCACCACTTCAAAATTGGAAAAAAGTCTTTTGTAAAGAGTTTGGACCGAATCCCTTTATCAATGTCAGAACTGCTACCATCTTAGGCGAATACAAAGGTTATGGTGACATATGGGGGTGGATTTTTAATAGAAAAAGTCATGATGACCTTGGCAAATTTAGTAGGTAGTTTTTTTTTTGCTTCTTCATCCACGCCTTTTCTGTAAGTTTTGTATTTGGATGACGGCGTCTTATTGTCTGTCTGTTCTCAATAGTTTTGAGTATAATTTAATAAACTGATGTTTTTTGGTTTAATTCATGAACTTCATGCCTTTTGTTGACAAAAAATGGTTGGCCTTTTTAAGTTTATAATATAATAATGTTGGTACCGATTTAATTTATTGAAGACCCTTAATTTTTTTTGTTCAATTGTTAAAACGAATAAAAACGCTTCAAAACTTTCTATAAAATTATCGTTATTATTCGACATTCGGAAAATTCTAAGGGAATTTTTGACCGGGAGAAAAAAAAACAAATGTTTTAATCCAGGCTATAAACTACATCCAAATCTGTTGAGCTGTTTTCGCATGATTGAGTAACATCATCCAAACATCGTAACTTACATATTTATAATATTTGATAAATAGAAGTATTTTTATAATTCGGCATCTATGTAGGGAACTAATAATTTTTCTAATTTATTTATAGTCTTCGAAACACTAGAACTTCATTGTTTGTAAATATTATTTCATTAAGCCTTCGAAATAGGTTTATATAAAAATACCTTAATTATAAATGTTTCGTAAGTGATTTAACTTTATGTGTTTTACCATTTGATAGGGTTTTAATAACAGAACAATTACAATATTCTATGAGCTACATCTGCCCACGTAACTGCCTCTATGAAATTTCGAAATAACATCCTAAGTATGTCGACTATATTGATAATGTCCAACAAAAATTGTGTCAAACAACTTTTAATTGTCCTTTCAGTTTTCCTGTCCCCACGCATAAAAGTAAACTTCTGCAGCTTATTATATAAGCCGAATGGAATATCGATAATGTATGAAAAAATACGAAAAATCCCGCATGTGTGTGGTAGGTCCAGCGAACTAAAATCTATGGAAGTGTAATTGCAAACAAATATTGCTTAAAAAATGGCACCACGGGGCCGGAAAAGTACAACCCGCTCAGCTTTAGTCGGGTCAGCCATGCACCCGGTGACTGACGTTAACGTTCTTTACAATAATTGCAGTTTGTATTGTAGAGAAAAGAGGGAAAGAGAAAGTTTATTAGAAATGACGTCCTGTGTAGTCAAATAATCTAAAAGACGCAAAAAAGGCAGTAAAAATATGCAGAAATTACAAATCATAATATTTTCGTTTAAGTATAGAAAATATCATTGAGTATACAAATTATGGTCGCTAATAAGCAACTAGTGCTCAGACGCTTTGTGCTGCATAATTAAGAGGATTGTCAAGCAAACGGTCTACAATGAATATTTTAAAAATCAAAACGTACAGCCCTAGTTTTTAGGCATTTCAAAAACATACCAAAAATTCATTGCTGTAGGTTAAGGTTTAGAGGGTGGGAAACGTTATCGCCGTTTGTGTGGAGACCGTTTGCTTGACAATCCTCTTAAATGCCAGCATTTTTAGCTCCATTCACTTAGTTGTACTTTTCGTGCGGTGCCATTTTTTGAGCGCAATGCTTGTTCCATAGATTTTAGTTCGCTGGTTAGGTCCATAGATTTGTATAGATTAGCTACGACCGTAACGGAATTCCGCATGTGCGTGGCTAGCCTCACAATTTAAAACACAAAACCTTATCCCGTACTCTTACCCGATTATAAAGAAACAGAAGTTACAAAAATCTGTAAAACAGAAAAATCGGCATAACATCCAAATCGGTTAGCATCATAAAGCCCGAATCGCATAAAATTAAAAAATGTTATCGGTCACCTTAATATCAAGTAATTTACTTTCAAATGGAACAGAACCGGGGCACGTTATTGAACCGGCGATGTTAATGTTCTCAAGTCTGTTTTGTTGATTTCTATAAAATATTATAAATGATACGGCTACCACTAAGAAAATGACCAAATATTATTTCTGGCCGCATGGCTGCACGAAAGTACTAAATATTTTATTCTTTATTGCTTTTGGGTTCAAACTTTAAAGTCAAATGGTAGTAAAGAACGAGTGTGGTTTTATATTAAAACTGTATGTGTAGTTCGATTTCATTATGAACTCGAAAAATGTTATAATGAAATCAAATATGTCATTAAAGGTTCTTATCTTAACTCTTAGATACAAAAATATTATTTTTTACCATCGCTACTCAAAAAAGTGCGTCTTATTCATTGATAACAGTGAATAAAACGCGTTTTTATTCACCGAGTGAATAAAAGTATTTTGAATTTGGAACAAGCGCGCATCATATAAATTATGAACAAAAAAAAACGTCCTGAAAGTACGGAGCTATTCCATAGATAAAGCCATAGTTATACAATTAAATAAAAAAAAATGACCCGCCTATTTTAGTTAGGTTATTTTTAGTGTCATAGCTTTGGGTTCTTTTCTATCTATAGGTTCTTTTTAGTGTCTTAGCTTTGGGTTCTTTTCTATCTATTATAGGGAGATTAGATGTTCAGTCTGTGGCATCAGTCCTTTTTTTCAGGGTACGATCATCAGGTCTGGTATAAATTCAAAGTCTACAGATTAATGGCATGGACTGATGCTAGACTGACTGATCATGTAATCTACCTCTTATCGTGGTTGTTTTATGTAATGGAAAGCTTCTAATTTCATATACACTTCTAAAGCTTGCGCGCGTACAGTTCATTAGAAAATTTCAAAATTTCTAATTTCACTATTAAATTTTTCTAATGTTTTAAATATTATCGATTTCCTACCTAAATATCAAAATCTGATATCCTATAAATAACTACTATAGGTATAAGTACTGCTAATTGTTTTCTCGCAGTCGATGGTAAAAAGTAGAGTACACAACTCGTGAAAAAAAATTCATCTCGGTCCTTTGTATCCCTCGCTTCGCTCAGGATTCTACTTTTGAATCCCTCGCGCTACTCTCGGGATCCAACTTAGTCCATCGAACTAAATTCCCTTTTTTTCACTTGTTGTATAATCTACTATTTTATTTTTGTAGAGATAGGTACTGATTTTCCCTTATGATATTGGTAGTACTTTTACAATTTTACAACCAATCGAACCATTATATTGTCCTGCATTTTTCTTTATTATTAAACGAGGAATGCAACATTCTTGTACAATATCAATCCGAAAAAACTATTTAGAATTTGACTGTCTGTCGGATCAAGTCTCGAAAATATTTTATGTTTCATTATGTATTCTAAACGTCAATAATTTGCACAGTGCACCATTATTACCATTATATATTACCAGTCTATTTGCAAATAAATAAATATTGCTCCAATGATGTGTATTTCTTTGAACGACCGAACTTTCTGGTCGCCGCACACCTTACGCAATACAAATCCAGAAAAACGGAATATTCTTTATACTTTATTCACGGCCAGAGCACAACGGGTGAGCATGAATAAATTCCGGCCGATGACAAAGCCTTACGCAGTCGGACACCGTTTTTCATAAAGTGTCGGCCGTGTTAAACATTTTTTATTTGGCCATTTGCTACCAACTGCGTTATATGAAAAATGGTTCGTAACATACCCTTTTCTCTGTTTTTTACCTTGAATAAATCATGTCATTAAATTTTAATAGTCACGATAAAGGTCGGGATAGTTAGACCCTTTGTTACGACTCGAGTATCTTTTGGTTTGATTGTTACTATTTAAGGCTTTTGTACACGGTCGATGGTTAGAGTAAATGCCGACTTAATTTCATTAATCGAATCCTTTGTAGGAATTAAGATTTAATTGAGTCAAGCTGGATTCTTCGTATTGTGAAGAATGCTTCACAAAAGGATAATGCTCGGAATTCAGAATATTCTTGAAAGGTGTCCTAATGATGAACATATTATATGTTCTTTTGATCGCGTGCTTCAGTTTTAGTTTATTTTTATAGTTTTGTGATGACACGGCGTTTATACAGCTTGCATTGTTGTTATAGCCTTTGGTTTTGTTGGAGATTTTAGTTATGCCGTTTCTCACTCGTTGTTCGCACATCTTGATTTATAATTTCTATTTTTTTTTATCCTATTTGCACCAATTCTTTGGCAATTTCAGGCCTTCAAGAGACATTTGATATCAGAACTAGACGAACACACGTATTTTGTTCCAGTAACTATAACCGCGTATTTAATAAGATGCAACTCTATATATTATACGAAAGCAACTAATGTTAGTTACTATGTTTACTTAAACACACATACACATACACACACATCACACACACTCACATATATATATATTATAATTAGATTTTTCACTGCTTATGACCATAATTACGTACTTTTAATTTTAATTTTCTCTTAGATTTATAACTTTTCTCTTTTTGCACGGGTGTTCTGCCTATTTCTCATGTTTTTTTTTATGTTCAATAAATAAAATGTAAATCCGTTATTGGCATTAAGCAAAATTTGTAAGATAATCACTACTGTTTAATTTTTAAGTGCTGTGGATTTTGGGATAATAAATAAAATAAAATAAAAAATAAATAAAATAAATAAGTTTAGTTAGATGCTGACCGTACATGGTTTCTCAGTGTAGGCTTTTCAAATCCTTGGCTAAGGTAAGTGCAATGTAAATGATTAAAAAAAAATATAGCCAGTGTCACTCGGAATGATGTAAGGATTCTAACGTCACCCTAAACAATTGAATCCGTTAGGGATTTAGCAGTCATGGTGAAATTATAGAAACTCATATCCACATACATACACTCATATCCACATACATACACACATATCACAAATGAACCCTGAACACATTACATTCTATTTTTGGGCAGTCGTGTAAAAAGTACCAAAAACTGGAGGCCTAATTTCTTTCACCGAACGAATCTTTGAAACAAACAACTAACTACATCACATCATCTCACATCTCAAAATCTACTTTATTATCGAAACATTTTTTTATAGACAAGAAACTATTTAATAATAAAAATGACCATACGTACTTAATTTGTTTGATTTTTAAAACATAACTCTACAGGAATCGACACAATAAAAGCTCGCCGCAAAACCTGCATCGCATCATATCACATCGGTTCAGTTCGGTATCAATTTTTTCGTCGATACCAAAACGGTTCGGGGCGTGACCGCTACGGGCGAGGCATGTGTGCGAGCGCGAGCGAAGGGCAGAGGTCACGCGAGTCGGTTTGGGGATGTGCCACGTGGAGAAACGATTCGGTATTGGTATGTTTCAAGTCAACGGAGAGTTTTGGTATCGTTTTAAACTTCGATACCAAAATAATTGTGTTTGATATAAATAATCAGAATATAAATACCGCTATGTATTCAAATTTGATAACGGTAATTATCGATACCATTATAAAATAAATGACGTTTTAACAAACATAATTATTGTAAACTTCTGTACGTGTAGTATTTTTTTCTATTATTAAAGATTTAGTGATATTTTACTATAATACTTAGAGTTAAAAAAAATAGATGAGTGCAAGGATTTTGCTAAATTAATACATAATGGAATTGAGAACATTAATTTAAAGATGGTGTTAAAATAAATAAGAGTTTATTAATGCTTCCGCAAGTGGTAATACCTAGAATCTAACTAATAAATTTTAATAAAGTGATTTATAACTATTTAGTGAAGTAAATTTTTATTGTAAATACTAAATTATGATGTTTATTTTTATGTTACTGGTATCAAAATGAATAAGAGGTATCCAAATAGGTCACATCACTATGGACCACACCTTGCTCAGCCTTACTCGTCATGGCGAAAATGTACTTTTAATTCGCCTAGTCATGTCCATGGTTTTGTAGCTTATTATTTTGTGTATTATTTGTGGTAAAATTTTAAGCTAATCGACCCTAATAATTTATTGTTCAATGTGTAAAATAAATATTTTCTTAACTTTTACTTAGGTACTTGAAAGTCAAAATTTTTCTCACTTCTCTATGAAGTAAGAAAAATTTTGTATAGAGCGCCACACAACAGAGAGCATTTAAATGCAACTAGAAAAAAATCTTCTTTTTAATATGCGATATTTGTTTTTCAAGAAATATCAAACACTTTTTTGATACGGGCGATAAATTATAAATAAATAAATTATGACAAAAAAGCTAACAATAATTATTTGACGAGCCTCCATCGACACTTCTATTCTCTTTGTAAATTTTCAACACATGAATGGACCTAAAAGGAAAAAAGCAACGATGCATTGAGAGGTTGTATGCAAATAAGGGGATATCGGAAAACAATGGTTTCTTGTTGATAATCTTCGATATATAATGATTGTTATTTTGGCCACTTAATATGATAAAAAGAATAGTTACTTTACTTTCAGTAGGTATTAATCAAGGCATAATAAGGATCACAGTTTTCAGTTTCAGGATTTCCTTACATTATTATGCCTATTTTGCCATTTTTAAAACATATCCTTATATCACTTAGAATGCTGACCAGAGCAGTTGGGTGTGTATAGTGATCAGAATCTCCTCCACTTAGTCCCCGGATGGCCATCATCAGATCACAGCTAGGTCAATCCTTGGCGGAGAACCAAGGCTTCAAATTACCTTGTTTGCATAAAAAAATACTGTTGTCTTTAAGTGACTTCCCCACTGTATATTTGATTGAAGTATTTGTAGTAATAATGAGTCAAATAACATAGCATATTATTTGGAGCTCTATAGACTCGCCCTATTCATTCTTAAGGCGAGGCCAGTTCACGATCTGATGAAAAGTCTGATTTTTGAACTTCCAATGTGAAGAACTGATGTAAAATTCTACTTCACAAAAATTACTGTAGACTGAAAAAGAAACAAAGAAGCAAATTAACCGAACAGAATATTGAAAAATGGCATGTTAACTCTGTAAAAAAATCCTGAATAACACCATAAAAACTTATAAAACTAAATTTCAAATCGTCAGATTTCGTAATTTTCAACGACAGTGATATGATTTTTTATGCAAAAAGGATAGCTTTTTTATCGATCTAACACAATAACCGAATACATTTTTAATAAATGATCCAGTATTTCAGAAATCAATAAAAATGTACAAAAATTCGTCAAATATCTGACGAAGCGTCAATTAAAGTTATGCAATATTCAACCTTATTCTAAAGATGTGTCTTTAGAATAAGGTTGAATATTGCATAACTTTATTTCACTGTGGTGAAAGAGTAAATTTCGTGAACTGGCCTCGCCTTAATGCAAAAATACACTCCTCCAAAAAATGTACGTTCTTTATTGGTAAAATATATTTATCATAAGTTATTAGACTCAAAAGACGTGTGCTTAAGTATTTTATGATAGAGAACAATCCAGCAATTTCCATATTTTCCCAATGGTTATTAAATATTAGTTTGTCATTAAGTGCCATTCAAAACATTAAATGATGTTTGCCATCGATTACAATTCAATTCAGAATTGCCAATAACATTAAAATGTAGTTCATCGGTTTGATTTTATTTACATAATTGATTGTTATTTCTCTCCGTGTTGTGAACATAATTATTTTATTTCATCCATATATCGTTAGCTGTTCACAACAAATGTCACTTAGATGTAATTTTAAGATGGGTAAAACGTTAAGAGGATTGTCAACCACGTGGTCTCCATACAAACGGCGATAACGTTTCCCACCCTCTAAACCTTAACCTACAGCAATGAATTTTTGGTATGTTTTTGAAATGCCTAAAAACTAGGGCTGTACGTTTTGATTTTTAAAATATTCATTGTAGATTTGAAAATATTGGCACTTCTGTGTTTTGTATGAAATCACTAAAATGCAAATATTTCGAAAACTATTATAGATATTTAAAAAATCAAAACGTACAGCCCTAGTATTTAGGCATTTCAAAAAAATACCAAAAATTAATTACTGTAGGTTAAGGTTTAGAGGGTGGGAAACGTTATCGCCGTTTGTATGGAGACCACGTGGTTGACAATCCTCTTAAAGGCGTTTAGTAAGAGGAGCTCGATAGCGCAGTTGTTTAGTGCCTGGCCCGGCGATTGCGAAGGTTAAGCGACTTCCGCATGGATCGGTCATGGGATAGGTGACCAAAAATGTATTATGTCGAGCTCCTCCGCGTGCTTCGGAAGGCACGTTTACCTGTTGGTCCCGGGTGCATTTGCAGTCGTTAACACCCACCAATCCGCATTGGTCCCGCGTGGTGGGTTATGGCCCATCCTCCTTACCACCAATAAGGAAGGCCTGTGCCCCAGCAGTGGGGACATCAAAAAATGGCTGATGGACAAAGCGAGAAAACCAATCGGTTCTAGTGAACGATGTTTTGAACAGGGGAAAAACACAGAAATATGGAAAAATGCAGGTTTATTTGTAAAACACTAACAACTTAGCAGGAGTAGATAACTAACATCATAAACAACAACGTTTGTTCTACGACTTTCCGAAAGACAAAAAATAAATATCGACTTTTCATACAAAGCTTGATCAACTGTTCGGACATTTGTATGGAAAGTATATTTGTTTGTCTTTTTTGGAAAAACGTAGAAAAAACGTTGTTGTTTATGATGTCGGTAATCTTACTCCTGCGAGGTTGTTGGTGTTTTACAATTAACCCTGTAAGTATACATAAATTATGTTTTAATCTTTACTAATAAAAATAAAAATCTTGTCGGTTATCTTTCTACTTCGTAGACGATGTAAAAACCTGTAAATACAAAATATGTAAAACTGCATACAAAAACATCACCTTAAATCGAAGTCGTAGTGTAACTGGAGCAATAGATGGCGCTCACAAATAGGTGCGCGCGCGCCGCTCGCGGGCACACGCAACGAGCTGTCGACGGCCGAACGAATGATGAGCGCTCGACTGGCAGATAGACGTAGCTGAAAATTGAGAAAAATGTTTTCTTCACACATTTTGAAAGCCGTTATTGTTCCTTATTATTAATAATGTATTTTTTCTATTGAAACTCACTCTTTGGTAACGAGCTATACCGACCATATACAGGGTAATTTTGCGAGCCCTTTATAAAATCAAATATACGTTCAAGGAAGTAGTAAAAAAAAGTTGGTGAGATAATTATGAATGATTTCTTTCTAAATTCACAGTTTTCAGCCACTTTTTATATAATAAAAATCTATATAGGCGCGCACGCTCACCCTCGCGCACGGGGCGTGAGCGGAGGAAGGCGGGTAGCAGGACGGCAGGAGGGGATGCGAAAACAGTGACAACTATTTCAATTTGTGTAGGGAAAAGATTGGGGTAAAAATGTATAAAAAAAATTGTTTACTTCATAAATTGATTCTACTGCTGTTATAGAATGACCTGACAAAATTTGAGAAGGGCTCCAACAATTACCCTGTATTATGGTTTTTGTATCATTATCATCATCGTTATCAATCATCAAAGATACCCACTTCTGGGTTTTTTAGTTAACACAGTTTATTTTATTCCATCATCATTGTGCAATTTAAGTTTTTAACGTATATTTATTTCTTATCGTAAGTTTTAAACCTGAAATTCTATGTTAAGTTCACCGTCTTGTACTAGGTGTATCCGTGGGTGGGCCTGGCGACCTGTATCACAGGTTTCTAATTCTGAAAACTATTTCAGGCACCAGTCCCTCAAAAATATAGAAACTCGGCATATTGCAGCTTAGTTGGCAACTTGCCACAAGAATTAAGTTCTATTATTTGTGATGGGAAAATAAACAAGCATATTTTATTGTGATGGAAGGGTTTTTGAGAATTTTCAGCTACCGCCTTGTCTTCGTATCAGCACAGGCTATGTAATGGCGTTACAATAGCGTAGTTTGTCGAACGTTTGACTTCGACCCTTGACTTATAGGCCTTATAAGTTCACACCAAGCGACATGCTTTAGAACACAATAACATCACTTATTACTTACCCCATAAAGTTTAAAATTATGTGCCACAATTATACTTATTGATTGGTTTTGTGTCCCGTATTTCCATAACAATAAGATCTCAAATCTATCAGAAAATATAAATATTCGACGACAATTTATAGGTTATATTTAGTTAGTGAACGTCCTGAAATGGCTATGACTAATTTTATTGATATTATTTGAATAGAAAGATAATTTAAAATTATTTAAGCCTAACAAATTGTAGGTTACAGTAATTACCGCCGTTAGCCATGATTAAGTGACATCCTCTTTTATTTTATTTTATTTTTTATTTTTATTGATTCAGTGACAACAACGGCCAAGAACATAATTACTAGTATACATTAGTATAAAACCAAAGTTGGCTAGGCCAAAAAAGTTATCCACAATTTCACAAATAATAGTAAATAAAAGAGATACAACAGTAAATCCAGTGTTGTCAACTTTGAAGATATTGTTTGTTTTTAAAACAAAATTGTTTTAAGTACACAACATTCAAGTGTGTAGGTATTTTCATATTTTAATTACTTTTTATAATTTCACTTAAATAGTTCATATTCAATAGTTAATCTGAAAATTCTTTCATAATTTCAGATATCTTACTATTGAAGTTTCGCAAGTAAAATTCAAAATCTGTGAATATAGCCTCTAACAGAATCAAACTTCGGTTCAAATATTGTTCATGCAGTTACTGTATCCAAATTTTACTTCAAGCTTTAGGTTCCATTCTAATTAACCTAGGTATAGTCATACAAGAATCATCAAGAATTATGTTTTGGGATGTGCTCATCAAGAAAAAATAAAAATAAATAATAATTTGATACCCATATTGTAATAACTGAAGATTTTTTTCACATTACATAATGGCGTCATGTAGCCGCCACATATTTTTTTTAACATCCAGATTTATTCAGGCATTTAGATGTTATGGCGGAAAAAGAAACTCACATACTTACCTACACACAAAAATACATGAACCCTGAACAATCTTCGTTTTTTTGGGCAGTCGTGTAAAAAACTGAACTATCCCGTGAAAATTGTTTTACAATGGCGAAGGCAAAGGTGACATCATGAGTCCACCGTCCAAATAAGCATTCTGTGAGAATCACCGTGAGCGTCGTGAGCCGCGACTGGCGCACGAGCCGGGCCCGTGCGATGAGCCATAAGCCTGCGTTTATATTGGCTCTTAATTATCATTAAGTATTTTTATGACGGTATATACAACGTGTTACAAAAAGAATCCTAATGCCTAATGTGGTAGATAGAGACCGTCAAACTGAACCAATTCTACAATGGGACCAACTCTGATCGCGAAAAAAAATCAGTTCTTACATACAAAAATTAATAACGAAAATATCAAAAAGTATGAAACAGCGGTTTTTTTTTTCGTGATTTCAGAGTTGGTTCCGTAGTAAAAGTTGTGCAGTTTGATGGTTCCTGTCTACCATATTCGGCATTGGGGGTTGTTTTGTAACACGTTGTACTCAAAAAATTGTCAACAGGGTAGATTGAATTCAAAAGAAAATAGTTTTTATACGATGCTGATTTCATGAGCTTAGTGATCTACTGGGAGAATCTCGATATCCTCGATGAAGAGCTCGATGGCGTAGTGGTTTAGCGCCTGGCCAAACGATTTCGGACGTTAAGCAACTTTCGCTAGGGTCGGTCATGGGATGGGTGACCAAAAATTGATTATCTCGAGCTCCGCCGTCCGTCCGGGCAACGTTAAGCCGTTGGTCCTGGCTGCATTTGCAGTCGTGAGCACCCACCAATTCGCATTGGGCCCGCGTGGTGGGTTATGGCCAATCCTCCTCATACACCCATAAGGAAGGCCTATGCCCCAGCAGTGGGGACATTAAAAATGACTGCTAGTCATGGTCATGGTCATGAGAATCGCCGTACGCGTTGTGAGCCGCGATTGGCGTATGTACGTACGAGCCCGGCCCGTGCGAAAAGCCATAGCCTGCGTTTACATTAGCTTTAGAAAGAAATAAAGAAAGAAATTACATTAATTTTGGGACCACACAACGATACACAATTAGTTTTAACATTTTAAATCGTCAGATAAAAATAAGAAGACATATTTATTAAGTTAGTGCACGTGCGCACGGTCACGTGTTGCCAAAACTAAACTGTGATGAGCTCAGTGTAAGCAGCAAAGCGGGGCTTGCACAGTAATGACGTCAGGTACGACATGATATTCAATAATTAATTGTATTCGATCTGTATTATGATAATAATCATTAGTGAAACTTTAAAAATATCTTTCAGCTTAATAAGAAAAAAATTAAAAACCAAATAACTAACATTTTTGCAAAGAAGTGTATTGCAAAATATATAGAGCTATCCTAAATCTACTCAGCTGTATTTTCAGACCATTTCAGTTTCTGTTATTGTCTTCGGGGATATGGATCCACATATTTTATTTCTTTGGGTATAATAATCAACGTTGGTACACCTAATGCAACCGAAATTAATAAAACCGGCCAAGCGCGTGTCGGGCCACGCGCCGTAGGGTTCCGTAGTTACCTTTTACCATACCATATTTAATACCACTATCGTTTTTCACAGTATGAATGACAGTTATATTTGTGGTTTTGGAAAATATGATATATCTCGAAAACTAATAACTATCGTTCAAACCAATTTTCGATGAAAGTTATTTAGTAGTTAGTTATTTATTAAGATCTATTGCATATTTTTTTTAGATTTTTCACTCTCTTATTTCAAAAGTTAGAGGGAGGGGACACACATTTTACCACTTTGGCAGTGTTTATCTTTCAAACGGTTGAGTTTGTCTTAGAAACCTCAATGTCATTTTTAAAGACCTATCTATAGACACCCCGCACGTATTGGTATGAAGAAAAAAAACATTTTCAGTTTCAGTTCTATGTGTAGGGAGCCCCCCCTTAATCATTATTATTTTTTATTTTTGTGTGAAATCGTTAAGCGGTTTACAAAATACATTTACCTACTAAGTTTCAACTGTGTAATCCTAATACTTTCGGAATAAAATGGCTGTGACATATGGACGGACAGACAGACAGACTTGACGAATCTATAAGGGTTTCGTTTTTTGCCATTTCGGCTACGGAACCCTAAAAAACAACATTTAGAGATTAATTGATATTTTATATTATCATTCTCAACACAACATTGTGAGCACTGCCTTATGTCTTGACGCGTGCTATATCAAAAAGAGCCGAGAGAAAATTCTTTAAAACACGTAAGACCAAACTTCTAATCTCTTCATTAACATGACTTCCAAACCTCTATCATAATGCATTAAAGCACATTTTTGTCTGCACGTTCTTAAAATTCTTAAGACGATTTGTGTCTATAAGGAATGTAACTCCAGTTCAGTGAAATAGTTGTTAACCGCTGTAAGAGTACGATAATGACTTCATAATTTAGGCTTCATGGCGAAGTCATAAGGCACACTTTTACTTGTAGTTTTTTATGTTAGTTAGGATGATTTTTCATTTATAATAACATCGTGGGAAACTGAGCGTGCCCTGAGGCGCGTCATGAAACTTTGCAAGTGAATGGGACAGAAAAAAAATGAGCGTATTTCGATTAGCTTTTACGTTGGTATTAAAGTTTCATGCTTATTATACTTATATAAAGTTTAAGATGAAATGCTTCGAATGCTAAAATTATTTGGGGAAAACATATTGATCAAATCCATTTTGCCTTTTTGTAGATAGAAAAATAAATTATCAAATTTTTTAAAAAGAAATAAATTCAGTTCATGACAAGAGTAATAAGCAATGCGAGGCTTTTTACATTACTAGGTAATCATAATGCGATGAGCACGTGCATTAAGATAAACCTACTACTATGAACTTCTGGCCTAATCATCACATGCTGCGTTTTTAAGTCACTACTACTATAGAATATTTTAATTGGCAGTGCGATAGCAGCAAAAGGCACAGATTATCATTCCCTTTGCAGTAAAAAGTAAAAAAGTATGGGGAGCACGCCGCGCAAGTTACAAGGCAGGAGAGCGATAAATTCCAATCAGAGAGTGCGCAAGGGCACTGGGTCGCATCGCTGGGTCACTTAAGGGGGCGTACAACGCTAGAAGAAATTTTAATAGTAAAAATTGTCAAAATTATCGTTTATTAAGCTCGGACAATTTCACACAGCGCCATCTAGCCTCAAACTAAGTAAAGCTTGTAATATGGGTGCTAATAGACAACTGATATGTACAACTTATACAGTGGCGGTCACATAATTAAAGACACCAGCTTATTTTCATACAAACGAGGTAACTTTGAAGCTTTGGTTCTCCGCCAAGGATTGACCTAGCTGGGATCTGATGATGGCCATCCAGGGAGTTAATGGAGGAGATTCAGATCGCTATACACACCCAACTGGTCTGATCAGCATTCTAAGAGATAGAAGGATATGTTAAAAAAACCGCAAAATTAGCATAAAGATGTATGGAAATCCTGAAACAGAAAACTCTAAATCTCTTAGAATGCTGCTGCCACGCCCAGACCCGTCACAGAAATTAAAATTCATCATTTCAATTTCTGCCCGGCTGGGACTCGAACCCGGGACGTATGCGTGGTAGACCGGCATGTTGACCACTACACCACTCAGGTCGCCATAATAACCAATAAGCTATTTCTTAAAACAAGAGAGCTTGCTAAAGTTTGTTTTTTAATTATAGTTTCAAGATTAAGGTTTATTATTGGTTGGCATAGCATTGAAAAACTACAGAGAACTTTTCTATCGAGAAAAGTTGTAGCTATCAGTTTCTGTCTATGACATAATTTTTTGAGTTGGTAGAGGTACGATAATCTACAAGTAATACTGTGTGAAATCGTTGCTCTAAGCTAAAAAAATGTGTTAGTATTTGACGTTGTACGGTCACTTAACGATCGCGAAATCGTTCGATCGTTTCATGAAAATGTATGGTAAGGTAGTATGTGGATGGGGAAACTGAAGGATAACAGTAACTTTCAAATTAAAAAAATCTTGCTAGAATCCCATATTTTCTGACCACTGCAACAATGAGTTGAGAAATTGTCAATGTTCGCAAGATATTTATCGTCCATTAATAGAATTATAGACAAAATCCTGAATGTCCATCAGCCATTTTTGATGTCCCCACTGCTGGGGTACAGACCTTCCTTATGGGTGGTAAGGAGGATGGGCCATAACCCACCACGCGGGCCCAATGCGGATTGGTGGGTGTTAACGACTGCAAATGCAGCCGGGACCGACGGCTTAACGTGCCTTTCGAAGCACGGAGGAGCTCGAGATAATATTTTTTTTGTTACCCATCCCATGACCGACCCATGCGAACGTTGCTTAACTTCCGCAATCGCTGGGCCAGGCGCTAAACCACTGCGCCACCGAGCTCCTCGCGCCACCGAGCCGAGACATCCTGAATACTTTAACATAATTGACAAAATTTAATGCAGACCTAAAATGAGGTTTACCTAAATAAAATATAGTTGACCTTCGCGTTAAAAGTAAACTGTGCATTTAAGTTGTAAGTCGGTACAATAAAGGGTACGTAATGGGAGTTTACCATTCTAATCGCGGCAAAACGTGAAAAAATCCACCCACAAGCGCGTGCGCAGCGGGTAAAAAAGAAAACGATTATACGGCGGGAATCGTATAGAGTTGCTACAACTATATGATTTTTTAATGAGTTTATTTATCATCTGTTTTATAATCAAATTGGTCTTTGACTTTTTAGCAAAATATTGTGGTATTGCATAAAAAAATGCAAAAAACAAATGAACCATATTTTTTATTTTCGTCTCAAAAAGTGTCTAAAACTGATGGTCCTGTACCGCATTTTTCTATAGCTCTATCTCTGTTCTCTACATACTGAACTAAACCTGAACCATCGGGCAACTTCCACGCGCTCCGGCATTCGGCCATTCGCTATTGCCAAGCGGTGTTTTCTCGAATCTAGCTGAGTGTTAAAAAGAAAAAGAGCTATGAAAAATGCGCTGTTGAGTTGTTGAAAATCGATTTTCTGTGATCAAACGAAAAGTGAAGGAAAAACTTCGAAAATTTCGATTCTTCTATGTATCTCCTAAATGTGGTTATTTTTTTGTAAAAAAAAACGACGCCTATTAAAATTGAAGTGAGAACTGTCTATAATTACTTATGAGCCGTAAGTAAAAAATAATACCGTGACTTTTACGAAACTTTTTTAAATATTGTTCCTTATAATTTAAGCTGTGTATGTATTCTAGAAGGTTATCTATTATTAAGTTCATTTAACGGAAAACTTTTCAACTATTTTCGTTCCGTCTTTTTTTTGCTTCGTCGTAATCACGTTTGCCACTGTATCAATTGACATATTATCAATAGGTAAGTCTTATTTGGTCGAGAAAGTCTTTACCAAAGTTATGCTCGGCCGAGCCGGCAAGTTCGAGTGTTCGCAAACATAATGTTTCTATAAACCATTGTTTTATTTGCAATATTTTTATTTTACCAAACGCCTCAAAAATTAGAGCAAACTATTTCTGATCCCTAATCTTTGCTGTTATTTTTAAATTAGGACAAGTGAATTTCGGACAAGTAATCGGTTCAGTTCCAAGCGTGACAAAACAATTTTTTTTAACGTCGGTATTCCGCTGTCTTATAACTGAAATTTACTGTTAATTATGTAAGTAGTCGGTTGTCGTTAATAACATTATTAACAGTAGTAATGTTCTTCGTATAGATCGTACTTTTTGCAAAATTAAGTGTCACTTTACTATTTTTGTAAAGCAAGCATGCAACATGCAGTTTAATGCAAGTCTTACCTAACCTAACCTACCACAACTTTTTATTTATTGCGGTTCCCTGCACCCCCCACTCATGCAGGTAAGCAGGCAAGTAAGCAAGCAAGCATGCAAAATGAAAGCATGCATGCAGCATACAAGCAATCATGCAGCTTGCAAGCAACATGTATTTTGATGTGTGATTACAATGTGAAACTTATAACCTGTGTCGGGGTGCTTTGAACTCCCGTGCTTGGTAAAATAATATTCGGTAAAATAATGTTTTGGTCAAGTGTAAATAATTATGGCAAATAAGTTATTTGGCAAATGAAAAAAGTTCAAAAGAGAAGTCGGTCAATAGTAAAAAAAAATTAAATCGCTGAAACATAGTGTAAAAATGATACTTATGAAAAATGATATTTCGATGGTCTAAAAAATATGGCAAACAATACATTAGCAAAAAAGACGGCGGTCGGTCAACTGTTTTCGGTCAAATGAAATTAGGACATTTAAATTTCGGGCAAGTAATTGGTTCCCATTTTATAATGTTTTATTTTAGTTTTAATACTTTTAATATCAGCTTTGTCGCATATTAATTTTGTTACATCCTTACTTTAATATTATAATTGCGAAAGTCCGTTTCTTTGTTTATTTGTTTGTTAAGCCTTCACGTCTTAACTACTGAACCGATCATCATGAAATTTTACATAGAAGTTTTTCAGGGGTATAGAAAAGAACATGGAGTACCTTTCATCCTGAAAACAAGTATTGTTCCCAAGGCGTAGCAAAAAACTTTCCATGCAGACGAAGTTGCGGGAGGCCGCTAGTTTTTCACATTTTAACCATTACAATATTTTGTGAAATATATAATCCAGATAACTCAGCTAGGCTGTACCTCGTAGTTTTTACATTTGAAATAACACAAAAGAGATGCAGTCTTATACTTACATCATAACAATAAATTGATGTCAATTGTTTTCAATATTTATTATTCATTTTTTAAATTACATACCTAATTATGTTTAGACACATTTGAGCCTAGTATTAAGGTTAAGTTGAGTAATTATTTAATTTAAGTAACTCATAAGATTTCATTGTTACCTTTTTTCTTACTTATCACCTCTATCATAATATTATGTAAGCCAGAAATAATAATAATCGAAATAATGTGCTTTTAAAATGTTAATAGTTAAAATGCTACACTTAAGTTATAGCAGCTCTATAAAAATACTTCAGTAACCCGTTCAAAAATAATCGACATCGTAGGATCATACGTCTGACCAAATTTGGTCGAAATTCTTTCTTATTTTTTAAGACAAGCCGCGAAATATTTTCTCACGCTAATCACGAGAAACGAAGATGTTTAAGTGCGCAGGCGCAGACGCAGATTGTTTTCTTACAAGATTATCAGTCTGGTTACAGATAATATCAATTAGGTATTTTGTTGACATTTTAACATTCTGTAAAGGCACCTTTGATATGACTCAGTAACTTTGTAAAAAATCATTAACCTTGTGGTTTCATGCCTGAACTTCTAATGTTTTCCTATAATTTTATTAATACAAATTAAAAGTACAATACCTTAAAACTTAATGTATTTTCAAATGTTGGTATGTACATGTATTTTGAAACGGGCGTAAAACTAACATTTAGGGTCGTTTTCGCTATTAAATTCATATTAAAATAAAGATTTATTTTAATATGTAATCATTTTCAACAATGTCTTCTTCTGATAACAGAATTATAATTTTCATGAACAAAATTCTAAGCCAATATTTTTGAGCAATTTTTACAACCACATTTCTACTCCAAATATAATTTGAGTAGATACGTCTTTATTTTGTGCAGTGGGAATATCACATCGTTCTTACAATGAAGGGGTCAATAAAAATAGCTGGTCTGATTGAATTTCTCATGGCACTGTGAGAAACAAGATAATCGGTAGCCATTATGGAAAATTGGTATTAAGATAGTTTGGACGTGATTTTATTTTTCCTTGACACTTGTATATAGACTGTAAGTTTTAGGGGAATATATAAATGCCCTTTAAAAATAATGTAGCACACTTTAAAATGTTTAGCTTCAAAATTTATTGAATGAACTATAAAAATAATGGTTGCCACTATAAATATGCTAAGCTTTAAAATTAATACTTAGCACTATACAATTTAATTGCTTAGCTTTAAAATTAATACTTTGCACTATACAATTTAATTGCTTAGCTTTAAAATTAATACTTTGCACCATACAAATTAATTTTATAACTTTAGTGCTGGTAAACAGACGACTAGGTGCGACGACGAGATGGCGCAGCGAGAGAGGAGCCGAGGGGGAGGTTAGGTTCCATTGTGACCAACAACGCCAGAACCGACCTGGTGGCGTGTAGGTAGGTATGCATTATGCTACAAGCTGTCATCATCTTGCCTACTCATTATAACAGTGGTCAGTTTGACATGGTTGGACAGAAACTAAATGGTTCGGAGTTGGGACACAGTTATAGCGCAAACCATTATTTTTGTAGTGATAATATTAAATTATAGATCTATTATTATTTTAAACTGCTGACAAAATTGTTAAAGTGCAAACCATTATTTTTGTAGTGATAGTATTTCTATCATTATTTTTAAGTGATGATATACAATTTTATAGCTGGTTTCATCAAATTTAAAGTGCTATTAAATAGATCCCTAAGTTTTATTGGTGGTATGATAAATAAATCAATTAACATTTATGCAATTATGTCGCGGCTTTTATGAAAAAATTTCTAAATTTTTGTTCAGTAGACTGTCTGAAGTGTAAAAACTTAAAATGGCTCTATTGCGGTGACTATTAGGGAAAAGTGAATTATCAAGAATTATTAAAAGCTTCACTTTAGACGTCACTCTGATAAACATTTTTTGAAATAGTATTGTTCTACCCTATGGAGAAAATTTGCTTAGGTAAAAATAAAATACATATACATTGAAAAACTGTAAGTATTACAAATTTGTAGAGCTTCATTTTTCGAATATTATTTCCTTTTTATGTTATTGATTTCTTTCAGTAACATTAATATATCCGTGTCGATACAACATTACCGTCAACTTTCACTTAAAATTAAATTTAAAATAATACTTTTTACATTGCCATAACTTCCCATGGTACAAGTAACGTCCAATCAAATAAACTTAACGTGTTTGGAATAGCTTTTAAATGGTACCCTAAAGGCAACAGCATACAAAAACGTTGCGTGCCAACACAAGTAGCAACAAAACACGCAATGGACAAAACTTATATCCTTATAAACAGTCAACAAACCTCTTACGAAAGATTGTAACTGTCAATATCACCTTTTGTAGTGGAACTTAAAACTCATTTTCGTTCGCTTCATTACTGTACTTGTGTTATTGGCTGTATATCTAATTTATACACGGTACAGATAACTAATGAGGTTTATTATAGCAATCAATTTATTGAATCCACCGATTGAGATATCCTTTAGGCTGAAAAGGTAGCAGTTATTAAGTGGCAAGAAACACGCAAAGTCAGGTCTTTTTACTAAAGGACTAAAATTATTTTTTGATAGGAACAAATTACGATCTGCTTGTGAAATTAGTCATTGGATAATGCAATTTGTAAACAGGCGAATTCAATTTATTTTAATTTATAGGGCAATCGACTTCTAACTAATAAGGTATATATCGACGCTCAAGAACCAAGACCATTTATCTACAAAAAGTCGATTTCACATGAGACGAAAAAAAGTTTTTTTTTCTTCAAACAAAAGCTTAATTAGTTCTTAAATGACTGTAGATAGCTGGTATTTAGTTAAAATTAGTTACTTAGGTGGTATTGGTATTTTCTCATAACTCCTTATTTAATGCGAATTTGAGGTAACTGATAAAAGGAAGCGATGCGTAAATTAAAAAAAATAAAAAACCCGCCTGCATAAAAAGACAAGTCAACTGAAAAGATGGAAACAAGATTAAATAAATGTTAAAGGCAACATGTCATAATAACATGCAGTCGGAGGCATATAATTTAAATCATTCATAATGTCACTTTCTTTATGCATGCCTCCGACTGCATGTTATTATGACATGTTGCCTTTAACATTTATTTAATCTTGTTTCCATCTATTCAGTTGACTACGTATAATAGCACCGTACAGCCGCCATGTTGGTTTTTTATAACGCCACCTTCTTAAGAACACTTGGGCTGACAAGACAAATCTAACGATATCTTAATCATAGAAATCCGTTCAGCCGTTTGAAAGATATGAGGTAATAAAGAATATTACATACAAACATACATACATACATACATACTTACAAACATACAAACATACTTACAAGATACGCGCGAAACACATAACCCTTTCTTTGCAGTCGGGTAATGAACCATAAAAATAACTGCATTAAAAAGTAAAAATCGCCAAAAGTGTAGATAGATGGTTTTGGTTCTTAAGCGTCGATATGTCTGAGATTATCAGATATTTTGTAAAGTGAATGGTGACATAATATATTTTAAATATTTTCCTTTTTTATAAGTATTTTTTTTCAGGATAATTCGTTCATACCCTCGTTTTAACTAATACAACATGACTGTATTGTATAGTACACAAGGGTATTCCGTTGCACACAGTTCCACATGACGGATTCTCCATATCATCACATCGTGAGGTCAGAAAATGCATAGGGAATTACATAAGTCGATCAGATAGCTCTCAGTGTGGGCGTGCGCTGGGCGGGCGCCGCATTCTAAATTCAAATTGCCAGTTGCTCACGCGAACTAGTTGCAAGTTGCGTAGATACAAGATGTTAACTGTATAAATTATATGGGTAGATAGCGGTTTAAGGTAGGCAGTACATAGGTATAGCACCTAACCTAGTACGTATAAAGAATCATGGGCACGCTACTAAGGAAATTGGACGTAAATCCAACGGAAATGAAAATATATTTTTCAACACACTTGCTCGTAAAGTGAGCCCTAATACATCGCTTTTAGGGCCATAAACCGAGCTATAACAAACGCGTGCAATAATATATAAAACACTAGTTCGTAATAGAATTAACCCTACAAAGTTAAATAAGTACCTTACTGCAAGTTCTATGCGAGTAAACAGAGCATTCCCAATTTAGCCGGGTAATACAGTTATTTTTTTTGACAACAAAGAGGTTTTATGCTGCTGAAAATTTATATACATTTTTGGAATGAATAAATGTGTAAGTCCTTAATTAAGTCAAATAAATATATAATTATTATCAAATTATTCATAATATTTTGTTATAAAATATTAAAATATTTGCATTTTGTCACTTAAAATTATAATTTTGAAGTATTAGTAGTAGGCTGTATGCTCCTCACCCCTTTGTTCGCAAAATATTCTTGCGTTGGGCGTGTGAAAAAAAAACATGCGCGCCTTTTCCCATAATTATCATATTTTATTTTTGACATATTTGTTGCTGTGTGATAAATTACTTTGTTTTTTCCTCGCAAATGTGTTGAAAAACGTGATGAAACTCGTGAGCTCTTGCTTATTGCACACTCGGCTGAGTTACGCCCTCGCCTGCGGCTCGGGCTGCAACCCACAACCTTGTGTGCAATGAGCAACCTAAGCTAATGTTACCGATGTCGGCAACCTCGACACTGTATATTAACGTCAAGCGGGAACGAATTGAAACACCTTCTTGAATCACTCTGAATGCTCGTATATTGTGGTTACAAAGAAAAAATGGGTGTGCGAGCTTACAAATCGCCCTGCGTCCGCGCACCCTGAGGTAGTCTGTTGCATGATTGCAACTGGTACACTAATACACAAACTTACAATATCTAATTAAGTTGGGTACTTGATAAATCTACATTTGTTTCTACCCTACGTTACAACGAGTTTGTTAACGGTGGTAGGGAGTGCGCTTCCCCCACTCCGCGCTCGCAACCAACTTGGCAGCGGTGTGAGAGGGACAGCGAAACCCCTACTCCTCTCTCTTTATGAGACTACCTACCTCATTTATTATTTAGGTACCTTTCAGTATTTACATTTTGTCTTTAGGTATTTAGGCACCTCATTACCTTTAATCAGAGACCTATACAAGAGGCCTTTATTTTACATAGTCTTACCTCTTAGTACCTCGTCAAAACCTTAGGGCTTATAGGACAAAGGCTGGCGTTTGACCTAGACACATTTCAGGTCGAAACTACCACCTCCTGGACCTATAGTACCTGGCCCATACCTCAAAACCTTTACCGGGTAATGCAATTGAAACAACAAGACTTTAAATCATTTAATGCATAGGATACCTAAATACCTAAACAATACCTATTTGAGCTAAAACCTAAATATCTCACAAACTATAAAACTTACAGCTACGCTAAATATTTCATTTTACAGCACTTTTCTTAAGCTACATTTTAAAATCAAATAGAACGTTACACATTAATAAACTTCAAAGTAATTAAAAACACAAACTAATCAACTCAAATAGTTATAACAAGCTATTGCTTATGAACGAGGTACTTACATGAGATATTCACAAACACAATTTTCATCACTAGTTCGCACTTAGTGTCCACTAAACTGTCTTTTTGTTAATCACTTTTTCACTGAATTAAGCTGTCCGCAACAGTCTCCCCCCGGTGCAGCACTCGCGGCACCTTCTTCTTCAGTAGGGAGGACAGCCAATCTCGTTGTCGGGCAACGAAAAACTCCTCCTCTTGTCTTAACATCAGCGTTGCGAATCTCGCCGTCTGGTCCCGGATGCACCGCCGTCACGACGCCTCGCGGCCACACATTGCGAGGCAGGCTGGAGTCGACGATGATGACGACGTCACCGGGCTTAAGTGAGCGGCCCGTGACGTCACGCGCGCCCCCGCGCGGAATGAGCTCGGGCAGGTACTCGCGCACCCAGCGGCGCCAGTACTCGTCGGCCAGCGCCTGCGCAGCACGCCACAGCTTGCGCGAAGCTGGCTCGCACGGCCCAGTGAGTGGCAGGCCGCGCGAACCGCCCAGCAGGAAGTGATTTGGGGTGAGCGCCTCTGGATCTTCTTCGCTGACTGGTACGTGGGTTAGCGGGCGAGCGTTTATGGTGTGCTCTACCTCCGCTAACAGCGTCGCTAGTACCTCTTCTCGCGGCGACTTCTCGTTCAGTGTGACTCGTAGCGCACTTTTGACTGAGCGCACGAGCCTCTCCCATGCACCCCCTTGATGTGGTGCCCCCGGCGCTATGTAGCGCCAGTCCATACGCTCTGATAGTGCGTAATCACGTAGAGCCGGTTCCCATTCTTCTATCGCACGACGCAACTCTACGTCGGCGCCTCTGAAGTTTGTTGCATTGTCTGAATACATAAGACGCGGCCACCCGCGGCGCGCGCCCATTCTTCTTAAAGCCATGATTGCCGAGTCTGTCGATAGCGACGCCACCAACTCTATATGTATCGCTCTTGTTGTGAGACACGTAAATAATGCGCCCCACCGTTTTTCATGCCGCCGTCCCACCGTCACGGTTATTGGTCCGAAATAGTCTAATCCACAGTTTGTAAAGGCTCTTGTATATGGTTGTAATCTTGCCTTAGGTAAATCTCCGTGCACTGGAACCACAGGGCGGGCCTTTCGTACACGACAAAACACGCATTTGCTAGCCACTGTACTTATCGTCGGTCTCAATCGTAGTATCCAGTATTTGGTTCTGACTTCGTTCACAACGCGCTCATTGTGTGCGTGGTGGGCGCGACGGTGCTCGCGATATAGCAGCAGCCGCGCATACGGGTGCCTGCCGTCCAGTACTACAGGGTGAGTAGCGGGGGCAGACACACCCGCTGCCCTTATTCGTCCCCTGGCACGCAGCACACCTTGTTCGTCCAAATACGGATCCAATTTTCGTAGCCGGCTTCCCACTCTGAGGTTTCGCTTTGCAGTGATTCGTTCTATATCTTCAGCGAAACATTGGCGTTGCGACTCTCGTTGCAATCTCATCTCAGCCTCTTCTATGAGCTCTACATTCATCGTAGCGGCACGGTCACGACATTTGCGTACGAATAGTAATACTCTCGCCATCGCTCTCACCAAGCGTTCATATGAGGAAAAACGCTCGGCTCGGGGCATACTATCGTTTGCTTCTCCCATTGTCGTGAGCACTGTCTCTACCGTGTCTTCTTCCGTTACGATTTCACATGTGGGCCATAAAGCCTCATCTTCATATAAAAAATCAGGTCCTTTAAACCATCTGTCATTACACGTCTTCATCTCTACATTTGGGCGCGTTGCGTCGTCCGCCACATTCAGCGCTGTCGGAACCCATCTCCATTGGCTAGCGTCCGTAGTCTCGGCTATCTCTCCTAAGCGGTGCGCCACGTATGGTGTGTAGCGCACGCTATCATTACGTATCCAATGCCACACGGTACGCGAATCCGTCCAATATACAGTTTTCTCGGGTTCCCAGCCTTGCTGTCTCTTGATAGAGCTTGCCAGACGCGTCCCTATCAGGCTCGCTTGTAACTCCAACCTTGGTACGGAGAGTGGTTTCATTGGCGCTACCCGTGCTTTAGCGGCCGCTAGTGTCACTTCTATTTCACCATCTTCATTCTTGACGCGCCAGTAAGCCGCGGTCGCGTAAGCAACTTCACTTGCGTCACAAAATATATGTAGTTCTCGGCTTGGCTCTCCCCCCGTTCGAGCGTAGAGACGCGGTAATCTTAGTGTTCGTAGCTTTTCTATGTCTTTTAGCCATTGAATTATCTCTTCGGCCTCCGGCCCTGGTAGAGCCTCGTCCCACTCTACATTTAGTTTCCAAATGTTTTGTAACACAATCTTCGCTCGTATGGTGTAGTAACTTAGTAAGCCCAACGGATCGAAAACCGACATTACTGCACTCAGCGCTTCTCTTTTTGTCGGCGGTCTCGCTAACGTCTTCACTTCGGCCGGTACCCTTGCAAGCGTCGTATTGAACCCCAGTGTGTCGGTCGCCGCATCCCATAGTAGCCCCAGCGTGCGACCACAGTCATCTAGGTTGGATCCCAGTTGCTTGGGCGATGACGTAGCACGGCTCTCTAATGGCAGCTCAGCTAAGACTCTAGCTTCGTTTGAGTTGAAGCTTGTCAGCTTGAATCCTGCTCGCCTGTGCACTTCAATCACTTGCTTCATCGTAGTAATCGCCCGTTCCTTATCATCGAAACTGTCCACCCAGTCATCCATATAATGATTGTTCGTTATCGCTTGACATGCTAGCGGGTACTCATCGGCGCTCTCTCTCGCGTTCCAGTCGCGCACACTATGTGCTAAGAATGGCGAACTCTTTGCCCCAAATATCATTGACGTCATTTTATATTTTCGTGGCGGCCCGTCTCTATCACCGCCTCTCCATAAAAACATCTGTGCCGGTTGGTCTATAGGCGCAATTTTCACTTGTAAAAACATCTCTTGAATGTCGGCTGTTATTGCTATCCTTTTCTCACGGAACCGCAAAAGCAACCCATTTAAATCTTGTAATAAATCGGGCCCCTCTAAAAGCTCATCATTGAGGCAAACATCATTGGCTTTTGCTGCCGCGTCGAAAACCAATCTTATCTTTCCCGGCTTGTTCACGTTGGTGACCGCGAAGTGAGGCAGGTACCATGCTCGTGGATCGTCTGTCTCTTTCCCACTACACTGCTCCGCGTAGCCTTTCGTGAATAAATTTTCTATCTGTGTTGTATAAGCTTTTTCAAAGTCGCTTGACCGATCCATCTTGCGTTCTATAGATTTCAAGCGCTTCACAGCATTATAATAACTGGGCGGTAGCGTGACGTCATCTCTCTTCCATGGTAATCGTACTTCGCACTGGCCGCCGACTCGCTTTATACTCTCATCGAACGCTTTCACCGCTCTAACTTCCATTGGGTTTTCGCGTTCCCTCCTTGCGATACCGAGTGCGTCTATTTCAAAGTAACGTTTCACCATGTCTTGTAATTCAACCTCGGGTGTGATGAGCTCCGTCTTGTAAACGTTAGACGCGCCCTCTAGCGCCGTAATTCGAGGCGCCGTTCCATGTATGACCCACCCTAGCTTCGTGAGCGACGCTACCGGTTGTCTTCTGTTGCCCATTAACAACTTTCGTGACACAATCAAATGCCAATTATCGGCCCCGATCAGTAAACGTGGTTTCACTCTGTCATAACACACGTCACTAGCCGCTAATCTTCTTAAGTGTGCGTACTGTAAGCAATCTTCACTAACTGTTTGATGATTGAGTGTCAAACTTGTCATCGTTTTTGCGCGAACATGATGGGTGCTTTCATCTCTTGCTACTAACACTAGGTTTACGTCTTCACTGTTCGCTACGCTCCCTTGCGCATTTATACTACATATGCTCAATTCGCTTACAGGCCCTTTCGCACCTATTTCGTCCGCCAGGTCATGATCAACGATCGTCACTGTCGAACCCTCGTCCAGCAGCGCGTATGTCTGTACGGCGCCGCCGGGTCCTTTTACTGTCACTGGACACACCTTTAACATGACTTTCGCCGCGACGTTGGCCCTATTAATCGTGGCGATCGTCTCAGTCTGCGACTCTCGCACCAACGTCTCTTCATTACTGGCGGCACGGTCCTTATGCAACGTAGCGTGGTGACGCGCATTACAGTTGTTCACCCCGCATAGTTTGTGTGTACAGCGGAACCTCCGGTGCTTATTGTTCACACACCGAAAGCACACTCCATTGTTTCTTGCCCACTGCCATCTCTCATCTACCGTCATGGCTTTGTACTTAGTACAGTGGGGTACTTCATGATCGTTTCCACATAGTAAACACGGCGCAGGCGGCGTCTCTTTCTGGCCCAAAGTGTATATTCTTGCTACATTTTTCTTCTTATCTGTGCGTTTCTCGCTACGGTTTTTTACAGCGACGTTCTCTCTTTGCTGTGACGTAGTCGGTACGTATGCAAAACGCAGCGCGCAGTCGGCCTCTTTCATGAGAAATCGAGATAAAATAATTATGTCAGGTTCACTCGATTCATTCTTCTCGGCGTAGGCGACCCAGTTCGATAACAAATGCGGGCTGAGCTTCTTTATCACCTCTCGAACCAATAGCGGATTTCGTAGGTACCCTCGGTCATCAACCGCTTGAATAACGCAAACTATATTTTGCAATTTCACAGCGAGGGCATTCAACTCGGCAGCACTAGTACCTGAACGCGGTAAGCTTTTCAAATCTTCGAGCGCTCTATCTATAAGCACTTCAGGGCGGCCGTAGCATTGTTCTAATGTGGTCATGATACGATCGGGGTCGGTCGCACTCCATAATAGCGCCGACACACTCTCTTTCGCCTCCCCTTTCAAGCTCACGCGTAATCTTGCTAGATTTTCCTCTGCAGTGAACTTGTATAATCGTGTGGAATCGCGCACTGCGGCCTTGAATAACAACCATTCATTCGGTGAACCACTAAACACGGGCAACTCTTGCGCGTACCGCGGCATCGGTCGTCTAGTTAGAACCCTGTCCAATGTTTCAGCGAGGTTTTCCACCCCGTAGCCCTTTTTCGTATCGACTACGGGCCTCGCGTCAGTCTCCATTGGATTTACACAAAAAGTTCGGTTTTTATCCATTTCTAAGGCACGCGCCTCATTGCGCTTCATATCCCTGTCTCTGTCTTGCACGATAACGGGAGCGATATCTCTGTCTCTGTCTTGTGAAACGACAGGGACGATATCTCTGTCTCTCTCTAAATTTTCATCTACCCGACACCGAGGATCGGCTGTGGTATCCAACCATTCTTTCAGCCTCTCTGGAACGCTCTCGGCGGGTAAGCTCGCACGGGTTTCTTCTTCCAAAATAGTATCCATTTCAACTTGTAACCTTTGTTGAATTAATTCACGTTCTAGTTCCATTTCTTTTCTCTTAATCTCGGCCAACTGTTCCGCGGCCCGAAGTTGCGCCTGCCGGACGCGCGCAGCGACACTCGATGAACACACTGACGGCGGGTTACGTCTCAAAGCCTCAGTGTCGGTGGCGGCGGCGGCGGCGGCGTTGCCATCGTCAACTTCCTTGGTGGGCGGCGGCGGTAACGGTCTCTCTGTACCACTTTCTGTGGCCTCTTCTTGCATCGTGGCTGTAGTCAATAACGGTGGTGGTGGCGGTGGCTGTGGCGCGATCGTCGAAGGTGACGCCGGTGGCTCTTCATGTGTGATTGCCCCCCTCTTCTTCCCTCCAGACTGGCTTCTTGTGATTGGCATCTTCTTCTTTCTTGACGCCCTACTATACCCTACTCCTAACAATCCCGCCCGGGCACACTACCGCGGGGAGCCCAGGTGAGGATGGAGGTTGAAGCAGGAGTGGAAGGGAGGAATTACCCGGCAGAATGGGTGTGCAACTCCGAGGTGCTCGGCCACCGGGAGGAACGCCCGGCAGCTTCGGCAGTGCCTACAGTCCGGCCCTCAGTGCGACACAACCCGTACCGGCGTAATCGGACAATTTCAGCTGCCTTGAAAAAGGCGGCTGGCAGCCGTGTCCGTTAGACTGCACCGCCTTGAACGGCGTTACTCACACTAACCACACTTGGCACCGTAAGGGTGTGGCAGTGTGAGCCGCGGTCCACCCGCGTATTGGCAACTAGTTACTGTGATTCTTCTTTTCTTCAGTGATGCTTCGCTTCTTCTAGCTTGACGCGCAGATTCTTCCTGTCCGCCGCTCTGCAGGATCACGCAGTAGATTCTTCTTATCCGCGCTGAGGATCACGAAGCAGCAGATTCTTCTTATCCGCGCTCTGAAGGACCACGAAGCACTGTTACCGATGTCGGCAACCTCGACACTGTATATTAACGTCAAGCGGGAACGAATTGAAACACCTTCTTGAATCACTCTGAATGCTCGTATATTGTGGTTACAAAGAAAAAATGGGTGTGCGAGCTTACAAATCGCCCTGCGTCCGCGCACCCTGAGGTAGTCTGTTGCATGATTGCAACTGGTACACTAATACACAAACTTACAATATCTAATTAAGTTGGGTACTTGATAAATCTACATTTGTTTCTACCCTACGTTACAACGAGTTTGTTAACGGTGGTAGGGAGTGCGCTTCCCCCACTCCGCGCTCGCAACCAACTTGGCAGCGGTGTGAGAGGGACAGCGAAACCCCTACTCCTCTCTCTTTATGAGACTACCTACCTCATTTATTATTTAGGTACCTTTCAGTATTTACATTTTGTCTTTAGGTATTTAGGCACCTCATTACCTTTAATCAGAGACCTATACAAGAGGCCTTTATTTTACATAGTCTTACCTCTTAGTACCTCGTCAAAACCTTAGGGCTTATAGGACAAAGGCTGGCGTTTGACCTAGACACATTTCAGGTCGAAACTACCACCTCCTGGACCTATAGTACCTGGCCCATACCTCAAAACCTTTACCGGGTAATGCAATTGAAACAACAAGACTTTAAATCATTTAATGCATAGGATACCTAAATACCTAAACAATACCTATTTGAGCTAAAACCTAAATATCTCACAAACTATAAAACTTACAGCTACGCTAAATATTTCATTTTACAGCACTTTTCATAAGCTACATTTTAAAATCAAATAGAACGTTACACATTAATAAACTTCAAAGTAATTAAAAACACAAACTAATCAACTCAAATAGTTATAACAAGCTATTGCTTATGAACGAGGTACTTACATGAGATATTCACAAACACAATTTTCATCACTAGTTCGCACTTAGTGTCCACTAAACTGTCTTTTTGTTAATCACTTTTTCACTGAATTAAGCTGTCCGCAACAGCTAACTTGTCTCATAATGTACTATTATGTTTAGGATACCATGCCTAGATCATGTGGATATAAATTTTATTTTGATTAACCATTGGGTTATAGATATAGGTACTACGACGCCCTAAATGTAGATAATATAAAACATATATTTTTAATAATTCAGTTTATTTTTGGCTTCAATAACAAGTGCATACTGTGCGTATATTGCCATACAAAGAAATAGAGTATAGATTATTATCTTTCCAATGGTATATATTTTGATACTGTTGGCTCAACGTCCAATTTGACCAAGATCCTTTGGTGTTAAAAATCTTATTCGTTTGCAGATCGTCCTTTAATAACAGCGCACAAAATAGATAGATGATAGATGATGATGAACACTTTATTGCACACACACATTATAAAAGAACAATCACAAACGAAAACTTAAATCTATGGTGGGCAAAGGCGGCCTTATCGCTGGAAGCGATCTCTTCCAGACAACCTTCGGTTTAGGTTATGTAGCTGAGAAGAGATTTGAAGGGCAGTGCTACATATAAAAATGAAGTTAAATACCTACATAATCTAAGTTAACAAATCAATAGACTAGGTATCTAGAATAGGTATCTGAAATCGATTTTAACATTCGACGAACCTATACAAGGTGACCTTAATAGTTTCAGGGGAAACTCAGAATTTTCAATGAAACGATCAGTATCACAGAATAAGTTAGTAAAATGAAACGATCCTAACAGTAGTATCACAGAATAAGTTAGTAAAATGAAACGATCCTAACAGTAGTATCACAGAATAAGTTAGTAAAATGAAACGATCCTAACAGTAGTATCACAGAATAAGTTAGTAAAATGAAACGATCCTAACAGTAGTATCACAGAATAAGTTAGTAAAATGAAACGATCCTAACAGTAGTATCACAGAATAAGTAGTATTATCTTTTTTGTACACATGTTCTCTCTTCTTACGTCTCACATGTGATATCTCAAATTCACTAACCTCACATGATAATATCTCAAATTCACTAACTAAAATAAACTGAAGCATAAATTATTGACCAATCACAGAGCTTGCATAATAAACACTGGTCACTAAAGGTCACAAACTATTACAATGTCACTAGCGTATGTTATTACCTGTGACGCCGCCATGTAATTTGTGATGCGAGGGACGCGGTTCGATTCCCCGTTCGGCCGTTCCCATGGGCTTCGCATTCGAATTAGTCATCAATTCGTGATCATCGTAAGATAGATTTCTTTATTATGTACGATAATTTAGATAGTAATAGAGATGTGTGACTAAGATGCACGTTTTTAGAAGAAATGAGTATTAATTTTTAGCTCATATTTAGCACTACCCACTTAGGCTATCGTATACAACGTCTTACAAAAAAAACCCCTAAGCTGAAAATAGCAGATAGGGGTAATCAAACTGAACAACTTTTACTATGGAACCAACTCTGAAATCGCGAAAAACACCAGCTGTTTCATACAAAAATTACTAAACGAAAATATCAAAACAGCTGTTTTCTTTTCGAGATTTCAGAATTGGCCTCATAGTAAAAGTTGTTCAGTTTGATGATCCCTATCTACCATTCGGTTTAAGGGGTTTTTGTTACATGTTGTTTGTAAAGGATAGTAGTATATTATGTACAAGAAATTTGAAATTACGTCTCTCTCAGCTGTTGATAAGGAATTTCAGAAAGAATATCCTGTTAAATCTTCAAGACGTTTTATTCTTAAGATAACAGATTATAATTATGAACCACAATCTTGTCAAAAGCTTAAGAGGCCGTAGCTATTTTGCTGTTGACTGCATTTCTCTCGCTCGTACATTTGATGTTTTCTTACCATTTCATAAAACATAGTGCGTAATTGAAAAATGTGTCTCGGCCACTTTTCGCAATATATGATTACAGATATTTTAAAATAAATTTTAGTTTTTTGTTGCTAAAATACAAAAAGTTATCGATTCTAACACGTATTTGAACTGGCACAAATCATAACTTTTTGTACTTCAGCAACTCAAAACTGAAATATATGTTAAAATGTCCGTAATCTTATATTGCGATAAGTGTCCAAATCACATTTTTCAATAACGCACTCAGATTTAAGAAATCTTGAGAAAACATGAAATGTGCGAGCGAGAGAGCTGAAGTCAGCGGCAAAATCGCTACGGCTTCTTAAATCAGCATTAGATTGTCAAACAATCGTGTACTTCCTATTTATCACGATCGACATCTGACAAATAGCCACAAAGGATTAAGTAACCGGTCTATTAATCACTAGTCCACATAAACCAGTCGATAGTTTTAAGTGGTAATAACGTTCGCTTAATATTTGCCCCTGAAATATACTGTCAGTTTGACAGTAACGACGGGGCGCTAAATCAGCGACGCTTGCGCACGATAAATAAGCCGCACCATAACGTAATTGGTCGGTAAATATCTCGCCAAATGAGCATTAATGAGGTGTACCCGAACGGTTTCATTCTTCATTTGATATATTTATGTCCCATTTTTTGAATTTTTTTGAGAGTGCGATGCGAATTACTGGATTGTACTTTTGTGGTTGATGCGAGAAAATTTTAAAGGCGATATTTTGTTAATGGATTTTTAAGTACAAACGCCGTTTGAGATGTATGTATGAAATATGTTTTTTTATTAAACTTTAAAGTATATACTTAACGCTCCTTAGATTAATGTTTCTATGTGTTTTTTTATTGAGTATAAAATTCTTTTGAATACAAGTGGCAGCATTATCATGTTTACATAAACATTTTTAATTATTACCTTTAGGTACGTACGCTACTTACCTACCTATGGTTTTCTTAACTCACAACAGTACGTTTCCTAACTGTACGTAAGACACATTTACCTATGCTTTACTAACCAACCAACATCATTCTCAAAGTACATAATAGTACATTATGAGACAAGTTAGCTTAGGTTGCTTATTGCACACAAGGCTGTGGGTTGCAGCTCGAGCCGTAGGCGAGGGCGTAACTCAGCCGAGTGTGCAATAAGCAAGAGCTCACGAGTTTCATACGACGTTTTTCAACACATTTGCGAGGAAAAAACAAAGTAATTTATCACACAGCAACAAATATGGCAAAAACAATCTAAGATAATTATGGGAAAAGGCGCGCATGTTTTTTTGTTTTTTTTTCACACGCCCAACGCAAGAATTAATGATTAAACGAACTTACCTGTAAGTGAAGTTCTATCATTATTATACGAAGGATTCGTCCGAAGATATTAGTATATTAACACATGTAGTACCGCTTTTGCATGTATCACCACTTAGCACGTTATTTTAAAGTAATAACCTAAAAAACCTGAAAAGAGAAGGTTTTTGACTTAAAATTGACAGATATTTTGACATTTCCGGTCAGAGTTCTCCTCGTCATCACTAGCCGCCAACCACTTCATTTAGTTTAAAGTCCAAATCCTATGATATTTCCTCATTTTCTTCAGTGGGTAGATAGTTATTGTAATTTACAATAATGAGTATGGAGGGTGGGATTCTATACTAATATCTTCGGACGAATCCTTCGTATAATAATGATAGAACTTCACTTACAGGTAAGTTCGTTTAATCATTAATTATACTTCAGATTCGTCCTTGATATTAGTATATTAACACATGTAGATGTTGAAAGCATTATAATAAGAAAATGGAAATATCATTTCTTGCGTATTAGTCTTTTTAAAAAAAATAGAAAAGAATACCATTTAACATAATTCTGAACGTTTTACATGATTATTATTAAAAACAGTACCTACAGATGGTTGGTACAAAAAAAAAATATGCAAGGTTGGTTTGGAAAACTCAGTTTTATTATTATCGATGATAATTATGTTTAAATATTTTTCGAATATAGTGGGAGTCATTGACCATCCCGCCGTATTACCTAGAACATCTATAATATCATTTTTCGTTAGGGCTATAAAGGTATAGGCCGGCGACGTCGAGTGCTAAAATTGGTTGGACACGAGTCTACTCCACTGTCATTAATTGTTTTATTACAACAATCTATTAATTACATTACATGTCATATTAATATATGAATTTAATTTCTTTCTAAATAAGAAGTGATTATGAACTGTTTATTATACTTAATAATTATAATACATTCTTGTAATATTTTTTTTCTTTGTATTGTTTGCATTCTTTGTGCAATAGGCAAGGTAATCAAAGTTAAACTTTTAAGATAAAAAAGTTGAAAAAAGAAGAGAATTGGATTTTTTTTTTTTAATAAAAATAATTAAGTATTCTGAGATATACATTGTATTTGAACAATGAAGTCTACGCAAAGGCGTAGTTAGATTCTTTACCAAACCTTGAAATTAGCTCAATTTTGTCTATTTAATAATGAACGCAATATTATGTAATACTGATAATTTGTGTTATACACTTCTGTAAAAAATGAGTTTATTCTGTTAATATTATTGTTAAATAATCGAACCGTTTCTGTTACCAATCTCTGTACTTCCTGATAGCATTAGCAGACAGCAGCTTCAATAATAACATAAATAATATGTGTAACCTGTAAAATAATACCACCTTGATAATGTTGTTAAAACCAATTTATTTGTTATTAATTAATATTAATTTAATATTAATTTCTAATAAATTAATTATTAATTTCAGTCTCTGAAATTGAAAGTTATAGGATGTTAATATTTTATATTAGAATAAGAGATTCAAAGGAGTACCATATAATGTGAATAAGAGGTACCAAACCAAGGCTCAAGTCAAGATTGTGACGATCATGATGGCACAATCGTTACACCTCTAGCTTAAGAAACTGGTGGAAAATAATTGAAATAATAGGTAGCTTAGTGTCAGAATAGACTTTGTACAATACTTAACCAAAATAGCATTGTGAATGCTAAAATCTCAAATTATAAAATAAATGTTTTTGGGATCCAAATGCTAGAAATAGAAAAAAAAATATAATCAACTACATTTTATTTCTACTGCCTAATTCGACTTTCATTCGAATTTACTCAATCTCAATCTGGAAAAAAAAAAACAAAACTGGTGAAAGATTTTTTTTTTTTAAATTAATAAATTGAATAATTTTTATTTAGCATCAAAATAAATCTAGAATACTTAACACCCTGCACTGAATACGATAAGAAAAATTGCAATGAAAATATCATGAGCTGCATGTTATAGATAATTGATATACAATTATTTTGCAATTTTATTCCTGGTGTGACCACTAGTGACCCCTAGTCCACCCCGTTGTTAAAAGGCACAAAAGAAAATATGTCTACAATTATGTAGTCTCTGATGCGGTGTAAGTATCGATGACATTATACTACGTAAAATAATACGATGACATACCGGTATCTACTAGTTTAATCAATTCATAAAAAGGTCATAAAAAAGATTTTTGTAGTTTTGTGAACGTTTGTCTTGTGAAGACCATTGCCATTACATTTGTAATATAATGGAAAGTTGTGACGGTAGCTGTATATTAAAAAAGAAAAATATTGTATATAAAAAGATGAACTTCAATTCCGAGTCTATTATAGTAAATATTGTCCAATAACAGGGGATTCATGCTGTTTAAAAAACGTCATAGCTGGCGGCGGTAGTTTTTGTAATAAAAATATGGGCACTACATTGCCCAAAAGTTAAGATTTTTTAATTCGTATATTTCTAGTACTTTCCTTATCAATATTAAAACCTTATAGGTGATGGGATCTCTAGACTGTGTTTTTTTAAAAACAATAAGCATTTTTTAATTGTGATATTATTATTTTTACGTACTTATAGTACGTAAATTTTTCTAAAAGCTAAGTTAAATTTTAAACAGTTCTTAACTTAACCTGGGGCCGTACTCTGAGCTCTTATAACAACCTGAAAGTAATGTTGTTACAGGGACAGAGCTATACATCGCGTATAGCGCCATCTCAATAACAACATCGCTTAGATATTACTTTTGACAATCATAGTAGCAGCTGATATGACAACCTGTTTCTTATTTTTTATTTATTTTATTTTATTTGAACATAGATCACATTCTGTTGAACCTTCAACAAAATGGAACAAAACTATTATTTATATGTATTATAACTGCCCGAATTTTAGTCATATTAATGGTAGACTATAATATATCTCTGGAGATGGTATAAAAGTGAATCATTAAACAGATACACTCATAAAAAATATAAGAAAAAATATAATAATAATCTAGGTGCCCTGCGTAGCGCGGCTAAATGGTAAGTACTTCCACACATAGACGAGTACCGGCCCCAGCAATTGAATCGACCTTTGCGCCTGTAGTTGGCGACCACTGCCTGTATTCGCTGAATATAGACAAATGCTACACCAACACGCACCCTCACGAATACAATATCCTGAATGCATCATCGGCAACTGTTTGGATGGGCCGTAACGCCCGTCTGCGAGTCTGCTGTGATGTGACTGACGAAACAAATCGCTGATGGAGCTTCCTCGCCGCGTCTCGCTGTTCGTTTGCCGTCGGAGATGAAGCATGTTGCATACCTGCCTACGTCTTTTGTTTGCCGCCTTTAAGTTAAATAAATATATAAATCAGTTTTAAAAATGTTTTATTGAGTACTGCGCCCAATTTACTTACAGTTTTATCGTTGATCCATATCGTTCACATCAGGCCTGTGGCCAATGCATCATTCATATTCGACTGAACTGTCGGTGGCAGTTTAAGCGAAAAGCCTCAGCTACACTAGAGTTGACCGTGTACGGTATAACCGAACGTCGGTATGCCATAATGTAATAATGTAAAAAATGCGAAATACTGTCACAAAAAAGATGTATTAGTTTTGTATTGGAAAGCTGTCTTAACCACAGATTACATAATACTACACCTTAAACATAAGTGATACTTGTAGCTAAAAAAAAAAAATCACTTCAGAAACATCATTTTCAACACACTCACAAAAATCAAATTTGAAAAGTAATAGAGATAATTTGCACAAGGGCAAAGCTTAGGAAAAAACATACTAAATAGTTAGGTAGTGATTAACAGGTTTTTCAACATGTTAGGTCTACCCGCCTGAAATACAACGTGTCCTAGTTTAGGCAAATGTTACTGTATACCAACAAACATTAACTGCAATTATGATTTATGCATTTATAGATAATAAAATGTAAGGATTCTGTTAATCCATTTTTATTTCATTGAAATTTCTATCAGCATGCCAGCAGCTAGCTATTTCAGCAGCTAAGCTATTTTACATAAAAGGTGTGAAGTATCAGGTATGAGCTAGTTGCTGTACAACTCAATATCTGGTTCCATTATGTAAGCATAATTAATTATGTAAGCATTATGTAAGCATTATGTAAGCATTATGTAATTATAATTATGTAAGCTTAAGTTTTAGCATTTATGTATAGCTAGCTCTGTCAGTTTTGTAAACTATTGTTGTACTGACGGTACTCGTATTATACCGTTGAGACTAACTCAACTCAACACCAAGAATATCATGATATGATGATATCAAAACTCATACCTGATGAACAACGCTCTTGTCAGGGCTGCTGTTGCAGCTACAGTGCAGCGGCCGCCTGCCTGGAAGGTGGATTCAGCGAACGACGGAGTCACCCGATTGGTGCTCGGCATCGGTTCCAACGTGGCAACCTTTGAGGGTAGTCTGCTTTTTACAATGCCGCGTCGTCAACGGCACTTTGAGTTGGTGTAGTTGTTGCAGTTGCGTTGTCTAACCTATCTATGCGGTGAAATAGTCCAGTATGACTATCTCGAGTGCAATAGATATTTAGTTGATGTCTTATTAGACACAATGCTTTGACAGAAAGTACCCAGTATGGTAAATTCGCATCAGACAAATAAATAAACTGACAGAAAGTACTCAGTATGGTAAGTTCGCATCAGATAAATAAATAAATTGACAGAAAATACCCGGTATGGTAAGTTCGCATCAGACAAATAATTAAAATAATGGTAAAAGCCCAGTGTGGCAGTTACGCATTCATAAAGGTAAGCAGGTTTAACCAAGTAAATGGCATTGAATAGTGTTCCTCCATCTTGACTTCTTCTTCTTCTTGTCCTCTTCAGCCTTGAAAACTTTTTCCTTTCTTCACGAAGCATTTTAAATAAAATTTAATTTTCACTGTAAAAATATAATTCTAAAGAAGTCTCACATTGAGACTGTATACGTGCGTCCGTGGCGAAGCACGAAAAACGAATGAAGTGGTTGGCGGCTAGTGATGACGAGGAGAACTCTGACCGGAAATGTCAAAATATCTGTCAATTTTAAGTCAAAAACCTTCTCTTTTCAGGTTTTTTAGGTTATTACTTTAAAATAACGTGCTAAGTGGTGATACATGCAAAAGCGGTACTACATGTGTTAATATACTAATATCAAGGACGAATCTGAAGTATAATATTTTGCGAACAAAGGGGTGAGGAGCATACAGCCTACTACTAATACTTCAAAATTATAATTTTAAGTGATAAAATGCAAATATTTTAATATTTTATAACAAAATATTGTGAAATATGAATAATTTGATAATAATTATGTATTTATTTGACTTAATTTAAGGACTTACACATTTATTTATTCCAAAAATGTATATGAATTTTCACTAGCATAAAACCTCTTTGTTGTCAAAAAAAAATAACTGTGTTACCCGGCTAAATTGGGAATGCTCTGTTTACTCGCATAGAACTTGCAGTAAGGTACTAATTTAACTTTGTAGGGTTAATTCTATTACGAACTAGTGTTTTATATATTATTGCACGCGTTTGTTATAGCTCGGTTTATGGCCCTAAAAGCGATGTATTAGGGCTCACTTTACGAGCAAGTGTGTTGTAAATATAATAGTGACTAACCTCAAACAGTTTGATAAAACTTGATAACATAACACCCAAGATAAAATTCAACATAAAAAAAAACAAAGTGCAAAGACATATTCAACACAAAATACATAATCACATTAATCTACTTCATCTTCTTCAAAACTGGAGAGAAGTATCAAATCGCTTCCTCTGGTAAACTAGTACGAAACAAAAACACAATTAACTAAAAATTAAAAAAAACAATAAAGTTCAACAAATACCAAAAGAGAAACAAATAATATTAATAAAAAAAAACAACCAACCACGACTCTTTTATAATTCACTTAAAAACCTTTGCATGTCTCAAACAAGCCGACATGATCGTTCCAAGAGTTAACATAATTCTCATTGTACTATATTACAGAGCTCTAATTTAAATTCTTCGATCCCGTCTAGATACGGTAGTGCTCCCGTCACAGCGGCTAAGTTCAGTAACGAAAGGAAGTACGCCACAACTCAAAGCGAAACTACGCCCATCGAGCTTGATCTGATAAACCGTTTCTAGTCCAGATTTCGGATAGTGTTTTGTAATTTATTGTAAATGTTGTACTTAGAAGTAAGTACATAATGAGCTGATGTTTAAAGAAATACAGTAGAAGTTTTCATTAGAGCTTCCAATACCGGTATTCTGGTATAGGCTAATACCGGTATTGACATTTCAATACCCAGTATTAGTGAACACGGAAATACCGGTATGGAGCTCGGTGGCGCAGTGGTTTAGCGCCTGGCCCAGCGATTGCGGAAGTTAAGCAACTTTCGCAAGGGTCGGTTATGGGATGGGTGACCAAAATGTATTATCTTGTGCTCCTCCGTGCTTCGGAAGGCACGTTAAGCCGTTGGTCCCGGCTGCATTTGCAGTCGTTAACACCCACCAATCCGCATTGGGCCCGCGTGGTGGAATCACCTATAAGGAAGGCCTGTGCCCCAGCAGTGGGGACATCAAAATTGGCTGATGTACGAAATACCGGTATTGGAAGTCTTAGTTTTCATTCAAATCTGAAGATACCGAAATAGTAGGTGTTTGTTTAATACCTATGTGACCAAACTACAGAATTGGAGGGTTATTCTAAACTCGCCACCTAAACTCGTCCCATTTTGAAAAGTTCCATGCGGAAGAATTGGCACAGGAAAAAATTTACTCTAAAATATGCAGTCCACAACAAAATGTCATATTATGAATACTAGGTAGATACTATTGAATAATTATATATTTTCCTTTTACTTTTTAACTAATTTTTCATTCAACTGTTTTTTATCTTTTCCCCAATACATTCTTTCATATTTTCATTAAAATACCAATCATCTCACAAAATACTTATTACTAACTTCAGTATCGGCATCCGACGTTTACTCACTAAAATTAATACCAAAATGATAATAAGCAAAATACCTCTTTCCATATGGGTGCGCATTAAAAATCAAGCACAATCCATTTATAAATAGCTTTCGAACCGTCGTGTAATTACATTTCTTATTATCTGGTACATAAAGCCGAGTCCATTAAACAGGCGTCCAGTGATTTTTTGTGGTGGCATCTTTTGACCCCAGCCTTGTCCCCGGGCAAAACAGTAAATAATGATCCAGACGTATGTATAAATTATGAAATGAAATCATAAAACTTAGAGTTGTATCTACATAGAGCTGATACAAAGACATCGTTAAAAGAAATTTGTAATATCAGCAAAAAAAAATTGGATCCACGTGTAAAATTTTTGGTTAATCCCCAAATTATGAAAACCATGGTTTAAGGATCATTCACACAGCTCAGTCACGTCAACGATCAGTCGAATTTCAATACAACTTTTGACAGTCACGTGACTCGTCTCGTCAGTCACCGGCAACGGCAAGACAAAACTTGTATTGAATTTGAAAGGACTGATCATTGACGTGACAGAGAACGTGTCTGAGCTGTGTGACTAATCTCTTAGAAGCTGAAAATACCAGGTCATTTTGGAATAAAAAAAAGTCAGGGTATGAAATGAAACTCAATTAACATATATTTTATATCAATTTTGAATTAAAGCCAGACAGTTCACGATATTTACTCTTTCCCTTTAGAATATGTTTGACTATTGCATAGCTTTAACTGTCGCTTCGCTAGAAATTTGTCTGAATTTAGTACATTTTATTGAATTGATTTCTGTAATACTGCATCATTTATTAAATATCAGCTCAGCTATTGTGTAAGATCAATAATAAAGTATCATTTTTGTAAAAAAACTGTCGTTGATAATTACGAAATCTGAAGATGGTATTTTTTAATCGTTATATTAAGGTTTTTTTAAGAGCCATTGCCATTGTTCAATATTCTGTTCGGTTATTGTGTTTCTTTGTTTCAATCCAATTAAAAAATCCAACAAATCCTTTAAACAGCTTTAACTTTTACAGCCTTACTTTAAAAAAAAAAAAGAATATGTTATAAATTCAAACAAGTACGTGTATAATGTATCAGTTGCTGCATATTTACTAGCTTAACACTATAGGTGCTACACTCTACATCCATGCTACTACCAAAAAAAGAAAGCAATGAAAATTCTGTTGTCACACTTTTATCATCTCTGCAAGATCCCAAAGGTTGACAGGCAACGTCAGCATTTTGCATAGAGGTCGTTACTGCGAGTGATGGATGGTATCACCCGATCTTCGCCGAGAATAGCCGAAGAAAGCCGAGCCCTCGATGCGCCTGCGGCTGTCCTCGTCTCAGCTATTTCAGCTATTTAAATGAGTTGTCAATAATAAGTTGCGTGTAATTTAAAATTGTATTAGGCGGAGAATGCATGAGTTTGAAATTGTAGGCTGGTTTTAACAAGGGTTTCGCTTAGCTTTTAACGTGTTATTCATGCGTTACGGTAATACTGTTTTATCGGAAGAGTTTGCTAACATTATTTCTCCAAGTATTTCCTAATAAAAAATTATTACATTGAACCAACAAAGAAACTAGTTGTTGTAATTTGCCGATATCAAAAACCAAATTAAACATGATAATAAAAAAAAACAACTTCTATCCAACTACCTGTGCGGAATAAGATCGTGACAATCATCTAGAGGCAAACTTAACCTTATAATAAACCAAGACCGCCTTAATCTAAGACCAAAACCCAAACACTTGGTCCCCAAAAAACTAAGGCATCGTGAGAAAACATCCTTCGGCGCGGCAGTGACTCGGTTCATATGATATATTGCTCTAAACGTGCCATTTAGCGCTTACGCATCCACTCTTAAGTATAGTGTGGCAAATTAGAAAAAAAAATGTAAACACAACATTGTACGAATTCAATAATTAGATTAAGTTTGTAATGAGGGGGTTGGTTGCTCGCGGCGACGCTGAGACGCGCGCCCGTCGCCGCCCCGTGGCGCCTCGGGCGGGTCGCTTGGTCCCTATTTGTTTTAATTACCAATGATGTTTAGGACAACACAACACGAGCCCTTTGTGCTAGCCGAAAATTGACCCTAATTGGCGGTAGGCCGAAACTAATCGAGCCGACAAGGTTTAGGGTGGTTTCACGTTCGTCGATGCTAATTATTGTTTCAAGACTCAAAATGGATTTTAAATTAAACTGAAAATTTGGAACTCATTAATACTTAGCGCCTAAAGAGTTTGAGTAGACTGTTTGATATTAAAACTGCTAATGAGGTCAGATAATAAGCATTTTTTCCGATTTTTAAAGAATATTGAACCCTGAGCGCAAGTGCGCCGCGGTGAATTATATTTAATGTTTAAATCTAATACACAATTTTAAAAATGTTTATCGTGGAGATTTTAGGGCCCACAGTCTAGTATTTTTAGACGGTATCGTTACATTCCCTCGTAGTCACTGCTAGAAGTAAATAGCAAAACTGCTAAAAGTGGCCGTTTTTGACACATTTGCTAACTACTTCTAGGAATGACTACGAGGACATGTAGTGATACCTTCTAAAAATACTTGACTATGGGCCCTAAAATCTCCACGATAAACATTATTAAAATCTTTTTCTATTAATAACTTACTAAATAAAAACCTCTGAGGGCGCCACTTTCGGTCATACAACCGCATTAAGGAAAAATTACGTATCAGTATTTGATATATCTAATTTTATTAGGTCATTTTTTCTAAATCTTCATGAAAACTTACTTAACCCGATTCATAACAGGGTACTGTGATACAGACTAACATTCTTCACTAATACGTCTCAAAAATGTTAATAAGATTAGGGATCTATCGACAGCATCGGTAAGCTCTATCATTACCGTAACTTTGCTAAACACTGTATTTACAATAAAATTCTTCGTCCAGACAATATCATTACCAACTGACGTTCCTAAAGGAATTCCTTAAATTTCATCCCCGTTTTCCCAATATTACCGATCGATTACCGAATCATTCGGTAAACGCTTGTAATCACCTCTGGTTCAGTATCGTTATTACCATGAATGCAGCTATTATGGTGAACTTTTATACTGTTTTTTTTACTTTTTATCGACACCAGACTGGTATGAAATGTTGAATTTCTTTTATGCATAGCACAGATAAATCGTCTCTATCCTTTTTTGTTTTTTTTTAACATGTGAAATGTATACAATTTTCTGCAAGATGTTTTATTATATTTCCGCTTCTGAAAATATTTGTGTAACTTGAAAAGCTATAAATCATTTTTCAACACACTTGCTCGTAAAGTAAACCTTATTACATCGCTTTTATCGCCATAAACCTCACTTAATTATCATATTTTGTTTTTGTCGTATTTGTTGCTGTGTGATAAATTACTTTGTTTTTTCCTCGCAAATGTGTTGAAAAACGTCGTATGAAACTCGTGAGCTCTTGCTTATTGCACACTCGGCTGAGTTACGCCCTCGCCTGCGGCTCGAGCTGCAACCCACAGCCTTGTGCGCAATGAGCAACCTAAGCTAACTTGTCTCATAATGTACTATAATATCTAGATGCTCCGTCTAAAACGAGAACAATACTTTTTTAAATCTTAGCAAAGAGTTTTTATGTCAGAAAAGAGGTCAAAATTTTATGAATAAAATTAACTTTGGGAGATAAAATAAAAAAAAAAATACATAAGTAAATCTAAAATTTTAATGGGGATATAAGACCAATTTATTGAATTTGTCTGTGCAGTTAAAAGTTGAAAAGCAATAGTAAAATACATGATTATTCGGAAAATTCACAAAGATAGCAAAACGCGTACGTAGACGCATTCCTTCTTTCCATGATTTACAAGTAAACAACAAAACAAGATACTCTCTTTTCATTACGAGTGTGTAAGTCTACGAACCTGCACTAGGCCCGCGTGGTGGGTTATGGCCCATCCTCCTTACCATCCATAAGGAAGGCCTGTGCCCCAACAGTAGGGACATCAAAAATTGAAATTTTTAACTGCACATAAGTCCTTAGTTAGATCCACCCACTACTTTTTAGATATACTTAATAATTAAACGTGTATTTTTGCATATGCTCAACTCTTAACTTTACATAAATGCACAAAAAAATGCACAACATACAAGTTTTATCTAGAGATGTCTTAAAAATTCCCTTATGAACAATTTTGCATTCAAAATATTTTTTACTTATCGTTACAATATCTCGAATGAAATTCATTATACTAAAATCCCACGGTCGTAAAAGTCTAAGGTGAGAACCAAGAACTAGCCTGAAGCAAACGGTAGACCCACTGCAGCAGCAATGGCGTCTGTTTGTGGTCGCCCATACAGCCTTACTTAATCATTAGTTGTGCCACAGCCGAAAAAATATCCAAAGAGATGGTTATGATACTGGTGATGTTAAAGTTGGGTTTGAAGGTAAAGATTCGGTTAATGGTCGAATGGGTTCGTTATGTGAACGCGTAGCGTTAGTAGATGAAGTCGCACGCAATACGAGCATTCAGCGCACGTGGGAAAGCTGGGGCTGAGGCGGAGTAGCCCTGCGGCAAGCCGCCACGGTTGACGATCGCCGCGATAAATATGTCCGACATTAGTGAGCACAGAGCAGCTATACTGTGGGTGGATTTATGCGGCCATCAGAGACTGTCGTGTGAAACTGAATTTTAGAAACTCCCTGGGAGATTTTAAGGATAGAAACTGCTTGATGATAACGTTTACTGTTCCTGATTGTTTTTCAGAAAATCAGAAGTTTCAGTCCTGCATTATTTTAGCATTACATAATATTTATTTTGAAGATTCAGAATAACACAACAGACTGATATGTTAAAACAACTCGAAATTGTATCGTCACCGAATTTAATTTTGCTAAGAGAGATATTATTTTTATAAAACATTTAATTGAACTACTTCAGTACTCTGTGAAGGCGCCTCGCCGGCCCTGACAACCCGAGGGCAAATTCCCAAAAAAGTTGCTCCACGGGGTCAAATGTCGAACAATTTATAGCCTCCACAGTAAAGGCCCAACCGTTTCAGCCTTTGGGAAGATCTGCAAACCTCTAATTAGGAGGATTATGGAAATATTCACACAGGTGCTCGGCGCATCCTTAATAAGTGACTCGCTCGAGGCGAAGTCGTGCGGGCCCTTGGCTTAATGTTTTGGGTGTTATCTACTGTGGCAGGTGATTTTGAGCGGCTGCGGTGATCTAGGAAGGCTACGAGCTTTTGGTGCAGTTTATTTTTTAAGAGAGAAATTGTAAGATTTATTGCTTTAAAGTGTTACATTTTAATTTTAAAATTCAACAATTGAATCGCATATTGCAGAAAAGACAAAAGTCCAACGAAATATAAAAAAGCAAACTTTGATAAACGGAATGTTCATAGCCGAAAAAAAATATGAAAAAACTCCGATACGATCTTTCCAACATCAAAATATAGAGTTTGTGCAGAAAGGGCACAGAGTTTTAGTCTAATGCCCTTTTTTCACTTAACTCCTTAAACTAAATTTAAAATGGTTGCAGAAAGCTGCAATTGAAACAATTGGAGAGCGTCAAATCAAACAAAAGTTTAAAATAAAAAAATAAAAAAAATACTTTCAAGGAAAGATTTAACTCTTCAACGCCCGGAAAATGAGACACAATAGAAAATCTATTGTGTCTCGATCGCCAGCGGCCGCTCCGGCGTTAATGAATTAAGGTGTGTTTCTTCAGTATTTCCCCTCTATCCTAAAGAAAACAAAACGTTTTCAAGTGATGAGTAGCTCTTAACTGTAAAATGCATCTCAGTGCATTAACGTCACCAAAGAACACGTGCCCAAGACATTAAAATTCTTATCTCGTACAAAAATTACCTTAAACGGTAGTTTAGACCACCTATGTTTATAATCTAGTCAATTTATCAGTCACATTCATTTTTTTACCGCTTCATACATGAGGGGTATGCGAGTAGCCCTAACATTGATGCCCCCTCCTGATTTTGGTATATTTTTTTAATTTAATAATCGTGAGACCGTTATACATTTTCCTTTGTTACCTACTTACCTCTAAACTAGCGCATCAGGGACAGCAATGTTTTAGATATTCTTCATAATAATAATAAAGAAGACAAAATTCAAGTAGGCAGGCAAAATTAATTTTTTTATGTACAACGGGATAGTGCTTGGCCTTCACCTCGCCTGATATTAAGTGACGATAAGGCCGAAGGTGGAAGCGCACTTCATCCAGAATCCTTATTACTGAGGAACTGCCTATCTGTCTATCTTACCTCTAACTGCCGGAACACAACAAACTTATTTTTTTTTGTTATGGCCTCAGACTTAGGTAATATGGTGGTTGCTAGCCAGGTGGATTTGAAATACGCCCAACAACCAACCAAACCGAGTACAAATTGTACCCCCGTGGGAATCAAACCCCGTCTTAGACGTATGGAGCTACAAAAACCATATTATGTAATTATATTAAATAAAAATTGTGTGAATCATACGAATGCTAGATTAATATCCATTCAACTCATTTATTTTTTACAAGCAAACCTACCTTATTACCAAATTCGCAACCGTAACTTCCATTCACAAAATATAATTAAAAAAAACGTTCTTGTAATGATAGGTGGTCAGCCCAAATGGTTCGCACAAATAAAGGACGCCATAATTTCTGACATGTCGAACGTAAACACCTCATAATTTTTCCAAAGAATAAAATTTTGAATAGACAGTTCACTTTGCTTTTAACAAATTTTGAACACGCATGATGATTGCTCTTTCTTGACTTTTTGGATGACTTTATATTCCAGCATGATAATTGAGTTATCCTCCTTACCACCCATAAGGAAGGCCTGTGCCCCAGCAGTGGGGACATCAAAAATGGCTGATGGACAATTGAGTTATTCCGTCTAGAATCTAGATGACATTTTAAAAAACACGACTGCTCTTTTTAAACCATTTTGTGGATACATTTTTAAGAGGTTCCCCTACTTTAATGACACTTGTTATTTAACTTTTATGTTCGTTTTTGACATGGCAGTCATGTTTTTTTTATTAATTTATTTATTTTACATTTGAAAGTGGCATCGTACAGTCGCCATATTTTTTTATTTTATTTAGCCAGTGTCACTTGGCGTGATGTAAGAATTCTAACGATACCCCATACATTCAAAAACGTTAAGGCATTAAGAAGTTATAGTGGAATAAAGAAACTCACATACATACAAACATATGTGAACCTTTATCACATTACACTCTCTGTTTTTTGGGCAGTCGTGTATAAAGCAACTTTCTGTAATTTCTTCATTTACAGCAGTTGAAATCACGGGGGCGACCCAAAATATCAGATTGCCATGATTAAAAGATATTTTTGATACTGATTCACTGACTTACATTTACAACAACAATGGAACTTTGAAACCGAAGATTCTCTCAGAGCTTTTATTTAGTAGGCAGATAATGTCTGCGATTCCTTGCTTTTATTTATCTCATCATTTGCAACTTTCTCGATTCCCTCGCCTATCCCAGATGATTTCCAAAAATGACGGTATAATGAGTGGTTGTTTGATTAGTTTGCGGTTGGACATTGTGGTCAATGGGGCCGAAGCAAACGCGGTGGCGCCGGCGCAACCAAAAATTATTCTTTTGGCATTAAAGTCTACTGGTTTCTTGTCGGCTTTTCTATGATGTTTTTAGGGTTCCGTACCCAAAGGGTAAAAACGGGACCCTATTACTAAGACTCCACTGTCGGTCTGCCATGCTGTATCTCATGCTCATGAACCGTGATAGCTAGACAGTTGAAATTTTCACAGATGATGTATTTCTGTTGCCGCTAAAATAATAAATAAAGTATAATGTAAATATTTGAGTGGGGCTCCCATACAACGTGATTTTGATGTTTTTTTTTTTACCGTTTTTTGGTACGGAACCCTTCGTGCGAGAGTTCGACTCGCACTTGGTCGGGGTTTTTTTACTTGTTTATGACGTTGTACACAATATTCAGAGCAGCTTAAATTCTTTCTTAGAATGATTACACCTATGTCTTGTTGTTAATTAGAAATACCCATATTTTAACCCAAGTGGAAAAAATATAGATTTAATGCTCTTTCTTGGGAATAAAGGCTTCGTCGCTACTTCTATTGATTTTGTGAAAAATGTATATGAATTGGTTTTTTAACGTTATGGTCGAGTAAAGGTCTAAACTTGGGTCACGTAGTCACGAATTTACATAAAGCAAAGTACTTTTCTATAGTATAACTTAAAATACAATACTAAATAATATACTAGAAAAAATACGACTCGCATCAGATCAATACTCAGACGGGAATCGAACCCGCGACCTTTGGATATCCGGTCCAATGCTCTGACCGCTGAGCTACCGAGTCACTAGTGACATCGTCGAATTTCTTCTAGTATATCCTACTCTTACGCTGCAAGCCAGCGTTATTTCACCAATGTGAGGAATTACCTTGACATTCAATTGAAATATCTTTCCAGGTATTTGGCAAACGATTAAGATGAAATAGCTATATTATTTTTAAATTTGAGATTTTTGCATTCACAATGCTATTTTTATACAATACTAAATAATATACTAGAAAAAATCTGGTGCGAGTCGTATTTTTTCTAGTATATTATTTAGTATTGTATATAAATAGCATTGTGAATGCAAAAATCTCAAATTTAAAAATTATTACTTAAAATGTTACATTTATCCTCCATTTGACGTAGCAAAGTATAGTTTAATACTTGGTACATTTTAATTAGGACAAATGAAAAAAGTTCAATTGTTTTGAGTATCTGAAATATTTCTTCGATTAAAAAGATATTAGTTAGTGTAATAATACTTTGTAAATAAAATAGTAGTCCTATTTGAATCAACCAACATTAGCTTACAACGCTACTAAAATTAAACCAATTTCTCAAGCCTTACCATAGAAAAATCGCACAGTTTAAGGAATAGCAATTTTTAAAGGTCCAAAAAGCACCTTGCGATAATAACGTAATTGGTAAAGATTTGTCATCATTACCCACAAACGGTCATAAATCTCTCATTCTCTCATCCGAATGTCACAAAGGCATTCATTATTGAAATGAAAACGTCCTTTGTGCGGTTCCTATTACTTGCTAAATAACATAGGAGTGAACGGAAGACACGTCTTCTAAAATGTAGTAACCCAACATTTGAAACAAATGAGCGGTTATAAGTTTTGGTAGTAGTAGTTTAATTTTGTTTTTTCCTGTTCATCAGTTTCCCTGTATCATTAAATGCTATTCTGACTCTTAATTTTTTAAAGGTAGGTAAAGGTAAAGTAGAAAAATGTACAATTTAATGAAATAAATACCAAAAACATTACTTTGTATATATGATGATTTATTAGATTTCTATGAAAAAAACCGCGTGTTTTCTAACACATAAAAGAGTTATTTTATTTTAAAAGTTATGACTAAAACGTGAATTTATGGTATCAAAAAAACTTTATCAAAAATTATTGCAAAAAAGTAATCGAGGAATGCAACAATAAAAAATAAGATATAATTCCCATATCATTCAAAACTACGACTATTATAACCGCATTTGCCCCTGTATTTAATAACTGGTCCAAACCGCGCAACTCACATTTTGATGTTTTATAATTATACCTTTATACTTCGATTTCCAATTTTTTGGTTTACCTGGTTTTACGGTGAAGGCTTTGTGTTTTTGATTAAGAGATTGCACTGTATTTAACTATTTTAATTACTCAACTATTATTTAATTGGAGCCTAAACTAGTATGTATAATTACAACAATTAAGTGAAACAAAATATCGTATAATTATTAAAGAATTTAACATGCAGGTGTCTGGTTACACGTGTGTTATTTTATCTTAAAATTAAATTCTGTAGACCCTTGAGTATTAAAGTCAGAACATGGTGCTATAGATTGGTTTAAATTCGTTATGCAATTGTTAAGTAGTTAATCTTTTAGGTCTTAACCCGTTACTGTACTTACCTAAAATATATTTTTTGTTTTAGTGTCGTAAGTAAGTAAGTATGTATAATACTTGGCCAATCCGCGAATTGCGACATTGCCAGTAGCCAAACAATTTTTACTGAAAAGTGTCAATAAGTTCATTAATAAACATTTGGTAACGTCACCTCATATTAAAGATTCATAAAATTATTTTAGGGCAACTCTAGTAACACCCCACCAAACTGCCTACTTAAGTCTAAATTTCGCAATCGCTTTCATTAGACAGATGGATGTGACACATTGCTGCATTTCCTTGGTAAGTTTTGATTTGTGCCAAAAAGAAGCATCAATGAATCACATCCTGAAAGTTATTGCGATAGATTTTGACATTAGACAATTGGACCCCACATTTACTTATTGTGTTCCGTTGGTTCTCTTCAAGTGAATATTTCCAAAATGGTAAAGAACAGATCTACCTATTGAATTGATTTTATTTACCTTCATAGTCCACAAAGACACCTTCAAAAAGGTTATTTAATCTCTAATAACTCTACTTTTATTTTATCAATTCTAGAAAACTTTGAACGCTTTTTATACTTATAGATTTCAACGATGGTATTGAACCATAACCATTATACTATTAAATATTTTAATTACCTACTAATATTGTTACAAATTAAACGATAAGTAGAGGTATAGTTATAGATATCATAAATTATACTTTCATTACTGACTTTTAATTTTACAAAACACAAGTTCAATGTAACTAAAATCATTTCCGACGACCGCAACACCTTGCTCTGTCCTGTCAAACTCATCTCATTGATTGACAAGCGGGCGTACAGAAAAGTCCTACCATAGAATTGTAAAAAACAACAAAATATAACCTATTCAACACTATTTTAAACTTTAACCACCAAGACATAGGGTCCACAGATATATTTGGAAATGGAATAGGGATTTGGCCGATATAGTAACGGTTTTCATTGCTGACATAGGCATGTCAAACAAAAATTGAAAAAGGTTAGATAATTGTTAGTGTTATTATGGTACTTATCTGGTTTTGATCCATAGGGAGTTTTGGCAATCAGTAACTTTAATATTTCGGGAAACTAAGATTACTTTGAATTGGTATTTATCGATGTAAATGAGTTATATTCAACCTTCCTCATATAATTTATGTCATGTAAAACCTAAGTTATAAGAATAATAGCTTATGTTGTAAAAACTATGGATAGTACAAACAAACAAAATTATGCACACGATAGATTTAGATACTTTTGACAAACTAGCGTAAAATTGTAGATTCAAAAAACTCACCACATTAAAAAAAAAATGACGATTTGATTCTTCTCGGTCTAAAAAATTTCTACTGCTAAAGGAATTTGTTTCCATATTGCCTAGGGATGATGTCGCATTATCTTAGTGGGTAAAGATTCGAAGTTTTTATCGCAATGATGCAGCAGTTTGATTTTATGTTCTGCAAATTCCATAACCTTACTTCAATATCCAAAAGTTTGCTGGGTTTGAAATTTATAACTTTGCTAAATAAAGATTTAGGTAATCTTAAAAGCCAGACCAGCCAAGTGAAATTCGGTATCGCTTTTACTAAGTGTGACTTACTCTCGGTCATGTCTAGGGGGACTAGCCATTTTTCAAATCATAATGAAGTGAAAAACCACACAAAATATATACCTACTTAAATTAATTCCAATATTCTTTTCATTCAGGTATACCAAATTTCGAAATGAGAAATCAATTTTCTTTTCCACTTCGTTTCGTAAACAACAATTTATCGGTAAATTAGCTGTGTATTTTAACACGATCGCGTGCGTGGATGAGACTGGCTGTAATTGCCCGAAATGAAACGTATTATGTTCGATGATTTGTGATGATTGGCAGCTGCCAATCATTGCGTGGGGTTGCCAGGTGGTGTGTTTGGATTACGACTTGGTGATTTTGTGAATTGACATATGTAAAATGGTTGCTCATTTCGTAAAATATTTCATATTAATAACTAACTTTCGCTCGTGACTTTGTCCGCGTGGTAATTCACATTGCATTTTTAGCGGATCACCTAGTTTTTCAGCTTGATCCGTCCAGTGGTTTGAGTTGTGCGATAGTGAGTCAGTCAGGACGTACTGAAATGTTAAAATTTCATTTGAAAAGGAATGCGGGAAGTTCCACATTGACGTGGTGGTCTGGTTCATCATCATCACGTTCTTGAATTTCAGTGGAATGAATTTCAATAATTGGTACTTCCCGTACAAGTAGGTATTAAAATTAAAAACTGTAGAACTCATCAGTCCCCTGATTTTGTAACTTTGTTGCAATCAACTCTGACAGAAATCGCTGTTACATTGCTGCTTCAGTAAGACAACTATACTTAAAGCAGCAATGTAACTGCGGTTTCAATCGATTTCAATCGAGAATTGTTAAAAACAGAGTTACATAATTAGGTGGCTGGTATCAGCTAGAGTTATTTTTACGAAATTTTATGGCTGCATTCTCACACGAACCAATTTAAAAATCAATTTTTTATTAGGAAAATATTATTTCCTCACATTTCTTGAGAAAAGGACTGAGACTCTACAAGCCTTATGTACTGGAAACTATAAAGCCCTCACCTACGGCTCGGGTTTCAAACCATCCTCGACAATGTAAATGATAACTTCCCATTCTCTTTTTTTATGCACAACGAGATAGGGCGTGGCCTTCTTTGTTAAGTGACGATAAGGCCGAAGGTGGAAGCGCACTACATCTGGAATCCTCACAACTGAGGAACTGGCTATATTACGTCTAACTGCTGGAACACAAAAAAAAGTTGTTATGGCGTCAGACTTGTAAGATGGTAGTAGCTATAGCTTGCCAGGCGGACTTGAAATAAGCCCTACCATTAACCAAACGGAGTACAAATGTACTCCCCTCCTGGGAATCGAACCCGGGATCACTGTGTCTTACACGGGTGGGCAAACCAGTAGACCACAGAGTCGGTTCTCGGCTGTAATGTACTACTACCTACTGACACAATCTTACCAATTGGGTGTACTAAAGAATTGTTGACTGCTGACCAGGTTGCTTAATAAGGAAATTTTGAAAAAAAAGGACAGTTGCATAGTAAGGAACAGCGACGTCTCACGAACACAGGCTTACAGCAATTTATTCCAGAAACTGTAAAAAGTTTAAATGGAAAATAAATTCATTTTATTGTATTTATTTAATGAATTAGATCTACTTCTAATTGAAGATGGTTAATTAGGAATATCTTTAGTTTAATATGTAGATAACAGTTTATATTTTAAACTAGCAATGATAAAAAACGTGACCTTTATTATTCTACTAGGATGAAATCAAAATAACAAGCTGAATATTTTCCCCAGAATCATGGGTTGCAATATGAATAAAATATAAGAATCTTAACTCATCACGGCGCGGCACGTTTAGTTATCGAGTTATCGAGTAGGTACTTGTATCCATAATATTTTGGAAAAAAGAGCAAACGGTAAAGTGCAGTTGTTTTTTTTGACAAAATAATTCGTCACTTGAAATGTCTGCGTTACAATAAGAAGATTAATCTCAAAGGGTTCGGATTAAAACAAGTTTTTTATCCGTCTTTGTTTACCGTTGAACAAACAACTTCGTATTAGCGGTACAGAGACCGTTAAAGTCTTTAACAATGAGGATTAAATAGTTTTGGTCATAAGACCGATCCTCATTATGGGCACTCATGCTTGTCAAAGAAAGATACACTTAATTTTTAATTGAACAGATTTTGTAATGTAAAAATAATAGCTTGTTCTTCATATGGTGCCTCTCCAACTAGTGAAGGTTGGCAGTCAGCTCCGCATACTTGTTCTTGGCAAGGCGAAAGAGTTCGGCGGCACTCGTTATTCCAGTCTACTCCCGAATGTTTCGCAACCAAAACTTTCTTCTGCGACCAGGGGGCTAATTTAAAAATCTATCGCAATCGCTTTCAGGATGTGATACATTGATGCTTCTTTTTGGCACAAATACAAACTTACCAAAGAAATGCAGCAATGTGTCACATCCATCTGTTAAATAAAGGCGATTGCGATAGATTTTTAAAATTATACAATAGTAGGCAGGTCTTCTTTTTCCTGCAACTTTTCCCATCATAATTAGTTGCAAGAGCTCGTACCTAAAAAAATAGCAAATAATTATAAATTCGAAAACATTTGACTATCGCTTGGCGCAGTGGTAGTAATCCTGTTTGTCCAGGGTTCAAATCCTGGTAAAATTATATAATATGTTTGTATGGCGAGTATCCAAGTACAGTCACAAGCAATAAGATGTACACCATAGAACTTTTTTACATTACGTTTTGAATAACCTAGGTAACTATAACATTATCACACTGAGATATATTGATTGAATGTGACATAGTTCTAAAGTGTGTACATTTTATTGCTCGTGACTGTACACAAGCATTTGTTCTTAAGTCATGGATATTTATATTATTGTATTTTAGGTGATGCTATCCGTTACTTAGTCACCACCTGTAAACACTTTGCTTACTTTACCATATAAATATTATTGTAATATTACTTTACTAATAGTAAGATAATATTATTATACTCATTATTCCAATTGAACAATTAGCTTATTTTTTAATTTAAGTGATATTCATAAAGTTTCAATAACCGAAAAGAGAAAATACCTAATCCCATAATTAATTTCCTAGACTTGTTAGCATCGAGGTGAAAAATAATACTTAATTTTATGTATATTATTAAAAATTCTGAAAAGTAGGTATCTGCTAACACATAACTTATAATCAAGTATAATCTATAAATAAAATTACTGCTAATTATCGAAATGAATGGAATTTTAGTGCAACAAACCAGCGAAACCGTAAACCACCTTTGCAGTTATAAATCAAGCTAATCCTTCCGAAAAAATAAGGTTTTCGTTTGAAATCAGTAGAACGCTCTAAGCTATAACATAAATCACCATCAAAATAATAACTTTAGAACACAATTATATCATCTAAGTAGCAATAAATCTCAAAATAATGCTTCAAAATTTCATGTGTGCTACTTCAGGGGGTCGTTACGTTAGCAGCCGTGGGCAAAACGCAATCTTCATTAAATAGAGCTATTGTTGTTGCACGCTATCAAAGTTTTTTTGTTTTGTCATTACGTTATTGTTTTTTACATGAAGGAATAAAGTTCCAGTGGCGACTAGACAAAGTTTTCAGAGGAGAAATAGAATTACGATTGGTTTTGAAAATGACTCTACATTCTTTGCATTTTTTTTTATCTTGGTCAATAATTGGAGTTACATAATTATATTTTTTTATAATATACATTAGTACCAACCTATAACAATACTGGTAAAACACCTTTTCATGCTAGAAACAAACAAAGAAAGAAAAATTCAAGATTATTTTTGTACTTAATCACGATGTCACCGTCAACACCGTTTAAAACATAGATTGTACTTATTGTATTTTTTTATATATTTTTAGCATTCTCAAAAAGAAACAGGATTATAATATTGTACTTACGTCTACATCATAGGAACTTAATACTTTATATCTTACCAACTTTGGATCTTTAAAACAAAAGAACCTTATACTAGGTCTGACCTATCAATTAATTATCAATATCGATCACAGCTAATTGAATATGACTGCCTGAATTAATATCGATAAATCAAATCGATTAACTAATAAATCATCACAATTGCGCCGGGAAGGTGCCTGACAGACAGAATAACTTGAATTATGACCCTCCGTTCGTCCAAATTCAACTTTAATTCCCTGAGAATTGCTTTTAATTGGAACAAAAGAAAAACAACTCAAATAAAATCGGGATATTTGGATCGGTTAAAGGGAAATAGTGCTGGGAATTCGACAATTCAGGAATTCAAACAATCAGATCGCAATCAAAGGGAATCGTTGCAATTTCCATTGACTGCCAAATTGCTGTTAAACTTCAATCATCAATCAGTGAATTCGGCAAGAAACTAAGATTATTCGAAGTAATTTTTCTGTCCGACTTAATGCCTACGATTACTTAAAAAGCTAGCTCACATTTGGTTCTAAATTGCGGTTCGGTTGTGCCGAATTCGTGATTATTAGACTAATAATACCAATCAAAATACCTTCATCCAACAAGTTTTATACCTAACTAGAATTAGGAATGATTTGTTTCAACCAAATATCAAAAAACTAATCTAACAAACAAATATGTTTGTTAGATAGAAAACATACGTAAAATCAAACCAGTGTGGTAATGTAGAGATTGTAGCGCCATAGCCATAACGTTACAAGTAGCGACATCGTGCTGCCGCTGTGACAAAGGACATTTTAGAGTTCAGCCGTCTGCTACTAGATGGCGTTACGTAACCTATCGCAGAAACTTGCAATGCTTTTTCATGAAAATCATGTGAAAAGTCACTGGAACCTTATAAATCATTACTTGTTATGTTAAGCTTTATATTAATTACACAGCTTTCTGCACTAATTAGGTAAAAAAACTAGTAAGTACCTTATCTACTCAATGAATAATGTAATTATTGATCAAAATTTCAAATCAAATGTAAATTAGTAAAAAAATAATGAATTGTATTCTTTTTTTTAATTAATTACTTACATTAACTTTTGTTACTAAAATATACTGCTTTTGTAATCTAAATTGTAAACCTTTTAATTTTTATAGGAAACATTACATTTGACCTGAAGTAATTTGAGCGTTTTATTTCAAAACAAGTTCGTACCTAATCTCTATCAAATTGTTTGTTGGCGCAGCCTATAATTATAATTAATTTCGTGTGTTGCATTATTCTCATAATGATTGTGTTGGTATTGCACGAACTGTGTTGGAAATCGCCGTATTATTTTGTTTGTGGGTCACTCTCTAATGACATGGAGGAATAAACATGGCTAAGTCATAATTTTTAAAGATTATTTGGGTAAATACCTAACCTACTTACACATTTATCTAAACTCTATTTTTTGAGATTTTTTGTCAAAGTCTTGTTATTGTATAATTTGTATTTTGTGTTCTTATATAAGTTAAATTACTATTTGTGGATAATTTTCAGTACGTTTCTGAAATTTTTGTGGCAAAGCCCGGACACTGGACTTTAGATTTTGAAAATAAATAACAAAATTTTGTTCCTGTATAAAAATTATATAACATCTTTTCAAAATTACAACAAAAATATTTATATACCCTTTTATTTTACCTAATGCTATGCTAGGTATTTTTTTTTAATATTTCTATTGTTTTCAGTTATGTGTATGAAAAAAACAGCAACAGGAAGTCCAGCAATAATTTTAAATATTTTTCTCAATACAAAAGAAAAACTGATTATCACAAGAGTGATGATAAAATAAAACAATTTTTTAAATGTTCATTTCTATTATTTTTCTTTATATTTTAATTTTCTATAAGTAGCCTCGAAGACTTAAATACTATTTTGACTTATACATATTTACAGATATTTACAAAGGAATTACAACTAACTAGATCAAATTGTACTAATTAGGTACTAAATTAAGGAAGGTACATCTATTCCAATTCGAACATGTCCTCATAAAATTTGGATTGTAATGGTAATACTTTTCGGTAACTTTAGTTAATAACTAACTGGGGCCTAACATAGAAAGCTATCACAATAAATAAAACTCTAGCAAAACATAACAATAATAATTCTAAAACAATATTTCAGTCTTTTTGTCTTGATCAAGATCGTTAGATTGAAATTAGCCTCAAAAAGTCATTAAACGAGGTACATGTATTACAATTTTGGTCACAAAAGTTTGTCAATTACAAGTTTAGGTAAAGAAGTGAGAAGTGATTACAAAAAACTTACATATCAGTCAATGAGATAATTCTTTGGCAAATTATAAATAATTAAGATGGAGTGTAATCTCTTTTCAGTAATTTATACATGACAATTACTAACGGATCAGAAGAATTAAATAATATTTACAAAAGGAACGGTGGTTTTGACTAAGCCAAGATATTAATCTAACGTTTCATAATGTCTTCTATGGAGAACCCTAAAGTTCTTTTAGGTGCTTCTACAGGTGATTGGTGAGGGCTGGCCAGCATTTGCTGATGCTGTGCTGGCGGTGGCGGTGAAGGTTTGTGAGAGAGATCTAGCAAAGAGTTCTCTGAAACCTGACTCGTAGACGAAACTTCTTGACAACCCTCAAGATGGTCCAGATGATGTTTGCTGACGTCACTGTGCGTCAACAAATGAGTCTTCAGGTTCGATCTTTGGTTGAAACTTTTGTTGCAAACAGGACATTTGTGAGGAGATTCTTCCATGTGCAAGATTTTGTGGACTGCCAAAGTCCGTGATTGGCAGAATCCTTTCCCACATTCCGTGCATTTAAACGGCTTCTCTTTCGAATGGATATACCTGGAAAATAGAGAAATAATCATTAGTCATTTGAACAGCTTTCTCGAAAACGTAAATTGAGTCCAAATAGTTAAAAAAGTCAATAACGAGACGCAATGATGACCGTTCCGATCGAAAATCAAGTCAAGTTAACATTAGATTGTTAATATATACAGACCGCGACGTGAGAGAAGAAAAAGTAAGTTTTGTCTCGTAAAAGCGAAGAAATATAACGTGTAATTTGTTCGCCGGCGGAGCAAGACAGATATGGTGATCGTAAAGAACCAAACCGGTTGCGGAGCGCGTGCGGCCGCCTCGCGACCTCACAAAAAGGTTTACACTTTTGATTTTTTTTTCCTCTCTTATCGTCAACAAAACCGATGAAACACGTCTTAAATCACGTTGTTGATATTAGAAAGAGACCATTAAATTAAAATTGAAGTCTTTTAGATAATTATATTGATTGTTGAAAGCAACTAACTTATCTGGGGAATCTATAGCACTCAATCTCATGAAATAAATTGCTGGTGGAACTAATACTAATAAAGTTGATAGAGGAAGATACTGATACATACATACCTATGGTCTCTAAGGTGGTCTTGTCTTCTAAATGCTTTTCCGCAAATATCGCAGGAGTATGGTCGCTCATCCGTGTGAGTTCTTTCGTGGATAAGGAGGTTGTATGACTTTGTGAATTGTCGATTGCAATATTTGCAAATGAATTGCTTTTTCGGTCTTGCGCCGGGCACGCCTGGTGCTCTCAACGGCGGGGGGTTCCTTCCTGGCATTCTCTGGGCCATAACTCCAGGGTATCTAAGAGAATGGTGGTAGAGAGCAGCGTTCCTGATCCACTGGTTGACGAGCATCGCGTGGTAAGGGGCGGAAGGTGGTAAGGTTGCGACTTGGGCTTGCATGTACGCCGACATAGCGGGATGCGCGTAGTTTGGGCCTGGTGCTTTGTCGTAAGGGTAAGGGGTTTGCATGGTTGGTCTGGGGTAGGGGTAGGGTTGTGCTGGCGGGGTCCACCCGGGGTGGTGCCGTGAGATCACGACCGCGGGAGGCGTGTCGTCTGTGGGCGTGTGGGGAGGGGTTGGCAAAGGAGGCGAAGGACGCTCTAGCTTCACCAACGCTTCGATCGGGAAGTCTGGAGGGTAATCTGTGGAAAAACAAAACAAAAATGTTCAGATAAAGGGTTGAAGGCGGACAAATTTTAAAAGGATTTGCATTAAAATAATTTAAATTGTTACTCTAAAAACATAAAACAATATATCTCAATAACATAAAAACTAAAGATAGCTTTATAATAACGTAAAACATAAAATGATGATTTCTTAAAATCTGTATTGTCAAGAAACGTACAAAACAGTACATAGTTAATTTAATAATTTAAAGAATAACCTAAAATTTATTTTCTATGTAAGAAGAAAAAAGTAATTTTGTGAAATCACGCAAACAAAATTCGCAAAACAAATACACGACGCGCGACGCACGGAAAAATATATAGCTAAACTTTAAGCTTACCGTGGTTATCCTCTATGTGTTCTTCTTCTTCTTCAATGTTGATATCATCCGAGGAGTCAACACTGTACGGCTTGTCTTCCATTTCCACTAAACAATCCATTCAATCGAACACTAGGGCACTGTACTCAAGTCTCAGCACTTTGGTATCAACACTGTGTCGTCACTGCCAAACCGGTTTGAGAACTGACAACCGGCTTGAGAGAGCGCGCGGAGCGTTATGAGGATGTGTGCGTTCCGTATCGAGGTCTGCGCTTGCGTCGCGGGGAGGGGGAGATCAAACGCGCCGCGGCGTCCGGGCGCCTGTGTTTAGCTCCCGAAGCAGCAATGCGCCTCCCAAGAGGCGGGGCCTACCGAGCACTGCCTTCGGAATCGATCGGCAGCAATCGCGAATCGGCTCAACCGATTCCACGCTTAAAACGGCACAGTTCTATGGCGATACAACTTTAGCTTTTATTACAACCTTGTCATTTTAACTTGGAATGCTTTTATGGCGTTTTGGATTTGAGTAATGTTAGCTAACTTAATGCAAATTTTTGGTGACACAGCGTCCCCTGTGAAGCTATTAGGTGAGCGAATTGCTCTCGTAATTTCGTTTTGTAGGCAAGTCTTTGTATAGCAAATGCTATTGTTTGGGCTCTTTGTAATTTTCTTGGTACCCATTATGATACGTATAGGTAGGTACTTGAATAGGTTGTACCTACTTATATGTATGAAAGTGAGTGAAAGTTGATTCAGATTATTTGTATTAAAACTACCTACAGCTTGAAACAAACATTGTTTATTTTTAATAGATTTTTTTTACTTAATGTAGAATTGTCACAAAAATCACCTTGATATAGGTACTATCGAATCAAACACTGTTAATATGATTTGTATAGGCATTTTGTAGTAAAAAATTTACATTAAATTATGTAGGATTCAAAACATTAAACTGTCCTAAATAGTCACAAAGATGTCTCTTTAAATTGTAATTATTATTATTTTGTCTTATTAAAGATGACTCTATAATTTTATTATAGGGTTACACAGATCAAATAAACAAGACTTTTTTATTTTATCTAAGTAGGAACAAAACAAATCTTGCATAGATAGATAACTATTAACTACTAAACAACTAGCTAAAAAATGTCCTGAAATATCTGAAATTCACATAGGGTAGGACTACTTACCTTACCTATTCTATCTAAATTATATTATTATGATATTATAATACAAAAATTACCTAGATTTAGAACAGGATAGGATTATAGGGTGGGATTTTATTTAATACAACCAAATGCTTGCCATGCTAAATTTTCATGAAAATTATGTAGAGTAAGCTGAGAAAATGTTTAAAATATAAATAAATAAATAAAAATAAATATTTGACAACATCACATACATTGCTCCGATCCCAAAGTAAGTAGATAGCTTAAGCACTTGTGTTATGGAAAGACTACGGTGGTATCACAAACACCCAGACCTGAGACAATATAGAAAAGTTCATTTTCTACATTGACCCAGCCGGGGATCGAACCCGGCATTTCATATTCATATATATTTATATGGCCCGGCATATATATTTCTCTTTAGCATATTATGTAAGTGTTAATAACGTATCAATTATCCTATGCTATAATTTTTTAAAGATCAATACTTGTACATCTACTCTATCAAAAAATAGGTAAGTACTATCCCACCTACATTTTCATGTAAAATGTTGCCAAGACGAGACCACTATGGCTCGCACTGTCAAAAAGTTATCAGATAGTCTAGGAAATGAAAAAATATATTTAATTTATTGATGATACTTTATCATATTGTAAAATTTCGTCTACTGAGGATTTACTGTGGGGGTCCACTACCTTCCTTTCCTACGCTAATCTAAGGCCAAGCTTCTAACACTACCCGCCATAACTTTACAAGCCCTAACTTCACAAACTCTACACCTTACTCAAAATATGTGGCTTTGGGGTGCATTTCTTGCACATCAGAGGTGCCTTTTTTCATAGCGCACTCTCTATCTTAACAAGCAGTACCTATATCAATCTTCAGATCTCTATCACCAGAATTTGCGGAAGTCTCATACAAACTTCCATTCCATAGTTTAAAGGCTTGGACGGTAAAAGTTCCATGTTTTAGATTTCTTTTTGTTAAGTTACTTAATATAATTGAAATAGCATTGTGAATGCTAAAATCTATAAATTCAATATTTCTTTTTGATGTTTGTGTGCTAATAATAGCTCACATACCAAATTTCAGCTTTCAAGAACCAACTTCAAAAAGTACCCTAAGAATTTTGATAATCATCTGTGAGTAAGTGACGAAATCGGGGTTTTTTAGATATCTATAAAATCGAAAGTATGAAACCTATCAAATTAAAACATTATAAATGTTTAATAAATTCACTATTGACATATCTCGAGAATTTGGTTTATAATCCTAACCCATGAGGGTTAAAAAAACGACGAAGCGTTTCGAGAAAAGGTACCTAGTGCCCTTGCGCTTCGCTTGATCATCTTGGCGGAGGCACTACCATGCCCCCAGAAAGGTATAGGATCTAAATCATAAACATTAAATAAATATATTTTTTAATTCGTCAAAAGCTTGGTAGTACCCTTCTGGTAGTACCTAATAGGTTTTATTTCTAGTTGACGATTGCAAAAAAATATATTTATATAAAATGTAAATAGCTCTACGACAATTTAGGTTTAGGTTTAAAGAACTTTATTCTCATTGAATAAAGTTCTTTAAACCAATATTTTGAAAATACATAGTATATTACCAATTTAAATTAAAAGTTTATTTTTCTATGCATAATATGTAACCGTAAACTTTAATATCTTAATCAAATCATCCATTATTCTTAGTTTAGGTATATTATTTATTCAGTGGTTTAGTTTAACATCACAAACTTCGGTCGTGTCGTGTGTCGTCCAATATCACCTATGAATGCGTGTGCGCAAACATCGCTCAGGTGGGCGAGTGACATCGCTGCGGCGCCCTTTGTGTCGACATCAAACGTGCCGACACTAACATAAACCTACAATCAAGGTTTACGTTTATGTCACGGGGAATATTACTCTATTTTTATTGGGATAAGTTCTGGTACCGCTTGTTTAGTTATTTGGAGCTTAAGATGTTCTATCATTATAATGTTAGGGTCATATGCCAGTAGACACTGTTGTGTCTAGAAGTTATCTCGTTAAGTTGAATAGCCGATGTGCGAGCAAAATAAATGAGTTGCCAGCAATGAATATTTCAATTTAAACTTTGTCATTTGCAATGTTTATGGACGAGCTATTCGATTTCTAATGTTTTGAATAGGTAAACTTTATATCACTACTTCGCCGCCTGTATAACTACATAAGAAAATAATGGTACCTACTTACAGACATCGTAGATATCACTATGCTCACTATCTCACTTCATCGAAAGCCATTTTTCCACCGCCATATCATCGAAGATCCACTTCATCGATGGGCTAAGTATTTTACCGATGGGTCATTTCACCGAAAATGCATTTGACGGAAAACTTAAATCACCGAATAGTAGGTACAATTTCTTTGAACGACGTATTATCAAAGGGCAAATAAATTAATCTCAATTAAAAAGTTTTATATAAGTAGGTAGGTATACTTACCTTATCAAAAAATTTAAATAGTCACGCTAAACTTTTATAAAAATAAACCACTCGCATTATTTAAAAAAAGAGTATTTAGTAGTCAACATAGATTTTTTAGATTTTTTTCCCTTTCGATAATATGGCGTTCGAAGAATTTACTATCTCGGTGATATAAGTTTTCCGTCAAATGGCTTTTCGGTGAAATGACCCATTGGTAAAATAGCCCATCGATGGAGTGGATCTTCGATGATATGGCGGTGGACAAGACTTTCGACTAAATAACTTTTGATGATCAGTCCTGGGCCCGTCGCTCGTAGCTGAAGATCTCTCAGCCATGTATTTAGGCTTTGTAGGTTTTTATTCAATGTAAAAACAAAATTCAAACTTAAATTTTTCTCTTGAAAAAAGAAAATTATAAAAATCTACAAAACCATAAAAAAGATAAAATTTTAATAATAGGTTTCAACAATTTTAACAAAACTTTAACGAGTATTTAACTGTAAACGAAACTGAAATTAAATTAAAATAAATAAATAAAATAAAAATCAGTTTATCCAGGAAAACACATGACAAAGCAAAATATGAAATGCTCTCATGGTTACCCTGTGTTACAAGAGACAGGCTCTTCAAATAATATCAATTTCAACAATAGTGTTTTTTTTAAACATTAATTTCTTTATGCTTATTGCTATAGAGAAAAGGTTTTTACATTATATTATTTTATTTGTGTATGTTTTGGAAACGATTTAGTTTTGGTTTTATCGTTCAAAAATTAAGTTTTCAAATTCAATACTTACGTTTCATTCTATGGCGTTTGAGTTACGGTTTGAAATTAATCTAGTATCATACATCCATCCATTGTACAAACAATACAGATTATTACGCATCAAATAATGTCTCAACTACTTGCTAAGAAGAAAATATAATTCCCTTTATCTTGTTTATAGTTGGCTTCTGTTTCAAAGCCGCTATTGTTTATACAGAGATTATAGCATGACGTATTTATCTTTATAAGTAATTTATACCATACATACCTAAGTACCTATAGCTCGTAGGTGTAAAGATAAAATTATTATGGGTTCCTTGTTGATTTGAATACGGAACCCTAAAAAACATATTTGTATACAAAAAAAACGTGTTTGTATCTTTTAAATTTGAGATTTTTGCATTCACAATGCTATTTTTACACAATACTAAATAATATACTCAATAGCTCAGCGGTCAGAGCATTGGACCGGATATCCAAAGGTCGCGGGTTCGATTCCCGTCTGAGTATTGATCTGGTGCGAGTCGTATTTTTTCTAGTATATTATTTAGTATTGTGTTCTGTCAATTTTTTTTATTTAATGCAATGGTAATCCATTAAACGTAGAATAATTTCTACGTTTATACCTACGAGTATTATAGTCAAGTTTAATAACATTGACAGATGTTGACTTTCATAACAAAGCTAAGCAAAGGTTGCTGAAATTGTCAAAAGTGAACTCGACTGTACCATTACTTACCCTACCGACAGAGTAATGGCACTTTGTTTACAACTTATTCACGCGCAGCTTGATTCATAATGAAGTCTCAATGTCAATTGCTAATCTTTACAACCCTTTGTGAGGAACACTCGATCGAGATATTATCGGGAAGTTCGTTTGGTTTCTATTTAGAATGCTTTGATTTGTAATTGACGATTTAAAGTTGATTGCATTGAAATTTCAACTTTGTAACGCACATCAAAAGGCTTTTAAACTTATACCTACTAACAATAGAGTAGTAGAGATAGTGTTATAATATATTCATTGTAAACTTTATTGGATTCCTGATATTTGATTTATCTTTTTATGGTAAAACACATGAAATAAAACACTTTTAAACGGATACTAGCACGGTTTTATTGAAAGTAGGTACTTTGGTAATTAGTTGGTATTTGGTTTGATTTTTTATTTTCCCGACATTTCGCCACCTTTGCATCTCACGGGGGATTAGGGCTCTAGTATCTTTAAAAAGTGTTTTATTTCATGTCTAGTGAGCGCGTAAGCTTGAGAGGTGAATATGGTAAAACACAATTGTTAATTGTTAGTGAAATTATTGTTTTCTATCTTAAATATTATTATAATCTGTTAGCAATATCAGGTCATTCTGAACTTACTATCCAAATTTCAAGGATGTGTCCAGTCCATGAAACTAAACAAGAAACATGTGTCGAATTTCACCACAAAATTTGGGTCATCCCATACTAAATCGATCACGTGATCTCTTCGGATACGTATGGATAGTCGATTTTTTTTCTAAATATTTGGCCACGTGTTCCTCAGAGAAAGTTGTTCAGTTTCATAGACTGAACACATCCTCAAAATTTGGATGATGATTTTTGTTACTGGTCTTTTTGGTACAGTACAATCAGCGTTGTAACATGTAAAACCCGCAAGTATAAAGTTATTATTTAAACATCGCTCATAACAATAATTTAAAAAGTTAAGACGAGACGTAATGCCACTGTAACACTCGCATAATTTCAGTGCCTTATCGCCAGGTTCCCAAAGACGTTTCACAAAATGTTTACGAAGCAATCATGTATCGCTCCAATTTCCTCAACTTCAAAGCACCGACAAAACAATACACAAAGCCTGACTAAGGTCATAAACATCCTTGTGCGTTGTTTGGAATATGCATAATGGCATTAAGGCGCCTTACTTGCCACCGTTTCCTTTGACGAACGCCGAACTTACCTGCGTTATCATTAAGATATAGAATTGAGACACGTCTCGTCAAAACAACCTGTGACCTTACCTAGAAAGCGGAGCCAACAATATAACAATAGCCCGCAGATTTTTGGTAACATTTACCAATGAATATTTTGACCTTTTGTATTCCTAATAATGGGTCGCATTACGGCGACGTGTGGGTTGACCTTTTGTAAGAAAAGCATCTTTTATTAGTTACAAAACGTGTTAAATGTTTTATCGTTGTAACTTCGTTAAAGAACACGTAATTGTTTATAACTACAACCGAACAATGTATGCCAATGTTTCTATACCTGAGTAAATTTATAGAATTTTGAAATACTATGTTGAATACCACTTTCGAGAAGTTAAATGAACGCTTATTTTCGATGTAAAAATGTGCATCGTTATCATTTTATTAAACAAAGATTCCTTAGCCATTTGCAGTCCTAAAAGTTCGAATATAAAAACACCTAAAAACACAAGTAGAAGGAAAGTACGTACAAAAGGTTGCGCAAAATGAGATAATTACAATAAATACAAGCGCAAACATCGTTGTTTGCATTTTGAATAGATTTGCATAGACTTCAATTCAATAAATAGTTAATTTATTAGTAATACTTTTCTCAAAGATCATTTATTAGGTAGGCTTTACTTATACAGCATACCGTACGTAATTTCCTGAAATTTAATTTTTCCGAGACGTAACTCATGCCTAATAAAGCCATCTTACTGAAGGCCCCCTATACTATAAATGAGAATTTTCGTTTGCACTTCATAAATAATTTATCTCAGTCTCACAATGATAATCCAGACATGTATCGTATCATCGTAGTCAGTCTTATCTCAAAGCAAATTAAGAAGTAAAACGAGACTAATTCACTTGTTTCTTTTATCAACGTGTTTCATAAAATATCGTCCAACTATATTTGTACGTGTATAAAATGTAGACTACTTTGTTTTATATGTGTGTTTATTTATATTAAGTAATAATATGGGTTAAACCATGGTTAAACATATTATTATTAGCGGTTCAATGCAAGCAAGCATTTAAACATTTTCATGACTGTTAATACAAGAATGCTGTTAATAAAAAAATCAAATTTGATAATTAATAGAAAAGGTCATCATAGATAGGTATTACAACAAGCATAGAAGATCAAAAATCGAAGCTATATTTTCCCTATTTTAATTCAATCTATATTTTTGGATCATCCATGTGACATTGTAGTATTTAGAATCAAAACTGATGCTATCATTATCTATGTGGACTAAATTGGAGATTGATATATCAATCCTCAACCTCAATCGATCGATATTAGATTTCTCTACATCCATTTTTTAACTAAGAACCTTAAATTAGAACTAAGAGATAGTCTCAGGCTCTTTATTTATTTTCTTTAATAGACGTTAATGTCATGACTTTGAGATTGTACCAACAGACATATTTTATTTCCTATGTATGTTGTATATTCAATGATTATCGTCATTTAAAAATTTGGCATTTACGTTCATAAAATCATTCTTAAGTGTCTGTTGTAGATTTAACGTAATCTCACTATAACTGTTACGTAAGTTGTTCTTAATCTTTGGATTTTTTCATGGTCTCAGCTGATACTGTTTTACTATATCTAACTACTATTATACTTGTTGTTGTTGTTACTGACTGAAGACAAATCTAGAAAAGTAATCTGTCTTCGTGTTCTGTCTTGTTTATTAACTAAAAATCATGAAAAGGAGTTAAACCGCCTCTGTGGTAGTCTAGTGGTTCGCCCACCCGAGTAAGATACAGGGGTCCCGGGTTCGTTTCCCAGGGAGGGTACAATTTGTACGCCTGGCTAACTACCACCATCTTACCTAAGTCTGACGCTATAACAACAATATAAAAATTGTTAGAGTTAGAGGTCAGATATCTAGTTCTTGTGATGTGTTCAGTGATGAGGATTCTGGCTGTAGTGCGCTTCCACCTTCGGCCTTATCGTCACTTAACATCAGGTGAGGTGAAGGCCAAGCACTATCCCGTTGTGCATAAAAAAAGATATGAGTTGAAATACGTAACGCAAAGTTATATAGTGAAGTTTTCGTGGTGCAGCAATGTCTTAAATATGTATTGAATAAATGAATTAAGTCAAATATTTCAAAGATGTATAAAAGACACGGTTTTACATTTAATGTAAAGAAACTTGCAAGTGGAAGTTTCTTATCTTAAAGGCAATATCAGTTGCATGGTATTAATCCTTCACTTAATATCTACTGTTTTATGATAAGATAATTATCGGTTTAGCTAGTGTGCATTTGTTTGTCTATTCAAATATACTTTGACAGGGAATATTAAAAAATCAATCTAAAATTTAGAATGTTTATTCATTACGAAACTTTGCAAAAATAACTTTCATACAGGAAACTTTAATTAATCAGATTGCAATAATCTATCTAAAGTATTTAAATTTTGATTTCAATAACGAACCGGATTTAAAAATGAATATTAAATTAGAACCTGTCAATAATTATATACCTGTTCATGGTGTTTCATAATAAGCCGTTTTTTTATTTGTATGGAAAACTGCAAAGTAATCCCAGATAACTACATCCCACTAATGGCAAAAGCAAAACAATATTACGTCTAGGGTAGCTATTATGCAGTTTATCATAAAAAACCCGCCTGCATAAAAATACAAGTCGACTGAAAAGATGGAAACAAGATTAAATAAATATTAAAGGCAACATGTCATAATAACGTGCAGTCGGAGGCATGCATAAAGAAAGTGACATTATGCATGATTTAAACTATATGCCTCCGACTGCATGTTATTATGACATGTTGCCTTTAATATTTATTTAATCTTGTTTCCATCTTTTCAGTCGATTTGTCTTTTTATGCAGGCGGGTTTTTTAATTTTTTTAATTTATTTTTTTATTATAAAACCCGGTTAGAAAACTTTATGAACGTATTTATATTAATTATACAACGTGTTACGAAAGCCGAATATGCTAGACAGTGACCATCAAATTGAACAACTTTTACTATGTGACCAACTCTGAAATCGCAAAAAAAATAAATTGTTTTTCGTTATTTTAGAGTTGGTCCTGTAGTAAAAGTTGTTCAGTTTGATGGTCCCTATGTACCTTATTCGGTTTTTTTGAACACGCTGTATTTCAGTCAACGTAACTGAAAAATAGATATATTTAGATTTGTTATACTATTCTCGGTACATATATATACCAACATTTCTAAATTAAACCCAATATTAGCAATTCCCAAAACCCAATGATAATTTTGCACTTCATACGTCACCTTTCGATTCGTAACCGACTGGTCTAATTCGTTAAAATTATCACATATCAGTCGGCGACATCAAAGGTTTCGCAATGAAAAAAAAATATTGTCCTCCTAGCACCGGCTACCGTTACGATTGTCGGCACTTTAGATGTTCGATATCGATTGACGGCTCGCTTTGATCTGTTATCGGATACTTTGAATCGATATCTGCGACTACCTGTGTATTGTTCCGAACGTACATTACGGATAATCTGCGATGATAATAGTTGTCAGTATGAGTACTGGTGATATGGCGTGGCATAGTATGCTTATATTAACACACTGATAACGGCGGAAACAAAGAATGGTCCAATTTGGTTTGCCGTTTGTTTGATTTGTTTTATTTTCGGATATTTCAGTATACTGCTTAGTTTTACCTCACTTGATGTTAAGTGACAATAAGGCCGACAGTATAAGCACACTACACCCAGAATCCTCACCAGTCACCACTGAGGAACTGGCTATCTTACCTCTAACTGCCGGAACACAATATTTTTTTAATTGATGTTATGGCGTAGGTAATATGGATGTAGCTAGCCAGGCAGACTTGAAATAACCCCTACCACCAACTAAAAGTTTCTCTGCTCATGCGTAGAGAAATACATTAAAACTTTACGCAATGCTTTATATTTAAGGCGAGGCAGTTCGCGTAATTTACTCTTTCACTATGTCTTTAGAATAAGGTTGAATATTGCATAGCTTTAATTGACGCTTCGCCAGAAATTTTACGAAATTTAGTACATTTTTATTGATTTCTAAAATACTGGATCATTTATTAAAAATGTACTCGGTTATTGTGTTAGATCGATTAAAAAGCTATCCTTTTTGCATAAAAAATCATATCACTGTCGTTAAAAATTACGAAATCTGACGATTGGAATTTTATTTTTATAAGTTTTTATGGTGTTATTCAAGATTTTTTTACAGAGTTACCATGCCATTTTTCAATATTCTGTTCGGTTATTGTGTTTCTTTGTTTATTTTTCAGTCTACAGTATTTTTTTGGAGTAGAAATCTACATCAGTTCTTCACATTGGAAGTTCAAAAATCAATCTTTTCATCAGATCGTGAACTGGCCTCGCCTTAACTGTGCTTACACTGTGTCTAATTTATGTAGTGAGACCTCCTTAATGATTGTCCCGATATGGGACTTACCATTTTAGTACAACTGAAAGGGATAGCGAAATTATGACTCATAACCAAATGAAGTACTACAAAGTCCATGACGAAGATAATATAAGAATGCAGTGGATCCTTGTCTTATCAAAAACTTTACAATTATGCGTATAGTGACATACATATGTCTAACGTACCTACACATCATTACTTATGTATGTACCTAAGTTTTATAATTTGGGCCTGTTTCTCGACAACTTCACTTCACAGTTCTTTACTTAATAATTTCATAGAAATTCTGTTACAATTTTAATTAAACCAGAAGATAGGGAATAATCGAATTTATAACTACTGTAACTAAAAAATCATTTCGGTTATACTTGGAAGAAACTACATCCATATATTAACTTAAACGTGAAACTATGTAATCCTCATTATTAAATTTATATGAAAACTATCAAGTGTTCGATTAGAAAAATGAAAAAAGAACTCTGATGAAATTATACATAATGCATCGAATCGAAATCGATTATGAGTAATGGATAGTTTCTGCGAAAACAAAGGTCCACCAACTAAATGACCTACTTATCAATGAATCCTTGACAGTATGTTATCATAATAAATATATAAAGACACAACAGTAAAAGCAATAGCCATCGCGGTTTATTCTGACAGGTGTTATCTAAACACGCATCGATTGATAGAATGTGGTGGTACAAGTAAGAAAATAATTGCGAAAGCTGGAAAAGTAATAAAGAGTATACTTAACCAAGCTTTAAGTAATAAATATTCAAGATAACCTAAGGTTACGTTGCGGATCACAACATGATTCCGTGGTTAATAGTTAAAGCACTTCTTTTGCTACGATTGCTACGATCATGCTACGATAAAAATATATTTTTCTACATTGACTATTCGAATTCGTCCGGTGTCGGTATCTTAAATGGTTGTACTAAAATATAACAATAATGGTAATCGATCGATTATTCACTTTCAAAATCCACAAACATTCAAAGTTAGTTTCTTTTCTATGTCCCATTTTCACTGTTTTCTGGGTAGGTACCTATACTATCTTTTTGTTAAGTTAAAAAAAATGAAATTATCTGACAGTCTCTAGCTAGTTTGTGCAACTAGTGAAGAACCCATACCTAGTGAAGTCCTATGTTAAATAACAAATTATTAGTACTTGGTTAGTTTTGCAAAAGGTCGGATTCTCATTTCACCGGAAGACAATAAATAATAACTAAGAAATAATGTTAAGATAATAATAATAATAATAAGCCCGCAGGGCAGCTTGTGGCGAGCTGTTGGTGAGTAGCGACACCACGGACCCGATTGCTCCCGGGAGTCGATCCAGGCCCTCGTCTCCGCAGCAGGGGTGGACCCCAAGGGGGCCTGCGGACTCCCGCCCCTGGCTCGCCTTCAACGGCCGGTCAGGGTGGAGTCGTTAGAGCTATACGCTCGCAGGGTGGAAGTGAAACATGCATAAGACGCGTCGCTTGTCAGTGGGTAGAAAGCGGTGCACACCTCTCTACACCATGAGTCGCCCGCGCCGGTGTTGCGCCCCGGTCGGCGATTGCTGGCCAGTTTGGGGTGCCCATCTAGCGGGCGGCGAGCCACCTTCCGCCGACGGTTCGAGTTTGTGAGATGTAGGAAAAGGCGGAAGTCCGTAATCTCACCCCATAGCCCAGTATTCCAACCCACTTACCCTTTCATCCAATAGCCCATTTGTTTATTTTTATGTATTCTCACACTCGCAATAGTCTATGTACCTGCCGGAGTCCGCTTCCGTCTGCGCACTTTTGCGTGTAGTGGGGAGCGGATCCCGGCATGTGCATCACACACTTCACATTATATTAAAACAGTCTCAAAGGGCCTCTACGTGTTGGACCCATATCCCCACGCAAGCCTTAAAGGACCGGGTCACTTTTGGCCCGTGAATTCCTAAGCGTACATAATAATAATAATAAAAATTGTTTTTATTGCACAATAATAATAAGAACAAAATACAATGAATTATCATAACAAGGTTTTGTGCATTGCAAGAATACAATATGAAGACATGTGCAGAGGTTCCCAAACTAGGCTGAGCCTGTATCTTGGTGAAGAAGAAGACATATTTTTTATTTATCGAGCAGAAATCGCTACCTCCCATGACTTGTATCTGTGAATCGAAATGTGCGGTTAATGTATCGAGTGTTAAATGGAGCCGCGGGCTTAATCGCGAATCACGAGTGAATGGCTTTTCACTTCCATACAATGATATATTTATGATGCCACAGTGACAGTTTTGTTAAGCCGCTATCACTGCATAAGCTATTTCAGATAATGAAGTTATGTTAGGAAAATTCAGCGCAATTTTTCAAAGCGCATAAATTCAAGCATAAAATTCAGCGCACGCAGTATTTGAACATGCGCCTCCGAAAGCCGCGAAAAGTGCTTTCAGTTATTTATGTTATCATGTAGAACTTAACCAGCTCTATATTTATACTTAAGGTTATATAGTAGGTACTAAACTAAGGTCAGAATTCAAATCGTTTCTATTTTCCCACTTATTATAATTACTACAGAACAGCGATTTATTTCCTTACGAGGAAATTATTATATTCTCCCAATATTTTGTTTCATTAATAAGTAACCTACTTTTTCTGGTTGTTCAGCTGTTGTATTTAATAGAATTTATTCTTCAGCAAAATTAGATGGAAACAATTTAAAGGAACATCTACCGAAAATCAGTAACCAACTTATTATAATCAAATGTAATAATTTTTACCCTCCTTCTTTTTAATAACATAGGTTAAGTAGGTATACTAACACAATGTGAGCCCTCGGTCGCTTGAATAAATGATTTGATATATATATAAGTATCTTAACGTATGACGTATCTCTAAAATTATTTAAACAAAAGCTTAGCGCCACTTCTCAGCTATCCAAACATCAAGTCCTAAACCGGCCAGTTGATTCATCAGTGTGGTTCCATATCACAACCTTAAACTTTGTAGTTTGGAAATTTCATTCATAAACGACAGCTAAAAGCTAATATTTGGTTATGAGGCTATGTCAAAACAATAGAACTGACAAGCCAATTTGCATCGTACCTTCAAGTTAATACCGTATAAAATACCATGTAGCAAAAATGGGATGGTCAAAGTATACAAAACCGAAATGTTCCATGCTTTGACGCCACTTAAGACCACCCAAGTTGAACTTTTTGCAAGCAACGGATTATCTTACAGTTTATTTTTAAACGAAAAAGAGAAAATAAATAAATGTTTCTATAATACAATAAATTATAAGGACTAAGATTTGACTTGAGGGTGGCAAGGCAACTATGAAATTTTTAAAATGTTTTTTGGAAATCAGAAGAAAATTTCATATCTTATTCTTTTTTTATTAAAAAGGTAGCTCACATTTTGTTTACATCCCCATACCTTGTCAACTTTCAATATAGAAAATTATTATAAAAATATAAAAAAACAATTATTTTATTAAGAGTATTATAGACGACCGACGACGTCGGTTAAAAAAACAGAGCGCTAAGGCGCAACGCTTCAACATTGACACCGTCTTTGAAACCACTTCTTAACCACATTTGACACTCAAAATTTGAATTATTCCATAAGTAACTTTCAATTCTATCGCAAGAGCGACAAGAACGTAGTTCGTTCAAAATTGTTTAAGAAGTAAGCTTAGAATAAACTCAGAGTATATCCAAACATTTCTCAAAGTAATTGTAAGTACCACATAAGAAACCCGTATTACGCAATTCAATAGGCTTCAAATATCACAAACATACTACTACCACAATAGACCTTTCACACACGATTACACTTAAAGGTGTATATCGACACAATCATTTAAAAATCGTCACTCACTACCGCATTTGACACTCACGGAATTAACAATATAAAGTGACGCAATTTCACGGGATTTTGATTCCAATTGTCGCGGAGACCACACAACGAATGATATTTTTTTGTAACACTTATGCAGTTCAGTAGTTCAAAATTACATGTGTTAAATGACAATACTTGCTGAAGCTAAACGTAGCGAAAGTGATAGAAACTTTTCACAGCGATTTGTAGCCTGTCAATCAAGTATGAATCGATCTATAGATAGATTTTATCTTTTTATTGATTTTTACTTAACACATGGTCATGTAACTGGGAGTTAGTAATAATAAATGTCCTTATAAGTTACTACGTACCTATTTACATTTTGGGACGAAAAATTTGGGAATGCTTAACGCTTGTAACATCTTGGACCGCATCCTGTTTTTAACCGGTCTACAAAATCACTATTAACTTAGCTAAAATTAAGTTTGACTTTAGATTTTTTGATACGATATGATTAATTTAATTTTATCAACAATCGTTACGGTTGGTGACATAATTATTCTTGAAATCAGGCTTATGATGACGTAGCTTAAAATTATCGTTGTAAAATCAATTGTGATTCAGGGTTTGGTTATTAATTTGACTTTTCGTCAACTAGCGAAAATGTTAAGACAATATGAAGAGTTGAAGACCTATTTTGTTCTATAGAAGGGAAATTTAGTTGTCCACTATGCCCTTTTACACTGAGAGAAATCGGGTTCGTAATTTGAACAAGTTCGACTTGTTAAGTGGTTATCTGTTTGAAATAACAGTATTTTTGTTAATCGAAACAAACGCAATGTTAACATTACAAGTCGATTTTGTACAAAGAACAAGATTAAACTTGTTAACGGGTATTTAGTTGAAACAACCAAAAATTTGTTTGAAACAACCTGCTTCATGTTGATTTAACAAAATCGACTTGTAGCTTCAACTAAAACTTGAACTTGCATCAGATACTATTTGGTATCACGTTAAATCAACATGCTTGTTTGTTGTTATTACAGTATAACTTGTTGAAACTACATGGTGTATCTTGTTAAATGCTATCTTGTTGAAACAACGTTACAGCGGTTGAAATAACATGGCGTCATGTAAAATTGACATTGCCGATTTAGTAAAATCAACAGTATATGGTCAAAAAATTGTACTTGTTGAAGTAACAACATAAAACACAAACTTGTAGCAGTAACAAGTTGGCGTCTTGTTAAATCAACAAGGACTGTTTGGTTGTTATAACAATATAATTTGTTGAAACTACACTGTGTAACTTGTTAAATGGTATCTTGTTGCAACAACGTTACAGCGGTTGAAATAACATGGCGTCATTTAAAATTGACATTGCCGATTTAGTAAAATCAACAATATATGGTCAATAATTTGTACTTGTTGAAGTAACAACATAAAAAACAAACTTGTAGCAGTAACAAGTTGGCGTCTTGTTGAATCTACAAGGACTGTTTGGTTGTTATAACAATATAATTTGTTGAAACTACACTGTGTAACTTGTTAAATGGTATCTTGTTGCAACAACGTTACAGCGGTTGAAATAACATGGCGTCATTTAAAATTGACATTGCCGATTTAGTAAAATCAACAATATATGGTCAATAATTTGTACTTGTTGAAGTAACAACATAAAAAACAAACTTGTAGCAGCAACAAGTTGGCGTCTTGTTGAATCTACAAGGACTGTTTGGTTGTTATAACAATATAATTTGTTGAAACTACACTGTGTAACTTGTTAAATGGTATCTTGTTGCAACAACGTTACAGCGGTTGAAATAACATGGCGTCATTTAAAATTGACATTGCCGATTTAGTAAAATCAACAATATATGGTCAACAATTTGTACTTGTTGAAGTAACAACATAAAACACAAACTTGTAGCAGTAACAAGTTGGCGTCTTGTTGAATCTACAAGGACTGTTTGGTTGTTATAACAATATAATTTGTTGAAACCACACTGTGTAACTTGTTAAATGGTATCTTGTTGAAACAACGTTACAGCGGTTGAAATAACATGGTGTCATTTAAAATTGACATTGCCGATTTAGTAAAATCAACAATATATGGTCAACAATTTGTACTTGTTGAAGTAACAACATAAAACACAAACTTGTAGCAGTAACAAGTTGGCGTCTTGTTGAATCTACAAGGACTGTTTGGTTGTTATAACAATATAATTTGTTGAAACTACATTGTGTAACTTGTTAAATGGTATCTTGTTGAAACAACGTTACAGCGGTTAAAATAACATGGCGTCATTTAAAATTGACATTGCCGATTTAGTAAAATCAACAATAAGTATATGGTCAACAATTTGTACTTGTTGAATTAACAACACAAAAACAAACTTGTAGCAGTAACAAGTTGGCGTCTTGTTAAATCTACAAGGGCTGTTTGGTTGTTATAACAATATAATTTGTTGAAACTACACTGTGTTGATATGTAGTAGAAACAACGTTACCACGGTTGAAATAACGAGACGTCATTTAAAATTGTTATTCCCGAAATTGTTAAATTAACATTGCTCTCAGTATGTACTTGTTGAAGTAACAACATACCTTATTATAAGAACATTGCTCATTTCGATTTAGAATACATAATAGTACAAGTACAGAAGATCCACTCCGCAAAGTCATTTAAATAAATAGCGACTCTATCCCAGACGCAACAAAGTGCAATTCAGGTCGCACATCGCTCCCTTGCCTATAGTTATATTCACCTAGAAGTTGCCTCTCTTTCTATCGCGTAGCTCTTATTTCTTCTAACGACTTCAGGGTTGTCTTCTTTTAAATAAGAATTCATCTGAATACCTACAAGTTATTGTGTTAGCATTGTAAGGAGCTCGGTGGAGCAGTGGTTTAGGCCCAGCGATTGCGGAAGTTAAGCAACGTTCGCAAGGGTCGGTCATGGGATGGGTGACCAAAATTTATTATCTCGAGCTCCTCCGTGCTTCAGAAGGCACGTTCAGCCGTTGGTCCCGGCTGCATTTGCAATCGTTAACACACACCAATCCGCATTGGGCCCGCGTGGTGGGTTATGGCCCATCCTCCTTACCACCCATAAGGAAGACCTGTGCCCCAGCAGTGGGGTCATCAAACATATTGTGTTTATAATGTGTACTTTAATGTGAACAAATTACTTTTCAAATAAAACTAGGCTAGGTATGTACAGTCAACGCACATCAGACTACCTATGAGGCAGCCTTTATGCCGCCGTCGTACCGAACCGTTGTCGTACAAGAGCTGTTTTTGTAGTTCAACTAGGTATACTAAACTTACCGAGCTGACGTGCGTAGTTAGTGTATAGGTATCTCGTAGATTAGAAAATTATTTCATTTCTCAGTGTCAACTGTCAGCACGTTAAGTTAAACAGTTGAACTCCGAAATATTACGTAGGTACCTAGGTGGTATAGGTACCTACTTACGTTACAACGTGTACCTAACAGAATTAATGGCTAAACCAAAATACGTATGTTAGAGAGGGATCACCAAACTGAACAACTTTTACTATGGAACTAACTCAGAAATCGGGAAAAAAATAGCTGTTTCATACAAAAATTCATGACGACAATATGAAAATGTGTGAAACCGCTGATTTGTTTTCGTGATTTCAGAGTTGGTCACATACCTAGTAAAAGTTGTTCAGCTTGATGGTCCCAATCTACCATATTCTGGTTTAGCCATAATTCTGTTACACATTGTAGGTAGGTAATTCATTATTATGTGCCGTCGACTGTACCTACCAAAAACAGAAATTGGTATAGGTACCTACAAGGTACTACCAACCTACCTAATCTAAGTACCTACGATAATTACCTACAAACTTATCAAAGCTAAACTTGATCTTGTAAACAGATCTTGTAAGGACGTAGGTAACTAGATAAAACGCAGATGATCGTATGTAGGTAGGTACTCAACGAACTGACACTGCGTCGCGTCGCGAGTCGGGACTCGCGTCGCGCTCGCGGGGCGCCCTTCCCGCCACCCGCGGGCGGCGGGCGTCCCCGCGGCTTGCGCGTTGCCGCCAACTACGCCCGTCGCTGGTGAATTGGCAACGTCGCGCCCAGACCGGACAAATCGCGTCCGGTCGGAAGATATTAACCAGACCCCCAACAACTCATTCCAAAACCCAACAGTCCGGTCGAAAACCGGACGGTTGGCAAGCCTGGAGCCAATACAAGAAACGTGATTTTGTAGGGTTCATAGTAGGTATTAAATCTTGTACCTACGATGGTACGGAACCCTCGGTGAGCGAGTCTGACTCGCAATTGGCCGGATTTCATGAACTTAGCTTGACGCGCTGCTGCGTGTAGGTATAGATTACAGAGGAGGCGGCAGGCAAAAAAACTGCAATGAAGGTCATTTGTAATAACCTCGATATTTTTAGTACCGTAAACTGCTGCAACTTTGCACGAAATTTAGGGTTTTTTTTAAATATCTCTTCAAGTATTTATTATCTGTGCCCATTTTTACATTAGCGCGCGAATTGGAGATGTATGCCAAATATCTTAAGGTTCATAACACCAAAACTACTGTTAGATTGATCTCCAGAAAACGTCAAAGTTGTAGGCAAAGTTGTGATAAAATACCCCAACATTGCCTAGAAGATTATTAGCAAAAATACGAGCCGCATTGAAAAACTGGTCTTAATTATAGAACCATAGACAATGTGTTACCATAGAGATGTGCATGGGTTACCATATATAACCATAGTTTTTTTTTCTGGCAAGCAGGCAAAGTTGGGCACAAGCAGGCAAACATTGAGCAGTATCAGTTAATATTTTCATAGTAAGTTTTAAGCATAGTAAGGGCTGCTCCAAATAAAAAAACACAAAATTCAAAAGACTTACTATATTCAATAAAAACAATTAAAGTTTTTTTGTACCAACATAATGTAATACCCTTTTGACCAAATCAAACGTGATAATAGAGTCATTTCTGACGTTAACAAACTAATTTTCCTCTATTAGTTTTAATTAAGTCAAATTAAAATATTGTCCAATATTATTGTTAAAAAATTACAAAATTAAAATAACAAAACATTAATTACTTTATATGCCACTATTGGCGTACAAAAGAATCATAATTCTTATATCATTTTTTTTTTAATTATGAAATTAAATAGTATAAAAATCTAGGAATGACGTAACAAATAATATTAATTACCTATAACCTATTGAGAAATGCGACGCGACCTGTAGAGGAAAACAGAAAGCCGAACATACGAATGCATTTTTGCCCAATCTGAAGCAGAAACGCTTCGTGCTCTCTTGGTCAATTAAAAAAAACAATATTTATTTATGTAAGATTTTTTTCACATTTTATAGGTGTAAATATATCTTTTTATTTAATAACTAAACAAAACATACATAGACGGCAAAAATCATTACCCTCCAAACGCTTCACCGTAGTTGAGTAACTGGTGACAACCCTAGGGCTAGGCAAACTTGAGTCACTAAGTGACCGAGAAGCCTTCACAACATTGCCTGCTATCGTTTTAGTCGTAAATGCTCTCATTTACAAGAAAAAACATAATAAACAGGAGAAAGAGCACATTTGCTTACCCCGTAAACACTAAGAGAACTGAAATTTTCGATTTTTCTAAGGATAAACCAAAAGTTTAGCACTGACATAAAAAACGTGCACTCCGTTTGTGACCGATGACAGCTAACAGACAAAAAAGTGACGGTGTTGCCACTTCGAATAATAATGAAATGGGTTGCCAATAAAATGAAGGTATTTCTCCCATTATCAAAAGTAAAAAATAGATGGCGGTTATGTAGTAATGTTAGTTTTACTAGATTAGGCAAAATTGTAGCTTAGGGGCAAACTTGCAGCAGTTTACGGTACCTAGGTAGGTACCTACCTACCTAATGTAAAGATAAATAAATAGCAAACTGTTAGATTATAAGGTAACATGTTGATAATATAGCGATGAATATTTTCCATGATTGATTTTTAGTAATGTTTTTCTATGAGTCAAGAAATTAAAGGCCTATGAAACTTTATAAAGAAAAATAAAAAATATTCATAAGTTCCAATTTCGATGATACCAATTCAGTTAAAAACAGTGTAGGTATTGCAAATTAACCCATTATGACTTACACGTTAAGGTCGCTTTTTATTCAAACGCAATGTTGAGATAATATCCGTAGGTAGGTCGAGTTCAATAATATCAGCTGTGCATTTTTGGACTATGTCGCATTAAGATTTTTGACATCGTCTTTAACTTTCTGTACAAATTGACACAATAATTACTAGATACGAGTACGACAAAGTTCAACAGTGCAAAGATAATATGAGAACTGGGTAATTCACCAACTGGACACAAAAAACTGGACACACGTGTGTCCAGTTGGTGAAACTTAAAATTAGCAATTCGTCATCTGGACACGCCCAGTTTTTTTGCGAAAAAAAAGGGTACAGTTGAGTTAATAAGCGATTTTATGTAAAAGCTGCCATACTTTTTTGCTTTTCAACCTTATTAGCTTAAAATGTAGAAATAAAACAAATATGCAACAATTAAATAGTATTATGATATTAATATGAAGACAAGATAGTATACCTACCGTCAAATACTCAAACAAAATTTAAAGTTAAGGCCACCTTAAATTCAAAATACTTCTTGTCAGATTTGACAGAGACTCTATAACTGACAGCTTTCTTAAAGTTAAGGAGACTTTAACTTAACTTATTCGGCCGTTAGCTAATGTTACTTTTTTGATTACCTATAGGTACTTTCATTACAATCTAAATATATCTAATAATTTAAAGTCATTACTTCTGATATCACTGAAAAATCAAATAAGGACATACATAATTGAACTCAACAAAATGTAATTTTCAAGGTTAAACGCAATGACTTTCTTAGCCTTAAAAGATACACTCCACGCCTATACACACTTGTAAAGCTTGCTTGCTTGGTAAATCTCGTTGAAGTAAAGTTTAAGTATACGAGAGTGGAGTTGAAACGTTCAACCACAATTATTATTACTCTCTCTATTTTGTGGTTCAACCTTGAGTACCTAGTATAGAGGTGGCATAAAATAATAAAATCAAATATCAAAATAATCATCAATAGAGCATACTTATGCAATAGACCATGTTTACGGTAGAATGTATCGTGGATTTGAAAAATAATTCTTTATCACAAAAAAAAATGTATTTGTATGACATAACAATACTAAAATGGGTATTTTACAAACAATAATCATTCATCATTGAACTACAAAAATTAATGACAAAAATATCAAAATGTATGCTATGTATACAGCTGTTTTTTTTCGCGATTTCAGGGTTGGTCCCATAGTAAAAGTTGTTCAGTTTGATGGTTCTCCTATCTACCAAATTCGTCTTTATAAGGCTATTACCAAACAATTTGTTCAAAAAATAATCATCAATGTTATGTTGTTAGAGCATACTTATGATATAACAATTCTAAAATAGGTCATTTTACAAACAATAATTATTCTACCCAACTGTGTAACAACAATATTTGACACTGGAAATAGAGTATCAGTTATTGTTAAATATCTCAATAATTTTACTAAGACAAATATGATATAGATTAATAAAACCATATAATATTATTATAAGACAAGACAATATAGAGTGTACATGGTGATAGCCTTATAAAGCCGAATATGGTACATAGAGACCATCAAACTGCAGGAGTGGGACGTTTAGTGGCTGTGGCTGATAATGATTGTGACACAAAACATTTATCTGCGTGACTGTACTTTGTTATGAATTCGGGTAAAATGCGAACGGAGTCCAGTTAGACAAGACATATACTGGAAAAAAGGCCTCCGTTATGAGTCTAGACGCGAGACGAAGTTTTTGGTAACCGATGTTTTCTTATTTATTCGACCCCGCTGAATCATAAAATGTCAGTTGTTAAACAACAGCAACAAACAACTTTTTGTGTGGCAAAAAACAAGATGGGTGACTAAATTAGGTCGATAAATATCGTGCGGCCACTTTTAGTGTGGCCAAAAGCAAGATGGGTGACCATATTAGGCTTAATAAAGATTATGCACCCACTTTTTGTGTAGTCAAAAGCAAGATGGGTGACCATATGAGGCTTAATAAAGATTTTGCAGCCACTTTTTGTGTGGTCAAAAGAAAGATGGGTGACCATATAAGGCTTTATAAAGATTTAATTTAAGATAAAGATCAAAATTTGAAGACAAACAAATGATTATTTGATATAAATAAATAAATAAACAAGATAACGACCATATAAAAACGTGTTAGAAAACCAACATTGCTATTTGAACTTATCTTTTACTGTGGCAGTATCGTCTATCAGTCTCTGTATGTCACATTACTTCCACATGTTGACCTTGAGAACGCCTTTATGCCTTAGGTAATAAAGTTTGTTTTTGTAGTACAACTGTTACATCTGACGTGCCGTCCGTCGAAGGTACAGTTAGACTCGATAAATCGTGCGGTACAATTAGACCACACAATTTTAAAAATCTGAAAATCGAGCGGGCTCGGCTGCGCGATTTTAAGATTCTTACTGTCTTACTCTGTTTACACTACGCTGAGTCTTAAAATCGCATGCTTAAGATTGTGTAGTGTAATTGATGCTTTAGGATTGTGGAAATTTAGCTTATTATAAAACGTGTTTCAACTTTTATCAGCTTAAATTATATAATTAAAAAAAAATATATAGGTTTATATAATAAACCTTAAATTATTACAATCGAGTAGTAAACAACGAAGCTACAGTCGTTTTAGTGAGTGGAGTCCTAGTACGAAGAATCTAAATTGATGTAACTGGACTGGTTTTCTATTATATTACTAGTAAAAAAGTGTGATAATTATACGTGCACGCATTGTTTTAATATTCATCATACATCATATTATAAAATAATCCCCAATACTTTTTTTTTCATTCGACACCTTATTTATAATAATAATAATAATTATAATTTATTTATTTGCAGATAACAAAGATCCATTATTGTTAGTAACGACTTCAAAATATGTTAGTTTAGTTAACGTTTGATGAAAAATTATATTACAGATTATTGGTACATGTCAATTACTTACTTAATTAAAATTATCACAGCTACAAATGTCGAAAAATAAAATTATTAAAATAAATATAATTAAAAACAATAATTAAAATTAAAATAAATGAAACTGTTATTAAACATATTAAAATAAGATTATTAAAAATTCATTCTAATAAAATTATTAAAAACAAAAATACTTGATTAAATTAACATCATTAATAATAAAAAATTAAATCAACAAAAATTAAATTATTAAAAACATATAAGTAAATAATTAGGCAGGTAACAAACACAATAAAATCATTTGCAAAATTTGTGAACAAATAAATAGACAAGAAAGTGTCTTAAAACAGGGGCTACTGGGCAACATGCAGGCTAATCCAGTGCTGTAGAATAGGACAGTCCCACCTATCAGCGATAGTGCCCAGCCTGCCTAGCATGACCGATTTATATCGCGTGATATAGCATTTTATCGACACTCAACTGTCAAATTCTTTTGTCTTTTTGACAGTTGAACGTGATAAAACGCTATATCACGCGATATAAATCGGTCATGCTAGGCAGGCAGGATAGTGTGGCGACTGGCTCGTACGCGCGCTATTTAAGTAAATCGGTGTTGTTATCTAGAAATACCGCATAATGTAAAGGGCCGGCCGCCATCTTTGTTACGTCACACGACTGTAGCCTCGTTTATTATTATTTACTTGATTGTAATAATTTAAGATTTATTAAAAAGCTGATAAAAGTTACAACACGTTTTACCTACAATAAGCTTTTCTACAATCGTAACGGTTAACAAAATATTTAAATAAGTAATATTTTTTTGGTCAAAACGTCGTTTTTTTTAATATTTAATTTGATATTAGCTTTACATACAAATAGTGCATTACATATTTACAAATAGTGCATTACATTTCCTTGCATTCAACACCTTATTTGAGTAAATCGGTTCAGTAGTTATCTAGAAATACCGCTTTATAAAATGGATCGGCCGCCATCTTTGTTAAATCAAAGCTAAGTACCCGTAAGTGGCAATCGTACTTTTTGTATTCAAGAAAACTTACCAAACAAGTACCTACCTACATACCAGTAGTCTGTATGGCGAAGCCGAGTCCAACGAAAATCGGTTTTTTGGAAAATTTTATACAAATCAATAAATCATGGGCCTGTACCACAGAATATATAATAGTTGCCTGTACTACAATGTCGAAGGCTGTATTTAAAAAAACTACTTATCGTATAGATATAAATTTAGCATTGATGTCTAGAAAATTTAATGTAAATTAACTTCTTCTTTGATAATTTGCTCCCATCTGTAAAAGTTGTTTTGTAAAATGAAAAAACGGCGAGGGACACTTTGGAGAGGGAAGGGGGGAGGGGAGGGGTTGGCAACTGGTATTTTTTTGATTCAGCGGGGTCGAGTTAATAAGAAAACATCGGTTACCAAAAAGTAATACGATTTGCTTCTAGACCTTAACTTTTTCAAAACCTGGTCTCCACTAAGTTGGCGAAAACATAAATGTGATTTAATTTATGTTTCACTATGTGGACACGCGTTAAAATCTTGACGTGTCCAGATGACGAAATAATAAGTGATACTTACTTACTAATTTTGAGTTTCACAAACTGGACACACGTGTGTCCAGTCTCTTGTGTTCAGTTGGTGAATAACACAATGAACTCGACTACCTACCTGGGGGTAGGGTTGCCAACCGTACTATAATATATAGTATTGTACTATATTTCGGGTCGGCGTACTATATACTGTTGAAGAAATATATAGTACGCAAAAATACTATATTTTTAACATCGAACGCTAGAAACAAATCTTTAATTTTTTAGTGATCGTGCATTTTGACTGATTCGATAGCGTGTAGTGTATATTGTATCTGAATTCTGAAAGTATCTGTCTTATTGCATCAATGTCAAATTCAAAAGCTTCAAACTGCTCATTGGTTGGTCTGCTCTTTTTTGTTTTGAGATTTTGTTGGGAATTAGCCGCAAAATATAACATTATTCTTTCTTTGAGAAATATAACTAAATTAGTTATTGAAAGTGGTAGCGATAACGAAAGTGCGTCAAGTTCAATTCAAGTGTGATTAAAAAGCGAAAGATACAAAAAAGACTCCAAAAATATCCAAAAACTAAAAAATATACTTAGTTTTTATAAAAATAAAAAGTAAAAAAATATATTTGCCTATTAAATACCTAGGTACTATATTTTTTTAAGTGTAAGTACTATATTTTTTATAGCTTAATTTGAAAAATACTATATTTCGCCAAAGACATTTTGGCAACCCTAACCTGGGGTGACTCAATTCTGCTAATGTTATTCGCAAAATCGTTTTTCAATGGTGTTTGAATGGTAGGTATTACTGTTTCTTAAACCCAAAATTGAGACACAATAATGTTTCCGTTTTGGGTTTAAGAAATACAATGTGTTATGGTTTTGGGTATAAGAAACAAGAATTGCAAACACCATTGAAACACGATTATGACGATAACAATAGCAGACTTGACCCCCAGTTTGACCACCATTCCAAAACGGTATCGTCCATCCGGAGAAGAGCCAACCGAAAAAAACCATTAAGTTTACCTACCAACAAAGATTTTTAAATCTTAGCCTAGCTTAGGTACCTAAGTACCTACTACCTACCTAAATATTTTTGCGCCACCGCTGACCAAAAGGAGGGTTTGAATTGAATGAATGTTATACAAAGGTGATATTATTATGGTTGGTTGTTGGTATATCTTGTTGACTCAAGTCAAGAGTAATAATAATAATAAAAATGAACTTTGTACGCAACATCCAGTCCAGACCTGTGACGACAGGTCTGGACATGCTTGATTACGTGCAGGGTTGCGTTCAGAACGTTCGAGCGTCGGTTGTATGGTTGTTTTTTAACTCGCTCTAAGATTTGGAACGACCAAGAGCTTTAAATGTCAATGTCAATACAAATTCTTCATTTTCCATTTGGAATACGAATAATTTAAACTTTTCTTTATACTAAATCAAATAAAATCCGTTTTTTGAGGATCTACCATGATTATTTTAAAAATTAGACATAAAAACATCAAAAATACAAAATAATGTCAAATGACATTGACATTTTTTCTATAGACAAACGTCAGAGCGTTTTACAACCATCATTTTTGATGGTTGTTTGGTTGCAACGCTCTGACGTTTGGAACGACACGGTTGTGTCAACCGAACGTCACGGTGTTGGTTTGGAACGCGCCTCTGTGCTGTGAGCTGTGTGTCTAATGGAGTGCCGGTTTTACAAACGTAGTGATTATATTCTCTTTGGGTTTTACTTGTGTGTTGTGTGACTTTCCTCGGTTTATTGCTTTAATAGGAATTAAACAAAGAAAAGTTTTTGAAGAAACGAGTACATAATGTACTTTTGTACATACCGAAAAAGTAGATAGGTTGGTAAATTTGAAGAGCACCAGTTTGACATGGGATTTCGGAGGACGAAAAATCGGATAAACTGATAGCCTACAGCTTATCAAGAGTGCGGCTCTAACTTGATGAAAGAATATTTTGTGAAAGTAGGTAGGTACCTACCTACTAAATGAAAGTACTACTAATTGCATTACAAGTTTAATTTTCTTTTACTCAATTGGTACTGTACCTACTGTCTTCTTACAGAAGATTTTGTTTGTATGGAAATATGAAGGTGTTCTAAATTATAATTTGCTCTAAAAAGTGTTTTTTTTTGTGTGCAGTCACATCAACATCATGAACAAACACGATTAATTTCAACATCAAAATGAGATGACCTGGACCTTCTTATGCTGAGAGATCAGGTACCTAAGTTAAATGGAAACAAAGAGTAGGTACTAAATAAACTCTATGTAAAGCTCAGACGGGTAGGTACTACCAGGTGAGTCAACTTTTTCTAGTATTTTTCTATTAAATTAATTATCTTATAAAAATAGCATTGTGAACGCCTGAAATCTAAAAATTCACAGGTACTGAAATCTAAAAATTCCTAGTGCAAAACATTTCTGCACATACGAGTCGCAGTAGCTAGTATTTTTTATATCTATACGTAATTGATGTTACAGGTACTGAAATTAATTAATTGATGGGAAAGCGATTTTAAATTGTGGCCATAAAAATCCAGGCTTACTTGACCAGACACTGAGAAGTCGTCTAGCCAGATGTCTAGAAGTGATCTTCGCTGATGAGTTTGAGGAGTTCTGTTTGATAAGAAACTAGTTCTGCAACCGAGGAGACACCGTTAACATCAATAAAATGCATAGTGAAGAAATTCATTAGGTACTTATTTTTATTAATCTTTTTTCTTGCGACCATATTATTTTTTCTGAATATTGCATTTTTCTCCTTGGCATCTTTTTAATTTTACAAGCCTCTAGTGTTTTTAACTTTTTAGGTTCATAAATATAATTCTATTTAATTTTCATATTGTTGCACCGCACTGCAAAATTTCTGCGGCGTGCTCAATGTGGACAGGCCCTTAACGGTGATGTAGGAATATTAGGAGGTCATACATTGGAGTATAAGGAACAGAGTAAAATGTGTGATATTTTTTATTTTATTCGTACCAACAAATATGTATTTACAAATAATTTTTTGGTACCATTTAAAAATAAACACACGTTTTACTAAGATATATTGTATCCTAAAGGTCTTGAATCGTTATGCAAACACTGTATATTACACTAATATTATAGTCCTCCGTGGGAGAGTTCGGAGATCGGGGTTTTTTGTAATTAACATCTTATCTTCATTACAGCTGTTGCAAGATTTTAATCACATGTAGATGAACAACAAGGACTTCTTGTATTCAAATATTATCAACTACCAAAAAAGGATGGCAGGACATCAAACAAGCGATACAGAACTGTATTGATTCCATAAGTGGTAAGTCTTTTCATTTTTATTTAATTTTATGGTTCTCACCTCTGAGATTGTCAGGATTTATGGTCACACATGTACAAGTTAGGTGTGAATTTGAGTTACTGCATTGCAGCTGTCTGCAATGTATGTCCATATATCATAATATACTCATCAACTTTGTCTAGGGATAGTAGGGATACAGATGTTATTTTCATACAAACGAGGTAACTTTGAAGCCTTGGTTTTCTGCCAGGGATGTACCGTGCTGGCCATCCAGAGAGTGAATAGAGGAGATTCAGATCGCTATACACACCCAACTGATCTGATCAGCATTCTAAAAAAACCTTTGGAAGTGTCAGAGTTCTCAGTTTGAGGATCCATACATCATGCTATTATCGCAGTTTTTTTAAACATATCCTTCAATCTTTTAGAATGCTGGTCAGATCAGTTGGGTGTGTATAGCGATCTGTATCTCCTCCATTAACTCCCTAGATAGCCATCATCAGATCACAGCACAGTACATCCCTGGCAGGAAACCAAGGTTTCAAAGTTACCTCGTTTGTATGTAAATAACACCTGTATCTCTAGACAAAGTTACTGTTGATGTGTGTATAATATATCTTAAGATAAGTAATATAAATGTTTAGATATACCCACCTGGATATTTAATAATTACATCCAAACCGATTTCCATCCAGAAGTTCTACGTTTTTTTTTACTTATCTGTTCCTTTCTATTTCAGATGGTAGAAACGAATGCTGCGTTGTTGCTGCTGGTAGCAGTATTATGAGATTTATGAGTATGCACATGTTATTGTAATGTAATCGGGATTTCGATTTATTTTTTCGAATGTGCTGAAAGTGTCTCAGTTTGGTTTTGTGTAACTAGTTAAGAGAAGTAAAAGTGGACCCAGAAAGTGTTGGGATTTTTTTTTAAAATAAATAATAAGATCTCAATTTACTTGTTTTTCTTTACAATTATATTTAAGGATAATTAGGTACTCATTTGCAACACCCTAATAATGAGAAAACTGGAGTGTGTTTAGTTAAAATTTAAAAATATATAGGTACCTACTGTTGCATTTTGTCGGTGTTGTCCAAAAGAGTGTTATTATGGAGATTCCATAAAAAATATTATCAAACAGTAGTTAATGGGGCGAATACATTATCAATTTTATGGCGTGATACACGCATATCAGCGAACAATTTGAAATATTATGATAGACCAGTATCACAATAATATTGACAGTCATCCGCCCCAATTATAATAATTCATCTTGTTTTCTCTACATGATCCGTATTTGTTCTAACATATTTGTTTGTTTGCAATTGTTTTGGTATTGTGTTTGTATACTGTTTACAGTTATTTTTATCTTAGTGTTGTTACGTGCTTGTTCCATCCATAGTTGGCTTGTTTCGAGAGCTTGAATCTGTTTTTTGTACCTACATCTCTAGTCATTTATGTTTAGTTTTTGAATCTTCCTTCTCTATGATCAACAAAACATGAAAAACTTATTCAGGTTGATATTTCATCACTAGCAACAGCCACTACCTACAGTTAACTTGTTGCTTTATCTTTCTGTTATTACATGACGTGCTTGTTCATTAACAATTTGCTTGTTGTGAGATCTTGTTTAATCTGCATTTTTATGTAAGTACTGTTATTTTCTCCACAGGTAGATTTTTTATTACCTGCCAAATTGTGTATACCTACTTACTCAGTCCATCAACCTGAACAATTTTCACAGGAGCAACTCTGAAATCACGTTGAGAAATCGGCTGTTTTATACATTTTTGTCAAGTAATGAACTTTTGTATAAAACACCCGTTTTTTTCGTGATTTTAGAGTTGTTCCCGTAACAAAAGTTGTTTAGATTAATGGTCTGAGCAAGTATACAAAATTTGGTGGGTAATAAAAATCTACCTGTGGAGAAAATAACAGTACAAAATGCAGATTCAACAAGATCTCACAACAAGCAAATTGTTAATGAAACAAGCACGTCATGTAATAACAGAAAGATAAAGCAACAAGTTAATTGTAATTAGAACAAGCACATAATGCAGATTCAACAAGTAAACATAGCAAACAACATGTTGATAGAACAAGCACGTAATGTAACAACAACAAGAAAACTTAACGTAGATTCAACCTGACGTAATGTCAAAATAACATGATAAGTAGGTTGTTGAATCAACGTGGCAAGCAGGTCAAACCTATATGCTTCAACATGTAAGAGCAACAAGATATATTTCAAGCTAACTGCTGAATCAACAAGCTTTTCATGTTGCAACAACAAGAAAACTTAACGTAGATTCAACCTGATGTAATGTCAAAATAACATGATAAGTAGGTTGTTGAATCAACGTGGCAAGCAGGTCAAAACTATATGCTTCAACATGTTAGAGCAACAAGATAAATTAACAAGCCAACTGCTGAATCAACAAGCTTGTCATGTTACATCAACTAGAAAATTTAACGTAGATTTAACCTGATGTAACGTCAAAATAACATGATAAGTTGCTTGTTGAATCAACGTGTCAATCAGGTCAAAACTAATATGCTTTAACATGTAAGAGCAACAAGATAAATTAACAAGCTAACTGCTGAATCAACAAGCTTTTCATGTTACAACAACAAGAAAACTTAACGTAGATTTAGCCTGATGTAATGTCAAAATAACATGATAAATAGCTTGTTGAATCAACGTGTCAATCAGGTTAAAACTATATGCGTCAACATGTTAGAGCAACAAGATAAATTAACAAGCTAACTGCTGAATCAACAAGCTTGTCATGTTACAACAACTAGAAAATTTAACGTAGATTCAACCTGATGTAATGTCAAAATAACATGATAAGTTGCTTGTTGAATCAACGTGGTCGATTTAACAAGTTTAAACTTGTAGCTTCAACCAAAGAGCAGATTGGCGCTATTTTAACCTGAAATAATGTTGCTGGCAGCTTGAAAACTTGTTGTTTTTTCTCTCAGTGTATAGAGGAGAAGCGGTGATTTATAAAGTTTAATTGGATCTGAGAAGGAGATGCACGGGTCTTACGAAAGGCATGAAATGCTTTAATGTTTGAAAGAATAAAATATAAATCAATCGAAATTAAGGATTTTTTTAAACTAAAATTAATCGAAGAACAAAACTTAGGAATATCTGATCCAGATACAAATATAAACATAAGTGCCTATAATATTAAGTTTTTGTATGTCTATAAGTTATAGTTTGAATAAAAATTGTCACATCAATTAAATTGTTCCATACAAAAGTTGTCCTAAGGTAAGAAATATTAACGCCGTGCTTATAATTTGCGATATTTTTTTAATACGCTGACTGCCCATTACTGTAAATCCGACACACCATGCCAAAATCACGATGGTCATTTACACCATCTTATGTTCCTTTTGTACAAACAATGGCCCGGGAACGACAATCGCTTTCGGTACGTGTCAAATAAATGTCCTGGAGTTTTCGGAACAACACATCAATAGATGCAGTGTCAAAGCAATCAAAACCTTACTACTCAGATAATAAAAGCGAAGAGAATTTATCTGAGCGAAGAATTACAGATCAAAGTTACTATAGATGTTTGTATACACAGAATCCCCTGTTTGAACAACAAATTAGTTCCATTATACGCTTATAAGCGGGGAGGAAGTTAGTGACATTATCCTTGGGGTAGTTACAAATTTAATTAATCCTGTGTTAACGGATCGTTACTTTAACATCAGAAAATATCCAGCCATGAAAATAAAGAAATGAGTTCCCTTATCAATGCAGTAATTTTTATTACTGGCGAAGGTTGTAGACCACCTAAGTACTGGCCAATAAAATTTGACCTCCCGCAAAACTTTGCATAACATTTTTGGTCCAAACCGGGCACATGCAACTGAAAAAAAAAATGGTGAAGCAAAAAACATAAAACAACGAGACAGGCTGCACCCATCGGCACCTTTAAAACCATTTGAACCGTCTATACTCGATGAAGTAACAATACGGGGTTATAAACATCCATTTTTACAAACAATAAGGTCATTGAGTCCTACTGTTCTATGGTATTGTAAACTTCCGAATTGTAAAGCTCTATTGCTTAAACCTATTAGAGCGGCTTTTTGGCAAAGGCAGACGAAGCAACGCACACAAATGCAAACTATCTTTGCGAGTTTTTGCAACGAAAAAGGCGTTGCGTAAAATAACTGATAAAGAAACATTTTTATTAGAAGGTAATTTACGAATTGTACTTGGAGAAATTTTTATTGCGCGAAGACCTTTTTGCCGAAAAGAAATTGTGAAAGAAACATTTTGTCAAAGAACTGCTGTCCTGATTTCAAAGTCATAAATTTTATTGACTTCGCTAAATTGATTTGTTTTGATTTCTTTAAAAACTATGGAATATTAAGAATGATATTTGATGATAGAAAATTGGTCTTACGTTCTTTGTTTTGAAATTTTTAACTATCAATTTAATGTTAATAATAGCAATTTACAATCTATAGGATTGGATTAAGTATATTGGATTGGTTAATATTAATTAATTTAGCAATTTATAGTTCCAAATCACAGTGATTTTTTTTACAGTTTTTCTTTAAAGTTGCTGTTTAGATTATCTACCTTAAACCTATAAACACAATATTTCTATATTAATATCGAAAATTCTAATTATTTCAAAATCAAGTTTTTATAGAGCCTTTCAAGCCTTTGACTTTAATAATCAAGTAGAGATAAGTTTACGAATTTAATTCTGTTTCAATCAAATTAAATTTGTGTAATTACTACTTAAACTTACATTACCTAAACATCAACGAAAATCTTTACTTTTATTACATTGAAAGTTGAGGTTTTAAAGACAATTTTAATAATGGTAGGATTGCTAATGACAGTGTACGGTCAAACCTAAACAGGTTTTTGTGACACTGTTTTAAGTAATGTAATATTTTTTATTTTGGTTTTAATTTAATAATAAATAAAAATAAAAAATAACATAATATCGCAGTGCATTTAGAAAAATGTATCAGGGCAGATCTCAATTACCTGTAAGTGTTCCACGTACATGAAAAGGACCTTATATGCCAATTATTAAGTAAGTAATAGATTAATATAATTGCATTTGAGTCACATTTCGCATGATCCACTAACTACCTACATTGACACATATACCTACACGTCATCGAACACCGCAATCAAAATTAGTTGAATAAAACCCTTGTATTTGAGTGATCAATCTGATCATAGGTAACTAATTATTATTATGTTTGTCGTGCTTTCTTTTAGAAAAAGATTTCGTTTGTTTTTTTGCTAAAAGGCCCTATAGTATGCAAAATGCTCTCTCAAATTAGCTAGAAAGTTTTGCAATACCAATTTCGCGTGACCCTATTCATAACAGTGCCTGTTCCGTTACCTTTATAGTTATACAACCTCTGTGCCCTAATATCCGTTAAAATTTCTTTTCTCAGACATGTTTTTAGGCCAGTTACAAATATTACGGTAAAAGTAAAGGAGCTTTATGACTCTTAACATTTTATAACCAGCTACTTTCTTTCCGTTAGTCTAATTTCTGCTTTGTAGTCGCCGACAACCAATACCGTTTTATTGTAATGGGTGAAACAGGGTTCTGAATTGCTTACAGTTGTCCATCTTTGTTTTCAGACACCAGAGTGTTAGTTTTCAAATGTCCAAACATTACTACCGTGTTTGAGTTAAGATTTAACTGATAATTACAAAATCTCAACATTTTAAAACTTTAAGTTTAAACATTCGAAACTCAGACTTCTAAAAACTAAGATTGCTGCCACAAATGTAGGCAATTTCATCATTTAAGTGTAAAGAAATTAAGTGAAATAATTTACTACGAAGTGATTATTTGATAAGATTTAAATCCAATAATGCATCGCTTGATAAGACTTGCGGTGAATAATATTTGGGTAATATATTATGTATATGAGAATTGAGTAGGTAACGAAAAATCAGATATAGAGACTTACTAAAGAGAATTCCAAAAATGATCAGTTAAAATTAAATAAGGCTTGGTGCAGAGATGTGCAAAATACTTTATTAAAAGTATTTAAATACAAAATAAAAATACTTGTCATTTTTATGTATTTCAAATACAAATACAAAATACTTTAAAAAAAGTATTTAATTACAAAATACAAAATACGTATTTTCAAAATACTTTTTTTAAATAAAAAACCTTTTTTCGTATTATATTTTATTATTGTTATATTTATCGTTTCCTTAGCGATTGGTCAGAATTTTGTCGTTTTTCGTCGTCGGTTTTTTGTTTGGCAGTGACATTGACATGACAAATTACCTAGCTCTATGATTGGTTGTTTTGTTTTGTTTGAAATTGACTTGACATTTACATAGAAAGTAATTTGTATTTTACAAATACTAATTACGTTTTAAAAAGTATTTCAAATAAAATACTAAATACATTTAAAAAAAAAAGTATTTCAAATACAAAATAAAAATAGGTATTTTGTATTTTGTACTTGTATTTTAAATACTTGTATTTCAAATAATTCACATCTCTGTTGGTGATCTATACGAACGAAGTACTGCAAAGAATATTTTATGTATTTACAGATGATTTTCATTTAATTCGATTAGAATAACGATGACTTGTGTGATATTACCTCGTGCCTACACGTGTGTTATAAATTAATACACCCATTAATTGCAGGACTTTTATTTTTCACAAGAGACAAGACTACCAACAACACCTAACAGTTTTTGATGTTGTGTTGCCATGCCTGGGGGCCTATTACGAAAATAACGTACGCAATTGCGTAGGTAACGCTGTCACTTGGTCACGATACTCGTCCGCAGTTCGTCGGTTGTGGCTATTTAACACAATTTTTCAATTTGACTATCGTAGCCCAAAGACTATTGAACGAATGATGTCGGATACGCTAGACAGAAACTGTCAAACTTACGCAATCACTTTGCGATATCGCATACGCAAGTGCTTTGTAATAGGAAACAATCAGCACGAAGCACGCACGCAGCTGCGTGTATCGTATTAAGCTTTTCGTAAAAGACCCCCAGGCCTGTAAAATGAATGACAACTTGCTCCATAAAAATGAAAAATAATGTTGTTAGGTATTCATTTCACGTTTTCGAAACTATTACCTATTTTTGTTGTAAATATTTGTTGTAAGTTTTTATTATTGACTGGAATCTGACTAATGATATCTAATGAACTAATTTTTATTTGATGTAGTTTATATTAAACCGATTAACAGTTCCTGGGTGGGTAGGTACTAAAGAAACATCCGCTGATGCAAATCTATCAGTTTCTCTTCAGTAAGGATTATTATTAAATATTAGTGAAAGCCATAATATGGTTTAAATATTTTCAGCTTAAATAAATAATATACAAGTAAAAATACGAGAAAAAATCGACTCACCCCATAGTACCTCAGACGGTTCTATGGATATTTTATTGTATTTTATTTTACATGTTAGTTAGTATAGCCAATAATAGGTTTCCCTTAAGTTAATTCAGTAATACTTTATGTCATTGGTAAGTAATATAACAGTATTGTTACCAGAAAATTAAACACTTAAACAAAAAATTAAAATGTAAATCAAACAGTTATACAAAATATTGTATTTGCCCTTTGCCTATTTTGAAAACAATATTACATAAAGAAAAAAAGAAAAAGAAAAACTAAATTATTAAATTTCTTGCAGTACCTTTTCAACCTCTTTTTTAAATGTACGTTTAGTTTTTGAAAAAAGGTCGATGCCATGAAAATGCGCGTTATACGTACGGATAAGTCGTAAGATAACCGAATTCCGATAATAGTTACGTGGCGTTGTGGGACTTGTAAAAAGTATAATTTACACTATCTGGATGAGTAGATTTTTAATACATATATTTTTTTGTCTTAATATAAAAAAAAAAACATTGTTAGTGCAAAAAGCTAAAATTTTGGTGTACCTCGACCATTTTAAAACCACTTAAAAGTTTTTATATTTGTCCAAATGCCATTCATCACTGAAATAAAATTGCCATTGTGCAGTTTTAGAAAAAGTTCGACGAAAGAAATAATTATATCTTTTTAATTTCTAAAACATGCAATTGGTTTGTAACTGTACAACCCTTTTCGCAACCCTTTTGCTAATTGCCCATCACTTAAAAACCTCAATAAACATAAAACAAACATTAGCAACGAATGTAACAAAAAAAGTATTTAACAAAAAAGTATGTAACGGCACATTTCGTACTTAATAACTAAAGAGTTTGCTTTAGCGCCACCGCTCACGGACGCTTAATCGCCGAGCGATTTTTTGTAGCCCAGAATAGAACATATGGAGTTCAATACGTAAACGCCCACGAGCTACAAAAAGTAGCTTACACATAGCTCGGCGACTAATCGCCCACGAAATGACACTGACAAGAGTGACAAGCGGCTTTAACCCTAAAAGACACCACAATTTTTTTCGCTGGCTGACATAATTATTTTTGTAATGGTAGAGTTTGCAATAAAAAGTAAGAGAATTATTATTACATGATATGCTTACCAATTTATATAATTCTTGAATTTGCGCATATAAAGTAAATGCAGAATTTTTGTACTTCACACTATTTTGACGATAAAAGGATCTGTACCCTTAGCACGAACAGCTATCAAAAAAATAATCATTCGATAGATAAATTTTGTATTGGAAATTTGTACAACGCCATCTATCGCCGATAAGCGAAATGAAATTTTCCATAGAGAATTGTCTATCGAGTAATTTTACGTGCGTTTTTTTTCTCGATAGCTGTTCGTGCTAAGGGTACTGAAGACATTTGAATCGTATACATTGTTTGCTTCATTTGTGAAAAGTATATAATTACTGACATAAATAAATCATAAACTTTATTTTATAGAGCTTAGCAATAATAAAAGTGATTGTTCTATAATATTATTACCGGGTGCCTTTTAGGGTTAACCTACGTCAGCGACTAAAAAGCGCCGTGATTGTCGCCGCGATTATCGCCGCGTTTATCGCAGCGATATCGCCGCGATTAACGCCGCGCTTATCGCAGCTACAAAATAGCGCCCGTCAGCGGTAAGCATTAAACTCGCAAACGTCGTAACGCAATAAAAATCGAAAATCGCGCAAGGGTTAGTGATGTTACTGCAAACAATTAGCAAAGTATTTGACGTTGAAACGACAAAATGAAATTGAGCTTTCTCTCTAGTAGTTAACATTGAAATTTCCTTGCAGTACGGTTCATAACAAGTGTTTAACTGTTCCGTATTTACCCTTTAGCTTACCGTAGCTAAGACCGTTTGTTCGAACGGTCTTCAAAAGCTGTTGAAAAGGACCGCTAAATTACTCAAAAGAAAGAGTTGCATTTTACTCGAACAGCCTTGACAATTATTGTTTGTCATTGTACCGCTTGCGCGAAACGGTGCGACCATAAATTCTACTTTACAACCTGAAAGGGGTGTTTAGAGTAATTAGAATGTAAAAGTGAAATTCCTGATGTATTATGCAGCATTTGCGATGCTCCATTATAGATGGAAGGTCAGAGAAGAGTTACTTTCACTGAGACAATTACATCTTCCCTTTGTTTTCTTTGTAAATTGTTCGTCCCGGACTCGTACATTATTTTCTTTTAAAACATTATACTTGGTACTTTCACTTTGATAATTTCTTTTAGCTATAGAAATTTCTATAAAGCTTTAAAATTTAATGACAAATTATACTATGATATGAAGGGCATACGTTACCTACTTGTATCCACGTGTTTCTTTCTGCTACCATGTTCTGAATCATACATATTACTTACCAGTATACTTGTACATCTCTAGTACAAATATTATAATAAAGACGACCTATAAGTCTTTTAGGGTTTTATTCTAGTCTACGTAAACGGTATTCACCAATAAAAGTAACTTTAGATTATTGTAAAAACAAAAATATCATGCTATAATTAAGTTGTTCTATTTTTAAGATTTCTGGAAGTTTGACAATGCAAATCTGTATTGCTAACAGATAGATATTAGATATTTATTTTCATGTTACATAAGTTTTTTTGCTAAGTCATTGTTTGTATTTTACTACAAAATATTATTTATCGCGTGTCTAAAACGACCTTTAAAAGCGAAACTGTTTATTGGTCCAAATTCAAAACAAAAGTCCTTCCACTGTCAAAAAAGCATTCCGTTGAAAGTAAGAACAGTTATCGACTACTATGGAAGTTTGTTCCAATAATTTGCTCCAGTTTTGAAATATTTATTGGTTCCCATAAAGGTTGTTTAAAAAAAAGGTTAACTGTCGACAGGCGCGAGCGTCAATTTTGTGTAACGGACCTTGAAATCGTCAACTTACAAAATGTTTGGAATACATTCCTAGAAACGCAAACCGAATTGTGACAGACTGCGGTGTTAAAGAGAGAGATGACAAAAGCACATGACGACTAAGCGTGCCTTATTTTGACCGTTTCAATAAAGAATAGAAAAGAATCTTCACCAAAGTCGTTATTGGAGACGGCGATGTAACTGTAGCATAGCAGGGATCCGAGTGTTGACAATGTGTACTGATACGCGTGAACTGTACAGTTTTAGAAGGAACTCATTTGGCACACTCAGGTCCATGATTTGGCAGACAATAGGAGTGTGACAATGATGACCAAATCAGTTGGACCATTAAAATCGCAAGTAAAAATGAATGTTGTGGGTATACGAGTTCTTAATGTGACTAAATCCCATCCATCCCTGGTTACAAAAGGATATTAGCTTAGAGTTGTAAGTTCTACTATATATAAGGCTTTTGGATCTTTGTCGCTGCAGGAATATAACACAATTTGTTTTAATTACTTATCCAATATACCAAAGCATTTGTGTGTTTGCGTAGCATCCTATCGAAAAGAATGTTGAACAAACCTATCTAAAAACACATTCAAAAAGTGCTCATAAATTATATCATTAAGATCAAAGTTATTGGTCCTTTTAAGGTCACTAGGCACTTGATATACTATATTTTGCACACATCTGAAAGCAATATTTCTGTAACATACGTTGGAAATCAAATCAAGTGGCTAACACTAAAAATTTGAAATAACTCATCTAAAAAGACTTAATTTGTTAGGTACCACATGTTTGGTTATCGACAAGAGCTCTTACTAGGCTAAGTGCTTAACAGATTTCAATTTTAATACGATACACGTGTGACATGTGCTTATCGAGTATCTCGGTAGCAAAATCTGTGTCAAAAATTATCTTATAAAAAGCAGGCAACCCCAGAACACACGCATTAGTACATAAAAAATACAAACATGTGTGACAGTTTGTAACTTGACTCGATCTAGTAGTAGTCACGAATGTGTTTTGATATTTGCGACGGAATTCAACGAAATGTCAACTTGGAGTTGATCCCGTTCGACGCAAACGGTTCGTGAAATTGAGAGGGCGCAAAAAGTGAGATTTGTAACTTACGCCGCTTTTTAATGAGGCGTTCGGAACAAATTGATTCCAGTAACATACCCAATTTTGCTTTTTGCTACCTAAAAAAATAATTTATTTTTGCTCGATATATTATTTCCCATTTTCTCATAGCATGATGAAACTTTGTACTAACTAATCAGTGATTCACAGGATTTTACTGGTAACTTGAGCGGTGGGCGGATGGTCAGTGATGTGATGGCATCTGGCACCTTATCAATGTGCTGCCGCCCCGCGGGTACAGGTTCAGCAAGATAACTCTTAAGCTCGTATTTCCAATCATTTTAATATATTTTTGAAATTTTGACTCTTGAGTTAAATTACAATAAGGACACTACGGGGTTTACTTCATTGCAGTATGATTAATAATTTTTTGATGTGAAGGTCACGTTTAGTCCGAGTTACTTTGATGGTGCATAGCAGATGGTCTCATTTTGCTTATCCCTTATTAATCTTATGATTACTACTCCCGAATTGGTTAAAAAGGTAGGTAATTAATCAGACAAAACGCCACTTGGTCAGAAAATCAATTTTCTACAAAGCCATAAAACGGTTTTATCCCGTTACTTTAAAGGCGTGGACTTTCGTTACTAATAATTATTTTGGGGATGCGTATAGTCTACTCGTATGTCTACCAATTGACCTACCTATGTAGTATCTTATTGTTATTTATACCAATATCCACAAAAAATGGTTCAGCACAGCAAAGCATGAAAATTGAAAACCTAACCAAATAAGCAAGTAGGTATCTTTACATTTATATGTATTGCCTTGACCGTTTAAACTATTATTGTTATGATATCTTTTTTATCCCTCGGCTGTTTGAGTCCGTCAAAGTCCGAGCTGACTCTACACACAGTACTAATGTAAATAGTAGAGATTATATTATAAAAAATATAAGCAGCGCGCAGCTGCTCTTTTACCTAACATTGTTTCAATTCTGAAAGAACTCGCAACATCTACCAAATTGAGAGAAAAAAAACCGAAAAAATTTAAAGTGTTACTTGAAGTTAAAATGCTTTAGTTAAGACCTTCCAAAAAGTTGTAAAATTTTAGATAAGCTAAAACGTCACTTCGTAGTTTGCGATAAAAATTCAAATATAGCTTCAACCCTTAGCTCTAAAGTGTTAAAAATAACCACTTCAAAAATACAAAACACCTACCCCGTGAACATTTTCACTCCTTTATCGCTTGTAGTGAGAAAAGAAACATGACATAAAAGGTTCTATCAAACTTGAAGCAAATGTAGCGCTGTAATAAAGTGTGTTCTATAAAGAACACAGAAGAGATAAAGCTCGCGAATTCTTTTGTAGATAAACGACATCCTAACCTTCTCTCCAATTTTACGCATATACAATTTTAAGGTGTCAACTATATTTAATCATGAAAATGTACTGAAAACTTTCACTATTTGTACGTAATAACATGAACATATACGTTTGACACTAACATTAACGAATTGAACGAAGAGCTTAGAGGCAAAATGATTGCTTGTTGTACTAATTTCTTAATATTCATCTTTTGTACCTTAATAATTTATCTTAATACAAAAAAAAAAGTTGAACCGAATTAAGTGTTGAACGTTTGTAAGCGCTTTATTTGCTTTATGATTTGTGTAAGTGGTTTTATCTGGCTAGCTCATAAGTGAGGTCACACAAGATAAGAATAAAGACTTTTTAGTGAAAGAGGATCTTCCAACAGACATGTTGTTTAAAGCTATAGCAATATAGCTTACTTTTGCGTGACAACATTTACGAAGTTTTTCATATAAGGACTCTAATGGTGCATTACAGCACATGTTACTTTCAGGAATTTTAAGCTACTCATGATTCTGTCACAGCTACTTTAAGTGGCTCTCTTTTACTTCAGAAGGGTGCATAAAAAGTGCATAAATCACTCTTTCAATAGTTATGAGAATCGATTATTATCTGGAAATTTTAAAACGCGAAAGATGTCTTGTAAAAACTGTAACTGAAGTACTTTTGTGTCGTTATTATGGAATACCTAGTTATTCACAGAAAATCATACAGGAATTCTGATTCTCATGCAAATACAGTTTCTAACGTTAGTAAAAAACAACTAAAAAGTTGCTCTGTGAGCTGTAAACCCCGCGTTTGTGATATTTTATATTTATATTATATTTTATATTCACGGAAAACAAACTGCATATAAAAGTATCAACAGTAAAACTTAACTTAAGTATGAAAATGCCTTAAACAGTTTTCACTTGTAGGTTTTTTTACACTTTAGGTTCTTTTTTCGCAAAATTTCACGAGAATAGGTTGAGAAATGCGAGAACAGACGGACAGCGGGACAGCTGAACATACGAAAATTTGCTCAAGCTAAAACGGAGACGCTTCGCTCGTGCTTCGCGCTCGGTCAATTATGAACATGAATTTTCATAAACTATATTTGCAAGGTACTTTAGCTCCCACAGTGTTGCATTATTTTTATCTTCAACAACAACCACGAAATGCACTTTACTGTGCGTTATCAACACTGTGCAAAACGCATTTTATTGCAAACGTAGGTAGTACATTCTGTTATCTAATTTCTCATAAGTCGGTAAATTCAACCTAATAAATAAATAATGTAGTTTAATAAAATTATCAAATTAAAAGTTTATAACAGATTATCATTTGAGTATATAGTTATAGTTGTTTATATAAAACATGCCTCATTAAAATGCAAAAGAATACTGTAGGTACCTAAATACTTACTACAGTTTTCTTCTTCTGTTACATTAAAATTAAAAACGATTAAAAAATCAGAAACTCATTCGTATGGATTCAGTTCTATTTAAATAGAAAATCCATGCGAGTGAGAAGAAATGAAATGTTTTTAATAGATACATTATTTTGATGAGTACCTACCATTTGTGTACCTACTTACATGTAATGCATCAAAGTAACTGGATTATTAATATTTTTTTTAACACGCTGCCTGTTGGTGGTACGTAGAACTTATATCTTAATTATGTGATGTTGGTAAGTTAAAGATTGAAAAGGTGAAATAATAGGAGATAACCTGGCGATGGAAGTATCCTTTCGATAATGTCACTCGGCTTAAAGTTATTAGTAAAAAATTAAATGCCTACGCAAAGGGTTTTATTACGGAAACAGCCGTTCCGCGAATTCGTAAAACTATAAATTTTGTCAAAGTCACATCGTAAAACGTCAATCATGTGAGCACCCCGCTTTATATTTACAGTTGTAAAAATCTATCATAGATTCTATTGCTTTAAAATAAAGTTTAAAATACTTCTATGTAGTGATGACATGGTAGTTTTTTGGTATTTAAAAATCAAAGGGTAGCGTAGTGACAAAACGTGTTTACGTAAATCTCGACAGTAAAACCTTTATTTTGTCAAACAAAAACCATCGAGAACTAATCGTTGAATTTGGTAATAAAACCTATTTCAAATCGATTTCTTGTACGGTTAAGTTTGGCAGGGTGGCAAAGTTATAAAAACGGTAGGTCTAATTTTCGACTCATAAAATAATAAATTACTTTTAATGCAGCTGCTGCTTTTAAACTCTTTGAATTCTTAACACCTGCATAGAAGAACCATACAAATTATAGGTAAGTACCTACATAGTTTAAGTGTCAAAATAGACGGGAATGTAGCAGACCTTGCTTCAAATGAAAAACAATTTACGATCATTATTGTAATAAGAGTTTGCGAAAAACTCCTCTTAGTTAAAAAACATTGGGCTTGAGTTACAAAATATAAGGATCGGTTGGGTATTCACTAAAACATCATGGTAAAAGGCAACGAAAACGAACGACATCATTCGCACGCTTGTAACGAAATGAGAAAACAATCACATTGTGTATTTTAAAAATAGAATCTAGGAAGATAAACAAATTCAAAATAATTGCCATTGCTAAAAAAGCAGCCAGTATGAAAAAAATCACAGATTTTACAGTCCCCGCAAGAATCGGAGCATTAAAAATGAACCCAAAAATTTACGAAAAACCAAAGTCAAATTAAATGCAACATCCTATTATATTTTTAAAGTTACCAAGGTAGTACACCTATTTATTTTTACGATTGTGACACTCTGCTTCGCCTCGTGTCACAAAAGCGCACGCGAACTGCCTCGACGCGGCCGATTTTCAAAATTCCAACGAATGCACTTCTCGTCTGCTTCTGCATCTTTTCTTTTAACACTATTACCATGACGATCGGTCAATAATCATAGAAGCTACCCGTTTTTCTACAATTCCAAATCTAAAGGGACCACCTACAGGTCACAATTATTAACCGATTTTCAAATTTTTTCGCCATTTTGTAACCAAACTAATATAACCAAGGACCTATTTTATTATTTTTTCTTAAGTCGGTTTTTTTTCGGAAATATTTACAATTGAATAAACAAACACCCCCCCAAAAAACCGGATTTACCAGAATTTTGCAAAATTCCAAAAAAAGTTACCAGTAGATTTTCAAAATTCAAACGTTCACACGTGTCTCGATAAATTCCTCAACTTCTGGTACTATTCCCATCTCGATCCTCCCAAAATCCTCGGAGATATGGCCAAAAATACGTTTTAAGCGATTTGCATCTGATAACCATTTTCAATGGTAAAATACAACTTCGATCCGCATTGATAAATAAATAAATAATAATCATTTTGTTGTTCGCATCGCCCGAAATTCCGAGTAGACCGTTCCAAAAAGTTTGTTTCTACGGCACTGGCCAATAATATTTAATGGTTTTATTTATTAAACAAAAGAGGCGACACGAGCGACTTATTGTCGGACCATTGTTGACATTGTTTGCGTTAATGTGTCGACGGTAATGGCCGTTTGTCTGTTTGTTGGGTACAAATAGTGATTTCGTGCATTTAACGCGTGTTAAAATGCTGTTTGAGCCTTTTCGGCTAGCCACCCCGCTGTTGCTTGGACAGAGTTTAATGCATGACGCCGATTTCTCGTGATCACTCTTTGTGTTATGTTATTTAACTGTAAATGAGACGCTGTGATTTCTTATGAAAACACAAGGTAAAAATATTTACTGCAAAAACTTAAAAAGCCTTTTAATTTTATTACAGTCATAGATTTGATATCTATACCAAAATTAACGTATTTCAATCACTTGAAATCATTTGGTACCACATACACAATACCTGATAAGTACCTATTTAATTTTTAGCTTCACTTAAATCTTAGCTAGTACTAAACTATTATTATTTTAGCCTCTGCTACTACTCAATACAAGAGAATCAATTTTTATACATACGGACTTTTTTGTTTTAAATGGGGAATTTCTTTACTATGCATTTTACATTAAATATCAAAATAAATAAGTAAAACTAACATAGAAAATTAATTGCGTACACTTACTTATCTGCCTTGTCAGCCACGCGCCTACAAAACAAAAAGTCAAAAAATGAGAGTTGTTCTTTTGTCAAATAATATCTACTGGGAATCACAAACCGAAATAACAATAAATGTATTCAAACTTTTTACAAATGCTAATGCTGTAAAGTAAGTACAAAGTAATATTTTTTGTTTAACAATTGCAACATTTACCTAGAAAATCTAAAAAAATGCAATAAATAAGTTTTTTTTCTTTCAGCTTAAAATAGATATTACCAAAAGACCGAAAACAAGGTTAGATTTATTGATTAAGTAATAATATGTAGTACAATCAAGTATTTTTTTATTATTTTTGCTGAAATAATACTATGAAAATATATAGCTGTAGATCCAAGCTTCACACATTTCCAAAACGTCTATGTTCTAGCTAAATTTGTTTTACAAACAGATCAAGACCCTGTATTATAATAATGTATGAAAATTCTACCAATATTATGTGCCTACTTATTCCGTATTACGTTGCTGTCAGTGAATTTAGGAATTTAAAAATTATATAATTACGTAAGTATATCCAAATTTTGAAATATTTGGAGCGTTACAGTAAACTATAAGTTGAATTGAAATATTCAAGATGAAAATTATAAGTTACCTTTATTTTTGAAATGATCCCAGAAACTCCAAAAAAGGTAATATAGAATACGAAAAAAATGTTTAGTTGAAAGTCAGTTGTTTAATAAAAGACCGACCTTCCGAAAATATTGTCTCCCTGTTATGATGCGTAAATAATTTCAGTATTTCTGTGCTTTATTATTTTAAGCATTATTTTTAAATTGTTTTACAGCCCTGGCGCGTGGACGGAGCACGCCATGGTATACAACCGTCAAGACAAGTTGTACAACATTAGGCAGCTTCATCTCATACCAAAGCAGGTACCTACTCTTAATGAAGTTTAAAATAAGGTTTAAAATTCTATAAAATTTGTTGTGAGTGTTTTCATGCTCAATTGGCTGGTGTACGTAACGGATGACAGAGCTGTAAAACAATTGTTCTACTAATGTTTCTAAGTGACATTGAAAATATTGTGCAAAGAGAATTGTTTGAACAAGTCAAAGCGGGACTTGTACTTATGTAACGGGTGCTAAGGAAAAAATAAAAGGTGTTGAGAATATTTTAATATGGCAAACGAATAATTCAGTTTCTTCTCTGAGTAGTTTCTTTTATTTATCTACAAACAAAATCGCAAATTCGCAACAATGTAAAAGAAAGCTTAAGTTAAAAAAAGCTACCAACAGCATCAACAAATTAAAATAACAAAGTAATAAATAATTAATTTGTCGTAAATATCATAATAATAAACGTAGCGGATTTATAAACTAAACTTAATTGTTGAACAGTTTCTACAAAATGACAAAATAACTTATAATAAGAATATAAAAGTATGTTTAGATCAGATGAGATGCAAAAAATACAAAAAATTCCACACAACGGTAAAAGTTACATATAGACATAACTATTAGTGTACTAAATATGAATTTAGTTTACTGAATCGATAAAGATTTGGGCTTCTCACGATAAAATTTAGTAATCGTAGCATGCCAAATATTTAAAGAACTAAGATAATTTTCTACGATAATTTGACGTGTGAAAATCGCAAATTATGTATTTGGAAAGTACCTTTTATCGTTGTGTGGAATTTTTCATAATTTATTGAACCTTATCTCGGTATGAATGTATCATTCTGAAAATAGCTCTAGTTTACTGTGGTGTTATTATTACAGGCAATGATTTTGATAAAACACAACTTTTTCTATTATTGTAAAATTTTAAACACAGATATTACTAATCAGCTACATTAAATTTCAAAACAAACTTTTTGCAATTCTTACTTCTCTATTGATGCTTACTTTTTCAGTATAAACATAAATACATACACTATAGTTATTTTTAGCTATATAAAAATAACGGCAAGTAGTTTGAAAAACATAAAACCAACTACTTGCAGTTATTTTTAGCTTATATTCAATGTCTGGAATATTTTATCTTTTACCAATACAAGAATTTTATTGAAAATCAGAGTACGTAAGCTATCAATGAATCGACAATTCTGATATCATGATTTGAAATAGAAACTGACTTTCGAGTACTTATCGGAATATAATAATATTATTCTATAGAAATAAAGAAGCAGTCACATATTTGAGATTATAGACTTACTAAACAGAAGTAACAAAGAAACAGATAAACAGATTATTCATTTATTTCGATGGAATAACAAATCATAATTCTCTGTACGAAGTTAAGGAAAAGTTATTCAAAATGACTCTTCATGTTTTTGGGTTGGACTGAAAATAAACATTTTATATTTTGTTTAAAAGTTAAGTTCTTATAAAAACATACAGAAGTAAGATGCAAAATGTTAATATAAAACTGAAACTGAACTAAAAAATGCAACTACTATGATTTGAAAAGAATTAGCTTATGGTATATTTTGATTTTTCCCAGTAGATTTCGCATAGCTCAAGCCTTCCACAGTTCCAAAACATTACCTACTGTTCTTTCCTGTATATTACTTCGCATTATTTTAATTTCATTAATAATTTATTTGAACTTTTAATTAAATAATGAACAGAGGATTCAATTTCATGTTTATGTACCTACCTAATTGTTTCATTATTTATAATCGCAAAAAAATGCCCTGTTTATAACACTTACTTCTATTCTACGTAATGCCTACCAAAATTCCCACGATACAATATCAGTTGGATCTGTCAACTAGTCGATTATTTGTCTTCCATTTCGCTGCAGGTCAATCCACTTGACTGATAAAACGGTAAAAACGGATTGATATTTTGGTTCCCAGGACTCTCGGTAGCTTGTCGGCATACTATTTTTTCTAAAGTTCCATAACTGTAAACGCTATCGTAGTAATTATATGCGTCTTTAAAATTTAGAATATTTTCTTCAAAAGGAAAAATTAGGACTTTTTTACAAGATAGACTTAACTATCCAGATATTGTTAGTGTTCTTGCAAGTGCCTACTACTTATAATAATGCAATGCCATTTTTACCCGATTGCAAGGAGAGGTTATGATTTTTTACTGTCGGAGTCTTGTCGAATCTACGATCGATCTTGTATGAGGTTTTAAGAGAGAACTTGAGCAGTACCTACCTTTGGTAAAAGATGTTTAAAATTAGGATTCGTTAATAGGTGCACGTTTTCGGAACAGACTGAGCTAACCGAATATTTTTCTAGAATTACGTGTTTGTACACAAATAATTAATAGCTTACAAAAAACAAAATAACGATCAAAATTTTAAACTTTTGCATTTAAATATTACTTAATCCAACATCGAGGTCGCAAACTCTTTTTCTTATTTGAACTAAAAAAAAAATACGCTGTAATAATAAGTTTTAACGTCTTTTCCTCGTCTATCTTGACTGATATTAAAATAATTTAGCCTGTTGCGCCAATGATAGGTACCACGAAATCTTACCAAAGATCAGAAAATAGGTCAACACTTCGGCATTTCTCCACCACCTAAAAGGAATAGTATCTTGTGGGAAAGTAGCATTATTGACTTATTTGTCAATTCTGACAGCTACTACTTGAACAGATAAATGAGTAATCTTTCTAACTGTAGGAACCTGTCACCGTTATATCTTCAATGTTTACTTTGAATTAAACGATAACTTTATTTGTATAACACATTTTGCAGTCAATGTTTTTTAGGTTCCAGAACTGTGAGATATACCTATTTTTACTGCTGTTTCTAGTGTTAAAGATTTAAGATATAAATGAGAAATTAATAGAATTAATTGGGCAAAGAAAACGTTTTAGCACAATTACTTAAGGGGATTGTCAACCACGTGGTCTCCATACAAACGGCGATAACGTTTCCCACCCTCTAACTAAACCTTAACCTACAGTAATAAATTTTTGGTATTTTTTTGAAATGCCTAAATACTAGGGCTGTACGTTTTGATTTTTTAAATATCTATAATAGATTTCGAAATATTTGCATTTTAGTGATTTCATACAAAACACAGAAGTGCCAATATTTTCAAATCTACAATGAATATTTTAAAAATCAAAACGTACAGCCCTAGTTTTTAGGCATTTCAAAAACATACCAAAAATTCATTGCTGTAGGTTAAGGTTTAGAGGGTGGGAAACGTTATCGCCGTTTGTATGGAGACCACGTGGTTGACAATTCTCTTAATTCTAGCGTAAGATGTGTTATCTTGTATTAGTTAAGAGATTGCTCTTGTTGTCTAAAATAAAATAATAAAAAACTTTGCAGAAGTTTTTTATTTCAAAACGATGCGTGTCATATTATATTTAAAATTATATTTGTTATTGCTTCTACATCAAATCTCCGATTAAATTATTGTTATTGCATGAAATAAAGGTTTGGCTTAAGCAAATAAAATTTACACTCGCGTAATTAGCTTATAATTATAATTTATTAGCGTGATCAAGCTCTACAAGGGCTCTACATTCAAAATGGATACTGACATGGATTTTAAATAAAAACATTTGGATTTAAAACCACATCAAAACTAATAAACCACTTCTCTGTGGTTCTGTATTCAAATACAAACGCAGGCCCGCGTCACAGTAGTGAGTGAGCGACGGAACAGATGCACAGATTGCAGTGTGATGTCGGACACCGATACCACTAGGCACTAGGGTGTTTTTGTGTGTGTCGATACTGCTATCGTGTTATCGCGTAGTGCCGAGTACGGCTCACTCGCTCGCAAATGTGAGCTGGTGATCGACAAGTTCGATAGTTTATATATCTATACATTTTAAAATAAAACTGTAAACTCAATGTTTGTGCGCACATCACACAAAAACAGCACAACGAATTTTGATGGGCATTTCACAGATTGGTAGCTTGGAGTCCAACTTAAAATCTAAGTCATTTTTCATCTAATTCGGGTGGGTGAATCAGCAGGGAAACAGATTGAACTCTCCGTTGTACTAATACTAACACACTAACTTTCGCTCCGTGGGTAGGCCCCCGACAAGGTGGACCAACGATCTGGTGAAGGTCGCGGGCAGCGCAGGACCGATCGTCGTGGAGATCCTTAGGGGAGGCCTATACCCAGCAGTGGGTGTCGTGCGGCTGATATGATGATGATGATGATGCGTACTAACTTTCATACACTAAGGAGCTGGTCGCTATATTTTCTACTGTCCACACTGGACACTGGACTGTCCGCTACTAGACAAAGTCGCGAGTGGGGGCTAGTTTAAAAATAAAACAAAAATACTGAATAGGTTTGTTTTAAGGCCAATTTCATAAAATATTTTATGAAAATCTTTTCCAGAGTTGGTCCCAGAATAAAAGTTGTTCAGTTTGATGGTTCCTATCTACCACATTCGGCATTACGGGTTGTTTTTGTAACAAGTTGTATGAAAGACAATGTAGGTTTTTTCAGCTGTTGTGTTTTCTTTGAACGTGAAACTAAATGAAAAATGGCTGGCGGCTACCAAAACTCATTCACCGGTACAAAATTGTGTTAAATCACCCCTCGGGAACACCGCTTTCGAAATGAACCAATCTTCGAAGAGATTTTAGATGAAAGACGGCCAAAATACGAAGCACGGTAAAGAACACCTTATATGTAACGAAACAAGGGTGAATTTAACATTTCCCAAGCTCCCCATCTCTAGCTAGAACCGTAGCAGTCGAAGTCATAGCATTTTCAACTGTATTGTGCCTGAAAAGGGGAGGAATTCCCTTGAAAGTACTGAACGTAATAATTTGGTAGAAAGGTAGTTATGAACTTACCTTTGAAGTGGCGCTTCTGCATGCAAATTTCTGGGATGGCAAAAATTGGCAATTCTACCCTCGAGTTGGATTACTATCTTCTTTTTAAACTAGTTTCCACACGCGACTTCGTCCGCGTAGACATTAGGAAAATCCCTAAGGAACATTTAACCGGGATAAAAAGTATCCTATGTTTTAATCCAGGCTATAAACTATCTGTGTGCCAAACTTCATCAAAATCCGCTCAGCCGCTTTTGCGTGATTAAGTAAAAAACATCCAAACATACCTACGTCGCTTCCCATAATGTCGCTATGCGTGTAATACGTCGCTCCTTAATACTGTTCTTAGAACTCTAGTGCTAATATAAAATAAAGTTTTTTTTTTAATGAAGATAATTTCATAGATTCATTATTTAATGTGTTGTTCACAGGAAAGGAATTTTTCGGTAAGTTACTATCGGAATCTATCTATACGTATTATATTATACTAAAAATTCATACTTATTACTAATATTAATTCAGTTGAATTATTTTCAATCGTCATCGTCAGCCTAAATACAAAATTTGAAGATCCTAACTTCGAAACTGACGGACTTTCATACAAACTTTCATCCCCTATTTTACCCCCTTGGGGGTGGAATTTCCAAAAACCTTTTGCGTAGTGCCCAAACTGTATAAGGTATCTATGTGCAAAATTTCAAGTCCAGTGGTTTGTGAAGATATATCAGTCAGTCAGTCAGGACTACGAATTTTATATAGATAAAAAAGAACGGTTGTATTTTAATCAGCTTAGGGAATCGCTTAGCTTTTTGTATTGAATTATTGTATTTATTTTATAATTTGGCACACAGACAGATAACAGTCATATCATCGAGTACATGCAAAAAAAATCTAAACTATTATCCAATAAAAAGTGTGCACGCACATCATTCATCATCATTCAAAAGTAACTAATTAAATTACGTTTCTTAACTTAACTTTTAGATTTTCAAGTGTTTTTTTTTTATTATTTCATGGTAAAAACTTAAGAAAAACTTGAGAGCTTTATATAAAGAGAGCTTCGTAACACGCCATCTGTGCAAAGTTTAGTAAAATTCTGTGGAGGCGTTCATGATGGTTTTATGGAACCTACATTCAATCTGGCTATTAATTCGTAGATGGCGCTTTTAAAAACAAGAAAATCTACTTGTACAATTTTTAAGCTATGAGTTTAATTAGCGATTGATAGTTTCACATTTTTTTTTATCTTTCACGTAGATAGACTATTTAACTTTTTTAATTCGTCATTGAAAGCTCTATTTAATTAAGCTGTTAAGTAAGTTTTTGACATATTTTTTTTTTGTAGTAGGTAATTATGAAACTGCTAAATACAAAATCAAAAATATAAATCAAAATTAAAAATAGCACAGATATTATTGCCTGCGCCATCTAGCATCATTTTATTACACCTCAACAGCTTCGTCGATGGGATGCTCTGCAAAGCAAGAAAAAATATTTCTTGCTTTGCTGCGCTGTTGAAAGCGCTAGTGGAATGATTTATCATTTTACTTAGTTCATGATAGATGGCGTTAGGTTCAATAAGGTTTGAAGCAAAGTTTATTTTTTATTTATTTATTTATTTATTTAACCATTTATTTCAGGCTACTAGGCCCATACAATATATACCTTACAGACTAACATACATAATTATTAAATAAAAATATCTATTTGTTTACACGTATCGAAGGCGGCGACGTGTTGCGCAATGCAGTGTCCGGTATCCGACCGTTTATGTCCGTAGACATCGATTAGATTAGATGATCGAAGTCCGTAGTTTTAATTTATTTATATATTCACCTACAAGCTTTTATGACTTTTTCATAAATGTTTAATATCAGTACAATTCAAGCACATTAGTTATATTCAAAATCATTTCAAAATAGTTTATTTTGGCACCTATGTTGCTACAATTATGTTTTTTTTATATAATTATCACTAACCGATAAATAAGCTGCAGTTAGGTTAGGCCCTACCAAATACATTTTTGACACTAGAAAAAAATTAAAGATTTTTTGATGGATTTATCAACCTACTTATGTATAATTAATTTACATTACCATGTTTTTAGAACAAATTATTTTGATCATCTGTATTCATACATAAGTAGTTCAGCCTTTATTTAGTCTAATTTAAAAAATCTATCGCAATCACTTTCAGGATGTAACACATTGATGCTTCTTTTTGGCACAAATAAATACCTACCAAAGAAATACAGCAATGTGTCTCATCCATTTGCCAAACGAAAGCGATTGCGATAAATTTTTAAATATAGAAATTAGCCCCCTGGTTAATTTCTGTGTTATCAGCATTTTTCAACTACAGAGAAAATTTAACTTGAAAATCTGCCTTGCTCTGAAATGAGGTCGTTATTACTGAACTGCCAGTATATCCTAAACTTGGCTTTAAGCCTATTCCAGCATAAAAATAAAAAGAAAAGAAAAACAAACTTAGCTAAATCAAGTTATTTGATCTAAATCGGATGATTAGATAAAAAGATACGATTTTTTGTGGAAAAAAAATGGCGTTTTCTCGAAATGGTGTTTTGGCGTTTCAGTAATTTTGCCTTTCCAGTGACGACATTAATATGGATATTTCTCAAAGCAAACTTTATCTGAACTAATTGTTGTGATAAATAAATACATATCCTTTGATAATAATAAGCCTTTTCCTATCTAACCAATTTTCATTTCCATCCCGCTCAATCACGGCTGGACAATGGGTAAGTGTGGCTAATGCAATCTACCGCCATACTACCAATTTACACGCGTGTATTTATAGGGCTGTCGCTTCTGCAGGAAAAACTATGGAAAAAAATTCTAAAACAACATCCGAATTAATACCAATATACGCGCTGTAATCCGTAAAAAGTATTTTATTTCTAAAAAGCTATGGAGTTGTATCAAGTACAAGTGTATTTTTTTATATAAATTGGTAGAGCGCCACCGACATCCGTATTTAGAACTTTGATTTAAAAAAAAAATATGTTGACCACAAATGGCAACTTTTACATTTTGTGTTTAATACGATATTGAACACAAATGTATATTGTTTGATATATTTATTTTCAAAGTTTTCCTCATTGGAGTAGGTTCAGCTGTGTGATTCTATAATAATAATTGATATACTCATCACTGAGCCACTATGCAAAATATCATAATAGCTTCCAATAAGTATAACCCGGGGGCTAATTGTCTAATTTCTAAATCTATCGCAATCGCTTTCAGGATGTGATACATTGATGCTTTCTTTTTGGCACAAATAAAAACTTACCAAAGAAATGTAGCAATGTTTTACATCCATCTGTCAAATTAAAGCGATTGCGATAGATTTTTAAAATTAGACAATAGTAGTAAAATGTATGACACCATTGACACCTGCCTTAAAGCTGCAGTAGCGACGAATTCTTAAAGAAATATTGCAACAACTGGGTCTTTAGTCTCCATTAAATTACATACATTTCCATTTAAAAATGGTGGTCAATTAGTTAGCCTAACTTAACAGTAATCATAATTTTAAACTAGTGGCTCTGTGAGCTGTAGACCTTGCGTTTGTGACACTTTGATCATTTTTCGAAATGGCTGAAATATGATGTTTTTTTCGAAACGAATAACTGAATCAGCAGAAATATCTTTCTAATTATCGAATCTGCACGAGAATTGGTTGAGAAATGCGGCCTGTACCCTTAGCACGAACAGCTATCGAAAAAAATAACGCGCGTTAAATCATTCGATAGATAAATTTTGTATTGGAAATTTGTACAGCGCCATCTATCGCCGATAAGCGAAACAAAATTTCCATAGAGAATTGTCTATCGAGTAATTTTACGCGCGTTTTTTTTATCGATAGCTGTTCGTGCTAAGGGTACTGTACAGGAGATTAGCCGGACCGCCGGATAGACATACTTTTGCCCAAGCTCATTAGTAAGCAGTGATCTAAACTAATACTAGCGCGCTGCTTTGTTCTCCTCTGTGCCACGCCGTTAAGTTCTGAAACACAGGAAATTGTATTAAAAAAAAATCATAATCGTGTACTTATATCGGTGAGTAGGCAACCCTACCAGTCCCAACTATCGATTCGGTTCGTAATAAAGCCTAGTCGTGTAAACACACTGATCCCTCAGTGTTTGCCGCCTCGCCCGGCTGTAATTAACCTGATTAAGTAGTCGCAGGGACTAATTGTCAAATATGTACTAGTTATATGACGTATAGAGTTGTATTTCACCAACAGAACGACATATTTGTATTGTTTTTTATGTATGGCCTTACACGTGTTGATAAGTCGCAATGCAACTAAATTCTGTTCCATTTTTTTTTAAATCATACCAAGACAGTGGCAATCAATTAAAAATAAAATTCATTTAATTTGTTTGTTTACTTTTCCAATGTTCTTGCTTTCATATTTATTCGAATTGAATATAACTCTGTAGGTACCATGAAAACATTGCCAAGTAAAAAGTTACTAAATAATGATATTTTTTTTTTATTCTGTGACATCAAGTTTAGTTGTCTATGGCACTGGCTATATTTATTGCAAAAAACACAACATTTCACACTCGAATTTTCCTTTAACATTTTTTACGAGCAAAATTAAAATATTCTGTTTTGTTTAAAAATGAGTCTGCATCGGAACATTATCATGCGATGCTTTTTATGATTTCAAATGTGGCCTAAAACCGGAGCAGTCGTTTGATCGACTTCAAACTTGAAGACTTCAAATGACATTTTATGGATGAAGGACTTTCAAAAGCAACCGTCTGCCGTTGGCTAACGAATTCAAGCGCGGTCGTATAACCACAGAATAGATATAATGGTAACCACAGAATGGATATGGTTAATTCTGGAAACAGGCGAATTTATGTTGAGACACAGAATATATAATGTTGAGATTCGACATACACTGCGGATTGATTCGGGAAGCTTTCAGAAGATCTACACGAGCGCCTCCGCGTAAGGAGGATTGTTTTGTTCTGGGGTGCCGCATAACACAACCTTTTACAAAGCCTGTCCCTAATAAATAAATAAAAAAAGCTCGATGTGTCTGCGGTGAACTGGAAAATGAGCTTCAAAAATTGGTTCAGGCACATAAAACTTAAGGCTGGTGGAGATTCTTTGAAAAAATGTAATATTTTTTTTATCCATACCTATTAGGTAAGTTAGTTTTTAGTTTCTCAAAACTTTCTGTGTATCCCATCCCTTGTATCTAGGTCCTAGATTCTAGAAATTACTAAAAGTTTTTCATATAAACTATTCAGAATCTATAAAACGGCTCTTCGAAACTGGTCTGCTGAAAACCGAGAAGTAACTCGAGCAATTTTTCACTCTCTGCATTCACACAAAATTCTGGGTTAAAAGGTGACAGGTGAATTTCCCTCCAAAAATCAAATCATAAATAGTAAGACAAAAATGCCAATGTCCCCCTAAACAGGTACCCTGTCACCCTTAACCCCCTCGGCACCCCACGGAGAGGGGCGTGGCGCGCAGCGGGGGGCGTATCGCGCATGCTCTGTGATCTAAGCAAAGATGGCGATTATGATTGATGGCCTACAAAAATACAGATGCTAACTCAAATCTGAAACAACAGTTGTGTTATGCCATACTTACATTACGCCTTTCACTCACGACATGTATAAAATAACAGTGTTAAAACAGCAACGTATAATGTAATGTAGTCTTCGTTATTGTTTAAATTTTCGTAGTACCTGGCTGAACTGATGTCGCCTGTGATTTTAATGTATCATTTGTTATTCTATAGATCGGAGATAGTCAACTGTTTGAAATGTAATGAACAAATTGTATGTATGGAACAGTTTTTTTTCTACCTTGAAATTTAAGTAAGGCAATAGAAGTAATTCGTTCAGTTTGACCACAGGTAATACAAAGATCTAAATAAACATAAAAACAACTACGTAAGTACCTAGTTTCAAAGATGTTATATTGACAAATCTGGAAATCGAACAAAGGACTTTTGAATTCATTACTTTTACAAACATATTGTTACACTTTTCCCTGTAATGGTAAGTAGACCAAAAACAATGATTCGCTGCAGATCTGTGGTAAGGGTAGGTACCTAACCTAGTCAAAACAGAAATAACTTTTTTACTAAAATGCTACGAACGATTTTTCATCCACCTACTTACTTATTCAAAACATTTTGAACGTTTATTTCTTTCCTAGGTAAGTTGGTATCTTCCTATCTTTTTTAAAATTCATAACACTTAAAAGATTTTTTTATTAAAACCTATCATCGCTCAAGCTCAGTATAATCCCTCGATTCGTCATTATTTGTCAAAATTTGATTACACATTATTCGTCAAGGCATACCTCCGCGTCAATCCTTAAATTATTTCGTATTGTTCCACCCAACACAGAGAATTAGGGAATTCCATCTTATTATACGTTTGCGATCTTTAGATTAAGGTATAATGTAGGTAGGCATGTGTATATAATAACAGAGTAAAAGTTAGAGATTTTTCATTTCAAATTGAGATCATTTTTTCTAATCTTTCATTATCTATCTCTTGATAGATTTGATAATTATGACAGTTTGCGTTACAAATTGTATATTCTAGATTTTATTGGTTTTTGTACCCTTTATTAATTGTAATTGTAACAAAAACAACTAATTATTATTAACAATGTAAACTAAAGTAAATCGGTATAAAATATGAAAACATCGAACATCAAAGTTAACTTTGGTGCCGTTGATTAGGTATAAGTACTTACCTACCAATAACTAAGAGCATACTAAGAGTATTTCTTTGGGTTGTAAAAAATAAAACCTAAGAAAAATAATTTATTTTATGTTACATTCGTGTTAGATTAAAAATATTTCTTACTTTGAGTTTGATGTAAGTAAGAATTAACAAGCTTTTAATTTTGGGAAAAAACACTTTTTCGTAATTACTCCATAAGTCCTTATTCTATAACATAAAAACGTTAGAAAGTTTGTTACATTGTATTAGATTTCAGAACGTTAAAATATGCACCTCATACCTCTCTGAGGTTCTCAACCTATGAATGAAATTTTGGAAGATAGAGTTTATTCATTCATGCAAAACATTTAATTTAATCATAATGAAAAACACAAAGTTTTGTTTCAAAAGAACATAATTTATCAATTAATTTCGAGGCACCAACTTTTACATAGTATATAATCAAGCTTTTCCATAGTATACCTAGCTTACAGTATTTTACAATAAAAGGAGTAGAAAAAAGAAATAAACATTAAAAAACTATAAAAAATGTATTAAATCCAAACAAGAACGCAAATTGTATTATTATCACTTTTAGTAATTTTTACAATTTATAACTTATCTAATAGGATTATTATCTATTTTGTAATAAAAATATGTTATTGCACGTGCATGGTCAGAAAAATAAAATAATAACGCTCGTAATATTTATGTATAATAATATGCATCCTCAGGCAAATAACTTTATAATATGAGTAGAAAACTTTTTCAAAGTCTAGATCCGTAGTCAGTGAGACGCGGACCGGACGCGGACCATTCGCGGATGAATTGTATGAATCCGCATCGCGGAGATTTCGCCGTCCGTCGCGGACAGTCCGCGCGCGGAATCCGCGTCGTCGCACTGAGTCTTGCCTTACTATTTTCATCTTGTCCATCAGCCATTTTTGATGTCCCCACTGCTGGGGCACAGGCCTTCCTTATGGGTGGTAAGGAAGATGGGCCATAACCCACCACGCGGGCCCAATGCGGATTAGTGGGTGTTAACGACTGCAAATGCAGCCGGGACCAACGGCTTAACGTGCCTTCCGAAGCACGGAGGAGCTTGAGATAATAAATTTTTGGTCACCCATCCCATGACCGACCCTTGCGAAGGTTGCTTAACTTCAGTAATCGCTGGGCCAGGCGCTAAACCACTGCGCCGCCGAGCTCCTCATTTACATCTTACTGTCCTTCAATTTAAATTTAAATAAAAATAAAATAAAAACTAAAAACAGTTTGGGTGCCACTGGCTAACTGGCCGGTCGCCTTCCAGCCAGTGCGACAAAAAAATAATAACTTTCCTCTCTCCGCCACACGACGAGTGACTTACCGACGACCGACCGTTTGGTTTTTTAGGCTGCCCCGTGCACGATAAAATATTTTTTTTTGTGGCAGTAGCACAACTAGTGATGAGGTAATGCTGGTATTTTATCGATAGACGTTGTATTTTTTTTTCATTTCTCATACTCAGAACGTGATGTTTGTTCTAATCCAAACAGCGAGTAAAAATTGCACCCTAGGCACTTGCACAAATAAAAAAAATAGAACTGAATTTGGTTACGATTATCGGCCAAGGAGATACCTCATCGGCAACGAATAAGTTTACATTTAATTTTATAATATGCATCGAAAACGAAAAAGTTTACATTAAAAAAATAAATTTAAAAAATTAAAACATCCGCCTGCATAAAAAGACAAGTCAACTGAAAAGATGGAAACAAGATTAAATAAGTATTAAAGGCAACATGTCATAATAACATGCAGTCGGAGGCATGCATAAAGAAAGTGACATTATGAATGTTTTGAATTATATGCCTCCGACTGACATGTTATTATGACATATTGTTGTCTTTAATATTTAATCTTGTTTCCATCTTTTCAGTTGACTTGTCTTTTTATGCGAGCGGGTTTTTTAATTTATTTTTTTATTTATCTCTTTTTAGTTATTATATATTACGGTCATGATATTATACCTTTTTGAAATCCTTATAATAAGCCCTTTAATTTGACACCCATATTGCAGTATTTTTAAAAAAAAATTTTTTACTACGTATAATAGCACCGTACAGCCGCCATGTTGGTTTTTTATAACGCCACCTTCTTAAGAACACTTGGTCTGACAAGACAAATCTACCGATATCTTAATCATAGAAATCCGTTCAGCCGTTTGAAAGATATGAGGTAATAAAGAATATTACATACAAACATACTTACAAGATACGCGCGAAAAACATAACCCTTTCTATGCAGTCGGGTCAAAATAAGGTTTGGTTTATTATAATAAAAAATACCGCTTTGTAATACATGTGTGTATAAATAAGCCAGTACACATTTAAAACAGTGGGGCTGGGCGGCCGAGGTGGCTACGCGGTGTGGTCCATTAAAAACTATATTATTTGGCCAAATACACCACAGAATATTTGTTTTTGTTTTGCTTTCCTTGTATTCGAAACTAGCGACCGTCCGCGACGACGACAGTTCGTCTGCGAGCCCGCCTAGCATGATCGACGAAACACGATATAGACGCGTGATATAGCGTTTTATCGACACCTAATTGTCAAAATCCATTGTCTTTTGACAGTTAAACGTGATAAATCGCTATATCATATCGTGTTTCGATGGTCATGCTAGGCAGGCTGGACGGTTTTTTATATCCCTCGGGAACAGTTATTTTTTTTTTGGAACAAAAGGTACCCTTGACAATGTGTATGCAAAATTTCATGATGAAAGGTTGAGTAGTTAAGACGTGAAGGCGTAACCAAACGAACAAAGTGACTTTCGAATATTATTAGTAAGGATGAAAAGTAGAGTGTTTAAAACGGGTGAAAGTCATCAATTCCATACTCGAATTATTCGCTTCGCTTAGCTCTCGTATGGGAATTGCTTCCTTTAGACCCTTTTAAAACAATCTACTATTGTTCATCGCAACACAATAAACTTGTGTGTGTGTTTAGATTAGAACTAACAACAGAAATAAAAACAGCTTACCCCTCTCAAGCCATCTTCTACACTATTAATTACTTTTCAAATAAAACTATTTCAATTAGCAATTAAGGAATAAGATTTTTATGTTTCACAAAAGCGTAAATTAAAGTTGATTATTTTGGCATGGTTTCTACTCAAGAGGCTTTTTGATTACTCCCTGTATTTGTAACTATTGGTATTTTTTTGGAATTTTATCAACAAACATTTGGAATAGAAGTAAAAATAATATCTCCTCATCCCATGGCTTATGCTAATTTAATAAAGAATGTAATCGACTTTCATAAACAGTTTCGATATCGATAAAAACTTTACTCCACAATTCACAAGCTCTATTGCTTCTTGTTCTTTTTGTGGTAGGTAATATGGCATTGTGTAAGGACAGAGACAGGTTGAGGGTCAGAATTGGTGTAAGAAAGAGACAAAACAATGGCTTTAAAAGAATGGTAAGATGTAGCTCATTTTCCAGTCTATTAAAATACAATAGAGGATTTTCTTGAAATTTTTAATAAGTCACTTTTAAGAAGAGTTTGTAGATTTAGTTATTTTAGTAACTAGTTAATTAGGTCGATAGGAAAAAGTGAAAGAAACTAAGACAAACAACTTGTTTCTTATAATGATATCTAGTAGGTACAAAAATTCAGCACTGCACCAAATTATATAAAGACTTAAAAACAGTATATTGAACTAGTTTTCTGCCCACAGCTTGGTTCGCGTAAACTACAGGTTATATCGTGCCCAGCAGTAGGGTAAAAATTGATAAAAAAGGTCCCATCTATATCCTTACCAAATTCCGTCAAAATCGGCCCAGCGGTAAAGCGTTAAAGCAGCAAAACGTAACACATAGAGTACAGACAGAGTTACTTTCGCATTTATAATATTGTATGGATAACTGACTGAATGAAATGAAAGGCTAGTGTTACGTTCACCTTAAGATACACGATGCAATTTCAGATAAAGATTAGAAAAATATCTAGTTTAGTTAGATAATGCGACTAAGCTAAGTAAGAAACCTATTTGTGTACCTAGGCAGCTCTATATAAGTAGCTGCAAAAATGTATATGAATGTTGAGGTTAACTTTAAATTAATTTAGTATTTCAATTTAATTAAAAGCACATATTATTGCCATATAGGTACCATTCAACATAACTCAAGATATAGACTGTTCCAATTTATTTTAAGTCTATACGTGCATAGAACAAAGTTAGGGTGACCATAGGATAATATGTATAACTAACTAACTATAAATGTATAATATGATATAACTTTTAAATGTAAAAACTAAGAGAAGCCACTCGAAAAACTATGACTTATGGTATTTCTAGGCTTCAAAAGATGTTGATGCTTATGAATGTTATTTATAACTAATCTTTATATCTGTATGAGAGAAAAAATTGCACCTAATTGAATGAAATGTTCAAAGTTCTAAACTAGTAAGATTTCAAAGACTATTTTAAAATTGACATATTTTCCGTAACATCACGTCAGCGCAAGCTCGATCAAGCTACGGAAAAATTAACTGTTATTTTAGCCTAGTAGATACTTAAGTTTAATTTCTATTAGTTGTGATTCCCTGAAACATTAAAAAAAAAAATTTTTTTTTAGATAAGTTACGGACTATTAAAAAATTTTTTTTTATTGAATTTTAAATTTAAGATTTTTGCATGCACAATGCTATTTTTATACAATACTAAATAATATACTAGAAAAAGTATTATTTAGTATTTTATTGTTTTTTTTTTATTTTTTGGCATTCACAATGCTATTTTTATATTAAGGTAATAAATATAAAAGAAAATACTAGAAAAATCGTAGAAAAGACGGGATCCCGTCTAAACTGCTACGGGTGAGTCGATTTTTTCTAGTATTTTCTATTATATTTACTACCTTTAAAGTTTTACTAATGGAATCCAGCATTATGCCGGTTGCATACCAAAAACTTATCTTACATAATTTGATTGGAGTAATTTTTTATACACAATTATCAGACTGCGAACTATGTGCACAAGTATTGGTGACGACCTGAGTGGTGCAGTGATCAACATGCCGCCTACCACGCAAGAGGTCCCGGGTTCGATTCCCGGCCGGGCAGAAATTGAAATGATGAATTTTAATTTCTGTGACGGGTCTGGGTGTTACTATGTATAATAAGTATTTATTTTAAAAGTATATAAATTAGTATATTAGGTTGTCTAGCACCCATATTACAAGCTTTGCTTAGTTTGGGGCTAGATGGCGCTGTGTGAAATTGTCCAAGCATTTATTTATATTTATTTATTAAATTTTCTTGTTTTTCTTCACAGAAAGCGGGACAATGAATTTGGGTTTTATGCGCTCAAAATGTTATTTTCAACCATGCCTGCCAATTCTGCCTTGCACGGCTTTGACAGCGTGTGGAGATTAAAACCTTGGTCATCTTCTATTTACCCGGGCAACCACCCTGTCATATGTTGTGACAAGGTGTCATAATCGTCCGCCATAGACCAGCCAACGATGTAAGGGGAAGTACAAAGAAGTAGACGAGCAAAAGTCTACTAAAAAGTATACGTAATCAGGGATTATATTATATACTATGCGAGCTAAATAAGAATAGTACTGTCAAAACTGCCTTATTTGTTTGCATTTCGCTTCCACTTCAGGGTGTAGGATGTGCAAGAAAAGGAACAAAGATCAAGATTGCCATTTAAAAGTACTATTCTTATTTAGTACTCAAAGTGTGGTGACTGCACGCAAGCTGCAGCGCAGGCGGTCCGCGCTATAAAGGGAACGAAACTGGTTCCGCGCCCGAACGCCGCCCGTGCAACCTGAGACTGAGGCTGTGTGCAATAATGAAGCCTCCGTGCATTGGACACTTCAACATTTTATACAGTATGAGGCAAACATCTTGACACTTTTTCGACGGAGTGGAGATAAGTTCGCGCATGTGCACATTTTAGCGACCAATAGCGCGCGCCCCTCTCCCACCGCCCGCGTACCTCACCGCTACGCATACCTAAAATACGCTTTCTGCGCAATCCCCACCCGATTTCAAGATGTTTGCCCTCTTACCTAGCGGCCGCCCGCGACTTCATCCGCGTGAACTCTGGGAAACCCTTGAACAAGATAAAAAGTATTCCATGTTTTAATCCAATCCAGGTCATAAACTATCGGTGTATTGCCAAATTACATCCAAATCTGTCTAGCCGTTTAGGCGTGAAGAGTTAACAAACACACACACAACTTTCGCATTTATAATATTACTATGAGCCACCCGCGACGTCGTCTGCGTGGAAAGATTTTTTGCTATCCCTCGGGAACAATACCTTTTTTCGGGATGAAAGCTACTTTATGTCCTTTCTGTACCCCTGACAACGTGTATCTAAAATTTCATGATGTTCGGTTCAGTACTTAAGACAATAAATTAGCTTTCAATCAGTCTCAATGGTCAGCGATTTTGGAATGTGATTTTCACAAAATAACTCAAATAAATGAAAATTAGGGACCCAGATTCTTACAAATATAAGCATTTTATTTTTATTATCCTTACTAATATTATAAATGCGAAAGTCCGTTTGTTTGTTTGTTACGCCTTCATGAAGGCGAAATTTTGTGAAAATCACACTCCAAAATCGATGACCAAATAGACTGATTGAAAGCTTATTTATTTATCAGTCTACAGCTAGAGCTTTCAGCAAAAAGCTCTAGCTGTAGACTAATAAATAAATAAGCTTTAAAGGCCACCAATCATTGATAGCATTGCTATACAGATTATTGGTCCATTCTGTAGAAATCATAAAACCTTATTAAATTTGTAATTCTAAAGTGCAATTAAAGTTACGTTACCACACTGTGGCATTTAAAGAGAAATTCAGGACGACTGGAAAAAATGAAATTAAGAAACAGCGTATATCGCTTTCTGAAGAAATGCAATAATACTATATTGCATTCATGAAAATTTGATAGATTTTTAAAAAGTTTAGAAAATAGGTGCTTATTTTGCATTGTAATTGACAGCATTGTGAACAACATGGAGCTTAAATATTGTTATCTTGGACTTACACAAATTGGTAAGGATATTGAAAAATAATATTACAAAATGGATTTGTTTTCCAGTGTAAATAACTAAATAATCAGCAAACATTCTTATCATATAAAGTCAAAAGGAATGTTTTAAAATTCGAATTAAAATTCAACCCGTTGATACTCGCAGTTCCAAATTCAAAATTGCAAGCGGACATTATCGGGTCGTATCGTCTGGAGCCAAAACGAGAGTTCGCGTGTCACTCCGCAGTAATCGTATCTTCGGGTCCGATAAAAGGGTTCCTGCACCGTTTTAATTAGGCTGTAGAATGTATCGGGTGGCCTGCTAGCTTAGGGTTGACAATGCAACTATGATAGTTTATTTTATTGGTTTTGAATTACTACAGCGTATATTCAAGATTTGAATAGGTAATAATATATAACTTCTAGGGCTTCTGCTTAAACGCTCGTTTATGTTCCTGAATATGATTTTTCATTTAAATTTAATGTTGATGCCTATACTTATTACCTATTTGCGTAGGTGTATAATTAAATGGCGGGTGGAGACTAACTTGAAAAGGTTGTCGTTTAGTAAGTTTGTCAAATTAAGTTCTTGATTTTGTTCCTTTAAAAACAAAATTATGGTATTATATATTATGCTTATTAAGCACATTATCATATGTTTTTTAAATTCCATTTAGATAGTTGCAGTAAAACGATTACGTCCATTAAAAAAGACAGATTATCTATTTTTAATCACACATATTTTCTCAAACAGGATATAACTATCGACAGCCCTAAAAGTTTGCAGCGAGGTACGTAACCGCTTGCGTTCCGCCGCGAGAGTGGCCAGTGCCGGCTAATGCGTACCTACATAGAGCAGTGTGGCTGCATAAACTGTAGACTGAATTAAATTAAATTATCACTAATTATAATTTATTTGTCTTTAATCTTTTGTTAAAAAACAATTCATCTATGGGACAATCCTGCAGTGGGCGGGCACTGTTTTGGGTTGAACGAATTGAAAGGTTGTGTTTTCTCTCAAAGTGTTATTAAAAATACTATCCACAGTATAATAGAAAAGTCATAAATGTTTGCACCCAAATGGGTTGCCTATAATAGAGTAGAAATTACCCAAAAATAACACTAAATAATAAATAATAACACTCGGCCGAACATGGCCGACGACACTCGAGCATAGTTCTGCCGAAAACGGATTCAGTATACCTGGGAGGGAATTGCGTAAGGTAATCGTATTCATTTGACAGTTCATATCGTATTCCATCGGCTGCAATTTGTATGGGATGACATATATTATGATACAATATGAACTGTTAAATGAATACAATTGACTTTACGCAATCACCTAGCTGAACCAACGCTTCAGATACACTAAATCCGTTATCGGCCGAACTTTGTCAGCCGACTTCGGCCGATCAAAACAAACGAATGTCGGTTGTAGTGTACGCGCTCTTAATCTTTACACACGTTTGATTCGATCGGCCAAGTTTGGCCGATGACGTACGAGCATGATTCGGGCGATAATAGTGTACGCGAGCCGGGCTTAACTCCTCAAACTCGATGGTCTAACCAGAACTACGAATGCACGCCAGCGGCGGACAATGCGACCCAGCTTTGTAGATCTTAGGATAACGAAGCGACCTACGATAGTCACTGCTCAGCTGTCTTGCAAGTGGCGCGTTTCGTAAGAACAATATCAAAGTAGGTATTAATAAAATTATGATTTATTGACGAAAAATTATTACTTATCGCTGTTGGTGCAACGCGATGTCCTACTTACTACGCCAGCGATCCCGAGTTTAAACTTGCGTCGCACCTAATTCTATTTACAAATAGTAATTGTTCAGCCTCTAGTTTTCTTATTCTCTTTCTATTAAACCATTTATAACTAAGTACATAACTTGCAAGTTTTATAAATAGGTACTTACACCGATTTAAGTCATAAATAGATAACCCTCCGTGAACCAAGTGGGGTCTATTAGACCCCAGCCAAAGAAAAAAGCTCTAAATCTCTTTCAATATTCGCGATCACTATTCGTCGCTTTCAGCTAGATTAATTACGAGATCTCATGAAGATTTATTAAATCTTGTCATTTTAACTATTTCTATGTTTATTTTCACGTTAACCGTTAAAATAGTGTACCTACACTAAGCAAAAGAGGAGTTTCCATTTTGGTTTGTTAAAAAGTAGTATTTTATTTTTTTATGTTCCTTCGATTTAAGTATTAAAATGTTTATGTGTATTTGAAAAGCACTATTCATACTTAAAATTATTAAACTACAAAAACTTAGCCATTAAATGAATAGGGTTCAGGAAACCTCACGTGGCGCAGTAAGTAACTATTATCCACGTGGTGCATGGAGGGTTAAAGTCTAATTAAATGTACGAGTATTGACATTGAGCAATAACCCTATACATAACATTAGCACTTAAACATGACCTTAAAAACAATAGAATGAGGATATGAATATTGAAGTAATTTTAGCTAACAAGATAATAATTATACCTTTAGGCTTATAATAATAACACATAAGTCGAGTCCTCGTACTTAGGTAAGTGAGGCAACTAAAACTGAGCCATGTGGGCCATACATACCTTAGGGATGGGTAAGGCAGTAAAAACTGAGTCACTTTAAAAACTGACTTTTAGTATAGGTACCTAATGGCCCAGTTTCAGGTATTCTAATACATTTAGATATGTATTATACTAATCTAATACATATTTACCACTACTAAAAGTGACTAAAATAAGTAAATAAGTACAACACAGTATAAATTATGTACCTATACGATGAAAGTGTACTTTCTTAAGTAATTTTAAAATAACTTTATACATGACAGGTTGCATGCCTAATATTTATGAATTTATAAAACTATTTTTTTTTATTTACTTATTACTTATTATTTAATTATACCTAACATCCATACAAAAGCTTAAATATAGTTTCGATACAGAACAAGTTCATAAAATTTCTTTTGCTATGCAATTTGTTTCATATATTTTTTACTACTCGTTAATGTATGTAAATAGGCTTTACTATCTTACAAACGGCCAACTAGTTTGATGGACAGTTTTCTTCCGAACACCTGTTTCATTTATCGATGTCTAGTCATCGCCTGCGGCTTTATTCGCTTGTTCATATAAATATACTAGCAACCCGCCCTCGCTTCGCTTCGGTTCCTTCCTTTTTTGCCAAATGCAACCTTCCAACAACACCCAAAGAGAAAACAAATACCTTACATTCGTCATCCATTCGCTCCAAAATTCTGTTTCCGTTCCGTTCGAGTCCTGTCCCGTCATCGGTGTAAGAAACGCACTTGAATTTATTTTCGCGCGCGTTATTTTTTGCCCCAACTCTTAAGATATTCATTTAAATGGTATGGTGTACTTACATGGTTAAAATAATATGCATTAAATGCTTAAGGTTACTAATGTATTTAAGTTTCAAAACTGGAGAGAAATATCAAATCGCTTCCTCTGATAAACTAGTACGAAACAAAAACACAATTAACTAAAAATAAAAAAAAACAATAAAGTTCAACAAATACCAAAAGAGAAACAAATAATATTTATAAAAAAAATGTATTTAAGTTGATAAGAATGTATACTGTATCCTTCTAAATAGTTTTCCAAATTACCGCATTGTACATGACCAATTTTTTTTAAAAAATAATGGTTTTAGTAAGTTATTCTTAAAAGATAGATATATGCCATCGCGGACTTTTTTGTAGATCTATAAAAGAGAAACAATTCCTTCATACATTATTTTGTCATAGCTCAAAAGGTTTATGCAGCGTTTTTAATGCAAGCTGCCAGTCGGCTTAATTTTTAACCGATTTCCAAAAAAGGAGGAGGTTCTCTGTTCGTTTGTATTTTTTTTTGTGTATGTCCACCGATTACTCAAAGACTGCTGGACCGATTGAAATGATTCAAACGTTAATACATTAGGTAAACTCCCAAGATGATCCCATTTTTTAAAATTTGGAAATCTGTTCAGTACTTTTCAAGTAATCATGAAAAAAGCACGAAAATAGTATGATTTTGTGTGAATTACCTCGATGATAATGGTCGTATTACTTCTTTGTTTATGAACTGAATTAGATAATTATTTTTTTGCTGGAAGAGGGATACCTATCTAGTGTAGTTCTTTAACCGACTTAAAAATGAGGTTCTCAGTTTGAACCGTATGTATGGATTTTTCTCCGCGATTATCTTACGTTTGGCTGAGCCGATTTTTCTACATACATAATATACCTTACCTACAAGGTACCTTACCAACCAGTATGACCTTACCAACACTACAAATAAAAAATTGTTTAAAAAAAAACAAAAAACCGACTTCAAAAAACCTACCTCTAAAAAGCAAGAAATAATATTCGTTATAATAAAAATACGTCTATTGAAGTCGGGTGGGGCTTTTAGAATAAAAAAAGGCATCTGTACTCCAGCCCCACCCGACTTCAATAGACGTATTTTTATTATTACGAATATTATTTCTTGCTTTTTAGAGGTAGGTTTTTTGAAGTCGTTTTCTTGTTTTTTTTAACAATTTTTAGAAGAATAGTATAGAATATAATTTATAGACACACACATTTACAGAGAATAATAAGAAAAAACAACAACAAAGGAATAGGATTAAATTACAGAAATGTCAAATTTTTGTCGATACCTTCAACAATTATCTTTATATTTCTGCCAATTTACATAAAACCTCAACTTTTTCTCAACACCTAAACCTTCCTCAGGAATCACTCTATTATTTGGTGAAAACCGGCATGGAAATCCGTTCAGTAGTTTTGAGTTTATCGCGAACACACAGACAGACGCGGCGAGGGACTTTGTTTTATAATATGTAGTGATGTACTGATAGTGAAGAAACAGCAAAACGCTTGTTGATTTAGCGAATAAAGTTCTTAAAAAAAGGAAATAATATTATGCTATAATATGTCACTTTTTAATGCAGATATTCCAGCGCTTGACCGCTATCACGACTGGTGGTAAGCGATAATGCGACCTATGACTACTTTGTTTAATAAACAGCAATATGACAGATCTTTGTTTTACCCATAGACTTAAAAAAAATTTCGCTGTGCTCAAGAAGACCACTAAAGCGTGGAAAAGAGAAGTTAACATTATACGGACACGGCCTATGAAAAAAAAAGAGACAAAGGATCAAGTGACAATGTGCCAATAAAAAATTATGTTTTAAAATACCTATAAGAGCACCCCGCAACGATTCATATAGACCATTTAGTATTCCTTCTATGCACACCAACTACAGGCATAACAGTTTCCTTATTAGAGCTTGTTCCGCCATTAATAACGCTGACGCCAATATTGATTTATTTTTCAACAGCATCACGACTGTTATTAAGTTATTGTTTAAAATTTAGTTTAATGTTACTATTTTACGCACCTGTCCTTTCTGGGCTACGATTACCTTCTTTACGATCAATTTCCTTTGAATTCTACATGTGGTAGCTTGTCAATAGCTTTTAGTTATATATATTTGTTGTTATCTGTATGTTTATAAGCTGTTAGCTATCCATAAACGATAAATGAAATAAAATAAAAATAAAATAAAATATCTTTTACAGTAAGAGCCCCTAGCGTCCCGCCTAGCAAAAGAGCAATCACAATTTCTTTAAAATATTTGGTAATAGAATTATTGATTAGAATTTTAAATAAGGGTATCGTGAAGCCATGGTGTCTTATTCTGTTAGTAATTATGATGTCACAAAAAGAAACAATCCAAGTAATCACACTTTTCACAGGTAAATAAGATGTTGCCACACATTTCTCTAAAACCAAATTTCATTACATTTATTCGTTTATCGACGAAGAAAACGTTATGGGACATAGTTTATTAATTTCCTTTGCCATAATATAGTCATATTTTATGTATGTAAGTCATATTTTACGTTACTCCTATAAAATGTTCGTTTTTCGCATCACCTGTTTATTGACATTGTTGTTCTTTGACATTCTATTTCTAAAGTTTCAACCGTATGATGAATGATTTGCATATCGCTAAAACATGAATGAACTTAAATGATTAATTAAGATCTAAAATTGTACCATGTTTTCGGCGAATAAACCAATTCTATTTTATTCTATGGTTGTACAACCAAACCACGTACACAAAGTTCCACTAAAAAGTTTCCACAAATTCTATCCTTATTGTTATTCTCGCAAATTTCAAAGTTTAAGTACTTGCGTTTTGCAACCAGTTACTAGTTTGAATAACAACATTTTATTGGTGGCACACATGACTCAGTTGCGACTTGCGACAATAGTCGTATTCGGTACGCGGTCGGGCGGTACTTCAAATGTGTGGTTTGGACACACTGCCGTCTAAATTGGTGAGCGAACTTCGGTCAAGAATACCCTAGATGTCCGGTCAGAGTCTCAAAAATGGCGCCTCAAATAGCGTCCCACTTACAAACTGGGCCCTTATTTTGCAAACAAGTGATAAAAGATGTGTACGAAATAAGCTTATTTTGTACAAAATAAGTAATATAAAATGGGAGTTTGTACAAAATAAGATGTGATTATGTACAAAATAAGCGCCCAGTTTGTAAGTGGGACGCTATTTTATGTGCCATTTTTGGGTACTGTTTTAGTTCGTGAAGCGTTATCTTGGATATTCTTGTTCGAAGTGAGCGAAGTTAAAAACTTATTAAAGTCAGGGAGGTCCAACCAACGAGATCGAGGTCTAGTTCGAATCGAATAAACCTCAATACAGTACCATGGAAACTATGGCAACCCTTTCCAAAGTACCAAAATACTAGATTTTTTACTTTGATTCGATCCTGATGATGTGAACTCGATCCCAAGAGTAGGGCTGTTTCTTATTAGAGAGACAAAAATAACAGCTTTATCTGTCAAATTTAAAATAGTTCTGATCATTTTATTACGATTAAATGTTGTTTGCATGATTCTGGTTCAGATTAAATCAATTTTAATTACCTTAAGAATAATGTAATTACTTAAAATAATTTGAATTTAAAGTGCAATCACGAATAATGTAAAACGTCACTTTTCTCTCCCTAATAAAAAACCGATTTAGATATTTATTGTATCAGCCACCACAAGACGCCTTTTGCTGGGCATAGAATACTGTCCCATAGGACTCAACCGACATGTGTTAGGGCATTCGATTATTATCTTTGTTAGTTATATTAAATTTCTATTGTTCATTATTTAAACTTGAATCAACGTTTTTCATTCAAATATTGTATTTTTTTCCCTAAGATTTTGATGATTTTTAAATAGCGACCCTGTAACAAAAAAGTTTTTGAAAGTCACTCTCCTCATATATTTAAATTGTTTACAGGTCATCATATCAGCCGCACGACACTAACTGCTGGGTATAGGCCTCCCCTAAGGATCTCCACGACGATCTGTCCTGCGCTGCCCGCATCCAGCGGCTTCCCGCGACCTTCACCAGATCGTCGGTCCACCTTGTCGGGGGCCTAGGCCTACCCACGGAGCGCCGTCCGGTGCGCGGTCGCCATTCCAGAACCTTTCCGCCCCCAACGGCCATCGGTTCTTCTCGCTATGTGTCCCGCCCATTGCCACTTCAGCTGAGCAATCCTTCGAGCGATGTCGGTTACTTTAGTTCTCTTGCGGATCTCTTCGTTTCTGATTCGATCACGCAAGGAAACGCCGAGCATGGCTCTCTCCATTGCACGCTGGGTGACCTTGAGCCTCCTTATGAGACCCATAGTTAGCGACCACGTTTCACTGCCGTGAGTCATCACTGGCAACACAACCTTTTTTATTTTTATTTCACATCAAGTAAGTAACTTCTTTTAACGGTCCTACAAAAAAAACCGATTTAATAGGGATGATGACTAATGAATAAAATAACGAAATACTAATAAAAATCGTAAACATATTAAACTTTTAGAGTAGCTTGTATACCTCTTGGTTTTATATATTGCATATTATTTATTTTATGACCCTTCAAAGTTGGGTGGACAAGTCCATTTAAAAAGTATAAAATTTATTTCAATAAATGATACCTTTAATTAGTCCGTAAAATGTATAGCAAATTTGTCTAAGAAACTATTTTGAAAAACACAATATTTAATATAGCTGCTGAACAAATTTCCTACGCGTTGCATACAAACTTCTCAGGCGTGACGTCATAACTAGGAAGCCATTAGTATGGAGCGTTTTTGGGCGAGTCCATTTGTGTGCATTTCACACTGTGATCCCTATTCTTAGCAACAAAAAACACACGTCATGAAAGCTAACCCCATACGAATACTTTGTTTTACAAATTCTTTTTTTGTGCCTCGCTTGTTTGCCAAAACTTTTGAAAGTGTGTACGTTTCATAGGCGTGTTACTAAGCTTTCACGTCACGTACCCCACAGTGGTTTAGATTACCTATACGGGTTTCCCAGACAAATATATTCAAGTAAAAATTTAAAACGATTCATACCAGTTTAAAATTCAAGACACAGAACAGATTTACGATTAATCGGAACTTGAATCCGGGTGCGTATGAGCAATGACACCGAAACTTGACATTCAATGGAATTTATTTTGTACACAACGATTTATTTAAAACAGTCTGAATAGACTGATTTATTTAAGAAGATAGGGTTACTCGATGTTGAATTCAATGTTAATGAATTTTAAGTTGCATGCTGCACAGTATTTAGTTCTCAACTACTATACGGTAACTACAATAGTTTAGCAGCAGAAGCCAAGTCGAAAAAGATGCTAAAAATCAGTTCCGCGTTTTACTCAATATACCAATTATAGAATTAGTTAACATACCGTTTTACACACTACGTAAGAAATTCGATCGTATTCGATTACCATCTGGTACTTTCACCCCGATTTCGAACGGATTAAAATATCGAGAATCGACATTTAGTCGTAAAAATATTTTTCTTTTTTAACCGTGCAGCCGCGGCCGATTTGCATCGACTCCCAAGTAGCGAATCTCAGCTTTTGCGAAAGAGGCCGCGTCGTAAAATAGCCATCGTAAAAGAAACACCTCTTAACATGTAAAGATACGTGCTAAGTGCGGTCGTTCGGTTGATCCTTCCAGACGTATAGTTTATCTTTTATGTCTTCGATGGAGATTAGTTTGAGTCTTATATCCTAATGCTTTCTCGTTAAGATTATACTTTTCTAACGGAAAGTTTTAATTTATTATTGGTGACAAAGTCTTTTTGTAATTGAAGAATTTTCATTTGTTTATTCTCCTGTAACTGCCTATAATATCGGTATATTTTAAACTTAGATTAATAACGCCTGGAAACATATTGCAAGCGCGAAAAACGCTCAAATAAAACTTAGCCCAAGTATGGCTAAGTTTTATGTATCTACGCTCTTCTGAAACATAGCGTTAGAAGAGCGTAGATACATACAGCTTACGCACACAAAACTAAGATGGCACGCACACTGGGCATTAGAGCAAGTAATCACTACGTGGGCACGCGTTTACGCTTATGTTTTTGTTCAGACGCGGCTTCTAGACGTTATTATTCTAATATTTTAAACAGAAACCTTTTCTGATCGTTATTTTTTATCAATAAATAGGCTCAATTAGGTATTTTTTGTCCATTGTATACTACTCTGCTACCTTGCATTTCCTGTCATCATAACAGTCTATTATATACAATTTTTTTTTGTATATAGGTATGTAGGCAGTAACAGGAGAATATAAAAGATACCAAATTAAATGAATTGAGTATAATTTTATTGCCATGTTTTAAGTGATGCATATTCGTTGAATTATTTTACTGAGTCTTTAAGTATATTATTATTATTATAACAGATTCTACTACAAGCTTAGCAGACTGGTTGAACATTGCAGTGTTGGACCATTTTTGGCGCGTGCGCATGATAGTATACATTGAGTGATAACCTTCTGAAGTTTTGAGTGTTTATTACGAAATACTAAAAAATTTGGTAATTTTTCTTTGGACAAAAATTAAAAATTAACGAATGAAATTAGTTTTCATAAAAAAACTTGTTTTTTTGCTTGACCTTTAATAATTTCATAGCTATTGATTTCCCAGGTATATCCTGATGATGGGCGGAATGCGTGGACTTTGGCTTCGTTGAGGGTCTTTTTACACCCTTTAGATGCCGGAGCGAGTGGTGAGACCCAAAAATTACTTTTGCGCATTAAAATGTCACCGTTCAAGATCCGTGCTGAGGCCTGTCAAGCTCTAAATATGGTCTAGCTAGAGTCAGAAAGATTGTGGTATCTCTTGTGATTTACATAAAACTCGTTTTCTTGCTAAGTTGTCAATAGTCATGTACTTAACTCTCAAATAAAAGCAATTGTACTATTTATAATTTATTATGAAATGTTTATTTTACAATTGAGTTTGCCTAATTTAAATGAGCAAACGTTGTTGTTGAAGACATAAGTTTCACTTTTACATTCATACCTTAATTTAATATCAAATACTTAAGTAGTTTTTTGTAATTTCAAAAACATGTGTAACACTATATCGAAATACATACGTCAATATTTATATTTTTAGAATTCATAACTTTTTTACCAATATAAATTAACAATTACAATTCTTTTCCTTATTAAAGTTGGAACCATTATTACAATCTATGTATAAAGACCTTTATTTACAAAAAGTACAAAGTCAAAAATACTTCTAAAATCACGATTTACCAATCTAGATAGATAACTAATTAGTAAAATAATATTTATTGCAATAATAGAAAATACCTAAATAATAAATAACAGTCTATACAACTAAGAACCAGTCTATTACTATTCTAAACCTTATTTTTACAAAATCGGCACTGATGGATTTCAATAGAAGTCAAACTGCTTTGTTTAAATTACATTCATATCCAACAATAACATAGGAAATAAAAATAAAGAGCCTAAAATTTCGATAAACTAATTTTTTAAAATTTGGAGGTAAACAAAACACTGCACAAACAAACCTTATGAGATCTTTACGAAAACCAAATCCACATTGCAAATACGTACAAACATACCTCTTACAATCTATATGACATTATAATGAATACTTTGCTAATAATACTTCTCGAAAAGGATTAACTATTACAGCGATTTCATACAATAACTTAAAAAAATAAGACACATTTTGTCCTTGTCCTAATCAAATTACAACTCGATAAAATTAAAGTTCTATGTATTGCTAGCGTCGCATTATGTCTTCTATACTAAATCCTTTCTTCGGTCCACTTGATTGACAGCCTCCAGGTTTTGGATTAGTATTTGGTTGTATACCAACAATGTTCTTTATTCCACTAACAATAGAGATTGAATTATTTTCCTCGTGGTCTTTAGAATTGCTTTGAGGACTGTCCTTACAGCTTGTCACACTTGTTGAAGCAATCGGAGTTGTATCCTTAGGAGGAGCATGTTTCACTATCAAATCTTGGGCTACAGTTTGTTGAGGTCCTAGCATAGTATGAGACACAGGCCCGTAAGCTAGTTGAGCGTGCGGTGGAGGTAAAGGCAATCCAAATTTATGGTAAGATGCAATTCCCATAATAGTTGGTGGTATGCCAACCACAACATCATTACTGCCAAGAGACTGACGAGGCATAGTTAAATTAGTTGGCTCAGGTGACCGACTTCTGTATACCGCAGCGCAAGTTCTTATGTTATCACCAATATCAGGAGGATGACTTCTCTTTCTATAAGGAGTCAAAAACACACTGGAAGGCCCAGGGTCAATGGGAGGGCTAGCCAATTGGCCAATTTTAGTATGATCAGGTGGTTGAACTTGGTGCAAGTCTCTTCTAATTTGCAACTGTGGATGTCTTATTTGTGGTTCCGGGACTTCGGAGTAGCGCATTTCTTTTTCTATGATTTCATCGGAAGTGTAACATCGTTTTTCATATAAGTCAGAATGCATGCGATGTTTGTCTCCGTATTGAGGGCGCATCGTATATGGACTTGCTCTGTCTCTGTTTTCATTGTGGTGGCAGTGAGTACGCTCAACGGGTGACGGTGAGGTCATTCGTGGTCTTTCTTCACTTTGTTCTCTTCCAATGCTTTCAATAGAAGAAGACCGCGCTCGGCGGACTGGTGAGTGTTCCGGGGACGAAATATCTGGATCATCATCATCAAATCCTGGCTCTACAGGGGATCCAGGTCTTCCAATATCCTCTTCTCCTACATCTAAGACATCTCCTGGAGGTACGTCACCGACGGAATGAGTCAATGCATGTCGTCTCAAGTCACAGTTTCTTCTAAATACTTTACCACAAGAATTGCAGTTGTAGGGTTTATGATCAGTATGAGTTAGTAGATGAGTTTTGAGATTAGACCGTTGATTGAAACTTCGGCTGCAAACTGGACACTTGTGTGGAGATTCTTCCATGTGAAGAATTTTGTGAACAGCCAGGGTCCTGGACTGACAGAATCCTTTTCCACATTCTGTACATTTGAACGGCTTCTCCTTCGAGTGTATGTACCTGTAAATAACAAAAAAACTATTTTATTGTCCGTCTATTTTGATTTTTATATCTAAAATGAAGACACAAGTTTATGTTGTTATTTTACGAACGCGCTATGAACAATTTAATGATTCATACCATAAAATATCGCGCTTTAATTAAATGTCTGGAGAGGGGCGGAGTAAATACAAACACAAGTGCTGTAGATCTCTATATGAGTTTTATGTTGTTTTATTGCAAAAGGAACTATACAATTTATTGTTGGACAAAAATTACGTGCTGTGGAAAAAAAAATTGAACAAGGATCCTTTGTTCTATATGTAATGTAATTATTTCTTGGTGCTGTGATGATAGAATTTTAATCCCTGAACTAAAACTATTGTTTGGTTTGGTTTAGTTAGTCTCCCGCAGGCCTCCATGGTGTTAAAAGATCATTTTACGTATCGTTCGTTTCTTTCGAAATTTAATAGTGTATTCAAGGGTTTATTTCATCACATTTGTGAAGTTTTATTTAAAGGTCCATTTCCAATATTTATTTGATTGGATTCGCATTGGTTATTGATTCAACTTCTAATTTGATTTATAGTCAAATAGCTGTTAATCGACCTGATAATAAATTATATATAATAGATATTTACTATATAATAGCTAATAATTTCAAATATTTTTGAAGGCTTTGTAATTAAAAACAGTAAGAAGTTTTCGCATCTACAGTCATTTAACTGCGCAAACGCACCTTGAACGTGATCCGAGTAACTTGAGCCTTAAGTTTCAAGGCAAGACCGAGACGGCGGCGTCGCGTACTCTACCACCTCACCATTATTTAAAGAGCTCCGCTAAATGTAAATAGCTGCTTTTAGTGAGTATGAATCGAAAGCTAAGACGATTTACGAAGACCAAGTTAATCTGGCTCCGTTCCGCAAGAGTTCCAGTTTGGCCGAATCGAATTACGTTAAAAGCATTTTGCGGCCAATCGCTGCGATTAATATTATTAACAGCGGCTATATCGAGTTACTAGCAACTAAAGAATAATATAGGCAATCAAAAGAGCCGAAATTTCTGGGAAGCAGTTACTTAAATGAATAATAGATATTTACAACTCTATATTTTATCAATTTAGTGTTTATCAAAATCAATAAAAGAGCTGTAAAAAATTACATCGATATCATGGAATAACCTTCCGTTATTGACTAAAAGAAAAACCTAAATGTATTATTGGTATCTATATAGATCGATAATGTAATAAAACGCTGAGTACTATGAAAATTATAACGAAGGTGATGCAATTTCGTAAAATACGAGTACCTTACTCATTGAAAGCTATAATTTCGATCCATAATTAAAGGCGTTTTTGCTTCCCTTTTTCATAGCAATCGAAGCAGAAACATCTTTAAATGGTGTATGAAGCAATTATTGTGGAATGACGTGATCATTAAAGATCCTGGTAAGGAAATAAAAATAGCGATGGTAATTAGTTATTAAGGAAACGAGGAATTTAATGTTCGATACTATTGTTGTTATTACCAATAATAACAGGTTTGTACATCAATAGTCTGAAGAACGTAACAAACTACCAATAAGTTATGAAAATATTAATTTGGCATTATTTTCTGCAGTCCCATCGCCTTATTTATCCATTATCCATTAACATATTGATAGCTTATTAAAAACCCTCTCCGATGATTTCACTTTAGATAGAACGCCTTGTTCACTTCGAGATCTGCGTAATTATAATCACTAAAGAAAACGTGATAAAAAATCTAATTGAATCAGAACTACCTACGTTGGAATTCGTATAATGATGATGACTTTCGAGATTCCTTTGAAGTCATGCAAAGAATGCCTCACGTAAATAATATATCATTACTCTATGGAAAATAAACAAAAAAGGAGTAATGACCTCCTCTGTCCCAAGCGCTGTCAAGGTATTAGTTTCATCAACTTTAAAAATCTCATTGAAATCTTCGATGTTAGTGCAGGTTCTCACATAAATTTCTCAAAATGGCGCAGATTCATTTTATTGCGAACGTGATTGACTGGTTTAACTTGACTATTATGCTAAACTGCTTCTACGTCTATCAGTTGCAAGAAGTAAACTGTTATTTTATATTTAAATGTAACGATTTCTATCATGAGAAGTACTTTGTTTTCGATATTTGTAGTGGAAGAAATGATTTCCGCAAATTGTGGCACCGTGACCTTAGTGTTAAATTTTACGGTCAATATTATTTTTAAAGGAAACATTTTAATGACACAATAACTATCAATTATCAATGCTCGTTGATTTAATGATGGAAACAACGTGATTGGGATAACATTCTTGATTCGTGATTTTCGTTTTGATGACGACAGAGTACAATTTAAAATAGAATCCCATTGATTCTTAATGCCGAAAAACAAAATGGTCAATCAACATGAATGGACTTAAATAAAAAGTCAAGTTTTGCTTCGCTAGCTACGCCAATATTGTGAGTGACGGAGGGACCGGTTTCATCCAAAGTACACAAAACTCAGGTTGTGCCACGTGGACGTGGTTCATGGTTCATTCTTACTTTAGAAATAGATGTTGAAAAGCTCGCGTCACTGGCAACTTCGGTTTAACGTAAAAATTAACATGTCATAATAATAAATCGCTCAAAATTTGGCCATATCTCCGAGGATTTTGGTAGGATCAAGATAGGAATAGTACCAAAAGTTGAGGAATTTATCTTTGTTTCGTGTAACTGCTTAACTTTTTTTTTCAATATCATTCTATGGATAAATAAAATTAATATGCTGATATTACTCAAAAAGAATTGGAAAATATTTAAGTAGGTACACTTTTGCAATATATTATGAGTTAATCCTATCAAATTGGTATCAGCTGCACAAACAAGTATTTGAATTTGAACCAAATATTCAAAAGAATAGACTGACGTTATTTTAGCAGTCAGACAACTTTGCTAACCGATGAAAGAAACCGCCACCAGATTCAATTTAACAAGGCAATTACTAAGGTGCTTCAAAATTGTTCGTTCACAACCGCTTCAAACAATAAAATAGTCGATCACAAAGTTACAAGGAATACGTAAAACGAAAAAGAAACTATTTAACTTAATACTGTGATAAACACTACACTTAGAAGGAAAGACATTTACAGAATTCAATTGCTGCACAAAAAGAAATACTTATAATTAATGACATAAACAAATCTTCTCCCCCGGCAGTCTTATCGCACTACTTCGATCAAACCTGACGTGAAATAAAATATAAGTAACGTCTGTCTCTTCTTATTACACTTCGAGATAAGGATCACGATGGACAGTCGCTCAGAATCCCATCATGGCGCGGGACCGAGATGAAAAAAAGTGAGGCTCAAAATTACAGAGAGGACCGTGGACTGGCGCTAATGGTGTACATTAAAAAATATTTTCCATTACGGTTACCGGTTGGTATAATGTGGACGAAGGCATAAACTTAGGAGACGGCGCCGATGAAAACGTTGAAATTACTCATGATGCAACAGACTTTAAAAAAGTGACAACTTTTATAAAAAGTAGAGACGATTCCAAGTTTTGATGGTATAAAAAGACTGAGCGGAGTAAATAAGTAGGAAGATAACCACATATCATTTCCAATAAAAAGTTCATTGAGGTGTCATACAGGCGTTTGGCGGTACCAGAGAACAGGTTTTTTGAATACCTACCGCCCTCATTTAATTTTTACAAACTGTATGGCGGTTGTGACAGTTAAGCGAATATTATGTCAAAAGTATTTTTGTACGCATTTTAAGATGTTTGGCATACCACAAGATTTTTTGAGGTTTATTTTATTACGCACAGTAAAAACAAAAGATTTGTCTTCTTTTTACGACTATTAAAGTTAGAATAATTAACGAGTTTAATTTCTAGGTTCTCAAATTAAGAACCTAAGCGCATGTTTTTTACTAACAACGTATACAAAAAGCTTTATTATAATTCAAACAAACTAGATGATACAAAAACCAAAATAATGATGTAGAATGAATAGTTAAGTCATTCAAATAAACAAGTATAATAAGCAAAAACGCTTATCCAACCAAAAATAAATACCACCAGTATCCGGATTTATGGCTTTCTAATCTACGACTTCTACGGGCAATAAAATGTATGTATGTTTTAATATTTTGGTAGTGTTTTGTTTTGAGTTCAAGTTTTTTTTTATCTATTTTGGCTGATATCTTCACGTCATTAGGCCCTAGCCGTCTTTACTTTTAAAACATTCTGTACTTAGTAGTAAAGAGATCAGGTCCATGCTGCGTTGGAATGCTGCCGCATCGGTCACTGGCCTCTCTCCCCGCACTCCCCTTCCCGCCCAACTCATCTTTATATCTAAGCCTTCTATCGTCTAGATCAATCGCATCAACTACGTCATTTTTTGTTACACTCCCATTCAATTCACCATTTGTTTAAACATTTTTGGTAAAAAAAAGTATACGAATTTAATCTTTGAAATTAATGAGATAGGATGTAAAATAGTCGTAAATAACGATGTAAAAACAAAGCATTAAAACACCAACATTTGATACAGGACAACGAACTAAACTTTTAAAGAGATGACATCACTCTAATTAAATTAAGTGATTTTAAATGGGGATGTAGAATGGCAAAGGTAGGTATCGCCTTTAATGAATAACGCATCCCTAATTAGTGAGGCATATTTGCAAAACCCACACAAGTGCAAAACAGTAGCAAGACATAACGCATAAATTCATTCTCAGAAACGGTTACAACCCGCACACTGGCATATAAGTAAATCAAAACTGCTTATAAATAGCCGGTATTAACATAATCCCGCGATTTGTATAATGAAGTAGCAGATTTTGTTATTCAAAATCATTCGATTTTCAGGCAAGATGCATCAGAATATAATTTTATTGACCATTCTACATTTTCTATTGATTTTATTATATTTAAAGATATATTGAGGCTAAAAGCTCGCGTCTTTATGTAAATTATATTAGAGTTCCAAGTTACACCTTCTACATTTGATAAATATTTGTCGTATTTAACTCTTTGATTTTATCCTCTAGAAGATTCGCTCAGTTTCATTTAACAGATTTATCATTACTAAGATATTCACTTAAAATATGTTTAAAATTAGGTTATCCAACTGCGTTTAAAGTTATGTTCGTATTTTACTCAGTTGTGTTACTGAAGAAGTTTCGCCGTATTAGGATACATAAATGGTGTACTTAAGCAACTGTGCTTGGCTGACTTGTCGTGTGAGCCCACGCAGTATTTTATCTCTTTACAAGCGACTGAGCTGGTTTCCTTTAAGTCGATTTATTGTCATGCTACTAATATCTTAGCTCAGTAGTAACTGACGCCAACGCCATGACTTTCAAATAATTAACATCAGAATAGCCAAGAGAGATTGACTTAGCTTTACAGTCTTTAAGTATTCCCACTTTAAAAATGCTTGCGGGAAATGATTTAAATATTTCTTTGACAGATCTTAATATATTATACTTAGTTTTAGACACTGGTAGAGGTTCTTGAATTGATTGTGAATTGATTTACCGAAATAGGATATCAAAAAAATGGATCATAATATAGGATAAGTAAATTAATGTGAATTAAAATCACATTAGCAAGACAAGTGTCAAGTATTGACGTAGAGGCAAAACTTGAAACAATTAATTAACATAAAACCTGAGCAGCTAATATTTCTAAAATATGGACATCGGAACCCGTATTGGCAGTAGCTGAATGCTCACATGTAGTATATGATATAATGCTAATGAGCTAAAGTGTTGTTCACATGAATATTTTCGCAACCACTCGAGCTGTATTAGCATTCGCATCAGGCACTATTTTTTGCTCATTGACTCTTAACAAAATGAGACGTCAATAAACGGAGCTCTTTTTTTAGAAGTTGAAATGGTATGCGCTAATGTTATTGGTTTCATAAGCCTGAGAGTTGCGAAGATAAGATTTGAAATTAATTTATTTTGATTCGCTATATTTGGAGAACTTTTTTGCTCATTGAATTCCGTGCTTTTATTTTTATCGGACATGTTCTCACGATTGTTTGTTTCGATTTTGTTGGAAGTGAACTTTTTGAAAACTTTGATGAAGAATTTCTTAATCAATTCACTTTATTAAGAAATAAAATATAATGCGTCGTTATGGGAGCTTCGTGTCTAATAGATTCTCTGTAGGCGTGTTGCTTTCAATCAGCGCGCACAGTACAATGACTCATTAAGGCACAAGATGGTTGGTCTTCACTAACAATCCGAACACTTCCTACGCTTCAACCTCTTCTGAAGTACAGCATAGCTAGTAGACAAGTATCACAAGTGCACTGCAAACATTATATTTAAAACTTTAGACACAGAATTTTAGGGACAGAAAGAATTTGGAATAATAAGACTTGGTTTGCTGTCCCCATTTCCAGTTCCCTCCCAACCCTAAAAACTTAATGGAAAAATAATACAGAAAGGGTCTCAAAGGAGTTCTTCGCTTCATCATTTATTTTCTGTGTATACCAAAGAAATTTTGTATTCGTCGCGCGACCGGCGCGGTTATAAAAAGTCAAATCCCCAAAAGTCGGACAGGTACGTGGACAAAAAATAAATGGAAAATACTAATGGAGCGAGGCGAAGAGGTTGGTCCGAGAAGCGGTGTGGTAAGTACACGACTGTCGAACTCTTTACAAATCTCTCGATTTCTAAAGACAATATCATAGTCAATTTACAGTGGTTTTCCCTACTTTTCATGAATTAAATAAATTGTGTTTATGTTTCGAACCCATTATAGGGTTATTATTGATGTTATACTGATAATGGAATGGAATCAGAAATAAATAATTTAGTGATAAAAAAAATTAAACACTACTTTTTGGCTTGCATTTGTTTTGTGTTGTGGGTAATTTCAACACTATATTGTTTGCCCATTTAAATTTTTATTTACTTGAGATTTGCACATGTAACATGCATTTCGCACTTCGGGTCACTAACCGCTAGACCAGCGCAATCATAATTTAAAGCGTCCAACTTCCTGCCTATAGCTTACAATTGCGCTCCCGCAGCCGGTTTGCGCACACGCAGCCGAACCACCGACGTAATGGGAGCGACGGCTGGCCGCTGCCGCTTCACACTCAATTTCACCTCTGACTGACACAAACATTCATTGTGCTGCGTACTTGCCGCCAATGGCATCAGGTGCTTTGCGAAATACTGATAAAACTAGATTCATCTCTGCGCAGGAGTTGTTGGTACCCTGAAGCTTTTGTTAGCGCGTTATCCGTTTCCAAAATGATATCAGTTTCTATCGTTTTTCTCTCGGACTTGTATTGAGTGACGTGGCGTGGCTGTTTTATTTTTGAGAAGATCTTTTGCCTAACAGCGAATTCAAGGGTTGTATTTTGAAATACAGTTGTACTGTTCCTAAAATTTTATTTTGAGGCTTGATTTTGTTTATTAGTTTTAGCAAAAGATTGTGTCGATGATGGATCAACTTGAGGCTTGTTCCTGCATAAATTAATTAGCGTTATTATAATTAATCTAATAAACAACCTAATTACAACATACCGGAGATGTCTAATACTAATATCAATCATGTTTTTTAAAGTTCAAAGATTTACATCGTAAAAAATGGCGCCTCACGAATTTTGGACTAAAAAATTTATGATATTTGATACATGCGGGCTCCAGGCATCTTGATTTCGATGTTGCTTCACTAGTTTGAAAATAATTTTCACGGTTCACATAATACTTGTTTGAAGAAACCTTATCTTTAGACTGTCTTGTTTATGATCTTATTTTTAAGTTGTTTTTAGAGGAAAAAAATCTTGAAATAAAAGCAGCCGGTATGTAGAACAGATATTAAATATTTGAAGTAATAGGATTTTCTCTAGTTAATCCTTACTAAACATTTTTTTGAACGTCATATATTTGTGAAAACCTTGAAGTTCTCAGTCACTACTGAAAGAATATCAACTCATCGATGCGATATCATCACATCAGATTAAGTTAAATAATACTCATTCATATTGGGTGCTTTTTGTTTGGTATGATACACTCTTTGGAAAATTGACATTCTATCAAGAATCGGCTGAAAGGTTACACAATAGGGCAAGGTATAACGTAATAGCTAAAATTAATTCAAAAGCACTATCAGTAGATTTTATAATAGCAACCAGTTACATCAACACAAGTGTAAAGTATCCAAATCGTACTTATATAGTAGCAACCTTTCTCTTGCGCTGCTTCATATTATAATTCGAGTTGCTCAAAACTAGTTCCAATTATCAGATTTATAACTCGAACAGTTGATTCATGACGGTCTCGACTGGCAATTATACTGTAGTCCCCAGATATCATTAATCAAACCATACTGATAGATCCGCCGTATGTACAAATCCAATTAGAGCTGGAATCCTTGCTTCAATTTTGTATGTCGATCTACTGCTTTTGATTTATGAGACGAGATGAGGTACAATCAGGCTGCAGGGAGTGTTAATTTTGGTTTCATCGTAAATCCATTTTTAGTGCTGGTGTAATTGAGTGTAATCGGTTCGTATCGACTCTTTATTGGAGTCTCTCATGTGGGAAATATTATAACAGTTCGCCCTTCTGATTGGTTTAGCTATAGCTGTTTATTATCACTACATACGGTGTCCCTTTGATAAGCTAATTACGATGCCCAATTTTAGTATCACATTAAATTTGTACCTTACCAACTTCCTCTAATACATTTTTGGTCACGAACACGTTCTGCAATACTATCTAAAATCATTAAACAACGGTATTGTTAATCAAAGAAATAAACCTAATAAACAAAATTAAAATGTTTTTGACCTTTTCATTAAGAATAAAATAATAATCAATTATGGAAATGTATCTGTTTATATAGATTATTAACAGCCTAAAAGTTATCTCGTTGCCAAGTCGAAATAACTGGCTTGATTATAAAATCTAGTTTTGATATTGATGATCATCCTGAATTTATAAATGTTTATTGCCACTCGAAAAAGTTTAAGTCGATCAATGCTTTTAATCTCCCATAAAATCGGTTTGTACGTGCTTAGAGCAGATTAAAGGTGGCCGAGCTCAAGCAATAAATAACGTGATTATTTCCTTTTGAAACAGACTGCGCAGCTAAGCCAACTTTTTGAAGTGAATACAACCGAAAAGGCTCTCCGAAAACAGGATTGTGGACCGTGAGACGTTGGATTTTTTCCTAGATTCGTAATGCTACCTGTCATTTTAAATTTAAAAATGTTGAATCACAACGACTTGTTAATTCCTTTTATACTTAAATTGATATTTCAGAAGAGTTAAGTCTCTGAATCAAAACCTGAATTCCCATTTGTTGAATAGGTTAACTTATCTAGAAGATAGTGGAATTTTATAGGCACCTAGCATGAAGTTCAGTTCAAAATATTTTCACGTAGCAAGCCGAGTCAAGGGTTCAAGCTTACCAAGGACGACCGGTCAAACAACATGGCTTATAAACCCCGTGGATAGCTTCAATACTTCAAGATAACATCGACAACGCTTTTGCTTCAAAAATACTTCATTTGCTATCTTAACTTTACTATCATCTAGTATACCAATTAAGAATACTGCCTATATAAATGAAACATTAGCATGTATATAGCCAGCCTCGACATTATTGTAAATCAAGTAGGTATATATCTACTTCACTTTAATATCACTGTTTGTCTGTGAGCGCATCCACAGATTTTTATCTGAGATACACGTCGTCATATGATTAATGATCATACGGAAAGTCTCCTCGAAAACCTTTCTTCTATATGTTTATAAATAACAATAGCGTCTAACTCGGAATACTTTCAAAACTCGTTTTGGGGACAAACGGACAATGGTCGTTGACAAATCTGAGGGTAGGAGGATTGGATTTCGAAATTCCTTTAGTCTGTCGCTGTATCATTATAATATTCACAAGCAAATATCGGAGGACCTCGAGTAAATATAAATATTCTTGTCGTGCGGTGTGGGCCCGAGATGTGGAGGCCGCGGTGGTACGGTCAACAACTAAAGTTGCTTAGCACTTTAGTACCTTGTCATAGCAACTTTTTTGATAAAAATGTTCCAAACTGTAAGACATCTGTCAAAAAAGTTGCTATGACAAAGTACTAAATTGTTAAGCGACTTTCGTTGCTGACTGTACAGGCGTTGCGGTTGTTTGATCAACCAACCGGTCGCTGTTTGCTCGGAGACTCCTCGAAACCACTCAGAAATATTTTAAGTCAAGTTCTCTTGAGCAAGCGCATAGAGTGTTTCGTATTCTAAACTCAGAATTTCAATGTAATGCCAGTAGGAGCTGGTAACGCAATATTTGATTCAATAGACTACGTAATCGATAAATCAATGGTTAATGTTGGCGATTAATTAGAATTTCTAAAACTGTACTATTTATTATAATGTCTGTTATTCTGAACCACCATTACATGCTACTACAAGCTTAATGGCTTTAAAACTGGATTAGGTAGCAAAGAAATGCTAAATCGATGATAAGCATACGTCTTGTCAACCCACGCTATAAAGCACTTTGAAACTCCACCTTTCAAATTGAATTCTAATGTCAAGTACTTAGTGGTTAATGTTGTATGAGGCTGGAATTGAACAGAAAAGAACGGTTGCCGTATTCAGACTCCAGTTAAGCCTTTCATTGTCTCATTTCCGTTATATTTAAACAGACAGCTTGATCCCGATTTTTATAACTTTAAATCAAGTTTTATCTGAAACGCTAAATTGAAAATGATTACCAACTGTTTGAGAATGTGATATAAATTCGCAAGTCGGATTATGAAATTCTAACCCAGATTATTTGCTTTTTGTGAGAAAGTGTAGATTTTAAAACCTATTAGCATTTTGTCAAGCGATTTGTCATATCACTTATAATAAACATTTTTAAATAATGTTTAGACAAGTTCATATTTTTTTTTATTGAAAAGGGTACCTACCCTAACCTAATCCAAAATGTTACAAAAAGTATTTTTAATGATATTCCTTACTGACTGAGAATCTGAATCACGCGAATACTTAACAAAATTGGTCGGACACAGCAACAAAAAAGTGTTTTGCAAGCAAACACGCAATCAGTACGACTATAATTTGAATAATACGTTTACCTGTCCATATTGATACAAACATAATAGTATCTGAACAATTTAAAAAGGCTAACTCGGCAACCGTAAAGAAGTTTCATATTAAAAAATAAGGATACTTAATTACGATTATTTGTAAGCAGTAAGTGATGTATTAGAACTAATAAGTAATTTTTAAAATGTATCTGGTGCTCAAGATGAAGTTTTAAAACACGTCAGTGAGAACGTTAAGAAAAATTGCGCAAGCGTTTTTGAGCGCAGAGCGAGGGAACAGAGAACTTTCAAAAGGCAATAAGAAACTGTGAAATCGACGAACGTACTGCGTACGGCTATTCTAGCTAATTATTCCGTAGCCTCAGTCACGATTATTTTGAGTTCATATGTAGAGGAAACCGGCACGGGTATTCTAATCAACATTAGTTTTAACAAACGATTTTTAGTAGGTAAGCGATGAATCTTTATTTATTTTAAACATCAGTGATATTTCATTTTAAAATGTTTGTGTTGTTCAATAACAGGAATCCATTAGAAATGTAAAGAACAGACATGGCCTCCAAGCTTATAATCCTAAGAATTTCATGCTTCCAATAGGTATTCAAATATCTTTAAATTAACTAAAAAGCATAGCGTGCTTGCACGACACTCTCGTTTTCGCCTCCAACCAAATTTTCTGCAACTTTAGAATATCAAGGATTGCATTCTTTGAAAACAATTTAATAATTTATCGATACCGAATTCTGGTCCGATTGGTTGGGAGACGATAATTTCTAAAGTTGTCCGTAGGCTAAACTGTTAGCGACGAAGTGCACCTGCCTGCTTTGATTTATTATGGATTCAGTATTAATTTGATATCCCTTTTTGCTGTAGCCCCTTGAGCGATCGGAACGAGTGGGCATCGCCAGTCACCATTATATGTGGTCTCGCCGCAATCATAATTGCATATGAGCCCGGAGATAAAACATCCGATGCAAAAATAATTCATATCCGACAGTATGTTTGCAAATTACCATGTCGCCGTTTGTTGTGAAAAAAAAAAAAAAAATTAAAAACAACTTTTTCTTACTAGCGATATTTGTATAAACATCTGCATGGTTAACGTGAGATATTAGAGCAGCGTTCTTTACAATTGTAATTATTCGAAGTGCATGGTACGGAAATTCCACAAAAAACAAACTTTGTAAAATGCAGTCAACAGTCGTAATAGTAGAATGAAAAGAAAACATGGTAAAGTTTTACGATTCAAAAGGACTGCTAGAGAAATCTCAAATAGAGCGCTCGTTTCTCAAGATCTCACGAACCAGTTTTTCATGCCAAGAAATTACTCTGCAGTAAAGAAAATTAATGATAGGAGTGCGTATATACCTATGCCTACTCGTATCATAATATCTTACAACGTATTTATATCTCGTAGCTCCAATACTGGTTTATGGCGTGAATGCTGTTGTATATTGAAACGCATCTTATATTCTGATGGGAACTTTGAAATTTTTTGACTCGATGTTTAAAGCTTAATGTACCCTTTTCATATTGCCGTTGGGTTTAATTAAGTTTAGGTGGAATTTTGATGTTTCTTTAATCATTGTGAGGTTTGTTTTTGATTGCGTTTGCTTACGAAAATACGATTTGGTTAAAATAAGTTAATGATTATTTTAAGCAAATGAAATTGATAAACCAGATTATTTATAAAAATATGCAGCACTTAGCTTACTCACGATATTATGCATGTGAATATCTTTCCCAAATCTTTAGATCGGCATTATTATTGGCCAAACTCTTACCGAAAAATTTAAGTTTGGAAAATTCTGATCACGGATCGTATTTTTCGATCGGTTTTCGATAAGGCGGTGGTCATTAAAAACTGTTTTATATTTACGTAAGGCAGTTGCTTTAAATATTCATGATTTTTTTATGTAAATGGATAATGTAATGCATGTTTTAATGATGGCTACGTATACTTGTGAAACTGACTTAGATCGAAACGTTGGTGGGTTCGATAAGATGATTGTGGGTATGTTTTGCAACGTTCTCCAAGTATGTGGTACACGATTGAAATTGTTTGCAAAAAAGATCATAATTTTTTTTCAAAGAGGTTCAGAGGACTTTTTACCAACCCTATTTCGTAAGTATTTTAACATCGACCATTTTTGCAGTATGTATTCGAAGATAAATAAGACTTTGTGGCTCAGGAACATCATCTAGAGCTTTATAAACTACCGTATGAATTAATTCAATAACTTGAAAATGCCTGCCTGTATTAATAAGACCCACAGGAAAACCAATGTGACAGTAGCTAGCAGCTGTGCAGTTATGATGGTATCCATTGATTATAAGTAGCTAGGTATTGTAATATTTATAAGGAGGTTTTCCGTTGTCCATAATAAATGACTCCTTGTTTGAATAACTGAAGCTCTATGAACATATTTAAGTACAAACAATATTAAAATTTTGCTATGGCTATGCCGCTTCGCAGAACCTTGTAATTGCGAGTTATCCTTGGCGGGTCAGAAATGCATATTTTTTTTGGTTCTTCGTTATTAATCGTGGCGCAGAATATAATAACCGTACATTATGCAGGTTTGATGCGTCTTGATTATATAGCAGTCTTTAATATGGTCGCGACAAAAAATGTAAGTGTTCACCGCAAAACAATGATGAACTCATGGTGTGGTTTATTTACAGGAAATTTATCCTTGTACCAATTTTAAAGTTACATTAAAATTATGATTAAAACGTCGCATGTTGCAATTTCATTAAAAATAATAGATTGTTCACGCGGTCAATGCATGTTTATGGCTACTAACTTCATTTAAAAAAAATATAATTGAAATAATTTTAGATTTTCAGACCTTGCTACAGAAAAATGTCTCGTGATCAAAAAGTACAGAATGAGTGTGAAAAAGCCTCCAATTTTTTTGTCACGAACTCTATTCTCAGCCTTTATCGGCAGCTTGGAATGATAACACGAAAAAGTTTGAACTAGTAACTATTATTAAATTGCTTTTGAAGTCGTAAATACTGGTTTGGGATTGTAGCGTTAGCAGCACAAGAGCGCACGTGAAAGTGTGTAACATAGGTGCTACGTATCTAGGTATTATTGAGAAGTTACATATTTTAATCCTTTCCTGGTTTGAGTAATAAAAATATTCAAATATTAATTTATACTGAAAAATACATCATATAAATGTGTAGGAATTGTATAAGTAATTTGTTTAAAATAGCTTAAAAAATACAAGTTGATTTTGAAATAAAATGGTTTTCTTTAGTTTTATAAAAATACCAGAACTTACTAAATCTAATGCTGCTTAAAAATAGGTAAACGTTTCAAATAATTTTTATTTGATGAAAAAATATACGACTACAAAAAGTTTCCATGGCATATACAAACTAGTTAACTTTAATTATTTTCTTTGCTGCCAGTACAAAATTCTCGTCTTCTATTACGACTTTGGCTCCAATAGAAACGAATGACTCATCAGAATCAAAACTAATTACAGTTCGATGTTAAAAAAACGTGCTATAATAATGTAATGTGAATCAAATATCCTTTTGCTTCGGTAAGATCCATCAAAAATCACTAATTCCCTAACAAGTTAAGATAACTATGAAGCTAATATTGTTGTTTCCTTACTCATGCGTTATTTTGTATAGGATAAATAGAAAAAAAGATATGCATACCTATATTTCATTTTTGTAAATTGTAACAAGTTAGCAATATTTTAATTATTTATTTTCAAATTGAACATGAACATTTTAATTTTGTCATCAAAATGCTTTCTTCTCTATGAAATCTTTTTTTTTCTGATCCAAATAAGTTAATAATTTAAATTGTTATTAGAAACTAAATCTCAATATTTTCCCATCAATAAAAACTTGTTTATGATAACACCAATATAATTTAACTACGAAACACGTCATTAGTCGAACTCTCTGATTGATCGGCATGAATTATCAAAAAAATTCTCAGAAAACTGAACGTATTTTGATATAACGGCTAATTAACATATTGGGATCTTGAAATCGTTTTTCGTTAGAGTTAATTGATATTTATAGCCTGCATCGATTCAAGATGCGCCGGAGTCGATCGAACTTATCTCGTTCGATAGAAGACGATAAAATATATTTATAAAGTAAGGTAAGTATTATTTAACATTCAAGATTTTTACATATTTCAATATAAAATACGATAAATCTTAATACAATTTTATTGTGTTACTCAAAACTGTGTCAAAGAATGCATTAAAAATATTATAACATGAAATTGTACAACTGTTCTAAAAACATGAAGCCAGCTAAGGAAACCTAATATCTACATAGCGTTATCTCAAAACCAACTATGCATCTCAAGTAAGTAAATCTCTGTCAGCTTATTTTTATCTGTCATAAACGAACCAAGACTGTTATATATCATTCGCGTGTTATCTACAATCTGAATAACTGACCAATGGCTCACCTAATGCTTAGCAAATGGTATGAGTATTGGGACCCGTCAGTTTTGAAGTACGTCGGAACCGGCTACGGTCCGTGCGTTTGAAAGTACAAGCACCTCTTACTATTAATCAAGATAGAACAATTTCCTAGAAGCTAACACTATGATCGAGACTTTATAAATATTCCATTTCCAAGTAGCGGGGCGGATGCGGCCACAGTCGGCTAAACATCTGCAACTTGACTTACACCGGCTGCTGTTCTGTTACGTGCATATAAATTAGGTCTTTACACTATGATCAGCGTTGTAGAAAATTTAAATGTGCAAGGAACCGGACGCCCCGTCAACGAATACAATTTACTGTGTAATTACCGGGTGTATTGAATAAATTAAGAATATTATAATTGTCTTACCTGTGGTCTCGCAAATGATCCTGTCTTCGGAATGCTTTCCCGCAGATATCACAGGAATATGGTCTCTCATCAGTATGCGTCCTTTCGTGGATCAGCAGATTGTAAGACTTTGTGAATTGTCGGTTGCAGAATTTGCATATAAATTGCTTTTTAGGCCTCGATGCTCTACCCGGCGCTCGAAGCAATCTTCTATCTAAATGAGGATGCATTTGATGTGGGCCAGCACCAGGTGGGAAGAGTCCTGCTCCGGGAAATGTGAAACTTCCCGCAGCAGTAGGAGATGGACCAGGCGCGCCTAAGAATGGGCCTGGTGGACCGTAGATAGGAGGTTGTGAGGAAGCATCGGACATCATTCCGTCCATTGAAGATGTTCTATGATGAGGAATAAGCATAGCAGCTGCTGCTTCTCTTAAAGCTACTTCTTTTCGTTTTTCCACCATCATCGCCATGAGGTCAAAAGAATTTCTTTTAGGGAAGCTACCTGATGTTCTATCTGGCGAACTTTTTGCTGGCTCCGTTCGATCCCTATCCATCATTCTTTCCCGTTCCATTATTTCTGATGGCATCAATGCAGGGTGCATTTCATTGGTGTATATCACGGGATGAATAGACCTAGTGGGAACTACAGGAACGAAAGCTGATGACTCTCGATGAGTTGATGTGAGTAAGGAACCAGTGTTCATTTGTCTATGATAAGGTATGGGGGGTGAGTCGAAGTTTCCATTAGGGTTTCTTCCGCTAGAAGCGGGTCTTTGTTGTGATCTTTCGGCAGAACTTGCAAGGAATTGGTCATGTCTAGATCTAAGTGGGGCGGTCACCGGAGGTTCTGTAACTGGGCGTGGTGTTGACGCCCTGGAAACCACTGGTCCACCGGTATCTGACATTTCATCTGGAAACAAACGGTTAGTATTAGATAAAGCTATAAGACTGTAACTGTGTGTTAATATCTGATCATAAAATTATTAAATACAATGGATATGGAAACTTAAAAACCTACACATTGAAAGCGATATAACAAAGAAGTCAAATGTCTTCGAGTGTACTTGTTATCTTTATAGCTTTCACTAGATCGTGAACTGATATACGATTCTAACATAGGACTGTTGTTACTTGTTGTAAGAGCAGGTGTTAAGTAGTAAGATTTATGGATCGAGAAACATGCTTAATTAAGGTGCGATTTGTATGACTGCGAAGTGAAGAAACATATTACCATAAAATTAGAATATTCACATGCTTTAAACTTTTCATTCATAATAAATACCTCTACAAAAGTGTTTGTTATTATTTGTTTCATATGTGAAAATAATATTACCTGCCTGCCGCTTAATTTACGGCTTGTCATATTACTAATTTATGCTAGCCAGATTTGTCTAGATCAGTCATTCTTATGCAGATTTTATCTCTACCATACCTCATGCAAATTCCGACTATTTATTTTAGCTTCTGTTGTATATCAAAATTATGTTAAAAACGATTGGAATTTATCATTAGTTCTGTTTTGGTGCTTTTGTGTAAAGTGCGTCAAATCCAACTGATACATTAACTTTTATTTCATACTCTTTTTTCTTTTCTTAATTTCATTCTTTTAATATAATAGTTATACAAAACTAAATATGAAACGGTGACAATATGATACAGATAAAAAAACTATTACTTATATTTTAATATACAAAAAGCTATAACAATAGTCTCACCATCAAAGCTGATTTGCTTTAGTATTGTATCCAGCCACTTATGTTTGTCCATCACTAATAACGACTCAGTGGAGATCGCTATTCTGAGATTTACTGCGAACACACTATTTTCATTCGAAATGATAGTGAGGACTATAAAACGGTCGGTTCGGTTTACTGCGTGGCCTGTGCCTTATGTTTTCATACAGTTTCCGGTTTCTGTGACTTTTATGTTCACATGGTACAAGCTTTATTCAGAATATACTTAAGTATTACTCTTTTTCTAAAATTAAATTGAGCTTTTTATTGAAAACCTTCTATTCATCTTAAAGCTTTTCTATTTATATCTTTCTATCTATACCATAAAAGTTAGATTACACAGTCTAACAATAACCGTTGTGTTCAATGTGTATTGGTACTAGGTACTACCAATTTTTTATACTGCTCTAAAGTAAAAAAATCTTAAAAGTTAATTTGTACTTGTAATCTAGCACTATTAACAATTTCGAACAACTTTACTATAAATCAAAGCAGTCTAAATAAATTACAAATACCAACATGAAATTTATCACTAATCGTACAACGGCAAAGGAAAAAAAATACTCGTCAGTTATAGCAACTACAAAAGATTAATCTTAGAATCAATTTACTCTGGCGAGATCGAAAAAGAAGGCAAGCGAGCCCACATTTCACTGAGCGTTGCCCGCTCTACCGTAAAAGCCTTCTGATTGTACATCTTTCTCTGTCGCACCTACAAGCTTTAAAGCTCTGTCTCGTTCACCCTATGGTTATGCTTGATCGAGTTTCTACCATCTTACTTGCTCCGAAGCAGTAAAACTACTTTTATCTCTCTTTTGAACCGAGAATTTATAGATATGAATATGTATGCAGGCACAACAGTAAGTAATGGTCTCTTGTATGTAATACTGGTCATTTCAATAACATAAAACTTTAAAAATGAATATTTAAAGGCAGGATGGTAGTTTCAATTTATTTTTTTATCTTTTGCGGCTTTTGTATTGATAATCATTTAGATAGTAGAACAAACAGTTTCGAGTGTAGAAACTTCATATATTTAAAGCTACTGATTAAGATACTTATATCCCGCAATACCTACGCATATTTCCTATGGGATATTCTGTCATAGTAATAAAACAACTCTCAAACTCTCAAAACAGCGCAAAAAATGTGTAATTAATTAAAATTCATTACTATAATAATAAATTATCAGCACAATACTAATATTAACGAGCTGCAAATGCTTCTCACGATAATTAAAGTCATTTATTAGTGTAACAAAATGTCAAGTAAGTTATTAAAATTTATGGATCGAGATTTATTCTTGACCAATACTCTTTTTACGATACCGCCGACTCACACTGAATATTTCATACCGATCTTGATATTATACAAGCAGATCACTCATAATTGTCACATAGTTAATTATTGATACTGTTGTTTTAAGCTAGATCGCTAATTAATACAGACACGTTCTTATACAAATGTGAAAGAAAAAAACCATGTGACATTAATACGAAATTTTCATGATCAATATCGAAACATGCCTTACAATTCAAACAAACAAGAAGAGAAGAATAAGAGATCAAAACCTTAAATTTAGGGCTACTCAAATCATAATATAGCTTGGACTAATCATACATCAATAGGACCAGAAATCTAATGCTCATCACACAAACACATTTTATTCTTTAAAAGGATTTAGGCAAGATCTCTACTAATACTGTTAACTGAAAAATAACAAAGAGTAAGTCACGCATGACATACTTCTACTTTAGTACCAATTACTTTACACTGTAGCTTACTTACACTTCTAATACTGACTACTTATTATACTACTACGTACCTAATTGGTACTAAAGTAGATGTATGTCACGACTTACTGTTTGTTATGTTTCAGTTATCAGTAATTTCTGAATTCCAGGAAAATTTACTTCAATTATTATAAGGAAAAGAGAGTATTTTGCTAACTGCTGTAACTCGTGTAGGTAAATTCTACTTTTGATTATGACAGTAAACCGTAACCACAATGATAAAAGTAAGTAGTTAATAAAGAGGATAATGATTCATGAAGTAGAGACAATTATTTAATTGTTATTTGTCTGTACTTTAAAACAATAGAAGGAAAGTAAAGGGATTTTAATGATTTAAAAGTATTAGCAATGATTTTGTAGTTTAATACTAAAGCATGGCTTAACAGAGATTAGGCTATGTAGACGTTTAGTTTTTGACTGACTTGGGACTTTACCAACAGCCTTTATTTAGTCAAGCCTTCAAGTCTTGTTGATCTATTGAGCTAGTGTTACTACAAAGTATTATGTTTATTGTTTTAAAATTTTTCATCGTCTCTGTTTACATAGTAGCTATTCAAGGTAGAGTTGGCATCCTGTCCAACGTAACAAAATGTTGGGGTTGTATAATAGCACAATTTTTTTTTTTAAATATTGGTATTGGTTTGCCGTAACTTTATAAATTCGGACTAGGTACTTATCACTACTTGTTTCCTAAAGTTTTTGATGTCTTCTGCAAGATCTCAGCTTATTTTGGAAGCTACAACTATACATCCTACTGAAGATTATTACATTCCATTTTGGATACTTTTCCTCTTTTTTATTGGTGTTTTTATTAAGTAACTAACATATTGACAAGATTGACAGTCTAATAAGGAGTGTTCTGTGATAAGGAGCTCCGCTAGGAGTAAGTTTTGTTCTGTGATAAGGAGTATACTAGAGGCTTAGAATAATAACACCTAGACTAGAACGATAGTTCTCTACAAAGCGCACTGTTAAAAGTGAGGCAACTAAAGGCTGGTTTTCATTAGATTATTTTTAGTAGAGAGCTTTAGTAGCGTGCGAGTAGATTCGAATGCGAGTACTTTAGTAGTTTTGGTGCCTTTCCAGTGAGCGTTTACATTATGCTTCCAGTACAGTGTCATTTGACTAAAACACTCTACTAAATACGCTACTAAAATGTCGATTTGTCATGCTTCCAGTGCGAGGAAAGTGTCGCGCGGGGGGTGAGCGGGCGGCGCGGGCACGCAGGGGGTTCTACTGGAAAGCGATGATTCCAGTTGAAAGGCTACTAGAACGTTACTCTCTTTAGTCATAAGACGACCGTTTACATGTTTCAACTAAAGCACTCTACTAAAGACTAAGATAATGTAAACCAGTCTTAAAACAGCCAAAATGGCTCCGTTTTCAGATTTTCCATTATTACCTAATCATACCGAATAAGTGCAAAACAGTTTTAATTTTCCTACATTTAGAAGATTAGTTACTATATTATTGGATTTTAGTTACGATTAGGTTACGTATAAATTATATAAATCTGAAAACTAAGCCATTTTGGCTTAGTATTAGTTGCCTCACTTTACATACGAGGACACGGCTTCGAAGGTGTTATTATTCTAAGACTAGAGGTTATTAGATTCCTATAATCCACGACTTAATTTTGAAAGCCAGGTACCTAAACAGTTTTGGATTGTTCAAAAAGTTTTGAATCCATTGAAACTTGACAGTTTCAACTTCTCTCTAAACATTCTCAAGATCATATCGATTTTTTTCATTGTATGCGTTGTATTATTGGGGTTTTTACAAATGCTCCCAAATTGATCTCAACAAATATAAATTCAAATATAAATAAATATAAATTCTGTCACACAAACAAGAAGCAATTTTCATAACATTGGTAATGTGTGTTCCGCTAAAAACGGGCAGCACAACTAATCTACTTTGACGCAGAACATAAAACGTTTTCCATATAAGCGTTTATGCCATTTTAGTACCGCTGTTATCTCGAGAGTTAGTAAGTACCTATGCGTGTAATATTAAGTATGTCTATTAGAAGCAATTAAGTTTATAAGTGGAATATCACGCGGTATGCCTTTTTTGCGCCGCGAAGTTTTACTATGATTACCATCATTTCAAAGCGACGCGATAAGATTAAAGTTATCAGTTGATGGTAAAGATTAACTACCATTTGTTTTGTAATCACAATCTGTCGCTTCTACAGTTGTACAGGTAGTTATGCTGAAACCAGTAAAAGCATTCCATTAGCATACCTACAGATAATCGATTAGAAGCCATGTCGGTTTTCGTTTTAGATGTGTTGCGATGATTTGCTGTTATAAAAGTCATTATGTCCAAAGATGTATCCGTGTTTTTAAAGTGTTAGGAGTAGTCAACCTGGCGCTTTTTGGAAGTTGATATGTAATTAGTTGATATAATTTGCATAAGTCATTAAGCATTATGTATAAAATTTACATAATATTCAACTAAGAATGTTAGTAGGGGAAAAATGACATTAGTATGAATTCTAAATCTGAAAATAAAGCTTAATAAAGGATGCAATACAAATGAATAGCATGAAATGAGATGAATACATTTAAATCCAAATAAAACAATGATACGTGATAATTACTGCGAAACACAGTGGCAGGAAACGCTAAGTAAACTCCGCTGTAAAACATTAGAACAATGGAGTAAACCGCAGGCCCGTTATACTGAGAACTGTTTTTATTCATCGTGGTTCGTGGCAGCATTTGTTAGGGAAACAATAAGTTGGAAGCATCGACCACACAAAACAGGTAGCACGACGAAGCTCACCCTGCGTGCCCAATTTATTCCATATCCGTTGTATTAAATTACAAAGTTTCATAAAAAAGTTTAGTTTAACTTACAAGTCGACCAGTTGCCCGATGAGTTGTGAACCCAACCCTCCAGTAGTCAGGTAGTCAACCCACGAAGTTTACAAACGGCGGGTGTTCGCGACAATGGGTACTCATTGCAATTTTTTGTCACATTTCACAGTCCAACCGCAGAGAGACAGGTGGATGGATAGGCAGCACACAATCAGGCCAATAAAACAGTTAAATAGGTTCTTGCAACTTGTTGCAATCACTTTATCACACACTTTGTGTTCACATAAATTCACTTGAGTTTGTTTCACTGTAATCCAGTTGGGGTACTGAGTGTTTTTTCAGGTTTTGTTTCACTGCTGCGCATGCGCGGGTGACACGCGACTGGTGGGAGTAGAGCGCGCGTACTATCTGCGCCCGCGCCGAAGGCGGTAGCTCTCGTCCCCTCCCCGCCGACCGAAGCCTTCACTGTTTTTACTTGGGGAGCGATAAAAAAGGGATATCTCTCTGTTTTGTTTATTTTTCGTGTTAGTAGCTTATAATATGTGTCGTGTAAATTAACGCCGCCCTCGAATGTCAGGTACCTATATCTACACAGATCATGAATTTTGTTGGTTGTGCTAATCGACAAGATATTATTTTTATTCTTTCATTAATGGTGTTTGTTTTATAGTTTTTTAGTCGTTTATCTAAAAATAAAAAATAAAACTAGTGGCTCTGTGAGCTTTCTGAACATTTTTCGAAAAGGCTAAAACATTTATTTTTCAATTTCGAAAGCCTAAATCGTAAAATGACAAATTATCGAACCTGCTCACGAAATTTCACGATAATCGGGTGAGAAATTTAGAGAGAGAAAATTAGACCTCTCAGTAGGTGAATGGTGTAAAATGTTTCGTCATCCACGTTCTCATATATTATATCTATTCCTATAAATTAGTGGCTCTGTAATCTGTAAAGCTATTAACCTCGCGTTTGTGACATTTTTGAACATTTTTCGAAATGGCTGAAATAAGATTTTCCCAATTATTTCCGACATATTGAAAAATTTCGAAAAACTGAATTGACAAATAAATTATTAAGGTATAATTATAGAACCTGCTGACAAAATTTCACGAGGATCGGTTTAGAAATTCTACCTGTAGAGGAGAACAGATGGACAACCAAAGATTTTTTTAAAGCTGAAACGGAGACGCTTCGCTCTCGCTCGGTCAGTTACAGTAAGGTAAGTATTACTTTAATAAATGAAAAGACAACATTTGTATATTTTTCGTACTTTATTACAACGAAATCTAATATACAATCACATAATTATATATTTAAAAAATTGTCTGGCTTTAGACGATAATTTACTCTTTGTTCCGATATTATTAATAATAACATAAAATAAAAAAAACAACACAAATAAAATAAGAACATGATTTTACTAACTAGATGTTTGACACAATATTTAGTAATTATTAATTTTATTTACGATAAAATATTTAAATTTCAAATAACATACGATAATTATTTATTACAAGACTAAAAATAATACAATATTAATTATATTCAGTAACAATTTATAAGTAGCCTGTCTGACTTATTTACTGAACACATTTATAGCTATGTAACATTACAATGTTGATAAGTCTATAAATTAATAATAAACATTAAATAATAATTTTCATTAACGTGCATTTATAAATTTGCAATAAAATCAAACAAAGTGTTTTATAAGTAGGTATGTTTCATAATTCAATGGCCTATAATAACACTTACTAATTTTACAAGGCTAAAATCTAAAAGCTTTACGATTCTGTTAATATTAAGTCTTTTTTATTTTTATTATTTAAATATATTTGAGCTTTATGTGATTATTTATATACAAACCGTCACTGTGGAGTCATATCCACATTTATTTATCCTTTTAATGCACAATTTTAAGTCACCTAGTATGGACCACATTCTAAAGGGGAATTACTATTAACAATTAAATACATTTTTTTATTAAACATCAATACTAATAAACGTTTACGAAACTGTTACCCCCTTTAAAATCAGTATTTACAACTATAATATCAAAGAAATAACTTACAGAGTTAACACCACAAATAATTTTATAATAATTACTTTTCCAAAATTTCACAACACTGACAATATAATCGCTTATATAGTGTAATTACAATTAGAGGGTACAAAGGTATGATTAAAATTTCATATTAAATTAATGAAATTATCCTTCCCAAATTCGCTCCGTACTGCTTACTATAATAATAATATAGTCTCTAAGTTATGGCACGTTATTAATATCAACCTATAATCAATAATATACTAATATTAATAATACGTTTTCCCTAATTCCTACCATTCACAACTAATTACAATAGTTCCTACGCAATAATATAATAGGAATATTTATTTTTGGCTTATTTTTCTATAATACAACGAACTTCAAAAATCTTATTATTAATAATTATGGTATGATAGCTTTTTCAGTTGTATTTTTATCTTACGCAATTGTCTCGATTTTCATCGTCTTCAGACATGTCTTGGTTATTATTTTATAATTAATTATCTATATAACAAAGTTATTATTTCTTCCATAAATTTAATGTATTTTTCTGTTTTTGATGAAATGTTTATGATATTAAACCACATCTATTTTAGAATTACATTTTTAAAGCTACTTTATTATGATTATTATTAAAGTTCGATGCGTCGTTGTGATCATAATAATAATTATATTTAACTTTACATAATGTAACGAAAGAGTTTTATTTATTTTTCATATAATAATTATTCTATTTCACATAATAAGATACAGTATGATTTGAATCACATCGATAAATAAATAGGATACCTAGTGTCTGGGTCGCTCTTTGACATTATATTTTTTCCATTATCTAACTTAAATGGCTGATAATAATAATTGTTATGGGACAGTAAACGATTTAAAGATGACAAAAACTAAAACAAACAATGCTGGAAGAAGAAAAATTTATAGTTATACGAAAATTCACTTCCTACATATAAAAATTGATAGTATTTAACAAAATGACAGATCTACATCTACACTAGCGCCAAGATGGTGCTAGTGCCACGACTGGTGGACGATTTGTGAATCAGCCAAATTATCCTGCCAAGCCATAGTATTATAATTTTTAATATACAACCTGGAGACGATAATGCGACAATAAATGAAAATGTCGTATAGCTAAGAACGCTCCCAGTCTGCATAAAAAATCAATTAAAAATATCCAATAATTTAGTCACGGGAAATATTTCAGTTATTTTTTGTACACTATTAATTTTCGTGCTATTTAGTTTGTTTGATTTTTTTATTTATGTCTTTGGTTCCTAGGAATTATTTGATTATGTAGTTTCAAAATACTCCTACGAACTAGTGTGACCAATATTTCATTTATTGTCGCATTGTCGTCTCCACCTGTATAATAATTTCGAAAAACGTAATTTTGAGCGCTTGTGATTGTATTTTAAATATGATTTGTCGCTTTTTGGTAATAATTTTTCGTTACATTAAGTATTATTGAAAATTAAAAATTCCTTTCGTAAAACATTTTAACATAGTACCAAACATAAAAGTCTCTCTCTTGTTAATTTTCTTTCACAGTCATTTAATTATATTATACGCAAATTATGAATTAAGAATTTTAAATTACTTTAACATAAGTAGGTACATTTACTTATAGTATGAATCATATCATGAAAACAGTAGGTACAGTAATATTATATCGCAAAAATTTGGAAAAAGTATAAATAGAAACTGAAAAATATTAACTGAAAAGACTAAATTCTTTATTACTAAAGTATAAAGTATGATAAAAAATATTTCAACATTATTATGAGAACTCATGTAATGTATCAAATAACTGTTGATAAATACACTTACTGTTGTTATCGTAAATATTAGAACATTGTAAAATATGGACTTGTGTAATGTATTATAATTATCTTTCACTGTATTATTGTTCGGTAACTGTAATAAAAGGCATGACACTAACTAGCTCAAAATAAAAATTAATAACATCGATAATTTGGTAACCTTGAAAGCATTATTGAACTTTTAGATTTTAGGCATTCACAATGCTATTTTTATATTAAGATAATTAATATAATTGAAAAAATACTAGAAAAAACGACTCACCCGAAGCAGCTCAGACGGGATTGAGACGTCTGAGCTGCAACTGGTGAGTCGATTTTTTCTAGTATTTTTTCAATTATAATTATTATCTTGAAATGATTATTTCGCAATTCCTGAATCCAATTTTAAAGAAACAGAAAAAATGGTGATAATAACGTATAGCAAATCAAAGGAGAATAAAAAGAAAATTGAATTAAGAAATAAATAATTTAATAAGACATTATAAGAATTCAAATGAATCTGTAATGGTATTCGGTCGTCGTCAACCGGCCTTCATCCATCTGTCTATGGAATATTCTAGGGCTGCCATCCACCTAGAAAAAAGAAAAAAATATTTTAAGGCCAGTATATTCCAAAAACTCTGTCTCTATCTCTTTCTTTACGTGTGAAGAGTAATGAAAATAACCTCACTTTTTCATTTTTTCAATGTTTTTGTTGTTATTTTGAGCATAAAGTCACTTTTTGAAAAAGTAACCGTTGAATATTCTTCTATTTGTCATTACCAATTTTTCTATATATTATTCGTGAATAAGGGATAAATAAACTTTAAGTATTAGCCAAAAAATATAAAAAAAAATGAAAATTTACTTTGTCTTTGCATATTTTTATAGTCGAGTTAAGATACGAATATCGTATTTTTAACCGTAAAATAATCAAGATCGTTTATGAAACTTCAACATAATATTTTTATCTGCTCAAAATAAAGAACATTTGATTGTTTACCGTTGAATCAAAAATAGGCCAATTTCGATAATTTCGAATGCGTGCTTCAAGTGAAGTGCGTCCTTCCTTGGACACATTAGAGAACTTGCAGCGACAAGCAAAACGTTGCGAGACACTTGACAACGTGGCAGCAGCGTCACGAAGACGGTAGATTAAACGTTGCACGTCATATTGGAGGACTTTTTGTCCCTAAAGCTTTGGATACATTAGGGGACAATTTGCAGCGAAATGTTGCGAGGGACACTTGGCAACGTTGCAGCGCCATTTCCTACACGCAATTTCTACACTTTTTAACCGACTTCAAAAAAAGGAGGAGGGTCTCAATTCGACTGTATATTTTTTTATCGTTGCTCGCGCATATCTTCGACATTTTTATGAACCGATTTTAATGATTTTTTGGTTTGATTGAGTTTTCTAGCGAGATGGTCCCATTAATTATTTTTTAAATCGGTTCAGTAGTTTTCCAGTAATCCTGAAAATACTATGATTTTGCGCTAATTACCTTGACGACTTTGTTAATTTATGAACCGAATAAGATGTTTTTTTTAGAAAAGGGATTTCTTCAGTGTAGTCATTTTAATTTCATTAACATTGGACTTCGAAGATATCCAAGGGAACTCCTCAAACTCAAATAGGATATGAATAGTGATTGAGATATTGGTTTATGACAGTCAAAAACAAACCGAGCTATGGTCTGCGACGTTCTGGACTAGACTTGGACTGCGAAGTCACAACAACTCCCTAAAACAAACAGTGTGAATTTGGAAATTGAGTTATGGGCATTTTGAAATACATTAAGTTAAAAAATATTACATGCTCTTTAATAATTTACCACAAAAAAGTTGTAAATAAAAAAGATAAAAAAAAAGTAAAACCTCCTTCAAAAAACCTAAGAATAAAAACAGCTTAAAAAACAAATAGCTCTAAAGAGCAATAAATAATATTAAAATCACCAATACGCATTTCAAGTATAATAAAAAACGTCTATTGAAGTCGGGTGGGGATATTAGAATTAAAAAAGTTGTCCTTCATCCAGCCCCACCTTTTTAGAGCTATTTGATTTAGAAGCTGTTTTTATTTTTAGGGTTTTTGAAGGAGGTTTTCCTTTTTTTTATCTTTTTTTCAAGTCTAAACTTTACCTTTTCCTGTCCATTTCAGACTCGGTGTGGAAGTAGAAGTGTCTTTGCTTCGGTTCAGTGGGCATCACTTCGAAGGCATACTTCTTCCCTCCCGGAGAACACGTCTGTATCCTGTAGCCGTGGAGACATGCCATGCCTGAAATTAATAGAAAACTTAAGAATAATGTTAGGACTTAAAACTTTATAGCATTTAGATGTAGACCACAGCTCAGGCCCCATTTAAAGGCCCCCAACCTTTTCGTCGTCGTCAAGCGCCATCATTTTAATGTCCCCACTAATGGGGCACAGGCCTTCCTTATGGATATGTAGATAAGGATGGGCTATAACCCACCACAAGGGCATAAGGCGGATTGGTGGGTGAAAAGATCGCAATAAAAAACACGTCTATTTTGAATACACCGCAACGCACCTAAATAACTTTACTTTTTCGTTCGTGTTTTGTTTGTCAGTTTCTGATGCCTGCATTGGGGTCAGTATTGGTAAAGCTCACTGCTTAATTAATTAAGCACGTACATAATTAAGCACGGTAGATACAAAAATAATTCATTTTTGGTCACCAAGAACTTGTTGCAGAAGTGGAAAAGTAGCATAAATCACGCGGATCACCCCTTTAGAAAAGCCAAGTCAATTCCTAAAACAAGCACTTGGGATTGGAGCGATTTGCAATAATATTCAAAATGAAATAATTGATTAGGTATAACTTACCGAAAGCACTTTTACTATTTCCATCGTTGTAGAAGTAAAGGCAGGCATCTTTGAGCACGCAGTACCTCTTCGCCCAGGACTTCCACTTGGAGCCGAGCTTCATGAGGTACCCGAAGCAGTCAGGTCTTGGTATTGAAGATGGTGGTAGCTTCATATTTCTCATTGTGACTTCTAACCAGCCATCCCGCTGGAATACAAAGTTCTGTAAAAAAAGAGATAGAAACAAAAAGGGACGCAAACTCCTTAAGACCAGTATATTCCAAAAACTCTGTCTTTGTCTTTTTCTTTACATGTGAAGAGTAATGAAAATAACCTCACTTTTTCATTTTTTAACGTTTTAGTTGTTATTTTGAGCATAAAGTCACTTTTTGAAAAGTAACCGTTGAATATTCTGCTATATGTCATTACCTATTTTTCTATATAATATTCATGAATAAAGGATTAATAAACTTTAAGTATTATCCAAAAATACAAAATAAATGAAAATTTTCTTTGTCTTTACATATTTTTATAGTCGAGTAAAGATACGAAAATCTTATTTTTAACCGTAAAATAATCAAGATCGTTTATGAAGCTTCAACATAATATTTTTATCTGATCAAAATAAAGAATATTTGATTGAAAAAATATTAGAAAAAATCGACTCACCTGTAGCAGCTCAGACGGGACGCAACGGGTGAGTCGATTTTTTCTAATATTTTTTCAGTTAAGTTAAACTTAATAAAATAATAATTAATCAAATATTCTTTATTATATAAAAATAGCAATGTGAATGTTAAAATCCAAATATTCTATATTTGATTGTTTATCGTTGAATCAAAAATAGGCCAATTTCGATCATTTCGAATATACTGGCCTTCTAAAACATGTACATTAGTAAGATCTGCATCTGCAGTATTGTAATTGTAACATTTTTTAAATCTTGATTTGTATTACGGACATGTGGGCATTCGATAAAACATTTTTTTAAATTGATTGGAATCATTCGAATGAGGTGTATCACTTAAAACTTTTGTAGATGGCGCTCTCGGCAAAAGTACCTTGTTTACAAATTATGACATTTGTTTTTTTGCGAATTTGTTTAATTTAGCTGGAAATAATGTATTCTACACAAGGCGGTACGACGCTATCACAGGCAGTGATACACCCCATTCAAGACAGCGAACGGCATTTCTCAAGATGAATTTAGATTTAAATTGGTTTGAATTTGTACTCGAATTCAAGAGTAAGGAGGCTGGAATAAGTGTTTTACGTTCCTGTTTCAAAATAAAGGGAAAAGAGTAGGTATAACAATTTTGATGTGTACCTACAACGCAATGATGCGGAAGGCTGCTATTATCAAAATAAAAAAGATATCGATATGTGAAGTTTTTTATCTGATCGCAAGAAATTGTGTTTATAGTTATCTCTTAAAAAGTAGTGAAGTGTAATAAAATAATATAATCAGTACCTATTAAAAAATATATTTTTATAGACATAATAGTTTTGATATGCACTAAACAAAAGATAAAGCAAATGGCTATTTGATAACTTGCATTAAATTATTTTGATAGAAATAAGCTTTAAAAGCTCATTTGGTATAAATATTTACTAGGTATTATGGTCAAAAGAAGTTATGATTTAGTATAAGTAAGTAAGTAAGTAAGTAAATCGTTTATTGGCCACAAAGTAGGAAACAAAACAGAAGAACGAAAACAAAGTGTGCGGCCAACTAGGCCCCAGCCTCAGCTAATGCTACTACGACACAAGGCCGTCGCAGCGCTGGTATCCTGGTGGGGCCTAATCAGTGGCGACATTGGACGTACAAAATATTTAAATAATTACAAAAAACACAAATTAATATCTACACATACATAACAGCGAAACATTGGGTTGGCTGTACAGCCTTCAATTCCCTTGCTTCCATAGTAAAGGAAGGTTGTCTTAAAAATAAACATATATTTTAGTCTAGTCTATGATTGACTGAAAAAAAAAGAAGAAAAGTGACAACTGACAAACATAAAAATCAATAATGATGCTGGCGGTGAAATTATTTTACAAAAAAAGAACCTACCTACGTATATTAGAAATATATAAAAGCCACGTTACGACACTCGGCAGCCACGTGGTATGGTAGCCACGTGTGATAACAAAGAGGAGAAAGGGCTTCGCCGTGCCCCAAAGGGTGCCGGAACACAAAATCCCGCCATGTGAATGCTTATTGTGAAAAATCCCGAAAGTGAGTGAGTTAAAGAAGTCAAGAAGTTGTTTTCTGAATATTAATAAAGTGGTTTTTTAGGTGATTTCTAAATGTTTTTACCGTTTTAAGATCACGTAGCGGCGGTGGGATATCGTTCCAGCACCTTGAGGCGGCAAATCTAAAGGAGCCACGGAACGCCACTGTTTGATGCATTGCAGCTGCGAAGATGTTTGTAATTTTCCTCTTTGGATACCTACTCTGGTCACAGGTCCATACCAGCTTATCATACAGATAACAGGGCCTCCTCGTACCTATTATGCCAAACAATAGAATAGCAAGATGGAGTCTCCTACGCGCTTCCATTTTCATCATGTTTGCAGCATTGTTTATAGTCAAATACCACATTTTGATGTCCTCGCTCCTGGCCACAAATGACCTTTACATTGTTTTGCTGTTCTGGTTAGCAAAAGCTTTGGAATTTAGTTACTATAACTTTATTTTTTACAGATTATATTAAAAGATATAAGATAGACGCTATTTCACTTAGTTTCAGTGATGTTTCAGCTAAGTTACTTGACAGATAAGTAATGTCATAGATATTCGATCTATCTAGAACTGAATGTTGTGCTGTAGATATATTATTGTGTAGATAGCTAGATTGTATTGAATTTCTTGAGTAAAATGGAGCCGTTTTTCTTATTATCAAGAAAATTTTCGGATTTAAACTGAATATGGTAAGAAAATACTTGGTTCCATCAAAACAATCTTATAAAACACTCCATCTAGCGGTACCTTTTGTTATTTATTACTTACTTGCTCTACCATGAGCACGTTTTTCCTTTTTTTCGTTTTTCATCATAGCACAAATCTCAAACTCTACATTGTAAATCACTAAATGTAGATAAGTATTATCTTCGATGATCGAAGAGTATTCTCAATTTCCTCAAAATCTATACTATTAAACTTTCGTAATAATAATCACAATCCAAATAGTGTCGAATCGATTTTGGTGCTTATCTTCACTTCTACATTGGTCGTCTCCAGCTTCCCCCTATTTTATTTATCTTACTCTATGCCAGCTTCCGTCCTGTCTTGGCGATCGTCGTCTGTCCCCGGTATGTCAAGTCTGTCATCTGTCTTTTATAGTCAATCAGCCAGTCCATCATCCGTCAGTTCAAGGAGTCTGAACGCCACCCACAACACCATCAAATGGTGTTCAATCATCTTCGGCCTTGGTCTCATATTTTATGCTATAATATGCTACGTCTGACGTCAACGTAAACATTCTTAAACATTTCACTCGCCGACGATGTCCGCGTTTCAAAGAGACCACATTTCTATAGTAAGCATTATGATGCTGACACTGTAGCTGCCAACGACGGCGTAAATCGGAGACCAAGGCCTTAAAAGGATTAAATTATTAACGAATTTCAAATTATTAGTCAAGTTTGACTCAGTAAAATCAAGCACTGTAAATAAACGTTATGGAGTAAATAAATATAGTCTTCAAACCTGATTGCTAGCATCGATGGCATGCTCCAGCACAGCGCGCCATCTAGCGGATGCTTCGGCGGTGTCAGCGGCGAGTTGCAGCCGAGTGCCGCCGCCGCGCTGCAGTCGGAAACCGTGCGGTCTACCAGAGTCCTCCTCCGTTAGTTGGTAGTTCACCAACATGAGCGCCCCCACTGGGTGGATACTCTGGGAAATTAATTTAATTCTTCAAGGCAAGATAAATACTTAACATTCTGGGAGGGGGGTTATTACAACCTCTTAAAACTTGATAGACTTGAGATACATCTCTTTCTCGCAGTATAACAAATAAAAGAGACGCACTAATAGCCATTCAGAAAACTGGCAAGTACGGGGGCTGGACTAGAACATTTGCGACCTTGCAATTTTGAGATACACGTGCTTTCATTCCATAATCGCTGATGCGCGCTCTATAACTTGTTTATGTAGAGGTAGGTACTCTAAAGTTTTATTTTTATATTCAGGGCGCGCTTGTTCTATTTTTAAGATGGTGGATTGGATATGTGTGGGGTTATGGAAGGCTATGGTTCAATAAACTTCATTTCTTATAAGACTTACTATGGATTCACTAACTATGAAATTAACAATACACACACACACTAAATAAAAGGCTAGTGTGGCATTCTGTGCTAAACTCTTCTAAAGTCATAAACTTGTGATACTTGGTCCACATTTACTTTCACGCTCCGTGTTGGCGTAAAAAATTAGCACCAAATCAAATTCAACCTACCTATACTACCTACTACTACTATTTAGCATTCCATTCTTCAGATTAGGGAAATATATAAGTTTAGATAATTTAAGCGATTATTAAACCAACATGGCCAAATTCTGATTCAGCTAAAGTCTACTAAAAAAATTTGAGAAGATAGGCGCTCACGAAGTAAGTAACTAAATTGCCAAAATACGCCAAGGATTGTAAATTGTAATCAGTACCGAATCAGTTTTATAGTAGTACAAGCAGTTGTCCCTCTTGAGCACGAACCACCGGCGCGTCCAGCGGGGCGGGTGGTGCGGCCTCGAAGGCGCGGCCCTCCAGAGGTACCCGGAGTACAAAGACGCTGGACCGCCTTCGTGCGCTAGAGATGCCACCACCTCGCAGGTTCTTGCCACCTGGAATAAATGAGGAAATATTAAGAAGTTGATTTTTGAAGGGTTGACGACAAAGGAAATACCAGTTTCGTAATTTCAAAAAAAAACAAATTAGGGAAATATTTGATGTGACAAGAAACATGAAGACATTATGAAAAAATGTTTAAAGGAAATAGTTTGAATTTCGGTCATTCATAAAATCATAGCAGTCACAAGTATTGTAAAAGAATTTAAGTGAAAAAAATATTATACTTACATCATTACACAAAGATATTGTAATTGATAGACAGATCTACCATATAGAATAAAAAACTATCTATTTGTTAAAATTTGCATTGTATACTCACATCTAATTCTAAAATTTCCGAGCCAGAGTGTGCTATCTTCACTACCTCTGAATGCGTCTTATCTAAAACATTGATCCCTGCAATGAAAATACTATCTTTAGTCCAAAGTTATTAAATAGGTACCTACTGTCTAAAATGAAAAATGGATCCATGAATTATTTTGTTAGACTTTATACAATACATGAAGTCGAAAAAGATACATCTACGCTTTATTTCATACTTTTTTCTGTTTATTCTGCGTCATGGCGATCTGTGCATGAATTCGCAATAAGCCGTTCCTTTGGCTGATCCTAGATCTGGATTTTTCACATCTATGAGATTCAAATCTAGTTGTAAAATTTCTTTACAGCTAACTCTCTTTTTGGCTATTTTATTTCATACTAAAGTTTGAAATTATACAACGTCTTACAAAAAACGCCTAAAGCCGAAAATGGTTGATAGGGACCATCGAACTGAACAAATTTTACTATGGGTTCAACTCTGAAATCGCCAAAATAAATCTGCTGTTACATACAAAAATAATCACAATGTATGAAACAGCAGTTTTTTTTGCGATTACAGAGTTGGTCCCATAGTCAGTTGTTCAGTTTAATGGTCTCTATCTACCATAAAGTTGACTTTAGGGTTTTTTTTGAAACACGTTGTATAGCTAGGTCGTCAATACTTTGTGCACTTTAGGTATTTAAAAATTAGTAGAGAAAAATCCTAGAAAATCTCATCATCTCTTATCATCTTTCTCTTATACAGTGTATTTTTTTGAACAGTGATCAAATTTTGTAGTGTGGCTTAGACCATCAAACTGAACAACTTTGTCCATAGACTCATCATAGGTCTCATAAGACCAAAAAATAATCAGCTGTTCCATACATTTTGGTCGAGTAGATATTGATGTTCTATGGAACAGCTGAATATCTTTTTGATTTGATTAAGTTGGTCCCATAGACAAGGCTGTTCAGTTTGATGGTCTAACTAAGCCATACCACAAAATTTTATCACTGTTCAAAAAAACACATTGCATATTGTTTTAAATTTCAATGGTTATTGACGTTATTAGAATAAACTATGTCGGATTTACACTATGTAACGATTCAGAGTTCTTCCGTGATCATGGCGAATGCAACAATCAGAGCCTCAAAAATAAACAGGTACATGTTGTAAATCCCGATATAGTTTATTCTAAAAATATAAAAGTTATACCATTAACAGCTATAACAATATCGCCGACTTCCAGGCCGGAGGTCTCGGCAGGCGTGTCGGATTCAATCGCAGACACAACGACTGGCTTGCTTCCGTGGATTCTGAAGCCGAACTCTTCGTTACCACGTCTCACTACCACTGTCTTGTCACTTTCTGTAGAGAATATTAACGGGTTAAAATGCCGAATACGGCAGATAAGGACCATCAAACTGAACAACTTTTACTGTGGGACCAACTCAGAAATCGCAAAAAAAAATCAGCTGTTTCATACTAAAATTAATAACGAAAATATCAAAATGTATGAAACAGCTGTTTTTTTTCTTCTTAGAGTTGGTCCCATAGTAAGTTGTTCAGTTTGATGGTCCCTATTTACCGGCATTAGGGATATTTTTGTAATATGTTGTATATCTGTTGCGGAATTTGACCATATGGAATACCTTTGTAAAAGCAAATAGTTGACAGTAAAGGCTGGTTTATAAGGGGTCAGTGACAGGACCCAGTGACTGGGTACCACAGACCATACAACAAGTACTTGCTGGGTACCTACATGTAGACAGGATCGGCAGTAAGTCGTACTGTAACTGAAGATAGAACGGGTGGCTAGGCTAGTCAGCTGGACTGACTTGCGGGCGAGAAGTCAGTTCTGGGGGGGTATTACAACTTCTTAAAACTTGCCAGCTTTATGAATTGCTATAGTTACATCTCTTTCTCGCTGTATAGCAAATAAAAGAGATAGATTGATAACCAGTCAGAAAACTGCCAGGAAATAAGAGGTCATAATACGGCCTCTGGACTAGGTTGAAACTAGTGTCTACACGAGTCCAGTTGCAAGTCAGCGCTAGACTGGGTTACTGTACTGCCATGTTACTGACCCCGTATAAAACAGGCATTTGACACAAAAACTGTTAGTTTCAGAAGGTTTTTCGGATGTCATGTGTTTTTTTAATTAATTGATTATACTGCCAAATAGATATCTAAGTATAATAGTATGCACTGTAGTAAAGACCAACGTAATTTTTGAGGCACTAACGGAAAAAGGATTAATGCTCATGGAAAAAGGATAAATTAAACTTAAAAGCACCCCTTGATTGAACTTTTATTATCATTGAACTAAAAAAAGTTATAATTGATGCTGCTGTACGTACGAAAGTAAAAAAAACAGCTAGTAACTTACTGCACTTAAAAATCTCAACGTCTAAAAGCAAAAATATAGACAATAAACATATCGGAATAGGACGACTAAATCTATTGACCCAAAATATTCCGTATCTAAATTGTAAAAATTCCGACCTAGAGACGCTAATAAACTTCGAAAAAACTGACCGTGACATACATCTCGAGTACTAACACCGAATAAAAAGCGAGATTTTTCTTTATCACTTTCGCTAAATATTTGGCAATAGACCAAATGAGTAAAGCTCTATGTTCATTCATACAATACACGGTAATGGACGCTTTGACGTTATACAACGCGCTAGAAAATAACCCCTAATACCGAATATGGTAGATAGGGTCCATCAAACTGAACTTTTACTATGGGACCAACTCTGAAATCGCGAAAAAAAATCAGCTGTTTCATTTGATATTTTTATTATAAATTTTTGTATGAAACGGTTTCGGAGTCGGTCCATAGTAAAAGTTGTTCAGTTTTATGGTCCCTATTTACTATATTCGGCATTAGGTTATTTTATAACACGTTGTATAAACCAGTAATATCGAATAGTTATAAAATATGTTTTAACTGATAACTTCAAGCAAGACCACGGAATACAACTTAGATTTTACGAAAAATTTGTAGGTAACTATCTACCTTATAACAGTGTTTTCTCTAAAGTATCATAATAATCTAAAAAAACTGAAGAATCAAAACAACACACGATCAGTTCCTCTATAACATAAAACTTTTTTCCATAGAATGAATGATCGTATTTATTGAAAATATTAAACCCTTTAAAATAAATACGAATCACGATGTCATCAGGGTTTCAATTATAGCATTATTATCTTTTATCAATGAAAAAAATGGAAGTTTAATAAAGTCTCTTATAAAGAAGTTCAAAACCATTTATTAAAAGTAAAACACAGGTATTCTGTTAGCATCAGTCATTCAGTTTTTATTAGTCACATTCATTATAACTCACATTAAAAGCATAAGATATTGGGTTTACCACATGGTTCAACAGCAACCAGTCGATTTACTTGGCTTTGTCGGCACCACACCATAAGCATAAGTTTGAAGATATCCTCCAACTTCTGTCTGAGGCTTCCTTTTGAGTTCGACAACACATCTCTGACTACAAAACAACATTGAATGTAGTTATAACATAATTCAAAAGGAGTAAAGACAAAAACAACTATCCAAAACTTTGTACTTACAAATGTAACCCATTTTAACGAGGAATTCCACTCCCCGAAACGCTCTTGAACTTCGTTGCGTCAATCAAATTTTGTCACTAATTCTACTTCAGCACTATATTGAAATTACGTCACCAAAACATTAACCGATCATTCTAAACGTGCTCCCGATACAAAATCAATATGAGCGAAACCGTCCACAAAGCCAGACATAAAAATATCATCTGGCCGTACGTAGTCGCGTGTCCAATACAACTGAGAACTGACGTGCGAAACGTATTCAGAAATAAAATTAGTCTGCTACCGGTTACGTTGATTCTATTTATTTATATTATCACTACTTTCGCTGATTCTATTGAATCTATTTTCATTTATAGATAAGGTCAAAATAAGCACTATTTCAAGGTCAGGAATTTGGAGCTTACTTCAATTAACAAAAATAATAATATAAATTGTGACACGACGGGGATATTGTAGAAAGTAATTTTAAAGATAGGTACAGCCAATTTTTGTGACAGTCCTAAAATAATAAGAAGCGGGATTGAAATAGCAACAACACTAAAATAGCAGCAGACGTCACTTCATGTGGAATGGGTAACACTTATGACTAGTTAACAATGATGTAACATTCCATTGATACAACAACTGCTAAAATTGACGGTGCGTAGAATTTAGATAATTGATCCTTTTTTTTGTATCAGGTTGTATGTACGATGCATACAATGTATTTTAAAATAACAAATTCCCAATTTTCACCGAGTTTCTCTTTTGATACTTACTCTCGGTGAATAGATTCAAGGTTTGAGAAAAAGAACCTGTCAAATCGAAAAACAGCTCTACAATGCAAATATTTTTCACTCACCAAATGTATTATTTGCTTGCCGTTTGTTCAACTCTATGCAAGCTCTTCTATGAACAAGTCTATGCGTCAAAGCCACATATCGCTTATTGAATTCAGTCTCCGAATCCGTTGGGTCATCTTTGCTGGTGTCTGCTACTTCTAAACCATCTGCAAATATTATACACTTAAAGAAAATTACGATTAGTATTGAACTACAGTAAATTTTGGTGTATTTACCCACCACTTCAGTGAAAAACCATTATTTCCAAAGGAAAATATTAGGAGTTTTAAATTCGTAACAATTTCCTGAATGTTAATTTATGCTCGTCGATTGTATGATGATGATGACATACCCGGAGGAATTCTGGTCCAATGGTCATCATTTTCTGTAAGCAAAATCCAGTTTCCACACCACCACGGAGCGGCATAAACGCCTCTTTCTTCACGGCTACCCAATTCTGCTCCTTCTGAACTCCCAGAACATTCTTCAGGTTCTAAAAAATATGAACTAGTATCTTATCTAGTTCATTTTGTTCAGATACATAAGTACAATAATAATTACTGAGCTAGAAAGCATCACTATTTATCATTTCCCATTGATACCTCCTTTAAAAAGCGAGTGAGCAATACGTTTTTAAACAGATTGTCTCGTGTACTTTTGCTTATTACCTACTTCAGTAGAATGAAAGATTTCGAATTTCAAAAAATACATATACACAATTTTACCACAATATAATTTTATTTTTGGAATAAACTAATAATTTTACTGTGATTTTACCGTTACTCACCTTCTTTCCGTTTTCAGTTTGTCTCATTTGCCTACTTTCATGATGGCCCTGTAAGACTTACAGAGCCATCATAAAAGTAGAATGCCACTTCAAGAAGTCACTTAGTGACTTCTTATTCTTATCATCTTTCACGCTATTATGTCTTTACCCATTAATATTAAAACAAAATATCTTACCGTCAGGATCGGCACTGGCACTTGAACCACCAAGTTTATCTAAACTGTTCCCCGCAGATCGAGCAATGCGAGTGTCTTGTGGCTTTTCTGTTGCAGCATATTCTTCCTTTCCTCTTTCTTCAGACTGTGAATCATAAATATCATGATAGACTGATTTGAATTGTGATATTTAAGTTAGTCGCCATTATCAACAGTTACAAATGGTCAATTTATTTATTTTATTTATTTGTCACACAAAACAGATTTACAGCAAAATATAAATATAGATAACAACATTTTAAAAAGTAAGCAGGTAGGCTGCAACTCCAACAATATGTGTGAACAAGATGATTAATCGGACAAGTCAGCAATTAAATTAAATTACTTACATAAAATAAATTAAGTTGAATATTAATTAAATTGAATTGAAAAAGATTAAGTTACATTACAAAATTAAATTAGGTAAAACAAAATGAAATAAATTAGATCGGAATTTTTTTTTCCTATTTTTCTATTTATTTCTGCACAGCAAAAGTTTTATAGTTCTCATTCCGTTTACAGTCTTCGTAGTTGGCACTAAAACGTAATGATTATTTCCTCTGTAGTTGGTACTGCTTAACCACAAAATAGTCTGTGTAAATGAGAGTATTAAAACCTCTTTTTCATCATGTCTTAGCGTAATAAAATAATTGACAACTAGTGACAATGACAACTAACTTAAATGGATACCTTGATCAATACCGAGTTGTATTCGTAATAATAAATATTTAGCAAGTATTTAGCGTCAAGAATACCGATATGGCTGTATCTAATATTATGATTACTATGATGTGTGTTTCTTGTTTAGTGTATTTAAGTGAATGCGCCTTAGAAAGTGATGAAGACGATAATATAACTAACGATTTTGACGATATTATCAAACACACAACAACTGAAAAATTTATGGATACAACTTTTCAAGTTCCTGATGAAAAATGGACTACCAACGCTATAAAAGATATCGCTCATTATTTAAGAAATTACAAATTCAATGAATGGGACCATCGTTATTATTTTTCAAGACCAGATGACGTATTAGTCGGTTACTACGATTCTTTCCCTATTCCTATGTTACGATCGTTACACTGGAAAGTGTACCAAAACTGTGACAGCGATTTTTATAAGTGTATAACTTATCTTCAAAGTGTAATACAAATTGTACCATTTAGCCGAAGTGACGATATAGCGACATTTCTAAACGAGAAAGCTGTTGAAAATGATACATTGATAAAAAAGTTAAACATTGAATGTACAGAAACAAAAATTCATTCAGATATAAGTAGTTTTCCGTTCGATAGTCTTACTGAAAAATTTCAGTGGCGTACAACAGCTTCTTACTATATGTGCTGGTACACTATGTTAGGGGTTCCAGTGCTTTCAATGCTTGGTGAGTCATGTGATAACTTTGCAAATTGTTTAGATCCAAAGTTTGGACATAAAAACCGTGACCCAAGATCAGATGATAGATTATCATTTTCTTGTGCTATGTACAGTTTTTGTCCAGATCCCTGCTGTCCACTGAAGCACGTAGAGCGTATAGACGAGTGCCATAAAAATGTGATTAACCCATGTATTGAAGAAAATCGTGAGCGTGGTGCTGGATATAAAAAATGTACGCTGGAGAGAAAGGAAAATAGAAATTTGAAAGACATCATGAGAAATAAATGGAATGTGTCATGTAACTGTAAAAACTCAGGGTTTATTTGGAAGTCTCAATATGGGATTTGTGTTGATGTGAATGAATGTTTAGTATTGGGAAGCCCATGTGATAACTCAACAGAAGATTGCTTAAATACACCCGGTTCTTACAAATGTATATGCAAATGGGGATATGAATTAAACAACAACAATAACAAATGTGTTCCTTTAAATTTAGATCTGGAGATTGATAATAGCTTAATCGTAAGTAAGAACACGTCCATTGTAAATGTAATGGTAAGATTACTTAGCTACATAGGTATCAATTTATAAGGTGTAACTTGCAAATATTAAAATTACTTTTGCTCGGACGTCTTGTCGATGTCGATAATGTCTTGATTTATCTTCAGAACGATATCGTTTGTCCAGTTTCTTATATAAGCGAGCTCCATTTGCGTGTTTTTTTGAGCTAATGCAAGACGGTGAGTCAGCGAACCCCGCCGGCGCTGGTACTATATCAGGCGTTGCGTCTGCATAGGATTCCTAAAAAACAAATGTTAACTTACTTATAAAAAAATATTTTATTAAACGGAAACTACTTTACTATTTTTTTATTTCTATTTCAAAACTTAAAATTGTTATTAAGGATTCTCGTGTTTCTTGCAAATCTGCGTATCCACTCTGTGTTTCAGTTTGAAAATGGGTTTATAGAATCACTTGTACGGCAATCATCATCTTTTAAGAAAGTTTTTTTTTTAAATAGGTAGTACAAATTTAAAATATTTACATCAGTATGCGAAGTTCTGCTGTCATGGTCATGCGTAGCAGTCACGATATGCACTTCTTTGCCACAGTGTAAACAATGCGCTTTCGACTCTCCATCTGCTCCAGCGAAACTATGCTCGGTTTGTTCTGAGTAAAACACTGAATCAGACCCTGGAGACACGGAACGTAATGATTCAGCTGATGCTGCCTTGGCAAACTTTCCAGTGCATTCTAAAAAAAAGTTAATTTGTTTACGGGGATATTTTAAAGAAGGATAAAATCTTAAGGTGATCGTATATTAACTACCTCGATCATGTTTTCTATGGTGTCTGGGTGAAGTATTTGGACTTTTGACGTAACGCAAAGGCGTCAATCTTGATCCAGCGCTTGCCAGTGTTCTTGTAGTTTCTATATCTTCGGCTTCCAACGAGCTCAAGCAGGGGACCGTAGGAATAGACTGTTTCCTTCTAGGTAAACTGCCTGGTAGTGATATGCTTTCGTTTGAGCCACTTTTTCTTCGAGATCTGCAACTGCTGTAAGTGATATTTAATTATCTTATTAGAATCTAAGCAAAACATTAAAGGGTTCTCATACTTAGAAGTAATTGAAAGTGTTAATTCATAACAATCATAATCCAGAGTAATAATCCAATCCAGAGTAATGACGGGAGCTCGGCTTTAAAAAAATCACTTAATCGTCTTACCTATATGTTGTATGGTTATTTCCTGACGTTGGAGACTTAATTGAATTAGAATTAGCACCAGTTTTTCTTCTTGGACTATCCCTTAAACGCCTATGTTTTCTGGGTGAAACATTTCCATTACCTGCACCTGATAAAAAAAAATAAAACATAGGTATCCAGTACGTATACAAAAAAGCTTATACATGAAAAAAAAAATGCTTTATATTTTGTTTACCGTCTTTTCTATATTGTTCACTTGAATCGTCAGAAGTAGGTATGTTTAGATGTAGTTTCATATTTGACCCCATTGTTTCTCGTCTATCGTAGTGTTGAGGTCTATAGCTGCAATGGTTTCCATCAACAGTTTTACTTTGTGTGGGACTTTTTGCTTTTAATTTCGTTCTTTTTACATATCGCTCTCTTTCAGGTAGCCTTTTGCTTTCTCTTTCCGGTGGTTCTTTCTCTTTTGCCACTTTATCTTTTAAAGATTTCTCGATATCAATATTATCTCTTGGTGAAGATTGAACGCTTTTTGGTTTTTCTACAAAATGAGTTTTCTTTTTTCTGGACTCTGGTGCCTTTTCTTCGAGTGGCGATTTTACAGTTGGCTTGAATATACTACTGCGATCTGATCTCTGGCTTATGCTATCAGGTTCTTTAACTTTTTTACCCCAGTCGTCTTGCGACGTGGAGACTGAATCATCATATGATTTTGAAAATTCTAACGTAAAGGCTTTTTTCTTCCGCCTTTTTTCATCTGCTAGCCATGATTTTGGTCTCGCTGATCTGTATTTTTGTGAATGTTTATAGGCTGCAATGAATATAAAATATAAAACAACTATAAAATCAAACTAGTTTCTTGTAAAATGCTAAAAACTCATACTTAAACCTCCATCATCATCATCTTCTGCAGGGCTCTCATAATATCCAGATGAAGAATAATGAACACTCCTTTCATCATCAGATAGCGAACCCTATGTAAAGTAATGAATGTTAGGTAGGTAAAATGTGACATATAAATTTTAATTTTACCAAAAACATTGAATGTACATACCATCATCTTAGGAACTAATTGTTCTTTTTCAACCATTGGACTAGTTACTTTATCTTCTTTACTTTTTACTTCCTTCTTTTCAGGAATCTCTTTAACTTTTTCAGTAGAAGTTTTGTCATCCATACTCTCTGTCACATTAGGATTTGATCCACCTATACTATAACTTCCACTCGAACTACTTTTACCACTTATCATATCACGCATGGGAATCTGAAAGGTCACTAGCAAATAAGTAAAAAATATTTACCGATGATCAGTATTATACGGTTTTACAATAATCATCCTTAATTTACCTTAGTTACTCTAGGAATATCATCCTTTAATTTTATAATTTCAGTCTTTTCTCTCTTTAAAGTTTCAAAATTTTGATTAATTTCCGCTCTCACTTCAATTTTTTCTCTAGCAGATTTGGGCAGTCTGTCAGGTAATGGCAACGGTGGTGATGAAAGATCAGGAACGATAAAATTATCACTAATTTGCAAAGGAGGTGAATAACTTGGTAATACTAAGTCTTCAGCTATATTTTCAGTGCGAGTTGAAGAGTATAAACTTGATGCGCTTTCAAATGAGGAACCTTCTTGAGTTTTATTGTTTTCAGTACCTGTAAGTAAAACTATGTTAAGTGTTTGTAGTTACGAAAACCTCATAATAAAATTTGTTATAAAAATCCATACTTACTTTGGTTTTGATTCTTACAACTTTTTTTCGAACTATCAGAGTTTGCTGTTACGTAATCATCTGTTGTCGTTGTGCTTTCAGAAACATCAGTCGTATTTATTTTACCAGAATCAGTTCTAGCTAAACTCGTTTCACTACTTGTTGCTTTGGCTAACGTCGGTTCTGGTGGAGATTCAATAATTTGGTTAGGGATTGTTCCATTTGGTTCTTTCTGTTGAGCCTTTTTTTGTAAATCTTTTCTCCTTGATGGGCTTAAAGCTCGCTCTCGTTTCTTATTTATGAAACTGGGAGTTCTTTTAAATGGCACATCAGATAAATCTAAACTTGGATGTGTTATTGCTATTGCTGGTGTATGTCCCGCCTTTGGTGGTGCAATTGGTGATGTATTTTTTGATATTGTTGGCTGTTTAGTTATTGGAAGAGTAATATTTGGAACGACTGCTGGCGGAGATAGTGATTGTCTGGCTTGTAAACTAGATGTGTCTAATTTATTTCTAGGCGATGTTGGCGACTGACTCTGAAAAAAAGTATTTAAAACATTTATATCACAGTAGATTTACATGGTCGTTATGTATAACATTTCTATGTAGTACCTGAGATGCATCAAATTCTTCATCTAACGCATCTGTATCTAGTGACGACCGTTGTTGGTGTTGCAGTAACAAAAGTTGTTTCCTCCTTGATGTGGGAGTAAGCAATGCCAATGCACCAGGTGACGCTGCTAACGAACTAAGATCTGATGAGCTAAGAGAATAAAATAAGATTTAAATATAGTAATTAGTCTAAAGACCTTGACTTTAAATCATTACGTCACGATGTTTTACCTTATAACGGTTCCATTTTCAGTACCAGAATCTACTTGCAAAACAGTTGTTTGTGATTCATTCCATAAACCATCAGAATGATCCCTGTAAATTAAATCAATAGAATTATGTAATTTGCTTGTAAAATAACTATTACACTGACGTGATATAGTAACATACCGGCTATGGTCAACAGTCAGTGATTCATTTGAAGCACACGGTGATACCTTATCCAAGGGGGTTAATATAGTGGTAATATTACTTGATATTTTCGCTCTTTTTGCTTTTTGATTCAAGTCGATATCTAAGCTCATTGGTTCTGGTGATCCTGGACTTGATTTCGCAGTACTAAAAAGAATAAAAATGATCAGATAAGAACTCTTTACCATAATGGTTTACGTTAAAAATGGGCTTGTTTTTTTATTTTTTCATTTTCATTACTATTTTCAATATTTCAAGGGGCAAAATCATGTACAAGTGTAATTTGATTTGTGGATTTTAAAGCAATAAGCAAACAGATGTCAAAAGCAATCACAATTTTTATGATGTCCATACCTGAGCTCAGGACCTTCATCCCTTCTACTTATTATTTCGCTTGGTTCTTCAAAGCTTACGCTTCGATTTCTAAATGGCTCATGCTTGTAACTAATATACTTTTCATGAAAATCTTCATATGGTGCATTCCCGTCTGAAGAACTATCAAGAGAATTTACATGAATGAGCATGAAATGGATAGCGAGAAGATACAAGAAGTAAAGCTTAAAAATCTAGTAGCAGTCAAAAATGCTTGTAGAGACTACGATACTTAGAATACCTTTACTCATCTCCATAACGGTATTTTTATTTGTAATACCACTTGCTTTTGAATGGAAATACCGAAATGATTTGTGCAATGTGCCAATCTAAGTGCATTTATACTACTGTTTTTATATACTAAAGTCCTAGTAAAGAAACTTACCTGAACGAGCCATCTGGCTCGAAACCAAATATGCCTTCGTCTTTTATTGGAGTCTGTGTATAGTTTTGTCCAATATATTTTCGATAAATTGCTTCACGTTCTCGGTCTTCTCTTGTCATATTTTCCTGACTAGTTGACATTACTATAGGAGCGTCTTTCACACTATCAGTTCCTGAGCCCACTTCGCATTTCCTTCTAGAATAAAAGTTTATGACGTTAACACACATTATAACATTTTAGAAAGTTACAAGGCTTATAAAAATTCAGTGATAACAAGCATAATTCATTTAAAAAATTTAAAGGCAAAAAATATATATTATATGCTACTTTGGCTACAAATGTATGAAGTTAAAATAAGATATGTCAGCCTACTTACACATCTAAAAGAATTTCCCCTTCCGACAGTGTTTTTTGAAGTGTCCTCTTATTTTTCCTTCTCAACGTTGTAAATGGTATCGCTTCATCGTCTGGCCTAGGTTCAAAATCTATTATAATTTCCCTTTCATTTTTCTCACTATCGTCCGTTGTTGTTGCTGAAGTATCGGTTGAAGGTTCAGATTGAAAAGTGGGTGTTTTAGAAAATGGATGCGAGGAGTTGATAGTTTTCTGTGAAGCATCACTTGTGCTTTTAGACAATATCGATCGAAGTGACCTTTCGCCTTTTGCTTGTTTAGCTATTTCCTGTTGTAGGAATTCCAAATTTCTCCTGTTTAATGCCATGCTTTTTTCTATTGTTTCAATATCGTCGTCGACGGTATCATCTCTATCACTTTCGTGAATGAATTGGAAATTTTGTTGAAAATATTCTTGTGCTTGTCTTTGTAATGCGCTAAGTTCAGACGATTTGTCCATTTGTGATGAAGCGACAGATTTGACAGATGAGGAAGTGACTTCATCGGAGTCCATTCTTTGCATTAGAGGCGAGAAAGGCATTGCGGATGTTGGTGACCTCGGAGACCGTGGTGGTTCTTCTGACTGAGTTCTATGTAGTTTGTCATGATCATTGTTAATAAAGCTGTAAGATACCAACGTAAGAGTTATTAAGCCATTGACCAAAGTGTTTTTCTTACTTTAATGAATTTACCTTTCGACTGTTGCATTTATGTCAGTTGTAGTGTCACGCCCTGCTAACCGGTCTCCACCTACTTCAGAAAACGATTTCGTAAGTCTTCTAGATCCTACAGTAATACCATTGGTCTGTACACCTGCCGCTACCATTTTTACCTAAAATGTTATAAACGATTAACAAAATATTTGCATTTGGAATTTATTGAGACTTCGATTCTATCCATACCCTTTTAATTGTTCGTGGACTTAAAGATAAATAATTGGGTGGTAAAGGTTTCCTTCCTATACATGCTTCAGTTTGCGTAGCTTGTGTCCTCATAACTCCCTTTTTATCTGTAAAAAGTTTAACGTTACACGTAATTTAATTTTACATTTAGCTATGAAACAAGAATTACCTAGTAGAATCGGTCGTTAGAAAATTGTTTTATTATGATTAGTTATTACCTAGTACTAAAACTTTTGGCTGATCCGTCTGCAATGGCCGTTGACCCGATTGCTGTTGAGGCATTTGAGTATTCATCTGACTGGGTAGCTGAGCATTCAACTGATTTTGCATTTGTGCTTGCATAGACGCCGCCATCGGTGGGATTTGACCTGCGTAGTGGATGGAGCCTGGACCTGCCGCGGCTAGGTATTGAGGGTATGGAGTATATGGTTGGAATATCACTGGCAGTGTTGAGTATGTCTTAGCTTCTGGCTGAAAAATAAATATGATACCAATTTTCATAAAAAGTGAAGTCCCGAGGCTCGGTTTGTGGCGCACGATTGTTAAGCAACACCGCTTCGGTAAGTAGGTCACCCGAGGCTTCCAACGTGAACACTCGTCGTGGGGCGCAAAATGCATCAATCGGCAGTTTTGAGTCGGCGCACATGGATTCGTCACCGGTCGCCGGCGCCGCTGAGTGCGATGCACCGCGCCCCGCCGCGCGCGATCCACCGCGCCCCGCAGCCCGCTCCTCCGCCCCGGCGGAGACGTCACGCGTGTACACGTCGACCCCTCAACGTGCGTACGCTGCAGTCACCGCTGTAAACCGACCCGCTATCCAACAACTCCAGCGGGATACAAACAAGGGAGAAAAACAACGCCAGCCGGTCTCTAAGCCTGTGCAGTCAGTTCCGCGGAGGCTGGATGATGAGTGCGACAAGGACGGCTTCGAGAAGGTGGAAAGGAAGAGGAAGCCCACTCGCCGTAACCTATGTGGCACCGCCCCGACCGGACACAACCACCTGCTTCGTCCGGCCATCCCGACAACGCAGCTGTACGTGTCCCGCCTCCACTACAGTACAAAACCTGATGATATTGTAGAGTTCATCAGAGTAAAGACCAAATTCTGTCTGAGGGTCGAACTTCAATTCATTTGTGGTGAGGGCACCGACCGAACATCTGTCGACCTTCATGAAAGAAGATTTTTGGCCGAAGGGTGTTTTGTTCCGACGGTTTCGCGGTCGGATACCGGACACTGCGTTGCGCAACACGTCGCCGCCATCAATACGTGGAAAATAGTATATCGACGGTTGAAAGGCTAATTGATCCAAACGATATTTTGTGAAACTTGCAGGGGGAAGGATTAAAGTTTTATTATTTGGAAAAAAAATCATAAAAAAACAACTATTGAATAGACTTTTATTTATTTAATACAGTATATCCCTAATTAAATAGGGAAGTTTTCTAAGCTATGACTGATGATAATTGTGTATTATTTTAGAAAATTTATGTTGGTTGGCCCAAAATGCATCAAATTTAGTTATTTTTAGAGAAAGGCAAAATGGTTCAAACGCTTACCGTAAATAAAATAGCTGAAAGTAAACTGGCTCAAGCATTGACTTCGAGAAAAATGAATTAAGCGCCAAGTCAACTGACGGTTGAATATACCCAATGAGTCAAAGCAACATGATGGTGTTGCACCCGAGTGAATTTGTTTGATGCAGATGCTCATTAGAAAGACTGCAGGATGAAACAAAATGAACCCTTACTAGGTTTATAGTAGATATACTAAGGTCATCATTATTCAGCAACATCCATAAGATAATTTTGAGGCTGTTTTGCCACTTTATACCATTTTAGATGGTGTCTTGTATATTTTTTTAATTTTTTAATGTAGTTAACAGTTTTTAATGTAGTTGAATGTAAAATGGGTCAAACGACATAGCTTTTCGTTTTGGTGTAATCCAAAATATGCTAAACGACAAAACCACAACCATGGCGAAAAAGCCAAATGCCTTAATCGACACACGTTATAAAAGTTCGAAAAATCAAAACAGCTTAAGTTGACCTGTCCTCAAATCGGTCTAATTTTGTGTCGTATAGATCAATGAGCTTAGAAATGAGGCCTGTTTTGCTGTGGGTGCCAAGCGCCAAAAAAGTAGTCAGAAAAATTTGAAACCTAGCTCAAACGACGGAGAAAAATTTGCTGATTCCGAATATGTATATAACTCAATATCGCAAAAAATGTCGCTTAGACCAATTAGCCTTTCAACCGTCGATATGTAAAAATATGTATGTTAGTCTGTAAGGTATATATTGTATGGGCCTAGTCGCCTGAATTAAATTAATAAATAAAAATAAAATAAATAAATAAACCCCTAATAGTAACGTAGATAGATATCGTTTATGGATATCGCTATAACATATGGTTGTACTAAATGATGTGATGATACTTAAACAGGTGATAGTGTTGCTTAAACTGAACAACTTTCTTTAAGGAACGTAGGTCGTAAAACGATTTATATTTACGACTCTCCATAGTAAGTTGGTCAGCTGACCAATACATTTTGTATGGGATGGGAGTATGTTTTTTTTTCGTTTTTCTACCTTTGTTCCTTGGAGAAAGTTGTTCAGTTTGAACAACACTATCACCAGTTTAAATATCATCACATATTTGGTACCACCTTATAATTCTTTTTCCCAAAGGTTGACTGGTAGAGAATGCTACTAGCATTAAGTCCGTCTCTTGTGCCGTTCTGTATTGTACAATAAAGATAGTTAATGAAATAAATGAATAAAATTCTACCTATAAAAAATGAAAGGAAAAAGCAAGAATAGGCTAGTTGACAAAATTTCAATAACTGCTTAATATTTTAGCTTATTAGGCATTTTATCGAAAAAAAAGGTTTATTTATTTTTAATCGAGCGTTTACATTATAAATTTCGCGTTTTAAAAAACCAATTTTAATTTGGTTCCAAAACGCACAAGACTGTCATGGCGTCTTGAATGACGTCACGCCGTGCAAAACAAACAAAAGAGCGATCGTGTCTTCGTACGTTATAGCTAGTTTTTATCGTTTAAAAATGAATTTCTCATATTAGAAGTACTGTATAGTGCCCCAGTGTGATAGCACGACTATAAAAACGCCAAACCAGTTATCTATATATGTTCCAAACAATGGAGAAATACGGAAAAAGTGGCTAAAACTTGCGTTCGGCTGTGGTTAGGTTGCACTCGGAGTGTAGGTTTGGAACGCGTCTCCGGTAGTGATACTCGAATCGTCAAAGACAAGATTGGAGTTTCGCACGGCGTGACGTAACGCTTTCTGATTGGTGTTCACTGTCACGTGACTAAAGGTTGCATTTTACGAAATTTATTTTTTAAAAATATTATTAATCTTTAACGCTTTTAATAATTAAAATTGTTTGTTATTTTCTCCATAATATAATTAATCATTATAAACCCCTACCCATTATTGTATTTATTCTTAATGGAAACAAGCCTATTGCTTAGGTTCTATCTATGAGTAAAGATTTATTTTAAGTATATGCTTTCAATTTATACCTTAACGGCTGTCCTCCCATCCAACAGTCTTTCGCAATCTCTTCTAAATCTATTTACAGCAGCAGGCATCACGGAATCATCGAAAGTGGTCAGTGTGTGTGAGCGAGCGAACGATACGTGTTTTGTTCTGAAAATTAAAGTTATAAGAAGTAAGCAAAATTGTTTTCTGGTTCATTTTACCATTCAAAACTGAGGGCGTATTACAAAACAGAATCACGATAGTCGGACGCAATTCGTCGGTTAATTTACTTGATATTTAACCTTATTAGTGAGATAATAGTGCCACGGATTGGGACGAACATCTTACGCTTATCGCGATGCTTTTTTGTAATAAGCCCTCAGGCTTATGATATGATAAATGATTTTACCCTGCAATTACCCACCAAAGCTTGGTAATAATATTCAGAGATAATTTACGGTAGTTTTCCCCGACGTCAATCAGATAGAATAATAACACGAAGAATTCAAGCAATGAACAAATTGCAAACCATTTCTCTATCAAAGGCTTTATCAAAGAAAAACACGTCAAATAACTGTTTGGAAACTTCTGGTAAATAAAGCGTAAGTTGAGTGATAATTTTAGTAGGTACAAATAATTTCTGCGAATTAAGGCAATGAAACTATAGGCATGTTTTGACTCAAATTTAGGTCACGTTTGATATTGATTTTTTTTTGTTAAAACCCGTTTTCGCTTAGGATTAGAGTGAAACTAATAAAAATAAGTTTGTGTTTGTAAGTCTTTTGTTCCGTTGTTGTTGAAAATTGTTCTTATAAGAATTTTACCATGATTAATAGTATGATTTCATTGGCAGTATTTTAAATATTCATTGTAAAAGCAGTCACGTAAAGCTATCGTTAACTACAGGTGTAACAATATCATCAACTTGAGAATTTGCTACAAAGGCAAGGCCCTAAAAGGACTGATTGTGTACAAATTAGTGGCCATAAATTAGGAGCGAACGCCCACAAAGGATTCATTTGCTCACATAAATACCTTGTTTTAAAGGTTAGGCTAGTTTATAGCAAGCATTACAATATGGAACATTAAGCAGCTTACCCTGTTATGTTACTTACTTCATGTTTATAAAATCACGGCTAACAGAAACTAGAAGGCAGCAAAACAATACACATTTCCAAATTATGATGTTTTTATGTTACAAACTAAAGGATAGGACACAATCATCACTACGACTGCTGCTGCTACGATCTACGATGTGACGTAGAGAACTGCTACGATACGCATATATTCTTGTAAATACAAATAAACAAAAAGCGAAAATCCGATTAGATAAGATGTAAGTATGTAGCGAGACAGATGATGTGAATGGCGAGGCCAGTGGTGTTAGATTCCAATAAATATATTATTATGCTACCATGGTGTTGCTGAAAGTGATGTGTCCAGCCTGAGCAAAAACCTAATCATCAAATATTGAGTTTAGAGCTTGACCAAAAAAATTAAAACCTCTCTTCACATTTGCTTTTTCATTGATTCTGGAAAGTATGACACATCTGAAGCCAGATTTAGCTTCGTCGGTCGGTTTCAATAGAAAAAAAACTTGGCGAGGTTTTTTATTTAATTGCTTAGGCTTTAAAAGTAATTAAATAAAAAAAGATTAGGCTTTAGATAAAAGACTGCACATTAATAATTGTCAATAAGGCAACATTACCAGGCTATGATATGACAATATGGCCGCATTGTTACATTCTCCTAGTCTAAATAAGGGCTTCTTTTTTTTTAAAGCGTGAGGTTTAGAATTTAAGGGTACCTGTGGGGTGGCATTGTGAGAGGCGGTGGCGGTGGAGGCGGGGGTATCGGCGGGTGCGCAGGGCAACTGAAAATGTAAAATTACATTTTCAAAGGTTTTGTGCACACTGATCACAATCTTACGGCTAATTACAAAACAACATCCATTAAGGCAGTTGTATGGCCGAAAGTGGCGTCCTCAGTGTTTTTACGCCACTTTCGCTCAGGGTGCTACCTTAAGTAAGTATTTTTATAATATGTATATGTGGTAAGCTTTATCGCTCTGGCGAAAACCACAAAGCGAGCGGTAAGAATAATGCCATGCCGCGGAATGTGGCGTTTCGTAGGGTGCTTCATTATTTTTGTTTATGTTGTGTTGTAGGCGATTTTCGAAGCATTAATAATTATGAATGCGATATCGGTAGCACTGACACAGTGCGCACTGTACCAAAACATAACCTGCGTTTAAAACAGAAAGCTCTACAAACTGTAAAAAATACAAGTTCCTGGAACTTATTTGTTGAATAACTATCTCAACGAATCATTACGTATTTAAAGGTGAGCTATAATGTTATAAATTATAACATTATAGCTTACTTTAAAAATCTTATGAGTCATTGATGATTTTTCAACAAATAAGTAGGTGGAACTTTCCGTTTCAAACGCGGGTCATTTATAATCTATAGCTTTATTATAGCAGGCCTTTAGTATTGTTCTGTTGCTGCCGCTTCAAGTCTATTATGCCCTAATGAGACATCACCGTTATTCTTTTTGTTTAAAAAGCAACAATGAAGTAGGTAATAGGTCAGGAAAATGTGTGCCTACTTAATTGGAAGTCTCGATCTAGGTCTGACGTAGAAAATATAAGTGGATTTTATACGTATTGTGTTTTGTGTAGGCGATACATTCTTATTGTTAAGTGCAATTATAGTTCTGTAAAATTGGTAACTTTTGCTTTTGCTGCGATGTATTAATGCAAATAGTGTACTTATAGTTGTTCTATCTCATGAAAACCATTTTGCTATGAATGTGTTAGGCGTGCACATACACATTGTTTTAGTGTGCGTCTGCTGTACGCTCTCGTATTACACACACTAATACAATGTGTATACATGTGCACAGCCTAACAACATTCATAGCAAAAGGGTCTTCGTGAGATAGAACAACTATACTTATAATAAGTATGCTTTCAAAATTTGTTTTTTGCAAGGCCTTTAGTTTTGTGCTTGTTAATATTGCGTTACGTGCCCATACGAGCTTTAAAAACTATAAGTACTGCTATTTGTACATTATTAATATTTTCCCCTAAATAAGGAAGCCCAATAAATGTCTTCACTTGGTTTTTAATACACTTATGCTTTAAATAACTAATTAACTTAATCAATCACGCCTTACGCGTGCTTAGAATCTTAGGAAATATTCAACAAATAACAAACAAGTTTCTTCCCAAGTTAAGCCCGCCGGTCAGCCCTATAAACTTGTTAAGGAATGCCGAACATGAAGCAACCCTAAACTAATCAGATGTGATGTTACTGGCTTATGTGCAGAACTATAGTCCACTGAATGCCTAATGGCGGGAGAAATCGTGGAATGAATAATATTATACCACTGGAATCTTTAATGGTTCTCTATTACTATTATTTTATAATAGCACAACGCTAGCTAAGCTAATCAGACTTGGTTTAGAATAATCGCAGTCAGTTAAAAAAATTGTATAATCTTGGATGTTGCAAATTAGCTTTAATAAACTCGGAATTGTCAAAATATAGTTACTTTAATTTCTTTAGTTCTTGTTATGCGTTGGGGCTTATTGATTTTAAAACAGGTCAAATTAATTTAATTAAAACAAAAGCATAAGCGTCTTTCCTTTAACAAAATGTTGCTTTTCTAAACAAATGACAATCATAATTTATTCAAAAAGAGGTTTTATCTACACTCACAACGTAATGTTCCAAATATGAATTCAAAAGAGGTAATATAAACACGTACTTTATTTTCGTGGACACGAAAAATTAAAAAAAAACTCATTACGATGCAGTCAACTGAATCATAAAATAACTTTTTTTCTCATTACGATACAGGGCAAATCCAAGAAGAAGGCAGTGCCGTGATATTAAAAAAAAAACAACGATGTGCGATTAGTTTGCAGGGTTGCGTTCAGAGGCTTAGAGTGCGGTTGTTTGGTTATTGGCTCTAAGGTTCGGAACGACCAAGAACTTTAAATGACATTAATAGTACAAATTCTTCGTTTTCCATTTGGAAAACGAATAATTTAAACTTTCCTTTATTCTAAATGAAATAAAATCTGAGGAGCTACCATGAATATTTTAAAAACATTAAAATACAAAATAATGTCAAATGACATTGACATTTTTTCTATAGACAAACGTCAGCGTTTTTCAACCACCGATTTTGATTTGGAACGGGAAAGTTGTTACAACCGGAAGTCACGCTCTAATGTTTGGAACACCGTTAGAGCTTTCAGTTGCGCTCGGAGCGTAGGTACTGAACGCAACAAAGTGCACTGATCTCATATTTTTTTTTCTAATGGAATGCGCGCCATTTTTAGAGCTTTACAAAAAAACTTTTGATTACAATTTTAACATTTTGTTGTACTGAATTTCGTAGGTTTTTTTAATTCTTTATTTAAAATGTGAAGAAAATTTGATTCTGCTCGATATTTTAGATGCAGCTAAGGAAATGACTTATTACAAGGTAATACCTAGCTAATACAAACAATGTCTCACTCTCTTTTCTAACGTTGATCTTTTATTTAGTAGGTTCAATCCTAAATGTATAAGTGTAGATAAAGTAGTGTATGAAACTGCACATAACTAGGTACTAAAACACTCGTGTGATACTATTAAAAACCGAGCCTGTGGCAGTATCATAAACTACTATTATAGCGCGCCGATGCGCAACCTCTTTGCCAGTACCTAGTATAGTATGAAATAGGAGCTCTGTGGTGCATTGGTTTAGCATCTACATATATAATAATTATATAAAGTGGTTTTCATTTCTCATATTCGGAAAGTGATGTATATTTGAACTGAGCAGCGGGTCCAAAACTCTTCGTTCCACCCTAGGGTGGAAAAGTAATTTAAAAATAGAACTGAATTTGGCAATGAAAAAGTTTACAATAGTTAAAAACAAATGGTTTAAAAAAAGTTGCAGCCTTGTAGGGCGCATTCACGAACAACAACAAAACATGGTATAAACAGCCAGTGCCAAATTAAAAACATTGGGCGTAGCGGCCGGCGACGCGACGTGTTCCAAATTTAAAATAAGAAAAACTATAAAATATTGGAGGGAGACTTACCTAACTCTGTGACTTTGAGCTGTGTGTGCCGTATTAAAGTTTTGTGTTGATTTTGTATTTTCTAAAAATGAGTTTCAAACTAAAACAAAAAGTTCAAATAAAATAAAAGAAACAATAAAACTACGCTGTAATTCGCCTACATGAAACAATTACTTCAGGAGAGTCTCTGCCATGGACTTAACGTCTTATCAAAGACCAAAGAATATCTCCAACTTTTACAGGCATCCAACAAAGCCAAATCTGTCATCATAATAATTTTTATCAAACTGTAAATATTCCAAGCAAGAATTTAACTTTAAATTTCACAAATTGTTCTAATTTTTCTAGGTTTTGAAAGGTAAGTTGGTATAGGTAATAATTATAAGGTCTACCAATGTAGTTACTAAGTAGGTACATGTTTTTATTAATAAACATTTTGGAATAACTATGACTTTTTTTACTTTCCTGAAATTCGAAATGAAAAGTAGAGTGTTTAACACGGGTAAAAGTCATCAATTCCTTTTGACCCTCGTATAACAATCTACTATTAGCGTTTGACTCTGTGATAGCGGAGGTTAGGCAACCTTCACAAGGGCCGGTCATGGGATGGGTGACCAATTATGGATTATCTTAAGTTCCTCCGTGCTTTCTGCTTGGTGGGTTATGCGTTATGTATGGCTCATCCTCCTTATCCATCCATAAGGAAGATCTGTGCCCTAGCAGTGTGGGAACATTAAAAAATGGCGAATGTCGAGGTTTACTGGGCTGAAATATTTACGGAAAAAAGTATTTAATAGTTTTTACTCTACTTCAAAAGTTAAAAAGGTACCTACCTAATTCTTTATAATATCTGTTTTTATTATAAAATAAAGATATAATGTGAATCGGAGGCCTAAGATGGAAAATACACATTTCAATTCTGCTAACCTGTAAATTGAAGTCGTATAAGTGTCGCGGGCAGATATCCAAAAGTTCCCGTGTATTTTCAATGAGAAACAAATTATCGCCCGCCCAAAGTTCGAATCGTGTCAGCAAGTCGCTAACTTTAAGGTGAATCATCAAGCGACCCTAACGTTAAAGTAATTAGGGGATTTTCCTAATGCTCCATGTGAGGACAAAGGGATACGGAGACCACTAACTGCTAAATGATTCAAGACCTTTCTGCTAAAGTTAAATGACATTTTAAAATGGGATTACGAATATCTCCTTTGGAATGCTGAATTGCTGAGTCTCTTTTTATTTATATCAAATAAATAATACTCTTTCTATTTAATGATGAAATTTAAATAAATTTATAAATTAATGGAAGTATTTAAAGATTACTTTTAAATACTTTACACTTAATCATCAATGACCGTATTAAGCCGATTTTAAACCAGATTTTAAATCATTAAATTTGTTTCAAGCATGCCTGCCTATCAATATTATTAAAGCTCTCCATTATTATTTTGCAAACGGATCATTATATTGTGGTTAAAATTTTAATTGTCCAGTAATGAAGTTTGTTTTAGTCCGGAACCGAGTGTACTATAAAATGATGTGGAATCAAACATTTTGCGGTTTAAACTAAATATTTGCGGTATTGTAGGAGAAATTAGAATTGTAATGTAACTGAAGTGTTGATAATAGAAGTTTAATCATAGATTTCTGTTGATTTAAAGAAGAAGGACAACATATTCAAATTTTAAAATACTGAACATTCGCAAATCGGACTTTCTGAGTTTAAAAGAAATAAAATGCTCTGAGCTAGCGAGTCATTAGAAAATTCGTTAAAATCTTTAGTTACACCTTATAGAGTCCGAAAGCCGCGTCACTCTAAGAGTTAGACATTCGAATAATTTTTCATATTAAATATATTTTTGATACAAGCAATTTAAGTTAAGTAGGTTCTTATAATCATCAAAACTTGTTTTATTAGTTTTAAAAATAAGTAATTATTTCAGCAATATTATTGGCATCCGTTATTGTAATCCTGTTTTAATAGATTTGTTAATATTTAATTAAAAAAGCAATACAACGTTTAAAAACAAGAGTAAGTATAACATGGGTCGCGAGATTACTCTGGTAAAGCCCTTTTAATCCCGTTTGTACAGCTGAAATTTACCTAAAATCTGTTTTTTTTCTCAATTAGATTATGAAGATGATGATAAAATTGTTTTACGGACCAGTTTTTATTGTCAAGATGACGTTACCGTCACGAGAACGATACGATGACGGCAAAGAAGTAGCGGTAACTAATATGACCGCCCGTCGACTGCACGTAATAAAATAATCACGTAGAACTCATAAATATAAATAAATATTTTGACAACATCACATACATTGCTCCGATCCCAAAGTAAGTAGCTAAAGCACGGTGGTATCACAAACACCCAGACCTGAGACAATATAGAAAAGTTCATTTTCTACATTGACCCAGCCGGGGATCGAACCCGGGACCTCAAGAGATGGTGTCGCCTTGAAAACCGGCTTACAAACCACTCGACCACGGAGGTCGTCATAATAAAATAATCTCATGACAATGAGTAGGTATTGTAACACTCACGGCAGTATAGAAGGTGGTCTTGGTAGCGAGCCTCCGCGGCTTACAGACGCCATTTGGTCGGCGCTGTAGTTTGGCGGCCATCCCGCGGCATCTTCTATTACCGATCTGGAAACATAATTGTTCGATCTTTAGATATAATGTCCATTTTTTATGCACAACGGAATACTGCTTGGCCTCACCTGATGTTAAGTGACGATAAGGCCGAACGTGGAAGCGCACTACACCCGGAATCCTCATCGCTGAGGAACTGGCTATATCTTACCTCAAACTGCCGGAACACAACAATTTTTAAATTGTTGTGATGGCGTCAGACTTAGGTAAGATGGTGGTAGCTAGCCAGGCGGACTTGAAATAAGCCCTACCACCAACCAAACCGAGTACAAATTGTCCTCCCCCCCACCCTTGAGAATCGAATCCGAGACCTCTGCTTCTCACACGGGTGGGCGAACCAAGCTAGACCACAGAGGCGGTTAAAACATTGCAACATTATTATCATGGGGTGGGCAAACCATTAGACCACTAAAGCGGTTAAATGTTGATAAACGAATAAAAAAAATTAACAAAATAAAATTTCTTTAAAGGCTTTGCCAAACAGAACGCGTTTTAGCGCCGCGCTATAGCGCTAACCTGACGTCGCGCTAGTCGAACGCAGCGTACTGCTAGCGCCGGCGCTGTGTATGGCATGAAACTATGCACGTCCTACAACACAACGCGGCGCTATAGCGCGACGTCAGGCTAGCACTCTAGCGCGGCGCTAAAACGCGTTCTGTTTGGCAAAGCCTTAAAACAGTGACCCGTTGAAAGTTCACATCTTTATGTCAACTTCAACCACATGTTCATAAGCTACCTCAAATTCATACCGTTTGACCTTATTATCATCCCCATACTCACTAAAAATCCCTCAAACTGCCCGCTTATTAAGCCATTTGTTCACAAACAATTCGTCCAACGTCTTCACTAGACCGTTTGCTCAACGCATTATGCCGACTCCACACGATCCACTTGTCACAGTAAATTATTTGTGGAAAGGAACTTCCTAACAAGAGTCTACGTTGAAATCAATTATGCGAAAGGCAAAGTTGTAGAGATAACGAACCTTTTTCTTCCACGGTTATGTAAATCGCAAAGGTTGGAGGAGCACTTTGCAGTCATTTGTGCGTGCCCAGAAATGCCACGAAAGAGTATTATAGCACTCAATTTTTTTAGAAAACTTTTGGTAGGGATGGTTGGTTTCTTAGGTATTCATTATTTCCTTTTTAGTAAAAGGGTCTTTTTATATGTTAAATAAGCTGTATCGTGTTTTGAATTTCAATAATCATTTATAACGTTGTGATACTTGTGATGTATTTTTCAAATAGTTACATTTTTTAACTTTTAATTCAACTAGGTACTCGTAAATAGAAACCTTTAGCACAAATATCAAACTCATCTATTTTAAAATACATTAATTATGGAAATCGACTGAAAATAAGCCACATTGTTTAAAGTTATTCGCTGAACTGAAACTCACCAGACCGAAATAATTTTGACCTGTTTTCGTTTTAGCGACTTATAAATTCGGATCGAGTAACAAAACGTATTATTCAATGTTTCAGTTTTAATTCGAACCCAATTGCAAAGTCAATTTTCAGTTTGTTGATTTTCTAAATCTGATTTGGATTTATACTTTTTATTTAAATAATTATTGAATAGCAAAGCAACTGTGAACTAAATGTTCGTGGATCCGTCTTTGTGACGTGCGTCGTCGCAACTCCATTCAGGCGATATCTTCATCTTCAGGCATCCAGGTGTACCACTTGAGGTCAAGCTGATTGCACACGGAGCACTGACGGAGGTGAAAGTGGATTACTCCATACCGTTTACTATATAGTACATACACTTACTGTGGCCACTCTGTTCGGTTAAAGTCTTTATCCTCAGACATCCAGGTGTACGAATCCAAAGCGGTACACCTGAATGCCTGAGGTCCAGGTGTACCGCTTTGGATTCGGCTGGCTACACTTAAAGCGTGGACGGTGACGAGAGTAGGAACACTGCATATCGTTTATGAATTTATAAGTAGATCACTCACTGTGGCCACTCCATCTGGGTGAAGTCTTCATCCTAAGGCATCCGGGTGCATCGCTTTAGGTTCGGCTGGCTACACTTTTAAAGCGTGGATGGTGATGAGAGTTGGAACACTCCATATCGTTTCTGAATTTATATGTGTCGTTCACTCACTGTGGCCACTCCATCCGGGTGAAGTCTTCATCCTCAGGCATCCAGGTGTACCGCTTGGGGTCAGGCTGGCTGCACACGGAGCGTGGACGGCGGCGAAAGTAGGAGCACTCCAAATCGGCATCATGTGCTGACACCTCTGGTGGAGCTGGTGAGGGTTGGCCGAACCTGGTGGAAATGGTTTATGATACAGTGTCCAGACACACTATGCCGAAGTTACGCGACCGAAGCTCGGTGTCAACGCTTTATGAAAAAGACGCAATGCAATATCGGCATAATGAGTCGTTAGTAATTTAAATAGCATTGAAGGCGTAATCATGCCGAACCTCGGTCACGTATAGGAACTAAATTTTTAGTTTTTATTTCAAGTTCATTGTTCTTTTCTCCTACCAAAAGATATAATTTACTTATAATTATAATGCATGCGAAATACCCTTAAAATGGTACCAGCGCCTGGACTACCCCATAGCATACAATTTAATTAACAACTTGTGTATTGAGTATTGCAAACAAGCTTGTAGACTACGGTCAGTATAATTGTGTGTCGTGTACGGTGTACCGTATCATTTGATTGCGGTATTTTGTATACATTATGTATAGTGGAGGAACAACTTTGGCTAAGCATAGAGGTACATTATTCGCATTTACGAGTTTATACATCATCATAACTTATTAATCTATTCTTTGTGAATTGTGAGTCACATAATTATTGAAACTCGGATTGATCTGCGACGAATCGTTAAATGTGTATTGTTTATCTAAGTGGAGTGCAAGTTTTTTCTAGCACCTACCCATATTTTCAAAATTAACAATAATACAGTACATATGTTTTGAAATTTGAAGTGGTAGGTATTTTATAAACAATTACCCTGTTACATTACGACATTGAGAGAAAAGGGAAAATAAATATATAATAGCACTCAAAATGTCACATCGATCTTCATTAGAACACGTTCGATAATTTCTTGGAATTATTATTGTTTATAGGTATTTCAGTTAAAGCACGGATGGTTAAGGTCTCATTATTGTGCCTTGCTACTTAATAAGTACTGTATAATATAAGCTAAACAAGTCATATATTAATCAAAAATACCATTATATGCATGATAATAAGAAATAATAATACTAAATTAAAGATCTTCGTTACACTTTGCCTTGTGTGTCTTATTTTATTTTTATTTTTGAAAACTATTTTTTAAAAGACACGTACGTACATACATACCACCACCTCATTGACTGATATTTTAATAACACCAATGTTTATTATCACGCAATATTCGTAAATCCAATGATGGATTGTTTCTCAACGATCAATTTTAACTCTGTCTTTCTCAACCTTCCGGGAAAATCGCTTATAAGCCGAATATAACCCTGAGAATTTCTCGTCGCTTCGATCGATAAGGAAGGCTTAGCTAGGATTATATTGCTTAAACCACCTTAAACACCTACCCTCTATCTTAGACGGCATTTCAACTGCTTAGTAACATAGACGTTGAGTAAACCGATCAAGTTCAAAATTAATTTTGAACTTCAATTTCAGATCGGATATTACGGTTTTTGCTATAATTCTGGTAATATCCGGAACGTATTAAAATTATGTATTATGGAATAATAGTTGAGGATTTGAGAAATGTTTTGATGGATAAAAATAAAACCATACTTCTCCTTCACTTTTTAAATTTTATTGGCAGAAAAGCTTAAGACACTATGGCCTCTACATACAGACTTATGACTTATACAGACACAGTCTTAACTAGCATTACGTGCTTATATTGTGCGTCCCATTATGTTTTAGAGCTCAGTTGAGTCTAATCTATATATATAAAATTCAAAGTCCTGACTGACTGACTGACTGAGTGAGATATCAACGCACAGCCCAAACCGCTGAACCTAGAGACTTGAAATTTTGCACATTAAATTATTTATTAAATTTTTAATTTAATTATTTCTGTTTTTTTTTATTGTACTGTTCATACTCTAATCATATACTTAAACGAGCTCCGTCCGTGGTCGAGTGGTTGTTCAAGTTGTCGCCATCTCTGAGGTCCCGGGTTCCATCTCCGGTTGGGTCAGTTTAGAAAATGAGAAAATATTAGCTCAGTCTGGGTGTTTATAGTTCTACCGTTGTCTCTGATTTCCATAACACAAGCACCTTAACAAGCCATAACAATTCCAGCTCAGCTTTTTTCTTTGAAATCAGAGCAATGTTTGTGATGTTGTCTAGTATTTATATTTTAAACGTCAACGCCCGGAAAACGAGACACAATAGATTTTCTATTGTTGTTTGGACGCCGGCGACCGCTCAGGCGCTGATGAATTAAAGTAATATAAATCAAGTAATAAGTAATTCAGTAATAAATTATTATTAAAACTACATGTGTTTTTGTTACAGGCGGATATAGCACATTCGGCCAAAGGTTACGAGTCGGAGGATGAGAACGTCAGCAGAAACCGGCAAAGGGCCATCGAGGAGCGGCCAGCAGGGAAAGTCAACATGTACTCGAAACAGGTGCCAACAAAAACTGCCTTCGACTCCTTAACTTTTCTGTTATATCCTTTTTCATTCCTTGTTGTTGTTGTTGTTAGCTCCTCTACTCTAGTGTGGCATAATGCTAAGTGGGTACCTAGCCATTTTAGCACACGTATTTCAATTTAAGTTAGTTTTATAGTATTTTGTTCATTTTTGCGTGTGCTGAATAACATTATTTCGTTATTTGTTTATTTTTTTCTTTAAGGCTGAGATGCACCACCTTGACGACTTAACTTTAACTTTAACAGAAACAAACTTATCTGAGCCGGTGGTCAAAAGTGGAACTAAGGTGTAAGCAACACGCGAAGCCGGCATTGCTATAAGGGCTACGCCATAGACGACAGCGACGCTGTCATTGGAGTCAGATAAGTTTGTATTTGTTAAAGTATGGTTAGGTCAAGTCAAGATGGTGCAACTCATCCTGTATAACAAATAAAAAAGTTTATAGTAAAAAAAAATCCAATTGCAATACCTGGGGTATCGTTGTATTGGTGCATAATCGGTGTTGAGATTCTCGTCCGAGGGCACTCGACGACGGACACACACGGATAGAAATGATGATCTGAAAAGAATGAATATTTTATTAAAAAAATTATGGGTTTCGTAAACCATGAAACAGAAGACAATCGGCATCTCTTTTTTTAATTAGACACTCCATGACTTAGAGCAACGCGGCTTTCGTTCCGGACGGAGGCCGCGTTGCTCTAAAGCTAGGGTTTCCTAGGATGACGGTGCCGTCATATTACGGCCGTAATTTAGCGGCGTAGAACTTTGTCTATGAAAACAATATGGCGCGCCGTATTGTTTACATAGAAAACGTTCTACGCCGCTAAATAACGGCCGTAATATGACCCTGACCCTGAAGGCACCGTCATCCTAGAAACCCGAGCTTAAGTTTCATGATAATGATTGACGTGCATTATTGTTGAGCGACAATACACGAAAAAATAATAAAATACCATAAAGAAATTGATGAAAAAGTGTTGTTTTTCGATTTACTACATTTTCGATATCTCCTATCTATACTTTAACAACTATGTTAGTGGCCAAAATACGAGTATTAATGTAGGAATCTAGTTCTTCAGTATCGTTAACATAAACTACTATTGCAAGTCACAAATAATAAAACTTAAAAGCTCGAGTCATTCCCAATCTCCAGTATTATCACTCTATCGAATTTTACGAGCTGCAAAATGGGAACCTGATAAAAAACTCATAAATCACCCGTCTGTAATATGATCGCACAAATTATGGCAAGGACGCCTTCGGAATGTAAAACTTAGGAAATAAAAAATTTCCCCAAAAAAATATTCAAGAGCCTTTACCCCGCTTGCCCTTAATACGATTACAAGGGCACAGAATAATAAAACGGCCAATTTGTTACCTTTACCTTGGGAAAGACCCCCCATTTATAGTGGAAATCAACTTTGCTGCCCAATTCGCAGGAATTAGGAAAGTCGTATTTATTAGGCTTCAACCGAAGAGATTGTATCCTTTGGGCCCGACTTGACTTGGGCCTTAAGGAATGAAACCTAATTGGATGTAAAAGTATTTTGATTGAAAAGGTTTTAGTCGATAGTGGTTTCCTTTCTTGGTAAATAATGTTATTATCAAGCAAGGAGTAATTAAATCAGTTTTAGAAAAAAAATAATTCATTCATGTTATTGACGTAAGTATAATAAATTAATAAAATAACGTTTTGCGCAAACAAAACAAGTTTACGTCTTAGTAATATTTATAAGTAACCTACCATTATTATTAAAAAGATTCCTTATCATCGTTTTTATTTTTAAGTTAATCCTACCTACTTATTATTATTACAAATGTGAAAGTTTGGACGTTTAGATATTTGGATGTTTGTTACTCAGACACGCAAAAGCGGTTAACAGATTTGGATGAAATTTTGCACTCAAATAGTTTACAGCTGGATAGCATACATGAAATACCTTTTATCTCAGTCAAAGGTTCCCTTGGAATTTTCCGAATGACCACGCGGACGAAGTAGCGGGCGGAAGCTACAAATTCATATTTCATAATTTAAATTTATTTGCCTAATAAAAAAATAAATGTACCTACTTAAATATTCAATATTAGAGTGGAACGTCAGAGTTCGAATACCCGTTCTGACCCTTTGAATAGATAACATATTTTATTCCGTCGAGCCACAATACGTTACATTTATTGGTAAGCCGTACATTTTTCTATTCCCACGTTGGAGTTTGCGTAGTTTCGTAGAATTTTATAGGTGCAGAAAGTTGGGACATACAGCCGGCTTGGGTGCAATAATTTTGACAAATAGAACACAGGAATGGGTAAGATCGAGCCTTATCTAAGATCGTTCTACGGATTGGTCACTGGAGACCGGTGGAAGGTCAGAAATTGGACTTCCTGGTAGATGAAAATAAATAGGTTTAGGGATGCTCTGTATTTCGAATACATTTATGAGGTAACCTTAAAAGCACACGTATACATAAGAAAACTTGCTAATATTTTAATACCTTTGATAATCAGTGGGTACAATTTCTGTTTAACTTGACGAATTTAAATATCTCTAGTGCAATAGGGTGTTATTAATGTTGCGGAAATATTGTAAAACGATATAATGTTTCAGTATATCGATTTAACATAATTTATACACTCCATTCCTTAATATAAACTTTATAGTGAGTGATGGACCATGAGTATATAAAAGGAAAGTTTTCGCTTTATTAGACGTGAATATTTGAATATTTTACACAAAATTTTCCTCAAAAAGCAGGTGACAAGAGTCTTTCAGTTTTATATTTCATCATGAAATTACCAGGAATATTTCATTCTTGCGTTGAGTCTGACTCAACACTTCACAGAGAATCTGATATATTCCCCCAAACCAGGAAATAAGTCCAAAAAATACTTCAAATTAGAATGTCATTTGAGTTGAATATTTATGACGACTCTAAACATCTTTGTAACTGACTGTTTTGACTGGAATGATCTACCCCCCTACTTTCGACGGGATCAAGTTCACATCAGGATTAATCTGTTATTTTGGTACATTGAAAACGGTTTCCATGGTTTCCATAGTACCTACCGTTTTGAGGTATTCGATTTGAACCATAAAGTTAATATACAGGTTAATATATTATATAGGTATACCTAGGTATATTAACTTTATGACTTGAACTCGATCTCGTCTAGTACCCTCTTGTATGTCACAAGTCAACATTGAAAACTGTTCACAATTTGTTGTCATATTTTTTAATATATTTGCAACCAGTACCTACTCACTTGTCCATCAGCCATTTTTGATGTCCCCACTGCTGGGGCACAGCCCACCACGCGGGCCCAATGCGGATTGGTGGGTGTTAACGACTGCAAATGCAGCCGGGACCAACGGCTTAACGTGCCTTCCGAAGCACGGAGGCGCTCGAGATAATAAATTTTTGGTCACCCATCCCATGACCGACCCATGCGAACGTTGCTTAAGTTCCGCAATCGCATGGCCAGGCTGTGTGGTTTAGCACCACTGCGCCACCGAGCTCCTACTCACTTAATATTATTTTATTTCTATATTTATTACTGGCGTTAAGAATTGTTCGCTACAATGTAACAAATGAAGCTAATAAAAGCATGTAAAAACGTTTCAACAAGGCGATCCCAAGCGGCCTGCCAAGGGTAGAGATGGGGTAAAGAATTTAGCAAAATCGTCCTGCAAACTAATGGGCCGTTATGGTAATCTATCTAATCTATAAGGATGTGATTAAAGATTAATAGATAGTGGTGGTATACCTGTTGGTTCTGGAGCAGGGACTCTCAATATGGTACTGAGAGAGACATCCGAGGAATCGCTCCTTCTTGGACTTCTCCAATTCCAGCAGATCCAGTTGTTTGGTGTTGATGCAGTACTGCTCCCGGAATTCCTGCGGAAGAAAGTTTCTATAAAAACCAGCCCATAAAACCAAAAACATGAACTGATTTAAAAATAAATTAAGTGAAATGTATGAAATAAATCAAATTAATTAAACCAGTTATTAAAAACAAATATTTTCAGTAATTTTACAGTTACAAATAACTCTGAATGAAAGTACGTGAATGTAGTAAATAAATATTGCATAATATGAAGTCTATCAAAACATTGCTGTTGAAATTGCCAATTTTTTCTCACACACACAGGCTCTCATATTATCTTCTATGATGTTAGAGATGCTTCGGTCATTTGTTTTTATTTAGAATTATGATCATAACGGCCCACTATCAGCAATAAAAATATTTCTGTTTTTTTCCTGAATGTTAAAAAAAATATTTTAAAAGTGACTACTTTACCTTTAGCAGAAATGTCCTTTTTAGAGGATAAACATTAAAATTTATTGTTAATTTGCATGCCATGCGGTAAAATACGGTTTAAGCTACATACAATATAATATATTAAATACCTCTGTACTGTACCTGTATTTGCAAATAAATGGAATTGAATTGAATTATTTTCCAATATAAAAAGGGATATAACAGAAAAGATATGGAGTCGAAGGTAGTTTTTGTTGGCACCTGTTTCGAGTACATGTTGACTTTCCCTGCTGGCCGCTCCTCGATGGCCCTTTGCCGGTTTCTGCTGACGTTCTCATCCTCCGACTCGTAGCCTTTGGCCGAATGTGCTATATCCGCCTGTAACAAAAACACATGAAGTTTTAATAATAATTTATTACTGAATTATTTATTATTTTTTACTTGACTTATATTACTTTAATTTATCAGCGCCTGCAGCGGTCGCCGGCATCCGAACAACAATAGAAAATCTATTGTTTCTCGTTTTCCGGGCGTTGACGTTGAAAATATAAATACTAGACAACATCACAAACATTGCTCTGATTTCAAAGAAAGGAGCAGAGCTGGAATTGTTATGGCTTATTAAGGTGCTTGAGTTATGGAAATCAGAGCCAACGGTAGAACTATAAACATCCAGACTGAGCCAATATAGAAAAGTTCTCATTTTCTAAACTGACCCAACCGGAGATGGAACCCGGGACCTCAGAGATGGCGACAACTTGAACAACCACTCGACCACGGACGGAGGTCGTTTAAGTATATGATTAGAGTATGAACAGTACAATAAAAAAATCGGAACGATGCCGCTGCTTCTAGACAAAGATTGTCCAATAAGTTTGTCAATTTGAATTCCATTATCAAATTCGAAAGCAATTTATATAACATCTTTTAGATTAGGTTAAACTATTTAATTTCAATGGAGATAACATAGAACTGACGAAGTTTGGCTAATAACTGCACGAGTCTGGCGTCTGGCCATTTGCATTCAAGTCGATGCTATCGGCTTCTTTCAATGGATACTTGATTGCAATTTCAAGTTGGAATGAGAAGTTGACGGCCATTTTGTCATGAACGAGTTCGCATTTAAATGGAAATTCAAGAGTAGCTTTTAGAAAAACTTAGCTATATAAATCAAATGGTTTGTAAAGGTCAATTCACTTGGTCATTAACAGAACAGCCTGCATCTACCCAAAGTCATTTGGAAAAGTGATAATGAAATTTGCTATAAAAAGATGTGTGTGTGGGATTGACATAAAGTTTTCGCTAATCATCGATATTAACTATTAAATCTATACATCTTGCGAATCTTATAACGTTTAAAAAATGTGACTTTTGCTAGGAATTTAGCTTACCGCACCTGTTTACACAGAGGTAAACAGCTTTGCGGAAGTCAACTTCTGCCAGTTTTATTGCTAGTCTAAACCTCGCTTAAACTCCCGGACTGAGGAATGCCACAGACCTTGTTTTCTTGTACCATGGAATCCATGGAATGAACTAATCATATACTTCGAAATGGTTGTGATTTCAAAATAAAGACTTGGTACCAAAAGCACAGCTACTTTTGACTCAAATAAGCGTTGATGTCATCTACTAGGACAGATTTAAGTAAGGCCGTCGATTGTGTTCCACAAAAATTATACACCAATATTTTGAACTGATTGGAATCATATAGTACAATTTTTAACGGATTTCATTTAAAAAACGCGTAATATTGGATCTGCCCTGCTCTGGATAATATTGGACTCAAATGGCCATTGTACTAAAATTAACGCTAGTAGAGTAGAGTGACAATGAGAAAATATAATACAGAAGCTTTGTAACTTGAGTACCTACTACCTAAGGGTCTACTTCGAAATCGGAACACAGAAATCGGACGACATTCGCTCCGCTTCGGTTATAAGGTAAATAAATCAAACGAAACATCGTCCATTATCAAAATCAGCCATTTTAATATCCTCACTGCTGTTGCACAGGCCTTCCTTTTGGGTGGATTGGGAGGACCGATGCCCACCACGCGGGCCTAATGCGGATATTAACGACTGCAAATCAAGACAAAACCAACAGCTCAACGTGGCTTCTGAAGCACGGACGACCTCGAAATATAAATTTTTTGCTCACTATAATTCACCGAAGCTGCTTAAAGGCGCCTGTCTACACACCAAAGCCGGCTGGTACTTACCTGGCGGGTTCATGCGGCATCATTGTTTTAAAATAAGCCCGGCACCTGGGGCCAATATAGCTACATCGCCATTTGCGGCCTTGCCTGGTGATGGTGTGGGCCCGCGGGTCGGCGGCATTGGTGTGTAGAGGCCTTATGTTCAGCAATCGAATACGTTGACCTACTATGCCATCGAGTTCCTCGATCATCGTCCGATTATCGAGAAGTGTTTTTCGTATTAGGCCCTCTGGAGTGGGTGGAAATAAAATCCCCTTAATGAGAACAAGTTGAAGTGACTTCTCCCCTTCTGCGTTATTGTTTGGACTATTTCTATTCAAACGAGGGTTAGTCATCAGCTATTTAAAGTGGAAAACTATAATAATGTTTAAGGCTACTTCTACGCTTTTAGTTTTACTTGCAACCTTTATTTCTTTGGTTTTTGTGTTGTGTTTAATAAATATCATTTTTATACGTAATAAACCTTAGATCCTACGCAATGGGTTCGAAAAATAACTATTTCAGATTAATTATGACAGCTAACTTTTGCAAGTGTTGCTCGTCCACTGCAACAGAATGGAGACGTCGGCATTTGTGAAATCCCAATGCAGTGCACGCAGTGCCATAGAAATCCATACAAAGCAACAAATCCGTCCGCTTAGGTTCCGATGCAGTGGACCTTAGAAGAGCATTCGGTGAAATAAAGCATACGTATAGTATTGCTTTCGTTTCAGTATTCAGCTGCTTTGCTACTGACTAATTAAAAGATGGTGTTGTTTTTCAATATTTAAAAATTCTCAGGGTAAGTCTTCCCGCCCTTTTTGTAGCTATGATAATCGCGATAATCTCCCGCGAAATGACTCGACAAAGGTTTTACTTAGCCAGCGACAAAAAAAACGCCGCGATTATCGCCGCTATTAACGTAGCGATTACCGCAGGTACAAAAAGTCGTTCGTGGGCGTTTACGTATTGAACTCTGTATTGTTGTATTCTCGGCGACAAAAATCGCTTAATCGGCGGGCGCCGTTAGTTTATAATCATTATAAATTTTAGGTGATATAATGTTCACAGGGTCCACTTGTAGGCAATATTTTATATAACTTATTGGACGGTAATTTCACTCCCAAGCGCTGTGGATGTATAACTTTAGCAGGTCCTATGTAGGTATAAGTCCTAGCGCAACAAAACAAAGAGCAACGCTACTGTCTAGCTAGAACGTAGGATTTTATATTTTGTGGCTGCACTATTAAACATTGTTTACAATCCTAAATAATGGAGACAACTTGAAAGCTTTTGTTGTGTGTTTCAAAGTTCGAGATTGCTGTTCGTTGTTGTATGTTAAAGTACAATAAAATTAACACAATTGTATGAAAGATTAGATCTAAATAATTAAAGCTGTGGTGCTTTTATGTTGATTTTAATGAGAGCTACTTTTGTTCTTACAATTATTAAGGAAATTTCAATTTGTATTTTGTTTGTATTATGTTTTGAGGCATACGCGTTAAATTAATACCTAACTATAGTCTGTGACTTAAATGTGTCTGAAACATTATGTATAATTGCTTTTTTGTCTCTGTTATATTTTGTGTAAGTGAAAAAATCACGCACGTGTTTAAATGTTAAAAAGTGTTTTTTCCTTGGACGAAAAGTTTTTCAAGGAAGAAAACTTTTATATCGCCGAAATCGAAAGTTAAAAAGAAAACAAGTCGAACTTTTAAAATGTTGCAAATGCCTTCATCAAATACTTAAATTGTGGCACGATACTTTTTTTAATCTTTAAAAGCATTGCCATGTTCTTGATACCAATATACCAAAGTTTAGTTAGAGAGAGTTCGAGAAATAGAACATTCGAGTTAGGAAACACCACGGAGTGTGTGATAGCATTTCAAAGAATGCTTGAACAAATGTGTTTAGTACAGCTAAACATAAACGGTGTTATTACAAAAGATTTTAAACACCTGTTTAACGCAGATACTGTTTAAATGTGAAGCTGACACTTTTTTGACAATATTGTTTTAAAGAGACAGCATCACATTTAAACAGTGCTTAAGTCAAACAGGTGTTTAAAAATCTTTTGTAATAACACCATATGTCAAAACCACGCAATCACTTTGCGGCTTAGAGCAACGCGGCTTCCGTGCCGTACCGGACGGAAGCCGCGTTCCTCTAAGCTTTGCGGTATCAGACCTCAACTTTGATTATTGTGACAACCAAAACGAAGATCGGACGCAAATGCGTGTATCGGATTTTGATTATCGTGTAAACGTAAGACGTAAAAACAACAAAAAACATCGAAAAAGTGCAGAAGTGAGGTTATTTTTAACCGACTTCATCAAAAGGAGGAGGTTTTCAATTTGTTTTTTTTTTTTTTTTTTTTTTTTTTTTTTTTTATCGTTGTTCGCGCGTATCTTCGACATTTATGGACCGATTTCGATAATTTTTTTTTTGTTCGATTGAGTTTTCTTGCGAGATGGTCCCATTTAATTTTTTTTCAAATCGGTTCAGTAGTTTACAAGTAATCCTGAAAATACTATGATATTAAATCAACTAACTTGACAACTTTGTTATTTATGAACCGAATTAGATGATTTTTTTTGTTGGGGAAGGGATACCGTTGTGTAGTCTTTTTAACCGACTTCAAAAAAAGGAGGTAAGTTTTCAGTTTGTATGTTTCTCCGCGATTATCTCACGTTTGGCTGAGCCGATTTTTCTATCTAAATAATATACCTACACTACCTAATGCAGAAGGTACCTACACTAAAAATAAAAAAATAAAAAAATTGTTTAAAAAACAAAAAACCGACTTCAAAAAACCTGCCTCTAAAAAAAGGAAGAAATAATATACAAATCATTAGATACGCATTATCATTGTTATAATAAAACACGTCAATTGAAGTCGGGTAGGCTTTTAGAATAAAAAAAGGAAGATGTTCTCCAGCCCCACCCGACTTTAATAGACGTGTTTTATTATAACAATGATAATGCGTATCTAATGATTTGTATATTATTTCTTCCTTTTTTTAGAGGCAGGTTTTTTGAAGTCGGTTTTTCCATACTCTTTACACGTAAAGAAAAAGACATAGACAAATGATTTCGCGTAACGGAGCCTTAAAACTTACAAATAAAACTGAAAGTAAAAAAATACCTGAAGTCTACCTAGGTATCAACAGTTTAATTTACGTGGATCTTAAATTTCTTTTAGTACAAATTTGGTAAGATTAATGTGACACTTCACTAATTCTGCCCTCTTGGGCCTTCTAAATAATTACCGTATTAAATCTGCCTGCACCAGCCAAACTAAATAGGTACGCAACATCAATTTTATTACAAGGTGATAAAGGAGATAATTGAATGTATTTGTTCCTCATTTGAAAGGCTTGCGGATAAAATAGCGAAATACTTTACATAAGGCCATTTGTAAGTCTCTGTCTCGGAACATTTATTCTGAAATTAATTTTATTATCTTTGGATGATGTATTTTAAAGGATGATGTTTATCCAGTCAGTCTTTCAGAGTACAACTTGATGTACTCTGAAAGACTGACTGGATAAACATCATCCTTTAAAATACATACTCGTACATACGAGTTTATTTCAAGGTAACATAAAATTACATGTCCATCAGCCATTTTTGGTGTCCCCACTGCTGGGGCACAGGCCTTCCTTATGGGTGGTAAGGATGATGGGCCATAACCCACCACGCGGGCCCAATGCGGATTTTAAAATTACATAAATACGTCAAACTATAAAATATTTTACTAAAAAACTGTGTTGCAATTTTTCACATGATTTCAGTTAGCAATTTTCTGAATTTTTGTACTCATTTATTTTGATCTAAAGGGAATTGTTTTTATTACCAGAATTATCATTAATATAAAAATTTAAAAAGAAAAAAGTACTTATTGAATTCAAAACCGCAACTTATATTCCTTTGGAAGAATTTTCAACCTTCATAAATTAACAATCACTGCACATAAAACTCAATTAATTTTGTTTACTTTTCAATGTTTTCAATGAGATTTCCATATGTATCGCAGTCTTTCGATTTCAAACGGTTTTTTTTTACTGAAAACAATTTTAATTATCAATATTCATTAAAGCAAAGTTGCCTAACTCTCTATCTTGTAACTTACACCAAAACAAAGGCATACTCCTGGAGCCTAAAAATAAAGGGTTTTGCGAGTTATGTTTCAGGCGGAATTTCATTAAGGAATATCACATTTTAAAGCTTAGTACTATTAAAGCTTCCAGTACTACACCTGTATAAAATGTCTGATGTACCAATAAAAGAATCTTTTCTATTCAATAGGGGACTAGTTCTAAATCTTTCCGTAATCTTCCTCCGTGACGACGACCTCCGACGACCTCCGTGGTCGAGTGGTTTGCACGCCGGTTTTCAAAACGTCACCATCTCTTGAGGTCCCGGGTTCGATCCCCGGCTGGGTCAATGTAGAAAATTAACTTTTCAACATTGTCTCAGGTCTGGGTGTTTGTGATACCACCGTTGTCTCTGATTTCCATAACACAAGTGCTTTAGCTACTTACTTTGGAATCGGAGCAATGTATGTGATGTTGTCAAATATTTATTTATTATTATTTATTAATCTTGACATAATCAAGATAAACAGTCAAAGTTATAGAAGTCTTAGAAACACACGATTAGAAACACACTCTCAACAAATATGGTACCTTTTCAATTGAATTTCGTTAAACTCTTGTTTTCCTCTAGTGAATTATAAAGGCAAATGAATTTAATAGGTAATTATAGGTACACAAAAATGTATTAGGTTCTCAGAAAGCCACATAAGCCTTTTCACCCCGAAAACAGGCCAACGTAATAAATTACCATATTAAAATTCACTTACTCGGAAGGGTTGTGAGCTTAGCAGTTTTATCAATTCGACCTCTCCACACTCGAAATCAGAGGGCCTATTCCAAAAATTTAACCACGATAATCGGACGAAGTCAATTCGCCATGTTGATATTAGCACAAGATTGTCTACAACTACTTCTTATCCATTTTAATTATTTAATAAATTAAATGTAACGGTATTTTTAATAAATTTGTAATTTTGAATATATACCATGGTCTGCAATAAATGTCTTTTTTATAAGCAATCGTGTAGATGGCGCCGGAGTTAGACTGGAGATTGACCGGCTCTGGTCCAGTCCAGCCCAGGGGCTGTATTAGTTAACTTACATTGCCATAGCAATCGCTCTGATTGCATAGCAATCAGAGTGATCGCTATATTATTGTGCCAAACTTGTGTCAAAACGAAGTAGCAATGTATCATTCATCTGTCAAATCGCACAGTTTACATTAACTTCATTGTTTTAGCCATAGATATAGTATAGTTTTAGCCGATAGATCAGCAGCTCCGGTACCTCCGGTCCAGTTTCAGTTGACCTTCGATCGAACTTCTACACAAAATTAAGGGCCAATTTCACCAGTTCCGGCTAGCAGTATCTTCTGCTTTGAATTTTACTAAAACTTGTTCAAAGTAAATCGAATGACGAACATCGTTCGATTTTTACGATTCATTTTCGTAGTAGTACCCTTAACCTAATACAGCTTAAAATATCGCCAGGCTTGAAGAGTGAGTGTTAGCCTACGTGACCCAGAATCCAAATAACCAGGAAATTTTTTACCCCAAAAATCGTATTTTACCTTCGATTCTCTGAAGAAAAGTTGATTTTCACATACATACGTTCTCATAAAAGATTTTTTTCTTTGTCATTTTTCGGTGACGTACGCATGAAAAGTTTTATTGATAAGGTTGTTCACAATAATGTGAGCTGAATATTATTTATGTTTGGATTTGGATTGTTGAGATAACGAATTGAACGGGAGTAAGATACTTTCGATTTGTTTTCTATCAACTTTCTGGTTGCTGAGTTGAACAATATTTTTAGGAAAATTTAATTTATTGCGGTTAAAAAATTATCTTGAAAATGTCATAAGTCGTCCATCTAAAATTTTCTCAAACGATGTGTAATGATGTATGGTAGGTAAGAAGGAAACAATTAACTTCATACTCCTTTATTTATATTTCACACTTTACCAAAACCTACTAATATATTTACGCTTCATTCTTTGCTACATAGTAACCGCTACCAGCTGATAAATGAGACGTTTGCAACACAGTACAGTTCTGCCACAGCGTTGCACAATGCTGGCTGTAACTGACCACTACTCAACGTCAAGAGTAGACATTGAGCGATGGACGTGCTGCAAACATTGTTTTCACTTTGGTTGTTGGTGTAATTTTGGTGTCTTATGAATTTTTACACTTACCATTTTTTTATTTCGAAAATAGTAAGATGGCGGTGGCTAACAGCATTCAGCCTAATCGCTAGGGGCTGTAATTGGATGGATGACCCAAAATGCATTATCTTGAGCTCCTACATGCTTCGGAAGGCACCTTAAGTCCTTAAGAGGCCAATGGGTCTCGACTACAATTGAAGTCGTTAACACAAACCAGTGCGCATTGAACTTGCATGGAAGCTATGTATGAATCAAACCAACCGGCCCGCGTCAGAGCGCATTTTACCTCTGCCAAAAGAAATTAAAGCGTCTATACAGTAGTTAAATTTCAAATTGCAGGCGGTGCCGACCAGCTGCTGCGGCATGACAACTTTCATGCAAATATGGAATTAGCTACCGTGTCCTGTATAGACGCCTTATTTTCCTCTGGCAGAGGTAAAATGCGTTCCGACGCGGGGTTGGTTTGAATCGTACGTTACGGTCCATCTTCTTTATCCATGCATAAAAAGGCCTATGCCTATGAAGTGGTTGATGATGATGAACTATTTGAATTTGTATCTCACCTGAGCTGAAACTGATACGCTCGATTCACTACCGACACCACCTGTAACAAATTAAAACGTTTTAACGATACAATTACGAGATAAGTATAGAATAGGAATAAGTCATAATTACTAAATAATATATATTATTTAGTAATTATGACTTATTCCTATTCTAAAATGCTAAAATATGGAGCTCGGTGCGATTGCGGAAGTTAAGCAATGTTCGCAAGGGTCGGTCATGGGATGGGTGACCAAAAATTTATTATCTCGAGCTCCTCCGTGCTTCGGAAGGCACGTGAAGCCGTTGGTCCCGGCAGCATTTGCAGTCATTAACACCCACCAATCCGCATTGGGCCCGCGTGGTGGGTTATGGCCCATACTCCTTACCACCCATAAGGAAGGCCTGTGCCCTAGCAGTGGGGACATCAAAAATGGCTGATGGACAACATAGTGCTAAAATTGAAATTATTAGGCAGTTAGAGGTAAGATAGCCAGTTCCTCCGTGGTGAGGATTCCGGGTGTAGTGCGCTTCCACCTTCGGCCTTATCGTCAATTAACGTCAGGTGAGGTGAAGACCAAGTACTATCCCGTTGTGGATAAAAAAATCTTTGTACATAATAATATTTAAAAGCCATAGCTAATAAGACTAAGTAATAAAATTAAAAAACCACATGTTCGAAAATCGTTATGTATTTATTATTTATATAACTGATAGAACAGAATAATACAGTCGGTTAATTTTACAAAGAAATAAAACTCTAGCTAGTAATAGCAACACGTAAAAATAAAATTATATTACTGTCCCGTCCATAAGTCATTTAACTTCTTTGAGCGTTTGCATAAATTCCGGGACCAGCCGCTAGCAAAAGTTAATCCAAAAAAGGAGCATCCCAAAAAATGTGCCAGAAATCTTAATTAGAAAGTTGTCGCTTAAATCTCCCAGAGGTAGAATCACGGCAAAATCTTACACTCCCTGAATAAAACAAGTTCCAGAAAGTATTCCCTGAAATGATTTAAGACTGCGAAAACCTCATTAAAATACAAATTCAATGGAAGCCAAGCAGAAGAAGACCGTAAGTAAATACGACAGTTTAGCCAACAATACGGTTCCAAGAGCTTTTTGTCGTTTTGCGTTTGAAGTCGCGTTTGCATAACGTTTTCTTATTGATGTTTTTGTATTAATTAAAGGTGAATTATAAATCGCTAGCAACACCATTAGGAGTAATAAAGTGGCATAACGTAATTAAAGATATTATTAATATATTTCTCGTACACTAGGGTATAGGTAAAGTTTGATTGTCTTTTGTACCCTAATCACGAAATACGCGAGCGCAATGTATTTTTTGTATTGAAAATCTTAGTTCCCTTTATGGAGGTAGTGGCGCTGTACAAATCAATAGATTTGTCAGAAAGGATTGTAAAGAATGTAATTTTTGCCATTTTATACCAACCTATCTCTGCTTGAGCTCGTCATTCTATGGGGGCTTTACTTGCGTGTCATTGGGTATTTTTCATAGGGGCTCCAATAGGGGTGAGCCCCAAAAAACCCCGTTGCTTGCCAGGCCACTGGGTATGCGTAAAAACCATTCTCCTCAAAAAAAAGATAAACACAATGCAAAACTACATCATGTATCTTGGAAAATTAGGAGCTCCATCTGATGACATTTATTATGTATGTGTATCTGCCTCAGATAATTTTAAACACTAAAACTGCAAAAAAATATGTTTTCAAATTAGCAGGAGCAACTGAAAATTTTCGATTTGCTTCCATAGTGAAAGTTTATATAAATATAATATGAACATTCATATGGGGTCATAGGACTGATGTGAGTACAAAATCACCTTTCAACCTTAGCCAGTTTGCTATGTACTTTCTGTCTACAGCTAACTTGCCAAGTTAAGTGATAAATAACTTTAATGTGTTGAACTCCAAGTTAGCAGCTTTTAAATTATTACCTTTTAAGATAGCACGTATACAGAGTGTGGAAACTCTTCTCATTAACTAAGCAAACTGAAATTACAATATTGAAATGCTAATATTATTCTCGGGTAAAGTAACGAAAATATTAGATTGTAATTAATATTTTAGTTTTCACTTTACGAATCGTTATAGATAATATAAATATTTTTTATCCATTGTTTCAAAACCTTACGACGAGAGTAATACCTTTTCAAAAATGCGCTGCAGTAAGAATTTACTGCATTTAATCTATTTTTAACCGACTTAAAAAATTTGAAAAGGAGGAGGTTATCTATTCGTCACGTTTTTTTATATGTATGTACACCGATTACTCAAAGACGGCTGAACCGATTGAAATGATTCAGCCTGCCTAGCATGAACGATTTATATCGCGTGATATAGCGTTTTATCACGTTTAACTGTCAAAAAGACAAAGGAGTTTGACAGTTGAGTGTCGATAAAATGCTATATCACGCGATATAAATCGGTCATGCTAGGCAGGCAGATGTTATAACATCAAGTTTGTTGTTATAACATTTGAATCATTTTGGTCCCATTTTTGAGATTGGTCCCATTTTTTGAAATTTTGAAATCGGTTCAAAAGTTTTCAAGAAATCTTGAAAATACTGTCATCTTTGTTACCATTTTATATGAATTTAGACAGATGTTCAGCTATTACATTTTTGTTTATGAACCGATTTAGATTATTTTTTCCCTAAGGATGATACCATATTGATATCATTGGTTTTGGACTTTGGATTTTGGAGATACACAAGGGAACTCCTTAAAATCACATAGGAACTGTATAGCGATTGAAACATTGGTAGGTTTATGACAATCAACAAGTTAAGTACCTATCTATTGTCAAGGACGTTTTGTACTAGAGTTGAACTGCGAAGAAAATTGGGTTTCTAGGGTATACCATTGAAAAATTTGATAATTTCAAACTTTTTATTTTATAATATATCATCGCCTACCACAAAAAAAAACTTTTTAAAAAAAGCAAAACCTCCTTCAAAAACCTTAAAAAACAGCTCTGAAAAAAGCAAGAAATATTGTTCAAATCTATTAATTAAAACACCTCTATAATGAAGTCGGGCGGAGCTGGACTGGAAGTAATGTTTTTACTTATTGTATCGTTTATTTTCTAAAAGCGCCACCCGACTTCATTATAGAGGTGTTTTAATTAATAGATTTGAACAATATTTCTTTTTTTAGAGCTGTTTTTTAAGGTTTTTGAAGGAGGTTTTGCTTTTTTTAAAAAGCTTTTTTATTTAGAGGCTTTTGGCTTTGAATCTAAAAAAACATTATTCGAAACGTTCGTGTTTGTATAATAGAAACAAATATTGGGACAATGTTAATTATGCTCCTTATTTCAATGAATGTTGCTAAATCATTTGTGCTATGGAAATCAAAGATAACGGTAGTACCATAAACACCCAGACCTAAGACAATAAGTATAGAAAAAAATATTTTCTAAACTATCCGAGCAGGGGATCAAAAGACGGCAACACCATAAAAACAGATTTTTGTAAGCCACTCAACCACGAACGTCATCAATATACCTTACCTACCTCTACCAAACTTTCATTGCCCTTAATTTTTTTGGATACTTATAAAATCAAAGATTTTACATAACCATTTGTGCCCAGTAAATGAGAAGTGCGCATTTTCCGGAGCGCTCATTTTCCGAAGCGCTCATTTTCCGAAGCGCTCATTTTCCGAAGCACTTATTTTATGAAACACGTCACTGAGTGCTCTTTAAGCGAAGTACTCTTTCAAGCGGAAATCGAAACTATAATAAGAATAATATATCAATCGCCCTTTTTCTGTATTCAACTGTGTCTGGACATCTATAAGATATTATGTAAAAGGTTCTTTATGATTTTCAGTGTAGGTATATTAAAACTGTAAAAATGAGCCAATTCTAATGAACAATTTAAAACGATATAGGTTACCTTTAGTCGTGAATATTGAAAGGGTGAAATAGGTGAAGAAAGTTCGTAGGAAATAGCAGACGGCCACTAGTATAAATAAATAACTAGCGGGTTCTGCAGTTTTGAATAACATTAAATAAGCTGGTTGAGCAGTTTTATATAGCATCAAAGTACTCTAGCACTTTTATTAGCGAACTAAGTTTTATAAGTTTTTAGCGTGTTGGAATGGTTTTGATAGCTTTTTCTATAAATAAACGCAAACAGTGTTCAAGGAAAAGCTGGGAAAATCACAAAGCATGCACTATACGTGCACAATACACTATACGTGCACTAGCTCGCATCACACTGGCGGCACTACTAAATAGCTAGTCTGTGTGCTAGCACATAATAGTTTTCTAAATTAAGTTTCTATATTATTAGCACAGACAAGTTTACAGAATAAGAAGCTCGGTTGCTTGGTGGCAGAATTTTGTACCGTAATTTTCTTGTGAGAGAAAACAACAAAGTTTTATTTTACGTTGGTGATTAGGTAAGGGTAGTATTTAATCTGCTAACAATAAATTCCCATTTTGGTTATCAAAACTACTGAATGTAGCGTACTGAAATACTAAGTGGGCGACAGACCGAGGGCGACTACAGATATAGAAAATGGGTGACTTTAAAATACTTATTGAGTAACTAGTTATTCAAAACGGGCGACCAAATTACTATTTGGGCGACAACCTTAGGGCACACAAAACATAAAAAATTTGGCATATATTTTACTGAAAAAGGTGACTATTATCCTAATCGAGATGACAAAAAATAAACAAACAAACGAGAAAGCAACCTTATAAAAACGCGTTAAAAATACAATGTTGGGCAGCTTAAATTAGTTATATAGTTACCTACTTGGTATAATAGTTGCCCTCTCAGAATTTTTGTCACCCATTTAGAGTTTTCACTGCTAACTTAAATTATTTGTCACCCATATGTAGTTGCCCATTTAAATATTTTTGTAGTCCACTGTTAGTCGCCCGTTTAATTATTTTGTCGCCCAAAAAATAAACTACTGCCCGTAGTGCCCGCTAAGTAATTAAGTCATCCCATTAACAGTCGCCTTTAATTATTTCCAGTCACCCAATTTATAAATTCCCATAAGGTAAAAGGTACGAACGTTCGCAAAGAATCATTATGACCAAATACGAAAAATATTGTAACTAAGGTTGACTGCCATTTTATTTATTAGATTGAGTTTAATACCAACGAATAAATATTATATTTTATCAGATATATATTTTAAAGTCATATAAGTAACTCGATATCAACATACTCGTAGAACTTATAGGACATCCTTTATATTCTGTGGCACCTCAAAATACAAAAAGATACCCTTGTTTAGAATACCTATTTCTAGTTTATATGGTAAGTGCCTATATTTCCAGTAAATCAAAGCGAGCACTTTTGTTGAGTAAACTGGATTCTGACAGTAATTGCATTTGTTCAACTGAGTACCCACCCTACAGCAAGTAAAATATACTGTGGTCGTAGAAAATAGGTTGCAATAAAACTCTCAAGAGATCCCTTGTTTAGAATAACAAATGGAATGAAAAAGGTTGCTTTTTAAATTTATTTACAAATATAAACATACAAAGGTAGTTCTTCATCTTAACGATCTAAAAACAACATAGAACGCAAATCGAAATAATACCGCAATGTAACCATACGACGTATGTTTTTATTGTTTAATGGTAAAAATTGTAAAAAAAATATTATAGACATTACTTTACAAATTTATACACCTCCAAAAAAATCTTTCATGTGGTTCAGAATGGCAGCGAATGTGTAAACAAATGTATTCATTCACTTCATCTTATTAAAATAGTATTTATCATAATTAAATTGTTTTAAGATTTTTGTGTTAATTTCTCTTGAAATATAATTTCAACAATAATAACTATTTACTTCGTTGAGCTTTTGCATCTAGTTATGTCTCACTAAAATAGACTTTTCAAAAAGTTTAACTGAAGAATTGGTAATTTGTAGAGAAAAGTTTCAAAGTGAAGCCCGTGAAATATTAACGCTGCATAAAATGTTTTGAACATAATATTTCTAAGTGACAAATTAACATACTCCGTATAATTTTCTTTCTTAAAAAGATAATGAAGAGGGACATTAATATTTTCTTACATCATCTTTGTCTTGGGTCTGTGTAATGGACAGTCGTTGATTATTATACTTAAAAAAAAGAATTGTAATACTGTTACGCGTCGGAATTGTCGTTTATTATTTGACAGCTACTGGGTGTAACAGAAACGGTTTGTAATTAATTTTAAATCCCTAATTTCATGAAACCAGTAATGGGTCCCACTGGGACCACGGGTAACGAGTGATCCTGCCTATCAAACCAAAGATCATGGGTTTGAATCAACTTCTTGTAGGCGCGCGCGTATGTTTTTTTAGATGAGCATAAGCATTCAATTGTTCTATTCGTTTTCAGTCATAGTACAAGAGACGACTAGTGTCCTTGCTCGAACAATTTCTTACTATATTATTATTGGCACACTTCATGTGAATACTGTTTGCTTGTCCACGCTTATTAAACAAAAGAAACATGATTTCTTTGTGCTTTTTTATTTCAACCAGCATTTTAAACTATTCTTAAAAGAACAAAATTATTCTTTAATTTTAAAGGAGACGACTTTTCAAGTTCCAAGTTGTTCCAAACTCACTTAAAAACTCCATCAGAAAGAAGTGGTTTAAACACAACTCGATATCCGAATTTTCAGAAATTCTTTCAAGTGATCTCCTGTTTGGGGTTAGATTTCCCATTTATATTCAATAGAGCGAGATATTTCGTGGAGAAGCTGCTACATTGTTCCATCACAAAAGTACAGTAATGGATCCTTTATTTGAGTATTTTGTATAGGTCGTTTCAATTTTCGCGAATCGCGACTGCTGTGGAATATGAAATATCTTTTGATGATACAATTTTGTGGAGAGCGTTCGATACAAACAAGTGATTGACCTTAAAGTTGAGGTTGGTTTGATTTATCTTTAAATTATGACTGAAAAAAGTTATATCTAAATAATATCGCAACATTTGAGATGCTTAAATTATTTTCCGCTTATTTAGCAATTTTAAGATGAAAAATTAGAATTTTAAGAAGAAAAATTAGAGATTCAATAGAATTGAATCTCCAATTATTATCGTTTGCAACCTTAATGTAACCCATTAAAGGTATTTGGTTTTTTTATATGTAATAATGTGCTTTTTTCCTTTTAAGGCCAAGAATAACACTTCGCAGTTTTCACGAAGATTCAATAGTTATGAAACAAAACACAAAATATTGCCAAGCTGACCCCGACCGGTGGGATTAAGTTTAGTTTCACGGAAAATAAAATGGTTTCTGAATCGTATACCGCACACAATCCTTTTACCGATAGCTTTAGTGTTCAAAATCGAATGAAACGTTGACAAAATCCATCTGGATGCGGCTTTGCGATGAGTATGACAAAGACCGAGGTACTCTGTAGAGATACTAACTTAATTGGTTGGACCGAAATTGGGATTATTTCCGAATTTATCGGTTATAGTTCCGGCTTTGTTACTTATGAAGTGCAAACGTGGGTTGTTTTGAAACTATTGTTTATGTTTCAAAACGCAATCCATACTGTATTATTTCAGAGGTTTTTTCAAACGACAATAACAGTGTATGCAACAGTAAGAGGTTTTATATGATGTTTGTATTTTTGCTTAATTGGCAAAAATATAAATTAAACTTTCAGAGCTGGCAAAGAAAATAAGTTTATCGCAGGTAAGTACATAATTTCTTAACTTGATTCGATATACACTAAAGGTATTACATATTTTATATTTTTCGACACATATAGCAAGGGCATTTCATATCAAAATTACAAATTAAATTTTCAAACTTCAAACACTTGAAACGGTTCACGAAACCTCAAACGCATGATGTGGGATGCTTGAAACAACATAACTCTATACTGAGCTCATCCAAGTGTAGGAACACTTTAATTATAACGAGTAGGTTTGCGAGTCAACATCATTTGTGTTTCCACCTCAGATGTTAGTTATAGACGGTAGGATAGAAAAGAAGAGGAAATTTATAGGTTGTATTCTTAGTTGGCATGCCTATTATTTATTCATACTTACTAATATTATAAATGCGAAGTAAACTCTGTCTGTTACGCCTTCACGCCTAGACTACTGAACCAATTTTGATACAGAGATAGAGTAGAGCTTGAGAAAGGACATAGGCTACCTTTTACTGCGAAATAAGGGTTGAAGGGGTTGAAATAGGGGATGAAAGTTTGTATGAAAGTTCCTCGGTTTCGAAGTTAGGATATTTAAATTTTGTGATTAAGCTGACGATTAAAGGAGAAGTAGGGGAGAGGGAGGAGGAAGTGGTGGCGAGAGTAAGGGGGAGGAGAGGGGAGGCGGAGAGTGAGAGGGGGAGGGGGGGGAGTGAGGGGGGAGGGGAGGAGGAGAGAAAAAGGTTAAGTGGACACCCACCTAATCACGTAAAAATGGCTGATCTGATTTTAATAAAATTAAAATATAGAATACTATTTATCTTGGTTAAAGTACCCTAAAGATTTTCTCGAATATCCACGCGGATGGAGTCACAGGCAGAAGCTTGTTCCCAATAAAAGTAAGCATGTTCATGCATGGAATCGAGCCCACAACCTTTCGTAATACAGTCGAATGCTCTTACCAACTGAGTTATCGAAATTGGTAAGTATATAAAATAATAACGAACAGATCAACACTTAACAAAAACAAAAACGATAACTCTACAGTTTATAAGTAATAATAATATACATCGGGTGGAGCCAAAAAAAAAATATACATTTGCAGTTTGTTTTATCTTTCATTGTATCACCCCTGAAAACTTTATTAAGTTACTTCTTCTTAAACAAAGTTTGTAATGAGCAAACCTTCAAATCAAATTGGAAGAAGTTCAAAAGCTTAAGTAAATTATTGAAGCATTTCCAAGAGCCGGATTAACCGGCTAAGTATCGGACTTATTCCAGATATCATGTTTCAATACTTAATTTGGGACCACCGTTATTCTCAACATTGCAAAATATTTTCTTCCCTCGGGCATTTGAATCCAATTCATTTGAAGATTCCGTTATTTCTTTTATTCTATTGAGTCAGGTTTGATAAATTTTGTGATGATTTAAGAATTACATAAATTACCTTGGTGAAAAATTTATTGTATGTATATTTGATCTCTATTAGCAGAGGTTCCTAAACTCACTTTACCGCCTCTGTGGTTTAGAGTTTAGTGGATCACCCACACGTGTAAGACGCAGTTATTGTTTATACTCGGTTTGGTTGGTGGTAGGGCTTATTTCGAATCCGCCTGGCTAGCTACCACCATCTTACGTAAGTCTGGCGCCATAACAACAATTTCGGCAGTTAAGGTAAGATAGCCAGTTCCTCAGTGGTGAAGATCCCAGGTGTAATGCGCTAACAGTTTCGGCGTTATCACCACTTAACATCAGGTGGGGTGAAGGCCAAGCATTATCCCGATTCGGCCCTGCATTTGAGGACAACTGCGAGCCTTGTACCTCAAAACTCAGCTCGCGCAAAAATAAAGCTAGACGCTCGTGATACAGGTTGCGATAAAAATGTATTTCATAATATTTATCAACAGACAGTCACTTGGCGAACAGACTATAGCTTCCAAAAAACAGCAAAATCGTTGCTGTTTTTTGGAAGCAAAACATTGCTCAAGGTATCATGCGTGCTTAAATAAAATGTAAGTTTGAAATATAATCATTATTACCTACACGAATTTCAACTACATGCAATATTAGATCTTAATACATCCATCTCCTAATTGCAATACTAATAAAGATTCTTATCTAACTTGCTAATTAATAACGCACACCGGAGATAGGGTTATATCCTCAATCAATCGTGGTTAAAATCAATTAGGGAAATTGAAGTTTTGGATAACACCATAAACTATTTATCGCCTTACTATAAATAGCAGCCATTAGTTAGTATGTTAACTAGTAAAATAAAGTCTTGATACAGACATAAGATGGAATAATAAAACAACTAAGTCCGATTAAAAAAAATGTAGGTGCCTGCTTATAAATTATTTGGAAAATGTACAATCCGTACAATCAATAAATTATAACAATAATCATATGCACTAATTTATATATGAGGTATGGCTATCTGAACTTAGTTAGGACAACCTTCAGAAAATACCGCAGCCATAAAAATCCCGTATTCCTCAATTAATTATATTTTTCTATGGTGTATTGTTTTTAACAGAAAGTGATGGTGTCAATAATCGTCTAGCTAGTGTTACTTTGTTACCTTGTTACCTTGGTGACAAAAATATTTTCAGACTGGGCGGAATGTTTGCTCGCCAGCTATTTTGTTAGAGGTAGGTACTTCAAGTACCTAATATTTTGAGGAAGGTTTGCTTTTAATTTGTTGTACCCATATTTTACGGCTGAACGTGTAAACGAGGCTTTAACCTAGATGTTGTAAATACATAAAGTTGTTACTGCACGCCTCCGACTTGGTAATATCCGTTCTCAAACTCATTTTGACGAAGTAAACGTTTGATGGATCTTCCTGTCATCCTGTGGGGGATATTCAGTTACTGTGGAAACTGCCAGTTTTGAATTGAATCATAGAGGTGACGTTACTATGTACAAGATGAATGTTACCAGTGATGGACGCGGTTACTGCCAAACGGATGCATGCAAATAGATAGACGGAATTGTGATATAAGTTTGCCGATCTCAGAAGCAGAGATATCAGGTTACCCAGAAGATATTATGTTATGAGCTTGATTTTATTATTGGTACAGACCGTTTTAGTTATCTGGCTATCAGTGATAGCCCTATATACCTATATATAGCACTATCGTTCTAATGAGTCACATATGGTGATAGCCTATCACCATAATTGTGAATTTGTGACTCATTAGAACGATAGTGGGTTAGTTTCTCAAGTTGAGGATTCCGAAGTAATAGTTCTATCTTCAGTTTATCTTCACTTAATTTAGCGAAATCCAAACGGTATTGAAATTAAAATATGTAGGTAAGAGTTGTGTAGAGAAGAACCTTCTATACACAGAATTTTAATAGCAAAAACACGTGTTGTTGGCCCTTGAAATCAAGTTTATTGTCGACAAAATTCGAAAGGAGGTTGAATTTTTCGAACACACCGCGTGAATTATGATATTGGGACGAAGGACATACGGATCCATTAGGCAGAGCAGAGATGGCTCTAATCGAGCGGAAGCGGTGCAATATCCGGTGGGGGGAGGATAGGGGGGGCGGGACAGCCGTCCTTCCCAGGAGCCGGACATGCGAGTTTTTGGAGATTTCCCTCGAGTTTACTTAGGATGTTTTTATGATTTTTTTTAAAATTATTCGGGATCTGAATATTATTCTGCTTGCAATAAAGAAATGTATAACCGCAAAATAATGAAACATGTTCTCTTTGTGGCCATAAACAGTCTAAAAGCCAATTAGAATTAGGATCCCGGAGATGCAAGCCACAAAATAGCTTGAGACAATCTGAATTCATAACTAAATCTGCCTGAAACAGACGCAATGATTAATATACAGGATTTTCTTTATTTTTTATTTTATTTAAAGGGTCACCAACATAAGTAATAGTAATAAAATATTATATAAAAAAACAGAACAACAAATTGCTTAAAGCTAACTGCACTTACAATTATAGGTAACCACAGCATGCGTTATTGTAGTTAGAAAAAATAAACAAAAGGATTATTTGTAAAACACCAACAACCTCGCAGGAGTAGATTACCAACATCATAAACAACAACATTTGTTCTACGACTTTTATCATAACTCAATACATTCACCAAAAATGAATTTTCAAGTTTTTAACCGACTTCATCAAAAGGAGGTTCTCAATTCGATTGTATGTTTTTTTTTTTTTTTTTTTTTTATCGTTGTTCGCGCGTATCTTCGACATTTATGGACCGATTTAGATAATTCTTTTTTTGTTCGATTGAGTTTTCTTGCGAGATGGTCCCATTTAATTTTTTTTCAAATCGGTTCAGTAGTTTACAAGTAATCCTGAAAATACTATGATATTAAATCAACAAACTTGACAATTTTGTTATTTATGAACCGAATTAGATGTTTTTTTTTGTTGGGGAAGGGATACCTTTGTGTAGTCTTTTTATCCGACTTCAAAAAAAGGAGGTATTCACTTTGTATGTATGTATGTTTCTCCGCGATTATCTCACGTTTGGCTGAGCCGATTTTTCTACCTAAATACAGAACCTACACTACCTAATACAGAAGGTACTTACACTAAAAATAAAAAAATTGTTTAAAAAAACAAAAAACCGACTTCAAAAAACCTACCTCTAAAAAGCAAGAAATAATATACAAATCATTAGATACGCATTATCATGGTTATAATAAAACACGTCAATTGAAGTCGGGTGGGGCTTTTAGAATAAAAAAAGGAAGATGTACTCCAGCCCCCCCCGACTTTAATAGACGTGTTTTATTATAACCATGATAATGCGTATCTAATGATTTGTATATTATTTCTTGCTTTTTAGAGGTAGGTTTTTTGAAGTCGGTTTTTTTATTGTACTGTTCGACACTTTTTACGTCTATGGATGGCGACGGGGCGGGCGGCGGGGCGAGCGGGTCGCGCGCACCAGGCGCTTCACGCGCCGCCCGTAGAGTTATGAACATACGAACGGTAAATTAAAATGATATTTTTTTTTGTATGAGAGTAAAATCTAACGAATTATTAAAAGTCGTAGAACAAATGTTGTTGTTTATGATGTTGGCAATCTACTCCTGCGAGGTTGTTGGTGTTTTACAAATAACCCTGTATATACTGCACTAAATGGGCAATAAAAATCAATGTCATGCTATTCATACTTTGGATATACATAATTAGATCGCTTTGGAAAATTAATGAGCGTCAAAACTCCAAAAGAAATAACTGAAAAGTTGAAGAAAACAGCCAGAATAGCTTCATTCAAAACCCAGTATCCAATAACTTTGATATAGCGGAGCGTCTTCTTTCAAGTATCGGAAAGCTATTTTTATTTTAGCTCGGAGTTCTGAGAATGGCTTGACAGTTAAATAACTATCACATGAACTTTAACTTGAATGCAATATTTCTTAGCTTTGTTTTTGAATAATTGATATTATTTGAATATGCTTTTACAACAAAAGACTTGGTCGTATCGTAGTGCTATTCTAAGTTTTTTAGACTAGTGCCCGCCCGCAACTTCTTCCATTGTTCCGGATCATATTAATATTATTTCCTCCCTTTATTATTATTTGAGTGTTAGGGGCTATGCAGCTCAAGATGAGGCTGTAGTCACTGCGACCTAAAAGATCTATTGTAACTCGCCACCTAATTATAGTAACTCTTTGAGCCCAGCGGCTTCCAGGAAGTCTAGTATCTTCCTGGTTTTAAGAGTTTTTATTTCCTCCGGGTCGATAACGTGTCGTCCCAGATGGATACTACGCTTGTGGATTAGAGGTCCACAATCAGATAAGAGGTGCTTGGGCGTTTCCTGCTCCTCATTACAATATCTGCAGATGTCAGTATCACTCAATTTCATATGAAATAGGTGTCTGTTTAATTTGCAGTGTCCAGTTAAGGTTCTAACAGTCGCGCTGACGTTCAATCTACTGAGTTGTATAAGCTCATTCGTCCGTCTTTGCGAGTAGCCTTCTACCAAGGCTTTGGAGTGTCTCAGTCCTGGCTGTTTTAGCCAGAATTTCCTCGACTCGTCCAAGAGATTGTCTTTAAGGAGTTGCATAGCCTGGTTTTTTGAGATCCCGCAGAAAGGTTCTGGGCCGATCTGTTGACCTTGCGCTCCAGTTCTAGCAAGCTCGTCGGCTTTTTCATTACCGATGATGCCTGAATGACCAGGGACCCATTTCAGAATAATTTTATTCTTATGTCCCAGTTCATTCAGTTTGTCTACGCAGTCTTTTACCAGTTTCGATCGTATTACATTCGAGTTTATGGCGTTAAGTGCTGCTTGGCTATCTGAAAAGATATAGATGGTCTGATTTGTGTAGTTTCGTTGGCGGTTGGTTTCTGCACATTCTATAATGGCATAGACCTCTGCCTGGAATATTGTGGCGTACTTACCAAGATTAACACTAAGGTTCACTCTTGGTCTCACGCCATATATACCACAGCCTACGTCATGACCCATTTTGGAGCCGTCCGTGAACCAGACTAGGCTTCCAGCCTTACAGGAGCTTTGGTCATCAGACCACATCTCTCTGCTAGGTAGTTCTACTGAGTAATTTCTAGTGAAGTTACAGAGTGGAAGCATGGCATCAGATGTCATTGCAAGTTGTTTGAGTTCAAGCACTGATTCATGTAAAGATCTCAGTGCTTGAGAGTGCCAAGCTACTTTACCAGTGTTGCCCACTCTATAGATCCCCGCTTTCGCCTCCTTCACAATAAACAAGTGAAGTGGCGGTAGGTTAAGCAGAGCATTGAGTGCTGCTCCTGGTGTTGTAGACATGGCCCCCGTTGCCATAAGGCACGCTAATCTTTGCAGACTAGTTAGCTTGTTTATAACTGTCGTTTGAGTTGCTTTTTTCCACCATACTACACAGGCATACGTTATCATCGGCCTGACTATGGCAGTATACATCCACAGGGCAGTCTTGGGGTTTAGGCCCCACCTTGCACCCGCTAAACGACAGCAGATTCCTAAGGCAATTTTGGCCTTTTGGATCACATTATCTATGTGTGTATTCCACGTCAGTTTTTGGTCGATTGTAACGCCCAAATATTTGGCTTCCGTGGAAAATGGTATGGGAGTTCCCTTAATAGTAGGCGTTTTAAGTTTGTCTAACTTACGCTTCCTAGTAAAAGGGACTATTATTGTTTTGTTCGGGTTTACCGACAGACTGTTCTCAGTGCACCATTTATTGATGACATTGAGAGACCTTTGAAGTATGGATGATACAGTGCTCTGACAGGGGCCTATCACGCATGCCACCACATCGTCAGCATAGCCCTGTATATCCAGGTCCTTTTGAGAGGCTTCAATCAATAGTTGATCGACAACAAGTGACCACAATAGGGGCGATAGTACACCCCCCTGTGGGCATCCTCTTGTTATCTTGAAACCTCTAGTAGCTCCGTGTAAACTGACGTTTACAGTTCTATGAAGAAGCATGCTTTCGATCCAGCGGATGGTCGTGCTGTCAATGTTCTTGTCACTCATTCCCCTAGAAAGGGTTTCGATAGTGACGTTATCGAAAGCTCCCTCAATATCGAGAAAAGCGCATAAGGCTATCTGTTTATCTTCAAGGGCCCTTTCGATCCTGTCTGTTAGTTCTAGCAGAGCAGTTTCTGTGGACCTTCCTTTACGATAAGCGTGTTGCTTTGTATGTAGGGGACGTTCGCGCAATGGCTCGTCCCTTAAAAATACGTCAATGACCTTTTCCATACTCTTGAGTAGGAATGAGGTGAGGCTAATGGGTCTGAAGGATTTTGCCTGTGAAAAATCCTTCTTTCCAGCCTTTGGAATAAAGCGGACTTTTACTGAGGTCCATTTGCTTGGTATATATCCCCAGGCATAGCTTGCCCTGAAGATCTTTACTAAGATGGGGATGAGGATTTCTTTCCCCTGCTGCAAGAGCGCCGGAAAGATATCGTCCTCCCCAGCTGATTTGAATTTCCTCCCTTAGACACCTTTTTATTCTCGCGTTATGGTAATTGGTAGCCTATCCTTTAACGTCTAGTCAAGAAATCAATTCCTATTCTAAAATACATACAAATAGGTTCAATTGTCATGAGGGAAAAGGTAACAGACAGATATTATAGAGTTATTTTTATATTTATGATATTTTATAAGTTTGGATTTCCTAATTGCCTAGTTTTATAATTACTTAACTTGTTCAACGAATTGATAAGTAATATTATATTATAGTGTAAGCATGTAAACATCACTTCTAAAATGAAGTAACATTACACAATAATTTTAAAACATATAAAGTTTAAATCAACTTACACGTTTCATAATATAAGATGTCTCGTTAAAATCCAATTAGTTTAATAATGACAAAGTTGCCGCAAACATTAACTTCCCAAAGTTTCTTAGGCTCACCCTAGGGAGATTACTCGGAAACATTTTGAAGTCACGTAGTCGAGTTCACGTGCTTCGACTCACACGACCACTCCAAATAGTTCGTTTAACTTTATGTTCATGCATTTGCTAAATTTAATAACCTTTTTGCTGGTTTACAACTTGTAAATAGAAATAATTTACGAGAAAAATACCAACTGTTTTTGACTTTGCTCCATAGCCCCCGGGGTCAATTTAATATAAAAAAAATAAAAAATGGCAAATGTAAGATGTAGGTACTATTAGTTGGATTTAAAATTGGATTGGCATAACCATGTTAACACTATAGCAGACTGGTAATCGGTCATGGTGCGAAATTATACGCCAAAATTGCTATGATACGTACTTATAGTAGTTGTTTATACCGAGAAAAGGGCTTCAGAAAATGGACTGCAAGTTATAAATATCGTTCCTGCTTTTGATATCGAAAGCCATTGGCCGTTTGCACTAAACTTAAGAACCGCCTAAGTCTTTTCCTAACTACAATTTGACTAAATTAAAACGGTGTCATGAAATTAGCTGTCATGCAGCCGTCATGCCGCCGTCATGCAGCTGTCATGCAGCTGTCATGCAGCTGTCATGCAGCCGTCATGCAGCTGTCATGCGCCTTTTTATCTGAGTCGAGTCTGTTGTTCTTAGGAAAAGACTTAAGCGGTTCTTAAGTTTAGTGCAAACGGCCGCATAACATAGAGGGAAATGCCTTTTTAGTTGCTCACGCAAAAATTAAAAGCCTGGGACAAATAACAAAATAACTATAAATACCTTTTTCAGTGTGTTACTTCAGCTTATAGTGGCTTTGACATGGGTATGCATTGTAGATGTGTCAGTGACACCAAAAGAGGGAAATGTCGTCATAGAATTATGGCACAGTAAATTCGACCTTATGACACATTTGAATAATGGTGTAATAGTGACCTCTAGCAAAGTCAAAAGATTTTAGTTTCATTACCCTTTCAGCGAGATTAATTAATAATCCCTTGGCCACACCCACCAAAGTGAACCAACTATATATCAATATTTTAGAATTTGACTTTGCTTAAATTCTATAAAGAGCTTTTTTCTAAATCAACTTTTACGCATATTAGCGGTAACATAAACACCATTAAAATTGAACTATTAAAATAAATTAAACCAACGTGAAGTAAAATAAATCCAACAATACTTTTGGTACTGTCGTCGTCTTAGCATTCCTAAAATTTTATAGTCATACAATTTATATCAGTTCCCGTTAAGGTCGACACTTGACCTTTTAATAATTTTGGGGTCCCTTCATTTGAATTTGTTAATATGGGACCTAAGGGGCTTTGCTAGGTGAAGATAAAGTGCCAACATTCAGAATGGAATAAATTTTTAACGCTTATGTGGTATTAACACCCGTGGGTCGTCTTGGCAGGTGATTTGCTGGTCGATTTTAATCAACTAGCGCTTTTTATCGACAATAGGGATTATGCATCAATTTTTTTTTTAATCAAAATCAAAAGTATAATGCGTGAGAAAATCAACTGTAATATTAAAACTTTTCTTTTACGTTTTTTTCTCGTGATATAGTTACTTGAAGTTAGCGCGCAGCAGCACCCACCGAAAACGCTCTATACAAAACGGTGACGTCACTTATTACGTTTCAGGTGTGTTTCAGGCGCGTTTAATATGGTACTAGCCAAGAATCTTCAATTATTTCTCTGAATTTTGCGTTTAAGTACATGATATATGTGTCATACAAAATATTATTTCTTATTCGATATTCTATCTGACTGTTAAGTGCATTATATCCGAAAATGAAAAAAAAAAATATCGTTATTTTCCCCTGATTTCATCGTGTGATAGAAACTAAAATAATGCTTTTTTATTTTTTTTCTGTTCTATCATGTTTTTATAAGTGTCCGCAGCGATCAAGCTCAAATTCATCAAAATCGGTGACATGCATAATAATTATGCATGTCACCGATTTTGATGAATTTGAGATTATTCCCTATTGCATATAAAATCGAATCGCCACCGCATTGAAATTAGGTTTGCGATTAGATAGGCGATTGTTGATTAACAGCGCTAGTTGGTTAAAATCGATCAGCAAGTTTAGTTGCCTGCCAAGTTGACCCGTGTAAGAAATAATTTCAAATTATTTGTCTACTAGCGGCCGCCCGCGATATCGTCTGCGTGGAATGTTTTTTTGCTATCCCTCGGGAACAATACTTTTTTCAAGATGATCGGTACGTGAAGGCGTAACAAACAAACAACGGACTTTTTTCTTTATAATATTAGTAAGGATTAAAATAATTCTGTGCTGTTTTTCCCTTAATCTACACATTATGCTAATATGTCGTGTAAAAATTATTTTATCTATTTACGTGAATCATCAGAAAATTACCACAATAATTAACGCTACTAAGGGCGTTGCGAATACAAATATAAAGAAATATTTCGAGTTCTTTTTACTTCTCTTTCTTGTTTTCATTCTTGATGGATCCCAATGATCTATAACAATCCCTTGGGTAGTACATTCTTATTCATTAGCTTTTTAGACAAATAAAAAGAACAAAGAAAACGCCAAAGTATTATTTTCTTCGGAATTTTTATACAACAAAACCACTGTGGGAATCGTCTTCTGTCTTCAATCGTCATCAAATGCGAAAATAAAATACATTTATTGAACAGAAAAGAAAATATAACACAAATTCTTTGTCAAAAGGAAAATAACCCAAGCTGATTCAGCAAAATGGAGGCATTCTGTAAGCTTTCGAAGTACATCAGACCCGATAAATTAAATCGACTGACGATAGAAACATCTCAATTATTGTCACGGTACAAATTTATTTCGTTTTTCCATCGTCAGTAAAGTTTATAAAGTAATAATATAAACAAAATACACATAATGGATTACCTTAATAATAATTAAGGAGATTATCTTGTTAAGAATTAGGATACAGGATTTCTCAGGTGAAATTAATTATATCATTCGTTATAATATCCCAGGTAATAAGGCAATGTTATTTTATTGATTGCTTATCTACGGTTTAGATATCATAACTTTTTTGCCAAACAGAACGCGTTTTAGCGCCGGCGCTGTGTTTGGCATGAAGCTATGCACGTCCTACACTACAACACAGCGCGACGTCAGGCTAGCGCTCTAGCGCGGCGCTAAAACGCGTTCTGTTTAGAAAATCCTTTAACGTTATTCGTAGAGACTGAGTTATAAAACAAAGGCAACGTACCTACTACGTGTTTTCTGTATAAACACATCTGTGTCACATCGACATCATGGCCACTTTTAATGTCCCTACTGCTGGGGCACAGGCCTTCCTTATGGGTGGATAAGGAGAATGGGCCATACATAACCCACTACGCGAGCCCAATGCGGATTGGTTGGTGTGTCGCATCAACATCCGGTATTTTTATTTTGTGTCGTTTTTTACTTGTAAAAAATAAACTTTAATCCGAATCAAATAATTGATTGCCATATCAACATATCTAATACAAATTAAATTGATATACTGAAAGTGGGCGCTAGGTTTATATGTCTTAACCCAATAGGAACCTAAACTAGACATCACAACACAACACAATAAAAGTCAAGTTTTATTTTGTTCTTGTAAAAATAAAACCTACCCCCGTATAACAAGATCTAAAAACTTGTCAGTTTTCTAAATGGCTATGTATATGCGTCCCTTTCTCGATGTACAGTAAATAAAAGAGACGCATACTAGCCATACAGAAAACTGACAAGTTGAGATACTAGGGCTGTTTCCAACATTGCTTTGACAGAGAGAAACAGCTACCTAGCTACCTACGCCTTATTTGATACGTGATCCAATAAAGCTAAGGACCACGAGAAAAGCCTCTTTGTGACGTTTTCTACATATAAAGTTTTGGTTCATAATACTCAAAAATTACAGATTGTTATTGCAAATCTAATTTATTAGGAAGTTTGTTGCAATACACTTTTGCAACCTACAAAAACCAAATCTATCATAGATTTATAAATATAAATAGTAGAAAAAACATGCAAGAAGCACATGGAAGAACAAGGATAATGCTAAAATAGCGTAACTCAAGATCATTTTATTAGAAAAAAAGATAATCAAAAACATAATAATTTTTAAGGAGTTTCTGACAAAGATTTCCGTAGCAAATGCAAAACTATTATACTTAATCCTTATTTTATTTCTAACATTTCAATAACTGCTCATTTTAAATATATCCATAAACGTAAATTTACATGCCTATTTTCAAGCTACAATTCCAAGAGACGTTTAAAGAAAATCTTGACTGAAGTGCGAGAGGAATTTAATCTTCTGCTCACGAGATGCCCTTATAAATATTTACGATATGATAACGCCCTCTAGTATCGGAAAAGCCATATTATCATAAGTGTGCTCGTTTCTGATTGGCTGGACGTGGGTCTCATAGCGGTCTAATTGCACTTGAAAATTATGTCGATACTTTATCTGACTTTGTTTGTATAGACTGTTTGACGAATAAAAAAGCTGGATAGGTTCCTACTATTTTCATGTTAGTTGAAAAGTCTAGATCAAATATTTAGTTTTGTGATGTAACACGAGAATTAACAAATTTATTTATTTTATTTATTAAGGAAACAAACGGTCATAATACAATTATTTTGCAATGTTAAATGGATCCAAAAAAAAACCTATAGTTCCATTAAAGTATACAAAACTTTATTCATAAAAACAAGATTTTATGGCGAGGCCAGTTCACGATTTGATGAAATTATTGATTTTTGAACTTCCAATGTGAAGAACTGATGTAGAATCCTACTTTACAAAAATTACTGTAGACTGTAAAAGAAACAAAGAAACACAATAACCGAACAGAATATTGAAAATTGGCATGGTTACTCTGTAAATAAATCTTGAATAACGCCATAAAAATAAACTTCAAATCGTCAGATTTCGTTATTTTCAACGACAGTGATATGATTTTTTATGCAAAAAGGATAGCTTTTTTATTGATCTAACACAATAACCGAGTACATTTTTAATAAATAATCCAGTATTTCAGAAATCAATAAAAATGTACTAAATTTTGTCAAATTTCTGGCGTAGCGTCAATTAAAGCTATGCAATATTCAACCTTATCCTAAAGACATAGTGAAAGAGTAAATTTCGGGAACTGCCTCGCCTTAAGTTGTTGAACTATAAAATTATTATTATGTCCTTATTATCATTACTGACTCACTGATTGTGAGTGAGAATGACTGAATGAGAGAGAATTGAATCATCATCGCACCGCTTAAAAGAATAATCCAAATTCTCACGGGCAATTCCTCGTGACATAGCTAGTTGATAAATGAAATCTTCAAAAAAGTATAAAAAGTTCGTAAGATTCGTAACGAAATTTAAATAACATACAATATCGCTTTGGATTATTTTTAGGATAAATCAGTTTTTAGACGACCGAACCCGCAAAAACCTAACTATAATAAAAGCAATTCATTATAATATTGAGAGCGCTCTACCAAATGTTCTCGTAAAAACCGAAACTGTCTAGTTTCTGAAGTGGATCTTTTTTCAGTTTTACGGTCCATAAAACTAGTAGAATTGGCTGTTTAATCTCAAGCTTGGTTGCACTGCAAGTACTTCATCAGTCGACAGTTAATTTACTAGCACTTTTGGTTTTCCGCTTAGGACAAAAACTTAATAGATATAAAAAAAAATTGGCATGGGTAATAAGACCCTTTATACCACCTCATATAGACTAAGAGCTAGCCCCGGAAAAAGGTATACAATTTACAGAGCGACGAAACCCCTCTTGTTAGTGTGCCATTATTAATACATTCGGGCGCCTGACAGCTTTTCAGTGGTGGGGGGTGGGAGTGGTTGGGCAACAAAGGGGCTGAAAAACTGATTGAAGGTATACAATTTACAGTATACCCCCCCCACCACTGAAAATCTGTCAGGTGATGGCTCACTAACAAGATTGGTTTCGTTGCTCTGTAAATTGTATATCTATTTCCGGGGCTAGCTCTTAGTATAAAAGGACTCTGTTAACAAAATACTATGCTTACGTCAAAGAAACTGGAACTGAAAAATGTATCTTCAGTGAAGTTACCACATAGCTAAAGATACTTGGCACGCTCAACTACATTTCCTCCCCATTCAGCGAGCCACTTGACCGCGAGTTCTATTTCTGCGTGTGCTGTGCAAAACGAATATTTTATGAGACTTTCAAAAATTCACAACATTTTATAGAGAATTTAAAAATTCAAATCTCTTCTCGGCAAAACGACCGTAAAACAAGTTCGCTTCAAATGTGGGGTGACACAAATTATATCAACTTGCGTAGGTTTTATTTGATGTGCATTTGTGACAGATATTATTAATGAATTAGTGTTCTACGGTAAAAAAAAATCCCGTGGTCCACTCTAGTGAACTATGGGCGAAAATAATTTCCCGTGGTACACCCAGGTGAATTAGGCGGGTGGACCACGGGCACGGAAAGTGAAAAAGTTAAAATTTTTACATACGAAATAGCTAAGTATACACTCTGAACATTTTTAGAGATTTATTTTGGGTATGGAGTACCTAAAATAGATCTTCTTTCTCTTTATAAAACCTTTAATAATTTGTATTGAATCACTTTCAGTTGTACCGTTTGCGTGATAACAATGTAAGAGGTAATGTTATAACATAATAATATATCACCATTTGACAAGCCTTCTTATAAATAAATAAAAATTGTAAGAAACAGCGTACTGTAGTCTCGCCAACTTAATCATATTATTAAGAAAGTTGTTTTCCTTTACTTTGTTATCGGTTTCGTTATTTCGTTTAGAACAATGTCATCTATTCCAAAACAAAATAACCGAAGCAGAAGGTTCAAAGATACTTGAACATCTGCAATAAATATTTATGAGTTTATTGTCTTAAAGCTACGCCGTTGTCTTCTCCAATATAGGTCAATTCGAGTTATATTGGAACAGTAAAGTGGATGTGTCGGTGTAAATGCTATTTTACTTTAAACATTAAACTGAGTTCAGATACCGAAAATAAACTACCACATAAGGTGAAATAAATATCAATAAGAATATACAAATTGTATTACTTTGTCCTACAGTAGGAACTGCAAATAAGCCAGGTTGATGGTGTGATGGTGGAATTGCCTGAGTCTGTGTTTCCCCATAGGTACAATCTGAAGGCCTTCGGGTAAACGCTTGCGTACTTATCTATAATAAAACAAAAACAACATGGTGGTGGTCACCGTCCGTTCATATTTGCGCACAGCCGAAGCGTCAACCTAAAAAACACAAAGCATATTGATCGCTATCTTCATCCTAAAAAAATATCGTATCTTTTTAAGTCCCCTCAGACTACAGACTTTCTATCGGCCGATATAGGTTTTATCATGGAAAATTTACCAATACCGAGTATTTGTGGCTGTCTTGTGCTCTGACCTAAAGAAAAGCGATCGCTTTGTGCACAGCAGGTACAGACGACGGCACATCAGCACATCTACATGTTGACCTTGAGACCGTACTACGTAGTAAACGCTGTTTTCGCAGTTCATCTGCTAAACTTGATGTGTTGTCGTGTGTTGTACGTTACGGGATTAAGTCATAGTCTAGACACAATTTTTTCCATGCACAAACTTTTCCATGCACGCAAACATTTGCTCGAGAGAAAGTTGGACCAAACCACGCCATGATAAGTACCGTAGCAAACGTAAACTCATAATACGCCTAAAGACACCACACAAGCCACAACCCACAAAATGAAAACCTTTTTTCTGGTGCAAGCAAAAACAAACTGTAGTCTTAGTTGATAATAATTTATTGCGAGATTGCCGAAAAACACGAATGATAAAAACGTGGTTAATTTATTACCAAATAAAAGGATTAAATAAAAAAGGGAAACCTCCTTCAAAAAACCTGAAAACAAAAACAAAAACAACTTAAAAATTAAATACCTCTAAAAAGCAAGAAATAATATTCAAATCATTAGTTACACATAAAACACGTCTATGAAGTCGGGTGGGGCTTTTAGAAATAAAAATGAAGTTGACCTCCAGCCTTTCCTTTTTTTAAAAAGACCTTTTTTATTTTCAACTTTTTAGTGGTAGGTATGTAAGCGTGTAAATATTTTTTAAGGATATTTAAGAATAACTTTAAGAATAACTTTATATTATAATATTTTCAATGGTAAAATGCCCACAACTCAATTTCCAAATTTACGCTGTTTGTTTTTGAGCAGTTCCGTTGTGTCTTCGTAGTCCAAGTCTAGTCCAGAACGTTGCATCGCAGACCATGGTTTGGTTTGTTTTGGATGGTCATATACCCACCAAAATCTAAATCACTTTACATATACTATTTGACTTTGAGGAGTTCCCTTCTGTATCTACAAAGTTCAAAGTCTTAATACCGATGAAATTAAAATGTGACCACTCTTGAAATATACCCTTTCAAACAATAAAATAATCATCTAAATCGGTTAATGTTATGTCCGAAAATCCGTAAAAACTCGTGCAATAACAAGCTAAATAATTAATGTTTTTCAGGATTATGAAAAAACTACAAGCCAGCTCTCTGTGAAAATTGTATGGTACCACACCGGAACTATGTTCTTTGAGATAAACAAAGAATTGTATAAATCTGTAAACAACTGACGAAGTTATGTTAAAACATACATAAAAAATAAAAATATAAATACCGTCGACTTCATAACCTCCTCCTTTTTTTGAAGTCGGTTAAAAACGAAGATTTATCAAAACCATCTCTAATAACTCTAGACATTAAACTTACTCTATAGTCTAAGTTATAAAACTAGATAAGGAATACTATCCTCATTAGATTTTCAGAACATTTCCGTTTTAAATAAAACTTCGAACACCAGTTTTCTTGATCTCTTTCAAAACTTTAAACGACCTGCAGTTGAGTTTCTAGTTAGAGATTTGGATCTCAATAATTGGGACCACGATTCAGAGCTGTGAAAACCCAAATCGATTGCACAGCTGCTGTTCACAAAAAGCTGTTGGTTGGTAAATTCCGCAAATGGACTTTTCAGTTTTATTTTGAGTTTAAAACCTTTGCAACTGGACTCCTATTTTAGAGAGCTTTATTCAGAATATAGTTTTTTTATTAATTACATACAAGGTTTCGTTGGACATCCTTTTGAATCGCAAACAAAGGTAACAGAATACAATAAAACGGAAAATTAAGTTTCCACAGTTTTAACGAGAATGAAATATTTTATTAGAGAAAGATAAGTGATAAGTATTTCTTTTACTATAAGGTTATTTAACTTAACTCGACGTATATCGTTCTTGTTAAGAACACAATCTGAATTATTTAACTAGTTTTTATCTGCGACTTCGTTCCAATGATATTCCAATCCCCTAGGGACCTTTAAACATTTATTCTAATGGATGCATAATGGATGCATTATAACTATACTTATGCCCGATTTGAGCTTTCGTGGATGGGCGTGCAAGACCGCGTAAGAGCAGTTTGCAATACCGCGTATTTATGAAAGTCCCAAAAAAGGCTTAAAGGGCAATCATATTACATGAAAATCTTATGAAATAATCGGTAAATTTCGTAAAATTACGTCACATTCCAATAAAACAATACCTACTCAAAGAAACTACAAACAAGTTCAGTCAAAGAAATGTATTTAAATGGCCAAGATATTTTTTTTTTCTGAGCCCTGTAAAATAAAAAAAAATATACGCGGTATTGCAAACTGCTTGGCACGCCCATCGACGCTTTGCTATAATGAATAGTTGGTTATATAAAAACATCCTTAAATATTTTTATAAAGTCTGAAAGTCGTAATTAATTAAAAAAGGCTTAGGTATGACTTCTAGACTAGTTGTAAAGCAATTAATTTGGTTAGCTGACGAAGTTCGCTCTGTTAGAAAGTTGTTTTACTAAAACTAAACATGAACTTAATTAACAAAAAAAATAGACAGGGTTAGATAATCATCGCGACGATAAACTAATAGCAAACGGTTCCTTGTCTACATAAGTAAGTCAAGATTAAGTTAGGCACATACCATCTAGTATAAAGTAAGCACAGCAATCCAACTTAAGTGCTTTCTCGAGATTATTATGTGAGCACTTCAACCCCACACATTGTCAGTGAAACATATTCATATCATAATGCAGTAAAATGCATTATAAGACTCCTAGTTCTGTATATGCTTGCAAAAAGAACCACGCTGTTCTTTGAATTATTTGAAAAATTGGTCCTTTATAATTAAATGAGAATATTTGTAACAAATACTCCAGTCGTCGACATTAACTTTCGTATTTGAGTAGTTTGAGTATGTTATCGAGTAGTTTTTTTTCACACGCCTTTGATTTATTAGTTAGATATAGTCTTTTTATTACGTCTTATTTGTGATTATTCCCAAAGGTCCACCCACGGCTCCCGAATAATTACTCGTTTAAATTATGTTCATAAACGATCTTACTGTTTGTGTACTGTTTATATTTCCTGTGTCAGCACAGGAATAATCAACGAGTATAAGAGTTTTTATATACACGGGTGCACCCCGCACCGAATTGGTTTTTTTTGGTTTGGCGAATTGGTTTCACAGAAGATTTTCGTTTATTGTGTGACGTCAGTTTTTTTTACCCTGTGGTATAAGGGTATGTCAAGACATATAGAGAAGGCAGTCTCAAAAACTACAAGACTCAAACATGTTTTTAGAAAAAATAAAGTACAGAAAATTAGAAGTTACCGTTACTTGTTAAAGAAATCACATGTTCCGATAACAAGGTACAAAGGATACAACGAAATGGAAGAAAAATCACTGAGTTTTTATATACACGGGAGGGGTGCACGGGTCCCACTGGGGTACTAATTGACACGTTGGGGTGCGAATTGGTTTCACAGAAGATTTTCGTTTATTCTGTGACGTTAGTTTTTTTTTACCCTGTGGTATAAGGGTATGTCAAGACATATAGAGAAGGCAGTCTCAAAAACTACAAGACACAAACATGTTTTTAGAAAAAATTAAGTACAGAAAATTACAAGTTACCGTTACTTGTTAAAGAAATCACATGTTCCGATAACAAGGTACAAAGGATACAACGAAATGGAAGAAAAATCACTGCTACCTTATCAGCTCTTATTACAAGACCGACACTACGTTTTTCCTTTGGAAGAAAAGTAATGGGGCTTTGGTAGCTTTCATCGCTTCAACACAACACGAAAGAGAAAGGTTTTTATCACAACGAAGAATAAAATAATATTTTTTTTAATGTAATTTGTATTCAATATACATCAACGAATAAAACTGAAAGTGATTTTCTTTACCAACTAATAACTAAACAAATGTCGAAAAAAAAATAGTTTTTTTCCGTTGCTAAAAAAAGTGTGTTGCATAATAATTTTAAATGTTAAGTACCAGGGTCACATAAATCTGAGGATCACATAGGAGCCAAGAGGCGAAAAATTTATATGTGGATCCCATGGGATCGAAGTCATGGGAGCCTAGTGTCCGGAGGGATTTTATTTATTTATTTATTAAAAAGGTACACCAACAGCATACATACAACAATGCAGCAACAAGAATAATGGATCGGTTCTTATATGTACATATAAGATCGCCTCTTAATAAGCCTACGCTTATTATAGGTAGACACAACATTCGTAGTAAGTTACACAAATTCAATTAAAACAGAAAGTTATAGTTATAAATTTATAAGAAAACTAAAATCAAAATTAAATCAAATTAAAATAAAATGGAACATGCATTACTGTACAGTTTACAAAGATGCTTTCCAATCTTAATCTTAAAACTATTTAGAGAATCGGAGAACACATCGAGATCAGGCAGCATTGCGCCAATGTGGTTGTATTCGTTGCCAATTCTGACGACAGGCGACTGCCTACCCAAATTTGTCCGGCTTGCCGCTGGATGGAAAGTTTTGGCAATAGGTTTTCTAGGCATATTGTATGGGACTGTGAGAGAAAAACGTTCAAGGACCCGCTCGCAGTTAGAGGAAAAGTTAATGGTCTTATGCAGAAACACTAAGTCCTGAATTGTGCGTCGATCACGCAACGACTGTAGTTCGAAGAAAGCCATTCGCTGCTCGTACGGATTTCGATGAGAAAAGCCGGCAGCCTTGAAAGCGAGGCGTTTGGTTAACATTCGCTGGTTAATGTATTAACGTTTATTATAGACAATTAAAAAAAATCAGATCAAAACTGGTGTAATAATTATTTTTATGTCCTTTCTTTGCATGTGCACCATAAATTTTGTAATACAGCACCAATTATTGTCAACCTACCCATATTCTGCAAATAAAACAAAAAAAAATAAGAAAAGAAGTAGGTTTCAAATCGACTTTACAAAAATCGGTTCAGTAATGTGTCGGACGATTTAGATTTGTGACGCCATCATTCTTTGAAAAACTATTTGCAGAGAAAATGGAATCGGGATACCTTCCGACAAAATGCTGAGCGTCTAACATCGCAGACTCATTTGGTAAATGATCACTTTTTCAGTTCGCTAATGATTTTTCATTTCCACTGATTGAACGGTCAATGTGACATAACTAATATAGAATATTTGAATGATCCAGGTCATCCAAGCATGTTTTAGGTACGTGTCTAACAAATAATTTCATACAAATGGTCGTATAAAATGTGAGTGGCATTTTACCTTACCATACATTACATATTATTTTATTGAAGTAATCAGCTAATACCCAAGCGGATGCCAATTACCAACATGGCCATCAAACAGATTAAACGACTTCTGTGGCCTAGTCACTAGTGGTGGTTCGCTCACCCGTGTAAATCACAGGTTCGATTCTCAGGAGGGGGGTATATTTGTACTCGGATTGGTTGGCAGGGCTTATTTCATGTCCGCCTGGCTAGCCACCACCATCTTACCTAAGTCCGACGCCATAATGTGTTCCGGCAGTTAGAGGTAAGATAGCCTGTTCCTCAGTGATAAGGATTCCGGGTGTAGTGCGCTTCCACTTTCGGCCTTATCGTCACTTAACATCAGGTGAGGTGAAGGCCAAGCACTACCCTTTGTGCATTAAAAAAAAGATTTCCTAACTGCCTTTTTAGTGTTGTGCTGTTTTAGAGAGAGTGCTTGAGCCCTCAGCGATTGGGATCGAAGTTGGTAACCATCATATTTAGTAGGTACCCTACTTATATTAAAAATCTAGCAAGGTACGTGGCGGTTCTTCAAAGCGTGTGTAGCCTTCATAAGCGGTTTCAAAGTATAATATTTCTCGGACGCTCTTGTATGCCTTCAGCGGTTTATGACGGTACAACGTTAGCTTATTTTATAGGGCAAGTCTCAAGAAATGTGGCAATAAGGCTAGGTTATGATCTCACGTTAGCTATAAAATATTTAGTGCAAAAATATTTTGTTGCCCAATAATAATGGTTGCTTGGTGATCTGTTATAAAAAATAACGACTCTATAAACACAATATTACAACTATTTTAAGTAACAAAGATTACTACTGTTTTGAAATAAAAAAAATACGGATCCTACACTCGGCGTCAGAAAAATCGCACCTTATCTGAAAATTATTCAATGTCAATTTAATCCTATCTAATTTAATAGTATGTGTTGTTATATACTTCTTCCCCTTCGGACATAGCCAACAGTCTCTAAAAACCGTTGGAATACTCGTCGAATGAAATCAATTACTAAGATTCAGTTTCCGAGCAACATTACATTGCCTAATTTTTTTTGCAATATTTGAGCAACTTGGGTATGCCTTTTTTTAATTAAACTGTTGAAGTGTGTTTTCTCCATCATCTCGATAGCTAATTTACCCGCATTTCCTGAATTGACCCCTTTTATTTCCCTTTTATGGCGGCGCAAGCAATAACGCTTTAAGCGTTTAATTATAGTAACTGTTATGTTAATTAAATCAAACAATTATTAATTGAAAGCTCACTTTCAATATATATTAACATTTACACAATAAAACGTTAGCTAGCAATAGCAGATTGCCAAGTCTAAAGTTATTTTCGAAGAGGTGCAATTTTTCTGGCGTCGCGAGTGTATTACAATAGGTAATTTAAATAGTGGGATACATAAACATACTGTAATGTATCACTACGTCTGCAACTCAAAGATGGCAACACCACACAGAAGTGTGTTAGAAGTTATTTGTGTTTTTAAAAAAGCATATTATTTATGTCTCCTATGTTTTGTATTCCTCAGGATAAATTATTTAATAGAAAAAATACTAGAAAGAATCAACTCACCCATAGCACTACAGACGGCACGTGCAAATCGATTTTTTTCTAGCATGTTTTCTAATAATATATTATTGACCTTAATATAAAATTGCACAGTTAAAGCGAAATATCAAAAATTTAACATTTGAGAAAAATACCAGAATTTAAAATGCTTGCCATTACTCACGGCTAACTTTAAAAACTGCTCCCTTGGTGTAAAGTTTTTCTTCAGTAGGGTGTGTCGATACTCAGGCCGAAGTGAGACTCAAACTTTTCTTTTATCGACTTTTATCCAGCTGCCATATAATGTGCCGGATTAATGGACACTGCCGTGGGCGCTTTTAGTTCGTTGTACTTGTACATAAAAGCATTTTAGTGAAATTGCTTTGGGAATTTTTAAAGCAATTTGCCTGTGGACACAAGTCACGGGTCGGGTTGATGAGGATTGATTGACGTACTTTTTTAAAAAGTGCAAAATGTATTTTTTATATCAATTGTACTCCTTAAAGTATAAGCTACCTTTAAATTTTTGACAAAAACATTAAACAATATCATTATGAGACTTTTACAGTATTGTCAAAGTTTAACCGATCACCGATCAGCCAGTCAATTTCGACACCACAAAGATCGAGACGACAGTGACCAAAAGAGTTGTCGAGAAGTGCATCTTACCAGCATTTGAAATCCAGCTGACTGGGTTGGTTATCAACAGTTTAAATTTCTCTCTAATAATTTAACCGTACCTACAATATGCAATGAAACCCATCTAACTACGAGTAAGATTAAATTGCAATAACGCAAAAAATCTATTTAAAATCAATCCATCTCAAAAATACATATTCTCAGTAGTTATTTTCATAATAATCTTTCATGGACTGTTATTAATATTCTCTGAGCAATCTAAATATAATATGCTATCTTTGAATAACTTCAAAGGTTAAACGAAGGAAAGTTAGATAGAGGACAAAATAGAAATTTATTTGTATCTTTTTATTAAATAGACTGTCTAGTAGCGACGTAACTTTTACAAGCGTTTACTAAGAAAACGTATTAAAAATAATTAGTTTGACAGCCTCCGTGGTCGAATCAAAACTTGAAAAGTTAGAGTCAATCAAACTTGCAAATGTCACAAAATGGGATGAAAGCACTTCTAGTGTTAAATTTCAATAACGCATCATGTACTTAACGTATCGATAATAAGATATATTTAAAGTACGTAAATTCATCTTAATAATAAAAATATAAATACCTTTATTATTCTCTCCAGTTATTTTTAATAAATATTTTACTAACTTTTATTAATATTCTCTGAACAACTATAAATAACTTAAAAGGATAGTTATTATAAATGACTTTAAAGGTTACACGAGGGAAAATTAGATAAAGGGCAAAATATTTTTATCTTTCTATCATTTAAATAAACTCTGGTAGCAAAGTAACTTTTACAAGCAATAACTTAAAAAAAATTGAAAAAAAACTTATAATTTGTAAGAGAATACATAATAATTGCTTCGGAGTAAAGTGGCTTAGCTTAATTAACCGGTTTTCACGGCGGCGTCTATAGAAAAATAATTTATTTTGTTAGCCAAATTAAATAAACACATTTGGTGTAATTACAAAAGTTTTTAAATCTGATGTTGTCACTTTTTGCGTCGCAATCTTTGAGATCTCAGTTTCTATTCCCAGCTGGTTATTTTTTCTAATATCTCAGGTCGGGGGTGTTTGTGGCCCCGTCTTTAACGTGGAATTGGAGCGATGCAGGTATATGATGTTTTTTAATATTTATATTCATTAATTATCAAAAATAAAGGACTATAAAAAAAAATGTCATATTTTCGCCACAATGTGTGGCTACTCTACACACCCACAAGACGAACGTTCCACCGTACGAAGTGCTAATTAGTTGGCAAACTTCGCTAATGGCTTAGTAATTTCGCCTGGGTACCGGTTCACATGCCGATAATTTGTCTGATGTGACACGTTTGAATATCACCCATCAATCGAGGTTTATTTCAATTGAAATCTCATGTTGAACCTGATAAATATTAATTAAGAGAGCTTAACTTTGTCAATTATTTATTAAAGAGTTATGATACAAATTAATTATTCGGACATTTAAATAAACACGTAGTTATGAAAAGTTGACTTTTATGTAAGCTGTATTATTTTGGTTGCACTGACGTCAATTTTTACGTTACTGGTCCGTTCCATTAATTAAAATACTCGCTCCTCATTCGACAACGAAATTCCTCCACTGGATCAAGAGGAATTTTCGCAAATTACGTCTACTATGTATTAGGTCGCAAAAACAGCTGAAATGAAATGAAGTCCTGTCGGCTGGTATTAACTGGGATTCGATCTCAAAGTCGCCCAATTTGGCTTTTGCTTCCGATTTGAGGTGACTGCTAAACGTATTTTATTTAATGTCACTGAAGCTGGGTCTTAAAAATATTAAATGACTTTTTACCGACTTCCAAAAAAGGAGGAGGAGGTTCTCTATTCGTCTGTATATTTGTTTTTTACCATTGAAAATGGTTATCAGATGCAAATCGCCTAAAACGTATTTTTGGCCATATCTCCGAGGATTTTGGGAGAATCGAGATGGGAATAGTACCAAAAGTTGAGGAATTTATCAAGACAGGTGTGAACGTTTGAATTTTGAAAATCTACTGGTAACTTTTTTTGGAATTATGCAAAGTTCGGGTAAATTCGGGTTTTTTGGTTTGTGTACTAAATTGTAAATATTTCGGAAAAAAACAGACTTAAGAAAAAATGGGTCCTAGGGTAGCTAGTTTGGCTACAAAATGGCTAAAAACTTTTGAAAATCGGTTAATAATAAAATTTTGACCTGTAGGTGGTCCCTTAAGATTTGGAATTGTAGAAAAACGGGTATTTCCGTACATAAATAGTGATGTAGCTTCTATGATTATTGTCCGATCGTCATGGTAATAGTGTTAAAAGATGCAGAAGCAGACGAGAAGTGCATTCTCGTTGGAATACCGAAAATCGGTTAATAATATTTCGGCTGCGTCGAGGCAGTCAGCGGGCGATCGTAAAAATAAATAGGTACTACCTAGGTAACTTTACAAACATTATAGGATTTTGCATTTGATTTGATTTTGGTTTTTCATAAATTTTTGGGTTCATTTTCAATGCTCCGATTCTCGGGGACTCTAAAATCTGTGAATTTTTGATTGATAGTCATAGGATAGTTTAAAAACATTTTAACCCTTTAAGAGGCTTTATGCGCTATACTAGCGCCGCCAATGGAAAAAAATCGTAGTGCTTAAATAAAGACGAAATTGTGAATTGTGTTCTTCTAGTGTACTCCGTGTAGCGCATAAACGCTCTTAACTCAAGGAAAATGAGACACAATAAATATTTCATCGATGTCTCATTAGTATTATTTCACTATAACCGCGTGGGCTTATTGAATTAAAATTTATTATTGAACTATTTTGGACTATGCCCTCCATAACGAAGACTAAAGTAAAACAAGTGGTTAAACTGCTGCTTTCTCTGTCTTTCTTTCAGCAAATAAAAGTTAACAGCTTCAGTAAAGCTTTGTTTAACTATAATCCACTTTTAAAATATGGAGGTCAAAGTCTAAAAGTCCATACTACTATTTCATGTTTAAAAAAACATGTCCTAATTATTTAGGATTATTCAGTTCTTGTAGAAATATATAAATACTCGTAATATAATTTTATTACTAGTTATACAAGAACGACACAATCCTATATTGCAAATTAAAAGACTTATAAAAACAGATAACGATTGCCTAATGCCATTATAATACTCCTTCAGTTTAGCGTACTTTCTGCGATTTCTAACATTAGACCATACAACAAATGAAATATCTAAAATAAGTGCAACTTGTGTTAACTAAAAATAATAACTTTTGTTGTACCACAACGTTGAACTTGCTGGAATGCTGGCTACGGCGAGATATATTGCATGCACTTGACATGGGCAATGTGCCAAGTAAAACAGGGGCATTACGTAAGTATGTTGAAGCCATAATATGTTAAGTCTCCTACGATCCAGGAAAGGCAAAAAAAATATAAAAAAGAAAAGATATTCTTTCATTTGTTTACTTTTTAACCGACTTCAGCAAAAGGAGGAGGTTCTCAATTCGATTGTATGTTTTTTGTTATTTTTTTTTTTTGCCTTCAGTTTGAGACTTTCCGGACGACTTCGTCATTTTTTTTTAACTTGACGCTTTCCTAACTTGTCTTATTTTTAACTTGGCTTTTTCTTAGTTGGTCTCTTTCTTAAACTTGTCTGGACGACTTCGTCATTTTCATTAACTTGACACTTCTCTATCTTATCTCATTTTAACTAGGATTTTTCTAAAGCTCTTAAAACTCACAATTTTTTAGGGTACGGAATTCTAAAAAATACGAGCTTTTTTGCCGTTTTTTTTCCCGTATTGTCTGTCTGTCTGTATGTAGATGTATTCTGTTATTAACAGTGCTTGCAGTGCGTTTATTAACAGTTAAACCTAGGTGAACCACAAGAAAAAGAAGGCCCGTGGTTCACCTAAGTGAAATAATCCAGTGGACCACGGCCAAGAAGAGAGGAAAAACAGCGAAAGACTTAGAGCAACGCCGGGAGCCCGCATTGGCTCTAAGGCGAAAGAGACAGAGCGGAGTTAAAAATGAGACGAGTTGGGAAAGTGGCAAGTTTAAGAAAGAAAGCAACTAAGAAAGAGCTGAGTTAAAAATGAGGCGAGTTGGGAAAGTGTCAAGAATAAGAAAATGACGAAGTCGTACGGAGGAAGGATTTGAGAGCTCTCAGTTTTTAAACGTCAATACCAACCACCATGTCCAAAGTTTAGGAAAAGTGAAGATTTGAATTCAGAACTTATTTTCATTAAATGTAACATTAACGTTTGCATATTATTTAAAACTGATACTCAGAGCTCAGTAGATCTACCATTAGTTGAAGCTGTTTACGTTACCGAAAACTTCAGTCAATGCGAGTGAAAGAAAAGAAACAATAGTTTACGGTAGCGATAACGGTTTGCATCAACTCATGTTAGGGGCACTGTTCACAGATTGTGAACTTTCGTACATTTAAGATCTTTGTAACACAAAGACACCGAAATCTAAAAGTCGTATATTTGGAACAGACCTAACTCCTAAAACGATTAAGAACTTTGAGAATAACAGTATTCGAAAGCTATCTTCTTTCAGTTGTCAACTGAGCTTTAATAATCTGTAAAATAACCGGCACTTCAAGTCAATTAGAGACTTTAACAAACAAAAGTCAGGAACAATTCAGAAAGTCCTATAATCCGTTGTATCATTCTTGTCATCACGTCAAAACTTTGAAGAGATCACCCACCCGTTATTAGGCTGTGTTTTCACTACTGTTCGAGGGAAATGGGCGGCGCGAGAATGTCTGCGAGCAGTGAAAAAGTGAGACTTTTTGCTCTATGGGTATGCGAGGAAGCCAAACCGTGAAGTGGAACATTAGGTGATGTTAGTATACAGCTCATATTGGTTACGTATGGAATATGCATTTCGTCGCTCGTGACTGTGACGGTGCACCTCTACGAACATCGACTTTGTCTAGCTTGCTTCAACATCTTGGGCACAATGCACACATTCTTTGTTCGCTCCTCTCTACTCACACGAATTCCTTGATTTATTTTGTTTGTAGGTATATGACTAGACTTAGCTAGCGTCGAATTTTCTCAGAACAACTCAGCTCGCTCATCGCAAGCGAGGCAAAGAATATGAAATGAATTCTTTTGCTGAATTTTTCCTCAAACGCTGTTCAGCACTGCTTTATCTTTTTGACTATCTCCGGTGAATCCGACTTTTTGGGAATTACTGAGCTCACTTCACATATCCGTAGTGTATACGCAGCTTAAAGTCCGTATTCGATTGTGAGATTGTTATAATTCCTGAAACGTGTACATTGGAGCATTAATCATTGAGTAATCCGTTTATTCTCGTATTCGCATTTGTGGTATCAGTCATAATGATGTTGCGTATTTAATGAACGCTTTCTGAACGGCAATTCCATGTGAAATTCAATATGAAGAAAGTTGACACTAATTGCTACGGCTTCAATGAAATAGAATGTCATACTGTTTTGAAGAGTAAATCATAATATCAAACATTTATGCTGCTAAATTAAAGTTCAAAGAGTCTTTGTGTAAAAACTTTAGCTATAGATAAATATTAAATAATCTATAAAATATAAATACATGTTATAAATATAAATTAAATAAATAATTTCCAATTTATTTTTATTCTAAGTGATACACGGCGAAGAGGAGAAATTATATAGTAAATTCCGCAAGTTTACTACCTATTACAGTTTTCAAAGAATATCAAATTTAAAAAAAAAGATTGAATTTACATTTAAAAAAACTTTACAGAAATTAGCTCGTCTGTATAGAAAATCATAGAGTGGCTCCTAGTTTTGACAGACTTCAAAAAAGCAGGAGGTTCTCAGTTCGTCGGAATGTATGTTTTTCTTTTGAGTAGTATCCACGCGTAAAAAATTGACAAAACACAATAAATTGAGACAAAACACTACGCAAATCCATCTTTTTGTTTTCTCCGGGCCCCTATTTTTGAAATCTTCTTCTCATTCTTCTCTTCTACTCATTTTCATTCGACAGCATTGCTGTCCAATGAAAATGAGTAATAAAGAGCGGTCGCCGCTTTTCAAAAATAAGGCTGTGTTACTATTATATATTCTGTGGCTGTGTGTTGCTCATATTGCGTTGATTTTGAACTAATATCATCAGTGGTACAGAGAATGTGTAACAGTAACATTAATCATTGTGGATTCCATTTGTGTCCGTGTCCCGTGTCATAGCGATGCGTGGGCGGCCATTGTTGCAGACACCTTTATTTATCTATTGACGATCCCACAAGCGTCCCTATTTGTTTGTACAATAGAATGGCGTTTTTTTTTAAATAACTACGTATTTATCTAGCTACTCTTTTAAATAAAATGTGAGGAGTTAGAACAGAAAACAACGTTTCAATTAGTATGAAACCTTTCTATTAAATAAAAATATTATTGAAAAATGCACTGAGGCAGAGTAGGTATTTACACTGATAGGTAGTAAGCTATATATTAACGATAATTATTCAGATTACTAATTTCATATAAGTAATGGAGTGCTAGTTTACTAATTTATAGAAAGCTCAGTCACCTTTCAGCCCCCTTATTAAGTTACTCTCTTGCTAATAACAGTTCCCGTTTTGAAATTTATGAAATTTGCATCTTTTGCGATCATGGATGTATGATTTAACGTTTCAGTGGCTAAGCGAGTACTGTTACAATGAACTGAAACAGTACACAAAAGTAACACAACACAAAAGTAACAATTTCATTAATTTCAAAACGAGAATTGCCAGTGCCAGCAGTAGGTTACGTAATCAGCAATACGTGCCAGCAGTAGGTTACGTAAAACAGCTGATAAGTTTCTTGCGCCCGTTCTTCTTGTCAGCTAAAAAAGTCTGGAACGGGTGGTAGGAAAATATAGACGATTCAAAAGTACTTAATAATTAAGTTTATTTGAATAAAGCTTATTTCACTTTCACTTTCACTTTCAGCCCTAGAGCCTACATATTATATACTAGCTAGATACTTATTGCAAAATTGTAGGACAAGCTAAAAAATATTTAGGTATCATAAAGTTAATCAACGTTTGAGAAGCTTTTCATAGCAGTAAAGCACTTAAGGTCTCTTTAACTCTTTGAAATTAAAATAAATTTGAAATGCTAAGTTACTTTGTGAAGAACGTTTATTAAAATAACTTAAAGTAAGCGAAGCGTTACTAAGAATCAGATTGAATAATTTAATTGCGAACCCTTTCGGCACGGTAGGTCCCATTACCGGAATGTCCAGTCGGAACCTTTCAATGGCCTTCAAAACAAATTTATATTTTACTAAAATACTATATTTTTGACCAAGCGAGCGGACTAAATCTAGGGGTAGACCGATTGAAATGATTCAAACGTTATTACATTAGGTAAACTCCCAAGTTGGTCTCATTTTTTTTAAAAAAATCTAGTACCTATATGAAATTTATCTGAATAATTGCACTGTGAATGCAAAAATCTAATTATGAAACTTTAAAATAAATTGCTTCATTTTGGATATTCAACAGAAATTAATTTATTCTGATTTATGCTGATACATATTTAAGATGATTCTATTATGATATTACTGATTTCACATTTAAGATGATGAAATTTGAGTAACATGGACGTATTCTAGATTGCGAGATGAAAGTTTAATTCTAAAACATGCAAATTATTTTACTGAGGCATGCAATGGTTGGCACCCAGAAATTATGTTGGAATATGCAATAACATAAAACCATATTCTCGGAAATATAAAGGTATATTCTTGGAATAATTTCCATTTAATCTTGTTTTTGTAGATTTAAAAATTTGGCTTGATTTCCTTTAGCAGAAATAGTGATGAATATAACTATATATTTTTTCTACTTTTCTTTGTGAAGTCAAGATTACCACACCAAATAATAAACATATTTTTTTACTCAATCATATTAAATGGTAGGTAATCAATTTTTTAATGCAAACAAAAAAAACTTTCTTTACATAGGATACATAGGATAGGTTATAGGAATTAACGCAATGGTTATATGAACAAATCAAAATCAATTTCAGATCAGTTTTCTTTTTAAAAAAATATACAAAATTACATCGTGCTGTCAATGTCTTTGCCTCAATATACAAAGCTTTCTTCATAGCAGGTGAATGAACTTAGTTGTTTACTTAAATAAACAAGAGTCAAAGAGAATTCGCTAACATACACACGCGAGTTTAGAATATGTGGACAGAAAATTGCAGCGTATTTTGTATAAATTCGAGTAAGTATTATCAGGGCTCTGTCACTCCGCGCGCGAGTCTGAAACGCTTGGCGTCCTCTGAGAGGACAGATTTCATACATCAGAAAAGATAAGACCTACGCTATAGAAAGAGAGGCAACTACTAAGTGAATGTTTTGGAGCGAAGGGAGCGCTGTGCGACCTGAATTGCACTTTATTGTGTCGGAGCAAGAGTCGCAATTTATTTAAACGATTTTGCGGAGTGCAACCTCTGTACACTAGCACTATTATCTATTCTGTGGTAGTATGTTCTTGTTAGCCTTCGACATTGTACTGTACGAGGCATATATCTTGAAATTTTTTCGACGGAGTTGAGATAAGTTCGCGCATGTGCTCTTATAAGCGACCAATAGCGCGCGCCCCTCTCCCGCCGCTCACGCCCCTCACTGCTACGCATGCCTAAAATACGCGTTCCGCGCAATCCCCACCCGATTTCAAGATATTTGCCTCGTACTGTAGTACATACCCCATTTGTAAAAAAAGTCTTCTAATAACGATTTTCGTGTGACTATCAGCTCTGCCATATAGACTACTGGTACATAATAATATGTTCTTTTTTGGTATTATCCTGAATACACAAAAAAAAAAAAACAAATATACAGACGAACATAGAACCTCCTCCTTTTTTGGAAGTCGGTTAAAAAAGTGCGGTAGTCACTTCCCATGAGTATGGGGGAAAGCAAAGATGGCGGCCGGTCCATTCTATTAAGCGATATTTCTAGATAACTACTGAACCGATTAACTTAAATAAGGTGTCGAATGAAAGAGAATGTATTACACATTTAATGAAATAGGTATGTAGTAAAAAAACATTTTAATTAAAACAATTAAAAAAACTATGTTTTTAATTATCTCATTTGATATTAGCTTTACATAAACGCATGTCTAAAATTAAATAATTTGCATTATATTTTCTTTCATTCAACACCTTACTTAAGTAAATTAGTTCAGTAGTTATCTAGAAATACTAGGTATAATCCGCGCGCGATGAGAATGGTATAATACCTTTTGGAACTGAGACGCGCACGGTACCACTAACGCGGCAGCGCGGCGCTGTACACTACTGCTTTACAGTCATTTTCAATTCACTTTGATAAGGTCCCTTACCATTCTCATCGCGCGCAGATTATACCGCCTAATAGAATGGGCCGACCGCCATCTTTGCTACGTCTCATCTCCCACTCCCATACCCCTGGGAAGTGACTACTGCATTTTTGTATTTAGGCAGGAAAACATATCAAACAAGTTTAAGACTTTTGGGGCTTTTACTTCAATGTCGTATCGATATAAATCATTAATGTTTAGGAAATTTAATGTAATTTAATGAATTTTGATAATTCTACTTAGTTTTAGTTTGTTTTGTAATATAAGATTCGTTCGTTTTAAACTGTAAAATACCTTTTAAACTTTTAGTTAATTGTGATAATTATATTGTCTCAAAAAACCAAAATTTTAACAATACTTATAATAATATTTTTCATTGCTCAGTTGCTCACCTAAAAGCTAAATAAAACATTTATTACCTTATCAGTATGTTTTTCAATTCCAGTCTTAACCCGTTTAAAAAAATAACGTTAATTACTGTCAATTATTTATTTATTTATTTATTTATTTATTAGTTCTGTACACACACAATTACAAACGGAAAAGAAATGGACAGAAGAATTGTACAAGGGCACAACTTATTTCACATTGAAATTTCTTCCAGCAGGCCCGGGACAGGAAAAACATTGAGAAGGGCAGACAGTGTGTACCTCAAAAATATATGATAAGTATATATATTATAAACATACATATACATAATATTATCTATAAATAAATACACATACACAAATAATTAATATAATAATAAATACCTACATATAAATATACTACACAATAATAATTATGATGAGGACAGATGAAAATATAATTAAATCGAACTATGCTAAGAACAAGTAGTTATATTATTATAAAATAAAAATAAAATACATTTATTTCAGACTAAGTTGTTGTCCATATAAATTGTTAGTGACATTTTACAAACTATGTTAATATTATGCTACTGTTAGTATTTTCTTACAGCTATGTTAATATCCAGCACATGAAGTTTTATTAACCTCCCCAGTACAGGCAATTCCGGGCTGTCAGCAATTTGCGTCAGCACAGTGTTTGGGCTCCGCCTTAGACGGTTCACAAGTGATGCAGATTTTTTACGCATTATTGCATAAAAATCATCAAGCCTTGCATCAGCAAACATGCCTGATGCACTACAGAATTTAGGCAATCTCAATAACATTCTTTAGGCATTATTGTACTGTACCCTGAGAGCACTGTAGGACCGCTGAGAATAGTTGGTCTACAGAGAACAAGTGTAGAAATTTATTATTCAATACAATATTATTATAATAATAATAATTTCATTTATTTCAGACATAGTCCATATCATTTGTTAGTAACAATCATGACTTATAACTAGTGTTAGTAACATTATTTCATAAATGGTGCACGGTACAATAGGCAGCTTAACGGGCATGCAACTGCGTACAGCGGCGCAATATTAAGCTGTCCCATCTAGCAGCTATCGTTGACAAGATTATAGCACATAAAACCAATTTTTAACTTTGTTCAAAGTTTGCCAATAAAAAAGGTAAATTAAAACAGAAAGTAGAAACTACACTAGGTAATAAAAACAGTTGAAGTTTGATATATGTGAGTCGCAAATGCGCGTCTTTTGCGAGAGTTTTCAGCTTGTCTTTCGGACTCTTTTCCAAGTCGGCACTTTCCACTTCAAAGGTAACGCTCCAATAGCGGATCGCGAGGACTTTGAGATTTATGGATACGGTAATATTAAGGGAGATTATGAGAAAATAGGGGGTACACTTTACGTATAAAGTTAGAAGACTTTTGTAAAAAACGATAAAGTTTTTACACGTCCTGCAATTAAGTAAGTATAGGTATAATTATGATACATTGCTGTAGTCTTTTGTAAAAACCTTATGCTTTGTCATTGGTCTACAATCTCAATTACATTAGTCTAGTAATTAATAATAATTAGACTAGTTCTACACTAGTCTTGTGACTCAACGAATTCTAAAACTACTTCTGTTCATACTTCTTGATGTTTTACCAAGTTTCTAATGATTATTAGTAACTTGGTAAAATATCAAATTGTTATGAAATGATTTTCCAAGAAAACCGCGTCCCATTTTACCTGATCCATAGTCCACATATAGCCCACGGCCGCAGTCTTTTACAGGGAATCTTTCATACACGAACGCAGCGCTTTTCCACGATTTGTTTTGCATTTTTTTGTGTTATGAATAACTTTCTTTACAAAAGATCGGGAATGTCTCCTCTTGGGTATTGTCCAGTTTTGTTTTGTTTTTAAATTTTGAATGAAAGTTAAAGGGCATTGAACATTTTGGCATAGTGGTGACCTTAATTATAATTTTTTGACAGGGATTTCGGGAATAATAGACGATTCAAAAGTACTTTATAATTAAGTTTATTTGAATAAAGCTTATTTCACTTTCACTTTCACTTAATAGCGGCACACGATGTTACCTATGTTTATCGATAAGGAATCTATAGACAAACAAATATGTCTTATGATATAAGTCCCAAAACGCAACGTTTTCGAGATAAACCGGGGAATAAGTTTAGATTTTATCTAGGTATAGGTAAATAAACATTGCGCTTTAGGACTTTATATTATTTTACATTGTATTTTATAAAAAAATATATCTATATTTATATAGGTACATCTGTAGATCCTCTATCGATATACACAGTTTTTATCGTGTGCTATATTTCCGAAATACCTGTCAAAAAAAAGTTATCACTATGCCAGCCTCTCATACTAAATAAGAAGTTCAAACACATTTGTACGCCAAAATTTAGAGTCAACATTTCATTTGTTGAACTTACAGATTAATATTGCAAATAAGTGTACGAAGGCTTTATGTAGTATCTGCCTTCGGGTTTACCTGAAACAAAAAAAACATTAATGTTTAAATAGGTAGGTTGTTTATTATTTACTTGTTTTTTTATATCCCATAACTCTAGGGTATTGATGAGACCGTGAAACTGAACAACTTTCACTATACCAAAACCTACCAAAGCTAAGGGAGCACCATCGGAAATACCCTGTTTCATCCCATCTTAATTACTTCCAAACTAAAGTTACATTGTTTGGCAACAAAAATCTTTTAAGGAAACTTTCGAAGTCGCCTACTGGAGTGCGTGATGTTGCATATTATTATTTTACCGTTTTTTATAAGGCTGGCTGTGAGCCAAACTTGCAGACATGTTTGACCTTTTAAAAAGAGATAGGTGACCTGCTGCCTAATTGTGTAACAACACAGGTCTAGAAAGCAGGTCAATTGGATGCTGCATCTATCTATCGCAATTGCTTGCAGTTTGACATTACGTACATAATAAATTTGGCAATAATAATTACTTTTACGATTGTCTTTCTATGCCCGCTATGTCCATCAGCCATTTTTGATGTCCCCACTGCTGGGGCACAGGCCTTCCTTATGGGTGGTAAGGAGGATGGGCCATAACCCACCACGCGGGCCCAATGCGGATTGGTGGGTGTTAACGACTGCAAATACAGCCGGGACCAACGGCTTAACGTGCCTTCCGAAGCACGGAGGAGCTCGAGATAATAAATTTTTGGTCACCCATTCCATGACCGACCCTTGCGAACGTTGCTTAACTTCCGCAATCGCTGGGCCAGGCGCTAAACCACTGCGCCACCGAGCTCTACAAATGCCCGCTATAGATGTACACAAACGAGTTTTATGCAGCCCAATATTACAAAAATTAACAAAATGATTGTGAAAAGATTAGGGTCACTCTCCTAAAAACACGTTTTTTTTCTCAGTCACATGGCAATTTCTTATTTTTTGGCATTTTGAAGAAATAACAACAAGGGACCTACTTATTAATAAATTCAATTCTCAATTTGTTCATGTTTCACACTCTTGTTCAGATTTCGAACTGTAGCACGAACAGCTATCGAAAAAATAACGCGCGTAAAATCATTCGATAGTGCAATTTTGTATTGGAAATTTGTACAACGCCATCTACTGCCGAATAGCGAAATTAAAAGTTCCATAGATAATTTTATTCTCTATCGAGTAATTTTACGCGTGTTTTTTTTCTCGATAGTTTTTCGTGCTACGGGTACTGAAGGTAATTTTTGTATCCTAACTGGTGTTTCTCAAAAATCTGATAATCTCAGAAATGAGAATATCTCAGAAAGCAATACTTGGAATAATATGAAACAATTCTTTATGTTTATTTTTGATGTGTAAAAAATTGAGTTATAAATAAGTGAAAAAACGATTAATTTTTTAAAGAAATCTTTTCTTATAGTACCACATTATAATATTACGTAGCATTAGAAGGTTTTTTTTTCCCCTAAGCCTCCTTAAAACGCTCCCAATCTTTAATTATTTTTCACCATTACTCAATAACCGTTTGAAGAATGTCGTTAAACCTCTAAAAGTGTTCTTTTTGCGTAATTTTGCCTCAGAATAATGCTTTTTTTATATTGGCAATATTCTTTTTGTTAGTCTTTTATCTTAGAGGTGGATTGGATAGGCTGGGTTAACATCTGTTTTTATGTTTTTTATTAGAACATTAAAAGGATAAGAGCAGTTATATAGGGATACTTTTTGGCAAGTTCTGTTTCATTTATAAACTAAATAATCATCAAAGCATATTATGTTTTGGAATAATATATCTACATATTATAGTCGACATTTTTGATAACATTAATTTTAGGTTTTAAAAATACTGAGTGACTGAGAATTAATAAACAAATGATAAACAATCATAATTTTAATTTATGAAAATTAGATTAACCCTAGTTTTTGATGGTTATCTTTTAAAAATTGAGATATATGTTTTGAATTAGTTACTTACATTTTCGAATATTCTCGACTATGTCTTAATCTCGACTACAACTTTATATCCTACATCATACTATTCTACTATAATATTTTATTTTATAGTAGGTATTTTGGGAGAAATTCGCCAAACAGATAGCGTAAAGCCGGGATTGACCAGGATAAAAAGTATCATATTTACACATTATGATACTTTTTAAGTCGCTCGGCGCTCACGTCGCTCCAAGTTCACTGACCCGTCCCGCATAATTTTCGCGCCCTCTCGGATTTGAGTGTGTATTCGAGTTTGTGTAATAAATAAAGTCAAAATGGAGTGTATGAAATGCAAGAAACCACTGTCTAAGAGAGGATCCCACTTTGTATGCCAAGGTGAATGTCAGGGTACATTTCACCGCACATGTGTTCGAGGACTGGCGGCGGACATGAAAGCTGGCAAAATAAGAACCCACTGTAACAATTGTGAAGACGATGAGGATGACCTATCTGACGGAGAAAATGATCATCACATTGATAATAACCGTACGCTTAAACAAATCTTAAAGAAGGTCAGTGACATTCCAGGGCTAAAGTCACAGCTCAGCAGCATCAAAGATTCTATATGTATGCTTTCCGATAAATACGATAAAATATTAGAAGAACAAGATTCGATGAAGCAGCGAATAACAAAAGCGGAGAAATGTATGACTGACTTGTCCAATAAATGTGTCAACCTTCAAAAGTGTAATATAGCTTTGGAACAAAAACTTCACGACATGGACCAGTCATCGCGCAAAAATAATATTGAGATCTCTGGAGTGGAACAATTACCTAAAGAGAAACCTATCGAATTAGTTAAAAAGATTGGAGTGGAGTTAAACCTACCGACTAACGAGATAGCATGGGCGAGGAGGCTGCCCCAGCGCAAGGAAGGCAAAACGGCGTCTATCATCGTTGGATTTCGTGCTGCAACCTGTGGTGGTGGTGCCGATGGCGACCTTCGTGGTGGCGGTAGTAGCAGCGGTGGCGAATCTGGCATACCTCCTACCGAGAGCATGGATCGAGCTTCTTGGCTATCCAACCGCCGAGCTCGTTCGTCGTTGACGAGTGACACAATAACGGGCGGTGCGTCTAAATCCAAAATATATATCAATGAAGATCTCAATAAACAGGTACGTGAACTACTATGGAAAACTAAGAACCAACTGCGAGGCAAGTACCGATTTATCTGGGTTTCCAACGGCAGGATCCTCGTCAAAGAAAGTGAGGGAGAAAATATGAAGGCAACCTGGATTCGCTCGGAGGACGACCTGAAGGCTCTTGGCTGAATTTAATGGTACCTACCTACCTTACCCTAATCGCTTTTATCTAGATATTCTAATAATGTTTAGATATATATATATATAAAAAAGTGTGCAATATCATGAAACAAAATTCGCGGACTTTGATCTCAATTCTATTTCTAATAACTTAGTTCAAGAAAAAAGCCTAAGTACTTTTAATGCATGGTTTTCTTCATATAGTAATAATAACATAGATATAAATCTTTTACACATTAATATACGATCCCTTAATAAACACTTTAGTGAATTTCTAACAACATTAAATGACTACATTAGTAAAATAGATATTATAATCATAACAGAGCCAAACGTAAGCTATAATAATTTATCATTATTTCAAATTCCTGGATTTGACTTGTACAATTACACTCGTGAGGGGCGCCGAGGGGGTGGCGTGTTGGTATTTGTCCGCGCGAGCGCGAGCCTTTCTGCGCATGCCTGCATTCCTAAGGCTGCGAACATGGTGGCATCTGAGTGTGTTGTTCTCAAGGTGCTATACGGGAGTGAAACTATTTATTTAATATCTGTTTATAGACCGCCTAAAATCGAGAAACAAAATAAACTTCCTAAATTTTTTATAGAACTTAGGACACTATTCGATACTTTATCTGAAACATGCAAGGCAATTTTTGTTGGAGATATTAACGTTAATTTATTAAACAAAAATGATAACTCAGTTATGACCTATGAGAATCTTTTGAGTGAATATGGCTTCGTTAAGTGTATTAGTGGAGTAACCAGAAGAGAAATTGTAGCTGGCAAACTTACAGAATCATGCCTAGACCACATTTTTATTAAATCACCTTGTTCAACGATCCACTCAGCAATAATAACACATAAGACCTCCGATCATTATTATATTACCGCAGCAATTCAATTAAACCCAACCAAATCGCCTAATGATGAACGCTCGACCGCCCGCTCCGCTTATACGAACATGTCCGAAGCCCTAACGACACCTGCTCGTCGCGTATTAGATAGTAATAAGGTTAAAGAACAACTACTTGGTACTGAGTTCGATGAATTATTAACTTATGATTGTCCTATACAGATTTATATGGCCTTAAACAGATTATTTAACGATATCTATGAGAGTAGTTATATAAATAAAAAAATATCAAAGAATAGTAATCGAGGTAATAATTTGTGGGTGACTACTCATATGAATAAACTAATTATAGAAAGAGACAGATTGTTTAGTATATGGTGTAACGATGTTAAAAATATGGCAAAAAGATTGGAATACACTAGATTTCGTAATAAGTGCACCAAAATATTTTCAAAGGCCAGAAATAATTATGAAAAGAACTTAATTATTGAATGCAAAAATAATATTCGTAAGCTATGGGAAAGAATTAATGTATTATTAGGGAATAACAAAAATGACGTAGACAAGAATATATTAAAAAACATGAATGGTAATAATAATGTCCAAGATATTTGTAATGAATTCGCTTCTTGTTTTGAAAATGATGTTAACTTAACTAGACAAAACTGTGGAAATAAGTTATTGAACCGAGACTCCTATGTAAATGAACCTAACTTATGTATGAGGTGGAAAACTGTAAGCAGTCGCGATGTTGCATTAATCATCAAACAAATGTCGTCAAAAAAATCTCCTGGCAGTGATTCGATCCGTATGAGTGACCTTAAATTAATTTTTGATAAAATAAGCCCCGTTATTGCTAAACTTACTAACTTATGTATTAAATACTGTAAATTCCCTGCAAAACTTAAAGAATCTATTATAAGACCAATATATAAAAAAGGTGACCGCAAAAACTATAATAATTACAGACCAATAGCAATATTATCTAGCATAGAAAAGATAATGGAAAAATGTATAGTCAACCAACTCAGTTCCTATTTGGAGTCGAACAAAACTTAAACGACTGTCAATATGGGTTCCAAAAAGGTAAAAGCACTGTTTCACTAATAAGTAAATTCACAAATGAAATTAACGAAAATCTTCATAATAAAAAAATGGTCGTTTCAGTGTTCTTTGACTTCAAAAGAGCTTTTGACGTTTTGGAACATGACACCTTGATCAAAGCAATCGATGAGTGCGGTGTTAACACCCCTTTAAGCCCATGGTTCCGTGAGTACCTAACCGAACGGACTTATTGTGTCAAGGTGGGTGGCCAAAGCTCGCCCAAGACGGTGCTGTGTGGCGTTCCGCAAGGATCGGGAAGTGGTCCTATCTGCTTCCTGATGCACATCAACAGCTTGCCTAATGTGGTACAACACTGTTCCACATACATGTTCGCAGACGATCTATGCATACTTAGAGCCGGTACCGACTTGAGTGAGATTTGTAAACTTGTACAACAGGATGTAAATAATATAGTCAAATGGTGTCATGACAATGGTATTGTAATAAACCAATTAAAGACCCAAATGTTAATAATAAGATCACCTAACAGTATTAACAGAAATTTAAATGTAAATGCTAAAATCGTCACTCATAGCCACGACTGCATCCATAAAAACACTAGCATAACATGTAACTGTAAACCTATTGACATAGTTCCTCATGCAACTTACTTAGGAGTAATTGTTGATGAATTCTTCTCATGGACTGTACACATTGACCACATATGTAATAAATTGCAAATTTTATTGGGTAAATTCTACCATCTTAAACATAAAATACCATTAAATATTTTAAAATGCTTGTACAAGGCCTTAGTGGATACAGTGATGTCATACGCTCTCGATAGTTATGGTTTAACTTACTCAACACACATAAAAAAATTAGAATCCCTACAAATGCGCTTCCTTAAATTACTAGTCAATAACAAAACAAAAAATAGACATAAAAATAACTACTACGAATTATTCAAAGTATGTAACATTCTACCAGCCAGTGTAAAACATAAATACTTATTACTATTAAACAACTATAGCTATCGTGAGCGCTTGACACCACTTCAACACGGGCACGCGACACGAGCCGTGTCGAGCGGCAAGTACTGTGTGCCGCGAGTCACCAGTGTGTACGGCGACAGAACCCTAGCAAAGCGTGTACCCTACCTGTTAAACAATCTGCCTGATGATCTCATAACACTAAGTACTAGAAAACGATTTAACAACAACCTTAAAAAACATTATCTATTGAACCTATGATTATTTTTAACCTTTAAAACAAACAACTTTGTTTTACCTTAAGTATGAGTATAATATGTTTAATGTTAATTTTGTTAATTTTATATAATACCTACTTAAATTAGATTAATTTATGTACTCGCAGACAAACCTGATGTTAGGTTTTGCGAGACAAGTTGCAAACTTTGTGTACATTACTTTTTAATAATAAATAAAAAAAATAAAAAAAAAAAGGATTTTTCGAATGTCCTAATCTAACAATAAATTTCTAGCCCCAGATCTCCCCATAATTATTATTTCGGCCCCGTACCAACTATTAGTTATTCTGTGCCCGTACAATCACCGTAGGTAGTTCAATTTACCGGTGCAATAAGCGGACGTTCCCGAGTCAGCAAATACGGACTTTGTTAGCTTTCCAGCTTGGTGCCATGTGGTGCCAATTTTCCAGTACGATAAAACCTGTTGCCAAATACGTTGAATTTTCCAGTACGAAAAAAGGCTGCGTTCATTTTTGTATAATAATAATTATTTTATTTGATATTTTTCATCATACAACGATGACCCCTAGATACACCTTAAAGCTTACGTTTCTCAGAAGCGCCTATTTATTGAAGTGTATTCATGAAAAATCTAAACACCAAAGCCAAAAAAATAACAGATCATAGAGGGTATTTTTGTAAATCACCAACAACCTCGCAGGAGTAGATTACTAACATCATTTACGACAACATTTTGTTCTACGACTTTTCCAAAAACAGACAAAAAAAAATTACTTTTCATACAAAACTCGATCAGCTGTTCGGACATTTGTATGGAGAGATGATTTTTTTTGTCTGTTTTCGAAAAAACTGTAGAAAATATGTTGTGTTTTATGATGATAGTAATCTACTCCTGCGAGGTTGTTGGGGTTTTACAAATAACCCTGTATGATGATGATGATGATGATGATGATGTTCTCGACCGATTTCGGCCACAGCGACTGCATCATTCATTGCATAGGGCTACGTTGAATTGCCCTATCGTGCGCTCTCATATGGCTGGAGTATATTGCCTACCTGAAGACCTAACATCGATAAAAAATATAATTTAGGTTTTTAAAAGATATATCGGAATTTTCTCGTTTTTTTTGTTGGATACATACAATAATTTGTGCTCCATAGAAATTACATTGCTCAATTTTTTTTTATTAAGTTACCCATGATGAAAGTATGAAAAACTATGCAATATTTTATACTCCGGTAACTCGTTTATTGCTTTCAAATGTCAAGATTAGAAGCTAGCTACTTTAATTTAAATATCACTTTCATTTGAAACAGCTAAAAGCAATTTTTAAAAACTCAGAGGTAATGGAATAAGAAAGCATTTCTCAGTGTAATAATATTCGTATCTATTTGCAAACACTTGAAGTAAAACGGCGAGCAGCCTCGGTCTGGCGACGGAATGCCAAGTCCAATTTGGTGGATTGTGCCAGATGTGAGCGTGATGTGAATTGGCAAATATGGCGAATGTCAACTTTACAGCTTCCCGGTGTCGCCAGATGGGAGCTAGTTTGATTAAACTTTACAGCCGCACTTATACGTAAAGTTTGGTAATGCTTTTTACAGACAGGAATTAAGTTTATTTAGGTTACATAGACTTATGTGATGTGGAAGGGTAAACGTCACTACTTATCTAAACTCGGTATTTGGTGTACTTGTGTCCATCAGCCATTTTTGATGTCCCCACTGCTGGGGCATAGGCCCTCCTTATGGGTGGTAAGGAAGACGGGCCATAACCCACCACGCGGGCCCAATGCGGATTGGTAGGTGTTAACGACTGCAAATGCAGCTGAGGCCAACGGCTTAACGTGCCTTCTGAAGCACGGAGGAGCTCGAGATAATTCATTTTTGGTCACCCATCCCATGACCGACCCTTGGGGCCATGCGCTAAATCACTGCGCCACCGAGCTCTGGTGTACTTATATAATGTATATTTTTATTTATTTATATGTTAGTATATTAACATTTTATAATTCTGTATATATGTTTTTATTGGGTGTGTATTAATATATTTGGTATGCTTGTAAATATCTTCTTTGTTTGTGCCGCATTCGCGTTTATCTGTTTATTGTTGGTTGACTGGTAGAGAATGCTTTTAGCATTAAGTCCGCCAATTGTACCTTACTTTATGTATCTGTGCAATGAAGATTAATAAAAAAAAGTTTCCTCTTGGCCAAATTATTTTGGCATTTTAGTTTAGCCACAAGCAAGGAAACGGGGTTTTTAGCGAGATTTGATATTGGATTCTTGTTTTAAATGATCTAATTTGGTTTTTGCAACAAAAACATTTTCGTGAAATATTTATACCGAATCTAACTAATTATATAAAACATTAAACAGTAGTACTTAGTATCAATTATGTAAATTATGAGCAGCATGTCAATTCTGAGAAATTGTGGTTTTAGCGATATAAAGTCACCTGATATTTTCGTTTGTAATTATCCGAGCATGTTTCGCCTCATTTTCCGTTTGCCAACGAAAAAGCCGAGTAATAGTCTGTTTATGAATATTTTGTGACCTAATTTTTCACTCTATAAAATAGGTTAGAGAAATAAATAGTTATTTCTTATAAGAACCGGACTGAGTGAAATGCGTGCCATCATTTTACGAACCTAACTTCATCATAAACTATTTTTATTCGAAATTTTTAGAAATATTGCCCTAATTACTTTAATTTTGAAGTTAAAACGACCTTTACATAAAACAATTTTATTTTACGCACTTTACAGGTTTCATTAAAGTAATTTTGATATTTTAGTTTGATTTTTACATTGCTCGACGATTCGGCACGTTTGCTGATCACCTTTAAAGAGAAATAAAAACAAGTTTAACAGCCTACATCAGTTTTCAAATTGGATGGCTTTGCTGACCTACAAAAAGCCTACAAAACTAAAACGTGACGTTGGTTGTCCTACCATAAACTTTACGCACGAAAGCTCTTCTTTCTTTTTTTTCAGTTAATCGCGAAAACTTTTTCCAACAATCGGGAATGTTATACAACGAAATCCATTGAGCCCAATAAAAAGCACACTGCCCACGCAATCAAATTATTGCAAGAAACTTGAAAGCGTATAAATATTAATGAGAATCGCCCCCACATTTAATCCTCCGGAGGTTTTATACAATGTACCTAGTCCCTCCCAAACTTTTTATTGAGCCATCTCGCTTTAAGTAAAACGTTGATTGATTAATCACGCCTCGGATGGAGTTGGCGATCTAATCTCATTTATTGACCTCATAAATCAACTGTTTGGGAACAATATTCGGTGCGTTATTTATATTCGGCCGAATATAAACGCAACGATAGCAATCCTGTCTTTCGAGTGAATGGTCTAAATCCTAGTGGGGTATCTCTCCACTAGGATTTAGACCCTTGTTGTTGTTTGCGTAGTAAGAGATCACAAAAAAATCATACATGTTGTTGGAGTTACAGAAAAGGACATATTTCACCTTTCATCGAGAAAAAAAGTATTGTTCTCGAGGGAGAGAAAATAACTGTCAACGCAGACGAAGTCGTAAGCGGCCGTTAGTTTATTATAAAGTCATTATATGTATATCTGTTATTTTCTCTAGGCTATATTTAAAACATTGTTAATTTACCTATATATTTCTCCGAAACAATTCATCAAACTTTACTTAGAAAAACTAATAATAATGTTTTCTGAAAATAAGACAGTGATTACTAATTTCTAAGTAGACATTTTAATAAGTTACATTTATTTAGCTGTAATAAACAAAGTTGACAAGAACAAGCTGAGATGAATTATGTAAACAAGAGAATAAATCAAGTTGGGATTTATGGAAAGTTGAAGAACAAATGAAGGAATTTAGATAGTTTAGTTAGAACTTTGAGACATTTTAGATTTACATAATTATTATTTTTGGATTAATCTTGTCTAAAAGAATATTAGATCCTGCAGTGTGTTTCAACTTGATATTTTAATTTATGAATTATGTAATACCAAATTCTAATTCTAATGGGGCATTTACACGGGTTGACTAGGGCTTTTATCGACAATCAGTTGTAAAATCTAATCACCACTTCTTTGAAATTAGGTTTGCAATTCCATTTTACCATCAATTGTCGATACAAAGCCTTAATCGACTCTAAAGTCGCTTAGCAATTACCCGGAAAATCGACCCTTATAAATGCCTCCTTATTTGCTTACTTTCAAAAAGTGTGAATGACATACAATGGAAACTCGTTTAGCATCTCGTTCAGTATCTATAATTACCCGCATGGCCTTTACATTACATAGACTTTGTTTAAAACAGCAAAAAACGTAGAACAAACTGAAAAGCATCTTGGCACACTTGTGCGTTAAGGACTAGGTATAATGGTATCGCTAGAATAGCTCTAGACGCTTGCCTTTAAACACCTCAAAATCAGTTTAATAAATTGTTGAGGTAGAAAATGGCTTACTTAATCTAGCAGACAGACGTATTTTCAAATGATTTACCAATCAGAATTGCCAGTCAAAAAATTTTTTTTAAACAAAATGCGTGTTATATTTTTTTTTTCCAAAACTGCTGGATTCAGATTTGGTGTAGTGTGTAGGGTTGCCAACTCCTATTCACGGATATCCGGGACATCCGAAATTTGTATGCGGGACTTAGCCAAAAAGCGGGACCTGCCTATAAATGATAAAAACGAGAAAAAAAACCCAAAAAAATTGGCCACGCAGTGCGATTTTTAGTCAGTTTCCTAATCTTGTAGGTACTCATTGCCTACATATATCATAAAAAACGGCCGCGCAGCGTGATTTTTGTGCGCAGTCGATGTACACCTATATGCGTGCGTGTTTATTCCGAAAAGCGGGACATTTAGCGTCCCGCACACCCTGAGCGGGACGACTCTTGGGTCTTAGAAACGGGACGTCCCGCGTATTGCGGACAAAAACTTTTCTGAAACATGTATTGTGTTATAACATATATTTTTTTCCCAAAACTGCTGGGTCAGATTTTGACGTTGAAGTAGGTTGAGATATCCCCACCAAATAACATAACAGTACCTGCTATTGTTTTATATATTATTTTTGGTCAGACTCCTTTTGCCTCGATAAAGCACAAGCATCTCATCGATCAAAACCTTTTTTAATATTAAAATATCAAACGAAAACAACAAAAAATATTCTACCGGTTGCTAAATGAGACCGCGCCTTTTTATCGTCTGAACTTTGCGATAAGACACTTTCTGTTTGCGGAATGCCTTAGTTATAATTGTTTTAGCCCCGTCGTAAAACAGATTTTACTGCCTACGCTCAAAGTTTAAACTTGCTCGGCTGCAAGTGGTTGTATCTAAAGTAAACAACTCGGGTACACACCGTCCATTTTGTTTTACGAGTGGACGTCCAATATTGGGAATTGGAAATAAGCCGCCATTGCCACCCTTAATAAATTATCTTTTGTAATGGTGTTTTTGTCAATGAAATGTAAAATTTTATACACAAGTTATTTCGCGGCTAATTGAATGATATCGATGGAACAATTTCTTCTTTTTTGCCTAAAGAAATAAATATTGAGTGTCAATCCACACCACTGTTTCTATTTGTTTTTTTGGGTTTGTGACTTACCATTTTAGCTGTTCTTCGTAAAGAGAAAGTTGTACACATGGAAATAACGACTAGGGAGCAACTCAACAATGATTTGAATTGAGTTATTAAAATCCAAGATTAATCATTTTTACTAGTGGCGTGGATTAAAGATTTATACTAGTGGCTCTATACGAACAACAGACCTGGCGTTTGTGTCCTTTTTGAAAAAAAAATATAAATGGCTGAAAAATGTTTTTTATCGTTTTCAACCCCCCGCCATTTTGAAAAACTAAATCGACAAAAATCTTTAACTTGCTTACACAATTTCATGAGAATCGGCTGAGAAATGCTGTTCTGATCTATCGGCTAAAAACACTAAAGTTCAATGTAAGCTTTGATTTGACAGATGTATATTGCTACTTTTCTTTAGTAAAATTTTATTTGTACCAAATAAAAGTAGCAATGTATCCACAATTATATCTGTCAAATCGAAGCGATTACGATAGCAATGTAAGTTTGGCGATAGAACCCATGTAGAGGAGAACAGCCGGACATACGAAAGCATTTTTGCCCAAGCTGTAGGTAACGAAGACGCTTCGCTCCCGCTTTGCAATGGCTCGGTCGATAATACACTCTTCTTTCAGGCTGCGTTCAAACGATAACACACGACCCGACCACAACCCGAACTCAACTCAAACTGACCTCAACTGCAGCCCACCTTGAAACAACATCACGTACAATTTTGAGTCTTATGACACATTAATAAGCTCCTGTGTAATGTTCAGGTGAGTTTGAGGTGAGTTCGGGTTGAGTTTGAGTTGAGTTCAGGTTGTGTTCGGGTTGAGTTTGAGTTGAGGTCGGGTTAAGCGCGGGGCGTGTGCAGTTGCATCGACAAAATATAACGGAGCTTATTAAAGTGTCATAAAACTCAAAATTGTAACCGCTGTATTTCAAGGAGTGGGCTCCGGTTGAGTTGAGTTCGAGTTGAGTTTGGGTTGAGTTCGGGTTGAGGTCGGGTCGTGCGTTATCGTCTGAACGCAGCCTCACTTGCTGAAGACTTAATTCCAATAATCGGTGTCCAATTATTTGCATCACTAAATTCCGTTGTGTGCTGAAGATTAGGGTTGTGCCACGCTAGATATTTCGGCCCACACGTCATCACCATCAAATTAATTTCCATCCATTGTAAGCCTTCAGAGCGTAAACGATATTAAATTTTGCAAAACAATGAAAGACTTATGAATATGCAAAATCATAAAGGTTCTGATGTTTTACGTAAACGTTGTTTTTGTACAAATTGTGATTAAATTTTGATTTAACTTTAATGGGATTACTTTTAACACCAAGACCAAGCATTATAATAAAATATATCAAGACGTATATATATTCATCATACTGACTATTTTAATCCGGACATAGTATTGTGTTCATTATGACATGTCCTCATGATTCCGATAATACCAAACCATAAAAATGTGAATTTCTGTAATTTGATTAACATCACTGATAAATGACATCTTCGGTGAAAGATAATTATTTTATAAATACCTAAGTACTTAAAAAAAAAGAAAAAGAAAAGAAAATATTTATTAGACGTACAGACGTAAGATGATATTTACATGCTGCGTTTGTACATTAATGAAAGAAAAACATAAAGCAAAAACAAAAGAAAAAAAATAGAAAAAAAATATGTATCTCACGGCTGCGTCAAGGTAGGAAGCCAATTCAGCATGTGTCGTGTTTGTAAGACCCGACGCTGATTTTCAATTGGCACCTTTTTGTTTTTTTACTTCAAATTTCCATGGAAAGTATATCATGCATACAACAGCATGTTAGGTTTCCGCTGTCTGTCAACATTCCTCAACTGAATTTGAACCTATCACTGGTTAACTTTTGGCTTAAAATCTGTTGCAAAGCCCTTAGAACATAAAATATAATGGACAATTTTGTCAATTTTATAATAATCTGATGTTGAACGCTCAGTTAACTAACCTGAGTTGCAATTTAGATAAGCGGCTCCTGAAAGAAAAACTTGACTTTAAACCCCAAACTAAGCACCGAAACACGAACAACATCAATATCTTAACAATGTAACCAAATACAACATAATGTAACCAATTACCAACATAGACGTGGAAAACAGAGTAGCTAATCTAGGTATCGAAGTTTTCAAACTAACTCAATTTTGCTAAGCTTAGACTTTGACTAGCACAGATTTGCTTAGGCCAAGACAAACAATACCCAATTATTCAGTTGAATCTCTGAAGCGACATTGAAATAGTGGGGTTTCTATTCATATTCTATTGCTCTTATATTATAATCATTATTATTTGTTTAAGTACACCCGAGGGCCTAATATGAAAACCAAATTATAATCGGGCTATTCGTTTCGTGACTTAGCTCAGAAATAATGCAAAGTGTACACAGTACGTACCATACAAGCTAGCGGGCGAGCTATTAGGCTAGTCAGTAACAGTTACTCCCATCGTGTGTTTGCATGGCACGTGCATGGTATGTGCAACGTGCAAATCACATAAGTCGATGTGTGTATATAAGTGCAGAAAAACTACAACAAATGTGTCATCAAATTGTGTCTCATTTTCCGGACGTTGACGTGTTATGGCGCTTTCCTGACCCAAAGTGGTGCCGCGGTGAATTTTATTTAAAATTGTAATTCTATTTTTTATTTTTTTTATTTTCGAGGAAAACTTACAGCTACTACAGATTTTAGTATATCATTGTAATTAGAGTAAAGCCAATTACAAGTTTTCCCATATAGGTATAATTTCTAATACACAATTTTAGTAAAACTTCTCGTGGAATTTATGGGGCCCATCGTCTAGTATTTTAGATCGTATCTTTTTCGACGACCTCCGTGGTCGAGTGGTTTGCACGCCGGTTTTCAAGGCGTCACCATCTCTTGAGGTCCCGGGTTCGATCCCCGGCTGGGTCAATGTAGAAAATGAACTTTTCAATATTGTCTCATGTCTGGGTGTTTGTGATACCACCGTTGTCTCTGATTTCCATAACACAAGTGCTTTATAGCTACTTACCTTGGAGTCGGAGCAATGTATGTGATGTTGTCAAATATTTATTATTTATTATTATTATTTACATTCCCGCCCACGTAGTCACTGCTAGAAGTAGATAGCAAAACTGTTAAAAGTGGCCATTTTTGACAATATCATTGGTTTAAAATCCTATTCTACAACATATTAAATAAAAACCTCTGAGTTCTGACGGCGCCATTTTCGGTCAGGAAATTTTATTATAAAATTATAATGTCATAATAATATGCAATTTATTTTGACATTTACTTTACCATGAAAACGAAAAGAGCTACAAGCAAGCAATATTAAATGAGAATCGATTCCAAGGGATCTCAGTTGAAGAGTTTTCAGGAAGCCACTCGAAACTTTGAGCTGCGGCTTAGCCCTTTACGTGTCTTAAAGCTTAGTATAGAAACCACGCTTTGAGTTTTTAAATTGTGTTAGCGAAACTAAGTATAAAATAATGACTATAAAAAATATCTTTTTTTTAAACGTGCTAAAATAACTGTGTTTTTTTTCTATAAAGTAATCAAAATTAAGCTTTAAATAATATAAATATTCTGATATTTCAATAACTTCTGCTGGCTTCATTACCTTATAGATTTAGTGAAAAGGAAATGATTTTACATTAATATAAAAATGAAATTCGAAAAAGAAATTCACTAAGACTGTACAAAAACTTTACTTAATAAACCAAAACACTTTAAAACGATATGACGTTTGATTATAATCAGAATCAACAATATTTATTCTGATTTATTCTGAATATGAAATTCAACATAAGAGTTTTAGTCAGCTGAATTCTGTAATTTCCAGAAAAACGAAATTTCGACGCTCTTATAATGTCAACTCATGGTGTAATACATCTTCATGTACAACGATAACAATTCAATAAAACCTAAATCACAAAAAAGTAATTCACATCGATAAGAAGCCTACACAGAAATCTCATGCTATTCGAAAACCATTCATCAAGGCGGATAAAACTCCCCTTTTGTATAAGAATATATGTAAGTATAAGAATTCAATACTAGTTCCTGAAGAAATGTGTACGTTTTACCATACAAAAGGAAATAAAGTTGTTTATAACATGTTGCTTTGTAACAAATTCTTACATTATAATAGTTATAACTGCTGGCCTAGACTTTGATGAAGAAAAAGTTCAAATAATGTCATTGAAATTCGTCCTCAACGCAAAGTAGTTATTGAAACTAAGTTGTTTTCTCTCTAATTTTTTTATTAACATTACGGTGTTTATAGGGTTCCGTATCTCAAAATGAAAAATAAACTTATAAGTAACGTAAAAAAAAGATACGGCCGTTAATGACGTAAAAATGCATATTTCTACACTCTTAGGGGAATCAATAGGGTACTTTCCGTTGACCTAGCTAGAACTATGAAATTTGGCAAGTAATATCGCCTTATACTACAAATACAGGGATAAATCTGAAAACTATACATTTGTACACACAAAAAACATAGTCTTTATTTAAGGTATCTAATCAATCACCGAGTTTGTACTGAACTCTCGGTGGGCAAGTCCGACTCGCACTAGTTCGGTTTTTTTTATAAATTAAGAAGTGTTACTTAGTTTCTATTTTAATCTTAACATATAGATAGGTACCTAATGAGTATCCCACTAAAATTATCGATAATATATTACTAAATTACATTTCGACACATTTCTTTGATAAAATGTTCATCTTGAAGGCACACATTTCTCGCAAGTGAACCCATATCGTAAGGTCAGAACAACTTCACACAACAAAAAATATAATGCAATAAATCCATGAAATCGGTTGACCGACACCAGTAAATTGCTGTGCCGATACTAAATTACCATCGATAAATATAGACGATACGATACACAAACAAGAATCCGCGGGGAAAATTGGATTACATAAATTACAGGTGCTCATACGTATCCTGTATAAACGGGGTCCTAAGAGGATAGCCAGTCTGTTAATTTGCCGGGTAAAATTTAATTGGTGCAATAAAAATTGGAGAAAATTCACCAGGGTACAATTTGGCAAATGGCTCAGATATTGTTCAAGGTAGTAATTTATTTTTCCCGAATCAAAAACTCAGTACTATAGTATTTTTTATCCTCTGCTTACCACGCGGTCTAGGGAAACTAGTATAATTGGAAATCTAATATAATATACGTATGTAGAAAACACTACGACCATTTCTTTAATAATTACGTTATGTTCGACTATATTCTCTACCAGTGCATACGATTTGATGGAATTACCAGTAACCTTGTGACTACGGTTTAGCTGAAAAGATGCCAAAACTAAAATACAATGCGTTAGTATCCCTAAAAGTGTCAGTCACTGAAGTATGATAAATGTACTACAAACGTAGAGTATACACTAGCTCAGTGACTTCATTAGCTCTACCATGAGTTGATGCAAACTGTTTTCGCTACCGTAAACTATCAGGGGGTCAAGTCTGCTAATGTTAACGTCAAAATCGTGTTTCAATGGTAATGCTTTTTGACACAGTTATTGTTTCTTAAAACCAAAACTGAAACACAATCTGTTTCGGTTTTGGGTTAAAGAAACACAATGTGTTTCGGTTTTGAGTTAAAGAAACAAGAACTGTGTCAAAAAGCATACCATTGAAACACAATTTTGACGTTAACATTAGCAGACTTGACCCCCAGATATACTGCTCACAGTCAATGCAAGTGAAAGAATGAAAATATCAGTTTACGGTAGCGAAAACTGTTTGCATCCACTCACGGGCGTAGGCTACTCACAGTAGAAGTATTAAATGAGTTTACGCTTACTTACGTAGTATTTTTGTATGGTCTGTGCGCTGATTACACTCGATACTGACTGTAGTTGACAATTTATTTATGGCAACTTTTGGTTTTGTGTAGTTTACCGCCTGAAGCGCTGTGCCAAATTGCATACAAAATTGGTATAACCTTCTATCATGGTGCAAACTCATTATAGGCACAGTCATATTCTAGTCAGCTACGAGTGCTACGACAGTACGCAGCGTAGCACGTAGATAGTTTCTCGTAGTCGAATCGTAGCTCAACCTCATAAAACTGTGGAAAAAATACAGATGTGACACGTCGGTATTGTTGTTACAAAATGCATTATTTTTAGATATACGAAATACTAATACTAAGGCCATCACTTAATTCACAAAAAGGTAATTCTTCGCCGAAGCCTTTTAATTAAGCCTACATTAAGGCTACACAGTAGGGAGCCTCTTGGGGTAATTACCGAATCGTTTTTCATTAAATACCGCTTGTCTTTTGTTATATCTCAAATTGTTTTCGGTCAATAAATATGATAGCATTTAATTTGTAATTATGGTGATACTAGCAGCCGCCAGTCAAGTTGCCTGCGCTTTAGCCCGCTTGAACCCTAGGGAATTTTTGACCAGGATATAGTACCAGGATATTGTTGTAATCCAGGTTAAAAAAAAAATTAAAATTAAAAATGTTTATTTCTTACAAAATTAGTTAGGTTATAAACTATCTATGTGCCAAATTTCATCCAATTCCGTCCAGCCGTTTAGAAGTGAAGAGGTAACAAACACACACACACCCACGCAAACTTCGCAATTATTATAATTAGTAGGATGTTTTAGATATATCTAAATAAATAAATACATTTTTATTTATTTATTTATTTATATCAATAACATATGTTAGCATTAAATGTAATTATGATGATAATGAATGTACGTAACTTTTGGTACATTTAATGATAACATTATCTTTATAGTGCATCAGAAATTCCTATATAACTTTTAAGATCTTTTATCTTTTTATTTATTCTTATAAATAAAAATATTAAAAGTTTATTAATTTGATTTAATCATAGCCAACAAGCAAAAGTAGGTACCTATAACAGTAACAAATATTAATTAAGTAAAAAATTATGAAATTACAGAAGTAACTAACTATGTTCTTTTCAGTCTATGGGGAAATGACCGCCCTAACTTCAAGGCCCGGGCCTTTAACCGCGCGGGCATTATTACAACTTTTTCCAAGACCCAAAAAAGTTATCAAACAAAATACCCCAGTATTAGTATATTAGCAGCAGATCCCAGACGCTATCTCTCACGCAAATGGATATCTTGTAAACAAAATCATCATTTATACGCCTTGACATGTGGATACAAAGGATGAGTCAAACGAGTAATTTGTCTTATGAAAACGAATTAAGGAGGGTTTTTACGCTAACATTAAAGTCATGTTCTCTTCAGTATCAGTGCCAAGTATAAGTAACGTGCCCACAAATTAAATAATGTTACATAAGACGCACTATGGAAATGTACTGAATTTCAGATTAATAAGTAGTTAAAGTGCCCTGTTCCACATATCCCTACTGGGGCCCTACCGGCTAACTTTTCGAACTTCGGCGGGTCTGCCGAGCTTCAACTTAAAACAGATAAATCGAAGTAAGGAATTTCGTATTGTACTATTTGCCGAAGTTATTTAGAAGATATTGATGTTCGTGTGACATCAAGAGTTGAGGTTCGCCATTTTGGTCTGATTGGGGCTCGATTTATCTGTTTTAATTTGAAACCCGACAGATTTGCCGAAGTTCGATGCGTTAGCCGGTACGGCCCCTGGTCTATCCCTACTGTATGATAAGTGGAATACTTTTCCACTTATCATACACGTTAAAGTAAAAAAAATACAGCCATACTAAGACCTCGTTATGATTATATAAGACTACCTATAGTGTTTTATTTGGTCATGCTCGCATGGTTGTAGTTATGCTTAGAGCACTTCCGTCCGGTACGGAAGCCGCGTTGCTCTAAGTAGTTATGATTCGAAATGAAACAATTCTTTTTTTTCATAAAAACTTCTCATGTTAATAACATTACAAATACGAACAATGAATCCTCGCAAAAACACAAGTTCATTTTAGTTATTTTCATACGTCAAAGTGCTCCAACCGATGTCATTTCATTACTCTTGCCCGCTGTGGATCCGTCATCTTGACAGAAAAATAGCTCAATCGCGATCGCCTCCGGGATCCCGAGATCTTTCGATAGATAAATGGCAATCCCGGACGTAATTTATCGTGGGCTTATAACGAAACGTCACGCGATAATTACGACGGAGTTTGTTAGGTAAGATTTTCAGTTTTTCAGCTAATAATATCAGACAAACTGTCTTTTAAGACAACGAATACAATGTAATTTAGCTAAGTGCAGTACTGATTGCTTTAATAGCAGTAAACATGTTAACCAATCCCTTTAATTTCGTCTTAAAAAATTTTTTACTGACGAAGGTATAACCATTTTTGTAATTGATGGAAAAACAATATTCCGATGCACGCAGATGTAAGCCACTACATCTGCGTGGGAAATTTTTTGCTATCCCTCTAAAACAGTGTTTTTTTTTCTGGATGAAAGGTACCCTATGTCCTTCTCTGTACCCCTGATAACGTGTACGCAAAATTTCATGATGATCGGTTTAGTAATTTAGACGTGAAGGCGTAACAAACAAAGAACCTGACTTTCGCATTTATAATATGTGAAAAGTCCATGTACCGCCCGCCCACAAGCAAATAAATGCAGACACACAGTTAGTATAGCGACACTCCTTGCTCTTATACCAACCTTCTTATACACGTGTTTCGTCCCCACACTACACTACTATCATCAAGAGCTGTTAGACCGTGCAAAGCCAAACACCCAAGTACTTTACAAATGTGATTTGGTTGCGGTTGAGATAAACTTTCTATTCCGCGTTTCTTGCTGTCAAGTTTCTATTCCTCGGTAAATAGGTATGGTATTTTTAATCTAAGTAATGGCAGATGCCGAGGATTATCCAGGTAGTAGGTACATTTTCACCTAGAAAGAAAAACGTATTTTTCCGTTTCCTTTTATGTTAATAAGGTCAATTTTCACACTGATTACCAAGCGAAACAGCATTTGTTAAATAAGATAAACAATATATTATGTAAAGTCAAGGCGGAGGTGACAGTTGAAATTCTTATTAAAACCTCCTGTAGACTTTAATTTATACTTTGAAAGATAGTAGATCAGTTTCGGTTCTTACACGACTGCCAAAAAAAAGTGTATTATGTTCATACATATATTTTTCATGTATGTATTTGTAAGTTTGTGTTTTTTTTTACTTTTTAGTTCGTTTTTGTGTTTTTTTGATATCTTTTTTATATATTATTTATTCTTTAATTAAAGTAGGGATTGTGTCTTTAGTCTTAAAGCCGAAACAAAGTTGTAGTTATTTTATTAAAGGGTTTTAGAAAATTTAAGTAACTCAAAATGCGAAATACGTAAGATATTTTCAATAATACTTTATATTATATTTATGGTGATTTATAAATTTTGATTTACTTCAATCAATTGAACTGAACTTTTATTCAAAAACTGGTGCTATGAATTTCAGGTTTTATCCAAATAACCATTTATCAAATAGTGGCATCGAATAAAAATGTTAATTGTAAGCTAACGTAATATAGTGGCTAGAAAACTCCTTTTTAAATCATCACTTATTTTTTTTTAAATATATAATGTATTTTTAATGCAATAAAGAATGCCAGCCGTTTTAAGTATTGAATGTTATTTTAGTACAAAAACCTCAAAGCTTCATAATTTTAAAGACACTTCTAGAATATATTAAAAGTGCAGAAACCTCATTCTTCAAATATGAAATACTTATTTATGAGAAAATTAACTTAATGCCACAACAGTCTAGCAACTTCGTTTCTAAACATCTTTTGCGGAGGGCGAATAGCCATTTCAGAGTTTCTGTAATAAATTAACTAAGTTACAAAAATACTAATTAAAAAACTTATTAAAAACATATCATAGCACATTTGCTTTGAACGAAGTAATATCTTTTAATGTTAACGCTATTCGTGATAAAAAATGGATAAATATGGTTTTTAATTACCTTGACTGGCAAGTTCTTGCGAAGTTATACTCGTAATTCGGAGAAAAAAAAACAGAAAATGTACCTAGTTTCTACTTCTTTTCTGTTAGGTATGGGATGATACAGTCACTACAAAATTAAACTCTAAACGAAATTAATGGATACTAAAATTATTCCGGAATTTTAATGTTATTTGTTTCTATTGAAAGTACTTTGGTAATTAGTTGGTATTTGGTTTGATTTTTGATTTTCCCGACGTTTCAGCACCTTTGCAGCTGCCGTGGTCACGGGGGACTGAAGCTACTTGTGAGCCTACCCCCAATCGATGAATTTTTAAGACGTTCAGAAATAAAATTATTAATTATTTATTATTATTATTATTTAATTATTTAGAAATTAATTATTTGTTTCTCTTAGCAAACGAAACAGTTCAATTAAAAATTAATGAACATTATTTTCAATACCAATAGCGGAGATGACGTAAGCAAGTGTTAAGCTTTGGTTTCCTGAAAATGACTGTGCCATCACATAGACGGCCGTAATATATAGGACCTATATTTATAGACCGTCATTCACCTATATTATATTTCATATGAAATATTACGGCCGCTATGTGACGGCTCCGTTATCTAGGAAACCAGAGCTTTACCCACGTGTTTTCCTATGTCCTGGAATGCTATGCTATAACAACTTATTTTTGATACCTCCACTTTACATGAAATAAAACACTTTTAACGGATACTAGCGCGGTTTTATTGAAAGTACTTTGGTAATTAGTTTTTATATTTGGTTTGATTTTTGATTTTCCCGACGTTTCGGCACCTTTGCAGCTGCCGTGGTCACGGGGGACTGAAGCTACTTGTGAGCCTACCCTCAATTAAACTTTTAACAAATTTTAATTGGTTTAAGTTTTGGTTTGGTTTTAATTTAATTTTATATTATGCTAACAACTCCACTTTAGTTCCTCAAAAAAGAGGTCACGTCAAACCGTTCGGAATTCGATATTCAAATCATGTATTCTTCTAAAAATGGTTTCGTCATTTGGACGTTTCGTTCAATCACACAACTCGTGGATTGGCTGCGTTTTATTTTTATGCCACAAAAGCAAATTAACGTGAGTGCGAAAATGTCAAAAGCGAACAGCGCCATTTTCAGTGTTGGGCCGATTATAGCCGCAGGCTTTTTTTATTTTGTTTAACGATTTTGTGATTGATGGTATATTCGTCACCTTGTCATTTGACTTGGAATCGCAATGTTTAAATTAAAAAAACCGGTCAAGCAAGAGCGAGTCGGACTCGCGCACCGAGGGTTTCCGTACCATCATAATAAATACATACACTGCAGAGCCTGCTGTAGAATAATAAAATTATTATTACAGTATTAGGTCAGCACCATCTCTTGGCCGATAGTGGAACTATTTTTTTTCTAACTCCAGCGCCATCTCTTGACCGTTAGTGGAACTAAATTAATTTTTTTGGGTCAGGGCCATCTGTTGACTGGTAGAGGACCTAATAATTTTTTTGTTTGTTTTTTTTTAATTTCTAAAAAAGTGTGTTATATTGAGACATCGTTTTATTTTTCCTGTAATGTTTACATAAACTACTATCACATAGAATTATTTCAGATTTTTCTCTTTGCAAACTTCGGAGATAAGGGGGGGACGGTATTTTTTTTACATTTTTCATCATAAGTCGAAAACTATGCGGCCTAAAAATAGAAAAAAATGATTTAAAATGTACAAACAGCGCTCTTTCATATGATATCCCACATGGGACAACAGGGACTGAAAAGGGGTCTTAAAAATTTTAAGTCGCCCCACTTAAAATTTTTAAGACCCCTTTTCAGTCCCTGTTGTAAAAAAAATATTTATTTTTTTATTTCTTTCTTATTTGAAAAATAGTTGGACAAACGTCATCTTTAACTATTCCAAATTTCAAGTTGATACCATTAGTAGTTCTCGAGATATCCAGCTGTGACAGACAGACAGACATACAGACAGACAGAGTCACACCATAAGGGTTCCTTTTTACCATTTTGGTACGGAACCCTAAAAAGAACATATATTGCGTTTATATAAGATAATGTAATTAGAAGCGTACTAAATAAACCCTTTAATACAAATAAACGATCACAAAATTTATTCATTACGCAAGTGGTTGCGTTAAAAGTATACCGTCGTTTTTCCTCGTGGCTCTCCACAATTTGTCCTTATCACCGCCTGTGTGGAGAGGTTTTCTCCTAATTTTATATGGAATCCCCTACAGGCGGGAACTTTATAAATTACAAGCGGAATATTTAATGCGCGTCGCGCTAAGCTGTCGTTCGGTTAGCGAGTGAGTATTCAATTAAGATTTTCTATGTAAGATTTCGGTTATTTAGCATAATTGATTCTACTTAACGATTGTTCAAGGCTGCTTTGAAATAAGTTGGTATAATATTCAAATAACCGGTAGGGTCCGGTAGACATACAACACCAACCCTTCACAATTTTGGGTAGCGCAAAAGGCGACGTATTATATCTGACGCCGTAAAGAAAAATAAGCAGAAACTAATTTAATAAGGAATTAAATGAAGAACTGGAACGGGTGGTAGGAAAATAATTATAGACGATTCAAAAGTACTTAATAATTAAGATTATTTGAATAATAGTACATTACTGCAGCGGCACGCAAGGCAGGCATTGAAGGACGAACGTGAAAATGTGGGCCGAGGCGAAGCCGAGGCACACATACGTGAGTCCATCAATGCCTAGTTGCGGCCAAGGCTTGTATAGTACTTTTCTCAAATAATGCGCGGAAATTCAAACCAAGAAGGTATTTTTAACTTTTAATTTTTATTTCAAATTAAAGCAAAAAATTGAAAAAAGAAGAAAGGAGCCAGTTTCTTTATTTTTTTTGGAATGTGCACGTCAAGGCCTTTCATTTGATACCCATGTTGAAAATTTTTTTTTTCCAGTTTTTTCGTTTTTTATGTTTTTTCCAGTTTTTTGGAATGTACTTATCAAGGCCTTTCATTTGATACCCATATATATACCTAATATTAAAAAAAAGTTTTTTTTTTCTTTTTTTTGGAATGGGCTCATCAAGACCTTTCATTTGATACCCATATACCTAGGTATTAAAAAAAAAAAAAAAAACTTTTTTTTTTTCGTTTTTTTTCATTTTTTTTGGAATGTGCTCATCAAGACCTTTCATTTGATACCCATATCCCTAGGTATAAAAAAGAATTTTTTTTTCTTTTTTTTTTTCGTTTTTTTCATTTTTTTGGAATGTGCTCATCAAGACCTTTCATTTGATACCCATATCCCTAGGTATTAAAAAAAAGTTTTTTTCTTTTTTTTTTTCGTTTTTTTTTCATATTTTTGGAATGTGCTCATCAAGACCTTTCATTTGATACCCATATACCTAGGTATTAAAAAAAAAGTTTTTTTCTTTTTTTTTTCATATTTTTGGAATGTGCTCATCAAGACCTTTCATTTGATACCCATATACCTAGGTATTAAAAAAAAAGTTTTTTTTCTTTTTTTTTCATATTTTTGGAATGTGCTCATCAAGACCTTTCATTTGATACCCATATCCCTAGGTATTAAAAAAAAGTTTTTTTTTTCTTTTTTTTCGTTTTTTTTTCATATTTTTGGAATGTACTCATCAAGACCTTTCATTTGATATCCATATCCCTAGATTAAAAAATAAGTTTTTTTTTTTTCTTTTTTTTTCATATTTTTGGAATGTGCTCATCAAGACCTTTCATTTGATACCCATATGTATTAAAAAAAAGTTTTTTTTTCTTTTTTTTTCCTTTTTTTCATAATTTTGGAATGTGCTCATCAAGGCCTTTCATTTGATACCCATATACCTAATATTAAAAAAAAAAGTGGATTGTGCTCGCTCATCAAGGCCTTTCATTTGATACCCATTATTCGTGATTCATTAAAAAGTTCGCTCCATTTCTGAATTACACGTGCGTAATGAGTGCGGCCGGTCAGACGCCGGCAATTTTTGTATGAAAATCCATTATTACACGTTAGTAATGGATTCTCATACTAAGATTGCCGGCGCGGTTTAGGTCAGTCCGTAAACTCCGATTTAGCACGAAGAAGGTTGTCAAAATAACGATCGAATTTCCAAGCATGTTTGAGAAAAGCTTATTTGACTTTGACTTAGAACCCGTTTTCTTACCAGAAGGCCTACTCAAATGGTCATTCTCCTAAAACTAACGCTAGTAGAATAGAATGACAATGTATGGAATGAAAGGAGCTAAGAGTTAGCTTATTGTCAATTCCTTTCAATTCATAGATTGTAATTCTATTCTAGTTGTCCTTCAGCCATTTTTGATGTCCCCACTGCTGGGGCACAGGCCTTCCTTATGGGTGGTAAGGAGGATGGGCCATAACCCACCACGCGGGCCCAATGCGGATTGGTGGGTGTTAACGACTGCAAATGCAGCCGAGACCAACTGCCTAACGTGCCTTCCGAAGTACGGAGGAGCTCGAGATAATAAATTTTTGGTCACCAATCCCATGACCGACCCATGCGAACGTTGCTTAACTTCCGCAATCGCTGGGCCAGGCGCTAAACCACTGCGCCACCGAGCTCCTCATTATTTATTCTAGTTACTTGCATTAATTTTAGTAGAATGTCCATTTGAGTAGTGGCAGAATGGTAAAATGTCTGTGATTAGAATTCTAGTTTACTAAGGTGTTCTCTGTGAGTTAGAACAAATAATATTCAAGAAACTTATAGTTCAATTCTTCCAAGGTATACAGAAATAACATACTATACATTATTAATATCCTATGTTTGCAAAACAACGAGTTACAACACCTGACAAAAAGGATGAAGCTTAAGGAAATTGAAATGTCTACAATATATCAGTTATAATAGAATACAAAATAGAATTGTTTCTTGAAATAAATAGAAACTTTCTTGAAATAAATTTGCGACGGTTTGTTTTCTTGTCATAATAAAATTCCTGTCAGGGTTTCTATAATTCTAGCCTAATTTTTATCTAATGTGGTGTGTTGATTTAATCTAAGTTTCTATTGAATTCAACGTATAATTTCCATATTATAATCTATATAATTATATAAAATTCAAAGTCCTGTCTGACTGATATCACTCACAGCCCAAACCACTGGACCTAGTGACTTAAAATTTTGCAAATAGATACCTCAGTGTTGGCATTCCACTAAGGAAGGATTTTTGAAAAATGTACCCATAAAGGAATAAAATAGGAGAAGAAATTTTGTATGAAAGTCCGTCAGTTTCGAAGTAAGGATCTTCAAATTTTATGTTTAGGCTGAAAGTTGACAATTAATTTCATAAAAACCCCCATCAAGTAAGCAGACTGCGAGGCCCATCCTGGCTCGCACGAGGCTACTCGCTTGGTAGGATTTTTATGAAAATTAACCTTGAATACTTTTTATCTTGGTTAAAGGTTCCCAAAGAATTTTCTCGAATTGAAAAAAACGTGAAAAAAGTTACGGGCAGAAGCTATTTATTAATAAACAAGAAAGGGGCAGGTATGTGATCTCACATACCTGCCGATAGCTGTCCAAAAATTTTATATCTCGAGCTCCTCCGTATTACATTGTTGACATCATATTAACAGCAAATAAACTTATTTGTATAATAAAAGTACAATACTGCCAGTACTAGTGATGTACAAAACTCGAGTCATTGAGTTCTACTTTTGAAGACTCGACTCGGATTGGCAGGACTCGGTGAGCTCGGTAGGCTCGTAAGTCCAAGGCTAGTCGAGAAACGAACTCTCTGAGCCACGCTCGAGGCTTCAAAAGAATTTCAAGCCTTCAAAAGAGTTCGAACCTATTCAAAAAACCTCGAGTCTTAAAATGAACGCGAGCCTCATAAAAAACTTAGAGTTTATGTTTATGACTTTAATATCTCCGTCCGACGGAGTCGAGCCTATCGAGCTCACAGAGCCCTGAAAATCTGACTCTAGTCTCCAAAATTAGAACTCAAAAAGATGAATGTCTTATGTTATAAAGAGCACCGTAGATGCTTAATCTATTGTGCTTTAGCTCTACTTATCTTCATTCATCAGCAGCCCATCACAACTAGTGCGCCGAAAAAGACTCGAGCCGTAAAAAAGCCTCGAGATCGACCGAGCTCTAAAAAGGCTCGAGCCGTGAAAATGGCTCGAAATCGGCCGAGCTCTGAAAAAGGCTCGAGCTCTGAAAAAGACTTCCGAGTCGTTGAGCTTCATACAAACGAGGCGAGCCCTGTAAAACGACTTCGAGCTCTAGACAAAAGGACTGGGAGGACTCGAGTCTTGTACATCACTAGCCAATAACTACTGCATGTAGCATAATCCCATGTTCTAAGAAATAAAGTCACTGTTTACCCAGTATTCGATGTTAAAGTAACTTTAATTACGTTTCAAGTTTGCGGTTTATTTGATCTAAACCAGCTTTCGTTTTAATTAACACGAACCAATAGAAATTTGAAGCCAAATATTGAACAATGCCTTTCCCGCGACGTTATTGTATTTCTGAGTACGGATAATTGGGATACCCAGTTTGGAATATTTTGCTACGGTTAGTTGTTATGTTTAGCAAGCGGCAAATAACGACTTGTTTATCTGTTAATTAATTCAAATGTTTATTATCATGTGTGTTATTTGGTTTGTTGCTACTTCACGTTTATAATAATCTCTAAAAGTAACAAATCTCAGTTTGTAAAATTAATTAATAAACCACTTTAATGATTTAAAATGTGATAATATTGAATCATTAAAGTGGTTTATTAATTAATCCTTACCTCCTTTTTTCAATAGACACACTTACTTTTAGACCAGCCTTTTTATTTATACTATCCAAAAATACCTATATCGTTTGTTGGACAAACAAGATAAATTTCAAACAGATCCCGTGTAATTAAAAATAAAAAAAAACGATTTCGGATACGGTGAATACAAAATGGATTATAAACTTAGACCAAATATCTAACCATATTGTTCCGCCACTAAAATAATGTCAGCAGTTTCGAATACTTTGGAGCTAACATCACTAACAAGGCTGTGACACCGCATTGTCGTTTCAACCAATGAAACGGTAGCTTTGAAACTCCTAACTATCTCAATAAGAGTACCGATTCGACCCCAATCAACTCGGCCGAACTTTAGCCCGCTTCCAAAGTTGCCAGTCTCTCCTCCAAAATGACGGCTTTAGTCTTTTTCCGTTTTCTGTCTAATTGAAAAAGTTCTGGCGATTTGAAAATTGATTTGTTGATTTTATAAACTAGCACTAAATATAAAAGCTTTGTGTCCTAAACCGAAACGCCGCTCTGGCTCTAGCGTAAGACATAAACTGGGAATATACATTGATATTTTGCAATGGTGATGGATATATAGAGATTTTATAAGGGTAGTATTTAATCAAGTAAAAATAAATTCTTATTTTGGTTATCAAAAATACTGAATATAGCGTACTGAAATACCGTAGACATAAAAAGATATTTTAAATTTTTCAATTAAAATAGACATTGATAGAGTTTTTGGAATTACCTCCAATAGATAGGAGGTAAATAGAGGAGTAAAAAGAACAAACTGTGTTTGTTCTGCGAATGGACGTTTTAACAGGGTCCTACTGCGCCCTCTGAACCACAGAGGAAAGAACGTTCAAGTGGATAATCATCAATTATAACTCATAAGATTATGTTGTACTTATCTATATGTGCTACTACCATGGGTTTTATCTTAAGAGCAACTGTGACATCAATAAAAAAACATGACATAGTAAAAGATTAACGACAACTATATTATTTCTATGTAATCTTAAGACCATTATTCGGTGCCAAACATACTTTTATTTTTAATTGATGTTCACACATTTGCTATAACTTTAGTCCCGACATCACACATGACACCAAAAGATTTTCTTACACGACACAAAAATGCTTTAAAGGCATTGAAGCGCTCTTCTCTAAAGTAACATAGAACTTTAAAAAAGACATAATTACCATACCTGAAAGTTTAAGTACAGTTACAGTGAACCTAGAATATCTTCAAAGCTCTTGAAACTCCAAAACCTTCATAGAGAATAAGGTCGTAAATAATCAATGAAGAAGGTCGAGTTTCATTATGGAAACTCTTTGGTAATGTTAATGTAATAATAAAAAGATAGGAAACTGCTTAAATTATTTTGTAAGTAAATTCAATAAGTTAATTTGTTAAGTAGAAAAAAATATATATTTACAGAGGTTGAAGGAAATTCCCTGAAAAGATTCAAAAACAATAAATTAACTTTTATCAGGTAGAAATCAATGTATGAATTTATAATGGCTGTCTGGAAAATTCTGATTTCGCTGTCTTCTAATACTATAATAGCATAACATAATATCAAAACAATTTGATTAAGTAACTTTTGCCCGATAAAGATATTTTTGTTTCTAAGAAGTTTATAAAAAAAATATTTAATAAAGTAACGTGCCAGTTTTCATTTCCAACAAAGGACATAACACAACGCAATATTACCGCTTTATATAATTGTTCTACAACTATTTTAAATAAAATTTCCAACAAACCACTTTTTCATGCGTAAATATTTCACACTAAATACAGTTTAAAGAATACATTTTCAGTACCACACTTACCTCGCGGGACAGACACGTGCCGCGTTATAAATTTTGAATAGAAAATTTGTCCCCACTGAATAGACTCGGTTTCCAGGTAAAATAATATTAAAATGTGTGCATGTGAGCCATGTGAACCGACGAAATAGGCATTCCTGCCTACCTGCCTGCTTTTTATATACAGTACCTAGAGATTGTATATAATATACCAGATTATATACCTTGCTGGTAAGATATATGAGTGGCAACTGGCAAACAAGCGTTCGACTTTGATCAGTTTCAATATCAACACTAAAAGAATTCTAAGTAGTGATCTATTTCCAAAAAACTACAAATAGTCTGGGTTAAAACTTAGACTCTAAGACTACACAGAACCACTTAAATTAGAAAGAAGAGTCACTCGACACAATTCCATGCACGCTGACATTTAGGTACCCACATGCAATCTCAGGCCAAACCGAACTTTAGTAACTCCTAGCGAAACAACAGAAAATAAAAGCATTTTCAAACACGCACAGAGCGGTGGGTGCTTCTGTCTAGAACACGAGTTTATATTTTGTGATACCTTTTCAATATCACTAAAAGTATTGCAGTAAGTAATCTATTTTCATATATGACACTACACACCAGTGGCGAAGGGTCCATACAAGCCGATTCCCATCGGCTTACCTTTTAGAAATCCCACCATACAGATAATAAAAAAATTGTAGAAGATAAGCCCACCCGTCGCCACTGCTACAATAGTTTGAAACTCGATAGCACAAAACATAAAAATAGATTTAATAACAAGCGGAATAAAGTCACTAACATGTCATACGATATTTGAAAAATATGTATAGAACCAATCATTCACTTTTTTCATCCAATTCCAACCATTAACTTATTTGTTTCGCTATGTTTTCTACGTCGAACAATAAATAACAGCACAGTCTTTTACTGTGGACGAAAGCAATTTCCCAACTGCCAATCCAGCGATACATTCAATGTAAATTTACTGGGCTACTTTCAAATAAGTTTGTATTAGTCTGCTGTTGACGTGTAAATCGTTCAGTTTCAATAAATAATGTTATGGCCAAAATTTAATTTTACTAACCTTTAGCTAACTTTTAGCTAAGTACAAAATACAGACCGAATGATTACTCGATCAAACCGCGTTACACATCACGTTACAAGCATTATCAGGCGAAACCGGTTACATTACAGTACTATCACAGACTAGTATTTGCTTTGAGTACTGTACAATATCGCTCCTTGCGCAACAAAACAAGAAGTTTTTAGAAGACTCACTTCGGGTCGCTGGGCCATCGGAGCGGAGTAACGGCCGAATACTCAAAGGCTTCTTAGCTAAAATCTTAAGTTAAGGTCTCCTTAACTTTAAGGAAGCTGTCAGTTTCATAGAGTTTCTGTCAAATCTGACAACTTTTATGGCCTTAACTTTAAGATTCGTTTGAGTATTTGGCCGTAAGTAAGTTTTAGAAAACAGCAATGGAACATCACAATTTGTATTATGTGCTGAGTCCATTCGCACAGCGGTCCATTTTTATATTCTTATATGAATAAAAAAATCTTGGTTTTACATTGTCCTTCCCGTAAGACCAACACTGTATTTACACATAAGGGTATCATAATAATAATAGGGTATCATCTCGCCTTTTACGTGGACCAGAAAATGTTTAGCAGCACCGTTTTCTGATGGGATAAATAACTCAAAAACTGCTATCTTGAACACAGGTAAAGTATGGAGATTATATCTACACTCTCTGAACCTCTTACGTCTTGCAGTGGATTAAGTCTTATAAGCTATTACTAGTGGCTCTTTGAGCTGTAGACCTCGAGTTTGTAACATTTTGATCATTTTTCGAAATAGCTGAAATGTGTTTTTTTTTCGTAAAATTTCGAAAAACTGGCTCTACAAAAAAAACTATATAATTAACCTGCTCAAACACAAACTTAATAAATCGTTTGAGAAATGCGACCTGTAGAGGAGAACAAACGGACAAACATACGATACGAAAGCATTTTTGCCTACACGACCCAACCTCAACCCGAACTCAACTCAACTGCAGCCCACTCCTTGAAATATATCGCTTACAATTTTGAGCTTTATGACACATTAATAAGCTCCGTTATATTTTGTCGATGCAACTGCATACGCCCCGCACTCAACCCGAACTCAACTCAAAGTCAACCCGAACTCAACTAAAACTCAACCCGAACTCAACTCAAACTCAACCCGAACTCACCTCAAACTCACCTGAACATTACACAGGAACTTATTAATGTGTCATAATCATAAGACTCAAAATTGTAATCGATGTATTTCAAGGTGGACTGTAGTTGAGGTGAGTTTGAGTTGAGTTCGAGTTGAGGTCGGGTCGTGTGTTATCGTCTGAACACAGCCAAGCAGAGACGCTTCGCTCGAGTTTCGCGCTCGCTCGGTCAATAATGATGGTGATTGATAATAATGACCTGAAGCCATAATACAAGCTCTTAAAACTAGGTTTATGAATTGCTATAGACATCTTTCTCACTGTATTTGTATTTTCACAACAAACATTCGACATGCAGCGCAGACAATGGGACATAATTATGCCGTCTTTGTACAAACTGTTTAAATAAAAAATGTAGTAAAATTGTTGTACCTACGATAGTGTACAATAAAAGATCTGGAACGCTTGTGGCTGAGGTGTCCGAGTGGTTAAGGAGTTGGACTTGAAATCCAATGGGTTTTACCCGCGCAGGTTCGAATCCTGTCCTCAGCGAAATTTTGTGTTTTTTTTTGTCAAAGTAAAAATACCTCTATCCTCGGAAAACTTCTATTTTTATTTATTTTTTGCATCAAAGCAACTTTTTATTTAGAAAAAAAGAAAGAAAATCCAATTATTTGGACATACACAACATGACAGTACAAGACCGAAAGAAACAAACACAAGGGCAGTAACAGTTAACAACACATTATGCAACGTCATCTAAGCCTGCTGCTTGTACTCTACTGAGTACAGAAATGAAATTAGAATCGAAAAACAGACACACTATTACGCACAAAACATGTGCGTTTTGAGACGGTAGCACTGGCAAGTCCGCTACAAAACAATTAAAATTAAACTAAGCAAAATAAATACGGAAAAAATTAAAGAAAAACTTACATCAAGACTGGAAGAGTTTGATTACATTTTGCCTTCCCAACTTAAAAATCAGAAAACTGTTTAAACTTTATCTAGGTATGCCACGGGCCTTGGCACATTGTTTTTGTATTGTTTTCCTCCCCCTGTCTTTTTCAATGGAAAACAGTCAAACTGCCTTAGTAGTAAATGAAAAAAAAGGTTTCACTACAGAATATGAGTGTATACTTTCACAAAGGTTGGCTGTTTAATGGGTGACCAAATAAAATATTTTCCTAAGCTTCAATTCATCAACGATAGAGTTTGTGTATTTAATATTCATCTATACCTTAGTATTTCAATTCACCAATTTTATTTTGATTTGATAAATTGTCTCAACTAGAACAATTTAACAGACCATTTCACTCAAATTACAAAAATTTCCAAACATCAGCCGCGACTAACAATAATTCTTCTTAACGGTTCTCTTAATGTCGAACATAAAAATGAATGATTTTGTCCGTAACACCCCTACATTGGAGTTATGCTAAAAGAAATTAAGTAACGCCGTTTTACCAACATTATTTTTTCGCAGGTACCATAAAAATAAATAGCTCTACCGAGATTTTCCCATTACCATGTGAAGGTAATTTGGCTGTTACACTGTCTGTCAGTTAAAGGGGCTTCGTATGTTATCATATTATGATGCAAATTATCTATGTGTGTTGAAATGTGTTTTTTACAACACAGCCCTTTTATGAACAAACACAAGTACGGTATGGTACAGCCTGTCGATTCTGTAACCAAACTCAAACCTCACTTCGAATCTTACTTCTCTAAAATTTTAATGAAATAATGATAGGCTGTTTTTAATTACAAAATATTTTAGATGTCTGTCTGCAGCTACCTAAAACTTTTTATAATCGGTAAAGTAGCTCGGTAATTTCTAATAACGAATTCATCATCATCAGCCTATCATCGTCCACTGCTGAACATAGGCCTCTCCGAGAGCACGCCACTAAGCACGATCCGCGGCTCCACTGAGCACGATCCGCGGCTAACGATTACTTACGACTAACGAAACTTAATAACGAATTCATACATAAATAAATAAATAAATACGAAGTGAAGGTTTAAAGTGAGATGCGCGTTTGGTTACAGAATCGACAGGCTGGACCACAGCAATCTCTACTTTACCCATTCCCAGCCTATTCTAATAATTTAGTACAACGAATAAATTGATATACACGACTTCCACGCATACAGTTCATTAGAAAAACACTTTTTAATGATAAAATAACACCTGAATAAATAAATAAGCGCTGTAATCCTTAAAAACTAACAAGTGATTTATTTCGAATAAATTGATTGTTTTTATCAATGATTTTTTTATTAATAAAAATTACAATTTAAAACTTAATAGACTAGATATAGGAATGTTCCACAAAATTTTGTCAGAACCAACTTCAATAGCAGCTAAGTCTTTATACTCTGTTTTTAGAGATTAGCCTTATAATATTATAAGTACGATGGGATTGGCATCGTCAACTTATGACAAAAATCCCGAAAACCAATAAAAAAAAAATTAAGGACAACAAGACTCCAGGCTCCGATAAAAAAATAAGTAGCTAAAGCACTTCAGAGCAAATCAAAGCCGAGACAGCGGTAGTATCACAAACACCCAGACCTGAGACAATGAAGAAAAGTTTATTTTCTAAATTGACTCGGCTGCGGATCAAAAATGGCGACACCTTAAATACCGGTGTGGATTGCACATAATTTCACCCAATGTTGCTTGAAAGAGATTTTCATAAGGCCTATTCTATATTTTTTTTGTCACTTGTTCCTGCTTGTTTCATATGAATGATGAACTTGAAATTAAATGCACTTCAATTTTATTTGTTTAGAGTTCCAGGTATTTTCATTTAATCCATTATAATAACTAAGTTTTGAAAACAGCTAGGTATGAAATAAGATTTATTAATCACTTTTTTATAACTGGTTATGGACATACAACCGTAGCAGGTTTTGTAATGTTATAAATAAAAAATATAAAAATGCGTGAAATTAAAGTTATGCTTGTAAAAATATAATTAACGGTAAGTACCAAAATTAAATCTACACCACCATGAAATTCTTTTAACAAAACTTTGAAGTTACATTAAAACATTAATTCATCTTGCAAAACAAAATTAGCCGTTCTGATATTTAATTTGATGGTTTTATTTTACTTAACGTATCTTAACTTAAAATCTGAAACTTATTAACAATTTATTTACCTGTATTTAAAAAGACGCACACAAACACTATCAAAGTTTTAATTTTGTGTTCATGATGTCATTAAAATCACAAAATTACAATCCAAAACGATAAGTTCAAAAACATAAAAAAGAAAACTATTTATCACTGAACTTCGTTTACATCACTGACAAATTAAATAAATCCTACTAAAGTCACAAATTCAAACAACTCTTCTTAAATTAAACAAAAGAACAAAATTTTAGAAATTCAAAAGTTTGATCGGATTCCTCTCAATAAAAAACAAAACGCACCAAAATCAAAAAGCTCGGAAGAGTATTCCAAATTCGAAATTGAAACCCAACGGTTGCTTTCCGCCAAAACGTTCCGTTTACGTGGGAGCGCGATATTCGCGCCACGGCCGTCGAGCGACTACCGTAACCGAACCGTTGACAAGACCGTAAAGCACAATGGGAGCCAACTGGCAGTACATAGTGCATACACCTATATGGGAGTGAACGTGGGAATAGACAGGAAGTGACGGGACGCCGGGATGCTAAGCGAAGATAATGTTGACATAGACTAAAAGCATTGGGTATTAAAACCATAAATTGTACTGGATCTGTGAGATTATTATTTTTTTGTTAAAAAAACTGTAAAAAGTGTGTGTGGTTTTACGATTTTATTTAAGTTTTTTTTACAGATATGCAAAACATTACTTCATCTTAGATACATGGAAAACTATTTTACGAGAAGAAAAAACATCTCATGAACTCTATTTATTATTAGATTTGGTGAATAAGGTTGCCATATACATTAGGTAAGACTTCCTTCGTGAAACTTACTAACTTTAAAGAACTTCCATTTTCTAGTTTGCGCTTCTACGAAATTGTTTCTGGTGGTTATTAAATAAAAGTGCTTGTAAAATATAACTACGATGCTAAGGTTTATTGAAAATAGATAAACCATTGCTACAAATTGTGTTTAATTGTAATTTTTCAATAATCTCTGGTACGTTTTCAAAACTTCAAAAGACATTTCCACCATTTTAGGAAATAATTCACTAGGTTATACAAAATGGCTGATTTAGCCGAGAAAGTTTTATGAAAAGTGATCGAGTTAGCTGAAGCGGACTCTTATATTATAACAGTTTCAATGGCTTTTTCTTATTATACCTATGATATTTACTACAGCGAAAGCATTATTGAATTAACTTTTGAGACCTTTGCTCTAATCCCGATATCTAATCGATCGATCGATGCCTAAAACCGTTACCAAAAAAATTTTCAAATATCGGTATTTTTTCCTTCGTTACTTCTTTCCTTCTTTACATCTAAAGAAACAAATCTAACAAATAACAAAGAATTATAATTATTCAATGAAAAAATATAATAATTGTACACTCCTCTTTCACACATAATATTCATTTATTTCTAACACTTTTATTTCGTTAGCAAGCTCCTGAAAAAGTGTACAGCAATACGCGATTATATCAGTAAAAGTATTTTCTTTCAAGAAAATTTGTATCGCCATAAATTTTCCAGTAAAATCCAATCGCCAACTAATTATTTCGTACATAACAATTCATTTACAAATTTCCCAATCCTGCCCCCATCACTACCGTTATCAACCCATTCTATTATCAAGATTGGTCCAAACAATACTAAAGTGTTATCCTTTAAAATTTATGGGTGTCTGAGACAATAGCGACACTAGACGATGGAACAAAGTGATCATCGTACCGAGTTTCCGATGTCCCGAACAAAAGGATTGCAATTTAAGAAAAGGCCTTTTCATTCCGTGGAGAGTGATTTCATTGTCAATTTTTAATGACTTAATGAACATTTACTTAATAGGGACAGTAATGGCGGCGGTGGATTTCAGGTAATTTATGAACTTAATAATAGCCAGGCTTAAGACGAATATTTAGTTAAATATTATGATCATTGTTTGAGTTGCGAAAATTCCACGTTCTAGATTTTATGAATCTAAGTAATTTTCAACAACATGAAACTATTTTATGATTTCCTTATTATTGCAAACCGTACTGTTTCTATTTTCTCACCATTCTAGAAGCAAAAAGTATCTATAAAAATCAAGAAAAAGTAATATGGTACTTATTAGTTTATTAGAGGCCCTATCTTATAACAATGATTTTGCCATATTGTAGAAAATGAGATGAAAAAAAGCATAATTATAATGTCAAACAAAAAACTCTACGAAACTTTCACTGCAAATAAAATATTTTTCAAGAATTTCGAAATCAAGAACTAAGAACTACAAATTAAGTTCCTGTTGCAGCCGCTGATTCTATTACATTTTCCAATTCGCTGGAGTGAAAACTGTTTCTGATTCATTTAAAGTTTCTACAGAATGAAAACTTTTTACTAAACAGAAACTGAACTTTACAGTTAAGAGTTAGGATTAATTGTCCATTATATTAAATGGGAGTTAAATAGAAAATTCACTCAGTACTATTATATATTAAATGAATGCTTATAAGTTAGAAAAATGTGGTTTGTGCCAACAGGATGTGGCAGGCATCTAAAAGATACGTAAAACTTATATTAACAGTATATTATGCTAAGCTGGGACTAATGTAATAGTAGTTTATGATACAAGGTTGGTAAGGAGGTTTTTAAAACGAGTTGACGTTTTATAAGCCCGAGCCGTAGGCGAGGGTTTATAATCGTCACGAGTTTTAAAAAACCTTAACAACCGTGTGCCATACTACGTTTTTCAATACATTTGCGAGAAAACATTATAGGTACTGCTGAAATTGTAATCTATACATATAATAAAACTGTAAATTCTAAATATTTATGCGCGAATTACGCAAAAACCGCTAAACGAATTTTGATGGATTTTTCACAATTTAGTAGATTGAGGTCCAACTTAAAATCTAAGCTATGTTTCATCAAATTCAGATGGGTGGAACCAGGGAAACAGCTTAAACTCTCCGTAGTACTTTCATGCACTAAAGGGGTCATTTTAAACTGGTTGCAATATTTTTCTACTGTCCACGCGGATGAAGTCGCGGGCGGAAGCTAGTAGAAATTAAAATAAACGTTCGTAAACAAAAACGCACGGCGCCGACGTGCGGTAAAATCAACTTTCCGCACGCTGTACTGCTCCGTAAACAAAAACGCACGGCGTGCGGTAAAATAAACTTTCCGCACGCTCCACTGTCATCGTAAACTTACATTTTCGAGCAACTGTATTGAAAAAGATTATGCCAGTTGCAGACCAAAAACTAAAGCTAAGTTAGGTAAGATAAGCTTACATATCTGAAGTGATTTTTCATAAGTATAATAATGTGCAGACTGTAAACACAGTACACAAGTCTGAAAAATAAGCCCAGCTGTGCGAGCTAAGCTAAAGTAACTGAGGCCCGTATTTATAAACCACTCTCAACGTTACGAGCTATCTCGAGATCATACTTAAGATGCTGTTCTAATAAGAATCAGCTTCTCTAGTATGATCTCGAGATAGCCCTCAATGCTGAGAGCTGTTTTATCTTAGTTCTAGGTCTGCACACGATAATGGTCTCTCATTGTATCATTGTATTAATTAATTGCTATAAGTGAAAACCTGTAATTGGCTTTCTGTTTAACAAATTGTAGCTTATAGTATTATTGTTGCTGTTGGTTTTCCAATAAAATAAACAAATAAACCAAACAAATTATTTTTAATGTCATAAACGTTGCTTTACTTTCACAATCGTTCTTGATTTGACACACTCGCTATAGTATCTTTAAACAATACAAATCCGATGCTAGAGCCTACTGAACATATCAATTTGAATAGCAAATGAGGTACCTAATCAATATCATATTACGATAGGCTTTCATGTTCACACCGTGCATATACTAGTTAGAGTTTCAATCTCACTATACCGAGCTTAACAAAGGGGCTCAGTTACCAAATAGGATTGCTGTTGCTATAGTAACCGAAACTGAAAGCACTTGGTTTTGTTATGGGAACTACAAAACTGTACAGATGCAAGTGGTACTTGTCAAAATATCTGGAAAGATACTCGTACTTCAATTGATTGTCGAGGTAATTCCTCACATTGGTGAAATGACGTTGGCTTGCAGCGTAAGAGTGGGATTATACTAGAAGAAATTCAACGATGCCACTAGTGACTCGGTAGATCAGCGATCAGAGCATTGAACCGGACATCCAAAGGTAGCGGGTTTGTTCCCTTTCGAGAATTGATCAGGTGTGAGTCGATTTATGGTACCTATCTAACTAACACCCCGTGTACTAGATAATGGGCAGAAGAGTTTTCCAATGAAAACTGTCCAGCGTTGTTAACTTCAAAGTCCAGACAAAGCACCTGCTAAGCGTGGGGATCATTAAGACTTTCTACCGGAGAGGCTTAAATCTTGTGCTCTTGATGAAACATTCCATTGATATCGTGTGAAAATTAAAAAAAAATGAACACATACTTTTGACCCAATCTGTAAATCGATAGGCCCCGGCCGCCTGCGTGCGGAGAACCCTGTAGCAGACCATCCTTCTAGACTCTAGAGTTTAAAATCTTTTCAATTACAAAAATAGCCCGCCTTCTTTTTTAACATCTACATTGTATTACCTATAATGCTATGTAAGATATATTGTTCATAAATTTTCAAGTTCTAAATAATTATCACATTTTCCTCCAGTTTCAGTTACACTTTGTTGAGAGATCAGTCACCTACAATAATCAACTTTTACAAATCGGATATGAGAAACAGCTGATAAACTCTTATCTACCTACTTCTGACAACAACAAAAAAGTTCCGAACTCAAGTTGTAAACATAATGGAACAACTAGAAAGTCGAATTTTCGAGGGTTGTCGCTATAGATAATGTTTTGGGTTCAGTGCCCAAGAGGATAGAAAGTTTATATAGCCACAATCTTGCGTTAAAGGGCAACTAAGACCACGGAATGTGCGAGTAGCTATTATCCCTAGTATCTTTGGATGGCAGTATTGAACACCTACCAACTTAACTAATTAAGCCCTATCGTTATCACCTAACATAATTTTGTATTGCTACCCAATCAACTACATAACATACAATAAATAGGTAGGTACTTACCAATCATTATGTTTATAAAATAAATATTTGCTTTTCTTATAATTCAAGGTTACAACCTTACCAACCCATGATTTTTATATTGCCCATCTTTGTGTTTTCTGTAAATCGGTTACAATGACACGATATTTCGAAATATTAATTCTGTTTTGCAGCTTTAATAAGTGGATTTATGTAACTGCAGAACAGTGTATGCAACTTCTTTTTGACTTTTTTTGGCATCTGTACCCATGAAGTTTAATCTGTGGCGTCCGCCCATTGTGCAAACATGAATGAATGTCCGCATACATGAATACGCGATAAGTTTAAAAACATAACTCCTCGGCACAGTATAATAATTATAGCAGTATCTCAACTAAGCCCTTTTTTTCTCTTTAGTTACGCCCCGTCTCGGAGCGGCATTTGAGTTCGGTTGGCATTTTCAGTGTGCGACGCGCGACGTCATACTTAGCGGGCGGAGACGGGTGGAGCGAGCGTACTCATTTATAGTACTAGTCCGAGCTTGCGTTGCACGAAAACTTGCCTCACAAAGATCAGAAGTGTACCTAACACAGTAATATATACTACTTGGGAACACTGCATTTTAGTAAGTTGACATCGCATATCCTGGAAGAAGATATACCTATATATTTTCGTCGGCGTACCGCTATTTTAACTGAAAATTACACTAACCAACACAACTTCACGCACGAGGCACTCGCAACTAGGGTTGCCAAAACTACTTTATAATATAATAGTCTACTATATTTTGGGCAATGCAATATACACACAGCTGTAAGTTTTCCTAACGAAATAAAATAAATAAATAAATAAATAAATACTGTTGGAAAAATATATAGTAGCTAAATCAACTATATTTTGACCATGATTATCAGACATCATCACAGTCGGTCGTTTCTTTCGTGTGGGTGAAAAAAAAAACAGTTTAGAAACCTCTAAAAATTGACATTATTAAAGGCTACTATATTTTTTATTTTGATACTATATATGGGCCGAGGAATCAAACCAGGAACTTGATTTAAACGTATATTTGCAAGAAACTTTACTTTTTTACAAAATATCTTTGCAGAGCTCACGCGTCGTCCTTTTAGTAGCAGCCATTCGTCTCTCCCTCTCTCGCACGTCTTTCTTTTCATTCACTCACGCTCGGATACATCATACTTGCAAATCATTCAACCTTTCATACGTTCCGATATTTCATTCCCACATTCGGCCATCCTGCAGCTATGTCTGTCCCCAGACATTCATCCTCTTACGCTAGCAAATCATCACAAAAGTTATAATAACAACATCATGAAACTTAATTTATTAAACAAAACACACCTCAGAAACGGTTCGGTTCAAACGTTAGGTTTTACATTTTAAATACTTTTTAAATATGAACAACTAAGGTTTACAATATTAATCTTATCTTAACTTATCTTAATTACACATTTCTTTGAAACATTTTAAACCATTTTATTTTTACTTTGAATGACCGAACTGGTAAATATGTTGAAAAACAATCCTATAGATTAAAAATAGAGGTAACACAATAACAAATTACCATTTTAAAATACAACATTAGGGCTTCCACATAATAACACTTCCATTCATCATCATTCATACACAAAAAACACAATAACTCACTTACCAGGGTACTAAATTTCTATGACACATCCATTACATACTAGATAGGCCAGGGCTTCATATAGTCAGAGGAGGTTGTGGTCTTGTTTGGTCCCTCAGCCTGTGGGTCTGCCTTCTCTACGTCAAATCTATTGTTTCTCTTGACCTTTGTAACTCTGTATGGCCCCAAAAACTTAGGTTTGATCTTCATACCCGTTCCAAACTGTGTACGCTTTATAGCAACTATATCTCCTTCTGAATACTGCCTGCTCTCCTTCCTTTTCTTATTGTAATTCTTCATGTTTTCATTTTGAACTTTTTGTATTTGTATTTTTGCATTTTTCCTTAGCTCTTCTCTATAGTGAACAAAGTCATCTCGTTCTTCTTGTAATAATAACTCATAGAATTCACAGTCTGATTTTCTCATCATCTTTGTTCCCATCAGTAGTTCAAATGGTGACGTATTTATACTTCTCTGGTGCGTGCTATTCAAAGCTCTTTGCAACTTATTAACGTGTTTGTACCATTGTGTGGGCTGTTCTATAGATAACTTGGTCAAAACTGAAATTATGGTTCTGTGAACCCGTTCCACCTGCCCATTTCCTCTAGGTACTCCCGTTGTGATCTTAATATGCTGTATACCTTCGTTTTCACAGTACTGAGCAAAATCCTTACTTGTGAATGCTGTTCCTCGATCTGAGATTATCCTTCTTGGATTTCCAAACGTTTGTTGGTGAACTTCCAGCTTATTAAGGACTTCTTGGGTTCCCGTGGACTTCGTAGGAAAAATCCAAACAAATTTTGTGAATCCATCGACTATGGTTAGGATATGGTTGTATTGCTTACTTGTCTCCGTCATGGGTCCGATGTGGTCGATGTGAAATGTGTGGAAGGGCACATCCTCTTTTTCTATTGGATTCAAAAACCCTTCCTGCTTCCCTTCTTTCCTGGATGCCAAAAGGCAAGGGATACACGTAGAAATAAAATCTTCTATCTTCTTCTCTAACTTTTCTATATAGTAATCTTTACAAATTAATTCCATTGTCTTCTTTTTAGAAAAATGTCCGTTTTCATGAGCTTTTCTGATTATACTTATTTCAATTTGTTGTGGTACAACTAAACGTCGCTCTACACCTTTACAAAGCAAACCATTTTGCAAGTAAAAATCTTTATACGGCTTTTGATTTTTAAGTATGTCAATGATCGCTTTGAGACCATTGTCAGTCTCTTGGCCTCTTCTTAATTCTTGATGGATATCGGTAGATATCGCTGCTACGTATGGGTTTCGACTCAATGCGTCTGCATGTCTCATCCTCGACCCCGCTCTGTGTTCTACTTTGAAATCGTAGTCTTGTAAGAACAAAATCCATCTAGAAACTTTCGGCGATAGTGCCATTTCTTTTTTGTTTATGGTCATCTCAAAAGCTTTACAATCAGTTACTATCTTGAAGTGTCTTCCAAAGATATAGTGTCTAAATTTCTTTATTCCTTCTATTACAGCCAATACTTCCAGTTCATAACTTACATATTTGCTTTCAGCGTCAGTAGTTCTTCGACTCATATAATGTACTGGATGCAGCTCACCGTTACAATCTTTTTGCATCAAGATAGCAGCATACGCAACACTTGAAGCGTCTGTGTGCAGTTCCGTTTCAGCATTACATTCATAAATCTTTAACACTGGCTTACTTGACAATTTCTCCTTCAATATTGTAAATATTTTTCTATGTTCTTCGTTAAACTCAAATTTCTTATCTTTTCGTAACATATTGGTGAGTGGAGATGCAATCATAGCGTAATCTTCTATAAACTTTCTGAAATATGAACATAATCCGAGGAAACTGTGTAGTTGCTTCACATTCTTAGGCTCAGGGAATTTCATGACAGTATCGGTCTTCCCTGGCGATGGCATCACTACACCTTCCTGTATGACATGTCCCAAGTATTCAACTCTTCTCACCAATAGTTGTGATTTCTTCCAATTAATCTGTAGTCCATATTCTGATGCAATTTGTAACACTTCTTGTAATCTTTCTAATGCTTCTGGCTCGTTCTGTGCTGGAATTAGCAAATCGTCAATGAATATCAGAACATAACCTTTTGTTATCAAATCTCTAAAGATTATCGAGATAAATCGTGTGAAAACCTTTGGACATGTGGCTAAGCCAAAAGGAGCCCTTAAAAATTCATACTGCCCCTTCATAGTGACAAATGAAGTATACTTTATAGACTCTTCGCTTACTAACAAGTGAAAGAAACCATTCTTTAAATCTAGCGCTGAAAATACCCTAGCGTTAGCTAACCTGTCAATGTGGTCGTCTATGAGAGGCAAGGGGTACTCGTCTCTCAACATTTTCTTGTTTACCTGTCTGTAATCAACACATATTCGTAAAGAACCATCTTTCTTGCGAACAAGCACTAAAGGACTAGCATATTCTGAGTAGCTTACCCTTATTATTCCATCTTCCAACCATTGCTGTATTTGCGTATCAACTTCTTCTTGTTCCTTATATGAGATACGTCGTGGACGTTGAGCAACAGGGATGTCATCTTTCATCGTAATCTTCAGCTGAATCGGAGCTTCTTTCGTTTGGCAAGGCTGGTAATCCTCAACCAACCTGACCACCTCCTGTCTGATGCCCTCGTCTGCCACATAACCTACGCAATCAGAAACACACGTAAAAACACAACAGTCACTCATCCAATCATTCGGTTTCATCCATACCGTTCCGTCTTTCATAATCGTTGTTACATTTTGTAAGAAATCGTGCCCTAATATTATTTTATATGGTATACAATCGTTAGGTACAACATAGAAAGATACACTATCGTAATTTTGTCCATCTATTTGCACAGCCGTCGTAAATTGTCCACACGTACTCACTTTCGATGATCCAAGTCCAGACAATGTAAGCTTATTGTTTATGTTACACTCCGGCGCACCTATTGCGTTAAAACAATCAATCGTTATCAAGTTAACGTCACTTCCCGTGTCGATCAAGGCGTAGATCGAGTTTTCTCTTCCTATTTTCAACAACTTCACCGGTTTTCTTTCTACGATCGGTTTGTTTACATCGCTGTCAGCAACAATTTCAGTCTTGTAAATGTCAGCTTCGCCATGACAGTGCATTTCCGCCGCCATGTTGCCGCCGCAGCCAATCGGAGAGCTTGTGGCGCTGTCATCAGTGCTGCCAACTTCACGATGTTCACGCGCCGCTACTACCGCGCCACCTTCCGTCGTTGTGACAAAACTTTGCCTCTTCGTTTTTTCGTCGGCAAACGTCGTTTGGTTTCGTGTCTTCGCCGGGCATTGCATAGAAATATGGCCAAACTCGTTACAATGGAAGCATTTTCGGCCATTTTGTCGATTCGGACAATCTTCGGATGCATGGCTTTTTTCACCGCAATTATAGCACCGTTTCACACCGTAGCTTGTACTTGCCGTCGGGAAGCGCTCGCGCTGCTGATTCTGTGCAGGATTCGGCTTGCTATAGCTTCGGTTATTGTATGCGTACCGTGGTTCCCGCGCTTCGCTTGCACACATTTTCTCTTTGACTGTTTCGTACACCTTGAGTTTATCTTTTAGGTCACTGTAGGTACTCACGCCGTATAACATGACTTTATTTATTTCCTTGTCTTGAATACCGTCCACTATGTACTTTATAGCAACATAGTCAGGCATTTTACCCCTTTTTCCCAGCTCCTTCATCACCAACATATAATCGAGGCATGACTCATTTTTCAACTTTTTTCTTTTGCACATAAGCTCATGGATTGCTTTTATATCAACGGTGTCAGGGAATTCTCTGCTTATCGCCGCTTTTAGGTCTTCCCAAGTCTTGTAAATCTTTTCGGAGCGCAGCCACAGGGCCGCTGTGCCGGTCAGGGATCGACGGGCAATTAACAATTTTTGCGTTTCGTTCCAATCGAAAATCTCAGAATTATCTTCAATATCCTGAACCCACCTTGAAACAGGATACGTGTTGTCTTGAGCGCTAAACTTCATCACCAAATCTTCCGTGAGATGCAGCATACCACCGCGTGTTCGTCGTTCGTCGTAATCGTCGTCGTCGTCGTTTTGACTCGTCGTCTGCTTATCTCCGTATCCCGGAATCGTGCCCCCAAATATGGGCCGAGGAATCAAACCAGGAACTTGATTTAAACGTATATTTGCAAGAAACTTTACTTTTTTACAAAATATCTTTGCAGAGCTCACGCGTCGTCCTTTTAGTAGCAGCCATTCGTCTCTCCCTCTCTCGCACGTCTTTCTTTTCATTCACTCACGCTCGGATACATCATACTTGCAAATCATTCAACCTTTCATACGTTCCGATATTTCATTCCCACATATATTTTTAGACACCCTAAATGGAAATCTACTTTTGAAATTTTTTGGCAACCCTACTCGCAACTGGCTACTGGGCCGTACTGCGAACCTTGCTTAGAACTGTCGCATGTCGAAGAATTTGTCTGTATGAGCGCGCCGATTTACGTACGTTTGTATGCAGTTGCGTTACTGCTTTAGCAATTATTATTGTGAGACGGTGAGACTAAACTCCAATTTATAATGCAGAAATTTTGCGAGGCAACTTTAATGAGCACGGGATGCGCTTGGGCTCGAATGTTTTACCTTCTGCTGTTTAATAAATAACGTGACTTTTGGAAAAGTTCTGTTTGGTCTGAATATTTGGATATGGTTTAGTCTGCAGGCAAAATATCAAAATATTTACCCAGTTAATGTTACTTGCTTAACCTAAATAAAATTTTCACTTTGTAGAATTTTATTTAGGTAGGTAGAATTTTAATTCTTACTTTGTAGAATTTTATTATATTTTTAAACTTTTAAATTTTATGCATTCACAATGCTATTTTTATATTAAGATTATTAATATAATTGAAAAATATTAGAAAAAATCGACTCACCCGTAGCAGCTCAGACGGGACTCGAACCCGCACCCTTAGGATTCCGGCCCAATGCACTAACCAATTATGCTACCGAGTCGCTAGCGAGCTTGGCGAAATTTTCTAATACTTTTCACGTTTTTACGCTGTAGGCCAGCGCCATCTCATCAATGTGAAGAGAATTACTTCGACATTCGAAAGCAACACCTTTACAGGTGCTAGACAAATCGATTAAGATGAAATAGCCATATAATTTTTAAACTTTTAAATTTTATGCATTCACAATGCTATTTTTATATTAAGATTATTATGATTATTATTATGTGAATGCATAAAATTTAAAAGTTTAAAAATTATATGGCTATTTCATCTTAATCGATTTGTCTAGCACCTGTAAAGGTGTTGCTTTCGAATGTCGAAGTAATTCTCTTCACATTGATGAGATGGCGCTGGCCTACAGCGTAAAAACGTGAAAAGTATTAGAAAATTTCGCCAAGCTCGCTAGCGACTCGGTAGCATAATTGGTTAGTGCATTGGGCCGGAATCCTAAGGGTGCGGGTTCGAGTCCCGTCTGAGCTGCTACGGGTGAGTCGATTTTTTCTAATATTTTTCAATTATATTAATAATCTTAATATAAAAATAGCATTGTGAATGCATAAAATTTAAAAGTTTAAAAATTATATGGCTATTTCATCTTAATCGATTTGTCTAGCACCTGTAAAGGTGTTGCTTTCGAATGTCGAAGTAATTCTCTTCACATTGATGAGATGGCGCTGGCCTACAGCGTAAAAACGTGAAAAGTATTAGAAAATTTCGCCAAGCTCGCTAGCGACTCGGTAGCATAATTGGTTAGTGCATTGGGCCGGAATCCTAAGGGTGCGGGTTCGAGTCCCGTCTGAGCTGCTACGGGTGAGTCGATTTTTTCTAATATTTTTCAATTATATTAATAATCTTAATATAAAAATAGCATAGTGAATGCATAAAATTTAAAAGTTTAAAAATTATATGGCTATTTCATCTTAATCGATTTGTCTAGCACCTGTAAAGGTGTTGCTTTCGAATGTCGAAGTAATTCTCTTCACATTGATGAGATGGCGCTGGCCTACAGCGTAAAAACGTGAAAAGTATTAGAAAATTTCGCCAAGCTCGCTAGCGACTCGGTAGCATAATTGGTTAGTGCATTGGGCCGGAATCCTAAGGGTGCGGGTTCGAGTCCCGTCTGAGCTGCTACGGGTGAGTCGATTTTTTCTAATATTTTTCAATTATATTAATAATCTTAATTTTATTATACTTAACGAAGAAATAAATATTTTTAGATAGAACTTAAATGCTAATTGTTGATTTGCTAGTGAAATATAACATAATATTATGTGTTTTACGTCGAGAAATGCATGTCCCTGAGCTTCTTAGAAGTTTCTGGTATGAACAGCTACTTTATCGCCATCAAATACAATACACCTACGTAAAAAATTGTTTTTGTGGAAAACCTAAATATAATTACGACGAAAACTTACGCCTTGGGCCCAATGTGGAAAGCTGTAAATACTATAGAAGATATAATAGTTTATAATAATCTCATTTTTACAACATGAATCAGTTTATGTTTTTACTTTAGGAAAAGTAACAAAAGAAACAAATACAAACATATCCTATTTCTTTCCGCGTATTAACAACAATACCTCATCTCATATAAAGCCTTCGATAAAATAAGCTTATTTTCGAACAAAAAGATATAAACGATATCTCGGGAAAACGAGCAGGAAAATAAATCTCGGAAATCACTTGGTCTCATAGTAATACATTCTAAACTATTTTAGAAATATTATTTCCCTTAACAGATAAGGGTTACAGAAAAATTGATCTGGGATTGCAATAAGTTTATAGAAACAAAAAACAACTGGCTAGCTAAAAAGTTTGATTAGTGCCATAAAATTCTAATAGAAGATAAACCTTGAAGATTAATTCATGTAGTAAAAATATCACATTAAAAAAATCGTGCAAAAAGCACTGTTGTCTATCATAACTTTGGAGTAAATAAAAACAAACACCACCAACCACCCTACTCAAATGGCCAACATTCTATGCGTTTGAACGCTACGCTTACTATTAAAGCTTTAATATAAGATTTACCTCTTTTAATATGATTGAGAATCGAAAGTTACAAAATTACGAAATTAATAAAATTATTTAGCTTATTAAAATTTGTCAACCGTGGTAAACGCAAGTAAAATGTTATAAATTTATTTAACACCTTTTGTAGTTTAAACTGATGTTAAATAACTGCCATTATTTCAAAATGACATCACTTGCTATAAATGCACAAATACAGTTTAGACAGAAAGAGACGGAATTATGGAATTTGAATAAGTGCAAACGGTAGAGCATGCTCAATAGCAAAATTGTGTAGTTCGCACGTTTGTCTTCTAGACCATCGAAAACATCCACATGAATCCCCCAGGGGAGTCTAGCAGGGGATCCTAGTGGACGGAAGGATTTATCCACGCTGTCTACGATTATTTTAAAGTGTAAAGTAGAGAAGTTAATTCTTGTGCCCGCCCCTCTCGACGCATACTGTCTAAAACGCGTTATAGCCACTACGCAATTTGTCCAACCTTCGCCATTGGTCCCATACGCAGATTATCAAAATCACTGATTGTCCAATATGCCTTTATTTTCAAAGATGGAGTTCCTTATTTCAAACTATTACCAAACATCACTAGTTCCCAGTTTCCCACCGTTCCTGGGTATGACAGGCCAACTCTACGACGACACCGATTTATGTGTTTGGCTTTGGCCATGAAGGTCTGATTTATGGTCCGGAATAATAAGCTAGTTAAATTAGTTATGTTGTTTACTTCGTCTTAATTACTGACAGTTAATTATTAGCGCAAATGCTTGGGCGTTAATAGTAAGTTGGGTCAATACCTGGCTAAATGGTGGTAGGTGAAGATAAGGAAGGGATATAATAATACGCATCTGTCCATAACATTATCAATTCGTATGTTTGTCAAAAATCATGTATGACACTTCTTTCAAAAAAGGAGATTCTTTAATCTCCTTTTTTAAGCAATGTAAGTTATTTTACAGAATCAAATATTTATTTAAAAAAAAACAATACACTTTCTCTATACTCGGTTTCTCTCTTTTGTTAAAAAGCATTTACCAAGACACGGATAACAATTTGAACAATATTTGATGTACTGTTACTAATGAAAGGAATTATAATAACCGACACAGTTATAATTCAATATGGCGATGGTCGACGTCACTGTCCTAACTTTTAATGATGAGGGTCGGAATAAATTTGGGGTATCCCCCAAGTTGTATCAACTTGGTTTAAGGAGCGAATCGCAAATGAAATTCCGTTATAAACACCTGTTTTGGGCGTGTGGCCCAGGTTGTGAAAGATGGAGGAAAATATTATTTGTGTTCTTTTTTTCTTCATTTTAACATAGCAAGCATCATCATTGGCCACAGCATCTTCGTAGATGATTGTCACAGCGCTTGTGTTAGTCTAAAGGGTGACCGCAGCTCCGCTAATGACTTTGGAGCCCTATGGCCACTTCAAGTTTATTGCAGGAATTACAAGAATTAATTCCACCAGCCCCATTCCACCATCGAAGTCTATACGTAGATTAGCGTACCATCCTTATGTTATTGATATTCCAACCATCCGCACAAATCAGGAAATGGTCCTGATGATGGACATAATACGTGAGGGTCGTTTTACACCCTGTATTTATATCAAACGCAGAATTATTATTGGCTAAGATGGTTCATAAAATACAAGAATTGGTTTCTATCAAAGGATAGCGTTAATCTCAATATAAATCATTATCAGACGCTTGGGTCGGATCCAATGGATTAATGTCTCAAATCGAAGCTGAACAGCTTACATTGAAAATTACATTACAATATCGTACTGTTATTGAAACGAATTGCTTAACTCGGTTTGTCAATTTATAAAGGGACGTACAAGTTTCGTCCATATTATTTGTAAAGAATTTCTGAATACTAATGAAATTTTAAGAAAGAGAAAAAAGAAAAAATCAGTTATTGACACTCAAACAACACCAGTTACAGGAAATGAAACGAAAAAAAACAACATTGGATTAAAATAAAATAAAACAAAACAAAAGGATTTAAAACTAAAATGCAGATAGGTAGGTACAAACATAAAAGAAAAACAGTTAACTATACTAAAACATAAAAAACAACATAAATATACAATATGTTACGCATAATATATGTGTGAGGCCCATAAATAAACTCTGCCTCAGCATCAAGCCTCATAAATTTAAAATTTATTGAATTGTATGTTTGTCGAAATTGTGCAAATGATACAACCTGCCTGTATGGACCTCTAAATATTAGCACAATATTATAATGTATGACAAAAAGTCAATAAAATGTAATACACAGTATATGTTGTTAGATGGCCGAGTTAGGTATTAAAAATTATAAGTTTTTTTATCAAAAACTTTAAAAAATGGGCATAGTTGTTGAACTAACATTATTATTAAAACTAATAATATCACACCTTGTCACACTATTTTGCTGTCCAAAAGGTTTTAAAGATTAAAACTAATGATAATAAAATTTATTTATGCTTTTAACTAGAAGCAAACAATGCTTCAGCTAAGTCATGATGGATATCCCAAATAATTTGTTTTATCACTGGATCCCTAACACCAAAATTCCATTTCCATTAGACGTTTCAATTTTACGTAACCACGCTAAAATGGTTTCTATTGAACCCTTCTATAATAATATCGTTTAATGATATTTTGGTAACAATTTATCATCTAAAATCAGTATTCTGAATATTTTTTATGCATAGGTACAATATTACAGGGTGGAAAAAAGAAGTTGGAGAGAAAGTACCCTAAATATTGATGATGGCAAATTTTACTAAAAGGAAACATACAACTGTATTTAAAGATTTTTGATAAATCGCTTGTCTCTGGCGGAAATCGAACAGGTTAAAATCCGGTTTTCCTTATTCTCATTTTTAAAGAATGCTCAATGCCCAAGTGACCAGGCAAAACTCAGCAGTGATTACTCAGGCAAAAACTGAGTAATGAGAACTGAGGACTCTGGCAAAACTGAGTACTGAGCATCACTATTAAAAGTTACTTTCTCTGAAGAACTCATAAAATTACTCTTTTATTTTAAGTTCAAACAGGCGACGTGCTGACATGCTGGTTAATTTTAGTCGACTAGCACTTTTTATCAAAATCTATTCTAATAAATAATAATAATAATAAATAAAACTCCTACTATTGTAAACAGTTTAAATGGTACAGTTTTTACCGTACATTGAGAGAAATTACACTATACTTAGTGTAATTTATTTTTATACTTATTAAAATTAATTGTTGCAAAAGTACTTAACCAACACGAATGCAAAAAACAGCCCGTACTTTTATGCCACCTAAAGATAGAGTCAATCATACGAATGTTCTTCTTAGCACGTGGAGTTGAAAAGAGTACTGTGTATTGTATTTATAACCATTTACATTACAAATAGTAAATTTCCTTTCAACCTAAAAAAACACTTTCTTTACGAAAACATTTAAAACCGTACATCTTAGTACAAGGAGAGCCTAAAACATCTTAGCCGACGAACAGCCCAACCCGCATATGTCCCTCAAAACACATATCGCTGTCACGTGCCGCCTTCGGACCCATCTGTCACGACCGAGCAGAACACACGCTCGGAAGATAAGAAAAATCTAAAGTAGGTCAACTGCTGAGTAACTTGTCTTCAAACAGAGGGCTGAGCCTGGACTGGCCGAGTTTCTTATTCTTCAAAACTCAGAGCATTTTGTAATGTGGTGGCAGATTAAAAAAAAAGTTTGTTTGATAGCAACAACAATAAAATTTGTTAGTACCTAGCGTCATTCAGTTTGAAGAGACATTGAATTGCTAATGCATTTTAATGTGAACTCTTTCTTTGCAAATTGACATTTGGTAATGAAAACCCTCTTCAAGTTCAATTTCCTTTTTGAATGTAGGTATTCCCTTCGAGTGGATATTAAGTTTATGGTATTCCCAAACTTAGTTTATCACTTGTTTTAAAAATGAAACTAAGGCTTAAAAAATGGTTTAGGTGGTGATAGTAATATTCTGTTTTTGCAATTATAATAAACCATTCTATACATATTTTTTCGTCCATGACAATACTAAACAATATACTTACTAGAAAAAAATCGACTCGCACCAGAACAATTTCCGTCCGAGAATTGATCTGGTGCACGCGTGTCGAATATTTTCTAGTAGGTATATTGTTTAGAATTGTATAAAAATAGCATTGTGAATGCAAAAAAGGCTCTGTGAGCTATAGACCCCGCGTTTGTGATATTTTTTACATTTTTCAAAATGGTTGAAATACTTTTTTTCCAAAAATTTCGAACTGAATCGACAAAATATATCTGTTTAATTATCGAATCTGCTCACAAAATTTCACTAGAATCGGTCGAGAAATGCAACCTATAGAGGAGAACAGACGGACAGCCGGACATGCGAAAGCATTTTTTGCTCAAGTTAAAACGGAGACACTTCGCTAGCGCTCGCTCGGTCAATAAATAAAGCCACAAGTTAAAAATTTCAATTTATTACTCCAAGATTCAACCAGTAAACAGACTCGAAAGCCTTTTCCTAGTGAATAATTTATGCAATACCCAACTTTATTTACTAAGTGAAACTTCACCTTGGTGAAACTTACCTTGGTAAGTTATTCACAAAAGTACCGCGAATATTGAAGTTCCTAGAAAGAGGTAAGTACCTGAAGCTGCTCAAAGGAAATTTCCAGTGAAGGTACATTTATGTTTTAGCTAAATAAACCCATACATACTACCAATAAATTAGTATGGTAATTAGTGATCACTTTGACATGGAAGGACAAAAAATTCTTAAAGGAGAACCGGCACATTTATAAAAAAATGTTTAACTTGTTTACGATTAAAATTGATCTTAAAATATAGCCAATAATATTTGCTACATGGGTCAAGTTTTGTTATATTTTTAGCGCATGTAGAAAAAGGTTATTTTAATATGGATTCACTACGGAAACAACGACTCATATAAACGTTCTGTTATCCACATTAAATCTTCAAAGAACAGAAATGTCACTGAAATGTGAAAACATGGCTACATATAGGTACTAACAATTTCCTTTGCTTTATTCGAATTTAAGAAACTAAAATGACAATATCGCTTCGATTTGGCATTGATAGAGCTGTCAATTGGTTGACAAATAATCACAGATAAAAAATAAAAAGGTATACAAATTGCGCATAAAATGACGGATCTCCTTTAAATAGATAGATCGATAGATGATAAAATGGTTCAGTGTAAGAAATATTCTTTTTTGTAATTATGTAGGTAATCACAAAGCACTTATCACTTGAATCACAGAATATAGCTGTTAAACAGATACTACCTTCAGCCTTCACAGGTTTCAGGTAACTAACTTGACACATATCATTATGTCTGTTTCATTAATTATAACCAGAATCTGTAAATCAGGCTAATGGGGTGACTTGGCAGGCAACTTGGCTGGCGACTATTTCAATTAGCGCTGCTTGTAAAATTGAATTGCCATTTTAATTAGGTTTGCGATTAGGTATTACAATCGATCGTCGATAAAAAGCGCTAATTGACTAAAGTCGCCTGCCAAGTCGCTCCATGTAAATATCTCATTAGTCAATGTATTGTCGTCAATGTTGTCAAGTTGTCACTGATGTTACCCGCCAGTGTTTCTTTTTCAGAAAATGTGTAAGTACCTGAAACAAAAAAATACGATCAATCAACTTTATTTAAGACTTATGTGTACGTTTATGTGTAAGTACTTAAGTGAAAAGTAAAAAAATGAAAATGAAACTATATTTTAAGTGAAAAATTAAAATGTTTTAGATTGTATAAACTCTTTTACATTTCCACTATCAGAAAACTTATCAGAGGACGGAATTTTCTTAGAAACAAAACCATTATCGAATAAATTAATTTCCGCTGCTTTTCTCGGAATACATTTTCTGGTAGTAGTAGTAATAATATTACCGTCAAAATAATACGCCATGTTTATTTAAAGATAAATGGTTTGCAGAAGAATCTTTATAAAAAGTATGTACGTTGCTCAATAAGCTTATTTCATTTTCTTTTTTTTAATTAACTACTAAAGATTCGCTTTTAATATCCATCGACAATTAAAAAACGCGCTTAAGTAAGCGTTTTATTTAAATTACTTCCTTTGTGTCAGTTCTGTTTAAATATATTTTTTTTATTTAACTTATTTAAGTTAATAATTTTTAACTCTACTTTCAAGATACAAAACATAAAGTCATACCTTTTAAGTTTCGAAAAGTTAAACAGTTTTGTATCAAAATAATCCATCTACAATAGCATATTTGATATTGCTGTCATGTTTTAAAAAGGTTGCTTATCACACATCTATCTCTTTCATCGTAATGGTATTCAAGAGAGATGGAATTGCTTCATACGGTTCGTTGGGTACGGGCAAGCTATTACATATTTATGGAGAGGACGTAGCAGCATATCACTCATTCGTGTTACGATTGTTGACTCCGTCCTATTAAATGAGCCCGTTTCAGGAAGTAAAAGTATTGAAAATACTGATTTTTGTGAAGCTATCTACTTATACGAGAAATCTCACAAGAATTATAATTCTTGATACGATACAATCGATGCACCTTTCATACCTATTACATACCTCTAATATTATTTGGTGGATCAAATCACATTGTAATATTTTATGTATTGGCTCCTTTTACCTTTACATAGGTTTATTTCAGAATCATTTTTCTTCCTCTTATATAGGTTTTAGAAACATTTTGAATTCAAATTCGTTTTATGTTAACCATAATCATTAATCGCGATAAAAGTTTAATCATTAGTATTAATTAAGATAAGCACAATATACTACATGGAACTTATTGAAAAAAAAAATTGTTACTTCCTAATTAATATTTTAATAAATTTAAAATTAAATCCAAAGATCAAACGATATTACGTTTAATCTTTTAGTTACCTACATTTTAAATGTATAAAAAAAAATTTCAACTCAATTTAAAAGCATACTGTTTCCACCTTCACCTTCGATCAAGAATAACCTAGATGTCCGGTCAGAGTCTCAAAAATGGCACCTTAAATAGCGTCGCACTTACAAACTGGGTGCTTATTTTGCACAAAGTCAGTGATAAAAGACGTGTTTTTGCACAAAATAAGCTTATTTTGTACAAAATAAGTGATATAAAATGTGAGTTTGTACAAAATAAGAGGCGATTATGTACAAAATAAGCGCCAAGTTTGTAAGTTTTAGTTCGTGAAGCGTTATCTAGGATATTCTTGATCGAAGTGTTCCACATAATATATTAACTACCAACTAACTCCTAGTGGGTTATCAACAAAATAACACGTTATCCGTTTTAGCATTCACCCATCATTGCTTTCAAATTTGAGCCAGAGATTTCACCCGTCTGCCTATTCTGTTGTGCATGAATTTGCAAGCTGCCACTTTAACATCTACACATTCCATTTCATACCTTTGTCCGACTATTTTCAGATACTATAGTTTGCATGCATTAATAAATACCCCTCTGTTGTGGTCCAGCACTATGAATGCGATTTTTTAGTGGAGTAACAATTAACTGATGTGATAGTAAAATTTAGTAGCTAATCTGCTATTCAAAATATTGTATCTGGCTGTCGTCTTGATCAAAATATCATAACTGCACTACAGTATAAATAGTAATTACAGCCCATCATCATAGAAACTAAACTAAGCATGAAATAAAACACTTTTAACGGATACTAGCGCGGTTTTATTGAAAGTACTTTGGTAATTAGTTGGTATTTAAACTAAGCACTTAGTCTACATTAAGTTTAAGTTTAGTACCGTCGGGAATCCAAACCATTTAGGATATACCTGTATCTGAAAATCATTTTAGAGTTAATGATAAACTTTGTACAAAATAATTTGTGAGCTAAACTAACTAGTCAACTTTCAACTTGGTATAAAAAAAATAGATAATAGCTTTCTATCTTTATTAAACTGAAGAGATCATATCACAAATTCTAAACTTTAATTATTAAATTGTGTAAGCATTAGCAAAACTCTTCTAAAACTACAGTTTACAAAAAAACACTTACTAAGTATAATATTTTTATTTTCCGCTTATTCATCCCACCTTTTGGGAAATGAAACGCTAACACGAGCACAAACAGCAACTGGCGAAGCAAAATATACTCTCATTTTAGTATCTAGTCCACAAAATTATATTTCGCAGCTTCATTCGACGCGATTTCTTCTTATTTAACATATTGTAGCTATGTCTCCACGTAACAGCCTTTACACGAATATTTAAAGTAAAAGGAACAAATAAAAAGTCACTCATTTGACAGTTCCCACCTTCGCCCGATGCGCCATTTTCTTTTCATTCTTTGTTTTCGTGTCATAGCCTTTTACACGTTCCGCTCGAATAAAAATTTTATTTTGCCTTTTTATTATAATTATAACTATTTAATATCAATAATGGGTAAAAGAAAAAGTGAAGAAATGTGTGACAATAGAAAAAAGTGCCGTCGTCGACGTTTTATATCAAGTTCGTCATCCGAGGATGAAACTAGCGGTAAGGTTTCAATTGAATAATAATAAACTGTGATAGTGAGAAAGTTCTTGTTACAAATAATTTTAAAACAACTTATGTTTTCTTTCTAAATCTACCCGTAAAACGGGGTTTTATCGTGAATATCTATTCTAATTCCTTAAGGATTACATAGCGTAGAACCTACCCACACCAGTGATGCGGATTAGCCACCAGGGCTCTTCCTGTCACGTTAATAGTGTGTACTACGACGAGTTCCTAAACATTTAATGCGGGCTAGCCACCAGGGCTTTCCCTGTTATATTTATTGTGCTGTTTGATGGCGAGTACCTACACAAGTGATGCGGAATAGCCACCAGGGCTATTCCTGTTACGTAAATAGTGTGTATGGCCTGTGCTGTTTTATTGGCGGGTATCCTATTACTAGTGATGCGGGTTAGCCACCAGGGCTATCCCTTTCACAATTTTTATGTCCTACGTGACTAGTACTTACACAAGTGATGCGGATTAACCATCAGGGTTATTCCTGTCACGTTAAATGTGTACTTTATTTTTTAAGTATTAGTAGTACAGTCATTAATTATTCTAAGGTTAATTGGAATTAACCTAATAAATGTTTTACATGATTTTGGTTGTATCTATCCGCAGATCCTGCGATAAATAATCGACATAGCTCTTTGACGCCGCTAGATGTCAGTGCAACTAGAGCTCAGCCATCATCTACGGTGTCAGCACCAGCAACTGACGAACCGGTCGCCTCCACTTCCGCGGACGCAGCTGTCCTACCAGATCCACAATTAGATGACGAGATTTTACAATTATTGGGAGACGCCCCAAAAACTGATGTCGATTTAGGACCGGCTATTCATAAGGATATCGCTGATCGCTGGCGAGAGATACTGTCCAAAGGTCTCACAAAAGAGATAAAAGAGAAGCTTTTTAAGGAACATCTCATACCCGCCAACTGTGAACTTCTGATACCACCTCTCTTAAACCCTGAAGTGAAAGCGGCAATTCCTGATACACTGATTAAGAGAGATAACATCTTGGTCGACAGACAAAAGCAAATCGGTATTGCGGTGGCAGCTCTTGCAGAAGCCATGAAATTACTTATAACTAAAGGAGAACATAGCAGAGTTCTTAAAGCAGTGAGTGATGCTTGCCGCATATTGTGCGACACGCATTTCAACGAAACAAAAACTAGAAGAAGCTTTACCATATCCGCTACTAACGCAAACCTGAAAGATACATTGATAGAAGCCAAAAGAGATAAATATCTTTTTGGCGACAACATGTCTGACAAATTAAAGTCTGCTAAGAATATTCAACAATCTGGCGCCGACCTTAAACAAAACCAAAAGAATACCAAGTTTAATAAATCTAACTTTTATAAAAACAAATCTTTAAACACAAGGGCCCTGCAGCGGAAGACCAGCGGCAAACCGGATGCAGGGAGGAGACGCAACATGCCGACAGGAGTGCAGACACGTGCCACAGCCGCCAGGACGATGACGTCATCAACTCGATCGCGCTCACCACCTCCGCCACCATCTCGCCGTCCGTATCGGCGAACCTAGACTCCGAGGTAACCGCAGGTCGTCTTTCTCTTTTTTATGAGGCCTGGTCAGATATGACCGACAATCACACTATATTGTCTTGGATACGTGGATACAAAATTCCTTTTATATGCAGACCTACTCGAGTCGACTGTCCAAATACTTTACCTAAATCACCTGCTGAAATGTTACATTTTGACAAAGCCATTAAAAATTTACTTCAAATTGGTGCTATTTCAAAATGTGACCATGAACAAGACGAGTTTGTATCTCACGTCTTCCTGGTCCAAAAGCCTAATGGCGATTATAGGTTTATTTTAAACTTGAAGTGCTTAAATAAGTTTGTGCGTACGTCCCATTTTAAAATGGAAGATTATCGAACGGCAGCAAAGTTAATAACTAAAAATTGCCATATGGCTACCGTCGATATGAAAGATGCTTACTTTTCTATACCAATTTATAAAGACCATAGAAAATATTTAAAATTTAAATTCAACCATACATTATATCAATTTAACTGTTTACCATTTGGCCTTTCGTCAGCTCCTTTTGTATTTACAAAAATACTCAAACCAGTAATGGAATTTTTGCGGTCAAAAAATCATATGATTTCTGTAATTTATTTAGATGACATCCTTTGCCTAGGAAGAAATTATGTAGAATGCCAAAACAATGTTTTACTCACTATTAAGTTACTGGAACAATTGGGGTTTATAATAAATTACGAAAAAAGCCAAATCGAACCTAGTATGGAGTGTAAATTTTTAGGGTTTATTTTTAATTCCCATCGTATGATTTTGGAATTACCAGAAGACAAAAAAGTAAAAATTAAAGATATATTATATAATTATTTAAATGTAAAAAATTGCAAGTTGAGAGACTTTGCAAAATTTATTGGTCTTCTGTCATCGGCTTGTCCTGCTTTCGAATACTCTAGACTATATACAAAACAATTTGAACGACATAAATACTTATGTTTATTAGAAAATGATTCTTACGAACAAATTATTCACCTACCATCCTCTTTAAGTAAAGATTGTAGATGGTGGATTAATCACATTGATAAAGGGTGTCATCCGTTAAGATTTAATGATTTTAAAATCGAAATTTTCTCTGACGCGTCTGCTACTGGTTGGGGGGCCTTTAGTGATGGTAAAAAAGCTTATGGTCATTGGCAAGAAAATGAAAAACATTTGCATATCAATGTTTTAGAACTAAAGGCCGCCTTTTTTGCTCTTAAGATATTCGCTAATAATCTGTATGATTGTGAAGTTTTAATGCGAATTGATAATGTTACTGCAATATCTTGTATTAATAAAATGGGAAGTATTCAGTATCCACATTTAAACGAGATCACACAAGCAATTTGGCAGTGGTGTGAATCCCGCAAAATTATGATATTTGCCTCTTACATAAACACAAAAGAAAATACAGAGGCAGATAGATTATCGCGCGTTACTAATGTGGATACTGAATGGGAAATAAACGATGATTCTTATCGAGAGATTGTAAATGCTTTTGGACAACCGAATATTGATCTATTTGCAGCGAGACAAAATGCAAAATGCAGAGACTATGTTTCCTGGAAACAAGACCCTGATTCAGTGGCTGTCGATGCATTTACAATTTCTTGGTCGAATTTATCGTTTTATGCATTTCCACCCTTTTCTATTGTCTTAAAAATGTTGCAAAAAATTATTTACGACAAGGCTGAAGGTGTAGTTGTAGTACCGTACTGGCCAATGCAGCCATGGTATCCCATATTTAAAAAATTGTTAACTGAGGAACCAATTTATTTTAAACCTTCTACAAACCTTCTTATCTCACCTTTCAGGTCGCCTCACAGTCTACACAAGGAACTTACATTGGTTGCCGGGAAATTATCCGGCAAACTCTATTAAAAAGATCGCTCTCAACCGGTGCTATTGAGATAATGCTGTCGTCGCTGTCCCCTAACACAGTGAGACAATACGACAGTTCATTTAAACATTGGTTTTTGTTTTGCAAACAATTCAATCATAATTACTTAGAACCTACGATTCCTTTAGTTATAGATTTTTTAACATATGTGTTCAATGGTGGTGCAAAATACGGTACAATTAACTCACACAAGTCGGCCATTATGTTGATTATGAGTCCAAAAGTCTCAGATAGTGATTTGATTAAACGTTTTATGAAAGGGGTATTTCGATTGAAGCCTCCATTACCAAGATATAATCTCACATGGGACCCAAATATTGTACTCAATTATTTGTCTAGTTTGTGGCCCAACGAAGAGATTAACTTAGAAATGCTTTCTAAGAAAACACTTACTCTGCTGGCACTAGTGACCGCGCATCGCGTGCAGACTTTTTCTTTGATAAAATTAGATAATGTTAGTATACAACATGGGGCTGAAATTACAATAATGATACCGGATTTAATAAAAACATCAAAAATTAATTCAAATCAACCAATACTAAGACTACCATTTTATAATACACATCCGGAAATCTGTCCTGCTCGCGCTATTAATGCTTATATAGAAAAATCTAGATTAATTCGAGGCAATAATTCTAATTTATTCATCAGTTTTAAAAGACCGTACAATAAGGTGACATCGCAAACTCTTAGCCGTTGGATCAAAGACATTCTTCAAGCTAGTGGCATAAACGTATCATTATTTTCAGCTCACAGCACGCGCCACGCGGCTACCTCTACTGCCAGCAGAAAAGGTGTTAGTTTAGATTTAATTAGAAAAACAGCCGGATGGGCTAACGCGTCGAAAGTGTTCGCAAAATTTTATCAAAGAGAAATTTTTGATGATCCTAACAAATTCGCAAATGCAATTCTAAATCAGTAAAAATAATTATTCGCTGTAATATGAATAAATGTTGATTGACATTCTCATATTTTTCTTTTCTTTTAATCTCTTTAAACTCTGAACATCCTACAATATGTTAAATAAGAAGAAATCGCGTCGAATGAAGCTGCGAAATATAATTGATGATCAAACGAACTTACCTGTACGTGAAGTTCGATCACAATTATATGAGCAGCTTCATTCGACGCGATTAACAATAACCCACCCATAGGGAAATAATAGGCAATGATATAATGTACTTTTAATTATTTACCCAACCCTCATAAAAGAAGAAGAAAAATATTTCAACAGTAGGTAAGGTAAGTACACTTTAAACATAATGAAAAGAAAATGGCGCATCGGGCGAAGGTGGGAACTGTCAAATGAGTGACTTTTTATTTGTTCCTTTTACTTTAAATATTCGTGTAAAGGCTGTTACGTGGAGACATAGCTACAATATGTTAAATAAGAAGAAATCGCGTCGAATGAAGCTGCTCATATAATTGTGATCGAACTTCACGTACAGGTAAGTTCGTTTGATCATCAATTATACACGCTAAGTGCCACTGAAGCGTGCACCGTGTATTCAGAGTGCACGTGTGTGTATACATGCATTTACGATGCATGCAAACTCTTTACATGCTCATTTTGAAAAAGCAAACTTGTGATATACGGAATGAAGTGACTACGTCTTCGAGATGCTAATCCAATAATCTTCCGGTGGTATTAAATAATTATTTTGATGTGAGGAGGATACTACCTACACAAAGTGAGTAGTTGCGGTATTTTGTGCTACCTATCTATGAGGTACTTGTAGTTAGATCTTTGCGTTAAAAAGAAAATCATAAATAAAATAGAATGTAGTATAAAATACTTCATTAAAAAATGTGTATGGAATTTGATTAAAAACCTGCAAAAATGTTATAGTTTTATTGATGATATCGTTACTAGGTATTTTGATAAGAATGCTAGAGAAATAGATTATTCTATTTGCCCGTGTAGAATGTGACGGCGAGGACAACCCTTTTAACCCGATATCCGGCCGCACTGATATCGGCTGTTGAAAAAATCGGTTTGAATCCTCTAAGTGACATATTGTTAGTGTGACGAAAATGAGCTTTGGTAATGGTGATAATAGGTACCTATTATTAAAGTACCTCTAGTTTTTAGAATAGCTAACATGCTTAAATTAAATTACAGAATGTGACACTAAAAAGGCAACCTCCTCAGCATGTGTCGGGTGTCGCAGACATTCCGACGCTGATCTTCCGTGTTTACCTAGGTATCTTTTTTTTTGAGAGCACTACTACGCCATGATTATCATTAAAAGTTGAGGTTGACAGTTTGTATAACTTGATTGATGATTTATTTTTCTTAGTTTAGGACTTTTTTTTAGAATAAATCTAAAGTAACACCCTTGCCCAATTAGCTAAGCAAAATAATTATCTTACTAATTTACACAACGAGTAAAAGGGAGCGTTTTCATAATGTGATGAAAATTCCGCTGTTTAAATAACAAAACAACTCCATTTGCGCTTTCGCGGTCGTATAACGTAGAAGTGTTTCATTGCATAATAAATTTAGTACTTAACAACCCATAGGGCTTAAAGTTTGCCGCTCAAAAGCGAGTTTGACCCATTTTTATTGTAGGCTAGGCTTTCCTGTCGACCTATTCCGAAATAATTCGAATAGGCATGATGACTATTTTTTTTATTTTATGTTACATAAATTACCTCTCAAAAAAAGAAACATTGGTAAAAGAATTAATTCGCTAGAATGAAAACTGCCCGAGATATCACAGTGTGAAATGCACACAAATGGACTCGTCCAAAAACGCTCCATACTAATGGCTTCCTAGTTATGACGTCACGAATAAGTAGTTTGTATGCAACGCGTAGGAAATTTGTTTGGCAGCTACATTAAATATTGTGTTTATCAAAATAGTTTCTTAGACAAATTTGCTATACATTTTACGGACTTATTAAAGGTTTCATTTATTTTAATAAATTTTATACTTTTTAAATGAACTTGTCCACCCAACTTTGAAGGGTCATAAAATAAATAATATGCAATATATAAAACCAAGAGGTATACAAGCTACTCTAAAAGTTTAATATGTTTACGATTTTTATTAGTATTTCGTTATTTTATTCATTAGTCATCATCCCTATTCTACACGATCAGAAATAATCAGGTTCTGTTCAAAATAAAGCTTATCATCAATAAAACTATAACATTTTTGCAGGTATTCACTTCTCAAGCTTACGCGCTCACAAGACATGAAATAAAACACTTTTAACGGATACTACTACTTCAATAAAACCGCGCTAGTATCCGTTAAAAGTGTTTTATTTCATTTTTGCAGGTTTTTAATCCAATTCAATTAAATATATACTTTTTCATTTCTGAGATTTAATTACACATTTTTACGTCAAAATATTATATATCATCATAATATTATAACATTATATACATATTATCTATTCAGTTTTGATTGTGTTGTAAGTTGTCTAAAATTTTTATTTATTTCTTCGATGACATAATAAAGTTTTCCACCTCAAATAGATACCAAAAGTTTGCCAAACATGAGACTGTAACAGATTTAATAATTTGATATATGATATAAATAATTGTTAAAGCTCATGCAACTCCCAATATTGTGGCTACAGCACTATGTTCTTTAGAAAACAAGAATTAATACTTCAACTCTCTAAGTTAATTAAAAAAAAATACAGAGCTCATAGTCGTTTGAAGCAACTCAATGAGTATAACGAAGCAATAGCAACAGTGGTTGCTTATTTAGCAAAATACGAAGCACAAAGAGTAACAATGTTATACCAACTTTTAGAAATTGCAATTAGACGCGAAGCTCCGACTACATATAGCAGTTATCTTATTATATGTATGTAGGATTGTAGGTGTTGATGTTTAAAACACCAACTTGGTATGCACATAATAAATGCTTGGACAATTTTACAATTTTACACAGAGCTATCTAGCCCCAAACTAAGCAAAGCTTGTGATACAGAACGGCAGTGATTACTTGCTCAGTGGATACTTAAAAACTGATATGCTATTTTTCTAAATATATACTTTATTATATATCCTAGTAACACCTAGATCCGTCACAGAAATTAAAATTCATCATTTCAAATTCTGCCCGGACAGGAATCGAACCCAGGACCTCTTGCGTGGGTTTTTGATTACTGAAATCACAAAAACATATCAACAAGGTTTCCTACAAACAGTAGGAAAGTATTGTATGTATGTCCAAACTAAGCAAAGCTTGTGATATGGGTACCCACAGAACGGCAGTGATTACTCTATACCTATTTATAGTATCGTCATTAGACTGAACGTGTACATATATTGCAGTTTGCACTGTAACTAGCAAAATACGAAGCTCAAAGAGTGAGTAACAATGTTAACTGCTTGGAAATTGCAATTGGACGCGGAAGCCTAGGCTTGTTACAGAACTAACTACTCCACTGTAGGTCTTGTTGTTGGAAATTACCTAGTTGCAGTTACTGAGAAGTTATTGGGTCACGCCTCTTTGAGTGGAAATAACATAGATTGACGGATACAATCTAGTTAGTCCACGCGCTTACTTCTGGGCAAAACTGAAAATCAGTGCTTCGCTTTAATTAAAGCAAAGATATCATTGAATTTTTGCCTTTTTTTGTCGATGCGACACACAGTCTAGTTTTTTTTTCTTCTTTATAAGTTATGTAGTCAATTATCATCTGTGTACGTATGTGATGGAAATAAATGATTTATCTATCTATCTATCTTAGACGACTGATATTAAATTATCATTATCATCTTCTCCTTATCGAATGATTGTTGGAAATTACCTAGTTGCAGTTACTGAGAAGATATTGTGTCACGCCTCTTTGAGTGGAAATAACAAAGATTGACGGATATAATCTAGTTAGACGACTGATATAAAATTATCATTATCATCTTCTTCTTATCGAATGAGGAATAGTGGCCACCTCTGGTGTTAGAGTTTATCAAGCCGCTTGTAAGGCCTCTAACTTGGCTTAACGACTATCATCAGATGACAACAGCCGGGACCGACGGTTTAACGTGCATATCATAAAAATGGTATTTAGCTTGGTCGCAATCGCGTGGTCTTGCCTCGCTCGCGCGCGGCAGACCTCTGACAAGCGCGTGAGGCAAGTCTTCACCGAGCGAGCCGCCTCGTGAGGCAGACGTAGGCCTCGCGCGCGACTGCTCGCTCGGTGTGGGTGGACCACAGACCAGCCCCAATAGATACCACATGTCAAGGCAACAGACACTCACAACACATACTTGCTTTAGCTAACATAAACGGGCACGCTTGGGATCACGAGTATCAAAACTTACAAGACGTCTACAAGTAGGTATACCTTACAGGAAAATTTTTACAAGATTATGTAAATTATGTCATTTTACAAATAATTTATGCAAAACACTTTAAAAAATTGTCAGACAGAATGGAGAGTCGCTGGACACCCTCAGAAATCTCATGATTTTACATTGAGTTTTTTTTACAAGTTTTGATTTTTTTTAGTAACGAAATCACTAATACAAGGGTGAAAAAATATTATTAATTAATTAAACAAAAACATTTGTAGCGTTTAATTTAACGTGTTTTGATAAACGGATTATCATAAGGAAAATGCTTGTTTTTTTTTTAAGTATAAGACTACTTAATACACCATAAGCACGTCCGAGTTCATTGCAATTTCGATAATTGTTTCGATAATTGTTTTGTAAGTAACCAAAATATATTTTAAATGGCTTCAGGTGAAATGGTGTGGAAAGTCCGCTAAGATGTCAAATTATCAAAAAGATGGCATAACATTTCACCGTAAAATAATCTTCACAGTAATTTATGCTAGCTAAAGCAAGAATGTGTTGTGCGCGTCTGTTGCGTTATCTATTGGGAGGTGATCTGTGGGGTGGACCCAGCTGAGTAGACGAAACAATTTTAACGACATCTTCCATTCCAACAGCTGAATAAATAACTAAAATATCTCTATCTTATACTTTCGTCGCTTTACCTGCAAAATATTCACGTCCCTCTCTATTTACACTGTGTTTCTTTGAGGTTCGTAATCCAAATGATTTTATTGGATTTATGATAATTCACTTTTATCGAAACTCTTTCAATGAATGTATAAATTAGGACCTGTATTTTTACGTTGCATCATCCGATTTTGTTATCAATTTAGATTTCAACAATAAGAGCTTTGAGCCCCAAAGTTGACTTATATCTGAACTTTATGCAAAAAATCAATTTAAAAGAAAATTAAGTTATTAAACATTATAATTTATTACATATATATATGCAGATTAATTAAGAAACACATAACAATTTATTATGTTTCTCTTGTCTTAACCTGTATTAAATAACTAGGATACTTAAATTATGTGTCTTCACTATCTAAAAATACCTACATATCAAGTTGCTTTATACGAAGCGAGTGGTATAATATTTGCAAAAGGAAAATGAAATGCTACTGTCGTTCGGTGAATTCTCTGAGAAACGCAGATTGGGAGCGATCACATTTTGTGCCGCATGACACGACTCAAGCGAAACAATTTACTTGTTGTACTAAAAAAAAATACGTCTCGTTCTCGTGTTCACTGAAAAAAAAATACGTCTCCTTCCTTAAAATATCAACGACTAGTTTTCCGCCCGCAGCTTCGCCTGCGTGAACTACAGGTTATATCGTTGCCCAGCAGTGGGATAAAAAGTAGCTTATGTCCTTCCCCAATGTCCCATCTATATCCGTACCAAATTTCGTCAAAATCGGTCCAGCGGTTTAGGCGTGAAAACGTAACAAACAGACATAGTTACTTTTGCAATAAGTATGGATTTTATCAAACTAGTGGCCGTTCGTGACTTCGTTTGCGAAGACAGTTTTTTGTTCGTTTTTGTTTTTTCTGGATAAAAGGTACCTTATGTCCTTTTCTGTATCGCTGACAACGTGTATGGAAAATTTAATTATGATCGGTTCAGTAGTTTAGACGTGAAGGCGTAACAAGCAAACAAACAAACTTAACAAACTTTCGCATTTATAATATTAGTGAGGGTGGAACAGATGTAAAGGTGCTACAAACGCTTTAAAATGATATAAGACCTTTGTCATGTTTCTTATATCTTTTGAATATAAATAATACTTTTTGAACACAGCAGATCACTATTTTAAACTTCAAAGTTCAGTAAATATAAAATGATTGTATTACGTTACCAGTAAGTATATATTAGAAAAACGTAGTTAACATGTCTATTAAATGAATCAGCAACTTTCAGTATTCTTCCAACAAAGAGAGCTCTCGACCAAGCACCGTAGGACTACACGGAACCGTAATTAAGAATACAAAGGCGTTTAAGGAGTAATTGATTTCCGATGTTTCGGAACAAAGGAGCAATACAGAGGCAGCCATCGAGACGATGACGTCATAAAAGAGTGCGTATTTAAGAGGTCGACAATCGAGACATTTTCTTTTAATATTTTTTTAAGAAATTCGGGGTAAAAAGATACAATTTCAGTTTTCTCTAAGATATGGATGGATGTTTTAACATAATGTGTATTTTTTGTTCAGCTACAATATCGAACAACGCAACTACAAAAATGTAATAATACTAAAATAATTATAGCATTTTATTATCACCGCTGTAAGAATTTTAAATTAATTTCCTGCTGGGCAGTTCTAAAACAAGCAGATAAATCAAACTTACATTTATGTGTACATACACATTGCTCTAAACATAAAATTCAGAGGCGGTTCTCAAGAAATAATGTATTGTTTATTTATTTAATTCTTTATGCACAATTGTACAATGGCGGACTTAATGCCTTAGGCATTCTCTACCAGTCAACCTTAGGGTGATGTGGAGAATTTACTTTAATTCGCCATTTATATATATACATTCTTATACAAGTGAGAGTCTGGTATACGAGAAAATAAAAACACTTGCCACCTCTGCACTTGAAAGGTCTAGATTAAGGCCCTACTTAGTTATCATAACACACAGTTTGATATTAACCGTCTGTGCTCAATCACTCCACTCCAACCTTTAATTGACATCGGTATTGCAGTAATGGACGTTAGTACTATTATATATTCTGTGGTAATGGCTGAGTTTCACCAACTGGGGGTCAATTCTGCTAATGTTAACGTCAAAATCGTGTTGCAATGGTGTTTGAATTGTAATGCTTTTTGATACAGTTCTTATTTCTTAAACCCAAAATCGAGACACAATCCGTGTTATTACAAAAGATTTTTAAACACTGTTTAACTCAACACGTGTTTAAATGTGATGCTGTCACTTTTTTGACACTATTGTGTTTACGTTTTAGATTTAAGAAGCACAATGTGTTTCGGTTTGGAACAAGAACTGTGTCAAAAAGCATTACCATTCAAACACCATTGAACCACGACTTCGACGTTAACATTAGCAGACTTGACCCCGACACACGTGTGGTGTGTCCAGTCTCTTGTGTCGAAAACAGAAACCTGCAGGCTAATTACATGAAAAGAATCGCGATAATCGAACACAATTCGTCGTTCAATTTACTTGATATTGAACCTTATTTGTGATTGACGATGTTCGTCCCACGCCGTGATACCATTAAAGTAAAACGGAGTGGGGCGAACATCATCCGCTTAGAATACGACTAGTACTTATAATCTAATCAAATGATCGGGAAAAAAAATCCATTGACTGTGTAGCATACTCTATCAGTGCCAGAGACAATATTTTACAATAATAAAATTCATAGAATTTTCAAAGAAGGTGGTAAAACCTGAAAATGTATTGCATCCATTACAATGGACTACCGCCAGGTAATTCCTGATTCCATTAAATTCAAATCAACTTAATTTAAGAACATGAGTTCACTAGGTACCTACATTAAGGAATTAAAATGGACATTTGAACCTGTTCTTAATACATTAAACGCCAAGCGTCTGCATAACAATGGATAATTGATTGTCTCATTTTCCTGGGCTTGATAGACTAATTGAACTAGTTACTAGATATTAAATACCTAATTATGCATTATTTCATCAATGCCCAAGCTGCCGAATGCCGCCGAATAACAACAGAAAATCTATTGTCTCTTTTTCCGGGCCTTGATGGGTTAAGAAGTCAGAAATTATACCTAAGTTTGTAATTTAGCTTTTTCTATAACTAAAAAGATTAAACGAGACATACGAGTACCAGAAAAAGTGCAATGCATAATATGGTTTGTAATAACATTGTAGCAATATTTTTTTACTATGTAAAGTTCATACAAATATAAATAAATCCAGATGACACCAACCTACCACATCACAACCTACCACAAAATATAACGATACTTTAAATTAAAATACAAGATTCTATAAAAGTCGCATTCGCGTACGCCATTGCATGCTGGAAGTTTGGTACGGTTCTGCTATTTGCTTTCTTTTCTTTTTCCTCCGTTCGAGCTTTATGTTTTCCTTAAGCTTACTCTACACTCTCGATAAATCGCGGTGAACGTCCGCCGGTCGTTGCGTTTTCCCGCGAACGCAAACTCGCGAACCTACGAGCAGTCTGTGACAATTTACTTATTAAAAAAATGATGTGGTAAACAGTGTTCTTTTATGTACTTTATAAAATTACTAGCAGCTACATTTTTCTTTCATCTACTATTTTCATCACTTCAAAATCATTTCTGCGTCAAAACGTTGTATTGTCCATGTCCTTTCTAATGGTTTCATTCCAAGTAACAATTAGGGTTCTATATAAGATGTCTAGTCGTTCACATGTACTCCACAAGCTGTGTAAGTCAGCTGTAGAGCTTGCTATAATGCTCTTATAGACCCAGTTTGGGCACAAATCAGACAGCCTTAAGTTCACTATGGGTGCACATTAGCAGTATAATAGCAGTTTAAGTAGTAACATTGCACTTAAGGCTGACTTACGGCACTATATGGGACGCAGTGTGAACCATATAACGTACATGAAAAAAAAATATTCAAAATAATTTATTCAGTCTAGTGAATGTCAAAGAAGCTTAATCTATCTCTATACTGAAATTAGTTCAAATCGGATCAAGGATTCTGGCGTGAACAGACAGACAGAGTAAATCACATATTTGTTGGATTGCATTATTTCATTCAAGGTCCGGTGAAGTTTGCTTACCAAAAAGAACAACAACAACCAAGACATTCGCTGTTCGCAGTTTTGACGAGCTTTCTTGGCGTATGAAGCAGGCATTATGCAAAGCTTAGTTTAATGCAACTGAGCGCCCGAGGCACACGTGTCCGGCGCATCTGAGAGCGCCATTAAGCCTCTGTTAAGAGTAATGTCCCCATTACACAGACACGCCATGAACATTCTAGTTAAAATATTTCTTTCACGTTACTTCACTGTCAACTTTCTAAGGAGCAGCAAGCAGCAAGCTTGACAATTTAAAAAGTACAATTACAAAATATAATTAATACAATATTCAATCTTCTCATTATGTTATAAGTAGTTCGATTGCGAAATATTCCAAATCGAAACTACATAATTTTAACAAAACATTTCGTAAAGGCAAACGCCTTTGACAACGGTAACCAAACTGTTACTGAATAATAAATAGAATTCAGAATATTAATAAATCTAATCTGACTAAGCAAACTGTCAAAATTTGTCTCGTATTTAAGTTGAATCAAAGAGAATAGTTAAACCACTATAAATCAGCCTTAACTTTCAAAGATCCTTCTGAACTAATCGGGCAGTCGGAATCAAGAATGACCCCAATTAAAATCTTCTTAGCTTAATTGACTATCTTTAGTTGTAGGCCACTCCGCAAGCGGATAGGCGAGGCGAGAAAAGTTCCGTATCTTTTCATACCTAAGACTAACTCTTTCTTAATCTTTGACATTTTGTTTATTGAGTCCAAGAACTTTAAATTTATTCTAAAGGCATGATTAGATAAGCCAATCTATTGTTCAACTTAGAAATCCAATTTTAGAGTTGCCACCCGTATAATAAGTTCAATAATAACAGTGAATTTACACTAATAATAACGAAAAGGTAAACATTGTTTGTGATTTTTGTTTTTGATTCTCATCCCTAATCATAAACAATAAACATAAACAATCATAAACCTTTCCGTTTTAGTGTAAATTCACTGTTAAAATCAAACTTATTAAACAATGTTTTATTGTCAAGTACGGGTAGCAACCCTAAATCGGTTGCGTAATCGGTCGGTAATGTAATCGCGGCTTTATGAATTTAAAGTTCTTGATTGAGTCAGAAATTGATATGACATCAGTCGTCAGAAATTCGACGAATCGAAGATTGGCAGTAAAATTGCATTTTCCTGAATCCCACGGCTGCTGACATCTCGCCCCATTCGCTGTCTGGCCAGACCTTTAGCTATATATTCCTTACTCCGTTAAGCCGGAATCAAACAGTACGAAGTTCAAATTACACCAGCCTTATGTTTATCAAAGTGGAGCAACCTTTCTCTTCTATTATAACAAAGAAAACAAATCTCGCCTGAAAACTTGATTAAATTTTCGATCCTCTTCACAAACAGCCTGATAAAACTATATAAATATTTGTAAAGAGTTTAGATTTTATGACTGTTTAAAAAAACATTATTTTGTCGCAAATTTTTTCCAATTATAGTCGAGGGCTTCAACTATAATTTGAAAAATAGCTTTCTATCTTCAAGAAATCTTTCTTAAAAAAAGTACTTAGTTTGAATTATTTTTTCTTGCTCCTCTTTTTGAACAAAGACTTCTATGTTGTATTCTACACTATTTGAAACATAATTTATTTCATTTTTCAAATCTGAACCACTAATCATAACTTTAGCAAATCAAGATAATTATTTACTTCTACTATGTATCACATTAAAATAATTAATTCCAAATCTGTATCAATTTGTGAATATGTCATTTTACACAATAAACTATCTTTTTCACTTCCAAATCATTTAAAAAAATCCATACTACTATTTCGAACATTGAATGAATTAAAGTCATTCATAACAATAAAATTGAATTTAAGTATTTTTTCAGTATTGAATTTAAGCATTACTTGGGTTGTTACCAAATCCTTTAAGTATTCTCACTTGAAGATGAGATCTTGGCTCTCGTCTTTTACGCGGCCCATTAGAGAAGCTTACAAGATCTTGAGTGAGTGCGATCTTAGCATTCGCCATCCATTGAAGGCTTTGTTTTATCCTTACAAATGAATACTGCTAATTTAAGGAGATCGTTGTCGATTTTGAGTTGATCTTCGACATCATCGTAAAACTCGTGTTTGCCATGGTACATTGATTCGTTTGATCTCAGATGTCTGGAGATTTTCGCTGGATAAATAACTTTTATTTATCTGCGTCTCTCACTGGAAGAATTATAAAACTAGTTTTTAGATCCTCAAAATATCCGTAGATTGAGTGATAAAAGCCTCAAACAAAAAACCGCCTTAACGAAGGCTTCGGTCGTTGTTCGAAAACAATTAGGAAGATTTACGACAAGTGTTTACGTAAAGTATCTTATCAAGGCTATAAAAGTAATAAACAAAAAGAAGTGGCAACAGTGTCCCATATAATTTACTCCCGGGCGTGACGTATACAGAGCAACTTAACACTTGAGCCTAAGGGCGCGTTTCCACTGTGTCGCGTTATACTCGTGACCACAAGATAAAGAGTTTTTATTCTTACTTTATTATCTGATTGGGCTTTTTTGTTAGATTTCTGCATTATCCGATGTTTGAGCACTTTTATTGCTGTAGTATAGGTAATAACTTTATTTTTAAAAAGTCTACTTTTGACTTATGCGATTGTCAAAGTCTGTGGTAACATTTATTTTTAGCCATGGACATTTAGGCTGGCCACATACAGAAGGAATTCCTTTTCAGAATTCCGTATATACGTAATTCCGAACGCAGCGAGATTTTTCGGTACGGAATTTTCATATTATACATTATCGATATTCCGTTCGGAATTCAGAATCGGGATTCCGACTGTATGTGGCCGACTTAAGTAGTACTTATTTTATATCAAAGTTGCTATCAATAGAAATATCACGTGGGCGTATATTACAGTTCTGAATAAGATGTACAACTTAATTTAAGGGATCATTAAGCTTACAAAACTTTAGATGAGGTTGCGTGGGTGGCTTTGAAAGTTGTAATTACGAAAATCTGAAATCTAGGCAACATCGCGCATGTTCTCCGTTTACATGAGAAGAAGACGATGGAAGACGCCGTTTGTACTAAACTTAAGAATCACCTAGTCTTTTCCTAAGTACAACTTGACCAAGATAATAGGGATGTTGACTAATGAATAAAATAACGAAATACTAATAAAAATCGTAAACATATTCAACTTTTAGAGTAGCTTGTATACCTCTTGGTTTTATATATTGCATATTATTTGTTTTATGACCCTTCAAAGTTGGGCGGACAAGTCCATTTAAAAAGTATAAAATTTATCAAAATAAATGATACCTTTAATTAGTGCGTAAAATGTATAGCAAATTTGTCGAAGAAACCATTTTGATAAACACAATATTTAATATAGCTGCTGAACAAATTTCCTATGCGTTGCATACAAACTTGCAAGGCGTGACGTCATAACGTGCAAGCCATTAGTATGGAGCGTTTTTGATCGAGTCCATTTGTGCGCATTTCACACTGTGATATCTCGGGCAGTTTTCATGCTAGCGAATTAATTCTTTTACCAATGTTTCTTTTTTTGAGAGGTTATTTATGTAACATAAAATAAAAAAAATAGTCAACATCCCTATTAGGCGCAAGTTCATGACACCGTTTTAATTTTGTCGAGTATTTTACTGGTGCGATACGGTTACTTTAATATTGTTAAGCAATTTATGCTCGTCATAATGCATTTGGTGAAGTGGAGCTGATAGTGAAGTACCAGGAGAACTCTTCAACAATCGACATCCCTGCGTTGGGAAAGTAGTATTTTGTAAAAGGCGATGAGCCGTTGACATTAAAAAAACCTAACAAAAACATCTTCAAAAAAATACAGCTCTAAAAAGTAAGAAATAATACACTTTAATCTGCATAATTACTAACTCGTGAGTAGATATAATTGTTGTTAAATTCTTTTTGAGCACACAATTATCATCAGCCCCCTGATTGCGATGATGGATGTACGATTTTACAGTTTCAGTTCATTGCAATAGCACTCTGCTAGCAACTGAGACTGTCAAATCGTATATCCATGAACACAAAAGTGACAATTTCATTAGTTGCAAAACGAGAATGAGGTTTTTAGATAAATATGTAGAGTTTCAGTCACATCAAAATAAATTATTACAGTGAAAGAATTTTTTGAAATTGGACCAAAAATGAGGAAGATAGAGCGATTTTCGTGTCGCATTCTCAAAAACGCTCCCCAATTCACGATTGGCTGATGACGTCGGCGCCCGAACGGCCCGGCGGCCGGCCGTGTTTTTTAAACTAACTTTTTAAATCTTTAATAATTTTGTCATTTCTTGATGGATTTGAGAAATTTAAACAGAGATTTACTCAGATATTGATATTGTATTTGATGTGATATACGAAATTGATATATTCAATTGTCGTGTTGATCCTCATTGTTAGAAACAGAGTTACGTATTTAGAGGAAAGGTCTTGCCTAAATAAAAAACCTTAAAAAATTACAAAAATTAATATTTTTTCCGTTACATTTTACAGGCACCATATAATTTTCTATTAACGTTCCAGTCAGCCAGAATAGATGAAATGAATGTAAGGAACGGATATAACGATTCGTTAACTGGGCCAGCGGTTTTAATGTCTATAATAATAAAGTTTAAATTATATCACAGATAATATTTCGGTACGCCTGTGGTTGAGGGTTAAACTCTAAATAATTAACCTACCGACTTTGCAAGCTTCTCTATTAGCAACTAGTGAACTTTATATAAGTAAAATCAGGTCAGTTACCTTTTCATAGAGTCTTTATGGACAGAGCCAGTTAGTGTTAAAAAAATATCCATAAAACTTGCACAGAATAATATGCAATTGATACAATCTAAGTTAACTCTTTTGTTTAATAAATGTGTTTTATTTATTTATTTATTTATTTATTTAGTACACACACAATTTTTACATGAAAAAAATAATGGACAGAAGAGTAGTACAAGGGCACAGCTTACTATTTACTTGCCATAATAATCCAAATAGGTACTACACTTAGGACCAACTGCAGATCTAAAACCCCGAATTGTTTCGGCCTCAAACCCCAAATGGCTTGTACGAAATTTCGTTTTTATCGTTTGTACGGCAATAAAAGAAAACAGCCGCGTGGTTAAGTCCCACATTGGCACGGTTATGACATCGAGCAGTTATACAAAATGCATAATGGAATCAAAATTTTAATCGCTGAAAGTTGTGACTTCGATTTCCTAATATCGTTATAGCTTTAATTTAAAGTTTTTACAGTGTATTGAATTTCATTTATTCAATAGTGTGTTTGCTAAATAAAAAGCACTTAGTATTCATCTTAGCTTTAATTATTGACCAACTATTTTATGTAAGCTACTACTAAGCATAAATACAGCTAGCTTTGTCTTATGTTTAGAGTATCTATAGCACGCCGGGTTTAAACAATTTCTTCAAATTTGAAGAGATATTGTTTTCAATTTCAATAGATTAAATTAAAGAGCTAGACACAAAAGTTAATTTAGTATTTTACTTACTGGCCTAAAACATTTCAGACAAAAGTTGAATGAACTGAAATTTTTAGAAAACAATGTTGAAACAGACAAAGACGTAAATAAAACTGTCTGTTGTATACAAAGCGGTCTTTTGCGCCTTCAATAGCAACAACAAAGTTACATTCAGAATAGCAAGAGCTATTTTAGCGTGTCAAATTTCATATTCGACCGAATGGCGATCATAAAATCCCGTAGGTATATCTACTGGACACAGATATAATATTATTTTACCCACCCCACCTCCTCTCAAAGTAAATATTTTTATTCTTTGGAGCAAAGCTTTGCCGCTATGACGTCTCATTTTCTCTAGAGGTGTTCGCGACTTGGAAAATTCTTTTACAATTTTTCTTGTATTTTTCAGGACAATGTCACGAGTTTTCTTTGAGAATTAAAATCTCTTGCAGTTGTTTTAGTCATATTTCACTCTTAAATACTTTCGTACTATCTATACTATACCTATTACAAATGTGAAAGTAAATCTATTTGTTACTGATGTAATTAATAAAAACCTTGGTGATGAAAATGGTATTCTTTCGTTTATCATAATTTTATTTGTAATAATTTCATTTGCCATAATGATCCTCGGTCATAATATTCATTTGTAATAACGGCTTTTATACTAACAACGTATGACATAACAATCCATTAGCTATACTTTTCATTTGCCATAAAATTAGGTGCCATAATAACAAGTGTCATAATGATTAGTTCCTATAAATATTATTCGACATAATCAATAATTGACATAATATACATAACTTATACCGTATCTCTTCACCTAAACGCACCTAGGGATAATAAATAAAAACTTTAAATGCGACCACCACTACTGGTAAGTTAGGTTAAGTTAGTGTTTTGACCACTCGCAGCGGAGCTACATAACGCTTGCATGCATGTTGCATGCTGAATGCCTGCTTGCATGCTGCATGCCTGCCTGCATGCTGCTTGCTTGCTGCATGCTGCTTGCTTGCTTGCATGTTGCATGCTGCTTGCATGTAGAAGGCTTGCCGGGGGGTGCAGTTAGGTTAGGTTAGTGTTTTGACCACTCGCAGATGCTTGCGTGCATGTCGCATGCTGCATGCTTGATTGCTTGCTGCTTGCCTGCTTGCATGCTGCATGCCTGCTTGCATGCTGCATGCCTGCATGCATGCTGCATACCTGCATGCCTGCTGCATGCCTGCTTGCATGCTGGGTGCCTGCTGCATGCCTGCTTGCATGCCTGCTTGCATGCTGCATGCCTGCTTGCATGCTGCACGCTTGGTGGAAGCTGAATGCCTGCTTGCACTGCATGCAATTGCAATTGCATGCTTACCTACTCATTATATTTAAAAATTAAATATTAAAAAGCTAATTATAATTTTATAAATCAAATATATAAATAAATATATTTTATAAATAAATATATCCACTCATAAGGAAGGCTTGTGCCCAGCAGTGGGGACATTAAATATGGCTGATGGACAAATCAAATATGAGTTAACAATTTTATCTTAGTTCCACAATTTTGTCGCTTTAAATTGAGATTCAATGCCAAAGCTGTCAAAAATTCTTGATAAATATGAATTATGCTGGCTTGAGGAGCTCGGTGGCGCAGTGGTTTAGCGCCTGTTAATCGCGCGGAATTATGTCAAAAGAACAATATGTCATTTGATTGTTTATGACCAATGAAATTAGTGAAAATAAATTTATGTCATTTGTTAGTTATGGCAAATATAACATTATGTTTAATGAATTTATGGCATATGCAGTTATGGCAAATGAAATTATTGCATTTAAAATTATGGAAAACATTAGTAAACCGATGAAAATGGGCTCTTATGCTCCGATCAAGAATATCCTAGACAACGCTTCACGAACTAAAACAGTACGCAAAAATGGCACCTCAAATAGCGTCCCACTTACAAACTTGGCGCTTATTTTGAACTTGATAATCACCTCTTATTTTATACAAACTCACATTTTTTATCACTTATTTTGTACAAAAACACATATTTTATCACTTTACTTTGTGCAAAATAAGCGCCCAGTTTGTAAGTTGGACGCTATTTGAGGTGCCATTTTTGAAAGCTCTTATGCCAACAATGGAACGGAAATTTCACGCGGACAAAGTTTGTCAAAATATATTATAATTATATATATATAAATATATTATAAATATGAAATATTATATATTATATTATAAATATGAAAGTTTGGATGTTCAGATGTTTGGATATTTGGGTACTCAATCAACCGAAAACGGCTTAACGGATTTGGATAAAATTTGGCACACAAATAGCTTATAGCCTGGATTAAAACATAGAATACTTATTATCCCGATCAAAGGATTCCTAGGGATTTTCCGAATGTCGACTTGGACAAAGTAATGGGCGGAAGCTAGGTTATTATTTATTATATTTTTAATATTTATAACAACTATTTATTTTAAAATATGCCATTCATAGCCACCAGGGATTCCGCTTGGAAAGATATTATAAATTTCCTTTTTCATTTTCAATTTATTCACGCCTTACACTTTTGAGGAGTATGAGAGACTCTAGACAGATCCCAGTGGAAATTTTCTGATAATCTATCCTTGTATATTTTGACACACTATCCAAGCTCAATTTGTTGACTGGTTGTTTAAACTATGTTTCAATAGTGCGTTTTTAAATTGAATACAGGTAGTATTCAAAAGTAAACATCGTAGTAAATGTCTACTAAACATTTTTTCGAATGAAATTGTGTTAATTTTTTCGAATGAAAATTATAAATCTTGAAATATACATGGTATAGTCGAGTCCAATAATAGGTGTAAGTATACCTATTGGACTCTACTATACCTATGTATATTCTTAAGTGTATACTTAAGACAGTTGTTGACTTTTGTAACAAAGTATAAAGTGATTCTGAACTGTCAAAAGTGTATATTTTACATAATAGAGAAGACTGTATATGACATTTATAATAGATTTATTGATTTCATAGTAGGTACTTAATATAGGTATATGTATATTCACATCACTTCTTTCGGACTGTATTTTATGCACACAGACGTTTGTTTTGCATTTCCAGTTTTGTACGTCAATACACTAATACTTATGTTTTGTTTATGGATATTTTTTTTTATATTTATTATTATACCTTGTACACACGCAGCGTGTTAAGTCAAACAGTTGAACTACGAAAACAGCTTTTTTCACGTATCTCAAAGTCGGTCTAAGGGTCAATATTTACAGTGTGTGCTGTCGATTGTACAATATAATGAGTTCGTAGACTACGCTAAAAAAAAACCTACGTAAGTGTTTTCCAATTGTTTTTCTACTCTGCAAATTGAACTTCAATTCAATTACATCCAATTACGGTTCTGTTCTTTCACAAAAGGCAAGCATCATCCGGTTCCCTTTAAATGGTTCGATTCCCCTTTGTAAAGTGTAATAAATAAAATCAAAACGTGCCAATGGTTGTTCAGCTCTGACATAAAACCAATTTATCCGTTGTCCTTTTCATTGCCTCGAGTGAGGAGAAATTAAATAAGATTTAACCGTCGTTGTAAATAAAAATCTGAGACGGCTTCGCATTTCGTTTTCTTCAACATGGATGCTTAAAACGAATATTGAAATCATTAAAAATCTTTGTAGCAATTTCTGTTATAATATCAAGTGCATTTTTCATGTTATAGCTGTAATAATATCGTCGGAGTTTTTCCCATAATTATACTATCAAAAATATATCAATATTCATAAATATTGGGAGACGAACCAGAAAGTTCAATGTACGAAAATTACTTTCCACCAGAATATTTCCCCAGCAACATTATTTTAGATAAAAGCACTCTACTCTAAACCGATTCTCGCTTTTTAGGAATAAACAGAAATCCACTTAACCCCCACTCACACGTTGTAGTTCCCAATTCAAAATAAACTTCAGAGCGTTGGAAATGTGCAAACACGACTCAGACAACAAGCAACCAGCTTCAAGCAAGTTAGCTTGTCTGGGGCTTTATCTTGAATCATTCGTATCGCGTCTAGCGCTAGATTTCTACTGATAATCATTCGACATAAGAATGTTCGGTACTTTTGATTAACTCAACAACCGCTTGAATGGCGCCCTATTTATTTTTCAAAATTCAAAAATAATTTATTCAGTCTAGGCTGTTACAAGCACTTGTGAATGTCAAAGAAGCTACGCCATCGGTTCGCAAACCCTGAGCGGGAGACCTTGTAACGAGAAGAACCGGCAAGAAACTCGTCAAGGGCTGCTTTTTTCTCCCTGTATATTTCATACAGAGTCGTCCACATTGAAAAATGAGCTCCACATTTAAAGTGAGGTCATTTTCCATCACAAAAATTAACAAAAGTTAGTTATTAATCCATCGTTAGCTTCGATCAAGAATTCAAAGATCGTGCTTCTATCTAGGGTATTCTTGATAGAAGCTACAATTTCTACGTCGTATGCGACTGTCACAATTATCTACCGTCGTGTCACACGACACGTTGTTTCGTTTTTTTTAAGACGTCGAATCGTCGTCGTTCTCAGATGAGTTTCATGCAAAAAAAACACGGGAACGGATCGTAAAATGCTCCGTGTTCAGAGGCTGTATGCAACTAAAGGTGTATTCATGTAGGAAGCTGGGGTGCTAATTTTCTAACATGCAACTTCACTGTCAGTGATCATTTCGTCGAGTTCCTGACAGATGTCATAAACCCATTACTGAGCCACTAGGCAAAATTCCATAGATTCCACGTTGCTGCAGCAACGACCTGGACGCTGCAAACTTTAGAGAATATTAAAGCTGGTAGCCGGCGCTGGCTACAAGCGTTTATCGGTGCCCCGGTTTGCGCTGGTAGTCGGTCCCGAGTGTCCATTAGTATAATATTGTTATTTTATACTAATTGTTGAAACATTCGTCTCGCATCGACCGTTTATCTTTTATTAATTTTCATTCGACATATGATAGCATCATGTGATTGTGACTCAAGTCGTACACGACAATAAAATTTCTAAAGAGTGATTCAATAATAGGGCTACTGGCCTGCAGCGCACACAGATCTTGTGCTTACGTAATATACTGAACAGACTGAACAGAGAAAGTTAGTAATTGATATATTGTAACTTCAGACTGCGCTCGATAGCTCGGTTGGTAGGTCCCAAAACAAAGCTTATGCGAACGTGCACTATATTCTGGTAACAGCTACGAATTACTGTAGCCCCCATTTTCGTAGTCGTAGCGGTATCGTAGCGGCGGCGGCGCGGGCTCTCGTAGTCGTAGTGAAATGGGAATAAAATATACACCACAAACACCACAAAATGCGAAATAAATCATAAGTTAGGTATAATAACTCGTAAAATATACATAATTTAAAAAATCGCTGAGTTAAAAAAATCAACTCGGTAATATGCAATCTAAATGCATATTTGTATCTAATCTTTCAATCTATACAATGTGATTGTGTATGTGTGATGTATGGTCGATAATCTAGTTTGAGCGAAAACATAATAATTATTCTATAAAAAATTACGAACTTGCGCCTAATTTTAGACTAAAATTCAATTTATTTCCAATAGATTGCACATTACATTACATTTTTTTATATGTTTTTTGGGAAATCACATTTTATATTACTACCGTAAAGATGAAACCAAAGATTGGCGATTGGCTTTATGGAAGCGCATTACACCTGGAATCCTTAACCACTGATGAACTGGCTATCTTACCTCTAACTGCTGGAACACAACAATATTAAATTGTTGTTATGGCGTCAGATTTAAGTAAGATGGTGATGAAGGATAACATAAATTAAATACCTATAGAGACTGACAAGCATATATGCTTAAAATATTATGATCATAAGGGTTTCGTTATTCCTTTTGAGATATGCTGCCCTAAACGTAAGCAATATAATATAGCAGATTGAAACCTTTATAGCTTTCCACTTGAGCAACTTAAGTTAATATATATTTTACTAGAAACCCGTAACAATATTGCGTAAAAGGCTCAGCCGTGTGACATTTATGATGAAAATTTTAGTATGACTAGTTTATTATATAAATAGCGGTACCCATTCTAAAGGTCATAAAGTTTAACATTTGGGTACTTTCAGCGAGTAGTTAAAGTAATTTTAAGAAGTTATTTAAAGAAATAAAGCTTATGAAAATGATAAGAAGGCAATTTTATGAAACTAGTCGAAAACGTGTATCTTATACTTTTAATAGTTATGTAGCTGTTTCTTAATTGTCTTGTTTTGTTTATTTTTTAAGTTTCTTTTTTGTTTACGTTTATTTTTCTAAAGATCTGATTGTATTGTTTTCAGTTTGGCTGTAGATGCAATGTATACCTGTTATTGGCATGCATTCGTCACTGATGTTTTCTTGTATAAGTTTTATTTTAACCTAACTCTTGTATGCTTTGCTGTTGGTTACCTAAACACAAAATAAAATAGTTAGTAGACACAAAATATCTCTATTCTACAAAGAAATGTTCTCGGAAAATTATGAACCTAATACGCATCGAAGGTAGGTAATAAGAGTTACGTCTCGTTCAACCATTTAGTTCCCAATGTGCTAAAGGCGGTTACCGCAATGAGTTACAGCGACCAAGAACGAGAATATACGACTCATAAAATAGGCGTTTTCCATTCTCACATTTCCCAGTCGGCTTCGGTGACGTATCCCACAATTTATGGACTGCCATTTGATTTCAATGTCTTTAATGAAAAAGTCTTATTTGAGTGACGGTGCTGTACACTGTTGGTCAAAAAGGTGTGTTTTTTTCCATTGTTAAATTAATTTACGAACCAGTAATTAAAAGTCGTACTAAGGTCACTAACATCGCTAGAAAGAAAGAATGAAAAATATTATTTATTTTGTAAACCACACTAAATAAAAACACAAATTATCTTTTATACAAAAAAATAGTTTAAAAAAAACAATAAACCGACTTCAAAAACCTACCTCTAAAAAACAAAAAAAAACGACTTAAATAAATAATAATATACAAATCATTTTTTGTTTTTTGAACAATTTTTTTATTTTTCTATTTTTAGTGTAAGTACCTTCTGTATTAGGTAGTGTAGGTATACTTGAAAACTAATGAACCGATTTTAAAAATAAATTAAATGGGACCATGTCGCATGAAAACTCAAACGAACAAAAAAAAGAACCATCAAAATCGGTCCATAAATGTCGAAGATACGCGCAAACAACGATAAAAAAAGTATACAATCGAATTGAGGACCTCCTCCTTTTAATGAAGTCGGTTAAAAAAAGATCACACTCAGCATATATTTAGGTAGGTACTCAAAGTGTGCCCTAACACTGATCTACTCTTCTTTTAGAAAGAGAGCTCATCTGAAGTAGACTGGCTATTTAGTGGGACTGGTATACCTACCTACTTTTCCATTAAAAAAACTACACAGAACATGATTTTTCGAGCATATTTAAGAATCAGGTTGGGCTGATATTCGTAACAATACCTCCACGGCCTAAATTCATAATTTCCCAACAAAATCTGTTTCTGTGTATGCCTTCATTTGTGTTACAAGGGATTCATCTGGGATTAAAATCATGACATGTGGGGACGCGTTGAAGTGTTTTTATTTATCATTTAATTTTCACCAGCATATGCTCGGTTTGAATATTAATTTCTGATACTAGCTTCCGCCTGCGATTTACTTGATGTGGAGTTCCACTTCCCGTGAGATTTTTCAAATCCCTTTTCTTAGCTTATCTGCCACTACCTAATCCATCGGCCAGATATGAGCCGTGCTATAACGAATCAATGTATCATTGACTTTAACTATATTATGGTTTGGTGGTAGGGGTGAAGTTCTATACGCTTATATTAAATTCTCAACAACTGCTCATATCTCAAAGTACCTATCTAGTTTGTATTCAAGCCAAAACCTTTTTAAATAAGAACACTTGGCTTGGCACTGTCTAACTTTCCGGTAGCAAAAGTTACCGCGAATCCGTTTATTCGCTGTTTCGAATTTTAATACGGATCTTACCGTAATTTTGAATGAATACCGTTGCAGTTAATAATAAAAAGTGTTATCAATGTTGAAAACTTAGTATTTTTATATTTTATATGGCTAAATTGTCCGTTTAAACGGTATCTGCTGAATGTTTTTAGAACAAAGACTTCGTAGTTCTATTTTGTGTTAAACTTTTTTTTAATACTTATATAATGTAAAGCTGTAACTGTAATGTGTTTCCTGAAGGAGACGATCATACCTTTTTTAGGGAAACTAAAAAGGGCCCTCAGAATTCTTTTTTTCTTACAGCCAGTAAAATAAGTTAACAATTATTAAACGGGCCTATTACGAAAATAACGTACGCAATTGCGTGCGTCACTTGATCAAGATAGTCATCCGCAGTTAGTCGGTTGTAGCTATTACAAAGATTTTCATTTTGTCTATCGTAGCTCATAGACTATTGAACGAATGGTGTTGAATCTGCTAGATAGAAACTGTCAAACTTACGCAATCACTTCGCGATATCGCATACGCAAGTGCTTTGTAATAGAAAACAATCAGAACGAAGCACGGACGCAGCTACGTGTATCGCGTTAAACTTTTTGCAATAGACCCCCAAGTACACCTACCTGTATAATGTGACATTTATATTCTTAAAATCATTGAAGCTTTAATTTAAATGAAAATTTTAAGCTTTAAATTGTGAATAAAACAGTAAGTAAGGGGACATTGAAGTCACCAGTACTTTCTTAATAGAGGCAAGTTAAGCGCGAGTAATCTGATTGCAGAAAATTATGTAAATACACAAGTTAACAAACAGGAAGGTTGTTTAGAAGCAGGCGACACGGTTTTTGCCATTCAAAGCAAGGGTTGCCAGCAATACTTTTAAAAATAGTATAAGCACAGATAATATAATACTATAGGTATAAGTTAGATATACCATTTCTGTCCAAAAAAAACGAAAAACAAAAGAGTTAATTGAAATACTGTTTAGCATCACTCTTAAAATGGAGCAATATTTACTGTTATAAATAGTATTAGGTAGATACTTATACCATTTCTGCCAAAAAAACAATATCGAAAAACAAAAGCGTTAAAATAGTGTTAAGCATCACTTTAAAAATGGAAATGAATTTACATGAAATTACTTATCTAACAGGTAAATATTTAAAATGTAGATCAGAAACCTGTAAAGCTGCACATAAACATGTAAAAGTACGTGAGTGAGAAGCTCAAAAAATTTACATATTGTTACAATACTGTTAGTTTTGCAAAATACGTGCTGTTACCTTTACCTGTTACCGTACCTTACTAAACCTTATTTCTATACAAAATGTTGGCAACCCTATTTGGGAGTGGATTAAATTATCTCCTTTAGTGACGTCACGAGCTAGAAGTGACGCCTCTGTAACTTGGTTGTCGCCCTTCTTGCTAAGAAGACGGAAATTAGAATGTTTTCTGTGAGTTTTGACGATGAAATATAAATTTCAGTGTGATAGTAAACACCATATTAATAAAGAGTTATTATTACATGAGCATAAATTGAGTGATGGACAGGTACGTTGATGGATAACTGACAGAAGAGAAGATGGATGGATTATGTGCAAAATTAGATGAATGGTATTGAAGTGAACGAGAAGATGATAGGTAACAGGAAAGAATGGAAGAGAAGGATTGCGAATACCCCAAATAAAATGGAATTATACCAGACACTGAAGTGATAATGAGATGGACATTATCTACGTCCACAAGATAAAAAAAACTTAATATATAAAAATAGCATTGTAAATGCTAAAATCTAAAACTTCAATATAAAAAAACTGTTAGAAAATTACAGTTGGATTTCTTATTCATCTTTTCAATTATTCATTGTTTTGAAATACATTTCGGGCTGAGTTTGATAAGATATTCCTCCTTTACGAAACGTAACAGGAAAAAATACATATTACAAATCTCATTAGTGATAATAACAGGATAACTTTAAATACATATTACAAATTTAATTTTAGTGATAATATTTTAGTAAAAATAAATAAGTTTTTGACGTCAAATAGTTTTATTACAGAAGTTCACGATGACTTCGCGTGACTAATGTGCTTAGCTAATGGGTCCAGCGAATTATTTGTTGTTATCTGCACCCACCCCCGATTCCTGGCTGGATGTAATCACGACCACAACACGCACCGCGCCGCTCCCCGTTACGTCATCATGTTGTGTCGCCTCGCAGTCGCCGCGCCCGCCGCCCGTTTTTAGAGCCAGTATCCCCGAAAGTAATGGCGAACATAGTCGTCAAATCGGCCGCGCTAGGCACTCGCTCTTTAGCTCTATTTATTATTATTATTCTACTGCTTTTCACTACTCCCAGTTCAGCCAAATTTGGACGTGGCGGATTCGGACTTTTCCGCGGCGGATCCCAGTCATACGGTAACAGTTACCGCTCTTCCGGCTCCGGAACCCACTCTTACGGTAACAGTTATTACTCTTCCGGTAACAGATACCGCTCTTCCGGCTCCGGAACCCACTCTGGAAGTGGATCCCATTCCTATCCATCGTCAAATGGCTACTCTGGTACAGGGAAAGGCGGTGCACACACCTATCCCGTGTCCACTGGATTTTCGGGGAACAATATAAACAACCACATAACCTACCAAAAAAATACTCCTCACCATAACAGCCCGAGTTATGGTTCGAAGACTGATGTTCATCATCACTACCACTACAGTCCACCGCAACAAGTAACTTTTGGGGCGGTCAGCTACCCAGTATACCACGCCCAACCACCCGCCTACGTCTACCAATACAGAGATTCTGGAAGCAGGTTTGATAACCTACTTACTGGGTTAGCCCTTTACAATTTGGGAAAGATGTCAGCAAACCACAACCATCACTATACAGATAGAAGTTATGTCGGAACACCGGGTGAAGTTTGCAAATTGGGGATAAGAAAAAGCAATGGTGACTACGAAGAAACGCGCGTCAATTGCGATGTCATGGCGAGTTTCATTTGGGATTCAGATTTACAAGCTACTCAAACTCAACGGAGCGCACCGAAAAGTAATGTATTAACGACAGTGGTAAACGTAACGCAAACGCAGATTGGGGATCTGCATTCCAATAATTCTGTTACCAAAATCACAGTGACAAATACCACGGTGGTCGACGCTCTGGAAGCTAAAGGTAAGTCCATCGAAGTGGCGCCTGACATGATGTGCTATATGATCCGCATAACACATACATCGAACATGAAGAAGGAAATTAAATGCGGAGTTTTAGAAGCTTACGCACGAAGTTCTTGGCGGAATGCTGGTGTTAAATTGTCGTCAAATTTACCTCTTCTATTATTAGTAATTTACAAAGTATTGTTAAATGTTTGATATGTAATAAAATATTTTAAATAGTTTCAATATTTATTTATAAAACGAGTAAATACACACTTAACTATTCCTAATCGACAGAAAGACAATGTAATTTCTCTTAAATTGCCTCTTTTAACATTTTAAATATTTTTATGAAGCTTCTGCCAGCACTGGTTTACTAGCACGTATATAGTAAGCATAAATAAGCGGTAGCCGCGTTGCTCTAAGTAAGGTTCGCACAGAGTATAATATCGTATCGTATTGCACCACAAGTGCTCTGAAGTTGAATACTTGGTGAGCACATTATCAGATTTATCGCTATTGATTCGAAAGTAAGTAGCTAAAGCACTTGCCTAATGGAAATCAGAGACAACGGTGGAACTACAAACACCCAGACCTGAGCCAATATAGAAAAATTCGTTTTCTAAATTGACCCAACCGGGAATCGAACCCGAGATGGCGTCATCTTAAAACCGGCATAAACCACTCAACCATTTAGATCTTCTTTATTCACAGTCAGATGATAGTAATAACTTTGATGTGAGCGCCGCCACCTTGTTTATCGATGCTATAGATTGTTTGTTCCAATACTCGTTTTTTGGTTCATGTAATATGAACAAATGTATCCAATAACCAACGACAGCGGCAGTATTCGTTCCATCCCCAATAAAATTTTACGATGTCCCTTTAACGAATCTGTTGACTGTACTTTACTGAATTACAAGATTATTTAGACTAAGTTATTGTTCAATGATTACATACGTAAATGTTATAACGATTAATAGGGTATTTACATGAAGCGACTTGGCTGACGACTTTATCGAAAATCGCTTGTAAAATCTAATCGCAAACCTGATTACAACGGGGGGCGATCGATTTTACAAGCGATTGTCCTTATAAAGCGCTATTGACTAAAGTCGCCTGCCAAGTTGCCTGCCAAATCGACTCGTGTAAATACCACATCATATTGGATACTAAAAAGTTATTGAGGATAGTGTATAACAATTTTATTATCATTAGTGCTTGAATCAACATGAAAATGTTTGCTTGAGTTTCTAAAAATATTGTGAATCACAATATTTACATTAGCGATCACTTACTTGTGTTGTAAGAGATTTTCTCCGACGGGGTGACTTTGGGAGCTAAATAGTGAGCGATCGGCAATTAGGTGTTAAAGTCAGCTCAAGTTTGTAGTGCGGCTTGCTCAGTTAGGCTTGAGCATGTTCAGGGAGTGATTCTTCCGACCCTGGAGTACAGCGTATTAGAAATTTATAAAGATAAGGGCGCCTTATACGCTGCAGCAAACGATTTCAGAGATAAATAAAGAGATTAATTGAATGTAAAGAACTACATTTATTCCTTAGAAAAGTAGGGTACAAATTTCCCGCTTAAAGTTAAAAGATTAACTCCTAAGACTTATTACTAAGTTATAAAATAGGTATAAAGTTACCGTACAATCAGTAGAATGGAACAGTCACTGCAGAACCTTCATCATTGCTTTCCCAGGTGGTTTGTCGTTGAGGTTTGCTTCCCTCTCTCGGTATCCAAGCAGTTGATCAGTCGCAGTGAAGACAAATTTCCATCTTGGTTACGGAACACGTAGAATTTTAAGTGCAAAGGATGCTTATATAATGAAGAGGTAGTTACCACTTCATATTGGTGGTGGAGAATATGAGATCATTCCCAACACGTTATGTTAAATGTAATACAAGATTTGATTACATCCAGTAACAGAGCTGGACCTAATGATTAGGCCAGAAAACTGGAGGAACTAGAAAAACGATTAACAAAAAAAACCCTGAAACAAAGAGAACGACATCAGGTTATGCACGTGGCGACTGATGCTCGCACTTCATGAAGTTACAGTATTTTAACAAACAAATGCTTACCATGTTTACGCCATGGGTTTTCAAAACATTAAGTTATAAAAATGGGCCGTAGCCCGACGAATTAGGACTCAAAAGATGATTTTTCTTTCCTTCACATCATCGTGCTATCGATCCAAAAGGAAGAAGAAAGTGCCTCGTCACCTTATGTCAAACGATAAAGAAACAAAAATTCACAGCTTCGGACACTAGCGATTTGCCTCGACCAAAACTGATTACAAGTGAACATCATTAAAAATGCTGAAAAATATCACACGAGACTAAAATCATGCGAGATTTTATTTTATAAGTACATTGCATACGATAAAACTATTTAATTAAAACCTTACTATCAAAAATTATGAGTTTATAGTCAAAACTTTAAAAGTGATTACTTATCGATTGATCGATGAGTAATCGATTGATTGAACTACTGAAGTTTAATTTACTTACTGAATTTATATTCTTTTATAAGAAAACGACTGAACATTAGTTGTTATAAAAAGAGAAATGTTTCGATAACTAACTTTTCATCAAAACAATTCAAAGCGTTCGTAGAACGGAACGGGCAAAACGTCAAAGAGAAATGCCAAATTGACATTTCAACTAATGTCACTGAACTTAACCTCTAAAAGTAAACAAATCATTGACTGTTTTCAGGAAATATGTGGATTACGAAAAAAAAGTGTTACAGCACCGTTTTAGGTGGTAAGAATTATTTTATTTTAAAATTTAAAATTTTAAAATAAAATAATTCGAAGAAAATATCCTCGGACAAAGAGAAAAAAAAATTAACTTGTGGCAAAGTTGAAACAATAAAATACTACTAGGAAAGTGTATGGCTAACAACTATTGGATATCCTTACCTAACAATACCCAAACAGTATCTACCTTACACCTACATAACAAAACTGTTATAGAAATTGACTTATCACCTATCCGGCTAAGTCTATATGATAAAACTATACAACTAAGTTTCATGCAAAACAAGGACTGGCTAACAAGCAGACAGATATAAAACCTTCCAATCACTATGGTTATATCTGTTGGTTAAAATAGAATACCTAAATTTTATTTTCAGATAAAAATACTAGTGTTAATAAGTGTATTTTACTGACTTGTTGTTTATTTACAAGGAGATAAGTGATGTAATATCACCTTCATTCAGAGATATGAATGAGATTTAGTTAGTGGACACTCTGTTGGAATACAAGGAGATGACCAAACATTAAAGTTTAAAGATTAAAACTTAATTATATGAATAGGAAAATTAATTTCCAAGCTTAGAGTAATATGTACCAGGATAGACATACTATTTAATTAGATTATTAATAAAGAAAATTATTCCTTTCTTAGGGAATAAAGAGGTACTTATAAGACAAAGTATTTTAAGTTGAAGTTAAGACTTCAGTGTGAATAACATAAACCTAAGTTTAACTATTTGAGAAATTAATAACTAGGAGAATGAACACAGTGTTATGACAATGTTTTATTCTCTATTATTATTGTCACTACACAATAAGAGAATATTAGAAAGATGGGTTTCTTAGTCAGAAACAGAATCACCAGGGCGTACAATATCTGTTATATGCCACCGGCCAAGAAATTTCCCCGATAAGGATTTTAAGCCATATACTAAGGGTGAATATTTTTCAGAAATGACACATTTTTCAAATTTGGGGGCTAATTTAGCAGTGAAGTGTTTTGCAGCATTTGATTGAGGAAAACATCTTTTAAAAACAAATTGCCCTACTTTAAGTTCAACATGCCGTTTACGCAGGTTGTAGTAATGAGAGTTTCTATCATGTGCCTTTTTAAGGTTATTTTTAACATTTTCAAAGATAGATTTTAGCTCTTTTAACGAATCAGAGAATGAGTAAGTATGATCAATGGAGATGTTAGCACTGTCTATGGGTTGGTCAAGGTTATAAAATGAGCCGTCCAATATCATTTCCCTACCATGTAATAGAAAGAAAGGGGTATATTTGGTACCTTCATGAACAGAAGTGTTAAGGGCACATTGCACCTCAGATATGTTCTTATCCCAATTTCGATGATCAGAACGCACATAGGAAGCAATGGATCTAACAATTTCACGGTTTACCCTCTCAGTTTGGTTAGTTTGTGGGTGATATACTGGATTGTAAAATAAGTGAGGAATCTGATATTTACTGATCAATTCTCTAAATTCTTTAGCTATAAATTGTGGACCATTGTCTACATAAATATATTTTGGCACACCATGTATTAGGAATATGCCTTTTTCCATACATTTGACCACATTTCTAGCAGTCACAGTTCTCAAAGGAAAAATAGTCACATATTTACTAAAATAATCACAACATACTAGTAAATATTTGTTTTGAGAATACGAGGGTGGAAAAGGTCCAAGAATGTCGCAGGATAAGGCTTCCCCTGGTTGAGATACACATTTAGGATTTCCCATTAAACCAGCAGGTTTGACATTAAGGGGCTTGTAACAGTTGCATATGTCACAAGATTTTATATAGTTTTTAACATCTTGAAAGAGAGATGGCCAATAGAACCAATTAGAAATCTTTTTATGAGTTTTCGCTACACCAAAATGGCCAGCAGTTGGATCATCATGATACCTTTGTAAGATTTCAAGACGTTTTTCAGAAGGAATTAATTGTTTCCATTCAAATTGAGAAACAGAATTATATTTATTTTTAGAAAGTCTATATAGTTTATTATTTTCAATTTTATAATTAGGATACCTAGATGGAGTTTTAGAACATTTTTCATAAAGAGATTTGTACCACTCATCAGAAGTTGACTGAGTGTCAAATATAGAATCAGTGTAAATTCTAGATAAAGCATCAGGAATGATATGTTCTTTACCTTTCCTATGAATAATTTCAAAGTTATATTGACTAAGTCTTAAGGCCCATCTATTAAGACGACCAATAGGATTTTTAAGATTAGAAAACCAAAGCAGAGAAGCATGGTCAGTTATAATATAGCATTTTCTACCTTCAATATAAGCACGGTACTGTTCTAAGGCATAGATTACTGCGAGCAATTCTCTTTCAGTTGCTGTGTAATTTATCTCTTGAGCATTGAGAGTGCGACTGCAGTATGCAATGGGATGGTCAACATTGTCAATGTTTTGTGTCAGTACAGCACCTATGGCATAAGAGGATGCATCAGTATGTATGCTGAAAGGTAGATCATAGTTAGGACATTTCAGTATTGGGGCAGAGACCAATGCTGTTTTAAGTTGGTTGAAAGCTTCATCAGCTTCAGATGACCATGTAAAAGGAATCTTTTTGCTAGTTAAGCGAGATAAAGGACGAGATATTTTAGAAAAATTGTCTATGAACCGACGATACCAACCGGCCATACCAAGAAATCTTTTGATGTCTTTTGCATCTTTAGGAATAGGAAAGTTTAAAATGGCATCTACTTTAGAGGGGTCCGTTCTTAAACCATATTGGTCAACAACGTAACCTAGATATTTAAGTTCATTTCTACAGAAAGTAGATTTTTTCATATTAATAGTGAGATTAGCAGATTTTAGCTTTTCATAAACTGCCTTTAAGAGACGTTTATGTTCATCAAAGTCAGAAGTACAGATTATTATGTCATCGATGAAACAGAACACCTTATTATCAAATTCAGCTGTAAACAAGTTATCCATGAGACGCTGCATAGTTGCAGATGCTCCTACGAGTCCAAAACACATTCTATTGTAATGAAAGAGTCCTTTGCCAGGAACTGTGAATGCAGTCTTCTCTTTGGAGGAATCTGACAGCTTTATCTGATGGTATGCTGCGCTAAGGTCTAAAGATGTTAAGTATTTAGCGTCTCTTAAGTTGTCAAGGATATAGCTGACATAAGGAAGTGGATAAGCATCAGCTTTGGACACAGAGTTAACCTTTCTACTGTCCAAACATAGTCTGAGATCACCGTTGGATTTTTCTACCATGACTACAGGAGAATTCCATGGAGAAAAAGATGGTTCTACTATACCTAGTTCCAACATCCTATCTACTTCTTTTTCAAGAGCTTTTTGCTTATCAGGACTAAGTCGGTAGTACTTTTGTTTTATAGGTTTTGCATCACCTGTATCGATAATGTGCTCTATAAGATTTGTCTCACCGAGACCTACTTTTTCAGTATTGATGTTATCAAATAAAGATTTAATTTCTTCAATCTGCTTCTTTTGATCGGAAGACAGAGAGTCAAAATCATTAAGACCAGAATGGTTAGGTAAGACTGATACACTATTCACATTTTCTAAGTGACAGTTATCTTTAAATATGTCGGGGGCTAAGTTAAAAGCCTTCCAGAAGTTTATTCCAAAATGAATAGGAACATTTATTTCAGGTTGAATTACAAATTTAATAATTTGCACCTCATTTTTATAAGAAATGGGTAGTAACATATAATTATTACAAATTAATTCTTGTCCACTGGCAACACTTAACCTTATTGGAATATCCAACTTATAAGACGGGATACCAATATTTAAGAATAAAGAATGGCAGTTATTACCTAAGACAGAACAAGAAGCGCCACAGTCTAACAAACCCTTAACTTTAAGGCCAAGTACTTCAACAGATAAATAAGGTCGGTAGTCATCAGACGGAGGTTCAAAATATGTCTCTTCTGTAGTGGGATGTTTGGGACTACTTTTGGAACATGAGGAGACAGAGCCTATAAGTTTTTTGGCACATTACACTTAGTGCACTCCGGAGTCTTAACACCTTTGTTACCACATTTAAAGCAAACTAAATCTCTAGACTTCAGGCATTTGTTAGTGTTGTGGTTATTCATTCCACAGCGGAAACAATGTAAAGATTTATTATCTTTAGAGTTTAAAGAAGCAATTGGTTTTGGTTTTGGATTACCAAAATAAGTATTTAGTTGTTTATGAGTAGAATTCCTAGTTTTATTAGAATAAGTAAAGTCAGGAGCAAGTGAATCGTTTGTCAATAACGGTTCTTTAAAGTCAATGGCTTTCGCCTTCGCAAGCTCAAGTTTCTTGCAGACAAATTTAAGTTGATCGATGGAAATAATATCATGGAGAGCTAATTCCATGCTGTACTCAGGTCGAATATTCCTTAAGATAATATCAAGTTGTTCATCTTCGGAGAGGGTTTTCCTTAAACGAGAGAACATACCTACCATGATAGATAGAAAAACAACGATGGTTTCACTTTTTGCTTGGGTCCTTTGCCGAATCTCCGCCAGCAATTTATGGTCCAAATCCGGGATGTCAAAGTCATCTCCTAGAGACTGGATCACGTCCTTGTAGCAAGAGAAGTTGGTTTTATTTGCTCTGAACCAATACAACGCTGGACCTTCTAAGATATCTGGAAATCCATCAAAAATTATATCATTAGGAATTTTCCTAGCAACCCTAAGTTCTTCCAACCGAGTAATAAACACACGGACACAAGTATCGCCGCGGTATTTTAAATTAAGAGAATTCAAATTATAAGTTTTTGGAACCTGTTGAACACACAACGGGTTTTCAACATGATTCACTACAGGAGTAGAATATGATTCCCCCGTATCTTCGGGTTCATCTGCATCACTTTCAAGACGCATAAGAAGACAAATCAGAGAAGATTTAAGTTTAGCGATACCCTCTTCAGGTTCACTAATTCTAGAGAGGCGACAAAGAATATAGTTGCAACGAGCTACTAAACGTTTTACCAAGCGTTCACTGGATGTTAAATCTTTACTACTCGCTTCTATTTCAGCTACTTTCGGCGTGCATACAGTTAATTCGGAAGCTTGGTCAATGACAAACTGATCAATTGCCTTTACACTACCACGTCGAGTAAGTTTGCAAGTGTGACGTAAAAGTTTTCGTAAATCATCGGTTGATGATGTAGGTTCAGCTGGTAAGTGACGTAATTTAAGTTCATATACTAGTTCATCTTTGTGCAAGAATTCTATTGGACAACCGGCAGTTACAAAATCCATGTTGTACAATTTAAATTATACAGTCATAAAAGTAAAGTTATTTGCTAAGACAAGTTTATAAGCTTGTAGCATTAAATTATCACAGTGTGATATAAGTTAGCTTAGTTAAGCTTAGAGTGAGCAAGTAGCTCTAGGAACAAAGTTTGCAATTAACCATTATCTAGGTTATGTATTATTTTAGCTTAGACAGCTTAAAGTGAGTAGATAACTCAGAGACTTACATACTATTAACCGTTTGCATGGTTAAGTATCTAAGAATAAAAAGAAGTACAGCAAAGACATGCTATTACTTAACTAAATAGGTATTATAAGAAATAATAACAAATACTTCTTGTTTTCTTTACAAAAAGTTACACATTATGAGTTAAGTTTAACAGTAAAGAATTTAATCTTTTCACTTAAAAGAAAGCTTTATTTCTCTCTGAAATCTCCAGGCCGAACGTTGGGAACGCCACTGTAAGAGATTTTCTCCGACGGGGTGACTTTGGGAGCTAAATAGTGAGCGATCGGCAATTAGGTGTTAAAGTCAGCTCAAGTTTGTAGTGCGGCTTGCTCAGTTAGGCTTGAGCATGTTCAGGGAGTGATTCTTCCGACCCTGGAGTACAGCGTATTAGAAATTTATAAAGATAAGGGCGCCTTATACGCTGCAGCAAACGATTTCAGAGATAAATAAAGAGATTAATTGAATGTAAAGAACTACATTTATTCCTTAGAAAAGTAGGGTACAAATTTCCCGCTTAAAGTTAAAAGATTAACTCCTAAGACTTATTACTAAGTTATAAAATAGGTATAAAGTTACCGTACAATCAGTAGAATGGAACAGTCACTGCAGAACCTTCATCATTGCTTTCCCAGGTGGTTTGTCGTTGAGGTTTGCTTCCCTCTCTCGGTATCCAAGCAGTTGATCAGTCGCAGTGAAGACAAATTTCCATCTTGGTTACGGAACACGTAGAATTTTAAGTGCAAAGGATGCTTATATAATGAAGAGGTAGTTACCACTTCATATTGGTGGTGGAGAATATGAGATCATTCCCAACACGTTATGTTAAATGTAATACAAGATTTGATTACATCCAGTAACAGAGCTGGACCTAATGATTAGGCCAGAAAACTGGAGGAACTAGAAAAACGATAAACAAAAAAAACCCTGAAACAAAGAGAACGACATCAGGTTATGCACGTGGCGACTGATGCTCGCACTTCATGAAGTTACAGTATTTTAACAAACAAATGCTTACCATGTTTACGCCATGGGTTTTCAAAACATTAAGTTATAAAAATGGGCCGTAGCCCGACGAATTAGGACTCAAAAGATGATTTTTCTTTCCTTCACATCATCGTGCTATCGATCCAAAAGGAAGAAGAAAGTGCCTCGTCACCTTATGTCAAACGATAAAGAAACAAAAATTCACAGCTTCGGACACTAGCGATTTGCCTCGACCAAAACTGATTACAAGTGAACATCATTAAAAATGCTGAAAAATATCAAACGAGACTAAAATCATGAGAGATTTTATTTTATAAGTACATTGCATACGATAAAACTATTTAATTAAAACCTTACTATCAAAAATTATGAGTTTATAGTCAAAACTTTAAAAGTGATTACTTATCGATTGATCGATGAGTAATCGATTGATTGAACTACTGAAGTTTAATTTACTTACTGAATTTATATTCTTTTATAAGAAAACGACTGAACATTAGTTGTTATAAAAAGAGAAATGTTTCGATAACTAACTTTTCATCAAAACAATTCAAAGCGTTCGTAGAACGGAACGGGCAAAACGTCAAAGAGAAATGCCAAATTGACATTTCAACTAATGTCACTGAACTTAACCTCTAAAAGTAAACAAATCATTGACTGTTTTCAGGAAATATGTGGATTACGAAAAAAAAGTGTTACAGTGTAAGTTAGTACATATTTGTTAATAGCTATTTAAGTAGGTAGATTTTAGGAAATTGTTTCCATATGTATAACTGCTGTTGTTATTCTGAACATAATAAAATATTTTTTTTTTGTTAAGGTGCAAATAGACATAATAGTAGATTATACAACAAGTGAAAAAAGAAGGAATTTAATTCGAGGGACTAAGTTGGATCCCGAGAACAGCGAAGGATTCTAGATTTGAAACCCGAGCGTATCGAGGGATTCAAAAGTAGAATCCTGAGCGAGGGATACGAGCGAGGGATACGGAGATGAAATTTTTTTTTCACGAGTTGTGTACTCTACTTTTTACCATTGACTGCGAGAAAACAACTAGCAGTACTAATATTTATAGTTATCACATTTTTATTATTTAGGTAGGTAATCAGTAATATTTAAACATTAGAAAATAGTGAAACTAGAAGTTTTCCAATGACATAAAACAACCACGTTAACTAAGAGGGAAACTACATGATCAGTCTGGCATCAGTCCATTTCATCAATTTGTATAGACTTTGATTTTTTACAGACTAAAGATCGTACTAGACTGATGGAATGGACTGATGCAAGACTGAACATCTAATCTCCCTCTAATATATAAAAAAGAACCCAAACATAAGACACTAAAAATAACCTAATTAATTTGGCGGGATATTTTTGACAAAAGAACCCAAAGATAAGACACTAAAAAGAACCTAAATAAAATTGGCGGGAATTTTTTTTTGTCATTTAATTGTAGAACTATATCTTTATCAATGGAATAGCTCCATACTTTCAGCACTTTTTTTTGTACATAATTCATACGATGCACGCTTGTTCCAAATTCAAAATATTTTTATTCACTCGGTGAACAAAACAGCATTTTATTCACTCTTATCGTTGAATTAAACGCACTTTTTCGAGTGGCGATGGTAAAAAATCATAACCACAAATAGTTAGGTAGTTTAATGTAAAGAAACAATTGATAAATATACAACACTGCAGAATCGACGGCTATGAATGGAAAATGTACAGCAAGTTTTTATTTCATAAATTGGCATTATATTTAGGGATTAAGCAATGGGGTTGGTAAACTTTTCCAAAACTGTTGTGAATTATATATTTTCTGGTAGCTTTTGGCTTTGGAGTCAGGAATAACAAATTGCGGAATTTTCATAATGCTTCATTTTAATTTAAATAAAAATTTATATTTTTAATTTACAGCATAGTACAATAAATCACTATTACGGCTGTATGCGTAGGTTATGCCATTGCTCCAAAGACTTTCTATGTTGTTGCTCAAAACAAAAAAAACAAAGATATGATTACTCTTTGTCACTGTCTGTCAAATCTGTCAATCAGTTTTTTTAAATCAGTAAATACAAAGGAACTTCGTGTTCAGCCGTATGTTTGATATTTTATCGCGATAATATAAAACAATTCTCTTCGAAAAAGTTTACCAACCCCATTATTATCACAAGTTTTCTCGAAACATTACCGCAGACTTTAAAAGGAAGTTAATTATTCAACGGTTCTACCTCAACTCAAAGGTCTAGATCTAGATTATTAACTAGGTCAAACCGATTACTCGGGAATTCACGGACCGCCTGGCATTCGACTTGGGACTAGGAAATTATAGGAATAGATTTTATTGCATTGCCTCCGATCTTGGACCTTTTCTACATTTGCATTGGTTGTGTTGTAAATAGCCTGACTTTATAGACTAGCTGAGTAAGTTTTTCTGGGCAGTTTATCTTCTTGATTCTTGAGCTTATTGTGTCGTTATTTGAAATTATTTAGAGGTGCTCGATGGTGCTGTGGGTTGGTGCATTTCGGTTCTTGCACTTGCCCCTTGATTACGTAAGTCTGTTGCTAACAATTCTCGATTGAAATCGATTGAAAGCACAGTTACATTGCCGCTTTAAGTAAGATAGTTTTTTCAAACGGTTGACTTTGAGAAAAAGTTGTCTTTGGAACCTTAATGTCATTTATAAAGACCTATCTATAGACATCCCACACGTATTGGTATAAAGAAAAAATTTTTTTCAGTTTCAGTTCCATGTATGAGCCCCCCCCTTAATCTTTATTTATTTTTAAGCGGATAACAGAATACATCTACCTACTAAGTTTCAACTGTGTAATCCTAATACTTTCGGAATAAAATGGCTGTGACATACGGACGGACAGACAGACAGACAGATATGACGAATCTATAAGGGTTCCGTTTTTTGCCATTTTGGCTACGGAACCCTAAAAATATGATGATGAATTTACTGAACGAAGCTTTAAAATAATAAAGCTACATAGACCCGCTTAGATACAAAGTAATAACGCTACAAAAAAGTATCTGAGAAAATATTTGACATTTTCTTCACCGTATTTCTTTATCAAGCAAAGCATCTAATAAAAGTGAAGGTACACCCTCGTCCCTTTTACCACAATATAAGTACATAAAGGGTCTTTGGAATCGTCCTACTTTTGTTCTTTCAATTTTTAACGACGTGACAGTCTCTAAAATATCGTTTGAAACATAAAAGTAATAAAAACTTTGTTATCTCTTGTTATCTTTGAAGAAAACTGAAAGATTTAAGTATTATTTTTTACTGTTTTTTTCGAAACCAGGATATTTACAAGAGTTTCCGACATAACATAACAAAGAAAGCGTTATAACAATCAAGGTTCTTTATAAAACAAAAGCCAGGTAATTTTTGATTAGCTAAATGCTACAGGTTAAGGCATTTTAATTTAATTCACATCAATATATTCCAAATTACAATGCATTTTTTAATAAATCTCACTCAGTCTTTATAACTAATTAAAAAAGAATTTCAAACATTTAATAATTATTATTAAATGTTGGTAAGTATATAAGGGTAAGTAAATTTAATAATATGATGAAATGGTTTGAATCAATTCTCGAAAGAACAATCAAATAAGCTGACCGCAATTCAATGAAAGATGTTTACGAATAAACTCTTATTTATCTGAAACTCAATTTCAGACAAGACCAATCAAATTGTACCTTTTTAAATGAGAAACATTTCCACAAAATAATATGTTTGTGGAAGTAAAATGCTTAGATGGGAAGTATACTAGACCTAATAAAATGTCCTTCCAAAGGAAATGAAATTTCTTATGAAGTTATGACAGCAATAGAAAGGAACTTTCACTTCCACCTTCTTTCGGCTAAAACACCAACGATCATATTTGTCTTCCTTTACTGTGTGTACAAATTTCTATATCAGACTGTACATTTTATAAAGCAAAACAACACCATTTATATTTATTAACTAGCTTCCGCCCGCGACGTCCACGCAGACATTTGGAAAATCCGTAGGGCATCTTTGACCGGAATAAAAAGTACCCTTTGGCACGTAGTACTTATTATCTTTTCTGTGCTCTGGTGACTACCTTTGTTCTACCGATTATCGGACGACATGAACTTTTTGAGTATCCTATGTTTTAATCTGTGTGTTTTTTTTTTTGTTATGTGTGACCGAATCGCAGCGTCAACAAACCGGTCCCACGGAAGACCAGCGCTGGTCGCAGACCAGCATTATGCTGAGTTGGGACCGTTTTGAGACAAATAGTGTTTAAGTTTTATTGTACTACTGTATTGTTTTATTGTGTGTCTCAAATAAACTATTTTTCTTTCTTTCTTCTTTCTTTCTAATCCAGGCTGTAAACTATCTATGTAACAAGTTTCATCTAAATCCGTTCTGCCGTTTATGCGTGATTGAGTAACAAACATCCAAACATACAAACATTCACTACCTTCGAGTCGGCGTATATTATGTGAAATTTTTCTACTCTATTCTGCATCCTCCTCGTTCCTAAAATAAAAAATTCCTTTAAATTAATGTTTTTTTAAAAGTAGTTTAATATTATACTCAAACAATGTTCAGCCTCAGCTATCAATCGGATTGCCAGTGGATGAAAGCATTAACGCCAAAAATCTAAGCTAATCAAATAATTTTCTAACCTGTATAGCAGTAACACAACGAAATAATAACAGTCTGAATTGAATAAAAATATTTTGTCACCGTCGCGTCGTCAGTATCAGAGCAAGGATTAAAGGTATAATTTTTCCGACAGTGCATAGATACGAGGTTTATGTACGTAATACGACTCTTCATTTCATTTTTTTATTAAAGTAATGTTTTCGCCGTGTGTCTTTATAACTCCAGTACGAATGAAAATGCGTATTTTCTGGCACATTTAAGGTGATAAACGTATAGAAGGATAATATGAAAAAGAAATCTACTCTCAAAAAAACTTGCCTTTTGGAACAGCAAATAAAAATTAGACATAAAAGGGCTTTGTTTTTCAAATGTTTATTTTGATCGTTTTAATTGTTTCTTCTTGTAAGTAACATAATAATGAAAGCACTATTATGGCACTATGTAGCTCAGGCATTTACATTGTATGCACAAAACCAACAAATTGTGCGTAAAGTTCTACTTAAGGCGAGGCCAGTTCACGATCTGATGAAAAGTCTCATTTTTGAACATCCAATGTAAAGAACTGATGTAAAATTCTACTTCACAAAAATTACTGTAGACTGAAAAAGAAACAAAGAAGCAAATTAACCGAACAGAATATTGAAAAATGGCATGGTAACTCTGTAAAAAAATCCTGAATAACACCATAAAAACTTATAAAAATAAATTTCAAATCGTCAGATTTCGTAATTTTCAACGACAGTGATATGATTTTTTATGCAGAAAGGATAGCTTTTTTATCGATCTAACACAATAACCGAGTACATTTTTAATAAATGATCCAGTATTTCAGAAATCAATAAAAATGTACTAAAATTCGTCAAATTTCTGGCAAAGCGTCAATTAAAGTTATGCAATATTCAACCTTATTCTAAAGACATAGTGAAAGAGTAAATTTCGTGAACTGGCCTCGCCTTAAGTTTTGACATATAGACCGAAAATCTCCTGTGGTTAGCTTTCAAACCACAACACACTTACGGTTCGACCTGACTGACCCTTTATACATAGAGTCTGTTATATAATAAGGAAAACGGGTCCATAAATATTCTAGCAGACATTTTAGAAACCGAGTATACGTAGTCAATAAAATGGTATAAAACGGGTATTTTAATTTTAACCCTTGTATTGTTAAAAATAAACTTGTTCACTTACCTAATTAATTAAAAAAGCGAAACGAAGTTTCAGCAAAATAGCTTTTAGTCCCAAGAAATTAAAGAAGGAAATGGAAAATCTCGTAAATGACCAAAGATTCTGAAATAATTAAGATCTAATAATACTCATTTTGTAAAGATTATTCCATTCCATTTGCCATTCCAGTATAAATTATTTTATTTCAAAAGGTTTTTTAATTAGCGTCGTCGGTACACATTTATCAAAAAAAATCTGTCCTAAATAAATATTTTAATGATTCACGAAAGAATAAGAGACGAGGGAATCTTACGTTAAGAAATAAAAATTGGAGCGCTCCTGTTTTAAAACATATATTGTTACTTATGTGAGTATTATTTCAGTAAGGCTCGTGATGATTTTCGACTGAGGTACCAAAAACTAATAAATAAATAGTAACTTTTTTGTAACTTTCATGGCTAGACTGGTGGTTTATTCACTCGAGCGAGCGCGAAGCGTCTCCGTTCCGTTTCAGCTTGGGTATAAATGCTTTTCTCAACCGATTCTTGTGAAATTTTGTGAGGTTCGATAATTATAATTTTTTTTGTAGATACAGTTTTTAGATTTAAAAAAGAATATTTCAGCCATTTCGAAAAATGATCGAAAGTGTCACAGCTCATGGAGAAGTCAATAAAAACAAAGCAATTGTAAACATAAAAAATAATTTTACTTTTTATCTTTTCAGCAGTTCAGCGATAATAATAATACATGCTTGGACAATTTCGCAAAGCGCCATTTAGCCGTTTTGGGCTAAATGGCGCTTTGCGAAATTGTCCAAGTTAAGCAAAGCTTGTAATATGGGTGCTAGACAACTGATATATAAACTACTTACATACTTTTTAAATATAATATTATATATTATAGTAACACCTAACACCCGTCACAAAAATTAAAATTTATCATTTCAATTTCTGCCCGGGTGGGAATCGAACCCGGGACGTTTTGCGTGGTAGACCAGCATGTTGACCACTGCACCACTCAGGTCGTCATACATTTATAATTTCAATAAAAAGCGAATAAAATAATAAGGTTGTACAAATAAAATGCGACAAAAAGGTCTCTACTGTCCAAAAATAATTTAAATACTGAATAGCCTTTAGACACCGTAAATTCCAGTTGAGTAAATGATTTGAGTTCAGGTTCATCCAGGTCACCCTTGTCAGATCTTACCTTGGCTATTGATCAAATAGACATCGGGTTCAACTGTCGATATCTTTTATATTGATGAGCATCGTTCAACCACGAAAAACGGCTGGATGAAAACGATGAGCAAAGTGAATGGATGGTGTGAATAAATAAACTCCAAGACGGTATACCAATCACTTAAAATGCCACAGGGGTGTTTACTGGGCCCTTTTTATAAAGAAAACATAAGTATCTATTTTTCCGAAAATATAAAACTTTAAGTATCTCAAACAATGAAACTTTTGATGTTATGGCTATCAAAGGCATAATCTTTCACGCAAACAATAATACGGTCTTAAGCCTACTTTCGACTTTAATAATTAATTGTAGATGCTACTTATAATTTAATCTTCTAGATATATTCAAGTTTGTAAATATCGTTACTTATGGCTGTTACAGCTGATAAGTTTCTTGCGCCCGTTCTTCTTGTCAGCTAAAAAAGTCTGGAACGGGTGGTAGGAAAATATAGACGATTCAAAAGTACTTAATAATTAAGTTTATTTGAATAAAGCTTATTTCACTTTCACTTTCACTTCCATTTTAAGAAATCATGTTTTGTTGCGCTACAAAGAAACGAAAATTTACATACTATACAAATTTAAGCTGCATCACGAACTCAAATGCTCGAAGAGCTGGCAGCTGAAGTGGCTGATTCGCCCTTGAGTTGAAACCGTGACAAATGGATTGAAACAGACGGACCGATGACCTGAATGGCGCAACCTTTGTAAGGTCACGAGTAAGATTATTTTATAAGCCTAATATTGTACAAAATCATTAATTTATAGTAAAACAGACATGAAATTGCCTGAACATAGTTGCTTGGTTTGGTGATTGATGACAAAATTTTTGATAACAACGAAATTAATATTCCTAAAAACTTTTAAAATGTCTACTATATATTGCTAAAAGTTCTATGATAAAAAAACGAGATTTTTAAGTTTCACTGTTTTTAATAAGATTTTAAATGAAGGTCGAAAGCACATGTTACATTTATGTGCGAGTGCGAGAAGATTTGTAGGAGAAGGTCATGTACGAAACCAACCCAATGATAGTCATTCTAACACTAAATTAATTTCTAAGTACCTAATTATAAAAAATTGTTTAAAAAAAACAAAAAACCGACTTCAAAAAACCTACCTCTAAAAAGCAAGAAATAATATTCGTAATAATAAAAATACGTCTAATAATATTCATAACGGAGTGCTGGTGCCGACACTGATGTATGGAAGTGAATCTTGGGTATGGCAGAAGAAGAATGAAAGCAGAATAAATGCAGTAGAGATGCGTTCGGTGAGGAAAACATGTGGAGTCAAATTGAGTGATAGAGTGAGCAATGATGTGATTCGTGAAAGGTGTGGTCTGAAAAATGATATAGTGACAAGAATTGAGAAAGGAATGCTCCGGTGGTTTGGTCACTTAGAGAGGATGAATGAAAGGCGAATCACGAAAGAGATATATTGTGCGAATGTGGAAGGAAAGATTGCGCAAGGGCGTCCCAGAAAAACCTACGCGGACCAAATAGAGGTTTTAATAAAAAAGGCTGGTGTACGTAGTGACAAAAACCGTAGGGCATGTATGAAAAGATTGATGGATGTTAATGAAGCGAAAGAAGTGTGCAAGGATCGTAGCAGGTGGCGATCCATAGTCTCTGCCTACCCCCATGGGAAACAGGCGTGAGTATATGTATGTATGTATGTACGTCTATTGAAGTCGGGTGGGGCGGAGTACAAATTCCTTTTTTTTATTCTAAAAGCCCCACCCGACTTCAATAGACGTATTTTTATTATTACGAATATTATTTCTTGCTTTTTAGAGGTAGATTTTTTGAAGTCGGTTTTTTGTTTTTTATTACTGTGCGTTTACAATACTTTCAATGGACTTGAACTAGGTATCCTAATATACATGCGAGCGATAATGAGTTCTTGTATTTGTTACTGTTTTAGGATGCGAGGACTGGCTGGTACTGGCCAGCAAGATTAATAAAGATGTCTGACTGTAACAAGAAGCTGTTTATACGTTCTCTTCTGAACCTTATATTATTTGATATCCAGAGGTCAGGTATCTGCTATTTTTATGCTTTCGTAGCAGCAACGCCAAGCTGGAATCAAATTCGTAAACGCATCGTTTGTTCGTACAATCGGGGGTTCTTTGACGCGTATAAACGCACCGTACATGCGCAGAAGTTGATTCATATCGAAATATAGCAAGCTGGGTTGTTAGTTGCGCACAAACGCTCTACGCATATATGTACGTCAAGCACGCGCTGCGTATATGCTTTGCGTTTATACGTGTCAAAGAACCCCTAACCAATTAGGACGACGGACGCATTAAGCTAGAGTGGAACTTTGAGTACATAATAACGTACATTTTCTCCCTTATTTATTTTTATATTTGTTGAACTGACAGAAGTTACATCCATCAACAGGGGATTAGTCCTGTAATTAGTTTTAGTCTGCGTTAGCAAGCAGGGCTGTCTACCACTTGTTTTACTATACTAATATTCGAAAAGATAACGAGAAAATTAGATTGATACAAGTCGGTCGATTTTACAATAAGCACTGATGACATTATAACTGTCAGCTTTATAATGCTGTGAGCATAGAAATAGAATGTCAAAGAACAACAATGTCCATAAACAGGTGATCCGAAAAACAAATGTATACCTACATTATATATGAGATACGTAAAATATGTCCTACATACATAAAATATGACTATATTATGGCAAAGGAAATTAATAAAATATGTTGCATACTGTTTTCTTTGTCGATAAACGAATAAATGTAGCGAAATTTGATTTTAGAGAAATGTGTGGCAATATCTTATTTACCTGTGAAAAGTGTGATTACTTGGATTGTTTCTTTTTAGCACATCACAATCACTAACAGAACAAGACACCATGGCTCCACGATACCCTTATTTAAAATTCTAGTCAAGATTACCAAATATTTGAAAGAAATTGTGATTGCTCTTTTGCTAGGCGGGACGCTAGGGGCTCTTACTGTAAAAAAAGTTGGCACAATGTCACTTGATCCTTTGTCTCTTTTTTTCGTAGACCGTGTCCGTATAATGTTAACTTCTCTTTTCCACGCTTTGTTGGTCTTGAGCGCAGCGAAAATTTTTCTATGTCCATGGCTGTGAGCATAGATGGCGATACAGTGTCAGCTGTATTCGGCAAATACTACAAACATATTGCATTTAATGAGATAATTTTGCTTTAGTAAAATAGTTCATAGTGAAGAATTGTGGTTAGTTGTCGTACACGTAAAAATATATTGTGAAATAGCTAAAATCTTGGGAAACCACTTCATGATTAAATCAGCGCCATCTAGTTGTTTAACCTTAAGTAGGTACTTCAATGGCCAAAAGGCGAGATAAACCACACACCGTAACAAAATAACCGTCCATTAGGGCGCAGCCACACAACACGAGCGATGCCAAAGTGACAGAAGCTAATTAGGTCCGCCAACGGCTACTAATTCGAGGGCAGTCATCAATTGTGCCACTAAAGCTAATGGGGTGGCCGGCGGGAATAGTTGCTATTATTTCGGAAATTATGTGCCTGCTTCATTAATTATAGATTATGATGTAGCGACATTGTAGTTTAAAGGGAATAGGGCCTCGATTCTACTGCAACCGATCCGCACGTTTTATTTTATATTATTTCCTATTTCCATCGGATTTGTAGAGGATCAAAAATAATTGATATTAATAATAAGGGTTAAAAACATACTTACATAAAATAATATTATAATAAAGGACATCATCCATGTTTCATACATTTTTGGTCCAAATATAAAAGTGCCGGCCAAAATACAAAAGTACTTTATTCTGATAGATTTTGTCCATCTAAGCATTTTTTATTATGGCACCTATTTGGCAAAGATTTTCATCAAGCCGAAATGTGGTGTCTGAAATGAGCCCTGATTTTAGTTACCAGTTTTCAGGCGATGAAAGAAAAAATAATGAGTTAAAGAGGTAGGAAATTCGTTGGACTGAATACGCAGAGCTACAATAAGATTATGTAGAGAAATAAAACAAAATATTCCGAAAAAAGTGTTTCTTCATTAAAAAGTCATGGACTTATCAATCCACCCTCGTACCTTTGATAACTTAATAAAATCTGTTCTCGACCCAAAAAAAAATAGACCAAGCTAAACTCTTTTGACGGCCTAAAAAGCTGTCGTACCGTCCGCATTACCTACCGGATTGAGTGAATTTTTTATACGGCTCAACGGTAAACCGGGCGAGTTAAAGACATATTTTTGCCGGTTCATTCAGATTATCCGGATGACACTGAGAAGAGGGTCAGCTCCTGAACAATCCAGTCCTTGTTCATTACACGGTTGGCTGACGAAAGGTGAAGTGTCATTGTCTGGAATAAACGATGTGACAGCTGGACAGTGGCGTGCTTTGATGAATTGTTCTGTACCCTTAGCACGAACATCTACTACTTATCAAGAAAAAGAATGGCGTAAAAGTTGATAGAAAAAAATATTTTGTTATTGGGCGCTTATTCTTCTTCTTATCGAATGAGGAATAGTGGCCACCTCTGGTGTTAGAGTTTGTCAAGCCGCCTGCAAGGCCTCTAACTTGGCTTAAACTATTATCAGATGAAACACATTTTTTTTAATTGTTATTAAAGCCTCAGACTAAGGTAAGATAGTGATAGCTAGCCAGGCGGACTTGATATATAGCCCTACCACCAACCAAAGGAGTATAAATGTACCCCCCTCCTGGGAATCGAACCCGGGACCCCTGTATCTTACACGAGTGGGAACCACTAGACCACAGAGGCGGTTAAAAAACTAGAAATCTTTTTAAAATAAGAGGACGATGATTTGAGGATAAACGATTTAAAATAAGAGGATAATAATAATGTTTAAACTCTACTCTGAGGTTATGCGAGGAAGTCGTATTAGTCAAACCACAGAGACCAATAAATTTGTTAGGCGGTCAACCTACACCTATCCGGTAATTTAAACTATTTACTAATGGGGATTTCAGACCACGGAATGAACCACCTTTCACGGAATCTCCAAAAAAAAAATCAGCTGTTCCATAGAAAAGTGCAACAGCGACTCAACTATAATGTACGGAACAGCTGATATTTTTTTCGCGTGCTGATTAACTAAATCACTTTATTAATAGATAATTATAGTAGTAAGGTTCTGCTAAAGTTCCTTCCACAGTAAAGTTATGCACCTACGTAGCAATTGTTTTTTCTAACTGAAACAACCTGGCGAAATAACAACTATAAATAAAATTGTTATGGCTAATGATATGATAGCAAAAAAACTTAATAGTATGTTTTAATCGTAATAACAACTTTTCAAGTGCAACTTATCTGGTTGCTGCAGCGCCCCCTGGTGGTCTACTACCATGAAACATGTCTAAGAACCTGCTCTGAAATAAAAACTTTTAAATGCAAAAAACCGCATCGAAATCGGCCCAGTAGTTTCCGAGGAAAATGGTAAATGGTTACAATGCTAACAACCTCTAACCCAAACGCATATACCACCTCCGTTCCGTTCCGTTCCGTCCGTCATGGGTAAAAACAAACTTGATTGAAGATCAAAACAATGGTTGAATCCCTTCGTTATTTAACTTCACTGAAATTAACGAAATCTGAATATGCAACGACGTTAACAATAATATTCATATATTCAGAATAATAAAGGACTATCGCGTTATTCCAAACACGATGTGTGGTAAATTGGAATGTGATTTATTGATACAAAATGGAGATGTTTTCCCCTTTTATTGTACAGAACAGATGTACTTGTGTAGGGTTGCGGACTCTTTAATTAATACATCCATTAGCGAGTACAGCTTGCGCAACATAATAGGACCTAGCATCTTACACGGGCGAACCACTAATCACAGATTCGCTCCACATCAAAGTATTTTTTTGAAAATAAGCTTATGATTTATAATTACCTCTGAATAAAATGCTAAATAAAGATTACAAAAGTAACACTCCGTAAATAAAGACAACAACTCGGGAACCTACAACTCGCATTAGAAACACAACAAACAAGGGATTACAACTTTTCTCGTGTTAACCATAAAAAGCTGATGCGAAACAAATCGCAAACGGTACAATTTATCAGTTTCACAAATTGAAAAAGGTTACAACCGACTTAGCGAATTTGAAGTTGTAGAAATTTTTTTGTAAGTTGTTGTTTGTCAAGAACCATTTACGAAAGCGAAATAATTAATGACAACAATGGCTAATTTACAAAAACCAGAAAGTCCCAAAAAGGAGTTTTCACACTTTCTTCTGTTTGCACAACGTGATAGTGCTTGGCCTTCACCAGGGTCGTCACTAACTTTTACGGTAAAGCTGTTGTAATTTATCTTATCGGAGGAATTACACATCGTTCATAATGTCGTTATAATCAAATGCTTTTTTAAGGTACGCACGACAGCACGTTAGGTTAAACAGTTGAACCACGAAAACAGCTCTTATTACGTACGCCATAAAGGCGGTCTCAAGGTCAACATGCATAGTCTTACGAGCTGCCGACTGTACTCTGCAAATCTTTCAAAATTACTTACCTACTTAAAACAGCAATTTTTGAAGCAACATTGGCCTTTTACCTGGAACAGAAATTAAAAATATAAAAAATGCGTAGTTATTGTGATTTTTTTATTAAAAGAGAAAAGTGGCTTTTATACGGCTATGTCACAGACGAAATTTCCATTAATAGAGATAGTATAAGTAATAGGTACTGAGTGCATTTAACCTTTACCAATAACTCAATGCCTGAAGCCTGATCTCAATTTTACAAAAGCAAGATATGTTAGTCTTGTCGTAGGATAATGATAATCTCTAATCAAAATGGTTAGTTATAAATAAACAAATAAATAAATAAATAAATGTTTAGTTTCAGTCACAAATCAGTAAGTGCATTACTTAATAGTCAGCTATCACTCTCACTAATACACCTTGGTTGGGAAAGACTGAAGCTTAAAAAGATATTAGATCTGTAAGTACTATAGGCAGGGGGGTAATTACGTAACTTTGTTGCAATCAACTCTGACAGAAATCGCAGTTACATCGCTGCTTTAGTAAGAACCCATGTGACAACTATCTTAACTAAAGCAGCAATGCAACTGCGCTTTCAATCGATTTCAATCGAGAATTTTTAGCAACAGACTTACGTAATCAACGGGCAGGTCACCAGAGGGCCTACACAAGTAGCCAACAAAAGGTGGTGACTATTTGAATAGAACAGAAGTAACATTCATTAAATAGGCGTATGAAATTGACAATTCAAAACGCCGTGACTATCTATGGCCAGCGACATCTTACGTCAATTACATATTTACTTCTATTCTATTCAAATTATAGAAAGTCACTTGGCTAGAGCACCAGATCCTTTTCATTGTAAGTGGATTGAATTATGTAAAAGTAGACAAATAAACTATGCTATTAATACCTATGCCAACATATTTTTTTAATATGTCTGTCAATCTGTAACATAGCAAGTTTATTGTTGATAATGGTATCACAAAAGATGATAACTTGGGAGGAATTCTGTTCACCCTCATTCGTGTTTACGACCAAAGTTACCTTAAGTTTGTGTAATGTATTCTTACAGGATTCATTTTTATGTTCGTGCAGAAAACTTGCGTCGTACAAATTAGTTGAATAAAAAAGGAAAAATATGTTGGTATATATGCGAAGTGGAGAAGCAGAGAAAAGAAGCTGACCACGAGGATTATGTATAAAACGTGTACGAGAGACTGTGTGTATTGTCAATTTTTTCGTCAATGCCATTGTTGGAGCAATTGACAATCGCTTCATTCGCACGCGTACAAACGATAAATTTTCGCATCAATGGGCGTCAATGACGTAAAAATTGACAATCGCAAATGATCGTTACCGGCGGACTTTAGTTCCCTACCTGCTTTTTTGCAATTACCTACTAATCGGTTTTAATATTTTAGACCAAGACTGTTTATTTTTCATTATCGTTATAATACTCGTATAAGATACTTAATTCATATTTCACTGTATTTCACACTAAAGACAAAAAAAAATCGTAGCTGGTACTTAATTTTGAAAAAACTACTTTTGCACGCCATTTTGCTGTTAAATGATAATTTTATTGCTATAAAGTTACAAAATGAAAACCGTATAGATTAGGAGGTCATAACAAATTTGGTAACGATCGCGTAAGTGGCTGACTCTGGGTTCACAGGATAGAGAGGCACTCTCTGATGCTAAATAATGTCAGTCTAAACAGACCGACATTATTTAGCATCAGAATATTATAAAAAGAACGCAACCACTTTTTATAATATGCAGGCGGAAAAATGTGTTATCGTAACCAAAAAAAACGATATGGTAAATTGGCTGACAATAGTACATCAAGTAAATACTAGTTGTACTCACGTGAACTGTGTAAGGACTGACCAAAATTCGGTTGCGTTTCGTAGCTATAAGCGATTAACTTTTTGTTTGTTTGTAATGTATAAACTCAAAAAGTACTGATCCGATTTTGAAATTTTTTTCACCAATAGACAGCTACATTTTTAGCGAATAACATGGGCTATAATTTATTTTCAATAAAATTATAGCCTTTTTTCAGCCTGCATATAAAAAGAACGCAACCACTTCACGCAAACAGACTGACATATTTAGCATCAGAGAGTGCCTCTCCATCCTGTTAAAAAACAACATTTTTCATTAGATTATTAATAATGTAACGCAAAAGTTTAAAATAATATTTTTCATATCGATACTACCAAGGAGTAAATGTACATCTAATGATACTAAATAATATACTAGAAAAAATACGACTCGCACCAGATCAATACTCAGACGGGAATCGAACCCGCGACCTTTGGATATCCGGTCCAATGCTCTGACCGCTGAGCTACCGAGGCACTGCAGTCCTATAGCTTAGCCTAAAGCAAGGAATAAACAAAAACATAATGGTTCCTAATACCTAATACCTACCTACTTTTTGTAAATGCAATGCACCATCCTTTATGTTAATCACTGCTGCAAATACTTTATCGGACATGGATAGTAATATTCCTTAAAAATAAATTAATAACATATCCCGAAAAACTACAGTGTGCGACATGGAGTAGCCAATAAAATCACGTTTTACATTATTTTCTACACCCTCCTGACTTTTGCTGATTGAGCTCGAATAAAACGTTCATTCATACTCGTATCAATCCATGTATAGGCCTCTCTCCCCAAACGAAACGGTCCATTGCGATTGTCAATTTTTACGTCAATGCCATAGATATAGAAATTGACAATCATTTCAATTGCACATTTAAACGATCAATTGTCGCATCAATGAGTGTCAATTATACGTAAAAATTAACGGCTTATGTTAAAATGATCACCATACCTAACCTAACCCAGAATTAGTTAAGCTCACCAAATCTTCTTGGGCGGTTTAGGATTTGGTGAGCATATACTAATTTTTAAGAACAAAATGTTTTTTTTGGTACTTATGCTAAAGTCTTAATTACCAAAATTAACAATCGCAATTTATCGTTTCGTGCGGCCTTTAAAGAGGTGTCTACGAGATCAAATCATCTCTCCTAAAAACTAAAAACAAACTCAACACGACACAAATTAAAAGTTCTACAACTTTCATCCTTCAAAAAAATTTTTGATCAAACTCCGACACCGTTTTTGAATAATCTGATGCACCATTACCGCACGCCTATGCCTACGCCGCAAACTCTGTAATATTTAGCCAATAATTTAAATTGAATTCAATTTGCATCGTGTTGCCAGCTAATTGGAACCAATCGCCGTGACTTTATATCTCGTTAGCAGTCAATAAATGGATTTAAATACTTCAATTTAATTATCCTTGCGCGCGTGCGATGGTCGACTGATAATCTGTAACGAGGTTCAAAATTAAATACAGGCTGGGTAAATAAAACAATACGTATCAAATTTAATAGTATCTATTTTGTTACTTGAAATCACTAGGTAATCTGTTTATTTTTCTGGATCATGTTATTATTAAAGCCACACACAAGAAGTTTCGATGAAGAAAGGAAGTTGATCTGGGATTAAAGTTTTCATAAATATTGTCTAATACATAATTATCTAATTTATTTAGGACTCTGTGATCATTAGCATCGTGTCAAACACATTACAATCACAATTTTTCAATTTTTTTTTATTTCTGACACTAACTTGTTACAGTAGCATGTATTATGCTTACCATTACGATAAAAAGGCGCTTAAATGTTAAAAAAGCATGTGATACGCAACGCAGTGCCGATAAAACAAAGGCAACCATGAAAAATAACACCACACTCGTTTTGTTTTTCCTTAAAAATTACAGTGTGAGGTTAGAGCTGAAAATTAATGACGTCATAATTTCCGGGCCGGTAGCCACCCCGCTGGCGGTGCGTGAACGATCATCGGTCAATTACGTCACGGGTTTTTTTTAAACTGGGTGCGTTATCCTCAAATGCATGTGACCTATTTTTTAATAAACCATTATGTTTTTTTTTCGACTCTCGTCGTCGTCTCGCAAAATCTCAGCCAATTAAAGGTACTACTTACCTATCAGTTTATTTAACTTCCATTTCCAACCCCTAATTTATAACTCGGCAAATGCTCAGCTCAGCAATAATAAATAACGTTTTCTTTTTTCAGACAGAATAACACACCTAATCGATGTATTGTACTATAACCGTCGTCGGTAGAAATATTCTAATATTATTTTTGATATAAATTATTTCAGTTTATTACATCTGTACCCTTAGCACGAACAGCTGTCGAAAAAAATAACGCGCGTAAAATCATTCGATAGATAAATTTTGTATTGGAAATTTGTACAGCGCCATCTATCGCCGATAAGCGAAATGAAATTTTCCATAGAGAATTGTCTATCGAGTAATTTTACGCGCGTTTTTTTTTCGATCGCTGTTCGTGCTAAGGGTACTGAGCCCAATTTGCTCATACTATTTTAGGTTTTTGGGAAAATCTAAATTAATCTTTTATTTTTGCTTCTGTATCGAATGATTTTAAACAATGAACTTCCCTACTACTTATTGCGATATTTTTTCTTCAGAAATAAAAAGAGAGCGTCGAACAAAACTCCGTAGTCTGTTCATTCAGACCATGAAATTAATGACGTCATAATTTCCAGGTCATCGACCTTCGCCCAGCGCATGGATGCCCATAACATTTCTTCACAATCTTGACGGATTGTGTTCAATTCATATTTTTGTACATATTTTGTGACGGTCATGTTATTTTACTGTAGCTAACCCAAACTGCTAGAGCGGAATTTTTGCTAGTTGCGACAAATAATAAATTGATATTTCTCGGTATCTTAAATACCTAACAATAATTAAACTTATTTGTAAAAAGATTCTAAAGCAAATGTTTTATGTCGTTCGTTTGTGAAACAAGCGAAAGCAAACAATATGAAGTTAGAAAATCTTAGTATTTTTTTTAAACTTGAAAGAAATGCAAGACGGTCAACGGACTTTGTGTGTGTAATTGCAAATAAATAATAAACATAACCGCAGTCGGGTAAAAAGAGAATGTCTCTTTTGCAATTCTATGAATGTTTATATAACTTTTTACTACATTTTTATGTATACCTACTTACACTTAGGTAGAACTTTTTGAGACGGAATATGAAATAAGATGTGCCTTCAAATATATTGTAGCAGACAAGGTATAAATACTTCTGAACAGTTTAAAATGTCAATACACCGTTATTTTTTAAGTAGGTATATCATATAAAAAAATCTGCTGTTCCATAGAAAAGTACAACATCGACTCGACAATTTTTTTTTAATCAACAGCTGATTTTTTTTCGCGATTCCGTGGTTGGCCCCATAGTAAAAGTTGTTCATTCACGTGGTCTGAAACCCCCATTTCATTTTTAGATATACTTAAAAAATAACGGTCTATGTTCCATACACTACAAGTTATGAAGTTACAAATAATATCTGATTAGATGCATGTCAATAATTTCTATAAGTACACACAACCATAGACCAAGTTGGTCTATGACACAACTAACTAACACAACACACAAAAATATTTCGTGTAACAACTGTGTATGTACTAAATAAATAAAAATAAAATTCACACCACACAGCTCCTCATAAACTTATAGCATTATTACGTCAGCTCAAGTTAAAACCGCAAATTTATCAGTGCCACAGAATATATTGTCAGTGCCCCATACGCGCGGCTGAAAACTGAAGCCATTTCATTATTCAACTGTATGGGAACTGCAAAGTGTTCCTTTGTTCTTGTTTGTTCCTGAAGCTTAGTGTACGCTGATCGCTTTTGTCGCGCGACTAAGCAACAATATTCGAAACAACTAATTTCGGCGGGGAAAATGGTGTTTTTGGCATCATTTATGGTGTAACCAAGCTATATGTTTTATCTCAAAAGGGATAATGTTTAATTAAAACCAACAGTTCAATCAACGTAATAACAAGAGTTGTATTTCACATTATTATGGTTCACAGTATTCCAACACATTACCTGGCTTTTAGAGAGTATTATAGTATTTCCTTATTCAATAATAAATGAGATCGTTCCTGTAAGCTTGCCTTGCAAAAATCTACCACACTACGCGCCAGTTTATTACATTAGCTGTCAACTGTCAACTTGACAGTGACAGCTCACTATGACGTATAGCTATAGAGTTATAGACTATTATTTATGTTCCGTTACAATGGTTATGGAGTTCTGACACAAAAATATAATTATAACAAAAGAGGCGTTCGTATTGAAAGGCTCAATTTGAAGTCTTGGCTTCCACCTTTATTGTCCCCACTGCTGCGGCACAGGCATACCTTATGAGTGGATAAGGAAAATGGGGCCATAACCCACCATGCGGATTGCGGGCCCAATGCAGATTTGTGGGCGCTAACGACTGCAAATCAATTAATTAATTAATCAATTCTCGACCAATAACTGTAGACAGTTCAGATCCAAATGGCCCACTGCCGTTGACTCCAGGTCATTTCCTCATTACATTAAGCACTAAAAGTAATTTACACATTAAAAGACCTACATCAAAGTTGTGTATTTTACCTATAGCCACTTAAATAATTCAATGAATTGTGATATTATTTTCAACATTCAGTACCTATGTAATGTTATGATAAGTTTATTATTTGTATTGTATTTTCAATATTATCGTTTCTAAGATTTTAATAACCTTAGTTCGCCTATGTTTCAATTTGTTTTTATTAAGTAATACTTACATGTTTCTTCTTGTTTAATGAACAGTCTAGCCCGTTTGTAGAACGAAGTCAATAGTCGTTCTAGGGGGGCGGTATGTTTAATATTATACCACGTTATGTGATGCTTTTTATTATGCTATGGTTTTAGAAGAAATGTAATTTCGTTCCATTGTTTTTTTTTCCTGTCATTAGTAAAATTTTCATACTTCAAAGAAAAATATAATAAAGTTTTTGGTCACCCATCCCATGACCAACCCTTGCGAAAGTTACCTAACCTCAACAATGCAGGCCAATACGCTGCGCTAACCCACTGCGACATTGAGCTTTATTGCAAGCGGCCGTTTTGAAATTAAACCAGATAATTAATACAAATGGAACCGTGAAACTGTTGACTGTGAAACTTATTACCAGTCTGTCGCAACTTCCATACAAAAAAAAGATTCTATGAAACGGACACGAATTTTGATGGCGACTATATTTGTCTCACTCTTCCTCATTCTTTCTCGTTCTTTGATGGTAGGTCATCTGTCAGAGAAACATGGCGGCAACATTTTAAAGTATTTTAACAAATAAAATTAATTTGTGTAGGTAGTTAAAAGTTTGTTTTATGATAGTTTTGTGATATTTAAAAGTTTGTTTTAATGTTTTAATTTGTTAATAGTCAAGTTAAGGTGCAGTACATGTAAATCACAATGAAGCATGTAAAATGTGAAATTTGTGGTTTAAAATCGGCGTGAAAAGACGATACAAAACGGTTTTTTTATGGCCAAATTTCCTTCAGATGAGCTTCGGTGAGTTATACATTAACCAATATAACATTCGTTTACAATTTTTGGTAGGTATTTGAATGAAATAATAAAATTTTAGTCAGAAAAATAATTTGCAGGAAAATAGAGTGGTGTACATCATATATAAATATCGATATCGATGCTTTTAATTTTAGGTGTAAGAAATGGGCTTGGCCCAATTCTGAATATTATAAACTAGTTGAATATTTTATTATAATTGCAATTTTATATCTGTTTTCATTTAACTCTCACTTCAGGTCACTACTAAGAGCTAACGAATTAATTGGCGAAAATGCGAATTTTTTGGGATTAAATCTTTTTAATATTTTTTTATTATATTAGCAATTGTCTGTCTTATTCCAGGTCACAACTAAGAGCTAATAAAATGTTCAGCAAAAATGCGACAATTACTTTTTTTGGTAATAATTAATACTTTTAATTTATTTTTTTTTATTATAATTGTAATTTTATATCGATTTTAATGTAACTCTTATTTCAGGTCACTATTATGGTCTATGAGCAAATGAATTGATCGGCGAAAATGCGACGATGAGTATTAATTTTTTTTTTTTTTATTATAATGGCAATGTTGTATTATTATGTAGGTATGTATTATTAATTAAATGTGCGGTGAAAATGCGACAGTGAGGATTTTTTTGGGAAATACATATTTTTTAAATTTTTTAGTTATTATTTCTAATATTAAACTGAACACATGCTCTGTTTTTTAATTAAAAGTACTGCCCATAGGTTAAATGCTTGATAATTAATTCTAACATACTTGTTTGACTCAGTACAGGGGGCTTACCATCAGCAAATAAGAAACCGTTCAGTTCAAAAGCAGGCCTTAAACAGGACTGCTTAAGGCCTGCTTTCATACTAACTATTGAGGTCATAGTACGAAAAAGTAAAGCAGTTCAATATAAGCCCTGCTATAAGAGCTCATAGTAAGGCCCCTGGTTAAAAAACAGAGTATTGTGTCATGTTAGTAGAAATTTTAAAATTATTTCTTAAGTAAAGCGCAGTTCAGTGCATTCATCGATGTCGATAAAAAAATTAATACTATAAGGTCGCCCATCTCTATTTCTTTCCTGTAGGTTGGCAAAACATTGTTTTACATTCGTTATGTTGGCTACGTCGAGGTATGTTTGATTTGACATTTCGTAGATTTTTTTGGTCTATGAAGTCGCGTCTCTTCTTACGTATAGTATTGCTTTCTCTGTGCTTATTACAGACTGCTTATTTCTATCACAGCCTCTATGAATGAATGAGATAAAATTCTATGTACGGAAGCGAGAACATATATCTATTCTGTGGCGAGAATAAGCTCTCGTTTATATTTCAAAGGCGAAGGGTATTATCGGAGACAGTTCTGTTTTCTTTTCCCGAACCAAACAATGGTATGAGCTGACAAAGGAGTGAATCAAGGAATGATTTGTGATAATCTGAGGTCACGTTTTCGGGTTACTTTCCGTTTTTTGGTACATTTACTGTTGTTTTTTGTTTTATATTGAACAGAGGAACTAGATTTGACAGTGTGCAAAGTGGTGCAAAATCAACTAGGGATATTTGTTTATAATTTATCCAAATTAATTTCTGAAAACACATTAGCACTTCTGTAGCTGGTACAAGTCAAGTTAGTTAGCAATACTTTTTTTTGTTAACTGTTAATTAGTTAAACTCTTCTTATTCTAGGGTCCCCTGATTGGCCCGTCACACAATTTTTAATGTTTTGTTTTTATTTTTTACTGGTCGTGTTTTTATTTTTCACTTTTTATTTTCTTTGTTTGTTTGTTTTATTTCTGTTTCTTGGTATGTAAGTGTGATGTGTGTCAATAAAATTTTATTCATTCATTCATTATTCGAATTACAACAAAGAATTAGGGGTGGCCAACGTCATCAATGGCTAAAATCTTACAAATAATATTAGGACATAATAGTACATGACGTAAACAACGTAAACAATTTATTCACAACACAACCAGCAAGTATTCGAATTAAATCTGTCACAACCAAACCTTTTTTTACCCTGTAACCAATCGCTTGCACACATCAACACCAGCTCAGCGCCAACTTGTATAATCTGTTTTAACTTGAAGAGAACTAATTATGTTTCCCTACTACCTTTTAGAAGATGTCCCTTTGTCTTCCTGTCCCCATATGTCCTTAATGTCATCAATCGCAACACGATTACAGTCACCATACCGCTGGCAAGTTTGCAAACATCGTGCCGACAATTTGCGCCGCGTCTTCGGAGGGCGTAATTCGATTATTCGTACCTAGTGGCGTGTCGTAAGTTATATTATTATGTAACGAAGTGCTAACTTTCATCTGAGATAGTAGGTTGTAATTTTAGAAGGTTATCGTTATCTTTGATTATCAACAGCACATCTTTAAGGAGACTCGGGGTGTCGGTCGGCGTGACGTTTTTTCCGTTAGAGAGGTGGGCCTTACCAGATCTAATAATGAGATTTCCTGACTTTTTCGCTTAGTTTTCAGAAAATTTCCTGACATTTTGCAAACCTACATCTATATTCTTTATTTTAATTGACGCTTGATATTTCTTCTCACCAAAACCAAATTATGTGTTTTCATTAAGTACTTACACTTTTTGGGATTTCAAAAATCCCTGACAACTACAATTTTTCCTGTTTTCCTGACAGATGCCTTAAATTCATGACATGTCAGGAAAATTCCTGCCATCTAGTAACCCTAGGTGGGCGTAATCTTGATATAAGTAAGATCAAGTTGTTACTTGTATTTTCATAGCAAAATCTGGAAATTAAATAAGATTTCCGGACTCCACCGCGGAGGAGGAGGCGTAACACCACATCTTCAGTCAGCCCTTGACCACGGCCAATGCAACTCAATCGAAGGGAAAATGTTTAGTTTAAAAACGAGCACTAAGACTTAATCCACTCCCGTGCCGTCCCATCCTCGATGGGTAAGGGGTTGAAGATCACAGTGTTGGACTGTTCTCATCAGAAAAGGCTGGTGCCCAATTGCCCATATTCTGGTCCACAGATTTTTTAATGCACAACGGGGTATACCTATAGTGCTTGGCCTTCACCTCACCTGATGTATAGTGACAATAAGGCTGAAGGTGGAAGCGTACTACAACCGGAATCCTCATCACCCATCTTTCACTGATCAACTGGCTATCTTACCTCTAACTGTCGGAACACAACAATTTTTTAATCATTGTTATGGTTTCAAACTTAGGTAAGATGGTGGTAGCTAGCCAGGTGGATTTGAAATAAGCCCTATATACCACCAACCAAACCGAGTATAAATTGTACCCCCCTCCTGAGAATCGAACCCGGGACCCCTGCGTCTTACACGGGTGGGCGAACCACTAGACCACAGAGGCAGATATTTTCTATGTACTGATAAGCACAGAATAAATATAGTACTCTGTAATTCATTGGTCGCCCTTTACGATATCCCTGAGTGTAAAGTTAGTTTGAAACTAAAATAATGTTACCTATTAAAACAATACAACTACGAAAATATTTAAATTATACAATAAATTGATATCATCCCAACTCTAACTTAACTAATCATCATTTTAAATTGGAAAATTGAGATTTGAGAACAGTGCGTCTCTGAAGTTATAATATTCTGTTTTATAGATACCTTTTTAGACAAGATAACAGATAGAAAACTTTATAATTAACCAAGTTCTTAAATAAAATAGAATAAATGAATTTATTGTAGGTACAAACTTAGCTATTAGAATTCGCAGCTATGAAAATTAAGTAGGTAGGTACCTAAATATGTAACAATTCAACCTAGCCTATTTCATTTATCGACGTAGGTAGGTACAGTCGAGTTCATTAATATGTTGGCACTTTTGACAGCTCATCAACCTTTAAGGCTTTATAATAAAGGTCAACAGCCTGCCAAAAATGCCAACATATTAATGAACTCGACTGTGCCTAAGTATTGCTTTATAAAATCTAAATATCTAACAAAAAAATAACAACAAAAAACTTTAATTTTAAATTCTGATTTCTTGTTATTTGCTAATTTAAAACAATATCAAATATCATTTTTGTACTCAATACTCAGATTAAATCAAAAAGTAAGTCAATACTAAAGTATTCTTACTGGCTTACTGTAAAATTAAATATATCACAAGGTCTCATGTGGAGAACATAATTTTTTCTCATATCACAACGAGCCGCACTGAAAACGCTTATCTTTCAAGCACAGGCATTTACTGGGAGCGAAAAAGATTTACAGATACATTTAGTTTTGCTTCGCTTGCGATGCTCTTAAAAATAATTTACAGTTTAGTTAGAAAATGCGAAATTCATATTTTAAGTAGCATTATTGCATATAGGTACCTCTGCATGCCTATTTGAATAGTAGTTACAAGGTAGGCTTTTAACGTTTTGTTTTAAACAGCTGTAAAGCTCTGTGTTCTAGTGGTTTCGATTTCCAGGGGGGTACAATTTGTACTTGGTTTGGTTGGTGGTAGCGCTTATTTCAAGTTCACCTGGCTAGCTACCACCATCTTACCTAAGTCTGACGCCATACCAATAATTGAAAACTGTTGTGGTCCGACAGTTAGAGGTAAAATAGCCAGTTCCTCAGTGATAAGGATTCCGGGTGCAGTGCGCTTCCTTTCCTTCGGCCTTATCGTCACTAACATCAGGTGAGGTGAAGGCCAAGAACTATTCCGTTGTGTATAAAAAATAAAAAAATATTAAAAAAACTGAAACCTTGCTTAAACATATTTAACATGCATATCGGGTTAATTCAAGTTACCATAATATTAGGTACAATAGAATAGAACACTTTTTTAATGTATAAGTAGTACGAGGAGCTCAATGGCGCAGTGGTTTAGCGCCTGGCCCAGCGATTGCGGAAGTAAAGCAACGTTCGCAAGGTTCGGTCATGGGATGGGTGACCAAAAATTTATTATCTCGAGCTCCTCCGTGCGTCGGAAGGCAAGTTAAGCCGTTGGTCCCGGCTGCATTTGCAGTCGTTAACGGGTGTTAACGACTGCAAATGCAGCCGTGGGCCATAACCCACCACGCGGGCCCAATGCGGATTGGCGGGTACCAATCCGCATTGGGCCCGCATGGTGGGTGATGGCCCATCGTCCTTATCAGCCATAAGTAAGGCCTGTGCCCCAGCAGTAGGGACATCAAAAAAATGGCTGTTGGACAAGTAGTACATAGTGTTGAATTTAGTTAAGATCTGACATCCATTTTCTCATCGTTTCAAATTTAAGTTAAACCAAATCGCAACAAAACCTTTCTGTTCACCATACCAAAAGTTATTGCCGTTCCAAAATCTTAGCAAATTATGAATTACAATCTGACGTCGTTCAGAAATAATTACTCGGAACAACGGACTCGATTCTGAGGGTCTACTACGGAAAAAGAACCGCGATAATCGGTGTTCGTCGATCGCTTTCTTTTTTATTTTCTGACTCTACAAACAAAGCACGAACGTCGTCCGATGGTTCCATTTTCAGAGTAGGCTTTTGGGGCGAACCATAACGTTTCCTTATTAATTAAGTTGGTCCGATTTTCCCCCTTTTGTTTTGGTATCGAGTTTCGTTCAGATGTGTTTTCCCACGGAAGGTTTGTTTGGCTTAACGTTTTAGAGTGTATTGTTGGACCAACAAAGTGATTGACGAGATTTTTCGGCGGGTTAAGCAACGTTGTTAGATATTTTGAGTTTTATAATATTTAGGTAGGCGTGGGTGACGGACCTGAAAATCTAGACATTTATTAAAGTGTAGAGTCATGCTGACTATATTAACGTCGTGTAAGCTTTCTAGCTAGTAAACATTTAAAAAATTTAAACTTATCTAAAAAAAAGCACGTCATTCTCCATCAGCCATTTTTGATGTCCCCACTGCTGGGGCACAGGCCTTCCTTATGGGTGGTAAGGAGGTTGGGCCATAACCCACCACGCGGGCCCAATGCGGATTGGTGGGTGTTAACGACTACAAATTCAGCCGGGACCAACGGCCTAACGTGCCTTCCGAAGCACGGAGGAGCTCGAGATAATACATTTTTGGACCGACCCTTGCGAACGTTGCTTAACTTCCGCAATCGCTGGGCTAGGCGCTAAACCACTGCGCCACAGGGCTCCTCACGTCAGCACGTCATTATTTTCCCATAATTGTCTTAAACACTTGTTACCATAAGATATTTTACTGGGAATAGTCTTCCTTATGGACGAAGAAAGATTTAAATAGGAAATAATTATACTTTAGTCCATTTATACGTTTCTTTTCAAGGCTATCGTCTCGATTATAAAATTGACCGAGCGAGAGCGAAGCGTCTCTGCTTCAGCTTGGGGCAAAAATGCTTTCGTATGTCTGTCCTCTATCGGCTTTCCGGTTGTCCGTCTGTTCTCTTCTACAGGTCGCATTTCTGGAACGATTCTCGTGAAATTTTGTGAGCAGGTTCAATAATTATTATGTATAGGTAGATTTTTGTCGACTCAGTTTTTAGATTTTTTTCGAAAAAAAAACACCTAAGTATTCGAAAAATGGTCATAATATTAGAAATACCATAAGTTTCAAATAGACACCTATAATTAAAGAATTCCTACCAAACAGCACATAGTATTGCTTTTGAAAACCTCGTATCGACATCTAAGTATTCATCTATATTAGTTTTTAAGGCGCTGTAGGTAGTGAAACTAGCGCCGCCACTACATTTTTTTTTATTACTCGTAAACGAAGTCAATATTTAAAAAAAGCTCATGTTACATTTTTTTTAAATTGTCTGTTATATTTTTTGAATAACTCTTCAACAGTTTTTATTCTTTCTGTAAGTTTTAAAATCCAATTTAGCTCAAAGTGGCCACTTTTGGCAATTATGGATTTTAAAACTTACAGAAAGTATGATAACTGTTGAAGAGTTATTCAAAAAATATTAGCGACAATTTAAGAGATTATTACATGAGCTTTTTTAAATTTTGACTTGGTTTGCCAGTAACAAAAATAAATGTAGTGGCGGCACTAGTTTCACTACCACCGCGCCTTGAGCAAAATACAATTTGAGCTCAACTTAATATTCCATATTAAGTTTATGATTTGAGCTACTTTTAACGCACAAACCGAGATCTACAAGCTCACTGAGCCATTAGTTTAGTATGGATTTTTTCATAAAAACAAAAAAGAACAAGTAGGTATGCATGAAAATCATGTGAGTATATTTCAAATTCTTTCATTAAGTGCCTACGAATCATCAAAAGGAATTTAATTAACACCCTGACGCTCCTTGCGTAAAACGGAACGTGTATTTGAAGGTTAAAAGGAAACCTTGGAATATTTCCCCTGATTCAAAATGTACATAGAAAGTTCAACAATTCTCGCATATTGGTTTAAGCTAACGAGGTTGGCATAATATTGTTTCTTGTTTTATACACAGGCTGAAGTTCACCAACACATAACTGACTGTTTTTGACGTTTTTATGTATGGAGGAAATGTCAAAAACGGACGATTAAAAATTAACCAGCTGGTTAAGTAGTTGGTGAACCCGGGTCTTAGCTTTATAATTACGGATTTTATTTTATTATACAATTGAGTTATGTATGACTATGTATGTGAGTACCTTTGTAATTAAAATATAGGCACTATTTTGAATTTATCATAAAGTTTGAATTTCCTACATCATAAAATTATTTGTCTTTTTGTAGTTGTTGTGGTAAATAATAATAAAAATCATTCAAAAATGTGACACACAAAATATAATGACAAACATTTTCAATTTGACACTATCAAACGAATAAAGCTTTACCTAGGCATTGCAAAGATAAACGGCCTAACCACAAAAGATCTTAAAACACTGTTTAGCTAAAACACTGTTTAAGTGTGATGCTGTCTCTTTCAAATAATATTGTCAAAAAAGTGACAGCATCACATTTAAACAGTGTTTTAGCTAAATACTTTTTGTAAACTTTTACGGCCTTACCACAAAACACTGTTTAACAAGTATTTAGCTAAAACACTGTTTAAATGTGATGCTGTCACTTTTTTGACAATATTATTTGAAAGAGCATCACACTTAAACAGTGTTTTTTTGTGGTAAGGCCGTTAATGATTGAATTGCAATTTGAATATGGGAGCTAGGGTGGCGTAGCAAATGTAAAATGTGTAACCACAGAACAAAGAAAACAAAGAAAAATTGTATATCACCACCACCAGTCACTCTTGACTCTATACCAAGCGCCATAATAGGGATGTTGACTAATGAATAAAATAACGAAATACTAATAAAAATCGTAAACATATTAAACTTTTAGAGTAGCTTGTATACCTCTTGGTTTTATATATTGCATATTATTTGTTTTATGACCCTTCAAAGTTGGGTGGACAAGTCCATTTAAAAAGTATAAAATTTATTAAAATAAATGATACCTTTAATTAGTCCGTAAAATGTATAGCAAAATTGTCGAAGAAACCAATTTGATAAACACAATATTTAATATAGCTGTTGAACAAATTTCCTATGCGTTGCATACAAACTAGCACGGCGTGACGTCATAAAGTGCAAGCCATTAGTATGGAGCGTTTTTGATCGAGTCCATTTGTGTGCATTTCACACTGTGATATCTCGGGCAGTTTTCATGCTAGCGAATTAATTCTTTTACCAATGTTTCTTTTTTTGAGAGGTAACTTATGTAACATAAAATAAAAAAAATAGTCAACATCCCTATTAAATAGAGGTTTACAACCTTTGATAAGTAAAACTGAGGATCGTGATTTCGATTCATCTAACCCTGTCAAACAAAAATCTTCATCTTACAATAAAACACACTGTATAAGATGGAAAGCTACAGTATGAATATTGTTTATTTAAATTCTAATGCCATCCACATACCCAAGCATAATTTACAAGTAAAATTAATACATTTAGGCGTTTTCAATATTTCCCCCCGACGTGGTCGTTTGTAATTCTACCCGTCTTTCTGGGCGGTGTTTGACAGCCGTCACGGGAAAGTGGCTACCGGACCCGGCTGGCCTTTATGCCGGATCGGTTTCGCTGTAAGAGCCCGTCACCCTTCAGCTGTATTGTTGGAAAAAATATTCAGAACATGTATTTTTAAAGAGACATTTTGTTTAATATTCTTTTACCTACTTTTTACCCTCGTACATAAATAAATAATTAAATTTGAAAATGGCTTTGTTTTTAGATTCGAGCGAAAGAAAAAACTAGAAATAATAAATAAATACAAATAGCACATGACTTTGTTTATCACTCAACTTTCTGTTTTTGTAAATTATTTTAGTTGTTAGTTTATCTCTATTTCTCTATATATTACCCTAACATAAATATGAAAACCCATATTCGTCTATCCATAACCCGCTTTTCGCTATGCAGGCCCAAATGTTGGATTTCCCAAAGTAGGTGTTTATTTCTAATAAAAAAAAGTTTATCCCTTCAAATCTATTTCAATAAAAACTTTTTTTAAATTAATTTAGGCTTAAACAGTTAAGATTGTGCTTATTTAAATTGCGTATTCCCTTTAGTAATATTTTTCTGCGATAATAGGACGTAGGACGAATGTTTATGCTCTTATAACTGCTCGGACTTGGAAGCCATTTCGGATAGTATTTTCCGATATATAGGGTAAACTGTATCGTAAAAGAGCCTATAATGCTTTTAGGCAAACAATATCTAAAAGTAGTACTAGCGTTTTGAAATTGAATCAGCAGATAGAATTCGTTTATGATTCGATGAAAGCAACTTACTTAATGAAATAAAACACTTTTAACGGATACTAGCGCGGTTTTATTGAATCCTAGTAGAAGTATTGAATCGCTAGTATCCGTTAAAAGTGTTTTATTTCATGTCTAGTGAGCGCGTAAGCTTGAGAAGTGAACTTACTTAATTATAAATTGTAGGCAATAAAAGGCAATCGTATGAACTTTGTTTTGATATATCGTTGATCGTATATATGTATTTTAATTTTATTACATTATTACCAATAATATTATAAGTTATTTCTGGATTTTTTCAAATTGGTTTTTGTATTAGGTAGTTACCCTTTGTTTAGATAAGTATTATATTACATTCTAAAAAAACTGTGAATTTGTTTTAAGCCGAAATTACAATAAAATATCGAGTTTCACGATACAATAAGTAGGTACCTACTTTAGATTTGTATTTTTTTATTTAGGTATTTTGAATCTTTTCCCATCATATTCCTATAAGCATTTTACAAAACCTAAGTCACAAAGTAAACTTGCTCAAAACAATATTTAATTAAAATAGTTTCACCCCGTCTTATTATCTACCTACGTTTCTCATCATTATCCATTTACGTTTTATGTTACCCGTAAACGTATGCAGTGGGTCGTGGGCACCCATAACGTAAACCCTTATAACTCAGCCATATAAATGTTGTCGGACATTAAAATTCCGCACAATATAGCTATAACCGGACACCTGATAATTCTGTCTGACCCTACAAAATATATAAATAAAAAATATAAAAAAAAAATATAATAATAAAAAAATAGCGTATCGGCAAACGTAGTGTGGGACGCCCTCAGACAAGGTGGAGCGAAGATCTTCGCAAGGTGGCTGGCAAAAACTGGATGAGTATAGCCGCGGATCGTGCTCAGTGGCGTGCTCTCGGAGAGGCCTATGTTCAGCAGTGGACGATGATAGGCTGATGATGATGATGATGACTACAAAATATGATAGCAAAACTGCAACCTGAATTTGAATATACTATTTCTATTTCAATAATTGAGGAGCTCGCATGGCGCAGTGGTTTAGTACATTCGGCCGTACGGCGATTGTGGCGGTTATAAACAACTTTTGCTAGGGTCGGTCCATGAGATAGGTGACCAAAAATTTACCATCTCGACCTCCTCTGTGCTTCTAAACGAATTCCAATCCGCATTGGACTCGCGAATCGCGACTGGTTGTTTATGGACTGGGACGAACATGGTACGCTTTTCGCGATGCTTTTTTGTAATAGGCCCTCAGTGATATAAGGCCCTTATACACACAGTAACCATGAATCAAAGCGATGCCATTACGATGACAGGTAAACCAGCTGGCATCTAATCTGCGCACACACTCATCTTAAGACTGATGTGTTTATTGCCAGTTGGTATCTCCTAGAATATTAATTAAGTTGTCAGAAACTTGCGTACTGTACTAGATACCTTCACTTTGATCTCAAATTGCGGCAATATGACAGCTCTTCACTAATTTGAATTTAATAATTCAATACTTCACTGTCACGTTTTCTTTTAATTTAAGTAAATTTTCTGACTGCAGACTCTGCAGTAAAAATATTTAAATCTACAACTATGTAAACTTTATAATATTTTCATTTTTATTTGAGTAAAAACATTCTTATAACGTTTCTTAACATGTCTAGTCAATGAACTTTTGGCTCGCCCGGTCTGGTCAAACCGGGCTATAGTCAGATTGTGCAGCTTCGAAAGTGAAACATAAAAATACGGTAGTATTTTCAAACACATAGTTAGAGCAGCGTTTCTGTCTAGACTAGAATTAAATACGTAACCATACTCTAAATTTTCTTAAATCATAAGGAAATCCCATGGCTTGGTAGTCTCGGTATACCGTCTTCGATTTGCGATCGGCACAACAAAAAACAGTAACGGAAATAAAGTTTCTGAATAAAACAACAGTCATCGTAACCAAGTTTGGAACAAGACACAAAAACGAACTACAATCTCAACTTTTCCGAAATCCTTCGTATTTCGTTTGGGGCCGTGATGTCTTCATTGTTAGGTATAACAAGGTCGAGACATGATTGAAAAACATCTTTTTGCTGCCCTTCTTATTATATTTCATACAACAATAAATCTAAAGGTACAAAAAAGATTCAACATAAAATATTTGAAATTACATTCGTCATCTAATCAAGATTATATTTTGGGAAAAGCCGTACTATTGGTCAAAAAGATAATAACGAACCCCAAATCAAGCAATTAAATATATTTTTTATAGCTCCAAGTCCGGAGATCCGTATATGCTTAATCTTTAGCTGTATTTCCTTCCAATTAGTTCCATACAATATTGAAATCAGTGACCTCACCGGTTATCCATTTCTTAGGGCCAAAGGTTCCTTATAAGCCGTTCAGCCGTGAATCCCAGAGGCAGTATAAAGTCCTTTTTATTTCCCAATATGAATTAGACCTCTGACCGTAATGCCAAGGTTACACGATGCGAGCTGCAGACTTGATAGTAGACAGCTACTGCTATCGTTTAAAGTTGCTTTTGAATCGCCTCGCCCGGTCACAGAAAGAGCGAGTTTGACGTACTAGTCGCATAGCTTTTACTTGTGACGTGGGGAAGGCGACTGGCGAGCAAATAAAAAAAATATGGATGTGTGTACCATGGAAATAGAGCGCAGCGAAAACTTTTCTATGTCTATGTGTGCTACCGACCGACTCGTACTATGCGAGACAAATAAGAAAAGTACTGTCAAATCGGCCATATTTGTTTGCGTTTCGCTTCCACTTCAGGGTGTAAGATGTGCAAGAAAAGTAACAAAGATCAAGATTGCCGTTTGACAGGTACTATTCTTATTTAGCTCGCATAGTACATGACAGTTTACTCGTATAAAACGGTAACACGATGCGAGATGCTAGGTCAGCTCACACTGTGTAACTGTCTGTGTCCTTTTTATATTCTTTTAATCTTTAGATCCTCTTTCACGGTTCCCATGTTTTACCGCGTGTCGCACTCACAATGGAGTTGTAAAGTACATTTGTATACGTTTTTTGCGACTTTAATTAGCTTTGCGATGTTGAAAGGCTAGAGTCCGTACCATTTTGTTTGATAAAGAAATACGCGACAACTGCTATGGCGACAGCATATAGAATTCAGCATATAGAAATCAGTAGTGTGACTGCATACAGGTAGACCTCAAAATAATAAAGTTGATCGCGGACAAACCTACATACATACATTTGTATACAGGTCAAACTGAAAACCTTCTTTTTTTGTATTTTTTGAAGTCGTTTAAAAGATAATTATTAATGTGCATCAACTTTCAAAATAAACGGTCTAATTAAAAAAAAACTCGTTTCAAAAAGCTTTAAAAATACTCCAAATGGTGTAAATAGCGCCTGGTTAATGGTTTAGCACCTGGCCGCTGCAAGGGTCGGTCATGGGATGGGTGACCAAAAAATTATTATCTTGTGCTCCTCTGTGCTTCGGAAGGTACGTTAAGCCGTTGACTGCAATTGCAGTCGTTAACACCCTTCAATCCACATTGGGACCGCGTGGTGGGTTATGGCTCATCCTCCTTATCCACCCATAAAAAAGGCTCGTACCTCAGCAGTGGGGACATTACTTGGCTGATGTCAATCGTTAAATATTCATACAATAAAATAATGCACTGAGAAGTAATTTATTTTTAGTTAGAACTCAAACAAAGTCCTGCCTGCCTAGCATGACCGATTTATATCGCGTGATATAGCGTTTTATCACGTTCAACTGTCAAAAAGACAAAAGAATTTGACAGTTGAGTGTCGATAAAATGCTATATCACGCGATATAAATCGGTCATGCTAGGCAGGCTGGGTAAGTTCTAGAAGAGTTGCATGTGGCAACCAGCCTTCTTATTGTCTAATTTTCAAAATCTATCGCAATTGCTTTTATTTGACAGATGGATGTGACACATTGCTGCATTTCTTTGGTACTTTGTTATTTGTGCCAAAAAGAAGCATCAATGTATCAACATCCTGAAAGCGATTGCGATAGATTTTGAAATTAGACAATTAGCCCCCAGGTCCTAAAGAAGCTTTTATTAAGGTCATCCGGCGAACTCATACAATAGATTCACCTGCTTAAAGTTGACCTGCCTATGCCTAGTAAGTCTTTATAGACTTCTCTACCTATATCGTAACAATCATCCAAAAATATGATTAATTGATTACGACAACTTAGTATGTTTTTTTTATATTATGACAGTTCAAGTTATTTCTATTTGATTTATGAAACTAATATTCACGTAGAATTTAAGCAGTATTTCTCGTGCAGCAAAAGCTACTGGCAGCGAGCCATCATTGATCTAACAACTGACACAAACGCCTATTTTTTTCGCCACATCTGTGATTTCAGGAGTTTGCGGAAAATAATATAAAACTAGGTAATTCGCAGTATTCCCACCATGTTTAAGTAAATATTAAAAGGAAGGTTTAGAAATAGTATTTTTTGTGAAAACAAACCATTTTATAGAGCGCGAGGTTAAATATTTATTACGTTTAGTTCATGCAGGACCAATACGCGCGCAACGCTGTTGCCCATAGAATCTTCTCATTTATTGGGGAAGAAACTCCCGGCACAGAATACTTCTAACGTACAGGTATTCAGTGAGAGGAACTAACAGTATGAATAGTTGAGAATTTATCATAATAATAGAAGCTGTTGTGGGGCATATAACACAATTTTTACTATGTCGTAAAGATGTCAGACTCACACGTTATTGTCATATAAAATACACGAAAAACGGCTATTGTTTATGACCAATTTAACATCGAAATCGATAAAATTTATGGTGTCGCGTTTATGTTTTTGGAATATTAAGATAATTATATATTGTATTTACAACCCTAACTAGTCCTACTAATATTATAAATCTAAAAGTTTGGATGAAAGTTTCGCGATTACAAGCACAAAGTACGTAATTAAAAGTTAATACGTTAACTAGAGCTGAAGAAAAAACAACTGCCTACCTACTAAAAATATTATACGAAAAGTCTTATGGGAATTGAATAACATTACGGAATCACAGAAAAGTCTGCCATTTCTCTTCCGGTTTTCAGGGTCACTGTCATAGAAAGATAAATGTACTTGTGAGCCTAGTAAGGGTGACTTGTCAAAGGGACTCGCAGATTCTGATAAATTATTTGTAAGATTAGTGAATCAATACGACGTCACGACGACCCAAACGAATAAAGCCGTATAGGTTTTACAAGACTATTGTGCTATAATGTTTTTTGTTCAAAAATTCAAAAAAGATTACCTACTGTTATTTTTTGTGTTATAATAACGGAGGACGTTTTTCATACGAATAGACTTCTTTAAATAACGAATTTAAATATGATGTGCTTGCACTTACCTAGTAAATAAAAGAACGTTTGCACTTACCTAGAAAATAAAACAATGTTTGCACTTACCTAGAAAATAAAACAATGTTTGCACTTACCTAGAAAATAAAAGAACGTGCGCTTGCAGTGTTTAAAAAAGAGGACAAAAAAGACGCTGGTACTGAGCACAGAAACAAAAAAAATTTTTTGTTGTACTAAGAATGATACTTACGTACTAAAGTACTGATTGCCCGTGTTTGATTATCCCAATTGTTGCAGATTCCAGTAGTGGAAAACACGGAACGAGTGTTGGACGCTGAGAATCAACCTCTAGAGCTGATTAAGGGGAAGAAGAGAATGTTAAAGCGCATATATCCAAATAAAAAAAACCCGTGTCGCCTGTATTGTGGCGACATGTTATATGGCCAGTTGTTTGAAAAACGGCGCAAAAAATCAAAGCCTATTACAATCTAAGTGACGGTTCACATAATAACACAGATTCAGAACGAACTTTTGGGACAGCACGCTTAGTAAATAGAAATTCCAACGATAATTTATTTATTTAAACTTTATTGCATAAGAAAATACAATTGGCGGACTTAATGCCTTAAGGCATTCTCTAACAGTCAACCGGAAAGGGTGTTAAAGAAAGAAATCATGGCGGCAAAAAATTTACAACTATGTTAAAAAAATACGTTGATCATAAATAAAGATCTAGCTACAATAACATTATAAACATACATATACATAAATAATTCTAAGTACTATAATTCATGCCGGTTACTTTTAATTTTTCTATGGAGATCATCCAGTTATAGAATAATATTTATATGCTACAGCCAAAGGTGATAAAGACAAGAACAGCATGCTCTATAAATACGCTTAAGCGATGCTGTCTGGGGTTATCATCTTTGTAATGTAGGGTCAGTTATTAATAAATTGTTATAGCTTTTATCAGTTTGCACCAAGGGGAGACCTGCTTCAGTATGAATTCATGTCGTCAACAAGTCGCACGTCAACGACGAAACTACTCCTCACATTTTAAACAGTCTTGAAGGATTGCATGAACCTGGTCCTGAATAGCCTGGTCCATAATAGAAAATGTAGGTACAAGTGTCACCAAATTCCGTAGCAGTGCAACAAAAGTACTTATGTGTCGCCGGATCCCATAGCAGTGCAACAACAAGTCAAAAGCAAGCCGCTCAATTGCTGGACAAGCCTGATGAATATACGTTCTTCCCGATGACCTGGGGCGTGGATTATCGCTGAAGCTAAACAGCTACGTTCACGGTGGACTGCTGGAATGAGAGATATATTAAATTGGGATTGTGACAACGATATTTTTAACTCAACGTTGCAACTGGGATTGATGCCCTGGTAAAACATTTTGAATCGATTTTTTATCTTGAGACTAAGATCACACTGTCACTGTCACACCAATCTTTATCATCTTCTCTCGTTCTTCGAGAGACGAGCGAGGCAGCAGCATTCCGACAAAATCATTCTGGATATTTTAATTTTTTCACGGAGTAAAAAAATGTTTACATATTTTGTTTTAGTAATTTTCTTTTGGAAAACGTTGATGGTAAGCAATATTAAAGGAAAATGTTTAAGAGAAAAAGATAGTTTTGAGAAAATTGGTTACAAATGTCTTAGTGGTAGTATAAATGATCTTAATGAAGTTTCAAATGAAATAGATTGGTTGTACATTCAGAATATAAACATTACCTATGTAAACAATACTTTGTTCTCACGATTTAATAATAGTCTCAAAGTTTTAACAGCTTGGGATTGTGACATAAATGACATTGATCAATATGCATTTTATGGTTTAAATAAATTAACTGATTTAAATCTGGATTTTAATAATTTGTTAACTGTTAATACTCGTTGGTTTGTATTAAAAGAAAATTTAACAGTGTCTTTAAGCAAAAATCATATAACATATGTGCAAGAAGGGTTTCCTGTTATAGTTTCTTGGCATCTTAAAACTTTATATCTTTCTGATAACCCAATCTGTACCGATGCCTTTGTAAACAATTTTCATCACCTAAATCATAAAACAAGAATGTATTGTTAGTTTTGTTGTGGAGACAACCCTCGATCTTATTATATTGAGTCCTCTTATTATTAACCTCATAGTTACCTACTACCTAAGTTAAATCTTGTACCATAGTTCTAAGTTATATGAGTAAACTTTTATTTTTATTTTACTTTTTTCTATACGCATTGGAATGAGCAAATCCTTGTCGCATCAAAGGGTGCTCGTTTAAACAAATTCCGCAAATATACACGTCGGTCGTCAGAGGGTAATTTACTCACTAATTTAACTCGCCTCATCAAGCAGTAGAACATTTTCCGTCATTCATAACACAATGGGCGCAATATTCTTCATCAAAGCACAATCGACCGCAACACCAACAATTGGCATTCATTATTCGTTAGTGATTTTTTTGCGTAGACGTTCATGCTTCCAAAAATAGTTAGTTTGAAAAACGCTTAGTAAGTCATAACGAAACTAAAACAAAAAATAACAACAAACACACAACATACTCTATACTTTGAAAAAAATATATTTTACGTATATATCACATAATTCGCAAAAACCGATATATTTTCTGCCATTCAGCAAAATTCTTCGATATTAATTAATTTCCGCTAAATATTGGCGAGAAGCAATAACGTTCATATCGGATAAATATATCACGTCCCTACAAAAAAGATGGATAATAAAACGGGCAATCTGAGGAAAGTTAATTATTTACTACAACAAAAAAATTAAACACGTCTGTAACTAATTGCTTTTCTAAGCATCAAAATGCATATTTTTCAAAAAAAGTTTTTTGTTCAATCCGTAGTTTTAAATAACTAAATTCAAATAGATTAATTCAAAGGTAGGTAGGTATACACCAACATTTTTCCAACAAACGTAACTAATAATAGTAGATTGTTATACAAGACGCTAAAAGTACCCATTGCATACGAGGTATTTTTATTCCCGAGCTTTAGCGAGGGAATAAATAGAAACCGAGTTACAATGGGTTTTAGCGTCGTGTGTTACACTATACTTTTCACTACGATTGCGAGAAAATAAAATACAATATTAAATAGTTTATACCTACTTACTTACTTCCGTAAACGAATCCACTCGTTTTTTTTTCCTCCACTTCATAAACTTTTTGTACAATATTTAAATAAATGATTTGTGCTTGACGGCAGAAGATTAAAATTATTTCTTTCCAATTACAGTCACACAATTCAATCAGTTTGTAATTATAAAAAAAATCTAAAGATTTCGCGCCATGGTACCTTTTTAAATTTCTGCTGTAGCAGCTAAGCAACACAAACACGCATTCTACGATTCACTCTGTACACAGAGTATAAATAAGTCTATGATTTTACCGAAGAGATGCTTTTAGTTCCATTTTCAAAAATAAGAATGAGAAACTGGGGGCCTATTACGAAACTTGGTCACGATAGTCGTCCGCAGTTCGTCGGTTATAGTTATTACAAATTATTTTCAATATAGCTATCGTAGTCCATAGTCTATTGAACGAATAATGACGGATCCACTAGAGAGAAACTGTCAAATTTACGCAATCACTTTGCAATATCGCATACGCAAGTGCTTTGTAATAGGAATCAATCAGAACGAAGCACGGACGAGGCCGCGTGTATCGCATTAAACTTTTCGTAATAGACCCCCAGTATTAAGTCGAACGAGTTTTTATTCGTGATTATGAATAAAAACTTTTTCGTTTTAGTACGCTCATTGGTAATAGACAAACATTAAAAAAGAAAAAACTTTATTCCCCTAGGGCTTATTATGCTATTTTATCTCGACTCTTGTACGTTACAATGACGCACTTTTTGAGCAAGAGGAGTGAAAATACATTTAACCAACAACTAAAGCTCCGTATTTATGGCAAAGGTAAAATTTCTAAGAAAATGCTTGGTGTGATGGTGGGGATAGGGTTTCCATATTTTATGTCCGGATTAGGTATCTGACATTTGAGATTTGACTATATTCCCCTTAGAACATTCAAGTGCGGCGCTCTGTCTGGATTGTTTTATCTGAGCTAACGATGTTTTTTATAAACATTAAATTAGGTACCTACTTAACTTCCTGCACAGATAACACAATAAATTGTGGTTCAATTTGAAAAATGGAACAGCATATACAGAAAGTATCAGTCATTAAATTAAGTGGAACACCCAGAAACTGTGAAATTGTCCAGCCCTTTAAGGCATTTTAAGTTTTTGTACAAATCAAGCATTTTCCAAGTCTAGAGTTTTCTTTCGAATTGGTAACCCTAGGTGGGGCCCACTTCAATTGGGCAAGTCGAAAACGGGTCGGAATTAAGTTGTGGATCGGCCTTCCCCGAATGGAAGCCATTTTTTATAAGCATTACGACAACTTTACCAACTACCTCCGCGATGAGCTTTTCTAAAGATACGTGACGTCATTAATGAAATGTATCTTCAATCTTTTTGAAAGGGGAACATTTGTTTCGGATATCAAGTTAGGGAAATTTTAAGTAGGTGCCTTATACTTACATAGATTGTTAGTGAATTAATTCATTTTCTTGCCTTGTCTTCATATCAGCCGCACGACACCCACTGCTGGGTATAGGCCTCCCCTAAGGATCTCCACGACGATCGGTCCTGCGCTGCCCGCATCCAGCGGCTTCCCGCGACCTTCACCAGATCGTCGGTCCACCTTGTCGGGGGCCTAGGCCGCCTACCCACGGAGCGCCGTCCGGTGCGCGGTCGCCATTCCAGAACCTTTCCGACCCAACGGCCATCGGTTCTTCTCGCTATGTGTCCCGCCCATTGCCACTTCAGCTGAGCAATCCTTCGAGTGATGTCGGTTACTTTAGTGCTCTTGCGGATCTCTTCGTTTCTGATTCGATCACGCAGGGAAACGCCGAGCATGGCTCTCTCCATTGCACGCTGGGTGACCTTGAGCCTCCTTATGAGACCCATAGTTAGCGACCACGTTTCACTGCCGTAAGTCATCACTGGTAACACACACTGCTCATAGACTTTCGTCTTGAGAAACTGAGGTAAGTCGGCCGCGAAGATTTTTCGAAGCTTCCCGAATGCTGCCCACCCGAATCTTGCCGTGTAATATTTTATAATTGACAGAGCTTGAAGACCAAATGTAATTTTCAGACCTTAGATTTTCAAACAATACCATTTTGACAGAACAACCTGACATTGAATGAATAGAAACAAAGAGCCAATTGCATAATGCTTTTAACCTGAAATCATTGCACCCCTGCCAAAACTGGATTCCAAATATAGAATACCTACCCTTAAGAGATATAGTTAGCTCTATACAAATTAGTGTCTCCCTATCTTTCCGTAGGGAGATATTATTACCCCCTTCTTTCTTGCCAAGTTTACTGGGTCACTTCACATGACGGCTGTTCCATTGAAATGCAAACTTTGTTCCTTTGATCTTAAGAGTGATTTTAGACAGCACCGTTAGCATTGAACGATGACATTATTTTTCTCCCGCCGAGGACGGTCAAAACGTAATCAGGCTGATATGTAGACGTCGCGTTTTAACGATTTGTCTGTGTAACAACTAAAACAAGTTTATGCTAACATTTTATGAGACTTTGAAAGTCTAAAACAACATCAGAGACCACGAGAAAATTATTAGGAGAAATCCTACTTCCTACTTAGGTTGGGATGTTTGGATGTTTAGATGTTTGGATGTTTGATCCTAAATCACGCAAAAACTACTGAACGGATTTGATTGAAATTTGGCACACCGATAGTAGATGGCCTAGATTAAAACATAGGATACTTTTTATCTCGATATTCCCACGGGAACGGGAACCACGCGGGTGAAACCGCGGGCGGCCGCTATTATATATATATATATATATATATATATATATATCTATGTACAAGGTTTACTTCGAGGACAAAATTTACAGTGTAAGCATGCTTTGAGGACTTTTGTATAGTTTAGGGACATGTCTCAAAGTAATCATGTATTCAACGGATACTATGGGGTCAGCGAAATCTTTTATACACAATCTTACCAATCGTTTACATCGGGTCTCGATTTTTTATACGCTACGATTTATATGCTCTGCATGATAGTGTGCACTGTCCTCAAACTGTTTTATACGAAGAAGTATATATAAATTGTGTATAAAATAAGTAAAAAAAACTTTATGAGTAAAACAATTTTACTTTAATGAAAACTGCACTAAACGGTAAAAAATAACTTTGTTACATTTTCATACTATGTTGTACAATACTGTTAGCTGAAAATTTTTGAGTATAATCTATGTCAACCTAACTTAATAATTATTACGAAAAAAGTATTACAATAGGGATTCATATTATAAATTAATACTTTGTTAATTAATTTTGATTATAAAATCGTAGACAAAAATATAGACAAAAATTATAAGATTTCAAACACAAGTGTTGTGCAATAGTTTACTGAGGAGATCCCTTGGCCACGTTCCGTCTCCATTATAAGACCCTAAATCATACCGGGACTACAAGGTTCTTATCAAAACCAATTGAATGTTACCAAACATGAGCGTTTGACAACAAATTACAAAGGAGAAACCTTGACTACATTACGTCTCCATCATCAAACATACCAACTTATCGGTACCATTTTACTATCGAAAGAAATGAAATGAGACCAAACACTACTGATAGGTACCACAATGTTCTCATTGCAACATTTGAAATGACTCCAAACACGAATGTTTCTCTATAATTTACTGAGGAGACCCCTTAACCACCTTCCGTCTCCGTCATCAGACCCTCAATCTTACTGATATCACAAATTTCTTATCGATACAATTGAAACGAGATCAAACACGAATGCTCTGCTACAATTATAGAGGAGATCCCTTGACCACCTTCCGTCTCCATCATCAGACCCTCAATATTAATGGTACCACAAAGTTCTCGTCACAACAATGGAAATAAGACTAAACACGAGTGTTTTTCTATAATTCATTGAGCAGATCCCTTCACCACCTTCCGTCTCCATCATCAGACTCAATCTTACTGGTACCACAAAGTTCTCATCGCAAAATTTTAAATGAGTCTAAACACGAGTGTTTTACTATCATCAGACTCAATCTTACTGGTACCACAAAGTTCTCATCGCAAAATTTTAAATGAGTCTAAACACGAGTGTTTTACTATAATACCTACATGGGAGGAGATCCCTTGACCACCTTCCGTCTCCATCAACAGACCCTCAATCTTAATGGTACCACTAAGTTCTCGTCACAACAATTGAAATGAGACCAAACACGAGTGTTTTTCTATAATTCATTGAGCAGATCCCTTCACCACCTTCCGTCTCCATCATCAGACTCAATCTTACTGGTACCACAAAGTTCTCATCGCAAAATTTTAAATGAGTCTAAACACGAGTGTTTTACTATCATCAGACTCAATCTTACTGGTACCACAAAGTTCTCATCGCAAAATTTTAAATGAGTCTAAACACGAGTGTTTTACTATAATACCTACATGGGAGGAGATCCCTTGACCACCTTCCGTCTCCATCAACAGACCCTCAATCTTAATGGTACCACTAAGTTCTCGTCACAACAATTGAAATGAGACCAAACACGAGTGTTTTCCCATAATTAATCGAGAAGATCCCTTCACCAACTTCCGTCTCCATTATCAGACCTTCAAACTTACCGGTAGGTACTACATAAAGTTCTCATCGAAATAATTTAAATGATACCAAACACGAGTACTCTGCTATAATTCATCAAGGAGATCTCTTGACCACCTTCCGTCTCCATCATCAGATCAACTCCATGCTACCATAATATTATATTGTCATCAGAACTATAGGTACCTACGTGTTTGTAAAGTTTCAACTTAATCGGTTCACAGGAAGTGGGTGAAAATTAGATTACAAAAATCCGTTGTTAGTTAGTTAGTTAGTTCGTTCGATAGATAGACAGCTTTAAAGGAATTCGAGAGAGAGGCCAACAGAAGAATACAGCTGGGCTGGGCAGCATATGGGAAACTTCGTCAAGTCTTTGAGTCGCCTATTCCACAGAGTCTAAAGGCGAAAGTCTTCAACCAGTGCGTCCTGCCTGTCATGACATACGGAGCCGAAACGTGGACACTCACTGTAGGGCTGGCTCACAAATTTAAAGTCGCACAGCGAGCTATGGAAAGGGCTATGCTCGGAGTTTCTCTGAGAGATCGGGTCCGGAACGAGGTGATCCGACAGAGAACTAAAGTCATCGACATAGCCCACCGGATTAGCAAGCTGAAGTGGCAGTGGGCCGGCCATATTAGCCGTAGAACCGATGGCCGCTGGGGCAGACGAGTTCTTGAGTGGAGACCGCGTATCGGCAAACGTAGTGTGGGACGCCCTCAGACAAGGTGGAGCGATGATCTTCGCAAGGTGGCTGGCAGAAACTGGATGAGTATAGCCGCGGATCGTGCTCAGTGGCGTGCTCTCGGAGAGGCCTATGTTCAGCAGTGGACGATGATAGGCTGATGATGAAAGGAATTTGCGCTGAAAGTGCCTACATATAGTCAGTTCCTACGGTTTTCATGATTCAGACTGTGATTCTATAGGTACTTACGCGTTTTTTTTTAATTATGGTCATTGAGGTTGAGCAAACGGCAAGAAACTCCCTCGTTGGTAGGGTTGCCAACATTTCTTCGACTAAATATAGTATTTTTCAAAACTATTAAAATATATAGTACAGCTTGGCAAAAAAGAGTTTGACGTGGTGACAGATGGAACTAAATATTTTCTTTCATGGCAACACCACTTTGCTGTCAAGTAAAGTCGCGTATACAACGACTACACGTGCTTGATTCTTATAAACATAAATTATTCTTGGGTACTCACAAGCACTGTAACTTGCTATTTACAGGTGTTAGTGTCAATAATGTAAGAAATATTGAAAAAGAAGGTGTTGAAAATAATGGAAAATTTTCCACACCGGGAAAGCACCGAAAAGGTCATCCGAGGAAAGATTTGGACGGTTTTGATGTATGTTCCATAAGACAAACTTTTTCTTACACGAAAATATTAGGTTAAAAGAAAAGTAATTCCTATTCCAAATAAAACTAGAAATATTTAACAAATATTAATTTTCTTAGCAAAGTATCACAATCGTCTAGTCGTAGTATATGGGGTGGCCTGATTTAATGTAGCAGCGCCCTCATTTTTTCCATACTCTTTTTTGCCAAGCTGTACCTAAACTTTGAAAAAATATAGTATTTTAAGGAAAAGGCAAAGAAAGTCAAAGATAATGTATTTGTTATTTATTCATTTGAATAAAAACGAAATTTTTTTGCACTTCTTGAATTTTTTAAACTTTTTTTATAAAAGTGTCATAATATGCTTTGTCGCTTTGTCGCAATAAATTTTCTAATTAATGTAAAGGAAAAGCTCTTTTTTTTTAATTCAAGAAATACACGCTCTGTTGACTTGCGTTCTTCTCGCTACTTTAGAATTCTTTACTGAAAATATTTTATCCTTTCTGTGAATGCCGAAGTTGCGGGAATAGAGAGCAGAAATTAATTAATTAATATATTTGGTAGGTAAGTTACTTTCAGTATTTTTTCGATACACGCCGAAAGGTAGGTAAAAGGTCCGGTAACCACCAAAGCGGAGAGGAGAGGTAGGTAAGTAATTAGGTACCTACTTATGTTACTGTTATATTAGGTATACCTATGTATCCATTGAGTTATTGTAGGTACCACCTAATCTAATACCAACAAAAAAACACTCGATGAGCTGTTGACTTTGAAATGATTAACAAAATATTAAAAGTAAGTACCTACGTAATTAAAAATACATAATCAACAAGAGCGCAACAATCGGGTCCGTCTCGCAACTCTCGCATATTATGACGCGGCAAGCAGCAACGTCCATCGTACGCAGCCCTGACTGTGTGTTCTAATTTGTTCCTATATTTTTGTAATTGTGTGCGTCTGTATACGGCGCGCGGCGGCGCACACTGGTTCGTAATTGAAAAATATGGGACATGGGAGTTAAAATGTACGGAGACGCATGAATTTTTTTTTGAGAATAGTTTATAACACGCCTAACAACATTTGTATTAGCACTTTTCTCTAAAATGACTTCTTCATGGTTAAAAAAATTCACAAAGATTTTTTTGTATGGAAAAAATACATTATGGGTTTTTCCTCGAAATGATATAAATTGTTACACCAATGAGATATTGTGGAGGCTAGAGGAGCTTATTGTGAACAATTTTTGTCTTGACACCGAATGAGTATTTTTGCGTACTTTTGAGATACAGGTGATCTAACTTTAAAAAAATATCTATATGAAAAATATCAAAAATTACCACGTGTAACCACTCTGATGTATTTTAAACATCTAAAAAGTTTTTTTATTTACTGCATTGACACTTTTAATAAAATATTATATACAACTACAGTAGTGGACGGATAATTATATACACCAGTCGATTTTCATACAAATGAGGTAACTTTGAAGCATTGGTTCTCAGCTAGGGATTGATCAAACTGTGATCTGATGAGGCAATCTAGGGAGTGAATGAAGGAGATCCACATCACTACACACACCCAACTAATGTGATCAGCATTTTAAGAGATTATACAAATAAGATTAGAAAGAAGATAAGGTTTTTATACAAATGAGGTAACTTTGAAGCCTTGGTTCTCCGTCAGGGATTGGTGGAGCTGCGATGTGATGATGGCTATCCAGGAAGTGAATGAAGGAGATCCAAATCGCTATACACATCTAACTGATCTTAATAGCATTCTAAGAACCGTTTGGATAAATGTTTAAAAATACCGCGATAATAGCATTAAAATGTATAGAAATCCTGGAACTTTGATCTTTACAGCTCAGATTAGTTGGGTGTGTATAGCGATCTGGATCTCCTCCATTCACTTCCTGGATAGCCATCATCAGATCACAGCTCCATCAATCCCTGACGGTGAGCCAAGGCTTCAAAGTTACCTCATTTGTATGAAAATCGAATGGTGTTTCTAATTATCAGTCCACCACTGTTTACTGGTAAAAATCAACACATGTGATATTTCATGTTCTTCTTGTGCAAAGGAGATGTTTATGAATTTAAAAATGTGTCATATTATGGAATAAAAATTACATAAAATCACCACGACTGACATCACGAGACATCAATGTCAGCGCAATTGAGAGATGCATGCAGGATTTTCGATGTTTTCTGGAGTCATAATTACAATCGACTCATTTGTATGAAAATCGACTGGTGTATATATAATTATCCGTCCACTACTGTAGTTGTATATAATATTTTATTAAAAGTGTTGTAGCAGCTTCTACGTTTATTATCTGCTTTAGGTTGCGGGACGAGTTGCAGGATTATTCAATAAATCGTATTATTATCAGATTTACAAAAAAACGTTTATTTTAAACGAATATACAAAATTATTATGAAAAAACGGTTAAGCCTAGTCGACGATCAATTTGAATAGAATGAATGCCCGCCCGGCCGCCGTGACGTCACTCGCTCCTTGCTTCACGCCGGTCGGTCATCTATACAATCTTCACACCGGTCTTGGTGTTTTGCTACGCGCTAATAGATGGCGCTAGTAGTCGCCTAAACATGCCGGCCGCCTTGGAATGACCCTGTCTTCCAATACAACGCTGTAGCTTGTCGCATTACGCCTCGGTCTGCGCCGGCGGCGCAAGAAGTGGACAGATCTTCGAACAGGCCCGCTGAATCGTGCCCGCTGCTGTACGAATCTCAGCAACCCTGGAGACACCATCCTTTCCTGTGAACAGGCGAACAATTCTACCCATTCTCCAACGTAAGGGGGGAAGGTTATCCTCCTTTATCAAAACAAGGCTATCCAGTGGGAGAGCGTCCTTGTTTTCTGTCCATTTTGTTCGTCTCTGTAGTTCCGACACGTATTCCTTTGACCATCTCTCCCAGAAATGCTGCCTCAACTGCTCCAGCCGCTCGTAGCGCCCCAGGCGCGCAGGCGCCGTCGTGGTCACGTCCTGGCAGCCCAGCGAAGTCAACGGTCGGCCAATGAGGAAATGAGCTGGTGTAAGGGGAAGATAGTCATTCGGATCTGAGGAAAGAGGGGACATTGGACGGGAGTTCAGGACGGCTTCGATTTGCGTCAATACCGTGCTGAACTCCTCGTACGTTAGTTTTGCATTTCCGATTACTCGTCTCAAATGATATTTGCACGACTTTACCCCCGCCTCCCATAAACCACCAAAATGAGGAGCGTATGGCGGAATGAACGAAAAACGAATATTATTTTCACTAGCAAAATCTAAAATTTGTTGTTGATTTTCAAAAATAGCTGAAAGTTCTCTTTCAGCCCCTACGAAATTTCTCCCATTATCAGAGAATATTTGACAAGGCTTTCCTCGTCGTGAAATAAAACGCTTTAAACTCAGTATATATTCTTGTGTTGATAAACCACCAACTAATTCTAAGTGAATAGCTCTTGTAGTGAAACATATAAATATACAAATATAACATTTAATTAATTTAGAACCTCTGCCTTTTCGGTTTAAAACGAATAGAGGTCCTGCGAAATCAGCGCCACATTTCATGAAGGGAAAACTGGGTTCTAAACGTTCTGAAGGTAAGTTACCCATCACAGGTGTTAATGTCTTACCCTTCATGCGAGTGCACACTACACAGTTATGTACTACTTGCCTGGCTAAATTTCTAGCACCTAGCACCCACCACTGTTCACGCATAGAAGCCACTAACAGCTGCGGTCCCGCATGACATAATCGCTTATGTTCATACTCACACAGAAGTCTCGAAAAAAGATGCTTACTGCACAATAATATTGGATGTTTTTTATCGTAACTAAAATCTGAATTACACAATCTACCGCCTACTCTAATTATCTTGTCATTATCCAAGAACACATTTAAACCCGAGATACGCTTATACTGTGAACCTTTATCACAACGCAAACCCTTATTCAAGTCGTTATAAATGTCGGTAAACGATTGTACTTGAACGTATTTAACAAGCGTGCGCTCCGCCTGACAAAGCTCGTCCACTGATAACGGACCGGTTATTTTTTCTAGTGGCGATGGCGCTCGCCTGCTGCATCGTGAGTTATAAACAAACCGAAGTACGTACGCGCAAACACGCTTCAATTTATTAAATGAAGAATATCTATTAAAATCAATTAAGTTATTCGAATTATGTGAAGTTAACGTTACTATATTATTTTTTAATTCTGGTAGTTCACTACAAACCGAATTATCGCTATTTTCAGGCCAATTTGAACTTTGTTCATGCAAAAATATTGGACCGTGCCACCAAAGGTGTCTAGGGCTGTCAACCTTTAACGTATCAAGGTTGACACCTCTAGTTAATAAATCAGCGGGATTTTCGGTACCACGAATATGACGCCAAATCGTATCACCAGTTAATTCGTTTATTTGCACAACTCTATTTTGCACAAAAGTTTTTAACATGTGTGGCGACATCCGTAGCCAGCCCAAAACAATTGTAGAATCAGTCCAGAAATATACTTTATCGAATTTTAAACGTAGTGATTTAGTTATTTTATCATACAAATTTGCACCCACCAGGCTGGCACAGAGCTCGAGCCTTGGTACGCTTACTGTTTTTATTGGTGCCACTTTGCTTTTAGCACACAGTAACCTAACGCATGGAGATTCATGATTGATATACGAACGAATATATGCACAAGCTCCATATGCATCCTGTGATGCATCTGTAAAAATATGTAATTCCTTTTGTATCGCTTTATTTTCTATAACACAACGTGGTATACGTATATCTGAAATATGACCTAAATTAGACATAAAATTATGCCAAACCGATTTAATATTAGACGGAATCGCGTCGTCATCCCAGCCTACCTTAGCTTGCCATAATCTTTGTATTAATATTTTTGCTGTAATTATTGCTGGAGCTAACAACCCTAAGGGATCATAGATCTGAGAAATGATAGATAACATCATACGTTTTGTGACTACTGGATCGTCTTGTTTTATTTTTGTAGTGAAGTGCAGCTCATCACTCTTATTGAACCACCCTAAACCTAACGTTTTGGATTGACAATAGTCACCAATGCATAAATCTTTAGAAGTCTGTGATGACACATCATGATTAAAAACCCATTTTCTAAGGGGAAAACAAGCACTTTGCAACACCTTTGCTGTTTCACTACAAATATCCTGTAAATCATCGAAACTATCATTCCCGTAATTCAAGTCATCAACGAAAAAATGTTCATCTATGACGCGAGCGATGACGTCATTATCACACTCACGAGCTAATTGCTTTAAGCAGCGAATACTAAGGTAGGGAGCTGAGGCGGTACCGTAGGTCACCGTGTTCAAACGATAAATCTGAATCGGATCGTCCCTACTTTCCCTCCATAATATAAGTTGTAAGTCACGCTGATCAACTTGTATTTCAACCTGCCGATACATCTTTTCAATATCAGCGCACGCTACATATTGATATTGCCTAAACCTAAGTAAAATCGAAAATATATCGTTCTGAAGTGACAACCCTATATGTTGGATGTCATTTAATGACTTGTGACTAGTTGTCGCTGCACTAGCATCGAAAACAACTCTTAGTTTAGTCGTGACACTATCTTCTTTATATACACCATGATGTGGCAATATATAGTACGGCTTTTTTAAACTTTCGATATTATCGTTATTTTGTAAAAGTGTCATATGACCCAACCTTTCGTATTCACGCATAAAATCAGTATACAATTTCCGATATTGCAGTGCACGCTCAAGTTTCCGCTCTAAAGACAAAAATCTATTTTTAGCCATCGCATACGAATCACCTAATATCTCAGGTGATTCCTTAAAAGGTATTCTAACTGAGAATCTACCATTTTCTAAACGTTTAGTAGTATTTAAAAATAATTCTTCACAAAATAATTCCTCTTTTGTCAAAACAGGAATATCGTTTTTTATTTCTTCTAGCTCCCAAAATTTACGTAATTGACAATCAATCTGAGAAAAATTACATTGCACGTCCGTCGTGCTATTCGTATAATTATTACGTTTACAATAAATAGGTCCGGCTATTATCCAACCTAATTTAGTTTGCAATAAGTACGGACCGCTTTTTAATTTTATTTTTCCGTCGCATAACAAATTCCAAAAAACGTCTACGCCTATTAATAAATCGACTTCGGATGGAATGTGAAACGAAGGATCGGCAAGTTGAACATCGCTAGGTATACGTATGGAATCACTATTAACGTCTATCAAAGGTAACTTTGAAGTGATATTAGCCAAAACCAAACAATGCAACTGCGTATTATAATCGCATAATTTTGAACGCATATTTACTTTGCAAGTGTAGCTTGACTGGGAGACCAGTTGCCCTACACCACAAACACGTATTGTGGACTGTACCATATTAACGCCTAAACGATTACATAATCTTTCCGTAATGAAAGTATTTTGACTGCCATTATCTAGAAGTGCCCGGACCGTGTGATATTTGTTATCGGAACCGGCAATTTCCACTAGCGCGGTCGACAGCAAAATAGTTTTCGCGCTGCTACCCCCCTCACAGTATAAATATTCACCGTCACTGTCCTTCAACGTATGCAAGGCAGATGACTGTGGCAACGTATTATTTTCTACTGCTAGGGAAGAGCTTTGCGTTCGTATATCATCATGATTCACCTTCTGATCAAAGTGTAACAACGAATTATGTTTCATATGACACAATTTACAAGGACCGAATACACAATCGGTTGACGTGTGATTAGTAGAACGAATACAATTGTGACATAAGTTTTTGCTTGTAACTAACTTTATCCTATCTTGAAGTGATAAATTAAGAAAACTAGCACACGAATAAAGCGCATGATTATTGCCGCATAAGGGACATGATAGACTATGATTATGCTTATTATTTTTATGAACTGTATTTTTACTACCCGCAGAAACGTAAGTATTCGTATGTTGCGTATTTAAATGCCTTTTAAAATCAACATTAGTCTTTGGCTCGTAGTTCGGTTTTGAATTCGAACTATAATTTTTACTGCTGTTGGATTTAATTGTTTCCAACATATCTGCCCTATTTCTGAGGAAAGTAAAAATATTTTCTACCTTTAAGGATTGTGAATTATTTAAGTTATCTAATAGATTACCTTTATAACACTCCCATTCGCGAGCAGTAACGGGATCGAGCTTAGAAACGATTAAATAAATGACTAATGTATCCCACGAATCGGTGGGTTCATTCAACGAGTTCAAAGCGCGTAAATTACGTAGAAAAGAATCAACTAACCTCCTAATCTGAAATGGAGATTCACTATTTAGCGTCGGAGCATTAAATAACGACTTTACATGGTTCTGTACAAGTAAGCGATTATTGTGATATCTTTTTTCGAGTAACTCCCATGCGTGACTGTAATTAGAAGCTGTAAATTCTAAAGCACTAATCACTTCCAACGCAGAACCGGTGAGAGATGACTTTAAATAGTGAAACTTTTGAATAGAATCTAAGTCTTTGCGATTATGAATCATGGACACATATGAACTTCTAAATTCTATCCATTGGTCGTATAATCCTGAAAAGGCAGGTAATTTGATTTCTGGCAATTTAATTGCTAACGGCTTACAACATGTAACACTTGATGAATTAATTGGTAATTCAGGCTCATATTGCTTCAACATACATTGCGCTGTAGCTAATAACGAACTATACTGAGTTTCGAACGTTTCCCTATAATCTAATTGAGAAATCAAGTCATTATCATCAGAATCTTGTTCGATTTTAGTCTGAATGACATTAAAATCCGCAAATAATGTAACTAATAATTCAGTTCGCACGTTTAATTGAGTATTATTGACTGAATCCAAACTATTAACGTCTAATTTACTAATGTACTTCTCAAAATTCGTTAATCTACATTTAAGCACACCGCGTTGCTTCTTAAGGTCATTAAGGTCACACATTTTTGGTGCCAATAAACGCGGAGATTTTGGCCTTGTTGCAACTGTAGGTACACTAGCGGCTACTTTATATTCTTCGTCACTCATTTTGGCACTTTATGAAGAGGTAAAGGTACTTACAGTTTGAAACTGTGGTGCGCGGCACTCAGGATGGTGACGAACGTAGTAACGGATTTGCAACTCTAAAGCAGAAAAAAGCACGGTATTAAACACAAATCGAAGATGATGGAGAGGATTAGAAAGGATGACCGACGTTATCTGATCTCTGCCGTTTCTCCTCCAGTCCACCCTCTGGTAGCTGATCTTCACGTATAGGATCCGGCTTCGATGGTCCAAAATGTAGCAGCTTCTACGTTTATTATCTGCTTTAGGTTGCGGGACGAGTTGCAGGATTATTCAATAAATCGTATTATTATCAGATTTACAAAAAAACGTTTATTTTAAACGAATATACAAAATTATTATGAAAAAACGGTTAAGCCTAGTCGACGATCAATTTGAATAGAATGAATGCCCGCCCGGCCGCCGTGACGTCACTCGCTCCTTGCTTCACGCCGGTCGGTCATCTATACAATCTTCACACCGGTCTTGGTGTTTTGCTACGCGCTAATAGATGGCGCTAGTAGTCGCCTAAACAAGTGTCAATGCAGTAAATAAAAAAATAACTTTTTTAGATGTTTAAAATACATCAGAGTGGTTAACACGTGGTAATTTTTGATATTTTTCATATAGATATTTTTTTAAAGTTAGATCACCTGTATCTCAAAAGTACGCAAAAATACTCATTCGGTGTCAAGACAAAAATTGTTCACAATAAGCTCCTCTAGCCTTCACAATATCTCATTGGTGTAACAATTTATATCATTTCGAGAAAAAACCCATAATGTATTTTTTTCTATACAAAAAAATCTTTGTGAATTTTTTTAACCATGAAGAAGTCATTTTAGAGAAAAGTGCTAATACAAATGTTGTTAGGCGTGTTATAAACTATCCTCAAAAAAATTTTCATGCGCCTCCGTACATTTTAACTCCCATGTCCCATATTTTTCAATTACGAACCAGTGTGCGGCGTGCACACGTCATACAAGGCGCGCTTGGTACCTTTGTTTGAAGCTATCTTACTCACTTGTACACACGGCGACAGATCAAGCTACGCACCCTATATAACCATAACTACACTGCGTACAAAACACAAAATAGTGCGCTAGAGAGCCTGCATAGACGCGGCTGCTGGCGCGGGCGTAGAATGCCGTGAGACGAAACATCAACAGCATACCGCACCCTCTCGCACGATTCGCAGCGTTCAACTTTTAATAGTTCAAAGTCCAAACAGGGTAGCTTGAGCTGTCGCCGTGTGTACTCTGCCACGAAGACGGGTGAGCTATACTTGTAGTTGTTACGCGTATGAATACGCGCACTTGTGTGCGTAACTGCAGGTAGCGTTAGCAAGCTCATTGCTAATGAACAAAATAATTAATTTGTGTTATGTTTGGTGGATATGACATTGACATGGTAAAATAAAAAATGTATGACAAAATATTTATTTTTAGTACCACGTAATCAATCACGTTACATTAAATAGAATAAAATTAAATTTAGGTAGAATCATAACTATAATCTTCAGAGTCAGTTTCGTCATCACTTTCGTCTTGTAAATTTATTATGAATTCAAATTCACTGTCAAAATATTGCATATATTCGGTTTCTCTATCAATTACACTTTTGCATGTATTACGCCATGTTTCACAAGTTATTTTTTCTTTACTTTCATGAATAAGTTTTTCTGTGTTGGTCATATTTTGTTCAACATTTCTTAGGGCAATGTAGTTTTTAAGAACCCACCAAATATTTTCTATTGCATTAAGTTCAGGGTGGTAAGGCAGGAGGGAGGCGTATTACATCAAACCCTTTACTTTTGATGATGTCATCTATTTTGTACGTTATAAAATCGCTTTTATGTTTTTTATTAAATCGTATAACTCAATTTTGCGCAAATTTGATTCGAACTGACCCTTCAAAGTGACGTGACCCTTCGATGCTGACGGTACTCGTAATACATTTTAGGCGTGAACTCATTAGCACTAGCAGCCAGACCGACGTCTCGACCGAGACTGACTGAACGCTCCCGAGCTTACCCACACAAAGACAATCAGTATATAGTACGCAGACCCAAAATATAGTACAATACTATATAATAATATTATAGTACGGTGGGCAATCTACCCATTAGCGTGTTTTGCCTTGTTGTTAAAGCCGCAGTACACATTGGCATTGGCATTGGAATTGGAGATGTATGCCAAATATCTTAAGGTTCATAACACCAAAACTACTGTTAGATTGATCTCCAGAAAACGTCAAAGTTGTAGGCAAAGTTGTGATAAAATACCCCAACATTGCCTAGAAGATAATTAGCAAAAATACGAGCCGCATTGAAAAACTGGTCTTAATTATAGAACCATAGACAATGTGTTACCATAGAGATGTGCATGGGTTACCATATATAACCATAGTTTTTTTTTCTGGCAAGCAGGCAAAGTTGGGCATAAGCAGGCAAACTTTGAGCAGTATCAGTTAATATTTTCATAGTAAGTTTTAAGCATAGTAAGGGCTGCTCCAAATAAAAAAACACAAAATTCAAAAGACTTACTATATTCAATAAAAACAAATAAAGTTTTTTTGTACCAACATAATGTAATACCCTTTTGACCAAATCAAACGTGATAATAGAGTCATTTCTGACGTTAACAAACTAATTTTCCTCTATTAGTTTTAATTAAGTCAAATTAAAATATTGTCCAATATTATTGTTAAAAAATTACAAAATTAAAATAACAAAACATTAATTACTTTATATGCCACTATTGGCGTACAAAAGAATCATAATTCTTATATCAATTTTTTTTTAAGTTATGAAATTAAATAGTATAAAAATCTAGGAATGACGTAACAAATAATATTAATTACCTATAACCTATATGGCACTTACAAAAGAATCATAATTCTTATAACAAATTCACTTCTCAAGCTTACGCGCTCACTAGACATGAAATAAAACACTTTTAACGGATACTAGCGCGGTTTTATTGAAAGTACTTTGGTAATTAGTTGGTATTTGGTCTGATTTTTGATTTTCCCGACGTTTCGGCACCTTTGCAGCTGCCAGCAGCAGTGTTTTATTTCATGTCTTATAACAAAGTTATAAATAATATTTAATTTAAATTTTTAATTTTTAATAAAAATATATCTTTGTATGAAAAGTGCATTCTGTTTTGCTTCTGCGCTTTCAAGGTCAGCAGCACTAAAGATTCGTACCGCGGCTTGTATTTTTTTTTGTTTCATGCGCATTCAAGGTCGGTGCTCAATAAGTTTGCCGGCTACTACCTACCTATAGGTATATCTCGGTTTGTGTAGGATAATTACCTATAGTGGCCAACCCGACTTACGATTTACGATTATACCTACTCATACCTACCTTAAAAGTAATAAAAAGTTGATCCCTTTTTCCTGTTCATCGATTGTTTAATGGTTGCCTAAATCGATCATTAAGTATACTTATACCTACCTATTAGACACGTTTAGGTATTTTCCGTAAATGTCCTCAAACTATGCTGTAAGTAAAGTTACAATTTATTTAAAGTCCCCAGTACACGATGTCTGCGGGGTGTAAGACGCTGACTCCCGGGCGTTTAAACCGAAAAATATTGCTGTTGGCGTATAACAAACGGACTATAGGGGGCTCGCCGGGGTCGCTGCTCGGGAGAATCATCAACCCATACCCAACAGGCAACTGTCGGGTGTGTGTCCATATCCGTCCGAACCGAAGCACAGATATACCTAACCTACATTATGTGGTCCGAAGTTTAAAGCCGCAAGTACACATTGGCCGATGTTGGTCCAACTTTGCAATGCATTGCTGGCCTTGCATGGCCCAGGCTCGACTTTGCGCCATGCAAGGCCAGCAATGCATTGCAAAGTTGGGCCAACATCGGCCAATGTGTACTGCGGCTTTAACAACAAGGCAAAACACGCTAATGGGTAGATTGCCCACCGTACTATAATATTATTATATAGTATTGTACTATATTTTGGGTCTGCGTACTATATACTGATTGTCTTTGTGTGGGTAAGCTCGGGAGCGTTCAGTCAGTCTTGGTCGAGACGTCGGTCTGGCTGCTAGTGCTAATGAGTTCACGCCTAAAATGTATTACGAGTACCGTCAGCATCGAAGGGTCACGTCACTTTGAAGGGTCAGTTCGAATCAAATTTGCGCAAAATTGAGTTATACGATTTAATAAAAAACATAAAAGCGATTTTATAACGTACAAAATAGATGACATCATCAAAAGTAAAGGGTTTGATGTAATACGCCTCCCTCCTGCCTTACCACCCTGAACTTAATGCAATAGAAAATATTTGGTGGGTTCTTAAAAACTACATTGCCCTAAGAAATGTTGAACAAAATATGACCAACACAGAAAAACTTATTCATGAAAGTAAAGAAAAAATAACTTGTGAAACATGGCGTAATACATGCAAAAGTGTAATTGATAGAGAAACCGAATATATGAAATATTTTGACAGTGAATTTGAATTCATAATAAATTTACAAGACGAAAGTGATGACGAAACTGACTCTGAAGATTATAGTTATGATTCTACCTAAATTTAATTTTATTCTATTTAATGTAACGTGATTGATTACGTGGTACTAAAAATAAATATTTTGTCATACATTTTTTATTTTACCATGTCAATGTCATATCCACCAAACATAACACAAATTAATTATTTTGTTCATTAGCAATGAGCTTGCTAACGCTACCTGCAGTTACGCACACAAGTGCGCGTATTCATACGCGTAACAACTACAAGTATAGCTCACCCGTCTTCGTGACAGAGTACACACGGCGACAGCTCAAGCTACCCTGTTTGGACTTTGAACTATTAAAAGTTGAACGCTGCGAATCGTGCGAGAGGGTGCGGTATGCTGTTGATGTTTCGTCTCACGGCATTCTACGCCCGCGCCAGCAGCCGCGTCTATGCAAGCTCTCTAGCGCACTATTTTGTGTTTTGTACGCAGTGTAGTTATGGTTATATAGGGTGCGTAGCTTGATCTGTCGCCGTGTGTACAAGTGAGTAAGATAGCTTCAAACAAAGGTACCAAGCGCGCCTTGTATGACGTGTGCACGCCGCCGCGCGCCGTATACAGACGCACACAATTACAAAAATATAGGAACAAATTAGAACACACAGTCAGGGCTGCGTACGATGGACGTTGCTGCTTGCCGCGTCATAATATGCGAGAGTTGCGAGACGGACCCGATTGTTGCGCTCTTGTTGATTATGTATTTTTAATTACGTAGGTACTTACTTTTAATATTTTGTTAATCATTTCAAAGTCAACAGCTCATCGAGTGTTTTTTTGTTGGTATTAGATTAGGTGGTACCTACAATAACTCAATGGATACATAGGTATACCTAATATAACAGTAACATAAGTAGGTACCTAATTACTTACCTACCTCTCCTCTCCGCTTTGGTGGTTACCGGACCTTTTACCTACCTTTCGGCGTGTATTACATTGAGGAGCCCATTCAATAAAAGTTATGACACTGGCACGTCAAACTTTTTCACTTAACTTTACAGGTTAATAATTATCAACTTCAGATATTGGCCATATAATTCCTATAGGGAAACTACAGGTGTGACAAAATGAGTGTTACAAGCTGAAAGGAGGTTGTTAGGGACACCGTACTAAACAACTTTCAATAAAGGACCGACATGATCAGAGCAACTCAGTTTTACTCATCTCACATTTCGGCTTGTAACCCCCTTTTTGTTACACCCTGTATAAGTAGGATGCTCTGAATATATAACCCCAAAAGTCCCAAATCATGCCTTGTACATACACATCTCACGACCCCAAAGCATAGTTCGAGAATGTGTCCTCGAACTATGCTTTGGGGTCGTGAGATGTGTATGTACAAGGCATGATTTGGGGTTATAAATTCAAATCATCCCACTTAAGCGCTTATTACACCATCCTGAATGTCGGACCCGGAATTTAGTGTCCGATTTAGGACGAGAAATTCAGTCGCCAATTAGACCGTCCTGAATGTCGGATCCGATATCACAGCTTTACGATCATACAGTTGTTAAACGAATGCTCTTGTAGCTGTAAAAATACATAGCTAGGTAAATAGGAGGTATATGTAGGTAGCTAGGTAGGTACGTGTCATTTTCAACGCTAATCTGAACTAGTTTTTAACCGACTTCATCAAAAGGAGGAGGTTCTCAATTCGATTGTATACTTTTTTTTTATCGTTATTCGCGCGTATCTTCGACATTTATCGAATCTAGGCAAATACCGGGATCCCGGTATTTACGGTATTTTCGACATTTAGATAAATATATTGAAATTTCTTAGTTTTCCTTTCTGTTAAAGTCATTGTTATGATTTACTAATCGTCAACGACATTCAACCTCCCGAACAAGCCGGGTTCCTAAAAGGATTTAGTACCTAGACCACATCCATACGCTGCGGCAAGTTGTACAGAAGACTATGGAGTCCGCCTCTTTGCTTGGCGTACGTGGACTATGAGAAAGCCTTTGATTCGATAGGGACCAGGGCTGTGCCAGTGCTGTAGTCTCTCCAGATGTGCCCAAAAAACTACAGGTATTTCAAAATGTTAAGGTATTTATACGAAACTGCCACCATGTGTTGGTCCGAGTACAGAATCAGTGTTTTAATCCCATTCAACTGCAGCGAGGTGTGATAAACGGAGACTATTTCTCTGAAACTGTTCACATCACAGCTGCGTTGGAGGACATTTTTAAATTCTTGGACGCATTGGACCAGAACGGACTCGATATTAACATTAATGACCAGTACCTAACACACCTTCGTTTTGCCAACGATATACCAGTTCTTATGGCTGAGACCTTGGATTTGAAGACCTGACAATGCTCGAGGTGCTTCTCAAAAAGTGGGTCTTAGGATGAACATGGATAAGACGAAACTCATGTCGAATGCCCATGTTGTACCCACTCTAGCTCATGTTGAGAACACTACACTCGAAATTGTTGACTATTACGTTTACCTTGGACCGGCGACTGCCTGTCCAACTGGATTTAAGTAAGTTCAGCTTCGAGAAAGAGATCTCTCGTCGAATCCAACTCAGATTCAGGAAGCTTCGTTTTTCGTATCCAAATTACCTCAGTGTCTCAAGAGACGAAAGTCTATGACCAGTATGTGTTGCTTGTGATGATTTACGGTAGTGAAACGTGGTCGCTAACTATAGGTCTCATAAGAAGGCTCAAGGTCACCCAGCGTGCAATGAAGAGATGCATGCTCGGCGTTTCTCTAAGTGATCCTAAGAGAACTAAAGTATAATAATGACCGACATCGCTCAGCTGAAGTGGCAGTGGATGGGACACATAGCGAGAAGAACCGATGGCCGTTGGAGCGGAAAGGTTCTGGAATGGCGACCGCGCACCGGACGACACTCCGTGGGTAGGCCCCAACAAAGTGGACCGACGATGATCTGGTGAAGGTCGCGGTACGCGGTACACTGGCACGTCAAACTTTTTCACTTAACTTTACAGGTTAATAATTATCAACTTCAGATATTGGCCATATAATTCCTATAGGGAAACTACAGGTGTGACAAAATGAGTGTTACAAGCTGAAAGGAGGTTGTTAGGGACACCGTACTAAACAACTTTCTATAAAGGGTGTCCTACATCTTGGCATGGACCACTTTGAAAACCGCAATTCTGACTACATGGAAAATTTCTCCCCAATTAGTCCCAACTAGTCCTACTTTTTCGGAATTAGTCCCAAAAAGGACTGAAAGATATAAGCGATTTAAATGGTCCATGCCAAAGCAAACCTTCATTTTGGCAGGGACAGGCTATATCTAGTGAACCTAAACACCTAGCCAGGATCTGATTATTAAAAAAAAATCTCCCTTTTTTATGGATCCCGCAATGCCTAGAATCAAAACGAAATGAAGCACCGTTCAAAAAATATAAAGGAATGATTTGGTCCCTGCCAAAATCAACCTACATCTTGGCGAGGACTTTTGAACCAGGTCACCTAGAGAAAATCTGAGTATTGGAAACGATTCGCGTAAATTAGTCCCAATTAGTCCTAAAGCCACAAAATTAGTCCCCCTTTAGTTTAGGAGATAATCGGAATTAAAGTTTGGTTTTTATAGTACAGGAGCCGATTCCTATTTAGTGACGATGTTTGTAACTTGTTTTATTTTTGCGTGTTTGTGTTAAAATAATGAAGTGTTATTAACGTATAATGTAAAACAAAAGTATAACGTAAAGTAATACGTAACTTTTATGCATTTTCGAAACTCAAAACCTTAATTTTTAAGTCATAAAATAAAAATGATTTCTTAGAGGTATTTTGATCCCGGGCTCCTGAACTATATCAAAAACATGTACAGTCGCGTACAAAATAATTTCAAAAGAAGTATGAAATGGTCATGTATAAAATTGAATTTTAAAGTTATATTGCTTTTCTTTCCAAACTATTCATATTTGGAGTAGAGAGTGAGTTTCTTCCTTCAATGGGTTCACTTGAAACTTTGTACCTATACAGGGTTATTTGTAATTAATTTAAAACCTCTCTTGGGGCTGATCACACCATCAAACTGTACAACTTTCATTATTGGACCAACCTTGAAATCGAAAAAAAAAATCAGCTGTTTCATACATTTCGATGGAGTACCTACCTACGCATTGTACTTATGTATGGAACAGATGTTTTTTTTCTAGTTTGACAAGAAAATAACAACTTAATGTTAAAAAAGTAAAAAAATACAAGATGGCGGCCAACTTTTTTGTTTGTAGGCCGATTTCGATGAAACTCGGTTTTTGCTACTATTTTGACAAGAATACAGCAATGCAATGTTAAAAATATAAAAAATCCAAGATGGCGGCCAACTTTTTTGTTTGTAGGCCGATTTCGATGAAACTCGGTTTTTGCTACTATTTTGACAAGAATACAATACAGCAATGCAATTTTAAAAATATAAAAAATCCAAGATGGCGGCCAACTTTTTGTTTGTAGGCCGATTTCGATGAAACTCGGTTTTTGCTACTATTTTGACAAGATACAGCAATGCAATGTTAAAAATATAAAAAATCCAAGATGGTGGCAAACTTTTTTGTTTGTAGGCCGATTTCGATGAAACTCGGTTTTTGCTACTATTTTGACAAGAATACAGCAATGCAATGTTAAAAATATAAAAATAAAAGATGGCGGCCAACTTTTTTGTTTGTAGGCCGATTTCGATGAAACTCGGTTTTTGCTACTATTTTGACAAGAATACAGCAATGCGATGTTAAACATATAAAAATAAAAGTTGGCGGCCAACTTTTTTGTTTATGGGCCGATTTCGATGAAACTCGGTTTTTGCTACTATTTTAACTAGAAAACAGCAACGCAATGTTAAAAATATAAAAATCCAAGATGGCGGCCAACTTTTTTGTTTGTAGGCCGATTTCGATGAAACACGGTTTTTGGTACTATTTTGACAAGAAAACAGCAACGCAATTTAAAAATCCAAGATGGCGGCCAACTTTTTTGTTTGTGGACCGATTTTGATGAATCTCGGTTTCTGGTACTATTTTGACAAGAAAATAATAATGAAATATTAAAAAATAAAAAGCCAAGATGGCGTCTTACTTTTTTGTTTGTGAGCCGATTGATTAAACCATTTCCGTATAAAAATCAGCCGTTTCATTTTGACAGAGTAAGGTATTGGACTTTTATGTATTTGTCCATCATTATGTATTTAATTGTACTTAAAAAAAATCTTAAAAAGCTTTTGTATGGAACAGCTGATTTTTTTTCACCGTAGAAGTCTCATAGTGAAAAAAAATCACTCTAAAATAAAAATAAATAAACCGACCAAATAACCAAAGAACGAAAAAAACAAACACCTGCCAAGTGCCAACTCAGTGTTGCCGTTTTCCCGTAAAATGTTGTCATAGACGAAAGTTGATAATTAAACCTAATTTAAAAAAAATATGCAAAATGCCAAGTTCACATACATGTAAAATGGGGTGAAAAAATGCTAAATTTGAATAAACAAAATGGCAACACTGCCTTTCATGCCTGTCATTTTTTTCTAGTAATTTTTGACTTGTGTAAAAATTTGGAAAAAAATAGGTAGTTACTAAAAATATCGATAAGTCACTAGAATAATAAAATAGTTTTGATAAAAAATGTGTAAATAAAAACGAATTTATGAAATCAAGCACTCATTTGTTAATAATTATATTTTTTGGGTGTGGTATGGCTTGGTTAAGAGCTATTTAGACAACATGTTTCGCAACATTTAGGTACCTGTCTCGTCCATTTTGCTTCAAATGGATGACACAGATAGATATTTCGGAAACATTGAATTGAAAACATGTTTTCCAACATGTTTTTGTGTCTATTTAAACGCGGCTTTAGCGCGTTTTCCACGAACAACGACACGACACGATTCACAAGCTGCACGACAGTGTTGTCAGCACTATAGTGCTGACAACACTGTCGTGCTGACAACTGTACTTTTTGGTACGTTCTGGCAACACTGTTGACAATCGTGTCGTGTCATTGTTTGTTCGTAGGAAAACGCCCTTATAATCCCTCCCTCTTAGCCTAGCATGACCACCGAAACGTGATATGGTACCTAGTGATTTATCACGTTTAACTGGAGGGAGGCCTTCCTCTGCCCCCCTAGCATGACCGACAATACATGATATATATCGTTTTGTCGACACTCGACTGTTAAATTCCATTGTTTTATGGCAGTTAAACGTGATAAAGCTCTATATCATATTATCGCATTTCGATGGTCATGCTAGGGGGGCATGAGCATATTACACTATCATATATTATTTATCGGATGCTATCTCCGACGAAGATAGTAAACATATATCTCGGATGATATATACATGATAGTGTAATATGGGCCTAAAACTTTATTCCGTTCCGCAATGCGCAGTGTTCCGATTGTAAAACTTATGTTCACAGATACTGTTTGTGCATTCCTCAATCTACGAAAGTTCGTGCTTAATGTTTTACAATCGGAACACTGCGCATTACGAAACGGAATAGTTATATGTAATTAAATTTTACTGTACGCTTTTGTACATGACTGTACTTATATAAAAAAACGGAATTTCTCCTAAACTAAAGAGGGACTAATTTTGTGGCTTTAGGACTAATTGGGACTAATTTACACGAATCGTTTCCAATAATCAGATTTTCTCTAGGTGACCTGGTTCAAAAGTCCTCGCCAAGATGTAGGTTGATTTTGGCAGGGACCAAATCATTCCTTTATATTTTTTGAACGGCGCTTCATTTCGTTTTGATTCTAGGCATTGCGGGATCCATAAAAAAGGGAGATTTTTTTTGAATAATCAGATCCTGGCTAGGTGTTTAGGTTCACTAGATATAGCCTGTCCCTGCCAAAATGAAGGTTTGCTTTGGCATGGACCATTTAAATCGCTTATATCTTTCAGTCCTTTTTGGGACTAATTCCGAAAAAGTAGGACTAGTTGGGACTAATTGGGGAGAAATTTTCCATGTAGTCAGAATTGCGGTTTTCAAAGTGGTCCATGCCAAGATGTAGGTAGGACACCAATAAAGGACCGACATGATCAGAGCAACTCAGTTTTCCTCATCTCCCATTTCGGCTTGTAACCCCCTTTTTGTTACACCCTGTATAGGTAGGATGCTCTGAATATATAACCCCAAAAGTCCCAAATCATGCCTTGTACATACACATCTCACGACCCCAAAGCATAGTTCGAGAATGTGTCCTCGAACTATGCTTTGGGGTCGTGAGATGTGTATGTACAAGGCATGATTTGGGGTTATAAATTCAAATCATCCCACTTATACAGGTTGTAACAAAAAGGGAGTCATGTTGTTATTTAGAAATAGATGTCATTTTTGCATTCAATATGTTACAGTCAACGCCATAAATCCGGTTAGTATGTACTATATAGGTAATTAATTACGGATAAACTTGATATTAAAAAGCACAACTCAGATTGATGTTATAATATTATCAAATACCTATAGCCGTATCAGAAACCGATTCGGAAAAGAAAAATGAAGAACCTTTCAACGCTATTGTACTGCCTGCAGACTGTGAGCCGATTCATGATTACACTCATGCCACTACTTTCAGTTTGCAAGCTTTCTCGCCGAAATCCTTGGTTCAGCCATTTATACTCTAGGTATACGTTGGTCATAAAAAAAAACAGCCCTACAATAAAAATAATGAATACCTACCAAATACATAGAAACTGATGGATAAATGGAACAAGAACGAATGCATAATGCGGCATAATGGACGAACAAACATAGGTATATAGTACATAGTACCTACTATGAAACACACATGTTTAGAAGCCCACATGGATAATATACTTACCTATACGAATCTTGTGCAATTCCAACAATATTACATACATACGTGTCGAATCGATAACCTCCTTTTTTATGAATTCGGCAATACCCACATACCTTCCCTGGTGGGATAGCCAAGATATCCTGGAAAAACCTGGAATTTACCTGGCAAAATAGGTTATGTATAACCTTGACATTGATTATAATTACTGAGCGGAACTTTTTGAAATAGGTATGTTGGGACACCTTCCAGGATGACGCTCAAAAAAGTTCCACAACCTCCCTAATGGGATAGCCAAGATCCGCTCATCATATTCTTTGGGAGTGTGAGCTCTGGTTCGCCGAGTTTTTTTTAATTTTTTTTTTAATGTTAGGTTCCATTTGTTATATTTTTATTTTTGGTGCTTTTGCGGTAGGGTCTTAAACTCTGCCATAAATAATGGAATTGGCTCTCTAATAGCCATGTTTTTATTGCTGTCTCCCGTTTGCAATGGAGGGAAGTCGGATATTTCTTTTTCCTACTCCTCCTATCTTCTTTGATTAATTCATTGCGGGTTCCAAGACAGATTAGAGTAATCCCCCGGGCTCGCTGGACTTCATTGTCTAGTGTTTTGAATGGTCGCCGCTGTTGATCCTGGCTTACAGGAGTTACAGCGGTGGGAATGTGTGGTGGGCCAATGACATTGATAATTACTACGCGGGACCTTTTGGAATATATACGTACACCTTCTAGTATGACGCTCAAAAAAATCCCACGACCTCCTTAGTGGGATAGCCAAGATATCCTAGAAAATCCGGGAATTTATGTGGAAAATTAGGTAAATAAACTATTCCATTCTATGAACCGGACATTGATAATTACCAAGCGGGACCTTATGGAATATGTTGGGACACCTTCCAGCATGACGCTCAAAAAAGTACCACGACCTCCCTAGTGGGATAGCTAAGAATTCCAGGGTCTGAAAACACCTAGAATTTTTGATTGTCATACTGGAAGGTGTCTCAACATATTCCAAAAGGTCCCGCTTAGTAATTATCAATGTCCGGGCCAAACCCTAAATTGCCTGGGTTATTATTATTATAGTAGCGTGACGTGATATTCAAAATTTTTACAGTTGGTTATTTTTATTTTGTGGCTAACCTAGACCTAGACCATTGTTGTATAATTTAAGAGTACGCGACATAGGAAAAGTAGGTATCTAAATTACTATTTATATTGGGCGATACTTACAAGATCTATTATTGTTGAAAATATTGTCAAAAATACTGTTATCTAATCGCCAAAACTAAAGTATTAATTTTATAACCTTTCCAAAGAAAAGTAGGTACCTACCATGAACAGTAAATTACTTATAGAAAAAACCCCGGTGCGTGAGACCGGGGACACCAACGATGTAAGTCAAATACACGTCACCAGTCAGTGGCGGGTGAATTTAAAAAAATCATAATTATACATATAGTAAAGGTTGAGATTGATTGTCATTCGTAAATTGAGAGATAATAATTAATAATATTGTTTACTTTGTGACATTTTAGTCGGCATTGTTGTTTGTTATCGTAGATGGGTTTCATGAATTTTAGAGTTTTTACCAAAAATGATTCGCAATGTGAATATTTGTAAATCAGTACTTAAAGCCGTATTTCGTCACATATCTGTTTTACTTAATGTATAGTTTGAGGTCTTGTCTCCGTATCAAACGCTACGTTCATGTAAATACACGTGTGTGTGTGTATAAATTTACCCATCGTTTCATTTAAGGACATGTACCTCAAAACACACGTTGGGTCTCTGAAGTTTCGAAACATACTTTGTATACTAAAACTATAATAACTTTGGTAAATGGTTCATATAAATGAAAATATCTGCATCCCCAAATACCGGGGGTGGCAGGCTTTGAATTTACCACCCCAAATTGTCAAGTCCCAAATCATGCCTTGTACATAGATATATATATATATATATATAAATATTATAAATGTGAAAGTTTGTGGGTTTGGATGTTTAGATGTTTGGATGTTTGTACCTAAATCACGCAAAAACTACTGAACGGGTTTGGTGGGAATTTTGCACACAGATAGTAGGTACACTGAGAAAAACGGGCTACTTAAAATTGGCAAAATTGTAATGTACCGGCAGCCAGATACGTAGAATGTGCTTTTCACATGAAAATTATAAGAGCCATACTTATAATGATACCACACCATGTTAGGTAAGTATGCGGCATAATGCTCTGTAAAGACAATGTCATCGAGTTACTTGTAATGAAGCCGCGTCCTTAATACGTAAGCCGCATCATGAAATTACTGTGCCCGCACCGTTAACACTTACGTATGCGGTTTAATGATGCCGCATATGTATTAACAGAGCAGCATACGTAATTTACTTAACCCGCAACAGGAAATATGTATGCGCTATACGTACGCAGTTATACAGCCGCATTATTTCAGTATCCAGGCTCTTTATAACAGTAACTGGTTTCCAAATCATTGTACTGACTCCGTCCCATTAAGTAATGAGCCCGGTTACGTACATAATGAACGAGCAGGGTCGGAAATATGCCGATACATTTTACGCACACTGGATAATTAATAATGTCTCCGCCTACGTAATCATTTACGTATCCTGGCTCATTTTAAGAACTCCGCTTACTTACTGACTGTGTTCGGTACGTAGAATCTTTATAACTGCAGCCGCATCATGAAATTACTGTAGCGCACTCTTTACATTTACGTATGCGGTATAATGATTCCGCACAGAGCAGCATACGTAATTTACTTAACCCGCAACAGGAAATATGTATGCGCTATACGTACGAAGTTATACAGCCGCATTATTTCAGTATCCAGGCTCTTTATAACAGTAACTGGTTTCCGAATCATTGTACTGACTCCGTCTCATTAAGTAATGGGCCCGGTTACGTACATAATGAACGAGCAGGGTCGGAGATATGCCGATACATTTTACGCACACTGGATAATTAATAATGTCTCCGCCTTGTTATTACGTAGCCTGGCTCATTTTACGAACTCCGTTTACTTACTGACTGTGTTCGGTACGTAGAATCATGAAATTACTGTGGCGCACTCTTTACATTTACGTATGCGGTTTAATGATGCCGCATATGTATTAACAGAGCAGCATACGTAATTTACTTAACCCGCAACAGGAAATATGTATGCGCTATACGTACGAAGTTATACAGCCGCATTATTTCAGTATCCAGGCTCTTTATAACAGTAACTGGTTTCCGAATCATTGTACTGACTCCGTCTCATTAAGTAATGGGCCCGGCTACGTACATAATGAACGAGCAGGGTCGGAGATATGCCGATACATTTTACGCACACTGGATAATTAATAATGTCTCCGCCTTGTTATTACGTAGCCTGGCTCATTTTACGAACTCCGTTTACTTACTGACTGTGTTCGGTACGTAGAATCATGAAATTACTGTGGCGCACTCTTTACATTTACGTATGCGGTTTAATGATGCCGCATATGTATTAACAGAGCAGCATACGTAATTTACTTAACCCGCAACAGGAAATATGTATGCGCTATACATACGAAGTTATACAGCCGCATTATTTCAGTATCCAGGCTCTTTATAACAGTAACTGGTTTCCGAATCATTGTACTGACTCCGTCTCATTAAGTAATGGGCCCGGCTACGTACATAATGAACGAGCAGGGTCGGAGATATGCCGATACATTTTACGCACACTGGATAATTAATAATGTCTCCGCCTTGTTATTACGTAGCCTGGCTCATTTTACGAACTCCGTTTACTTACTGACTGTGTTCGGTACGTAGAATCATGAAATTACTGTGGCGCACTCTTTACATTTACGTATGCGGTTTAATGATGCCGCATATGTATTAACAGAGCAGCATACGTAATTTACTTAACCCGCAACAGGAAATATGTATGCGCTATACGTACGAAGTTATACAGCCGCATTATTTCAGTATCCAGGCTCTTTATAACAGTAACTGGTTTCCGAATCATTGTACTGACTCCGTCTCATTAAGTAATGGGCCCGGCTACGTACATAATGAACGAGCAGGGTCGGAGATATGCCGATACATTTTACGCACACTGGATAATTAATAATGTCTCCGCCTTGTTATTACGTAGCCTGGCTCATTTTACGAACTCCGTTTACTTACTGACTGTGTTCGGTACGTAGAATCATGAAATTACTGTGGCGCACTCTTTACATTTACGTATGCGGTTTAATGATGCCGCATATGTATTAACAGAGCAGCATACGTAATTTACTTAACCCGCAACAGGAAATATGTATGCGCTATACGTACGAAGTTATACAGCCGCATTATTTCAGTATCCAGGCTCTTTATAACAGTAACTGGTTTCCGAATCATTGTACTGACTCCGTCTCATTAAGTAATGGGCCCGGCTACGTACATAATGAACGAGCAGAGTCGGAGATATGCCGATACATTTTACGCACACTGGATAATTAATAATGTCTCCGCCTTGTTATTACGTAGCCTGGCTCATTTTACGAACTCCGTTTACTTACTGACTGTGTTCGGTACGTAGAATCATGAAATTACTGTGGCGCACTCTTTACATTTACGTATGCGGTTTAATGATGCCGCATATGTATTAACAGAGCAGCATACGTAATTTACTTAACCCGCAACAGGAAATATGTATGCGCTATACGTACGAAGTTATACAGCCGCATTATTTCAGTATCCAGGCTCTTTATAACAGTAACTGGTTTCCGAATCATTGTACTGACTCCGTCTCATTAAGTAATGGGCCCGGTTACGTACATAATGAACGAGCAGGGTCGGAGATATGCCGATACATTTTACGCACACTGGATAATTAATAATGTCTCCGCCTTGTTATTACGTAGCCTGGCTCATTTTACGAACTCCGATTACTTACTGACTGTGTTCGGTACGCAGAATCATGAAATTACTGTGGCGCACTCTTTACATTTACGTATGCGGTTTAATGATGCCGCATATGTATTAACAGAGCAGCATACGTAATTACTTAACCCGCAACAGGAAATATGTATGCGCTATACGTACGAAGTTATACAGCCGCATTATTTCAGTATCCAGGCTCTTTATAACAGTAACTGGTTTCCGAATCATTGTACTGACTCCGTCTCATTAAGTAATGGGCCCGGCTACGTACATAATGAACGAGCAGGGTCGGAGATATGCCGATACATTTTACGCACACTGGATAATTAATAATGTCTCCGCCTTGTTATTACGTAGCCTGGCTCATTTTACGAACTCCGTTTACTTACTGACTGTGTTCGGTACGTAGAATCATGAAATTACTGTGGCGCACTCTTTACATTTACGTATGCGGTTTAATGATGCCGCATATGTATTAACAGAGCAGCATACGTAATTTACTTAACCCGCAACAGGAAATATGTATCCGCTATACGTACGAAGTTATACAGCCGCATTATTTCAGTATCCAGGCTCTTTATAACAGTAACTGGTTTCCGAATCATTGTACTGACTCCGTCTCATTAAGTAATGGGCCCGGCTACGTACATAATGAACGAGCAGGGTCGGAGATATGCCGATACATTTTACGCACACTGGATAATTAATAATGTCTCCGCCTTGTTATTACGTAGCCTGGCTCATTTTACGAACTCCGTTTACTTACTGACTGTGTTCGGTACGTAGAATCATGAAATTACTGTGGCGCACTCTTTACATTTACGTATGCGGTTTAATGATGCCGCATATGTATTAACAGAGCAGCATACGTAATTTACTTAACCCGCAACAGGAAATATGTATGCGCTATACGTACGAAGTTATACAGCCGCATTATTTCAGTATCTAGGCTCTTTATAACAGTAACTGGTTTCCGAATCATTGTACTGACTCCGTCTCATTAAGTAATGGTTACGTACATAATGTACGAGCAGGGTCGGAGATATGCCGACACATTTTACGCACACTGGATAATTAATAATGTCTCTGGATAAAAATCGGCCCGCAAATGAAAAAGTTGGCCGCCATCTTGGATTTTTTATATTTTTTACATTGCGTTGCTGTTTTCTTGTCAAAATAGTACCAAAAACCGAGTTTCATCGAAATCGGCCCAAAAACAAAAAAGTTGGCCGCCACCTTGGATTTTTTAATATTTTCAACATTACGTTGCTGTTTTCTTGTCAAAATAGTACCAAAAACCGAGTTTCAACAAAATCGGCCAACAAACAAAAAAATTGGCCGCCATCTTGGAATTTGATATTTTTAACATTGCGTTGCTGTTTTCTTGTCAAAATAGTACCAAAAACCGAGTATCATCAAAATCGGCCAACAAACAAAAAAAATGGCCGCCATCTTGAATTTTTTTACATTTTAACAATACGTTGCTGTTTTCTTGTCAAAATAGTAACAAAAACCGAGTTTCATCGAAATCGGTCCAGAAACAAAAAAGTTGGCCGCCATCTTGGATATTTTAATATTTTCAACGTTGCATTGCTGTTGTCTTGTCGAAATAGTACCAAAAACCGAGTTTCATCAAAATCGGCCAACAAACAAAAAAATTGGCCGCCATCTTGGATTTTTTACATTTTAACAATACGTTGCTGTTTTCTTGTCAAAATAGTAACAAAAAGCGAGTTTCATCGAAATCGGCCCAGAAACAAAAAAGTTGGCCGCCATCTTGGATTTTTTAATACTTTCAACGTTGCATTGCTGTTGTCTTGTCGAAATAGTACCAAAAAACGAGTTTCATCAAAATCGGCCAACAAACAAAAAAATTGGCCGCCATCTTGGATTTTTTATATTTTTATCATTGCGTTGCTGTTTTCTTGTCAAAATAGTATCAAAAACCGAGTTTCATCGAAATCAGCCGAAAAACAAAAAAGTTGGCCGACATCTTGGATTTTTTACATTTTAACAATACGTTGCTGTTTTCTTGTCAAAATAGTAACAAAAACCGAGTTTCATCGAAATCGGCCCAGAAAAAAAAAAGTTGGCCGCCATCTTGGATTTTTTAATATATTCAACATTGCATTGCTACTGCTGTCTTGTCGAAATTGTACCAAAAACCGAGTTTCATCGAAATCGGTCCAAAAACAAGAAAGTTAGCCGCCATCTTAATTTTTTTTATATTTTTTACATTGCGTTATTATTTCCTTGTCATAACAGTATCAAAAAACGAGTTTCATCGAAATCGGCCCAAAATCAAGTAAATTGGCCGCCATATTGGATTTTTAAATATTTTTAACAATACGTTGCTGTTTTCTTGTCAAAATAGTAACAAAAACCGAGTTTCATCGAAATCGGCCCAGAAACAAAAAAGTTGGCCGCCATCTTGGATTTTTTAATATTTCCAACGTTGCATTGCTGTTGTCTTGTCGAAATAGTACCAAAAACCGAGTTTCATCAAAATCGGCCAACAAACAAAAAAATTGGCCGCCATCTTGGATTTTTTATATTTTTATCATTGCGTTGCTGTTTTCTTGTCAAAATAGTATCAAAAACCGAGTTTCATCGAAATCAGCCGAAAAACAAAAAAGTTGGCCGCCATCTTGGATTTTTTACATTTTAACAATACGTTGCTGTTTTCTTGTCAAAATAGTAACAAAAACCGAGTTTCATCGAAATCGGCCCAGAAACAAAAAAGTTGGCCGCCATCTTGGATTTTTTAATACTTTCAACGTTGCATTGCTGTTGTCTTGTCGAAATAGTACCAAAAAACGAGTTTCATCAAAATCGGCCAACAAACAAAAAAATTGGCCGCCATCTTGGATTTTTTATATTTTTATCATTGCGTTGCTGTTTTCTTGTCAAAATAGTATCAAAAACCGAGTTTCATCGAAATCAGCCGAAAAACAAAAAAGTTGGCCGCCATCTTGGATTTTTTACATTTTAACAATACGTTGCTGTTTTCTTGTCAAAATAGTAACAAAAACCGAGTTTCATCGAAATCTGCCCAGAAAAAAAAAGTTGGCCGCCATCTTGCATTTTTTAATATATTCAACATTGCATTGCTATTGTCTTGTCGAAATTGTACCAAAAACCGAGTTTCATCGAAATCGGCCCAAAAACAAGAAAGTTAGCCGCCATCTTGGATTTTTTATATTTTTATCATTGCGTTGCTGTTTTCTTGTCAAAATAGTATCAAAAACCGAGTTTCATCGAAATCAGCCGAAAAACAAAAAAGTTGGCCGCCATCTTGGATTTTTTACATTTTAACAATACGTTGCTGTTTTCTTGTCAAAATAGTAACAAAAACCGAGTTTCATCGAAATCGGCCCAGAAACAAAAAAGTTGGCCGCCATCTTGGATTTTTTAATATTTCCAACGTTGCATTGCTGTTTTCTTGTCGAAATAGTACCAAAAACCGAGTTTTATCAAAATCGGCCAACAAACAAAAAAATTGGCCGCCATCTTGGATTTTTTATATTTTTATCATTGCGTTGCTGTTTTCTTGTCAAAAGAGTATCAAAAACCGAGTTTCATCGAAATCAGCCGAAAACAAAAAAGTTGGCCGCCATCTTGGATTTTTTACGTTTTAAAAATACGTTGCTGTTTTCTTGTCAAAATAGTAACAAAAACCGAGTTTCATCGAAATCGGCAAAGAAACAAAAAAGTTGGCCGCTATCTTGGATTTTTTATATTTTTATCATTGCGTTGCTGTTTTCTTGTCAAAATAGTATCAAAAACCGAGTTTCATCGAAATCAGCCGAAAAACAAAAAAGTTGGCCGCCATCTTGGATTTTTACATTTTAACAATACGTTGCTGTTTTCTTGTCAAAATAGTAACAAAAACTGAGTTTCATTGAAATCGGCCCAGAAACAAAAAAGTTGGCCGCCATCTTGCATTTTTTAATATATTCAACATTGCATTGCTATTGTCTTGTCGAAATTGTACCAAAAACCGAGTTTCATCGAAATCGGCCCAAAAACAAGAAAGTTAGCCGCCATCTTGGATTTTTTATATTTTTATCATTGCGTTGCTGTTTTCTTGTCAAAATAGTATCAAAAACCGAGTTTCATCGAAATCAGCCGAAAAACAAAAAAGTTGGCCGCCATCTTGGATTTTTTACATTTTAACAATACGTTGCTGTTTTCTTGTCAAAATAGTAACAAAAACCGAGTTTCATCGAAATCGGCCCAGAAACAAAAAAGTTGGCCGCCATCTTGGATTTTTTAATATTTCCAACGTTGCATTGCTGTTTTCTTGTCGAAATAGTACCAAAAACCGAGTTTCATCAAAATCGGCCAACAAACAAAAAAATTGGCCGCCATCTTGGATTTTTTATATTTTTATCATTGCGTTGCTGTTTTCTTGTCAAAATAGTATCAAAAACCGAGTTTCATCGAAATCAGCCGAAAAACAAAAAAGTTGGCCGCCATCTTGGATTTTTACATTTTAACAATACGTTGCTGTTTTCTTGTCAAAATAGTAACAAAAACTGAGTTTCATTGAAATCGGCCCAGAAACAAAAAAGTTGGCCGCCATCTTGGATTTTTTATATTTTTATCATTGCGTTGCTGTTTTCTTGTCAAAATAGTATCAAAAACCGAGTTTCATCGAAATCAGTCAAAAAACAAAAAAGTTGGCCGCCATCTTGGATTTTTTACATTTTAACAATACGTTGCTGTTTTCTTGTCAAAATAGTAACAAAAACCGAGTTTCATCGAAATCGGCAAAGAAACAAAAAAGTTGGCCGCCATCTTGGATTTTTTAATATTTTTATTTTGTTGCATTGCTGTTGTCTTGTCGAAATAGTACCAAAAACAGAGTTTCACCAAAATCGGCCAACAAACAAAAAAGTTGGCCGCCATCTTGGATTTTTTAATATATTCAACATTGCATTGCTATTGTCTTGTCGAAATTGTACCAAAAACCGAGTTTCATCGAAATCGGCCCAAAAACAAGAAAGTTAGCCGCCATCTTAATTTTTTTTATATTTTTTACATTGCGTTGTTATTTCCTTGTCATAATAGTATCAAAAAACGAGTTTCATCGAAATCGGCCAACAAACAAAAAAATTGGCCGCCATCTTGGATTTTTTATATTTTTAACAATGCGTTGCTGTTTTCTTGTCAAAAAAGTATCAAAAACCGAGTTCCATCGAAATCAGCCGATAAACAAAAAAGTTGGCCGCCATCTTGGATTTTTTAATATTTCCAACGTTGCATTGCTGTTGTCTTGTCGAAATAGTACCAAAAACCGAGTTTCATCAAAATCGGCCAACAAACAAAAAAATTGGCCGCCATCTTGGATTTTTTATATTTTTATCATTGCGTTGCTGTTTTCTTGTCAAAATAGTATCAAAAACCGAGTTTCATCGAAATCAGCCGAAAAACAAAAAAGTTGGCCGCCATCTTGGATTTTTTACATTTTAACAATACGTTGCTGTTGTCTTGTCGAAATAGTACCAAAAACAGAGTTTCACCAAAATCGGCCAACAAACAAAAAAGTTGGCCGCCATCTTGGATTTTTTAATATATTCAACATTGCATTGCTATTGTCTTGTCGAAATTGTACCAAAAACCGAGTTTCATCGAAATCGGCCCAAAAACAAGAAAGTTAGCCGCCATCTTAATTTTTTTTATATTTTTTACATTGCGTTGTTATTTCCTTGTCATAATAGTATCAAAAAACGAGTTTCATCGAAATCGGCCAACAAACAAAAAAATTGGCCGCCATCTTGGATTTTTTATATTTTTAACAATGCGTTGCTGTTTTCTTGTCAAAAAAGTATCAAAAACCGAGTTCCATCGAAATCAGCCGATAAACAAAAAAGTTGGCCGCCATCTTGGATTTTTTAATATTTCCAACGTTGCATTGCTGTTGTCTTGTCGAAATAGTACCAAAAACCGAGTTTCATCAAAATCGGCCAACAAACAAAAAAATTGGCCGCCATCTTGGATTTTTTATATTTTTATCATTGCGTTGCTGTTTTCTTGTCAAAATAGTATCAAAAACCGAGTTTCATCGAAATCAGCCGAAAAACAAAAAAGTTGGCCGCCATCTTGGATTTTTTACATTTTAACAATACGTTGCTGTTTTCTTGTCAAAATAGTAACAAAAACCGAGTTTCATCGAAATCGGCCCAGAAACAAAAAAGTTGGCCGCCATCTTGGATTTTTCAATATTTTCAACGTTGCATTGCTGTTGTCTTGTCGAAATAGTACCAAAAACCGAGTTTCATCAAAATCGGCCAACAAACAAAAAAAATGGCCGCCATCTTGGATTTTTTATATTTTTATCATTGCGTTGCTGTTTTTTAATATATTCAACATTGCATTGCTGTTGTCTTGTCGAAATTGTACCAAAAACCGAGTTTCATCGAAATCGGCCCAGAAACAAAAAAGTTGGCCGCCATCTTGGATTTTTCAATATTTTCAACGTTGCATTGCTGTTGTCTTGTCGAAATAGTACCAAAAACAGAGTTTCATCAAAATCGGCCAACAAACAAAAAAGTTGGCCGCCATCTTGGATTTTTTAATATATTCAACATTGCATTGCTATTGTCTTGTCGAAATAGTACCAAAAACCGAGTTTCATCAAAATCGGCCAACAAACAAAAAAAATGGCCGCCATCTTGGATTTTTTATATTTTTATCATTGCGTTGCTGTTTTTTAATATATTCAACATTGCATTGCTGTTGTCTTGTCGAAATTGTACCAAAAACCGAGTTTCATCGAAATCGGCCCAGAAACAAAAAAGTTGGCCGCCATCTTGGATTTTTCAATATTTTCAACGTTGCATTGCTGTTGTCTTGTCGAAATAGTACCAAAAACAGAGTTTCATCAAAATCGGCCAACAAACAAAAAAGTTGGCCGCCATCTTGGATTTTTTAATATATTCAACATTGCATTGCTATTGTCTTGTCGAAATTGTACCAAAAACCGAGTTTCATCGAAATCGGCCCAAAAACAAAAAGGTTGGCCGCCATCTTGGATTTTTTAATATATTCAACATTGCATTGCTATTGTCTTGTCGAAATTGTACCAAAAACCGAGTTTCATCGAAATCGGCCCAGAAACAAAAAAGTTGGCCGCCATCTTGGATTTTTTAATATTTTCAACGTTGCATTGCTGTTGTCTTGTCGAAATAGTACCAAAAACAGAGTTTCATCAAAATCGGCCAACAAACAAAAAAGTTGGCCGCCATCTTGGATTTTTTAATATATTCAACATTGCGTTGCTGTTTTCTTGTCAAAATAGTATCAAAAACCGAGTTTCATCGAAATCAGCCGAAAAACAAAAAAGTTGGCCGCCATCTTGGATTTTTTACATTTTAACAATACGTTGCTGTTTTCTTGTCAAAATAGTAACAAAAACCGAGTTTCATTGAAATCGGCCCAGAAACAAAAAAGTTGGCCGCCATCTTGGATTTTTTAATATTTTCAACGTTGCATTGCTGTTGTCTTGTCGAAATAGTACCAAAAACCGAGTTTCATCAAAATCGGCCAACAAACAAAAAAATTGGCCGCCATCTTGGATTTTTTATATTTTTATATTTTTAAAGTTGCAACGCTCTGACGTTTGGAACGCCGTTAGTGGTTTGTTTGCACTCGGAGCGTAGGTTTGGAACGCAACCTAGGTACCACAACGTATAGGTAGATAATGGGGTTGGTAAACTTTTCCAAAACTGTTGTGAATTATATATTTTCTGGAAGCTTTTGGCTTTGGAGTCAGGAATAACAAATTGCGGAATTTTCATAATGCTTCATTTTAATTTAAATAAAAAATTAAATTTTTAATTTACAGCATAGTACAATAAATCACTATTACGGCTGTATGCGTAGGTTATGCCTTTGCTCCAAAGACTTTCTATGTTGTTGCTCAAAACAAAAAAACAAAGGTATGATTACTCTTTGTCACTTCTGTCAAATCTGTCAATCAGTTTTTTAAATCAGTAAATGCAAAGGAACTTCGTGTTCAGCCGTATGTTTAATATTTTATCGCGATAATAATATAAAAAAATATATTTAGTTAACAAGGTAAAATAAAAAAATCATAATATTATTTTCTTTATTCTTCAAACTTGTGCTATCAAAAAAAAATATAAAACAAATGTCTTTGAAAAAGTTTACCAACCCCATTATATATCCCGAAACACGAAAGTAGCCGCATTAGTTAAAAAGATATCCGGCTACAGGTACTTGTGCCGGATACTTATACTGTACCCGCTTACTTTTACTTTTTATGTAACCGTACCGGCTACATTATAAATATCGCGGTTACCTACATACATCCGTCGTCGTACCTACTCTGCGCATTTAAAGCATATTTGGGGTTGCCATCACATTAAAGTTAAGTTGTTTACTTCATAGGTATATTTCATAATTTTATAAATTAGTGTATCTCTTAATTTAATATAGGTACTAAATCTTTTTACGTTCGTACCTACTTAGCCCTTGTTTTTTCAAAAGAAGCAATGATGATGATGATTAATAATATTTTGCTTTATTCGATTATACAGATTTTAAGTTAAAATTGCATACAGATACGGATTCATTGCTGCTTTCGTAAGGACCAATATGAGAACTATCTTACTTAAAGCAGCAATAACTGCGATTGCAATCGACTTTAATCGAGAATTGTTAGCAACAGAACTGCCAACTAGCGATGCGCGATTATTACTAATTTCAATAATCGAATTACCTACTAATTTCAATAATCGAATGTCAGATTAGTAATACTTATACTAATTTCAATTATCCCGTCTTCGTCTCTGAGATATAATTTATTAACCATTATTTTACAATAAACTGCCGAATACTTGCCTCGAGTCGATACGACACGTTTTTAACCGACTTCATCAAAAGGAGGAGGTTCTCAATATTTTATTGTCAAGTACGAGTGGCAACACGAAATTGGTATGCTAAATTAACCGTTATTTTATAAATATTAATAAAATATTTTCTATCAAAGTTTAAGGCCTAATAGCCTTTTTAGTGACACATCAAAATTGTTGTCACTGATACAGGTATGTACGTACAAGTACTTTTATATGTTTTCGGTTGTCAAGTTGCTGCCATTCGTGACAAAAAATTTGTTCACTTACTAGTCTGTGTGCCGGAGTTTCTGTGGATGCTATTCGCAAGCAATCTGCTGTTTGGACTGGACAAACGACAATACTTGCGAGTTTACAGGCAAAGGGCTCTAATTTAGCAGAACACCCACATTAAAATATTTTTTTTTTATTGTGTTGCAGTTGCAGGAGCACTGACTTATTTTCATCTTATTTAACTTATCCTTAAAAATAATTTAATGTGTGTTCACTTAACCCTTGTTTATTTATACAAACAAACAAAGGTTTCTCTAATAACATTGATATCTTCTCTAAACATCCTACTTTGTAACAAATTAAATCTCAGAGACGAAGACGGGATAATTTAATGATCAAACGAACTTACCCTAAGTGAAGTTCGATCTTAATTATCCCGTCTTCGTCGAAGAGATACATGTAAGTGGTCATTCGAATTGTTCGAATGATTGAGATAATCGAATGATAATCGAATGATCATTCCTGTTCTGGCAACACTGCACACTTCGCCGCCCGCGCCGGCCGCGCCGCGCATTCTGAGTATGTGTTCTGTGATTCTCATCTCAAGCAAGCAGGCCAGCGAGCCTTCTATCAACCATGTAGTGATTATATTCTCTTTGAACCATGGAAGAAGAGATGAAAAAAGCCGATTTAGATGAAATAATACCATTCCTTCAAGGTAAGCTAATTTTTTTGTTCGTTTTAGATTAAAATATAGATCTGGAAAACATCTCAAAATTATTCTAAGTCTTTTTTCCTTGCGCACCCTTTGGGTCACTCCAACCAATAGTTTTCTTAGAAAGCTAGTTTTATACAAAACTTGTAGAATACTTGTAAGTACCTACGTAATAAACCAAAGAGCGTTTCGTCTTGTCTGTAAAAAACGCATCCCGCATGCGTGCGCCATTTTGAAAAATGCTAAAATTTTCACTACGATTTCTGTTTTTTAGACAATCAACAAACAGTTGAAATTGGCATTCTGTTAAACCATGAAGATTTGAAAGAAATTATTCCAAAGATTGGCCCCAGAATAAAATTTAAAAATTGGCTACAAAATCAAAAATCGACCGGTGTCAATGTAAGTACCTATACTACCTACTTGTTTATTCTACATCTTGTATTCTAGGTAATAAAAAATGTTTTCTTTGTTTTTTTTGTTATCTTTGATCGTTACTGTATACTCTGTAATAAAGCTTTTAAATTATTTTTCTAGAACCTTGAAATTAAGAATGCCGAGCTAAACGACTCAACTCAAAACGCTGTATGGGAGGATGATGTGGGTGAAAATAATGCAAAAAACTCTACAGATTGTACAATTGCAGCTAATAACACTGTAAGTTACTCATAATCACCATAATTACCATAATCTCTTCAATTTGTACATTGATACACTGTGTGTCGGCTGTCATGTAGACGATGTACCAGTCAATAATATAAATTATGCCGATGACATAGTGTTGCTGAGTGCATCAGTCTGTGGTATCTTAAAGCTCCTCAAAATTTGTGAAAGGTACACCCTCGAACACGGCTTAATATATAATGGCCTTGATGTCCAACCACCATCCCTCCCATAAAATTATATGGAACACCTCTCCGATAGGTGGACCAACTTAAATTCCTAGGTCATATCATATCATTACCTTGTAGAATTGTAATAAAATGGTAGGTAACCAGCATAAATGTAAGTACATCCGTATGTAGAGTCTGTTCGGAAAGAGAACCGTCGTGGGCTTTGTGCTTGATCATCGTTTTTGTCATGTTTATGGCACTGTTATATGAAATTATGGTGCACTATCTTGACTTGATAGACATCAAGATAGTAATATCTATATCTATAGCGACTGTAAGTCGCACTAAAACGTTACGGTGCCGTCAACATGTCAAAAATGGTAATCAAGTACGAAGCCCAAGACTGTTCTCTTTCCGAACAGACTATAGTATTTATTTGGTGTATTATTACAACCCGTATAGTTATGCAGGCCATATACCATAAATTCTTTTCGCTGGATCATGCCGATTGGACCGTGTATGGCAGTGGGCGATTGATCGTTTGATTTTCTTAACCAACTTCAAAAAAGAAGGAGGTTCTTAATTAGATTGTAGATATTTGTTATATCATTGTTTGCGCGTATCTTCGCCATTTATAGACCGATTTTGATGTTTTTTTCTTTTTCTTTATTTTTTCTTTTTAACCGATTTCAAAAAAAGTAGGTTCTCAGTTTGACCTGCATCCGCATTATCTCACGTTTTGCTGAACTGATTTTAATGTGGTTTTTAGAAAAGTATTTGTTGCATTTAGGAGAAGGTTTTAGTATTTTAACCGAATTTAAAAAAGGAGATTCTCAATTCGACAGTATATTTTTTTTCGTTGTTCGTATTTTCGTTGTTCGTTCGCGTATCTTTGTTATTTATAGACCGGTTTTGATGATATTTCTTTATTTTATCTTTTTAACTGATTTTGTTTTTTTAAATTAGGTGTATTTCACGCAATTAAACTTCGTTAAATAAACTTGTTATTTTCTTCATTTTTATACATAATCCATGTTCAATACTTTTTTTTTTCAATTTTTGAAACCTTGATGTTTTTTTTTCTATTTTGATTAGGGGTAACAAATAAAAGGCCTTGACGAGCACATTCCAAAATTATAATTATACTTTGTCACTAAAATTTAAGTTTTTTTTTTTTGAATATGGGTATCAAATGACAGCCCTTGATGAGCACGTCCCAAAAATATATGTAATTTGTCACAAAAATTTAAGTTTTTTTTTTTTAATTTTTGAATATGGGTATCAAATGAAAGGCCTTGATGAGCACATTCCAAAATTATATAATTTGTCACTAAAATTAAAGAAAAAATTTTTTTTTTTTAATATGGGTATCAAATGACAGCCCTTGATGAGCATGTCCCAAAATATGTAATTTGTCACTTTTTTCAATATTGTTGAAAAAAAAGTTTAATTTCCTATTTCCTCACAATCGAAGTGAAAAGCAGAGTGCAAAAGCAAATCTACTATTGTATGTTAGAGATGTAGTATTGCGTTCATACTAACAAGAGCCCTATTTTTATATGTATAGAAGCTATTTATGAAAAAAAAAAATACATTTGTTTTTGTTCTTTTAAAAGGCAATCTGCTTTACTGACTATAATGTATAAAAAATATTTATATTGATAAAGTAGTAAAAAGAAAAGTTTAATATAAATTTTGCAATTATTTTGTTAGAACTAAAATATATTAAATTAATAGTCATAAATTTAAATTAATTAGTCCACGAAATGATTTTTTATTTGGCATTAAAATTTAGTTCTTTTTGAGGTACAATTGGCTTTAATTACTATATGAAAAGTTTAATGTAAATTTTGCAATGATTCTGTTAGAATTAAAATATATTATATTAATAGTCATAAATTTAAATCAATTAGTCCACGAAATGAATTTTTATTTGGCATTAAACTTTAGTTCTTTTTGAGGTACAATTGGCTTTAATTCTTTATTTTCTTTATTCTTAATGACTGAATGACAAATTATTTTCTAAAGCTCCTTTTCCGTGAGAGCTGAAAAGAAAAAAAAGTTGTTACTTTGTTGTTACCAACCGAATTGAGAACCTCCTCCTTTTTGGATATCGGTTAAAAAGACGTCACTATTTGAAACCGGTTGTTCCTTTCAAGGAACAAAAACATTTTGGATTTTGCGTTTAAAATGATAATAAAAATATTTAAATCGCAATTTTATTTTGAAATAATTATGACCGATTGTTCCTTGCAAAGCACAAATATTTTTCGAGCAAGAAATTTTCTTACAAAACTAGGAGAAATCGGTGTAATTATTATTTCAGTATATTCACCAGTATTTCAACTTACACTTTTGTGACTGGTTTCGCAACTGTACCTTATTATCAAACAAAAACGAATAATTTTACTCACCTCGTCTTCTTGTACGCACCATCTTGACGGCGAAAATTTCAATTTGACGTCTGACTTTTTTTTTAATAGGTACAACATCCGGAAACATGAACGGAACGACCGCCGCCACAAACTAGCACCGTACTATGTCATTACGTGCCAATTTTCTAACCCTAATTGGTCGATGATTTTTTTGTTCCTGTGAGGACACATCCGGAGTTACTTTTTTTAAAGACAAGTGTCTGAATTTCGATTGCCATGTAAAATTAATAATGTTAGTTCCCGTATCTCCCACGATTCTTCTCTTTTCGCACAGACTCTAGACACTTGCACCTTCGCGCGCTGCCGACATTGCAGCAAGCTATTCTAGTGCTCGCTTAACAACCCAATAAGCTCTGTGGTAGCGATTCGGACCTTTCTAACTAGTGGAAATAACATAGCGTACATTTATTGTATTCTTTTTTTCAGCTAATAAACGATTTCAGTCGTCTGTATCCGGGAAAGGAAAACAAATTATTTTCCTCTATCACCCTCAAAAATGAAGAAATTATAAAATATGCTTCATTAAAATTACGAAAAATTAGAGACCAAGACACGAGAACAAAAATAGCAAATATAATTGCACTGATTGACACGAGAACAAAAATAGCAAATATAATTGCACTGATTGACGGTAAGAAGTTTTGCTCAAATTATTAGTTCTTATTATTAACCTTTAACTATGGACGTGGAGTCTCAGAGGCCTCGTCGCCCATTCTAGAAATCGCACTGATTTGTGACTTCCCCCTTCCCCTCAGCACCGAGCTTTGATTTTGATAATTTTATTTTTATTTAATAATGCCATGTCGTCGCCAAAGACTGAAAATTTGTCTCAAATTTCCTAAACTAATTAACTACTACTACTACTAATAATTGAAATTTACTAAAATGTTATAGTATTTGTATTCATTTTGTTTCATTTACACCTATTCGTGAACATAAAGACAAAAAAATATCATTTTCTTTAAAAACATCATGAGAACTACAGTGATGAAATACAGGGGCCTCAGACCAGAGACTCCACGTCCATATTAGTGTATTGAAAAAATTATGTCCATAGTTGAAGGTTTAACCTTCATAAAATTAAGTCTCAAAAATTAACAGATTTTTTTTTTCTTTGAATACAGAAGATGAACCAGAGACATCTAGCAATGTTGCTTTGATGTTGCTGGCTTATGTCATCAACATTTCACCTGCACGGAAAATAAAAGGAAAGCCAGCGTGGAAGCCATCCAGAGCGGAGGTATGCGACGGCTATATAACGCAAGCTGCTTCTGAAGCTGACGTTTCCAACAAGATCATTCAAAAAAAGGAGACTTGAAGGAGGAGGAAGGAGGTTGAAGAGTTCAACCCTACGTTATTTTTGTTGGCCCTACCGTTACTGAGGTAAAAGTAGCATATGTAGTAATAAATGACACATTTTATAGTTTCAACAAATTAGTAACAGCAGTAGACTGTGCATTTAAAATATTTCAATCGATAGGAGCTTGTTACCCGGAGGAAGCTGGAGACATATGGCTTTTTATTCAATTGGGTTTCTACGATATTAAAACTAAATTTGACAGGCCTACGCAGGCTGTGAATACTCTTTTAACTGATCTAGAGTTAATACTTTAAAAATGTTTACCTGTTACTATTGCAAAAAAGCCAGTGCGTCTCCGAATTTACTTATTACTCATGTGCGAACTTTCTGTAAATTAACGGTAGGATTTTGCGGATTTCGGTGTGGTGAACAAGGGTGTTATCGTCATTATATTTCCTCTGCATCTTTCAAAAAGCACTTAGTTAGAGACCACCAGTCATCATTGTCAGTCTTGCGTCATCCAAATAGTAACAAACCGATTGATACAGATACAGAAGCCAATATCTCAAATTTACCTTCAACGTCAAGTAAAGAAACTTACGAAACAGCAAATACGATGGAATCTCTACCAACTCAAAGAGACGAAACCTCTCTTGGTCACCATGCTGCATGTCTCGTCTCCACTCTATATGCTAACCCGATAATACCGCGTAAAGCCGTACAAGTTCTTGTAGAAAATCTTCAATTATTTCATTCTAAATCACAATGCATTATAGAGCGACAGTTTAATGATATGGTACCACCAGATCAAAATAATGTTCATGTTAAAAATGCTTTTAAAAAAATATTTAGCGCGTTCAGCGATGCTTTTGAGAATTTAGATTCGGAACACAAACGTTTAAAATATTTTAATGAAATAGGAACTTATTCTGAGCCCCTTGAAGTGATTGTGGGTCAACGTAACGAGGCTAAAAAAACCGCGGCTGGTTCGTTATTAGTACAAGTAAATTGTACAATGCAGGTGATTCCGTTAAAAGAAAATTTAAAACTAATTTTTTCATCAAAAAATTTCATGAAGGATACTCTTGAATATTTGGGCACAGTACAAAATTACTCTTTCGGTATTGAAAATATTGTTCAGGGTTCAGTATGGAAAAAAATGACAGAAAGTTCTGTAGAGCATGATGCAATGATTTTACCATTAATAATCTACTTTGACGATTTTGAAATAGGCAATCCCTTAGGAAGCCACGCTGGGATTCATAAACTTGGAGCTATTTATGCCTCAGTACCATGTCTTCCACCTCACTACGTGTCACTTTTGCAAAATATTTTATTATTGGCTCTTTTTCACTCATCAGACAGAACAAGCTTTGGAAACAACATAATTTTTCAAAAAGTTTTTGATGTTCTAAATGATTTAAAGATCAATGGTATTCATGTTGAAACTGATGTATACACCGGCAAAATTAAGTTTTATGTTGCAGCTGTGACGGGAGATAATTTAGGATTGAATGCTATGTTAGGTTTTGTTGAAAGTTTTTCTGCAAATCGGCCATGTAGAATTTGTACTGCTAATAAAGAACAAATCAAAACACTGCTTTATGAAGATGACACGTTGTTGAGAAACAATGTCAATTATGAAAATGATTTACATTTAAATGACATTTATATGACTGGTCTTAAAGAAAAATGCTCGTGGCTTGCTTTAGATGGGTTTGACTTATTTCAAAACGTCGCCGTAGATGTTTTACATGACTATCTCGAGGGTGCTTGTCGATATATAATGTCATTTGTGATACAGAATCTAGTGTGCACTCAGATGCTAATTTCTTTTGACAATTTGAAATCAAGAATACGGTATTTTAATTATGGACCTGATTCTGCATCGACACCATGCAATTCTGTAGCAAAAGAAGGCGGCTCAACATTAAAGTTAAAATGTTCGGCTTCTGAAATGCTTACTCTTGTTCGATATTTTGGGCTAATTGTCGGACATAATGTCCCTGATGAAAACGAAGTTTGGTTCTTATACATCAAATTAAGACAATTGTTGGATAAACTTTTGAGTCATAGAGTTCATGAAAACACTATTGATCAAGTAAAATTTTCAGTAGCTGAATTGAACGAGCTCTATCGTCATTTTGCTGAAACAGACTTAAAGCCAAAGTTTCATTTTCTTACACATTATCCAGAAATGTTAAAAAAATTTGGCCCACTTACCCAAATCTGGACGATGAGGTTTGAAGCCAAGCATCGTATATCTAAATTTGTGGCCAGAGCATCGCACAACAGAGTAAATGTTTGTAAAACAATAGCTATTAAGCATCAATTAATTTTAAACAATACTTTTCTTAAAAATGAAACTTTAAAGACGATCTCTTATGGCAAAAAGGCAAATATGACAGAAGCGCAAATTGAAAATTTAAGACTAAACTTTCATTCTCAAGGTATAATCGATAATAATTGTTGGTACTCATTATCATGGGTGAAACTGTATGGTGTCCGATTTGAGCTGTCGTCGATTGTCATTCTAGATATTTCAGAATCGGGCTTACCAAAGTTTGGTGAAATAAAAAATATTTATTTACTTGACAATGATGAAGTTACATTTGAGTGTGTTTCATTAGAGTGTATAGATTTTAATCAGCATTACTATGCGTATCAAGTGCAGAGAACCAACGATTACCAATTACATAATTATAATACCCTTGTTTCGCCTGTACCGGCTACAATGACTATAATGTCAAATTTCAAACTTTATGTCACTGTTCGATGGACTTTAGAATAACAACACAGTACATATATAAGTTTTTTGAAAAAACTTATATATGTACTGCGATAACAACGACCATTACACATCACATACGACCTACGCGTACCCTTGGGGTAGGACTTCCCATCATATTAGCACCAACCTTCTTCGTTTATTTTTCTCTCATCACACACTTACATGCATATGTAGTCAAACCCCGAAGTCCCGGCGCTCCTAGGTTTGCCTAGTCAAACCTCAGGTTTGACAAGAAGCCTTATTAGTCAAAGTCCAAAACTAAAGCGTGTTTCGGCCTTTGACAAAAAAATATGACAAAACCTAGGAGAGACCAACTTGGATAGTCAAACGCCGAAACTCAATACGATCAAATCGTGGTTTGACTAGTAAGACTTAAATTAGGGACAGAATGGGTTATAATATGTATAAAAAATACGTTCTTTAGAGTGAAAATTTAACTAAATCAACAATCTTCCTGTGAAACAAAAATTGCTATTGTCTGTTAAAAAAAACTAAATATGTATGAGAAACATCATTCATTTCCGATGTTAGATTTAGTCAAAACAGGTCACGTGGTGTTGCAGGTTAGAAATCGAATTTCGTGGTTATTTTTCAGAAATCTCTATTTCACAAGAAGATTGTTAATTTAATTTTTACTCTAAAGAATGTGTTTTTCGTACATTTAAATACAAAAAAACAAATTCTGTACCTAATTTAAGTCTGACTGCTCAAACCCCGATTTGATCAAATTGCGTTTCGGCCTTTGACTTTCCAAGTAAGTCTCTCTTAGGTTTGTTTGGCCATAAATGTCGAAACACGCTATTAGTTTTGGACTTTGACTAAGCCTTCTTGTCAAACCTGAGGTTTGACTAGGAAAACCTAGGAGCGCCGGGACTTCAGGGTTTGACTATAACACATACAACACGTGCAAAAATTCAGATACACACCCACCTGTGCGGATCTGTTGCCCGCAGGTGATACAGTTTACACATCTTACTTACCCATACCTTACCGTTTTGCAAAAGCGTGAATACGGCCCACCACCAATTTGTTTCTTTAACTTAACTTCAGGTTAAACATCAGTACTGATTTTCATTTGTTGTTTGTATTCTTTCTAGTGCAGTATTTAGTGGCATCAACCTTGCAGATCGTCAATAAAGGAATCCGCTTGGCACAGGCGTACTTAGTGGTCATCTGAGCTGATTTAGCCCTGTACCTACAGCCAGGGGTGGGGGGGGGGGGAGGTCGCTTCTACCACGCTGCGCTTTTACGTCCATATCTCCATAACTTTAGCAATAAGGTCGTGTTTGGTATCGTTTTCATATTATTCAAGGACGAGGAATTAATTTCTGGAACAACTTTTTCACTCGTCCATAGAAAAAAAATAGTTCTGCGCAAAATAAGAAAAAAAAATCTTACAAAATGTATGCCTACAAATAAACCACGAGATTGTGCTTTATAAAAAACATATGATTAAACAGCCCTGTTTATCTAAAATATTTAAACATAAACTTTTTCATACAAATTATATTTCTAAATGTGTCAAAAAAAACATTAGCGACGCGCGGCGGTAGTTTGGCGCAGTATATTTCGATAGGATTTATCACTTATTGTTTAATAATGACAGAAATAGGTCGTGTTTGGTATCGTTTTCATAAAATTCAAGGACGGGGAATTCATTTCTGCAACAATATTTTTACTAGTTCATAGAAAAAAATAAAGTTCAGCGCAAAAAAGAAAAAATAATAAGAAAAAGCTTACAATTAAACCACGAGATTATGCTTTATAAAAAATATGTTTTAACAGCTCTATTAAAATTTATCTAAAATATAAAAAAATAAACTTTTCCATAGAAATTATGTTTATAAATGTTTCAAAAAAATCAGTTGCGCCGCGCAGCGGTATTTTGTTGCAGTATTTTTGGATTTGGATTTATCACTTATTGTTTAATAATGACACGAATTAGTGTTGGTAGTCCCATAATTTTACTTGAAAATAGAGTTAAAGTAAATAATAATAAAATTATTTTTGCGCTGAACTTTATATTTTTCTATGAACTAGTAAACATATTGTTGCAGAAATGAAACGATACCAAACACGACCTATTTGTGTCATTATTAAACAATAAGTGATAAATCCTATCCAAATATACTGCGCTAAACTACCGCAAATGTTTTTTGACACTTTTATTAATATAATTTATATGCGAAAGTTTATGTTTATATATTCTAGATAAACAGGGCATACATTTTGTAAGTTTTTTTTTTCTTATTTTTCTTATTTTGCGCAGAACTATTTTTTTTTCTATGAATGAGTGAAAAAGTTGTTCTAGAAATGAATTCCTCGTCCTTGAATTATATGAAAACGATACCAAACACGACCTAATTTCTAAAGTTATGGAGATATGGACGTAAAAGCGCAGCGTGGTAGAAGCGACCTTCCCCCCCCTCCCCTGGCTACCACAATGGTGGTACCACGTGGGTACAGGGCTAAATCAGCTCAGATGACCACAAGGTACGCCTGTGCCAAACGGCTTCCTTTGTTGACGATTTGCAAGGTCCCCATACAAATAATGCCACTAAATACTGCACTATTCATCGTATTGTGTCATTTATGCTTTTAAAATCAGTCAAATTTCGTAAAAGTAGAAATATGGAAACTCGGTACTGATGTTTAACCTTCACCTAGGCCCTGGGGGTAGGGGAGCACCGCCCCTACTGCCGAAAGGTGGCTCTCGGATCGCTACCAAAACGGGGCGATCCCCACATTTTGTATTTTTTTTTGTAGAATACCGGTTATATCAGTATAAAGTCGGGCCTTGCGACATAGGTTCCGCAACTAGTTAGGTTTATGCGTATGTATTAGCGTTCGTATGCGAACGAACTTTAAGTTAAGTTTACCGTAGGCCTAGACGCATTGGTTTCCAGCGACGACCACGCGGTCTCCTTTGACGCCGAGGTACCCTTACTAGTGATTCTTTGGTCGGGTATCCTAGGTTATCTTACCGTTTTGCAAAAGCGTGAATACTGGTCCACCACCAATTTGTTTCTTTAACTTAACTTCAGGTTAAACATCAGTACCGAGTTTCATTTGTTGTTTATTGTGTCATTTATGCTTTTAAAATAGTCGCATTTCGTTAAAGTAGAAATATCGAAACTCGGTACTGATGTTTAACCTTCACCTAGGCCCTGGGGTAGGGGAGCACCGCCCCTACTGCCAAAAGGTGGCTCTCGGATCGCTACCAAAACGGGGCGATCCCCACATTTTGTATTTTTTTTTTGTAGAATACCGGTTATATCAGTATAAAGTCGGGCCTTGCGACATAGGTTCCGCAACTAGTTAGGTTTATGCTTATGTATTAGCGTTCGTATGCGAACGAGCCCTTTTATTTTAATTAATATCTAATCGACAATCCTCTCGTTCTTCCCGTATTACGTATTGTAAAGGCCTACTCAAACCTGACCGGTATCCTGTACAGGTGGCGGTAGTGGTATACCCGACCGATATCCCGACCGGTATTTTGTATGGCCTTACCGGCAGCAGTTACGGAACACCTTTGAAAAGCGCGTTACCGCATACCCATCGGGATATCGTTACCGCCACCGGTACAGGATACCGGTCAGATTTGAGTAGGCCTCAAAACTTGCAATGGTGGACGCCTGTCAACAACCGACAGACAGTGAAATTCATCGTTCATAGTTGACGACCATGTAATTCTAGAATAGTATGATTAATTAAGCTTGTTGTGTTTTTTTGTATGTCTCAGTTTTACGATTGAAAATAAATAATATGAAGCTTTTATTATGTTTAACGGGTACGCCAAGTTGACGACCATGTAATTCTAGAATAGTTTGATCAATTAAACTTGTGTTTTTTTTGTATGCCTCAATTTTACGATTGAAAATAAATATTATGAATCTTTTATGTCTATTTCCTTTTAAGCATGTAAAGCTATAAACTTGTACATGGTTTCAGAACAGAACTTCTTCAGAATTTCTTCTGTTAATAACCTTGTAAAAGTTTAAAAAAAATAAAAAATGATGTATCATTGCTGTGTACCTACACTAAATGTATATGTATCGTGAAGTATTATTTTAACTAAATTAGCAATTATTGTATGCTTTTCACTTACAGGTCTGGACTTTGGTGCTATATCGGTGCAGCTGTTAAGTTTGCTATAAAATTATTTTGCATAATAATAATAATAATAGCCGCACTAATATCGTACAAGTTCATCAACAGTAGGTAAAGCCTGACTAGAGTGTAAAAAAAACCCTGCAATGAGGACGCGATCTTTTGTGATATATTTACACGTAACTATTGCCAGTAAAAGAAATTAAATCTGAAAAAATCGCACGCGGGTTTCAAAACATCTGGTCAGCTTTATAATGATACATCATTCTTTACCGTACCTGCACCATTATTTATAAGTAGATATCTATGTAACCAGTGCAGGTTGTACTACATATACTACAAAGCATATAATGTGTATAAAACTTATTAACTGTTATAGTAGAGGTATGAACGGGAAGTCGAAGCGTAGGCAGACCGCCATTCCTAAGAAGGCAGGGCCGACCTCGACCAGATACGCCGCATCGAGGACGACATAGAAACACCATGGGAGAGACATATGTCCAGATGACGCTGGCCGTACATACAAAAGTGTTCAGATAATTATTTTGAATAATAACCAATCCAAAGTCGAATGAAATTTTGTAGACACGATCGAGAAACTAATATCTAGGTCTAGGTTATTACATTTTGGTAAAAATGTATAGTTTAAATATTGCAGGGGGTTTTCATATTTTTATTGAAAACTTCCTGCAATATTTAAACTATACATTTTTACGAAAATGTAATAAACCACAGACCTAGATATTAGTTTCTCGATCGTGTCTACAAAATTTCATTAACTTTGATTGGTTAATATTCGAAATAATTATCTGAACATCTTTGTATGTAGCATGCGCCAGCATAAGGAAAATACAGGTGCGAGTATCGTAAGGCATGGTGTGCCATACGTAACACGTATAGTGCACCATGCCTTACTATACCCGCAGCAGTATCGTACGTACGCCAGCGTGGTACATAAGTATGGTTCACCGTGCTTTACTGGTCCCGCACCAGTATCGTACGTACGCTGCCGTGGTACATACGCACGGTTCATCATGCCTTACTGTACCGGCAACGGTACCTTACCTCTACTACGACAGTTAATACGTCTGCCACATCATGATTTACTGTGCCTGCCAGAGTATCCTACGTATGCCGCCATGCTATACACGTATGGCGCACCATGATTCAACGTGCCCGCCATAGGATCGTAAGTATGCCGCCGTGGTACACACGTACGGCTCACCGTGCTTTACTGTGTCCGCCACAGTATCGTACGTATGCCGCCGTGGTACACACTTACTGCTCACCGTGCTTTACTGTGTCCGCCACAGTATCGTACGTATGCCACCGTGGTACACACGTACTGCTCACCGTGCTTTACTGTGACCGACACAGTATCGTACGTATGCCGCCGTGGTATACACGTACGGCTCACCGTGCTTTACTGTGTCCGCCACAGTATCGTACGTATGCTGCCGCGCTGCACACATATGGCTCATCATTATTTAATGTGCCCGCCACAGTATCGTACGTATGCTGCCGCGCTGCACACATATGGCTCACCATTATTTAATGTGCCCGCCACAGTATCGTACGTATGCTGCCGCGCTGCACACATATGGCTCACCATTATTTAATGTGCCCGCCACAGTATCGTACGTATGCTGCCGCGCTGCACACGTATGGCTCACCATTATTTAATGTACCCGCCACAGTATCGTACGTATGCTGCCGCGCTGCACACATATGGCTCACCATTATTTAATGTGCCCGCTACAGTATCGTACGTAAGCCGCCATGGTACATACGTATGACTCACCATTATTTAATGTGCCCGACACAGTATCGTACGTATGCTGCCGCGCTGCACACGTATGGCTCACCATTATTTAATGTGCCCGCTACAGTATCGTACGTAAGCCGCCATGGTACACACGTATGGCTCACCATTATTTAATGTGCCCGACACAGTATCGTACGTATGCTGCCGCGCTGCACACGTATGGCTCACGATTATTTAATGTGCCCGCCACAGTATCGTACGTATGCTGCCGCGCTGCACACATATGGCTCACCATTATTTAATGTGCCCGCTACAGTATCGTACGTAAGCCGCCATGGTACATACGTATGACTCACCATTATTTAATGTGCCCGCTACAGTATCGTACGTAAGCCGCCATGGTACACACGTATGGCTCACCATTATTTAATGTGCCCGACACAGTATCGTACGTATGCTGCCGCGCTGCACACGTATGGCTCACCATTATTTAATGTGCCCGCCACAGTATCGTACGTATGCTGCCGCGCTGCACACATATGGCTCACCATTATTTAATGTGCCCGCTACAGTATCGTACGTAAGCCGCCATGGTACACACGTATGGCTCACCATTATTTAATGTGCCCGCTACAGTATCGTAAGTGAGCCGCCATGGTACACACGTATGGCTCACCATTATTTAATGTGCCCGCTACAGTATCGTACGTATGTCACCGTGGTACACACGTACGGCTCATCGTGCTTTAATGTGTTCGCCACAGTATCGTACGTAAGCCGCCATGGTACACACGTATGGCTCACCATTATTTAATGTGCCCGCTACAGTATCGTACGTAAGCCGCCATGGTATACACATATGGCTCACCATTATTTAATGTGCCCGCTACAGTATCGTACGTAAGCGGCCATGGTACACACGTATGGCTCACCATTATTTAATGTGCCCGCTACAGTATCGTACGTAAGCCGCCATGGTACACACGTATGGCTCACCATTATTTAATGTGCCCGCTACAGTATCGTACGTAAGCCGCCAGGGTACACACGTATGGCTCACCATTATTTAATGTGCCCGCTACAATATCGTACGTAAGCCGCCATGGTACACACGTATGGCTCACCATTATTTAATGTGCCCGCTACAGTATCGTTCGTAAGCCGCCATGGTACACACGTATGGCTCACCATTATTTACTGTGCCCGCTACAGTATCGTACGTATGCCGCCGTGGTACACACGTACGGCTCATCGTGCTTTAATGTGCCCGCAACAATAGCATACGGGTGTTGCAGTCGTAATTTCAGGAGAATTCAGTGCGACTTGCGCACTACGTATACGTAGCCGGATGTCGGGCTACGTACGTAAGGACAAAAATCGACCACTCGTAAATTACGTAACCCGCTGCATGATGAGCGTCAGTATGCCGACTACGTACGACTGGCTACTTACGCGTAATGGAGCGGGTTACATACGTAATAGTGGTCGATTTTTGTCCTGAATTTACGTAGTGCGGCAGAGGAAATTTTTCTCAGTGTAGCCTAGATAAAAACATAGAATAGTTTTTATCCCGATATTTCCACGGGAACGGGAACCACGTGGGTGAAACCGCGGGCGGCCGCTAGTAATATATTTAATAAAAAAAAAAAACTTATAGAAGATATTTAAATCTAGGTATGTACTAATGTAGCTGTGGTATGTTATTCTTCCTATCAAACACAAACACAAAAGTCAAATGATAACACTTTAGATGTCGTTTTTATCTCAAATGTTATGGGAGGGATCACGCTTTTAAGAGGATTGTCAACCACGTGGTCTCCATACAAACGGCGATAACGTTTCCCACCTTAACCTACAGTAATAATTTTTGGTATTTTTTTGAAATGCCTAAATACTAGGGCTGTACGTTTTGATTTTTTAAATATCTATAATAGATTTCGAAATATTTGCATTTTAGTGATTTCATACAAAACACAGAAGTGCCAATATTTTCAAATCTACAATGATATATTTTAAAAATCAAAACGTACAGCCCTAGTTTTTAGGCATTTCAAAAACATACCAAAAATTCATTGCTGTAGGTTAAGGTTTAGAGGGTGGGAAACGTTATCGCCGTTTGTATGGAGACCACGTGGTTGACAATCCTCTTAAATCCAATTTCAGATCTCATAGTATACCTAAGGACTTCTGAATCAACTTTCGCATTACAATGAAATTCTACTTTGCACCTTAACAATGATTTCCGCACCAGCGGGATTCTTTACTAGAATTTTGAATTGGTCTCAATGTTGACATTCTAGTAGGCTCGACGTTATTTGGTTCTGATCTGATTATAGTTATCTTTTACCTACCTATAAACATTTAGGTACATTTGGTGGTTGAACTGGCCAGTTTGGTTAGCTACTAATTTTCATTAAATCTCGGAATACCAATACCCCGAAATAGGTACCAAAAGTGTTCGCTGGTTAGGACACCCTATAATATGTTCAATATGTTCAGTTGGTATTTGGTTAGATTTTTTATTTTCCCGACATTTCGACACCTTTGCAGCTGCCTTTGCAGTCCCCCGTGACCACGGCAGCTGCAAAGGTGCCGAAACCACAGAATATATAATAGTACTCCGAAACGTCGGGAAAATCAAACCATACCAACTAATTACCCAAGTCCTTTCAATAAAACCACGCTAGTATCCGTTAAAAGTGTTTTATTTCAACCCTAATATGTTTTGTTAAAGCATCCGATAAGTAAGGTACTTACTACAGGTATAGATGATCGAAGGGTAAATAATACATAACGCTATAACAAAACACCATCGAGTAGTAGCACTAGTATTCAGACAGCTTGCAAAATGTGCTACTGATTGAGAACTATTCGGTCACCTGCCCATTGAAGATTATTTGCTTTTTTCATTCGACAGCAACAAAGAAACAGCCATTTTGCTTCACTACTAGATTCTCACAATAGTGCATTACGGCTAGGAGATATTTAATTTGAAGTGGCACTGCCAGCGTTATTTTCTGTGCCTTTTTCCTTGGAATTTATGGAAACGTTTATTGAGAGCGAGCTGGTTATTGCGAACGGAACGACGGCGCATATTTTTTTCATATTACTTTCAAAGCAAAAAAGTGACTTTCTAACTTACTGGTACAATTCTATGGGAATTGCTCTTGTTTCATTAAGGCGGTTGTGTGGCCGAAAGTGGCGCCCTCAGAGGTTTTTATTTAATAAGTTATTAATAGAAAAAGATTTAAATAATGTTTATCGTGGAGATTTTAGGGCCCATGGTCTAGTATTTTTAGAAGGTATTCCTGCATGCCTCCGTAGTCATTCGTAGAAGTAGATAGCAAATGTGTCAAAAACGGCCACTTTTAGCAGTTTTGCTATCTACTTCTAGCAGTGACTACGAGGGAATGTAACGATACCGTCTAAAAATACTAGACTGTGGGCCCTAAAATCTCAACGATACCTAAACATTTTTAAAATTGTGTATTAGAATTATTTAATATTAAATATAATTCACCGCGGCGCCACTTTCGCTCATAGTACCTATCCTTAAAACGTTTATTAGTTTGAGACTGTTAAGTTATTTGAACGTGTTTATTGTTTTAATTGTCAAACATAAAGTGATCAAGACCATAAGTGCAAGCATCCAAGCCAGTGCCATGCAAGCATTATTGTTTGCAATGATAATTAGATATTTTCAATAGGTAGATACCTAGATAGATATAGATAGATAGCCCCATACTAAAATAAGTTTAGGCTCTCCCTCACAAAGAAAAGAAGGACATTCCTAATTTAGTTGACCTACCTAAGTATTTTGAGAATGTAATAACATTCATTTTGTTCGCATAATTGCCAACAAAGTGTTTAGCAACGTAAGGTGATTTAGAGAAAATAAGAAGATTAAACTTAGTTTAGACGTTTGAAAGTTAAATACCACTAAAGTGAATTACTAACTTGGGAATTTACTAGCGAATATAGAAACTAAACAGATACGATAATACAATACTTCATCAGAAATGTATGACCGCCATTATTCTATTTGCTAGTTCATATATTTCGCTTATCTCTCGTTGTTTTCTGAGAGTCTTTTTTAGAATTTATGGATGCGAGAGCTCCTCTTTGTCCCTAAGGATAAGCTCCGTATTCACTTTTATGTAAGTATACATCTTTTTAATTAATAGTTTACGTCATAGTTGCAGTTTAGCTTCTTGATGCTTTAATTACTGATGGACATTATAAATAAAGGAAATATTATGAAGTCAATCCATTACCGAAATATCAAGAACTATAATTTTTGGGTACTTACTAGAAATGTTTTTATTGAAATTATTCTTTTAATATCGTTTTACGTCAGGTTTTATAAACATTAACATAACAATGTTGATAGTTTAACCCTCCTTTATTTATCCCCATACAAGTAAGTATTTGTGCCCTGCGATGATGATGATGGTGATGAAATAGTTGTCATCTTAGAATTTAGTTAACTACCCTTTTTTAAACACTAGATACTACAGAATAAAAGAAAGCATTGCCAAATCAATTGCCATGAAATACTTTATCAATTTTTCCTGTCACACAGAACGAGTCGAACATCGTATAAATTTACTCAGATATAACAAAGCATATCGTTGTGTTCAAATGTGACACAATAATACAAGGATAAAGAACGTGGCTGATCATGCGGCAAATATTCTGTCACGTAGGTACGGAAACGTTGCGAGGAATCTACTTGATGTTTATAAATCATATAGGTAGTTCGAATTTTCTTAAAGCTCATTTCACAGAAAATTTAATCCACGCGACTGTGAAAACTTGAATAACTTCGTATTTTTTTTTACTTAATGGAATAATTCTTTCACCATTATTATTAATGAATTTTATTTATCTTTCCATTCATATATATGGTATCAATAAAAGATATATTTGCTCGGGAATACTGTATTTCTTGTAATATAATTAAATAACAAATCTTAATGTAACGTCTTGCGTCTTTACGTCTTTCATCTGACAGTCTAATCCTCCTTCCCTCTCGCACACACACCTCTCCCTGTTACTCTTCCTTCCGTTCCATTTCACACATCTTACACTGAACATCCTACATGTTATGTAGTTGTTGTTTTTTGAGACATTGGAAACTTCCCTATATGGTTGTAAACACATCGATAGTAGAACACAACTGGTAATGGGCAAGAATGAAAAATACGCAACATCGACAACTTGATCGAAAATACGAATTTCATGTAAATAATAATAAATCTCTTAATTGGAGCCTATAACAACACTGATCACAAAATTAGGTATCAAATCAAATTATAAATTGTTTAGGTATGTTTAAATGTGCAAACTTTACATTAATTATTTAATAACAATATAATTATAGTAAAGTATCATGCTATCAGTAGTGAAGCTCGGTAGCGCAGTGGTTTAGCGCCTGGCCCAGCGATTGCAGAAGTTAAGTATCGTTCGCAAGGGTCGGTCAAGGGATGGGTGACCAAAAATGTATTATCTCGAGCTCCTCCGTGCTTCGGAAGGCACGTTAAGCCGTTGGTCCCGGCTGCATTTGCAGTCGTTAACACCCACCAATCCGCATTGGGCCCGCGTGGTGGGTTATGGCCCGTCCTCCTTACCACCCTTAAGGAAGGCCTATGCCCCAGCAGTGGGGACATCAAAAATGGCTGATGGACATGGACATCATGCTACTACTCGATAATTTTGCCTAGTGAAGCAAAATGCTTAGCAAAGCATCTGGTTAATATGTGAAACCGAAATTGAACTCACTGATTGCTTTGGGAAATGAGAGAAAATGGCATCATATGGCAATGAATCGATCATTGCCATAGATAACTACAGGGATTCAATGTTACCAACAAAAGAACAATAATACCATTTCCATGATCATGAGACTTGGCTGGGCACAAAATATTTATTTACTTCATTCTAGTATGAATTTTACTTCTGTTTATTCTTTTTTGCGCTAGCAGCAGAATGCAACAGTATGACTTGACTATGGCCTGATTTGGTTCGAAATTGCCTGTAGTTAATCTCATGTCTATGCGTGCGTGCATAGAAAACATTGATTTTTTCCAAACGACTATTGTTTAATGTTTATACTGTAAATTAAGAGGCGTTTTCACTGAGCAATCTGAGCATTTCTTTTGAATGTTAAAGAAAATCATTGCTGAGTGAATAAAATCTCTCCACATTTCAAAATAGAATATTGGATCTTCTACTATCTTTAAGTTCAGGCGAGATCTCCAGTGGGTTTCATTGAAAAATAAAAGTTCTTTTTGTTTTTGCTAACTCGAGCAGTTTCGAACAAGTATCGAAAACTATCTTTAGAAACGAGAACCTTTCAGGGGTGTCAACTGTCAATTTTAGTTGAAAACTTTTTCTTGAGTTAGGATAATTCACTTATGGTCTGTCTGTAGGCAGTTAGATAGATTAGATAGCTTTTGACAGCCTTATCCTTACTAATATTATAAACGCGTAAGTCCGTTTGTTTGTTTGTTACGCCGCCTTCACGTCTCTACCATACACGTTGTTAGGGGTACAGAGAAGGACATAAGGTACGTTTCATCCAGAAAAAAAGTATTTTTCCTGAGGCATGGCAAAAAAACTTTCCACGTAGACGAAGTCGTGGGCGGCCGTTAGTAATATTATAAATGCGGAAGAACACACAAACGTGTTTGTTACGCTTTCGCGTCTTCATAAACTTTTGCATACACATTCAGGCGTACAGATATGGACATAAGTACGGTATTTTCATCTAGAAAAAAATACGGTTACCGAGGAAATAGTAAAAGAACTGTCCAAGCAGACGAAGTCGCGGCAGGCCGCTCATTCATTAGAAGTGGCGATGAACGATTTTTTTTAAAAAAGCAAAAAAAAAAATAAGTACTGTAAGGATCTTGATGGACCCTATAGACATTTTTACTTTACAAAATATTTCTTATAAGTATTTTTAATTTATTAGGCAAATAAAAAAAAATTTAGTCCATTTAAATATTTGTCTTCAAATTGCAAATTATTAAGCATATTTTTTTTAAATTGGCAAAGAAATTGCTTACCTTCTTACGTTCGTCTTATCGTAAGTAACTTAATAGCCCAACGATACATTACTCAGCACTTTGCTCGCCCTTCAAAGTGTGTAGTTTTTTCACGTCTGCCTCTTAACTGCCTCTATACATCCAAATAAATTGTCTAACAAGTCATAAAGTAGAAGAAAATTGTAAATACGTAAGAACGTTTATTTTTAAGAAAGAATATCTTCAATGACAAATTTAATTTAGCTCTGTCAAAACATCTTCTGAAGTAATTGGTATGAAAACACAATTTAGATTTCAAAAAACTTGTTTGTATCTTTGAAAACTTCAATAAATCATCCTAAGTCTGAATCCCAAACTAAATTAAATTCTGAACAAATGTTATTAGTTTTATCACTCCAGTTATTTTGATTTACGTTACGGGAGGCAATACCATAAAGATGAACCTTCAAGCATTGTATTTAGAAGATAGTTAAAAATCCACGTTACGTCACGAATTCGCGACACAGCCATCTCCCCTAAGGGCGGCGTTATTAAGGTTTAATTTGATAAAACGACTAGTCGTATCGTTTATTTTTTCCCATCTGTACAGAGATTGACATCAGAAAGAATCGACCGTTTACTAAGATAACATCATTGAACTTTCTTTTACTATTTTTCAAGAGGCAAAATAAGAGTACATAGTCTTTACTGCCTTATTAATTCAACATAGATTATTTATTGTAGGTGAGGTGATATGAGGATCTGCTTAGTGCTTAGGTCTTACTTAATGAAATTATGTCGATCCAATATTTTTGAATTTTTAGTAAGTAGGTATGAGTGTCATGTCACTTAATTTGATTTTTGTGTGAAAAGCTTTTGTATATTGTTAAGCAAATAGAAGCTTTTTTTTTAAAAAAAAACTGAATAACACATCGGTAATATGTACTTGAAATGTAGCAAGACTGAAGCTTGCTACTAGCTGTTACGTCTTTTCATATAATCAATATCCAACCACAGCATCTAAGAATCCGGGTTGCAAACGGTCTGAAACCGGGACCGTCCAATCAATATCCCGAAATAACAATAAACAGGGCTTGCCAACTATTTGCGACAAACGCCAACTTCTTTTCGAATTGTTGTGCAACCTTAGTTAGTCCCAATAACGAACTAAGGAAATTGCCTTTCAGCATAAGGAACATATTAAGAGTAGGTTTAATATGACCGTACATGTGACGTCACAGAAAATTTAATCCACGCGACTGTGAAAACTTAAATTTAATATCTTTGTCATTTTTCAAAATATCGGAATAATATTTTGTTTATTTTTCCATTTATATATGTACTTTCAGACTTTGGAAACTTACCTATTGTTAGTTTATTTTTATTTTATTTATTTATTACAATACAAATAAACCGTGCATGAACCTTAAAATATATAAAAATAGTAAAAAGGTACCTAACTTAATAAATAAAATAAAATATTTTTATTTCAAACACTGTCTATACAATATAAATAATTACACATCGGTTATTTTTTTTTTAAATTTCTACTAATAATAATAATAAAATAATATCATGTAGATCAGGGGTGGCCAACTTGTCTAGGGCTGGGTTCTACTTTTCCCCGGCCTAATAATTATTTTTTATGATAAAGCATCAATTTGACCCACGCAGCATTTTTGCAGTTTACCAATTTGCAGTCACGTCTAAAAATATGTACCTATACAGTTTAGAACTTTGTCAATTTGTTATTTTTTTTTTTTATTTTATTTATTATCAGACACAGTGTAATACATTTTTTATTTTACAAAAAAGTACTATTTAAACCTCTAGAGTTTGAGTATAGTACCTGAGAGATTCGTACACGTAGACAATTTACATATTATGTTAATTAATCTAATTACATAACAATTATATATTAGGATATCGAGCATGGTTCTGTCAGTAGGAAGCATGAAATTTCATTGTAATAAGGACAGAAAATATTCTTTTAATTTTAATTTTATGTTTTCTTTCGTAATAGCATTACGCGTGACGGTAGGTAAAGAATTGATTAATCTAAGAATAAGGAATGCGCTCGCCCGCTCACCGTAGTAGTTGTGTGCTGATACAATAACAAGTTTTTCCTGCGCAACTTGACGGGTGCATATAGGATGATTTATTTTAATTTGAAACTGGTCACTAAAAAATTGTTCTTTTAAGATGTAGTAATTAACTTTTTCATGTACTGGTAAGGTTTTGCAATATTTGAATATTTCGTATTCATTTTTAAAAGAGGATTTTAAATTGGGTGGTATTATCAACTTAAGTATTCGAAGCTGCAGTCTATATATTGAATCAAGGTAAGTTTTGAAAGTACGGCCATAGCTAGAAATGCCGTATGACACAATTGAATCAAAAAGCGCATTGTATAGTAGGAGTCTAGCTTTAATTGTTAAGCGATTTTTTATAACATAAAATTTAGACAAAATTGCACGTAGTTTATCACACACTCGTGCAATATGTGGACTCCAGTTAAATTTATTATCGATAAGCAGTCCCAAGTACATGTATGTGTCAACCTGTTCAATAGTTGGACATTTAAGATCACACTTACTTGTTGAATTATTGTGTAGACATGTGTGTGTGTGGGCTAACAATTTAGACGCTTGGGTGCTGCATTTTAAGTAAGGTGATTTTATATGCATTAATTTAGTTTTTTGAGCATTGAGCACTAGACCCATATCGTGACACCACTTATTCAACCTATCAAAATCGTTTTGAAGCTGCAAACTGATTTTGTTTAGATCTTTTCCTTTAATTAGCAAACATGTGTCATCGGCAAATTGAAAAGATGTGCAGTTGTGAAGTATTGTGTCCATGTTGTTCACGTATGAGATAAAATGCAACGGGCCACAAACTGAGCCTTGGGCTGTGCCATTTGTTAAAGAGACTGGGTCACTGAGACTGTTAGCGATTTGGACTTGATATTTTCTATTCCTTAAGTAATCGGTACACCAGTTATGGACGGGGCCCCTCAGACCTGACTCGTCTAGCTTTTTTATTAAAGTATCGTGATTCAACGTGTCAAAAGCACGTGAGAAGTCGATATACAGTTGTGATTGTCATTTGCTATTGATTTCTGATCGAAAAAGTAATAGCTTTTATAGCAACAAAATTCTAAACTGTACACTATGAAAACCACGCCTTGCGGCCAGGGGGCCTATTACAAAAATAACGTACGCAATTGCGTTACGCAGTCACTTGGCCACGATAATCGTGCGCAGTTCGTCGGTTGTAGATATAACAAACATTTTGAATTTGACTATCGTTACCCATAGACTATTGAACTAAATGATGTCGGATACTCTAGAGAGAAACTGTCAAACTTACGCAATCACTTCGCGATATCGCATACGCAAGTGCTTTGTAATAGGAAACAATCAAAACGAAGCAAGGGCGCAGCTGCGTGTATTGCATAAAACTTTTAGTAATAGACCCCCCTGAAGGACTGCAGGGGGTCTAATACGAAAAGTTTTATCTTTCATAATAGACCCCCTGAATAATCTTTCATGAAAAGAAACCAAAGAAGGTATCTACTAAGTGCAATAATTATTATTAGCACTTATAAATTACTTCCATTTTATCTGTTCTTAATGTAACCAAAAACTTTATCTTTTAGGAAGTACCAGAAAAAGAAATTGGAATTGATCAATTTGTATTTTACTTTATCAAAACAAAGCGATAAAATAGCTGAATATAAGTAGTGTTTTTTTTTACTTTTGTTTATTATGTTATTCACTAACCGCGTTAAACGATAAGCCATTTCTCGGAAAAACAAATCCTGAAACGAAAATGCCGTAAAAGGAAGATTGTATTAATAAATAAGAAAGTAAACGGAGCACACCTACTCTGAGCAGCAATAAATACTTAAGCGTGTCTCACTAAGTATCAACCTACAGAAAAACAAATCTTGTTAAAATATATACCACGTGTTTACGTGTATCTGCAGAAATAAGAAGCTTTCCTTAATCCTATTTTTTTCGCGAGTTATACCTTTGTTGTGTCGTAATCATCATGTTAGCCCTTCTCTAAAGGATTCTCCAAACAGAACGCGTTTTAGCGCCGCGCTAGAGTGCTAGCCTGATGTCGCGCTATAGCGCCGCGTTGTGTTGTAGGACGTGCATAGTTTCATGCCAAACACAGCGCCGGCGGTAGTCGTACGCAGCGTACTGCTTTTGGCAAAGCCTTCAGTTCTTCTCCCCCCAAAATCGACGGTAAAAATGTAATTGACTTGTTTGCGTTTACAGACAAAATCCAAAACGCAAACAAGTCAATTACAGAAAACGATACATCAGAAATAAATAGCAAACCAATTATAAAACAATGTAAAAAAATCGGAATCAAAACTAAAATAGATAAAATTTAAATTAATTGCATGCAAATTAGAAACAATAAGTACAAGTTACAATAATAATTATTTAGGCATGCCATATTAAAATTTAAATAAAAACTTAGTAAAAACAAAATACCATTACCTAATATTAAATATGTCAAACAATAAAACCTATGATTCGTACTAAGTCAGTCCTGTATGTATGTTTGTTCGCGATTATCTCGCGTTTGGCTGAACCGATTTTGATGCGGTTTTTTCTGAAACAATTCAAATGTGTGTTGTTGTTTAAGATCGATGCAGGAAAAATTTTCATGATTTCTCCCTGAATAAAATCAAATACCAGGAATTTTTTAACTATACCTACTTAAGTAATGCCATTTTTCTATTTCAACAAAAATACTTCTTATATAAATATAAATGTCTATATTCAGATACAGAAATTAATGTCATTCAATGTTAACAAATAATATGAAAAATTCTATTCCATATTTTTTTAACAAAATAATGAGAAAAGACGCCGATTTCCTATGAAAATTCCTTAATTATTACCGAATCCACTTATAAGTACTATTAAGGCTGACTCAGTAATAACCGGAGGGCCACTTCATTCGAGTTCAGGACACTTAATCAAGAACTTTATGGATGACACAGACGCTGATGAAAATTGAATGCCATTTGATCTTAATTAGCTGAAAAAGCGAAGCAAAATGGCAAATAACGATAACAGGTACTTATTTTTTAAATTTAAATAGCAAAAAGTGTGGTAAAATTGGCTTGGGAATCCGTTTTAGTGGCATTTTCAAGTGTTAGATCCAGTAAGATAAGAAGTTCCAAGGATTCCAGGTGAGCAAAATTTTTTTACAAAAATACTTACTTACCTAAAAAATTAAATTAATTTTCACTGTTAACTTAACTGCCCTCTAACGAATGTTGCTGGTATCAAAACTACACACTCATAAAAAAAGCATACCATTTTAAAGCAACAACAAAACAGCAAAATTGTCATTTCTGACAGATGAACAAACGGTTTGTCTACGTCGGAATGTAATTTTTGACATTTCGACGTAGATAAAATTGTGCCTAGACGAAAAACTATTGAGTAACAATAAGAGGGCAATAAAATTCAATTCAAATCGATGTGATCGATACGAATTCGATAATGATTGTACTTAAGTATTGGAAATCTTAGTTCCTTTTACGGTAGAAGATGGCGCTGAATAAATAAATTAAAGTAGGTAGGTAGGTACAAATATGTGAAGCTCAAATTATTTCAGTGAGCAACGCAATCGATAGTATTTCATGCTACGCACTCGAACGCGTCGTGCTAGAGCGGCTTCCCCCATAGCACGATCTCCGAAACATCTTAGCAATTGATAAATCCTTTGAGAGGTCTCAGAAAGATACAGTACCTACACCCGTAACTTTTGTTAACGTTAAAAAATTGGTATACTTAGCTAAGCATAAAATCATTTAAGGTGCGTCAAAGAAGAAAATTACCATTTAAATTATTGGCACAAATAGGTAAATTAAATCTTCAAATAGACATGAAGTCAATGATATTAATATCATTGCATGAAGTCAGTGTTTTGTTTTGTTAGTGACATCGAAGTGGAAAAGTGTTTTGATTGAAAGAAAATAAAATGAATGCGTTGAAATTCAAACGCGTCAACATCAGACCTATGTTTGTAACTGAAGTCTATTTATGGTCAACATAATAAATGCGATAGGTACCTACTTGCGCAGAAACTATTGTTGTTATTGTAATAAGTAATCAACACGTGCCATTTGTAGATCGTGATCTTGTTGGCCAGTGTCATGTCATGATACGCAGTGAACATGGTGTAACGTATCTTAACATAACAAATACCGTGTTCACACTCTGTATTCCATAGTAATGTTGCAAACGTGACGTTCTCATGTTGATACATATTCACAGTATACTCGTATATTTACTCCAAATGCATATTTAAGCAGCTACCCACTTGAAACAAAGCCAAATAAGCTCAAAAGGAGGTAGATACATATTTTTTCAGCGGATAGGTGTTATAAAAATCCAAAAGCTTCGTCGATATCGCAGTTAATACTCGATCTGTCTATGTTATAAAAAATTCTATTAAATGAAACGAAAATCTTTGTAATTTTAAGGTAGTAATGTAGCACTCATGAGTTGTTAGATATCCATACCAAACTGTTCCATGATTTATGATTGAGATTCAGATGGTCTAGCATTCAAATTCATCTAAATATCTGATCAAAGCTCCCCGTCGATCGCATTCACGGTGTCTCACTGCAGTTGAATAAATTCTGCATACAATAACATCCATCTGCTATGTGACCACGCTAGCATCCAAGAATATAGTGCACAATGCACACAGTAGGTCTTAAAGCGACGTCATCTGCACCCTGTCAAAACAATCGTGTGTACAGCGCTGAAAAAATTACCTGGTCTTAGTTCGAACGGCATGGCGAAGCGTGAAACCGCCCCTCCTTCGGTCACAGACACTAGCTAGACCTCATCGCACGGCACCTGCCACTCACACACACAACACTAGCACGATAACAACCCCTCTAGGTAGCGGTCACCGCTGACAGTTGACTGTCAGTTGGTCGTCATGACGTAATTTTCCGTCAGGAAAGTTCGCGACGCACGTACGCGGCGGCTGCGGGGTCACTTCTGCCGTGGAGATCCGACGCGCGCAGCCTGCGCCCCTCGTTGCCATGGCGACAGTCCGGGCGATATCTGCTTCGTCCTCTTTCGCATACGAAAACAAAAATAGCTAATTAATTGCGTAATCGTCTGCCGTGAAAATTTTCGCAAGGTTAATTGAAACTTCAAAGGGTGTTGTGCTGGCTATTCATGGACATCGGCGCTGATAGGGCACGCGATTCGGCATTGTCTCCCCAATTTTGCGTGCACGCAGTATCCTGAAGTATTCGTCTGTATCAAGTGAGTATTTATTCAGGAAAAGTAAAACCTTCCAAGGCTATATGTATTCAGGAGATTCGGAATTATGCAGGCGAAAGTTACATAACCTTTGAAACATTTGAATGTAGCCAAGTAGGTTGAGTTCACGTAAAGGTTTCAGTGTTGCCTCCTCCGACCCATTGACTTAATTTCGACTATTCTACTTTTTATCGAACGCTTACGTTATGAGATATTGGTACCTAAGTCTGAAACATTTCAGCCAGTGGGGGTACGTCAATGTATAAGAAAACAATGTTTTAATATGTACTTACCTATTTTTAATATTATTGTAAAAACCCATAGATTGTATAAGCTGAAAGCTCTTATTTATTTGTGTTGCGAAATTTTCCTTCAGCCCAACACTCGTATGGCGTTGTGTCAAAGGAGCTTTAGGATAGTGGAATTGTATTCCAAATGCTTCTTCAGCCCAACACTCATGTTACAAAAAGGTGGTTAACAGTAGTAGGTATTCAAACAAATGTATACTTATTATAAAAAAATAAGTAGGTATACCTACCTACCTAGTTGAAATAATTGGAGTTAAAAGTGTCCAAAGTTTTCAACTGTTATAAGTAGTTAAAAAAATTAGACGGAAAGTGTCTAAAACTTTCAACTGCGGTTGAAAAATAAGTTGAACTGCATTTGGAAACACGTTTATACAATATCTCTGTCCTAAAGCTCCTTTAGCACAACGCTATATGACGTGTTGGGCTGAAGAAGCATTCGGTATTCGGTAACACACAATTTTTTTATTACTTACTTACTAGTCTTACTAAGACATAACATGTAAAGTTTCCAGTCATTAAAAATGATTTTATTCTAATGGAAATACTTTGTCTCGAAAATCAGATAAACATCCATTTCGCACCATTATTATTTCCCAAATAGAACCAGCTTATCGCGAAAAACAACCCAAGTTTAAGTCGACGCAACGCAACGACAAGAATAAATAACTTTCAAAATAATACCGTTTTTAGTCTGAAATTCTTCAATGTTGCACGAAAATGTGCGTTTTCTGAATAAACAAAGCGACCAGAAGTTTTCTTATCTAACTTGGGGATTACTTGAACACTTAAGAATGCTTATTATTAATTAACTTTCTTGCTAAAAATTTAAAGTTACCCGGAGCTTTCAGTCATGTAATTTCTTTACAAGACTGTGATGTAGTAGAGTAGACAATAGCTCTATTACAACTATTTTATCATAGGTATAGGTACTAGACAAAAGCTCTTAATATACATAGGTAGTTTACTTTAGCCTATCTACAAGTAAAACGCGTATCCTCGTAACTTAAGAGGGGATTAATACCATAATAATGCCACCCTTAGGGAAACATAGCCTATAAGCCCAGCGGAAGGCGTTTTATATGGCTGATATGAAGACGGTCATGGGGTTTTTCTTATAAAATGTTAAAAATGAAAGACCATACCCAACCTTAAAAGATAACACAGATTAAAACTCATTAACCTAGACATTACTAAGGCCCTGGTAGTTTAATAAAGGCTGTATAATTAAGTTCAACGACGGAGTACAACGGCACCAAACTATTTGTTTGAAACTTTCTGAAAAGCTGCTCGCATTTTTCAGAGCAGCAAAATTGTGTGAACTGTCCATTGGGAAATTTTATGGAGGGGAAATTTTGAAATTCAAAGTACTTAAAGTTTAACATGACGTATACTTTTGAACTTTTGAACGTGAAGGTCGCGGGAAGCCGCTGGATGCGGGCAGCGCAGGACCGATCGTCGTGGAGATCCTTAGGGGAGGCCTATACCCAGCAGTGGGTGTCGTGCGGCTGATATGATGATGATGATGATGATGATACTTTTGAGTGACAGTGTAATAAAGTTAAAGTACCTACCTATTTCACAGTCTACTTCTGAATAAATGAAAATGGAACAGAATATGTAATTAGCTTTTTTAAAAAGGCAAAACCTCCTTCAAAAACCTTTAAAAACAGCTCGAAAAAGCAAGAAATAATGAAATAAAAACTACAGTATAATTAAGGATTTCCTGAAAACTACTTAACCGATTTAAAAATATAAAAAATGGGACTAACTTGGGAACAGACATAATAGATAGCCTCTTCTTTTAAATTTTTGAAGTTGGTTAAATTTTTTTTCATGTTTTTGATCCTTTATTAATCACAGTAAATCAGTAATTTCGCAATTGGCAGAATTAAACTGACGACCCAAAAGACTAACTAGAAATTTCATATAGCAGTTGAGTCATAAATAAATAGACAGTTGGCTAAAAGTAAGAAAAACAAACCACACAAAAAAAATTGTGGCCATTTTCGTTTACGTATTTCGGACACGAACTAATAATAAAATAGGTAACGTTGCGCTGCAAAAGAATACATAAAAAAGAATATATTATTATATAAAAGTATTTTTTGACAATGTTTATGTTTCGGACTAACAAATAGACGTAGGCGATATAGAACTATTGAATGAGCACACGATTCGGCACACGAACTCGCGGGGTGGGGTGAGGTAATTGATTGATTGATTGATGATAAGAGTTTCCTTTCTGTAAGGTAGTACTTAAGTGGGTACGTATCAGAATGTCTAAAGTTAGAATGTCTAAACTTAAAATGGCAAAGTTAAAAATGTCAAAAATCAAAATTCAAATGGTTTAAAACGTCGAAAATCATTATGTTTAACTTCAAAATAGCAAAATTCAAAGTATCAAACCGCGGCAGCGGCCGGCGAAGCGCCAGAAAAAAATCTATTTCAAACTCAATTGGTGGATTTTGTTCGGCGGCTACTTAATCAGTGACTGGCACCGGCTACCGAATCAGGAAGCGGCGTGGCTATGGTGATGTGCGGCGGAGACACAGAGGTTAACACGCAATTATTTTACCTAATTAATTAGGTACCTAAATGAAAGAAAGGCATAAGTAAATTCTTTACGTCATTATATGTATTTTGACTATTAGACATTTTAAGTTTTGATCATTTGAACTTAGACATTTTTAGTTTGGACTATCTGACCGCTTGACATTTTCGTTTTTGACATTTTGAACTTTCGACATTTTAATCGTTAGACATTAAAATTTTTGACATGTTGAACTTTGCCATTTTAAGTTTAGACATTCTAACTTTAGACATTCTGATACGTACCCACTTAAGTATATCTATTCTGTGCTTATAATGTATAGATTACTAAAGAAACATTCTGTAGCCTTCGGAGTGTTGAAATTTTAACCGAAAGACACTAAGGCTGAGTTGCACCATCTAACTTTAACGATAACAATTAAGCTTGTTAAAGTACCGGTTTAGCACAAGTTACCCAAAAAAAGAGGTTGCCAGCCAGCATGATGTCCTTTGACAAGTTTGACGTGACAAATAGGTAGCATTACCTATCATTTGACGATAACTATATAACTTTGACAGTGATTTTTTGGTGCAAAGCCTGAGGCTGAGTTGCATCATCTTAACTTAACCATAACTTTAACAGATACAAACATATCTGACTCGATGACAGCGTCGCTGTCGTCTATGGTGTAACCTATAGGTAACAATACGTAATAACACCTTAGTTCCACTTTTGACCACTGGATCAGATAAGTTTCTGTATCTTTCTGTATCTGTTAAAGTTATGGTTAAGTCAAGATGGTGCAACTCAGCCTAAGCAGCAGTAGATTCAATTTGGCCTACTATTCTGTTGATTTACTTTCTGAGGACTTTCTAAGCTCATTAGAATTCAGGGGACGTCCAACCGAGGGTACACGGGAACCTTAGCCAAGTAAAATGTTACGTCAAATCCTAGTATAACTTAATAACCACGTGAATGGAGAAAATATGACGCAAGTAAGTTATCGTTTAATATCAGCCTCCCTTTTTACCGACTTCCAAAAAAGGAGAAGGTTTCTCTGTTCGTCTGTATGTATTTGTTTTTTTTTGTGTATGTGTGTGTAGTCAAAGACGGCTGGACCGATTAAAATGATTCAAACGTTATTAGGTAAACTCCCAATACCTAGTTGGTAAAATTTGGAAATCGGTTCAGTACTTTCCAAGTACTTAATCTTGAAAAAAGCACGAAAATAGTATGATTTTGTGTGAACTATTACCTCGATGATCAGTCGTATAACTTCTCTGTTTATGAACTGAATAAGATAATTATTTTTTTGTTGGAAAAGGGATATCTTAAGTGTAGTGCTTTAACCGACTTAAAAAAGCATGTTCTCAGTTAGACCCGTATATGTATGTATGTTTCTCCGCGATTAACACACGTTTGGCTGAGCCGATTTTTCTACCTAAATAATATACTTACCTACACTACCTAATACAGAAGTACCTACACTAAAAATAAAAAAATTGTTTAAAAAAAACAAAATCCGACTTCAAAAAACCTACCTCTAAAAAGTGAGAAATAATATTCAAATTACTAGATACGCAATTACGCATTCTCATTGTAATAAAACACGTCTATTGAAGTCGGGTGGGGCTTTTATAATAAAAAAAGGAATTTGTTCTCCAATTGGTTGGTTTTTTTATCATACAACTTGAATGATAGTATACTAAGAGCCCCGGAAATAAATAGGTGGACAATTTACAGAGCGACAGATCCGGGCACCTGACCTGGTAGATTTTCAGTGATGGGGGTCGGAGTGGTTGAGCAGCAAAGGGGCTGAAAAAGCGATTAAAGGTTTACAATTTTACAGAGAATATAACGTTGCCAGGAATTTTGACTGGAGGAAAAGTAGTGCCAGGCGGCATCAAACTTTACCACTTTTTCGCGCACCTTTGATTGACGTTAAAAATAAATACTTATTTATTAAGATTTAGATTTTTCACGGTGAAATAGTGGTTTTGTAGTGCCACGCACGGTGGAAAACATAATATATTTTAATTATTTTCAAGCTTTAAAAAAAATATAAGAAATTATCCATAATGATCCAACAAAAATAAGTTATATATATTACTTAAATGTAAAAAATATCTACGGGTCGCATATTTCTGAACGATTCTCGTGAAATTTTGTGTCGAGCCAGTTTTTCGAAATAATTTTCAGCTGTTTCGAAAAAAAGGTTAAATTATATCTATTAACAAAATTTTTTACCATTGAAAATGGTTATTAAATGCAAATCGCCTGAGACGTATTTTTGGCCATATCTCCAAAGATTTTGGGAGGATCGAGTCGAGATGGGAATAGTACCAAAAGTTGAGGAATTTATCGCGACACGTGTGAACGTTTGAATTTTCAAAATCTATTAGTAACTTTTTGCGGAATTTTGCAAAATTCGGGATTTTTGTAAATATTTCGGAATAAAACTGACTTAAGAAAAAATTAAAAAATGGGTCCTAGGTATTAGTTTGGCTACAAATGGCAATTTTTTTTTTAAATCGGTTAATAAATTGTGACCTGTAGGACTGTAGGTGGTCCCTTTAGATTTGGAATTGTAGAAAAACGGGTGTTTTCGTACATAAAAAGTGATGTAGCTTCTATGATTATTGACCGATCGTCATGGTAATAGTGTTAATTCATTAACGCCCGAGCGGTCGCTGGCGACCGAGACACAATAGAAAATCTATTGTGTCTCATTTTCCGGGCGTTGAAGAGTTAAAAGATGCAGAAGCAGACGAGAAGTGCATTCGTTGGAATTCTGAAAATCGGTTAATAATATTTCGGCCGCGTCGAGGCAGTCAGCGGGCGCTTTTGTGACACGAGGCGAAGCAGTGTCACAATCGTAAAAATAAGAGGTAACTTTAACAATATAATTGGATTTTGCATTTGATTTGATTTACGATTTTCTTTTCAATGCTCCGATTCTTGCGGGGACTGTAAAATCTGTGAATTTTTGTTGGCGGTGCTAAAGCAAATATTGTTTTTATTTTTATTTTCAGAATACTCAAAAGTTCATCAATCAATACATTTCTGGTCAATACCTATTTGAAATTCGAAAATAATAAGGTTGTGACTTTGTGTTGGGTGGGACTGCGTATATTTTTGAAAAGCCTCGCGTTAAAACAAGCATTTTAAGGCCAGTATATTCCAAAAACTCTGTCTCTGTCTTTTTCTTTACGTGTGAAGAGTAATTTTTAATTTTTTCAATGTTTTTGTTGTTATTCTGAGCATAAAGTCACTTTTTGAAAAAGTAACCGTTGAATATTCTTCTATTTGTCATTACATATTTTTCTATATATTATTCGTGAATAAGGGATTAACAAACTTTATGTACTTACCTTTTATCCAAAAAATATAAAATAAATGAAAATTTTCTTTGTCTTTGCATATTTTTATAGTCGAGTGAAGATAAGAATATCGTATTTTTAACTGTAAAATAATCAAGATCGTATAAAAAACTTCAACATAATATTTTTATCTGCTCAAAATAAAGAATATTTGATTGTTTACCGTTGAATCAAAAATAGGCCAATTTCGATAATTTCGAATATACTGGCCTTAACGCGAAGCTTATATTACAGCTCATGCAACCGCTAGTGCTAGACTAAAATCCATTGTCCATATTATACAAGGTTGAATGTTAGTTACAAAGTAACGCCTGTCAGATTGTAACGAGCAACAATGCTGTTCCTCCGTTTAACGCGAATAAAACAATTCTAGGCACCAAATTGCCGACCTATTTCCAAGAATAGTATCTAGAATTTGATAGACTATCAATTTCAATTTAATATAGGTAGGTACCTAGTTGTAAAAAAAATAAACACTAGTACTAAATGTAAGTATTAGATTTTACTTAGTAATGTAAGTAAGGATAGGTAGGTACTATATTACCTACACGTAGGTAGTTACGTACCAATTTTATGAAAACCTAAGTAAATAGGTACCTACCTACCTACCTACCTACCTATTAAAGATTTTCATTTTAATTAAAACAATAAAAATAAAGTACCTATAGGCTCTTCACAACTTAGCCTCAGGCTCCACCTCCACCCCATCAAATTTAGCGCCTGGCACAGTGATTGCGGAGGACAAGCAACTTTCGCAACGGTGCGGTCGGTCATGGGATGGGTGACCAAAAATTTAATATCTCGAGCTCCTGCCGTGCTTCGAAAGGCACATTAAGACGTTGGTCCCTCTGCATTGGGCCCGTGTGGTGAATGTGGCCCATCCTTCCTTCTTATCCATCCACGAGGAAGGTCTGATGGCTGATGGTCACAGGCTCTTACTTCCGGTTTGATTTAAAATTGGCAGAATTTTTACTTCTGGTTAAAATAAAAAATGGGAGTGTTTATATGACTTTAGGTACCTAATTATTTTGTGAAACAGGTCTCTCAACGCTGAACGACGCAGTTGAAATTTGAACCCAATGTTGAACCAGTTTATTTGTCAAGATAAAATATTTATAGGTAGGTACCTACTTTAGTAAAGCCTGGCTATAAAACGTAGTGATTATTTCCTCAGTGCTTGGCTATTATAAAAATCAACATGTCATGTCGTGAAAAACAAATGAACGAATTTCTTCAAACCATTCTAACTCTGACATGAGAAAAAATGTGGCGCACCCAAAGCAAGTTTTCAAATTTCTGGTTATTTTTTCGTAATTCTACAGTATACCTTCTACTCCACCTAACCTACCTATCTTCAGGAAAACCAACCAGTTCCCTGCGAAACATCAGACCAGACACTCACCTACATGGGCGTACCCAGGTTCTGGGCCAGGGGGGCAAATCTATTGTGTCGCCCTCAAGGGGGGGGGGGGGGGCAAATTCATTGTAAATCAAATAATATATTTTTCACTTCTCTTGCTTAAAAAGTCTGTCATTGTAACGTACAAGAGCCGAGATAAAAAAGCATAATAACCCCTAGGGGATAAAGTTTTTTCCTTCTTGTCCAACAGCCATTTTTTGACGTTCCCACTGCTGGGGCACAGGCCTTCCTTATAGGTGGTAAGGAGGATGGGCCATAACCCACCACGCGGGCCCAATGCGGATTGTGTGACTGTAATAGGAAAGAAATAATTTTAATATTTTGCTGTCAAGCACAAATAATTTATTTAATTATTGTACAAAAAGTTTATGGTGGAGGATAGAAAAACGAGTGGATTCGTTTACGGAAGTACCTAGGTATAAACTATTTAATATTGTACTTATTTTATTTTCTCGCAATCGTAGTGAAAAGTATAGTGTAACACACGACGCTAAAACCCATTGTAACTCGGTTTCTATTTATTCCCTCGCTGGGTCATTTTAGCGTCTTGTATAACAATCTACTAGTATGATACTTTTATTGATAACAATTGATAGTTAGTTGGAGGTTAACAAAATTCAGGGGGGCAGTTGCCCCTCCCTGCCCCCCCTGGGTACGCCCATGCTTACCTACCTAGTTTAAAGTGGCGTGGCTAATAAGATATGCTTGCTCAACAAGGCCAACAAGGTAAATTCCTAAGCGCCTGCTAAGCATAACAAAAGCAAATCCGAACATCGTCCGCTTGAGTGAGTATTTATACATCCCGAACAAAAACATTAACACCCTAAAGTTCTATTATTAGCAAGATCCGTCAGCGTGACGTCTCGGAAACCCAAACAATAAGTAGTTCGGATATACGCCCAGCGGGTGTCAGGAAATCCTGACACTATTATTATCCACTACACTTGAGGGAGGTGATGATTAAAAATGTAAATGGCATTAAGTAAACATTCTAACAAACTTACCAAGTGTAGTTTGATTGAGAAAGAAGAAGTAAGGGAGGTTACTCATTCATGCTATTTAGAAAAAATCGAAAGACTGAATCGACAAAAAAACTTTAAAATTACTTAAGTTAGTATCGATTCTTCTGACAAAATTTCGAATCGAGAATCGGTTGTAGAATTTTAGATAGAGGAGAACAGCCGGACAATCAGCCGGACAGTCAGCCGTACAGTCAGCCGAACAGCCGAGACAGACACACGGAAGCATTTTTGTTTCTCCGTTTCACGCGAAATGCTATGGGAAATAAAATTATAGGTAACATATCTGCTCTAAAATCGTCCATTTCGAGAAACATGAGCAATAGACGTTTAAATGACTGTCGCAATGTAAATCACCTACTAACTGAAATGTACTAGAAACAATATAAAAGCATCACGCATTTGTTAAGAATCCAACTGCATACTCAAGTTCAAAGTCAAACCTTAGAGTCCGACATTGCGGAGGTCTCTGAGCCGAATTTTTTTTAGGGCACAGAATAAAAGACAAACGAACCCGCCTCTAGGATGCCTAGTTCTAAGCTAGCTACGGAAATGAAATGACAGCTAGGGGAATGAATGGAACGCGTAGTATCACTTGCAAAAGAAAAATGTGTAACTACGAAGAACCCATAAATAACCATTCCAGTGGAGAACACTATACTTTTGTCTCGTTCAGATTCTCACAAAGGGACAAAGAGGTTGAATAACGCAAAGCATCTGCAAACAATAGTTTCAAGTGCTTCTTTTTTCTGTTGAAGACGACACTTTTCAAAGGATCTGTAACAATGATATTAAACGTAAAGATAGGTTATGCGCCAACATCATTGCTATTTAAAACAGCATAAAGGTACTATAGATACACACATTGGCCGCTGCATGCGCATTGGCTGCCAATTGACAGCGCGTCAGCTGTCTCCTTCACTCCCACACGCAAAGCAGACAGCTCGCTCTTTGTACAATATGGCCGAATAAAGTAATAGAAAATACATATTTTTATTAAATACAGTACTTACGTGTGAAATAAAGCATTTTTCCAATCTCTGACCGTTGCTGTATAATTTGAACATCGTCTAAAGACGCAAGTAGACATTTTTTTATGGTATTTCACAATTTTATTGCGTCTGATTGACGAGAGCCGCGTGTGTTACCGTGTCGCGAGACTGTGCCTGACTAATTGAAAGTCGGGCAATTACCTGACTTTCGTCTTGCCATTGTGAAGCGCGGGTAACCTATCTTTATATTTAATATCATTGATCTGTAACAACCAATGGGTGTTAGATTATTATGATCTCTAAAGGCCACATAATAAGGATAATTTTGTAGACGTTGGGTAGACGTCATAGAAATAGAAGCCTTTTTTATTTGAAGTGAACAGTCATTTGTTTTTTCTAGAGGCTGTGGTTAGCACTAGCATTGAAATTGCATGCGCAGTTTCAAGATTGACTTATTTATTTCAACCGTTTTAATATGAAAACCATTCGCATAATAAAAAACCATAACGATGAAATAAAGCCTTAAATTCTTCAGTAGGTTATCAGTACACCTTTATCACGCTATCATCAAGCCACAAAGGAATTTCCTTTTCTCATTTTATCCGCACAAACAGGCCAATTCATCAGTTACGAGGACAAGGGAAGCCCAGCTAATTCTAGACGAAACTCCATCCATCCTTATAAGTGGACGTAAGCATTAAGAAACCATTAGTTCGCCGCATAAACGCTTCCTTGCGTGACATACCTATCCCTCTGTGAATTCACATTGTCTTGTAGATAGTAGATACGCTAGCAGGTAGTTAAGTACCTACTATATTTTATTCTGTGGTCTTGTGGACCCATAAAAATTATCATGTTTTATTTTTTAGCAAAATACGAAACGCAATGCATACTTTACTTAAGTACCTAGTAAAGTTACTAAAATATGTTATCACACGGTGGTCCAAAATAATGATGACAAGGGATTTTTAATGATATAACCTTTTTTTTACAAGAATTCATATTTGTCTTCAAAATAACCTCCTATCGCGCGAATAGGTAAAGTAAATGGTAAATTTTTTACAATTTTCGGCAGTTCGTCAACAGATTTTTGTCCCACTCGCGTGAGAGAGAAGCCTTTCAGGTCATCAAACAGTTCTAAAGATGAGTACTGTAGTGCAGTGCAGGTCCTTGACTCTAAAATTGAGTCAACGTTATTTTGGACCACACTGTACCTAAAGCTTTGGAAAAAGGAGTGAATTTACTCATCAGAATTCAGATTTTTCTATAGCCTGTGGTTATCTCTAATACCTATCTGCATTAAATTCCATCGATTTCTAAAAACTCTAGTTGCGTTCTGAATGATCTACCTTGACAATAGTTAAAAAAGTTAATTTCATCCCTACTCGTACACTTTAAAAATCTCTCAAGATTTTAGTCTGCCATATTAAATTACAGCTTTCTACAACTAAGGCTTTCTGAGCTAAGCCGCGGACGGACATGGCGAAACTATAAGGGTTCCTTGTTGACTTGACTACGGAACCCTACAAAATTATGGCCGATAGCATTTTGTTGCGGAATTTTGCGCAAATCTCATACCTTTGTCGAAATGTGTACCAGCAACAATAGACTTATTTAAGCTCCAATGATCATTGTAAGGTCCGTGCAGCGATACGAAATAGCGTATTCGTAACAATTCCCGTAAACTTCCAAGGAACCCGACCTGTCCACGGACCGTGAATGAAGAGCTAAAGTCCAGGTAAAAAGTTCCCATTCAGAACCCCATATAGGTAGTAGGTACCAAGTGGAAGGAGTTTTTCACGTCAAGAACATTGTGATGGTAGGGTAAAGTGCCAGTTTCCGGCCGTTTAAGGCAGTTGTTGACTTTGAACAGTTGTAACTTAAATTTAACAAATAGTAATGATCCCAAATATTTTTTATGTTGTTGGATATATCCTTGAGAATTACTTGTATTTTTTTTGAAAATTTCCATCAGTCGGTTTTGTCATTAGAAATTATTTTCCAAAAAAGTACGATTTGCCCAGTTTCCGGCCCCCCTGTTCCTATTTCCGGCCCCCCTTTGCCCAGTATACCGGCCGCCTTTCAAAGAACATGACGGCCGGATACTGGGCAAAAGATAAGCTAGCCCAGTAAGCGGCCTGTGACTCTTAATACAGTTTAAATAAGGTCCATTTTTCTTTGATTTTTGTATGAAATTGAATTTCAGATAATATACTTAACAAGTATTGTCCTATGGCTTGGCTTGTGATGTGAACTATTATTTTTGAGTTAAAAAAATCGTTGATTGTAATTTTATTTAACATTTACTATTAATTGGAACCTTTATATTGATTCTGGAATCAGCCTTGCAGTTTTTCATAGGAATAGGAAAATTTATAGAAAATCTGCATCTTCGATTAATAATTTTATTACAGTAATCAAGAAGACATGTCCAACAGCCATTTTTGACGTCCCCACTGCTGGGGCACAGGCCTTCTTTATAAGTGGTAAGGAGGATGGGCCATAACCCACCTCGCGGGCCCAATGCGGATTGGTGGGTGTTAACGACTGCAAATGCAGCCGGGACCTACGGCTTAACGTTCCTTCCGAAGCACGGAGGAGCTCGAGATAATAAATTTTTGGTCACCCATCCCATGACCGACCCTTGCGAACGTTGCTTAACTTCCGCAATCGCTGGGCCAGGCGCTGAACAATTGCGCCACCGAGCTCAAGAAGACATTGGTAACAAATAATAATTTAATAATTAACAAAAAAATAGTTTTTAAAGCCAAATGTCAATAGGTCTCTTATAAACAATAACAATAAATATTATGGGTATTATGATAATGACCGGAAGTACGTATAACCTGTAAAAAATATAATATTAACAATCAATAACATTGATTGATATTCAATAATAATATAGGTATAATAATATTTTTGTGTATTTTTTTCTAATTATAATATTTAGATTAGTATTAAATGTAGTGTAGAAATAAAGAAGTCTAGCTAATAGGCAAGTCTGCTTAAAAAAACACATCGTTCAATGCAGTAGCGTTCGTTTGAGTAATTCGCTGACATACACTTCGGAAATAACAAGAGACAAATAGGTATTCAGCGAGGGTCAACGACCTGGATGGCGGGCACGTCGCCGTCGCTTGTTCACGAGACGCACAATATAATTTTATTAGTAGATAAATTTCAAAGCTGGCCGGTGTACTGGGAGTATTTTGCAGGATAGCCAGTATACCGGCCTCCTAGTGTATACTAGGAGGCCGGTAAACTGGGCAAGCACCCAGTAGAACCGGCCACCCGTTTCCATACAAAAATAAAAAATCAACTTCTTATACAAGCACATTTAGGCGGCCGAGTACTGGACACAAAGTACTTTAAAATAAATAAAAAGGGATAGCATTATACATTCTTCTATGGAATCCCTCTTTTAACAAAAAGAGACAAAACAATATATCGAGCTCAGTCCCAGTTAACCGGCCCCCGGCCGGTATACTGGAAACATGTGGTTTCGTTGTCTAGTAAGGCGGCCCCCTTGATATTACTAAATATCTGCTTATTAAGCCATATTTAACGTTAAAATAGTAATAAATAACAACATACCTTGAGAACAAACTAAATATTTACCTTTTAACGATGCCCTGAAGGACAATATTGACTATTTGGCAAGAGCTCTCCACTATTTTTTTTTTATCTCCACTTGCGAAATCGACCCAGATGCGGTAGGCTTCAACGTGAAACACAAATTATAAAATATTACGTAACGTTTGGCTAGTGGCGTCCATAGCATTCGATAGATCGATAACAGTGCTGCCAGGAAAATATCCAAATTGTTAAGAAATTGCCACGAATTTCTTATTTTATTCGAAAAACTGTTGGGGGGCCGGATAACTGGGGGCGGCCGGTTAACTAAGCATATTACCCTAGGTTTACGCTGGGCGAAATTGAAGCTTTTGTGGTCGTCTGATAAATGATAGAAATGTGCGTAACCCTAATAGGTTAATATATAATAATATGCCAAGATTAGCGTTTTACCGAAAACAGTGTAATTGTATGTGTGTAAAATTTTTTAATGCTTTGCCAAATGTTATAAAGGAGTTACCCAGTACATTATTCAAATCGAAATTATTGACATGGCTTAAGGACAAAATTTTTTATAAAGTTGGTGACATGTTTATAAAATAATAATTTAATGTAAGTATAATGATTTTCTATCGACATGTTATTGAAATTATTAATTTGATGAATTTATTAATTAATTTATTAATTAATTAATTTGATGTACTTATAGGTGAATTATTTTTATTTTTATTAATTTTGACATTATTTAAGTATGGAATAATTTAATGAATTGTATTTTTTCTATTAATTTTAAATGGCATGTATTCTTTATTTTCGTAATGTTAACCTAATACTTTTGATAAATACCAGCGTTAAATTCTTTTTAAATTGCATGCCTCCAAAGGTAAAATATGCGGATATTTCTGTTTGACATCTTGTTGTACCATATTTTTGCAATAAATGATGATTATTGATGATTATTGATGATTATTGATTATTATTGTTTTATGAACTTTGAACTGCGATCAATACGTAGTCAATTTTTTTATTATATTTGATATTCAAGATCTGGGACACAACATGTAAGCTGCTGTAGGTATTTATAATGTTTCTAAGATTTTGATAACATCACTTTCATATTTTTATGTTCTAAGTTATTCCGAAGACAGTAACAGTTATTTGATATATTTTATTCATTGTAGTAATTTCATTAGGAATGACGAATTGCACTCAATTTAGTTTTTAATTTTTTTTTCTCGTTGAAGACTGAATTCTTTCAGTACCTAATATTAAAAAATATCTTACAGTGTAGACACAAAATACTTTGTGATGTGGGTAGGTAAGTACCTACTTGATTAATTTAAAAATATTTCCATTTAAAAATAAGTTAAAATTTTATTTTGGGGAGTCGACTCTAAAACTAACTTTAAATTGATAACACTCGACAAATTTCGTTTGAAATAGACTAACCCGATATGATTACAGTGGCGTTCACCCGTAATCCTAATTGTCTGTGCCAATTTACATAATTCGCGAACAAAGAGGCGCCCGCGCAGTAATTCGGTTGGCCATGAAATAGTTCATTTACTTGCGGGTCGGGTGATGTTTGGACATTCCTGCAATCCTGCCGTTTGTGCGTTCCCGTGAGATTTTCAGCCAAAGAAAATGAAATTATATTAATACTAAATAATATACTAAAATACTAAAATACGACTCGCACCAGATCAATACTCAGACGGGAATCGAACCCGCGACCTTTGGATATCCGGTCCAATGCTCTGACCGCTGAGCTACCGAGTCACTAGTGACATCGCCGAATTTCCTCTAGTATAGGTATACTACTCTTACGCTGCAAGCCAGCGTTATTTCACCAATGTGAGGAATTACCTCGACATTCAATTGAAATATCTTTCTAGATATTTGGCAATCGATTAAGATGAAATAGCTACTTATATAATTTTTAAATTTGAGATTTTTGCATTCACAATGCTATTTTTACACAATACTAAATAATAAACTAGAATAAATACGACTCGCACCAGATCAATACTCAGACGGGAATCGAACCCGCGACCTTTGGATATCCGGTCCAATGCTCTGACCGCTGAGTTACCGAGTCACTAGTGACATCGCCGAATTTCCTCTAGTATATCCTACTCTTACGCTGCAAGCCAGCGTTATTTCACCAATGTGAGGAATTATATTAAATTATATTCCCAGGGGGGTACAATTTGTACTCGGTTTGGTTGGTTTGGTGGTGGTAGGGCTTACTTATCTCGAGTCTGGCTAGAGCTACCACCATCTTACCTAAGTCTGACGCCATAACAACAATTAAAAAATTGTTGTGTTCCAGCAGTTAGAGGTAAGATAGCCAGGGGCCGTACCGGCTAACTTATCAAACTTCGGCGGGCCTGCAGGAATTTCGTATTGTACTATTTGCCGAAGTTATTTGGAAGATATCAATGTTCGTGTGACATCATGAATTGGGGTTCACCATTTTTGCCCAATTGGGGCTCAATTTATCTGTTTTAATTTGAAACCCGGCAGAATTTTTGTGTTGTTGTGCATAAAAAAACCAGGCTACGACAGTTGAAAGTACGGAGATTATGGTGTGTTTTATTTACCTTTTGAATTACTTTTAGTTAGCATTAGATAAACATTTCTATCACTGGTACCTTGAGATTTTCAGCATTTTTATAATTTTTCAGCTGAAGAAAAATACTTACCTAAATGATTAGTTTTCACACACATCTCATGATCGGTCATATTACCTTGTCAGGGCCAGGTAATATAAATGTCCTTCTCTGTACTGTCTGTACCCCTGACAACGTGTAAGTATGTAAAATTTCATGTTGATCGGTTCAGTAGTAAACACGTGAAGGCGTAACAAACAAACAAACGGACTTTCGCATTTATAAGGATAAGAATAGGGACCGTCAAACTGAACAACTTTTACTATGGGACCAACTCTGAAATCGCGAAAAAAATCAGCTGTTACATACAAAAACTAATAAGTAACGAAAATATCAAAAGCATAAAATTTTTTTCGTAATTTCAGAGTTGTCCCATAGTGAAACTTGTTCAGTTCGGCATTAGTGGTTATTTTGTAACACGTTGTATAATTTTGTACCTACCTTACCTAGGTAAGTATACTTACCTAGTGTGAAAATGAACTTACCCATAGCCATTAGTCGACAAGTTCAATTTAACTTACTACATTCGTATCACAGGTCTTCCCAACACTATTACTATAAGCTTCGCCTATGCACATTTCAAGCAACTAAGTAAAGTCGAAGTAAATACGAATAAGTATTCATATTCGTATTCGTTGTATCACTCACTTCACCATATGGTACCTACCTATGGTCAGCAACGAAAGTCATTTAGCACTTTAATAATTTATCATAGCGACTTTTTGATAAATATTTCAAACTGTAAGACATCAGTCTGTCAAAAAAATTGCTATTAGAAATTACTAAAGTGCTATAAAGAAAGTACCTACTAAGGTGTTAAGCAACTTTCGTTGCTAACTGTACTTCCCGTTGACCTAGAACCACAGAATATATATATAATAGTACTAACTATGAAATTTGGCAAGTAATTTATCGTCTCATACTAAAAGTGCTTACAGGGAAAAGCCTGAAAACTCTACATTTGTAATTAAATCATAAAAATATTAGTATTTCTTTATACCTACAATGTAGGTTAGAGGTACGGAATCCTCGGTGGGCGAGTCCGACTCGCACTTCCGGTTTTTTATTTTATCAATTTCGATACGGTTTGTAAAAAGAACAAAAGACTTTAAAGACTTCAAACAAGTAACTTCCTACTTAACACGGTGGCAAAACAAACACTTTTATCTATTATGGACCTATAATTGCATTTCGAGGACTCGAAGGGAATCTTTTTGTTATGTTAAACCTTTCGAGTGGGTGTTGAATTTTTTGTTTGTAGAGGCCTATCTATAGGGTCGTACCTATTCAGTCAGTCAGAGGATGATGGTCAGTGACTGCGAAGCGACAAAGTTGGACTCTATAAGTTTGAAATCGATTTACTAAAGACGTGACTTGTGTATTTCAAGCCAAGATGCTTCTAACTATTCCTCAGACCAAGGCACAACACAACACAAGGCATTGGCATTGGTAAAAATGTCTAGGAATCTGTTCAATTTTAAGTAGGTAGGTACTTACCTACTTAAGTTAAGTACCTACAAACACAAACGAAAGCTTTTAGTTAGGAGTACCTACGTAGGTATACCTACTTACCTATTTCGATTAAAGTATTTTTTATAAACATAAAACAGTTTCATTTTATATTTTCTAAGATTATCCGAAAAGCTTCTTATAATAAGTAAAGTTATACGAGTATTTATTAATTTAATAATAACATAACAGGATGACTGACGCGTCACCGCGACGCCCGCCGACCTTACCAAAATGCTTCACTTCATCAAGACGAAATCGTGCATTGCTAATTCTGTAATCACCACTTTCAGCTTTAAAACAGATGGGGTAAGTTTTAAAATCGCTAGTTCATTACTTTAATAAAGTAGTAGGTAGGTACCTACTGGCTTGACTGGCGTAAAGGTGAGGGTAGCTCTTTTATTTTCGAACGGATATCCTGGGCAGGGCTGTTTCCGAGCATACGGTTCATCGGAGTGACTGAGCTATAAAAAAACATAGCACGTGTAGGTTAGGTGCCTACTGAGAGACAAGTGGGGTTAGAAGAAAAAACCGGACGAGTGCGAGTCGGACTCGCTCACCGAGGGTTCCGTTAATAATATTTTTTATGAATTAATTACAATTATTTTACTTGTAGTAGGTATGTATTGTTGTGTAATTTCATAGTTCTAGGTCAACAGGAGTACCTACCTACCTTACCTACCCTATGATTTTGATTCCCTTGAGAGTGTAGAGTGTCGAAATAATATACCTATGCCTTTGTTGTGGCATAAACGGGCCGTATCTTTTTTGTACATAATTATAGGTACCTACTTAGAACTTTGATTTTTCCTAAGCTTCAAGGGACCGTAGATTTAAGCATATAATAGGTATGGCTTTAATTCCAAACTCAATAGCTCCACGCGTTCCTGAGATAAAGGGCATAGGTACCTACTTACTAGAATGTAAAGGGTCTTGCTTGACAGACGGACAGACAGACGGATAACAAAGTGATCCTATTGGGTTCCGTTTTTAGGGTTCCGTAGCCAAATTGGCAAAAACGGTACCCTTATAGATTCGTCATGTCTGTCTGTCTGTCCGTCCGTTTGTCACAGCCATTTTATTCCGAAAGTATTAGGATTACACAGTTGAAAGTTAGTAGATAAATGTATTCTGTTAACCGCTTAACGATTTTAAATATAAAGATTAAGGGCCCCATAGGTATATAGAATTGAAACTGAAAATTTTTTTTTCTCTATACCTAAGTACCTACTTATAGATTGTTAACGCCACATTAAGGCAATAATAATTCATTTAAATTATAATAATATACATATTTAATCTTAATAGATAGTGTGACACGGAGCGACGAAATGCTTCCTATCCTTGTCTTTCCTATGATCCTATCTATTGCCCTCTCGCTCCATTTCCGCATTCTTAATGGCAAATGCAGCGAGACGAATAAAAACACCGGCCGGCGCTAGTATCCCGATTGATGACGTGCGCGCGCGACCGAAAAATAATTACTCTCACATTAATTGTGCCTATCGGTGAAAGACTCAATATTGTGCCTTCGAAATCAGTGTCCGAAAGTGTCATCCTGCTGTCTGGGAGCTCCCGAAGTTACGTCGAACCAGGACTTTGGTAAGCTGCATGTTTTGCCTTCCATTCTTTTCTTTTCCTTTTGTTCCTAGCAATTAGCCGCCTGTGTCACAAACTAATCATCAAAAAATCGTTAAAACTCTTTAAAGCAACCCGCGCCTACATAATTTGGTCCTTCGAGCCGGATTGAGTTAGATTCTTGAGATTTAGTCATTCTACCATCGCGGTGCTAGGCGTCATATTTGTAAAAAGATGGCTTCCGAAAAGAAAATGCAACTATTACAAAATAAATTATCGGTATATTACGGTAGGTTACAAACCATTTACGATCAAGTGGCTAAATTGGGGAACGATCCCATTAAAATTGATAATTTTTTAGGAGATGCATTTACGTTAGATACGTTAAGAAATGATTTCCTAAAAACAATTGAGGAGCGGAATGAGGTTCAGCTTTCAATAGTTGACGGCCCCACCCCTTCGTATAATTCAGCTATAGCATTCGAGCAAGTGTTCGCGAAAATTAAGTACAAAGTGCACCAGTTAACGGCACCAAATACTCAAAAAATGAGTGGTAACGTTGGCGGTGAGGTAGTTAAGTGTGAACATGAAAAACCTACTCGTAAATACCTACCTAATATTGAACTATGTTCGTTTAACGGTGATATTGCGTCCTGGCCCATTTTCTACGAATCTTTTCGTACCACCATTCATGAAAATACAGATCTCACTGATGGGAATAAAATTCAGTTCTTGATGGGGAAATTACAGGGAAAAGCTCTAGCAATTTGTCAGGGTATTTTACCTACCGCCGAAAACTATACAGTTATTTGGAGTAATTTAGTAAAGAAATATAATGACAAGCGGGTACTTGCCGCGACCTACTTAGAAAGATTGTTAAATCTACCTACTATGTCGAATAATTCACCTACTCAGTTAGAGGAATTTATTGATAAATTCTCGGCTCTTTATTTAGCTTTAAAACAATTAGATTTCGAGAATTTAGAAGACTTCGTTTTCGTTTATATTGCCAGTAAGAAAATAAATACGGAAACGTATGAAGCATTCGAGTACAAATTCGAAAAATCCGAAATATTTCCGAAATGTAACGATTTTATTGATTTCGTGAAAGATCATGTTCGAGTTAAGTTGCGTACACGAGGTGTAGGTAGTTATTCCGTAGGTGCGCCGGTGAAGGGCAGTACTCAGGGTCGTAAAAATAGCTCGGCGCCATCAACTGCGATGTCGGGAGGCTACTCAAATTCACGTAACGCTAATAATAGTAATGTGAAAACATTTGTTAACATACAGGAGCGCAATAACTGTTTATGTTGTGGGAAAAATGAGCATTCGCATGTCTCCCAATGTGCTAAATTCCTGTCAATGATTCCTAATGATCGTTATAAATTTATTAAAAGTAATAAAATGTGTGTTAATTGCTTAGATAGTACTCACACGATTCTTAATTGTAAGTCAACAAATGAACGTTGTAATGAGTGCGCTAAGAGACATAATAGCTTGCTTCATTTCCCAAAACCTACTGAGTCCGGCCCTGCCGATGCCGCGGTAGGAGTAGCTCTCTGCGCGGCCGTGAACGACGGCATCAGTCGTGGCGAGGAGGGCACGCAGACGGTGTCTTGTCCATCGACGACCGTATTACTAGGGACGGCGCAATGTCACGTGCTCGATGCGACCGGGAACATATGGGCAATTAGAGCGTTAATCGATAGCGCGTCTCAAAGGGACTTAATTACAACGGAATGTTGCAAACGTTTAAATTTAAAAATATCTGAGTCGCATAATAAATATGTGTCAGGTGTAGGGGACGTCAATAGTCCTATTGTAGGGACGACCTGTCTGACCATCCGTTCGCGAATAAATGATTCGGTAAGGTATACGATTCAACCTGTAGTCGTGAATAATATTACCAGTGAACTACCGATCACTAAAGTGAACACGGCTCGGTTAAGTTATTTAAATAATATTATTTTAGCGGATTGTAATTATCATACTCCGGGTAGTATAGACTTGATTATTGGTAGCGATTTGTTCGCGCGCATTCTGCGTCCGGATACAATATCACGTGACGCCGCCGGTGAGCCCGTCGCTGTCGAGACCTCATTAGGTTATATAATTATAGGTCAAGCTCCCGTTATTGAACCCGTGTGTAATACCATCCATACTCTCTTCACTTTAGATGAACCGGTCGAAAATCGCTTGAATCGATTTTTTGAGTTGGAAGAGGTACCGAATGTACTTTGCCTATCTAAAGACGATGATAATTGTGAGAAATATTATAACGAAACTACGCGTCGTAGGTACTTCGAATGGACAATACGTAGTGTCGTTACCGTTCAAATATGAACCGTCACTTTTAGGCGATTCAATGCGGTCAGCTGAGCGTAGGTATTTAACGTTGGAGCGTAAATTATTGGCTTATCAATCGTTAAAGGAACAATATGATTCCGTATTTTTAGAATATTTACAAAAGGGTTATATGCGTCCGGTTGGTACTATTAGTGAGGTAGGTTATAATAACGAGCAATACGTAATTCCTCATCATGCCGTAGTCCGTCATGATAAAAGTACCACCAAGTTGCGCGTGGTGTTAGATGCCAGTAATGCCACCAGTTCTGGAAAATCGTTAAATGATTTATTGTACACTGGTCCTAATTTACAAAATAATATTTTGGATATTATATTAAAGTTCCGTTTATTACCTATCGCGGTAAGCGCTGATATAAGACAAATGTACTTAAGAATTCATGTCGAAAATGATGATTTAAAATATCAACGAATATTATATCGATTCAACTCTAATGAGCCTTTAATCGTATACGAAATAACTCGAGTGCCGTTCGGTCTGCGTTGTAGTCCGTACCTAGCTATGCGTACCGTACGTCGGTTAGTTGAGGACGAGCGGGACAAGTACCCCGCCGCCGCCGCGGTAGCCGAGACTGAGCTTTACATGGACGACCTGGCTACAAGTTGTCAATCGGATAAAAAAGCGATCGACCTCGCGACCCAACTTATAAAATTATTCGAAACGGCCGGCTTTGAGTTAGTCAAATTCGCTAGTAACTCGCGGAAGGTAATGTCTAGTATTCCATCAACACATCGTGTTAGTGAAGCGGTCGAGTTCAGCCCCGACAATCAATTGAAAGTATTAGGGCTTTTATGGCTACCCGCGGAAGATGTTTTTACCTTTGTTATTAACGTACAACCTCAAGAATGTACAAAGCGCAAAATATTATCCACGATTGCTCGCCTGTGGGACGTTATGGGCTATGTGGCTCCAGTGACGCTTTTAGCTAAATTAATAATTAAATCTTTATGGGAAAATAACGTCAATTGGGACGAATCCCCGCCCTCGAATATAATTTCATTGTGGCAAAGTATAGAATCGGAACTTCACCTTTTACAATGTATTAAATTACCTCGACACGTAAGCGTAAATAATAATGATTGTGTTATTTCAATAATCGGCTTTGCGGACGCCTCAGAGCGAGCGTACGGTGGTGTGGTATATTTACATGTTTATTTTCCTAACGAAAATCGTTCGGTAATGAATTTATTGTGTGCTAAGTCCAGAGTGGCGCCCTCTAAAACGGTAGTTACGCTTGCGCGAATGGAATTGTGTGCTAATGTTATACTAGCAAAGTTAATGCGTATAGTTCTAAATAACTATTCGTCGCGGTGTAAGATAACCAACACGTTCGCGTTCACAGATAGTAAGGTAGCACTCGCGTGGATAGTTTCTAATCCTAATCGATGGCAAACAATGATATTAAACGTAAAGATAGGTTATGCGCCAACATCATTGCTATTTAAAACAGCATAAAGGTACTATAGATACACACATTGGCCGCTGCATGCGCATTGGCTGCCAATTGACAGCGCGTCAGCTGTCTCCTTCACTCCCACACGCAAAGCAGACAGCTCGCTCTTTGTACAATATGGCCGAATAAAGTAATAGAAAATACATATTTTTATTAAATACAGTACTTACGTGTGAAATAAAGCATTTTTCCAATCTCTGACCGTTGCTGTATAATTTGAACATCGTCTAAAGACGCAAGTAGACATTTTTTTATGGTATTTCACAATTTTATTGCGTCTGATTGACGAGAGCCGCGTGTGTTACCGTGTCGCGAGACTGTGCCTGACTAATTGAAAGTCGGGCAATTACCTGACTTTCGTCTTGCCATTGTGAAGCGCGGGTAACCTATCTTTATATTTAATATCATTGATGGCAAACGTTCGTCGCAAATAGGGTTGCAATGATTCAAAATGACTTACACCCTCGACATTTTCGTCATATTAGTGGAAAGGAAAATCCCGCGGATTGTCTATCTAGGGGCCTCACTCCTTCTCAGTTAATTGAACATCCACTTTGGTTTCACGGACCGCCATATGCGCAACTACCCGTCTCCGACTGGCCGATATTGCCAGTTGATACAATTGACTTAAACGATTCAAACTTACCTGAGGAAAAGGTTAACGTCCTTAGTGCTGCAATTAAGGCTCCTAGTACCTTACCTATTTTTTACGAATTAGCTACCTACTCGTGTTTCTTCGTGGCATAAATTACTCCGAATAGTGATATATGTTCTTCGGTTCATTAAGAAAATACCGAAACAATTTAGTGTCTCGCATTTAGACATCGCGGAAGAAATGGTAATTAAAGATTTACAATTAGTTCACTTCCCGAGTGAGATAAAAATTGCCCAAAATGGTGGTAAATTACCGCCGTCCTTATTAAAATTAAATGCCTTTTTACGCAACGGTATACTTCGTGTGGGTGGAAGGTTGCGTAATTCCGATTTGAATTACGATAGTAAACACCCTATATTGCTGCCTAGTAAGAATCACGTAGTCAATTTAATAATTGACTATTATCATCGTCGATACCTTCATACTGGTCCCCAATTATTAATGTCATTAATAAGACAAAAATATTGGATTTTGTCCGCGCGTAATATTGTTCGTAAGCGAGTACAAAATTGCGTCACGTGCTTCAAAGCTAACCCCAAGCCCGCGACACCGCCGCTGATGGCAGATTTACCGGCCTACAGGGTACAACAAGCTAAAGCATTCGGCCACTGTGGTTTGGATTTTGCTGGACCGATTTCGGTGCTGCCCTACCGGCGTAGAGGAGTACATAGTATTAAGGCATATTTATGCTTATTCATATGTCTGGCTACTAAAGCCGTTCACCTAGAACTCGCTTCGGATTTGTCTACTGACGCCTTTTTAAATGCCTTCAAAAGATTCATATCGCGTCGCGGCCCCATCTCAACTTTATATTCGGATAATGGCACTAATTTCATAGGAGCCAATTCTTACCTAAATAATATGTATTGTCTGTTAGATTCCGAGCAATATAAAGATAGATTCGCTAACGAATTGAGAGATAATCACATTGAGTGGAAATTTAATCCAGCTTCTGCCCCCCACTTCGGTGGTATTTGGGAGGGCAACATTAGGAGTGTCAAAAGTCACCTGTCCAAAATTGTAGGGACTCAATTGTTAACTTTCGAAGAGATGACAACTGTTATTGCTCAGATTGAGGCTATTCTCAATTCAAGGCCACTATCTGTACTTAGTAGTGATCCTTCAGAGCCTCAGGCGCTCACACCCGCTCATTTTCTGGTCATGACGCCCTTAAAATCCCTGCCATCCGAAGATGTGAGCACGGAAAAGATAACGCTATTACAGCGAAAACGCATTGTTGATCATCTCGTACAATGCTTCTGGAAGCGGTGGAAGGTGGAATACCTTAACACCTTGCAAACTAGAGCGAAGTGGCTCACACCGAGCTCTCCCGTGCGCGAGGGCACAATTGTCTTATTGAAATCAGAGAATAGTGCTCCTCTAAATTGGCCGTTAGGTATAATCGAACGTACTTTTCCAGGGAGGGACGGAATATCCCGTGTCGTCGACGTTAGAACTAAGTCCGGTGTATATCGCAGACCGGTTGTGAAAGTCATTCCGCTTCCCAATCAATAACATACCTTAATTTCATACAGTCCACTTCTTAATAATAAACAAATAAAATACTTAATAAAATTAAAATAATTAAATAAATAAGCAAATCTAAGTCTAATGCTCTAATAGCTATAGTTAATAGGTTTAGGTTAATTTTGAAGGATTACATCCTGTCAATCCGGGGGGGATGTTAACGCCACATTAAGGCAATAATAATTCATTTAAATTATAATAATATACATATTTAATCTTAATAGATAGTGTGACACGGAGCGACGAAATGCTTCCTATCCTTGTCTTTCCTATGATCCTATCTATTGCCCTCTCGCTCCATTTCCGCATTCTTAATGGCAAATGCAGCGAGACGAATAAAAACACCGGCCGGCGCTAGTATCCCGATTGATGACGTGCGCGCGCGACCGAAAAATAATTACTCTCACATTAATTGTGCCTATCGGTGAAAGACTCAATATTGTGCCTTCGAAATCAGTGTCCGAAAGTGTCATCCTGCTGTCTGGGAGCTCCCGAAGTTACGTCGAACCAGGACTTTGGTAAGCTGCATGTTTTGCCTTCCATTCTTTTCTTTTCCTTTTGTTCCTAGCAATTAGCCGCCTGTGTCACAAACTAATCATCAAAAAATCGTTAAAACTCTTTAAAGCAACCCGCGCCTACATAGATAGTTTTTTAAAAAATGACATTGAGGTTCTTGAGACATTTTTTCTCAAAGTCAACCGTTTGAAAGATAAACACTGCCAAAGTGGTAAAATGTGTCCCCCCCCCTCTAACTTTTGAAATAAGAGAGTGAAAAATCTAAAAAAATATATGTTATAGATCTTAATAAAAACCGCAAATATAACTTTGACATTCATACCAACACTGTGAAAAACAAAGTTATTTTTACAGACTAAAAATGATAGTGTTACGTAGTTCTACGGAACCCTACGGCGTGTGGCCCGACACGTACTTGGCCTGTTTTTTCTTTTTGAGGTACGGAACCCTAAAAAGGGTTGGAATTGGAATAGCTCGCAGTGAAAAATACTGGCCGTTTCTTTTTTTTCTTTTTTATGGTGAATAAAGAAAAACAAATTAAGTAGTAGATCTATTTTCAGCTTACATTATTCATTATTTATTACCTACAATTTCAAACGATTTTAACCAAAAAAGCCTACAAAACATTAGCAAAAGGTACTTGTAGATGGTTAATCTAAAGGTAGGTTTATTCACGAACTTTTGAAAAATAGTGAAAAGAATAAAGATCAATGAATGGAATGATGAAAGAAAGACAGTCACAGAAGTTACAATCTTCCTCGCTCGATATGGAACATCTCACTCACTCACTCATTCATTGCGTCCCCTCCAATTGCCATCTCGCTCGGTCGCTCCTTCACTTCTCAGCCCACTCCCCGTTCATTCATTCCATTCAATCAAAAATTGGCCAGTCTTGCGCGAGTGTCTGCGGAGCGTGTACAGCTTTGCGCATGCGTTCATAACCTCTGCGAACTGTCAAACGAACGAACGTAAATAAAAACAAGTGATTCCAATTAATTGTGCCAAATACAGTTTAGTTCTTGTTAATTTGACTGTTTTAAAAAAGGTAAAAGTGACTATAATCGCCTTGTGATAATTTGTGCAACGAATTTGCCAGTGAGTATTCTGTAGTTTGTTTTGTATTTTTTCGTATGCTTCGCCGGCGACCGACACACTGATTTTATCCGACAGGATCCTTCGTTTTTTTCTTTAGATCCTTATTAACTTAACTACCTATGCGATTAAGGACTATTGTTTTCAATTCCATTAAAGTTAACGTAGTTCTACTTTCAGTAGGTAGGCACCTATTGGATATTATTTATTACGTTAGTAGGTACCTACCTATTATTAATTCTGTGATTATTACCCAATGATTACCTAATTTTAATGAACGTGATTCAGAGCTATAATACCTTACCTACCTACTTTTAAGAAAGAAAAAACAAACGTGTCATCCTGTTATTTGTTTTCTAGTCAAACGCTAGGTGTTGCAAAACATCAAGAGGTCATTGACACCTAGCAATTATATCATTATAAAGTAGGTACCTACCTACCTACAGCTGGTACCCACCTACTTCATTAATTATTATAGTATAGGTACCTACTTAATTCCTTTGCCCATTTATTTTATTTATCAGTATCACAGAATAACTGAATAAATAAGTGAATGATTGATTACTTACCGCGTAGGTACCTACCTACCTAGGTACCGACAAGGGTTGCCAACCCTACTATACTATAATATCCTAGCTATACTACTATACAGAGTGCATTTGTAACCACTCCAAATTTTAAGGATGTGTTCAGTCCATGAAACTGAACAACTTTCTCCATGAAACATAGGGTCAAATATGTAAAAAAAAATGACTTTTCACACAAATCAAAGAGATCAGTTTAGTATGGGATGACCAAAATTTTTTGGCGTACCTATTTCGACACATGTGTCATGGAGAAAGTTGTTCAGTTTCATGGACTGAACACATCCTTAAAATTTGGAGAGTGGTTACAAATACACCCTGTATTGCGCTTGCCTACTTTTTTTTTTAAATATTGTATAGTAAGGCAAAGCTACAATATTTTTTCAAGTGAAAAAATTAAACAAAAGCGCCAAAAAAATTATCATGTAAGTACTTATATGCACATAGGTACATAAGTAATGGCATAATTTTATTTATTTTTATTTTATTTATTATCCCAAAATCCACAGCACTTAAACATTTTATCCCGGAATTTAAAATTTGTCAATATTCGAATGGAATGTAGAGTTTTTTCGATGTGTGAGTTCCTTGCGAGGGCATTTTTTAGTAGGTATCGTCTTCTTCGATATATCAACAAAGGAAAGAAAACGTTTAAATGAAGAACATGTCAAGGCTGAAGTCCAGACATTCGTCAATTTTCGAATTGAATGTAGAGTTTTTTTTTTTCGATTTGTGAGTTCTACAGGATGTGGCAGGCAACCCTAGCTAGGTAGGCACCAATCAAAACAGAGCAGCAACAAAATACAAATGATTTAAAACCTATTATTCTGAGTTTTGAACTTTTTGCCATCTTCTATATTTTTACATAGGTAGGTGCCTAGTGCCTACCTACCTACCTAATCGTGGAAATACTTACTATACCTACGTACGTTTATATTTGATTCGATGCAAAAATAGGTACCTACCTACCTACCTAATCGTGGAAATACTTACTTACCTACCTACCTACTTATATTTGATTTGATGCAAAAATAGTTGGCAACCCCTAAATAGGACGGTAAGTACTCTAAGTGTACCTACCTACCAAAGTATGTATCTACCAAAGTATGTAACTACCTAATACCGTAATACCTACCTACTTAAAAACTTCAAGCAACTAGCAATCTATTGACGGTAATCTAGTCATACCATCCAGATAACCTAAACAATGACTTCCTGTGTATTTTACTAGGGTGCCATCACTTTCGAGACATTGCAGGACAATATGTGTTGATTAATATTTCTTAACTAAAACATACTTTCTTTCAAATGTCATCTACCTAAAAGACGAAACGCTGAAAGAGAACAATTTATATAAGAGACATTTATCAAATCACTTATTCTTAAAAGTTTCTAGACAAAGTAAAGTCAAGTCACATTTTCACATCTACGCTTGCTAAAGACATATCAAATCACATCTTTGCTTGCTAATCGCTATCACTTCGCTCTTGAAAGATTTGACGTTAAAAAATAACTGGTTAGTAAAAAATTGTCAAACCCACATATTTCTAAAGACAGCGAAGATTTTTGCCTAGCGGGGCTGATGCTATTATTTCTATTGTAAAATAACCTAATGAAACATGAGACAAAGGAGCAGTTTTTTATATTGATTTAATACTAAATAGATTTTGGAGGATCCCGATTTGTTTTTATCCTCATGAACTTAATCAATACTACGGGACATGGTCCTCGGGGAATAGGATTCTCAGGGAATAACCCAAGTTAAGTACCCAACCCAACCGACCTATGGCACAAATAAAACATGAACTATTTTTTAAAGTATTGGACTCGAAAACGTGAATCTAAGTACTATTCTTCTTTTTAGGGTTCCGTACTCTCAGTCTGACTCAGTCTGTCTGTCTGTCTGTCACAGCCAGCTGGATTTCTCGAGAACTACTAATGGTATCAACTTGAAATTTGGAATAGTTTAAGATGACGTTAGCCCAACTATTTTGCAAATAAGAAAGAAAGAAATAAATATTTTTTTTACAACAGGGACTGAAAAGGGGTCTTAAAAATTTTAAGTGGTCTTAAAAATCATATGAAAGAGCGCTGTTTGCACATTTTAAAACTTTTTTTTTTCTTTTTTTTTAAGCTGCATAGTTTTCGACTTATGATGAAAAATGTAAAAAAAAATACCGTTCCCCCCTAATCTGAAATAATTCTATGTGATAGTAGTTTATGTAAAGATTACAGGAAAACTAAAATGATGTCTCATCTCAATATAACACACTTTTTTAGAAATTCAAAAAACAAACAAAAAATTAATTAGTTCTTCTACCAGTCAACTCAGATGGCCCTGACCTAAGAAAAATTTAACTAGTTCTACTATCGGTCAAAAGATGGTGCTGGCCTAAGAAAAAAAATCGTTCCACTATCGATCAAGAGATGGTACAGACCTGCTGACCTAATACTGCAATAATAATTTTATTATTTTACAGCTCTGCAGTGTATTTATTACGATGCACAGTACTTGTTATATGGTCTGTGTTATGATGGTATGGAAACCCTCGGTGCGCGAGTTCGACTCGCTCTTGACCGGTTTTTTTATTTTATTATCAATAGAAGAATGAGAATAGATAAAAATGTTTTAAGAAATTAAATAACATAAATTGCTTTTAATTTCATTTGAGTATTTTGTTCTGTATTTGACTCCTCTAGGGCTGTGCCTCTGATTACAAAAAAGTACGTTCTACGGCATCATTAAAAACTTGTTACTACGCCACACTGTAAAAATAGTATTCTATAATTGATTGTAGGTATGAATGTAAATGTAAGTTAACTCTGTTTGAGTATGACTACTATTATGACTTTAACTTTTCATTTATTACTTTGTTCCGTCCGTGCTATTTTTCACCGCCCTCTTTTTCATCTACTGTCAATATCTCCATGCCTTCGGTTGCCTGGAAGAAATCGCTATTAGCGATAAGGCCGCCATGTTTAGCACTGTAATTTCTATTGTTAAGTCTCTATAGGTATGTATGTTTCACTTTTGGTGTTGAAATAAAGAATTATCTAATCTAATCTATTATTGCTAAGTTGAAAGCTTTCAATGAAGCAAGAAAAACGAACTGGCGGTTAATTAAATATCAATTAGGTACCTAGGTACCGATTTTTTGTTGTTGTTTAATGTATTTGTTCAACAGTAAATAAATAAGATCTGTACTTATTTCAAATTTTCAACCTCGACCCCTATCATAAATACATTATACATATTTTTAGATAATATAATCTTTATGACTCACCATAGTAGGAAGTGTGAGTTTCGTATTTTTAGTACCTGGGGAAAACACGTGAGTATTAGTAAAGTCTCACTTCATGACAAATAATGTATTATGCAGTTGATTTTTTATTTGAGTGGTCCAATTCTTTATGGTATTTGAAACGACGACGCCAAAGGTATTCCTCCAAAAATGGCTTCACATTTCGAAGCAACTATCTCAAACACGAATTCAAACAAGAACGTTTCCCAGGATCGGAATGTATTCGGAAGTACCTATGCCGTGGGAGTGGTTGAGGTGCTAATGATAACAAGGATCTGACTGCAGCCATGTTCCCTCTGTGAGTGTGTGTGTTAAAGTTTGTTACTTCGCAATAAGTATAAATAACAAGTGGTTTTTCTTTGTAGTTGTTAATTTGACAGCATTAACATTGAAGGAAGCTAAAAAAACATTAGCTTAATGTTAGATTTATCAAAATGTTACGCTATATTATTTTATAATCATGTGGCTTTTTGATATAAGTCCTATATTAAATGCCTTTAATGGATTATAAGAGTACCTCGTTGAAGGTAATGCTTAACAACCTTTAGTAGGTAGGTACTTATTAAGATTGTATTTAGCTGTTTATACGTACAAAGTTAATAGCCTGCAGCGTAGGGTCAGAAAGGTGAAATTGCAGACATTCTCGGTCGGCTTCTATTAAGTGCGACACTACGAAATTAGGGGCCAAGAAAAAACCCAGACCAGACGCTAATGTTATATATCAAAGGGTCCAGACAGACCCTTCTGTCCAACGAAGGGCTATAATTGGTGAAGCCGGTCCCGGTCCCTCTGGTCTGAATAGAAAGCTATTCAGTTAAAAGTTTTGATTTCAGTGTTCGCATTAATATAAAGATACCAATGCGAACACTGAAAAAACTGTGTAGGTATAAACTAAGAACTCATATAAAAACCCATACAAAATTGAAAAATATAGAAGCTTATGAAGACTTTGACTGTCTGTAGAATAAAAATAAACATTAATGGGTTGGCTTTAAGAATGTTTCTGACATTCTTAAAGTCAACCCATCCAAACTGTTCTCGACTATGATTTTTAGAAATATAATTAGAGCTACATATTCGGAATATTGTCACAGTTATATTTAATAATATTGTGTAAGTAGATTTAAAATTCTTAAGTCTGGGATTGAACATTATAAAAATTGAATTGTAGAGCATTGTCTTGCAAAGTGAAACACAGGTAAATTAAGTGTTACTTACATAGAGAATAAAATTGTATTTTTAAATGATGTTTTATTTAACCCTTTATTGGCCAAGTTGAGAATCATTTTGTACATAGTCCTAATGTTTACTGGAATACACAGTGAGCTAACGTGCAATAAATTAACAAGTAATGAGCAAACATTATTGCCAGACGTTAGTGAATAGTGAGTCATATTGTACTTACATTTTATTTTGTTAGATGTAGGTACATGTAAGTATCTTGAATTTTAAAGACATGTCGTGACCAGTTGATTCATGTCATGAACTTGACTGATCTTTACCATTTGTTAGTCGGATGTCGCTCATATAAAAGTGTATGGCTTGAAATAATTAGCTTAATTAAGCGTTGACGTGGTCTGTGAGCTGTAATTGATGGTATTTAGAAAGTTATCCCCGGTTTTTTTTATATAGATGATACACCTAATGATAATATAAATGCATTGCAGTATTTTGATATCCCAAAAACAATCATTTAAGTAAACAAGTACTTACTTAAAAATTACAATGATAATTATGTTAGAATATTAAAATATATGTAAGTACATTTTAAGTAGGTTAGGTACCTATTTAAATAATGTAATATCCAACAAAAAATACATTATGAAAGGTTGATCTTGCGTTTCTTGAACAACTGCTGAAGAGTCCTAATAACAAAACAGAAAAAACACTTGTAAAATTACTAAAAACGATTTAACATAAGTACTACCTACCTAACTACTTGCAAAAAATAAAATAAAAATCAAACTTATTATTTCAGAAAAACGCTAAAAAGCTTTACACGATGAAATGAAGACCCGTTTTGTTCTTCCGTTCAAGTTTTAATCTTTTTTGAAGGAAGCTGGTTATTAACAGGTTTCTTTATCTGAATGACTCTGCTCTGATTCAACTGTCGGCTACCTACTCGTAAATGAAACTAATTTTAAGTTGTTTAGCTGTTATTATAACTGACTAATTGGGAGTCAACAAAAATGGAAGTGGTCTGAATTATGTTAAAAGTTAGCTCTTTAATTCAAAATTGTCGACAAGATAAGTTTTTGCTTCAATAAAGGCAAAAATCTAGGAGTGTCTAGGAGTCTGAAACATGTCATTATATAATTTAATACAGTATAGCGTGGTCGTACAGTTATATTAGCCTACTTGAAATTAATAGCCGATCCACTTAGCTAGCAAAACGTATGGATCAGTTCTCGTATAATAACCCCTTGTCTCAGTACACCGGATATCCTCGACATGTGTTTAGGAGTAAAAATATACCTTTTTTCGCTTTTACGGCTACTGGTTTTGCTCAAGGGCCGAAATTGCGTGTCGAAAATTATGCAAAATATCTCGGTTTCTTTTTGGAACAGCAGTTTTGGGAGTAATTTTGTTATCATTTTTTACATCTGTCTGATTCAAACTACTTAAATGAAAACCGCTGAAATATTACTTAATAAATTGATATCGATACGAGTTAGGTTGTTTATGAAATACTGGAGAGGAGCTCTGAAATATTAATTAAAATAAAACACTACGGACGGACACAAGGTGCCCAAAAGTTTCATTACATATTTCGTACTATAATTTATGTTTAGTAGGTTGGTAAGTTAAGGAAATTCCTCCGCTGGCTTATTACTAATTGGGTTCTGGAAACACAGTAAGTAATACATAATTTTCAATATCCAAGACTTCGATTATTAGAAGCTCACCGCTCATAATGCGGTTTTTTCCCTAATAACCACCTACATCGGGAGCTCGCCTTCTGGCAGGTTAACTGCTGGTCAAATCACAGTTGATGATGAATGATTGCCAAGATTTTATTTAATGATGGCTCGCATCGCAGCTTCCAACTGACAAGATAAAACGACTGACTCAAATGGTTTGAATGCGTATTTTTTGCTTTTGGTACTTACTTTATGAAGTCTAATGAAATGTGTAATCTTTAGACGAATTATTGTGGTTTCTATTTCGATATCGCTACTTATTTGTCTTGACATCTGTCATTAATCAGAATATTTTTGTTTACGAAAATACGTATTGGTCTTTCTTTGCTCTACCTACCACCTCACTTTCCTCAAGATTCAAAAGGTTTCTCCGAGCGGAAACATTAATTAAATTAATTAGTTATTGATATTAGCATCACGCGCAGCCAATTCGAATATATACCAAATACTTCCACGTGTTGAAAATGATATCAATAATTTATTTAGTTTCTTTTATGGCAGGTAGCTGCCAATTTCCAAAACTCATTCATGGTTTCAAACTTAATTCTTTGATCTCCTTTAATACTTTTTGTGTATTTTCAACTTGAACACTACTACCTAGGTATTAACATTTAAATATTTATTTGTTGCATTTATTTATTGCATTTATTTCCGCTTTCAGTCAGACTGGCATCCTTTAAAGTTATGTATTCCACTAAAATATAACATGTTTTATTATTATATTGAAACAACTCTTCCAAACTGCATTGTTCTTGCATTCATAAATTAACAATTTAATGCATAGAATAAAAAACGGTACGGCAGCACTTATTCCGATGTGATACGACTTATAATGTCAAGAGTAGTGGTTCCAAGTCTTGAAACCGTGGGTGGGTGCGGCTGCGCAGGAGTTTGTTGACTGATCTGTCACCGAACTGGTTATGATGTAACTAAACGTTCGGATCATAATGTGAATGACACGTCTATTACGTGGTGACAGATATTTAGCTGATTCCGATAGTTTTATACAGAGTTTAATCTCTGGTTTTTATCTGTGCAAGCTGCTATACGCTACTGCGGTAGCTTGAATAATAACGGAGTACATTTTAGAGGTAGTAAAAAGTGCATATTTATAGAAAAAGTAAGCTTACATTACCTACTAGGTATTAGTAACGAAACTGAATTACATACATAATTAGTTTGGTACATACATATCCTATGATTTACCAAATCATGGTATTCGTAGTCTTTTTATATTAAGTACTTCGGTACTCAAAAATTGAGTTTGTTATAAAAATGTCTAGTTAGTGTTCTATTTTACGATTAATTATGCATTAGTTTGTAATTTTTTGTTTAAATCTACCTATTCAATTTTTTTTTAAGTTTCATCATTGCAAAATAAATTATGAAACTAGTCTGCAGTCGCGCGATAGTTTCGAGGGACCTTTAAATTCGAAATTCAAACAAGTCATTTGTAGGATCAACCGCCATTCAACCGCTCTCTTCAAAAACTGGCAACACTACCGACAGGTGTGTTCCTTCGTGCCCCTTTTTTAACGTCCGTTCCCTTGCGCTCATCTTATCCGCCCTTAATCAGCAATGTAAATGCATACTTAAAAGCTCAAAGTTAAAGTCCAGTTTTCGATGCGAAATTCTCGAAAGTGGCACAATAGTAACAATGAATGGATCATTTCCCTTAAAATGTAATGCAACGGTTAAGAACTTCAGCAGATTGAGAATTAGGCTTAATTCCCTTGAGACAAGATTCCTTTTTGTTTGCACCGCGAAGCTCGCATCGAGTATGATTGTGTTAATTTTGTTTGACTTTTTTGGGATTCACGAAATCTCGGCTGAGCGACGCGAGACGTATGGTATTCTAAAAACAAAACACATCAGTTTCTAAACTTTCTTCAAATGTAGAAAAAAAATTAAATGACGAACAGAGAAAGTAAATTCTATTCCATATTTTATTAGTTTATATTTCTGTATGGGCTGATTAGCTGCCATAACATTCTTAAGAGTGTTACTGCGCTACACTAGCGCCGCCAATGAAAAAAAATCGTAGTGCTTAAATAAAGACGAAATTGTGAATTGTGTTCTTCTAGCTAGTGTACTCCAAAGAAGCTTTGTTGTACTTTTTATCGTTTAAACAATATTTTATAACCTGTCGTTTAGTTTATTGCTAAAAGGGGCCACTTTTTAGCAATAAAACTCCATTAAACTAAACGACAGACTAGAAAATATAGTTTGAGCGATAAAAAGTACCACAAATCTTATTCGGAGTAAGTAGGTACACTAGCAGAACACAATTCACAATTTCGTCTTTATTTAAGCACTATGATTTTTTTCCATTGGCGGCGCTAGTGTAGCGCATTAACCCTCTTAACACTGCCAACTGGCAAAGTTATGAAATCATTAACTTCCTCGTAGGTACTTTTATAATGCCGTAAGTACTACATTTTGGCTATTAATCCTAAATGATTCATTCTTTTATAATATCGCACACCTACTAGGTGATTCATTATTCGTACTTATTTACTCATATTTAGGTACCTAGGTTGTATTGTGACCTAGGTAGGTATAATGATTAGTAATGTTAAGTGGATTGTCAACCACGTGGTCTCCATACAAACGGCGATAACGTTTCCCACCCTCTAAACCTTAACCTACAGCAATGAATTTTTGGTATGTTTTTGAAATGCCTAAAAACTAGGGCTGTACGTTTTGATTTTAAAATATTCATTGTAGATTTGAAAATATTGGCACTTCTGTGTTTTGTATGAAATCACTAAAATGCAAATATTTCAAAATCTATTATAGATATTTAAAAAATCAAAACGTACAGCCCTAGTATTTAGGCATTTAAAAAAATACCAAAAATTAATTACTGTAGGTTAAGGTTAAGAGGGTAGGAAACGTTATCGCCGTTTGTATGGAGACCACGTGGTTGACAATCCTCTTAAATGACATGGAAAATACGCAGCAACTTTGTTTCTTTCTACTATGCTTGGTGTCTCGTACGAATTTATAGAATAATAGGTTGCTTAAGCATTTATTTATTGACAGACAAGAAGTGTGTGTGATGTATGAATTTCCTCTCATAAGTATGTACCATCCATTCATCCGGTGTAGATTAGCAACCGGATAGATCTCACTCAAGCTTTCTATGACTATCCCACGTTGTTTTTTTACTATGAAATCTGTTAATATCAATATCGTTTCACACAGTAATTGCATCGATATTATCAATTCTCACGTTTCCATTGTGAAAATAAAATGGCGGTAGGTAGACTTTTTGCGAGATTTGTTGTGGGTGCGATCTTATTATTCACATCACATCACACCACATTGTATCGTATCGTATTGTGTAATCGATTAAGATTTTATAAGAAGACGTTGGACACAAAATGTTGCCAAAACTTTTTTTAGGGTTCCGTAGTCAACAAGGAACCATTTGGTACCTAAGGTATTATAATGTTACTACGGGACCCGTGCGCGTCACCCGAAAGCGCAGGTGCACGTCGTTTTCGGATCGACTTTATGTAGATTTGTTGTTTTGGGACATACTATGTCTGGTTTACCTCACCAATTATTTACATACCTACTTACATTATTTTAATCTACTCTAGTTTTTTTTTATTTCGTAGTAGGTTAGGTACCTACTTATTGTCTTTTAAGTCAAAGTAAATAGGTAGGTACTTATTAAAACCTTTTTTCGTTCGAGAAACTACCTATCCCGCTAATAAAAAAAGTAATAAAGAAACGGGAATTGATTAAATTCTACCAGCCAGTCAGTTCAGTACGCTATGGGAATTCTAAACGCTCCCTTCGCTTCCCGCTCTCAAACAAGATTGAACGCTGCAAACCTGCAAAGTCTTTCCGACGCAAAAAAAAACTTGTATGAAACAATAATTTAAACGTGGGATGAACGATCGACAGACATATTTTGCATTAGCCGAGACTGAGAGCCAATAAAAAGAAAAGATCCGAAACCTCTCATCGGTTGAATGTATATCGCAATGATTCACATAAAAACTAGCCATCGGTTTATACGAGTCGATAGCCTGAAGTCACAGATGGTTACATCATGGTGATGAATTCACCAAGAAATATCTTACTTTCCTTCAAGAAAATGAAGCAATGCTTCATTTTTAACCGACTTCATCAAAAGGAGGAGGTTCTCAATTCGATTGTATGTTTTTTGTTTTTTTTATTTTTATTAAGTAGCATTTTGTTGCACATTCTTAGCGTTTCCTAAGAGATCTAAATTACGTAGGTACTTAAGTACCTACTAAACATTCTTTGGCAATGCCTTCAAAGTTGAATATATAATAAAAGTTATAAACTTTCACGGCATTGTCAAAAATAAAGAAACAGTAGTACCTACTTACTTTCTTTTTTAATGTAGAGTTCTTATGTGTTCCCTATGTCAATGTCAGATGCTGCATAGGTTATGCTTAACTTTTCTTCTATGGGGCATCTATCCTCTATCATCTTCGAGCAGCGACGGCTTGAAGCCCGTCTTACTCTAAGGGGTATCTTATAAAAATTGGCTCATGTTCAAAGTATCTACTTATATTTTGTGGTATTAGTCAGATTGCTTACACCAGAAAAGAGAGCACTGGAAAATTCTATTTCCGTGTAGGTAATAAGATAATCAACTACAGTTTTTATTAGCTAAGACAGGAATAAAAACAGACCTCCCGCTAAGTGTTTGAAACTACTCGAAGACAGCTCTAGATCTGGTGAGCACCAAGTGCCAAATATATCCCTAATCTCCGTAATGTGATAATCGATTTACGATTGCATACGTCTATTCGATACATCTACGATACGAAAACGGGGCCAAGTCTCTTAGTGATCGGTTTGATTAACTAACACTGTTCCAGGTTCGGGTTTACTAGCGAATCGGATGATTAAACGATTCAGATCACGCCTCGGAATTCGTGAATTTATACAGTGAGTAATTGCAAGAAGAGGAATTGGCTCGGATTAAATTATTATATTTGGCAACAAATACTATTCTATCTAAGATTTTGTGTTTATGGATATAATCGACTTGCGATTGGATAACCCTTCTTCAGTTGTTTCTGGAACGCTTTTTATGACAACACAAATGGTAAAGACATGGTGTTGTAAACGATTTATGATGGTGGACCGTTTCCAATCGGAAACAAGGTCGTCTTGGTAGAGTGATGCGGTCCGAATGGTGCTTAATTAGAGAATCATTGTGGCCGTTTTACTACGGAACCTCGAATGCCATTAACGGTGCTTCTGTAAGTAGGGTTGCTTCGATGCTTTTACTTATGTGCTGTTGGTTTCTTCCACGTTTAAACAAGTTTTGGCTAAATTAAATTCGACAACAACTACCTACTTGTTAAATAATCCCCAAGTTTTGTGCATAACAAAATACACACTAGGTGATAGAAACATAATCTTCCAATTTCAGTCATGCATATATTTTGAAACTTGATTAGTTTTAAAATACTCATGTTTTCTAGGTGAACTATCGATAGTCTGACCACTAGAATTGACTGTACCTCGTCTCCAGTCCGTAAACTCACAACTTAGAAAGAGGTATTGATAACTGCCAGTAGCAACCCTGCTGAAGTAGATGGATTAGCAGCAGCCGCGTGCGCCAGCGCAGCTGCTGCACGCACAGACAATCGATCGGCAACGACTATACTTTTTTTAAGGACAATGTCATTGCCATAGAAAAAATTGACTGCCGATTTCTTAAATACTTATGTTTTTGTGTCGTCATGTCTTCATAATAATAATGCGTGATCAAACGAAGGCTATTTGTTATGAAATAATTTATGCGCCTGCTTACTCAAGTCTCTCTCACACATTATCATGCCCATTGTTTGTTTCTATGCTAGATTTGTTCTAACAAATAAGTGATTATAATATTACAAACATTACATGCTAGAAGAATATTCCTTGACTTAGCAAAGGCAAGTTCCGAAAATATTTGGAATTAAAAAAAAATAATATTTAAAGCTGTTTATTTCTGATAAGTAATACAATATAAGAAATGGCTTATCCTAGAGTTAGAATCTTTAATATTTAAGATTATGACACTATAGGAGGGTCACTCAGGGCAACGGATTATAACAATTACTGTTTACATTTTTATTCTTTTTTTTAAGTAGGTTCATAATACTTAGTTAACATTACACACATCAGTCCGGACTCCGGACGCGCATCCATCCCGCAGTCACAAACGAAAAACTTTTTAAGTATGTTTTTAATTTGTTTTTTCTTTTTCGTTTTAATTTTATCGATTACACTTTTTGGAAGTTCATTTAACAATTCGGGGAGGACACACGTCGAAACTCAAAAAACAATCAAGACATGTGTCTCTTTGGAACTGCTATTTAAATTCCCGAGTGTTTGTTACATTAATAATGTAACATTCGTTTTGTTATGCAATACATTTTCTAAGTTTCATGCAAATAATGTCAGTCAGATTCTCCATTCCATACCCACAATTCACTACTATTTCATTTACCTAAATGAAATCAGCTATTTGGTATGCGAAGGACCGTAGACTCGGTATTGTTCGGTGGCTACTGTTGTCTATTTCTAGAGAATACGATTTTATCAGATCGAAGGCAGAATAATGATAGTTTATAACTTCAGCGATATTCCGATGAAGTCGGATTATTACCCGAATTTAAAATTGCAGCACTGTCCATGACGTTACAAATATCTTCAGTCAGTTGATGCTAATATGCAAATAATTATGATATGTATATATGCAGCGACGCGCCTGTCTGTTCATCCCAAGTGTTTTCCAGCTTCCAGCCTTCCCACCGCTACATGGATTCCCAATTGTCGTGACGTGATTCTGGTAAATAGGACCACTCCAAACTCCAACTGTCTGCATCGCAGGGTACTTATAACCTCTCTCAGTCATTAAATAAAAAAATGAAGCCAAAAACAGAAATTGCTCAAAGAACTAAATTCCAGCCTGATCCGTCCAGTGGTTTGAGCTTCCCGATGACGAATCAGTGAGTCAGGTATCAGAAGTCAGACATATTTATTTATTTATTGGGCAGCTAGCAAAAACATGCACTAACAAAAAAATCAAAGACTTACAATCATCTAACGCTTGTCTATATATGGATTCGTATTACATTACTAAAGGTTTTCTTCAACAATTATCTTCAGATGGAAGTTCCTGCTGTCCGGAGAAAGCCTACCCAGATATTGTTGACTTTTTTGTGATTTCTGGCTCATGCTCAGCGGCCGGTGGAATGTTCACGCTCCGCGGCGCCTTTCGTAACACTGATCTTCGTGCTAGTGCGAATGTTTTTGTGGCAGGCTTAATCGAATCGTGGCGGTCACTCCGACCGAGTTCGTTTAGATAATCCGTTCTAGTTTTAGCACTCGTCACTTCACTACGCTTTTGGCGTTCCGTAACATCTGGCGTAACTCACGGAATTTCATACTAATTAGTTCTGAAATCCTTATTTAATGGACAATGTATTTTTGGATGGGTAGTGAGCTAATTTACAAACTGATGGCACGGAATTAATCGTTAATCCGGTGTGGCATTTTCATTTTGACTGCATTAAAATGTTATTGGTTTTAAAATACAATTTCGAGCACCAATGTTTTAAGTTACAGTATTAAATTCGTGTATCTTTGTAATTAAATATGCCCCAGATAAGCTTTGCATTGTATCCAACAAATCTAGCGTGTTATTGTGAAAGTGTAATACAACGCTTGATTATCAATTGGTCTCCGTGATCTATTGAATGAGCTTGCATGGCATTGATTGCCTATTGTACAGAACATTTGATATTAATTCAACATTTTCAATTTATCGGTCTAATTGACTAATAGCTTTTGAAATCCAAGGAGATTCTGCAAACAATACATCGCTCTCTTTTGAAGGACCGTTTTGGTCAATCGTCATCGTCGCCCATTGATGTGTAGTTTAAGTTGTCTCGATCGAATCGATTTCGTGGATCTCGAGAACGAATTCGCAATCCGGTGAAACGGAGACTGGTGGAATGTCAGATCGTGATGGCACAGGTGCAGGGGCGTTGATCCCTCGCACGCTCGGTGGCGCGCGCTCGATTGCCGCCATCGTGATTTTTGAATTAAGAATGTCCTTTTTTGATTGGTTGTTAAGAACGATTTATTGAGTGAAGTTTAATTTAACTTTGAATCAAGCTGCCCCGTTTTTGTCCAAGAAGTTCCGCATAAAATTTTCTTCAGTTTTCTTGTGAAGATTTAGCGAGCGCTTACAAAAACTTTTTTGATATTTACAAGTGATTGTAGTTAGTATTACTACTTACTATATTCATTGAATTTGCTGTAGAAATTGTAAGTAGGTAGGTACCTACCTACATTTACCAGCATTCTATTTCATTACTTGCACATAAAAAAAAAACATATTTATTTTAGAGTCTTTGCATGCACGTTCCTCAGTTGTAGTGTAGGCAATGATATTAAAAGTGTAGGGTCTGAAATTTACAAATCTCCCACTATCTAAAGTTTTGCAAATGTCAGCTTCAGGTGTGGAGTGTCGAAAGAAGCTATTTATTTTCCATGGTTGATTTGCCGGTTTGTTTGTAATATTGTAGCCATTGTAGGTACTAAATCTAATCTAATTTTGCCGGTTTGTTTGTAATATTGTAGGGACTAAATTTAATCTGTGTTTTTGACACAGAATACTTAATAGTAGGTACCTACTGTATTGGTATTTTGTACAGAAAGTTTTAGTAGATATAAACTTTAGTCACACTCACTCCTTGTTCAGTAAAAGTGTATAAACGCAACGCCACTTCCACTTACCTACTTGTAATTTGAATCACGTGAAGAGTAAATATAATAAACAATTTACGGGTATTAGAGACAGACTTACCGTACGAAAGACGATATCTTTCTCATGGGAAGGCATTTACGAAATTTTAAGTATTCTTAAAATATAGTAAGAAAGATAATGACTAACCAGAGGAGACAAAGTATTTTCAAATAGTAGGAAGATATAAATCACTCAGTTAAAAGTCCAATGCACTGGTAATAAACATCCAAACAGGAGTGGCACCGATAAAATTCATCTAATCCTATCATACATCCTAATGTGACTCCTACGCATTCTTAAGATACCTACAACATGGCTCGGCCTCGTCAAATGAATTGTTATTATTATTTACTGTGGAGTGTATGAAACCGTTACAAATTTACAATCGGTTGTAACTATCAAACAAATCTGCAGCACGAATTAAAATTTAGTTTCGTTTAACTACTCCCGTGAGAATATTTTCTGTATATTTTTTAGTTCCACCTTACTTTACTACCTTTAATTTGTATCGAGCTAAGTGCTTTTCCTTCTACGTCAGCACAGTAGTAGGTATTAAATATCACCAAAATTGAACCAATTTCGAACAAAAACAATCATGTTTTAATAAGGTGCTAAATTATTTACGAATCGTTTCGTAAGTCGTCTCGTAAGCGTAGCGTCAAGAGTTCAAGACGCAACGAGTACGAGCAGAGTTCTACCACATAATTGTACAATCAAACAAACTTACCAAGTGATGTTCGATTGAAATTATGCACTTGTTCGTCTCGCCCGAAGATGATGATTTTTACTACATGTTAGTACCGTTTCTCGTACTCACTAACGCCACATAGTTAAAAGAATAATAAATTAACGCGTTTGGAAATGAATTAAATGACGTTTTCAAACGCATCGTATATACTGGAACGCAGCCTGTGCTGTCGCTGTCAAAACGTCCCGCGCTTCTAGCTGTCATTAAGTTTAAAGTTTAGGTCTCACACGCCCTGTATATATGCTGATTCTGCAACTGTAGGGTATAGGTACATGTACCTGTAATATAAGGGTGGGAGGGATTCATCATCTTCGGGCGAGACGAACAAGTGCATAATTTCAATCGAACATCACTTGGTAAGTTTGTTTGATTGTACAATTATGCACTTGTTCGTCTCGCCCTCTATGATGATTTTTACTACATGTTAGATGTTTAAAGTTCAGTTGTAGAATCAGATTATTGAATACCTAACCATAAAAAAAATAGGTAGAAATAATCATCAAAAAGAATGATATTATTATATTATATGATAACATTACTATCGAGGCTTGAAATAGAATTGGAGAGACAAGACGGAGCTGAGAACTTCCCAAGTAATTTTAAAAGAATTTCGCATTCAGATTTTAATATACCCAATAATAATCAAAAAACGTGCCTACTCATACTAAGACACTTTACTTCATCCAAATTAGTGTGCACGAAACTCTGTAGAGAGTGATGATGTATCATCGTATTCCTTGGAAATAGCTGATGAGTTATTACGTTGTGCACCAAAAAAGGACCGATATTATTATGAACCATATTTAAATTTTAATGTAGGGTATATATATATATATATTTTTAAAGATTGACTGGTAGAGAATTCTATTAGCAGTAAGGCAGTAAGTCCGCCTCTTGTTGTCTCGTTTTATTGTGCATACAATAAAGGTAATTATGTAACTTACTTAAATATTTTTAACATTTTTATTCTAAGAAATAACTGTGTAAATAAAAATAACTTCAATTTATGATTAAGAATCAGTGTTAATTGAATAAGTATAGTTTTTTTTTTTTTTTTTTTTTTTTTTTTGTTATAAGACAAAAAAAAAAATATTATAATTAATGAATTTATGATGATCAATTAAACTTTTTGATTTCTTCTAAATATATGAAATGATATTATAATTTGGACAATATCTATCTATAGGTATATAAATAACCAATATTTAAAAAAAAATATTAAAATACTTCAGTATTTTGTCATTACTAATGACTAGGTGGTTAGTTTGCTGGTGAGTGGAGAAGACTGTCGTCTATTCCACTCAAAGCCAGAACAGATATGATCATAGTAAATAAATAAATCAATTTTTAATAAATAAAAATAAAATAAAATTTGAACAACATCACATACATTGCTCCCATTCCAAAGTAGCTAAAGCACTTGTGTGATGGAAATCAGAGACAATGGTTGGTGTTATGTTAACACAAAAAATCGGACCTAAGCCAATATAGAAATATTAGTTTTTCTAAATTAACCATGCCAGGGATAGAACCCGAGACTTCATAGATAATAACATCCTTAAATGATAAAACTGATGACTGTGTGCAATCATCAAATAAACAATGTCAAATAATTTGATTCCATAAAATGTACATATAGCAATAGAACCATCTCATGTACCTAAACTAATATCGTGGTTTAGATGTAGGTAAGGTAGGTACATACAATATAAATATATAAGTTTTTAATAATATTTCAACTTTTTCATCGATTCCAACCTAAGGGTATATAATGGCATGGTACTTAAATAATTATACTTAATTTAATTACGTGCGCTGCTTATAGTACAGTCAGCAGCACGTCAATCTATACAAATTGTGAATAAATCTCCAATCAATTTTGAACCTTTATGACTTCGCATTTAAGCTCAGAATTGATTAAAATAATTTGGTAGCCTGTGGTGGTAACCCCGTATGTTGTGGTAGCCCAGCATGTTGTTGACTGTACATTTCATTCACCTTAATCAAAAAATACCTAGATTTCAAGATGTACCAGCATAAACATACTTGTGTGTTAAGAAATTATTATCTTAATAGAGCACCTTTATGTGCTTTAGTATCCATTTATATAAGACAATAAAATTAATAAAAAGTATTAGAATTATATTTGGTATATAGGTGAGTAGATTACTGCTTTTTTAAAATATACTGAAAAAAAAATATCTTATAAAGAAAATAATGCAATAATTAAGTTGAAATTGAAAACTAACTGTGCTAAGGCAGTGTATCTCAAATGCCTAACAGATATAGTTATAATTTTTCAATTCATTTGACTCATCAAAATGCATAAAATATCTGTATCTAAGCCAAGATAATCTTGTGTAATAAGGACATTTAAAGTTCTTAAAGCAAACAAATACTTAAGTAGGTATCTAAATACTAAATATTAGTTATAGTTCCCTTTCTGTGTGACATTATATTTTTCATGAATCGAAATCTTCAATAATTAGTTATTTTGTACAATACTAAAATTTTTTCTATTGTACTGATTGTATGTACAATAGTACAATGACTATGAATCTGAGTCTTTAATATTTTAGAATAGTTTTTGCTAAGAAAATAGGTAATTATTTACATACTGTATTTTATCAATCTGTATGTAATTACCATACCTACTAGGTATTACATTCTTAATTTTCATATCAATTTTCACAATATAAAGTTTAACTTTTAAAGTTAAACTGCCAAATAAACTGCAATAAATAAGCTTAGTAACAAATAAATGAAAAATACATTCAAAAAACTGTCGATTAGGGTGGAATGACTATTAGTCCTTAATGCCTACCTACGAAATCACAAAAAAACTCACACTTCCACATTACTCAGGAGCAAATAACAAAAAAAAAATGATAAGTTTTAAGACTGAATCATTTTAACTAGGTAATTATATTTAAATAATAAAAATATTTGTATTTGTTTATTTCTCCTGGAATAATGGTCTAAATAGATGCCTGTTTTCCGCTCAAGTTTATTTTGTTTACTTCGGTACTTATTTAACTGACATTGTTAATGTCGGTTAGGTAAGGACTAAATTATTATATAATTTTAAAGGGAATAAGTAGGTATATTTATGCCTTTCTTATTCTTTGGAAAAAAAACATTTTAGATCAAGGCAGGTTGTCCTGTCCTGACTCAGAAAACATCATTGAAAAAATAATATTTTTTATCAGTAGTATTATGAAGATACCTAGCTCTGGAAAAAAAAACTGTATGAATCTATTATAACAAACATACAACATAGAAGTCTTAGTATTAAACCAAGGAACTCGCATTATTTAGAAGAAATGAGTTGACATAATTTCTTTTCTATTATGAGTTTAAAAAATGCCATTGACATTATCAGAATATTGATCATAACATTCGTCAAACAATTATGATGAAGACTTGGTGTAAGTAAGTACTTATTTCATTTTGTAGGTACATGACTGTATGTCTGTCAATTATGAATTTAAGATTTTTAATACTTCTGAGGTTTTGTAAGAATGTTACACAATATAATATCCTTTTACACAATATTTTCAGAATAAATCTAAAGTCTTTTGTCAAGAATTAAATGAACATTAAAATGTTGAGTTTTATTTATCCATAGGTTTTCTGTAATAATAAAATTACAATATAAATTGATTTTATATTATAAATCAGTCATTCTTATGCCCAATTTAACTCATATAGGTTTTAATTATTTTCACCCAATTATAAATAAATAATATTATTATGTCTTAGAAAGGATTCTGGCTCTCATCCCGTTGTTTCCCGGACACTTAAGATTATATTACCCCTTCAGTTTAAAGCTCTGGTTAAAGTTATTTAGGAACTTTACTTATTAAGGCTTAAACAGGCTTTTACACTGTACAGCTTTAATATTTATTGAGTAATTAGCCTAATTAGCCTTTTGCTCATTTATAGTTCATGTGCAAAAAAGGAAAAATCTCGCACAATGCTAATTTTGTTTTCATGGAGATGGTGTAATTCACCATAAGAATAATTATTACTCACCAATTTATTTATTTTGTTATGTCCAATAGTTTTTATACTTCTTCAATACTAATAAACAACCGCTGCAAGCTCTTGTTTAACGCTGCTGCTCCAAGTTGTGGTTTAAACTTGATCAGTATTATTATGATTTCCAAAAGAGATAGGTACATATGTTATGTCTCTTTAATCGTTCAATCTTAATATGTGCAAGTAGGTAAGGTACCAATTTTTTTTTTTTTTTTTTTTATAGTTTATAAACTTACTGTTCTTCTTATTACTCTAAGCTGCCAAGGCAGAAATGATCAGTCCATTCAGGCAAATGAGAGAGAGAAAAAAAATTTCTTTCAGAAATATATACCTGCTTCAACGATGGGTGAATGGTGTCCATCACCAATCTGGTAATAATGTTGTCTCGTTTTGTGACAAATGGATATAAGTAGTAACAATAATATGGTATGGTATATGGCATATGGTATTATAACCTGATATATTGTAGATTTAGGTTCTACAGCCTGTAGTGTAGCAACTACAATTGTTGACTCTTCCATGACCCGAAGGCAGGTCAGAGTTTAATTATTGTCGATTTTATTGCTGATCTGGCGTCTCCATATCTCACAGGCAGGTCGAGTCTTATGTAGGTCTTACTTCCTTTTCTATGCCTTACAGTGAGTGGTGGGTCCGTATACATTCACTGTGTTTAGCAACCTCATTACTTACAAGCCGTATATCTACGGTGTGAATGTATAACGTATTAACGTATATTACCCAGGCCTTGAAAACGTTAAGATACCGCACTATCCTGTAGATAGGCCTGACGTATCCGTTTGTACTGTCCTAGAGGACAGTGAGGTTGAACGTACACATCTGTGTACATAACCTCTAGCCTTAATGTTTTGAAACAATATGATACCCATACCGGGTCGGAGAGTCAGCCGTTCCTCAACCCGCAGCAGGTCCGTAGCATAAAAACTCTTAATTCTTATTGTTGATTAAACCATATTCTTTCTTCAGTAACGTAGGTATCGGTATAGAACTTCCTACTTTTCCACACACTTCTAAACACTTTTTTAACTTTACATTTCACTATTGTTCTTGTTCTTGATAAAACTGAGAACCAAATTGGTTATTAAAACCTTTTATAATAATTTTATAAATATTTTATGGAAATGCGTGGCGCCGGTGGAGTGACATAAAAAACGAATGACAGCTAGAAGCGCGGGACGTTTTGACAGCGACAGCACAGGCTGCGTTCCAGTATATACGATGCGTTTGAAAACGTCATTTAATTCATTTCCAAACGCGTTAATTTATTATTCTTTTAACTATGTGGCGTTAGTGAGTACGAGAAACGGTACTAACATGTAGTAAAAATCATCATAGAGGGCGAGACGAACAAGTGCATAATTATACAATAAGTACACACGAACGACACGAATCGTCGCGTAGACGTAGATAATGTTCCATATTAAAAACTAGAGCTTCACGTTGAGGGAAAATCGCCAAACGCATAGAAAGTATTTTCTACGCATGCTTTTTTACGCCAATACGCTACGACTATTGCGACTAGGTATTCAGATTTTATTTGACCTTATAAAACTTTCAAGAAGAAAACGTTTTTAAACGGCTTATTGCAAAGTAAAGTTCGAAATGTGTTTATTCAGGCAGGACTCACCTAAGCAATTCGAGTAGATTTAGACGTGTCCAATAAAAATAATCAATCCCTTTTTGCCGCGGGCTAGTATTGGTTTAGGATTGCGCAATGTTTAGTCATTCGTTTCGCTCTTAGTTTACCACAATTAAAATATACCGTGGTATTACAAAAGATTTTTAAACACTGTTTAACTAAACACATGTTTAAATGTGATGCTGTCTCTGTCAAACAATATTGTCAAAAAAGTGACAGCATCACATCGGCATATACAAATCCGTAATAAGACCCATATTGATGTACGGATGTGCGGCATGGATGGACACTGACACTCAAAGAAGAGAACAAGCTCTTGGTGGCGGAGAGAAAGATCTGGAGGAAGATTCTGGGGCCAGTACGTACACAAGACAGATTGTGGAGGAGGAGGAAAAACAGCGAGCTGGAAGACCAGATGGCAGTGCCAAACATCATAGGCGAAATAAAAGCACACAGACTTCGCTAGCTCGGCCACCTCGAGAGGATGGATGAAGATCGTGCCGTGAAACGTGCGTACCTGGGACCTGGGATGGCCAAATGGCCGTCGGCCGGTTGGGCGTCCCAGATACCGCTGGGGAGACGAGGTTGAGGAGTAGGATCTGCGCGAGCTCCACGCGGACGACTGACAGGAGGTGGCGCAGGACAGACCCAGATGGAAGCTCTTATTATCGGAGGCCAAGACTCACTTTGGGTCGCTGCGCCATCCTAGTAAGTAGTAAGTATCACATTTAAACACGTGTTTAGTTAAACAGTGTTTAAAAATCTTTTGTAATAACACGGTAATAGTCCTCAATCAGAGAGATCAAACGTTAAATAATCATAAGGACTTTTTTGTTCTTGAATAGTCTTTAAGAACTTTAAAATTAGTTTTGCTGGATCCCATCACATTAGCTTTACTTCTAGACATAATTGAATTAATAGAATTTTGAATTAAGTTTCATTCCACATTAAGTACTAAAGTAAGCATATTCTAGATATAGGTTATACGCTTAGTTATATTATAATTAACTCGATAGGTACTCGTACTAAGAAAGTCTTTGAACAATACAAATGGTTCCTCGAAGCAAGTAACGTTTCTTAAGCCACATTAATGCATGAGGAACAGTTGTGCCCATATAATATCGCTATTCTAGATAAAGGCGTATTTCTTTCTGCCACTCATTTTTTTAATTTAGAGCCTGTAGGTAGAATAATGTTTCATAATGGAATGTAGGTAATATTTATTTTTGTTTTCATAAAGCAATCTGCTACGAAGATTTGAGCAACATTCAGTCAGATGGACCAACAATAAATAATTACCCTGACCTACAAAGATTAATTATTCTTTACACATAAGCAAAAACCGTTTGCTCAGCAAACACCTTCCGTCATTTATCTCCTCAACCGTGACTTCTGGTTCTGAATATTGATATAGTTGTTACACGGCATTAAACAACATGTTTGCTGACTGTAGCTAATTATAACTGCTAAAATTATCAATCAGCCTGCCTAGCATGACCGATTTATATCGCGTGATATAGCGTTTTATCACGTTTAACTGTCAAAAAGACAAAGGAGTTTGACAGTTGAGTGTCGATAAAATGCTATATCACGCGATATACATCGGTCATGCTAGGCAGGCAGATCATCATTGACATTAATTTTTGTTGAATTAAATGAGCCGCGATTGACTAGGACTAACATTATCGTAATCGTAAGAGCTTGGTAGAGCTAAGTTTGCTTATTCGATATTTCGTTAGTAAAGTTATGCCTGATTTGTCAAAAGGTTTACAGTTTCAAGCTCATTTTTTGTTCGATGATCTGGTTACACGTGAATATTAAACCGAAGGGAAGCAAGAAGCCTTTGAGAAATAGCGGCAACATCATTTAACCTAAATTACCTGAGTTGTTTTTGTGAGATTCTACATAATCTATTGTAATATTTAATTGTTCAAACGACATAGGACCAAAAGAAATACCTAAATATGAATGAATAGGTACATGTATATGACTGTTTTTAAGTCCACTTATGTAAGATTTTCCACAATTTAAATGTGTCGGTGTCGGATCATGCATCTTATTTCGTAATTTTGTCGCTAGTAAATAACGGTAGGTAACTGTTTTTGTTATTGGTTTAACGCATCGATTGTTAAGCACCACAGCACAACGTTGGTTTTTACACTGAACTTTTACTGTAAGGCTTCACCCGGAAGTGGAAAACATGATATAAGCATGTGAACCAAAGTGTACCTGTAACCTGTACACTGTTAGCTTAATCTATCTTAGCTTAATAAATTCTCACAAATTTTGTTTGGTTTGTATTGCCTTCGTTCCTTTTTGTTGCTTGCGTATTTACTAATAATGATTTAGCAACCATTAGCGAATGTATAGCTATAAGTACTAGTGGCTCGCCATCAAATAGATAAATAGAAAGTTAAGTTTGATATTCAAAAGAAAGAGAATATTTTTTCTATACTAGGATAATTCAAAACCCATGAAGCAGGTTAACATTCTGTTGAATCAGATGATATAATCAATTAGCCACTATTAATTGTTCTATAGATGCAATTGTAGGTCAACTAGCATCATCCTTATCAACTTCCAGATCATTCATACAAGACTATTCATTGATGAGAACAAAAAGGGCTATGTTTGTTGGGTCTTGTATCAATTTTCAAACGGGTTCATTTAATTTAGCTTCACCGACATCTGGATTAAGTAAACATCCTGTAATCCATTCCAATAACAGTACCTTGAGAGGAAACAATTAAGCTAAAGTAGAAAAGCCCTCGTTTCTGATATGTTGAAGTAACGAATTGAATGTAAACAGAATCATTTCCTCTTAAAATTAGCACACAATTTGCACATATTACACATAATATTTGTCTTTCTTGGGTCATCTTTAATTATTATTATAGGATTTTGTGTGTAACTATAAATTTTCAAATCTTAGCATCTTGATCATGGATTAAAACTGCTTTTTTATCTTAGTCATAAAGATCTATTTGCTCCTTGGCTAGCACTTGGTTAAGAAACCTTTTCATTTTGCCTTTTCAATTCACACAGGAGTTGATCGTTGTTTGTTTTGTGTCTTTACAATTTGTTTATTTTTTTTCCAAGCTTTCCAAACGTTACCAAATTAGAAGTCTATCTGTAATTACCGATATATGTCTATGTTTTATTTATTAAATAAAGGATTATAAATATAATTAGGTAAGAAATTTAAGAAATAGTTTGATACTCAAGGTCGGTTATGTGTCGTATAATATTATACTTGCAATTAATTCGTTGGATTGAGCATAAAAAAAATCTACTATTTTTGACGACCTAATAACCTCACCTAGTTAGTACATCAATACTAGAATAGAAACATCTCGATGGTAATTCATCGAGTCCAATTTAACACTTTTGCGGTGAGGTAAAACAACTGTAATGGGTGGTAAATCCTTCAGATTTGTCTAAACTAAAAAGATTTTTCGCTACATCCATAACTGTGATATGAAAAAAAATCTCGACTCTTTTATAACGACTGATGCCGGTTTTGACTTCCTCTCAATAAGTGGATAATGATCTGTCTTGTTTCGCTCTAGACCGCAATTGCTGGTTTAAAAAGTCTTCGCCCTTCCGGTCTATTTCTAATATGATACAAACTTGGTATTGTTATAGTGTGAACAAATCAGAGTTAAGTTGACTGATGGTATGTTATTTTAAATTGAGATATAGCTACTTTATGGTATGTTAAGTTTGGAATGAGCTGAACTGCTGAACTAAGCGTAACGGGAGCGAAAAGAAAGTGTGGGAGTAAATACTCTACCTTGTTCGACGTTTATCAACCATCATCAATCCCCACATTCCTCTAATCTAAAATACAAATTTGAACCTCAGAAGTGACCGCCAGATTGACTTCAAGTCTGAAAACGTTACCAATTGATGAGATTCTAATCCAATATTCAGTTTACTTACCACAAGGGTGCCTTTTTACGATCAACACCGATTCCTCTGTGAACTCGTCAACGTCTTAAGTTAAAGCCGTGCAAGTAAAAAGCTTCTTTGTGATTTATTCACAGATTTGCTCGTAAATTTTGTGTGCGATCTGTACCGTGCCTCGGGGGAACAGATGGCGCATCCGATATTTTTTTGCTCGAAACGAAATTCTCACGTTTATTTTTCATACTTCCTTTAAGATGCCGTTGTAATTATACTTACTTTGTATGAGTACAAAAAATCCGCAATTGTTTTAAACGAATCCGGAGTAACTCAATTATCAAACCAAATTAATTACATGATTCCGTTGCCGAAAGTTATTACCATTAACGATGTCATTAGCATATTTACTGTTTACGGATTCGGATAACTTCGCTACTTTCACAGTGCTTTTTATTTTTACAATTTTCCGTGAATACTTGTTACTTAAAAGTAAATTATTGACGTTGTGAAGTAATTGCACCTTTATGAACGGCCTGTTGTCGGTTTACCTTGGCGCTTAACTATGACCAATATGATAATGACATTAGCGCTTTTACTGTTTAACTTAGAAAATATTTGTATTGTGTTGTGTGTGAACTCAAGCGGACCGGTTTTGTGAGCCATACCCACGCATTTCAAATTCTAGCGTATGCGACGTTTATTCTCATGCTAGTTGATCTATCGACAATAGTAAGGGTTCACCGGAAATGAGACCAGTTTCACGGCCACATCCTTCTGCTACAGTATTCCATTAGTTTATATTTTGACCGCATGAATGAAGCTTGTTATGATATGAATAATCTTTTTTATAAATAAACAAGGGCCTTGTCTTTGAGAATGTTGTATTTGTTCTTCATTAAATTCTTCTTTTGTTTGTTACAGGTGTATAAGTGATGATCCAACGACATTGAAAGCCAGAAAATGCATCTGAAAATAGTTCTTACTTTAGGCGTAATCTTAGTTTGTGATGCAAAGTTGCCGAGATTAAGGCAGCACACAGAGCCAAATGAGGTCCCATCCAATCCCACACAGAACACGCAAGCAGTACGACTACTGCAAATAGAAGCGAAAAGTGCAAAAACGAGTAGGATAGTCGATCAATACAAAGTGAGGCATAGGCGAGACGTGTTCGACTCGAAGTCTTACGAATCTAGTTTAATATGGGCGCATTCTGAGAGATTGGATGAAAACGGGGATGTCTTATTGAGATGGGTGAATTCAGATTCGAGTATCACCTTCAGATTGGAGGCGAGGACACGTGGTTACGTCGGTTTAGGGTTTAACTCTGCAAGAAACATGAGAGGCGCCGATTTGGTAGTCGCCTGGGTTGACGACAGGAATGGGAACGCACAAGTTCTGGTAAGTTTAAAAAACATCTGTTGGCTTATTCCCACAACGAAGGCGGGGTGGCCTTGCTAAAATTAAAAATGTGTTTTTTCTTTTAACTTTATCGTAATAGGTCTACATCGTTATAATATTACCTAACTACTTTTATTTTGTTGACTGTCTACCTTGTTTAGTTTCCACTTTGATGAAGCTCAATATTATTTATGAGTCTACAAAACAAACTCCATTAGGTTGATGATACATTTATGTACTAACTATGTTTAAGTTGCTCGTTTATTTTCGATAACCTAAAAAACTTCTTTAGTGTCGGTTTTTTGCTAAATTATAACTTTTTATTCACTATCTCATGATCGTTAGCAGATATTTTCTTGGATAGCCTTCCCAACTTAATGTAGGTTATTCAAACTGTGCTATTTAAAACAAGGGTACCTACTGATATTAAATGAGATTTTTTTACTTAAATGCTGAAATAATTGAAACTAATATAAACGGAAATCTGACCCTAAAATTGACTTAATAATTTATAGCTGTCTGAAGAGAATGTTCAATGAATGAATACCCATTTAGAATCTGCGAAGCTACCTCGCTTTCTAGTTTCTTTATATAATTCCAGCTTTGTAACAGGAGCCTATAACAAATGAAAGACATTTTCCATGAAAAGACAATGCTCTGCGGTTTAGGCACGTCAACGGCCGGGTATCGAAGCATGACCGCTGTCGACATTGTCACTGACATGGCTTTGCTAAGCCTCCCGTCAGATTTACCAAGAGATAGGATAACTAGCTATCCTTTTAGTTTCGCTTCACGAAAGGTTGCCTGCGAATTTGTGATAAACGGTTTGTTAAGTGTATGCTTTGTTTTATTGTTTGAAAAAAAAACGGTCATCAGTTAAAAAAGTTAGACATTGTTTGTTGATGAAACATCAAAGTTTGCTGTCTTGATATTTTTGTAATCTTGTTTACTTACTACCTACTTAGAATAACTACTAAGTACTTACTTTCTCTTATGTTTTTTAAATATTGTTGTATATTCTTAACTTTTAGGCTGCCATGAGTTTCATTCAATCTTAAATTGAGTAGGTGGCGCAAATTTTCTTTTTTTTATTGTAACAGTATCTTCGTCTGTGAAATCTTTCTTCTTATCCCTTGGGCTGCAACAGCTGAAACCGCAAGTACATTTGCATACAGATGCGCTATTCCTTTGCGAATTTCATCCTAGATGTTAGACTTGCTAGTCGCCGTTGTTTCCTTGGTTTTGCAAGCGTATTCTTTATAGACCACTTTCTATCTCTTTTTTATTTCATTCATCCGAACATGCAGCCGTTACAGTATATTTGGCACTGTTTTTTGTTTATTCTTAAAATTGTCTCTTTTTTACGATAAGAACATTACTTCTTTAGGTCTTACATTTTGTGACAGCAGTACCTACTACCTAGATTGATAATTTATCCTACAGCAAATCTTTCTGAATCAGTGATTTTTCTCTCGGAGCATGCATTTTATTTATTGTGGTATATTTTAGGTACAGCTAAACCATGAATCAAATGGTTAAACATACAAAACATTTTATTTATTATCACTGATTACATAAGGGCATATAATGTTCCAGTCTTATAATTTAAAGGTTCAAACATATTCATATCATAATATGTCTCTGAATTGAATTTGAAGTAAAACAAATGAGTAACCATCCCTTTGCGTAGGTAATCCCTTAGTTAGAAACACTCGAGTGAAGACGGCTCTGCCTGCGTTTCATTTATATTCCTCGTAAATTATATTACAATTTTCTTCTACAAATACGAATACCCCTTTGCGACTTTTCTCCCAGGAAATTTGCTACAAATTAGGTTTAATGTAGAATAGCTTTTCATTTCTGCTGCAGACGTCAGAAAGTCTTGAGAGTCTCTTTATGTTTCATCATCATAGCTGTGTGGTCACGTTTTAATTTTCCTAGATTTCTACGTATTTAAAGTTTTAATTTCAACCTATTCATAACTTGATTCGAGTAGAGTTGACGTCATTAATGTGATTATGATAGTCTTTTGTCATTGAATGGCAAAAGACTATCAAAATACGCTCTTGGTTATTTTTATAAGCTTTCTTTTGTTAACGTTCTTATAACTTAATACGTCGTCATTAGAAAAGTTTCTTCGTTTACCTAAAGCAATACTTTGTTTTAAAGCATTATAGGTAATTGAAAGGACTAATTACTTAATTCCGAACCATAAACTTATTTATAATATTAAGTTTATGTTCCGAACATAAGTTGGTTTGAAACTCGCTGCTGCAGTAACAGAAGACATTGTTTTTAGTTGCACAATCAAATCGCCTACCTACTTGCATAACTTTGCATGACAATTGTAGTGACTTTTAAATAAAATTCAAATGCAAATGTTAAGTACTTTTAATTTCAATAAGTAAATGAATATTATAAACTAGAAACTAAATAAGTTTTAGTTTGGTCACTTTTTTCATTTTGCATAAGCTTAGCTTCAATGACATTAAAGTTACCAATAATACCTACGTAGTTATATATTTTTCCAAAATCCCCATTCAGCGGTTGATTTAAACGGGTCGCGGAGGATGAGAAAAATAAATACGTTCTCGGTGCGAAATTCCCATATGTGTGATTTACCAGACCGGACAGGTGTTGCTGTGCAACATAAGTACATAATTATTTGCTGCTGTAATTTAAATCGACGGAAAATTATACTTTTCGCATTGAAACTTTACACACTATGGCTATAGAGAGAGTATTGCGTTGCGATGCGATTGCATCAAGACGTACCTACCTATAGTCTTTAAAAGACGACAAGTGTGTTTACTTATTGACTTTATTCAAGCTACCTTTCAGCATCATCGTACATTGATTTCTTTCGGTTAGATATTAAATTATGATTAATTTACCAGTCTGTTGATTTATAATAAGAAGGTAAAAAAACCGAGCTCATCGCTAATCATCTCTGCTTTCAATTCGCCTTTTCTTTTGCTAAAATATCCTTCCTTTACGCATTACGCTCCACATGTTTCTCAAATATAAGTAATATGATGCCGATCGCTATAACAAACTTCGCCTTTATTGCTACTACAATAGAATTCAAATTATCTGCATCCATTTTTTGTTCTCAACATACGATTTTATACACAGCACGTAAGGTATTCAAATTTGATTAAGGGCAGGAAGTGAGTCTAATCTATAATCGATACTCCGAAGCAGTCATTGATCGATATATTTCGTATATTTTGTATGCCTCAGGCAACAATCTTGTTTAAAAATTCCTAGACTAATAATGTCTTGAGAATTGGAGAGTCCTCTTCCTGTAATAGGCGTTTGAGAATTCTGAGATTTATTACTGACACATAAAAAATTATTTCTTTGCTTTGTCCTTGAAACTTGTGAGATTTTCAGATTATCGTCTGACAGAGCGCTTTGTCAACAACCTGTCAGCTTAGTTTGAAGGCCATTGTTTTCTTGGAAAACACATCAAGCGTAATAACAAGCTTGAATTTCTTGAAGTGTCATAGCATTTATTTCTTTCGATAAAAGATGGAGGCTATGCTAATTAGATCTAAACTTGAAATCTTGAACATTGTTTTTAAATTAATTAAAAGATTATACATTCTTTCAGAAAAAACTTACCTAGTATCTAAAATCTTAAATTTATAATATACGAATGTTCTAGTTGTTCAATCTATTACTCAAGTGATTAACTTTCAATTCAATTATTTATACTTTGCGAAGTTGAGTTATCCTTTAAAGTTTAATTGGCCAAGACTTAACTTCTTCCCCTTTTGAACTTAATTAATTTACATCATGGAAGTTTTCTTCATGCTTGACGGGATGATCGATCTTTGACCACACTTCTTACTTAAGTGGAATCACCTCAAATCTATTTCTCACTTTGTAATTCGACAGCCTGAATCCAAGATTTTGCAAATGGCGCCGAAACGTTTCGAGAATAATGTAATAAGTTTGGAGGCATATTTCACGTGGTTTTGTGAGAATTTGTACGTTTTCATTGAAAGATTGATGTTTTGTCTGAAAGTTTCCGTAATTGGAAATTGTGGAAATGACCGGATTGATTGAAACGATAATAACTTACGATTTTGGAATTATTTTCTGGACGCTTTGGTCCAGCAATGTTTTGATGATTTTATATTGCGGTTTATTGGATAAGGTATAATAATATAGGGGACATTGATTATTTCTTCGAAGACCCAATAACATAGTGTTACGTTACGTCCTCAGCATCACGTTTGTTAATTAGGTACCTAATTAGATTGGTCCTAACTCCTAACTCCCTTTTCTTAAAAACAGTCTTCACAATCATGAAACTACTTATGCCAAACAATTTTATGCAAGAATCGGGTTGAATTTTATACGAATGTGATGAGTTATTTTGTTTATTATTTTACATGACGATCACGATTCTATGATCTAACTCTAAATTAGGGTCGCAGTCGGTCTGTTTTGTAAGGTGGCTACTCACGCGTTGATTTCATCGAACAAAATTTCATTATCCCACTCACGTCCTATTCGGTCGACTTACTTGAAATTCCTATAGTGAAGCTGAAGCAGCATTTTAAACGAATTCAGAATTAACCTTACCACTTCGAACATACACACTTAAAATGATACGTTTCTTGAATAGTTAATTAAAAAGGCTCATTTTGTTGTACCTACAGTCTTTTCAAAGCACTTGCTGGGTTTTTGGTAGCCAAAGCACATGAGTAAACTTTACTCATGTGGCCAAAGGCAGAGTCATGGCATTGTGTGATCAGCATTTAAGCATTTTGTTTTTGAGTCATGGACATTTTATTGTTTTTTTTATATTCGTTATTTAGTCACATCATATTACTTACATTTGCGTAGTTTTCTTCAGATTTAAATTAAAATTATTTGCAAACTTGGGCATATGTTTGTGTTAAAAGAGTAGTTAGTTCCCAAATCATGTAGGAACTACGATTTTTCTTAAATGTATTTCTATTCTTTACTTAGAAACCATAGCACATGCTTTGTGTAGTTGGGCTTGGGGACATTTGGGACTAATGATTGAGTTAAGTAGTGTGATTTGTAAAGAATATTTATTAATTTATTATCTGCATGTACCTTCAGGTCAATGAGCAGCTATAACGATGTGCACCGGGTCGTAATTTGAAAACATAAGGCGTTGGTTGGTTATTCATGCGCAGGCGCAGCGCAAGGTGCATACGGGCAGACACCTGCACTAACTTAACGTAATGCGTGTCGGAAATATGTTGTTTGTAACTTTATTTGTCACTGAATGTAATAAGCAATGTATTTTGATCATTATCGTCACATCAAATAAAAAAATCTGATATTTAGATTTTGTCATAGTTACTTCCTAAATTCGATAATTTCGGTTTCCAGTCGGGTCAATTTTATTGTTTGTTATATTTTTTTCCATATTAAGTATCTATCTGGAAATTGGGTAGTTGTGGTCACACCAATGATCATTGGGTCACACTATCAATGTTTCAAATGTATGTAGGTACTTCGAAAATAAAAATTGAACTAGGTATTTAAGATTCCGTTAATTTACCCCAAAGTTGACAAAAAGTAATAAAAAAGAAGGGAATACTTACTTACAATGAGGAGCTCGGTGGCGCAGTGGTTTAGCGCCTGGCCCAGCGATTGCGGAAGTTAAGCAACGTTCGCAAGGGTCGGTCATGGGATGGGTGACCAAAAATTTATTATCTCGAGCTCCTCCGTGCTTCGGAAGGCACGTTAAGCCGTTGGTCCCGGCTGCATTTGCAGTCGTTAACACCCACCAATCCGCATTGGGCCCGCGTGGTGGGTTATGGCCTATCCTCCTTACCACCCATAAGGAAGGCCTGTGCCCCAGCAGTGGGGACATCAAAAATGGCTGATGGACTTACTTACAATAATAACTTCCACAATTTCCACATATGACTTAACAGGCTCAATGTTCTCCCCAAGCCGGCTACCTATAATGAATCGCTTTTCATGTAACCAATGCAAATGATCGATATTTCCTCAATCAGTATTTTAATCACGCGCCAGAGCGGCTGATTCGGTATCCGCTAATGGTCCCAATTGAACACCATCCAAAACCAAACTCGGTTTATTAATGAGACCATTCGCAGTGATTCTGTTGCATCGCTTTTGGATGCAATTTGTGTACCTAGGGCTGTCTTCTGTTCTGACATTTTATTATTGATGGTATCTGTAATGAAACGAGCTGGTATGCAGGTATGGCAAACCAAATATCAGGTCTGCCATTTTGTGTTTGGACAAAACACGACTATATTTTGACTAGTTATATGACCAAATCTTTGACGACAAAAAATATTTTACAACTTACTGAAAGTGTAATGTGCAATGTATTTAACATTTTGCAGCGCAGCGACCCATAATAATTTTAAAGATTACCACTTCTGACACCATGTAATGAAACGAGCTGGTATGCAAATCCGAAATCATTTTATTATAATAATGTCTTTATGACAACCAAACCATAAGCTAATATTTTATGTCATAGAATAAACATTTAATTAAACCACAGCCTAACTAGCTACTTACCTAACAGTATCCATTTTCGTTTGAATTTTCTCGCATTCTCAGCGGTAGGTTCCGAGTTTCTGACTTATGTAATTTCTGGCATTAATTAAATACAAAATTACCTTTTTTATTTGATAAAATAATTGAACCTTGTAATCGTAATGTGTGTTGAAACAGCTGATGAAGTGTAAAAAGTGTGCACTAAGCCAAAAGGTATTCAGATCCTAATGGTTAATTATTTATTTCTCAATTTCCGACTAAAGTGCATACTTATAAAAATGATAACTTCGCAGCAACCCTATTACAAAACCCTTTGAACTGACGTATAAAAGCACTCGCATATCAAAAATTGTAACGAGAGTATTTTGTTTGGAGAAAGGCCAGCAAATATAAATAATGCATGTTTTTCAAGTGATAAATTGAATGAATACGAGCGATATTTATATCACAAAAAGACCGCGAATCATAAATTTCATCATTGACTTATATCTAGCGTATTGAATTTCCTCAATATAAGTCTATATTGACAAATATCGAAATGAGAAGCGAACAATTCCATCAAATCAGGTAGACGACCCATCATTTTGTTAACATAAAGCACAAGTCTATATAATCGCAACATTTCTAGCGATTCCCACAAGATTACAATCAATAAGTACGCCTCCAATCCAAGATGATGTACCGGGGAATTCTATTACTATACAATTTATACGTACATTCGCCAAATTCCTTTCAGGTAAATCTGCCGTATCCTATTATCAGAGTAACAGAGTTCTAAATTGTTCAAAGAAAAAGTAACCTCTAGGTAATTCCGCTTGTATGGCGTTTAACATGGCATTCCCATTGTGTCTCGATTCTCATGCGCAAACCATCAAGTTGATTCTCAAAACTTATTCTTTTGTGTGAACTGTGAACGAAGAAAGAATGTTAATGCTTCCGTTTGAACTTGAAAAGTCACACAATAGTAAGATCGTTATGTAACGTTAGCAAATTTGTCTGTTAAGGTTTCTGGACATGTAGTACGTACGCCAATCTAGTTTGCATTCTACGAATCTATTATATGGTATTCTGAAATAGTTTCTAATTCGTTAAATTTAGGGTCTAGTTTTAGAAAATATCGTCATCGTTATTTTTCTGACAATGTAGTCTTCAAAAAATTCCCCCGTTTAATAACAGCAGCAACTACACCGTGTAAAAGTCCATTGAAATAATCAATTGTATTTTTTTGGAATAATTTTCACACATTATTGGATTTGAGAATTGAGACTCAGTAATTTTATTGTTAAGATAGGTACCTATGTATATTAATTATTCTCTCGTGACCCGTTACCTGTACCCGTATGTACCTACCTAATGTAATCATTAGTACTGTTATGGCCAAAACGATACTCGGTGACAAAATCACACTACTTACTCTAACGAATTTCTTTTATGGCTTTACCAAACATGTTACAGATTCATGTTATTATTGGAATGCGGCTCCTAATCAGTTACTTATGAAAGAAATATACAATCATATGTATATAATTGCTATAAACCGCTTTACATCAAAATGAAGGTAAACGAGTCTGGCTTACATCTCGACAATTAAACCCAGGATATGACATAAAGAGACTTTTTTACGAATGACCGTGGGAACGTTATTCTTCGCGAATCGCTTTGCTCAATCCGTGCAAAATCAAGTTTTGCTGAAGTAACTATAAAGACTAAAGTAAAATTATAGCAAGTGGACGTTGTAATAACAGCAGGGGTGGAAAATGGTCAGTAAAGTCAGTAAAAGTCAGTTTTTTTGGCTAAGGTCAGTAAAAGTCAGTTTTTTCGAAAAATGGTCAGTAAAGTCAGTATTTTCACGAGCTATACGGGTTTACGGTCTGGTTTCTGTAGATTGAGGTGAAAAAACTGATCAAAAACGCGCTGCGCGGCAGTTTGTTTAAGACTACAACGACAGGCAAAATTATAAAAGTAGGTAGATAGTGGATGGTACTGACTAACTAAAAATCGCGCTGCGCGGCCAATTTCTTTGCTAATGATAAGCAAAATTGTAAGATTTTTGGATGAAACAGACAAAAATCGCGCTGCGCGGCCGTTTTTTTTTGCTATGAACAGGCAAAATTACAACAGTAGTGGATGGAACTGACCGCGTAGTGCGACCGATTTTTGTACTAAAGATAGACTAAATTACAAGAATATTGGATGAAACTGACTAAAATTCGCGCTGCGCGACCTTTTTTTCACATTTTGAGCAACCTAGGCAGGCAACTTCCATCTCTTCGAAAATTGTAACCCTAGTAGTAATACCATAACCATGATAACTTATAGCAAACATAGGGCCCCTTGATAGAATTTGCCACAGGCTCCGCGCTGGCTTAATCGGGCACTGGATTTGGTCAGTAAATGGTCAGTATTTTAGAAGGTTTTAGTCAGTAAAATCAGTAATTTTGTCCATGGAAACAGTTTCCACCCCTGTAACAGACATGGGTAACTAACAGATATAGGTAACTAAGTATTACATTATGCTTGGTAATAAAATAAATAACGAGGTGTTAGATAAAGTTGTTATGGACGTTGATTGAAAAAAACATTGCTTTATTCGTTGAAAGAGACATACTCATATAAAAGCAAAGGTAGCAACATCCAGTTTTTGCAAAATGGCGGAAAACAATGTTTAGGTTTTGAAGCAGTGCAGATATAGTGTTGCTGTTTTTGCTGCAATTCTACGATTTTGACGGCGATTTTATATCGGTTGTTGCTGTTTTTGCTTCAATATTATTAAGTCAAACGCTGAAGCTGATTTTACATTAGCAGACTGCATTCATAGTTGCTATACCGAGTGAAAAAAGTGGATGTTGCTGCCTTTGCTTTTGATGACTCTGAAGAAATAAATAAGCTAACGTAGGCAATGATAAAGTTATATTCTAATTGTTCGTAATTTTTTGACAGTTAAACCAAATAGTTGTCTGCATTATCCCTCTGGAGTTCGTCACAACTACAGCAGCTGGGATCTAGGTCATAGCTAGCTATGATAAATAATTTAGATAAGATACTTAAGTACTAGTACCTACCTCTATATCATTAAAATTTCAATAATTACCTTCTTTCTTAAAGAAACAAATTACGGAAAACTATTACGGTCAGCTTAGAACGTAGATACGCAGGTAGCCCTTAGTTTTCCAAGAAACCTGAGTTCGTGTCGGCAATACTTTGTTTATCTAAACGAATTGGATGAAAAAGAAAATGAATTACGACAGAAAGTATTTACGAAGCGAAACCTTTGTTTAGTATGTAATGTATGTATGTTCAGAGTTTCAGACATGAGATTAGAGACCCATTTCCCAACAAGGTTAAACAAAATCGTACCTATGTATCAGGATTTGCTGCTTAAGTAGATTGTTCATAAAGAAGAAATTTAATACATAAAGATGTATTAAATTTCCAGCGGGGAAAAATGGGTAAATAAAATGGTTGCTTCAATCAAACTATTAATACAGAATTTCATTCCCTTGCGAAAAAATGTTATTCGTATTCCGAACAATGATGTAAAGGTCGGAATTCCAACAAAGGACAAGATAAATTCTTAACAGCTGACATTTGGTGCATGTAGCCCCCTATCATTACACACACCAGGTGTACGGGCACGTGCCGGCGACATCTGTCGGCGAAAAAAAGAAATATTATTGTTTATCTTTATTGCACACCTCTCTTTCAAGACATCTGCTATTCTATTTCAACCTATCATCTGTCGTTCTATTCCGAGCATGGAGTTCTTTTTTCAAACTGTTCGTTTTAAAGGTCAGAAAATAAAGATGAATTCATCCTTGTATCGTGAGTGTTCCGCGGATATAAAAGGTTTTCGAATCGTTCGGTCTTTTCGGGGTTGATCGCTAGCATTGAAAGGTTAACTTCTGTTGTTTAGGACTATTTGTTGATAAATCCCGAGGTTAAGGTTGTATCGTTTTGTTTCTCTTTCCTATATTGTGATTTGTGATAAATCTTTACATTGGCTTTTCTTTATTATTCTTGGTTCGTCGTTACCTACTTGGTATCTGTTTTATACTTGACAAAACACTAGCTATTCAATATTCAAATCAGCATTTACATCAATACAGTGAACGAATAAATAAACCAAAACATTACCAAGTAGTAACATCTTGTTTTTAAATGCAAAATCGAAATAGTTGTGCGTCCAAGTGTGACGAAAAACAACTGACGACCGTGAATGATCGGTCTTTTTTTCACTATTATTTTAACGACGGAGGTCTGTATAAAAACAAAAGCAATGCGCTCCAGTGGAACAAGAAATGGTCAAGTAAAAAGTGCGAAGTGAAAAAACTTAATGATTTTCTTTTCAGGATTGCCACGGACCTGAGTTCGACGATCTCGCGGTTGCTGATGAGGTGCAGAATTACGAACTCATTTCTGGTTATCAGAATGACACACACACTACGATCGAGTTTAGAAGACAACTGGACACTTGCGACAAGCAAGATTTTGCCATTGGTGTGAGTACTTTGTTAAGATCTTTTTTGCCAATTAAGTAGGTACCTATTTACAATTTTTTACTCAACGTCTTCGATTTTCAATAAGAACTAGAATGTTGCAGCATTATAAATATTGACTCAAGAATAATCACTTGATATTTATTAAATGTCAGTTTTTGGATTCAGAATTAAGAAACTTCCTTAGTATTGTCAGAATTTTTAAGATGCGACAGATCTAAGAGGTAATCAGAGGTTTAAAGTCTAAATGCAGTCTGCAGCAAGTTGAAATCTTGTCTCCAGAAAATGGAACTTCGATAAGACAAAGATTTAGGTAATAAATTGCAGTTAAACCTGAAACCAGCCATTTAGTTTTAATTATTTTTTAATCTTTTCTCGTTTCGCAGAATTTCCCGTAACTTACCCCCGTATCTATAGACGAGTAAGTAATGACTTGAGTAAAACTTGTAATTTTCAAATGCTTCTCATATCATATTAACATGCAATTTATAGTATAATTCACCTTAAATGACTTCTTAGTGCAGTTTTGGTCCATTTAATGTTAATTTTTTCTACAAAATGCTTGTGAATATAATATTACAAGTTTTACTCAAGTCATTACTTACTCGTCTATAGATACGGGGGTTAATGTAGATATTCTTGTGCTCATCTTTCATCTTTTGTTCATGAATGACGGTATCCTCATTCTTTTGTTGTATTGTTCACAGGAAGACACGGTTCAAGTCCTATGGGCTTTAGGACCGGAAGGTTCCGATGGAGAGCTTCCGAAGCATGTGAAGAGTGGATCGAAACCGCTGCGGCTGCTGCAGCCAGTGGCGAAGCCTCAAGTGCCTTTGAAGAGCTGGGATGTCAGGTTGACCAATGTGAGTACCTCATCGTTATATCAGACAATTATAGTTTACTGCAGACGTAGGCTAGGCGTCTTTCGTGGGGTTATGTTGTCATAGGTACCTAATTAATCACCACTCTTGGGAGGCGGGTTGAAATTCACAAAATCTTAACAAGAGGCAGGTGAACAATAAATTTTGCGTGATTTGGCACTTTGAAAACTTATAAATTTGCTCTAATTCGTCAATAACATGATTTAAGATATACGTAGGTACCATTAATACCAAGGATCCTAGATGACTATTAATATTTTTTATCTCATCTTCATTAGCTATGCTCTCGTCCATTTACCGCTAAATGACTAAGTGCATTGTCTTACGATGGCTGAATCAAGGTAAACGGTAATGTAGTATAGACACGCGAGGCGTAACTACTTTTTGTGACATTTCCCAAATTATCTTGATGAGTTTATTTAGTTTACTTGAATTTGTACCTTTCTTCTTCTATACGACATAGACACAGATTAAGATTATTATGGATCAAGACTTGAAGCCTGTTGAATCAATGTGTTAGTAAATTATCTATCTAGGTTTACCTTATGATACTCATTTTCTTCAGCCACAGAATACTAATAGTACAAGTGTCAAGTATAGGCTTCAGCTAAGGAACGTAATGATTTTTAGAATCCACAACATAGACAAAAAATCTTATTGATAATTGTCCATCAGCTATTTTTTTGATGTCCCCACTACTGGGGCACAGGCCTTCCTTATGGGTGGTAAGGAGGATGGGCCATAACCCACCACGCGGGCCCAATGCGGATTGATGGGTGTTAACGACTACAAATGCAGCCGGGACCAACGGCTTAACGTGCCTTCCGAAGCACGGAGGAGCTCGAGATAATAAATTTTTGGTCACCCATCCCATGACCGACCCTTGCGAACGTTGCTTAACTTCCGCAATCGCTGGGCCAGGCGCTAAACCACTGCGCCACCGAGCTAAATAACCATAATAATAATAATAAGTTGTTACTAAATAACCTCTAGACTTACTTTTATCGAATGAATAAATAATTAAATTCACCTGTTTCGATTTAACATTCAAATTAAGTATCCTTATCACCGTGCTAGCTTCCCGAAGCCTTCAACTAAATTAGTTTGCCGTTCCTGGGTTACTACGTATGTGCATATATTATAATTAGCTAAGTGCAAGCTAGAGTTGCCCGCGTAAATAACTTTAAACTACACGATTTTACTCTTACTGTGTGAAAGCTCTTTCAGTAAAGAAATAAGGACGTTATAGCTTTAAAGTATTTTATGGCGAGTGGAGTGTTATGTCATTTTTATAACAATAAAAGCACTTTGCTTGTTATGAAATGAGAACTTTGTTTCCTTTTTTTTACGGAAGCCTATCACAAAATGTAAAAGCAAACAGAAGAGTCACTCGAAAGAAATCACAGTTTTCCCGAGCACGTATTACGCACACATAGACATTACGTACAGCAATCTAAGGCTAAGCCAGGCTATAGTCAGTAAGTACTCTAGCAGCTTCTAGCTATCTCAACAAACCCATGAAAACAAAAGACGAAATCATTTTTGAAAACTAAACACATAAGTAGGTACTTTATTTTGAGACAGCGCCTGACAGAGGGAGATGTCTATCTCCAAATAATTCCTAATGCAAATTGTAATTTCAAACCTCTCTCTTTTTTAATTCATCACCTTGACCTCAGCTACCGTCTTTTGTTTCAGCTAACAATCCCCCACAATATGGCGACGCTATTCTGGTGCAAGATCTTCAAAGCTCCAGACCTATCTAAGAAGCACCACATTGTCGGTTACCAACCTATAATCGACAGTAAACCTATAAAAAACAATGGAGTGTTGGCGAAAGACAGCTCTTCGCCGGTACATCATATGGTGCTGTACGAATGTGCTGATGACCCTGATAGGCAGTTGTGGAATGACTGGGCGGAGGGTGATGGGTACTACGGCCCTAATAGACCGAGTCAGTGGGCTACCTGTGTTACACCGATAGCTGCGTGGGCGATAGGATCTAAAGGTATGACAACTTTTTTAAAGCATACTGTAATTAGTAAATATTCCATATTTCGCAAAAGCCCAAAAGGGTATTTTGACGAAACAATCTTAAAGCATGTTCCAGACGGATGTAATCACGCAGCCCATCAGAGGTGACCTTGCTTGATGCTATCCATCTAGACCATGGGTCTCCAAACTGTTTAGCATAGGGGCCAGACTAATTCCTACATGAAGTCCCAAGGGGCCAGGATCTAGCTAGCTCATCGTACCAACATAATGTAAATCAAGTACTGTTCGGTACCCGGCCTGCTTTCGCTGGCCGGATTATTGGTACTCGCGGGCCGGAGCTGGCCCGCGGTCCGTAGTTTGGGACCCCTGATCTAGACGGTAAATTTAATCTCCATCCAATCCAAATGACCTTCAACGTCCTTGAAGGAAGGGCGTGAGTTCCATCCGGAAATGGAGTGCGTGGATTTCGTTTCTTTTTTGTTTTCTATCGTCAATTAGAGACATCAAAAGCGCTAAAGAAACGCCCACCTTTTGAATTTTCGACAAATTAGAAGCCATTTTTACGATACGGCACGTGATTTTGCTACGCGAGCGCGATTCACAATGAAGGGCTACCATGTTGGCGCTTGGATGGAAACTCGTGTAGCCGCAACACAATCCACGGATGGAAATCACGCCCCAATCAAGCTTCCACCAAGGTGACCTCTGATGGGAAGCGTGATTACATCCGTCTGGAACATGATTTCAGCAGTGAAAAACAATTTAAGATCAGAAGAAATAGGCTGCGCGTCCACGACCGAATTTTCGTCGTCCGTTTACAGGAACTTTCTTCATGTATTTTTCGGATCGTCTATTTCTTGGTAGTGTGCGACTGTGCGTTTAGACCTTCAACTCTGTAGGTTTTTTATTTTGCGCTAATAGAAAATCAGTTATCGATTGTCGGACATGAGCGCGCAGTCTTTACCTGACTATTCATAAATTCCTATTTATTAAATGATATTTTTTTAATATTTAATTATGTATTCTGTGATTTAATGAGAAAAATATAAGCATTATAAAATATATTCTATTTAACAACATAATTATTTAACTTACAATACTTACAGTATTAAGTACACGAGAACATTGTTATATGATACGATTAAATTGCGCCAACCTACGTTCTTTATGTCACCTACTTTACATAAGCCCATCTTATTCGGCTGTTATGTAACGCGCCTTAATTAATTCCAGGGGAATATCTACCCGAGAATGTCGGAATACCTCTAGGCGAGAAAGGAGGCGTCTCTTACTACATGCTGGAGGTTCATTACGACAATCAGGCGCTGCACGAAGGTGGGTCCTAATGAGGTTTTAATCATCTGACGTCACTTGTTTTGAATTAAAGGTTTGAAAGTTCTTGGTAGCTTTGGAGGTGGGATTTGCAATTTTATGTGATTGATAATTTTTCGAATTTTGAATAATTTTAGTATCATTGTTTACAGATGTAAACTTGAATTACGTATCACATGTGAGATCCACGCCACGTATCCACACGTGTGGCATATCAACGACGTGTAACAGAATTAATAGTTAAACCAGATTATTTTAGAGACCACCGAAAAAAATTCGCTGTTTCATACAAAAATTAATAACGAAAATATGAAACTGTATGGAACAGCTGTTTTTTTTCGCGATTTCAGTGTTGGTCCCATAGTAAAAGTTGTTCAGTTTGATGGTCCCTATCATATTCTGGTTTAGCCATTAATTCTGTTACACGTTGTATACTACACGTGGGGATACCACAGCGTGGCGTGGATCTCGCCATTCAACATTTTGAGACTTCATGTAATACATTATTTAAATATTGGATGTGATACGTTTAAATCAAATGGATTAGTAGGTTAGCGTCAACATCTAAAAATAAAGTCAATAAAATCATTGTGATCATAAAGTAAGATTTACATAGAACAGTAGGTACGTACGCATCTAAAATTACAGGGTCATTAAATCTACAGTACTTAACTGAAGTTATTTACATAGGTACCCGTTTTACTTGAATTCTGATAATAATTAGTATTAGGGGTTTAAGTATGAAATTGCCGTTTTGTATGGAGAACTTAAAATAATTTTCATTTTTCATACTAACATTGTCTTACAATGTTTTAAAACTTTTATGAACAAATGTAACACTCAGCTAACTAATGCCATATGTATTATCGGCTAAGCTACAACTTGTAACTATTTATCTAATTCTGTACTACAACGATATAAATGTTCATTTCTGCTAACGAAAAAAATAATTAATTTTAAGATCTGTACCCTTAGCTCGAACAGCTATCGAAAGAAATAACGCGCGTAAAATCATTCGATAGTGCTATTTTGTATTGGAAATTTGGACAACGCCATCTACCGCTGACTAGCGAAATTAAAATTATTATTATTATTATTATTAATTGACAGACAAGCAGTTGAGACAACTGATAAGAGCCTGTATCCAGTTATATCATGAGTCGAGTTTATCTATCATTGGTTTTTAAATATTTGTCCAATCTATTCTTAAACTGATTCGTATTCTGTGCAGATATCACTTCTTCTGGCAACTTGTTCCAAGCTTCAACTACTCTATTATTAAAGAAGTGTTTATGTGGATTGTTTCCTGATAGTGCCTAAGATAATTTGAGATGATATGGCCTCGTAGGTGTATGTTTCGTGAGTACTGGAATAGTTGTTTATCAAAACTCTCTATGTCATAGTGTCCATGCAAGATTTTATATGTTTCTATTAAGTCCCCACGTTCCCTGCGTTCCTTTAAAGTTGTGAGTTTCAGTGATTCCAGTCTTTCCTCATATGGTTTATTCTTCAAGGCTTTCGGGACTTTTGAGAACCTACGTTGAACTTTTTCTAGTAATTGAATATCTTTCTTGAAGTATGGACTCCAGATTTGAAAAGCATATTCTAAAATCGGCCTTACATAGGTTTTGTATATTTTCAGCATCATTTCAGGTGTTAAGTACGCGAAAGCTTTTCGGATGAGGTAAATGAAACTGTTAGCTTTCTTGGTCACAGTGGTGATATGATGTTCCCATTTTAGATCGTTAGCAACATGTACTCCTAAGTCTACCTGTACCTCTACTGGTCGTAGCGGAACACCATTGATTTCATAAGGGTTGTGGGGATTACGATTTCCAATGTGGAGAACTGTGCATTTGTCTATGTTGAGGTTAATTAGCCATTCCTTTGACCAATTTGCCAATCGATTCAAATCATTTTGAAGTCGTTCCGAGTTTACAAGAGGATTTGCAAATATTTTTGTATCATCAGCAAACATGCTTACTTTGCAATTCAAATTTTTAGGTAAGTCGAAAGTAAAAATTATGTACAGCACTGGCCCAAGTACGGACCCCTGGGGCACACCACTTTGAATATCTCTTTCGTCTGAGAGTGTTTCGCCAATTCTTACTCGGAATGTTCTTTGTCTCAGAAAAGCTTCTATCCAATTTAATAATTTACCCCGAATGCCAACAAATTCCAGCTTTTTCAAGAATCTGCCGATTGGTACTTTGTCGAAAGCTTTTTCATAATCGAGATATATTACATCAACTGGTTCCCGAACGTTTTGACTATTGACCCAAGATGATAAGCAATGATATGATATTTCCATAGATAATTCTCTATCGAGTAATTTTACGCGCGTTTTTTTTTCTCGATAGCTGTTCGTGCTAAGGGTACTGATAGTGGGCCGTCATTATCATAATTAGAAATAATATAAAAAGTAACTGAAGCATCTTTGTCATCATAGAAGATATGAGAGCCTCTGTGTGTGAGAAAAAATCGGCAATTCATGCTTTAACCCCTATTATTTTGTTATTACTTTGAAAGTTTACTGTATTTTATCTGTGATTCGCTTTGTTTGATGTAAATAGTACTTTAGATACCTACTTGGAAACAAAAGAACAGTGTTTTATTTTTGTTTGTATCATTAATTTAATTTTGGCACGATCGCTGTGTGACTGTGAACGGTGAATGGGTTTAGTATTGTTAGAATAGCCACTGAACGTACTGACTTTTTCTGCTAATTGTGTTACGTGTAAGTACCTATACAAAACTTTAATTAAGTAAACACACAAAATAAGTCCTATAGGTAGGTACTAAGGATCACAGAAAACGCAATTTAAGTGTTTGGGCTGGATTTTAGATGAACTTAACTTGTACGTCAAAATCGTGTTTCAATGGTCTTTTAATGGTAATGCTTTTTGACACAGTTTTTGTTTATAAAACCCAAAATCGAGACACAATAGTGTTTCCGTTTTGGGTTTAACTCGTCAACGCCCGCTGTGCCCTATCGGGCACAAACAACAAAAGAAATCTATTGTATTGTTTTCCGGGGCATTGAAGAGTTAACATCAAAATCGTGTTTCAATTGTGTTTGAATCGTAATGCTTTTTAACACAGTTCTTGTTTCTTAAACCCAAAACCGAAACTCACTGTGTTTCTTAACATTAGCAGACTTGACCTCTGAGAATTTGTCGCTCATCTGTAAGCTCCCTAAGGGTTGACGCCATTAGTTTTTAGTGTGGCCATCAAAATTACACTGCATTTTCCTATATTACGAAAGCACCTAGGTACTCTTTGCATTGCATTTGTGAACCGGTCGGTGGCTGCATGTCGATATAATATAAATAAACAGAAGTTTAAATCGATTGAGGACATTTAAACATTTGTTAATAATTAATTTTCCTATTGACAGTGCTGGACAGCTCCGGTATAAGGGTGTACTACACACCAGTCCTGCGAGCTCACGATGCAGCTCTCCTGGGCGCTGGAGTGGGAGTATCAGCTCTGCACGTGATCCCTCCCAAGCAAAGACAGTATAGAACAGTCGGAATTTGCAGCCCCGAGTGCACTGACAATGTGAGTAAAAAATTTAGATAATATTGACAAAGGAAACTGAATCTTATTAGTTACTATTAGAGCCCACGAAAAACGCGGCCCTCATTCGACACCACACTAACAATGTGAGTAAATAAACATTCACAAAGGAAACCAAACCTTGTGGATCAGTACACGTACCCAGAATCTAGGCTAGTGGTGATTTAGCTCTATCGTGGTCGTGACCCCTCCGAAGCAGTACAGTACAGGGTGGTGGTGCTGTAACTGGACAGTCGAGATTGCTCTCGAGCTCTCGACCAATAATCTCCCCCAACCCTTCGGCATAAATGGAGGTGGCGAGATTCAGACCTATGCGAATGTGGCACCTGTGGCGGAGAGGCTCAAACAATGCAACATATAATGCAGCGATGCCAAATACATTTTTACCCGGGCCCGGGACCCATTGACACCCAAGACGCAAGTAATTGGCAATTTTTTTTTAAATAGTTTATTCATGACTTGGATACAAAGTCCTTCAGTGGCATACATTTTAGTAATTAGTTATAGGTATTGTAGAGTAGGTACACAAGAAATATAGAAATCTGAATGTTGACATTATAATAATTCATGAATCCGCCTTACTCATAACCGCCATACGATTAAATAATTAAATCCCCCAATGAGGAATATCGGGAAAAAAGTTTTTTTCTATAAAATACATTTCCCGATATCCTCCAGTGGTGGATAACAGGAATAGACCGTCCACTTTACGCTGATGTCCAGTCCACCAGTGGTAGACAACAGGAATACGCTGCAATCTCGACTGTGCAATATGAGTAAAAATATTGCCAAACAAAAATTACCTATAAACTCTTGACATCGACGGACTCGGCTCCTACGTATTATCTAGGTATAATTATAATATTAAAATAGTAGGTACTAAAAAAATATTGTTTGTCTCTTTTCCAGACTATGCCAACCCATGGGATAAACATCGTTTCTGTTCTGCTCCACGCTCACGGAACTGCTAGGAAAATATCATTGAAGCACATTCGGGGCACCCAAGAGCTACCCATTATTTCTGAGGTAAGTTTGTATTTTAGCGCCATCTATATTATTTTAATCGTGGGTAGTGCTGTAGTGGGCGTGCTTTTGCAAAAGCAGGACGTGAGAAAATGTTTTCGGTAAATTCCAATAGATGGCGCTAAATTTTGCTGTCGAATAGTTTTAGAAAACATCGCCAGATGGCGTATTTTTTTTACCTGATTTGATTTTATTGTATTTTTTTTTTCAGGAAAATTGTTATGATAACCGTTACCAGCAATAGCCAGATGGCGTATTTTTTTTTACCTGATTTGATTTTATTGTAATTTTTTTCAGGAAAATTCTTATGATGCCCGTTACCAGCAATCTCGGATCGTGCCTGGAGGGAGAAAATTCATGAAAGGCGATACATTAATAACGGAATGCACATACGACAGTACATCGAGAGACAAACCAATTTTGGGAGGATATTCTTCGTCACAGGTACCTACCTAATTATTAAGACCCGAGTTCACAAACTACCTTAACAGCCGATTAATTTTTAACCATCTCTTTTTGACGTTTTCTCCATACATAAAAATGTTAAAAACAGACTTTTGGAACTTAATCACCGGTTTAAGTGTTGGCGAACTTCAGCCTTAGTGATAAATGTTACAAAGAGACGCTAAATAGACAGGAAGCACACAAAAGCTCCATGCAACCTTGATTAGTAAAAATACAGGTTTAGTAGGTAGGTACACTATTATAATTATTATGTATTCTGTAAGTACCTGCTTATCAAATTATCAGGTTGAATTACTACACTATTATCATTAATTTAGGAAACTGAATAAAATTACTAATTTATGTACTAATGAGAATGAATAGTACCTACAAGAAAAAAAAAAAAAAAGTTCGTCGGTATTTTAGACACAGATATCGATAAAAGAATCTCTCTCAACCTCGAGGAATGCCACCATTATCTGCTTTTCTACATTTGAAGAAAATTATTGTCATCAGGAAATGTGCCTGTCCTTCGTGTTGTACTACCCTCGTACCGAGCTAGCTGGCTGCTACTCTATGGCTCCAGTCAAGGAATTCTTCGAGACATTCGGAGTGAAGGAGTTCTACGGACTCACTATGATGCAAGTCGAAAACATGTTCCTGTCCTCTGGGTAAGTGGTATCACAGATAATATTATACTATACACGCTGAAATTTTAATCATTTGGTTCCCGCCGTGGGGTGGTTCCACTCATGATTACAAGCAACTTTTATTATGGGGCCAACTCTCCTCCTCGCAAAAAAAAATCAGCTGTTCCATACATTAAGGTCGAGTAGGTACTGCACTTTTGTATGGAGCTGATTTTTTTGCGAGGAGGAGAGTTGGCCCCATAGTAAAAGTGGCTTGTAATCATGAGTGGAACCACCCCACGGCGGGAACCAAATGATTAAAATTTCACGTTGTATACTAGTGTGGTATTAGTATTTCTTTAGCGCTCATGGCCGAGCTTGACAGACTGATCGTACTCGATCACGTTTGTTAAGCAACACGCGGTCCGGCCAGGTTTCGGATGGGTGACCGATAAGTGGCATTACAACTGAGCGTCCCGGCTGTTGTCATCTGATAACAGTCGTTAAGCCAAGTCGAAGGCCTTACAGGCGGCTTGATAAACTCTAACACCAGAGGTGGCCACTAATTCTTATGCGACAAGAAGTATTTCTTTACAAAATACTTAAGTTACTAAAAGTTATGTGCTGTTACAATTATAAGGCTTAGGTATGTTCAAATGATCACCATACTAACCTAACCTAATCCAGAATTAGTAAATGCTTACCAAATCTCCTTGGGCTGTTTAGAATTGTGAGCATTTAGTAATTTTGGAGAACAAAATGTTAGTATTCATTCCCAATTATATTATCGTTGATGCTTTTGTTTTATAAATAAAATAAATAAACAATATTTTTATTTATTGATTACTTACTAATTAAGAATATTATCCTGACTCCTGTGATTTAGTATAAATATTTCGTCATACTCAACAGGAGCGCAGAAAGTCTACCACCTCAGTTAGAAGCCGACATGCAAATGAGATACTCAGAAGAGACGGCCATGCAGGGCGATGACCAAGGAGTGGGCTTGATGAGTAAGCAAATAGTGACTATTATTTAGTTGAATCGTTCCTTATCAACCGCAAGAACAAAATATGCGGTTAATATCATTGATATATCAAAACAAAGTTTAGATGCGTTATGCGCCAACATCATGCAATTTAAAACAGCGACAGGTACTGCAGATACACACATTGACATATTACATCAATAGTGGGACAAAAATGAACGCCACCATACGGAATCCCTGTCGTTAGAAAGAGATAAACAGACATCATGGCCGATTAGAGTAATACAAAATACGAAAATACATTTTACGGTTAAAAACAGTACTTACGTGTGAAATAAAACATTTTTCCGATCTCTGACTGTTGCTGTATAATTTGCACATCGTTTATAGACGCAGGAAGGCATTTTTGATCAGAATGTCACGGTTTTTTAGTGTCTGTCTGACGAGAGTGATGTGTGTTTACGTGTCACGAGCCTGTGTCTGACTAATTGAAAGTCGGGCAATTACCTTACTTTCGTCTTGCCATTGTGGAGTGCGGGTAACGCATCTAAACTTTGTTTTGATATATCAATGGTTAATATAAGGAAAAGTTTAATAACATTTTAACGTCAACAATGAGTAATCGCTGACTTCCTTATAACTAATCGAAAGAGAAATAATCGTACATTCAGTTGTTGTTTGTCAAGAGACAAAAAGTACTATATACTTTATAGTATATAATAAAACTTATAGTACTTATACTTACTGCGTACACTATGTGACCTTATGGTCACACAGTGCACGCAGGCGCATAGCGTCCCAACTAGGTACCAATCACACACACGTATGTAAGACAAGCGAACCAATCGCAGAGCTCTATTTCAACGCAGTGCGTTCGCATAGGCAAGGGTAGTTTGAGTATTGTTTTTGAACACGGGTGTATTAATTATAACCGCCATTGTAGTCTAGTGGTTCGCCCACCCGTGTAAGACGCAGGGGTCCCGGGTTCGATTCCCAGGGGGGTACAATTTGTACTCGGTTTGGTTGGTGGCAGGGCCAAAGTTAGTACTATTATATATTCTGATGTAGGGCTTATTTCAAGTCCGCCTGGCTAGCTACCACCATTTTACCTAAGTCTGACGCCATAACAACAATTAAAAAATTGTCGTGTTTCGGAAGTTAGAGGTAAGATAGCCAGTTCCTCAGTGATGAGGATTCCGGAATTAGTGCGCTTCCACCTTCAGCCTTATCGTCACTTAACATCAGGTGAGATGAAGGCCAAGCACTTTCCCGTTGTGCATAAAAAAGTTATTTATGTAAAAAAGTAAGTTGAGCATTATTTGAAATAAAGTTAGGGTTAAAAGTTTTCAAAAAATTACATACTACCGAATTGAGAACCTCTCCTTTTTAAGTTTTTTAAATAAGTGTTTTCTACGGTATTATTTTGTTGACGGCTACATGCCTTTGAAATAGATCTATTCACAACAATTTTCTTCGCCCACAGAAGAGCTTGTAATCCGCGAGCCAGCTGAGTTCCGCAACAAATCGTTCATGGCGCACCTCAACGAAATGCCGTGGTCCGAGCCGCTGCTGACTGAGCAAATCGAGAAGACTCTATACAAGGGCATGCACATGACCTTCTGCAAGAAGAGAGATGACACTTGGGGAGCGGTAAGTTCCATCCTACCCTATTTCTTATGTGTATTAGGATTATATCTCAACGTAATGCCATGGTCCCAGCCGTTGCTGAACGAACAAATCGAGAAGACTCTATGCAAGGGCATGCACATGACCTTCTGCAAGAAGAGAGCTGACACTTGGGGAGCGGTAAGTTCCATCCTACCCTATTTCTTATGTGTATTAGGATTATATCTCAACGTAATGCCATGGTCCCAGCCGTTGCTGAACGAACAAATCGAGAAGACTCTATGCAAGGGCATGCACATGACCTTCTGCAAGAAAAGCGACACACTTGGCGAGCAGTAAGTTCCTTCCTACCCTATTCCTTATAATAAGTACTAGGATTCCAGTGCTCCTAAACGAAATGCCGTAGTCCGAACCGCCGTGGACCGGACAAATCGAGAAGACTATACAAAGGTATGTACAATGCACATGACCTTCTAGATAGGGTTGCCAGATCGGAAGTCCAAAATATCTGGAGAAAACTTGAAAATGTCGGGATTTTGCGGTTGTTGTCGGGAGAAATAAATATTTAATTTAAATGCCTGTATATAGTAAGAAAACGGCCGCGCAGCGCGATTTTTAGTCAGTTTCATCCACTAATCTTATACTTTTGCTTGTCTGTAGTAGAAAAACGGGCGCGCAGCGCGGTTTTTAGTCAGTTTCATCCACTTACCTTGTAATCTGTGGTTTCATACGCAAAAATTATTGTTTTCTATAGAAAACTTTCGGAACAGCTGTTTTTCCAGGAGATTTTTAGATTTTTCGGGAGTCGGGAGATCACTTGAAATTCCGGGAGAATCCAGGCGAATCCCGACCATCTGGCAACCCTACTTCTACAAGAAAAGAGATGACACTTGGGGAGCGGAAAGTTTCTTCACTAAGTATTCTTTTCTTTATAAGTATTAGGATCCGTATTTTTTAACAATTCGTTCATGACGCACCTGATCGAAATGCCGTGGTCCGAACCGCTTCAGACCGACCAAATCGAGAAGACTACAAAAAGCAAGACACTTGGTGAGCAGTAAGTTTCCGCACTATTCCTTATTGCTAGGTATTATTAGCTACCGCTCGCGACTTAGTCTGCGTAGGTAGACAGTTATTTTTATAAATGCCTCTGAAAATTTTTTCTGGATGCAAGGTACTTCTCTGAACCCCTGACAACGTGTATGAAAAATTTCATGATGATCGGTTAAGTAGTTAAGATGTGAAAGCATAATAAACGAACAAAGTAAGGATATCAGTTAATTCCGCTAGCTGTCGCTCTCAAACTAAACGACGACCTATTCAATGTAGTGATAAAAAGGGCATCAAGATACAAGAGTTTATCTTACGGAAAGTTAAAGTGTGCATACCCAATCCATACAATGATTTTGTCTTAGAAGTGTTGGCGAATACATAAAGAATTATTTTCTTCGTGTGCTGTATACTGATTATAATGGTTATAACTATTTACACTACACATTTGTACAGCTTGGCCATAAAGAGATGAAATTAAATAAAATGGAACTAAAATTTCTCAGTACAAAATATAGTCAGGGTTGCCAAATTATTCGTGATTATGACGTGATTACATAGAAAGTGGCGCCCTCAATTTTTGTCAACTCTTTATGGTCAAGCTATATGTGTTATTTATATAGCGCTAAGTCATCGATTGCGAATTATCTGCTGAAAGCACCCAAAATCCGATGACTTTTAGTGACTTGCTAGCAATCGGACGCCATTTTTTCCATCGTATTTGGTTTTCAATTGATCGATCACTTAGTGATTAGTCTGCTGGAATTCACCCACTTATACTACCTTTTTCTTTCACAGCCAATACAAATCCAGAACTACCCTACATACAACGAACTGCAGACAAACGACACTGCTGAAAAATCTTGCCATTACAAGAGCGTTAGGTTACCTTCAGTAACAAAAGCAAATAGTTCTCCTGCCCAATCACCATACAGCTTAACCGCCATGTTGGCTGTATACATCGCCATCGCCGTCATGCGGTAATAAAAAAGAAAAAAAAAACATATTTTAAAGTACACCAATGACGTTTCGTGTTGTTTTTTGTTATGAATGTTTATGAGCTTTGGAACGATCAGTGACCAGTTTCATATCAGAAATATATAGTATTATTTTGCCAAATTATGTATCATAATTTGTTTGAATGTTTATATTTTTAAAACGCGTCGAAAAATGGCGGCATTTTTGACAGATCATTTCTTGACAACTTTTGTCATTATGTGTCAGTTGCATTATGCACTCTATTTCTATGCCTATAAGTTTTATATTGTGAGCTGTCAAAAATGTCAATGTTGAAGAGTTGTTTTGTTATTGATCATTGCCAGTTGAACTATACAGTTGAATCCAATAGATGAGTTACTGCTAATACTATTTATTTTTATTGATAAATTATGATATCATTTATGGAGTTACTGTTTACATTATAAAAGCACTGGTAATGCTCAGAAACAAAAGTAAACAACCTAGTTTTGTTATCTATCAAGCGATGTTAAGCAACTACGGACTATAAACCAAAGGTTTTAAAGTCTATAATATGTCGTCATTTTACAACTTTTGTATTTTGTGAAGAAGAATCTCTTTTTGTGATTTTGCGTACTTATGTAAAGAGTTATTGCTCATTTTATATACGTAGTTCTTTCATATACTTTAGACCTAATTATACCGATTATTGGTAGGTATCCATTTTATCTTCTGGTTTAATAAAATTCCGTTAATATGACTGATTTACGTATTCCAATTTTCTATAATTTATGACGTTAGATGATGGTTTTTGTTTGTGTGGAGTTTATAAACAGTTGTGTGCCCTTTATATGAGTTCTTAATTAGAGTGTGCCCACAAAATTTTAAGTCGTATTTTATAGTTTGAATTATTAGCACTTGGTCGGATTCTCATTTCACCGGATGCAGTACAGACTTATATAAATATCACTGCAAACAAACAGTAACTAAATGGCTACTTAGTCTAAATTATGACGAAACAGAAAGTTTACTACTTATAACTAAATAAAACTAAAAACAAATACCTATTATAAACTAAAACCTAGATATTTAAAGCTGAAATGAAACAAAACTGCTACTTAAAACTAAATTAAACTAAAAACAGATATTATAAACTAAAACTAAGACTATCTATCTACAACAACAAAAATAAATCTATATTTAATAAGAATATAAAGCAAATGATGGTGGTATAAATGGTATGCAATTTGCGTTTGATATTAAGTGTACTTACTAACTAGATTAGCAACATCTTAAACATTAACTTACCCTAAATTGTTTCCTTATTAACGTTACCAGTGTAATTTATCTTAAAAATTCTAATCAATTAGTGCAAATGGAAGGTTGCTGGTACTTATGACACGGGTTTTCCCAGTATAACGTACCAGCTGTAACATTTTCTGTAATTAGAATAAGTAGGATAAATAAAACTGTACTACAATTTTTGTAAAAAGGTGAAATAAACAATATATTATTATTATTATTATTATTATCTTTTTGACTGTCTTCCGGCGACATGAGAATTCGACCTTTTGCTAATCCGACCAGGCGCTAATAACTGAGCTAAAGTACCTACTGACTATAGCCAGGTTTGGCTCGAGATCGCCTGTAGGTAGGGTTACCATCCGTCCGGATTTGTTCGGACATACCCGGACTTTTAGACTTTTGTCCGGGTTTATAATTTGTTTAGCTGTTTAAGATTGGACTGTGTTATAGTAATATAGTAACATACATAGCAGCAGTTTTCAAATGAAATGTCTCAAAATGTATGGAGTCTGGGCTACGTCCATTTACAGTATAAGTACCAAAAAATTGGTACATACACGTTAATCAGTTTCTAATAATATTTTTTTTAAATAGCTTTGTTTTATGTGAAGGAACATTTTATCTTGTGCATTAAAATGAAAGCACACAATAAAATACATCATCCAGAAAGTTGTCATTTTGATGCTATATGTCTGTCACAGCCAGTCAGTTATTTAAAAAATAAAGATTTCCGGTTTTTTATTGAAATATCCGGCTTTTGTCAGGACTTCCCAAATTTTGATATGGTAACCCTACAGCTCATAAATCTCTATGTGTGCGTGCTGGGAATACGTGTAACTGTGCGCAAGCGTAAACAAATCTTTTCGAAATATATGTCTGCAAATTTTCAGTAGGTGCAAAAAATATCAAAGCAGCATCAGGGGGGTATAACTCCGCGCTTAAACTTTTATATTAGCCTACTGCTCGCGGCCCACTCCAAGAGGGCCATTGTCGAGGGATATCACCGCGCCGACCGAAACGCGCGGCGTGTGCAAGCGACGAGAGCGCAGCGCGTGAACGTCACGAACGAAACGAGTCAGTCAAGCGCCGAATGCGAAACTGCATGCACTTCGTTTTTGATACTTAATTACTAACGTACCTACCTACCTACCAAAGTTTATTGTATTTTTTTTATACATATTTACATACTTAGTTGTATCGAAGTTCGAAATATGGCACCAGTAAAGAAAAAAGATATTTATGCTCTTTAAATATGCTCAGCTCACCTATTAGGTAGATTTATTTTATTTTATAAGTAGGTACCTATTATAGTAATTTCATTGTTTATTCATGGGCATAACGAATGTTTTCTATGATATCAGTAACTAGCGAGTAGCAACCCCGAAATGTGTCGGTTGAGACAGAGCTATGCGACAGAAAGAGACGCCTCTCTTTCTTCTTCGTAGGTGCATATAATTTTATCCACGCAGCGTTGTGCAGTTTGAAATTGTACTTTATTGCCGTGCAGCGAGAGTAGCTTATTATTTGATGGTCCTCGCGGGGTCGGACTTCTGTACGTTAGTACTATTATATATTCTGTGGCAGCATATTTCTTTAAAGATGATGTAATTATTTGTGTTTTTGTATCTATGGATGTTCGTTATAAATTCATGAGCTCTTCACTAATTAATTAATTTACTGTACAATATTAAATATATGTATAACAATAGTCATTGTAACGTTCCTCGTTTAGTTATCTATGATTTCAAAAACAGTGAAAATATAAATAACTAAAACAATATCTCATAGGTATGTTCTAAGAAGATGAATGTTACCTTAATCATATCATCTAGTTTACACTGTTATCTATGATTCAATAAAAATAGCAATTAATATTATTTCCTTGACAAGTAAACTACCCATTTCTTCTTTTCTTTTAATTTCTATACATCTTCATTATTGAACAAATAACAATAAAATCCAATGCAATAATTAATTTAGGTTTAACTTAAGGCATGTGTGTATGTTTCTTAAGTAGCATTTCCTAACTGTTACTTATTTCTGATCTAAATCTTCGATTAACTAATTTATTTTCTGTCTTAGAAATAAATATTATTGTATACTAACTAAAATAAACTATACGAACAAGGTGCTTTGGAAATGTGTTAGTTTGCGATCAAAAGTAGTAGTACCTTGTACTCGTGTGACAATGTCATAATAATAATATATGATTTTAATACCTACTTACGTCTGTTTGGTGTTAAACGTACCTATCTCATGTATGAATGCATTTAAATTGTGTATTAACCTTAGTATTATTTAGGGTGCGTCTATGCGTATATTCTATTTAAGCGATTAGGAACCGCTCATATTACTTATAATACTTCCTTCTTCTTAATTCCTCCGATATGTAAATGCAAATAAATAAATTGTAGAAAAAGAATAATATAATTTTGTAGGAATGTTTTTCGATTATCTAATTTCTTACTATTTTCTTTGAATATAAATTGCATTGATTATAAATAATAGGGCTGTGCTTACTGGCTCTTTTTGAAATGTAGCTATAACTACGGTGTATTTTTGTAGAATTTGTGTATTATCATTAAAATATGCAGCTATTTATGTATAGTTTTTATCTATCGAGTGTAGTTGTGATGTAATTCGTCGATGTTACATCAAACGAAGTGATCAAGTCAATTTATTGTTATGAGAACAATAATTACGCATTTCGATATTTTTTTGTAATTTATACCTGTTTGCGAGGTATTAGTTGTAAGGTTACGCTTAGTAATTAAGTTTTATTTATTTTAAAAAAAGTCAATATACTGGTTTTATTACTTTTGAAATGCATTTTTATTTAAAGTCTTTTTATTTTCAGTAGGTATATTACAATCTCACAGGCACATTTGCCTAAAACCAGTACATTTGGTATTTTCAATAAATAAAGATGACATAATTGAGCTCATACAATTATTAATCTGGCTAGCCAATAGATAATCACATGACAAGACTCCAGAAAGATTATAAAATTTTATTTTCACTAAATTGTTCTGTATAAAAATCACATACTTAGTTGTCCATAGTCTCTGGCACAATCACTTAATAAACAATAAGTTAAAATAAAAATAAAACTTCTTATTTCGGCAATGTTTGCGATTCTGCCACTCTGTAAAGAACGCCATTCACTATAATATACTCTTGAGGTTTATCCTTACTGGTGTCAATGTTAACATTGGGTGTATTCGATGGCTGCTGAGCATCAACTTTCTGTGTCGGCACAAGTGATTCTGAACCGTCTAAGTTACGGTTAATAAGATCAAAATTATTTCCGGTTTGAGGGACTTGAGTAGTTAATTGATTTGTTGTGCTGAAAGATGGAATGTTTTGGTTGAAATTCATGTTGTTGTTTGGGGGGTTGAAATTCATGTTGTTGTTTGGGGGGTTGAAATTCATGTTGTTGGAGGGGTTAAAATTCATATTGTTGGGGGGGTTGGAATTCATATTGTTGTTACTCATTGGGTCGACGAAGACGTTAGGTTTTTGGGGAAAAGTTTGAGGATTCTGTCGGTGTGCTTCGTAGGCTTGCCAGTTGATGAACCAGAAAGGTTGTTGGTCTATAGGCAGCTTGCTCAGTCGATCTACTAAGTCTTTGTCACCTTTTGCTTCGATTGGTAGCCTTATTGTAGTGGCATCGGCGTCGCCTTCTCCAAATCTGTAAGTAATCATTTAGAATGTGAACATTGATAGCGAACAGCTACTTACTTATAAGGTTGGTTATTATTTTTAAAATGCAATTTGCACTTAGCTTATTGTCTGTCTACTCATAATTAGGGTTTTTGGGCTTAAAGTACTACATTGTTGCTAAACATCTTCATACCTACTTAATCTTCGTAACAAAATGCCTTTTTAACCCCCGACGCAAAAAGAAGGGTGTTATACTTAAGTTTAACGTGTTTGTGTATCTGTGTATCTGTCTGTGGTATCGTAGCTCCTAAACTGATGAACCGATTTTCGTTTAGTTTTTTTTGTGTCATAGATAATTTTATCCCGATTGTTCTTAGCCATGTTTCTTGAAAATCTGTTCAGCCGTTTGAAGATTATCAGCTCTTAAATAGTTAATGAGGTGATCTAACTAGCTTTCATAAGTCTTATCGATTCGAGGATAGTATAAAGTACCGAACCTTTGAAAATCTTCAAATAAAACTTAAAAATAAAAATTTAAAAATACCCCCGACACAAAAAGCTAACTCTTATAAAGTTAAAAATATTTTTTTATCAAGTCATAATATACCTACTTACCTAGATCTATGAAAAACATTACACATCTTAATAGACGTCGGGGGACCGCTAAGTTAATGGATTTACATCTAAGCTCGTCACATGTATAACGATACCTAACGGTCCCCCGACGTCTATTAAGATGTGTAATTTATTTCATAGATCTATATTATGACTTGATGAAATTATTTTTAACTTTTTAAGAGTTAGCTTTTTGTGTCGGGGGTTTTTAAATTTTTAAATTTAAGTTTTATTTGAAGCTTTTTAAAGGTTCGGTACTTAAACTATTAAAAATCCAAATTTTGAATCGATAGGACTTATGGAAGCTAGTCAGATCCCCTCATCAACTATTAACGAGCTGATGATCTTCAAACGGTTGTACAGATTTTCATGAAACATGGCTAAGAACACTCGGGATAAATTTATCTATGGCACAAAAAAACTAAACGAAAATCAGTTCATCAGTTTAGGAGCTACGATACCACAGACAGATACACAGATACACAAACACGTTAAACTTATAACACCCCTCTCTTTTTACCCGACTGCGGGTTATGTATTTCGCGCGTATCTTGTAAGTATGTATGTTTGTATGTAATATTCTTTATTACCTCATATCTCTCAAACGTCTGAACGGATTTCTATGATTAAGATATCGTTAGATTGGTCTTTTCAGCCCAAGTGTTCTTAAAAAGGTGGCGTTATAAAAAAACCAACATGGCGGCTGTACGGTGCTATTATACGTAGTGAAAAAAAAAATTTTTTTTTAGAATACTGTATTATGGGTGTCAAATTAAAGGGCTTATTATAAGGATTTCAAAAAGGTATATCATGACCGTAAAATATAATAACTAAAAAGAGATAAATAAAAAAATTAATAAAAAAAAAATATTTAAAAAACCCACCTGCATAAAAAGACAAGTCGACTGAAAAGATGGAAACAAGATTAAATAAATATTAAAGGCAACATGTCATAATAACATGCAGTCAGAGGCATATAATTCAATTAGGTATTCATAATGTCACTATCTTTATGCATGCCTCCGACTGCATGTTATTATGACATGTTGCCTTTAATATTTATTTAATCTTGTTTCCATCTTTTCAGTCGACTTGTCTTTTTATGCAGGCGGGTTTTTTAATTTTTTTAATTTATTTTTTTGCATTGGGGGTTATTCAAAGCAATGTGTGGTCACTTCACTACTTATAATTGGGAAACCTCGTATACCTACCTAAGTAGGTACCTACCTAAGAATATACGATTTGTTATACAAAATAATACCTATTGTAGACATGACCATGTTTTTGTTAGAGGTTAATAAGATAAGAACAACGCTACAAACCTGTTTTATAAATCAAGTTTATTCATAATATAAATACTTAGGTAGGTAGTTACCTACCTACTTCTGTTTTAGATAAATTCTTATCCATTCTGCAATAAAAATTCATGTGTGGGCAAAAATATAAGTTGTCGGTTTGTATTTCGTTAGGTATGATGTTGAACCAATGTAATTATTATTTATCCATAAAAACTTATTGCATTACTAAGTACCTACCTATACTTAAGTAGGTAGGTAGTTGAAAATTTACAAAAAAAATCCATAGCAGTATGGATATTAGGAATTTCCTCATAATGGCGAAATTACACTTTCCTACCTATCTGAGTGCGATTTTCTAAAATCTCTACTGCCATTTTCACTGTCAAACTTTTTGTCATCGAGTATCTGATAGGTCCCATATGGTCTTAAGTACCTACTATACCCATTACTAGCCGCTACGTACGCAAAATCATAGGTAAGTAGGTACCTAGATCTCAAATAGATTAACTATCAATTAGTTTGACCAGTAAGTAATGAATAAGCACCAGCCAGACAGTGACGAGTTCAAGGCTGCAACTTTATAGAATACCTAGGTGAGTCAAATGCTACCAGACGGCTTGATCCGAAGCTGGTTCTGTATTTATATTGGTAAAGGTATTTAGAAAACAAAGTAAGTAGGTAAGTAAATTAAGAAAATAAGAATAATGTTTTGTCAATTTTTTTTTAATAACAATAAGAATCTCGACGTTTTCTTACATTTTTTAAATTCATATTTTTTAAGTTATAATACCTACATGTCAAGATCTAGACATGTGTAAATAAATAAATGTACTTATATCTTACGTTAAAAGGAATAGGCATGAATAGGTAAGTACAAAATCTTACCTGTTTCCTAAGCCTAGACCTTCTGTGGTAGTCTTCACCATTTCAGGGTATCCAATAGGCCGGCTACCCGCAAAAGAAGGTCGTTGACCCGTCACCAATGTCATTGACATCACCACAAATAAGATGTTTGTAAACATTTTTTTTCTGCAAAAAAGTGGGACACTTTTATCGGGGTTTTTGACAAACAAATGACGTCTGCTGGTTTTTAATTAATGTCATGAACGTGTTATGAGAAAACTTGTTTAAATGCATACAGCATCATTAGGTAATCATTTTAGTGATTCAAAAAACCAGGACAATGATACAAACAAAGTATAATGTAGTAAGTACCTAATTGTACATCCAGTTAATTTTTAACACTACTGTTCAATGGTTAAAATTTTTTTAAACACCTGTTCAAAAAAAAATTGAATACCGAAAGCAAAAAAAAATTGTCAAAATCGATCGTCATTACGAACCATTCAGGTAACGTAAGCCAAATCTTTTAAATGGTTTAGAAAAACCCAAATGCATAACTAATTATTTTAGTTAAAAGTCACTATCTACTACCTAATTAACGGATGTCATTAATGACCACTTTATTTGTTTTTAATTAAAAAAAAACAGTGATTATTGTTAAAATTTACACACTTCCAAGACACTTTTATTATTACCTATTCTAAAAAAGAAAAAAAAACACTTCAAAACATTTAAAAATAGTTTAAACACAAAACGCTTACCAGTTTTAAAGCTTATTAACGAACACACACACTTCATCCAACGTTTAAGACAAGACTGCGACTGCGTCGAGCAAAAATTTTAAAACACTTTTTATAGTAATTACAACTTGTCAATATGAGGAAAACGAACGAGTAACCAGATTGTATGGAAATACCTACCTCTGTTTTATAGGGGCAGATGACTAATTAGTAAAACTTATTATTATCCCGTCTTCGTCTCCAAGATTTAATTTGTTTCAATAAAAAAGTAGCTCTGCAACACGCTTGCACCCACTCGGGATCCCAATTCCCACCTTATCCATTGCGTATATCAATTGATGGATAATCTGGGATTGTTTGTCCCCTATATCCATTGCGACCATAATATAAACTGCACACTGAACTTGTACTATTAGTATTCTGTGACACTGGCCATATTTTTATAATAACTATAAAATAGCTATTAATAGTGACATTCACTGTTTTGTCTTAAATAAATGTTTTTTCTTTCTTTCTTTCTTTCTTTCATTGACGCTGATATAATTTCATTTGCAATTTGGTCTAGCCTTCACCTCACCTGATGTTAAGTGACGATAAGGCCGAAGGTGGAAGCGCAATACACGCGGAATCCACATCACTGAGGAACTGGCTATGTACCTCTAACTGCCGGAACATGCAGTTATAGACTTTGTACTATTATGTATTCTGTGGTTATAGGCAAACGCTCCCTGTAGCACAGAATATATAATAGTACTAACGTCCTGTAGTCCGAAGCTCCGGCGCTCCTAGGATTGATTAGCCAAACCTCAGGTTTTACCTCAAAGACGAGGAAATGCTGACAATATTTATTTTGACGGTGTTTGAAAATTATATTTTACTTATTACTAATAAATTCATCAAATCATAATAATTTAAACAAAGGATATGATTGAATGGTAATTTAATTTTACGAAGAGCAGATAATTGCTTATTAGGTAGTGATTTTACACAGCCTGCTATTGCATGTACACGCATTTGTCGCATCTGCTACATTACTAGCCCAGGCGATTTTTGGGTGATGTTTTTGCTGCAACTAGCGCACTATTTCATAATTCATAATTTATTTAAGTAGTTGCTAAATATGGTACCTACATACGAGGGTGGTTTGATAAGTCAATGACTTTGAAAAGAAGAAATACTTTTTTTTTAATTTATTTGTGTGTCTTAAAAAGAAACTCCTTAAGGCAACTTACACTATTTTTTTTTTCAAATTCGGCAAAAGATTATTATATACTTTGGAAACAAAAAACTCAAGCGACTTCTAACTTTTCTTAATGACCCTGTCGACCCTCTCGGCGGCACTCATGACATCAAAACTCATCGAATGAAGATGCGAATCCTTCCTATTCTCTAGATTCAACCCACTGAGATTTTTTCTCCTACCAAACATGAATAAATGTCTTGGCGAGCAAAGATTTTCCTCAAGCCAAAAGCGGTGTTTGAAATGGGCCCTCATTTCAGTTACCAGTTTTCAGGCGATGAAAGAAAAAAATAAGTGTCCCGCAGGCTGATTATCTAAATAGAAACTATTTAGCGACCGGTTTCATTTGACATACATTCCGAACACGATTCCGAAAACCATTTTATCAACTGACAGTTCCCATAAAAATATTACCCTTTTATAATTATTCTCGCCGAATGAAATACAGACCAATGAACGTTTGACCAACGCATCGTTTGTGTTTCCTGCAGTTCACCGAATGAATGTTACACCGTAGTACCATTGACTTTACGTACAATTTCGCCGCTTTTGACCGCAGATATCATAATCCGATCATGGAAAATTAAAAAAAAAGTGAGTGAAAATGAAAATAATGAATGAAATTATTTACTTATTTTAATATTTATCATAAATATTGTCTAATTAACAACATTAATCAACAATAATACAACTTATAATCATAAACTACTATCTTAATTTTGAGACAAAATAGGGAACTCATGATATTCTTACCAATTATGTTTGAATGAATGAATGAATGAATGAATGAATGAATGAATGAATGAATGAATGAATGAATGAATGTTTATATTAATGATCCTTACTAATATTTTAAATGCGATAGTCCTTTTATTTGTTTGTTTGTTACGTCTTCACGTCTTAACTACTGAACCGATCATCATGAAATTTTGCATAGCACGTTCTCAGGGATACAGAGGACATAGAGCACCTCACTTTTCATCTAGAAAAAAAGTACCTACTGTTCCTGAGGGATAGCAAAAAACATTCCCCGCAGACGAAGTCGCGGGTGGTCGCTAGTTAGTATAAAAGTAGCCAAATTTAGTATCTAAAGAAAAGGTAATCCGATGAAAAATTATTTTGAAAAAATAAAAAAATAAAAGTGTTTGTTAATTGTGTAATAATATTAAAATTAATTGGTAAGTACACTAAATAAATAAACGATTTTGGGAAAATAATCTTCTGTTAATGTTATTGTTTGATATAACAAATATGAGCCAGGCCACTCAAAAAGTAATGAAAAATAAAAAAAAATTAAGTTTTAAATTGTATTGTCAATATTATTTTATCAATAATATTATAATAAATATTTTTATGAACTTACATTTTTATAATAACGGGTGTAACAAGACCGAAGCGACCGAAGCCGAAGTCCACGCATTCCGCTCATCATCAGGATCATTTTTGTCTTTTAGACTACCTATACCTGGGAAACCAATAGCTACGAAGTTATTGAAGGACAAAGTCAATTTTTTTTTTTCATTTTTTTATGAAATCTTATTTTATTCGTTATTTCCTAATTTTTGTCTACAGAAACATTATCAAAATTTTATGTATTTCGTAAAAAACAATGGCTTCAAAACGTCATCACTCAATGTATTTCATGAGCACGCACATAAACGTATTGCCTTTCAACTCGGCCGCACGCAGCTGTGTAGCATTCACTCGCAGGCGTGGTCTTTTGTATGCAATGCTTTTTTAACACCAAAAATTTAAATCGTTTCCCAGCAATAATTTTGAACAGAAATGGTCCTGATGATGGGCAGAATACGTAGACCTTATGACATCTGCGGTCAAAAGCGGAGAAATTGTACGTAATACGTAATGTCAATAATACCTACTACAGTCTATTCGGTGAACTGCAGGAAACACAAACGTTCATTGGTCTGTAGTTCATTCAGTGAGAATTATAAAAGGGTAATATCACAGAATACATAATAGTACAAGATTTTTATGGGAACTGTCAGTTGGTAAAATGGTTTTCGGAATCGTGTTCGGGACTCAAAAAATAATGGGTTTAAAGAGGTAGAACCTTCGTTGAACTGAATACGCAGGGCTTCAATAAGATTATGTAGAGAAATAAAACAAAATATTCCGAAAAAAAGTGTTTCTTCATTAAAAAGTCATGGACTTATTAATCCCCCCCCTTGTAGGTACAAGTTGTTATAATATTTTTTCCAGCATATTCTGTCGAATGTTTCGACGTGCAAATACTTAAATTTTAATAAAAAATACAATTTTATTACAAAATGTCAACAAATCATATTTAAAACAAAATTAAATCACTAAATTAAGAATGAGATTAAATTATTGGAATGTCAGCAATAGTAAATGTCAAAAGTTATAATTAGTGTGCAATGTCAAAAATTTTATCATTTAGGAAGTCATTAATACAGTAATATGTATTATCTATTAAAATATTAAACAATTTGCTTCTGTTTCACTATGTGGGTAGTTAAGAAGGACACACACAGTTGCGCGTGTACAAAAACATGATCTCGTCAACTCTTTATAATGGGGTATGGAATGTCCGGGGTGTGACTATGTATAGAACGCCATCCACTATCATTTTCTCGTAAGGGTATTTCTTGCTGGTGTCAATCTTAGCATTGGGTGTATTCGATGGCTGCTGAGTATCAACTTTCTGGTTTAAAGGTTGTTGGTCTAAAGGCAGCTCGCTCAGTCGATCTACTAAGTCTTTGTCGCCTTTTGCTTCGATTGGTAGAGTTATTGTGGTCGCCTCGGCGTCACCTTCATCAAATCTGTAATTAATAAAAAAAAAATCGTGAGCATAGTTGATAGAACATCTACTTATCATGGTCGGTTATTATTTTTTCAACACACTTGCTCGTAAAGTGAGCCTTAATACATCGCTTTTAGGGCCATAAACCGAGCTTTAACAAACATCGTGCTATAATATATAAAACACTAGTGCGTTATAGAATTATCCCTACAAAGTTAAATTAGTACCTAACGACAAGTTCTATGCGAGTAAAGAGAGCATTCCCAATTTAACCGGGTAAAACATTTTTTTTAGTAACAACAAAGAGGTTTTATGCCGCTGAAAATTCATATTATTCATAATTCACAATATTTTGTTATAAAATATTTGCATTTTATCACTTAAAATCATGAAAATGGGTTTGATAAGATTATAAGATCAACATTCATTAGGTCAAAATTTACTACATCAACTTGTTTTTGTCGTATTTGTTGCTGTGTGTCTTCTGTGTGGTAAATTACTTTGTTTTTTCCTCGCAAATGTGTTGAAAACATCGTATGAAACTCGTGAGCTCTTGCTTATTGCAAACTTCTTGGCTGAGTTACGCTCTCGCCGGTGGCTCGGGCTGCACTGCAATGCAACTGCAACCCACAGCCTCGTGGGTAATAAGCAACCTAAGCTAACTTGTCTCATAATACCTTACTATTAAAGTGCAATTTGGACTTAGCTTATTGCCTAGGTACTCATAATTAATTAGGGTTATTGCATGGGGTTACTATTTACTACATTGTTGCTAAACATCTTCATACTCAAACTCCTTAACAAAACGCCTTTTTCAAAGCAATATTGTCGCTTCACTACTAAGTAATTGGAAAACCTTCTCGTATAGGTACCTAGTGCGGAAATCAGTGAATCTGCAGATTAACTTACCTAACCTTAAGGTCTACCTTCTTACCTTTTTCCCTCAGGGTACCCGATAGGCCTGCTGCCCGAAAACGAAGATGGTTGACCCGTCACCAATGTCATTGACATCACCAAAAATAAAATGTTTGTAAACATTTTTATTTCTGAAAAAAAAAATGGGATAGACTACAGGCCTGTCCAAAAAATGGATGGGTCATATATAAACCACCAGGTGACGTATATAGGACGATATAAGAGCATAAAATAATAAGATTCAGCACTATGCCGTCACTTGTAAGCTGACCAACTGAGTGCTGGTGAGAATTAAAGTTGAGAGTTATAGTTTATACTTAAAAAAGTTACAAAAACTGCTCTTGGAAAAATGCTACTATAGTGTTTCAGATTTTTTAAATGATAAATATTTAGAAATTTAAATAAGTACCTATTTAATTTTAAGTATTGTCATTTAATTGAATAAAAGTAAGTCGTCCTCTCAACTCCTCTCCAAATAATTTGCTGTGCCCTATTCAGGGTCTACAATGTACTCTGTTATTTTACCTACCTAGGTACCATCTTGTTATCATTGTGGAATGCAATAAAGTGAATTGAATTGAATTGAATTGAATTCAAAAGTGCAGGTACCTAGAGTGAGTACATTTTGGTCATATATTTTTGTACGGCATTTTTACCATCGATAGATCCATGAAAAATAATAAGAAAGCGCGCAGTGCCGTAAAAAAATGGTGCGCCACAAAGTCGGTATTTTTTTTGATTTTCTGACAATTTTCAGGGTAAAATTGGTCATTTCATTCTGTACGGCATCACTTTCATACTGTTTCAATACAGCTTCTAATCCATTATTCCGCAACGCCGTACAAAAATCATACAACAAGGGGAAAAAATCGAGGGTTGCATTGCAACCCCCCTCTCTTTCCGTGGTCCAGGGGGTGATTTGAAACAACATAAAATTAATTTATTTTGAAAGTATTTTATGCATAGATAATATTTTTTACATGCCGTACATTTTTGTTGGTCCAAAGATTTGTAGGGGGAAAAAACTCAAGGAAAAATCCATAGAACGAAATGTAAGAAAAATCCATACAACGAAATGTAAGGTGAAATTCATGACGATATTTTTTATACGGCATTTAGATAGTTTATTTGTACTTAATGCAATAATTTATACAAAGTTAATGCCGTACAAATCTAAAAGTTCATACCTATTAATAAAAAATAAGAGAACTCCTATTAATAAATGGTTTAGAGAAACCCAAATACTTTTTTAGTTAAGCCACTAGGTAGGTAGGTCTAACTAATTAACGGATGTCATCAATGACAACTGTACCTAATTGTTTTTAATTACCTACTAAAACAGTGATTATTGTTAAAATTCCCACACTTACAAGACACTTTTATTATTATTTATTTTATTTAATCTTTATTGCTTAAAATAAAAACAGCAAATGGCGGACTTAATGCCCAAAGGCATTCTCTACCAGTCAACCGGTAAGTTGTTAAGGAGAAAAATCGTGGCGGCAATAAACAAAACTTATTAAAAAAAACTGAATCTAAAAATATAGGTAGGTACCAAAAAATATATAATACAGTAAGTATAAGTACTTACATAAGTATAAAAAAAATACAAAATAATACATAAAGTATTAGATTATTATATTATATTATCTATTCTTAAAATGAAAAAAGGCCCTTCAAAACATTAAAAATATATTTTTAAACAAAACGCTTACCAGTTTTAAAACTTAACATAACACACACACTTCATCCAACGTAACAAAACTGCGACTGCGTCGAGCAAAAAGTGTGAAACACTTTTTATAGTAATCACAACTTGTCAATGTCAATATGAGCAAAGATATAATAAATAATACTTATGATATGAGGAAAACGCATGTTCCATACGGATGTAATCACGCCTCCCATCAGAGGTGATCTTGCTTGATGCCATCCATGACATCTATCTAGATCTAGACGGTAGATGTAGGTAATCCAAATTTCTCCATCCAATCCAAATTACCTTTAACGTCCTTGGAGGAAGGGAGCGAGTTTGATACGAAGATGGAGTGAGCGGATTTCGTCTATATCGATCTATCTAGAAACGAATGGTACGAGGTAGGTAAGTTACCTATCTAATAAGCCTTAATAAGGAACCATTAAGAGTGCAGCGCAGGTTAAAAAAATGGAGCTTTTAGTCACGGACGATAGGTAGGATCGTATCTTTACCGTGCTCGAGTCCTTCTAAAAATAGCCAATCGACCTTCCGAAATATTAAAAAATACTTACATTACATAGATATTAATACTTAGGACAGTAGTTTTTTCTGGCAAGTCGACATTAAAAGGAAGGGATTTATAGAAAAGGGTTTGACGGGAGCAGAGAGGTTGGTGAGTGGTTCTACAGATAATAAACTTGGGTAAATAAATATTTGTGGCCATTTTGTTTGATATATCAAAGGCACGGACGAGCTGAAAGGAAACGAAAATTTATTATGGGTAGGTATTTACTTGTTTGACCTTTTGGTCTTACCATAGTAGAATCAAATTTGATTCTGCTATGGTCTTACTTAAGGCGATTAGTGCCCTCATCTTAATTTAATTTTTTGCTCGCTACCTACATGATGTAATTATAGAAAATTCACACGTACCGATTGAAGCTAAGGTTCTATAGTTTATTTACAAACAATAACATTAGTCTGTAAAATATAGTTCGTTGTAGTAGGCAAAACTGCTAAAAGTGGCCACATTTTGTACAACTAGGTTGTGAAAGATTTGACGGCAACTGTTTATTTATGGTACTTTACAATGAAATATAAACAGGTATTATAAAAGTATAGAAAAGAGGTAGGCATGATCGCCAACACAGGTACTAGATACCTACTAAGAATTCTGTTTTCGTCAGAAAATAAAAACAGCCTCTTGATCTTACGTTAACCAATATTTATATCGGGTCATTCTGAACTTACCATCCAAATTTCAAGGATGTGTCCAGTCCATGAAACTTAACAACTTTCTCTAATAAACATAGGTAGGTAGGTACCTACTAGTCGAATTTCGCGACAAAATTTATACAAAATTGATCACATGATCTCTTTGATTTGTATGGATGGATAGCTACCCAGTCGATATAATAGTAGATTGTTATACAAGACGCTAAAATGACCCATTGCATAGGGAATAAATAGATACCGAGTTACAATGGGTTTTTAGCGTCGTGTGTTACACTCTACTTTTCACTACGATTGCGAGAAAATTAAATACAAAATTAAATAGTTTATACTTCCGTAAACGAATCCACGCGTTTTTATTTCCTCCACTCTTCGATCAAGAATATCTTAGATAACGCTTCACGAACTAAACTGTACGCAAAAATGGCACCTCAAATAGCGTCCCACTTACAAACTTGGTGCTTATTTTGTACATAATCACCTCTTATTTTGTACAAACACATTTTATATCACTTTTTTGTTACAAAATAAGCTTGTCCATCAGCCATTTTTGATGTCCCCACTGCTGGGGCGCAGGCCTTCCTTATGGGTGGTAAGGAGGATGGGCCATAATAGCCCACCACGCAGGCCCAATGCGGATTGGTGGGTGTTAACGACTGCAAATGCAGCCGGGACCAACGGCTTAACGTGCCATAATAAATAAGCTTATTTTGTACAAAAACACATCTTTTATCATTTACTTTGTGAAAAATAAGCGCCCAGTTTGTAAGTATGTACCTAGTAAGCTATTTGAGGTGCCATTTTTGAGACTCTGACCGAACATCTAGGGTATTCTTGATCGAAGCCGCCACTTCATAAACTTTCTGTACAGTATTTAAATAAATGATTTGTGCTTGACGGCAAAAGATTAAAATTATTTCATTCCTATTAAAGTCACACAATTCAATCAGTTTGTCATTATAGAAATTTTTTAAAGATTTCGCGCCATGGTACCTACTTTTTTTAATTTCTGCTGCAGCTAAGCAACACAATCAAGCATTCTACGATTCACTCTGTGCACAGACAGAGTAGAATGAGAAAAAGGCGAGGCCAGTTCACGATTTGATGAAAAGATTGATTTTTGAACTTCCAATGTGAAGAACTGATGTAGAATTCTACTTCACAAAAATTACTGTAGACTGAAAAAGAAACAATGAAACACAATAACCGAACAGAATATTGAAAAATGGCTTGGTTACTCTGTAAATAAATCCTGAATAACAAAATAAAAAAAACTTAAAATCGTCAGATTTCGTTATTTTCAACGACAGTGATATGATTTTTTATGCAAAAAGGATAGCTTTTTTATTGATCTAACACAATAACCGAGTACATTTTTAATAAATGATCCAGTATTTCAGAAATCAATAAAAATGTACTAAATTTCGTCAAATTTCTGGCGAAGCGACAATTAAAGCAATGCAATATTCAACCTTATTCTAAAGACATAGTGAAAGAGTCAACGATATATCAAAACAAAGTTTAGATGCGTTACCCGCACTCCACAATGGCAAGACGAAAGTAAGGTAATTGCCCGACTTTCAATTAGTCAGGCACAGGCTCGTGACACGTAAACACACACCACTCTCGTCAGTCGGACACTAAAAAACCGTGACATTCTGATCAAAAATGCCTTCCTGCGTCTATAAACGATGTGCAAATTATACAGCAACAGTCAGAGATCGGAAAAATGTTTCATTTCACACGTAAGTACTGTATATTTTCGTATTTTGTATTACTCTAATCGGCCATTTTTTTACAAAGAGCGAGACGCGCCAATGAGCATGCAGCGTATCAGACGAAACTTATGATGTCTGTTTATCTCTTTCTAACGACAGGGATTCCGTATGGTGGCGTTCATTTTTGTCCCACTATTGATGTTGTGTGTATCTGCAGTACCTGTCGCTGTTTTAAATTGCATGATGTTGGCGCATAACGCATCTAAACTTTGTTTTGATATATCGTTGGAAAGAGTAAATTTCGGGAACTGCCTCGCCTGCGAGTCTTTATTTATTCGTGATTATGAATAAAGACTTTTTCGTTTTAGTAGGATCATTCATTTTTATAAGACAAACATTAAAACAAACCTTTTTCCCCTAGGGGCTATTATGCTATTTTATCTCAGTACGTTACAATTACGAACTTTTTCAGCAAAAGGAGTGAAATGAAAATAGTAGATTGTTATATACGAGGGTCAAAAGGAATTGATGACTTTTACCCGTGTTAAACACTCTACTTTTCATTTCGAATTTCAGGAAAGTAAAAAAAGTCTTAGTTATTCCAAAATGTTTATTAATAAAAACATGTACCTATTTAGTAACTACATTGGTAGACCTTATAATTATACCTATACCAACTTACCTTTAAAAACCTAGAAAAATTAGAACCATTTGTGAAATTTAAAGTTAAATTCTTGCTTGGAATATTTACAGTTTGATATAAATTATTATGATGACAGATTTGGCTTTGTTGGATGCCTGTAAAAGTTGGAGATATTCTTTGATCTTTGATAAGACGGTAAGTCCATGGCAGAGACTCTCCTGAAGTACCTAGTTGTTTCCTGTAGGCGAATTACAGCTTAGTTTTATTGTTTCTTTTATTTTATTTGAACTTTTTATTTTAGTTTTAAACTCATTTTTAGTAAATACAAAATCAACACAATACTTTAATACGGCACACACAGCTCAAAGTCACAGAGTAAGGTAAGTGTTTAGTGTCCCTCCAATATTTTATAGTTTTTCTTATTTTGAATTTGGAACACGTCGCGTCGCCGGCCGCTCCGCCCAATGTTTTTAATTTTGCACTGGCTGTTTATACCATGTTTTGTTGTTGTTCGTGAATGCGCCCTACAAGGCTGCAACTTTTTTTAAACCATTTGTTTTTAACTATTTTAAACTTTTTCATTGCCAAATTCAGTTCTATTTTTAAATTACTTTTCTACCCTAGGGTGGAACGAAGAGTTTTGGACCCGCTGCTCAGTTCAAAAATATACATCACTTTCCGAATATGAGAAATGAAAAATTATTCTCTTCTATTATTATTCTGACGAATTTATCTTTTTATTATACACTCAGGCTGCTGAAAATCTTCACACAGCCCTACAAAAATTTAATAAATCGAACTACACTAAGGTAGGTTATTCTTTTGATCGTACCATAGCAATGAAACAAGTGCACTAATACCCAAATCATTACAACAAAACCATATCGCGATTGGAAAGCGAACAGCGCCATCTATTGGCGAGTAGCAGTCAACAGTTCTCTATAGGTATCTCCAACTCTGGCGATCTCATGACAATGCTCGGAACTCGATACTGTCCCCCTGCTACCTTAGTTTCGATTTGAGAAACATTGTCAACAGTTTTTACACTGTAAGTAATACTTCGCATAGAGCGACAATGTCTTAAAACGCAAAATGTCTAATGGCCTAGCCGCTGCCAAAAAGGTGTCAGGCCTGCAGGCAGCAGGTCAGCAGAGTTACGTAATACCATAGACATAGAAAATTTTTCGCTGCGCTCAAGAAGACCAACAAAGCGTGGAAAAGAGAAGTTAACATTATACGGACACGGTCTATGAAAAAAAAAGACAAAGGATCAAGTGACAATGTGCCAACTTTTTTTACAGTAAAAGCCCCTAGCGTCCCGCCTAGCAAAAGAGCAATCACAATTTCTTTAAAACATTTGGTAATCTTGATTAGAATTCTAAATAAGGGTATCGTGGAGATATGGTGTCTTGTTCTGTTAGTGATTGTGATGTGACAAAAAGAAACAATCCAATTAATCACACTTGAGGTAAATAAGATATTTATTTTATTTATTTATTTATTTATTTTTATTTTATTTTTTGAGGAAAACTTACAGCTACTACAGATTTTAATATATTATTGTAATTACAGTAAAGCCAATTACAAGTTTTCACATATAGGAAAAACAATAACTATATTTAAACGCAAGTCGATATCGTGTAATATAAGTGTTACAAAAAACTATCAGCTACTAAAGATTATTAAAAAAATCCATTGTTATACAACTTTTTGAATCCGGGTATGTATATTGCCACACATTTCTCTAAAATCAAATTTCGCTACATTTATTCGTTTATCGACGAAGAAAACAGTATGGAACATAGTTTATTAATTTCTTTTGCCATAATATAGTCATATTTTATGTATGTAAGACATATTTTACGTATCTCTTATATAATGTATAGGTACATTCGTTTTTCGGATCACCTATTTATTGACATTGTTGTTCTTTCTATTTCTATGGTTAATATCTAGGCTGTTCCGAAAATTATTAGCCACATTTTATTTTTTGAAATATTTTTTTTACTAAAAGCGGCTAATTTCATTAATCTTCGCGGTGAAAATCACTGACTTCTTCTTTTCTTCGTAGCTAGTAATTGGACGTCTTGCGGAAAGCTTTTCTGTCACAGCTGCTGAAACTAAAATTGTGTGTGATTGTGTAAAATTGTTGGGGTGAAATATTGCGCCACCCCATCCCTCATACAGCAGCCCCACGTACGATTTTTTTATTTGCCGAAAAAGTTACACAGTGTTTTGTCACTTTCTTTTCAATGTCAAACTCAAATAGGTACTTAGTTAGTTTGACAGAGAGTAACCATTGTGTAACTAGACATCTGCTATACAATCTTTATTAGTAAGGGGGTATAAGTCTAAATGCACAATTTTGCATCCAGGTAGCAAGAAAATTTATTTCGAAAAGCTGTAAGTACTTATTTTATTTAGATTCACGGAAACTTATAGATAGTCGATCTAACAAGATGATATCTGTATACCAGTGCCCTGTTTATTAAAACTTACAAGTCTTGTACTTTTTTTAAAAAGAAGCATTTTCCTTATGAAAATAATGAGCGGTTTTCTGACAGCTGAGAATTTTAGTTTATTTTTATGTTTATAGATGGCGCTATTCAACTTGGTAGTTTTTTTATTTTTCCAAGCAGCTGAGTATACCACTTAATTATTTTCAACACTTGACACTGGCATAAATTACTCCCTGAAGAGGAGTAGATTGCCATAACAACGTCAAAAATTGGCATTGACTCCTTTCATCCTTTGCTTTTTTCTAAAAAAGTTACGTACTTAGTTGAACAACGACATCTAGCCGGGAGTTTTTGGCGCCATTTTGTCCTGTTCAGTTCGGTGGCTATTTTAATTATTTGCAAATTGTTTCATAGTGCATTTTGTGTCTTAAAATCGGTGCAGTTTTGTGGTACAAGTGTCTACGCAACTGAAAAATATGTAAGATAATTGTACAATCAAACAAACTTACCAAGTGATGTTCGATTGAAATTATGCACTTGTTCGTCTCGCCCGAAGATGATGATTTTTACTACATGTTAGTACCGTTTCTCGTACTCACTAACGCCACATAGTTAAAAGAATAATAAATTAACGCGTTTGGAAAGGAATTAAATGACGTTTTCAAACGCATCGTTTAAACGGGAACGCAACCTGTGCTGTCGATGTCAAGCTTCGCGCGCTTCTGGCTGTCATTAAGTTTAAAGTTTAGGTCTCGCACGCCCTGTATATATGCTGATTCTGCAACTGTAGGGTTTAGGTAATGTACCTGTAATATAAGGGTGGGAGGGATTCATCATCTTCGGGCGAGACGAACAAGTGCATAATTTCAATCGAACATCACTTGGTAAGTTTGTTTGATTGTACAATTATGCACTTGTTCGTCTCGCCCTCTATGATGATTTTTACTACATGTTAGATGTTTAAAGTTCAGTTGTAGAATCAGATTATGGAATATCTAACCATAAAAAAATAGGTATAAATAATCATCAAAAAGAATGATATTATTATATTATATGATAACATTACTATCGAGGCTTGAAATAGAATTGGAGGGACAAGACGGAGCTGAGAACTTCCCAAGTAATTTTAAAAGAATTTCGTATTCAGATTTTAATATAAGTAAGTACCTAATAATAATCAAAAAAACGTGCCTACTAATACTAAGACACTTTACTTCATTCAAATTAGTGTGCACGAAACTCTGTAGAGAGTGATGATGTATCATCGTATTCCTTGGAAATTGCTGATGAGTTATTACGTTGTGCACCAAAAAAAAAGGACCGATATTATTATGTATATAACCATATTTAAATTTTAATGTAGGGTATATCGTTTTTTTTTTTTTTTTTTTTTTTTTTTTTTTTTTTTTTTTTTTTTTTTTTTTTTTTTTTTTTTTTTTTTTTTTTAAAGATTGACTGGTAGAGAATTCTATTAGCAGTAAGGCAGTAAGTCCGCCTCTTGTTGTCTCGTTTTATTGTGCATACAATAAAGGTAATTATGTAACCTACTTAAATATTTTTAACATTTTTATTCTAAGAAATAACTGTGTAAATAAAAATAACTTCAATTTATGATAAAGAATCAGTGTTAATTGAATAAGTATAGTTTTTTTTTTTTTTTTTTTTTTTTTTTTTTTTTTTATAAAACAAAAACTTTTTATTATAATTAATGAATTTATGATGATCAATTAAACTTTTTGATTTCTTCTAAATATATGAAATGATATTATAATTTGAACAATATATCTATCTATAAGGTATATATAAATATCCAATATTTAAAAAAATATTAAAATACTTCAGTATTTTGTCATTACTAATGAATAGGTGGTTATCTTGTCTGTTTGCTGGTGAGTGGAGAAGACTGTCGTCTATTCCACTCATAGCCAGAATAGATATGATCATAGTAAATAAATAAAACAATTTTTAATAAATAAAAATAAAATCAAATTTGAACAACATCACATACATTGCTCTCATTCCAAAGTAGCTAAAGCACTTGTGTGATGGAAATCAGAGACAATGGTTGGTGTTATGTTAACACAAAAAATATAGAAATATACAATATAGAAATGTTAGTTTTTCTAAATTAACCTTGCCAGGGATAGAACCCGAGACTTCATAGATAATAACATCCTTAAAAGATAAAACTGATGACTGTGTGCAATCATCAAATAAACAATGTCAAATAATTTGATTCCATAAAATGTACATATATCAATAGAACCATCTCATGTACCTAAACTAATATTGTGGTTTAGATGTAGGTAAGGTAGGTACATACAATATGTAAATATAAGTTTTTAATAATATTTCTACCTTTTCATCGATTCCAACCTAAGGGTATATAATGGCATGGTACTTAAATAATTATACTTAATTTAATTATGTGCGCTGCTTATAGTACAGTCAGCAGCACGTCAATCTATACAAATTGTGAATAAATCTCCAATCAATTTTGAACCTTTATGACTTCGCATTTAAGCTCAGAATTGATTAAAATAATTTGGTAGCCTGTGGTGGTAACCCCGTATGTTGTGGTAGCCCAGCATGTTGTTGACTGTAACATTTAATTCACCTTAATCAAAAAATACCTAGATTTCAAGATGTACCATAAACAAACTTGTGTGTTAAGAAATTATTATCTTAATAGAGCACCTTTATGTGCTTTAGTATCCATTTATATAAGACAATAAAATTAATAAAAAATATTAGAATTATATTTGGTATATAGGTGAGTAGATTACTGCTTTTTTAAATATACTGAAAAAAAAAAAAAATCTTATAAAGAAAATAATGCAATAATTAAGTTGAAATTGAAAACTAACTGTGCTAAGGCAGTGTATCTCAAATGCCTAACAGAAATAGTTATAATTTTTCAATTTATTTGACTCATCAAAATGCATAAAATATCTGTATCTAAGCCAAGATAATCTTGTGTAATAAGGACATTTAAAGTTCTTAAAGCAAACAAATACTTAAGTAGGTATCTAAATACTAAATATTAGTTATAGTTCCCTTTCTGTGTGACATTATATTTTTCATGAATCGAAATCTTCAATAATTAGTTATTTTGTACAATACTAAATTTTGTCTATTGTACTGATTGTATGTACTATTGTATGAATCTGAGTCTTTAATATTTTAGAATAGTTTTTGCTAAGAAAATAGGTAATTATTTACATACTGTATTTTATCAATCTGTATGTAATAACCATACCTACTAGGTATTACATTCTTAATTTTCATATCAATTTTCACAATATAAAGTTTAACTTTTAAAGTTAAACTGCCAAATAAACTAGCTTAGTAACAAATAAATGAAAAATACATTCAAAAAAACTGTCGATTAGGGTGGAATGACTATTAGTCCTTAATGCCTACCTACGAAATCACAAAAAACTCACACTTCCACATTACTCAGGAGCAAATAACAAAAAAGAAAATGATAAGTTTTAAGACTGAATCATTTTAACTAGGTAATTATATTTAAATAATAAAAATATTTGTATTTGTTTATTTCTCCTGGAATAATGGTCTAAATAGATGCCTGTTTTCCGCTCAAGTTTATTTTGTTTACTTCGGTACTTATTTAACTGACATTGTTAATGTCGGTTAGGTAAGGACTAAATTATTATATAGTTTTAAAGGGAATAAGTAGGTATATTTATGCCTTTCTTATTCTTTGGAAAAAAATCATTTTAGATCAAGGCAGGTTGTCCTGTCCTGACTCAGAAAACATCATTGAAAAAATAATATTTTTTATCAGTAGTATTATGAAGATAGCTCTGGAAAAAAAAACTGTATGAATCTATTATAACAAACATACAACATAGAAGTTTTAGTATTAAACAAAGGAACTCGCATTATTTAGAAGAAATGAGTTGACATAATTTCTTTTCTATTATGAGTTTAAAAAATATCATTGACATTATTAGAATATTGATCATGACATTCGTCAAACAATTATGATGAAGACTTGGTGTAAGTAAGTACCTATTTCATTTTGTAGGTACATGCTTGTATGTCTGTCAATTATGAATTTAAGATTTTTAAGACTTCTGAGGTTTTGTAAGAATGTTACACAATATAATATCCTTTTATACAATATTTTCAGAATAAATCTAAAGTCTTTTGTCAAGAATTAAATGAACATTAAAATGTTGAGTTTTATTTATCCATAGGTTTTCTGTAATTATAAAATTACAATATAAATTGATTTTATATTATAAATCAGTCATTCTTATGCCCAATTTAACTCATATAGGTTTTAATTATTTTCACCCAATTATAAATAAATAATATGTCTTAGAAAGGATTCTGGCTCTCTTCCCGTTGTTTCCCGGACACTTAAGATTATATTACCCCTTCAGTTTAAAGCTCTGGTTAAAGTTATTTAGGAACTTTACTTATTAAGGCTTAAACAGGCTTTTACACTGTACAGCTTTAATATTTATTGAGTAATTAGCCTAATTAGCCTTTTGCTCATTTATAGTTCATGTGCAAAAATGGAAAAATCTCGCACAATGTCAATTTTGTTTTCATGGAGATGGTGTAATTCCCATAAGAATAATTATTACTCACCAATTTATTTATTTTGTTATGTCCAATAGTTTTTATACTTCTTCAATACTAATAAACAACCGCTGCAAGCTCTTGTTTAACGCTGCTGCTCCAAGTTGTGGTTTAATCTTGATCAGTATTATTATGATTTCCAAAAGAGATAGGTACATATGTTATGTCTCTTTAATCGTTCAATCTTAATATGTGCAAGTAGGTAAGGTACCAATTTTTTATTTTTTTTTATAGTATATAAACTTACTGTTCTTCTTATTACTCTTAGCCGCCAAGGCAGAAATGATCAGTCCATTCAGGCAAATGGAGAGAAAAAAATTTCTTTCAGAAATATATACCTGCTTCAACGATGGGTGAATGGTGTCCATCACCAATCTGGTAATAATATTGTCTCGTTTTGTGACAAATGGATATAAGTAGTAACAATAATATGGTATGGTATATGGCATATGGTATTATAACCTGATATATTCTAGATTTAGGTTCTACAGCCTGTAGTGTAGCAACTACAATTGTTGACTCTTCCATGACCCGAAGGTAGGTCCGAGTTTAATTATTGTCGATTTTATTGCTGATCTGGCGTCTCCATATCTCACAGGCAGGTCGAGTCTCATGTAGGTCTTACTTCCTTTTCTATGCCTTACAGTGAGTGGTGGGTCCGTATACATTCACTGTGTTTAGCAACCTCATTACTTACAAGCCGTATATCAACGGTGTGAATGTATAACGTATTAACGTATATTACCCAGGCCTTGAAAACGTTAAGATACCGCACTATCCTGTAGATAGACCTGACGTATCCGTTTGTACTGTCCTAGAGGACAGTGAGGTTTAACGTACACATCTGTGTACATAACCTCTAGCCTTAATGTTTTGAAACAATATGATACCCATACCGGGTCGGAGAGTCAGCCGTTCCTCAACCCGCAGCAGGTCCGTAGCATAAAAACTCTTAATTCTTATTGTTGATTAAACCATATTCTTTCTTCAGTAACGTAGGTATCGGGATCGAACTTCCTACTTTTCCACACACTTCTAAACACTTTTTTAACTTTACATTTCACTATTGTTCTTGTTCTTGATAAAACTGAGAACCAAATTGGTTATTAAAACCTTTTATAACAATTTTTTAAATATTTTATGGAAATGCGTGGCGCCGGTGGAGTGACATAAAAAACGAATGGCAGCCAGAAGCGCGCGAAGCTTGACATCGACAGCACAGGTTGCGTTCCCGTTTAAACGATGCGTTTGAAAACGTCATTTAATTCCTTTCCAAACGCGTTAATTTATTATTCTTTTAACTATGTGGCGTTAGTGAGTACGAGAAACGGTACTAACATGTAGTAAAAATCATCATAGAGGGCGAGACGAACAAGTGCATAATTGAAATAGGCTCGATCTTGGTTGCGTGAAGCTGAGACTTTTATTGTGGTGGTGGCTACCTCGGCAGAACTAACCGAGAAACTGTCTTGATATACTTCGTGCCAAATGCTCCAAGCAGCATTGGAATGCGATGCACCCGCATTCTAATGAAAATTGAAACAATATCTACCACTGAACTATTTAACACTTGATACTGGCAAAAATTACTTCCAAGAGGAAAGTAGATTGCCAAAACAAAAATAAGACGAAGAAGACATCTAGCCGTCTTTTAGGTACTACTTTTTTTTTTAACTGCCTTTTGAAAAACGCTCATTATTCCAGAACTCCGTTTATCAAAACACGTTAAATTAAACGCTACAAATGTTTTTGTTTATTTAACTAAATGTTTTCAACAAGTTGTAAGTTTTTTTTTACAAGTTTTGATTTTTTTGATTAACGAAATGATATACTTATTAGTCATAACTTGTAAAAAACTCAATGGAAATTCCTGAGTATTTCTGAGGGTGTCCGGCGACTCCCCATTCCGTCTGACAATTTTTACAAGTGTCTTGCATAAATTATTTGGAAAAAGACATAATTTACATGAACTTGTAATTTTTTATATGTAAGTAAATTTTACTTGTAGCTTGTAAGTTTTGATAAACAGGGCACAGGTCATCATTCTACCTAATGGGGAAAACCTGACTTTCCCACCTAGGTGCTATAAGTATGAAATATAATATGTACACACACGCAGCACGACAAACAGTTGAACTATGAAATCAGCATATAAAGACGTATTCAAGGTCAACAATGTATAGTCTTACTTGCCATTGTTGACTGTACATACACACGTTTGCTGTTCCGTGAAGTACCTACTAGCAGTTGAATAATGGCTTGCAAGCACGGTAATCTATGCAAAGCAATCTATGTCATAGTGTGTTTCCTGATCTGAATTTGAAGATTTATTAGCACTTTGGCTAGGGCTGCCACCGTATCAAAATCTAAATCTACAAAGTGTACTTATACTAAATATTTCCATTTACTTATGGCTGTTACAGCTGATAAGTTTCTTTCTTCTTGTCAGCTAAAAAAGTCTGGAACGGGTGGTAGGAAAATATAGACGATTCAAAAGTACTTAATAATTAAGTTTATTTGAATAAAGCTTATTTCACTTTCACTTTCACTTTCCACCACAGACTTCGAAATAATAGTACGTAGTACATTTATCTCGACGACCACAGATTTATTTCGAACGTTAAACGACCATCCAACTCTTTTGCTAATGTTATCGAATGCGTTTATGCAGAAAATTGAGTCTACCATGAAGTGTTGGCTTGCATCCAATGGCTCTTTCCCTAATCGGTATGAAGTACTATTCTATTCAAAAGATAGAAAGGTAAGTAAGTACCTACATTATAAATAATACTAGTAAGTTTCTAATCACGAAATTTAAGACCTATGTTTCCTGTAGAAAGTTGTTTAGTTGGGACTGAACCACAAAATTGCTAATAATAGCTACAAAAATATCATAACCAAGAATTAAGTTGACCTATTAAAGCCCTGCTATAATTAAGCCCTTCGCTAAGAATTAACGAAATAACCAAATATTGCGTGACCATATACCTACGTAAAGTATTGAGTCATGTTGCAGACTTTGGTGACGATGCCGAAGGTCATGCGTGACCAATAGGCCTTGAATTCACCATCCAAGGACGCCTAATCTTGAAGAAAATTCGGTCACACATTCTTAAAAATAGTTACTTTAAAAGAAATAGGAATGTGGTAACTGGTAATCCTACCTAAGATAGAGGTACGAGTGTACAATAATTAAAGTATTTTGATATTACCTAACTAATTCCAATAACATTGTAGATTTTACTTGAAATCCATTAATTTCCTGTGAGAAATTACTTTTGAATAGGTATCCGGAATGAGAAAAGTTATAACCATAACCAATAATAGTGTTAATAATATCATTGACCATAACATTATAACTTCCATTGAAGATAGATCAGATAGATAGCCAAACTATAAAATCACTAATATTCCGCTAAGTTTTGGTATAACCATAAAATCAGTTTGTGCAAGGTAACAGCTCCCCTTGAAATAAAATTTAACCTATTACTCATATAAATGGTCCGATTTTTATTGAAGGGATGGTTATAAAAATATTGCTGATATTTCTTTCATACAAGGCAATTTTTGACAAAGTAAAATACCCAATAGGTATATTTTTAATAACTTTCGAATCAATACATTGAAAGAATGGTCCACAGTTAAAAAGGGGCTCTTTTACTTAATTATCGATTAAAACCAACAGTTTTAATATCGCAATTAATAAAGATGTCTTGAAACAAAAGAAAGACATAATAATTTGTAGAAACTTTATTTACTGTGTGTGTAGAAAGGTAAATATACCTAGGTAGCTTCTCAACAGCTTTGTTTCACTAATATTCTTTTAATAATAAATTATACCTCTTTAGTACTAATAAACTATATAAAAATAACGATACAACTTTTTACAGCGCCCTAAAACGATCCTGTTACGAGAGTAAGATTAAAATGAGATGTAAAGTCAATAAACTATTTATTAGCCGCGTCGTTATTATGGAATCGGTGCCAGAGTCCTCGACGCCCTCTTTACAGCATTTTGTGCCTATTTGGACAACTTTCGGATAGAAATCCGTCCAAAACTCGAACGCTCGATAGTTAATTGTGTCCGGAGTGCTCATCGAAAAATTTTGGCGGTCAATTATCAAGTAGCCAGGTTTTTCGTACTCAAACGGATCCCATTCTATTATCACTCCCGAATTTGTTGGATTACCGTACCACGCGAAATTGGACCACATCTTCATCATTATTTCACAGACGCTTTTGTCTCTGTAGTCCCACTTTGGATAATCTTCAGGCAAAGCCATATACGGGAGGCCGAAAATGAAAATCAAGTCATAGTTGTGCGGCACATCGATCCATTCTGGAATACCTTCATTAGCTATGTCCGAAAATGGTTTGAGGTCAAACCGGTAAAGATAAACGGGAGCATGTTTGCTGATGTGTTGGGCGAGTTGATACGTAGTAGCTCCGTGAACTTTGTCAGTGTAAAAATCCAAAAAAAGTTTTCGCAAAATAGTTTCATTTGTGGTAGGTGGTATCGGTTTGTAAAAAAATGCGACAGCATCCTGAATGTGATGTTGGTTCGTAAAGCAGGAGCTGTTGTCCACTGTGATATCGGAGAGTATAACCTCTTCACGCATAACATCGAACTCTCTTGGACTTATTCCTGAGTCTTCTCCTTCTTTCTGCAGCAGAAGCGCATCTTCCATATTGGTGTAACCAGTCAATACTGGCACTGGTGAAAAATATTCATCGTTGAACATTCTGCTTGGTATATCTGGTAGAAATGGCGTAGATACATTACTTAACCCAGTATCTACTATTGGTTTCCAGTCAGCTAAAGGTTCACCTATATCCAACAATGCTTGGTAGTTGACTCTTCTGAGACAATCTAGTAATTGGTAAGTTGGTTTTCTAAAACAGCTGAATGCGTTAGCTACTTTATCGACAGTGGCCAGTTCTTTCCGAGCGATGTTCACAGTCCCTGGAGAAAGAACGTTGCCGCTCATCGCTATAGCTTTTTGGAAGAGTCCGGAAGAATGAGAAGATATTAGATGAAGGCCGACACTGACTGCTCCGGCGTCATGTCCAAAAATGCAGACATTTTCTGAGTCACCTCCGAAGTTCGCTATATTGTTTTTGACCCAATTTAAGGCAGCTACTTGGTCCAGTAGACCGTAGTTGCCTGGAGCCTCGTTGTCTAGTGTGGAGAAGAACCCAAAAATATTGAGTCGATAAGCAACGGTGATAAATATGACCTGGAAAAGATGGAAAGATGCCTTATTATTTATAAAGAATTAACACGTAGGTTTACATTAAGTCTTTAAATCTTTTAGTGACTTATTACCTTCTGTTTATGTACTAGCTGGAAGGGGTTGATGCTATTCGGACTTCCTCGTAGAAAGTCTCCGCCGTGAAAGTAGACCATCGTTGGATAGTTCTCCACATTGAACTCTGCAAAGAACAACATTTAAATTATTAACTGTGGCATAATGCTGAATGGGAGCCATTTTTAACGACCTCCGTGGTCGAGTGGTTTGCACGCCGGTTTTCAAGGTGTCGCCATCTCTGAGGTCCCGGGTTCGATCCCCGGCTGGGTCAATGTAGAAAATGAACTTTTCTATATTGACTCAGGTCTGGGTGTTTGTGATACCACCGTTGTCTCTGATTTCCATAACACAAGTGCTTTAGCTACTTACTTTGGAATCGGAGCAATGTATGTGATGTTGTCAAATATTTATTTATTTATTTAGTATATAAAACAGTATGTTGTGATATTTTGTGTGTGCTAAATAAAATTATTTTTTTTCTTTTTTCTTTCTATCTTTATTAATCAAATTATAACTGTGTAATCCATCCATCGAACAAATTTTTTTAAAATAAATTCTTTGGAATTGAATTGAACAAATACACCGTTAATTTTTAAGTATATCTAAAAATTAAATGGGGATATCAGACCACGTTTCTGAATATGAACGTGCAGTTAAAAAATAAAAATTAATAGTTTGAAAATATCGGAAGAATTTCTTCATTAATCGGCAAACACACAAAAATAATAAGACGCGTGCGTAGATTATTTATTTTCATTATTTACGCAGGTAAACAATATAGTCTCTTTTGATTACGCGCGTGTAATTCTATGATTGAGCTCTAAATCCAGAAATCAGTAAAATTTCGGGACATAAACAAACCTCAATATCTTGATCAATTATTTAAATATTAAATATTGAAACTTTTATCTGTACATACTCGATTAGAATAGGGAAGAGTCTCACTCATTTCATTTTTAGATATACTTAAAAATTTACCGTGTATACCTACTAAGTACCTACCTACTAAGAACTTTGTTTGAAATAATGGTAAGATAATTAAAAATGAAGACATCAAAACTTATTATTCATACATAAGAGAGAGAACATACATCAACGAAATAAAGATAACCTCCTCCGTTAAATTTTTTAAAGTCGATTAAAAAGCTATGAAACTAGATTTTATTGCATGTTTTATTGGTATCGTAAAAATAAAAGAGCTATTGAAAGATAATACAAGAACTTATGATTTCTATATGACCACGAAGCTAAATCTTTTGCCCACCTTTACAAATGGGACGATTAAAATGGGTTTAGATTTTGAATGAAGATTTCACGATGAAGTACCTAGAATCTAGATGTTATGTTATGAAGTTCATTCAAAGTGCTACAGGCGACCAGGTGAAAGCCAAAGAGAAGTAATAACATGCCGAAATAGCTGCTAGAACTATATAAATTAATTTATTTGAGTATAATTTCTAGAATCGAAGCATATAAAACAATAATTTTAAATAACGTTGATCAAACCCTCACAACACATCACACTAATAATAATGATAAAATAACTCATAACTATAAGTAAGTAAATAACTTTTAAAAAGTGTTACAATTTTAATTATAGGCATAAAGACTGCAAAATGCAACTTTTGAGTGAATCATTATCGTGTGTTTCTTATGATCATCTATGTTTACATTTTTAGAACTCACAAATATTTTTATTAAAAGTACAAAGTCTTATAACCTTTGTCGGAAAATATTTACTAACTCATTTTATTAATTGTTTTTTTTTTAAGTAAAAATGTATTATGCTTACTTCTAACAATTGAATTACTTCAGTATCCTCAAGTAGGTAATCCATGATTTACTTGAGTCTGAACTTTGGAGATTTCATCGGATTAGTGGATTTTATGACAAGAAAAAATGGTGACTGGGAGCCCCTAGAGCCTACTCTGGACGACAGTAAAAAGGTAAATCGAGCAAATGAAAAAACTTTTTACTAAGGTTCTGGTCAAGTAATATCAAAGTTCAAGCATTATGACGTCATTTATTGGTCTGATTTTTTTATGTGAACCTTTCAACGAATTGTCGTAAAGTTTTTGTTTGCGAAGCTTCTTTAAAAGAAGAGAGTCCAAAAGAAAAAAAAAATGACTGTTCGTATTTTTTGTTTTTTGTCCAAATTAAAACTTGGAAAGTATTTAATATATTATTATTCGGTTTAATGCTTTAAACGTTCTTTACTTATTTGCAATTTTTAAATCAATAACGAATGTGCTTGAAATGAATCTCATTTTATATTTTCTCCTGCAACTAGCAAAACATATTAGCTTGATTTACGTCTATTACAAAAATTTTCTTAGTACCATCATAAAAAGAAAAAATAAGAATGAATATCTTTTGTCGTAAATTAATGCACTCGAATCGCTACGAAAAGAAAGTCATTTTGTTCTTTATAAATCACAAACATGTTTACTTGGTACTTATAAATTTGTTTCTTTACTTTATTAATCTGTTAAGCTGTTTTTTCTTGAAAATTTCTTGAAAATACCAACTTTAACATTTTTTTCAACACCCTTGCTCTTAAAGTGAGCCCTAATACACCGCTTTTAGGGCCATAAACCGAGCTCTAACAAACGCGTGCAATAATATATAAAACACTAATACGTACTCGTAATAGAATTAACCCTACAAAGTTAAATTAGTACCTTACTGCAAGTTCCATGCGAGTAAACAGAGCATTCCCAATTTATCCGGGTAATACAGTTATTTTATTTAGTAACAACAAAGAGGTTTTATGCTGCTGAAAATTCATTACATTTTTGGAATAAATAAACGTGTAAGTCCTTAATTAAGTCAAACAAATATTTATTATTATCAAATTATTCATAATTCACAATATTTTGTTATAAAATATTAAAATATTTGCATTTTATCACTTAAAATTATAATTTTGAAGTTAGGCTGTATGCTCCTCACCCCATTCATTGTTCGCAAAATATTCTTGCGTTGGGCGTGTGAAAAAAACAAAAAAAACCTGCGCGCTTTTTCCCATAATTATCATAATTTTGTTTTTGTTGTATTTGTTGCTGTGTGGTAAATTACTTTGTTTTTTCCTCGCAAATGTGTTGAAAAACGTCGTATGAAACTCGTGAGCTCTTGCTTGCACACTCGGCTGAGTTACGCCCTCGCCTGCGGCACAGGCTGCAACTGCAACCCACAGCCTTGTGTGCAATGAGCAACCTAAGCTAACTTGTCTCATAATGTACTATTTTCATGATGCTTATAATAAGTTAGGAGTTTTTATAAGTTTTGGTTTACAGGAGCGTTATTGGACCGAAAACTAGATAAGTCTCAATAAAATTAGTCCTTCAAATCGATGAAAACTAATAGAATAAGTTTCTAAATAGTTTTCTGCCATTTGGCAGTTTTGTCATTTTCTTGACAGACACTGTCTTTGTTAGGTAACTTTTTTTCTAGTTTAGTGAGTGAAAGTGGATTTTGTTTGAGCGACGAAACTCGTTACATTGTTCTTCTCATGACACGTAGAAAATATGTACGTGAGTGGTGAAAAGATATAAGGGCAGTTTTTTTCTTATACGTGTACTTTGTCCTGTGATACCGTCAAATGAAACTTAAAAAGTTTCGTTTTTACCTACACGGATCTTCAAAGCTCGTCTCAGTCCCATTATAGTGACAAAGTTAAGTAAACCATTTTAACATATACAATTATTTGCTTGGTAAATTTAAGTATCATTACCATATACAAACATAGAAGACTTTGATCGTTACCAATAATCTTCGTCTACAAATTGCATCAGTTTTTGTGTGGGTGATGTGCGTTGCTTTACTGAAAAGTTCCAATAAAAAGTTAGTGAAACTCTTTTTTTTAGTTCGTCTCCATTCAAATGTGTTTCAAAAATGTTCTCTCGATGTTACTTTCAAAGTCACTTTCATTTCGTTCTTTCAACTGACACTTCGTTGGAAAATTTTCACTTCCCTTCCACATGGTAGGTAAAGGATTTTTTTTGGGTTATTCCTGCGCTATCACCATGGGTTCTGATACAAGCAAGTATAACTGTGATAAATAAGATGAAACAATATTTCTGGATGACTAGATCAATAGTAAATCAATGTATAATAATATTTTAAGTACCTACCTACTTAGTTATGTAATTATTTACATTTTTATATTATGGCATATGATACCGCTGGAGAGACGAGGTTGAGAAGGATCTGCGCGAGCTCCACGCGGACGACTGGCAGCAGGTGGCGCAGAATAGACCCAGGTGGAAGCTCTTATTATCGGAGACCAAGACTCATTTTGGGTCGCTGCGCCATCCTAGTAAGTAAGTAAGTAAGGTACAAATAAAAATAATAATTCAATCCAATTCATGACGTCACACGAACATCGATATCTTCCAAATAACTTCAACAAATAGTAGAATACGAAATTCCTTACTTTGATTTCTCTGTTTTAAGTTGAAGCTCGGCAGACCCGCCGAAGTTCGAAAAGTTAGCCGGTACCTACGGCCCCAGGGCAGGGATAATATTCTTAGGTGTTATTTATTACATTTTATTAATTGTTGCTTTATATTCTCCGATTGTAAAAGTTAAACAATAAGCACACAAAGTGTTCAGAAGATAACACGATGAAATAAGTATAAGTTTGATTAAATACGAACTTATATTTCATTATATAGTTTGAAAAGGGTTTACTCTTAAAATGTTCATGTTAACCTTTTCCTAATAACTCGTCTAACGTTTGATTTCTAACAACTCTAAAGTACACGTCAAACGAACGACACGGAATGCTTGCATTAAGGCGAGGCAGTTCCCGAAATTTACTCTTTCACTATGTCTTTAGAATAAGGTTTAATATTGCATAGCTTTAATTGACGCTTCGCCAGAAATTTGACGAAATTTAGTACATTTTTATTGATTTCTGAAATACTGGATCATTTATTAAAAATGTACTCGGTTATTGTGTTAGATCAATAAAAAAGCTATCCTTTTTGCATAAAAAATAATATCACTGTCGTTGAAAATAACGAAATCTCACGATTTGAAGTTTATTTTTATGGTGTTATTCAGGATTTATTTACAGAGAAACCATGGCATTTTTCAATATTCTGTTCGGTTATTGTGTTTCTTTGTTTCTTTTTCAGTCTACAGTAATTTTTGTAAAGTAGAATTCTACCGGAATACGTAACCAGAAGCTGACTGCATTATAATGGCGACTCATTATGACACTCATTACGGTGGGTCACTCGGTCAAAGTTTATGAGCAGACGAGGGGTTAACATTAAATACAAAAGGGTGAGGAAGTATTCAACGAGTATTTTTTATTATAAAAAGTTATAAGTTAAACTCGGTGCGTGTACCTATTTCTTAGTTATTGTGCAATAATAATATTTTACGCTAACTAGCTTCGGGCAGAAAGAAGACTTCGTCTGCATGTAATTCCATTTCCCGTGAGAAATTTGATAATTCATTATCTGTTAACTTACTTAATTACTAACTTACGAAACTAAGAATAATTTGGCGATCAAGGAAACTTATTAGTATTTTTAAACATTCAAACTGCGTAATCCCTAAAAGTAGATAAAGTACCAGTAGGTACTTATACGTATAATAATAATGCAACAGCAGCTGATTAGTTTTATCAACATTAAAGCTTACAGAAATTCAATAAGAAAACTTAGGAGCAAACCTGATGTAATAACGTTTGAATCATTTCAATCGGTTGAGCCGTCATCGAGTAATCAGTGAACATACATAGAATTATTTATTTAAAAAACTCAATGAAACAAAAAAAGAATCATAAAAATCGGTCCATAAATGTCGAAGATACTCGCAAAGTCGGTTTAAAAATTTATAATCTCTTCCTATTTTGATCCATCTGTATTATTTGTCTAGATAAAGTTTCCCGAATAAAGTACAATGTATATAACACAAAAAGTATTTATTGCTATGTGGCGGTAAAAGTCGAGCCTATCATGTCGTCTGAGGATTCATTAGCGTCGCGGGAAATAACTCAAAAAACCGGCCAAGTGCGTGTCGGGCCACGCGCCGTAGGGTTCCGTAGTTACCTTATATACCATACCATATTTAATACCACTATCATTTTTCGTCTGTAAAAATAACTTTGTTTTTCACAGTGTTGGTATAAATGACAAAGTTATATTTGCGGTTTTAGAAAATATGATATATCTCGAAAACTAATTTCTATATCTCGTTCAAACCAATTTTCAGTGAATGTTTTTATTAAGATCTAAAGCATATATTTTTTTTAGATTTTTCACTCACCTATTTCAAAAGTTAGAGGGGGGACGACACACATTTTACCACTTTGGCAGTGTTTATCTTTCAAACGGTTGACTTTGAGAAAAAATTGTCTTAGGAACCTCAATGTCATTTTTGAAGACCTATCTATAGACACCCCGCACGTATTGGTATGAAGAAAAATTTTTTTTTCAGTTTCAGTTCCATGTATGGGCCCCCCTTAATCTTTTTATTTTTTAATTTTGTGTTAAAATCGTTAAACGGTTACCAGAGTACATCTACCTACTAAGTTTCAACTGTGTAATCCTAATACTTTCGGAATAAAATGGCTGTGACATACGGACGGACAGACAGACAGATAGACAGACAGAAAGACAGACAGACATGACGAATCTATAAGGGTTCCGTTTTTTGCCATTTTGGCTACGGAACCCTAAAAATGGAGGAAATTAAGGTCGCATAATGGGGTTTTATATATTTAATAGGTGTTTGCGAAGCGGATAAGCAGAAAATAGTCCGATTAATGCTGTTAATATAATGTTGTAAAACAAACTAACAAATGTTGCAAAACAAACTATCAAAAACTATTTTCATAATTTTCATAATAACGCTCTTACATAATAATATATGAACGCTTAAATATTTATAACGCTAAAATATGACTTAAGGAAACTTCCTTAATATTTGTTAGTTGTAGGTTAGGTAGTATGGTTTCGAATATTTTATCCTTATTCTATTGTTTATTTCTTAGGTACTAGATATGCGTCACTCACTTTTTTACCAATAGTAGGTAATTTAATACTGAGTCAATAAAAGCTTATAAGATTATCTCACAAACCGAGGAAGTCTTTCAGACATATCGCATTCTTTATTTATTTACTGATTTACTATAGAATAAGTTATTAAGGCTAGCAGTATTCCTTGTTTTATTGTTTCCGATTGAATAAAAAACCGGCCAAGTGCGAGTCGGACTCGCGTACAAAGCAAGGGCGGATCCAGGATTTATATTTGAGGGGGGCCATCGGAGCCTCGGTTTTAGGGTCTGCCTGATTTAGAAAAATAATTATATAATTAATTTAGGCGATTTTTAGCCAATAATTTTGTGGTGTCGTCTATAGTAAAAAAACTGCCGCGCTGCGCGATTTTTTGTCAGTTTAGCCACTTGTATGTTCTCCTGTATAGTAAAAAAAACGGCCGCGCAGCGCGATTTTTTGTCAGTGTCATCCACTAATCTTGTACCTACTCTCGTCTACAAGAAATGGCCGCGCAGCGCGATTTTAAACAGTTTTAGCCACTAATTTTGAAGTGTTGTCTATAGCAGAAAAACTGCCGCGCAGCGTGATTTTTTGTCAGTTTAGCCACTTGTATGTACTCTTATGTATAGTAAAAAATAACGGACGCGCAGCGCGATTTTAAGCCACTAAATTTGTGGTGTTGTCTATTGTAAAAAAACTGCCGCGCAGCGCGATTTTTTTTTAGTTTAGCCACTTGTATGTACTCTTTATGCATATAAGATTTTTTGTCACTTTCATCCACTAATCTTGTACTCTTGTATAAAAACAAACGGCCGCGCAGCGCGATTTTAAGTCACTTTTAGCCACTAATTTTGTAGTGTTGTCTATAGTAGAAAAACTGCCGCGCAGCGCGATTTTTTGTCAGTTTAGCCACTTGTATGTACTATTATCTATATTTAAAAAAAACGGCCGCGCAGCGCGTTTTTTAGTCAGTTTAGCCACTTGTATGTACGCTTATCTATATTAAATAACAAAAGGCCCGCGCAGCGCGATTTTTAGTCAGTTTCATCCACTAATCTTGTAGGTACTCTTGGGTACCTCGTGGGGGGGCCATGGCCCCCATGGCCCCCCCCTTGGATCCGCCAATGGTACAAAGGGCAAAAAAAACACGTTTGTTGTGTGGTAGCCCACTTAAATAAATATTTATTTTATTCTGTTTTTAGTATTTTGTTGCAACAGGAAATACATTATCTGTGAAAATTTCAACTGTCTCGCTGACAGACAGACGGACAGTGGAGTCGTAAAAGACAGGACCCGATTTTACTCTTTGTGTACGGAACCCTAAAAATACATAATATTTTCTAGCTCGAACTGCTTGTGTAAGAAACCATTTTATGGATATTTTCTAACTGTGAGATGGTATGTTGCATCGAACGAAGAACACATACGGTGTTATTACAAAAGATTGTTCAACACCTTTTAACTAAACACTGTTTAAATGTGATGCTGTCACTTTTTTACCAAATTTTTTGAAAGTGACAGCATCACATTTAAAGAGTGTTTAGTTAAACAGGTGTTGAACAATCTTTTGTAATAACATCGTTTATTTTTATAAAAAAATCCAACGTCTAATGAGTTGGTGTAGTCTATGGATTGTAATAACAAATTAGAATAAGTTTCTGTTAAAAAAATATTTTTTGGTACAAGCTTTTATTGCCGACTGCACTTTTGTCCGCCATAAGTATTGGATTTAGAGTAAGGAACGTCACTTTATTTTTTGAGTTATTCTCAGTCACCCATATTAATTAAAAGTAAGTTCGCATTTTGGGTGTTCCGCCATATTGACGACCTGTAGTGGTCAACATGCCGCCTACCACGCAAGAGGTCCCGGGTTCGATTCCCGGCCGGGCAGAAATTGAAATGATGAATTTTAATTTCTGTGACGGGTCTGGGTAACCTATGTATATTAAGTATATATTTAAAAAGTATATGAGTGGTATATCAGTTGTCTAGCACCCATATTACAAGCTTTGCTTAGTTTGGGGCTAGATGGCGCTGTGAGAAATTGTCTAAGCATTTATTTATTTATTTATTAGGTATATTGGATTAAGAATGACGTCACACAGCAAACCATGCATTGTCATCTAAACTAAACGTGTATACAAAATTTCAGCTCAATCTCTTGAAGATATCTGCTTCAAAATTGAGTTACAAGATTCCACCCGAACATACAATATACATACAGGTTTAAGTTATACAATCCCTATCGAATTTATTCTAGTCAGTATATTAGACAAAAAAGTAAGTGGATGAGTCACAGTAACAAAATCCTTATTGAATATATTTTAATATATTTGCGTGGCATACCTTTGACGCTGTCTGCAAGCCGACATATTGTTCGAGTTCAGAATCTAAGTATAAGCGACAGTGAATTTATTATTATACCTGGAGCCTTCGAAACGCGTCTTACTCTAAGCCTGGAGCCCAATCACGGTAATTCTGAACGATAAAACCAAAAACGTTACGTTGTCATTTAGGTTATATTTACCTAAAAATATTTGGTTTAGCTTAATAATTTTCACTTAAATTGTCCCAGATTGTAATCCTAGACTCCTTAGGCAGAGTATTCAACAATTGTAACAAAACTAAAGCGAGTATTTTTCTGTAAACGAAACTGAAACGGTAACGATTTAGCTTTGGTTTTATCGTTGAATATTAGCGCGGTTAGGCCCCAGTACTAACTTCCACCCGCGATTTCGTCCGTACGGTCTATAAGTAATTCAATCATTCCACGGATTAAAAAATCCTATATGAGTCCCGGCGACTATGTCTTTTTTGTCAAAAATACTTATTTATACAGCAGCATTGCAAATTTCAGACGTCAGCATCGACTGTTTAACCGATTAAGAATCAAAAGCGGCCATTTCCTCTGGTAAATTGAATCGCAAATCTCGTAGTAGAATCAAAGACGGCTATCTTTCATACAAAATCCACAAAATTCCGCCATCTTGATTTTTTGTTTTTTGTTTTACCACCAATTAGTAACATTAACAGATTGCTGGTTTTGATTTTATACGACTCATTATCATTAATCCAGTGAATTCCTACCCAGTTTTAGTACCTGTTCAGCTGTTTTGCTTAATTGAGTAAAACCTAAAATAAACATCCAAACATACAAACTATCTATTTTTTAATATTAGTAGGATTTTAGGAATTGGCTACAAAATGTTCTCGATGGATCACTTACGTTTTTGACAGAGCATTATAATTTGCGAGCTGATTTCCCAGCGGGTATCTGACGCAAATATTTTAGGCTGTGATGTGAATCGTTTGGTTACAATTGGATTATTTTCTTGAGTTCTTGCAAAAAAGAATTGAGACAAAGAAAAGGCGAAAGGTAAAAAAGAAGATTAAGCTTAAGTTAAAGAATTTTCTCAAGGTTACAATATAATATTAGAATCTGAGTTTTGGGATTTCACTAGCGACATTTCTCTGTCTGTACAGTTTAACCATAAATCGGAATTTTTGTTTTAACACATACCTACTTGCCCTTGACACATAGCTTTTTCCATCAAGATCGATTTATCTGTATTGAGAAGATCAAAACAATTTAATGTCTTCGCAACGACGATGTTTCCATATAAATGCCGTCATTTGATTACGTGGGACAATACGACTGCTACTGAGATACGCGACGCAAGAAAAGAACGGCAAAGTTAGCCAATAAATATAAAATCAGACGATATTATTGAATTAGTCATAATACCCATCTCTCTCACACACGTGTAGTTCTTCGGAAAAGTGTTCTCCGTGTAATTTCCACAGCTTTTTTGAAATCACTAAATTAAAGTGAATTACACAAAAAACTTGAAAGCTTATGCAAATTCAAACATTATATCAAAATTCGCCACGTAGCGAATGCATACTTTTGCTAAAAAAATTATAGAAAATTTGCGATCCATGGAAATTACAGTAAAGACCACGGAAATTACCCAGCAGATAAAATTTTGATCAACATCATGTCAGATATGAAATTAAAGCTCAAATAAAAGTTAGTTGGGGTAGTACATTGTATTATAATTATATTAAGCAAAAATAGTAGATTAATAAAAAAAAACCTTACAAAGGAACTCAATGTAGAAACATGAAGGTAATAAATAATAATGTTATTAATTAATAAATTTCTTTTAGAGTATATTATTGATTGCATATTATGGATGAGCATCATAATAATAAAAATAACAAATATTTGGTAAAAAGTATCAACAATCTGTACGACCTTGGTCAATACTCGTTTACTAAATACTAGTTTTCAAACAATAACGCTGGCTAAGTTTACCAACCTGCTCTGTATAACGATACAAGTTCTAATGCAGATCAGTTGGACTGCAAGTCCCGGGCACAGACTCCTAGCCCGGCAGAAGTACATACTTTCCTTTTCGCTGAATATACGACGTGACCTGCCTTCCTCAACAATGGTGACCTGACCACTGACACTGGACAGCCGCAAGGTATACCACCCCTCATGAGTGAAGATTGGAGTTAGCTTTCTAGGTCTGCAATCAAATGCAACTAAGCCCTACAGCAGCAGCAATTCGGCAACCGGCGGACGATGGTAACACGGCAGCCCACAGCCAGGTGATATTGCGACCTACACCGGTGTGGCAGTTCTGCATACGAAGCCATACCGCCCATAGAATAGAGTAACCACCAGCACATATCGTCATATCGGGAGACTGGAGTGTAACTGACCTATGTACGAGTATTTCAATCAAAAGCAAAGCCACTTGCTTTGCTTTTGATTTTCTTTTTTGAGTAACGAAGAAATTAATACAGGATCGACGAAAGCTAAGCTCACCCGACACTTTACCAAAGATATCTAGGACGCCAGCCTGAGAATAGTATGGCCCTCAAACAGCTAAAAAACAACAAGGTGGCGGGTGACGATGGAATCACTAGAGAACTTCTGTGAGCTGACGGAAAGCCGATACTCAGAGTTTTCTCGAAGCTTTAGGAACAGTCTACTCAAATTATCCAGACTATTAATTATACCTAGGACAAACAGTCCTAGTAAAGTGAGTCCAATTTCGAGGAAGAGATCTCTCGTCAGATCCAACTCAAAGCTTCGAAAATTGTTTGCGTCCAACTTACTTCAGTGTCTCAAAACGACAGTGTGTGTGTTGTTGCCAACTTGCCTTGTTTGGCGACAGAAATGAAGAGATCCGTAGAAGAACTTAAGTAACCGACATCACTTGAAGAATTGCACAGCTGAAGAGTAACCGACATCACTTCAAGGATTGCACAGCTGAAGTGGCAGTTGGCGGACATAGCGAGACAAACCGGTGACTCTGGAATAGTGATCGCGCACCGGATGCCCCCACCCCCTGACAAAGTAGTCCGACGGGTCGGAGGAAGCTGCTGGATGTGGGCGGCAGGACAGGGCCAATCGTTGTGGAGAACCTTGGGGAAGGCCTACACCCAACAGTAAGTGTCGAGCGGCTGATATAATAAACCAAAAATAAAACAAAGTAATTTCCATGGGCTTTATGTAATTTCCATGGTGTTTTATACATGGAAATTACGCCATGGAAATTACCAAAAAGCATTAATTTTGAAATTAATCGGCATTTACAAGATATAACCTGCTACTTTGTAACTGGTTAAGTACATTTGGGAGTAAGGTATTACACCTCAGAACCCGTTTACAAAAAATAGCACAAATTAGAAATGAGAACCAAAATTTTTAAAATCGTAGAACTTAGTCTTGCACCAACAGCGTGGGAAATAGCAACACAGCCATCTTACCTGTCAGTAGCGGTGTAACTGTCGATTCGAAAACATCAATCACTATTTGTCTGTGCCTAGCCAGTCCAGAGCAATGGCCTTCGCAAGAGGGCGCAGTGAAAAAGTAGCAAGGCGTGTGACATACTTACTTAGGTCCATAAAATGTGTGTGTGTGTGATTTCAAAAATATCCGCGATTTCTCATAAGCCGGCGCCCGTGTGACACGTAAAAACGTGCAAAATTAACTGGATTTGAGGTGTTGAGGGTGAGTTACTCCGATCTACGTAGTTTTTAACCAGTGAAATCTATATGACACGATGCTTAATGAAATGTAGAAACGATGTTATGATAGTTTTAATCATAATTATTTGTTTTTATAGGAGATATGAGTCTGTGACACTCAAAAATTGCTCTCCCAAGAACTACCCGTAAACATGCATTTTAGTGGACCCTGCACGGCTGAAAAATAGACATATATTTATGATTTATTTAGGTATTTATGATTTATAGTGACGTAAGAAAAGTACGGCAAAGTTAGCCAATAAATATAAAATCAGACGATATTATTGAATTAGTCATAATACCCATCTCTCTCACACACGTAAACATGCATTTTAGTGGACCCTGGGGGCTTATTGTCTAATTTCAAAATCTATCGCAATCGCTTTCAGGATGTGATACATTGATGCTTCTTTTTGGCACAAATAAAAACTTACCAAAGAAATGCAGCAATGTGTCACATCCATCTGTCAAATGAAAGCTATTGCGATACATTTTTAAAATTAAACAATAGGTAGCCCTGCTTGGTTTAAAAAATAGGGACTCTACACAAACTCAAAACTGCCATCCTTTTCAATTTTCATATGGTATTGAAATACCCACAACATGACACAAGGATGTCCATCACCCATTTTTTTTATGTCCCCACTGCTGGGGCACGGGCCTTCCTTATGGGTGGTAAGGAGGATGGGCCATAACCCACCACGCGGGCCCAATGCGGATTGGTGGGTGTTAACGACTGCAAATGCAGCCGGGACCAACGGCTTAACGTGCCTTGCGAAGCACGGAGGAAGCTCGAGATAATAAATTTTTGGTCACCCATCCCATGACCGACCCTTGCGAACGTTGCTTAAATTCCGCAATCGCTGGGCCAGGCGCTAAACTACTGCGCCACTGCTAAACACAAGGATACAACAATACAAAAGCTCAAAAGTGAAAATGGTTAAAAGTCAATTTTGGTAAAAAAAATCATAAAGATACGAGTAAAGTATACAACGTAATAATTAATTAACCAAAAGTGGGAAAACCGATTCTTCAGACCATCAAATTGAATAACTTTTACTATGTGTCCATCTCCGAAATAGCAAAAAATCTGCTGAAATGGTTTACCTATTTTTGTTTCATTTATTAACACCTATAGATTATACAGCGTGATTTTTTTATCGTTTGGTTCCCCTCATGATTACAAGCCATAATAGTAAAAGTGCGAAAAAAAAACAACTGTTCCATACAATTAAGGTCGAGTAGGTATTTTTTTTCGCGATATCATATCATAATATATCATAAGTGGTCCCTTAGTAAAAGTTGCTTGTAATCATGAGTGGAACCACCCCACAGCGGGAACCAAATGATAAAAATTTCAGCGTGTAAGTATTAATAAACTATCTTTATTTACAAATTAAATGCGGGCAAAGCCGCACGGGAAAACTTCGTCAAACTACTTTTTCTTCTCTTCGTTTGTCAATAAATCAACTTGTAAAATTACTCAAAATTACTGAATGAAATACTCAATCAATAATAACTGCCCAAGTAATTCACGATAACTGGTCAAATTGTCAGCATGCAGTAACGATAGGTTTCGAGCAGTTTAAATAAACTGTAAGCTCGCTGATTGAAAGTAATCTTTATCTGAGGGCCTATTACAAAAATTAATCACGATAGTTGGACGATGTTTGTTGATCGATTTATAGATAGATAGATAGATAAGTAGTTTATTTTCTAAAACACACACATTCATACAAAAAAAATGTATACATTAAGTTGAAGACTAAAAATAAAAAAAAGACAAACAAAATTGACATCTAGGTACACATTACATAACATAATCAGAAGAAGGCATGCATGTGTGTGCAGCAGCAAGAAGGGTCTAGGCTCGGTGTCAGCAAAACACCGATTTTCAGCCGTCACCCAGATGAAACGCGGGTACCAGCAACTGTGCTAAGTCGGGATCGGGAACAAGTGTGTGCGTGTTCGTGAGTATCGGTGTGTATGTGTGTGGTGTGTCTGTGTGTGAGTTATTTGATTTTGAACCTTATACATTAGATAATAATGTGACGGAAAGGGACGAACATCGAACGCTTATTACGATGCTTTTTTGGAATAGGCCCACTGATAGGTACAGTCACGAGCAATAAAATGTACACATTTAGAACTACGTCACATTCAATCAATATATCTCAGTGTGATAATGTTATACCTAGGTTATTCAAAACGTAATGTGACAAAGTTGTATGGTGTGTACATCTTATTGCTCGTAACGTACACGTACAATCAAAGTTCAGATTGCTATACAATCTTGTCAAAGCTTGAGATACTTGGAATTAGATGCATAGGATTTTAGATTGAAATATTGGATAGCTTCGCAATAAACAGAGAAGCTATCCACCTTAGCTTGGATTGGTACGAAACTGAATGCTATTACAAATACATTTAAGTGACTTTTGAAAGAATAAAGGATTCACTAATTTATGATATTCGTTACTGATTGTCAATTATATTTGTTCGATATGGAAGACTGTACTTATTTTACTAATCAATTTTATTTCTAGCCTCTTGGAGTTTTAACGAACCCATAAAAGTTACTTTATATATCGATTTATTGAACAACATAGGTACTGAAAAAATATGTATGTTCCGTAAAATTGAGACAATCCTTGTTAATTTAAATAATTATTTAAATGGAATCATTTATTTTTATTGGCAACATTCAATCAATAACACGGCATATATACTCGAGTCACAGATCCTTTAGTAAACAAAACTGCGAAAGGACCTGATAGCAACTTAAATAATTAATTAGTAAAGCAAAACAGCTTTGACACCGAAGTTTGTGAGGAACTGAGGATATCGATTTTCAAGTTCCTCTTGCTTTGAAGGAGTTCAACATGTGTCCAGTATCACACGCTATTTTATTCAATTACGATTCAGCTCAATTATTAAGGGACTTCTGCTAATTTTAGACCTTTTCACTTTAGAAAGGAAGTTTTATAAATAATTAACAAATTAATATTAGACAACAACAACATCACAAACATTACCCTCCCTCCCCCTGGTGATGCTTGGTGAGGTTTTACGTTAACCCCCCCTCCCCCTCTAAATAATTAACACACGTGATATCTCACTACACCCCCCCGTCCCCTTGTGATACTTCGTGAGTTTTTCAACTACCCCCCCCCTTTCGAAGCTCACGTGATTAATGGACGACCCCAAAGTAGCTAAAGCACTTGTGTTATGGAAATCGGAAACTACAAACACCCAGACGTTCGTTTTCTAAATTGACCCAGCCGGGGATTGAACCTGGGACCTCAGGCAGTGATGGCGACACCATGAAAACCGGTGTACAAACCACTCGACTACGGAGGTCTTTTATATTAAAAATTATATTTATAAACGACAACATACCAGAAGATTTTATGATACAGATACAGCACGCTAGGTTAAACAGTTGAACTTCGAAAACAGGGGCCTAATCGCGCTAATTTTCAACGATAAAACCAAAGCTAAATCGTTACCGTTTCAGTTTCGTTTACAGAAAAAATACTCGCTTTAGTTTTGTTAAAATTGTTGAATACTCTGCCTAAGGTGTCTAGGATTACAATCTGAGACAATTTAAGTAAAAATTATGAAGCTGAACCAAAGATTTTTAGGTAAATATAACCTAAATGACAACGTAACGTTTTTGGTTTTATCGTTCAGAATTACCGCGATTGGGCTCCAGCTCTTATTACGTACGGCATAAAGGCGGTCTCAAGGTCAACATGTATAGACTGATGTGCTGCTGACTGTACCTATTAATTTTCATATTTAGTAAGACACAGTTACAATGCTGATTAACGAGGGGTCTAAAATAGTAAGATTGTATATTACCTACATAAAATATAGTACATAGTAAGTACACATGGTAAGAATGTATTTTAATTTTTAATCCCCTCAAGCTTACGCGCTCGTACTAGACATGAGTAATGCGCGGTTTTGTTGAAAGTACTTTGGTAATTAGTTGGTATTTAATTTAGTTTATTTTTTTTATTTTTCAGCACTAAACCAAGGTACTTACTTTCAATAAAACCGCGCTAGTATCCGTTAAAAGTGTTTTATTTCATTAACATAAATCTCTCAATCTCAATTGTAGTTAACTCCAATACGAAGGGAATTGCAGATGTTCCATACTTTATACCGAATAGCAAGCTCAATAAAAATTATTCATTCAACTTAACTTAGAAATTAATGGCCTCGCCACAAAACACTGTTTAATTTAGACACTGATTAAATATGATATTGCCTCTTTCAAACAATATTTTCAAAGAAGTGGCAGCACCACTGTTTTGTGGTAAGGCCGTAAGATAGTGCCTTTGAATAGGGAACATGCATCAATTTTTTTTGTATCAAAATCAAAAGTAGATATAATGCGTGAGAAAATCAACTGAAATATTAAAACTTTTCTCTTGCGTTTTTTTCTCGTGATATAGTCACTTGAAGAGTATAGTATTATATTATCTGTGCTTGAAGTTAGCGCGCAGCAGCACCCGCCGAAAACGCTCTATACAAAACGGTCAACATTTGTGACGTCACTTATGCCACGTTTCAGGCGCATTAGTATGGGGAGTTAGCCAAGAATTTTCAAATATCTCCCTAAATATTGCGTGTACATATGTGTCATACAAAATATTATTTCTTATTTGATATTCTATCCGACTGTTAAGTACATTGTATCCGAAAAAAAATATCGCTATTTTCCTCTATGTGATAAAACTAAAATACTAAATAATATACTTTTTTTTCTGTTCCATTACGTTTACGTATCTGCAGCGATCAAGCTAAAATTTATCAAAATCGGTGACTTATGCATGTTCCCTATTGTCTATAGATTATTTCGAGACTTTTTAGCTGACAAGAAACTTATCAGCTTTATCAGAAACCGTTTTTCTTTTTATAAAAATTGCTACCAACCTAGTTTCAATTAACAGCAAGAAATAAAGCTATTACAACTAAAAATTTTACTTTAGCATTCGTATCGCTTCGAATCACGAAATAATTATTCCGAATATTGCTTTTAAAGGAACATTTAACACGAAAGTTTACTTTTCTGAGAGTACCTACAGAAGTCTATAATTGTATGCATTTGCATTGCATGTCGGTTGTCGGCCATTTCATTAGACCCCGCCATCTTGATCGTTTGAAAAGTTTTAATAAAGAAACTGTAAAGCTTGCGAGGTCAAGTTACATTTGCCTTTAGAAAATGAAAAATATACCGTTTCTGAGTAATTGCTACGGTATTTTAGTTTTCCTGTAATCTGGTGACCTGCAATGCTTTTTATATCGGTTTAACATGGAGAATTAAATTAAAATGCATGTTAGGTCATAGAAAGTGTTAATGCAGTTTGATCATTATGTTTTAATTTAATAATGTAGGTTGGTTTTCTTTTCATAAAGTATTTCGAGTTGAAATAGAGTGACAATATAAAAATGCAAGCATTTGCAAAAGGGGTGAAGTTGAAAAAGATTAAAAAGCTATTTTTTTCCGCCTGGACTTTATTCATACATTAACTTTTTCCTCCATTATTTTTTCCCTCCAATATTCATTTATGCAATAAGGGACAAATCTACCTTTAAAGAATTATTTGTAAAACACCAATACGCTCTTGCGTATCTGTGAAGAGTATGCTGAGCACCACGGCCTAAGGTACAATAGTAAAAAGAGCCAATTTATGGTCTTTACAGGAAATAATAGAAAACCTTGTTCAGTACCGTCCATAACCTTGAACGGAGTAGCCTTGGATCGTGTTTCTCAGTTATCTTAGCCATATCCTCTCTGCGGATTTGAAAGATGACCTTGATATAGAAAGAGAAAAAAGGGCGTTATCAATTCGCGGCAACATGATAGCACACAAGTTCCATCGGTGTACTGTTAATGTTAAATTGACACTTTTTAAGGCATACTGCCAAAGCTTTTATACCAGTGGCCTTTGGAACACCTTCACGCAAAAATCATATAACGCCCTTAGGGTACAATATAATAATATTCTCAGGGCCTTGTTGATGCTCCCACGCCACTGCAGTGCCTCAGGTATGTTTGCCGACGCACACATAGAAGACTTTTTTGTAATTATACGCAAGAAAACAGCGTCAATAATGCAGCGAGTGCGGGGGAGCAGCAACAAAATTCTGGTGATAATTGCCGAGAGGCTGGACTCGGCGCTGTATCACAGGTTCATCGATTTGCATGTTAAACGTGCAGGTCACGTGCAAAATTTATCATCTTTTATGTAACTAACATAGCTTTAAGTTTATTGTTACTAACCCTATGGACTGTAATTGTCTGAAATAAATGAATTAATAATAATAATAATAACCTCGTAGGAGTTGATTAATAACATCATAAACAACAACATATTTTGTTCTACGAATTTTCCGAAAACAGACAAACAAAAATTGACTTTCCATAAATGTCCGAACAGCTGATCGAGTTTTGTATGAAAAGTCGTTATTTTTTGTCTGTTTTCGGATAAGTCGTAAAACAAATTAATGATGTTGTTAAGTACTCCTGCGAGGTTGTCCATCAGCCATTTTTGATGTCCCCACTGCTGGGCACAGGCCTTCCTTTATGGGTGGTAAGGAGAATGGGACATAACCCACCACGCGGGCCCAATGCGGATTGGTGGGTGTTAACGACTGCAAATGCAGCCGGGACCAACGGCTTAACGGGCCTTCCGAAGCACGGAGGAGCTCGAGATAATAAATTTTTGGTCACCCATCCCATGACCGACCCTTGCGAACGTTGCTTAACTTCCGCAATCGCTGGGCCAGGCGCTAAACCACTGCGCCACAGAGCTCCACACGCTCCTCGCTCCTGCGAGGTTGGTGTTTTAGAAATAACATAAAGTTCATCAGAGTTGAGTAATTCAGATGTAAAAAAGAGAGATGGTTTCATTATTTATAATATTAGAAAAATTTAGTTACAAATCTAATTTAATTATTATTCAAACTGAATTAGTTTCTTTGCAAATGAATAATTGTTTTAACCCTTCTCAGGCTTACATTCTGTTTGGTGACCCCATTTTGGGTCCAGAGGGCCTATTACAAATAAGCATCACGATAAGCGTACGATATTCGTCGCACACCGTGGCACTATTGACTCACAAATAAGGTTCAATATCAAGTAAATGTACGACGAATTGCGTCCGGCTATCGTGATTCTGTTTTGTAATAGGCCCTCAGAAACATCTAAAATTTTATTCTAAATGTGCACGATAATCTCGGTCCAGCACCCGACATCCAATTTAAATGCAAGTATCCAATAAAGCTCCGCAATTTATAGGAGGATGTTGGGAAAGCTTAAAATTGTTAAAGCATGCAATTTGAATAGGTATTTCTGAAGCACATTTTAAGTAACATTTAAGAGCGTAGTTCAAGTATAAGGACTTTGTGCTTCAATGGGTATTTTTTTTAAAAGGAATTATTTAAGAAAATACAGATATTGAGGAGCTCGATGGCGCAGCCGTTTAACGCCTGGGTACAGAATAGATATAAGCACTAAGTCTTGGGCCTGCGATTGCGGAAGTAAGCAACTTTCGCAAGGGTCGGTCAACGGATTGGTGACCATAAATTTATTATCTCGAGCTTCACCGTGCTTCGGAAGGTATACGTTACGCCGTTGGTCCAGACTGCATTTTCAGGTGGTGGTGGTGGGTTATGGCCCATTCTCCTTATCCACCCATAAGGAAGGCTAATGCCAGCAGTGGGAACACTAAAAATGCCTGATGGTCATGGTCATACAGATATTTTGAATATTAGTCTGGTCAAATTATACAGGGCTATTTGTAAAACACCAACAATCTCGCAGCCTCGCAGAAGTAGATTACTAACATCATAAACAACAAAGTATGTTCTAAAACTTTCCGAAGAAGACAAAAATCGAACTTTTTTGTCTTTTTCAGAAAAGTCTTAGAACATACTTTGTTGCTTATGATGTTAGTAATCTACTCCTGAGAGGTTGTTGGTGTTTTACAAATAACTCGCCGAGGTTATGAATTTAACAATAGTAGATTGTACAACAAGTGCATAAAATGGGTTTTATGTACGAGTTATACACTCTGCTTTTCACTTCGATTGTGAGGAAATATAAAATTAAACTTTTTTTTTCAACAATATTGAAAAAAAAGTGACAAATTATATAATTTTGGAATGTGCTCATCTAGGCCTTTCATTTGATACCCATATTCAAAAATTTAAAAAAAAAATTTTTTTTGTTCATTTTTAGTGACAAATTATATAATTTTAGAATGTGCTCACCAAGGCCTTTCATTTGATACCCCTCCTAATCACAAATTGAAAAAAAATTTTTTTTCTTAAATTTTAGTGACAAATTATATAGTTTTGGAATGTGCTCATCAAGGCCTTTCATTTGATACCCATATTCAAAAATTGAAAAAAAAAATTTTTTTTGTTCATTTTTAGTGACAAATAATATAATTTTGGAATGTGCTCACCAAGGCCTTTCATTTGATACCTATATTCAAAAATGTAAAAATAAATTTTTTTTCTTAAATTTTTGTGAAAACATACATAATATTATTATTTTTGGGACGTGCTCATCAAGGGCTGTCATTTGATACCCATATTCAAAAAATAAAATAAAACATTTCTTAGTGACAAATTATATAATTTTGGAATGTGCTCATCAAGGCCTTTCATTTGATACCACTAATCAAAAATAGAAAAAAAAATCATCAAGGTTTCAAAACTTGAAAAAAAAATATATTAAACATGGATTATGTATATTGCGTGTGGCTGTTTACCTGACGACCTTTGTCTTAAAGTCTGAACTTAGACGAAGATTTTACTTTATGCTCTAGAGCATGAAAAGCGGTTTTATGCAGCCTATACCCAACATAATGACGAACTTTACGAGCATGAGAAGTGAAAATATAAATATATTTTCAGTTACACGCGTATTTTTGCCATAATGATACTCGTAAGCCACTTCCACATGTCTTATGAATTAATCATGAGAAAAATGTTGAAATTTTGTACCAAAAGCCCTTATAATTAAGGGTGACATCTGACCCAAATATTAAGGCAGAATTTCATTAATAATTAAATGTTGTATAAATTAACATTACTAATTTGTTTGCTTGTGCGTTTGTAGAATAAATGATCACACCACATTATATTAAAGATATAACTTTATTGTGTTAAGACGGTACCCAGACCAAAAGTGACGTTGGTCGTGGTGAATTTTATTTAAAATTGTAATTATAATAGGTACATAAAATAAAGTTTTTTATGCTTTAACTACGCAGGCTTGAATGGAAAAAATATGACTCATTATTATGGTTTCTTCCAATTAGGATGACTCATTTAGAGGAGGAAAATCACTATGTAGGAAAACAAGTAGTAATAACGGAAGTATGTTGCCAATAGGTGTTTAATGGTCTTTAATATATTTGTTAGTGTACAGCTATAAAAGTTTTTAAGGTATTTTTTACCCTAAGCCCATAATAGCGTTTTTACAGTGTATTAATCACTTTCTATAGATTTTTTACGAGTGTAAAACGTAAATATTTCTTATTAGGTATCTAAATAGGACCTAAAAATCTTGACTAATATGACTACCTCTACAACAAAGCTATAAGTAACTATAATAACGCTTTAAAATCAAGTGTTCAATAACATAAAATAGGTACCAAGAATTGGATTAGAGAGAAAACAATTTTAATTCTTGCGAATGAAAGTCTGAAAATTAATTTAGGAAAAAGGAAACTTTCAATCTTTCAAATTGGAGAAAAGCGAGTAAGAAGTTTGATAATGTGGTATGAAAACTTTTTTGATAAAATCTCATTAGGAATAATAAAAGGAAATACAGTGATTTTAACAAAAGTAGATGTATTTGTTTTTGTAAATGTGAGCAAGTTGATATTTGCATTTGGTATTACAAAATGGTTGCAAGTTTTTTTTACAGAAAGTCAAAACTTATTTTATTCTTTATATTTTTGTTACCGCACCAAACTGTGCGACTCGGTCTGTTTGTCTTAGCTGGATATTTTAAGAACTACTAATGCTACCAACTTGAAATTTGAAATAGTTTTAGATGACGTTTGCCCAACTTTTTTGCAAATAAGAAAGAAATTAATATAATTGTATATTTTTTTTTGCAACAGGGACTGAAAGGGGGTCTTAAAAATTCGAAGTGGTGCTACTAAAATCGAGAAGTTTGCATAGAAAAATCTGAAATTATTCTATTGTAATAGAAGTGTATTGGTCAAGAGATGGCGCCGACCTAAAACTGCAATATTCTACACTGCAGTGCATTTATTTATAATGGTACGGAACCTTCAGTGTACGAGTCCGACTTGCTACACCTAAGTCACAGAATATACACGTTCTGATTACTTTATTGTATTTTATATTTAATATCTCAAACCTAACTTGTTAACATAATTCTTTACATTCCATGTTCTCTAAAAACCCAACTAAAGGTAAAAGCAACTAAAAATCAAAGTAAACTAACCGCTAATCAACCTTAAATCGACACCATAAAGTACGTTTTCCCATTTATCCCCCGGTCAGTTATCATTTGTCCCGGCTGATATCCGATACGCTGAGGCTGCGTTCAAACGATAACACACGACCCGACTTCAACCCAAACTCAACTCATACTCACCTACCTTGAAATACATCGCTTACAATTTTGAGTCTTATGACAAATTAATAAGCTCCTGTGTAATGTTCAGGTGAGTTTGAGGTGAGTTCGGGTTGAGTTTGAGTTTGAGTTGAGTTCGGGTTGTGTTCAAGTTGAGTTTGAGTTGAGTTCGGGTTGAGCGCGGGGCGTGTGCAGTTGCATCTACAAAATATAACGGAGCTTTTAATGTGTCATAAAACTCAAAATTGTAAGCGCTGTATTTCAAGGAGTGGGCTCCGGTTGAGTTGAGTTTGAGTTGAGTTCGGGTTGAGGTCGGGTCGTGCGTTATCGTTTGAACGCAGCCTGAGACGTGATGTAAAACCTATCAATGTTTGCGGATAAAAAATATCACCCGTTCAGGCGGCAGCGGACGGTATTTTAGACGGAAGGATAGGAAGGGAACGAAAAATTGGTTACTCTTTATGTTGCGTCAGCCGTGTAATCTGCGATTTGGAACTTTGATCGTTATCAAAAATTAGTATAAAGCTACTTTTATACTTACATAGACTGTGGAAATAAGAAAGGTACCATTAGGATAGGAAAGGAAAAGAATAGGAGTCACGAAGAATTTATATTAGGTATAACTTTAGGTATATGGTATTAGAAATGAAAATATATTTTTACGGAGAGTGCAATAGGTAACTTAAACAGCTCGTTGCACTAAGTTCTATTATGTTTGCTATTAAAAGACGTCATTAACTTTTTTCATCAAGCAAATTGAATTTAAATTTAAATTCGGCAAACGTTTTAACGCAAACCAAACATAATCAAGACAAGGTTAATCCCCGCAAATCCATTGAGATACTAATACGCTAAAGCACCAATTACGAATTCATTTAGTCGCTATATGTACTAACGAATGAATGATGACAAATCCATTAATTTGTATAATGAGTGTCCTAATTGTATAGGAATTGGCGAAGCAGTACAAAGTGAAAATTATTCAAATTTTGGTAATACTAATCGTCCAATTTATAGAGAAAGCTAACGAGTTTTTTTATAAACTAAGACTTCAATAAGGTTAAAACAGTGATGATCAATTTTGTAGGTAGGTAGGTACCTATGTACTTGTACTTAAAAAAAATGTTTCTTAGTACTAGAGTACAAAGATATAAAAACACAGTGAATGCAAAAATTAAAAGTTGTTTCCGTACCTCAAAAGGAAAAACGGAACCCTCATAGAATCTCTTTGTTGTCCGTCTGTCTGTCAAGACATTTTATCTCGAGAAAGCGTGGAGATATCAAGTTGAAATTAAAACCATATACTCGTCTACAATCCCTTAAAACTGTGAAAAAACCCTTTAATAATTAAATTCTGAAAAGGGTTTGTTTTATTATTTATTATAAGGCCGGCTGGCCCGCACGCATTCCGACGGTCAGTCTAAAGATATTTCATATTGAAAGTGAAAGTGAAAGTGAAATAAGCTTTATTCAAATAATCTTAATTATTAAGTACTTTTGAATCGTCTATATTTTCCTACCACCCGTTCCAGACTTTTTTAGCTGACAAGAAGAACGGGCGCAAGAAACTTATCAGCTGTAACAGCCATAAGTACACAGTATATTCAGGCAGGAGTACATCTCAAGATATAAATCATAAGTAATAGCATTATTTCAAAAATGTATTTAAGTACTTCAACTATACTATCAACCAAACGATGCGACGAGAAAGCGTGGTTAAACAAAAGACAAAATTAATTATGTACGATAGCAATCACTTAAAAAAAGATGTAATGTTGTCGTTAATATTTTGTTATCAACTCTTTTAGCCACCAATAATTTCTTTATCAAGTTAGAGAATATATCTCGGATTTGAACCGTGATGATCACGACATTTTCCCAAATGTTCTCTCCCACAAAATACATCTATCACACTGTCCCCTTCTGTCAGAAGTGTCAATTTCCACAAACGAATCCCTTCCTATGTGATGTGCTAAAGCTTAAATAGTAATCCCTTTAATTTCTTTATCCTTAATACAAGAGATCAGACAATTTGAAAAGGTCGGCGAAATTTATGTTTTCCTAAATTCTAGTACCTAGTTTCGCTTGGTTAAAAAACCGGCCAAGTGCGTGTCGGACTTCACACATTTAGGGTTCCGTGCCAAATGGGCTAAGGGGTGGAGCTTATCTGTGCTATTATTTATGTTCTATATCACGAACGAAGCCCGAAGGGTGGGTCATAAGATCTTCAAATCCATGGCTGTTGGCTAGGCTAGATTAAAATGCTGTCTAGAGTCAGTTAGAGCAAGCAACAATGTTGTTTTCAAGAAACCGTAGAAAATTCATACATTTTAATTTGAAAATGATCAAGTACCAATAACGAAATAAAACATTAACAAAATTATTTACATTACAAGCGACGCTCGTAAAATTTAAACGAACTCCTCATTTTTTTATCAGCATGTGAAATCTGAATGTCTCATTACAGAGTTTTTGTGGTATGATGAAATACTGTCATTAACATTTTAGGCGAACATCTGCCGATAAAGTTTGTAAAAATTTAACATTATACTTTCATAAGCTTTTTGAAAACACATTATCGTTATTCGTGTTTGCATGTGTTGCGTAATTCGCAGATGTGAGGCATTTTTTGCGTAAAATATTTTAGCTGTAGTTATTAAATAATACTTACCTAATACTTAATTAATGAAATAAGTTTTTTTATATAAAAATCTTGTGAGTCATTCTATGTTATAGATTTTTTTTAACTTAATTAGAAAATATCGAATTCATAAAAAACTCGTGTTAACCTTGATTTTTGTTCTTTGACTTATTTTTTGTCTTCATCGAATCAGTTACACTGGCGGACAAAATCCTGAGCCACCGCTCATAGACACATTTTCATTTCACGTACTAATAAATTTAAAAGTTTGTGCTACTTATATCCCAGCAATGACTTAATTATGTTAATGATTAAATATTCAATTTTATTATCCAAGAAAAATTAGAAAATGACTGGATTTCCTCATGATCACGCATGATTTTAATTTTATACAAAGTTTGAATACAGGTCTTTACTCAAATGCTCAAATGGCCATTCTACTAAAATTAACGCTATAGTAGATTTTATGGGGATGACATAAGCTAAATAAGCTCTTGTCAATGTCAATCCCATACAATATCATTCTATACTATTTACTAGCGTTAGTTTTAGTAGAACGACCATTTGAATAGGCCCTCTAGAATGTGGTTTGCTTTTCTCTTTTCTTGACAATATTAAAAAGTAAATATTCGTACTTTTGACAGTTAAACTGATCAATCGATATTAAAGCAGAGACGCTGAAACTTATTTTTGAGCTGTAAAGGGTTTATTTATATGAAAACTAGCGGCTTTCCGCGATTTCGTCTGTATGAGCTGTTATTCTTATAACGCTCGGGGACAGTACTTTTTACTGGATGAAGGATACCCCTCTGTGTCCTTTTCTGTACCCCTGACAACGTATAATATGCAAAATTTCATGATAATCGGTTGATTAGTTAAAACGTGAAACGTTACAAACAAACAAACAATCTGACTTTCGCATTTTTAATATGAGTATTGATAATGTGTGTATAGTAAGGGTAGTATTTATAAGGATAACGTAGTGTCTCAATTTTTGCGTCCACAAGTGTATAGTATATTTCTGCTGTATTTTCTTGGAGTCTTTTGAGTTAAAATGACAACATTTATCTTTAAGACCCCTTTACCAAACATCTTCAAGTTACTAATTGCTGCAAAGCCGTTTCTATAAACTACCGTCTTGAATGGAAGTTTAATATCGTTCAATTTACATACACATCTTTTGATTTATAGATTTTTTCATGTTTAGGTAGACTTTTATAAACTAATATTAAATAATAATTATTCGTACACTATTACTTAAAGGTAGGTAAGGTACCTAGTTATATGCAACAGCCGCATCATTAATAATCATGAGTCAAGTTTGTGGTAAATATACTGTGACCAGTGACATGACCTGCGATAGTCCAGCTTTGGATTATCTGCAATCCGATTGCTGTTTCAAAGGCAATATATTAAACAAAAATGATATATTGCCCTACTGGCGGATAAGGCAAGGGCGTGAGGTGGTGTTACCAACATATAGTTACTACTTATTTTCTATTAAATTTTGGTTATAATTTCTACTTACAGACTTTTAATTTGTATATAAGGCCGCTGGGAACGATCAATTGCGGTTGTCATTTTTCCGTCAATGCCATTGTTGGAGGAATTGACAACTGTTTTAATTGCACGTGTAAACGATCAATTTACGCATCAATGAGCGTCAATTACGTAAAAATTGACAATCGCAAATTATCGTTATCGGATCCCTTAAAGACAATACCTATGAATGAGCTAATTGGCAGGTTAAATATGTTATTGTATGTTAAAGTGTAAACAACTGGAATAATATATTTAGTACTGGACCAAGAAGAGTTGTTAAGGATTAGCAATATCACAACTTTGACATTAAAGACGAACCAGAGCAGACATTATTAGAAAGTTTTTGTCGCCCTCATTCATTCTGAGCGTTCGTTTTTTCACTTCCTATTTTGCAAGAATATTTTATCATTTTTACTAGTGCTCTAATGTCACTTTTCTAATAAATGAAACTGTCAAACTTCATTAATTTCAAATGATTTCAATCGACTTCCAACGAGAATTATAAGCAACAGAGTTACGTAATCAGGGGCTGATTTCCTATTCTACGACTTTCAATTTTTCTCATTTGAATTTTCTTTTCCCCAGAATTTCGTAGTGACGTAACCCCAAAACGGGCGGTGTAAGGGAATACTGAATTACCCAGTTCCATCGATAATTACAAGCCCTGTATATTTTTATGCTGGCAACCCCAGCAGAATGGCAATGAGGCGGACGCCCAACACGGCTAGAAAATGACTTTTTTATCTGATTGAAAGGGGGTCTTGGATTTCCTAAACTAGGTTAATGAAGGGTCTAGTTCGTATTGAATGATAGTAATATTTTTGCGTAAAAACGTTACGATAGTTTTTTTATTAGAATAAAAAGTAGGTAATGAGTATGAAGATTATGACTGCATATTTCAGTTGCGAAAATCACTTTGAATCTAAGCGATAGTGTTATTTTTTATAAAATTTCGAACGATCTCTCATAAGATCATCATAATATCTCTCATTCAGTATGATAATTTGTTTATTAAAATGGTTCACTTTTATTTACTTGTTTTCAACGCCAAATCTATGTTTTTATAACTAAAATGGAGAAGTTTAAAAAAAATCAAAGTAGGTACATATTTCATCGATGATTTAGTATTTTAAAAGTTATTAAAAACGATACATAATACAGTATCACATTAGTTCTAAAAATGAAAAGAGCAATTTCATCCCTAGTTCAACAACCCTTAAGGTTCCACCGAACAAATATCTTAACGGAATAGGACTTAGTGACTTAGCAATTTTCAACTTTAAGGGCGAGGGTAAAAACGCGAAATGATAGCGCAATATAAACTGTGAAACTTTGGTTCGAAGACTTGTAAGTTGCTTTAGATGATAATAAATATTCAAAGTTTTACATTTAGAAGATGAACTTTAGTAGTTTCGGGATTCAAAATTTTTGGATTCAAAATTATATTTTTATTAGCTTCATTTTATACTAAAAAAAAGAAACGCACTATTAGTACGTGTTGAAAATCTGATAAAAGCTGCCTAAAAGACACAGAGTAAATTTACATATACGTAACTGTAGAAAACACCAGGATAGTGTTTTCTTGGTATCTTTCAACTCAATGGTTATATTACTTTAATTTTTATTTCTTTTATTTTAAATTATTTGTCTAAATAACATTACTTACATTACATTACATTCTAAAGATGCCTTTACGCTTATAAACCTACGAGGTTTTTCCAAGCGTTGCACATTCGACTCGGACGATAACAATTAAGTAAAAACAATAACAATACTGCGACATGCCTCAGCCGCACGCACACAATAATAAATATGATACAAATAGATAAATGATTTAAACTTTAATTACGTAACTACTTTTGTAAAAGTAGGGACGTAAAAGTTACGTAGGTATATGTATTTCAGTTTGCTTAGGACACGGTTAGAATATCAATCAACATTTCCCATCAAAATTAAGTAGTTTGATTTGACCCTTTTCCGATAATAAATTATTAATCTTACAATAAAGAAATAAATCGAAATGTATGACAAGAAACGAAATGCAGGTTTTTTTGCGGAAATCTCACGAAGGTACAACATTTCTTTTATAATAATTGGTATTGAGGGTTGATTTTCAGGTTAGGTATTTACTCTACCAGGTTTCGCCAAAGAGATAAAAAAAATTACGGCATAATATTTTAAAAACAATATTCGACACTTATTTTCCATTGTAGGCTTATGAAAACCTATTTTTCCTTTTTGGGATCCCTCATAAAAATCCTTTTAACTCAACCCATCCCTCGGCAACCAAATATGGGAATTTAAAGGGATTTAGAACATAAAAAAGATCCTATGGAACAAGTTTAATTTTTTCAATAGCTAAATATAAAACGGATTGGTTTAGAAAGGGATTAATACGAGTACGGTTAATGTACGATTGTAAAAACATAATTTAGTTGAATATAGATATTTGTGATTTTCTCAATGGGGGTCATATTACATGTACAGTACAATGCAATTAAATTAACAATAGACAGTGATCACTCTAGTCGAGAATGTGAAATGAAAAGAGAAAATTTCACAGATTAAAATACGTCGTTTTGTACCTCAAGCACTCTGAAGTTTGTCACTTCAGTAAGTTATACACATTGTATAGTTTTCTTTATAATCAGGTATAACCAATTTGTATACGATGGGCGACTAACTGTAGACACTCTTTATTTATTTATTTATATACTCTTTATTGTATACACACAGAACAAACAAGTGACAATACAAACATAAAGGAGACATACAAATGGCGGCCTTATCACTAAAAAGCGATTTCTTCGAGGCAACCTTGGTAGGCTTTACACAGAAGTTTTATTCTATGCTTTTAGGTAGATGAAGCGGAAGTTAATTGTATTGAATAGAACTTTTTTATCTTTTCTGAAGCTGTACAGAGTGAGCGAGAATGAATTCTCAATAATGAGTCTAGGTATGCAGAAACTATGACTAGAACATTGTTATTAACATTATTTCAGGCAGCTTTTAAACTGCCGACCATTGACTTTAATTAGGTATAGTTAAGATCACTAACCGTTGTGCTTATGCGCCATGTCAATTGTCAAATCATTAATTCAATGTTGTTAGTTTTCAACAACAAATTTATCATTCTTTTCCGTCAGGGACAATAATTGAGTTAACTCTAGTAATAAAAATTAAGCTAATTAAATTCAATAATCCATCAGTGTCATTAAAAAAGTTCATTAATAAATACTTACGTACTGCGATTATGAGATCGGCAGGAATTTTAATAAAAATTATAAACACTGTTTTTCGTTTAAGGTTTGGTTTTAGTTTAGGGTAAAGTAAGTAAACTACTGTTTACTGTATTTTAAGTAGGTAATTAAAATAAAGTAAAGAGAATACCCAGCAGTGGGTGTCGTGTGGCTGATAAGAAGTAATCAACAATCAAAGAAAGATTAAAGAAAAATACTGAAATCTGAAACAGAAACCTTAAGAGTCCGTACATATTTTGCCGCTGACTGCCACTCTCTCGCTCGCACATTTCGTGTTTTCTCAAGATTTCTTAAATCTGAGTGCGTAATTGAAAAATCTGTCTTTGCCACTTTTCGCAATATAAGATTGCGGACATTTCAACATATATTTCAGTTTCGAGTTGCTGAAGTACAAAAAGTTATCGCATTTGCTAGTTCAAACTTTTTGTACTTCAGCAACAAAAAACTGAAATATATGTATTTTAAAATGACCGTAATCTTATATTGCGAAAATTGGCCGAGACACATTTTTCAATAACACACTCAGATTTAAGAAATCCTGAGAAATCATAAGAGTGAGAGAGCGGCAGTCAGCTGCAAAATGTGTACGGACTCTTAAACGTATTAAAAAAAAATGATACGGTGTTATTGCGAAGGTCGTCATAAAGTATGTTATAGAGCAAAATAAGAGACACATCAAAGTTTCTTCAAGAAGGCTTTACTGTTAGACAAATAGATTGAACAGTCCCTCGAGCTTTTATCAAAGACTTTTCATAAATGTATGTATGTAAATGTATTCGGAAACAATGTCAAGCTTTTCAATCGTTTTATTGCAAAATACACATTTGATTTGGTGTTGTTTCAAATCAATATACCGCTGATGAATTTCTTATAACTATAATAACGTAATTACTATGCCGGAAAGTTAGAAATTAGTTTTCTACTTTCGTATCTTATGCAATAGCGAAAGAAACAAGAAAAACAGGAAAACAAATAAGTATATTTTTAGTCCCAAAGGACATTCCAGGCTATCTTTAAGGAAACAAAAGTTTTTGCCAACTATCTATATCTAAAGCTTTATTTTTGGCGTGTTCCGTCAAAACATTTTTATGGCAAATTCATTTTGAAAAACACTTCCAATGACTTTATGTAATTCTTATTACACCCACTTAAAAAAGTACTAAAGCATGGTTTAAAAAAAAGGTCTTACGAAAGAGATTAGTTTCTTACCATCAGCCGGAACGTAAACATTCAAATACAAACAATCTTCGGAAAACTCCTTTTTCCTCGGCTCCTCCAATTGCGAATCAAGTAGCTTCATAAACAGTTCATCATGTTTATTCCAAGTCCTTTGTTGAACGTCGTCGCTTTTCGCCTCACTTTGCATACAATCTGGGGCGTATAAAGTCGCATTCCGTACCCCATCCCACAGGGGCAAATCAGTGTATTCCGGGGCCGTAAACCTTCTAAACTCTATCGGGGGCTGAGCATATGGTATTCCTAAATACGCGGCGATCCTCTTTGTTCTGAATCTAGTTATGTACATTCCCGCTATTGTGCCTTGATTGGTTAAATTTATTTGTTTAGGTTCTCTAGCTGACAATGCCAGTGTTATTAGTAGGAGAAATAATACAATGCGGATCATTTCGCGCGACTAAACATTCGATTTTCAATTAAAAGTGTTTTGTTCAATTTAAAAAGAAAGTTTTTTCTTCTAAATTTGAATTCGGAACTGAGAGGCAGATTGGAAAACCACTAAGTTTGCTTTCTTAATTTAAAATCTTTTGTTTTTTTAAACACGGTTTGCACGGGTATATTAGCCGTTCAGCCTGGGTGGTGGGCGGCCTGGTTCGATGGTGGTGCGTTACTGTTCTCGTGCTGAGTTCGGCTCGTAAACAGTGGGGCTGTTCGTCGTTATAGCGACCAAGGAATTGCTTTTGTGAGCTCGGAGTGGCGTAGAAGTGGCCACTTAAGTTTGCAAGCGAATGTTTAGTAGTGCTAGTAGCTGTTAAATTGAAATACAATGACAATGCTTATTGACAATATTACTTGACAGTCTTCATTCTTAGCGTTACTTCTCGTTTTGAAGTTACTAATATTCAAACTTTGTTCTTAAGGTAAGCATTATTTGGCTTTAAATTATAAAAAAAATAACTGCTACATGTTTGACTGGTGCAGCCAAATAGAAACAAAAATAGCAAGCAAATTATAGTGTGAAGGGTAGATACCTAATAAAATATTAAATGAGATAAAAAATTGCAGTCTAATATTTATTTCCCGTCATTTCTAAGCGTTTGTAAGCGACATTAATGTAAGCAGGCAGTAAGCTTGCGACGCCGCCGCTCGCGTGACCAAAGTAAGCTCGGAGTCATTGCATTGCTCCCGCCATTGACGTCCGCCTTCATCTGTTTCAATGTGGGTCATGCACGGTAGCTTTACATCGATTACGAATTTGCATGTCCTGAAAAAAATCATTGAATTTTATCTCTCTTCATATACTCATACGTTACACAGAATGTGTTTCCGGCTTACACATTCAAACAGATTGAATAAATTGATTTCTCATTGACGTACCCTTCTTGGACCTTTCCCAATCACAGGACACACATGGCTGAAACGAGCAACTCATTCTAAAAGGTTAAATTAGAAAAGGTTCTATACATCAAATATAGAAGCGATCGCCTTTTTAAAAATCTTTTGACTGCCTGTTACTTCAAATTTCGAATCAACATAATTTCATTTTTAATTTTGTTTTTAACAATAATTCAAAATTAGGTTTTAAATCACAGATACCTAATATTTCATTTGTTTCAGGTTCTATCATCTACAAAAATGTAACTATTAAATACTCGAACTATTTTATGGCGGTAAGGCACGAAACGGTATTGGCATTGCAGTATGTAATTTCATAGGCCTGAAGGTGAAACTTTCGAAAAGCTTTCACCAAGGTTTTCTGATAATATTCTAGGGTGCCATTATTGCTTTTATTAATTTCATTACATAATTTTATGACTGGATTATGTAAGCGCATTACATTTCGACCTTTGCATTTTATGCAATTTTCAAGTTATGAGTAGCATAAAATTTTTTAGCTGAACTTTTAACATGTAGGTTGATTTAGTCATAGTTAACCTTGATATGAATATATAATTTTTTTGTTTAATAGGTTAATACTTCTTAGTGTCGTATTACATAAAATTAATTGCAGTAAAACTTACTTAAAATGAAACACTACATAAGCTATAAGTAGTCCTTAATAACTAACATTAATTGCAGTAAAACGAATATTTAATTATTATATTTTACGTGCATCTGAACTGAGAGCCCATTTTTAAATCATTGCGAATCAAATTGATACTTATAGTGGATCCAGTAAATCATTCTAAAAACCTAAAGCAAAGATTTAAAAATGTCTAAAGCGTGAATTAAAACTTTGATAATCAAATGTTTTGGTTGTGTGTTGGCCATCAATCCAGACGGTTGCAATAAGGATCTCAGAAAGTACGATCTCTGTGTTAATAATTTTCTTTTTAGAATCCACTTAGTCTTAATTTGATTCGCAATGATTTAAAAAATAGGCTCTCAGTTCAGATGCACGTGTTTCATTTCGTCCATAATATTTTTTTACGCTATAGCATCCTTGTGAAACTCTTAGGCATCATCATCAATTAGGTACGATTGTCAAAATCTGACATTATGAGGGCTCCCCTTAAGATATAGTGTCAAGGATGCCTCCTCCAGCAATTTATTTAATTGTCAGCTTGAACCCTTGTGACTGATGCAAAGGGTCTATGGAGCTTAGTGAGAGGTAATTTATAAGTTTCACACAATAAAGCCTTTTGGGTAGACCATGACCTTTGACGTTGAGCTTTTATTTATTTATCAGTATACGATGACAGGATTCATAATATTAATTACAAATACAATTTTTTTATTCTTTGGAACTTAGAGTACATTACATAAAAATAACGCCCTTTTCTTTTAAGTAGCAAGCTTGGAGATCTAGCTTATAATCTTAACTTTGACCACAAAAGAATGACTTACTGCAATTTGTAATTATTTTGCTAGGGACTATTGTGGAAGTATGTTGTTTTAATTATTGTAACCGCTTCATTCTATTAAGTGTATACACGGATCCTTATTGTACCTTAATTAGGCTATTTGCTTTCGATTTAGTAAGGGGGCCCCTGTTGCCTGTAATACAGGTTAGCCTACCATGGGTAACAATAGTCACCGATTTCAAAATTATGCTTATCTTTGCCTCTTATCATAAGTTACTTGAAACTGTGTTATCTGTTTTTATGCAATAAACTTTTTATTTATTATTATATAGAATGGAAGAAAAATAAAACTAAAACGAAAATATCATTACCCAAAACTTAGGATCCCGAATTTTTATTTAAATATCGCTTATACAAGTAGTCTAAATATGAACTACGAACGTGACTCGAATCGCAATGACTTTCGCGATCCTCGGGATTTCTCAAATATGTATATACTTTATTTATTTATTCATTAATTTTAGGAATACTATCGACTAATACATAAAAAATAGCAACAAAGAGTCATTTATAAGTCTTCACTGATAGAAATAAGGTGTATAGCTAATGATACAGTTGAGTTAAAATTAAACTAGGTTATAATTATTTATAGGCACGGCACATAAATTATTTAACTATTACCCATACGTGCAGGTTTTTATCAACAACACAAATAACTTAAATGCACCAAATAGAACTGGAATGAAATCTGCCCAACATCTGCCGCAAGGTTCAATATCCAGTCTTTACAATTTTGTAGATCATTATGAAACTAAATTTTTATAATTATTTTGAAAAAAGAAATATATGTAGCTTACTTCCGCAAACAAAACATGCAAGATGCACCGCCCAACCGCCCGCAAAAATATGCACATGCACACCACAAAATACAATACCTGCATTTAGCAAGACAGCAATACACCTTGCACCTTCACCAATTAGGCTACTCTACACGTGTTTCGCCCCAACCCGGAGCATCCTCAGGAGTTAGATCGTGCGTAAACCAACACCGAACAACATCTTGCATATTTTGTTTGCGGAAGTAAGCTACAATATTTCTTTTTTCAAAATGGTTTGGGACTTCCGCCAAGTGACGCCTGATTCAATCAAATTTTTATAATTATTATTAGTTACAGGGTTATTTGTAAAACATTAACATGCTTGCAGGAGTTCATTACAAACATCATAAACAACAATGTTTGATCAACGACATTCCGAAAACGACAAAACAAAGCTCTTTTTTTTCTACAAAACTCGATTAGCTGTTCGAACATTTGAATTTGAAATTTATTTTTTCTCTGCTTTCGGTAAAGTCGTGAAACAATAAACGTTGACGTTAGTAATCTACTTCTGCGAGGTTGTTGGTCTTTTACAAATAACCTAGTATACACAGCGATCATATTTTTTTAAATTTATTTCAGTATATTCTTAGATTTTCGTCAAAATTATGTATAAAGGCAGCTGTGTCTATACTGATAGTCTGAAAGAAGTGTGTTTGTATAATGTTATCTTAGAGAACGCGTGGGTGAGTATAAAAAAGCTCAAGCAAGTCTATAAACTTTCTTTTTCAAAGTAGTGCTCTTGAAATCTCAAATCTGTCTCTATGATGATAAAGGTTAAGTTTTTAGGTTCTTTCGAAACTTTTTTGCTCTTCGTAAATTATATACCTGTATCTCATATTTTATTTACAAGTAACAGACTTTCGTATCAAGTTTTTGAATAAATCTGAGTATTGAGGGTAAGCCATCGACTCCGACCGTGACTACGGATTTGTGGAAATCAACGTTTCTTGTTTAGCAAACAGGTACCTACCTATATTTAACTATAGGTATTACTTTTTCCTGTTTTGTCAAGTTGTATTTCATTGTTTGACACTCGTATACGTGTCCTATCTAACCTAACTAATATTATAAATGCGAAAGTAAGTTTGTTTGTATATTATGCTTACCGATCATAATTAAATTTTGCATACACGTTGTCAGGGGTACGGAAAAGGACATTAGGGTAACTTTCATCCAAAAAATGACCTACTGTTCCAAAAGGATAGACAAAGAACTGTCCACGCAGACGAAGTAGCGGTCGGTTGCTTGTATTAATAAATGTATAAGTAACAGTTCTGTGAAAAATTATCATCCGTCTCTTATTTATAAATAAACAATTATAACTAAATAAACCAACAAAATCTTTTGCAGTGTAATAAAAACTATGATTAAATAGAACATCAAATCAAGAAGATAATTATCTTATCCTCAGTTTAGTACTTTATGTTAGCTAGAATCAAATAAAACTTATCCCTGCAAAATGACAGTTGAATTTCAAAATAACTTCCCAATTTTCTTCCTTTAACAACATAATGGTCATATGGTTTTCATGTAAGTATATAATTGTAGTAACAGCACAGAATTTTTCAAGTGGAAGTGGTTTCCTTCACCAAATCTGCGATCTTACCTTGATTTTAGGGCTACCGTTAACGAATTAGGTAGTTCAAGGGTGAATTCTGTTATTCATGAGCTCCAATGGAACTTATCAGATCGGATGTAGGAATAGTAAAAAGTGCTTAGTTCTAGAAGGTTCTATTTGTATGTACGGCATTGGAAACAAAAGAATGGCGACAATCATTAGGAAAGCCAAAATGATATACAGTTAAACTACTCTATCTATTTGATTGACTTCACTTACTGCCTTAAATTAAATACACACATCAACTTTGTCTAGGGATACAGGTGTTATTTTCATACAAACGAGGTAACCTTGAAGCCTTGGTTTCCTGCCAGGGATGTACCGTGCTGTGATCTGATGATGGCTATCTAGAGAGTGAATGGAGAAGATTCAGATCGCTATACACACCCAACTGATCTGCCTAGCATTCTAAAAGATTAAAGGACATGTTTAAAAAAACCGCGAAAATAGCATGAAAATGTATGGAAATCCTGAAACTGAGAGCTCTGACCCTTCTGTCTTTAAGAATGCTGATCAGATCAGTTGGGTGCGTATAGCGATCTGAATCACCTCCTCTCACTCCCTGGATAGCCATCATCAGATCACAGCACGGTACATCCCTCGCAGAAAACCAAGGCTTGAAATTAAGCTACCTCGTTTGTATGAAAATAACATCTGTATCCCTAGACAAAGTTGATGAGTATAGAATCTCAAACTAAAAATAATTTTGTCTATCGAGAAATCAAACAATATAATTTCGTTAAGTAATTTTGATTTTGATGTATTTAACTACACCCGTCTGTAATGACCCGTATCCGTGTGACGAAGACAAAGTAGACATTTCTTCAATTGCAAATAATTTCGTTAAGTTTTTGTGGATTACCTCACTTTGTGATCGGCTATGTTATGTTTAAAGCTTTTTTTTTCCACGAGTCGACTGGACAAAGAAATTTAAACGTTTCAGATGGCTAAATAACACAGTTCTAATGTCCGCTAGTTTTCAACGATTTGAATAAAACAGCAATACTATAAAATAGATTATTGCGGGTCACGCGATCCGCACACGAAACTATTGGCACGGACAAATAGCCCAATCGCGGTAATTCTGAACGATAAAATTGTTTAAAAAACAAAAAAAACCGACTTCAAAAAACCTGCCTCTAAAAAGCAAGAAATAATATACAAATCATTAGATACGCATTATCATTGTTATAATAAAACACGTCTATTAAAGTCGGGTGGGGCTAGAGTACATCTTCCTTTTTTTATTCTAAAAGCCCCACCCGACTTCAATTGACGTGTTTTATTATAACAATGATAATGCGTATCTAATGATTTGTATATTATTTCTTGCTTTTTAGAGGCAGGTTTTTTGAAGTCGGTTTTTTTTGTTTTTTAAACAATTTTTTTTATTTTTAGTGTAAGTACCTTCTGTATTAGGTAGTGTAGGTATATTATTTAGGTAGAAAAATCGGCTCAGCTAAACGTGAGATAATCGCGGAGAAACATACATGCATACAAACTGAATACCCCCCTTTTTTTGAAGTCGGTTAAAAAGACTACACATCAAAGGTATCCCTTCCCCAACAAAAAAAATCATCTAATTCGGTTCATAAATAACAAAATTGTCAAGTTAGTTGATTTAATATCATAGTATTTTCAGGATTACTTTTAAACTACTGAACCGATTTGAAAAAAAATTGGACCATCTCGCAAGAAAACTCAATCGAACAAAAAAAGAATCACCTAAATCGATTCATAAATGTCGAAGATACGCGCGAACAACGATAAAAAAAAAAACATACAATTGAATTGAGAACCTCCTACTTTTGATGAAGTCGGTTAAAAACCAAAAACGTTACGTTGTCATTTAGGTTATATTTACCTAAAAATCTTTGGTTTAGCTTCATAATTTTCACTTAAATTGTCCCTGATTGTAATCATAGACACTTTAGGCAGAGTATTCAACAATTTTAACAAAACTAAACCGATTATTTTTCTGTAAACGAAACTGAAACGGTAACGATTTAGCTTTGGTTTTATCGTCGAAAATTAGCGCGATTAGGCCCCTGTAGTCTCAAAACTTTTTAAAAAGTATAACTTGTATTTTTTCTTTGAAAACGGCTGCTTCGGAGTAATAGATATCTACTTCAACCAACTCTATTTTGTTTTTTTTTTGTAGATTTTTAACTGCCGTAGTCGATCAAGGGATGTTACATAATAGGGTATTTGACTGATTTTTTTTATTGACTAAATGTTTATTGAAATATTAGCAACACAACATAGGTATTTATTTTCAAATATCTTGCATATTTTCAGTATAGAGCATCAAACTTTCTAATTAGACAAGGAGAGCGCTATAAGCAAGTGACGTCACATGCTTGTACCGCCATACTCTCGCCATTTAGAAAATTTCGTTTTATAAAGAAATAGCTAGAGTCACATTCGCTTGTTATAATATAATGCAGATTGGATTTCTGTTTTCAATAATAATGTTATATTTCTGAATATCACAATTAAATGCGTCAGCGGCCTGTCTTAGGAGACTTCGTAATTTTCTTCCCACTGCCACTAAAATTGCTCTAGCACAATCTCTGTTGCTTCCTATTCTTGACTACGCCGACGTCTGCTATTTAGATCTCACGGAGGACCAGCTAAACAAACTTGAGCTACTTCAAAATTTCTGTATCAGATTTATATTTGGCTTGCGCAAATATGATCATGTTACCCATTATCGCAATAAGCTCAAGTGGCTGCCCATCAGACTTCGCCGGAATACTCCCATTCTGTCTCTTCTTTTCAATATTTTGTTCAATCCCTCTTACCCGCGCTATCTCAAGGAACGGTTTAGTTACCTTCACTGTTCGACTTCACATTCTCTTAGGTCATCAGAAAATCTGAGTCTCTCGACGCCTGTCCATCAGACAACTTTCTACCATGATTCATTTACTGTTCGGGCTGCAATGCTCTGGAACTCCTTACCTGTGTCCATCAGGCGTGCTCAGACCATAAATGCTTTCAAGAACCAGCTAAAACAACACTATTTATCTCACTGACTTTCGCTATTCGCCACTGTAGGTACTTACTGTTCAACTATTCATCATTTACAGACTGTGACTGCTGTGGGCAGTCACATTCGACTGTGAGTGGAAATGAGGTGGGTTGAGAAGGGTAGAGGACTTACTTGGATGGAACTGGCACCGTGACGAAGCCACGATACAGATCGTGGATGGAGCTGAGCTGATGGTTCCCCTGGTTTCTTCTGACCAAGGTCTCGTTAGGTTTGAGCCGACACACACTTTCACCCACTGAACTTAATGTCTGAGCTGAATACACTTAATAACTGTTTAATTACCGGCCGGTTAACTATCAAATGAGAAGATTCTAGCTGGTTTGAGCACGACGCAGCGAGACCTCGCTATTCCAACTTGCTACTCGGCAAGTGCAATTCGCTACTCTTGTACTGCTACTTTGCAACTGCGCGCGGGCCGTTCGTTCGCGAGCCCGAGCGAGCGAGATGTGTGAAAGAGACAATCGTCGCGGCGTTGGCGCGAACACAGACAATATATATTTATGTATATATTATATATATTTAAACTATATATATTTATGTATATTATATTGTAACATGTATATATTTACATATTTAGGTTTATTTTAATTTAGTTAAATAATATTTAGGAATTTAGAATAATTACATCTCATGCCATTTTGCACCCCCTGTATTCCTCTTCTGTCAATCTCACCATACCGTAGGTTGTCTGGAAGAGATCGCTCTTAGCGATAAGACCGCCATGTTTTGACACTATGTTTTATTGTTATTTCTTTGATATATGTTACTGTGGTGTTGAAAATAAAGCATTATCTTATCTTATCTTAAATATTTACATTTCAACAACAGTCAAATACCCTATTATAACTAAAAAAAAACCGGCCAAGTGCGTGTCGGGCCACGCGCTGTAGGGTTCCGTAGTTACCTTATATATCATACCATATTTAATACCACTATCATTTTTCGTCTGTAAAAATAACTTTGTTTTTTACAGTGTTGGTATGAATGAAAAAGTTAAATTTGCGGTTTTGGAAAATATGTTATATCTCGAAAACTAATTACTATATCTCGTTCAAACCAATTTTTAGTGAAAGTTTTTATTAAGATCTATAGCATATTTTTTTGATTTTTCACTCACCTATTTCAAAAGTTAGAGGGGGGGGACACACATTTTACCTTTGGCAGTTTCAAACGGTTGACTTTGAGAAAAAATTGTCTTCGGAACCTCAATGACATTTTTGAAGACCTATCTATAGACACCCCGCACGTGTTGGTATGAAGAAAAATATTTTTTTCAGTTTCAGTTCAATGTATCTTAATCTTTATATTTTTTTATTTTTGTTTGTTTAAAATCGTTAAGCGGTTAACAGAATACATCTACCTACTAAGTTTCAACTGTGAAATCCTAATACTTTCGGAATAAAATGGCTGTGACATACGGACGGACAGACAGACAGACATGACGAATCTATAAGGGTTCCGTTTTTTGCCATTTTGGCTACGGAACCCTAAAAACTCACTTTTATACGTAATCAGTAACTTTATCTTTCACAAAATGTTTTGGCATGACAAACAGTGTGGGCTTCGATTGACATAGTCCTTTACTTAAGCGTAGGTACGGTTTAATGGAACCTTTTCGGCTTTAACCTTTCGAGGCTTAAATTGAGTTCCTAATACGTTAGTTTAGTATTTAAATTGACTTCAATTGGGAGAACTTGTTTGCTTAGGATAATGCAAATATTATGAGGATAGAATGGAACTACTGTTTTCTATTGCTGTTAGTTTTTATTGATCTTTATTTTATTATTTTTTATTCCTGGTTTTTTTACTGCTACCAACCCCTTGATTTTCTTCTTCTTATTTTTGTTTTGGCAATCTACTACTCTTCAGGTAATAATTTTTAAAGTTCAGTGGTATTGTTTCAGTTTAAATTAGAATGCGGGTACATCGCATTCCAATGCTGCTTGGAGCATTTGGCACCATGATATCAAGTCAGTTTACTAGGTAAGTTTTGCCGAGGTTGCCACCACTATAATAAAAGTCACAGCTTCACACAACCAAGATCCTGCCTATTTAAATTATCCCACATATTGTTCGTAGACACTTGTACAACAAAACTGCACCAATTTTAAGACACAATATCCACTATGAATCAATTTACAAATAACTAAAATAGTCACCGAACCCTTCACAAAATGGCGCCAAAAACTCGCCGCTGATTTTGTAACTTTGTTGCAATCATCTCTGACAGAAATCGCAGTTACATTGCTGCTTTAGTAAGAACCAATGTGACAACTATCTGTCTAACTATATACACATTTCACTTGCGATCTGTGATCGCTGGGGTCTGCTATCGGATAGGTCACCAAAAATTTATGATTATCTAGTTACTCCGTGCTTATGCATGACACCAAAAAATATAAGAAAATAACATAGGTAGGTACTTAATTAATACATATGAAAAAAAAAGAGTTACTACGACCGTTCCCATAACGTTCCATTCCTACATTTAATATTTTAATAAATTCTAATACACAATTTTAATAAAACTTTACGTGGAATTTTTAGGGGCCATAGTCTAGTATTTTTAAACGGTATCATTACATACCCTAGTCACTGCTAGAAGTAGATAGCAAATCAGCTAAAAGTGGCCGTTTTTGAGACATTTGCTATCTACTTCTACGAATGACTACGAGGGAATTACCTTCTAAAAATACTAGACCATGGGTCTTACAAATTCCACGTAGTTTTATTAAAATCATTTTCTATTAACAACTTATTAAGTAAATTTTTAAATTTGTGATTTTTGCATTCACAATGCGAGTGGCGATCTGGTGCGAGTCGTATTTTTTCTAGTATATTATGTAGTATTGCATAACTTATTAAATAAAGAAAGGCGCCACTTTCGGTGGTATAACCACCTTAATGGAAAAGGTTTCTGTATTGCAAATCCATCTTAATTAGATTATAGCGGATAAAAGGTTTTCTTGTTTTCAGTCCAGAATTCATTTCTTGTGGAAATTATTCTTAATGGATTCGGATTTGATTGTAAAAGGTAAAATTTAATTTGAGCGGTAGCCCGGTACCTAGTTTAATAGAAACTGGCAGATTCTTGTTTTATTTCTTTGATAATATTTTTTGACTACAATAGAGTTTTAAGACCATATCAAAGTTTGAATAGGTTTGAATGTTCGAAAAGGGAACAAAAAAAACGTTTATTTAATATTCTTGAATAAAACAATGTCGGTGAAAGGTAATGTCATAATTAATTAGATAAAAGCTATTGTAAAATTATCTATAAAATGTAGCCGAGACAAAAAATATAGGTACTCGTATAAACTCTGTCCCCCTTACTAATAAAGATTGTATAGCAGATGTATAGTAACACAGTGTTTTGTCACTTTCTTTTCAATGTCAAACTCAAATAGTTTGACAGAGAGTAAACATAAATAATAACTTTAATATTTTTTTCCATTCACTCACGGTTTCATTCATTCTTAATTTTCAAAAATCATCAATTCAATAGTCGAACTTTAATCCCGTCAAAATAAGTTTTTAGTTTAGATTGACGTGTCCAACGGAGTAGCGTTTGATTAAAATTAGAGAATTTTTAAGTTAGTTTAGTTTAGTCGTGTGCACAACCGAATTGCCACCATTGTGTAACTATACATCTGCTATACAATCTTTATTAGTAAGGGGGTGTGTACAAGACAAAAGCGCCGCTCGGTCTCAATTCTGTCTTTTGTTTTCACTTAGGAGATGCTACCATAGTATAATAATGAGTACTACAGTACTGACTATTTTGGCCCGGTTTGGCCTGAGTTTTTCCGTCCGTAATGTCCATGTGTGTGTGTACAGACAACCACGAATATTTCGAGCGGTTGTTCTGTCTACTTTATACTTTCTAACATGGTTGACACACCCCTTAAAACTTTTCCCAAACAGCCGTTTACGCAAAACCCTTAACTTTTTTGTCGCCTTGGCCGAACTTCGGCTAATTTGGCTTAAATTGGAGTTTCAAGCGTTCCATTTAATCGATCAAAGTTATATTTCGATAGCGAATGTTTGAAGTTATATGAAAGTGATTTCGCAACAATTTCTTACCGATTAATCTCTTATCTCTTAAGTTATTTAAAATGAACAGCGAACGAATAAATTTCCATTTTCTATTTCTATTTTCTTGAATCACGAATTAGGTATCAGCTTTAATACTCAGTATTTTTTCATAAAATATAAACAATAAGCTATCATGTTTCCACCTTTTATGAATCAGAATTACCTGTCAGCCTCTCATCGCGAATATTCGACATAAAAATATAAACACTTTTCTTTGAAATTCCGAACAATAAGAGATATTATTATCCGCGGCGTCTGTTAACAGAAAAATAATTTAATATTCTATAATACAGCCATAATGAAAATAAATTTAGACACAACAAAGCCGCGGGAGGGTTTTCATATTTCATTGTAACATTATTTCAACATCTAGTACATCTTTACCGCCTAAAGGAATTCATCTGCAGGGTTAAAGTAGCAACATTTTTATGTTTTATCATTTTCGACATCAGCTATTTTTGATGGTCCCACTTTTGGGGCACGTGCCTATCTTGTGGGTGGATAAGGAGGATGAACCAAAACCCACATATCCCTATGCGGATTGGTGGTGGTTAACAACTGCAAATGCTGCCGGGACCAACTGATTAACGTGTTTTCTGAAGGTCTGGAGCCGAAAGGAACTCTGAAATAAAACCACGCAACCCTATATACTTTGGGCTCGTTTGATTTGTCTTGACATGTACCTACTCTAATGGGTCTGATGATGAGCTGGAAGAAGGCCACATGAACTCTGTAATAAAACCATGCAACCTCATTGACTTTGGGCTCGTTTGGTTCGTCTTGACAAGTACTCTGATGCGAGATGCTATCCAGGGTCTAATGATAAAGCCTGAAAAAGCAACAGGATTTTTTTTACTGAATAATATACGAAAAAAATACGACTCGCACGGTCACACGAACATATTCTCGGACGGGAATCGAACCCGTCTATTTTGTTTAGTATATTATTCACTATTGTATAAAAAGAGCACTGTGGTAACCTTTGTAGACAATAAACATAATTTTTATTTATTTATTGACAGACTATTAATTATGGCTGACATTTGTGTTTATTTGGGGGTGGTAGGAAAATATAGACGATTCAAAAGTACTTAATAATAAAGTTTATTTGAAGAAAGCTTATTTCACTTTCACTTTCATTACTTTATCAGTAACAATTCGGCATTATTCTAAATATGAAATTTTTCAGATGTTCATATTTGAATGTCACTATCTATAAGGTAGTTTAAAGTGTTTCAGATCCAAAACATCAAACAATTCATGAAACATCTTGCCACTTTAACCCTGAACGTAATGGATTACGTTTTATTAAGCTTTTGACAGTTCTTATTGCTTCTATAAAATATGAAGCTTTTGTAAAACTTATTTCAGCGGTATCGGTTGATTATGATAAATGAGTTGGTGATTTATTGGATCATTGTGTTATCTATTAGTTGATTTATTGCCGTGTTTAATCACCTTTAACTGTATTAAATATAATCAATTTATTCATTCAAAAGTATGTAGATAAAAAGTGCTATTAGTGGTGAATTTTCGTTTTTTTTTTTTGCAAAGTTTTCATATTCATAGTTGATAAGGGTTTGTTGACTTATTTTCAATTAAATATATAAACTGTAATGCTCTTGTGGAGGAAAATTAAGCGTAAAAATTTTAATAAATTTTGAGAAGTAAATAGTTTGATAATTAGTGAACATAAAGTAAGCGACCACGGCCGATGCAACTCGGTTGAAACATCGGGGAAAGGTAACACCTAAATTTTAGTTTAAACGCTTTTAATACCTGTGTTTTTTATCTAATAACATGCAATGCGAAAGTTTATAGTAAATAAGCGATAATAATGCATGAGGATATTTTCAGCCACTTTTTGCTTTTTTTCGATTCATAATGAAATGAAAACTCAAACATAGGTCGTAAGTCTCGACGGTAAAATTTTTTCACGAGATTGGTGCTGAAAGCTTCATATCCATAAAATATTCCGTGTTTTAAAATAGAAGTACTTACTTCTCAAGAAAAGTTCAAAAAGGTAAATAAAAAGTTTGAAATGAATTCAATCTTGTTATTTTTTTAATTAAATGTAAGAGCAGCTAAAAAGGCTTTTAGATGAATGAATAGAAAACGAATGATCCTCGCGTTTTTATTTATGTAATAACTAGGTACCTAGGTGCCAACGTAAAATTATGTGACATAAGCGGAACATAGACATAGGTAGTAGGTAACTTATAAACAGGGACTGAAAAATCAATCGAGCGTTTTTATTAAATGTGATTCTTGCGTAGGTAACATTCATATCAATTCATCATCAAATCAGAATTTTTACTAATGAAAGGCACAAGGTTAGAATGATGAGGGTCCTAAACTCTGTTTTTTCTTGTCTATGGTAGTATTCCACGAGCTTTATCTTTTTGTCAAGGAACCAAATGCTTACAACATGAGAGTCACGAGGTTTTTTAAGAATGCACAAACCTATTGCACTGCTTAAATACTGAGGTTTAAAATTTTCAACATATTAAATTCAGCTTTCTCTTCATCTATTTCATATTTTGTGCTGCATGTTCCCCACACTACACAGCCGCCATTTTGTTCAAATAGGCGTAAAACAAACTTCGTCCGAGACGCCTCGCATAACGAGGACGTGATAACAAAACATTAAAGTAATTTTACTTTACCAAATTGCAAACAAAAAGTCAAACTTAAAGGAATCTTGACGAAGTAATTAGATCGTAAAATAAAAAAATCTGTTAGATTAGATTAGATATTTTTTTTATTTCAACACCAAAAATTAAACATACATTATAGAGACTTGACAATAGAACTTACAGTGCTAAACATTTCTTCCAGGCAACCGGAGGCATGGAGATATTGACAGTAGATGAAAAAGAGGACGGTGTAAAATACATTACCTATTTAAGCAAGAAAAATTGAAAAGATGCTTCTAGTTTAATTCATTCCAGTTTTTTGTAAATTCTGTAATCAATTTAAATAGCGCCTTGAATATTCGGATCCCATGGCTCTTGTGACCTCGACTCGAATAAATTTAACTGGAACCGCCTTTTAAGGTTTTCTTGCTTAAGTAAGTAACAGAGTTCTAGCCAAGTGAAGAAGAGTCTTTAGCATAAATACCAAAAAGTAAAAAAGACAACTTTGATTTTTGGTTGTAGATTTCTTACTAGGTACTTCACTCACACTACGATCTATTATTTTACTAATATTTTCAGAAAATCTACAATAGTTTTAAAATAATAATTAAAAATTTAAATGTACCTAAGTTCCAAAAGCACACAAACAATAACAATATTGTAACAGACATGTATGTCTCTTTTTCAATCAAACTTGTAAAAGTAACTCTTCGTTACGAAACAGTTTACTTAAACCTCCTTCAGGCACTATCATAACTAATAGGACAACAGCAATTTTACCTTGTTACTAGAGATATAAGATTAACTAGCTACTTCCGGTTAAAGGTAAATGGGGAGCCGCCATTTTAAATTAATGTTTCAAGATTTTGCAGGAGACCCGGGTCTTTAGATTGTAGTACTAACAAAATTCCCGTCGTAGACTTAATTCACCTATTATATTAAGTATAAACATTGTTCGAAAGCTGAGATAGTTTCGTTGAAGTAAATATTTTTTTAGCACAAATAAAAATTAATATTTATTAATATTTTTATAAAAAAAATCTGATCGTTTTCTACGTAAACAATGTTTATTTATTTTTAACGATTATATTGCACCGTCACCTGAAATAAATGACTATATTTTCACGGCATACTCGACACCGTATTAGAAAATATATTGTCACCACAGTTAATAAAGCACTTTTCCCTTTTTTCACATCGTATAAGTACGGGGATCTCAGCCACCTATTATAAGGCTCCTTTATCCTTTTTTTTTTATTGCTTGCTATGTATAAGAGAAAAGATGAAGATTTCATAGTTAAACCGATTTGACTATCAAAGAAACAAATAAGTACTATAAATTCCTTATCAGATTATTTTAGAACACTAACAAATAACGATAGTGTTATGTTTACTGCTTGTAATGAAACTAAGTAAGACTTTGATAAGCATCTTTATTCACCAGTTTAGGGTAGCTTTCTTGGTAAACGTGCTTTTGTTGTCTAATTTTACTGAAATGGTTTTACTAAATGTTTCAGATAAGACTGAAAATTATGTTTATTTTGTGATATAACACTATATTATTCGCTTCAAAGATCAGGTTGTGATTTTGAAGAGAAAAACTTTTACAATTTTCTTTTCAGAAAGATTTATACGAGAAGTTTCAATTTTAAGGCCCTTATAGCCGTCAACTAGCGCCGCCACCTATTTTATTTTTTTTATACATAAACCAATTTTAAGAAAGGAAACTATAATTCCCTCTTAAATTGTCTCTCAATTTTTTGAATAACTAAAGAGTAAGAAAGTATGAAAACTGTTAAAGAACAGTTTTCATTCTTTCTGTAAGTTTTAAAATCCATTCTACCCAAAAGTGGCCACTGACGTTTCAAATGCATTTTAAAACTAGTACTTACAAAGAATGAAAAATATTAAAAAATTATTAAAAAAATATTAGACATAATTTAAGAGGCCATTATTGTTTCTTTTTTTTAATATTTACTTGGTATATGAGTAATAAAAATAAATGTATTGGTTGCGCTAGTTGACCTATATAAGCCCCTTAAGCATTTTTTTTATCAATTTTCTCGCATAATAAAGTACCTACTCACGCACAGTGTGATATTATTCTTACTTAGGGGATTCTGATGAACAGATAAGTTCACGAAGATCCCCTGGGAGATCAGGCTGGGGGACGAAAGGCATTTTTGTACTATTGACACAAAATAAAGACTGTTTATATGAATAGCCGTAGAAGTTCTGGAATGGTGTCAATGGCGACCTTGAACAAGGTGGACCGAGGACTTGGTGAAGGTCGGTGCGCCATCTTTGGAAGACCTCCGTAGCAGAGAAGCATTACTGATTTTCATGGTGTTGCCATCTCTGAGGGCCTGGGTTCGATCCCCGGTAGGGTTATTTAGAAAAATAAATTTTCCTTTATTATATCATATTTGTGGTTAGGTACTGTTTTTCATAACACAAAAGCATAAAATAACACAAAATTTTATAATTACTTACTTTGGAATCCGAACACTGTAAATCAGGGACCTCTTTTGCGGCTTACAATAAAATTGATGAATATAATTAGGTATTTATTTTGCATCACTTTTGCATTAATTTCTTCATTTGCTTATCCAATATACATTTTCCTATTTGAACATCGAGATTTTTGCATGTTTTTTTTTTAATTTTTAGATTAAATTATTATGATTATGTTTAACATGTTTTGCCTTCATCAAAAAAGTAAGTAGTTACTACGTAAAAAAGTGAAATATATTGTTTTTAATGGACATCTAACAGTCAAGGTCCCATCCAGTGTACATCAAAGGCCCTTAAATGAAAAGGAAAAGCATTTTTATTTGCGTCCATAAACAAATAAAGCAGGTTTTATGGAGCTACGGTAAATACGCGTCAAATAGGGCCTTCTTAGTAGGGCTGTCAAACACTTCCTAACAACTTTAGTGTTATGTTGGAACCTTCGCAAAATTGCTTTTGCAGCCCTTTTTAGGTTGTTAGGAAAGAAGCAGTCGTAAACTGTAGCTATAAACATAACTAGTACCTTATAGAGGGAACCTCATTACCTGTTATATATACGTAGTACCACAGAATAGTAAAGAAAAAACGCTATAGAATTAAAGTTTTTTAATTCTAAAACGTCTAAAAATAACCATATGAGTCTATGACCTACAAATACCTACCTTATATTTACTTTAAAATCTAGTTGTCGTTAATCTGTCTTGCTATAGATACTGGCATCCCTATGAAGATAATATATACTCACATAAACAATATCATAACCCTCCTTTTTGCTTCGCCGTAGTCGATTAAAAATGGCGTAAAAATGGCGAGTTTGATTATGTATTGTATTGATCAAAGTAGATTTTTGATACTTTGTTGGCATTAACTTGCAGTTTGTACAGTCACCAACGAAAGTCGCTTAACACTAGTACTTTCTCATAGCAACTTTTTTGACAGATGTCTCACAGTTTGAAACATTAATCAAAAAAGTTGCTAAGGCAATCCGGTCCAATGCTCTTTCCAACTGAGCTACCGAGTCACTAGAGTGGCATCGTCAAAATTCTTCTAGTATAGGTATCCCACTCTTATGCTGAAAGCCAGCGTTTATTCCATCAATAATGTGAGGAATTACCTCGACATTCAATTGAAATGTCTTTCCAGATATTTTTGACAAATATAATTTGAGATTTTAGTATAACAATAGCATTGTAAATGCTAAAATCTCAAATTTAAAATACAATGGTGTTTTTCAAATATTTGCCAACCCTATCGTTTATTCGGAGTATTCACAAGCACGTACGAGCTTCACTGTCACATCAATATTCAGCTGTTCAGTCATACATCAATCTATACACCGCTTTATTATCTCGATAGAGGACAATTGATTTGTGGAGGTGGATTGCATTACATAATATTTATTTATTTATATATACATAATAATATGACCATAATATGCCTTCTTAGGAATTTTCCGTTTATCAAACCGATTATATTCTACCGATTATATCCGAATACTGAATACTGAATATTCTAAGAATAGAAAAATGTAAATGTGAAATCACTTTTCGCAGCGAAATGATAAACTTCTTAAGGCGCTGTAGGTAGTGAAACTAGCGCCGCCACCATTATTTTTACCCGACTGCGGGTTATGTATTTCGCGCGTATCTTGTAAGTATGTATGTTTGTATGTAATATTCTTTATTACCTCATATCACTCAAACGGCTGAACGGATTTCTATGATTAAGATATCGTTAGATTGGTCTTTTCAGCCCAAGTGTTCTTAAGAAGGTGGCGTTATAAAAAAATCAACATGGCGGCTGTACGGTGCTATTATACGTAGTGAAAAAAAAAATTTTTTTTTTTAATACTGCAATATGGGTGTCAAATTAAAGGGCTTATTATAAGGATTTCAAAAAGGTATATCATGACCGTAAAATATAATAACTAAAAAGAAATAAATAAAAAAATAAATAAAAAAAATTAAAAAACCCGCCTGCATAAAAAGACAAGTCGACTGAAAAGATGGAAACAAGATTAAATAAATATTAAAGGCAACATGTCATAATAACATGCAGTCGGAGGCATATAATTCAATCATTCATAATGTCACTTTCTTTATGCATGCCTCCGACTGCATTTTCAGTCGACTTGTCTTTTTTTATTACTCGTAAACCAACTCAATATTTAATAAAAAAAGCTCGTGTTATGATTTCTAAAATTGTCTCTAATATTTTTGACCAATCTATAAAATATTGTTTTTCATAAAATATTTTTTTCGTAGACACGTCTTGATCAAACAAGTTTTTATGTTATACTTTGAACCTCTAAAAGCCAATTAGATTGCTACAAAATATATATCAAGCTAAGCACATACACAATCCCTGCTGTATGTATCTTTTTGATGACAGTTACTTGATACCTAATGATATTTCCTGCCAGTCTTCCTTCAAATACTAGCACAAAACGCCGGCTCTCCTCTAATGTAAGAGCAGGGTACTTGTACTATTATGTATTCTGTGGCAGGGTGATTGTTGAAAATCTATTATTTTTACCCGAACATCCATCACATCCCTCTTGTCATATTATTTATCATTTCCATCAGTTCTGCACCAGGTGCAACTGATATCTAAGAGAGAAAATACTACTTTTGTGTATGAGTATTTTTTAATAAATTCATTCTAAAAATATATCTCACGCTTTACATGACCATCATTTTGATTTTAGGTTGTATTTAAAAATAAAAGGTAAGAGACAATATTTTTAAAGTCGTAGTGATGTGTTATAAAAATTAGAGTGCGTTATTTCACAGACTACGAATAGCGCTACATTTAGAGCATTGCTTGATAAATAAATCATTTTAAAGATTAACTTGTATCTACTTAGTAAGTAGGATACCCACTTTATATTTAATTTAGTGCCTTCGGAATATGTTCTACCTATATTTTATTGCATAAGTCTTCTTGTTATTAATTAGAATATTATGTAACATTTTTAATCCTGAAGTAGGTAATCCGAAATTCGTATACAATTACAAAATACAAAAATCTTTATTGTCTCATGAGTTTTACAAGGTGGTAAATATTAGGAAGTAAGTATTTTATTAAATTATGTAGGTACTTTATAAATTATGTACTCACTATTGGTAAAATAAGTTTTTGGAAACTCGAAAAACTCCTGCACATATAAAAAACAGTTGTCTAACAAATACTCTTTCAATTTTCCTACGAATAAAGGCTAAGCGGTTCTTATGTCAGATTCATTGTACTGTATTTGTCATTTTCACATTTACGGGCTTTATCTAAAACACTATTGATGAGTACCTACTTAGTGTTTGTGTTACAAATTGGAGTTATCACATTCACCATTTACTAACGTTTCGCAACATCGCTCGAACCAATCGGATTAAGTACGCAGTTAATGCATCAATCATATCAGCTCAAATTGGTCCGATGTTGTTGAGCGCGATCCATCATTTTACGACTGAACGCTGCAAGTAGGTACTTGCCGCATTATTTAGAGCATGGGCAGGGCTCTGTCACTCCGCGCGCGAGTTTGAGGCGCTCGGCGTCCTCTGAGAGGACAGATTTCATACATCAGAAAAGATAAGACCTACGCGATAGAAAGAGAGGCAACTACTAAGTGAATGTTTTGGAGCGAAGGGAGCGCTGTGTGACATGAATTGCACTTTATTGTGTCGCAGCAAGAGTCATATATTTAAACTATGTTGCGGAGTGCAACTTCTGTACGCTAGTACTATTATCTATTCTGTGGCATGGGTCTCTACATTTTTTAGCATAAGGGCCAGACTAAGTCCTCCACGAAGTCCCAAGGGCCAGGATCTAGCTAGCTCATCGCACCAACATACTGTAATATACATTGTTGGTACGATCCGGCCTGCTATCGCGTGCTGGATAGTTGGTGCTCGCGAGCCGGAGCTGGCTTGCGGGCCGTAGTTTAGAGACCCCTGATTTAGAGCAACTTGCAACTGATTTTTATGGGATAATCTGTTTCTTATAATAAACACTCAGAGTCGAGAGAGAATATAGAAGTTGGTATTTCTACATTGACCCAACCGGAGATCGAACCTGGGACCTCAGGGATAGCGACACCGTGAAATCCGGTGTTTTTGTCTTGCAGTGAATTCATAAGTTCAAAAGTCTAAGTAATACCTATTTAACACCTTTAGTGACTACTTTACTTACAAAAAGTAAAGACTTAACTTGCGACTGTACATTTTTTAAACCAATTGTTTCATTCACCACAGCCTAAAAAGAATTTACACATTTTATTAATCCATATTAGAGTTATGGCTATGAATATTAAATCGGCAAACACTACAGTATTTACTTGTCCATCAGCCATTTTTGATGGAGTATGGGCCATAACCCACCACGCGGGCCCAATGCGGATTGGTGGGTGTTAACGACTGCAAACGCAGCCGGGACCAACGGCTTAACGTGCCTTCCGAAGCACGGAGGAGCTCGAGATAATACATTTTTGGTCACCCATCCCATGACCAACCCTTGTGAACGTTGCTTAACTTCCGCAATCGCTGGGCCAGGCGCTAAACCACTGCGCTACCGAGCTCCACAAGTATTTACTTAGTAAAAATAATACCTACGTTAAATTAATAAGTAGGTACCTGGTACTTACTTAAAATCTCTTTTGGAATAAAAAACAACTTTGGCACTTTGTTTTGATTGAAATGTTCCGAAATGTTTGCATACAATTGCAATTCTTTTCACGAAATTATTAATTCTTGTCAGTTTTCCATTAAAGGTTTTTTAACGTAGTGAATAAAACATGAGTGACATTTGATAATCATATCAAAGTTTTTGTGTTTTAAAAATAAAATAAAATATATATTTTTTATTTATAACCTTAGTTGTTAATCCTAAAGCAATCTTCTTTTTTTATTAAAATAGCGAATACTATTGTATGTAACATGCCATTAACATCTTTGTCACTCCTCTGTGAAATTTTAACGTTAAATAAGTAAATAAAACAACGTGAGAAAAAATTATAGCTTCTTAGTACATATACACGCACTAAAACTTAAAGTTTAGTAGGTAGTTAAATAAAAATCAATCTGGCTCTAATGTTATTCACTTGTAAGAACTTGCAAAGTGTGTACCTAAGTAGTAACATTCAACTTAGTTCTAAGCGAGGTACTGCTTCTAACTTGTTAATGTAACTTTAATCAGAAAAAAGTTGGTTCGCACAATCTTGTTTCAGTGTATTTCTTTTGTTTTTCTTAGTTTCAAAGAATACTTAACCTGCTCGATTCAATTGGATTTTATTCTTACTACAAAAAGGTACAATCAACCATAGAGTAGATAACACTTAAGTATTTTGTCACCACTAACTTTTGCCGAGCCAGCCTCTTTATGATAAAAACCATAATAAATGAAATGAAATATGGTCCAATCAAATCTGGTATAGTCCAGTCCATCAGCCATTTTGATGTCCCCACTGCTGGGGCACAGACCTTCCTTATGGGTGGTAAGGAGTATGGGCCATAACCCACTACGCGGGCCCAATGCGGATTGGTGGGTGTTAAAGACTACAAAAGCAGCCGGGACCAACTGTTTAACGTGCCTTCCGAAGCACGGAGGAGCTCAAGATAATACATTTTTGTTTACCCATCCCATGACCGACCTATGCGAACGTTGCTTAACTTCCGCAATCGCTGGGCCAGGCGCTAAACCACTGTGCCACCGAGCTCCTCCAAATCTGGTATACTTACATATAACTAATACCTTTACTCTATAATTAATAGTGGGACCTCACGACAGCGTATGCGCTATATAGACTGCCACAAACGCCGTGTGTGACAAAGCCCTAAACTGTATACATAATTATTGTAGTGACTGTACACTATACCTGTAGACTTGTACTATTATGTATTCTGTGCCTGTAGTAGTGTTGTACCTTTTATTTGCATTGATACCATCTATATTCATGATAAATTTGCATTCATTTTTAAAGTATTGGGATCCCATCTGGAGAGAAAACAGTTTTTGTTAGTTTACGACTTTGGCTCCTCTCTATTTGGAAAACAAAAACCCTCATTCCTCTACGATCCACCGACGAGGCTCTACCGGTGGAACAATAGTAGATTGTTATACGAGGGTCAAAAGGAAGCAATTCCCAACGAGATATTTAGACCTCGCTATGCTCGGGCGGCTATAGTTCGAGTATGGAATTGTTGACTTTTACCTGTGTTAAACACTCTACTTTTCATTTCGAATATAAGGAAAGAAATGTTTATTAATAAAAACATGTACTTAACTACATTGGCTACAATTATTACCTATACCAACTTACCTTGAAAAATTTGAACAATTTGTGAAATTTAAAGTAAAATTCTTGTTTGGAATATTTACAGTTTGATATAAATTATGATGACAGATTTGGCTTTGTTAGATGCCATTAAAAGTTGGAGATATTCTTTGGTCTTTGATAAGACGGTAAGTCCATGGCAGAGACTCTCATGAAGTAGTTGTTTCCTGTAGGCGAATTAAAGCTTAGTTTTTTGTTTCTTTTATTTTATTTGAACTTTTTGTTTTAGTTTTAAACTCATTTAAGTAAATACAAAATCAAAACAAAAGATTAATACGGCACACACAGCTCAAAGCCACAGAGTTAGGTAAGTATCCCTCCAGTATCAAACTTTTAGAGTAGCTTGTATACCTCTTGGTTTTATATATTGCGTATTTTATTTTATGACCCTTCAAAGTTGGGTGGACAAGTCCATTTAAAAAGTATAAAATTTATTAAAATAAATAATACTTTTAATTAGTCAGTAAAATGTATAGCAAAGTCTAAGAAACCATTTTGATAAACACAATATTTAATATAGCTGCCGAGCAAATTTTCTACGCGTTGCATACAAACTACTTATGCGTGACGTCATAACTAGGAAGCCATTAGTATGGAGCGTTTTTGGGCGAGTCCAATTTGTGTGCATTTCAAACTGTGATTGGTATCTCGGGCAGTTTTCATGCTAGCGAAATAATTCTATTATCAATGTTTACTTTTAGGGTTCCGTACCAAAATAGTAAAAAAGGAACCCTTATGGTGTGACTCAGTCTGTCTGTCTGTCTGTCACAGCTGGATATCTCGAGAACTACTAATGTTATCAACTTGAAATTTAGAATAGTTTAAGATGACGTTTGTCCAACTATTTTGCAAATAAGAAAGAAATAAAAAAATAAATATTTTTGAAGCGACTAGGAGAACGCTGTTTCCACATTTTAAATCATGTTTTTCTTTTTTAGGCCGCACAGGTTTCGACTTATGAGGAAAAATGTAAAAAAAAATAACGTTCCCCCCCCCCCCCCTTATCTCCGAAGTTTGCAAAGAGAAAAATCTGAAATAATTCTATGTGATAGTAGTTTATGTACAGATTACAGGAAAAATAAAACGATGTCTCAATATAACACACTTTTTTAGAAATTCAAAAAACAAACAAAAATTTAATAAATCCTCTACCAGTCAACAGATGGCCCTGACCTAAGAAAAACTAATTTAGTTCCACTATCGGTCAAGAGATGGCGCTGACCTAAGAAAGGAAAATAGTTCCACTATCGGCCAAGAGATGGTGCTGACTTAGGTTATTAGTACTGCAACAATAATTTTATTATTCTTCAGCTCTGCAGTGTATTTATTATGATGGTACGGAAACCCTCGGTGCGCGAGTCCGACTCGCTCTTGACCGGTTTTTTTGAGAGGTAATTTATGTAACATAAAATAAAAAAAAATATTCGCCATGCCTATTATGACTATTCATCATGTGATTGTGTTTAGATTAGGTTATAGATTCATAAAAGGATTTTTTTTGTAAACATTCATAAATATGTGAAGTATTAATGTTATTTGTAGTAGTATTATAATGAATGAATAATGCTTTTGTAGCGGAAGTTGTTTTAGGAAATTGATAAGCCTAAAAGGAATTGGTGTCTGATAACATGCTGATTGTAAATAGTGTTTATTAAACATTATGCATCACCGATGACAATTTTCTAAGGTTCCGAGTTCAATTTACAATCGACATTCTGATATTTTCTGATCTTTTGTTGATTGCAAAGGCTTACGAGCTGGGTGCGTGCATTTTGTACTACGAATTTGCGTGTTTGAATTTTCTTTTTCTTTTTCTCGAAATGTTTTTTTTCTTATTTATTTTGGCACATAAATGTTGCTGTTGCTATTGACCCTAAAGTTGTTTTTCACCCCAAATTACCGTAAGTGTTTAAATATCTATCACAAGTGCACGCATTTAACCCGGCGTCATTGTGGCGGAAAAAAGTTACACTAACGTTGAGGTGGGTCATCATGACCCTGGTTACAATTGTTAAAATTTTGCCTAGTATAAAATAATTTTAAATTTTTCAAATTTTATATTAATTATAAATACTGTATTTATAATCAGTAGCAGCAATAAAACACATTGGTAATGAGTGAAATAATCTTTATTTTTCGTTTTTCTTATAGACTATTAATTATACAACAAAACTGTAACTCTTTTCTTAATTTTCTTATATCAACAAAAAACAATATCGTTTCTAACAAATACTTACTTAAATAAAATCTATACTACCTTACCTCTCTATCATTGGAAGATAAGAACGAACGACGAACACTAACATGATCTTCATATAAAATATATATAAAAAGTATATGGCACAAAACAGCAACGTCGCCGTTGAGCTGGGTCATAATTACCCTGTCGCAGGTTCACACACGTGTTGCTCGTTGCGCTGGTGATGGACGAATGAAGTGAGATACGCGAAGGGGAGGGGTGATCTTTAGCTGCAGCTACTGAGACAGACAGTTGTGGGTGGCAATTATTTCTAAGCAGTTTTCCGTATGCAAAACATGCAGGGTCATATTGACCCTGCCTCAATGACGCCGGGTTAATACCTGTTACTTTAATAAAGTAAAATGCAAAGCGAAAGTTTCATAGTTATTTATGCAACTGTCGCAAACAAAGACACCCATGATATGGATCCTCTGTAAATGGTTCTGAAACAGTTAGCTTATTGCCAACATTAAAACAACCAGTGTCATAGTATCCAATAATTTCGAAGGAGTTTCATTATGAAATATAGTTCAACATTATAAAACTCGTTTGGATGATATAATCGTTGGTTTTATATTTAATAAGCTGTTTCAGAAAATAGAGGATTGGGTGTAGATAAAATTGACCTTAGACCTTCAGTTTTTTTTTTATTTTCATGGAATCGAACCACATACATAATAATAATTGTGATGGTAATATTAACTTTTCTGACTTTTAATAATATGTCTACAGTCAAAGTACTCGTACGATATTGCCTTTTCAATATTAAAGACTGGAGTCAAAAAGGTTAAACGTAAGGGACGTGCGTGGCTAACTGGCAAAATTTTCATAATTTCTTCTTATAAAAGTTCGTCCCGAGACGATAATTGCAAAAGTTAAGAGTGGAAGCTATCTTACGTATGTGGAATATTGAGGCGCCGAATATGTAAATTACTTGAAACAGACATCTGCTCCTTTTTCTGGGAAGCTTTTTATTAAACACATTTACCATACGACGATTGAATTTGCTTCGTCGTTATAAAAAGAACATTATCGTTTTATATGCCGTCACAGTCTTGAATTTTAACGATACCATAGGTATGTCACAAAAAATATTCCAGATTTTTAGATATGAAGATTCGATAAGTGTGTCATTATCATTATTTAATTAAGGTAAGTATATTTTTTTATTTTATGTTTTGAGAATAAGTGCTTTTTCATGAATATATTGCTCACTCAAAGATAAACTCCTTCTTACATGACACATTGAAATGGATATATTGCAGAATACTCGGACATAGGTCATATAACTAAACCATGGATCACCAAACTTTTTAGCCTAAGGGCCAGACTAACTCTTCCACGAAATCCCAGGGGCCAGGACCTAGCTAACTCTTCGTACCAACATACTGTCATACGATCGCCGGCCGCGAAAGTGTACGATGTTGGTACGCTTTCGCAAGCCGGATTGTTGGTGCTCGCGGGCCGGAGCTGGCCCGTGGGTGTTCGGCGACCCCTGATATAAACCTCTCCATTACTTATCAGCTTTTAGTAAACTTGTAAAAACTCAAATGGCATCTGAAAGAAGGAGATCGCCAAAAGCACTTGTCGACGCCAGGCATTATTATGTCCCCACTGCTGGGGCACAGGCCTTCCTTATATAGGTGGATATGGAGAATAGGCCATAACGCACCACGCAGGCCCAATGCGTATTGGGTGTTAATGAAATGCAGACGGGACCAACGGCTTAACGTGCCTTCCAGGAACTCGAGATAATACATTTTTGGTCACAGATCCCATGACCGACCCTTGCGAAAGTTGCTTAACCTCCGAAATCGCAGGCTAAACCACTGCGCCATCGAGCTCCTCAATAAATAGCTATCTTACCTCTAACTGCAGGAAATTTGGGACACATATACTTAGTTTAAAACCTTGATTAAAATATAGAATACCTTATTTAGTGGTCAAAGGTTCCTAGGATCCACGCGGACAACATCGCGGGTGGAATGGAAGCTAGTTTGAAATATAATTCCTCCATCAAAGCCTATTATCATCGTATGCCCACTGAATAAACACTCATAATCCGCTATACTGCTTAGCCATTTACTTTGAACAATATTGTTAGAGTCAATCAATAATCAATTTGCTTGAAGTCGTTTAGCAAAATACGAAATTTGTAATTAGAAAATGATATTAAATAAATATTCAGTAACTTAATAACGAAAAGCAATATAAAAGACTGGGGAATATGCCTCAGCTCATACACAGTCAATTATGCTGCTACCAAGGGCCAAACAAAACCGTTACGTTGTCACCTTAAGGTTATATTTACCTAAAAATAACTCAATATTTTATCTGCTTAAGATATTTGCTTTATGCGCTATACTAGCGCCGCCTATGGAAAAAAAATCGTAGTGCTTAATTAGAGACGAAATTGTGAATTGTGTTCTTCTAGTGTACCCGAAAAAGCTTTGTTGTACTTTTTATTGTTTAAACAATATTTTAGAACCTGTCGTTTAGTTGTCGTTTAGTTTATTGCTAAAAGTAGCGACTTTTATCAATAAAACTCCATTAAACTAAACGACAGACTTTCACTTTCACTTTCAAAGTCTCCTAACTACTTTGCTTTAGCTCTTATACAGCTAACTAAGGCATAATTGTGCTATCAGACACCCAAACTAAGGACTTCAGACATAGTATTTAGCTTCAGATTACCAAAAGTTTCTTTTTTTCTTTGGTCTTTACGACAACGGACTAAATATTAGCAAAACTATTTAAAACTGTTATTATTTACTTCACAAAGTAATATCACGTGATGAGGGATAATCGTTAAAATAGACTTAGGTTGAGATATACATTTTACATTTTGTTAGGTATTAGTTTTAATTTATCCATTTCGTTCTATAAAGAATGTTCTGGTATTTTTCTACTGTCGATCCATAAATAAATACATTATTAAAATTCACTTACAAACACTCCCCGCTTATTAAGTTAATGAAAACTTTTCGTACCTTCACCGTGATCAAAAGCCAATTTCCAAGTATTCAAACTCGGATTAAAACGTTAATTGATATTCAGCCCTTATTTGAAACCCTTCACAAGTTTATTCAAAAGACATGACAGATTATTGACTTCTCACTAATCTCATGTTTATTTTAAGAATCGTTATATTAGGATTAGTAGTACAAAATAGAGGCAGACTTTCCTATTACATAGTATTTTTTATCTCTTTAATAACAGTTGTACTATTTAGTCTCTAAGAAGAGAAAGGGTTTTCTGAAATATTATTTAAATAAAAAAGGTGCCTAGTTACTTAATTTATTTTTCACCCTTTTTAATTTCCTTTGCAAGTTGGTCAGTATCCAAATGTAGTTTCTTAATTGAATGTTCACCCTTTTTAGGGTTCCGTAGCCGTAGCCAAATGGCAAAAATCTGAACCCTTATAGATTCGTCATGTCTGTCTGTCTGTCCGTACGTAGGATGTCACAGCCACTCCAGGTTATTCCAAAACTATTAGGATTACACAGTTGAAACTTGGTAGGTAGATGTATTCTGTGAACCGCTTTACGATTTTTACACAAAAATAATGTTAAAAATAACTTTTACAATAAGAGAGTGAAAAATTTAAAAAAATATATGTTTTAGATCTTAATAAACACTTTCAACGAAAATTGGTTTGAATGAGATATATTTAGTAGTTTTAGAAAAATAGCACATTTTGCAAAACCGCAAATAGAACTTCAAAGTTATTTTTGCAGATGTGAAATGATAGTGGTATTAGATAAGGTATGGTACTTATATATAGTAACTACGGAACCCTACTGCAGGTGCCCCGACACGCATTTGGCCGGTTTTTGTTTCCTTTTGTTAGTATGTTGTTGTCAGTGTCCAAACCAAGAAGCTGTAATTTTTTCACTTATTATTTCTTTTCAACCAAGATAAAAACCTACCTGTAATATGGTTCAAAAGCAAACCAAATAGGTAATTATACTTTGTGGTCACAGCTATAAATACCGACTTTAATTCATTAACGCCGGACACAATAGAAAATCTATTGTGTCTCATTTTCCGGGCGTTGAAGAGTTAAACAACTGAACTATTCAGTAGCTTGTATGTTCCATGCCTTATTCTCTGTTCGATTTGATCGTAAAGCTTTTCTAAAAAGGTATTTTATTTCATTATTCAAAAGAAACGTCAAAGCGATCGGCATCGTTAGTGTGGATAAAGAAAAAACAGTGTTTTGAAGTTTTCTTGAAAGACGCGGTATTGCTCGACTGAACATTTTATTTCAAAATAATACGATTGTAGGTTTAAAACTAGACGGGAAAAAATAAAGCCTTTCACACACACAATGATAGAAGAAAAACACAATGTTACCAATTATTCCGCATTGGGCCTACATGGGTGACCTATTATGTTATATCTAGTGATGGGACTCAAATAAAATAAAATCGAATCGATTCAAATTACCCGTAAGTATAGTTCGAATCAGCCAACCAACTCGAATCACGGTGATGATTCGAATCATCCTTAATATTCTTTCGAATCGAGCTTGGATTGGCGTCATTGGGATCATTTGTGATTCGAGTCCCATCACTAGTTATATCTACCTTATTAAAATTTTTCAGGAAGCTCGTAGCCCCAGCATTGGCAGTGTGTACATTTTTAGAACAAATACATTCAAGCCTCCTTGACCTGAATATTGCTTGAGCCTTGAAATCGACGATTAAGCATTAAACGACCTTTTTAGGACAAATTTTCAGTTATTTATACTTTTTTAAGAATGAGTGTAAAGTCACTAATCCATAAAAAAGTCTTAATAATGTTTTTTTGGTCTGTGACAAAAAAACCTTCCACTTTTTAGAATCACTAATGACCTTTTTAACAACCAAACATCCATACATTTCTTTTAGTTACTATTTACAAGTTAACTTCAATTTTAATTAAGATTATTAATATAATTGAAAAATATTAGAAAAAATCGACTCACCCGTAGCAGCTCAGACGGGACTCGAACCCGCACCCTTAGGATTCCGGCCCAATGCACTAACCAATTATGCTACCGAGTCGCTAGCGAGCTTGGCGAAATTTTCTAATACTTTTCACGTTTTTACGCTGTAGGCCAGCGCTAGCGACTCGGTAGCATAATTGGTTAGTGCATTGGGCCGGAATCCTAAGGGAGTTCGAGTCCCGTCTGAGCTGCTACGGGTGAGTCGATTTTTTCTAATGTTTTTCAATTATATTAATAATCTTAATATAAAAATAGCATTGTGAATGCATAAAATTTAAAAAAAAAAGTTTAAAAATTATTTATACTTTTTTAAGGATTAGTGTCAAGTCACTAATCCATAAAAAGTCTTAATAATGTTTTTTTGGTCTGTGACAAAAAACCTTCCACTGTTTAGAATCACTAATAGCCTTCTTAACAACCAAACATCCATTTATTTCTTTTAGTTACTATTTACAAGTTAACTTAAATTTAAATGCTTTTCGCTTTTTCCTCTGTCAACAGATTACTTTTTTTGCCGACCCTTATCTTGACAGTGAATTTTCCGAGTACCTTTGCCATTAATTTAACACATGGAATGTCCTTTCGCCTTCACCTGAATTACGATACGGACGTGAGGAGGAAAATAAATATTTGGTAAGGTTTCCGAATTTTGGTAGTGGACTTGCCACATCACATATTTTATGTTCTTAGAGTGCACTTTTGTAGGAAATTGGAAACGTCTCTGTACACTTTTACGGTCCATTTTACAGGCTGTCAAACTACAAATACAAAGTGTATGATATAAAACACTTTTTAACGGATACTAGCGCGGTTTTATTGAAAGTTACTTTGGTAATAAGTTGGTAAGTATTTGGTTTGATTTTTGAAATCTAAATCAATTAATAATTATCCAAAAAAAAAACAATAAAACCTCGCTAGTATCCGTTAAAAAGTGTTTTATTTCATGTCTAGTGAGCGCGTAAGCTTGAGAAGTGAATACCTACATAGTATGTTTTCTTGTTACTATGTTAGTTAAAAAAATAATCTCGTATTTTTAATGGCTAGTTTGACAAATGCGGTGTAAATATCTCCGAAGTTTGATTCGATAAATTCATTTCAAAAACTTCTAAGTTACCACCTCTTTACTATTTAATACAAAGTCACTCCATTTTAACACTTCTTTCATTTGTGTTATTAAACGGATACCTATAGTTTCCTATTCTTGAATATTTATCCAGAACGTCACATCCTGGTTGATGCGAGCCCTTCGTGAGCCTTGTCACAGTTTTCGTCACGTCACACACAATGATGTGCGTAATGGGCAAGGCTTATGTAAATTCAAGCTAAAGTTCGTGCCGTGCAGTTGTGCATAGACTTATTAAGTACTAGACATGAACATTATTGTGTTCGTATTTGTAATAATTTGGTTCCTAACTAAATATTGAAACTTTTGAAATTGTTTTTTTATTTCGTTTTTACACAGACAAAAGTAATTGACTTCACAGATGTAAATGAGTAAGTAGCTTATCATTCCATAATTATTTTGAAGAGAACCGCTTACAGTTGAATATTCAAGAGAATTCGTAAGTACACGAAATTTTGTTTAAGTTTTACTTATATAATATTTAATTTGTGGTACAAGTCTCCCTAAGATGAGGAACGGTTAAATGCATTTTGACATTTAATAATCTATTTAAATACGTCAGAGCCACAGGAATAATCACCAATTTTTTTTTAATTCTGTGCCAGAGCGCTCAGTAGTTTAATACCACGTAAGTAAAAAAAATGTATCTGTACAATCAGAAAGTAATAAAAGTTTGATAAAAAGTCATACCCAAATTAAAAATAGGAAAATGGAATGCCGACTGACTGAATCAATATCTCATCAGTGTCATCACTATTTTCCTTTTATTTCTTGTCATTAAAATCGAAAAATCTTTATATATATAACTATACAAATTAAATTAAAATATTTTTTTTTACGAATTGTGCTCCCGTACCACATTTTATTTGATTGACTGAGCGAGCTCGAAGTGTCTCCGTTTCAGCTTGGGCAAAAATGCTTTCCTATGTCTGTCTCGCTGTCCGACTGTCTGTCTGTTGTTCTCTACAGATGGCATTTCTCTTCCGATTCTCGTGAAAAGTGAGCAGGTTCTATAATTATATGTTTTTTGTCAAGTCAGTTTTTCAAAATCGGGGAGATAATAATTAGGGATAGGGAATAATCATTTTTCAGCCATCTCTAAGAATTTTTAATAATGTCACAAACGCGAGATTTACAGCTCTACAAACATTACTTATTTTGATATGGGAGCTCTATTCATAGTAAGCTCTATGGTATCTGCAGTTTTATCGATAAGCCGATACACCACGAAAGCATGACTCAAAATCAGTATAAATGTTCACGTAAAGTCACAGTGAAACATAATCCAGTGCAAATTCACATATTGTGTACTTGTGCAAATAAACAGGTGGGTAATTTATTAATAATTTATTTGACTCGTGTAATCTGTGCTAACCAATTGAAAGGGTGAGTGGACATAAGTGTTAACTAACAAAAAGTTCAAAATGGGTTATGAGTGTTTGCAAATTATGTTAAAGCCTGAAAATGTATGCATGTTTGTCAGTTAACACCTTTGCTATGGTCTGTATTTTTGACACAAATCAAAATTTGCGTGTCTTGAACTCATCAGTCGATTTATCATCACTAAAATTCTATGTTCATGCATAAAAGTTAGTTTTTTTCAATTGTTTTCTTTTTTAGCCACCATTATGTCTCCAGTCAGCTGTTTGATGTTTATGGCCGTCATTCTACCGTGTCTATGCCAAAGACCATTTTACGCCGGAAGCAGGCCTATCGGTTTTCCGGACACTGGAGTTCCCGTACAGTCTGTGGACCCGCAATCTTTTAGAGAAATCAATAAGGCACAATATGAATATTTACAGAATAACCCAACATTTTATCCTTTAAGGCCCAATAACTTCATTGATAATAATTAAACCATTTTTTTTCAATTAAATATTTCGTATTTTAGTAAATTGTATTGCTATTATTTCGACACCAATTGTATAATTATAAAAAAAAAACACAGATCTCGTGCCTTTCACGACCTTCGGTACATTGAAATCATCATTTTCAATGTTAAAGGTTAAGCTACAGGGCAAACCCTTAACCCGATCTCTGTTTTAGACTCAAATTGTAGCTGACTAAATTGTTCAAAGGAGTTTTTCTCAAAATTTTGATATCATTCTTCGTTTCCAAAATATCGAGCGTCAAAATAAAAAAATCGGAAAAAAATAGCTTTTTTCCACTATTTCGGTCATAATTTTTTTCATTTTTTATTTTCTCGAATAATTATTTTTGCATCTTGCAGCTCTCGTAAATACGCGTTTTTTGAGTTTGAATGACTTGAATATCATATCTTCACAATCCTCTGAGATATAAGGGGATCGCACTTTTTCGTGAAATCGGAGCCTATACTGGAGCGAACGAAAAGACATTTTCAATGTCAAAACATGTAATATAATAATATTCATTGCTGCGGTATTATCTTAATATACTATATCTATGGTATTAGCAATAATGTGACTATGTCGATGAGGGATCTGCAGTTTTGATTCCAAATAATAGTATCTATGGAAAACTGCAAAGTGACAACTCTAGACGCAATTAAACTATTGTTTTCGAATGTCAACCCCACCTAGGCAAAAGCAAAACACAATAATATCGGTCTAGAGAAAAAAGGGTTGCCACTACCAGTTTATCATATTATTATATTTTTTTTCAAGTTGCGGTTTTCAGAGTATTATAATAATTTTCCGGGGTTGTATGCATAATCTTCCATATTTGGCTTTATGATAACTAAAAAAGGATTACTAAAAACCCTGTCTGTATAATAATTATATATACCTACATAAAAGATTTGAGGAGCTCGGTGGCGCAGTGGTTTAGCTCCTGGCCCTGCGATTGTGGAATTCAAGCTTTATTGTATCGGAGCAAGACTCTCAATTTATTTAACCGATTTTACGGAGTGTAACTTCTATACACTAGTACTATTATCTCTTCTGTGGTATTAACCAGAGGAGCTCGGTGGCGATTAGCGCCTGGCCCAGCGATTGCGGAGGTTAAGCAACGTTCGCAAGGATCGGTCGTGGGATGGGTGACCTAAAATCTCGATTTCCTCCGTGTTTCGGAAGGCACGTTTGCAGTTGTTAACACCCACCAATTCGCATTGGGCCCGCGTGGTGGGTTATGGCCCATCCTCCTTGTCCACTCATAAGGAAAGCCTGTGCCCAGCAGTGGGGACATAAAAATGGCGATTTCAGATTTCTTACCCTGGAAAGATATCTGGTGAAATACTTTTCTTGAAAAAGAAGTAGAAATCTTACTTAGCCCGTTTTTTGAGTTTATCCGCAACTTATATTCTCTGTTCAAGTATTTATAAACTTATAAGTCTTCCAAGTGCCTATCTAGAGTTGCTAATTTGTTTTCAGTATCAGTAGCTCTACCATGAGTTGACGCAAACAGTTTTTGTTATAGAAAACTATCGAATTCTGTTCAATAGTTATGATAGTTTTCGACAGCGTTAATAGTTTGGAGAAACTTGCTCATGAGTCATGGTAGAGCTAAACAGTCTTACAAAATATAACGTGACCAAAACTTAAGTTATTTTATTACTACTGATCTACTTTTTTAATTTTAGGCTTTGTTTAATAAAGTCTTTGGAAAAATAGTGTTTTTTAAACTGAGATATAATTTTGAAAAAAAATTAGTTTTTCACTATCTACTTCTTACTGAACGTTTCCACTGCATTTTATTTTAAAACAGATAAATCGAGGTAAGAAATTTCATATTGTACTATTTGCCGAAGTTATTTGGAAGATATTGATGATCTTGTGACATTAAGAACTGGGGTTCGAAGTTTTGGCCTGATTGGGACTCGATTTATTTGTTTTAATTTGAAGCCCGGCAGATTTGCCGAAGTTCAATGCGTTAGCTGGTACTGCCCCAGGTAATTACTTGTTGTGTGTTAAGTATTAACTATCAGATATTACTTTACTTTGACTACTGAACAAAAGCTATCAAGATCTCAACCGTCTTTCAAATAATTGGTTAAGTTTTGCCGGCGGTTTTGTGAAAATAGGTTTCTATTTGTGAAACTTTCTGTTTTGTACGTGTTTTGTATTTTTAATTTTACCTTACATAATTTTTGCATACAGCGTCAAATTTTAATCATTAGCTTCCCGTAGTGGGATGGTTCCACTCATGATTACAAGCAACTTTTATCATGGGGCCAACTCTGATATCGCGAAAAAAAACAGCTGTTCGAGTATATATTGTGCTTTTGTATGGAACAGCAGATTTTTTTCGCGATATTAGAGTTGGTCCCATAGTAAAAGTTGCTTGTGATCATGAGTGGAACCACCCCACTGCGGGTACCAAATGATTTACAAAAGAAACAAAGTTTACAAACATGTGTTTACATAACTGCACCATTCAGTCAAAATATTATATTATTATTTAAACTTTTATTAAGACTTATTGTATAACGTAATGAAATAATTTTTGTCCTTTTACTTAGCTTCTATTATAAATCAATTATTTAGGCTTATTAAGATATTTCTGTACTGTTAAATTTCCTTTGTATCTTTTAATTACAAGTTATATTTAGGAAATGGACTTAATGTTCTTGAATCTATGGTTCAATTTTGGTACAAAACAAAATATTTAGCTCTTAAGTAGGGAAACAATAATTGCTGTAATTAATGGTTCAAATATTGTCGCTTTCCAGAAAATTAATTAAGGAGATTAATTTTGGCTTACTTTGGTAAAAACGAAGTAACAATCATACGAGAAAAAAGAACCTTTAAGGTTTATTTATTCATTTATCTTATTCTTATTTATTTTTTAATTAATTGACAGAGCGCAGAACGCGAGCGAATCGTCTCCCGTTTCAGCTTGAGCAAAAATGATTTCGTATGTCCATTCCGCTGTTTGACTGAAAGTTAACCGATTCTTGGTAAAAGGAGGAAGTTCAATAATATTTTTTTCGGCGATTTAGTTTTTCGAAATTTCGATAAAATGTTAAAAAATCTCACAAACGCGAAGCTTACAGTTCACAGAGACAAATCATAGCAAGTAGGTTTAGACTTAATTATAATGTCAAATATCATGCAATAGATTTAAAATGCGAAAAATATTGTGACTTAACTGAAAAGTCAGATTATTAGAGTTAAAATAGTCAGAATGTTACATTTTAGTTTTTACACAAATAGTAAAATTAAGTAAAGTTTAGCAGCAATATCAATATTACGACGCTCATATTTTAACTAAAATATTGACTTTTAAGTTGCAATCAAATACTACTGGAAGGTTTTCGAAGCCAGAGGCTATGAATATAATCATTTAGTTGTCAAAGGGACTTTCATAAAGATAAGGGTCTGCAAGTTCACCGTAGATCATAATTATATAGCTTTGTCAATTTAGGAGATTGTATTTTTGGGGGACTATTCAGTAATATGAAATAAAACACTTTTAACGGATACTAGCGCGGTTTTATTGAAAGTACCTTGGTAATTAGTTGGTATTTGGTTTGATTTTTGATTTTCCCGACGTTTCGGCACCTTTGCAGCTGCCGTGGTCACGGGGGACTGAAGCTACTTGTGAGCCTACCCTCAAGCGATGTTTTTTTTTTTTAGAACGTTCAGAAATTAAAATTTATCAAATTTTTAATTAGTTTAGTTTTGGTTTGGTTTTAATTTAATTTTATATGTTAAAAAGAGAGAATCTACTGAAACTACTACCATTTCAAGAAATTGGGAGGCCCCTCCAAGAAAGAAATGGCGAAAGAAAACTTGGAGAGGAAGGCCGACCTCCGTCTTTTATATTAATTAATTTATTTGCAAAAGGAACTAACCGTATCATTAGATCTTACAGTGTGTGTTTGGGGCTTTAGCTTGTGAATGATGGGGTCCCAAGCTGGTGGAATTTTCCAACCATCATCTCTATTGAAATTAGGATATTTATTTATTTCGATAGCCTCGCGGAGCATTCTAGGAATGAATCTACGTTCCCTAGCAAGGATTTGGGGTTTGTCAAATCTAATATAATGGTTGGGCCCCTCAAAGGCGTGTTCACTCACTGCAGACTTGTTATCGCGCCTATGTTTCATGTCAGCTACATGTTCTTTAACGCGGGTCCCTATGCTTCTCTTTGTTTGCCCGATGTAGGAGAGCCCACAGTCACAATCTAGTTTGTAGACGCCTGCGGCTTGAAGGGGGATATTACACTTGACAGGTCCTAAGAATTGGTTGATCTTCTTCGGCGGCTTGAAGTAAGTTTTGATTGACGCTCGCTTCAGAATGTTTCCAATCTTGTCAGTGACACCCTTCAAGTATGGTTGGATGGCAGGTTGACGCTCTACTGTGGCTGGTTTGGTGCGTTTTCTGTGACGAAGGCGTGGTACTTGCAACTTGTTGTTACGTAGTACTTGCTTGACGTGCTGAAGCTCAGCAGTCAGGTGTTGTTTGTCACAGATGCCGCGGGCTCTCTGAAATCTCTCTGCTGAGCTTCAGCACGTCAAGCAAGTACTACGTAACAACAAGTTGCAAGTACCACGCCTTCGTCACAGAAAACGCACCAAACCAGCCACAGTAGAGCGTCAACCTGCCATCCTACCATACTTGAAGGGTGTCACTGACAAGATTGGAAACATTCTGAAGCGAGCGTCAATCAAAACTTACTTCAAGCCGCCGAAGAAGATCAACCAATTCTTACGACCTGTCAAGTGTAATATCCCCCTTCAAGCCGCAGGCGTCTACAAACTAGATTGTGACTGTGGGCTCTCCTACATCGGGCAAACAAAGAGAAGCATAGGGACCCGCGTTAAAGAACATGTAGCTGACATGAAACATAGGCGCGATAACAAGTCTGCAGTGAGTGAACACGCCTTTGAGGGGCCCAACCATTATATTAGATTTGACAAACCCCAAATCCTTGCTAGGGAACGTAGATTCATTCCTAGAATGCTCCGCGAGGCTATCGAAATAAATAAATATCCTAATTTCAATAGAGATGATGGTTGGAAAATTCCACCAGCTTGGGACCCCATCATTCACAAGCTAAAGCCCCAAACACACACTGTAAGATCTAATGATACGGTTAGTTCCTTTTGCAAATAAATTAATTAATATAAAAGACGGAGGTCGGCCTTCCTCTCCAAGTTTTCTTTCGCCATTTCTTTCTTGGAGGGGCCTCCCAATTTCTTGAAATGGTAGTAGTTTCAGTAGATTCTCTCTTTTTAACATATAAAATTAAATTAAAACCAAACCAAAACTAAACTAATTAAAAATTTGATAAATTTTAATTTCTGAACGTTCTAAAAAAAAAAATCATCGCTTGAGGGTAGGCTCACAAGTAGCTTCAGTCCCCCGTGACCACGGCAGCTGCAAAGGTGCCGAAACGTCGGGAAAATAAAAAATCAAACCAAATACCAACTAATTACCAAGGTACTTTCAATAAAACCGCGCTAGTATCCGTTAAAAGTGTTTTATTTCATGTCTTGTGAGCGCGTAAGCTTGAGAAGTGAATATTCAGTAATATATTTTTGACCGAGCGAGCGTGAAGCCGGAAGGACATAGGTACGAAAAATTCTTTCGTATGTCCTTCCGGCTTTCCATTTGTTCTACTCTACAGGGGGGGTATTACAACCTCTTAAAACTTGCCAGGTTTATAAATTGCTATAGTTTCATCTCTTTCTCGCTGTACAGCAAATAAAAGAGACGCATCGATAGCCATTCAGAAAACTGGCAGGTTTTAAGAGGTTGTAATACGGGGGCACGTCGGATTTCTCAACCGATTCTCATGAAATATTGTAATCAGGTCCGATAGTTATCTATATTTTTTTAGTCGAGTCAGTTAAATCATTATTTTTAAACAACTTACAATTTAAGTAGGTACTATGGAATTTTCATACATCGATATTCCGTTTCGGAATTCCGAATCGGGATTCCGACTTCCGTCTGTATGTGGCTGGTTTTACAGTTCCTGTCAAATTACTGGCCCGCATTGAAAATCCAACTTTAGCCACAGAATACATAATAGTTACTTACGATGTTTCTGAGTGCTGAAAAGTGTTAGTGCTATGACAAAATGAGGAACTGGACGATCCAATATAGTAAGGTAAAGAGGTATTACCTTCATTCTTTTGTAACATAAAACCCATTGAATTGATATTAGCGCATTATTCAATTGGTTTTTATGATCAGTTTTTGGTTTAATTCGATTTTTTATTTAAAGTGACAATAAAAAAGTTAATAAATAAAACCCATATTAAGTAATACAACTTACTTATTTATATTTTAATAACTATCATTTTTCAAAACATTCCAAACTGTTTTGCCGGTTCTGAGATGAGCAAACCTCAGCTGACTCCTGTGATCCTTCCTTCTTCAGTTGAGCTGCCAGATTATCAGATGGTCTACCGGCAGTTGGTTCAGTCGCCTACGTTCAAACGATAACACACGACCCAACTTCAACCCAAACTCAACACAACTGCAGCCCACTCCTTGAAATACATCGCTTACAATTCTGACTTATGTAAGTTATGTATGACACATTAATAAGCGCCGTTTAATTTTGTCGAAGCAACCGTACACGCCCCGCGCTCAACCCGAACTCAACTCAAACTCAACCTGAACTCAACCCAAACTCAACCCGAACACAACCCGAACTCACCTCAAACTCACCTGAACATTACACAGGAGCTAATTAATGTGTTACAAGACTCAAAATTGTAAGCAATGTAAGGCTGCAGTTGAGGTGAGTTTGAGTTGAGTTCGGAACGTGCGCTATCGTCTGAACGCATCATCGAGGTCCATGTTGCCATTTGTTTCTACAGACACTTTCTGAGTGGACGTGGTGGTGCTAGGAGTGGTTGCTCCTACAAATCTGAAATGAGCAAAATAATTTATATAAAACAAGTATTGCTTTTGCACAGATATACAAGGTGTATTTGTAACCACTCTCCAAATTTTAAGGATGTGTTCAGTCCATGAAACTGAACAACTTTCTCTAAGAAACATAGGGTCAAATATTATGTAAAAAAAATTGGCTTTTCATACAAATCAAACAGATCACGAGATCAGTTTAGTATGGGATTACCAAAATTTTTTGGCGTATTTCGACACATGTTTCATGGAGAAAGTTGTTTAATTTCATGGACTGAACACATCCTTAAAATTTGGAGAGTGGTTACAAATACACCCTGTATAAAGATTGAAATAATTATTTTTCTAAACACTTTGTTTAATATAAAGGCTTTGTTTTCCTTTCGCTTGTCAGTTCAAGTAAGTTAGGTACCTCAATATTTTTATTAAACATGATTTTAGTTCTAGCTTAAGTCACTCTTATTTGGGCGGATAAAGTTAAGGCTCTCATAGCTTTCCACTAGCGCCGTCAATTCATTTATTTTTATTATACGTAAACCAGGTCAATATTCGACAGACAGACGGACAGTATCGGACAGCGGAGTCATAGTATGTATGGTATCTTTGGGCCATTGTTGCCTGATTATAAATTCATAAATAAAATAAATAAATAAATAGTAATAGGGTCCCGTTTTTACCCTTTGGGTACGGAACCCTAAAAAGGAAACAACCATGCCGCCAATACATTTATTTTTATTACTTGTAAACCAAGTCAACACCAAGTTTTCATTCTTTATGTAAAATCCATTTTAGCTCAAAGTGGCCACTTTTGGTTTAAATGGATTTTTAACCGACTTCATCAAAAGGAGGAAGTTCTCAATTCGATTGTATGTTTTTTTTTTTTTTTTATCGTTGTTCGCGCGTATCTTCGACATTTATGGACCGATTTCGATAATTTTTTTTTTGTTCGATTGAGTTTTCTTGCGAGATGGTCCCATTTTTTTTCAAATCGGTTCAGTAGTTTACAAGTAATCCTGAAAATACTATGATATTAAATCAACTAACTTGACAACTTTGTTATTTATGAACCGAATTAGATGATTTTTTTTGTTGGGGAAGGGATACCGTTGTGTAGTCTTTTTAACCGACTTCAAAAAAAGGAGGTAAGTTTCAGTTTGTATGTATGTATGTTTCTCCGCGATTATCTCACGTTTGGCTGAGCCGATTTTTCTACATAATATACCTACACTACCTAATGCAGAAGGTACTTACACTAAAAATAAAAAAAATAAAAAATTGTTTAAAAAACAAAAAACCGACTTCAAAAAACCTGCCTCTAAAAAAGGGAAGAAATAATATACAAATCATTAGATACGCATTATCATTGTTATAATAAAACACGTCAATTGAAGTCGGGTGGGGCTTTTAGAATAAAAAAGGAAGATGTTCTCCAGCCCCACCCGACTTTAATAGACGTGTTTTATTATAACAATGATAATGCGTATCTAATGATTTGTATATTATTTCTTCCTTTTTTTAGAGGCAGGTTTTTTGAAGTCGGTTTTAAAACTTATAGAAAGAATGAAAACTTTTAAAGAACTATTAAAAAAAATTAGAGATAACTTAAGGCGCTGGAGGTAGTACCTACTACTAGCCAAAAGTGGTAACTTCGTGTCGTTTCGATTGCATTATAAAACTAGTAAAACGAATAAAAAATGTTAAAGAGTTATTAAAAAAAATATTAGAGACAATTTGAGAGGGCATGGTTATTAGTTTTTTTTTTATTTTGACTTGGTTAACGTGTAGTAAAAATATATGTATTGGTGTGGCGGAGCTATAAGCCCCTTAACCAGTCTAGGCCCGCCGTTGCCCAGAGGCAACGGTCGCGAGGTCCGTACGGACCTCGCGACCGTTGCCTCTGGGCAACGGCGGGCCTAGACTGGTATGCCCCTTATAAATCACGATGTAGGTCTGACGCACGCGTACAGTTTTATATTGCGCGTAAGCTATGATGATGATGTGGAGATGTGTAACATTTTTCTTATAGGTAGATTTATCTTTAGGAGCTAAAAATTAATATTAAAATATATAAATTATCTTGGACAATACATTAAAATATTTAATTTTTCTTTGTTAAACAGAAATTAACGGAATCTGCACCGTAATTGTGACCCTTTGTACCTCTACTATTGTGGATTTATCAATAAATAATTCTTTTAACAATAAAAAATATATTAAATTTTTAGATTTTAACATTAACAATGACTTTTTTTATCTCGTATCACAGCAGTTTTTTAGTGTTGTTAATTTGATGCATAAACTATACATTGAATTAATTGAAAAATACTAGAAAAAATCGAATCGACCGTCAGAGCTGCTACGGGTGAGTAGATTTTTCTATTATTTTTCAATTATATTAAGTACTTAACTTAATAAATAAAAAATATATAATAAAATATGTTATTAAATAGGCTGATGACATTAAACTCAGGAATTTGTTTCGGTCCAAATGTCTATTACGCACAAAACATTGAAAGGTTTTTACAAAATTTAAGAAATTGAGAATAATTGGGATGCATTAATGGATCTATGTAAAACAGCTTTTGCTATAATATTATATCAAAGGTGACCAAAAGTTTCTCCATTATTTTTAAGCGCTTAACTACAAACTTAATTATATTTGTAAAGGGTTTACATTTAAGAAACCTATTAAAGATGCGATGAAAAGTTTAATCTATTGCTTTCTTTCCTATTTATTTGCAATCAAAGAATATAAATTTTTTCGATAATTGCCAAGCAATGAAAGGACTACCTGTTAGACTGATATAAATGTAAATTTAAAATACTTATAACATCTATAACAAATATAATTATACTATAATTATTAAATTAAATATAATCATAACATCTATATCTTCGAATAAAGTGACTCATATTAATAATACTGATCGAACTTCACTTGGAAGTTCATTAATTGATCATGTATTATTTAAATACCTTCAAATATCATTTTACAGTAGCATTGAAATACCAGAAGGCTCTGCTCTACAACAACTATTGAAAGTTATTTTTAATATGTCCGTCAAGATTAGGCCGCGTACGCACCGACAGGTGCCTGGATTAGTGCCTAGAGCCTAGATATGTAACCAAGTAAAACGAACGTTCAGGAATGTTCGCAACTGGCCCCATAGCGCGCTAGGTGCCTCGATATATCCAGGCGACTACCCTAAGGCGCGGGACTTACAACCAAAGACTATGAAACCAAGGCGACTATCCTACTCACCTTCCAGTGACGTCACCGTGTAAACGGCAGTTCTGTCTTAGCGTGCCGTTGTGTTCCCCCACTCTATTCATTAGAGTGGAGCGGGAGTCGCAAGGTTTGGGTCAGGGCGGCAGAACGGGGATATTCTGTCGTCCACTTAAGGACTGGAGGTGGAAGAGCACTTGTGTGTTCCGGAGTGCCACACCGTAGGAGACGCTTGGCGTCCTCAAGAAAAGGGAGTCCGAAGGGACTGGCGCAGAGCGGGGACGCGGTGATTGCCACACCGATCCCGACTGTCCTCGTCCAATGCACCACATAACCGCCCCCGTGTTCCCCGCGCGGGGCTGGCATGCGAAGGCATTTTCCCCGGGCCAAAAAAGTGACGTCACCGTATATCCTAGCAAGTAACCTGGACATATCTAGGCATCAATCTAGGCACCTGTCGGTGCGTTCGCAGCCTATGGGTTTCAGCTTATTACGTACAAATATAATTCATCGCAACAGACCTGTCTCCATTTTTCTCCGACGTCGTCGTCGCCATTTACTCCCTGTTTCGCCCGCGTTACACCCTAGGACAGCTGCATCGCTCAGTACAATAATTGAATTTGAGGTTGCATTCAGCTGAAAAACTGGTTCTTCTTTCAAGTCTCCTCTTTTCAAGTCTCCTCTTTTCAAGTCTCCTCAACGCCCACTTATTTTTGCATTGCTTACAACAAATAATATAACTAAGAACTGTCATAAAAGTCGACCATCCCATTCTCGTAGCCGTTTAATATATTTTTGACCCCCGTGTTTGACTTCGTTAAATAATATTTTCTTTAAACACGTCTGACTTCGATCACCTAACAGAATACACTAAATTTCTGAACGGTCTGTATTTTTATTTATAAAGAACAAAATACATAGAAATACAATACAAATAGATACAAATTTCATATAATGTAGTTTATGATGACTTCATTTTATGTAAATGATTTTGGGACTTTTATATTCAATTTAGATGAATCACATAAACAGGTTATAATACTTGTATTTTATCGAAGTTGGTTTTTGATAATTTTTACCTCATAGGATTAATCTGCAAATTCACCTGCTGCAGCAGAGTAGCTGTCACTAACTTACTTTGACTACTCAACAAAAGCTTCAACTGTCTTAATAATAACTCTTGAGCATTGTGGTGCGGTGCCTGGCCCAGCAATTTCGGAGGTTAAGCAACTTTCACAAGGGTCGGTCATGGGATGGGTGACCAAGAATTTATTACACCTATCGAGCTCTCTCTCTCTTTATATCTCGCTTCTTTATTTTTGATATAGACCCTTAACGTGAGGAGAATTTATTTCAAGCAATTGTGACTTAAATATTATACCTAATGTTGTTTCTAAATAATTTCGAATTGAGAGGTATTTTTGAAAATTAAAATGAATCGAGCCAGAATCACTAAATCGTGTTTCGGGTTCAATACGTGTCTGGAGAAAGATATAAAGAAATATAATTGGATTGGTCAACTTTTCCAAAACTATTGTGAATTATATATTTTCTGGTAACTTTTGGCTTTGGAGTCAGGAATAACCAATTGCGGAATTTTTATAATATAGTCAGGTGGGGTAAGTGAAACACCGGGGCAAGTGAAACACCCAACCATATCTAAGAAACTATCGTAGTTTATTCTTATAGCGATGTGTCGATAAAGGCAGTTCTAAATAAGCATTACTAGCGTTGCGTGCAGTGTTCTACGTAATTTTATTATTGACACTTATTTTTCATATCAAACTCTTTTTTTTTCTTTATTATTAATACGTTTTTTAAATAAAATAAAAATAATGAGCAATAACAAGATCAAAATAATCTGTGGTGGGTGCCGGCAAATAATACCTGATAGAAGATATTTATCGTGTGGCGGTTGTAAACAGTATTACGATTTAGGGTGCGCTAATATATCGGAACAGCGTTTCTATAATACGCTCACAAAGGAACACAGAGATGCCTGGAGATGTGCCCTGTGTAAGAAAAAGGAACCGAAGCTAGTTAACAGCAACACCCCTGTACGTGCTATGGATGGAGTCACTATGCGTCAGCGTGGCGCTGCTGCTGGAAGTCCTGTGGATCTGGATATGTCAGTGGTGGAGCAACCAGAATCACATGATACCCCTCACAATATGACAATAGAAATGAACGATTTTCAATCATTTGTTTTAGAGATGCGTTCCTTCAGAGATGAAATGCGGGCTAATCGTGTTTATACGGAACGCCTTAGTGAAACGTTGGTTGCTTTATCTGATAGAGTGGCCGTTTGTGAGAGCCAAGTTGATAACTTTAACGAGCGACTAAGTAATTTGGAGCGTCATATTTCAAATGAACAAAATACGGATAATTCACTTTCATCAACCATTGAGTAATTAAAGTCGGAGCTTAACGAACGCGACCAAGACCTCCTGCTAAATGACGTTGAAATTTCGTGCATACCGGAGGTGAAGGGGGAGAATTTGGCTCATACTGTCACCGTCTTAGCTAAGAAGCTGGGTGTTGATTTAGTAGATCAGGATATCGTTAGCTCGGAACGTGTAGGCCGTATTATTGATGCAACTAAGACGTCTGATTCCCCCCGACCTCGCCCTATAGTAGTGCGGCTGGCGCGGCGCGCCGTACGCGACCAGCTCCTCCAGGCTGCTCGCGTGCGCCGCGGTGCTACCACCGAGGGTACCAATCTTCCTGGGAAGCCGTGTCGTTTTTATGTGAACGAAAGGCTCACCAAAGTGAACAGACTGCTGTTTCGACGAGCACGAGAACTGGGGAATCGTTTGAACCGGCGTTATGTGTGGACTAAAAACGGCCGAATATTTGTAAGACAACATCAGGGTGTTGATGCCCCTCGTTCACGTTTGCGTACGGAAGCCGATTTAAATAGTGTTTTTGGACATGATGCGGTTCGTTCTAGTCTTAATAATTAGTTTCAATTTAGTGTGTAGATGTGCCAAATATGTCTCGCCTGTTAACTTTGCATGGAATGTATTTCTTACAGTAATATCTCATTTTAATTTTTATGTTACAAATTTTATTTGACTTATTTTTTTGTTAGTTACTTACGACCATGATGTCTGTAATTTTGTTATTACTTTTCTGAGACTTGTCATCATAATAATGTCTCTATTGTTATGTGTTACACTGGGGCAAGATATTCAATCATTATTGCAATCAGTAAATGTTTATATTTCTAGTCAATGTCTTTTTAATCTTTGTAAAATTAATGATCTCAATTTTATTTTTTTATTTCATGATACTATTTTATTTATTCTTAAATGTAATGTCTTATATGGTTTTTTATATGTTTTTATATTGATAAATTTTATAATTTGTCCTTTATCAATCACCGAAATGATACCGCTATTAGATACATTTAAATGCCTTTTAAATAAATGTATAATAAAGTGTGTTACAGCGATGCAAATGAACGTTCAGTCAAAGTTACAGCTAATTATAACAAGTCACATCACTAATGAACATTTTAATTCAATGCGCTTTGTTTTTATCTATTGTATCACTTGTTATTTATCAAATTTTATTAACAACTATGAATTAACTTTATTAAATACAAATTTTAATATATTTTTGATGATTTTATTTCTATTTATTTTCAGTTGGTATGTCCTAACTAATATTTCTTGTTCAATAATTTTTTATCTATTATTTTATAAAAATGACGTCTAAAACTAAATATCTTAAGTTAGCTCTTTATAATGCAGGGTCACTAAATACTGACCATGATAATTTCCTAATAGCGATGAATCGATTTGATGCTGACATAGTAGCTATTAACGAAACATGGCTGCCTGCGGGTCAGGAGGCGCGCGCGCCCTGTGCACCCGGCTACAGACTGCGCAATGTTCCGCGTCCTCGCAGCATGTGTAGGGGAAGGGGTGGCGGTGTTGCTTTTTATGTTAAGCAGGATTTGCGTGTACGGTTCATAAAGCATCCTGATGCGGGCATTGAGCAACTGTGGCTGTCTACACAAGTAAATGGTTTTCGAGTAATAATAGGAACGGCATATAGGCCTCAGTGGCTCAATGTTGATGAATTTATTGATGCTCTGACGGATACTATCTCAAGTTTTGTACAGTATGACTATATAGTTCTCATGGGCGACTTCAATATTAATATGCTAGACCTACTCACTTCTCTAATATCAATCTATATCTACATATATCTATAAACGGTCAAACTCTGATCGACCTTGTGTGCACAAACTGCAAGACTCGAAACGTAACAGTATCTAACATTTCTGGGCCCCTGGGTCACGGAATGATTAACTTAACTGTTTTGCTAAAAAAGGATAAACCACCGCCAAGATATGTTACTTACAGACCTATTAAACGAATTGACTCAGATAAATTTAATGAGGATCTTGACTCTCTCGACTGGGAGTCTGTTTCTAAGCAGCCGTCTGTGGAAAGCATGGTGGATCGGTTTAATTCACTCATACTGTCTCTTATGGATAAGCATGCTCCTCTTGTGACTGCGAAAATCAGACTGAATTATAATCTGCCTTGGGTAACTGACATGATTAAGTTTATGATTAGTCTGCGAGATGAGGCTCGTAATAAATACCGTAAATCAAAGTCGGATGTTGAAAAATCACGTATCTCCTTATGCGAGTCACTAATTTTATCGGTACTCAATTATGGCGACTTAGTGTATGGTCCTCGTTTATTATCAGGAACAAAAAGAATGATACAGCGTGTTCAGAATGCTTGTGGCCGATTTTGTTTTAACATCCCTCCTCGTACTCATGTGTCACCATTTTTAAACAGAGCCTCTATTCTTAATATGGAGTCACGCAGACGGTTGCATCTTGCAGTTCTTATGTTTGACCTTATGAAATTTAAAAAACCGGAATATCTTTACAGCAAATTGATATTTCGCTCCTTTCATACTAAGTATGGGCCAGGCATTCCCAGATCAAATCGACCTCTACTGGAATTTTACGTGCATAAGACTGTGGCTTTCACGGGCAGTTTCCGCTACCAAGCGACCAAGTGCTGGAACAATATACCCCCTCCAATAAGGCAGCTGACGTCAAAATATACATTCAAAAAACATATAAAATAAGGCTTATTGGAAATGCAAAATTTAGGTACTTATACGCACTAACAGTCGTTCTGGGCCTCGATTCCGCTATTTTACCAAAAATTGCTACGTCGCAGACACTCCATTGATTTGCTAACGCCATTGATCTAAGAACGGTATTCTACTAATTTTGAAAAGAACGACGTCAGCATATCGCTGGCATGTCGTCAGCATCGCATCAGCTTGACTTTATACCACAAAGAAAGCAATCACTACACAGAGTAGATTGTATAAAAGTGGCCACACACATACGGATTTCCGTTTCGGAATTCCGTTCATACGTAAAGAAAGAAGTAAAGTCACGGAATAGGTAAAAGGCCAAATACAATAAAAATCGCCTTCTTAACTATAATTTTAAGACGCCCTACTACCCACTACTTAGTGATGGCGATTACTACTAATTTTAACAACCGAATTAACTACTAATTAAATTGATAATAGTATTACTAATTAGTAATACTTTTGAACATTATTGAAAGGATTTGGCTTTACGCAAACCTATGCCAATGGGGTTCCTTGCTTGAAACGTCGCCGCGAGAGGGCGCTAAGTGTTTGTCACTTGTCAAAATTCTGACTACTTTCTTGTGTTGCTTTTGTGTGTTTTTTTGCTTCCCTGAACATTTTTTCATTATGTATTCTACATGGGCGTAGCCACGGTGGGGCAAGGTGGGGCGCTTTTTGGTGTTTTTTTGTTTCGATTTATTCTTTTTTAATAATATTTTAGTTTAAAAAAGAATATTTCAAGAAATGACAAAAACACATTTTCAGTGATTTTAATTTCATATCAGTAGTTCCGCATTGATTTCCAAAGGCGCTAGTGGCCTTTCAAAACGATGCTTGAAATTAAAAAATTACTCTACTCTTTGCAAATTTTGTAATCAATCAATTATTTGCTTTGGCTAATATTTAAATACTTATCCAAAATAAAAATCGAAACATGTCAGCAGCAGAGACAGTGACGTTGGAGCAACAAGAGGTACTTGTAGAATTTCTCGAGAGTCACCGGGAGCTCGCGCTGGGACGGTTCAGCCGGACGAAAGAGGGGCGCAGTCTGTCGAAACGGCTGTGGGGAGAGTGCGCCAACCTTATGAACAGCGTTTCGGCAGACTGTCCCACAAGAGGGGCTGAAGCCTGGCGCACTGTAAGTTGTTAATAAGTATAATTTACATTGGTGTAAAATCAAATATGATTATTGTACATTCTACCTAGGAACTTAGGTATATTGATATTTTCTTTTCTCTTTATTTTAGTATTATGCAGACTACAAATCGGAACTGCTAAAAAAAATAAAAAGGAACAAGCAGGAGTTGTCTGCAACCGGTAAACAAATCATTTATTTGTGTTTATGAAAAAGTAAGTACCTACGTAAGTATTGAGGACTTTCCAAAGTATGTACCTAATAAATCTTTTGGTTTCATTAGGTGGAGGACAATACTCACAGTTAGCTTTGATAGCTCTCCAGGAGAGACTATATAACATATTGGGAAGAGATGTTGGCGAACCCTTAACTGGTGTTCGCCACAACCCCTTGGAAGTGGTATGTTTTTTTACTAACTATGGGCATTTTAAAAGCTTTTTATTCTATAATATTTATTTCCTTTGATATGGTATGTTTTTTTTACTAACTATGCATGGGAATTTTGAGAGCTTTTTATCCCATAACATTTTCCTTCGATGTGTTGGGTATATAAAAAGCTTTTTACCCCATTCCATTTTCCTTTTGGTTTGCACATAATATTAATTTGCATCCTTTTTTATTGCTAGATTTTTGAAACTGAAGGTGGTGGAAGTGGTGGTGATGATGGTGGTGAGAACGTAATGTGAGTTTGTGACCACCTAGCCCACTATCAGATAAAGTAGACATAGATCCCAGCTAGTGATATCTACTAATACAGTACCATGATCAGTGTGGGCACAATTTTTTTTTGTTTTTTTTGGTAGAATCGGATAACAGTATCAGTAAATACATCTTGCTCTTGCTGATCTTGGATCTGTGGCTACTTCAATCTGATACCAGGATCTGTGAAGACAGATCCATTGATGTGAGTGAGTACAAAGTTTTAAACATCTTTTGATTGTCCATCAGCCATTTTTGATGTCCCCACTACTGGGGCACATTAGGGGTGGTAAGGAGGATGGGCCATAACCCACCACGCGGGCCTAATGCGGATTGGTGGGTGTTAACGACTGCAAATGCAGCCGGGACCAACGGCTTAACGTGCCTTCCGAAGCACGGAGGAGCTCGAGATAATAAATTTTTGGTCACCCATCCCATGACCGACCCTTGCGAACGTTGCTTAACTTCCGTAATCGCTGGGCCAAGCGCTAAACCACTGCGCCACCGAGCTCCACAGCAGCTCTTTTGATTGCATACTTATAATGTATTTTTCTGGTGTCTGGCTTATGACAGTAGGTATGTTACTAGGAAAAATAACAAGAAATAATACTTATTAAAATCTGCTTTATTATTTAGGTGCACCCATATCTTTTTTTTACATTATTTATGAAGACTATGACTGACTGAATGAGAGAAAAGAAAAAGAAAAAACCATTTATAAATAGATAAATTCTGCTGTTTTCTTAATATCTATATTAATTTCAGCGATGTGCATTCGAACGCAGGGAATACCGCCAACATCGCTAGAAATTTTTTTGGCCACGAATGGTCAATGGCCATGGCCACGCCTTCTTCAGGCACATCAGAGGTCTTCGTGGAGGTCATGGACACCATCACTACCGCGATGGCAACCACCACTGCGGCGACTGCAACCACCACTGCGGCTACGGCTACCATCACTTCGGCAACGGCTACCATCACTGCAGCGACGGCTACCACAACTGCGTCAACGACTACCACAACTGCGGCACCGGCTACCGCCGTACCGAGGCGTACCGAGCCTCCACGACAACGTCGCCGTTATCATCATCGGGAACATGGTAAGATACAACACTATTTCAGAATAAAGATGATTTTATTTTATAAGCTAGTAATTAATAGTCAGTTAGATGTAGCGGCTCCATTTCTGTAAAGAAAAAAAATACAAAATTAATAAATTTGAATATCCAGTCAAAACTCGGGTTCACATCCTTCAATCTTCACCTGATATCTCCTTTGCATCGTCAGATATTGCTATGAAAGTACAGTGGGAGGTAGCGAACGAAACCTTTGGCAGTGATCACCTTTTAATTAATATGCGCCTTAATTATCGTCCAAATACATATGTCACTAAAAAACGTAAATACAAATATGCAGATTGGAACAAATATCGAAATCTATTAGATGAAGCATTCACAAATCCTATTGAGGAAAGTGGCTTACAGGATAACTACAACAAATTCGTTAACTTAATGAATACTGTGGCCTCCGAAACTATACCATGTTCTAAAAGCTGCAATAACCCAGCTACCAACTTTATCCCAAAAAGCTATTGGAACCCAGTCATTTCCGAGTCGGTAGCTAGACGAAGACTCGCCTTAAGCCAATTTAGACGTAATCCTACCCCAGAAAATTTGGATAATTTAAATAAAAAAATCGAGGAAAGTAGCCGTCTCATACGACAAGCCAGGAATAATAACTGGAAAATGTTTTGTGACTCAATAGACGACATAACATCTAGCCATGAAATGTGGAAACGTATGCGATGGTTGAAGGGCTGTAAAGGGAGAAACAACACTGTAGACTTAGACAAGAAAAAAGAACTTTTGTGTAACCTAGCGCCTGATTCTGTCCCAGTAAAGGTTCCAGTATTTCGCTCAATAAATACTCAGCTTTCCTCTTCATTTTCCATATACGAATTAAATAACTGCCTTAAAAAATCGGATACTGCGCCGGGCGAGGATAACATTTCATATTCAATGATTTATAATTTGCCCGACTCCGCAAAGAAATACTTACTCAATATTTACAATGATATCTACTTTACAGGGACTATTCCACATCAATGGCGCAATATCTTAATACTACCAATACCGAAAGCAAACGTTCCTAACAATGAAACCAAACTAAGGCCTATATCTTTAATATCATGCTTGTGCAAAACTTTTCATCTTATGCTCACGAAAAGGCTGGAATGGTACGTCGAAAAAAATAATTTCCTTACTAGAAATACTACTGGTTTTAGAAGAGGTCAGTCTTGCATGGACCCTCTAGTTCGTTTAATTTCACAAATATTAATTGGTTTCTCTAATGGTGTACCCACTTCAGCCTGCTTCCTGGATATTGATAACGCCTATAACAACGTGTTAGTTGAGACTGTCTCTGGTACAATGGATGAAATAGGTGCAGGTGCTGAAATGTGTGCTTACATTCACTCTTTTCTTTCTGAAAGACACCTTACAATTATAGGGGATATAGGAAGGAGCGAGACTGACCTATGTAGATGGACAATGAGAGGCTTGGCGCAGGGAGATCCTATTTCGCCATTGCTTTTTAACATAGTAACGCACAAAATTTTTCAAGCAATCCAGAATGTCACGTTACTACAGTATGCTGATGACTTCGTGCTGTACTCTACCGATAAACTACAATTTAGCGAAGAAAGACTGCAAGGGGCATTAGAGACAATAACAAACTTTTTGGAATATATCGGTTTGCAGTTATCTCCTGCTAAATCAAAAACTTGTGTTTTTAGTAGAGGGCATAGGCAATGTTTAGTTAATCTAACAGTGAACGGGAGGAGGTTAGAATGTGAGAACAACGTCAAATACTTGGGCATGTGGCTGGATAGAAAGCTGCTATGGGCTAAGCACATAAATGAAACACGTGAAAAAAGCCAAAAATTCTTAAACATACTGAAAGTTTTAGCAGGATCTTCGTGGGGAATACATCCAAAACAACTCCGCAGAATTTACATGGCGGTCATTAGGAGTCGCATAGATTATGGCAGCTTTTTATACGATAGCAGCGCGAAGACTCACGTTTCTAAGTTGGACAAGGTACAGAACCAGGCGCTAAGAGTGATAGGAGGCTTTATTAGAAGTACACCTATACAGGCAATGGAGAGCGAGATCTGTCTACCGCCTTTGGCTGTCAGACGACAGTATTTGGCATACAAATATTGCTTGAAGGCTAAATCGTGGTCAGATAATCCAACCTTAAAATCCCTAGAGAACCTGAGCACACTATGTAATAATAATAGATACTGGCAAAATAAAAAATCACCTTTACTAGTAAAAGCTTTTAACAGAACTAAAAATGAAAGTATTCACACATCTTACCCATTATAAATGTTCACCTTACCCGTATGGATTTCTAATATTAATATAAACCAAATTGTTAAAACTAATTTAGATTGTATTACAGCACCAAAGAAGAGAACTGATCCTAACTCTTTGAGAAGTAATGTACTAATTGAATTGGAAATGAAATACAGAGCTTGGCACAAGGTTTACACTGACGGATCTAAGTGTGCTCAGGGCTCAGGGGCAGCCTTCTATGACTCAGGGTGTGGCCATGGTAGACATTTTAATACAAGACCAAATTTCCTATCTATTATGTCGGTGGAACTTACTGCAATCTTAGAAGCACTTCATTATATCAAAAACCTTTCATACAGACATGTGGTAATACTAACTGATAGCAAAAGTGCTCTACAACATATAGCTGGATGCACCTCTGGCAGCAGAGGTGCATCTACAGCGTATGCTGTACTAAAACAAATTTTAGAGTTAACTCAGAACAACAGGACGCTCAGATTGCAGTGGGTTCCATCGCATGTAGGCCTAAGTGGTAACGAGGAGGCTGATTCTTTAGCGAAGCTCGGTGTAGCTGGAGGGCAACCACTTCAAGTTGCACCGAGCTTCACTGAATATAATCGGATCTTTAAAAAAGATTGCCATAAAGAGTGGAAGACATATTTTGATGAGAGATCAACATCAACAGGCATCTGGTATAAGACCATGCAATCCGAACCTCCTTATGTACCGTGGTTTAACGACATACACTTAAGTAGGAAATTGGTGGTCATTGCTCACAGACTACGATCTGGACACATTCCGCTAAACAAGTTTGGTTTCCTAATGAAAAAAGTAAACTCACCTAACTGTACTGTGTGTGGAAAAGTAGAAGATGTACTACATTTGTTGGCGGAATGTGTCAAGAATCGGGTTGAGAGAAAAAGGCTAGCTGCAGTTTTGAGAATTAATAATGCCGATGTGGGCAAATTTCAGAGCTTTCTATCAAAACCCTCATCGAAGGAAGCCTTGTTGATTTACAAATTTGTGGCGGCAAGCTTAACGTCCAATTGTTAAATTAATTAAGACAACAGTTACGATGGGACTGACATGTAAATAAATTTACAAAAGTCCCTAAAATAAATGAAGAAAAAAAAAAAAAAAATCCTGTCGAGTGAATGTGATTTTTATTTGTAAATATCAAAATATAAAGGTGTATACAAAAATATGGTATTGTGTTTTCATTCAACATTATGAATATACCACAAAAAAATAATTTTGTCTTTATACTTGAAATTTTTTTTGACAAACAGAAATGACTCCTTTGGAGGCAGCCGAGGAAAGGCTGGCTGCAATGGAGGGTCGTAGCGCTGATGCAACTTTTGCGCTTGCCCGATCCATCGAGAGGGCAGCCGAGCAAAGGCTGGCTGCAATGGAGGGTCGTAGCGCTGATGCAACTTTTGCGCTTGCCCGATCCATCGAAAGATTGGCAGATTCGCTCGATGGCCACAGCAGAAGACCAATTGAGGTGGTGATAATCAATGATAATGAGGTAATTTTTGTTTTACGTATGCTACTAGCTTTTCGATTTCACCCGCTGTTTTTTGGGAATCAGTCTTCTTGTGGTAGTAGTAGCTTTTCTGTGTCTTTGATGTTTATTTATGTTTTAATTTTGTTTTAGAACCATTTAAGGCGTCGCCGTCGTAATCGAAGTTTATCGGAAAGTGAATAAAAATAAAAGATTGGAAAATGTATGTATGCTGTTAGAAAAGAAACACCTGTACCACAGTACATATATAAGATTTTCAAACAGTATAGGAGCTCCATGGAAACGGTCGAATTTGACGGCTGACGTCACTCTAAGAGCTCTAAGCAAAGTTCGCAGTACTTTAGTCGGGGTTGTCACATCGCGTGGATTAGTTCACCGAGACTATTGTTACTTACTTTTATTGATTCGCCAAAATGATTCGCCAGAGTAAACGATATTGTGCTGTCTACGGATGTTTAAACTCATCTGAATTTTTATTATTTAAACTTCCTGCCGATGTTGAAAGGTAAAATGTTTTGAATAATCGAACCTGTAAAATGTATCATCGATTGGGTTTGTGTCCTCGACTTGTGCTCGATTAAAAATCTCAACTATTTACTTATAAAGTAATAAAATAATAAAAAATAGAACCTAATCATTATAAATTATTCATAGATAATTTTATCTACACTCACAACACAACGTAATGTTCCAAATATGAATTCAAAAAAGGTAATATAAATACGTACTTTATTTTCGTGAATAAGTAAAATTAAAAAAAAACTCATTACGATGCAGTCAGCTGCATCATAAAGTAACTTTTTTTCTCATTACGATACAGGGCAAATCCAAGAAGAAGGTAGTGCCGTGATATTAAAAAAAAACAACGATATTTTCCCCAAGGAAATATGACTCATCTCATTTTTTTTCTAATGGAATGCGCGCCATTTTTGGAGCATTACAAAAAAAGTTTTGAATTTTGATTTCAATTTTTACATTTTGTTATACTGAATTTCCTCCCTGCGGACTGATTCAAAAATCCTCCATCGTAATATATGATGTGGCATTATTAATTTTATTGAGTACACTGAGCAAAAAATCACTACCGTTTATATGGAGAATGTGACAGAAAACGTATTGCTGATGGCTGATGGATTTTGACAGATGGCGACGATGTCAACGCTATCGGCACATACGTCAAATACGAGGAGAATACATATTTATGTGGCCGTGCTGGCGCTATCGTGACGCCATTGGTTAATAGAATTCCGAATTGTATCAATAGCGGCTACCTAGCCGCTGGGTAGCCGCTATTCAACTGTCAAAACAGGAGCAGAATACCAAAAGTGTCATTTTATGCTATTGCCATGCTGACGACGTGCTATTGGACTACATTACATTAAGCGGAATTGAGCCGAATTGTATCAATAGCGGCTACCTAGCCGCTGGGTAACCGCTATTCAACTCTCAAAACAGGAGCGGAATACCAAAAGTGTCATTTTATGCTATTGCCATGCTGACGACGTGCAATTGAACTATATTACATTTAGCGGAATTGAGGCCCTGGTCGCGGTCTTCTAATTTATTATTCGTGAATGTTATCATTTAATTGTTTTCTATTAATTTAATTGATTATATTATGTATTTTATTTTCTTTATTTCTCTAGGTACTAAATAAATTGATAATAATTATATTTAATTATTTTACTAAATTTCAATGCAATTAATTTTATTCTTTTATATTTTATAATACGATAAGACATCGATTTCCACGTTTTTGTTTTTTTGATTTTTATTTTTTGTAAAAATATTGTTTTTCGTTTTTCATACTTTATTTTTATCACGGCACGGCCGATTTTGTCAATGCGTCCTTGCGACTACAGGTGACAGCTGAAAACCAGTGTTTTGCCTCATCATCGGGGCAATGATATACGCTGAGCTTTAACCTAATTGCATCGCTGTGACACACAAATTAAGGAGTATTATTTAGTTGCCAATATGCAGTTTTAATTGTTGAAATTATCTTTTTATTTTATTTTTAATTTTTGTCTATGTGGTATTTTTATGGTTGTGATGCTAATAAATCATTCTATTCTATTCTATTCTAAAGCAGGAATGACGAATTACTTCCCTTAATACAACACAGATATCGCTGCGATCATTAAACTAGCTTGTAAACCAAAAAGAAATTAATTAGATGTCAAAACGCAAAACACGAGTGATAGGCGGGAACATTTTGGCAATCATACAAGCAAAATTAAAGAGTAATTAATTTACATTTTTCAATTGAAGCAATTACTTCCGCTATCAAGTCATTGGATGTCACCAAGGGGGCCGGGCCGGACGGCATTCCGCCATTTTTTATAAAATTAACAGTTAAAACTATCTGTACACCCCTGTTCATACTTTTTAACCAAACTATTCGCGAAGGAAAACTGCCTTCAATTTGGAAGAGTGCAAATGTTGTCCCTGTTCACAAAAGTGGCTCCAAGCACAATGTAGAAAACTACCGACCTATTTCCTTGTTGTCGGCCCTGTCGAAAGTTCTTGAGAAACTAGTACATAATGCAATATATCCTTGTCTACATCCTAAAATCATACCTGAGCAACATGGTTTTGTCAAAAAACGTTCTACTCTCACAAATTTAGTAACATATTCTACCTTTTTCTTCGAATGCATGGACAACCGTATACAGGTTGATTCAGTGTATACAGATTTCTCCAAGGCTTTCGACAAGGTTGACCATAAGCTGCTGCTACGCAAGATTGCGTTTAATGGTATACGAGGCAATCTTTATCGGTGGTTCCAATCTTACATTACTAACCGGACCCAGAAGGTTGTAGTGAACGGCTATGCCTCCTCATCTACTTTTGTAACTTCGGGCGTAGCTCAAGGGTCCATTTTGGGCCCATTACTCTTCGTCCTGTTTATTAACGACATTTCTGAATGCTTCATTAATAGTAACTTCCTCCTTTATGCAGACGACTTGAAGATATATCGCACGATCAACAGTCCTGACGATTGTATCAAGCTTCAACAAGACTTAGATCGCCTGTCACTTTACTGTGTAGCTAATAAGTTATACCTCAGCCTACCAAAATGTAAAACCATAACTTTCACTAAAAACAGAAATATTATTTGTAATACATATAATTTAAACAACATTCCATTAGAGAAGGTTTCATTGATTCGCGACTTAGGTATTCTTTTAGACTCCAAGTTGCATTTGGATGCTCATATAGACTATATCACCAACAAAGCTTACAAACTTTACGGTTTTGTCACTCGGTCCTGTTCTGCCTTTAAACGGCCCAGTTCTTATATATACCTTTTCAAGACCTTAATCAGATCACAGCTTGAATATGGTATCGTCATATGGAATCCATTTTATAACAAATATCATAATCAACTTGAATCCGTTCAACGTAAATTTCTAAGATATGTAAATTTTAAATGTCATCGTTCCAAAGCCTCATATGAGAACCTATTACATAAATTTTCACTTAGTACATTAGAAGTTAGAAGGTCACTCCTGAGCTCCATGTTTCTGCATAATTTGTGCCATAACAATTTTGACTGCACTAATTTGGTAAACAGATTAAACTATCAAGTTCCTAGTCAATCTAAAAGAATTCGGCAGAAGTGTCAGCATCGCTTATTTTCACTCCCTCATTGTAAGACGAACGCCGGAAAACGTGCTCCATTGTACAGAATAATAAAATTTTACAATGAAAATCTAAGCAATGTTGACATACTCTGGTTGTCTACTTCTTTGTATAAGAAAAATGTCACTTTGTCCCTCACGCAATAGCATCTAAATCTTATTCCATTCTGTTTTGTTTGTTACAGTATTATAAATAATTAATTGAAATTCAAAATTGATAAAATTTATGTGATTTAATCACTACTAAAGCGCACAGCATATATTTACATAGACTTTTAAGTAACTAGTGGATAATGAAGTTGGTTGTACAATAATATAAGATGTCACCTGTAACGCATAATTGTATGACTAAAACACATTGTATAACTGTTTTTTGTCCCAAATAAAATAAAATAAAATAAAATAATTGTGAAAGGCCTCAGAACAGAATTCACTGCGTTTCTCTAATCAGTCTTCATCCTGACTATTCCTGACCGTGCTGTAGTTAACAGTCAACTTTAATTGTGAAATTGTAATAAAATAGGATTAGAGGAAACGCTTGCGAGTTTATTTTATAAAAATAAACCCACACTCAAGAATAACTGATATCGGCAAGAAATACTTGAGAAACCCATAGGTCTACTCCGACATCAGAAGTGAGATAGCAACCTAATTGCCCACAAAGATGATAAATAGTGAGAGTGACGAAATATCACAACAAAGTATGATGTCAAAATGACCTCTATGTATGATGTTGAAAAATTAGTAAAAAAAAATTGGAAATCCGAATCTGAATTGCGAAAAAAGAGATTATGGGCAACTCCGATGCTGACTATTATAAAACTCTGTTAGCATGTTTCAAGAACTTATCTTTGTTTGACCAATGAAATATCTTCAAATCAAATTTTGTGAACCAATACAATGTAAACTGCAATGACGGTTTGTTAGCGACGTGACGGCTTATGGAAGTTGACGGCTCCACTAAAATTTAAGGAGATACCTAGAACGATATTGCCACTAGCGACGTGTTTTGCTATTTTTGTATGGTAATCCAGGATGTCGCAACGTTTCAAGGATTAAAAGCAGGTCATGTGATCGTTTCATTGTTTTTATTGTGAATTTACATGTCAGACAACGACCAAACGCGGCTATGATTTTATGCTTCAGGTGTATTCGACTGGTCGCTTTACAAACTAGTGCCCGTGTGCTCCTAGAGCGCGCCGGGTAGCAAGCAGCAGCGGCACGCTGGTACTGTGGCGCTAGTGATGATGGCGCAGCACCGGCAGCAAGGGTGGCAATGCAGCGCTGAATGTGACTGCAGTACTGAAATGTTCTGATCGTGATGTGTGGTCAGTCTAAGAGGTTACTTGTAGTAACGGTGAGTCGTTACCATTTTATTATGATTTTATTGCTGAAAGGTGAAGTGTTTTTGTTGGTTATAATTACGATCTAGGTAATTGAGATTAATTGGAGTATGAACATTTTCATAAGTGAGAGTTATTCAAGTTAAATAATTAAAAGTTATAATTGAAGTAATGGACTAAGTTTTGTTTAGTCATGATTGGTGATGTATGTACCTAGACGGTTATCGAATGGAGGCAAGTGTTATAATAGTGACTGAATAGAGATTATGGATAAGATGATTTGAGATTGTTTATTGTTGTTGCTAAGCGGGGTAGGTATTCACTAAATGATTTTATTGGGCTTTGTTACGATAATTTAAGATTGTTTATTGTTGTTGTGGAGCGCAGTAGGTATAACTTAATGATAATTTATGGGTCTTTGATAATTATGATGATTTGATATTGTTTATTGTTGTTGATAAGCGCAGTAGGTGTAGCTAAAAGACAATTTATGGGAGTTTGAAGTACGTCGTGAACATAATGATGACTACATGAGCTTTGTGCATGATATCTTAACGATATGGCAGCTATTAAGCTTCTGTTGAAATTTGACTATTTTTATGTTGTGAATATGATTGAGTTGAGTAAGTGGCGAGGTGGCCATCAAGACGGGACGTTGTAAATACGTGCAATTTTAAGAGTGGTGACTGCGTCTTTATGGTCTAGCGGCGAGTTGCTTCAAGATTATAAAGGTGGCTGTCTTTAGATTATAAACATGCGAGTTGGCTGTTTATATGCGGCGAGCTGGCTGCTTCTAAATTATAAACATGCGGGTTGGCTGTTTATAAGCGGCGGGTTGGCTGCTTCTAAATTATAAACATGCGAGGTGACTGATTATAAACGTCGAGATGGCTATTTCTGTTATTTATTTTTTGTGCTATAGATTTGGATAGTAAAGAGCGTGGAAGGTTATTTATTTTTTGTGCTATGGATTTGGATAGTAGAGAGCGTGGAAGGTATCAAGAATTTAGACTTAATTTGTGAAGACTTTGTAAGATACTACTCTTTCAAAGAAAAAAGAATTCAATTGTTACGCAGAAAGTAAAACAACAGCATGTCCTGTGTTCGTTATTTACTTGGTCAGGAGTTGCCGAAGCGCCTTATGTAATAAGTACTGTTTCTTGGTTGTAACCGTGTCTTTTATTTACTAAGTTGTAACGTCTAGTGAATGAATGAATGAATCGTTTATTTATCTTCAAATACAAAGTTTAAAGTATGGTCTCACAAATCTACATTAAGTAGTTTGTCTGCGGGTACAGTCTCACAGGTTAATAATAAAATTATCGCTGCTCAAATAGACCAAGGGCCTGCTTTTAGTGCCAATTAAGTGAGACTGGTAACTTCTCTTGATTTCTTATAAGATGTTTTGGCCCTATTGCGAAGAGTCCTAATCCTTGAGGGTGTGTAATATGGTCTGAATAAGCGAGTAATAAGATTGTGGACTGGCCAATGATTCTTCTTTTCAGGCTCATTGTCACACGAGGACGTGTGATGCTGCAGGATGGCCGTGTCGGAGCGAGAGCGTAATGCTGGTGACTAATCGGAACAGAATCGGTGCAGGCTGAATACGACTAAACATCATGTTGTTAAACTCCTTTGATTATGGTAATGGTTGACTGGCTGGTTGGAGAAATGTTAAGCAAGCGTTACGTCAGTTTTGACATAACGTTGGAGTGTGGTCTGTGATTGGGTCGTCTCCCTCGTATAGCTATTCCGCTGTGAGCTTAGAGTAGAAAGATGGAGGTTATAATATTGGAAAATGGAGATTATTGATTATTGCGAGTTGTGTTGTGATTCATTCATGGAGAATTGTGAAAGGCCTCAGAACAGAACTCACTGCGTTTAGAGAAACGCAGTGAGTTCTGTTCTGTTCTGTTATTAAGTTCTGATTAGAGAATCAGTCTTCATCCTGACTATTCCTGACCGTGCTGTAGTTGACAGTCAACTTTAATTGTGAAATTGAAATAAAATAGGATTAGAGGAAACGCTTGCGAGTTTATTTTAGAAAAATATACCCACACTCAAGAATAACTGATATCGGCAAGAAATACTTGAGAAACCCATAGGTCTACTTCGACATATTAATTCCAGATCTCTAGGATCTTTCCGCGACCTCTGGCATTACATCAAAAAGTGGTTTTTTTAACCTATCCCCTTAATAAAAACTCTTGAGTATTGTGATTTGGCGCCTGGCCTAGGGATTTTGGAGGCTAAGCAACTTTCGTAATGATCAGTCATGGCAACTCCAGTGTGCCCACTGGGGTGATTAGTGGGCACACTGGAGTTGTCAAATCACTGCACCGAATTAAAAGTCGGAGTATAACTTAAAAATTATGGTTTGGGTTAAATGTAATACTTTAATTATCATTTTGGTAATAGAAATAAATATGTTGTTTACATATTTGTTCGTATTTTAACGGTTGTCGAGAGAGATGTCGATGTCCCCTTTATTTGTATGAAATTGATGAAATGTCCACTGGACAACTTATAACATAAAAGTGTGTTGTCTTGAAATAAAAAATAAAGAAAATAGTTTAGCTTATAAATACTTAAACTTAAGATTTAAAGTATCATTTTGGTAACAGAAATAAATATATTGTATACATATTTGTTCGTATTATATAGGTTGTCCAGTTCAGTAAATAACGTTAATTTCAATGTAACGTTATCTAAAGTAACGTTATTTATTGACATAACGTCAATGTAAAATTATAATTTTAAGTGATAAATTGCAAATATTTTAATATTTTATAACAACATATTGTGAATTATGAATAATTTGATAATAATAAATATTTGTTTGACTTAGGGCTGATTTTTCAATCCTCAAATAACAGATATCATTCAGTTTAAATATACTATATCTATGGTTTAAATATTAACCAAATCTAATAAAAGTCATTCAAAAATGTGACAGAAAATGAATGACAAGCATATTCAATTTGGCAGTATGATACGCTATCAAACGGATAAAGCTTAATCTAGGCATTAAAAAATTAGCCCTTAATTAAGGAATTACACATTTATTTTTTCCAAAAAAGTATATGAATTTTCAGCAGCATAATACCTCTTTGTTGTTACTAAAAAAATAACTGTATTTCCCGGCTAAATTGGGAATGCTCTGTTTACTCGCATAGAACTTGTAGTAAGGTACTAATTCAACTTTGTAGGGTTAATTCTATAACGTACTAGTGTTTTATATTATTGCACGCGTTTGTTATAGCTCGGTTTATGACCCTAAAAGCAATGTATTAGGGCTCACTTTACGAGCAAGTGTGTTGAAAATATTGTAACTTAACGAGTCGGGCGGGTAACTGAAAAGTCGAATTATGAAAGTCACATTAGACAGAATATTACAAACATAGCTTTTATGAGCTGTCTTAGTTTTAAAATAAGTAAAGTTTAGCAGCAATATCAATATGACGATTACTACAAATTTAACTCAAATATTGACTTACATGTTGCCATCAAATATTACTGGAAGATTCTCGAAGCCAGAGGCTATGAAAATATTATAGCACTTAGTTGTCAAAGGGACTTTCATAAAGACAAGGGTCTGTAAGTTCACTGTAGGTCATATTATACAATGTTGTCAATTTAGAAAAAATAAATTTTAGAACTTTGTTTGACTAGGAAGAAATGGTTAGTATATAGCATTAGTGTATATTTTCTTTGATGTTAGCAAGGTGATATTTATCTATCTTTATCTATTGGTGCTAGCTGACACTTTTCTTTCTATTTATTTTTTTCCAGCGTTTTGGCACCTTTGCTGCTGCCGTGGTAGTGCACCGTAACCACAATAATCAAAACTTGAGTGGTGAAGTTGTGGTGTGGATGCGGGTCTACCACGCTTGAGGTCCCAGGTTCGATTTCCGGCCGGGCAGTTTGACGGTTGAATGATGAATTTTAATTTCTGTTTCGGATCTGGGTGTTACTGTATATATTTAAAAAAGTATATAAGTAGTATACCAGTTGTCTAGCCCCTATATTACAAGCTTCGCTTAGTTTGAGGCTAGATGGCGCTGTGTAAAAAAATCACGAAATGTTTTCTTTCAATGTCTAGGACGCGCGTAAACCTGAAGTGAATAAATAAAACCCATATTTTTACTACTACCCTTATAGTATTTACTTATAAAATAACATAAAATAAAATAACATTGTCAGATCATTAAAAACTATTTTGCCGGTTCTGAAATGAGGCGAAGTCGACGAAGTTATTCTGAGGCACAGAGTATGATCTCGGCTGACTCCTGTGATCATTTAGGGCTCTCCAGTTGAGCAGCCAGAATGGCTGATGGTCTACTGGCAGTTGGTTCAGTCTTTTCACGAGGTCGACGTCGCCATTTGCTTCTAATGGCATTATTAGAGTTGTCGTGGCGGTGCTAGGAGAGGTCACTCCACCAAATCTGAAATGAGCAAAAGGATTTTATAAAGAAAATTTGTTTTTTGCAAAGAACAAGGACTTAATAAAGGTAATGTCCAATATTTATTGATGTTAGTTAAACACAATCAAAAATACGGGACAAAAATGATGTTTTAAGCACTTTTGAAAGCCGTACTACCCAATAAGTACGTAAATAATTTAGTTGGGCACTGGTAAAACTAGAAACAATTATGGTTTAGCCATCATTTCAATCTAAGCCAAAAAAATCTTCTTGGCAATCCGCTGAGCTACCGAGTCACTACCGAGTGACTCGTTAGCTCAGTGCGGTCAGAGCATTGGACCGGATATCCAAAGGTCGCGGGTTCGATTCCCGTCCGAGAATTGATCTGGTGCGAGTCGTATTTATTCTAGTATATTATTTAGTATTGTATAAAAATAGCATTGTGAATGCAAAAATCTCAAAAGGTTTGGTTTTTCTTTCGCTTGTCAGTTTAAGTAAAGTACCTACCCAAACATTTATTATACTAGTTTAGTTCAGGCTAAAGTCACTCTATTTGGGCGAGTAAACTTAATATAAACTTTATAAGTAGATTTATAAGAACTAAGTACCTACAAAGTAGGTAAATGTAAATCTACTAATAAACCTACATGATATAGGTTCGACGATATTGCCCGTAAGCTTTTTTTTTTGGCTCGTACGATTTGTACTGCCCGTAAGCTATGAGATTTGTTACATTTTCCTTAAAGATTTATCGTTAGAAACTAAAAATTGTTTTAATTTTTTTAGACTTGATATTATGCACGAACGGTTTTTTTTGTGAAATTTGTTTTTTCTTGTGAAACATAGTATTACCGAAATCTTCTAAACCAGTAATAAGATAATTGTGAACCTTTGTACCTTTACTAGTGGTTTTATGGATAAAGAATTCCTTTGACAATTAAAAAAATATTGGCTGATGATTGATTGAAAAAAAAAATACTAATGAAACATTTTAGGGTACATTAATCAATATATTATATTATGTAATAAGCTTTCGGTTTTATATCAAAGGGTGACTGAAAGGATTCCTATTACATGACGCACTGTGAAGAGATCCAGTTAATTATAGGAATTTCAATAAAATACCGATGTTTTTATTTTATTTTTGGATTACATCGTTTTAGTACATTAATCTACGTATTTGTAAAATGAGTGTAAAGGTTTTACTACTCTACATTTTTATTGCAAGGAAAAAACAAAAATAATCAATTTTTTCTCCTTTTCTCGAAGCCATTCAGGGACATGTCTAACCCTTTTTTTATGCCAAAAAATGCTTTTATTCATCCACTGCCTACAGCAAAAAATATGAAAGCTAATCTTGACGAACTAATACGTCAATGCGACTCCATCGAACATCTAGAGGTGATGCACCAATATGGGGAGTTACACAAAACCCTAAAATCTATGGCAACAAGGGAGAAAGTCTTACAAATCAAACGCTATAGTAGATTCCAAAGGCAAACTATTATTAGCAGTTTAAAGACCACCGTTTTAATACATGGGAAGAATATATCGCAGAGCAGAGCAATATATCTCTGACGACTCGAACACCCTATCCGTTTGTCTATTTTTCAAAATCTATCACAACCGCTTTCATTTGACAAATGAATGTGACACATTGCTACATTTCTTTGGTAAGTTTTTATTTGTGCCAAAAATAAATATCAATCTGTCAAGTGATGATTTTGAAATTAGACATTAAATACCCTCTGGTCCTCCGATACCACAAGTTGACGAAACTATTGTCTACGTATCGCCAAACTTCAGTATGAGCACGAGATGATTATGACCGCCTGCAAGTAAGCAGGCGGATCGTATGTGAGGCTCGGCTAGTATCGCAGCACCGTCCAGCTATTGCTGTCAGCGCAAGCGGCTACCCTCTATGACTACCTCTCGTAATCCCACCCAACCTTTATGTTTCAAGCGCTCATGGCGGAGCTTGACAGTCTGATCGTACTCGATCACGTTTGTTACGCTCGGTCCGGCCAGGTGTCGCGTGGGTGACCGTTAAGTGGCAATACAACGTGCTTCGGAGGGCACGTTAAACCGTCGGTCCCGGCTTTTGCCATCTGATAACAGTCGTTAAGCCAAGTTAGAGGCCGTATACAGTCGGCTTGATAAACTATAACACCAGAGGTAGCCACTAATCCACATACGATAAGAAAGAAAGACCTTTATGTTTATGTACCTCTGGACACTGTTACCAACGCTGTCTAAGGTGAAGACGCTAGGTGGTGTTGTAAAAAGCGCTCCAAAGGCTTTGGAACTTTGTTGTGGATAAAGCTAGCAGCCTGAATTTTATTATAAATTCTTACATCTCTATATTGATACGTTTTCTGCAATAGTACTGATTACATTTAAATATTACATACCTATCTCCTAAAACATTATTCACCGCGGCTCCTGTGGTGGTCGAGGAAGTGGTCGAGGCCGTGGTCGAGGCCGTGGTCGTGGTTGAGGTAGGAACTTCTATACTTGGGTAGCCAATGCCTCTCCTACCAGCGTAAGATCCCCGCTGGGCGAGACAGGCGGTGACCACAGTTAAAACAATTATAACAGTCTTCATTGTTCAGCCTGGAATAAAAAAGGTTTTGTAATTAACTCTTTGGTGTTTTGTGATAATCTTGGAACAACTAAAAAGGGACCGTAACGTCAAGAACTTAGAAAACCTAACATAACTGCCAAAGTATTTCAAAATATATTTTTGAAAAAAAAAGAATATCAGGCCAAATTTTTGTAAACAGCCTTTAAATGTAATTCTAAGAGACAATATTTTTGAATCCAACAAAATCGCGTTTTATCGTGAAAATGTGTTAATGTTCACCACATCTAAGCACTACCATCGAAATCCATAAAGATTTAAAATGTGAAACTAATGCTTTAGGAAGATGACGGATGTTTCTCTAACTGTGTATTATACTCTAGGAACATACCTATAATAATAGCAATATTGTTTAAGGTAATCTTCAACATCAAATAATGTTTTATTATACTTATTATATTTTTTCACTAGTTTTTTTTACCACGCTGGTCATTTTCAAATTAGTATTATTTTGTTGAGGTGGATTTAGTTCAATATTTGTACGTAAAAATGAAACAAAAGTAAAAAAGTGATCTGTTAGAATTTTTGTCATGGATGGGTCTAATGAAAGATAATTAAATAGTTAATCAAATGTAAAATAAATAATTTAAAGCATTTTTGCCCTTTTTATAGAATTGATAATAGTTGTTGTATTCACTTCTTTTTAATTGCGCTGTTATAAATATTGAAGGATTGTTATTGAATTATTTTAAAGAATAGCTAATCTTATTTATGACGAAAAATAAATTAATGTTATAAATTAATGTTGAATCTTCATACAGCGAAACAGTTTGATTCTCGGGGTAGTTTTCATAGTTAAATGTAGAGGATTTTTTTATCGCATTGAGCATTGAATTACATTGCTCCTTTTTGCTTTTACTCATTACATTAAACAGATTACCATCATAAGATCTTTAAAAGGGATTAAATAACTATTTAGCCATTTTGTTGTTCAATATAATTCGCAAAAGTAATTAACGTAATTGAACAATTTTGGTTTTCTACTATCAATCGCTTCTCAGATACACCACTTCACCTTTGTTTGTCTTTATAAACCAATTCTATTAATAATAATAAACTTATTCACAGCCGAAACGTAATTGACAAACTAATAAGAATTAATAAAACTTGTTTTTACCTTTAGTTAATCAATCGAGAGTCAATAATGATACAAAACAAATATCACAGCTGAACCACAAACTGATTCTACAATAATAAATCACTTAACTGTTATAAGCTAAAAATATTTTATTTGAATATGTCAGACTTCGATCACCTTACAAATTACACTGAATTTTCTATCGCTTTGCATTTTTATTTATACAAACCGGCTAAATTAATTAGAGGAAAAAGAGGAAAAGAGATAAGTTAGATTTAGGCATTTGTTTGTGATGACTTCATTTATGTAATTGTATGTGATAATTTATGGGTCTTTGATAATTATGATGATTTGATATTGTTTATTGTTGTTGATAAGCGCAGTAGGTGTAGCTAAAAGACAATTTATGGGAGTTTGAAGTACGTCGTGAACATAATGATGACTACATGAGCTTTGTGCATGATATCTTAACGATATGGCAGCTATTAAGCTTCTGTTGAAATTTGACAATTTTTATGTTGTGAATATGATTGAGTTGAGTAAGTGGCGAGGTGGCCATCAAGACGAGACGTTGTAAATAGGTGCAATTTTAAGAGTGGTGACTGCGTCTTTATGGTCTAGCGGCGAGTTGCTTCAAGATTATAAAGGTGGCTGTCTTTAGATTATAAACATGCGAGTTGGCTGTTTATATGCGGCGAGTTGGCTGCTTCTAAATTATAAACATGCGGGTTGGCTGTTTATAAGCGGCGCGTTGGCTGCTTCTAAATTATAAACATGCGAGGTGACTGATTATAAACGTCGAGATGGCTATTTCTGTTATTTATTTTTTGTGCTATGGATTTGGATAGTAGAGAGCGTGGAAGGTATTAAGAATTTAGATTTAATTTGTGAAGACTTTGTAAGATACTACTCTTTCAAGGAAAAAAGAATTCAATTGTTACGCAGAAAGTAAAACAACAGCATGTCCTGTGTTCGTTATTTACTTGGTCAGGAGTGGCCGAAGCGCCTTATGTAATAAGTACTGTTTCTTGGTTGTAACCGTGTCTTTTATTTACTAAGTTGTAACGTCTAGTGAATGAATGAATGAATCGTTTATTTATCTTCAAATACAAAGTTTAAAGTATGGTCTCACAAAACTACATTAAGTAGTTTGTCTGCGGGTACAGTCTCACAGGTTAATAATGCGGCTCAAATAGACCAAGGGCCTGCTTTTAGTGCCAATTAAGTGAGACTGGTAACTTCCTTTGATTTCTTATAAGATGTTTTGGCCCTATTGCGAAGAGTCCTAATCCTTGAGGGTGTGTAATATGGTCTGAATAAGCGAGTAATAAGATTGTGGACTGGCCAATGATTCTTCTTTTCAGGCTCACAGTCACACGAGGACGTGTGATGCTGCAGGATGGCCGTGTCGGAGCGAGAGCGTAATGCTGGTGACTAATCGGAACAGAATCGGTGCAGGCTGAATACGACTAAACATTATGTTGTTAAACTCCTTTGATTATGGTAATGGTTGACTGGCTGGTTGGAGAAATGTTAAGCAAGCGTTACGTCAGTTTTGACATAACGTTGGAGTGTGGTCTGTGATTGGATCGTCTCCCTCGTATAGCTATTCAGCTGTGAGCTCAGAGTAGAAAGATGGAGGTTATAATATTGGAAAATGGAGATTATTGATTATTGCGAGTTGTGTTGTGATTCATTCATAGAGAATTGTGAAAGGCCTCAGAACAGAACTCACTGCGTTGAGAGAAACGCAGTGAGTTCTGTTCTGTTATTAAGTTCTGATTAGAGAATCAGTCTTCATCCTGACTATTCCTGACCGTGCTGTAGTTAACAGTCAACTTTAATTGTGAAATTGAAATAAAATAGGATTAGAGGAAACGCTTGCGAGTTTATTTTAGAAAAATATACCCACACTCAAGAATAACTGATATCGGCAAGAAATACTTGAGAAACCCATAGGTCTACTTCGACATATTAATTCCAGATCTCTAGGATCTTTCCGCGACCTCTGGCATTACATCAAAAAGTGTTTTTTTTAACCTATCCTCTTAATAAAAACTCTTGAGTATTGTGATTTGGCGCCTGGCCTAGGAATTTTGGAGGCTAAGCAACTTTCGTAATGATCAGTCATGGGATGGGTGACCATTTTTTTAAATGGTAATGGTCAAGTTTTGCCTGTGGTTTTGTGTATTTTTCCTTCCACATTATTACTTCACGTATTATTATTCCACGTCTACATAGTAACACAAACATGCAATCTTTCTGAACCACTAAATTTATGACAAAATAGCGTGTATTTGGGTTAATCAACTTTTAATTGTCCTATGAGTTTTCCTGTCCACAAACATAAAAGTATATAATTCCTTGAAAATAAATATCAACTATACTCCGACTTTTAATTCGGTGCAGTGATTTGACAGCTCCAGTGTGCCCACTAATCACCCCAGTGGGCACACTGGAGCTGTCAAATCACTGCACCGAATTAAAAGTCGGAGTATAACTTCAAAATTATGGTTTGAGTTAAATGTAATACTTTAATTATCATTTTGGTAATAGAAATAAATATGTTGTTTACATATTTGTTCGTATTTTAACGGTTGTCGAGAGAGATGTCGATGTCCCCTTTATTTGTATGAAATTTATGAAATGTCCACTGGACAACTTATAACATAAAAGTATGTTGTCTTGAAATAAAAAATAAAGAAAATAGTTTAGCTTATAAATACTTAAACTTAAGATTTAAAGTATCATTTTGGTAACAGAAATAAATATATTGTATACATATTTGTTCGTATTATATAGGTTGTCCAGTTCAGTAAATAACGTTAATTTCAATATAACGTTATCTAAAGTAACGTTATTTATTGACATAACGTCAATGCAAAATTATAATTTTAAGTGATAAATTGCAAATATTTTAATATTTTATAACAAAATATTGTGAATTATGAATAATTTGATAATAATAAATATTTGTTTGACTTAGGGCTGATTTTTCAATCCTCAAATAACAGATATCAGTCAGTTTAAATATACTATATCTATGGTTTAAATATTAACCAAATCTAATAAAAGTCATTCAAAAATGTGACAGACAAATGAATGACAAGCATTTTCAATTTGGCAGTATGATACGCTATCAAACGGATAAAGCTTTATCAAGGCATTAAAAAATCAGCCCTTAATTAAGGAATTACACATTTATTTTTTCCAAAAAAGTATATGAATTTTCAGCAGCATAATACCTCTTTGTTGTTACTAAAAAAATAACTGTATTTCCCGGCTAAATTGGGAATGCTCTGTTTACTCGCATAGAACTTGTAGTAAGGTACTAATTTAACTTTGTAGGGTTAATTCTATAACGTACTAGTGTTTTATATTATTGCACGCGTTTGTTATAGCTCGGTTTATGACCCTAAAAGCAATGTATTAGGGCTCACTTTACGAGCAAGTGTGTTGAAAATATTGTAACTTAACGAGTCGGGCGGGTAACTGAAAAGTCGAATTATGAAAGTCACATTAGACAGAATGTTACAAACATAGCTTTTATGAGCTCTCTTAGTTTTAAAATAAGTAAAGTTTAGCAGCAATATCAATATGACGATTACTACAAATTTAACTCAAATATTGACTTACATGTTGCCATCAAATATTACTGGAAGATTCTCGAAGCCAGAGGCTATGAAAATATTATAGCACTTAGTTGTCAAAGGGACTTTCATAAAGACAAGGGTCTGTAAGTTCACTGTAGGTCATATTATACAATGTTGTCAATTTAGAAAAAATAAATTTTAGAACTTTGTTTGACTAGGAAGAAATGGTTAGTATATAGCATTAGTGTATATTTTCTTTGATGTTAGCAAGGTGATATTTATCTATCTTTATCTATAGGTGCTAGCTGACACTTTTCTTTTTATTTATTTTTTTCCAGCGTTTTGGCACCTTTGCTGCTGCCGTGGTAGTGCACCGTAACCACAATAATCAAAACTTGAGTGGTGAAGTGGTGGTGTGGATGCGGGTCTACCACGCTTGAGGTCCCAGGTTCGATTCCCGGCCGGGCAGTTTGATTCTTGAATGATGAATTTTAATTTCAGTTTCGGATCTGGTTGTTACTGTATATATTTTAAAAAGTATATAAGTAGTATACCAGTTGTCTAGCACCTATATTACAAGCTTTGCTTAGTTTGAGGCTAGATGGCGCTGTGTAAAAAAATCACGAAATGTTTTCTTTCAATGTCTAGGACGCGCGTATACCTGAAGTGAATAAATAAAACCCATATTTTTACTACTACCCTTATAGTATTTACTTATAAAATAACATAAAATAAAATAACATTGTCAGATCATTAAAAACTATTTTGCCGGTTCTGAAATGAGGCGAAGTCGACGAAGTTATTCTGAGGCACAGAGTATGATCTCGGCTGACTCCTGTGATCATTTAGGGCTCTCCAGTTGAGCAGCCAGAATGGCTGATGGTCTACTGGCAGTTGGTTCAGTCTTTTCACGAGGTCGACGTCGCCATTTGCTTCTAATGGCATTATTAGAGTTGTCGTGGCGGTGCTAGGAGAGGTCACTCCACCAAATCTGAAATGAGCAATAGGATTTTATAAAGAAAATTTGTTTTTTACAAAGAACAAGGACTTAATAAAGGTAATGTCCAATATTTATTGATGTTAGTTAAACACAATCAAAAATACGGGACAAAAATGATGTTTTAAGCACTTTTGAAAGCCGTACTACCTAATAAGGACGTAAATAATTTAGTTGGGCACTGGTAAAACTAGAAACAATTATGGTTTAGCCATCATTTCAATCTAAGCCAAAAAAATCTTCTTGGCAATCCGCTGAGCTACCGAGTCACTACCGAGTGACTCGTTAGCTCAGTGCGGTCAGAGCATTGGACCGGATATCCAAAGGTCGCGGGTTCGATTCCCGTCCGAGAATTGATCTGGTGCGAGTCGTATTTATTCTAGTATATTATTTAGTATTGTATAAAAATAGCATTGTGAATGCAAAAATCTCAAAAGGTTTGGTTTTTCTTTCGCTTGTCAGTTTAAGTAAAGTACCTACCCAAACATTTATTATACTAGTTTAGTTCAGGCTAAAGTCACTCTATTTGGGCGAGTAAACTTAATATAAACTTTATAAGTAGATTTATAAGAACTAAGTACCTACAAAGTAGGTAAATGTAAATCTACTAATAAACCTACATGATATAGGTTCGACGATATTGCCCGTAAGCTTTTTTTTTTGGCTCGTACGATTTGTACTGCCCGTAAGCTATGAGATTTGTTACATTTTCCTTAAAGATTTATCGTTAGAAACTAAAAATTGTTTTAATTTTTTTAGACTTGATATTATGCACGAACGGTTTTTTTGTGAAATTTGTTTTTTCTTGTGAAACATAGTATTACCGAAATCTTCTAAACCAGTAATAAGATAATTGTGAACCTTTGTACCTTTACTAGTGGTTTTATGGATAAAGAATTCCTTTGACAATTAAAAAAATATTGGCTGATGATTGATTGAAAAAAAAAATACTAATGAAACATTTTAGGGTACATTAATCAATATATTATATTATGTAATAAGCTTTCGGTTTTATATCAAAGGGTGACTGAAAGGATTCCTATTACATGACGCACTGTGAAGAGATCCAGTTAATTATAGGAATTTCAATAAAATACCGATGTTTTTATTTTATTTTTGGATTACATCGTTTTAGTACATTAATCTACGTATTTGTAAAATGAGTGTAAAGGTTTTACTACTCTACATTTTTATTGCAAGGAAAAAACAAAAATAATCAATTTTTTCTCCTTTTCTCGAAGCCATTCAGGGACATGTCTAACCCTTTTTTTATGCCAAAAAATGCTTTTATTCATCCACTGCCTACAGCAAAAAATATGAAAGCTAATCTTGACGAACTAATACGTCAATGCGACTCCATCGAACATCTAGAGGTGATGCACCAATATGGGGAGTTACACAAAACCCTAAAATCTATGGCAACAAGGGAGAAAGTCTTACAAATCAAACGCTATAGTAGATTCCAAAGGCAAACTATTATTAGCAGTTTAAAGACCACCGTTTTAATACATGGGAAGAATATATCGCAGAGCAGAGCAATATATCTCTGACGACTCGAACACCCTATCCGTTTGTCTATTTTTCAAAATCTATCACAACCGCTTTCATTTGACAAATGAATGTGACACATTGCTACATTTCTTTGGTAAGTTTTTATTTGTGCCAAAAATAAATATCAATCTGTCAAGTGATGATTTTGAAATTAGACATTAAATACCCTCTGGTCCTCCGATACCACAAGTTGACGAAACTATTGTCTACGTATCGCCAAACTTCAGTATGAGCACGAGATGATTATGACCGCCTGCAAGTAAGCAGGCGGATCGTATGTGAGGCTCGGCTAGTATCGCAGCACCGTCCAGCTATTGCTGTCAGCGCAAGCGGCTACCCTCTATGACTACCTCTCGTAATCCCACCCAACCTTTATGTTTCAAGCGCTCATGGCGGAGCTTGACAGTCTGATCGTACTCGATCACGTTTGTTACGCTCGGTCCGGCCAGGTGTCGCGTGGGTGACCGTTAAGTGGCAATACAACGTGCTTCGGAGGGCACGTTAAACCGTCGGTCCCGGCTTTTGCCATCTGATAACAGTCGTTAAGCCAAGTTAGAGGCCGTATACAGTCGGCTTGATAAACTATAACACCAGAGGTAGCCACTAATCCACATACGATAAGAAAGAAAGACCTTTATGTTTATGTACCTCTGGACACTGTTACCAACGCTGTCTAAGGTGAAGACGCTAGGTGGTGTTGTAAAAAGCGCTCCAAAGGCTTTGGAACTTTGTTGTGGATAAAGCTAGCAGCCTGAATTTTATTATAAATTCTTACATCTCTATATTGATACGTTTTCTGCAATAGTACTGATTACATTTAAATATTACATACCTATCTCCTAAAACATTATTCACCGCGGCTCCTGTGGTGGTCGAGGAAGTGGTCGAGGCCGTGGTCGAGGCCGTGGTCGTGGTTGAGGTAGGAACTTCTATACTTGGGTAGCCAATGCCTCTCCTACCAGCGTAAGATCCCCGCTGGGCGAGACAGGCGGTGACCACAGTTAAAACAATTATAACAGTCTTCATTGTTCAGCCTGGAATAAAAAAGGTTTTGTAATTAACTCTTTGGTGTTTTGTGATAATCTTGGAACAACTAAAAAGGGACCGTAACGTCAAGAACTTAGAAAACCTAACATAACTGCCAAAGTATTTCAAAATATATTTTTGAAAAAAAAAGAATATCAGGCCAAATTTTTGTAAACAGCCTTTAAATGTAATTCTAAGAGACAATATTTTTGAATCCAACAAAATCGCGTTTTATCGTGAAAATGTGTTAATGTTCACCACATCTAAGCACTAACATCGAAATCCATAAAGATTTAAAATGTGAAACTAATGCTTTAGGAAGATGACGGATGTTTCTCTAACTGTGTATTATACTCTAGGAACATACCTATAATAATAGCAATATTGTTTAAGGTAATCTTCAACATCAAATAATGTTTTATTATACTTATTATATTTTTTCACTAGTTTTTTTTACCACGCTGGTCATTTTCAAATTAGTATTATTTTGTTGAGGTGGATTTAGTTCAATATTTGTACGTAAATGAAACAAAAGTAAAAAAGTGATCTGTTAGAATTTTTGTCATGGATGGGTCTAATGAAAGATAATTAAATAGTTAATCAAATGTAAAATAAATAATTTAAAGCATTTTTGCCCTTTTTATAGAATTGATAATAGTTGTTGTATTCACTTCTTTTTAATTGCGCTGTTATAAATATTGAAGGATTGTTATTGAATTATTTTAAAGAATAGCTAATCTTATTTATGACGAAAAATAAATTAATGTTATAAATTAATGTTGAATCTTCATACAGCGAAACAGTTTGATTCTCGGGGTAGTTTTCATAGTTAAATGTAGAGGATTTTTTTATCGCATTGAGCATTGAATTACATTGCTCCTTTTTGCTTTTACTCATTACATTAAACAGATTACCATCATAAGATCTTTAAAAGGGATTAAATAACTATTTAGCCATTTTGTTGTTCAATATAATTCGCAAAAGTAATTAACGTAATTGAACAATTTTGGTTTTCTACTATCAATCGCTTCTCAGATACACCACTTCACCTTTGTTTGTCTTTATAAACCAATTCTATTAATAATAATAAACTTATTCACAGCCGAAACGTAATTGACAAACTAATAAGAATTAATAAAACTTGTTTTTACCTTTAGTTAATCAATCGAGAGTCAATAATGATACAAAACAAATATCACAGCTGAACCACAAACTGATTCTACAATAATAAATCACTAAACTGTTATAAGCTAAAAATATTTTATTTGAATATGTCAGACTTCGATCACCTTACAAATTACACTGAATTTTCTATCGCTTTGCATTTTTATTTATACAAACCGGCTAAATTAATTAGAGGAAAAAGAGGAAAAGAGATAAGTTAGATTTAGGCATTTGTTTGTGATGACTTCATTTATGTAAATGATCTTGGGACTTTTATATGCACTATTATGAATCACACAAATAGATTGTTAATTTCTACCTCATGGATCAGTCAACTATGAAGGATCAGTTGATTTTCCCATTTTTCGTTAAATGACAGATTCTGTAAATGGCAGATTCTGTAAATGCCAGAAGTACATTCCCAAACAACATCCTAATCTATTTTGGTTCAACCGGAAATTTAACGTGGGTCACTAAGTTGGTGACGCGTCCGACCAAGGGATTTAATGTAAACTGGTCTTACTCATGTTGTTACTTAAATGCAAAAGGAAACAGCACAGTACTGGGTTCAATAAACTAAGCTTTCTTTTTTCCATTCAAATACGAGGTAGCTTTTACAGTTACTATTCGAAACTATAATTTCTCGCCGCACGCTGCTGATCATATAAAGCTAATTACACACTACGCTTTATCAACGTGCGTGCGCTTCGAAAGCATCCTTCCACGGAGCGTGATATTGCATTCCCTTGATTGCAAGGTTGAAACGCTCATTTCAAAAACCACGCCGTGTATCAGGCTTTTGCTCACCGATCTATCGACTTCTCTGCTCTGTGGCCAAGCCGAGAAACTCCGCGTATAGGTAATGTTGGTAATTGCTGGTGCGAATGGGTCCACATTGGCGACTTTTGAAGATATTTGATTGAATCAGTCGTCACTTGGCGGAAGTCCCAAACCATTTTGAAAAAGAAATATATATAGCTTACTTCCGCAAACAAAATATGCAAGATGCACCGCCCGACCGAAGCAAAAGTATGCACATGCACACCACAAAATATGCACAATACCTGCTTTTAGCAAGACAGCAACACACGTTGCACCTTCACCAAATAGGCTAATCTACACGTGTTTCGCCCCAACCCGGAGCATCCTCAGGAGTTAGATCGTGCGTAAACCATTCGGTAACCAACCATAATTGGTGAAGGTGCAAGATGTGTTGCTGTCTTGCTAAAAGCAGGTATTGTGCACTTATATTTTGTGGTGTGCATGTGCATATTTTTGCGGGCGGGCGGGCGTTGCATCTTGCATATTTTGTTTGCGGAAGTAAGCTACATATTATTATATTTCTTTTTTCAAAAAACTTTTGAAGATTGCAAGTAGTGTTCCGCATTCGTCGAAATTAGTAGACCGAAGGCCGTTTACAATATCACGCACGATACCTACTAAACCAGCTATATGAGTGAGGCGGCGATGCGATTCAACAGCTTTTGCTAGCGCTAGACGGTGTGTGAGAAAGGCTTTAAGTTTGTTCAAGTTTTCCTCAAGTACTTCCTCACCCAAATGATTCATGCCAAAGTTAATGTCCGATTATACGATCATCCATCATTTATAGCTCAATTAATCTCGAAGTCAAATTAGAATTGTGATCAAGAAGGAAAAAGCTCTAAAAATATTGAATTACATTAGGTACCTATCTACAGGTCATCTTTTTCTTAAAATTAAAAAAGTTTTAGCCTTTTTTTATTTGGGTGCTTTTTGGGTGGTTTAAAATTAGAAGGAAATAAGAAAAGAAAATATTTATTTCTCAATAAGATTTTTGATGTTTTAAATGCAGGTCCAGTTGGTGAATAATCTAGTTTTGAGGAATCAACCAGTTTTCACTTGTCTTTCACCAGCCTCCATCATGTATGGCATGTGGCATAACCATAATGAAGTAAAGAGAGAGAATTTTCTGTACCTACTCTTTTATAGTTATTTCTAAACTCAGTATCTTATTTAATTTCATTTTTATCGGTTCTTTACATAGGTAGCTGATTTGAAATAAAACAAAATGATGCATACACATTCAATGTTTAATTTGGACGATTATAATATTTATGTAGACGGATGTATCTTTTATATTTTTCTACTCATTTCGGGGTCCGAGAAATGCATTTAAAATGTTTTGAAAGTATTTATGGTAAATTTACTCCGTATATTCAAAATACTCGGTAATGATAGTTATCACGATATTAAGTATTGTTTTTAATTGTTTCTTACAAACACCATAAAAACATCACTAGACCAGTTATTTAAATGAGATTTGCATGTTTTGGTCCTACGTTATTTATAAAGTGTTGTTTACCCCGTTGACTTTAGTAAAAACAGTTAAAAATAATTGTAGGTAGAATTAAAAGTATTATTTCAAGGTGTTAGAAACTTTCCACGTGACCCTAAATATTTTAGAGTTTTCAACAATAGTTTGTTAACAAACCCATTTTAAATGATAGCATTTTTTTATTATAAAACCAATAACACGTTTTAATATTAGTATTTATAAATAAATAAAAAATAAATAAAAAAATAAATAAATGCTTGGACAATTTCACACAGCGCCATCTAGCCCCAAACTAAGCAAAGCTTGTAATATGGGTTGCTAGACAACTGATATACTACTTATATACTTTTTTAAATATATACTTATTATACATAGTAACACCCAGACCCGTCACAGAAATTAAAATTCATCATTTCAATTTCTGCCCGGCCGGGAATCGAACCCGGGACCTCTTGCGTGGTAGGCGGCATGTTGACCACTGCACCACTCAGGTCGTCATAAATATATATATATAAATGAATTTGACGTATACATTGTCTTTAATGCCGGCTTTATGACGTCTGTAAAAGTTGTTTTTGCAGCAGATGTTACATGTGACGTGCCGTCGTGTGTACACAGATAAACGATCTTCCCTGATTTTTCCGGAAGTCGAAAGTCCAGTAATTTTTTATTTACCCATAAATAAAAGCAAGCAATTATTTTTTCATTATGTACCTAGCTGTTAAGCCTTCAATAGAATGTCATTTACAATAATGTTGTAAATATAATTAATTTTCTTAGTTTTTTAAATTACACGTGTAATTCCCCGTTTAACCTAATTATCACCTAATTTATTATTTAAAAAAATATCTCATCATTATTATTAATTATAATGATGAGCTAAAGCGATCTGCTTAACAAGTTATTTAACGGGTCCAGTGTCGCAGTAAAAATAATAAAATACGTCTAAAATCAAAAACATGCGCCGTAGCATATTACGCTTTGTCAAATTAGACAGAGACAAAAAACTTATTTTAGATTTAATAAGTCGGAGAACCATGAAATCGAAATTGGTATCAATACCGGTATCAAATTCGGATAAAAAAATCAAAGCCTATTTTGAATAGAATAGAATAGAAAAGCATTTATTAACATCACACAGAAGGATTAAGAGAAGAAAACAATGTTGTACAATAATTAATACATTAACACAGAACAGAAGAGAAATAAATAGGGTGAGAAAGTGTGCTGCTAAATTTTATCTATATAATAGTACATTATGAGACAAGTTAGCTTAGGTTGCTCATTGCACACAAGGCTGTGGGTTGCAGCCCGAGCCGCAGGCGAGGGCGTAACTCAGCCGAGTGTGCAATAAGCAAGAGCAAACAAAATTATGATAATTATGGGAAAAGGCGCGCAGGTTTTATTTTGTTTTTTTCACACGCCCAACGCAAGAATATTTTGCGAACAAAGGGTTGAGGAGCATACAGCCTACTTCAAAATTATAATTTTAAGTGATAAAATGCAATTATTTTAATATTTTATATCAAAATATTGTAAATTATGAATAATTTGATAATAATAAATATTTGTTTGACTTAATTAAGGACTTACACATTTATTTATTCTAAAAATGTATATGAATTTTCAGCAGCATAAAACCTCTTTGTTGTTACTAAAAAATTTAACTGTATTACCCGGCTAAATTGGGAATGCTCTGTTTACTTGCATAGAACTTGCAGTAAGATACTAATTTAACTTTTATTTTTTATTTTATTTATCTTTTATTGGGAAACAAACAGCCTTATACCTACATTACATAGTAATAACTTAATATATACTAACTCATTTAACTTTGTAGGGTTAATTCTATTACGTACTAGTATTTTATATATTATTGCACGCGTCTGTTATAGCTCGGTTTATGGCCCTAAAAGCGATGTATTAGGGCTCACTTTACGAGCAAGTGTGTTGAAAATTATATTTCAAAATATTTTGATCGATAGGCACATTTTAAAAATAATTATTTTGGCATGAATAAGGGTACCATTTAACCTTCCCTACCTAATCGCTTTGAAGAATTATAAGGTTACTCAAAGCGAGTACATAATAACGAAATTAGTCGAGACGAACGACTTAACGTACGTTGTAATTATACATTAGCTAACAAGCTAACAATGTTAATTCAGCTCAATTTATCCCGAAAACAGCAAAACGAGCGAGCAAAATTGCTCATTCCTCACTTCAATCAAATAACTTTGCTGCCGTTGCGTAATTAAACTGACACATTGTCGTAATATATGACGAGACAAGCTATTAGTACTGTTTATGTGCTGTCTATATTATAAACTTATTAAAATTTGGCGCACAAGTAAAAAAATAAAAATAAAATCGCGCGATTACGCGAACTCGCAAGTGTAAGGCAAACTTTGAAAATGATTATGTGAAGTTTTTGGTGCATTCGCGGTTTTCCAAGCCGTGTTTATCTGTGGACGGTCCATCATAAGCGTGCAAACATTTTTACAATCGTACGTACAATATACAAATACATGTGAGTGATTACACTACACTACTTTAGATTTAGGAAAATGATATTTTGTTTAGATTGCAACTTAATTTTAATATTTTTCCCATAAGATTTTTTATATAACTAATCTCGTTTATTACATAAGTTTCTAACATAGTACTGTAAGCACGTGTTACAGATTAAAGTACTTTGTCGTATTAGAGTGCATTTTGTTTGCGGTACTTACGCTTGGGTAAAAGAATAGTGTACTAAAGTTTACGGCCTACGGTACATAAATGCTGTATTACGCTAGGATCAAATTGTTTGAGCCAAGCACGAAGCACGTGTTACATCCTCTGACTCATAAAAACTGTACTTTATTATATTCTGTACTCTTGCTATTTCTGTAAATTAATAAAAAATAGAATAGGTATCAGTATTAACGGTTTCACCATTAAATGATAAAGTCAGCCCTTGATTATTGGCACAATGACGCTAATTCTGAACGATAAAACCAAAATAGTTACGTTGTCATTTAAGTTATATTGACCTAAAAATATTTGGTTTAGCTTTAGAATTTTCATTAGAATTGTCCAAGATTGGCATTCCAGGCTCGCTAAGTCATTTTCAACAATTTAACAAAACTAAAGTAATTTTCTGCAAACGAAACTGAAACTGTAAGTAAAATGAAAGTAATAAAACCTGTCCGTGTCAGTTTTGTTACAGGCAAACCTTCAGAATCTTTTGGGCTCTTTCTAACTCTACCAGATTGGCTAACATCTAGAATAGAATAAAATGAAAAGAACAAACATTAATTGACACTCACACGATTTTTTACAGAAAATAAAACGAAAAATAGCAACACAGGAATAGAACAATTAAAAAAAACAAAGGAATTTATACAATAAAAAACAGAAAGAGAACAAAAACATAAAAAAATACATGGTGAAGTGCAGTCAACGGCTCTAACGTCATTCTCTAAATTCTAAATTGTCTAATGTTTGAGCCACAACTGAATCGCATTTTTCATGCTCTATTCTTTTCTATGGATCTCGAAAGTCATTGAAAGTTAGAGCGAGAGAAAGCGCGCCTCTTTCATGGTCTTGTATAAATCAATGTTATAAAAAAAGATAGATAGGTGCTATCGTATAATCTGAATCATGGTAATTTATCATAAACTGTAACACTGTTCCTCACGAGGTAAAATTCACTGAATTTATAATTGAATCATGTCAAGAAATTAATGTTTATTCCGATATTAACATACATTTCCATTGTAAACAAGAAGCGTTTGAAATAATTACGTTAGGAATCGTCATGTTGGTATAAATCACGAACATTAACGTAGGAAAAAACTGGACGATTTAAAATACAGGTGGTACACGACGGTATACGATTTAGAGGACACTTAACTAAAGCTTAATACTTTGCGAACAGATCCCTGAATCGAAAAGTGGTCTTCATGAACCTTACAACGTTTTTAAAAGACCTATCCAGCGACATCCCACTCTATGAGATTGATGAGAAAAAATAATTTCATCCCCACTTTACATGTAGGTAAGGTAGGGGAAGTACCTACACTAAAAACATTTTTTCTAGATTTTATTCTACCACTTTTTCGGCGTTATCAATCCATGCCAAATTACAGCTTTCTAGAACCAAAGGCCTCTGAGCTAAGGCTGAAATCAGATGGACTGCATCACAGCAGGCTACCGCGCGCGGTCGATATATTTAACTGCATGCAGTAATTGTACATTCTACTTCGTGCAGTCATGACATCAACTGCACGCGGTCGGCTGCAGTCGAGTGAAGTCAATATCAACTGTATGCAGTCGTGCCTTCAACTTCGCGCGGTCGGCTACAGTTGTGTAGTGTCGCCGCATGCTGTCCACCGCCGTTCGCATGCAGTTGATACAGTTTAACTGCAGAAGTTAGTCTTGGAGCCAAACGCGCGTCGATTGCGTCGAATGGTTTGAAAAATGGATTTCGACACCGACTTATATATTTATAACACTTTATAACACTGAGCTACTGGTCTAGATGCTTGGCGTCAACTGCGTGAAGTCAGATCCGACTACAGACAGATGCGTGCAGTTGAATATAGCGACTGCGTGCGGTTGCTGATGCGAGTTCGTGCGGTTGTTGTGGTGCAGTCCGTGTGATGGCGGCCTAAGCCTCGTACGGACAGGGGCATGGCGAAAAAGGATTCCTTGTTGACTTGACTATGGAACCCTAAATAGCTATTTAGAATTAGCCATGCTGTAATCGGGAAAAAACAAATGTAAGCATATCTCTCATCACAGGTAAATTAGAGGGGATGTAATTTGTAACACGTAGGTTGTGATATTAAGGAAAGGGGTCACGAATAAAGTTATAATGTTGATCACGTTTTTACGTCGGTAATTCAGCAAAACGCTCGGGAAATATTTCCCAGATCTTATTACGAGGAAATTGTGGAGATCTAGCTGCTTCTCGATTCATTTATTAGGATAATTTGGGATACCACTAAGGATTATTTGAATGAAGTTATTATTATGCAAATGGTTTTTGACAAAAATCTGATGGAGAGCTATTAATTTAATTTAATTTATTTTATTTAATTTCGGGCGACCAACAGCTACTATAACATAAAACAAAACTTAAATAGTAACAGAAAGCCAATTATAGGTCAACACAAATAGGTATAAAGCAAAATACACTTAACGAGCACTATCTTAATAATTAATTATCTTACAATTATACAATTAGGTCGCATTGAAGAAACAGACTCATAATACGCTTGATCGAGTATTAGATCGAATTGAATGATTTTTTGTTTAAGAATAAATTTTGAATAAATTATTCTAAGTATACTTATTATAACTAAGTATTAAGAGTTCATTGATCAAAAATCTAAATCTTTAAACCATTATAACTGATATATATATTTAATTCGTTATTTTGTTACATTCCATATTTTCACATCAAAATATTTTTTCATTGTTCTTCAGATCTATTTCTGATATTTTTTACAATTAAAACCGTATCTTATTATTGCTTTACAAAAACATTTCGCTAATTACAGTGATGGTCAATTTGTCTAAATAGCTCGTATAGTATGTTTTCATTCATTACAGTATTGAATTGCTTTTGCAGACACAAGTATTCTCTGTTTTTGATTATCCTGTCGGCAAACTTCTGGATTGAACAAAGAAGCTGTATGATTATTTCGATACTTCTAGTCCAAGTTTTTCAGATTTTCTAATTAGGACAGTTTCAAAGTTTCTCTGATGAAGACTTGCGTTTCCTTTAGAAAATAATTGTTTTTATTTCTTCAACGGATTTGATTATCTAGAATTTTGTTTTTAATTTATTGATTATTTTTTGTTATCAAACAGCTCCCATATTAAAATGACTAACATTTTATTCGTTTGAACGCTAGCGATTACGAACTTTGATGTATTGAATGGAACCGACAAGCCTACGACTTATAATTTTATAGTTTAAAATTTATTTTTTATTTTTAAGGTGGTGTTAGCGTTCATAGGAATAAAAAATTCTCCATTTCTATAGGGGGTAGTTTCTACGCCAAATAATCTTTATTGATGTAAGTAACAAAATATATACTTTCCTTTCAAAAACCTAGTTTGTAAGGAGTACTCTCCAAATATTAGAGAATAACATCTTATATGAAAAAACGTTAAGTGGCATTTGGCTTCATTGATATTATTATGGAAAATCGGGACGAGAGGGTCCGCCACTCTACATTGCTTACCGCAGAGAATTCTAATAAACGTAGCCAAGTATGACTTGGGTTTTTTTGGTGTTCCCGACGATACAATAAAATTTGTTTTTTATTCAAATATAGTCTTGTGCGGTCTATTTCAAATGGTATTTTAATGTCTTTAGTGTTTATTTTTATTTTTTTATTTAAATAGTGACGCTTCCCCGATATTCTTTAATAGATTTTTTAATTATCTGTTGTAATTTTGTTGTTATTTTTTTTCAGTATAGACGTCATATCTTTTTGGATTCATCTAAGTTTAAAAAAACAGTAGATTTCACTACTTTACTTCTAATAACTTTCATTAGCTCTTGGAATTATATTTTTATAGGTTGCTTCTAATATGCGAATCCATACAATTCGTTTTCTGATGTACATTACTTGAGGACTACTATAGTACTATACACTTTCTCAATAAATTCTTATCAAATTACTTACGGATCCCAAAACCTCGTCTTCGTTTTATGCAGCGTGCTGGTTTTGTTTGGCGAGCTACGTGGACCTCAGATTATTACTATGTTTACAGACTCGTTGTTATTCACCAGAATTTCCTTATTGATATAAAATTAGAAGGCTCAAAATAAAACTTAAGTAAGTACTGTTTTTACCAAGACAATCTTCCTCGTAACAAACTTGCTTTGATGTACCAAATTATAGCTCAGGACGAGAAATAAAGTTCCTTTTTTCATCCATGAGCAAACTCTTTATTTCCTTTTATCCGTTGGGCATTGTAATAATAAGACAAAAAGTGGTTTCACTTTCTTTACTTCATCCAAAAATCTTTCAATAAGACAATTTCCTTATCCTTAATTTTTCTATCGTATCATATCTATCGTTTTAACGGTCCATTTAAACAAATGGGCCGTTAAAACGATAGATATGGCTACTCTGAAAAACATTATTGAATTCAATGTACACTTGTGTTTTTCACTAAGTACTGTTGATTTTTATATACTTCCATTAGCCACATAACCCATTGTATAATGAGTTATTTATTCTTAGGTGAAGCGAAAAAGTGCGAAAAAGTACGAAATGCAAATGGCTGCCTTTTAAAATACAGAAATGTCTTTAATTATTCCCCAGCTGGCCCTATTTAATTAAGTTTGGGTGTCTTGTACAGTCTGCACCTAATTTTAAAGAAACCTCTATTAAAATACCTAATTAATTAATTGGACTGGAAAGGTTAAAATTAAAATATTTCCGGAGCTTAAGTAGACGAATAATTTGGTATCTAATGTAATTAAAATTGTAGAACGACTACGCGCCGGACAGCCTAAGAGTATGTGCGCGTAGAACAATCAGTACCGCTATGTTTGTCCTACGCGCACATAGTCGTTTGCAGTACAGAATGGAAGGAAAGTGACGCGTGTTTTGGTGTGTGTTTGTGTGTAATTGCTTGTGTATGTGTGTGTATCTATTAAACGTGATATACCTAACGGACGTCCCTATACATTACTACTTTTCATATAATAATTTTGTACTCAAAAAGCAGCAAGAAACTCGCCATGGGCGAAACAGAATCTGAAACTTAAGCCTAATGTCCTACGAACTAAGAAAACGGCAAAGCATGTGTCTATTTGGTCTTTACAAGATATAAGTAATTGGATTTTTGGGAGACGAGTAAATCGGGAAGGAAAATAAGTGAATTGTTTTTCTTATTTTTTTGTGTTTGTTCAGATCACCTCTTCATTTCTTACCTTGGGTTTTTCCAACTGCAATTTGGTATCTTTATTACTTATTTTTGTCTATATTTGGAGTATGAGGATATGAGACTTGTGTACCGACCATAAAAAAATGCAAAGTGAGGCAACTAATACTAAGATATTCTGGCTTAGTTTACAGATTTATATCCTTCATACGTTTACCAAATCGTAACTAAAATCCAATAATATAGTAACTAATCTAATAAATGTAGGAAAATTGAAACTGTTTTGTACTTATTCGGTATGATTAGGTAATAATGGAGATTAAACATCTGAAAACGGGGCCATTTTGGCTGTTTTAGTTGCCTCACTTTTGACAGTGCGCTATGTAGAGAACTATCGTTCTAGGTGTTATTATTTTAAGGTTGTCCATTAGTTTCCGATACCTATCGTGTCAGTTTATATCGGGTCATTCTGAACTTACCATCTAAATTTTAAGGATGTGTCCAGTCCATGAAACTAAACAACTTTCTCTAAGAAACATGTGTCAAATTTTGCTACAAAATATTGGTCATCCCATAATAAATTGATCACGACGTTTTGTTTTACATATTTGGCCATGTGTTCCTTAGAGAAAGTTGTTCAGTTTCATAGACTGAACACATCCTCAAAATTTGGATGGTAAATACAAAATGACTCTGTATAAACCCGAACTACCCTTTATTTAGGGGTACATTGGGGGTTCTGATGGCTGTTATTAAATTGGTCTTTGCGTGATCTTCAAAGTCATTAAGCAACTCTAAACTACCTACTGATTGAATTCTGAACATGATGATACTTGGTAAGTAATTTGGAATAATTATGAATTAGGTGGTTCTAATGTGGGTAGGTAAGGCAAACGTCGTCGTGATTATTTCCTCTGTGGGTTAGGCGGCAGGGCCTTATTTAATACACATGTCAATTTGGTTCACGTTGCCGTGTCTATGAGTAGTTTAATCAGTATAATGTTATATTTTTAATTTGGATAACGCAATGGATACAAAATTGTCATGGTAATTGACAAATTTTCACGTTTATTAAATAGGGCTCGCAACAGTGAGTTAAAAAATAATACTTCACTTTAATAAGGTGGCACTGTACATACAGTACCAACTTTTATACCAAATTAAAGGTACAGTCACGAGCAATAAGATGTACACACCATAGAACTTTGTTACATTACGTTTTAAATAACCTAGTTATAACATTATCACACTGAGATATATTGATTGAATGTGACATAGTTCTAAAGTGTGTACATATTATTGCTCGTGACTGTACAACTCGATTCGACTTACAATATGATGTTACTTATCTACTCCTGCGAGGTTGTTGGTTTTACAAATAACCCTGTAAGTAAATATTTTTAGTTATGGGTACATTTTTAAATTTGAGATTTTTGCATTCACAATGCTATTTTTACACAATACTAAATAATATACTAGAAAAAATACGACTCGCACCAGATCAATATTATTTAGTATAATTATATAGTTTTTCTAGTATATTATTTAGTATTGTGTAAAAATAGCATTGTGAATGGAAAAATTCTGAAATTTAAAAATTATATAGCTATTTCATCTTAATCGATGCCAAATATCTGGAAAGATATATTTCAATTGAATGTCGAGGTAATTCCTCACATTGGTGAAATAACGCTGGCTTGCAGCGTAAGAGTAGGATATACTAGTAGAAATTTGGCGATGTCACTAGTGACTCGGTAGCTCAGCGGTCAGAGCATTGGACCGGATATCCAAAGGTCGCGGGTTCGATTCCCGTCTTAGTATTGATCTGGTGCGAGTCGTATTTTTTGTAGTATATTATTTAGTATTATGGGTACATTATAATTTACAGCACAGCGTACCCTTGAAGTGATAAACTAGATCGAATCGGATTATTCGTATAGTTTGCGACTGTCAAATTTTTTTATTGAAAATATTTTAATTTGAAGAGATAATTAGCTCTGTATATACGTCTATAATATTAACTTAGATGAAACCACATCACAAACACTAAGTAGTAGATACGTGATAAAAAACAGGACAATCATTACACACAAGAAATAGCAGACCTTTATTTTTACAAAACAAACAAGCAATTTTGAACTCTAATACTTATAAATTACAAATGCGATTTTACTCATTATAATCATGGTATTCATTAATATGCGACATCACTATTTGTTCCTGGAAGATATTCTTCATAAGATGATCATTGCAGTATGTCAGAGGCACTTCGATGTAGTCTAGAAAAAAAAATGTAAATCACTTAGAAAACCATGTATTTTAAATAGAGTAGTCTCCAGCAATCGATAATACATAACCTTTACGTCACTAATAAATTTAATAGAGAATCTGACTTTTATTTTGTTCATAGTAGGTAATTTAGATAGGGTGTAACAAGACACTCAACGAAGCCGAAGTCCAGGCATTCTGCCCATCATCAGGATCATTTTGGTCTTTTAGACTATACCTGGGGAAACCAATAGCTACGCAGTTATTGCAGGTTAAAGTATTTTTTTTTTTAATTTTATGAAATCTTATTATATTCGTTATTTCCTAATTTTTGTCACATTCACTCACATGCGCGGTCTTTTGTACGCGTTACATTTTACATTACGTGATAATATGCAATGCTTTTTAAACACCATAACTTAAAATCGTTTGCCATCAATAATTTTGAACAGAAATATTTTTTATTTTTATTTTTTTATTTTATTTATTTCCACTTTTACATCTATCTTTACAGGATTAACCCATTACAATAGAGTAACTAAGTATATAAATCATTAATTATTAACAAAATTAAAAAAAAAATCATTCGCACATTCACATTAATACATTAAAATATAACATAAATACATTTCATAAATAATTATCTAAATAAATTTCATAAATAAATTTCATAAATAGTCTTGATGATGGGCAGAATACGTAGACCTCGGCTTCGTTGAGTGTCTTGTTACACCAGTAGGTACAGTAGTGGCCAGATAATTAAGGACACCAGTAAATTTTCATAGAAACCTTCCTTCCTTCCTTTTATCTCTTAGAATTTTGATCAGATCAGTTGGGTGTGTATAGCAAACTGAATGTTCTTTATTTATACCCTGGATGACCATCATCTGATCACAGCTAGGTCAATCCTTGGTCACAGAATATTACTAATAGTACAAGTACAGAAGCAGCACTCCGCATAGTCATTTAGATAAATAGCGACTTTTGCTCCAGCACAATAAAGTGCAATTCAGATCGCGCAGCTCTAATAGCAGTTGCCTCTCTTTCTATCGCGTGCTCTTACCTTTTCTGACGACACAACGTTAGGGTTGTCTTCTTTTAAATGAACTGCGTAGCATAATATCATAATGTGAAAAACGACAATTGTTTATTGGTTTTTTGATTTTGACATCCGTACACGGCATAGTAATGTCGATTCAACATTGTTATTATAAAGGTTATAAAGAGACAATACCCAAGCAGGCAGTAAGATGCCGCGCAACTACACATGTGGAGCAAGTTTTCCCTCAAGGCCCTCTGCCCCCCTACTATGACTGTCAAAAGTAATATTAAAGCAATGTTGTAAATGACATGGCGCTATACGCGATGATAGCTCTGTCCCTATAGCAACATTACTTTGAGGTTGCTGTAAGAGCTCAGAGTACGGCCTCTGCTCACTTGTGCCTTCGAAGGCAGGGCTAGCGGTAGGTGCGTATCGCGCCACCTTGAGCGAGTGGGGGCCTGCCTTGGTGAAGAACCAAGGCTTCAAATTTTCCTCGATTGTATGAAAATCGACTGGTGTCCTAAATTATCTGGACACCACTATAAATATGTATTCCGATCAGGCTACGTAAATAATTTAGTCTCAAACTAAACCAAACTACTTACAATGGTGAATGAAAAAAGAAAAAAATAATACTAAGCCATTTAAAGTGTTTTTTCTACAAACTACTCATTTGTCAATTCATTTGATAAACTTGCACAGCAATTAAAAGGCAATTAAGCAATGTGTACACAAAGTTGTTCAAGTTATATTGTTGACTTGACTTGAATTTTACTGAGAAAATGTAGAAGAAAAAGCAACAATTTTCTTAATAATTCTTTAACTAACACAGTCATTATGGAATAAGAAATCTTTATTTGCACGAAACATGGTATAAAGGCATTAGGTTATTTAAAATGGCCTCATGTTTTACAAATAATTTCGATATGGCAAGCAAATCACATTGTAAATGAAGCTAAAAAAATTGACAGGTCAAGCTAGCTTCTGTCGCATACTCAAATGTCAGGTCATGTTATATCACATGTGGCGCTGCGCGGTTATTGGTGATTCTTTGTCAAACCATAGTAGAATCAAATAAGTAAGTCGTCTTACTCATTATACGCCCGAACGCGGTTTGTATGTAAGCGCGGCCCGTACGTATGAGCGTCGCACGCACACACTGGCAACATTTATAGATGATAAAGATGCGCCAGTCGTGGCTGCGCCGTACGCCCGCGCTCCCGCACGCTCCGCGCCGCTGCGCTGCCGCTCGCGATAATTTGTACGTGTACCTACCTACAGTACATACCATGCTTTCCGAAGATATTTTTGGAAAAAAGATTTGTTAGAATGAGGATTTATTTTACATAATTAATCTTTAAATAATAAGGTATTTTGTACTTGTCGAAACAGCCGTTTTTTCTGTAAGTAACAATTGTGTAATTTTGTTTAAAAAATCCTACAGGAAAAAGTATTTTAATGTCAATTATTTGAGGTTATTGTAAAATATTCAATTTCCGAACTTAAAGATAATAATTTTATTTTGATAAGTGTAGGTAAGTAAATGAAAAAATAAAAGGAATAAATTAATAGTGTAAAAATTACAATTTCATAATCATTTTATTTTATTTGAATAAATACATGATTCAGTAAAGCTACGTTTTAATTAATCCTATTTTGACCGTGATTTTCAAATCACATAACATGACGTATGTAATAAAAACATTGTAGACAGTTTCTGGTCTATGTACAAAAAATAATTAAAAAGCTTTGTATTAAAGATCCCTGATGCTTACCATACAAGGAAAAAATGTTTTGTATAGAGATTGACTATGCATTTTTGACGATTGAAAAAACTAGCGACAGCCCTACGTGGGCTACGTGTTTAGGCTATTATCGCTCGCTCGAGGCGCGAGTTGGCCTACTTATTTGATTCTACTATGGTCAAACTTAAATTAAAAAGAGACAAAATATTGTGTTAGGTAGGTACCTCCATATTAGTTAACATAAAATATACGAGTAAATAGCATTGTATCTAGAGCTACGCTTCTGCATAGAACAGACTTCAGATATTTTTGGTTTATTCATTATTGGTATTTTGCTTAAAAAATAATGACTTACTAGACGTTATATCGTTTCCTCTGCAATTGACCATGTCTAACTGACAGCTATTCACAAAGGTTCTGTACACGTACGACATGAGCGTATTTCTACCACACACTGGCCGATAGTGACTCGGACAGAACACTGGACACGACTCGCCGTACATATTCCTTACGTGTTTCCTTTCAATTTGCTTTTGGGCTTTGATGCAGAATTTTAGAGGCGTTTCTGCTATATCTGTAGAGTAAAAGTTATATAAGTGGATAATTAGACTATGACTATTTATATGATAATACTATGTCTCCCACTGGTGAGAGAGTGACGAGAGTCCCGGTTTTTGTGATTGTTTCTTGCAGGTTTTATTTATGGTATAAAAGTGTGATGGTTGTACATACCTGCATTATAACACTCTTTGAAACGTGCTAACGCACATTTGCTCGGAAACATTTTGTATGTACCATTGGTTGCGTGAAAACCGCAAGTCAGTGATCCTAAATCTGCTGGACATTTCTTCTCACAGACTTGGCTATTAATCGAACAAATTGCTGTAAAAGAAAAAAAAAAACCAATATACCAATAAAAATACCTAGGATAAATTTTTTTGGGTGGTTGGGCTGGGCATACAGTTTCGTTCCTGGGTTCCTGTTCCTAGGAATTCTCGGAAAAAAAATCATTTCTGATCCCGGCAGATATTTCCGGTAATTCCCGGGATGTGTAGATATTTTTTCCCGGGTCCCGAGAACGTGAAAACTCGGGAATCCCGATACACACTACATAGTTTTTTTTAATTAAGCAGAAAACTCGTTCGTATAGGTATACGAGATACTCGTATCTGTATGAATAGGTACTTACCGTTTACTAAAACAACAAATATTGATACTATATATAACATTTCTTAAGAACTTACGTTACCTACTCAAGTTAATCACTGAAAAAAACTTAATCAAATGCTTCGGCTGGATTCATTCCATCTGACTTTATGTCTCATTTTCAATTAAGATAAAAACACATTTATTTGAGTTAAATAACAAGTACGAGTATCATTAAAGTCGGGGGACCGCTCTGGGGAACAATTTTTAATCAAAGAGGTCCCCCGGCTGTAATGACACGTGTTAATTAATTTACCTTTAAGTTCGTTTTAGGCAGGGCAGTCACGTTTTTAAATATTTTTTATTTTATTTTATACGTTTTAGTGACAAATTTTCAAGTTTTGGATTGTGCACATCAAGACCTCGATAGGTTCACGGGCCCTTAATGCTTTCATTTGATACCCATTATTTGAAGAAGAAAAAAATGTTTTTTCACATTACTAAATGGCGTCACGCATCCGACATATTCATTGACTACAAAATCGATAGCCAGTGTCACTCGGGATGATGTATGGATTTTAACGATAGCTCACACAGCCAAATCAGGCCCTGGGGCCCTACCATGAGTTGATGCAAACTGTTCACGTTACCGTAAACTATCGTTTTGTCCCTTTCACTCGCACTGACTGTGAGCAGTATATCCGATAGTTTACGGTAACGTAAACAGTTTGCATCAACTCATGGTAGGGCCACAGCAGTCTCGACATAGATAGCGATCGTAAAGTTAACGAGTTCGGTCAATATGTCATTTTAACAAAGTATTATCGGTTTTTAGTAGTAAGAGTTAGTAAGTACTATTATCTATTCTGTGGTAAGAGCGTACTTAGTTTAATTATTAAAGTAAACGTAAAGGTTTTAAACTATATTGGTTTTTCAACACACTTGCTCGTATAGTGAGCCCTAAAACATCGCTTTTAGGGCCATAAACCGAGCTATAACATAATGTAACTTATCTCATAATGTACTTTTATTTCATATTTAGCTTTTTAATCTTATCATAACACATTATTTAATATTTCTCTTTTCCTTCACTCAAAATTCACAGTGAGTTTTCCCTTCACCTGTATTTTTTCATGTAAGTGACACTTTTTTCAACGTCAGTTTTCCTTAGAACCGTCCAGGCAATATTTACTACTACGAGATGATTGTTTACGGCTCTCGAGAAATTTATTTACGATCGCACTGTTTTATCGGCGTCGTAAAAGTTAGATAACTCTTTGCTTGTTTCGGTTAAAAATATATAGCAGATAAGAGAGGTTCGTTATGTGTGATTAGGAGTTTTAAAAGCAAGTAAATGACGGGAGAAAGTGTAGTTAGGTTCATGATTAGCATTTTTCGACACGAAAAACGTGTTTTTTAAACGATTCAAAGGTTGATGAGTACAGGCTGTCTTGTAAACTTACTGAAAGAATTTATAGTGCATTCTTCTTGTAATAATGTAACATTTCATTGGTCTTAAGATAAATGCAATAGTTATCCTATAAACTAGCCACGATAATATTATTTTTAGGTTTAACATGGGGTAGGGGCTGAATCCATAATTACAGGTTATTCAATCCTATAGTAGGGTCAGCTAACTTTATTATAATATTTCCTTTTGCCTTAAAATCTGTAGGTACTTGTTTACTATAGCTATTTCTGTTGTGACTTTGTAATTTTGGCATGAATAAAGAGTTATTATTATTGTTATCGGCTAACTTACATTGCTATCGTAGTCGCTCTGATTTGACAGATGAATGTGGTACATTGGTACTTTTCTTTGATAAGTTTTTATTTGTGCCAAAATGAAGTAGGTAGTATTGTATCACATACATCTGTCAAATTGTAGTTAACTTTAACTTCATAGTTGTAAGTTAACCAGCATAGTTTAGTTTATTATTGTTTAGATATAGTACCTACACTATCCGTTTTGTAGTGTTAGCTTAGCTTTTGAGAAACATGCGCTATGCATGGCACTTGAGGCTAAGTTAGAAGAAAACGCAAGATGAACTTGAAAACGCACTGGTCTAGAAGTAGCAAAAGGGTTTCACGAATTTTCTTATAACTGAATGACTATTTAACTTGAAATCACTGAACTATTTCATTAATATAAAAGTAATGTTATTCCACGAAGTATACATGACACTGATCACTATGGCATTAAAACCTGCTAAATTGATAATAAAGTTAATTGGCTTAACAAAACGAGAGACAGCAAATTAATATTGCAAACGTAGTAATATCTCTGTAGATATATAATTGGTAATAATTAGTTTTGTAGCGAGAGATGAGCTTAGGGTATAATATTTTAAGGTTCTCGCATATTATAAGAACTTAACGCCGACTCCACTCAGACTTGACTCACGGCACAGAATAGATATAAGTACTACCGTACAGTAAGGACACTCCGCCCCGCCCTAGAATCAATTACCTCACCCTACCCCGCGAGTTAATATGCCAGAAATAGTACATTACTGCAGCGGCACGCAACACAGGCATTGAAGGACGAACGTGAAAATGTGGGCCGAGGCGAAGCCGAGGCACACATACGTGAGTCCATCAATGCCCAGTTGCGGCCAAGGCTTGTATAGTACTTTTCTCAAATAATGCGCGGAAATTCAAACCAAGTAGTAACTTTTCTAACATTTAATTTTTATTTAAAATTACAGTAATTGAAAGTAACAAATCGCACCGTCTTGAGTTTCTAGGTCTTTTACATAAATACTGAATATATCGTTGCATCTTCATACTCCGAAAATGGCAAAAATCAAATCTGAAACAAAAATAAAGAACGTGTAAAGTTGTGATGTTTGCTGTTTAACTAAAACAAAGTGGTAAATTAGTACCTATATAGGTAGGTAGGTACTTATCAATAAGTACGAAAACTTACTTTTTAGGATCCAAATACACACTGTCTGATGCTTCTGACAAGAAAATTTGCACGTTTGATGCAGACTTCCTACATTTATACCCTTGTGAATGTCTTTTGGGCATTGCAATTAGGTTTACATCTGGTTTACTTAATGTTTTTTGATTTTGGAGACAACAAGTATTCTATTACAGTTCTTGCCGCTTCTTGAATTTCAGGTGGCGTCAAAATATCACTTTCGTCACTTGAACTCATTTTTATATTAAATTAATTACTTAATTTAAATCGAAGATAAAATATTTGACAATACAACAAACAATTTTAACAATAATAACTTCCCCCGCGCCAAGATCCATAGATAATACAATGATATTTTATGCCACCTGTCCGAATCGTATGTTACACTTAAGTTTTGTAACCAGGAATACAAATTAATAGGCGGGCGTTAGTGCGCTCATGACACTGTTACCGTGATTCGGAACTTTCCATTTGCAAAGCCAGTTCTAATTTTAAATATTGATGTGATCACAGACCTCATTGGCTGTCGTGTTTCTTTGAAAATATGGTTCCATTTCTGAATTACACGTGTATAATGAGTTTCAATACTAACATTTACGGTCAGACGCAGGCAATGTTTCTATGAAAATCCATTGTTACACGTTAGTAATGGATTCTCATACAAAAATTGCCGGCGCGGTTTAGGTATGTCCGGAAACTCCGATTTAGCCCGAAGAAGGTTGTCAAAATAATGTTCGAATTTCCAGGCATGTTTGAGAAATAGTACATTACTGCAGCGGCATGCAACACAGGCATTGAAGGACGAACGTGAAAATGTGGGCCGAGGCGAAGCCGAGGCACACATACGTGAGTCCATCAATGCCCAGTTGCGGCCAAGGCTTGTATAGTACTTTTCTCAAATAATGCGCGGAAATTCAAACCAAGTAGTAACGTTTCTAACATTTTATTTTTATTTAAAATGACAGTACCTAATTGAAAGTAACAAATCGCACCGTCTTGAGTTTCTACGTATTTTACATAAATACAGATATATGTCGTTGCATCTTCATGCACCGAAAATGGGAAAAATCAAACCTGAAACAAAAATAAAGAACGTATAAAGTTGTGATGTAAGCTGTTTAACTAAAACAAAGTGGTAAATTAGTACCTATATAGGTAGAAGTACGAAAACATACTTTTTAGGATCCAAATACACACTGTCTGATTCTTCTGACAAGAAAATTTGCACGTTTGATGCAAACTTCCTACATTTATACCCTTGTGAATGTCTTTTGGGCATTGCAATTAGGTTTACATCTGGTTTATTTAATGTTTTTTTGATTTTGGAGACAACATGTATTTCATTACAGTTCTTGCCGCTGCTTGAGTTTCAGGTGGCGTCAAAATATCACTTTCGTCGCTTGAACTCATTTTTATATTAAATTAATTACTTCATTTAAATCGAAGATAAAATATTTGACAAAACAACAAACAATTTTAACAATTATAAAATCCCCCGCGCCAAGATCCATAGATAATACAATGATATTTTATGCCACCTGTCCGAATCGTATGTTACACTTAAGTTTTGTAACCAGGAATACGGATTATTAATAGGCGGGCGTTAGTGCGCTCATGACACTGTTACCGTGATTCGGAACTTTCCATTTGCAAAGCCAGTTCTATTTTTAAATATTGATGATGATCACAGACCTCATTGGCTGTCGTGTTTCATTGAAAATTTGGTTCCATTTCTGAATTACACGTGTATAATGAGTTTCAATACTAACATTTACGGTCAGACGCAGGCAATGTTTCTATGAAAATCCATTATAACACGTTAGTAATGGATTCTCATACAAAAATTGCCGGCGCGGTTTAGGTCTGTCCGGAAACTCCGATTTAGCACGAAGAAGGTTGTCAAAATAATGATCGAATTTCCAAGCATGTTTGAGAAATAGTACATTACTGCAGCGGCACGCAAGACAGGCATTGAAGGACGAACGTGAAAATGTGGGCCGAGGCGAAGCCGAGGCACACATACGTGAGTCCATCAATGCCTAGTTGCGGCCAAGGCTTGTATAGTACTTTTCTCAAATAATGCGCGGAAATTCAAACCAAGAAGGTATTTTTAACTTTTAATTTTTATTTCAAATTAAAGCAAAAAATTGAAAAAAGAAGAAAGGTGCCAGTTTCTTTATTTTTTTGGAATGTGCACATCAAGGCCTTTCATTTGATACCCATGTTGAAAAAATATTTTTTTTTCCAGTTTTTTTGGAATGTACTCATTAAGGCCTTTCATTTGATACCACCTATGTATTAAAAAAAGTTTTTCTTTTTTTTTTTGTTTTTTTTTTTTCATATTTTTGGAATGTTCTCATCAAGACCTTTCATTTGATACCCATATACCTAGGTATTAAAAAAAAGTTTTTTTTCTTTTTTTTTTTCGTTTTTTTTTCATATTTTTGGAATGTGCTCATCAAGACCTTTCATTTGATACCCATATACCTAGGTATTAAAAAAAAGTATTTTTTCTTTTTTTTTTTTCGATTTTTTTTCATATTTTTGGAATGTGCTCATCAAGACCTTTCATTTGATACCCATATACCTAGGTATTAAAAAAAAAGTTTTTTCTTTTTTTTTTTCGTTTTTTTTCATATTTTTGGAATGTGCTCATCAAGACCTTTCATTTGATACCCATATACCTAGGTATTAAAAAAAAGTTTTTTTTCTTTTTTTTTTCGATTTTTTTTCATATTTTTGGAATGTACTCATCAAGACCTTTTATTTGATACCCATATTACCTAGGTATTAAAAAATTTTTTTTTTCTTTTTTTTTTCGTTTTTTTCATATTTTTGGAATGTGCTCATCAAGACCTTTCATTTGATACCCATATACCTAATATTTTAAAAAAAAATTGGATTGTGCTCGCTCATCAAGGCCTTTCATTTGATACCCATTATTCGTGATTCATTAAAAAGTTTGCTCCATTTCTGAATTACACGTGCGTAATGCGTTTTAATAGAAACATTGCCGGTCAGACGCCGGCAATTTTTGTATGAAAATCCATTATTACACGTTAGTAATGGATTTTCATACTAAGATTGCCGGCGCGGTTTAGGTCAGTCCGTAAACTCCGATTTAGCACGAAGAAGGTTGTCAAAATAATGATCGAATTTCCAAGCATGTTTGAGAAAATGTAACTTTATTTACCAAAAAGTTCGAGTTATTAGTTGAACGAACGAAACGTCATCTGACGTCATCTTTTTATAATAGGGTGGTTGTATGGAGTGTCCGTGGTGTGATAGTCAATTTTTTAAAATATTTGGTCTTAAATTCCATATAGAAAGTTGTTCAGTTTCATGGAGTGAACACATCCTTAAGGGTGGTGATTAAAAAAGAACTCTGTAGGTATAAAGTAACATTTCAATGACTTTATTCCAACAAACTTTCATTCCGCACTCGATATTTATTTCCAAAAGATCCTTCCCTCGGTCTTTATAATTAAGTTCATCAAAATTGTTTCAGTGTTTCAGTCGTGAAAAATGACAGACAGAGATACTTTAACGTTAATAGAAGTTCTAGGTATGTACTTTACGTAACTATTATTTTAATCTGTATCCGTCGGAGTGGAAACGGCGGCGTGGAGTTTAGTGTAATGTGTGAAGGCCTTAATAGCCTTTCAGGCTTTGTCAGCGTAATTGACAAAATATGGAGGTTGTCCATAGATCCAGACCCCTTAAGGGTTTATGATCAAACGAGAGATACTATTGCTAATTCTGTCACGTGCCTTTGTTAATAAAGCCTTATTGGTTTCACACAAATAGATTCATTAATTTATAGTCGTACTGGAATATCAATTGCCCTCGAGATTGAATATCAATACAGGGTGATTGGTAATGTACTTAAACCCAAATATGGTAGTCTACCATATTTGGGTTTAAGTACATGGTAGACAATGCATGCGATCCCGAAAAAGTGTTACTTACCTACAAAGCCCGAAGACCATACCATTTAACTGAAACCGCTATAATAACAAACACTAAAAACAGAGTAAAATAAATATTTAAGTGGGGCTTCCATATAGCAAACGTATTCTTTTTGTCGTTGTTTGGTACGGAACCCTTCGTGCGCAAGTCAGACTCGCACTTGGCCGGTTTTTTATTGGTTTATTCCTTTCTCTCGTGGTCCGGGGTTATATGCATGGTACCCTATCTACTATTTCAGAATTGTAGCTAGAGATGTTACTATACACCCTGTATAATTATATTTCGTAAAGTGAACCTTGTATTACAATCCTCATAAATGTAAAGGCTGAACAAACACACACGATGGCAGATTTGAACCCGGCTTCAACATTTATTAAACGTTAATCACATAACAATTTATAGGGAAATCATAAAAAATATTATCATAAAACTCATTTTATTGTATTTGACAGCCATTTGTTGACAAGAAGGCGACCGTTGTCATTGACAAGGTGAATTATTTACGCAATAATAATTCAAGGTAAAATATTCTACATAAATTCAGATGAAAGGCCTTTGTGTGCTTTAACTTTTTGATTATGTCAACCTTTTATCAAATAAATTATCTGTTTGAACATAAAATTATTAGGTTCTTTACCTATAAAATTGGCGCTTTGTATATGGAGAATTTTAAAGATGATGCAATTTCCATACTAACATATTCTTAATTTATTTAACAACCATGAACGCTTATATTAAAAAATTTATGCACTAATGTTAAAACACTAAGATAACATAAATGTCACTTAGGTTATGTGAAAAAAAATAGTTTTGGATAAGTTAAAACAAAATTTCAGCCAACATAAAGAGGAGTCATTTTTAAGGTATTTTTTATGTTTAGAAAACTTTAACAAATTTTAATACTATAACTTTGTTTTTATTCTTTGACAGGGGTCCGTGGAATTTTTAAATTCTGAAAGTGGTTGACGACAGCAAAAAGTTTAAGAAACACTGATCCACAATCACAAATACACGGCACTAAACCTTTTCTCATACCCCAAATGAGTAGGTAAGTACCTACTTTACGTTTTTTATAGTGCGACTAGGTAGATACTTATTCATACTACTCAATCAGTCTAATGTTCTAGCACAAACATGTTTGCTTAAAGAATTATTTTAATAAATTCAATTCTCCAGAATCCATTACGCGATAACAAATTTTACGGCCACATGTCGCAGAAACCAAAACAATCTGATAATAATTTGTTACGTTACAAAATTCCATGTTTACGGTAAAACAAATTAGGGTCCTATTTTGCTTGGATGTCTGCGGTTTTCATTTTAGACTCGCAATAATGAGTTTTCAAATGTTACAAAGAACATTTTGCTTTTGGTCTAGTGATAACAAAGAGCTAAGGTACGTAATTAATTATATAGCGTAAACAACGTAGTAATTATTTGTTTTCCACGCGGTGATGAATGAAAATGGGCCATATTTTCAAAGACAATTTTCATGCTTTGAACGCATTTTGAACAATACTCAAAGAAACAGCAAAAACTTAGAAGTGATCGGGGGAGTTCCCGTCGTAGACTTAATTCACCTGGGCCAAATCACCTGGGTGAATTAAGTATACTAAGTTTACTCAACTAGAGAGTATTGAGGATTTCAATGACTATTTTTATTGGGCGATGAGTAAAATAACATTAAAACTTTTGATAGATGATTCAAAACTTTTGACTCATAAAAAACTTATCTATTTCAGCGTGATGCAAATCGATTCGCTGATTTGTACAATTCAACCCTTGGTGGTAGCTGCTGACGGTCAGTACTGGCTTCAGGGGGGGGGGCGAGCACGGGCGACCTCCCGGGGCGCCGGATATAAATGGGGAAACGCAGGCGTCCTCGTCCCTTTATATACACACTCGCTCATTGAGCGAGTCCTACAAATTACTATCGTAAATTCCCTTTTAGCGACAAAATGGTGATGGGTGGCAACCTGGCAACACTAATCAGAACAACTTGGCCGCCGTTTCATTGCTCCATGTGCCGTTTAAAATTTGGCGATTGTAAAAGACGCTGATGGACGATATGAAAACTACATTTGAAACGCCGACGTCAGCGTTTGAAAGAGACCCCAACAGTACATACAGTACACACTTGTTCCCGACAGTACACACTTGTTCCCGACTTAGCACAGTTGCTGGTACCCGCGTTTCATCCGGGTGACGGCTGAAAATCGGTGTTTTACTGACACCGAGCCTAGACCCTTCTTGCTGCTGCACACACATGCATGCCTTCTTCTGATTCTCTTTTGTTATGTTATGTGTACCTAGATGTCAATTTTGTTTGTCTTTTTTTATTTTAGTCTTCAACTTGTATGCATTTTTATTTGTATGAATGTGTGTGTTTTGGCAAATAAACTACTTATCTATCTATCTACATTTTTAGTAACTATTGGGTCGTTAGCGTGTACGGTAAACGGTAATTTGCGTTTCTGGCACTATGCGTCGAAAGGGGCTTGCCCTTTAAGCGCCCGACACGGCATAATTAGACCAAAGCTTATTTCTTGACTCGAGCGTCAACGCATAAATACCGTTTTGCTCATGCAGTTTTAATTCAGTATGTTTTCTGTGTGGTATATACCTAGCTTGTGGTTCGTTGTTTGTTTATTTATTTTGTGCACCAACAGGTGTCCCCTTATTTAAAACATAAAGTACCTAGGTCTGCACTCAGTTTTTGAAAAGTTTGATAAAAATGTTTACTTCTACTGATTTGCATATTATTTCTATATTTTCAATTTAAAAAAAAATTTAGTTTTAGTCTGTTTCTTTTTCATTTTATTCGTTAGGTTTATTTAATGCTAGTTCTCGCTAACACTTCATATCACACTTTGTCTTTAAAGCACTGAGCGTGGATATGACATAACTTTATTAAGTGGCATCATCAACTAAGCTTTGTTGAGTTAAGACAAATGATTGTCTGAATGTAAATGAACTTTGAATGTGTTTTTAACCGACTTCAAAAAAAGGAGGAGGTTCTCAAGTCGACGGTTTTTTTTATGTATGTTTTAACATAACTTTGTCAATCTCAAACCGATTTTAAAAATTATTTTTTTGTTTGAAAGCATATAGTTACAGATTGGTCCCATTGTCATAAGATCACGATCTGATGATGGGATCCTGGAGAAATCAAGGGAACTCTTTAAATATTATAGGCACACCTATAGCGATTTTAGTATTTTCTTAAGTAACTCGTGCATTTGCTTTCGAAAAGTACCATTTTAGTGAAGTGGAACTGATGATGAAGACCATAGATGATCACCGGAACTATTCAATAGGTACTAAACTAAGTATCTCACTGGTGCGATACGATTACTTTAATACGGTTGCAAGGCTATTTATGTTGTTCGTCATAATGCATATGGTGAAGTGGAGCTGATAGTGAAGTATCAGGAGAACTCCTCAAGAACTAACGCCCCTGCGTCGGGAAAACCAGTATTTTCTAAAAGGTGATGAGCTATTGACATAAGACTATTGTAACTTAGATAATATCGTCGCTAAATATACCATACTTACACAAAAAAGTTAAATTAAAAAAATAATAACTTTGGGTCTACCCATATTTTATCTACCTAGATAATATACTTACTGGATAAGATAATATAAATAAACTAAAGTCTACCAAATACAGAAGGTACTAACACTAAAAATAAAAAAATAAAAATGTTTTAAAAACAAAAAACCAACTTCAAAAAAGCTGAAAATGAAAACAAAAAAGCTTTAAAATTTAATACCTCTAAAAAACCTACACTACCTAATACAGAAGGTACTTACACTAAAAATAAAAAAATAAAAAAATTGTTTAAAAAACAAAAAACCGACTTCAAAAAACCTGCCTCTAAAAAAAGTAAGAAATAATATACAAATCATTAGATACGCATTATCATTGTTATAATAAAACACGTCAATTGAAGTCGGGTGGGGCTTTTAGAATAAAAAAAGGAAGATGTACTCCAGCCCCACCCGACTTTAATAGACGTGTTTTATTATAACAATGATAATGCGTATCTAATGATTTGTATATTATTTCTTAATTTTTTTAGAGGCAGGTTTTTTGAAGTCGGTTTTTTTGTTTTTTAAACAATTTTATAACTACTATTTGATCTGCTTTTAGTTCAATGATAAAGATGTACTTACTCGTACCTACTTATACTATAAATTTTCTAATAATTTAACTTTTCAACTTTACGACCAATTAACAAAAAAAAAATTTTAAGATGACTCCAATAAGTTACATTGCCTCATTTTTTGCAATACTTGAGCAACTTCATGGGCAATAGTATCCATCTTGGGTATTCCTCTTTTTAATTGAACTGTTGAAGTGTGTTTTCTTCATCATCTCGATAGCGTATTTACCCGCATTTCCTGAATTGACCCCTTTTATATCCCTTTTGCGCAAGCAATAACACTTTAAGCGTTTAGTTATCGTAACTTACTGTTATGGTAATTAAATCAAACAATTATAAATTGAAAGCTCATTATGTACATGCATCATGTACTTTCAATAGATATCAACATTTACACAATAAAACGTTAGCAATAATTGCAGGTGGCCAGAAGCCCAATCGCGCTAATTTTCAACGATAAAACCAAAGCTAAATCGTTACCGTTTCAGTTTCGATTACAGAAAAATACTCGCTTTAGTTTTGTTTAAATTGTTGAATACTCTGCCTAAGGAGTCTAGTATTACAATCTGGGACAATTTAAGTGAAAATTATGAAGCTAAACTAAAGGTTTTTTGGTAAATATAACCTAAATGACAACGCAATGTGTTTGGTTTTATCGATCAGAAATACCGCGATTGGGCTCCAGGTCTAAACTTATTTTCAAAAACAGGTGCGATTTTTCTGCCGTCGAGTGTATATTAAATTATTATACTACAATTTTTAATATCGATTTGTTTATTTAGAGTAAATATTATTTATTTGGAGATGGTTTTTCGTCCTCGAAAAAAAAACTAAACCTTTTTACAACGGATTATACTACAATACGAACAGTAGTTTTCATGCAAATAAAAAGAGATCCCATTTATTCCAACACGCTTGGAGGAATCACAAATAAAGATTCGTCTGCACCTGGGACTAATCTCATACATTATTCATGTAATTGCCACTACAAAGTTAGTGGTTTCTACAAAAACACACAAAAAATATCACCCTCCTTCGAGCGCAGTCCAGTAAAAAGATCAACCAAGTCACGTATAACTCTTGAGAAAAAGCTTCGAACATTTTGGCATAGTGGTAACCATATTTTTGATTTTTGATGGAGATTTCGAAAATAATAGCGGCGTACGATGAAACCTATGTATATCTATAGACGAACAAAAACTCTTTTATGATATAAAGTTCTAAAGCTCAACGTTTTCGAGATAAACCGGGGATTGGTTTGGATTTTTATTTATATAGGATTTTTGACATAGATTATCTCGGAAACGATACTAACCAGGAAACTAGGAAACGGAAACGGACTATAGTCCCTCTATCGAAATACACAGGTTTCATCGTGCGCCGTTATATTTTCGAAATCCCCGTCAAAAAACAAAAATTTACCACCATGCCAGCCTCTCATGTCCATTAGCCATTTTTGGTGTCCCCACTGCTGGAGCACAAGCCTTCCTTATGGGTGGTAAGGAGCATGGTCCATAACCGACCACGCGGGCCCAATGCGGATTGGTGGGTGTTAACGACTACAAATGCCGGGACCAACGGCTTAACGTGCTTTCCGAAGCACGAAGGATCTCGAGTTAATAAATTTTTGGTCACCCACCCCATGCGAACGTTGCTTAACTTCCGCAATCGCTGGGCCAGGCGCTAAACCACTGCGCCACCGAGTTCCTCACTGCCTCTCATACTCAGGTTCAACCCCATTTATTAGCAACTAGCGCCCGCCAGTGACTGAACTTTTATTCTGTAAGCTTGTGGGCACGTATCAAACATTTATTGTTTCTGCACACTTTACAATATTTACTCAGTATTATTACTCGCACGTCAAAATCGTGCGACGGTCGAAAACTCCTTGTGCCGTGGTAGCGCGCATTTTAAAAAGCCGTTCCTTTGGTCTCTGGACCGGGTGGCATGGCCTGCGCGCGCATGCACGTATGTCAGTCGAGACTTCAACACGACGTAAAACATTTGTCAAAGAATTTTATTTAGTTGATTTAATTTTTATTCCGATATTGAATGCTTTGTAAATAAACTGCTCTTGTGCTTGTTAATCCTGTTAACACCTTCTACATTTTGTTTGTGTGTGCTGAGTTGGTAAATAAACCATCAAGATAGAAAGTCGAACTTATTTATTTCGCCACCACAAGCTATATAAGAGTGATTGAATGCTTTTTTAATGGAGATGCGGTGCAGAGCAGTAAAAATGATAGCATGCGACAAATCACCACCTGCCCTTACTACTCGTTCGAGGCCCTCACCTAAAAGCAATTCGCCTGGCTGGCTGGTTTCAGTGGAAAAATATTGTAGAATAGTGGATTTTTTTATCCACTACGGTTTGAGTTTGGCCTTCATCTCAACAGATGTTAAGTGACGATAAGGCCGAAGGGCGTCTTATTAAACTACGAAAAAGCAAATTTTTACTAGCTTTTTGAAAATAGCTAAAATAGCTTAGAAATCGAAATATCTCCACACAGAAAATATAAAATTAAAATGTTCAAAACTTTTTCAGTAAATAAGTTGGGCCACGACCGGACCGTTGTTTACATTGAAGATGATTTCTACTTACTTACTACGCGTTCACATCGTCATTGCCGTCGACGACCGTTATGACGTCACAGCTAACGGTACTGTAGACAAAAAAGTAATCATGTTTTTCAACTGTTTTTCATTTTTTTTTGTTCAAAGAGTGTCATTTATTTATCTAACAAGTTAGGTTCGCTATTATGTAGGAACTTTAATCTTTTAATCATTATAACAACACAAATAACGAACGTAATGATTAAATCAACAGAAACAAAAATTAAGCTTTGCATTGCTAGCCGTAAAGAATGGCGACGCAGGGGGTGCGTGGGTTCCGAGAGAGCGTTGTAAAAGCGCATTGTAATACATCCTATAGTTCAACACAGCAGCGTGCTAAGTTGAAGGATGTTTTAATAAGACGCAACTACAAGAAATCCGCAACCACTGAGGAATTGGAATCCTCATTTTGTTTTTCCATAAATTACTTCTATGTACAGACATCGGCAGTTACAATTAACATAATAGTCCCTTTTTGATGTAATTTTAACGTCAAACGTTTTACTAATGTAAATAACATTGGTAATGTGTTTTAAATTATAAGACAAACACTCTTTGGTGTAGCTTTGTCTCGTGGGATGCATTTGCCCTTTTTGGATGGATTCTGACAAAATGAAACAATGAAGTAGATTTAAGTTCGATCAATTAAACGAATGTATTAGGTAAGTACCTATTCAATTTTTAGATTTTGGCATTCAAAATTATATTTTTACATTAAAATAAATAGATAAGCAATAGAAAAAATACTAGATAGATTTATTTATTTAATTATTTTTTAAAAGTAGGTAGGTATATAATGTATTTTAATTATGTTTTATTTTATTTAAACATAAAAGAAATTTTGTGAGTTTAATGGCGTTTTCGTTTACGTATAAAATTGATACAAAAAGCTTCTTTTATAGGCATGTATTATAACTTAGGCTAAAGACAGTGGCAAACGGGCTCTTATAAACTTATTTGCAAGTCTCAACAGGATTTTATCCCCTAATCGGTACATAAAAACCTCGTTAGGATGGCGGGTGTTTCAACTAACTGCTTATAAGGAGCCTGGAGCATTATATTCAAGGATTTTTTAAGCTTTTTCATAGAATAAATGTATTCAACACGACGCAGAATTCAGGCATATACTTCGATCAAGAATATCCTAGAAGCTTCACGAACTAACAGCACACAAATATGGCACCGACTGAAAAGACAAAAAGGGATTCGAAATTTATAAATTCGAATCCCTACATGAATAATTATTATCGGTACAAATTACTATCGTTTCCAAATTCAACTGTTATCAAAAAACAAAGATAATACGAGTACTTTGTACGAAATAAGGTCCCAGTTTCAAAGTGGGGCGTTATTTCGATATGGGGTTTTTGAGACTCTACCGGACATCTGGGGTATTCTTGATCGAAGGTCATATACATTAGTTTTATTTGATTTTGTGATATATATTTCCGTCTTGTTTTATATATTTTTAGAACGAAAATTGCATTATTAATGTAAAAAGAAAAGCCACTAAGTAGCTTTCATTCGTCTACATTTCAGACATCAAAAGTAGCCGTTAAAGTTGCTGTCAAGGCTAGCTTTATATTCCGATACTTTCTAAGACTAAGTGCAAACCGTAATGGCTCGTTAATCATACCCCAAATTATGGCTTTCTTATTTGAAGGTCGGACCAAAAGGCTTATTACAAAAAATGCGATTTCGGACGTTGTTCGTAATTAGATTTTGAACCTCATGTGTCCATCAGCCATTTTTGATGTCCCCACTGCTGGGGCACAGGCCTTCCTTATGGGTGGTAAGGAGGATGGGCCATAACCCACCTCGCGGGCCCAATGCGGATTGGTGGGTGTTAACGACTGCCAATGCAGCCGGGACCAACGGCTTAACGTGCCTTCCGGAGGAGCTCGAGATAATACATTTTTGGTCACCCATCCCATGACCGACCCTTGCAAACGTTGCTTAACTTCCGCAATCGCTGGGCCAGGCGCTAAACTACTGCGCCACCGAGCTCCACCTTGAACCTCATACATGAGTTTAATACAAAAAAGCGAAGACACATTTAGAAAGGACATCGATTTATTACATTATGTGCCAAAAGAATGAACTTTTGAGTGTTACGAATATCGTCCGATTATCGTACTACTATTTTTGTGATAGCCCCTCAGAGCTTAGTTTATTGATGGCGAAATAATTACATGATTGTATTGTGAAACGTAGGTTTTCATATTTCGCCTGAAGAGAAAATAATACAACTGCTTTTCTTTAGCTAGTCTAAAAATAGCCAAAGGTTAGATAATTTATTTTTCACTCCTCTTGCTCAAAAAGTGCGTCATTGTAACGTACAAGAGTCGAGATAAAATAGCATAATAAGCCCTAGGGGATAAAGTTTTTTCTTTTTTAATGTTTGTCTATTACCAATGAGCGTACTAAAACGAAAAAGTCTTTATTCATAATCACGAATAAAAACTCGCTCGACTTAATACTGGGGGTCTATTACGAAAAGTTTAATGCGATACACGCGGCTGCGTCCGTGCTTCGTTCTGATTGATTCCTATTACAAAGCACTTGCGTATGCGATATTGCAAAGTGATTGCGTAAATTTGACAGTTTCTCTCTAGTGGATCCGTCATTATTCGTTCAATAGAATATGGACTACGATAGCTACATTGAAAACATTTGTAATAACTACAACCGACGAACTGCGGACGACTATCGTGACCAAGTTTCGTAATAGGCCCCCAGTTTCTCATTCTTATTTTTGAAAATGGAACTAAAAGCATCTCTTCGGTGAAATCATAGACTTATTTATACTCTGTGCACAAAGTGAATTGTAGAATGCGTGTTTGTGTTGTTTAGCTGCTACAGCAGAAATTAAAAAAAGGTACCATGGCGCGAAATCTTTAGATTTTTTTTATACTTAATTACAAACTGATTGAATTGTGTGACTGTAATAGGAAAGAAATAATTTTAATCTTCTGCCGTCAAGCACAAATCATTTATTTAAATATTGTACAAAAAGTTTATGAAGTGGAGGATAGAAAGACGAGTGGATTCGTTTACGGAAGTAAGTAGGTATAAACTATTTAATATTGTATTTTATTTTCTCGCAATCGTAGTGAAAAGTATAGTGTAACACACGACGCTAAAACCCATTGTAACTCGGTTTCTATTTATTCCCTCGCTAAAGCTCGGGAATAAAAATACCTCGTATGCAATGGGTCATTTTAGCGTCTTGTATAACAATCTACTATTATTTTGTTATCTTCGTATACTTACCTAACTACTGAAAAGTTATCTTAGAATTTAAAAAACCTAAAGTTATGCAGAACCGTCATTAGATGATTATTTAATGCTGCCAAGCTTTAGTCGATTCTTGGTTTGATTGAAAATATTTTGCATACTGCTTTTACCAGTATTTTTTTAAGTTTTTATAAGAAAAAGTTGACTGGTCTCTTTTGGCTCCTGCTGTTTTTCTATTATAAAATGTAACTAAAAATTATGCATTGTGAATGCATACCAAAAACGTGTCATTTAATTATTATTAATTAAGTTGTAAGAATGCTTCTGAAAAGGCTGGGTTGATAATCGATAACTCCGATATAGAGCTCTCAAGCTTACGCGCTCACTAGACATGAAATAAAACACTTTTTAAAGGATACTAGCGCGGTCTTATTGAAAATCCCCCGTGATCACGGCGGCTGCAAATTTACCGAAGCTTTGGGAAAACAAAAACTCAAACCAAATACCAATTATTACCAAAGTACCTACTTACAATAAAATCGCTCTAATATCCTTTAAAGAGTGTTTCATTTCGGAAAATCAATTGCTACTTATGGACTCCTAAAGCATATTTGATACGTTTATTGCGTATTAAGATAATATTATTATAATAAATTCCATACATTATCAAACTTAGTTTACACTGCACATGTTGCTGAAACGGTTTTCAGAGATTTTGCGACCAAACATGTTGAAGGCGAACTTGATAAATATGCGAAAAGGGAGACACGACAACAATGGGTATGCTCAGAAAATCCACTATCTCTACATTCAGGATGCATTGAATAGAAGTACTACTTACTGCATCTCAATATGTGCGAGGGAATTGAAATGGGGAAATTGAAACTAGACTTTTCGGTTAGAAGTAATATGACGAAATTTTCCTTTTCTTACACGACTGCCGAAAAAAACAGACAATGTAAATGTGTCCATTACACCACTGCCCAAAATAACAAAGTGATGTGTTTAGGAATTATGTATGTTTGTATATGGGAATGTGAGTTTCTTTATTCTACCATCACTTCTAAATGCCTGAACTGATTTGGATGTGTGAGGTATCGTTAGAATCCTTACATAACTCACTGCTGGGCATAAGCCTCCCTCCTTCCAAGTTACTCCCTGGGGCCGTACCGGCTTATGCATCGAACTTCGGCAAGTCTGCTGGGCTACAATATAAAACAGATATAGAAGAGATTTTACACGAACATCGATATCTTCCAATTAACTTCGGCAAATAGTACAATACGAAATTCCTTACTTCGACTTATCTGCTTTAATTAGAAGCTTGGCAGACCCGCTGAAGTTCTAAAAGTTAGGCGGTACGGTCCCTGTTTCAACTTACTAAAGTCATGAGTATGCAATGGAAAAGAAGATAACAATACCGTCCCATGTAATCACACGTTTCACTAGCAAGCAATTAAGTCACACAAAAGCATTCAGTATCAACGGCATGTTGCTCAGTTTGTTGCAAGCAATTAACTTAACTTAAACACAATTAACGTTTAAGTTTACCCACAGGAATGGCGGTTACTTAAGCCATTATTAAAATTCCTACCATGCCCGGAGCTGCCATATTACTTTTTTGGGGTTCAGTACTGTTTTTTGTCACTTAACTCTATAAATTATTACTAGTAATTTATTTATTTGTCTTGTCTACATCAATTTTAAATGATACAGACCATAATTTCAAGCTTATTGTAATATGAATTTAATACTAGTGTAAGAGAGTATCTATTTCCGGTTTACGTAAATTCACAGAAGATTTTTACTATGTCTCTTAATACTGACACGGCGGATTAAAGTACCTACATTATAAAGTTACAAAAAAATTAAGAAGTAAGCTCCCACAGAACTCTTTTATACAGAGCCTTTTCGCTCGTTGCGGATTTTTTTAAACTCTTCGTGCCTGTGTTGCCAGCAACAATGATACTAAGCTCCTTGAACAAGCCACTAAGTAAAACTGCAGCTTTTTATCACGATTCTGGTAAGAAAGCTTCTTAGAATGTTTAATATCTTTACAACCAAAGACAGACATTGTTTTAGCTATCTCAGATCTTTTATAAAAACTTCTTGAGGTAAATAAATAGCAAATTGCAACAAATTGCACTTTGTTGAATTCTAGCTAATGGCCTTCAAAACTTAGTACTTACCACACTTTTAAAATTGCAATTTATCTTATAGACATTAGACTATAGAAGTTTTAAAATAAAAAAAGTTTCATAGCCAACTTTATTAATAAATTTCTTTTAAATTAAATTCTCTTTCTAATCCTTTTTATTTCGAAAATATAATATTGTGTAGGTTCTTACTTTAAAAGTACTTACTGCAATTTGAAAGTGTAATACAGTCAGCATGGAAAGTAGCTGAACACCTTAGTACTTTGTCAAAGTATATTTTTTACAGATGCCTCACAGTTTGAAACAGTTATCAAAAAACTTGTTATGACAAAGTACCAAAGTGTTAAGCAACTTTCGTTGCTGAACGTAGGTTGATCTATCTTACGTTCAAGCTTAGAATAATATTATTATTCTTAGTGTTCATGATGATAATAATACTTTTGATCATAAAGGGATGTATAAAGAATAGCCTAAATCTTAACATAACGAATGCAAAAATGTCCTACCTCCTTTTAAAATAGATAAAGAAATAATGTTTTTAAGTTCTTATTTTATGAGAAAAATCAACTTGTACGAATAAAAAACAGATACGTGACTTGAATATACGGGAGGGGGATTAAAGCTTCTAGAAAGTAAAGTGAATTGTTTGCACTGACTCTTTGGGTGAATTTAGCTATTGGTGTTTTTTTTTATTAAAAAACTTGAAACGGAAAACAATAGATATAAAAATATCTATCACAAACTTAAAATCTAAACACGGACCGTGTTATTACAAAAGATTTTTAAACACTCTTTAACTAAACACGTGATTAAATGTGATACTGTCTCTATCAAACAATATTGTCAAAAAAGTGACAGCATCATATTTAAACACGTGTTTAGTTAATCAGTGTTTAAAAATCTTTTGTAATGTGTAATATTGTGTGTGTATATCGGAAGGAAGAAAATGAACTAAAACAAAGAAGATCTGATGCTAAAGGCTATTATTATTTTATTATTATAAATTAGAAGAAATAATAATTAGAATACGGCGGCGTGGGCGGGAAATCATCAAAATAATTAGTTGGTGCTCCTGAAAAAAAAAGTGATATGACAGAGTAGCCAGCAGTAACTATTAATTAAAAAATACGTCGTATTGCTTCGATTCGAGTAGACATAACAAAGGAATATTATCAAATAACAAACTAATGACAGATATCACATCATTATTGAAATCTACTTTTCCATACGGTCATTCCCATTGGGACTTTGTTGCTTTCGAGTGGGTTTTGTGGAGTGCACTAAGTTCCAATATCAAGTTTCCACTGTGCTCTATTGTCTTCGTCTAAAAGGACATTTTCTACTTTATTGTTGGTTTTTTATTTTCAGAATTATGGAACACTGTAACTTTCATTTAACATCTTTAGTTTTGCCAGCGGCTACGCTCGCGTTTTCCCTGGATAAAAAGCAGCCTATGTGTTACTTGCATACTGATATTAATTTTGTTGATCAAATTTTGGTTTTCTAGCTACATTAATAATAGAAAAAAAACTTCTTTTTTATTTACAAATTTTGAGATTTTTGCATTCACAATGCAATTTTTTTATTTTCTTTTTTATTTTCAACTTTGTTGTGGTAATGTAAGAGTGTATATTTTTTGCTTTGCATATTTTCAATTATACAATGCCCAATATTTTCAATTATTCCACATTCACGCTGTTTGTTTAGGAGTTCCGTTGCGATTCGGTTCCGTTGCTCGGTTTCTTTTGGATATTCATAAATCTACTAATACCAATATTATATCTTAATCACTATGTAATATCCTATTTGACTTTGAGGAGGAATTTAAATATGACTTTCTTACAAAAAAAAACTAAATCAGTTAATAGAGAAAGAAGTTATACCCAAAAACGCGAGTGGTAACCTAAAAATTACAGTTTTTCAGGATTACTTGAAAGAATTTTTGTCCAAGCTGAATCTAACACGCTTCGCTCACGCATCGCTCGGTTAATTAGTTTGATTAATTTCAATCAAACTTTGCTAATATTGTATGGGGAAATTTTTAAATTAGGTATGGCGGTTTGTTATGAGTTTGTTCAGAGAAAGTCCCTAAGGCTATTACGCAGTATAATCAGAATTAATGAGAAGTGGACGATGCGTTATTATACGAGAAAGTAAAGTAAATGTCAAGAAGCAGGAAATGATTTATACATAATATGCATAAAAATCCATTATTTTTGTGCCACAGTATCTTACAAACGTAAAAACAAAATTGCAATCGAAATACAACAAAATGTTACATTAACTTTTATTAATAAACAATTAGCAAAAATTTAAGAAAATGTTATTAAAATAGTAAAAATAAATACATTCTCATATTTTTAATTTTAAACCTTGTTATTTCGTCAAGTGATTCGTATCTTTAACACTTTATTAATCAGCAACTCGAAAATTTTAACTCGGGGGTGTAACAAGACCCTCAACGAAGCCGAAGTCTACGTATTCTGCCCATCATCAGGACCATTTCTGTTTAAAATTATTGCTGGGAAACGATTTTAATTTTTGGTGTTAAAAAAGCATTGCATTGTTACATTACCACGCAATGTAACGCTTACAACAGACCGCGCCTGCGAGTGTTGCGGTCGAGTTGAAAGGCAGCGTTTATGTACATTGTGCGTGCTCAGCTTATGAGATCAAAGTCAAAGTCAAATAAGCTTTATTCAAATAAACTTAATTATTAAGTACTTTTGAATCGTCTATATTTTCCTACCACCCGTTCCAGGCTCTCTAAGCTGACAAGAAGAACGGGCGCAAGAAACTTATCAGCTGTAACAGCCATAAGTAACGATACATTGAGTCATGACGTTTTGAAGCCATTGCTTGTAACGAAATATTTAAAATTTTGAAAATGTTTCTTTGGACAAAAATTAGGAAATTACAAATAAAATAAGATTTCATAATAATTTTGAAAATAATTTTGACTTTGACCTTCAATCACTTCGTAGCTATTGGTTAATTGTTTTCCAGTTATAGTCTAAAAGACTAAAATGATCCTAATGATGGGCGGAATGCGTGGACTTCGGCTTCGTTGCGGGTCTTTTTACACCCGTTTTAACACTCGTCAAATAAAAAAAATAAGAAAAAACACAGGGAAACTGTGAGCTTGGGCTAAAGCCATAATCATGGGCTTTCATATTAATTAAGGCTCAATCTCACATAGATTATTTTAGGATTGGCGCTAAAACTTAATCTTAAGAAATCCAACTTGAAATTGGCTGGTTTCATGACCGCCATAAAATAAATTCATTGTCATCCATAGCACAGAGCCAGGAAGCTCATGATAATAAGCTTATTTCTTATTATTATACGGGGTGGCCAAAAATACGTTGACAAAGACTTCCTTATATCCTACTAATATTATATATGGAAGTTTGAATGTTTGTTACTTAATCACGCAAAAACGGCTAAACTGATTTGAATGAAATTTGGCACATAGATAGTTTACAACCTAGATTAAAACTTATATTTTTTTTAATCCATAACGAAATAGTGCTTGTCGTTTAAAGCCGAAAGTGTAAGCGCACTACACCCCGAATCATCACCAATGAGGAATTGGCTATCTTACCTCTAACCAGGGATTGATAACGTTATTTTTAAATGTAACGTTATTTCTTACTTTTGTACCGATAAAATATTTAACGGTATTTTTAACGTTATTTTTTTGTATCGTTAGTTTTTTTAACGGTATTTCGATTCGTATTACAATTTAAAAATCGTATTACGATTTTTAAATTGCTGTTATAGCGACAAACTTAAGTAAGATGGTGGTAGCTAGCCAGGTAGACTAGAAATAAGGCTTTTTATCTCAGTCAAAGGTTCCCTAGGGATTTTTCGAAAGTCCACGCTGATAAAGTTGCGGGCGGAAGCGATTAAGACTATTAAAAATAGTATCCACGTAAATAGAACGTTGTTGAAGTGGTATTCCCATATTATCTTGTACACACAAATGACTAAGTAAAATTAGAATAGAAAGAGACAATAATAGAAACAGTCGTTTTCCTTGTCAACCCAGCCGGGGAACCGGAAACTCGGAGATGACGATACTATGAAAATCTATTTGGTAATTTTAAAAATATTATTTGGGTTCAAAATATTCTCAACAAAGTACTAATTTATGCCACTATATACAAGGTTAAAGATCAGGATTTTTGGTGCGTTTTTAGGTTTTCTATTACCAAAATTGCTGTAAAATTTAATATTTCTTGCTCCCTTCTGGAATCTTATTGAGTTATCTATTTTCTGTCTAAGATGCTAACGTACCTACAGTCTCGTAAAATAATAGCACTTTTTTATTTCTTTGACGAAACGAAACCTAATATTTATTATTATATTAATTATTTGTGTATGTGTATTTATTTATAGATAATATTATATTTAAGTATGTTTATAATATATATACTTATCATATATTTTTGAGGTACACACTGTCTGCCCTTCTCAATGTTTTTTTCCTGTCCCGGGCCTGCTGAAAGAAATTTCAATGTGAAATAAGTTGTGCCCTTGTACAATTCTTCTGTCCATTTCTTTTCCGTTTGTAATTGTGTGTGTACAGAACAAATAAATAATAAATAAAATAAATAAATTGTTCCATAATCAAATGACTATTATGTAGGAGTCAATATTAATTCAATATCTTCTGTCCGTGACTTTGTTGACGTGGAACTCCAGTTCGCGTAAGGATTTTTAAAAATCCATTCTTAGCGGAAATACTTAATTGCATTCAGTCCGATCCGAACCGTAGTTTGAGTACAGTCCACTGCAGGAAATAGACCATTCCCTTAGGAGGATGTTGCCATAATATACATGCTTAGCATGGATTGGTGATCATCCAAAAGGCCTTGTGGTCTAGTGGTTCGCCCACCCATTTGAGACGCAGGGGCTTATTTCAAGTACGCCTGGCTAGCTACCACCATCTTACCTAAGTCTGACGCCATAACAACAATTAAAAATTAGGCTAAGATCAAAAGTAGACTTTTCTCTGTTGCCACCTGTCACTTTCAACGGAACAAGTCTTCAGCTCAGTGACCAAGTTAGGAACCTAGGCGTGTACTTTGACCGCAACTTGAATTGGTGCGTACAACTACAGGAAGTGAGCCGAAAACTTTTTGCTACCGCCAGTTCTTTGCGTAGACTCAGAAACTTCTTGCCAACTGCCACCAGGATTTCGCTAGCGCAGTCCTTGCTATTGCCCATACTTGACTATGCAGATGTCAGCTATCTCGATCTCACAGAAGAGCAACTAAATAAACTTGAGCGGCTTCAAAATTTTTGCATCAGATTTGTGTTTGGACTTCGTAAATATGATCATATCTCCGAATTTCGTAAAAAGCTCAAGTGGTTGCCTATTCGCCTTCGCCGGAATATGCATATTCTTTCCCTATTGTTTAATATTCTCTTTAATCCTTCTTATCTTAAAGATCGTTTCAAATTTGCTAAAGATTCCCACTCCCGTTCCTTAAGGTCATCAGAAAACTTGCTACTGGAAATGCCGATACATTCTACTATGTTCTACGATCGATCTTTTTCGGTACAGGCTGTCCAAGGACTGCTCAATCTCAGCACACTTTTAAAAAGCTAGTCAAAAAGCACTATCTTCCTTTTTAAATTATATTTCACATGGTCTTACAACTGGATTTAACTTCAATAATTTCCTCTACGCATTGTAGGTATTATGTATTATATGTAGGTTTATTATATTTTGGTATGTATATAGTATATTATATTAGTTACATTTTATCTTATATTTATGTAGTTATTCGAGTTTAGTAGGATTATTATTATTACTTTATTAAATTTGCACACGTCCAACTACCCCATCACATTTATCTTAATTCCTGTCCATCCCAAGGTTGCCTGGAAGACATCGCTTTTTAGTGATAAGGCCGCCATTTGTATGTCTCCTTTATGTTTGTATTGTTACTTGTTTGTTCTGTGTGTATACAATAAAGAGTATATAAATAAATAAATAAATAAAAATTGTTGTTTTTCGGCAGTTAGACGTAAGATAACCAGCCTTTCTATTGTCTAATTTTATAATCTATCGCAATCGCTTTCAGGATGAGAAGTACCCAATCAAAAACCCAACGGTAAGCGGTTCATGAAATACCCAATCAAAACCCCTTTAATGGTAAGCAGTTCTGGTCCTTCGGCCCAGGTGGAACTAGGTATAAATTGCTTGAACACGTTTTAAAACCCATTCATAAAACCTTCATAGGGTTTCCTCGATAGGGTTTTTGTATTCGGTAAGTGCTTACTTGGGTTACCCTTTCGATAGGGTTACCGTATTGATAGGGTTTTTGAAAACAAGTCTATGAAATACCAATCAAAAACCCCTTTAACGGTAAGCGGTTCCGGTTCTTGGTCAGGGGTGCAGGAAAAGTCACAGAGTACATTTTCATCCCGGAAAAAAAACTACTGTTCTAGAGGGATATTTAAATAACTGTCCACGCAGACGACATCTCGGGCGGCGGCAAGTTTAAATCTTATTTCAAAGAACTACCAATGTCTTTACAACAACTTCTCCTTTAATAGTTTGCAGAGCAAAATTTTCCTTTTGTGTATACCTAACCTAATACTTATTTCAAAAGTAACTTGCTATGTCCGCGATTTGGAATAGAATTTATTTTCCCGTTGACCTATTGGATTAGATAATGTAGCTTTCTAACGATAAAAAAATTAATCGAAATCGGATGTGTGCTTTCTGAAATTTATACCACATCTGAAATTACGGATTAACAAAGTAGGGTGATTGTGCCCAATAAAATGGTTAGTATCCAGAATGATCTATTCAAGTTTGCTAATTCTACCTGGGGCTCTATGGGCTAACTTAAGCTAGGGCTTCCTAGGATGACGGTGCCGTCATATTACGGCCGTAATTTAGCAGCGTCGAACGTTGTCTATGTAAAAAATACGTCGCGCCCATATTGTTAACATAGACAACGTTCTACGCCGCTTAATTACGGCCGTAATTTGACGGCACCGACATCCTAGGAAACCCTAGCTTCACATTACTATCGTAATCGCTTTGATTTGACAGATGAATGTGATAGGTAGGTACATTGCTAGTTTTATTTGGTAGGTTTTTATTTGTGCCAAAACGAAGTAGTAATGTATCACATCAAATCATCAAATAAAATAGCTTCATCGATCGGTATCTATAGATGATCGAAGGAAAGCTTACATGAACTTTATTATTTTCAGCCGAAAGACCAGCTGGTTTAATAAAACACTTACTCAAACTAAGAAATAGACCTTATCCAAAGGAATTTCTGTTCTATAGAAATATAATAATAAAATGTTCACCTCCATTATCGTTGACCTACTGGGCGTCATATTTAACCACACGCGTAGGGAGGGGCTATATCAGAGAGGGTGTCTCTGAAGACCAAAGCGTCAACTTAAAGGCCAATACGGACTTGCGACGAACATTTAGATTTCATAATAAACAGCGGGCCCGAATGATGATTCATCACTATTTAAAACAAGGCTGAAAATGATTAGAATACTGGCAGTGGTGAAGGGTCCATATAAACCGATTCCTACGAGTGACAAAGTCTCTGCGGTGCAGATACAGTTTAGAACTTTGTTGTTTGGCACTCAAGTTATTACCGTACTTTTTTGAACAGAAATCAATGTTATTCACAAATGACAAGGACAACAAAGTGACCAAGTTCTAAACTGTATACATAATTTTTGACGTGACTGTACCTCCTTACTTCATTTTTTTTCTATTTTACTGCTCGCTAACTTACTACCTTCACTTTGACGGATGATATATTTTTTATGCACAACGGGATGGTGCTTGGCCTTCACATCACCTGATGTTAAGTGAGGATAAGACTGAAGGTGGAAGCGTACTAAACCCGGTATCCTCATCACTGAGGAACTGGCTATCTTACCTTACTTCTAACTGCTGCAACACAACATTTTATTAATTGTTGTTATGGCGTCAGACGTAGGTAAGATGGTGGTAGCTAGCGAGGCGGACTTGAAATAAGCCCTACCACCAACCAAACCGAGTACAAATTGTACCTCCCTCCTGGGAATCGAACCCGGGACCCCCTACGTCTTAAGCGAGTGGGCGAACCACTATATATACCATGTGATGTAAAAATGTCTGCATCCTGTTTCAACAGTTTGTTCCCGATTAACCATCGTCATTATAGTTCGTCGTTCCGTCTGCAAAAGCCCTTAAGAATGCACGTGACATCGCGTAAACCCTTTAAGATTTGTAGTTAACGACGCACATGGAAAGAGATATAATTTTAATTACAGGCCTTGTAAATTTAACGACATACGAATCCGGATGGAACGACAGAGAGTAATGTGGAATTAGCATTATACTTATTTATGTAGAAATACTCCTTTCGGGGCGTCAGGACCAAGGTGCTAAAATGACCAAGGTGCTGAAATGACCAAGCTGCTAAAATGCCCAAGGTGCTAAAATGCCCAAGGTGCTGAAATGTCCATATTGCTGAACTGACTAATATAATTTAAACACCAAAATTTTATTTATTTCTTTAAAGGGTCACCAACATCGGTACTTGTGTTACTTAACAGTAAACAAAATATATATGAAAAAAACTGAACAACAAATTGCTTACTGCACTTACAATATAGAGTAACAGCAGCATGCGTTATTGTGAAAAAATATGCTGATATAATAAAATTAATCACCAAGGATAAAGTTTTGTTCAACTTTATGTAATTATCGTAGACCTACCAATCTAAGTGTCTACCACTAATCATATTAGATATTTAAGTATGAAATTGCCGATTAATATATCAAGATTTTTAAAGAAGTTGCATTTTTCATACTTATATTTTCTTAATTTATTTAACAACGACGAACGCAAACTTTTGTTTACAAAATATTTGAACACAAAGCAACTAATACGACTTATGTTAAGAAAAAAAAGTCGGCTACATTTTTGATAGCAAAAAAATACTTTTAAGATACTTTTCAGATAGTTACCTTCTATTTTTTAACGCTAGGGAAATAAAAAATATAAAATAAGTATTAAGTAGTAGTATGGAACTCGGTGGCGCAGTGGTTTAGCGCCTGGCCCAGCGATTGCGGAAGTTAAGCAACGTTCGCAAGGGTCGGTCATGGGATGGGTGACCAAAAATGTATTATCTCGAGCTCCTCCGTGCTTCGGAAGGCACGTCAAGCCGTTGGTCCCGGCTGCATTTGCAAACGTTAACACCCACCAACCCGCATTGGGCCCGCGTGGTGGGTTATGGCCCATCCTCCTTACCACCCATAAGGAAGGCCTGTGCCCCAGCAGTGGGGACATCAAAATGGCTGATGGAAGTATAAAGTAACTAAATCGTAGAGCTACTGTTACATATTTGGTAGTTATGGTCATGATTCGATAAAATACCTACTTAACCAAAAAGTACGCTATTTCTGTGGTAAGTTTCTAAATATTGTACTCGTATGTTTTACTTTGTTTAATAATAAAAAAAGGATTTACAATATAGATTGTGCACAGGGTTAATATTATAGCAGCTTATGTTACCTAAATAACTAAGTTTTTTTTTTATATAATTTAATGGGTTTGCTCTTGACCCCAGTCTTGCCCAAAAGCAAAGACAGGGTCTACGATGGAGCGAGCTTGCCCAGAAGGTGCTTATTCACTCTGGCCTTGAATAGAGTCAGGTTGTATGCGCTCGGAAACACAGACGCCGGCAGGTAGCGTTTGGTACGCAGAAAAGGTATATCAACTAAGAACGGGTGGTAACCTGCAGTGCGTCTGGATGTCCGATGGTAGAAAGGAGAAGGTGGAATGAGTTCATGCAGTTCTTGAGCACACTCACCAAAGTACAATCTGTAAAAGACCGATAGGCAAGCAACTTTTCGGCGGTGAGCTAAACTGTTAAGCTTAGCTTAACAGTTAGCTTAAGTAAATTAATCATAATACGCGTCATAGTATTTTGTTCCGAATCGTCTCACAAATGTATTATAGACAATACAATACTATTAAAGTCTATTATGATTTTGGTTGGGTTTAACCCGTTCATTTTGCGGTTAGGTTGTGTATGCCCAATGTTTAATAAACAATAGAAACCGTCATTAGTGAATCAGGTTAACATAATATGTCTCAATGTGACTAATAAGTTAGTCAAACTTGTAATCTTCATTTTTTACTAACTGTTTATGTTTACCCACAACAGGGGAGTGTATTTCTTAGCCTACTTTAACAATTATTATTTTATCATCTAACTAATGTTCTCAATTTTTTACTGAAGAACTTCGCTATGAAAATTATTATTATAATTCCGTACTAACTATAGAATCGGAGAAACAAAAAGGTATTATTCATTTTTTTCATTCATTTTAATATTATTATTTATTTTATTTATTTATTTTATATATATGATATTATGGTTTATCTATCCTGATAAAATATACACATAGAAGATAACGGACAATATTTCCATGATATGTAGACATGTAGTTACATTTCCATAGCAAATCCTGCATCAGCAATTTGTTTTTCAATATCGGAAATTGTTTTTCAAGAGGAAATACCTCTTTAACATTCAGCATTGGGCAGCATTCGGGAAGCTTCGAAAAATCTTCGCGTCCGACTTACCTCAGTGTCTCAAGACGAAAGTCTATGAACAGTGTGTGTTGCCAGTGATGACTTACGGCAGTGAAACGTGGTCGCTAACTATGGGTCTCATAAGGAGGCTCAAAGTCACCCAGCGTGCAATGGAGAGAGCCATGCTCGGCGTTTCCCTGCGTGATCGAATCAGAAACGAAGAGGTCCGCAAGAGAACTAATTTGTTAAACGCCAGTAAGTATTAAAAAAATTGGTCACGTGATCCAGATTTGGTTCAGTGAGCCGATTTTAGTTTTAATCCAATAGTTATTAAGATTAGTTAGTAAGCGTTTGAGCAATCACAGATACAACCTGTAGAATATGGAGCCCCAAATGACAGCACACCACTTCCTGTGGATACCGACGGCCCGACGCTTACTGGAGCCTAATCGCGCTAATTTTCAACGATAAAACTAAAGCGAAATCGTTACCGGTTCGGTTTCGTTTACAGAATTTGAAACAGTTTTGTTAAAATTGTTGAATACTCTGCCTAGTTAAGGAGTCTAGGATTACAATCTGGGACAATTTAAGTGAAAATTATGAAGCTAAACCAAAGATTTCTAGGTAATATAACCTAAATGACAACGTAACGTTTTTGGTTTTATCGTTCAGAATTACCGCGATTGGGCTCCTGGGCCTCGTCTAAGAACAAACAATTGCTGCAACACTACTTTGTTGATTGGATATTCCGGAAGAGTATTTTTGGCACTACATCTGTTCTCATATTGATGACTCATGAGCACGGAACTACACTTGAACAAATATCGTAGCAATGTCGACCATGATCTGGACCACGTGATCAAATTTTTTAATACTTTTATTTGTGTTTAACAAAGCTCCGCAACAAAACTTAGGGCCATCCATACAATACAACTGCTGCAAACGAGACATTGGAGCTAGCGCCTAGAGTCTAGACCAAGGCTGGCCAATAGAATTCCTAGGTGAGCAAATTTTTTTAGACTGTGGCGGCGCCGGGCCACAAATTTTAGGTTTCTATCAGGTGGAAGCGGTGCCACAGCGCGCTGGCCAACCGGCCGACTGCTGGCGGGCAAATTTAAATGCGTTGGCGGGCCAATTTGTGGCCCGCGTGCCTGGGTTTGACCGGCCTTGGTCTACAGTGTAGACAAAGACTCTAGACTATTATTGCTATGGATAATATTAAAACAGACCAACTCAGGGCTGTCTATTTTTTTTTTAAATATGAAAATAAAAATAGCGCCTACGTTTTATAAACGTAATCATTGATAAAATCATAAGTCAAGAGAGCATATAGTAAACACAGCTAATATCTATGTTACCACCACGGATAATATAATACTATACTGTATGTTAATAGATAAATCTTATTATTCGAAACCGCTTCCGCGAATAACAATATGCATAGTAATAATAACGAACTAAATTAAACGGAAATGTCGCTATATCGTAAATCCGAAACAACGTTAAATAAACAAAATAACTAATTAATAATATAGTATTGTATAAAGATGATAACAATATTAGTAGATACAATCGGTATCAGGGTTTTCAGCTTTTTAGAATTCCGTACCTCAAAAGGAATAAACGGAGGATCACTTGTTGTCCGTCTGTCTGTCTGTCAAGATCCTTTATTTTAGGAACGCGTGGGGGGTATAGAATTAATAATATTAGTAGTTACCTACTTAAGTCTACGGTCACTTGAAGCTATGAAAAAAATCTAACTTCTAAGAAAAAAGATACTGCCGAAATTTAAGCGCGATTCTTACACCGATGACGGGACGGGACTCAAACAGGACGGAAACAGACTTTTGGAGATTGGAGATGACGGCTGTAAGTTAGACTCAGTTGCACCACCTTACTTTAACGATAACAAGCTTGTTAAAGTACCGGTTCAGCACAATTTAGCCAAAAAAAGAAGTTGCCAGCCAGCATGATGCCCTTTGAAAAGTTTGACGTGACAAATAGGTAGCATATCATTTGACGATAACTTAACTTTGACAGCGTTTTGGTGCAACTCACACTTAATGTTTTCTTTTTGGGTATTGTTGGAAGGTCGTATTTAGCAAAAAAAGGAAGGAACCGAAGCGAGGGCGGGTCGCTAGAACTTAATAAAAAAATAACTCGGCTATGCGTATATTAGGAATAATTAGGAATGGAATGTTGCCTTGAATCAAGCAACATTCTATGAAATATGTTCGTGATCGTGACAATAGTTACTGATTTCAGAAGATAAACCAATTATTTTATTACTACTGTCCGCCCGCGATTTCGCCTGCGGGGACAGTTTTTAGCTATCCCTCGGGACCTGTAGATTTTTTCTGGATGAAAGGTACCCTATGTTCTTTTCTTTATCCCTGACAACGTGTATACAAAATTTCATGTTAATCGAATAGCCTATGAAGGCGTAAAACAAACAAACAAACGGACTTTCGCATTTATAATATTATACTAGCTTCTGCCCGCGACTTCGTCAGCGTGGATAGGTATTCGAGAAAGTCCTTAGGGAACATTTAACCAGGATAAATAGTATTCTATGTTTTAATTTCATCAAAATCTGATCAGCCGTTTTTACGTGATTAGGCTGGTCCCCACTAAGCGTGCTTCCCCGCCTTTTCCTCTCATAAAATTTCATATTTCAACTCCTCCAACCCTTATTTCGCAATAAAACGTAGCCAATGTCCTTTCTCGAGGTCTACTCTACCAACTACTGTTCCCGAGGGATAGAAAAAAAACTGCCCACGAAGGCGAAAGTCTCTAACGGTTGCTAGGTAATTTTTTTTATAGCTTTACGTTAACTTTAGGAACTAAAAGCAGCCTTTAATAAAAATGTGTCTCTAACTAATTAAAAGATGGTAAAAAAATTGATATCCGAGAACTGTTTAACTTAGGTACTCCTAAAGGATTGCGCCCTTCTATCCAACAAAGCCTACGTATAAACGGATTTAATTTAAAATATTCCGATATCGAATAATACACGACACAAACTTGGTAAGGTAGGTATTCAATCAACACAATAGCTTTGATTTTTTTAAAATGATAATATTTTATTCGGAAAATATTGCACAAAATATGTTACCATTATTAATAAGAAATTTAATTAGCAATCAGTCTTCGTACAAAGTAGGTTTCAAGATCACTTTTAACACTAGGCGGAGTTTAACTAAATCTAACTATTTAAAATTATTTACAAATACTTTTAACACTACGAAAAACAAAATAAAATCAACCTCTTTAAGCAATTTTGAATTTGGAACACTTCTTTAACTTTTTTTAATTGATAAAGTTATTTGGTCTCTGCGGCCAAGTTTGTGGTCTTCTCCTCAGAGCATCGTAATATTGCCAATTAATGTACCAAAACGGACGGTTGTCTATTGGCATACTCTCTATCCTGTTTATAAAGTTTACATCTCCTTTGGTTTCTATAGGCACTGGCGCATCTTCTCCGAATCTGTTTGATAGCTGGGCAATCGTATCTGTTTCCAGAGCCGGGTATCCAATTGGTCTGAGACCAGCATAAAATGGTCTTTGAGCCAAAGTCATCGTGATGGTAGCTATAAGAAGGAACACAGCTAAGTGCGCCATTTTCTGAAAAAATAAAGAAAAAAGTTTGAACCGGCTTGAAATATAAATAGGACCTACCTCGTGTTTCAAACGGGTTTCTAAAGCTCTATAATGGAGTGTACATTGTGCGTTGTTGATGCGTATAAGTTTTTTTATGCAACTTATAGTAGAAAATATATTAAAATAAAAACCAAACAAAATGCATTAATAGGCAGCTATGGTGCAGTGGGTCAGGACAAAGGTCCTGCAATTGCGGAGGTTGAGTAACTTTCGCTAATGTCGTTCATGGGATGGGTCACCAAAAATTTACTATTTAGATTTCCTGCGTGCTTGCATTTGCAGTCGTTAATACCCATCGTCAAGGTCTGTATACCCATACACTGGGGAGATTTAAAAATGGTGGATGCCAATATATACAACGTGTTATAAAATAACCCCTTATTCCGAATATGGTAGATAGGGACCATCAAACAGAACAACTTTTACTATGGGACCAACTCTGAAATCGCGAAAAAAAAACTTAGCTGTTTCATACAAAAAATAATAACGAAAATATCAAAATGTATGAAACTTTTTTTAAATTTGAGATTTTTGCATTCACAACGCTATTTTTATACAATACTCGGTATAGTGACTCGGTAGCTGGTCAGAGCATTGGACCGGATATCCAAAGGTCGCGGGTTCGATTCCCGTCCGAGAAATTGATCTGGTGCGAGTCGTACTTTTTCTAGTATATCATTTAGTATTGTATTAAACTTCTTTATTTTTTACGCGATTTCAGAGTTGGCCCAATAATAAAAGTTGTTCAGTTTGATGGTCGGCATTAGGAGTTATTTTGTACACGTTGTATATTAATGTATTTAAACTAAAATGAATTTAATAAATTACTTCTTGGCCAGTTCTTTTCACATAACTTAATGACTGAATTTTCTAACAATTACCTTATGTTGAAGTTTATTTGTAGGGTTGTTTGACACTTGTTTACTTCCTCAATGCACTTAAGATACTGCGTGTTGACTCCAGTCAACTCGTATATAAATATAAACTGACCAGACGGCTTATCAGAGCATTGTAGACGTAGAAACATTTAGAACTGGCTGGTAAGAAAAAATATATTTTGTGGCCAAATTTTTTTCTTTTTTCTTTCAAACTAAGGACCGTTCCACAGATTCTAGATACCTAATCTATTAGATCGATAACATATTATCTTTTTATTTTTAGCTGTGCTATCCGGAACCGGGAAAATTAGTCCTAAATCTATAAATATGCACAATTACCTATATCTTTCTTTTTTTGTTGTTAAATTTGAGTGAAGACCGTACTTAATACGATAAAGCTTATAATCTTAGCATCTTAACTAATTATCTTACACATCGCATTAGACATAGTGTAATTTAACTTTATTTAAAAACTTATCTTCTATCCAATACAAATATCAAAAGCTCTACTTATCGATCTAAACAAAATTTTAACAAAAATCGAATTAAGCTTGGGATGATATGCGTGAAAACGCAAGAACATAACACATAATAAATAATAATTGTCGTCATTCAAATTTTATTGCCAGTTCTAGACATTCGTAGCAGTAAGGAAAAACCCACAGTCCATAATAAATGAGAAATCGAATGTAAAAGATAATATTACTCGTGAAATTGTTATGTCGTACTCGACGATACATCGCCAGTAAAAGAAGAGACCTACTTTTATACAAATTAGTATTGAGCCAGGGGTCGTGTAACGCGGGCATAGAGGTTGTAGAAATAAACGATTTATGAATCAGAAAAACCGTAACTCGGAAAAAGCAAGTCATCCTCAATAGTAATAAATACTTATTATTACTAATAATACAGTAATGTCCACTATTTGTAATGATTTATTCATAGAATTATAGTTACATGAGCTAATTATAGAATTTACTAACCACAAAACTATTATTTAGGTACTGCTCAATTTGAAATTGAATTATTATTAGAATCAAGTTTTTTTTCTCTTAAAATTTTTAGACATAGAAGCAATGAGTATAGAAATATCCACAATATGAAAAATAATATTCAAAATTATTTACGAAAAAAAATAGAAATGATGGTCACCCACGCCAGTATTAGCGTTGCTTCACTTTCACGAACGACATCATCGTATGCAGGTGAAAAAATTAAAAAACATTTCTACGTCATTCAACTTGTTTATAGAACGCACGGAAAACCCAAGCTTATGTAGGTGTGTCTGATGACGTAGGTACCTACTTAGATGCAATAGCTAAGGCTAGGCCATCAAGAGCTGACATTTAGTCGGATTAAGATAAAAAATATTATGACGAGGCCAAATAGCATTTTTTATCCACAACGGGTCAGTGTTTGGCCTTTACATCACCTGTCCCCCTAGCAGCACCAAAACACGATGATATTATAGCGATTTATCACGTTTAAATTGTCAAAAACAATGGGTTTTGACAGTTGAGGGTTGTTATAAAGCTATATCACGCGATATACACGCTGAAATTTTAATCATTTGGTTCCCGTTGTGTGGTGGTTCCACTCATGATTACAAGCTACTTTTACTATGGGGCCAACTATGAAAGCGCGAAAAAAATCAGCTGTTCTATACACAAGCGCAATACCTACTCGACCTTAATGTATGGAACAGCGATTTCAGAGTTGGCCCCATAGTAAAAGTTGCTTGTAATCATGAGTGGAACTACTTCACTGCGGGAACCAAATGATTAAAAATTCACGCTGTATATCGTGTTTCAGTGGCCATGCTAGGGGGCAGATCTTAAGTGACAATGAAGCCAAAGGTGGGCGCATCAGGAATCCTCAACCGCAGAGGAATATACAATGTTAAATTGTTGTTATGGCGTCAGACTTCGATATTATGTATTCTGTGCTTCGGTAAGAAGGTGGTAGTGTAGTTTTGAGCTACAGAGACGATCAAAGTCGCTAGTGTTTTTTTATTTTATGGGTCATCTAGATTCCATTATTAAGTGTATTGAATTTATATACTTAGACCTATCATATCATAATGCATTTTAGTCAGCACTGCATGACTATCACTTAAATTTATCTCCGGTACGGTCGTCTGTCTACACATAAGCAGTTGAATATGAACTTCAATTCACGCATAAAAGGTTCTATCAATGGAATAGCTATCAAATGTGATAGCTGTCTATGTAGTTTAAAAAGTTACTTGTCGTTTTAATCTTTCGATTCGTACAATGTTTTTTGAAGCCTCTGTAATATAATTTCAAATTCAGTTAATAATATTGTCCTTACGCGTTATCTTTCCCTTGTGCAAATATTCTGCCACCCTCCCCAACAATTAAGAAAATAAAGCCTTAATTCATTAGTCTACCTACAACTTGCGCGGAATAATAAGTAGGTAGGTGGTAGATGAATTCCATATTTTTCTTTTACTTAATTTTTTTTATTTATACACCTATTTTTAACGGAGACAGAGAAATATAAAAAACATAAAATATATAATCCAATAATTTTATTTTATCATAATACATTTTATCTTTTAAACACACAAATACCTAACAGCATATTATTGTGTATTTTTTTCCAAATAGTGCGTAAAAATGTTACACCAATATTTTGGCTGGCATCCCCAATTAATTTTTAGATACTTTTATGTCACTAAGGTAACCGTCGCTATTATTTTCATCACAAACGTTCATAGCTTCCCAGTAAGAAGGTGGCGATTCATATCCAACCGTATTGTTTCCAATAGTTTCGAATGGTTTGTTTATCAAAATCTTGCCAATTTGCACAGGCACTTCCAGTTGCATATTTTTCTGAGGCAATGGAAGACACACTTTGATCAACACGGCGTACTCTCTAGTAATTAATTTAGAATCTTCAATACAATACAAATCTGAAGGTATCTCAATTTCAAGAGGTGTCTCTACAGTACTACCCTTCTGTATGCTCGATGTTTTCGAATCTGTGTTTTTAACATCGTGAACTACTTTTGTGACTAAATCTCTTTTATTATAAAACTTGTATATGGTAATTAATTTTGTTTCGACCGCGACAACAGTTTTATTTGTGTCATTTTGTACTTCATAAGCAATGTCAACTTTTCCACCTGGCTCAAGAACTGAACATACGATGCAGGCTTTCAAATTCAGAATCCCTTTATTCTTCTTAAAAGGCTGGAAAAAACTTTTCCTTTCTCCATAAATTAAGGGTTCCATTGTTAATTTAGGTGTTATTGCGGGCACAACCTTTATTTCCTTATCAAATTTTTTATTGAATTTCAGAAAGCCAGATACCTCAAATTTGATTTGAATGTAATAAGCAATTTTGCAGGTAATTTCGTAATTTCCATTATTACGATATTTCAAAGAACCTGGTATATTTTCTGGTAATTCAAAGTTGAATTGTGTTTCGTACTCTCCATTTGAAAATTGTTTGCCTTCATAATCATCTACAACAATATTGTCAAGAGACACGTACTTTTCTTTGCCTTCAATATGCTTTGTCACCTGCTGGTTACCGTTTACAATCACCCTTTGTATAATCAATAGCGTTCCTCGCCCTTTAAGTGACACAGTAATTCTTTTCGCAACAGTGTTTTTATCAAAAGCATATTTAATTGAACCACTGACGACACTTCCTGGAGTAAACTCACGATTTGGAGATTCCGTTACACCGATTTTGCAAAAGATCCCCATTTGTATGGAGACTTTATTTCACAATACGTAAATGCCAACACATCAAACTAGTACAAAGAAACAAAGCGAACTACTAAACGTTCTCATATTGCAGTAACGAAACTTTAATCTTATCTATATGATAAATATATCGCTTCTTCGTGTTATGGCTAATATTATATGGATGATTCATCAAAGTGATAAATGTGTTATCAAAATGTCAACAAAACACTAAAAAGGGCCAACAATCATCAGTCTGTTATTTCACAAGTTTTGTGTAGGTATGAAGAAACGAAATCAATTATTAGATTATTCACTCCAAACAACATTCATACAAACTGTTACAGGTGGTTTTGTAAGGCAAGCGCTCTGAAGTTGGTCACTTCAATTCTAAATTGTTAAATTAATAACATTTTAATTTGACACGACTAGTTTGGTAAAATCGGAACTTCTATCTTTTATATTACAGTTAAGTATTATCTCAAACACGTGGCCTTTGTTAAAATTACTTCAAACGGCAAAGTTTTTATTATACTTAATTTTAATCATACAAAATTGTATCCTAACAATAGTGTAATTTACGTCTTACTTATAAATGCGATTTTTATTGCTTGATGGCCTTCATCTCATCTGATGTAATCATAATACCAAAACGAAGGTGGTTTGGTGCACTTCCGGAACGACAATCTTGACATTGTTGTTGGACTAAGATGAAATAAAATATTTTTACGAATACTTATTTCATCTTAGTATATTTTATTTCATATTAAGGCGAGGCAGTTCACGAAATTTACTCTTTCACTATATCTTTAGAATAAGGTTGAATATTGCATAGCTTTAATTGACGCTTCGCCAGAAATATGACGAAATTAAGTACATTTTTATTAATTTCTGAAATACTGGATCATTTATTAAAAATGTACTCGGTTATTGTGTTAGATCGATAAAAAAGCTATCCTTTTTGTATAAAAAATCGTATCACTGTCGACACTGTCATTGAAAATTATGAAATCTGACGATTTGAAATTTATTTAAATAAGTTTTATGGTGTTATTCAGGATTTTTTACAGAGTTACCATGCCATTTTTTTAATATTCTGTTCGGTTATTGTGTTTCTTTGTTTCTTTTTCAGTCTACAGTAATTTTTTGAAGTAGAATTCTACATCAGTACTTCACATTGGAAGTTCAAAAATCTGTCTTTTTATCAGATCGTGAACTGGCCTCGCCTTATCGCAATTTCAAAGATGCATTTCGACATTTAGGAATTTAGCTGCCGTGGTCACGGCTTTCTAATCCAGTATCCCGAGTTCTCGCATCAAAAGTGTTCTATTTCAACGCGTGAAGATCTTTTATGTTAGAATTAACTAGCAGCCGCAGGCGACTTCGTCTGCATGGAAAGGCTTTCTTTATTTCTCTCGGGAACAATACTTTTTTTCGGCATAAAAGGTCATATTATAATTGTAATTTTATATTATGTAAGTATTATCCGGAAAGAAACACATAAACAATTTAATTTAGTAGAGGTAAGTAGAAATAGGATCTTGAATTCGACAAAATTTATCAGAAACACATAATGTGAAACTCTCAAAGCACACAAATAAGATTTTTGTTTACTCTGTACCCAAAAGTCCTACAAATTAGTTTCAAACAACTGTGAAATAGTAACTTTCAAATAGTAAACATTAGATAATATTGTATTTAAATAGAGGATATCAAGAGCCGACGTGAGTGAAAATTATTTAGCAGAAGGTTCTAATCACGTCTAAAACTTTAAAGATATTAACTTTGTTATGTGATAAATTTTAAGGTCTGTATGTGTTTACTGCTTACAGACTTGAACTTGAACATGATAGTATTTTGCTTTTGTGGGGAAATAGTCTCAAATTAGTTTGATTCCTATTAAAATACGAGTATAATGGGAGATATACGTCCATCAGCCATTTTTGATGTCCCCACTGCTGGGGCACAGCCCACCACGCGGGCCCAATGCGGATTGGTGGGTGATAACGACTGCCAATGCAGCCGGGACCAACGGCTTAACGTGCCTTCCGAAGCACGGAGGAGCTCGAGATAATAAATGTTTGGTCACCCATCCCATGACCGACCCTTGCGAACGTTGCTTAACTTCCGCAATCGCTGGGCCAGGCGCTAAACCACTGCGCCACCGAGCTCCTATGGGAGATATAATATAACCTAAATAATTTGAACACCTTAGGAAACCCCTAAATTCTTATTTCGTTTCTCAGTCAGTTTGATTTGTTTTAAATTTTGAATGATTATAATAATTTCATAAACAACTATTATTAAAACAACGTTTAAGTATTAAGTTAGAAAGAGGGATGAATCATCAAAATTAAATTCGACTGTCTTTAAAGTATTTTTTTTTTATTTAATAAAAACTAAACGAAATATATTATATTTCACTTTACTTGAACACAATTTATTATTTTGCTTAATCATTAACATCGATAACAATAGTAAAAAATTACTGCTTAAAAATAATTTTAAATAACTTCAATTGTACAAAATCGCTGCAATAATTATTATAGCATAGTCCAATCACAGCACTATTTGTTGACTTAATTTTATCATAAACATTCGCATTTCTTGGTTCCAAGTATTCATATCGCACAGTTTTATATCAATTTCTTGTTTCAGTCTTTCATTCGTCGAATTTAGTCATAAATCTAATATTCTATTTTGAAATAAAGGTATTACTTTTCAGCGGCCAAGTCTGCGGTCTTTGTCTCAACGCGTCGTATTGTATCGCATTAATATACCAAATATTTCTATTATCCACCGGCATACTTTCTATTCTCTTAATAAGTTCTCTGTCGCCTTTTGTTTCTATTGGCACAGGTTCATCTTCACCGAATCTACTGGAAAGCTGGTCTCTGGTGTCAGTTTCCAAAGCTGGGTAACCAATAGGTCGTGAACCAGCAAAGAATGGTCTCTGAGAGTGTACGAGAGAAACCATAAACAATACTGTTGCGATGACTTTAGCCGCCATTGTATCTGGGAAACAAAAGAAGATAAGTTTAAGTCTTTTGAACAAAAACCCTTTTTGGCGGTGAATCAAAAGCTGACCGAGGTTGAAGTCAAACAATTTATCACAATCTCTTTTTGATTAATTTCTTCGGCATGAGAGGTACTTTAACAAGTTAAATAACTATTTTTTAAACATAATAAATGATAAACAAATGAATTGAAGACAATTCCCAAAAAAAAAATAATTTAGTTAGATAAAGTATCACAGATAATACAATAGTACTATGGTACTAAAAGTACATAGTTTCATAACTAGAGTCACTTTAATGAAATATTTTTCTAATACAATTTTCTGCTAAACACCAAACGTACAGCTATAAGGCTCTTTTGGCACGTGGCGAAAATCGGAACTATTTTTGGCAGCTAAAATAAGGGTCAGTTAGTTTAACAGGGAAAGCGGCGCAAGATTCTTGTAACAAATAGCAAACTGCCTTTAAAAGTAAACATAAAGTGGGTTACCTTATTTCGTAGTAATAAGCTCTACTATGATTATTATATCAGCTGATTAGCATCGATCCGCAATGGTCAACAGTCACTGTAGTATTGAATGTCGGTTAACGGAGACACTCGTATTTATGTGAACAATAGCCATAGACTTGTGTGAACGTAGAAATGAACAAGTCAATGTCAGGATTGTCAGGTGGTCTAGAATCGAGAGTTATTACTGGTATCAAACATCTCACAGTATTGTGAGAAAAAAAATATGATTTACTATCAAAGTATTAATCATATGAATGTTAATTTTAAATCTAAATACCAAGACAACGGGGTGTCACGATGGCACCGTCTGTTGTGATACCAATTACCATAGAATAATAACCTAGAAGCTAAAGTGAGGCAAAAAAACTGAGCCAAAATGGCTCAGCTTTCGGATTTATATCCTTCATACATTACGTAATCGTAACTAAAAGCCAATAAAATAGTAACTAATCCCCTAAAAGGAAATTTACACTTTCATGTTCTTATAGGCACGATTAGGAAGGATAAAAATGGAAATTTGAGCCATTTTGGCTCAGTTATATTTTACCTAAATAGGCTTTGGCAAAGGCATTTACATGCATGCCACTTCTATAAGAGTTAAATGTCTACGCGTAAAAACCAGTCACATTACGTCACTTGGGATCCTCGCGACTCACAAGTGACGTGTAAAACAACCAACAAAGCAAGACACTTTGATCTTTTACAATCCGTAGCAAATATTAATGGATGTACGGCTCTTCTTATTCTGGACGATGTTTTGCATGCTCAGAATCATTGATGAGAAATGAATGACGTTGGGTTTTTATTCGTCACTAATTTTAGTCCCTGTTTTGGTTGGTTTTGGAACATTATAGTAAAAAAATAAGTTCATAATAGTAGATTGTTATACAAGACGCTAAAATGACCCATTGCATACGAGGTATTTTTATTCCCGAGCTTTAGCGAGGGAATAAATAGAAACCGAGTTACAATGGGTTTTAGCGTCGTGTGTTACACTATAATTTTCACTACGATTGCGAGAAAATAAAATACAATATTAAATAGTTTATACCTACTTACTTCCGTAAACGAATCCACTCGTTTTTCTATCCTCCACTTCATAAACTTTTTGTACAATATTTAAATAAATGATTTGTGCTTGACGGCAGAAGATTAAAATTATTTCTTTCCTATTACAGTCACACAATTCAATCAGTTTGTAATTATAAAAAAATTCTAAAGATTTCGCGCCATGGTACCTTTTTTAATTTCTGCTGTAGCAGCTAAACAACACAAACGCATTCTACGATTCACTCTGTACACAGAGTATAAATAAGTCTATGATTTCACCGAAGAGATGCTTTTAGTTCCATTTTCAAAAATAAGAATGAGAAACTGGGGGCCTATTACGAAACTTAGTCACGATAGTCGTCCGCAGTTCGTCGGTTATAGTTATTACAAATATTTTCAATGTAGCTATCGTAGTCCATAGTCTATTGAACGAATAATGACGGATCCACTAGAGAGAAACTGTCAAATTTACGCAATCACTTTGCAAATCGCATGCGCAAGTGCTTTGTAATAGGAATCAATCAGAACGAAGCACGGACGCAGCCGCGTGTATCGCATTAAACTTTTCGTAATAGACCGTCAGTATTAAGTCGAGCGAGTTTTTATTCGTGATTATGAATAAAGACTTTTTCGTTTTAGTACGCTCATTGGTAATAGACAAACATTAAAAAAGAAAAAACTATCCCCTAGGGCTTATTATGTTATTTTATCTCGACTCTTTTACGTTACAATGACGCACTTTTTGAGCAAGAGGAGTGAAAAAATTATAGAATATTAATGATGGAGCCGCTATGTTTTAGTTGTCACAATAAGACCATGACCGTTCAGTATTTAATAATTTAGATGATACTGGCAGCGTTTTCATACCAGATTGTAACTAAAATTGTAAAACTTTGCAAAACAATGGCTTTGTTAATTTTTAAGTCTATAACCGCGGCCCCATACCTTCCGATCTGATCCAATTCTTAAAAAAAAATGTCTTTAGAGTCCAATTTAGCGCTGAAATTAGTGTCACATACATAATACAGGCATACTAAATACATAGGAAGTTAACGGTCCTTGTGGCAAAAATCTTTATTTACTATAATTAATAATATACTTAAATATAATTTTGAGACTGTTTTAGCTACAAAAAGAATGGATGCGAGAAAATTATGAGCTATACCGAATACCGAAATAATATATAAAACACCTAGCTTCTGCCCTCGACTTTACTCCGTTCAAAAAATCCTTATACATTGGACGAAATCCATTTAAATTATCATCTTTTTAGTAACATCAAAGACTTAAGTAATTATTATAAAGCGTAAACAGGAAATTTCGGCCCGGCAAAAGATTTTCCCAAATCTCCACGGATTGAGGGATAATAAAGATAAATTGCTGGTCTAATAATCATAAAACCAAACATCATTATTTATTTTTGCACAAATAATAATGCTATTTTCATCCGGTAATCTTGCTTTTCCAATTAAATGTATCAGTCGGATTGTAATTTAAGCATATAATTCAATATTTAGCGCTAATGAAACTGCCGCTAAAAAAAATATTTAAAAAATCTAAGCCAAAAATAATTTATCATATCTCTTTTATTCTTTATTAGTAAAAAATAAATCATAAAATAATACACTAGGCAATTTTTAATAAAATAAAACCACAAAAGAAAACAAACACGACCTCCGTGTTGGAGTGTCGTACACCACTTTTCATAGTAGGTACTGCCGTTTCTGAGGTCCCAGGTTCAATTTACCTAGCCTTGGCCACGCCACAGAATACACAATTGCCTAGGCTGAGTCGGCACGTGTTAATGAATGAACAAAAGGTGGGAAAACCGTTTCTTTGGACCATCAATCTGAACAACTTTTACCACAGAATAACTTTTACTATGGGAGCAACTCTGAAATCGCAAAAATAAATCAGCTGTTTCATACAAAAATTAATAACGAAAATATGAAATGTTTGAAATTGCTGTTTTTTTTCGCGATTTCAGCGTTGGTTCCATAACAAAGTTGTTCAGTTATGGAATCAACGCTGAAATTGCGAAGTCCGAAGAAACTATTTTGCCCTTTTTGGGTTCATTCATTCATTAACAGCCTGTATATTTTAGAAAACAAACTTTTCTATATTATCTCAGGTCTGGGTGTTTGTCAGTTTGTTCTGTTTATTCTTACTTGTCTTATTTGGAATTGAAAAAAACAATTCTAAAGTACAACAAATGGTTATTCACACATAGATTCGAAAGAAATGACTAATTATTTTTGACAACTTGATTTAATAAGACAACTTATTTTTTATATAACGTTTTAAATCTTTAAGCCGTACGACTAATGTTAAAAGCTGTTTACTAAATACGATAGGACAAGTGAGGGAGAATAAACAGACTGTAGACGACGTTGTTTTTGATTACCAAAGATCATACAAGTGATAATATACAACAAATTATTATTCTTGTTCTTCTTATGCGTCTTAAAGGTAGAGCAAATTAAAAAAAAATGGTTTGCGGTTGCTTTGTGGTCAGCAATAATAATTGATATCGATATAAATATTGTGCAAGGATAACAATCAAACGATCTAAAAAATTAAAGGAAAACGGGTTTCGTAAGTTTTTTGCATTAGATGCAGAAGTAAAAATTAGAACGTGCCTCCTGAGGCTGTTTTTGTTGTCGTTTTTTATTGAACAACTGGTTGCACTTAGAACAATTTCATGAATATTTACTAAGATAAAAATAATTAGCTCTGAATGTTTTTATAACTATATTTGCTAAAGAAACATTTGTAGGAGCTTAATTGTTGGCTTTTGAACCTGAAAAATATAAAGTAATTACATTAATATTTTTAATGGAGTACCTTTACCTATTTGTATGAATAAACATAAGGCCCTAACATAACAGGGCCCGTGGTGCAGCGCTGCTGTCGTGCGATAAAACGCCTCTTGAAAGCGCTCTTAGGCCCGTATTTATAAACAGCTTTCAACGCTGAGAGCTATCTTGGGATCATACATACCTGAGATGGTGTTCCTATAATAAGAGCATCTCAAGTATGATATATATAGATATGGGCATAAGATAGCTCTCAACGTTGAGAGCGGTTTATGAATATGGGCCTTAGTATCGATAAATCTCACATTGTATTATCATAAAATTAATAAAATTATTATTCTTCCTATTATTAAAACCTGAAGATGTCATGGTCTCTTAAGAACTGAATCATGAAGCTTATTCATGATTATGTTACTAACTAGTTGTTTCAACAAAAACAATTTCCATTATTCCTTAGTAAGGAATTTTCTATTATCAAGAATCCTATACATTTATTAATAAAGTGTTAATATTCAAAAAATGTTCTTTACCACGAACATAATATTATTATAATACGGGTAAAAACAGTTTCCGTTTAAAGTTTATTTGCCGACCGACATCTTAGTATTGATAAAACGCACATTGCATGCACTTACGTCATTCATATCGTAAAAGCGCCTATTCCCCGATCCCGCGGTTTAGCATTTGCCTTAATCCGGTTTCAATATAGGTACCTACTTACCTACCGTCGGTCAATTTGCAGAAAAAAAAGACGACGCGAACTAAACGTATGTAAACAACAGCATCTCAAGATAGCTCTCAACGTTGAGAGCAGTAAATATTGGCCTAAGTGACGGCACAGCGTACAATTTTAACTTTAGGAGTGGGCGTCAGTGTGGAAACGGTGTGGTTATTAGGGTGCTTCTACACGGTGCAAGTAACCCGCGCAAGTTGAGGGACTTGCGCAGGTTACATGCTCCATGGAAAGACGTGAGCCGGTCAAGCTCCATAGTATCGTATTTACAGTTCAAAATTACTTTTAGTTATAGTTGGTCTATTCCAGGGGTGTTCATACTTTTTCTTGAGGAGATCGACCTAGCAAAAATGTATGATAAAAAGATCGACATTTTAACCGTTTAACCCACCAAATGAAAAGAAATTGCATAAGTACAACATTGGGTGCATCAATTGTCAAATGTGTTATCCTTGGCGATCGACCTCTATTTGAAATAGGTACTTAAATTTAATTTAATTTACTTCATTTCAGTCACCTAAAAACTAATTGAGGCCTACATTACGTATTCCATTCAAACAAGAAATAATATTGTTATAGGTGAACAAAGGATCGAATAAACCTATGCAATGTTTTGAACTATTTCTGTTGCACGTGTCGTACATAAGCGTGTGAAGGATTCAAAAGGAATTAATTGACGAAGCCCACCTAAGTAAATTAATCAAGGTAGGTTTATATTTTACATAGTGGTAATCGATGTCAGGGTGAAGTATTTTAAGTAGTAACTTAGGTATTATATAATGTAAAAAAAAGTTTTCTGTAAAACGGCGTTTTACACAAAACTTACTTAGGTTTTACATAATCGTATAATCGTTTCTGGCTCTGTGCACGCTTTAAGCGCCACCTAGCGTTCGCAACTTTGTTGGCTCTGTGCACGCTTTAAGCGCCACCTAGCGTTCGCAACTTTGTTGGCTCTGTGCACGCTTTAAGCGCCACCTAGCGTTCGCAACTTTGTTGGCTCTGTGCACGCTTTAAGCGCCACCTAGCGTTCGCAACTTTGTTGGCTCTGTGCACGCTTTAAGCGCCACCTAGCGTTCGCAACTTTGTTGGCTCTGTGCACGCTTTAAGCGCCACCTAGCGTTCGCAACTTTGTTGGCTCTGTGCACGCTTTAAGCGCCACCTAGCGTTCGCAACTTTGTTGGCTCTGTGCACGCTTTAAGCGCCACCTAGCGTTCGCAACTTTGTTGGCTCTGTGCACGCTTTAAGCGCCACCTAGCGTTCGCAACTTTGTTGGCTCTGACGTCACCGTTTTAAGATTGGTTATGAAATGACGGCATTGTGACAAAATGTTAAAAAATACTATACATATTGTGTTGTCAAAGTTAATTTCAAAATTACTGTGATTTAGGTGGACAAAGTGTTGTAAATCATTTTTGGTCATTTAAATTAAATATGGCGAGTAAAATCTATTCAATAAGAGTGTTTTATTTTAATTATAATCAGGGTGTGTTTACTTCTTTTTTAGTTGTAGATTTTGTAAAACAAGAGCATAAAGCTACTTTAATAATTTTATTAAGTGATAATTAACATATATAAATGTTCCTGGATCGCTAGTAATAAATTAAATTTAATTAAACAAACAGATTACAGTACCCTTAGCACGAACAGCTATCGAAAAAAATAACTCGCGTAAAATCATTCGATAGATAAATTTTGTATTGGATATTTGTACAACGCCATCTATCGCCGATAAGCGAAATTAAATTTTCCATAGAGAATTGTCCATCGAGTAATTTTACGTGCGTTTATTTTCTCGATAGCTGTTCGTGCTAAGGGTACTGAGCCTACATTTTTTCTACTTTTTGCCACCATGAGCGCTGCGATCGATTATTATACCTTCGCACCTGATAGCGGTACATTTTTGCACATCAGAAAGATAGCTTTCGAATATCGAACAGATTCTGCGGTTTGAATCAAGAAAACCACATGCAATATCCGTTTAATATCGGAGTGGTCGCATCTCACTATTGTCTTGTTGCGTCAATGGTGGCAGCCTTTGGTTTGGCCTTTGGCATTTGCACTGCGTACGGGGCGTCCGTCCCACGGCTATGCCACACAGAGGGAAATCAAAATAAAAAATCATTTTGATAACTGAATTGTTGGAGTACGTTAGAGCTGTCAAGCTACTTCGATTTAGCATGAAGAATGTTGTCAAAATAATGTTTGAATTTCCAATAGACCGAGCTCCCACTGCATGAAACCTTACCTCATAAGGTGGAACAGCAGACATGTGTTACAGCAATAGATATTACTTAGGAACACTGGATTTTAGTGGGTTGCCATCGCATATCCTGGAAGAACTTTTTCTGGTCAGCCACCTCAAACTATCTACATCAATATCTCGGAATAACAAAAATGCTATGATTCAGGGTATAGTTCGTTATTCCAAGATATTGATATTGGCTTTTTAAGCTAACTTTACATTACCCTGTAATTTGTATCGCATACATTAAACCACCATTTCCAGTGTAAAAGGCTGTAAATGCCTCAAATTGCGCAATTTCGCGCGTCGTCGCCTCAATCCATCAATAAGCGCGAATATTTGGTGCTCCCGATACAAATATTAGGCCACTGAATATTCTGCAATTAATCATTTTCATATCGGCTACTTGAACTGGAAATTAACTAATAGAGTTTCTGATAACTTGTTAAAGTTCTATTAGGACAAAATATTACGCATAATTTGTGTTACAAAAGTGTGAACCGTACTAATCATTTCTAAATAAAATTTCAGTTTTAAAAATCGTTTAAAAAAACATTTAAAAAGTAATCGTATCGTGTAAATGATTGGAATAAAGGACATCATCCATTTTGGTCCAAATGTGAAAGTGCCGGCCAAAAAGCAAAAGTGCTTTATTGTGATAGATTTTGTCCACCTAAGCAATTCTTATTATGGCACCAAAGCTGTAGCAACGCTATACTTGATTTTTAATAAGTTCACAAAGTCTGTCTTTTCATACATTTTGGCACAAATGTAAAAAAGTCAGCCAAAAAGCTAATCCTGATAGATTTTGTCCGCCTAAGCATTTCTTATTATGGCACCGTAGCTGTAACATCGCTGTACTTGATTTAATTTAGTTCAAAAAGTCTTGTCTTTTTATACATTTTGACACAAATGTGAAGCGGTGCTACAGATTCGGTGCCATAATAAAAAATGCTTAGATGGACAAAATCTATCAAAATAAATCACTTTTGTCTATTGACCGGCACTTTCATATTTGGACCAAAAATGCATGAAACATGGGTGATGTCCTTTCAATTGTTAAAAAATATGGTTATTCGTCGGACTTATATAGTTATTTAACATCACGTGTTCACCTTTGATTATTTATATGTGTAAACTGACCAGTTTGAAAAACTGACGAATTAAGGAAACTGAAAAGTGAAAACCCGACCTAATATACCTTTACCAATATACCTTTTAAAAGGTGGACGTGCTTTTTTCTCCCTATTGTCAAATCGTCCTTTCAGTGACGAGCATTAATATAACTCGTGCACAAAAGACATCTGAGACACCGTGACTAGTATTCCGACCCTTATAAACCTTTTTATTGTAGATAAAAACACTGTGTATTTTTTTCAGACGTGCGAAAATCTTATTTGACCTTGTATAGCAGGGGTGTCAAACCCATTTTTCTGAAGGGCTATTTATAAAATTTTGGTTGTGTTAGCGGGCCAGACTCAAAATTAAAAACTCAAATACGCACTAATTTATTTTAAATAAAGCGCGCGCAATTTTAAACTATCTACCATCGAATGCAGTGAGGGTTTCACTGGATAGATTCTAGTCGCGGGCCGTATTGAGATGGCTTGCACGCCGGATGCGGCCCGCGGGCCGTATCTTTGACACCCTTGCTGTATAGCAACTGAATGAAATATTAATATTGTGTGTTTGTTGAAATTAATGAATAATGTACCTAAAGAATACTTAGTTTGACTTGTTGAAACTTTGACATTGCAATTTATTGTATGCCGTAACGGCGGAAACCAGCTGAACAAATGTACCTACTTATTTTCCTGTGTTTCACAATAAATAATTTGTGTATTTTTTATTTTATGACGAGATAGTTACTACAAAGTTTTAAAATTTTAAAAAGAAGTCCTTTTTAAACCTCTAATACTCCTGAAAATAGATATGAAAACAAGTTATTTTTATAGAATTGAAACTTTTTATGAAAAGTCTACTTATATATTTTTTAAATATTGTTAAAGGGGCTTTATGTTCTAAAAATAATTCTGTTTAATGCTTAAAATAAACATATATATTATATATTATGTAGTTCTTATCAGTGAAAAATGCCGAAAGGGACTAGATTAGACAGTTTTCATTTTCAGTAAATCTAATTTTAGGCCAACTAACTGTGATTTGTGTGTTTTTCTAATTAGCACACCACAGTTTCTGAGTATTATACATTGTAATAATTTGGTGAAAATCAATTTGCAAACAGAATGTTAGAAAATCTTGTGAAATCTTTTATCAGCTATGTACTGCAACTTTAAAGAAAATAATTTTCTTGAATCAAAAGAACTTCTAGAAGAAAATTCAACTGTTTCCTTTTTACGGAAAGACGTGGTTAAAGTAAAACTTTTCCGCTTAACTCTCAACACTTTTGCGAAACATGAAAACTTCGTAGTTTCTTATTATGGCAATAAATTGCTTTACCGTTTTATAATACGGCCTTAAAAGAAGAGTTTTACTTACACCTTGTTGAACCAAAAATATTGCTTAGCAATATCACTCTTTACGTTTGACGTCAAACAAAGCGCCTCATATTCCTAGCACGCTTTTTGGTTGCTTTGTTTATAAGGGCGTTATATATCACAGTAATTTGATAGTTTATCTAGTTTTGGAGTACCAAAAAAGTAGGTATTTGTCTATAAAGTTAAGTCAAAATTGCTTTATTCAAATATACTTGATAATTAAACACTTTTGAATCGTCTTTATTTTGATACCACCCGTTCCAAACTTTTTAACTGACAAAAAGAACGGGCGCAAGAAACTTAAAAGTAACGATATAATTTACAAACTTAAATATATCGTTACCAAATACAGTACAGGATTTATAAGTAGAGTATATGCCGAAATAATTATTTCCTGTGATAATGAATAATATTTTTATTTAGTTACTTTAAATACTATCTAAGGAGACATCTATCCTCACTCAAGGCAGGTCCCAAGGCTACTAGACAAATTGGAGTTATTATTTTGCCTGCGTTTAAAGTATTCAACATTAATTGTACCCGACACTTTGCATTTAATTTCTTGCCCTCCTTAATGGTGCGACCCTACAGAATATTCATGTTATTGTTTATTATATAATTTTGTCTCTGACGTCCACAGCTATATTAAGGGGATGATATTGCTAGACCACAGTAACTACGGTCAGCATCGAAAGTTGCTTAACACTTTGGTACTTTGTCATAACAAGTTTTTGATAACTGTTTCAAACAATGAGGCATCTGTAAAAAATATGCTTCGACAAAGTACTAAAGTGTTCAGCTACTTTCGTAGCTGACTGTAACTACCAAACCACAGAATAGATAAAAATCTGAAAATGTGAAAATACTCGTAGGTACTTACTTATGTTTATTTTAGGAAAGCGCTACAAAGAAAGTAATCTCTAGGTTCATTGTTTTACGACTTTCTTGATTATGTGACTATATAATACACCGGTTTTCATAATGTCACTATTTTTAAAGTCATGGGTTCGATCCCTATCTATATTGTGCTAGAAACTTTCAGGTCTGGGAGTTTTTTTATAAGTAGTTGCTTCTGATTTCCATAACACTCAATCAGCCTCAAATTTTCGAAGATGACGACCTGAGTGGTGCAGTGGTCAAAATGCCGGTTTACCACGCAAGAGGTAGGTTCTGATTTCCATAACACTAAATCAGCCTCAAATTTTCGAAGAGAACGACCTGAGTGTTGCAGTGGTCAAAATGCCGGTTTACCACGCAAGAGGTTCTGGGTTCGATTCCAGGCCGGGCAAAAATTGAAATGATGAATTTTAGTTTATGTGACGGGTCTGGGTGTTACTATGCATGTATATTAAGTATAATTATATTTAAAAATCACCTCAGTTGTCACTCACCAATATTACAAGCTTTTTGCTTAGTTTAGGGCTAGATGGCAATGGCGATTGTCCAAGCATTTATTACTATTATTTTTTATAAACTCATAATAAGCATTGCTGATAAGAAAGAAAGTCAAAATCTATGACTGCTTATCCACGAAGTTCGCCAGAATCTAGGTATGTTTCTTTCTTCGATGATGTTTCCAATTCAATTTGTATCAAAATTATCATGAGTCCTCCTTTATAATACAAAACATAATCATAATGAAAAAGAATGCGCGTGTAACAAGCTGCTTTTTTCATATAGGCCTTCTTATTAAATATGAACGAAAGGAATCACAGCAATTGCCTTTTTGGCAAAAAAATTTGAGCAAAAAAAACAAAGTTTTTCCTTACAATGTAATTTGGAAATGTTGTGAAATATTCACGTTAAAAAGGACAAGAAACTCTGTAGTTACATAAAAACTAAATTTTCTTTTAAACAAACATGATTGGAACGTTTAGGCGCAGATTGTCCAATTCGCAAAATGTCCAGTGGTTTCAAAACGTCCAATTCGCAAAATATCCAATTCAAATTAGGTTGCGCTGAATAAGTTTATGCCTCTTACTCATTTAAATCCTACTAACCTATAATACATTTGTTACTGGTCGATGTTTGTACGTATGAGATATTTAATTATAAAATAAAATTAAGGATCTTTATAATATTACAAAAAAAACAAGTATTTTTAGAATTTTGTCTGAATGTTTGTACGCGCATCACGCAAAAACTTCTGCCCCAAAATTGGATGCGGTTTTCACAGTTGTATTTCTGAGAGTCTGAATTAAAATCTGGTATATGTTTTATACTCCAACTTAGTATAACAAAATCCACACGGACGAAGTCGCGGGCGGCTGTCAGTATGCGAAAGTTTGTGTGTTTGTTACCTCTTCACGCCTAAAGGGCTGGATGGATTTGGATGAAATTTGTCACGCAGATAGTTCATAACCTGGATTAAAACACTTTTAAACAATGATCAAAATTTTAGTAAGTAGGTAGGTACTATAACGAAAAAAAACTCATTTTTTTTTCTCCCGTAAATAGCTTGGTTCCTCAACATAATAACGGCTGATGATAAGTAATTCATGATAATTATGCAAATCGCGTGTTATTTTAAGGTAAAATTGCAAATAAGGTAAGTAGGTACCCTTTTTATAATGTTCGTAGAAAAAAGTAATGAAGAATATACAATGGAGGCCATAAAGTCGTTAAAGGCTTTTTTGACCAAACATTTAAATTTGGAGTATTTAAATTTAGCATTCTACCTATTATTCTCAACCTATTATTTTAACGGTGGTGTCAAATGTGCTACCTCTATCTCATGAAGGGTTGTGTTATTCCACTCTACCGGACGCAACTATGCAGCAAGGGTGTTGGGTGGTTTGAATATTATGAAATAATATCTCAATTCTGAAACTAAATAAGGTAGTAAAACGGTTATAAAATGTTGCTTTCAATGCAACGCACTGTAATAGCTTCTACACATCGACCATAGTCTTAATATGTCTGTTACCTTATTCTGAAAGTAGCATTTATCACTGCTTTTATTAAGCCTTATTCGGTAAATCTGACCCTATATGAACCCTTGCGATTAAGTCATGCGTCAAGCGTGATTTAGCCTCATATCGTGTTCATTTCGTGGTATCTCCGCCGAAGTAGATTCTTAAGAGATTACTTACTTTTTCATTTTCCGCAATTTATTTTCGGGACCGTTATCAAGTGGGCCGACGAAATCCATATGTTTATGACATAAAAGCGAAGAAAGATTTATAATATTAAAGATAAGTCGTTTTAACTGTTAACTAATAAAAAATTGGTGGCCTCTTTATAACATAATATGTACCTATTTAAAATAAAGCATTATAGAAGGAAAAGAAGCTGAGTTTACCTATATTAAAGAAAAAATGCAAACATAGTTAAAAAATTCAAGAATTGACACCAAATGAATTATTCATAATCACATGTAATTTTAATTTAATTATTTAATTGTATCTATTTACCACATAATCTAAACTGACATTTCACATGCCCTTTGTATGGCAAGGCAGAGAACCGGAATTGTAATCAATAACAACTGTTTGCACTCTGTTTTGTGTCAAAAAACCGATTTGATTTGATTTGAATGATGCTTGGAGCATTTGGCACCAAATGTATCAAGACAGTTGGTACAATAAAGTCTCAGCTTCACACAACCAAGATTGCGCCTATTTCAATTATCCCACATATTGTTCAGTTGCGTAAACACTTGTAACACAAAACTGCACCAATTTTAAGACACAATATCCAATAAGATTCAGTTAGAAAATAAATAAAATAGCTACCAAACTGATTTTAATAAAAGACGCTAAAAATACCTTAAAATTATGTATATGTACAAACCTCTCTCCTCAACTCATAATAGTCTTTAGTTTCCTTCCTTTTTTTGGAAAAGCTCTGCTATCAACTTGCCCAAAATTCTTCGGCGCCTATCTTTTCATGATTTAGTTCGAAACATAAACCCTTTTACGTCGCGTGTTGATGAAATGCCTAGCATGTAACTTTTCTCACCTTTCCCTATCTTGAAATGAACATAAAACTGATCTCTAAAGGTCTCTCGGACCCTTTTACCCATCTGATGTCTACTCGTCCTCTAGATTTCTACAATATACAAGGTGTATTGAAAGGGTTATTCAATACAAAAAGGTATACAGTTGCGGTCAAAAGAGACGCAGAACTTAGAAAAGTAGGCGTATTTTATATTATGTGACTTTCAAGTTCAAAACTCTGTCGAATCCTTTGAAAAATAATCAAATGCAAGACGATTTGTACATCTATTTATTCAGAGAATCAATATTAAAGTAGTTACATCGGAATTTTTACAATTATTGTGTTAAAATTTTCTCCTTTCAAAGCCTACTATTTACAACATATGAAACATTTACACTTACACGTTTATTCTTTGGCGTGAATCATTCTTTTCTTACAAATAATACTACATGAAGGAACGATTATGTCCAGATATGTTCCGATATTAAATATTTATGGACTTTTGTATTTTAATTAAATAACAAAATTTATGTTTTAATTTATTTTAAACACAATTTAATAGATATTATAATATCACCATTTTTTTTAACTTTAAAGTTCAAAATAAAATTATGAAAGATCTTATCAAATATTTTGGAATGTTAACAAATTACAATTCAGTGTGTATACGAAATTTTCTAAATATTTAATAACATGCTCTCGTTTTCAATAACTATGTTAATTTACTTGGCAGAAGTCAGTTTTTGATTGAGTTACAAACTTAAATTAACTGCTTTCGCTTAAAAGCTCATCAAATTATTGAACATTCAATAAACTTTACAATTTTGGTACAAGAGTACTAGAATATAGACCAGTGGAGAAATGTAGATTATCCTCTTAAACGATAGGTATTTACAAATCTAAGGCTTATTTTTCGGTAATTTACTAAAACTCAGTATACATTATACATTTTCGGTAATCAGTACCGTGTAAAGAAATAACATTTAGGGTCTTTTATACCTACTGGTTCCATTTAAGTTCCAACTAAATTACTTAACAAATAATTTCATAGTTTTTTTAATCAGAATATGATATCTGGATCTCTCACAAGGAGAATTCACGTGCGAATTAGAGCATTACTCAAATTCACTAAACTGAGACTGAGGTAACAATTTATCAGGAAATATTCACTCAAATTCACGAAACTCTACAAATTTCAGAAAGTTTTAGACTGAGGTTACAATTTATCAGGAAATATTCGCTTTCAAACTGTTCTGTGAAAAACAAATTCGATAACAAGCTTCGATTAGTTTAAACTTATTCACATGGAATTTGGCTGATTTTGGTGCTATGTAAATACGACCGTTCGTAGCAGGGTAAACTAACATCTTCTGTTATTCCTCTGACCGTAGGATGTTAGTGGAATTTGTTAATTTTATCAAGAGCAAAATTAAATCAAAATAATTATTTTCGTAGAAATGAAATCCTATTTATTGCAAATTAGAAGATAAAGTTTTTTCTGAACACCGATAGTTATTATAACTTTTGGTACTCCTATACCTAACGAACAAAAAAAACTGAATTTTAATTTATTTATTTATAAAGGCTTTGATTGCTAACAATTACGGCAGATTTTACACGACAGGAAACTGTGAACTGGCCATGCAATAATTATTACATTTTATAAATGTATAAACAATTTAACAATTCATTCTACCTAATATAAATCATTCAAGTAAACTTGAACAGTGTGACGTGTGTTCAAACACATTTACTATGGTAATGTTATCACGTAGTCAGTAACCAAACACGAAACCTTTATTTCAATAAATCGGCGAAGTCTTCTCCCGATAATGTGACCCTAGCTTAAATGCGATTCACATTGAATTTAGAAAATTTAAGCATACTCTAAGCCAGACGAAGCTGTAGCTTCATAAATGAAAGATGCAATCAAGATAAGAAGGCCGCTCTCCGGGATTGAAAACCTAATAAAAGTGAGGTTTAAAATATTTTATTTCTACACAATTACTTAGGAGTTAAATACTTTTGTCTTTTACATACTTATTTTTAGATGTTCTTTGGTATAAGTACACATTGTACAGATTTGATAATCTATCTTTTGATGCATTTGTCCTCGGAATCAGCTATGAGAAAGTCGTTGGTGTCTTTGACGGTCATGATGGTGACCCCGTCTCCACTGTTCCTTGAGATTATGTTGCTTTTCTTCTTAGTGCTTCCGCAATCGTAGTTTGAGATCACGACACTCTCTGTCGGATTCCTGTAAACGATGGTAGAAAAATTACTGCTGTAGTTGATAGTTGCTTTATCTTATCACGAGATCTTGAGGCCTTTAGTGCTTTGGAATGTATCTTAAAATTTTATCGAGACACCTACGCCTGTGGGGTTGGGAGGTTTCCAGGACGATCGGTCCTGTGCTGCAGAAGAGAGATACTGCATAATGACGCCTTCTTGTTAAGGAAGTTGCGCGTGATTGCTCATTACGTTGAGTGACTTGTTGCCTTAATAGTACAAGGCAAGTAGCGCAAGACAGATAGTCGTGGAGATCCTTGAGGGAGGCCTATACCGAGCAGTGGGCGTCATAAGGCTGATATGATGATGTTTAATTAACATTTATGACTTGCATTGATCACCTGTTGCAGCGATGCCGCTGCGTGCTCCTAAAGGAGGTCTCACAGGCCGCAGTCCTGGATAGCCTGAAGTTGCAGGTGGGAAACAGCTCATCACGTTGAGTGATTTGTTGCCTTGATTAAACAAGGCAAGCAGCGCAAGACAGATAGTCGTGGCCTATACCCAGTGGGTGTCATAAGGCTGATATGATGATGTTTAATTAACATTAATAACTCGCATTGATCACCTGTTGCAGCGATGCCGCTGCGTGCTTCTAAAGGAGGTCTCACAGACCGCAGTCCTGGATAGTCTGGAGCTGCGGGTGGGATGGAGAGACCCTCGCCGGCAGCACAGGTACCGATTAAAGTGCTGCCTGAATACGCCGCTGACGCAGTACAGAGCGACTGGGTTGACGCACGAGTTGAGGAAACTGTGAGTTAAGAAATGTTATGATAAAGTATCTAAGTAACACACGAGTTCAGAGCAAGTAGCAAAACTATCGAGTGAGAACCGAATTCGTATTGAGCACAATTTGTCCAACGTTTGTATTGAATTTGTACAGTACCACCCACCTTCGTAAAGAGCTAAGGTTCCTAATACGAAAAGGTATTTGTGTTCGATACTAATTCGATTCGCACTCAATTGTTATTTGTGCTACGGATACAGAAAACAGGTGGTACAAAATATTTTATTGAATTTCATAGTTAAAGGTAACGATATACTAAAGCCAAGCTAGACTATTTTATTACGGAAATGCTTTTATCTAAGAACGAAAGGATTATGACTCCGCGCACTATATGCACAGAAAGCTATTTGTGTTACTATGAGATACCTAACATAAAAACGTAAGTAGACTACAATTAGTGCTTAAAAGTTTTCTATTATCTCAATTTGCTTAGTCCTTGAGACACAGTACAAACCTTTTCAAAATATAAAGAGAGAACCAATCCAAGAGGTTAATAGGTGTCGCTACACCTATTAACGTAATAATGTAATCATTTTAATTTTCCAACCTTGAAAAGCTTGCAACTTCCTTTTTAAATTCGTTTTGAACAGACATTTTTATTTCCGCTATGTACCAACTAGTTATAACGCTCGTTCACAGATAATTAAAAACGTCGAATGTACGGAAATTTTTCATGAAATTGTTTTAGAAGGGGAAACGGTCTGAAAAAAATACTAGTATGGAAGTGAAATTTTTTAAGTGTCCGTTATATGAGCAGAAATTTAAGACAATAATACAATAGTAGATTGTTATACGAGGGTCAAAAGGAATTGATGACTTTTACCCGTGTTAACTCTACTTTTCATTTCGAATAATATAAGGAATGTAAAAAAAAGTCTTATTCCAAAATGTTTTTTAATAAAAACTTGTACTTAGTAACTACCTACATTGTTAGAATTACCTATACCTACTTACCTTTAAAAACCTTGAAAAATTAGAACAATTTATTTCTGAAATTTAAAGTTAAATTCTTGCTTGGAATATTTACAGTTTGATATAAATTATGATGACAGATTTGGCTTTGTTGGATGCCTGTAAAAGTTGGAGATATTCTTTGGTCTTTGATAAGACGGTAAGTCCATGGCAGAGACTCTCCTGAAGTAGTTGTTTCCTGTAGGCGAATTAGAGCGTAGTTTTATTGTTTCTTTTATTTTGTTTGAACTTTTTGTTTTAGTTTTAAACTAATTTTTAGTAAATTTATACAAAATCAACACAAAACTTTAAAACGGCACACACAGCTCAAAGTCACAGAGTTAGGTACCTAAGTATCCCTCTAATATTTTATAGTTTTTCTTATTACTTTGAATGCCCAATGTTTTTAATTTTGCACTGGCTGTTTATGTGTTATGTTTTGTTGTTGTTCGTGAATGCGCCCTACAAGGCTGCAACATTTTTTAAACCCTTTGTTTTTAATTACTGTAAACTTTTTCATTGCCGATTAGGTAACTCTATGGTTGACTATGTTACCAAATTCAGTTCTATTTTTAAATTACTTTTCCACCCTAGGGTAGAACGAAGATTTTTTGACCCGCTGCTCAGTTCAAATATACATCACTTTCCGAGTATGAGAAATGAAAAATCATTTTCATTTCCAGAATTATTTGCGAGTATGTTCACACTATACTTTGCTCATCAGAAATTATAACTTTATCTTCTTATCAAAAAGTTTTGGTCATATTTTTCCGAGAAAAGACATCAAACAACACTCTTTTGTTAATTCTCGTCTCGTCACCGAGGGTTTTAATACCACAATGCGTAATGTACATACGACAGCACTTTAAGTAGAACAGTTGACCTGCGAAAACAGCTTTTATTACTTAGGCATAAATATGGTCTCAAGGACAACATGTAACAATAGACTGATTTTTCGTCAGGTGTACATACTTTGTAAAGGTCAAAATTGCGGTTGGATTTTCCCGTTAGGATGGTCACGACAAAATGAATGAAGAGGCTAACTTTATTGAATAAATCATTGTCTTCGAAACCATTAATTTAGCTGGCGTTTTTTTTTTATTTTCTACAGATTGTATATTGTATAACATTGACATTGGACTCGGTTCAAAAGTTATCTAGTTAGTGATTAATATACACCTAGTATCGTTTAAATACCAGTGCGTGTTTAACATTTTTTAGCATAATCAAAATAACTTTCCTCTGCTAGAATACATTGTTAGTCTAGTCTCAGTCATATAGAAGCAAGGCAGCAACATTCAGTTTTTCCAAAATGGCAGAAAATAATATTTTTGGTTTCGATGCAGTGCAGTTACTATAGGATATTGCTGTTTTTGCTGCAAATCTATAATTTTAACGGTGAATTAATATGAGTTGTTGCTGCTTATGCTGCAAAATTATTAAGTCAATTAATGTAGGTAGCTGAATTCACATTAGCACACTGCATTCAAAGTTGCTTTTATTGCTTCTATATGACTCCTGTTCTGCAAGCTAAAAGCTGCTAAATATTACTTGTAAGTAGTTTAATAAGCTTTACGATAGCATCGAATCAGTACGACTTTTATGGTTTTGCAATATGGACGTTTGCACCACAGTATCTATATTAGCTTTTTCAAGTTTGAACTGAGAGTTTCCTCATCGCCAAGTTTTTAACGACTCCTTCAATTAAGGTTTTAAAAGCATGACCGGCATGTTTTTAAATATTGGAATGCAGAATATAAAAATAAATATTAGGCTGAATAGAATAATCCATTGCCTAAAACACCTTGTAAAAATCATAATTTTTCCTATAATTTCTGCAAAAGGATAATGATCCTAAGCACGCGCCAGCTCTGCACTACTCGGTAAATGGAACATGGTATTGACGTGTTCGATTGGCCCTCACAGTCCCCGAAAATATTTGGGCGTAGATGAAGCTAAAACTAAGGACAAAAAATACAGTAACCGTCCGTCGCTGACCTTGCTCATAAATAAAGTCCGTGAGGAGGTTTTTACTGAAAAATTGTCGGAAAATATGCCGCAAAGTTGCCGAGCGATTATGGACAATATTCAGCGAACTAAAATCTATGGAATAAGCATTTCTGCTCAAAAAATGGCACTATATGAAAAGTACACCTATGTGGATAGAGCTAATAATGCTGGCATTTAATTATACCGCACAAAGCGTCTGAACACTTGGTTGCTTATTAGCGACCATAATTTGTATAAGTTCTTATAGATATTTTTTATACATAAACGAAAAAATAAGATACGTTTTTTCTGCATCTTTTAACTGCCTTCTTTGCATCTTTTACACCATTTGACTATAAAGGACGTCATTTCTAATAAACTCTCTTTCTACCTTTTCTCTACAATACAAACTGCAATTTATTGAAAAGTATAACGACTAAAGCTGAGCAGGTTTTACTTTTTCGGCCCCGTGGTGCCATTTTTAAAGCAATATTTGTTTGCAATTACACTTCCATAGATTTTAGTTCGCTGACAATAATGAAGATTAGACGCCGTATATCAAACATTAATAAAATACAATTTATCGTTTGACATATTTAAGATTTTCATAAAAATTTGCCGGTACATACTATTTCAGTGTTAAATAAGCCTACTTTTTAATTGATTAAATACTTACCCTAAGCAAAATCCTAATATCCTTAAAAGGTGCGTCCAATCGTTGTAGTCCTCCTCCGCAGTAGGTGATAAGTAGAACCACAATTCAAACGCGTGGTACGGTAGGAAACAAATGAAGAAAACTAAAACAAAACATGTTAACTATCTACAACACGCGCGTACATATGCACAACGGGACAGTGCTTGGCCTACACCTCATTTGATGTTAAGTGACGATAAGGCCGAAGGTGGAAGCGCACTTCACCCGGAATCCTCATCATTGAGGAACTGGCTATCTTACCTCCAACTGCCGGAGCACAACAATTTTTAAATTGTTATGGCATCAGACTTAAGTAAGATGGTGGGATAGGCAGGCGGACTTGAAACAAGCCCTACCACTAACCAAACCGAGTACAAATGTTTCCCCCTTCTGGGAGTCGAACCCGGGACCCCTGTGTCTTACACGGGTGGGCGAACCACTAGATCACTAAGGCGGTCACTTCTGGCTCTCACACTATGTCGCTACACCTGTCCCTATCTCACTTATATTCATTGTGCTACTGAGCCGCTATTATCAATCCTATTCTTTAACTGCGCGAGTTGTATGACGGAATATGTCTATACAAAGATCACAATCTTGAACATACATAATTATGATTGAGACGCTTGAGACAACCATTTAATTAAAGTTTTTTCTTCTTTTTGATACTATGAATCATCATCTAATTATTCCCCCTTTACTCTTCTTAAACTATTTTCATAATAGTCTCAAACGTTATTTAAATAAATTCCTAACTTTTGACATAGGACGTTAAATTATAATTATTTTGAAAATTAACTAACGTGTGTATCTTCCACTATTCCTACATCTCGTAGCTCAATATTGAGCCAAACATAATTTAATAATACATAAAATTTAAGCTTTTTAAGACAACATAGTCCTACTTCCAATTAGCACCAAGGACAACCATTTAAAATTAACATACTAAATGCGTAAACTCTTTAAGAGTTAAGGCGACCCTAATGATAAATTCTCAAAGTGTCACAGAAAATGTTTGCTTTTACATAAAGTAAAACAGTGATAAACTTCAAAGACTTTAGCTCTCTTTAGTATAAATTACTTTGCATTTTGTGGAATGTTTCAGTCATTTGAAGCATCAAAAACAATTGAAGGTAGATCTGTCTATATGCGAATTCTTGTCGTCAATTTTGATGTTTATGGTAATAATTTTGTGAAAGGATATTTATAAAGACACTGGAGTATAATACAAAATTAAGTAAAAGTAGGTATAATATATAACTGGTAAATATTGCCATTGTGTTTAATAGAATCGGAGGGCCTATTACAAAAAAATGTTGTAATAGGCGCTCCGATTACGATAGTCGGACGATGTTTGTGGATCGCCATCATGGGACTGGGTCATTGGGATAAGTAGGACCGACACGAATTACGTAATTTTGAACCTTATACGCGAGTTAATAATGTCACGGAGTGGGACAAACATCGTACGCTTATCGCAGTACTTTTTTAATTGCCTGTGGAGGTATTCCTTGCAGAAGTCCATTATAATTTAGGCAAGCAATTGCAATAACTTCCACAAAATAGATGGTAAAACAAATAAAGATTTTTACAATGACATTTTAAATAATGCAATAACAATATTTAGCAATAACTTCCCCACAACAACAACAACAGATGGTAAAATATGCAACATGTTATAAATGAACCGCCCGCCCGCCCACAAATAAATGCAGATATACCGACAGCGACACACCAACTACTCTACTGAAACTAGGTGCTTGGCACAGTCCAACAGCTCTTGATGTGCTCAGTGTAGAGGCGAAACAGGTGTAGAGTATTTGGTTTAAGGGCAAGGTGTGTCGATGTCTGTTTGTTTGCATTTATTTGTGGGCGGGCGGGCGGTTCATTTATAGCATGTTGCATATTTTACCATCTGTTGTTGTTGTGGGGAAGTTATTGCTAAATATTGTTATTGCATTATTTAAAATTTCATTGTAAAAATCTTTATTTGTATCTTTGGATGTAGATGGTAATATCTAAAACTGGACATGCGATTTAAAAAAATATTTCAGTGACTGAAAGTTACACTATCCTTGAGTGACATAAGATACAATTATTGTAGAATTATCTCTGGAGGGGGAATCCCCCCAACAAAGTTACGGTCAGAAGCTACGGTCTATTATGTAAATAAGGTAGGTGTATTAGGCCTGCTGTCTCTTCTAAGCAGAGCTTAATAAGCTCTGCTTCTGCGACTGAAGTAAAGTAAAAGCTTGTTTTGAAATAATTAGAAACTATTTTTTTTCATTTTAGTATAGTTTTTTTTTTACTTTTTAATGTGAATGTTGAGTAATAATTTTCTGTTTTCTATGTGAAAAATGTTTGCTGTAAACTTTCTTATTTTAAGTGCAAGAATATAGTCAGTTTATATTAGGTAGTAAGATAAACTGTTCTATGTTAATTATCTAAATAAATAGTTTTTTCCTGTCTAAATTATTGTGATTGTCTCCATCTCCAGCAACGCAAACATTGTAGTAGGTTGTATTTTGTATGAACATTATGTCACACATAATAAACACACTTATTTTGATTTAATTTTCTTAGTTTTTATCTACAGACACGTCGTAGATTGTGGTTCCAAATTATCACCTCAAGCAGAGTTGGACTACGATATCCTAAGGATGACAAAAATAGGATTTGCTTAGAGGTATGCATAAGGTTTATCGATGTAACACTATGGAAGACCTAAATTAAAATATCTACAGCGTGAAATTTTAATCATTTGGTTCAAGCCGTGGAGTGGTCCCACTCATGATTACAGGCAACTTTTACTATGGCCAACTCTCAATTAAAAAAAATCAGCTGTCCCATACAAAAGCAAGAGTATATATTCTGTGACAAAAGTGCAGTACCTAGTACCTACTCGACCTTAATGTATGGAACAGCTGATTTTGTTTTGCGAGGAGGAGAGTTGGCCCCATAGTAAAAGTTGTTTGTAATCATGGGTGGAATTACTCCACGGCGGGAACCAAATGATTAAAATTTCAGCGTGTATATTCAATATACCCGACTTATTTAAACTTACCTCAAGCAAAATCCTAATATTTTTAAAACATGTGTCCAAACGTTGTAGTTCTCGTTCGAGTAGGGCATATCGATGTGGAACCACAATTCTGACGCGTGGTGCGGTAGGAAACAAATGAAGAAAACTAAAACAAAAATTGTTATCAATAAATTATCATACTGCAATCTATACCTACAAAGCTGTAGAAAAGTAGTGTCTGTACAATGGAAATATTTTGAAAAAAAATGGTTGGGGTGTTTAATAATAATCAGTAGAACCCATTTCTATCATTTTTGGAATTTTTGTTTACAACAAATACTAAAAACAGAATAAAATATATATTTAAGGGGTCTTAAGGGGTCTTTATAACAAACGTGTTTTTTTTGCCGTTTTTTGGTACTCATAAAATATTCCACAAAAGAAAAAGCAAACGTCTTGTAAAGTAATTTATATTATAAAGAGCTCTCTCAATATTTTCTTTGAATTTTGTCTATGGTTTAATTAATGTGAAAGTTACACTAAAGATTTTTTTTATTTATATGAAGGATTTTCATAGTCAATTTTGGCCAATAACGACTACCAATGTCCAGAATGAACATTATTGTGTACAGCAACTAAAATCTATGGAACAAGCATTCCGCTCAAAAAGGCCATAATTTTATTTCTGCATCTTTTAACTGCCTTCTTTGCGTCTTTCACCATTTGACAACACAAGACGTCATTTCTAATAAACTCTCTCTTTTTTTTACAATACAAACTGCAATAATTGTAACGTAGTTGTTTGACGACCTCCGTGGTCGAGTGGTTTGCACGTCGGTTTTCAAGGCGTCACCATCTCTTGAGGCCCCGGGTTCGATCCCCGGCTGGGTCAATGTAGAAAATGAACTTTTCAATATTGCCTCAGGTCTGGGTGTTTGTGATACCACCGTTGTCTCTGATTTCCATAACACAAGTGCTTTAGCTACTTACCTTGGAGTCGGAGCAATGTATGTGATGTTGTCAAATATTTATAATTTATTTATTTATTATTAATTACACTTCCATAGATTTTTGTTCGCTGATTGTGTCTAGACAAAAAATATACTGAAATTATCCAAAGGAAAGGAAGCGTATAATATTTATTTTAATTATATTGTATAGACTAAAAACTAACTTAAAAGATGTGGGAATTCAAACAGAACTAGGTAAACAAGTATGACTAATTCTTTCCTCATACTTTTTGTCATATTTAATTATAAAATAAGTTAGTGCTTAACATCCCTTTATAGAGTGTTCAAAGTCGCTGTTCTGTGGTGTTTAATATTAAAATGACGAATCTATAAGAGTTCCGTTTTTTGCCATTTAGGCTACGGAACCCTAAAAACGGGTTGTAATAATAAACAGCTTGCTTTGTTTTTTTTTTTGTTGCTTATATTATTACTTAGCTTATATTATATTATTTAGGTTACTATATTATATTATATTTAAGCTTATATTATTACTTTACTAATTCCATAAAAAAACTTCAGCCCTTCAGAATTCATTTCAATAGCTTAATTCAGAGAATCAATTCCACAAAAATTGTTTAAAAAACAAAAAAACCGACTTCAAAAAACCTGCCTCTAAAAAAAGCAAGAAATAATATACAAATCATTAGATACGCATTATCATTGTTATAATAAAACACGTCTATTAAAGTCGGTTTTTTTGTTTTTTAAACAATTTTTTTATTTTTAGTGTAAGTACCTTCTGTATTAGATAGTGTAGATATATTATTTAGGTAGAAAAATCGGCTCAGCCAAACGTGAGATAATCGTGGAGAAACATACATGCATACAAACTGAATACCTCCTTTTTTTGAAGTCGGTTAAAAATACTACACAAAGGTATCCCTTCCCCAACAAAAAAAATCATCTAATTCGGTTCATAAATAACAAAATTGTCAAGTTAGTTGATTTAATATCATAGTATTTTCAGGATTACTTGTAAACTACTGAACCGATTTGAAAAAAAATTAAATGGGACCATCTCGCAAGAAAACTCAATCGAACAAAAAAAGAATCATCTATATCGGTCCATAAATGTCGAAGATACGCGCGAACAACGATAAAAAAAAAAACACAATCGAATTGAGAACCTCCTCCTTTTGGTGAAGTCGGTTAAAAATGACGTCGATGTTAAATTAAATACCTACCTTACCTTACATAATATTTATCACATTTAGCTATGTAGATGTAAAAAGATATTCATGAGAGTTATGTTGACATTATTTCATCTCCGAAAATCGTTATCGTTATATTTTGATGAAAAAGCAATAACAATTTATCGGCAAAGTTAAGCGCAAATCAATTTTATTGTGTCTTTATTAGTTCCCACATAAATTGAATTAGCTTTTGATGGATTTATATCAAAGGTTCTATTAAACTTCAGTTAATTTCTTGTAAATTAGAATTTGTATTACGAGGTTAAAGAGGGTCGTCTTTGATATTAGAGCCCAATTGAGACAGATCAAGATACGATATCATTAGTAATGGTGGCACTCCACACGACTTTTCGTATTCGCTTAGCGTATCCACCAGGGGCCCAATCAAGCTAATTCCGAACGATAAAACCAAAACCGTTACGTGGGTGATTTCCCTTCGGCCGCATACGAAACTGTATGTTCGTAACCAGTTGCGAATGAGGAAAATATAATCCTTGTACGAAACCGGTTTCGAAATAAGACTTTAAATGACCCGTGGTCTAACCAGCCGGTGTGTGGCAAGAAGAAATACAGATGTCATAACATTTTTCTTTCTTCCTTGTATGAAACTACGTTTTTGTATGCGGCCGAAGGGTTATAAAAATCTTTGAGTTAGCTTTAAAACTCTCATTTAAATTGTGCCATTAGGCACCCTAGGCTCCCTAGGCATAGCTTTCAACAATTTTGACAAAACTAACGCGAGTATTTTTCTGTACACGTAATTGAAACGGAACGATTTAGTTTTGGTTTATCGTTGAAAATTAGTGCGATTGGGCCACTTCGTTTAAATATTCATTGTTCATATCATAACTTTCAAAGAAGACAATCAGGATAAGTTTTTTTAACCGCCTCTGTGGTCTAGTGGTTCGCCCACCCGTGTAAGACGCAGGGGTCTCGGGTTCGATTCCCAGGGGGGTACAATTTTTACTCGGTTTGGTTGGTGGTAGCTGATAGGGCTTATTTCAAGTCCGCCTGGCTAGCTACCATCATCTTAACTAAGTCTGACGCCAACAACAACTCAAAAATTGTTGTATCCAGTAGTTAGAGGTAAGATAGCCAGTTCCTCAGTAATGAGGATTCCGGGTGTAGTGCGCTTCCACCTTCGGCCTTACCGTCACTTAACATCAGGTGAGGTGAAGGCCAAGCACTATCCCTTTGTGCATAAAAAAAAGTTTATTTCAACCTTTTCCAGCACAGAATCAAAATGATCACTTAACATCAGGTGAGGTGAAGGCCAAGCACTATCCCTTTGTGCATAAAAAAAAAGTTTCTTTCAACCTTTTCCAGCACAGAATCAAAATGATGTAAACCTCGTTAATTTCTCTTTAAAATGTATTCATTTTATTTAATTATCTCATTCAACTTTCAACTCTATTGGATATTAAATAATAATTGTTCAAAAAAAGTATGGTTTTACTTACCTATGGCAAAAATAAGTACCATACAAGCAACAGACTTCCGAGCCCTAGCTTGGGCCTCCCCTTGGCCTCCGTGTAAGGCCCCTGGCATTTCCCTAGTACTGGCCAGCAGTCTCCGTGCCATTAGTGAGTAAAAAGTCGTTATCACTAGTAAAGGTAGAGCATAGTATACGGTCGCTTTTGTTACTGTCATCCATCTGAAACAAAAAAAATGATTTTAATAAATAGCGATTAAAATCGACCACCCAGAGTTCTGAACTAATATTTTCATGTTATATGCTTTCACTGCTCTGAGATATTATCATTATTACATTTGAATAAAGAATGGGAAAGGTTCCACAATCAGGCTTCCTGTCCATCGACTCGGAGCGCGGCGGCGGAGCGGAGAAATGATGAAATATTTACCAATAAAATTGCGGAGCGGAGATTTTATGCAATTCTATTGGTTAATATATCCTCCATCGTTTCTCCGCCCCGCCGCCTCCCTTCGCATCAATGGACAGGCAGCCTTACGTGGTGGTCTGGTTCATCACGTTCTGAATTTGAATTTGAAATTCAGTGCGGAAATTAAATTCAATACCTACCTACCTCCCGCACTAGTGTGGGAAATAAGTAAAGTCCTTGGAAATGTAAATTTTAACTTCTCGCGCTTGTCATAATGTACTATTACTTCACTTGTGATAATGCTGTGCTGTGAGATCGAGGTTCCTGCCACATTTAATGACTGTTATAATATAAGTGAACATACACCCCATAATGTTTTGGTTTATTAGAATCGAAATACGTACACTTGTTTTTAAAATTGAAACACCGTGTTATTTTCGTAGAAATATGCTTACTTCATGGTGTAGTAAATAAAATAAAACCAGCCAAGTGCGAGTCAGACTCGCGCACGAAGGATTCCGTATAAAAACATGTTTTTGTATGGGCGCCCTCTTATTAATTTATTTAATTGTTTTTAGTATTTTTTGTTATAGCGGCAACAGAAATACCTACATCATCTGTGAACATTTCAACTGTCTAGCTATAACGGTTCATGAGATACAGCCTGGTGACAGACAGACAGACATGGACAGTGGAGTCAATCTTAGCAATAGGGTCCCGTTTTTACCCTTTGGGTACAGAACCCTAAAAAAAGTATATCTAACTAGTTGCCAAGGACATGATCCGCAAAGAAAACATGTAAAACGAGATGTAGGTACCTACGGCGTTTTCTATAATAATTTAATCTACCGTCATACGTCAGTCAAACGTCACGAATTTTTTTTTACGTGAATAAAGAAAAAATGTTTCTTACATTCAATATGGAGTGAAAGATTCAGACAGGTAACAAAAGGGTCCTGAAATCTTTTGTATGTACTCGTAACATATTTGGTTTGTATTATTACAAGTACCTACTGAATTTAATATAAATGTATGGCTGTTTATTACTTTTTATTTGATACACATTGTTAAGGTTATAATTATTATTCTCCTATTTAAGAAATTGACGGCACGCGACAATTAAAAATTTTTTTTCGTTGTTTATTGTTAGTAAATAACCTTGAAAGTTGTATTTTTTAAAGTCTTCATTAGATAAGCTTAGTTAGCATAAGTATTTGAATTTTGTTTGCAAATAAGAACATCAGTTTAATATTTAGGGTGACTAAAAATAAAAAAAAAAACAAAACAACAAAAAACAATGGTTATATTGTACTTTTGAAGAAACTGTTTAATAAATTGAACTTTTTTTTATCAAAAATGAATTCTACGTTAATGATTTATCCAAAAATGATACCAAACTTGGCTTAGTGAAGTTATTATTATTAACATCTTGTCTATTAGCCATTTTTGATGTCCCCACTGCTGGGGCACAGGCCTTCCTTATGGGTGGTAAGGAGGATGGGCCATAACCCACCACGCGGGCCCAATGCGGATTGGTGGGTGTTAACGACTGCAAATGCAGCCGGGACCAACGGCTTCACGTGCCTTCCGAAGCACGGAGGAGCTCGAGATAATACATTTTTGGTCACCCATCCCATTACCGACCCTTGCGAACGTTGCTTAACTTTCGCAATCGCTGGGCCAAGCGCTAAACCACTGCGCCACCGAGCTCTTCGTTATTAACATCTTAGGCAGTTATTATTATTAACATCGGATTTAGTTAAGGCTGAATTCCCCCCTCCCCCTCACCTTCATGAAAAATCCAGGTGGCTCCACTTCGTAAACCCATCTTAAGAACACAAAGATCAATCCTGTCGAAGGAAACCTTTGCTTCAGCATTTCAGCAATAGCCGTATTATTATTAAAAAAATAAATCGAGAAAATCTGCAAAACGGGACACTTTTCAAGTGGGGTAGAGGTGACGCGGTAGACAGGGATGGGGGAGAGTTGTCTTTTATAATGTACTCACCTAAAGGTATTAATTTTGCCGCTCAAAAATCTAGAATTAATAGCCTAAAATATCAATGTGAACTGACTGACAAATAGCATCAAAGTGACATCTTCCGCCGTGATGATTTTTTGATGCGTGTTTGCATTTTATTCCAACCAAAAAACAAAGGAAAAATGTTTATCCTGCCTTTGCCTCTGACTTGTAGCAGTCTAGTGCTTGAAATTAACATTTAGAGTAAATTGCTATCATTTGATATTGTAATAATCTCTACTATTGCTTACATAGTTGCTGAGTGAAAAATAAAAGACCCAAAAATCTCATCGTCTTATAGTTTGACTTGCCCTGATGGGTGGTTATTATTTCTTCTCGAATGAGGAATAGTTGCCACCTCTGGTGTTTATCAAGCCGCCTGTAAGTGTAAGGCCTCCAACTTGGATTTACGACTGTTATCAGGTGACAACAGCCAGGACCGACGGTTTAACGTGCCCTCCGAAGCACGAAAACGCTCAGTTGTAATGCCGCTTTAACGGTCACCCATCCGACACCTGGCCAGACCGAGCGTTGCTTAACAAACGTGATCAATTACAATCAGCCTCATGAGTGCTTCTGGGTGGCGAATGTGGTGATAAACGATAGCGGATCTTGATCTCCTCCGTGCTTCGGAAGGCACGTTAAACCTTTGGTCCCGATTGAATTTGTGGTTAAAGAAATTTATTCTCACAAAAGACAATAATAATGTCACTTACAGGAGAACAATGATAACTTAATAAAACATTTCGTCGTCCAACTAGGCATACCTATCTACTCAATTTGTTCTTATACATGTTTTCCTAGATGTGATTTGAATGCACTAAATGACTAAATTTGCAGTCATTAACACACACACCAAACCATGAGTTATGGCCCATCCTCCTTATCCACCCATAAAGAAGGCCTGTGCTCCATCCAACAATGAGGACAAATGGTTGATGTTAAAGGCCATACAGGCAGTTACTTACTTTGCGTATTCGGGCCATGCAGGCGGGTACGGTGTGCAATAAATAAAAGACTCGTTGTACTTAATTTTTTCGGATTCTGTATTGGAGAAAATGGCGGCCGGTGCGGCAAAGATAAGGGCTGCCGCCCATATAATGGTCGCGCACACTAACGGCAGTTTACGGAGCTGAAACAAACAAACATCATGGACCGGCGGCCAAGAAGCTCATTTTCAATCTATCGCATATTGGAACAAGACCACAGTGTTATCAAATATCGTCGTCTGGGTTGCGAAGTAGGAATCTTCTGGAAGATATGCCACCCTAAACATATCGTCAGTGGAAAGGCAAAATTACTGAAACGCCAACGCAAAATGAGTTATATATAAATGGCCTCCCATCAATGATCTCCGTTCGCAAAAAAATAATCGATCGCATATTGATATACATGGTGAACAGGGTCGTAGGTGGCATCATTACAAACATGTTAGACATCGGCTTGATTAGTTTTCAGGAAGCATGCGCATGGCCAGGGTAGAAACATCGAGACTTTTTTCCAAAAAATTATCGACTACATATTGGCATGTAATTACATTCAGGAGGTGGGGCAGGTTCCAGGCGTATATAAAACCATAGTCTTGCGTCGCTTTCAAGAAGCGTCTTGGAGGTCAGGGTAGGTTAGGTTAGCGATGGGTGACCATGTTCAGGGTGGCATATCTCCCTGAAGCTTCCTACTTCGCAACCCAGACAACGATATTTGATAACACTGTGGTCTTGTTCCAATATGCTATATATATAACACCAAGCTAATGGCTATCCTGCCAATTTGGTCTGGTCCCAATATGCGATAGATCGAAAATGACCCTGGTTGGCCGGCGGTCCATCGAGGAGTTTCTAAATTAGTAGGGTGAGGTAGCTTAGTGCCACATACATAACCTATTTATTTTTATCAACAATCAGGCAGTGCTTGTTCATGATGCCTCATTTAACCGCCTCTATGTGGTCTAGTGGTTCACCCACCCGAGTAAGACGCAGGGGTCCTGGGTTCGATTACAATTTGTACTCGGTTTCGTTGGTGGTAGGGCTTATTTCAAGTCCGCCTGGCTAGCTACCACCATCTCTCCTAAGTCTGACGCCATAATAACAATTTAAAAATTGTTGTGTTCCGGCAGTTAGAGGTAAGACAGCCAGTTCCTCAGTGATAAGAATTCCGGGAGTAGTGCGCTTCCACCTTCGGCCTTATCGTCACCTAACATCAGGTGAGAATAAGGCCAAGCACTATTCCGTTGTGCATAAATTGTTAAGTAATGATAAGGTGGAAGCGCACTACTACGCCCGGAATACTCAACCAATGAAAACCACGTATCTTATCCGTAACACAGCCGAAACACAATTCAATCCTATATTTTGTTACGGCGTCAAACATAAGTAAGATGGTGGTAGCTAACTGGGCAGGCTTGACACATCCTACCACCAAGCAAACCGAGTACAAATGTGCCTCTACTCCTGGGAATCGAACCCGAATGCCCTGCATCTAACTAACACGGTTTTCGCGAAATGAATTAAAAAAAATATACTTATATAAAGAAGGACGCCCATTTCATAAAATTGCATTTAGTTATTTATAAATTGCTAACTAAAAAAAATGCTAAGTAATATAAAATCTTAACAATAAGTAAAGATTAGCAATAGTTACAACTATTGATTTTACTATTACATATTTTTCTGATTGCCATATTAAAATTCAATAATACAAGTGTTATAGGGTGATATCAATTATTTAAATAATTTACTATTATTATCATTAAATCCACTTTTAAAAAAGCTATTTGACAGGTCAACACTTGTATGGGAAGCGGTCATCGTTCTTTTTTTATTAATTTCAATACGTTCGTTGCGAGCCAACGAATTTCACAGAATACAAAATTTAATTCCATTATGGATTCAGCTATCGAAGTCAAAGCATTTTATAAAATAAGTTCATGGAAAACGAAAACACGACGTACATTTTAACCGAAATATAATTTTTTGAGATGATTTTGGGATTTTTTAATGCATAATTGAAATTTTAATGCTTTTGTTTGACTGTAGTTGAAGAGCTTCGATCAGATATCTGATCGAAGTTGAAGAGTTATGGACAAACTGTAGAACTAACGCACCGTAAAATGAAGAAAAAAAAAAGTTTCTCGGGGCTGTCTTCTATTTTTAGTACCTAGCCTCCCAAATTACAACATTTATAGCAATGGTAAAGATGGCATTGTTTAAGGCGATAAGTGCCCTCATTAAAATAAACTTATTACTCGCTAAGTACATAATGTATCAAAAATATAAACGTACAGATTGCTAAGTTTCTATTGTTTATTTAAAAAAATATAACCTCTTTTAAACATAGTTCGCTTGTAGTTAGTAGTAGGCAAATGTGCCAAAAGTGGCCACTTTTGCTTGCAGTAAACATATTTTACAGAGGTTTTTGTTTATAAATAAAATATAGAACCTTAGCTTTAGTCTGTAACCTTTAAATTTTCTATACGAAATTTACGAAATACGATTTAAAAAATAACCTCTTTAAAATATAGTTCGCTGTAGTAGTCAAATGTGTCAAAAGTGGTCACTTTTTGCTCTTTTGCCTACTACTACTACAACGAAATATATTTTGCAGTGGTTATTGAATGTAAATAATCCATAGCTTCAATCTGTACGTTTGAATTTTTTATACATTATGTACTTAGCGAGCAAAACATTTAATTTAATGAAGGCGTCACTGTGAGGGCACAAATCCTTTAATGGGGTGTATTTTAAATGGATACTTCATGTAAATACTAATGTTTTTGTTTAACTATAGATTTATAGACATAGTTTTTCCAGTATACTATTCACTGATAATAATTTTCACGCAAACAAAGCTATGCCGTCCAACTTTCTTTGGATGAAAGCCAAGCGGTAGCGACCGACATAAATGCACCCGATAACGTTTATCATCTGAAACTATTTCTCAAGATATTTTGTTAAATTGTAAAGCGTTTGATCTGTTCAGAGTTAAGATCGAATTTCAGATGGGTCACCAAAAATTTATAAATATCTCGAAGACAAACCTGTTTGCACTAAACTTAAGAATAGCTTCTATCGAAATTAAGTCTTTTCTTAACTACTTACAACACGACCAAGATAATTTAAGCGTATGACAGCTAAGTTCATGACACCTTTTAATTTGGTTGAGTTGTATAGCTAGGAAAAGATTTCAGCGATTCTTGACTTCTTGAGTTTAGTGAAAACGGGTGACAGCCTTTTCTTAACATGTCATGAACTATGCAGCAGCGAGTCTTAGTTAGGAAAAGACTTAAGCGTCTTAAGTTAAGTGCAAATGGGCGTAAGTCTCCTGTGCTCATGATACCTTAGATACTCGAAGTTATGACATTAACGGCTGTTTGCACTAAACTTAAGAATCGCCTAAGTCTTTTCCTAAGTACAACCACATGTCAAGATAATTAAGCGCATGACACTTAAGGCGCGGTGGTAGTGAAACTAGCGCCGCCACTACATTTATTTTTATTACTCGTAAACCAAGTAAATATTTAAAAAATGCTCGTGTGTAATAATTTCTTAAATTCCATAAATTCCATATTTCCATACAAATGAGCTGATTTCTGAAAGGTTTTTTAATGTAAATTCAACCTGATTTTATTTGAATTTGATACTGTTCAAAAGTTGTAATAGTCAACTTGCGGACTTTACTGACAAATTTATTATTAATTTCTCCTATTCACCGTGTGCCAGTTGGAATTGAAAAATGTTAATTTTAGCGTATTTTATAAGAAACTCAAATTTCTTTCTATTCCATGGCGAAAAGGAGAAATTATAAAGTAAATTCGACAGTAAAGTCCGATCTTTTCTCTTATCGAATGATTAGTAGGATTAGTGGCCACCTCTGGTGTTAGAGTTTATCAAGCCGCCTGTAAGGCCTCTACTTGGCTTAACGACTGTTAGACGAGTCAGACGACAACAGCCGGGACCTACGAAGCACGGAAGCGCTCAGTTGTAATGCCACTTAACGGTCACCCATCTGACATCTGACCGGACCGAGCGATGCTTAACAAACGTGATCGAGTACGATCAGTCTGTCAAGTTCCGCCATGAGCGCTTCCGTTAAGTCCGATAGTTGACTATTACAATTTTCGAATAGTAAACCAAAAGCAAATAAAATCAAATTGACTTTACGTTAAAAAACCTTTTAGAAATTAGCTCGTTTAGTATGGAAAACCATGTATACTATATCAGAGAAGTAATCCAAAGTTCTTGCAATAAACATAATGCATTTCTGAACAAATAGGAACTTTAAATGATAACTGCTAATTACGGGGTATTTACGCGAGTCGACTTGGCAGGCAACTTGGCGGGCGACTTTAGTCAATTAGCGTTTTTTTATCAACAATCGCTTATAAAATCGAATCGCCACCTTATTGAAATTAGGTTAGCGATTAGATTTTAGAAGCGATTGTTGATAAAAAGCACTAATTGACTAAATTCACCTGCCAAGTCGCTCCATGTAAATACCTCTTTAGGAACATATCGTTCACAGATATGTCATGTAATAAATTCAGCTTTCAATATGATAGTGATAGAAAGACAATGATAAATAAACTTAAAACAATGTGAACTGTACAAGTTGTAAAAGAAATAGTTTTCATTTGATTTAAGTTTTGAACTTAACACTTAACACCTTTCATAAAGAAAGTTAAAACTTTATTGAATTCTGCTGTTTACAAATTAAGCCATGCGTATTTAACAAACTTTTCAAGTTGTCCTTAATACTTGAGTTAACTTTAAAAGTAAGATTCATTTAGAGTTTAATCCAGATGTAAATACCGTTTCGTGCCTTTGCTGTATGTATAGTAATTGGTGCATTTAGACAATTTATTTGATATTGTTTTGAAAAGATCTTGAAGAACCTTCTCACCTATACAAAAATAGCTTTGGAAGATGTATGATAAAATAAAAAAAATATTAATAAATATATTTTTTGAGCGACATGACAAAATGCCTGCTGCCTTTCACAACTATTAAGTATATTTGAATCTATTATTTATCACAAAAATCTAATATTAATCTTATAACATTCTATAGGACAATTTTATTCTATAGAACATTCTGAAGAACAAATTAGTACCTTCAACTCTATAGAATTGAACGGATTAATGAAATTGAAATTTCAATTTAAATCTTACCTGTAATCTTCTAAACGGGTTCACAATAGCGCAGTATCTCTCGGCTGATAATGCCGTGAGAGTAAACACAGACACTCCGATGCTCACGTCCTTGGCTGACTCCGAAATTCTGCAGATCAGCGCCCCCCAAGGCCAGGACTCCAACGTGTAAATGATGGAGACGAATGGCACGCATATCAGGATTACCAACAAATCTGCTAGCGCGAGGGAGAATATATACCTGTGGAATGATATTTAAGTCATGTCGGTTGGATCACGGTGGTTTATTTATTTATTTATTTATAAATAGGTACACTGACAGATTATCATTTCTAAAATAACAACTTTAAGAATAAGATATAGCTAGACTAGACAACAATCCACAAGTAGTGTACACAGCATGATTACTTATTATCTAATGCAAAAATTAACAAATACTCACAATTAAACGAAAAATAAATTAACAGTAGGTAGGGAACAACTTATTTTTAACAAATGAGATGAATTATATATGAAAAAAAATTACAAAAATAAATCAACAATAAAATCTTAGGTAATTATGCAAAGTAAGTTTTATAAGGTGGGTGGGATTGATTCCTGGTCTTTAAGGAGGTTAGTTAAAGTCCTCTAATACCGCGCGAATGTCTTTGTTTAGAAATGATTGTAATTAATTAATAATTAATATTATTTTTCTCATCCCACGAAACTATAAAAATCATATTATTTTATGTAACGTTTTAAGGCGCGGTGGTAGTGAAACTAGCGCCGCCACTACATTTATTTTTATTAGTAAACTAATTCAATATTTAAAAAAAAGCTCATGTAATAATCTCTAATGTTTTTTGAATAACTCTTGAACAGTTATTATTTATTCGTTTAATAATCCATTATTGCCAAAAGTGGCCACTTTGAGCTAAAGTGGATTTTGAAACTTACAGAAAGAATGAAAACTTTTGAAGAGTTATTCAAAAAATATTAGAGACAATTTAAGAAATTATTATATGACCTTTTTTAAATATTGACTTGGTTTACGAGTTTAAAAATAAATGTAGTAGCGGCGCTAGTTTCACTACCTACAGGTAAGTTATTTGACGTTTCTTGGAAAAAGCAAAAAAGCTGTACTTTAGAAAAATGTAAATTAATTACATCATAAATTATCATAACCTGTATAATTGACATAAAAATTTAAGACAAGGTAGTTTTACATGCAATTTTTTTTTAGTTGAAGACATTCAATTGGTAAAGTTAACAAAGTTTCAGTAACAGCTGTAACAGAATGGAAACCAAATGTTACCATTTCATTTCTCGCAGCAAACAACAACGATTTAGTTCTCGTGACACTAAAAGCGATGCCTTTGTGAAAACGTGTTCACAAGAACAGGAACCAAAAATGTTTTTTGAAAACGAAATTTTTTCAGTATACTGCAAGTGCAAACGCAAATCAAAGATTTCTCATTGTGGAGAGAGAATTTTTTCGAAACATATCAAACTTGTTTTATTCTGTTGAAAATGTTAAGCCTCGTAGTATCGTTTATAGTTGGCTTTTGAATGCTCTAAAATAGTTGGACTTACATTTTAGTTTCAGGTAAAAAAAAATTGGACAGATTTTTGACTCAATTATAAACAAATTTAACTCTCCATATTGTGATGAAGAAAAAATTTACTACTGGGAATTTTGCACACAAGTTTTCCAAGAAGTCTGAAGCTTAGAATCATAAAACCTAGAACGATAATACAAAGCGCACTGTCAAAAGTGCGGCAGCTAAAACAGCCATAATGACACCGTTTTCAGATTTTTATTGTCCATTATTACATAATCATACCTAATTAGTACAAAACAGTTTCAATTTCCCTACCTTTAGGTGATTAGTTACTATATTATTGGATTTTAGTTACAAACTAAGCCATTTTGGCTCAGTATTAGTTGCATCACTTTCTTCTATGTAGGTGTTATTATTCTAAGGTCTGAAGTATGAAATGACTGAACTTGTGAGATTGAAGTCTTTCAATGACATAAATATAATTATTAAATGTATTAACTACTAAAAACGTATAAAGATATGTCCAGCAGTGGTCGTCGTGCGGATGATAATAATGAATGCTCTAAACAAATAATCTTTGATCGCGAAGACTTACGTGTTAGGCGCATTTCTCATGCCCCTATGGCGGATGTACACTAGGACCAGGGTCCCATTACCTAGGACCCCGACTATGAATATGAGAGCGAACAGCACCGGTACTAGGTACGTCTCCAGCCGCTCCCCGTATGGTGTGTATTCACCTTCTGAGGAGTTGGTTGATCCGTTGTTGGTCAACATTGCTGTTAACTGAAACAAGAAAAAGGCCGTTAGAAATCCGAGTTGTTTGGTGCAGTGGAAGGAAAACACCAAATTAATAAAGGTTGACTGCCGATTGATGCAGATAGTGAATCCAAACCTGGGACCAAAACCGGGAACTTTAGAGTTAGTGTCAGATAGTGTAAAAGTTATAATTGCCTTCAATTCTATATAAAAGGACCTACATATACACAGTTATTTTTAAAGTATATCTAAAAATGAAAAGAGGTGTTCAGGTCACGTTAATGAACAACTTTTACTATGGGGCTAACCACGAAATCACGAAAAAAAATCAGCTGTTCCATAGAAAAGTACAACTCGACTATAATGTATGGAACAGCTGATTTTTTTTTCGCGATTTCGTGGTGGGCCCCGTAGTAAAAGTTGTTCATTAACGTGGTCTGAACACCCCTTTTGATTTTTAGATATACTTTAAAAATAACCGTGTATAAGTCCAATCCATGAACAATACTTCCAGCTCCAAACTTAGTAAAAGCCAGCTGTCAAACAAACTGTACATTCCAGCGTCAAATAAAGGACTTTTTATTACAGATACCTAGACATTGATGAACTATTTTCCCTTTGCCGAAAGTTGCTTTGACTCTTTGTCAGTAATTGCAGAGGGTATTGTAATATCCGTCCGTAAAGACTAAAGAACTTAAACTGTAAAACTTGAAACGAAGACGGTACGAACAAAACTCAAAATCTAGATAATTTATTCAGTCTGGGCTGTTACAAGCACTTGTGAATGTCATAGAAGCTACGCCATCGGTTCGCAAACCCTAAGCGGGAGACCTTGTAACGAGAAGAACCGGCATGAAACTCGTCAAGGGCTGCTTTTTTCTCCCTGTATATTTCATACAGAGTCGTCAACTTTAAAAAATTACCTCAAACTATAAAATATACTACGCCCTTAGTACAAGCAGAGTTAAGCAGACAGAAGCAGACCCATTCCCACTGGCAGACCCATTCCCACTGGCAGCCCCCGTTCACGAGCATGACGCATGAACCAGCCTTCGAGTGACTTTACCACAGGGTAAACAAAAATCTTCTATGAAGACGCTATTACTGATTTTTTTACAAAGAAAAACAGTGAAGAGAATCGTTTCGTTAAAACCATGTGTGACTTCGAGAATTCCGTACGTACTAATTATATTAGTTCCAATCTTAGTACAAACTTTATTAAAGAGTACATTGAGCACAATTAGTTATACAAATACTATTCACACAGTATAATTAATTGACTCGCGGTTAAATCAAAATGTCAATGAGTACAAATAATTATGTTTGTGAGTAATTACATTATGAACGAGTAATTTCGCTCTCTATAAATATTTCATTACTGCAACATGGTAAAGCGTTTTCATTTCTCATGTGGAATATGTAGGCGTACTATATTAAAGCTGTTAGAAACTATGACTAAATAAATCTATGCTGTGATAGCCGTATGGCCTCTGATAACTAATCCTTTTTAAACTTTTAGATTTTATGCATTCACAATGCTATTTTTATATTAAGATTATTAATATAATTGAAAAATATTAGAAAAAATCGACTCACCCGTAGCAGCTCAGACGGGACTCGAACCCGCACCCTTAGGATTCCGGCCCAATGCACTAACCAATTATGCTACCGAGTCGCTAGCGAGCTTGGCGAAATTTTCTAATACTTTTCACGTTTTTACGCTGTAGGCCAGCGCCATCTCATCAATGGTAGCATAATTGGTTAGTGCATTGGGCCGGAATCCTAAGGGTGCGGGTTCGAGTCCCGTCTGAGCTGCTACGGGTGAGTCGATTTTTTCTAATATTTTTCAATTATATTAATAATCTTAAACTAATCCTTTATTTACACTTACTATAATTCTAATACGCAATTTTAATAATGTTTAACGTGGAATATTTAGGGCCCACAGTCTAGTATTTTTAGACGGTATCGTCACATTCCCTCGTAGTCACTGCTAGAAGTAGATAGCAAAACTGTTAAAAGTGGCCGTTTTTGTCCCATTTGCTATCTACTTCTACGAATGACTACGAGGGCATGTAGTGATAGCTTTTAAAAATACTAGACCATGGGCCCTAAAAACTCCACGTAAAACATTTTTTTTCTATTAATAACTTATCAAATAAAAACCTCTGAGGGCGCCACTTTCGGTCATACAACCACTTTAATTAAATAATTAGTGGTACACGTACCCCCAGGGGTACCTACGCGAGGTTGCATGAAGGGGTACACGCAGCTATCTCATCTATATAAGTACCATGATTTCATACATCTGATTTAATTTTGGGTAGTATTTAATCGGGTAACAATAAATTCCCATTTTGGGTATCAAAATACTGAATGTAGCGTACTGAAATACTAAGTGGGCGAACGACTGACGGTGACTACAAATACTGAAAATGGGTGACTTTAAAATACAAATTGAGTAACTAGTATTTTAGAACGAGCGACCAAATTTCTATTTGGGCGACAACTTTAGGGCACACAAAACATTTAAAATTTTGCATAAGTATATTTTATTTTAAAAAGGCGACTATTAACCTAATCGAGATGACAAAAATACCATGTTGGGCAGCTTTAATCAGTTATATAGTTACCTACTTGGTATAATACTTGCCCACTCAGTTTTTTGTCACTCATTTAGAATTTTCACTGTCTCCCACATGTAGGTCGAAAAACAATAAAAAAATCATACTACCATACCACCCATAAAAATGTATTGGTCAGCTGACCGACTTACTATGGAAAGGCGAAAAAAAAGAGTTTTTCGACCTATGTTCCTTAAAGAAAGTTGATCAGTTTAAGCAACACTATCACCTGTTTCAGTATTGTTAAATAACTTGGTTTCATCTACCAACAATCTAACAGGTAGCAAATTAATTAAATTTTCATAAGTTATTTTGGAATGTTAGACACTTTGAAGTTTATATTTTGAGGATGTTTGCTCCGTTATCATCATACATGAATTATTATATTGAGAAGTGGCAAACTAACAATTAAAACTTGAAACTGGTTCTAGCTATTTGAGCTTACATGTTGTAGGAACTTTAGATATTTAATCGAAAATTGCCGCATAGTTTCTATAAAATTATGTTAAATGCTCTTATCGCTTGATTTATTAATACAGCCTTAAGCAAAACGGTGCAGAAATACTATGTTTTACGCACGCTCAATGAAAAAAAAATTCGCAAAGTAATATTTTTATCATAACTCAATACATTCACCAAAAATGAATTTTCAAGTTTTATTGCACTGTTCGACACTTTTTACGTCTATGGATGGCGGGGGAGCGGGCGGCGCGGCGAAGCGGGCGGGTCGCGTGCACCAGGCTCGCCGCGCGTAGAGTTATGAACATAGGTACGAACGGTAAATTAAAATGATATTTTTTTGTATGAAAGTAAAATCTAACGAATTATCAATTGTCGTAGAACAAAATGTTGTTGTTTATGATGTTGGTAATCTACTCCTGCGAGGTTGTTGGTGTTTTACAAATAACCCTGTATAGATTATGGTGTCGATTTGGTTGGTAGAACTTAAATAAATTAGTAGGACTAAGGAACACTATGGAAATGGAAAATGGAAATTTAGTTTAGTCCTGTCAATTTAGTTGAGCGTCGCCAACAGAATCGTCACCACTACCGAAGTACTTATGCGACTTTTTTTTATATTTAATGGGTTTGCTCTTGACCCCAGTCTTGCCCAAAAGCAAAGACAGGGTCTACGATGGAGCGAGCTTGCCCAGAAGGTGCTTATTCACTCTGGCCTTGAATAGAGTCAGGTTGTATGCGCTCGGAAACACAGACGCCGGCAGGGAATTCCATTCCATAGCTGTGCGCATTATGAACGATGATGAGTAGCGTTTGGTACGCAGAAAAGGTATATCAACTAAGAACGGGTGGTGCCTGCAGTGCGTCTGGATCTCCGATGGTAGAAAGGAGAAGGTGGAATGAGTTCATGCAGTTCTTGAGCACACTCACCAAAGTACAATCTGTAAAAGACCGATAGGCAAGCAACTTTTCGGCGGTGAGCTAAACTGTTAAGCTTAGCTGCTACCAGTTCTCCATCGCCTATTTATCTCTTGGTTCTGCGTTCCACCGAGTCCAGTGCAGCAAGTTGATATTTCGCCGAGCCATCCCAAAGGTGGCAGCAGTACTCCATGCAAGATCGGACTTGAGCTTTATAAAGAGTTAAAAGCTGCCCAGGCGTAAAGTACCGCTTGACTTTATTTAGGACGCTCAGCTTCCTAGCTGCAGTTTGAGCCTTGGACTCGATGGAGGTGCCGAAGTTAAGGTCAGAAGATAACTCCATGCCAAGGAGCTGGAGAGAATCGGTTACTTGGATAGATGTACCTCGGAAAGTAGGAGTTAAGGTAAATGGACTCCTTTTCGCGGTGAACAGACATGCCTGCGTTTTAGAGGCGTTGAAGCTGACGAGATTTTCATCACCCCATTGGGAGACGAGACTTAACGTCAGGTTCAATCGCTCAACCATGGCCTCTCTCTTTATTTTTACCTCATCTCTACCGGCATTCGCGACTGAAAATTCGCAGCCGGTGTGTCAACGACGGCGCGGCGCCGACGTGTCGCGTCGTACTAATGTAGGTATACGTTCGGTAGGTGTGGTACGGTCAGCAACGAAAGTCGCTGAACGCTTTGGTACTTTTTTAACAGGTGTCTCACGGTTTAAAACATAAGTCAAAAAAGTTACTATGTCAAAGTACTAATGTGTTAAGCAACTTTCGTTGCCGACCGTACCCTACTAAGTACACTAAGATACCTCTAGGATATAAGATATACATACTGTTGTAATTTAAGGTATTTCTATGAAGCTTTTATAAGTAGATAGTTACTTATTTTCTACAGAAGCCCGTCTTACTCTAAAATTTTCTTCATTAACTTTTTTTAAGGTTTTCAAAGATCATAAGCAGGTAGGTAAAGTTGTTGTCAAATTACAGGTCATTGTTATTTTAAAGTTAATTTAAATGGAAAGCCACTCCATCCACGCGTCAAAAGCATGCAATTACGTGATAATTGTGATGTAGAGAATCAGTATGAAACACGACACACTGACGTCAGTTGCAACCTCGTTGAGAACGATGGCTCTGATTTATTGCTTTTAATTATGAGCATATCTATTCTAGCACAATAATGATAAAATAGATAGGAAGATAAAATGTGCTTCTGCTCTTAGCTTAAAGTGGGATGAAAGTACAAACTTTTCAGTGAAGCATATTACTTTTGGGACCACTTCTTCTTATCGAATGACCTGTAAGGCATCTAACTTGGCTTAACGACTATTATCAGATGACAACAGCCGTGACTGACGGTTTAACGTGCCCTCCGAAGCACGGAAGCGCTCAGTTGTAACGCCACTTAACAGTCACCCATCCGACAGCTGGCCGGACTGAGCGTTGCTTAACAAACGTGATCGAGTACGATCAGTCTTTCAAGTTCCGCTTCTTTGGGAACACTGAATGTAACCGTACAGTGCATTGTTTTCAATTTTTTATTTTTATTTTTCAGAAACTTATTCAACTTTTTAGAAGCAAGCAACCAATTCGCAATTCGGTCAAAGGGACGATATCCACTAAAAACTGTTCAAGATCTCCTGATTGTATTAACTATAAACACGTCTTATGGGGCAGTAAGTATAAAAAAATTAAGTTCTATGCCAGCATTATAAAATGCGGTAGTAACGTGCTGACTTACTTTAGAAGCAAACTTTCAGCACAAACTCATGAGAATCACACACTTCCTTAAAACTAAATTTATTATCCTATTAGAGTAGCTATAGAATAAATCTTCGTGTGTCTAAATATTTACACCAAACAAACTAAAATTGGGTATATATTTTATTACATTCTTCAGAAAACGTATGCTAAAGCTAATGGACAAAAACGATATTATAAAAAGCAGAGAGGAAAACAAATGGTTTGCATTGAGCATAAATTCTTGTTATTGAGTAAAACATCCAAATGCCAATGCCGTTTTTGTGGTTGATATTCCGATTTTCTTAAGTAAATAAAGATCCAAGACTTTTCTTAAGCTTGAAAGATGTCTAATGTTCATATAATGTACGACTGACGTATTGGCTGTTATGTTAGGAGCATTGATGGAAATTTATTCACAATGGATATATTTTTATGGGTAACACGCTAGCGCTTTCACATTTAGGCATTTTAGTAGCCCCCTTTATATAATTTACAGCGAGTTTGGTACCTACTCTCTCGCAGTGCTGCCGCGCATCTGTCGCGCCTGTGTCACGCGTCTGTGGCGCGTTAGCCACGCGTCTGTCTAAGTATGAATGCCCAGCCACGCGACAGCAGCTAGAGCCGTTTTCTGTACCGAGCCGCGCAGTCGGTAGCGGAAGTGCCGCGACTGCATCGCGCCGAACCGAAACAAGAAATTCTAGTCTTTATTTTACGCTTTGTATGAAAATAATGAAAGAAAACCATAACAAAGTAAGATAAATGATTTTTAAAAAATATTTTTCTAGAAAGAAAATTATCGCTTTTATCAAACCTACTAGTAAAATAGGTATGTAGAGGTGCTCTCCCTCCGCTCATAAAAATATGGGCTTTATCGCATCGCCTGTCAAATGCAGACAGAATAATGACGGTCTCAAAACACGACTGAATGGGTACGTCAAGGGGTACGTCTAAGCCAGAGATCCAAAACTGACACATGATTGTCGGTGATATATTTTCATAGATATAGTATATATATTTTACTACTAAATTCTGGACTTCGTTTAAGAGGATTGTCAACCACGTGGTCTCCATACAAACGGCGATAACGTTTCCCACTTTGGTATGTTTTTGAAATGCCAAAAAACTAGGTACGTTTTGATTTTTAAAATATTCATTGTAGATTTGAAAATATTGGCACTTCTGTGTTTTGTATGAAATCACTAAAATGCAAATATTTCGAAATCTATTATAGATATTTAAAAAATCAAAACGTACAGCCCTAGTATTTAGGCATTTCAAAAAATACCAAAAATTAATTACTGTAGGTTAAGGTTTAGAGGGTGGGAAACGTTATCGCCGTTTGTATGGAGACCACGTGGTTGACAATCCTCTTAAGGCGCTGTAGGTAGTGAAACTAGCGCCGCCACTACATTTATTTTTATTACTCGTAAACCAAGTCAATATTTAAAAAAAGCTCATGTAATAATTTCCTAAATTGTCTCTAATATTTTTTGAATAACTCTTCAATAGTTTTCATTCTTTCTGTAAGTTTTGAAATCCATTTTAGCTCAAAGTGGCCACTTTTGGCTATTATGGATTTTAAAACTTACAGAATGAATGATAACTGTTGAAGAGTTATTCAAAAAATATTAGAGACAATTTTAAGAAATTATTACATGAGCTTTTTTATATATTGACTTTGTTTACGAGTAATAAAAATAAATGTAGTGGCGGCGCTAGTTTCACTACCACCGCGCCTTAACCATTTGTCCAAATGAATATCTATTACATAAAATATTTAATTTTGTTTTAGTAAACCTTCGATGAAAATGTATAAAAAAGTGATTTAATTTTCAACCTCGTTCACATGACTATCAAAACTACCCAGTTGTCTGGACTGGATCAAAACCAGCTTTAGTGTGCAATAATTTTCGTTTCACACAATTCTTTGCTACAGAAGCCATACCTACTACATGTTGGATATAGCAAGCTATCGCAGAGTGAACCAAAACAAAACAAAAGCGAACAATCCAACTTCCCTTGTTAGTTCAATCCTATCAAAATGGCGATTCAACTGAACGTGAAAACGTAAAATTTTTCTCTCGCTGTATCTCTGTATTATAAAGTTAGTAGTTATACCTTCTTTTCTTAGCTAGCACCGATGCCAGAGGGCACAAAAGTTCTTTCAAAGGTTTTTGAGTCAATGTTTGAGTTAAACGACGCCAAAATGCTGAAGGACCTCAAATGAGATTTAAATACTATTATTTTGTGACCAGCAATCTTATTTAAGACTCCGTGTTGCGAAATCTTTTGTCTCTGTCTTTTCTTTACGTGTAAAGAGTATGGAAAATAACCTCACTTTAGCACTTTTTCGATGTTTTTCGTTGTTTTCTCATCATTATCTTTAGCACAATTATCTTTCTTGAAAAAAAATTATTGGAGCAACTGCACATTCTGTATTTCTCTAAGTATGTTTAATTCTGTTTTTTTTACAATGATCTGTGAGGTTTATACGCAATTAAACACTTGTAGCTACTAGATAAACTATTTAGCTTGTCGTATGTTTTTTTTGTGGCTACAACTTTACGTTTTCTATAAAAAAATATGGCCCGCGCAAACCATGCTTTCCTATTATGCCCCCTTAAGTATATGAAATCGTTTCAATCTTGTGAGTTTTTAAAAGAGTAAAAAATACTGAGATAAGAAGTAATACGAGTCTATACTAATTACTAATGTTGGAATAAATAAAAATAATTGTCAATATTTTTTGCAAAAATAGCCTTTGTTATAAAGTAGGGTAGGTACCTATAATCATCTCCTGATCTGATTGAACAAATTTCAGGTAATTACATTATTTTAGATAAGAACAACTTATATAAAGCATTCAAGATATTCGTTCTTTGTATCCAAAACAATGGGTTTTAACAAAGTTGACCAGATAGAAAAAGTTAGTTTAGTATTATAACTACTCTTATATCCAAAGTCAATAATTTAGACTATTTTAGGGATAAATAAATAAAATTAAACATCCTACTATCAGTCAGTTCCATAACTATCGTTTGTGGTCTGAACACTACATCCATACACATACCAAAACAAGGAAAACATCCATTTATCACATAAATAGAGACAGTAAGGTGATACTAAATATAATAGTTAAAAGGCAAATATTAACCGCAGTCATCATTCCGTAGTAGGTTATGATAGTCCAATCTCCACATCCATCCATAAGACTTGTACTATTTATGTATTCTGTGCCTTAAGAAGACCTGTGCCCTAGCAGTGCTCACCAGGCCAACGAAGGCCAACGAATGTCATTCCCTCTCCTTCTATTATACAATAAAGGCAATAATCAACAGCACCCACCAATTTCATAGTGGGTTATGATGGCCCAACCTCTTTATCTATCCATAAGGGTGGGTACCCACTTAGGTTCGAGAACCACTGCGCTCCGCGAATCGCCATAGTGGAACAAACACAAAGGGGGAGCAAGCAGAAGTTTGCAGTAGTGAGCTCCGCGAACCTGCAACATAGGTTCGTGGAGCACGAGGAGAGGAGGAGAGTTCGAGGTCACCTAGCTTTAAACCGACAACTATTCATTATGAATGCGACAGACAGTCTCCTATGTAAAGGGTGCCTTGGACGCAGAGGAAACAGCCGCCCACGTGATCCTGGAGTGCGTGGGTTTGGCCGCACAACGGGCAGAAATCCTCAAAGACGTGAGGTCGCTCCTAGAAACCTGTGAACGCCCCAGGAGGCTTCTGCGCTTCTGGAAGGAGCTGGCATGGCTTGACTAGCCATACCGATGCTATGTTCACGCATGACGGACCAAATGGGAGTCTAAATGCGGAGAAAAGAGCCCATCACCAATACCAATCGTGGAGCACGAGGTTCGCGAACCTAAGTAGGTACCAACCCTAAAGAAGACTTGTCCCCAGCAGTGCTCACCGAGCCAGCGAAGGCATAGTAGAATTTGCTTCTTCTTCTTATGCCAACGAACGTCATTCCCTCTCTTTCTACTAATTAGTTATAATGAATGCCAATAATCAACAGCACCCACTGATCCATAGTGAGTTATGATGACTCAACCTCCTCATCATATCATATCAGGTCTTCCATGGTCTCAGCCATCCTCCTCAACCTCCTCATCCATCCATAAGAAAGACCAACGAAAGTCATTCTCTCTCTTTCTCCTTCTTTTTTTTATTGAGACAGAGAAACCTTCGTTGTCATTCGTTGGCCCGGCGTGTATTGGGATCATAAAAAATTGACTGATGGTGATCCTTTAGCAATTTTTCTTCTAGTATAATAAGAAACTTATTAACATAACCGATGATTATAAATATTTTTTCTAATACCGTTAAATTAGTACCATTTTGATTAGTACCAGTTGTACCATCAATGGTACTTAAGTGATGGTACAAATGGTCCAGAGGGTCTTACTTAGGGTTTTCCGTTTCGTGATTTTATATTTTTTTGTTATTGGGCTGGAGTTTTGTTTATTTATAACCTTATTTTGCGTATAAAGTCTTCCTTCCTCTATGAATATACTATGTGAATAATTCTGGATATAGGGTATTCCAAGAAATATGGTAAAACCAATTGAATATGTACACATTGCATTTAATTATATTCACCATTTAAACTAAACATTGTAATAAAATTGTTATCTTTTTATACATAATACCTACCTATATTAATACACTATTTACCTTTACAGTCTGTTTATCCTTGCTTGTCTTATTTGTAAACAGTTTTTGACAGTTATTATACGAATTTTAACATTTAAAGATAATATTATCTTAATCCAATTGTCTTTAATAATGTGATTGCCTACAAAATCAATGCTACGTAACCAGCAACCTGTAAATAATTATTTCTCTTGCTACGAAACTATGTAGTTACGTACAAAGAAGACTTTATCTTCCTACGAAATTAGTTTCGTATTACCGTCTACGAAACCAAAATGCTACGTAACCAGTTCGCTTTGTGGCCCTGCTAAATAGTTATATTTTTCTGAGATTGAAAACTCAATCTTCAAATTATCATTAAGTATTCATAACCATTAAATACCTACATAATAAATATTTGAACCAGGTCATTTTACCACACTCTGACAGAATTTTATCTACTCCAAGGTAATAAATTCAATAGGGTTTAATTTTATTAAAAACAACTTTATTTTAGTTCTGAATTTAAGTATCTACCTATTAAAAAAATCTCTATTTTTTATTTGTAAAATCAAAAAGAATGATTATAATATATGAGTATGATTACAAACGCATGCAATAATTGTCTATAAACTCGTTGTTAGCTAAAATAAGCATACATTTTTTATCACAGAAAGGTAAAAGTATGTAAGTCTTGAAACAATTCTTCTTTGTCTCAGTAAGAATAAAGGAAGTAGGTACTCCAAAATTGCAGGCTATGCATTTTTGTCGTGCTTCACTATTCTCTTAGCGACTGCATTATTTTCATGTTAACTACATTCATAAGAAAAAAATACAAGTTCTTAATTACTTATTTAGTTTTTTTGCTGTTGCTTCTTTTATATTTAAACTACAAAAGGTGGAGCTTCTCACTTTTTGTTGTCATTATTTTAGTATGCTAAGTAGATAAAATAGTACTACAGAACTACTACTAATCAGCTGTTTCATAGAAAATGTAAATATCAACACGACTAAAAAGTGACCAGTTTTAAAAAAAAACCTGTAGGTATATGTATTCAGTCCCATAACTTTTCAAAATGAGTACTTCGTGATACAATATCTTTGACATTGTTAGTAGGTACTTATTTATCTTTGGAAATAAAAAATATACGTATAATATTTAAAAATCACCTTAACCAGAGTTTACTCTAGTTACACTTGCATGCAAAAAATCTGTAGAAGATCTTCTATTATAATTTCACACAGCCTCACTAGTAAAAATGTTTTTATGTTGACAAATAAATAGGCAAGTCCAAATTTTGAATAGGTATTGTGTTTCAATTTACATAAATTGATTTCCTTTTATACCTATATGTACCTATGTATATGAATGCTCTGCTATGCTGAATCATTGTCGACAATATTTTTTTATGTTGACAAATAGGCAATATTAACTATTGATTTCATGTGATTAAATTTACGTACCTTGATCTCCTTAATATAATCTATACCTAGCATTTATATATGAAGGCTCTGAATCATTGTCTATAGAATGAGTAGACAAGGGAAGCATATAGCTTGTAGCATGGTCTCGTACTACATTGTTATTTGAACGAGGCACACAATCATAAACTGGAATATCTTCTTCGTTGTTCACATTATTAACGGGTATATTACTTGGTGCGTCGTCATAAATGTCCAATTGCGGGAATGATGCTGATTTTTCTCTTACAATATTCTCGTGGGATTTCTTACGTTTCGCAGTATCATCATCATTCAAGAGTTCATTTAAATCTTTTAAACTGGCGGTTAGGCCACTGTTCTGTGCCTTGGCTAATGCGTCTTCGCATATCTTTTTCATTTGTTCTTTTCGAATCATTTGGTGATCGACTGGTTTCCGAACTGATTTATAAATCTTCAAAGCTTTTGAAGGTGGAGGTACACTTTCTGAAATGCCGTTGGGTTCACCGTTTTTGGATGCAGTGTCACTGTTCCTGTCACCTTGCTGCGAATTTAAGTTCAAAAGACTCATGTCTTGCGACGACTGTGTTACGTATATCTTAGCTGGATTAGTATCAAATGTAGCGTTTGGTGTGGGTTGTGATACAAAAACTTGGTATTCTCGCACTTTAGTTCGGTAAAGTAGTATCCCAAGTATAATACTAACAACTATCAACAGTAACATGAAAAAGCCTATTAAGTAGAGGGCATATGTTGGTACGACAGTGCCATCTGAAACAAATACAGTGATGTATGTTATAGAAGTTATTCAATATTGTAAAAAGACATGGTTCTAGGTAAACATTTGATTATTGTGAAAATACCTATCGTAGTTGCACGCGTTTAATTCCTGTCATTTTAACTAAGTACAATGCAACGCGAAAGTTTAAAAGTGTACATTTCATTATTGCTCGTGACTCTGTATATTACATCATATTTATAACCACCTATGTCACATTATATTATTAAAGCTACACATGCGCACAGAGAACTTTTTTAAAAATGTTAAATCGTACAGTTAATAAACCGTTTTGATAATGGGTAATGTGAAGTGAAGCTATAATTAAAAATATATTTACCAATTCTACTCTGTGAAGATATCGCATTAATTAATTGTGTATTCGGTTTTTTATGGATAACATCATCTGCTTCTGTACTATTATCAATTTCCGAAAAAATCGATTTGTATTTTTCACAATATTCTATACACTTTAAACTTTCTGAAATAAGTACACATAGTTAGTACAAACTTAAGCAATTAATACATATTATACATGAATTCTAACTATCTTTAGAACGTTAAAAATATTATCTTGTTGACACTCACTTTGATAAAAAATACAATTGCAATCCTTATCTAATTTTTTTGTAGATGATATCGTAATATGTATAAACACAAATATCACAATTTTTATTGATTTCATTTTGTGAAATTAATGTATACGACCGATCCTTCACAAAATCTACAACAAAATCGTGTAAAGTGGAATAAAACTGATGTGTCATTACTTAGCAGGAAAACCATATAAAAGCATTATAGATAGAATAGAAGCTGAAGAATATTACATATTTCCTACTATTGTTCCGGAATTATAATAATGATGTTTTAAAGTAATCTTAGAATAATTAAGTTAATACACAAGTGGACATTTAAGCTAACAGAAAACATGTATACAAACACATTATGGTTAACCAAAGGGTGACCTTTGGAATATTCAAATCGCTGTGTCATAGTGTAAAAGTTATAGCGTAACGTAAACACGTACTGAAAGTTCGGTCCCTAATGAATATTGTAGTGTGAAGGGATCCGGCTATCAACACTACTGAATAATTTATTTAATTAAAACTATACTACAACAATCAACAAAAAACGCCGAAACAACAATAAATGCGAAACAAAAGAATATCGCGATTCATGATAGTACAGCGTAATCTAGTGTATGTCCATCATCAGCCATTTTTGATGTCCCCACTGGTGGGGCACAGGCCTTCCTTATGGGTTAGTAAGGAGGATGGGCCATAACCCACCACGCGGGCCCAATGCGGATTGGTGGGTGTTAACGACTGCAAATGCAGCCGGGACCAACGGCTTCACGTGCCTTCCGAAGCACGGAGGAGCTCGAGATAATAAATTTTTGGTCACCCATCCCATGGACCGACCCTAGCGAACGTTGCTTAACTTCCGCAATCGCTGGGCCAGGCCAGGCCTCCTCTAGTGTATAAATGGTACTAATAGTTATTTTTCTATTTAACATCTTTTTACGATATCGAATATTATTATTTAAATAAAACAGGCCAATTGAACACAGTGACGCACTGCATAACTGCAAGTTACATGCAGTTTCTAAAATATAAACAGAACTTCGCAATGGTAGTAGTGATAAATATTTATCAGTTTGTTGATTACTTCGTGGAAACGGTGTCTGAAAGTAAACTGTAGTCTAGATTCCTGAAACTGTTAGCTAGGAAACTTTGTACTAATGTAAATCTGTAAATCCTGAATTTACTGAAAACTTTGTTTTTAAAACTAATAATTTAACAGTACTTTAATATTTAGTAAATAATACGGTCATTGATTTATCTATGATTGTGTAAAATATTACCTATATAATAAGGTTGAATTTTTGATAGGATCAGAACACTACTACTGTGACCAGTATTAAGTCAATGTTGAAAATAGATATAATACAAGAAGTGTACGACAGAAAAAAATCGTTATTTCCAGGGTTAATAACTATTATGGAAAAAGATTGTCAAAATTTGTAATACCAAAATTTTGTACTTAATTTAGGAATTATGTCTCAGTAAATCTATCTTGTTAAATATAAGCGTAAATCTATCTTTTTAAATATAAGATAGATTTACTGAGACAGGACCAAAGACAAGATTAAAGGGTGTGTTTCTCAATAGATTAACATTATTATTTATTGTTACAAATTCCTTGTAAAAGAACTGTGGAGAAGGGTAGGTTATAAGATAGTTAAAAAAAGAGCGCATCTCGCCATCAAACTTTAAAGTTTGGCGAGTGATTTTTAAATTGTATTTTTTTTGGTAACAATAAAAAAAACCTAATACTCCGTTTTGAACTATTTTTTCATATAATGCAACTGCACAATTATGTGATTTTCTTAATGCGCCTTATAAAGGATCACAATTTACGTGAAATACTGTCTCAAACAATCGTACTAGCTCAGCATTAAATCTCTTTGAAAATCGACAAACAATGAGAAATCGCAAACGACGCTACTCAAATAGTTTTAGCTCTAAAGTGCATGTGGGCGCTTCACGTAATTATAGACCATAAGTTATATCATTATGTACTGGAGGCCGATTATTATGCAACGGCAAAAGCAAGGATGAAAGAGCTGTAATTCAAATGTCATCACTGGTCGAGGAAAAGGCTTACAGTTAAAATTATACGCAAAATCTTTGAAAAGTGGTTACCTAACGCGCAGACACGTTGTGTGACGTTAAAGATATACTATAAGGCAAAATGAAACATGGCGTATTGGAAGCAAAGTTCATCGTCGTCTATTTTTAACCATTGGCAATTCATTCCTCATAATAACAGTTGCCAGTGTCAAGCTTTTTCGACAAAATAATAATATAAATACTCGTAATATATAGGTACATACTCATAGCTTTATGTTCAGTTCTCTCTGATGAGGGCTCTAAAGATTGGATATAGATGTGATTCAGAGAACAATTACAGGACAGGTGAAGAGGACAGAGTACAGATTCCATTTTTTTATTCTAAAAGCTCCACCCGACTTCAAAAGACGTATTTTTATTATTACGAATATTATTTCTTGCTTTTTAGAGGTAGGTTTTTTGAAGTCGGTTTTTTGTTTTTTTTTAACTATTTTTTATTTTTAGTGTAGGTACCTTGTAGGTAAGGTATATTATAATGTAGAAAAATCGGCTCAGCCAAACGTAAGATAATCGCGGAGAAACATACATACGGGTCAAACTGAGAACCTCCTTTTTTAAGTCGGTTAAAGAACCTACACTTAAGATATCCCTCTTCCTACAAAAAAATAATTATACAAAGAAGTAATACGACTATTATCATCGAGGTAATTCACACAAAATCATACTATTTTCGTGCTTTTTCAAGATTACTTGAAAAGTACTGAACCGATTTCCAAATTTTACAAAATGGGACCAACTTGGGAGTTTGCCTAATGTAATAACGTTTGAATCATTTCAATCGGTCCAGCCGTCTTCGAGTAATCGGTGGACATACACAAAAAAAAACAAATATACAGACGAACATAGAACCTCCTCCTTTTTGGAAGTCGGTTAAAAATGGCGGTAGAGATAGTCTCTGAAGAAACTCTGAAGTAAGATCATTAGTAAACGAAACACTGCGATAATTTCATAGAAACTATTTATGTATTTCACAACAACGATTTTTATGATAATGACTATGTATGCATTTACAGAAAAATTGCTTTATTTGTTCCAAGCGGCTCTTGTCTACATTAATTAGTAAGTAGGTAAATATAATACTGTGGTACAAGTTTCAACATTAATTAGTAAGACCGCATACACCCCGGAGGAAGTTTTCATCGTCAGGACGCCGCGTCGCCGCAAACTTATTGTTTCCCGCAAGACGATAAGTGGAAAGTTTAAGACTTAAAATTTTGTGCATAGATACTTTATATAGTGTAAACACCCATTAAGAAGGGCTTTTTGGAACATCCACCCCTAAAGGGTTGAAATGGGGGTACAAAGTTTGTATGAAAAAAATAGACATTTCAACCTGAAACTTCGTAGGAGTACTCCTAAAAACAAATAAGCAAACCCGTGTTTCGTGGTTTTCCGAAACTCAACCCTTTAAGAGGTAAATGGGGTAAAAAAAGCCCAACATCGATATGGGTGTCGTTATCGAAGTTTTATGAGATATTGATTGCGAAAATAGCATTTATTTTTAAGTGGTAAGTATTATTCAACCCTAAAGGGGTCAATTTGGGGTCCCAACTTTGTATGGAGAAAATATAAAATAGACATTACGACATGAAACTTCGTAGGAGTACTTCTAAGTATAAACAAATGATCAAACATGTATTTCGTAAATTTCTGAAAATCAACCCCTTAAGGGATAAATGGGGTAAAAAGCGCAAACTCGATATGGATGTCGTTATTAAGGTTTTATGGGATGTTGATTGCGAAAATTGCATTTATTTTTAAGTCCAACATAGTGGCTATGTTTCAACCTCTAAAGAGGTAAAATGGGGTTCATGTTTTGAATGAAAAAATAATATTAAATAGACGTTTTGACATGAAACTTCGTAGGAGTACTTTTAAAAACTAACAACTTTTAAAAGCAAACACGTATATTCTGATTTTCCGATAATTAACCCCTTAGGGGTAGATGGGGTAAATAAACCCACAGAATAGAATAGAATATCATTCAAATTTATTTGCATTTGATAAGGGTACACTGGAGGTCTTTAAAAATAGCATGCAAACATTATTTTAAATTAAAATTAACAAGTAAGTACTGATATTTTTTTTCATAAATCGATATGGATGTCGTTATTAAGGTTTCATGGGATGTTGATAACGAAAATGGTATTTATTTTGAAGTCCAACACGGTAGCCATGATTCAACCCCTAAAGGGGTGGAATGGGAGGAAATGGGGCTGATTTTGTTTGGTTTTTTTTTTTATTAATTTATAATCAGGCAACAATGGCCCATAGATACATACCTTAAAACTAAAACATAATATATGTATAAACAATATTGTTAGTAAATATAACTTAATATTACGTTAGTATAAAGTCAATTTGGCACTTTCTGTGTCATTTCGGTGGCACAAGGCAACGCCCCTCGGAAGTGAAAGTCCTCCTTCATGAAAGTGTCCTGTCCTGAAACTGCCTGGCGGTCGGGATGCGCACCACAAACGACTTAAAATTCTTGTTATGGCGCGACTCCAGAGGCTGAACTCTCAAGCAAAAGTTAGCCTTCTTCTTTATGTACTCTTTCACATCCTGCACGGTGGTGGTGTGGTGCAGGCGGGACAGGTACGCGGCTGTAGTCGGTATGGCAGCTCGCAGCAGGAAGTTGGGCCCTGTCGGTGCGGTGCCATGATGATTCTGTAGACTTCACCCGATTCTGTACACCCGACTTCAATAGACGTATTTTTATTATTACGAATATTATTTCTTGCTTTTTAGAGGTAGGTTTTTTGAAGTCGGTTTTTTGTTTTTTTTAAACAATTTTTTATTTTTTTATTTTTAGTGTAGGCACCTTGTAGGTAAGGTATATTATATATGTAGAAAAATCGGCTCAGCCAAACGTAAGATAATCGCGGAGAAACATACTTAAATACGGATCAAACTGGAAACCTCCTTTTTTAAGTCGGTTAAAAAACTACACTTAAGATATCCCTCTTCCAACAAAAAAAATATTATCTTATTCAGTTCATAAACAAAGAAGTAATACGACTTCATCGAGGTAATTCACACAAAAAATCATACTATTTTCGTGCTTTTTTCAAAATTACTTGAATAGTACTGAACCGATTTCCAAATTTTAAAAAATAGGACCAACTTGGGAGTGTACCTAATGTAATAACGTTTGAATCATTTCAATCGGTCCAGCCGTTTAGGAGTAATCGGTGGACATACACAAAAAAAAACAAATATACAGACGAACATAGAACCTCCTCCTTTTTTGGAAGTCGGTTAAAAATGGTTGATACTAATAATATTTAGAAATAGAAATAGAAATAGAAATAGAAATAATCTTTATTCATAAAACGCACACTTAAAACAGTTAGCAGCGGCTACCACACTAGGACAAGCCTGTATCGTGGAAGCCAATAAAACGATAATTAACAAAAATTTAGTTTACATAGTAGTGTCATAGCGAGCGAATAAAGAAGGAAACTAAATTGTTGTAATAATAGTGGCAAAAATGATAAACTACTAGTAAATTATTAACGAGAGTAATAATAACACCTGAAGTTGGATGCATGTGTAGTGTGTGTGCGTGTGTGTTTGTGTGTGTGTGTGTGTGTGTACGAGTGTGTTTTTATTATCGAGTTATTTCCAGTAAGCTTTCCGTTTCTGCGTAAGATAGACTCTGTAGCCATGTTAATACTTTAACCTTGGCTACGACTACGGTACATGACTTAATGTCACAAGCGCGAGCCACAACATTATAAAGAAAAGGAATTTTAAAGTTGAGGTGATTTTTGGCAAAAGATTTATTATGGAAGTTGTTGTAAATAATTAAAGATTGAAGAAAACCAAAATGTGTTGAAAAAAATTGGTATTTATGACGATTTGTGAATCAGCCAAAATTATTCTGCCATCCCATCGTATCATAGACAGTATTTGATTTCTATGATCACTCTAATGTGAAATCAGAAACCTTTCCAAACGCAGAACACACTCGAACTCGACTTCACTAACAAGATCGCAGAGACCTTTTTTAAAACATACTGACCTATGTTAGTTTTTAGGGTTCCGTAGTCAAGTCAACAAGGAACCCTTAATAGTTTCGCCATATCCGTCTGTCTGTCCGTCCACGGCTTAGCTCAGAAGGCCCTTAATACTAGAAAGCTGTAATTTAACATGCATGTGTATTATTAATTACTCCTCCTCCTCCAACGCCCATAGATATGGCTGAACTAAATGGTCAGCTCGGCACTCCGTCTTACTAATAATAAGGGCTATTATCACTAATACTATTTAAAAGATTGAAAAAGCTTGAAATAAATACTTCGGTGCGCTACAAAGGTGGAGAACAATTTTCAGAAAAAAAAATCTACCCGAAATCGGCTCATCTTATATTTTTTAGTTTTTCTAATGATTGAATAGCCAAGACTAAAAACATTATCTACAACTAAAAAAATCTGGCAAAAAGCACTGAAATTATAGTACCGAGTACTTAACTACTAAGTAAACTGAGATAATCGACACAAAGCACTAGAACTTAATGGTTATTCTATTCAATTGAGATCTGAATTATTATTCAGCACAGCCAGTGTTTGCATTCTTTTATTTCAGCTGAAAAATTTAACTAGCAAAGTGTGCATACCGATTTTTCAAATAAATCACACGTTTTATTCGCACATTAGAATATCAAATCAGTATACTTAGCATATCCAGCATTAGATTTTTTTTACCATCGCAACTCGAAAAAGTGCGTTTAATTCAACGATAAGAGTGAATAAATTTTTTTTTGAATTTGGAACAAGCGCGCATCGTATGAATTATGTAAAAAAAAAACGTGCTGAAAGTATGGAGCTATACCATAGATAAAGCCATAGTTATACAGAAAATAAAATGAATAAAAATAATAAGAACATCTCAAGTACCTATGATCTCAAGATAGCTCTCAACATTGAGAGTGGTTTATAAATGTGCGTGTGCCCGCATAACAACGTTCATAGCTGAACCGCATTCGTGAGATATAGAAAAACTTGTACGCTAGAAAAAGTCTTCTAAACGGGCTATTTTAGTTCAAATTTACTGTTGACTCATTAGTGACACGTAGGCAGAACCTCGGTACCTATTGAAAAGCCTTTTTTTAAAAATCATTAATCCTGTCAGTTGTCATTCAAAGTTCAGTATTGATTTCATAATTGAACCCACTTTTTTCGTTTTACAAGCGTTAACAATGGACGAAATTGTTCCTATAGAATAAATAATTGCATGTAGTAAATAGGTACCGTGGAAATTGATGTGAGTAATCAATGTAAAAAATAGACCATCGATTATATCCCATAATACACTGATATTACTGAGCAAAGTTATTAAAAGAATGAGATAGGTACCTATATTATGTAGAAGAAGAAATTAACAGTAATAGATTAAAGTTTACTTACTAAAGTTACCTTGAAATCATAAAATAACATTAACTCTGCTCTTCCCAACTGAGCTACCGAGTTTCATGGAAGAGCCAGATTTCCAAAGGTCGTGGCTTCGACTCCCATCGAGCTGGTGATGAGAGTTTATTTTTCTAGTTTATTTTTAATATAATAAATAAAATTTTATACTCACTAAGATAAAGTTTGTATGTTTGAATGTAGGAGGTAATCGCCGAAAAGTCACTCGACGCGACGTCAGAAAAATCGCACCTCCTCGAAAATAAGTTTAGTCTTGGCCACCTGCTAGCTAACGTTTTAAAATGTGTTAAATGTTGATATCTATTGAAAGTACATTTAATGAACTTTCAATTCATAATTGTTTGATTTCATTAAAATAATAGTTACCATATAATTAAACGCTTAAAGCGTTATTGCTTGCGCCGCCATAAAAGGGAAATGTCCATCAGCCATTTTTGATGTCCCCACTGCTGGGGCACAGGCCTTCCTTACGGGTGGTAGGGAGGATGGGCCATAACCTACCACGCGGGCCCAATGCACTCCGTCTTACTAATAATAAGGGCTATTATCACTAATACTATTTAAAAGATTGAAAAAGCTTGAAATAAATACTTCGGTGCGCTACAAAGGTGGAGAACAATTTTCAGAAAAAAAAATCTACCCGAAATCGGCTCATCTTATATTTTTTAGTTTTTCTAATGATTGAATAGCCAAGACTAAAAACATTATCTACAACTAAAAAAATCTGGCAAAAAGCACTGAAATTATAGTACCGAGTACTTAACTACTAAGTAAACTGAGATAATCGACACAAAGCACTAGAACTTAATGGTTATTCTATTCAATTGAGATCTGAATTATTATTCAGCACAGCCAGTGTTTGCATTCTTTTATTTCAGCTGAAAAATTTAACTAGCAAAGTGTGCATACCGATTTTTCAAATAAATCACACGTTTTATTCGCACATTAGAATATCAAATCAGTATACTTAGCATATCCAGCATTAGATTTTTTTTACCATCGCAACTCGAAAAAGTGCGTTTAATTCAACGATAAGAGTGAATAAATTTTTTTTTGAATTTGGAACAAGCGCGCATCGTATGAATTATGTAAAAAAAAAACGTGCTGAAAGTATGGAGCTATACCATAGATAAAGCCATAGTTATACAAAAAAAAATTTCGCCAATTTTATTTAGGTTCTTTTTAGTGTCTCATCTTTGGATTCTTTTCTATATATTAGAGGGAGATTAGGATGTTCAGTCTTGTATCAGTCTGGTACGATCTTCAGTCTGTAAAAATTCAAAGTCTATACAAACTGATGAAATGGACTGATGTAATTTCCCTCTCAGCGTGGTTGTTTTATGTCATTGGAAAACTTCTAGTTTCACTATTTTCTAATGTTTAAATAGGTATTACTGATTCTGATTACCTACCTAAATAATGAAAATGTGATAACTATAAATACTATAGGTATAAGTACCTACTGCTATTTGTTTTCTCGCAGTCAATGGTAAAAAGTAGAGTACACAACTCGTGAAAAAAAAAATCATCTCGGTCCTTTGTATCCCTCGCTTCGCTCTCGGGATCCAACTTAGTCCCTCGAACTAAATTCCCTCTTTTTTCACTTGTTGTAAATGAATTACTATTATTAGTGGTCCAAACTTTGCGAGAGTTGTTTGAAGTTTTTTAGTTGAGTTTTAAATAGTTTAGCTAAGTAGTGCGGTATTTGCCTTTAGCTTTTCTTCGACATTCAATAAAGCTATTTTTAACTGTTGATTTAGCTTTTTTCCAAATTCGTCTAATATTTTTAATCCCAAAGTTTGAAGTTAGACTCTGTGGAAAAAAATACGTTGAAATAAGTAGTTGGTTAGAAAAAATCAAATTGGATGACCTCCATTACCATTTTTGACGCGAAGTTTGACATCGCCTTAGGCGAATTTTCCAGCTCAATCCCCTATAATAATCTGGATTACGAACTTTTTTCCACTATGAAAAAGATGAAGATGATTAAAAAGTTTTCTTTTTATTAATATAGCTTCGTATATTTTCAAATAGAGGAAGGCACATGCCCGCTCCATGCATGCTGCAGAATGGGTAACATGCATAAGTCACCGATTTTGATAAATTTGAGCTTGATCGCTGCGGACACGTATAAAAACATGATGGTACGGAAAAAAAATAATATGTATTATTTTAGTTTTATCACACAGGGGAAAATAGCGTTTTTTTTTTTCATTTTCGGATATAATGCACTTAACAGTCGGATAGAATATCAAATTAGAAATAATATTTTGTATGACACAATATGTCTTTAAACGCAATATTTGAAAATTCCTGGCTAACTCCACACAAACGTGGCATAAGTGACGTCACAAATGTTGACCGTTTTGTATAGAGCGTTTTCGGCGGGTGCTGCTGCGCGCTAACTCCAAGTGGCTATATCACGAGAAAACAACGCAAGAGAAAAGTTTTAATATTACAGTTGATTTTCTCACACATTATACTTTTGATTTTGATACAATATAAAATTGATGCATGTCCCCTATTGCAGATTGAACGGGCATTTTGTCTTCCTCTATTGTGCTATCTTGCGATTGCGATCAGTCTATCTTGCACGTCACTCTTCGATATGTCTAGTTTTGGAAGCCGTCTTTTATCACCAACAGGGCAGTGCTTGGCCTTCATCGTCTTAATCTCACGTGATGTTAAGTGTCGATAAGATCGAAAGAGAAACGCACTGGAATCGGAATACTCAAATACTGAGAAACTAGCTATCTTATATACCTCGTGTACAACGTGTTATCTCATAAAGCCGAATGTGGTAGATAGGATCCATCAAACTGAATAACTTTTACTATATACCAACACTGAAATCAGGAAAAAAAAAATCTGCCATTTCATACAAATGAATGACAAAAATATCAAATAGTATGAAACAGCGGTTTTTTTTCGCGATTTCATAGTTGAATAAAAGTTCCGTAGTTTGATGGTCCATGTCCATATCAACCATTTTCGACCCTAGAGGTATTTTTTGTAACACGTTGTATACAACGTGTTTTAATATTCTTGGAAGTTCAAGAGCGCATACTTATAAGTATGCGCTCTTGAACTTCCAAGAATATTAAAATACTGATCTGCTTCAATCCAAAGATACGTCAATTTAGTCAGAATGCCAGACCTAGTATAAAAATACTTGAGTTAATGGCAAAAGCAGTAAAAGCTCGATATGCAGTAACGATCATGTTCAACGAGCCAAAATAATGGGATTTTCGTCGGACTACCATAACACTGAGTGCGGTATAAAATGGGTCGTATTTTTTTAAACCTAGTGATCGAAGCTTCCAGGTTAAGAATTTCGATTATTGAATTAGATAAAAGGTATTCTACACGTTATAGCTGTTTTATCTCACGAATGCGGTTCAGCTATGAATATTATAAGGCATGCACGCACGTGCATATTATTTTAGTGTGCGTAATAAGAGAGCGTGCAGACACACACTAGGGCCCGTATTTATAAACCACTTTTAACGTTGAGGGTTATCTTATCTTGAGATCATACCTGAGATACTGTTCCTATAAGCCTATAAGCTTTTTAAAGCTTAATGCTTACAATTAATTTTTTAGCGGGGCCATAATAGGAAAAAATAATTTGCGCGGGCCATATTTTTATTTAAAAACCTAAAGTTGTAGCCACAAAAAAAACATACGACAAGCTGAAGAGATTATCTAGTAGCTACAAGTATTAAATTAGATTAAGTATTAAAAGAAGGTATCAGAAAGGCCCAAACTCTTGGATCCTTTCGCAATCAAGTCAGGAGTTTCTTCTATTCCTCACTAATTATATTTTTTTTTCCAATTTCCTGAATTTAAATTTTTTTATTTATTTTATTTTATATATGTACTTAGTCTGTCCTCTAAATAGTTGCACCCACTCCCTTATTGTCCTGTATCTTATGTCTCTCTCTCCCAAGGTTGCATAGAAAAGATTGCTGTCGAGCAATAAGGCCGCCTATTGTGTACTTTCTTCTTTCCTCTGTTTCTTTGTCTGTAATATCTTTTCGTGTGCAATAAAGAATATTATTATTATTATTATAAATTGCTAAACTTTAAAGATGATTGTAAAAAAATCAGAATATCATCAAAAGCGCTTGTCGCGGGTCATATTTTTGGCGTAAATATAATAGCGGAAACGTATTTAATTCTACATTAAAATACACTTTAACGTACTGTGCAATTGTGCTAAAGATTATGATGAAAAAACAACGAAAAACATCGCAAAAGTGCAGAAGTGAGGTTAGTTTTCCATACTCTTTACACGTAAAGAAAAAGACAGAGACAAATGATTTCGCGTAACGGAGCCTTAAGCTTAGTTAAGTATAAGTATTTAGCAATAAGTAGCTTCTATCTGTGGAAGCTTGTAATATTAGCCCTTAAGTAGGTACTTATATTTATTTCTATAAGTTTGTAAATGATGCTGTAAGCTCCCCAAAGAAAATAAAATGAATAAAAATAATAAGAACATCTCAAGTACCTATGATCTCAAGATAGCTCTCAACATTGAGAGTGGTTTATAAATGTGCGTGTGCCCGCATAACAACGTTCATAGCTGAACCGCATTCGTGAGATATAGAAAAACTTGTACGCTAGAAAAAGTCTTCTAAACGGGCTATTTTAGTTCAAATTTACTGTTGACTCATTAGTGACACGTAGGCAGAACCTCGGTACCTATTGAAAAGCCTTTTTTTAAAAATCATTAATCCTGTCAGTTGTCATTCAAAGTTCAGTATTGATTTCATAATTGAACCCACTTTTTTCGTTTTACAAGCGTTAACAATGGACGAAATTGTTCCTATAGAATAAATAATTGCATGTAGTAAATAGGTACCGTGGAAATTGATGTGAGTAATCAATGTAAAAAATAGACCATCGATTATATCCCATAATACACTGATATTACTGAGCAAAGTTATTAAAAGAATGAGATAGGTACCTATATTATGTAGAAGAAGAAATTAACAGTAATAGATTAAAGTTTACTTACTAAAGTTACCTTGAAATCATAAAATAACATTAACTCTGCTCTTCCCAACTGAGCTACCGAGTTTCATGGAAGAGCCAGATTTCCAAAGGTCGTGGCTTCGACTCCCATCGAGCTGGTGATGAGAGTTTATTTTTCTAGTTTATTTTTAATATAATAAATAAAATTTTATACTCACTAAGATAAAGTTTGTATGTTTGAATGTAGGAGGTAATCGCCGAAAAGTCACTCGACGCGACGTCAGAAAAATCGCACCTCCTCGAAAATAAGTTTAGTCTTGGCCACCTGCTAGCTAACGTTTTAAAATGTGTTAAATGTTGATATCTATTGAAAGTACATTTAATGAACTTTCAATTCATAATTGTTTGATTTCATTAAAATAATAGTTACCATATAATTAAACGCTTAAAGCGTTATTGCTTGCGCCGCCATAAAAGGGAAATGTCCATCAGCCATTTTTGATGTCCCCACTGCTGGGGCACAGGCCTTCCTTACGGGTGGTAGGGAGGATGGGCCATAACCTACCACGCGGGCCCAATGCGGATTGGTGGATGTTAACGACTGCAAATGCAGCCGGGACCAACAGCTTAACGTGCCTTCCGAAGCACGGAGGAGCTCGAGATAATAAATTTTTGGTCATCCATCCCATGACCGACCCTTGCGAACGTTGCTTAACTTCCGCAATCGCTGGGCCAGACGCTAAAAATGGGGTCAATTCAGGAAATGCGGGTTAGTTCGCTATCGAGATGATGGAGAAAACACACTTCAACAGTTCAATTAAAAAAAGGAATACCCAAGATGGATACTTATTGCCCATGAAGTTGCTCAAATATTGGAAAAAAATGAGGCAATGTAACGCTGCTCGGAAACTGAATCTCAGTAATTGATTCCGTTCGACGAGGATTCTAACGATTTCTATATATAAAAAAGTATATAACAACACTTACCATTAAATTAGATAGGATTAAATTAACTTTGAAGAAATTTTTGAAAAGGTGCGATTTTTCTAACGCCGAGTGTATATTAAGGCCAATAAAAAAAAACTATTGTTTCACCATTAGAAAACTACACTACTTTAGTGACATAGCTATTGAAATTCTTACGGATAGTGGAATTCTAAGCGGACTAAGTCACGTTCGAAACCTCGAAAGATTAATTGAGTTTTAAGAAACGTCCCTATATTGGCAGATTGTATTTTTATGTCCTACCTTACCTAAGTAATTATTTGCCATGGAATAAAAAATCTGTGAAATTGAATTCCAATAGAATCATAATTAACCGGAAGCTCACCTAGTACAAAAACAAAAGAAAACATTGTGCTTAATTTTCTTATTTCTCCATTCAATTAATTACTACGAAAACGTAATAAGCTTTGTAATAATAAATGGAATATTCAGTAGCCTGACGGTTGTGCCTACGTTTAGGATCAAAAGATTTGGTATGTAGGTTATTATTTTTATTCAGACTTTCATTTGTTATAAGGTTATATCACGATATCTTAATATCAGTAAAGCTTTAATGTTTTTAACAGTGACCATAGGAGATGAATCAGCAAGAAACTAGCCAAGGGTTGGTCAAGGATTTTTTTTCTCCCGATCTTGAAAATGACCTCAACATTTAAAGTGAGGTCATTATACTTACCAATAACTACAGGATAAATAATAGGATAATAACCATCTAAGTATCTGTAGGTACTCTTCTAAAATACTCGCACTCCCTGTTATTAAATTATAATTAACTATCACAAACACGTATTCATGATATCACACACAAACAAATTGACTTAAGTATCATATTCAATATACTATGTTATTTCGAGAGTAAACATCGCAAACGTCTCTTTGGTTAGAACACGCCACTTATGTAAGCGTTGATGCCATCCAACTTAGGAAATTTCATTAATGTTATGAACCACATAAATAAAAATAATAAAAAAATAAAAATTGTTTTATTGACCAATTTGTGACAGATGTTGAAATAATACCAACTTAGGACTAGATAACAGACTATCTTAATATTATAAGCCTCTGCTGCCAAACTAGGCAAAAACCTGTATTTCAGCATTCAGCGCCATAACCCTCCACAGACATAGCAATTTAAACTAGTCAAAAGCAAGTCTTAGAAAATGAGCACAATATACTTTGATCAAAGACAATATAAAATAAAATAAAAACAATCAAAAAAGTTAAAGCATCTACAAACTATGCATGTGTGTGTGTGTGTGTGTGTGTGTGTGTGTTTGTGTGTGTATTTGTGTGTGTGTGTGTGGTGTGTGTTTTCCTGGTAATATACCTAAACATTATTATAACTTTTAGTTGGCTCGCTGAGCACGAGACGCGTAACAAATAAACACACTTTAGCATTTGTATTTTAAGTCCTTAAAAAAATAGGACTATACTTAAATTCGTTAATGTTTGAGCGTTAAAATTAAAACGGCCAGAGAATTAGCAAGTTTTTCGTAGTAAATAAATACGCACTTTGTTCGAATGCAATTACCAGTAGAGATGTCACCTTCCACATAATTTAAGGACACCAGTCGATTTTCATTCAAACGAGGTAATTTTTATAAGCTTTGGTTTTCCGCCAAGGATTGACCTAGCTGTGATCTGATGATGGCCATTCGGGAAGTGAATAGAGGAAATTCAGATTACTATACACACTCAACTGATCAGGGGCCTAATCGCGCTAATTTTCAACGATAAAACCAAAGCTAAATCGTTACCGTTTCAGTTTCGTTTACAGAAAAATACTCGCTTTAGTTTTGTTAAAATTGTTGAATACTCTGCCTAAGGAGTCTAGGATTACAATCTGGGACAATTTAAGTGAAATTAAGAAGCTAAACCAAAGATTTTAGGTAAATATAACCTAAATGACAACGTAACGTTTTTTGTTTTATCGTTCAGAATTACCGCGATTGGGCTCCTGATCAGCATTCATCGGGTCAGCTTTTCAGTTTCAGGATTTCCATACATTTTTATGCTAATTTCGCGGTTTTTTTAAACACAATTCTTGTTTATTTCTCTTAGAATGTTTATCAAATCAGTCGAGTGTGTTTAGCGATCTGAATCTCCTACATTCACTCCCTGGATGGTAATCATCAGATCACAGCTTGGTTAATCCTTGGCGGAGAACCAATACTTCAAAATTACCTCGTTTGTATAAAAATTTGATGGATCTCCTTAATTTTTTGGCCACCACTGTATCTATACTTTGGTCCTTGAGCTCAAACGGGCAGCTATTTGCTGACTGAAGTTTGCTCGTGTTAGCATTGTTCTGGCTTATACAGCTAACTCTAATTAGTATTTCGGGATGACTACAAACTGCAGGAATTTCAAAGTGACTCTAACATAAGCTGGAAAAGTAGTTTAATAACTATGATAATATAGTGACTATGAAAATATTGACATTTAGTAATCGTTATAAAACAAATTCAGGATTTTGCGGTTTTTTATAAAACTGGAGCAATATATATTACTGCACGATTTTAATACACATTTAAAGTGATTTAAGGCTTCAGCAAACCAAACGCAGGTCAGAAGCAGAGCAGGTCAGTAGCAGCGCGGGAGTCGTCACACTGAACGCAGCGGCAGTTTTAAAGCATAGTTATACAACAGCGCAGGCCCGCGCTCGAGCTGCTCTGCGCCGCACATGCGCTGCTTCTGCCCCGCTCCCGCGCCGCCTGGTTTGTCGCCCGGCAGTTGCAGTGCGGCGCGGCGCAGAGCAGTTCGAGCGCGGGCCCGCGCTCAAATTTGGTGTAACGTGGTTCAAGGAGTCTCTTCTATTACAACTTGCGCGGGCCCGCATTCAAACAGCGCTGCTTCTGACCTGCGTTTGGTTTGCCGAAGCCTTTAATGACACAACATTATAATTACAAAACTTTGCCAAAAAACCAAATAAAATTCTGGTTTAGATACTTATACTTTGCCAGCTAAAAACATGTCAATGCAGTGGAAATGCACGATCAGGACAGGGATTTTGTAGTGCCATCTTTATTTTATTTTTGAAACAAAGAAACTCAATTTTAAAGCAATCAAATGCTTCTCCCACGAAGGAACAATTGATTTTAATAAACAAAAGTACATTTTTTACAATCTAATTTAATATTAGTATCTTAGAAAATAAATTGCTTTTTAAATAAAACAATCGAATGTCCAAGCTTTAATAGCAATCTTATTCTTTGTGAATTGCAACTAGTATAGTGGGAAGATTGCATCTATTTTAGCATCCATTTGCCGGGTTTCAATCCAATCAGGGCACTCTTAAAGTTAAGAGTAACTTAATAGAAAATGGACGATTTTCCCAGTTTCTTCTATTGAATGATTTCAACGACAGACTCACAAATTGAAGTACATTCTCAGTCTATCAGTGCTCGAATAAATATCCTTGTATCGGATCGGATAACTTTTGATTATCCGAAATAAATTTATGCCTATTTATTTTATCCGAAATAAAGGACATCATCCATGTTTCATGCATTTTTGGTCCAAATATTTAAGTGCCGGCTAAAAGACAAAAGAGCTTTATTCTTTTAGATTTTGTCCATCTAAGCATTTTTTATTATGGCACCGAAGCTGTAGCACCGCTTCACATTTGTGTCAAAATGTATGAATAGACAGACTTTGTGAACTTATTAAAAATCAAGTATAGCGTTGCTACAGCTTTGGTGCCATAATAAGAATTGCTTAGGTGGACAAAATCTATCACAATAAAGCACTTTTGCTTTTTGGCCGGCACTTTCACATTTGGACCAAAATGGATGATTATTATTATTCGTTTATTCAGTACATTTTACATACACATTTTTTACATATATTGCCGCACCACGAAAACCTCACAGGGTTTATCTGGGTGACGGCGAGTCGCTGATTCTACATATTTTGTTTTTAAGTGGTAAATAATACTGTTTAAGCTTAAACCGAAATGCTTTGATATTTTCTTTGTATATAATCTGTAGTTCACAGGGCAACTTATTTAGATAAAAAGGTATTAAATATCTGGAGACTCTTTTCCCATACAAGTTGGTGTGTTTGGGTAAGTGGTACTTATTTAGGTAAGACACTGCTCTCAAATACTTAGGTCTATTTTTTTCTATTACATAAACAGGATTGTAAGATTCAGTAAGGATTAGGTATTCAATTTTTTCATATATGCTCATGACATTACAATAATTAAATAGCTTTTTCTCATCATTATTAAGTTTCTTTAATATATAATTGGGTGTTATTATTTTTAACATTTTTAATTGTAGTCTATAGATGGAATCAATGTATGTTATGTATGTTCTGCCATATGTACTCAGACCATAACTAATGATGTATCCTTTATGCTGATTATCCCGGCTGTTGTCATATTCTGTACCCTTAGCTACAGAATACATAATAGTACAAGTACAGAAGATCCACTCCGCAAAGTCATTTAAATAAATAGCGACTCTATCCCAGACGCAATAAAGTGCAATTCAGGTCGCACACCGCTCCCTTGCCTACAGTTATATTCACCTAGAAGTTGCCTCTCTTTCTATCGCGTAGCTCTTATTTCTTCTAACGACTTCAGGGTTGTCTTCTTTTAAATAATAATTAATCTGAATACCTACAAGTTATTGTGTTAGCATTGTGAGGAGCTCGGTGGAGCGCAGTGGTTTAGGCCCAGCGATTGCGGAAGTTAAGCAACGTTCGCAAGGGTCGGTCATGGGATGGGTGACCAAAAATTATCTCGAGCTCTTCTGTGCTTCGGAAGGCACGTTAAGCCGTTGGTCCCGGCTGCATTTGCAGTCGTTAACACCCACCATCCGCATTGGGCCCGCGTGGTGGGTTATGGCCCATCCTCCTTACCACCCATAAGGAAGGCCTGTGCCCCAGCAGTGGGGTCATCAATAATGGCTGTTGGACATATTGTGTTTATAATGTGTACTTTAATGTGAACAAATTACTATAGTACAAATACAATACATTACTACTAGTTGTTTATCCTTACCTATTTGTCCTATTTACTTAGTTATTTAGTAAACAGATTTGTCAATGTTGTCGTACAATACAACACAACATACAATACAATACAACACCTAGGCACAGAATACATGGTATCAAAAATTATGATTTCTTACGAAATTAAATTGTCATTAAAAATTAAACTTTGCTTATTATTTCGTAAGTAGGTAAGTAAGTACCTAGTAAATTATTATTTCAATAAATAGTTGGGTGAAGATTGTCGATGTCGATTGGAAGTGTGAAAAACGTAAGGTTCGGATCCTTTTTATTATTATTGTTAAGGCAGCCCATTGCGATGCAATATGCCTTCATTTTGGTTAAACATGCAAACGAACGACGCGACAATACGCGAACACGGCGCGTGAATGAGTATCGAAATCGAACTAATGTTGCTAACGTGCGACCCGGCCGGCACGCGGCGGCCGGCCCTCTGAAATTAGTCCGACGGAACCTGACCGCCGGGTACTTGTAGCTTCGTACCTAAAGCGCGGAGTGCGCCTAGCCTGCCTTAGCACGAACAACTATCGAAAAAAATAACGCGCGTAAAATCATTCGATAGAGTAATTTTGTATAGAAAATTTGTACAGCGCCATCTATCGCACTAAACCGAAACTAAATTTTCCATAGATAAATCTCTATCGAGTAATTTTACGCGCGTTATTTTTCTCGATAGCTGTTCGTGCTAAGGGTACTGATAACAGTCGTTAAACCAAATTAGAGGCCTTCAGGCGGCTTGATAAGCTCTAACACCAGAGGTAGCCACTAATCCTCATTCGATAAGACGAAGATCCGAAATATTTTTGTTCTGATGTTAGAAATCGAGCAATTAGGAAATATAATGAAACAAAAACATGCGTGTGTGTGATAATTAATATAACTTTTATTGTCTAGGCTCGCGCAGAAAAGTTAGCGTGTCCTGTTTACGAAATCCTAGTTTGTATATTCATTCGTGTGACCTTCATGTTAGTATCATAAAATACAGGTTTTTTTATTATTTAACTATCAGGGGATGACTGATGATGTAATTGTTATAAGATTTTATTACTTATAAATAAGCAACTTATAAAATATTAAGATTATTAATATAATTGAAAAATATTAGAAAAAATCGACTCACCCGTAGCAGCTCAGACGGGACTCGAACCCGCACCCTTAGGATTCCGGCCCAATGTGATATTGATGATTCCGGCCCAATGTGATGAATTGTGAATGCATAAAATTTAAAAGTTTAAAAAAATTATAAAATATTGTTTTTTTATAACTAAAAACAATAATAGCACTGAATTGAACAAACCTACTTATATTATTACTGACATAAAATCAATTACTTATGTAGTGTTTTTTCTTAGCACTATTTTTTTTATTATTAAACAGTACTTACATGACCCAATTTTACGCATAATGACCATTTTGATTACGCGAAATGACACATACGCAAAATGACACATGCGAGAAATGACACATACGCGAAATGACTTAAAACCCGTATAACCTTAAATGACAAAATGACCCGGTACTTAATGATATCTAGCATAAAAAATATAACATTTATATATGCTGAAGAAAAACATTGTATTGTTTGATGATCCTCATTGGCGATATAGTGCAAAAGTGTCCTGAAAATCAGAACGTAGTCGTAAAAAAAGTCGTCAATAGGCTAGACATTTAATGACATCCGCTTTTATGAGACAGTAATGCTTTGATGTTCATCGAGGCTCAAATATTGTAAGGTAAGAATCCATTTTTCTTTTCAACCGAGAATACCGAGATACGAATAGGTACTCAATCTGACGACCTTTGTGGTCAAGTAGCTTGTGTACACAGGTTTTCATATTCTTTTGTATCCAGGACTGTATGCAATGCTTCATTGTGCATATTTTAAGAGCTTTGGGGCTATAGCCCCTAAAGTAGCGCCCTCAACTTAATTAAATTTATCCCTCGCTAAGTACATAATGTAATCAAATATCACATGCACAGATTGAAGCTAAGGCTCTATAGTTTATTTACAAACAATAAGCTCAGTAAAATATAATTCGTTGTAAAAGCAGTAGGTAGACAAAAGAGCAAAAACAGTAGCAGTTCTCAAGTAAAAATCCGTAGCACGCAAAAGCGTTTTTTTCATGAAAACTTTGACAAAGTAAAACAATCAAATACATACACAGTGCTACTTAGATAAAACTTATTAAATCTGCGTTTGATATTGGCACGTAGCAGCACCAAACTCCAAAAGATACGACTCTACCAAGTCAATCTTGGAAAGCTATTTATCGATTCGATTGGTAAACTTTCCATCGAGGCGATAGGAATTCTCGGGTTGAAAATGATTTGACGTTTGGAATTTAGATCGAAAATACTACAGGCTGATATTGAATTCACGTGACAAACTTCAGGATGTATTCAGACTATGAAACTAAACATTTTTTTCTGATACATTGGTCAAATAATAAGTAATAATATGGGCAATAGACCGGTTAAAACCCGACTACAGGGTATAAACCCAGTAAAAACCCATAAATTCTGAATAAATAATTGGGTTTAATGGTTTTAAACCAAGTAGGTTAAACTGGTTTAAACCGGTTCTTTTGCCCATTTACCATAAAAAAAGTTATTTAGTTCCATGGACTAAACAGATCCTGAAAGTTTGTCACATGACTTTAAAATCACATTATAATATTGTTATCTTAATAGAAATACAGAGTGGAAAAAAGACGGTGGCTGGAAAGGATTACCCTAAATATTGATGATAACTTTACTGAAAGGAAACATTCATTTATTTTTAAAAATAAGTGAAATTGCAATTAGTGATTTTTGATAAATCGTTTGTCTTAGCTGGGAATCATCCGGGCTAAAATACGAAGGAATAACATCCAGTACTTTTACGTAACTACGTAACGATATATTCAAGTTTGTAAATATCGTTACTTATGGCTGTTACAGCTGATAAGTTTCTTGCGCCCGTTCTTCTTGTCAGCTAAAAAAGTCTGGAACGGGTGATAGGAAAATATAGACGATTCAAAAGTACTTAATAATTAAGTTTATCTGATTAAAGCTTATTTCACTTTCACTTTCAGTTTCAAAATCGATAGGTCAAGGAGTTAAAAATTTAAATATTTTTTTTCAAAAATATCAATCCTTGCAGTAAAATCAATAAATAAAAAATTATAAAAAAATCCATTATTCATATTTCTGGGTACTTTCCTTCCAACTACCGTCTTTTTTTCATGTCTTTCCGAGTCATGGACTCTCATTTCTCTTTGCATCTTGCTGGATTGCAGATGTAGGTACGTGTACATTTGCCAAGTTTATTTATAAAACTTTTATTACCAAAAAGATCTGAAATTGTGCACTTCTCAGCACGAATTGAGTTTCTTGGCAACAAGAAGTAGGTATAAAATGAATATAGCACTGTGAACAAACAACTTACTCTAAGGAGTGGAAAACTCTTTGAATTGTTACTTTCTTAAGGACAAAAGAATCGAATTAGGTAAAGAAATTTAATTTTATGAAACTTTGAGAAAAATATACGAATATAAGTATATGATTGAATCCGGCGTCACTTGGCTTAAGTCCCAAACCATTTTAACACCCGCCCGCCCATCGGTGCAACTTGCATATTTTGTTTGCGGAAGTAAGCTACTTATATTTCTTTTTTTCAAAATACTAATATAAATCTATTAAAGTCAGGAAGCTATTAAAGAACGTTGTCAATCGAATCGTGAGACATTTAGTGAGTACTTGCTTCCATTAGTGACTATTATTATAACAAAAAAACTCCTTTTTAGCATTGAAGAACATTATACCATTAATAGACTGAGTTGGTTGGCCCAATATTTTTTTTTCATCACGGCCATTTTATTCTTTTTAAGTATTAATTATGTTTAATAATATAAGTTGTAGAAAAAACCTCGTCACCCAGCCACTCAGGTAGAACTGGAACTCGCCACCTTTGGAAATCAGGTCCAAATGCTCCCTTATGAACTCCCGAGTTACTATTATACGTGAAATTTTTCTAGTACTTTTTACTTTTTTACGAATGTAGAGTGATTAAAAATAAATATTTGGAACGTGCACGTCATCATGACACGCGAGGCATTTTATTATATCAGTATACTTAATGTTGAAAATGTGTTGTATTCATATCATAACAGTAGCTTTCACACACTCAAATGTAAAGATAAAATAATTGTTTTGATAAAGATAAAAGTGTTTACTTTGAGGGGGAGTTTTATGCTTTTTGTTTATACTTTGTTTGATTAAATAAACTGAAAGCTTTGATTCTATGTGAGTTTGTGTTTTGTGAGTTTTGATGAGGATCAGCTTGAAAATGAGGTTAAACTTTTAAATTAAAATGCTCCGAGGTTTGAGTAGCTGCTGTTTTTCAATGTGTTTACAAAATACGCATAAAGTTAACTTAAATAGGTACACCTACATGAGGCTGATGTTCACGAGGTACTTATATTATTATTATTATTTAATACGACATAATTGATAGTTGTTTTATTATATTATATACTAGCGACCCGCCCTCGCTTCGCTTCGGTTCCTTTCTTTTCGTTCCAAAAGTCTGTACCCGTCCCGTTAGAGTCCCGTCATAATCGGTTTGAGAAACGCGCTTGAATTTATTTTCGCACGCGAAAACTTTTTGCGATAACTCCTAAGATATTTAAATTAAACTATATAGTGTAAAGGGCTAAAATTATGTGCATGAAACGCTTATGGTAACGAACGCATTTTATTTGATAAGGATTAATACTGTTTCCGTCTAAATACCTTTTGCCATACCACATTATTTGTGACCATTTAAAAAAAAAGTTAAAATGGCTATAATAAGCTATGCTTAAAAGATAGACATATGCCGTCGCGGACTTTTTTGTAGACCTATAACAGAGAAACAATTCCTTTGTACATTATTTTATTATAGCTAAAAGGTTTAGGCAGCGGTTTTGATGCAAGCTCCCAGACGGCTTCATTTTTGCCGACTTCTTCAACAATTATCGTCATATTTCTATCAATTTACATAAAACCTCAACTAATCATACACTATAACCTTCCTCAAGAATTATTCTATCAATTGGTGAAAACCGCATGAAAATCCGTTCAGTAGTTTCGGAGTTTATTGCGAACAGACAGACAGACAGACGCGGCGAGGGACTTTGTTTTATAATATGTACCTAGTGTAGTGATAACACAGTCTTCAGAATAAAAATGCAACGTCATCTTATCAATTTATTATAGAACAAGGAAAACACATACCTAAATGTTATGTTAAAGCAATACACTAAATTGTTTTTAGAACCTTACCCCTTTTTTCTATACACACACTTTCGCATCAAGTAAAGTGCTGACAGTTAGTCGATATTTCATCGAGGCGAAGCTTTTCCGTTGATCATTAATCAATTCAACCCTTTGTTTAAGAACAATCCAAAAATTACGAAGTCTGAAGATTTCCGATGTATTGCGATTGTGTCAATCAGGAGATTGGATCGGAGATTGAAAAAATCTAACGACGATGACGTTAAAAACTTGTCAATAGTCTCAGAAAATATTACCTACATACTTATCTATAATAATAGTACATTATGAGACAAGTTGGCTTAGGTTGCTCATTGCACACAAGGCTGTGCGTTGCTGCCCGAGCCGCAGGCGAGGGCGTACCTCAGCCGAGGGTGCAATAAGCAAGAGCTCACGAGTTTCATACGACGTTTTTCAACACATTTGCGAGGAAAAAACAAAGTAATTTATCACACAGCAACAAATATGGCAAAAACAAAATATGATAATTATGGGAAAAGGCGCGCATGTTTTTTTTGTTTTTTTTTTCACACGCCCAACGCAAGAATATTTTGCGAACAAAGGGGTGAGGAGCATACAGCATACTACTAATACTTCAAAATTATAATTTTAAGTGACAAAATGCAAATATTTTAATATTTTTTAACAAAATATTGTGAATTATGAATAATTTGATAATAATTTCATATTTATTTGACTTAATTAAGGACTTACACATTTATTTATTCCAAAAATGTATATAAATTTTCAGCAGCATAAAACCTCTTTGTTGTCAAAAAAAAATACTGTATTACCCGGCTAAATTGGGAAAGCTCTGTTAACTCGCACAGAACTTGCAGTAAGGTACTAATTTAACTTTGTAGGCTTAATTCTTTTACGAACTAGTGTTTTACATATTATTGCACGCGTTTATTATAGCTCGGTTTATGGCCCTAAAAGCGATGTATTAGGGCTCACTTTACGAGCAAGTGTGTTGAAAAAAGTATCATCATATCAGCCGCACGACACCCACTGCTGGGTATAGGCCTCCCCTAAGGATCTCCACGACGATCGGTTCTGCGCTGCCCGCATTCAGCGGCTTCCCGCGACCTTCACCAGATCGTCGGTCCACCTTGTCGGGGGCCTACCTACCTCGGAAAAAAGTATAGCCTATACCAATAATTGAGGCCCTATTAAAATTAGTTGGATTATGTGGTTGGATCATAAAATTGTAACTGTTAAAAACATATCTATAGAACTATACGCTGTGGACTCTTTTGGAAGTTTTATGTACCACGTAGTAACCATTTTTTTTAAAACACAAGAGCTGAAGTTGAAATAAAACTCAATGTTAATTGTCAGAAAATAAAGTTAAGGGTTGCTTTCCAATTATCAAGAAGCCTCAATAAAATATTCGGAATAAAGTGGAAGTCGATTGAAAGTGTAACACAAACTTTAATCACGTCGTGGACTCCTTTCATAAAATTAATAGGTAAAAATCAATAACGGTTATATTATAACACGTATATTTATTCATATACAGGATTAAAACACCAACAACCTCGCAGGAGTAAAATATTAAGTAAATCATATACACACAAAACATGTCCAAACAGGCTGATCGAGTTTTGTACGGAAAGTCGATATTTTTAATAATTATTATTATTTATTTAATACTCAGATATTTAAATCCATTTTTGTTAGTTATGTTAGTAGTATAGTATGTTAGTAGTTTTTGTCTTTTTCGGAAAAGGCGTAGAACAAACGTTGTTGTTATGATGTTAGTAATCTACTTCTGAGAGGTTGTTGGTATTTCACAAATAACCCTGGGCTGTAAGTATACGTGTTGTTTTGAGATTCTTTCGTTTTGTTTTTCCCAATGTAAGTACCTACGTCACGGGATGAGTCATCATCTGTCTTCAAACTAAACTAAATAATCACAAGAATACTTTAACTTGTTATAGGTGATGAGAATTTTCATTCTATTAACAATAAACGTCTGTAATGTAGTCGGCCCGGCCACAGCCAGCGCGGCAGGCGGTGAGGCAGGCCCGGCCATCTCCCGACCGCGAGGAGGCCCGGGTAGCCGGGCGAGCCACCGGGTCAAGTGGGGTGATTACCACCCATGGCCCCCCGTATGACCAACCGGTGGCGAGTGGGCAAGTGCCGTAGGCGGTGAGGCAGGCGGCGCGGCAAGCGAATTCGGTATTCACTGCGCGGTGGTGACGACGAGCTGAGAAGCCGCCATCGAGATAGGAGTGATTATTGAACGCTGCCTGCCGCACCGCCTGCCGCGCTGCCAACCGCTGGTGCCCAGGCCGTTAAGGATTTCCACGATGATCGGTCCGGCGGCGCTGCCCGCATCCAACTGTTTCTCGTGACCTTCACCAGATCGTCGGTTCGGTCGACATTTTTTACGTAATATTAGGATTTTATTGACATTTTATTGGAATTTTCATTGACATTTTAGTGGTATTGAGTATAATTTTTAATTTTATTGACATTATTATTACGAATTTTACTGACATTTTAGTTACTTGTTTATATTAATTATTGTATCAAATACATGGAAAGATTTTAAATTCTTTTTTTAGTGGTATTCATTTAGTTTGTGATAATGATGATTTTATGATTTTTAATAATGTATTTTGCCTTTTTGCATGCTGAAATATTCAGCGAAACATGTTGAACTTTTTAATTTATAACATCGACATTGTACCATACCGCGTATTTCTTGCAAAATAAAAAAAATATGATTATGATCATTTATTTGTCATGATGTTATAGCAATTCTTACTCGAATGTAAAGTAGACTAATTTCGTCCTGTTGTATCTCTATCAGGTTTGTTTAATAATATCTAACCTTTCCAATACTCAATAACCATCCCTTATCGTGTAAATTATTAATGACCAGATAAACTTTTTGGGTTGGTTCAGCAAAAGTTTTTGCGTTTGCTTGCGGGACTTTCGACATTTTATTATCAGGAAGTTCAAAACCAATTCCATATTAAAAGGTTTTATTCGAAGGTCAAAAACCAAGATTTAAAATTCTTGGAATTTCTTTTGTTTTGCATTGGTTTTGAGAGAAGGGTTTTTGTCATGTAGTTTGCAAAGAATGCGCGATCCTAAGCTTTAGAGAGCTTTACTGACTGCTAGATACCAATCTAATCGAAAAACAGTTCTAGTATCAATGTTATATTTCTCAATACTCAATACTCAAATCATTTATTGCATTCCACAGTGTTACAGTAGTTCTTAAATTATAATATTTTAGATCACTATGGACCCTGTCGGGCACAACAACAATAATAGATAGCAAACACTTATTTATCATTATATTATATTAGTAAGTATATTAGTTTCATTACAATAGTAGTTATTACTTAATTAATAAAAACTATTTTATTTATTCAATTATATTGCACTTATGTATTAATTTCTGTGTAGTTCGTGGTCTTCTGTAAGCTATCTATTTTATATCGCGTTAGTTATACATTATCGCACAGTACATTATCGCATGGGAAAAAATATTAACATACCATTAAGATTTATTTTTAGCTTTCTGAAATTGGAAAAGTTTATAATAAGTAGCATTGTAAATATTTGGTCACCCATCCCATAGTTGAGCTCTGTAGTTGTTGTTTAAGATTCGCAATAAAAGACCGTTAATTTCAGCACACAGACTATTTAATGGAAAAATCAAAAACTTTATTTAATCTAGATAGGAAGTTAATTAACAAGTAATTAAATTTTTCATCAAATTTTCAGCATAATTTGTTTTTATAACTGCGCTTAACTTGTCGCTAAGTTAAAAAGGAAAGTTTTGCCACAAAAAAGACCAGCCTAAGTCTTGGGAGTCGTAGAACGATGTTAATTATGAGTAATTTACTTTGTGTCCGCATTTGCCTAAACTCGATTATGTCTCGGCCGTTAGTGTGTTAAGGCTCGTATTCATTATCATCGGCTATTTAATGTTCTCACTGCTGGGGCACTTAAACATGAATATAGAAGATGGGCCATTTTGGTCCAATGCGGATTAGGGGTGGGTGTAAAGACTGGTTTACATTATCTTAGTCTTTAGTAGAGTGCTTTAGGCGAGTGCTTTAGTTGAAACATGTAAACGGTCGTCTTATGACTAAAGAGAGTAACGTTCTAGTAGCCTTTCAACTGGAATCATTGCTTTCCAGTAGAACCCCCTGCGCGCCCGCGCCGCCCGCTCACCCCCGCGCGACACTTTCCTCGCACTGGAAGCATGTAAATCGACATTTTAGTAGCGTATTTAGTAGAGTGCTTTAGTTAAATGACACTGTACTGGAAGCATGTAAACGCTCACTGGAAAGGCACCAAAACTACTAAAGCACTCGCATTCGAAACTACTCGCACGCTACTAAAGCACTCTACTAAAGACTAGGATAATGTAAACCTGTCTTTAATGATTGCAAACGCAAGTGTATAAATTCCGAATTTAAAATACAAAAAATACAAAATTATTTATTCAGTAACAGGAAATTACAAACTTAAATTAATAATGGGATCGCCGTTAAGTGCAGAGCACTTGTGTTAGGAATCCCGCTCCTACATAACGAATATGGTACACAATTAGTTCTCCAGGGTAAGTACTAAATAAAAACATGACTAAAGGGGAAAGAAAAATGAAAATGAAATGAATGATGCAAAATAAAAATGTGTAGGTGTGTGTGTGTTTGCTTGTTTGTGTAATTTCAGCCCGATTTGTGCTATCAGCTGTACGATGATGAATCAGTAGGGCAGGTCATATTATTTTAAAAGCATAGATATTAACGGTATCATTAAAAAAACATCAAATACATTTTAGGCCACAGACATTAAAGGTAACATTGAACAAAGTTTTATTAAAACTGTTTTATCTAGCTGTCGTGACACTGAAACTTTAGTAATTTTCAGTTTGGATCTGTGCGTGGATCAGAATTGGGCATAACTCCGATTTAGTTATCTACTTTAATTAGAAACAGTTTAACCGCCTTTGTGGTCTAGTGGTTCATCCGTGGGATTTTATCCCAATAGTTATCCCGAAGGTATGTGGTCCCTTCGAGGCACAAATACGCATTCCCTCAACTATAAAAAGAGAGTCCCGGGTTCGATCTTACTTTTACTTAAGGCGAGGCCAGTTCACGATCTGATGAAAAGTCAGATTTTTGAACATCCAATGTGCAGAACTGATGTAAAATTCTACTTCACAAAAATTACTGTAGACTGAAAAAGAAACAAAGAAGCAAAGTAACCGAACAGAATATTGAAAAATGACATGGTAACTCTGTAAAAAAATCCTGAATAACACCATAAAAACTTATAAAAATAAATTTCAAATCGTCAGATTTCGTAATTTTCAACGACAGTGATATGATTTTTTATGCAAAAAGGATAGCTTTTTTATCGATCTAACACAATAACCGAGTACATTTTTAATAAATGATCCAGTATTAAAAATGTACTAAAATTCGTCAAATTTCTGGCGAAGCGTCAATTAAAGTTATGCGATATTCAACCTTATTCTAAAGACATAGTGAAAGAGTAAATTTCGTGAACTGGCCTCGCCTTAAGACCTTTAACATGCGTCAATCCGAGCGGGTCGATCCGACGTAACTCTACTCACTTTGGGTTCAAATCAGTGCGCGTTCCATCGCGGCGGTTGCGTTGAGGACTAGCACCGAATTCTCAATTTTTACATGTTTTTATTACTTTTCTTCGATTTCAAGTTAGTTAAAAAAAACTGTTTAATTAAGATTGAAGGTACGTATGAACATCGCCGATTTTATGATTGGTTTTAACATAAACGAATGTTCTGTTTCCGAGAAATTTTGCAAATAAGACCAGAAACAGGGTCCACGGAATATTTTTTTACATCAAAGGTGTTTTTTTTTTTATAAATGCTTTCAATTAAATCTATTGTGTATTATTTCAAGTATATTATATATTTTTTCCATGATAGCTTCACGCGCGTAATCTTTCAATAATTTGAATTGAATATTGGGATTTGACCACCTTAAGGCCTTAAGAGCGTTTATGCGCTATACTAGCGCCGCCAATGGAAAAAAAATCATAGTGCTATATATACGATCATAGTTATAGACGAATTGTGAATTGTGTTCGTCTAGTGTACTCCGTATAAGATTTATGGTACTTTTTATCGCTTAAACTATATTTTCTAGTCTGTCGTTTAGTTTAATGGAGTTTTATTGCTCAAAGTGGCCACTTTTAGCAAAATCTATGTTTATTTTTTCTACACAATTTTTTTGCTCTATTTAATTTGTAACGTGTGATCTTTGTGTTAATAAAAAATATCTCTCTCTCTCTCTCTCTCATATTCGATTTCCAGGAGTAGCGTAATTTGTACGCTGATTGGTTGCTTTCATAACTTTTTTAAAACCTGCCTTGTGAGCTACCACCTATGTCTGACGCATTGTGTTCCGGCATAGAAGTATTAGGCTGACCCCAGACCTACCGGTTTCTTTTCTTTGCTTTGCTGTTCTACTTTGCTGTTTAGACCGCCGGCCAACCAGGGTCATTTTCAATCTATCGCATATTGGGACCAGACTAAATTGGCAAGATAGCCATTAGCTTGGTGTTATCAAATATCATCGTCTGGGTTGCGAAGTAGGAAGCTTCTGCGAGATATGCCACCCTGAACATGGTCTCCGATTGCTAAAAATAAATCGATCGCATATTTATATAAATTGTGAACAGGGTCCTAAGTGGCATCATTACCTACCTGAACTATTTTTTTGTGTTTTCATAACGATCGTTTAAGGAAGAAAGCTCACAAAAACGTACATATTATGTGAAATGTACTTAGATTGAAAATATGCGATAGATTGAAAATGAGCCTCTTGGCCGGCGGTCCATTGCCGAACAGCAAAGCAAAGAAAAAAACCGGTAGGTCTGTGATCAGCCTTATAGACGGCGTTCCTCAGTGGTTGAAGTGCGCTTCCAACTTGGGCCTTATCGTCGCTTAATATCAAGTGTGATAAAGGCCCGTTGTGGATTAAAAAAAGTTGATAAACACAAATCAAACTCACTGAATACATATGACGAGTTTAACCCACATCGGAGATATTGGCATTATTTACATATTCTAGCAGTACAGAACTACTCAAAATGCAAAACTGTACTGAACTACGGCGCACTTAATCTTCAAGTTTTATGGAGAACGTGATATAATGTGTACTGAAAAGGACAGGGATTGAAGGAGAACAAGAAAGGACAGTAATATAATATGTATTATAATTAATTTTTCAATACAGTTGCTCGAAAATGTAAGTGTACGATGACAGTCGAGCGTGCGGTAATTTGATTTTACCGCACGCCGTGCATTTTTGTTAACGGATTAGTACAGCTTGCGGAAAGTTGATTTTACCGCACGCCGGCGGCGCCGTGTGTTTTTGTTTACTAACGTTTTTTTTTTAATTTCTACTAGCTTCCGCCCGCGACTTCATCCGCGTGACAGTAGAAAAATATTAATATAAAGAAATGGTCTAGTGGTTCACACTCGTGTAAGATAGGGGGTCCCGGGTTCGATTCCAATGAGGGGAGTACATTTGTACTCGGTTTAGTTGGTGGTAGGGATTATTTCACGTCCGTCCGCTAGCTACCACCATCTTACCTAAGTCTGACGCCAAAACAACAATGTTTTTTTTTTGTTTTCCGGTAGAGTTAGAAGTAAGATAGCCAGTTCCTCAGCAATGAGAATTCCGGGTGTAGTGCGCTTCCTCCTTATCTCACTTTAATCTCTTATCTCGCCTTATCGTCACTTAACATGAGGTGAACAGGTGAGGTGAAGGCCAATCACTATCCCGTTAGCTTAAAAAATCAGTTTTTCCAAAATGGCGAAAAACTATTTTATTCACACTAGCAGACTGCATTCAAAATTGCTTTTATTATGTTGCCTTGCTTCTATATGACTAAGCCCAAGGTGACAAACAAAAAAAACTTACTTAAAAACCCAAAACTATAAAAAAGCTAGCACAGCAAAGAGGTTTGCATGTAGGTACTTTATATGATTTCAGAAAATTTGATCATAAAAATTTATTCATAAGACAACTGCCTGCCTAGCATGACCGATTTATATCGCGTGATATAGCGTTTTATCACGTTTAACTGTCAAAAAGACAAAGGAATTTGACAGTTCAATGTCGATAAAATGCTATATCACGCGATAAAAATCGGTCATGCTAGGCAGGCTGGATTAATGTAGTTTTTTTTCTTTATAATAATAAGAAACATAAAATACATAAACATAAAAAATATATAAAAATCCCTAGGGAAACTTTGAGCGGGATATGAGTCACGAATCCATAGTTAATTGTATCGACATTATATAACCTACAATCTATTGAGTTTTTTAAAATGATGATTAAATAACATTTTCCATTTCATTACCCATGTCATTGCCTTTAGGAAAAAGATTTTATAGTACCTACTTATCCAAAATACGTAAGTAATATATTCTCCTTCCCTTCAATTTCAGCTTAGCAAAGTTTCAGAAATTATTCTAACTTAAAGTAATCTGGTAACAAGATGTGACAAGACATTATTCTTTTCACTTTATTTACCAATCTTGGTCTGATAAGTTCATTTTTCTTGGTAAAGTCAAGTTTATCAAACAAGATTAAAGTAAAATTGATAATAGTGTTACTTAAGTACATTCCTTTTTCTATTTTCACAAAGAATAAAAGGATAAGACTAGAATAGTAGATTGTTATACGAGGGTCAAAAGGAAGCAATTCCCATTCGAGATATTTAGACGCCCGAGCATAGCGAGGGCGGCTATAGTTCGAGAATGGAATTGATGACTTTTACCCGTGTTAAACACTCTACTTTTCATTTCGAATTTCAGGAAAGTAAAAAAAGTCTTAGTTATTCCAAAATGTTTAATAATAAAAATATGTACCTACTTAGTAACTACATTGGAAGACCTTATAATTATTACCTTATAATTATTACCTTTAAAACCCAGAAAAATTAGAACAATTTGTGAAATTTAAAGTTAAATTCTTGCTTGGAATATTTACAGTTTGATATAAATTATTATGATGACAGATTTGGCTTTGTTGGATGCCTGTAAAAATTGGAGATATTCTTTGGTCTTTGATAAGACGGTAAGTCCATGGCAGAGACTCTCCTGAAGTAGTTGTTTCCTGTAGGCGAATTATAGCGTAGTTTTATTGTTTCTTTTATTTTATTTGAACTTTTTGTTTTAGTTTTAAACTCATTTTTAGGAAATACAAAATCAACACAATACTTTAATACGGCACACACAGCTCAAAGTCACAGAGTTAGGTAAGTCTCCCTCCAATATTTTATAGTTTTTCTTATTTTAAATTTGGAACACGTCGCGTCGCTGGCGGCCGCTCCGCCCAATGTTTTTAATTTTGCACTGGCTGTTTATACCATGTTTTGTTGTTGTTCGTGAATGCGCCCTACAAGGCTGCAACTTTTTTTAAACCATTTGTTTTTAACTATTGTAAACTATTTCATTGCCAAATTCAGTTCTATTTTTAAATTACTTTTCCACCCTAGGGTGGAACGAAGAGTTTTGGACCCGCTGCTCAGTTCAAATATACATCACTTTCCGAATATGAGAAATGAAAAATACTTTGTTACATCTGAATCAGTATAGAATCGGAAAAATAAAATATTTTATTCTATAGAGTAGGATCATTTACATAATAAGCGGCTTCTAAAACATTTGTGTGCCACTTTAATCACAATTTGTGCCTGTACATTTTTAAGTAAATAAACGCTGAAAAGAAATTATTTTCAACAATTAATTAAATATTCCTATGCGTTACTTACAATACCGACACCAATTTTTAGGTAGATTTGAAAAGTCAGAAATGTGCTTACACAAAAAAAAGACTAATGATTAGTGAGTAAGACTAAAATTAATGATTGATTGAAGATGATAATGATGAAATTATGGACCTGCCCCCCCTAGCATGACCACTGAAACGCTGTATCACGCGATATACACGCTGAAATTTTAATAAGTTGGTTCCCGCCGTGGGGTGGTTCCACTCATGATTACATCTTTTATATACTATGGGGCCAACTCTCCTCCTCGCAAAAAAAAATCAGCTGTTCCATACTAAAGTGCAGTACCTACTCGACCTTAATGTATGGAACAGTTGATTTTTTTTTGGGAGGAGGAGATTGGCCCCATAGTAAAAGTGTTTGTAATCATGAGTGGAACCACCCCACGGCGGGAACCAAATGATTAAAATTTCAGCGTGTATATCATGTTTTGTCAGTCTTGCTAGGGGGGGCTGAGATCATTAACTACAAATGCATTCCTACTTGAAGCTGTTTCCCTTGGGGCGTGTGTACACGCGCCGGAATTCTAAGAACATGTAACAGTAATTGGGTGCTTTGATAAATTCTATAATTATGCAAACTATATACACTATTTATATAAATAAATATAGGTATTAATATATACTTTTAAACTTTCGCGTTGCATTTTATTAGATTAGGAACACAGGTTTTAAACACGTTTTTAACTAAACATAGGTGTGGAACACCTACCTTATCCCCGACGTTTCGACCGAGTTGCATCGGCCGTGGTCACGGGCTGACTGGAGCTGCGGTGTTACGCCTCCTCCTCTGCGGTGCAATCTTCATCCACCGTCGAACAGTTTTTCCAACTACCGCCGCACACTATACTAACGGTGTCTTTATTCCGTATCATAGCCGTATTCTGGTTGTTAGCCGACCGCGAACAAAGAGGTAGTGCGTTTGCAATTACTGGAATCCAGCCGGGATAAGGTAGGTGTTCCACACCTATGTTTAGTTAAAAACGTGTTTAAAACCTGTGTTCCTAATCTATTAGGTATTAATATAAAAATACGTATATAAATACGCAGTATAATTCATGCGTTCAGTGTACAATAACTACTTTACATCACACAGTTGTCCAGTTTAGTAAAACTTTATTTTTTTACCAGACAACTTTATTAACATTTTATTTTTATAAATACACCACAAACCAAATAAAATACTTATTAATATGACTTATCCGATCACATACCAGCAGATATGTTTTACAGCTATGCACTGTAAATGTGATGCGACGGCAAAAACAACAGATCACAGAAATAAAGTTGTAGTACAAAGTTGTTTTTGCCGCCGCCATCACATTGACAGTGCATAGCAAAAAATTGTTATTGAAGCGCAAATGAGTTTGTGATCGTGTCTTTTGTTATTTGAAATGAACCATAAAAAAGTCTGAGTGTGAATTTTATCACCAAAGATAAGTGCGTTACACAGTCAATACCCTACTAAGTGTGGCCTATAAAAAGTCATCACCCTACTAAGTGTGGTCCATAAAAACCACATGGCTCAGCAAACAGGTTTTTCAAGTAGGCAACAACGCAAGAGTGATGTAGATCAGAGCTAAATGTGGAGCGTAAGTCCATTTCAAATTGTTATCGGCCCGTCTACAGCTAAAATAGTACTAGTCTGAAGTCTGAAAAAGATTATCGTTTAGTTCAATCTATAGACCCTATTGTAATAAAAAAGGAGCTATTTTCAAACTAGTATTTTAAAATTGGTTCAATGTTAAAGTAGGGTATAAATGTAATGCAGCCTTTTGATACGATATGATTCGCAAATCTTATTTTTTGTGGACATATAACACAGAAGTTTCAATAATTTCATTATAAAAGTTATAAAAGTAATGATGACAACACAATATTACAATTTTGATTCCAAACAAATAAATAACGACTAAATAATAATGATTATGAAAGAAATAAAAAAAACAAAGTACGAATCAGAAATGACATACCATTTTATCCAGAGGCTGATTTGTTTGTACAGTTCTGTTTACTTCATATTTACTTATATTAACATTGTGTTTTGCTGATGAGGCATGATTTGGAATTAGCGACTATAAGACATGAAGAAAATTAAGTTGAATGTGATAGCCATGCTAACTTAGGCTAGGAACGCACGGAGCTGTTTTCACCCACGCCCGCCGCGGCTGAGGAATCGCTGTTTTATTTAAAAACTCACGACACAGCAGTTCTGTGCGGTTACGTAGCCGCCGCGGCGCGGTTGCGATTCTCGGTCCGCCAAGACGGGCGGTTATTTACGATTAGAAGGGCTATTGTCTATTTTCAAATTCTATCGCAATCGCTTTCAGGATATGATACGTCGGTCGATGCTACTTTTTGGCACAAATAAAAACTTACCAAAGAAATGGATCAATGTGTCCATCTTTCAAATGAAAGCGATTGCGGTAGATTTTGAAAATTAGACAATAAGTAGGGAGATTGTTGAGTTGAGTTCTAGACCGTCATAGACATACACCAGAAACGAGCTGCAGCTGTTGCGTTATACTTACCTCACAGAAGAATTAAAAAGAGAACACCTAAAATATTCTGGATGCATCCACTGATTCAGGAAAGAGAACGATAGGGGTTATTTGTTATTCTTATTAGTGAGTTAAAGAAGATGTAGAAAAAATATTTAATTATTTATGAATGACCGTATTAATCATAACAATATCCATTTCGTGATGTGTGGGCATAAACACATCACAACGACACGAGTAATAAATAAGTCACTGCAAAATGTAGATACCCTCCTCCGGCCACCGCTATCATCCGCCGCAGAGCGCGGGCGCAAACGGCGGCGGGAACCGCGACTCGCGCGATTCTAAAAGTTGCTCGCCCGCGCCGGTGCAGCGGGAGCCGCAAACAATCGCGCACGCTGCGGGCGTAAGGCGGCCATTACATGCTCATGCAAGCGTCAGTCAAATTCCATCTGTCATAAATTACGTTTGACTGACTGACTGATGAAAGGAAGAAATCAACTTCATGCAACCATCAGTCACTACATTACACGGTAGGTTAATCCTCAGTCACGGCCGTGACTGTTGTTTAACTGACAGCAAAACCTACCGTGTAATGGCTGCCTAAGACGAGTCGTGAAATGGGCTTTAATTTTTTACATACATATCCGCATTCGGCCCGCAACCGCGGCGGGCGCGGATGAAAATCGCTCCGTGAGTTCCTTGCCTTACACCTGTGTAACAAAGACACCCTAAGTAAACAAACAGTCGGTCAGCTGATAACGTGGCCTATTTATCGGACAATACTGTGACCTAATTACAGGCTAGTTCGTGATTGGGCCGATGTCGGGTTTAGTCCGGTTTCCCCTTTATTCCCATGTTGGGAGTTTGAAGTTTGATGTGTGTCTTATTTGGACGTGCATTGTTTAGATGTACAGGAAAAGATCTTCATAGGTTTGACTTTGAACCAACTAGATAAAAGACGTTTATTTTATTTCATTACTAGCGACCGCCCGCGACTTTGTCTGCGAAGAAAGCTTTTTTGCTATCCCTCGGGAACAGTACTTTTTTCTGGATGAAAGATTTCAGACAAAATTTTATAATGATCGGTTTAATAGTTAAGTCGTGAAGGCGTAACAAACAAACAAACGGGCTTTCACATGTATTTAGTAAGGATGTCATGTAATCATAAAAAACCGACTTCAAAAAACCTGCCTCTAAAAAAAGCAAGAAATAATATACAAATCATTAGATACGCATTATCATTGTTATAAAAAACACGTCTATTAAAGTCGGGTGGGGTTTTTAGAATAAAAAAAAGGAAGATGTACTACTTCTTGCTTTTTTTAGAGGCAGGTTTTTTGAAGTCGGTTTTTTTGTTTTTTAAACAATTTTTTTATTTTTAGTGTAAGTACCTTCAGTATTAAGTAGTGTAGGTATATTATTTAGGTAGAAAAATCGGCTCAGCCAAACGTGAGATAATCGCGGAGAAACATACATAGATACAAACTGAATACCTCCTTTTTTTGAAGTCGGTAACAAAATTGTCAAGTTAGTTGATTTAATATCATAATATTTTCAAGATTACTTGTAAACTACTGAACCGATTTGAAAAAAAATTAAATGGGATCATCTCGCAAGAAAACTCAATCGAACAAAAAAGAATTATCTAAATCGGTCCATAAATGTCAAAGATACGCGCGCACAACGATAAAAAAAAACATACAATCGAATTGAGAACCTCCTCCTTTTGATGAAGTCGGTTAATTATTACGGAAAGGAAATACTATTTCAAGCATTAAAACTTAAAGCTTAAACTTAAGCCTTAAAGTTCTGCTATGATTACTAATAATTTTAGATTGTTTTAATATCTAAAAATACTTAACGAAAAAAAATGTTCCTCTTATTGTTTGTAGAACATTATTTTTCCTTTAAATAAAACAAAGAATGGCGTTGGCACAGTAAACTGCAGAGGTGCCAAATAGCAAAGTGAAAGAAAAATAATGGGTAATAATAATATAACTTACTAAGTATTTTATCTTTACTTGGCGTGTTTTCAGATATTGTGAAACTTGCCAAATGGGGGATTATTTCAGCTTACTTGACTTAGTGAGAACAAAGTTTAAACGTTTCTTGCTACTTTACACGCGATATAAACTTAGGTCATACCTAGGGAATTCGATCCCGGCCCTTATTTTTGATCCCAGGATTTTGGGATTACACTTAGCCAATCCCAGGATTATTTCGATATTGAAAATTTAAAATTGAAATATATAAATCTTACAAAAATTGGCTCTAATCAAATCATCAAATGAAAATAGACAAAAATAAACATAATTAAGATTTAGTCAAAATTTGACGTACTTGCTTAATCAAAATTTTAACAAAAACCAACATAATTTTAAGTTACAATACACACCTAGCTAATCTAATCACTTTAACTTATCGTTTAGGGATTTGACTCGTGAGGGGCACGTCCATTCAGGGATTCGTTAGCGAAATATTAAGCTTTAAAAGGCAATTTTTTACAGTCATGTATGCATGCATGTTATACAGAACTTAAATACTTAGTTGAGGGGCTCCCAAAAATATTAGCCCTAATTAAAATAAAAAGCACCATAAATCAATGTTAAATGTAAATGAAATGTAGAGTAAATGCAATCATTTACTCAATTAAATTACACACACTCAATTGGTGAAATCAAGTAACAGTACATCATAATTGAATTCTGTCCGGCTGTCAATACCTACAGAAAGCGAATGGACTGTATGAAATGAAATATTGAGTGCGAATAAATGTTATACCTATTACAATAATACAATAAACCAATAATGAACCAGAACTACTCGTCTTCACAGCAATTTTTCCTGTCAACCACTGCTACTCTCTCCGTCCCATTGGCCATAGAGAAACCATAACTTTTCGTTAGGCAGCCTTTACACGCTCATGCAAGCGTCAGTCAAATTCCATCAGTCATGAATTACGTTTGACTGATTGACTGATGGAAAGAAGAAATCAACTTCGTGCAACCATCAGTCACCCCATTACACGGTAGGCTAACCGTCAGTCACGGGCCGTGACTGACGGTGACTGACAGCAAAACCTATCGTGTAATGGCTGCCTTATACCTTCGATCAGCGTTATACCTACAATGTAAAAACCCTAATACAAAACTACTGCCATCTTCTCTTTATTCTCTTAATAGATTCACACATTACCCATCTGCAATATGCAGCGCAAAGTGCAGAGCTTTGAGCACAATAAATTGTCCAAGACATCGCTTTTATTCTAAGGAAATTGGAAATATCTGTTTGTGAACTCCTTTTGTAGGAATGGTGTTAGAGGCTTCGCTTCGTCGCGATTTCAGTTCGAATATAGTTCAGTAGATTTTTATAAAATCTTATAATAACAATTGCTGACGCTTGTTAAACGCCGTGAAAGAAAAGTCATCTATAACTTAAGGAAGTTATAGATGACTTTTCTTTTCTTTTTTTGGGCCGAAATTTGGGAAAAGAATTATCGAAATTATCAGAAAGTGATTGAAGCGGTTGAAGTCGCGGATGCTAGTTTTGAATAAAAATTCTATGCATCGACATATTTGATTTTGTATGTCCACTTCAAACTCAAATATCTCAGTAAGTATATCACTTACGAGATTTTTTTACTCATTACTTTTTGTTTGTAATTATTTTCTCTATCGATTTACACCACTTTTATCAGAGGCGGCCAAAACAGTTTTTTTTTTTCAAAATGGCGGACAGGTAGATATGCCAAAAGGGCTTGATGCTCTTTTAATAGTTTCTAATAAACGCTACTTTAAAATTACTTGGATGATGATGATTTGTCATATAAAAGCAAAAATCCAGACAAGGTTTATAAACACAGCGTCATTTATAACGTCATTGAATTTAGGTATATGTCTACATAATTTCCAGGAATTTTGATAAGTGTACCGAAACATTCGTCAATGCTCTCTATTCCTACTAAGTTATTTGGTAGTTCCTTTCCTCCACAAACGCCTAGGGAATGGAATGCGTTGTCTTGTATTTCAGTTATTTCATGAACCACTTTAAGGCTTACCTACGTTGTCACCGATATTGTAGGTAAATATAACCTACATTCAAATCTTGCTTACTGAATAAATATCAAGCGAATGGCATTTGTTTATTTTGAATCAAAAGCTGGCTTTTATAAAGATTATTTCCTTGAACTCCTTTTGCAGATGCCATTGGAAATTCTCCAATTCAAGTTTCAAAATAAATAAGCTTTATGAATGGTTTTGGTCACGTAATTCATCAGTACCTATTGCGGTGCGCCTACGTGCTTCGAATGGCGACACTCGCATTATTTTTATCGGCGTGTCAGCATTCTAATTGATCTATAAATAACGAGGATTGGTGGGGCGTCTTTAAAGTCATTATCAGATTATGCATTAAAACAGAAGCGGTCGAATCAAGTTTCTTTCGGTCTGGTTTAGTGCAAGTATCGATCTTCCATTTTTAATTCTTAAAAAAAAAATCGCCACTGATATGGTCTAACTTAAAAGCGACGACGCTCAATCTTATTGTTATTCTACTAATATAAAAAATGTGAAAGTTTGTGAGTTAGGATGTTTGGACGTTTGTTTGTTCCTCAATAACGCAAAAACGGTTGAACAGATTTGGATAAAATTGGACACAGAGATAGTTTAAAGCCTGGATTAAAACATAGGATACTTTTATCACGGTCAAAAGTTCCCTAGGGATTTTCCGAATGTCCAGGCGGACAAAGTCACGGGCGAAGCTAGCCAAATATAAGTAAAATAACTAAAATTGAAACTATATTTTCCTTTGTTTGCTAGAGAAACTAAGTTTTGTCTACACAAGCAACGCAACGCGAGCAGTAGACGGCGTGTTTAGCGTAGAGTGCGAGAAATATGACGTTTACAAAGTTTTTTGTATGTGTTTTTGTAAAAAAATTGCTTGGACCCGGCTTAAATCATAAATATTTATGTACCTATTTTATGAACGGACCTAGCTTTTTTACAAGCGAACAAAACAGAAACAAAAATAACGGGTGTAACAAGACCCTCAACGAAGCCGAAGTCCACGCATTCTGTCCATCATCAGGATCATTTTTGTCTTTCAGACTATACCTGGGAAACCAATAGCTACGAAATTATTGAAGGTCAAAGTCAATTTTTTTTTCAAATTATTTATAAAATCTTATTTTATTCGTTATTTCCTAACTTTTGTCATAATCAAAATTTTTGTATTTTGTAGCAAACAATGGCTTCAAAACGTCATCACTCAATGTATCTCATGGGCACGCACATAAACGCTGTCTTTCAACTCGGCCGCACGCAGCTGTATAGCATACACTCCATACACTCGAAGGCGCGGTCTGTTGTACGCGTTACATTGCGTGCTAAAGTATGCAATGCTTTTTTAACACCAAAAATTATAATCGTTAACAGAAATGGTCCTGATGATGGCCAGAATACGTAGACCTCGGCTTCGTTGAGGGTCTTGTTACACCCGGTATAGTGACCAACAACCATAATAGCCACTTGACACATTTATTTTATTACTACATGCTCTTAGCACTTGACCACAAAGGCAATCCAACAATAATTGCCATTCTTGCTAACCACAAAGGCAATCCAACAATAATTGCCATTCTTGCTACCGATTGTGCTCCAATAAAGTTGATAATCGTGCGCCTGACAAGTTAGAAAATATACGAGTGTCGTATTCGTCGTTGTATACAAATGAAATTGACAGCCTCGATCGAGTGACTTGGTGTCACCATCTTTAAGTCTCAGGTTCGATCCCTGTGGCTAGTAGTGTCGCCGAACTATCGATAGTTAGTCTTAGCTGTTACGGGTGAGTCGATTTTTTTCGTTTTCTCGGATCTGAGTATTACAACTACAGTACCACAGTACCATCGCTGACTATCCTTAACACAAGTGGTTAAGCTACTTAGGGATCAGAACAAGTTATGAGATTTTTCCATAAATATATTTAAAATCAACACAAATGCAAGTGCATTTAATGAAAGAGCTTGAAATAATCGTTCGAAGTTAATTGGAACTGCACCGTTCATGTCCGTAAATGTTTATGTGCTAAATTAAATTTTAATTGTTTTTAATTAATTGCCAATTCCAATTAGCGTAGTACCTACACAGATTGCCACCTTTTGTTTTTTTTTACAATAATTTATCTTGTAACAAAACAACCTGCTTCTAACTGTTATTTTGTTGTTTCTTTAAAATTTTTTTTTTGCAATTTACAAATATGTGGATAGTACCTAAACAACTTATATGATAACGATGATGGCATGTAAATTATTTCAGAAAAATCAACAGCAACATAAACACTCATTATACTTCAGTACAGAACGTATTATTTATTATCCTTGGTCCATGGTATAGTCCAGTTAACGAAGGGCCCAGAAGAAGATGTACCTAGCGTATAGTGTGTGCGCGAGCGGGTAGCTATAAATCAATTTCTTCTGAAACTTCTTTAAGGTTCTAAGGGTATGAACAAAGTAAAAGTCCTCTCGTCTAGGAGGTGAGCCAGAGTGGGGGAGAGGGGGTTTAAAATACTGACTTTTGGATTTTTCGCTAATAACTCCAAAACGGTGCGTCGTAGTGTGTTCTACTACCGAATAAAAGCATCAAACTCCAAAAATACTTACAATTGACATAAAATATAAAGGCATTTCTTATGATATATCATTCTTTGCTGGAGGGTGTGTAGACCAAATCCCTTGGATCTTGACCATCATCAAAATTTTCACATTTCCTGAACGGGGTAGCTTAAAAAAAATCCGACGAACTTAGAACCTCGTCCTTTTTTAAGTCGGTTTAAAATGGTTGGAAATTCATTTTGGAGATATTAGCAAAAAACCCGAAAATGAGAACTTTAAACTACTTCCCCCCACTGCGGCTCACCTCCTACACGAGAGGACTTATCTTCACACCCTTAGCACCACAGAGCACGTGGGTGCTAAGCGCGCCCGCGGCGATTCCGTGCTCTGTGCTTAGCACCCTAAACAAGTTTATGAAGAAATCGCTTAGGTTCACGCTCACGCACTCTACAACTTCTTTATTGACTGGTCTAGGGCTCTCATAATGACGTCATTGCCATAATCTCAACGCTTGACGAGCGGGTTCCATCCTCCAGATCACAATATACTACGTAAGTTTGCAATCACATCGATTTTTCTATCTATTTCGGTTGGAAGAAATCGATAGAAGCGACTCGATTGCGTTGCGGCGGCGTATAAAATCGCGTCCGATCCTCTTTTTGTTTAATCGTGAAAGTTCTCGCCCCATTGGAAACTAAAATCATAGAGACAATATTTTAAGCCCACATTTTATTTTGCGGAGCTTTATTGGAAAACTGATGCTTTTAGTATGCAGAAGTATCAATATCAAAGCTAAACACGGAAAATTATTTCCTTTGATAAGCAAAATGAAGCACTTTTATACAAACACCAATCTATAATTATATTTTAAAATTAAGTTTATGAATTGACTGAAGGAGTTGAGGACTATGAAAATAAAATGTTTTTGGTGAGACGTCATAAATTTATGCAAAAATCTCCTGAGAATTGACTAAAAACAAACCACCAAAATAGGTAGGTAAGTACCTAGCTTGTTTTAGAGTACAAAAATAGTTTTGTTTTAGACTAAGGAAACCATTAATTTTGAAACGTAAACAGAAATTGCGAATAAAACTGATTTAGCACTTTACCAACAACGCTATAAAGACTTTAAGAAATCAAACAATGAAGTAAAATGTGTTACTTACCACAGCGTAGGATGAATAATAGTATCGTTTAAGAGTATAGCATTAAAAAGTTCATGTGTGTAGGAGTACTAAGATGGGTATTGGTTATAGAAACATAAAATGCGGAAATTTTGTGTAAACAATTTGTAGGAACATGAATTACCGAAGTTTTAACATGTATCACTGAAGACAGCTATAATTTTACAATGTCGAAACTAGACAACATTCCGGTAGAGCTCATCTGAATTTTAGAAATCGAAGAATTTAGAATATTTCCAAAAAAAATTTTTTTTTTCATTTAACCTGTCATGTCAAGCCAGACAAAATGTTATAGATTTTCCATTGTTGCCCGCCTCGCGTTTAATGAATTAACAAAACACAGTGTGCAAAACTTTGAAATCTTGTTTGAAGAATCTAAAGTTTAATTAATTAAAAAAGAACGACATATCCGTTGTCATCCATTCTTTACAAAACAATGTTGTTCTCTTCAGAGTCCACTTCCCTCGCCGAAACAATGGGCCAAGCAAGCGTGATGTTTATTTTTCAGCTTGCCTCGTTGTTCATTCTGGATTCATGTTCTTTCTTAACTTTTTTCATGTAAATGGAACATCATTAAAAAGTATGTAAAGTAAACCCCAGGCGTGCACAACTTTTTTCCCGCACGATGGAAACGTCGGCGTAGTAAAACAAATGACTGTTTTGAAAACTAACAAAAAACCAACCCACAACTGGCCTAGTGATAAAACTCAACCCTAATAACGTGCGAATGAGACACAAATCTTACCTCATACTTTGTTGGCTACTTACCATTGAGCCGTGTTTGAAAACATTGAAAAATTAACAACAGTTTAACCAAAATCATAATTCGACAAACAAAGCAACAAGTTACTTCTGACTTAACACCTCAAAGTGACTCAATAATGTTAAATAAAGAGTTCTTACATACTTTCATAAAACTTTAACAATTTACAATGACAATGGAATTAGTAAATCTAATCTAATGGGTATACAATGCGATTAATTCAACAATGTACAATTGAAGTGACTTACTTTAGAGCGCTTGCGGTACCAAAATTACTCTTTGCCATACATTCTCGAGCGAAGTTGCAGCGAATAAAATAAATAAAATAAACAAAATAAATAAAATTTTATTGACACATTTTTTTACAAAAACAAAACTTTTGAAAACAATTTGATCAAACCTTAATAATTTACAATTAAGATTTAAAAACATCTGCACCCAAACTAGGAAACCTGTATCTCAGGTGCAGTGCTCTTTCTCTATACAATAACGCCAAACAGGAGGTTGAGCAACAGGTGATTGTTACATTAAAATAAACTGTGAATAATGCTATATACCAATAAAACTAAACCAGTGTAGTGTAGAAAGAACCTCTCTTGGTGAGTAGAGTGTAAGTGAGTGAGTGTGTGTGGAGAGGGTGTGTGGTATTTAAAATATAATAAATATATAAAATAATCAAAAAGGAATTATTTTAAGTGAATTATAAAGGATAACAAAGAAGCAAGTGCCCATTACAATACTAAAATCACTGCGTACACTAAAATCACTAACACAATGCTTTATGCTAACATAATGTATTAATAAAACCTTATAATGTATTAATTAGTACCTATAGTAACACTTGAGCCAATGGCGGAACGGCTTTCCAATTAGCTGAAAAGTCTTATCTTCAGCGACACCATTACATTGTCCCACTTCTGATTAAAGCACAGTGAAACCATTCAGGCTCACTGAAACTAATCTATGTGCTAGGTGGTTATTACGTGCGATACTGACGACATTGTCTAAACTATTAATAACTTTGGAGCTTGTTGTCTTGTCTCTACTATAGTTTGGAATACAATGGAAACACTTCTAGTTGTGTTTTACGATTAGTATACTAAACACCAACCGATCAACCTAATAGTTGAGCTGTTGAGAAGTTGTTCAGTTTCCAGTTGATCGGAATGGAAAAAGGGGATGTTTGATGCTTCAAAATACGTCAATTTGAACACTGGATACTGTGACGAAAAGTTTTTTATTAACATATTTTGGTAAATATTTCTGTGAATAGACTTTTCATTATCTGTTCATCCTTCTTACAAAAAAATATAGGAGAAGCTTCTATTTGTTTCTATAATGCTTTAAAAAATTAAAAAAAAAACACAGTTTTTACAGTCCCCGCAAGAACCGGAGCATTGAAAATTAATTCAAAAATTTACGAAGAAGCAAAATTTATAAACCGATTTTCAAAATTACAACGAATGCACTTCTCGTCTGCTTCTGCATCTTTTAACACTATTACCATGACGATCGGTCAATAATCATAGAAGCTACATCAATTTTTATGTACGGAAACACCCGTTTTTCTACAATTCCAAATCTAAAGGGACCACCTACAGGTCACAATTTTATTATTAACCGATTTTTTTTAAAAAATCTTCATTTTGTAGCCAAACTAATATCCTAGGACCCATTTTTAAATTTTTTCTTAAGTCAGTTTTTTATCCGAAATATTTACAATTTAGTAAACAAACACCCCCCAAAAAACCAGAATTTTGCAAAATTCCAAAAAAATTACCAGTAGATTTTCAAAATTCAAACGTTCACACGTGTCTCGAAAAATTCCTCAACTTTTGGTACTATTTCCATCTCGATCCTACCAAAATCCTCGGAGATATGGCCAAAAAATATGTCTCAGGCGATTGCATCTGATAACCATTTTCAATGGTAAAAATCCGATATGTTTACTAACACAGGATAGGGAAATTAAATCTGTGTTCTGTGTAATCGAATATTAAAATGCTGCTGTATGCATAATTGCCACGCTAAGTGAACGCGGCGCACGGGGGCGGTTAGACGTCGTATTCAAACGTTTTCATCGGAATACACTTCGTCCCATTTGCTGGTCTACAGACACAGAATAGATATAAGTACTACCGTACTACAGAGGTGTTGGATAAACTTGTCTCTTTAGTCATGTAGGTACGATTCACCTAAGTGTGCGACTCTGTCGAACACCACATGGCTAGTGTTAAACATTTCCATCGAATAGTTTTATCTACTTTGTGTAGTATATGTTTCACAAATTCGTAACCTTTCCACATAATAATGTTACTCGAAGTATATAACAAGAATAATTTATAAGTCGGTGTATGAAATTTCAACATCAGCACTCAGCACAACTAATACGTAATACTTTTACAGCTACAGCTTATGATAATGTTTATTTGAAGAGAGGACCGTAAAGTCTTGCGAACGACGAGAACGAATTGAAGCTCAAAATTTGAGTAAACACGTGTTTGTGAGTTGCAAAGACTTTCATAGCTTTGTAAAACACGTGTTCACTGATTAAAAACATTAAAAACGAGAAATGATGACACGAAACCAATTCCAGTTTATAATGAGCTCGATGGCGCAGTGGTTTAGCGCCTGGCATCTCATGTCGGTCGGTCATGGGATGGGTGACCAAAAATTTATTATCTCAAGCTCCTCCGTGTTTCGGAAGTCACGTTAAGCCGTTGGTTCCGGCTGCATTTGCTGTCGTTAACGCCCACCAATCCGCATTGGGCCCGCGTGGTGGGTTATGGTCCATCCTCCTTATCCACTCATAAGGAAGGACTGTGCCCCAGCAGTAGGGACAATAAAAATGGCTGATGGTCTCCGAAAATTTGTTTAGAGACCAGGGGGTCAATCTGCTAATGTTAACCTCAAAATTGTGGTTCAATGGTGTTTCAATGATAATGCTTTTTGACACTGTTCTTGTTTCTTAAACCTAAAACCGAAACACATTAAGTTTCCTTAACCCAAAACGGAAACACATTGTGTCTCGATTATGAGTTTGAGAAACGAGTATTGTGTCAAAAAGCAATATTATTGAAACACCATTGAACCACGATTTTGACGTTAACATTAGCAGACTTGACCCCCAGGTCAATACTTTATCTTAAGGAGATAGACCTAGCAAAAATTTCTGATTAAGAGATCGACATTTTAACCGTTTAACTTACCAAATATTTATCAAGAAAAGAAATTGAATAAGTAAAACTGTCAAATGTGTTCTCCTTGGCGATCGACCTTAAAACCTCTCGCGATCGACCGCTTGGGCACCTCTGTTATAGACGTTTGATATTTACACAAAGGCGAGTACCTACTCTGGAAAATATGCTCTATAGATATAGAAAATCTTTCATCAAAAACCCTGGAGAAAAAACTTTCACGTCAAAAAAAAGACAAAGCCAAACACTGGCTTATATAATCTAAGGTTTATAAGGACTATTTTTATCTGTCATCTTCATTCTGCACGCAAAAAGGTCGTGGTAGTCCCTTAAGTCCACAAATATGGGGCATACCAGACATCATTGTCTTAACCGCACCTTTTTATGGAGCAAAAGGTCGAGAGATTCGTCCTTTTACATGCCATAAATTCATAATGTGTTTACGTTATCTATGAAATGGGTACCCATCTATTTCTTTATTGAAAACACCTTTTTTTATTTGAAAAGGCAAACTTCTGTTGCATATGATACAATCGAAGTGTTTTAAATATTTTTCCTCAAAGTTATAATAGTCGTGAGCCCCATTACGATGCGATCAGCTAGCGAATTACGTAACTCTGTTGCTAACAATTCTCGATTGAAATCGAAGTTACATGTAAGATACTTCTCATATTGGTCCTTACGAAGCAGCAATGAATCTGCGATTTCTGTCAGAGTTGATTGCAACAAAGTTACATAATTACCCCCCGGTTGTTACCATCTGTCGCTTCAAATGGATGAGTTTCTAGTGTGAGATCGCAACGATCGATCGTAAAGGCCCCTACTACATACAAAACGAAAAGAACCGTGATCGAACGACGTTCGTCGATCGATTTTGAACTTTTGGCATGAGTTTTTATAATGTGGGAATAACTTTCGTCCGATTATCGGTGTTCTTTGGCGTTTTGATTGTAGTATGGCGAATCGTATCGTTTATGAAGCGGCATTTTGATCGGTCGTCACGATACTACGATGGATCGCAACGACCAATCGCTTCGTAGGGGCTCTAAAATATGTAGATAGGTTAATAAATATTAGCGTATGTGTCAAACAAAACAAATATAAAAAAAATATTCGCAAGCAAGAATTAAACTATAAATACTGCAGCATCATTCTACACGCATTCCTTAAGAAAAATCAAATTCCCTATATGTATTACAAAATTAATGGCGTTATGAAAAATCAAACTGTCGATAACCATTTATCTTTATCCCTCCACTTCTTTCATCTTTTTTCTGTAATGTCATCAATCTTAGTTTGCTATGTAGGTAAGTATGTTTCTATAGAGTTCATTAATTATGGTGTCAGAATTAATAATCACTTTTACTAATTATCGCTCTATATATTGACTTTACTGGCATTTTTGTGGGAAAATATTATATAGGTATTTCTTATTAAAGATATGATAGAATTTTATGAAACACAATAAAGTATGTAATGTACATAGTTCATAAAGAATTTAAATAATTAGATTCGATTCTCAACACTTCTTTGCCTTGGAGTCATGACGTCAAAGTAAGCAAAGAGCATCCAAAAAATTGTGAATGAGAATCAGTTGCTTTCCAGTCGCTACATAGTTGCTCACTATGTCGAGCTGGTTCTATTAATCGTAGTTTTTTTTTTCGTTTATTGACTTCGATCAAGAATACTCTAGATAACGCCTCACGAACTAAAACAGTACGCAAAAATGGCACCTCAAATAGCGTCCCACTTACAAACTTGGCGTTTATTTTCTATATAATCACCTCTTATTTTGTACAAACTCACATTTTATATCACTTATTTTGTACTAAATAAGCATATTTTGTACAAAAACACATCTTTTATCACTTACTTTGTGCAAAATAAGCGCCTAGTTTGTAAGTAGGACGCTATTTGAGGTGCCATTTTTGAGACTCTTACCGGACATCTAGGGTATTCTTGATCGAAGTTTATTGAGTAACAAACGGTCATACATACATACACGTAGGTGGAAGTAATGTTCTTATTGACTTCAATTTTCATTCTCAGGGCGATACAGAGTTTAAAACTTTTAAGTCTACAGAAAAAAGATAAACTTTCTTCGTTGTAAAATAATAATAAATGCTTGGCCAATTTCACACAGTGCCATCTAGCTCCAAATTAAGCAAAGCTTGTAATTATGATTACTAATACTACTTATGCACCATTAATTTTTAAGTATATTTGAAAATAAAATGGGGATTTCAGACCACGTGAATGAACAACTTTTACTATGGGGCCAACCACGGAATCTCGAAAAAAAAATCATGTGGTTTGCCTCATAAGTTAAAAGTTGTTCATTTACGTGGTCTGAAATCCCCTTTTCTTTTTTAGATATACTTAAAAATTAACAGTGTATATGTGGTACATTTTAAATAATATCGTCGCCGTAGAGCGAGAAGTCACCAAGTCGACATTTGGCCAAAAATGAGTTAGCAATGTCATCAAAATCTCAAATTTTTTCTACGTCTTTCAAACTTACAGCCATGTCTCTAACTATCATAGTTTTTATTTTACATAGTGCAAAAAATAACTAACTTTACATTTGGACTACAACACATTAGTCGAAAACTAATTAATTTACACATTACACATTTAAACACTTTATCATTATTCGGAGGCATTGCAAATCTGTACCTAAGTCGATTTGGTTAATTTTCCCCTTTACAAAATAAATTATAACTAGAACTCAATCCAGGGCAAAATCAACTAAAATAACTTGATTAGTTTTAGAATGACTAGTTCGAATCGGTTCGATATAAAATATAAAAGCGAAAATTAACCAACTCATCTTAATGACTACTAGATCGACATTTATGTATCAAAATGTTTTATTCTTGTGTTTTAGAATAAAGTTGGTGACTTTTTACCCGTGTCTGGATCACTTTTAATAAGAATTACTCCAGTTAGTTAGTTTATGACTGATGTTAGGAAATTCAATAGGATGTTTTAATGATTATTCGTAACTTTATAGTTTACACTATTTTTATTTATTATTTACTAAGCATATAATTCAGGCTCGGTTATGCGGAAACATTTGTCTCTGTCTTTTTCTTTACGTATAAAGAGTATGGAAAATAACCTCACTTCTGTACTTTTTAGATGTTTTTAGTTGTTTTTTCATAATTATCTTTAGCACAATTGTCTTTCTTGAAAAAAGTTATTGGAGCTACGTTAAAGTGTATTTTGATGTAGAATTCAATACGTTTTGCCAAAAATATGACCCTACGCAAGCTCTTGTGATGATATTCTGTTTTTTTTTACAATTATCTATGAGATTTATACGCAATTTATTACTTGTAGCAACTAGAAAATCTCTTTAGCCTGTCGTATGTTTTTTTTTTGTGGCTACAACTTTACGTTTTCTATATAAAAATATAGGAAAACATGATTTGCGGGTCACCACGCAAACCATGTTTTCCTATCATGGACCTTTAAGACAAAAAGAGTTGATATTAATGCATTAATCATACTTCTGCAATGTATTTATAAAAAAACACGAATAAAATAAAATAAAAAAACGTATCAATAAACAAATTTCATTCAATTCGATTCTTCTTCACTTTGATCTTTAACATCAGGTTCCAACACCCTGTCCACAAAGTCTTTGCTAGCAGATAGACTCATACCATGTGTGAAGTTCCTGGGGTATGATACCCTTGCAACAAGATCAATAAGGACTTTATTCTTAGACTCTGAAATCAGAAGAGGCTAGAGAAGATAAGAGAAGATTCAGCTATCAAATCGGTTCTCCTTGTTTCAGAATTAAATTACTATCACTCTCTTGTTCTACTTGAAATCCTCTTCTTTTTAAGTTCGAGGATTCTTTTTTCTTTTTGTAATTTCAATTAAAAAGTACGCGCCACCGTAAGTGTAACGGAATTTAACTTTGCTGAACATTGTTTTCAAACCAAAATATTTGATTTTCAGCCACATTATTTTCTTTCCATCTTTTTCTTAACCTTTCATTTAGAGCCTTCATATCACGCTAATCATTATTAGTAATTTCTTGGACATGAACAATGAACTAAGATAAGGCGAAAATCATGTCGAATGCCCATGTTGCTTGCGCTCCAGTTCATGGGAATACTACACTCAAAGGTTGACCATTACGTATACCTAGGGCAGACAGTCCAGTTACGTAAGTCCAACTTCGACAATGAGATCTCTCGTCGAACCCAACTTGGGCAGCATTTGAGATGCTTTAAAAATCTTCGTATTACAACTTACTTCAGTGTCTTAAGACAAGACGAAAATCTATTACCAGTGTTTCTTGCTGATTGATTAACGGCAGTAAAACGTGGTCAGTCGCTAACTATGGGTCTTGTATGGAGGCTCAATGTGACTTCGCAGGAAATGGAGAAAGACATGCTTGAGGTTTCCCTGCGTGATCGAATTAGAAATGGGGAGATCCGCAGGAGAACTAAAGTAATTGACATCGCTCAAAGGATTGCTCATCTGAAGTGGCAGTGGGCGGGAACTCATAGTGAGAAGAATCCTTGGGGAAGACATTGGCCTGGGTATAGACCCAGCAGTGGGTGTCGTGCGCATGGTATGACGACGACGACGAGTTCTTTGAGTCGAGAAGAAGATGAAGTTCTTTGACGGTGCTGATACCCGATGTGTTTTTGTGCGCGCGCGAGACGCATGACTGACTTCCAATCAATCATGGAGTAAACTTTCTGCTCCGTTTTTAAATAACTTATTTAATAATGAAATGCTTGATGTAAAGGCTTTAAATGAAACGTTTATCAGTAACACAAGCAAGAGTAAAACAGAGAGAAAATTATATGGCTAAAATCAAATGTCTTGGGTTTGAACAGCAATGTTCAGGCATAGTTTAGCTTCGTTACACTCACGATGGCTCGTGAACATTTGCCATTCCAAAAACAAGAAAAAGTGGTTCCTCGAACTAAATAAAGAAGAAGGAAAATTTTAGGAAGATCATGAGACATGAGAGAATGATTCTGAAACAAGGAGGAGCGATTTGATAGCTCAATATTATTCGTTTGCAATGGCCAGTATTATTGGTTTTTGTCGCAAGGGTATAATACCCCAAGAACTCCACACATGGTATGAGAAGTCTAACTACTAGCAAAGATGTTTGTAGACAGGATATTGGAACCTGATGTTAACGATCAAAGTGAAAAAGAATCGAATTAATGTAATTATGTTTATTGATACGTTTCTGTTTGTTTTTTAATAAATTCATTAGAGAAGTATGATGATAATGCATTAATTTGACTATTTCCTTGTCTTAATTTTAAAATTAGTTAATGATAAATTAAAAATAGTTTAAATTAGAGAGTTACGAATAATCATTAAAACATCTTTTGAATTTCCAAAGATCAGTCATAAACTAACTAACTGGAGTTATTCTTATTAAAAGTGATCCAAACACGGGCGAAAAGTCACTAACTCTCCTTAACTAAAAAAATTGTTACTGAGTTTGAGGGGAAAAAGTAACTAAGTCGGTTTTTTCCATTATCTCAGTAATTATAAGTAAAACATTAAAAGTAATAATGTTACTCTATGCGCTTATCTTCTTTCTAAGATATGAAACCATAAAATTTGAATTATCTCATACCAAAACCGAGTTATATTTTTTTTTGTTTTATAAAACTTTAAACCTTCATAACTCGAAACACGCTTTTACCGACTTGGTGACTTCTCGCTCTACGGCGACGATATATTATTATACTTATCATACACTAGCGACTGCCGTTGCTTCGCTTCGGTTCCTTCTCTTTTTGCCCAAAAGGTAAAATTCATAATTTCCATTTCTGCCCGGCCTATTGCATGGTAGATCGGCATGTTGATCACTGCAACACTCAGGCCTTACGCGTAAAATGTTACTATGCAATCTTACCTAGCTAAAAAGTGCAAAAGTTACGTAAAGCAAATTCTCTCCGTACAGCATTTTGAGTTAAGTGGCCTTCTCTACTATTACGACGCCCATAACACTGTTTATTAAGGCTTATATACAGCTTATATAAATAAATAAGCTGAAAGGACCTATATTCGCCAACTCCATTATAATATAACGCGCTGTAGGTGGCAAATCGTTGACAGCGCCATAATCTAAATTTATTCAGTCAATCATCGTTAAATTCGATATTGCCAGGTCACGCCAGAAATTAATGAAAAACAACGATTATATTCGTTGAAACTTTGAACTAAATTGGTATAGTATTAACTGACATTAAAGTTTTGATTAATTAATTTAATGACAATTTGATTTAAGGTGCACCGAAAGCGGCGCCCTCAGAGGTTTTTATTTAATAAGTTTTAATAGAAAAGGATTTTAATAAAACTTTACGAGGAATTTTAAGCCTCAGTGTCTAGTATTTTTAGAAGCTATCACTACATCATTCGTAGAATTAGATAGCAAATGTGTCAAAAACGGCCACTATTAGCAGAAGGCCTATTACAAAAAAGAAACACGATAGTCGGACGCAATTCGTCGTTCAATATACTTGATATTAAACCTTATTAGTGAGACAATAGTGCCACGGAGAGGAAGACGAACATCTTACGCTTACCGCGATGCGTTTTTTTGTAATAGGCCCTCAGTTTTGCTATACAGGGTTATTTGTAAAACACCAAACACCTCGCAGGACTAGATTCATGTAATGTCATGACTTTTTCAAAAGAGAAAAATAAATGAGTTTTCATTCAAGGCTCGATAGTACGAGTCGGTGGCAACGACTTAACTCATTTGACAGTACTAAATTAAATGTAGTTTTCCATCATTTTCATTCTGTATCGAAAAGACAATAACAGAATGCTAAAATTAAGTTTAGTCCTGTCAACTTAGTTAAGTCGTGCCATTCGAATCGACACCAAAATAAATTAAATCACCGCGGTGCCACATTCGGTCTGGGTTTCGTCTTTAATAAGACAACATATAGTTTTAATTGGTGTCCATGCCGATTAATATAGATGAAATAAAAAGAAATTATAAATAAATACGCGAGATCAAAATATGCTTGCTCTTCAAACATTTCACTCATTATAAAAAACAATGAACCAAGGTTTCCTGCCTCTATTCAGTAATCGCAGAATAAAAGTGAGTATAACTTAACTTATTACAAGAGAAGATCATCATTCATCTAACGCAAGGCATTTCAGTAGCGCACGCTTACCATGCGCTTTCGCTTTCCTCTTGCGCTTTCAACAGAGCCATACTTCAGAGAATAGTGCATGCCATATCCAGAAACTCCAGAAAACATTAAATCTTTATGGCCGAAAGTTGAACGTAAAAGCCCAATCAATATTGCATGCGTTTTACGCAAGTTGACTAGAAAATTGAAAGGGAAAGCGCACGGTTTGGAAGCAATATTGCATGTGTTTGTCGCAAGTTGACTTGAAAGTTGGAGTGACTCGGTGAAGACATACCGGCAGCCTTTCAATCATTTTCAATCGTCCAACAAAGACTAGCCTTTTCGATCAAAACTACAAATGTTCCCGCAAGCTTAAAGCTCGATCAAAAGGAGCAACATATCTTTCATTTTGGGATTAAGTAATGTAATGTATTACGAAGGGCATGGCAAAAGCTTTTAGATACTCCTTACCCTCTTTACTCACTAATTTGATTGGTACTGGCAAGTTATACACCATCTTAAATACTGTAGTGACAAACATGGAAAATATTTGGATTCAAAAAAAATTTTTTATTTATTTGTAACTGGAGCCTTATTTTTTAATCAACATCAATTTTTAAATTGCTATTTTGGTCAGCAGGCTGTCAGTCAGTTTCTTTGGTCAGCGATTTCGGAGTGCGATTTAGTTGTCAAATTGTGGCTGACTCAAAATAACTCAAATAAGTACCTACTTAAATTATTAAAAAATAGGGCCCTAGATTTTTACAAATAAAAGTATTTTTTTGTTTGATTTTCCCTCGTTTGATTTTGTCAGTTAAATATTAGAAAATTAGTGCACTTATGTGATTAGTAGATATTGTACTTATGATTTTTTTCCTACAAGCAGAGGTAGGGATATTTTTTATTTCAGGAGTCCGTTGTACCTACGTATAAACCAAACATCCCAAAAAGCTAACTTTTTAAGCACACAATAAATAATAGATAGAAAGTAGGCGAACATCATTCATTTCCTCTTTAAGATAAAAATAGTCCCCATGAAGGCACACAAAAACTTATATTGGTCTGACTGAAGACAGATAATATTCTCCCTTATTGCCTATCAATGGAACCAAAAGGAACGAAGCGAACTTTTCCTCTTTGATAACTGTACACTGACCATGTAGAAAAAAACCGGCCAAGTGCGAGTCGGACTCGCGCACAAAGGGTTCAATGGAATGGCATTAAAATCGCGTTTATTGCATAAGAGCCTCCCTTAAATATTTATTTTGTTCTGATTTTAGTATTTGTTGTTATAGGGGCAGCAGAAATACATCATCTGTAAAAGTTTCAACTCTCTAGCTATCACGGTTCATGAGACACAGCCTGGTGACAGACAGACAGACAGACGGACAGCGGAGTCTTAGTAATAGGGACCCGTTTTTACCCTTTGGGTACGGAACCCTAAAAAGAACTTTTATTCATTTATTCGGTGCCTCGGTTATACCACAGTAGGTATATCTTAGTTTTTCAAAAAATAATATGTAACTACTGTGTTTATACCATTCTGTGTGTATTTTCCGCGAATTTGGAACTATTTTAAAAATATAATGATTGATAATAAACTTTTTTTCCAACATTTTATTCATGAAATATACTCGTACCTAAGCAAAATCATTTGCCTGGGTACACTAGAGTTTAATAAATTATGGTTTTCAGATGTTGATTTTTTATAACAAATAGGTAGATAGACTAAGATATAGAAAAGTGTTTTACACGCACTCTTCACTCAAAATGTGTCTATTTAAATATCAAGAGTATCATTTAACATTACCTACATTCCTACATAATTATAATATAACATATCCATTGTAAGACAATCATGGCTAAAATGTTGTACCTACTTATAAAAAAACAAATAATAATAGAAAATAGTTATTGGTACCTACTCAGTCCTGAAATATAGCGTTTATTTAATTTTGACCTTCATTTAATCTTATTTTGTCTACGAGTTAAAAACTATAATACATAATGTACTAATGAAATTAGGCCAAGTACATGCACTACACATGATAGTGGTCGCTGGCATATGTATTCTGTGTCGCTGGAGGAACATTAAAATGTACCTAAGTGTAGTGCATTTTGTTTCATTCTTCACTGAAGCTTAAACATAAATTAAGTGTGTTTAATCCTTGCTAGGGAATATTGATTTATTCCTAATTGTGACCCCATAATTCACAAGTTAAAGCCCCAAACACACACGTGCAGGATCTTATGATACGGTTAGTTCGTTTTGTAAAAATAAATTTTAATGTAAAAAGACGGATGTCGGCAATCCTCTCCAAGTTTTCTCTCACCATTTCTTTCTTGGAATTTCTCTCAATTTTGTAAAATGGTGGAAGATTCAGTAGACTCTCCTTTTTAGCATTAATTAATTCACAAAATTAAATTCTATTATACCATTACCTTAAACCAAATTGAAGTTTTTGTTTTGTATACATTTCTGAACGTCTTTAGGTGCCAAAACGTTCGGGAAAATTAAAAATCAAACTAAATACCTACTAATTAATGAAGTACTTTCAATCTTCTTTTCATCGAATGAGGATTAGTGGCCATCTCTGGTGTTAGAGTTTATCAAGCCGCCTGTAAGGCCTCTAATTTGGCTTAACCGACGGTTTAACATGCCCTCCGAAGCACGGAAGCGCTCAGTTATAATGCCACTTAACGGTCACCCATCCAACACCTGGCCGGACCGAGCGTTGCTTTACAAATGTGATCTAGTACGATCAGTCTGTATGTTCCGCCATGAGTACTTTCAATAAAACCGCGCTAGGATCCGATAAAAAGTGTTTTACTTATTTCATGTCTAGTGAGCGCGTATAATATAAGCTTCAGAGGTGAATAAGTGTTAATTTTAGATTAAAGTATTTTTTTAGATTCCCCTTTTTGTTTTCGGAAAGGAAATAATAAAAAATCTATTTGCCGCAAAGGAAAAATGATTGAACGATTCAAAACGTGACTGGGACTCCAATCAATAAGCTCCGAGATATTGGTTTCACTGTCCAATTTTCAGACAAAAAAATTGGCTATTATTTAAATACCTCTACGTTATTAAATTCCAACCATAAAATTGTTGTATAATGCAAGTATTTTTAAATCAATTCATTTTTACCGACTTCAAATAAGGAGGAGGTTCTCTGTTCGTCTGTATATTTGTTTTTTTTGTCCACCGATTACTCAAAGACCGATGGACCGATTGAAATGATTCAAACGTTATTACATTAGGTAAAATTTGGAAATCGGTTCAGCACTTTTCAAGTACGCATTATCATTGTTATAATAAAAAAACCAACTTCAAAAAACCTGCCTCTAAAAAGCAAGAAATAATATACAAATCATTAGATATGCATTATCATTGTTATAATAAAACACGTCTATTGAAGTCGGGTGGGGCTGGAATACAACTTCCTTTTTTTAATTCTGAAAGCCCCATCCGACTTCAATAGACGTGTTTTATTATAACGATTTTTATATTGTTTCTTGCTTTTTAGAGGCAGGTTTCTTAAATTCGGTTTTTGTTTTTAAACAATATTTTAATTTTTAGTGTAAGTACCTTCTGTATTAGGTAGTGTAGGTATATTATTTAATTTATTTAGGTAGAAAAATCGGCTCAGCCAACGGTGAGATAATCGCGGAGAAACATACATACATACAAACTGAATACCTCCTTTTTTGAAGTCGGTTAAAAAGACTACACAAAGGTATCCCTTTTCCAAAAAAATCATCTAATTCGGTTCATAAATAACAAAGTCAGTCGTCAAGGTAGTTGATGTAAAATCATAGTATTTTCAGGATTACTTGAAAACTACTGAACCGATTTAAAAAAAATAAAAATGGGACCATCTCGCAAGAAAATTCAATCGACCAAAAAATAATCATCAAAATGTCGAAGATAGGCGCGAACAACGATAAAAAAATATACCTGTATAATTATACAATCGAATTGAGAACCTCCTCCTTTTGATGAAGTCGGTTAAAAATACATCTGTTGAAGTCGGGTGGGGCTTTTAGAACAAAAAAAGGAATTTGTACTCCAGCCTTGTATTTTTAGAGGTAGGTTTTTAGAAGTCGGTTTTTTGTTTTTTTTTTAATATTTCTTGATCGTAAATATAACTTTTCTGAGTTTTTAGTAGAGTCTTGGTAGTAAAGTAACATGTCTGCTGACAGCCAGCGTTGCAAATTATTATCATGCGTATGAACTTTATTATCACGATTATAAGACGTAAAACTCTATGTCTTATTGCTAAAATACCTTTGATCTCGAAAATTACAACAAAGTTAACTACTCAGAAATTTATACGTTTACTACACAATAAGATTTCTGTTTACTTACCAAAAGCTCCGCTTCTGAGGTGAGATTAAAATTTTCCATACCAAAACGCGTCCGTCCATAAATCACCCGAAACTAACAAACTTAGCTCACTCCATTCTATATTTGCATTCCGATAACATAATAATTTGAGTACAAAACTTTTTTGAGCGCAAACTTTTTATACTACACTTGCAAACGCACTAAACTTACAAAAGAAAAAAGTTTATTCAAATTTGGAACACGCACAGTTAGGCGCCAAATTACCAATGTTAGAAATTCGAAATTCAAAAGAAACTATATCCCGATTGCCACGAGTGAAGTTGCGCCCATCCTGACGCGTCCCTTGGCAGGCGAGTACGCTACCGAGTCTCACAGAATGGACTGACTGAAGTCGCACGATACTCCTCGGGAGCAAATGGGAGTAATGCGCATGGTTCGGTACGATGATAATCCGGGGTAAAAAGCAAAGCTGAACTGAGAAAGGCTTTCAGTGTGAATGCATCTTTTCTATTGTGCCAGGCGGTGGCTAATTAGCTGCTGCATTCGTTCGTTCCAAAAAAAAAAGTAAAATATCGAATAGTACAATTAAGCAGAACCGTCCTTTTGTCTGCATTTTTGGGGTCGAGCTTCATCTGCCCTAATTAGAAATTTCATGTTTTATGTGCTCATTTTATTGTACCAAAACATACGTAGTCTCTTTTTATTTTGACGATCAAAAAGGAATAACTATCAACAAGAAAATATAAAAAAGAACAATAATGTTGAACTAATTAAATTATACGGGGTATAAGGGGAATGCTTCCGACAAAATGCAGATTGTAGAGTTGCTAAAAGTGAACAACTTTCTCCAAGGAAAAACGAAAAAAAAGACTCCCGGACAAAATTTATTGGTCAGTAAACCGACTTTCCTATGGAAGGGCGAAAAAAAAAGTTGTTCGACCTATTGGAGAAAGTTGTTCAGTTTTAGCAGCTCTACATAAATAGTTTCGCTGTGATCTTAATTGTAGCAGAGCGAAAAAAACAGATAGGTACTTATAGCTTTTCTAGACCTATACGACAAAGTCTACAAAGACCTTTGACTGAGCCGAAACCTACGTATTCTGCCCATCACTATGACCACTAGGACAATTTTTGTATGTTAGACTAAACCTGCGAAAGCAAAAGCAATGAAGTTATTGAAGGTCAAACTATTTTTTTTTTCAATTGCGCCGCCATTGGTTGTCAATTCGTGGTTGTCGAATGTAAACAGTGTTTTGATTATATGAAATTGATTTCGTGAGTGTAAGTAAGCATTTATTTGAGAGAATATGGTGGTTACATAAGTTGTTACATTGGAATTATTTCTTACATATTCTATCGTGCATTTGATGACATGCAAAAATTTGTACAATTCTGTTTACTAATATCAATTCTGTATCTAATATTTCTGTTTACAATAATAGGTAATAATGGTTTATTCAAAAATACAATTCCCAAAATTATTAAAAATGTAGTCAAGATCAAAAAATAATTATTTACAGAATAAATTGGATCGAGATAAAAAGAAATGTCAAAAGAATTACATCAATATTATTAGCTACATGTCAGGTTACCCAATTTTGTCGTTCAAAAAATCACATAATGAATAATACATTTTATTACGTAATAAGAAAACTAAATAGTTTATTATTTATTTTATTTTATTAATTGATCACCAACATAATAAACATTGACACAAGCAATAAACGAAGACAAAATCTTAAGAGAATTCAGCATAATGCTATTACAATTATAGGTGAAGACCTCATGCGTAGGTATATAAGAAGCAACATCAATATTACAATTACAAATAAAAATTCCAATTAAGAAATATTCCAATTATTGAATTTATTCTTATATATTGTTTTGAAAATAATTCAAAGCGATTAGTTGTCTATATAAAATTATTGTCAAAACGATGCAGTTTAAAAGATAAATAAGTGTTAGTCGCCGAACATAACCTAAGTTATATTTTCCACAGAACGACCTACCGCAAGACCGACCGATCAGGGACAGCGGGACAGCCTTTGGACAGTTGACAATAGGGATGATGACTAATGAATAAAATAACGAAATACTAATAAAAATCGTAAACATATTAAACTTTTAGAGTAGCTTGTATACCTCTTGGTTTTATATATTGCATATTATTTTTTTCATGACCCTTCAAAGTTGGGTGGACAAGTCCATTCAAAAAGTATAAAATTTATTAAAATAAATGATACCTTTAATTAGTCCGTAAAATGTATAGCAAATTTGTCTAAGAAACTATTTTGATAAACACAATATTTAATATAGCTGCCAAACAAATTTCCTACGCGTTGCATACAAACTACTTATTCGTGACGTCATAACTTTGGAGCGTTTTTGGGCGAGTCCATTTGTGTGCATTTCACACTGTGATATCTCGGGCAGTTTTCATGCTAGCGAATTAATTCTTTTACCAATGTTTCTTTTTTTGAGAGGTAATTTATGTAACATAAAATAAAAAAAATATTCGTCATGCCTATTTAACGCGCGACAGCTTGTGATTAAACAGTTTCACTTCATTAGACTATTTAGTCTATCAAAAAATAAAAGAAGTTTGTCAAAATTTTCGACAGTTCACAATCTCGGGAGATACACAAAATTTCACTGTAAAATTGTAAACACCGCGGATTTCAGTTCACGAGTAAGGTCAGCGACGGTTACTGCATTTGTTGCCCTTAGCTTAGGCTTCATCCACGCCCAAATATTTTCAATTGGATTGGCATCAGTGGTCTGTTAGGGTCAATTCAACACATCAATACCACGTTCCGCTTTCCAAGCAGTGTAGAGCCGACTACGGTATTTAGGGTCATTATGTTTTTTACAAAGCATTTTAGGAAAATGATTGTTCTATTCAGCCTAAGTTCTAGGAGCTCGGTGGCGCAGTGGTTTAGCGCCTGACCCAGCGATTGCGGAAGTTATGCAACGTACGCAAGGGTCGGTCATGGGATGGGTAACCAACAATTTATTATCTCGAGCTCCTCCGTGCTTCGGAAGGCACGTTAAGCCGTTGGTCCCGGCTGCATTTGCAGTCGTTAACACCCACCAAACCGCATTGGGCCCGCGTGGTGGGTTATGGCCCGTCCTCCTTATCCACCCATAAGGAAGGCCTGTGCCCTAGCAGTGGGGACATTAAAAATGGCTGATGGACATTCAGCCTAATATTTATTTTTATAAGCTTCATACTTAAAAATACCGGTCACGTTCTTGTCGAACACACTGTAGATTATAATCTAACGGTATTTACAATTTTACTGTGAAATTTTGTGTCTCTTATTTAAATTTAGAATATCACAAACACAACACTGCATAACCAACTGTTACTTCCGTTCGTTTTTCAAAATCACGGATTCTAAAAATGGCAGAGATCGTAAAACGTTAATAGATTTTCCATTAAGCTACTTTTACGGAGAAGTTATTTATTGCCTTCATAAAACTATTTTATTCGGAGACAACTTTAATATTACTCTCCCTTGTTTTATCTGTGAAAATAGCAAAAAATGATGAATGGTGAATGAATGGATCCACAATTATTGTAGGTTACATTTGTGTATCCTAATTCACCATTTTATTAATTGACTTCAAAAAAGGAGGAATTCTCAAGTCGACGGTATTTTTTTATTTATATTTTTCAATGTTTGTTTTACGATAACTTCGCTAATTCTTAACGGATTTTAATAAAACTAAATAATAACTTTTTTTTTTACTCCAAGCACCCATAAACATTATAGAGAGATCTGGCTAGTAGTTTTTTTTCATAATCCTGAAAAATAACAATTATTTAGTTTAATAGACGACTTTGATAGATGTGTTTTATTAAAATTGTGAATACTATTTCTTGCTTTTTAGAGGTACCTATCTAAATGTTTAACTTTGAAGCTGTTTTTGTTCGTATTTTCATGTTTTTGAAGGAGGTTTTTCATTTTATATTCAAATCCATTCTCTTTGTGCAACAGCTCTGATTGATTTGAGACCAAATGACTGGGTTGTTCAGATTTTATTATTTGATTTTTACCATTCGTATATACGTGTGATTGTATTAACCTCAAAAATATTTATTCTCGAACCCTTAAATTGAATCAAAATTTTGTTAGGAAACTTCGTATTGTTGTCACCAAGCGTACTATTATGTCATTGTATTCTGTAACCAAACTAGATCTGGCAGTTGGCTGTGTGGGCCAGCCGACCACAATGAGGGCTTCGATCATCTATACATGTGGATATTGCATTACAATGGCATTTGTGGGACACCTCAAACTCCCCCAAAACGCAGCCTACTATGAAAGGCCCCCACGACTTGTCATACAACTTGACATTTAGTGTCGCGTGATTTGTCAAACGGCATTTCAGCACATTTCAGCTTTGTTATTGTATGACGTGCTACATCCTCAGGTATAGATGATCGAAGGGGGAGGGGGTTAGTTTTGGTTTGAAACCTCATTTCGTATCACCAACCAAAAACGTGATTAATTGACGACTCTTTAGTGGCACTTAAGAGGCAATTTAAAGATACATAAATTATCAAAGAAAAATGTTCTAAATACAATGTATTGCGATGCGACTCCATCGTTTCTCTATTCTTCTTCTTTAAACTTTCGATGAAACCTCACAGGCGTTTGGCGCGAATTTCAAACTTTACGATTGAAGGCCGAATGTCACTGCGGAGTAAGAGAGGTGAGTGGGCGGGGCCTGTTAAAAAAAATTTTCACCAGGCGTCGTCTTAAACGTACAATTCAAATAATGACTTTGTGTATAAAATTTCGTTTCATTCCGTGGTCGGATCAGAAATTGTCACACACTGTTACCAAGCTACTCGGCTACGGAAGTGAGTAAGAAAGCTTTAAGGCGAAGCCAGTTCACGATCTGATGAAAAGATTGATTTTTGAACTTCCAATGTGAAGAACTGATGTAGAATTCTACTTAACAAAAATTACAGTAGACTGAAAAAGAATCAAAGAAACACAATAACCGAACAGAATATTGAAAAATGGCATGGTAACTCTCTAAAGAAATCCTGAATAACACCATAAAAACTTATAAAAATTAACTTTTAATCGTCAGGTTTCGTAATTTTCAACGACAGTGATATGATTTTTTATGCAAAAAGACAATATAATAAACTATTTCGAAATTCTCATTATTATTAGATTTCTTTATCAAATCCGTTAAACTTAATATTTGTTTAAAATCATTATTTTTTTTGTAACCATTTATATATTTTGTTTACAAAGTGTTGTTTCCGTAATTGCCTTATGTATTGTATAATTATACTTGCGTTAATGCTCTGTAAATGCTGTGGTAACAATGTTCAATAAATAAAACAAAAAAAAAACCGACTTCAAAAAACCTACCTCTAAAAAGCAAGAAATAATATTCGTAATAATAAAAATACGTCTATTGAAGTCGGGTGGGGCTGGAGTACAAATTCCTTTTTTTTATTCTAAATGCCCCACCCGACTTCAATAGACGTATTTTTATTATTACGAATATTATTTCTTGCTTTTTACAGGTAGGTTTATTGAAGTCGGTTTTTTGGTTTTTTTAAACAATTTTTTATTTTTAGTGTAGGTACCTTGTCTGTAAGCTATATTATATATCTGCCGTCCGTTAACTAAAAGGGCGCAAAGCCACAAAATCAAATTTTGAAATATAAGCGAAAAACGCGGGAAATATTTGAAAAATATGCCACTTGAAAACCATAGGTCGTACAAAATAAAATTAAACGTTCAATTAAAGCTTGTTAAATTTACAAACTTATGATCATAATCATGTTAAATACAATTTGTTAAAATTTTAGTTAACGGACGGCAGATATGTAGAAAAATCGGCTCAGCCAAACGTAAGATAATCGCGGAGACATACTTAAATACGGGTCAAACTGAGAACCTCCTTTTTTAAGTCGGTTAAAGAAGATATCCCTCTTCCAACAAAATAATAATTATCTTATTCAGTTCATAAACAAAGAAGTAATACGACCATTATTATCGAGGTAATTCACACAAAATCATACTATTTTCGTGTTTTTTTTTCAAAATTACTTGAAAAGTACTGAACCGATTTCCAAATTTTAAAAAACGGGACCAATTTGGGAGTTTACCTAATGTAATAACGTTTGAATCATTTCAATCGGTCCAGCCGTCTTCGAGTAATCAGTGGACATACACAAAAAAAAATATACAGACGAACATATAGAACCTCTTCCTTTTTTGGAAGTCGGTTAAAAAGGATAGCTTTTTTATCAATCTAACACAATAACCGAGTACATTTTAATAAATTTTCCAGTATTTCAAAAATCAATAAATATGTAAAAAATTTCGTCAAATTTCTGGCGAAGCGTCAATTAAACCTATGCAATATTCAACCTTATTCTAAAGACATAGTGAAAAAGTAAATTTCGTGAACTCGCCTTAAGAATGTTAAGGCTCTAATCTTAGCTTTTCCACACGGTGAAGCTGAAGTTTAGTTCTTATCCCACAGAAGCTGATTGAAGCGATTCGACCGACCAGTCTGTGTTCTAGGCCCGTAATTACAAACCGCTCTCAACTTTGAGAGCCATCTTGAGGTCATACCTGAGATACTGTTTCTATAAGAAGAGCATCTCAAATATGATCTCTAGATATATGTATGTGGATAAATACGGGTCCTAGAAATCCACTCGCTCCGTTACTTCAAGCTTCAAGTATCAATTAGGCCAGGCCTAACTGCCCACAATTTTTAATGACCAGTTAAAATTCAACTTCGCATAAATTCGCAACACCCATTTTATGCTAATTTCGTACCCAATAATCTAAACCATTTGAGTATCGAGTTATTGCGTCGGCCCAAAAATTCATGTACCACTCCACTAATTGAAATTCACCATTGTATAGGATTATGTCATTCATTAAATTTTAATCGTGTCAAATTACAATAGCAGACACGTTATTATTGTGATTATTGTAATCTCTTGTTCCGCATTCAAATCTGTACAGTTTTAGTAAGTGATATCATTTTTATTTTATTTTCATCAATGGTTTCCTGAAATGATATTATTATGCTGCGTTCAGGCGACACGACCCAATTTCAACCCGAACTCAACTCAAACTCAACCCGAACTCTCCTCAAACTCACCAGCTGAACATTACACAAGAGCTTATTAAAGTGTCATAAGACTCGAAATTGTAAGCGACGAATTTCAAGGTGGGCTGCCAGTTGAGGTGAGTTTGAGTTGAGTTCAGATTGAGGTCGGGTCGTGTGTTATCGTCTATGGAACTTCAGTGGAACTTCAATCAAATTCATCGACATTATGACGTAGCAAGGCAACGACCATGGTACAATAAAGGTGGGCTGGCGCAGTAATGCAGTAAGCGCCAGCCCCCCTAGGCGCCCCTAGCATGACCACTGAAACTAGATATTATTATGATATGCGATTCATCACGTCACAAGACAATGGGTTTAAACAGTAGCTATTGAGTCACGACTCACGTCACGATTCTTTGTTCCATGTTCCTATATGTCATCGAATATTGATTTTTTATTTTATCGACAATTTTTTCTATTCAAAAGTTGTAAACAATTTGCCAGTGGTATCGATTCGGATGGCAACGACATAACTAAATTGACAGGATTAAACTAAATTTAGTTTTCCATCCTTTTCTTTTGGTATCGAAAAGACAAGAACAGGATGCCAAAATTAAGTTTAGTTCTGTCAATCAAGTTTAGTCGCGTTAGAGTATAATATATTAAGTGGTTTAGTTGTACCAACCGAATTGACACCAGTGTCGAGAGGATTCGCAAACTTTTTGGTATCGTTCGTCACGACTGACGACGGTGAAATATTTATCTGGGTGTCGTAAAAGTTGCGCAAATTAATGCTATCTGTAATTTGGGTAATCAGTCGCATCTGGATTTGTTACGGCATGTGGTTTCAGTGATAAAAATACGCAACAATTCAGTGAAACATATAAGCAGTCCTTATTTTAAAATTGGTTAGGAATAATCTTATTTTAAAATAGGTTAAAATTCTTTTATAGGATAGGAATATTCCTTTTATAGGAATTTCATTAAATTATCTTGTTTAAAAAGTATAAAATAGATATTTCCGAGAAAAAATATGTTTTCCTTACCTGGAAAATAATTCTTAATTCAGAATGAAATGATAGATACTAATTATTAAAATTCGGAATGATTGAATAAGTTAGTATCATACTAATTAATAAAATCTAAAATATTTTTTGAGCGGAATGCTTGTTGTTCCATAAAAAAAAAATCAAAAAAATCAAAAAATCATTTATTCAGTCTAGGCTGTTACAAGCACATGTGAATGTCAAAGAAGCTACGCCATCGGTTCGCAAACCCTGAGCGGGAGACCTTGTAACGAGAAGAACCGGCAAGAAACTCGTCAAGGGCTGCTTTTTTCTCCCTGTATATTTCATACAGAGTCGTCAACATTGAAAAATGAGCTCCACATTTAAAGTGAGGTCATTTTCCATCACAATAATTAACAAAAGTTTGTACACAATGGGTAGGTAGGTTGAAATTAAATACCTACTACATATCGGATAGGTAATTGTGAGAGTAAATAACTTTCAACTAGTTGAGAAATCAGTAATCACTATGTCTGCTACTCGAAAGTGCACCTAAGTTAAAATTACCAAAAAATTTACCAAAAAATACTTGAGACAAGACATAAAAAATAACAATAAAAAACGCAATTCTTACAATTCAATATGCGTTAAGATAGGTACTCAGAAGCAGACCCATTCCCACTGGCAGCACCCGTTCACGAGCATGACGCGTGGACCAGCCATCGCTTCGCTCAACCATATTTGAGGGAACGTAACGACCCGCCCCACACGACACCACCGCAGAAATAGATTTTCAAAGGTGAATAAAAAATCTATGGAACAAGCATTCCGCTCAAAAAATGGCACCACATGAAAATTGCAAAATGCTGGCATTTAATTATGCAGCACAGCAAAGCGTTTGAACACTGGTTGCTCATTAGCGACCATAATTTGTTTACTCAAAGATATTTCCTATTCTTAAACGAAAAAATGAGATATGTTGTTTCTGCATCTTTTTACACCATTTTGACTACACAAGATGTAATTTCTAGTAAACTATTTCTTTCTTTTCTTTACAATACAAACTGCAATTATTGTGAAGAACGCTAACGTCACGACACGAGCGCGTGGCTGGCCCAACGGCGCCACTAAGGCCCTGCGCTGCGTCAAGCGGGATCCCGCCGCGGGTACACGGATTGCTGGTTTTTGACAGACAGATGCTTGCGCAGTGATGAGTAAGCTCTAATCTATGTCGCCCCGCGCGCGTGTCCCGCTTGACACAGCGGAGGGCCTAAAGCTGTGCGGGTTGTAATTTTTTGGCCCCGTGGTGCAATCTTTTAAGCAATATTTGTTTGCAATTACACTTCCATAGATTTTATTTCACTGCGTTAAACTAAGAAATACAACTTGTGACTTTTGAATTAAAATCTGACATTTTTATCCTGAAGTATTTTCTTTGATTTTTTTTTTTAAGTAATGGTAACCCATTACCTTAAAAACCAAAGCCAACTTTAATACAGTTAGAATCAGTCGTTCGTTGAATAAACTTTAGCAAAAACACTTTTAAAAGACAATTCACTAGCGTTAAAACGACTACCAATTAAGAAAATAACAATTTGGGGAGGTCATGAAACTCGAAACAAATTAAATGATTACGCAAGGAGGTCTCTGAGACCTAAAACTCTAATTAATCCTTTACAACCTTGAGCCTGGCAAAACCCTGACATGGCGATAAATCTGTCGCTTGAATGACCGGCAAGCCTATTCACAGTTCATTCCTCAGAACATTGTAACAATTAATGGGAACGATTGTGGTTTAAAGTATAGATACATTTGGCAAGACCTAATGGTCATATCAATGTCATTATGGAAAAACCAATTTGAGCAAAGATTTTGGAAAGGATTTTATGTGCTGGCGTAAATCCTGAGGTGAGAGAAAATGGTAGGGATTTCGGCGCATGTCTGTACCACGTCCCCCGCCAACGAGACCTAAAAAAAGGACTTCTACCCATTAAGAGAGTTACTGCGCTACACTAGCGCCGCCAATTTAAAAAAATCATAGTGCTTAAATAAAGACGAAATTGTGATTGTGTTTTTCTAGTGTACTCAGAATAAGATTTGTGGTACTTTTTATCGCTTAAACTATATTTTCTAGTCTGTCGTTTAGTTTAATGGAGTTTTATTGCTAAAAGTGGCCACTTTTAGCAATAAACTAAACGACAGGTTATAAAATATAGTTTAAGCGATAAAAAGTACCACAATTCTTATTCTGAGTACACTAGAAAAACACAATTCACAATTTCGTCTTTATTTAAGCACTACGATTTTTTTCCATTGGCGGCGCTAGTGTAGCGCAGTAACCCCTTAAATGCCACCGCTCAAGATCTGAGCCGAGGTCTGTAAGTACCTCTTCAAAGTAAAGGACTGTCCATATACCATTATGGCAAGAATAGGCAGAAGTGTTACGTATTACAAAAGATTTTTAAACCCATGTTTAACTTGGACACTGTTTAATTAATTGTGATGCTGTCACTTTTCGGACAATATTGTTTGTAAGATCAGCATCACAGTTTAACACTGTCTAAGTTAAACAGGTGTTAAAAAATCTTTTGTAATAACACCGCTAAACCTTTTTTTTCTTTATTCAGAATCCTTAAACACCAAGGTATTTATGAGATGAATAGAATTTCGTTTCGTATCTAATCGAACTTTACTTTATACCTACTTTATCAAATCCTCCCGATCTAGAACATTTTATTTCAGATACTTAATAAAAAAAAATATAGAGTTAATTAACACAGTCATTAATTACTAAACCTTTGCAGATTGACATTAAATAATGTTCAAAAATGAAACATTCGCTTAGAACTAAATAGGCATTGCTTTATTTTCCCCACTAGACAGTAATATATGAACATATTTACAAAATCCTCTCGAACCGTCCTTCACAAAAAGAAAGGGACAGATGGATTTGATTAATTACACCGACCTTAATAGTACTAGGACTAAGTACTGCCAAAATATACGACATGGATAAATTGAAATGAACTTTTATACAAATCTTTAGGTACGTTTTATTTGGAATGATTAATACCTGATGTACTATGATTAAATTGTGTAAACAAACTAATGAGTCATTTAAACCATTAATTACGAAGTATTTCAGAAGATTTTGAGTAATATTTTTATTTAACACAATTCTTAAGCAAAATCTTATTACTTTAACCCGCAAATTTTAATTGAAACGGATTATTTTTTTTATATTTCCCTATAAGTTATTTGTTGGTTGCAGTTGTTTGTTTTAATTTGGAAAATCGAAAAGTTAACTTATAGCTACCTAGTAGGTATACTCTTAAAACTGAATATGGAAGAAATGACCCCATAAGAATGCATGGAAAGTAAAATACGGTCATTTAAACGGGAATGATGATGATGATGTAAGATAAGATAAGATAATGCTTTATTTCAACACCACAGTAACATATAACATAGAAATAACAATAAAACATAGTGTCAAAACATGGCGGTCTTATCGCTAAGAGCGATCTCTTCCAGACAATCTATGGTATGGTGAGATTGACAGAAGAGGAATACAGGGGGTGCAAAATGGCATGAGATGTAAATTTTCTAAATTCCTAAATATTATTTAACTAAACTAAAATAAACCTAAATATTTAGATATATACATGTTACAATATGATATATATATAGTTTAAATATATATATATATATATATATAATAATATATACATAAATATATATTGTCTGCAAATGATGAATAGTAGAACAGTAAGTACCTACAGTGGCGAATAGCGAAAGTCAGTGAGATAAATAGTGTTGTTTTAGCTGGTTCTTGAAAGCATTATGGTCTGAGCACGCCTAATGGACACAGGTAAGGAGTTCCAGAGCATTGCAGCCCGAACAGTAAATGAATCATGGTAGAAAGTTGTCTGATGGACAGGCGTCGAGAGACTCAGATTTTCTGATGACCTAAGAGAGTGTGAAGTCGAACAGTGAAGGTAACTTAATCGTTCCTTGAGATAGCGCGGGTAAGAGGGATTAAACAAAATATTAAAAAGAAGAGACAGAATGTGAGTATTCCGGCGAAGTCTGATGGGTAGCCACTTGAGCTTATTGCGATAATGGGTAACATGATCATATTTGCGCAAGCCAAATATAAATCTGATACAGAAATTTTGAAGTCGCTCAAGTTTGTTTAGCTGGTCCTCCGTGAGATCTAAATAGCAGACGTCGGCGTAGTCAAGAATAGGAAGCAACAGAGATTGTGCTAGAGCAATTTTAGTGGCAGTGGGAAGAAAATTACGAAGTCTCCTAAGACAGGCCGCTGACGCATATAGCTTGCGACTAACCGTTTGCAGCTGTGGACTCCAGCTCATAGTACTGTCCATTATAAGTCCTAAGTTTTTAACAGACTGGCTGTACGGAATGTCGACCCCGCAAAAGTTAACCATTGGGAGAGAATGTAGGTCGATTTTGGCTAAGGTTCTAGAGCTACCGATGACGATAGCTTGGGTTTTGTTCGGGTTGACAAGGAGGCCAAAACCTTTGCTCCAATCTGCGATGCGTTTTAAATCCAAAGAAATGTTGGAGATGGCCTCATGTAGTTCCGAGGCAGTTCCTTGGCATTACAGTTGAAGGTCGTCTGCGTATAGATGGTAGGAAGAAGTAAGGTTTTGAGAGATTGAGTTAATGAAAATGGAGAATAAAAGAGGGGATAGCACGCCACCTTGAGGTACGCCTGTAGTGGTCTCGCGCCATGAAGAGAATTCTTCATCATAGCGGACTCGCTGCCTGTGCCTATACAGATAACTGTGAAACCACTCGACTACCGTTGGAGATATGTTAAGTGAGCGAAGTAGTGCCAAGAGAATGTCAAAATTCACTGTATTGAATGCATTGCTGAAGTCCAATAATGTTAACACCGTAAGGAGGCCCTGTTCCATACCCAGGCGAATATCGTCAGTGATTTTAATGAGCGAGGTGACAGTACTGTGGCCGGGGCGGAAACCGGACTGGAAGGGATTGAGGAGGTTATTCAGAGTGAGGAATTTATTAAGTTGGTTGTGTATAAGACGTTCAAGTACTTAGATAGGAAGGGAAGAATGGAAATTGGACGGAATTCGGAAATAGTTTTAGGATTGGGTTTGTTTGGTAAGGGGATTATTTGGGCATCTTTCCAAGCGGACGAAAAGACACCTTTGTTTAAAGAACAATTGAAAATGTAGGAAAGGACTGGGAGTATGATGTCAAGGATTGGAACTAACATATTGCGACTAATGCCATCACTGCCAACTGCGTTGGAAGTGATTGACAGAAAGCTCTTCTTAACATCACAATCCGATAGCTGAGTAAAAACGAATGGAGAATGGTCAGGAATTGGTAAAGCATTAAGGTGATTGATTGTGCGAATTCTGTCAGAGTCGCAAGTTCCAGGCGAAGAAGAAAAATGTTGATTGAGAGTATCAATATTGATATGTTTTGGAATCGGGTCTTGACGAGTTTTACCAATTCCGAGAGTCCTGAGGAATTTCCATACTTGCGCAGGGTCCTCGTTCTCGACTGAAGCATGAATATGGCGGCGAAAAGCGTCCCTACACACCGTGTTGCAGCGATTACGAGCCTTCGAGTACTTCTCTTTGTTGACGTCATTAGGGTGACACTTATATTTACATTTGGCAGCTTTGCGATGGATCAATTTTTTTATGTCATCAGTGAGCCATGGTGCAGGAAGATGTTTCAGCTTTAAAGAACGAAAAGGTGCATGTTTGTCATAAAGTTGAATAATGAGATTATTAAAAATTGCAACCTGATCATCTACAGTAGCCACCGTTGTAAACAGGAAACCAATCGATGTCACGTGCGTCATCAAGAAATGCTTCCCGATCCATACCACTAAAATTGCGCTGAAGAATAATTTTGGGTTTGTATTTGGGAGGACGAATTTTGTAAGATAAAAAAAGTAAATCATGGTAAGAAAAGGCATCAGCTGGACACTGACCATGTTTCGCAACATGCTGGGGAGATGACACTATTACCAGGTCTAAAAGTGATGGGGAGCAATGAGGAGAATGGTGGGTGGCATGTAGTGGCAAGATATGCAAATTAGCAGAATTAACAAGAGACTTAAGTGAGGAGGTACGGTTATCATTTTTAAGGAGGCAGGTATTGAAATCACCCATTATTATATGTATTTCGTATATTAGTATATGTACTTAATTATGAAATAGATCGAAACATAAGTCGACTATGAATTCCAAGGGAAGTGAATTATATGAAATCGAGAAGTGTTTAGAATATTGATGATTTGTTGTGGACTTGGTATTCAACCCCTCGGCTTTACTAACGCCGAAATAGGTATTAGACGCCATGAAATAATTTTACTTACCTCAAATGAAATGAAAATGCCTGCAAAAATTTGTTGAAATTCAGTAGTCCTTATTGTAATAATTGTGTAACGTATTTTAATTGTTCAAAAGCCTGTTTTTATATGTTTCTTTATCTTTTTCCACGTACTTATTCAACATTTTTTTTGTTATTTTGAATCATACTCAATAGACTTTTTTCTTTCATATTGGGAAGTCAGCAGCACGTCAGGTTAAACAAAACTGCAAAATATTTTGAAACATAACATCTTTTATAATTTTTTGTAAAAAAATTAATGAAATTGATATAAAGTCGTGGTAGCGAGTAGTATAAAGCAAGCAGTTGACTATATAATAAATATTTTTTTATATTTTAATTTGTGTATTTTCTAATAAACAAGAAAATCATTTATGGATTTCCTTGATTGCCATTTGCAACTGCATAAAAAACGCAGTTTCTTTCAAATTGTGCAACGTCACACAGTTTATTTCAACAACTGAAGATTAATAATTTTCTCAGCTTAACTTAAAGCCTTCGGCGAAACTTATTGGCTTAACAAGCCGTTGTTATAAGAGGCAGGATTAAGTAAAAGGGACCTATTTATTTATCGTATGATCCTATCAAAGTAACCGAAGATGGAAGAACATAGTTCGTGAGCTAACTAAGCGGCTTAAGCGCCTATTAAAAGCTATAAGAAATTAGAAAAGGATTTAGTGCAGTTTTTATCCGATCATGATTAGGTATACATTTTTATAACTTACATAAATTCATTAAGAAAATGACAATTATATTTTTTATTGAAACTAGACAGCGGCTAATAGCTATAGCAATAGCAATCGGACTTGCAAATGAAATCAAGTTAGAACTCCACGATTATTTAGAGTCTGCAATATAAACAATTTCTATAGCTTACTGGAGGAGCTGGGTAGCGCAGTGGTTTAGCGCCTGGCCCAGCGATTACGGAAGTTAAGCAACGTTCGCAATGTCGGTCATGGAGGGATGGGTGACCAGAAATTTATTATCTCGAGCTCCTCCGTGCTTCGGAAGGCACGTTAAGCCGTTGGTCCCGGTTGCATGTGCAGTCGTTAACACCCAACAATCCGCATTGGGCCCGCGTGATGGGTTATGGCCCATCCTACTTACCACCCATAAGGAAGGCCTGTGCTCCAGCAGTGGGGACATCAAAAAATGGCTGATGGACTATAGCTTACTAAAATACAGGGTTTTTCACAGAAAAAATAGTTTTTTTGTACTGTTCTGTCGGGTTTTTGGTGTTGACTTCAACAGATTAGAAATACGGGCCTTGCGCAAAAAAACCCATAAAAATCCTATCCTGTCTCGTTTCAACAAAGCTCCAATAAAACAGAATCGAATCGGTGGAAATACCGATACCGACAAGCCAGGCGGTGATAACAAAAGAATGTCGTCACTCGTAAAGTTAACTAGTAAAATATTTGGGACGATCGTTGTAGGTTAGACGTTACGCAGTCGTAGCTATAAATTTTAATTATTTTTACTAGTTACAAATGATAAGTCAAAAGTATACGCTAGACTGCAATTTACAGAATAGATGACTGCAATGAGCTACTCGAAATACGAGGATACAGGATTCGGGTCGTCTAAAATTTACGTCATTTCTATTCAGTAAAATTATCTGATTTCCACAATAATTATAGTTCTTTGTAAACGTATCTATTTTTCCAAAGTAAACGTTGAAAAGGGAGGTTTTGCTATACCTATCTGAAGAAGGATATAGAAAACAGTTGTATGATACACACTTTTTTTTCACAAGTTTGTGATTTTTCTTGTACCTATAGGCAATTTTATTAAAATGGTAAGTACCTAGTATTGGTTCTTTCCTAATATAATACCCCATGACATGATACTCTACCACCAGAATTCGTGTATTGTAAACGACACCACTGGACGATACCACTGAGGTGGCCTTTACAAAAAACTTTTGGTAACCACACCACCGCACCGTAGTGAAGTTCTAATACTAAAGAATTGCATTTATCGATATCAATTATTCATCATACGTATAATCATCACGCACAAGATGATCATTTGTTAACAACACGACTGTACGACACCACTAGAGTATCGTTTAATATTTTTTTTGGCAACCACACCACTGCCAACTAGTGATGTGTAACATAACATGTCGTAAACGACACCTCAGTGGTGTCGTTGACAATACACGATCTAATACATTTCGTGATGCAGTGTGTATCTTCTTTGGTGAACAATATAGTGCCAATCAATGATATCATTGGTGCCAATAATTTTTAAACTCACAATATTTTGTGTCAATAGAAAGCAAAGTAGTTTTTCAGACAATAAAAAAATATATAATTTTGATGATTTTCGAAAAGTGGTCTTGATCTTTCTGAGAGTGATAGGTAATATTGAGAATCTAAAGCCAGTCCATCGTGTTATCATCATTGATGTGTATAAAAGTAAATAAAAAAAAAACATTTTTTTTATTGCCAGAATAACATCTTGAGACAGTACTATTTCCTTCAAATTGTAATTTTGTTCCGCTAACAAGAAATCTGAGCAACAGGTAGGTCTACTTAAATTGGTATTGGTACTAGGACGACAAGCGAGGTTGTTAAAAATCATAGCCTGCGATAAGGATTTGTATGGAGCAAAATCCAGGAATGCCCGAGCATTCGTCGGTTTAATATTTCCTTTATGCACGAAAGATTAGTATGGATAACCTTCCGTATTAAAGGGATACTTACGTCAAAAAATTGATACTTTTTGATGTAATGCCATTGGTCGCGGATAGATCGTAGAGATCTGAAATTAAGATATATATTTCTTTATATCTGTCTCCAGACATGTATTGAACCAGAAACACGATTCAGTGATTTTGGCTCGATACATTTTAATTTCGAAAATACCTCTTAAAAATTCTAAGTTCGAAATTATAATTCAAAATCTTAAGTTAAAAATTATTTAGAAATAATCTCGAAACCACAAATTATTTACTAGAATCTCGAAAAAATTCTGCTGTTGTATATAATTTGATATTCTTGTTATTATTTTTATTATTATGAAACACTTTATTATTATCAGAAACATCATAAATATTTTTTGGAACATTATAAATATAAAACATTTATTTTAATTTATTTATACTCAAACATAGATATTTTAGAATAAGTATTTCTATAGCAATGTCGCGAGCAAGTCTTGCCGAATATTTTATTACTCAAGGGAACTGCGAAATGGAGACTAACCCTATTCCGAGCTCAATTTGAGAAGCGTGAAATAAAATAAATATTCTAAAAAAACATGAAAGCAGATTTGAGTGCTATGCTTCATTTCTAATTCAGTAACATTTATGATACGATTAGGTACCTACCTAGATAGCAACTTACTTTTTTACCCGACTGGTTGTACGATGCTACATAAGTTGAAGTAAAACATTTTTTTAGAATAAGTACTGCAATATATTGAATTTTTTAGATTTTAGCATTCACAATGCTATTTTTATGTATTAAGTTACTTAATATACTGCAATATGTGTATCAAATTAAAGGGCATATCATAAGGATTTGAAAAAGGTATAATCATGACCGTAATATATAATAACTAAAAATACATAAATAAAATAATAACTAAAAAACCCGCCTGCTTCAAAAAACAAGTCAACTGAAAAAATGGAAACAATATACACCGTTATTTTTTAAGTATATCTAAAAATAAAAAGGGGATTTCAGACCACGTGAATTAATAACTATTACTATGGGGCCAACCACGAATTCGCGAAAAAAAATCAGCTGTTCCATACAGTCATTAATATAGTCGAGTCGGTGTTGTACTTTTCTATGGAATCAATACTTAAAAAATAACGGTTTATATCATGCAGTGGAAGGCATGGTATATTTTAATGTTAAGTCAAATCATTCATTATGTCACTTTACTATAATGTTGCCTTTAATATTTAATCTTGTTTCCATCTTTTCAGTTGACTTGTTTTTTGGTACAGGCGGTTTTTTTAGTTTTTAACTTTGCGAAAGTAAAAAAAACAAAACTTTGCCTGATTTTGTTTTTGGGATTTCGAGACCTCGGAAGCCATTGGACATTGATCGTGTTAGTTTTTAACTTTGCGAAAGTAAAAAAAACAAAACTTTGCCTGATTTTGTTTTTGGGATTTCGAGACCTCGGAAGCCATTGGACATTGATCGTGTTTGTGATTTTAAGTCTTATTTATTATTAACTTATTTAAAAACGATACTGATCAGTACTTTGAAATAAGTTATTTATACAAGTTATATCTTATGAGATGATTAAGGTACTCGAGTTTTATTCTTTATTATAACTGTTACCCATTAGACAAAATATAAGTTTTATTTTTTTAATTCTTTTTTACGACCATTACTGTTATGGCAGACAAATATAACAGTGTAGGTAGTAAATCATACTTACAAATTATATTTGCAAGCAAAAAATCTTAAGTTTAATATTATTATTTTAAGTTTTCCAAAAATCTTTCGCAGACATCCCTCAAGTCACTAGCACCGCTCCTCACTGATATAACGCAATCTGCACGTAACATCCATAACATTACCTAGTTTCATGTGAACAAGTCAAGTTATCGTACCTAGAAAATTCACAATTTCTACAATATCATGTCTTTGTGCAGAGCAACTCTTCTGCTTTGCATTTTATTTTATGCGGTGGAGTGCCGACATGTGGAGGGAGGCGAAGGTTCGCTTTATTAAATTATTTTGCTCATAATCTCAACTTTTAATATTGAAGGTATTTTTATTACTATATATATTATTATCTATATTATTAAAGAGTCCGAGTACCCAAAGCCACTTCACCTATTTTAATAAGATCTTTATAAGATATCAATATCAGATTTTCCAGAAATGACTCCATGTACATACAAATTTTGACCTAATTTTCCAAATAAAACTCCATGTGAATAACTCAAATACGTTCGTTCACATTCAATTGCCATTTTTTTTTTTACATCATTCGAAGTTAATGTTAACGTATAATTTGTACAATTGAAATACTACATCGTTTTTGTTAAAATAAGCATGTATCAAAAGAGTCATTTTCTCAAACCCAGTTATTAACTTCGGCTTAGACTTGCACTCTATAATTTGATAGGAAAACATCTAATTTCTGTTGAAGTCGGTGGTGTACTTTTTATTTTAACTGAAAACAAAGAGTTTTATAATTTTTCGTTCATACAAAAATATAAAGGTGCATTTCATGAATAAAAACTGAGTAAATGCTACCTCTTGAGTAATAATCCAGTAGTCAGGTAATTTTGTATAGAAATAATTCAAGGAGTTTTGATTTCTTGTCCGCCAAGTACTAGCATTAAAAACTGTTTATAATACATCAAATTTGCGACCTTAAAAGCTGTGTAGAAGTTAAAAAAAATGATAATATTCAGAACTTTGAAAAATAATGTCTCACTTACATATTTATATCTGTCTTACTTATAGTCCTTAGGTATTTCTCAGCTGAAATTTCTCATGGTTTTTGTTCTAGTTTCCAGGGCACTGCTTTCATCTCTATGTCCGAAGTTACGTGGAAACAAGGTACGTAGATAATTTGTTAAAAAAAAACAGAATTCTATAAAAAGGATATTCCACTATATTCATCTCGATGATGCTCTCCGGCTGAAATGGATCAAGGACCATCAATATCCTGGGTGTACACTTTGACTTTTATGAGTTCTCATATCACCTCGAAATTATTCACCTCACCCAAGTAAAATATAATACTCAACATATTTGTGTCCTTTGTTGACCATGGAATTATATCTGGGTGAGGTGACTTTTTTGTTATCAATCCGCATTGGGCCTGCGTGGTGGATTATGGCCCATCCTCCACCCATAAGGATGGCCTGTGCCCCAGCAGTGGGGAGAATAAAAATGGCAGATGTCGACGATGTACGATTACCTATTTAGATACTTTTTAAACAGGGTTACATAGACCAAACTGACATAATTCGCTGTATATATAAGGCTCTAATTAAATAAAAAGGAGGAATTATTACGTCATCAACGTATCTTATACGATGAAAGATTAGTCTTAAATTTTCAATTTAATTATTAATTTACTTTTTTTAAACACTTATTTAGCTGCTTTTTAAGACTATAAACCAATTGCTTATCTTAAAAGTTACCCGACCAAATTAATATAATTATTATTGTTTTTTAAAATAAGTCTTTGTGATAGTAAGGAAAACTAGTAGGTACTTAGTAAATAGAAATAGAAATTTATTCGTTCGCTAGTAGGTATCAAATTTTTAAGTTGAATGTAAGATTTTGAAAATGAAGAAAAACCTAAAATTTCATCGATCGCGAGCAATGTGACGCGGTGTACCCACCACACTAAAGCACGCGCTGATTTGTACTTTTAGCGTATAAGCTTAGCTCCTAATTCTGGCCTACTTAATCCCCTTAATTAATCGATACTTTTTAAACAAGAGTTCTAATTCGAATTAAAAACAAACTAAAAGATAAACGAATACAAAATATAGGTCAAGCCTGCACATAATAAATCTTTGTCGACGCGTCGCACGTGCAAGATGCAACCGATATACACCTTACAGCAAAATTTATCGCCATATGACGGTTTGGCATTCTACCAATAGTAGGTACGTTGTTACGATAAATATAGATAGCATGCTGCATACCATCATACCTTACAAGACAGCCTATATTTTATGTAAGAGCCTCATAAAACCTTTCATTTATTTTGAAAAAATGTAGCTTATATGTGTATATGTAGCTTACTTCCGCAAACAAAATATGCAAGATGCAACGCCCGCCCGCCCGCAAAAATATGCACATGCACACCACAAAATATAAGTGCACAATACCTGCATTTAGCAAGACAGCAACACACCTTGTACCTTCACCAATTAGGCTACTCTACACGTGTTTCGCTGGCTACATATATTTCTTTTTTCAAAATGGTTTGGGTCTTCCGCCAAGTGACGCCTGATTCAATCAAAAACCTTTCATTTATTTATTGTTTACTTACTTCAAAGAATGAATAAGTTTGAGGGTGTCCTTACGTTGTTGATATTCCAAGCATTCGCACAAAGTATTTTGCTAATTTCTTACGAACATGTAAGGATGAGTTTCCCAAAAGTCACAACTCGTCGCACAAACATATTTTGCATAAAAGTTCTTTCGCACACGTTCATCATGTTCTTTTGGAGCATTACAAGTGCCTACAGCTGTTCATTAGCGCTATTTATTTTTATTACTCAGAATACATCATGTAAATATTTAAAAATGAAACTACCACGACCATGATCTTTTATTTGTCTGTAATATTTTTTAATAACTCTTCAATACTTTTCATTCTTTCTCTAAATTTTAAAATACATTAGTGCCTAATGTAAATCCATAGTTCCTTTGGTTTTAACGTTTCGATTGCGTTTCAAAACTAGTGCAAAGAATTAAAAGTATTAAAGAGTTATTTAAAAAATATTAGATACTTACATTTTAAGAGGTTGTTTTGTTTTTTTATATTGACTTGGTTTACGAGAAATCAAAATAAATGAAGCGGCACATGGCGGGAAGCTGGTGGATGGCTAATCGCATTTTCGTAATACAGTTAGAAAATCTTGCAACTCTTGGATAACTTTAATTGTTCAGTCCGCGACGCGTATATGGAAAGTATATTCTGCTAGCGCGCAGAGCTGCGCAATATTCGAGTATATTTTCCGATACTTGTTGCACGGTCAGCCTGCCTAGCATGACTGATTTATATCGCGTGATATAGCGTCTTATCACGTTTAATTTTCAAAAAGACAAAAGAATTTGACAGTTGAGTGTCGATAAAATGCTATATCGCGCGATATAAATCGGTCATGCTAGGCAGGCAGGTGTAAAGTATACTCGACTATCGCGCATAAATCGAGTATAGTTTCAACACATTTATTTTGTTTACACTCTTGAAAGTATACTGCGCTAATACAGTATGGGTGCGCATTGGCAAAGTATATTTTCAATAAACGCGTCCGCGACCGATTACTGACCGTAATATTTAAACTCTTTGATGCCAGTATTTGCCAGTATGAAAATATTTTCAGGGCTTACGTCCAGAGCGTAAAAAGTAAAATGACGCTTGGGCAAGTATCCAAAGAATCTTTGAAACTACATTTAGGACGATTCATCTAATTTTATTATATTTTATGGCAGAATATACGATTTCCTCAGTGTCTCCGTCGATGATTTATTTATGTCGTCCCAAGAGATATGAATTTGATACAGCTGACTCAGTGAAAAGATTCTGTCACCGAAAAAAACTGTTGTTTCCGATTACGTTTGGACTGAATAAAAGAAAATCTAAAGATATCAGTTGAGTCAGTTTTAATTTTTTTGCTGGTATACTGATCTGATTTACCTTCATTGACACAACTTCTGACCACCAATTTGCCTACACATTTGCCAATGATAATAATAATAATAACATTCTTGTATAACTGTAATAAGTGAGAAAATAGAATATAATAATAACAATAATAATATTCTTTATTGCACACCAAAACACAATCATTACAGACAAAGAAACAGAACAAAGAAGAAAGTAGGTACACAATGGGCGGCCTTATTGCTAAACAGCAATCTCTTTCAGGCATTTGCTGAAAATGAAATTTAAAAAAATATAAGCTATGTTTAAAATAGGTATCTGGAAACTGTAATAAATTGGGTAGGTGAGGCTCTTCTTTTAGTTTTATTATTTATCTTTTTTGCTGTATTTGAAAAACCAACACTATTGATGGTAATTAATCATGAAAGGTGAAACTTTATACAAGTCATGTTTTAGATAATATTAAAGGACTTGCTAAGAGCCATTCAAATGTTATTTATACTCGCATCTCTCTTGTACCTTAATTATCATAAGTCTTACCCACTCAATATCTGAATGACGAAAACAAAGTAAAGGGTTTTGAATCCGATCTTACGATAAGCAGATTAAACGAATTAGAATATATAAATACACCATCTATTTAAATGTTTTTTTTTACAAATACATTAATAAATGTAGGTAATCGTAAACAGCAATCTTAAACTTAAGTTTGACCTTACAAAAAAAAGCATTGATTATACAAAACTTAAACTTTTAACCTTATACATTTTTGCGGACATCAGCCCCCCTACAAAAACTGTTAAAGTAATATCGAAGCAATGTTGTAAATGAGATGGAGCAATACGCGATGTATAGCTGTGTCCCTATAACAACATTACTTTGAGGTTGCTATAAGAGCTCATTGTAAGGCCCCTGGGCATGAAAAGTATCGGTTTCAGCCCCTCTAGCATGACCGACGAAACACCATATATTATATCGTGTGATATAGCGTTTTATCGACACTTAATTATGTATTCTGTGACTCAACTGTCAAAATCTATTGTCATTTGACAGTTAAACGCCATAAATCATGCTAGGGGGGCAGCACCCTTAGTATGATGTCAAAATCTATTGTCATTTGACAGTTAAACGCCATAAATCATGCTAGGGGGGCAGCACTCTTAGTATGAGTAGTAGTATGACCATCGAAACGCAATATGATATTGCAATTTATCAAATTCAACTGTCAAAAGACAATGGATTTTGACAGTTTTGAGAGTCTATAAAATGCTAAATCACGTGACATATATCATGTTTCGGTGCTCATGCTAGGGGGGCTGGTAGTAGAAAGGCAAAAAATGAACCTCAATATAACTGTCAAAAATTTAAAATTCGAAATCGCAAACACATAAATAATCCAATCACTACAAACGTCACCTCATTTCGAATAAGCTTCATCCTATTTTCAGTTTGATAAAGTTTTCACAAATATGAAACGAATTTGCAAAATTAACGAACCTTTTCAAAAGTGGCGAGATGTATGGCGTAATCTACGTCATTTTGAATTTTACATAGTTCGTTGTAAGAGGGGGTGCGGGTGACTGACTAATCAACATCAAGCTATGCTGTAGTCATCTCGCTTTTCTATAGAATATAATGAAGTAGGTAAAGCTGTGCTTACCCTAATTACAAAAGTCAAACTCTGATTAATATGACATGAGATTTGTAAAAGCCTTTAATTTCAGTAATAGGGAAAATGCATTTTTTTTGTATCAATATCAAAAGTATAATGCGTGAGAAAATCTAAAACTTTTCTCTTGCGTTTTTTCCTCGTGATATAGTCACTTGAAGTTAGCGCGCAGCAGCACCCGCCGAAAACGCTCTATACAAAACGGTCAACATTTGTGACCATAACTTCCTTAATAGACATTAATGTTTTCCAAGCTGTCAAACAAAATGCTCAAATCGATCTCGATAGATTTTATGCTATTAATTCATATAGGTATATGTATATATATAAATATAAATGGTGTGGAGGCCTTTTCGGCTGCATAGCAATAAGATTAAAATGTATTTTTTATAAATGTATATGTATATGCTCCGAATAAACATTTTTTCTTTTTTTTTTCTTTTAAATCTAGCCACAGAACGCCATCTTGCCCCAAAGTAAGCTTGTAATAAGGGTCCCTAGCATAAGAATAAATAAAACAGTTTTATTTATTCTTATGGTCCTAGACAACTGATAAACTATACATATACTATTATATACATAGTAACACCCAGACCCGTCACAGAAATTAAAATGCATTATTTCAATTTCTGCCCGGCCGGAAATACCTCTTGCGTGGTAGACCGGCATGTTGACCATCACTGCACCACCCAGGTCGTCAAATTAATCAATTAATGTGTGTGTTGTTATATTTATGATATTTATTTTTTCCTTTTTTACTGTGAATTGTTTTACATTTACGTGCAATAAATAATTAATGATTTATCTTGTCCACAGCTAATATGTCTCTTCTGCCAAGGCTTTGACCTGTCGTGCCTCACTTCATCCACTACGTCTTCTAGTACTTCTTCTACTACTACTAGCACTAGTTCTACTACTACTCCTAAACCTTCGACTACTACTTCAAGCACAACCTCGACAACTAATGCGGCTATTCCTTCAGAAGCAGAGTGATTTTTTTCATTCTTGATTGACAATATTTTTCACTATGTTCACTTTGCGAAAGAAAATAGTTTTTTTGATAACTTTTTGAAATATACTAAGTATATGTTTTACAATATAATTTTAATAAATAAAATGGTGATAATTTGAATGATATTCAACTTAATAAGTATTAAATGTTTGATGCCGTCTTTTTCTTTACTCCCCTTCTCTCCTAATGCTCTCTTCATACATATTGATAAGAAAATTGATCTATCCCATAAATATGAAAAGTATCAGCTTAGTTTTGATGAGGCTTTGACTTAGAAAGATGCAGAAAATAACATCAGTTTTCTATGTAGTGTTATTGTAAAACAAGACACTGTCACATTGAGTGGTGGACGGATTAGAAACGAGGTAATTTTGAAGCCTTGGTTCTTCACCAAGGATTGATTGAGCTGTAACCTAATGCTTGCTATCTAATTCTTGAAAGGGAATGGAGGAGATCCAGATCGCTTCACACCCAACTGGTCTGATCAGCATTTTATGAACTGTAAGAATCAAAGTTCTCCGTTTCAGAATTTCCATACATTTTAATGCTATTTTCCAACTTTTATTAACTTATCCAAACGACTCTTAGAATGCTAATCTGATCAGTTGGGTGTGTATGTATAGCGAACTGGATATCTTCTCCCTGTATTGACCAAGCTGTGATCTGATGATGGCTATCATTTTTATTTTTTTGCATTTTTTTTATGAAATCTTATTTTATTTAGTCACTAATATTTGTCTACAGAAACATAATCAAAATTTTATGTATTTCGTAACAAACAATGACTTCAAAACGTCATCACTCAATGTATTTCATGAGCACGCACATAAACGTTGCCTTTCAACTCGGGTAATGTATTCAATGCTTTTTTAACACCAAAAATTAAAATCGTTTCCCAGCAATAATTTTGAACAGAAATGGTCCTGATGATGGGCAGAATACGTAGACTTCGGCTTCGTTCAGGGTCTTGTTACACCCGGTATAATATTATGTATGTAGCATTTTAAGAATCTTAATCTTATAATATTATTTCAGTAATATTATAAGATTGTTAATATTCACTTCTTAAGCTTACGCGCTCACTAGACATGAAATAAAACACTTTTAACGGATACTAGCGCGGTTTTATTGAAAGTACTTTGGTAATTAGTTGGTATTTGGTTTGATTTTTTACTATTTTTTTTTTTTAGTTTATTGGGGTCTAACAACCAAATATTATTATAAATATATCTATGTACCTATCTTGTTTTTATATTTATTTATAGGTACTTATTACTTTTCTTCGAGATTCCTTCCGTGGTTGGCCCTATAGTAAAAGTTGTTCATTCACGTGAAATCACGTGGTCTGAAATCCCCATTTTAAAAATTAACGGTGTACAAAAGTGCTTAATCATCAGTCTTTGACTTCGATGACAAATAAAAGCACCCATTGAGACAGAGGATGATATGAAGCAAAAAATAAAGAATCCTATAGATCTAAACTTTAGATTTTGCTAAAAGCAATAATTTTACGGAAAGTTTTCGTAAGTGTCGCGTTCGCGTGCATGTCGTGTCGGTAATCGCTCCATGTTAAGTCGCCGAAACAATTTAGCTCATTTTTTTAAAGGAGACCGCCTCAAATACCTTAAATTATGTAAGACATTGTAAGTACATACATATCTTAAAATGTGGCAGATTGTCGGAATTTCAGACATTTCCGTGTCTCGATCGTGACTTCACGAAGACCACACAAGTGACAAGTAATATAAGTAGGTATTACCTGATTGGTTAATGGTTGCTATTTCACAAAAAAGTGGAGCTTTAATAACATCAGCGAACTAAATTACACTAAGTCATGATGTTTCTGACGCAAACGCAATGTAAAAATGCGTCAATCAGATGGGATTTTGCTAGAAAGTGTAAATCTTTCAAAATCAACTTGGATTATAAGGTCTCGGTTGTTGGAGGTAGGTAGGTACATTAGGTACCTATAGAGTAGTAGAAGGGGAGTTCTGCCATCAGCATTTATTTATTCTTATGCCATCAGACAGTACGGATCGTACTTTATATTTTTTTAAATCTAGCCACAGAACGCCATCTTGCCCCAAAGTAAGCTTGTAATAAGGGTCCCTAGCATAAGAATAAATAAAACAGTTTTATTTATTCTTATGGTCCTAGACAACTGATAAACTATACATATACTATTATATACATAGTAACACCCAGACCCGTCACAGAAATTAAAATGCATTATTTCAATTTCTGCCCGGCCGGGAATACCTCTTGCGTGGTAGACCGGCATGTTGACCATCACTGCACCACCCAGGTCGTCAAATTAATCAATTAATGTGTGTGTTGTTATATTTATGATATTTATTTTTTCCTTTTTTACTGTGAATTGTTTTACATTTACGTGCAATAAATAATTAATGATTTATCTTGTCCACAGCTAATATGTCTCTTCTGCCAAGGCTTTGACCTGTCGTGCCTCACTTCATCCACTACGTCTTCTAGTACTTCTTCTACTACTACTACTACTAGCACTAGTTCTACTACTACTCCTAAACCTTCGACTACTACTTCAAGCACAACCTCGACAACTAATGCGGCTATTCCTTCAGAAGCAGAGTGATTTTTTCATTCTTGATTGACAATATTTTTCACTATGTTCACTTTGCGAAAGAAAATAGTTTTTTTGATAACTTTTTGAAATATACTAAGTATATGTTTTACAATAAAATTTTAATAAATAAAATGGTGATAATTTGAATGATATTCAACTTAATAAGTATTAAATGTTTGATGCCGTCTTTTTCTTTACTCCCCTTCTCTCCTAATGCTCTCTTCATACATATTGATAAGAAAATTGATCTATCCCATAAATATGAAAAGTATCAGCTTAGTTTTGATGAGGCTTTGACTTAGAAAGATGCAGAAAATAACATCAGTTTTCTATGTAGTGTTATTGTAAAACAAGACACTGTCACATTGAGTGGTGGACGGATTAGAAACGAGGTAATTTTGAAGCCTTGGTTCTTCACAAGAATAGGGATGTTGACTAATGAATAAAATAACGAAATACTAATAAAAATCGTAAACATATTAAACTTTTAGAGTAGCTTGTATACCTCTTGGTTTTTTATAATTCATATTATTTGTTTTATGACCCTTCAAAGTTGGGTGGACAAGTCCATTTAAAAAGTATAAAATTTATTAAAAGAAATGATACCTTTAATTAGTCCGTAAAATGTATAGCAAATTTGTCGAAGAAACCATTTTGATAAACACAATATTTAATATAGCTGCTGAACAAATTTCCTATGCGTTGCATACAAACTAGCACGGCGTGACGTCATAACGTGCAAGCCATTAGTATGGAGCGTTTTTGATCGAGTCCATTTGTGTGCATTTCACACTGTGATATCTCGGGCAGTTTTCATGCTAGCGAATTAATTATTTTACCAATGTTTCTTTTTTTGAGAGGGAATTTATGTAACATAAAATAAAAAAAATAGTCAACATCCCTATTGATCGAGCTGTAACCTAATGCTTGCTATCTAATTCTTGAAAGGGAATGGAGGAGATCCAGATCGCTTCACACCCAACTGGTCTGATCAGCATTTTAAGAACTGTAAGAATCAAAGTTCTCAGTTTCAGAATTTCCATACATTTTAATGCTATTTTCCAACTTTTATTAACTTATCCAAACGACTCTTAGAATGCTAATCTGATCAGTTGGGTGTGTATGTATAGCGAACTGGATATCTTCTCCCTGTATTGACCAAGCTGTGATCTGATGATGGCTATCATTTTTATTTTTTTGCAATTTTTTTATGAAATCTTATTTTATTTAGTCACTAATATTTGTCTACAGAAACATAATCAAAATTTTATGTATTTCGTAACAAACAATGACTTCAAAACGTCATCACTCAATGTATTTCATGAGCACGCACATAAACGTTGCCTTTCAACTCGGCCGCACGCAGCTGTGTAGCATTCACTCGCAGGCGCGGTCTTTCGTACACGTTACATGGCGTGGTAATGTATTCAATGCTTTTTTAACACCAAAAATTAAAATCGTTTCCCAGCAATAATTTTGAACAGAAATGGTCCTGATGATGGGCAGAATACGTAGACTTCGGCTTCGTTCAGGGTCTTGTTACACCCGGTATAATATTATGTATGTAGCATTTTAAGAATCTTAATCTTATAATATTATTTCAGTAATATTATAAGATTGTTAATATTCACTTCTTAAGCTTACGCGCTCACTAGACATGAAATAAAACACTTTTAACGGATACTAGCGCGGTTTTATTGAAAGTACTTTGGTAATTAGTTGGTATTTGGTTTGATTTTTTGGTTTGGTTTTCCCGACGTTTCGGCACCTTTGCAGCTGCCGTGGTCACGGGGGACTGAAGCTACTTGTGAGCCTACCCTCAAGCGATGTTTTTTTTTAAGACGTTCAGAAAGAAGATTGTTAATGCCGAGAAATACGTAGATTCCATGTAGCAGTTTTAACGATCTACCTTCGACCTTAAGAAAACAAATATTCATTAAAGATATTATATGTCACTTTTTGTTAAACTGAAATTGATGAAAACTTTACAAGTGTTCATTATTAATTCAGATGCCACATGTCAGTTCACTCATAATAATTATCGTGCATCACTCAGAAATTATAAATTATTTATTAATCTGGAATAGAGAACTTTATTATAAACACATTAGTGCATACTGTTAATTACATACTTAATAAAGAGAATTAAGTTTTTTGTCACCATAAGAAAATTAAGGTCCACTTTGTCTGGGTACTACTATTCTACTAAATGTGAGAAATGAAAATTATTTAGTTTTGAACTATCATACTTATTTTATCTTATCTTAATGAGTTGCTGTTCTTTCATAAGCATATTTAGATCCGCTGGCTTTACAACCAGTCATGTCCTTATTAAGAATTTAACTTCAGTGTGGTGATACCTATAGATAAACAAATAATAATAATGACGACCTTAATGGTGCAGTGGTCAACATGCCGCCTACCACGCAAGAGGTCCCGGGTTCGATTCCCGGCCGGGCAGAAATTGAAATCTTGAATTTTAATTTCTGTGACGGGTCTGGGTGTTACTATGTATAATAAGTATATATTTAAAAAGTATATAACTAGTATATCAGTTGCCTAGCACCCATATTACAAGCTTTGCTTAGTTTGGGGCTAGATGGCGCTGTGTGAAATTGTCCAAGCATTTATTTATTTATTTATAATAATAATAATCATTATTTCTCATCACAAACTTGGCATTGTAACAAGGTCATTAACAGGATTAAGTAATTTAAGTCTGTGAGAGTCTGGAGCCCATGCTAGGCAAGAAATACCTGTATTACAGGTCACCAGGCTCCCACCACCTCGAACCACACAATAATTCACATTAAATGTGTGTGTGAGTGTGTTTGTGTGTGTGTGTGTGTGTGAATGGTGAGCGTATGTTCCTCCTTAGTAAGTAATTTGTAAGAGGTTTTCTGTTTCGTCGTAAGTCAAGTTCAGTAACCACATAATCAATTTCTTTTTGCAAGCTTTTCTAGTAAGTGAATAGAAAGACAGAGTAGAATTTAGTTCATTTTAAAGGTAGGCACCCATAAAACAGAAAAATCTTTTAGAGAGCTTGGAGTTAAAAACGCGTAACTGACACACCGATCCCTTACGTCGCTTACCACTATGTAGCATAGGCTCGTAGTTGAGCTGTGAGTGTTGGCGAAGAATAATTAAATTAATATTGAGAACATTCTTTTTGAAACGCAAAGAAATTGTACCCGAGACCAATCGATTTAAGCTGAGTACTCACGTGCTGTGGACGATTCATTAGCCCGGAACGTGTATCGATACCTCATTATCGTTAGGTGCCTGGATTGTAGCTTATGTGATTGTTTTATTTTGATTAATTTAATTAACTGAAGTTTAAGCATTTCAATACATTGAGCATCTTCCAGCTCAGCAGATATAGAGTAATTAGATGTGTAGGTATCATTTTGATTTGTAAAAAGCTATATTAATTAAGTAAGCAGTTTGAAAAGTAAGTAGTAAAACCAAAAAGCGTTATATTTCTCATTGAACTGTGTACTTTTCTGAAAAAGTCGATTTATTTCTAAGCACTTGCTCACCTACAAAATAACCAAAATTACGTCTTATAAAAGATTTTACCTTAACGTTTTATATTTGTTCGATGAAATATAAATATATAAAGACCTTCAGGTAAAATTATAGGTACTGATAAAAAATTAAAAAGAAATTAGCAGCAGTGGCAGTCCCATTTTACGATATCCTTTGGCAATCAGTTAATAGGAATAAAAAAGGTTTTATTTAAGGCGAGGCCAGTTCACGATCTAATGAAAAGATTGATTTTTGAACTTCGAATGTGAAGAACTGATGTAGTATTCTCAAGGAAATTATAAGTACTTCGTACAACAAGTACTTATAATTTCCATGAGTATTCTACTTCACAAAAATTACTGTAGACTGAAAAAGAAACACAATAACCGAACAGAATCTTGAAAATGGCATGGTAATCCGGAATAACGCTAAAAACTTATAAAAAATTTCCAATCGCCAGATTTCGTAATTTTCAACGACAGTGATATGATTTTTTATGCAAAAAGGATAGCTTTTTTATCGACCTAACCCAATAACCGAGTACATTTTTAATAAATGATCCAGTATTTCAGAAATCAATAAAAAATGTACAAAATTTCGTCAAATTTCTGGCGAAGCGTCAATTAAAGCTATGCAATATTCAACCTTATTCTAAAGACAAAGAGTAAATTTCGTGAACTGCCTCGCCTTAAGTTTGGCTAACAAAACGCTGAAGATTCTTCAACGATCAAATAAATTTGGTCTCATTGCAAAAAGGACGAGTGTGCAACGTGTTTTTTATATAAAAAAGTTTTTTTCCAGTAAATTATTATTTTCTGCTTTTTAGTCAACGAGCTAAAACTAAAAACAAACCATAAATCTTATCGAAGTACTTGTCAAGACGAATCAAACGAGCTCAAACTCGTTGGGGTTGCACGGTTTCAATACGGAGCTGCCCTGGACCTCATCTCCCGTTAGAGTACTTATCAGGACAATTCTAACGAGCCCAAACTCGATGGGGGTTTTATGGTTTTACTACAGAGTTCCGGCCTTCTTCCGCCTCTAGCATCACATCTGCTCAATGACACCACAATATTGCATTACCTAGTTGAAGTCTCTCGCTCATCGAGAAAATAGTTTAAAATCGTTTGCTAAACCTGTGGACAAACGACCAAACAAGAAAGCAACCTAAGTGTTTAAAAATAAAAATAAGTACATTTTCTGTCAATTTTGGTCCTTGCTTCAAAGTTGGACAACACCACACAAACTTTGCTTATTTTTTGTCGGAAGACCAACAGCTAAATTGAATACAGTAATTAGCTAAAATAACACTTGAAAGCCAATTACACTGCCGTGTAAATCCAAAACACTGCATTCTAGAAACACATGTTTTGAGAAAACGGCATTTAATTTTTTTTCCATATTTTTGTCACATGAATTTAAAGTGAACTTTCCAGCAACGCCACCATGGCGTAGTGATTTCTAAATACCCTCAAATGAAAGACTATAAAATGTACCTAATTGTACCCTAACTCCAAAAATTGTACCTCTAATAGTTTCAGTGAAAAACGTACTTGATTGTGCCGTTGCCAGGAAGTAATTTAAAGCCGATTAGGAGTTCTCTGTTAATCAGCTTTAAATTCATTAGTAGTTGATGGAGGAGCAAAGCGCATGGCAGTCACGTGGGCGATTGTGATTCATGAAGTATCATCACATGAGTGAAGCTATTCTGATAATATCGATTATCTATTGTTGACAATCAAGCATTGATAGATAACAGGGGCCGTCCCGAAATTCCGGGAGTCTCCCGGAATCGTGGCCTTAAAACAAAAATCTCCCGTCTCCCGGAATTATTTCAAGAGAATCCAAATTATCCTGGAATTTCAAATTCGTCAATATTCGAATGAAATGTAGAGGTTTTTCGATTTTTTAGTTCCTTTCAAACGCATTTTAGTATCGTTTTCTTCGATATATGGACAAAGGAAAGAAAACGTCAAAATGAAGAACATGTCGAGGCTGAAGTCCAGACATTCGACAATTTTCGAATGGAATGTAGTTTTTTTTTTCAATTTGTGAATTCTGAACCAGAAATTTAGAAATCTGTACGAACTAATAAAAAATGTAAGTTCAGAAAAAGATAAAATGTGTTAAACATTACTCGTTTTATTTTAAAGTTTTCTATCTCCCGGATGTGGCAACCGCCCTAGGCCGTACCGGCTAACGCATCAAACTTGGTCAATTTTGCCCGGCTTCAAATTAAGACAGATAAATCGAGCCCCAATCAGGCCAAATGGCGAACCCCAACTCATGATGTCACATGAACATCGATATCTTGCAAATAACTTCAGCAAATAGTTAGTACAATACGATATTCCTTAGGTACTTCGATTTATCTGTTTTAAGACTTTTCAAGTTGAAACCTGCCGAAGTTCGGAAAGTTAGCCGGTAGGGCTATTATTCTGAAAGGATAACAAAAGATCGTTCACGTTTCAAGCACTCATGTTCCTTGCTAACTTTGATGTAGAAATAATCTTTAGGTAAAGTAGGTATTTGAGGAAAATAACATCTGATCCATCTCATCTTGAAAATTAAACATTATTATTGTATTATTGGTTAAACATTATAGGTAATAGGTAAAACAAATAAATAATATTTTAAGGCGCTGTAAACTTATATTTGTAAACAATTAAGATAAATTTACATAGGTATTACAGAATTACTTAGGTACTTTACATAGGTTTAAAACCGATTGTGATTTGTAAGCAAACCAAAATACATCCTACTACGGAATATTTAAAATGATTTGCAGCTGTCTAATGAGAGCGATGCTTCTGGTCAATTCTTGAGTGCTTTTTATTTGGTGATGAAGTCTGAAATCAAAAATAATACTTATGTCAAAAACTAGTATCTATCTTTAACCTCTTAATAAATATTTTAAAACATAGGTACTACGGAGGGTAAGTTTATACCAAAAAGAGGATGCTTAGCACAGATAACATAATAAACGCTGAAATACTCCTTTGGTTCCCGCAACTAAAACGTACCTAGTGATTATTTCCTCTGTGCCCGCAACAAAAGCGCAATACCTACTCGACCTTAATGTATAGACTAATATACCTATATAACAGCTGTTTTTTTCGTGATATCAATGTTGGCCCCATGGTAAAAGTTGCTTACCATGAGTGGAACCACCCCACTGTGGGAACCAAATGAATAAAATTTCAGCGTGTATAATAAAAGACTACAAAATGTGCGTGCCGCTAAAAATCAGAAACGAGTGCGGTACAATCAAGGGAATTATATGGTGTGATATGGTAGCCCTCTATCCCCACCAAGAAAGGTTCCCGTTTTTACCTGCAGGGCGTACTTTTAAAAATATAAGGGCTGGAAAAATATTTTTCCGCCACTTTCCCCTCGCGCCCGGGATGGTGCTCCAAACCCTTTTGGTTAAGAGCTAAAAAAAAATTGTGGCAGCCGTGACGTCACATGACGCAGATGAGACATACAGCATCAAGCAGTGACCAAACTAGCCGCTAGCTGTCAACCTTTGTGGTGTAGTGGGGAGAACGCTCTTCTCATATGCGAGGGGCGATGATTCGAACCCCTGTCGGGCTAAACTGTCTTGATGGTTTTTATGATGTTTCAAGAAGGTTTACAAGTTTATTGGCTTTTGACTTTGACTTGACTAATGAGTAAATCGGCCGTGAAACGCACAAATCGATGAATGTAGTAGGAAATAATAGTTCAAGGGAAAGGAAGGAGAAGTAGAAGAAGGAAGATAATGAAGTAAGTGAAGAGAAGAAGGTGAGGTCCATAGCAGTAGTTGGTGTTAACACGGAGAAGTACCCTAGTGGAAATGTCGACAAGTAACGGCGCCGGATGGCTACGTCACTCGGAAGAAGACTACGTCATCGTCACCCGGAAGGGCGGACCGCAATATTCGAAGGTCACCACGAGGAAGTCCACGTCGAACGGGAAAGACTGCGCCATTCAGAGGGACCACAGTGGTGAAATAAAGCGTCGTCTATGCAACCGCCGTCGTTTCCTTCCAATCTTGTAATCGTAACCCACTTCCGTAACAATATACCTATGGTTTCAGTCAAAAAAATACCTCTTATGTATATTTTTTATTCCAACTACCACAGAATCTCAACTCCCTGAGTGAAGTCGGACACCATAGTATACCAATAAATATTTTCTGCCCAAGATTGTATATCTGCTTGTAGTAGCACTACGCGTGGTTTCATAAATAAACTTTTGTAAATACCTAATTTTAATTTTAATGGTAACAGAAATTATACTACACTTACGACTCGGTCATATTCGGTTCCATCAGAAGAGTCTACTTCAAAACCTCCACCGAATGACCCTGAACCTCCGACAGACAGTCCGAAGTCGGAAGCGGTTTCCGAAAGTGGCCATTGGTCACCATCGTCAACGGTGTTGGCCTCTTCAAAATTCTTATGTTTTCTGTTACGATGAACTGAAAAAGAAGATACAAGTTTTCAGCCTCTCTCAGCATTCGTTGCTCTGATCTGAAGAAGTAGCTATTAAAGTACTTGTCCTTACGAACAGGAACGGTATCTCAAACATACAGACAAGAGACATTAAAGAAAGGTTAGTGTTCCTACATTGATCCGGCTGAAGGCGGCAGAAGTTGCCAAACATGTAACTTTATTGTATAACTACTTGCTGGCAACTTTAAGTTACTAAATGACTACTGACTAATACTAAACAGATATTAGGTTTTTATCTTTTTTATTTTATTTTTATAAAATATTTGTTTACACGCTCAACATGCGCACACACACACCCACACACACATAATATGTTCTCGACCTAATAGCGCAGTTACTGGTTCAGTGACGGCTGAAAACCGGTGTTTTTTCTGTCAGGCAAATGTGATGCACCGAGCCTAGACTTCACTTGCTGCTGCACACACGTGCATTCCCCTCCCCTCATTGGTTTTGTCATCATTTATTTTCTTTTATATTTATCGCACGTATTTTTTTATCGTTCTTTTTAAGTCATTTTTGTATTGTTGAATGTATGTGTGTGTCGTAGTAAATAAAACTTTTTTCATTTCTCATATTCGAAAAGTGATGTATATTTGAATTGAGCAGCGGGTCCAAAACTCTTCGTTCCACCCTAGGGTGGAAAAGTAATTTAAAAATAGAACTGAATTTGGCAATGAAAAAGTTTACATTAGTGAAAAACAAATGGTTTAAAAAAAGTTGCAGCCTTGTAGGGCGCATTCACGAACAACAACAAAACATGGTATTGCAAAATTAAAAACATTGGGCGGAGCGGCCGGCGACGCGACGTGTTCCAAATTTAAAATAAGAAAAACTATAAAATTTTGGAGGGAGACTTACCTAACTCTGTGACTTTGAGCTGTATGTGCCGTATTAAAGTTTTGTGTTGATTTTGTATTTATTAAAAAAGAGTTTAAAACTAAAAAAAAAAGTTCAAATAAAATAAAAGAAACAATAAAACTACGCTGTCATTCGCCTACAGGAAACAACTACTTCAGGAGAGTCTCTGCCATGGACTTAACGTCTTATGAAAGACCAAAGAATATCTCCAACTTTTACAGGCATCCAACAAAGCCAAATCTGTCATCATAATAATTTATATCAAACTGTTAATATTCCAAGCAAGAATTTAACTTTAAATTTCACAAATTGTTCTAATTTTCCTAGGTTTTAAAAGGTAAGTTGGTATAGGTAATAATTATAAGGTCTACCAATGTAGTTACTAAGTAGGTACATGTTTTTATTAGTAAACATTTTGGAATAACTAAGACTTTTTTTACTTTCCTGAAATTCGAAATGAAAAGTAGAGTGTTTAACACGGGTAAAAGTCATCAATTCCATTCTCGAACTGTAGCCGCCCTCGCTATGCTCGGGCGTCTAAATATCTCGAATGGGAATTGCTTCCTTTTGACCCTCGTATAACAATCTACTATTATCTATCTATCTCATATTAATTTCAGATCACAAGATTTGTTGCTTGCCGAAGGTATAAATAAATATTTATACCCATCCCAATAGCAAATTATTCAAATTTTGTTTAGCTTTCTAATCAAAATACTGAAGACGCCATAGTCACTGCCTCAAATCATACTGAGTAAATAATTACAGAAATACATAATGTATTCTTGCTCCTGAGTATAGGTATAAATATTCATTACAACCCCGATGTATTATTCTTGAGACATTAATGTATCGAGGCAGGAGCTACAGGAAGGGATTGTAAAACATAGGTCGAGACGCAGTTCACTAGTAATTGGTTTTTTAATAGAAAACTTTAAATAGGGAAAAAGTTACATTTTATATATTACCGCCAGCATCATTAATTTTTATGTTTATCACTTTTCTACTTTTCTTTTTTCAGTCAATCAATAGACTAAAATATAAGATTATTTTTAAGACAACCTTCCTTTACGATGGAGGCAAGGGAATTGACGGCTGTACAGCCAACCCAATGTTTCGCTATTATGTATGTGTAGATATTAATTTGTGTTTTTTGTAATTATTTAAATATTTTGTACGTCCAATGTCGCCACTGATTAGGCCCCACCAGAATACCAGCGCCGCGACGGCCTTGTTTTCGTTTTTGTTTTGTTTCCTACTTTGTGGCCAATAAACGATTTACTTACTTACTTACTATTTGCTTAGGGCTATAATCAGGTGGGTGACAATAAAAGTTATAGAGCACTATTGCATTACCTCCAGGACACGCGAAGGGACATAAGGCGTGTAAATTCGCAAATCCGTGCGGTCAGCACTGCATGCTCTAAAGGTGAGCAAGCACGTCGAGCGCGCAATAAAGAGAGTGAAATTGCTCGTCGCGCTGCCATGCCATAAGCAGCCTCCTAATTTTGTAACTTTGTTGCAATCAACTCTGATAGAAATTGCAGTTACATTGCTGCTTTAGTAAGAACCAAAGTGATAACTATATTACTTAAAGCAGCAATGTAACTGTAGTTTCAATCGATTTCAATCGAGAATTGTTTGCAACAGAGTTACGTAATCAGGGGCAGATCACGTTTGGAATATCCAAGTTTGTTGCGACGCAGTGGTGATCTTCGATTTTGCAGAAACAACCCTATACGGGGCGTGGCGGAGCGGAGGCTCGATGATCAATCTATCTTATGCACTTCTCTGCCTCATATCACAGCTGTTGTTTCTTAATTCAATGAGTATGTTTTGGTTCATGTCAGACCAAAGGATCCTTTTGTGCTGCAGTGCAGCCAATTACACATAAACATTTGTTTTATTGTATTAAAAACTTTTCACTCCTTTTTTAGGCAGTCGGTTAGGACTAATCTAAAATGTACTCTAATGTGCACGCGCGCACAATAAAGTACATTCTAAAGTAGTCCTAGCAATTAGCATTTCAACGAGCTCTAAAGGATAAACAAATGAAACAGATCGCATGTTTCGTAAATATAAAAGGCTCTCGAAAAAGATACTCGTACATTTCCAGACGAACCTTAATAATTACAGTGGTAACATTACGTTCTCCATTCATTCAGTTGCCGCTTGACAAGTTTTCCGATCTACGGAGCGCACGAGTGCGTTAATTGCGTCTTGATTACTTTCGTAGGTAGCAGGAAAACCTTTAGATACACTTTTATCGGTATCGAAAGTTCTCACATCTTAATGGCTAAATAAACCGGTAGATCGATACGATTGTGGTTATTTGTGTTTTTTATTTTAAGATTAGCTGGCCCGACAGACGTTGTCCTGTCTTAGTTATGAATATGGTATAATCTGTTTTAAACTTCATTCAGTTTTTTTACATCCTCCTTGACGATTGCGTCACGCATTCTGTCAATTCTATGTCAAACGTCATAAGGCTACATTAAAAAAGTTTTTATTGTCCAAAATAATTTTATATGGTGGTTAAGTATTCTGAAATTTTCTAATTTTTTTTAAACGACTTTTGTTACGCTTCGTGCCATTAGGTATAAGTTAATTGTATGCCCAAAAATATGGTCCGAAATTAAGTAAATACACAAATCAAAATTAAATGTAAGTCGCTTAACTTTTTTTATTAATGTTTATTTAATCATCTTACTATGAAGTCGAACTTCCACTTTTTCATTTTTTTCATTTACAGTTCGATACATTCATTAGTTCATTGAAGCCAGATAACGAACACTTTACTCAAAGAATGGTATTTCTCAAACTCAAAGGCAATGAATCGAAATAGACTCATTTATACAGCGTTAATACGATTAAGTGAAACTCCAACTTTAATTGAACTGTTAATTAAAGTGATTAAGCTTGAGTTATTTTTAGATTTAAATTAAACTCTTGAATTAACATTTATACTTACAAATAATTTACACTCGAATTCACTACTTAACATTACTATGAGGTCTCACAGTGCCCTCGGATACAGGCACAGAGCGTCTCAACTACAAATTATAATATTATTCTAAGTACGTAAAACAAACGAACCAATAACAGAGCTCTCAGATATTAATTTTCAATAATATCAAAAGGTTGTCAAAATATATAAGAGTGATACAGAATTTTATTAATTGTTTATACCTACTTAAGTTCTTATCAAACCTTTTTTCACTAAAATTTATTGTATAATGCAGTGCTAAAATCGATCAAATACTTTATTCGAGTAAAGTTTTAAATAGATACCAGATTTTTTAACCCAGTAATGTCATTGAAATCAGAATTTCAAAAATTTAAAATCATTATTGAATATTGAAATTTAACAGTTTAGAAAGGTAATTCTCCCAGAACATTAAACAATTTCCAATCTACTTAATTCAGACAATTTGGACCAATTTATAATGTCAAAGTTAATTGTTTGAACTTAAGAGTGGCAGATTTCGCAAATGAAAATCAACCCTATAATTGGAAACTTAAGCTTTGATGATTTTAACAAAGGAGATAATCACAGTTATTAAGGGTATAATTTTTCGATGCACATTGGCTTAGCATATATAAAGTAAATTTATTTTGTTTAAAATACTTTTACATCATACTGCTCGGAAACTAGGATTTACTAGTATGGTAAGAGGCTGTGTAAGTTGGCATGTGCAACACAGTGCATTGTTTTTTTTTTCAGTAAAAAGTTTCGTCCTTTAATTAAGAAAAGAAATTGGTTCACTAAGGAGTTATAGCTTGAATGGTAATGTGGTGTAATGCTTGAACTGTAAAGTGATTCGAAAATGGAACGTTCTATCTAAACAGTGCACATGCCTTTTCGATAAATATTTTTTCTCACTTATGCTCTGAAATCTTGTCATTCCATTTGAAAAAGGAACGCATTCCTTTTTCAAATGGAATGACAAGATTTCAGAGCAGGGCGCAGGGCGTTCCACATTTCCGAGGGGTCTGGTTCATCACATTCTAAATTTAAAATTCAGGCCAGGAATGAATTTCAATACTTACTTCCCGCACCAGCACCAGTGCGGGAAGTAGGTACAGTGCGAAGATGATCTGGGTGGTCTGCGGCAACTTCTTTTTTTTTGTTTTAGCTGTTCACAAAAACAAAAAAAGCAAAGGCACATTTGCACCATACAGCCATAACTTTAGTTCCTTTTTTCTGGCACGCAAGCCAACGACAAGACAGTTAATATTATAAAGGTAAAATTATTTAATAGGTACTATAATAACGATACAATAAAAAAAATGGTGCGCACAGAGTATATTACTATAAGAATAAATAAATATTACATTGTATTGTACCAGATTTATAAGAGACAAATCCTCTAAGTAATCTTGAATTATGTACAGCGCCATCTACCGCCGAGAAGCGAAATGAGATGGGTTTTTGCTTCTCGGCGGTAGATGGCGCTGCACGTAATTCAAGATTACTCAGAGGATTTGTCTATGATAAATCTCATTTTGCTTTTCGGCGCTTCGAGCGATTAAACTGCTGGAATGCACCCAAAAAAAAACTGGCGGGAATTAAATTTAATTAAGTTTCAATTGAAAAGTTTTTTATTTCCTCGCATTTCTTGAGAAAAGCACTATACAAGCCTTGTTCTGGAAGCTACTTGCATTGCCTCGAATGATTAAAGCCCTCGCCTGCGGCTCGGGCTTCAAACCATCCTCGACAATGCAATCGCTAGCTTCCCGTTCACGGCTGTAATGTACTATTTTTATAAATATTTTCTTTCTAATGAAAAATTAATTTTGTCATACCAATATTAATGTTTTATTTACCTCGCATGAATGATGTAAAGATAAGATGAATGATGTGTAGTAGGTATGCTTACCTCGGTTGTAAGTAGCTATTACACCCTCGATCCATTAGAGCTACGCTCGCATGGGCGCCAAATTGGATCTTGTTCTGTAATAGCTCTCTTACGTCCCTTGTGTAACAAACTACTATTATAGTACCTAAGTATTATTAACATAATTATTGTAAGGTTCAAGGGTTTTGGGCGAGATATCCCTAACACAAGTGTATCAAATCTACTTACTAGGGTTGTCTCAACACTTGTTTAGAATTGAAACTTTATGTTAATAAATCGTATTTATTTTATTTTTATTATTTATTTAATGTTGCCGTTTGGTGCAATGGTAGCTGGTTGTAGTATATTTTGGGCATATTTTTAACCGACTTCAAAAAAATTAGTAATTATTAAAATTTTTATATTATTTCTTGCTTTGTAGAGTTTATTTTATTACAGGACTGCCCAAAAAGAGAGTGTAGTTAATGTGTTCAATATGGCGATTGTACGCACGACAGCACGTTGGTTAAACAGTTGAACTACGAAAACAGCTCTTATTAAGTACGGCATAAAGGCGGTCTCAAGTATTTTTTTTGAAATTTCTCACTCTCTTATTTTAAAAGAGTTAGAGAGAGGGGACGACACACATTTTACCACTTTGGCAGTGTATATCTTTCAAACGTTTGACGTATTGGTTTGATGAAAACATTTTTACCAGTTTCAGTTCCATGTATGGGGAGCCCCCCTTAATCTTTTCATTTTTGTGTAAAAATCTACCAAGTTTCAACCGTGTAGTCCTAATACTTTCGGAATAAAGAGGCTGTGACATACGGACGGACGCACAGACAGACAGACATGACGAATCTATAAGGGTTCCGTTTTTTGCCATTTACGCTACGGAACCCTAAAAAGTACACTTTATATTTCTTACCACACTCCACTGCAAAAACAACTGTCACAACAAAAATCAAAATGACTCCTTTCATTTTCACAAAAGACTGAAATGCAAAAAATAAACAAATCTCTTTTATATATACCTATTTATATAGTCTTTAACAAAATGCCTGACAACTTGTTAAGATAACCATGCAATTTGAAACAATTTTGTGTAATTTAAAGACTTTTAAAGATAAAAAACTACTCAACCATATAATCGTTTGAGATAGAGGAAATTATAAATGAGTTTATTTTACAAATAAGTGCCGTTGTTACTGAAAAAGTAAACTGAATACACGAACCATAATCCGTATTTTTCTTTGTAATCGTCAAATTTTATTAAGGCTCTATGGGGGCTTATTGTTATTGTTTTGAAAGGATCTGATAGCAGAAAATTATGAGATATTTTAAATTGGGTGACTGGAAATAATAAAGGCGATTGTTAATGGGACATGTAAATACTAAACCCGGCAGCGGTTTATTTTGTTTGCGACAAAATAACCTAACGGGCGACAAACTTTGGATTACAAAATATGCGTAAAACTAGGAACTACATGTTTGAGATATAAAATTATTTTTTTTATATCTCAAACATGTAGTTCCTCGTTTAACACATTTTCTACTTTGTTAACAGTGAAAATTCTAAATGAGTGACAAAAATACTGATTGGGCAACTATTATAGCAAGTACCTAGGTAACTACTAGGTTTTGTGAGTCCTTGGTTCATTGCCCAACGTGGTATTCTTCTCATCTCGATGAGGATGAATAGTCGCCTTTTTAAATAAGATTAATATATGCCACATTTTAATGTTTTGTGTGCCCTAAAGTTGTCGCCCAAATAGAAATTTGGTCGCTTAATAATTTTAAAGTACCTACCTATTGCCCGTTCTGTAAAATTAGTTAGGTACTTACTCAATTTGTATTTTAAAGTTATCCCTTTAATCACTTTTCCTTTAACTTTTACACCTTGACCACGGTAATGATATCATTACCCTGCCTTGATGATTTAGTATAGTCATTTAACCATCATCACCATCCGTGACCCTCAAGAGTTATTTTAGGTGCTGATTTTATCCACTTTTTTAAATGTAGCTAACACATAGTATTATGATTGTCTTTATAATAATATTAATAATTGACCATGCGAGCGCTAAGCGTCTCTCTATCCGTTTCAGCCCCCCTAGCCAAAGTAACATTTGCAAATTTTCGCTTCGAAACATGTATGGATTTGACGTTTTAAAAATCGATTGTTAACGAAACCTTAGGGCCTAGCCAAAGTAACACTGGCAAATCTTCGTTATCGCTTCGCTTTCGAAACATGTATGGGATTGACATAAGGTTTCGATAACAATCGAATTTTAAAACGTCAAATCCATACATGTTTCGAAGCGAAGCGATAGCGAAAATTTGCAAATGTTACTTTGGCTAGGGGGCTTATGTCAATTCGCATGTATGGGACATGTTTCGAAAGCGAAGCGATAACAAATATTAGCGAATGTTACTTTGGCTAGGCCCTTAGCTTTGACAAAAACGCTTTCGTATGCTTCCCGCTGTCCGGCTGTCCGTCTGTTCTCTATTAGGTTGCATTTCTCAGCCGATTCTCGCGTTGTGAGCAGGTTATACATATAAATGTAGTTTTTTTTTTCAATTCAGATTTTCGAAAATTTTCAATATGGGAACACTAAAAATAAAAAAAAATAAAAAAATGTTTAAAATAACAAAAAACCGACTTCAAACAACCTACCTCTAAAAAGCAGGAAATAATATTCAAATTACTAGATACGCATATCATTGTAATATGGCTTGGCATGGCTTTTAGAATAAAAAAAGGAATTTGTACTCCAGCTCCGCCTGACTTCAATAGACGTGTTTTTATTATTACAATGATAATGCGTATCTAATAGTGACTTAAATATTATTTCTTGCTTTTTAGAGGTAGGTTTTTTGAAGTCGGTGTTTTGTATTTTTAAACATTTATTTTTATTTTTAGTATAGGTTCCTTCTGTATTAGGTAGTGTATTTAGGTAGAAAAATCGTCTCAGCCAAACGTGAGTTAATCGCGGAGAAACATACATACATACGGGTCAAACTGAGAACCTCCTTTTTTAAGTCGGTTAAAGAACTACACTTAGGATATCCCTTTTCCAACAAAAAAAATAATTATCTTATTCAGTTCATAAATAAAGCAGTTATACGACTGGTCATCGAGGTTCACACAAAATCATACTATTTTCGTGCTTTTTTTCAAGATTACTTGAAAAGTACTGAACCGATTTCCAAATTTTAAAAATGGGACCAACTTGGGAGTTTATCTAATGTAATAACGTTGAATCATTTCAATCGGTCCAGCCGTCTTTGAGTATTTGGTGGACATACACAAAAAAAACAAATATAAAGACGAACAGAGAACCTCCTCCTTTTTTGGAAGTCGGTAAAAAACATATTTTAGCTATTTCGAAAAATGATCAAAAATGTCACAAACATGAGCCCTTCATCTCCGCAGAGCCACTAGTAGTATGTAATATTATTTTACTCCCTCGACGATACCTTTCTGTCAGGCCAACAGATGGCGCAGACTGAAGCATCAATTGCGCTATGGTTTTGCTTTGCGAAAATGTTATGATTTTCAAAAATATGCTTGGTTAAATCGTACAATACGAGTTTACAATACAATACTGTCTTTATTGTCAATTTTTGGATATCACCACTCATGATAAAATGATGTGATTATCACAAGAGATTTGCAGATGTTAGATTTACATACAAGATGTATTAAAGGTAGGGTTAGGTAGAAGGATCGCTTCTTAATTTTGTTCTTAAGACGATTCCCTGACCGAAAGTGGCGCCCCCCGACGTTTTTTTATTTAATATTTTTTCATTAGAAAAGGATTTTAGTAAAACTTTTCGTGGAATTTTAAGGACTCAAAGTCTAGTATTTTTAGAAAGTATCACTAGATTCCCTCGCAGTTATTCGTAGAAGTAGATAGCAAATGTGTCAAAAACGGCCTTTTTTAGCAGTTTTGCTATCTTCTTCTAGCAGTGACTACGAGGGAATGTAATGATACCGTCTATGAAAATACTAGACTTTGAGCCTTAAAAATTCCACGAGAAATTTTAATAAAATTTTCTATGTTTGTTTGTTTGTTACGTCTTCACGTCTTTACTACTGAACCGATCATCATGAAATTTTGCATAACTACACGTTCTCAGGGGCACAGAGAAGGACTTTCATAGGTACCTTTGATCCAGTAAAAAAGTACTGTTCCCGAGGGATAGCAAAAAAATTATCCACGCAGACGAAGTCGCGGGCGGTCGCTAGTAAATAAATAAAGTTACAAGGCAATCATATTATCTTACAAATAAAATCCCTAAAACGCAAAACACGCGATGTATAACTGCATTTTTATTACGATATTTGGATTGTGTCTATCTGTTCCCTAAGGGTTGACTGGGAAAGAATGCTTTTAGCATTAAGTCCGCCTTTTGTACAATATTTTACTTTAGTACAATAAAGAGATTAAATAAACAAAAAAAATGATTTTTGTACACAAAAGCATGACGGAATGTGTTAATGCTTGTGATGCGTAGCAGTGCTTGATACATCTACGGCTGGAACTCGTAGTCGGAAGTGCTACGCTTCTAACTCATACCTATGCCAGTACTAAAACAATATTTTTTTCTGGGCTGACACCTCCTTAAGGCCCTTATAGCCATCAACTAGCACCATCAATTCATTTATTTTTATTATACGTAAACCTGTGGTTGATGCAAACTGTTTACGTTACCGTAAACTATAGGTCAATAGGTATTTAAAAAAAGGAATCAACTATGCCCTCTTAAATTGTTTCTAATATTTTTTGAATAACTCTTCAAAAGTTTACATTATTTCTGTAAGTTTTAAAATCCATAAAAAATCAAAAGTGGCCACTGTCGTTTCAAATGCATTTTAAAACTAGTACAAAGAATGAAAAATATTATAGAGTTATGGAAAAAATATTAGAGACAATTTAAGGTGGTACCCTGAGCGAAAGTGGCGCCGCGGTGAATTATATTTAATATTATAAATTCTAATACACAATTTTAAAAATGTTTATCGTGGAGATTTTAGGGCCCACAGTCTAGTATTTTTAGATGGTATCGTAACATTCCCTCGTAGTCACTGCTAGAAGTAGATAGCAAAACTGCTAAAAGTGGCTGTTTTTGACACATTTGCTATCTACTTCTACGAATAACTACGATGGCATGTAGTGATACCTTCTAAAAATACTAGACCATGGGCCCTAAAATCTCAACGATAAACATTATTAAAATCTTTTTCTATTAATAACTTATTAAATAAAAACCTGAAATAAAACACTTTTAACGGATACTAGCGCGGTTTTATTGAAAGTACTTTGGTAATTAGTTGGTATTTGGTTTGATTTTTTATTTTCCCGACGTTTCGGCACCTTTGCAGCTGCCGTGGTCACGGGGGACTGAAAACCTCTGAGGGCGCCACTTTCGGTCATACAACCGCCTTAAGAGGGCATGGTTGTTTCCTTTCGATCAAAAAGAAATTTGGAGCAAACGTACTTCAGTCAACCGTCTTTCGACATTTTCATTTCATTATAATTTGTAATAGGGAATATGCATCAAATATTTTTGTATCAAAATCAAAAGAATAATGCGTGAGACAGTCAACTGTAATATAAAAACTTTTCTCTTGCGTTTTTTTCTCGTGATATAGTTACTTGAAGTCAGCACGCATCAGCACCCGCCGAAAACGCTCTATGCAAAACGATCATGATTTGTGACGTCACTTGTCACGTTTCAGGCGCGTTCACTATGGAGTTAGCCAAGAATTTTTCAAATATCTCCCTAATGATTTCATAAAACTAATCGTGTGATAATAAAACTAAAATAATACATTTTTTTATTTTTTTTATGTTCCATGATGTTTTTATACGTGTCCGCAGCGATCAAGCTCAAATTTATAAAAATCGGTGACTTATTACAATATTCCCTATAGCTTCACTTGATCGTGAAGTTTCTATCGAGTTTGAATCTTAATACTATGAAAATAAGATCTAGGTAATATTATAGTAACGTCTGGATATTTGAAAACTTACCCTAATGTCATAATTTCATTTAGGCCTCAAATGATAATATGATTGTTCGTATATGTAAAACAATTTCGGCAAACATTAGCGTAGATAATTTCATTACTAACTGTAGGTACTCTGAAATCATACACATAACTCACCTCTCTCTGCTTATTTAGGTAACGACATTACGTATTTCCGATTTAGTTTCCGCCAAATACATTTCGTCGAATTTCCGAATAAATAAATCTATTATCCCCGTCAACTGGTAATGCGCTGGAACCTTGTCACATTAACATTCACGTTGACGTGATCCGCAACTAAAAATGTCATGAAAAAAGTAAATTCTAATAGGTAGGTACCAAATCTAATATATTAATTATTGAATTATTATTTTCAATAAGATAGGGTCTAGGTATAAAAAAATACAATTGTTTTGAGGGTAAAATCATGACCGCCAGGCCCTAGTATTCAATACTCTCTCAGGGACATGGATGATGCGATGTAATATCACTACAATGAGAATATGAATTGACATTTCGCTAATGAAGGTCTTCTTTGTACAATCAATTTGTACTCGTCCAAAAAAATTAAAATAAAACACTTACACTTACATGCGCGCGCGTAAAATTGTCGCACATGGTCATTAATTATAAAAATAAAGACTACTTTATTTAAATGTCATAATCGTTCAAAGAAGTCATCAGACACTAAACTTTTAAGGACTTTCCTTTAAGGTTTATTTCAGGTTCCCTGAGCGAAAGTGGCGCCGCGGTGAATTATTTTAATATTATAATTCTAATACACAATTTTAAAAATGTTTATCGTGGAGATTTAAGGGCCCACAGTCTAGTATTTTTAGACGGTATCGTTACATTCCCTCGTAGTCACTGCTAGAAGTAGATAGCAAAACTGTTAAAAGTGGCCGTTTTTGACACATTTGCTATCTACTTCTACGAATGACTACGAGGGCATGTAGTGATACCTTCTAAAAATACTAAACCATGGGCCCTAAAATCTCCACGATAAACATTATTAAAATCTTTTTCTATTAATAACATATTAAATAAAAACCTCTGAGGGCGCCACTTTCAGTCATACAACCGCCTTAAAGCGCTTTCCTGACCGAAAGTGGCGCCGCGGTGAATTTTATTTAATTTTGTTATTCTAATATACTTAAATTCAATTTTAATAAAACTTCTAGTGGAGTTTTTAGCGCTCTTATTCAGTATTTTTAGACGGTATCATTTCATTCCCTCGTAGTCACTGCTAGAAGTAGATAGCAAAACTGCTAAAAGCGGCCGTTTTTGACACATTTGCTATCTACTTCTACGAATGACTACGAAGGAATCCTTCTAAAAATTCTAGTCAATAAAAAACTCCACGAGAAGTTTTAATAAAATAATTTTCTATCAACAACATATTAAATTAAAACCTCGGAGGGCGTCACTTTCGGTCAGGGAATCGCCTTAAGTAAAAAAAAATAAGTGACACTGAATCCGCTTGCAAGAAATTTTAAGAGAAAGCTTTAGCCGCGATTCAGTGTTTGGAATCTTAGTTGTAGGTTGTAAGACCCACCAAAGGTAAGTACGTACTTGGAGAATTATCTTTATTAGTATATATGGGAAAACTAAGGGCCCGTTTCACAAATCCGATTAAGTCAATTTCATATAAATTCTGTTCCATTTATAGACTAAACCAGAAGTAATCAATCACATTGATTGTGAAACAGGCACGTACTATAAAAACTGTCCAAAAATTGTTTATAATTTTTAAGAAAGGATGTTAGAGGGAAATCTATTATTGGCCTTACGTATTGTTATAAGTATACTTTATATATGTAATAGTTTATAATGCGCTGTTGATTTTCTCAATAAATGAAAAAAAAAAAAAAAATATATTATTGTTATAGGTTTTAATTAAAGTATAGGTAGGACATTTTGTATCTTTATTCAGAAATTATTATATTTTTTTAACAGTAACCAACTTACAAACGATTATTTGAACTGCTTTCCATATAACGAGGCCTCGAGCTTTTCTCCGAAATTAAATCACGTGCCTTATTTGAGTGCCTCAATCATTGTCGCCGTGTGTCGCACTAATGATATTCAAACATTATAGTGTGGTATGGTATTATACAAGTGATCATAATGTACAGTCACGAGCAATAAGATGTACACACCATAGAACTTTGTCACATTACGTTTTGAGTTACCAAGGTATAACATTATCATTATCTTGATTGAATGTGACATAGTTCTAAAGTGTGTATATATTATTGCTCGTGACTGTACATTAAGCGCAGAGGGGATAGTCCTATTTATTAGAACGCGACTAGGCGATCATCGCGCGAAAGCGACACGACCATCGCGTGTTCGCGCGATGACAAGAAATAACGGTCATCGCGTGAATTGACGACGTGGCCATAACGACGCGACGCGAATATCGCGTGAATTGACGACGTGGCCATAACGACGCGACGCGAATATCGCGTGAATTGACGACGTGGCCATAACGACGCGACGCGAATATCGCGCGAATGTCAATAACACCTATTCGACATCAATATGTTTGATCGCGGATTCGTACGAACTTAGTTCGCGCGGATAGATTTCAAACTTTTAGTCGCGCGACCGCATCACGCTGCCAGTTAGGACACCTAAGTATTCGACATCAGTATGTTTGATCGCGAATTCGTACGAATAAAATTCGCGCGAACTGGCGATGATCGCAAAATCGCGTTCTATTAGATCCCATGCCAAACATCTACTTTTTTATATCTGGATCGAACAGTATCGCACACTCTATTGATTGAACCTATTTTATGGAACACTAAGGGCGCATTTTACTTATATGTTAGGGCGCATATATGTTAGTTTCATAGTGTCAAATATACTCGTACATGCTACTATCGAACAAAACTTTCGGTACGCAAACAGTGCCAAATGTCCACACGTCATTTGCGTTTTGATTGATGATTTACGAAGGGTCAGGCAGGTATACTTACCAACCAGGGGTGGATCCAGGATTTAAATTAAGCGGGGCCCTCGGAGCCTCGGACCATTTTAAAATTAAAAAATAAATAAAGATCGAGGCACTGACCTGACACTAAACTAACAATAAAGAATTTGAAAAAATAATTGTCTTTTATATTTTTATTGTCATTTTTAGGGTTCCGTACTTCAAAAGGAATCCGTATCTAAAAAACGGAACCCTTATAATCCTATAACTTTGTTTTCAGTCTGTCTGTCGCGTTCCCGAGATAAAAAGGTCTTGACAGATCAAGACCTTTTTATCTCGGGAACGCGTCCTGGTACCGAGTTGAAATTAAAACCATATACTGAAGTCTACAATCCCTTGAAGCTGTGAAAAAATCAAACTTATAAGTTTACGTAAAAAAAGATGCGGCCGCTTATGTAGCCAAAACACATATTTCGACACTCTCAAGGGAATCAAAATTCATAGGGTCCTTCCCTTTGACCTAGAACTATGAAATTTTGCAAGTAGGTAATATCGTCTCATACTACAACTACAGGGAAAAATCTGAAAACTATACATTTGTAATTATATTATAAACTGTCTGTATGTCTCTCCGTCGGTGTGTCAAAACCCTTTATTGGAACGCGTGGAGGTATCGAGTTGGAATTAACACTATATACTCAAATCGTATCGTTTGCGTAAAAACGCATATTTCGTCACTCTCAAAGTACTAGGGAAAAATCTGAAAACTATAAATTTGTAATTAAATCATAAAAATATAGTCTTTATTTAAGTACCAACAAATTGGTACGGAACCCTCGGTGGGAGAGTCCGACTTGCACTTGTCCGGTTTTTTTTTCAATGCAAGTTCAATGTAATCTGCAAAGGCGTCGACCTTGGTGGCGGGATCATGGCCCCCTTTTTTATTTTTTTTATACGCCGGAGAAAAACGCCTTTACGCGCTTCCCCGCCCGCAGGTGAGCGGGAGAGGGGCATGTGGAACTCGCCAGGAGGGGACCGCGACATTCAGCGTGCCGCCCTGGATACGCCCTTCTTACCAACCAAAATGGATTGGGGAATGTAGACAGGTGCCAAGTTAAGTGATACAGTTCATTACTTTATCGACCAGTGATACTCAAAGCTGGTTTTGTTATCAAATAAATTACTGTCAAAGAAGAGTTCATCAGCAACGGCAATCTTTTCTGTAATGAGCTCAAAAGCCTCAAGCATACACGCAAGGTTGCAAACTTATCGGTTTTTTATCGGATACATTTCGGCGATGTGCAGTGGAATTGCACAACCTAATTCGGCCATCTCCCTTCTTCCATCGGACAACCAGTCGTACGAATCCGCGCCACCTTTTTTTGGGGGATTCCGCACTAAGCGTTTTGCTTCTAACTTTATCATCCGTCGCGCGATCCATCGTAGAACGCATCATCGCTTACCATCAGTCTTGTCTATACAAGGTTATTTGTAAAACACTAACAACCTCGTAGAAATAGACTACTAACATCATAAACAACAGCTTTTGTTCTACGACTTTTCCGAAAACCGACAAAAAAATCGACTCTCTGTACATATGTCTCCAAACAGCTGATCGAGTTTTGTATGAAAAGTCGATATTTTTTTGTCTGCTTTCGGAAAAGTCGTAGAACAAATGTTGTTGTTTAAGATGTTAGTAATCTACTCCTGCGAGGTTGTTGGTGTTTTACAAACAACCCTGAATATTATTTTATTTTATTATTTTATTTTATTTATTTTAGGAAGGTTTACAGCTTTATAGGCATATAAAAACATTATTAATTACTCGAAGCCAATTACAAACCTCCACATATACATATCAATAGTATCCTATATATAAAGTAAAATGCATTATGCACAAAAAAGTACAAATTTCCACTAAAAATAAAAATTTAACCAAAAAGACAACCAGTGACGTTAGAAAAAATAATGAAAACAAAAAGTAATATGTTGCTATTGTTATTACACAATTAAGGTTGAGCACCCACACAGAATTGCTGCCGAAAGTAATGCAAGTTTACAGTTCGCCTGATAGTCGCCGGGCTTGTCATAAATAAGTCGAAGTCATGTTCGCTACTATACCTATTATAAGTTTCGCAGCCACGCAACATAAAGGTGTTATGACGGTAGTTTGTGTGGGCTGATGGTAAATGAAGCAATGGACGCCGACGAAGACCAAGAGTGTTAGTGCGAAAACCAATCTTAGATAATAAGTCCGGGCAATCAATGGCGCCATTAACAAGTTTAGATATAAAACAAACGTCATTTACTTCACGGCGAATTTGAAGAGGTAGAAAGTGATATCGCTTACAGCGGTGCTCGTAACTCTCAGAATATTGCCCGGCCTATTATTATTTAAAAAAAGTTCGTGTTCATGTTCAGTGGACAACAACTATTAGCAAAGTAAGACACAGCGGTATGTTGGAAGATGGGAATAAATGGTATAAGTTTTGTCAGTACATCATGTTTCCATTATCCAACCTGAGGTGAGTTGGATGATGACATAAAATTCCCAATATCCAACCTGGGTGGATTAGGTGATAGATAGCTACGTTGGAAGATGGGAATAAGAATAAAGAATACGTCCAAATCCATCATCAGAACTGCAGTACCACATTTGCAATTTAATTATCAATCGCTATTACTTAGTTGGTGTGACACATTAAAAATCGCGCGCTCGAGCAATACACACACAGATAGACAGCTTTCATAAACCGAAAAGAATAGATTATTAAGTACTTTTTGAAAGAAAATTAAAACATGGTTGATTGTTTTCCCTCTGTAGTAAAACTTTAACAATTATGAACACAATAAAAATCAAACAACTCTGCATAATAAACATTTTGAAGTTTAATTTTGCAAATAAATAGCTTTCTCCAAAATCGTTGAAAAAGTACCAGACAAATTATTTAAAATTAGTTCTGATAAAGTTAATTTTATTCGTTTCTACGCTTATTTTTCATCTAAAGCCAGAAAAATACGCCTGCCGTAGGCAACTGGGTTCATTACCCAAATTCCGTATGCAAATGACGTTAAGTTTATATCGTGAAAAATACAATTTGGCTCCCGCTCCCGTTTACTTACATAAAAGAAATGTGCGACAGTTTTGTCAGAAACAGATTTGGCAAAGTAGAGGAGTAATGCTTTGCCATTACCTATATACCTATATTTAGAAAAATATTTTGTTTTAACTATTGCTTTAACTTTACGTTTAGTTTATATCATCCATACAGAATAATGATTATGTCAAAAACCTACCTCTAAAAAGCAAGAAATAATATTCGTAATTATAAAATTACGTCTATTGAAGTCGGGTGGGGCTGGAGTACAAATTCCTTTTTTTTATTCTAAAAGCCCCACCCGACTTCAATAGACGTATTTTTATAATTACGAATATTATTTCTTGCTTTTTAGAGGTAGGTTTTTTGAAGTCGGTTTTTTGTTTTTTTTTAAACAATTTTTTATTTTTTTATTTTTAGTGTAGGTACCTTCTAGGTAAGGTATATTATATATGTAGAAAAATCAGCTCAGCCAAACGTCAGATAATCGCGGAGAAACATACTTAAATACGGGTCAAACTGAGAACCTCCTTTTTTAAGTCGGTTAAAAAACTACACTTAAGATATCCCTCTTCCAACAAAAAATAATTATCTTATTCAGTTCATAAACAAAGAAGTAATACAATCATCAAGGTAATTCACACAAAATCATACTATTTTCGTGCTTTTTTCAAAATTACTTGAAAAGTACTGAACCGATTTCCAAATTTAAAAAAATGGGACCAACTTGGGAGTGTACCTAATGTAATATCGTTTGAATCATTTCAATCGGTACAGCCGTCTTCGAGTAATCGGTGGACATACACAAAAAAAAAAAAACAAATATACAGACGAACATAGAACCTCCTCCTTTTTTGGAAGTCGGTTAAAAATGCTTGCTAGCACAGTCTTTTTGCAAAGTCAACCTTTCCGCGCAACCAGCCTGCCTAGCATGACCGATTTATATCGCGTGATATAGCATTTTATCGACACTCAACTGTCAAATTCTTTTGTCTTTTTGACAGTTGAACGTGATAAAACGCTATATCACGCGATATAAATCAGTCATGCTAGGCAGGCAGGATTGTAGCGCAGCAATATGGAATCTCATTGCTGGTGAGTTTTAGCCACCATCAATTTTCTTTTAAAATCCATTATTGTTGAGTTTTGTTTTAAACACAGTTAGGTGCAAAATAGTACAATGTACATCAAGGGGAGAAGCAGAAGCTCCTATTACACAGATGTTATTGTACATTACTACTTTTGTACGTTTTTTTATAAATAAAACTCGTACTTGACTGTTTTTTGTCATTTATACCTTTTATCTATCCGAGATACCAGAGGGGGTCGAAAATTACCTTATTATTGGCTCCGACGCCCTGTTTTTGTTTTTTAGTATAGTAGAGTAGTATAGGTTAAGTACCCATACTTATAACTAAAAAAACTTGATCTTTGGCATTATGATATTACGATCGAAATATAAAAAACAGCGGGATGTTCACACAACCCTGGAAAGGCAGTCCCGAATTTTAACAACTGTATTTTTAACAAGTTAGGAACTTTAAATACTAAGTTGGTTTTATTCAAATTACTCGCATTTTTTGAGTAAAGCACTAAACAAAATCTTGGTCCGTAATGACTGCTACACTGCTGACCAACTTTATGATGGCCTGGACCTGCGTTTAGCTCCGCTTCCGGCCATCATCATCGCTGCCAGCAACGCAGTCATTATAGACCGCGGCAGTAATGTACATTATCTAAGACGTGGCAAACTAAAGTTGACATAATGTAAATTTAAGTAAATACTAAGTAAGTACAACTAATAGCTCCTGAAACAGTATCAAAGATTAATAGGTAACCATCTTATTACTATTTTGCCATAATTTCGCCCAAATGCGCAGTATGGACATCTTCGTTGTCATGACAACGGGCAATAAAACCGGACGTCCCATCAAATTACATGCCCAATACGATTCAAGGATTACCAACACATAAAACTTAATGCGATAAAGCCGGGAAAAATATTTAATGGCTAGGATAACGTTTATTTCAAAAATGTTGCCTTTAATGGCAACGAAGCAAATTGCAGGCTCTGAAATCTGTTAGGAAATATTTTATTACAGTTATAGAGAAATGACATGTTTAATTTGTTTACTTCATAGAAATAAGAGATTTAATAATTTGTTTATCCTTACAAGTATTTGAATGAAACAGATTAAATGAGCAAAAAAATAAAAAAAACCCGCCTGCATAAAAAGACAAGTCGACTGAAAAGATGGAAACAAGATTAAATAAATATTAAAGCCAACATGTCATAATAACATGCAGTCGGAGGCATATAATTCAATTATTCATAATGTCACTTTCTTTATGCATGCCTCATAAAGAAAGTGACATTATGAATAATTGAATTATATGCCTCCGACTGCATGTTATTATGACATGTTGGCTTTAATATTTATTTAATCTTGTTTCCATCTTTTCAGTCGACTTGTCTTTTTATGCAGGCGGGTTTTTTAATTTATTTTTTATTTATCTCTTTTTAGTTATTATATTTTACGGTCATGATATACCTTTTTGAAATCCTTATAATAAGCCCTTTAATTTGACACCCATATTGCAGTATTCTAAAAAAAATTTTTTTTTCACTACGTATAATAGCACCGTACAGCCGCCATGTTGGTTTTTTTATAACGCCACCTTCTTAAGAACACTTGGGCTGAAAAGACCAATCTAACGATATCTTAATCATAGAAATCCGTTCAGCCGTTTGAGAGATATGAGGTAATAAAGAATATTACATACAAACAAACATACTTACAAGATACGCGCGAAATACATAACCCGCAGTCGGGTAACAAATCCTTTTCAACCAAGAACCATGAAAAAAAAATCTAGTACTTATTTGTATTGAGTTCAGTAAGTACCTAAAATAAAAAAGATGCAAAGCTTCGGATTTTCTATTACAGGGATTTGTCACTACAGGCGAAATAAAGTGAAAAAATATACCCGCAGAACAAAAGGTAACAAATCTTCTATTGTATTTGAGTACGAATTGAAAACAATTCCAGAGAACGTTACTCGCTATAAAATATTACACCAAGTGACAGTTTCGCTTTTACAACCCGACAATAAGGTATATATTGCCATGAATATATTTAGTTACCTACCGATGAAACAAATGAGAGAGCGCTAATTTGTAACTTCTTGAATGGAAGTGAACTTAGAGAAACGCGGCTTCCGTTCCGGACGGAAGCTGCGATGCTGTAAGGAAGTGAATAATTAAATTTTAAAGTCAAAGTCAAAATATTAGTAATTAAGCGCTTTTAAATCGTCTATATTTTCCTACCTTTCTTTGTATCACCTTCCTTTACTTTGTTCAGATAAAATGGTTCAGTTTTCAGATTTTTGTCCTTCATACCTTATCTAATCGTAGGTACCTATAAGAACGAAAAAGTTTAAAATTTCCCTAGTTAGTTACTGTTTTATTAGATACTAGCTTCTGCCCGCGACTTCGTCCGCGTGGATATTAGAAAAAATCCTTAGGGAACCTTAAAAATCCTTAGGGAACCTTCAACCAGGATCTGACCAGCCATTTTTACGCATTTAGGCGGGTTCCTACCAAGGGCGCTAACTGGCGAGGCAAGACATTTGCCACGTGTGGCGGGCCTCGTACGTGGCTTCCCGTTCCAGTTCCCTTTCCCGCTCCCGTTCCCGTTCCCGTTCAAGTTCCCGTTCCCGTTCCCGTTCCCGTTCCCGTTCCCGTTCCCGTTCCCGTTCCCGTTCCCGTTCCCGTTCCCGTTCCCGTTCCCGTTCCCGTTCCCGTTCCCGTTCCCGTTCCCGTTCCCGTTCCCGTTCCCGTTCCCGTTCCCGTTCCCGTTCCCGTTCCCGTTCCCGTTCCCGTTCCCGTTCCCGTTCCCGTTCCCGTTCCCGTTCCCGTTCCCGTTCCCGTTCCCGTTCCCGTTCCCGTTCCCGTTCCCGTTCCCGTTCCCGTTCCCGTTCCCGTTCCCGTTCCCGTTCCCGTTCCCGTTCCCGTTCCCGTTCCCGTTCCCGTTCCCGTTCCCGTTCCCGTTCCCGTTCCCGTTCCCGTTCCCGTTCCCGTTCCCGTTCCCGTTCCCGTTCCCGTTCCCGTTCCCGTTCCCGTTCCCGTTCCCGTTCCCGTTCCCGTTCCCGTTCCCGTTCCCGTTCCCGTTCCCGTTCCCGTTCCCGTTCCCGTTCCCGTTCCCGTTCCCGTTCCCGTTCCCGTTCCCGTTCCCGTTCCCGTTCCCGTTCCCGTTCCCGTTCCCGTTCCCGTTCCCGTTCCCGTTCCCGTTCCCGTTCCCGTTCCCGTTCCCGTTCCCGTTCCCGTTCCCGTTCCCGTTCCCGTTCCCGTTCCCGTTCCCGTTCCCGTTCCCGTTCCCGTTCCCGTTCCCGTTCCCGTTCCCGTTCCCGTTCCCGTTCCCGTTCCCGTTCCCGTTCCCGTTCCCGTTCCCGTTCCCGTTCCCGTTCCCGTTCCCGTTCCCGTTCCCGTTCCCGTTCCCGTTCCCGTTCCCGTTCCCGTTCCCGTTCCCGTTCCCGTTCCCGTTCCCGTTCCCGTTCCCGTTCCCGTTCCCGTTCCCGTTCCCGTTCCCGTTCCCGTTCCCGTTCCCGTTCCCGTTCCCGTTCCCGTTCCCGTTCCCGTTCCCGTTCCCGTTCCCGTTCCCGTTCCCGTTCCCGTTCCCGTTCCCGTTCCCGTTCCCGTTCCCGTTCCCGTTCCCGTTCCCGTTCCCGTTCCCGTTCCCGTTCCCGTTCCCGTTCCCGTTCCCGTTCCCGTTCCCGTTCCCGTTCCCGTTCCCGTTCCCGTTCCCGTTCCCGTTCCCGTTCCCGTTCCCGTTCCCGTTCCCGTTCCCGTTCCCGTTCCCGTTCCCGTTCCCGTTCCCGTTCCCGTTCCCGTTCCCGTTCCCGTTCCCGTTCCCGTTCCCGTTCCCGTTCCCGTTCCCGTTCCCGTTCCCGTTCCCGTTCCCGTTCCCGTTCCCGTTCCCGTTCCCGTTCCCGTTCCCGTTCCCGTTCCCGTTCCCGTTCCCGTTCCCGTTCCCGTTCCCGTTCCCGTTCCCGTTCCCGTTCCCGTTCCCGTTCCCGTTCCCGTTCCCGTTCCCGTTCCCGTTCCCGTTCCCGTTCCCGTTCCCGTCCCTGTCCTCGTCCCCTGGATGTGCATGTCCAGGTCCAATCATTCCACCGTGTCGGACTTCAAAATAAATATCATTTTCGCAATCACCATCCCATGAAACCTCAAGAACGACATCCACATCGATTTTCATGTTTACTTACCCCATTTACCGCTAAGTGGTTGATTTTCAAAATTACAAAATAATATAAGTTTGCCTTTTTATTTTTAGATGTGCTCCAACGAAGTTTTAAGTTGTAATGTCTATTTTATATTATTTTTTAACCGACTTCCAAAAAAGGAGGAGGTTCTATGTTCGTCTGTATATTTTTTTTTTTTTTGTGTATGTCCACCGATTACTCGAAGACGGCTGGACCGATTGAAATGATTCAAACGTAATTACATTAGGTACACTCCCAAGTTGGTCCCATTTTTTAAAATTTGGAAATCGGTTCAGTACTTTTCAAGTAATTTTGAAAAAAGCACGAAAATAGTATGATTTTGTGTGAATTACCTCGATGATTGGTCGTATTACTTCTTTGTTTATGAACTGAATAAGATAATCATTTTTTTGTTGGAAGAGGGATATCTTAAGTGTAGTTTTTTAACCGACTTAAAAAAGGAGGTTCTCAGTTTGACCCGTATTTAAGTATGTTTCTCCGCGATTATCTTACGTTTGGCTGAGCCGATTTTTCTACATATATAATATACCTTACCTACAAGGTACCTACACTAAAAATAAAAAAATAATTTTTTTTAAAAAAAAAACAAAAAACCGACTTCAAAAAACCTACCTCTAAAAAGCAAGAAATAATATTCGTAATAATAAAAATACGTCTATTGAAGTCGGGTGGGGCTTTTAGAATAAAAAAAAGGAATTTGTACTCCAGCCCCACCCGACTTCAATAGACGTATTTTTATTATTACGAATATTATTTCTTGCTTTTTAGAGGTAGGTTTTTTGAAGTCGGTTTTTTCCATACAAAATTTGAACCCCATTTTCACCCATTTAGGGGTCAAATCATGACCACCGTGTTGGACTTCAAAATAAATGTCATTTTTGCAATCATCATCCCAGAAAACCCCAATAACTACATCCATATCTATTTTTGTGTTTTTTTTACCCCTTTTCACCCCCATTTCATCCCCATAGGGGTTTAAATACTAACAATAACAATATACGTTGCGTTAGATTTCCATCCATAAGCCTAAATTATAAATTTAGCGATTTTTACTTCGAAAATAAAGGATTTTCTTCAATACACAACTTCATCCCCCTTTTGACCCCTTCGGAGGTAGAATTTTGAAAAACGCTGAGACCCGTATTTATTTATTTTTAATGGTCAGCCTAAACACAAAATTTGAAGAACCTAGCTTCAAAACTGAGGGACTTTCATACAAACTTTGATCCACTTTTTTACCCCCTTAGGGGGTGAATTTTGAAAAACCCTTTCTTAGTGCACCCCTAGACCTCATAAGGAACCTACGTGCCAAATTTGGAGTCTCTAGACCCAGCGGTTTGGGCTGTGCGTTGATAGATCAGTCAGTCAGTCAGTCAGTCAGTCATTCAGTTTACGATTTTATAAATATAGATTAGTTACGATTTAGTAACGTATGAAGGACATAAATCTGAAATCTGAGCCATTCTGGCTGTTTTTAGGGTTCCGTACCTGCCTCAAAAGGAATAAAACGGAACCCTTATAGGATCACTTTGTTGTCCGTCCGTCTGTCTATCTATCTGGGGCCTTACTATGAGCTCTTATAGCAGGGCTTATATTGAACTGCCTTACTTTTTCGTACTATGACCTCAACGGTTAGTATGAAAACAGGCCTTAAGCAGTCCTGTATAAGGCCTGCTTTTGAACTGAATGGTTTCTTATTTGTTGATGGTAAGCCCCCTGTGTGTCTGTCAAGACCCTTTATCTCAGGAACGCGTGGAGGTATCGAGTTGAAACCACATACTCAGGTCTACGGTCCCTTGAAGTTGTGAAAAAATCAAACTTCCAAGTTTAACTACGTAAAAAAATAATTATGCAGCAAAATACACATATTTCGACTTTCTCAAGGGAATCAAAATTCATTGGGTACTTCCCGTTGACCTAGAACTATGAAATTTGGCAAGAAATATCGTCTTACACTACAAGTACAGACAAAAATCTGAAACCTTTAAACTTTAAATTAAATCATAAAAAATATAGTGTATATTTAGTACCAACTTTGTACGGAATCCTCGGTGGACGAGTCCGACTCGCACTTTCCTTCACGTCCGGATTTGTTTTTCCTCACTTTACATACAAGGACTCGGCTTCTAGGCTAGGTGTAATTATTCTAATCTTAAGATAGATTGAAACTTGAAGAAACACATGGACATTTTTTTTTACCTAATAGACAATGAAAAAACAATTATCTATAATCAAGTGACTCTAATTGATTTTGTCATTAATTGGACAATTTAACAATTATTTCTACGTTACTGTACTATATTACTGAACAGCTAGCTAACGTAACGAATTAAGCCCATTAGATTTCCTAATTCAGCCGCTGCTGTCTACACACAGAATGCTAAATTACATGAAACTGTGGGTGTGGGTATGATAATATAATTACACCCCGCAAACATGCAAGATTATACGCAATTTAATTTCCAAAGTGAACTGCTGAGCTAGATCAAACATCGCTTTCGAACGCAATAAAAAAAATATAAGTATTTTTGTTAAGTAAGAAATAGCAGCAAAATTACGGAATAGATACTTTTTCATATTTTTTACTAACACTTCAAGTCCCGGAAAATGAGACACAATAGATTTTCTTTTGTTGTCCGGCCGCACGCGGCCGCGCGGGCGTTGCTGAAATAAATCAATGAAGCTATTCATACAAAACTCTAGATTTCTCTTTTGGCATTTGTATCGAACAATTTAAAACTAGAAAAAAATATTTGATAAAAACTACAGCACGTCATTTAGGTACTAGTAATCGAGACATTTTTATAAATACACCAGCAGACAGTAAAATATTGTTTCCCTGTTTCACTACAGCCTGTTTCATGATTTCCCAACGGGTAAACAACTCTGGACGTCGAGACTGTCTGCATTAAAAGATTATTATTTGTCTGCTAAAATATACTGACAACTTAATTAGTTCCTGGCAAATATTTTCACTATTATAATATTCACATTTCTTGCTACAATAAATAATTGAATTTCTTTTGTCAGCTCTAGTAGGCTACGGCTGCAAAAATAAGTCTTTGCATAGTGTACTTGAAGCTGTAATCAAAAAATACGGCCATTTTTGTCATTTACGACCGTGTCATGAATTTGGGGTACCTGTTTCACGATAATTTCATGATGTAATTGGTAACAAGTAAAGGGAAATCGTTAATGAGTAGTTACCACATTCTCATAGTACGTATCATATCCTAATCAGGATAGTATATTCCCAGTTTTACATTGGAGTATTGGCTTGATCGGTATAAAATATTAGAAACTACACATTTTTATAGTCATTCTGCTTTCATCGGGAAAGAAAAACGATGAGAAAACTATTTTTCTGATCGTTTTTCTTCGTGATGTATACCACAAACAGAAATATAAATACATCACGAGAATCTTTTCTGATATAAAAACGAAATAAAACGCCCAAGATTTCATAACTCTGACATGATCATCATTTCGTATTTGTATTGTGTGCATATTTCTCATTCACGCTGTTCCCGCAGCCGTAATAAAATGATCCCGAGTAGGATACTGGTAGTAAAAGTTATAACCCAAACTTGACGGAACCATCAAAAAACACAGTAAACTATTTCCATTATAAGTTCGTCGGATAACTTCCGAGAACAATGTTGTGTTACATCAACAACTGAAGAGAAAGTTTTAACGCCTTCTGACTAAGACACCTGTGCTGTGAATTTGATGGATTTGATGTTTTGCATTTGTCGTAATTGCAATTTTGTGTCGTTTGCAAGTTTTTCTTTAGTACCTATAACATTATTCTTTAGTAATTAAAATTGAATTTAATCTAAACCAGAATCATAAAACAACATTATTCGTAATACTCTTAAATGGATTTAAAAGATTGGAGAAAAATCTTCTTATCTTTTATACCTATTATTATACAAAATACTTACAAACAAACAGATATACAGCCTGCGCCAGAGTACTCTTTCCCTAGGAAAATTGTTCCTTGGAGCGGAAAAACCACTAGGTCGTGCCCGCGTTTTTCGGTGTCGGAAATCCGATGTCTGGTATTCTCGTTCTAACAGACGATGCTTCTGAGCACCAGAAAGAGATACAGCTATGGGCTTGTAAAGTAAAATAATAGTACATTACGATATTAGTGCGTTAAGATGTTATAACCAATACGCACGTATATCGTACGACGTTTTTTAACACATTTGCGAGGAAACAGAAAAAAAAATTACGACAAAACTACATTTTCGGAAAATGACTTGGCATTTTTCATGTTTTTCCACTTCAAGAAATTTTCATATGTGGTTATGTATCTGTCCTTGGATATTGACGGCAGCAAGCTGTCGCATGCGGTTCGCGCTTCTGTTAGTATATCCGGTGGAGTTGAAGTAATATATTGCTCATCTTCATTATTGAAAGTTGTCATTTTTAGATATTCACAATACAAGTACAAAGAAAAGAAAATTAGAGAAAAATGGCGCGAGGATTATTTTCTGCCGTGGCTGCGTGAAAATGTTGGCAAAGACGCTAGAGCATGCAACCAAGTTTTTAAATTACCGAATAAACTGATTTTTTTATTTTAAATAAACTCAATCTGTGAATGCACACTGTCTACTGACTGGCGCCGCGCGGCGATTAGTTCGAAATTTGAATAGCAACAGCGCGCTGCTGACTGGAGTCGTGCGGCGGCGATCAGTTCCATATTTGAAATGGCAAATAATACTGTTATGGAATTTGTATGGACTATAACTTAACTATTTGCTTTGGTAACACACGCGTTTTTTATGACCCGCTTTACATATTTAAAACTGGTGGAATTACATCAGCTTTACGAGCAAGGGTGTTAAAAAAGTAATTAAATGTCATGGCAACAATAGAAACGTTGTACTGCTACAGATTACTACCACCACTAATTTCAATGAAATTAAAAAACTCTACGCTTCTCTACGCTACTCCAAGTTTAAAGGATTCTACTTTAAACTTTGAAACACAAAGATATTAAAATACTTCTGGGAAGTGCGAAGTTCGTTTTGTTTTAAAAACTTTAGCGGGCTGAACAAGAATGCTTTTAGTTTCGTCATCCAAGTTTTGTGAAAGTCAGATACATATTGTGTAATGCTTCCTGTAGAAAGAAAATTCCAAAAGTATGTTTTTGTTGTATTGGGAATAGAACGTGATTGATCGGCCGGAAATGAAGTAGTAGGGATCATTGACATAAATCCAAAGAAAAGCAACAAAAATAAACATTTATTTGAACAACATCTTGAACTTGAACAGAATAATAAAACTAAGGAAAAAGTTGGATAAAAAAACTAAATAAAACTGACGAATAACAACGTAACATGCTATGTAACTAAATAAACACGAAGCTTAATCTCAGAACAATTTTTTTTTATAAGTATTCCGCCTACACTTTCTTGATATCTTGAGAATTTGATACCTCTAAAATCAATTATGTAAAAGAAGAAATTAGAAGTGGTACTTACATATCTTTACTTTTTTATGACTTATATTTCCAATTTGGACTAGCTACTAAAAAAATGTTTCAAAGCTATGCTAAAATATTAATGTGCCTATTTTCTGTCTTAAACAACAATTTTATTTATGCGAGAAAGTAGCATTTTGCAAAGTTACTAAATTGAGAAATTTTCTTTCGATGGCCGTGAAATGAAAGATTTTTAAAGGCGACTGCACATTGGACTGGTGGATCGACGATCTGGTGGAGGTCGCGAGAAGTAGTTTGATGCGGGCAGCGCAGGACTGTGTAGATGTAGCCTGTAGCCTTGACGCCTGTAGCACATCTCCGCCGCGAAACCTTACCAGCGGCACCGCGGTTGTTCCGCCATAGTTCCGCTATGACTTGTCTTCTACCGACGACGATATATGAGGTTGACATCTACGTAGCGGTTTTGCGTCATTGCTTTCGCGTATGTCAACGGTCGGAGCCGATGGGGTGGAATCGCGCGTGAAAAATCTATGCATTAGAACAGGCTGTTCGCATTTGTTTCGCTTGTCGCACTCATAGCGGAACAAACATTAAAAAGTATTATCTACGCAGGATAGTTGCATTTCTTGATGCACACCTCACAGATCCAAGTGGGGTCCTCTGTAGTCGGTTTTGGGCTTGTGGGCGTTGGTTTTGTAGTCGGTTGTGGTGATGTATGTATACACTGTGGGATGCGATAGCGCTCGGGAAGCACTTCGAGAAAGGGATGGTGAAACACTTCGTCTTCGTATATAAATGGAGTTTTAAATGAAGATGAATCTGGAGAAGGAAATAATGAAAATTAGAGACTTGTACTTATAATGAGGTTTTGTTTAGCGTAGACCATTTCATGTTTACATAATTGAATAATAAAATACGAAATAGTCGCATTGCAAAGATGAAACAATTATCTAAGTTTGTTCAGTATATTTTTTTTATTCTCTATCAATGAAAGAGTTCTCGGAGGTATTAAATCAATAGATGACAAAAATACAATCTGTAGTTAACTAAAATCCGTGAATAGTTTGAATAGCTGCCACTGCCAGTAGTTGGTAGAAATGTTCATCAATGTACTATAAACTCTGTAGATGATTATAATTTATTTTCAACACACTTGCTCGTAAAGTGAGCCCTAATACATCGCTTTTAGGGCCATAAACCGAGCTATAACAAACGCGTGCAATAATATATAAAACACTAGTTCGTAATAGAATTAACCCTACAAAGTTAAATTAGTACCTTACTGCAAGTTCTATGCGAGTAAACAGAGCATTCCCAATTTAGCCGGGTAATACAGTTATTTTTTTTTACCACAAAGAGGTTTTATGCTGCTGAAAATTCATATACATGTTTGGAATAAATAAATGTATAAGTCCTTAATTAAGTCAAATAAATATATGATTATTATCAAATTATTCATAATTCACAATATTTTGTTATAAAATATAAAAATATTTGCATTTTGTCACTTAAAATTTGTAATTTTGAAGTATTAGTAGTAGGCTGTATGCTCCTCACCCCTTTGTTCGCAAAATATTCTTGCGTTGGGCGTGTGAAAAAAAACAAAAAAAAACATGCGCGCCTTTTCCCATAATTATCATATTTTGTTTTTGCCATATTTGTTGCTGCGTGATAAATTACTTTGTTTTTTCCTCGCAAATGTGTCGAAAAACGTATGAAACTCGTGAGCTCTTGCTTATTGCACACTCGGCTGAGTTACGCCCTCGCCTGCGGCTCGGGCTGCAACCCACAGCCTTGTGTGCAATGAGCAACCTAAGCTAACTTGTCTCATAATGTACTATTATTTTATACTAGCAGCCACCTGCGACTTCATCTGCGCGAACCTTTGACCGGGATAAAAAGTATCTGTGTGCCAAATTTCATCCAAATCCGTCCAGTTAGAGCGTGAGAAGCTAACACACACACACACACACACACACACACACACACACACACACAAGCAATCACACTTACCGTGGTCACTGCGTCGTTGAGGCGAACAGTACTTAGGGCAAACTTTCAGACAAAATAAATATGTTCCGATTTTTCTGAAACAATGGAAAAACTAAGTATCTATTAGTGATCCGCGGTGTGACAACACAATGAGTTCTTTTCACGAAATCTTATATCAGTTTTACTGCCTGTTTTTACCATTGAAAAAAATTGTTTAAAAAACAAAAAAACCGACTTCAAAAAAACCTGCCTCTAAAAAAGCAAGAAATAATATACAAATCATTAGATACGCATTATCATTGTTATAATAAAACACGTCTATTAAAGTCGGGTGGGGCTGGAGTACATCTTCCTTTTTTTATTCTAAAAGCCCCACCCGACTTCAATTGACGTGTTTTATTATAACAATGATAATGCGTATCTAATGATTTGTATATTATTTCTTGCTTTTTTAGAGGCAGGTTTTTTTGAAGTCGGTTTTTTTGTTTTTTAAACAATTTTTTTTATTTTCTTATTTTTAGTGTAAGTACCTTGTGTATTAGGTAATGTAGGTATATTATTTAGGTAGAAAAATCGGCTCAGCCAAACGTGAGATAATCGCGGAGAAACATACATACATACAAACTGAATACCTCCTTTTTTGAAGTCGGTTAAAGACTACACAAAGGTATCCCTTCCCCAACAAAAAAAAACATCTAATTCGGTTCAAAAATAACAAAATTTGTCAAGTTAGTTGATTTAATATCATAGTATTTTCAGGATTACTTGTAAACTACTGAACCGATTTGAAAAAAAATTAAATGGGACCATCTCGCAAGAAAACTCAATCGAACAAAAAAAGAATTATCTAAATCGGTCCATAAATGTCGAAGATATGCGCGAACAACGATAAAAAAAAAAAAAAAAAAAAAAAAAAAAAAAAAAAAAAAAACATACAATCGAATTGAGAACCTCCTCCTTTTGATGAAGTCGGTTAAAAGTGGTTATCAGATGCAAATCGCCAGAGACGTGTTTTTGGCCATATCTCCGAGGATTTTGGGAGGATCGAGATCGGAATAGCTAGTACCAAAAGTTGAGGAATTTATCGAGACACGTAATGAGCATTTGAATTTTGAAAATCTACTGGTAACTTTTTTGGAATTTTGCAAAATTCAGGTTTTTGGGGGGTTGTAAATTGTAAATAATTTGGAAAAGAACCCGACTTAAGAAAAAATAAAAAAAGGTCCTATACTCCAGCCAATTCGCGGAAAGAATGATTGTAAACAAAACTTTGCACATTTTTCGTAATTATTCCACAAATACGTTAAGTTTCAGTGAATTAACGCCATAAATACAACTTGGACAACATAGGTAAGCTATCAATGATATTCTTTTATTTATAAAACATTTAATAAAAAGGTACTTTTGAAGTTAATTATGGACGGTTTGTTTGTAAACAATTTTTCCACGAGTTGGCTGGAGTATAGGGTATTAGTTTAGCTACAAAATGGCGAAAAATTTTTGAAAATTGGTTAATAATAATTGTGACCTGTAGATTTGGAATTGTAGAAAAACGGGTGTTTTCGTACATAAAAAGTGATGTAGCTTCTATGATTATTGACCGATCGACTAAAATATGCAAAAGCAGACGAGAAGTGAATACCTACTATAAAAAATAACAAAATAAAAATAAAATTTAAAAAACACAAAAAGCAATTTTTTTTTATTTGTTTTCATAGATCTAATGACTTGATGATATTATTTTTAACTTTGTAAGAGTTAGCTTTTTTGTGTCAAGGGTTTTTAAAAAAAATATTTTTATTTTCAATGCTCTGATTCTTGCGGGGACTGCAAAATCTGTGTTTTTTTTTGTTATAAACAAAGTCATGCGAATGAATCAACTGAAGTTTCACGGACTTACCCTTGTTCCATAAAACTATAAAATTCAGCTCAACTGGAAACCAAAAGAATCTAAAAGATTGCACTTTAATTTAAAAAAAATACTTACTTACCAGATAGCAGGAAAAAAGGTTCTACCAAAAATAAACAGGAACACAGAACAAGCAACGAGTTTAACATTTTCACGATTTTCACTGGTCTATTATTATTTTTCTTCTATTTAAAGGCTGCTGGCAAATTTCCGTGTGCGACAACTTGAGACTTTCACTCCAAAGAGTTTTCACTTCAACCTCTGCAAACTTTATACGTGTGTGGCATAAAATAGTAGACAGAAAAGCCAGTCGAAACAAAATGGTGGTTATCCGTCCACGCACACATAGAAATAAAGTACTTACAGGAAATATCAGGTGAAACTAGACTATAATATAGTCAATACTGTAGCAGCTCCTAAGTGCAATAAAACCATTGCTTTTGCTCATGAATGGCATTGATTACGAATACAAAATCTATTACTGTCTATAGGGTTGTCATTTTGCATTTTTCCATACAGATAAAAAATCTAAATTTCCCAGCCATGTGACTGGAAAAGGGGGGGGGGAACTTTCAGGGTTTAAAATAATTTTCCGGGATTATATGCATTTTATACCCTATCAACCATATTCGGCTTTATAAGGCTATAAAAGGAGTAGGAGCTCGATGGCGCATTGGTTTAGCACCTGGCCCAGCGATTGCGGATGTTAAGCAACTTTCGCAAGGGTCGGTCATGGGATGGGTGACCAAAAATGTATTTTTCAAAGGAACGTTAAGCTGTTGGTCCCGGGTGCATTTGCAGTCGTTAACACCCACCAATCCGCATTGGGCCCGGGTGCCTTATGACCCATCCTCCTTTCCTTCTTATAATGAAGGCCTGTGCCCCAGCTGTGGGGACATTAAAAATGGCTGATGGTCAAGGCTATAACTACCTGTATTTTCGAAGAGCGGTACTTCTGTTCACAACACACATACATTATATTTTTTCACTCCTCTTGCTTGAAAAGTCCGACATTGTAACGTACAAGAGCCGAGATAAAATAGCATAATAACCCCTAGGGGATAAAGTTTTTTCTTTTTTCATGTTTGTCTATTACCAATGAAACTAAATTACTAAAACTACTAAAACGAAAAAGTCTTTATTCATAATCACGAATAAAAACTCGCTCGACTTAATACTGTTTCTCATTTTTTTTTTTTTGAAAATGGTACTAATAGCATGTTTTCGGTGAAATCATAGACTTATTTATACTCTGTGCACAGAGTGAATCGTAAAATTCGTAATAGTGTTGCATAGCTGCTACAGCAGAAATTAAAAAAAGGTACCATGGCGCGAAATCTTTAGAATTTTTCTAAAATGACAAACTGATTGAATTGTGTGACTGTAATAGAAAAGAAATAATCATAATCTTTTGCCGTCAAGCACAATTGTACAAAAAGTTTATGAAGTGGAGGATAGAAATACATATATACAGTGGATTCGTTTACGGAAGTAGTAGGTATAAACTATTTAATAGATTGTATTTTATTTTCTGGCAATCGTAGTGAAAAGTATAGTGTAACACACGACGCTAAAACCCATTGTAACTCGGTTTCTATTTAATCCCTCGCTAAAGCTCGGGAATAAAACTACCTCGTATGCAATGGGTCAGTTTAGCGTCTTGTACAACAATCTACTATTATCATAGTGGTGCTAGCTGGTTAGTTACGTATGCACATGGAAATTAGCTGTATTGACGACGATATTAAATCAAGTGCATTTAAAAAGGTACTTACGTCTTTAATGAAGTAAATTTATAGCTAACGTTTTAAAGTCACTCGATAAAAACTATAATTGATTGGAATGATTTGAGATGGAAAAGCGACTGAATGTGCTCTATTGTTACTTTGTCAGCATTTAAATTTCCTAAGATTGTATAATTTAATCAAATATCTGTTTTTTGTATGATTATAAAAAGATAGACCAAGATTAATCACCTGAACCTTACTCGGTATCAGAAAGAATTTAAAATTATAAATAGTAAAGTCCACGTAAAGTCCGTTTATTTCATTAATTACTCGAAAATGTTTTTATAACATATTTGCTCGTAAAAGGTCTCTTGTTACACCTATTTCAATATCATATTGTATCTCATTACGTACTTGTGCGGTAATGTAAAACGCACGGTTTATCAAGATGCTCCGTCTAAAACGAACGGTACTTTTATAAATCTTAGCAAAGAGTTTTTATGTCAGAAAAAAGGTCAAAATTTTATGAATAAAATTAACTTTGGGAGATAAAATATAATAAATAAACATTTAATTCTTTAATTTAATTAATTTTGACAATAAATTACAACCATTTATCTGTAACAAAACACAAAAAAATTAATTTACTTTATTAGTAATACTGGCTGTTTTTTATGCCTTTGCCTTAAAAAAAGTGCGCGCGCTTATTCCGCGCGCTTTTTCTTTTCGCTATATATTGTTCGCTATAAATTTAATAATTCGGCACCACTAGAAGTCTCAGAGGCAGCGAAAAAGGCTACTCTAAGCCTCTTGGCCGAAAAATCGACCGATAGATACTTACAAGCGTATCAAAATTTCATCGTATATGGAAAACAAGTAAAGATGCAAAGTCTGAGTTTTATTTATTTTCTCGCAAATATGTTATAAAACGTCGTATGACATACGTCACATACGTGCGCTTTGATAATTACCGCACTTATATCATAATGTACTATTGAGTCATTTACGAAAATTAATGAATGCTGAGTGACTTTGCAGATTTGGAAGGCCTTTTTCGTCCATAATATTACATGATTACTTACGTAATTACTATCACACATGGTTACCATTGTGACCTTCGAGTGGCTATGGGATAAAGTATTTTGGACAAACCGGCTACGCATATTTCAATAGCTCTATCTATTTCTTTCCACCGATGTAAAACAATGATGATGATGATGAAACATGAATGATGGGTAGGCCTCCGACAAGGTAGACCGACGTACTGGTGAAGGTCGCGGGAAGCCGCTGGAGTCGGGCAGCGCAGGACCGTCGATCGTCGTGGAGATCCTTAGGGGAGGCCTATACCCAGCAGTGGGTGTCGTGCGGCTGATATGATGATGATGATGAGGATGTAAAACAATGTTTGCTTGAGCAAGAATACTTCTCGGTGACAACCAGCTCACCGTTTGTATGAGATAGAAAGAGAAATAGAAAGTCGCTTTGTTGGAAAATGCGATACTTTTAATTCAAACACTGAAAAAAATCGAAATCAGGAATTTAGTACCAGTTTGACAAAGGTTAAAATAACGCAAAGATATTTTATAGATTTGACAAACGGCCAAGCAGCAAGCAAACAATGGCGCGGAAACCAAACAAAGTCTGTCAAATGAGTTTCTAAAATGAGTTCCGTATATAAATTATGTCGTTTTAAAGCTGTAGCAAAACCGTATACAGTACGTCTTCGTCATTTCCTTGTAGTCAGTTCTTTGAAATGTTTAAAGGCATGTTTTAGTTTTATCTTCAAAGCAACTCAACAATATGGCAAATTTTCGTTTAGATGAACAATATTTTCGCATATTTTTTTATGTTATCTGCCACTTCTAATAAAAGTATTTAGGAACAACTTTTACAACACTGAAATTCTGAGCCCGCAAGTTTTTGAGAGCTGCATAATACTTAACTAAAATATTATTCAACCAAACTTTTAAAGAGTCAATATGAAATAAAACACTTTTAACGGATACTAGCGCGGTTTTATTGAAAGTACTTTGGTAATTAGTTGGTATTTGGTTTGATTTTTGATTTTCCCGACGTTTCGGCACCTTTGCAGCTGCCGTGGTCACGGGGGACTCCGTTAAAAGTGTTTTATTTCATGTCTAGTGAGCGCGTAAGCTTGAGAAGTGAAGAGTCAATATATTAGAAAAGATACTAGAAGTGCTATGGTAGCCGTTTATTCTAGTATTTTTCTAATTATTTTAATTATATTAATATAAAAATTGCATTGTGAATGTCTAAAATCTAAAAAATCAATACTTTTAAAGAGTCCTTTAAATCAGTGTAAAAACGTAAATAAATGTACGACTCCAACGCATTTCATTCATACACTCTAGTGCGGTGTCCTCGTTTTCTCAAGCGTTTCACCCCTTATTTCTTTTTCCTGAGGGTAGGTACAATCCATAAAAATCTGAATACTCTGTCAGTTACAATAAAATTTATTACGACAATGTATTCACATATCTGCCATAAGTTATACAATCATCGTTTACAATACTAACGGCCAACTACTTAACCGTCACAATGTTTTGGGAGCTACTTAACAACTTTTTTCAGTTTAATAACGTATAAACATAACCCTTTCTTTGCAGTCGGGTAAAAATGAACGATTCCGACGTATTTATTTCCTACGATTTATTGCTTAGTCCTCGACGTTTCTCAAGTGTGTTCCCTTATTTCTTTCTCCTGAGGGTACAATTTGTCATAACCCACCCCTTTGTCTATTCGCACATCATTATCTCTGTTACTACGAGCCATTCCACTTTATGCTTCAACACATAACATGAAGTTATTTGACTTAGTTCAGTGAGAAATAATGATTTACAATGTTACACGTACGCACTTTTGGTGGTCGGTGAAATACATATTATAAGCTAGTTCGTATTACGAATCTAGTCCTATTAGTATCTAGTCCTAGTCCTAATAGGACTAGTATCTAGTCCTATTAGGGTTTTTTAACCTTTTTCTAACTTTTATCTAAGTACCTAGTTCCCGAATAAAATATTTTTATGGTTTTGTATTGCTCTCATCCGATTTTGATGGATGAATGAGCTTTGGTGAGATTTTGCTCGCGATGATTCCAAACCCAAAAACATAAGTAAGCTAAATAAAAATTTAATGTTTGTACAGTCAGCAACGAAACAAGTTTTTTGACAGATGTCTCACAGTCTGTAACATTAATCAAAAAAGTTGCTACGATAAAGTGCTAAAGTTTTAAACGACTTTCGTTGCTGACCGTACCTACTTTACCCGTTAATAAATCTTACATCGGTACGGTACGTGGCATTGCATTGCAACGGCTAGCCGTGTACAGCTAGTCTTATTATATTTTATGACATTTATTTTTCTCGCAACTTTGAAGTTTAGTAAACTTAATCCTGTATACTCACCACAGAACAGAGATTGTTTTATGCTCACACCGTATAGCCACAGTACATATATAAGTTTGAATGTACTGTGGTATAGCTTTAAAACTGCCTATATACAATTAGAGAAGATAATAATGATTGTCTTAAATATAGTGCAGGAAAATCAATTTTCAATTGTCATGTTTGAAATGTTTTCAATATTTAAAATTAAGTATGATGAATCGCCGAAATGTATAAATAATATAAGCGCATAACTTAAGAACGACTGCACCAAATTAGATAATTCTTGTTTTGTTGTGTTTATTAAGTATTATCAAGACAAGGTTAAAAAAAAGAAATAAAAAAAAAATACAGAAAAACGTAAAAAATCTTTTTTTCCCTTTTCCGTCATAGAAAATGAATCGCCGAAATGCATGTAAGCGCATAACTCTAGAACGACTGAAAAAAAATTGATAATTCTTTTATGTTGTATTTTTTTATTATCAGGACAAGGTTTGTATAAAAGAATAAGTTCAAATAATGAACGGAAAGACGTATAATTTTTTTTTTCTCCTTTCCGTCATTTTAAATCGCAATATAACAATAGATGACGCCACCCGTGCGAAACCGGGGCGAGACAGCTAGTCTTAGTATAAAAATAATCTTAATAATAATAATAAGCCATGAAACTTTCAACCAAAGATAGTTAAAAGCTTTTGTATGTAAACATATTTCAAAGATAAATTATCTTCATTTAAAATTTGCTTCCACATATAATACTCCAAAGGTCCCATACATTTTTCGCCATAAAATTCTTCTGTAAGTCAAAGTGCTTTCACACCGCCCTTTTAACCTAACGGAAAATTTCGCACAAAGTCCATATAGCCCCAGGAAGGATGACATTGTCTGAGCCAGCCCTTTATCCAGGAAAGAAATTCTGTAGAAAAAAAGATTTTATGTGATATTATATTTTTACGCAATACTACTTTCTTTCAGATGTTTTATGATTTTTCTGACGAACCAAAAAGTAGGTATGAGTAAGTAAAGATTTTCCCAGTATTCTAAAAAAAATTCAGTAAATTTTCAAATATTTACAGTGTTATAAGCAATGGGGTTGGTAAACTTTTTCGAAGAGAATTGTTTTTTTTTTTTTGATAGAACAAGTTAGAAGAATAAAGAAAATAATATTATGATTTTTTTATTTTACCTTGTTAACCAAATACAATTTTTTATATTATTATCGCGATAAAATATCAAACATACGGCTGAACACGAAGATCCTTTGCATTTACTGATTAAAAAACTGATTGACAGATTTGACAGACAGTGACAAAGAGTAATCATTCCTTTGTTTTTTTTGTTTTGAGCAATAACATAGAAAGTCTTTGGAGCAAAGGCATTACCTACGCATACAGCCGTAATAGTGATTTTTGTACTATGCTGTAAATTAAAAAAAAATATTTTTATTTAAATTAAAATGAAGCATTATAAAAGTTCCGCAATTTGTTATTCCCGACTCCAAAGCCAAAAGCTACCAGAAATAGTACATTACTGCAGCGGCACGCAACACAGGCATTAAAGGACGAACGTGAAAATGTGGGCCGAGGCGAAGCCGAGGCACACATACGTGAGTCCATCAATGCCCGGTTGCGGCCAAGGCTTGTATAGTACTTTTCTCAAATAATGCGCGGAAATTCAAACAAAGTAGTAACTTTTCTAACATTTTATTTTTATTTAAAATTACAGTAATTGAAAGCAACAAATCGCACCGTCTTGAGCTTCTAGGTCTTTTACATAAATATTGAATATGTCGTTGCATCTTCATACACCGAAAATGGCAAAAATCAAACCTGAAACAAAAATAAAGAACGTGTAAAGTTGTGATGTTTGCTGTTTAACTAAAAGAAAGTGGTAAATTAGTACCTATATAGGTAGGTACTTATCAATAAGTACGAAAACTTACTTTTTAGGATCCAAATACACACTGTCTGATGCTTCTGACAAGAAAATTTGCACGTTTGATGCAGACTTCCTACATTTATACCCTTGTGAATGACTTTTGGGCATTGCAATTAGGTTTAGATACATCTGGTTTACTCAATGTTTTTTTTATTTTGGAGACAACATGTATTCTATTACAGTTCTTGCCGCTTCTTGAATTTCAGGTGGCGTCAAAATATCACTTTCGTCGCTTGAACTCATTTTAATTACTTAATTTAAATCGAAGATAAAATATTTGACAAAACAACAAACAATTTTAACAATAATAACTTCCCCCGCGCCAAGATCCATAGATAATACAATGATATTTTATGCCACCTGTCCGAATCGTATGTTACACTTAAGTTTTGTAACCAGGAATACAAATTAATAGGCGGGCGTTAGTGCGCTCATCCTGCCTAGCATGACCGGTTTATATCGCGTGATATAGCATTTTATCACGTTTAATTGTCAAAAAGACAAAGGAGTTTGACAGTTGAGTGTCGATAAAATGCTATATCACGCGATATAAATCGGTCATGCTAGGCAGGCAGGACACTGTTACCGTCATTCGGAACTTTCCATTTGCAAAGCCAGTTCTAATTTTAAATATTGATGATGATCACAGACCTCATTGGCTGTCGTGTTTCATTGAAAATTTGGTTCCATTTCTGAATTACACGTGTATAATGAGTTTCAATACTAACATTTACGGTTAGACGCAGGCAATGTTTCTATGAAAATCCATTGTTAGTAATGGATTTTCATACAAAAATTGCTGGCGCGGTTTAGGTCTGTCCGGAAACTCCGATTTAGCCCGAAGAAGATTGTCAAAATAATGTTCGAATTTCCAAGCATGTTTGAGAAAATATATAATTCACAACAGTTTTGGAAAAATTTACCAAACCCATTATATACAATCATAGGTTATAAAGTAGTATGATACCTATTTATTGCCATGAAAAAATAAACACAAAGTTATAGTTATTTTGTTTTCCAATCAACATAGCCATCTTTAATGTCCCTACTGCTGGGACACAGGCCTTTCGTATACCCATATATCCACCTGGATAAGGAGGATGGGCTACAATGCGGATTGGTAGGTGTTAATGACTGCAGAATGCAGCCTGGACCAACGGCTTAATGTGCCTACCGAAGCATGGAGGAACTCAAAATAATATATTTTTGGTCGCAGGGCCAGGCGCTAAACCACTGCCCCACTGAGCTCCTCAATTATTTTGTTTCCAATACAAGTAGTAAATTACACCAAAATAATTGGTAAAATTGTATCTAATTGACGGTAACAATCTAATTATAATATCGCGGCACTTATTTCAATAGCCTCGAATCATTTCCATCAATTTCAAGTCTTGTTATTAGGTAAATACGTAATAATAGGCATGATGACTATTTTTTTTATTTTATGTTACATAAATTACCTCTCAAAAAAAAACATTGGTAAAAGAATTAATTCGCTAGCATGAAAACTGCCCGAGATATCACAGTGTGAAATGCACACAAATGGACTCGCCCAAAAACGCTCCATACTTACGGCTACTAAGTGATGACGTCACGCCTAGATAGTTTGTATGCAACGCGTAGGAAATTTGTTTGGCAGCTATATTAAATATTGTGTTTATCAAAATAGTTTCTTAGACAAATTTGCTATACATTTTACGGACTAATTAAAGGTATCATTTGTTTTAATAAATTTTATACTTTTTAAATGGACTTGTCCACCCAACTTTGAAGGGTCATAAAATAAATAATATGCAATATATAAAACCAAGAGGTATACAAGCTACTCTAAAAGTTTAATATGATTACGATTTTTATTAGTATTTCGTTATTTTATTCATTAGTCATCATCCCTATTGTTGTGTGACTAAAATAATTGACCTACTAGCTTTTCACAACTCGGTATAGGTATTCTACCTATGAAGTATGTAACTGACGTAAGCTGTCGCTCACCATAGACAATCACGACGTTTTGAATTGTCAATTTCATACACTTTATGTCACTTCTATTATATTCGAATAATCGAAAAACCAAGCCTTTGCCACTTGTCTAGGCCCTTTGATATTTGAAAGATAACTATTTGAACCTCGTAAATCATTCATCAAATACAGTCAGTTTGGTCCTTTTCTTGTGCTATATTTTATCAAAAAGTTTTCTTTCAAAAAGAAAAAAAATCACAGATTTTACAGTCCCCGCAAGAATCGGAGCATTGAAAATGAACCCAAAAATTTACGAAAACCCAAAATCAAAACAAATGCAAAAACCTATTATATTTTTAAAGTTACCTAGGTAGTAGGTACCTACCTATTTATTTTTACGATTGCGCCCGCTGACTGCCTCGACGCGGCCGAAATATTAACCGATTTTCAAAATTCCAATGAATGCACTTCTCGACTGCTTCTGCATCTTTTAACACTAGTACCATGACGATCGGTCAATAATCATAGAAAATACATCACTTTTTTTGTATTGAAACAGCCGTTTTTCTACAATTCCAAATCTAAACGGACCACCTATAGGGGGGGTATTACAACCTCTTAAAACTTGCCAGGTTTATGAATTGCTATAGTTACATCTCTTTCTCGCTGTATAGCAAATAAAAGAGATAGATTGATAGCCAGTCAGAAATTTGCCAGGAAATAAGAGGTCATAATACGGCCCCAGGTCACAATTATTAACCGATTATCAAAAGTTTTTAGCCATTTTGAAGCCAAACTAATACACTAGGACCCATTTTTTAATTTTTTCTTAAGTCGGTTTTTTTTCTGAAATATTTACAATTTAGTAAACAAACACCCCCCAAAAAACTGAACCGAATTTATCCGAATTTTGCATAATTCCAAAAAAGTTACCAGTAGATTTTCAAAATTCAAACGTTCACACGTGTCCCGATAAATTCCTAAATTTTTGGTACGTCCAAAAATTTAGGAATTTATCGGGACACCATCTCGATCCTGCCAAAATCGAGGCGATTTGCATCTGATAACCATTTTTAATAGTAAAAATATTATTCAATAAGCTAGGTGCGTCACCTTTATTTCCTGATATGACTATATTTTGTTAAATGTGAATACTGGCTATTCCAAATTACAGTGAGCAGGTATTTTACTGCGTAATATAATTTTTAATAGTTCCGCGTCAATTCGATTCGAACTCGATGATTTTTCGATGAAATGTGTATTTCAATTTCGCCACTTATAAAGTCGTAATCTACGAACGCGCAAAAACTTACATTACTATCCTTTGAATTTACAGATTAAGATAGGTACATAAAACACAAACATAATTTTTGTTGTAAAAAACCACTTACAGAGTCAGGTCGTAAAATTTACGGTAGTCATTTATAGAGTAGAATAGTTCTATTTCCCTATGGAACTGTTTTCAACAAACTAGTCCTGTCTTACGGCCCGGCCACAGCCTGCGCGTCAGGCGGCGCCGTCAGCCGTGCTGGCTGTGGCCTTACTTACACCTCGGCCACGACATCACCGCGCGCGCGTCCTGCGTCTTGAGTCACGGCAAACAACTCGTTCTCCTCGATGTTGGCCTCTGCAGCTCGTGACCGCGCAGTGGTTGCAGGACTCGCGCGAGGTGGCGGTGATGTCGTGGCCGAGGCATTATCCAACCTCTTTGAGATTCCCGTAACAAGTCTGGACAACAATTTTATACTTACTCGTACATGGACATTTTGAACGCGCTCGGAGCGGTTGCAACTGCTCAAACGGTCCCGAGTATACAGGGTTATTTGTAAAACACCAACAACCTCGCAGGAGTAGATTACCAACACCATAAACAACAACATTTGTTCTACGACTTTTGATAATTCGTTAGATTTTACTTTCATACAAAAAAATGGAATTTTAATTTACCGTTCGTATGTTCATAACTCTACGCGCAGCGCGCGGAGCGCCTGGAGCGCGCGACCCGTCCGCCCCGCCGCCCGCCCCGTCGCCATCCATAGACGTAAAAAGTGTCGAACAGTATAATAACAACTTGAAAATGTATTGAGTTATGATAAAAGTCGTAGAACAAATATTGTTGTTTATGATGTTGGTAATCTACTCCTGTGAGGTTGTTGGTGTTTTATAAATAACCCTATATATCTGTATAGAAGTTTGTAATTTGCTTTTCCAAGCTGCAAAGTGTTAATTGCCGTTCCTAAGACTTACTGCCTTTGCCTCCATCATTCATGTTTTATAAGAAAAGTCACACCCGTTGTTGTTGAGTTGAAATACGTGATCTCTATACAAACTAACACACATGACGTGTCAACAATGTGATGCGTGGCAGTTTGAGATTTTATTTAGCAACTTCTAAAAGAATGTTAAGTTTTACTAATAAGGTGGACTGTACCCTTAGCACGAACAGCTATCGAAAAAAATAACGCGCGTAAAATCATTCGATAGTGCTATTTTGTATTAGAAATTTGGACAACGCCATCTACAGCCGACTAGCGAAATTAAAATTTCCATAGATAATTCTCTATAGTGCTAAGGGTACTGATAAGCCTTGACTTCTGTCAGACAAGATAATGATGGCTTCGAACAGAACTGTTAACCACTGAAAACATTATTCCCATTGACTTTAACATTATTGACTCGTTTTATCCCTTTACAACGCGCGTGTGACTGAGTGATAAGTCCTGTTATTGTCATAAATGCACACTGTATTTAATAAACAGAGCTACTCTGAAATTAAATTTCGTATGTTATTTTCGAGTGGATGATTTTAATGATGCCATGTGGATGGTTGCTGTTGAAAATCATTTTAATGAGTTAAAATAATTTGCGACGCATCGATTAAATGTGTACGAAAAATAAAATATTCGCTTTGTTGTACTTACATGTAAAAAAGGTGTTTTATCCTTTATCCCCCCCCCCCCCCCCCCCACCTTTCAGTCAAAATGTTGTAAAATGAGGTGTGACTTTATTTGCTCAAACTTTACGAACGACTGTCAATGTATGAACAGCATACCTAAAGCTTTTACAGACAAAACTTACAATCTATATTTACAGGATGTATAAGGTTTGTAAAACTTCACCGTTTCACAAACTACTTAATTACACTGAGTCTTTATTAACCAAGTCCCAACGCTACGAAATGAATTTGCAATTTTTTAAGCACAATTTAGTTTTTGGTACCTAATTTGACTTTTTTACCTTGTGATACGGGGTTTTGGTAAACTACTGCGGTTTCCATTTCACATATAACCAATTATTATAATTCTTAATAAACTAGTGATAAATACTATTGAAATGATGTATCAAAGGTGAATAGGTATTCACGGTACAGCGTCATAATTGGTTTCTGCCCTAATAGGATCATGTGCTAAGTCGTTCTTCGTAAGCTGCTCCGTAACTACCGGTAGAATCAGATGGACTTGGGGAAGAAAATGTTGAGCAAGATAATTAGAAGCGGTATTATGATTCATATTAATAAGTGCTGTAAAAATTGATATTGGTTAAGTTTGTGAATTGTTTGGTTGGGTTAGTCTGTCGATAAGATTGATGTTACAAATAAGTTTTTCAATACAGTTGCTCGAAAATGTAAGTTTACGATGACAGTCGAGCGTGCGGAAAGTTGATTTTACCGCACGCCGTGCGTTTTTGTTTACGGAGTAGTACAGCGTGCGGAAAGTTGATTTTACCGCACGCCGGCGCCGTGCGTTTTGTTTACGAACGTTTTTTTTTAATTTCTACTAGCTTCCGCCCGCGACTTCATCCGCGTGGACAGTAGAAAAATATTGCAACCAGTTTAAAATGACCCCTTTAGTGTATGAAAGCTAGTACTACGGACAGTTCAAGCTGTTTCCCTGGTTCCACCCACCTGAATTTGATGAAACATAACTTAGATTTTAAGTTGGACCTCAATCTACTAAATTGTGAAAAATCCATCAAAATTCGTTTAGCGGTTTTTGCGTAATTCGCGCACAAATATTTAGAATTTACTGTTTTATTATATGTATAGATTACAATTTCAGCAGTACCTATAATGTTTTCTCGCAAATGTATTGAAAAACATAGTATGGCACACGGTTGTTAAGGTTTTTTAAAACTCGTGACGATTATAAACCCTCGCCTACGGCTCGGGCTTATAAAACGTTTACCAACCTTGTATCATAAACTACTATTAAAACACGCACAATGTTTTTTTAAGACTGCGTACAATCGGTGAACGATTTTATGTTAGCGCAAAATGAAAGATAGTTTCGCGGCTTCGCGCACTACCTTACCGAAAAAAGTCCTTCCATCAAAATACTACTAGAAATATAGTCTCTGATCCGATGTTATCTTTTGAAATAATATGGGCTACACATGCACGCACAGAGTGCAGAGGAGCTCGGTGGCGCAATGGTTTAGCGCCTGGCCCAGCGATTGCGGAAGTTAAACAACGTTCGCAAGGGTCGGTCATGGGATGGGTGACCAAAAATGTATTATCTCGAGCTCCTCCGTGCTTCGGAAGGCACGTTAAGCCGTTGGTCCCGGCTGCATTTGCAGTCGTTTACACCCAATCCGCATTGGGCCCGCGTGGTGGGTTATGGCCCATCCTCCTTACCACCCATAAGGAAGCCCTGTGCCCCAACAGTGGGGACATCAAAAATGGCTGATGGACAATGCACGCACAGGATCGGACCGAGAGGCGCAGCCTTCCGGCCTAATCTTACATGCACCATGCGATGCAGCCTCTTCAGTTCATGTGTAGTGTAGCCTCCATAACAGGTCTTAACTGCAGTGATATCGAAAAATTGGGATGAAATTGGGCACATGGGAGTTCTTATGACATACTAAATACATACTTAAATTGTTTCACTGGCTCAGAGAAAATTGTTTTTATAATCTTAATGAATTCTTTAATTATAAATGTACCCATTGACATAACAATTAAATTATTTGTAATTTGAATGAATGGTTTTAATGTGTAACCTACATTAAAACCATTCAGTTGCCAATAGATATTTATTTAAACCAATTAATCGTGAATTCTAAGCAGCTGAGCTATAAAACCAATCAGTTGTACCAAATCGACGAACATTAGACTTAGAGAATTAATGAGTTTCGCAAGTGGTGCAGTGAATAACAATTTGCTTAAGATCGAACATTTTAAATGGACATTTGTAGTTAATGAAACTTTGTATGTAAAACCGCATCTATCCGCATAACAACCTCTTTTCCCCGCTTATTCAATAATACATTATATTTTTTTCCAGTAAATTATTAAAATTTTACATAGTAAATAGCAATTGCGAATGCAGAAATAAACAAATCATCTATCTATACAGCGTGAGATTTTAATCATTTGGTTCCCGCCGCGGGGTGGTTCCACTCATGATTACAAGCAACTTTTACTATGGGGCAAACTCTCCTCCTTGCAAAAAAAAATCAGCTGTTCCATACAAAAGTGCAGTACCTACTCGACCTTAATGTATGGAACAGCTGACTTTTTTTGCGAGGAGGAGAGTTGGCCCCATAGTAATAGTTGCTGGTAATCATGAGTGGAACTACCCCACGGCGGGAACCAAATGATTAAAATTTCAGCGTGTATAACACTTCACATTCAATTTACCATTAGGTATAGGCCGTATAGATTTGCTTAATGGAAAAGTTATTTGTTTCTATTTCAAAGATAGAATAGAGAAAATACCTTACAGGCTACAATTAAATCTATTGATTTCGTATTGGAAATTATGCTTAGGTCATAATTGATTATTATAACTTACTCCAATGTATTTTTTATTGCGTTCATACTTTTTGATAAGAAATTATAGATAAATAAATAACATCTTATACAGAGTGGAAAAAAAGTTGGAGGAAAAAAAGCGATCTGAGCCTCCTCCATTCGCTCTTTTAATGGCCATCATCAGATCACACCCCGTTTAATCCTGGGCGGAGAACCAAAGCTTCAAAGTTACCTCGTTTGTATGAAAATAGGCCTATGATTTTCTTTATTTTTTTTTTGGCAGCAAACAGTCATTCAAACAAAAGCACTTATATCTATATTACTAGCTATAACAGACCTATAGTGCCGATAAGGCTGATTATTCGGACAAGTTATTTAGAATACTTACCGAAAAACAAAACAGTAGTACATAACTAATTTACACTTCAGTAGTAGGTACACATTAGTCGTTTTGTTTATTAAGGTTTGCACATATTAATCGTTTAAATTTAGGTAAAGAGTTACTGAAAATATCCACTTCTGAATCAACCATGTCAAAATTACAATAATCATCATTATATTTATTTATACTTCTGATTAGAAATCTATTACGTGTATAATTATTACCTGCGGTGGTTTTCATTCTTTTGCTCGCAAGTGTAGTATCTTAAATTAAAGGCAGGCCCAAGAATGTTATTTTTTCGGATTTTGACCCGTTCGATTCAAGACTGCGACAAGCGATTTATAAAAAACTTTAATGCAGTTTTATTTAATTTTCAAAAATAAAGAAATATTTTATTTCAGTAAAATTTGCCATCATCAATATTAAGGGTACTTTATCCCTCCAACTACAGTCTTTTTTTCCATTCGATGAATAATCTCAAGATCCAATGTAATTCGAGCCTACAGTTCATCTAATCCAACTTTACTTTTGTATTTGTTCCGATATTGGAAGAAAATACTATTCTTTTTTCACAATACTGATAGTATTTCTTTGCGGCGTTCGTGTACTGATGAGATGCTCAGCCGCCTGAAGTAATCGGTTCCTTTCGACAGTTTTCCCTTAGGGTTCCGCAAAAAACAGTAAAAATCAATATTTTACAGGCTGAAAAATAATAATTCCTAGAGATTACGAAAATATTGAAGATGGCAAACAAAATCTATACCTATAATAAAATTATAACTAACCGATGGCTGTACGCTCAGCTGAAGTGGCAATGGGCGGGACACAGCGAGAAGAACCGATGGCCGTTGGGGCGGTAGATAGGGACCATCAAACTAAACAACTTTTTCTATGGGACCAACTCTGAAATCGCGAAAAAAAATCAGCTTTTTCATACAACAATGAAAACACAAATATCAAAATGTGTGAGTCTGTCTTTCTGTTTCTTACGTCCGTGGTGTCCGTGTACGCGCAACTCACCAAAATTTCTCTAGCAAATTAGATACTGTTTTCGCAGCTGAAATTGAAATATTCTTTTACCCTACTACCCATTATGACGTCTTTTAACTGACAAGAAAAATGGGCGCAAAAAACTTGCCAGCTTTATCAGATGGAACGATATTTACAAATATATATATATCGTTTCCAGACATTATGTTAACATTGGTTAACAAAAAAAAATAACAAGTTGTATTTCTAACTTAAAATCTGGTACATGTTACCTACATCTTGATACGACAATTAGATCAAAGTTTACACGGACGAAGTCGCGGGCCGCCGCTAGTAGAAAATAAACAGTTTTTTTATATTGCCTAAGTAAACGAAATGATAAAGTGTGTTTTAATTCTGAATTTTCTTAGTGTTTACATCAACACCTTTATTTGCATCATGATGGTACATATTCTGTCTTGTTTAAAAAATGAAATACACAACGCGTGACAACCCTTATTTACACTGATAGTCGTTGCGCCAACACGGCAGCTTTTACGCCAACATCAAACGCGATGACTGACTGTATGAAAACTAGATCGACTAACTTATATCTTAAGTAGTATGACAGCCCCTACACTACACGACGATAATGTTTATAATTTAATAAAGCTACGGGTCCCTTCCAATGTTTTCTTTTGCCGCCGCCACTGCGGCTTACCTACGTGATCCCATACATATTATTTGACTGCATCGAATCAAGCCAAGCAAGTAATGGAAATAAATATTTACACATAATTCCAGTGAAAATCATCTCTGACATTGATATGTATCAATTTGATGTCTTGTTTCCGAAATGGAGTGGAGTGAAACGTATTGATTTCGTATTGGAAAATGTGTTTACTTGTTGTGATGTTTGATTAGCAGGTATTTGTCAAATTAAACCTTTTTTTTAAGATGATAAGTTATATTATAATATTGAAATATTTTTAAAGATAAAAAGGATAGTTTTCGTTGGCTTTTAAAAGTATAACACTTTGAAAGATAATAATGACATTTGTCTTAATAAAGTTTAGACTTTCTAAGCTGTAGAAGATGCTTAAATATCACGAAATGCCAACGTCCAATGTCAATGAAATTAAATAAACAACAAAAAATAATCATCTAGGTATATCGGTTCATAAACAAAGAAGTTAAGTATAACTATGCAAACAACCATAAAACATTTTTTTCAGGATTTCCTGAAAACTGCTGACCCGATTTCCAAGTTTTTGGGATAATGTAAAACGTTTAAATCATTCCAATCGGTCCAGCCGTCTTTGAGTAATCGGCGTACATACACAAAACCAACATACAGACGAACAGAGAAGCTCCTCCTTTTTTGAAGTCGGTTAAAAACGGTTTGTATGCTTCTTTATCTTTATTGCTTTTTTATGTATATGCTTGAAAGAAGTGCTCGTTGTTATTCCTCGTTTACAAGTATTAAAGTTGCCCTACAAATTGAATTCAGAATAATCTCTGATACAAAATGTGATGTCCGCATAACCGCAGATGCATATTCATGACGTCTTGGCGAGATTCCTTAGGAGTTTAATTTATTTGGAACAAAATTACAAGTTCGGTTATATTATTTCGGAGTAAACAAAGTGGAAAGGACCACGGTTATAATATGAAAAGGCAAATTGGATGAATAATTAATGATGATTGTATAAATTTTGTTCTAAACTTCCTGTTATTGCAAACTTATCTAACAATTATTTACCTATCTAAATTTAAAAAAGGGATATTCTTTCGTCAAAATATCAGCATCTCACAGAATAACACAAATAAATCTTATAATAAATCTTAATACCGACACTTAATCACTTCTTTTAAACTATTTTTGTAATACCTACTTAAATAATAAACATAATCCATAATAAATAGTTAGAAATTCTCAACCTTAAAATTAATTACTCAAGAAAACTTTAGACAACTCCATTAACTTTTGATTTGAGACACAAGTTTTTAGATTCACAGGATATCAAATTAGCATTTTATAATACAATCAATCTGCGAAAAAGGAACGGAAATTCGAAAAGGAAATCAGCTAAAGTACAAGAAAAGTATTACTTACCTCCAGAGTTCCAGATGTTAAGGTGGGGTTCGTTAGGTTAAGTAAATATCATGGCAGAAAATGATATTAGCCTCGTTTCATCTATGTGTACTGGAAGCGTATTTCCTTAACCGTATTGAATTAGTGCATTGGGCCGGAATCCTAAGGGTGCGGGTTCGAGTCCCGTCTGAGCTGCTACGGCGGTGAGTCGATTTTTTCTAGTATTTTTTCAATTATATTAAGTAACTTAATATAAAAATAGCATTGTGAATGCTAAAATCTAAAAAATTCAATATTATATAGCTGTTTCATCTTAATCGATTGTCTGGCATCTGTAAAGATGTTGCATTCGAATGTTGAAGGTAATTCTTCACATTAATGAAATAACGCTGGCTTACAGCGAAAACGTAAAAGGTACTAGAAAATTTCGCCACTTCCACTAGCGACTCGGTAGCATAATTGGTTAGTGCATTGGGCCGGAATCCTAAGGGTGCGGATTCGAGTCCCGTCTGAGCTGCTACGGCGGTAAGTCGATTTTTTCTAGTATTTTTTCAATTATATTAAGTAACTTAATATAAAAATAGCATTGTGAATGCTAAAATCTAAAAAATTCAATATTATATAGCTGTTTCATCTTAATCGATTGTCTGGCATCTGTAAAGATGTTGCATTCGAATTTTGAAGGTAATTCTTCACATTATTGAAATAACGCTGGCTTACAGCGAAAACGTAAAAGGTACTAGAAAATTTCGCCACTTCCGAACGGGTGGCGAAAGGGGACGAGTTCAAAGGGGACGAATTCAATACGTTACGTATTGAATTCGTCCCCTATTCGCGACAAATTCAATACGTTTTTGGAAATCAAAATATGCCATGTAAGTGTATCGATTTCAGCCCTATTAGAAGACAAAATAATAATAATAATAATAATAATAAAAAGCATTTATTTTCTCTTTTACATTAAGTAGCTTAGGATAATGTTTTATAACTTAAAGGAAGAGACTAGTCCCCAAAATAGGTTCCAGAGGAACCTGAGCTATAGGTAACTAGGCCCCACCCGCAGTTAACCTTAGGTTTATGAGGTGACAGTATTTAATGTTAAAATAAGAAAAACACTTTAATTGATGCTTAGTTACAAAAGCAAAAACAAAATCAACACGGTTTTGCTGTAAATTTTGTCGTAAGTATATATTATTTCCCAAAATCGTATCGTCTTCGTCAACTGGAGGGGACGAAATCAATACGCATAAGACATGTTTAGGTTATCAATATCATACATTTTTCTATTCCAAAAAGGTATCGATTTCGTCGCCTCCTAGCTTGATTAGGCTTCTTGTAGGAAAATGAACTTTGTCTCCAGATATTCTAATTTTTTTTACTAACTTACTTGACTTAACTTAACATTAACGCGCAAAGTCAATCGTATTCATTTGAAAGTTCATATCGTATCCGATCGGCAGCAATTTGTAAGGAATTTGACTTCGTCGCGAGGAGGAGACGAATTCAATACGGCTAAGGAAATACGCGTACCGGAAGTCTTCTCTTTTATTTAGACGGTTTATGTCGGCATGCGAAATCAGACGTGTTTCGAATTTATAGGGGATGTGAAATGGCTCCACCATCTTTAAAAATGTGATTCGTAATTTATCAAATATAGCTGTGCATATAAAAAGTAAAGGCAAATACTAGGTATCTGCCAAAAGATTAGTCGGGCTCTCAACCAATATAAAAATGATTTTATTATGTATACTTTGTGGGCGAGTTGTCGACAATGCCAATCGTGCGCAAAATATAATATTCCTTTCCGAAATATTTTCTTTTTCAACTGTAACTGAAGTCACCATTAATTCACCCGGGACTGTCTGCATTCTTAGACAAAATTGTATCTGGACCAAACCACTGAGCTACTGAGACGTTGTATATCTTTTTCACAGTTTTTTCAAATCCCACAAATCATGTCATGAGAATAATTTATGACAGTAAGAGCAGGCGTTAAAATATCCCTGCAGTTTCACTTCACAAGAATACCTTTAGAAAACTCAAAAGGGAAATGGACATAAAACTCGATCATTGTCACTGCGCCATTGTTGGGCAAAATTAAAAATGGACCAGTAATCGTGACAATGAAAATGGAGTCTGTGAAAGGCCCCACGAAACTGACGCGAAGAAAATTTATGGTGTGACGTCACCATAACTTTATGTCGAGCGTTGTCTTGCGGATAATGTTAGAAAATTGTATTTGAGAATAAAAAGAAAAATGTGATGAAAAAATTATCAAATCATCTAAGCATACATCAAATTAGCTGAGTGATATTTTGATATTTTTCCTTTTTTATTTACCTATAAATCCGAACTAAAATAAAAAAACCATAATGTAAAAACCGAACTCTATGAAACTTTTCAGGCACTAACTCGAGCCTCGGACTCAAAAGCAAAATAAAGTACTGCAGTGTGCTGTTGAACTTGCTGTAAAACGGTTTCGAATAAGCTTTTAACACTGATTCATAGATGGCGCATGTTTAGTTATGTCTTGTTTTACATATTGAGCTTTTTAGAGCTTTATGTAGATTATTGTTGTTGTATTTTGTAGTGATAGGAAAAATAAATAATCAGCTTTAATAGTCGATTTAGAACACACATTAAACTAAGTAGAATGGATCTGCAGTATCTGAAGAATGATTAGTTGCACCTTTCAAAGAAAAATCTATCACAATTTTTCCATAAACATAAGCAAAAAGTCAACGAACCAGTTTTAATTTTATCTTTCACGAATGAGAGACTTTCCAGGCAACGTTCCTTAAAAATCTACTAGATGGAGCTGTCCATTTCCCAACAACCTTATTGATACTATGGTATATGAATATGCTATCTATAGTAATAAAGAGTACCATCGTAAAAAAACAAGAAGTACTTATTATATTTTAATCTTTTAGCGATATTGTTGTGAATATTGAAATGTATTATTTATTACTATGCGTGAAGGCCTTGTAACTTTCTTGGACTCGATAACCGTCGACCAAAGAGTCAAGACTACGGTTCTTGGACAATAGCAGCGCTATAATGTACTATGTGCTGTACCCTTAAACGGTCAAGCATGGCTTTCAAGCAAAGATTTACTTACTATATACTTACCTCATTTCTTACTCCGACTGAAACCAAATGGCGACACTAGGGAAATCCAAACTTCACCGGCCAGACTCGTAAATGAAAAATTTTAGTGCGCCTTGCAACGACATGAAAATGAATTTATTTGTTTCAATATGAGTTTGGCTTCAAATGACATCAATTCAAATTAATTATTTAATATTTTTTCCATTCGTCGTAAAGTTGCATTTATTTTTTTGTCTTAATTTTTTTATTTAATTTTTAGATTTTAAGGCCAGTATATTCCAAAAACTCTGTCTCTGTCTTTTTCTTTACGTAGAGTAATGAAAATAACCTAACTCTTATATTTTTTCAAAGTTTTTGTTGTTATTTTGAGCATAAAGACACTTTTTGAAAAAGTAACCGTTGAATATTCTTCTATATGTCATTACCTACTTTTCTATATATTTTTCGAGAATAAGGATTTGATAAACTTTAAGTATTATCCAAAAAATATAATATTAATGAAAGTTTTCTTTGTCTTTGCATATTTTTTTAGTCGAGTGAAGATACGAATATCGTATTTTTAACCGTAAAATAATCAAGATCGTTAATGTTTCAACATATATTTTTATCTGCTCAAAATAAAGAATATTTGATTGTTTATCGTTGAATCAAACACAGGCCAAATTCGATAATTTGGAATATACTGGCCTATTAAAAGAGAAAAGACGTCCCGAGTGGGTGTGGGTGTTAGGCTACGAAGTCTGAGTGTTTCATTTAGGTACTTCATTTTTATTCTTGATTCAGAATAAAACAATCTACATTAAAAAAATATTAGCTCATTAGAAATAAAACAATTTTAACGGATTTTAAAATTATTTAGTTTGGCTTTTTGCTGAATATAGTATTATCTAAAAAAACACCTGAATTAATAATATTACGCGCTGTAATCCATAAAAAAGTGTTTTATTTCTAATGAACTGTACGCATGGAAATCTTAGAAGTTTAAAATGGGACCATCTCGCAAGAAAACTCAATCGAACAAAAAAAGAATCATCAAAATCGGTTCATAAATGTCGAAGATACGCGCGAACAACGATAAAAAAAATCATACAATCGAATTGAGAACCTCCTTTTGCTGAAGTCGGTTAAAAATAGATTATTTTAGCTGTTAAACTATAATCCAACTTCTCAATTTCTTTATTTTATGATCTAACATTCTAACCTATACCCAAGGGTACCTATTATCTGATACGAAATACCTTCGGCGCCAGGTATCAAGAAAATGGCGTCGGGACATGCATGCAATCCATATCCTCACAGATCCTGTGCCTGCAAATTATGTGCGGTATGCTTTTACTACACGACTGCAAGAGCGACGCAGGAAGTCATCTCTATAGAGAGGTGACAAGGGTAGGATGGTTGGAATCGATATTTAGGTAAAACGATATGAAATCTCAATGATTTAACAGTCAAGTCAATAAAGGGGCTGTAGAGTGCGCGAGCGGGCAACTAAAGATTCCTTCGAAAAGTTCGAAGCTAATTTACAAGGGTCGATTTTAGTCACCTGTGCCGGTCGACTTTAACCTATATTCTCATTGAGCCACACTGTGACTGGTTGAGAAAAAAAAAATATTTTTAGATGAGAATAAAAAAATGTATTCTCATCCAGTAACACTGCTGGTAATGCCTATGGACACGTTCGAAAAAAAAATTCGCATCGAGCCACACTGTTACCCGACGCGATTTTTTTTCCGAACGAGTCACACTTTACACGTACCAGTGTTACTGGATGAGAATAAAAATTCGCATCGAGTCACACTGTTACTCGTTGCAATTTTTTTTTCACAACCAGTCACAGTCGTTTAAGTGTGACTCGATAACAATAAAGGGACTTTAGTCACCTAGCAAGTCGCTTGCAAAATTAAATTGGAGGTGATGGCGTCGCTGTTGTTTATGTACCTGTTAGTTGATAGCGTAACCTACCTAGGTAACAATATGTACTAACGTAGATCCAGTTTTGGCCACCGGATCTGATAATTTTGTTCAGTCACCTGCGGTCTAGGCCGAATTGCCATTTACACGGTCGATTTTCGCCGTGCGGCGAAAGTTGTGCGGCTTTAGTCGCTCATATGGAAATTCCCCATAAGCGAAGGTTTTATGTAAGAGAATTCTTATTAATAATAATTAATAGTGAATACGCTGTATGTTTAAATTACAATTATCACCGTAATTCTTCAGGTTTTTAAAGACTGTTCCATATTAAAGTGTAAACTTCCAATTTTATTTACAAAAAATATATTTATTTAACGATTCCCCTTATCGAAAAAATCATTTATACTAGATATGAACACTGTATTATTTTTATTATTTCTAAATCTTAGGCATGTTGTTAATTGACCCGCTGAATCCAAAAATGCTGGTTGCTAATCTTCGCCCCTTTTCCCCCTCCGAAGTGTCCCTCACCGTGGTTTTTTTAATTTTACAGAAAAACTATTACTTACAGATTACAGATAGGAGCAAATTATGAAATTATCAAAAAAGAAGATTCTATCAAACTCTCGCTCATCGATTAAGAGAAACTCCACCTCTATAACTGTATAACTGGAACTTAGGTATCTCAGGTGCATAAGATCCATTTTGCTCCAGCAAATTGCGGAATGCTGACAAGTTCTTTGTGTTGCTCTAACAATCTGTCGTCATACTAATTAATAGTTTGTCACGGTTGAACAGAATGTAACATTGTTCTATCTTTATTTTCAAGTCTAGTAAATAGCACAATAATGATTAAAGGCATGTTTCACAGGCTCCGGATTGCACCCATCTTCTGGTTTAGTAAAATTTAAAAACATAATAGAATTTGTATGAAATTATCTGCCAGGTTTGATAATAATAATTATTATTATTTCTTTATTAGGTAGGTACACCAACAGCATAATATACAAACATTTTTGTTCAAAGAAACAAAGGTATTTTTCAGGTATACACAACATTGGCCGAGATATATGAAAAGTAAAATTTTTGAAGATAATTCTAAATTACTTAATTGAACTACTACATAATATGCTTTGAATTATAAAAAAAATAAAAGGACATAACCATAGAAAATTTACTAACTTTCTTTAGAACGAATTTAAAGTATCGCCAAAAATATCCAGCCCAGGCATTACCCAGGTTTACAGTCATACGAATGTAAGTGGATGATATTCTGGAGATTGTTTGATGAAAACCCAGATTTGTTCGACACGGTTTGCTTGTTTCACAGATAGATAAAAATATATCTATCTGTAAAACAAGCAAACCGACTATTTTGTGCCTTTACATAAGGTTTCACAGGTTCCGCATTAACTATCAAATCAACTAACCTAATCTACTACTCTATCTATCGATCAGCACAGCAACATGATAAAAAAATGGAACAGAATTCCTATGAAATTACTGTGAAATAAATATCCAAAACCTATCCAACAGCTCACAGTTTCTGACAGTTTTTTAGAGCAAGAGGCGTTAAAGATAGCAAATTAAAATAAAAAAATCATCAATACTTATCCAACTAGGTATAATACTTTTATGTAAGTACCTATACAAGATGTTTTTTTAATCACTCTCCAAATTTTAAGGATGTGTTCAGTCCATGAAACTAAAAAACTTTTTCTAAGAAACATATACCTATAGGGTCAAATATGTAAAAAAAAAGATTTTTTATACAAATCAAAGAGATCACGACGTGATCAGTTTAGTAAGGGATGACCAAAGTTTTTTGGCGTATTTCGACACATGTTTCATGGAGAAAGTTATTCAGTTTTATGGACGTGTCCACATCCTTAAAATTTGGAGAGTGGTTACAAAAAGCCCGTGTATATTTAACTACGTAAAATATTGTTCACGCTTGCCACCGTCTACTGGTAATACATAATACGCTTTGTAAAGTAAATAGAAATTCGACAGTGTTCCTAGATTCCTAGAATATTGTAAGATATTGAGAATAGACTGATTCCTTGAAGCGAAATCTCTTTGTGGTTCTCAGAAGTGCTCAGCTTTGATACTGCTACAAAATATACGAGATTTAATACAAAATATGACATGGAAAATAAAACATGGTACACCTATTAACTGAAAATTATGGAAACAACAATATTGTAAGGTATTTGTGAAGAAATTAATATTCAGGTAGGTACTTGAAACTGCTTTGTTAATACTTAAGTACCTATATTAAATCATACATTTTTTTTTATTACCTAACACAAAATCTGAAATCTATTTGTAGAGTTGATTCTCATGAAGAACAATAAAAAAATTCACAGATCTCGTGCCTTTCACGACCTTCGGTACATTGAAAATGAATTTATCGAATTTTATAAAAAATAGATTCCTTTGTTTGAATTAGTACTTGTTTACAATACTTTGAAATCACAGCAAAGCCATGAACAATTTTAGATCTATATTGGTATGAAATTCATATAAAAATATTTCATTATAAACATTACTATTTTATTGAAAGGTAAATTAAAAGTACTACTATAACCTAAAATATCTCTGGCCACATCCACCCGCTTTCTAGAACTAACACAAGCCTTAGAAAAAATAGAGCACGATATAGTAGTACTTGCAGAAGTGAGACATCTTGGATGCGAAATTCAAGAACACGAAAAACACATATTTTGTTTCATGGGCGAAACACAAGGACTGCACGGAGTAGGATTCTTAAAAAAGAAAAATCTAAAGCAAAATATAGTAAACTTCGTTGGCATTTCCGAGCGTGTCTGCCTACTCCAAATGAAATTTGAAAATGAAGCCATATCATTGATCCAAGTTTATGCTCCTACCTCAAAGGCAAGTAATGACGAAATCGACAAATTTTATGAAGACCTAGCAAAAGCCCATGACCTCACTGATGAAAAGGTTATAGTGATGGGAGACTTCAATGCGATGATTGGACAGCCACAAGAACATGAACACCACATAATGGGACAGTACGGATATGACATTAGAAATGAATGGGGTGAGAGACTAATACAATATGCATATGAGCACAAACTGTCAATATTGAATACTCATTTTAAACAAAAACAAAGTCGAAAATGGACATGGCTATCACCAGATGGAAAGACAAAAACTGAAATTGATTTCATAATGAGTAATAAGCCGAGGAGTTTTACTAATTTCAAAGTACTAAACAGGGTTAACTTCCCATCTGATCATAGACTGCTACGAGCATCTCTCACGCTAGAAGTACCAAAATTGAGCAGGAAGAACTTTAAACCGGCATTAAAAAGATTAGACACGGAGGGCGAGGGAGAAAGGTAGATGGAAATCTTGAAAGAGAATTTGTCAAGGCGGCTTGATGCACTGGAGCGGATAGATGAGGTCCAGGAATACTATGATAGGATGGAGAGCATAATTATGTCCAGTCTTAGAAGCGTAAGGGACAAAAGTAACAAGGATAACAGCAATAAGGAACACAAAATATTTAAAAATAGTACCCTAGAGCTAATAAATAAGAGAACAGAACTAAAGGCAGCCAAAAAAAGCCACCGATTGGAAAGGGCCCCCCGGAAAACGGGCTGTAGGCAGACCACGCGCGCGCTGGAAGGACGACATAGTCAGTGTAGCGGGCAACAACTGGATAACTAGGGCCCAGGACAGAGACGTGTGGAAGGAGTTTGGGGAGGCTTTACCCAAGGGGGTTCAGACTCAAATTAGTTATAGTACCTACTTAAAAATTAAATTGTGAAAATAAGGGTTTGAAAATAAAAAGCTTTATTATTATTATTAACCTAAAATATAAAAAAAAAAACTAAGATTTATTTGAATTTCAACTACGTCAAACCTCCATAGCAACTCAGCGACGCGACACGCATCTAACGCTTCCTAAAATTACGCCAACACGCTACATAATTGTAGCCATCGTTAATACGCGTCTTTTGAGGCTTAACCATTCATGTAGCCTTAAAACTTACGAAACCAAGGCGATGTCGCACTTTAAGCGAAAATGGGGGCTATACTGAAGCGATCAAAAAACATTTACAATGTTAAAGGTTAAGCTACAGGGCAAACCCTTAACCCGATCGTCTTTGTTTTAAGCTCAAATTGTAACTGACTAAATTGTTCAGAGGAGTTTTTCTCAAAATTTTGATATCATTCTTCATTTCCAAAATATCGAGCGTCAAAATCAAAAAATCGGAAAAAAATAGCTTTTTTTTCCACTATTTCGGCCATAATTTTTTTCGTTTTTTATATTCTCGAATAATTATTTTTGCAGCTTGCAGCTCTCGTGAATACGCGTCTTTCGAGTCTTTTTTGAATATCATATCTTCACAATCCTCTGAGATATAAGGGGATCGCACTTTTTCGTGAAATCGGAACCGATACTGGAGCGTAATGTAATTTAATATAATAATTATTTGTTTTTTTTATAATAAAATATTAAGTATTATTATTTTCAATAAGTTAGGGTCTACGTATATAAAAAAAACGTACAATTGTTTTTCCTTTTTGACGTTAAATAAATGGCACCCTGGCGCATTAACAATTTGCGGGGATAGTTAGGAAGATGTTAATATTCTTACATTTTCTGGAACTACTACCGCAGACAACCGAAGGACCGATCATCGTGAAAAACGTGGACATCCTTGGCCTATGCCCAGCAGCGGGTGTCCTATACAGCTGACAATTTTGATGACATTTTAAAACACAAAACCAATGTATTATACTCCTCATCTGTGGCGCAAAAGAAAGTTTTGAGTTAATTTAAAAAAAAAACATATTTTTGTTAAGAAAATATACGGCTCAAAAAATCGCCTCTCTCTCTCTCACTTCTCCTCCTTATCCAACCATAGAAGGCTCGTGCAAGAAGGGTTCTGTAAAATTTACGTTTGTTGTATATGGGAGCCTCACTTAGGTAAATATTTATTTTATTCTGTTTTAGCATTTGTTGTTATAGCGTCAACAGAAATACATTATCTGTGAAAATTTCAACAGTCTAGCTATCACGGTTCATGAGATACGGCCTGGTGACAGACAGACAGAGGGACAGTGGAATCTTAGTAATAGGGTCCCGTTTTTACCCTTTGGGTACGGAACCCTAAAAATGGCTATCACTGTTCAATATACACGAACACGTTAATAACTTAATAACTAATAATTACACTTTAGAATTCTCATGTAAATTGTTCAAAACTGCCATCCTAGGCTCCCTAGGTATAGCTTTCAACAATTTTAACAAAACTAAAGCGAGTATTTTTCTTTAAACAAAACTGATTATGATGTCAAAAATTAAAAAATTAGCACGATTGCGCACCAAGAACTGTTAATATTGCCGATCGATTTCATCTTAGTAAGTCACTTCCAAGTACAGCTGTAATGGAAATTGCCTCCTAAGATAGACGTGGTAACTTGCAAGAGGATTAACTGAGCAGGTACATACTGTGTATACGAGTATGTGCTGTGTATATGATTGCGAATATGTACATACTAAAGTTCATTGTGAACAGCTCTCCCGTAGCTACATAAAGCGTATTGATTTTTAATACATAGGAGCGTGCTATAGGTTTTACAGCTGTCCGGAGCTTATTCACAAAACCATAGAGTTTGATGTGCATTTTTTTCTGACACGATTCTATAATTAAATTTTGAGAGTGATTATAGGATAAAACATATTTATTTTACTTTGTATAGTCACAAATTTTAGGAAGTATATAATATACTTACCTATTCGTTGCGTCCAAAACAGCAATAATAATGTCGCACAATTTAGCAGTGGGTATGTAAGTTCAAAATTATATCCAAAATGATGTATTCTTAATAATATAATTTTGGACGCAATGAATAACGCAATACACTTTTTAGCCTACCGCTTTATATACCTACACACCAGTATACTTACTACCAATTTAACTCGTCAACGCCCGGAAAACGAGACACAATTAAATGTTCTCATAAACTTATGGAATATTAAGTTTATGGATTTTCTATTGTGTCTCGGTCGCCGGCGACCACTCGGGCGTTGATGATAGAACAAATATTTTTTTTCAATATGCACCTTTCCGCTCCATTTCAGGGACCGATGCCACAAGAGGACCTTCTGTGTAATGAAATTCTTAATTAAATCCAAAATAAATTATTACAGAATTAAAAAAGTAATTTTAACTATTTCGTTTTATTCAAAAACCTCGTGAAAAATTAATGACTTCTGGTTTTTGGTTGCCATTAAAATTATATCTAAGTACTCGCGGCCGCCCGCGGTTTCAACCGCGTGGTTCCCGTTCCCGTGGGAATATCGGGATAAAAAGTATTCTTTGTTTTAATCTAGGCTGTTTACTATCTGTGTGCCAAATTTCAACCAAATCCGTTTAGTAGTTTTTGCGTGATTGAGGAACATACATCTAAACATCCAAACCCACAAACTTTCACATATATAATATTATAGTAGGAAGTAGGATGTATGTAATTTCGTTACTTACATATTCTTCACTGACCAAACGAGCGTGAAGCGAGAGCGAAGCGTTAGTTTCAGCTTGGGCAAAAATGCTCTCGTGTCCAGCTGTCCATTTGTTCTCCTCTACAGATCGCATTTCTGAACCGATTCTCGTGAAATTTTGTGGGCAGGTTCGATAATTATATACCTACTTTTATTTTTTGTCGATTTAGTTATTCGAGATTTTTCAAAAAAAAAATTTTTAGCTATTTCGAAAATTTTTACAAACACGAAGTCTACAGCTCACAGAGGCACTAGTTTTTTTGTTTCAGTTATGTTTTATGTAAAAATAGCAAAATTATAAGTAAAAAAGTGAAACTAAAGCATGAATCTTTACCCGCTCTATTTATTACTTAGGTATATCAAAGTCTTCCTTTGTTCTTTGTCTACATAGTTTGTTTTATTATCCCATCTTCTCTGCAAAATAACCGTTTCAAAGTCTTTTTTTCCAGTTCAAACATACTTAAGTAATATTACGAAATAAATAATTAATTATTTCGTAAGCACACATTAAACAAGAATTCGAAATTGAAATATTTCACTGAAAATCTTAGCAAGTTTAGCAAAGCCATTTATGATTGATTCTGAAAATTTTGTCAGCCCGGCCAACTTAAGGCGGTTGTATGACCGAAAGTGGCGCCCTCAGAGGTTTTTATTTAATAAGTTATTAGTAGAAAAATATTTTAATAATGTTTATCGTGGAGATTTAAGGGCCCATGGTCTAGTATTTTTAGAAGGTATCTACATGCCCTCGTAGTCATTCGTAGAAGTAGATAGCAAATGTGTCAAAAACGGCCACTTTTAGCAGTTTTGCTATCTACTTCTAGCAGTGACTACGACGGAATGTAACGATACCGTCTAAAAATACTAGACTGTGGGCCCTAAAATCTTCACGATAAACATTTTTAAAATTGTGTATTAGAATTATAATATTAAATATAATTCATCGCGGCGCCACTTTCGCTCAGGGTACCACCTTAAATGGCCAAACTTGTTATCTACCTACATAATTGTCAAAGATTTTGTAAATAAATTAAGATTTATTTATTATTGAAAACAAAAATAATAAAATATTCCTTAAAAAAGCTGTTTCCTTGACCCAAATAATGTCGACAACTCTAGAGTCGCATTGCTAAAATGCCTGTTAAATAGCCTTTGAAATAATTATCTTTCACAACTTTAAAATATTTATTAAAACACCTGCCTTAAAATGTCTATCGATTCATTCGTTAAACTCATGAACACTCAATTCATTTTTCAGCTCGCGGTACTATTTCGCAAAATTGAATGAAGCTTAAACCGTGCATCCGCAATGAAGGGACACAATCAGTACCTACGAAACAAAAACACAGTAAACTAAAAAAAAAATAGAAGTACAATAAAGTTCAACAAATACCAAATCTCGTCGAAAGACGTCACAATCCATAAGCTTTTGTTCATCTCTAAGACTTAATTAATTGATGTTTATTTGATGCTGTTTTTCAAATGATTTAACTTTTATCCATGGTGAACAACATCTTTAAACAGTAAGTAGTAAACACATAAAAGTGTACCTACTAGAATATTATATCAAAACAATGGAAAACCTAACGGATTTCATAAATTAATAAGTACAATGGTGTTCAAATCAAATCTCCGTTGAACGGCGAACAAATTGAAGCCTCTATTTATAGCCCCGTACGCTCTTTGTTTACGGATTTCAAAAATTAATACAAAGGACAAAGGTGTATGTTCACATCAAATCTCCGTCGAACGGCGAACAAATTGAAGCCTCTAAGGTCCCGTACCTACGCTCTTTGTTTACGGGGCGATAAGCGACTTAATTAGTCGGCACCTTGAGACGAAGCATGCGGCCCGGCAGATGCGAGCCAGCTGCCGGCCGGGCCGGCCGCCCCCCGCTCAACCCGCGCAATCGCACCATACAGTTTTATTTCCCCGAATAAACTTTATCAAACAAAGCGTGCGCCCTGCATCTGCTCGCCCTGCAACGGGCCTATCCGTCTCACTCGCCCTCCTGACGCCAGACAGAGACCACAGCTCGCTGTAATCGCATCGCGGCCCTTCAATTCCCAGTGCACGACCCATTCACCGAGTGCATGCCGGCTTCGACGGCAGGACTCATAATGACGAATAAGCGAAAACGTGATGCCGACGTCGAGCGCCGTGCGAAGCGGCAGCGGCGACGCCACAGGTCGCACAGCCAGCCGGCCAGCGACACCAACAATGCTGAGAAGAGGCAAGCGTTGAAAAGGCTCTTCGGGAGGATTTGTTCGGTGGAGGTGGACAGCCACCGCGACGAGCGGTCGGATGAGGAGGAATTTGAGGAGCCGATGTTCGGTGACGAGAACGAGGACCCGCTTTTGGATTCAGTGCCTGTGGACATGGACCCCGAGCAGCTCGGTTTCCTGGTGTGCGCTCAAGAGACACTGCGCTTCCTGCACGGGCGCGGCATCCCGCCGCAGCACCCGGTGTTCGCGCGGCTGCGCTCGCGCCTGCTCCGTGGCATCGACGAGATGGCCGCAGCCTGATTCCTACTCGGTCCAGAGCCCCCTAAGTGTTAAAACCCATCCTTGTGCCTAATTTTAAATATAAACTATTTTCCGAGTGTTTTTATTTATCTATAGTGTCTCTTCTGAATATCCTCCGTGCTCTGGCTAATTCATTAGTGGACTGTGTAGGTTGGATACTGTGTGATAACAACAGGTTGCCCGGTGGGGCGCTAGTCATCATCTAGTCAAATTTACAGGTGGGTGCAGATTACGCTACAACATACTCGGTTTACACTTGTTTGATAAGCCTTTGTTTGTGCATAGCGTAATCTGTGTACACCTTTACTATGGTAAGAAAAGAATCTATTGATGTAAATGTAATCAAATAAAATTACCTAATAATAATTGTAATCGTATTGTAATTTTATTTTAATACAACCCTCAGTTTTATTAAAAACATGACTGTTGAAATTGTAGTGTATACAGATAACTATAATTGTGCCAATTTATTTTGTTGCATAATTTGGTACTTTTTTTTAGATAAGTAGAAATTGAAATTATGTGGCTCAAAACTTTATATAAAATCCTACAACTAAACAACTACAATGTGAACATAATGTTGTAATGAAATTCCTGGAGATTGTTGTAAAATTCTTCTATTGATGTAAAAAATAAACACTATAATAATAATCTGCATTTTGTTTATTAAACCCGTATTTAGGTTATTTTGCATGGCCGGCGAAGTGGAGCAAACAAAGAGTGACACTTAAGTAAGTAGCAATACCAAAGTAAGTTTTATTAAAATAAATTTAAACAATATTTTTAAAGTAATTGAACCTTTCATTTTTAACCTGCAATAAGATCTTTTGTATTTACTTCATTCAGTTGAAACATATTTTAAAGACATGCATAATAATGTCCAAACAGTTTTTTTACACGTTTTGTTAATTATTGGGAGACTTTTAATGATTTTCCTTTTAAACCGACTTCAATAAAATGAGGAGGTTCTCAGTTCGTAACTTACATCAAATTAGGTTACAGTTACGTGTTTCATTCATGTATGTGCATGTACACAAAATAATATGTATCATACTATATTATTATAGGTATGTATAGTGTATACTTGTATAATAACAAGCTAAGTTTCTTCTGGTCATGAAACAGCAGTTTGAGTTACACGTCTATAGCTTTCAGCTAAAATAAAATAAGTTTTCTGCAAATTTGATTTTAAGTAATCTTAAATTGAAAAGAAATTTCTATAACCTGAGTCCGAACCCAAAATACCCAATATTACAGTGGTGTTCACATCATTAGACACCAGTTGATTTTCAAACAAACGTGGTAACTTTGAAACCTTAGTTCTCCGCCAAGATTGACCTAGATGTGATCTGATGATGGCCATCCAAGGAGTAAATGGAGGAGATTCAGATCGCTAGGCAGACACACCCAACTGAGCTGATCAGCATTCTTTAAAGATTTAAGAATATGTTTAAAAACCGCAAAATTAGCATAAAAATGTATGGAAATCCTGAAACAGAAAACTATGATTATTACATCTCTTAGAATACTGATCAGATCAGTTGGGTGTACAGCGATCTGAATCTCCTCCATTCACTCCCTGGATAACTATCATCAGATCACAGCTAGGTCAATCCTTGGCGGAGAACCAAGGCTTCAAAGTTACATCGTTTGTATGAAAATCAACAAATGTCTAATGGTCACATAGACCACCACTGTATATTTAAAAGGCTTGTAAAAATGTCCCTCTTTATGATTTTCGTCTGTAACCCTCTTACTTAGGTTATTGTTGCGCAAACATTTCCATTTCCATCTCGAAACTTGCAGAGTTGCAACTGTGTTTGACAGAAACTTCTCATGCACTAACAGATTTATATAGTGTGGCTATAAGACAGGCGATTATACCCAAAAATTACTGAGGACTTCTTAAAAAAATATCTAAATAAACAATAAAAGTCAAGTTTTTTTCTATTTATTCAATAAGAGACAAAATCTTGTCTCTCATTGAATAGAGACAGTACCGATAAGTAAGTTAACACGTTTATTCCCAGAAGTTCCTTTTGACAGGTACTTTTTCTTACCATTAGTTCGCTTAATCATTTCAAGGACTAGTGGGAAGAAAAAGTACCATTAGTTCCATTTAAAGAACTGTCAAAAGGAACTACTGGGAATAAACGGGTTAACGAACAGAACAGAAGTGATCCTAATATTTAAACAAAACTAATAAATCCAGACCCCCTTTTGATTTTTCTTCCAGTTTTTACTATTTTAAATATTAAATTGCAAGTTTGTGCTACAGTTTAAATAATTCTCACAACTGCAGTCAACAATAAGAGTCAAAATAACATAACAATCCGAAAAACAACACTATTTAGATATTCATTTTAATTTTATTTAAATTTAGGTTTTTTACAATGCTATTTTATAAGGTAAATGTTCTAAGTTCCTACTAAAAAAATCGTCTCTAATTTAAAAATTTGATGCATCCCACATACGATTTTTTCTTATAAAAAAATTACACTGTTTAGTATTGAAACTATTTCACGGAGAGGCTGTATTTATCTAGCTAGGTAGACTCGCTACTTCATGGAATCCTTGCCCTAGTAATTATTCATCCACCCATACCCTTGTTATATACGGTCTGCAAAGACGAATACCTATCTAGAATCTTGAGTCTAGATTCCAGATCCCTCACCATAAAATGCAAACAGTGCAACAGTGCTAGATTCAAGTTATTTGTAGGAAATAAACACTTTATTTTTTTACTTTAGTTAAGTTATTGGAATCATTAAAAGACTTTTTACCATTTCCGTAGACAATGATTTGTATTATTTTTACCAGTTTTCATAATGAGGTCCCGTGTTCGAGCCCAGGGTCAATTTTGAGAACAAACTTTTATGCAAAGTGTTAATTAATGAACCCAAAACCCAAAACGGGAAAACCATTTCTTCAGACCTTCAAACGAACAAATTTTACAATGGGAGCAACTTTGAAATAAAAAAAATCTGCTGTTTCCATTTTCATATTTTCGTTATTAATTTTTGTATGAAACAGCTGATCTTTTTTTCGTGATTTCAGAGTTGGTCGCATAGTAAAACGTTGTTCATTAGGATCCGAAAATATTAGTAATTTTGCAACTTTGGTCATTTTAGCACCTTGGTCCTAACGCCCCGAAAGGGCGCCTGGCTCAGCGATTGCGGAAGTTAAGCAACGTTCGTAAGGGTCAGTCATAGGATGGGTGACCAAAAATTTATTATCTCGAGCTCCTCCGTGCTTCGGAAGGCACGTTAAGCCGTTGGTCCCGGCTGCATTTGCCGTCGTTAACACCCACCAATCCGCATTGGGCCTGCGTGGTGGGTTATGGCCCATCCTCCTTACCACCCATAAGGAAGGCCTGTGCCCCAGCAGTGGGGACATCAAAAATGGCTGATGGACATAACGTTGACTCAGGGCCTTGCCGTCGGCGTCGTTGCTTATCTGATTTCCATACACAAGTGCTTTTAGCTACTGAGCCAAGCTTCTAACTCTGTGCGCCCTAACTCTACAAGCCCTAACTTCAAAAACTCTACCTACACCTTAGTTAAAATAAATGTGGATTGGCCATTTCGCTACATGGAAAAATATAATTCATACTTTTCTGATAAACAGTTCTTGTAGTAACGAAACGGCCAAGCCACATATTTTGACTATGGTGTAGAGTTCTTGAAGTTAGGGCGCGTAGAGTTTAAAGCTTGGCTCTACATGAGATCATAACTTTTTGGCAGTGCGAGCCATATCGAGTCTTGGCAACATTATACATGAAAATGTTTTTGGTGGGATTTAGTCATTTTTAAAATGCAACAATTATTCAATAATTATTAGCAATACACATTGTTTGATTAAAAAAGAAAAAAGGTGGAAGAAAACAAGCTTTATATATAAGTTTATAGTTAAGTAAATATGTATTTATTTTGATTAAATAATAAATAATTTATTGACTAGCCCAATTTTGGTACAAATTGCGGTGATGATATTACATTTTATCAGTAATTTAAATATAAATAATCTTAAATCCTACATTTAGGTATACAAATTATTATAAATGGCAAATTATATTTTTTTTACTTAAACAGAAACTTTAAACTATCTTCTTACATACTAATATTGGAATACTTTTTGTACTAGTTTTAAAATAATTTTAATTTCAATAGTACAACTATCATAACTTAGGTGGAAAAATAAATGAAGATTGACAGAACTTGAATCAACTTCATCTGAAAATTGGAAGTGTTTACAAAAAAATATCGTGTCAAATAATGCTTCTATTCTATTTTATTCCTATCAGTGACATTATTATTGCTGTTTTTCTCTGAATATAAAAAAATATTTGATTATCTACACATTACCTATTTTTTTTCAAAAAGCTAAAGTAAGTGGTACCGGACGATAGTCTATAGAGTACGTTTTAAAGATGGAAAGTAAAATAATAAAACTATACTTAATTTAACCTAATATCTCGTCACGTTTGATAATATAAATCGTTTCCTTTAAATGCGTACTCTAGCAAAACCTTGTTAAGTTCTTCTGGTGTAAGTTGGTCCAGTTGAGTATTGATATTGTCGTTCTTTGATAAAAACTCTTCCTTGAGAACATTGTAGAGGTTCATTGCACGTAATTTTGGCTCGGGCGTCTCTCCATCTTTAGGTTTAGTCACTGCATTTTCTGGTACCATTCTGTTAACAATAAAAAATTAAGTAACATTGCGATTTTGTTAAAAGGCTTTTTGGTGTTTAGTTTCGTTTTTTATTTATTAGATTTTAATCTTCCTGACGTTTATTTATTTCAATAGTACGAAAGTGAAAAATAAAAAATGTGTTGAACAAAGACATCTGCATTAACTGACTCAAAAGCCTCTTAAATTTTCTTTTCTTTTTTATTCAAACTTTAGAATGGAATACACAACGCGTAACGAAAAAAAAAAACAGCTGTGACATACATTTTCATTTTTATTATTTTCGTTATTAATTTTTGTATGAAACAGCTGTTTTTTTTCGAGATTTCAGAGTTGGTCCTTCTAAAAGTTGTTCTGTTTGATGGTCCCGCATTCTGGTTTAGCTATTAATTCTATGTATGTCTATTTAATTTTGATCATTATAGAAACATTATATTCCAAATCATTTATTTGGAATATTATTTAAAACAAATAATTTATATCCAAATCATTATCAGGTAGGTCTAAAAAAATATATTAAAAAAAGTTAGATTCTTTATTTGATTTTTTTTAAAGCTTGAGGCTTTGATTGCTTGATATTAATCACACATCAAGCTTCAAGAGGTTTAAAAAAACATAATATAATAAAGCTAACTCAACTTAAAAAGTTAACTCTTTTCAGTCAAATTAGTTAAAAACTATATAAGCAAAGCTGTATAATTGCGTATTTGCTCTCAACTTTAATGACGAATCTGTTTCAGTAAGTAATTGTGAAACAGCAGAATAGTTATTGTATTTGAACATTGAGCTTTTGTATTTGAATATGCAAAAAACAACAATTCGCAATCCTAGGTATTACATTACAGTAGAATAGTCTATTACATAATTGAAAGAAAGTACCTACTGGAAACTACGAACAAAGAACTAGCATTTGTCAGATTCAAAGTTTTAACAAAATCTTAATAATCAAGTTGGTATTAATATTATTTTTGAAAGTCACTTCATTGGTATTAAACTTCCACTATTATGAAATATAAGTAATACTAATCAGAAAATAAAGTTACACGATAGATAAAAAAAATATATAAAACATCTATAAATAAGACATTCTAGGTAAGTTTATGTAGAAAATAGTTGACGGATAAGAAAACCAGCTATAAGGAAATTTATTTATGTACTACTATTTTCAAAAGCAATTTAATCACTGAAATAATTTAATACCGGTTCTACATTATTATGTTATTACATTTAAAATAAAAAAGCTCTAACAAAACTTATAAACCTCCAGACGGGTCCCGTAATTTGACCCAACCAGCCCTACCGTTGACGTCATCAATGAATGACTCACTTGCCAACATATGTTCCGCAAAAAAAACGAAGAAAAAGTGTAGGTCCCAAGGTACCTTGCGAAGTGCCCTTCCGCAAAACTTGGGACACCTTTTCAAAACACTTCACTTCTACCTTTCGTTCAAACGCAGACTGTCAGCGTGTCAGCCAAATGCCGGCGAGATCGTAGCTACTCATTCACAAAAGTTTTTTTGTTACTTTTTATCGGACACGGAAAAATAAACCTTTTCTCTAACCACACAAACTTTGAAATGGAACGGTGTGAGTTTAGAAGGGGTGGTTAATTCGCCCCAACATGTGGTACGTAGGGGATCCGATGTTGTGTAGAGGTATAACGGTTTAAAATTGTACTCGCACTGCTTTCGGTGTAACTCAATTTTGTTTGAGTGCTTCAATTTTTTAAATAAAACTGGACTTTTGGCCAATAGGGAATATGAATAAGTCACCGATTTTGATGAATTTGAGCTAGATCGCTGCGGACACTTACAAAAACATGATGGAACGGGAAAAAAAATCAAAAAAAGGGTATTATTTTAGTTTTATCACATGATGAAATCAGGGGAAAATAACGATTTTTTTTTTTCATTTTCGGATATAATGCAAGTAGATTAAAGTTAGGGTACTTACCTAGATCAAAAAAGATCTAGGCACCCTAATTTTAATCTTTTTTTATCCATTCATAATTTCATTTATCTATTCATTGTAATTGTAATTATTTTCATTGGTAGGTAAAAATTTCATTGGTAGAATGCCTACCTAACTATCTAAAATTTCGTAAATAAGGCACCAAATTAAAATTATTTACATTTGTAAACGTTTTTCTACAATTTTTCATCAACTAAACTAAATCAAACCAAAATACAGTTTTAACACACTTATTTTTATTTTACAGGTTGCTTTAATTTTTGGGATCAGCGGCGACTAAAGAGAGATAGAACTGGCTTACATAACATCCAGAAATGTACAAATTGTACATTTAATTTTTTATAAAACAAACTGTACAACATTATTTTTGTATATACAAAAGCCGAAACATGGGTCACATATTTTCATTTTCAGAATCAGTATTAAAAAAAATATAATTACCTATACCATAAAAACTCACGAAGTTACAAGCTTTTTGTATTGTCTCGTTAGTAGGGTGTGCGTTAATTATGGTTTTGTAAATATTATTTAGTCAAAATATAACATGATATAAAAAATATTGCAATTGATTCTATTACTGATTCTGAACAAACAGTTTTCAGGTTTCGTATAATAATATATATACTAAAAATAACCTTGTATAATATTGCATTTTATTTTCTCGCAATCGTAGTAAAAAGAAGAGTAACACACGACGCTAAAAACCTATTATAACTCGAGCGAAGGAGTAAATAGAAACTCCAGAGCTTTAGCTCTGAAGTAAAACTACTTACTTCGTATGCAGTATGTAAGTATGTCAGATACTGAAACAAGTTGCTTAGACTGAACAACATTTACATTCTCCAAGGAACATAGGTCGTAAATGAATTTTCACTCCTCTTGCTCAAAAAGTGCGTCATTGTAACGTACAAGAGTCGAGATAAAATAGCATAATAAGCCCTAGGGGATAAAGTTTTTTCTTTTTTAATGTTTGTCTATTACCAATGAGCCTACTAAAACGAAGAAGTCTTTATTCATAATCACGAATAAAAACTCGCTCGACTTAATACTAGGGGTCTATAACGAAAAGTTTAATGCGATACACGCAGCTGCGTCCGTGCTTTGTTCTGATTGATTCCTATTACAAAGCACTTGCGTATGCGATATTGCAAAGTGATTGCGTAAATTTGACAGTTTCTCTCTAGTGGATCCGTCATTATTCGTTTAATAGACTATGGACTACGATGCTGTATTATAAATATTTGTAATAACTACAACCGACGAACTGCGGACGACTATCGTGACCAAGTTTCGTAATAGGCCCCCAGTTTCTCATTCTTATTTTTGAAAATGGAACTAAAAGCATCTCTTCGGTGAAATCATAGACTTATTTATACTCTGTGTGCAGAGTGAATCGTAGAATGCGTGTTTGTGTTGCTTAGCTGCTACAGCGGAAATTAAAAAAAGGTACCGTGGCGCGAAATCTTTAGAATTTTTCTATAATTACAAACTGATTGAACTGTGTGACTGTAATAGGAAAGAAATAATTTTAATCTTTTGCCGTCAAGCACAAATCATTTATTTAAATATTGTACAAAAAGTTTATGAAGTGGAGGATAGAAAAACGAGTGGATTCGTTTACGGAAGTAGGTACTATTTAATATTGTATTTTATTTTCTCGCAATCGTAGTGAAAAGTATAGTGTAACACACGACGCTAAAACCCATTGTAACTCGGTTTCTATTTATTCCCTCGCTAATAAAACGGGAATAAAACTACCTCGTATGCAATGGGTAGTTTTAGCGTCTTGTATAACAATATACTATTTTTTTCGCCTTTCCATAGTAAGGCAGTTAGCTGACCACATTTTGTATGGGAGTATAAATATTTTTTTTCGTTTTCGACTTATGTTTCATGGAGAATATTGTTCAGTTTTAGCAACACTATCACCTGTTTCAGTATCTGACAGTTTTTGTTACATATTGTATAATTGGTCATTTTAGCCCCTTGTATAACAGTCTACTATTCTACTCTACTACTCATCACACACGACAAAAAGTATATTACGCTGCCCAGCTATATATATTCTTTATTGCACTTGTAACATAATTACACAGGTAAATATAAAAGTTGTTTACAAAGGTGGTTCTATTGTTTGAAATATATTTAAATAACAAAAGAACAGTGATTAAAAGCTAAATAGTTAATTCTCGTCACGTACCGTCCAGCGATCGATCGATTGCACTGGATTAACTTTTCATATTATTTGTTCCTTTTTGCTATAGTTACTTACAATAATTATTTTTTTATCCTTATCCTCTTTGCTGTTTATGAGGACATGTTCATAACATTCCACAGATTAATCCGGCTTTATTGAAGTCATTTACTTGCTCTTTTGTGATATTGGGTTAATTAATTACGTAACTACGTTAAACCAGAGCCTATAGAGTCTTGTTAAACTCAATACGCGTGTAGATTACTGTCTATAATAATATTAATTAACATACCTACATACTAGAGTAGAGACACAGAATAGATATAAGCCTATAGATTATATTTATCTCAATGCTATAGATACAACAATCTGTAGTTTATTAATTACGTTACTATCTTTGATCACGAATACCCTAGCTAGATGTCCGGTCAAGTTTCAAAAACGGCACCTCTAAATAACGCCCCACTTTCAAACTACGCGCTTATTTAATACAAAGTATTCTCTTCTTTGTTTCTTTTAGAATAGTAATTTGTACCCATATAAAAATATTAATGTCGGGATTCGAATCGCTTTTTTTTTTGTCAGTTGGTGCCACATTTGCGTGCATGCTGTTTTAGTTAGTGAAGCGTTATCTAGGATTCTAGACTATTCTTGATAGAAGGTTAACCATCACGTTACCATAATGTAAAATCGATGTAGATGTACGAAAGAATAAAAATATGATAATATCCAAAGAGGGACGGAAATAGAAAAAATCTGAAAAACTAAATAATATGAAACGATAAATTATTTAGCTACCTTTACTTTTTTAATACAAATCAAACAGGCTGTGCAATTATAATACTTTGAAATTAAGAAAAAAAGTTGTTGCGCAAACACGGAATGTGTTTGCCGAATATGTTTGTCGTTAAATCAAACCAGTCTACTTATTGTCTAATTTTCAAAATCTATCGCAATCGCTTTTATTAAACAAATGGATGTGACACATTGCTGCATTTCTTTGCTTAAGATTTTATTTGTGCCAAAAAGAAGCATCAGTGAGTCACATCCTGAAAGCGATTGCGATAGATTTTGAAATTAGACAATTTAGACCCCTGATTTATTTGAATTCGTACATATGTGCAAACCTTTTTACTATACAAATGAGGGGAAAAAATATGCGCTTTTACATTCTATGCCTTTTACTGCATTATGATGTTGACTGGTTCAAAATGAAAAATTTTTTCATGTAAAATGCAACACTAACAAAATATGATTCCTGAAGTACCTATGAGTAATAATTATAATAAAAATAAAGCGTTTATCTTTTATACGTATAATCACTGCGACATTTCTTCAAACACAAATATCAGACGATTAAACTGTACCTTGGTAGTGTAAATAAAACAATAAAATAAGACAATAGCCTTATCATAAGGACGATGTCAAACTTAATAGCACTGTACTGTACATAAGGTTGTGTACACACAGCAGGCCAATTCACTTATGATTTTCTGAACCCAAGCTAATAAAATTGCGGCCTGCTAACTAACAGGGTTTGCGAACCGATGGCGTAGCTTCTTTGACATTCACAAGTGCTTGTAACAGCCTAGACTGAATAAATTATATTTTGTTTTTTTTTTTTTTGATTACGTGATAATACCTTCTTATCTCCGCAAAAAGACATAAGTTTTAAAACATAAGGTTCAAAATTTGGAATAAATACAGTTCTGGATAACGTGATGGTAGCATCACGTCACGTAGTAGTATACTAAATAATATACTAGAAAAAATACGACTCGCACCAGATCAATACTCAGACGGGAATCGAACCCGCGACCTTTGGATATCCGGTCCAAAGCTCTGACCGCTGAGCTACCTAGTCACTAGTGACATCGCCGAATTTCTTCTAGTATATCCTACTCTTACGCTGCAAGCCAGCGTTATTTCACCAATGTGAGGAATTACCTCGACATTCAATTGAAATATCTTTCCAGATATTTGGCAATCGATTAAGATGAAATAGCTATATAATTTTGAAATTTGAGATTTTTGCATTCACAATGCTATTTTTACACAATACTAAATAATATACTAGAAAAAATACGACTTGCACCAGATCAATACTCAGACGGGAATCGAACCCGCGACCTTTGGATATCCGGTCCAATGCTCTGACCGCTGAGCTACCTAGTCACTAGTGACATCGCCGAATTTCTTCTAGTATATCCTACTCTTACGCTGCAAGCCAGCGTTATTTCACCAATGTGAGGAATTACCTCGACATTCAATTGAAATATCTTTCCAGATATTTGGCAATCGATTAAGATGATTAATCGATATCTATATAATTTTGAAATTTGAGATTTTTGCATTCACAATGCTATTTTTACACAATACTAAATAATATACTAGAAAAAATGCGACTCGCACCAGATCAATACTCAGACGGGAATCGAACCCGCGACCTTTGGATATTCGATCCAATGCTCTGACCGCTGAGCTACCGAGTCACTAGTGATAGTGACATCGCCGAATTTCTTCTAGTATATCCTACTCTTACGCTGCAAGCCAGCGTTATTTCACCAATGTGAGGAATTACCTCGACATTAAATTGAAATATCTTTCCAGATATTTGGCAATCGATTAAGAAGAAATAGCTATATATATATTATATAATGAGTATTGATCTGCTGCGAGTCGTATTTTTTCTAGTATATTATTTAGTATTGTGTAAAAATAGCATTGTGAATGCAAAAATCTCAAATTTCAAAACGTAGTAGTATGTTCACAATAACTACCAGAATGACTAACAGAGCTAGCTAGGCTAGAAACCAAAGAATGGGTAACGACCAATCAAAAGCCAGTTTTGATTGGATGCTTTCATGGTTTTACAAAGTTCTAGTCTTTTTATGGAGAGTTTGGAGTTATTTATTACGCTCTAAATCTAAATTCTGAGGGTTTGTAAAACAGTCACCATGTAAGGATTATCTTTTATTGAATTCTTATTTATACAGCTGTTAAATTAGTTTAAAAATGAAACATTGTAAGATTTTTTTATATTCATTCTCTAATCTCTCCTCCTATGTAAGTAAGGTCTTTATATAGGTACATATATATATTTCTTTATGTACAATGGGATAGTGCTTGACCTGATGTCACCTGATGATAAGGCCGCAAGAGAAAGCACACTACACACGGAATCCTCATCAGTGCGGATGTATGATGTCACCATTCAAACTATCATGTGATTTTATTTTAACATTTTCCTTTGTGTGTGTGGTACATTTTCAAATTCACTCAACAAAATAATCTTTAGCACTTAACAATAGTTTTCCAGTGTATCTTGATCACGGTCAGTACCCTTAGCACGAACAGCTGTCGAGAAAAAAAACGTGCGTAAAATTACTCGATAGAGAATTATCTATGGAAATTTTAATTTCGTTATTCGGCAGTAGATGGCGTTGTACAAATTTCCAATACAAAATTGCACTATCGAATGATTTTACGTGCGTTATTTTTTCGATAGCTGTTCGTGCTACGGGTACTGATCACGTATATGACAATGTCATTGTGAACCATGCCTTACTTACAGAGACATAACGCACAAAACATCACTAGTATACTTAGTAAGGTGCGCGTGCGCAACCTCGCAGCACCGTCACAAAATCGTATAATTATACACAATTATGTGACAACTCCGTAACATGAAAACTGTGTTTGTTGGTATGTAAACGTGATTATTATGTTCTAAACATAACTTCAGAATCTGTGATCGGGTTAAGGAAAACGTGATACGTAGGTAAATATTCTGTTTTTTTATTGTTTGTGTTGTGAGTGTATTGACCTACCGTAAAGATTTCAAATTTATTTTAAGTTTGCCACGTGATATTCGTGGTCGTACAACAGAATATTAATTGTTCGTACTAATGAGATATCATTAGAAGAGTGTTTCGCAGGTTGCCTGGTTCGCAATTCGTCTGCGAATTTTTCTTCTCAATTCGTCTGGCGTTATCTTAGAGCAACGCCGGCTTCGTCTGGTACAGAAGCCCGTCTTACTCTAAGGGCGTCATGATCATAAGTAAATCTACACTCGCGAGCAAAAGTATGGAATCATAGGCCTATTTTCATACAGACGAGGTAACTTTGAAGCTTTGGTTCTCCGCCCAGGATTAAACGGGGTGTGATCTGATGATGGCCATTCAAAGAGTGAACGGAGGAGGCTCAGATCGCTGAAGAAACCCAACGGATCAGAAGAGTCGTTTAAACTAGAGACCGTATGGAGTTTTAAGTGTTACATTTTCCATACTTTTGATTGTAATTTTAGCTTGTTTTTGTAATTTTTTTTATTTAATCCTGAACGTTTCATCTAATCCGTTAGGTTTATTTAGCATTATGGGCCTCCACTATTCATTCTTTGAATTGCCAACATCAGATCACACCCCGTTTAATCCTGGGCGGAGAACCAAAGCGTCAAAGTTACCTCGTTTGTATGAAAATAGGCCTGTAATTACATATTTTTGCTCGCGAATGTAGTAGGTACCTACCGAGTTTTAAATTACTTTGGTAATATTTTTTTTAATTAACTCGACAGTTTTGCATAGGAGTTATTAGTAAGTTAATTAGATTGAAGATGACCTACCTAAATTAATAAAAATCCAGTAAAATTTTAAGTGTCGATATTTTAAGTCACGATTCTTATTGAAATTTAAATAAGTATGTTCCTAATTAACACTTCATTTTTTTCTTTTCTCTCACTTTGTGGTGCATTTTACCTACATAAATGCCGGTGTGTTTAAAACTAACAGGTAGGCAGGAAACCTGTGAAATTAAACCGCACAACCATTTCCATTTGTGATACATTTAGTTGATAGCATTTCCCAGTTTGTCTATAAACTGTTTTCCCACTAAAACATGAATATTGGTCCTCAGATTTACCTAATAACTGGAACATATAATATCCGAAACACTTGAAACTAAACAAAAAAAAAGAAGATTAAAATGTTCTATGTCATATAAAAGAAATGATTTTCTTATGATCTGAATTTCTAGGCATTGGCATTTCTGTGTCAGGTTTGAGAGTTCCCGATGATTTTGCATTCCAGAAACTTAAAACTTTAGGTTATCTGTAGGTCATCAGAAAGTTATGATTTGATGTGACGTGGTAAATCTAGATTTTGTAGTTTTCTGTTCGTGTACAACATAACTAGCCTTTGTATTATGAAAAAAGATAAGTAGTGCTGCTAACATTTTGGTTTACTTATTAGATTTTCGCATTTTCTGAGGCTTTCTTTTCTTTCGTTTCGTTGTCTTGCTGAAAATCTATTTAACCCACCAAGCCAGACAAAATGAGACACAATCGATTTTCCAATGTTGGCCGCCTCGCGATTATTTACTTATTTTTATTACACACTAAAGTTGTATTCGGCAAATACTTCAATATTGCATTTAAAGAGATGTTTTTGCTAAACAATTGCCTTTAGTTGTTGGAACAGGCTAAATAGGCCGTTGGAAATAGACATTAAATTCGCAAAGCGTGATGTAGTTCTGCATTTTTGGTATGTTGTATGGGTCTGTTAGGGTAGTGAAAATTCAAATTTGCAACTTCGAAAAACTTGGATTTTTTCACTATCTGCTCTCCAAGGCCAAAACTATGCACTTTTTGCGAACGCCGTCTTCTACACTTCTAAACTGTATTAAATTACCTACAATTGGAGCTTAATTGCAGCTCTATTAACTCTATAGGAGCTAAGCTGCTTGCACTTCGAAGATGAATAATTTATCTCAAAAATTGAAATTTTCCTGTTTTACTCATGTATTTCGTGAAATATTGGCAAATCCGCTTGGGTTGTGAAGAAAAGTTACTTGAAATATTTTGTAGTAAATTTATTTCGCTTTTATTAGAGCCTAAAACCAAGTCTGTGAGACTAGCAGTTCACTTAAAATCTCAAATAAACGAAAAGAAGGTAAAATGGGTTAAAGAGACAAAAGACTATAGGTACAACGTCTTACAAAAATCCTCTAATACCGAATATGGTAGATAGGGGCCATCAAGCTGAAAATATATTGTGTTAAAGCTAAAATCCTGGGAAACCACTTTATGTGCGTACAATAGTGAGTCACGTGCTAATGTTTACCCTTAAACTATAAGATTTATTTTATTTTTAATTAATAACATAAGTGTAATTTGTAATTTGAGGAACTGGGTCTTTCAATTCCTATAATTAAATTTTCCCAATTTTAAATGCATTCATTCTTTTTCAGGATTCCACCATCAGATCTGCCAGCTGAGTAAATGTGGACATATTCAAGTATCGAAATACCGGGCAGTCGCATAAGCCGCGCCGACAGATTCAAGATATATTTGTCGGAATGTGTTGTATGTTTCTGTATATTATTTTTCATTATATGTGTAGGCCTACTCTTATACCTTTTCTTCCATCTGTACAGTACTGTTACAAATAGTAATAAAATGGTAGGGAATTTAGCTGAAAGCTGATATTACCTTTGCACGAAAATCTATTGAATATGTATCTAGAATATTATGTCAAAATTATGTTTATGTCACCAGAAAATTGTAAGCATTGTCATTGTCGCAGAATACAAGTCCCCCTAGCATGACCACTAAAACGTAATGATAAAACGATTTACCACTTTTAACTGTCTAAAGACAATGGATTTTGACAGTTGACTGTCAATAAAACGCTATATTATCACGTGATTTGGAACGTGTTTCAGTGGTAATAACTTAGCTTCCGCCCGCGACTTCCTCCACGTGCGTGGACATTCGGAAACTCGCTAGGGAACCTTTGACCGGGATAAAAAAGTTTCATTATGATTTAATCCAGGCTATAAACTATCTGTGTGCCAAATTTCATGCAAATCCGTTCAGCCGTTTTTGCGTGATTGAGTATCAAACATCTAAACGTCCAAACTTTTACTAGTTGGATATATCTCGTATTGGATAGGATTATATCTCTAATATTGGATATTACAATTTATCGGAATAAAATATGCTGAAAATTTTAAATATCAATCGAAAACAAATGCGTACCTATATATTATTCCGAGATTTTAATCTTTTGAGATAATTTCAATTTAACAGTCCTTATGATTTCACGGTGACATAAAATAAGATTTCCAAAAATATATATATTTTGTACCACTTCCCATACAAACGTTGAGCTGTCAAATGCTAATAAAATTATATTTGTATATTTGCTATGACCATAGAACACCATTATATTTCTTGAATTTTAATTTGGCAATCACAAAAATATGAATTGGTAAAATCAATATGTTCTAGTATTAATCGTAATTATTGCATATCTTTAGCATTAATTTTTTCTATTTCTACAGTGCCGATTATTATTTTAGTTAGGAATATTTTAATAACAATAAAAATTAAATTTTGTAGAAATCATATGTCATAGCTCATAAATTATATTTTGTTGTTTAATAAAAGCAATCTTGTCTATCACGATAATTATTATTGATAAAATCAACATTTTGATAGGTCAGAAAGAGGCATCCTTATTTGTTTGTTTTAATTTTTAAGAAACCAAAGTCATTATTATTTAGTTATAAAAATGTATAATAGAAATTTAATTTATTCTTAAGTAATCAACTGTGATGTTTATTTTATTTTTATTGTTGTACATATATATTTAAATAATATACTTATTATAAGTAAAAAGTAAGCTCAACTTTTCTTAAAAACTTTCTGTTGGGGTCTGTATACTGGCCATGTCAAACATACATGCTAAAGTTTCCGGACGACAATGGCTTTCAATTAATTATTAAAAAATATTTTAAAATAGGACAGAAATTTGGTAAGTAGATTATAGATTCCCGACAAAACAAAACCGAGAACAATGAAACCGACCTTAAATAATGTAGACAAGTCATATTCGCATAAGTTTACATTTGTCTAACATAATGATTTCGTAGAAGTACTGTTAAATTTTTTAATTTAATACAGAAGATAAGAATGATATCTAATTATCTAGGTAGAACCTGTGGAATAAAAGAAATTTAAGGCAATACAAGAAACAAACATTAACTATGAGATGAGTAGGTACACGAGGAAACTCTTAAGTAAATAGCCAGTTTTATTTTCATAATGATTGCGAACAGAAATAGTTACGCATTATGTTTACTTACAGTGACGTATTTGCATTTATCTGGTTAAAAATATTTTTGCAATATTATTATAATGATAATAAAATAAAAATATACAGAATGTTACTGAACAACCCGCAATGCAGAATATGCTAGACATAAGGACTAATAATTTTTCGGCATTTTTTGTTTTTTTTTTCGATTTTTTTTGCTATTTCAGAGTTGTTTATAGTAAACGTTGTTCATTTTACCGTTCACTGTCGACCGTATTCGATATTGCGGGTTGTTTTGTAACACCCTGTATAAAAATAAAACATTTATAGGATAGGTTAATTTCCGTAGAAATGATTTATTTCTAAGTAAAAAGAAATATTGAAAGTTAAAAAAATATATACATTGGGTAACGTCGTTTGTATAAGACAGTAGTTATTATTATTAGGTGAAGGCAATCAATTATATTAAAGGGGTAGTGTTGTAATTGTAACCTACTCTAACTACGATATTTTCAGATATTGATTTCTTGAATAATTATTTCCGGTGTAGTAATATCTATTATTACGTGTGTTTTCAAAATCGTAATAAAATCATAAAATAAACATAACCCTCTTGCAGTCGGGTAAAAATATAACTAATATTCTCAATCTGGATTTTGTTCGCAACTTTGAAAAGAACGTTTTATGATCGCAAGAATAATTTGAACAACGAGTTGTTTATTGCAATACCTTGAATTATTTATACAGTGATGACAATAAATTATTACTATAGTATTTTTTTTACAGATATCGCGAATGTTTGACAACTTTATGCTATCTTAATTACATAATACCATAGCATATTACACTATGTCGTTAATTGTCTTGTGTTAACATAATGATATTTCATAAAAAGCCTACCTAGTTAACCTACTAAAATGTTGCATAACATTTTTTTTAATGCATACAAAATAAAAAAGGAGTATATTTTAAACTTCTACAGCACCGGAAAAATGTAGCAGTAAATAATGAAACATAAGAAATAAATAAAGAAGAAAGAAACCAATGATTCTCACGTTTCTCTCACAAACATAAACTTAACGTTAGAAAAGTACAGTCTGCAATGAAAGTCGCTTAACACTTTGTTACTTTGTCATAGAACCTTTTTGGTCATTATTGTCTCACGATTTGAAACAGTTAAAAAAGTTACTATGACAAAGTACTAAAGTGTTAAACAACTTTCGTTGCTGACTGTACCGTGAATACACGTGTAAGTAACAAGTGAGTTCACATTGTGTAACATACCTCATTATCGAGTAATTTCATAGTGTTTTGTCTCATTTCTTTTATTGTCTAACTAAGTCCCCCTTATTCTAAAGTTAGATCAGAAGGACTACTTACTAACTGATCAAACCTCAATAGTTTTTTTGACGTTTATTTATAGGCCCGCATTTATAAACCGCTCTCAACGTTGACAGCTATTTTGAGATGCTGCTTAGTATAAGAAGAGCATCTCAAGTATGATCTCAAGATATCTCTCAACGTTGAGAGCGGTTAATAAATAGGGGTCAAAGAGGCCGTTCACGTTTTGCCGCTCTCTCGCTTGCACATTTCAGCTTTTCTCAGATTTCTTTGAGTAATGAAAAATGTAAAAATGTGGTCTGACCAGTTTTCGCAATTACAGACATTTTAACATCTATTTCAGTTTCGTGTTGCTGAAATACAAAAAGTTGTCTTATCTGTACTTCAGCAACTTTTTGTACAACTTTTTGTATTTCAGCAATACGAAACTGAAATATATTATGCTGAAAATCTTATATTGCGAAAAGTGGCCAGAATTGAAGAAATTCTACAGTTTTATATAACTTGGAGTGCTCATGACTGTACATTATTATAGTCTACCAGCAGACAGCGATATTGTCACTGGGTGAAAATAGTTGAAATAACACAAAAACCAAAAAAGTATTTACTTACAATGAACAACGCGCTTAGTGCCTACGCTTATATCTGTAAAGTGTTTTATTTATGCATATAGCTTGTTTCGTATTGGTGTGTAGCTTCGATCAAGAATATCCTAGATGTCCGGTCAGAGTCTCAAAAATGGCACCTCAAATAGCGTCCCACTTACAAAATGGGCGCTTATTTTGCACAGAGTAAGTGATAAAAGATGTGTTTTTGTACAAAATAGGTGGTATTTATAAAATATGAGTTTGTACAAAATAAGAGGTGATTATGTACAAAATAAGCGCCAAGTTTGTAAATGGGACGCTATTTGAGGTGCCATTTTTGCGTATTGCTTTAGTTCGTGAAACGTTATCTAGGGTATTTTTGATCGAAGGTGTGTAGCTGTATTCTTTTGTTACTTCCCAGATTTGTTTCAAAGGCAAGGATACGCAGCTTAACAATACCCAAGGATGGGTAGGTTCTTCGTTAAAACTATTTTTGTACCACCTTTTCAACGATAAAGTACAAGATATCGTGTATTAAGTTTGCTTCATAAAATCCTTTTCTCTCTAGATACTGCAATGTTACACAAAGACGGATAAAGGATACTGCTTAATACTCTTTGTGCGATAAAATCTTTTCAAGTATTTCTTTGAACAAAACTGGAGCACGATCTTTCAACATGGAAGGTCTTACGACTATTCCTTCTATGTTTACTTTATTTTTAAGTAGTTTGTATTGGTAGTGATTTAAAGTAAAACTTCGGTAGTTTGCTATAAGTAGGAGCACCGAACGTTAAAAAATAAGGATTGCTTTGTCGATGACCAATGTCTGATGCCGTTTGGGACATTATCCCCTCTATGATATGACTTGACTATACAACGTGTGACAAAGGTAGTTAAGGGGTCGTCCATTAATCACGTGAGGCTCGAAAGGGGGGGATCCAGAAAAAACCACCAAATATGGGGAGGGGGGGTATGTACCAAAAAATACACGTGATTTTGGGTAGGGGGGGTAAAACCTCACCACGTATCACCATGGGGGAGGGGGGGGGGGGGGGTTAAAAAGTTGCTAAAAAACATCACGTGATTAATGGACGGCCCGGTATACTACGGTCAGTATACTGAAAATATCAAAATATTCCCTTTAATAGTCTAAAAAACAAACAAAGAGTCGCACACACAAAGAATCTGTCATCAAACTACAAACAAAAGATTTCAAAACACGTCAAGCCATAACTACAAGGTACAATCCATGTCCATAAAACAGGTCCGTTATTCCAATAAAATCAATATTCAATTCGCTTTATAACAGGAGTTTTGCAGACTCGCCCGGCACCTAATTACACAATAAAGCCTCTCGTATAACCAATCACAAAAAAAATACAGGGATTTTGGTAACTACTCGACGGACGCTGTTCATCGGACCCCTGTAAACGCATGTAACGACGTTTTTATAGATAGATAACATCTTTATTTGAACAACTACAGACACACACATAAAACAGTCCATTAAACTAATGAAACTTAAATGACTTTAATTATCACACTAATATTAAAGTATGTGTACTGTAGCAGTGCAAGAAGGTCACAGCTCAGCGTTGTATTTGCTTTTTAGAGCAAATCACTGATTTTCAGCCGCAACCATAGAGGGCCCGCCGAGGCAAAAAGTGCTCGGGATTTATTATAAACATGCATATTATGATCATTAATATAAAATCAATATAAAACAAATTAAATTAGTAATTGGATTCTATGTGTTAAATTAAAAGAATATTCATAGTATTATACATTCCATTTCATATAGATAAATAAATAATAAATAAATTGCTGTAAAATCGTGTAAAATATATTCCATAAAAAATTATTAAAAAAATAATAATAATAACTAGGTACCCAATTAAATAAAATTGTATACCGCCCGCCCATGCAAGAAGTGCTAGTACCCAAATTTCTGACACTCAAGAAGAAAAAAGTATAGGTAATGGCCTAACCAGAATATGGTAGATAAGGACCATCAAACTGAACAACGTCACAGAATACTGGTATATAATGACAACGTTTACTATGGGACCAACTCAGAAATCGCTAAAAAAATCAGCTGTTTTATACAAACATTCATAACGAAAGTATGAAAATGTATGAAACAGCTGATTATTTTTTCGCTATTTCATTCATCAGTTGGTGTCATAGTAAAAGTTGTTATGTTTGATGGTCCCTAAAGAAGAGAAGTAAGTATTAGGCATCGCGAAAAGCTATTCTGGGTGCGTACCGTCCTCTACAACAGGAACTGTTACATAAGTTGTGTGATGATCTTTAATAAATTGCCACAATCCATAACTGAACTAAGCATTACCATATTTAAACGAAAACTGTTTGAATGGCTGAAAATAAAATGTTTTTACTCAGTAAACTTTATGTTTTATGAGAAATAAATTCTTTGAACACATAAAATTGAAAAAAAATTGGTGGAGCTCGGTGGCGCAGTGGTTTAGCGCCTGGCCCAGCAATTGCGGAAGTTAAGCAACGTTCGCAAGGGTCGGTCATGGGATGGGTGACCAAAAATTTATTATCTCGAGCTCCTCCGTGCTTCGGAAGGCACGTTAAGCCGTTGGTCCCGGCTGCATTTGCAGTCGTTAACACCCACCAATCCGCATTGGTCCCGCGTGGTGGGTTATGGCCCATCCTCCTTACCACCCATAAGGAAGGCCTGTGCCCCAGCAGTGGGGACATCACAAATGGCTGATGGACATGGACTATAAAATTGACATTAAATCATTAAATGATACAATGACTATGTGTAATTAAATTAATTCTGATTGACTAGGTATTGATTCCAGTTAAGTTTCTGTGATGGTGTCTTTTTTTGAGCCATTTTCAATGTCCCCACAGCTGCTAGGACACAGGCCTTTCTTATGGGTGGATAAGGAAGATGGGCCATAACCCACCACGCAGGCCTAATGCGGATTGGTGGCGCTAAACTACTGCGCCATCGGGCTCCTCGCCGAAATCCGGGCAAATAACCAAAAAGTAATATTTTGAGAATTTAATATTTTGCGAATGTAATATTTTGCGAACAAAGGAAATTATTATAGTTTGACTGTGAGGAAAAAAATGCTTTTGTGCCTCATTGGTGTGACAAAATGGTGTGACATGACAGCGAGTCAGTCGTGAAGTTATTCAGTTCCAAGCGGTGACTGCTGGTTATATCTAATCCTTGTCTCGATTGACCGACAAGTAGCGCCTAATGCCTTCAACAACATTACAAGCTCTGTTTTAATAAAAAAAATAGCCGTGTATTTATAGTGGAAGAGAAATTAAAGCAAAAGTCGAGATATTTACCTATCTTGCAATAACAATCGCAAATTCATTGACTCAGTCTTGTAGACATAATATATAATTAGACTAGACGCGATACTACAAAAACCTGTTGATTTCGGCTAGGTACCTGGACGAAACGCTCTGGCTTTTGTAATATTTTCTTTAATACAAAGTTCCTCGGTGATGAGGATTCCGGCTGTAGTGCGCTTCCTTCCACCTTCGGCCAGTTGTTAAACCCCCTATCAGTCGCAGTTGCAAATAAATATAATATAGGTACCTACTTATAAATAAATATTTTTAATTCTTTCTTATTTGCAAAATAATTGGACAAACGTCATCTAAAACTATTCCAAACAAGTTGATAGCATTAGTAGTATTTGAAATATACAGCTGTGGCAGACGGACAACAGACAGTCGCACCATAACATACCATTTTGGTACGGAACCCTAATAAATATATTAGTAGTGATCTAGTAGTCAGGTAATTTTGCCTGGAAATAATTCAAGGAGTTTTGATTTCTTGTGTACCAGGTAGCACTACTTAAGGCACAAAATAGACTCTCTCTCTATTGTGATTGTGACTAAGGGTTGATAATCAGATGTAGGGCTGCCATCCGTCCGGGTTTCCCCGGATTTGTCCTAGTTTGGAGGGCGTCCGGGTAGCGTCCGGGCGGGGTACGGTAGTAGATCGGATTTTCGTTGCCAGTTTTTATTAAGATCTAAAGCATAATATTTTTTTTAGATTTATCACTCTCTTATTTCAAAAGTTAGAGGGGGGGGACGCTCATTTTACCACTTTGGAAGTGTTTATCTTTCAAACGGTTGACTTTGAGAAAAAATTGTCTTAGAAACCTCAATTTCATTTTTATAGACACCCCGCACGTATTGGTATGAAAAAAAATTTTTTTTCAGTTTCAGTTCCATGTATGGGGAGCCCTAATATTTATTTATTTTTTATTTTTGTGTTAAAATCGTTAAGCGGTAAACAGAATACATCTACCTTCTAAGCTTGAACTGTGTAATCCTAATACTTTCGGAATAAAATGGCTGTGACATACGTACGGACAGACAGATAGACAGACAGACATGACGAATCTATAAGGGTTCCGTTTTTTGCCATTTTGGCTACGGAACCCTAAAAACAGCATTGTGAATGCCTAAAATCTAAAAATTCAATAATTAACTACCTACCTAATTAATTTCATTCAGTTAAATCTGCTCACTCTTAATTCTTGCTTTTTATTCAAATATCTGTGTACTTAAAGCTAAACCATATAAATCAGAAATAACGTTCAAAGTTAAATAAACTACTGGTAGATATTAGCGAGATCAAATGAAATTGAATCTGCTCTTTCAATATTGACATACCTACCTACCTAGATCAAATTAATTGCTTGAAATCCGAGAATAGTTTACAAAGAGTTGATATTCGGATCGAGTCGACTACCTGGAAATTGGCTTTTGTTAGGTAAAACAACAAAACTAACAAACTGTACCTACACGTAGTAGAATAAAAATGCGCGAAATAATATTCTAGTTATGGTATAATTTTGTATGGGAAGTTAGTACAACGCCATTTATCACCGGAAAGCGAAATTAATTTCTCATAGACAAATTATATTGAATAATTATACGCGCGTTTTTTTCGATAGGTAGATGTTCTTAGCACTACAGAACGAATTTAAAAAAGAAACATTTCGTTAAACGCCTACATAAATCGAATAGCAATAATATTATCATGCATATTATTAAGTAAGTAATAATAAAAGTTTTTAATATTTTTATTTATTGGAGACACTTAGGTAAATTAAAGCAGTTTTATAGCAACATTTTAAAATTAAAATAAATCGAAAATCTTCATAACGTAATCAAAAAACCCAATAAGAACGAAACACTAGGAAACTCTTTTGAGTTTTTCCTCTTGGCATCCATGTTTTATAGACTTTTGATGTGATTTTTCGTGTCTTTTTTAAAGAATCACTCGTATTTTTGAGATACCACGTTATTAGTGGTTTATAAAGCGTTTACGAGATTTCAGTGAATTTGATGTTAGACGTAGGTATCTTAGGAATAAAGTTAGATAACAGCTGTTAGGTTAGGTTAGGTTATACCTAACTGGCTTTCCTAGTATCGAATCTCTGTGAAGCCTTCAAAATGTTCAGCGATACGGGAATATTTGCTAAACTTGAAGGTGTTCGGTGTTGGTTGTTGTTCGAAACTCGTGTATCTTCCTCAAGTTTGTTACAATAGTTTACGCTGCATCGTATCTATCTGTGACGGAGTTATAATAATATTCATCTTAGCTCACTTACCGGATTCAATTCCAATCCGAGTACCTAGGTGTACTCTACAATTCTACATACTTAGAGTCGGGTTGCTTTTTGCTAGTATCATCTTCACTTTACCATCCACTTTTTTGTCTCTTTTGCCTTTTATAGCACTTGCGTGAAATACTTTTGTTTATTATTCTTTATTGTACACAAATACGTATAAAAAACATTAACAACTAACATAGAGAAGACATAGGTAGGTACTCGTACAAAAAATTGCTCTATACAACGTGTTGCAAAAAAACACCTAAAGCCAAACATATAGTAGAAATAGGCACCCCCAAACTGAACAACTTTTACTATGGGACCAACTCTGAAATCACGAAAAAATTATCTGCTGTTTAATACATTTTGACATTTTCCTTATTAATTTTTGTATGGAACAGCAGTTTTTTTTTCGCGATTTCAGAGTTGGTCCCATAGTAAAAGTTGTTCAGTTTGAGGGTGACTATAATTATCTGCCATATTCGGATTTAGGGTTTTTTTTTGTTTTACTAATCCATATTTTATATTGAAATAGGTGTGGAAATGTAAGTAAAGAATCTAAGTAATACAAAATTATTTTGGCTCACTTTAGGCCAACATTTTTGATGAAATTAAATGTGAAAAAATTGAGTAGTACTGTACGACAAAGAATATTCCCTCTACACTAAACATGCAAAAAAGTACGTCATTTAATGTAAAAGCGTCATCCATCACTTGTTGACAACGTTGGAGAGAAGCTCACGGTTAAACTGACAATGTAGTGTAAGCGTACTCTTAGTTTGTCGTCGTCAAAGTTGGTCACATTCGTTGTAAACTTCACATCACTGCCGCTGGGCAGTTTTTTTGCGATCTGACCGATCATTCACCCTGCTTTGCTGTAGATTGACGAACCGAAAATATCAACTGCACAGCACAGACTTGTAAAAACTTTGTCAAGGTAATCTTTTGGTGCTTTTGGCAACTATTTTACTTTCGAACACCAACTACATTGGATAGTTTGGAATTGGAACGCAAGCTTTTCACAGTCTTTTGTTTCAGGCGTTGTGAAAAGTAAACTTTTTGAATGGTGGGTAAGTTAATTTTAATAGGACTAGGTAGGTAACCTAATTACTGTTTAACAGGTTAACCTTATAAGGTTAAACAGTAATTAGGTACCTACCTAATTCCTAATTACTTATCTCTAGAGTAATAACTCTAGAGATAAGTCCTAATTGTGCATTTTTGTTTTAAAATAAATATGGTATTTTTATCATGAACACAATATTATAAACCATGTTCTCAACTAGGTATATGAATCCCTATTGATTTTCTGATAACAAACTTTCAGAAATTTCCAATGACAGTCATTGGTATTCAATTTGCGTCAATTAAAATCGGTACGTGGAATAAATATTGCTTGCAAATAGGTCAATCCTGTATTTTACATACTACTTATTAGGTACCTTCATTGTTGTTTTATGGCACGGTCAATTGCAAATTCGTCTAAACATTGGGCTGACAAGTAAAACTCACTAAATGACGAAAATAAACAATGAAGTAATTAACATTTTAATAGTGTTTTTGACGTTAAAATACATTTTTGAAAAAAAAATGTTAAATTTTTATGAATATGATGCTTAATACTGTACATGTATTCTAAAACTATAAACCAGTTTTATAGAAATATCGTTTTATTTAGGAATTATTCAATAAAAAGTACTTAGTGAGTGAGTACACTAAGTAACAAAAGTTATTTTTACCTGTTGAGTGGCAGGAAAAATTCACTAGTATACAATGGAGTAAGGTAATAGTGAACTTTTACCTGCCGAGTTCTACAAATAGTTTTGGATTTAGTGATTTTTGCTTCTTGGAATTCAGTAAAGTAATGCACCTATGCTTATGATGACTTTTTCCTGGGATAGTTGTTGATATTTTAATGCACTTAGTGTATAACTAACAGTTTTCAATTTTTTGTACTTAGTGAGTTTTGCTTGTCACCCTACGAATGTGATTAAAAATATCGTTGAACTCTCTTAAATCTTCGTAAAAAAATTAAAGAGTTCTAATTTTAAGGAAATTTTACTGTAAGAATAGTTTATTTTGATTTAAAAAATAATTGATACTGAGTCCAATTCTGGAAAATCGCCTGCCTTAACCAATAACCAGGAATAAAACCCACCAATTATTGAAAAAAACAATCTTCTAATACTTACCCATCGAAAGGGTAGGTAACTCATTAGGATTATTTTTTCTTGAATAACACAGCATCACAAAGGAAGCTACCATGAAAACATTGAAATTTTAATTTGTGTGCCCAAGTTTTGGGACACCCTGTATATTCCATGTTAGTAGGTTTCAAATAGAGTGCAGTTGACATAAAGGTAACAGAGATGATTGCTTTGCCGTGGCCCTTTGATGCGCATTTATGAATTTAAAATACTGCGTCGTTGCGGCTTTTACTTATGTTATGTAGTATAATTTATTTGACTTCAACTAAAAAAGAGATAGAAGCAACTAAAACAGATTTGATAAGTTTTGATTCATCAATGTAAAAAAAATCGATACAGCTCAACATCATACCTTTTATTGAAGCTTAAAAATGAGTAAAAAATAAAGTACAATTTCAGACCACCCAAAATAGTATTAAACCTCAGCTTTTTTAGAGTTCAACATCAATCTAGTTTCATATTTTTCAATAAGCTGATAAATAGTTTACACAACAAAGTAGTAGTTTATGATACAATGTTGGTAAGGAGGTATTTAAAACGAGTTGACGTGTTAGCCCGAGCCGCAGGCGAGGGTTTATAACCGTCACGAGTTTTAAAAACCTTAACAACCGTGTACCATACTACGTTTTTCAATACATTTGCGAGAAAACATTATAGGTAGGTACTACTGAATTTGTAATCAATACTTATAATAAAACTGTAAATTCTAAATATTTGTGCGCGAATTACGCAAAAACCGCTTAACGAATCTTGATGGATTTTTCACAATTTAGTAGATTGAGGTGCAACTTAAAATCTAAGCTATGTTTTATCAAATTCAGGTGGGCGGAACTATGGAAACAGCTTGAACTCAACTCGGTAAAATCAACTTTCCGCACGCTGTAGTAATCCATAAACAAAAACGCACGGCGTGCGATAAAATCAACTTACCGCACGCTCGACTGTCATCGTAAACTTACATTTTCGAGCAACTGTTTTGAAATAGTAGTTTATGATACAAGGTTGGTAAGGAGGTTAAAACCTTAACAACCGTGTGCCATACTACGTTTTTCAATACATTTGCGAGAAAACATTATAGGTACTGCTGAAATTGTAATCTATACATATAAGTAATAAAACTGTAAATTCTAAATATTTTAAAAAAACATTTTCAATGTTAAAATTTGGAGACTTAAAAAGTATGTATATCCACCAGCCGCACGACACCCACTTCTGGGTATAGGCCTCCCCCAAGGATATCCACAACAATCGTCCTGCGCTGCCCGCTGTAAAAAAGTGAGAGACGGGATTAATTTACTTTTTATAGATCCGTAAGGGTAATTAACCTAATTTGACACTCGGTCACATCCCGTTGACTTAAATAATTTATTTCACATTTATCACTCCACTGGAGATCGATTAATTTTAAACTGCAGGCCTACCTATTACATAAAAACGATGGCGGTAAGCGGACGATGATCGTACCACCGTGACTCACGAATAAGGTTCAATATCAAGTAAATTGAACAACGAATTGCGTCCGATTATCGCGATAATTTTTATGTAATAGGCCTGCTGAACTGTAGGTACATTTTCAACTATAAGTTATGAGTTTAAAAATATAAATTCACTTTAGTGACACGGTAATTAAGCAGCTAAAGACGTCTGCGCTAATTCTTGGGTTAAAATATAAGTGATCTCTTTTCAAATAGATAGATATTGGGTGGTTTCAGTCAAAAAATAAAAAGAGGAATGGAACACGAAATTCGGAAAACTTAATATAGATTGTAAGTCACCTTATTAAGAAACACAATTTACTCAAAAAGTATTTTTTTGAAACATCAAGATGTCTTTTAGTTGATAAAAAATCGGCCAAGTGCGTATCCGACCACGCGCAGCATAGGGTTCCGTAGTTACTTTATTATACCATTCCATTATAAACTTTATATTTACTCAACTAACGACTTAAAGTACCTATATATAATACCTAAAAATTCAAAGGAATTTCTACCACCGAAAACTTTTCCAACAAAAAAAAATTTTATAAGTTGATCGACTATTACTCGTTATTTTGTAAAGCTTACCTAGCAGTGACAGTTTTCCATTTTAGCTTCATAATAGTGTTTAGTTTAGTGTTTGGGAGAAACCTGTTAAGTAACTCCAATTTGTCATTTTTTTGCCGGGTAATACAATGTTTTGGATATTTTTTCTATATTTTTTTTTCTTTTACCTACTGATTAGTCCACCTTACAATATTGAAGTGATAGAAATGAGCTCCACACGCAATGCAGCCTATCAATTCTCTAAAAACACAAACGCTGCGGATGTTTTTAGAAAGAAAACGTCATTTTTGTATAGAAAAATAGTTTCGAGCATCGGCGAGCTCGTGGTCCGAGCGCTAGCGTCTATGTGACGTGACAGCGGTGCCGCATCGTAGAGATATTTTTAGAGAATCGACACGCAGGATTCGTCCATTTCGTTTTTGTACATTCGTGATAGCTGACTTGTCTTACACAGAATGTATTATACTAAGGGCGGCTTGCGCATCGTCGTTAAATACAGTTTAAGAGCGACGTAAACGCATTTAGTCTGCTAATTATAATTAGCGTCTTGCACAACAAAAATTTAGCCACTAATCATGTTTAACGAACTGTCAAAGTTAAATACCCAAAGATGGCTATTTAGCGTCGCTAAATACGTTTAGTAGCAATCGCGCGTCATCAATATCTGTTCTTCTTTTGTAAAATAGGCCCCCGGGCCCTAGAAGAAACACTTTTGTTTGCCATGGTAATTATCACTGAACTCAACTAAAACAATTATTATCAATAAAAATTACCACGAGAAATAGCACAAGAACACTTCACAAATCACAAGTCACAACAACACAATTTGTGTGACTTGACAGCTCGGTTGACTTGATGTGACAGTTGAAAGCTCGTCGGTCCATTTCACGCATTTTTTTTAAAGAAATGCAACCGTTTTGCTCTAAGTCAAGTGTACAACGCACGAAAACGTAAAAAGAAACGCAAGAAACTGCTTTACCGACTCCCTAACTACGATTAGTTAAATAACCATCCAAACGGACGTGAGCAAGACCTTTTTAATTGTATTTAGGCTAAACATATTTAGCAAGATAAACGCATTAAGGGCGAGGCCAGTTCACGAAATTTACTCTTTCACTATGTCTTTAGAATAAGGTTGAATATTGCATAGCTTTAATTGACGCTTCGCCAGAAATTTGACGAATTTTAGTACATTTTGATTGATTTCTGAAATACTGGATCATTTATTAAAAATATACTCGGTTATTGTGTTAGATCGATAAAAAAGCTATCCTTTTTGCATAAAAAATCATATCACTGTCGTTGAAAATTACGAAATCTGACGATTTGAATTTTATTTTTATAAGTTTTTATGGTGTTATTCAGGATTTTTTTACAGAGTTACCATGCCATTTTTCAATATTCTGTTCGGTTACTTTGCTTCTTTGTTTCTTTTTCAGTCTACAGTGAAGTAAAATTTTACATCAGTTCTTCACATTGGAAGTTCAAAAATCAGACTTTTCATCAGATCGTGAACTGGCCTCGCCTTAACTAAATTCTGTCTATCCCAATTGTTGCGCAAGCCGCCCTAAGTACTGTAAGTTGTCTTGAATTTTTTCACGTACCTATCCAAAAACAACCTCGCAAATGAATTCCTGAATCGAAAAGTTGGTCTTGACAAACCTACAACATTTTCAAAACCAATAACACCCTACACTATGAAATTAAAGAGAAAAAATAATATCCACTTTTCATATAGGGGAAGTACACTAATATATATTTTTTTAAATTTTTATTTATTACTTTTCGGCGTGATTAATACTTGTTGACTTGAATACGGAACTCAAAAAAAGCAAAGCTTCTTGACGTTTACTTGTAAATAAAAAAAAATTTTCTAGGGTCTCTTTCACAGGTTACAAATCAAATCAAATCAAATATTTATTTCAACAACTTAGGTAACTTTACAATATATTGTGGCCGGAGTTTCCTTTTAAGCAAATAGCTTGCTTGTACTAGGAGACTCCGCTCTTCCTTAAAAATACGTAGGTAAACCTATTTTTACATGAAATAAAAGCTTGAGAATTGAAAAAACCTATTTCCACATTATAAAACACAATAAAAACGATAATAAACGTTTGTGTTTGTGTGTGTGTGTGTGTATGTGTGTGTGCGTGTGTGTCATACATACATCAATTAATAATACACTCGACGTCTTCGTAACTCAGTGTTTTTAGCCATTCTATCAAGGCAACTTACAAGGTTACAGTTGATAAGTACCAATTAACTTCATTGACAGATAAATGTATAGAAATTCTATGAATTTAACCCATAAAAACGGGCCCTTCTTCGTATTATGAAAAACAAAAAGGAAACAAACGTTCTGAAGTTTTCTTAAATATGAAACCCATTGTTATGTAGACACAACAAAATAACGAGATTTAAACGGACTAGTAGACCTGTGAATCGAAAATGCGCTTGTTATGTATCGGGGAGTTTACATAAGAGGCGTATGTACAAAACACAAACGGGAATTTTACAGTCACAGCTCGTATTTCGCCGGAGTCAATTTACAACTATTGTGAAAAGCGTACCAGAAGCTTGATTGAAAAGCGAAAAAGGTAACAGGAGGAATAATAAACTATTGGAATTAATATTGGTATAGAGCGTGCTCTTTTAAATACGGCGCAAATGGGTTTACTTAGTGCCTTTTTATATTGATCATATAAGGTGGTACCAATGATGTGACGATACTGAAACAGGTGATAGTATTGCTACAACTGAACAACATTCTCCAAGGAACATAGGTCGAAAAACTATATTTTTTCGCCTCATAGTAAGTCAGTCAGCTGACCAATACATTTTGTATCGACCTATGTTTCATGGAGAAAGTTGTTTAGTTTAACTAGCACTATCACGTGTTTCAGTACCGTCACATCGTCAGATCTTCTTCAAAACATTTTTTAATATGTTCTTTTGTGGACACTGACAGAAATAAATAAATAAATGCTTGGAGGGACAATTTCCTTCCTGATCACGCTGCCTAAATTGATACTTCAAAAAAAACGGGTCGAATTGAGTAGGTACCTCCCTCCTTTTGAAGTCGGTAAAAAGGTTGCGAACTTTTCCGACTAGGTACCTATTATTATGAAAATTACTAGAGTAGGTACATCATTTGGGTTCTGTAATTAAACTTCTGTCATCATTACACAATATTTTCAAGTAGGTACCTACAGTCTTATAATATATAATTCCATTTTGACATCACAATGAATAAAACTTAATATTATAATTATCACTATAATAATGAGATCACCCGTTATCAATGTTTGCCTATCACCAAGCGAACTTTACCTGCTTATTGGAAGAGAAAATTGGCACTAAGGAAATTGCTCAATCTCATCCGTGCCTTCGCTTGAGGTAGTTTGCATGAAGTTTTAGTATTTATAGAATATCTAAAGGTAATTATTACAATTTTATATCGAAGGTACATAATAAACATTGAATGAATTATTTAAAAATTTTACTTTGTAAAGTATCTTGTAAAATATCGCGGTTTCCACTTTTCATTCGGCAATTATTTCACAGTGGAAAAAGAGCCTTTTTGTCAACAAAATAAAGCGCAATTTCGAAACGAGAGACCATATTTGCAATGACAATAAAATTTAACATTCAATGGTAGAAACCAAATTGGATAGTATGGGATATCCGCACCAGCCTGCCTAGCATGACCGATTTATATCGCGTGATATAGCGTGTTATCACGTTCAACTGTCAAAAAGACAAAAGAATTTGACAGTTGAGTGTCGATAAAATGCTATATCACGCGATATAAATCGGTCATGCTAGGCAGGCAGGATTCCTTGCAAATGGCACGTCAGGGCTAATTAGTGATTTAATACCTACGATCAAGTCTGCAGTTTATTTGGTACTAACTGACGAATGGGTGATTGTGACTGATCCTCTTATGCCTAACAGTCGCATAGCCATGATTTACTGCACCCCTACAGATTTTTCAACGTTAGTAAATTATTTCATTACAAACAAAACAGAGTTTTTACATGCGCACCTAAGCTAGCGGCTCTAAGACCACGTTTCTGTCATTTTTGAAAAAATTTCGAAATGGCCGATTTTTTTTTCCATTTTGAAAAAATATAAGTATCTTACTGCATTACCAAATTTTACGATAAACAACGGTTGAGAAATATACGAACTGTAAAGGAGAAAAGCCGGACAGACATAAAATTTTTGGCCCAAGCTGAAACAATAATAATATGTTAATTCTGAGTTAATAACAAACAAAACACAATCAACATTAATATTTTTTTTTGCATAAAATGGGTGATTTTTATCATACACTGTTTATAGAAGAATTGATCAATCTGTTTTAAACTTGTTGTAAAAGGGAAATAACAAGCAGGAAAATCCTGGATTTCCAGATAAGTTATAAAGATAGATAGATAGTAAAGTTGCTTTCGGTATCGAGTACACAACTTTGAAATTGCCTTAGGAAAAGAAAATATTGATGTAACTGAGAGCATAAGCTTTTGAGTTAAGCCTAAAGTAATTTATTTCTAAACCCGGTCCATTCAATGTTTTTTTTAGAAAAAAATAATATTTAAAAAATGCTGTAAAACTAAAATTTCACTCAAGGAATGTTGTCATAACACTTCGAAAATAACATAATTTTGAAAACAATAATAAGACCACAAAACAAAACTAATAAGATGCCAAAGATCAGTTAGGAGGAAAATTAAATATCATGTTCAAGGTGAGTAGCCTTTTTTTGCGGTCAGTTAACACTCAAATGAAGAATGGCTAACTGTTAGGTTCAGCGTCTTTAAAGAATGTACACATTCTTTCGTACTAATGAAATGCGATGCGACACACGCGACGCACGAGAGCGTTTGCGACAAATTGCAAATTCGTTATCATTATCAGTATCAATCAATGAGATGAGATGCGCAAGCGCATAAATGCCATGTGGCTTTCTACGTCAGTCTGGCGGTGGCCGCTGTGAGTGCCGCACGTGTTTCGAGCGCTCCGACCAAAATACCTCACACCGCCGCGTGCTATTAATATGGTGAGTGACCTGTGATTTCTACCTGTTTCTTTATCTGTCTAGACATTTAACTGTCACATATTATTCTAAAAAAAATATTGAACTACTGTCAATTAACAAAAATGCATAATGCGACAAATCAGCTGTTTAAAGTCGTTCAAAGGTTGACGTTTTGTTATAAAAAATATGCAAATTAGTTGCAAATTTTGTAAGAAATAAGAACATAAAATTATTTTACAACAATACGATTTTTTAAATTACTTATAGTTAAGATAATTGTGATCTACTAAGTACATCATTGTTTTGATTCTTAAACATAATTAAACATAATAAATTAACCAAATAGTACCAATTTCATAATTACAATCTATATTTATATTCAAAATTAAGAACGTGTCAGAGCTAAGTGTTTATAAGAGAACTATAGATTTGGTATTGCTCGTCGAACTAATTGCTTTTACTTATTTTATTACTTTAAACGGAGTCAGATATTGCATAATTATTAGCCTTAATATTAATTGTGTAATCGTAATTTGGTTGACGTAAAATTATTAAATATTACGTCGTCACAACAATATTGAATGAAAAATCGGCATTATGGATGCTAATTTAATAACGCGTGATATTGTGAATTCAAATTTTATAGAAGAAGATACCACCGAATTAATCCAATCAAATTAGACATTTAACGTTATATCAAATCAGGTATTTTTGGTTTTTGGTTATATTGTTTCTAATGTGAAGGCCTTAAATCCAAGTTTTCAACCTCGGCAGACGACCGGGTCATAATAAAACTCAAAATTGTTGACCTTTTTCTTAAGTTTTTGTCGATTCTGATTCTACTGGTTTTTCATCAAGATTGTGTAAGAAGATTTTAAAGTTGGGTTTTCTGACAATTTGAGGGACGCGGTTTTGGTACGAGCGATAGTTTCCATGTCGCATCCATCTGTCAGATTGCGATAGATTTGGAAATTAGACAATTAGCCCCCCGGTCTTGTCTGCCGAGGTTGAAAACTTGGATTTAATTCACATTACAAACAATAATATCCAAAACCAAAAATACCTGATTTGATAGAAAATTCACGCCCTTTTTATGTCTAATTTGACTGTATTATTATTATTATTAGGAGTACGCCACAAAAGTGTACGCATATCTAATTTAAAGAACGTCTATTGAAGTCGGTTGGGGTCGGAGGAAATTCGTTTTTTTTTATTTTCTCAATATTGACCATTTTATTGACCGAGTGAGCGCAAAGCGTCTCCGTTTCAGCTTAGGGCAAAAATGCTGTTGTATGTATGTCCAGTACCCTTAGCACGAACAGCTATCGAGAAAAAAAAACGCGCGTAAAATTACTCGATAGAAAATTCTCTATGGAAAATTAAATTTCGCTTATCGGCGATAGATGGCGCTGTACAAATTTCCAATACAAAATTTATCTTTCGAATGGTTTTACGCGCGTTATTTTTTTCGATAGCGGTTCGTGCTAAGGGTAGGTACTGTACCCTTCGATACCATTCTGTACCATTCGATAGAGTAATTTTTATGGGAAATTTGTACAGCGCCATCTATCGCCGTAAAGCGAAATTAAATTTTTCATAGATAATTCTCTATCGAGTACTTTTACGCGCGTAATTTTTTTCGATAGCTGTTCGTGCTAAGGGTACTGATGTCCGGTTGTTATTCTCTATAGGTCGGATTTCTCAACCGATTCTCGTGAAATGAGCGGTTTTCAAAAGGCAGTTTAAAAAAGAAGTGGTACCTAAAAGACGGCTAGATATCGTTGTTCAACTAAGTACGTAACTTTTTAAGAAAAAAGCAAAGGATTTTAATTCTTCTTCTTCTTATTTTTGTTATGGCAATCTACTCCTCTTCAGGGAGTAATTTTTACCAGTGTCAAGTGTTAAATAATTCAGTGGTATACTCAGCTGCTAGGAAAAATTAAAAACTACCTAGTTGAACAGCGCCATCTATCAACATAAAAATAAACTAAAATTCTCAGCTGACAGAAAACCACTCATTCTGTGAGCAGGGGTGCGATTGCGTAAGGTAATCGTATTAATTTGACAGTTCATATCGTATTCCATCGGCTGCAATTTGTATGGGATGACATATATTATGATACATTATGAACTGTCAAATAAATGCGATTGACTTTACGCAATAACCTAGCAGGTTCGAAAATTTCAACATGGCTGAGATATAATATTATGGGGGTTGAAAACGTAAAAAAACAATATATTTCGTGGCCATTTCAAAAAATGACACAAAACTTTATACATTAAACTTCGAGAGATCGGGGATGTGAGAAAATAATGAACAAAAAAACGATTTCCTGTGTCACATCAAATCACAAGAGAATTTTAATTTGGCTTCACTTTTATAAATTAGGTAAAGCTATATTTTAGGTAAGAATAGAAAAAGTTTTTGTAAAGTTTGTGAAAGTTTTTGCTGAGATAAGCTGTCAGTCCACAGATTAGGCATAACTTTGTAATACAGCAAATTATAAAGTCGTTTTTATCTCCCTTTGAGGAAAGGCAAAGGGAAATATTCAGCCTATAGTCTTGGATGACAGTCTTACATTTATTTGACTTAATTAAGGTCTTACACATTTATTCATTTCAAAAATGTATATGAATTTTCAGCAGCATAAAACCACTTTGTTGAAAAAAAAAAATAACTGTATTACCCGGCTAAATTGGGAATGCTCTGTTTACTCGCATAGAACTTGCAGTAAGGTACTAATTTAACTTTGTAGGGTTAATTCTATTACGAACTAGTGTTTAATATATTATTGCACGGTGTTTGTTATAGCTCGATTTGTAACCCTAAAAGCGATGTATTAGGGCTCACTTTCGTCGTCACACAAAACGTCGTATGAAACTCGTGAGCTCTTGCTTATTGCACACTCGGCTGAGTTACGCACTCGCCTGCGGCTCGGGCTGCAACCAACAGCCTTGTTTGCAATGAGCAACCTAAGCTAACTTGTCTCATAATGTACTATTTCCAAATCGATCCATAAATAACGGAGTAGGTACTGAGGTAACAAACATAATATAACGTACGTACAACCGAATTTGATAACATCATTCTTTTTGAAGTCGATTGAAATGAATATCGAAGGGTTTGAGATAGAGGGTAAATGTTCCTGTGGACACAGTGGAACAAATTCCACGCGGATGAAGCCGCAGGCAGGCGCTAATAAGAATATCGTTAGAATACTTTGAAAAACAACACTATTTACGTCCATCTTTCTTTTGTCTTATTACGATTCGTTCTAAGTTTTGTGAGCATTTTCCTCCTCAACCTTGTACTATTATTATTCTGTACCTTTACATACTCATACATAATTTTTATTAATGATACTACATCAGTTTCACATAATTGTCAAAGCCAGTTCTAAATAATGTACCTATTATGTTATACATATATTTCACAGCAGAAATTACAATGCGATTTAAAACTCACAAATTTTTTTATTTAGGCTTATGGTTGGAAAGTCAAAACAAATGTAAAGTAAAAACATATTTCGTAATTTTTCGAAAATCCACCCCTGAGGTTAAATGGGATAAATAAACCTAAAAATCGATATGGATGTCGTTATTGAGGTTTTATGGGATGACGATTGAAAATTGTTTAAAAACAAAAAACCGACTTCAAAAAACCTGAAAATAAAAACAAAAACACACACCACAACGAAGATTTTGTAATAATATGCAATGCAAGAAAACTATTGATTGATTATTGCTATTAAACATAAACGATCCTTGAATCTTAAATTCAAAATGCTTTTACGACTCGACCCACCTGCCAATTGATGAAAGACCCAATTACAAACTATAAAATATATAAACCATCGAGATATAAACTAACGAAATCGAAATATCTTTTGATTCCATAATCACTACATATTAAAAAACAAAGTCCCTCGCGACGTCTGTCTGTTTGCGATAAACTCAAAAACTACAGAACGGATTTTTATGGGTTTTTCACCAATAGATATAGAGAGCTAGTGATTCCATAACTTGAGGTTATAAGAAAATGGTAGAAATATGTCGATAATTGTTGAAGAAGTCGGCAAAATTTAAGCCGTCTGGGAGATCTTTTATAAAAAAAATATCCGATAGATATTTTTCAGTTACTGTTAGTTATTAGGTACAATTAATGTTCGTGCTATTTAGTTTGTCTGAAAAAATTGTTTTTCTATTTCTATGAATTTTTTGATAGTTGCAAAATACTCCTTTATACTCCCATTTTTATTTTATCACCTGTTACAACTGCAACTTTCTTCGATAACTTACCTATAACTTTTACAAAAAAAAATATCTACGTCTTCTTATTATTTTCTGTTGCACGTAAACGCCTCATTTATTTTAAATGCACTCAAGAATATTACACGTGACAGGAAACGCATATTGTTAGATGTGATGGACGTATTTTGTTTGAAATTGTTTAATAACACGTGTTACGTCATCATGCAGTAAAGCTGTTACGTTATAAATACCGTAATTTTGTGGTAATGATAACAAACGTAACTTAGTAGTTAGCAATGTACAAAATGTTTATGAAGTAAGTCAAATGACACCGATGAGAGAGATATTCCACTTCACCCACATCCATTGAGGTAGGTTAATAGCTCAATTACTTCCTTTGAATTTTAGGCACCTACTCGTACATGATTTTTAAAGTTCGAGACTTTCTCTCGTTTGAAACTTCAAGTAACTATTAAGAAATGGACTTCTTAATAATTAATTACCTAGGTAGGTACTTAAAATAAAATATAATGATATGACAAATAACCTAATAGGTACTACCTAACATCCGAAATACGTTTTCAAAACAAAAAAATTACAAACGTCAAAAATAACGTTACGTAATTAGATTTTGTTTAAGTAAATTGAAAACTTAATAAATTCCTTCAAAACTTACCCACTGTTTATCATAATTATTATCTTTATTGTTCTAATCCTATCAAATAAACGGTCTAACGAGATGTCACGATAAAACTAAGGTTATATGTACTTTTATTTCTTATCTTCGCCGCATAATTAAGATACCGGCAAAAGCAGGAAAAAACAATCTTATTACAATTGTATAAGGTACACACGGTTGGAGTTTCGAATATTCGGATATCTCAAAATAAACACTTACCTATTTGTAGGCACGATGCATTCATTTAAAAATGCAGTTGTAACTTACTATCATAATAATAATATCATTACAACATAAAAGTTTTTTTATTATTAAACTTTAATAGTACATTATGAGACAAGTTAGCTTAGGTTGCTCATTGCACACAAGGCTGTGGGTTGCAGCCCGAGCCGCAGGCGAGGGCGTAACTCAGCCGAGTGTGCAATAAGCAAGAGCTCACGAGTTTCATACGACGTTTTTCAACACATTTGCGACGAAAAAATAAAGTAATTTATCACAAAGCAACAAATATGGCAAAAACAAAATATGATAACTGTGGGAAAAGGCGCGCATGTTTTTTTTTTGTTTTTTTTTCACACGCCCAACGCAAGAATATTTTGCGATCAAAGGGGTGAGGAGCATACAGCCTACTACTAATACTTCAAAATTATAATTTTAAGTGACAAAATGCAAATATTTTAATATTTTATAACGAAATATTGTGAATTATGAATAATTGGATAATAATTATATATTTATTTGACTTAATTAAGGACTTACACATTTATTTATTCCAAAAATGTATATGAATTTTCAGCAGCATAAAACCTCTTTGTTGTCAAAAAAAAATAACTGTATTACCCGGCTAAATTAGGAATGCTCTGTTTACTCGCATAGAACTTGCAGAAAGGTACTAATTTAACTTTGTAGGGTTAATTCTATTACGAACTAGTGTTTTATATATTATTGCACGCGTTTGTTTTAGCTCGGTTTATAGCCCTAAAAGCGATGTAATAAGGCTCACTTTACGAGCTAGTGTGTTGAAAAGTAATTATTTACATTTTATTCCTAACGGTTTATGCAATGGAGATGTCACAAAATGTATCCCGCTTGGTGGCGCTACTGCTGCTGGAGACTTGTCTCCAAAGTACAAGTACAAGCATTTATTTATTTATTATTTATTTATACTTTATTGTACACACAAAAGAACAAAAAAAAGAAAATCACAAGAACAAAGGAGACATACAATTGGCGGCCTTATCACTTAAAAGCCTTATCACTAATTTACCCCCAATTTTTCCATTTATTTTAAATTATATCAAAAAATGGGTTGATCCTAATAATTATTTTAATGGAAGTTGGAGTGTAAATTAATTAAAGATTGAAGAAAACCAAAATTTGTTGGAAGAAAAATTGATATTTACTAAAATTCGCTTCCAACATCCAAAAATTATAGCAAACACATAGTAAACAACAAAATGACAGATCTACACTAGCGCCAAGTTAGCGGTAGTGCGCCGACTGGTGGACGATTTGTGAATCAACCAAATTATCCTGCCAATAGTAGTTATTAAGATATCGCGGAAACTTGAAGGTTTTTTTGAGGCTTACAATAGCTGTCGAGTCGAAAACCTAAACGAAAGGTCCTGACATCATCATAACCATCATAGCCCGGCTATGTGGTATCCAATGAGGATTTCCGCCTCCTTCCCATCGTTGTCCGGGAAGGTCGCACCGAGCCCTTCAGGTTGAGAGTACAAAAAAAAACTTTTTGCCCTATTATAACAATATTTTTGTTAATAAGTATATAAGTGGAGAAATAATTGTGGTATACGCACACGTAATAGTAATTACGCATTCTTTACATATATAGTGCAAAAAAAATATTAACCGATACGATTTCAATCACGACTACAAGCGCTGGGTTAAACTGGGGGCTTTAATTTTCGTCGGTAAGTGTAATTATATCAGTTACCTAATGCCTGCAGGCAACTTTTAAAAGCAGTGTTGCATGACATTACCGGCCGTTTGCGCTGACGACCAATCAACTGCGAGCTCGCGCGAGCCCGGAAAATCCATATTCGGTTTTGACAGGAATATTTCCCAGAATAGAAAGTGGGAGAGGGGAGAGGGGAGAGCCGAGTTTTGCGGGCACTGGTTGAAATTGTAACGACTGGACATGAACAAGTTTTTTTGACTAATTATACTTTTACTAAGTGGTCGCCCGCGAATTCGTCTGCGTGGTCAATCTTTTTGCTATCCCTCGGGAACTGTTCGTTTTTTCTGGATAAAAGGTACTCCACGTCCTTTTCTGTATCCCTGACAACGTGTATGCAAAATTTCATGATGACCGGTTCAGTAGTTAAGACGTGAAGGCGTAACAAACAAACAAACGGACTTTCGCATTTATAACATTAGTAAGGATTTCATTTTTTTAGAACTCATCGTCATCATCTGATAGCCTTTCTACTAAAACCATCATCTCTGCATAATTATAATTATTATCTTTTCTACCACAAGCTCGATGGCGTAGTGGTTTAGCGCCTGGCCCAGTGATTGCGGAGGTGTCGGTCGGGATGGGTGACCAAAAATTTATTATCTCGAGCTCCTCCGAGCTCCTGAAGGCACGTTAAGCCGTTGGTGCCGGCCGGCTGCATTTGCAGTCGTTAACACCCATCAATCCGCATTAGGCCCGCGTAGTGGGTTATACGATATTGTTCGATTTCCCAGAAGGCAGACCGAATATTCCCAACAGACAGATATTGTTTCCAGGAGACATTATACTGTTAATGGGCATCTGGATTGATGGATTAGGACCACCTGCTGTATGTATCTTATTTCCTAAGGATATTATGATAACACAATATTATTATTATTAATCTGCCTTTTAGAAAACAACTGTTCATTAAAACATGCTTAGAACTGCAAATAAATTGATCTGTTATACCTCTGTGGGTAAATGTATGTGAACTGTTTAAGCGTCTAAAATCAATAAAAAACGACCATATTTTCCGTAATTATTTGGTTTTTCTTTCACTTTTCAATAAAATATTTTATGACTAGCGGCCGGCCGTGGTTTCACCCGCGTGGTTCCCGTTCCCGTGGGAATATCGGGATAAAAAGTATTCTATTTTTTAATCCAAGCTATCTACTATCTGTGTGCCAAATTTCAACCAAATCTGTTCAGTAGTTTTTATGTGATTGAGGAACAAACATCCAAACATTTAAACATCCAAACCCACAAACGTAGTACAAAAGTAGGAAGTAGGATTTTTATTAAAAATCTACAACTTCATCTATTTCCAATTCATAATCCATGTCGTAACAAAGCCAAACAACCACCTTAAAAAGTACAAGAACTATTGAATAGTATTTTTATCTAGAGTTACTTACTATCATTTTCGCAACTGTATTTCGCAAATACCAGCATTTTGATTAATTTCTAATTCTTTAATAAGCTCTCTTATAGAACGCCTACTCAACGCTCTGCTATACAAAAACTATCATTTAGCATTAAAGCCAGCTAACAACGTGCAGACATCCGCACCACGTTGAGTATCATAATCGGATTCGCTTACAATTTCCATAAAGTGTAATTGGCGTCAATCGATATTCATACACGATGAAATCAACCTCGGATCACTTCAGTACGTTGAAATTCAATCTTACGCGGTATTGTTACCCGATTTTGATATACAGTCCATGTCCAGGGGGTGAATGGAGAAGATGCAGATTACTAACACACCTGGATCAGTACCCTAAGCACGAACAGCTATCGAAAAAAATAACGTGCGTAAAACTACTCGATAGAATTATCTATGGAAAATTTACCATCTATCGAGATACAGACACAAGGTGTACAAAGAAGATCGGCGAAACTCGACTTCATATTTTATAAGGACGTTTACAATCGGAAACATGTTAATTAAATAGAGTTAAATTCGTAGATTTTAATTTCACAAAATCATGACTTTAAAGAAGGGAGTCAAAAGATAAATAATTTTCAATTATATTATAACAAAACGTTTCTATAATGCAAAAACTAAACGATGTTTTCTTGTAAGCGTATGTTCCAATCAACGCAGAAGTTTTAATACCAAAGTAATCAATTCCATTTTCAATATTTAAAATCTTTTGATCTATTAAACATCAAACAATACTGTAAGAGACATTAGAAAGCGATACACCTGAATTTTGAATGTATTTTACTGCAAAGTGAAAAAAAAATACTGAAGAATATTGCTGTATGAGCATAGACTTCTTTGCTTAGGTGCTCGTAAAAAAGGTAAGGTTAGGTGCTTTTAAAAGTTTTAATATCTTTTTACTCCCAGCTCTGAAATAGTTAAAACGATTAACTTTTTTTTTTTTAAGTCTAGCGTAGGTCTATCCATGGCCCCCCGTATGACCAACCGGTGGCGAGTGGGCAAGTGCCGTAGTTTTTAGTGGGTATTCCCTCC